>CANTUV010000013.1:30000000-40000000 GCA_947685225.1 Garcia nutans
AATATTAAAATTTAGGATTTAAATAAATAAGGTTGAAAATCATGAAAATTGGTTTTTAGATTAGGTATTTGAAAAAATAAGCTACTGTGATTTTAGAAAAATAGATTTGGTTAGGGTTTTAAGAAAACAGACTATTATGCTTTTTAGAAAAGTGTAATTTAGGGTTTTAGATTTTAAAAATATGTGTTACGGGTATTAAGTCATTTGGGTTTTGAAAAAATATTTTTAGGTTTTCAAATAAAGTTTGGATGATAGGTAGAATAATTGATCAAATTATATGATGAAGCTATTGTAAACATAAACAAAGAAATAGAGATTCAAACCTCCGTTGTTGGTTCCACCACAATCTTTGAATTCTGGTTGAACAATAATAAAGACAGTGTAGGCTGCCTTTGATGGATTGTTGTTGCTTGCTCACTGACTCTTGCTCCTTCAAGGTTCTCTTTTTTTGGCCGAAAAAGTCCAAAGTCCAATAAAAAATTTTAGATCCCTCATTATGTGTATTAATGTGGTATTTATAGGGAAAAAAAAATAAAAACCTAATACTAATTGGCTAAGGAAGTAAAAAACCTTTTAGAAAATAAAATTAAAAACTAAGTAGAATATGGCAAAACCGCGCGCGGGCCGGGCGTGCAAAAGTGCGCTGGCAAAAAAAAAAATTATTGTGGGCGCTGGGCGCGGGCCAGCCAATTCGTTGGCTTGTGGCCATTTTACCACAGAAAAATCTGCGACCAATTGGCTTGTGGCCATTTCGTCACCAACGACAAAAAAATTTTATCGCCGATTCTTTCATCGTCGATTTTTATTTATTTATTATCTTTTTTTAATATTATTTTTTTTATTTTTATTAAAAATAAATATTGTAAATAATTATTAAAATAAATATTATTTAATTAAAACACTATAAAAATTATTTTGGACTGCTTAAAAATATCGGATTGGACTGGAATAAAAATTAAGAGTTTACAGTTTGCCTCCTGCTTGAGTGATCTGAGACTACAACAAAAGAGAGCAAAAAGCAATGTAATTTTTGACTGAATTTAGAACCATACTAGACTTCATACCCAAGGTTGGTTTGAGCTCTAGACTCAAAAATAATTTGGGTTCTGAACCCAAGGTGAATTTAGAATTTGGGTTCTGGACCCAAGGTAAGTTTAGGATTTGGGTTCTGGACCCAAGATGAATTTAAGATTTGGATTCTAGACCTAAGGTAAGTTTAGGATTTGGGTTCTGGACCCGAGGTGAATTTAGGATTTGGGTTCTAGACCCGAGGTGAATTTAGGATTTGGGTTTTGGACCCGATGTGGGTTCTGGACTTAAAAATAATTTGGGTTCTGGACCTAAAGTAAGTTCTGGACTTAATTTGGGATTTAGACCCGAGGTAAGTTCTGGACTTTAAAAGTAATTTGGGTTCTAGACCGGAGGTGAATTTAGGATTTGGGTTCTGGACAGGAGGTGAATTTAGGATTCGGGTTCAGGACCTGAGGTAAATTTAGGATTTGGGTTCTGGACCCGAGGTAAGTTTTGGACTTAAAAATAATTTGGGTTCTGGACCCGAGGTAAGTTCTGGACTTAATTTGGGATTTGGACACGAGGTAAGTTTTGGACTTTAAAAGTAATTTGGGTTATGGACCCGAGGTGAGTTTAGGATTTGGGTTCTGGACCCAAGGTGAATTTAGGATTTAGGTTCTGGACCCGAGGTAAGTTCTAAACATAAAAATAATTTGGGTTTTGGACCCGAGATAAGTTCTGAACTTAATTTGTAATTTGAGTTTTGGATCCGAGGTAAGTTTTGGGTTTTGGACCCGAGCTAGAGTAATTTGGATTCTGGACCCAAGGTAAGTTTTGGACTTAAAAGTAATTTGGTTATCTGCAAAAAATGATTATAGTCAGTAAGATACTAAAGAAATTCGCAAAAAAAAAAGATTAGTTATTTTTTATCATGCCTATATCTTCTTACCCCCTACGTGTAAAAATATTTTTAAAAGTGTAAAACTATTTGTATACACGCAAATATCTGAATAATTAAATTGAATAATTGAGTTTACTATTTATTCACTCTATAGTAACTATTTATGTACTATTCACTAACTATTCATTTACTATTTATCAACAGTAATATTTACTTTTTTTCTTTTTTTTTTCTTTTTCACGAGAATACTGTTTTTTCCTTTTTTATTTTTGTCTTTTCCTTTCCAATTTTCTATATAAATGTTTCATTCCTTCTTTTCATTCTGACACTATTTCTGAAACTTTCATCTTCATTTCCTTTTTCTTTTCCTTTGTAATTTATCTGTATAAACCACGAAAATTTTGTTTCTTCAATACTCATCCACACTTACATATTCTCATAATTAAGGCAAAATGTTTAGCAGAGAGTTAAGGAGAAAATGCATGCTTCGAGATCAGGACCCCGATCCAATGCTGAGTTATTGGAATTTATTCGACGACATGAAAATAGAACTATAAGTCTACTAGTTGGGATGCAGCTTCATTGCAGTTTAAGTAAAAAAACTAAGGTAACAATGCAATTTAATATTTTAACGGCACAAATATGTATTTATTATTTTATTATATATATTTTGTGTTTTTTTAGGATTTTAGGAAAACTAAATTAATTAGAAGACTATGTTTAAGAATTTAATAAACAAGTAAATAGATAGACTAAAATAGAACATAATGAATAAACTTAGTCTATAAATTAGTGGTATTGGTATGATGATATATTTACCTTGTGTTAACTTACGTAGCTCCGTGTTAGCGCAATCGTTACGTTATCTGGGGCGGAGGATGTGTCTATAAAGCCCGACAATGGCATGATGTAGCACCCTCTCTGGTAAAACAAATTGTCCGAGATTGCGGTTTTGAAAGCTTTATCTTGCAATTACCATCTGAGGAGTGTCTGATAGATAGGAGTATAGCTCAAGCATTGTCAGAGCGATGGATGGACACGACCCACTTTTCACCTACCTATAGGAGAGATGACCATTTGCCCAGTCGATTATACAACCATAACTGGTATCCATTACTATGGCCTTCTGGTCCCTCTTACCAATGATGTTCTTACATTTGAAGAAGTCCAATAGTTAATCTGTATAGAACCATAATTAAAAGGGCATTTCAAGATAAAAATTAAGCCAATTCAGAGTTATTGGATGCTCGATGATTTTTATTGTATTTGCTAGGGTCAACCATTTTATGCAGCACCGAATCTACCATCCATTTGTCAGTGTTGAGGGCCCTTATTGATATGAGTATGGTACCGCTTTACGGCTAGGGTGAAGCTGGTCTTGCCTGTCTCTATCATGGACTAGACAAGATTTGCAGAAATAAGAAGTCTTTCGTTGGTTTCATGGTGGTTGTCGAGGTACTCTTCTTCCACTATTGTCAATTCCATTCTTTATTTTTACATGAATTTAATTTTTATTGTTGTTGTAGGTATGGGCATATGAGCATAATCTTGTAAGGGTGCCTGGCATTTCCTGAGAGAGAGTCCGGTATCCGAGATTGAATCTTTGGTTGTCCGATCGTGTAGCAGTTCCCGGCTCTCACCATGTGCATACCCGTGCTATCTCTTAAGTTGCTTAACCTGGGGCAAGGTAAAATAGTATTAGTATACTTTAAAATTTATATAAAATTTCACTTAACTTATGTCATTTTGTAGGTCAATTTAGCTTGGTGGAACACAGAAGAGTGGACGAACTGGACTTCTTACATAAATGTCACGTTGCCTTTTCAACATACTTGTCGAGTTATTGCTAGCCCTATGTCTAGTTGTTGGTTTCTTAGGGAGAGGGTGTATGAGTGGTTCCTTAGTCCCGAATGATGGAGGATCCCGATGAGTTGCCCAGAGTATACTTTAAATATCGCATCAATGCTGGAGAATGCGTGGTGGTTAGCTCAGCATGGTTATGATGTTGAAACCTTTCTCTATCCACCGGGTGCATCATATACCCAGTTTATTCGAGAAGGACTCTTTAACTTTGATGTATCTCCTGCTGGCATATGGGAGGTTCCCAAGGAAAAGGAGGATAGCGATGAAGAAGAGTATCACGGAGAGGAAGGAGGGTCCATCCGCATCTCGGGGCTAGCACCTCTCTGGTAAACCTTTACCATTTTGCCATTGTAATTACTTCTTTCTTAACTTGTTTTGACTGTTTTAATGATTGTTGCAGGCTGCTGGCTCATTTGGTCATGAGGATGGACCTTCCTTTATCGCTCCTTCATTTGCTCATTCTAATCAACCGAAGATGTCATCTCATCCAGAGGGTATTGATATGAATTACTTGGTAGGTCTTCCTATTCCATGATAATTTATACTACATATATGCATGATTATGTATGCTCTTACCTTTTCTTTCAGGCTCATAGCGAATGCTTGAGGAACAGAACAAGAATCTTAAAGAAGAGTTAGCTGCTAGTCGTTAACAGGTTGCCCATTTTGAAAAATTATATCACCACTCAGAGCAAGATTTTTGAGACTTTCGATTTCAAGGGATGAGAGATCCTGGTGCTTCGTCATCTAGGGGACCCCAAACTGATGTCCATGAGATTCTTTCATCTACTTTGGATGAGGACCATTACAGATCTGAATTCCAAGGTAATAGAGGTTCAGGTGCTCCTGCTTCGGGCGGACTCGAGATAGGTGATATGCCTCCTCCTCCAAAAGGCGATGACTTTTTCAGGGCTTTTTTTTTATCATGATCCACCACCTCATTCTCAGTGATCTATCATTATTGTATTGTATAATAATGATAAAAATAATAATGATGATATATAATTTGCAACTTCTGACTTTCAAAATTTTTTCTTCTTTTTTTCCCTTTTTTTTTTTGGTTTCTATCATCATTATTATTTCTATGCTATAATTATTGGTCTTTCCTCTTCACATTCAAAATTTCCACAGTAGCACTAATTTATAAAATTAAAGGCAACGCGGCAACTTAAAATAATTTTGTCTCTAGTTTTCTATCCTTGTGCGTCTCGGTCTCAAGCTAATCCTTGTCAATTTTTGAATAGCCAATCATCCTATATAAATCTCTTTCCATGCCATGACCTCATACAGAAGCCAGGAAATTTTCCACTTCAGCATCAAAATTCCTTTTAACAATTCCAAATTACCATCAATTGTCAACAATGACCGAACTCAATTTGAAGAAAATAAAAGGTCTATTTAAAAATATGAATGTCATTCATTGGAAACAAATATATTGGTCAAATTTTGATACTTTAAAGTGTTTTCAAAATATTAAATTAGACCATTCTTTTTTTACATGCCATGGCTTCTTTTTGGAATGTGAATTCTAGGACATTTGAGATTAATGGCTTTGAGATATGTCCCATGATTGAAGAGTTCGAGGCCATCCTTGGATATCCAAGCAATCAACCAATGGTGTTACCTATATTGATTTCCAAGGCTCAACAAAAGATGCAAATGTTATTTCAACTTTCAAAGCCCGAAGTTCTACAGTTGATGAGAGGTGAGAAGATTCTACTTGGTCCTTAATTGACTTTTGCATTTCTCACTTGGCTCCTACTAAGTCTATGCTTGCTTGGCTAATTTTTGCTTGTTTCCTTTGATGGCGATATTGATCCACGAGTATTGGATATCATGGACTAAATGGAAGGAGGCTTGTCGCCGATACCCATGATCTTGGCTGAGACTTTAGTTGGACTAGACCAACTTAAATTGGGATTGTCAAAGAGATTGACCAGGAGTCCGTTACTTCTTCAGGTAATTACCTAAATTGCCCTTTTGGGTTTTCAATTTAGGTCTCTTTCTTTCTTTATTTATTATTATTCATTTTTTATTACTCTAATTTTTGCCTAGTCCGCCCTTGTGAGTTTTCAAAACTAGCAAGTTGTCCTAGTTTTTTTATTTTATTATTATTATTATTACTTACAGATTTGGCTTCATGAGCGTTTCTGCTTGCTCGACACTCCATCTATGGATTTTGATAGATATCTGTCATGACATCATTCTTCTAGGAAACTATTCCATCCTGCTTCTTCATATGATGACTGGGTTGACTGGATCCACTCACGCGCTGAAGTCAACATCTGTTGGTTAGTACCCTGGTGGAAGATTTCTCTTATCACCATTCGGACATATTTGGTGTATGTTCCTCTTGCTGCTCTTCGTTGAGGTACTTACTATGATCCTCACCAGCTTGACCGTCAGTATGGAGCTGAGCCATGAGGTTGCAATTTTAATCCAGATTTGGACATGCCTTGTCTGACTAAAGCCTACTTGGATCGGCTGAAGCAAAGCTAGCCTGCACGTTACACTTATCGTCTGCCATAGATTTTACATTTGTCAATTTCTCTAGAAAGAATATTGTTAGGATGAAAAATAATGAAAGTAATAATAAGAGATGTTTCTTTTCTTATAATTTGTCATCACTTTTTGGTATTGTGTCTATTTATTTTATCCATATCTGGTCAAAAACTTAAAACAGTGTACATAGAATAATTTTAATATTAATTCTGCTTTATTAAATTAGGAAACAATCAAACATAAAGCTAGCATACAAAAAATCAATGTTTAGCTTAAAGCTAGCTACCCATTCTGTCTTAGGCAGTTCAGCTTCCAAGACTATTGTGGAATGGTATTAAGCTAATTGTGAGCCAGATTTTTGCCCCCACTCCCGGTGGAATGGTTCTTGCGACTTCGGCACTTTTAAGCTCGGGGCCTTAGAGAACACGGGCCTAAGCCCAGAGAAATGGAGTCGCCACCCGGATGGGCCGGGAAAAAGAAAGGGGTGGATGACTTAATTCCTAAGGAATTCCCAACCCCCTAATGGGTTTGGAAAGTTGGGTACGTGTGGGAAAGGTGAGAAATGGCCCAGCACCCCCACAATGCCCGGTTCATTGGAACCGGCCTCCTTTTCAGGTCTTAATATTATAAAATTCTTAAATATAATAATATTATCCATACTACATGCGATCATAAGAATAAATAAATACTATATTAAAATCACAACAATGTCCAAACAAAACAAATAAATGGATACCTATTCGTGAATTTAAAATAAAATAAATTACATGATGTTCATGATACGAAGTACCCAAAACATGAAAACATATCTCTTACAATGTTTTGAAATCAAAATAAACAAATAATAATAATAATAATAAAGAAACCATCCATCCATGATAAACAAATCAAATATAGAAATTAAATAAATCAATCATCAAAACATATAATAAACTACATAATCAAATCTGAAACTAAATAAAGCAATAAATGTATAAGTTTAGGGTTTACATCTTAAAATAAGGTTTTAGAATTTTAATTACTAAATTAGGGCTTTGGAAAAAAGAAAGTTAAATACACAGACTCATAATACACAAATAAATATTGACCCCCTTCAACGAGCCCATACGGCGGTCCCTCTTTGGAAAAAAGAAAGTTAAAATCGCGCGAGGGCCTGGCGTACGAAAGTGTACTGGCAAAAAAAAAATTATTGTGGACGCTAGGTGTGGGCCAGCCAATTCGCCGCAGGAAAGAATTTTTTTCCTACGGCGAATTGGCCCAAGCCAATTCGTCGCCAATGACGAAAAGTTTTTATCGCCGATTCTTATTTATTTATTTTTTATCTTTTTAAATATTATTTTTTATTTTTATTAAAAATAAATATTGTAAATAATTATTAAAATAATTATTATTCAATTAAAATACCACAAAAATTATTTTAGACTGTTTAAAAATATCAGATTGGACTGGATAAAAAATTAAGGTTCTACAGGTATGTTAGCGATGAATCTCTCAATGCTTTACAAATTAAGGAGAATTTCACTATGTATGTGAAAAATGTAGGATGGGAGAAATTCATTACCCTTAAACCATTGCAATTTCAAGAGCTAAGAATTGAGTTTCTTTCCACTATTAAAGTAGAAAGAAATGAATCTAAGCTTTGCACTAGGATAGGATTCAAATTGAATGGGAAATAATATATGATTGATATTGAGCGTTTGAATGACACATTTGGTTTTAATCAAAAGGGGGAAAAACTATACCAAAGGACTTTAAGCAAAAAATTATGTGGGGAGCATTAGGATCAAATATAATGTATGTGGCTAAATTGGCCAAAGCAACTAAATTGATAAACCCTGCCTTGCGATACTTGCACCAATTCATGTCTTGTGGCTTCTTCGTTAGAAAGGAAAGCCTTGGGGTAGTCAAACTCAGCGAGCTATTTTTCTTATATTGTGCTAATAATTCTACACCTGTGAACACTGGATATTGGTTAACTGATGTGTTTGATAATGTGGCTAATAAGAAAAAGGGTGCAATTTGTATTGGTGGATTGGTAACCACCCTTGCCATGGCACTTGATAGTGACATCAATCCAAACACTTGCAACATGCAAAGGATTTTGGGCAGTGACTCACTCAACATTACCACTATTGAGAAAATGCATATGATAACCAAGAGTGGAGGGGCTTATGTGATGGCTTCTAATGAGCCAAGCACTCAGGGGGACTGATAAAAGAAACAAAGAGTTGATGAGGAATCTGATTCTGATTCACTCGATTTGGATGAAGATGCCCTAGTTTCATAAAATTATAAGTTGATTAGTAAGATAGAAGCCCTAGAGAAATAAGTTGATTGCAATCATGCCGAGGTCCTTAATCAATTGGAGCTCATTAACAGCAACCTAGCCAAGATTTTTAGCCTTCATCCCTCGACAGCATCATTCTCACAACCTCCACCGCCATAGTTTTGACTAGCTTCAACTTATTGCAAGCTCAATTTATTAGCTTATTTTCAGTTGTCAGATGTTTTAATTATTTTTTAGTTCCTATTTTTAGTTATTAAAACCTTATGTTTTGTTATCTTTTGTTTATCATTATTTTATTTTGGAATAATTAATTTTTGTTGTTGGTAAGGAGGAAGTAACATTTTGTCGCACGCTGTAGAATAATGGAATACAGGTTTTGCCTAACTCTTACCCTTTCATATTGTGCAAACTCACATTGAGGACAATGTGAATCCTTAAGTGTGGGGAATAAAGTTTTACTTATAACTTAATTTTGTTTGCTTTTGTTGAGCTGCTTTGTTTTTGGAATGTTGAAAAGTTTAATTTTTATAAGATTGTTGATAGGTGACCTTTGAATTTTTGAAGTATGAAAATTTACTTTTGTCGAGCTGCTTTATTTTTGGAATGTTGAAAATCTTAATTGTTATAAGATAGTTGATAGGTAAACTTTGAATTTTTGAAGCATGAAAATTGAGAATTTAATAAAATTGGTCCTTATTATCGATTTGGATAGATATTCCTTGCATTACCTTTAAACTTGTGAGAAAATTGAACCTCTTAAGTTGGATAGCTAGAACTTGCTTTTACATGCAATTTGAGGCCCATAAAAATTTCAATTAGGCATCAATAAGATTAAGGCTATTAGGTGTACCTATTTTAGCATATAAAGGCCAACCTTATATACGACCATAGTTAGCCAATTTTGAGCCTATTCCATTTTCCCTTTTCTTTCTTTTTCACAAAATCATTAGCCTTGAACCATTTTGTTCTAACTCTCACCCTTTCATTAGGATCAAGAGCATTTTAAGAGCTTATGTGATTGAGTTGTTGTGTCAATTAAAGTGTGGGGTTAAATTTAGTGAGTTAAAAGTTGTGAATAAAAACTATGTAATTACTTTATTTCTTTATTAGATTTTCTCTTTCCTTATGTTATTGCTATAGTAAAAATAATAAAAAAAAATCATATATTAGAAATTATTGTTCTTATAGCCAAGGTTGGAAGCTTTGTTATGATCCTTGCAATAAAATGAGAGAATTCTCAATTCTTTTGTAAAGGGTATTCTAGCGTTATGTGCTAAGTGAGTAGAGGTTATTTTTGAGATTGTTCAGTCACATCTATGTTTGGTTACTTCATTTTTTTTTTGAAGTACTATTGAACATAATGAATAGCTCACATTCCCAAATGTCAAACCTTTATCTCAAACCCTATTATAGCCAAATGAAAAGACCTTATGATTGATGCTTGATTGGAATTAAGTGGTGGAGATTTGAATACTAAGAAAGCCTACGGTTATAATCTTTCATTTAATGTTAGGAGTGTAAACACTACCTTATTAAAACTCTTAAAAGAGTTAGTGAGGGAGCGACAACCTTTGGTATGCATGGAAGACCATCGAATTATATAAGTGTTAATTTTTTTTTATTTGATATTGATTTTAGATTTAATATTCTTATAACTATTAAACTTGATTTTTATGTTATATTTTGTTTTTTACTTTGCTTGGGGATAAGTAATGTGGTAAGTGTGGGGTAGTTTTTATGATTATTAGGACTCAAGCCTAGCTATCTGCAAGTGCATAGATCGTTAACAAGTAATATAATCATAAGTAAAGTATCATTCCCACGAGGAGGTTAATTCTAAATACCAAAAAATTAAACTGATTATTATTTAGATAATCAAATTTGATTTATGATTAAACAAAATGGAATGAGAATAAATTATGATTAAATAAAGTATCGTTCCCACAAGGAGGTTAATTCTAAATACCAAAAAATTAAACTGATTATTATTTAGATAATCAAATTTGATTTATGATTAAACAAAATGGAATGGGAATAAATTTCTAATAATTTAAGACTTAGGGTTTAGTCACCTTTATTGATTTATCATGGTTTTTCTAAGGTATTGATTTAATTCAGTTGTCCTTTCATTAATGGTTGGATTCTTCTAAGTTAAATTCAAGTCTCTCTCAAGTACTAGAACTATTACTGATTTCAATCCTTATCTCTACCTTTGTGATCATAAGTAATTTAATCAATTCATTATGTTTTATGAAAATCTTAAATCAACCTCTTAAGTATTAACCTTATCCCTAAGTAAAAACTACTTAAGATTGTTATCTTCTTGGACTAATATTGTGCTTCCACTCTCACTCTATCACACAACATCTCTATTTAATTAATTATTGGCTAGATAATTAAGGCATTAACATTAAAGATAACAAAATAATTTAAGGATAAACTAAATTACACCAAATAAATATTTATAATTCCATGATAAATTCAATGCAGGGGACCAACCTTAAAGAGGATTAGTTCTTCATTATTGAAGTAAAAGCATTGCAAATATTAAAAAAGATAATTGAAAACATAATTTAAAGAACAAGAAATATCAAACTCTATTTCTTTGAAGAAGAGCTTGATTTAGATCTTGAATTCCTTCTTTGAACCAAAGTTCACTCTCCTTCTCTAAGAAACTCTAAACTAAATTTATTTCTTGGATGAATCTAATCCAATTCTTGTTTATCTCTCTTCTTCTTGAAACCTTGTAGGAAGTGTGTTTAAATAGAGTGCTTGGAAACTTCTTTAGTAGAGGAATACTAAAAAAGTTAGGTCACATCTTGGTTGGCTCTTCATTTTCCAAAATTTTTACTCAAAGTCATGAATTTCTGCTCCACGGTCATGGCATATGAGTGCCATGGTAGTGGCCTGAGTTGGAATGGATGGTTTTGAGTAACTTTCCAGTTGTAAATGGTCAGTAGGGTATGCCATGACTGTGCCCTTTGAATTCCATGGTCGTCGTTTTTGCATAGAGGCTGCAAACTTTGACTTTTCTTCTTCTTCTTGGCTCAGGCAGTGAAGAAATGAATGCAACGATCGTGGCCATTCAATGCCACGATCATGGCATCCATTTTTCTCCTAGAACTTTTATTTTTTCTTTAATTTTTATTATGGCAGACTTGATTTAAATCTCAGGGTCGTGGCATTGAGGGGCCATGGACTTGGTACGTGAATTTTCTTCATTTTTTGCTTACTTTTCTTCACTTTTTGCACCACTAATCATTAAAAACCTTGAATCTTACCTTTCTAAGTGTAAATAATATAATTCTAACTCAAACAAACAAAATCCATCAAATTCAATTGTAAAACAATTAAAATCATGGTTAGAATTATATAAAATATTGATCATATTCTCACTATATCAAACTCACCCAAACTTAAATCATTGCTTGTCCTTAATCAATTGAAGTTTAGTACTATATATTTCTTTATAATATTATATATTTCTTTATATGTTGAGTTTATATGTAAAAAATTTAACAACTAAAAATTCAAATTTTAGGTCGCAATTTAGCTTCATAACTTTACCTATTTCATTTTAATCTCCTTTACTCAAGAATTTAATTAATTACAATCAATCATCAAACTTTTGATAAGCACATATTCTTTTAAAGTAAACTTAACATAGTTTCATATGCATGCTTAATTGAGCTTTCTCCACTATTAGACCATACTAAATTAAGGAAAATCAAAAGGACTTTGATAGGCTTATAATGGGGTCTATAAAGATGATGGCTAACATAAGGTTTAAATGAAGTTGGTTAAGTATCTTTCAAAAATTTCTCTTACATGTAGCTTGCATAGAGGATTCTTGGATTGTGGTTCATTTCTAGACTCCTTTCTCTCCTCTAGTGGATTTTTATTTTTATTTTTATTTTTTATATATACATATATTCCCCCAAACTTTCAACTTAGGAGTCTACTATCATAAACTTTCTATATTTTATCCTCATAAATAAACATTTGATTTTTTTTAAGAAAATTTTTCAAAAGATAATTTAACCTTGAGAATGGTAGTTATTGGCCATTAAATCAAAGGAAAAAAACCTCAAGCTACAATTTATTTGAGGCTCAAAAGGGACAACTAGGGCAATGTTTAAATTGGCGGGTATAAGGATTTGGTTTCACAAACAATGCCTAAATCATTTTTTTCTTTTTCTTAGCAAAGTTCAATTTTTCCTCAAAAGCTTTTTTTTAAACATGTTCTAGGCCTAGGCAAATAATGATGAAAGAATGTACACTTATTCTAAAATTTAATAACTAATCACTTTTAATAAATTTAAGAGCTCATTTGGTTAAAATCCATAAGGTGTTGTTATTCTACCAAATCTTGATTAAAACAAAATAAATTGAAAATTTTTCAACATATAAAATAACATATAAGAAATCTAAAGTAACTATATTAAACTACACTCAATATGTAAGTAATAAGTATCCAAATTTTCAACCATAACTAATTCATAAATTAAACCAAACATAATATAAAGTAAAACCATAAGTATTCAAAAACAAACATAAAAACAACATTAAATTAAAGTACCACAATGTTTCGTAAAACCAAAACATTTGAGAAAAAATTTCCCCAAACTTAAAACATCCCTGCCCTTAGTGATCTCCAGCATCAATATCATCACTAGGTGGAGGGGGTTGTTGTGTAGGTAGGTAGTGAAGTCCAAAGTGAACAAATAAGGTATTGAACTGCTTAGTAAGTCCGGTCATATGAGTGGAAATAGTCTGCACCTCATGCTCAACTCATCCAAATTGCTACTCCCAAGTTGTATTCCTACGGTTCATCTCATTTTCAAAAGAATCAAGCATGTTAGCAATATAATCAAATGTGTTCCGTGGTGGAGCAGATGGTCCGGCCGCAGAAGGTTAAGGTGGAGGAGGTTGTGCTTGTGGTTACTCTGCAGGTTCTTCAAAATCACCTTCTTCTCCAAATAACTCCTCCTCATTAATATTAATATCGACATCTGGTGGTCCTAGAACTACATAGTGGTTCCCTCTCTTTGTTGCCAGTCTCATAGCTATAACGACACCCATATCAATTATAGTTTTACCCGAAATAGGTGCAAGGTGATCAAGACCTATATTAAGATAGTGAGCAAGTTTTGAAATCATTCCACTAATAACAATCTTACCACTCTGCTTAATGACCTCCTCACACCGTTTAGCAAACCAATAAGCAACATTAAAAACTTTTTCTTCCATTGCACAATAAAAGAATTGCAATTCTTTAGAATTAAAGGTGCCTTGGCTCTCACCTCTTTCAAAAATTGTATTTTCCAAAACAACATGGATGTACCGGTAAAATGGGTTAGTAAATTTAGAGGCTTTTGATATTTTACTATTAAATCATCTTATGCCTCATAATCTAGTCCATGTTTTATTTTCATCAAAACCTTCAGTTCTCCTAGGTGTACCTTGTAAGTCAACTAATCCAAGAGCATCCCCAAATTCAAGCATTAGCCAACTATAATTTTGATTGGCCAACAAAAATTCTACTCTCCCATTATGGCCAGCTTGCCTATCCAGTGGAATAAATCAAAAACTACTTCAAAATTCTAGGGTTAATTCAGTATAAGTAGGGTAACACATGCTAGCAAACAACATCCATTGCAAATCAATAAACATTTTCATCAACAAATCATTCCATCTTAGTTTGCTAATCACATTTCCATCAATAAATCTAGAAGGAACAAATTTTTCATGAATTCAAGTCATGGTACCTTTTTCATTACTCCTCATCACAGAAATAAATTTCTAGATACATAATTGGTCATTGAGGCGTTGGAGATGAAGGTGGAGAAGGTGTTGATGAAGATGATGATGATGATACCTCTTGTCACCTCCTTTTGGATCCATCACCTTTTGATTTCTTGGCAAGGGTTTTACTTTTAGGCATTTTTGTGTTTAATTTGATGAAAATTAAAGAAGAATTGAAGAAACTTTGGTGTAAACTAGAGTTTTGGTCGTGGGATGAGAGGTTTTGGTCGTAGGTTTCAAATTTGGGCAGCCAGGGTTTGCAAAAAGTGGGCAGAGAGAGAAAATGAGATGAATACATAGGGCTAGAGCACCACAGCCATGGCATTAAGTGCCACGGTCGTAGGGCTCATGTTGACTAGTCAAAGCGAGTTTGAATGGGAAGCCACGATCGTAGCCCTTAGAAGGCCACAGTCTTGGGTTTCGGTCTGCTGCTGTTCTTCGTGTTTCCATCATTGGCAGGTTCATCTTTAATCCCACGGTCATGGGTCTTGGGTGCCATAGTTGTGGGTTAGGTTTTGCTTCTGCCTTTCTCAATTTGTCATGCTTCCTTGGAGGGTAGATTCATGAGAAATCCCACAGTTGTGGTTCTTGTAAGGCCATGGTCGTGGCAATTTTTTTTTCAAATTGCCTATGCAACAAAAATCTAAACAACATTAATCACAAGAAAATAAAGTCAATTAAAAAGATCAAAAAGGGAAAAGAAAGTGTGTCGCCTCCCAACAAGCGCTAAGCTTATAGTCGATAACTGGACATGCTCTGGTTGAACGTTCATATGTTGAAGTGGTAGATGCTCCCGACATCTAATGGATCACAAATAAAATAAGGTTTCAGTCATTGGCCATTTACTTTGAAGATTTCACCTCTTTGTTTTTGTATATCTATTGTATTGTAAGGATAAATCTTCACAACTTTAAAAGGTCCCGACCAACAAGATTTAGGCTTCCTAGGAAAAAGTCTCAATCTTGAATTGTATAAC
This sequence comes from Garcia nutans, assembly GCA_947685225.1. Classification (NCBI taxonomy): domain Eukaryota; kingdom Viridiplantae; phylum Streptophyta; class Magnoliopsida; order Malpighiales; family Euphorbiaceae; genus Garcia; species Garcia nutans. The sequence goes on from CANTUV010000013.1 coordinate 30,015,346, forward strand.
AAAACTTGTTGTCCTTCATGGAATTGTTTCAGTTCAATGAACTTGTCATGCCATGCTTTTGCTCTTTCCTTATAAAACTTGGCATTCTTATAAGCGTGAAATCGAATTTCATCCAACTCACTTAATTGCAGAAGTCACTTTTGTCTTGCGACTTCAAATCCATGTTCAATTTTTTGATGGCCCAATATGCTTTATGCTCTATGCTCTAACTCCACTGGTAGGTGACATGCTTTCCTGAAGATAAGATGATAAGGAGACATACCAATTGGGGTTTTGAAAGTTGTTCTGTAAGCCCAAAGTACATCATCCAATTTAAAAGACCAATCTTTCCTTAAAGTTCTAACTATTTTCTCCAAATCCTTTTGAGTTCCCTATTTGATATTTCTACTTGTCCACTGGTCTAAGGGTGATAAGGCATTGCCACCTTATGGTATATTTCATATTTCTTAAGAAGAGTATCAAAGCTCTTATTACAAAAATGAGTACCACCATCAATAATCATAGCTCTAGGAACTCCAAACCTTGTGAAAATATTTTTCTTAATGAACTTAATTACCACTTTAGCATCATTTGTTAGACTTACGATTGCTTCAACCCATTTGGATACATAATCAACTGCCACCAAGATATACTGATTATTGAATGAAGGTGGAAAGGGTCCTATAAAATCAATTCCCCAAATGTCAAAGAGTTTAACTTGAAGGATTGAATTTAGTGGCATGTCTGTCTTTTTAAAATATTCCCAGTTCGTTGACAATGATCACACGACTGAAACTAAAACTCTTGTATCTTTATACATTGTTGGCCAGAAGAATCCAGATTGCCACAGTTTAGCAATCATTTTAGAGGTGCTAGAGTGACCACCATATTGTTTTGAATGATAGAACTCCAAAATACTCTTAATCTCTTCTTCTGATATGCATCTACGAATCATTCCATCCCTATAATGCTTAAATAGGAGAGGTTTTTCCATATATAATGTTTAATGTCAGAAAAAAAATTTACCTTTGAGTGTACGATAGTTCTAGTGGAAGAACATTACCTGCCAAATAATTAACAAAATCAGGATATGAGGGAATACAATTTTTAATAGAAAAAAGTTGTTCATCAGGGAATGACTCATTGATGGGTAGTGCTTCTTTATTCATTTGGTTTTCCAATCTTGATAGGTGATCTGCCACTAAATTTTTAGCTCCTTTTTTATCTTTTATTTCAAGATCAAATTCATGGAAAAGAAAAATCCACCTAATTAGTCTTGGTTTAGCTTCCTTTTTGCTCATAAGATATTTGATTGATGCATGGTCAGTATAAACAATAACTTTATAGCCTAAAATGTAAGATCTAAATTTATCCAAAGCAAAGAGTATAGCAAGCATTTCCTTTTCTGTTGTAGTATAATTTATTTGAGTGTCGTCAAGGGTTCAGCTTGCATAGTAGATGACATGACTTTTCTTATCCTTTCTTTGACTTAAAATAGCCCCAATTGTGTAATCACTGGCATCACACATGAGCTCAAAGGGTAAAGACCAATCTGGAGATGTGATAATAGGAGTTATTGTAAGAGCTACCTTAAACCTATTAAAAGTAATTAAACATTCATTAGAAAAATTAAAAACAACATCTTTATTTAATAATTCACATAAGGGTTTAGTAATTTTTGAAAAATCTTTAATAAAACACCTGTAAAAACCTGCATGTCCTAAGAAACTTTGAAATCCTTTCACATTAGTTGGTGGTGGTATCTTTTCAATGATTTCAATTTTAGCTTTGTCTACTTCAATTCCTTCTTTGGAAACCTTGTGTCCAAGTGTAATCCCTCATTCTACCATAAAGTGGCATTTTTCCCAATTGAGAACAAGGTTTGTTTCTTCATATCTTTTAAGTACCTGTTCTAAATGTTGTAAATAGTCATCAAAAGTGGAGCCATAAACTGTAAAATCATCCATAAAAATTTCAACAATTGATTCTACAATATCAAAAAATATAGCCATCATGCATCGTTGAAAAGTGGTTGGTGCATTGTATAGTCCAAAAGGCATTCTTTGATAAGCAAAAGTTTCATATGGACATGTGAATGTAGTCTTCTCTTGATCTTTTGGTGCTAAAGGAATTTGAAAATAACCTGAATAACCATCCAATAAACAAAAATAAGTATTACCTGCAAGTCTTTCAAGCATTTGATCGATAAATGGTAATGGAAAATGATACTTTTGGGTGGCTTTATTCAACTTCCTATAATCTATACAAACATGTCATCCAGTGATAGTTCTTGAGGGAATTAATTCATTATTTTTATTTGTTATAACTTTCATCCCTCATTTGTTTGGAACTACATATATAGGACTCACTCAGGAACTATCAAAAATAGGATAAATTATTCCTGCATCTAATAATTTTGTCACTTCTGCCTTTACCACTTCTTTCATATTTGGATTCAATCTCCTTTGATGGTCTATCACATGCTTAGAATTTTCTTCCAATAAAATCCTATACATACATATTAAATTCTCGTAATATCATATATAGTCCAACATATTACCTTTTTATATTTTCTAATCAAGTTCAAGTTTTTACTCATCTGAATCTATGACAAATTAGTATTGACAATAATAGGCAAGGTATTATTGGGTTCAAGAAATGCATACCTGAGATGATTTGGAAAGGGTTTTAATTCCAATTCCAGAGCTTTTTTAGTAGAAGGTGGAGGTAAGGCCTTACCTTTATCAAGTGCTTCAAATTTCTGAAAGTACATTAGTGGAGTTATCTCTAAAGCTAAAGCATAAGTAGCCACTTCTTTATTTTCATCTTCTGGGCCGAAACTTTATGCAAGACTAGTTTTTAAAGAACTTTTAACATTTTTCTCACAAAGTTGTTGCACACATTCATCAACAACATCAACAAGAAAAGAATCATCAAGAAATGCAGGATGTCTGGCTGCTTTAGTTAAATTAAACTCCACTTTTTCTTCTCTGACTTACAAAGTGAGTTTTCCTCCACGAACATCAATTATAGCTCTAGCTGTAGCTAAAAATGGTCTTTCTAGAATAAGTGGAATTTCTACATCTTCATCCATTTCTAAAATCACAAAGTCTACTGGAATATAGAGCTTATCCACTTTTACTAGGACATCTTCCACTATTCCCACTTGATACTTTATTGAATGATTTGCCAACTGGAGAGACATCCTTATTTGTTGAAGTTTAGTGAAACCAAGTTTTTTGCAAATAGAACTAGGTATTAGACTGACACTAGCATCTAAATCACATAAGGCTTTATTAAAATCCGTTTCACCAATAGTACAAGGAATATAAAAACTCCCTGGGTCTTTTAGTTTTGAAGGAAGTTTATTTTGAATCACCGCACTGCATTCTTCTGTAAGTATAATCTTTGCATTTTCTTCTAACTTCCTTTTATTAGATAACAACTCCTTTAGGAACTTCACGTAAGTGGGCATCTGAGCAAGCACTTCTGTAAAAGGAATATTTATGTGAAGTTGTTTAAATACTTCTAAAAATGTTTCATATTACTTATCTATTTGCTTCCTTAGCCTTTGAGGAAAAGGAATTTGAGGCTCATATGTTTTGATAATTTCTTTTGGTGCTTCCTTCTCCTTGACTTCTTCTTCTTTTTCTTTCTCCTTTACCAATTTTAGAGTTTGGGTTGGTAGAGGATTTTCAAGTTGCAAACCACTTCTTAAGGTCACAACTTTGCAATGCTCCCTTGGATTGATTTCCATTAAGCTAGAAAGTGCTCCTTGATTCCGATTATGGAGAGAACTTGCAATTTGACCTATTTGTGTCTCAAGATTCCTATTCTGAGTTGAAAGAAGTTCAATCTATTGCTCAAGCTTTTCATATTACTTTTCAATTCTATCAAATCTCTCTAATGTTGCTCCAATGAATTTCTCCAATGCAACTTCATATGATGGCTTTTCTGGAGGATGGAAACCTTGATTTTGATTTTTCATGTATGGTGGCAAGTAAGGTACTTTTTGATTGCTCTGATTTCCCCATGACATGTTTGGATGATTTCTCCATGTTGGGTTGTATGTGTTTTCTTGAGGAAAAGTTGCACCTCTATTTTGATTGCCCAAAAACTGGACTTACTCTATAACTCTGCAATCAGTTGTATCGCGGCTTCCTCCACATCATTCACAAGTTGGAGATGAATTAAGGTTGACATGCTCCAATTTCTTAACTATTGTGTCTACCTTAGCTGCAAGCAAAGGAAAATTATCAATTTCATTTAAACCTGCAACTCTTTTATGAACATTACGTTCTAAAGTCCAATGGAAGTTATTTGCTGCCATTTCTTCAATTAAATTAGTTACTTTAGAAGGAGCTTTTTTCATTATTGCACCACCAACTGCTGCATCTATTGTGCCTTTGATATTTGGATGATGACCATTATAAAATGTTTGAATCAAAAGCCACTCAGGGACTCTATAGTGAGGAAATTTTCTTTGCAAATTTTTAAAACATTCCCAAGCTTTATATAAACCTTCTCCATCATGTTGAACAAAGCTTGTGATATCATTTCTTAATTTAGCCATTTTCGCACATGAAAAATATTTTGCTAGAAAAACAACGACTAAATTGATCCCATGTAGTGAATGTACCTGGTGCTTTAGAAGTGAGCCAATCCTTTGCTTGATCTTTTAAAGAAACTGAAAAAAGTTGCAAACAAATAGCATCATCAGATACACCATTAATTTTAAAAGTATCACACATTTCTAAAAATTAGAGATGTGAGCATACGCATCCTCATGCAGAAAACTATGGAAAATTGACTGTTGAATCATATTGATAAGTGTTGGCTTAAGATCAAAAGTGTTGGCTTGTACTGGTGGTTTGACTATGCTAGTCCTTGCTTGAGCTGAAGGCTTAGCATATTGCTTTAGGGTCATATTCTGCGGATCCCCCATGGTTGATTCTTCATCAAATGAATCTGTAGAATTATCTAATTTATGAGTTTCTACTAAGTTCCTTCCACTTTTTTCTTTTCTTTTCTTTCCCTTTTCTTCTTCCTATAAAACCGTTTAATTTCTGGGTTATATGGCTTGAGTTTTGAATTTGGATTTCTTCGCATATAAACCAAAAGTAAAGAAATAATGCAGAAAGGTAAAAATCCAAAGCAATAATAGTTTAATATTATCAATATTAAAATGATTACCTCCTCAGAAGCGGCGCCAAAAACTTGTTAAGACTCAAGCCTAGCTATTTGTAAGTGCACAAATCGTTAATAAGTAATATAATGATAAGTAATGTATCATTCCCACGAGGAGGTTAATTCTAAATACCAAATAATTAAACATATTATTATTTGGATAATCAAATTTGATTTATGATTAAACAAAATGGAATGGGAATAAATTTCTAATAATTTAAGACTTAAGGTTTAGTCACCTTTATTATTTATCATAGTTTTCCTAAGGTATTGATTTAATTCAGTTTTCCTTTCATTAAATGTTGGATTCTCCTAAGTTAAATTCAAGTCTCTCTCAAGTAATAGAACTATTATTGATTTCAATCCTTATGTTTACTCTCGTGATCATAAGTAATTTAATCAATTCATTAGGTTTTGTGAAAATCTTAAATCAACCTCTTAAGTGTTAACTTTATCTCTAAGTGAAAACTACTTAAGATTGTTATCTTCTTGGACTAATATTGTGCTTCCATTCTCGCTCCATCACACAAAATCTCAATTCAATTAATTATTGGCCAGATAATTAAAGCATTAAGATTAAAGATAACAAAAAAATTTAAGGATAAACTAAATTAAACCAAATAAACATTTATAATTCCATGATAAATTCAGTATAAGGAACCAACCCTAAAGAGGATTAGTTCTTCATTATTGAAGTAAAAGCATTGCAAATATTAAAGAAGATAATTGAAAACATAATTTTAAGAAGAAGAAATATCAAAGTCTGTTTCTTTAAAGAAGAACTTGATATAGATCTTGAATTCCTTCTTTGAACCAAAATTCACTCTCCTTCTCTAAGAAACTCTAAACTAAATTTATTTCTTGGATGAATCTAATCTAATTCTTGTATCTCTCTCTTCTTCTTAAAACCTTGGAGGAAGTGTGTTTAAATAGAGTGCTTGGAAACTACTTTAGTGGAGGAATACTTAAAAGGTTAGGTCACATCTTGGTTGGCTCTTCATTTTCCAAAATTTCTGCTTAAAGTCATGAATTTCTGCTCCACAGTCGTGGCATATGAGTTCCATGGTCATGGCCTGAGTTGGAATTGATAGTTTTGAGTAAATTTCCAGCTGTAAATGGTTGGTAGGGTAGGCCATGGTCATGCCTTTTGAATGCCACAATCGTTGCTTTTGAATGGAGGCTACAAACTTTGACTTTTCTTCTTCTTCTTGGCTTAGGTGGTGATGAAATGAATGCCACGATCGTGGCATCAATTTTTCTTCTGGAACTTTTATTTTTTCTTCAATTTTTATTGTGGCAGACTTGATTTAGATCCCAAGGTTGCAGCCTTGAGGGGCCATGGGCGTGGCACTTGCATTTTCTTCATTTTTTGCTTACTTTTCATCACTTTTGCACCACTAATCATTAAAAACATTAATCTTGCCTTTCCAAGCATGAATAAAATAATTCTAAATCAAATAAACAAAATCCATCAAATTCAATTATAAAATAATTAAAATCATGGTTAGAATTATATAAAATATTGATCATATTTTTACTCTATCAATGATCAATTATGTGTGTGTTTTTAGAGTAATGTTATTAGATTTCTAGTGATTTTTTCTAAAATGTGTGTTTAAGTTTGTTTGGAGTTTTATGATGTAGGTTGAAGTATGAACTTGTGCAAAATGGAGCTTTAATTCATTTGTTGAAGCCAATTTAGAGGAAAAGACATTGAACATGGCCAAGTTGTGACTACTGACCTAGTCGTGTCCCTCATGAGAAAAGAAGAAAAATTTGGCAAACTATCACACACCCACATGTTTTGGCCGTGTCACATGACATGGCCAAGACAAATGGGAGGTTGGCTGTGTCTTTCACAAGATGAGAAGTGAATCAAGGGCAGAATTTAACACAGGTAACCATCTTGGTTGTGTCATATGATATGGCCAGTGAAAAACATGAGCTTGGTCGTGTCCTTTGATAAGGAAGGAAATTGATATTAAATAAGCAGAAGTAGACATGTTGAGAAGACATGGCCGTGTCACACCACACACCCACTGACTTAGCCGTGTTTCACCTCAAGAGAAAAAGAACTAAGAATAGGCAGAAGAAGACATGGTGATGAGACACACTCGTGTCACAAGCTGTGTCACTCCACACAACAAACATGTATGATAAGCTATGTTAGACACAGGCACATGACTTGGTTGTGTCTGAGGAAAAATTTAGATACATGGCCAAGATCAAACTGAATTGGTTATATCTGTGATAGATTCCTTATTTGTTTTTATATGATTCAAAGGACAAGATAGAAGGCAACAAGAAATGTTTCTTAAAAAAATTAAAAGAAGTAAAAAGGCGAGTTGTTTTTGGATGGAAAGAAAAATTTAAGAATGAAAAAGAGGGAACAAATGGAAGTGGGAGTATGGATGTGAGCTAGAAAGGCAAAGCTTCTTTTTCTTAAAACTTAAAAATAATTCGAATAAGGAGACATGGGTATGGGAGCACAATTTTTTCAAGGAACCATTCTTCATTTTATTCTTCTTCTTCTTTTTGTTGAGAGATAGACCATCTCTTCATCACCATCTCTAAATTCTTTCATCTTCATTTTCTTCCATAGACAAGTTCCTTTAACATTTTTGGGATAGTGCTTGGGTAGTTCTTGAACAAGCTCTTAAGAGGGCTTGGGAGTTCTTCATCACATTCAAGTTGAGCTAGGAGGGAGAATAAGAAGTTTTAACTCTTGGCTTTTCTATTCTCTTAATCAATTTATTTTTTAGATTTTATTATTGTATACATTAATACTTCAATGAATATTTGTGAGTTGAATTATATTGAGATGAATGTTTACATTAAAATTGATGATGAGCTAATTTACTCAAGTCTAGGGTTTGTAGTAGGTTTGATTAAATGACTTAATTCAACATTTACATTAATATAACTTGTTATTAGTTGTTTGCATTGGATTATATGTTAGGTTGATAGAGTGGCCACCTATTGATCTCTTAATATTGAATGAAGGACTGAGAGGTGAAATTTGATATTAGAACTCTGCAATCAACTACCCTAAGAATGAATTTGAAATATAAGTTCTAGGGTGTACTTAATTTGCTAGTTAAAGTAATTGGTTTTTATTTCTTTATTAGATTTTCTTATTCCTTATGTTATTTCTATAGTAAAAATAAATAATAATAATAATAATATATTAGAAATTATTGTTCTTATAGGCAAGGTTGGAAGCTTTGTTATGATCCTTGTAATAAAATGAGAGGATTCTAAATTATTTTGTAAAGAGTACTCTAGCATCATGTGCTAAGTGAGTAGAGGTTGTTTTTGAGATTGTTTGGTCATATATCTGTTTGGTTACTTCATTTTTTGAAATGCTCTTGAACTTAATGAATAGTTCACATTCCTAAATGTCATACCTTTACTTAAACACCATTATAACGAAATGAAAAGACCTTATGATTGATGCTTTATTGGAATTAAGTGGTAGAGATTCGATTACTATACAAGCCTATGGTTATAATCTTGCAATGAATGTTATTAGTGTAAACACTATCTTATTAAAACTTTTAAAAGAGTCAGTGAGGGAGCAACAACCTTTGGTATGCATGGAAGACCATTGAATTACATAAGTGTTAATTTTATTTGATTTGATATTGATTATAGATATAAGAAGAAGGGAATCTTAATATATTCTTATAACTATTAAACTTGATTTTTCTATTTTATTTTGTTTTTAACTTTTATTGGTGATAAGTAATGTGTTAAGTGTGGGGTAGTTATTATGATCAATTATGTGTGTGTTTTTAGGGTATTTTTATTAGCTTTCTAGTGAAATTTTCCTAAAATGTGTGTTCAAGTTTGTTTGAAGTTTTATGATGTAGGTTGAAGCAAGAACTTGTGCAAATGGAGCTTTAAATCACTTGTTGAAGCTAATTTAGAGGAAAAGGCATTGAACACGGCCAAATTGTGGCTACTAACCTAGTCGTTTCCCTTATGAGAAAAGAAAAAATTGTGGCAGACTGTGACACTCCCACATATCTTGGCCATGCCAAATGACATGGAAAAGATAAATGGGAGATTGGTCGTGTCTTTCACAAGATGGGAAGTGAATCAAAGGCAGAACTAAACATAGGGAACCATCTTGGCCTTGTCACATGACATGGCCAGTGATAAACATGAGCTTGGCCGTGTCCTTTAATATAAAAAGGAAATTGATATTAAACAGGCAGAAGTAGACACATAGAGAAGACATGACCGTGTCACACCACACACTCACTGACTTGGTCATTTTCCACCTCAAGAGAAAAAGAACCAAGAATAGGCAGAAGAAGACACGGCCATGAGACATAGCCGTGTCACAGGCTGTGTCACTCCACACAATAAACATGTATGATAAGCAGTGTTGGACAAAGGCAAATGACTTGGCAGTGTCCAAGAAAAAATTAAGAGACACAACCGAGACCAAACTAACTTGGTCGTGTATGAGATAGATTCGTTGTTTGTTTTTATACGATTTGAGGGACAAGATAGGAGGCAACAGGGAATGTTTCTTGAAAAAAAGAAGTGAAAAGGTGAGCTATTTTTGGATAGAAAGAAAATTTTAAGAATGAAAAAAGGGAACAAATGGAAGTGGGAGTATGGATGTGAGTTGGAAAAGCAAAGTTTCTATTTCTTAAAACTTAAAAATAATTGGAATGGGAAGACATGGGTACGACAACACGTTTTTTCAAGGAACCATTCTTCTTTCCATTCTTCTTCTTTTTTTTTTTGAGAGATAGACCCTGTCTTCATCACCATCTCCAAATTCTTTCATCTTCATTTTCTTCCATGGACAAGTTCCTTTAAATTTTTTGGGATAGTGCTTGGGTAGTTCTTGAACAAGCTCTTAAGAGGGCTTGGGAGTTCTTCATCACATTCAAGTTGAGCTAGGAGGGAGAACAAGAAGTTTCAACTCTTGGCATCTTCAAGGGGTTTTTCTATTCTCTTAATTAATTTATTTTTCAGATTTTGTTGTTGTATGCATTAATACTTCAATGAATAATTATGAGTTGAATTAAATTGAGATGAATGTTTACTTTAAAATTGATGATGAGCTAAATAACTCAAGCCTAGGGTTTGTAGTAGGTTTGATTAAATGACTTAATTCAACATTTCCATTAATATAACTTGTTATTAGTTGTTTGCATTGGATTATATGTTAGGTTGATAGAGTGGTCACCTATTGATTTCTTAATTTTGAATGAAGGACCGAGAGGTAAAATTTGATATTGGAACTCTGCAATCAACTACCCTAAGAATGAATTTGAAATATAAGTTCTAGGGTGTACTTAATTTGCTAGTTAAAGTAATTGGTATTTGTTTCTTTATTAGATTTTCTGCTTCCTTATGTTATTGCTATAGTAATAATAATAATTATTATTATATATTAGAAATTATTTTTCTTATAGCCAAGGTTGGAAGCTTTGTTATGATCCTTACAATAAAATGAGAGGATTCTAAATTCTTTTGTACAGGGTATTCTAGCATCATGTGCTGAGTGAGTAGAGGTTGTTTTTGAGATTTTTTTTTGAAGTGCTCTTGAACTTAATGAATAGCTCACATTCCCAAATATCAAACCTTTACGTCAAACCCCATTATAGCCAAATGAAAAGACCCTATGATTCATGCTTGATTGGAATTAAGTAGTGGAGATTTGATTAATAAGTAAGCATATGGTTAAAATCTCTCATTGAATGTTAGGAATGTAAACACTACCTTGTTAAAACTCTTAAAAGAGTCAATGAGGGAGCGACAAAATTTGGTATGCATGGAAGACCATTAAATTACATAATTTTTAATTTTATTTGATTTGATATTGATTGTAGATATAAGGAGAAGGGAATCTTAATATATTCTTATAACAAATAAACTTGATTTTTCTTGTTTTTAACTTTGCTTGGGGACAAGCAACCTATTAAGTGTGAGGTAGTTGTTATGATCAATTATGTGTGTATTTTTAGGGTAATTTTTGAGCTTTCTAGTGAATTTTACCTAAAATGTGTGTTTAAGTTTGCTTTAAAATTTTATGATATAGGTCGAAGCATTAACTTGTGCAAAATGAGCTTTAATTCTCTGATTGAAGCCAATTTAGAGGAAAAGTCATTGAACAGGCCAAGTTGTGGCTACCGACCTAGTCATGTCCCTCATAAGAAAAGAAGGAAAATGTGGCAGACTGTGACACACCCACATGTCTTGGTTGTGTCACATGACATGGCCAAGACAAATTGGAGTTTGGTCGTGTCTTTCACAAGATGAGAAGTGAATCAAAGGCTGAACTAAACACAGGGAACCATCTTGGCCGTGTCACATGACAGGGCCAATGATAAACATGAACATAACCGTGTCCTTTGATAAGGAAGGAAATTGATATTAAACAGGTAGAAGCAGACACATGGAGAAGACACGGCCATGTCACAGGCCGTGTCACACCACACACCCACTGACTTGGTTGTGTTCCACCTTAAGAGAAAAAGAACCAAGAACAGGTAGAAGAAGACACGGCCATGAGACACAGCCGTGTCACTGGCCGTGTCACTCCACACAACAAATATGTATGATAAGCAGTGTTGGGCATAGTTACATCACTTGGCCGTGTCCAAGGAAAAATTGAGAAACATGGCCAAGACCAAACTGATTTTGTTGTGTCTGAGATAGATTCCTTGTTTGTTTTTATACGATTTGAGGGACAAGATAGGAGGCAACACGAAATGTTTCTTAAAAAAATAGAAGAAATAAAAAGTTGAGCTATTTTTGGATGGAAAGAAAAATTTAAGAATGGAAAAGAGGGAACAAATGGGAGTGGGAATATGGATTTGAGTTGGAAAAGCAAATGTTTTTTTCTTAAAACTTAAAAATAATTGGAATGGGGAGACATGGGTATGGTAGCACTTTTTTTCAAGGAACCATTCTTCTTTTTGTTCTTCTTCTTTTTTTTTTTTTTGTTAAGAGATAGACCATCTCGTCATCACCATCTCCAAATTCTTTCATCTTCATTTTCTTCCATAGATAAGTTCCTTTATCATTTTTGGGAAAGTACTTGGGTAGTTCTTGAACAAGCTCTTAAGGGGGCTTGGGAGTTCTTCATCAAATTCAAGTTGAGATAGGAGGGAGAATAAGCAGTTTCAAATCTTTACATCTTCAAGGGGTTTTACTATTCTCTTAATTAATTTATTTTTTAGATTTTGTTGTTGTATACATTAATACTTCAATGAATATTTGTGAGTTGAATTATATTTAGATGAATGTTTATGTTGAATTGATGATGAGCTAAATTACTCATGCCTAGGATTTGTAGTAGGTTTGATTAAATGACTTAATTTAGCATTTCCAATAATATAACTTGTTATTAGTTGTTTGCATTTGATTATATGTTCGGTTAATTCAATGGCCACCTATTGATCTCTTAATATTGAATGAAGGACCGAGAGGTGAAATTTGATATTGGAACTCTATAATCAACTATCCTAAGAATGAATTAAAAATATATGTTCTAGGGTGTACTTAATATGCTAGTTAAGGTAATTAGTTTTTATTAATTCACTAATGTGAGAACTAATGAATTGATAATTGCTAATTGATATTAAAGAGGAAAGTAAGTTATAAGGTTATGTTAATGGATAATTGAGAATTAAGCTTTGATTAAATTGACCTACAAATCCTAGGTCCCATTCTAATAATTTAAATTAATCTTGCACAATCATTACTCATTTCACTTTTAAAGTTTTAATTACTTTTCACCATTTTAACACAACACACTCAATCTTTGAATTATTTATTTCAATCAAACTATTATCAACAAGCACCTTCCTTGTGAGACGACCTTGGGACGTTCCACCATTTACTATAACTACCTCATATACTAGCCATAATGGCTCACCATCCAACATAGCCACATGGCTCACCTTTTGGAACCACCCACCATCCTTAATCATGATCCAGAGTGTTGTGTTTGTTGATATAAATATGGCATGCCTATGATTTGCCTTTAGGCTAGATGTTAGGCATCACTGTTTTACAATTTGCCTTCGGGCTAGACGATGGGCATCATCATTATATGATTTGTCTTCGGGCTAGACAATTAGTATCAAAATGGTCCAAAATAATATATTCAGAACCTAAATATTTTATAGAGTCATTTGGGCTCAATGCATGTGAATGTTATAAATGTTGGTTTTATAAGAAAAATGTATAAGTTTCAATATGTATTTGCATGCCACATTGCATATTCCAAAGTAAAAGCATTTTGCATTGTTCTTTAAGTTTTCTTTCATTATCAAAGTATGTACCGCTAAGCTAGTAACTTGGCGTGATTGAATCTCATCACACAGGTGACAGGTTAAAGGTGGAGAGTTTTGTTGGGCCTAACCGGGTCTAAGATTTTGGATAGTACTTAAAGTTTTCTAGGTTGCCACAAGACCACAACCTACTGCATAGCATATAAATATTTGTTCCTAGTTGAACTTGTTACGCTTATATACAACATGATATTATGTATAAAAAATGTTTGAAACAATTTATGTGTTTGACAATGAATCATAAATAATTGAAGTATTTCTTATATATACATAAATATGAGATTTTGAGGTGTTGAATGTTTTTAGAGGAAAATTGGAGATTTTGGGTAAATGTATATGTACATGTATTGGGAGTGCAATTTTTCTTGTAGGTTGAGTAAACTTGTGTTTTGGGATTTTATGAAAGTTTAGACAAAACTTTGGCAAATTTTTCCCAGAGATTTTCAAATAAAACGTGTATTTTTTCATTTAACTGTTTATGCATACAATTATTTACCTATTAAACTTATGTCTTAAAAGGTACTCTATTTTATTAAAAATAGAGGGAAGTTCTACTGTTAATTTTTGGTAATATTCTTATATTCTATATATGTATTTTATATATACGGGTGTATATATTATGTGTATGTAAAGTATAAGGGTGTTACAACATATAATACATATACCCTGTATACTTAAATATGCATATAGAATATAAGAATGTCACTCCAAAGATCTATATTAACCCCTCCAAAATCCTTATAATAAAGATTTATATCTTCTAACACAGATTCAAAACATTATTTATCTTAATTAAATATATACTTATATATATACACCATAATCCCAATTCTTTATGCAGTACACAAGTGTTGAGAATTAATGTATATAAACCAAAATACATAAAAATCATAATTATACATGTATGCAATCGACGCAGTTGGTCTTATGACACCTTAGATCTCCTAATATCATCCACAACTTGGATCCCTCTAATAAGCAACTCTCTCACTTGCGCAATTCACACAATCACTAAGCATAAAACTTAGTGATACATAATTTCAAAAACAATATACATTTCTATCTAAATGTTCTTTCTCATAATATAATTTGCAATATTTATACAATATCTTAATTGCCTTATAATCATACACACAACACATCCACATACATATACATTGGGCCCAATAACTCCTATACAATTAACAAGTCCATACTTAAGACCTAGCCCTGCTCAGGTCTATCATAAATCTTAATCTTATGACCTAGTTCTGCTCCGGTCAAGACCTAGCTCTGCACAAGTCTATTAATGCATGCATAATCAATCTCGATAGTACTAGACAAGTAATTATATAGGTTACTAACACACAATAACATATTATCCTTTTGCATTCCCATCTCATTATCACTTTTCTCACTTTCACCACATTTACTCTTTCTTTCATAGTTTTTCACATTTTCTTTCTCATTTCTTGTCACATTTTTCATTTCCCATCTTTTTCAATCATTTTTAGCATTTTTCATTTTAAGTACATAGCCATTCTACAATGGCTTATATTTACCTAGTTCATGCATTAAATACACTCTTATTTGTACAATGCACATATTTTACAAAAAGCAAAATGAAAGTGACATAACACATTCATAAAGTCACAATATGTTATGCCAACTACAATATTATTAAAACAACAATTATTAGATTATGTACTAACCTTATTTGCTTCCAAATCCACTCCAACCCTCATTCCAAGCAGAAACCCTAAACTTCACCACTTTTACTAATTTGTCCTTGTGAACACTCGAATTTTGAGGCTCGGAAAGCCAATTTTCTCAGACTGCAAATGACCGGGCTGGACCGGGGGTCCACGGTAAAAGTTCACCGGAAGTATATCGATATGGTACTTGAAATGTCCGGGACGACGTGAGGATCACGGATATGGTCCCGGAATAATTTTTGGAGGTCTCTAGCTCCCGAAAAATCAATTTGAGCGAAAACCGGACGAAACCGGCGGCCCAGCCACCGTGACCCCAGCGGCTCAGCCGCCAAAATCGGCGGCCCGGCCGCCGTCCAGACCGATTTTGCCTATAAATTGCCTTCAAGTGTTCAGAAAAACGGGTTGGCTTTTGGAGACTCCGGGCCTCATGCTGACGAATTTAATCCGTAATCAAGAATCATAATCCAAGGTCCAAGAAAACGAGATCTGGAACTTCGAAGTGGAAAAATCCTAAGCAAGGTAATATCCTAATTCATCATTTGTCAATTTAAGCATGTCATAAGCATTCCATCTTCTTCTTAATTTCTTCTTGGTCAAAGACTTAATCCTTTTAGGTCCAAGGCCTAATGGACTAATCAATCAATCTGTTGGCACGAAGTCCAAATTATATCTTTTCGGTACAAAGTACCTAAATTTCACAATTAAAATCAACCTTTTGGCATGGAGCCTAAATTGCACTTTTTTGGTACAAAGTACCTAAAATTGCACAATTTAGCACTAAGTGCTACATCTCACAATTTTGGCATAAAGCCCGACAACACAGGCCAAAGGCCTAAAAGTTGCATTCTTTTGGTACAAAGTACCTAAAATTGCACCATTTAGCACTAAGTGCTAAATTTCACAAATTTGGCAAAAAGCCCGATCAATACTTGGCATGAAGCCCGACACTAGCACGAAGCACTAAGTGCTCAAAATCTCACATTTGGCATGAAGCCTAAATTTCACTCTTTTGGTACAAAGTACCTAAATCTCACCATTTAGCACTAAGTGCTGAATCAATCTTTGGCATGAAGCCCGACAATGCACGAAGCATACACACACACATGCATGAAGCATTATTTTTATCGCCTTTAAATAGGCTTTTCTGAACTACATGGGCTTTGATCTCCTATTCAAACGGGAGTATGTAGGCATGTTTGGGATTCACCCCAAATAGCAAGTCCACAATTTACTAACAATTTGTCTGTTTTTATTTCTTTGTTCCTTTTGTTTGCAAGTTAGTCAAATGCATGACATAGTCCCCGAATCCTCCTTGGGTTCGTAGATCAGAAGCCTTTACATTGGAAGTATTAATTGGAGTCAAACAAGGGTTTTCTTAGTTTTTCCCTTTGAACAGAAAAAACTGAGTGGCGACTCCCGACGATGAGTGAACGTCCATCCGAATCCTTTTCGGGAGGAATCCGAGGTTCACAGTCCTACACATACATAAACCCAACAACAAGCCCAAATTATTCAATTAAAATTACGTATAAGGTTAATTTATATCAAGCTCATTAAATACACAATTTCTTTCAAAATCTCAATAAAACTCTAATTTCACTACTTAATACTTTATTCAAACTTCATCCTACCCAACTTATTTCCAACATTTAAACATAAATTCATTACTTACATATCAAAATAACAAAAAAAAAACTCATTTCAATAATAATATTAACCTCCATCCAAAACCCTAATTTCACATAACCTACTCCTAAATTCTAACTTCATCAAAACCTACTCATATTCAATTTTCAATCATAAAATCATCATATATATATATATATATATATGTGCATATTAAAACAACACTAAATCAACCCATTACCATAATTATAAACACCCATATTAAAACCTTAATTTTCACATATCCATCCCATAACCCTACTTCTATCAATTATGTCCATTTCAACTAATTAATTAATAAATCACCATATATTCATCATTTTAACTTCATTACAATCAATTTTAACCATTTAAAACAACTTTCCCTCTCTAGCCATTTCAAACATAACCTTAAAATTAAATAAAAACAAGCTTAAAAGAAGAGCTACTTACTTGAATTCTTGATTCTTCTTCAAAACCAACTTGATTTCTTGAAAATTCTTATAAAAATTTGAAGATTGAAGAATTAAAAACCCTCCCTTTCTCTCTCTAAAAATTCGGCCTAACTTGGATGAAGAAAAAGATGAAGTCCTCTTTTCTATTCTCTTCTTCTTTTACTAACCATATACATTAATTTAATTAATTATTTTATTATTTTCTCTTAAATTCCCATCCACACATTTTTTCCTTCTTCCTTTGACTTTATTTTCTTTTATTATTTCTTTATTTTAATTATCATCTTCCACCCATAGTTATATATATATATATTTATATTTATATTTCATGTATATTTATTATATATGTTATTTATATCTTTATGTTTATGTTTATGTATATGTAATATATATTTTTTGTATAAATCAAGTATACAATATGCATATATCTTGTATATATTATATGTATATCTTGTATTCTCTCTTCCGACATATCTAATTAATCATCCATATTAATTACTTCAATGTATACCAAAAATGCGGATGTTGCATTTATTCCATGTTATTTGGTTTTAATCATATCCTTATAAAGAATACATGTCTATCCTATAAAACAGCTTAAGGGGTTACACATGTAATTTATGCTCAATTAAAACTTCTTAAGAGGTTACATGTGCAATTTATGCTCCATTGAATTAAAGTTAATACTCCATCCATCTTGAGTTTATATGTATGCTTTCTATTTTGACGACAATTAAGAAAAATTAGTTATTTTTGTTGAAATATAAATTTATATGTATTTTCTCTGTTATAATCTTATTTTAGTATAAGATATATGTATTTATTACTAGATAAGTAATATTTAACATATTAATAGAGATATAATAGAGATTTAACACATTAATTAACTTGTTAATTAAAATGATATGTACGTGAACTATAATTTGAGATAAGCAAAAAAAAAAAGAAAAAAGAAAAATATGTCTATCGATTTAGGACTAAGATAATATTATTTAACAATAAAGTGAATTATGTTGTTGATAAACTAATTAGATCACGTTGGGATTTAGTTTTTCACAGCATCTATGGTTTCCCTTATCATCTGTCTATTATGTACAGTTATTATTTAGTGAATACGTCATTATGATTATCATCACAGCATCTATCTATATGTTTTAGCTTTGGAAATTATTTTTATAACCACTAAAATTGTTATTATTATAGAAGTAAATATGATAATTTCTTTAATTTTTCTCTAACTCCTTTTTTTTGTTTGCAAATAATTGAGATTGGGATTAAAATCAATGATAATATATCATAAAATTTCTTTCTAATAAAAAATCATAAAATGCCTTATTGTGTTTTTTTTATTATTATAGTAGTATATGATTTGACCTAGTGAAGTCTTCATCTAATCAATTTGGCATAAAGTTGACTGAATGGTTCTTGTTCTCTATTTTGCATGATAAATAGTTTTTGTTATTGTTATCATTATCTACTTCAGTAAATAAACCAATTTCTGAATGTAAGTATCAATTAACTTTTGATTTTACCATAATAGTAATTGTTGAGCTGCTCTAGGAATAATTTGAAATGCAGAAGTGTTAAAGGATTAATCATGATATATATATATATTTAAAACCATTTATTAGAATGACTTTTTTTATCCTTTGCTTTTCACACTTCACATTAATAATGAGTAAGCATTTGCCTTTTCCATATTAAAATATCCCTTGTAGATCATAACTTGCTTAGATCTAGTAAAAGAACTTGATAGGGCAACTAAGTTAGAGGAGCTATGAAAAAAATTTATCTTGTAAGAATTTATTCTATATGAACTTATTATTTAACTCTATTCAAAGGAAATTGAAAAGAATTATGGGTGGATTATTTGTAGAACCGGATTGATCCATTATGAAGACTCGACCCAAAACTACTATTTACAACATTGAAATATATTACTTCCTTCCCTTGCTATTTGATGTCTTCTTTAATCATTGCAAACGTGATTTCTACTTTTACCCTAGGTGTTTGTAGGTTTTTATAAGAATATAAGAAAGAAAGTTGGAATTTAAGCAAGTATTTTATGTATTTCTTATTCCATAAAACTAAACAATGAAACCTTTTATAAGCTTTATATATAACAAAATCAAGATAATATGGAGAAAAATATGCATATTTTATTTTGTAAATATTCTATTAACTACTAACAAAATCATAGGAACTAATTTTGACTCTTCTTTATTTTATTTTTGAATCATTTTCTCAACACTCTTTCTTGATTCAAAATTACTTTAATTGCATATCTTCATTTCAATTCATTACAGTTTATAGACATACCGGTCACTTCATCTTATTCAGTTTTGAGACATATTGGTTTTCATCATTTTCAGTTTAAAGACTTGAAAGGTCTTCATTAAATTTTACTTTTTAAAGACTTGCTTAGGTCACGTTAATCATATTTTAGTTTATAGATTTGATGGTCCTTTGAATATGCTTATGGTCATGATTGTGATTATGGTTATGGATATGAGTATGGTTGTGGTTTTATGGTTATAAATATAGTTGTGGTTATGATTATAGTCATGAATATGGATATGAATATAGTGAAGGATATTACTATGGTTATGGTTATGGGAATGGGTATGTTGTGGGTATAAACTTCATAGGTCCCTCTTCGTTTTTTCTTCTTCTTCTTCTTCATTTTCTTCGTCACATGTCCCTCAAAGATTAGAGAACGCTTTGATACCAAATGTAGGTTTTTATAAGAATATAAGAAAGAGAGCTGAAATTTAAGCAAGCATTGTATGTATTTCTTATTCCATAAAACAAAACACTGAAGCCTTTTATAGGCTTTATATATAACAAAATCAAGATAAAATGGAGAAAAATCTGCATATTTTATTTTGTAAATATTCTATTAACTACTAACAAAATCATAGGAACTAATTTTGACTCAACTTTATTTTAATTTTGAACCATTTTCTCAACACGATTTCTTGATTCAAAATTATTTTAATTACATATCTTCATTTCAATTTATTGCAGTTTATTGACATACCGGTTACTTCATCTTATTCAGTTTTGAGACACGTTGGTCTTCATCATTTTCAGTTTAAAGACTTGAAAGGTCTTCATTAAATTTTGCCTTTTAAAGACTTTCTTAGGCCACATTAATCATATTTCAGTTTATAGATTTGATGGTCCTTTGAATATACTTATGGTCATGATTGTGATTGTGATTATGGATACGAGTATGGTTGTGGTTTTATAGTTATAAATATAGTTGTGCTTATGATTATAGTCATAAATATAGATATGAATATAGTGAAGGATATTACTATGGTTATGGTTATGGGAATGGGTATGTTGTGGGTATTATTATAAAAACTTCATAGGCCTATAGACCCTTAATTTTTTACCCATTCAAATTCGATAGCCCAAAATAATTTTTTTGATATTTTATTTATTTTAATAATATTTTAATTACTAATAATATTTAATAGTTATTTTTAATAAAAATATAAAAATATAAAAAATAAAAAAAATAAAAAATCGAATGGATCGGCAAATGACGGGCGGCAGCGCTGCAGCCCATTTCGCCGCAGAAATTATCTGCGGCGAATTGGGCAGTCCCCAATTCGCCACAGATAGCAATCCGGGGCCAATTGGGCACTGCCCAATTTGCCACAGCCAGTTCTGCGATGAATTGGCTTGCCAGCTTGCCTGCCGCGCCAGTTTTTGCCACCACAGCCCGCGCGCTGCCGATTTTTTTACCAAACCTTGTTTACCCAGTTTTCTAATTTTTTTTCTAAACAATTGGTATTTCCTTATTAAAATAGGATTAGAACTCTTTATTTTCCTATAAATAATAACATTAAACACACGGATGAGAGGACGGCAATCAAAGAAAAGAAGGGAGATTAAACCAGAAAGGCAGAAGACGGCAAAAGAAATTAACAATCACCAATCCATCAATGGCAGTAACACTGCCTTTGTTCATTGTTCATCCAGAAGACAATTGTGGAGGAACCAACGAATGGAGGTTTGATTATAAATCTTTTATTTGATTATATTTATAACATTCTTAAGTTTTGATTCATGAATTGTTTAAGCATAAGATGTTATTGCCATATTTTCTTTTCAACATTTCTATTATTTGTTTTGATATTGAATCTTTCAATAACCTAAATTATTAAACTTAATAGTATGTTTTATAGATCAAATTTGTCCATTCATCCAGTATGCCTAAATCGTTGATTAAGTTATCAAAACCTTAAACTGTTATTTTATTCCCAATACTTTTAAACCCTAAATTATTCTATTAAAGTCTCACAAACCTAATTGTTTTCCAAAATCTCAATTTATCTCTAGAATCAATGTTTCTTCAAAAAAGATAAATCAAAACCTTAATTTATTTTAAAGCTTGTCACCCTGTAACCCTTTCCCCAAACTATTCTAGCTCAAGCCACGAAAACCCTAGCTTCCTAAAACCCTAATTCCCAAACCTCAATTTCAGAAACCATAAACCTGAGTTTGCAAATAGTTTAATTATTAAAATTTATCCAATAAGTCAAATTTCTAAACTCTAAGAACCAAACCCTAATTTGCCTTATGTTTCCTAAAACCCCAAAATAGCTTTACAATTATCAAAACCCTAAATTATTTTCTCAAATTCTAAAATTCAAAGTTGCTTTATTGAATCCTAATTTGTTTTCCAAATATCCAGTAACCCTAAAAATTAACTTCCAAACCTTAGATCTCAAATTCTTAAGTTCTTCTTCCAGAACCATAAATTATTCTTCAAACAAACCCTAAAGTGCTTTATTTTTCAAAAAACCCTAAAACCTTATTTCCTCAAACCGTGAGTCCTAAACCCTAAAACCTTAATAGCCTTAAAATATGTTTTTCAAATCTAAAACCCTAATTACATCTTTCTGAAAATCAAAACAACAAACTGTTTGCTTTAAACCCAAATCAAACCTATTTTTTAAATCACAGTAGCATTATTTTCATAAAAACATGCAAAACCTTAAATCTTTTAAACATCCAGTAGCTATGTAATTACCTTAAAATATTTCTCAACTAATTAAACTAGTATATACAAAACCCTAGTTATTGAACATAAAACCCTAGAAACCCTAATTAATGCAAGAACCCTAAATTTATATATTTATTGCTTTATTTAATTTTAGATTTGATTATATATTTGATTATATGTTTTGATGGTTGATTTATTTAATTTCAATACTTGATTTATTTAATTTATCATGGATGGATATTTTCTTTATTATTATGATTATTATTTATTTGTTTTGGTATTAAAATTGCAAGAGGTATGTTTCCACTTTGTGGGTGCCTCATTAATTAATTTTCATGTAATTTAAATTGCTTTTATATTTTGGATCAATGTAAAGGACATATTTCCACCTTTTGGTGGGTGTCCTATTTAGTTTAGACACGGACGATGTAAGGACATGTTTCCATCTTCGGATGGGTGTCCATTTATTTGCTTTGTTTGGACATTGCTTTAATTTTAATATAATGATGCTTTATTTTAATTGTTGCATGTAATATGGATAATATTGTTATGCTTAAGAATTTTATAATATTAAGACTTGCAAAGGAGGCCGGTTCCAATGAACAGGGCGTTGTTGGGGTGCTAGGCCATTTCTCACCTTTCCCACACATACCCAACTTTCCGAACCCATTAGGGGGTTGGGGATTCCTTAGGAATCGAGTGGTGACTCCATTTTCTCCGGGCTTAGGTCCGTGTTCTCTAAGGTGCCGAGCCTAAACAGTGCTGAAGTCGCAAGAACCATTCCACCGGGAGTGGGGGCAAAAATCCTCGCTTACAGTAGTGACTCCACTGGGGATAAGAGAAGTTGATTCCGTTAGTCTTTATATTATTCTATTATTTCTTATCATGATATTATCCATTGCATCATATTAGATTGCATCTTGTGCATGAGTTAGGATGCCCGTGTTACCCGTGTTGTGTTATGTAAGGGATACCATACGTTTACTCAAGGTATGGAGATCGAGCATGTCATAACCACTCATAGCCTTGTACCTGTTGGTATATACTTGCTATGGGAACCTAAGCCTTTTAACCAAAAGACTAAAGCTCCTGTAATTAGCCTAGCAATCAAAGTACACAAAAGGAATGAGAAAGGAAATTATCAGCCTAGCAATCAAAGTACACAAAAGGAAGCCGATGTTAATGCCACTAGTCAAGGAGGAATGAGACAATTTTTAGAATTAGGAAAACCGCTGTCTTGGGTTCTCAATAAGCTATAAAAGAAGGGATTGTTACAACCTTTGACTCCTCATCCTTTGCCTAATCCTCTTCCACCTAACTTTGATACTAATGCATTTTGCCAATTCCATCAAAGGCTTGGACATGAAACGGACAATTGTATGAAGTTGAAGCATGAGATCTAGAATCTAATCAACAGTTGTAAGCTACCTAAGCCAGACAAGCCCAGTACCAAGAACAACCCTTTGCCTAAATTTGGAAGAGTGCCACCGCCAGCAACCTTCATGGTAGGAAAAGGATTGGAAGAAGATTTTATTTTATCATCCTTTCAAGATCAAAATATTGAAGATGTGAAAGGAAAAGAAGCTTAACTCAACAAACTTTCCTTAGCTTGAATGTTGTTTTTCAATTTTACTTTTTTTAATATTTAATTGGATCAATTGAGTTTTTCAAATTTAAAGTTGTTTGAATAAATTACTTTCATCAAAAATTTTATTGGTCTTTGTTCATTTTGGTGCTCAACCAATGAGGAATCTAGCTTGATATTCATAAATTAATGTATTTAGGCATCATGACTTGAATGACTTTACTAGGTGAGGGAATTGCTCTATAGCATTGAGTTGTGTATGCTTACTTAGAGAGGGCTCCTGCATAATTACCTTTGTCTAGGTCCTAGTCAGTCTTAGAACATGCTTTGACAAACTTTCGAGGCAAAATTGAACTCTGCTTATTTTAAGAAAGAAATGATCTAGGCATTGTTTGGTTAGCCAACAACTAGTATCCACCCAATTAAATATCAATCCCTAGTTGTCCCTTTGAGCCTTCATAAAATTTTAGCTTTCTTTTCATTGGCTTAAAACCCCAACAACCTACCCTGAGCTATTGTGATACTGTTGACAAGTCTTATGATCACTAAGGCGAAAAGACAAGAAGATCAAAGAAAGGAATGAATAGTCAAGACCATAAGGGTAGTTGAAGTTCACCTAATATCTCCAATCTATCAAGATAACATCAAAGTAACAAATGATTTATCCTTGTTAAAGAAGATTTATGTCACTCCACTCATCCATTATTAGAAATACAAGTTGGTACAAACAAGACAATTCTGTTAGAGCTAGAACCCAAAAAAATAAGAAAAAGAAGAAAAAAAATAAAAGAAGAAAAAAAAAGAAAAAAAAAGGATAAAAGAAAAGAAAAGAAAAAGAAAAGAAAAGAAAAGAAAAGAAAAAGAAAGATAAAACCTAAAAAAGGCAGTTCAGAAAGCCAACTGAGTTCTCTTTTACCTAAAGCAGCAAAAGGCTTCCATTTGGTTTATAAGGACAGTTTGACTTGAATTGGTCCAACCCAACCAAAGATTCGATCAAAATCGGAGAAAAAGGTGAAAGACCATCCAGTTCTTGAAAGTTCTGTACTTGATAGTCCTACGAGGAAGAAGGACAAAATGATAAAATGCTCAAAGAAAGGGAAGAGTAAGAAAAATAAAAAGAGAGAGAATGAGAAAAGAAGAAAAGAAATGAATTTGGATACTAAACTTTCTGCAAGAGCAAAGACTGTCCTAATCAAGATCCAGATTAAAGCCAAGAAGATGGGAGAATATTCAAAGCTCTATCTTTTCATGCTCCAAGCTACCTAAAGTTCAAATAAGAAGTTTGTAGTGTGAGGGTTTGTCCATTATGTCACATCAGCTCCAACTTAAAAATGGCCTTCATTTAACCCGTGTCCCTTATAGACCCCATTTCAAGCCTACCAAAGACCTATTGATCTCTCTTGGTAGGTAGAGTCTGTAACACCCCTATACCCCATATACGTACACCACATATACTCTCTATATGTAATACATGTATACCGGATATAATAATGTCACAGTCTATTTGAAACAAATCAATCTTTCCATTTAACAATATGAGAAAACTTAAAACATTTAAGTTATATTATAGAACATAATAGATAAAATATTTATTTATTAAGCAGCGGAAAATGTAGCGGTATATACATATATATACATCAAAATCAATATTTACAAAATATATATAGAGTTTATACATGCTTGGCAGTTCATCTCTGATCTTGAAGTCCACAATCAACACTTCACTAGGGATCACAAGCCTAGATTCGACTCGGTCTAGTTGAACTCTCCGGTTCAACCCTGTCACCTGCGCGATGAACCATAATCGTGCTAAGCCAACAGCTTAGTGCTACTAACCATGATGATAATATGCTTTTAATGTAATGCCAATGTCACACTTTCAAGCATTAGATACAATATTCAAGAATGCCATTTTTTATAACATTAAATCTCATCATGTTATTCATTTGTTTCATCATTCATAGTTCACATTAAAGCAAAGACAAACATGGGCCCAAAAGAAACTAATATGTCATTCAACTTCCAGAGTTACTGTTTTGGTTCAATAATCACATTTATCAAGCCCGTAGGCGATTCATTATCACAATGAGAAAAATATCATATGTAACATCCCAACTAGGCTTCAAGGACTAGGCCCAACCAAGCTTCAAGGGGAGCCAAGCATCAACCCAACTTGGCTTCAAGGACCAAGCCCAACCCAGATTCAAGGGATTGTTACTTTTAGGCATGCCACCAATAACAAAACTCTGAAAATTGAATAACACATTAGGCACACAATTCTTTTTATTATTTCATTATCAATTCTATTCTCATTTTCTCATAATCATCTAGGCAACCATGCCCCAATTATTTCATTTGCATCATTATAGCCAACAACAATGGCTTCACATCTCATCATTAGGGTATACATAACCAATTGCAATATACATACATTTTGAATGATCATTTTATCTTTCACATTATGCAAATCATAGCATTAATGAATTATATCAACAATGTAATAGATTACTTAACACATTTACAACCAAATGTGTTAAATCCTAAAGTCATGTAAATGTATGCAACCATGTAAGGTTTGTACTTACCTCAAGAGCAACTCACACCAATCTAACAACTTCCTCTTCCAAGAATCCTTTAACACTTGGATTAGGGCAACTCAATCTCTTCAAAACCTAATCCAATTATAATTATACACACTCGCTTAGAGATACACATAAGATAATAAAAACAAGAACCAACTAGGGCAACCTCTACACATGACACGCTCAACAATATGGGCGTGTCCCTGATCGGGCCCTAAACCCACAACACAGAAGCTTTGACACGCTCAGTGACATGGGCGTGTCACTGGCCGTGTCAATCCTCCAACATCACAGTAGCTATGACATGCTCAACAACATGGGCGTGTCACTGGACGTGTCAATATTAATCCAACACAGAAGCTGTGACATGCTCAGTGACATGGGCGTGTCACTGCTCGTGTCACCCATCCAGAAAATAGAACCATTGACACGCCCAAAGACTTAGCCGTGCTCATGGGCGTGTCAGGCCAAAAATCCTGATTCCGACACCAACAACACCACATCCAACAAACATCATACTTTACACTTTTCCACTCCAAACAAACTTACCCAAAACCATCAATAAACCATACTAAACTTGCATAAACACCAAAACAACTCAATACATACATCAAAACACAATCACAACCATCTTCACAATTCAACACATACACAATCCGCAACACATACTTTCCATCACCAAACTTAACCTTTCCTCCAAACCACCCCAAAATCAAAGCCAAATAGACAATACAATCTCAAACACATAAAAATCAAACATACACACATCAACAACAACCATTCACCAAACTCAATTCACAAACTCAAAAGAAAACCAAAGAAACAAGATGGAAACTTACCAAAAGTGATGAAAACCCTTCAAACTCCAACTTGATCTCTTGAAACACCTTCAAATCTTGAGTTAGAGAGCAACAAAAATCCTTCTCCATCAAGCTATGGTGATGGCCAGCCAAAGAGAAGAAAGAAGAAGATGAAAATGAAAGTCAACCCATTCATAACCTCTTAAACCACACAATTCCTCTTTCAATAACAACCAAGCATTTTAAATATTAAAATATTATGAATATCATCATCCACTTAATTTAATTTCCATTTATAAAATAATCAATAAATCTCATTTGACCATCTCATTAGTTGACTTGTATATGTTGTATATATCTCTATGTATACAACATATACACACTTCTCTTTTCCTCTCTTACCACTTAATCATAAATATATATTATTTTATATCATTTAATCCAATTTTAACAATAATCATTCTAAAAATTTTAGGGTATAGTTTGGGATATTACAGAGTCTATTAGTGGAGGTAGTTTGAATAAGCATGCATATGAGATAGATAATATTTAAACTCAATGAGACCTTTGGCCAAGTAATGTGTATGTACCTATCTAAAGTGCAACAGTTCTTGCTTAAATAGAAATAATTCCTGAGTTTAGTACTGTAACTAGGGTTGTCATGTTATAGATATGTTAATTTGGAAAAATTAAGTCCTGAGGTACATTGACATTGATTTGGCAAAGCCAACATTTGATTTCAAAATCAAAATTCAAAAAATAAAAAATATTTTTGTCATACAAAGCCTTCAAGTTAAAAGAAGTTTCTTGAACAGTCGAACCTCGAAGGACACATTGGGCAAAGGAAATGATTACTGTCAAGGTTATGAAGAAGCTATCAATTGACATACTGAATCATAATTTGAAATTGATGTATCTCTGCTACTTGGGGCCTCCATTATTCATATTTTCAACATCTTGAAGATAAAAGCCATAAATGCAAAGCTTTCTGTCATTTCAATGCAAAATCTGAATGGGCATCTAGAAGGAGTCAATGGGAATACTTCTGCTGATCACCTCGGTTTGTGAGTCAATGGAACTATTGTAAGTATTACTCATGCATATCTTGCATACTTGAGCATATCACATGGCATTTTTGTTTCTTGTATTATCTATTCTTTGTCAAAGTGAACAGCAAATACTCTGTGAAGTAAAGAATCAAAAAAAGATATCAAATCAGGGGGGCATGGAAAGCCCATTACTTGAAAAAGTTTCAGTAATTTTGCAAAGACAAGAAATGCGTGCTTGTGCAAAGAACTAGACAACAAAAACATCAATCAAAGCTTGCATGGAAAAAATCTTTGGTTTGAGCCTACACAAGGGGCAAAGTTTCTCCTTTTCAATTTTTGAGTTTATATACCAAACATTTTTAAACTCACTTGCAAATATTTCGCACGTAGGGGGCAAGGAGAAGATATGAAGGCTAGCTAAAAAAATGGCTGAAATTTTTTTGCTTTGCAAAAAGTGCAAAGGAAGAACAAAGAGAATGGAAAAAGAAGAAAATTAGAACTCTCAAAAGAATAAAGACACAAAAGACAAAAGATCAGTCCAGTTACAAGAGCTGAAACCAATATAGAATAAATCTCTAAGGATGAAGATCCACTTTAAAGGGTGAAGACCCAATTCCAAGGATAAAGATCCTGCTTAAAGGATGAAGACCCACTTTCAAGGGTGAATACCCAATTCCAAGGATGAAGATCCAGTTTAAAGAATGAAGATCCACTTTCAAGGGTGAAGACCCAATTTCCAAGGATGAAGATCCATTTTCAAAGGTGAAGACCTGATTCCAAGGATGAAAATCCAATTTCAAAGGGTGAAGACCCGAAGTCCAAAGGATGAAGATCCATTTTCAAGGGTAAAGACCCGATGTCCAAAGTATGAAGATCCATTTTCAAGGGTGAAGACCCAATCTTAAAGGATGAAGATCCATTTTCAAGGGTGCAGACCCGATCTCCAAGGATGAAGATCCATTTACAAGCGTAAAGACCCGATCTCCAAGGATGAAGATCCGTTTTCAAAGATGAAGATTCGATGCTAAGGATGAAGATCCAAGGTCCAATGATGAAGATCCATTTTGAGGGTGAAGAACCATAATGCATTAAAGAATAGAATAGCCAGAGCAGTCAGACTTCTCAACTGATAAAAGGTCAGTCAAACTCAGTCTCAGGTCCAAGCACCCAAATTCAATTTAGTTTCAAGTCTAAGTACCCAGTCACGGGTCCAAGTACCCAAATCCAATCCAGTTTTGGGTCTAAGTACCCAATCTTGGGTCCAAATACCCAAATTCAATTCAGTCTCAGGTTCAAGTACCCAGTCTTGGGTCCAATTACCCAATTTAGTCATGGGTCCAAGTATCCAGTCTCGGGTCCAAGCACCCAAATTCAATTCAGTCACTGGTGTAAGTACCCAATCTCGGGTCCAAGTACCCAAATCCAATCCAGTCTCGGGTCCAAGTATCCAAATCAAATTCAATCTCGGGTCCAAGTACCCAAACCAAATTCAATCTCGGGTCTAAGTACCCAAATCCCATCCAATTTTGGGTCCAAGTACCCAAATGAAATCTAGTCTTGGGTCCAAGTACCCAATCTCGGGTCCAAGTACCCAAATCAAATTCAGTCTTAGGCCCAAGTACCCAATCTCGGGTCCAAGTATCCAAATCAAGTTCAGTCTTAGGTCCAAGTACCCAAATCAAATCCGAGTACCCATCCTCATCAAAAATCAGTCAAAGATCTTATTGCTTTTCACTCTCTTTTGCAGTAGTCTCAGATCGTTCAAGCAGGGGACAAACTGTAGACCCTTAATTTTTGACCAATTCAAATCCGATAGCCCAAAATAATTTTTGTGGTATTTTATTTATTTTAATATTATTTTAATTACTAATAATATTTAATAGTTATTTTTAATAAAAATAAACAATGTAAAAAATAAAAAAAAATAAAAAATCGGACAGATCAGCTAGCGACGCGCTGGGGCAAATTGGGCATTGCCCAATTCGCCGCAGCCAGTTCTGCTACAAATTGGCTTGCCAGCTAGCCCACCGTGCCCATTTTTGCCAGCGCAGCCAGCGGGCCCGACAGCCCGCGCTGTCGATTTTTCGACCAAATCTTGTTTTACCTTGTTTTCTAATTTTTCCTAAACAATTGGTATTTTCTTATTAAAATAGGATTATGACTCTTTATTTTCCTATAAATGCTAGCATTAAACACACGGATGAGAGGACGATAATCAAAGAAAAGAAGGGAGATTAAACTAGAAAGGCAGAAGACGACAAAAGAAATTAACAATCACCAATCCATCAAAGGCAGTAATGCGCCTTTGTTCATTGTTCATCCAAAAGAAAATTGTGGAGGAACCAACGAACGGAGGTTTGATTATAAATCTTTTATTTGATTATATTTATAACATTCGTACGTTTTGATTCATGAATTGTTTAAGCATATGATGTTATTGCCATATTTTCTTTTAAACGTTTCTATTATTTATTTTGATATTGAATCTTTCAGTAACCTAAATTATTAAAATTAATAGTATGTTTTATAGATCAAATTTGTCCATTCATACAGTATGCCTAAATCGTTGATTAAGTTATCAAAACTCTAAACTATTATTTTATTCCCAATACTTTTAAACCCTAAATTATTTTGTTAAAGTCTCACAAACCTAATTATTTTCCAAAATCTCAATTTTTCTCCAAAATCAATATTTCTTCTAAAAAGATAAATCAAAACCTTAATTTATTTTAAAGCTTGTCACCCCGTAACCCTTTCCCCAAACTATTCTACCTAAAGCCACCAAAACCCTAATTGCAAAACCCTAGCATCCTAAAACCCTAATTCCCAAATCTCAATTCCAGAAACCATAAACCTGAGTTTGCAAATAGTTTAATTATTAAAATTGATCCAATAAGCCGAATTTCTAAACTCTAACTCTAGTAAACTCTAAGAACCAAACCCTAATTTGCCTTATGTTTCCTAAAACCCCAAAATAGCTTTACAATTATCAAAACCCTAAATTATTTTCTTAAATTCTAAAATTCAAAGTTGCTTTATTGAATCCTAATTTGTTTTCCAAATATCCAGTAACCCTAAAAATTAACTTTCAAACCTTAGATCCCAAATTCTTAAGTTCTTCTTCCAGAACCATAAATTATTCTTTAAACAAACCCTAAAGTGCTTTATTTTTCAAAAAACCCTAAAACCTTATTTCCTCAAACCGTGAGTCCTAAACCCTAAAACCTTAATAGCCTTAAAATATGTTTTTCAAATCTAAAACCCTAATTACATCTTTCTAAAAATCAAAATAACAAACTGTTTGCTTTAAACACAAATCAAACCTATTTTTTAAATCATAGTAGCATTATTTTCATAAATACATCTAAAACCTTAAATCGTTTAAACATTCAGTAGCTATGTTATTACCTTAAAATATTTCTCAACTAATTAAACTAGTATATGCAAAACCCTAGTTATTGAACATAAAATTCTAGAAACTCTAATTAATGCATGAACCCTAAATTTATATATTTATTACTTTATTTAATTTTAGATTTGATTATATATTTTATTATATGTTTTGATGCTTGATTTTATATAATTTCAATGCTTGATTTATTTAATTTATCATGGATGGATATTTTCTTTATTATTATGATTATTATTTATTTGTTTTGGCATTAAAATTGTAAGAGGTATGTTTCCACTTTGTGAGTACCTCATTAATTAATTTTCATGTAATTTAAATTGCTTTTATATTTTGGACCAATGTAAAGGACATGTTTCCACCTTTCGGTGGGTGTCCTATTTAGTTTAGACATGGACGATGTAAGGATATGTTTTCATCTTCGGATGGATATCCATTTATTTGCTTTGTTTGGACATTGCTTTGATTTTAATATAATGATGCTTTATTTTAATTATTGCATGTAATATGGGTAATATTGTTATACAGAAGAATTTTATAATATTAAGACCTGCAAAGGAGGCAGGTTCCAATGAACCGGGCGTTGTGGGTGTGCTGGGCCATTTCTCACCTTCCCCACACGTACCCAACTTTCCGAACCCATTAGGGGGTTGGGGATTCCTTAGGAATCGAGTTATCCACCCCTTTCTTTTTCTCGGCCAGTCCAGGTGGCGACTCTATTTTTTTGGGCTTAGATCCGTGTTCTCTAAGGCCCCGAGCCTAAACAGTGCCGAAGTCGCAAGAACTATTCCACCGGGAATGGGGTGAAAATCCCCGCTCACAAGGCCCCACTTCTTCTTTTTTTTTTTCTTCTTCTTCTTCTTCATTTTATTCATTACAGATCACTCAAAAATTAAAGAATGCTCTGATAGAAAATGTAGGTTTTTATAAGAATATAAGAAAGAAAGCTGAAATTTAAACAAGCATTATATGTATTTCTTATTCCATAAAATAAAACAATTAAATTTTTTATAGGCTTTATATATAACAAAATCAAGATAATATGGAGAAAAATCTTCATATTTTATTTTGTAAATATTCTATTAACTACTAACAAAATCATAAAAATTAATTTTGACTCATTTTTATTTTAAATTATTTTCTCTACAGTATTATCTTTTCATCTATTGGTAGCCCTTCTTTTTTATTAGCTCTTTTTCTTAATTTTTGTTTCAGCATACAAGTTTGTTATAAGCAAATTCTATTAAGTAGTAAGCTAAATATTTATTAATCATATTTTTCTATTAAAGTGAAAAATGATTAACAAGTTGAATTTTACTTCTGCTTATTAATATCATTTAATTTTTTGCAGACAAAATTGAAGAACTTTAATTTTTACTTGCTTGTACTACTTGGTCAACATTTGTTATCTTATTTATTGTCCATTATTATGATTGATTGATGACACTTTTCATCTTTATATTTTAATTTAGTCATTACTGAGTTTTGACCTTTTATTGTTATCTCTCATAAGAAGTAATTATGTTGTTTCCGACAATTTCTTTGCCAATTATATTTGTTGTAAATTATGGAGATTGGAATTAATGTGAATTGCATTTTCATAAAGATATTCAATCAGGTTTAGAGTTGATATATTTTTATTTGTTTTTCTTTTTAATTTAATCCATGTATACTTATTTATGTTCTCTTTTTCCTCCTCCCCTGGGCAGATTAATATATAAGGTTCACACTTGAATAAGAAGATTTTTACTTAATATTGATGTTCTTTATTTATTATTGATTTGAATTTAATATATTTATAACTAAATACTAATTTTACATCAAGATGTAATTCATTCATAATTAATTCAAATAAAATTGATCAAGTTAGGAATATTTTTGAAGCTTTTTTAAATACAAAACATCATAATTATTTGTTCATATATAATCACTTGATTCCTAAAAATATAAATATCTAGGATCAAAAATATAAAATACCTTAATAGTAAGGAGAAAAGTTAAAAATAAAAAACAAAGTTGCAACATATATTGATGGTTCTAATAGATTTTGGACATTGTAAGTGAACATAATAATGGTAACGAGAAATTTGGTTGCTATAACACTTAATTTATACAATCATGCACTACAAGAAAAACTGAATCAGACAACGCTCATCAGAAAATGGTTAAGGAAAAAACCATTGTCTGAAAAAAAATAGACAACGGTTTTTTTTTTCCAAAAAAGCGTTGTCTGATTAATTTTCAGACAATTATTTTTGGTGTTTTTTTTAACCGCTGTCTATTAGGTGTCATTTTGGTCACACCAGACAACGGTTTTTTAGGGACCGTTGTGTAATATATGTTCAGACAACTGTTTTTCTGGTCATACAAAACCATTGTCTGATAAGATGTTTCAGACAACGGTTTTTTCGAAAGTGTTGTATAATTCAGTGTTTCAGACAACGGTTAAAAAAAACCGTTGTCTGAAGCAAGCATACAGACAAGGGTTTTAGGGACCTGTTTTGTTAGTTTTTGTCATAGATTTGTAGTTTGTTTATTATGATAATTATTGTTTTATTTAGGTATTTTGTTAGTTTTTATCGATTTGTTTAGGGTTTTCATTAATTTTGATAGTTTTAGTTTATTTTAGTGTTTATGTTATTTTTGATCTAGTTTTTAGTATAGTGTTTATGTTTTGTTGGTTATTGATTATTTACTTTTTGTTTAAAGTTTGTTTGATGTTTTGTTTTAGGTTAAAAAGCCAAGGAACCAAGACTAAGGAAGAATGCACAGTAGCTGACACAAGCAGAGGACATGGCCAAGTCACTGGCCGTGTCCCATATCAAGTTAAAGAAGAAGAGCAACTCACAGAAGCTGACATATACAAGGGACATGGCCAAGTCAGTGGCCGTGTCCCTCCAAAGATGTTCCAACATGGCCAAGTCACTTTGACTTGGCCGTGTCTCACCAAGCTCCAAAGGAAAAGAAGTTGAAATTACACAGAGGCAAACACAAGCAAGGGACACGGCCAAGTCTTGTGGCCGTGTCCCTCCAAAGAAGTGCAACACGGCTAAGTCACCTTTGACTTGGCCGTGTCACTCAATCAAAGAAGAAAAGGAAGAGGAGCAGGCAGTAGCGAACACAGGCAAGGGACACGGCCAAGTCTTGAGGCCGTGTCCCTCCAAAAACCACTCACACGGCCAAGTCACATCTGACTTGGCCGTGTCCCTCATGAACAAATCACGCAGCGAATTTTTAAAGCGACGTTCCATATAAAAGGAAAAAGATAGCTTAGGGTTTGGGGTGTTCACGATTTTGAGCAAGGTTTGAGCCGTTTGAGAGTGAGCTTAGGGTTTTAACTTTGTTTTCTTTGATTTTGATTTCACTTTTGATTAATCTAGCTTAGATTAGATTGTTCTAGCCATCGAACATCCTTCTTGCAAGATTTGAACAAGAGATTCTTTAGAGCTTCAAGGAGTTTGTAACTTGGTTTTGTTCTCGAACTTATTCTCTTTATTTTTATTGAAATTGAATTAATGGATATTATCATATTTATTTTGATTTCTTTGAACATTAATGAGATGAATATGTTTGAAAGCATGATGAACTAATTTGATCTAGTCTAGGGTTTGTATGGATCTGCTATGATTGTATGAATTGGTTATTCTCTTAGCTAATAATTTCTTTAGCCTTGATTGAATGATTTATTGCTAATATATAATTGATTGATCACCAATTATGTGTTTTAAGGTATTAGATGATGGATCGAGAGATGAAGTTTAATACTTGAACAATTCAATTAGGGACTTAGGTGAATTAGAGATATAACCTATTAAAAAGATTATTTCACTTATAACAAGAGTAGTTGAGAGAGGTTTGAATGCGAGAGCTTATTTCCTTATTTCAATTAATTAAGTTACTTGAGATTTAATCTTTGAAATTGAATTAGTTAAGAGGAATAACCATTCATACATATAAGTAGTAGAGAAGTGCAAACCCTAGACCTTTTTATCAAGTGAATCAAATCAATCAGCTTTTGTTTACTTTTATTATTTTAAACTTCAATTAAACTTCTTCTTTAGTTAGCAATTTAAATTTATTCATTACTTGTTATTTTTAATTTGATAATCAATTAGTCACTTTAGCTTCCTTGAGAGAACGACCTTGGGGCGAGCACCTTTGCTACAGCTACCTCGTATACTTGCGAGTGACGCTTTGTGGTAGAGTTAATTCGAGCGCAACAAGTTTTTGGCGCCGCTGCCGGGGAGGCTAATTGGCGTAATTGTTTATTTTAAAAAAAAATAAATACTTTGGATTATTTTTCATTGTTTTCATTTTATTTTATTTTGTCTTTTGCTTTTAATTGTTCTTTTTCTAGAAAATTTTGTTTATGCAAGGCAGGAGATCACTCGAAGGAGAGCTACATCCATTCATTCCAGAAATTCAGAGAGTGAAAAGGAGCAGAGAAGAGTTTGAGCTCTACACCGGATTTGATACTACAGAGGAGGACACTTCTGATTTTGAGTCGGAATCTACACAATCTGTTAAAATGGCTGAAGAAAGACAAAGGACGATGAGAGACTTTGCTAGACCTGTCATTGGAACTTCCACTTCTTGCATAAGACTGACAGATGCAGCAAGAAATTATGAGTTGAAGAACATTCACTACAACATGCTGCCATCATTCTATGGAGTTCCAAATGAAGATCCTTTGAATTTTATTAGGGATTTCTACTCCACTCTCAACACTTTTCCATTGGGAGGATTAACAGAGGATCAGTTGAGGATGAGGTGTTTCCCATATACTTTGAAGGATAGGGCAAAGAGCTGGCTCATGATGTTGCCTGAAAATTCAATGACAACTTGGGAGCAAGTTTATAACAAGTTCATGGGCAAGTTCTATTCACACCAAAAGACAGCTGAGTTGAGAGGTAAGATTGCTACATTCTCTCAATTTGAAGGAGAGCCATTTCATGAGGCTTGGGACAGATTTAAGATGTTATTGATCCAATGTCCACATCATCACTACCCACTTCAACTTCTGAATCAGTTTTTCTATGATGTTCTAACCCAGCAATTTCAGAACACTTTTGACAATGCAGCTGGGGGAGCCATGGGAGAAAAGACAGCTGATGAGACTTATGAGATCTTTGAGATGTTGGGAGCTAATTCGCAACAGAAAAATGTAAGGGGAAGAAGTAAAGGGGTGAATCAACTAGAAGCCAATAGTGAGATGGTCAATCAGATAGCTGAGTTGACAAAGCAAGTGCAGATGCTGAATATGAAGAACAATATTTCTTCATCCACTCAAGAAATTTGTGGAATCTGTGGAACTCTGGGGCATGGAGCAAATATTTGCCCTTTTGCATATGAGTCCTATGGGAATGAAGCTGAACAAGTCAATGTTATGGGAGGATTCCAACCAAGGGCTAGAAATGATCCTTACTCCAACACTTACAACCCTGGTTGGAAGAATCACCCAAATTTTTCTTGGGCAACAAATAATTCTCAGCAGCCCTTCCATTTGCTCCAAAGGCAGAACCAAGAGCAGGGTCAATCCTCAAATCAAGGGCAGTCTCGGATAGAGAGCTTGGAGGAAAGTTTACAAGCTTTTATCAAGGTCAGTGCTAAGAATCAAGAGATAACAAACAAGAGGTTGGATTCCTTAGAAGCATCTTTTAAGAAGGTGGAGACTCAAGTAGGACAACTTGCACAACAGATGCAGATTCAACAGAAGGGGAAGTTCCCAAGTCAAACTGAGCAGGCACAATCAGTGACTGTTCTTAGAAGTGGTAAGGTAATTGACAATAATGTCGAATATAATTCTGTGAGTGCAGGTGACCAAGAGAACAAGAAGGAAGGAGAACCAAAGAACAAAGGTGCTGGAGAAAGATCAGCAGAGAAGTCCCCTACAGCAGATTTACATAAGGCAAGCAATCCATACCGGCCTCCTGTACCATTTCCCAGCAGGTTGAAGGATGATAAACCAGATAAGCATTTTCTAACATCTTCAACATGCTGTCTAAGGTAAGTATTAACTTACCCTTACTAGAGGCAATAAAGAACATACCAGCTTATCCCAAGTTCTTCAAATACCTAATCACTAAGAAAAAGAGGTATAAGATGAATGAGAAGGTGATAGTTTCAGAGGTAGCTAGTGCTGTTTTGCAGTATAAACTACCTCCCAAGCTAAAGGATCCTAGCAGCTTTCTAATTCAAATTACTGTGGGGAATGGAAAGGGGACTGAAGGCATGTGTGATCTAGGAGCTAGTGTGAATTTAATGCCTTATTCTGTGTTTAAAGAATTAGAACTAGGGGAGCTTAAACCGACAAAAATGGTGTTGCAATTAGCTGATAGGTCTTTTAGATTCCTGAAAGGGGTTATAGAAGATGTGTTAGTTAAGGTTGGAGGGTTGATAGTACCTGTGGATTTCATAGTACTTGACATGGAAGGAAGTAACCCTTCACCATATACACACACTATTCTGCTGGGTAGGCCTTTTATGGCGACTACCAACACCTTAATAGATTTTAAAAATGGTAAGTTGTCAATGACTGTCTTAGGGCAAACTGTTGAATTTTCTATTTTTAACACTTCTCCTATTCCTACAACTGCTTTATATGAGGAATGTTCTGTAATTAATAGTGTTGAAGCAGTTGTTTCAGATGTTGTGTTGCAGACAGGTTCCCCAGATAAATTGGAGCTGACACTAACTTTAGAAGAGGGGACTACATCAGTGAGGGAGACCCAAAGGTGCTTTAACCCAAAGGCATATGAGAGCTCGAGGAACTACAAAGATTGCACTAAGGCAATTCATGACAGATTTACTGTGCGAAAGACATTGAGTCCAGGTATGAAAGTTCTACTTTTTAATTCTCGACTCCGTCTGTTTCCAGGTAAATTCAAATCGCGATGGAGTGGTCCTTTCGAGGTAATTAAGGTATGTCCTTCTGGTGCTATTGAATTGCTTAACTCTCGAACCAATAAGACTTTTAAAGTAAATGAACATAGAGTTAAGCCATATAAAGAAGGATTTCAAGAAGTGAGGGTCATTGATAGCAATTTGATCCATGATTCCTAGGCCTTGCATGATGTCCAGCTTTATGACATTAAAGAAGAGCTTAATGGGAGGCAACCCATTAGTTTGAATTTCTTTTTCATAGTTAATTTTATATTTTGCAATTTTGATTTTATGTTTAGTTTAAATTAATAGAAACTCTAAGGCTCTCTTGCATCTTGTTTTTGACCATTTGTGTTTGTGATAAAAAAAGTTGAGTTTTGCCTCACCAGGGGACGATGGAAGACAGGTTGTACTTAATTCTTTCTCTTTATTATTCTTGTTTTCCATTGAGGACAATGTAAATTCTAAAGTGTGGGGTACTCTTTAAGGTTTTCCTTAATTTTTGTTTTGGTTGCCTTGGTATGTTTATTGTGTTTGTTGTGCATGGTATAATTGTTGAAAATTTATTGATCTTTTCTGTGATTCTAGCATTATAGTTGAGACTTTAGTATCAGCATAGAGATTAGCATTTGAATTCATTCAGGATCAATTTTCACATTCTGCGGTTCATGACATATAAATCTTTGAGAACCCACCTTTGTGAGTTTTGAGCCTTATAGATTAAATGATTGATTTTCTTTTCTTAAGTGTGCACCTTCATGATTTTGCATCTCTAGAGTTTGCTTTTGCATACTAATTGAACTCACGTTATGATTTAATCTCAAGTTTTAAATTGATGAAGGCAAATTAGGTTAGTCCTTTAGCTTAAAAAGACCTCCCTTAATATTGAATTCCTTAGTGAGCCAAGTTGAGCCTTTGACTTTTTTTTTCTTGTTTGATCATCACAATTCACAACTCAACTTTTTCTTATTATCATCATACCTGCATTAAGGAATGGAGTTTTTATGATATGACGATAGGGTGGTTTATTTCAAAGTGTGGGGTAAGCAAGTAAAAAAAAAAGAAGAATGATATTGCAATTTTGGGGTTGAAATGCATACTTTGCACAGTGTATTTGATTAAGAGTTGATTATTCTTTTCCTCTACATTTTAAGCTAGATGTTCTACACAAGTTTATATTTTGTATATATATATTAAAAAAATGATGATAAAAATAAAATAAAATAAAAAGATATATATATATACAAAAATTCATATATTTTCTAGCTTTAGAGGAATGTTGACTCGTTATTTTTCTTGAAGTATGCAAGTATGTAAAGTGTTAATGGATTGGTGAGTATGCTATTTGAGGGAGCTATGAGTTTCTTAGCAAGAGTATTGTCTAATTTAGATACTCCATTTCTTGATGCTCCAGCTTAAATGTCTTTTCTCATACCTTTACCTTAGCCCCATTACATCCAAATGAAAGACCTTCGGATTATTTCTTGAGAAAATTAGTGAGGGAGATTAGATAATTAAGCAAGTTTATGGTAGTATGCAGTCATGAGTGGTTTGAGTGATTAACCTTTGAAATCAAGTGAAACACTTAGATGAGAGATGAGATTTGTATGTCTGGATTAATGAATGAGTTAAGAAAATCTTGATTGAAGGACATTGCAATTATTTATGTCTGAGTCTTAAAGTATTTCATCTTATATGTTGGAGTTATAGTTAAGGTTGTTTGAGTTTTTAATTTATGCCATGTGAATTTGCTTGAGGACAAGCAAAGTGTTAAGTGTGGGGTAGTTGTTTTGTTAGTTTTTGTCATAGATTTGTAGTTTGTTTATTATGATAATTATTGTTTTATTTAGGTATTTTGTTAGTTTTTATCGATTTGTTTAGGGTTTTCATTAATTTTGATTGTTTTAGTTTATTTTAGTGTTTATGTTATTTTTTATCTAGTTTTTAGTATAGTGTTTATGTTTTGTTGGTTATTGATTATTTACTTTTTGTTTAAAGTTTGTTTGATGTTTTGTTTTAGGTTAAAAAGCCAAGGAACCAAGACTAAGGAAGAATGCACAGTAGCTGACACAGGCAGAGGACACGGCAAAGTCACTGGCCGTGTCCCATATCAAGTTAAAGAAGAAGAGCAACTCACAGAAGCTGACACATGCAAGGGACACGGCCAAGTCAGTGGCCGTGTCCCTCCAAAGATGTTCCAACACGGCCAAGTCACTCTGACTTGGCCGTGTCTCACCAAGCTCCAAAGGAAAAGAAGTTGAAATTACACAGAGGCAAACACAAGCAAGGGACACGGCCAAGTCTTGTGGCCGTGTCCCTCCAAAGAAGTGCAACACGGCTAAGTCACCTTTGACTTGGCCGTGTCACTCAATCAAAGAAGAAAAGGAAGAGGAGCAGGCAGTAGCGAACACAGGCAAGGGACACGGCCAAGTCTTGTGGTCGTGTCCCTCCAAAAACCACTCACATGGCCAAGTCACATCTGACTTGGCCGTGTCCCTCATGAACAAATCACGCAGCGAATTTTTAAAGCGACGTTCCATATAAAAGGAAAAAGATAGCTTAGGGTTTGGGGTGTTCACGATTTTGAGCAAGGTTTGAGTCGTCTGAGAGTGAGCTTAGGGTTTTAACTTTGTTTTCTTTGATTTTGATTTCACTTTTGATTAATCTAGCTTAGATTAGATTGTTCTAGCCATCGAACATCCTTCTTGCAAGATTTGAACAAGAGATTCTTCAGAGCTTCAGGGAGTTTGTAACTTGGTTTTGTTCTCGAACTTATTCTCTTTATTTTTATTGAAATTGAATTAATGGATATTATCATATTTATTTTGATTTCTTTGAACATTAATGAGATGAATATGTTTGAAAGCATGATGAACTAATTTGATCTAGTCTAGGGTTTGTATGGATCTGCTATGATTGTATGAATTGGTTATTCTCTTAGCTAATAATTTCTTTAGCCTTGATTGAATGATTTATTGCTAATATATAATTGATTGATCACCAATTATGTGTTTTAAGGTATTAGATGATGGATCGAGAGATGAAGTTTAATACTTGAACAATTCAATTAGGGACTTAGGTGAATTAGAGATATAACCTATTAAAAAGA
Source organism: Garcia nutans (assembly GCA_947685225.1). NCBI lineage: Eukaryota > Viridiplantae > Streptophyta > Magnoliopsida > Malpighiales > Euphorbiaceae > Garcia > Garcia nutans. The sequence goes on from CANTUV010000013.1 coordinate 30,057,065, forward strand.
TTATTTCACTTATAACAAGAGTAGTTGAGAGAGGTTTGAATGCGAGAGCTTATTTCCTTATTTCAATTAATTAAGTTACTTGAGATTTAATCTTTGAAATTGAATTAGTTAAGAGGAATAACCATTCATACATATAAGTAGTAGAGAAGTGCAAACCCTAGACCTTTTTATCAAGTGAATCAAATCAATCAGCTCTTGTTTACTTTTATTGTTTTAAACTTCAATTAAACTTCTTCTTTAGTTAGCAATTTAAATTTATTCATTACTTGTTATTTTTAATTTGATAATCAATTAGCCACTTTAGCTTCCTTGAGAGAACGACCTTGGGGCGAGCACCTTTGCTACAGCTACCTCGTATACTTGCGAGTGACGCTTTGTGGTAGAGTTAATTCGAGCGCAACAGGACCGTTGTGTAATATATGTTTAGACAAGTGTTTTTTTGGTAAAAAAAAACTGTTGTCTGATAAGATGTTTCAGACAATGGTTATTTAAAAAGTTGTCTGATTAACTGTTCAGACCATTGTATAATATATGTTCAGACAACGGTTTTCCGTAAGAAACCGTTGTCTGATTAACTGAGTGTTCAAAAAAAATTGCCTTAAATGAAAGTAATCCCTATACACAAATCAAACCAAAAACACAAATCAAATGAAATCCTCCACTGACAAGTGTTAAACCAAATCCACCAGCAAGGTGTCAGAGCAAAAACCACATGATTCAATAAATTATATTACCAAATCTTTGAACAAAGTGTCAAATAAAGATACAAATCGAATGATAGGTACAAATAAAACTTTCAACAAATTTAAATAAGAAACACAAAACCTTCAACAAAGCGTCCAACCAATCTTTCATTAAATTCTGAATGATATAAACAAAACATTCTACAGGCAGCAAGGAGTTGTGACAGGCATTAAGGATGTTGGACCTGCAAGTATAAAGGATGGAAAAATTAATGGCAGGACATAATTTCAAAATAGAACTTAAAACAAATGAAATTATTGCCATCATGACAACTGAATCAATTCTTCTTCCTCCTGTATGTAACTACTGTTTTCTTCATCGAGTTCATCAACATATGGGAACGTTGGCAAATGTAGCTCATTCTCAAGTTCTATTTCTACAGATCCCTCATTTTCATCATCACTTTCATCATAGTACTTGTCAGGTAATTTTAAGACAACTGACCATAATTTTTCAAGAGGGTCATCTATGTAACAAACTTGCTTGACATGTTTTCCTAACCCAAAAGGATCGTTTAGAAAACCTAATTTGTTCAAATTAACCAATGTATATCCCAAGTCATCTACTTTAACCCTTTTGTTCATATCTACCCAATTACAAAGAAAGATAGGAACCCTAAAGTAGTTATAGTCCAACTCCCAAATACTTGTAATAACTCCATAAAATGTATGTGAAGTATGCTCGATGTTTTTATCCTTACCCTTCACAAGCATTGTATCGGCATCTGCACAAACACTGCTGCACTGAACTTGCCGCGCATCATCACGTTCTTTGGTGCTGTAGGTAACACCGTTGATTCTACAGCCACTGAATGTAGCTACATCCTTGTTAGGCCCTGCTGCAATCCACATTATATCCTTAGTTACTGTATTCTTCTCATCAAGTAATTCTGATGCAATCTGTCCAAAAAATTAAATTGGCCATAAGTATGATATAGCCTTTGAGAGAAGATAAATATTGTAGTATTTCAAAAGAATTCACAAGTACAGGGCATTCATTATTTTTCAGTAAAATATATAAAGAAACAGGCCTATTTTTGCTGCAAATTGCAGCAAAATACTTGGGCTATAAGATTTTACCTTTTTATGAAACCATTAGGGAATGTTTCATTTTGCATGTTCTTTAGCCACTCTTCATCATTTTCATGTTGTGGATATCTTATCATCAAAGAAGCCATATGTTCACTGCAAGTAAAATCAACTTTATTAATTTTTGAAACAAAATGCAGAAAATAAGGAAATAACAAAAACAAATTGAAGTAACTTACTCAAAATATGGGCGAACGTCATTACAATTTTGGAGAAGACACAAATGTGCTAGGTGCAAGTCCTTCTTACTTGGCGTTATCACTGTTGCACCAGATAAAGGTCTGTATTTTGCGTCGTTCTTATCCCTACCATTTTTCGACAATCCAACAGTTGCTTCTTCAAAGTTGACCAAACACTCAACGGCCTCTTCTGTAACATAGGCCTCAGCAATGCACTCTTCCGGACGAGCACGATTCCGTACATAACCCTTGAAAGTCTTCATATATCTCTCGAAAGGGTACATCCAGCGTAGGAAGATTGGCCCACAGATCTCAACCTCTCTCACAAGATGAATTGAGAGATGGATCATTATATCAAAGAAGGAAGGGGGGAAGTACTTTTCTAACAAGCATATGGTCTCTACCAACTGAGCTTGCATTTTTTTCCAGTTTATCCACCTCGATGACTTTACTGCAAATTGCCTTGAAGAAGAGGCAAAACCTAATAATAGTGCACCTAACCTATTTTTGTAGTACTGATCGAATTGCGATGGGGAGTAAGTGATGCAACATTGTATGGCAGTCATGAGATTTCATTCCAACAAGTCGCAGATTTTCCATTGATACTAGACCCTTAATGTTTGAACAAAAACCATCAGGTAACTTCATGCCAACCAAGGATGAGCAGACAATCTTCTTTTCTTTATGCAATAAGTTTCAAGATGTCGTCGGCAACTTCTCTTTTTTTTTCGGGAGTTTTTGGCCTCAGCTCCGTTCTTATTCCCATTTCAGCCATATCAAGACGGACAGACTCCTTATCTTTTGACTTCCCTGGTATATTTAACAAGGTACCAGTCAAAGCTTCACATATATTTTTCTCAACATGCATCACATCAAGGACATGCCTAACCAACAAAAAATTTCAATACTCAAGTTGGAAAAATATAGACATCTTCTTCCAAATAGGTCGAGGTTCACCTTTATTCAATCGAGGTTGGCGTTGTGTCTTACCATAGACATGGCCCCTTAGTGGTTGTACCCTTTCAAACATCTCCTCTCCAGTTAACGGAATAGTAGCCGACAACTTCTCTACGGTGTTATCAAAGGCTAATTTTTGCCTTCGATGTGGATGATAATGGGGCAACCACCTACGATGCCTCATAACCACCGTCTTACGATAATTTGCCAACCTGGTAGCTTTTGTTTTATTAACACAGATAGTACAAGCATTGTAACACCCCATCTTAGCCTACGTTTATAGACCAAGATGGACTGTTATCTCATGGTGGTTGTGTCTTAATATTTTATTTAGCCAATTTTAAGTACAGATTTTAAAAAAAAATTTGCCATAACCTCCCCTAAAAATGGAGGTCCCAAGTGTCGCCAAAACTAATTTTTCTTATTTTTGAAAAACATTTTGTTTCACAATTCAACTCAAGCACACTCCCAATAATCCACCCTTATAACCTCAACTACAATCCTGCAAGAAGAATTCACACTTCTATACTTGCATACATAAGTGCTAAACCCAAATAAGATTTATTAGATTACTAGCAGTGTACGTGTTCTAGCTTTTCAGTATAATACATTTATTTGCTAGATCATACAAGCTTATGTACATGCCATATTGCTACAATCAATCATATCCAAACTCCTACCCAAAGTAGTAGTCAAGGCCAGCTGCGCAGGACATGCTGCAATCTCGTCTCCTCGTTTAACCTACGAGTTTAAAGGGAAACTAAACTCGCTAAGCAATTGCTTAGTGGGTACTTAAATCATTGCAATAAAATAATAAAATGAAAGAATGGAACATACATTTATATACTTTAAATACTTGAAAGGAATCAATACAAAACACAGATGGTAAAAAGGCTTGACTGAATAATTTGAATTTAAATCATTTCTCTTGCTTTTTATCATTTTGGTTGCTCTACTGGTTTAACAGAACGTGAGCGGATAAGGAAGGGTCATGATAAACATATCTCTTCATGATCATATTTCATTATCTTTCATCATAATTCTTGCACATGTGCCAATGGCCATTATCATTGCATCATTGATTATGTCATTGTAATCATCGGCCTTCAGCCGGAATATCATATCATGTCATAAGCAGTACTGCAGTAATAGTATGATGCATCATACCCTTATCTCAAGGGTTCTGATATACCAAGTAGAGCATAAATAATTTATTAAATTACTTTGGTCATGATATTCAATAGGTCATGATTTTCCATAAGGCATATATTACTAGGATAACTTCTCATGATGCCTTTCTGATTATTCCAAACCCCTTTCGTGTCATTTTAAATGATATAACATCAATCTATATCATAATATTCAAGTTTTAACACATTTAGAAAAATGACCAAATGAATAGTAGCACGGTGCGTAAAATTGGCAACGCAATGGCGCACGACAACTAAATAGTAAAATCTGATTTTACTGCTGAAAATCAGTCAACTTTGGAAACAGTTTTGACCAAGTAAACAACCTTATTTTTGGATGAATTTTTGCAGGAAAACACTTTCATAAGTTAACTAAATGCATGTAAAATTTCGTCGAAAAATTCTTTCGTTTGCCCCTTCAACGGACTGCCCAAAATGAAAGCTGCAGAATGGTGCCCAAAAGGGACCATTCGGCCCAATTTTCAAAATTTGAGGGAAATTCATTTTTTTCTTGCAAAATTGATTTTTAGACTCCTTTTGTGATACCATTGAAGGACTAAGGGTTTCTCTTTCAAAAATCAAACCAAAGGGATGATTAAAAGTTCTTCAAAGTTTATGAATGATTGAACAAATTTAGCTAGTTTGTTTTGTTTTCATTCTTTTCACAATCAATTGATTACAAATGGTTCAAGAGCACTTTCCCACATATTTACCACACATAATAACATTATTTCAAAACCATTTCAAAAGTCCCATAATGCAAAATATGTGAATTAATTGAAAAGGGCAATGATTTAAGTACCAAACCTTAATTCTTTTCACTTGTTTCTAGTTCTTTTATGTCTTCTTTGCTTCCTTCTCTCTCACTTCTTGATTTCCTATAATTTTCATAAAATCCATGTCAAGAACATAATAAAATTTAAGTGCTTCATGCCTTATTTTGCTAACTAATACTACTAGTCATCCTTTTTATCCTTAATCTTATATGTGCAAATCATCTCTTTCACTTTTCTTCAACTTCGTAAATTTTCTATAATCATCATATTTATTCTTTCATTTTTATCTTACAAATACTATAACCAATGAAAGAAATAGAACCATAGATGAATTTCCTTACCTTAAAATCTTATTCTCCACCCAAGTTTGCAACCTCTCTTTTTTCTCCAAATTTAGCTACTTGAAAAAAAAAACAATCTCTCTCTCTTTTCCCTTTCTTATTTTCGGCCAAGCAAGACCAAAGAGAGTTCTTGGCTTTATTTTTGTGGTGTTCTCTCCTCCAAATGGTAGCCAAGAGAGGGTAATATGTCATGGTGTAAATGTTGATTTCCCATTGTACACATATGTGGGAAAATGGCTAATTCTCATTGGTCCAAATGTCTCCTTCTTTTATTTATTTACAACCCAAGCCCTTAGACTTCATTTTAATTATATTTTGGCCCCTCAACCTCCTTGTGCTGTAATTTTATGGTCTAAAATGTGAAAAGACCAAAATACCCTCCGGTGGTTACTTGTTCGTAACTTTTAAACCGCGCACTTCCGCCGAATGTTGTGGTACACTTTTTGACTCAGTTTTTCCTCTACTTTTCATTTTTGAGATCCATTATTACTTTCGAGACACTTTTTAAAATGACCATGATGCCCCTGGTCAAAATCCCCTATATCTTCCAAACCGTGCGTTTTTGGGAAAAACCGTGTCGCACCGTTGCTACCCAATTTTTCTCTACTTTCCATTTCTGGAGTCTATTATGTGCACTATTAAGGACCTCCGGAACCATTTTTGTTAATTACAGCCACCTCCACAAAACTTTACAATCTTTTCAGTTAGGTCCTTTTTGTCCTATAGAGCTTCCTTTCACTTCGTGTTCTTTGGTGGTTACTCGGGATGGCTCCTCTTACTGTACGCGGATGTACTATACATGGATGTACCATACATATGTACAAATTGGGTCGTGACATTTCTTCCCCTCTAAATTTAGGCTTCGTCCCGAAGCCGATCGGATGTAAAATTTAGTCTTCCATCCTCATTATTCCTTGCTTTTCCCAAATTATCTCTTCCATTCTATGGTTCCTTCGCCGCACTTTAACTGGAGGAATTCTCTTATTTCTTAACCCTTTGACTTTTCGTGCTAAAATTTCTATTGGTTCTTCTTCATAATTTAGGTCAGATTGGACTCTGATGTTTTGTGTCTTTATATCGTGTGTGAAGTTCAACCGATATTGCCTTATCATTGAAACGTGAAAAACATTATGTATTTTGTTCAATTCTGGTAATAGAGTTAACCGATAGGCTATTGATCTATGCGTTCGATGATCTCGTATAGTCCAATATGCCTAAGGCTTAACTTACTTTTCTGCTTAAATCTTAATACCTTCTTTCATGGGCAAATCTTAAGAAAAACCTTGGCTTCCACTTAGAGTTCTATGTCCCTTCGTTTCGAGTTGGCATATGATTTTGCTTCTACCTACCCGCATATGATTTTATCTTGTCTTTACTTAATTCAGTCCAACACTCTGGTGTTCCATGTTTTCTTTCGTATAATTCTTTATAGGGCGTCACCGTATGCTGAATTAATAGTCATTGTTATATGCATATTCAATTAAACTCAAATACCTATTCCAGCCACCCTTAAATTCTATAACACATACTCTTAATATGTCCTCCCAAAATTTGGATTACTCTTTCAAATCATCCATCTGTTTACGGGTGAAAGGCAGTGCTATAATTTGTTTGGGTTTCAGAAGCTGTTTGCGACTTCTTCCACAAATTCATGATGAACTGTGGACCTCTGCCTAAAATGATAGACATTGGAATCCTGTGTAATCGTACAATTTCCTTGGTGTACATTTCCACCAACTTATCTATTGAATAATCCATTAGTAAAAGTAGAAAATGAGCTAACTTAGTTAGGCAGTCAACGATTATCCGAACAACGTCATGCTGGCCTCATGTCATTGGTAGTTCTATGACGAAATCCATAGTGATATGTTCCCATTTTCATACCAGAGTGGAAATTAGTTGTAACAGTCCTGATAGTATTTGATATTTCACTTTTGCTTGTTGACATATTAAACATTTGGTCATAAAATCAACAACATCTCTCTTCATTCTAGGCTACCATTAAAACTTCTTTAGATATTGATACATTTGTAACTCCTGGATGCATTGTGTTGAGGCTACTATATGCTTTTTGAAAAAATTTTCTTTCTTATGTCTCCCATTGTTAGTATCATTACTCTATTGTCATAATACAAACTACTGTTCTTAGAAATTTAGAATTTTATATTCTTTCCTCCTTGCACTTGCTTGATCCATTTTTGTATTTGTTCATTTTCCTTTTGCACTTGATGAATTTCTTGAAAAGAAACATAGTTTATGCTTGCATTTCTACTTCTAGTACTTCCTCTTCCATTGGTCTTAAACTGATCTTTATAGCGCCTAAGGCTGGTATCAATTTTCCACCAAGTGCGTCGGCCACCATGGTAGCTTTTCCTAGATGATAATTTATAACTTAGCTGTTATTTCCAAAACTTGGGTTTACTTTCCTTACCATAAATTGAGATCCTCTTGGGTTGGCGGATATTTTAAACTTTTGCGTCTGTATAAATATAACACTTTTCTCCATATAAATCATATCTCCAAATCTTGAAAGCCAATACGATAACTGTTAATTCCAAATAGTGTGCCGGGTTATTATTATTATTTTTTATTTTTTTTCGTATGGTTTAAATCATCAAAAGACTTATGCGACTATTTTATCCTTTTGCATAAGCATATAACCTTAACCGATGTGTGAAGCATAACTACATATCATAAATTCTTTGCCGGACATGGGCCGTATGGGTATTGAAGCATTCGTTAACTTTTCCTTTAGTTTCTCAAAGTTCCTCTAACATTTATCAGTCCATTGGAATTTGGCATTCCTTTGAAACAACCTTGTCATTGGAATGATAATAATGGAAAACCCTTTTATAAAACATTAATAGTGCCCAACCAGTCCTAAGAAGATTCTTACTTCTATTACTATCTTTGGTGTTTTCCATTCCAAAATGGCTTTTGTTTTCTTAAGACCCACTTTAATGCCTTATGCTAATATGGTGTGTTCTAAGAATGCCACTTTTTCCAATCAAAACTCGCATTTGTCATGTTTGACGTACAACTACTTCTCTCGCAACATTTGCAATACTGTGCAAAAGTATTGATCGTATTCTTCTTTGTTCCTTAAATAAACGAAGGTGTCATCTATGAACACCATTTACAAATTGGTCAAAGTATGGATGAAAGATATGATTCATTAAATCCATGAATACTACTGACACATTTGTGGGCTCAAAAGGCATTACAAGGAACTTATAACGTCCGTATCGAGTTCTAGATGTAGTCTTTGGAATGTCTTTTCCTTTGACCCGCAGCTGCTGATATCCCAGTCGGTGATCTATTTTTTTTTAAAAAGACCTTGGTTCCTTTAAGTTGGTCAAATACCTCGTCAATAGACGGTAATGGATATTTATCCTTAATCGTAAGCTCATTCAACTACTTATAGTTCACATATGACCTTAAGGATTTATCTTTCTTCTTGACGAAGAGTACTGGCGTGCCCCATGAAGAAATACTTGGCCATATAAGACCCTTGTCGAGTAGCTCCTATAATTGCATTTTCATTTCTTTGGGTTCCGCTGGTACCATTATGTATGAGGCAACCAACACCGGTGCAATTCCCGGATATACATTTATAGTGAATCCTACTTTTCTCTTAGGTGATAATCCGGGTAGCTTGTCTAAAGAAACATCGAGAAAATCACGCATTGTTGATACCTCTTGAATCTTTATCACATTCTTCTTTACTTCCATAGTGCTTATCAAGTGTGCCTCACATCCGTTTGTATGGAATGCCTTGTTGTAACTGCTGCTGTTACGTTGTTTAGGTAATCAGCTCTCTTTCCTACTGCCGTCACTTCCTCCTTGTGGGGAGTATGAAGTGTTACTCTCTTTCTTCTTATCATCGACCACTGTTTTATGCCTTGTTAGCCAATCCAATACCAACATTATGTCAAATTCTCGGAATGGTAACTCTATTAAATTTTCTGGAAATGCATTTTCATGTAACTCTATAGAACATTCTTTAATCACTTGTGTGTAACTACCTCGTCTCTTATCGGATTTATAACTAATGTTTCAAACTTAACATATCCTACCGGTAATTCTTCTAAGTTTTCATTGCATAGGCTCTAGCTGGTATACTTGAATTGAGCTAGTCAACGGTCTCTGATTGTGCTCTTTGAAAATTTGAATCACTTTCCTTTTCCCTGCTTCTGCCTCGGCCAAAAGAGGGCCGTGATTTTTCTGTCGGTACGGGTACATTCACTTGTCTTTCTGGCAGTTTACCCTAACACGATCTGGTGCCCCGCATTCCCAGCATCCATCTATTAAATACCAGCATTCACTCTTATGTCTTCATCCACAGTGTTTGCATAGAGGAGTAATATATCCTTCAAATCTATATTTCTTTCCAATCCTCCAGTAATTTTTGAATTGTTACTTTTTCCTTTTTCCTTTACCTAGTCCTTGGGTTGTTATTACTTTCATTCTTTCCTTTTTGATCTAATTTTAATTCTGCACTTTCTACCTCTTTGGTTCTTAATTCTCTCTTTCTCTTCTCTCTCATTTTTTTTCCATCATTTCCTGAATTCATAAATCTCATATATCTTCTTCTTATAATTTCTTAATTTTGGTGATTACATTGGGGCATTTTCAGGAGGAATCACAATACAGTGTTTTGATTAGATTCTGTCTAGTTTCTACTCATATGGTCCGTCTCCTACCTTATTAAGACTCACGGGATGGTCACCCATCATCATTTGTTGAGCATGTTTAACTCTGATTTCTTGCTAAATTTCAACATGACCTTCTTAGTGCGCTTACTTCATCTGCTTATGTGAATATTGTACATGGGGTTACTGTACATATTCTATAGTGGCCGGACATGAGAATTTCTCATATACTTATTTCTGTTCACTCATCTTTGTAATCTAAGTTCTATCTATTTTATCTCTTACCATCTGGTCTTTACATTGTACGTACTTTTCTTTTATCCTCTTATTCTGTTCCTCTTTTTATTCCATTCTTCAAATTTCATTTTCTTATGTACATTTTCATTTCTACATTCATATACGCCTATCTAACCTTCTTCTAGAACCCCCTTATAAGGACCCCAGTATACTGGCTACGGATGTCTGGCGCCTTGAACCTCGGCCGGATCCTTGGCTTTGTGATCGCCGTCTTTACTATTCAAAACTATCTTCACTTCTAAACTTCTTATCAACTTGTCGAAATCTTCCCAAGCTTTAAGTTTGAACTCTCTTTTGTTGCATACGTTGGTGTCTACTTCTCTAATCTATGTATACCCTCTCTATACCTAAAACTTTCACAACTAATCTTGTAAATTCAAACACGTCCATGACTACTAATTATACTTTAATTTCATTATTTAATCCTTCCAAAACCTTTGACGTCTTTCTTGCTTTGTTTCTATCATTTTCTTTGCATACTTACTGAGGCGGGTGAACTCTCTATCATACTCAGATACTGTCATTCTTCTTTGCTGTAGATATATAAACTCATTTTTCCTTGCGTTTAAGTATGTTTTACCAAGTATATGTTTCTTCTACCAAAAGGGACATGGCATAATTAAATCTTTTATCTGGTGTGCATCTCAGTTGTTCCAATGCCCTACTGGTACTGTCCAAACAGTACTCAACTTCTTCAAATCCTTCTTCTCTACTAGCCTTAAATTCTTTAGCCCCATATTTCCTTAACTTCTCGATTGGGGACTTCCTTTCTCTTTTGGTAGCAACAGGTACCATTCTTGCCGTTTATTGCAATGGTACTATCATCTATCTTAAATAAACTTTGGGGCCTTCCACAGCCACTATTGCGGGTCGTGGCATAAGTCCGAGACCCATTTCTACATTTATGGTTACGAAAAGCATGTGATTCCTTTTCTTGATCTATAATTCTTTGTGATTCTGCCTCTTGCAACCTTATACCGTATACATATATCGTGATAAGAATTAGCAGCTGGCTTGACTCAACACATTAACTTTCCTATATGGCATGTACGTAAGCACTATTAGATTTTCCTTTATCACATGTACCTTATATACTTATGTATTTATAATATTCTTTCTACTATACAGACATTTCGTACCTAAATGATATATGCTCTCATTTCTTATCTGCTATACGATATCCCATTTTACATTGGTAATGGCCACTCCCAATATAAAATGTGTATCCTCCTATGTTGAATTTTCCAGGACCGGCTAAACCGGTGCTCTGATACCACTAAATGTAACACCCCATCTTAGCCTACGTTTATAGACCAAGATGGACTGTTATCTCATGGTGGTTGTGTCTTAATATTTTATTTAGCCAATTTTAAGTACAGATTTAAAAAAAAAAAATTTGCCATAACCTCCCCTAAAAATGGAGGTCCCAAGTGTTGCCAAAACTAATTTTTCTTATTTTTGAAAAACATTTTGTTTCACAATTCAACTCAAGCACACTCCCAATAATCCACCCTTATAACCTCAACTACAATCCTGTAAGAAGAATTCACACTTCTATACTTGCATACATAAGTGCTAAACCCAAATAAGATTTATTAGATTACTAGCAGTGTACGTGTTCTAGCTTTTCAGTATAATACATTTATTTTCTAGATCATACAAGCTTATGTACATGCCATATTGCTACAATCAATCATATCCAAACTCCTACCCAAAGTAGTAGTCAAGGCCAGCTGCGCAGGACATGCTGCAATCTCGTCTCCTCGTTTAACCTACGAGTTTAGAGGGAAACTAAACTCGCTAAGCAATTGCTTAGTGGGTACTTAAATCATTGCAATAAAATAATAAAATGAAAGAATGATTTGAACATACATTTATATACTTTAAATACTTGAAAGGAATCAATACAAAACACAGATGGTAAAAAGGCTTGACTGAATAATTTGAATTTAAATCATTTCTCTTGCTTTTTATCATTTTGGTTGCTCAACTGGTTTAACAGAAAGTCAGCGGATAAGGAAGGGTCATGATAAAAATATCTCGTCATGATCATATTTCATTATCTTTCATCATAATTCTTGCACATGTGCCAATGGCCATTATCATTGCATCATTGATCATGTCATTGTAATCATCGGCCTTCAGCCGGAATATCATATCATGTCATAAGCAGTACTGCAGTAATAGTATGATGCATCATACCCTTATCTCAAGGGTTCTGATATACCAAGTAGAGCATAAATAATTTATTAAATTACTTTGGTCATGATATTCAATAGGTCATGATTTTCCATAAGGCATATATTACTAGGATAACTTCTCATGATGCCTTTCTGATTATTCCAAACCCCTTTCGTGTCATTTTAAATGATATAACATCAATCTATATCATAATATTCAAGTTTTAACACATTTAGAAAAATGACCAAATGAATAGTAGCGCGGTGCGTAAAATTGGCAACGCAATGGCGCGCGACAACTAAATAGTAAAATCTGATTTTACTGCTGAAAATCAGTCAACTTTGGACACAGTTTTGACCAAGTAAACAACCTTATTTTTGGATGAATTTTGCAGGAAAATACTTTCATAAGTTAACTAAATGCATGTAAAATTTCGTCGAAAAATTCTTTCGTTTGCCCCTTCAACGGACTGCCCAAAATGAAAGCTGCAGAATGGTGCCCAAAAGGGACCATTCGGCCCAATTTTCAAAATTTGAGGGAAATTCATTTTTTTCTTGCAAAATTGATTTTTAGACTCCTTTTGTGATACCATTGAAGGACTAAGGGTTCCTCTTTCAAAAATCAAACCAAAGGGATGATTAAAAGTTCTTCAAAGTTTATGAATGATTGAACAAATTTAGCTAGTTTGTTTTGTTTTCATTCTTTTCACAATCAATTGATTACAAATGGTTCAAGAGAACTTTCCCACATATTTACCACACATAATAACATTATTTCAAAACCATTTCAAAAGTCCCATAATGCAAAATATGTGAATTAATTGAAAAGGGCAATGATTTAAGTACCAAACCTTAATTCTTTTCACTTGTTTCTAGTTCTTTTATGTCTTCTTTGCTTCCTTCTCTCTCACTTCTTGATTTCCTATAATTTTCATAAAATCCATGTCAAGAACATAATAAAATTTAAGTGCTTCATGCCTTATTTTGCTAACTAATACTACTAGTCATCCTTTTTATCCTTAATCTTATATGTGCAAATCATCTCTTTCACTTTTCTTCAACTTCTTAAATTTTCTATAATCATCATATTTATTCTTTCATTTTTATCTTACAAATACTATAACCAATGAAAGAAATAGAACCATAGATGAATTTCCTTACCTTAAAATCTTATTCTCCACCCAAGTTTGCAACCTCTCTTTTTTCTCCAAATTTAGCTACTTGAAAAAAAAAACAATCTCTCTCTCTTTTCCCTTTCTTATTTTTGGCCAAGCAAGAACAAAGAGAGTTCTTGGCTTTATTTTTGTGGTGTTCTCTCCTCCAAATGGCAGCCAAGAGAGGGTAATATGTCATGGTGTAAATGTTGATTTCCCATTGGTACACATATGTGGGAAAATGGCTAATTCTCATTGGTCCAAATGTCTCCTTCTTTTATTTATTTACAACCCAAGCCCTTGGACTTCATTTTAATTATATTTTGGCCCCTCAACCTCCTTGTGCTGTAATTTTATGGTTTAAAATGTGAAAAGACCAAAATACCCTCCGGCGGTTACTTGTTCGTAACTTTTAAACCGCGCACTTCCGCTGAATGCTGTGGTACACTTTTTGACTCAGTTTTTCCTCTACTTTTCATTTTTGAGATCCATTATTACTTTTGAGACACTTTTAAAAATGACCATGATGCCCCTGGTCAAAATCCCCTATATCTTCCAAACCGTGCGTTTTTGGGAAAAACCGTGTCGCACCGTTGCTACCCAATTTTTCTCTACTTTCCATTTCTGGAGTCTATTATGTGCACTATTAAGGACCTCCAGAACCATTTTTGTTAATTACAGCCACCTCCACAAAACTTTACAATCTTTTCAGTTAGGTCCTTTTTGTCCTATAGAGCTTCCTTTCACTTCGTGTTCTTTGGTGGTTACTCGGGATGGCTCCTCTTACTGTACGCGGATGTACTGTACATGGATGTACCGTACATATGTACAAATTGGGTCGTGACAAGCATTATACCCTTTAATGATGTTGCCCGACAAGTTGCCTAAGGCTGGATAATCACTAATTGTCCACAACAAAATTCCCCTTAGTATGAAGAACTCTTTCTTATATGCATCATACACTTGTTTCCCATTCCATAACACTTGAAGATCTTCTATCAGTGGCTGAAGGAACACATCAATATCATTTCTGGGCTGATTCGGTCCGGATATCAACAAACTTAACATAATATACTTTCTCTTCATACAAAGCCAAGGTGGTAAGTTGTAAATACATAGCAAAACAGGCCAACATGAGTAATCAGTTGATAATCCACGGAAGGGATTGAATCCATCAGTAGATAAAGCTAACCGAAGGTTTCTTGTCTCCGAAGCGAACTTAGGCCACTTTTGGTCGACATCCTTCCATGTTTGTGAGTCTGCCGGATGTCTAATTTTACCATCCTTTTGTCGCCCGGTGTCATGCCAAGTCATTTTGTTTGCAATTTGAGCTGTATTGAACAAATTTCTCAACCTTGGTATTAACGGAAAATACCATAGAACCTTAGTAGGGACCCCTTCCAATTCTTTTCCTTTCTTATCCAGCTTCCATCTAGAGGCTCCACATATGCGGCAAATTGTATCATCTTCATCTCTCTCACCACGATATAAGAGATAATCATTCAGGCACACGTGTATTTTTTCATACTCCATACCCATAGCACATAAGGTTTTCTTGGCTTCACTGAAGGAAGAAGGGATACTATTGCCTTCTGGAAGCATTGACCCAAGCAAAAGGAGAATATCAGAGAAGCATGTATCAGAAATGCCATGCTTTGCTTTCAAGTTATATAACTTGACTAAAGCTTTCATCTTAGTATAACCCTTGCATCCCGGATAAAGGGGTTCATGTTCACCTTCAACATGGTTAATGAAATATCATCATCGTCGACATTATCATGCCCCGTTCTTATGTTTGTTTGATCAACTGATTCTGAGAAACAATTGGTTTCAGCAACTAAAGGACTCCCTTCTGGATTTGACTCTCCGTGCCATATCCAGCAAGTATAGGTTTGATCAATACCATATTGGAAAAGATGATCCCTAACAGTTTGAGCCTTCCACGATTTACTGTGAGCGCATATTAAGTATGGACAACTAATTTTTGTTTCATCAAACCCATTCTCAAATGCAAACATTAACAACTCTTCCACACCTAATTGAAACTCTCTTGTTCTTCTATCAGCCTTTAACCAAGATCTATCCATCTTTTAGTTGGACTAGTTCTGCAATTTGAGCAATAATTCAGTTAGTTGGACCAGTTCTGCAATTTTGACAGTAATAATTCAGTTAATAGCAAGAACCAGATACATAACACCTATGTGAACTCCACTGAATTATGGTGATGTCAAATAGAACCTGGAAGGGAAGTATAATCACCTCAGATGCGAGAGCAAATGTAGAAGCTAACTTCTATGAAGGTTTCTCGAAGACAGCTATCATATGGTTGTTGTGGTTTGAATAAAGTTGCATAAGGAAGCTTGGACTGTTATGTAATTGTTCAACCTGAAGGAGAAAGAAAAAGGGTTCACATATAGAACTTAAAAGTTGTCATTGAAAAGAAAAGCTAGCACCAAGACCAAGGAAAGGGGTATTTCTTGGTTACAAGTCAGGAGTGAAAGGTTTTCTGTTTATGGATCTCATAACAAAATAAATTTTAGTCAGCATTTATTTACAGTTTCATGAGCAGTACTTTCCATATAAAACTAAACAAATACCAGTTCACACAACTGATGTTTTAACAGACATTCAACTTCAATCACAACAACCTGAATCCATAAATAATCCTCAATTCACTGACACAACTCAACATACCATTTCAACTGATAGTCATCAAACAGGGGACCAAAGACTTATAAACAAGCAGAGAAATCAGAAGCATGGAGACATACTGCAGATCTTGAAATTTAAGCAGCAAATTGAAGTGACAGAACAACATTATAGTAATCTGAAAATACAATGCAACATTATAGTAATCTGAAAATACAATGCAATAATTCAATTAGATTAAACAGAGGAAAGAATTCTATGGTTGTGCTGAAAATCCAATGTACCAAGTTATGTATATACATACAACAGCTTAATGAACATCGGCAGCAAGGAGAGTGCAAATGGGATGATTACTTAAGGCTCATAAGAAAAAAAAATAATCTTCTTTCGAATTAATTGGGACAATGCAGTTACTGACAAAGGAGACGGCCGGCATTAATGAAGACCGCAGCAAGGAGAGTGGTGCTTAGGAGAGTGGTGCTTAGGGTTTGGCAGCGAGAGAACCACGACTATTGAAGTTGAAAGAGGAATGCGAGATGAAGCAGAATCAGAAGCTTGGACGTTTTATGGAAGTTAGATTTTCTTAGTATAAAAACATGCTAAGGATCCAGTGGCTATTTGCAATGTATGGAAGTTAGGCTTTCTTAAGCCAAACAAACTTGACTAAGTATTAAAAGCTAAGGTTTGGATTTATAAACATTTCATAAACCCATTAGAAACTTTAAAGTCCACCATTAAATAATGATTTAGATATAATATGATATTATATAAGTAGGAATACAAGTATATATTAGTATATATATACAAGTATATACTTGTATATACAAGTATATATATAAGTATATACAAGTATATATATTAGTATATACAAGTATATATTAGTATATACAAGTATATATATTAGTATATACAAGTATATATTAGTATATATATTAGTATATACAAGTATATATTAGTATATATATATTAGTATAGACAAGTATATATTACTATATACAAGTATATATTAGTGCTAGTTCTTTGATAAATTTTTGCTCATGTTCTTCTCACATCCCACTAACTCTAATGTTTCTCAAATCATAATCATAATCTTCACTTCCATTTGTAAGTGTTCTTGTGGACTTGCTTATTGAACTCTTGCCTTGCAATTACATGCTTTTCTATCTAGATGGCTGGTATATGGCTAACCATGAGCATGGTTCCTGTGTATGAAATTTAATTCTCTCAGTTGGCCTTAAATTTTAGACTTTTGCTTGGACGAGGTTTAATTATGGTTTAATATTGAAAATGCCATTAAATATGATACTAAATGATTATTTGCTATCACATTTGGTTTAGGCATTGAGGGAGGTTGATTTGCTTCATCCAAGTGGTGAAGGGCAAGTTGGAAGGATAGGATTGGAGGTTGTTTTAAGCTTATTTTGGTTGCTATTTGAGGTAAGTACAAACTTTGAATATATTGGTTATATTTGCATGACATTTGGGCTTAACATATTTTGGTTGAAAAATGTGTTAAGCTACTTGATACATTGTTTATGTATGAATAATGTGCTATGACATTTGTAATGTCATATATGTGTTAAATACATTGTGAAAAGCCATTGATAATGGCTAAATTGTGTAAAATATGAAATATGTGTATTATGTGAAAATGACTCAAAGTGTTTGGGTAATGTCATTTATTGTGTATGTATTAAGTGCATTGTTAAAAAGCCATTAGTATTAGCTAGATTACATTGAATGTGATTAATATGTGAATTATATGGAAATACCTAAAGTAATTGGGTAATGTGTTGTAAATGCAAAAATGTGGTATAATGTGATGAGATATGTGGAAATATAATGAAATGAATTAATATCGATATAAATGAGAAATATGAATAAATTGTGTGCCTAGTATGTTATTCAATTTTTAGAGTTCTGTGTTTGGCGGAATGCCTATGATTTGCCTACGGGCTAGACACTGGGCGTCACTGTGAAAATATTTTTGAGGTGAAATGACTGGGTCGTAAGCCTCAAAAATAAGTCCTTGAAGCTAGGTTGGGTGAAATGACCGGGTCGTAAGCTCAGACCTAGTTGGACTATTACATTGATATTTTTCCTACGGGGCTAGACACATGGTGTCATTATAGACTAAAACAGTAACTCTAGAATTTGAATAGCATATTAGTTATCGTTGGGCTCATGCTTGTGTTTGTTTTTATATGAATTGTGGATTGTAAAATATTTGAAAAGTATGAGAAAATGGAATAATGTGATATCCATATGCATTGTGCCTTGGCATTGCATTTGAGTTTTATTGTTATCAAGTTTGTATTACTAGGCTTTTGGCTTAGTGCGATTGTTTATATCGCACAGGTGACAAGGCAGATTCGGCTGAGTCAGAGAGTTCTTCTAGACCAAATCGGGTCTAGACTTGTGGTTGTGCTTGTAGAGTTGATATCAAGATCAGAAACACTATCAACAGCATGTATATATTTTATGTTATTGTATATTTTGAGTATTATGCATATTATATCATATTTTTAATTTTATGTATTATAAACTATAAAGAATGTTTGGGTTAAGTTATTTGAAATGGGGGTTTAAATGTGTTCTAAATTATATATATATATATATATAAATGTTTGAGAAACTTGGTGAAATTGAGGAGTATGGGTGAAATGGTGATTTGAAATTATTTGGGAGTATTTTCTGATGCAGGTTGTGTTTTACTAAATTTTGAGATATTCAAATTACAGATAAAATTCTGACTAATTTTTTCCAGAGATTTTCATATAAAATGTTTATTTTGAATTCATATAACAAGTAAAGAATATTTATATACTATTTAATTTTATATATTTAGTATTTGAAATTTTAAATCAGCAATATGAAATTTTTTATTAAACCGGGTCATGACATTTTTGTACCGTATATGCATATTCTACATATACTGGGTATGTGTATTATATGTGTATAGGGTATAAGGGTGTTACAAAGCTACCAAGATTTGAAAAACGTCTTGAGCAATTAAATGCAGGAATTAACTCTATTAATCTGGGACAACCAACTACTAACTTCACCAGAATAGGCAGCCATGGCAACACAAGTAGGAGTTCTGGTCACTCCCACAATCAACTCTATAACAACACTGGCAGAAATCAAGGAACCAATCCCAGAGGAGGAAGAAACTTCAGGGGTAGAAGATATAACAGTGTGGCTCCAGACCAATCTGCCAAGTTTGTGAAAAAATAGGCCACTCTGTAGCCTATTGTTTTTACAAATATGATAGCAACTACATGGGAGCCTTTCCAGAATCAACACGAAACAATCAACAAGCCATGTTCATTGACTCAACTGAGAGTTTAGGCCACACCAACTGGTATGCGGATAGTGGAGCAAGCTGCCATGTTACAAATGACATTACAAACATGCCTCAGAAGCTGGACTACAATGGTAATGACTCACTGATAGTTGGAAATGGTGAGAAAATGAATATCAAACATATTGGTAACTGTTCCTTGCCCACTCTTAGTAATAATTGATTGCTCTTACAGAATGTTCTTCATGTGCCTCAAATACAAAAGAATTTGATTAGTATTTCAAAACTAACCAAAAACAACAATGTTGAGATTTTATTTAACTCTGATGGTTGTGTTGTGAAGGACAAGGTGAAGAGAAGATCACTGCTGGAAGGGAAACTCCAAGGAGGTCTTTATCAAATTAAATCACCAAAGCTTTATCCCAACTGCAACAAAGACAAACATAGTCAGCCTCAAGTTTTCACTTCTTCAGTAAAAGAAAATATTAGTTTAGATCTTCAAACATGGGATAGCATATTAGGTCATCCATCACAAAAGGTGTTGTAAAAAATCCTTGAGTCATGTAATCAAAAGTTTTCAATGAATGAAATTTCAAATTCTATGTTCTGTGATGTTTGTCAATATGGCAAATCTCATTTGATCCCTTTTACTAACTATGAATCTCTAGCTTCAAAATCTCTTAAATTGATTCACACTGATCTTTGGGGACCTTCCCCAATAGAATCAGCTACTGGGTTTAAATACCACATCCTATTTCTAGATGACTTTAGCTGACATACATGGATGTTCCTTATCAAACAAAAATCAGATGCCCTACAGACCTTATAAACTTCAAGAACTTTGATGAAAACCAATTTGAAACAAAAGTTAAATGTCTGCAAAGTGATATGGGAGGTGAATTCATAAGTTTTGTTCCTTTCCTGCAAAAGCATGGTATACAAAATGGATACTCTTACCCACTCACTTCAGCTCAAAATGGAAGAGCTGAAGGAAAGCATAGGCATGTTGTTGAAATAGGTCTAACTCTACTTGTTCAAGCAAAGGTACCCCTTAAGTACTGGTCTGAAGCCTTTGAAATAGTGACCTACCTTATAAATAGATTACCTACTCCCACACTCAACTACAAATATCCCCTTGAAAAATTATACAACAGAACATCTAGCTACATAACATTGAAAACCTTTGGATGTGCCTGCTTTCCTTGCCTTAGACTGTGAGCGGGGATTGTCGCCCCCACTCCCGGTGGAATGGTTCTTGCGACTTTGGCACTGTTTGGGCTCGGGGCCTTAGAGAACACGGACCTAAGTCCGGAGAAAATGGAGTCGCCACCCGGACGGGCCGGAAAAAAGAAAGGGGTGGATGACTCGATTCCTAAGGAATCCCCAACCCCTTAATGGGTTCGAAAAGTTGGGTACGTGTGGGGAAGGTGAGAAATAGCCCAGCACTCCCATAACGCCCGGTTCATTGGAACCAGCCTCCTTTACAGGTCTAATATTATAAAATTCTTAAATATAACAATATTATCCATACTACACATAATAAAAAGAAAGCAATGTCCAAACAAAGCAAATAAATGGACACCCATCCAAGGATGGAAACATGTCCTTACATCACATGCCTAAATAGGACACTCACCAAAAGGTAGAAACATGCCCTTTACATAGGTTCTAAAATAAAATTAAAAAAAGTAAATTAAATTACATGATGTTTAACTAATGAGGTACTCACTAAGTGGAAACATACCTCTTACAACTTTTGGAAATCTAAATTGATTGATAAAATTAAATAATCATTCATCATAAATAAATCATTCATCAAAAGTATATAAATATCAATAAAATAAACATCCATCCATGATAAATTAAATAAAACAAGTATTGAAATTGAATAGATTAAAGCATAAGAGATAAATCAAGGTATAAGTAAATATGGAATTGAATAAAGCAAATAAAAGTTCAATTATAGCTACTATGACTTTTTATGGAATTAAAATAGATTAGGTTTTTATGTTTTAAAAGGTTGGTAAGACTCTTTGATTAAACAAATTAAGGTTTGAATGATGAAATCATGAAACTAGGGTTTTAAACACCTTAAAATACTTTAATTTGTGATTTTTGGTTATTGAATTTTAAGCTATTGTGCAATTTTTGGGTTTTCATGTTTTTATGTTTTTTAATGTTTTAAAAGGATTAGGGTTCATAAAAATTAGGGTTTAAGGTTTTAAAAGGATTAGGGTTCATTATTTTAGGTTTAAAAGTTAAATTTTGGATTTTAGGGTTTTGAAATTTGGGTCTCGGGTAATGAAGAATTTTTAGGGTTTTAGAAATCAATTTGATATTTTATGAAGTTTTATGAATTTAAACAAAAGGATTGAAGTTTTTATAAGTAAAAAAGATGTTTTTGAAGACTTTTTGAATGAAATAGAACCTACTTTAAAATTTTAATAGAAACAGAATTTGATTTTGGTTTTGTTGAAAAATATGTTCAATTAGTGTTTTAAGGTCTTTAAGAAGAAAAAATAACAATTTTAAGTCTTTTTAGAAAATAAGGTCACGTTTTAGTGTTTTAACTTTGGAAAACTAAATTAAAGTTCTAAGATTTTAACTTTTGAAAAACACAAAAAATCCTAGTTTTAGCTACTGTTTAAAAAAATTAGAATTTAGAATTTCATACCTTTTTTTGTAAGTTGCTCCAAAATTGCTTCTTCTTGGATGAACTAGCTCCAAAGACAAGCCTTTTTTGCCTTTGGAATCCCTTTTTTCGTGATGCTTTTGTCCAGAAAAGATTTAAATTGAATTTCTTCTTTTCCTTGCTTGATTTGGTTTCAAACTTTCCAAACTCCCTTTAGATTTCCTCTCTCTCGGCCTCCCCAATTTTAATTGCCTTTGGTCCTTATTTCTAATGGTTTAAGGTTATTTATTCCTAATTAATTAAGGTAAGTAATATTAATAAAAAAAAAGAAATTAAAACCTAATTGGATTAGGTTTCAAAATTTTGGGTTGAAAAATTTTGCGCTGGCGAAAACTGTGGCAGCCGGGCCCGTGGCTGGGGCTAGTGGGCGTGCCAGCCCGCAGGAAATTCCTGCGGGAAGTTGTTTCGCCCGTAGGAATTTCCTACGGGCAAAATAACTCGCCCGCAGGCCTGCGGGTGAAATGCTGGGCCTACGGGAGTGCCGCCCGCAGGAAATTCCTGCG
Organism: Garcia nutans; assembly: GCA_947685225.1. Classification (NCBI taxonomy): domain Eukaryota; kingdom Viridiplantae; phylum Streptophyta; class Magnoliopsida; order Malpighiales; family Euphorbiaceae; genus Garcia; species Garcia nutans. The sequence continues at coordinate 30,079,771 of CANTUV010000013.1, forward strand.
GGAAAAACGCCCAAGGGCCCGCACGACTGCTTTTCGCTGCCGATTTTTTTTTTCGACTCCGATTTTATTTTTATTTTTATTTTTTAATTTTTAATTGTTTATTTTCATTTTTTATTAATAAAAATTATATACTAAGATAAAAATTACTTAATTAAAATTATTTTGGACCAATTAGACAACAAAAATCATTTTGGGCTAAATAAAACATATTAGATCGGATTGGGTAAAAAATTAAGGGTTTACATAGACCTTACCAGAACCATAAGTTTCAATTTCACTCCACAAAATGTGTGTTTCTAGGATACAGTAGCCTTCATAAAGGATACATGTTTTGAGTTCAACTAGTAAAATGTATATCTCTAGACATGTTGTTTTCAATGAACAAGATTTCCCTTATCATACTGGTTTTCTAAATACAAAGTCAGGAGCAACTCAAACCATTATTAAACCAAATTGGCTTATTCTTCCTTCTCTCACAAATCAGTCTTCATCTAGCAACCTCAAACCCAACTTACCAAATAATGACCTTCAAAGTCTATTTCCTCTAGTAGTGAATTCTCAAGCTTAGTCTGGAAGTCCAAGATCACCAGATGACCAAAGAGACATGCAGTGTGAAGATCAACTCATTCCTTCTGAATCTGACCTTCAAGATATACCCACACTTGCTAGAATTGAACCACCAGCAATAACAGAACCAACAACAAATGAGGATATAAGTGAAGAGTCATCACAATCCCAGGAATCTGAACAAAAACATAAGATAACAAGAGCTAAGGCTGGAATCTACAAACCAAAAAAGTATTCCACTGATTATCAACTCTATTTGTCAAAAAAGCAAAATGTTCCTGTAGTACCATCATCACGTGAAGAAGCAATAGGTTCAGAAATTTGGAAAGCAGCAATGATTGAAGAATTAAATGTTATAAAGAAAAATAATACATGGGAACTAGTCCCATATCAGCCAGCTTATAATGTTGTGGGAAGCAAGTGGGTATTCAAAGTCAAAACTAATATTGATGGAAGTTTTCAAAGATGCAAGGCCAGGTTGGTAGCAAAAGGTTTTCACCAAACACCTGGTATTAATTACAATAAAACCTTTAGTCCAGTAGTGAAGGCCTCAACAGACCATAGTAGTTTCTAGAGGATGGGAGATCAAGCAATTAGATATCAACAATGCTTTTCTCAATGATGAATTAGTTGAACATGTTTACATGTTGCAGCCTGAAGGATTCAAAGACAAACAAAGACCTAATCATGTCTGCAAACTAAACAAAGCCCTCTATGGACTCAAACAGGCCCCAAGAACTTTGTTTGAAAAACTAAAAACAACTCTGTCAAATTGGGGATTCATAAGCTCAAAATATGACTCTTCTCTATTTATTTTTAAAGGCAAAGATGAAATCATGATGGTTCTCATCTATGTAGATAATATAATTATAACAGGCAACAAAGAAAAAATGCTACAGAGATTCATTGAAGAACTTGAGAAGCTCTTTGCACTAAAAGACTTGGGTGGAATTTTTCAGTACATAAAAGTAACAAGAAATGAAGATGGAATTTTTCTAACACAATGCAAATATATTGAAGAATTGTTAAAGAAGACAGATATGGTGATCACAAAGCCTTGCTCAACACCAGTAGTAATAGGAAAAGACTTAACTGTCAATGATAGAGAAAATTTGGAGAATCCTACATCATATAGAAGATTGATTAGGGCACTTCAGCACATAACTCATACAAGACCTGAATTGGCTTTCACAATCAATAAATTGAGCTAATTTCTACAAAATTTGACAACAAACACCTGCAGGCAGCTAAACATGTTCTGAGGTATCTAAAAGGAACAATCAGCCTTGGGTTACACATCAAAGCAAGTGACAAACTCATCCTAACAGGCTACTCAAATGTAGATTGGCAATGTAACAAAGATGATAGAAAATCCACTGCAGGCTACTGTGTGTTTCTTGGATCAACTCTTGTGTCCTGGAGTTCAAAGAAATAACATGTAGTCTCAAGGTCAAGTGCGAATCTGAATATAGAGCTTTGGCTTATGTCTACTATGAGATACCTTGGCTTGAATCATTGCTAAATGAATTGTCAATCAAACCACCAGAGACTCCCAGCGCTTGGTGTGACAACATGAGTGCTAGTGCCCTTGCAAGCAATCTTGTTTTTCACTCAAGAACCAAACACATTGAAGTGGATGTGCATTTTGTAAGAGACAAAATGCTGGAAAAGAAATAGACATTAGATATGTGCCCTCTCATGACCAAATTGCAGATTGTTTGATGAAGGTCCTTCCAAGCCAACAATTCCAGTTCATGAAGTTCAAACTTAGAGTGATAGAAAGACCTCTATCACTTCCAAGTTTGAGAAGGAAAGTGAGAACAACTAACAACACTAGATGACAAGTGAGCTGGCTCAATTTCTCTAGCAGCCGTGAATAGTGATGTGAACAGTGCTGAAATATTCACACAGCAGCAACAACAATTATAAGAGAATTATTCTCATTTGGTTCTTTATTCTTTCTATTATGCAATTATTTAAATAATCAATTGCCATTTATATAAAACATTCTAAAACTCTCTCTATATTAAATCAATGAAATTATCTCATTTACTATCGCTGTGAATTGTCCAGCAGAGAATTTCTTTATTTCCCAGATATTAGCTATTCTATCTTATAACTAGCCGCCAATATATTGTCATTAATTGAGATTATAAAGACTTGTAGTTGTCAATAATCATAAAGATGTGTCATTGTCTCTTTTTGTAGTATTATAATAGAGAAGGAGATTCCATTCTGAGTCTATTATATAAGAAGTGTGCACTTATGTTTCGATATGCTACGATCGTTAATTTATTTGACTAGAAAAAATTTAAAAATATTTTTACAGCAAATAGTTTGAAACAGATGGCGATCAACATTTTCTAGTTGCAATAGGTTTTTTGCAATCAAATAGTAGTGTTTAGAGACTACTTCACCATTTGCTAAAAATCAATTTTCTTATAACGTTCTTATCATTTACTATATGGGTCAAATCTCATATCTTACTTCAATTAGCTAGGCATAAGGTTTTTGGTCTCATTTATAAGAATTGGGACAATCTTCTTTTTATTCTTTTATAAGTTAGTTTTAGGCAGAGTAAGTTAGGGAGGAGGACTTCGGTATTTTTGTGAAGGGTGGAAACTTTTTTATTTATTGAGATAGCTTTTAGCTTTTGTTTGTTTTGAAAGCAATGGATGAAAAAGAGAGATAATGAAAATTGTACTTTTTTTTCTCATTTCTTTTGTTTGGATAATAATAAAAGAGAAGAAATGAGAGTAAAAAATAGAAATCAATTCCTTTCATTTTTGTTTTCAAATTCATTAAAATCTTTTAACCATCAATTTAGAGAGAAAAGGAAGATAATGAAAACATAAAATAAGCATAAACTATGAAGTTACTAATTTATCCTTTGTCAATTTAAAATGATGAGGATATAATCATAAAAATAAAATTTATAAATTTTCTTTTCTTTCCCATGTTAATTAGATAACCAATGAAAAAAAAAAGAAATATAAATTTTTTTTCTTCATTTTTTTCTTTTCCCCTCTTTATTTTTTTTCTTTTCCCCACTTTATTTTTTTTTTCTTTTCCAAACTTAGTCGTAAAGTAAAGTTAAACTCATATCCTTATCGCTATAATTTGAACTTAGCCTACATTATACAAAATAATTTAAATATAACTTGGATTTGGTCTATATTATATAAAATAACTAAAATATAACTTGGATTTAGCCAATATTATATAAAATAATTAGAATATCTTAACCAAAGAAGTTTAAATTTCACATATACTTTAACAAATATCAATTTTTTCAAAAGTCCTATTTATCCAACTCATAATTATTTTCTCAAAATCAAACTCAAGACCATATTCACAAATAATCCTACTCATAACCAACTAAAAAAAAACCTCACTATGAGTGCCTAGTCTGAAATGCTCCTAGTAGAAAATAGTTTTGCGACCTCGACACTATTAGATTCTTAACCTTAGGGATCCAATAGGTTAAGACCTATGAGAATGAAGTTGCCATCCGGTTTAGACCGGAAAAATGATGGGGAGTAGCATACTCTTGACTGCACGAGGAATCCCTAACTCCTCTTTTCTAGGTTCAAGAAGTTAGGTTCATATAAAAACAATAAGAAGAAAATGATTCTTTCATATATGCCCGATCCAGAAGGATCAACCTCCTCTATAATTCAAATATTGGTAAATTGAAATTATTTGGAATGTGTTACACCTATCATTTTCATAAATAAACCATTTGTCACGAATAATATAACGTGGTGCAAATGATACATGTTTTTATAAAAATATCCTATGAGCACCAATCGGAATGGAAATATGCTCTTACAATTTACTAAGAAGAATAAAGGAGAGAAAATTAATTATTTACATAGATAAATAAATCTTATACATTAATCTAGAAAGGAAAATTACATTGGATACTATGTACATCAAATCTAAGAGCATATTATGAAAATGAATGCATGAACATGATAATATAAAATAAAAAATAATAATAAATAGAATAAATAATAACTTTAAATAAAATAATTAACATGAATAATATAGTTGAATTATAGGAATACAAGAAATAATAAAGATTAATATGAGATTGTCGAGCTTGATAATTTTAAAAATTATCGAGTTCGATATTTTAAAAAAATGAAATTAAAGATGACTTTTCACAAAAGTATGTTTATTTTGAGCTGTTTCAGGAGAAAGTCAATGTTTGTTTCTGTGTGCCTATAATTATAACCACCAACTTAGTTTTAAAACTCAGATAAGGAAGGGACAGTGATAAGAAAATATTTTTGTCTATTAATCCTTCAAACCACTTTCTCAAACCCATCATCTCTTCATCTAAAAGAATGGCATGTGAGGTAACATCATGGATGGAGAACAACCCACCTTTAAAGAAGAATCACTACTTCATAACACAACCCATGTGAGGACCAAAAAACTATCTTGAAGATATAAGACAAAAGGACCCCTAAAATGGTCAGATCTAAGAAAAAGAAAAAAATTGCAGTAATCTAAGAAAATGAAAGAAAAAGCAAAGGAGAAAGGAACTTTGGGGGTAAAAGTTGGGTATAGGCAGCAACAACATAGAAGGGTTTTTAGGTTAAGAGAAAAGAAAAGTAACCTCGATGATTTTTTTTTATTTTTCACCATGTTACATTTTCTAGGTGCAAATCCCAAAAAAATATTATGGATAAACAAATAAATTTTTAGGCAATTAGGTTTTTTTTTTCAAAAAATTATTTATTTATTTTACCACCAAACATGTAAATTTGTTGATAATGCACTATTCTAGTTTAATCAAAGGTCTCAAATTCGATTCTTTAAGTATATAGTTGTGTTAAACTCAATAGGAAAAACTTTATCGTCCTTATAATCCTACCCAGCTCAACTATAAAATGATGATTTAAATAAAAAAATATTTATTTGAAATTATTTTTGTTTTTCCAATTTGAAGTGCTAAAAGAATTTGTCAAAAGAGGAAAATAATATTTTTCTTCTTGAAGGAAAAAGGAGAAATTAATGTCCTTTAGTCAATTATATATCGATAAGAGTAGTCATGATTATCATTATGGACCAGTGACAATTATAAATTAGTTATTAATATTATCGATCCTATTAATGAGGATAATTTAATGATTATCACAACTTGTTGATATTTATATTTTTTAGATTTAAAAATAAATTAAAAAAATATTTTTTAGATATAAACATTATAATTTTATAATTGAAAATTTTTTAAATTAAAATTTTTTGATATATTTTTTATTGTCCTTCTTTTTTTTTTGAGTTTTATAGTTTTTTTTTCTTAATTTGAAAGTATGGCTATTGTTAATGCATTAACAGATAATAGCCCCGTCTGTTTTTCTTTGCCTTACTAATTTTTGTGTGTTTTTTTCTTTTTTTGTTTTATGTGTTCTTGTTTGTGTTTTATTCTCAAAATAATTTTTAGATCATTATAGATATGAAACTTAATATTTATTTTTATTTTCATGTTTTATTTTTTTATAATAAAATTGATTGCAATTTAAGTTTTTGTTATAGAATTTTTATCTTTCTTTATTTGAAGGGTATATATCCTGTTAAGATAGAGATTTGTTCTTCTTTAATGTAGGTTACTTGTAATTCTTAAATGGATGTGCCCTTTTTGCATGAAAGGTGATGGTAACTCAATATGCTGACAGAATGAGTATTCCGCTGAAAGCTATATTACACGCGACATGTTATCATTATCTATTGTTTGCATTGTAGAAGTTTATGGAGATCTAGTAACTTTATTAGATATGTACATCTTATGTACTTTAAAATTATATAATTTTATTTGTACTTTACAGATGTACTCTTTGATTCATTAATAAAAAAATTCGCATTCAAAAAAAATATTTTTCTTTGATATTTTTAAATTAATTTTCAATGTTACAATCAAACAAAATAAGTGAATTTTTAATAAAACGATTCCAAAAGATAAATTACTTTCAATGAAATTAATAAGCAAAACCTTGGTGGAATATACACATAAAACTCTTAGGAAGTTATAAGTGGAATATGATAAAAGGAATATTAAGGTGGTGTGATATGTTATTTTAGGAGTTTTTCATTCATTCTCTTAATGGAAAATTGATGTGACAAAATATTTACCATCTATATTATAATTATTTTATATAAAAAGAGTTACATTATTTGTATTTCAATTAAGAATTTTTAAAAAATTATAAATTAATTTCATTTAATAATTAAATAAAATTTATTAATTAGATTAATAAATATAGAGATAAATTATTAAAAAGTTCAATTTTTCAAATTTTTCAAAATTTTCATTTTCCAATAATCTATTTTTTCACAATTTGCAAATAATCATTTTTTTCATTTTTTATTTATATAATTCTAATTATAATTTTTATTGATATAACATATATATTTATATATTTAAGTATAATTATTAATTAGTTTAATGAATTTTATTTTAATAAAATTATTATTTTAATTATTTTAATTATTATTATAATAATATTAATAAAATAATTTTGAAAATTTTCTAGTCAAATCGCTATACATCATTAGTAACTTTTCTGAAGCACGAGTATAATTCACCCTATTAATTATAAAAGGGGACATTTTGTTGGGAGTGAAAATAAGAATGAGAATCAATTATTTCCATTATTACTATTTAGTTGGAGAAAATAGGCAAAGTAATGGAATCACATTACTCTAAGAAAGGAAATGAGTCATTCTTTACCACTCTCTTATTAATTAATCTTGATTTCAGACTTGAATCAAAATTAAAAAAAATATACTTTTTTAGAATAGAATGGAATCAAAATTTATTTTTTATTTTTAACTTAAAATAAATATAATTAATTTGATATGTTTTTAATTACAATTTTTTTTCAATTTTTTAAATAAAATAAATTTATTTTTTTTTCTCAAAAAAGTTAAATTAGATTTTTAAAGTAAAATATAATCAATTTGATTTTTAAAATTAAATTAATAAATTTGATTTTTTTTCATTTTTTCAAATCATAATATTTGAATTTTTTAAATAAAATAATTTATTTTTTTATATAAATAAACTATTTTTTATTTTTAGGACAATTTAAATAAATTGAATGATGATGCATTTTAATTATTTATTATGATATTTTTTGATAATATTTTATTTTTTTAATTTTCATTTCATTGTAATCCAAGCAGCTTCAAAGAGAATAGGATTTCAATTTTAGATTGAATGAAATAAAAAGAATAAATAGTTATTCTGATTTCATTTTCATTTTACTTCGATTCTGTTTTCGATTTTGGAAAACCAAATGCTACCTAAATTCATTAGTATTTCTAAAAAAAAAGTTTCCACCGGCACTCGATTATTTAAATAAAGGGGTTTCTTCAAACATATCCTAAAAAACAAATTTTTTTTCAAAAATACTCACTTTTCTTTTTTAATTTCAAAAATACTTTTTTTTTAATTTTCAATTTCAAAAATACACATTTTTGAGGTATATTTTGGGTATACATTTGGTATATTAAAGATATATTCAATTTTTAAAAGTATACATTGTGTATATGTTTACTATATTAAAAGTATATACAAAAATTAAAAATTAAAAAATTAAAAGATAGGGCATTTTAAAAAAAAAATAAAAAGTGTGTTATACGGTATAATTTCCTTTTAAATAAATGGATAGCAATAAGATATTTGAGATTTGATATTTTACAAAATTGAAATTTTATTGGCAGTTTCTTTTTGGATTTTATAACTAAAAGAAATATTTTTTTAAATAATAATTTTTATTTTATTATCATTATTATTTTGTTGATGTGCTTTTGCCCCTTTAATGTGGAAAGGAGGGTAGGTGAATTATTGGCTTAATATACTTATCACTTGTACTTGGCACATTTAATTATTTTATCCTCTTTATGTTTCGAATAACCATATAGCCTTTTATACTTACCAATTGCTTAACCATTTAATCATTAGTTGTTGATGTGGTAAGATACATATAGTTCACTTTCTAGTAGCGTGTGAATATAACTAAATATGCTGATATACATAATAAAATGTCAAACAATTAGTTAAATTATTACTTTTAAAATTTATATTATTTATTAAAAATTAATAATAATTATTATTATTTATTATATCATATTAAATTATTCGTCAAAATTAATTTAATTATTTTTAATTTAAATTTGTGTAGCCCATATTAAAAATTAAAAAAAATCAATTAAAAAATTTAAAGTATACTTTCATTTATAAATTTATATATAAAAATAACAATTACAAATAAATTTAATTCAAATAAAAAACTTAAAAAAGAAAAGAAAAACCATGCCTGGCACCAACCCACAAACCACACATTCAATAGAGATTGATGAACCCAAGTGATCAAAATACAAATACAATAACTGTAAGCTTTACTAATTTCTTTTACCATCATCTCCTCCGCACTGAGATCACTCTATGACTGACCGAGAATCTTTGTGAACTCTCTTTCTCTATTTGGGTATAAAGATTTGAGCTTGTAGTGTTTTTCAGAAAAGCAAAAGTTGTAACCACCTCTAATGGGTTTTGGGTAGCTGGGATCTTCGGCTCTTCTGCTTCTTCTCCTTCGAATAGAGCGCCGAGCTTTCTGATTACCATAGTATGAAACAAGGGCAACAATAGGGTTTTAAGTGATTTTAGGGGAAGTGGGAGAGGTAATTATGGAGGGAGAGGGAAGAGAAGTGACAGCGTTGGTGGCTATAGGACAGGAGGGATAGGTGGCCATCAAGTTCTATTGGCAGTGGTAGTGAAACTTCATTGAATTTTTCCACTTGTGAGGGAGATGTGATGCAATTAAGAAGCCATCTAAGCCTAAATCTAAGGATCTCCTTAGCCTACCCAATGCACCGATCACAAGAGAAGACTCACAAACATTCAAGGAAGCTTTGTTGACTATTATGCAAGCCCTTTGATGGGATTTAGCTACATTGAAGAATGCAAGGAAGACTCCACCTACAAGCTTGGACTCCTATAATTAGAACAAGGTCTGATTCATCTTTATAAAGTTTCAAAATTTCTAGTGGTTCCGCCACTAGTATAGTGGTCACCATAACATTATCATATTCAGTCTCATGATCGTAATCTTCATCGTGAACTCTATTATGTTGATATCATTATCTCGCACCCAGCCTTGCAGTCGCACCATGTCTTACTCCCAGCTCGCACAACCCACCACGAACCCTTTTGTGCTCCAACAGACCAGTTTTTGTATTTTAACTTATTTTGATATTTTTATTTCTTATCTATAATATTATATTAGTATATCCCTATTTAGAATTATTATCAGTTGTGATAACAGATTATATCTAGATTCATCAAATTTTCCTAGATTTATTAGATTTTCCAGTAGAATAATGAAAGGTTGATTTGATTCCTAAACAACCTTGCTTCTTATTAGGTTAAGAATTCTCTTATAGCCTATATAAAGGCTCTTATTTCTACATTATAATTCATATAGTTTTTTATCAATAAAAGTTTAAGAACTTTGTTCTTGTGAGAGAACAAAGTTCATATAGTTGAGCATTTTAATACTAATGTTCTCTCCCACATCATTAGCTTTGGTTCGAGGCCTTAGAGAAAGGATCTAATTTTGAGGTGTTCACATTAGTTTGGTATCAAAGCTTAGGCTATAAATTAGGTTCCATACTACCTATCATATCTTATTTTATTAATTATTGATCTTGTTTATCTATATTAAACAAAAAGAATATAAAAAAAAAGAAGAAGAAAGAAAAATATAATTATAAAAAAAGAAAATTTTTTATTTGACCATAATTCTTCAAAGATTGTTGCAATTGAGTTTGTGACCATCAAGAGAAATATCCAAAGAAAAAAACGTAGAGGCTACAAAGTGTTGTACAGACTTGGTAAAATTTTCATATCCAATTCACTGTACATATAGCGGTTGCTACACCATCATAACGGTCGCCTACCAATTATCATGTTCGCCACAAGCATTTTGCTTTCTATCCTTGCCACGAACCTTATTGTCTAAATTTGGAATCCATTTAGAGAATCTCACAGTCATGACATTCACAGCACCCTAAGTCACAAACTTTACTGCCAAAATTCAGAGGTTTGCCTAAGCTTCCTAGCCATAGTCCTAACCACATCTCGGTCATGTCATAGCCTGCATGGACATGCCCCTGATAGCAAACTTCACTGCGAATTGTGTTGGTTGAAGATTAATTGTCCCTTGTCTTTTAAATACCTTGGCTATTCCTTTTTAACTCTTGTGGATTAACGCCTTATTTTGAATTTGATTCTATACAACTAATCTTGGAAAGAGAACTTGAGTGGTAAAAGGCAAGAGTGTGTGTTCATATAAAGAAAAGCCTAAAATTTGATTGCAAACATGAGTGAATTTGACTGATCATCTTATCTGAGTGAAACACATAAGAAAGTGAAGTGAGGCCTATATTGTCACACTCTTATACCATGTATACATGCAGTACATATATTCTGTATATACAAAATACGCATGCAGAATATAAAAGTACCATAGTAAATCCATAATAAAAATTCTCATTTAAATTAGTACAAATAATTATTAATGAATAATAAATACTTAGGTACTAAATTGTTAAAATACAAATTTACAAAGAAAACCTCTGGAAATGTTTCACCAGAGTTTTATTTATAATTTCAATAAATCCCAATTCAATTATCACAACCTGTATAAGAAAATCACACTCCCAAAATATACATATATATTAATCCAGCATTTCTTCAAAAATATTATCACATCATCAATTTATATACAAAAGTGTCATATACATATATAAGATTTTACAAAACTAGTGTAATATGCATACGATGTTTTTCCTATACAAAACCCAAATTACACCATATAAAATTTATACATGAATGCAACACCTTTCAAGTTGGTCTCGTTGCACACTTAATCTCCAAGTATCAATCACAGTCCGAATTACTCTGATCTGTACATTTAATACCTGCGCGATACACATTATCGCTCTAAGCTTACTAATTTTTGACTCCAGTGTCTGGCCCGAATGCAAATAACAGTGACGCTCAGCATCTGGCTCGAAGGCAATATAATAGTGATGTCCAACATCTGACCCAAAAGCAATAATAATGATACCCAGCGTCTGGCCCGAAAGCAATTATTAGTATACTAAAACACAAAATACAATACTCTGAAAATTGATATTACACTGGGTTACATACATTCATTAAGCAATTTCTCATTTTTCTCATTCTTTGGAAACTATGCTAATTTTTATTCTTTTTGCACTTTTTCCATCATTTCTCATTATTTCCACACATTTTAAATAATTTCATCAATTTTCTTGCCACATAATCTGTAATATCCTCATATATGCCCTAGAAGTCTTGGTTATGATGTTTTTATTGTTGTTGTTGTTATATTGGATTGTATATATATGATAATTGCAAGAGAAAAGAAATTGGGAAAGAAAATAAGGTTTAGAGAGAATGGTATATGTTGTGTATATGATGATAAATATAACATATAAATGGGTCAAAGGAAGAGTCAAAGGAAAAGAGATATTTTTGTGTTGAGTGTGTAATTACTTAAATGGGCTTATATGAGACAAAAGGTGAGTTATATGGTTAAGGGTATTGAGGTAATTTACCTTTAGAAATCTCTTGGTGGAGATTAAAAGATGGAAAAGTGTTTGACTTGTGGCTATTTTGTTTTCTTTTCATTTTGGGTGCCGGTGATTGAAGGAGAGAAAGAGGAAGAGAAGTGTTCTTGATGCTAGAGTTCAATTGAAGAGGCAATCAAAGAGTTTGGTTAGAGATTTGTGAAATTTCTTCATCTAAGGTAAGAAATCTCTTGTTTTTCCTTTGTAAATTTTGAAGTTATGTTTAAAGTGAAGTGTGATTTGTTGATGTAATGATTTGGTGTATTTGATATGTGTTTGCAAGTGTTAGAATTGATTTAAAGAAAAAAAAATTGGAATTGGTGTTGGTTTGGTTGTGATTATGGAAAAATAAGTGAAGATTGATAGTGGAAAATCAAGAGTAAAGTTTGAGTTAGGATTTTGAGATGGTTTGTGTTCAAATGTGTTGTTTAAGTGGTTATTGTGATGAATATGTGTTATGACATGAGTTATATCCATTTGAGTGAGTTTGTGTTGGGAATTATATGTTAAAATGCATTTGGAAGAGGGTTGGTTACATTTAGGGTTTATGCATGAGAGACACGTAATTTGGGGCGGTCGCTATTATTCAAGTGCGGTCGCGACTTAGGTCGGGCTTCTGGCCGCGAAACCTACTGTAATAAGATTTTATCTTGTAATTTTATGGGGCGGTCGTATTCAGGTGAGGCGCGACCGCTAGAAAGGTTCTGTTCACCTTATTGGAAGCAATCTAAACCTACAACAAGATTTTCATATACATGTTAAAATAGATCATCCATTTGAGTTGTCAAGGATCAAAATAGATATCATTTGTCTAACATCATTGTTGAATCATGAAATGTGAGATGATATGGAATTGATAATGCATATGATATTACATGAATAAGGTTATGTATTGTGTATTGTGAGGCTTGTGAATGGTGATGTGTATTATGAATAATGTACTTTGAAATGTGATACTAATAATGCTATATACACAATATGAATTGAGATATGAAATGCTATAAAGCCATTGTGATTGGCTATGATGATATAATTGAATGATGTATGGCATGTTTGCCTAATTGATGAGAAAGATTGATAAAGAGTTTGAAATAAGTGTATGTTTAATATGATATTCAGTTCAGAGTTCTGGTTTTTTGGAGGCATGCCTATTTAATGAAAGTTAACAGTCTTGCCGGGTTAAGGATCTCTTCAAATTGAGTTGAATTGAGGTCCAAGAGACTGGGTCTGTTACACTATGATAATTGATATTATGAAATATTAGATTTGTAACAGTCTTGCCGGGTTGAGGATCTCCTCGAGTTAGATGAGTTGATGATCCAAGAGACTGGGTCTGTTACACTATCCATGGATAGAGATATATATGTATATGTTGCCTACGGGTGTGATAATGGTGTTTATGAACTGAAGCAGTAACTCTGAATTCTGAATATCGTATTAAATACTTGATGGGCCCATAGGTGTCTAGGTTTTATGTATAACATAAATGTTGTTCTAATGTAATGAAATGTTAATATTACTTATATGATGAAACGGACTATTCACGGAATATTGTTTATTGAGTATGATCTTTACTAATTGTGTGTGTATCATTGATGTTGATTTATTAATACAAATGTGAAACATTGCATTGCACTAAAGCATAACATTAGCATGAATTGTCTTACTAAGCCCTTGGCTTAGCGCGATAGTGTTTAATCGCGCAGGTAATAGAGTTGAACCCGAGAGCTCTTCTAGACCGAGTGAGAGTAGACATTGAAGAGTTGATTTTGGGAACTTAAAGATCAGAGGAGATTTGCCAATCATGTATAACTCTTTTATATTTTGTAAAGATTTTGTTTATATTGTAAATATATATATGTAATGATAAATAAGTACTCAAATGTTTTCATATGTGTAAATATTTTATAACTTCCGCTGTGTACTACTTAAATGTATTAATATATCTATAATGTATATTGAGAAAGATGATGGTATTATATAAAAATGTTTTGAATATTGATGAAAAGCCGTAGCACTCCTATATTCGGTGCACATATGCTACATTGTGGTGTTGTAGTGTGTGTGTACTGAATGTGGGGGTGTTACAATTGTTTTGGTATCAGAGCCTAGGTTTGAGATTCTCAACCTAGGTAAAATGTAAGAAAAAGACTATTTTGACTTTAAAAGTGGTTTTGAATAACATATATATTTGGGATTGGCAACCTCTGATCTTTAATAAGATGTAGTATGCTGTGTTTGCAGTGTTAGGTTGTGATGGATTCTCACTCACGTCAGTCGATTGAGGGTAGTGCCGAGAGTATTGCTCCTGCTGAGGGAGCTAGAGTTGATAGTGTTGAGGAGGCACCTGCTTCGGTGTCGGGTAGACCAGCTGGAGAGGAGGTTCCGCCAGCCTGGTTTAGACATATAATGGAAGTTATGAGGCAAGCACCAGTGCAACCAGTGCCACCACCCCCTCAGCCTGTGGTACCAGTAAGGCACTATGATAAACTAAGGAAGTATGGAGCGGAGGATTTCCTTGGTACTACTGATCCAGCTGTAGCAGAACAGTGGCTTGACAAAGTACAGAGGATTTTTATTCAGTTGCAAGCCACATCGGAGGAAAAGTTTGATTATGTAAGATCTTTGCTACAGAAGGATGCATACGACTGGTGGAGGACAGTGCCCCATTCTATGGATGATCCACCGACCTTGTCATATGCGGATTTTCTGAGAGAGTTTGAATTGAAGTATACTCCTAGGGAGTACAAAGACATGAAGAAGATGGAGTTCTTAAGCTTGAAGCAAGATAGCAAGACGGTAACTGAGTATGAGGTTGAGTTTATCCGATTGAGCCAGTATGCTGGGGGCATTATAGCTGATGAGATAGATAGATGCAGGAGATTTGAGGAGGGATTGAGGCCCTCTATCATGTGTCTAGTGGCTGGATCTAGATATCACGATTTCTCCCAGCTAGTGGCAGCAGCTCGGAGTGTGGAGCGAGCTCAAGTTATTGCAGCTGCTTCAGAGGAAGAGGTTAGGGTTAGGAGGCCCCACTTTGAGGCAGGGTCTTCTTCTGTTAAGAGAGGTAAAGGAAGCTTTGTTCCTAGAGTTAGTAGGAGTCAGAGGTCAACTGGTAGGTCAGTACAGTTCCAGAGGCAGAGATTTAGACCTGCAGCTTCAGCGGCGAGTGCTCCAACCCCAGTGACTCAGAGATCCGCTCTACCTGTGTGTGCTCAGTGTGGTGGATCACATAGGGGTGCTTGTTGGAGGTATAGTGGGTCAGCTGTGTGCTTCAGATGTGGATCTCCTGAGCATTTTATTAGAGATTGTCCAGAGAGACAGGAGCGGATGTCAGTTGATACTGCAGCTTCTCGACCTAGTGTGAGGGGAGGTCGAGCAGGCAGAGGTAGCAGCCGGGGAGGCAGATCTGGGTTCAGTGTTAGAGGAGGTGCTACATCCAGGGAGAGTAGACCAGAGGAGGTTGGATCTTCCCAGAGGATGTATGTTATGCAGAGGCAGCCAGATGCTTCGGCAGTCATAGCTGGTACTTTTTCTTTATTTGATACTTCAGTACTTGCTTTGATTGATCCGGGTTCCACACATTCTTATATTAGTGCATCTGTTTTGCCTGTGTCTGATATGCATGCTGAGTCCCTAGGATTTGATGTGTTGGTGACAAATCCGTTAGGGCATAGTGTGATTGTGAGTAAGGTGCACCGAGACAGTGCAGTGAGGGTGCAAGGTGAGGAGTTCCTTGGAGATTTGATTGAGATGCCATTTAAGGAATATGATGTGATCCTAGGTATGGATTGGCTATCTAGACATGGAGCTGTGATAGACTGTAAAAGGAAAATTGTTTCTTTGAGAACTGCTGATGGTAGAGAGGTGATAGTATCTAATGAGCAGGAACAGCTAGCCTCCTTATTTGTTTCAGCTGTTGCAGCCAGGAGGTTGATTAGAAAGGGGTGTGAAGCTTATCTTGCTCATGTGATAGATACTAGAGTGAAGGGTTCTCCCATTGATAGTATTGCCACAGTTGCAGAGTTCCCAGATGTATTCCTAGAGGAGTTGCCAGGATTGCCTCCTGAGAGAGAGGTGGAGTTTGGTATTGAATTGTTGCCTGGTACCACTCCTATCTCTATTACTCCTTATAGAATGGCACCAGCAGAATTGAGGGAATTGAAAGTACAATTACAGGAGTTGTTGGATAAAGGATTTATTCGCCCCAGTGTTTCTCCTTGGGGAGCTCCTGTGCTATTTGTGAAGAAGAAAGATGGTACTATGAGATTGTGCATCGATTATAGGCAATTGAACAAGGTGACTTTTAAAAATAAATATCCTTTGCCTAGAATCGATGATCTCTTTGATCAATTGAAGGGTGCAGCTGTGTTTTCTAAAATTGATTTGAGATCTGGATACCATCAATTGAGAGTTAAAGCTGAAGACATTTCCAAGACCGCCTTTCGGACCAGGTATGGACATTATGAGTTTCTAGTTATGCCTTTTGGCTTGACGAATGCACCTGCAGCTTTTATGGATTTGATGAATAGGGTGTTCAGGCCCTATCTGGATCAGTTTGTAGTGGTCTTCATCGATGACATTCTGGTGTATTCGCGGAATGAAGAGGAACATGACAAGCATTTGCGGATTGTGTTGCAGATTTTGAGAGAGAAGCAGTTATTTGCTAAATTGTCGAAGTGTGAGTTCTGGTTGGATCAAGTCGCTTTTCTCGGACATATTGTCCCAGCTGAAGGCATTAGAGTTGATCTGAGTAAAGTTGAAGCCATTTTAAATTGGAGTCCACCCAAGTCTGTGACAGAGGTTAGAAGTTTTCTGGGTTTGGCAGGCTATTACCGGCGGTTTGTGAAAGGGTTTTCTTTGATAGCTACTCCACTCACCAGATTGCTTCGTAAGGGAGTGAGATTTGTGTGGACAGAGCAGTGTCAGGCTAGCTTTGAGCAGCTGAGAGATATGTTGACTCAAGTGCCTGTTCTTACTTTACCTGTTGAAAGCAAACCATATGTGATCTACAGTGATGCTTCACATAGTGGTTTGGGGTGTGTTCTGATGCAAGAAGGTAAGGTTATAGCTTATGCATCTCGACAGTTGAAACCGCATGAGCTTAACTATCCGACCCATGATTTGGAGCTAGCAGCCATTGTGTTTGCATTGAAGATTTGGCGACACTATCTGTTTGGGGAGAAATGTTTTATCTACACTGATCACAAAAGTTTGAAATATTTGGGTGTTCAAAAAGAGCTCAATCTTCGGCAGAGGAGATGGTTGGAATTGATTAAAGACTACGACTGTTTGATTGATTATCATCCAGGTAAAGCAAATGTTGTTGCTGATGCCTTGAGTCGGAAGTCTTTAGCTGGTTTAACTGTTTACTCGCTCTCGTTGCTTGTTGAGTTGAGAGCTTTGCATGCCAGTTTTGTACCTTGTGATGATGGTGCATTGTTGGCACAGTTGCTTTTGAAACCAGTTTTGTTAGATCAGATAAAAGAGGCTCAGTTGATTGATATGAAGATTCAGAAGATTATTTCAGATTGCAAGAATGGGAAGACTAGAGATTTTATTGTGAAAGGTGATGGGAGTCTCTGGTTTAAGAACCGATTGTGTGTACCCGATGATGCTGTTTTGAAAAGAGTCATTTTAGAAGAAGCACATCAGTCAGTGTTTGCTATGCATCCGGGTAATACAAAGATGTATCATGATTTGAGACAACATTACTGGTGGATTGGTTTGAAGAGAGATATTGCAGATTTTGTGTCGAAATGTCTCACCTGTCAGAAGGTTAAAGCAGAGCATCAAGTTCCAACTGGATTACTACAACCATTATCAGTACCAGAATGGAAGTGGGATAGAGTGACGATGGATTTTGTGTCTGGGTTGCCATTGACACAAAAGAGGCATGATGCCATATGGGTAATTGTGGATAGATTGACTAAGACAGCTCATTTCCTTCCGGTTCGGATGGATTATTCTTTGGAAAGGTTAGCTGAGCTGTATATCCATGAGATTGTGAAGTTGCATGGGGTTCCAACTTCTTTAGTGTCTAATCGAGATCCCAGGTTTACTTCAAGATTTTGGAAGAGTTTGCATAGTGCTTTGGGTTCTCGATTACACTTCAGCACTGCTTTTCATCCACAGACGGATGGACAGTCAGAGAGGGTGATACAGATTATTGAAGATATGTTGAGAAGTTGTGTCATTGATTTCTCTAGAAGTTGGGATAGATTTTTACCTCTTGTGGAGTTTGCTTACAACAACAGTCACCAATCTAGCATTGGTATGGCACCATTCGAAGCATTGTATGGCAGACGGTGTAGGACACCTCTTTGTTGGAATGAGCTTGGAGATAATAAGTTGATTGGTCCTGATTTGATTCAAGAAACTGAAGAGAAAGTAAAAGTGATACGAGGCAGGTTGAAAACAGCTTCAGACCGACAGAAGTCTTATGCAGATCTGAAAAGGAGAGACATAGAGTTTGATGTTGGGGATAAGGTATTTCTGAAAGTTTCTCCTTGGAAGAAGATTTTGAGGTTCGGTCGGAAAGGGAAATTGAGTCCTCGTTTCATTGGACCGTATGAAGTTTTGGAAAGAGTTGGGCCAGTTGCGTATCGACTTGCTTTGCCACCTGAGTTGGATCGTATTCATAATGTATTTCATGTTTCTATGTTGAGGAGGTACAGATCGGATCCATCTCATGTATTGCAAATTGAATCAATCGAAGTGAGCCCAGATTTGACTTTTGAAGAGGAACCATTTGCTATTTTGGCACATGATGTGAAAGAGCTGAGAAACAAGAGAGTGCCATTGGTGAAGGTTCTATGGAAGAATCATGCAAAAGAAGAAGCAAATTGGGAAAGTGAACAATCCATGCGAGAGCAATATCCTCAGTTGTTTCAGAGTTGATATCAGGTAATTTCGAGGACGAAATTTTCTTTTTAGAGGGGGAGAATTGTAATATCCTCATATATGCCCTAGAAGTCTTGGTTATGATGTTTTTATTGTTGTTGTTGTTATATTGGATTGTATATATATGATAATTGCAAGAGAAAAGAAATTGGGAAAGAAAATAAGGTTTAGAGAGAATGGTATATGTTGTGTATATGATGATATATATAACATATAAATGGGTCAAAGGAAGAGTCAAAGGAAAAGAGATATTTTTGTGTTGAGTGTGTAATTACTTAAATGGGCTTATATGAGACAAAAGGTGAGTTATATGGTTAAGGGTATTGAGGTAATTTACCTTTACAAATCTCTTGGTGGAGATTAAAAGATGGAAAAGTGTTTGACTTGTGGCTATTTTGTTTTCTTTTCATTTTGGGTGCCGGTGATTGAAGGAGAGAAAGAGGAAGAGAAGTGTTCTTGATGCTAGAGTTCAATTGAAGAGGCAATCAAAGAGTTTGGTTAGAGATTTGTGAAATTTCTTCATCTAAGGTAAGAAATCTCTTGTTTTTCCTTTGTAAATTTTGAAGTTATGTTTAAAGTGAAGTGTGATTTGTTGATGTAATGATTTGGTGTATTTGATATGTGTTTGCAAGTGTTAGAATTGATTTAAAGAAAAAAAAATTGGAATTGGTGTTGGTTTGGTTGTGATTATGGAAAAATAAGTGAAGATTGATAGTGGAAAATCAAGAGTAAAGTTTGAGTTAGGATTTTGAGATGGTTTGTGTTCAAATGTGTTGTTTAAGTGGTTATTGTGATGAATATGTGTTATGACATGAGTTATTTCCATTTGAGTGAGTTTGTGTTGGGAATTATATGTTAAAATGCATTTGGAAGAGGGTTGGTTACATTTAGGGTTTATGCATGAGAGACACGTAATTTGGGGCGGTCGCTATTATTCAAGTGCGGTCGCGACTTAGGTCGGGCTTCTGGCCGCGAAACCTACTGTAATAAGGTTTTATCTTGTAATTGTATGGGGCGGTCGTATTCAGGTGAGGCGCGACCGCTAGAAAGGTTCTGTTCACCTTATTGGAAGCAATCTAAACCTACAACAAGATTTTCATATACATGTTAAAATAGATCATCCATTTGAGTTGTCAAGGATCAAAATTATAACACCCCGATACCCTATATAAGTACTATACGTATACCTAGTATTCAATCGAATGAGATTCAAGACATAATCACTAATTTCAACTAATTTGATTATTTCGCTTCAATTGTTGTTTACTTACTCTAGTATTTCCTTCTTCTTCATAAACTTATGACCATTCATGCTTTAACCATATAATTTACAATTCTTACCGTAATTAATTTCACTTATGATTTCCTTTGAATTAAAATCACCATTTTCACTCCAATAACACTATGGATAATAATTAGCATAACAAAACTCAATTTAATTCCACTCTAAACTTCCATAAATTAACCAAGTACCATTTAATTTTTTTTCAATCATAGTAAATCTTAACTTAATCAATACTATAAGTCACTTTAATAAATCCTCAATATACTTCCATAGTAAACAAAATTTTTGTCATAAATTAATTCTCCCATTTACTTTAATTATAGTAAAAAAATCCATATTCATTCTTCATACACCTACAAAACCGTATGTAAATTCCCATAATCTTCTTCATTCATTGGCTATATAAAATTCAGTTTATTACTCACTTCCACAAATTTTCCTAGCTTCCTAACAAAACTTAAACAAGTATTAAATAAACAATATCCAACGAAACATAAACACATACTAAAAATTAAATAAAAAATGACAGAAACACAGAAATAAATTAAAACTACACAATTAAAGAAAACACTAAACAAACCAATTAAAACTAACAAAATACCTAAATAAAACAATAATTAACATAACAAACAAGACACAAAACTATAACAAAAACTAATAAAACACAAGCATATGCATGTATTATACTTTAAAATCACATTAAAAATTGATCTTCCTCATTTTCAAAACCCACCTAGGTCGAGAATCTCAAACCTAGGCTCTAATACCAAAATAAATGTAACACCCTTATACCATATATACATACAATATATATATTTTGTATATGCAAAATATGCATGCAGAATATAAAAGTACCACAATAAATCCATAATAAAAATTCTCATTTAAATTAGTACAAATAATTATTAATGAATAATAAATACTTAGGTACTAAATTATTAAAAATATAAATTTACAAAGAAAACCTTTGAAAAATTTTCACCAGAGTTTTTTCTGTAATTTTAGTAAATCTCAATTCAATTATCACAATCTGCATAAAAAAAATCACAATCCCAAAAAATATATATATCTCTATTAATCCAACATTTCTTCAAAAATATTATCACATCATGAATTTATATACAAAAGTGTCATATACATATATAAGATTTTACAAAAACAATGTAATATGTATACGATGTTTTTACTATACAAAACCCAAATTACACCATACGAAAATTATATATGAATGCAACACCTTTCAAGTTGGTCTCGTGGCACACTCAATCTCCAAGTCTCAATCATAGTCCGGATTACTCTAATCTGCACTTTTAATACCTGCATGATACATATTACCGTACCAAGATTAAAAGCTTAGTGGTAAATTCTTTGAAATAAACAAAAACCTAAAGGATTATGTAAAGTGCATTTTATTTTAAAACCATAGAATGACATGCATTCTCCTGTAGCAATTTATACATTTATCACTTTTAACCGATCACATATCACATTCACATGCATTGGGCCCAAATGACCCTATATAATATTCAATTTTCAGAGATATTGCTTTGGACCAATTTTTGACATCCAGTGTCTAGCCCAAAGGCAAATAACAATGATGCTCTGCGTCTGCCCTGAAGGTAAGATAATAGTGATGCCCAACATCTGACCCGAAGGCAATAATTATGACACTTAGCATCTGGCCCGAAGGCAATCATCGATATACTTTTGAAATTGATATACACATGGTAACATACATGTATTAAACAATTTCTCATTTTTCTCATTCTTTGGCAATTATGCCAATTTTTATTCTTTTTGCACTTTTTCCATCATTTCTCATTATTTCCACACATTTTCAATAATTTCATCAATCTTCTTGCTACATAATCAATGTGACCTAATTATGCATTTAATAAGCAAAATTAAACATTTTTTACAAACACATTATGTATTTCTAAGCTTAAGCACATATCTATGCACTTTTTATGTGAATCCTCACATCAAAGTAGCATAGTCATCAAATCACACAACAATGTCACATGCCAACAAGTGCAATTTAATACATTTCATTTAAAGTATGTACTAACCTCAAATTTTGCTAATTCCAAATCAATCTCAATCTCAATTTCCAACCTTCATTTCTCAAATTTTCCTTCAATTCCTTAATTTTGAAAATCTACTCCATCCAATCCTAAATCATGTTTTAAGAATCATGTTTTAAGTTTAAATATAGCATTAGAGTACCATTTCAACATAATTTAATCAATTAAATTCCATTACTCGATTCTAACCAAAATCCTACCAAAACATTAATTATTCTTACTAATTTATTCAAACTTCAATCAACCCATCCATTTCCAATATTTAACCATAAAATCATTATTCACATATCAAAATAACACTAAAACAATTCCATTAAATAATTATAATCAATTCCATACAAAACCCTGATTTTCCTCACTTGCTACCTTATTTAAACTTCAATATTTCAAACTCATTTCCATCATTTTACCATAGAATCATCATTTATATATCAATATAACATCATTACAAACCATTTTATCAATTATTAAAATCTCCTAAAAAATCTCAAATTTCACATAACCTAACCCTAATCTTAACTTCATCCAAACTTGCCCATAAAACATTTCTAACCATAAAATCATTATATATATATATATATATTAAAACAATATTCAATCATCTCATTTCAACAATTATAATCACACATATTAGAAACCCTAACTATACATATTCATCCCATAACCTTTCTTCCATCATTTATACTCAACTCAAATAGCAACCCAACAATTCATCATATACTCATCATTTTAACACCATTTCTACCTATTTAACAATTTAAATACACTTTCTCTCTCTAACAACTCCAAATATAACCATAAAACTAAGAATTTAAAAATTCAAAGAAAGGAAACTTACTTGATTTCTTAATTTCTTTTTAAAATCCACTTGATTCTTTAATAATTTTGATGAAATTTGATTTGTTGGAAGAAGCTCTCTCTCTCCATCTCTCTCTTCAATTTCGGGTAAGGCATGGAGGAAGGAAGAAGATGATGTTTTTTTTTCTATTCTTTCTTCATTTACCACTTATATTTATTAATATAATTATTTATTTATTTATTATTTTTCTTTTATTTCCACCAAGTATTTCTTTCCTCCTTTTGAATTTCTTTTTTTATTTTTTTATTATTAGTTATTATCATACTTATCACCTTTTCATCCATAAATATTTAATAATTAACTAATTTAAATAATTCCAACCAATCAACTTATTTCCTTCTTTGACTTTTCTCTTTTCTCTTTTATTATTATTATTATTATTATTATTATTATTATTATTATTATTATTATTATTATTATTATCACCACCTTTTCCACCACAAATATATACTTGATATATATATATGGTATATTCTATGTATATGTATATGTCTTATATATCTCATTTATACTATAAGCATATATCTTGTATTTAATTTATGTACATCTTATATTCTCCTTTTCCAGTCTTTCCTACTTAATCCTCCATATCAATTACTCCAATATATACTAAAAATGAGGGTGTTACATATATCCTTTTATATTCTTGTTTACTAAACTTTTGTTGTAACTCTTAACCAGCGCTACAATAATTTTTGCTACAAAACTTTTGATAGCAGCTAATTTATAATACTGCCCATAGAATATATTGTTCCTAGCTAACTATAATTTTATTAGCTATAAAAAATAGTCTCTTGAAATAAATTTTTGACTTTTATTTAAATTTTTATTTATCGTAGCAATAATTAGTTTTTAGCTATAACATGTTTAGTATAGTAGCAAATCAAATATTTTAACTATGAATGTAAAATTTTTATAGCAATTGTTTTCATTATTAGCCATGAAAAATTAATTTTTGGCTAAAAATATAAGGTAATAGCTATAAAATTTTCATATTCGTAGCTAATTGATGTTATTCAAATATTATAAGAGGAATCCCACATCGAAAAAAGATGAATTTAATAAGGGATTTATAAGTAGAAAGGACTCATAAACCTATTGCTTTAAAGTTTTTTTGAAATATAGAGTCAAGTCAATAAGTGTGTTCTCCCATAAGACTCATAAAGAATCTCCCAAATAAATTAGTTTCCTAACACCAACAAGTGATAACAAAACCGATGGTTTGACGAGAACAAGTATGGAGATGTTGGTCAAGTTTCATGAGATATAGCTAAAAGTACTTGACATATTTACAATAATTAATATTTGCTATACAATTTGACTTTCGTAGCAAAAAATGTATGCATTTTACTACAGCAAAATAGTTTAGTAGTAAAATGTCTAATTCTTTTTAGCCACTTTATATATTAATGTGTAGCTAAAATAAAATAAAAAAGCTATGAAATAAGTAAATTTTGTAGCTAAGTTTTAGCTGTGCCACCTGTAGCTATGACAAGCTATGAATTAAAATTTTATAACAATATCATTTAGCTATGATAATTTATTATTCTAGCCACAATATCATCTATAGCTATATATGATGATTCTTATAGTGCATGTCTATAAGATGAGTAGTGAAGGTCGACAAATGCAAGGAGAGATTGATCGTATACACATAATGTCAGATGCTATACAACCATTAGATCAATAATTTAATGAAATGATGGATAGGATGGAGAGGGTAGAAGCCTTGATAGTAAGAGAAGTACCTAATAATGCCCTTAAAAGAAGAAATCAAATCAAGGAATATTTAGAGGGTGAGAATCCTATGGATGTAACCCTATATACATACTATATATATACCCCGTATATTTATGATACGCATATAAAATATAAGGATGTTACTTTACAGTATTGTTTAAACCCTTACTTTAGTCCACATCAATTATATATTTTTAATAAAAGAATATTTTCCATTATCAAATCTCATTCTTTTAAAAGTAACATTTACAAAACTATTATACTTTTCATTAGATTACATATATATAAATTTACATTGGCTTTTCCAAAATTCACTTATGTGCATATACATTTTTATCAAAATACAACATAATAAAATTGTACGTGCATGCACCACCTTCTAGTTGGTTTCGAAACACTCTTACTCTTCTCGTGGCACAACTATTTGACTCCTAGATCAACAATCTACTCACCTATGCGATTTACACAACCGCGCTAAGCTCGAAAGCTTAGTGGTACATATAAACAGCATATACACACATTACAAAAAATCACACTCACATCACTAACATCATTTATCATCATATTCTTTGTATTTTCTTTATTATTGTTAGCTTTATATTTATACTTAAATATATATATATATATTATATATCATCCACAATTCTTAATATCATTATTGTCTACCAAAAACACATACACAAACATGTGCCTAAACAACTAATACATCATTCAAATCTCAGAGTTACTGTTTTAGTCCATAATGACACCATGTGTCTAGCCCCGAAAGCAAAATATCAATGTAACAGTCCAACTAGGCCTGGGCTTACAACCCGGTCTTTTCACCTAGCCCAGCTTCAAGGACCAATTTATGAGGTTTACGACCCAGTCTTTTCACCTCAAAAATATTTTCACAGTGATGCCAAGCGTCTAGCCCTATAGGCAAATATAGGCATACCACCAAACACAGAACTCTGAAAATTGAATAACATACTAGGCATACAATTATCTCATATTTCCATTATCAATCTCTTTCTCATTTTCTCATGATTAAGCTAGGTACATTGTCTCATTTATCTCATTTACATCAACATCATCATAGAATTATAACGTATCTCATTTTATACAATATGGCCATCGCCAATGGCTTTACATAATATCTTTAATATATACACAACAAACCACATTACCCAAACATTTTGGGTCATTTCCATATTTTGCACATAGTTCATATTTCATTCAATTTAGCCATTAACAATGGCTTTTCACAATGCATAATAATGCATATATAGCAATTCACATATCTTAGCACCGTGTTCATGAATACTTAATGTATCAAGTAGCTTAACACATTTTTCATCCAAAATGTGTTAGGCCAAATGCAATGCAATCATATTCCGTTTATCAAGAGTTTGTACATACCTTAGGAAACACTCCAAAATAAGCTTTAAAACTTCCTCTGACCTTCTCTTCCAAGTTGCCCTTCAACACTAGGGGAAAACTACTCTCTCATAATGTCTATACCAAATGTGATCATAAACAATCATTTAATATCACATTCTAAGGCATTCTCAACATCAAATCATTTAAATAGGAATTTCAAATAAAAAATAAAGAAAAGAGTTATTCTCAAGTGACACGTCCAACAACATGGGCATGTTAATGACCATGTCATTAACTCACTCACACAAAAGCTTTGACACGTCCAATGACATGGGAGTGTCACTACCTGTGTTATTCATTCCACCTCATAGAAACTTTGATACACCCAATAACATAGGCGTGTTAATGGCCGTGTCAATTATCTTATATCACAGTAGCTACGACAAGCTCAGAGACATGGCCGTGTTAATGGTCGTGTCATCATTGTTGAACTCGGCACCATTGACACACCCAATGACATGGCCGTGTCACTGGCCGTGTTAGAAAAAAGTTTTGCATTTTGAACTCTCAACCATATGAAAACAATCATTCCAAACTCAATACTGCAACACGCTTAATCATTATCTTAGTTTATATCCATAATTCACCCATCAATTCAACACTTATATAACTCCAACATATCATAACTATCATCTTATTCAATCAATCATCACTTTCCCTCATAACACATTCAAAGATGAAGAAAGAAAAGAAATCTCTTCTCTTTCAATCCAACCTTAAAAATCATCATTAGCTACTCACAATATCTTCATATATATCCAAATAAACCATTAAAATATGCTAATACATAATCCCCAAAATCAATATGTCATTCTACCATAGAATTCCAAAAAAACTTGCAAAATGATAAAGGAACTTACCAATTGATAAAAAAAAATTCTTAAAATCTTCACTTGAATCCTTGAGATTACTTCAATTCTTGGTGTATGGAAGAAGAAAGCTTCTTGCTCACTCTCTCTCTCTCTAGCTCACGTTCAAAGAAGAAATAAAAGAAGAAGAAGAAGAAGAAGCAAATTCCAATTTCTCTTCCTTTCCATCGTTATCTATATATCTATATATATTAATTATTCTTTTATATGTGTTGTATATGTTTGGTATATATATATATGTCATATTTACTTCAAATATACATTTCACTTAAAATCCTTTCATTTTCCATTCAAATCATTTATTTAATTTATCCAAATTTAATTTGTAACACCCCCACACCCAATACATACACACTACATACACCACAATGTAGTATACATGTATCGAATATAGGAATGCTACGGATTTTTATTAACATTCAAAACATTTTAAATGATACTATAAGCTTTCTCATTATACATTAGAGAAAAATAAGTAATTAACTTGTAAAATAAAATAAATAGATATATATATATACATTTAGTTAATACGCAGCGGAATTTATAAAATCGTTACATATATGAAAGCATTTAAATCCATATTTATAAATATACATATGTTCACATTATAAACAATATTTACAAATTATAAAGAAACTATACATGATTGGCAAATGTTCTCTGATCTTTAAGTTCCCAAAATCAACTCTTCAACGTCTACTCTCACTCGGTCTCGAAGAGCTCTCGGGTTCAACTCTATCAACTCTATCACCTGCGTGATTAAACACTATCGCGCTAAGCCAAGGGCTTAGTAAGACAATTCATGCTAATGTTATGCTTTAGTGCAATGCAATGTTAATTATGAATCCATATTATACATGTAACATTATATATGCAAAGCAAACAACATACCATTACATTTCATAGTCCAATATAAGTAGACATATCACACTTCAACATCTTTTCATATACCTCATTAGTTACTCATTAAACCATTCATGAACAACACTAAACAAAGACAAGCATTGGGCCCAAGACACACTAATATGCCATTCAATTTTCAGAGTTAATGTTTTGGTTTTGTTATCACATTTATCAATATCATATACCCAACTAGGCTTTAAGGATTAGGTTCAACCAAGCTTCAAGGGGAGCAAAGCATGCTAAGCATCAACCCAACTTGGCTTCAAGAACCAAACCCAACCTAGCTTCAAGGATTGTAACATCTCAATTAGGCTTCAAGGATTCAATCCAACCTAACTTCAAGAGATTGTTACTCATATTAGGCATGCCACCAACAACAAACTCTGAAAATGGAATAACACATTAGCCACACAATTCATTTATTATTTAGTCATCATTTCCATTCTCAATTCTCATCAACATTTAGGCAAACATGCCTTATTTCTTTCAATTGCATCATCATAGCCAATCACAATGGCTTTGCATCACATTTCACATCTCAATTCATGTTATGCATATAGCATCATTAATATAGCATTTCAAAATACATTATCCATATCACACATTATCATTTACAAAATTCACATTGCATAGTACCAACCCTAGTTCATGTAGTATCATATGCATTATCAATTGAAAGTTCAAACTCAATCATGTATGAAGAACAAAAACCAAACACAGTAACCAACACACCCAAGGGACACGGCCAAGCTTGTGGCCGTGTCTCCCAAAACAAATTGGCAGTGGCAGACACTGGCATGAGACACGGCCGTGTCTCTTAAAAATCAACCCAACACGGCCAAAGTTTTCATGACTTGGCCGTGTCTCTCAATGCCTTTGGCCGTGTCACCCAAGAACAAAACCCTAACCAAAATCAATTCTCTTCTAATAACACTCAACACAATATACAACATATAACATGTTTCAAATGAATATATTCAATGTTCTAAACACATATTCATCACAAAAACCACTTCACAATACATTAATATTACATTTAAACAAATACCATCTCAAAACCCTAAAATCCAACATCATTCCTAATCTTTCAAAATCAACATCCACCACTTTCCACAACAACACCTATGTAACCTCTTAACTTAAAATCACTTTAACACTTGAAAACACATCATAAACACATCTCATCATCAAATCCTACCAACCCTAATTCACTTCAAACACCCCTTCAAAAGAAAAGAAGAAATCAAGGAAAAGATCTTACCTCAAATGAAGAAATTTCATAAATCTTTAACCAAATCCCTTGATTCCTTCTTCAA
Source organism: Garcia nutans (assembly GCA_947685225.1). Taxonomy (NCBI): domain Eukaryota; kingdom Viridiplantae; phylum Streptophyta; class Magnoliopsida; order Malpighiales; family Euphorbiaceae; genus Garcia; species Garcia nutans. The sequence continues at coordinate 30,109,389 of CANTUV010000013.1, forward strand.
TTTGCTTCAAGCATCAAGAACACCTCTCTTGCTCTTTCTCTTCTTGGATGGCCGGCACACACATGAGAAGAAATGAAATTCAACACAAATCAAATAGCTTTTCTTCTTTAAATCTCCACCAAGAGATTTTATCCAATCAATTACCAAAATGCCCTCAACCATATAACTAACCTTTTGTCTCTTATATGCCCATATATGTAATTACACACTCAACACAAATAAATATCTCTTCCATTGACTCTCCCTTTGACATATATATATGTTAGTTATATCATCATATAAACAACATATACACTTTACTCTAAACCTTCTTTCTTTCCCAAAACACATATACACAAGCATTCTCTTTCCAATTCCTTTTCTTATCACATAACATATATATATATATTCAATCCAATTTTACAACAACAACATTCAAAACTTCTAGGGCATATATGGGGATATTACATAATTTATTTTATTTAATATTCAAAAATTAGGGGTATTACAATGGAGATAATGGAGAAGAGGAAGAAGTTAGACCTAAAGGGAGGCATAATAATCAAGCTGAAGGAGAAGTGATGCTGAAAATTCCATCTTTTCATGGTAGAATGGATCCAAAATCATGCCTTGATTGGGAGAAGAAGATTGAACTTGTATTTGATTACCATGAGTACACTGTGTCTAAGAACGTCAAGGTTGTTGTAGCCCCTTTAAAGACTATACAATCACATGGTGGGATGATATAAAGCAAAAGAGGAGAAGGATAATGAAAGACCCATTGAAGAATGGAGAGATCTAAAATCCATTATGAGGAGACGGTTTGTTCCAAGCCACTTCTATAGAGAGTTGTACAACCGCTTTCAAAATCTTACTCAAGGGTCAAGGAGTGTGGAAGAAAACTACAAGGAGTCGAGGTTGCTATATTTCGAGCTAATGTTAGGGAAGATAGAGACACTACTATGACTAGGTTTCTCAATGGACTTAATAGAGAGATTTCCAACATTATAAAATTGCAACCATACATAGAATTATAAGAACTATTACACCTTGCAATGAAGGTATAAAGGTAATTAAAGAAGAAGAATCGATTTTCATCTACATCTACTTAAAAGCCCACTTAGAAGAAAGAACGTAGGGCTATTTCATCAAAATCTAAGGTAGATTCCAAGGAAGCACATACAACATCTACACCTAACAAAGAGAAAGGAAATTTGGATCCAACCTCAAGTTCTAAGATTAAATGCTTTAAGTGTGGTGGAGTTGAACATTTTAAGAGGGATTGCCCCAATGTTAGAACCATGTATATGATTGATGGAGTATAATATTCAACTAGTGATGATAAAGAGGATGAAGAGGAGACACCCACTAAAAAGAAGGATGAATAAAGTGATGAATAATCATTGACTATTGTCGGAAGTGGAAGATCTCTAGTAATTAGAAGGACCTTGAACATACAAGTGCAACAAGAAGAGTGTGATCAAAGGAAAAACTTATTTCACACTAGATGCCTAATCCAAGATAGAGTATGTGATATAATCATTGATGGAGGAAGTATAACTAATGTTGATAGCACAACCGTAGTGGAGAAATTAGGATTGCCTGCCCTTAAATACCCTCAACCTTCTTAGTTGAAATGGTTGAATGATTGTGGAAAAATTATAGTGACCAAGCAAGTTTAGAGACCTTCAAAATTGGCAAGTATAAAGATGAGATATTATTTAACATGGTGCCAATGCAAGATGGTCATCTTTTGCTAAGTAGACCTTGGCAATTTGATAGGAGGATTATGCATAATGGTTACACTAATCACCGTGTGTTTAAAAAATATGGAAAGAAGATCACTCTTATACCTCTCTCACCAAAAAACGTTTATGACAGTAAAATGAAAAGAATACAAAATGAGAGAGACATTAACTATGAGGATAAAAAAAAATAAATGGAGAAAAAAAGGAAAGTGAGTGAAAGGAAAAGAGTGGCAAAAAAAGTGAGAACCAAAATAAAATAAAAGAAAGAGAGAGGGGCTCAAAAGAAAAGAGTAAAGAATTAGTTGTTAACAACAAGAAAAAAGAGAGCTTTTATGTAAAAAGGAGTGATATTAGGGAAGCTTTTTTATTTTTAAAGAAACATACTTGTACTTATGCACAAGGAAATTTATTTAAATAAGGTGATCTTGACACTTTTTTTGCCTAGTGTTTTTATGTCTCTTTTTTAAGAGTTTGAAGATATCTTCCCCGAAGAATCTCCCAATGGTTTGCCATCCATTAGAGGAATTGAACAACAAATTGATTTCATCCCTAGAGCTACATTTCCAAACAAGCTAGCTCATAGAAGTAACTCGGAGGAGACAAGGAGCTTCAACACTAAGTAAAGGAGTTGATGGCTAAAGGCTACATGAGAAAGAGTATGAGTCCTTACATTGTTTCTGTTTTACTTGTACCAAAGAAGAATGGGTCATGAAGGATATGTAATATCCCAAAATTTTGGAAATACTAATTTTTAAAAATTAATTAAATCATTTAAAAGTGTATATATATAATTAAACGAAAAGAAAAGAGAAAGGAAGGATGTTTATGTGATGTATATATGTAGATATATACAATATATATAATTCAACATTATAATAAGGTCAAATGATATTTTAATTATTTAAATAAATATTAATTAATGGATAGTGGAAGATGATATTTGATGTTAATTATATTATAATAATAAATATACTTGGTGGAGATTAAAAGAGAAAATTCATGTGGTTAAAAGAGAAGTGGTTGGTTTGAGTTGATGATGACTATCTTCTTCTTCTTCTTCTTTCTCCATTGAAGCCTGCCATCTTCTCCATCAAAGGAAGAGATAATTTTGTTTCTTGCTATCTCAAGTAATTGAAGGATTTCAAGTGTTCAAGTTGGAGTTTTAAGGATTTTCTCCATATTTAGTTAGTTTCCAACTTATTTCTTGAATTTCCATGAAAGTTTGTATGTGTGAATTGGATGTTAATGGTTGATTTTGGTATGTTTGAAGTTCTTTTGTCTAGTTAACTATGAAGTTTGGGGTTGGATTGAAGAAAAGGGTTAAGTTTGGTGAAGAGAATAAGAGTTTTGGGTTGTGTAACTTTTGGGTTGAGAAGTCATGGTTGTGATTGTGTATTTTTGCTTGTAATTGAGTTATTTTGATGTTTATACAAGTATTATGTGGTATAATGATGAATTTGGTTGAGTTTGTATGGAGTTGAAAAGGTTAATGAAAGATAATAGTTAGATGAGGCAATTATGTGTGGATATCAAGATTTTTTGCCAGACACGCCCGGTGACATGGCCATGCCTTTGGGCGTGTTGATGGTTCTATTTTCAGTGTTGGTGACATAAGTAGTGACATGCCCATGTCACTAAACGTGTCGCAGCTTCTGTGATATTGTAGAATTGACACGTGCAATGACACGCCCATGTCACTGAGCGTGTCATATCTACTATGTTGTTATAGTATTGACACGTGCAGTGACACGCCCATGTCACTGAGTGTGTCATAGCTATTGTGTTGTAGTAGTGTTTACACATGCAGTGATACAACCATGTTACTGAGCGTGTCATAGCTTCTGCGTTGTGGGTTTAGGGCACGGTCATTGACACGCTCGTGTTGTTGAGCGTTTTATGTGTAGAGTTTGCCCTAGATAGTTCTTTTTATTATTTTCCTTATGTTGAGAGGTTTTGTTTATACCTATAAGTGTATCACTAAGTGATTACTTATAATCACATTTGGTTTAGGGTTTGAAGAGACTTGAGTTACCCAATCTAAGTGTTGAGGGATATCTTGGAAGAAGAGGTTGATAGTGGTGTTTGTTGCTTTTAGAGGTAAGTACAAATTTTGAATAATTGTTTATATTTACATGACATAGGGACTTAACGCAATTGGTTGGAAAATGTGTTAAGTTAACTACTACATTTTTGGTGCATAAGAAATATGTTATGATTTGAATAATGTTACAAATGCATTATATGTAATGTGAACTTTGTGCAAAATATGATAATGGCCCAAAATATATGGGTAATGCAATTTGTTATGTATTAATTAAAGATGGTATGTAAAGCCATTGGTGATGGCTATATTGATATAAATGAGATATTTGAAGCATTGTGCTTAGTTTGATCATGAGAAGATGAGAAAGATATTGATAATGAAATTATGAAAGAATTGTGTGCCTAGTATGTTATTCAATTTTTAGAGTTTTGTGTTTGACGACAAGCTTATGACGTAGTAATCCCTTGAAGCTGGGTTGGGCTTGGTCCTTGAAGCCTAGTTAGGTGTTACATGATGTAGCAGACCCTTAAAGCTGGGTTGGGCCTAGTCCTTGAAGCCTAGTTGGGATGTTACATATGAGGTAATACTCATTGTGATTATGATTTGCCTTCGGGCTAGACAAATGTTGTTATCTTGGACCAAAGCAGTAACTCTGGAATTTGAATGGCATATTAGATTCTTTTGGGTCCATGCTTGTGTTTTCTTTTATGTGAATTATGAATTGTGGAACAATTGAGCAATTTTTTCAAGATTTAATGTTATGAGATTTAATATCCTTATGTGTTGTGCATTGGCATTGCATTTGAACTATATTGTTATCAAAGTTTGTACCACTAAGCTTTTAGCTTAGCGCGATTGTGATTCATCACGCAGGTGACAGGGTAGATTCAGTTGAGTCGGAGAATTCGTCTTGACCAAGTAGAGTCTAGGCTTGAGGCCTTGACTGCAGAGTTGATTGTTGAACATCAAGATCAAAGACAAACTGCCAGCATATATATATTTTATATTTTTGTACATATTGATTTCATGTATTTATGTAAATTCCGCAAACTATCAAAAATATTTTGGATAAATCTTTGGTAATGAAGTTATATATATTTTTAGCAAGTAATATCTCAACTATTATTTATATGATATTCGTTGAATGTTTTATGATTATACAGATTTTATAAATGATGATTTTATTGCTTAAAATGGTTGTGACATTCTTGTATTCTCTATACATATATTACATATGTTGGGTATATGTAGTATGCGTATATTGGGTATAAGGGTGTTACATTTATTTTGGTATCAGAGCCTAGGTTTGAGGTTCTCAACCTAGGTGGGTTGTAAGGGAAAGAGAATTTAGATTTTTAAATAAGGTTTTTAAATATGATACATGCATTGGCACTAGCAGTTTTTGATCTCTGATGTGGCAATTTCTGCTGTGTTTGCAGATATAGGTAGTTATGGCATCTCAGACACGTCAGTCTGCTGAGGGTAGTGCAGAGAGTGTGGCTCCTGTTGAGGGTAGAGATGGTGCTAGAGTTGAGATAGCTGGAGGGGCACCTACTCCTGTGCCAGAGAGGCCAGCAGTTGATGAGATTTCGCTGGGCTGGGTACGACATATGGTGGAGTTATTGAGACGGGCTCCAGTTCAGCAGCCGCCGCCGCCACAGCCGCAACCATAGTTATCGATGAGAAAATATGATAAGTTGAGAAAGTTTGAAGCATAGGACTTCGATAGTACTACAGACCCTGCTGTAGCTGAGGAGTGGCTAGATAGAGAGTCCAGAGAGTGTTCATCTAGCTACAGGCTACTCCAGAAGAAAAGTTTGATTATGCTATATCTCTTTTGCAGAAGGATGCATATGACTGGTGGAAGACAGTTCCACATGCCCTGGATGATCCACCAATCTTGACTTATGATGATTTTCTGCGAGAGTTGGAGCATAAGTATACTCCGATAGAGTATAAAGATGCAAAGAAGATAGAGTTTTTGAGTTTGAAGCAGGATACTAGGACTGTGTCAGAGTATGAGATAGAGTTTACCCGATTGAATCAGTATGCTGGAGGGATTATTTTCGATGAAATTGACCGATATCAGAGATTTGAGGAGGGGTTGAGACTCTCTATCATGTGCATTATCGCAGGCTCCTGGTATCAGGATTTTTCCCAGTTTGTTGCAGCTGCCAGGAGTGTTGAGAGAGCACAAGGTCTTGCAGCAGCTGCTAGGGATGAGGAGACTAGAGCTAGGAGACCCTAGAGTGAGGCAGGGTCTTCATCTATGAAGAGAGGCTAAGGGGAATATTTTTTGAGGTTCAGTAGGAGCCAGAGGCAGTCTAGTAGGTCAGTACAGCAGCAGAGGCAGAGATCGAGACCTACAGTTTCTGTGGCTAGTGCTCTGACTCCAGTAGTTTAGTGGCCAGTTCCATATACTTGTGTCCATTATGGTAGGGCAAATGGGGGTGCTTGCTGGAAGACTGATGGGTCACCAGATCATTTCATCAGAGATTGCTCAGAGCCACCAGAGGATAGACATACAAATACTGCAGTTTCTCGACCCAGTGTTAGAGGGGGTCATGGTGGCAAAGGTGCTAGCAGAGGAGGTCGGACATGGTCTAATCAGAGAGGAGTTCTACCGCAGGTAGCAGATCAAAAGAGGCAGGACCATCTCAGTGGGTATATGTGATGCAAAGGCAGCCAGCTGCTTTAGCTGTTATTGCTGGTACTTTTTCTTTATTTAGTACTTCAGTTCTTGCTTTGATAGACCCTGGATCGACTCATTCATGTATTAGTGCATCCATCTTTCCTATGACTGATTTGCATTCAAAGTCCCTAAGATTTGATGTTTTGGTGACAAATCTTTTAGGACATAGTGTTGTAGTTAGCAAGGTGCACCGAAATAGTCCGGTTGTGGTTCAGGATGAGGAGTTCCTTGGTGACTTGATTGAGATGCCTTTCAAGGAGTATGATTTAATTTTAGGCATGGATTGGTTATCTAAGCATGGGGTAGTGGTAGACTATCAGAAAAAGTGTGTTACCCAGAGAACCTGTGATGGTAGGAATGTGATGGTATCTAGTGAGCAGAGACATCTTTCATCCATGTTTGTTTCATCTGTTTCAACTAGGAGGATGATTCGAAAAGGATGTGAGGCTTATCTTGCTCATGTTTTAGATATCGAAGTAGTGGGTTCCCAGCTTGAAAATATACCCATAGTTGCTGAGTTTTCAGATATTTTTCCTAAGGAGTTGCTAGGGTTACCCCCTGAGAGAGAGGTTCAGTTTGGTATCGATTTGTTGCCTGGTACCACTCCCATCTCTATTACTCCTTATCATATGGCACCTGCTGAGTTGAGAGAGCTGAAGGTGCAGTTGCAGGAATTGTTGGATAAAGGGTTCGTTCGCCCTAGTGTATCTCCGTGGGGAGCGCCTGTGTTATTTATGAAGAAGAAGGATGGCACTTTGAGATTATGCATTGATTACCGGTAATTGAATAAAGTGACCATCAAGAACAAGTATCCATTGCCTAGGATAGATGATCTCTTTCATCAGTTGAAAGGAGCAACAGTATTATCTAAGATTGATTTGAGATCAGGGTACCATCAGTTGAGAGTCAGAGATGAAGATGTACCTAAGACAGCTTTTCATATGAGGTATGGGCATTATGAGTTCTTGGTGATGCCTTTTGGGTTGTCGAATGCACCAGCAGCATTTATGGATTTGATGAACAGGGTATTCAGATCCTATCTAGATTAATTTGTAGTGGTTTTCATTGATGATATTTTGGTGTATTCACGTAATGAGGAGGATCGTGACAAGCATTTACGGATTGTATTACAGACTCTGAGAGAGAAGCAGTTATATGCTAAGCTATCTAAATGTGAGTTTTGGCTTGATCATGTGACTTTCTTGGTCACATGGTTTCAGCACAGGGTATTAGAGTTGATCTGAGTACAGTTGAGGCTATTTTGAATTGGAGTCCACCGAAGACTGTGACAGAGGTTAGAAGTTTTCTGAGTTTGGCAGGCTATTATCAATGGTTTGTGAAAGGTTTTTCTATGATAGCTACTCAACTCAACAGATTACTTCAGAAGGGAGTTAGAATTGTATGGACAAATTAGTGTTAGGTGAGCTTTGAGCAGCTGAAGGAGATGTTGACTCAGTCTCCTGTCTTTACTCTGCCTGTGGAAGGTAAACCTTATGTGACTTATAGTGATGCTTCACATAGTGATTTAGGTTGTGTTCTGATGTAGGAGGATAGAGTCATTGCTTATGCCTCTCGATAGTTGAAGCCGCATGAGCTAAATTACTCAACGCATAATTTGGAGTTAGCAGCTATAGTTGTTGGTTTGAAGATTTGGTGACATTACTTGTATAGGGAGAAGTGTTTCATTTATACGAATCACAAGAATTTGAAATATCTGGGTGTTCAGAGAGAGTTGAATCTTCGACAGAGACGATGGTTAAAATTGATTAAAGACTATGACTGTTTAATTGATTATCATCCTTGTAAAGCAAATATTGTTGCTGATGCCTTGAGTCGAAAGTCTTTGGGAGGTTTGACTGCTTATTCGCTCTTGTTGCTTGTTGAGTTGAGAGCGTTGCATGCCAGATTTGAGTTTTGTGATGATGGTACATTGATGGCTCAGTTGCAATTGAGGCCAGTGTTATTGGATCAGATTAGGGAGACTCAGTTGGCAGATGAGAAAATCCAGAAAGCTTTATTGGATTGCCAAAAGGGGGAGATTCGAGACTTTCATGTGAGAAGTGATGACAGTTTGTGGTACAGGGATAGGTTGCGTGTTCCTGATGATGCAAGACTGAAAAAGGTAATTTTGGAGGAAGCACATCAGTCAGCTTATGCTATGCACCCTGGGAGTACCAAGATATATCAGGATTTGAAACAATATTATTGGTGGTCAGGTATGAAGAAGGACATAACAGAGTTTGTATCCAGATGTCTCACTTGTCAGAGAGTGAAGGCTGAACACCAAGTTCCTTTGGGATTACTTCTATAACATCCAAAAAATTTTGAAAATTTTTAATTTTTGAAAAATTGGATAAAATAAATTATAATTTAAAAGGATAAATTAAATTAATGATTTTAAATGAAAATTGAAGGGATTTTAAATGAAAAAGTGGAATATATATGTGATTAATATGCAAAATATACATAATATATAAAAGTCAACACTTTTTAAAAGAAAGGGTATTTTGGTAATTAAATCTTATAAATTCAAAATTAATAAAAAAAATTCAAAAATAAATTATTTTTGAATGGAAGAGGAAAATTAGGACTTTTAATTTATTAAAAAATAATTAAATATTAAATATTAAATTATTTTAATATATATATATATATATATGTGTGGTTTAAAAAAAAGGATGAAAGGAAAAGAAATATTAAAGTCTTCTTCTTCTCTTTCCTTTGGCCGAAATTCCATGGAAGTTAGACTAAGGATTCTACTTCTTCCATACTCCATAAATTGAAGAAATTAACAAGTTGCAAGTGGATTTTTGGTGATCTCCACCAAAATTAGTAAGTTTTCATCTCTTTTCTTTGAATTCCTTGGAAATTTAGATTATGTGAGTTTTGAGATTTTGATGTAGTAAGTTATAATTGTTGGAATGGATGTGTATGATGTTATTTTGGGTAGTTAACAATGATTCTAAGGTTAGATTTAAGAGATAATGGAGTTTGGTTAAAGAATGGTGAAGAGAGAGAATTTAGGGTTATGGATTTTTGGGATTTTGAAAATACCAACTTTAATTGTGTAAATTAATTCTAAATGAGTTGTTATTCATAAACAAGTATTTAAAGTCAAATATTGGATTTGATGGTGTTGGGTTGGAGTTTGAGAATGGAAGTGGAGATTTAGGGTTTTAGAAAAGTGATTTTCCAAAGTGGTTGAATTGTGTGATTTTATTTGTTTAAGCATGTTGTTTAGTGTTAAAAGTGATAAATATAAGCTTGGAATGAGTAATGGATTGTGTTGGAATGGAAAACCTTCAATGGGGGAAGGTTATGCCATTTTTGATATTTTGTGTATAAGAGTGTATTTTTATAATATAAATGATTTAAATGTATTAAAATATGTTTTTAATAATATAAATAAACTTAAAACACTAATTTAATTGTAGTAGAATGGAATTCTAATGTTGAAGTAAGGAAAGGCTAAATTTTTGGAAATTTGCAGGAGTGATGTGTAATTATGGTTTAATGTTGAAAATGCCATTAAATGTGATACTAAATGATTATTTGTTATCACATTTGGTTTAGGCTTTAAGGGAGGTTGATTTGCTTCATCCAAGTGGCAAAGGGCAAGTTGGAAAGATTGGATTGAAGGTTGTTTTTAGCTTGCTTTGGGTTGCTAGTGGAGGTATGCACAAACTTTGAATATAATGTCTATATTTGCATAACATTTGGACTTAACACATTTTGGTTGAAAATGTGTTAAGCTACTTGGTTCATTGATTGTGTATGAATAATATGCTATGACATTTGTAATGTCATATATGTGTTAAATGCAATGTGAAAAGCCATTGATAATGTCTAATTTGTGTAACATGTGAAATATGCATATTATGTAAAAATACCCAAAGTAATTGGGTTATGTATTGTGAATGCAAAAATGAGATATGTGTAATAATGAAATGAATTGATATTGATAAAAATGAGAAAAATGAGAAAAATGAGAAAGATGTGAAAAGTGAGAAAAGTGAGAAAAAAAATGTGAAAATAAGGCAATGTGCCTAGATTGAATATGTGAAAATGAGAAAGAGATTAATAATGAGAAATATGAATAAATTGTGTGCCTAATATGTTATTTAATTTTCAGAGTTCTGGGTTTGGCGGTATGCCTACGATTGCCTATGGGCTAAACGCTGGAATGGTGAAAAGACTGGGTCGTAAGCCAGGCCAGCTAATAAATATGATGTTTTTGGGGTGAAAAGACTGGGTCGTAAGCCTCAAAAACTGTAGCAGTCTAGCCGGGTTGAGGACCAAGATACTGAGGCCTAAGGGTCTAGCCGGGTTGAGGTCCAAGAGACTGGGGATGTTATATTATCCATGGATATATTGCCTAAGGGGCTAGACACATGGTGTCATTATGGACCAAAGCAGTAACTCTAAAATTTGAATAGCATATTAGATCCTTTTTGGGCCCATGCTTGTCTTTGTTTTAATGTGAATTATGAAATATTTGAAAAATATAAGAAAGTGGAATGATGTGACATCTAAATGCACTGTGCATTGGTATTGCATTGAGTTATATTGTTATTATCAAAGTTTGTACCACTAGGCTTCGGCTTAGAGCGATTGTTTCCATCGCGTAGGTGACAGGGTAGACCCAGCTGAGCCAGAGAGTTCTTCTAGACCAGGTCGGGTCTAGATTTGTGGTTGAGCTTGTTGAGTTCCTATCGAGATCAGAAACACTGCCAGCAGCATGTATATATTTTTATGTTATTGTACATTTTTAAGTTTTATGCATAATATATTATGTTTTGGATTTTACGTATTGTAAATTATAAAGAATGTTTGGGTCAATGTATTTGAAATGGGAGAGTAAGTGTGTTTTAAATTATATATATCTATATATAAAAATGTTTGAGAAACTCCATCTTCTTCATGTCTTTGTACTCCCTAGGAGTATACTTCAACTCAAACTCTCTCAGAAAATCCGCATATGACAAGGTTGGTGGATCATCCATAGAATGGGGCACTGTCCTCCACCAGTCATATGCATCCTTTTGTAGCAAAGATCTTGCATAATCAAACTTTTCCTCCGAGGTGGCTTGCAACTGAATAAAGATCCTCTGTACTTTGTCAAGCCACTGTTCTGCTACAGCTGGATCAGTAGTACCAAGGAAATCCTCCGCTCCATACTTCCTTAGTTTATCATAGTGCCTCACTGGTACCATAGGCTGAGGGGGTGGTGGCACTGGTTACACTGGTGCTTGCCTCATAACTTCCATCATATGTCTAAACCAGGCTGGCGGAACCTCCTCTCCAGCTGGTCTACCCGACACCGAAGCAGGTGCCTCCTCAACACTATCAACTCTAGCTCCCTCAGCAGGAGCAATACTCTCGGCACTACCCTCAATCGACTGACGTGAGTGAGAATCCATCACAACCTAAGTCTGCAAACACAACATACTACATCTTATTAAAGATCAGAGATTGCCAATCCCAAACATATATGTTATTCAAAAACCACTTTTTAAAATCAAAACAGTCTTTTTCTTACATTTTACCTAGGTTGAGAATCTCAAACCTAGGCTTTGATACCAAAACAATTGTAACACCCCTACATTCAATACATGTACCCTACAAACACCACAATGTAGTATACATGCACTAAACATAGAGATGCTACGGATTTTTTTTTTAACATTCAAAACATTTTAAATGATACCATAATTTTTCAATTGTATACATTATAGAAAGATAAGTAGATAACTTGCAATACAAAACTAAATAGATATATATATAGATACATTTAGTTGTTACGCAGCGGAATTTATCAAATATTTACATATATGAAAACATTTAATTTCATATTTACAAACATACACATATGTACATTAAAATCATTACTTTACAAAATATAAAAGAGTTATACATGATTTGGCAAGTCTCCTCTGATCTTTAAGTTCCCAAAATCAACTCTTCACTGTCTACTCTCACTCGGTCTCGAAGAGCTCTCGGGTTCAACCCTAATACCTGCGCGATCAAACATTATCGCGCTAAGCCAACGACTTAGTAAGATAATTCTTGCTAATGTTATGCTTTAATGCAATGCAATGCCAATTCTCAATCCATATTATACATGTAACAACATATATGCAAAGCTAACAACATACCTTTACATTTCATAACTCAACATAAATAGACATATCATATTTCAATATCCTATTATATACCTCATTAGTATTCATTTAATCATTCATAATCAACACTAAACAAAGACAAACATGGGCCCAAAACACACTAATATGCCATTCAATTTTCAGAGTTAATGCTTTGGTTTGTTATCACATTAATCAATATCATATACCCAACTAGGCTTCAAGGATTAAGTTCAACCAAGCTTCAAGGGGAGCAAAGCATGCTAAGCTTCAACCCAACTTGGCTTCAAGAACTAACCCAACCTAGCTTCAAGGGTGGTAACATCTCAATTAGGCTTCAAGGATTCAATCCAACCTAACTTCAAGAGATTGTTACACTTATTAGGCATGCCACCAACAACAAACTCTGAAAATGGAATAACACATTAGCCACACAAATCATTTATTATTTAATTATCATTTCCATTCTCAACTCTCATCATAGCCAATAACAATGGCCTCATATCACATATAAGTTACCATAGCCAATCACAATAGCATTTTATTCCATCACATTATACATATAGCATTATTGATATAAACATAACCAAACACATTACTCATCACATGAGTCACAATACATGAAATATCACATTGTTCACATAGTATCATATACATTGCCATTATCATCATATGCCACAATGCAATAATACTAGATTTGTACTTATTTTACTAACAATTCATACAACTCCTAACATTTCCTTGTCCAAGATTCTTTAACCTCTTAGATCAATGATCAATCACTATCTTCAAGACTTAAATCAAAAGTAATAGCATATACTTGTTTAAGGATACACAAGAGATAATCCAATTAGGAATTAATTAGGGCAAACCTCAACCCTGACACGTTCACCCACACGGGCGTGTTCATGGCCGTGCCCTAACTCCACAACACAGAAACATTTACACGCTCAACAACATGGGCGTGTTCCTGGGCGTGTAAATTCTCAAATCTTACAGTAGCTATGACACGCTCAATAACACGGGCGTGCTACTGGTCATGTCAAACCTACTGCCTCCAACACAATTGACACTCCTAAAAACCCTGGACGTGCTCATGGGCATGTCCGGCCACAAATCAAGACTCCGATCAAAAACAACCATACACTCAACAACACACTTCTATACATTAACATCCTCTTCAAATAATCTTAACAAAACATACTCAAAACTCATCTCAAACTTGCAACACACCCAAAACAAACCAAAATACACATCAAACACCAACACACAAAATCATCTCAAAACCCCTACCACATATACAACATCATCTCTTCCAACCACTTACTCTTTTCTTCAATCCATACTCAACATCCATCATCCAATCACTCAAACACTTCTCACATCTCAAAAACAACCAACACACTCTTAAAAATCTATCAAACTCAAATATCATTTCAAATAAACACAAAGATCACAAGAGAACTTACCAAAGTTACAAAACTTCTTGAATCACCAACTTGATCACTTAATCTTTCTTCAATTTGAGCTTCACTCCACAAGATCTTCTCTTTGCCTCTTGCTTTCCTTTGTCTAAGGAGGAGCCGGCCACACAAAGAAGAAAGAAGAAATGAACCACAAAAATAAAGTCAACTCTTCTTTTAATCTCCACCAAGTGTTCCAATTCAAACAATTACCAAATCACCCTTTTATCATATAACTAACTTTGTCTCATATAAGCCCTTATATGTAATTACACACTCAATACAAATAAATATCTCTTCCATTGACTCTTCATTTGACCAATTTATATGTTATATATATCATCATATACACAACATATACCATTCTTTCTAAACCCTAATTCTTTTCCCCAAAACACATATACACAAGCATTCACTTTCCAAAAATCTTTTCTTAACACATCATATACATTCAATCCAATTTATAACAATAACAACAACAACAATAACAACAACATCAACAACATAATCAAAACTTCTAGACCATATATGAGGATATTACAAAGATGGATGTGTGGACATACCAGACCGGACAAAATTAAGAATGTTCATATTTGACAAAAAGTCCAAGTAGCGGATGTCGGAGATAAGGTGAGGGAAGGAAGACTTAGATGGTATGGACATGTTTTAAGAAGACCTCCTAATGCTGCGGTTCGTAAGTGTGAGAATTTGTTGATTGAGGGGACTAGAGGTCGTGGAAGACCTAGAACTGTGTGGAAGGAGGTGATAGCAAGAGACTTACGTGCCTTAGATCTTGATGCGGATTTGATTAATGACAGACTTGAATGGAGACGTAAAATCCGTGTCTTGGAAGGGGCCTAAGGCTGGAGTATCTTTTTTGGTGTCTTTTGAGCTTATTTTGTTGAGGATCCATACAGCCGACCCCAACTTGTTTGGGACTAAGGCTTAGTTGTTGTTGTTGTTGTTATATATATATATATATATGTGGTTTAAAAAAAAGATGAAATGAAAAGAAATATTAAAGTCTTCTTCTTCTTCTTCTTCTTCTTCTCTTTCCTTTGGCCGAAATTCCATGGGAGCTAGACAAAGGATTCTACTTCTTCCATACTCCATAAATTGAAGAAATTAACAAGTTGCAAGTGGATTTTTGGTGATCTCCACCAAAATTAATAAGTTTCCATCTCTTTTCTTTGAATTCCTTGGAAATTTGGATTATGTGAGTTTTGAGATTTTGATTTAGTATGTTATAATTGTTGGAATGGATGTGTATGATGTTATTTTGGGTAGTTAACAATGATTCTAAGGTTAGATTGAAGAAAAGATGGAGTTTGGCTAAAGAATGGTGAAAAGAGAGAATTTAGGGTTATGGATTTTTGGGGTTTTGAAAACATGAACTTTAATTGTGCAAATTGATTCTAAATGAGTTGTTTTGATTCATAAACAAGTATTTTAAAGTCAAATATTGGATTTGGTGGTGTTGGGGTGGAGTTTGAGAATGGAAGTGGAGATTTAGGGTTTTAGAAAAGTGATTTTCCAAAGTGGTTGAATTGTGTAATTTTATTTGTTTAAGCATGTTGTTTAGTGTTAAAAGTGATGAATATAAGCTTGGAATGAGTAATGGATTGTGTTGGAATGGAAAACCTTCAATGGGGGAAGGTTATGCCATTTTTGAGATTTTGTGTACAAGAGTGTATTTTTATAATATAAATGATTTAAATGTATTAAAATATGTTTTTAATAATATAAATAAACTTAAAAAACTAATTTAATTGTAGTAGAATGGAATTCTAATGTTGAAGTAAGGAAAGGCTAAATTTTTGAAAATTTGTAGGAGTGATGTGTAATTATGGTTTAATGTTGGATATACCATTAAATGTGATACTAAATGATTATTTGTTATCACATTTGGTTTAGGCTTTGAGGGAGGTTGATTTGCTTCATCCAAGTGGTGAAGGGCAAGTTGGAAAGATTGGATTGAAGGTTGTTTTTAGCTTGCTTTGGGTTGCTAGTGGAGGTATGTACAAACTTTGAATATAATGTCTATATTTGCATAACATTTGGACTTAACACATTTTGGTTAAAAAATGTGTTAAGCTACTTGGTTCATTGATTGTGTATGAATAATATGCTATGACATTTGTAATGTCATATATGTGTTAAATGCATTGTGAAAAGCCATTGATAATGGCTAATTTGTGTAACATGTGAAATATGCATATTATGTGAAAATACCCAAAGTAATTGGGTAAGGGTAATATGTTGTGAATGCAAAAATGAGATATGTGTAATAATAAAATGAATTGATATTGATAACAATGAGAAAAATGAGAAAAATGAGAAAGATGTGAAAAATGAGAAAAGTGAGAAAAAAATGTGAAAATAAGGCAATGTGCCTAGATTGAATATGTGAAAATTAGAAAGAGATTAATAATGAGAAATATGAATAAATTGTGTGCCTAGTATGTTATTCAATTTTCAGAGTTCTGGGTTTGGCGGCATACCTATGATTGCCTACGGGCTAAATGCTGGAATGGTGAAAAGACTGAGTCGTAAGCCAGGCCAGCTGATAAATATGATTTTTTTGGGGTGAAAAGACTGGGTCGTAAGCCTCAAAAATGGTAGCAGTCTAGCCGGGTTGAGGACCAAGATACTGGGGCCTAAGGGTCTAGCCGGGTTGAGGTCCAAGAGACTGGGGCTGTTACATTATCCATGGATATATTGCCTACAGGGCTAGACACATGGTGTCATTATGGACCAAAGCAGTAACTCTGAAATTTGAATAGCATATTAGATCCTTTTTGGGCCCATGCGTGTCTTTGTTTTAATGTGAATTATGAAATATTTGAAAAATATAAGAAAGTGGAATGATGTGACATTAAAATGCATTGTGCATTGGTATTGCATTGAGTTATATTGTTATTATCAAAGTTTGTACCACTAGGCTTTGGCTTAGCGCGATTGTTTCCATCGCGTAGGTGACAGGGTAGACCCAACTGAGCCTAGAGAGTTCTTTTAGACCAGGTGGGGCTAGATTTGTAGTTGAGCTTGTTGAGTTGCTATCGAGATCAGAAACACTGCCAGCAACATGTATGTATTTTTATGTTATTGTACATTTTTGAGTTTTATGCATAATATATTATGTTTTGGATTTTACGTATTGTAAATTATAAAGAATGTTTGGGTCAATGTATTTGAAATGGGAGAGTAAGTGTGTTTTAAATTATATATCTATATATATAAATGTTTGAGAAACTTAGTGAAATTGAGAAGTATGGTTGAGATGGTGATTGGAAATTATTTGAGAGTGTTTTCTTTTTGCAGGTTGAGTAATTGCTAAATTTTGGGATATCCAAATTACAGATAAAACTCTGGCGAATTTTTTCCAGAGATTTATATATATATTATTTATTTTGGGTTCTTATAACAAGTAAAGAATATTTATATTCTATTTAATTTTTATATATTTAAAATTTGAAATTTTAAATTGAAAATGTAAAAAAAAAATTAGTAAACCGGTCTGTGACATTTTTGTACAGTATATGCATAATTTACATATGCTGGAAATATGTATTGTACATATATAGGGTATAAGGGTGTTACAACTTCAGCCATTATCAGTGCCAGAGTAGAAATGGGAGTGAGTGACGATGGAGTGAGTGACGATGAAGACAGCTCATTTTCTTCCAGTTCGGATGGATTATTCTCTTGAGAGGTTGGCTGAGCTGTATATCAGTGAGATAGTGAGGTTGCATGGAGTCCCAATTTCTTTGGTATATGATCGAGATCCTCAATTTACATCGAGATTATAGAGAAGTTTGCAAGATGCTTTAGGCTCCTGGTTACATTTTAGCACTGCTTTCCATCCTCAGACAGATGGGCAGTCAGAGAGAGTGATACAGATTTTAGAGGATATGTTGAGAAGTTTTATCATTGATTTCTCTGGGAGCTAGGATAGATTTTTACCATTGATTGAGTTTGCTTATAATAACAGTCATCAGTCCAGTATTAGAATGGCACCTTATGAGGCATTGTATGGTAGGAGATGCAGAACACTTCTATGTTGGGATGAGGTTGGAGAAGGTAAGTTGATTGGTCCTGATTTGATTAAGGAAATAGAAGAGAAAGTAAAGGTGATTAGGAATTGTTTGAAAGCAGCCTCAGACCGACATAAATCATATTCAGATTTAAAAAGAAGAGACATAGAGTTCAGTGTTGAAGATAAAGTATTTTTGAAAGTGTCTCCTTGGAAGAAAATTTTGAGATTTAGCCGCAAGGGGAAGTTGAGTCCTCATTTCATAGAACCTTATGAGGTACTGGAGAGAGTTGGACTGGTAGCCTATAGATTAGCTTTACCACCTGAATTGGATCAAATTCATAATGTCTTCCATGTCTCTATGCTTCGGAGGTACAGGTCAGACCCATCTCATGTTCTGTCAGTAGAATCAATTGAGGTGAGTCCAGATCTGACTTATGAGGAAGAACTAGTGACTATTTTGGCACGTGAAGTGAAGGAGTTGAGAAATAAAAAGGTGCTACTTGTGAAAGTTCTTTGGAAGAATTACGCTACTGAAGAGGCAACGTGGGAGAGTGAACAGATGATGCAGAATCAATATCCCCAGTTGTTCCAGACTTGAGAGCAGATAATTAAAGAACGAAATTTATTTATAGAGGGGGAGAATTGTAATATCCCAAAATTTTGGAAATACTAATTTTTAAAAATTAATTAAATGATTTAAAAGTGTATATATATAATTAAGTGAAAAGAAAAGAGAAATGAAGGATGTGTATGTAATGTATATATGTAGATATATACAATATATACAAGTCAATATTTTAATAAGGTCAAATGATATTTTAAGTATTTAAATAAATATTAATTAATGGATAGTGGAAGATGATATTTGATGTTAATTATATTATAATAAATATACTTGGTGGAGATTAAAAGAGAAAGTTCATGTGGTTAAAAGAAAAGTAGTTGGTTTGAGTTGATGATGACTATCTTCTTCTTCTTCTTCTTCTTTCTCCATTGAAGCCGACCATCTTCTCCATCAAAGGAAGAGAGAATTTTGTTTCTTGGTAACTCAAGTAATTGAAGTATTTCAAGTGTTCAAATTGGAGTTTTAAGGATTTTCTTCATATTTGGTAAGTTTTTAAATTATTTCTTAAATTTCCATGAAAGTTTGTATGTGTGAATTGAATGTTTGGTGTAGTTTATGTTAATAGTTGATTTTGGTATGTTTGAAGTTCTTTTTTCTAGTTAACTATGAAGTTTGGGGTTGGATTGAAGAAAAGGGTTAAGTTTGGTGAAGAGAATAAGAGTTTTGGGTTGTGTAACTTTTGGGTTGAGAAGTCATGGTTATGATTGTGTATTTTTGCTTGTAATTGAGTTGTTTTGATGTTTATACAAGTATTATGTGGTATAATGATGAATTTGGTTGAGTTTGTATGGTGTTAAAAAGGTTAATGAAAGATAATAGTTGGATGTGGCAATTATGTGTGGATATTAGGATTTTTGGCTTGACACACCGGGTGACACGGCCATGCCTTTAGGCGTTTCGATGATTTTATTTTCAGTGTTGGTGACACTAGCAGTGACACGCCCATGTCACTAAGCGTGTCACAGCTTCTGTGATATTGTAGAATTGACATGTGTAGTGACACGCCCATGTCACTGAGCGTGTCATATCTACTGTGTTGTTGTAGTATTAACATGTGCAGTGACACGCCCATGTCATTGAGCGTGTCATAGCTACTGTGTTGTAGTAGTATTTACACGTGCAGTGACAGGCGCATGTTACTGAGCGTGTCATAGCTTATGTGTTATGGGTTTAGGGCACGAATCATTGACACGCCCGTGTTGTTGAGTGTGTCATGTGTAGAGTTTGCCCTAGATAGTTCTTTTCCTTATTTTCCTTGTGTTGAGAGATTTTGTTTATACCTATAAGTGTATCACTAAGTGATTACTTATAATCACATTTGGTTTAGGGTTTGAAAAGACTTGAGTTACCTAATCCCAGTGTTGAGGGATATCTTGGAAGAGGAGGTTGATAGTGGTGTCTGTTGCTTTTAGAGGTAAGTACAAACTTTGAATAATTATTTATATTTACATGACATAGGGACTTAACACATTTGGTTGGAAAATGTGTTAAGTTACCTACTACATTTTTGGTGCATAAGAAATATGTTATGATTTGAATAATGTTACAAATGCATTATATGTAATGTGAACTTTGTACAAAATATGATAATGGCCCAAAATATATGGGTAATGCAATTTGTTATGTATTAATTAAACATGGTATGTAAAGCCATTGGTGATGGTTATATTGATATAAATGAGATATTTGAAGCATTGTGCTTAGTTTGATCATGAGAAGATGAGAAAGATAATGATAATGAAATTATGAAAGAATTGTGTGCCTAGTATGTTATTCAATTTTCAGAGTTTTGTGTTTGGCGGCATACCTATGAGGTAACAATCCCTTGAAGCTGGGTTGGGCTTGGTCCTTGAAGCCTAGTTGGGTGTTACATGATGTAGCAGACCCTTAAAGCTGGGTTGGGCCTAGTCCTTGAAGCCTAGTAGGGATGTTACATATGAGGTAATCCTCATTGTGATTATGATTTGCCTTCGGGCTAGACAAATGGTGTTATCTTGGATCAAAGTAGTAACTCTGGAATTTGAATGACATATTAGATCCTTTTGGGCCCATGCTTGTGTTTGCTTTTATGTGAATTATGAATTGTGGAACAATTGAGCAATTTTATCAAGATTTAATGTTATGAGATTTAATATCCTTATGTGTTGTGCATTGGCATTGCATTTGAACTATATTGTTATCAAAGTTTGTACTACTAAGCTTTTGGCTTAGCGCTATTGTGATTCATCGCGCAGGTGACAGGGTAGATCCAGTTCAGCCTGAGAATTCGTCTAGACCAAGTAGAGTCTTGGCTTAAGGCCTTGACTGCAGAGTTGATTGTTGGCCATCAAGATCAGAGACAAACTGCCAGCATGTATATATCTTATATTTTTGTACATATTGATTTTATGTATTTATGTATATTCCGCAAACTATCAAAAAATATTTTGGATAAATCTTTGATAATGAAGTTATATATATATATATATTAGCAAGTAATATCTCAACTATTATTTATATGATATCGGTTGAATGTTTTATGACTATACAGATTTTATAAATGATGATTTAATTGCTTAAAATGGTTGTGACATTCTTGTATTCTCTATATGTATATTACATATATTGAGTATATGTAGCGTACGTATATTAAGTATAAGGGTGTTACAGGATATGTGTAGATTGTTGAGCAATTAGTAACATAGTAGTAAAGTATCACCATCCCATTCCTAGGCCTGATGATATGTTGGATGAATTGCATGGTAGTACAATTTTTAGCAAAATTGATCGTAAAAGTGGCTACTATCGAGAAGGGGATGAATGAAAAACAACATTTAAAATAAAATATGACTTATATGAATGGTTAGTTATGCCTTTTTGTTTAACAAATGCCCCTAGTACTTTCATGAGATTAATGAACCATGTTTTGAAAGATTTGATTGTTAAATATGTGGTTGTGCACTTTGATGACATTCTCATTTATTCCAAATCTTTAGATGATCATGTGATACATGTGTATAATATTTTGGATGTTTTGAGAAAAGAAAAATTATTTGACAATTTGAAACAGTATTGTTTTTGTTTAAATAAAGTTGTTTTCTTAGGATTCATTGTGAGTAAAAATGGCATTGAAGTCTATGAGGAAAATTTTAATGCTATTAAAAATTAACCAACTCCAATCATTAGTGAGGTTAGAAGTTTTCATGGTTTGGCTAGTTTTTATTAGAAGATTTGTGTAAGATTTTAGCACCATAGCTGAACCTTTAATTGTTGTAATTAAGAAAAATAATTCTTTTATTTGGGGTGTAGATTAAGATAATGCCTTTACTCTCTTAAAGGAGAAATTATGTAATGCACCTATCTTATCTTTACTTATCTTTACTGAAACTTTTGAAATTGAGTGTGATACTTTAGGTATATGTATAAGAGTTGTTCTAATGTAAGAGAAGAAACCAATAACTTATTTTGGTGAGAAGTTCAATAGTGCAACACTAAATTACTTAACTTATAACAATAAGTTATATGCCTTGGTGAGAGCATTAGAGCATTGGTAACATTATCATTGGCCTAAAGAGTTTGCTATTCACTTGAACCATCAATCTTTGAAGTATATCAAAAGTCAAGGTGAGTTAAATCAGGGACATATAAAATGGATTGGGTTTATAGAATCCTTTTCATATGTAATTAAATATAAGAATGTGGTAGTCGATGCCCATTCTAGGAGGTATATTTTTGTACCACATTAGATGCTATGATATTTGGTTTTGCATTTCTTAAAACTTGTATGAAAAGGACAATGATTTCTTCATTACTTTTCAAGCTCATGAAAAGGGAGCATATGGTAAGTTTTATAAATTGGATGGATTTTTATTTAAAGAAAATAAACTATGTGCACCTTGTTATTCTTTTAGATTATATTTGTCTTTTCTTTAAGAGTTGCTCGACTTCACTACTTTTTATTCTTTTGCTCTTTTTTTTTTCTTTATATTATTGTTGATAACCGGATAACGTAGTAAAAACTTTAAAATATTTTTTTTTATTCATGTGAAATGAAACAGAGTATCAAGCTTTCATTAGCGTCTATGTTTTAATTAAATTAATTTATTCAACATTAATTAATTTAATTTAATTTAACTAAAATAAATCCAAGGGACGGAATAAAGGCGGATCTACGGGGTCCACAGGGGCTCTGGACCCCCCTTCATCCATATATATATGTATATATATTTGTATATATGTGTGTGTATATATATATGTATGTATGTGTGCATATAAATACACATATTTTTTTATATAAAAAATAAACACACATTTATTTATATATTTATAAATTTTATCTTTATATATTTAACTTTAAATGAATTTAAACACACACACACACACACAAACATATATATATATATATATATATATATATAAACAATACAATATAGCCCTTATTTCTTAAGAATAGTGAATTTGAAATTGATTTTAATTTATGAAATATCAGTCTTATCCTTTAGATTTATCATTTTTAATGATACACACATTCATATATATATATATATATATATATATTATATGCATTTATGATTTTATATATATGAATTTATATATTTAAATTTAAATGAATTATATATATATTATATATATAATTTAAATGAATTATATATAAAATTGTTATATATATGAATTTAAATGAATTTTATTTTAATTCATAAAATTTTAGCCTAAATTCATATATACATAAATAATCGACTTTTTGTGTATTATGTAGAGAAAAATATTTTTTAAAAAAATAAAAAATGAGGCTATTATGCAACGTTTTTTAAATATATAAAGTTGTATGATATAATTATCATATCTTAAGTGTAGTTAATTTAACAGTACAAATTAATTATTGAACTACTATAATATTAAATGTTCAATTTTATAATAAATTCGTCTGTAAATATTTTTATAAAAATTTAGCCCATCTCGATGAATTTTTTGTTATGCTACTGTAGGTATAGATGCGGCGACGAATGACAGAATGACAAGCAGTATCGGTGAGGAAGCTTCAACTGACCACAGATCGATCACTATATTTTTTTGTGAAAATTGAGCTCCTTCTTCAGTAATTTTCTACGTCCGTCACTGAAATCAAAACTCATAGAAACCAGTCTTTAAACTAATTACAGTTTAGATACAGTGCATTTGCCATTTATACAAGTTAACTTTTATACTTTAATATTATACTTTAACTTTCATCTTTTTTTTTTCAAACTTCGCTATTAAATAAAAATATTCTAATAAAATAATAAAAATTAATATTTTAAATTATATTTTCAACATATATAATTTATTAATTTTTATGAATAAAAAATTTTAATTTTGATTAAAAAAATAAAACTCACAAAAATAATAAAAAAATAAAATATATCAAAATATATTAATAAAAATTATTAAATTTCTTTTTTATTAAATTTCTTTTTAAATAAATTTTACATATTATATGTATAAAAAGTTTAAAATAATTAATTTTGTTTTGTAGAATTTATGTTGGTATTTGATAGATATTTTATATATTTAGTAGATATTTGATAAATAATATATATATTTTATATTTATTTGTGCATGCTATATATATTTTATATATAAATTGTGTGCATATTGTATTATGTTATGTAAATATAAAAATAAAAAAATAAAAAAATATTAAAACTATTATATAGATATTTAATAGATGTTTAATAAATATTTGATAGATGTTTGATAAATATAATAGATAATTGATAGATATTTGATATGTGATCTATATATGTATTATTATTTATTATATATATTTTTATATGTATTATGTATATATTTATTTTTTATACATATTAAAAATATGGTATAAAAAATTATTTGTGAATGGATAAATATATATATAATTAAAAATAAAAATTAACAATGAAAAAAATTAAAAAAACGCTGTACGAAATTGAAAAAAAAAGTCACGTAATTTGGAAAAAGGTGTACAGAAATTACATAAACAGTGTAATTCGTCCTTTTTATAAGTGGGAAGTCACTGTTCTTGTGGAAAAGGGTATGCTTGTCCCACACGTGTCCCAGTCCTTGTGTCGTGTGCCCATCTCACACTCTGATAAATATTGAACTGTAAAAAAACATAAAATATTGTTGACTGTGACTCCTCATTTACAGTATTAAACTTTGAGACCTAATTATTATAGCTTGTCCTGTTATGAAATCTACTCGATAAGAAAAATAATAATAATATTTGATTCTTTTTTTTTTTATTTCAAATTCTGATTATGCTTTCATCTTATAATTTTTTACCTTTTTCTTGTGTCACTCTTAAGTTCAAACAGAGATATGTTGAATAGTTTGTATAATTTCTGATTTTTTTTAAAAAATTCTGTTTCTGTTTTTTATTTTTTTTAAAAAAATTGTATCTTAGAAAACAGATTGAGAAAATATTGTGGGAATTTTTTTTTTCGGTATTCAAGCACCAAATAACAAAAGTAAGATATTTTAACAATAATAAAATGAGGTAAATTTCTATACTTAAATCTTCATCTAAAAATAGATTTAAGGGCTTATTTGAGAAGCTCACAACTTAATTATTTATTATCAAATAGGTGCACTCCACCACGAGGAGCACCAGTCCGGTCCAAATTTTTTTTTTTTAAAAAAAAAGAGCAAAAACAATAATTGCTGCTTTTGTGTTTGCTAGTGCTCTTTCTTTATTTAAACCAACATTTTACTCGTTCCTTAGCCTTGTAAACTTATCTTCTTCTCTTCTCTCTCTCTTTTTCTCAAGTGCAAATGTCTCTAGTCTCCACTGAATCTCCAAAACACTGTGCCAAGAAAGGATTGAACGGAGACAAACTCAACAAGAAGCTATTCTTTGCCTTCTCTACATTTTTTACAGCAATCCTCTCACTAATATTAATCATTTGGCTTATCCTACGCCCTGCGAAGCCTGAATTTTCACTCCAAGAAGCTGATATCTACCAACTTAACCTCTCTGCTCCTAACCTTCTCAACTCTTCAATCCAACTCACTCTTTTCTCCAAGAACCCTAATAAAAAAGTAGGCATTTACTACGACGATTTGCAAGTTTATGCTGTCTATAAGGGTCAGCAAATCACTGTTGATACTACTCTCCCTCCATTCTATCAAGGACATCAAGATAGTAATCTCTTAACTGCATCTTTGATCGGAACAGGGCTGCCGGTGGCATCATCGTTCGGTTACGAAGTTGGACGAGATCAGACCACCGGAAAACTGATTCTTAGTATAAAGGTCAATGGAAGAGTCCGGTGGAAAGTTGGGACTTGGGTTTCCGGACGATATCGGCTTAACGTTTACTGTGCTGCTGTTATGGCTTTTGGACCTTCTCTGCGTACCGGACCGCTGAGTTCAAAGCAAGGGACTCAATGTTCTACCACAGTTTGAATTTTTGGTATATATATATATATATATATTACTATCAAGCTTGATTGTCTGTGTTCTATCAGCATTTACTGCTTTAGCTTCTGGCATGTTAATTTCTGCTGCTCTTAATTAAGTGCTGTAAATTAGTTAATAGCAAGTGATAAGACAGAAAGTTTGATAATTATAGTTATAGCTGAAAAGCTTAATTAATTAAAAAGCTTGTTTGCGTATCTTATCTTCTCTTTTCTTTTATTGGTTATCATAATAGCTTTTACATTTTGCTTTGCGTGTAAATATTCTGGTGGCAGAAATAAATGTTTTATGGTGGTAAGTTTTGCTTACATGCACTTACCTAATATAACTATATTATGTATGAATATAATTTATAAGTCTTTTTAATGAAAAAAAATAAAAATAAATCATATTAATTAAATATCTTTTTATTCATTAATTTGAATAATATGAAATAAGAATATACTCATACCAAAAACAAGTTGAAGTTAAAACAATGGAAGCACCCAAATTGATTTGTTTTTCCAGAAGAAGAAAGAGAGGCGGCCACGGAAGACGAGATTCTAAGGAGAAAAGAAAAGGTGAAACAAAGGCGGGGAAATTAGTTAGTTGCGTCCTTTGGCAAGAATCAAATTTCCACGTCAATAACTCAGCTTTAATGATTATAGAGATGACAAAAAGTTGCATAGTTGTGGGGTCCCTGTAACCCCACTTTTGTTTTTGCCCCTTCTGTATGCATATACTGCATCTATGGATTTGGAGCTGATAATGGAAACTGAATATCCTCAAGAGACTAATTCCAGGGCAGGGAATAAAATTTTTCCCATACATACACAAGAACCTTCTTCGCCTTCATGGCAGGAACAATTACTACAATTACTTCTACATCGAAGCTCACCGTTTTGGAAAGAAGGGGTTAACAGAAGAAAATTACCCTATTTTACAGTTCATTCGCAATGTCAAAAAAAAAAAAATGAAAAAGAGGAGCACCCAGGTTTTTTTATTGGTCAAGGAAAGATACTAGAGCATGTAATTGAAGGAAAAATAAATGCTAAAAGTACATATGCAACAAAGAAAAAGGTCAATTAAATAGCAAAAACTAATAAAAATAAATAAATAAAAAAAAGAAAAGAAAAGAAATAGCTCTGTCCTTTCCTCGTTCAAGACAGGACCAGAGTAAGAAGATAGGACAACTGTATGTACCCAAAATTATCTTTTGTGGGTTCCATCTCTCTCATGATAATCCCACTTTTTTTTCTATTCTTTTGCAAAGCAGTAGAAAAGAGTTAACCAACCAACAAAGAACTGTGTTTGTGGCCAGCAATTGATCTGATGGTTAAAAAGAAAGCGTATGATATAGACAAAAATAGTTTCAATACTTACCTCTCATGAAAAATTAATGAAAAGTCTGGCACCTTATTTTCGAAAGGAAATAGCCTTTTAAATTATGATCTCAAAAGCTATTTCATATCTACTCTCATTCGTGTCTATAAAATGACACTTATTTTTCCACTCAAATGTATAATTGATGCATAAGTTCAATAACTATACATGATTCTGCTCTTTCTGGGATGCAAGGGGAAAATAGACATGGGAAGAGATGAAGCTCTGGACATGACATGAGAAAACAAAAAGTCCTTTAATATACACACATACATACATACATATATATATAATTATTCTCTGTACCAAATGCTGCTCCAGAACACACCAAATGCTGCTCCAGAACACAATATGGCATGGATTAATCAATGGAGAGCCTAGAACCCCTAAAAAAGGAAGCACATAAATCACCAACGTTTTAAGTTCTCCGAGAACATACTCCGTTTACAAATAATTATCATTTTAGAGTGATAAATTTTGTTCACAAATAATTATCACTTTACAAAAATCAAAATTATTTTATATCTTTCTTAATTACTATTATTGAAATGAGTAATAAATTAAGAAAAATGATAATTTAGTAAAATGATTATATAAAATAGATTATTAGACAACTTTCTTAATTCTTATAAAAAACCTTAAATGATAATTATTTGTGAACAAAGGGAGTTCTGCGTAACCATGCAATGAATTTTAGATAAGCACTTGGACTGGGAGGGAGTTTGGGAACAGTAACAACAACAACAACAACAACAACTAAGCCTTAATCCCAAACAAGTTGGGGTCGGCTGTATGGATCCTCAACAAAATAAGCTCAAAAGACACCAAAAAAGATACTCCAGCCTTAAGCCTCTTCCAAGACACGGATTTTACGTCTCCATTCAAGTCTGTCATTAATCAAATCCGCATCAAGATCTAAGGCACGTAAGTCTCTTGCTATCACCTCATTCCACACAGTTCTAGGTCTTCCACGACCTCTAACCCCCTCAATCAACAAATTCTCACACTTACGAACCGCAGCATTAGGAGGTCTTCTTAAAACATGTCCATACTATTTAAGTCTTCCTTCCTTCACCTTATCTCTGACATCCGCTACTTGGACTTTTTGTCGAATATGAACATTCTTAATTTTGTCCAGTCTGGTATGTCCACACATCCATCTTAGCATCCTCATTTCTGCCACACTCATCTTATGCAAATGTCGTCCCGTTGATGCCCAACACTCACTACCATAGAGCATCGCAGGACTACTATCCCAACAAAGCATGCGGACTACTATCCCAACAAAGCATTCGAGTACATTCTAAATTATCCGCATTCACATCCATTTCAAAAAGTTTGTGTGGAAAGACAGCTGTTTGTCGCAGAAGGTACCACAAAATAGCTTGCTAGTAAAAGCTGCAACTACAGATCCTAATATCACAACACAGAAGCTTGTCTGTGTATCATTTATAGTGAATATTGCCACTCAATATTCCAGCCACAAACATTCTACATCAAAATAGCGACCAAAATCTAATCATCATTCAAGTGCACAAAGCCCCTTTGGTTATTTTTGAGTGAAAGATAGAAGGGGAATTGTTCTTTCATCTTCTGCTTCTTTTTGCTGTTCTCTATATCAATTACAGAGAGAAACAAGTGAAGAGATGAGATTCTGAGAAGTAAAATAAAGGCAGGAATTAGTTGCTTGCTTTCCCACAGAAGAAATTTTCATATCCAATCCTACAGCTTTTAGGATTATCAAAACTATCACTTCAGAACCTTTTCTCTCATAATCACTTTTGTCCACATATACAAATGATGGAATTGGATCCATATATGCATTAGTGTACTAAAGACTGCATCCAATTCAGTATAAAATCTTTTATGTTTCTTTCACTATTACACCGCAGAAAAATACTATAGGTTATGGATAAGCATAACTTGGACCTGAAATCATATAGAATTACTAGCTTTGTGATGGATGTCGTGACCCCATCCTTTTTCTGACGACTCATCTGCAGAATAACTGAGAAAGTACTAAGCTTGAGGGGAAGGAAACATATTTATAGAAGTCTTATGGAATGCTTGAATTACGAATTATTCACATAGATCATCATGCATATGGTGAGGAGGGAAAAAAATACAATTACCAGGCTTTGAAGTTCTTTAAGAAAATGCTAACAAAATTGGTGTCATGCATTGAGAGTAACTAGAAAACACAAGAAGTTGAGAATTTGAAGATATGTAGAAATTTCAAAAAATGTAATGTCAAATAAGGTAATATTCATATGATAAACCTTTAGATGCTAAAAATATTGAGACAATGAGGGACTGCTTAGATCATGAAACAAGTCTAGGGCTCTAGCCTCTAGGCTATTGGACAACCAAA
The DNA here is from genome assembly GCA_947685225.1 of Garcia nutans. Lineage (NCBI taxonomy): Eukaryota > Viridiplantae > Streptophyta > Magnoliopsida > Malpighiales > Euphorbiaceae > Garcia > Garcia nutans. The sequence continues at coordinate 30,139,262 of CANTUV010000013.1, forward strand.
TTACTCCAAAGAACATCCAATTCCATAACATTTATCCGGATAGAAAGCCTATTCCTAACAGTATAGCTATTTTACCTCCATCTCATTTGCAGGCCAATAACAGCATTAAGGAAAAAATAAAAGTGCTCTCCCAAACCCTGTTACATTAAAGAACAACCACAATATTCTCCATAAAAACACAGACTGCATCACCTCAGCCTTGCTTTGCAAAGTTACAATGGCCAAAGGGCACATAACAGAGGCCTATCTATGTGAGAAAAATTGAAATGGGGACAGAGACTATGATTATAATCCAAAACTAAGAAGGAAAGTGAATTTTTTAATTGGGTTAATCTCACTGAAACACATACAGAATTAACTGTAAAAGTCTAAAGATGAAGCCTCACATTGTAAGATGGAGCCAATGAAATATTTAAAATGAATAAGGCATCTCTTATTTCTATATTTAAACTCTGAAGAATTAGTGTCATTACATGGTAAAGGCAAGTATATTGATTTCTCAGCATCTCAGAAATCTTAAATGAAGCGTTCTATAATCATATAAAAAAGCAATATAAGGAAAATGCAGCAGCATAACTCAAAATTGTCTCAATCCTGAAAAACCAAATGGCCAATATATCAAGATTGTAACGAATCAAGACTAACCCATTTCCAGAAATGTTTCTTCACAGAAACAGCTTTATCTGCAGCCCTCTTTTCTTCAGAATCAGTATACTCCTCCAGTTCTTCTGTACAAAACTCCCCTTCAGGCAATCCATCCACCGTAACATCCACTGAATGTAACACATATCGAGCTGGCAGACCAGGGTATGACAACGAATTCCGCTCCTCAACCTTCTCCACGTATGAACCAGGCACAATCTTCACAACTCTACAGTCACTCATGATCGATCCAAGCTCTTCTTTGATAGCACGATAGACAGCAGCTTCAGGGGTCTCATTAGGCTTCATTTTCTCTGACAAGGGTCTGCACCGACTCCTAATACTACCATCTGATAATTCCTGATGCGATTCAACAAGAATTTGATTGTTTTTACCGATAATTCGGACAGTAACGACACTAAGAGTACGGATTGGAGGGGTGGAATCGGCAAGGAAGGTTTCACCCTCGTACAGTTCGAGCCAGAGATTGTGGACGTTCTTGGTGCCGGGTTTCACACCCCACGAGGCGAACGAATCAGAGGGCAATCGCGGCTTGAGCCAGTCAGATAAAGACTGTGGGCTGGTAAAATGATGATTATTTTTGGAGAGGGACATAGAGGGTATTTTGAGGAAACGGCGAGAGTTTGAATTGAAGCAGAGAAAAGGGATTTTGGGAAAGTGAGGTTTGCAAGAAGAGGTGGAGGAGGAGGAGAAAAGGAAGAAAATAGAAATAGCAGTGAAAAAGAAATCAGAAATATTTGTTGGCTTGTGGATATTCGTGATTGAAAGTGGTGGTGTCGACGGCGGTGGCTGTGGTGGTGGTGACATATCAACTAATAGTGACACTATCACTGTCAAATTGCACGAAAAGAAGAAGAAGAAGAAGAAGCAGATATACCCTTCTGAGGATCAAATCCATTCTGAGAAGGAAAAGGATGAGGAGTTTGTTTCTGTGTAGGTCAAGGACTCTTCACGGTTTTTTGATAATCAGAGGTGGGAAATAGAAGGCAGTTTTGCGATGAGATATTCTGTTTGTTTATTCCTTGCAGTTGTTCTCGTTCTATAATTGACATTCTACCATTCTAACTTTGTTGTCTCAAGTTGGGCTACAGCCTTATCCTTTGAATCCCAGAACTTTAACCACTTTATTAGGCCCAATTTGATCTCTCTGTATAGATAATAGGGAAATTTACATTGTATATATGATTTTCGCCCTACTTTTTCAAATATGCCGGTATACTTTTTTAAATAATATGGATTTTGCTTTTTTTTCAATTTATTTTTAAACAGTGATTTTTTAATTTTTTTATAATTTTATTTTAATTATATTTTTTATTTATAATAATTTTTAATATCATATTTTTAATATACACACAAAAAATAAATATATACATAATATATATAAAATACAAACTCAACAACATAAAATACATCTACAATATATTAATAATACATTTTTAACATATACATTATGCTTTTAATATTTATTTAATTTTATTTTTTATTCTCAAAATATCCACGTAATATTTATACAATATTCACATAAAATTTAATAATTTTTACATAAAATACACACAACTTAAATAATGAAAACATAACATACATACATACAACACCTATATTACATCTATAATATATCTACAGTACATCTATAACACATCTATATAACATCTTTATAATGAAATTGTGTGTATTTTTTATATTTTTTATTTATATAATATGTAAAATTTATTTAAAAATAAATTTAATATTTTTTATTAATATATTTTTGTATATTTTATTTTGCTTTTATTTTTTGAGAGTTATTTATTTTTTTATAATTAAAACTAAATTGTTTTCTTTTTATAAAAATTATGATTTTTATATGGTGAAAAATAATTTAAAATATTAGTTTTATTATTTTATTATTATTTTTATTTTAGTAGTGAAGTTTTAAAAAAAATAAAAATTTAAAGTAAAATATTTAGTGTATTGAGGGAAAAGATATTTAAAAAAACTTTTATTTTATTGAAGAATAAAATATTTTTAAAATTTTTCACTAATTGTTTTTATAAAAGTGTAAATATTTTTAGCTTTTATAGTATTTTTGTAATAAAAATTAGTTTTTAGGTAATTATATAAATATCCCTAGATAATAGAAAAATAATACTCTCTACCATATTATTTTAAAATTTTTACTTTTTTATCAAGAATATTTTAATAATTTTATTATAAATTCATAATAAATTTATTATAAACTATGTAAAATTTATAAACTCATACTAAAATCGTGATAAACTCATTATAAACTTATTATAAATTCATTGTAAACTAATAAAAATCTAATATTTTGGTAAATATTTTATAAATTCTAGTATTTTGATAAATAATTTATAAATATGATAAATATAGAATTATTTTTAATTATTTTTATATTTTTATTAAAAGTCTAAATAATAGAAAAATTTACAAAAATGAACTTTAAAATTACAAAAATAACGTGCAACCAAAAGAAATTATAAAAATACTGTGTATATATTAAAAATTTATAAAAACATTATATATATTAAAAATTTATAAAAATACGATATATATTAGATATATTTTGAATATATATTAAATGTATTTCTAATATATGTTGAATATATGTAAAAATATGAAAAAATAATAAAAAAAATTTATTTTTGTAATTTGAAAAAAATATAATAAAATTAAAATTAAAAAAGTAGCATTGCATGTAATGATAAGTAAAGGGATATATGAGCGGGGATTTTCGCCACCACTCTCGGTGAAATGGTTCTTGTGACTTCGCCACTGTTTAGGCTCGAGGCCTTAGAGAACACGGACCTAAGTCCGGAAAAAATTGAGTCGCCACCCGGACGGGCCGGGAAAAAAAGAAAGGAATAGATGACTCGATTTCTAAGGAATCTCCAACCCCCTAATGGGTTCGAAAAGTTGGGTACGTGTGGGGAAGGTGAGAAATGGTCCAACACCCCTACAACGCCCGGTTCATTGGAACCGGCCTCCTTTACATGTCTTAATATTATAAAATTCTTAAGTATAACAATATTATCCATGTTACATGCAACAATTGAAATAAAGCATCGTTATATTAAAAATCAAAGCAATGTCCAAACAAAGCAAATAAATGGACACCTATCCGAAGATGGAAATATGTCTTTACATCATCCATATCTAAACTAATAGGACACCCACCAAAAGGTAGAAACATGTCATTTACATTAGTCCAAAATATAAAAGTGATTTAAATTACAAGATATTTAACTAATGAGGTAGCCACAAAGTGGAAACATACCTCTTACAACATTTGAAAATCAAAATAAATCGATAAAAGTAAATAGCTATTTGTAGACCCTTAATTCTTAACCCATTCCGGTCCGTTATTTTTTATAGTCCAAAATAATTTTTGTGATATTTTAATTAAATAATATTTATTTTAGTATTTATTTTTTATAAGTTTTAATAAATAAAAATAATAATAAATAAACTAAACTAAACTAAAAATAGAAATAGAAATAGAAATCAGCGACGAAAAAATTCGTCGCCGAAAAGGTTGGACGAAATGGTCAAAGCCATTTTGCCCGCAGGAAAGTCGTGCGGGTGAAATGCCCAGCACACCAACTCTCGCAATTTTCCACGCCAAGCGCCCAGCTCTCGAAGCCCGTCGCAGTTTTCGCCAGCAAAATTTTTTCGACGTAATTTTTTCCGAAACCAAATTCTATTTAGTTTTAGATTTCTTTTCCTAATTAAATATAGTTTCCTTAAACAATTAAAATTAATCATCTAAATTTCCTATACATAAGACTAAAAAGACACAGAAAAAGAGAGGAGGATCGGACTTTAAAAATTTTGGAAGACTTTTGGATTTTGGACTAGGGACTGGAATTTGGGACTTCAGATTGGAGAGGAGCAACGAGCAAGCAATCAACAAGTTATCAAAGGTAGCCACACTGCCTTTGTCTTTGTTCATCCAGAAAATAACTTTTTGGTGGAACCAACTACGCAGGTTTGATCCTTAATCATAAACTATTCATAGCTTTGTTTCTTTGATTCATACTAATATACATATAAAACGTTGATTTTTAAATATGTAATAATTCGTTTCTTTTTCTTTCCAAAAATCTTAAATCGTTATTTCTGTTTCTTCCAAAATTTAAGAACCCTAATTTATTTCTTTTAAATCTTAAAACCCTAGATTTTTCCTTCTATTTCCAAAAACCCTAAAAAAATACTTTTCTGTTTCTAAAAACCATTAAATCGTTTTGTTTATTTCTAAAAGCTTTTAATAAACCCTAAACTGTTTTCCTCTCACTTTTTCCCAAAATTTTCAAATATTTTGTTAAATATCCAAACCTTAAATTTATCTTACAGTTTCTAAAAATCACATGAAGCTTTATAAAACTATAAATTGTTTTCTCAAATTCCAAAACCAAATATATTTTTCGAAACACTAAAAACCCTAATTTCCTCAAAACCAAAGCCATAAACCCTAGTTTTCCTAAACCCTAACCCTAATCCTTAAAACCTTATAAACCTAAACATTCAAATCTAATATAGTAAATCCAAAATAATAATCCAGTAATCGTGAGTCATAAAGCTAAATATTTTAAAGTATCCAAACCCTAATTTCATGATTTTACCCCTCAAGCCCTAATTTCGTTAATCAAAGAACCTTATCAATCTCTTAAATTATAAAACCTTAATTCATTTCAATTCCCTTAAAACTTACAGTAGCCTAAACCAATAAATTCCAAAACCCTAAATATTAATTAAAGAACTTTAAATGAGAAACAGTAAACTTCAATTTGTATCTTTACTTGCCTTATTTGATTATGTAGTCTATTATATGCTTTGATTTATTTTCAATACTTGATTTATTTAATTTATCATGGATGGATATTTATTTTATATTTTGATTAATATCTTTGATAATGATTTATTTATTATGAATGGTTATTTACTTTTATCGATTTATTTTTTATTTCCAAATGTTGTAAGAGGTATGTTTTCACTTTGTGGGTACCTCATTAGTTAAATATCATGTAATTTAAATTATTTTATATTTTAGACCAATGTAAAGGACATGTTTCTACCTTTTGGTGGGTGCCTTACTAGTTTAGACATGGATGATGTATGGACATGTTTCCATCTTCGGATGGGTGTCCATTTACTTGCTTTTCTTTGGACATTGCTTTGATTTTTTTAATATAACGATGCTTTATTTTAATTGTTGAATGTAATTTGGATAATATTATTATATTTAAGAATTTTATAATATTAAGACCTGTAAAGGAGGCCGGTTCCAATGAACCGGGCGTTGTGGGGGTGCTGGGCCATTTCTCATCTTCCCCACACATACCCAACTTTCCGAACCCAGTAGGGGGTTGGGGATTCCTTAGGAATCGAGTCATCCACCCCTTTCTTTTTTCTGGCCCGTCCGGGTGGTGACTCCATTTTCTTCGGACTTAGGTCCGTGTTCTCTAAGGCTCTAAGCCTAAACAGTGCCGACGTCGCAAGAACCATTCCACTTGGAGTGGGGGCAAAAATTCCCTCTCACACCATTCATCATAAATAAATCATTCATCAAAGATATTAAACATCAATCAAAATATATAGTAAGCATCCATCCATGATAAATTAAATAAATCAAGCATTTAAAATAAATTAAAGCATATAATGAACTACACAATCGAATCTAAAAATAAAGCAAGTAAAGACACAGATTGAGGTTTACTGTTTCTATTTAAAATTCTTTAATTAATATATTAGGGTTTTAGAATTTTAGTATTTTAGTATTTGTTTAACCTTCTGTAAAAGTTTTGAAAAATTGGAATGAATTAGGGTTTCATGAATCAAATTAAGATTTAGGGGTAACATTATGAAATTAGGGTTTTAGGATATTAAAACATTAGGTTTATAGTTCTTGGTTACTGGATTATTGTTTTTAGGCTTACTGTGTTGAGTTTGAATGTTTAGGTTTATAAGGTTTTAAGGATTTAAGGATTAGGATTAGGGTTTAGGAAAACTAAGGTTTACAGTTTTGGTTTTGAGAGAATTAGGGTTTAGGAAAATTAGGGTTTAGATTTACTAGTTTGGGGTTTACTGTTTTTGGTTTTGAAGTTGAAGAAAATAGTTTAGAGTTTATAAAGTTTTTGGAAATAGACAAGACGATTTAAGGTTTTTGGAAACAGAAAGTATTTTTTAGGGTTTTTGGAAATAAAAGGATCAATTTAGGATTTTAAATTTTAGAAGAAACAAAATTAGGGTTCTTGAGTTTTAAAAGAAACAGAGGGAATCATAAAAGATTTTTGGAAAACAAAGAAATGAATTAAGGTTTTTAAGGTTTTTAGAAACTGTGGAAATCATTTAAGGTTTTTGGAAACGAAGATCAAATTATTACATCTTCAAAGATCAAAGTTTTGTATGTATAATCTTATGAATCAAATAAAGAACGAAGCTATTGTAAGAAAAAAAAAGAATTTAAAGATTCAAAACTTCGTTCGTTGGTTTCACCAAAAATTGCTTCTTGGATGAACAAGGACAAAGGCAAGGTTGCTGCCTTTGATAGCTTGATTGCTTGCTTGCTTATTCTCTTCTAAAAAGTCCGATCAATTTGTAAAGTTTCAGATCAAAATCCAAGTCCCAGTCCAAAGTCTGATTCCTCCAAAAATTCCCCTAGAATTTAATCATTTTTTTAGTCTTATTTATAGGAAATTTAGATGATTAATTTTAATTGTTTAAGGAAAGTGTATTTAATTAGAAAAAGAAAGTAGAAACCAAATAGAATTTGGTTTTGGAAAAAGTTTCGCTGGCAAAAACTACGTCGGGCTGCGAGGGGCTACGAGCGCTGGCGGGCTGCGGGCCATTTCGCCCGCAGGAAACTCCTACGGGCGAAATGGCCCAAGGCGATTTCGTCCACTGTTTTCGGCGACGAATTTTTCGTCGCCGATTTATTCGTCGTCAATTTTTATTTTTATTTATTTGTTTATTATTATTATTATTTATTATTATTATAATAATTTTTAAAAATTATAAAAAATAAATATTATTTAATTAAGATAACACAAAAATTATTTTAGACTAAATAAAATAATATACTGGACTGGGTCAAAAATTAAGGGTCTATAATTTGCCCTCTGCTTAAACGATCTGAGACTTTAGTAAAAGAGAGTGAAAAGCAATAAGACTTAATTTTAATGAGATGGTTACTTGAATTTGTTTTGAACCCGAGACTGAACTTGATTTGGGTACTTGGACCCGAGACTAGATTGAATATGGGTACTTGGACTCGAGATTGATTTAATTTGGGTACTTGAACCCAAGATTAAATTTGATTTGGGCACTTGGACCCGAGCTTGAATTGGATTTAGGGTACTTGGATCCGAGATTGATTTAATTTGGGTACTTGGATGAGATTGATTTAATTTGGGTACTTGGACCCGAGAATGGGTACTTAGACCCGAGACTGAATTGAATTTGGGTGCTTGGACCTGGGATTGGGTACTTAGACCCGAGATTGATTTTGATTTGGGTACTTGGACCCGAGATTGGATATTTGGACCTGAGACTGAATTTGATTTGGGTACTTGGACCCAAGATTGAATTTGATTTGGGTACTTGGACCCGAGAATGGGTACTTGGACCCAAAACTAAATTGAATTTGGGTACTTGGACCCGAGACTGAGTTTGACTAACCTTTTATCAGTTGAGAAGTCTGACTGCTCCGGCTGCTCTATGCATTGTGGTTCTTCACCCTCAAAATGGATCTTCATCCTTTGAGATCGGGTCTTCACCCTTGAAAATTGATCTTCATCCTTTGAGATCGGGTCTTCACCCTTGTAAATGGATCTTCATCCTTTAGGATCGGGTCTTCATCCTTGAAAATGGATCTTCATCCTTGGAGGCAGGTCTTCATCCTTGAAAATGGATCTTCATCCTTGAAAATCGAGTCTTTACCCTTAAAACATGGATCATTATCCATTGGAGGCCAGGTCTTTACCCTTGAAACATGGATCTTTATCCATTAAAGATCGGGTCTTTACCCTTGAAACATGGATCTTTATCCACTAGAGGTCGGGTCTTTACCCTTGAAACATGGATCTTTATCCATTGGAGATTGGGTCTTTACCCTTGAAACATGGATCTTTATCCATTAGAGGTCAGGTCTTTACCCTTGAAACATGGATCTTTATCCATTGGAGGTCGAGTCTTTACCCTTGAAACATGGATCTTTATCCATTGGAGGTCGGGTCTTTACCCTGGCTTCAACTCTTTTAGCTGGACTGATCTTTTGTCTTTTGCATCTTCATTCTTTTGAGAATTCTAATTTTCTTCTTTTCTTTCTTTTTTTTTCTTTTTTTTTTTCATTCTTTTTTTGTTCTTCCTTTGCACTTTTGCAAAAAATTTAGCCCTTTTTAGCTAGCCTTCATATCCTCTCCTTGCCTCCTGCGTGGCAAGATATTTAAAATATTTTGTTTATGCATAAACTCAAAAACTGAAAAGGAGAAACTTTACCCCCTGTGTAGGCTCAAACCCATGATTTTTCTATGCGGCTCTGATTGATGTTTTTGTTGTCTATTTCTTCGCAAAAGCACTCACTTCTTCTTTTTGCAAAATTACTGGAACTTTCTCAAGTAATGGGCTTTCCATGCCCCCTTGATTCAATATCTTCTTTTGATTCTTTACTTCGCAAGGTGATTGCTGTTCATTTTGACAAGGAATAGATAATTCAAGACAAGAAAGTGCGATGTGATATGCTCATGTATTCGTGATATGCTCATGTATTCATGATATGCATGAATAATACTTATAGTCGTTCTATCGACTCACAGACCGAGGTAATCATCAGAAATGTTCTCATTGGTTCCTTTCAGATGCTTGTTCAGGTCATGCGTTGGAATGACAGGGTGCTTCATATTTATGGCTTTTATCTTCAATATGTTGAAAATATGAGTGGTGGAGACCCCAAGCTGCAAAGTCAGGGATGCATCCATTTCAAACTATGTTTCAACATGTCAGTTGATAGCTTCTTCATGACCTTGCCAATAATCATTTCCTTTGCCCAATGTGTCCTTTGGATGTTCAATGATTCAACATACTTCCCTTAACTTGAAGGCTTTGTATGACAAAATTTTTTTTTTATTTTTTGAATTTTGATTTTGAAATCAAATGCTGGCTTTGCAAAATCAATATCAATGTACCTCAGGACTTGATTTTCCAAATTAACATATCTATAACATGACAACCCTAGTTACCGTACTAAACTCGGGAATCATTTCTATTTAAGCAAGAACTGTTGCACTTCAGATAGGCACATACACATTACTTGGCCAAAGGTCTCATTGAATTTAAATATTGTCTATCTCATATGCATGCTTATTCAAACTATCTCCACTAATAGACTCTACCTATCAAGAGAGATCAACAGGTCTTTGATAGGCTTGAAATGAGGTCTATAAGGGACACAGGTTTAAGTGAAGGTCATTTTGAGATTGGAATTGGTGTGACACAATGGACAAACCCTCACACTATAAATTTCTTGTTGGAACTTTAGACAGTTGGGAGCAATCTTTCTAGACTCCAAATTCCTTCTATCTTCTTGGCATTAATCTGGATCTTGATTAGGATAGTTTTTGCCCTTGCAAAAAGTTTGGCACCCAAATTCGCTTCTTTTCTTCTTCTCCCTTTTCTTTCCTTTTATTTTTCTTACTCTTCTCTTTCTTTGAGCATTTTATCATTTTGTCCTTCTTCCTTGTAGGACTATCAAGTATAGGACTTTCAAAAACTAGGTGACCTTTCTCCTTTTTCTCCGATTTTGGTTGAATCTTTGATTGGGTTGGACCAATTTAAGTTAAACTGTCCTTATAAACCAAATGGAAGCCTTTTGCTGTCTTAGGTAAAAGAGAACTTAGTTGGATTTCTGAACCATTTTGGGTTTTCTTTCTTTTCTTTTTCACTCTTTTTTTTGTTCCCTTTTTTTATTTTTTTCCCTTGTCCTTTTTTCTTTTTTTCTTTTTTTTTCTTTTTTCTTTTTCTTCTTTTTTTGGCTCTAGCTCTAAAAGAGTTGTCTTGTTTGTACCTACTTGGGTTTCCAATAATGGATGAGTGGAGTGACATAAATCTTCTTTAACAGGGATAAAATATTTGTTACTCTAGTGTTGTCTTGATATATTGGAGATATTAGGAAAACTTCAACTATCCTTATGGCCTTGAGAACTTCGACTACCCTCATGGTCTTGAGAACTTCAACTGTCTTCATGGTCTTGACTATTCATTTCTTTCTTTGATCTTCTTGCCTCTTCACCTTAGTGATCACAAGACTTGTCAAAAGTATCACAACAGCTCAGGGTAGGTTGTTAGGGTTATATGCCAATGAAAAGAAAGCTAAAATTTTATGAAGGCTCAAAGGGACAACTAGGGATTAATATTTAACAGGGTGGATACTATTTGTTGGCTAACCAAACAATGCCTAGATCATTTCTCCCTTAAATAAGCAGAGTTCAATTTCACCTCGAAAGTTTGTCAAAGCATGTTCTAAGACTGACTAGGACGTAGACAAAGGTAATTATGCAGGAGCCCTCTCTAAGTAAGCATACACAACTCAATGTTATAGAGTAATTCCCTCACCTAGTAAAGTCATTCAAGTCATGATGCCTAGATATATTAATTCATAATTATCAAGCTAGATTCCTCATTGGTTGAGCACCAAAATGAATAAAGACCAACAAAAATTTTGATGAAAGTAATTTATTCAAACAAATTTAAATTTTAAAAACATGATTGTTCCAAATTAAATATTAAAGAAAGTAAAATTGAAAAATAACATTCAAGCCAAGGAAAGTTTGTTGAGTTTAAGCTTCTTTTCCTTTCACATCTTCAATATTTCCATCTTGAAAGGATGATAAAACAAAATCTTCTTCTAATCCTTTTCCTACCATGAAGGTTGCCGGTGGCAGCACCCTATTGAACCTTGGAAATGGATTACCTTTGGTATTGGGCTTATCCAGCTCAGGCAACTTGCCATTATCAATTAAATTCTAGATCTCATGCCTCAACTTCATATAATTGCCCGTTTCATGTCAAGGCCTTTGATGGAATTGGCAAAATGCATTAGTATCAAAGTTAGGTGGAAGAGGATTAGGCAAAGGACGAGGAGTCAAGGGTTGTAACAATCCCTTCTTTTGTAGCTTATTGAGAAGCCAAGACAGCTGCTTCACTAATTCTGAAAACTACCTCATTCCTCCTTGACTAGCGACATTAATATCAGCTTCCTTTTGTGTACTTTGATTGCTAGGCTGATAATTTCCTTTCTCATTGCTTCTTGTTGAAAAGCGATTCTTCTCCCTTTCCCACTCTTCAATTTGTAGACCAGCTTGGAGAAGATCTTTGAAATCCCTTATAAGGGTGTGAGACATCCTTTCACGGAGATTAGGAAGGACGCCTCTCACGATCATCCTTATTTGATTAGATTCATCGGGCCTTTTCTTGAGCAAAGCAGCCTTATTTCTCCATCTTTTCACATAGTCCACAAAATTTTCATTTGGTCGTTGCCTAATGGACTCAACTTCCATTTCAACATTGTATCCATATTGTTGGATGAAGGCTTTGTACAGCATGTCCTAATCTTTTTGTGTACTTTCCTCTAAGGTGTTGAACCAATTTTGGACAACAGGGTCCAATGAGAGTATGAAGTACCTTAGATTTGAGCCTTAGTAGCTCGGATAGACTGCATAGTAGTGATATACTGTTTCACATGGAGATGAGGATTTTCGATTCCATCAAACTTTGCAAAAGATGGCATCTTGAACTTATACGAAACTTCTTCATCTAGCTCAAATAATTTGTCAACTTCGGACATTTCTTCGGTCTTTAGTTTCTTCTCAAATTTCTTTTCTAAGTCTACAATCATCTTTTCAACATCAGAAGTCTCGATTTTCTCCATAGTTGTCCTTTCAATAATCTTCGGTTCTTTCTTCTTGTCTTGAGGATCTTGGTAGTATTGAGCCCAATCATCATCATCATCAAAAACCACTTAACTTTGGTCTTCCCTTTGTCCTTAAGCTTCTTAGTGCTAGCAGATGCTTCGACATGATTTCCTAAAATCGCAGCCAATTGGTTCTTCACGGTCTCGGCTATGGCCTCTTTTATTTCTTTCATCTTGGCATTAAGGGCATCATCCACCATTCTTTGAATTTGTTCGGGCTCCATTGCTTTTGGTGAGCAAGTGATTGAGTCGTTGCTAGATTCTTTGTAGGTTGGATTGTCGTAAGCTTTTGAACTGTCGTAATCTATGGCTATGAGCCAGAAAGGATCAATGATATGAGATGCAAATGTATGCATGCATGCATGTATGCACAAACAATTAACAAACAAGGACAAATAGGACGTTCCTTCCAACCTTATAACATCCACACACGAATGGCGAGTCTCTTTTCCTAGGTATATGGTTAACAAAATACCAACATGGAGTATCTTGTTTTCGAATATTTCCCTCGGACGTTTCAACCAATAGTTATATTTTCAAAAATGGAAATCAATTTATAATAATTCCCATTAATTAGATTTTAATCCATTCAACCAACTATAATAGCTTTTATGCTATATTGGATTAAAACTAAATTAAAAGGTTTATTATAGATAGATTTCTCACTTGAAAAAGTAACTAATGATTCATGCCAAAAACAAGCCCATGATTAATTATTCTTAGTATAAACTAGGCTCACAGTTGATTTTTAGTATTTCATAATTGACCTAAATAATTTGCAAGCTCTTTGTAAAAAGGTTGGATAAAAATAATTTTGTAAAAAGATTTTAGAAAAAATGAATTTTGGGCTTAGTATTTGAGTCATGAGAAAAGAATTTTTTGATTTATTTTTAGAAAAAGTTTTATGTCCAAAGACCATTTTGAAAAATTTTTAAAATAGCTTTGGTCTTTTAGACTTTAAAGAAAAATTTATTTTGAGCTTAGAGATGTACTTGGGTCATATTCGAAAAAGAACAAACCAAACAAACCATGATTTAAACTAAGATAAACTAACCTAGTCAAACAACATGCGTTTGGGATAAAACCTAAGGAAAGTAACTAGGTCAATTACATGAGCTTTAGTCTTTGGGTTAAAATGCTTAGGTGCCTATAGCAAGTATATACCAAATGGTACGAGGCTATGAGTGGTTATGTCATGCTCGATCTCCATACCTTGAGTGAAAGTATCGTATCCCTTACATAGTACAACACGGGTAACACGGGCGTCCTAACTCACGCACACGATGCAATATAATATGATATAATAGATAATATCATTATAAGAAAGAATAGAATAATATAAAGACCAACAAAATCAACTTCTCTTATCCCCAGTGGAGTCGCCACTGTGTGCGGGGATTTTCATCCCCACTCCCGGTGGAATGGTTCTTGAGACTTCGGCGCTGTTTAGGCTTGGGGGCTTAGAGAACACGGACCTAAGTCCGGAGAAAATGGAGTCGCCACCCGGACAGGCAGGGAAAAAAAGAAAGGGGTGGATGACTCGATTCCTAAGGAATCCCCAACCCCCTAATGGGTTCGAAAAGTTGGGTACGTGTGGGGAAGGTGAGAAATGGCCCAGCACCCCCCACAACTCCTGGTTCATTGGAACCGGCCTCCTTTACAGGTCTTAATATTATAAAATTCTTAAGTATAACAATATTATCCATATTACACGCAACAATTGAAATAAAGCATCGTTATATTAAAAATCAAAGCAATGTCCAAACAAAGCAAATAAATGGACACCCATTTGAAGATGGAAACATGTCCTTACGTCATCCATGTCTAAACTAATAGGACACCCACCAAAAGGTAGAAACATGTCCTTTACATTGGTCCAAAATATAAAATGATTTAAATTACAGGATATTTAACTAATGAGGCACCCACAAAGTGGAAACATACCTCTTACAACATTTGGAAATTAAAATAAATTGATAAAAGTAAATAACCATTCATCATAAATAAATCATTCATCAAAGATATTAAACATCAATCAAAATATATAGTAAGCATCCATCCATGATAAATAAAATAAATCAAGCATTGAAATTAAATAAATCAAGCATTGAAAATAAATTAAAGCATATAATGAACTACACAATCGAATCTAAAAAAAAAGCAAGTAAAGACACAGATTGAGGTTTACTGTTTCTATTTAAAATTCTTTAATTAATATATTAGGGTTTTAGAATTTTAGTATTTTAGTATTTGTTTAACCTTCTGTAAAAGTTTTGAAAAATTGTAATGAATTAGGGTTTCATGAATCAAATTAAGATTTAGGGGTAACATTATGAAATTAGGGTTTTAGGATATTAAAACATTAGGTTTATAGTTCTTGGTTACTGGATTATTATTTTTAGGCTTACTGTGTTGAGTTTGAATGTTTTAAGGATTTAAGGATTTAAGGATTAGGATTAGGGTTTAGGAAAACTAAGGTTTACAGTTTTGGTTTTGAGAAAATTAGGGTTTAGGAAAATTAGGGTTTAGATTTACTAGTTTGGGGTTTACTTTTTTGGTTTTGAAGTTGAAGAAAATAATTTAGAGTTTATAAAGTTTTTGGAAATAGACAAGATGATTTAAGGTTTTTGGAAACAGAAAGTATTTTTTAGGGTTTTTGGAAATAAAAGGATCAATTTAGGGTTTTAAATTTTAGAAGAAACAAAATCAGGGTTTTTGAGTTTTAAAAGAAACAGAGGGAATCATTTAAGATTTTTGGAAAATAAAGAAACAAATTAAGGTTTTTAAGGTTTTTAGAAACTGTGGAAATCATTTAAGGTTTTTGGAAACGAAGATCAAATTATTGCATCTTCAAAGATCGAAGTTTTGAGTGTATAATCTTATGAATCAAATAAAGAACGAAGCTACTGTAAGAAATAAAAAGAAATTAAAGATTCAAACCTTCGTTCGTTGGTTCCACCAAAAATTACTTCTTGGATGAACAAGGACAATGACAAGGTTGCTGTCTTTGATAGCTTGATTGCTTATTCTCTTCTAAAAAGTCCGATCAATTTGTAAAGTTTCAGTTCAAAATTCAAGTCCCAGTCCCAAGTCCGATTCATCCAAAAATTCCCCAAGAATTTAATCATTTTTTAGTCTTATTTATAGAAAATTTAGATGATTAATTTTAATTGTTTAAGAAAACTGTATTTAATTAGGAAAAGAAAACCGAAACCAAATAGAATTTGGTTTCGAAAAAAATTTTGCCGGCGAAAACTACGTCTGGCTGCGAGGGGCTACGAGCGTTGGCAGGCTGCGGGCCATTTCACCCGCGGGAAAATCCTGCGGGCGGCCATTTCGTCCACTGTTTTCGGCGACGAATTTTCCGTCGCTGAATTTTTCGTCGCTGATTTTTATTTGTATTTATTTGTTTATTATTATTATTTTATTATTATAATAATTTTTAAAAATTATAAAAAATAAATACTAAAATAAATATTATTTAATTAAGATAACACAAAAATTATTTTGGATTAAATAAAATAACGGACCGGACTAAGTAAAAAATTAAGGGTCTACAGGATAATTACCAGAGCAAATTAAACCATATATTTCATTTTAAATTTTATTTTTATTTTTACTGTTAGTTTTTTTAATTTATTTTTTTTTCAATTTTACTTTTCTTAAGTTCTTATTTTAAAAAATTACAATTTTTTTTATTTTTTCTCTTTTTTTTTTCATTTTTCTTGCATAATAATAATTATACTTTTTAGATCCAAATGAATATTAAATACTAATTATACAAATATTAAATTAGAAATTATAATAAAAAATATTTATAAAATTTAAATTTATTTTCTATCTTTTCTTTCATTATAAGCTCTTCCCTTTTTACAAACTTAATATGAGCAAAAATTAAATTATCAATTTTTTTCATTTTTTTTCAATAATGTTAATATCTATTTTCAATTAAAAGCTACAAAAATTCAAATATTTGTTTACAATTAGGCCTAATTAATTTCATATATTTAATAATTGAACACTTTGAGCAATCCTCCAAGTTATTAATTCTAAATCTTTTCTATTTCTTATTATATTTGATTTTAATATTCTATTTCTCATAGATACATATTAATATAATACAATTAGTATCTCTAATTATAAAATTTAAATACATTAAATAGAAAGTTTAACTATATATTGTTATTGCACACCAAGACATATGTTCAATTCTCCCCTTACCATATTATAATACTAAAAAAATATATTACTATTATTATTACTATTATTATTATTACGCAGTTTGTTTATATATATATATATATATATATATATAAAGTAATTAATCATAATGATGGCCAATGGCAACCACTACTAATTAGTGATTATCGGCAACTATGTTTAAATTTACCAATCATCGATAATTAATAAATTAATAAATATTTTTTTACTATAATAAATTTATCAAGTTAGAAAATAAATATAAAACCAACTTAAAAGTTAAAAATTAAAATTTCACCAATTAAAATTCAATATATTCAAAATATATATACAACATATATATAATATATACATAATATGTATACATACTATAAAGATAACATAAATTTTTTTAAAAAAATTACAAAATAATGATTTTCTTCAAAATTTAAAAATTTATGATGCAAACAATAAATCCAAATTTTGAAATAAAATATCTATCAGAATCTCCATCAATCTCTTCCATAAGAAGTTAAAAACAACAATATTACTTTTAGATATGATTTTGAAAATAATATTGATCATCAAGATACCAAAATCAAAAGCAAAAAGATTTGTTCTAATTTATAAAAGTCTATTTTTATAAAAGTCTATTTTTCAATTGATTATCAATGCAGGAGATGGATAACATTTTACTTAATCTTCAAATATTTTCGAATCTAAAACCCAAAAAATCAAAGGTAACTAAAAATCCATAAATCTAACATATTTTTTCTTCAAATATGCATGCGATGGCATATGATTAGAATAAATTGGGTATTTTTTTTTCAATTTTTTTTTCTCAAATTTGTGATGTCAAAGAAAAAGAGGTAAACCAAACCTAAAAATTTGAAAAATATTTTTGACAAAATTGAAAGAAGTGGTACAAGTTGAATATTTGTTGTATTTGTTTAGCAAAAAGAATAAAAAAAAACTATATTTAACTTTAAATGTGGTATATTTTATTAAAAAATGCATCCAGATAAATATTTTTTCTATTATATTTGTTTTGTTTCACATATTTTTAATATTCTTGATATTGTTAGTATGGTTTGAATTTTTAATGTTTATTAATTTTTTATTTATGACAAATGAGTAGAAACATAATATTATGATTATAAGATAGGGAGAAGGCACAAAAATAACCATAAAGTTTGCATAAAGATGAGAATGTCACTTTGTTATGAGATATGTGGATGACTACTTAATTGGATTAATCTTATCCTATCAGGATTATAATTAACTTTATTTTATTCATATCATGATTAACTTTATTAGAATTATGTTTAACTTTATTTTATTCTTATCAAAAGTCTATTTACACCACTATATATATCCCATTACGAGTGATATATTTGACACAATTAATAATATAGAGATTTCTCATATTTCTCATTTTCTATTTAACTTCTCTCTTCTTTTATTTACAACACGTTATAAGCACGAAGCTCTAACTAAAGAATTTAGGAACGCTTTCATAATTAGTTTATATTTCTTAATATTTTAGCATGATTGATCTTAACTATATTGATATTTATAATTTTATCTATAAGTGATATCAAAGTCATCATATTAAATTATTAAAAAATTATGAGATTATAATATATATATTTAATCTATTCGGCTGTTCAAAATTATTTAATTTTTTTTTTGCAAATCCATATTGAAAAGTGCAATATAAAGAAGGGTATTTCTTTTTTTCCTTTTCCTACTAGCTTTGTTACACCTTTTTAATTGGCTAGCCTTGATTAACCCATATTGTAAATTGACATATATATATATATATATATATATATTTTAACGTGGCATCATGTACATGTTGAAAATTTATGCCTTTAATACCTATAAATCCAATGAATTAAGAAGCTTGACAATTGGATTTCGGGTTTTTGAACTATATATATTAATTTTATTAAAGAAATATAATGTTCAGTTTTGAAGTAAGTGCAAGTGTGCAACCACACACACACATATATATATATATATATATATATATATGTTTAATTGTTGCATTATGTTGAGTTAAGGTACTGCTTCTGACATGGATAATAAGTATAATTTTATTATATTGATTTTGATGACAACCATTTTTGTTGCTCTTTGTATATATATTCGATTGTTGAATAGATATATTTATGCATATATATAATGTGTGAATGAGGTTTCTGTTTAATGTCCATATATATACATATATCTATTATGTGGTTCTTCATTAGATATATTTTTATTGGATTCAATTAGTATAGTATATGAAAATAAATAAAATTATGAGTAAATATTTGTATATTCAAGTGAAACCGATAAATAGATTGACATTTACTATGATTTGATATAATTATTTGCAATCTTAGAGTTATAATATTTAAACTCTAATTATAATTTTTAAGTCCTTATTTATTTGATAGCATTATAATTTATCTACTTTATGATTTTTATTTTTATTTGGTATATTTACAATATGAAATATCATAAAACTTGAATTTATTACTTTTAATATTTTCTGAAGAAATTATCTATTATGGGTACTTAATAATGAGATTCACATTGATATTGTGAATCTTAGAGATACTATGAAAAGAAAATCAAGTATTCCCGCAGGATCGCTTAACAATAATGATTTTCCTTTTGATTATTCAAACGAGAAATTAAAATTTGGTTATCTTATCATAAATGATTTATTACAGTTTTTTTTGTGGATATTAAACTTCTTATGCCTCAAATGTGCTCCTGCAGTAGCAATATTGAGAGTATAAATTCACAAAATATTATGAGCTAATTTATTGTTTACCTATAGCTAAATAAAATTTTTTAGCTTTTGATAAAAAATCATCAAACTTGTCCAACTGACTTAACATCATTTCTTAAAATGAATGTAATATTTTTTTAATACCATGGACAATAATCTTGATAAAAGGGTGATGGTGAAAATTTTTTTTTCTATCAATTATGAAAGCAAAAGTCTAATATATATATATATATATATATATTGGCACCACTCCCATAATTCTTCATGATAAAAAAGTATTGGTTATAATTAATATTAATAGAAATCAATATTAATATGATATCTGATTTTGCAAATGTGGTTGAAGACTCTAGAAGAGTTCATCTTATATTTTGAACTTGAACAAATGATATATTGATGATGTATTGTATTCAAGTAGATTCCAAAGAAATCTACTAAGTTTGAAATAATACGTCGCAATAGATATTCTATTGAAATATAGTGAAAGAGATATTGAATTTTTATGTGTTAACTTTATGAATTTGAACCAGAAGTTCATATTTAAGAAATTTTAAATTTCTTAACTAGATTATACTTTATAAAAAAATAAAAATGGTTGAGTTACACTATATGCACCGGAAGTGCATAGATCTCAAAATTTTTATCCTTTGGCATGATCATCTTGGTCATCCATGTTTAAATATAATGTAACGTATTATTAATAATACAAATGGACATCCACTAAAAGAATTAGAAAATAAATTTTCTTGTTGATTACTTTTGTACTTCTTGTACTCAAGGTAAATTAATTATAGACCTTCACCAACTAAATTACATTTAGAGTCCCCTGAATTTCTATAAAAATACGTGAGGATATTTATGACCCTATCCATCAATCTTGTAGACCATTTAGATACTTTATGGTTTTAATTAATACTTCAACTAGATGATCATATCTTTGTCTATTGTCAACTCCTAATGTTGTTTTTTCTAAATTTCTTACTCAAATTATAAAGTTAAGGTCAATGATTCTTGATTATCATATCAAGACAATTTTTATAGATAATGCATATGAGTTCACTTGAAAAGTATTTAATGATTATATTACCATTGAACATTTTATTGCATATATTCATAATTGATATGGTTTAGTTGAATTATTATTAAGATTTTATGATCAATTATTATTCTTATGCTTATGAAATCAAAACTTTCAATATATGCTTGGATGCATGTTATTGTTTATATTGCACCTTTAATTTGTATATCATTGTCTGCATATCACAAGTTTTTCATTTTACAACTTGTATTTATCTGAATTAATATGTCTTATTTAGAATTTGCGATATTAAATTTCTTATTGCAGTGTATATATTCTTATTGTATCCCCTTAAAGAAATAAGATGGATTATCAATATTATTTTGATAACTATATAGATTTTGATTATCTACATTAAATATTATAGACCTTTACCAATAAATTTTCTAGAGCAAGATTTTTAGTGAGTTGGTTTTCACTCTATTAGGAGAAGATAAAAGTAAAGGGCCAAAAGCACAATAGATTTGTTGAAATATACCAACTTTATCCAATCTTGATACATGCACAAATCAATGTGAACTAAAAGTTCAAAAACTAATTTGTTTGCATAATGTTGCAAATCAATTACCGGATATATTTACAAATACCCAGTTGGTGTTCAAACCACATATTTTAGCTGCTAATACTCTTGCTCGATTGATTGTCTCTATAGGACATCTTATTAGTGTGGTAGCTAATAGATATAATATACGTCTGAAGCATAGTAGACTACTTGATTCAAAATATTAATTTTTGAGATAAGGGGAAATGAATAATTTCAAAATGATACTCCTGAAGAGGTCAAAAGTAACATAAGTCAATAACTATATATTTCTAGAGAAGTAACCCTAGAAGTGGTTTCGGTACCTAAAAATTATGAGATCTCATTAAAATCTAGAAATATGTGAAAAAGAGATGAAATTATTGTTGATAATATGTTTGCATATGTTGCTATTGAAATTATCAAAATATGCTTGAGCCTAACAATATTTAAAATTATCGACATTGAAGTGATTGGCCAAAATGAAAAGTAATCAAGGCTGAGCTAGATTCATTTGCTAAACATATAATATTTGGACCGATAGTCCAGACACCAGAAGATATCATACCCATGGGCATTGTATGTAAAAGAAAAAAATCATATGAGATTATAAAAAAAGTATATTTCCTATATTATGAATGAAATTACTCTTAAAATTAGTTTTGCAACCCCTGAATAGCTCGACATTATATTATAATAATTTACTCATATAGCTCTTAAAAGAAATGAGTTAAATGAAATTATGATATATAAGGCACAACTTGTGGTATAAGAATTCTCACAAAGTTCTTGTATAGATTATGATGAGACATATTCTCCTATCATGGATGTTATTATATTTAGATTTTTTTATCAATTTGATAGCCTTTGAAAGGCTTGACATATATTTGATGAATGTTGTGACAATTTACTTATATAGTTTATTAGATAACAACATATATATGAAAATCCCTGAAGGATTCAAAATGCCTGAAGCATCAAGATGTCTGAAGCATATAATATCTTGATAAATATACTATATTGAGTTTAAAGATTCTAATATAAGCTAGGTGGATGTGGTATAGTTGCCTATTTAAATACTTAGAGAAAATGGAAATGAAAATAATTTTATTTGCCTATGTATTTTTATCTGGAAGATAAATACAAAATTTATCATAGTTGCAATTTATGTTAATGATTTAAATATAGTGGGAACTCTAGAAGAGATCTAAATTACTGCAGACAATTAGCAAGGAAATTTAAAATGAAAGATCTTGGAAGAACATAATTTTATCTTGGATTTCAAGTTGAATATTTGTCAAATAAAATTCTTGTCCATCAAATATTATATATTAAACTTGAAATAATTTTATATGGATAAATCTTATTCATTAAGCACTCCAATGGTTATTTATTCCCTTGATGTAAAAGGAGATCTCTTTAGCCCCTGGAAAGATAATGAAGAGATTCTTAGTCCTGAAGTACCATATCTCAGTGTAATAGGGACGTTCTTATATCTTGCTAACAACACAAGACCAAATATTACTTTTACAGTTTACTTACTTGCAAGATTTAGTTCTGCACCAACTAGAAGGCATTGGAATGGAGTGAAGCATGCTCTTTGCTACCTACATGGCACATCCGATATGGGTTATGTCTTCACATATAACACTTCACATATAACAATACTGCTATTTTCATGGCGATATGTGAAGCAAATAATCACTATTACTTCATCAATTCATTCAGAGTTATTAGCTATTTATGAAACTAGTCGTGAATGTGTGTAGTTGAGAAGCATGATCAAATATATTGGAGGAGCATTTAGATTACCTGTAGAAAGCAACAAGCCAATAATATTGCATGAAAATAATGCATCATGGATTGCACAAATCGAAGGAGCTACACAAGGGTGACACAGATGAATATATATCACCAAAGTTCTCTTATACACATGAAAAAATGAAGAAATGAAAAGTCGATATTTGCAAATTTCGTTCAAGCAAAAATTTAGTAGATTTGTTCATAAAGACACTACCGACATCAATCCCCAAAAGACATGTATACAATATTATGATGTGTTCACTTAAAATATTTTAGTTGAATGTGTTTTTGAGGGGAAGTCACCTATAAATACTATACTCTTTTCTTTTTCCGCTAAGTTTTTGTCCCATTGGTTTTTCTTAGCAAGGTTTTAACGAGACATGTTCATAGGGATAGTCATCCAAGGGGAAGTGTTATGAGATATATGGATGACTACTTAATTGGATTAATCTTATCCTATCAGGATTATGATTAACTTTATCATATTCAGATTAGAATTAACTTCATATTCTTTTGTTCTTAACAAAAGTCTATTTACACCACTATATATATCCCATTATGGGTGATATATTTGACACAATTAATAATATAGAGATTTCTCATATTTCTCATATTCTATTTAGCTTCTCTCTTCTTTTATTTACAACACTCTTAAAGTTTTTTTTTCTCATTTATATACTTAGAGTGGTAAAAAGCTGATAAATTAGCTCCCCTTTTAACAGAAAGCTAATTGTCACCAACTATTTGGGTAGTTAGTAGAAAAGTGTGCAAAATATGTCCCTTAATTTTGTGTGAAAATATGGATTGATACTAAATTTTTTTTTACTCAATTATGCATTAAAATGATATTTTTACCTATTTATAATGGAATCAAATATATTTAAGATCATTTTATACTAATAATATTTTGATTAAAATTATTATTTTATACTTCTTCTAATGAACCTTTATAATTATTATTCAAAATGTTGATCTTAATACCCTTTGAGTTTGAAGACTTGTCTTTAGACTATTTTAAGCCTTGTAAAGCTATAGAATATTTTGTCTATTTTCTCTTTTGATGATTGGCCATAGGATGACCTTGATGTGTGTTTGATAAACTCTATTTTTGATTAATGTTTGAAGGAATAATGCAAAAGTGGTTCTTAAGCCAACTTTATTATATCCATTTGAATTCATAAATTTTTCCAAATATTCCTATAGGCCATAAGTTGGCCTTTACAAAAATTCTTTAGACCACAGGTTGGCCTATTACAGGTTTTTCCTCTCTTTCAATTCTCATATGGTTGGATAATATTTCTTCAAGTATTTGTCATTAATTGTTCTTTTATGAGATTTCCTTTTTAGAATGGCTAACCAGTAGGCATTTCTATCGAGTACTCTGTATATTTTTAATGGTCCTTCCCAATTGGGAAACCATTTTCCATACTCTTGATCCTTAACACCTAAAGGAAGAATGATTTTCCATACTAAGTTCCTAGCTTCAAAGTTCTTCCTTCTAACTTTTCTATCATATGACTTAACCACTTGCTTCTTCTGCACCAGTATGTGATTGAGTGCCTGCAACCGTGTTTCCTCTATGTTCTCTTGTTCCATCATCATGGCTTCATTTTATTCTTCAGGAATGAGATCATTCTATTGTGCCACCATCAAGGAAGGAACTACCACTTCCAATGGTAAAATAGCATCATGGCCATATGTGAGGGAAAAAGGAAAGACACCCATGACCCTTCTTTTGGATGTCCTATAAGCCCATAAAGTTTTTGAGAGAATTAAACTCCAGTCCCTTAGATTTTCCTCCAATATCTTCTCCAAGGTTCCAGTGAGAACCTTATTTGATGCTTTAACTTGTCCATTAGCTTAAGTGTAGTGAGGAGTGGAGTTGATCAATTTAATCCCTTAGTCTTTGGTGAATTCCCTCATTTCATCACCAGTGAACATTATTCCTTAATACGTGGTGATCATTTGAGGAATGCAAAACTTGTGGATAATGTGTTCCTTAATTAACTGAATTTCATCCTTTTGCTCTACTTTCTTCAAGGGCACTGCCTCTATCCACTTGTTGAAATAATCAGCTATCACAATTAAGAAGCTATACCCTTTTGATGAAGTAGGAAATTTTTTTTCCAATCAATAGCTCACCACCTGAAATGGCCAAGGCTTGATAACTGCCTGCATGTCCTCAGCATGTTCCCTTTGAATACTCCTATATCTTTGGCATTGTTGACATCCTTTAGCATATATGATGCAATATTTCAAGATGGATGGCAAAAAATAGCCATGCCTTTGTATAAGCTATCTTATCTTTATTCCCACCTAGTGAGCCACACAAACCTCTTCATACACTTACTTCATTACCTCCAGCACCTCTGACAGTGTCAAGCACCTGAGTAATAAGCCATCTTGTCCTTTTCTAAATAATTCACCACTCATAAATATATAATTAAGTGCTTGGATTTTCACTGATGGATGGTCATCCTACCAAGGCATTCCCAATATCTTTTGATCTCCTACTGCCACTCCCTTGCAGCATTAACAACTAAGGAAAAGGAGTCCATTAGAATCCCTCTTTTTATGATTGATGGATGATTTTTCATTTGGACTAAAATCATCCTTTAAGCTAAATCTTTTATCATTCTCAACCTTGAAGCCACTTGAGCTAATTCATTAGCTTCCCAATTTTTTTCCCTCGAGACTTGTAAAAAAGTGGCTTCTTCAAAGTAATTAATTAATTGAATGGTTGCAATGTAGTAAGGAGCTAGAGATAAACTGCTACACTTGTATTCCTAATTGTGAATCCCCTATTATCATTACTCTTTTGGCTTTCAAATCTTGCAGCACCTCCAAACCAATCACCAATGCTTCATACTCAGCCTAATTATTAGTGCACTCAAAACCCAAGCTACTCCATTAAGGGAAGTAATCATGATCCCTGCACTAGCAGCTATACAAGTTCATGAACCATCAAATTTTAACATCCATGTATCATTCCCCACAAAAAATATAGGAAGGCTCTTCTTCCATATTCCTTTGGAGAGGTGGATAATCTACCAAAAATTATATGCCTTTACAAATTTTTATAGAAATATATTAAAGAAAATTTGGCCATGGCAATAACCAATTATGAGCGGGAATTTTTTTCCCACTCTCGGTGGAATGGTTCTTGCGACTTCGGCACTGTTAGGCTCTATGCCTTAGAGAACACGGGACTAAACCCTAATAATTAAGGCTCAACACCCGGACGGGCTAAGAAAATAGAAAGGAGTGGATGACTCGATTCCTAAGGAATCCCCAACCCCCCTACTTGGGCTTGAAAAGTTGGATACGCATGGGGAGGGAAAAAATAACCCAACACCTCCATAACACCCTGTCCATTGGAACCGGTCTCTTTTTCAAGTCTTAATATTATTAGATTCTTAATTATTGCAATATTATGCATACTGCATGTAATTAAAATGAAGGATACCATATTATTAATAAAAAAATATCAACCAAAAGGGGCACCCACACGAGATGAAAACATGCTCTTACAATTTCCAATGTCTAAAACATAAGTAAACAAAATAGGACACCCACCAATTGGTGAAAATATGTCCTTTAAAATAGTTCAAAAATCCTTAAAATAAATTAAATTACATAAACAAAATAAACAAGGCATCCACAAGTGGAAACATGCCTTTTACATCCTTAAAATATAACCAATAAATAAATATTAACATAGTCCAGTTATTCATAATATAATAAAATATGTAATCCAAACATATATTTCATCATAAAAATTGCAATCTGCAATCATATCTTAATATTAACCCCTTATCTAATTATAGTGTTCAACGCACACGGCGGTCTTGCTAGCCGGTTAACGGGCGGGAGTTAAGGGGGCAACATCTACGAAAGGTAAATGTTTTGCAAGATAGGGTTATACTGTGAAATTAGGGTTTAGTTCAAATTAATATTGAAAGCACGCAATTAAGGTTTAAATCAAACTAAGTTTTGGGGTTTGGGATGAAAGTTAAAGTTTCAGATGCTAACAACAAATTTATAAAACTAAGCACAAGGGACAGTGAGTTCAATGAATCGATTTGATGTTAATATTTAAAAAGAATGAAAGAACCAAATAAAATTAAAATAAGAAATAAAGACAATAAACTTTAAATTATCTAATCAAACTTGCGTTGTTGGCTCCTCCAAGATAGGTTTACTGGTGCAAGCTTAATTGCATAATTACTAACTGGCAGCCTGGATCAAGTGATGTCTTGGCTTGTGCCTTTGATAATTCTAGAGTCAAGCTACTGCCTCTCCTTCACCTCTTGCTTCTATATGTTTAGCTTTGTTTTAATAGTTGTTGTTTTTCCTTAAGGTTTTGCTACCCTCTTTTCAATCCCCCTTCCTTAATTGTTTTAAACTTGAATTTATAGGCATAAGATGGCTTAGTCAAACCCTTAAATTTCAAATCCTTTCTGCTTATCCAAAAGAAATCCAAAGTTAAACCCAATTAGGAATCTTAATCTGCCCCAAAATTAAGATTAAAAGCCAAATTTTAAGTCCCATGGCAAATTGGCTTGGCCAATTTCCATGGGTCAACCCTATGGCGAATGAGCTAAGCTGATTTGTCATGAATTTGGGTTTCTTATCTGGTTTGGCTTGGTTTGTTCATTTAAAATTGGACCATGTTTAGACTTATTTTAAGCCTTTTAAAACTATATCAAACTTATTTAAGCTTTTAAAATTAGATTGGACTAGGTTTAAACTTTTTGGATTTGACATGGCTCTTTTTCATTAGGACTGAACTAATTCAGGGCTAAAATTAAGGGTCTATAGTTTTGTTCCCTGCTCGAACGATCTTGAATTTATTCAAAGAGTGAAAAGCAATATGATTCTAAGATGGGTTGGGTTTTGGACCTACAATGTAACACCCCTTCCCGACCTACGTGTGTAAGCTGAGTAGAGGCGCCACACTAACCTAATGTTGCTACCAATTTTACTTAGTAATTTTGCCATAGTTTCACTTAAAAATTGAGTCCCAAGTGTCGACAAAACTGGTTTTTTTTTTTTTTTTTTTTCTGATTTTTGAAAATATTTTTACACAAACCAATGCAACCAAAATCATTCTCAGTACACTTCCAATAAATCCCCCTTATAACCTCAACTACAACCTGCAAAAAGGATTTACACTTCTTGTAACACCCCCATATCCAATGCCCACACACTACAACCACAACAATGTAGCATAAGTGCATCAAACATAGGGATGCTACGGTTTTCTTAATATTCAAAACACTTTTAACTTGATATAATACCCTTATCATTATACATTATAGAAAAGTAGATTATTTACTTATAAAACAAAACATATTAGTTATATATATATACATTTAAATATTACCCAGCGGAAGTTATAAAATATGTACATATTTACAAACACTTGATTACATATTTAAATATATCCATACTTTTACATTATAAACATTACTTTACAAAATATAAAGAAGTATACATGATTGGCAATTCTCTTCTGATCTTTAAGTTCCCAAAATCAACTCTTCAAGGTCTACTCTCACTTGGTCTTGATGAACTCTCGGGTTCGACTCTATCAGCTCTAATACCTGCGCGATTAAACACTATCGCGCTAAGCCAAGGGCTTAGTAAGATAATTCATGCTAAAATGCAATGTCACAAATTAATTACATATATCAATCAAAAGCATATTATTTATTCAATATGTTGCTTTGTTCAATGTCACATCAATATTCATATAATAGCACCATTCATTATACTCATTTAAATTTATCATTATAGCCAACAACTATGACTTTATATACGTACCCTTTCCCAACCAGGTCGGTTGCCTTCCAATCCCAAGGGTCTGCAGGAGGCAAATAGGCACGTATAACATTATCAGTAACATACCTTTCCCCATCCAGGTCGGTTGTCCAAGTTTGGTTGCCCATTCCAATGGGTCCGCATGGTTCCGCAGAAGGCAAATAGGTACGTATAATACTGACTATATCGAACCTTCCTCCTACCAGATCGGTAGTCCAAGATCGGTTGCCCAACCCACTGGGTCCGCATGGTTCCGCAGGAGACGGATAGGTCCGTTCATTAAACTTATCAATACCTTTTCAATTCATTTCTTTTTCACAAGCAAGTTAAGCAATCATTATATACAATATTCATTACATTATCTAAACACTCACATTATTATTCAATCCTATCATCAATGCATGCTTCAATCATATTTCATTTGAATCACTATAACATCTTTGGTATAACATTTCAATGTGCATTACTCATGAAACACATTACCATTCACAATGCATAACATAACATTATTCAATCTCAACAATGCAATTAGGGCAATTCAACCTCTTCACAACCTAATCCAAAAGGAATATTAGCAAAATGACCATATGAATAGTACATTCTGGTTTTAGACTCCATTTTATCCTTATTTTGAAAAATTGTATAAAATAATCTACTTGACTAAAAATTCTAAAATTTTTACAGAATTTAGTTTTGTATCTTAAAATAATTCCTTTAAAATTTCAGATCAAACTGAACACAAAATCTTGGTCAAATAGTTCACCTAACCAGACTGCCCCAATTGCCCTGCATCCTGGCAGCAGTTCTGAACTTTGTGAATTCCATAAATCAAATTCAATCAACGTGGTTCCAAATTATTTTTATCAAATACTAGACTCACTAAGAAACAACATATCCAAAATTCAATTGGATATGATTTTTCTACATTTTATTAAAAATCCCGAAATACAGCTGTCTCAGTTAAGGTACCTGCTGGAACAGGTCTAATAAAAATAATCTTTCTAAACTCATAACCATTCCAAAATCGAATCAACATATTTTCAGTCATTCTAGACTCATAGAGACACAACATATCAAAAATTCACTTCAAAAAAATTTTTCTATAATTAATTAAAAATCATACAAATCACAGCCTTTACTAATTGTAAAACAGAAACAATTTCACTAAACACAACTCTTACTCTTCCATCACCAACACCAACCCAACTTCTCATCTATCAAGCAAAATCAATACTTAAAATCACACCATAAGCAACTTAATCATACCATCATCAAATCACAACTCAACTCAAGCATAACTTCAAAAATAACAAGGGTAAACAAGAGCAAACTTACCAAATAATGAAATTCCTTGAAACTCCAACTTGTAACTTTGAAAACTTCCTTCACTTTGAACTTGAAATCATCAAAACCATCACTTGTTCTCTTGCTCTCTTGTCTCTTTGATGAGCCGGCCACACAACAACAAGAAGAAGAAGAAAAAATGATGAAGAAACACAAAGTCAATAGGCATTAAATACCCATCCAAAAGAAAATTACTATAATACCCTCATCCATTTAACTAAGCTTTTGTCATATCTATACCCATTTAAGTAATTCACAACCAACACAAAAATATCCTCTTTCCTTGACTTTCCATTTTGACCACTTTATATGTTATATATATCACCATATAAGCAACATATACAATTATCTCTAAACCCTCTTTTCTTTCCCAACCACCATACAAAAACATTCTCTTCCCATTTCTCAATTCAAACCAACAACAACAACAACAAAACTTCTAGGGCATGCATAGGGATATTACATACAACATCCTAATTTGGGCCCTGGACCTACAACATCTTAATTTGGGTTCTGGACCTACAACATCTTAATTTGGGTTCTGGACCCGTGAATTAATTTTGGTTCTAGACCCGTGAATTGATTTGTGTTTTAGACCCATGAACTAGGGATCATGAATCAAAGTGCTGTCAATGAGCCTCACTTCCTGAAATCCTTCATTGTATGGCTTAACTCTCTGTCCATTCACTTTAAAAGTCTCACTTGTTTGAGAGTTAAGTAATTCAATGGCACCAGAAGGATACACCTGAGTTATCTCGAAAGGACCACTCCATCGAGACTTAAGTTTCATGAGTTAAAAAGTAAAACCTTCATACCTGGACTCAATGTCTTTCGCACTATAATTCTGTCATGAAGTGCTTTAGTGCGATCCTTGTAAATTCTCGAGCTCTCATAGGCCTCATTTCTCAGCTCATCTAACTCTAAAATTTGTAGAAATCGTTCTCTCTTCGCTTTGTCCAAGTCAAAATTCAGAGTCTTGATTGCCCAATACGCTCTGTGCTCCAACTCCACTGGCAAGTGACAAGCTTTTCCAAAAACCAATCGATAGGGACTCATACCAAGAGGAGTCTTGAAAGCAGTCTGATAAGCCCATAGTGCATCATGCAATCTGTTTGCCCAATCCTTCCTTGATGTGTTGACTGTTTCTCCAGAATTCCCTTAATCTGCTTGTTGGATGTTTACACTTGTCCAGAAGTCTGTGGATGATATGGGGTTGCCACTTTGTGCTTAACACCAGATTTGTGCATTAGTTTCTCAAAAAGCCTGTTGCAAAAATGGCTCCCCCCATCACTGACTATCACCCTTGGCGTACCGAATCTGCTAAGAATATTTTCCTTCACAAATTTAACAACTACATTAGCATCATTAGTATGGGTGGGGATTGCCTCCACCCATTTGGAAACATAATCAACAGCAACTAAAATATACTCATATCCAAAAGACTTGGGGAAATGACCCATGAAGTCTATTCCCCACACATCAAACAGTTCAACAACAATATATGATTGAAGGGGCATTTCATTCCTCCTCCCAATGTTACTTACTCTTTGGCAACGATCACAGTGCTTACAATACTCTTGAGCATCTTTAAATAAAGTAGGCCAGTAAAAACCACTTTGTAGCACCTTTTCTGCAGTCTTTCTTCCTCCAAAATGACCCCCACAGTGAAGGCCATGACAAAATTGAAGAACACTCAGTTGTTCTTCCTCAGATACACACCTGCGAACTATCTCATCTTTGCAGATCCGGAATAGATAAGGTTCATCCCAAAAATAAAACTTACTCAAGTGTAAAAACCTTTTCTTTTCCTGAAATGACATGTTAGTACGCAATATACCACAGGCAAGATAGTTAGCAATATCTGCAAACCAAGGTGCATCAAATACCACAAAAAGCTGCTCATCAGGAAATGCTTCTAAATTTTTATGAATGCTATCAGATGCAAGATTTTCACTAAAGTAGGGTAATCTGGATAAATGATCAGCAACAACATTCTCACTACCCTTAGTATCCTTGATTTGAAAATCAAATTCTTGCAATAACAACACCCATCTAATTAAGCGCGATTTAGCATGTTGTTTTGTTAAAAGATATTTTAGAGCTGCATGGTCAGAATGCACAATAATTTTTGACCCAATTAAATATGCTCTAAATTTGTCTAAAGCAAAAACAACAGCTAACATTTCCTTTTCAGTTGTGGTGTAGTTCATTTGTGCACTATTCAGGGTCAAGCTAGCATAATATATTACTCTCAAGTATTTATCAACCCTTTGCCCAAGAACAGCTCCTACTGCATGATTAGAGGCATCACACATGATTTCAAAAGGTAAAGACCAAACAGGAGCTACAATCACTGGTGCACTAGTCAATTTTTCCTTAAGGGAATTAAAAGCTTGCATGCATTGTGCTGTAAATTCAAATGGAACATCTTTCCCCAACAAATGGCACAATGATTGGCTTATTTTGGAAAAATCCTTAATAAACCTCCTGTAAAATCCTGCATGCCCTAGAAAACTTCTTATTCCCTTAACAGAGGTAGGTGGGGGTAACTTAGTAATCAATTCAATTTTAGCCTTATCCACCTCAATCCCTTTACTTGACACCACATGACCTAAGACAATGCCCTGAGTAACCATAAAATGACTCTTTTCCCAACTTAAAGTGAGGTTACATTCAATGCATCTCTCAAGCACACGAACAAGTTTATTGAGGCAATTATCAAAAGAATTACCAAAAACAGAAAAGTCATCCATAAATACCTCAACAAAATCATCTATCATGTCAGAGAAGACAGACATCATGCATCTCTGAAAAGTTGCAGGTGCATTGCACAAGTCAAAGGGCATACGTCGAAATGCATAAGTCCCAAAAGGACAAGTAAAGGTTGTCTTGGACTGATCCTCTGGAGCTATTGGCACCTGATAGTAACCTGAAAGGCCATCCAGAAAATAATAATGTGAGTGCCCAGAAAGTTTATCTAACATCTGATCAATAAAAGGAAGAGGGAAATGATCTTTTTTTGTAGCATTGTTCAACTTCCTATAATCGATGCACATTCTCCACCCAGTAGTAGTCCTAGTAGGAACCAATTCATTATTCTCATTTCTTACCACAGTGATTCCAGATTTCTTAGGAACTACATGTACTAGGCTCACCCACTCACTATTAGCTATTGGGTAAATTACTCCTTCATCCAGCAATTTGAGCACTTCTTTCTTAACCACTTCACTCATATTTGGGTTAAGGCGCCTTTGAGTCTTCCTCACAGGTTTAGCTCCCTCTTCTAAAGTGATTCTATGCATGCACATGGAAGGGCTAATACCTTTGATGTCACTCAATCCCCATCCTATTTCTCTCTTCAATCTTTTAAGCTCACTCACTAACCTCATCTCCTCCTCTTCACTAAGTTCACTAGATATTATCATAGGCAAGGTAATGTGATCTCCTAAAAACACATATTTCAGGTTCTTAGGTAACTCTTTCAGCTCTAACTCTAGTGAGGGGTTCTTCTCTTCTTTTTCAATGGGGGAAAGTTCAAAAATTGGGTCCTCCTTAAGCTCCTCTATTTCAGCACCCTCTAAAGTCTCAAGACAACTGGCTATTTCTGCATCAAATATATCCACATCACTCTTTAAGGTCAATGCCAGCTCCAATTTATCAGAGGAACCTGTCTGCAAGAAAACATCTGAAACAACTGCATCAACACAATCGATGAAAGAACAATCCTCATATAAAGCAGTTGTAGGAATAGGAGAAGTGTTAAAAATAGAAAATTTCAAAGTTTGTTCCAAAACAGTCATTGATAATTTTCCATTTTTAACATCTATCAAAGTGTTGGTAGTTGCCATAAAAGGCCTACCCAGCAGAATGGTGTGTGCAGATGGTGAAGAATTACTTACTTCCATGTTAAGAACAATGAAATCCATAGGTACTATCAAACCACCAACTTTAACTAACACATCTTCTATAACCCCTTTCGGGAATCTAAGAGATCTATCAGCTAATTGCAACACCATTTTTGTTGGTTTAAGTTCCCCTAGTTCTAAATCAAGGTACACAGAATAAGACATTAAATTCACACTGGCTCCTAAATCACACATGCCATCAGTACCCTTTCCATTCCCCATAGTAATTTGAATAATAAAACTTCCAGGATCCTTTAGCTTAGGAGGTAACTTATGCTGCAAAACAGCACTAGCTACCTCAGAAACTATCACCTTTTCATTTGGCTCATACCTCTTTTTCTTGGTATTCAATTCTTTGAAGAATTTAGCATAAGCCGACATGTTCTTAATTGCTTCAAGTAAGGGTAAGTTAATACTTACCTTAGACAGCATGTTGAAGATATCTGAAAATTGCTTATCTTTTTTATCATCCTTCAACCTGCTGGGAAATGGTATAGGTGGCCGGTATGGATTACTTGCCTTGTGCAAATCTGCTGTAGGGGACTTCTCCATTGATCTTTCTTCAGCATCTTTGTTCTCTAGTTCTCCTTCCTTTTTATTCTCTTGCTCACCTGCATTCACAGAATTATTTTCAACATTGTTATTAATTACCTTGCCACTCCTAAGAACAGTCACTGCTTGTGCCTGCTCAGGTTGACTTGGGAACTTCCCCTTTTGATGAATCTGCATCTGTTGAGCAAGTTGCCCCACTTGGGTCTCCACCTTCTTAAAAGATGCTTCTAGGGAATCCAGCCTCTTGTTGTTCATCTCTTGATTTTTAGCACTGACTTGGATAAAAGCCTGCAAACTTTCTTCCAAACTCTCTCTCTTAGGCTGACCTTGATTTGAGGATTGGCCCTGCTGTTGGTTCTATCTTTGGAGCAAATGGAAAGGCTGTTGAGCATTATTTGTTGTCCAGGAAAAATTGGGGTGACTCCTCCAACCAGGATTGTAAGTGTTGGAGTAAGGATCATTCCTGGCTCTTGGTTGAAATCCCCCCATAGCATTAACTTGCTCAGCTTCATTCCCAAAAGACTCATATGCAGAAGGGCATATATTTGCTCCATGCCCAAATGTCCCACAGATTCCACACACTTCTTGAGTAGATGAAGAAATATTGTTCTTCATGTTTAGCATCTGAACCTGCCTTGTCAACTCAGCTATTTGACTAACCATTTCAGTATTGGCTTCCAATTGATTCACCCCTTTACTTCTTCCCCTTACACTATTTTGTTGAGAATTAGCTCCCAACATCTCAAAGATCTCATAAGTCTCATCAACTGTCTTTTCTCCCATGGCTCCCCCAGCTGCATTATCAACAGTGTTATGAAATTGTTGGGTTAGACCATCATAGAAAAACTGATTAAGGTTGAAGTGGGTAGTGATGATGCGGACACTGGATCAATAGCATCTTAAATCTGTCCCAAGCCTCATGAAATGGCTCTCCTTCAAATTGAGAGAATGTAGCAATCTTCCCTCTCAACTCAGCTGTCTTTTGGTGTGAATAGAACTTGCCCATGAAGTTGTTATAAACTTGCTCCCAAGTTGTCAGTGAATTTTCAGGCAACATCATGAGCCAGCTCTTTGCCCTATCCTTCAAAGTATGAGGGAAACATCTCATCCTCAACTGATCTTCTGTTAGTCCTCCCAAAGGAAAAGTGTTGAGGGTGGAGTAGAAATCCCTAATAAAGTTCAAAGGATCTTCATTTGGAACTCCATAGAATGATGGCAGCATGTTGTAATGAATGTTCTTCAACTCATAGTTCCTTGCTGCATCTGTCAACCTTATACAAGATGTAGAAGTCCCAATGACAGGTCTAGCAAAATCTCTCATGGTTCTTTGTCTTTCTTCAGCCATTTTAACTGATTGTGCAGAATCTGACTCAAATTCAGAAGTGTCCTCCTCTGTATCAAATCCGGTGTAGAGCTCAAACTCTTCTCTACTCCTTTTCACTCTCTGAATTTCTGGAATGAATGGATGTAGCTCTCCTTCGAGTGATCTCCTGCCTTGCATAAAGAGAAATTTTCTAGAAAAAGAAACAATTAAAAGCAAAAGACAAAATAAAATAAAATGAAAATAGTGAGAAATAATCTAAAATATTTTTTTTAATAAACAATTACGCCAATTAGCCTCCCCGGCAGCGGCGCCAAAAACTTGTTGCGCTCGAATTAACTCTACCACAAAGCGTCACTCGCAAGTATATGAGGTAGCTGTAGCAAAGGTGATCGCCCCAAGGTCGTCTCACAAGGAAGCTAAAGTGACTAATTGATTATCAGATTTTAAATAACAATTAATGAAGAAATTTAAATTGCTAACAATTAAAGAAAACAGATTGATTAAAGTTTAAAACAAATAAAAGTAAATTGAATTGATGATTTGATTCACTTAATAGAATGGTCTAGGGTTTGCACTTCTCTACTACTGATATGTATGAACGGTTATTCCACTTAACTAATTTAATTTCAAAGATTAAATCTCAAACAACTTAATTAATTGAGTCAAGGAAATAAGCTCTCACATTCAAACCTCTTACAACTAATCTTGTTATAATTGAAACAATCTTTTTAATAGGTTATATCTCTAATTCACCTAAGTCCTTAATTGAATTGTTCCAGCATTAGACTTCATCTCTCAATCCATCATCTAATACCTAAAACACACAATTGGTGGCCAATCGATTATATGTTAACAATATTTCATTCAATAAAGGCTAAAGAAATTATTAGCTAAGAGAATAACCAATTCATACAATCATAACAGATCCATACAAACCCTAGACTAGATCAAATTAGTTCATAATGCAATCAAACATATTCATCTCATTAATGTTCAAAGAAATCAAAATAGACATGATAATATCCATTCAATGAAATTAAAGAGAATAAGTTCGAGAACAAAACCAAGTTACAACTCCTTGAAGCTTCTGAAGAATCTCTTGTTCAAATCTTGCAAGAAGGATATATCAATGGCATGAACAATCTAATCTAGCTAGTTTTAATCCAAAGTGTAATTGAAATCAAAGAAAAACAAAGTTAACAAAACCCTAATCTCTTTGACGACACTATTCTCTCTCAAAATCGCCAACAACCTCAAACCCTAGCTTCCTTTTCCTTTTATATGAATCGTCCGTTTAAAATCCGCTGCGTGTTTGGATCATGAGGGACACGGCTAAGTTCCACTGACTTGGCCGTGTCCCTTGCCTGTGTTCGCTTCTGCTTGCTTCTCTTCTTTTTCTTCTTTAGTTGAGTGACACGGCCAAGTCAGAGGTGACTTGGCCGTGTTGCACCATTTTGGAGGGACACGGCCACAAGACTTGGCCGTGTCCCTTGCCTGTGTCTGCCTCTGTGAATTTTAAGTCTTCTTTGCTTTGGATACAGGTGAGACACGGCCAGGTTGGAGTGACTTGGCCATGTCTGGGCTTCTTTGGAGGGTCACGGCCACTGACTTGGCCATGTCCCTTGCTTGTGTCTGCTACTGGGACTTGCTCTTCCTTTTTAACTTGGCATGGGACACGGCCAGTGACTTGGCCATGTCCTCTGCCTGTGTCAGCCACTGCCCCTTTCTCCTTCAATTTGCTTCCTTGCCTGTTTTAACCTAAACAAAACTCAAAACAAACTTTAAACAAGAAGTAAATAGACAATAACCAACAAAACATAAACACAATACTAAAAACTAGATCAAACAAGACATAAACACTGAAAGAACTAAAACTACCAAAATTAATGAAAACACTAAACAAACCAATTAACACTAACAAAATACCTAAAGAAAACAATAATTATCATACTAAACAAGACACAAATCTATAACAAAAATTAATAAAACAGCCTACAACCGAAGGAGCTTCTTCCTCTTCATCATCTTTATCTTCGAAGAGAGCAAGTCTTTTGGCTCGGGGTTTTTTCCCAACAAGGTATGTTAACGATGAATCTCTTGATGCCTTGCAAATTAGGACTAATTTTGATCGATATGTGCAATTTCTTGGATGGGAAACTCTAGTCACCTTGAGACCTTTGTAGTTTGAGGAACTTACTTTAGAATTTTTGACATCTCTCAAGGTTGAAAGAAATGATAAGAAAATCTGCACTAGACTGATGTTTAAATTGCTGGGTAAATCTTATGTGCTTAATATTGACCAGTTAAATGATATATATGGTTTTCATCAGCATGGGAAAAGGTCGATACCCAAAGAATTTAAACAACAATTTGCTTGGGGAGCTTTAGGCTCAGGTACTTATGTGGCCAAATCGGCCAAAGCATCTAAATTAAGAAATTCCGCTTTGAGGTATTTGCATAGGTTTATGGCTTGCGGATTCTTTGCTCGGAAGGAGAGCCCGGGTGTGGTTGAAGTGAGTGAATTATTTTTCCTGGATTGTGCTTTTAATGCAATGCATGTTAGTGCCGGCTATTAGTTAGCCGATATTTTTGATTCTGTGGCTAACAAAAGAAAGGGGGCAATTTGTGTTGGGGGGTTGGTTACCACATTAGCAGTAGCCCTTGTTGAGGATTTTGACCCGAGTACTAGTAGCATGACTAGAATTTTGGGTAATGACTCTTTGGATTTAGCTACACTTGAGAAGATGCACATGGTGGTGCATAGGAGAGGGACTTATGTGATGCCTTCAGCTGAGCCTGCAGCACCGGGGGACAGGCAGAAGAGAGCACGGGTCCAAGAGGAGTCTGACTCGGATTCTCTTGACCTAGATGAGGACGCTCCGGTTTCGGAAAGTCAAGAGGTACTTCTTAGGATTGAGGCCCTGGAGGGCAATGTGGATCGACTGGATGGCAAGGTGGACCGTAACCATGCTGAGGTTTTACAACGGTTAGAACAGATTAATAGCAACCTTGCGAAGATCTTGAGTCTCCATCCCTCAGCTGCATCATCTTCACGCTAGCCTTTTCCATAGATTTTGAGTTCCTTGTTTTATTTTGTTTATTATATTTTTGTTTATATTTTTCGTTTTTGTTTTCATGTTAACGTTTTTATATTTGGATATTTTATTTATATATATATTGTACTTTTGTTTTTGAACTTTTGTGTTTGTGATGGAAAGCTAGGGTTTGCCTCACTAGGTACGATGGAAGACAGGTTGTCCTTTAACTCTTTTTATTTATTATTCTTGTTTCACATTGAGGACAATGTAAATTTTAAATGTGGGGTACTCTTTAAGCTTTCCTTTAATTTTTGTTTTGTTTTGCTTATTGTGTCTGTTGTGCATGGCATAATTGTTGAAATCTTATTGATCTTTTCTTTGATTCTAGCATTATAGTTGAGACTTTAGTTTCGGCATAGAAATGAGCATTTGAATCCATTCAGGATCAATTTTCACATTCTGCAATTCATGACATATAAATCTTTGTGAACCCACCTGTGTGAGTTTTGAGCCTCATAAATTTGATATTATTGTCAATTGATTTTCTTTTCTTAAGTGTGCACCTTCATGATTTGGCATCTCTAGAGTTTGCTTTTGCATACTAATTGAACTCACATTATGATTTAATCTCAAGTTTTAAAATGATGAAGGTAAATTAGGTTAGCCCCTTTAGCTTAAAAAGACTTCCCTTAATATTGATTTCCTTAGTGAGCCAAGTTGAGCCATTGACCGTTTCTTGTTTGATCAACACAATTCTCAACTTAACATGTTCTTATTATCATCATACCTATGCATTAAGGAATGGAGTTTTATGATTTGACAATAGGATAGTTTATTTCAAAGTGTGGGGTAAGTAAAAAAAAAAATTGGTATTGCTATTTGGGGTTGAAATGCATACTTTGCACATTGTATTTGATTAAGAGTCATTATTCTTTTCCTCTACATTTTAAGCTAGATGTTCCATGCAATTCTTAATTTTGTATATATATATATTAAAAAAATGATGATAAAAAAAAGAGAAAGAAAATAAAAGAAAAGTTATATATATATATATATATGCAAAATTCATATATGTTCTAGCATTGGTTATCAAAAGAGGAATGTTGACTCATGTATTTATGCAAGTATGTGAAGTATTAATGGATTGGTGAGTATGCCATTTGAGGGAGTTGTGAGTTTCTTAAGCAAGAGTAGTGTCTAATTTAGATACTCCATTTCTTGATGCTCCAGCCTAAATGTCTTTTCTCACACCTTTACCTTAGCCCCATTACATCCAAATGAAAGACCTTCGGATTATTTCTTGAGAAAATAAGTGAGGGAGATTGGATAATTAAGCAAGTTTATGGTAGTATGAAATCATGAGTGGTTTGAGTGATTAACTTTTGAAATCGAGTGAAACACTTAGATGAGAGATAAGATTTGTATGTCTGGATTAATGAATGAGTTAAGAAAATCTTGATTGAAGGAAATTGCAATTATTTATGTCTGATGTCTTGAAGTATTTCATCTATATGCTGGAATTATAGTTAAGGTTGTTTGAGTTTTTAATTTATGCCATGTGAATTTGCTTGAGGACAAGCAAAGTTTTAAGTGTGGGGTAGTTGTTTTATTAGTTTTTGTTATAGATTTGTGTCTTGTTTAGTATGATAATTATTGTTTTCTTTAGGTATTTTGTTAGTTTTAATTGGTTGGTTTAGTGTTTTCATTAATTTTGGTAGTTTTAGTTCTTTCAGTGTTTATGTCGTTTTTGATCTAGTTTTTAGTATTGTGTTTATGTTTTGTTGGTTATTGTCTATTTACTTCTTGTTTAGAGTTTGTTTTGAGTTTGGTGTTAGGTTAAAATAGGCAAGGAAACAAATTGAAGGAGAAAGGGGCAATGGCTGACACAAGCAGAGGACACGGCCAAGTCACTGGCCGTGTCCCATACCAAGTTAAAAAGGAAGAGCAAGTCCTAGTAGTAGACACATGCAAGGGACACGGCCAAGTCAGTGGCCGTGTCCCTCCAATGAAGCCCAGACACGGCCAAGTCACACCCACTTGGCCGTGTCTCACTTGGTTCCAAAGGAAAAGAAGACTAAATTTCACAGAGGCAAACACAGGCAAGGGACACGGCCAAGTCACTGGCCGTGTCCCTCCAAAATAGCCCAACACGGCCAAGTCAAGCTTCAGCTGGTCGTGTCACTCAACAAAGAAGAAAAGAAGAAAAGGCAAGCAGTAGGTGACACATGCAAGGGACATGGCCAAGTTAGTGGCCGTGTCCCTCCAAAGAGCACTCACACGGCCAAGTCACTTCTGACCTGGCCGTGTCCCTCATGAACCAAACACGCAGCGAATTTTAAAGTGGACGTTTCATATAAAAAGAAAAGAAAAGCTAGGGTTT
Organism: Garcia nutans; assembly: GCA_947685225.1. NCBI lineage: Eukaryota > Viridiplantae > Streptophyta > Magnoliopsida > Malpighiales > Euphorbiaceae > Garcia > Garcia nutans. The sequence goes on from CANTUV010000013.1 coordinate 30,180,618, forward strand.
TAGGGACTGTTGACGATTTTGAGAGAGAATTGAGCCATCCAAGAGTGAAGTTAGGGTTTTAACTTTGATTTCTTTGATTTTGATTACACTTTTGATTACTTTAGCTTAGATTAGATTGTTCTAGCCATTGAGACATCCTTTTTGTAAGATTTGATCAAGAGATTCTTCAGAAGCTTCAAGGAGTTTGTAACTTGGTTTTGTTCTCAAACTTATTCTCTTTATTTTCATTGAAATTGTATTAACGGATATTATCATGTCTATTTTGATTTCTTTGAACATTAATGAGATGAATATGTTTGATTGCATCATGAACTAATTTGATCTAGTCTAGGATTTGTATGGATTGCTATGATTGTATGAATTGGTTATTCTCTTAGCTAATAATTTCTTTAGCCTTGATTGAATGAAATGTTTTAATATATAATTGATTGGCCACCAATTATGTGTTTTAGGTATTAGATGATGGATTGAGAGATGAAGTCTAATGCTGGATCAATTCAATTAGGGACTTAGGTGAATTAGAGATATAACCTATTAAAAAGATTGTTTCAATTATAACAAGATTAGTTGTAAGAGGTTTGAATGCGACAGCTTATTTCCTTGACTCAATTAATTAAGTTGTTTGAGATTTAATCTTTGAAATTGAATTACTTAAGAGAAATAACCATTCATACATACAAGTAGTAGAGAAGTGCAAACCCTAGACCTTTTTATCAAGTGAATCAAAACATCAGTTCTAGTTTACTTTTATTCGTTTTAAACTTTAATCAAACTTCTTCATTATTTAGCAATTTAAATTTCTTTATTACTTTTTATTTACAATCTGATAATCAATTAGCCACTTTAGTTTCCTTGTGAGACGACCTTGGGGCGATCACCTTTGCTACAACTACCTCGTATACTTGCGAGTGACGCTTTGTGGTAGAGTTAATTTGAGCGCAACAATATTCGGATTTTATCAGATTGATAATTTGCTTCCATTTTTCTATATGAATTTTAGTTTAATTCTATTTCCTTATTTTTTTAGGATTTAATTAATTTGATAAGATTTTTTTATCCTTTTTGTAACTAGGTTTAGGGTTACTTGTTAGAGGATATAAATACCACTTATTTCATATTTTATTTGGAAGGTTAGACATTTGTTGAATAAAAGTTTTAGATTTCCTGAGAGTGCATATTCTCTTCTTCTTGGTGTCTTATGAGATCAAAGTTTTCTACAATAAGGTTAATCACTTTGAAGTTGGTAATTCCAAGGTTCTCTTCCATAAGTTGGAATTGGGACAAGGACTTGGCAAGGATTTGATTTGGCTTTTCAAGGAATTGCTTCCAAGTGTGAAGGTGAGAGGGTCTCCGATTTCATATACCGATGGTTCGCGTTAGTTTGGTATTAGAGCTTAGACTCTAAATTAGGTTCCCAATCTATCTATTTGTGAGCAAAGATTTTTGCCCCCACTCCTGGTGGAATGATTCTTGCGACTTTGGCACTGTTAGACTATGGGCCTTAGGGAACACGAGCCTTAGCTCTGAGAATTAGAGTCGCCACCCAAACAGGCAGGGAAAGAAATAGAAAGTGGTGGATGGCTCGATTCCTAAGAAATTCCCAACCTCTACTTGGGTTCAAAAAGTTGGGTACGCATGGGCAATATGAGAATGACCCAGCACCCCCATAGCTCCCAGTTCATTGGAACCGGCCTCCTTTTCAGGTGTAAATATTATAAGATTCTTAAATTATTATAGTATTATTCATATTACATGCAATTAGGAAAAATAAATAATCATATTATAAATCAAAAAATAATAAACATATAAAATGGGCACCTGTCTAACGATGAAAATATGCTCTTACAATGTTCCAATATTCATACAAATAAATAAAATAGGGCACTAACCATTTTGATGGGAACATGTCCTTTACAATGATCCAAAATCCTTAAAATAAATTAACTTACATAATCAAAATAAGGCACCCACCAAGTGAAAATATGGCGTTTACATCTTTTAAAAATACAACCAATAAATAAATATTAACATAGTTCAATCATTTATAATAAAATATATAATCCAAACATATAGTTCATCATAATTGCAATTCACAATCGTATCTTAATATTAACCCCCCTAATCAATTATAGAGTGCAATGCACATGTCAGTCCTGCTAGACGGTTAGCGGGTGGGGGTCAAGGGGGTAGCGCCTGTGAAAGGTAAATGATTTACAAAATAAGTTTTATTGTGGAATTAGGGTTTTAAATTATGATTTAGGGTTTAATATGCAAAGCCAAGATTAGAACATATAATTAGGTTTTTAATTCCTAAAACTAAGGTTTAAGGGATTTAATCAAATAAGACGAAGCAATGAGAAACAAATTTACAAAGTTATAGGAAATGCAAATATGTTTGTTTATTACATTAAATAAATAAGAGTATAGAAAACCATACCTTCGTTTACCTTCATTTATCGGTTCCACTAAATTGAATTTATTAAACCAAGCTTGATTATTTGATTAGTTGAAAGCCTAGATTAATTTACTCCTTGGCCGAACTTCAATAATTTGGCAATTGTTTAGCTACTGCCTCCGTTATTGCTACTGAGTCTCTTTTATTTTGCTTTTGTTTCTCTTACAATTGCTTTCTATCTTTTCCTCTTCAATTTGTTAATAATGGCTGAGCTTTTAACTATTTACTCCCCCTAATTCCTTGATGGTTCTCTAACAGCTTCCCTCTGTATTTTTAAATGTTGTTTATTTGATCAATGGTGGCTCTCCCTTTTATAATGCACATTAGGGTTTTTCTTTTAATCCGGTTCCCTTTTTAATTAACAAATCCTTATGACATCATAAGACCCTCTGATTTAGGCTTGAAATTAGGGCTTTTAGCGAATTGGCTAAGCCAATTCATCATGAACTTGGCCTTTTAACCTGGACCGGTTCAGTTTGTTTATTTAAAATTGGATCGAATTTATTTTAGGCCTTTAAAATTGGTTTAGACTTATTTTAAGGTTTTAAAACTAGACCAAACTTATTTTAAGCTTTTAAAATTAGACCGAAGTAGGTTTAAACTTTTTGAATTTGACATGGCCCTTTTTAATTGGGAATAAACTCATTCAGGACCAAAATTAACGGGTCTACACTATCTATCCTATCTATCCTTTGTTTCACTTCATTTGTTTATTATGTCTTTGAACCCAAATTTTCAATCTTCCATTGTGTTCTTGTGTTTATTCATACTTTATTCCTATCAATTATTTTTTTTAAACAAAAGAAGAAGTGTTATTAATCTAAAATTTGTGAAACCCTAGAACAATTTCGTAACGAATTCATAGGCCATTTCTTGACCATACCACCCTCTAGTCTGATTGGACCATTCCTGTCCCATCTAAAATTTGACCGTAAACCTACTACTAAAATTTACAAAAAAGTTTTAGTTTATCTCGATCGAACTAATGATATACCCGTTAGATCACACATGTCCTGTCTAAATTCTCATCATACCTTCCACTGTGATCTTTACTGTGTAAAATTTGAAACTTTTCCAGTCTCTTCCTAGTTGGACCAAGACTTTCTTTGTCTATCTTGTTCATTAGTCCGATCATACCGAGCATAGTCAGATCGGCCTTTCCTGTCCTGTTCACCAGTCCGGTTGGACCTCTCGCCGTGAAACCTATTGTGCAGCTTCATAATTATTCTAAAATGAGAGGATAACTTAAAAATTTTCAAGGTGATGTAGAGCTTTTTCAAGATATGTTTGATGATGTACAATCACTGGAAAAGAAGCTTGGAAAAATGTTTAAAAGAATTGATCGGATTTAGCATTCATTGGCAAAGAAGCATACTAAACGGGTTCCAAAGGAGAAATCTTTTCAAGAGTGTTGTGCAGAACTTTTGACTCTACTTAAAGATGAAAAATCATATAGGCTTTCATTGATGACATCAGAAGTTGAAGATGAGGATAAGGAGAAGATCATCTATGCAAAACAATTAACCAAAGAAGAAGACCTTATCACATTAGAATTTTCAGATGAAGATCCCATGCTCTCTTCCATAGAAGAAGAAGGTGTGGTTTAAGATGTTGAGAAAGAAGCTGAAGAAGAGAAATTGATTCCATACAATAAGTATGAAGTTGAGGAGGAATAAGATGTGCAACAATTAAAGATGGGAGAAGCTAAAGGTTTGATCCAACTCCAAGTGCACCAAGTTGAAAGTGTTTAAGAAATTGCTCTTAATGAACTTCATAATGTTGATTCTCTTGCGTTGTCAACAACTCCTCAAATTAATTTTGTTTTGCCTCATGATTTATTTGATAATGATTCAACATGATTTCAAGTTCACCATGTACTTTACCTTCTTGGCGTTTGTAAAGAAGGAAGATAGCAACCATGTTTAACATTAATTATCTTTCTTTAACACATCAATAGAGGATGACTTCACACTAATAAGGGAAGGATGACCTTGCCAAGAGAAGCCCCATTCTTAAATACTACCTTCATGTAATATGATTCGAGGATGAATCATTCTAAAAGGGGATAATGATGCAAGCCCATGAAAAGAAACTTTGAAGATTCAAAACTAAATGTGAGGCTAGATTCAAGGGCTAAAATATTAATTATTGAAGTATTAGAGATGAAAGATCATAAAAGAAGCATATTTTGTAATTCCTATATTTGGGTAGATTTGACGTTTGGCGTATTGATTGCGATTTCAACAACCTTAGAGTTCTATAATAAAGAAGTGATTTGCATGAATTTTTAGAGAAATTCCCAAGCTTTCCAAAATGGTCTTGTTTATATCAATCCAAGTTCGTTTGGGGCTCCAAAGAACTATTCAAGGTCAAACCTGGAAGCTAAATCGGAATCCAGATTACGATAGATTTTCTGTTCAAACCGGTTTACTTCAGATGACCATAACTTGAGTTTATGAAGCCAAATTGAGTGATTCAAAAGCCCAAATTTATCTACACTTCAAAAGCTACAATTCTTGTGAGATCCTAAGCCTTGATTCAGACTTTATTAGATTGATAATTTGATTCCAATTTTTTTGCATGAATTTTAGTTTAATTACGTTTCCTTATTTTGTTAGGATTTAATTAATTTAATAAGATTTGTATTATCCTTTTGTAACTATATTTAGGGTTACTTATTGGAGGATATAAATACCTCTTATTTTAGATTGTATTTAGAAGGTTAGACATTTATTGAATAAAATTTCCAGATTTCTTGAGAGTGCATATTCTCTTATTCTTAGTTTATTGTGAGATCAAGATTTTCTACAATAAGGTTAATCACTTTGAAGTAGGTAATTCCAAGGTTCTCTTCCACGGGTTGGAATTGGGTCAAGGACTTGGCAAGGATCTAATTTGACTTTCTTCCAAGTGTAAAGGCAAGATGTCCGATTTCATATACCGGTGGTTCTCATCACCTGTCTCTTCGTATTTAAGATTAACCTTAGTCTTGGATACATCAAAGTATACTATAACTGAGCTTTTGATGCTATGGATCTCTTTTAAGCCCAGGTACCTTTTTCCCTTACAGGGGGTAGACCACTAACCCAGATGAAATTAAATCAACCACAGCAACCTTTGGCTAATTGATATCCTAGCAGTACGTGCCCACTGAAGTTTTCCTCCTCTAACTTCCTTTATGGAGGAGTTCCTCATATCGGCCACCTTAGTAGCCAACTCATAGAAATCCAACTTTATACCTTGGAATTTCTTCTAAAGCTCTATGCCAAGTAGGGGAGAACAAAATTTTTAAGTTCGACCGAACCTAATCAAACTGAGCAGGTTGAACCAAATTTTGTCAGTTTAAAAACACACTACAAATTGTTTTGATTTGAATAACATAAAAATTATCTTGTTTATTCAATCAGTTTGGTTGCAAAATTTTATTTCGTGTGAACTTGAACCTAACTGAAAATTAATACTCCTATATAAGTATGTACACATATAAAAAAAACTACATCATTTTGTCTATATGTATACATATATATATATATATATATATAGGAAAGGAACCCTAAGGTTCACTTTTGGCCTATTTTCTATATGCAGCCACAACCTCCTCTAAGTATTCTCTCTTCTTTAGTTTCTCTTATTGTTCTTTTCCATCAATTTTCTTCTTTTTTCTGTTGAAATTAGTAAAAATTGAGAGTCTATTTTTCTATCTTTTCTTATAAAGCCTATCACTATTGATTGTTCATCATTGCTGCTTTGATATTTTCTTTTATTACTATTTTTTGTTGTATGGGACAATGGGTATTTACTTATTATCGTATGGGTTTTTCTCTTTGTTTTCCCACTGTAAATCTCCATTCCTTCTAGGTGTTTGGCAATTATTAGTGTTATTGAGTTGAAAACCCATAATTCAAGGATCAGAGACCTTCTATTTTTGGGTTGTTTGATTTATTTTGTGAGATGTTATTGTTTTCCCAAGATAGCACCCAAGAGGGGGGATGAATTGGTTGATTTGAAGAATTGATGGTAAATTGAAAAATCAAAATCAAATTAAAGCAAGAGTAGGAGTAGAGAAGAATGAACATAAGAGAATTTATAGTGGCTCGGATTGGCTCAATCCTACATCTACTCCCTTAACAACTTGTTAAGGTTCCACTAATCTTGAGTTTTTATAAGCTTAAATCTAAATTAGTGTTTTCACAAGCTCACACCAAACTTTACAATGGTTTGAGATCAATCCTCACAACCCTTCTAAGAGTTTTCCCAGGCTCACTCTCACAATCTAAGTATTTCCAAGCTCACACTCAAACTTACAATTGGTGTTTAATGCTCACACCCAACACTCAATCAATACAATTATAGATTTTGATATAAGTAAAATGAAAGTAATTTGCCTAAGCTATTTCAATTCTCTTAACCTCTTAAACAAGAGATGTCTTAAGGTATTTATAGCCAAATTGGTCTAACTAGCCATTATGAATAATTTGAAATATTTTATTAGGTTAGCCTTTGTGATAATTAGAAGATTTCACAAGGAGCAATCATCCTGAAATTGAAGATGGTCGCCCAGACACAGTGGGCGGTCGTCCTTTGCATAAGGATGGTCGCTCCATTCAAAAGTTCTTCTAACAGTCAAATTTTGAGTGCTCTATTAGTGGAATTTGTCCATACTATGGTTGTTGGGAAGGTCGCTCAAAGTAAGGGGACGGTCGCCCTTTTTGAATTTAAATATGCTCTTACAACGGTCATTCCACTTGTCACTTCTTTATTTGACAAAGTAATTTTTTTCCAAAATATGAAAGGCGCAGTCGTACTAGTACCGAAATAGCGGTCGGATTGGATTTCTCACATCAAACTTCTAGGCACACTGAAGACCATGAACACTACTACCAATCTTTGTAATTTTCTCTCAAAATGTATGGACGATTGCCTTTGAGAAAGGACGATCATGAAATGGCTCGGAGAGACCGCTCCTCAAACCGCGCCTATCACCGTATTCCCTACTGTGAATGTTGGAGTTTTTGTCACTTGAGGTGTGATCATCCCAATTATTGGATGGCCACATATGACTCTATAATGGTCACTCCTTAAGTCGAGATTCTGACCGCGAACCCTCCTGTAATTCAATTTGTTCTTCAAAGCTTTAAGGGCGATCACCCTCTGGCCTGTGGTGACCGTACTTTTTGCTATGTCCTGGTAATATATTGAGCAACTTATTCTTGCATCAAGTAACTTAAATACATATTAAATGCATCATTCAATTCGAGTGCTAAAGATCAAAATTGAGATTATTTGGCTAATAATCTCCCCCTTTTTGACTTTGGCAATAAAATGGAATGATGATAAAAGATAAGCAAAATAATGACAATATTTGATTTTAAGTTTTAGACAATAATTAGTTTCTTTTAAACTCCCCCTAAATGTATGCTTGTATAAGATGATTATTGTTTCATTTTATTTGCCTTTTCCTTTAGCTAAAGTTTCATTTTAATGTTTCAATCATAAAATTTCATTTCAATACTGTAACCACCTTAGCTTTCAATAATGTTTCAATCATTTTATCTTCTCCCCCTTTGACAAAGGAAAAAAGAGAAGTGAAATATGAATATTTTATTTCATGAAACATGAAGTAGAAGAGAGAAAAATAGAAAGATCTACTCAAAACAAAAACAAGCAAGGAAAACAGAAAAAAAACATAGAACAACATGGAGGAATATAATCAAAATCTTCATCTTTAGGTTCTTCTTCTTCCATAGACGCCTTGCCCTTGTTATGAGGAGCATGCACACTACTACTGGAACTAGAGCTAACATCATCCCCTAAGAATCCTTCTTCAAAAGGACTTTATTCATGATCACTTACATCCCATTCCTTGAGATCACATTAAGGCAATTCCATCTTGCCTTGTATGTCATATAGATCATGATGCTTATGGGATAGAAGATCAATTCTCTTGTTTAAGTGCTTAAATCTCTTTGACACATCTCTTTTGAAGTGATATAGTTACTTGTGAAGAGATTTGATGGCTTTTAGGATGAGTTTGGTTGAAGAGCCAATCTTACTAGACTAGGAGGTAGAGAGTTTGTGAGGTATTTCTATAGCACCATCTCCTTCAATGGTGTATGTAGGACTCTTTTGTACCTATCCACTACTCCCTTTTCACCAAAGAGATAAGCATATGAGCCATCAATTTTTCTAACACAACCAGCATGCTCTAGATACTCCATGGTGATAGTACTAGAAGAGAGATCAAATGGATTTCTCAAGGTAGCTAGGTTGAGGTCATTCAATAGATGTAAGTGCCTAGCTATTTGAGTGATGTGTGAGGAAAGAAAGAAGGTTCCTGACTTTTTAGTTGCATGGTGATGGAATTTATCTATCAAGAATTTGGGAGTGTTGACGGGAATATTGTGAGTAAAGGCATAAAGGAAAATCAAGTCCCTTTTGGTAACTTTTTCATTTCCATAAGCCCTTTGGTGGATTGTGTAGGCTATGATCCTATAGAGTATCTAATGAGTGGGTGATTTGATGTGTCTAGCCTTGGATTCCTTCACAAAGGATTTTTCTAGAAATTTCTTGTCAAAAGGTAAAGAGGGTTTGGTTTAAAAATGTTGTATCATTATAGGATGTAGCCCCATCAATTGGAGAGTCCCAAATTTTGGCAAAATTTTCTAAGGTTAAGGCAAGGTATTGGTCAAAAAGCTGAAATCTAATCCCATACCAACCTAAAGCAGAGTTTTCACTCTTTTCTATTTGAAAGGACATAAGAAATTCTCTACTTAAACTAGGGTAACCTACCTCATCCAGGAACACAAACTTTCTCCACCCAAGAACATCTAAAAATCTATCAATTTCATCCTTGATGTTTAAGGCTCTTAGTTCCCTCCATCTTCTTCCTCTTAAGTATGGCATATCTAATATCCTCTTCTAAAGTTTGGTGATAAGGTTTCTAAATTTTCTTGCCTCTTTTAGGTGGAAGAGGAGAGGGAGGAGCTTCTTGTTGTTTCCTAATGATAATTCCTGATAGTTTCTTCCCTTTTCCCTTTCCCTTAGAAGGAATCTTCTTTTTGGGAGCCATTTGATATTAGAGAGAAGAAAGAGACAGAAAAACATAGTGTGTTGAGATTGAAAGGGTTTTGAGATGATCTTTGAGTTTGATGTTATGTTTATATCATGAGAGTGATCAAAGAAGTATGTAACTGAAGTTTAGAGGGTTTAAATAGAGAACTTCTGAAAAACTAGCCATTTATAGTTGTTAGAGATGAAAGAAATCAAAACTGATAGATAACTAACTATTAGAAAGTGTTGTACAGAGTGTACAGGGCGCTACCATCTTCCTGCATAAAGATGTCCGCTAGAGACCACGAAGCGACCATTATACAAGGTGGGGTGCTCCCTACCTGTTAGAAAACCTATAACAGTCGAGACTTTTCAAATTCTGGCAACCATCTATCATATCTGCCTTACTGCTCGTAGAAGGTCTATCTAGAATGAAACTGATCACGACCATGAGATAAGGCATGATGACAACACTAAACAAAGAAAAAACATAGAAAGAAAAGAATGGAGAAAAATTTTTATATGGATAACTTATGATCAAAATTGATGTTTTAAATTGAGGATAAAACCTTTCAAACACAATACAATGAATTGAATGCATATGGTTTATTCATTCAAGGAGCTTCTATCAATCATTCATAAGTTATGCTTGATAAAGTTTAATCTATATTCATTCAATGGTTTTGTAAAGATATCAACAAGTTGGTTTTGTATATCAATGAATTCTAAGACAACATTTTAGTTTTATACATTATCTCTTAACAAATGGTGCCTAATATCTATACGTTTCGACCTTAAATGTTGGATTGGATTCTTAGATAGGTTAATTGCACTAATGTTATCACACTTAATAGGAATGTGATAAAATTTTTTCCATAATCAATCAATTATTTCTTCATCCATAAAACTTGCGTACAACAAAAGCATGTACCAACATATTCAGCTTCTATGGTAGACAAAGTAACCGACACTTGTTTCTTGCTAAATAAAAAAACCAAGCAATCGCCAAGAAAATGGCATGCCTCGGTCGTGTTTTTCTATCTAAAAGACTACCGGTATAGTCTACATCCAAAAAGTCTAGTATGTCAAATGATGTATTCCTAGGATACCAAATCCCTAAATGCAATGTCCCATTCAAGTATTTGAAAATTTTTTTAGTGGCATTCAAATGTGACTCTAGGGCATGATTGAAATCTAGCACACAAACATATACTATACATTATATCCGGTCTAGAAGCGGTTAAATAAAGTAGTGATCCGATAATACCTCGATATTTATTCTCATATACTACCTTACCACTTTCATCTTTGTCAAGTTTCAAGGATGTGTTCATGGGAGTTTTACTTGATTTGCAACTATCCATTCCAAACTTCTTTAGAAGTTCCTTTATGTACTTGGATTGGTTGATGAAGATCTCATCCTTGCATTGCTTGATTTGTAGTTCAATAAAGAATTTGAGTTCATCCATCATGCTCATTTCAAATTCCCTAGTCATACATGAAGCAAATTCCTTGCAAAAAGATTCATTAGTAGCACCAAATATAATGTCATCAACATAAATTTGCACAATCAAAATGTTATTTTTATTTTTAACAAAAAGATTTGTGTCAACCTTGCCTTTTGAAAAACCATTTTCAATTAAATGTGCACTAAGTCTATCATACCAAGCTCTTGGAGCTTCTTTCAATCCATATAGTGCTTTGGTAAGTTTAAAAACATGATTTGAAAATTTATAATCTTCAAAACTGGGAAGTTTTTCCACATAAACTTCCTCATTTATAAACCCATTTAGAAATGCACTTTTAACATCCATTTGAAAAAGTTTAAAATTCATATGACATGCAAATGCAAGTAATATTCTTATAGCTTCTAATCTAGCTACGGGGAAAAATGTCTCATCATAGTCAATGCCTTCCTCTTGGTTATAACCTTTGGCTACCAACCTAGATTTGTTTCTAGTAATAAGACCATTTTCATCAAGCGTATTCCTACATACCCATTTACACCCTATAATTGGATGGCCTTTAGGTCTAGGAACAAGTTCCCACACATTATTTCTCTTAAATTGGTTGAGTTTATCTTGTCTAGCAATTACCCAACATTCATCACTAAGAGCCTCCTCAATGGTCCTTGGCTCAATTTGAGAAACAAAAGAAATATTAACATCTAAGTATTTAAATTTGGATCTAGTAGTTACTCTCTTTGATGTATCACTAACGATGAATTCTTTTGGATGATCCTTCTTGTATTGCCAATCTTTGGGTAGATCTTGAGACTCTTCTTCATGTTCATGATGATTACTCTTTGGAATATTGATTGTCTCTAGTTGTTCAAATGTGCCTATAAAATCATCAAGAACATTACCTTTCCTTTGATCAAGTTTAGAGAATTCATAAAAAATAGCATGCATTGATTCTTCAACTACTTGTGTTCTTTTATTAAATACTCTATATGCTTTGCTAGATGATGAATATCCTAAAAATATGCCTTCATCCGATTTGGATGAGAATTTTCCAAGATTATCATTGGTATTCAATATAAAACATTTGTATCCAAACACTCTAAGGTATGAAATTTTGGGTATTCTTCCATTCCATAGCTCATAAGAGATTTTTTTTATTAAAGGCCTTTTGTAAACATGATTTGAAATATAACATTCAATATTAACAGCTTCCGCCCGAAAGTAAGATGGTAAATCATACTCATTGAGTATTGTCCTAGCCATTTCAACCAATATTCTATTTTTCCTTTCAACCACATCATTTTGTTGCAGTGTTCTGGGAGCCGAAATGTTATGTGAAATACCAAACTCATTGGTCCAAACAAATCTAAGTGAATAAGTTCTAAAGGTTTAGAGGTGCTTACAATATTTTTAGATTTGAATGAACTTTTATGTTGCTTACCAAATTGACAATGTTTACAAGTCCTATCTTTATCAAATTTTACTTTAGGGAGACCATCAACTAGTTCTTCTTTACTAATGCATTGTAAATGATTCATACTAACATGTCCTAGTATTCTATGCCATAACCAAGCATCATTATTAATAGTAATCAAACATTCAAATGCATTATTAGAATGTAAATCAATTTTATAAGTATTGCAAATTCTATCTCCTTTGAATACAAGTTCATCATTTGAATGGGTAACTTTGCATTCATTAGAGTTAAAACTTATATCATATCCTGTAACACCCTTATACCCCGTATACGTACACAACATGCTTTTACGATCTTAATATACGTATACAGATTATAGGAATGCCACAGTTTACAACCAAACGACTCATTTATGAACAAATTTAAAACATTTAAAAGAAAATATAAAACACAAAAGATAAAGTGTTTATTTAAAACGCAGCGGAAAATATAACAAATATTTACAAATACTTATACATCAAAACTCACGTTTTACAAAATATAAAATATATATACATGTTTGGCAGTATGTCTTTGATCTTTGAGCTCCACTATCAACACCTCAAACTCTAGACTCTACTCGGCCTAGAGGAACTCTCCGGTACTTCCCTGTCACCTGCGCGACGAACCACAATCGCGCTAAGCCTACGGCTTAGTGGTACTACTACAATAACAATATGCTTCTATGCCATGCCAATGTCATACATTTCAACAATTAAAAAAATTATTCACAAGTGATATCTTTGTATTGTTCATAAGACTACATTTCATCATTTTATGATTTACATTGACACAAAAACAAGTATGGGCCCACAAGACACTAATATGTTATTCAAAGTTTAGAGTTACTGCTTTGGTCCATAATCATAATCATCAAGCCCGTAGGCGATACATATATATATGTCTCTATCCATGGATAGGGTAACAGACCCAGTCTCTTTGACCTCAACCCACTAAACTCGAGGAGATCCTCAACCCGGCAAGACTGTTACCTATAACAGATCCAGTCTCTTGGACCTCAACCCGGATAAACCAAGGAGATCCTCAACCCGGCAAGACTGTTACTACAATTCACATTTCACATTTATCAACTGGAATCGGCTTACGACCCGGTCTTTTCACCTATCCAGTACTTTATAGGCATGCCGCCAAATCCAGAACTTTGAAGGTTGAATAACACATTAGACACATAATCTTTTCATTTATATCTTTATACATTTCTTTCTCAATTCATTTCATTCTCATCATTATAGCCAACAACCATGGCTTCGTATCTCATAATCAAAATAGGCAACTATGCCTCAATCATCTCATTAGCATCATTATAGCCAACAACCATGGCTTCATATATCATCAAGATAATATACAATATCTCATTATATCTCAAATCACATTAAATCAATTAATCATTCAAGTATCCAAAACCAATTGCATTAACATACCTTTCATATCTCATTAAATGTTTTAACCCTGTAATCAATTGCTTAGCATATGTATAATCAAATATCAAATCAAGTGAGTGTATGCAACAATGTAGTTTGTACTTACCTTAGGAACAACTCACACCAATCTACAACCTTTCTCTTACAAGAATTCTTCACCACCTAGGTTAGGACAATTCAACCTCTTCAATACCTAAACCAAAGGTGATAATACATACTCACTTAGAGATACACATGAGATAATAAGACTAAGAACCAACTAGGGCAAACCCTAAACATGACACGCTCAACAACACGGGCGTGTCCCTGACCGTGCCCTAAACTCACAACACAGAAGCTTTGACACGCTCAGAACCACGGGTGTGTCACTGAACGTGTAATACATTCTGTCTCATAGAAACATTGACACGTCCAACAACATGGGCATGTTCATGGCCGTGTCAATTCTTCACCAACACAGTAGCTATGACACGCTCAGTGACATGGGCGTGTCACTGGACGTGTCAATACTACAACTACACAGAGGCTGTGACACGCTCAGTGACACGGGCGTGTCACTGCTCGTGTCACCCATCCAAGAACACAGAACCATCGACACGCCCAAAGACTTGGCCGTGCTCATGGGCGTGCCAGGCCAAAAACCCAGATTCCGGCAACATCAACAACACAACCAACAAATCACTTCCTTTCACCAAAATCCACTTCAAACAAACTTAGCTCAACATACCCAAAAACCATAACAAACTTACAAAAACACCAAAAACAACTAAAAACATACATCCAACACAAATCAAAATCATCACCACAAACCCAAAACTCAACCACAATACATTCACTTCTAACAACTTACTCTTTCCTTCAATCCAACCCCAAAATCCAAAATCACTTGAACCAAACACTCTTAAACACATCTTAATCAAACATAATCACATACTATCAACAATCAACCCACAAACTCAAACACATCTTAAAAGAAAATCAAGGAATCAAGAGGAAACTTACCAAGGATGAAGAAACTCTTAAATTTCCACTTGATCACTTGAAAACTTCCTTAGATCTTGAGTTAAGAAGATCAAATCTCTCCCTTGTTCTCTTGTTTCTTTGTTAGCCGGCCAAAAGAAGAGAGAAGGAAAGAAAAGGAAAATGGCCACGGCAAGGAAAGAAAGAAAGAAGAAAAGATAGAAAGCAAAAGTCAAATCATCTTCTCAAAACCCTCTCCTCCATGCATTTAATATTAAAATAATCCATTTAATCTCTCCCACTCATTTAAATTTCCTTCTAATTACTTATTAAATCAAAAATACAAAAATATCTTCTTTAGTTGACCAACCATTTGACTTGTATATATGTTGTATATATTTCCATATATACAACATATAAACTCTCTCTTCACTTCCTTTCTCTTTCCAATAACACATATACATTAAATCCAATAAAAACAACACTTATATCAAAACTTCTAGGGCACACTTTGGGATATTACATATCCTTTATCACATAATTGACTTACACTAAGCAAATTATGTTTCAACCCATCAACAAGCCACACATTTTCAATCATATTCTTACCAAGCATGCTAATGGATCCAATGCCAATGATTTTACCTTTAGCATTATTCCTAAAAGTGACACTACCTCCATGCTTGTAAGTAAGTGTTGTGATAAATTTTGCATTTCCCATCATATACCTTGAGCATCCACTATCCATAAGCCAAACATTTTCATTGATAGTGGATTTTAGGCATACCTACAAAATAACAAATTTCATCTTCTTTTAGATACCCAAATGAAGTTGGGTCCTTGCGGGTTATTAGTAGAGGGATCCTCTAACTTAAGATGTCCCTTCCTAATATAGCAAAATGTGCTTTTGTGTCCAAATTTCATAAAATAGGTGCATTAAAATAATGTTCTATACTTTTGTACTGTCCTATTAAAATTCAATGAACTATGCATACAACTGCAAGTGTGTGTTGAATGAGATTGTTTTTATGCATTTTTGTGTTTATGTACATGCCTTTTATACGTAAATGCATGATTTGCATTTTGAACTTTATTTTTAGAGCCTTGTAAACCTAAGATATTCCTTTTAGGATTTTTAGGCTTGGTTTGTGCATTAGTGTTTTTCACAATATCAACACTGGATGTTTGTGTTGCAGAAGCTCTAACAAATGTTGGTGCCTTAAATGAGGTGCTAGATAAGCTAATGAACCCTGAACCATATATTTCAAGGAGGGTGGTATTTGATTATTGATAAATGTATCTAAAGCCTCTTTTCTGTTATGAAATTTTGAAATTGATTCTTTCAACTCATTTATTTCATCCTTTAGTATTTTATTTTCCTTGATAACATTTTTAAGCTATGTGAGTTTTTAGTCATTTTATCAATTGATTTCAACAAGTTTTCATTTGAGGTCTTCAATTCTAATGTAGAGTTTTTCAAAGACACAAAATCCTTTTCTAACTTAGAACATTTATCCTTATAAAATTTCATCTTTGAGAAATACTTTTCTATTTTAAGGTTCATATGCTCAATTAAACCATTCTCATCTAAAGCATCATCAAAATTATCATCACATGCAATCAAGTTTAAGGATGAAATACTTACCTCTTTGGAGTTATTATTATTTTCAATAGCCATGAGATAGATTTGCAATTTCTTCCTCTTCTTCTTCACTTGAGGAATCATCATCCCATGTAGCTTTAAGTGATCTCTTCTTATCCTTATCCCACTTCTTTTTGCTTTTTAATTTGAAGCAATCCGACTTGATGTGATTGGATTTTCCACATTTATAGCATTTCACTTCATTCTTTTTATCTTTATCTTTGAAGGAGGATTTAGGAAATGTACCTTTGTTAGCTTGTAGTCTTCTATTTCTCTTCCAATCACTTAGCATAGCTAACTCTTCTTCATCATTACTATCTTCATCATTTGAGCTCTCAACTTCTTTGATGACTTTGAGAGCTATTCCTTTCCTCTTATCTTTCTCACCTTATTCTTCCTCTCTTTCGGTGTGGTGTGCAATTTGAAGGTGAGTAGTTTTTCAACAAGTTCATCGGTTCTCAAAGAGCTAAGGTCATGAGCTTCTTCAAGTAAAGAAACTTTAGACTCAAAGTTCTTTTTTGCTTTAAGTGCTCTAAAGATTTTGCTATTCACATCATCTTGATCATATATCTTGCCATATTTCTTCAACTCGTTTACAATAGCCAGTAAGCGATTTGTCATGTCGGTGACATTTTTGTTGGGCTTTATCTTGAATAGCTCATACTCATTCACATACATTTGCTTCTTAGTGAGCCTCACTTTGGCAGTACCGTCATGATAGTTCTTAAGAGTTTTCCAAATGCAATGTGCATAAGTGAGGTGTTGAACTCTCTCACTTCTTCTCTTGATATTGAATTCATCAAGATAGAGGCTGCTCTATGGTTCTTGAACCGATCTCTCACATTGGCATTTGACCATTATGGCTTAGGAAGAGGAACTTGAAAACCATCAACCTCATGAGTAGAAGGTTTCCACTCATTTTTAACAAAATCCTAAAGGTCAATTTCTTCACTATCTAGGAATAAGAACATTTTGTGTTTCTAATAAGAATATTCTGTTCCAATGAAATAGGGTCTAAGGAATGAATTTAGGTTTCAATGTGAAGAGGTGTTTGTTGGTGGAATGGTTGTCATTTTGGATCAAATTTCACAATTAAGTTTGAAGAAATTAACTAGCTCCGATACCAATTGTTGTCCTAAGATAGCAACCAAGAGGGGGGGGGGGGGTGAATTGGTCGATTTAAAGAATTGATGGTAAATTAAAAAATCAAAATCAAATCAAAGCAAGAGTAAGAGTAGAGAAGAATGAACATAAGAGAATTTATAGTAGTTCGAATTAGCCCAATCCTACATCCACTTCCTTAACAACTTTTTAATGTTCCACTAATCTTGAGTTTTTACACGCTTAACTCTAACTTGGTGTTTTCATAAGCTCACACTAAACTTTACAATGGTTTGAGATCAATCCTCACAACCCTTACAAGAGTTTTTCTAGGCCCACTCTCACAACCTAAGTGTTTCCAAGCGCACACTCAAACTTACAATTGGTGTTTAATGCTCACACCCAACACTCAATCAATACAATTATAAATTTTGATATAAGTAAAATGAAAGTGATTTGCCTTAGCTATTTCAATTCTCTTAACCTCTTAAACAAGAGATTTCTTGAGGTTTTATAGCCAATTTAGTCTAACTAGCCGTTATGAATCATGTAAAATATTTTATTAGGCTAGTCTTTGTGATAATTAGAAAATTTCACATGGAGCGATCATCCTGAAACCGAAGATGGCCACCCAGACACAGTGGACGGCATCCGTTGAATAGGGACGATCGCTCCATTTTCAAAAGTTCTTCTAACTATCAAATTTTTAGTGCTATGTTAGTAGAATTTGCCCATGTTGTGGTTGTCTTGTTGGTCGCCTAAAGTAAGGGGACGGTCTCCCTTTTAAAATTTAAATATGCTCTTACAATAGTCATTCCATGTGTCACTTCTTTATTTGACAAAGTAATTTTCTGCCAAAATATAAAAGGTGTGATCACACTAGTATTGAAATAGCAGTCGGATTGGATGTCTCGTGTTGAACTTTTAGGCTCACCTAAGACTGCTAACATTACTGCCAATCTTTGTCATTTTCTCTCAAAATGTATGGACAGTCGCCTTTGAGAAGGGGCGATCGCAAAATGGTTCGGAGAGACCGCTTCTTAGACCGTGCCTATTACCGTGTTCCCTACTGTGAATGTTGGAGTTTTTGTCACTTAAGGTGTGATCATCCCAATTATTGGAATGTTGCGTATGTGTCTGTAATGGTCGCTCCTTAGGTTGAGATTCTGACCACGAACCCTACTCTAATTCAATTTGTTCTTCAAAGCTTTAAGGGAGGTCGCCCTCTAGCCTGTGGTGACCATACTTTTTTGATCTGTTCTTGTAATATATTGAGCAACTTATTCCTGCATCAAGTAACTTAAATACATGTTAAATGCATCATTCAATTTGAGTACTAAAGATCAAAATTGAGATTATTTAGCTAACAATTATCAAATGATTAAGTAAAAATATCAATAATTTGATGATTTGGTAATCATTATTTTTTAATAATCAAAATAAATAATCTGGTGAGGAGGAAAAATAAGACCAATTAACACTGTGATTTTAAACTAATCAATTTTTTGCCTTCCATCACTGTCATATTTGTATTTTTTAACTAATTTATTAGTTTGATAGAGTTGTAATCATGCAGAGCCGAGCCGAGCTTTGGAAATCTCAAACTTGGCTTGTTATTAAATAGTTGAGTTTGAACTCAAAATCAAATCGACCCTAACCTGAGCTCGAGCTTGTATTGAGCCAGTTCATATATCATATATCTTGAGCTTGATTTAAATAAGTTTAACAAACTTAACGTACTTATTTCAGTTTTCATTTTTATTCATCTTTTATATATTTTCATAGAAGATACACTAAAATTAATATTTCTATGAAAGATGAATAATATGATTATATATTAACAAAAATAAAATATTATATTACTATAATTTTATATTTTATTATAAATTACTAAGTTATTTTATATTTTATATTATTTAATTTATCTATTGATCAAATATACCATATATCAGTAAAATATATAAATTAAATTAATCAAAAAATTAATATATTCATATACATAATTTAATATATATAAATTAAATTATATATATTTTTAATCCGATATAATAAATGAGTTAGCTTATGAGCTTAACTCATGAGCTTTTTAAATGAGCTAAGGAGCCTAGTATTCCTTAGCTTGAGCTTGGTTCATTTAATAAATGAGAAGTTTTAGCTCGAGCTTGAATGAGCTTTTACCGAGCCGAGACCTAAGCCGAGCTCGAGTAGCTTGGCTCATTTACAACTTTATGTTTGATTAGTTTAATTAATTGGACTTGATTAAAAATCCTTTCAAAATATTTTTGTTGTTTTAAAATGAAATGCCAAAATTAATTAATATTCAATTCAATGGATTTTTCAGCGAATATTTAAATTATTCTGATGGCTCTTTGTTTTTGTTGGACTAAATAAAGTTTATTGTACCTCAACCTATATGAAATATATATTATTGATTTACGTACATACAGTGATGTATATCGAAAATAAATCACACATTAGTTATTATGTTTGTTGTATATTGTTGTATTATGTTTTAAATATAAAATTTATTGTATATTATATTTTGCATTAAAAAAGCTACATGATGGTGTCAGTTGAAAATATCCAATTTGAGTTTATTTGAGTGTTATATTGAATTTTGTTTATTCATTTGTAATTTTAAAGATGTACTAATTTTCTATTTGATTTGGTGGTAGTAAAAATCTTAAGGCATATTTGTGGTTAAGGCCGAAAGTGAAAACTAAGGTGAAGGGCAAATTGAGGTACTCAATTTCTATTTCTATTTCTATTATTTCATTATGCTTAAGTGTATAATAGAGCATTAGTTAAGTTTGTAATGTTATATATATGATGGAAAAAGCGAAAGAAACAAAGGGTTAGTATTGTTTGAAATCTTAGAATCTAATTCCATGCTACTATAAATAGTTTTTATATAATATATACTACTGAATTATAAACTCATTAAGAAAAAGGCTAGAATCAAAGTTATGAAAAAAAACCCCCTTTTAATAAGGCAAAAGAAACCTGTAGCATGAGACAACTATTAAGTTTGTTCCTAATTAGCCAAAACAAGAAAAAGAAAGTATGTCTCCTAAGTAAAGCTTGTAATTGTTGAAATGTGTAAAAAAAAAAAATTCAATCTTTTATTCTGCCTGATTAATAATAACTATATAATATGACATCTTGCATTGAAATATTAATCATATTAATTGAACCTTCTAAAACTGAAATATTAAAATCATTCATCTTTAGAAAAATTCATTTCTTTCCCCTTTATTGTGTTGCATTCAACCTTTTTCTCAAGTTAATTAATTAGATTTATTGTAAATATAACCAAAAATAGTATTTAAAAACTATAAGCAAAGCAACAACTTAAATCATTAAATTATAGATAAATATGACCAAGATAGTTAATTAAATACTATAAGCAAGACAATGGCTTAAATCATTAAATTAAATGCAAATATAACTAAGATAATTAGTTAAAAAACTCTAAGCAAAGCAACCATCTTAAATCATTAAACTATATGTAAATATAAATAAGATAGTTAATCAAAAATCTCTAAGCAAAATAACCAACTTAGCATTTAAATTATTTAGATAATTACTTACAACATTTGAATTTAGGTAAATATAACTAAGACAATTAAATAAGAAAAATACAAACATACATTATTTCTTTATATTAACATAATTGATAAGTTTAGTTAATTAATTACAAACTGTAATTTGACATTTAAATGTTGAAATTCAATTAGGTTGAAACAATTGAATTCTTATTTAATAATAAAATTTAAATGACTAACTCCTTTGTTAACTAGGTTGAAAAAATTATGGATAATCCCCAACCTCCGCAAAAAGAGTCAAAACAACCCGCTCAAATAGATAAAGCACCCAATTTGAAGAAAAAAAAGAAAGCAGTGAGCAAATGGTTCAAGAAAATCTTCTATAGCTTGGGACAACTTCACAAAAGTGCCAGAATTAGATGCACCAAGTATCCTTATACATTGAGAAAGGACCCTAAACAATAAGTTTTGTAATTTAAACCCAAATCAAATGATCGAGGTGTTGATTTAAGTAGGCATGAGCATGGTCTATTTTTGAATCAGAACTGGACCAGTCAAAACTGGCCCAAACTGGTCAAAACCAGAATCGTGATAAAACCAAAACCTAAACCTTACTTTATTGTTTGGTTCAAGTTTCAAAGCGGTTCGAACCGCTAATTCAAACTGGCGATCGAACTACCGGTTCAAACCAATAGTTGAACCGCTAATTGAGTATTTTATGCAGCAGCCCATGCTAAAACACATGGCCTACATACTAGCTGGCCCAAGATGAGGAGCCAGCCAATGGTCATGAGACTAGTGGCTAGGCTTGTGCAATAGCACAGGCTTAGCATGTGCTAGCACAGGTTGCACAAGCTAGCCTGTGCTTCTATTAATGGCCATTGCATAATTTTAAAAATTTTATTAAATTAATTCTATAAATACTACCAATTTCAAATTTTTTCTACACTTACAAATTTCCTCTCTATTCTTCTAGATATTAAATTCCAAATTTCTCTCCATTCTTCAATCTACAGTCTAATATTCTCTATATTATATTGAAATATTTAATATTCAATATATATTTACAATCTTCAATTTACAATACATAATATTACAATCTTCAATATTCTTTTCAATGCTTTATTTTTATTTTATAATTTTCAATACTTTATTTTTATTTTATAAATAAATTTTATTTCTATTTTATTTTTATTATTTCTATTTCATTTCCATTATTTTTAATTTTTTTATCTCATGTATTATATTTTATTTCAAAATTTATTACACTATATTTCTATTTGTATTATATTTTATTCCAAATTTTATTACATTATATTTCTATAAAACAAAATTTCAAGCAGCCAAGGTTCAGATTTTGAATCAAACAAGGGGAAGAACATAGTTGATGATTATTCTAGGCCAACTGACCTAGAAAATATATTGGTTGAAATTGAAAATAATGATGATATTCAACAATTATATCAATTTTCTGCTCAAGAAAGCCAACAAGTTGATCAGGAAGAAAAGAAAAATAATCAACTTCTGATATTTTCAAGATTCATTTTACAAAAAAAGAAAAAAAATTATTTAATGTGATTTATAATTATTATGGACATGTAAACAAATTCAAGATTGGAGGTGGATATGGCACATTCAAGAGGCATTTGGAGCAAAACATTCTACCAAAATTGGACTTAACATGAAACAAACACAAATTTCCGGCTTTGCATCTTTTAAACCTTAATCTCAATCCTTATTTAGTTATTCTGATAATAAAAATAAAGAAGAAATGGAAAAAACATTATTTCAGTTGAGCATTTATAATTTAATTTTAGTCAAAAACTTGGTTTTATTAGATATTGTCAAAATGCTTTAAATCCTAGTGCAAAATGTATTCCTAGAAATACTTTAAAACATTCATTTTTATCTTTGTTTATAAAAGAAAAAAGTGATTTACAAAATTTATTTTTAAATATGAATGGACGTGATTCTATTTGTAGCGATATTTTGAGTGATCATTGGTAAATACATTCTTATATTGGCATAACATGTCATTGAATTGATGATGAATGGAAAATTCAAAAGAGATAATTACATTTCACTGGTAATATTTATAAAATGAATAAAAATATTTTAGAAGAATGTAGATTAATTAATAATTTTTTTTCAATTTCATTTGATAATGCATCTGCAAATACTGTATCAATTAGTGAGCTTTAAAAAATTGTCAACCAATCTTGGAGGTAAATTTTTTTTTCATATTAGATGTGCATGTCACATTTTAAATTTTTGTATGCAAGATGGTTTGAGAACTTTTGATATTTTTATTTCTCCTATTAAAAAGGCAATTGGACTTTTATAGGCACATCCTCAAATAATGAAAGAATAGGCTAAATTTTATAAAATTAATAATAAAAGGCTAAAATGATTTCTAAGAGATGTTTAAACTCATTGGAATTCAACCTATGAATTACTAAAAGAGTGCTGTGAATATAAAGATTTATTGTATACATTTATTTGCAATAATGCATCACAAGTAACATTAAATCTACATACATGGGGTATTTGTACAAAAGTTTTAGATGTTTTAAAAGTTTTTAATTATGCTGCACATACTTTAAGTGGTATTTATTATCCTACAACTCATTTATTTTAATTTAACATTTAAATATTATTGGTGAAATAAAGAAATATGAAAGTGATATTGTTTTAAAAGATTGCATTTTTAGTATGAAGATAAAATGAATAAATTATTTTAAAAATATTCCTCCAATTTATCTTATTTTTATTGTTTTTGATCCTAGATGTAAATTAGATGGTTTAAATGATTATTTGACTCTTTATTATTCATTTCCAAATCTTGAAGATAGGGGAAAGGTTGATGTTTCTAAAATAATTATTGAAGTTTGAAAAATAATAGTAGATTTATATGCTGAATTTTGTGTTCTTCATGATTGCCAAGTAGTAGTTAGCCAATGTTCTCAATCTAGTGATCAAACACAAAGAATAAGATGGGGTGATCATTTAATTACACAAAAGGCAAAAAATACCTAGAGGATCCATTGATGATAGTTCTGAATTTGATATATATCTAATATATATTTTTGAGTTTGGTGATAGTAATGAAGGTAAAGATTTTTCTTTTTTTGAGTAGTGTCATTGGCATACAAATACTTTTCCAACACTCTCACTAATTACTAAACAAATTTTAGCAACACTAATTTCAAATGTTGCTATTGAACAAGTTTTTAGTGAGGGAGGTAGTATATTGGATGAGATATAATCTAGAATGGCGCTTGAATCGTTAGAAGCTGAAGCATGCATAGCTGATTGGACCAAGGAAAGCTTAAAAGAACAAGATATCAATGAACCAAGTGATGAAGATTTATATGATGTAGGAACTGAAGGTACAACTGGAACATCCGACTGTGGAAGCGACTAAGGTAAGTGGGTTATACTCGTACAACATAAGTTAAGAGAACTACGCAGACTTTGATTCCTCTTTTAACCCCCAAGAGGATATATAGGAAACTTAATTTTTTAAAAAATTAATTTCAAATCCCTTTTTTTAGTAAATTAATTTTAATATTTTATTTTTTTATTAATCTTAATTTTAAATATTTTCTCTAATTTTTAATTAAAATCATATGTAAAATTTTTTCTAAACCATTCCAAGTCACCTTTGAACCGTCTCAAACAACCCTTTTGAATTGCCTTTTAAACCGCCTTTGAACTGGGGGTTCAAACTAGAACCAATGGTTCCTAAACCATTTTTAAATCGTTCTATAGGAGGTTTGGTTTAGGTTCAAAAAATTCATAAACCTGAACCGACAGTTCACAAACCGGAACCAGCGGTTCTTGAACCATAGCCATGTCTAGATTTAAGTGCATCCCCACATGCATATAATCCAGAAGAGATTAGAAATTCAATTGTTGTCTTTGCCATTCTAGATGAACAACCAGTTAGGGTGGTAGAAGCTCACTAATTTAATCACATGTGCAGCAAAATTGTTCCCCAACTTTGTTTGGATGAAAAAATTAGACTCAAAAATTTGTTAAAAAGTCAATTTGTGAGGGTTTATCTAACAACTAATTGTTGGACAAGTGTGCAAAACTAGAATTATATGGCTATAACTGCCTATTTCATTTATACAGAGTGGAGATTATAAAAAAGAATTTTGAGTTTCTCTCATATAGCAAACTATAAAGGAGATACTATAGGGCAACAAGTAGAGATTTTTTTGAAAGATTGGGGGCTAAAAAGGGTATTTAGTAGTATAATTGATAATGCAAGCTTCAATGATGGGGCCATAACATATGTGAAAAAAAGTGAAAAATTGGGGTGGGTTTGTTTTAGATGGAAATTTCTTCCACTTAAATGTTATGCCCATATTCTTAACTTAGTATTTTCAGATGGGTTAAAGGATACGCATTCTTCCATTGCTACCATTAGGAAGTCAGTTAGGTATGTGAGGTTATCTTCGGCTCGTCTTTCAAGATTAAAGAGTTATATTGAGCGAGAGGACATTGAGTATAAGAATCTTGTTTGTCTTGATGTTCCCACTAGGTGAAACTCTGCTTACTTAATGATTGATGCTGCATTGAAATGCCAAAAGGCTTTTAATAGTTTGGAAGAAGAGGATGAGGATTATATCATGTATTTTTTGGATGATGCAAAAAGGGGCAACCCACCATGTAGTTTAGATTTGAAAATGCTTTGTATTTTTACAATTTTTTAAAATATTTTGTGATGTTACTTAAGAAATTTCTAGTTCCTTATATGTGACATCTAGTAATGCCTTCCATCACCTTTCATTGATTCAAAATGAGATAAAAAAAAATTTTGAGTGATGACAAAGCTTCATTGCTAGGGTTGATGGCTATTGAAATGAAGAAGAAATATGATAAATATTGGAAAAAAATAGAGAATATTAATCGTTTATTATTCATAGGAAATTTCCTAGACTCTAGGAACAAAATGGCATACATACATTGGTCACTTGAAGACATTGATGGGAGTAAATTAGCATGTTCATGGTTGAAAAAGTGAAAATGCAGCTGAATAGGTTATATGTTTGGTATTCTAAAGCATATAAGCTTGCTACCCTTGTTTGTAATGATGGTGTTGATGAACAACAACCTTCTATGGCTAGTGCAATTAAAAAACTTGCCTCCAAAGCAAAAGCAACTGCTTTTTGCTTGCATTTGAGGCAGTAAGATAGTATTGAAGCTAAAATGATTTGGAGAGATATTTGAATGAGCATTGTGAGTATGGAGATGAATCAAATTTTAATGTTTTGGGTTGGCTGAAGGCAAATTCTACTAGGTTTCCAATTCTATCACATTTGGCATGCAATGTATTAGCTATTCTAATATCCACAGTTGCATCTGAATTTGCATTCAGTACTGGTGGTTAAGTTTTGAATGTTTTTAGGAGCTCTTTGTCTCTTAAAAATGACCGAGCCACTTATATGAACTGAGAATTGGTTATGGACAATGGTGATTAGCTTTGACCCCAGAACTGATGTAGGAAATTGAGCAATGTGAGCAAATTGAAATAGGTAATTCATTTTTTCTTTTAATCTATTAAATAATTTTTATTTTGTAATTTATTGATTTTTATATGTGTATGTTATTTATATTGATGATGCTTCTTTTTTAGAATTTATAATAGCTTCTAAAGCCCCTACAGTGAGTAGTGGTATTAGTATTACTGAAAATGCTAAATCTAAGCAGCAAACAGACTGCCAATTGCAACCTCAATTTTTTTTTCATTTTGGTACAACTACAGAGTATAGTCTTTTGGTACAATTGATATGCAAATTAATTTTTCTTTTTTTGCTATAGAATTGCCCTACCACAACAATTGATATACATTGTTATAGTAGTAATTTTTTGCTAGTTGTCTTATTGGTAGTTGATAGAATTAGAATATACTACTGCAAAGTGCAAATTGACATTGATAGAGTGGTAGTTTTTGGTATATGCTCTATAGATTGTAGGTTGACTTATGCCTACTTTGCCTAAGTTTTTTTTTTCCATGTGGTAATGAGGCACTTACACCCTAGTTTAGCTTTAGCTTTTTGGTATTTAATTAACATATATCAACATTATTTAGCTTTCTGAATATTGGATAAATAGACTATATATTTCTAAATAAATTTATGGACTATAGGTGAATTTCTAATCAATTATCACAGTTCATCATTTGATTCAAATTCAATTTAGTTTTGATTATACTTGTTTTAGATTTTTTTTCCAATTCAACTTCAAATTTTTAAGTATAGTTTTGCAACATGTTTGGACTAGACTTTTAATTTAAATAAATTTTAGATTGTTGTCTTTTAATTCAATTTGTATTTTGTAGTTTGGATTTGTAAAGTTGTAATATTTATTTTGATAGTATTATTGGACAATGGACAACAATGAGAATTCAGTTTGTCTTACAGAGTTTGGTAGTATTTTATATATTTCTACAACATATTGGATTTTAATTTTGTAGAATGTTGTATAATTTGAAAAATTAAAAACATGAAAATATTTTATGCTTAATGCAACAATAATTTTTTCTTCAACTAGGTTATTTTTTTTGGGAGAAAAAATAGAATTCAATTTAATGGTAAACATGAAAAATTGCACTGATATATTGTTAATAGTCTTTGGGCCATTTTTGGCTCATAAAATTTAAAAAATGTTCACAAATAATATCAAAGTGAGTCCAAATATAAAAGGCCAATATCAAATCCTAATTCGATTGAACCCGATTTCACCCGACTGAACCCGAAATTGGCTCATTTCAATAGAAATTATTAAAAACACGGTCGGTATCAGATTCACATTTTTATTGGATGATCAGGTGACCAAACACGACTTGTGCTCTCCCTTAATGTCAAGCTCTTTTTAGGCATCTTTCTAAATTTTATTTTAGGAAGATAAAATTTATAGGGGTTTCTCATCTTTTTGAACCTACCTATAAATTAATTTTTCATCTCACTAGCTTTTTGAGTAATCTTTGATAATTCTACAGTTCATACTTTAGGCTCAGAATTGTGTATGAAACTAATGTTCTATTTCAGACCAAGTGAGGACTAGATACCTAGGGAGAGTAGTATACCAAATGAATGTGGTACCAATTAAAGAGTTCAAAAACAAGCTCAACTTGAAATATGTGAAATTTTTATAGTTTGCTAGCTCCCTACACTATATGGTGAACTTGACAATGTATTCAAGTGTCATCTGCCCATCTTCTCTAAAGAATAGGGAGAACTATAGAATGTGGTAACCCTTAAGGTAGGGATTCTCTTTGTCTATTGCATCAGGATATGGCTTCACAAATTTAGGATGGCCTATTTATCAAAGGTCATGCTTGTATAATTCTTGAATAGCTCCTCTCAAAGCCTCTATGTAAAAGTTTGCTTTGAACATTTATTCTTTGTAGAATAGTTTGATTTGCTCTCCATCCAAGTAGTGGAGCGATTTCCATATCATTTATATGAGGCTAATAAGAAGGATTAGTTAAGCCAAAAAAACTATTGGGGAATAATGGAACTGCCATTTTGACATCCATTTCCATGTATACTTATAATTTTTGCTCCCTTCCTCTCTTGGAAGGAAGAATATATTTCTCTTTTGCTTAGCCTTGTGGCTAATGCCATTCTATAGGTTCCACAATGGCAGATTATCCCCCGAGCTCATCTACCACTTGTTTAGTCTGTTTGGTGCCTACATTTTGAACAAATATACTCATTTCTTGAGAGGAGTGTTCTTTAACTAGGATTTGAATGCTTTCACTTAAATAACACACCATTATATCTTGATGTTTTTGAATATGTTTATATGACTCTAGCATATTCCTTAGTACCTTGGCTAGAGTCTACTTCTCATGATATCAAGGGGTGTGGAAGTCTTTCTTGTAACTTCTATGGTTTGTGTTACCTCAAGTACATTTTGAATTTCACCAGAAGGCAAATTTCTTTTTTTAATCTGCTTCACCATTAAAGGATAAATCCTTCTTTCCCAACAGTTGCAGAAGCTGTCTCCGAGTCATTTGACCCAATAATATATTTTCTTGGAATTTTTTTGGACGACATTGCATAGAACTGGTCTCACTAGGTGTGCAAAAAATTATTTCATAAAAAATGAATAAAACCCTTGGCTCTATGATGAAAAAAGTGTTTGAGTGCTAGAGGGTACAATTTCTTCAAAAACTAAAGGTAAAATTTGACCTTCTATCAAACAACTGTATATGTTTCTCAAAGGACCACAAAGAAACTAAGATTCCCAAACTCTAAATTAATAGTTTATTTGCATTATACAGGCAAAATCAAGTAGTTTAACTATTTGTAGAAATATGCTGCAGAATTAATGAAAGAATCACTAAGGAAATATCCAAACTTCTGGACAAATAGAAATACAATATTCACTGACTAAATGGCAAATTATTGACTTGAAAGACAAAGAAAAGCAGGTCTCCTTAAAGTAAATTGATATTCTTAAGTTTTTTATGGAAACTAGATGGTGCCTCCTATTTTCTCTTTTTTTCCTTTTTTTAAATTTCAGTTCCTTGATCATATTCCCATAATTCTCGCCTTAATCTGCAATTGAATTCCAATTTTTTTTTTTTATCTTTGTGGGATCATGGAATGTTGGTTCTTAGATTGTAGGACTTCAGTTGCTATGAAGTGAGTGGTTGAAGCATCTTTGAGCGTCTTTGGAATTTTCATATTTAGGCTTATCGAGCCTAAAAATAGAATTATATTTGTAATAGGACATATCCTATTATGAATAAGGTAAAAAGAATAGACAGAGAGTAGAGACATCTATCAAATTTAGTATTCTATCCTTGTTTTCAATTCTTCATGTAAAAATTTTTAGATTACGAACAAAGAAGATCACTATCTCATGTGATTCTTCTTGGAAAGTTCAATACACATGTTTTTTTATAGTTTGAAAATAAACATGTTAAAAAAGGGAGTTATTTCTATTGGAACCTATAACATATTTTTAGCATATTAAATGTCTAATGTCCCTAAAAGAAAATAAAAAAAAGCAATCTAGCTAGATTGGTAAGTGAGGGAAATTTAATGTTGTCCTTAAAATTAAAATTATTAAAATAGCCTTTTAATTTTGAGAGGGAAAAAATTGACAGATTTCAGTTTCATTTTTCCCTCTTTATTCTCTCTCTCATCTATTAATTATGGTCAACATTCCCAAATTAATTCTCTTATTCCCAATTCAATATAGTATTTCCTAATTAAAAGCTGGTAGTCATACTTTTGTTGCACTTGTAACAATGTTTAGAAAGACTATGAGTCACTTATGCCATTGTTACACCCTAGCCATTATTGCGGAAGGCTTCTGCTCATGTTACAGTTCAACCGTCATTCAACTTCTGCCATTCAATCACTTCAACTCTAAATCACTTCTATTTTTTATCAGTTAATTAGTTTTCAAAAAATGGAAGACTATGAAGAGAATGATGATAATCAAAATCATAGAAGAAGTTTAATGAATGAGATTTTTAGTATAGATAAAGAAGATAGCTTGTACTCTCAAAGTTCAGAGTCTAAAGACGAAAGAGATTTCTATTAGCTCTAGAAATGTCGATTCTAATCAAGATGAAGGCAATATAGTTGGAAAATATAATGAAGACAATATTACGAATTGTACAGATGTATAAGAATGTCAAAAAACTAGAATGACATATGATAGTGTTGACAGTCTGTACAAAGCCTATAAAAAAAATTCAAAATTCAAAGGTTTTAGTGTTGCGAAAAGAGTAGGCCATAAAGGGAATGGTGGATTTTACAAGTATGTTACATTATGCTGTGATTGGGGAAGGAATACACACTTTGAAAAGCGCTAAAAGAGGATAAATTGCCCTGCTAGGATAAATGCAATTAGGCGAGATTTAGGGATATGGCATGTTTCTAAAATAAATTCATCTCACAACCACGAGTTCCATCCTAAGATGTTTTGTTAGATGGCTACTCATAGAAATTTAAGTGTTCACATAAAGAGACAATTGGAAACTAATAATATTGTAGGCATCAGGCCTTATAAAAGTGTTAGAATGCTATAAGTTCAATATGGTGGGCCAAAGAACTTAGGATGTTTGCCAAAAGATTGTCAACATTTAATTAAAAGTAAGAGAAGGATGAGATTAGGTATTGAGATTCTTATCTATTTATTTTTTTTTTGATATTTATATGAAGAAATCTCCATCCACTTTTCATTCTTAGTGTTGAAATAATATTGAAATTACTTCAACTTAGCATTTTTTAATTAAGAAAATTGGTAAAATTTATGCAACATAATTTATAGTGAAAAAATAATAGGACAATTATTGCAGAATTTATCATGATTTTATCATTTCCTTTTCTAATATGTTATTTTTTTTTAGCATTTTATGCATAATAAGAGCAATTAACATGTAGAAATTTTTTTTTTGATTTATTCTCTTTGTTAATGCAAATGTATATTTGTAGAAAGTCTATCAATTATGATGTGTAAAAATTATTTTCTAATTAGTAATTATTTATTTTCCTTAGTTAGTGCATAGGATGGTGTTGACATAGGTTTAGGTCAATCATGATTTTGATCTTGGCAAACAAATTGAATTATTCTAATGTTGTTAACAAGTGTTTATGTGGTAGGAAAAACAATTATAAAGAGATGCAAAACAAGAAACTTAAGGATTCATCCAGTTGTGCTGAGAACATGAAATTCCATTTGGACCAATGTTGGTCCTCTTGGGAAAAGGATGTCCCCCCCAGACTAGGAGCTAGTCCCTTCAGGACAAGGATATCCCCCTCGGAGTAGAGATGGTCCAACCGGGAAATAGTTTGATTTGCTCACCGAGACACAGTAAGGTTCACTCCCAGCAATACTCTCACATTTTTAGCATACCATGAAGAGTATGAACAAACCAGAAACAGTATGACCATACCATGAAGAATATGACCGGACTAGAAACAGTATGACCATACCAAGAAGAGTATGACCAGACCAGAAACAGTATGACCATATCAAGCTAGAGATGAAAATCCAAAGAAGTTCCAGTTGAGCTCACAATCACTGGTACTCCCAAAATCTTAGCATACCAAGAATAGTCTGACTGTACCAAGGGTGGTCTGACCATACTAGTGAAACATGATTCAAACATTATAGCCATTACTTATCCACTCAATTAGTGGATACCACGTGTACTAACCCGTTGAAGAAAGTTTGTCAGAAAATCAGAGAGCACGACTGGACTAGTACTCAGTCCAACCATGCCGAGCCCAAGCTGACCGGACCAAAGATAGTCCTACCGTGCCAAGCCCAATCTGACCAGACTAAAGGCAGTCCGACCAAGAGGATGCTATGAAAATTTATTAAAGTGGGAGACAATAATCAAACATGTTGGCACCCACTTTAAACGACTAGTTAAAGGCTTGAAAGCTATAAAAACATGAAGAAACTTCATTTTGAATATGATTAAAGTTAAAGAAATCCAAGATAAACAACTTTCATTTCTTTACATCAAAATTTCTATTTAAATTGTATGAGTGTTGGGTGTGGGCATTAAAACACCACTATAAGGTTTAGTAGAGCCATAAACACTTGTTGGATTTAAGAGTTAGCCTAGGAAAACTCTTGTAGGAGGTTTGAGTTTTAGCTTTAGGAAAACACTTGTAAACTTGGGTGTGAGCTTGTGAAAACACCAAGTTTAGTGTGAGCTTGTGATAACACCAAGAATAGTGAAATACCCAATTGAGGTTGGGGAGTGGATGTAGGGATTGTTGCCTGAACCACTATAAATCTTTTGTGTTTGTTCTTCTCTAATTTATTATTTTCTTACTTTGTTTGATTTTTAATTTTTAATTTACCATCACTTCTTCAAATTAACCAATTCACCCCCCTCTTGGTTGCCATCTTGGGACAACATTTGGTAACAAAGCCAAACAATCACATTCGAGCTCCATTGCATGATTGAAGATCAAGGATGGCCAATGAATGGGAAAATGGTCTCCAACCACTTTTCAAAGGCTTTGACTACTCTCTTTGGAAGTACAAGATGAATTTCTATCTTGATAGTGGTCCTTCAAACTTGTTGAGCTATGTTGAAGAAGAGTGGAAGCCTCATATAAGAGTGGTTGATGGTGTAGACGATGAAATTCCACGAGAAGAGTGGAATGAAGAACAAACAAGAAGCAATGGGAGAGACAAAAAGGTTGCTTACATTCTCATAAGCTCATTACCAAGGGAAGAATGTGGAATAGTTCTTGGATGCCCAAATGCATTTAGTATTTGGAAGATCATGGAAAATTATCATGAAGGCTCTAATTAAGTAAAATCCATGAAGGTCAATCTTGTACATGAGTATGAGCCCTTCCAAATGAAGTCCTTTAAAGAAGTGACGAAGATGACCAACTGACTTCTTCCCACTGTTAATAATTTGAAGAAACTTGGCAAAGTCTACTCTATAGAAGACATCAATTACAAAATCCTTAGAGCTCTTTCAAAGAAGGAATTTGAATCTAAGGTAACATCCATTGAGGAAGTACATGATTTAAGCAATCTTCCAACGAATGTCCTTATTGGAAAGCTACTTTCATAAGATATGGCAATGGAGATGCAAGAAGAGAAAGAAGAGAAGAAGACGATGCAAGCTCTTAAAGCCTCCATTAAAAAGCAATATTAAAAGGAGAGTCCAAGTGACTCTTCTAGTGAAGATAAGGATGAGGAGTTGCTAATCCTCACAAGAAAGGAGAAGAAGATCATTCAAAGAAGAAAGAAACCTCCTTCCACCTCATATTGCAACTCCCACTCCTACAAGAAAAAGAAATGGGAGAGAATCAAGAGCAAGAATTTCAAAGCTTCAAGTGATGAAAGCTCCTCCAACAATAATGATGATGATTATGATGATGAGAAGTACATTCATCTTGCCCTAGTAGCTTTAGAGGACCCTCCAATTAACAAGTGCAAAAGGCATGAAGATGGAGGAGGATAAAGACTCCATCAAACCAAGCTTAACAATGTGAAGGGTAAGGCAATTGGCATTGGTATATTGGTAAAATTTCTTGCCTTTAATTTTTTAATAAATTCATGATCTCATTTATATTTTTTATTTGAGTTTGGCATTTGTGTTAAAAAATTATTTTAAGGTTGACTAAATTATTTGTGTTACATTTTAAATTTCTTCATAATTAAGTTAATTACTTTTTTTAATTACATTTAATTTTTGTTTTACATCCCTCTTAATTAGAATCCCACTAAAGGAAGAGAAAACTTGGATATTTAGATAAATATGGACCTTAATTGTTCTCAAGTTTTCAGCTCTTGAGGGGGAGTATTGTTCAACAACTGGAATTTTTAAAATTTTGTTTCAACCAATTGGCACTCTTAATTGATTTTGGTATTTTCCATCAATTGATGATATATATATATATTTGGATTTGTGTTAATTTTAAAATTGCGAATTTTGTTTATGGTGATTGGCTATATACATTTACTTTGAATTCTGGCACAAAGTTAATGACCAACATTGATTTTGATCATGTTTTTATGTTTATAGCTTCCTCATTTCTTACTTTCTCTTTTAAAATTGCTTGATTGATCTTCATCTCTCCACCCCTTCTTTTTAAATTTTGGCAAAGGGGGAGAGAAGGTAATGAAGTTGAAAATTATCCAGGAAGTTTAAAATTTTTATTATAGTTTATTATGTATTTGTTTAAGGGAAAACTATTGCATATTTGTGTTGATTATTTTTATTTAAAATTCAATTTGGCTGCCAAAATAAAAAAGGGGGAGATTGTTGACATAGGTTTAGGTCAATCTTGATTTTGATCTTAGCAAACAAATTGAATTATTCTAATGTTGTCAACAAGTTTTTATTTGGTAGGAAAAACAATTATAAAGAGATGAAAAACAAGAAACTTAAAGATTCATCAAGTTGTGCTGAGAACATGGACTTCCCCTTGGACTAATGCTGGTCCTCTTTGGAAAGGAATGCCCCCCTGGACTAAGAGCTGGTCCCCTCAGGACAAGGATGTCCCCCTCAGACCAAAGATTGTTTATGTAATATCCTAAAGTATACCCTAAAAGTGTTGGGGTTATTGTTGTATTTGGATTCAATGTGTGTATTGAAGGGAAAGAGAAAAGAAGTGAAGAGAAAATATGGGAATTATAAATACAATATATATATGACATATACTTATATCTATATATATCACAAATACATGAGGTATAAAATGGTGTAGGAAAAGTGAGTTGTATATATATATATATTTGTATGATTAGTTAATAATAATGATGATAAGGACAAAAAGAAATTTGTGTGGAGGAGATTTAATTGTATTATTATTGTTATTATTATTATTGTTATTATTATTATTATTATTATTATATATATATATATGATAAGAACGAAAGAAAGAACGAGATCTTTCTTTCTTCTTCTCCTTCGTCTTCTTCTTCATAGTAAACGAGAGAGAGAGAAGCTAGAGAGAGAAAGGTGAATTTTGCTTCTAATTACACCAAAGATTAAGGATATCAAGAGGCTTGCAAGTGGATATTGAAGATTTGGCAAGCTATTCAAGTAAGTACTCCTCTCTTGAATTGATTTTATTGATTATGTATATATAGGTTTTTATCTTCTTGTTTTGGGTTTCTTTGGATTGAAGTTATGGTTGGTGTATAAGATGATGGAAATGAAGGATTGAAGTATGTAATTGTGTTGAATTGATATTTAAGCATTGATAAGTTGGGGTAATTGTGAGGATGTTGATGAATTGATGAATTAGGATTTAATAAGAATGAATTGGTATTTTGAGTAATTGGTTATAGTGATGTATATATATATTGATTATTATGATGATTTAATGAAGTTATATAAATGTTAAAGTGATATGGAATTGATAAATATGAACAAAGATGATGATTAAAATGGTGTGGTATGAATTTTGGAAAGGCTTGGTCTTTGAATCCTTGAAGGACACGGCCAAGTTATGAGAGACACGGCCAAGTTAGGGCAAACATGGCCGTGTTGGATGGATTTTGGAGAGACACGGCCACAAGCTTGGCCGTGTCCCTTGGGTGTGTTTGTTACTGCCTGACTTTTGTTGAGAGACACGGCCGTGTCCTTTGCCCGTGTCTGCCTCTGTTTGATTTGGTGTTGAGAGACACGGCCACAAGCTTGGCCGTGTCCCATGCCCGTGTTTGCTATTGCCAAAATTGTGTTGAGAGACACGGCCACAAGCTTGGCCGTGTCCCTCAAATGTGCTGCCCGCGTCCTGTGAGGGTGTTAATTATTGTGATTGTTATATGTTATTCTTATATTGTTGGATCTTCAAAAGGATCTTTTGGTACTTAAACACACTTAAAACAATAATGATCCAACCAAAGATGTATAGAAGATTATAAATCCATGAATGATGTAAATTGTTA
The DNA here is from genome assembly GCA_947685225.1 of Garcia nutans. NCBI lineage: Eukaryota > Viridiplantae > Streptophyta > Magnoliopsida > Malpighiales > Euphorbiaceae > Garcia > Garcia nutans. Next base: position 30,217,143 of record CANTUV010000013.1, read on the forward strand.
TGTATCTAACAATGATGATATAGGAAATGTGGAAGATACAATGATCATGGAAAAAGGCATGTACCATGTTATTGATTATGTGTATTTGAGTGATGAATTGATCAATATGATTTGATGATAATGATGATACTATATGAACAATGTTATGTTCTATGCTTTGTAAATTGTAATGTGTTATATGAATGATGTGAGATTATGATAAAATATGAAATATAAAAGATGTGATGTTGTGATGAAAGATGAAATGTGAGTTGAAATTTAAGAAGATGTGAAGCCATTGTTATTGGCAATGATAATTCAAATGATATGATGATTCAAATGAGATGTGGGCCATTGTTATTGGCTATGATGATTTAAATGTGATGTGATGAAGCCATTGTGATTGGCTATGATGATTCAAATAAAATGAGAGTCATTGTTATTGGTTATGATAATTCAATTGAGAATCAAATGAATTGTGTGACTAATGTGTTATTCCATTTTCAGAGTTTGTTGTTGGTGGCATGCCTAATAAGTGTAACAATCTCTTGAAGTTAGGTTGGATTGAATCCTTGAAGCCTAATTGAGATGTTACCACCCTTGAAGCTAGGTTGGGTTGGTTCTTGAAGCCAAGTTGGGTTGAAGCTTAGCATGCTTTGCTCCCCTTGAAGCTTGGTTGAATCTAATCCTTGAAGCCTAGTTGGGTCTATGATATTGATAAATGTGATAATAAAACCAAAGCAGTTACTCTAAAAATTGAATGGCATATTAGTGGGTTGTTTGGGCCCGAGTCTGTCTTTGTTGTTAATGTGATTCATGCTTGATGAATTGTGAACAAAGTGATGTTATGAAGTATGATTTTGTAATATGTGCATTGATGTATTGAAAAGGAATATGTTTGAGGAATTTTGTTGAGATATGGGTTTATGAAAATGTTGTACGATGTGTAAAATGTATATGAATGTGGAATTTGTGAGAATTGCTTTCATGAAGGTTTGCATAGATCATAGAATGGTGTTTTGTGGAAATGATGTATGTTACATGTATGTGAAATAAATTGTATGTTACATGTATGTGAAATAAATAGGGCAAGTATTGGGTTATGAATGTTCCATGTAATTCTATATCAAATTTACAAGGATAGTAGGAACTTTTGAAGAGTGCATTGAGAAAGGAAAAAGTGGTAAGGAAACAATAAAACTTAATGCTAAAAGTTTGAGGTATGATTCTTTTGGTAAAGTGTATTTTTTATTGTTTTCTTTTGTACTACTAAGCTCTCGGGCTTAGCGCGGATGTTTAATCGCGCAGGTATTATGCGGTTGATCTGGAAGTTTAGCTGTTATGCCACGAGAAGGGTAAGAGTGTCTCGAGACCAACTAGAAGGTGATGCATACATATGTTATATTAATTATGTTTTATTTTTATAAGAATAATGTTTCTTGGATTTGGTCTTTATAATTAATGCAATAGTACTTGAACTTGGATAAAGGTTTTGAAATTAAAACGAAAAGTGACATTCTTATACTTTATCTACGCATCGTATATATATATATACCAGGTATATGTATGGTGCTTATATAGAGTATGGGGGTGTTACAATTATTTTGGTATCAGAGCTTAGGTTCGAGATTCTCGGCCTAAGTAGAATTAAAAAGAGAAAGTTTTGAAAAGTTTAAAGAGAAGTGAAAAGAAAAGTTTTGAAATGAAATTTGTAACACATGCATATGCATTCACATCTAGGTTGGTCTCGAACGTGGCATTATGTGAATTGTGATGTATTTGAATTACATGAGATAAATGATAGTATGTAAATGAGGTTTCATATGAAAGCAAATTTTAAAATGTTGATAATTGAAAAGTGATTATGATATAAAGAAATGATATGGAATTTATAAGTAAAAGTGTGATTATTGATATGTGTATGATATATAAAGAAATGGCTAGAAGAATAAAGTTGGAAATGAGTTAAAAACAAAATTTAGATTAAAGTATGTAATCTTTTCTTTTTTTACTTGAACCTCTTTCTAATAAACTTATGTTTGGATTTCTAGAAAGAGGAAATATTGTTGGATGAGTAATATGGAAAGATATAGCATTTAAATGCAAAGAGTACAGTGGATTATTGAATGAGTTGATTGGTATAGATTAAGTATGATAATTTAAGGTATGGATATAAAAAGTTAAGGTTTTGCTTAAAAGGAAAAAGAGATGATGTTGGTTAAGTATAAAGAGATATTGGTGTTGTTTGTATTGTTAATTTAATGCAAACATGATGATGATATGTAATATTTAAATTTTTGGAAAGAGCTTGGTAATGGTGAAACATATATGTTTGATATTGCTTTGTAGTATATACATATAAGATGTTTTGAGGTTGATATTAAGAGGATGAGATGAATAAATTGAAGTTTAAGTAAATTAGTAAGTTGAGAACTTATGGTTGTAATGGAATGTGGATAAATATCATTTAGATATTGATAGTTTAATGTACTTAATACATGAGATATATGAAATAAATAGTAGTGCTCATAAAAGTATTATGAATTGGGGGATGAGATTGATAATAGAAAATTTTGGTTAGAAATAAAAGAAAAGGGATAGAGTAAATGGGAATGAGTTACTTTAAGTAATTTGGTTGGAAAGGATGAAAATGGGTATGAAAGATATGTTAAAGGTATTTAAAAATAAATGTGAGAGAGATATCACATTGGACATGTGATTAAGGTCTTTGTAAAATAATATTATAAGTAAAGTGTATATATTTATTGAAGTTAATGAATAACTTAAGTTATGTTAAAAGAATGAGAATGATAATAGTCAAAGGAAAGTGATAAATCTTAAATTGTATAAACTATATGTAAAAGAGAAATTTAGTAAATTGCATAATTATGTGTATATATAAAGAGGATATGTGAATTGAATTTTTTTGACATGAATGTAAAGGTTATATGTAAGAAAAGTGGAAAGTGAGTCACATTATGAATGTGACTTATGAATGTGTATATAATATGTTTATTATTTTATACCATTGCATGTTTAATGGTATTAGAAATGAGATTGCATATAGAAGTGGATCTTATAGAGATTAAATCTTAATTTATGCAGAATAAATTAAGTGATGAAATGGAAAATGAGAATAAACTTGGGTAATATGGAGCAGTGAAATTGTTATGATAATAACTAAATCAGGTTATCATAAGATGATTTGTAACTTAAAGTATTTGTGTGTGGAAATGTTTTATGTATAAGTGTAATAAGAAATTGTAAGGAAAGAATAATGTATTTTAAAAAAAAAATTTTAGAAGAGATGGATTGGAAATGGAGTAATGAATGATATGTGTGCAAGATTTGTAATTGATTGAAGATTGAGTGTAGAAAATGTTTAAGATAATATTATTGAGCATGAGTTAGGTTATGATGATTAAATAATCAAAAGTAAACTGTTTGAGATGGACTTAAAAAGGTGTTAACTCTTGGTGTAATAAAAGTTTAGAGTATATATATAATTTTTTGTGATACAATCTAGCTTTATAATTGTGATGGCTGAAAAATCGAATAAGAGAAGAACAATATTGATTTACAACCCTCAAGTGTGATTGTTAATATATCATGGACATATGAGTTGGTTAGTGTGATTAATTGGTTGGTTTTATTATCTTCAGAGTTAGAGCTGAGATGATATAATTGTAGTACAACTTTGGTGAGAGTGATAAATAGGTTCCTATAAACATGGTTAAAAGATATGATTTAAGCTTGTCTAGATATTATGATTGAATAATGAGATGTTCAATATAGTAAATGATATATGTGTATACTATTTTGATATGATGAAAAACCATGATTGTTGACAAGGATGTTAAAAAAAATGAATTATAAATGAGGTGGAGTGCTTAATTGATTATGAGAAATAAATTGTGAAAAGATAAATGAACGGACTTGTCTGCCTCCTGCGGAACCAAGCGGACCCATTGTATTGGGCAACCGAACTTGGACTACCGATCTGATTGGGGAAAAGTTTGTTTATGAAGCCATAGTTGTTGACTATATTGATACACTTTGAATGAGTATGAGAAATGATGATATAATTATTGAGATAATGAAAGGTATGATTTTTAGTGATTGAGTAAATGGATCTGAAAGGACAAGAGTTTGAAAATAAGTTTGATCTAACGAGATTAGGTTATATATATGTATATATTGTAAAATCCAATGATAAATGTTGATAAGATAATTGTTGGATTGAATCAAATAAGGTTGAGGTATTAGTATATTGTGTTTAATAGATCGATTGATCTAGATTTCGCTAAAGTTGCAAGTCAATATTGAGATTTAATACGTACAGTTGTATTGGGAGTGTAGAAGTTAAATGGTAATGTGTATGATATAATATTCTGGCATATGAATGAACAAGAATAAATTGAATTATATCAATTGTGTTTGGTGAGAAAAAGAGAAATGCTGTTTACTTGTTAAGTAAATTTAAAAGTTGGTAATAATATTTATATTAAGTGAGTAGCAAGTTAAAGGAATTAAGGATATTGTTATCCATTGAGATTTGGTAAATGTTATTTTGAAAGTGATAATAAGAATGGAATAATCAATGTTAAGATATAGATATTTGAAGTTAAGGTTAAAAATATCTATAAAGAGATAATGTGATAATTTGACTTTACTACAAAGATAAAATTCATTGGAAATGTAATAAGTTATCTTGATTGCTTTGTTGAGAAAGTAATGAGATATAAAGGTATATATATCTATACACTGATAAATTGTGACAATTCAGAGAAGATGATTATTACTAAGGGGGAGAGTAGAAGTTATGAGATTTGATAAAATTATAATATACGACACGATTACCTTTATATGGAAGTTAAGATGGTGATTTGTTCTAAATAGGTTGTTATTATGCTGAATAATTTCGAGGACGAAATTATTTAAGGGGGAGAGAATTGTAATATCCTAAAGTATACCCTAAAAGTGTTGGGGTTATTGTTGTATTTGGATTCAATGTGTGTATTGAAGGGAAAGAGAAAAGAAGTGAAGAGAAAATATGGGAATTATAAATACAATATATATATGACATATACTTATATCTATATATATCACAAATACATGAGGTATAAAATGGTGTAGGAAAAGTGAGTTGTATATATATATATATATATTTTTGTATGATTAGTTAATAATAATGATGATAAGGACAAAAAGAAATTTGTGTGGAGGAGATTTAATTGTATTATTATTGTTATTATTATTATTGTTATTATTATTATTATTATTATTATTATATATATATATATATGATAAGAATGAAAGAAAGAACGAGATCTTTCTTTCTTCTTCTCCTTCGTCTTCTTCTTCATAGTAAACGAGAGAGAGAGAAGCTAGAGAGAGAAAGGTGAATTTTGCTTCTAATTACACCAAAGATTAAGGATATCAAGAGGCTTGCAAGTGGATATTGAAGATTTGGCAAGCTATTCAAGTAAGTACTCCTCTCTTGAATTGATTTTATTGATTATGTATATATAGGTTTTTATCTTCTTGTTTTGGGTTTCTTTGGATTGAAGTTATGGTTGGTGTATAAGATGATGGAAATGAAGGATTGAAGTATGTAATTGTGTTGAATTGATATTTAAGCATTGATAAGTTGGGGTAATTGTGAGGATGTTGATGAATTGTTGAATTAGGATTTAATAAGAATGAATTGGTATTTTGAGTAATTGGTTATAGTGATGTATATATATATTGATTATTATGATGATTTAATGAAGTTATATAAATGTTAAAGTGATATGGAATTGATAAATATGAACAAAGATGATGATTAAAATGGTGTGGTATGAATTTTGGAAAGGCTTGGTCTTTGAATCCTTGAAGGACACGGCCAAGTTATGAGAGACACGGCCAAGTTAGGGCAAACATGGCCGTGTTGGATGGATTTTGGAGAGACACGGCCACAAGCTTGGCCGTGTCCCTTGGGTGTGTTTGTTACTGCCTGACTTTTGTTGAGAGACACGGCCGTGTCCTTTGCCCGTGTCTGCCTCTGTTTGATTTGGTGTTGAGAGACACGGCCACAAGCTTGGCCGTGTCCCATGCCCGTGTTTGCTACTGCCAAAATTGTGTTGAGAGACACGGCCACAAGCTTGGCCGTGTCCCTCAAATGTGCTGCCCGCGTCCTGTGAGGGTGTTAATTATTGTGATTGTTATATGTTATTCTTATATTGTTGGATCTTCAAAAGGATCTTTTGGTACTTAAACACACTTAAAACAATAATGATCCAACCAAAGATGTATAGAAGATTATAAATCCATGAATGATGTAAATTGTTATGTATCTAACAATGATGATATAGGAAATGTGGAAGATACAATGATCATGGAAAAAGGTATGTACCATGTTATTGATTATGTGTATTTGAGTGATGAATTGATCAATATGATTTGATGATAATGATGATACTATATGAACAATGTTATGTTCTATGCTTTGTAAATTGTAATGTGTTATATGAATGATGTGAGATTATGATAAAATATGAAATATAAAAGATGTGATGTTGTGATGAAAGATGAAATGTGAGTTGAAATTTAAGAAGATGTGAAGCCATTGTTATTGGCAATGATAATTCAAATGATATGATGATTCAAATGAGATGTGGGCCATTGTTATTGGCTATGATGATTTAAATGTGATGTGATGAAGCCATTGTGATTGGCTATGATGATTCAAATAAAATGAGAGTCATTGTTATTGGTTATGATAATTCAATTGAGAATCAAATGAATTGTGTGACTAATGTGTTATTCCATTTTCAGAGTTTGTTGTTGGTGGCATGCCTAATAAGTGTAACAATCTCTTGAAGTTAGGTTGGATTGAATCCTTGAAGCCTAATTGAGATGTTACCACCCTTGAAGCTAGGTTGGGTTGGTTCTTGAAGCCAAGTTGGGTTGAAGCTTAGCATGCTTTGCTCCCCTTGAAGCTTGGTTGAATCTAATCCTTGAAGCCTAGTTGGGTCTATGATATTGATAAATGTGATAATAAAACCAAAGCAGTTACTCTAAAAATTGAATGGCATATTAGTGGGTTGTTTGGGCCCGAGTCTGTCTTTGTTGTTAATGTGATTCATGCTTGATGAATTGTGAACAAAGTGATGTTATGAAGTATGATTTTGTAATATGTGCATTGATGTATTGAAAAGGAATATGTTTGAGGAATTTTGTTGAGATATGGGTTTATGAAAATGTTGTATGATGTGTAAAATGTATATGAATGTGGAATTTGTGAGAATTGCTTTCATGAAGGTTTGCATAGATCATAGAATGGTGTTTTGTGGAAATGATGTATGTTACATGTATGTGAAATAAATTGTATGTTACATGTATGTGAAATAAATAGGGCAAGTATTGGGTTATGAATGTTCCATGTAATTCTATATCAAATTTACAAGGATAGTAGGAACTTTTGAAGAGTGCATTGAGAAAGGAAAAAGTGGTAAGGAAACAATAAAACTTAATGCTAAAAGTTTGAGGTATGATTCTTTTGGTAAAGTGTATTTTTTATTGTTTTCTTTTGTACTACTAAGCTCTCGGGCTTAGCGCGGATGTTTAATCGCACAGGTATTATGCGGTTGATCTGGAAGTTTAGCTGTTATGCCACGAGAAGGGTAAGAGTGTCTCGAGACCAACTAGAAGGTGATGCATACATATGTTATATTAATTATGTTTTATTTTTATAAGAATAATGTTTCTTGGATTTGGTCTTTATAATTAATGCAATAGTACTTGAACTTGGATAAAGGTTTTGAAATTAAAATGAAAAGTGACATTCTTATACTTTATCTACGCATCGTATATATATATATACCAGGTATATGTATGGTGCTTATATAGAGTATGGGGGTGTTACAGTTTAACTGGGAAATTGAGTCATCGAGACACAGTAAGGTTCACTCCCAGCGATATTCTCACATTTTTAGCATACCATGAAGAGTATGACCAAACCAGAAACAATATGACCATACTAAGAAGAGTATGATCAGACTAAAAATAGTATGACCATATTGAGGCAGAGATGAAAATCGAAAGAAGTTCCAGTAGAGCTCACGGTCGCTAGTACTCCTAAAATATCAGCATACTATGAACAATTCGACCGGACCAAGGGTGATCCGACCATACCAGTGAAATAGGATTCAAACATTATAGCCGTTACACTTTAAATGGCTAGTTGAAGGCTTGAAGGCTATAAAAACATGAAGAAACTTCATTTTGAAGTTAGAGACAGCCAAGATAAAGAACTTTCATTTCTTTACATCAAAATTTCTATTTAAATTGTATGAGTGTTGGGTGTAGGCATTAAAACATCACAGTATGGTTTAGTATAAGCCATAAACACTTGTTGGGTTTGACGGTTATCCTAGGAAAACTCTTATAAGATATTTGAGCATTATCCTTAGGAAAACACTTATAAAGTTAGATGTGAGCTTGTGAAAACACCAAGTTGGGAGTGAACTTGCAAAACTCCAAGAATAGTGAAATACCCAATTAAGGTTGGGGAGTGGATATAGGGATTTTTGCCCAAACCACTATAAATCTTTTGTGTTTGCTCTTCTTTACTCCACTCTTTTCATGCTTAGTTTGATTTTAAATTTTCAATTTACCATCACTTCTTCAAATCAACCAATTCACCCCCCTCTTGGTTGCCATCTTGGGACAATAGATGGAATTTTCAAAGAAGATATATTTCTATTTTTGTAGGACATAATTCTAGGATGTTTCCTAATTAGTAAGTTTTCTACCTTTATGGACATAAATCTTGAATATTTCCTAATGAAGATATATTTTCCTATTTAATTAGATTTCCTTTTTCTATGGCATAATTCTAGGGTCTTTCCTAATGTAAATTTATTTCTTAATTAGTAAGATTTGTTTTTTCTAGGACATAATTCTAGTGTATTTCCTAATGCATCTAATGCATACATAATGCATACATCTAATGATTAATTATGGCTTTTCATAATGCATCTAATGCATACATAATGATTCACATGTTATAGCACAATGCTCATGAATGTTCATGTTGCCAAGTAGCTTAACACATTTTCTATCCAAAATGTGTTAGGCCAAATTTAATATAACCATATCCAATTTATCAAAAGTTTGTACATACCTCAATAAGCACTCAAATACAAGCTAAAAGTCACCCTCCAACCTTCACTTCCGACTTGCCCTTCAACACTAATGTTGGGCAATTTACTTTCTCTTAATGCCTATTCAAAATATGAATAAATACCGTCATTTAAATCACATTTTAAGGCATTACAAGCATACACCCTAATTAAACATCACTCCTATAAATTCCTAAAATTATGCCTAACCTTATTTCAATATTGAATGTAACACCCTCATACCCAATATACATACACTACATACACTCATATATGTAATATACATATAGAGGATACAAGAATGTCACAACCATTTAAAAACAAAACAATTCTTCATAGTAAAAATCTGTATAAACTTAAATTATATAAATAATAGAGGAAACATTTCTTATTAAAACACATATGTATCTATTACTTCATTACCCAAAAGTTTATCCAAAATATTTTTAATAAGCAGCGGAATATGCATATATATATATAAATGTCAAAATCAATATGTACAAAATATAAGATTTATACATGCTGGCAGTTTGTCTCTGATCTTGATGTTCCACTAACAACTCTGGTCTCAAAGTCTTAAGCCTAGACTTGACTCGGTCTAGACGAGCTCTCTAGCATAATTGGATCTACACTGTCACCTGTGCGATGAACCACAATCGCGCTAAGCAAAAAGCTTAGTGGTACAAACTTTGATATCAATATAGTTCAAATACAATGCCAATATATCATACATAAGGATATCATAACTCATAATATTATATCTCATTATATTACTCAATTGTTCCACAATTCATAAGGATAATATATCTCATAGCACTATATCATTATCTCTTAATAAGTTGTTCATTTATTCCACAATTCATAATTCACATTAAAGCAAAGATAAACACGGGCACAAAAATGATCTAATATGCTATTCAAATTTCAGAGTTACTGCTTTAGTCCACAATGAGACCTTGTGTTTAGCCCCGTAAGCAATATATCCATGGATAATCCAACTAGATCTGAGCTTACGACCTGATCTTTTCACTCAGTCTAGCTTTAAGGATTTATTTTTGAGGCTTATGACTTGGTCTTTTCACTCCAAAAACATCATATTTATCAGCTGGATCTGGCTTATGACCCAGTCTTTTCACCAGCCCAGCGTTTAGCCCTTAGGCAATTCATAGGCATGCCGCCAAACCCATAACTCTGAAAATTGAATAACATACTAGGCACACAATTTATTAATATTTCTCATTATCAAATCCTTTCTCATTTTCTCATGATCAAACTAGGCACATTGCCTTATTATATCATCTTTTTCTCATTTTTCTCTTTTATATTAATATCAATTTATTACATTATGTTTTCACATACCTCATCACATTATTCCACATTTCTTTTCAATTACAACACATTACTTTGATACATCAACATAATTCACATTATGCATATCATAACATATTTTCATTCATCAACTATATATTAAGTAACTTAACACATTTTTTTCCAACCAATTGTGTTAAGTCCCAATGTCATATAAATGTATGCAATCATTCAAAGTTTGTACTTACCTCTAAAAGCAATAACACCACTTCAACATCCTCTTCCAAGATATCCCTCAACACTTGGATTAGGATAGCTCAAATCTCTTTAAAGCCTAAACCAAATGTGATTATATATACTCACTTAGTGATACACATAGAAAATAAAGAAAAACATTATCTAGGGCAAACTCTACACTTGACAAGCTCAACAACACGGGCGTGTCCATGACCGTGCCCTAAACCCACAACATAGAAGCTTTGACACACTCAGTGACATAGGCGTGTCACTGCACGTGTCGATTCTCCAACAACATAGTAGCTATGACACGCTCAATGACATGGGCGTGTCACTGTACGTGTTAATTCTCTAACAACACAGTAGCTATGACACGCTCAGTGACATGGGCGTGTCACTTCACGTGTCAATACCCTAACAACACAGTAGCTATGACACGCTCAGTGACATGGGCGTGTCACTGGACATGTCACCAACACTGAAAACAGAACCATCGACACGGCCAAAGATATGGCTGTGCCACCAGGCGTGTCAAGCCAAAAACTTGATATCGACACAAAAATTGCCACATCCAACTATCATCTTTCATTAACCTTTTCAACTCCAAATCAACACAACCCAAAACCATCATAATACCACAATAAACTTGTATGAACATTAACACGACTCAATTAAAAGCACAAATATACATAATTACAACCAAGACTTCTCAACTCAAAGTTACACAACTCACAACTTTTATTCTCTTCACCAAACTTAACCCTTTCTCTTCAATCCAACCCCAAATTTCAAAGTTAACAAGACAAACAACTTCAAACATACCAAAATCAACCATAAACACAACTACACCAAATATCCAACAAACTCATAAACACACTCTCAAAGAAAATCAAAGAAACAAGTTGGAAACTTACCAAATATGAAGAAAAATTCTTAAAACTCCAACTTGATCACTTGAATTCCTTCAATTGCTTGAGTTAACAAGAAGCAAAATTTCTTTTCCTTTGGATGAAGATGGTAGCCGACCCTCTTGGAGAAGAAAGAAGAAGATGAAGATAGTCAACAACTCCACTAATCTCACAAACCTCTTAAAAACCACACAATCCCCTCTTTAATCTCCACCAAGCATTTATAATATTATAATATAATATCATTTTCCACTATCCATTAATATTAATATCTAATTAAATATCATTTGACCAACTAAACATGTTGACTTGTATATAATGTATATATCTTCATATATACAACATATACACACTTCCCTTTTTTCCTTTTTTCTTTCTTTTCACTTAATTAAATCTATACACTTATAAATCCTTTAATTAATTTACAACAATTAATATTTATTTTCAAATTTTTGGGATATTACATTGAAAATCCATGTTAATCCATTTAAGTTAGTGTTTTAAGTTTATTTATATCATTAAAAACATATTTTAACATATTTTAACCAATTATATTAAATAAACACATGTTCTTATACAAAATCCTAAAATGTCACAACCTTTATCATTAAAGGTTTTTCATTCCAACTCATTCCAATTGTTAATCCAAGCTTATTTCTATCACTTATACCATTAATTAACATGATTTAAACATTAATATCAACCAATCAACCATTCTTTGAAAATTTCTTTCCAAAACCCTAAATTCAACACTATCTTATCCAATCTCTATCCAAACTTAACCAAATCCATCATTTGACTTAAAAATCCTTGTTTATGCATGAAAGCAACATATTTGGAATTAATTTGCACAATTAAAATACATGATTTAAAAAGTCTAAATGTTCCATAACCCTAAATCATGTTCTTTCTCCAAACTCCATTCAAACTTAATTATTTCTTCAATCCAACTTAAAAATCATCAATAACTAATCAAAATAACTTCATACATATAATTAAATCATGCTAATACAAAATTTCAAAATTCACATATTCATACTTTTCCATAGAAGTTGAAAAATTGATAAAGAAGCTTATCAATTGATGAAGAAACTTCCATAACTCCACTTAAATCCTTGAAATCTCTTCAATATTTGATGTATGGAAGAAGAAAAACCTTTGCTCCTCTAGCCATGGAGGTTCGGTCTCCCTTGAAGAAGAAGAAGATGGTGATCCACTTTAATTTTCTCTTTCCTTCTACTTTAAAAAATATGACCATATATATATATTATTATATTTTTAATAATTAATTATTTATTTATTTATTTAAAAATTATATTTTACCTCTTCCATTCAAAAATAATTTATTTTTTTAATTTTAATTTTACAAAGTATAATTACCATTTTGCGATTTGACTTTTGACTTTTCTATTTAAGAATTGACTTTTTGTATATGTTATATATATTTAATATATATTTTACATATACTCTTTACTTTTTCACTTTATATCCTTCAATTTTCCATTTAAATCATTAATTTAATTTAATTTTAATTTATTTTAAAAAAAAATGACGGATGTTACAGAATTTTTCCATTTGATGGATGTAAATGATCATGGTAGGCTTACGAATGTGATGTGGATTCAGCCTCATGGCAGCGTATCATACAAAGAATTTATGATGCGGTAAGTTTTGATACGACTTACCTTGTTAATATATACAAAATGCCATTTGCTATATTTTTGGAGTCACTCACCATGGACAGTCTATTTGATTAGGTTGTGCCTTAGTTACACATGAGGTTGTAAGGTCATTTGAATGGCTTTTTTTATGAACTACTTGAATAAATGGGAAATGTACATCCTTATGCAATTTTAATTAATCAATATGCCAGCATTAAGGCTGTTGTATGAGAAGTGATGTCTAATACTATTCATAGATTCTGCTTTGTGGTATATTATGTGTAAGTTACCTCAAAAGTTTAAGAATCTTGCTGATTATGACAAGATAATTTTGGATTTCAAAGCTTTAGTTTATGATAATTTGAGCATTAATATGTTTAAGAGAAAATGTCATGAATTTACAACAAAGAATCGGTCAGAGAATCATCATTAGCTGTTGGACCTCTATAGTATGAGGGAAAGTTAGGTACTTGTTTTTCTAAATAACAACTTTTGGGCAGGAATGTTGTCTGTTCAAAGGAGGGAATGCATGCTTTTTTTGATGGTTATATTAATCATATGAGTTCATAAAAAAATTGTTGAGCAATATGAGATAGCTATTACTGACAAAGTACAAAAAGAGTTTATTGTAGATTTTGACTTAAAATCTAAGGTGGTGAAATTCATAGCAGATTTTGAGTGGGAAACACAATTCCAACATGCTTACACACACTCAATCTTTAAGTTAGTTCAAAATGATATAAAGCGTGTTTTTTATTCTCATTTTATTCCTCTGAATGAGGATTCAAAGAGGAATGATGGTAGTGTTGATGGTGTTGAGAAAACAAAAATATTGGAGAGAAGCATCATTAATAATAAGTTTTGAAAGGAGTTTACATACACTATTGAATACAAAGAAAATGGATAATATTTTAATTGTAATTGCAAGAAAGTTGATAGTAGAGGAATACCTCGCTGCCATATTTTCAAGGTAATGTCAATGAAAGACATGAAGGTAATCAATGAGAGATAGATTTTGAGGAGATGGAGAAAAGATGTCTTTAGAAGGCATTCAAAGATTTTCCTTGCAGAAGGCTATCCACATATGACTGATGAGTATATAAAATTTCAAGAAGTGGAGATTATACTTTAGAGATGTATGGATGTTTGCATGGATGACTTGGAAAAATGGAGTATGTTAAAAGACGTTTGGAAGCTTTGAACAATTGGAATGATGGAATGGTGAGGAGTGCAGTCAATCATTTAGTAGAAAATGGAAATAAAACTACTGCTACAACCAAAATTTCGGATCCACATGTTGTTCATAGTCATGGAAGGCCAAAAAAATATTGTATCAGAACCAGGTTTAGAAGAACATGGCAAAAGAAAAGTAAGAAGAAGGCTACAAATTCTGTTACATACAACAATGTGCACGAGGTATGCCATATTATATTGCTATTGTTAAATAATTTACCACACTTTAAAATTCAAAATTCTGATTTTTTGATATTTTTTCTTCCAGGATTACATAAATCTAAATGAGCCAGTTATAGGGACTCAAGGCAGCAAAATTGTGTAATAGGTAATGCAAAATTCCTAATTTATGAGTGCATTGGGAACAAGTTGGAAAATTCCTAATTTTTTACTTTATGATTTGAGGCTACAAATTTATGATTTATGAATCGTTTGAGATTTTGAATTTATTTTGCGTACATTGTACAGGAACTATAATGCTACAAAAAGATGATGTTTCTGAGTTGCTGCTGCAAGTTTTACATGAAATTGTGCAGGAAATTTTATGATGTTGTTTAAGCTTATAATTTGAGGCTACAAATTCATGACTTATTTATTGTTTGAGATTCTAAATTTGCTTTTCAAATGCAGTGCAACAACTATACTGTTTAAGTTTTAGTTCTTTTTAAGTAATTGCTACAGTTTTGCATCAAATTACGTTGAAAATTGTGTACTCCATTTTTAGTTTATAATTTGATGTTTTTAAGTAATTGCTATAGTTTATATTGCACTTTTTGAACCAGCAGCACAAAATATGTACTACAGAATTGTTGGAAGAAATTGCATTTATGGACAATATGTTGCAATTTAGTCTTCCCAGTAGTGGAATACAGTGATAGTTAATTTAGGTGTATTCATAAACTATTAATTTCAAGCTATGTTCTTTTATTTACATAATTAAATCATTTCCATGTAATATTAATTATTAAACAAAATAAACTAAGTAGTTTTACAACTATAGCTTAATTTTGGATGGTAATCAATTATATTAATATATGCAATTGCCATAATAATCTTCAAAATTGCATGTAATATTAACCACTAAACAAAATATTATTTTGGAGCAAGTAAATGATTTCTTATATGTTTAACTTTTTTTTATTTGACTTATGTTAACTATATATGGCTTAATTTTGAGAGTTAATCAATTAGATCAACATATGAAATTGTCATATTAGTCTTTAAAATTACCTAAAATGAAATAGAATTAATATAATTGAATTTAAATTATTTCCATGTAATATTAACTACGAAATGAAATTTCTATAACCAGTTGGGGCAAGTAAATGATTTCTTATATTCACTTTATTTGATTTGACTTATGTCAACTATAGCTTAATTTTCGAAGTTAATCAATTAGATTAATACATGCAATTGCCATAATAATCTTACAAATTTTCAAATATATGCAACTGAATTACATGATCATTCCAACTGTTAATTACCTTAACCATTCTTCTTTTCTTTTATGAAAATCTTTTACCAAGTAATATAACTATAGTTTTTTTGGCTAATATTATAATTTTGCATATTGAGAAATTCCTAATTTTTTGGCTTTGTAATTATGAATTTTTAGGTGATATGATAATTATGCATATTGTAGTATTAAATTGATCCAATTAAAATTTGCCAATGCATTCGAGATTGATAGTCCATCACACCACATGCTTTTTTAAAGTTAAAGCATCATAATTATATATAATAGTTTCTTTACATATTTTCATATTTAATATATTGATTAATATATATAAATAGGCATAAAAGTTCATTGCATAACAACCGAGATTGAGTTATAAGTGTCTTTGGTGATATAATACTAATGTTTATTATTGTTGTAAACTTTATATTATTCTTATACTTTAGACCTTAAAATGCTAATGTAATATAATTAAAGTTTATAATTAGAAATTTTAAAGAGCAATCGTAATTGATATAATTGTCATATTAGTTGGTCGAACATACATTTTTTTGATATAAAATGTACATTCTATCTAGATGTTGGAATAGACAAATAACTATCTAGGCATTGGAATAGACAAATGAAAAGTATTCTCCAAGTTTAACATAAAAGATAATGTAGTAAAGCATCAATACTAATTATTTTATAATTAAAGTAATATGTTCATAAAATAAAAAATCAAAAGCCTCGATCCAATAAAGACATGGAAGATTGCCTTTGTGAATTGAATTTTTGTATCCTTTGCAATACGGAGGTGTTGAACAATGTTGCTCCATCCTCTTATTAGGCGGCACATTACAAAATAGCATCGGGTGGAAGTTGATGTGACCCTCCTATATTGATAGAAAACTATATAGTTTTTTTCTACACCAGGCTTCATTATCTTCTCCAATAAGCTCCTCCGCCTTTTCTCTTGGTAGAATATATACCATTGAAAAAAATAGTTAGTTAAATGATATATTAAATTTGTGAATCAAACAAACTATTTATCTAAAATTTAGAAACCATGAAGAAAACTTACCTGACGGTATTTGCACTCGTTTGAGTTGCATTGAATAGAGAAAGTAAGGTTGTGCTCTACATTTTCCTTGAGAATTTTCTATAAAATGATTAAAAATAAATATGTAATAATAATAATATATTAACACAATATAGTTCCATACCATCATCCGAACTTGGATCGATATATACAAAAAAAAGGTTAAATATATGCAGGTAATTTATAACACTCTTATATCCTATATACGTACAGTACATATATCCATATATGTAGAGTATACACATAGAGTATAAGAATATCATATAAAATCAATGTAAAAACCATTATAATTAATCTCAAAATAATTGTATTATTAAAAGAAAAAAATCCATATATTTTTATAATTTAAAATAGTATATTTAATGGAAAATTTTTGAAAAAATTTTGCCAGAGTTTTATATATAATTTCAACATTTTTCAAAATCAACAAACACACAGCCTACATAAAACAATACTCCCAAAATATTTGTATCATCAATCTCCAGCAATTCTCCAAAATACCGTTTCATTAACTTACATATCATGTTTTTAAATCCAAAACATTATTTATAAAATTCACACACATTTAAAACATTGCTAGTCTCATTTACATATTTATATATACAACGCTTCTTAAAACTCATTTAATGTACTTAAAGCTTAGTTAGAATGTGTAAAAACCAAAGTACATAATAGTAAAGACTATATGTGAATGAAATCTTGGCACAATTGGTCTTGTGGCAAAACAAATACTTCAATCCCCACTTACTCTAGACAGTTCTACTTTGCAGTCCTGCTACTTGCGCGATACATCTAACAGCGCTAAGAATATAGCTTAGTGGTACATATTTAAATAACAACAAACATTCAAATCAAGAATTTAATTACATAACACAACATACATTATTCTATCCAAACGCTCTTTAATTATACTAATCATCAACATGACATATTCATACACATACATATATACACTGGGCCTAGCATTTCATTTCAAGTGACTCAAAGACCTGACACCGGAAACACAGTGTCACATATCACCCGTTCGCCGTCCCCTATCAACACCAAAGACAAGTGTCAAATATCACCTGAAGGCTACCTTCTCTCTCTCTCTCTCTCTCTCTCTCTCTCTCTTCTTCAATTTCAGCTACTGTAAGATCCCCAATTTTAGTGTACATTGGAGTAATCAACATGGAGGATTAAGTATGTGTGATTGGAAGAGAGGCACATCAAATAGATACAAGATATATATATTATACTTGACATATACATGGAATATATATTACGTATACAAGACATATACATATACACAAAATATATAATACATATAAGTAAAGTATATATTTGTGTTGGAAGATAGTAATTATGATAATAATAAAATAATAAATAGTAATGAATAAAATAAATCAAAATTAAAAATAAATTTGATAATGAAAGATGATGGACCTTTGAATGTTTATTAAATATTAATTTATTAATATTAATATTAATAATTAAAAAGAAAGGAAAGTCAAAGGAAGAAATAAATATTATTATATTTTATTATATTTTAATTAGTTAATAAATTATTAATTATATATGTGGCTAGGAAGAAAGGGAAAGAAAAAGGGCTACTTTCTTCTTCTTCTTCTTCTTGATTGTAAGCCATTAGAGAGGGTGAGAGTTTGGTTTTAGTTTATGTTATACACCAAATTCTATAAGAATTCCAAGAAAATTTAAGGAGATTTTGAAGGTTTATTGAGAATCTAAGTACTCTTTCTTAACCTTATTTTTAATTGATTTTAAGAATATGTTTGAATTAGTTAGAGAGAGAAAATTGTGGTTAATTGAGAAAAATGATAGTTATGATATGGTTGGGATGTATATGTGCTAGTTTGATGAACAATTCATGAAAATGAACTTAAATAATCAATTTAGGGATATGGGATGATTATATGTGAATAAGGGTTTTGATATAGATGAATATAATTCTTATAGTAAATTGATTTAATATTTTTTTAACATATATATATATATAATGATTTTATGGTTAAAAATTGATTATAGGCAAGTTTGCACAAAGTTGATAAATTTAAGGTTATGTAAAAATTAGAGTTTTGGTATTGATGCATATAATTGTTAAAATGGAATAATCTAATGTTTTTACAGTATATATATGGAAATTTTATGGTTGAAAATTTAATATGGTTAAGTTTGGATGAAGTTAGGGCTTATAGCAAGAATATGCGAAAATAGGGTTTGTAAAGGATGTTTATACTTATTGAAAGAATTGTTTTAGTGTTATTTTGATGTGTAGACAATGATTTTATGGTTAAATATTAGAAATGAGTGGGTTTGGTTGAATTTTGAATGAGTTAGTAAGGATAATTAATGTTTTGGTAAGATTTTGGTTAGAATATATACAATGGGAATTTAATTGATTAAATTACGTTGAAATGGAACTCTAATACTATATTTAAACTTAAAACATGGTTTAGGATTGGATAGAGTAGATTTTCAAAATTAAAAAATTGAAGGGAAATTTGAGAAATGAAAGTTAGAGATTGAGATTGATTTGGAATTGGCCAAATTTGAGGTTAGTACATACTTTGGCACTTATTTAAATTGATTGTATTGTTTAAAGCATAACACATTACAAATGATGAGTGTGCTATGTTACTTGAGTTTTGATGAATGTGTGTGTTAGGCATTGTTTGAAGTAACGATATTAAATATGATTTGAATATGGCATGATAAGTCATTTAAGAATGGCTAAAAATGATGACATGTGTAAATTGTGAAAAGTGCAAATTATGCACTAAAATGTGGAAATTAGTCACATTTGTGATGTATATAATAATGATGTTGATTATGAGTGGTATATTGGAAAAAGGTTATGTAATGTGAAAAACAAGAGGAAAATGGAATATGAGAAATGTGATTGCATGTTTACCTTATATAGAGTCTAGTTTTGGAGAATTGTTCTTAGTCATGATTAAGCCTTTGGGTAAGACACACTGTTGTCACAGATGTTATTATGCCTTTGGATGAAACACACTAGTGTCACATATATTATTATGCCCAGGTGAGATACGCTGATGTCATAATAATTGAGATGGATGAAAATAATATTTTCGGAACTATACCAATATATAAGGACTTTTGGGCCCAATGTGTGTGTGTTTGTCTTTATAATATGTGTATGAAAAGTGAGTATTGATGGTGATGTGGAATATGGTAATTATGATGACTTGAGTTTTGTTGATGGTGTATGCCTTTGTGAGATGCAGAATGTGTGAATGATTGAGTTTTTATGCATGATATGTCTAAATTGTTATGTATACAAGTATGTGCCACTAAGCTTTTGAGTTTAGAGCGGTTATATGTATAACATAGGTGATAGGACTGCAGATTAGAGAGGTCAAGGCTGTGACTGATAGTTGGAGATTGAGTCACCACAAGACCAAACTGGTTGTAATGCATAACATGTAAAGTATTTGTTTACTTGTACAGTTTCAGTAAAGTATTGAAAATATAATGAAAGTACATTATTTATATGTGAAAAATACTTGAACTTGATATGGAGAAATGAGGGAATTTTGGGAAATTATTTATTGGAAGTGTTTTTTTTTTAAATGTGCAAGTTGTGTTTTTATTGAATTGTGTGATTTATTGAAAATACAGATAAAACTCTGGCAAATTTTTCATAGAGATTTTCTTTATTTATTAATAATTATCTATACTAATTAAAATAGAAAATTTTATGATAGATTTTATCGTAAAACTTTTATATTCTTTATGTGTATTTTACATATACGTGATAATGTACGATACGTATATAGGATATAAGGGTGTTACAGGTATACCTATAGAGGAAGGAAGATGTAATACCCCGGTCTTTGATGTACTTTAGAATAGCAATTATAGGAGAGTATATTGGTGTAATGGATAGAAGAAATAGAAGATGAATATGTATAATAGATGTAATATATATGTATATGTTATATATATACTTGAAATATATTTGAAATAAACATGTCATATATAAGACATATACATATACCCAATATATACGTCACATATACTTGAAATATATATTGGTGTAGGGAAAGGTGATTTTAAGTAGTGGTAGTGGTAGTAGTAGTAGTAGTAGTAGTAGTAGTAGTAGTAGTAGTAGTAGTAGTAGTAGTAGTAGTAATAATAATGACAAGAAGAAGAGGAAAGTTAAAGGATGGAAGGAAATAATTGGTGGGAAATTTAGGTAAAAAGCGGTTATATTATTTAAGAGATAAAGATGGGAAAGAAGAGACAAGTTCTTCTTCTTCTTCTTCTTCTTCAACGTGAGATAGAGAGAGAGAGGTGAGAAGAGTGAGATTTTCATATTACATATCAATTTTATAAGAGATTTAAGAGAAATTAAAGAAGATAATGAAGGTTTAGCAAAGGAAACAAGTAAGTGCCTTCTTCTTGAGCTTGTTTTATGGATTATATATATATGATATGGGTAGTGAGAGAAAGTGATAATTAATTGAATAATATGATGATAATGAAATATTGAAGTATATATATGTTGAGTTGATGCTTAGATGATGAAAATATGATTATTTGTGAGGATGATGATGAGTAGTTGAAATTAAGGAAAAAGGGTGATAAGGAAAAGAGTAAGGGTTTTGTATAAATGAGTTGGGAATTGAGTAAATTGATACATGGATGATTGTATGAATGAATTATATAATGATTATTATTATGATTTTGTGTTTAGGCTAAGAGGGACCAAAAGAAGAAGATTAAGCTTCGATTAACTAAGGTTTGTACATATAATTTATTTGGTTTGTACATATAATCTCCTTGATTTGTACATATGATCTTGAGTAAGTATATACTTGGATTATGCTCTTGATTTTGGTTTGCATCATTCTAAGTTGATAGGTTTGCATCATTCTAAGTTAAATATTAAAATACTATAAAAATTCTTTGATCATAGGACATTATAGACCCTTAATTTTTGACCTAGTCCAATCCAATATTTTTAAACAGTCTAAAATAATTTTTATAGTATTTTAATATTTATTATTTATTTTAATAATATTTATTACTTATAATATTTATTTTTAATATTAAAAATAAAAAAATAAATAATAAAAAAATATTATTAAAATAAATAATAAATATTAAAATACCAGCGCAAAGCTCACTCGAGCCCGCGTGCAGTTTTTTTCAAAATCCTATTTTACTTGGTTTTTTATTTTATTTCCAAAACAGTTTCTAATTTCCTTAATATACTAGGTATTTGATTTTAGTTGCCTATAAATACCACATTAAAACACACTAAAAGGGGGAATTTGATTTCGGCCAGGGGAAAAATTTTGGGACGGCACAATTATTGGGAACTTTTGGACTTTTATTTCTTCGAACTTTTTAGCAATTAATTTAGAGATTGAATGAACAGAAGCATCAAACAAATAAGGAGCAAGCCACAAATCATCAAAAAATATCAAACAAGGCAGTAGCAAACTCTCACTGTCTTGATTTCCTTCCAACAAAGAAGAATAAATTTGGTGCAAGTAAATACTTTGCATCAACATTTAATTATTGGTGGAGCCAACAAATGACGGTAAATTCTAAACATATTTAATATAACCTATTTTGTGTCTATTTTAATTATAGTAGATTATATCTTTTAATTTTAGCTCATAGCAATTTACATAGAACATAGTTTAATGGTGTTGTTTTGTTAATCATACAAAATAAATCTATAAACTATTAAGCTTAAGTTATGGTTACTTATATGTGCTAAATTAATATTTTTAATACATGATTATTTAATTATAAAAAAATTCCAGTAGCCTTATTTTTTCAAGTATCAAAAGCTTTAACCCTAATTAATTCTTCTTTCCAAAATCACACAGTAGCATTATTCTTTTAAAAATAACATTAGTTCCTCAAAATCCTAAAACCCTATTTTCTTAATCTTAAATCCTAAAATCTTAATTTTTAATACCAAAACCTACAACTCTAAAAGCCAGTTTTTAAAATTTTCTAGGGCACTGCCCTTTGACCCCACACGCTAACTGGCGAGCGAGACCTTCGTATAGGCTCATCGAAGGGGTCAATAATTATTTATGTATTATGAGTCTGTGTATTTAACTTTCTTTTTTTCAAAGCCCTAATTTAGTAATTAAAGTTCTAAAATCCTATTTTAAGATGAAACCCTAAACTTATACATTTATTTCTTTATTTAGTTTTAGAATTGATTATGTAGTTTATTATATGATTTGATGATTGATTTATTTGATTTCGATGTTTGATTAGTTTAATTTATCATGGATGGATATTTTCTTTATTATTATGATTATTATTTATTTATTTTGGTATTAAAATTTTAAGAGGTATGTTTCCATTATTGAGCATGTTATTAATTAATTTTCATGTAATTTAAATTGTTTTTATTTTTTGGGATTAATGTAAAGGACACATTTCCACTTTTTGGCGGGTGTCCTATTTAGTTTTAGACATTGGATGATTTTATTTGAACATTGCTTTGATTTTAATGTAATGATACTTTACTTTAATTATTGCATGTAGTATGGATAATATCATTATATTTAAGAATTTTATAATATTAAGACCTGAAAAGGAGGCCGGTTTCAATGACCAAGCATTGTGGAGGTGCTAGGCTATTTCTCACCTTCCCCACACGTACCCAACTTTCTGAACCCATTAAGGGGTTGGGGATTCCTTAGGAATCGAGTCATCCACCCATTTCTTTTTCTTGGCCCGTTCGGGTGGTGACTCCATTTTCTCCAAGTTTAGGCCTGTGTTCTCTAAGGCCTTGAGCCTAAACAGTGCCGAAGTCTTAAGAACCATTCCACTGGGAGTGGAAGCTAAAATTTCCACTCACAGTGGCGACTCTACTGGGGATAAGAGAAGTTGATTGCGTTGGTCTTTATATTATTCTATTCTTTCTTATCATGATATTATTCATTGCATCATTTAAATTGCATCGTGTACGTGAATTAGGATGTTTGTGTTACCCGTGTTGTGTTATGTAAGGGATACCATACTTTCACTCAAGATATGGAGATCAAGCATGGCATAACCACTCATAGCCTTGTACCTTTTGGTATATACTTGATATGGGAACCTAAGCCTTTCAACACAAAGACTAAAGCTCATGTAATTGGCCTAGTTACTTTTCTTAGGTTTTTACCCCAAATGTTTGTTGTTTGACTATGGTTAATTTATCTTTGCTTAAATCATGGCTTATTTGGTTTGTTCTTTTTCTAATATGACCTAAGTACATTGTAAGCTCAAAATAAATTTTTCTTTAAAGTCCAAAAGACCAAGCTATTTTCAAAACTTTTCAAGATGGTCTTTGGACATAAAATTTTTCTAAAAAACAAATCAAAAATTCTTTTCTCATGACCCAAATACAAAGCCCAAAATCCATTTTTTCTAAAAACTTTTTACAATGGGCTTAGAAAAAAAAATTATTTTTATAACCTTTTGAAAGAGCTTATGAATATTTAGGTCACTTATGGAAATACCAAAAATCAATTGTGAGCCTAGTTTATACTAAGAATTATTAATCGTGGGCTTGTTTTTAGCATGAGTCATTAGTTACTTTTTCAAGTGAGAAATCTATTTATAATAAACCTTTTAATTTAGTTTTGATCTGATATAGCATAAAAGCTACTTTAGTTGGTTGAATGGATTAAAACCTAATTAATGGGAATTAACATGAACTGAGTTCCATTTTTAAAACATAACTATTGGTTGAAACGTCTGAGAGAATTTTTTGAAAACAAGATACCTCATGTTGGTACTTTGTTAACCATATACCTAGGAAAAGAGACTCGCCATCCGTGTGTAGAAGTTATAAGGTTGGAAGGGACGTTCTACCCATCTTTGTTTGTTAGTTTTGCATACATGCATACATACATTTGCATCTCATATCATTGATCCTCTCTGGCTCACATCCCTGGATTACAATAGTTCAAAAGCCTACGACAACCCCACCTATGCTAGTGATATTAAATCCAGTAGTGACTCAATTACTTTCTCACCAAAAGCAATGGAGCTTGAACAAATTCAAAGAATGGTGGACAATGCCATCAATGCCAGGATGGAAGAACTGAAGGAGGTCCTGGCTGAGACTATGAAGATCCAATTGACAGTAATTTTAGAAAATAATGCCGAGGTATTCGGTAGCACTAAGAAGCCGAAGGACAAAAGGAAGGCTAAGGTTGGTGAAATGGCTTTTGATGATAACAAGGTAATCATCGACGATGACTGGGCTCAATACTTCCAAGATCCTCAAGACAAGAAGAAGGAACCGAAGGTTGTTGAAAGATCATATGTGGAGAAAACTGAAACTCGAATGTTGAGAAGATGATTGCTGATTTAGAAAAGAAATTTGAGAAGAAGCTGAAAACCGAACAGATGTCCGAGATTGACAAACTATTTGAATAAGATGAGGAGGTACCTTATAAGTTCAAGATGCCTTTTTTCGCTAGGTACAATGGTACTAGAAACTCTCATCTCCATGTGAAGCAGTACATCACTGCCATGCAATCTACCAAAACTACTAAAGCTCAAACTCTGAGGTATTTCATGCTCTCATTGGACCCTTTGTCCAAAATTGGTTAAACACCTCAGAGGAAAGTACTCAAAAATATTGGAACATGTTGTACAAGGCTTTCATTTAGCAATATGGGTACAATGTCGAGCTGAAAGTTACCTTGATGGAGGCGTAAACCATTAGGCAAAGACCAAATGAGAATTTTGTGGACTAAGTGAAAAGATGGAGAAATAAGGCTGCACTTCTCAAAAGGAGGCCTGATGAGTCAGACCAAATCAGGATGATAGTCAGAGGCATCTTGCCCAATCTCCTTGAGAGGCTGTCTCACACACTTATAAGGGATTTCAGAGATCTTCTCCAAGCAGGATTGTAAATAGAGGAGTGGGAAAGAGAGAAGAATTATTTTTCTGCAAAATAGAATTATCAGCCTAGCAATCAAAGTACACAAAAAGAAGCTGATGTTAATGCCACTAGTCAAGGAGGAATGAGGCAGTTTTTAGAATTAGGGAAGCCGTTGTCTTGGATTCTTAATAAGCTATAAATGAAGGGATTGTTACAACCCTTGACTCCTCATCCTTTGCCTAATCCTCTTCCACCTAACTTTGATACTAAGGCATTTTGGCAATTTCATCAAAGGCCTGGACACGAAATGGACAACTATATGAAGTTGAGGCATGAGATCCAGAATTTAATTGATAATGAAAAGTTGCCTAAGCCAGATAAGTTCAATACTAAGAGCAATCCTTTGCCTAAATTTGGAAGAGTACCTCCGCCAATAACCTTCATTGTAGGAGGAGGAGTGGAGGAAGATTCTATCTTTCAAGGCTGGAATGTCGAAGATGTGGAATAAGGAGAAATTTTATTCAACGAACCTCCCTTAACTTAGAGTGTTGCTCTTTTTATTTTGCTTTCTTTAGCACTTTTTTTGGAACAATTATGTTTTTAAAATTATGTTTGTTTGAATAAATTACTTTCATCAAAATTTTTGTTGGTCTTTGTTCATTTTGGTGCTCAATCAATGGGGAATCTAGCTTGATGTTTATAAATTAATGTATCTAGGCATCATGATTTGAATGACTTTACTAGATGAGGAAATTGCTCTATAGCATTGAGTTGTGTATGCTTACTTAGAGAGGGCTCTTGAATAATGACCATTGTCTAGGTCCTAGTCAGTCTTAGAACATGCTTTGAAGGACTTTCGAGGCGAAATTGAACTTTGCTTATTTAAGAGAGAAATGATTTAGGCATTATTTGGTTAGCCAACAACTAGTATCAACCCTATTAAATATTAATCCCTAGTTTTCCCTTTAAGCCTTCATAAAATTTTAGCTTTCTTTCATTGGCTTACAAATCCCAACAACCTACCCTGAGCTATTGTTACACTTTTGACAAGTCTTATGATCACTAAGGTGAAGAGGCAAGAAGATCAAAGAAAGGAATGAATAGTCAAGACTATGAGGATAGTTGAAGTTCTCAAGACCATAAGGATAGTTGAAGTTCACCTGAATTAGACCAAATATCATAGATAAAGTTAGGACTAAAGCAAATTAATACCACTCCACTCATCCATTACCAGAAATACTTGGAGCTAGGACCAAAGAAAAAAGAGAAAAAAAAACACAAAAAAAGGAGAAAAAAGAAGAAAGAAGAAAGAAAAAAGGAAAAAATAAAAATAAAAAAATAAAATCCAAAATGGTTTAGAAAGCCAATCGAGTTCTCTTTTACCTAAGGTAGCAAAGGCTTCCATTTGGTTTATAAGGACAGTTTGACTAAAATTGGTCCAACCCAACCAAAGATTAGATCAAAATCAGAGAAAAGGGAGAAAGACCATCTAGTTTTTGAAAGTCCTGTACTTAACGATCCTATAGAGAATGACAAAATGGTAAAATTCTCAAAGAAAGGGAAGAGTAAGAAAAAGAAAGAGAAAGGAAAGGGAAAAGAAGAAAAGAAATGAATATGGGTACCAAACTTTTTGCAAAGGCAAAGACTATCCTAATTGAGATTCAGATTAACGTCAAAAAAGAAATAAGAATGCTCAAAGCTCTATCTTTTCATGTTTCCAACTGTCTAAATAGAAAAATTATGGTGTGAAGGTTTGTCAGCAGTGTTACATCAACTCCAATCTCAAAATGGCCTTCATTTAACCATGTCCTTTATAGATCCTATTTCAAGCCTATCAAAGACCTGTTGATCTCTCTTGGTAGGTAGAGTCTATTAGTGGAGATTGTTTGAAAAAGCATGCTTATGAGATAGATAATATTTAAACTCAATGAGACCTTTGGCTAGGTAATGTGTATGTGTCTATCTGAAGTGCAATAGTTCTTGCTTAAATAGAAATGCTTCCCGAGTTTAGTACGGTAACTAGGGTTGTCATGCTATAGATATGTTAAATTTAAAAATTGAGTCCTGAGGTAAATTGACATTGATTTGACAAAGCCAACATTTGATTTCAAAATCGAAATTCAAAAAAAAATATACAAAGCCTTCAAGTTAAGAGAAGTTTGTTGAACCATCAAAACTCGAAGAACACATTGGGCAAAGGAAATGATTATTGGCAAGGTCATGAAGAAGCTACCAACTGACTTGCTGAAACATAGTTTGAAATGGATGTATCCCTAACTCTGCAGCTTGGGGTCTCCACCACTCATGTTCTAAACATCTTGAAGGTAAAAGCCATAAATGCAAAGCTTTCTGTCATTCCAATGCAAGACCTGAACGAGCATCTAAAAGGAACCAATGAGAACACTTCTGCTGATCACCTCGGTCTGTGGGTTGATGGAACCACTATAAGTATTACTCATGCATATCATGCATACATGAGCATATCACACGTCATTTTTATCCTGTGTTATCTATTCTTTGTCAAAGTGAACAGCAAATACCCTATGAAGTAAAGAATCAAAAGAAGATATTAAATCATGGTGGCATGGAAAGCCCATTGCTTGAGGAAGCTCCAGTACTTTTGCAAAAAGAAGAAATGCGTGCTTGTGCGAAGAACTAGACAACAAAAACATCAATCAAAGCTTGCATGAAAAAAATCTTTGGTTTGAGCCTACACAGGGGGCAAAGTTTCTCTTTTTCAATTTTTTTGAGTTTATATGTGTATAAAATATTTTCAAACTAACTTTCAAATATTTTGCCACACAGGAGGTAATGAGAAGATATGAGGGCCAACTAAAAAATAACTGAATTTTTTTGCAAAAGGAAGAACAAAAGAATGGAACAACCGGTTAAGCCAGAATTCTCAACTAATAAAAGTACCCAAATCAAATTTAATCTCGGGTCCAAGTACCCAATCTCGGGTTCAAGCACCCAATCTCGGGTCTAAGCACCCAATCTCGGGTCCAAGTACCCAAACTCAATCTAGTCTCGGGTTTAAGTACCCAAATCCAATTCAATCTCAAGTCTAAGTACCCAATTATGGGTCTAAATACCCAATCATGGGTCCAAGTACCCAGTCTGGGGTCCAAGTACCCAATTTAGTCACGGGTCTAAGTATCCAGTCTCGGGTCCAAGTACTCAATTCAGTCATGGGTCCAAGTACCTAGTCTCGGGTCTAAGTACCCAATTCAGTCACGGGTCTAAGTACCCAGTCTCGGGTCTAAGTATCCAATTCAGTCACGGGTCCAAATACGCAATCTTGGGTCCAAGTACCCCAATCTAACTCAGTCTCGGGTCCAAGCACCCAAATTCAATTCAGTCTCGGGTCCAAGTACCCAGTCACGGATCTAAGTACCCAAATCAGATTCAATCTCGAGTCCAAGTAACCAATCTCGGGTCAAAATACCCAATCTTGAGTCTAAGTACCCAATCTTAGGTCCAAGTGCCCAAATCAAATCCAAGTACCCAGTCTTGGGTCCAAGTACCCAAATCTAACTCAGTCTCGGGTCCAAGCACCCAAATTAAATTTAGTCTCGGGTCCAAGTACTCAGTCATGGGTCCAAGTATCCAAATCAGATTCAATCTCGGGTCCAAGTACCCAATCTCAAGTCCAAGTATCCAATCTTGGGTCCAAGTATCAAAATTCAATTCAGTCACGGGTCTAAGTATCCAATCTCGGGTCTAAATACCCAAACTCAATCTAGTCTCCAGTCCAAGTACTCAAATCAAATCCAAGTACCCATCCTCATCCAAAATCTGCTCAAAGTCATGTTATTTTTCACTCTCTTCTACTGAAAGTCTCAGATCATTCAAGCAGGGGGCAAACTGTTCCTTAATTTTAACCCAGTCTAATCCGATATTTTTAAATAGTCCAAAATAATTTTTGTGGTATTTTAATATTTATTATTTATTTTAATAATATTTATTTTTAATATTGAAAATAAAAAAATAAAAAAAATTGGCGACGAATTGGCCACAGGCCAATTTGTCGCAAGTTTTGCTTGTGGTGAAAACTTGCGGCAAATTGGCCATGAGCCAATTTGCCCGCAAGCAAGACTTGCAGCAAAATGCACCTAGCCCGCAGCTCGCCCGGGCCTGCGTGTAATTTTTTTAGAAATTCTATTTTACTTGGTTTTTATTTTATTTTCAAAATAGTTTCTAATTTCCTTAATATACTAGGTATATGATTTTAGTTGCCTATAAATACCATATTAAAACACACTAAAAGGGGGAATTTGATTTCAGCCAGGAGGAAAATTTTGGGACGGCACAATTATTGAGGACTTTTGGACTTTTATTTCTTCAGACTTTTTAGCAATTAATTTAGAGATTGAATGAACAAAAGCATCAAACAAATAAGGAGTAAGCCATAAATCGTCAAAAACTATCAAACAAGGCAGTGGCAAACTCTCACTGTCTTGATTTCCTTCCAACCAAGAAGAACAAATTTGGTGCAAGTAAATACTTTGCATCAACATTTAATTATTAGTGGAGCCAACAAACGACAGTAAATTCTAAACATATTTAATATAACCTATTTTGTGTCTATTTTAATTATAGCATATTATATCTTTTAATTTTAGCTCATAGCAATTTACATAGAACATAGTTTAATAGTGTTATTTTGTTAATCATACAAAATAAATCTATAACCTATTAAGTTTAAGTTATGGTTACTTATATGTGTTAAATTAATATTTTTAATACATGATTATTTAATTATAAAAATATTCCAGTAGCCTTATTTTTTTAAGTATCAAAAGCTTTAACCCTAATTAATTCTTCTTTCCAAAATCACACAGTAGCATTATTCTTTTAAAAATAACATTAGTTCCTTAAAATCCTAAAGCCCTATTTTCTAAATCTTAAACCCTAAAATCTTAATTTTCAACACCAAAACCTACAACCCTAAAAGCCAGTTTCTAAAATTTTCTAGGGCGCTGCCCCTTGACCCCGCCCACTAACTGGCTAGCGGGACCTCCGTATATGCTCGTCAAAGGGGTCAATATTTATTTGTGTATTATGAGTCTGTGTATTTAACTTTCTTTTTTCCAAAGCCCTAATTTAGTAATTAAAGTTCTAAAACCCTATTTTAAGATGTAAACCCTAAACTTACACATTTATTGCTTTATTTAGTTTTAGAATTGATTATGTAGTTTATTATATGATTTGATGATTGATTTATTTGATTTCGATGTTTGATTGGTTTAATTTATCATGGATGGATATTTTCTTTATTATTATGATTATTATTTATTTATTTTGGTATTAAAATTATAAGAGGTATGCTTCCATTATTGGGTAACTTATTAATTAATTTTCACGTAATTTAAATTGTTTTTATATTTTGGGATTAATGTAAAGGATACATTTCCACTTTTTGGTGGGTGTCCTATTTAGTTTTAGACATTGGATGATGTAAGAACATGTTTCCATCATCGGATGGGTGTCCATTTATTTATTTTGTTTGAACATTGCTTTGATTTTAATATAATGATGCATTACTTTATTTATTGCATGTAGTATGGATAATATCATTATATTTAATAATTTTATAATATTAAGACCTAAAAAGAAGGCCGATTCTAATGAACAGGGCGTTGTGGGGGTGCTGGGCCATTTCTCACCTTCCCCACACATATCCAACTTTTCGAACCCATTAAGGGGTTGGGGATTCCTTAGGAATCGAGTCATCCACCCCTTTCTTTTTCCTGACCTGTTCAGGTGGCAACTCCATTTTCTCTGGGCTTAGGCCCGTGTTCTCTAAGGCTTTTAGCCTAAATAGTACCAAAGTCCAAGAGCCATTTCACCAGGAGTGGGGGCGAAAATCCCCGCTCACAGACATATTTCCAAGTTGTTTATCTTGAAAGTCCTAGTTTTCACATCTAAAAAGGATGCCATCGCATGTAAGAAGGAGTGGTCCAACTTTGTATTTTGAAATAATTTTTAAGGCATTGATGTCAGACCATGATATTTGTTCCCAATATGTAGCTTTGATGTTCTTAAATAAATCCTTTATCTTTTCAAATTGGCTTCAGTCATTGCGGAGGATGAAAAATTGAAATTGCTTTTGGGTTTGTAGAAAAGAAATATTGAAGCCAAGTATTCTGGCCATATTTAAGGATGACCTTAAAAAAACTGATGAATTAATCAAGGTAGAAAAGAGTGAATGGCTGATTCATTTAGCCGAAGGTGAAGTCTATTGTGTTTAGGTAAATTTATCCATATTAAATTAGATAAGGATTAAGAAACGCCAAACTTGTTATGAATTTTTGAAAATATAACCTAATTTGTATTGATTTTGTATTGAATATCAAGTCCATATAGAATTTATACATATGTAAAAGGAAAAGAAGAAAGTCAAAAAGAAATACAAAAAAGCAAAAAAAAAAAAACTAGAGTTGTAAAAAGTCAAACAATTATTATATTATTATGTTGTAAATTTCATTAAATACAAGCTCTTCATTACAGTTTGCTACAAGTTGATTATTGAGAAGGGGGAGGCCATCCATGATCAAATAAAGCCCTAAAAATTTATCGCCTGATGGAGGAGGAGTTATATCACCCATTTGGAATTTGCTCGGAGGAAATGTAACTGAACCCCTATTTTCTTAAAAGTCAGGTCTGTAACAGTCATCATCTGAAAAAGGAGAAGGAATCTCATGGTCATCAGTTTGGGGTCTTCTTGACGATGAAGCACCAGGATCCCTATAGCTCTGAAATCAGAAGTCCTAAAAATTTTGCTCGAGATAAGTAGCATGCCAACGACTGGCAGCCAATTCTTCCTGTAATTTCCTATTATGTTCTTTGAGGATTTGCTGTGAGCTAGATAAGGAAGAGTCAGTTCATGCATTTTCATGCATACATACATCATACATCACCAAACATACACACACACATATATATATATATACAAAAAAGCAAAAAAATAAAAAAAATTTGAACTACGTAGTTCAGATCAAAGCCATGAAGCCCAAAGGATGGATCATCATAAGGCGCTGTAGATGAAACATATGGTTGAGATGGAGTAAGAGAATACTAAAGATTTGAGCCATAGAATTTCTCAATTCTGACACAAGGTACTTATTAGATCGAAAAAGTACATTAGATCTAATAGAATTATTTTGCTGTATCCAGACTAATATCAATCCAACCCATTTCATGAATAAAATGTGACCAATTAACCAACCAACAAAACTACTTGTTACAAATAACATCTCGTTGTTGCATCGAAACATATAAATGTTGACTAATCTGACTAACATTAACTTGGTAAAATGAAATGGTTGAATAATTGAAAATAAGATTATTCAGGAATTGAATGCTAAGATTACGCATTGAATTTCTGGTAGTAGATCCATAATCAAAAAAGTGTTTGTGATTGTTCCTGAAGAAATGAAACAAAAGATAGGGTAGAGCTAAGACAATTATTGTATCAGGTCTACTCAATCCTAGATGCAGAGGTGCATAATAGATCGATATGAACATCATGAGTTGTCCCATAATAAAACTTGTTGTTGCTATTTCTTTTTCTATTGATTCTTTTCCGATCGAGATGTATAGCTCCATGAGTCTATGTGTCTATATAGATCCCGTTCATGGATTATCGAAAATGTGCAAAAGCTCTATTTGCCTCTGCCATTCTATGAGTCCCTTCCTTTTTGCGTATGGCATCACCACTCCATTTGGCAGCATCCATTAATTTAGAACTTAATTTGAAAGCCATATTTCGACCAGGATGTTTTTTAGGATGCCCCTAATAACCAACGAATGGCAAGTGCTTTTCCTTGTGTGGATCCTATTTCAATGGGAACTTGATGAGTCGATCCGCCTACATGCCTTGTGTAATATCCTCATTTATGCCCTAGAAGTTTTGCATGTTGTTGTTGTTGTTGTTATTGGATTGTTGGTTTAAATTGAGAAAGAAAAGTATAAGTGTTTTGGGAAAGAATTTAGGGTTTAGAGACAAGTTTATATGTTGTGTATATTGTGATATATATAACATATAAAATGGTCAAAGGGAGAGTCAAAGTGTTGGTTAGTGGAAGAAGATATTTTCTTGTTGAGTGTGAAAGTTCATATATGGGCTCATATAAGACAAAAGGTTAGTTATATGGTTAAGGGCCTTGAGGTAATTTACATTTGGAAATTTTGTGGTGGAGATTAAAAGGAAGATTGACTTTGTGATTCTTGATCATTTTCTCTTCCTCTTGATGGTAGTGGCCGGCTCTCCATTAGCAAAAGGGAAGGAGAAGTGTTCTTGATAGTAAGATCAAGATTGAAGGGAGAATTGAAGAATCAAGTTGAAGATTTGTGGAATTTCTTCACTTTAGGTAAGTAATTTCTTGTTTTCTTTTATTAATTTGGAAATTGTGGTTAAGGTGTATTGAGAATTGTTGAGATGATGATTTAGTGTGTTGATGTGTGTTTATAAGTGTTAGAGTTGATTGTAAGTTAAAAATTGGAGGTTGTGTTGGTTTGGTTGTGATTATAAAAAAATAAGTGAAGATTGATAGTGGAAAATCAAGAGTAGAGTTTGAGTTAGGGTTTTGAGATGGTGTT
Source organism: Garcia nutans (assembly GCA_947685225.1). NCBI lineage: Eukaryota > Viridiplantae > Streptophyta > Magnoliopsida > Malpighiales > Euphorbiaceae > Garcia > Garcia nutans. Next base: position 30,251,655 of record CANTUV010000013.1, read on the forward strand.
TGTTTAATTGTGATATTAAGGTGTTTTAAAGTGATTATTGAAATGATTATGTATTTAGAACATTGATGATGTTCATTTGAAGCATGTGGTATGATGTATATTGAGTTTTAATGCATTTGGAAGAGAGTTGGTTACAATTAGGGATTTGGTTTTGGGAGACACGGCCAAAGGCCATGTGAGACACGGCCAAGTCATATGATTTTGGACGTGTTGGATTAATTTTTGGGTGACACAGCCGTGTCCCTAAGCCGTGTTTGCTACTGCCAAAGTTGAATTGAGAGACACGGCCACAAGCTTGGCCGTGTCCCTCATGTGTGCTGCCCGTGTCCATCAAATGAGTTGGTTAGGGTTTTGTTTCTTTGTTCTTTTTGCATTGTTTTGGTTCTACAAAGGTGGGTTGGTTCTTAAACCTAACCCTAAACACTTTAAACACACTTGAATCAATGAATGAACTAATCAAATGCATATGGAAGATCCTAAAGCTATGAATCATATAAGTTGTTCTTTGCCCTAATTGCATTGTTGAGATTTAAACAAGGTTATGTTATGCATTGTGAAAGGTATTGTATTTTATGAGTAATGTACCTTGAAATGTTGTATCAAAGATGAAATGATAATTCAAATAAGATATGATATGAGACAATGCCATTGTGTTTGGCTATGATGAATGATGCTATATGAGATATAATGTGATCATGGATGAGATAAGTATACACTTGAATAATGAAGTGTTATATTGTGAAATGAAATGTGAGGCCATTGTTATTGGCTATGATGTTAATATTAAGAGAATGAAGGCATGTTTGCCTAAATGTTGATGAGAATTGAGAATGGAAATGATAATTGATATGTAAATGAATTGTGTGGCTAATGTGTTATTCCATTTTCAGAGTATGTTATTGGTGGCATGCCTAATGATAGTAACAATCTCTTGAAGTTAGGTTGGATTGAATCCTTGAAGCCTAATTGAGATGTTACCACCCTTGAAGCTAGGTTGGGTTAGTTCTTGAAGCCAAGTTGGGTAGAAGCTTAGCATGCTTTGCTCCCCTTGAAGCTTGGTTGAACTTAATCCTTGAAGCCTAGTTGGGTCTATGATATTGATATTGATAAATGTGATGATAGAACCAAAACATTAACTCTGAAAATTGAATGGCATATTAGTGTGTCTTGGGCCCATGCTTGTCTATGGTTAATGTGAGTCATGAATGATGTTTGTTTTGCTTGGTATTGATGATTAAATGAATACTAATGAGGTATATGAAAAGATAATAAAATGTGATATGTAATGTGAAAGTATATTGTAAATTTTGCATATATGATGTTACATATATATTATGGTTTGAGAAATGACATTGCATTGCACGAAGTCATATCATTAGCATGATTATCTTACTAAGCCCTTGGCTTAGCGCGATAGTGTTTAATCGCGCAGGTGATAGAACTGTTAGAATCGAACCCGAGAGCTCTTTGAGACCGAGTGAGGGTAGACATTGAAGAGTTGATTTTGGAGACTTAAAGATCAAAGGAGATTTGCCAATCATGTATAACTCTTTTTATATTTTGTAAAGTATTGATTAAATGTACATATTTGTATATTTGTAAATATGGAATTAAGTGTTTTCAAATATGTAAATATTTTATGACTTCCGCTGTGAAATAACTATATGTATGTATATATATATCTAATGTGTTTTATTTTAAAAGTAAATGATCTACTTTTCTATATTATATAATGATAATAGTATTGTATCTATTTAAATGTTTTGAATGTTGAAGAAAACCGTAGCATCCCTATGTTTGGTGCACTTATGCTACATGGTTGTAGTTGTAGTGTGTGTGCATTGGATGTGGGGGTGTTACAATTGTTTTGGTATCAGAGCCTAGGTTTGAGATTTCAACCTAGGTAATATGTTATAAAAAGAATATTTTGAATTAAAAAGTGAGTTTTTGAAAGAAAATACATGTTTGGGATTGGCAATCTTTGATCTTTAATAAGGTGTGTCCTGTTGTGTTTGCAGTATTAGGTGTTGATGGATTCTCATTTGAGACAGTCAGTTGAGGGCAGTGAGGAGAGTGTTGCTCCTGATGAGGGAGCTAGGGTTGATAGTGCTGGGGAGGCACCTGCTTCGGTGTCGGGGAGACCAACTGGTGAGGAGGTTCCACCAGCTTGGTTTGTGCATATGATGGAGACTTTCAGGCAAGCACCAGTACAACCAGTGCCACCACCCCCTCAGTCTTTGGTGCCAGTGAGGCACTATGACAAGTTAAGGAAGTATGGAGCTGAGGATTTTATTGGTACCACTGATCCAGCTGTGGCAGAACAGTGGCTTGACAAAGTTCAGAGGATCTTTATTCAGTTACAAGCCACCCCTGAGGAAAAGTTTGACTATGCAAGATCTTTGCTACAGAAGGATGCCTACGATTGGTGGAAGACTGTGCCACATTCCATGGAAGATCCACCAACTTTGTCATATGCAGATTTCTTGAGGGAATTCGAGTTGAAATATACTCCTAGGGAGTATAAGGATATGAAGAAGATGGAATTCTTGAGCTTGAAGCAAGATAACAAGACTGTTACTGAGTATGAAGTTGAGTTTATTCGACTGAGTCAGTATGCTGGGGGCATCATTGCTGATGAGATTGATAGATGCCGGCGATTTCAGGAGGGATTGAGGCCCTCGATCATATGTTTAGTGGCTGGATCTCGATATCATGATTTCTCCCAGTTAGTGGAAGTAGCTCGAAGTGTAGAGCGAGCTCAAGTGATTGCAGCTGCTTCAGAGGATGAGGTTAGGGTGAGAAGGCCCCAGTTTGAGGCAGGGTCTTCTTCAGTGAAGAGGGGTAGAGGAAGCTTTGTTCCTCGGAGTATTAGGAGCCAGAGACCAGCAGGTAGATCAGTGCAGTTCCAGAGACAAAGATTCAGACCTGCAGCTTCAGTGGCAAGTGCTCCAACCCCTATGGTTCAGAGATCCACCTTACCTATTTGTATCCATTGTGGGAGGCCCCATGGTGGTCCATGTTGGAAAGCTGGTGTTGCTGGGGTATGTTTCAGGTGTGGGTCACCGGATCACTTTGTGAGAGATTGCCCTGAGAGGCAGAGGCAGATGTCAGTTGATTCTGCCGCTTCTCGAGCCAGTGTGAGGGGAGGCAGAGGTGCCAGCCGAGGTGGTAGAGCAGGGTTCAGTTCTAGAGGTGGTGCTGCATCCAGGGAGACTAGACCGGAGGAGGTTGGTTCTTCCCAGAGGATGTATGTTATGCAGAGACAGCCGGATGCATCGGCGGTCATAGCTGGTACTTTTTCTTTATTTGATACTGCAGTACTTGCTTTGATTGATCCGGGTTCCACCCATTCTTATATTAGTGCATCTGTATTGCCTGTGTTTGATGTGCATGCTGAGTCCCTAGGATTTGATGTTTTGGTGACAAATCCGTTAGGGCATAGTGTGATTGTGAGTAAAGTGCATCGGGATAGTGCAGTGAGGGTGCAGGGTGAGGAGTTCCTTGGAGATTTGATTGAGATGCCATTTAAGGAATATGATGTGATTTTAGGCATGGATTGGCTATCTCGACATGGAGCTGTGGTGGATTGTAAAAAGAAAATTGTTTCTTTGAGAACTAGTGATGGTAGAGAGGTGATAGTATCTAATGAGCAGGAACAGTTAGCCTCCTTATTTGTTTCAGCTGTTGCAGCCCGGAGGTTGATTAGGAAGGGGTGTGAAGCCTATCTTGCTCATGTGGTAGATACTAGAGTGAAGGGTTCTCCTATTGATAGCATTGCCACAGTTGCAGAGTTCCCTGATGTTTTTCCTGAGGAGTTGCCAGGATTGCCGCCTGAGAGAGAGGTGGAGTTTGGTATTGAATTGTTGCCTGGTACCACTCCTATCTCCATTACTCCTTACAGAATGGCACCAGCAGAATTGAGGGAGTTGAAAGTGCAATTACAGGAGCTGTTGGATAAAGGATTCATTCGCCCCAGTGTTTCTCCTTGGGGAGCTCCTGTGCTCTTTGTAAAGAAGAAGGATGGTACTATGAGGTTGTGCATCGACTATAGGCAATTGAACAAGGTGACCATTAAAAATAAGTATCCTTTGCCTAGAATCGATGATCTCTTTGATCAGTTGAAGGGAGCGTCAGTATTCTCTAAGATTGATCTGAGATCGGGGTACCATCAGCTGAGAGTTAGAGCTGAAGATGTTCCGAAGACTGCATTTCGGACCAGGTATGGGCATTATGAATTTTTAGTTATGCCTTTTGGTCTGACGAATGCACCTGCAGCTTTTATGGATTTGATGAATAGGGTGTTTAGGCCCTATTTGGATCAGTTTGTAGTGGTCTTCATCGATGATATTCTGGTGTATTCGAGGAATGAAGAGGAACATGATTTGCATCTGCGGATTGTGTTGCAGATTTTGAGAGAGAAGCAACTATTTGCCAAATTGTCGAAGTGTGAGTTCTGGTTGGATCAGGTAGCTTTTCTCGGACATATTGTTTCAGCAGAAGGCATTAGAGTTGATCCGAGTAAAGTTGAAGCCATTTTGAATTGGAGTCCACCCAAGTCTGTGACAGAGGTTAGAAGTTTTCTGGGTTTGGCAGGCTATTACCGGCGGTTTGTGAAAGGATTTTCTTTGATAGCTACTCCACTCACCAGATTGCTTCGTAAGGGAGTGAGGTTTTTGTGGACAGATCAGTGTCAGGCTAGTTTTGAACAGTTGAGAGATTTGTTGACTCAAGCGCCTGTTCTCACTTTACCTGTAGAAGGCCAACCCTATGTGATCTACAGTGATGCTTCACATAGAGGTTTGGGGTGTGTATTGATGCAGGAAGGGAAAGTTATAGCTTATGCATCTCGACAGTTGAAACCGCATGAGCTTAACTATCCTACCCATGATTTGGAGTTGGCTGCCATTGTTTTTGCATTAAAGATTTGGCGCCATTATCTGTTTGGGGAGAAATGTTTCATTTATACTGATCACAAGAGTTTGAAGTATTTGGGTTGAAGAGAGACATTGCTGAGTTTGTATCAAAATGTCTCACTTGTCAGAAGGTTAAAGCAGAGCATCAAGTTCCAACTGGGTTGCTTCAACCGTTGTCAGTGCCAGAGTGGAAGTGGGAAAGAGTGACAATGGATTTTGTGTCTGGGTTGCCTTTGACACAAAGGAGACATGATGCCATATGGGTGATTGTGGATAGATTAACTAAGACAGCTCATTTCCTTCCGGTTCGGATGGATTACTCTTTGGAGAGGTTGGCTGAGCTATACATCCATGAGATTGTGAGATTGCATGGTGTTCCAACTTCTTTAGTGTCTGATCGAGATCCCAGGTTTACTTCGAGATTTTGGAAGAGTTTGCATGGTGCTTTGGGTTCTCGACTGCATTTCAGTACTGCTTTTCATCCACAGACGGATGGACAGTCTGAGAGGGTGATACAGATTGTTGAGGATATGTTGAGAAGCTGTGTCATCGATTTCTCTGGAAGTTGGGATAGATTCTTACCTCTTGTGGAGTTTGCTTACAATAACAGTCACCAGTCCAGCATCGAAATGGCCCCATTCGAGGCACTGTATGGCAGACGGTGTAGGACACCTCTGTGTTGGAGTGAGCTTGGTGATGATAAATTGATTGGGCCTGATTTGATTCAAGAAACTGAAGAGAAAGTGAAGTTGATTCGGGGCAGGTTAAAAGCAGCTTCAGACCGACAGAAGTCCTATGCAGATCTGAAGAGGAGAGACATTCAGTTTGATGTTGGGGATAAGGTATTTTTGAAGGTATCTCCTTGGAAGAAAATTTTGAGGTTCGGTCGAAAAGGAAAATTGAGTCCTCGTTTCATCGGACCGTATGAAGTGTTAGAAAGAGTTGGGCTAGTGGCGTATAGACTTGCTTTGCCACCTGAGTTGGATCGTATTCATAATGTGTTCCATGTATCTATGTTGAGGAGGTACAGGTCAGATCCATCTCATGTGTTGCCATTTGAATCTATTGAAGTGAGCTCAGACTTGTCATTTGAAGAGGAACCAGTTGCTATCTTGGCACGGGAAGTGAAAGAATTGAGGAACAAGAGAGTACCATTGGTGAAGATTCTTTGGAAGAATCATGCAAAAGAAGAAGCAACATGGGAAAGTGAGCAGACTATGCGAGAGCAATATCCTCAATTGTTTCAGAATTGATTTCAGGTAATTTCGAGGACGAAATTTCTTTTTAGAGGGGGAGAATTGTAATATCCTCATTTATGCCCTAGAAGTTTTGCATGTTGTTGTTGTTGTTGTTATTGGATTGTTGGTTTAAATTGAGAAAGAAAAGTATAAGTGTTTTGGGAAAGAATTTAGGGTTTAGAGACAAGTTTATATGTTGTGTATATTGTGATATATATAACATATAAAATGGTCAAAGGGAGAGTCAAAGTGTTGGTTAGTGGAAGAAGATATTTTCTTGTTGAGTGTGAAAGTTCATATATGGGCTCATATAAGACAAAAGGTTAGTTATATGGTTAAGGGCCTTGAGGTAATTTACATTTGGAAATTTTGTGGTGGAGATTAAAAGGAAGATTGACTTTGTGATTCTTGATCATTTTCTCTTCCTCTTGATGGTAGTGGCCGGCTCTCCATTAGCAAAAGGGAAGGAGAAGTGTTCTTGATAGTAAGATCAAGATTGAAGGGAGAATTGAAGAATCAAGTTGAAGATTTGTGGAATTTCTTCACTTTAGGTAAGTAATTTCTTGTTTTCTTTTATTAATTTGGAAATTGTGGTTAAGGTGTATTGAGAATTGTTGAGATGATGATTTAGTGTGTTGATGTGTGTTTATAAGTGTTAGAGTTGATTGTAAGTTAAAAATTGGAGGTTGTGTTGGTTTGGTTGTGATTATAAAAAAATAAGTGAAGATTGATAGTGGAAAATCAAGAGTAGAGTTTGAGTTAGGGTTTTGAGATGGTGTTTGTTTAATTGTGATATTAAGGTGTTTTAAAGTGATTATTGAAATGATTATGTATTTAGAACATTGATGATGTTCATTTGAAGCATGTGGTATGATGTATATTGAGTTTTAATGCATTTGGAAGAGAGTTGGTTACAATTAGGGATTTGGTTTTGGGAGACACGGCCAAAGGCCATGTGAGACACGGCCAAGTCATATGATTTTGGACGTGTTGGATTAATTTTTGGGTGACACAGCCGTGTCCCTAAGCCGTGTTTGCTACTGCCAAAGTTGAATTGAGAGACACGGCCACAAGCTTGGCCGTGTCCCTCATGTGTGCTGCCCGTGTCCATCAAATGAGTTGGTTAGGGTTTTGTTTCTTTGTTCTTTTTGCATTGTTTTGGTTCTACAAAGGTGGGTTGGTTCTTAAACCTAACCCTAAACACTTTAAACACACTTGAATCAATGAATGAACTAATCAAATGCATATGGAAGATCCTAAAGCTATGAATCATATAAGTTGTTCTTTGCCCTAATTGCATTGTTGAGATTTAAACAAGGTTATGTTATGCATTGTGAAAGGTATTGTATTTTATGAGTAATGTACCTTGAAATGTTGTATCAAAGATGAAATGATAATTCAAATAAGATATGATATGAGACAATGCCATTGTGTTTGGCTATGATGAATGATGCTATATGAGATATAATGTGATCATGGATGAGATAAGTATACACTTGAATAATGAAGTGTTATATTGTGAAATGAAATGTGAGGCCATTGTTATTGGCTATGATGTTAATATTAAGAGAATGAAGGCATGTTTGCCTAAATGTTGATGAGAATTGAGAATGGAAATGATAATTGATATGTAAATGAATTGTGTGGCTAATGTGTTATTCCATTTTCAGAGTATGTTATTGGTGGCATGCCTAATGATAGTAACAATCTCTTGAAGTTAGGTTGGATTGAATCCTTGAAGCCTAATTGAGATGTTACCACCCTTGAAGCTAGGTTGGGTTAGTTCTTGAAGCCAAGTTGGGTAGAAGCTTAGCATGCTTTGCTCCCCTTGAAGCTTGGTTGAACTTAATCCTTGAAGCCTAGTTGGGTCTATGATATTGATATTGATAAATGTGATGATAGAACCAAAACATTAACTCTGAAAATTGAATGGCATATTAGTGTGTCTTGGGCCCATGCTTGTCTATGGTTAATGTGAGTCATGAATGATGTTTGTTTTGCTTGGTATTGATGATTAAATGAATACTAATGAGGTATATGAAAAGATAATAAAATGTGATATGTAATGTGAAAGTATATTGTAAATTTTGCATATATGATGTTACATATATATTATGGTTTGAGAAATGACATTGCATTGCACGAAGTCATATCATTAGCATGATTATCTTACTAAGCCCTTGGCTTAGCGCGATAGTGTTTAATCGCGCAGGTGATAGAACTGTTAGAATCGAACCCGAGAGCTCTTTGAGACCGAGTGAGGGTAGACATTGAAGAGTTGATTTTGGAGACTTAAAGATCAAAGGAGATTTGCCAATCATGTATAACTCTTTTTATATTTTGTAAAGTATTGATTAAATGTACATATTTGTATATTTGTAAATATGGAATTAAGTGTTTTCAAATATGTAAATATTTTATGACTTCCGCTGTGAAATAACTATATGTATGTATATATATATCTAATGTGTTTTATTTTAAAAGTAAATGATCTACTTTTCTATATTATATAATGATAATAGTATTGTATCTATTTAAATGTTTTGAATGTTGAAGAAAACCGTAGCATCCCTATGTTTGGTGCACTTATGCTACATGGTTGTAGTTGTAGTGTGTGTGCATTGGATGTGGGGGTGTTACACCTTGCTTTTACTGCTATATCGGGAGTTACTCCACATATTGCTTGACGTAAAACAGATAGTGGATTTGTTTCTATCTTTTGTTGAATCTTTTTTATGGCTCGATAGATAATTTATTAAGCCAATGATTTTTTTCCGTATTTCAGAATACGGTTAACCAACATGTTAACTAATCGATTATGATAAATTGGATCGAATTTTGCAATTTTTTCTTCTGTAGTACCTCGACGTGACATGAGTGTGCAAGGGTTCTCAAGAATTATTTTTCCTATTACTTTGGCTGGATTATTTGTAACCACATATTTACAATACAGATGCTGCAATCAATTAGACCTTTAATTAATTAATACCTTGTTTGACCTCCTCCTTTCGTTATCGCAGGAGGTCAAATTCGCCAGAAGCTTCTGACGGTCACATCCTTTTAAAGAAACTTTGGGATTCATGCATCGAAGGTGCTATTACAACCTATTCACCAAAATTGATAAGCCAGCTGCACTGAGGCAAAGGCTTACCAGAGTTATATATGAACAATGAGGAAGAACAAAATACCCCTTTTTTTCTTTGTTTGCCTCTTTCCTGTTCAAAGAGAAAAGAAAGTCTTTCTTTATTTTATTAAAGAAAATAGTTATTTTTTAGTTATTAAATCTTTTATTAGTTATTAAAATGATTAAATTAAGTGAATTTTCTATGGGAAATAAGATAGACATCGTGGTTCTCCAATGAGATACTACACATACTAAGATATTTTCTTGCTTACTGCTTGGTTTAGTATTTGTTTTATTATTTAAGAAATTGGATTTATGTTATACCGTATTGACTTGACTCATTTCATATCATGATTCAAAGGTTAAAAAAATTCAAAGGTTAAAAATCGGCAGAGTTTACTAATCCTTTTTGTTGAAATCTTAAATTTTTTTTATCGAAAATCGATTTTAGAGAGACGCGAAATGTAGAACCAATAGGTCTTCAACTTTTAAGACACTGCCCAACATATAGTGCAATGCATATTCAAATTTGAATCTGAAAAGGGCCATTTAAAACTGAAGAACTAAAAGAGATGCTGGTATAATATGGGGTCTCCCCCTCCAGCGGGATCAGAAAAGGTTGTCCAAGTTTCTTCTCTTTTTATCTAACTCACTTCCTTTTTTCTTTGTGAGTTTTAGGAATATCCCCATTCATAGGTCCGAAATCCATATCGATGAATAGAAAGGTCTGAATGATCAACTCTGCAATCAGTTGTTAGAACCAATAGGTCTTCAACTCATTCATTTTCTAGAGGCGGAGCGGAGAATTTACATTCTTCTGTTTACCAAGGTGGTTTGCTAGGATGATCAACTATTTGCATAGTTTACGTGGAATGACCAAAATGTAGTAGTTATCTTGTTGTTGTTTGCTGCCTCGATGCATACCTTTCTCTCCCCGGCAACGTCCCATACAAAAAGAAAGAGCATAGAGCCCCAGAAAAAAGGGGTTAAACCTCATTTCTTTCGCTTTCGTTCATTAATTCACTCATTGTTAAAATAAATAGGAATATCTCTCTCACACTAAAGCATTAATTTAACAAATGATAAATTCAAAAATCTGGAGGCATCAATAAGTTATCAAATTTTTTTTAAGTATGTAATTTGGTTCAGGGAACAAATAGAGTCTTTTCATCAGCGATTCGATGAAATATCTTGGATTTATGTTGAATTGCTAAATAAATGTATCAACCAAATGAATTTCATTATGATAGTGGTCAATCTAATTAAGTGCATCCATGAAACCAAGTCAAATACTATCTATTCATTTTCAAGCAGGACCCCTGCTCGCCTTAACGAAGTGCTTTTCTTTCACTTCAAAAATGAGGGCCGGAAAGGAACTTATTCTTGAAAAATAGAGAGAACTCCCTCGAGTCCAAGCACATGATCCCTTCCCGAACCAAACATGAATCTTTTGATTCATTTGGCTCTCATGCTCATTTTTTTTTCAATTACTTATGGAAAAATTCCCATATCTTTTTTGACTGAAATGAGCCTTCTTCAACCTTTTCCCTCCCTCTTAAAACATTTCCAAAAGCTCGAGTTTTCTTTCTTCTTCTTTCGATGCAGCCTCCTCTCTTTAAAAAAAATTTATTCCCGCATTGGAACAACTGCAAATATAATGAAAGACAAAAAATCCATTCCAAAATGCATTAATTTTAGTTAATGATTCTGAATAAAGGAACTAAAATAAAAATTATTTAGTTTATTGGATCCACTAAAGATCTCGTAAAACCATTTTTTTTATTATTTCCTATCAAAATAAAAAATATTACTTTCTAATCTTTTTTGAACTTTTTGATTTAAATATGTGAAGTATTTTGGGGACACGGTGGTACTTGTGATATTTCGGCTTAGGACGCATTTTATTTAGTGGTTTTCTGGATGTTAAATACTATTGGATGGGTTACATTTTATTAGCATTGGAAACACATCACATTATGGCTTTCTTCAGGATTTGGCCTGAATTGTTCGGCAGATTCCCACGCGTTATGCACCCGTTCTCCACTTTGTTCTCAACTATTCCCACCTCCTGGGCGAGACAAGCCACCTTTAGCTAGGAATCGTGGATTTTTTGGTACATCACATTCATGCATTTATGATTCATGTGATGGTATTGATACTTCTGAAAGGAGTTCTATTTGCCTGTAGCTCTCGTTTGATACTGGATAAAGCAAATCTTGATGGCGAAGGAAAGAAAAGGAAACAATGAGATTATGCAAGTAAATATTCTTGCATTTATTTCTACTGCACTGTTCATTCTAGTTCTGATTGCCTTTTTACTTATAATATACATAAAAATAGTTAGTCAAGGTGATTAATTCCCAACAAAAATTTTGTTCTTTACTTTTTTATATTTTTTTATACCAGATTTTAGGAATCACTTGTACCGACACTGGCATGAATTTCGATCTCTTTGGTTCAACTAGGATCGTAGTTCTTGAATTTCTACGTGAATCAAGATTGAGAAAAGGAAGTTTTCAATCATTGACTCAAATCCATTGTTGAACCTTACTCAGCGGAATATGGAGGTACTTATGGTCGAACGGGCCAATCTGGTCATTCACAATAAAGTGATAGATGGAACTACCGTTGCCGAGGCTTTTGCTTCTGTTCAATACATAATGACTGAAACTAACTTTGGTTGGTTAATACAGCGATGGGTTCTCTGCCCCTGTGGGGATGGAGTGACAGAAGTTTTAAGAATTCAAGAGAAGGTTACGGCGAGACAAGCCGTTTATCATTACAATAGATGTCAAGTGGAAGTGCAGTGATGTATGCCGTAGGTCCTAACACAAGGTTAGAATTCTAGCTCTTCTAGAGTGGTATCTCACTGATAGCTCGAACCTCCCGTCAGGATAAATCTGACCCCTTCCCCTGTTTCTGCCTACATATATGGGATATTTTAAAAAGTGAACATCTTTCTTAGTGGCAGGATCTGAAGACAGAATAGGAAAGGTAATTTCACTATATTTCTGATTGAGAATGCTCAATTTTTCATGCTCTTACTACAGTTAAGCGATCCTCTTCGGATAATTCATCCAACCCAAGGATAGCTATAATGTCCTAAAGTTCAATTCATTTTTTTAACTTAAATTTAAGAGGATGTCCTACTGCGTTACAAAATTTCATTTTTGCCAATGATCCAATCAAAGGAATAATTGGAACTATTGTATCTAGTTTCTTCATAGTATTATCTTTATTTATTATAAATGAATTTTCTTTATTTATTATAAATGTATCGAGTTTCTTCATAGTATTATCTTTATTTATTAAACTTTTATTTATTATAGTATTATGATTTAAATGGCCCTTTTCAGATTCAAATCATGATTCTAATCTACACTCTTGCCCATCTAAAACTTTTAAGATAGTGGTCATATAAGTAGTACCTTCCTCGGTTGCTCCAAGCATTCTAGATTCTTGGCTCGGCTCATGAAATTCGTCAAAGACCCATAGGTCATAGTAGTTGGCATTCCAATCCAGTTCCAACAATGCATTTTTTGGATTGAGAAAGTGGAACTGCTTGACGTTGCATATTATAACTCATTAAGACAGATCGACCCTGTCATGATGAGGATCACTTGATTGCTCGGGCACCTGCAAAAATTCAAGATTAGACAAGTGCCATGAAAAGTGATCATGTATGAGCAACAGAACATATTTGATTGACCTGGGAAGAGATGACCATGACGTTATCATCCCCATCTGTATCGTCATCATTTTTTTCTTCCTTTCCTTTAGGAAGTCCCCAAACACCAACAAGGGAAACTTCAAAATTCAAAAGCCGTTCTTGGATAAATTGGGTGTATGACTCAGTGGGTGAGAGAAGATATCATTCGACATCATATCCATCCTAAGCACGCATCCAGAAGTTTTTCTGCATGGATGTTATGTCTAATGTATACGTCGGGATATCATGAAGAACTTTCTGTTCTTCAGGACTAAGAAATCAATTATGCACTCTTTTACCAAGGAACCACCTGCTCGATACTGGACTAGCAATGACTCAGTGACAATTTTGAAGAGGCAAGGCAGCATTCATGGAAGGAGTCCAATTGGCCCGCTCGCAGTCAGCCCACCAGGAAATATCTACGTGCAAAGTCAAAAAGAGAAGGTAAGTCAATTTATTCACAAATTTTAATAGTTACTAATCCTTTTTCACCCGATCTCAAGTTAACCGACTCAAGTGATAACGTCAATAATGCACATGATGAGAACCAGATGTCAGTGTGCGGCCCGCTAATCGAAGGCTCAGTCTCGGATACCCAACTCTTTCTCAGGAAATGCCTGGTACCTACACGAGATTATGCTCATATATCTAAATCTGCAGGAATAATAAAGGACAGACTCATATACATCCTTTATTTGATTCAAAAAAAACATCGTGCTTAAAGTCAAATTCAATAATTCATGTTTCCTTTCTTTATTTCTATTATCTCTTTTCAATAATTTAGCCATAACACACAAGCACACAGTAAACTACTTTGAATAATTGTCTATACACAGCACACATGCACACAGTAAATTTATTTTTATTTGTGTGTTTAAAAAATATTGTTTTACTTACAAATATTTTTTCCATACAGGGGGCAAGAGTGTATAGGTATAGTAAAAAATAGCAAAATTTTTTATTTTTTTGCAAAACTAACTATTAAAATTGATTTTTCGTAGATATCTCGAGTCCAGATTTCAAATTATTTTTTTGAGTCTAGAACTCAATCCGAGTCCAGAACCCAAATCAATCCTGGTCCAAAACTCAAATTATTTTTCGAGTCCAGAACTCAATCCGAGTCCAGAACCCAAACCGATCCGAATCTAGAACCCAAATTATTTTTCAAGTCCAGAGCTCAGTCTGGGTCTAGTACCTGAACCAACCTGATCTTTTCAAAATTAAATTACTTTTCACTCCTAGAATAAATTCAAGATCATTCAAGAAGGGGGCAAGACCGTAGACCCTTAATTTTGGTACTAGTCTAAATATAATTTTCATTTAAAGGTTGGATCAAGTATAAGTATAAAAACAAGTCCCAAAATTAATCAATTATAGTTGTTTAATAATTGGACTGACTTTATTCGATTTTATTGTGAGTATTACATTTAAAAAATCATTTGGTCGGACCACCTTGGCTTATGCTAATTCGATATGAGCATTCTTACAATGCTCATATCGAATTTGTTTATGCTAATTCGATATGAGCATTTTTGCAATGATCATATCAAATTGGCATGAGCCAATTTGATATGAGCATAGAACTCATATCAAATTGGCACATGCTGATTCGATATGAGGGATTGCTTATGCTAAAATAGGCAGGAGCACTGGCATTGCCCTAATGGTGCTCGATTTTCATATTTAGATTCTCCAAAGCCATGTAGGTTTAATGGACCCAAATTTAAGAAGGATTATGGGATGCCCTAATGTGGCTTATAAAAAGGCAATTAATTGTCAAAATAAGGGGTCGATCTTTTGAATGAGGCAGTAGCAATACATAAAGCAATTTACAAACAAGTTTCAAGGAAGCAACACACTTGGCTCGGCCAAAGATTGGTGCAGGCAATAAGCTTGGAATGAATACTCTCTCAATTTGGTGGAGCCTTCAACGCTGGTTTTTACTTTATAAACTTAATTTATTTTAATATTTGGGATCTATACTTTTCTTTAAAAATATTGAATACCAATTGCTGATTGATCCAGTAGCCAATTATTTTGGATGGTTACTTCGCATAAACTTTAATATACTCTTTCATCCAGTAGTTATATTTAGTATTTTGACATATTCTAGTATTTTAAAATCATGAATTTAATTTAAATAACAAAACTTAGAAAACATATATTCTATAAAAACCTAATTCCTTATTTGTTTAAACTCAAAACACTAAATTCTGTTTTTCTAAAAGACTCTTAAAAATTAATATTCTAAACCCTAGTTTTCTAAAAAAAAAAACCAGAACCCCAAAACATTAATGTCCAAAACCTTAATTTTCTAAACCTTACCTAGTCCTAATTCCTAACTCACCAAAACCCTAATTTACCTAAATCCCAAACCTCCCAGTCTAAATTCCATAAACCCTAACATATAGAATTCAATTCATCCTAAATCCTAAATCTATTTTTCTAAAAACTAAAAACCCTAGTTCTTTTTTCTAAATCCTAATTTTGTAAAAAAAAAAATACCTTAAAATCAATTCTCAAACCCTAATATCCTAACATTTAATAGCCTAATTTCCTAAACTCCAACTCCATAACCCTAATTTTATACATTTGATAATTCATTTAAGATTCAACCCTAATTTTGACTATTTAATTTATTATATGCTTATGATGAGTGATTTATCAATGCTCTATTTTTTTTTAATGATTTACTCTTAATTATTATGAATGTTATGAATGGTTTAATTTATTTGATTCTTTATTTTAATGTTGATTATTTTAGTTTTCAAGATGTAAGAGGTATATTTTCACTTTGTGGGTACCTCATTAGTTAAGTTTAATGTAATTTAATTTATTTTGAATTTTGGATTAATGTAAAGGGCATGTTTCCACTAAATGGTAGGTATCCTATTTTTTTTAAGTTTTAGCCATTGGACATTGTAAAAGGCATATTTTCATATATGGATGGGTGCCTGTTTTGTTTGTTTCATCTTAATAAATTGATGGATGTTTATTTTCTTTAATTTATGTGTAATATTTATGATGCTATAATATTTGAGAATTTAATAATATTTAGACCTAAAAAGGAGGCCGGTTCCAATGAACTGGGCATTGTGCGGGTGTTGGGTCATTCTCACATTTTTTATGCGTACCTAACTTTTCGAACCCAATAGGGGGATTTGGAATTCCTTAGACATCCACCCCTTTCTTTTTCCAGGCCTGTCCCGGTGACGACTCCATTTTTTCTAGATTTAGGCCTGTGTTCTCTAAGGCCTTGAGCCTAACAGTGCTGAAGTGGCAAGAACCATTCCACATAAGAATGGGGGCGAAAATCCCGGCTCACATGGACTTACTTAGGGGTTTCAAAGATAAGCAATCTATCTCGCACCAATCCTTTAATACCAAAGCTCAAAAAAACACAAGGTCTCTGTAGTTTGGATACCAAGTTTGTTTCCGTGTGCTTGGCCTTTATGTAGGGGAAGAAATTATGAAGCCCTTCAAACATTGCATAGGCTCCTTCCTTTATAATGGTAGCATCCCATCGGCTACCATTAAGGAGATGAAACTGTAATATCCCAACCAGGCCCTGAGCTTTAAGGGGAGCTCAGCATCACCCAACCCAGGTTATCAACCTAGCTTCAAGGGCATGCTACAGTACTGGACTGCCCTCACGGGCTCTCCAGCAGGATTTGTTTATTTGGCTTAAATGGTGTACAAACTATTCAAGTCGCCTCCCCGGATCGAACACCTGACCACTCCCTTAATAGAGCCAGCGAGCGCAATCCAGTACCATTTCTTCCAAACAAGTGTAACACCCTTGTACCCCATATACGCACACCACATACACCCACATATGTAATATACAAATACCGGATACAAGAATGTCACAATCCATTTAAAACAAACCAATCATTAAATTTTAACTTCAAATCATCATTTCAACAATATGAGTAAACTTAAAACATTTAAATTATATTATAGAAATTAATAGATAAAACATTCGTTGTTAAAAAACATATATGTATCTTCATTACCTAAAAGTTTATCCAAAACATTTTTGATTTGCGGAAGCGAAATATACATTTCTATATACATCAAAATCAATATATGAATACAAAAATCTAAAATATATACATGCTGGCAATTCATTTCTGATCTTGATGATACCTTGTGTCTAGCCCCGTAGGCAAAATATATCCATGGATAATCCAACTAGATCTGAGCTTATGACCCGGTCTTTTCACTTAGTCTAGCTTCAAGAATTTGTTTTTGAGGCTTGCGACCCGGTCTTTTCACCCTGAAAACATCACATTTATCAGCTGGGCTCGGCTTACGACCCGGTCTTTTCACTTGCCCAACATTTTATAGGCATACTGCCAAACCCAGAACTCTGAAAATTGAATAACATACTAGGCACACAACTTATTCATTTATCTCATTATCAAATACTTTCGTAATTCCATTCTCATTTTCTCATGATCAACTAGGCACATTGCCTTATTATATCATCATTTTCTCACTTTTCTCATTCTTCTATTTTATATCAATATCAATTTGATACGTTATGATTTTACATATCTTATCACATTAATCCACATTTCTTTTCATTTACAACACATTACTCAAATGCTTTGATACATCAACATAATTCACATTATGGATATCATAACATATAACTCATTCATCAATAATATATCAAGTAACTTAACACATTTCTCAACTAAATGTGTTAAGTCCCATTGTCAAGTAAATGTATGCAATCGTTCAAAGCTTGTACTTACCTCTAAAAGCAACAACACCACTCTATCAACCTCCTCTTCCAAGATATCCATCAATCCTTGGATTGGGCAACTCACTTCTCTTCAAAACCTAATCCAAAGGTGATTATACATACTCATTTAGTGATACATATAAGAAAATAAGGAAGAGAACTATCTAGGGCAAACTCTACACTTGACACGCTCAACAACACGGACGTGTCCCTGACCGTACCCTAAACCCACAACATAGAAGCTTTGACATGCTCAGTGATATGGGTGTGTCACTTCACGTGTCAATTCTCCTCCAACACAGAAGCTATGACACACTCAGTGACATGGGCATGTCACTGGACGTGTCAATCCTCCAACAACACAGAATCTGTGACACGCTAAGTGACATGGGCGTGTCACTGGACGTGTCAATCCTCCAACAACACAGAATCTGTGACACGCTTAGTGACATGGGCGTGTCACTGGACATGTCACCAACCCAAAAAATAGAACCAATGACAAGCCCAAAGACATGGCTGTGTTACCGGGCGTGTCAGGCCAAAAACCCTGAAATCGACACAAAAATACCACATCTAACTATCATCTTTCAATAACCTTATCAACACCACACAAACTCAACCAAATCCATCAACATACCATATAATACTTGAGTAAACATCAAAACAACTCAATTACAAACATCAAAACACAATCACAACCATATTTCACAACTCAAAGTCACAACACCCACAACTCTTTTCTCTTTCACTAAACTTAACCCCAAATATCAAAGTTAACAAGACAAAACACTTCAAACAAACCAAATCAACCATAAACACATCTACAACAACCATTCACCAAACTCATAAACACAAACTCAAAAGAAATCAAAGAAACAAGTTGGAAACTTACTAAATATGAAGAAAAATTCTTAAAACTCCAACTTGATCTCTTGAAATCCTTCAAATTCTTGAGTTAGCAAGAAGCAAAATCTCTCCCTTGATGAAGATGGTGGTGGCTGGCCCAAAGAAGAAAGAAGAAGATGAAGAAGAAAGTCAACCACACACTTCTCTTTTAACCAAATGTCTTTTCCCCAAATCACTCTCCACCAAGCATTTAATTAATATTATATTAATCCCAATTATGTCATCTTTCACTATCCTTAATTTAATTACTATATAATAAAAATATCTCTTGACCATATTAAGACCTTAATTTGTATATATTATATATATCTTCATATACATAACATATACACATCTTCCTATTATCTTTTTACTTAATTAAATATACACTTAAAATCATTTAATTCAATTTCAACAATTAATATTTCCAAAAATTTTAGGATATCATTTGGGATATTACAATTTTTGTAACACCGCTATACCCCGTATAGGTATACATCATGCTATTATGATCGTAATATACATATACTGAATATAGAAATGCCATGGTTTACTAACCAAACGACTCATTTCTATTACAATAATATTAACCAATTTAAAACGTTTGAATTATATTATGAAACACAAAAGAGAAAAGGTTTATTTAAAATGCAGCGGAAAATATTACAATTATTTCCAAATACATAAACATCAAAACTCAAATTTTACAAAACATAAAATATATACATGTCTGGCAGTATGTCTTTGATCTTTAAGCTCCACTATCAACTCCTCAAGATCTAGACTCTACTCGGCCTAGAGGAACTCTTCGGTTCTTCCCTGTTACCTGCGCGATAAATCATAATTGCGCTAAGCCAACGGCTTAGTGGTACAAACTACAATAATATTAAACTATAATGAAATGCAAATGTCATACTTTCAAACATATAAACAATTCTCAAGAATCTCATTATTTACTTATTTCATCATTCATAAATCACATTGAAAACAAAGACAAACATGGGCCCAAAGACACTAATATGCCATTCAACTTTCAAAGTTAATGTTTTGGTTCAATTATCACATTTATCATTATCATTATCCCAACTAGGCTTTAAGGATTTAGGTTCAACCAAGCTTCAAGGGGAACAAAGCATGCTAAGTATCAACCCAACTTGGCTTCAAGAATCAAACCCAACCTAGCTTCAAGGGTTGTAACATCTCAATTAGGCTTCAAGGACTAGACCCAATCAAGCTTCAAGGGGAGTTAAGCAAGCTAAACTTCAACCCAACATGGCTTCAAGGATCAAGCCCAACCTAACTTCAAGAGATTGTTACTATAGGCATGCCACCAACAACAAAACTTTGAAAATGGAATGACACATTAGACACACAATTCCTTCATGATTTCATTATCAATTCATTCTCATTTACTCATCACCACTTTGGCAACCATGCCTCAATCATCTCATCAATAGAGTATACATAATTAATTTCATTGAATATCATCATCTAGGCAAACTTGCCCCACTTATTTCATTTGAATCATCATAACCAATCACATTGGCTTCACATCTTATTATATCCCAATTCACATTATACAAATCATAACATTCATCAAATATATTAACAATGTAATCAATTACTTAACATATGTACAATCAAATATGTTAAGTATCAAAATCATGTAAATGCATGCAACCATGTAGTTTGTACTTACCTCCAAAAGCAACTCACATAAAACACTAAACTCTTCTTTCAAGAATCCTTCAATATGTGGATTAGGGCAACTCAAACTCTTCACAACCTAATCCAAAAAGGAATAATACAAATGAGATAATAAGACTAAGGTCTAACTAGGGCAAACTCTACACATGACACGCTCAACAACACGGGCGTGTCCCTGACTGTGCCCTAAACTCACAACACAGAAGCTTTGACACTCTCAGAACCACGGGCATGTCACTGAACGTGTAATACATTCTATCTCCCAGAAACATTGACACGTCCAACAACATGGGCGTGCTCAAGGCCGTGTCAATCCTTTACCAACACAGTAGCTATGACACGCTCAGTGACATAGGCGTGTCACTGGACGTGTAAGTGCTACTGCAACACAGAACCATCGACACGCCTAAAGACCTGGCCGTGCTCATGGGCGTGTCAGGCCAAAAATACAGATTTCGGCAACAACAACCTCACATCCAACAATCCTCTTACTTCCACCATTTCCCACTTCAACCAAACTTCACTAAACACACCCAAAAACCATAACAAACTTGCAAAAACACAAAAACAACTCTAAACATACCTCAAACACAAATCATAATCATCATCACAAACCCAAAACACAATCACAACACAATCTCTTTTAACAACTTACTCTTTCCTTCAATCCATTCCCAAAATCCAAAATCAATTGAACCAAACACTCTTAAACACACCACAATCAAACAAACACATATCAACCCCAACCTCACTCACAACTTCAAAGAAAATCAAAGAATCAAATAGAGAACTTACCAAGGATGAAGAAACTCTTAAATGTCCAACTTGATCACTTGAAAACTTCCTTCAATCTTGAGTATGAAAGATCAAATCTCTCTCTTGCTCTCTTGCTAGGGAGTGTCGGCCAAAACAAAGAAAAGGAAAGGAAAGGAAATGAAGGCACACGCAGAAGGAAGAAAGAAAGAAAGAAGAAAGGAAAGAAAATAAAGTCAAACACTCAACCTTCTCTTTCCTCAAAACCCTCTCCTCCAAGCATTTAATATTAAAATACTCTAAATATCTCCATCCACTTCCACTCACTCAAATCCCACTTAATTAACTTAATTAATCTAAAATCATTAACTAATCATCTTTGACTTGACTTGTGTATATGTTGTATATATTTTCATATACACAACATATACACTCTCTCTATAATTCTTTTCTCTTTAAAAAAATCATATACATTTAATCCAAATAAAACAACATTTATATAAAAACTTCTAGGGCACATTTTGGGATATTACAATTCTCCCCCCTCTACAAAAATAATTTCATCCTTGAAATTACCTGTTCTCAAGTCTGAAATAACTGGGGATACTGATCTCGCATCACTTGCTCACTCTCCCAAGTTGCCTCTTCCTTAGCATGATTCTTCCAAAGAATCTTCACAAGTGGCACTTTCTTATATCTCAACTCTTTCACTTCATGTTCCAAAATAGCCACTGGTTCTTCCTCATGAGTCAGATCTGGACTCACCTCAAGGGATTCCACTGACAAAATATGAGATGGGTCTGACCTGTACCTCCGTAGCATAGAGACATGGAAGACATTGTGAATTCAATCCAATTCAGGCAGCAAAGCGAGCCTATAAGCCACTGGTCCAACTCTCTCCTGTACCTCATAAGGTCCAATAAAATGAGGACTCAACTTCCCTTTACGGCCAAATCTCAAAATTTTCTTCCAAGGAGACACTTTTAAAAATACTTCATCTCCAATATTGAACTCTATGTCCCTCCTCTTCAAATATGAGTAGGATTTATGTCGGTTTGAGGCTGCTTTTAAACAATCCTGAATCACCTTTACTTTCTCTTTTGTTTCCTTAATCAAATCAAGACCAATTAACTTACCTTCTCCAAACTCATCCTAACATAGAGGCATCCTGCATCTTCTACCATACAATGCCTCATAAGGTGCCATTTTAATGCTGGACTGATGACTGTTGTTATAAGCAAACTCAATCAATGGCAAGAATCTATCCCAACTCCCAGAGAAATCAATGACACGGCTTCTCAAAATATCCTCTAAAATTTGTATCACTCTCTCTGACTGCCCATCTGTTTGAGGGTGAAAAGAAATGCTAAATTGCAATCGAGAACCATAAACATTCTACAAACTCTTCCAAAATCTCAAAGAAAACTAGGGATCTCGATCAGATACCAAAGAAATTGGGACTCCATGCAATCTCACTATCTCACTGATATACAGCTCAGCTAATTTCTCAAGAGAAAAATCCATTCTAACTGGAAGAAAATGAGCTATCTTCGTCAACCGATCAATAATCACCCAGATTACATCATGTTTCTTCTAAGTTAACGGCAAACCAGTCACAAAATCCATCGTTACATGCTCCCATTTCCACTCAGGCACTGATAAAGTTTGGAGCAACCCCGAACGAACTTGGTGCTTGGCCTTCACTTTTTGACAAGTGAGACATTTAGATACAAACTTCGCTATGTCCCTCTTCATACCTGACCACCAATAATATTGCTTTAAATCATGATACATCTTAGTAATCCAAGGGTGTATAGCATAAGCCGACTGATGTACTTCCTCCAAAATAATCTTTTTCAATCTTGCATCATTAGGAACACACAATCTATCTTTGTACCATAGACTGCCATCATTTCTCACATGGAAATCTCGGCTCTCCTCCTTTTGGCAATCCAAAATAACTTTCTGAATTTTCTCATTTGGCAACTGAGACTCTCTAATATGATCCAATAATGCCGGTCTAAAGTGCAACTGAGCTAACAAAGCACCATCATTACATGACTCAAAACTAGCATGCAACACTCTCAACTCAACAAGCAACGAGAGCAAAAAAGCAGTCAAACCTGCCAAAGACATCCGACTCAAGGCATCAGCAACTACATTTGCCTTACCAGGATGATAATCAATCAAACAGTTGTAGTCTTTAATCAACTCCAACCATCGTCTCTACCAAAGATTCAGCTCTCTCTAGACACCCAGGTATTTCAAACTCTTGTGATCCGTATAAATGAAACACTTCTCCCCATACAAGTAATGTCGCCAAATCTTCAAAGCAAAAACTATGGCTGCCAATTCCAAATCATGCGTCGGGTAATTAAGCTCATGCGGTTTCAACTACCGAGAAGCATAAGCTATGACTCTATCCTCCTGCATCAAAACACAACCTAAACCACTATATGAAGCATTAATGTAAATTACATATGGTTTATCTTCTACAGGCAAGGTAAGAACAGGAGCATGAGTCAACATCTCCTTCAACTGCTCAAAACTTGCTTAACACCGGTCTGACCACACGAATCTAACTCCCTTTCGAAGTAATATGGTGAGTGGAGTAGCTATCAAAGAAAAACCCTTCAAAAACCGTCAATAATAGCCTGCCAAGCCCAGAAAACTTCTAACCTCAGTCACTGTCTTCGGTGGACTCCAATTCAAAATAGCCTCAACTTTACTCGGATCCACTCTAATACCATCTGCTGAAACCACATGACCGAGAAAAGTCACTTGATCAAGCTAAAACTCACATTTAGACAACTCAGTATACAATTGCTTCTCTCTCAAGGTCTGCAATACAATTCGCAAGTGCTTATCATGGTCCTCCTCATTATGCGAATACACCAAAATATCATCAATAAAGACCACCACAAACTGATCTAGATAGGGTCTAAACACCCTATTCATCAAATCCATGAATGCTGCTAGTGCATTCGTCAACCCAAAAGGCATCACTAAAAACTCATAATGCCCATACCTTGTACGGAAAGTTGTCTTGGATACATCTTCCTCTCTGACTCTCAACTGATGGTACCCTGATCTCAGATCAATCTTAGAGAATACTGCTGCTCCCTTCAACTGATCAAAGAGATCATCTATCCTAGGCAAAGGATACTTATTCTTGATGGTCACCTTATTCAACTGTCGATAATCAATACACAATCTTAAAGTACCATCCTTCTTCTTCACAAACAAAATGGGAGCTCCCCATGGAGACACACTAGGTCGAACAAACCCTTTATCCAACAACTCCTGCAACTGAACCTTCAACTCTCTCAACTCAGTAGGTGCCATTCGATAAGGAGTAACAGAGATGGGAGTGGTACCAGGCAACAAATCGATACCAAACTCAACCTCTCTCTCAGGGGGTATCCCTGGCAATTCCTCAGAAAATATCTGGAAATTCAGCAACTGTGGGTATACTATCAAGTTGAGAACCCCACTTTGGTATGTACAAAATGAGCAAGATAAGCATCACACCCTTTTTGAATAAATCTTCTAGCTGTAATAGCTGAAAGAAACATGGATGCAAGATGTCTCTGCTCACTAGATACCATCACACTTCTACCATCACCGGTTCTAAGGGTAACACACTTATTCTGATAATCTACTATAGCCCCATGCTTTGATAACCAATCCATGCCTAAAGTTAGATCATACTCTTTAAAAGGCATCTCAATCAGGTCACCGAGAAACTTCTCATCCTGAACAACAACTGGACTATCTCGGTGCACCTCACTCACCACAACACTATGCCTTAAAGGATTTGTCACCAAGACATCAAATCCTAAGGACTCAGAATGCAAATCAGTCACAAGCAATATAGATGCACTTATGTATGAATGAGTAGATCCAAAATCTATCAGAGCAAGAACTGAAACAGAAAATAAAGAAAATGTACCAGCAATGACAGCTGAAGCATCCGGCTGTCTCTGCATCACATACACTATCTGTGATGGCCCTGCCTCATCTGGTCTACTGCCTCTGGCTGTAGAACCTCCTCTCTGACTAAACCCAGGTTGACCACCTCTACTAAAACCTCTGCCGCCTCGACCTCCTCTAACACTAGGTTGAGAAGCTGCAGAATCTGCCTGTCTATCCTCCGGTGGATCTGGACAATCTCTGACAAAATGATCTGGTGACCCGCATCTAAAACATACTCCCAAAGTACCTCTCCATCAGTAATCACCTCTGTGTGCTCTACCACAATGAACACAAGTAGGTGGAGCAGAACTCTGAGCCACTGGGGTTGGTGCACTAACCACATAAATTATAGGTCTCGATCTTTTGCCCCCTGATGTGGCACTGACCTACCAGGCTGCCTCTGGCCCCTACTAAACCTCTGAAAATGACCTCCTCGGCCTCTCTTTGCAGATGAAGACCCTGCCTCAAACTGGGGTCCCCTAACTCTGGTCTCCTCCTCAGTAGCAGCTGCTGCAATATCCTGTGCTCTCTTAATACTCCTGGCAGCTGCAACTAGCTGGGAAAGATCCTGATACCGGGAACCTGTGACAATACACATAATAAAGGGTCTCAACCCCTCCTCAAATCTCCTACACCGGTCTATCTCATCTGAAATAATCCCACCGGCATAATGACTCAACTGGATAAAATCAATCTCATACTCTGTCACTGTCCGATTATCCTATCTCAGACTCAGAAACTCTATCTTTATACTTCCTCAGAGTATGCTTCTGCTCAAACTCCCATAGAAAATCATCATAAGTCAAGGTTGGTGGATCATCCATCGCATGTGGAACCGTCTTCCACCAATCATATGCATCTCTCTGCAGAAGTGATCTGGCATAATCAAATTTTTCTTCAGGAGTAGCTTGCAGCTGAATGAATACCCTCTGAACTCTGTCTAACCACTGCTCAGCTACTGTAGGATTTGTAGTACCAATGAAACCCTCAGCTCTGAACTTTCTCAATTTATCATACTGCCTCACCGGTACTTGCGGCTGCTGTTGGAGTGGCGGCTGCTGCACTGGAGCCTGCCTCAATAACTCTACCATATGCCGTAACCAAACCGGTGAAATCTCATCAGCAGCTGGTCTCTCTGGCACAAGAGCAGGTGCCTCTCCAGCTATCTCAAGTCTAGTTCCATCTCTACCCTCAATATGAGCTACACTCTCAGCACTACCTTCTACAGACTGACGTGAATGAGACGCCATCACTACTTATATCTGCAAACACAGCAGAAATTACCTCATCAAAGATAAAAAAAAAACTGCCAGTGCCAATGCATGTATCTTATTTAAAACCCATATTTTAAAAACTAAAATTTTCTTTTTCTTACAATTCACCTAGGTTGAGAACCTCAAACCTAGGCTCTGATACCAAAATAAGTGTAACACCCTTGTACCCCATATAAGCACACCACATACACTCACATATGTAACATACGTATATCGGATATAAGAATGTCACAGTCCATTTAAAACAAACCAATCATTAAATTTTAACTTCAAATCATCATTTCAACAATATGAGTAAACTTAAAACATTTAACTTATATTATAGAAATTAATAGATAAAACATCCGTTGTTAAAATACATATATGTATCTTCATTACCTAAAAGTTTATCCAAAATATTTTTGATTTGCGGAAGTGAAATATACATTTCTACATACATCAAAATCAATACATAAATACAAAAATCTAAAATATATACATGTTGGCAGTTCGTCTCTGATCTTGATGTCCACTAACAACTCTGATCTCAAAGCCTCAAGCCTAGACTCGACTCGGTCTAGACGAGCTATCCGGCATAACAGGATCTACCCTGTCACATGCGCGATGAACCACAATCGCGCTAAGCAAAAAGCTTAGTGGTACAAACTCTGATACAATATAGATCAATGCGATGCAATGTACAACACATATGAATATAACAACTCATTACATTATATCTTATTATATTAATCATTTGTATCACATTTCATAATTCACATTAGAACAAACACAAGCATGGGCCCAACAAGGATCTAATATGCTATTCAAATTTCAGAGTTACTGCTTTGGTCCATAATGACACCTTGTGTCTAGCCCCGTAGGCAATATATATCCATGGATAATCCAACTAGATCTGAGCTTACGACCCAGTCTTTTCACTCAGTCTAGCTTCAAGAATTTGTTTTTGAGGCTTGCGACCCGGTCTTTTCACCCAAAAAAACATCACATTTATTAGCTGGGCCCGGCTTACAACCCGGTCTTTTCACCTGCCTAGCGTTTCATAGGCATGCCGCTAAACCCAGAACTCTGAAAATTGAATAACATACTAGACACACAACTTATTCATTTATCTCATTATCAAATACTTTCGTAATTCCATTCTCATTTTCTCATGATCAACTAGGCACATTGCCTTATTATATCATCATTTTCTCACTTTTCTCATTCTTCTATTTTATATCAATATCAATTTGTTACGTTATGATTTCACATATCTTATCACATTATTCCACATTTCTTTTCATTTTGCAACACATTACTCAAATGCTTTGATACATCAACATAATTCACATTATGGATATCATAACATATAACTCATTCATCAACAATATATCAAGTAACTTAACACATTTCTCAACTAAATGTGTTAAGTCCCATTGTCATATAAATATATGCAATCATTCAAAGCTTGTACTTACCTCTAAAAGCAGCAACAACACCACTCTATCAACCTCCTCTTCCAAGATATTCCTCAATCCTTGGATTGGGCAACTCAATTCTCTTCAAAACCTAATCCAAAGGTGATTATACATACTCATTTAGTGATACACACAAGAAAATAAGGAAGAGAACTATCTAGGACAAAATATACACTTGACATGCTCAACAACACGGGCGTGTCCCTGACCGTGCTCTAAACCCACAACATAAAAGCTATGACACGCTCAGTGACATGGGCGTGTCACTGGACGTGTCAATCCTCCAACAACATAGAATCTGTGACACGCTCAGTGACATGGGCGTGTCACTGGATGTGTCAATCCTCCAATAACACAGAATCTGTGACACGCTCAGTGACATGGGCATGTCATTAGACATGTCACCAACCCAGAAAATAGAACCAACGACATGCCCAAAGACATGGTCGTGCCACCTGGCATGTCAGGCCAAAAACCCTGAAATCGACACAAAAATACCACATCAAACTATCATCTTTCAATAACCTTATCAACACCACACAAACTCAACCAAATCCATCAACATACCATATAATACTTGAGTAAACATCAAAACAACTCAATTACAAACATCAAAACACAATCACAACCATATTTCACAACTCAAAGTCACAACACCCACAACTTGTCTCTTTCACCAAACTTAACCCCAAATATCAAACTTAACAAGACAAAACACTTCAAACATACCAAATAAACCATAAACACATCTACAACAACCATTCACCAAACTCATAAACACAAACTCAAAAGAAATCAAAGAAATAAGTTGGAACTTACTAAATATGAAGAAAAATCCTTAAAACTCCAACTTGATCTCTTGAAATCTTTCAAATTCTTGAGTTAGCAAGAAGCAAAATCTCTCCCTTGATGAAGATGCTGGTGGCTGGCCCAAAGAAGAAAGAAGAAGATGAAGAAGAAAGTCAACCACACACTTCTCTTTTAACCAAACACTTTTTCCCCAAATCACTCTCCACCAAGCATTTAATTAATATTATATTAATCCCAATTACGTGATCTTCCACTATCCTTAATTTAATTACTATATAATAAAAATATCTCTTGACCATATTAAGACCTTATTTTGTATATATTATATATATCATCATATACATAATATATACACATCTTCCTATTATCTTTTTACTTAATTAAATATACACTTAAAATCATTTAATTCAATTTCAACAATTAATATTTAAAAAAATTTTAGGGTATCATTTGGGATATTACAATTACTCAATGTTACCACTGTCAATTTTAGGATTTGGCAATGCTCTACAAGCTCTTATCATACATAGCTTGGCAAAGATTAAATAGAAATAAATTAGAAATAAATCACTCAAAAGTACATAACTTGAAAAAAAAAATTATGGTTTGGAAAATCGACTTACCACAATAACACTATGAATCTCATCACACATAAGTAATTTTGAAAAGAGAAACACCTACATTAGAATCTACTTAATATCCAAGAGTGGAAGAAGAAGAAGTTCATAAGTTCTTTAATTTGAATGGCTTTGTTTTTTCCTTATTTAATTGACAGTGTATGGGAAAGGGAAAATGTATTGTAGTTCAAAGTAGAAACTTAAGTTTTTTTATCTATTATATATAGGTGTTTTAATGGAGGTTAATTGGTGAGATATTATTTTCGATATTTGTTTTGGTCAAATTATTGCTTTAGGGATTTAATGCTTTTACTTAATACCTATTAACGTTAATGGAGATTGAATTATTCATATTTTGAATTTTATAATTATATGTTTTTATAATAATATAATACTAATGTTTATACTTTATAATAATATTCTGGTAGTATAATACTATTATTCTAGTAAATTTTATGGTCTCCTAC
The DNA here is from genome assembly GCA_947685225.1 of Garcia nutans. Taxonomy (NCBI): domain Eukaryota; kingdom Viridiplantae; phylum Streptophyta; class Magnoliopsida; order Malpighiales; family Euphorbiaceae; genus Garcia; species Garcia nutans. The sequence continues at coordinate 30,281,337 of CANTUV010000013.1, forward strand.
TTTGGAATTTATAATACTAACCAATTGAATTATTCCTATTTTAAACTTTATAATTATAAGTTTTGATGATAATGTAATACTTGCTTTTTAGACATTATAATATTATTATGGTAATATGATACTATTATTCTCGTACACTTTATTACTATCCTACTTTGGACTTTATAATACTAATCAATCGAACTATTCCTATTTTAAACTTTTTTTGGTACATTAGAGAAAATTAGACTCTACCTAAGATAATAAACTCCCACAAGGTAATGGGATAACCAACCTCCTACACTATGAGGAGGATCTTGAAGGTAATAGAGTCCAGGCTGATAGCCATAACCAATATGGGAGAGATTATCTGCATGAAATTCGCTTTACGATGGACATAGGTAACTTCAACATGGACAAAGGAATGAAGCAATTCTTAAATATATTTTACCAAAGATGAACAAGTAATGTTAGTAGAGAAGTGTTGTAGAATCATGTCCATTGCATCAAGGTTGTCACACTCTATGCACAGCAAGGATAGATCCATACTTCTAGCCATCATAATGCCATATTTTATAGCCCACAACTCCACTTTTAACACTAAGCATATCCCAATATTAGCCACAAACCCTTTCAAAAATCTCTCATTTCTATCTCAGAGCACTCCACCAGCAAAAGCCACATTAGAAGTACTGCTAATCGAGGCATCTGAGTTAAGCTTTATAAAATCAATAGGGAGGCACTTATAGGACACTAGCTAAAAATCAGATGCTCTACTTTGTGGAAGGGAGGGATGATTCATAACAATCTCCACCATTCTAACTTAAGCAAAAATCTCATTCATCAGAGAAAGTGCTGATTTGGAAGAATTGTTAAACACTATATTATTTATGTTCTTCTAGATCATCCAAATTGCCATACCAAAAACTACGGGCCACTTGACTCTCAAAACTCTCTCATTGCATATCTTCATATTAGACAAAAATCATGCTTGCATTGGAACATTTGGATCAAAGAAATTTAAATAATCATATGGAATAAAAGAGGTTTAGAGGTTGTGGGCTACAAAATAGTCAAGGAGAAGGTGAAAATAAGTCTCCTCATGGGATTTATAAATATCACACAAGGAGGATGAGGGAAAATGCCTTTTAACACTCTCACCATTAGTCATCACTTCATTACTAATCAATTGCCAAAGAAATACTCACCTTCTCCTTGACTATTTTTGTGGTCCTGGCCACTTTCATATTAGATTCCAAGGAAAGGAATTGTTCTCTATCTCATCCTCAATAAAAAAGGAATAAGCAGATTTTAAAGAGAAGCAACTTGAGGCAGAACGACTCCAAAATATAACATATTTACCTAAAACTTCAGTGGGTGGAAAAATCACTGCTATTTGAAGAAGAGTATCATTAGAAAGATAAGCTGAGAAGACTTTCTAATTCCATAATCCTACTCTAGTTGTACATTCATCAACTGTAACATGGAGCAAAGCTGCATGAACTTGGGAGTTAGCCATACTGAGGAGATTACCTTCTAGGTCTAAGATCCAAGAATCAGTTTAGAACTTCACTGTTTTCCATTACCTAAAGCCTATAATACATTACCTCTTACCAAGCTATAGCTCGAGCACAAAAACTTCCAGAAAATCAAAGTAGTAGGCAAGCTTGAGATATTATTAGGAACATCACCTTGGGCTTTATATTTCACTCAGATTACTTGCACCCAAAGTTTATCACTAGTTATAATGAGTTGCCAGCATTCCTTCTAGGGCTGAGCACGGATCCTGGAGATATCAAAACCGATCCGAATATCCGGACTAAAATATTCATAACCAAAAAGATTCGTTGACTTTTTGACTTTATCTGAAACGAGCCGTACTAATTTTGTAATATAGAATGGTTTTGGATATTAGTTTATAACTGAATCGAGAACCGAAGCGAACCAAACAACCCAAATAATATCCGATTTATTATTAATAATATAAAATTATATTATATTTTATTGATGTATTATTTAATATTTGATATTAAAATTATTTTATTAATTATATTTTTCATGTTATATATTCAAAATTTCCAATTTTATATACTATACTCTATATATACCTTAAAAACTTTTATGTTTTGTCACTAATTAAACTAATTTTATAGCTAAATATAATTTATTAATATATTTATATAAATAATTACTATCACTTTTATAGTACTAATGATAGTAATTCATACTAATTATAGTAATGTATATTTAATAAAGTAATTTAATATAATATATTATTAGCTTTTAAATAATAATAATAAGTATGAATATAAACAATAATTACTATTTATGGGTATTGATAGTGAATACAAATAAAATGATATATATTTTTTTTTATGAATATGAGTAATAAAAATTAACAAATGAATGATTGTGAATGAATTTGACAAGAATATGAAGATATAATTACAATAATATGTTTGCACATGTATATAATACTATAATTATTTATTAGTAGTAAATAAAAATTTACATCACAATTAATATAGATTAAAAATTATTTGATTAATAGTAATTATTCATGAATTGTATGTTAAAATATATCTATAATTGATTAATTTAAATTACTAAGATATTTAAATTTAAAGTTATTTTATTTTTTTGTCTCATATTTGATTATATTTAAATATTTAACATATAAATAAATTGATGAGTAAATTATTAAGTAAATAAATTTGTTAATTAAAATTGATTGATTAATTGAAATAAATTAATGTTAGACAAATGATCTCAATTTTGATCATTGACAACTCAAATTGAATAACTTATTTAACATGTGTTTGAAGAATCTTGTTGCAGGATTAGGTTGTTTCAAATAAAGTTGAACAGAGCATGTTTAGCGGTCGCACGAGTCATGGAAACGACCGCCCCATTCAATTGCAGGATGAAACTATATCACAATAGGTTTCGCTGTCAAAAACCCGACCTCAGTCGCGACCGCACTTCAAGAAGAGCGACTATTCTACATTCATGGACGGCCGCAACATAAGAAACCCAAATCATCCTAATTACAGTAAGGTTCGCGGTGACAAGAACGGTGAAGGATACAGTCTTGCTTATCACTTTAGCGACCGCACCTTGATATCCGCGACCGCTCTGATGATTCAGGAAGAATCTGCTTAAACTGACAGTAGTGTTCGCGTCCTAAGGTGCGTCCAGAAGTTTGACGCGAGTGTCTCAACTCGACCGCAAAATATCACCTAGGGCGACCTCGAAATTCATATTTAGGCGGACTTTCATTTTGCCTAGTCAGAGAATTAAACGTGTGATAACCGTTATAAACCCACTTCAGCATTCAAAAAGGACGACCGCACCTATCATATGCACGACCGTCCCGACAACCACAGCATGGGCAAGATTCCTTCTGCAGAGCACTTAAATTCGACTGTTGAAGTAAATTTAAATGCAGCGACCGCTCCGTGACCAAGGATGACCGCATGAGACATGAACGCGACCATCCTTATGTGAAGGACGACCATGAAATGCTTCGAACAGGTTACTGAAAAAGGTCTAAACTGCCAAGACTTTATTCTCACTATCTATAACGGCTAGTTTGACCACATTGGCTATAAATACATTTGTTACTCTAAAAAATGTAAGAATGTGAAGAGAGAATAAAAGATTTTATAGCCAAGCAACATATTTTCTTTTACTTAAACTTACATTTGAATTGTAATGAATGTTAGGTGTAAGCATTGAAAACACCATTGTATAAGTTTGAGTGTGAGCTTGGAAAACACTTAGGTTGTGAGAGTGAGCCTAGAAAAACTCTTGTAAAGGTTGTGAGAGTGAGCCTAGAAAAACTCTTGTAAAGGTTTTGAGTGTAAGCCTTAGTAAAACACTTATCAAGTTAGGTGTGAACTTGTGAAAATACCAAAGTTGGAAGTGAGCTTGTAAAACTTCAAAGATTAGTGAAACCTTAACAAGTTGTTAAGGAAGTGGATGTAGGATTGAAGAAAATCCGAACCACTATAAATCTTGTGTGTTCTTTCTTTCATTCACTACTCAACCATTTTTCTATTCCGCATTTCTTGTTTGTTGAGTATCAAATTTGTTATTATTCCTTGAGGAAACCAATTCACCCCACCCCCCTCTTAGTTGCCATCTTGGGACAATAATTGGTATCAGAGCTTGAAATTTCTTAAACTTAATTGTGAAATTTATCCACTATGGCAACTTCTTCTTCATCAAACTCTATCTCTCATGGAAATCTTAACACTATTCTTAGACCCTACTTTGATGGAACTGATTATTCCTATTGGAAACACAAAATGTATTTGTTTCTAGACAGTGAATGGATTGAACTATGGGATTTTGTGGAAAGTGAATGGAAACCTCCCACTTATGAAGTTGATGGTGTTCAAGTTCCTCTTCCCAAAGCACAATGGTCAACTATCAATGTCAAAGATCGATTCAAGAACAATAGAGCTGCTTCCATCTTGATGAATTCCATTTCAAGAGAAGAAGGTGGAAGAGTTCAACATTTAACTTGTGCACATTGCATTTGGAAGACACTTGAAAACTACCATGAAGGCACGACTAAAGTAAGATTCACCAAGAAACAAATGCATGTTCATGAGTATGAGCTATTTAAGATGAAATCAAATGAAAACGTCACCGACATGACCAATCGCTTGCTTGCTATTGTCAATGAACTAAAGAAGTATGACAAGGTATATGATCAAGGTGATGTAAACAGTAAAATCTTGAGAGCCCTAAGAGCTAGAAAGAACTTTGAATCAAAAGTATCATCCATCGAAGAAGCTCACGATCTTAGCACATTGAGAACTGACAAGCTTGTGGGAAAACTACTCACATTTGAGCTACATAGTGAAAAAGAAGAAGATCAAGGTGAAAAAGAAAAGAGAAAACCAATTGCGCTCAATGCAATCAAAGAAGTTGAGAGCTCAAGCAACGAAGGTACTGATGATGAAGATAAAATGTCAATGTTCTAAAAAAGAATCAATGAATGGAAAAGGAAGAAAAGATTACAAGCAAATAAAGGTACACTTCCTAAGTTCTCCTTCAAAGATAAAGAAAAGAAAATTGAGGTAAAGTGCTATGAATGTGGAAAAACTGGTCACATTAAATCTTATTGCTTCAAAGTAAAGAATAAAAGGAAATGGGACAAAGAAAAGAAAAAGTCTCTCAAAGCCACATGGGATGACTCCTCTTCAAGTGAAGAAGAAGAAGATGAAGAAAGAATTGCAAACCTATGTCTCATGGCTATTGAAGATGACTCCAATGAGGTAAGTACTCAATCCTTTGATCTAGTAGCACATGATGATATTGATGATCTAGATGATAGTGATTTGATTGAGCACATGAACTTTAAAATAGAAAAATACTTTTCTAAAATGATGCTCTATAAAGAAAAAAAACTCTAAGTTAGAAAAGGATTTTATATGCTTAAAGAACTCTACCTTAGAATTTAAAACCTCAAATGAACACTTGATGAATTCAATAGAAGAGTTAAATAAAAACACACACGGCTTAGAAAAAATTATTAAAGAGAATGAAATTTTGAAGCATGAAATAAAAGAACTAAAAGAATCAATTTCAAGATTTCATAAAGGAAAGGAAGCTTTAGACACATTAATTGGTAACCAAAGATCACCCTCATTAAAATATGGATTAGGATTCAATGGATCAACTAACATAGCATCAAGCAAACCAACATTTGTAAAAGCATCAACAACTAAAATTTCTAATATTGATATTGTAAAGAACAAAGATGATCGCACCAAGTCTAAAAGTACCAAAAGAACTTCTTATGGTTCATTAGGAATTAAAGCTAAAAGTAATCATGCATTTCTGTACACTAAACTTGCACAAAAACAATCACATATTTGTAATTGTATGCATAATACTTGGAATACAAAAAAAAATGCAGAAATATAAAATACCATGGAAATGCACATATTGCATGAAGTTTGGACATAAAAATTTTTTCTGTCATATAAGAAAGGCTCATCTCATGTTAGAAGACACCTTTATTACTAACCATCAAGGACCCAACTTCATGTGGGTACCTAAGATAAGATGACCACAATTTCCTTGTAGGTATGCCTAAAATCTACTATCAACGAAAGCACATGGCTTGTGGATAGTGGGTGCTCAAGGCATATGACCGGAAATGCAAAGCTCTTTACAAGTATCACCTACAAACATGGAGGTAATGTAACTTTTGGAAATGATGCTAAAGGTAAAATTATTGGTGTTGGGTCCATTGGTGTTGGGTCCATTGGTTCAATTGTTAAAGATTTAATAGAAGATGTATGGCTTGTTGATGGGTTGAAACATAATTTGCTAAGTGTTAGTCAACTATGTGATAGAGCATACATTGTTAATTTTGATTCCAAAGAATGCAAAATCACAAATTCAAATGGTGTTATCATATTTAAGGGTACTAGGACAAACAACACTTATAATATTAACATACATTCAAATCATGCATGTTTAATGTCTACTAATAATGATGCATGGTTATGGCATAGAAGACTAGGACATGCTGGTATGGATCAATTAAAACATATTTACAATGAAAACCTAGTTGATGGTCTCCCTAAGATAAAATATGATAAAGATAGAATTTGTCAACCTTGTCAACATGGTAAGCAAAATAAGAGTTCATTTAAATCAAAAAATGTTATAAGTACCTCTAGACCTTTAGAACTCATCATTTAGATTTATTTGGACCAAATAGAGTTACAAGCTTAGGAGGCAAATTATATGCATTTGTTCTTGTTAATGATTACTCTAGATTCACATGGGTTAATTTCTTAGCTCAAAAGAATGAAGCTTTTAACTACTTCAAAACGTTTGCAAAAAGAGTTCAAAATGAAAAGGGATATGTGATCACATCTATTAGAAGTGATCATGGCAAAGAATTTGAGAATGAAAATTTTGAAAGTTTTTGTAATGAACTTGGCATTTCACATAATTTTTCTGCTCCTAGAACTCCACAACAAAATGGTGTAGTTGAAAGGAAAAATAGAACTTTAATTGAAATGGGTAGAACAATGCTCAATGAATATGATTTACCATCTTATTTTTTGGCGGAAGCCATCAATACAGCTTGTTACATTGCAAATCGTGTTTACAAAAGGCATTTAACTAATAAAACTTCTTATGAGCTACGGAATGGAAGAATTCCCAAAATTAGATATTTTAGAGTATTTGACTGCAAATGCTTTATATTGAACACCAAGGAAAATCTTGGAAAATTTTCATCCAAATTAGATGAAGGCATATTCCTAGGATACTCATCATATAGCAAAGCATATAGAGTATTTAACATGAAAACTCTAGTTGTTCAAGAAATAATGCATGTTGTATTTGATGAATCATCTAAACTTGATCAAAAGAAAGGTAGTACTTTCAATGGCCCTGCAGGTACTCTTGAACCTCATGAAACTATTGATGCTCCAAAGATCAATCAGCATGAACTTGAAGAAAAGACTCAAGATCTACCTAAGGATTGGCAATACAAGAAAGATCATCCTAAGGAACTCATCATTGGTGAAACATCTAAGGGAGTAATTACTAGATCTAAAATTAATCTTATAGATGTTAATTTTGTTTTGGTTTCTCAAATTGAGCCAAAAACCATTGAGGAGGCTTTAAACAATGAAAGTTGGATAACTGCAATGCAAGATGAACTCAATCAATTTGAAAGAAATAATGTTTGGCAACTCACTCCTAGACCTATAGATCACTCTATCATAGGATGCAAATGGGTCTATAGGAATAAGCTTGATGAAAATGGTTACATTGTTAGGAATAGAGCAAGGTTGGTTGCCAAAGGCTATAATCAAGAAGAAGGTATTGACTATGATGAAACTTTTGCCCCTGTAGCCAGATTAGAAGCTATTAGAATATTACTTGCTTTTGCATGTCACATGAACTTTAAACTCTTTCAAATGGATGTTAAAAGTGCATTTCTAAATGGACTTATAAGCGAAGAAGTTTATGTAGAACAACCTCCTGGTTTTGAAAACTACAAATTTCCTGATCATGTTTTCAAACTTACCAAAGCTTTATATGGATTGAAACAAGCACCAAGAGCTTGGTATGATAAACTAAGTGCATATTTGCTTGAAAATGGTTTTTTAAAAGGAAAAGTAGATACAACTCTCTTTGTTAAAAAGGATAAGCATAACATTTTGATTGTACAAATTTATGTGGATGACATAATATTTGGAGCTACTAATGAAGCCTTGTGCAAAGAATTTGCTTGTTGTATGACTAGGGAATTTGAAATGAGCATGATGGGTGAACTCAAGTTCTTCCTTGGACTGCAAATCAAGCAATGTAAAGATGGGATCTTCATCAACCAATCCAAATATACAAAAGAACTCATCAAGAAATTTGGAATGGATGGCTGCAAAACTAGCAAGACTACTATGAGCACATCCTTGAAATTGGGTAAAGATGAAAATGGTAAAGCAGTAGATGAAAAGAAATATCGAGGTATTATCGGATCACTACTTTACTTAACCGCTTTTAGACTTGATATAATGTATGGTGTATGTCTTTGTGCTAGATTTCAAACTTGTCCTAAAGAATCACACTTGAATGCTACTAAGAGAATTTTGAAATATTTAAGTGGTACAATGCATTTAGGACTTTGGTATCCTAAAAACACATCATTTCATATCATAGGTTTTTTAGATGCAGATTATGCTGGTAGTATCTTAGATAGGAAGAGCACAACAGGAGCATGTCACTTTCTTGGTAATTGTCTAGTTTCTTGGCATAGTAAGAAACAAGCATTGGTTGCTTTATCCACAACGGAAGCCTAATATGTTGCAGCATGTTTTTGTTGCACACAAGTATTATGGATGAAACAACAATTGTTTGACTATGGCAAAGTATTTAACAACATCTCCATTAAATGTGACAACACTAGTGCTATCAATTTGTCTAAAAATCATATCCAACACTCTAGATCTAAACATATAGATATCAGACATCATTTTTTGAGAGAAAATGTACAAAATCAGAATATAGTCCTAGAATTTATAGATACACATAATCAACTTGCTGATATCTTTACAAAACCTTTGAATGAAGATTGTCTCAACTTTATTAAACTTAATTTAGGTATGATTGATGGAATTACCCTGAATGAATAAAAATTTGTATATCAATCTCTTAAATTTTTTGCTTAAAATTATAAAAATCTTTCATCCGTTTTTGACTCTTTCATTTCTGAGTCACACGCGTTCGCTCCAATGCCTTTAGCGATCGCTATCTTGCCAGCCAGACTCATCTAAATTAATACCTCTGTGTGCAGTCAAGAAAACTTGTACGCGGTCGTAATAATTTGAACAATTTCGACCGTTACAGACATTCTCTGCACCCGCGAGTGCACTAATCTTGTTAATGGTCGCTATAGTACATTTCGCGATCACACCTATACAAATAGGTGACCGCATGCTGTACACTCTGCTCGAAATTTTATAACCGTTGGCTGTATGACAGGTCGCGTTTCTTAACTTTCAACAATCATAAATGGCTATTTTCTTAATTTCTTCTATTTAAGAGCATTATACATCAATTTCTTGGATATTTTACTTCTTATAACATACAAACTTCCCTCCAAATCTCTAAAATCCTCTCAAGATCATCTTCTTCTCAAAACACTCTCTGTTTTCCAGTTTTCTTTCTGTTCTTCAACTCCAATGGCTCCCAAAAAGAAAATAACCTCCAAAGGGAAAGGGAAAGGAAAGAAACCTTCAGGAATCATCATAAGAGAACCAACAGATGTTCCTCCATCTCCTTCATAGTCTAGAAGAGGTGAGAAAGTTCATAAACCTTACCACCAAACCCCTGAGGAAGATGTGAGTTATGCCATGCTGAAGAGAAAGAAAGTTGAGGGAACCAAATCTCCATTTGGTGGGATGCTCTCTGCCCTCAACATCAAAGATGAGATTGAAAGTTTATTTGATGTTCTTGGCTAGAGGAAATTCATATTTCATGAAGAGGTAGGCTATTCCAGTTTAAGTAAGGAATTTCTCATGTCTTTTCAAATTGAAAAGAGTACAAATTCTGTACTGGGGTGGTATGGGGTTAGATTTAAGTTATTTGACCAATACCAAGCCTTAATTTTAGAAGACTTTGGCAAAATCTGGGACTTTCCTGTTGATGGAATAACCTCCTAAAATGATTTAACCTTCTCCAACCAAACACTCTCTACCTTTTGGCAAGAAATTTCTGTGGAAACCTCTTTTGAAAAGGAGTCAAAAGCTAGACACATCAAATCCCTCACCCATTGGATGCTTCATAGGATCATTACCTACACTATTCATCAAAGAGCTGATGGGAATGAAAAGGTAACAAAAAGAGACCTCATATTCTTATATGCTTTCACCCACAACATCCAAATGAACACAACCAAGTTCTTGATTGACACTCTATATCATCATGTTGTTACAAGAACTGGAACTTTCTTCTTGTCCTCACAAATAACTCAAATAGCTAGGCACCTGAATTTACTAAATGATCTCAACTTAGCTACCTTGAGAAACCCTTTCAATCTTGCCTCTAGTGCCATCACCATTGACTATCTAAAACATGTTGGATGTGTAAGGAAGATTGAGGGTACATATGTGTATTATTTTGGCAAACGGGGAATTGTGGATAGACAAAAGAAAAGACCAAGATACACAATTGAGGAAGAAGGAGACTCAGTTGAAATTGCTGTTGAACTACCTCCAAAAACTACTTCATCTAAACCTACTCAAGAAACTACTTCATCTCCTACAAAACTCATTCTCAAAGCTATCAAATCTCTCTCCAAGAAGCTCTCTCGATTCAAGAAAAGTGTCTCCAAGAGATTCCAACACTTGAAGAAGAGAATTGACCTTATATCTCACATGCATCATGATCTCTATGATATGCAAGGCAAACTGGACTTGCCTCAATGCAATCTTGAGGATTGGGATATAAGTGATCATACAGAAAGTCTCCCAGAAGAAGAAGAGTCTATCAGCACTAGCTCTCTCTCTAATGTTCCTCTTGATAAGGGAAAAGCCCCTTTGGAAGAAGAAGAGATGGATGAGGATGAAGATTCTAATTAGTTTAGTTTATTATTTTTTTCTTTTGGTTATGTTATGTTGTTTTTGTTTTATCTTGTTCCTATCTTTCTTTAATCGTGTACTGCCCTCTATTATTAAACATTTTGTTTGTTATACACCAAGTTGTTCATTATCTTTACATATTATGATTTTTGCCTATGACAATGGGGGAAAAAGATAGCCTTGGAATGATTTTTTTTTACTAATGAAAGATAGCCAAATGATACAAATGAAATAATGGGGGAGAAACCAAGTTATACTCCAAACTAAAACATGACTCATGCATATGTTTAGGGGGAGCATATAACAAATCTATTAACATTCAACACGAGCAATTTGAATATTGCTTATATCCTTGTTAATTTATATCATCATTCCATTTGATTGTCAAAGTCAAAATGGGGGAGATTGTTAGACAAATGATCTCAATTTTGATCCTTGACAACTCAATTTGAATAACTTATTTAACATGTGTTTGAAGAACCTTGTTGCAGGATTAGGTTTTTTCAAATAAAGCTGAAAAGAGCATGTTTAGCGGTCTCACAAGTCATGAAAACGACCTCCCCATTCAATTGCAGGATGAAACTATATCACAGTAGGTTTCACAGTCAGAAACCTGACCTCAGTAGCTACCGCACTTCAAGAAGAGCGACCGTTCTACATTCATGGACGACCACAACATAAGAAACCCAAATCATCCTAATTACAGTAAGGTTTGCGGTGAAAGATACGGTCTTGCTTATCACTTTAGCGACCGCACCTTGATATCCACGACCGCTCTAATGATCCAGGAAGAATCTGCTTAAACTGACAGTAGTGTTCTCGTCCTAAGGTGCGTTCAGAAGTTCGACACGAGTGTCTCAACTCGACCGCAAAATATCACCTAGGGCGACCGCGAAATTCATATTAAGGCGGAGTTTCATTTTGCCCAGTCAGAGAATGCCACATGCGATAACCATTATAAACACACTTCAGCATTCAAAAAGGGCGACCGCACCTATCATATGCGCGACCGTCCCGACAACCACAGCATGGGCAAGATTCCTGCTGCATAGCACTTAAATTCAACCATTGAAGCAAATTTAAATGCAGCGACCGCTCCGTGACCAAGGACGACAGCGTGAGACATGAACGCGACCATCCTTATGTGAAGGACGACCGCGAAATGCTTCGAACAGGTTACTTAAAAAGGTCTAAACTGCCATGACTTTATTCTCACTATCTATAACGGCTAGTTTGACCACATTGGCTATAAATACATTTGTTACTCTAAAAAATGTAAGAATGTGAAGAGAGAATAAAAGATTTTATAGCCAAGCAACATATTTTCCTTTACTTAAACTTACATTTGAATTGTAATGAATGTTAGGTGTAAGCATTGAAAACACCATTGTATAAGTTTGAGTGTGAGCTTGGAAAACACTTAGGTTGTGAGAGTGAGCCTAGAAAAACTCTTGTAAAGGTTGTGAGAGTGAGCCTAGAAAAACTCTTGTAAAGGTTTTGAGTGTAAGCCTTAGTAAAACACTTATCAAGTTAGGTGTGAACTTGTGAAAACACCAAAGTTGGAAGTGAGCTTGTAAAACTTCAAAGATTAGTGAAACCTTAACAAGTTGTTAAGGAAGTGGATGTAGGATTGAAGAAAATCCAAACCACTATAAATCTTGTGTGTTCTTTCTTTCATTCACTACTCAACCATTTTTCTATTCCACATTTCTTGTTTGTTGAGTATCAAATTTGTTATTATTCCTTGAGGAAACAAATTCACCCCCCCCCCTCTTGGTTGCCATCTTGGGACAACAATTAATTAGCAATTAATTGAACAGGTTATTATTATTGTTAAAATAAATTATTAATCTTATTATAAATTTATTAACTTTGAGGATAAATGTAATTAAATTTTTAATCTTATATGATTGTGAATTTATTTATTTATTTAAAATTGTGAAGTTGTTTAACTATGCTAATTCAACAAAATATGAATAGCTTGTAAAATATTATTAATTATTATTCTATTATTTAAATTTGAAAAAAAAATAATTATAAATCTCTGAATCTCTGTCTCCATTTGGAACCGAAACGCTCCGTTAGAACTGAATATCTGAACCGAACTGACCAAATTTTTTGGTTCGGTATGAATATTTTATATGTTCGGTTCGATTCCGATTTTAATGATTTTAAAATATCCAAATTTTGGTTCAATTTCGGAGATTTGAAAATCTCCGGACCGAACCAAAATTACACACCCCTAATACCTTCATAGAAAAGGCTTAGTTCACAAGCGACAAAGGACACAAACCTAACCCTTCAAGGCTCTTTGGTTTACTAACTTTCGACTAAGAGGTTAAAGGCAAACCTCTATGACTCTCAGAACAACCCTAGACAAATTGCATGGTTATTTTTTCTAGTTCATTGCAAGTCAACTTTGGAATCCTAGTTGTCTACATTGCATAGACAGGAAGAGTAGTTAGAACTGATTGTGCTAGAGTGATGCAGCCTGCTAGAGATAGTTGGGAAGAATTCTAGCTGGCTATTTTTTCCCTCATGTTTTCCACAATATAAGTATACGTCTGCATATTCATTCTTTTATGAAGAATAGGAACCCCTATATATTTACCCAGATCACTTGTTTTCTTAAAGCCCATTCGATGTCTAATTCTATACCTCAATGTAGAAGAAACATGCTTTGAAAAAAGGATCATCATTTTTTGTACACTCACTCTTTGGCCAGAACAATTATAGAAATCCTGGATCACACCAAGAATAGTGTCAGCTTGGGCCAAATTGGCCTTAACAAAGAGGAAAAGATCATCCATAAAGAATAAATGACTAAGCTTTAGACCTCCCCTAGCAACCTTGATAGACTTCTATTTATTCAAACTTATATATCTTTGAATCAGAGGGGCTAGTCTTTCCAAGAAAAGTACAAATAAATAAGGGTAGAGGGGGCAACCTTGCCTCAAACCATACGATGAGGTAAAGCTCTTAGTAAGACTTCCATTCCAAAGAATCCGAAATGAACTAGTAGTAACACAATATATTATAACTGTTTTTAAAGAGGGAGAAATACCCATGAGGTGTCAAGTCTCGTCAATGAAACTCCAACGAAGCTTATCATAAGCTTTCTCTAAATCAATCTTTATAGCCATCATCCCAACTCCTTTAGACTTATTCCACATTGAGTGAATGTCCTCCTAAGCAATGACAATATTTTCAATGATGTGTCTACCCGAAACAAAACTGCTTTAGGTTGGCTCCACTAGTAATGGCAAAATGGGTTTTAGTCTATTTGCGATCACCTTGGTTACCACCTTGTAAACAATAGTCCACAGAGAGATAGGTCTAATTTGAGAGATGGATTTAGGCACATCCACCTTAGGAATTAAGCAGATGAGTGTATGATTAAAGGATAGATCATGCTTCCCTTTCTAAAAAATACCTCGGACCTTCTTGCATGGATCTTTCCCCATAAAATTCCATTGAGTATGAAAGAAACCAGCTTGATATCCATCCACTCCAAGAGATTTCCAAGGTTTCAGAGCAAAACAAATCTCTGCATCCACAACTTGATTAGAAAGATTAGTTAATAAAGAGGTCTCAATAAAAGGAAATTGACCTTGGTGAGATTAAGAAGTTTGAGTTCTAGAGTACTCCTTATAAAGATCCTAAAAAAATTAATGGCGATATTTTTTAAAGACTCTTGATCACTGATCCAATTCCCTTGTCTGTCTTAAAGAAGCTCAATTCTATTCCTCTTTCATCGTTTAATTTTCTGAAGATAAAAAAAAAGTGTTTCTATCACCCATAAGAATAGCATCACTTCTAGACTTTTGCTGCCAAATTAATTCCTCTTGAAGAAGGGTCTCCTCTAGCTCCTTTTTCAGAGTGGTTTCAAAAGAAAGAAGGTTATTTGAATGCTTGTACTCCAAGATTTTCTGGACACCAGTAATTCTAGCAGGCAAATTCCTTTTCCTCTTAAAAATATTACCAAAAACATTCACATTCCAGTCTTTCAAGCGAGAAGTGAAGTTTGAGAGAGCATTCATAAGATTACCTATGGACTGCCACCATGAGGAATAAAACTCAAAAAATTTTCATGAAGACACCAGGCTTGTAAAAATCTGAAGGACCTGTCAAAATAAAAGGGAGTGAAGCTATTCATATTGAGGAAAAGCGGTCGATGATCATATTGCATTCTAACCAAATGAGTGATCGAAGCTTCCAGAAATTTCAGCCTCTAACCCATGTTATAGATACCTTAATCTAACCACTCTTACAAGTTACCTCTTTTCCCAGTAAAATCGGGTCCAAGATACCCCAAATCAATAAGACCTGATTCCTGAAACCAATCCACAAACTTATTGCAAAACCCAGTATGATTAAAAGAGCCACCACATCTTTCATCAACCTGCACAAGAGAATTAAAGTACCCCATTAAGAGCCAAGGGTCAGATATCTGGAAATTCGGATGATAAAGGTAGTCCCAAAGCTCCTAACGTCTAACTGGGTTTAAATGGCAATAGATAGCAGTAAAATAAAAAGACACCTAATATGTAGCCTTAATACTTATATGAATGAATTGAGGAGGGCTTTTAATAATCTCCACTTGCCAAAAATCATCCCACGTAATCTAAATACCACCCGAGAATCCCAATGATTCAATTATGTGCGAGAAAGGAAAACCAATCTTAGAGATAAATCTATCAGTGCTAATACCACTAATACACGACTCTTAAAACACAAGAATATGGGTTCTGTAATTCTGCTTGAAAATATGAACAAAAAGGAGTTACGAGCTCCTTGACAATTCCAAGTAATAATAGACATATTGGAAAAAAAAGATGAGACAAATAGAAATTCAACGCAAGCCTAATGGTAAGGGTCAAGGGTACCTTCATCTTCAGACATGAGCTCATCATTATGATCTTCACACATTCCATCATTAACAGTCGCATTGAGATTTCCATCTGTAGAAGTATTATGAGCTAAAGGTTGGCTTGAATATAGAGGTCTCCCTAAAAAACTACTTCCCTTGGAGAACTTGTTACTATTCATGTCACTTCCATGACTACCAGGATTCTGGGAGCTTATAGCAAGTTGTTTTGTAGCTTGGGAGGCTCAGCCAACCATAGAGTGGTTAGAACTATTGAGCATCGTTGGAAGAGCCACAAGGGGGTCCTTATTTCTATAAGAATTTTTAAATTCAAAATACTCTCCCAAAGTCAATTTACTGCTTGCTTTTTGCATGGCCTTCTCAAGATGTTGCATGGAATCCTCCCTACCATGTGCTACTCTGGGCTTACCGTTATAACCCCTTCCACGTGCACCACTTTCTTTATTTACCCATATGTTTTTTTTATGAGCATGAGATTCTTTTCCTAAATTAGGAGGACTATCGATTGCCTTTTTAAGGGGATTATCTTCAACAATGTCGCTTGTAATTTCGGCCTCTTCTCTATCCAAAATGGAAAGGTGCGAAGTTTGGGCCTGGGAATTAGTTTTCCCATTTTGGACTAGATTCTTCCGAGTTGGTCTCTGGCGTTTCTCCACCACCATCCTAAAGAAGCCAATGATTGAGAGAATTCAATTGATTCATGTGTTGTATTATGTTGTATTTATACTAGGTTACAAATATAGCTTAACCTACAAATAATTACAAAGGGATAAATACAATGAAATATACAACTAGATAATACAGCTAGCAACCCTTATCACGTCCCCTCAATTCGAGCATTCTTAGTGAAAGGTCGAATTGTCAATTGAAACATGAGTTCCTGATGTTTTGCCTTTGATAGAGGTTTAGTTAAAATATCAACCAATTGGTCTTTTGAGCAAAGAAATTTAACTTGTAGCTCTTGCTTCTGTACCTTGTCTTGAACAAAGTGAAAATCAACCTCAAGATGTTTCGCGCGTGCATGAAAAACCGGATTAACAGACAAATATGTGGCCCCAATATTGTCACACTAGAGATTATTTTTTTTATTAGATTTAAACCCGATATCACGCATAAGTGATTTAATCCAAACCATTTCAACAGTAGCTAGCCCAATGGCCCTGTATTCTGCTCATTAGAGGAGCGTGCAACTGTTTACTGCTTTTTGGAGTTCCAAGAAATTAGATTGCGTCCCATTAAAAATTGCATAACCAGTGGTGGACTTTCTATAATATCCCAAAGTGTGCCCTAGAAGTTTTGATATAATTGTTGTTTTATTTGAATTTAAATGTATATGTATAATTGGAAAGAGAAAAGAATTTAAAAGAGAGTGTATATGTTGTATATATGGAAATATATATAACATATACACAAGTCAAATGGATGGTCAAAGGAAGAAGATATTTATTTTGTTATGTATGAAATTACTAAAAAGGGCAAGTAAGTGAAGGGAAGTTAAAACAAATGGAAGAGGGTATTTAAGTAATTTTCTTTTTAGAATGCTTGGTGGAGGTTTAAAGAGATGAGAAGTTTGACTTTGCTTCATTTCTTCTTCTTTCCTTTTCCTTTGTTGGCCGGCCATCCTAAGCAAGAGTGAGTTTGTGTTTAAAGCACAAAAAT
This sequence comes from Garcia nutans, assembly GCA_947685225.1. Taxonomy (NCBI): domain Eukaryota; kingdom Viridiplantae; phylum Streptophyta; class Magnoliopsida; order Malpighiales; family Euphorbiaceae; genus Garcia; species Garcia nutans. The sequence goes on from CANTUV010000013.1 coordinate 30,298,986, forward strand.
TGAAGGAGTTTTCAAGTGATTAAGTGGAAATCCAAGAAGTCTCATTATTTTGGTAAGTTCTCTCTCTTGGTTTCTCTTGTTTTATTTGAAGTTGTGTGTGAGTTTGATTATTGATATTTGAAAGTAGGGTTATGTTGATGGTAGTGTGTTGGTGTGTGTTTGATTTAATTGATTGTGATGTTAGTTTTGAGTTAAGATAAGAAGTTAAGTTGGTGTTGGTATTGGAAGTGTTTGAGTTGAGTTTGTATTAGGGTTTTGAGTTGGTGATTGTTGTAGATGTTGAGTTTGATTAATTATTTTTGTTGATCTTCAAGTTGTTTGTGTTTTATGAAGTTAGAAGTTTAGAACACATGATTTTGGTTGGAGGCAATAGCATCTTGGATGCCACGCTCGTGGCCCTTAGATGCCACGGCCGTGGGCTTTAGTTAGTGGTGTTGAGTTGTAATTTGTGATCTAAAGGTCTAAGATGAGGTTAATAAGTGATAAATTGTATTGGAATTCATGTATTGTATAATTTTTGGATTAGGTTTTGGAAGAAGGTGATTTGCCCTAATTTAAGAAGAGAAGAATTCTTGGAAAAAGAAGAGTATAGAGTTGTGTGAGTGTTCTTGAGGTAAGTATAAACTACATTATTGCATACATTCATATGATGTTGAGACTTAACATCCATTTAATGGTAAATGTGTTAGGAAATTTAATGCATTGTTGATGATTATGAATAATGTTATGTTTGGTATGATGTGAATGATTGATGAGCATCTAAAATGTGTGTTAATGTCATTGACTATGTACACCTAAATTATGAATTGACTTAATATGAAGTAAGACATAATGAGATATAAAATCAATGTGGTTGGTTATAATGATGTAATAAGATAGTTGAAGCATATTTGCTTATATGATGATGATGAAATGAAACATGGAATATGAAATATGAAAGATATGATGATATGATGAATTGTTTTAATGTGAGTTGAGATGATATGAAATATGAGGCCATGATTGTTGGCTATGATCATGTAAATGAAATATAATTGAGGCATATTTGCCTATTTGATTGTGGAATATGAAATGAGAAATGAAATGAAAAGAAATTGATAATGAGATAAATGAAATTATTGTGTGCCTAATATGTCAATTCAATTTTCAGAGTTCTGCTTTTGGCGGCATGCCTATGAATCACTGGATAGGTGAAATGACCGGGTCGTAAGCCGATTCCAGTTGAAAAATGTGAAATGATAAATGTGAAATGTGATGTTTTTGGGGTGAAATGACCGGGTCGTAAACCTCAAAAACAAATTATTGAAACTAGATTGAGTGAAATGACTGGGTCGTAAGCTCAAATCTAGTTGATATCCAAGGATAAATGTATTGATGATTATAATTATGGACCAAAGCAGTAACTCTGAACTTTGAATAACATATTAGATTCTTTTTGGGCCCATGCTTGTGTTTGCTTAATTGTGATTCTTGAAAGATGAAACAAATGAATATTGTGATAAGTTATTGACGAATGTGAGGTTTGTAATATAATATTCTTTTGAATTGTTCTTGAAACTTAATTGTATGACATTAGCATGGCATTGAAGCATAATAATATTGTAGTTTATACCACTAAGCCATTGGCTTAGCGCGATTATGGTTTATCGCGCAGGTGACAGAGAAGAACCAGAGAGTTCCTCTAGGCCGAGTAAAGTCTAGATCTTGAAGTGTTGATAGTGGAGCTTAAAGATCAAAGACATATTGCCAAACATGTATATATATTTTTTCTATTTTGTAAAACTTGAGTTTTGATGTATATGTATTTGTAAATATGTTACATTTTCTGCTCCGTCTTGTATAAACATTTCGGTCTATTGTGTTTTATAAATTTCTTTAAATGTTTTAAAATTGTTATTATTATTCAAAAGGATGGTTTGTGTGTTTTGTAAACCGTGGCATTTCTATATTCAGTATACGTATATTATGATCGTATAAGCATGTTGTGTACGTATACGGGGTATAGGGGTGTTACACTTTCTATCATCAAGACTGCTTGCCCAATCAGCATCAGTATATACATTCAAATTTGTATGAGTGGATTTTTGAATGAATAGCCCAGAATTCATTGTATCCTTCAAATACCGCAAAATACGCTTAACTGCACTCCAACTATCTTCGGTAGGTGCTTGAAGAAATTGTGAAGATCTATTAACAGAGAAGCAAATGTCAAGTCTAGTTAAGCTGAGGTATTGAAGACCACCAACAATACTACGATATAACGTAGAATCAGAAAATAATGGGCTGCTAGTATGGGACATTTTTTCTTTGGAATTGGCTGGTGTAGAGATACCTTTACAGTCCACCATTCGGGCTTTGTACAATAAATCCAGTATGTACTTCTGCTGTGTAAGAAGAAGACCATCGGGAAGCCAATTTGCTTCCATACCAAGAAAATACTCCAACCGACCAAGGTCTTTTAGCATAAAGACGGACTGCAAGGACAAAATAACTTGTCGTATAATACTTGAGCTGGAACCAGTCAAGATAATATCATCAACATACACTAAAGCAAAGAGTTTAACATTATTATGCTCATAATGAAACAAAGAGGAGTATGCAGGAGAAACCCGAAAACCATTAGCAAGTAATGCATAATGTAACTTCTTTTACCACTGATGTGGGGCTTGATGAAGACCATAAAGAAAGCGCTTGAGCTGACATACATGATTAGGTTTCATTTTGTCTTGAAAACCTAGTGGTTGTTCCATAAACACTTCATCCTCCAAATCTCCATGCAAAAAGGCATTAGAGACATCCAATTGTTTAATTACCCAATCATTAGAAATAGCAACAGACAAAATGATTCTGATAGTAGTGGGTTTAACAACTAGAGAGAAAGTCCCGAAGTAGTCAATACCAGGACGCTGATGAAATCCTTTCGCTACCAGCCTCGCTTTGTAACGATCAATGCTCCCGTTAGATTTTTGCTTGACTCAAAATACCCATTTACAACCCACAACATTTTGAGCAACATGTTGAGGAACCAAATCCCACGTACCAGTTTGTATGAGAGCATTCAACTCTTGAATCAAGGCATCTCTCCAGTGAGAACTCTTGATGGCCTGTGTATAACATGTAGGAACTAGTGTAGAAATGGCAGCATTATGCGACTGTGGAGACCAAGGGGTTTGTGGTTTTAGATTACCAGTCTGTTGGCATGTGACCATGGAATGAGTTTTTGTCAATGGAAGTGTAATCATAGAAGTAGGCATTGAAGACAAAGGTTGAGAAGTTACAGGTATGGGTTCTGGACTGATGTGTTCGTGGTGAGTTGAAGAAGACTATGTAATAAGAGTGGTGGGGCCAGGCGAATTAAATGAAACGGGGAGTATTGGTGTTTGAGTGGCTAGTTCGATTTTATCAGATATTGGTTCGGTATGTGTAGACCCTTAATTTTTGACCCAATCTGATCTAATATGCTTTATTTAGTCCAAAATGATTTTTGTTGTTTAATTGGTCCAAAATAATTTTAATTAAATAATTTTTACCTTAGTATCTAATTTTTATTAATAAAAAATGAAAATAAATAATTAAAAATTAAAAATAAAAAATAAAAATAAAAATCAGAGTCGAAAAAAAAATAGGCAGCAAAAAGTGGTCGCACGGGCCCGTCGGGCCAGCGTCAGCTCGCCCGCAGGAAATACGCCCACGGGCCCGGCAGCACAGTTTTCGCCAGCCCAAAATTTTTCAACGCAATTTTTTGAATCCTAATCCAATTAGGTTTTAATTTCTTTTTTTATTAATATTACTTACCTTAATTAATTAGGAATAAACAACTTAAAAACCACTATAAATAAGGACCATTAAATCAAATCAATGGAGGAAAAAACTTTCACAGTAGCTTGATTTTTCTTGAAACCAAATCAAGAGTGGAAAAGGGAAACACAATTCTATTGATTTTTAAAGCAGCAGTAGCACGTATTAAGCAATTCAAAGGCAACCAAGGCTTGTCTTTGGAGCTAGTTCATCCAAGAAGAGTTATTTATTGGAGAATCAACAAAAGAAGGTATGTTAAATTCTTTTAATTGATGTTTCACAGTAACCCATCCATAGAATTTAAGTTTGTTAAATAAAAAATCTTAGAGTTCTAATTTAATTTTTCCATAATCAAAAACCCTAAAACGTGACTTTCTTTTTTAAAAGACTTAAAATTGTTATTTTTTCTTCTTAAAAACCTTAAAACACTAATTGAATATATTTTTCAACAAAACCAAAATCAAATTCTGTTTCTTTTAAGATTTTAAAGTAGGTTCTATTTCATTCAAAAGGCCTTAAAAAAACATCTTTTCTACTTATAAAAACTTCAATCCATGTGTTTAAATTCATAAAACTTCATAAAATATCAAATTGATTTCTAAAACCCTTTAAATAATTCATTACCCGAGAACCCTAATTTCAAAGTTTAAATCCAAAATTCAACTTTTAAACCTAAAACAATAAACCCTAATTCTTTTAAAATCTTAAACCCTAATTTTTATAAACCTTAGTCCTTTTAAAATATAAAAAAAAAACATAAAAACATAAACATTCAAAAAGTCACAGTAGCTTAAATCACCATTTAAAAATCATGAATTAAAAAGTATTTTAAAGTGTCCAAAACCCTAGTTTCATAATTTCACCATTCAAACTTTAATTTGGTTAATCAAAGAGTCTTACCCACCTTTTAAAATATAAAACCCTAATTTATTTTAATTCCATAAAAAGTCACAGTAGCTTAATTTTAGAAATTTCCAAAACCTTAACACATGAGATAAAAAACCCTAAATGGAAATAGTAGCTATACTTGAACTTTTATTTGCTTTATTCAATTTCATACTTGATATGCTTTAATTTATTTCTTATGCTTTAATTTATTTAATTTCAATACTTGATTTATTTAATTTATCACGGATGGATGTTTATTTTATTGATATTTAAATACTTTTGATGAATGATTTATTTATGGATGATTATTTACTTTTATCAATTAATTTAGATTTCCAAAAGTTGTAAGAGGTATGTTTCCACTTGGTGGGTACCTCATTATTTAAACATCATGTAATTTAATTTGCTTTTCTATTTTAGAACTTATGTAAAGGGCATGTTTCTACCTTTTGGTGGGTGTCCTATCTAGGCATGTGATGTAAGGGCATGTTTCCATCCTTGGATGGGTGTCCATTTATTTGTTTTGTTTTGTTTGGACATTGCTTTGATTTTAATATAATGATGCTTTCTTTTTATTGTGTGTAGTATGGATAATATTGTTATATTTAAGAATTTTATAATATTAAGACCTGTAAAGGAGGCCGGTTCCAATGAACCGGGCGTTGTGGGGGTGCTGGGCCATTTCTCACCTTCCCTACATGTACCCAACTTTTCGAACCCATTAGGGGGTTGGGGATTCCTTAGGAATCAAGTCATCCACCCCTTTCTTTTTTCCCGGCCCGTCCGGGTGGTGACTCCATTTTCTCCGGACTTAGGTCCGTGTTCTCTAAGGCCCTGAGCCTAAACAGTGCCGAAGTCGCAAGAACCATTCCACCGGGAGTGGGGGCGAAAATCCCCGCTCATAGTATGATTGTGCAAGCTGGTCTGAGTTTCATTAAATGAAACAGTGTGGAGAGGGCTAGTAGTGGTTGTTGGGCTGTTCGGCAATATAATTGGGTTTTGGTGTGTTCAAGTGCTGATGGCTGCGTTTTGTTGAGAAATTGTGGTTTTTGTGGTGTGTTTTGAGAAGGCACCTAAAATTCCAACTTGTGGTTGAATGGGAATGGGTGGTAATGGTATGGCAGTGGGTTGACTTGGTACAGTTTCTCTCGTGCCAGTATCATCTAGTTCTGATAGGGGAACACCTGTTCAAAAAATAAAACATGTCGTGAGATAAAAATGTGTTTAGAAGCAAGTTCAAGACAAGTATAACCTTTGTGTATTTTGCTATAACCCAAGAAAACACATTTAGATGATCTAGGAGCCAACTTATGAGGAGAATAGGGTTTAAGCCAAGGATAACATAGAGACCCGAAGACACACAATTCATCATAATTGGGTTTTTCAGAAAATAATAGCTCATATGGTGTTTTATTTTGAATATTTGGAGATGGCAAACGGTTAATGGTATATGCAGCAGTATTGAAAGCATACATCCAAAAAGAGTAAGGAATAGAAGCATGTTGCAACAAAGCATGACCTAACTCAACAATGTGTCTATGCTTACGTTCAGCACATCCGTTTTGTTCAGGCGTATGTGGACAAGAAACACGTTGAGTAATACCACTTTCTTTGAGATATGGAGTTAAATTGCAAAATTCTCCCCCCCCCCCCCAATCAGATTGAAAACTTTTTATTGGAAGACTAAAGTATTTGTCAACCATGGTGCGAAATTAAACAAACACAGAGAACACATCAGATTTTTTCTTTAGAAAATACAACCAACAATATTTACTAAAGTGATCATAGAAAATAACGTAATAACGAAAACCGTCAATAGAAACAACGGGCGAGGGCCCCCAAACATCATAACAAATAAATTCAAGTGGTTTAGAAGCACGATAATTAGAATCTGAAAATGGAAGTTTATGTGATTTGCTCACATTACAAGCATGACAGAAATCAAACAGTTTATTCGAAGCAAGAGAAATATTATTTGTCCTAAGAACTTGTTTAACAATCGAATGTTCGCATGACCCAAACGTTCATGCCACAATGACACAGTTGCTGGAAAAGCTTTTGGTGAAAAGGATCGAACATACTAAATAAGAAAAGGATAGAGTCCATCTTTACTCAGACCTTGGAAGAGCACCTGTCTCTTGGGGATATCCTTCACAAAATAAGAGTTAGGAAAGGATTCAATAGATGCACTATTTTGTGATGTAAAATCAGAGACAGAGAACAAATTGTTAGTGACAGATGGTGAATAAAGAACATCTTTAAATACAAAAGAATGACCATTAACGTGAGTAATAGATGAACCACGAGATAAAATTGGAAGGGCTTTACCATCAGCAATAGTGAGTGCATTATTATCATGCGCAGGCATAGGATGAGCAATGTTCTCCTGATTAGCGACTAGATGATAATTGGCACTAGAATCCACCGTCCAACTTTGAGGCTGGTCAGGTTCGGTTTTGGCAACATTGGCTTGGGGAGAACTTTTGGGTGAGGGACACTGTCTTGCAACATGGCCATTGCCATTACAATTATAACAAGTGAGATTGTTGCTGCTAACATTATAATTGCCATTATAATTGGTTCGGCCAGAATTTCCATAACTGCCACCATAGCCACGTCCTCGACCTCGAGTGCCTCGTCTACCATGATTGGAATTACCACGTCCACCATGATTAAAATTACTGTAATGGGCAGTGGGAGGGACTGTGGTAGCAAGCTGGATTGAATCAAATTTCAGCTGAATTTCTTCACTGAGAAGGAGGGCGTAAAGCTCATCAAAGCTAATTGGAGCATTTTGCACTTCGATTGCTCGTTTGAAGGGGCAATAATCAGGACCCAGCCCCTCAAGAACATCACAAACAAGAGCATCATCAGGAATAGCGGTATCCAAAGCACCCAATTGATCATTCAGTGAGTGAGCCTTACGCATATAGGTATCAATACTGTCATTACCACGAGATAAATGTTTTAATTGTTTTCATAACTGCTGGATCTGTGTTTTGGCACCCTTCAAATAGATCCCCTCTAACTTATCCCATGCTTCTTTTGTCGATTTACACCTTACAATATGATGCAAAATAGATTCGGATACAGAACAGTTTATCCAACTCTTAACAATCTGATCTTGAGCAAACCAATCAAGGTATGCTGGATTCGGTTCACCTGCGGTTAACATTTTGGAAGGAGCAACAACCGATCAATCAATATAGCCAGACAACCTGTAATCATGGAGAAGGGGAAGAATCTGCGCTTCCCACAGCAAATAATTAGTTGAGGTTAGCTTAATTGAAAGGAATGGAGTGATGTTGGGCACTTGAATGAGAGGGGAAAAAGAAGAACTTGCTGGGACAATAGCCGAAGCAGTTGTGGAAGTCAAGGTCTGTTCTGTACTCATGTTTAAAAAAAAGTCGTGGGCCACTAGGGCTCTGATACCATAAAGAAGCCAATGATTGAGAGAATTCAATTGATTCCTGTGTTGTATTATGTTGTATTTATACTAGGTTACAAATATAGCTGAACCTACAAGGAATTACAAAGGGATAAATACAATGAAATATACAACTAGATAATATAGCTAGCAACCCTTATCACATCCACAGGCCAAAATCACCCTCTGAGCTAACTTTGTTCATCTGAGATTCATTATTCTCCCTCCCCTTCTCACTAGAAGATGACGGCTTCCACAAATAACTGACTCTACATGCCCATAGAGACCACAACTAAATCATATTTCAAGCAGGTCTTCGTATTCCACTTTTTGGATTTCACCATCTATCTCAATATGAGACAGTAAAGGGATACTCAAATCCACCGATATTGCTAGCCTAACGTATCACCCTCGTTGCATGTCGCTTATGGTTTCATGTCGCTTGTGTTATAATCAATTTAATAATTGTGCCAATGGCTACATCAATTTTCCGAATGATTGCTTTAAGATAATATTGCTAGGGTAACTCTGGTAGTCTGACCTAGACTATAGCTGAACCAGGTGTCGCATTACTAACTCTAAAATCAAGAGCCCATGGTTGCACTTGAAGGTAGCTCCCCATGATGGTCCACGGGCCATTCATCAGAACATCTGATATGTCACTTTCATCTGTAAAATTTACTAGATAGTAACCGTGTCCCATATCTAGAACATGAGCTTGTGAAAGATTCCATAGATTTTGCAATATGTTACATAATACTTTATATCCTATTTCCCTGCCCATGAGATTTCTTATTACTGCCTTGTCGACGAATTTCGACAATCTACCCTTTAAGCCTTCTGATAGTGTGACTACAAGGTATTTTCATGTTTTATCTATCTTAACATCACCTGTTTGGACTTTAACATCGAAGGTGTCCAAAGCATCCTCCATGGTAGTCTCTGTAACTGCTCCTTGGAGGAGGCATCCCTTATACCCACCATACATATTGTAACACCCCCACATTCATTACATGCACACTACAAGACCACAATGTAGCATACATGCAATAAACATAGGGATGCTACGGATTCTCTTAACATTCAAAACATTTTATATACTACCATAATCTTTATCATCATATATTATAGAAAAGAAATCATTAAATTGAAGTATAAAATATATTCAATATATACATACATTTAATTATTCCACAGCGGAAGTTATAAAATTTTCTTACATATATGAAAACATTTGAATCTGTATTTGCAAATATACATATATTTACATTATAAACAATATTTTACAAAACATAAAGAAGTTATACATGATTGGCAGCTTTTCTCTGATCTTTAAGTCCTAAAGCAACCTCTCAATGTTTAGACTCATTCGGTCTAGTGGAGCTCTCGGGTTCTTCTCTAACACCTGCGCGATGAAACACAATCGCGCTAAGCCAACGGCTTAGTAAAACAAGCTACAATATCAAAATGCTTTGATGCAATATTCATGTCATACAATCAAGTTTTGTGCGTAATTTCAATAAATAACACATATCAATTCATACCTTATTAAGCCATGATTATTATTTCATATCCTTATCTCTTATCATTTCTCATTAATTCCATCAAGCAATAGTCACATATAAACAAACACTAGCATTGGGCCCAACACAAAACTAATATGTTATTCAAAGTTCAGAGTTACTGTTTTGGTCGTTAATGACACCATGTGTCTAGCCCCGTAGGCAATATATAATCAAGTGACATCAAGTGTCTAGCCCCGTAGGCAAAGTATAATCAAATGACACCAAGTGTCTAGCCCCGTAGGCAAAGTATAATCAAATGACACCAAGTGTCTAGCCCCGTAGGCAAAGTATAATCAAATGACACCAAGTGTCTAGCCCCGTAGGCAAAGTATTAAGGCATGCCGCCAAATACAGAACTCTGAAAGTTGAATCAACATATTAATTACACAATTATATTATTAATCTCTTTAACAATCTTTTTCTCAATTCATTTCATCTTTCACAATCACTTAGGCAACTATGCCTCCATTTTCTCATTTCATCAACATCACATTACAAATTACCTTAATCAATTCATCACACTTTTCACAATCATATTACATTTCACATACTTAAAACAATATTCATATAACAATAATAATAACATGCATTCACAATGTATTAATGTTATTAATATCTTCACACTCACATGTGTTTTAAGTTTCCACATCTATAAATGAATGAAATGATGTAGTTGTACTTACCTTATGAACACTCACACAACTCTAAGCAATCCTTTCTTTATAAGATTCTTCACTTCCCAAATTAGGGCAAATCACCTTCTCTCAAACCCTAATCCAAAGAATGATATAATCCATCAATTCCAATACCATTTAATCACTTAATAACTTCATCTTAAACCTTAAATCACAAAATTACACTTCAACATCATTCATTATAGACCACGGTCGTGGCCACCATAACCACCACGGGCGTGGGGTACAAAACAATTCTGCCACCCAAGCTTCCATCCTCCACGGCCATGGCACCAAAAGCCTACCAATGGCCACGGCCATGGCCAAGCAAGGCCACGGGCGTGGCATCCAGAAGGCTACTGCCCACGGCCAAAATCCCATTTCCAAGACCAAAATTCCAACAAACACCAACCACAAGAAGATCTTTGAAAATAATGAAGCAAACACAAGGAAAACATCATGTAACACTTCAAAACCCTAAAACAAAATCAACTCCAACACTTCCAACAATAACACCTCTTATACTTCTTCACTTAAAATCAAAAACAACATTCAAAAACTCATTACAAACACATTTAATCATCATCTCAACAAACCAAACATTCATTTCCAACTCCACTTCAAAAGAACAAAAGAAAATCAAAAGAAAGGACTTACCAAAGTTGATGAAAATCACAAATCTTCCACTTAATTCCTTGAATCTCCTTTCAAAATGAGTTTAGAACTTCAAGCCCTCTCTAGCTCTTTCTCTTCTTCAATGGCCGGCACACACACACATGAGAAAAGAAAAGAAAATAAACTCAAGTCAACCACTTCTTCTTCTTTTAATCTCCACCATGCAATTCCTACAAGGAAAATTACCAAAACACCCTTAACCATTTGTTCTAACTTTTGTCCCTTGCATGCCCATATATGAAATTTCACATATCCCATAAAAATATCTCTCTTCCATTGACCTTGCATTTGACCAACTTATATGTTATATATATTAACATATAAACAACATATACACTTTTCTCTAAACCCTATTTTCTTTCCCAAAACACATATACATAACCATTCTCTTCTCAAATTCTTTTCTTCTCACATAACATATACATTCAATCCAATTTAAAACAACAACATAATCAGAACTTCTAGGGCATACATGAGGATATTACAATTCTCCCCCTCTAAAAAGAAATTTCGTCCTCGAAATTACCTGGTATTAACTCTGAAATAACTGAGGATATTGATCTCGCATAGCTTGCTCATTCTCCCAAGTTGCTTCTTCTCTTCCATGATTCTTCCACAAAATCTTCACAAGTGGCACTTGTTTGTTTCTTAACTTTTTCACATCACGTGCCAAGATAACAACTGGTTCCTCTTCAAACGTCAAATCTGGATTCACTTCAATTGATTCAATTGACAACACATGAGATGGATCCGATCTGTACTTCCTCAACATAGAAACATGGAATACATTATGAATACGATCCAACTCAGGTGGTAAAGCAAGTCGATACGCAACTGGCCCAACTTTTTCCAACACTTCATACGGTCCAATGAAACGAGGACTCAATTTCCCTTTCCGACCGAACCTCAATATCTTCTTCCAAGGAGATACCTTCAAGAATGCCTTATCTCCAACATCAAACTCCATGTCTCTCCTTTTCAGATCTGCATAAGACTTCTGTCGGTCCGAAGCTGCTTTCAACCTCCCTCGAATCAACTTCACTTTCTCTTCAGTTTCTTGAATCACATCAGGACCAATTAACTTACCTTCCCCAAGTTCACTCCAACAAAGAGGTGTCCTACACCGTCTGCCATACAATGCTTCAAATGGTGCCATACCAATGCTAGATTGGTGACTGTTGTTGTAAGCAAATTCCACAAGTGGTAAGAATCTGTCCCAACTTCCAGAGAAATCAATGATACAGCTTCTTAACATATCCTCGATAATCTGTATCACTCTCTCTGATTGTCCATCTATCTGCGGATGGAAAGCGGTACTGAAGTGTAATCGAGAACCTAAAGCCCCATGCAACCTCTTCCAAAATCTTGAAGTGAACCTAGGATCTCGATCAGACACCAAAGAAGTTGGAACACCATGCAACTTCACAATCTCATGGATATACAACTCTGCTAACCTTTCCAAAGAGTAATCCATCCGAACCGGAAGGAAATGAGCTGTCTTGGTCAATCTATCCACAATCACCCAAATAGCATCTTGCTTTCTTTGTGTCAATTGTAAACCAGACACAAAATCCATTGTTACTCTATCCCATTTCCATTCAGGCACTGACAACGGTTGAAGCAACCCAATTGGAACTTGATGCTCTGCTTTTACCTTCTGACATGTGAGACATTTTGATACAAACTCAGCAATGTCTCTCTTCAAACCAAACCACCAGTAATACTGTCTCAAATCATGGTACATCTTTGTACTACCCGGATGCATAGCAAACACTGACTGATGTGCTTCTTCCAAAATGATCCTTTTCAAATCAGCATCATCGGGTACACACAATCTATTCTTAAACCAGAGGCTCCCATCATTTTTCACAACAAAATCTCTACTCTTTCCATTCTGACAATCTGAAATAATCTTTTGAATCTTCTCATCAACTAACTGAGCCTCCCTTATCTGATCTAATAATAATGGTCTCAACTGAAACTGTGCTAACAATGCACCATCATCACAAGATACAAAATTAGCATGCAACGCTCTCAATTCAACAAGCAACGAAAGCGAATAAACTGTTAAACCAGCTAAAGACTTCCGACTCAAGGCATCAGCAACAACATTTGCTTTACCTGGATGATAATCAATCAAGCAGTCGTAGTCTTTGATCAATTCCAACCATCTCCTCTGTCGAAGATTGAGCTCCTTCTGAACCCCCAAATACTTCAAACTCTTGTGATCAGTGTAAATGAAACATTTCTCCCCAAACAAATAGTGTCGCCAAATCTTCAATGCAAACACAATGGCTGCCAATTCCAAATCATGGGTTGGATAGTTAAGCTCATGCGGTTTCAACTGTCTAGATGCATAAGCTATAACTTTACCTTCCTGCATCAACACGCAACCCAAACCACTATGTGAAGCATCACTGTAGATCACATACGGTTTATCTTCCACAGGTAAAGTGAGAAAAAGTGCTTGAGTTAATATCTCTTTCAACTGATCGAAACTAGCTTGACACTGATCAGTCCACACAAATCTAACTCCCTTCCGAAGCAACCTGGTGAGTGGAGTAGCTATTAAAGAAAATCCTTTCACAAACAGTCGGTAATAGCCTGCCAAACCCAGAAAACTTCTAACTTCTGTCACAGACTTGGGTGGACTCCAATTCAAAATAGCTTTAACTTTACTCGGATCAACTCTAATGCCTTCTGCTGAAACTATATGACCGAGAAAAGCGACTTGCTCCAACCAGAACTCACACTTCGACAATTTGGCAAACAACTGCTTCTCTCTCAAAATCTGCAACACAATCCGAAGATGCATGTCATGTTCCTCCTCATTCCGCGAATACACCAATATATCATCGATGAAGACCACTACAAACTGATCCAGATAGGGCCTAAACACCCTATTCATCAAATCCATAAAAGCTGCAGGTGCATTCGTCAGACCAAAAGGCATAACTAAAAATTCATAATGCCCATACCTGGTCCGAAAAGCTGTCTTCGGAACATCTTCAGCTTTGACTCTTAACTGATGGTACCCAGATCTCAAATCAATCTTGGAGAACACTGATGCTTCTTTCAATTGATCAAAGAGATCATCAATTCTAGGCAAAGGATATTTATTTTTAATGGTCACCTTGTTCAATTGCCTATAATCGATGCACAATCTCATAGTACCATCTTTCTTTTTCACAAATAACACAGGAGCTCCCCAAGGAGAAACACTAGGGCGAATAAATCCTTTATCCAACAACTCCTGTAATTGCACTTTTAACTCCCTCAATTCTGCTGGTGCCATTCTATACGGAGTTATAGAGATAGGAGTGGTACCAGGCAACAATTCAATACCAAACTCCACCTCTCTCTCAGGAGGCAATCCTGGCAACTCCTCTGGGCATACATCTGGGAATTCTGCAACTGTGGCAATGCTATCAATAGGAGAACCTCTTACTTTAGTATCTACCACATGAGCAAGATAGGCTTCACATCCTTTTCTAATCAATCTCCTAGCTGCAACAGCTGAAACAAATAAGGAGGCTAGCTGTCCTTGCTCACTAGATACTATCACCTCTCTATCATCACCAGTTCTCAAAGAAACAATTTTCTTTTTACAATCCACCACAGCTCCATGCCTAGATAGCCAATCCATACCCAAAATCACATCATACTCTTTAAATGGCATCTCAATCAAATCACCAGGAAACTCTTCACCCTGAACTACAATCGCACACTCTCGATGTACCTTACTAACAACCACACTATGCCCTAAAGGATTCGTTACCAATACATCAAATCCTAGGGATTCAGCATGCAATTCAGACACAGGCAATACTGATGCACTGATGTATGAATGAGTTGATCCTGGATCAATTAATGCAAGCACAGAAATGCCAAATAAAGAAAAATTACCAGCAATGACAGCTGAAGCATCTGGCTGTCTCTGCATCACGTAAACCCTCTGGGAAGATCCAACCTCCTCAGGTCTACTGTCTCTAGCTAATGATCCTCCTCTCTGAAAGGACCCAGTTCTCCCTCCTCTACCAAAACTTCTACCTCCTCTACCACCTCTGCTAAAACTCTGCCGAGAAGCTGTAGATTCCACTGACCTCTGTTCTTGCATCTCAGGGCATTCTCTTATAAAGTGATCAGGCGATCCACATTTAAAACATCCAGTTGATCCACTAATCTGCCTACAAACACCCCAATGGGCCTTAGTACAATACTCACATATTGGTGGAGTGGATCTCTGAATAAATGGAGTCGGTGCACTAGCCACGGAAACTGCAGATCTAGGTCTCTGTCGCTGAAACTGCACTGATCTGCTAACCGGCCTCTGACTCCTCCCGACTCTAGGAACAAAGCTCCCTCTGCCTCTCTTTACTGATGAAGACCCGGCCTCAAATTGGGGTCTTCTCACTCTAACCTCCTCCTCAGAAACAGATGCTGTAATACCTTGGGCTCTCTCTACACTCCTAGCTGCAGCAACAAGCTGGGAAAAATCCTGATACCTGGAACCCGCCACAAGGCACATAATAGAGGGCCTCAATCCCTCTTCAAATCTCCTGCATCTGTCAATATCATCGGATATAATGCCTCCCACATAATGACTTAATCGGATAAACTCCACTTCGTACTCAGTCACTGTCCGATGATCTTGTTTCAAACTCAAAAATTCCATTTTCTTCACGTCCTTATACTCCCTAGGAGTATACTTCAACTCAAATTCTCTAAGGAAATCAGCATAGGTCAATGTGGGTGGTTCATCCATAGCATGTGGCACTGTTTTCCACCAATCGTATGCATCCTTTTGCAGTAATGACCTAACATAATCAAACTTTTCCTCGGGTGTGGCTTGCAACTGAATAAAGATTCTCTGCACTTTATCAAGCCACTGTTCTGCCACAGCTGGATCTATGGTACCCAGAAAATCTTCCGCCCCATACTTCCTCAGTTTGTCATACTGTCTCACTGGCACTTGAGGCTGAGGTGGTGGTGGCTGTTGTACTGGTGCTTGTCTCATCACTTCCATCATGTGCCTAAACCAAGCTGGTGGAACCTCATCACCCGCTGGTCTCCCAGATATTGAAGCAGGTACCTCACTGACTACCTCAACTCTAGCTCCCTCCCTACTCTCATCAGGGGCTATACTCTCTACACTTCCCTCAACAGAATGTTGTGAATGGGGATCCATTACTACCTATCTCTGCAAACACAACCGAATACACCTTATTAAAGATCAGAGACTGCCAATACCAACATGTATTTTATTTAAAATCCAGCTTTTAAAATTTAAAATATTCTTTTCCTTTATAATTTACCTAGGTTGAGAATTTCAAACCTAGGCTCTGATACCAAAACAATTGTAACACCCCCACATTCATTACATGCACACTACAAGACCACAATGTAGCATACATGCAATAAACATAGGGATGCTACGGATTCTCTTAACATTCAAAACATTTTATATACTACCATAATCTTTATCATCATATATTATAGAAAAGAAATCATTAAATTGAAGTATAAAATATATTCAATATATACATACATTTAATTATTCCACAGCGGAAGTTATAAAATTTTCTTACATATATGAAAACATTTGAATCTGTATTTGCAAATATACATATATTTACATTATAAACAATATTTTACAAAACATAAAGAAGTTATACATGATTGGCAGCTTTTCTCTGATCTTTAAGTCCTAAAGCAACCTCTCAATGTTTAAACTCATTCGGTCTAGTGGAGCTCTCGGGTTCTTCTCTAACACCTGCGCGATGAAACACAATCGCGCTAAGCCAACGGCTTAGTAAAACAAGCTACAATATCAAAATGCTTTGATGCAATATTCATGTCATACAATCAAGTTTTGTGCGTAATTTCAATAAATAACACATATCAATTCATACCTTATTAAGCCATGATTATTATTTCATATCCTTATCTCTTATCATTTCTCATTAATTCCATCAAGCAATAGTCACATATAAACAAACACTAGCATTGGGCCCAACACAAAACTAATATGTTATTCAAAGTTCAGAGTTACTGTTTTGGTCGTTAATGACACCATGTGTCTAGCCCCGTAGGCAATATATAATCAAGTGACATCAAGTGTCTAGCCCTGTAGGCAAAGTATAATCAAATGACACCAAGTGTCTAGCCCCGTAGGCAAAGTATAATCAAATGACACCAAGTGTCTAGCCCCGTAGGCAAAGTATAATCAAATGACACCAAGTGTCTAGCCCCGTAGGCAAAGTATTAAGGCATGCCGCCAAATACAGAACTCTGAAAGTTGAATCAACATATTAATTACACAATTATATTATTAATCTCTTTAACAATCTTTTTCTCAATTCATTTCATCTTTCACAATCACTTAGGCAACTATGCCTCCATTTTCTCATTTCATCAACATCACATTACAAATTACCTTAATCAATTCATCACACTTTTCACAATCATATTACATTTCACATACTTAAAACAATATTCATATAACAATAATAATAACATGCATTCACAATGTATTAATGTTATTAATATCTTCACACTCACATGTGTTTTAAGTTTCCACATCTATAAATGAATGAAATGATGTAGTTGTACTTACCTTATGAACACTCACACAACTCTAAGCAATCCTTTCTTTATAAGATTCTTCACTTCCCAAATTAGGGCAAATCACCTTCTCTCAAACCCTAATCCAAAGAATGATATAATCCATCAATTCCAATACCATTTAATCACTTAATAACTTCATCTTAAACCTTAAATCACAAAATTACACTTCAACATCATTCATTATAGACCACGGTTGTGGCCACCATAACCACCACGGGCGTGGGGTACAAAACAATTCTGCCACCCAAGCTTCCATCCTCCACGGCCATGGCACCAAAAGCCTACCAATGGCCACGGCCATGGCCAAGCAAGGCCACGGGTGTGGCATCCAGAAGGCTACTGCCCACGGCCAAAATCCCATTTCCAAGACCAAAATTCCAACAAACACCAACCACAAGAAGATCTTTGAAAATAATGAAGCAAACACAAGGAAAACATCATGTAACACTTCAAAACCCTAAAACAAAATCAACTCCAACACTTCCAACAATAACACCTCTTATACTTCTTCACTTAAAATTAAAAACAACATTCAAAAACTCATTACAAACACATTTAATCATCATCTCAACAAACCAAACATTCATTTCCAACTCCACTTCAAAAGAACAAAAGAAAATCAAAAGAAAGGACTTACCAAAGTTGATGAAAATCACAAATCTTCCACTTAATTCCTTGAATCTCCTTTCAAAATGAGTTTAGAACTTCAAGCCCTCTCTAGCTCTTTCTCTTCTTCAATGGCCGGCACACACACACATGAGAAAAGACAAGAAAATAAACTCAAGTCAACCACTTCT
Source organism: Garcia nutans (assembly GCA_947685225.1). Taxonomy (NCBI): domain Eukaryota; kingdom Viridiplantae; phylum Streptophyta; class Magnoliopsida; order Malpighiales; family Euphorbiaceae; genus Garcia; species Garcia nutans. The sequence goes on from CANTUV010000013.1 coordinate 30,317,437, forward strand.
TCTTCTTTTAATCTCCACCATGCAATTCCTACAAGGAAAATTACCAAAACACCCTTAACCATTTGTTCTAACTTTTGTCCCTTGCATGCCCATATATGAAATTTCACATATCCCATAAAAATATCTCTCTTCCATTGACCTTGCATTTGACCAACTTATATGTTATATATATTAACATATAAACAACATATACACTTTTCTCTAAACCCTATTTTCTTTCCCAAAACACATATACATAACCATTCTCTTCTCAAATTCTTTTCTTCTCACATAACATATACATTCAATCCAATTTAAAACAACAACATAATCAGAACTTCTAGGGCATACATGAGGATATTACACATATGTTCTGAACGAAGCTTCACTTTTTTTGTCGTACAATCATTATCCTTATTAGGGTTAAGCGGTGACGAGGACGAAGACATCACTCTCCTAACCTGACAGCGAGGCTTCTTGGGGGCTGTAAATTATCAATGATAATTTTTCTTTATATTTTGTTAGTCTACTATTTATTGTTTGTTTTCATTTGAATTAACACTTCATGTATTATTTGTCCCAAAAAAATAAAAAAATACACATCCTTTACTAAAATTAATAATGAGCATACCATAAAATTGAACTATAATTTACTTTGGCCAATTAGATACGGTTACAACCTGTTCTTGATAATCTACAGGTTTATTAGAACCCTTTTAATTATAATTAATTATAACTACTGATTTATATAATAATAATAATGTCATCAATGAATGGACTCCTATGATTAATTAATTATCATTCCATTATAACTAATTATTTTTTTTTTTGTTGTAATATCAACTGTTATTTCAAATGTTAAATGATAGTGATGAATTTTTGTATTTTCTTGGAACTGTTTTGTATTTGTTATTAATTAATTTATTAACTCCAACTCATAACTGAGAACATAAATAATCCAAAATTCAATAAATAAACAATCCTCTACTCACAATTTTTTTTAAATTTTAAAATCAATTATGACGAAAAAGATTATCTTTTTTTTCTCTTATCATTATTTCTCACTCTTGCTTTGCCTTTCCTCTATCTATTTAATGCTGTTTTTTTTTTAATATTTTCTATTATATAATTATTTTTTAAATAATTTATTATGTTATTTGATTCTGATTTATTTTTGTTATTGATTTTTTTCTAATTTTTTCATCTTTTTTTGGTATTTATTTGTTATATAATTTTTTTGGTTGATTTTGTATTGTTTTATTGTTGTTTGATTTTTCGTTTAGCTTCTTTTTGAATTTTTAATTAATTATTTTTATTTGATTTTAGGTAAACTGTAATTTTATTTTATTTTAATTTATATTATAATTTTTTTAATTTATCTAATTCAATTTTTATTTGGGTTTTCTTTTAATTCCAATTACTTTAATTATTTTATTTTATTTTTTGTTTGGGTTTATTATATGATTAGATTTTACTTTTTTAGTTAATTTTATTTAATTTTATGTTAGGTTTATTTAATATTTTTGCTAGATTTAGTTTTTAATTGCTATTATTTAATTTCTTTTTAGAATTATTTTTATAATTTAATTTTTATTTTATTTACTTATTATAAAATTTGAAATTAATATATAAATTTTGAATAAAAATAACCAATACTAGTAATAATCTAATTATATTAACTAAATTATTAAATAATTTATTAATAGACAACTACCAACAACTAACAACTAATTATAACAATTAAATCAAATAGACTTAAATATAAAATTTGAATGGTCATAACATCAACTTAAGTGAAATTTGTCAACTTTTAACTTATGATATAAAATGTTATGAGAATATTATTAATTTGACAACAATAAAATTATGATATTCAAAACTAATTTATTTTATTTATAAAAATATTTTTAATAAAATTTTTAATATTATTTATTATTGTTTAACAATAATCAATAATTATAAAATAAAAAAAACTTTAAATCTAGAACTTAGCAAAGAGCGGGTTTGAAATAATATAAAGTCATACTCATTAGCACATCTTATTATACATGGGCAATTGGGTTGGGCAACCCATGGTCCAATTCGTGTTGTGCTAAGTGTCAGACATGTCTCGAGACTGCAGTCCGATATAAGTGTCCTAGGTCGGGTTGTGCTTAGTGCACTTGACCTATCAGGCAAGCCCAGCATGGCCCGAATTATTTTAAATAAATTATGTAAATAAAATTGAAGAAGGGAGAAATTGATCCTAGGTCTATTTGCCCCAGAGAAGTGAACTCGCCACTAGGTCATGCCTTGATGTGTGAATAATTTTTCAATTTAAGTATACATACTATCTAACATAATTTTATAAAATAAAACATTTAAGGTGTTAAATAAAATTTGAGTTGTTAGTGATAGTTATATTATATTGTAGTGATAATTTGTGTTAGTTAGTGACTGTTTTGTTAAGGATTTCTCACCTGCATACCAACTCAATCAAATGATTCTCAAATTCAAATCCATATACATATATTACCTATGGGAGAATTAGAGAGTGTTTAGAAAAGCAGTTAGTGGAAGTTGGGTTAGATTTATTAACAGTTAGTGACTATTTAATAAAAAATTTCCAACAGGCATACAAAGTCAATCAAATGCTTCTTAAGTTCAGAATGGTCTACATATACTAGCTAAGGGAGAATTAGGGAGTGTTTACAATAATAGTTTGTGTCAGTTAGGGCACACTTACTGACATTTAGTCATAGTTAATGTCAGTTAGTGGTTGTTTACTTAAGGATTTCCCACTTGCATACCAACTCAATCAAATTATTCTCAAATTCATGTCCATATACATATACTATATGAGGGAGAATTAGGGAGTGTTTACAAAAATAGCTTGTATCAGTTAGGGCAAACTTGGTGAAATTGGTAAAAGTTAGTGATAGTTAGTGCTATTCAGTGACTGTTTATTTAAAGATTTCTCGCCTACATACCAACTCAATCAATTGATTCTCAAATCTAGTTTCATATACATATACTATCTAATGGAGAATTAGGGAGTGTTTACAATAGCAATTTGTGTCAGTAATGGCAAACTTAGAGAAAGTTAGTGATGGTTAGTGACGGTTAGTGACTGTTTACTTAAGGATTTCCCACCTGCATACCAACTCAATCAAATGATTCTCAAATTCAAATCCATATGCATAAAACATCTAAGGGATAATTAGAGAGTGTTTACAAAAGTAGTTTGTGTTAGTAAGGGCACACTCAGTGACAGTTAGTGATAGTTAGTGCCAATTAATGATTGTTAAATTAAGAATTTCTTGCCTACATACCAACTCAATCAAATGGTTCTGAAATTTAGTTCCATATGTATATATATACTATCTAAGGAAGATTTAGGGAGTGTTTATAAAAGTAGTTTGTGGCATTTGGGTTAGTGTTAATGATAGTTAGTGACTGTCTAAATCTTAATTTTCAAGTTGCAGTTCCAGCTGAAGAAGCACTCCTCATTTCATATTCAAACTCATATTTTAATTAAGGGAGAATTATGGATGGTTGAAAAGGGCACAAAAGAGAATATAAGAGATAGTGAGTGAGAGTTATTGGGAGTTAGTGACTGTGTTTGACTTTATTTTCAAGTTGCATGTCAAACTTAACAAGCACTCCTCAATTTCAAATCTAAATCCATATATTAGTTAAAGGAGAATTATGGACTATTGTAAAGTGTCTTTTGTTGCATTTAGGTTGAGTTAGTCAGAGTTAGTTACGCATTTCAAAAAACTCAAAAAATAGTTAAATAATAAAATAAATCAAACAAGTAATAACTCATTTCAAATAACTCAAAAAATATAAAAGAACAATATTTGATCCACCCAGTTACCAGTTTAAATGCAAACAACCATTGATTTTATATACAGTATATTGCACATTGCATACTATTCATCAAGGCAACAACTTCAACACATTCATCAACTCTTTTTGCACTTTAAAATCATTTCCCATTTCCCATTGTTTATTATCGAAGTAAATAATTGAAAAAATGGTAAACCACAAACTGATCGAAGCTAATGAGCAGAGAATGATGAAAATACTATGATTTTTTATGAAAAATGAAGCTTTCATTGAATGATTGACTAGAAGAGATTTACAACTTGCTTGTCCGACCGATTCAAAATGGAAGAAAAGATTGAGAAGTTGAGATTAGCGGTTTCAAATTTGAAAGAGAGGATGGTTATCTTCGATTTTGATTTTTTGAAATGAAAAGAAAATCATATGTATGTTTATTAATCGTCTGCCTATATAATTCTAAAGGTCATTTTTGTTAATTTTGGGTCATATAAGGTTAAGGGGGTTTAAAAAATATTAATGATTTTTAAGGTAGGTTATTTAAAGTGATTTCCCTAATGCTAACAATGTTTAACTAACAAAAATTAGAGATATTATTTTATTAAGCAATGCTCATATACACACTCCTATTGGCATAATCATAATGCCATGTCAGGCTTGAATTATGCCAATAGGATTGTGTATATGGCCATTGCTTAATAAAACAATATCTCTAATTTTCGTTAGTTACATAATCATTGTTAGCATTAGGGAAATCACCTAAAATAACTCACCTTAAAAGCATTAATATTTTTTAAACCCCCTTAACCTTATATGACCTAAAATTAACAAAAATGACCTTTAGAATTATATAGGCGAGCGATTAACAAACATACGAATGATTTTTTTATTTTAAAAATCAAAATCGAAGCTGACCATCCTCTCTCTCAAATCTGAAACCGCTAATCTCAACTTCTCAATCTTCTCTTGCACTTTGAATTGGTCGGACAAGCAACTTGCAAATCTCTTCTAGTCAATCATTCAACTAAAGCTTCATTTTTCATCAAAAATCGCAGTATTTTTATCATTCTCTACTCATTAGCTTCGATCAGTTCGTGGTTTACCATTTTTTCAATTATTTACTTCGATAATAAACAATGGGAAATGGGAAATGATTTTAAAGTGCAAAAAGAGTTGATGAATGTGTTGAAGTTGTTGCCTTGATTAATAGTATGCAATGTTCGATGTACTGTGTAAACTCGATGGTTGTTTGCATTTGAACTGGTAACTGGGTGGATTAAATATTGTTCTTTTGTGTTTTTTGAGTTATTTGAAATGAGATATTGCTTGTCTTATTTATGTTATTATTTAACTATTTTTTGAGTTTTTTGAAATGCATAACTAACTCTGACTAACTCAACCTAAATGCAACAAAAGGCACTTTACAACAGTCCATAATTCTCCTTTAACTAATATATGGATTTAGATTTGAAATTGAGGAGTGCTTGTTAAATTTGACATGAAACTTGAAAATAAAGTCAAAGATAGTCACTAACTCCCAATAACTCTCACTCACTATCTCTTATATTCTCTTTTGTGCCCTTTTCAACCGTCCATAATTCTTCCTTAATTAATATATGAGTCTAGATATGAAATGAGGAGTGCTTCATTAGTTGGAACTGCAACTTGAAAATTAAGATTTAGACAGTCACTAACTATCATTAACACTAACCCAAATGCCACAAACTACTTTTGTAAACACTCCCTAAATCTTACTTAGATAGTATATATTTATATATATGGAACTGAATTTTAAAACCATTTGATTGAGTTGGTATGTAGGCAGGAAATTCTTAAGTTAACAATCACTAACTGGAACTAACTATCACTGACTGTCATTGAGTGTGCCCTTACTAACACAAACTACTTTTGTAAACACTCTCTAATTATCCCTTAGATGTTTTATGCATATGGATCTGAATTTGAGAATCATTTGATTGAGTTGGTATGCATGTGGGAAATCTTTAAGTAAATAGTCACTAACCGTTACTAACTATCACTAACTTTCATTAAGTTTGCCCTAACTAACACAAATTGCTATTGTAAACACTCCCTAATTCTCCATTAGATAGTATATGTCTATGAAACTAGATTTGAGAATCAATTGATTGAGTTGCTATGCAGGCGAGAAATTCTTAAATAAACAGTCACTAACTAGCACTAACTATCATTAAATTTTACCAAGTTTGCCCTAACTAATACAAACTATTTTTGTAAACACTCCCTAATTCTCCCTCATATAGTATATGTATATGGAACTGTATTTGAGAATCATTTGATTAAGATGGTATGCAAGCAGGAAATCCTTAAGTTAATAGTCACTAACTATCACTAACTGTCACTAAGTATGCCTTTACTGATACAAACTACTTTTGTAAATATTCCCTAATTATCCCTTAGATATTTTATGTATATGGATCTAAAATTGAGAATCATTTGATTGTGTTGGTATGCAGGTAGGAAATCCTTAAGTAAACTGACACTAACTATCACTAACTTTTACTAAGTTTGCCCTAACTAACACAAACTTCTATTGTAAATAGTCCCTAATTCTCCATTAGATAGTGTATGCATATGGAACTAGATTTGAGAATCAATTGGTTGAGTTGGTATACAGGAGGGAAATACTTAAGTAAACAGTCACTAACTAGCATTAACTATCACTAACTTTCACTAAGTTTACCCTAACTGACACAAATTGCTTTTGTAAACACTCCCTAAGTATATGTATATGGAACTGGATTTGAGAATCAATTGATTAATTTGGTATGTAGGCAAGAAATCCTTAAGTAAACAGTAAGTAAATTTCACTAAGTTTGCCCTAAATGACATAAATGGCTTTTATAAACACTACCTAATTCTCCCTTAGATATCATATGTATATGGATATGAATTTAAGAATAATTTCATTGAGCTAGTATGCAAGTGGGAAATCCTTAAGTAAACAGTTACTAAGTAGCATTAACTATAACTAACTATCAGTAAGTGTGCCCTAACTGACACAAACTATTGTTGTAAAGACTCCCTAATTATCCCTTAGCTAGTATATGTAGACCATCCTAAACTTAAGAAGAATCTGATTGACTTTGTATGTTGGCTAGAAATTCTTGATTAAATAGTCATTAATTGTCACTAACTATTACTAATTATCATTAAATCTAACCCAACTACCATTAACTGCTTTTGTAAATACTCCCTCATTCTCCCTTAGGTAAACAGTCACTAATTGACACCAACTACCATATTAAAAGTGATTATATTAATATAATGTAATACTTTAGACTTTATAACACTATTATGGTAATGTAAATAAAGACTATTATTTTTGTTAACTTTATTATTAATGCAATATAATTACAGTTTATAATTAGAAATTTTTAAGGTAATATTAAATTGAAATAGCTAATTAGAGTAGTCTAGCCAAAAATTAGGAACATATTTGTTAAGTAATATAAGGTAGTATTTCCATTTTCCATAATTTCATACTATACTCATGTAATTAAAGCTAATTTGTAAAAATCGGACCAGACCAGCTTGTTCAACTAGTTAAATCAAGAACTGGATTAATATCCAATCCATTTGGCATAAAAACTCGTTGAAAATGATAAATAAATTAAAAGTATAGATCTTGGGTGTTGAACCTATGCCAGTCAAACCATCATAATTATATATATATATATTATTTATCTTAAATATTTTCATATTTCATGTTTTGTTTAATATAATCAAATATGCATAAAAAATTATTAAATAATAATGGAGATTGAATTATAAGTTTTTATGGTAATATAATACTAATGATTATTATTCTAGTAAAATTTATTATTCTCCTATTTTAGACTTTATTATACTAATGATGTAATATAATCAGAGTATATAATTAGAAATTTAAAGCTAGAATTCAATTGAGGTTAATTATACTTTATTTTAATATTTCATATATAATTTAATATATATAGACAAAAAAATGATTGAAATGAATAAAAAAAAGGACCAAATCCAACATGATTGTGCTTAATATATAAAGAGTCATGATCAAATTTGTTACTTTAGATCAATATGCATTATAATAAATTTGTTAATACATAAATAGGCATGATTGTAGTTACTTTACATAAATTAGACATAGTCATTTGTTAGTATGGTAATTAAACATGATTGTTGTTAACTTAATTAAATTTTATAAGATGATGTACGTATAAGTTCATGAGATAATGAATATAAATCGGCATACTTTATTTCATTGATAGATTTTTTCGCTATTTTTTTTTCATTGGCACATTAGATAATTTCCCCATTACATGCATATATCATATCTCCTAAAAAGTAGAATCTTCAATCACAGTCACAGGTTTTGGTGCATTTTGAGTTTCCTTAATAGCTTTCATGAAAATCTCATATGTTGCCGTTAATGGGAAGTCATCCATTATCTTGGATTGAATGTATTCATCTTCCATAAGTATTCTTTTAATAAATTCCTTCACTTCATTATTAAGATCATCTATTTTCCCTCTGGTGTCAAAATATAGCGATTGCACACTATTTGGTGATGGTGGTATAGTAACCATTCCAGCTTCTTCTTTTCAGATTGAGAAGGAGTTGCTTGTAAATTCTACTACGGTGAAGATACTATAGGGGAGGTCTTGCAAAATGATAAAAAGCTTACCACCCTCATTTTTATTACTTTTTCAATTTGCAAAAAAAAAAATGAAAAGGTCATCTTATTCAAAACCCCAGTGGCAAGATGTTTGTTTTTTTTTCTGTGGATTAATCTACCTTTTTTTAGGAATAAATATTAGAACTTTATTGAAATCAAATAAAAGAAAGATAATTAAGGGGCCTATCCCAAATGCAAAAGCTAGCATAAGCATGTGAAGCCCTAGCTAAGTTATGAGCCTCCACATTAGCTAGCCTCCTAACCCATTTCACCTTGATATTAGGCTTAAAACAAAGATAATCTTTACAATCAGCAGTGACCGATCCTTATTCACTTCAGTTTTCCTTGCAATTATTTATCTCCTAGACCACAAGGAGAGCATCTGAGTATATGCAGCCTAGACCATCAAAATGGGGAAGAGCCCACAACAGAGCCTCCTGAATAGCTATGGCTTCAGCTATCTTTGCTTCACAGAAGCCATCAATATACCCCAAAATTGCTTGAATAAATCCTCCTTCATAGTCTTGGAAAATTGCACCAAAGCCAAATCTATGCAGATCTTCAAATGTGGCTCCATCCACAAAAGAAATCCACTCATCTTCCACGTATACGTTATCTTATTGAGCCTCCACTTGATACTGGTGCAAATTTAGACCAATAGAATTGTTTGCATGTTGCCACTCATGCATAATAGAAAGGGTAGCTCTTTTTATTCTCACAGCCTCAAACTTTGCATCATTCCAAAGGATGTCATTCCTGCTGCCATATTTTCCATTTCAGTGTACATAACTCCTATAATTTTTGCACTTGTCCATGATTAAGAACAAGTCTAAAAAAGAGAAATTGTTACTTAAAAAGTCCTTGTTGCAAGAAGCCCATACACCCATAATTCCCAGGCAATACAATAGAGAATGATCTAAATCTTTAACACTACCACAAAAGGCATAACCTTCCTCCACATTTTTACCTTTATGAATAAAAACATCCTTTGTATTTAAAACATAACGAAGTGTCCTCCATAAGAACTCCCTCATTTTTGGTGGAATGTTTAATCTCCAAATTCTTGCCCAAAAGTTACCATCCAAAGCAACCCTATTTCAATTCATAATGTAACACCCTTATACCCTATATACGTATAATACATATATCCAACATATGTAAAATTCGCATATACGGTATAAAAATGTCACAGACTGGTTTAATAAAAAATTTCACATTTCCAATTTAAAATTTCAAATTCTAAATATAAAAAATTAAATAGAATATAAATATTCTTTACTTGTTATAAGAACCCAAAATAAATAATATATATATAAATCTCTAGAAAAAATTTGCCAGAGTTTTGTCTGTAATTTGGACATCCCAAAATTTAGCAATTACTCAACCTGCAAAAAGAAAACACTCCCAAATAATTTTCAATCACCATCTTAACCATACTTCTCAATTCCACCAAGTTTCTCAAACATTTATATATATAGATATATATAATTTAAATCACACTTACTCTCCCATTTCAAATACATTGACCCAAACATTCCTTATAATATACAATACGTAAAATCCAAAACATAATATATTATGCATAAAACTCAAAATGTACAATAACATAAAAATATATATACATGTTGCTGGCAGTATTTCTGATCTCGATAGCAACTCAACAAGCTCAATCACAAGTCTAGACCCGACCTGGTCTAGAAGAACTCTCTGGCTCAGCTGGGTCTACCCTGTCACCTGCGCGATAAAAATAATCGCGCTAAGCCGAAGCCTAGTGGTACAAACTTTGATAATAATAATAAAACTCAATGCAAAACCAATGCACAATGCATATAGATGTCACATCATTCCACTTTCTTATATTTTTTAAATATTTCATAATCACAACTCATAACATTATATTACTCAATTGTATCACAATTCATATTTCATATTAAAACAAAGACAAGCATGGGCCCAAAAAGGATCTAATATGCTATTCAAATTTCAGAGTTACTGCTTTAGTCCATAATGACACCATTTGTCTAGCCCCATACGTAATATATCCATGGATAATGTAACAGCCCCAGTCTCTTAGACCTTAACCCAGCTAGACCCTTAGGCCCCAGTATCTTGATCCTCAACCCTGCTAGACTACTACAGTTTTTGAGGCTTACGACCCAGTCTTTTCACCCTAAAAACATCATATTTATCAGCTGGACTGGCTTACGACCCAGTCTTTTCACCATTCCAGCATTTAGCCCGTAGGCAATCATAGGCATGCCGCCAAACCTAGAACTCTGAAAATTGAATAACATACTAGACACAATTTATTCATTTTTCTCATTATTAATCTCTTTCTCTTTGTCACATATTCAATCTAGGCACATTGCCTTATTTTCACTTTTTTTTCTTTCTTTTCTCATTTTTCACATCTTTCTCATTTTTCTCACTTTTCTCATTTTTATCAATATCAATATCAATTAATTTCATTATTCCACATATCTTATTTTTGCATTCACAACACATAACCCAATTACTTTGGGTATTTTTACAAAATATGCATTTTTTACATTTTACACAATTTAGCCATTATCAATAGCTTTTCACAATGCATTTAACACATATATGACAATACAAATGTCATAGCACATTATTCATACACAATCAATGAACCAAGTAGCTTAACACATTTTCCAACCAAAATGTGTTAAGTCCAAATGTTATGCAAATGTAAACATTATATTCAAAGTTTGTACATACCTCCACTAGCAACCCAAAGCAAGCTTAAAATAACCTTCAATCCAATCTTTCCAACATGCCCTTCACTACTTGGATGAAGCAATCAACCTCCCTCAATGCCTAAACCAAATGTGATAACAAATAATTATTTAGTATCAAATTTCATGGCATTTCCAACATTAAACCATAATTACACATCACTCCTACAAATTTCGAAAAATTTAGTCTTTCCTTACTTCAGCATTAGAATTCCATTCTACTACAATTAAATTAGTGTTTTAAGTTTATTTATATTATTAAAAATATATTTTAATACATTTAAATCATTTACATTATAAAAATACACTTTTATACACAAAATATCAAAAATGGCATAACCTTCCCCCATTGAAGGTTTTCCATTCCAACACAATCCATTACTCATTCCAAGCTTATATTCATCAATTTTAACACTAAACAACATGCTTCAATAAATAAAATCACACAATTCAACCACTTTGGAAAATCACTTTTCCAAAACCCTAAATCTCCACTTCCATTCTCAAACTCCAACCCAACACTACCAAATCCAATATTTGACTTTAAAATACTTGTTTATGAATCAAAACAACTCATTTAGAATCAATTTGCACAATTAAAGTTCATGTTTTCAAAACCCCAAAAATCCATAACCCTATATTCTCTCTCTTCACCATTCTTTAACCAAACTCCATCATCTCTTCAATCTAACCTTAGAATCATTGTTAACTATCCAAAATAACATCATACACACCAATTCCAACAATTATAACATACTACATTAAAATTCAAATTCTCACATAATACAATCTTCCATGGAATTCAAAGAAAAGAGATGAAAACTTACTAATTTTGGTGGAAATCACCAAAAATCCACTTGAAACTTGTTAAATTCTTCATTTTATGGAGTATGGTAAAAGTAAAATCCTTGGTCTGGCTCCCATGGAATTCGGCCCTTGAAGAAGAAGAAGAAGAAGATGAAGACTTTTAATATTTCTTTTCCTTTTCATCTTTTTTTAAACCACACATATATATATATATATTAAAATAATTTAATATTTAATTATTTAATTATTTTTTTAATAAATTAAAATTCCTAATTTCCCTCTTCCATTCAAAAATAATTTATTTTTGAATTATTTTATTAGTTTTGAATTTATAAGATTTAATTACCAAAATACCCTTTTCTTTTAAAAAGTGTTGACTTTTATATGTTATGTATATTTTGCATATATATCACATATATATTCCACTTTTTTTATTTAAAATCCCTTCATTTTTCATTTAAAACCATTAATTTAATTTATCCTTTTAAATTATAATTTATTTTATCAAATTTTTCAAAAATTAGAAATTTTCAAAAATTTTAGGATGTTACAATTCTCTCCCCCTAAAATAAATTTCGTCCTCTAAATTACCTGTCCTTAAGTCTTGAACAAATGGAAAAACTAACTTTGCATCACCTGCTCACTTTTCTAGGTCGCCTCTTCAGTGGTATGATTCCTCCAAAGGACTTTCACAAGTGGCACCTTCTTATTCCTCAATTCTTTAACCTCTCGTGCCAAAATCGCCACTGGTTCTTCCTCGTAAGTCAGATCTAGACTCACTTCAATGGACTCCACTGACAAGATATGAGATGGGTTAGACTTGTATCTCCGAAGCATCAAGACATGGAAAACATTATGTATTCGATCCAACTCATGCGGCAAAGCTAGTTTATAAGTCACTGGACCAATTCTCTCCAACACCTCATATGGTCCTATGAAACGAAGACTCAACTTTCCTTTGCGGCCAAATCTCAAAATTTTCTTCCATGGAAACACTTTCAGAAACACTTTATCTCCCACACTGAACTCTATGTCTCTTCTCTTTAAATTTGAATAGGATTTATATCGGTCTGAAGCTGCTTTCAAAGGACCCTGAATCACCTTCACTTTATCCTCTGTTTCCTTAATAAAATCGGGACCGACCAGTTTATCTTCTCCAACTTCATCCCAACACAAAGGTGTCCTACATTTCCTGCCATATAAAGCCTCATAAGGAGTCATCCCAATACTCGATTGATGACTATTGTTATAAGCAAACTCAATTAATGGCAAAAATCTATCCCAATTCCCAGTAAAATCAATAATACAGCTCCTCAACATATCCTCCAGAATCTTTATCACTTTCTCTGACTGTCCATCTGTCTGAGGATGGAAAGTAGTACTAAAATGCAATCGACAACCCAAAGCATCATACAAACTCTTCCAAAACCTTAAAGTAAATCGGGGATCTCAATCCAACACCAAAGAAACTGGGACTCCATGCAACCTGACTATCTCATTGATATACAGCTTAGCCAGCCTCTCAAGAGAATAATCCATCCGAACTGGAAGAAAATGAGCTATCTTTGACATCCGATCAACTATCACCCAGATTGCATCATGCTTCTTCTGAGTCAAAGGTAGTCCAGTCACAAAATCCATTGTCACTCGCTCCCATTTCCACTCTGGCACTGATAAAGATTGGAGCAATCCTGAAGGAACTTAGTGCTCAGCCTTCACTTTCTGGCAAGTGAGATATCTGGATACAAACTCTGCTATGTCCCTCTTCATACCTGACCACTAATAATGTCGTTTCAAGTCCTGATACATCTTGGTACTCCCAGAGTGCATAGCAAAAAGTGACTGATGTGCTTCCTCTAATATCATTCTTTTCAATTCTGCATCATCAGGAATACACAATCTATCTCTGTACCATAGACTGCCATCATCCCTCACATAAAAGTCTCGACTCTCCCCCTTCTGACAAACCAACACAATTTTCTGAATTCTCTCATCTGCCTACTGAGCCTCCCTAATATGATCCAACAAGACTGGCCTCAACTGCATTTGAGCCATCAAAGCACCATCATCAGAACATTCAAATTTAGAGTGCAATGCTCTCAACTCAACAAGCAACGAGAGCGAATAAGCAGTCAAACCGGCCAAAGATTTTTGACTCAAGGCATCAGCAATAATATTTGCCTTACCAGGATGATAATCAATCACAATCATAGTCTTTAATCAACTCTAACCACCGTCTCTGCTGAAGATTCAGCTCTCTTTGAACACCCAGGTATTTCAAACTCATGTGATCCATATAAATGAAACACTTTTTCCCATACAAATAATGCCTCCAAATCTTCAAGGCAAAAACTATTGCTGCTAATTCCAAATCATGCATCGGGTAATTCAGCTCATGCGGTTTCAACTGTCGAGAGGCATAAGCAATGACTCTACCCTCTTGCATCAGAACACCTAAACCACTATGTGAAGCATCACTGTATATCACATATGGTTTACCTTCCATAGGCAGGGTAAGGACAGGAGCCTGAGTCAACATCTCCCTCAGCTGCTCAAAACTCGCCTGACACCGATCTGTCCACACAAATTTAACTCCTTTCTTAAGTAATCTGGTGAGTGGTGTAGCTATTATTGAAAAACCCTTCACAAATCGACGATAATAGCCTGCCAATACCAGAAAACTTTTAACCTCTGTCACAGTCTTTAGTGGACTCCAATTTAAAATAGCATCAACTTTACTCGGATCAACTCTAATACCCTCTACTGAAACCACATGACCAAGAAAAGCTACCTGATCAAGCCAAAACTCACACTTAGATAGCTTAGCATACAACTGCTTCTCTCTTAGAGTCTGCACTATGATCCGCAAATGCCTATCATGATCCTCCTCATTAAGCGAATATACCAAGATGTCATCAATGAAAACTACCACAAACTGATCCAAAAATGGTCTGAATACCCTGTTCATCAAATCCATAAAAGTTGCTGGTGCATTCGTCAATCCAAAGGGCATCACCAAAAACTCATAATGCCCATACCTCGTACGAAAAGATGTATTGGGTACATCCACATCTCTGACTCTCAACTGATGGTACCCTGATCTCAGATCAATCTTAGAGAATATTGTTGCTCCCTTTAATTGATCAAAGAGATCATCTATCCGAGGCAAAGGATACTTGTTCTTGATGGTCACCTTATTCAACTGCCTATAATTAATACACAATCTCATGGTGCCATCCTTCTTCTTCACAAACAACACAGGCACTCCCCATGGGGACACACTAGGGCTGATAAACCCTTTATCCAATAACTCCTACAACTGCACTTTCAACTCTCTCAACTCAGCAGGTGCCATCCGATAAGGGATAATAGAGATAGGAGTGGTACCATGCAACAAATTGATACCAAACTCCACTTCTCTCTCAGGAGGTACCCCTGGCAACTCATCAGGGAAAACATCTGAAAACTTGGCAACTGTGGGTATACTTTCAAGCAGGGATCCCACTACTCTAGTATCTACAACATGAGCAAGATAAGCCTCACAACCCTTTCGAATCATCCTCCCAGCTGAAACAGCTGAAACAAACATAGATGAAAGATACCTTTGCTCACCAGATACCATCAAATCCCTACCATCACGTGTTCTCAAAGTAACACATTTTTTCTGACGGTCTACCATACCCCATGCTTGGATAACCAATCCATGCCTAAAATCATATCATATTCCCTGAAAGGCATCTCAATCATGTCACTGAGAAACTCCTCATCCTGAACAACAACTAGACTATCTCGGTGCACCTTACTCACCACAACACTATGCCCTAAAAGATTTGTGACCAAAACATCAAATCCTAAGGACTCAGAATGTAATTCAATCACAGGCAAGATAGATGAACTTATGTATGAATGCGTAGATCTAGGATCTGATAGAGCAAGGACTGAAATACCAAATAAAGAAAATGTACCCACAATGACGGTTGAAGCATCCGGCTGTCTCTGCATCACATAAACCCACTGAGATGGCCCAGCCTCATCTGGCCTACTGCCGCCGGATGTAGAGCCTCCTCTTTGACTAAACCCAGGCCAACCACCTCTACTAAAACCTCTGCCACCACGACCCCCTCTGATACTGGATCGAGAAGCTGCAGTATCTGCCTGCCTAACCTCTGGTGGCTTGGGACAATCTCTGATAAAATGGTCTGACGACCCACATCTAAAACACTCCCCCGAAGCACCTCTTCACTAGCAGACACCTCCGTGTACTCTACCACAATGAACGCAAGTAGGTGGAGTAGGTCTCTGAGCCACTGGAGTCGGAGCACTAGCCACTGAAATTACAGGTCTCTGTCTTTGTCTCTGCTGTTATACTGGCCTGCCAAACTGCCCCTGACTCCTACTAAATCTCTGAAAATGTCCCCCTCGGCCTCTCTTCACTGATGAAGACCCTGCCTCACTCTGGGGTCTCCTAACTATGGTCTTCTCAACCCTGGCAGCTGCTGCAAGACTCTGTGCCCTCTCAACACTCCTGGCAGCTGCAACTAACTGGGAAAAATTCTGATACTGAGAGCCTGGAATGATGCACATGATAGAGGGTCTCAGTCCCTCCTCAAACCTCCTGCACCTATCAAACTCGTCAGAAATGATCCCACCAGCATAGTGACTCAACCAGATAAACTCGATCTCATACTCGGTCACTGTCCTGGTATCCTGTCTCAAACTCGGGAACTCCATCTTCTTTGCATCTTTATACTCTCTCAGAGTATACTTCTGCTCAAATTCCCGCAGAAAATCATCATAGGTCAGGACTGGTGGATCATCCAAAGCATGTAAACCGTCTTCCACCAATCATATGCATCTCTCTGCAGAAGAGATCTGGCATAATCAAACTTCTCTTCTTGACTAGCCTGTAACTGAGTAAATACCCTCTGAACCCGGTCTAGCCACTGCTCTGCTACAGCAGGGTCCGTAGTACCAACAAAGTCCTCAGCTCTATACTTTCTCAGTTTATCATACTGCCTCACCGGCAACTGCGGCTGCGGCTGTGGCTGTGGCGGCTGTAGAACTGGAGTCTGTCTCAATAACTCTACCATATGTCATACCCAGCCAGGCGAAATCTCACCAGCTGTTGGTCTCACAGGCACAGAAACAAATGCCTCTCCAGCAGATACAACTCTAGCTCCATCTCTACCCTCATTTGGAGCCACACTCTCTGCACTACCCTCAAAAGCCTAATGCAGCCGAGACGCCATAACTACCTATATCTGCAAACAAGCAGAAAATACTATATCAGAGATCAAAAACTGCCAATGCCAATGCATGTATTAAAATTAAAAACTATTTTTCAAATCTTCCATTTTCTCTCTTTATCATCCCACCTAGGTTGAGAACCTCAAACCTAGGCTCTGATACCAAAATAAATGTAACACCCTTATACCCTATATACGTACAATATATATATCCAGCATATGTAAAATACGCATATACGGTATAAAAAATGTCACAGACTGGTTTAATAAAAAAATTTCACATTTCCAATTTAAAATTTCAAATTCTAAATATATAAAAATTAAATAGAATATAAATATTCTTTACTTGGGAAAAATTCACCATAGTTTTATCTATAATTTGGACATCCCAAAATTTAGCAATTACTCAACCTGCAAAAAGAAAACACTCCCAAATAATTTCCAATCGCCATCTCAACCATACTTCTCGATTTCACCAAGTTTCTCAAACATTTATATATATATAGATACATATAATTTAAATCACACTTACTCTCCCATTTCAAATATATTGACCAAACATTCTTTATAATATACAATACATAAAATCCAAAACATAATATATTATGTATAAAACTCAAAATGTACAATAACATAAAATATATATATATATACATGCTGCTAGCAGTGTTTCTGATCCCGATAGCAACTCAACAAGCTCAACCACAAGTCTAGACCTGACCTGGTCTAGAAGAACTTTCTGGCTTAGCTGGGTCTACCCTGTCACCTGCGCAATGAAAACAATCACGCTAAGCCGAAGCCTAGTGATAAAAATTTTGATAATAACAATAAAAATCAATGCAATACCAATGCACAATGCATATAGATGTCACATCATTCCACTTTCTTATATTTTTCAAATATTTCATAATCACAACTCATAACATTATATTGCTCAATTGTATCACAATTCATATTTCATATTAAAACAAAGACAAGCATGGGCCCTAAAAGGATCTAAAATGCTATTCAAATTTCAGAGTTACTGCTTTGGTCCATAATGACACCATGTGTCTAGCCCCGTAGGCAATATATCCATGGATAATATAACAGCCCCAGTCTCTTGGACCTCAACCCGGCTAGACCCTTATGCCCCAGTATCTTAGTACTCAACTCGGCTAGACTGCTACAGTTTTTGACGCTTACGACCCAGTCTTTTCACCACAAAAACATCATATTTATCAGCTGGCCTGGCTTATGACCCAGTCATTTCACCATTCCAGTGTTTAGCCCGTAGGCAATCATAGGCATGCCGCCAAACCTAGAACTCTGAAAATTGAATAACATACTAGACACACAATTTATTCAATTTTCTCATTATTAATCTCTTTCTCTTTGTCACATATTCGATCTAGGCACATTGCCTTATTTTCACATTTTTTTCTCACTTTTCTCATTTTTATCAATATCAATTCATTTCATTATTCCACATATCTCATTTTTGCATTCACAACACATTACCCAATTACTTTGGGTATTTTCACATAATATGCATATTTTACATTTTTCACAATTTAGCCATTATCAATGGCTTTTCACAATGCATTTAACACATATATGATATTACAAATGTCATAGCACATTATTCATACACAATCAATGAACTAAGTAGCTTAACACATTTTCCAACCAAAATGTGTTAAGTCCAAATGTTATGCAAATATAAACATTATATTCAAAGTTTGTACATACCTCCACTAGCAACCCAAAGCAAGCTTAAAACAATCTCCTATCCAATCTTTCCAACTTGCCCTTCACCACTTGGATGAAGTAAATCAACCTCCCTCAATGCCTAAACCAAATGTGTTAACAAATAATTATTTAGTATCACATTTAATGGCATTTCCAACATAAACCATAATTACACATCACTCCTACAAATTTCCAAAACTTTAGCCTTTCCTTACTTCAACATTAGGATTTCATTCTACTACAATTAAATTAGCATTTTAAGTTTATTTATATTGTTAAAAATATATTTTAATACATTTAAATTATTTACATTATAAAAATACACTCTTATACACAAAATCTCAAAAATGGCATAACCTTCCCCCATTGAAGGTTTTCCATTCCAACACAATCCATTACTCATTCCAAGCTTATATTCATCACTTTTAACACTAAACAATATGCTTAAACAAATAAAATCACACAATTCAACCACTTTGGAAAATTACTTTTCCAAAACTCTAAATCTCCACTTCCATTCTCAAACTCCAACCCAACACCACCAAATCCAATATTTGACTTTAAAATACTTGTTTATGAATCAAAACAACTCATTTAGAATCAATTTGAGTAATTAAAGTTCATGTTTTCAAAACCCTAAAAATCCATAACCCTAAATTCTCTCTTCACCATTCTTTAACCAAACTCCATCATCTCTTCGATCTAACCTTAGAATCATTGTTAACTACCCAAAATAACATCATACACACCAATTTCAACAATTATAAGATACTACATCAAAATCTAAATTCTCACATAATACAATCTTCCATGAAATTCAAAGAAAAGAGATGGAAACTTACTAATTTTGGTGAAAATCACCAAAAATCTACTTCAAACTTGTTAAATCCTTCAATTTATGGAGTATGGAAGAAGTAAAATCCTTGGTCTAGCTCCCATGGAATTCGGCCCTTGAAGAAGAAGAAGAAGATGATGATGAAGACTTTTAATATTTCTTTTCCTTTTCATCTTTTTTTTAAACCACATATATATATATTAAAATAATTTAATAATTTAATTATTTTTTAATCAATTAAAAGTCCTAATTTTCCTCTTCCGTTCAAAAATAATTTATTTTTGAATTATTTTATTAATTTTGAATTTATAAGATTTAATTACCAAAATATCCTTGTCTTTTAAAAAGTGTTGACTTTTATATGTTATATATATTTTGCATATATTTCACATATATATTCCACTTTTTCATTTAAAATCCCTTAATTTTTCATTTAAAACCATTAATTTAATTTATCCTTTTAAATTATAATTTATTTTATCAAATTTTCTAAAAATTAGAAATTTTCAAAAATTTTAGGATGTTAAACATAAATCTCTAACAAATATAATACTTGGACTTAATCAAGTAAATCCCATTTTTCTCATACTCCTAAATCAGATTATCATTCCTCAGCCTCCTACTCAAGGGGGTGGATAATATGGCCCTTATATCCTCATTATTAAATTAGTACAATAGCTTTGTAATATCTCATCCTTTTGGAACAACTCTTTAACTCTTATATCCTCCTCTATACCCTCTAACACCCCACACAAGTGAAAATTCACATAACCTTTTGGCACCCATGGATCCATTTTGACCATAGTATCCTCCCTATTACCCAGCCTCTACCTAACTCCCATCTTTATGAATTCACTAGTTTGCAAGATACCCTTCCATATAAAACTCGGATTAAATCCTACCTTACTTGATAAAAAATCCTCTTTAGAAAAATATTTTGCTTTAAAAATCCTGTAGAGAAGAGTATCATGTTGAGTTATTAATCTCCACCCTTGCTTCCCTAGTAAAGCCATATTGAATATATGGAGATCCTGAAAACCCATTCCACCCACTCCCTTACTCCCATAATTTTCCTATCCTAGGCAAGCCATTGGATATTCTTCCTCCCATTTTTTTTAGTACCCCACCAAAAGGAATTCATAATCTTTTGAAGCTCCTCACAAAGAGAAATAGGTAACATAAACACACTCATGTAGTAAGAAGGAATAGCTTAAGCAACTAATTTTATAAGAATTTCTTTCCCTGCACGAGATAAAAATTTATCTCCATCTATTAGTTCTCCTTCATAGTCTATCCTTTATAAAGCCAAAAATAGCCCTCTTATTTCTACCAATCATAGATGGAAGCCCCAAATAAGATCCATAATCTAGAGGATTAAAAACACCAATAATGTTCGAGCACCTAGATTTGGTAGTATTCCCCACATTAGGGTTATACATAATCCCAGATTTCTAAAAATTCACAACCTGCCCAGAAGCTTCTTCATAAATCGCTAGAATATTCTTAATATTTCTACACTCCATTTCATTAGCATTGAAAAATAGCAAGGAATCATCAACAAAAAAACAAATGGGAAATTTTATGGCCCCCTCTACTTGCCTTTATACCCATGAATCATGCCTTGCATCATAGCATGTCCCAATAAAATTGATATGCCCTCAACACAGATAATAAATAAATAAGGAGACAAGGGATCCCTTTATCTTAAACCCCTTTTTGCCTTAATGGGACCCAATCGTACACCTTGCTAATATCAATTTTAAGGGCTTCCCATTCCGTCTTACCTTTAGGATGCCTATGAACTCCATGAATTAATTCAAAGGCAATTAGCACATTATCCATAATAAGCCAGCCCATGACAAAAGCAGATTGGCTATTAGAAATAATTCTAGAGAGAAACTTCTTTAGCTTATTAGCAAGAACTTTAGAAACAATCTTATATAATGTATTACGCAATGATATAGGTCTATAATCTTTTAAACCCATAGGGCTATCAATTTTAAGAATCAACGCAATATTAGTATTAGTAAGAGATTTTGGAAAGGTACCTTGTTCAAGCCATCTCTTACAGTTATCTGCAACATCCCCACCAATAAAGCGCCAAAACTTCTAATAAAAACCTAGATTGAGACCATCTAGACCTAGGGCTTTGTCTGGGTGCATCTATCTCACAGCTAATCTAACTTCTTTCGTAGACAAAGAAGCAGTAAGAATTAAATTATCCTCTATAGTCACTTTCTTAGGAATTAACCAAATCACCTCATCCATATTATCAACAATCTCCCTATAAACTGAAGAAAATTAATTAATAAACAAATTCTTTAGCCCATCTTCCTCAGAGACCCATTCCCCTTCCTCATTCTTCAAAGACTTTATCAAATTTATTTTCCTTCTTGTCTTTACATGAGAATGGAAAAACTTTGAATTTTTATCGCCATTCTTTAACCAAAACAGTTTCGCCCTCTGCCTCTATTTGACTTCCTTTAATTCTTAAATTTTATTTAAATCCAACTTCAACCTGCTATATTGTTCGTTGTCTAGCCTATCTCCCTAGCGCTCTTTATTTCTTTGAAAATTAGCCCCTTCTTATTATATAGTTCTTTATCTTTATTAGCACCCCACTTAAAAACTTCTACACAACAATACCTCTTCCTCTCTATAATATTTCCATGAATACAACTATCCCAATTCCTTTTAACAATCTCCTCTAGTTTTGATTCATCCAACTAGCTATTTTCAAAGCAGAACTTCTTTCTTCTCTTATGAGGGTCATCAAAGTTACTATCCACCATAATCGAAATTTGATCCAAAGCTAAGCCAAATAAATTATGTGTAATACATTTCTGATGCATCAAAAGCCATTCTGAATTCGCAAGTGCCCTGTCCAATTCCTCTCTTACCCATGCTATAATACCCCACACCCTCTTTCCCACGTATATAAGTACCATGACCAAGGAATATCTATAGACTCTTAATTTTGGCCTTAAATGGGTTTAATCCAAATTAAAAAGCTCAAATTAAATCTAATCCAATTTTAAAATCTTGAATTAAGTCTGATCTACTTTTAAAAGCTCAAACCAAGGCTGATCCAATTTTAAAAGCTCGAACCAAGCCAGCCTGACTTTAAAAAACAATGACCAATTGACCATGCCAATTCACCGCAAACTTGACCAATTCACCGCAAACTTGGCTAATTTGCCATGAGCCCTTAAATCTGGCCTAATTTAGTTATCACTCAATTTTATGTGTCTTATTTGTGATAAAATACAAATGGACTCGGATAAACAAAAAGCTTTTCTAATTAGATGAGGAGTGATGAGCCGAGGATGGCTCTAATTTTGTCTATAAATACAAAATAAATTGGCAATAATTGGGAGGACCGAGAGCAAAAATTAGCAAATTAAGGGACACCATTAGTAATTAAAAAGCAATTGAGAGCAAAGAAAGAAAGCATAAACAATTAAATAACCCAGAGAGCCATTGAGCAATTAAAACCAAGATAGGCAGTGGCTAAAACTTGAACACCGTAGATAATCTTCGAATTATTTAGCTCAACCAAAGCTTATTTAAAGCAAACCATAGCATCATCACATATCAGCATCTGTGAAGGGATTTGTGGTGCTTGGGGCAAGATTTGATTCAATGAAATTATTTTGGTGTAGCCAACAACGTAGGTGTGTTCTTTATTAAATAAATTTGTTTCATTCAATTGAGTATCATTTTTGTTTAACCTTGAGAATTTACTATGTTGTGATTTATTATTTTAATTTAGTTTAAAGTGTAACAAAAAAAATCTTGAATTCTACTTTAAACCCTAGTTTGATTACCAAAACCCCAGTTTTAGGACTAAAACTTAATTGTATACTAAAACCTTAATTTCTTAGTTAAAATCCTAGTCTTGTAATTCAAAACCCTAATTTATCACCAAAACCCTAATTGTATATCCAAAACCCTAGTTTTACATATTGAACCCTAGTTTTAAGAGAGAAACTCTAATTTTACATATTAAGCCCTAGTTTTAGTATAAAAACCCTAATTTTGTAACTAAAACACTAATTTTACATGTTAAACCCTAGTTTTAGGATTAAACCCTAAATTATGATTTAAAACCCTAATTTATATTTTGGAGGTAGCAACTCATTCAATGATTATGGTAAATTATTTACCTTTCGGGGGCACTGCCTCCTTGACCCCCGCCTGCTAACCGGCTAGCGGGACCACCGTGTGCGTTGCGCCCTATATTTTTTTAATGGGTTAATATTAAGATTTGCCTATGGATTACAATTTTTGTTATTAATCTTAATTTTCTTTTAATTAAGCCCTAATTTTATAATTTTTTGTATGATGATTTATATGTTTATTTAGTTATTAAGCCCTAATTTTGTATGATGATTTATATGTAAAAGGCATATTTCTACTTGTCGGTGCCTTGTTTGTTTAGTTTATTTAGTTTTGTAAAATTTAATTTATTTTTAAGGACTTTAGGACAATTGTAAGGGACATGTTTTCACCTTTTAATGGGTGTCCTTTTTTTTTTATGGATCTTGGACATTTATAAGGGCATATTTCCATCTGGTATGGGTGCCTATTTTGTTTAGTTTGTTTGATTGATGATATGATTACTCCTTATTTTATTTATTTTAAATTTTTTATAATATAAATAATATTGTAAAAATATAAAAGTTTAATAATATTTAGACCTGAAAAGGAGGTCGATTCTAATGAACTGGGTATTATGAGAGTGTTGGGTCTTCTCACGTTCCCTATGCATACCCAACTTTCTGAACCCAATAGGGATTGAGGATTCATTGGAAATTGAGTCATTCACCCCTTCTATTTTCTTCCTGGCTGATCCGAGTGGCTACTTTTATTCTCCGAATTTAGGCATGTGTTCTCTAAGGCTAAGAGCCTAATAGTGTCGAAGTTGCAAGAACCATTTAACTGGGTGTGGGGGAAAAAAAATTTCACTCACAATATCCTAAAGGCAGCAATATATTAAGGTGTTACAAAAACCTTCTGACAAACATCGAGGATGTTTATCACCCCTCCTCCTTTTCTTTTTTCGAAACCATGTCATTAAAATCTCCACTTATTACCCATGATAACATACTTCTTCTAGCTAGGGCATGAATAAGGTTCCATGAGTTTCTTCTTTCAACAAACCCATAAAAACCTTGTCCAACTCCAATCCTTCCCACTTAGATCATGAATAACTGCATTAATAAAATGTTGGGAATAGGCCACAACCACTAAATTTATTCCACATTACTAACAATCCACCCCCTCTTCCTAAATGATCCACCAAGAAGTAATAATCAAAACCAATACTTCTTTTAACTTCCTCCATCTTCGCACCATGAGCCAATGTCTCAATAAGTAAAATAAAATCTAGCTTATTTCTTAGGCATAAATCCCTGAGAGCATGAACTGTCTGAGGTTTTCCAACCCCTCAACAATTCTAGCTTATCCACTTCATGGTGACCAGTGAGCTCCTTCAAAATAGCCGGCCGATTTTAAATTGGAACGTTGCCTCTTAAATCCACTCTATTAGAAATAATAAAAATAAAAAGGAATACGAGTTTTATATTTTTGGGCCTTTTCTTACCTTCATCAATATTCATTGGGCTTGCCTTATACCCTTGGCCCACAACTAGACCCTCCTGGCCTAGTCCCATAATTATTTCCACATCCCCATCCCCATGCAACATCATATGATTCAAATTGGTAAGAGCTTGATTTTGGGGCCTAAAATCGTGCTCATTCAAATTTTGAATATTTATCATAGATAATACTCCATTCTTAACGAGACTATTGGCAAAAAAATCCTCCCTCATTATCTCTTATCCAGGTACTCTATCATACTGAGTTTTGTCAAGTCTTTGCCCTAAGAATTGCATCACATTCCAGCTGCACTTCTTTCCACATTTAAAGATTCGCTCATGACAAAAACTATCATTATACCTGAGCCAACCATAGTAGTAGTAGAAGATCATATCCATTCATATCTGAACTGGGCATAAAAAATTCCTCCTTGTCCAGCCACAATCTTTTTCTGATGCTTCAATGAATTCCTAACATTTACCTTGACTCATATTCTCATATATTCTCTGAAACCTTATTATACTAGGTCAACATCATACTGAATAAAACTACTAATGAAATCACCAAATGTTTAGCTATAGTTTCTGAGTAGAAACCAACCGAAAGGTTATGTTTCTGTACCTAAAAGTCAGAATAGACCAAAAAGACCTTTGTTGGATCTTCCTCTCTCTTTATTCTCTACAAAATCAAGAAATGTCTATTGAATATCCATAGAGTTCCTTCCATAACCCTAATCAAATCCTCTTTATAATAAAATTTGAACAGGTAGTTTTTTAGGCCTAAATCTATAATACAAACCCCTTCCATTGGATGCCAAAGATCTGCCATAGTTGAACACATAGACTAAAAGTTTATATTACTCAAAGTTAAAAAAAACCCCTACCAGACATTTATGTTGTCCCAAGATGGCAACCAAGAGGGGGGTGAATTGGTTATTTGAAGAAAGTGATGGTAAATTGAAATTTTAAGATCAAACAAAGCAAGAAAGGAGTAGAGTAGAAAAGAGCAAATATAAAAGATTTATAGTGGTTCGAGCAACAATCCCTACATCCACTCCCCAATCTCAATTGGATATTTCATTATTCTCGGAGTTTTGCAAGTTCACTCCCAACTTGGTATTTTTGGTGTTTTCACAAGATCACACACAACTTTACAAGTGCATTCCTAAGGCTAATACTCAAACCTCTTACAAGAGTTTTCCGAGGCTAACTCTCAAACCCAACAAGTATTATGGCTCGCACCTAACCTTACAATGGTGTTTTAATGGCTAACACTCAACCTTTCATGAAGAGATAAAAGATTAAGACTTAAGAAAACAAATTTCAAGAGTTTGGATATATTGGTACATAATCTCTTGTTATAAGACTTGTTTGAGGAGGTATTTATAGGCTTTAAATAAATTTTGTCCATTAGTGAAGTGGATAGAAAAGTCCAACTCCAACATCCATAAAATCTTCTTAGATTTCTGTGCTAAACTGTTTGTGCGGACACACAATCATTTGTGGGTTGCACAATTCATATTTCTGATAGCTACTTGACATATGGCATCTTCTTATTGGTTCACCAACTAGCCATTGAAGCCCCCCCAATTGCTATAGGAATATCGCGGTTGCATGGCCTTAAATAGTGATGAGAGGTTGCTTCTTGCTTTGAGACTTCCACCTCTCCACGCCACCATGAACCTTTCTGTCAAACCAAGTTTAGAGGTCAGGCAGACAATTGTGCAGTCAAGCAACCAGTTGTGCAATCGCGCAACCATTTGTGCAGTCACGCAATCATTTAAAGGCAAATTTTCAGCACGTAGAGAATCTTCAATTGTCTTGCATTTCAGCTCATTCTAAGTTGCTTGCCTACTATATAGACACCCAATGAAGCCATTAAAGCATTTCAATTTAATTATCAAGATCAAAATTAAGATTAACCTAAACCCGGTCAACAATCTTCCCCTTTTTTATTTTAGCAATCAAATTGAATTTGAAATAAAAAAAAATAATCAACACAAATATGCAATAATTTTCCTTTAAACAAAAAAATAATAAATTATAATAAAATTTTAAACTTCCCCTATCAAAATTGTAATATTACAAGGCTGATTTTCAAATTCATCACATTCTCTCCCCCTTTGCCAAAATTCAAAAAGTGGGGTGATGAGATGAAGAGCAATCAAGCAACCAAATAGTGGTTATAAGACATGAGAAAACTTTAGAAATAAAAACAACATCAAAATCAATGTTGGTGATTAACTTTATGCAAAAAATTAAATTTAACATAAATAGTCAATCACCATTCAGGAAGTGAAACAAGGATACACTTTTAAAATAAAATTCAAACAAGTCTTAGTTGTATACTTAGTAAAATAAATTAATTAATTAATTAAAATACTAATTGATTGAAAAGATACTCCCCCTTAATTAATGATCTTACCCTTAAGAAGTGAGAACTTAGAAACAATTATGATCTACATTTATAAAAATATTCAAGTTTTCTCCTCCTTTTGTTGGTGTCAGATTAAGAGGGATGTAAAATAAAAATTGAATACAATTAAAGAAATTGATTGACTTAATTATGAACAAATTTAAAAATGTAACACAAATAATTTAGCCAACCACAAAACAAATTTCAACATAAAATGCTAATCACAAATCTAAAATATAAATGAAATCATAAATTAAAAAAATGAAGGGCAAGAAATTTTACCAATATATCAATGCCAATTGCCCTTACTCTTGGCATAATTAAGCTTGGTTTGATGGAGCGGTTATCCTCCTCCATCTTCATGCCATTTGCCCTTGCCAATTGGAGGGTCCTCCAAAGCTACTAGGGCAAGATGAATGTACTTCTCATCTCTATCACCATCATCATTGTTAGAGGAGCTTTCATCACTTGAAGATTTGAAATTCTTCTTCTTGATTCTCCCTCATTTCTTTTTCTTGTATGAGTGGGATTTGCAATATGAGGTAGAAGGAGGCTTCTTTCTTCTTTGAATGATCTCCTTCTCCTTTCTTGTGAGAATTAGCAATTCCTCATCCTTATCTTCACTAGAAGAGTCACTTGTACTCTCATTTTCATATTGCTCTCTAGTGGAGGCTTTAAGAGCTTGCATCACCTTCTTCTCTTCTTGCTCTTCTTGCATCACTATTCCATCTCATGAGTGAGTAGCTTTCTAATAAGGACATCCATTGGGAGCTTGCTTAAATTATGTATTTCCTCAATGGATGTTACCTTAGATTCAAAGTCCTTCTTTGAAAGAGCTCTAAGGATTTTGTAATTAATGTCTTCCAAAGAGTAGACTTTGCCAAGTTTCTTCAAATTATTGAAAATGGAAAGAAGTCGGTTGGTCATCTCCATCACATCTTCAAAGGACTTCATTTGGAAGAGCTCATACTCATGTACAAGCATTTGGATCTTCATGGATTTTACTTTATTATAGCCTTCATGGTAATTTTCCAAGGTCTTCCAAATGATAAATCCATTTAGGCATCCAAGAAATCTTCCACATTCTTCCCTTAGTAATCAGCTTATGAGAATATAAGCAACCTTTTTGTCTCTCCCATTGCTTCTTATTTGTTCTTCATTCCACTCTTCTCTTGGAATCTCTTCTTCCACACCAACAACCACTCTTGTAGGAGGCTTTCACTCTTTTTAAACAACGTTCCACAAGTTTGAAGGACCACTATCAAGATATAACTTCTTCTTGTACTTTCAAAGAGAGTAGTCAAAGCCTTCGAAAAGATGTTGGAGACTATTTTCCCATTCATTGGCCATCCTTGATCTTCAATCACACATTGAAGCTTGAATGTGATTATTTGTCTCTGATACCAATTTGATCTCTTATCTTTTTAGATAATTAAATTTATCTCTCCTTTTGACAATTAAATCATTTAAATTTAATCACATACATCTTTTTCCCCCTTTGACAAAGGCAAAAATATAATTAAAGTAAAAGAAAGATGAAGTTCATTAATACCAATAAATGTTAATACAAGAAAAATCAATTTGATACCAATTGAAAGAAAATACAAGAAATTGATTAATCTAAAACTTTTCCTTTTCCTTTTCTTGATGGTGGAGGAGGAGTTGGAGTTCTTTCATCATCATCAGTAAGAGAAGGAGTTGGAGAGGAGCCATGTGAGGATGGTGAGGATCCTTCATAAGGACTTTCAATATGCTCACTCACATCCTATTCACTTAACCACATTGAGGAAGATCAAATTTCCCTTGAAAATCATATATGTCATGATGAATGTGGGAAAGGAGATCAACCTTTTTGTTGAGTTTTGTGATTCTCTATGTGAAATCTTTCTTAAAATGATTAAATTATTTTTGGAGAGAAGATATGGCCTTGAGGATAAGTTTGAGAGTTTTTGATGATTCAGCTTTTTTTTTTGTGGAAGGTCTATGGGGTTGCTCAATTTGAACATGGATATGTTCACTTTCTTCTTCCATTAAATGGTACCTAGGTCTCTTCCTTTCCTTTTGGATAACTCCCTTGCTACCAAATGTATACTCATAGTGATTATTGTAGACCTTTATTTTTTACCAAGTCAAGTCTAATATTTTAAAACACTACGAAATAATTTTTATAATATTTATTATATATTTATAATATTTATTATTTAATATATTGAAAGAAAAAACCAAAATTACAAATATTTATTTTAAATATAATGTTTATTTTTAAAAATAAAAATAAAAAATATTAAAAAATAAAAATCAGACAAATTGGCTAGCGACAGGTGGCGTGGCACGCCGATTCCCCTCAAGCCATTTCATCGCAGGCTTTCCATATGGCGAATTATGCCCAGCGTGCAGCCTAGCTCACCAGCTCACCCACGTCGCTCTTACACTGCGCCTAGCAGCCCAGCACCACATCTCTTGCACGCTGAGTGCAGCAGGCCCAATTCCTCGCAGCCCGCACCTTCGGTAATTTTTGCCTAAACCTTATTTTACTCGATTTTTTTATTTTTTCCTAAAGAGTTTATATTTTCTTATCAAAGAAGTATTAGTTTTTTTTTTCATATAAATAACACGTTAAAACACAAAACAGAGACTTTTGCAATTATTGAGGACTAGGACTTTTGGACTTTGATTTTTCGGAGAGGACTTGGAGACTTTTGACAACAGCAACAATCAACAAAACCCTAGCAATTATCGAGAGAGAAAAGGAACAAACAGACAACAAGCAATCCAAAGAGGCAGTAGCTAAACAAAGCAAATTGTCCACGGATTACATCAGGTTTTCAACCAAAAAATCAAGTTGATTCAGGCACTAAGGCAGAGAGTTTGGTTCAAAGTTCAAAATTTGTGGAGCCTTCAACGTAGGTATTTTCTTCTAAATTTAACTTCTTTAAATATACAGGAGCTATGCTATTTTCCTTTAAACATTTTGATTATTTTTGTTGATTGTTATGTTAACACAATAGCTCATTTTAAGCCTTAATATCACAGTAGTTGTAGTAATTGCTCTCATGTAATAATAATTTGGATTAAGCATACAGTAGCCTTATTCTACCAATGTTAAATTCCAAACCCTAATTTAAATAAATAATTTTTCAAAGGACCTTTAATTATTAAAATAGCTTAATTCAAAGAATTTTACAAACAATTCACTCAAAACCCTAAAACCCTAGTTTTTAAATCTAAACCCTAAAACCCTAGTTTTTGAATCTAAACCTATAAAATCCTAATTTTATTTAAGAAACCCTAATTCAAGATGTAAATCTAAATTTGTATATTTATCCCTTTATTTAAGTTAGATGCATGTTTATTATATGTTTTGATGGATGGTTGATTTAATCTATGATGATTGATTTATTTGATTTCGATGTTTGATTTATTTAATTTATCATGGATAGATATTTTCTTTATTAGTATTATTATTATTATTATTATTATTATTATTATTATTATTATTATTATTATTATTATTATTGTTTATCTTGGTATTTATAATGTAAGAGGTATGTTTTCACTTTGTGGGTACCTCATTAATTAAGATTCATGTAGTTTAAATTGTTTCCATATTTTGGAATTAATGTAAAGGATATGTTTTCACCCTTTGGTGGGTGTCCTATTTAGTTTTAGACATGGACGATGTAAGAACATGTTTTCATCCTCGGATGGATTCCCATTTATTTATTTAGTTTGAACATTGCTATGATTTTTAATAAAGTGTTTATTTATTCTTATCACTGCATGTAGTATGGATCATATCATTATATTTAAGAATTTTATAATATTAAGATCTGAAAAGGAAGTCGGTTCCTATGAACAGGGCGATGTGGGGGTGCTGGGCCATTTCTCACCTTCCCCACACGTACCTAACTTTTCAAACCCAATAGGGGGTTAGGGATTCCTTAGGAATCGAGTTATCCACCCCTTTCTTTTCCTGACTCATCCGGGTGGCAACTTCATTTCTCCGAGTTTAGGCCCGTGTTCTCTAAGACCCTGAGCCTAACAGTGCCGAAGTCTAGGTTGATGGAGTTTATGGCTGGATCAAGGTGATCACTTAGGGTTGCAAGATTTTCAGGAGTTAGTAGTCCTAAGTGTCTAGAAAGTTAGGTAATTTGAGAGGATAGAAAGAAAGTTCCCGCATTAAATTTCCTGATACCAAGAAAAGCATGCATCAATTATTTAAGATAGGGGGAGAAAGCTTATTAATTGCTTCATGCATTTGATTATTTTTTTAAAATTAAATTCAATTTGATAAAGTCAAAAAGGGGGAGATTATTGAAATTGTTGGATAATCAAGCTCTATTTTGGTCATAGACAATCAAATTAGTAAAGAACTAAATAATTCAAACAAGTCTATTTTGCAGAGTCAGAAATCAAGCACCAATGTGCGACCACCCGAATGAATGACTGAGCAACCACACAAATGCAGTATACGAGCACATAACCAAACTGACTTACAGATTTTCCAAGTAGAGAATCGAAAGGACATATAGAGTGTCGAGCTAGATATAGAATTACCGAGTAAAGAGAACCTAACTGTCGAGCTAAAAGCAGCCTGATGGAATAATTTAGCTATGCAAATAATGCATATCTACACCAAGCTAGATAAGCCAACTATGGGCAACTGAGCAAAGTCCACAATTTCCATAGAAGAGTTTGCCTTGTCACTGAGCGGTAAAGTTAGGATGCCCGGTAGGCATGCGACTGTACACGAGCACCAATCGACTGCACCAGAACAAGGTAAAAATTCATAAACTTACAGAAAGGATAGCGGTCTTAGTCAGAGGTGAAGTCAGGACTCTAGAACTTCGAGCGATCGCCCAAGATGCCCAAGCAACCACATGTAACAAAGACATAAAAATCTAAAAGTGACAGAAGAGATAGCAGTCTGCTCACACGGCACTTCCTCAATGTTTAAAGGCTCGTGCGACCACCCAACATAATCGAGTGATCGCACAAGTCTGGCAGATTTGAATCTTAGTGCCAAACACCTTGGACCAATAATAACCGAATATGTGGATGAAGAAATTTGAATTCAACGGTAACTTTGTGCCAAGCAACCGCACTCCGAGCCTGGACTACCGCACTATACAAAAGTATGGGTAAGCTGGATTTTGTCAGACAATAAAATTCGACAGTTAGAACTAGCCGTTACACAGAGCTTTTAAATCGTGTGACCATACACTGAGCCGAATGACTGTACACCAAGCTCCAGCGACCAAAATAGTGGAAGGCGAGCACTAAAACATATGGAAACCACCTCAAACGGCTAGTTTAAGCAACATGACTATAAATACCATATTAAACTTCTTTTTTGTTGTTAGAGAATACTTTGATTATTATTGTAATTTCATTGAATAACATTTTTCATTATCTTGTCCAAAGATCAAAATTAAGATTGACCTAAACCCAGGTCAAAATCTCGCCCTTTTTGATTTTGACAATTAAATTGAATTTAAAATAAAATTAATCAATACAAATATGCGATAATTTTTCTTTAAATAAAAGCATAATAAATTATAATAAAATTTTAAACTTCCCCTATCAAATTGTAATATTGCAAGGATGATTTTCAAATTCATCACGTTCTCTCCCCCTTTGCCAAAATTCAAAAAGAGTGGTGAAGAGATGAAGAGCAATCAAGTAACCAAATAGAGGTTATGAGACATGTGATGAATTTGATAATCATCCTTGTAATATTACAATTTGATAGGGGAAGTTTAAAATTTTATTATAATTTATTATGTTTTTGTCTAAAGGAAAATTATTGCATATTTGTGTTGATTATTTTTATTTCAAATTCAATTTTATTGCCAAAATCAAAAAGGGGGAGATTGTTGACCTGGGTTTAGGTCAATCAATTCTCATACTCACCTTTTTCCTCTGTCCCCTAACCCACATCTCCTCATGCATCTTCCTCCTCTTTTGTGATAGATAATTTTGCAATATCTTGATTAACATTTACCAACAAACCCATATTATGGAGACGAACAGCAAACAAAAGACATAAAAGCTACAGATAGCTTACAAAGAATAAGAGGAGGCAAAACTTCTTCTACTTCTTAGTTTTCATGGATTAATCTACTTTATGTGTAACTATATAGTGAAAGAATTCCTTTTTATAATACACAAAAGAACATTTCAAATTTTTAAGATATAATTGATGTTTTAGAAATAATGTTTTGTAATTTATGTTAATATTATAACTCCAAAGAGTGATCAATATGCTTTGGGAACTATGAAATTTCTAGAAAGGGAATTCTTCATGGCCATGAATTAAGAAGGTGGCCATTATGTGAAATTTTTGGTTTGTATCATTATTTTTATGCATAATATGTTTATATTTTTGTGCAATACCAAAGCAGTATTGTAACACCCCTATACCCCGTATACGTACACTGCATGCTACTACGATCGTAATATACGTATACTGAATATAGGAATGCCACAGTTTTTCTTTCAAATAACCAAATTCTCCTTTTACACAATAATATGAGCAAATTTAAACATTTAAGTTATAATATAACACAACAGATAAAAACATTCAATCAATACGCAGCGGAAAATATAGTTATATTTACATATATTTATATACATCAAAATACATAAACATCCAAACCAATTTTTACAAAAACATAACATTTATACATGTTTGGTAGTTCGTCTCTGATCTTTACGTCCACTATCAACACCTCAAGATCTAGACTTGACTCGGTCTAGATGAACTCTCTGGCTCGACCCTGTTACCTGCGCGATGAACCACAATCGCGCTAAGCCAACGGCTTAGTGGTACAAACTACAATAATATTATGCTTCAATGCAATGCCAATGTCATACAATCAAGTTTCAAAAATAATTCAAAAGAATATTATATTTCACAACTTTGCATTATTCAATAATTTATCAAAACATTCAAGAGGTAACACTCACAATTTTCCACATCCATAACCATATTACACATCATGTTGTATCTTCATAGTTTCATTACTCAACATAGCTTTCCAAGCCACATTCATTTTCATTAAGTTACTTATGTATTATAATCATCTCATAACATTATATCTCACTCCCTAGTTCATAAAAAAGCAAAGACAAGCATGGGCCCAAAAGACACTAATATGCCATTCAACTTTCAGAGTTAATGTTTTGGTTTAATTATCACATTTATCATTATCATTATCCCAACTAGGCTTCAAGGATTAGGCTCAACCAAGCTTCAAGGGGAACAAAGCATGCTAAGTATCAACCCAACTTGGCTTCAAGAACTAAACCCAACCTAGCTTCAAGGGTTGTAACATCTCAATTAGGCTTCAAGGACTAGACCCAACCAAGCTTCAAGGGGAGTTAAGCATGCTAAACTTCAACCCAACTTGGTTTCAAGGATCAAGCCCAACCTAACTTCAAGAGATTGTTACTATAGGCATGCCACCAACAACAAAACTCTGAAAATGGAATAACACATTAGACACACAATTCATTCATTAATTCATTATCAATTTCATTCTCATTTTCTCAACATCATTTAGGCAACCATGCCTCAATCATCTCATTTACATCATTATAGCCAACAACAATGGCTTCACATCTCTTCAATAGAGTATACATAACCAATTGCATTGCACATACATTTCATATTTCATCATATCATCATATCTTTCACATTTTCAACATACATTCCACCAAGTTCACATTATGCAAAACATAACATTATTAATATGGATCAACAATGCAATAGATTACTTAACACATTTACAATCAAATGTGTTAAGTCTCAAGATCATATAAAGGTATGCAATAATGTAAGGTTCGTACTTACCTTAAGAACAACTCACACCAAACTATATCCTTCCTCTTCCAAGAATCCTCAACACTTGAATTAGGGCAAACTAACTTCTTCACAACCTAATACAAAAAGAATAATACACACTTAATTACAAATACCCATGAATCCTCAATACAATTATACACCTATTAGTCTCATACTAGACCTATAGATCAAAAATTACAAGCCAACATCTCTCTCTAGGACCCCACGGTCATGGCCTCCGAACCCCCCACGGGCGTGGGTTAACAAACGATTCTGCCTCCTTTGCTCAAAACCCCCATGGCCATGGCTTCTAATGACCACGGTCGTGGCAGCCAAAGGCCACGGGCGTGGCATCCAAGATGCTTCTGTTTCGGACCAAATTCATGTATTCTATGCTTTAAACTTCATCAAACACAATTATCATGAAGATTTACAAGAATAATTAATCAAACTCAACATCTACAACAATCACCAATTCAAAACCCTAACACAAACACAACTCATACACTTCCAACACCAACACCAACCTAACTTCTTATCTTTAATTCAATTCCAACACTCTTAAACATATCACTATCAAACATAATCACACTATCACATATCAACAATCAAACTCAATTACAACTCAAAATAAAACAAGAAGATCAAGAGGAAACTTACCAAAAATGATGAAACTTCTTAAATTTCCAACTTACTCACTTGAATCTTCCTTCAATTTGATCTTAGAAAATCAAAACTCTCCCTTGCTCTCTTGTCTTTGGGATACCCGGCCAACCAAATGGAAAAGAAGAAAATGAAAAAGAATAAAAGACAAAGTCAAATATTTAGTCTCCACTCAAATCTCCACCAAGCAATATATCATTAAAATATTCAAATAATTCTCTTCCACTCAAAATTTTCTTTTCAATTTATTTAATTAAAATAAAATAAATAAATATCTTCTTTTGACTTTCCCATATTGACTTATATATGTTGTATATATTTCCATATATACAACATATACACTCTCTCTTTAATTCTTTTCTCTTTTCAATTTAACATATACCTTAAATCCAAATACAACAATAATTATTCCAAAACTTCTAGGGCATACTTTGGGATATTACAATTCTCCCCCTCTAAAAAGAAATTTCGTCCTCAAAATTATCTGATATCAAGTCTGAAACAGTTGAGGATATTGATCACACATTGCTTGCTCACTCTCCCAAGTTAACTCTTCCTTTGCATGATTCTTCCAAAGAACCTTCACCAGTGGCACTTTCTTATTTCTTAAATCTTTTACTTCATGTGCCAGAATAGCAATTGGTTCTTCTTCAAATGTCAGATCCGGACTCACCTCAATAGATTCAACTGGTAAAACATGAGATGGGTCTGATCTATACCTCCGCAACATAGAAACATGAAAGACATTGTGGATTCTATCCAACTCAGGCGGCAAAGCAAGACGATAAGCAACTGGTCCAACTCTTTCTAATATCTCATACGATCAAATAAAACGAGGACTCAGCTTCCCTCTTTGACCAAATCTTAAAATTTTTTTCCAAGGAGACACTTTCAGAAATACTTTATCTCCAACATCAAATTCTATGTCTCTCCTCTTCAAATCTGAATAAGATTTCTGCCGATCTGAAGCTGCTTTCAACCGATCCTGAATTATCTTTACTTTCTCTTCCGTTTCTTTAATCAAATCTGGACCAATCAATTTGCCTTCTCCAAGTTCATTCCAACATAAAGGTGTCCTACATCTTCTACCATACAATGCCTCAAATGGTGCCATACCAATACTGGATTGATGGCTGTTGTTGTAATAAAATTCCACAAGTGGCAAAAATCTGTCCCAACTTCCAGAAAAATCAATGACACAGCTTCTCAACATATCCTCTATAATCTGTATCACTCTCTCTGATTGTCCATCTGTCTGCGGATGAAAAGCAGTGCTAAAGTGCAATTGAGAACCCAATGCACCATGTAAACTCTTCCAAAACCTCGAAGTGAACCTAGGATCTTGATCAGACACTAAAGAAATTGGGACTCCATGCAACTTCACTATCTCACTGATATACAGCTCAGCCAACTTTTTAAGAGAATAGTTCATCCGAACTGAAAGAAAATGAGCTGTCTTTGTCAACCGATCAACAATCACCCAAATAGCATCATGCTTCTTCTGAGTCAATGGCAAACCAGACACAAAATCCATTGTCACTCTCTCCCATTTCCATTCAGGCACTGTTAAAGGTTGAAGCAACCCTGTTGGAACTTAGTGCTCAGCTTTCACCCTCTGACACCTGAGACACTTGGATACAAACTCCGCTATGTCTCTCTTCATACCTGACCACCAATAATGCTGCTTCAAATCCTGATACATCTTTGTACTCCCAGGGTGCATAGCAAAAATTGACTGATGTGCTTCTTCTAAAATAACCTTTCTCAAACTAGCATCATCAGGAACACACAACCTATCTTTAAACCAAAGGCTATCATCACTTCTCACATGAAAATCTCTACTTTTTCCATTTTGGCAATCTAAAACAATCTTCTGAATTTTCTCATCTGCCAATTGAACCTCTTTAATCTGATCCAACAATACCGGTCTCAATTGCAACTGAGCCAACAATGCACCATCATCACATGATTTAAAACTAGCATGCAACGCTCTCAACTCAACAAGCAACAAGAGCGAATAAGCAGTCAAACCTGCTAAAGACTTCCGACTCAAAGCATCAGCAACAACATTTGCCTTGCCAGGATGATAATCAATCAAACAATCATAATCTTTAATAAGCTCTATCGTCTTTGCCAAAGATTAAGCTCTCTCTGAACCCCCAAATATTTCAAACTCTTATGATCCGTGTAGATAAAATACTTCTCCCCATACAAGTAGTGTCGCCAAATCTTTAAAGCAAACACTATGGCTGCCAACTCCAAATCATGCGTCGGATAATTAAGCTCATGCGGCTTCAACTGCAAAGAAGCATAAGCTATAACTTTACCTTCTTGCATCAAAACACATCTTAAACCATTATGTGAAGCATCACTGTAAATTACATATGGTTTATCTTCCACAGGCAAAGTAAGAACAGGCGCTTGAGTCAACATCTCTTTCAACTGCTCAAAACTAGCTTGACACTAATCTGTCCACACAAATCTAACTCCCTTTCGAAGTAATCTGGTGAGTGGAGTAGCTATCAAAGAAAAACCTTTCACAAAGCGTCGATAATAGCCTGCCAAACCTAGAAAACTTCTAACTTCAGTTACAGACTTCAGTGGACTCCAATTCAAAATAGCTTTAACTTTACTTGGATCGACTCTTATACCATCTGCTGAAACTATATGACCTAGAAAAGTTACTTGATCAAGCCAAAACTCATACTTCGACAACTTAGCATACAATTGCTTCTCTCTCAAGGTCTGTAACACAATCTGCAAATGCTTGTCATGCTCCTCTTCATTAAGCGAATACACCAAAATATCATCAATGAAGACCACAACAAACTGATTCAGATAGGGCCTAAACACTCTATTCATCAAATCCATGAAAGCTGCAGGTGCATTCGTCAATCCAAAAGGCATCACTAAAAACTCATAATGCCCATACCTTGTGCGAAAAGCTGTCTTAGAAACATCTTCAGGTTTAACCCTCAACTGATGATACCTTGATCTCAAATCAATTTTGGAAAACACTGTTGCTCCCTTCAACTGATCAAAGAGATCATCAATCCTAGGCAAAGGATACTTATTCTTGATAGTCACTTTGTTCAATTACCTATAATCAATGCACAACCTCAAAGTACCATCCTTTTTCTTCACAAACAAAACAGGAGCTCCCCACAGAGAAACACTAGGGCGAACAAACCCTTTATCCAACAACTCCTGCAACTGCACCTTCAACTCTCTCAACTCAGCAGGTGCCATTCAATAAGGAGTAATAGAGATGGGAGTGGTACCAGGCAACAAATCGATACCAAACTCAACCTCTCTCTCAGGGGGTAACCCTGGCAACTCCTCAGGAAAAACATCTGAAAATTCCGCAACTGTATGTATCCTATCAAGTTGAGAACCCACTACTCTGGTATCCAGTACATGAGCAAGATAAGCATCACACCCTTTTCTAATCAACTTCCTAGCTACAACTGCTGACATAAACAAGGATGCAAGTTGTCTTTGCTCACTAAACACCATCACCGGTTCTCAAAGTAACACATTTCTTTTGACAGTCTACCACAGCTCCATGCTTAGACAACCAATCCATGCCTAAGATCAAATCATACTCCTTAAAAGGCATTTCAATCAAATCACCCAAAAACTCCTCACCTTGTACCACAACTGCACTATCACGATGCACCTTACTCACCACAACACTATGTCCTAAAGGATTTGTCACCAAGACATCAAATCCTAAGGAATCTGAATGCAATTCAGACACAGGCAAAATAGATGCACTTATGTATGAATGAGTAGATCCTGGATCAATCAAAGCAAGAACTGGAATATCAAATAAAGAAAATGTACCCGCTATAACTGCTGAAGCATTCGGCTGCCTCTGCATCACATATACTCTCTGAGAAGATCCAGCCTCATCTAGCCTACTGCCTCTGGATGAAGATCCTCCTCTCTAACTAAACCCAGGTCTACCACCTCTACTGAAACCTCTGCCCCCTCGACCACCTCTACTGACACTGGGTCAAGAAGCTGCAGTATCAGTCTGTCTATCATCTTGTGGCAATCTTTAATAAAATGAGTTGGTGACCCACATCTAAAGCATACTCCCGATCCACCCGTCTTCCAACAAACACCCCCATGAGTCCTACCACAATGAACACATACAGATGGAGTAGATCTCTGAACCACTGGAGTCGGAGCACTCGCTACAGAAACTGTAGGTCTCGGTCTCTGCCTTTGATATTGAACTGACCTACTAGACTGCCTCTGGCTTCTACTGACTCTTGGAATAAAACTTCCTCTGCCTCTCTTCATAGATGAAGACCCTGCCTCAAACTGGGGTCTCCTAACTCTGGTCTCTTCCTCGGTAGCAGTTGCTGCAATGCCCTGTGCTCTCTCAACACTTCTGGCTGCTGCAACCAATTGAGAAAATTCCTGGTACCGAGAACCAGCAACAATGCACATAATAGAGGGCCTCAACCCCTCCTCAAACCTCCTGCGCCGATCAATCTCATCGGAAATAATCCCACCGGCATAGTGACTCAATCGGATGAACTCTATCTCATACTCTGTCACTGTCCGATTATCTTGTCTCAGATTCAGAAATTCCATCTTCTTGAGATCTTTATACTCCCTCGGAGTATATTTCTGCTCAAACTCCCTTAGAAAATCATTATAAGATAATGTAGGTGGATCATCCATAGCATGCGGAACTGTCTTCCACCAATCATAAGCATCTTTTTACAGTAAAGATCTAGCATAATCAAATTTTTCATCAGGAGTAGCTTGCAACTGAATAAATATCCTCTGCACTCTATCCAACCACTGCTCAGCCACTGCAGGATCTGTAGTGCCAAGAAAATCCTCAGCCCCATACTTCCTCAACTTATCATAATGTCTCACCAGCACTTGAGGCTGTGGTGGCGGTGGTGGCTACTGTACGGGAGCTCTCCTCAACAATTCTACCATATGCCGTAACCAACCCAGCGGAACCTCATCAGCAGCTGATCTCCCTGGCACAGGAGCAGGGGCCTCACTAACTCTCTCAACTCTAGCTCCATCTCTACTCTCTTCAGGAGCTACGCTCTCAGCACTACTTTCTATAGACTGACGTGACTGAGACGCCATCTCTACCTATATCTGCAAACACAGCAGAATATACCTCATTAAAGATCAGAGACTGC
This sequence comes from Garcia nutans, assembly GCA_947685225.1. Classification (NCBI taxonomy): domain Eukaryota; kingdom Viridiplantae; phylum Streptophyta; class Magnoliopsida; order Malpighiales; family Euphorbiaceae; genus Garcia; species Garcia nutans. Next base: position 30,359,017 of record CANTUV010000013.1, read on the forward strand.
CAATTCCAAAACATGTATCTTATTTAAAAACCATATTTTAAAAAAAAATCAAAATTTTCTTTTTCTTTACAATTTACCTAGGTTGAGAATATCAAACCTAGGCTCTGATACCAAAATAATTGTAACACCCGTATACCCCATATACGTACACTGCATGCTACTACGATCGTAATATACGTATACTGAATATAGGAATGCCGCAATTTTTCTTTCAAATAACCAAATTCTCCTTTTACACAATAATATGAGCAAATTTAAAAATTTAAGTTATAATATAACACAACAGATAAAAACATTCAATCAATACGCAGCGGAAAATATAGTTATATTTACATATATTTATATACATCAAAATACATAAACATCCAAACCAATTTTTACAAAAACATAACATTTATACATGTTTGGTAGTTCGTCTCTGATCTTTACGTCCACTATCAACACCTCAAGATCTAGACTTGACTCGGTCTAGATGAACTCTCTGGCTCGACCCTGTTACCTGCACGATGAACCACAATCGCGCTAAGCCAACGGCTTAGTGGTACAAACTACAATAATATTATGCTTCAATGCAATGCCAATGTCATACAATCAAGTTTCAAAAATAATTCAAAAGAATATTATATTTCACAACTTTGCATTATTCAATAATTTATCAAAACATTCAAGAGGTAACACTCACAATTTTCCACATCCATAACCATATTACACAGCATGTTGTATCTTCATAGTTTCATTACTCAACATAGCTTTCCAAGCCACATTCATTTTCATTAAGTTACTTATGTATTATAATCATCTCATAACATTATATCTCACTCCCTAGTTCATAATAAAGCAAAGACAAGCATGGGCCCAAAAGACACTAATATGTCATTCAACTTTCAGAGTTAATGTTTTGGTTTAATTATCACATTTATCATTATCATTATCCCAACTAGGTTTCAAGGATTAGGCTCAACCAAGCTTCAAGGGGAACAAAGCATGCTAAGTATCAACCCAACTTGGCTTCAAGAACCAAACCCAACCTAGCTTCAAGGGTTGTAACATCTCAATTAGGCTTCAAGGACTAGACCCAACCAAGCTTCAAGGGGAGTTAAGCATGCTAAACTTCAACCCAACTTGGTTTCAAGGATCAAGCCCAACCTAACTTCAAGAGATTGTTACTATAGGCATGCCACCAACAACAAAACTCTGAAAATGGAATAACACATTAGACACACAATTCATTCATTAATTCATTATCAATTTCATTCTCATTTTCTCATCATCAATTAGGTAACCATGCCTCAATCATCTCATTTACATCATTATAGCCAACAACAATGGCTTCACATCTCTTCAATAGAGTATACATAACCAATTGCATTGCACATACATTTCATATTTCATCATATCATCATATCTTTCACATTTTCAACATACATTCCACCAAGTTCACATTATGCAAAACATAACATTATTAATATGGATCAACAATGCAATAGATTACTTAACACATTTACAATCAAATGTGTTAAGTCTCAAGATCATATAAAGGTATGCAATAATATAAGGTTCGTACTTACCTTAAGAACAACTCACACCAAACTATATCCTTCCTCTTCCAAGAATCCTCAACACTTGAATTAGGACAAACTAACTTCTTCACAACCTAATACAAAAAGAATAATACACACTTAATTACAAATACCCGTGAATCCTCAATACAATTATACACCTATTAGTCTCATACTAGACCTATAGATCAAAAATTACAAGCCAACATCTCTCTCTAGGACCCCACGGTCGTGGCCTCCCAACCCCCACGGGCGTGGGTTAACAAACCGTTCTGCCTCCTTTGCTCAAAACCCCCACGGCCATGGCTTCCAATGACCACGGTCGTGGCAGCCAAAGGCCATGGGCGTGGCATCCAAGATGCTTCTGTTTCGGACCAAATTCATGTATTCTATGCTTTAAACTTCATCAAACACAATTATCATGAAGATTTACAAGAATAATTAATCAAGCTCAACATCTACAACAATCACCAATTCAAAACCCTAACACAAACACAACTCATACACTTCCAACACCAACACCAACCTAACTTCTTATCTTTAATTCAATTCCAACACTCTTAAACATACCACTATCAAACATAATCACACTATCACATATCAATAATCAAACTCAATTACAACTCAAAATAAAACAAGAAGATCAAGAGGAAACTTACCAAAAATGATGAAACTTCTTAAATTTCCAACTTACTCACTTGAATCTTCCTTCAATTTGATCTTACAAAATCAAAACTCTCTCTTGCTCTCTTGTCTTTGGGATACCCAGCCAACCAAATGGAAAAGAAGAAAATGAAAAAGAATAATAGACAAAGTCAAATATTTAGTCTCCACTCAAATCTCCACCAAGCAATATATCATTAAAATATTCAAATAATTCTCTTCCACTCAAAATTTTCTTTTCAATTTATTTAATTAAATTAAAATAAATAAATATCTTCTTTTGACTTTCCCATATTGACTTGTATATGTTGTATATATTTCCATATATACAACATATACACTTTCTCTTTAATTCTTTTCTCTTTTCAATTTAACATATACCTTAAATCCAAATACAACAATAATTATTCCAAAACTTCTAGGGCATACTTTGGGATATTACAAGTATGGTATACAATTTAATCATGGATAGTTATCTAATCATTCATTTTTGAATATAATATTGAAAAAATTTATGAAATTGTAATTTCTATATATACTATAATATAATACAAAAATTTCATGAATAAGTTATAATATATGGTTAATCTAAGACTGGAGTAACATTATGCAAGATATGTCTATTATAAAGGGCAATAAAATTACTTTTACAAAGGAACAAGGTATGGAGGACATTTTGTATATGTCTATCCATGTTGTTAAAGGCCTTCTAGATAATTAACCTATGAATTACTCTTACTAGTTTGAAGATGAACTTTTGTCTGCTAGTATTTTGGCTATATGAACTTATTTTGAAATTTTATCTACATATGTTGCTAGATATATGGGTTAAAGAAAGAGACAGAGAGAAAATTGTGAGTGCGAATTTTTGCCTCCACTCCCAGTGGAATGATTCTTACGACTTCGATATTGTTAGGTTATGAGCTTTAGAGAATATGGGCCTAAGCCCAGAGAAAAGGGGTCACCTCCTGGACAGGTTAGGAAAGAAATAGAACGGGTGGATGACTTGATTTCTAAGGAATTCCAAACCCCTACTAGGCTCAGAAAGTTTGGTACGCTTGGGGAAAATGAAAAGTGACCCAACACCCCCCATAATGCCAGTTCATTATAACCGGTCACTTTTTTAGGTCTAAATATTATTAAGTTCTTAAAATACTATGATATTATTCATGTTACAAATAATTGAAGGTAAATAATATAAAAATAATCATACCATAGATGAAACAAATAAACAACGAAATGAGCACCTATATGAGGATGGAAACATACCCTTACAATGTCCAAATATTCATAATACAAATAAAGTAAGATGGGACACTTACAAAACAGTGGAAATGTATCCTTTACATTAATCTCCAAATATAAATTAAATAAAAGAAGCAAATTAAATAAGGCACCCACATAGTGAAGACTTGTCTTTTAAAACTTTGAAATCCAAATAATAAATTTGCAATCCACAAACATATAAATAATCATCATACAAAGAATTATTAAATTAGGGCTTAATTAAAAGAAAATCAAAATTAATCATCAAAATTGCAATCCACAAGAAGATATTAATATTAATCCATTAACGAAATATAGGGTGCGATGCACTCGGCGGTCCCGTTAGTCGGTTAGCCAGCGAGGGTCAAGGGGGCAGCGCCCCTTGCGAGGGATCGGGGGTAGCATCTCCAAAACGATTTACCATACTCATTGAATGAGTTGCTACCTCTAGAATATAAATTAGGATTTTAAATCGTAATTTAATTTAGGTTTAATCCTAAAACTAGGATTTAACATACAAAGTTAGGGTTTTAGTTATAAAATTAGGGTTTCTATCCTAAAACTAGGGCTTAATATGCAAAATTAGGGTTTTAATCCTAAAACTAGGATTTTAAATGAATGGGAATACAAAACCAAACTAATAATTCAAAAAGACAATAAACTCTATAAGATTAAATAATGAGATAATCAATTAAACCAAATAGAATTAGTTAATAGAAACCACACCTATGTGTTGGCTCCACTGTTTCAATCACTTATGTTTATATTTTTAGGGTAATTTATTAGTTTTTAGTTAATTTTTCATTTAATTAGTGTTTAAAGATTGTTTGAAGTGTTTGATTTAGGTTGAAGTGCAAAATAATGGAGAGATGGATCAAAATTCTTGGAAAAGGAAGGGACACGACCAAGACACCACTTAGCTTGGCCGTGTCACTCATCAAAGGCAAGGAAGAAGCAAGACACGGGCTGAGACAACTTGGCTTGGCCGTGTCCTTCAAGAAAATTGGGCAAAGACAGACACTGGCAAGAGACACGACGAAGCCATTAGTTGTGTCACATGACACGGCCAAGGCCTTGGCCATGTCCCACTTGATAACACCAAAGGATAAAAGGATGCAAAGCAAATAGCAGAGGTGAACACAAGCAGAAGACACGACCAAGCCACTAGCCTTGTCACATGACACTGCCAGGGTCTTGGGCATGTCACACATGGAAAAGAAAAGAGGGAAAGAATGTAGCCATGGACATGGCCCAATGGCTTGGCCATGTCCAGTGAAAGTTTGAGTGACATGGCCAAGTCAATCATGACTTGGTCGTGTCTTATTTGATTTCTTGAATTATTTTCATGATTGGTTGAGGGACAAGAGGGAGACAACATGCAATATCTTTTAAAAAGAAATGATAAAGATGAGTAAAAGAGGGATGGTTTTATGGGATGAAATATTAAATAAGAAAAAAGAGGGAGACAAAAAGGAGTGTGTGAGTTGGCAAGACATGCTTGGTGTCTTAAAAAATTAAAAAGAATTGGAAGTGAAGGGGGATGAAAATACATACACGTTGGGCTTATTGGGGATCTATCTGGTTCTTAGTTTTTGGTTCTTGTTTTGGGAGAGAAGACATCATTCTCTCTTCATCTTCATTTTCCATTCATCTTTCATTCTTCCATAGACAAGACTTAATCAAGTTTGGGATTAAATTGGGTAAACAAGCTCTTTAGAAGATTAGGGTTTGAATAAAGCTTGATTGGAGTTGTAAGCTTGAGAGAGTTACCATTCCATCTTTCAAGAAGAGAGCCATTGATTGAAGAGGGCTTGGAAGTTGTTCATCATACATCAAGGTGGAAGCTAGGAGGAAGACAAGTATTTCAACTCTTGGCATCTACAAAGGGGTTTTTCATATTCTCTCTTTTAATTCATTTCTAGATTGTTGTTGTTTTATTATAAACATTAATATTACAATATATAATTTTGATTTGATGAATATTGAAATGGATATTTATTTTAAATTGATGATGAGCTAATTTACTCATGCCTTGGGTTGTATTAGATTTGATTAAATGACTTGATTTGACAATTCTATTAGTATACCTTGTTATTGGTTGATTGCATTGGACTTTAAGTTAGATTGATAGGTTCGCCACCTATTAATCTCTTAATATTGAATGATAGACCGAGAGCTGAAATTCGATATCGAAACTATGTAATTAACCACCCTAAGAATGAATTAGAAATATAAATTATAGGGTTTTATTAATTTGCAATTTCAAAACAATTGGTTGTTGTTAATTCATGAATGTGAAAACTAATAAATTAGTATTTACTAATTAAACTCAAGGAACAAATTAAAATACAAGGTTATATTAATGGATAATTTGAGAATTAAGCTTTGATTAAATTGACCTACAACCCTAGGCACCATTCTTAGAATTGAATTAATCTTACACAATTACTACTCATTTTTACTTTCAAATTTTAATTATAATTCACCAATTCAACAACACATAATCAATTTTATTTATTTTCTTTAAATCAAACTATTGCAAAATAATTCCTTCCTTATGAGATGATCTTGGGGCAATCACCATTGCTACAACTACCTCGTATACTTATGAGTGTCGCTTTGTAGTAATAATTAATCGAGAGCAACAAGTTTTTGGCACCGTTGCCGAGGAAGGCAGTTTTTGTTAGTAGTTTGGTTTTTTTACCTTAATTTTTAAATTGTTTAAAGTATTCCTTTTTGAATTGCCTAGGTGATTTATGCAAGGAAGAAGGTCTCAAGGAAATAAACGTTTTCCATATATAGACAATATTTATTGACTCCCAAGAATCAAAGGAGTAGATCCTTTGGGATAAGAAGGAGAAGAAACTGATGAGCAATTTGAGGAGAACACGAAAGTAGAAATGGGTGACTTAGAGGAACCACCTTTGAAGGAGTTTGCCTGACCGAACATTAGAATAACCACATCATGTATCTGGTTGAGCAACACAGCAAGAAATTATGAACTCAAAAACACTCATTATAGTATGCTGCCATCCTTCCATGGATTGCCGAATGAAGATCCTCTCAACTTTATTCAAGATTTTTATACAACATTGCATACTTTCCCTTTGCAAGCATTAACAGAGGATGAGCTTAAAATGAGATATTACCTATATAGTTTGAAAGATAGGGCAAAAGCGTGGTTGATTACCTTACCAAAAATTCCTTGACCACTTGGACCAAAGTGTATAACAAATTCATGAAAAAATTTTATTCACACCAAAAGATAAAGGAGCTTAGGGAGAGTATTGCAACTTTCACCCAATTTGATGGGGAACCATTTCATGAGGTGTGGGATCGCTTCAAATCTTTATTGTTTCAATGCCCTCATCACTATTATCCACAATAATTGCTCAATCAGTTCTTCTATGATGGGCTAACTCAACAATATCAAAACACAGTAGATAATGCTGCAGGAGGGGCAATGTGTGAGAAAACAGCTGCTGAAATAGTTGTATTATTTGAAATGTTGGGAGCAAATTCTCAATAAAAGAGTATTGGGGAAAGGAGAAGAGGAGCATATGAGTTGAATGCAAACTCAAAAATGGCAAGGCAAATTGTCGAGTTGACAAGGAAAGTTAAATTATTGAATGCTAAAGGAAACTTGCCGGTGCCAAGCCAAGAATCATATGCCTCATGTGGTATGGTAGGCCATAATGCAAATGTATGTCCTTCAAACTTTGACCAATTCCAAGAAGGGCAAGAGCAAGCTTTTGCTTTTGAAGGGTTCCAACAAAGGGGAATGAATGATCCATACTCAAATTCTTATAACCCCGGTTAGAGAAATCACCCTAATTTTTCATGGAAGAACCGACAACAAGTTCCACCTCAACAATCATTCCAACCTTATCAAAGGGGACCCCAATTTCAAGGGCAAAGTTCAAATCATGAACAAGTCAAGAAACATTCACTTGAAGACAATTTGAATGCTTTCATTCAAATAAGCACTCAAAATCAAGAGGTGAACAACAAACGATTCGACTCTTTGAAAGTCTCACTTAAGAAGGTAGAAACTCAAGTGGGTCAATTGGCTAATCAACTGCAAGCTAATCAAAAAGGAAAATTTTCAAGCCAACCGGAGCAAGCCAAAGCAATCACAGTTTTAAGAAGTGGTAAGATACTTGATAATAAAATCGGTGATAATACAATTGATGATTCTTTGGATGCAGGCACAATGCAAGAGAATGGCGAGAAAATATAAGAAGGCAAAGCTTAACCAAGTGAGTCAAAGGAAGATAGTGAGGAGACATCAGTTGCACTAAAGCTGCACAAATCTCCAAATCTGTACAGACCGCCAATTCCTTTTCCAAGCAAGTTAAAAAATGAGAAGCATGATAAACAATTTTCTGAAATTTATAATATGCTCTCAAAGGTAAGTATTAACCTCCCCTTACTTAAGGTGATTAAAAACCTGCCATCTTATGCCAAATTCTTTAAGGAGCTTAACACAAAAAAGAAAAAGTATGAGTTGAATGAGAAGGTGATAGTCTCGGAAGTAACAAGTGTTATTTTACAATGCAAGTTACCTCTAAAACTAAAGGATCCTGGAAGCTTTATAGTTAGCATCTCTATAGGGAATGGGAAAGAAACTATTGGTATGTGTGATTTAGAAGTATGTATTAATTTGATGTCATACTCTGTTTACTTGAAATTAGAGCTAGGGGAACTCAAACCAAGTAAAATGGTTTTGCAACTTGCGGATAGAACTCTTAGCTAAGAGAATCGTAGAAGATGTTTCAGTTAAGGTTGTAACATCCAAAAATTTTTGAAAATTTCTAATTTTTGGAAAATTTGATAAAATAAATTATAATTTAAAAGGATAAACTAAATTAATAGTTTTAAAATTAATAGTTTTAAATGAAAAATGAAGGGATTTTAAATGAAAAAGTGGAATATATATATGATATATATGCAAAATATACATAACATATATAAAAGTCAACACTTTTTAAAATAAAAGGGTATTTTGGTAATTAAATCTTATAAATTCAAAATTAATAAAATAATTCAAAAACAAATTAATTTTGAATGGAAGAGGGAAATTAGGACTTTTAATTTATTAAAAAATAATTAAATATTAAATATTAAATTATTTTAATATATATATATGTGGTTAAAAAAAGATGAAAAGGAAAGAATATTTAAAAGTCTTCTTCTTCTTCTTCTTCTTCTTCTCAAGAACGTGGCTTCCATGCATGATTGAAGACCAAGGATTTTGCTTCTTCCATACTCCATAAATTGAAGGAATTAACAAGTTTCAAGTGGATTTTTGGTGATTTCCACCAAAATTAGTAAGTTTCCATCTCTTTTCTTTGAATTCCTTGGAAATTTAGATTATGTGAGAGTTTGGATTTTTATGTAGTATGTTTTAATTGTTGGAATTGGTGTGTATGATGTTATTTTGGGTAGTTAACAATGATTCTAAGGTTAGATTGAAGAGATGATGGAGTTTGGTTAAAGAATTGTGAAGAGAGAGAATTTAGGGTTATGGATTTTTGGGGTTTCGAAAACATAAACTTTAATTGTGCAAATTAATTCCAAATGAGTTGTTTTGATTCATAAATAAGTATTTTAAAGTCAAATATTGGATTTGGTGGTGTTGGGTTGGAGTTTGAGAATGGAAGTGAAGATTTAGGGTTTTGGAAAAGTGATTTTCCAAAGTGGTTGAATTGTGTGATTTTATTTATTTAAGCATGTTGTTTAGTGTTAAAAGTGATGAATATAAGCTTGAAATGAGTAATGGATTGTGTTGGAATGGAAACCTTCAATGGGGGAAGGTTATGCCATTTTTGAGATTTTGTATATATGAGTGTATTTTTATAATGTAAATGATTTAAATGTATTAAAATATGTTTTTAATAATATAAATAAACTTAAAACACTAATTTAATTGTAGTAGAATGGAATTTCAATGTTAAAGCAAGGAAAGGCTAAATTTTTGAAAATTTGTAGGAGTGATGTGTAATTATGGTTTAATGATGGAAATGCCATTAAATGTGATACTAAATGATTATTTGCTATGACATTTGGTTTAGGCATTTAGGAAGATTGATTTGCTTCATCCAAGTGGTGAAGGGCAAGTTAGAAAGATTTGATTGAAGGTTGTTTTTAGCTTGCATTGGGTTGCTAGTGGAGGTATGTACAAACTTTTAATATAATGTTTATATTTGCATAACATTTGGACTTAACACATTTTGGTTGAAAAATGTGTTAAGCTACTTGGTTCATTGATTGTGTATGAATAATATGCTATGACATTTGTAATGTCATATATGTGTTAAATGCATTGTGAAAAGCCATTGATAATGGCTAATTTGTGTAACATGTGAAATATGCATATTATGTGAAAATACCCAAAGTAATTGGGTAATGTGTTGTGAATGCAAAAATGAGATATGTGTAATAATGAAGTGAATTGATATTGATAAAATGAGAAAGATGTGAAAAATGAGAAATATGAGAAAAAAAATGTGAAAATAAGGCAATATGCCTAGATTGAATATGTAAAAATGAGAAAGAGATTAATAATGAGAAATATGAATAAATTGTGTGCCTAGTATGCTATTCAATTTTCAGAGTTCTGGGTTTGGCGGCATGCCTATGATTGCCTACGGGCTATACGCTGGAATGGTGAAAAGATTGGGTCGTAAGCCAGGCCAGCTGATAAATATGATGTTTTTGGGGTGAAAAGACTGGGTCGTAAGCCTCAAAAACTGTAGCAGTCTAGCCGGGTTGAGGACCAAGATACTGGGGCCTAAGGGTCTAGCCGGGTTGAGGTCCAAGAGACTGGGGCTGTTACATTATCCATGTATATATATATTGCCTACGGGGCTAGACACATGGTGTCATTATGGACCAAAGCAGTAACTCTGAAATTTGAATAGTATATTAGATCCTTTTTGGGCTCATGCTTGTCTTTGTTTTACTGTGAATTATGAATTGTGATACAATTAAGTAATATAATGTTATGAGTTGTGCTTATGAATTATTTAAAAAAATATAAGAAAGTGGATTGATGTGACATCTATATGCATTGTGCATTTGGTATTGCATTGAGTTATATTGTTATTATCAAAGTTTGTACCACTAGGCTTCGGTTTAGCGCGATTGTTTCCATCGCGCAGGTGACAAGGTAGACCCAGTTGAGCCAGAGAGTTCTTCTAGACCAAGTCAGGTCTAGACTTGTAGTTGAACTTGTAGAGTTGCTATCAAGATCAGAAACACTGCCAGCAACATGTATATATTTTTATGTTATTGTACATTTTGAGTTTTATGCATAATATATTATGTTTTGAATTTTACGTATTGTATATTATAAAGAATGTTTGGGTCAATGTATTTGAAATGGGAGAGTAAGTGTGTTTTAAATTATATATATCTATATGTATAAATGTTTGAGAAAATTGGTGAAATTGAGAAGTGGTTGAAAGGGTGATTGGAAATTATTGGGAGTGTTTTCTTTTTGCAGGTTGAGTAATTGCTAAATTTTGGGATATCCAAAATACAGACAAAACTCTGGCGAATTTTTCCCAGAGATTTTTAAATATATTATTTATTTTGGGTTCTTATAACAAGTAAATAATATTTATATTCTATTTAATTTTTATATATTTAGAATTTAAAATTTTAAATTGAAAAAAAAATTTAGTAAATCTGTCTGTGACATTTTTGTACCTTATATGTGTATTTTACATATGCTAGAAATATGTTTTGTATGTATATAGGGTATAAGGGTGTTACATTTGTTTTGGTATCAGAGCCTAGGTTTGAGGTTCTCGACCTAGGTGGGGATGATAGAGAGAGAAAATGGGAGATTTGAAAATTAGTTTTTAATTGTAATACATGCATTCGCACTGGCAGTTTTTGATCTCTGATATAGTATCTTCTGTTTTGTTTGCAGATATAGGTAGTTATGGCGTCTTGGCCGCATCAGGCTGCTGAGGGTAGTGGAGAGAGTGTGGCTCCAAATGAGGGTAGAGATGGAGCTAGAGTTGTATCTGCTGGTGAGGCGTCTATTTCTGTACCTGTGAGACCAGCAGGTGATGAGGTTCAGCCTGGCTGGGTATGGCATATGGTAGAGTTGTTGAGGCAGGCTTCAGTTCCGCAGCCGCCACAGCCACAGCCGCAGTTATCGGTGAGGCAGTATGACAAACTGGGCCTGAGTTGGTACTACAGACCCTGCTGTAGCAGAGCAGTGGCTAGACCGGGTTCAGAGGATATTTATTCAGTTACAGGCCAGTCCAGAAGAGAAGTTTGATTATGCCAGATCTCTTCTGCAGAGAGATGCATATGATTGGCGGAAGACGGTTCCACATGCTCTGGATGATCCACCAGTTCTGACCTATAATGATTTCTTGCGGGAATTTGAGCAGAAGTATACTCCGAGAGAGTATAAAGGTGCAAAGAAGATGGAATTCCTGAGTCTGAGACAGGATACCAGGATAGTGACCGAGTATGAGATCGAGTTTATCCGGTTGAGTCACTATGCTGGTGGGATCATTTCTGACGAGTTTGACAGGTGTAGGAGGTGGGATCATCGCAGGCTCTCAGTATCAGGATTTCTCCCAGTTAGTTGCAGCTGCCAAGAGTGTTGAGAGGGCGCAGAGTCTTGCAGCAGTTGCCAGGGTTGAGGAGACTAGAGTTAGGAGACCCCAGAGTGAGGCAGGGTCTTCATCAGTGAAGAGAGGTCGAGGGGGACATTTTCAGAGGTTTAGTAGGAGTCAGGGGTAGTTTGGCAGGTCAGTATAGCAACAGAGACAGAGACAGAGAACTGCAATTTTAGTGGCTAGTGCTCCGACTCCAGTGGCTCAGAGACCTACTCCACCTACTTGCATTCATTGTGGTAGAGTACACGGAGGTGTCTGCTAGTGGGGAGGTGCTTTAGGAGTGTGTTTTAGATGTGGGTTGTCAGACCATTTTATCAAAGATTGTCCTGAGCCACTAGAGGTTAGGCAGGTAGATACTGCATCTTCTCGATCCAGTGTCAGAGGGGGTCGTGGTGGCAGAGGTTTTAGTAGAGGTGGTCGCCCTGGGTTTAGTCAGAGAGGAGGCTCTACATCCGGAGGTAGTAGGCCAGATGAGGCTGGGCCATCTCAGTGGGTTTATGTGATGCAGAGGCAGCCGGATGCTTTAGCCGTCATTGCGGGTACATTTTCTTTATTTGGTATTTCAGTCCTTGCTCTATTAGATCCTGGATCTACGCATTCATATATAAGTGCATCCATCTTGCCTGTGTCTGAATTGCATTCTGAGTCCCTAGGATTTGATGTCATGGTGACAAATCCTTTAGGGCATAGTGTTGTGGTGAGCAGGGTACACCGAGATAGTCCAGTTGTTGTTCAGGATGAGGAGTTTCTCGGTGACCTGATTGAGATGCCTTTTAGGGAATATGATCTGATTTTGGGCATGGATTGGTTATCCAAGCATGGGGCTGTGGTAGACTGCCAGAAGAAATGTGTTACTTTAAGAACACGGGATGGTAGGGATGTTATAGTATCTAGTGAGCAAAGGTATCTTTCATCTATATTTGTTTCAGCTGTTTCAGCTGGGAGGATGATTCGGAAGGGATGTGAGGCTTATCTTGCTCATGTTGTAGATACTAGAGTAGTAGGATCCCTGCTTGAAAGTATACCCACAGTTGCCGAGTTTCTAGATGTTTTCCCTAATGAGTTGCCAGGGGTACCTCCTGAGAGAGAAGTGGAGTTTGGTATCGATTTGTTGCCTGGTACCACTCCTATCTCTATTACCCCTTATCGGATGGCACCTGCTGAGTTGAGAGAGTTGAAGGTGCAGTTGCAGGAGTTATTGGATAAAGGGTTTATCCGCCCTAGTGTGTCCCCATGGGGAGCGCCAGTGTTGTTTGTGAAGAAGAAGGATGGCACCATGAGATTGTGTATTGATTATAGGCAGTTGAATAAGATAACCATCAAGAACAAGTATCCTTTGCCTCGGATAGATTATCTCTTTGATTAGTTGAAGGAAGCAGCAGTATTCTCTAAGATTGATCTGAGATTAGGGTACCATCAATTGAGAGTCAGAGATGTGTATGTACCCAAGACAGCTTTTTGTACGAGGTATGGGCATTATGAGTTTCTGGTGATGCCCTTTGGATTGACGAATGCACCAGCAGCTTTTATGGATTTGATGAACAGGGTATTCAGACCATATTTAGATCAGTTTGTGGTGGTCTTCATTGATGACATTTTGGTGTGTTCGCGTAATGAGGAGGATCATGATAGACATTTATGGATCGTATTGCAGACTCTGAGAGAGAAGCAGTTGTATGCTAAACTATCTAAGTGTGAGTTCTGGCTCGATCAGGTAGCTTTTCTTGGTCATGTGGTTTCAGCAGGGGGTATTAGAGTTGATCCGAGTAAAATTGAGGCTATCTTGAATTGGAGTCCATCGAAAACTGTGACAGAGGTTAGAAGTTTTCTGGGATTGGCAGGCTATTATCGTCTGTTTGTGAAGGGTTTTTCTATAATAGCTACACCACTCACCAGATTACTTCGAAAAGGAGTTAAATTTGTGTGGACAGATCAGTGTCAGGCGAGTTTTGAGCAGCTAAGGGAGATGTTGACTCAAGCTCTTGTCCTTACCCTGCCTGTGGAAGGTAAACCATATGTGATATATAGTGATGCTTCATACAATGGTTTAGGTTGTGTTTGATGCAGGAGGGTAGAGTTATTGCTTATGCCTCTCGACAGTTAAAACCGCATGAGCTGAATTATCCAACGCATGATTTAGAATTAGCAGTAATAGTCTTTGCCTTGAAGATTTGGAGGCATTATTTGTATGGGGAAAAGTGTTTCATTTATACAGATCACAAGAGTTTGAAATACCTGGGTGTTCAGAGAGAGCTGAATCTTCGGCAGAGGCGGTGGTTAGAGTTGATTAAAGATTATGACTGTTTGATTGATTATCATCCTGGTAAGGCAAATGTTGTTGCTGATGCCTTGAGTCGAAAATCTCTAGCAGGTTTGACTGCTTATTCGCTCTCGTTGCTTGTTGAGTTGAGATCATTGCATGCTAGATTTGAGTCTTCTGATGATGGTGCTTTGATGGCTCAGTTGTAGTTGAGGCCAGTCTTGTTGGATCATATTAGGGAGGCTCAATTAGCAGATGAGAGAATTAAAAAAATTGTGTTGGTTTGTCAGAAAGGGGAAAGTCGAGACTTTTATGTGAGGGATGATGGCAGTCTATGGTATAGAGATAGATTGTGTATTCCTGATGATGCAGAATTGAAAAGAATGATATTAGAGGAAGCACATCAGTCACTTTTTCCTATGCACCTTGGGAGTACCAAGATGTATCAGGACTTGAAGCGACATTATTGGTGGTCAGGTATGAAGAGGGACATAGCAGAGTTTGTATCCAGATGTCTCACTTGCTAGAAAGTGAAGGCTGAGCACCAAGTTCCTTTATGATTGCTCCAACCTTTATCAGTGCCAGAGTGGAAATGGGAGCGAGTGACAATGGATTTTGTGACTGGACTACCTTTGACTCAGAAGAAGCATGATGCAATCTGGGTGATAGTTGATCGGATGACGAAGACAGCTCATTTTCTTCCAATTCGGATGGATTATTCTCTTGAGAGGTTGGTTGACCTGTATATCAATGAGATAGTCAGGTTGCATGGAGTCCTAGTTTCTTTGGTGTCGGATCGAGATCCCCAGTTTACTTCAAGGTTTTGGAAGAGTTTGCATAATGCTCTGGGTTCTCAATTGCATTTTAGTACTGCTTTCCATCCTCAGACAGATGGACAGTCAGAGAGAGTGATACAGATTTTGGAGGATATGTTGAGGAGCTGTATCATTGATTTTGTAGGGAATTGGGACAGATTTTTGCCATTAATTGAGTTTGCTTAAAACAACAGTCATCAGTCGAGTATTGGGATGAATCCTTATGAGGCTTTATATGGCAAGAGATGCAGGACACCTTTGTATTGGGATGAAGTTGGAGAAGGTAAACTGGTTGGTCCCAATTTGATTAAGGAAACAGAGGAGAAAGTGAAGGTGATTCGGGGTCGTTTGAAAGCAGCTTCAGACCGACAGAAATCTTATTCAGATTTAAAGAGAAGAGACAGAGAGTTTAGTGTGGGAGATAAAGTGTTTCTGAAGGTGTCTCCATGGAAGAAAATTTTGAGATTTGGCGGCAAAGGGAAGTTGAGTCCTCGTTTCATAGGACCATATGAGGTGTTGGAGAGAGTTGGTCCAGTGGCTTATAGACTAGCTTTGCCGCCTGAGTTGGATCAAATACATAATGTTTTCCATGTCTCGATGCTTTGGAGATATAGGTCTGACCCATCTCATATCTTGTCAGTGGAGTCCATTGAGGTGAGTCCAGATCTAACTTACGAGGAAGAACCAATGGCGATTTTGGCACGAGAGGTTAAAGAATTGAGGAATAAGAGGGTGTGTAACATCCTCTGACAATTCTTATATAAAAACTATCAGAGAATGTTATGCTATCACTGTTCGTGCTCCAATCAATTCAGAGAAAACTCTCTTCATAAATAAAAATTTTCAAATAATAATACAATCTGCATATCACAACACTTAAAGTCCAACATTTAGACCAATTTTCAATATCTCCAATATCGATCAGATAAACTTTATAAGTTCATCAAGTCAAATAAATAAAGAATACATTTCTTTCAATATACTCATTCACTAGAATCTCAAACTTCATTCTCTAAATACATAAATCTTATTATGTTTACACATTTATACAATCTCTCAAATTGCCAAATTGGAGTATCTATATACCTTTTATAACTTACGAATACAATAAACACAAGATCTTCATCTATTCTTATCTTGCTCCAATGTCCTGATACCTGCGTGTCAGAAAACAATTCTAACACGCTAAGCAAAGCTTAGTGGTGCTTGAATATACATATTTTATCACTTAATATTAAAGAAATATACTTATGAAAATATAGTAATAACACTTAGTTTTAAGGAGTATTTCAATATATTAACTCATTTCAGTAATAAATCAACATACCATGCTGATTATACAAAATAATAACTATCCCTGCATAAAAGTTATCATATAATACACTACTTTCAGAATTGCAGCTTGTCTCATTAAGAATTATTTTATTCAATACTTGCTTTCTCATTTAATATCATTGTTCACAAAACACTTATTTTGTTTTTCACTAAATCTTTCTTTTCAAGTTCAGGTTCACATATAGGATCATTTCATTCAATTTATACTTTTCAGCACTTACATCTATTACTATACTTTAGAGCACTTTGTATCTCACATCATGTTATACACTTTCAATCATTTGATATACTTTGGAGCACTTTGTATCTCACATCAGGTTATACACTATCAATCATTTGATTAACTCAATACATTGAGCATAACATTTCCATTACGTTCATTAGAACTTTCACGTGTAAGCATTAATATATTTATTACCAATCACTTTTACACTGGAACACAATACTTCAATTCTAAGTACTTGACTTATCTATGATTTTACATTTCTTTCATAAGTCACAACTATTATGTTCACATATATTTTCATTAATTACGCCCAAACATACTAAACTTAGATCATAGGTTTGGATAACATGTTAGTGTAGCAATCTCAAGAATTTATAATGGCAATTATGCCCACTTTCACTGATAACACAATGTGTCCACTAAAGGCACGAGGTGCCCACTATTACTGTGGCTATCCATCCTTTGGTTAGCCATTTAATCCAAAGCTAGATATAAATTTAGTATGATTTGGGCAATTCATTAATTTTTTATGAACACTACATTGTTTATTTCATTTCATTGGTACTATACTCTTATCAACATTTGGTATATGTGTGTCACTTGTCTAAAGTTTATCACTCGTTTTCATACGTTTAACACATTAACACAAAAGTATGGACTATACATATATTAGTCTCATGTTATTGATTAACACTTATTTATATAAACACTCACTTGTTTATATAAGCACTTGTTTATATCATTTTACTGGTTTATATCATTTCACTTGTTTATACCATGATCTTAGTACATTACTCTTAGCAACATGTAGTATGATATATATTTGTCCCTTATCTCAAGTTTCTCACTCTTTTTCATGCATTTAACACATACACATGAAGTCTCAATACAATTATTCACATATTAGTCTCATACTAGGCCCGTAGATCACAAATTACAAGCCAAAAACATTATTTAAGTGCCCCACGGCAGTGGCATCTCAACCCCACGCCCGTGGGATCCAAAATGAAGCTGTAAATGAAGTTTGAAGACCCCACGGTCGTGGCCTCAAGGGCCACGGTCGTGGCATCTAAAACTCTTCTGTTCTCTCGAATTTCTTTGAAGAAACATCATCACTTTCAATCCCACGGTCGTGGCATTGATTTCGGGACTATTTTCGGAGTAAAATCATGTATTCTGCACTTTTAACTTCATTAAACACAAACATATTGAAGATCTAAGATAATAATTGATCAAACTCAATATTTTGACATAAAAAGTGTTCATATCAAAAACCTTCACTTGATTAAACTTTTAACCATTTCATATGGACAAAAACATGATCAAATCCTTCACTTCTCATAAATATATCATTATACATAACTTAATCAATCAATTAACTCATTTAAACTTGTAAAAAGTCATATTTTTGTAAAGTATAAATCAAAAGCACATACCTTGTTGATAATCACCACTTTTCCAACCTATTTTTCAGTTTTGATTCAACTCATAGAAAGAAAGAAGAAGAAAGAAGTGAAGATGGTGGTGATGGCGTGGAGAGAAGAAGAAATCAGAAACTTCTCCACACACACACATATGCACATATATATATACATTTAATCTAGTGAGGGTAGGCTCATAATAACTATGGTGCACCCTCATTCTTAACCGTCGATTTTAAATCGAGTTTTAATCTCGTAAAACAGTAAAAATACTCTTTTCAGTAAAGTTTTAAAATACACAATTTACTATTCGTTACGTATAGCATTTATCCATCACACTTTTGTCACTATACATTATGCATTTTTCAATATTTGTTGAAATGTCCTTGATTAAAATCTTGACCATTACAATTCTCCCCCACTAAAGAAATTTCGTCCTCGAAATTTATATACTATGGCACTAAGCTATTTACTTTTTAAGTCATTTTAAATTTCACATACAATCAATGATTTTCTTAACTTACATAACATTTATTTATATCTGATTTCAATCAACGTAACACTTTCAGAATAAGCATATAATAAAACTATAGAAAATTCAGCTCTACACACTTACACTTTTCAAACTCCATTTAATAATTACTTTTAACTCTCTTTAGAAGTTTTGTTTTATATATAATTTGTATCATTACATTTCACTGTTACATATATATCTCGTTCTTTCTTTTATATACTGAACATTAAATCCTAGTTCCGGATAGCGGGTCACTGATGGCAAGTAAATGCCCACTGTATCAATATGGCCAAAGGCCCACTATGGCATGAATGCCCACTGTATATGATGTCACGAAGTGACCACTGAGAGAAAGGAACCAAAGGTCCACAATGACGCAAAGCATCCACTGATGGCATAGCTGCCGATATCACTGGGACATATATAAAAAAAATGTCCTCTATGGCACAAAATGCCCACTTTCGATATGGAACATAAATGTTCTCTATGGCACAGAGTGCCCATTGTCAATATGGGACATAAGTGTCCTCAATGGCACAGAGTGCCCACTGTCAATATGGCATAAAATGCCCACTATCACTTTGAATATTTACCCTTTAGCTAATCCGGAAACTAGATTTAACATCAATATTATTTCTTTCATTGGTACAAAGTGTTAGACAAATGATCTCTATTTTGATCCTTGACAACTCAAATGAATGATCCATTTAACATGTGTTTGGAGAATCTTGTTGCAGGCTTAGGTTACTTCAAATAAAGCAGAACATAACACTTCTAGCGGTCGCACCACACTTGAATACGACCGCACCATTCAATTAAAGGATGAAACCTTATCACAGTAGGTTTCGCGGTCAGAAGCCCGACCTCAGTCGCGACGGCGCCTAAAGAAGAGCGACCGTCCCAATTTTTTGGACGACCGCTAACCAAGTAACTCAAATCATTCTAATCACAGTAAGGTTCGCAGTGACAAGAACGGCGAATGATATGGCCTCGCTTATCACTTTAGTGACCGCCCATACAGAGTCGCGACCGCTCTACCAATTCAAGAAGAATTTGCTTAAAAAGACAGTAGTGTTCGCGTCCTCAGGTGCGTCCAGAAGTTCGACGCGAGAATCTCAATTTGACCGCGAGATGATACCTAGGGCGACCGCAACATTCATATTTTGGCGGACATCTCTTCTGCCCTGTCAGAGAATGACACGTGACATGTCCGTTATAAACCCACTTCAATATTCAAAAAGGGCGACCGCACCTTTGCTAGGCGCGACCGTCCCGACAATCGCAGCATGGGCAAGATTCCTGCTGCAGAGCACTAAAATTCGACCGTTGAAGTATTTTTAAATGCAGCGACCGTCCCTTGTCCAAGGACAACCGCGTGAGGCATGAGCGCGACCATCCTTGCATGAAGGACGACCGCGAAATGCCTCGGACAGTTTAAGTAAAGAAGGTCTAAACTGCCAAGACTTTATTCTCACTATCAATAACGGCTAGTAAGACCACATTGGCTATAAATACAGTACTTCTACAAGAAAAGAAGAAAGAAGTGAAGCAAAAAAAAAAGAATTTGATAGCCAAGCAACAACTTTTCTTTTACTTAAACTTACATTTGAATTGTAATGAATGTTAGGTGTTAGCATTGAAAACACCATTGTATAAGTTTGAGTGTGAGCTTTGGAAACACTTGGGTTGTGAGAGTAAGCCTTGTAAAACTCTTGTTTGGGTTGTGAGAGTGAGCCTCAAAAACTCTTTAAAGGTTCTTGAGTGTTAGCCTTAGAAAAACACTTGTGAAGTTAGGTGTGAACTTGTGAAAACACCAAAGTTGGAAGTGAGCTTGTAAAAACTTCAAAGATTAGTGGAACCTTAACAAGTTGTTAAGGAAGTGGATGTAGGATTGAAGTAAATCCGAACCACTATAAATCTTGTGTGTTCTTTCTTTCTTCCATTACTCAACCATCTCTTAATTCCGCATTTCTATTTTGTTGAGTTTTTTAATTGTCATTATTTATTGAGGAAACCAATTCACCCCCCCTCTTGGTTGCCATCTTGGGACAACAATTGGTATCAGAGCCTGAGATTTCTTAAACTTAATTGTGAAATTTGATCCATTATGGCAACTTCTTCTTCATCAAACTCTCATGGAAATCTTAACACCATTCTTAGACCCTACTTTGATGGAACTGATTATTCATACTGGAAACACAAAATGTATTTGTTTCTAGACAGTGAAGGAATTGAACTATGGGATTTCGTGGAAAGTGAGTGGAAACCTCCAACTTATGAAGTTGACGGTATTCAAGTTCCACTTCCCAAAGCACAATGGTCAGCTAGCAATGTCAAAGATCGATTCAAGAACAATAGAGCCGCTTCCATCTTGATGAATTCCATTTCAAGAGAAGAAGGTTGAAGAGTTCAACATTTAACTTGTGCACATTGCATTTGGAAAACACTCGAAAACTACCATGAAGGTACGACTCAAGTGAGATTTACCAAGAAACAAATGCATGTCCATGAGTATGAGCTATTCAAGATGAAACCAAATGAAAATGTCACCGACATGACAAATCGCTTGCTTGCTATTGTCAATGAACTAAAGAAGTATGGCAAGGTATATGATCAAGGTGATGTAAACAGTAAAATCTTGAGAGCCCTAAGAGCTAGAAAAAACTTTGAATCAAAAGTATCATCCATAGAAGAAGCTCATGATCTCAGCAAATTAAGAACCGACGAGCTAGTTGGTAAACTACTCTCATCTGAGCTACACAGTGAAAAAGAAGAAGATCAAGGTGAAAAAGAAAAGAGAAAACCAATTGCACTCAAAGCAATCAAAGAAGCTGAGAGCTCAAGCAATGAAGGTACTGATGATGAAGATGAAATGGCAATGTTCTCAAAAAGAATCAATGAATGAAAAAGGAAGAAAAGATTACAAGCAAACAAAGGTGCACTTCTAAAATTCTCCTTCAAAGATAAAGAAAAGAAAAATGAGGTAAAATGCTATGAATGTGGAAAAACTGGTCACATTAAATCAGATTGCTTTAAATTAAAGAACAAAAAGAAATGGGATAAAGAAAAGAAAAAGTCTCTCAAAGCCACATGGGATGACTCTTCTTCAAGTGAAGAAGAAGAAGAAGAAGGAATTGCAAATTTGTGTCTCATGGCTATTGAAGATGACTCCAATGAGGTAAGTACTCAATCCTTTGATCTAGTAGCACATAATGATACAAATGATATAGATGATAGTGATTTGATTGAGCACATGAACTTTAAAATAGAAAAATATTTTTCTAAAATGATGCTTTATAAAGAGAAAAACTCTAAGTTAGAAAAAGATTTTATATGCTTAAAGAACTCTACCTTAGAATTGAAAACCTCAAATGAACACTTGATGAATACGATAGGAGAGTTAAATAAAAACTCACATGACTTAGAAAAGGTTATTAAAGAAAATGAAACATTGAAGCATGAACTAAAAGAACTAAAAGAATCAATTTCCAGATTTCATAAAGGAAAGGAAGCATTAAATACATTAATTAATAACCAAAGATCACCTTCCTTAAAATATGGTTTAGGATTCAATGGCTCAACCAACATTGCACCAAGCAAACCAACATTTGTAAAAGCATCTACAATTGAAATTTCTGATGTTCATATCAAAGATGCTTGCACCAAGTCTAAAAGTACCAAAGGAACTTCTTATGGTTTGCTAGGAAGTAAAGCCAAAAATAATTATGCATTTTTATACACTAAACCTGCACAAAAGAAATCACATACTTGTAGTTGTATGCATGATACTTTAAATACAAAAAGGAAAATGCAGAAGTATAGAATACCATGGCAATGCAAATATTGCATGAAATTTGGTCACAAAAATTTTTCTTGTTATATAAGAAAGGCTCATCTCAAGTTAGAAGGCACTTTTACTACTAACCATCAAGGACCCAACTTCATGTGGGTACCTAAAAGAAGATGATCACTATTGTCTTGCAGGTATGCCTAAAATCTACTATCAACGAAAGCACATGGCTTGTGGATAGTGGATGCTCAAGGCATATGACTGGAAATGCAAAGCTCTTTACAAGTATTACCTACAAACATGGAGGTAATGTAACTTTTGGAAACAATGCTAAAGGTAAAATTCTTGGTGTTGGCTCCATTTGTTCAATTGGTAAGGATTTAATAGAAGATGTATGGCTTGTTGATGGTTTGAAACATAACTTGCTAAGTGTTAGTCAACTTTGTGATAAAGCATACTTTGTCAATTTTGATTCCAAAGAATGCAAGATCACGAATTCAAATGATATTATCATATTTAAGGGTACTAGAACAAACAACACTTATAATATCAACATTCATTCAAATAATACATTTAAATGTTTAATGTCTACTACTAATGATGCATGGTTATGGCATAGAAGACTAGGACATGCTGGTATGGATCAATTGAAATATATCTGCAATGAAAACTTAGTTGATGGCCTACCTAAAATAAAATATGATAAAGACAAGATTTGTGAACCTTGTCAACATGGTAAGCAACACAAAAGCTCATTTAAAACAAAGAGTGTTATAAGCACCTCTAGACCTTTAGAGCTCATTCATTTGGATTTGTTTGGACCAAATAGAGTTACAAGCTTAGGAGGCAAATCATATGCATTTGTTCTTGTTGATGATTACTCTAGATTCACATGGGTTAATTTCTTAGCTCAAAAGAATGAAGCCTTTAATTACTTCAAAACGTTTGCAAAAAGAGTTCAAAATGAAAAAGGATATGTGATCACATCTATTAGAAGTGATCATGGCAAAGAATTTGAGAATGAAAATTTTGAAGGCTTTTGCAATGAACTTGGCATTTCACATAATTTTTCTACTCCTAGAACTCCACAGCAAAATGGTGTAGTTGAAAGGAAAAATAGAACTTTAATTGAAATGGCTAGAACAATACTCAATGAATATGATTTACCATCTTATTTTTGGGCAGAAGCCGTTAATACAGCTTGTTACATTGCAAATCGTGTTTACAAAAGGCATTTAACTAATAAAACTTCTTATGAGCTATGGAATGGAAGAATACCCAGAATTGGATATTTTAGAGTATTCGGATGCAAATGCTTCATATTGAATACCAAGGATAATCTTGGAAAATTTTCATCCAAATCAGATGAAGGCATATTCTTAGGATATTCATCATATAGCAAAGCATATAGAGTATTTAACATGAAAACTCTAGTTATAGAAGAATCAATGCATGTTGTATTTGATGAATCATCTAATCGTGATCAGAAGAAAGGAATTACTTTCAATGACCCTGCAGGTACTCTTGAACCTCTTGAATCTATTGATGCTCCAAAGATCAATCAGCATGAACTTGAAGAAAAGACTCAAGATCTTCCTAAGGATTGGCAATATAAGAAAGACCATCCTAAGGAACTCATCATTGGAGAAACATCTAAGGGAGTAATTACTAGATCTAAAATTAATCATGTAGATGTTAATTTTGCTTTTGTTTCTCAAATTGAGCCAAAGACTGTTGAGGAGGCTTTAAATGATGAAAATTGGATAACTGCAATGCAAGATGAACTTAATCAATTTGAAAGAAATAATGTTTGGCAACTTACTCCTAGACCTACAAATCACTCTATAATAGGATGCAAATGGGTCTATAGGAATAAGCTTGATGAAAATGGTCACATTATTAGAAATAAAACAAGATTGGTAGCCAAAGGCTATAATCAAGAAGAAGGTATTGACTATGATGAAACCTTTGCCCCCGTAGCCAGATTAGAAGCTATTAGAATATTACTTGCTTTTGCATGTCACATGAACTTTAAGCTTTTTCAAATGGATGTTAAAAGTGCATTTCTAAACGGACTTATAAGCGAAGAAGTTTATGTAGAACAACCTCCTGGTTTTGAAAACTACAAATTTCCTGATCATGTTTTCAAACTTACCAAAGCTTTATATGGATTGAAACAAGCACCAAGAGCTCGGTATGATAAACTTAGTGCATATTTACTTGAAAATGGTTTTTCAAAAGGAAAATTAGACACAACTCTCTTTGTTAAAAAGGATAAGCATAACATTTTGATTGTACAAGTTTATGTGGATGACATAATATTTAGAGCTACTAATGAAGCCTTGTGCAAAGAATTTGCTTCTTGTATGACTAGGGAATTTGAAATGAGCGTGATGGGTGAACTCAAGTTCTTCCTTGGATTGCAAGTCAAGCAATGTGAAGATGGGATCTTCATCAACCAATCCAAATATACGAAAGAAATCATCAAGAAATTTGGAATGGATGGCTGCAAAACTAGCAAAACTCCTATGAGCACATCCTTGAAATTAGGTAAAGATGAAAATGGTAAAGCAGTAGATGAGAAGAAATATCGAGGTATCATCGGATCACTACTTTACTTAACCGCTTCTAGACCTGATATAATGTATAGTGTATGTCTTTGTGCTAGATTTCAAACTAATCCTAAAGAATCACACTTGAATGCCACTAAGAGAATTTTGAAATATTTGAGTGGTACAATGCATTTAGGACTTTGGTATCCTAAAAACACATCATTTCATATCATAGGCTTTTCAGATGCAGATTATGCTGGTAGTATTTTAGATAGGAAGAGCACTATAGGAGCATGTCACTTTCTTGGTAATTGTCTAGTTTCTTGGCATAGTAAGAAACAAGCATCGGTTGCTTTATCCACAACGGAAGCCGAATATATTGCAGCATGTTTTTGTTGCACACAAGTATTATGGATGAAACAACAATTGCTTGACTATGGTAAAGTGTTTAACAATATCTCCATTAAATGTGACAACACTAGTGCTATCAATTTGTCTAAAAATCCTATCCAACACTCAAGATCCAAACATATAGATATTAGACATCATTTCTTGAGAGAAAATGTACAAAATCAGAATATAATCCTAGAATTTATAGATACACAAAATCAACTTGCTGATATCTTTACAAAACCCTTGAATGAAGATAGACTTAACTTCATTAAACTTAATTTAGGAATGATTGATGGAAACACTTTGAATTAATTGCCCATCAATGAAGTTTCTATGTGCATGAACTTCTTTTTGCCTAAAACATTAGAAAAATCTTCCATCTTTCCTTGAATCTTTCATTTCTAAGTCAGTCGCGTTCGCTCCAGTGTCCATAGCGATCGCTATCTCGTCTGCCAGATTCATTCAAATAAAAAATCTCTGTGCGCGGTCGAGAAAATTTGTGCGCGGCCGCACTAATTTGAATAGTTTTGACCGTTACAGACAGTTTCTTCACCCGCGAGCGTACTGATCGTGCTAATGGTCGCTAGACTGCATTTCGCGATCTCACCCTTCCAAATCTGCGACCGCACTCTGTACACTCTGCTCAAAATTTTGTAACCATTGGCTGTATGACAGGTCACAACTCTTAACTTTCAACAGTCATAAATGGTTATTTTCTTAATTTCTTCTATTTAAGAGTATGTTACATCAGTTTCTTGGATATTTTAGTTATTAAAACATACAAACTTCCCTCTGAATCTCGAAAATCTTCTCAAAATCATCTGTTTCTCAATCACCCTCTGTTTTCCAATTCTCTTATGTTTTTTCTATTCTAATGGCTCCCGAAAAGAAGACAACCTCCAAAATAAAAGGACAAGCAAAGAGAGCTCCAGGAATCACAATAAGAGAACCAATAGTTGATCCTCCATCTCCTCCACAATCTAAAAGAGGTGAGAAAATTCACAAACCTCACCACCAAACTTCTGAGGAAGATGTTAGGTATGCCATGCTGAAGAGAAAGAAGGTTGAGGGAACCAAATCTCCTTTTGGTGGGATGCTTTCTGCCCTAAATATCAAGGACGAGATTGAGAGATTACTAGATGTCCTTGGATGGAGAAAGTTTTTATTTCCTGAGGAGGTAGGTTATTCCAGTCTGAGCAAGGAATTTCTAATGTCTTTCCAAATAGAAAAGAGTGCTAACTCTGCACTAGGATGGTATGGGGTTAGGTTTAAACTCTTTGATCAATACCAAGCCTTAACCCTAGAAGACTTTGGCAATATTTGGGATTTTCCTGCTGATGGTATAACCTCTTACAATGATCAAAGCTTTTCAAACCAAACTCTATCCGCATTCTGGCAAGAAATTTCTGTGGAAACTTCTTTTGAAAAAGAATCAAAAGCCAGACACATCAAATCCCTCACCCATTGGATGCTCCATAGGATTATCACCTACACCATCCATCAAAGAGCAGATGGGAATGAAAAAGTAACCAAAAGAGACCTCATCTTTTTATATGCTTTCACCCACAACATCCAAATGAACACAACCAAGTTCTTGATTGACACCCTCTATCATCATGCAGTTACAAGAACTGGAACTTTCTTCTTATCCTCACAAATTACTCAAATAGCTAGGCACCTGAAGCTTCTAAATGATCTGAATCTAGCTACATTGAGAAACCCTTTCAATCTTGCCTCTAGTGCCATCACAATTGATTATCTAGAACATGCAGGATGTGTAAGGAAGATTGAAGGCACATATGTATACTATTTTGGCAAGAAAGGAATTGTGGATAGACAAAAGAAAAGGCCAAGGTATACAATTGAGGAAGAGGGAGACTCTGTGGAAGTTGCTGTGGAATTACCTCCAAAAGCTACTTCATCAAAAGCTGCTCAAGAAACTACCTCATCCTCTACACAACTCATCCTCCATGCTATCAAATCTCTCTCCAGGAAACTCTCTAAGTTCAAGAAAAGTGTCTCCAAAAGATTCCAGCACTTGAACAAGAGAATTGACCTTATATCTCACATGCATCATGATCTATATGATATGCAAGGCAAACTGGACTTGCCTCAATGCAATCTTGAAGATTGGGATATAAGTGATCATACCCAAAGCCTTCCTGAAGAAGAAGAGTCCATTAGCACTAGCTCTACCTCTTTTGCTCCTCAAGATAAAGGAAAAGCTCCTTTAGTAGAAGAAGAGATAGATGAGGATGATGACTTTGAATAGCTTAACTGTTTAGTCTTAATAGTTTGCATTTTCATTTTATGTCTTAATATGTTTGTTGCTTTATTTGTTTTGCCTTTGTACTTTCCTTTAATAAACATAATGTTTAGTATCCTTTAATTGTTTTGTTTAATATCTTTGTGCTTTATTTGTTTGTTTGATTATTTTGCCTATGACAATGGGGGAGAAAATAGTATACATAATGGAATGATTGTTTAACCATAACTCAATGCACCAAGATACTCAAATAATATCAATGCACCAATGATTGCTTAACCATGATTCATGCATATGTTAAGGGGGAGCATTTTAGACTTATTATTTTTTATCATTCCATTTGAATTGTCAAAGTCAAAATGGGGGAGATTGTTAGACAAATGATCTCTATTTTGATCCTTGACAACTCAAATGAATGATCCATTTAACATGTATTTGGAGAATCTTGTTGCAGGCTTAGGTTACTTCAAATAAAGCAGAACAGAACACTTCTAGCGGTCTCACCACACCTGAATACGACCGCACCATTCAATTAAAGGATGAAACCTTATCACAGTAGGTTTCGTAGTTAGAAGTCTGACCTCAGTCGCGACCGCGCCTAAAGAAGAGCGAACGTCCCAATTTATGGACGACCGCTAACCAAGTAACTCAAATCATTCTAATCACAGTAAGGTTCACGGTGACAAGAACGGCGAATGATATGGCCTCGCTTATCACTTTAGTGACCGCCCATACAGAGTCGCGACCGCTCTACCAATTCTCACTATCAATAATGGCTAGTAAGACCACATTGGCTATAAATACAGTACTTCTACAAGAAAAGAAGAAAGAAGTGAAGCAAAAAAAAGAATTTGATAGCCAAGCAACAACTTTTCTTTTACTTAAACTTACATTTGAATTGTAATGAATGTTAGGTGTTAGCATTGAAAACACCATTGTATAAGTTTGAGTGTGAGCTTGGGAAACACTTGGGTTGTGAGAGTAAGCCTTGTAAAACTCTTGTTTGGGTTGTGAGAGTGAGCCTCAAAAACTCTTTAAAGGTTCTTGAGTATTAGCTATAGAAAAACACTTGTGAAGTTAGGTGTGAACTTGTGAAAACACCAAAGTTGGAAGTGAGCTTGTAAAAACTTCAAAGATTAGTGGAACCTTAAAAAGTTGTTAAGGAAGTGGATGTAGGATTGAAGTAAATCCGAACCACTATAAATCTTGTGTGTTCTTTCTTTCTTCCATTACTCAACCATCTCTTAATTCCACATTTCTATTTTGTTGAGTTTTTTAATTGTCATTATTTCTTGAGGAAACCAATTCACCCCCCCTCTTGGTTGCCATCTTGGGACAACACAAAGTATTGCCAATTATACTATCCTTTGAAATATAACACTTTCTCTTTGAATGGAATATAACACTTTCTCTTTGCAATGTTTGTTTCTTAGTGTAAATGTATAAGATATAAACAATCATTTCAAATACATTTATCATATGAACACATATTGTAACACCCCCATATTCAATGCACACACACTACAACCACAACAATGTAGCATAAGTGCACCAAACATAGGGATGCTACGGTTTCCTTAACATTCAAAACATTTTAAAACTTGATACCATATCCATATCATTATATCTTATTAACAAAATAGATCATTTACTTATAAAACAAAACATATTAGTTATCTATATATATATATATACATTTATATATTACACAGCGGAAGTTATAAAATATGTATATATATGAAAACATTTGAATACATATTTACTATTATACATATATTTACATTATCAACAAAACTTTACACAATATAAAAAAAATTTATACATGATTGGCAAGTCAGCTCTGATCTTTAAGCTCCCAAAATCAATTCTTCAATGTCTACTCCCACTCGGTCTCGAAGAGCTCTCGGGTTCGATTCTATCAGTTCTATCACCTGCGCGATTAAACACTATCGCGCTAAGCCAAGGGCTTAGTAAGATAAAACATGCAATAAACATGCTTAAATGCTATACAATGCCAATTCTAATTTATCATACATGTAACAACATAAATGCAAAGCTAACAACATACTTTTACATTTCATAACCTAACATACATATATGTATATCAGAATTCAACATCTTTGCATATATTTTATTAGTTAATCATTTAATCATTTATGAACAACACTAAGCAAAGACAAGCATGGGCCCAAGACACACTAATATGCCATTCAATTTTCAGAGTTAATGCTTTGGTTTTGTTATCACATTTATCAATATCAATATCATATACCCAACTAGGCTTCAAGGATTAAGTTCAACCAAGCTTCAAGGGGAGCAAAGCATGCTAAGCATCAACCCAACTTGGCTTCAAGAACTAACCCAACCTAGCTTCAAGGGTTGTAACATCTCAATTAGGCTTCAAGGATTCAATCCAACCTAACTTCAAGAGATTGTTACACTCATTAGGCATGCCACCAACAACAAACTCTGAAAATGGAATAACACATTAGCCACACAATTCATTTAGATTTCATTCTCAATTCTCATTATCATTTAGGCAAACATGCCTCATTTATCTCCATTAAATCACCTTAGCCAATAACAATGGCTCCACCTTTCATTTCACAATATAACACTTCATTATTCAAGTGTATTTTTATCTCACATAGCATCATTCATAAATATTAACATTTCATTCCACATTTCTCATAAAACACATTACCATTCAAAGTGCATAACATAACATTGTTAATTCTCAACAATGCAACTAGGGCAAAACACAATTGACATGATTCATAGCTTTAGGACCATCCACATTCATTTGATTAGATCATTCTTGTGTGTTGAAACATGTTTATAATGTTCATGTTTAAGTTTAGGAACAATGGAACTTTTGAAGAATTTAAACCATGCAAAGAGAACCAAGAAATCAAACAATGTTCAAATCATTTGAAGGGCACGCCCAACTCACTTGATTGACACGCCCAACCATCTTGAGTGACACGCCCGTGTCCTTAAAAAGAAAAGAGGCAGTAGCTTCCTCAAATAAATGACACGCCCAACCAACTTGAGTGACACGCCCGTGTCCTTAAAAAGAAAAGAGGCAGTAGCTAATTCAAACAATTGACACGCCCACTCCCCTAAATTGATTTTGGCCGTGTCACCAAATCATAAAACCTTAACTAAAACCAACCCTTTCTCAATTGCACTCAAACACAATATTCATCATATAACATATTTCACATGAACATAATCAATGTTCTAAACACATATTCATCATAAAAACTACTTCACCACACATTAATATCACAATTAAACACATATTCACCACAAAACCCTAAAATCCAACATCATTCTCCCTCCATCCAAATCAACAACCATCATTTCCAACAACAACCTTCAATTAAACTCATAACTTAAAATCAATTTAACATTTGAAAGCACAACCAAACACATCTCAAATCCACCAAATCACAAAATCATCAAACCGTACTTTACTTCCAACACAACTTTCAAATAAGTAAAGAAAACAAGAAAATACTTACTTGAAAAGAAGAAATTCCACAAATCCTTTGTCAAAACCTTGGATTGCTTCTTCAATTTGCTTCTTGCCTCAAGAACACTTCTCTTTCTCTTTTCAATTTGGAGAGTCGGCCACTTCATGAAGAAAGAAGACAATGATCAAGATACAAAGTCAAATTTTGCTTTTAATCTCCACCAAGTATTCTTATCCAAGCAAATACCAATATGCCCTCAATCATATAACTAACCTTTGTCTCATATAAGTCCTTATATGTAATTTCATTAACAACCAAAAATATCTTCTTCCACTTAACCATCACCTTGACTCTTCATTTGACCACTTTATATGTTATATATATCATCATATACACAACATATACATTTGTCTCTAAACCCTAATTCTTTCTCCAAAACACATATGCACAAGCATTCTCATCCCAATTCTTTTCTTACCCCATCATATGCATTCAATTCAATTTAACAATAACAACAACAACAACAACAACAACAATATAATCAAAACTTCTAAGCCACATATGAGGATATTACAATTCTCCCCCTCTAAAAAGAAAATTTCGTCCTCGAAATTACCTGAAATTAACTCTGAAACAACTGAGGATATTGCTCTCGCATTGTTTGCTCATTTTCCCAAGTTGCTTCTTCTTTCCCATGGTTCTTCCAAAGAATCTTCACCAATGGCACTCTCTTGTTTCTCAAATCTTTCACATCACGTGCCAAGATAGCAACTGGTTCCTCTTCAAAAGTCAAGTCTGAGTTCACTTCAATTGATTCAAATGGCAACACATGAGATGGATCCGACCTGTACCTCCTCAACATGGAAACATGGAATACATTATGAATACGATCCAACTCAGGTGGCAAAGCAAGTCGTTAAGCAACTGGCCCAACTCTTTCTAACACTTCATACGGCCCAATGAAACGAGGACTCAATTTTCCTTTCCGACCGAACCTCAAAATCTTTTTCCAAGGAGACACTTTCAAAAATACCTTATCTCCAACATCAAACTGAATGTCTCTCCTTTTCAGATCTGCATAAGACTTCTGTCGGTCAGAAGCTGCTTTTAACCTGCTTCGAATCAATTTTACTTTCTCTTCAGTTTCTTGAATCAAATCAGGACCAACCAACTTATTATCTCCAAGCTCATTCCAACAAAGAGGTGTCCTACACCGTCTGCCATACAATGCTTCGAATGGTGCCATACCAATGCTGGATTGGTGACTGTTGTTGTAAGCAAATTCCACAAGAGGTAAAAATCTATCCCAACTTCCAGAGAAATCGATGACACAGCTCCTTAACATGTCTTCAAGAATCTGTATCACCCTCTCTGACTGTCCATCCGTCTGTGGATGAAAAGCAGTACTGAAGTGCAGTCGAGAACCCAAAGCATTATGCAAACTCTTCCAAAATCTTAAAGTAAACCTGGGATCTCGATCAGACACTAAAGAAGTTGGAACACCATGCAGTTTCACAATCTCCTGGATATACAGCTCAGCCAACCTCTCCAAAGAGTAATCCATCCGCACTGGAAGGAAATGAGCTGTCTTAGTCAATCTATCCACAACCACCCAAATGGCATCATGTTTCCTTTGTGTCAATGGCAATCCAGACACAAAATCCATTGTCACTCTTTCCCACTTCCATTCAGGCACTGACAACGGTTGAAGCAACCCGGTTGGAACTTGATGCTCTGCTTTAACTTTCTGACAAGTGAGACATTTCGATACAAACTCAACAATGTCTCTCTTCAACCCAATCCACCAATAATGTTGTCTCAAATCATTATACATCTTCGTACTACCCGGATGCATAGCAAACACTGACTGATGTGCTTCTTCTAAAATGACTCTTTTCAAATCAGCATCATCGGGTACACACAATCGGTTCTTAAGCCAGAGACTCCCATCATCTCTCACAACAAAATCTCTAGTCTTCCCAATCTTGCAATCTGAAATAATCTTCTGAATCTTCATATCAACCAACTGAGCCTCTTTGATCTGATCTAACAAAACTGGCTTCAATTGCAACTGTGCCAACAATGCACCATCATCACAAGGTACAAAACTGGCATGCAATGCTCTCAACTCAACAAGCAACGAGAGCGAGTAAACTGTTAAACCAGCTAAAGACTTCCGACTCAGAGCATCAGCAACAACATTAGCTTTACCTGGATGATAGTCAATTAAGCAGTCGTAGTCTTTAATCAATTCTAACCATCTCCTCTGACGAAGATTGAGTTCTTTCTGGACACCCAAATACTTCAAACTCTTGTGATCAGTGTAGATGAAACATTTTTCCCCAAATAAATAATGGCGCCAAATCTTTAATGCAAACACAATGGCAGCCAATTCCAAATCATGGGTCGGATAGTTAAGCTCATGCGGTTTCAACTGTCGAGATGCATAAGCTATAACTTTCCCTTCCTGCATCAATACACATCCCAAACCTCTATGTGAAGCATCACTGTAGATCACATATGGTTTGCCTTCAATAGGTAAAGTTAAAACAGGCGCTTGAGTTAACATATCTCTCAACTGCTCAAAGCTAACCTAACACTGATTCGTCCACACAAATCTCACTCCCTTACGAAGCAATCTGGTGAGTGGAGTAGCTATCAAAGAAAACCCTTTTACAAACCGCCGGTAATAGCCTGCCAAACCCAGAAAACTTCTAATCTCTGTCACAGACTTGGGTGGACTCCAATTCAGAATAGCTTCAACTTTACTTGGATCAACTCTAATGCCTTCTGCTGAAACAATATGTCCGAGAAAAGCTACTTGATCCAACCAGAACTCACATTTCGACAATTTGGCAAACAACTGCTTCTCTCTCAAAATCTGCAACACAATCCGCAGATGCATATCATGTTCCTCTTCATTCCGCGAATACACTAGAATGTCATCGATGAAGACCACAACAAACTGATCCAGATAGGGCCTGAACACCCTATTCATCAAATCCATGAAAGTTGCAGGTGCATTTGTCAGACCAAAAGGCATAATTAAAATTCATAGTGCCCATACCTGGTCCTGAAAGCTGTCTTCGGAACATCTTCAGCTCTGACTCTCAGCTGATGGTACCTAGATCTCATATCAATTTTAGAAAATACAGCTGCACCTTTTAATTGATCAAAGAGATCATCGATTCTAGGCAAAGGATATTTATTCTTAATGGTCACTTTGTTCAATTGCCTATAATCGATACATAACCTCATAGTACCATCTTTCTTCTTCACAAATAGCACAGGAGCTCCCCAAGGAGAAACACTGGGGCGAATAAATCCTTTGTCCAACAACTCCTGTAATTGCACTTTTAACTCCCTCAATTCTGCTGGTGCCATTCTATAAGGAGTAATAGAGATAGGAGTGGTACCAGGTAACAATTCAATACCAAACTCCACCTCTCTCTCTGGAGGCAATCCAGGCAACTCCTCTGGAAACACATCAGGGAACTCAGCAACTGTGGCAATGCTATCAATGGGAGAACCCTTCACTCTAGTATCTATCACATGAGCGAGATAGGCTTCACACCCCTTTCTAATCAACCTCCTGGCTGCAACAGCTGAAACAAATAAGGAGGCTAGCTGTTCCTGCTCATTAGATACTATCACTTCTCTACCATCAACGGTTCTCAAAGAAACAATTTTCTTTTTACAATCCACCACAGCTCCATGTCGAGATAGCCAATCCATACCTAAGATCACATCATATTCCTTAAATGGCATCTCAATCAAATCTCCAAAGAACTCCTCACCCTGCACCCTCACTACACTATCCCGGTGCACCTTACTCACAACCACACTATGCCCTAACGGATTTGTCACCAACACATCAAATCCTAGGGACTCAGCATGCACATCAGATACAGGCAAGACAGATACACTAACATAAGAATGCGTGGAACCCGGATCAATCAAAGCAAGTACTGGAGTATTAAATAAAGAAAAAGTACCAGCTATGACTGCCGATGCATCTGGCTGCCTCTGCATAACATACATCCTCTGGGAAGAACCAACCTCCTCTGGTCTACCCTCTCTGGATGCAGCACCTCCTCTAGAACTGAACCCTGGCCTACCTCCTCGGCTGACACCTCTTCCTCCTCTACCTCCTCTCACACTAGCTCGAGAAGCAGCAGAATCAACTGGCATCTGCTCCTGCCTCTCAGGGCAAACTCTCACAAAATGGTCTGGTGATCCACACCTGAAGCATACCCCTGCAACACCAGCCTTCCAGCAAGGACCACCATGTGGCCTCCCACAATGGATGCAGATGGGAAGAGTGGATCTCCGAATCATCGGGGTCGGAGCACTCGCCACTGAATCTGCAGGTCTAAATCTCTGCCTCTGGAACTGCACTGGCCTACCAGCTGATCTATGACTTCTACTACTCCGAGGAACAAAACTTCCTCTACCCCTCTTAGCAGAAGAAGACCCTGCCTCGAACTGGGGCCTTCTAACTCTAACCTCCTCTTCAGAAGCAACTGCAACTATGGCCTGGGCTCTCTCTACACTCCTAGCTGCTGCAACTAACTGGGAGAAATCCTGATACCTGGAGCCTGCCACATGACATATAATTGAGGGCCTCAATCCCTCCTCAAATCGCCGACATCGATCAATTTCATCAGCAATGATACCCCCAGCATACTGACTCAGTCGAATAAACTCAACTTCATACTCAGTAACAGTCTTGCTGTCTTGTTTCAAGCTTAAGAACTCCATCTTCTTCATATCCTTATACTCCCTAGGAGTATACTTCAACTCAAATTCCCTCAGAAAATCAGTGTAAGATAGTGTTGGAGGATCATCCATAGAGTGTGGCACTGTCTTCCACCAGTCATATGCGTCCTTCTGCAGTAATGACCTGGCATAATCAAACTTTTCCTCAGGGGTGGCTTGTAACTGAATAAAGACTCTCTGCACTTTGCCTAACCATTGCTCAGCCACTGCTGGATCAGTGGTTCCCATAAAATCTTCCGCCCCAAACTTCCTCAATTTATCATACTGTCTCATCTGAACCTGAGGCTGGGGTGGTGGTGGAGGTGGCTGTACTGGTGCTTGCCTCATTACTTCCATCATATGTCTAAACCAGGCTGGCGGAACCTCCTCTCCAGCTGGTCTACCCGACACCGAAGCAGGTGCCTCCTCAACACTATCAACCCTAGCTCTCTCGGCAGGAGCAATGCTCTCGGCACTACCCTCAACTGACTGTCTTGAGTGAGGATCCATCAACACCTAATACTGCAAACACAACAGATTACATCTTATTAAAGATCAGGGACTGCCAATCTCAAACGTATATGTCATTCAAAACTCACTTTTTAAGTAAAAATATTCTTTTTATTACATTTTTCCTAGGCTGAGAATCTCAAACCTAGGCTCTGATACCAAAACAATTGTAACACCCCCATATTCAATGCACACACACTACAACCACAACAATGTAGCATAAGTGCACCAAACATAGGGATGCTACGGTTTCCTTAACATTCAAAACATTTTAAAACTTGATACCATATCCATATCATTATATCTTATTAACAAAATAGATCATTTACTTATAAAACAAAACATATTAGTTATCTATATATATATATATACATTTATATATTACACAGCGGAAGTTATAAAATATGTATATATATGAAAACATTTGAATACATATTTACTATTATACATATATTTACATTATCAACAAAACTTTACACAATATAAAAAAAATTTATACATGATTGGCAAGTCAGCTCTGATCTTTAAGCTCCCAAAATCAATTCTTCAATGTCTACTCCCACTCGGTCTCGAAGAGCTCTCGGGTTCGATTCTATCAGTTCTATCACCTGCGCGATTAAACACTATCGCGCTAAGCCAAGGGCTTAGTAAGATAAAACATGCAATAAACATGCTTAAATGCTATACAATGCCAATTCTAATTTATCATACATGTAACAACATAAATGCAAAGCTAACAACATACTTTTACATTTCATA
Source organism: Garcia nutans (assembly GCA_947685225.1). NCBI lineage: Eukaryota > Viridiplantae > Streptophyta > Magnoliopsida > Malpighiales > Euphorbiaceae > Garcia > Garcia nutans. The sequence goes on from CANTUV010000013.1 coordinate 30,396,228, forward strand.
ACCTAACGTACATATATGTATATCAGAATTCAACATCTTTGCATATATTTTATTAGTTAATCATTTAATCATTTATGAACAACACTAAGCAAAGACAAGCATGGGCCCAAGACACACTAATATGCCATTCAATTTTCAGAGTTAATGCTTTGGTTTTGTTATCACATTTATCAATATCAATATCATATACCCAACTAGGCTTCAAGGATTAAGTTCAACCAAGCTTCAAGGGGAGCAAAGCATGCTAAGCATCAACCCAACTTGGCTTCAAGAACTAACCCAACCTAGCTTCAAGGGTTGTAACATCTCAATTAGGCTTCAAGGATTCAATCCAACCTAACTTCAAGAGATTGTTACACTCATTAGGCATGCCACCAACAACAAACTCTGAAAATGGAATAACACATTAGCCACACAATTCATTTAGATTTCATTCTCAATTCTCATTATCATTTAGGCAAACATGCCTCATTTATCTCCATTAAATCACCTTAGCCAATAACAATGGCTCCACCTTTCATTTCACAATATAACACTTCATTATTCAAGTGTATTTTTATCTCACATAGCATCATTCATAAATATTAACATTTCATTCCACATTTCTCATAAAACACATTACCATTCAAAGTGCATAACATAACATTGTTAATTCTCAACAATGCAACTAGGGCAAAACACAATTGACATGATTCATAGCTTTAGGACCATCCACATTCATTTGATTAGATCATTCTTGTGTGTTGAAACATGTTTATAATGTTCATGTTTAAGTTTAGGAACAATGGAACTTTTGAAGAATTTAAACCATGCAAAGAGAACCAAGAAATCAAACAATGTTCAAATCATTTGAAGGGCACGCCCAACTCACTTGATTGACACGCCCAACCATCTTGAGTGACACGCCCGTGTCCTTAAAAAGAAAAGAGGTAGTAGCTTCCTCAAATAAATGACACGCCCAACCAACTTGAGTGACACGCCCGTGTCCTTAAAAAGAAAAGAGGCAGTAGCTAATTCAAACAATTGACACGCCCACTCCCCTAAATTGATTTTGGCCGTGTCACCAAATCATAAAACCTTAACTAAAACCAACCCTTTCTCAATTGCACTCAAACACAATATTCATCATATAACATATTTCACATGAACATAATCAATGTTCTAAACACATATTCATCATAAAAACTACTTCACCACACATTAATATCACAATTAAACACATATTCACCACAAAACCCTAAAATCCAACATCCTTCTCCCTCCATCCAAATCAACAACCATCATTTCCAACAACAACCTTCAATTAAACTCATAACTTAAAATCAATTTAACATTTGAAAGCACAACCAAACACATCTCAAATCCACCAAATCACAAAATCATCAAACCCTACTTTACTTCCAACACAACTTCCAAATAAGTAAAGAAAACAAGAAAAATACTTACTTGAAAAGAAGAAATTCCACAAATCCTTTGTCAAAACCTTGGATTGCTTCTTCAATTTGCTTCTTGCCTCAAGAACACTTCTCTTTCTCTTTTCAATTTGGAGAGCCGGCCACTTCATGAAGAAAGAAGACAATGATCAAGATACAAAGTCAAATTTTGCTTTTAATCTCCACCAAGTATTCTTATCCAAGCAAATACCAATATGCCCTCAATCATATAACTAACCTTTGTCTCATATAAGTCCTTATATGTAATTTCATTAACAACCAAAAATATCTTCTTCCACTTAACCATCACCTTGACTCTTCATTTGACCACTTTATATGTTATATATATCATCATATACACAACATATACATTTGTCTCTAAACCCTAATTCTTTCTCCAAAACACATATGCACAAGCATTCTCATCCCAATTCTTTTCTTACCCCATCATATGCATTCAATTCAATTTAACAATAACAACAACAACAACAACAACAATATAATCAAAACTTCTAAGCCACATATGAGGATATTACACATATACACATTATACTTATTTTCGATTAGTTCGATTGATTTTATTTATTCATCAATCTTTATCTTTTCAAATCATTTCCATGTTTCCACTGTAATAATGAAATCTACAAAGAGTTCCACTCTTCACTTGTTTCATTCTTTTCTTAACATATTAAGAATTTATCACTATTCTTTCACTTTAAGAGTACATGTACATTTATACTTTATTCTCTATGTCTCATACACACATTCACACACACACATATATATGTATATATTACTAACTTGTTCTACCATATATCATTTCACTAGAAGGGTTCACTACCTTCACATCTCACTACATTCTTTTCTTTTTACATTATCATTTCCTTTCTTTCCATTTGCAATCAATTAGTATTAAGTAACTCTTTAACACTTCTATATATATAATCTATACCTTGGCTTTAATCACCAAATAATATTAAAATCACGTATTTCTTAAATACACAATATGTAAATCTCACATTCTTACTTTCATTACTCAATCCATTTGTATATACCTCTTTAGTTTCTTTAACTTGCACTTCACATTATATACAATCATTCATGATTTATCAATCTATCATCCTGTTTCTTTTTCACTTTACTTCAGAAATTATCTTATTTCATCATGAAGATGTTAAATCCACTAATCACTTGTAATTGTCTTTTATCTTTTTCTCTACCTTTACACTTCTGTCACATATCCAATTACATTTGTTCATACTTTCCTCATGTTCTTTTCACATTTCAGTTTCATCATTTAATGGATTGATTTCATTTCAATCTTATAAGCAATCTTTTATCACTTATAACTATTTTCAAGATGTAGTCATTAATTCACTACTAATTCTACCGATAAACTCTACTCTGTGAAAGTATGCACATTACTAAAATTTTGTAGAACAGAAGTATGCATATCCAAATATATGACCATGGGAATGGTCTTGCACGTCTCTACTGAAATTTCCTTTCAAAATTTTAAGGGCACAAATATATGTATGTCCATATGAATGAGCATGCACCTCAATATTGGAATTTCTTCTCAAAATATTTACACAAGCATATTCATGACTATACAATTAATCATGTGTATCACTACTAGAATTTCTTTTTATGATTTAATCAATAAGTTATTAATAATGCAACTCATACAAATTGAGGAAACAAAATCCAACTCTTTAAGGCACAATCAAATTCAAATCTCAGATTCCATAATCATTTCAACCTTATTTTCTTTCACAACTTTATATTAACTCATAAATGATTCAATGATAGATTGAATCATTGTTCCAGTTAAAAACACATTTACATATTACACAGAGAACTTTACTATCATAGAAGTAAAGTTTTCACAATTATATATATATTTTTTTTTCACAATTATTTATTACATCATATCTTTCACAAGTACTGGTGTTTTATCAATTCACAACTCTCTTTTCATAATAAACTCAAGATCATTTCATTAAATAGCACTCAGTATTATTCAAGCACTAGCCTCTTTACCAATACTCTTCCATTACTTTTCATTTCAATCTTTTGTTTTGATAACGTTTAGAAGACAATGAAGACACTAGAAATCGTTACATAAGTGTTAGGACTTTTATCCAATATACTCACTTATACAATAGTTTCGATGTATTCACGTGCTTTCATTTAACTATCACTTCAATCCTTAATGTTGAAACATTATAAAAATAATTACTTTTGACACTTTAACACTCCATTATCCATATTTCACATTCAAAGTACAGCTCGAATTCATTTCGAGCTATAAGGGTATTTCATAATTTCTTCCCTCTTCGAACTCTTTTTCCACTGTACGGATATTATCCATACTGAGATTTAATATTACTCTTATTAAGGCTTATTTAACCTTATCACTGTCAGTTTCAAAAGCTCTCATATCATAATCACTCCACTTTGACACTCATATATTCACTCACTTAATGTAGAACATATACTTAATGTTGTACAACATGACAATTCTTATTCTCGTAAGAAATTTCATGCTTGAAATTTATCTATCTGTCATAATTCATTCCTCAAATTCCAATAAATTATTACACTTTCATTGTGTTACTTTAACATATCTCTTTCACTACTCATATCTTGTTTTCTTTTCACATCATTCTTTATCACAAATAGATCTAGTGCACTCCAAACAATACACTACTACACTATGAATTGTCAATCAATTCTTAGTAAACATTCTATTACCATAAACATATGGAATATCAATTGTGTCACAACACATATCCACTTATTCACTTCACATAACTTAGACAATTACATTTCACTTTTCCCCTATCTCCATGTGCCAGAAACGTCTAAACCATGCTCTGATACCACTAAATGTAACATCCTCTGACAATTCTTATATAAAAACTATCAGAGAATGTTATGTTATACATTGTTCGTGCTCCAATCAATTCAGAGAAAACTCTCTTCATAAATAAAAATTTTCAAATAATAATACAATCTGCATATCACAACACTTAAAGTCCAACATTTAGACCAATTTTCAATATCTCCAATATCGATCAGATAAACTTTATAAGTTCATCAAGTCAAATAAATAAAGAATACATTTCTTTCAATATACTCATTCACTAGAATCTCAAACTTCATTCTCTAAATACATAAATCTTATTATGTTTACACATTTATACAATCTCTCAAATTGCCAAATTGGAGTATCTATATACCTTTTATAACTTACGAATACAATAAACACAAGATCTTCATCTATTCTTATCTTGCTCCAATGTCCTGATACCTGCGTGTCAGAAAACAATTCTAACACGCTAAGCAAAGCTTAGTGGTGCTTGAATATACATATTTTATCACTTAATATTAAAGAAATATACTTATGAAAATATAGTAATAACACTTAGTTTTAAGGAGTATTTCAATATATTAACTCATTTCAGTAATAAATCAACATACCATGCTGATTATACAAAATAATAACTATCCCTGCATAAAAGTTATCATATAATACACTACTTTCAGAATTGCAGCTTGTCTCATTAAGAATTATTTTATTCAATACTTGCTTTCCCATTTGATATTATTGTTCACAATACACTTATTTTGTTTTTCACTAAATCTTTCTTTTCAAGTTCAGGTTCACATATAGGATCATTTCATTCAATTTATACTTTTCAGCACTTACATCTATTACTATACTTTAGAGCACTTTGTATCTCACATCATGTTATACACTTTCAATCATTTGATATACTTTGGAGCACTTTGTATCTCACATCAGGTTATACACTATCAATCATTTGATTAACTCAATACATTGAGCATAACATTTCCATTACGTTCATTAGAACTTTCACGTGTAAGCATTAATATATTTATTACCAATCACTTTTACACTGGAACACAATACTTCAATTCTAAGTACTTGACTTATCTATGATTTTACATTTCTTTCATAAGTCACAACTATTATGTTCACATATATTTTCATTAATTACGCCCAAACATACTAAACTTAGATCATAGGTTTGGATAACATGTTAGTGTAGCAATCTCAAGAATTTATAATGGCAATTATGCCCACTTTCAATGATAACACAATGTGTCCACTAAAGGCACGAGGTGCCAACTATTACTGTGGCTATCCATCCTTTGGTTAGCCATTTAATCCAAAGCTAGATATAAATTTAGTATGATTTGGGCAATTCATTAATTTTTGATGAACACTACATTGTTTATTTCATTTCATTGGTACTATACTCTTATCAACATTTGGTATATGTGTGTCACTTGTCTAAAGTTTATCACTCGTTTTCATACGTTTAACACATTAACACAAAAGTATGGACTATACATATATTAGTCTCATGTTATTGATTAACACTTATTTATATAAACACTCACTTGTTTATATAAGCACTTGTTTATATCATTTTACTGGTTTATATCATTTCACTTGTTTATACCATGATCTTAGTACATTACTCTTAGCAACATGTAGTATGATATATATTTGTCCCTTATCTCAAGTTTCTCACTCTTTTTCATGCATTTAACACATACACATGAAGTCTCAATACAATTATTCACATATTAGTCTCATACTAGGCCCGTAGATCACAAATTACAAGCCAAAAACATTATTTAAGTGCCCCACGGCCGTGGCATCTCAACCCCACACCCGTGGGATCCGAAATGAAGCTGTAAATGATGTTTGAAGACCCCACGGTCGTGGCCTCAAGGGCCACGGTCGTGGCATCTAAAACTCTTCTGTTCTCTCGAATTTCTTTGAAGAAACATCATCACTTTCAATCCCACGGTCGTGGCACTCAAGGGCCACGATCGTGGCATTGATTTCGGGACTGTTTTCGGAGTAAAATCATGTATTATGTACTTTTAACTTCATTAAACACAAACATATTGAAGATCTAAGATAATAATTGATCAAACTCAATATTTTGACATAAAAAGTTTTCATATCAAAAACCTTCACTTGATTAAACTTTTAACCATTTCATATGGACAAAAACATGATCAAATCCTTCACTTCTCATAAATATATCATTATACATAACTCAATCAATCAATTAACTCATTTAAACTTGTAAAAAGTCATATTTTTGTAAAGTATAAATCAAAAGCACATACCTTGTTGATAATCACCACTTTTCCAACCTGTTTTTCAGTTTTGATTCAACTCATAGAAAGAAAGAAGAAGAAAGAAGTGAAGATGGTGGTGATGGCGTGGAGAGAAGAAGAAATCAGAAACTTCTCCACACACACACATATGCACATATATATATATACATTTAATCTAGTGAGGGTAGGCTCATAATAACTATGGTGCACCCTCATTCTTTACCGTCGATTTTAAATCGAGTTTTAATCTCGTAAAACAGTAAAAATACTCTTTTCAGTAAAGTTTTAAAATACACAATTTACTATTCGTTACGTATAGCATTTATCCATCACACTTTTGTCACTATACATTATGCATTTTTCAATATTTGTTGAAATGTCCTTGATTAAAATCTTGACCATTACAGGGTGCCACTTGTGAAAGTCCTTTAGAGGAATCATGCCACTGAGGAGGCGACATGGGAAAGTGAGCAGGCGATGCAGAGTCAGTTTCCCCATTTGTTCCCGACTTGAGGACAGGTAATTTCGGGGACGAAATTTGTTTTAGGGGGAGAGAATTGTAACATCCAAAAATTTTTGAAAATTTCTAATTTTTTGAAAATTTGATAAAATAAATTATAATTTAAAATTATAAATTAAATTAATAGTTTTAAAATTAATAGTTTTAAATGAAAAATGAAGGGATTTGAAATGAAAAAGTGGAATATATATATGATATATATATGCAAAATGTACACAACATATATAAAATTCAACACTTTTTAAAAGAAAAGGGTATTTTGGTAATTAAATCTTATAAATTCAAAATTAATAAAATAATTCAAAAAGAAATTAATTTTGAATGGAAGAGGGAAATTAGGACTTTTAATTTATTAAAAAAATAATTAAATAATTAAATATTAAATTATTTTAATATATATATGTGTGGTTAAAAAAAAGATGAAAAGGAAAGAATATTTAAAAGTCTTCTTCTTCTTCTTCTCAAGAACGTGGCTTCCATGGATGATTGAAGACCAAGGATTTTGCTTCTTCCATACTCCATAAATTGAAGGAATTAACAAGTTTCAAGTGGATTTTTGGTGATTTCCACTAAAATTAGTAAGTTTCCATATCTTTTCTTTGAATTACTTGAAAATTTAGATTATGTGAGAGTTTGGATTTTTATGTAGTATGTTTTAATTGTTGGAATTGGTGTGTATGATGTTATTTTGGGTAGTTAACAATGATTCTAAGGTTAGATTGAAGAGATGATGGAGTTTGGTTAAAGAATGGTGAAGAGAGAGAATTTAGGGTTATGGATTTTTGGGGTTTTGAAAACATAACTTTAATTGTGCAAATTGATTCCAAATGAGTTGTTTTGATTCATAAACAAGTATTTTAAAGTCAAATATTGGATTTGGTGGTGTTGGGTTGGAGTTTGAGAATGGAAGTGAAGATTTAGGGTTTTGGAAAAGTGATTTTCCAAAGTGGTTGAATTGTGTGATTTTATTTGTTTAAGCATGTTGTTTAGTGTGTAAAAGTGATGAATATAAGCTTGGAATGAGTAATGGATTGTGTTGGAATGGAAAACCTTCAATGGGGGAAGGTTATGCCATTTTTGAGATTTTGTATATAAGAGTGTATTTTTATAATGTAAATGATTTAAATGTATTAAAATATGTTTTTAATAATATAAATAAACTTAAAACACTAATTTAATTGTAGTAGAATGGAATTCCAATGTTGAAGTAAGGAAAGGCTAAATTTTTGGAAATTTGTAGGAGTGATGTGTAATTATGGTTTAATGTTGGAAATGCCATTAAATGTGATACTAAATTATTATTTGCTATCACATTTGGTTTAGGCATTGAGGGAGATTGATTTGCTTCATCCAAGTGGTGAAGGGCAAGTTATAAAGATTGGATTGAAGGTTATTTTTAGATTGCATTGGGTTGCTAGTGGAGGTATGTACAAACTTTGAATATAATGTTTATATTTGCATAACATTTGGACTTAACACATTTTGGTTGAAAAATATGTTAAGCTACTTGTTTCATTGATTGTGTATGAATAATATGCTATGACATTTGTAATGTCATATATGTGTTAAATGCATTGTGAAAAGCCATTGACAATGGCTAATTTGTGTAACATGTGAAATATGCATATTATGTGAAAATACCCAAAGTAATTGGGTAATGTGTTGTGAATGCAAAAATGAGATATGTGTAATAATGAAATGAATTGATATTGATAAAATGAGAAAGATGTGAAATATGTGAAATATGAGAAAAAAAATGTGAAAATAAGGCAATGTGCCTAGATTGAATATGTAAAAATGAGAAAGAGATTAATAATGAGAAATATGAATAAATTGTGTGCCTAGTATGCTATTCAATTTTCAGAGTTCTGGGTTTGGCGGCATACCTATGATTGCCTACGGGCTATACACTGGAATGGTGAAAAGACTGGGTCGTAAACCAGGCCAACTAATAAATATGATGTTTTTGGGGTGAAAAGACTGGGTCGTAAGCCTCAAAAACTGTAGCAGTCTAGCCGGGTTGAGGACCAAGATACTGGGGCCTAAGGGTCTAGCCGGGTTGAGGTCCAAGAGACTGGGGCTGTTACATTATCCATGGATATATATATTGCCTACGGGGCTAGACACATGGTGTCATTATGGACCAAAGCAGTAACTCTGAAATTTGAATAGTATATTAGATCCTTTTTGGGCCCATGCTTGTCTTTGTTTTACTGTGAATTATGAATTGTGATACAATTGAGTAATATAATGTTATGAACAACTTATGAATTATTTAAAAAAATATAAGAAAGTGAACTGATGTGACATTTATATGCATTGTGCATTTGGTATTGCATTGAGTTATATTGTTATTATCAAAGTTTGTACCACTAGGCTTTGGCTTAGCGCGATTATTTCCATTGCGCAGGTGACAGGGTAGACCCAGTTGAGCCAGAGAGTTCTTCTAGACCAAGTCGGGTCTAGACTTGTAGTTGAGCTTGTAGAGTTTCTATCGAGATCAGAAACACTGCCAGCAACATGTATACATTTTTATGTTATTATACATTTTGAGTTTTATGCATAATATATTATGTTTTGAATTTTACGTATTGTATATTATAAAGAATGTTTGGGTCAATGTATTTGAAATGGGAGAGTAAGTGTGTTTTAAATTATATATATCTATATGTATAAATGTTTGAGAAAATTGGTGAAATTGAGAAGTGGTTGAGAGGGTGATTGGAAATTATTGGGAGTGTTTTCTTTTTGCAGATTGAGTAATTGCTAAATTTTGAGATATCCAAAATACAGACAAAACTCTGGCGAATTTTTCCCAGAGATTTTTATATATATTATTTATTTTGGGTTCTTATAACAAGTAAATAATATTTATATTCTATTTAATTTTTATATATTTAGAATTTAAAATTTTAAATTGAAAAAAAATTTAGTAAATTCGTCTGTGACATTTTTTTGTACCATATATGCGTATTTTACATATGCTAGAAATATGTTTTATACGTATATAGGGTATAAGGGTGTTACAAAGGTAGGTGGTTTGATTGTACCCGTTGATTTCAATGTCTTAGATATGGGGGAGGAAATTTCTAGAGATTCTGAACATGCAATTTTGTTAGGGAGACATTTTATGGACATAACTAACACATTAATTGATGTTAAAAATGGGAAATTAACCATGACTATTTTAGGTCAAACTATAAAATTTTTAATTTTTAACACTTCCCATATTCTCACTACTGCTTTGTATGAGGACTGCTCTTTCATTAATTTTGCTGATAATATTGTTGAAGAAGTTTTGTTGCAGGAGAGTGGTGAAGACAAGTTAGAAAGGGCTCTAAATTTGGAGGAAGAAGTTGAGGGTTCAAATGAGGAAATTCAACCAAAGGGGGTTGAACTTAAATAACTTCCAAAACACTTAAAGCATATTTTTCTTGGGGAGAACAACTCACAACCAGTGATAATTTCTACTACTCTGAGTAGTGAGGAGGAAGATAAACTTGTAAGAATGTTGAAAAATTCAAGAGAGCTATTGGTTTTGGGTTGAGTGGCATCAAGGGTATTAGTCCCTCTATGTGTATGCACAAGATAGTTTTAGAGGAAGGGGCTAAACTGGTAAGAGAGGGTCAAATGAGTCTTAACCCTAATATGAGCGAAGTAGTGAAACAGGAGGTTCTAAAATTGCTTGATGATGGGGTAATCTACCCCATTGCTGATAATGAGTGGGTTAGTCCCGTACACATTGTGCCAAAGAAAGTAGATTTGACTGTGGTCTAGAATGAGAAAGGGAGTTGGTACCTACACGAACACAAACCGGGTGGCGAATGTGCATATATTATAGGAAATTAAATAATGTCACCAAGAAAGATCACTTTCCTTTATCATTTATTGATTAAATGCTTGATAGGTTATTTCGAAATGCTTTTTAATATTTTTTTATGGTCTTTTAGGTTACTACCAAGTCCCGATAGCACCGGAAGATCAACCAAAGACAACTTTTACTTGTCTCTTTGGGATATTTGCTTTTCAGAGGATGCCATTCGGACTGTGCAATGCACCGGGTACATTTCAAAGATGTTTGCTTTCTATTTTTTCTGATATGTTGGACAAATGCATTGAGGTATTTATGGATGACTTCTCTATTTTTGGTAATTCTTTTGATGATTATTTGTAAAAGTTGACTCTCGTGCTTGAAAGATGTATTGAATGTAATCTTATCTTGAGTTGGGAAAAGAGTCACTTTATGGTTGATCATGGGATTATTTTGGGTCATGTTATTTCCCATAAGAGGATCGAGGTAGATAAGGATAAGGTTGAATTAATCATGAATCTACTTCCACCCACATCTATTAAGGGGATTAGAAGTTTTTTGGGACATGCTAGATTTTATAGGAGGTTTATAAAAGAATTTTTAAAAATTTCACGTCTTTTGTGTCAATTGCTAGGAAAAGATGTCCTATTTATTTTTTTATGACAAGTGCTTAGAAGCTTTTGAAATTTTAAAAGAAAAATTAACTTTTGCCCTATAATTGTTGCCCTAAATTGGGATTTGCCATTTGAAATCATGTGTGATGCATCGAAATATGCCATTGGAGCTGTTTTGGTCCAAAGAGTGAACAAATTGATTTGTGTAATTTATTATGCAAGTTTATCTTTAAATGATGCACAAGTGAATTACATAACCACTGAAAGGGAAATGTTAGCCACGGTATTTGCACTAGAAAAATTTAGATCTTACTTGATAGGTTCTAAAGTCATAGTATTTTCGGACTATATGGCCTTGAAATACCTATTGACCAAACCACAAGCTAAACCTAGGCTCATTAGGTGAGTGTTGATGTTGTAAAAATTCAATGTTGAAATCAAAGATCGAAAGGGAAGTGAGAATACAGTAGCCAACCATCTTTCTAGATTGAACTCTCATGATAATGATGCAGAAATTGCTTGTGAAAATGCTTTTAAAAAATTTTCAGATGAACACTTGTTTGCTTTAACTCAAGCACCTTGGTATACAGATATTGCTAACTATATTTCTTGTGGTGTTATGAGAAAGGATTTGAATTTCCAGGCAAAGAAGAGGTTCCTGCATACATGTAAGTACTATTTTTGGGATGAGCCATATTTGTTTAGAATTTGCAGGAATGAAATCATAAGAAGATGTGTGCCGGAGGAAGAACAAAAATAAGTGTTGCAATTTTGCACAACATGTATTATGGAGGGCATTTTGGAGGAAAGAAGATCGCAGAGAAAGTTCTTCAAAGCGGTTTGTATTGGCCTACTCTTTTTAAGGATGCTTATAATTTTTGTACAATATGTGATAAATGCCAAAGAGTAGGGAACATTAGCAAAAGGAATGAAATGCCTTTCAATATTTTTATTGTAGTTGAAATTTTTGATGTATAGGGAATAGACTTCATGGGGCCATTTCCCAAGTCCTTTAGTTTTGAATATATTCTTCTTGTAGTGGATTATGTGTCTAAGTGGGTGGAGGCTATCCCCATTAGCACCAATAATACTAATGTTGTTTTGAAATTTTTGAAAGAGAACATTTTGAGCAGGTTCAGAACCCCAAAGGAAATAGTGAGTGATGGAGGAAGCCATTTTTGCAACAAATGGTTCGAGAAGTTGATGTCCAAGATGGGCATCCAACACAAAGTGGCAACTCCATACCACCCCTAAACATCCAGACAAGTCGAGATCTCCAACAAGCAAATTAAGGAGATCTTGGAAAAGACAGTGAGCACAATGAGAAAGGATTGATCAATCTGACTCCCAGAAGCATTATGGGCTTATAGGACTGCTTTCAAAACACCATTGGGAATGAGTCATATAGGTTGGTATTTGGCAAGGCTTGCCACCTACCGGTGGAATTGGAGCACGAGGCTTATTGGGCAATAAAGACCATAAATATGGGCTTAGAAGGAGAAAGGGAGCAAAGATTGTTACAAATTTCTGAGCTTGGTGAGCTTAGGAATGAAGCCTATAAGAGTTCAAGGATCTATAAGGAAAAGACAAAAGCTATGCATGATAGGGTGATCCTTCGAAGGACTTTCAAACCGGGAATGAAAGTCCTATTCAATTCCAGAATGTGATTGTTTCCAGGGAAATTGAAGTCCTGTTGGAGCGGACCATTTCAAGTAATTCAAACATTCCCATATGGGATTGTTGAGTTACTCAATTTGAAAACCAACGAGACATTTAAGGTAAATGGACAAAGGGTGAAGCCCTACTTTGAAGAAATCGATGTTGCAAAAACTGTTGAAAGTTTGGTGTTTATCGACAAATGATGCAACAATGTCCAGCTACACTACATTAAAGAAGTGCTCAATGAGAGGCAACCAATCGGTTTGTATTTCTTTTCATAGTTAAATTTTCGTGTTTTGCAATTTAAATTTCATTTTTGGTTTTAAGAGAATAGAATGGGTGCTTTGATCAGTTTTTATTTTTGATGGAGTTTCAGGGTGAAGCCAGAAAGAAAAATTGCATGTATTAGACTTGGGTGACACACTAAAAAAAAATTAAAAGGCAAAAATGGCAGTGAAAGACATTGCTACTTGACATGCCCAAGCCACTGGCCGTGTCAAACGAGCTTAGAAAGTTTAGACGTGGACACTGCCAGAAGGCTTGGCTGTGTCTTTGGCCGTGTCACCCAAACATGACTAAGCTGCCCAGCCCGTGTCCCCATTTCTTTCCCCTGCAGACAAATCCCAGTGGCGGACACACCCAAGGGACACGACCAAGCCACTGGTCGTGTTCCTCTTAAAGAATCAAACACGGTCAAGCCACTGGTTATGTCCCTCCTAAAGAATCAAACACAACCAAGCCATTCCTAGCTTGGCCGTGTCACCCCTTTTTAAAACCTAATTTTACCCGATCTGGTCCATTTTCAAAACCTAGCTACCGTTTTCTTTTCTCCTTTCTCCCATCTCTCTCTCAAAAACCTCCATTCCCATCCCTAAAAACCCCAAAATTCCACCAAATCCTCCATTATTCTTAACTAAAAACTCAATTAAACCCATTAAATCTTCCAATTTTATAATAAAAAATCAATAAAATCCATCAAAGCTTCAATTTTCACCAAAGAATCAAGATACCTAGAACAAAAATGGTGTCCCATCATAAGAGGAGGCAACCTTCATCATCCTTTTAATCATCTTCAAAGAGATTGACTCTTCTAGCAAGGGATTTCTTTTCCAATGAGGTATGTAAGCGAAGAATCCCTTGATACTCTCCAAATTAGAGAAAATTTTACTAGATATGTTCAAAATCTTGGATGGGAGAAATTAATTTCCCTTAAACCTTTGCAATTCCAAGAACTTACCATGGAATTTCTAACCTCTTTTAAGGTTGAAAGAGATGAAAAGAAGATTTGCACTAGGTTTATCTTTAAATTGCTTGGAAAACTATGTGTTCTTGATATTGAACAATTGAATGCTATTTTCTGTTTCCATCAAGAAGGGGAAAAATGTGTGCCTAAAGGTTTTAGATAATAATTTGCATGGGGAGCAATAGGCTTAGGTGGAATGTATGTGGCCAAATTGGCCAAGGCAAAAAAATTAATAAATCCTGCCTTGAGGTATTTACATAAGTTTATATCTTGTAGGTTCTTTGTACAGAAAGAAAGTACGGGTGCGGTGGAACTAAGTGAGCTATTTTTCTTAGATTGTGCTAGCAATGCTATACCCATGAGTACCAGCTATTGGTTAGCCGATGTTTTTGATAGCGTAGCAAATAGAAAAAGGGGTTCAATTTGTATAGGTAGATTGGTGACCACCTTAGCTATGGCACTTGTCAATGGTTTTGACCCGAGCACTTGCCATATGACTAGAATTTCTAAAAGTGATTCATTAGACATTGCTATCCTTGAGAAGATGCACATGGTTACAAAAAGGGGAGGGGTTTATGTTGTAACACCCCTATATCCAATGCACACACACTACAACCACAACAATGTAGCATAAGTGCACCAAACACAGGGATACTACGGTTTTCTTAACATTCAAAACCCTTTAAATTTGATACAATATCCTTATCATTATACATTATAGAGAAATAAATCATTTACTTATAAAACAAAACATATTAGTTGTATATATACATTTAAATATTACACAGCGGAAGTTATAAAATATGTACATATTTACATATTAAACATTTCTTTACAAAATATAAAGAAGTATACATGATTGGCAAGTATGCTCTGATCTTTAAGCTCCCAAAATGGATTCTTCAAGGTCTACTCTCACTGGGTCTTGATGAACTCTCGGGGTCAACTCTATTACCTGTGCGATTAAACACTATCGCGCTAAGCCAACGGCTTAGTAAGATAAAGCATGCTAATGATATGACTTAGTGCAATGCAATGTCATTTCGCAATCCACATTATACATGTAACATCATATATGCAAAACTAGCAACATATTTTCACATTACATATCACATTTCAATATCTTTTCATATACCTCATTAGTATTCATTTAACCATTCATAATCAACACTAAACAAAGACAAGCATGGGCCCAAGACACACTAATATGCCATTCAATTTTCAGAGTTAATGCTTTGGTTTTGTTATCACATTTATCATTATCATATACCCAACTAGGCTTCAAGGATTAAGTTCAACCAAGCTTCAAGGGGAGCAAAGCATGCTAAGCTTCTACCCAACTTGGCTTCAAGAACTAATCCAACCTAGCTTCAAGGGTGGTAACATCTCAATTAGGCTTCAAGGATTCAATCCAACCTAACTTCAAGAGATTGTTACACTTATTAGGCATGCCACCAACAACCAACTCTGAAAATGGAATAACACATTAGCCACACAATTCATTTATTATTCAATTATCATTTTCATTCTCAATTCTCAACAACATTTAGGCAAACATGCCTTATTTCATTACAATCCTCATAGCCAATCACAATGGCCTCATATATCATTTAAATCATCATAATCAATCACAAGTCACATTACATTATCATATAAGCAACATGCTTTACATCCTTTACTTACTTCAAATAAAACAGAACAGAACGATTATAGCGGTCGCACCAGGCTAAGTCGCGACCGTCCTCCACAATCAAAAGATGAAACTTTAACACAGTAGGTTTCGCGGTCAGAAGTTCGGTCTAAGTCGCGACCGCACTTCACAATCAAAGATGAAACCTTATCACAGTAGGTTTCGCGGTCAGAAGTCCGATCTAAGTCGCGACCGCACTTCACAATCAAAGATGAAACCTTATCACAGTAGGTTTCGCGGTCAGAAGTTCGATCTAAGTCGCGACCGCACTTCAATAATAGCGACCGTCCCAAATTACGTGTCTCATGCATAAACCCTAAATTTAACAAACTTTATTTTGTTTAACTACAAACACATTATACACAACATAACCTCATTCAAATGGACACAATCAACATCCTCAACACTTATTTACATCTTCCAAACACATTAATAACATATTTGATACCACAACACAATTACAACCAACACAAAGATCAACAAAAATAATCAATCAAAAATAACATAAACAACTCTTACCAATTCAAAACCCTAACTCAAACTCAACACAATCACTTCCAACACTTTCACCTGCTCAACTTCTCATCTATCAAGCAATATCAATACTTAAAATCACACCATAAGCAATTGAATCATATCATCATCAAACCACAACTCAACTCAAGCATAACTTCAAAATAACAAGGGTAAACAAGAGAAAACTTACCTTAAATTATAACACTTCTTGATTAACACTTAATCACTTCAATCTTCCTACAATTGGAGCTTACTCTTCAAAGTCTTCTCTTTGCCTCTTTGCTTTCCCTTTGTCTACGAGAAAACAGCCAAAAATGGAGAAGAAGAAGAAAATACATGGAGGAAATAAAGTCAACTCCACTTTAAATCTCCACCAAGAGATTTTATCTAAACAATTACCAAAATGCCCTCAATCATATAACTAACCTTTTGTCTCATCTAAGCCCTTATATGTAATTACACAATCCACAAAAATATCTTCTCTTGCATTGACTCTATTTCTCTTTGACCATTTTATATGTTATATATATCATCATATACACAACATATAAACTTGTCTCTAAACCCTAAATTTCCCCAAAACACATATACATAAACTTTTCTTTTCTCAATTTAAACCAACAACAACAACAATAACCACAACAACAACCACATACAAAACTTCTAAGGCCTGCATAGGGATATTACATATGTGATGGCTTCAGATGTGTAACACCCCTTCCTGACCTACATGTGTAAGCCGAGTAGAGGCGCCACACTATCCAAATTGTTGCTACCAATTTACTTAGTCAAATTTTTGTTTAGATTTTACAGAAATTTTGCCATAGTTCCGCCTAGAAATTTGGATCCCAAGTGTCGACAAAACTTATTTTTCTGATTTTTGAAAACATTTTACACAGACCAATGTGAATACAATCAGTTTCCAATACACTCCCAATGAATCCACCTTATACCCTCAACTACAACCTGCAAGAAAAATTCACACTTCTAATCCAGACTAAATTAGAGATTTATTATTCTTACATACCAATAATGTACAGTATCACATACTGACTCTCAATCTTATATATACATATACATGCCACAATTAGCTAACTCATAATGGAAACTAAAGGCTACTCTGAGGTGCTGCGCTGTGTTGTGCTGCTCGATGCTAATCACCGAAATCTACTGCTCCAAACCTACGAGTCAAGAAAACTCAACTCGCTGAGCGTTGTCGCTCAGTGGGTACTTTACCAATAAAAATAAAAGTAGTATATGAAAGTATTTGAAATCAAAGGAAATAATTAAATCAACAATCAACCAACATTATACCAATAGAAATCGTGATACATTCAGTATGATATGCTT
This sequence comes from Garcia nutans, assembly GCA_947685225.1. Lineage (NCBI taxonomy): Eukaryota > Viridiplantae > Streptophyta > Magnoliopsida > Malpighiales > Euphorbiaceae > Garcia > Garcia nutans. The sequence continues at coordinate 30,414,233 of CANTUV010000013.1, forward strand.
TCAAGAATGTAAAATCATAATTCAAACTCATTTGCATTATATAGTTCAACGAAAAATAATATGTCTTTGATTCAGGCTCTACTGGTATATAGGGAACCATAGTGATAAGGCAGTGGCCCTCACCACTGTAACATAGGTGGCCCTCACCACCGATATCAGATCACAGGAATGGCCCTCACCATCCTGGTTATAACCAATGGGCCTCCCCATTGGCTTCAGTGGCCTCACCACTGAATAACATATCATATCACAATAATGAGCAGTACTGCATGCGTTAGTATAGTGCACCATACCCTTATCTACCACTCCCACTATCCAGTAGAGCAAAAAGATTAAAATGATTCAATTTAAGTCTCAAACCTCATTTTAGAATGACTCGCGAAATCATTTTAAATTCTCATTGCACTTTGCCATTCATGCCGCGCAACACATTCTTTAGTCAAACCATTCCCCTTTTTCACATATTTAATATCCACAATAAACATATTAAACATTTCAAAGCATTCCTCAAAATATCCCAAATTGACCAAATAAATAGTGTTGCGGCAAGAAAAATCGGCAACGCAAAATGGCATGACCAAATGAATAGTAAAATCTGGATTTTCGTCAAAATTTCAGTCCACTTCAATCATGCATTTGACCAAGTAAATGATCTTATTTTTGGCTGAAATTTTACAGAAAACTTATTTCATATGTTGACTAATTGCATGTAAAATTTCGTTGAAAAATTCCTTCGTTTGCTGCCTCAAACAATTTCCACAAAAAGGTCCAGAAAGCTGTCTTTTTGGGACCATTTCGGCCCAAACACATGAAATGCATAGGATAGTTTATTTTTCTTTTGCAAATCAATATTAAGGCTTCTTTAATGGTAAAGTGAAGATTCAAACACTTCCCTTTGACAACTTTTGCATGTTTAACTCAAATCAATATATTTAAGCATCAACAACAAAACTTTCATAAACCAAAGTTTGTAAAGCATCAAACCAAAATTAATTATTCAAAGGTAAAGTACCAAACTAATTATTCAAAGGTAGAGTACCAAACCTTATTTCTTTAATTCCTCTTAGCTTTTCCTTCTTCTCCTTCCTTAATTCTTTATTTCTCCTTCAATAAATTCAAGATACAATATAAACCTTAGAAATTCAAAATAATAAGTTATCCTCCATTTCTTTTCCAACCGAAACCCTAATCCAACCTTATTAATCTTTATACATCTTGATTCTTCCATTTAATCAATTAATCTCATCACTTACTTAATATTTTTCTAATTCCACATAAAGACTCTAATTTCCAATCTTCTAATAAATATATAACTACCTAAAATTAATACCAAAATCAAAGTCTACTTACTAGAAAACCTTAAAAACTTACCTTAAAAATCAAATTTGGAGAAACTTGGAAGTCCTTTGGTAATTTCCTATTGTGGCCGAAATTTGCAAGTGGAAAAGAGAGAAATTTGCTCTTCATATCACCTATATTTATATACAAAGGAAGTGATGATCACCTTGACCACTTGTCCACTTTTTCTCTTTCTTCATTTATTACACATTTATTACACATGCTAAATGCTTTCTTTTGATTGGCCAACCTTTGATTTTTATAACTTCCTTTTTCCTTTACTTCTTTCCACTTGTCTCTCTTCCCATTGGATCTCATAAAGTTGTCCCGGGTTACCCATCCGGTCCCGACACGAAACCGGGCCCATATTACGTTCCGGCGATTAATCGATCATATCTTTTAAACCGTATAGCTCCACGAGTCAAACTATATATAGTTTTGATCCTCTCGACCTCTACTTTCTATTTATAAGATCTATTTTAGGTTTCTAAGTCATTTTGAAAAATTACCGGTAAGCCCTCAACTTTTTACAAAATTCCCTTTTGGTCCTATTTTTGCTCGGGTTTTCTCCGGCTTCGTTTCTACTGACGATCGTTTCATATTTAACCCCTCGCCATTCTCTACGTACTCACGTCTTTATTTCCTACCCTAAATTCATGTATAACTTTAATTGGTAATGACCAAAATGCCCTTAGTCAACATTTCTTCATTTTTCTTTAATGGGACATTTCCTGGAAAAACCGTTACACGTCGTTGCGATCCGATTTTTCTCTATACTCCATTTTTGGAATCTGTTATATGCACTATTAAGAACATCCGATGCAACTTTCTTTAAAATTACATCTACGTCCCTAAACTTTTTAAAAATTACAATTAGGTCCCTTTGGTCATACAACCTTATCTAGGGCTGTTATCAAGAATTATCTTCTCCTTTCCCCTATTCTCGCTATGCACGTGTCTACACTGCATAAATGCAGTAGGCGGATATGACAGTTCCTTCCTCGTTAATTTAAGCTTCGTCCCGAAGCTCATCAAGTGAAAACAAGTATGGGTATTGCTTCCTCATAGTTTCTTCCCGTTCCCATGTAGCTTCTTCTACTTTGTGATTTCTCCAAAGCACTTTGACCAATGGAATCTTCTTATTCCGCAACTCTTTGCTTTCCCATGCTAAGGTTTCTACCGGCTCTTCCTCGTATGTCAGGTCGAGATGAATCTCGATATCTTGAGCTTGTATATCATGGGTTGGATCTGAACGATACCTCCTTAGCATTGAAACGTGGAAAACATCATGTATTTTACTTAATTCGGGTGGTAACGCCAATTGGTAAGCTACCGGACCTTTACGCTCAATGAATATGTAAGGCCCAATAACCTTGAACTTAGCTTACTCTTTTGTTTAAATCTTAGCACTTTCTTTCATGGTGAAACCTTAATAAATACCTTATCACCAACATTGAATTTTATGTCCCTTCTCTTCAGGTCCGCGTATGATTATTATTATTATTTTTTTTTTCTATCTGTCACAGCTTTTAACCGATCCCGGATAATTTCTACTTTCTCCTCGGTCTACTTAACTATCTCCGGGCTCAAGATCTTTGCTTCGCTTAATTCCGTCCAGCAAATTGGAGTCCTGCATTTTCGTCCTTATAGTGCTTCATAAGGAGCCATCTGTATGCTGTACTGGTAGCTGTTGTTGTAACCGAACTCCATTAAACTTAAATACTTCTCCCAGCTACCTTTGAATTCTAATATGCATGCTCTTAACATATCTTTAAAGATCTAGATTACCCTCTTTGACTGTCCGTTCGTTTGTGGATGAAACAACGTACTCTAGTCCGTTCGAGTTCCCAAAGTCGTTTGGAACTTTTGCCAAAAGTTCGACGTAAAGCGTGGATCTTTTTCCGATATGATTGATGTTGGACTCCATGAAGTCGTACAATCTCTTTAAGGTACAAGTCTGCTAACTTATCCAGGGAGTAGTCCATCCTTACTGGTAAGAATTGAGCTGACTTAGTTAGCTGGTCTACTATCACCCATATTGCATCATGTTTGTCTCTTGTCATTGGTAGTCCCACCATAAAATCTATAGTTATGCGATCCTATTTCCATCTTGGAATCGTAATAGGTTGTAGAAGTCCCGAGGGTAGTTGATGTTCTACCTTTACTTGTTGGCAGGTTAAACATTTTGCCACGTAATCTACCACATCTCTCTTGATCCCTGGCCACTAATAACATTCTTTCAAATCCAATACTGCTTCTACCTTCTTAGAATCAACTCTTATTTCTTCCGCCAATACAATATGTCCTAAAAAGGCCACTTCTTCTAACCAAAATTCACACTTGCTGAATTTAGCGTATAACTGCTTCTCCCTCAATGTTTGTAACACGATTCTCAAGTGCCGGCCATGATCCTCTACATTCATTGAATAAACCAGTATGTCATCGATGAATACCACGACAAATTGGTCCAAATAAGGATGGAAAATTCGGTTCATCAAATCCATGAATACCGCAAGTGCATTCGTGAACCCAAAAGGCATTACGATAAACTCATAATGTCCATATCGGGTTCTGAATGTAGTCTTTGGTATATCTTCATTTTTAATCTTTAGTTGATGATAGCCGGATAGCAGATCAATCTTTAAAAAAAACTCTCACACCTTTCAATTGATCAAATAAATCGTCTATCCGGAGTAGCGGGTATTTATTCTTAATCGTAAGCTTATTTACTGTCGATAATCCACACATAGTCTTAGGGACCCATCTTTCTTTTTCACGAACAGTACACTAATGCCTTATGTTTGGTCAGCTCATCCATTCCAAGTATTGCATCAAATTCCTGGAATGGCAACTCAAACAGATCACCTAAGAAAGTGTGTCCGTGTACTTCTCCTGGACAATCCTTTATTACCTTCCTGGTAACCATCTCACTACCCAAAGGATTTATAACTAACACTCTATCTGTTTCAAGTTCTACTTCTAAATCCTTTAATTCTTCATTTTTCATGCATATATATGAATGTGAAGAACCTGGGTCTATTAAAACATAAATTAGCATTCTAAACATAATTAGCTGACCTGATAAGACATTCGGAGCCTCTTCTTCCTCATGCGCCCTCATTGCATACATCCTCGTAAGGGCTCTTGGCTCGGGTTTATCCACCGTCTCTGACTGTGCCCGCGATAGATTTCCTCCTCGACCTCTACCAGCTATGGCTCGAGATCCTTCGATAATATCTAGTGTGTTTTATTGTCTTAAGGGCCATTCTCGTTTAAAGTGGTCCTTCGCTCCACAACTAAAACATACCTAGGCCTTGCCCTAACATTTTCCTGAATGCCTACGCCCACATTGAACACAGCGTGGATGGTTATTTTCACTTCCTCCGATAATTTCGAACTGAGCAAAGTTACCTCCACCTTGGCCATGCCCTCTTCCTTGTCCTCTCCCAAACCTACCAGTACTAGCTACAAAGGTAGCTTGACTCGGGCTACCCCGAATCGACCTTTGACTGGATATCCTGTTCTGATTTCCTCCCATGGAACTACCTTCTCTAAACTGTTTCCTTGTTTGCTGGAAATTTTCTGAATAACTTTGGGTATCCCTTCTTAGTCTTATCCTCTGTCTCCTATTTCATTCATTCTTCTGACATTGCTCTAATTCCAGAGCCCTAGTGACCATATCGGAAAATTCCTTGATATTAGCAGCAATTAGCTGCATCCTAATCTCATTATTCAAACCATCCTGGAATTGCTTACACCTATCATGTTCGTCTTCAATTGTCTTCTTGGCATACCTACTCAGCCTAGTAAATTCTCACTCATATTCATCAACGGTCAGTCGACCTTGCTTTAAGTGTAGAAACTCCTTTTTCTTGGCATCTAGGTATGCCTCCGATATAAACTTCCTCTTGAATTCATTCACAAAGAAATCCCATGTCCTCTGTTCCGGTGGAACTCGTTGTTGCACTGTGTCCCACCAGACATATGCTTCTTCCACTAATAAGGAAGTAGCACCTACCACTCGCTCCTCTAGAGTACACTGTAACTAATCTAAGGCTCTTACCGTTCCTTCCAGCCAATACTTGGCTGTAGAAGAATCATCGTCCCTTCGGGCCCTAAACTCCTTCGCCCCGTACTTTCTTATCTTTTCGATCCGGGGTTTCCTTACCCCTCCTACAGCAGGTACTGGTATGGGTGCTAGCGCTGGTGGTAGTGCCGGGGCAACGCCCGCTATCTGTCGCAGCGCTACAGCCATCTGATGCAACATCTCATTTGGAAGAGGAGCTCCCGCTGAGGGTTGCTCAGCCTTCGGTGTTTCAGATACATGCGTCTCTACAATATGTGACGCTCGAGATTCAACTTCCTCCTCTACGGCTCTTTGAGAGGACTCTCGCGACATCTATATTCTAACACATAACTCACAGTCAACAGCAGCACAGCTCAGCAGCACTATTAAACCCTATGTGGCATGTATATAAAGACAAAACACTTAATCAAATATATATAAACATACCTTATTTATTTTCCTATATTTCCTTCCTGAATGATGCCTACTTGTTATCTCTTATTTACTACAGGATATCTCGTTTTACGTCGGTAATGGCCACTCCCGACATAAAACGTACATCCTCCTATGTTGGATTACCCAGAAGCGGCTAAACCGGAGCTCTGATACCACAATTGTAACACCCCTTCCCGACCTACATGTGTAAGCCGAGTAGAGGCGCCACACTATCCAAATTGTTGCTACCAATTTACTTAGTCAAATTTTTGTTTAGATTTTACAGAAATTTTGCCATAGTTCCGCCTAGAAATTTGGATCCCAAGTGTCGACAAAACTTATTTTTCTGATTTTTGAAAACATTTTACACAGACCAATGTGAATACAATCAGTTTCCAATACACTCCCAATGAATCCACCTTATACCCTCAACTACAACCTGCAAGAAAAATTCACACTTCTAATCCAGACTAAATTAGAGATTTATTATTCTTACATACCAATAATGTACAGTATCACATACTGACTCTCAATCTTATATATACATATACATGCCACAATTAGCTAACTCATAATGGAAACTAAAGGCTACTCTGAGGTGCTGCGCTGTGTTGTGCTGCTCGATGCTAATCACCGAAATCTACTGCTCCAAACCTACGAGTCAAGAAAACTCAACTCGCTGAGCGTTGTCGCTCAGTGGGTACTTTACCAATAAAAATAAAAGTAGTATATGAAAGTATTTGAAATCAAAGGAAATAATTAAATCAACAATCAACCAACATTATACCAATAGAAATCGTGATACATTCAGTATGATATGCTTTCAAGAATGTAAAATCATAATTCAAACTCATTTGCATTATATAGTTCAACGAAAAATAATATGTCTTTGATTCAGGCTCTACTGGTATATAGGGAACCATAGTGATAAGGCAGTGGCCCTCACCACTGTAACATAGGTGGCCCTCACCACCGATATCAGATCACAGGAATGGCCCTCACCATCCTGGTTATAACCAATGGGCCTCCCCATTGGCTTCAGTGGCCTCACCACTGAATAACATATCATATCACAATAATGAGCAGTACTGCATGCGTTAGTATAGTGCACCATACCCTTATCTACCACTCCCACTATCCAGTAGAGCAAAAAGATTAAAATGATTCAATTTAAGTCTCAAACCTCATTTTAGAATGACTCGCGAAATCATTTTAAATTCTCATTGCACTTTGCCATTCATGCCGCGCAACACATTCTTTAGTCAAACCATTCCCCTTTTTCACATATTTAATATCCACAATAAACATATTAAACATTTCAAAGCATTCCTCAAAATATCCCAAATTGACCAAATAAATAGTGTTGCGGCAAGAAAAATCGGCAACGCAAAATGGCATGACCAAATGAATAGTAAAATCTGGATTTTCGTCAAAATTTCAGTCCACTTCAATCATGCATTTGACCAAGTAAATGATCTTATTTTTGGCTGAAATTTTACAGAAAACTTATTTCATATGTTGACTAATTGCATGTAAAATTTCGTTGAAAAATTCCTTCGTTTGCTGCCTCAAACAATTTCCACAAAAAGGTCCAGAAAGCTGTCTTTTTGGGACCATTTCGGCCCAAACACATGAAATGCATAAGATAGTTTATTTTTCTTTTGCAAATCAATATTAAGGCTTCTTTAATGGTAAAGTGAAGATTCAAACACTTCCCTTTGACAACTTTTGCATGTTTAACTCAAATCAATATATTTAAGCATCAACAACAAAACTTTCATAAACCAAAGTTTGTAAAGCATCAAACCAAAATTAATTATTCAAAGGTAAAGTACCAAACTAATTATTCAAAGGTAGAGTACCAAACCTTATTTCTTTAATTCCTCTTAGCTTTTCCTTCTTCTCCTTCCTTAATTCTTTATTTCTCCTTCAATAAATTCAAGATACAATATAAACCTTAGAAATTCAAAATAATAAGTTATCCTCCATTTCTTTTCCAACCGAAACCCTAATCCAACCTTATTAATCTTTATACATCTTGATTCTTCCATTTAATCAATTAATCTCATCACTTACTTAATATTTTTCTAATTCCACATAAAGACTCTAATTTCCAATCTTCTAATAAATATATAACTACCTAAAATTAATACCAAAATCAAAGTCTACTTACTAGAAAACCTTAAAAACTTACCTTAAAAATCAAATTTGGAGAAACTTGGAAGTCCTTTGGTAATTTCCTATTGTGGCCGAAATTTGCAAGTGGAAAAGAGAGAAATTTGCTCTTCATATCACCTATATTTATATACAAAGGAAGTGATGATCACCTTGACCACTTGTCCACTTTTTCTCTTTCTTCATTTATTACACATTTATTACACATGCTAAATGCTTTCTTTTGATTGGCCAACCTTTGATTTTTATAACTTCCTTTTTCCTTTACTTCTTTCCACTTGTCTCTCTTCCCATTGGATCTCATAAAGTTGTCCCGGGTTACCCATCCGGTCCCGACACGAAACCGGGCCCATATTACGTTCCGGCGATTAATCGATCATATCTTTTAAACCGTATAGCTCCACGAGTCAAACTATATATGGTTTTGATCCTCTCGACCTCTACTTTCTATTTATAAGATCTATTTTAGGTTTCTAAGTCATTTTGAAAAATTACCGGTAAGCCCTCAACTTTTTACAAAATTCCCTTTTGGTCCTATTTTTGCTCGGGTTTTCTCCGGCTTCGTTTCTACTGACGATCGTTTCATATTTAACCCCTCGCCATTCTCTACGTACTCACGTCTTTATTTCCTACCCTAAATTCATGTATAACTTTAATTGGTAATGACCAAAATGCCCTTAGTCAACATTTCTTCATTTTTCTTTAACGGGACATTTCCTGGAAAAACCGTTACACGTCGTTGCGATCCGATTTTTCTCTATACTCCATTTTTGGAATCTGTTATATGCACTATTAAGAACATCCGATGCAACTTTCTTTGAAATTACATCTACGTCCCCAAACTTTTTAAAAATTACAATTAGGTCCCTTTGGTCATACAACCTTATCTAGGGCTGTTATCAAGAATTATCTTCTCCTTTCCCCTATTCTCGCTATGCACGTGTCTACACTGCATAAATGCAGTAGGCGGATGTGACAAGATGAGCAAGTTGCACCAGGGGACCAGCAAAAGAGACCACGAGTTAATGAGGAGTCAGACTTGGATTCTCTTGGTTTGGATAAAGATGCTTCGGTTCCGGATAATTAGGAGATTATTAGTAGGATTGAAGCATTGAAAAGTAAGGTAGATTGTAATCATGCTGAAGTCCTTCACCAGTTGGACCAAATCAATAGTAACCTTGCCAAGATTCTTAGTTTCCACCCTTCAATAGCATCATCGTCACATCCTCCATCACTATAGATCATATCAACTTCAGCCTTTTGAGAACACTTCTTATTTTCTTTTTTTCAGTTGTTGGATATTTTAGTTGCTATTTTTATTTACTATTTTTTTATTATTAAAACTCTATGTTTTTAGTTATTTTATATTTATTGCTTGTTATTCTTGAACAATTAATGTTTTGTGGATGAAAAGGTAGAACTTGCCTCACAAAGAAAATGATGGAAATCATATTGTACCTTCACTCTTACTCTTTTAAATTATCCTAGTTTCCATTGAGGACAATGTCAATCTTAAAGTGTGGGGTGCTAAGTTTTTGTTCATAAATTCAAAGCTTTTGTTTTTCATAATTTAGTTGTTGTTTTAGTCGTTGTTTTAGTCATTTTGTTAAGTGTTTTGCCTTACTTTACATATTGTTTTGAAGTATATTTTTAAGTTAAGTTCAATTGTTATAAGTTTATTGGTAGATGACCTTTTAATTTTTGAAGCATGAATTGGAGAATTGAATAAAATTGGTGCTTATTATTGATTTTGTGGATATTCCTTGCATTGCCTTTTAAACTTGTGAGAAATTGAGCCTATTAATTTCTTAGCCAACTTAATATTCTTTTTTGTATGCGAGCATCTTTGATTGATGAATTTCTAGAACTTACTTTAACATGCATCTTGAGACTACTTAAAAATTTCAATTAGACATCAATATGATTAAGGCAATTAGGTGAACCCATTTTAGTTTTAAAAGACCAACCTTATATTCAACCTTAGTTAGCCAATTTTGAACCTATTTCATTTCTCCTTTTCTTTCTTTTTCACAACACTACTAGCCTTGAACCAAGCTATTTTGTCTCTTAAACTTTCATTAAGACAAGAGCATTTGAAGAGCGTTAATGATTGAGTATTGTATTAAATAAGTGTGGGGTTAAATTTAGTTGGTTTAAGATTGCAAACTATTGTGTTCTTTAGTTGCAAACCATAATTTACTAAATAATAATAATAATAAATGGTAAAAAATAAAAATTATTGTTCTTGTTGGAAGGGTTGAAATGAGTTTGGGAATGATCTTTGCAAATTTAATAAGTGGAGTTCCTAAAAAGTTCTTTAATATCTAGTGCTAAGTAATTGGGAGGTATTGTATTGCTTACTTCACTCTTGAAGTACTCTTGAACTTAGTGGATAAACTCACACTCCCAAAATGTCATGCCCTTACCTTAGCCCCATTACAACCAAATGAAAGACCTTATGATTGATGATTGATTGGAATTTAGTGGTGAAAGTTTGATGGATAAGCAAGCTTATGGTGATAATCTTTCATTGAATATTATGAGTGTAAACACTACCTTATTAAACACTTCAAAGAGTTGGTGAGGGAGCGACAACATTGGTTATGCATGAAGAACCACTAAATTGCATGAGTATTAGTTTTGTTTGATTTGATATTGATTGCGGATTTAAGAAATTGAATGTCTTGATACATTCTTATAACTCTTGAACTTGAATAAATTTTCTTGTTTAGTTTGTTTTAATTTTAACTTTGTTTGGGGACAAGCAAAGAATTAAGTGTGGGGTATTTGTTTCAATCATTTATGTTTATATTTTTTAGGGTAATTTTATTTGTTTTTTGTTAAATTTTCTTTTAATTTGTGTTTAAAGATTATTTGAAGTGTTTGATTTAGGTTGAAGTGCAAAACAATGGAGTGATGAATCAAAATTCTTAGAAAAGCAAGAGACACGGCCAAGTCATTGGAAGCACCAAGAATATATATTTAACAATCTTAGATCATTTTAGTCATAAAATATAAAATTTGAGAATAAAACTTTGAAAGAACCAAGAGTTTAATGTATTATAATTTTCATTCGGAGACCTTCAATTACTTGAAATACTTTTTTTACAATTAGTTATTTTAATTTCTAATTAATCACAGTTTTATTTAATAGATCAAATCGATGTCTGGTAAGTTCTCATACATAACGGGTATAAAAGCAAAGGATTGACATTCATTATCTTGGTTTTCCAAGTATTTAAACAAACTTGACTGAAAAATGTCTAAAAAATTAATTCTTTTAAAAAATTCAGAATTACATTTTTTTAATTGTTGCCAAGATACAATTCAGGAAAACTAGTTCTCACGATTTTTAGAGAGAACTAAATACACTCGGCTTCTAAATGGAAGTAAATTATTGGTAATGATAGAACGTCATTCTCTGTCATCATTTATCACAATTCTTTCACAAAGATGCATTTGTTACTTCATCGCGTCTTGTAATATTGTGTTCTTGAGACCACACAGCACTGACCATTCAATGCATATTCGACCATTTTATCAATCTCACGAGGATTCTTCTTGTTTGGTGCTACAATCATGCTCTCAGTTATGGCTTCCCCTTCACATATTGTTAGAACATCTTCTAGTATAAGACCGTTTGCATCCAGTGTGTAGCTCGCGATCTTGGCCATGCATTATTTCAAATCCGTCATAAGATATCCTGAAAATATTTGCCAATACACTATTTCTAGGAGAGGTATGTGCATGCTGAACAAATTATATCAAAACAATAGCATTTATGAAGGGAAAACAATGCACTAGCATATTCTCACACAAAGATAACATTCTAAAATACTACGAGAAAATACTATTGACTTGCTAAACCTAGCTTATTCACTAAATTATATCAAAACAACTCTCAAATCCTCAATGCAACAGATAAAATATAAATTAAAAGAAAAAAACAAAATGATTGACCTATATAGATGCCCATTAACTTGTGACATTTTGTAAATGACACATCAAAGTAGGCAACCGACAAGTGGATGTAATCATCACATTCTACAACGAGATTAAAAGGAGCCGTGAAGAAAGCATCCCCAAATACCATTTTCGAGATATCCATTATCTAAAATGAGGATAAGTAAATTAATAAGCATCAGCCTAAAAAGACATCCAACAGAAATAGAGACAACGAAAAATGACTGGATATAGATGCATGTCTATATGCACATACGACATGGGGGTATGCATGGCATGGTTATCCCACCTTAAGTAGCTAACAGTTTGTAACAATTTGATTCTGGTCAACTGTGTCAACAAGAGGTTCCATTATAGCTTGCTTCTTAATGGAGCTCATGTCAAAGCCATATACACTATTCCAAATTGTAGTAAGCATGAGAGCTAAGAAGCCCAAGCAAATATAAAACAAGCACTAACTTGTTAGCTTTTAGTAACACACATGCATGAAAAAAAAATGGGCAAACAATACACATGGTGCAGATGTTATGACAGTGAATTTAGACATCTGACAACATCACAAATCCTTAATAAAATGGCCATCTTGTACACATGAGAAAGTCAGTATACTCACATTCGATCTGCATCTTTAATTTCTGTAAGATAGAGGGAAGCTTTGTCTGGTAGAAGAACTCCATCATTCGCCTGAAAACAAGATAAGATTGGGAAGATTCCACTTTGTGGAGGTGAAATCACCTGGTATTATAAAGCAAGCACATTCTAGGGACATTCATTTCCAAAGTATTCCTAAAATTGATCACTTCTCACAACAATTTAACTATATCCTAGTATCCAAAGACATTTTCCTTTCTTATAAGCTAAAAACTCTAATTCTAAAAAAACTCCATGCACCCAAGTGATTTTCCATCCCAACTTAAAATATTTTTTCTACTACCAAAAGATAAAATAAACAATAAACCTACAGCATGAAATGTAAGCATAACTCATAAGTCATTTATCTCGTGCATAAAGGACCGTGTTTAACATTTTCTCATATAATAGAAAATAGCCCATCCATTCTGAAATGATAATATCCACTTTAGCAACTGGTAGCTCAAGCTTTTAAATTTTACCCTTCAAAACTGTTATAACTGTATCAAATAAAGAACATCATCACTCAAAGAGGCTATTTTGAAGAAATCTAAATAGGTCTAAGAATTACTCAAATTTTTAAATAGATATAAGAAATGGGTATTTCCCAAAATGGTGACTAAAAAACAAGCACATGGCACCTTTTCTGTTTCTCCACAAGTTTTTCCAATTTTGCCAGATAGATATTTTCTTCAAAATATAAGATCAAACTAACTATCAAGCATTTGACAACTTACTTGCAAGAAACAACAGGAATTACTTTGATAAGAGTGGACACGCCTTCAATAAGAAACATTCTGGCCTTAAGAACATCTTGTGCAATGGGAATCATATCACAGATAGGGTAGTCCTTGGCTCGATTTTCTATTCTCTTTAGTATCATAGGGTACAGTTGTTTCCTATCCACCCGGGAACTGTAAACTGTAAATTGCATAACGTATCTATTGTAATTGTTAGCTTTGAATATGGAAATAAAATATTTATCTTGAAAAAATATGAAAAACAAAATAAATAAAATAAATATATATATAAATTTACGTGTTTCGATGTTAGCCTATATCCATGGGCAAACGAGAGATTAAAATCCAACAATAAGCTGGAAGTGGTACAAATTTAGAGAAATTACACTAAAAATACTAAACCAAATTACACCCAATGTTCCCACTCATTTAATTGAGGAGCTCTCAAAATACGTGAAGGAAATAACTCAAAAAAAATTATTTTACAAACTCATACTACTCACAACTCTTTCTGTATCTCAACTCACAAAATTTACAAAACATATGCATATATATATAGGTCACGGAGGTGGTAGTTGGCCAATTTGTTCAACAAAATCCAATTGCCAAAAGTTGGCAACCAACTAAATTGATTGGCTAATTTTTTGTCAAAAGTTAGCAACCAACTAAATTGATTGGCTAATTTTTGTCAAAAATTGACAACCAACTAAATTGATTGGCTTATATTTTTGACTTATGAATTCAAGTCATATTAATAAATCACTGTCTTGACTTGAATTCATTGTATCAAATTAGAGAATTTCTCTCCCCCTTCTCCTAATAGCCCCTAGGGCAAAATCAATAAATTACCAATACCAATTGTGCTTGAACTTGCTCACTCAAAGAGGCTTAGTCATCATATTAGCTGGATTATCTGTAGTACCAATCTTCTTAACTACAATATTACCTTGAGAGAAAACATCTCGGATAAAATGGTACTTCACATCAATATGCTTCATCCTTTCATGGAACATATGATCTTTTATCAAGTAAATAGCACTTTGATTATCACAATGGACGAAAGTCTCCTGTAAATTCGTACTGAGCTCACCAAATAAACATCTTAGCTAGATAGCTTCTTTTACAACTTCAACCATTGACATGTACTCGCCCTTTGTGGTAAATAATGTCACTGTATGCTGTAAAGTAGCTTTCCAACTGATAGCATAGTTGCTAAGAATAAACACATTACCAACGATGGACTTCTTGTATCAAGATCTCCTACGTAATCTGAATCAACATAACCAATCACATTTCCCTTACCTTTTCCAAATTTAACACTATTAGTACCCCCCTCAAATATCTCAACATCCATTTCACAGCTTGTCAGTACTCTTTTTTCGGATTAGACATATATCTACTAACCACACTGGCTGCATATATAATATCATGATGAGTACAAACCATGGCATACATAATAGTATCAACAGCATTAAAGTAAGGAACATTTAACATGTTTTCAACATCTTTTTAAAGCAGCATAAAGTCTAAAATGAGCAGTAGGTGGAGTACTTACAGGTTTAGCATTTTTCATTCCAAAATGCTCTAAAACTTTCTCAACAAAGCTCCTTTAAATTAGATAGAGTTTACATGTAGTCATTTATCTTTGAATCTCCATACCTAGAATTTTCTTAGCTACTCCTAAATCTTTCATTTCAAATTCACCACTCAATTCTTCTTTTAACTTATTGACATCATATATATCTTTGGCAGCAATAAGCATGTCATCAACTAAAAGCAACAAATAAATGAATGATCCATTAGCAAGTTTTTTGAAATACACACAACTATCATATTGGCTCCTAGAATAACCATGCCCAACCATAAAGGAATCAAACCCCTTATACCATTGTTGAGGGGACTGCTTCAAACCATACAGTGATTTCTTCAACAAACAAACATGGTTTTCTTTGCCTTTTATCTCAAAACCCTCAGGTTATTGTATGTAAATATTTTGTTCAAGTTCACCATGCAAGAAGGCAGTCTTAACGTCCACTTGTTCTAACTTTAAATCATGCATAGCAACTAAAGCAAGCAAAAAATGAATAGAGCTATGTTTAACAACTAGTGAGAAAATATCATTGAAATCAACTCTTTGTACCTGACTATAGCCCTTAGCGACTAATCATGCCTTATATCTTGCATCTTCAACACCTGGAATGCCATCTTTTCTTTTAAAGACCTATTTGCAACTAATAATTTTCTTATCTTTTGGTGGTTTCGTTAATTTCCAAGTTCTGTTCTTATGAAGAGATTCCACCTCCTCTTGCATAACAATCAATCACTTAGCAGAATCATTACAAGAAATGGCTTCTGAATACGTGGATGGCTCATTTGTTCCTTCAATTTATTATGCAACAACTAATGCAAAAGTAACATAATCTGCTAATATATGAGCCATTATTTTCTCTCTTTGTGGCCTCTTATAGCAATGGAATATTGCTCTTCTTCTGCTGACTCTTCTACTTTTATAGCAGTAGACAGCTGAACTGGGCTTTGAATGAAATTTGTCTGTGAAGATGTCTTTTTCTCCTCAATCTCAACATCCACCTATTTCTTTGAATTCTGCATGATTGTGTCAGAAGAAACAATAGACTCTTTTCTTGAATGAAGCATGGCAAACTCATCAAATATAACATTCCTACTAATAACAGCTTTGGGTGATTTTGTATCAGGAAGCTAAACTCTATATCCTTTTACACCAAATGGGTAACCAATAAATATGACCTTTTTAGATCTAGGTTCAAGTTTTTCATTATTAACATGAACATAAACAGGCAAACCAAACAACGGTAAATTAGAATAATTAGCAGAATTACCATACCATTCCTCCTCTGAAGTCTTGAATTCAATTGATGCAGATGGAGAATGATTAACCAAATAACAGGCTGTGGAAGCTGCTTCTGCCCAAAAATCTTACGCCAAACATGAATTAGATAACATGTACCAGACTTTCTCCAATAAAGTTCTGTTCATGCGCTCGGCTATACCATTTTATTGTGCAGTTCCTCTAACTGTAAGACATTATGGAGTTCCTCTAGCTGTGAGATATCTCACAATACCCTCATTTTTGCAAAATTTATTAAACTCACCATCACAGGATTCTAACCCATTATCAATGCAAAGAAGCTTCACTTTCTTACCTGTCTACTTTTCAACCATAGCCTTCCATTGCTTAAAAGTAATAAAAGCCTCATTTTTCTGCTTCAAAAAGTAAACTCATACTTTTCTTGAGTAGTTATCAATAAAGGTAAACATATACTGAGCACCACCTTTTGAAGGAATACGTGCCGGTCTCCAAAGATCTGAATGGATATAATCTAAAGTACATTTAGTTTTGTGAACTCATGTACTAAAGTTGACTCTTTTGTGCTTGTCAAAAACACAATATTCACAAAACTCCAACTTTGACGTACTTTGGCCATCAAGAAAACCCCTTTTACTTAACATTATTAGACCTTTCTCACTCATGTGTCCTAGCCTTATATGCCACAACTTGGTCACATCTAAATTTTGCATGGAAGAAGAAACTACAACTGATCCCACGACAGTAAATCCTTGCAATGCATAAAATTTAGCAACTAGGTTGGCTTTCATCACAACAAAAAGCACCCTTCAGGACCTTAAAAACTCCACCTTCACCTGAAAATTTGCAACCAAGATTATCCAAAGTAGATAAGAAGATGCGATTCTTTTTCATATCAGGAACATATCGAACGTCAGCTAATGTTATGATCATGCCATCATACATCCTTATTTTGACAATACCAATTCCGAAAACTTAATAAGGATGATCATTGCCCATCAAAGTAACTCCTCTGTCTGCTAGTTCATAAGAGGAAAACCAATCTTTATGGAAACATATATGAAATAAAGCAAAAAGAAATTAAAATCCATCATTGTTTGGATTTGGCACAATCTTCAGTCACAACGTAAACATCACTAACTTTAATCTCATCCTGAACAACATTGGCCGGAAGGGGTTTCTAAACTTCCCGATGCCTTTCTTTATTTTGTTCTGTAGCTTGAAACACTCAGCTTTAATGTGCCATTTCTTCTTACAATAATTGCAAGTTAGATGACTATTTTGAGACTTTGATTTTGATCTCAATTAATTACTACTACTAGGCTTCATTGCAGAGGACCTTTCTCTAATAACCAAACCCTCTGTTGGACTGTCAGGATGGCTAGTAGAGAGTTTTTTGTCAAAGAGCTCTTAGAATACAAAGATACTTTCACACCTCCAACTTTAGAGACTTGTTACTATAAATCAATATTTCTCTAAAGTTCTTAAATAATGGAGGTAGTAAGCGAAGCAACATAAGAGCCTGATCCTCATCTTTGTACTTAATCTCCAAATTTGTCAAGTCCAAAAGAATAGAGGAGAACTCATCGATATGAGATTTGATAGATGTACCTTCCGTTATAGAGAAGATGCACAAATGGTGCTTGGCAATTAACTTGGTAGTGATATTCTTTGTGACATACAAAGATTCCAACTTGTCCTACAAATTCTTAGATGTCTTCTTATCAAGGACTTCACACAATACTTCATTGGACAAGCAAAGTTGAATCGTAGATATGACATTCTCATCAATTTTCTCCCTTTTATCTTCATCCATTATAGTAGGCAACTTATTCTTACCCAATAGCGCTTTATGCAAACCATTTTGAGTCAAGATTGATTTCATCATGACTTGTCACATAGCAAAACTCATATTACGCTCAAATTTCTCAATATCTAATTTTGTTGTCATCATAATTAATCCCTAATAAATATTAGCAATGCTTTGATACTAATTTGTTATCTTTGAATGCAGAAATAAAATATTTATCTAGGAAAAATACGACAAATAAAATAGAGAGAATAAACAAGAATACATAAATTTTACATGGCTCGATGTTAGTCTACATTCACGGGCAAATGACAGATCAAAAACCACTAATAAACTTAAAGTGGTATAAATTTAGAAAAATTCCACTCACGATCCTAAACCCAATTATACCCAATGCATCTACTCATTTAGTTGAGGAGCTTTCAATATACTTAAAGGAAATAACTAAAAAAATTTTATTTTGCAAGCTCGCAGCACTCACAACTCTATTTGTATCTTAAATCACAAAATTTACAAAACATATATATATAGGTCATAGAGGTAGTAGTTGGCTAATTTGTTCAATAAATTCAAATGTCAAAAGTTGGCAACCAACTAAATTGATTGGCTAATTTTTGTCAAAAGTTGGCAACCAACTAAATTAATTGGCTTATATTTTTGACTTATGGATTCAAGTCATATTAAAAATAATCAACACCATTCAAATTTTGTCATAATATTAGCGAGAATTACTGAAAACATACAACAAACCTTGTGTCAAACAGTTGGTGGGCACAAAAATAACAAAATTGCAAAGTATGAATATGATCATAGTCCTAGCGAAAACAATATATTAAATTGATAATTATTGCCAATTAAATTAATAACAATCAAAATCTAGCTAGAGAGTATTGACTAATAATAGAGAAGTCGTTGCTAAATGCAGAATCTCAAGTGATGCATAATACCTTGTTTTTATATAGATTGTAATCAAGCCAATAACTTCACCTTTGCATCAAAATTGGAGTACAATACAGCTAAGCCAAAATAAATAGTAGATAACGATTTGCAGTTGCAGCGATGGATGTGCGATTTTGACTCCATTGGCTCACCACGATGGCTGATGTTCACTAAACTGTACATCATCGACTAACATATTTGATAATTTCTAATTTTTTAAATTAGATTCTTTATTTTTTAATTTCTAATTTAATTGAAATCTAACAATAATCTCTCCATAGTTTTGTATTGGAAAAATAATTCAACTATTTGGAAATCTGAATTCTTGAAACTTGAAATTTTGAACAAAGTTATCAATTAATTGAGGAGAAATGGATTTTTTTATTCTAATTTGAATTTAAATTCGAAACCGTCACTGTGACTGAAGGGTAATCATGTCCAAAAATTTTATTATATTCGTGAAATATCATTATTGATCATAGTAATTATAATAAAATGGCAAAAATGACTCTCTATTTTTGCCAGATTCTGGCCAAATTGCACTATCAAAAGAAAATAGCCTCTATTAGAAATTTGGTTCATATTTTTTTATTTTGCATTAATATTCAAAATTATGAAAGCGTGATTTTTTTTTATAATGAAAACATGATGTTAGACTTTAGAAAAAAGAATAATAGTTGATATATATTAAAATATTTTAGGAAAACATAAGCACTTGCTTACTAAAAAAAATTAAAGGAATTCTCTTAATTTTCTTAACTAAAGGAATTCTCCTAAAATTTTTGCAATAAAACTGAAAATCAAATTTTCAAATACGATATTTTTCTAAATAAAAAAGATTGAAAAATCAATTTTCTAAAAGGAAAACACAATATTCTTATTTAAAATTATAGTGCACATAAGTTTAAATCCTAACACCAACATTTATTCATTTCACACTTCTTCTTTATTAACCCGGTGATATTTGAAGTTTTAACATCTATTTTACTTTTTTTTTAAATTTTTTTTTTGTCTTTTATTTATTTTTTATTTGGATATGTATTTCTATAAGAAAATAAGGAATAAATAATAGTAAGTTATTTATAAGTATTAAATGATAATATATTAAAAAAATACAACTATACATTTCAATATTTAAAAAAAATACTTAAATTTCTGGATTTCTATTTGAACTTTTTTTTGCAAATAAATAAAAAAAAATTTGAGTAATTTTATGAAAAAACTAATCTTTGTTTTCCACAGGATGGCCTGATTCCTCCGCCGTAAACGACGATCAACTAAAATAAACGACATTAACTCCCTCATTCCTCTTCTTCTCTTTTCCCCTTCAAGTAGCAGGGCGCCGCCGACCACTTGTTATTCTTTTCCTCTAATTTCCTTTTCCTCCTGTCAGTCTTGTAATCCCTATTCATTGCCCTGCGGCCGCCGCCTCCTCCTATCACTCTCAACAACCATACAAGGCTTCATCACTACCATCGTTCCTATTTCCCAGCCCTGCGCGCTCAATTCAAGTAAGTTCTCCTTCAGATTTTTTATAGATTTATGCAAAGTTTGAATTAAGAAAATCTTGAAGCGGTAATGGGGGAGTCACCAATAACAAGCAAACGAAAAACACCAGAGGAAAATGAGGTTAGAGATACTCGTCCTCAAGAATCTCCCTTAAAGCGGCGAAATTTGACGCGCACTTGTGTGCATGAAGTTGCTTTTCCCAGTGGTTACGCATCAATTAAAGATGGAAAAAGTACATGGGTCTCTCTCAAAACCTGAATACAATGGCGAGATGGCAAAGACCTATCCGTTTGAACTTGACCCATTTCAGAAAGTATCAGTTGCATGCTTGGAAAGGAATGAGTCTGTCCTTGTTTCTGCTCATACATCTGCAGGGAAAAATGCTGTGGCTGAGTAAGCAATTGCTATGGCCTTTAGAGACATGCAAAGAGTTATATATACATCACCATTGAAAGCTTTGAGTAATCAGAAGTATAGAGAGCTACATCATGAGTTCCAAGATGTTGGGTTGATGACAGGTGATGTTACTCTCTCACCTAATGCTAGTTGTTTAGTGATGACAACAGAGATTCTTAGAGGAATGCTTTATAGGGGATCAGAGATTTTGAAGGAAGTTGCTTGGGTTATCTTTGATGAAATCCATTATATGAAGGATCGTGAAAGAGGGGTTGTTTGGGAAGAGAGTATTATATTTTTGCCACCGGAAATTAAGATGGTTTTCCTTTCTGCAACAATGTCAAATGCCACAGAGTTTGCAGAGTGGATTTGTCATTTGCATAAGCAGCCATGTCATGTTGTATACACAAATTTTAGACCAACTCCTTTACAGCATTATGTTTTCCCCATGGGTGGTGCTGGGTTGTATCTTGTTGTTGATGAAAATGAGCAGTTTAGGGAAGATAATTTTATGAAACTCCAAGATACCTTCATGAAAAAAAAAGTTGGTGATGGGAACAAGAGTGCAAATGGTAAAGGAAGTGGAAGAATTGCAAAAGCTGGGAATGCTTCGGGGGGTTCTGACATATACAGAATTGTGAAGGTCTGCTTTTAATAACCACTCAATTTTATGTGCCTTAATCAATTTTCCTTGAAATTATTACGATTCATGTCTATTGTCCATTTCTCTTTTTTTTTTCTTGTGTGCACATTGTTCTGGTAGATTGGCTGAACAGATGAAAAATAGAAATCTATAATATGCCTTGTCTCGAAATAATGTGGTGGAGGAAGGCTTCTTTAGGCTTTAACTGGAACAAAATACATTATCTAGATAGCAAAACCCTTTGTAGGATCACATATTTAATTAATGATAAATTTGCTGTCTTCAATGAAATAAAAATGGCCCAAAAAAGTTTTATCTGCCATTCCATAGTAAGTTAATTCAATTTCCAATGCTAATATGTTTCAGAGTTTATACAAATTAGCTTCTTTGTTTTATGTTTGTATACAGGAAAACGGTGATTTCATTGTTCCACATAACGAATGATAAGTGGTATGGATTTTCTGTCTAGATCACAATCAGTAGGAATGTCATCATTTTAGTACTATAATTTTTTCTCTAACCTTTTCATTTTCATTGAACTGATTCTATATGCAAGCATCAGTTTAAGGAAATGTTGCATTATGGTAATTAATTAAGATGAATTTGTCTTCATTGTTTATGTGGACCTAGCTTGAGTTTTAAATATGCACCTAAAAATGATGGAAAAAAATGAGAGAAGTCCAACAATGGAGGAGTCAACTGTAGGAGGAGTTTCTATAATCATGAGTATTTATGTAAATTTGGCAATTTTGATTACTAGTTCTTTGGGTCTTAAAGTTTTTCCATTTTATGTTCTATTGATGTTCCAAGTCAACAAAAGAGTCAAACAAAGGAGAAATCTTTGCTTAAGAAGTCTGAATTTCATAGGGAGTTGGAATCCTAGCAAGTAAAGGGTTAGGATCAAAATATCAATGATTGTAAAGTATTGCTACAGTATTTTCACATAAATATTATCTTGGGTATTCGTTTGTTTAAAACAAAAATAAAACAGTGGAGTGTATTATGATTTACTCCTGGAGATTGGGGTTTCAATTTCAAGCAATTTAGGGGTGTAAAAATTGTGGTTTTCTTTTTGGCAGTATAGATTGAAAGGAGAGAATTGGAGTTTTTATAAGGGAAAAGGGGAAAGAAGCTAATAGCGAGTGAAAGAAATGAATGATGGATGTGGTAGAATGATATATTGGAATTGTTTATTGGGGCAAAAAGGCTTCATTCTTGTATTTCAAGAAGTAAATCCAGCCAAGTACCTTTGATTAGTGAAGATTTTGAGATAAACCTGAACTTCTTATTCTCAATCTCGTAAATTTACTATAAGTTTTGAATTGATATTTATAGACTAATTCTATTGCTGTTAGAAATATACAGAAATTAGAAAAATAATAAAGACAAGTACAGTGGCTTAAATACAGCCATAAAACCAGGATATCCCAACATTATGTCTTAAATAAAGCCATAAATTAAGGATATATTCCAACACTCCCTCTCAAGCTGGAGCATAGATATCATAGGCTCCTAGCTGTTGATAAATGTATTCAATCCGAGGTCCTTTTAAAGCTTTAGTGAAAATATCTGTCAATTGATCATTTGAACTGACAAAACTGGTAACAATGCAGCCAGATTCAATCTTTTGACTGACAAAATGACAGTCTACTTCTATATGCTTTGTCCTTTCATGAAAAATTGGATTTGAAGCAATATGAAGTGCTGTTTGATTATCGCATATTAATTGCATTGGACTCATATTTTCACGTCTTAATTCTCGAAGCAATTGTTGTAACCAAATAAGTTCACAGTTAACTAAAGCCATGGCTAGATATTCTGCTTCTGTACTTGATCTTGCTACAACATGTTGCTTTTTACTTTTCCATGATATAAGATTCCCACAAAAAAATACACAATACCCTAAGGTTGAACGTCTATCTAAGGGAGAACCTGCCCAATCAGCATTTGAATATCCAATAATTTGTGTATGTCCTCTATTTTCATACAACAAATCTTGTCCCGGTGTTTCCTTGATATATCTAAGAATGTGTATTGCTGCATTCCAATGACTCACACAGAGTTTGAAGGAACTGACTTACCACACTTACTGCAAAGGAGATGTCTGGGCGCGCAATATTGAGATAATTGAGTTTTCCAACCAACCTCCGATATTAACTAGGGTTTTTTAGTGGCTCCCCTGTCTAGGAACAAGTTTAACATTTGGATCCATAGGGGTTTCAACAGGTTTACAATCCAGCATCCCAATGTCTTCTAAAATATCCAAGACATATTTCCTCTGTGAGATAGCAATGCCTGTAATTGATTGAGCTATCTCAATACCCAGAAAATACTTCCACTTTCTCAAGTCTTTAGTTTGAAAATGACAAAGAAAATGTTGTTTGAGTTGAGCAATTCCCTCATTATCATCACCTGTTATTGCAATATCATCCACATATACCGCCAAATAAATACACTTGCCATGAGCTGTGTGATGATAAAATTCTGAATGATCTGCTTCACTTCTACGCATCTCAAATTCTTGAACCACAAAAGTAAACCATCCAAACCATGTGCGTGGAGATTGTTTCAGACCATAAAGAGACTTCTTCAATCGACAAACTAACTCAAACTCCTCCTGAGCAATAAAGCGAGACGGTTGCTCCATATAAACTTCTCCTGCTAGATTGCCATGTAGAAAGGTATTTTTAATGTCCAACTGGTAAATAGGCCAGTGATTTATGGCAACAAGAGAAATAAGAAGACGGACAGAGGCAATCTTTGCAACAGGAGAGAAAATATCACCATAATCAAGGCTAGGAATATGAGTATATCCTTTGGCAACCAAGCGGGCTTTTAAGCGATCAACCTTTTTGTCAAGACCAACTTTGACAGTATAAACCTAATGACAACCAACTACAGATTGCTCAGATGGTAATGGAACAAGCTCCCAAGTATCATTATCATAAAGAGCATTCATCTCTTCAACCATTGCTTGTTGCCAACCAGGATGAGCCTGTGCTTCATCAATAGATTTTGGAATAGATATAGTAGACAAAGTAGAGACAAAAGTATAGTATGAAGGAGAAAGACGGTGATAACTCAAAAAATTATAAATTGGTTGAGAATTACGAGAAGAACGAATACCTTTTCGAAGATCAATAGGTAGAGTGGGTTCTTTTGTTAGAGGCAAGACCGGCATAGGAGAAGTTGGTGGAGGAGATGAGTGTATGGCATCTGTACTTGCAAGAGAAACATCAAGTGTTGGAGGAGAAGGCCGCCTAGAGTAAACTTGTAATGGTTTATGAGAGGGTCGGAAATCGGAAATAGGAAGAGTGGGAGCTGGAAGAGCCTCAACAACACCTGTCTGATTGTTGGAAAAATATGAAGATGCTTCAAAGGTCACATCTGCTGAAACATAATATTTATTAGTTGTAGGATCATAACATTTGTAGCCTTTATGGAGGCGAGAATATCCTAAGAAGACACACTTAATGGACTTGGGTTGGAGTTTATCTTTACCAGGGGTATGATTATGAACAAAACAAGTACACCTAAACACACGATGAGAGAGAGGATAAGATTGTTTATTGGGAAACAAAATAGAATGAGGACTCTGATTTTGCAGTACTGAAGAGGGCATTCGATTAATTAAGTAACATGCAGTTAGGATTGCATCTCCCCAAAAACGAAGTGGCACTTTATGATGGATAAGTATTGTGAGGGTGGTTTCAATGATATGTCGATTCTTTCTCTCAGCAATGCCATTTTGCTGAGGGGTATATGCACAAGAAGATTGATGAATGATTCCTTGTGAAGCCATAAATTCTTGAAAGGGAAGAGATAAATATTCTCGTGCATTATCACTCCGTGGAATTTTGAGGGAGACATCAAATTGATTTTTAATTTCAGCACAAAAATTCTTGAAAATAGTAAATAGTTCAGATCTATTTTTCATTAAAAATAACCAAGTATAACGAGAATAGTCATCAATAAAAGTGACAAAATAATGAAAATCATAAATAGTACCAATACGACTTGGACCCCATATATCTGAGTGAACAACACTGAACATAGATGAAGCTCTATTATTTAAAGACTTTGGAAAAGAACTACGAGTATACTTTCCAAGTTGACATGATTCGCACTCAAGAGGAGAAAATGTGGGGGCACCAAAAACCAATTTCTGAAGTTTGGAGAGGCTAGGATGACCAAGACGACTATAAAGTAGGTCAACAGAAATGACAGAAGTAAGGGTAGTGGATGTTGTAGGACAGGAGAGAAGATACAAGCCATTGGACTCATGACCTTCTCCAATCGTCTTCCCTGTATAGTGGTCCTGCACAAAAATAGGATTAGATTCAAAGGTTACTCTACAATTAAGTTGTTTTGATAATTTACTAATGGAAATCAAATTATATGGACATGCAGGGGCATATAAGACTGATACTAAAGGCATAGAAGAGAGAGGCTCACTTTTTCCTACTGCAATACGACCTGCGATGATGTATGGTAGTGAGTGTTGGGCAGTAAAAGAACAACACATGAGTAAAAATGCATGTTGCGGAAATGAGAATGATAAGATGGATGTGTGGTCAAACAAGAATGGATAGAATTTGCAATGAGTGCATTAGAGAAAAAGTGAGAGTAACACCTATTGATGATAAGATAAGAAAGCATAGATTGAGATGGTTTGGCCATGTGAAACGAAGACCTAGCGATGCGCCGGTTAGAAAAACCGAATAAGTAGTAGATATAGCTAAGAGAGGCAGAGGTAGGCCTAAACTGACTTAGTCAAAGGTGGTCCAAAATGATCTTATGATGTTACATCTATCAGAAGATATAACCCTAAATCGTATTGAGTGAAAAAGAAGAATCCATATAGCCGACCCCAATTGACTTAGGATTAAGGCTTTGTTGAGTTGAGTTGAAGAGAAGAGAAAAGATTTGGATTACCAGATATGTGATTTGAAGCACCGAAGTCTAAAATCCAAGACCCAGTGGGTGAAGATTGTGTGAGACAAGCACCCGGTTGAGCAACAGAACTTGTTGGAGAAGATGCTGCCGTTTCAATACTTGATATTGTAAGTATTCATCATAATCAATCTCTGTTAATGTAACTGAGTTGGATTTCGATGCTTGAGTCGTGGGTAGAGGAAAAATACCATCTCCTTGAGATTGGACTATATTAGCAATTGGACAATTACTCTGATTAGGTTTGGGAGGTCGTCCATGAAGAGCCCAACAACGGTCACTGGTATGACCCCCCTTATCATAATAGGAGCAATGGAATTTGGAGCCTTTTCCCTTCTATTTTTGACTATCTCCCTACCGACTATTCTTCTGTACAACTAACACAGAAGTTTCAGTTTTAGTTTAAGTATTGTTGGAGGAGATGCGAAGTAAACGAGCAAAAACTTCATCTAATTTAGGGATGATTGGGCTAGCAAGAATCTGATCTCTTGCAGTAGCCAAATCTACTCGAAGCCCTATGAGAGCTAATACCATAAAAAATTTATCTTGTTGATTCTCTTGCTCAGTGACATTTGAAGAAAAAGGCATGAGAGAGTTAAATTCATCCTTCAAAGTTTCAACTTGACCTAAATAGCTGGACATATCTTGAAAATTTTGTTGTAAATGAACAATGTCATAAACAACCTTATAAATACGTTGAATATCATTAGTATACAACATTTTAGCCTTAGTCCAGACTTTAAAACAAGTTTTACAGGACTGAAATAGAGTAAGCAACTTTGGTTCAAGAGAATTCCATAGTGGACTACATAGCCGTGCATCAATTTTAGTCCATGTTGTCCTATCTTTTTCATCAATATCAGTTGCATTTTTAATTAAGTGATCACTATAACCTTGACCCATAAACCAAAGTTCAACTAATGCAACCTATGAAACATAATTATCACTACCTTGCAATTTTACAATAGTAATGGCAGGAGAATCGAAAATAGAAGAGAACAGAGGTTTGATCAAACCTGATGTATCAAAACCAGAAGCCATTTTAAAAAAGAACCCGAAGAAAACCTGAACTGAAAGACAATTTGAAGCTACTGCCAAAAGAGAGTCAATTTCAAAAGAGGTCAGAAATTTGAATGGAGGCCACACACAAACTCGGAATGAAGAGGCGAGGTTGCTGGTGAAGTTTTGTCGGAAAAGGACGTCGGAAACTTGCTCACTCTCCGGCACGTGGTACTCCGGCCAGAACTTCTATCGGCGCGTATGGTTCCATGCACTACACTTCGGGACGAGATTTTACAGGCGAGCTCGTGGGCGTCCTGCGCACCTGATATGGGTGGTGGTGAGAGAAAAGAAACTCCGGAAAGGGACGGTGAACCTTCACAGTGGCAGTGAAGGAAAAAGAAAAGAAAAATGGAAAGAAGAAGAAGAAGAAAAGAAAAAGAAAATCAGTAGCAACTTGGCTCTGATACCATGAAGATTTTGAAATAAATCTGAACTTCTTATCCTCAATATCTTAAATTTATAATAGGTTTTGAATTGATATTTATAGACTAATCCTATTGCTAGTAGAAATATACAAAAATTTAAAAAAGAATAAAGACAAATATAGTGGCTTAAATACAACCATAAAACCAGGATATCCCAACATTATGACTTAAATAAAGCCATAAATTAAGGATATATTCCAACAATTAGTATAAATTTGTTCATTCAAACACTTTTCTTCAAAACCCGACTCAACTCAACTCCACTCAGCCTTAATCTCAAGTTCATTGAGGTCGGCTATATGAATTCTCTTTTTCTATTTGGAACGATTATGAGTTGCATCTTCTGAGAGATGTAAAACCATAAGATCATTCTTAACTACTTTACTCAAATAGAACATAAAGAGGCTCATTTATTCAAATAGTGACATTGAGAAAATTTATGATTTAAGTATCAATTCTCAATATCTCATATTTGATTGCTGTGGGAATTTGAAACATGAAATTCTCTGGCACTTGCCTGTTAAGGCTTGTCTCAAATTCCTATTTGGTTTATGATTCCTGATATTTAGAGGCTTTCTAATTGTTTTTGAGTTGCAAACAAGTATAAGTTTTCTCTATATAAATTGTGAATTTTCTGCTTTGATATTTTTGGAGTTCTCTTTATTTGGAGATAGTTTGAGTTAAGACAGATTCAAGTCTTCTGGGTTGTAGGTAGACAACCATAATCTCCTCGAGTCTCGCCCTAATATATATTTTGTCTTAAGATTATTTTGGTATGGAATTTTAGACTCTCTTTGGGTTGGATATCTTCGTTTGGAAATGATTTGTTGTGTTTGTATCTTGATGAAATTTACTGAATTGTGGTCATATTTGGCCCCATGGGTAGGACGTGCCTCATGAATTGTTGTATTGATGGTTTTTCCTTGTTCATAATTTAATTTTTCTCATGGCAATCAAGTTTTTGCACTTCCACTTTTACTAACACATTTTCTGTTGCGCAATTTCAAGTTTACCATGTTAGATAATTGCAATTTAGTGAATTCAGTTTGCTCAGTAAGTTGGAAATTTTGGCTTATTTTACTGTTTTCGCTTTGGGAACTCCAGATGATTATGGAGCGAAAATTTCAACCAGTTATAGTTTTCAGCTTTAGTAGAAGAGAGTGTGAACAACATGCAATCTCTATGTCTAAGCTTGATTTTAATACCCAAGAGGAAAAGGAAATTGTGGAACAAGTATTTAATAATGCAATACTTTGCTTGAAAAAGGAAGACAGAAACTTGCCTGCTATTGAGTTGATGTTGCCACTGCTTCAGCGAGGTATTGCTGTCCATCATTCTGGCCTTCTTCCAGTCATCAAGGAACTTGTAGAGCTTCTTTTCCAGGAAGGTCTTGAAAAGCCCTATTTGCCACAGAGACGGTAAGTGCTTAACCTCACCCAGGGAGGGAGGGTAGCCTAGGGTACAGATTGCTGGTTTGTTAGCTTCTAGCTCAACTTGTGTAATGACTTCTCTTTGTGGCAGTTTGCCATGGGCTTAAACATGCCTGCAAAGACTGTTGTTTTCACAGCTGTTAAGAAGTGGGATGGTGATAGCCACCGCTACATTGGATCTGGAGAGTATATCCAGGTGAGTGAATATTCTGTTATTTGTCAGCAATCAAGAAGCAAAAACAGGTGCAGATATTTACATGTCTGTAGATATCAATTTATATTTATATATTTTGTCTTATGCTATCTGATTTCTGTAGATGAGTGGAAGGGCCGGGCGTCGTGGCAAAGACGAGCATGGCATTTGTATAATAATGGTTGATGAGCAGGTAATTTTACAGCCAGTTATGTCTCTATATTTGTCAGTTTATGGTTCCTATTTTTGTTTTTTGATGTGCAAACATTTGTAGTTCTTTCTAGCACTGTTTTCAGCAATCATTTGTATTGCAGGAAGTTTTGACATTACAGCTTTATTTTAGATCATAGCACAACGTTTGTACACACATATGTGCAGCTTGATCCATATTTGCATCTCCGCAGTCGTGTATAGGCCTTCCATGCCAACAGTCCCTGTTATATTTTTTTTTTGTAGATGCATGCTATGGTCCCTTGGCCTCTGTTTTGGAAAAGTACAATGTGCTCATCTTCTCCTGTTTCAGATTACTTACACTGCTATTGTTCTTACAGATGGAGATGAATACACTTAAGGACATGGTTTTGGGTAAACCAGCTCCCCTAGTTAGTACATTTAGACTGAGTTACTATTCAATTTTAAATTTAATGAAGCGAGCTGAAGGTCAGTTCACTGCTGAGCATGTAATAAAAAATTCATTCCACCAATTTCAGTATGAGAAGGTTTTTGCCAAATCCTATCGTCCTTCTGGATATCTATGTGGTACATATAATGATCAAGCCATTAATTCTAGATCTTTTTACCTTTCAGGCGTTACCTGACATTGGAAAAAAGGTTGCAAAACTGGAGGAGGAAGCTGCTTTTTTTTGAAGCTTCAGGAGAGGTAATCATTTTTTCTGTAGGCATATTCCATTTAATTTTGATACCATTCTTCTGATTTAAATGATTTTTGCCGCATGATGTATGAATTTCTGTTATTTTGTATAGGCTGAAGTGGCTGAATATCATAAGTTAAAGCTTGAGATGGCCCAACTTGAGAAGAAGATGATGACAGAAATAACTAGGCCTGAAAGAGTTCTTTATTATCTTTGCGCTGGTCGGCTGGTATTTACTAAGCATGATCATTCTTGTTGAATTTTGAATCAACTGCATGGCTAATTTTTGTTCAAAAGTTAGAATTTCCCCTAATCAGTGAGAGCTTCTTTTTACCACCTTGGTTTTCTTTTATGTGTTTTGTCATTTTTAGAAGGTTAGTTTTGGGTTTAAGCAATGTAATATAAATAAATAATAAATAGTTTTGTCATTGTAATAAATAGTTTTGTCATTTTTAGAAGGTTAGTTTTGGGTTTAAGCAATGTTTTGTCATTTACGAGGAAAGACTTGCTAAAAGGGTGTTTCTTTTGGCCAAAATGCTACAATCAGTAAAGGAGTGGATCTTAAATTGCGATGTATGCAAGTATTGCAAATATGAAGGGTGTCCATTCACTGGGTTATTACAACTAATGCCTATCCCTATTGTTGCTTGGCATACAATTAGTATGGATTACATTGAAAGACTTCCAAAGTCCAAGGGATATGACTCATCTCTGGCTGTGGTTGATAGTTTTAGCAGAGCAACACATTTCATTGCCGTATCTCATCCATATACGGCTACAATGGTGGCTAAAAAGTTCATGGATCATGTGTGTAAACTCAATGGGATGCCTCAAGTTGTAATATCGGATAGAGATAAGATTTTCCCAAGTCTTTTCTGGCAAGAGTTATTCAAGACACTAGAGATAAAGCTCCACCTCAGTTCAGCTTACCATCCTCAAACAAATGGTCAAACTGAGAGGTTGAACAGGACTTTGGAGACCTTCGTAAAATGTATGACTCATCGAAATCCAAGGAAGTGGGCAGATTAGTTGAGCTTAACAGATTGGTGGTATAATACTTCTCATCACTCAGTAATTAACATGTCCCCTTTTTGGGATTGAACTTGGAAAATATAAGAAGGGAAATAGAAAATTTGTATTGATTTTGAGAAAAATAGCTTGAGAATTCTTCCAAGCATTTGCCATATATATACGGAGGTAGCCGAAACAATATAGGTAACAAATTATACAATCCAAATAAAACAAGGATACTTTAACACTCCCCTTCAAGCTAGAGCGTATGTGTCATAAGCTCCAAGCTTGTTACAAATATATTTAGTTTGAGGTCTTCTTAGAGCTTTAGTGAGGATATCTGCCAACTGATCATTAGAACTAACAACGTTGGCAGTGATGCATCCTGATTCAATCTTTTGTCTGACAAAATGACAGTCGATCTCTATATGTTTAGTCCTTTCATGGAAGACTAAATTTGAGGCAATATGAAGTGTTGCTTGATTATCGCAGATCAATTTCATTGGATCCATATTTTTATGCCTTAATTCCTGACGTAGTTGCTTCAACCAAATAAGTTCACATATAATTAAAGCTATAGCATGGTATTTTGCTTTTGCACTTGACCTTGCTATAACATCTTGCTTTTTACTCTTCCATGATATAAGATTTCCTCCAATGAATAGATAATACCGTAAAGTTGATTGTCTATATGAGGGAGAACCTGCTCCATCAACATCCGAATAATTGACAATTTGTGTACTCTATCTTCATACAACAAACCTTGTCTGAGAGCTCCCTTGATATATCTAAGATTGTATATTACTGCATTCCAATGACTATCACACAGAGTTTGACGAAATTGACTTTCCACAATTATTACAAATGAAATGTCTGGGCGGGTAATAGTGAGATAATTGAATTTTTCAATCAACCTCTGATACTAACCAAGGTCTTTTAGTAGCTCCCCTTGTCTAGGAACAAGCTTAACATTTGGATCCAACATCTCAGTTTTTTCCAAAATATCTAAGACATATTTTCTTTGTGAAATAACAATGCCGGTATTTGACTAAGCTACCTCAATATCCAAAAAATATATCAACTTCCCCAGATCTTTAGTATGAAAATGACCGAAAAGATGATGCTTGAGTCGAGTGATTCCTTCATGGTCATCACCCATTATTGCAATATCATCCACATATACCATCATATAAATACATTTGCCATGACCTGTATGGCGATAGAATACTGAATGATCCACTTCACTTCTATGCATCCCAAATTTTTGAACAACAGTACTAAACCGTCCAAATCATGCACGTGGAGATTATTTTAGACCATAAAAAGATTTTGTTAATCAACAAACCCATATTTCCTCTGGTTAATAAAGCTAGGCGTTTGCTCCATATAAACCTCTTCGGTCAAATCACCATATAAAAAAGCATTTTTGATGTCCATTTGGTGGATTGGCCAATTATTGATAGCAACAAGGGATATAAGGAGACAAATAGGGGGAATTTTTACGAGAGGAGAATGTCGCCATAATCAAGGCCAGGAATATGGGTGTATCCTTTGGCAACCAAGCATGCTTTTAAGCTATCAACCTGCCATCAAGACCAACTTTGATTGTATAAACCCAGCGCCAACTAACCACAAAATGCTCAGAGGGTAATAGAACTAGCTCTCGAAGTGTTATTAGCATGAAGAGCGGTTATCTTTTCAACCATTGCCTGTTGCCAACCAGAATGAGCATGTGCTTCATCAATAGATTTTGGAATAGACACAGTAGAGAAGGTGGAGATAAAAGCATAAAATGAAGGAGAAAAACGATGATAACTCAGAAAACTATAAACTAGACGAGGGTTACGAGAAGAACGAATACTTTTTCGGATAGTAATAGGTGGAGTAGGTTCATTAGGTGAAGGCAGGACCTGCGTAGGAGAAGTTGTTGGCGAAGGAGATGTCATGTGGAGAACGTATGGCTTTTGTACCTACAAGGGGAACATCAAGAGTAGGTGGAGAAGGCCGTCTAGAGTAAACTTGTAATGGTTTAGGAGATGGACATGCATCAGGAATAGGATGAATGAGAAGCGGAAGAGCCTTAACAACATTTGTTTGGTTGGTGGAGAAGTATGGAGATGAGATAAAATATTTATTAGTTGTAGGATTATAACATTTGTAACCTATATGGAGGAGATAATATTTTAAGAAAATACACTTAATGGACTTAGGTTGCAGTTTTTCTTTACTAGGGGTATGATTATGAACAAAATAAGTGCACCCAAACACACGAGCAGAGTGAGAAAAGGTGGTTGATTAGGGAATAAAATAGAATGAGGGCTTTGATTTTGTAATACCGAAGAAGACATTTGATTGATTAAGAAACATGCAGTTAAGACTGCATCCCTCCAAAAATGAAGTAGCACATTATGATAAATGAGCATAGTGCGAGTGGTTTCAATGAGATATCGATTCTTCGTTTAACCACGCCATTTTGCTGGGGGTTATATGCATAAGAGGATTGATGAATAATTTGCCGAGAGGTCATGAATTCTTGAAAGGGAAGAGAGAGATATTCTCGTGTATTATCACTGCGTAAGACTTTAATGGAGAAATCAAACTGATTTTTAATTTCAGCACAAATTCTTGAAAATAGTAAATAACTTAGTTATTTTTTTCATTAAAAACAACTAAGTGTATTGAGAATAATCATCAATAAAAATAAAAAAAATAATGAAAACCAAAGTTGGTACCAATACGACTTGGACCCTATATATCCGAGTGAACAATATTAAACATAGATGGGTAATTGCTTAGAAAAAAACTATGAGTATGTTTTCTAAGTTGACATGATTTGCATTCAAGAGAAGACAATGTTGAAACACTAGGAATCATTTTTTGTAGTTTGGAGAGGCTAAGATGACCCAGACAGCTATGAAGGAGGTCAATAGAGGCGGCTGAAGTAAAGGCAATGGAAGTGGGAGGACATGAGGAGAGATATAAGCCATTGAACTTATGGCCTTTGCCAATCATTTTCCTCGTACGTTGGTCCTGCACAGAAAGAGAATTGGAATCAAAGATTAGTCTACAATCAAGTTGTTTTGATAATTTACTAATGGAAATCAAATTATAGGGGCATTCAGGAGCATATAAGATTGATACTAAAGGGATAGAAGTGAAGGGTTTACTTTCTCTTACTCCTTTAATTATTGTTTGTGATCCATTAGCTAAGGTGACTGTAGAGGATGGAGAAGTGAGTGTAGTGAGAGAAGATAAAAGGTTTAGGTTACCAGAAATGTGATCAAAAGCACCAGAATTCAAGATTCAAGATCCAGTGGGTGAAGACCGTGTGAGGCAAGCGAATGAAGTAACCAGTTGAGCAACAGAGACTGTGGAAAAAGATGACTACTATTTCAATGCCTGATATTGCAAGTATTCATCATAACTAGTCCCAGTTAACGAAACTGAGTTGAATTTCTGGGCTTAGGCTGTGGGTAGAGGAAGAAGTCAGACGAGCATTCTGAATATATCTTGAGGGGCGGCCATGAAGAGACCAACAAGTGTCACGAGTGTGACCTCCTTTATCACAATAGGTGCAATGGAATTTGAAGCTTTTACCTTTCCCTTTGTGATTATCTCCCTGTTGGGTATTTTTCTGAGCAACTAGCACAAACTATTCAACTTCAGTTGTATTTGAGAGATGAAATAAGCGAGCAAAGACCTCATCCAAACTAGAAATGACTCAACCGGCAAGAATATGATCTCGTACTGAAGCCAAATCTGCCCGAAGCCTTATCAGGGCTAAGACCATGAAGAATTTATCTCTTTGGTTTTCTTGTTCAGTGACGTTTGTAGAAAGTGGAATGAGAGAATTAAATTCATCTTTCAATATTTTAACTTGACCCAAATAGCTAGTCATATCCTTAAAATTCTGTTGTAGATTGATAAGAGTTGACACAACCTTATAAATGTATTGAATCTCATTTGTATAATGTGTTTTGGCCTTGGTCCAAACTTTATAGCATGTTCTATACAATTGAAACAAAGTTAGTAATTTTAGATCAAGAGAATGCCACAATAAATTACATAATTGAGTATCTACTTTAGTCCATGCTGCCTTTTCCTTTTCATCTATTTCAATAATATGTTTTTCTAGATGATCATTTTAACTTTGACCCATAAACCACAATTCAACTGAAGCTGCCCATGAAACATAATTATCATCAGCACGTAATTTAATAGTAGTAATATTAGGAGTACTAGAAATATACGAGAAAAGAGGTTTGTTCAAATTTGGAGTGTCAGATGTTTTAAAAAACACCAGAAGCTGCTTTATTGTTTACCGAAAAACCCAAAAAAGGTACTACCACAAGAGATTGATTTCAGATGAGATAAAAAATTGAAAAGGTCACCAATAGAATCGGAATGAAGAGAAGAGGTTACTGGTGAGGTTTTGTCAAAAAAGGACGCCAGAAATTTGGTGCATGCACCGGCTCCTTGTGCTCTGGCCAAGAAATTCTGTCGCCGCATGTGGTCACACACCTTACTTTCTGGCGATAGGTTTCATGGAGTTTTCCAACAGTGTTTGGCGTTCCTGATGTGGGTAGTGGTGAGTGTCTAGGAGCTATAAACTGCATAATTGAGCATCTACTTTAGTCCATGATGCCTTTTCCTTTTCATCTATATCAGTAGTATGTTTTTCTAGATTATCATTATAACCTTCACCCATAAACCACAATTCAACTGAAGCTGCCTATGAAACATAATTATCACTACCACGTAATCATCACTACCATCTGGAGTGTCAGACGTTTTAATAGAACATCAGAAGCTGCTTTACTGTTGATCGAAATACCTAAAAAGGGTACTGCCACAAGAGATTGATTTCAGATGAGATAAAAAATTCGAAAGGTCACTAATAGAATTGGAATGAGAAGAGGCAAGTTGTGAGATTTCGTCGAAAAAGGGCGCCAGAAAGTTGGTGTTAGGCGCTCTTAATGTGGGTGGTGTTGAGTGTCTAAGAGTCGCCGAAACTGGGGGCAAATCTTCACGGTATATCGGCGAAGAAAAAGAATAGAAGAAGAAGAAGAAGAAGAAGAAGAGGAAGAATGGCTGCCCTAAGGAAGTCAAACAGAGGATGAAACACTGAGAATTCTTCCAAGCCTTTGCTGTGTATACCTAAATTTGCATTGATTTTGAGAAAAATAGCTTGAGAATTCTTCCAAGCTTTTGCCGTATGTATACAGTGGTAGTAAACACAAAATAGGAAACAAATTATAGAATCCAAATAAAACAAGGATACTTTAACAGAACAACCCAGTCCTATTGTTCCTATGCAAGTCACTTCAGTAACTGCAGTTGAAGAGTTCATCCAGCAAAAAGAGTCCTTGAATAATCAGCTAAGGGACCAACTTCAGCAAGTCAAACAGAGGATGAAACAACAACAACTAAGCCTTAGTCCCAAACAAGTTGGGGTCGGCTGTATGGATCCTCAACAAAATAAGCTCAAAAGACACCAAAAAAGATACTCTAGCCTTAGGCCCCCTCCAAGACACGGATTTTACGTCTCCATTCAAGTCTGTCATTAATCAAATCCGCATCAAGATCTAAGGCACGTAAGTCTCTTGCTATCACCTCATTCCACACAGTTCTAGGTCTTCCACGGCCTCTAGCCCCCTCAATCAACAAATTCTCACACTTACGAACCGCAGCATTAGGAGGTCTTCTTAAAACATGCCCATACCATCTAAGTCTTCCTTCCCTTACCTTATCTCCGACATCTACTACTTGGACTTTTTGTCAAATATGAACATTTTTAATTTTGTCCAGTCTGGTATGTCCACACATCCATCTTAGCATCCTCATTTCTGTCACACTCATCTTATGCAAATGTTGTCCCGTTGGTGCCCAACACTCACTACCATAGAGCATCGCAGGTCTAACAACCGTCCTATAGAATTTACCTTTCACTTTCAGAGGTATTTTCTTATCACGTAGAACCCCAGTCGCACCCTTTCACTTCAACCACCCTACCTGTATTCTGTGAGCCACATCTTCATCTATACGGCCATCATTCTGGAACACCGAACCCAAATATTTGAACTGCTTGGTTTTAGGAACCAAAACTCCATCCAACTTAACCTCATGTTCCTGCTTCTTCCTTAGACTGAACGCACAGTGCATATATTTCGTTTTACTCCTACTTAACTTAAAGCCCTTGTCCTTGAGGGTTTTTCTTCACACTTCCAACTTACGGTTTACACCAGCACTAGTCTCATCAATTAAAATAATGTCATCAGCAAACAACATACACCAAGGAACATCGTCTTGTATGCTTTTGGTTAGCTCGTCCATAACCAGGGTAAATAAATATGGACTCATGGCCGAACCTTGATGCAATCCGGTAGTAATGGGGAAAGCCTCAGTGTCTCCACCAGGTGTTTTCACACTAGTGGATGCATTCTCATACATGTCCTTGATGATGTTGATATATTTGCCGCTGACTCCTTTCCTCTTCAAAACCCACCATAACACTTCTCTTGGTACTCTATCATAGGCTTTCTCCAAGTCAATAAATACAATGTGGAGATCTTTCTTCTTCTCTTGATACAATTCCATTAGTCTTCTTAGAAGAGAAATAGCCTCCATGGTAGATCTCCCTGGCATAAACCCAAACTGATTCTCCGAAACTCTTGTAAGCTTCCTCAATCTGTGTTCAATAATCCTTTCCCATAATTTCATAGTATGACTCATAAGTTTGATACCCCGATAATTTGTAAAGCATTGAATGTCTCCCTTATTTTTATATATGGGTACCAGGATACTCTTCCTCCAGGCATTCGGCATCTTACGTCCTTTCACAATAGCATTAAAGAGTTTAGTTAACCAGGCAACTCCTACCTCTCCAAGGTTCTTCCAAACCTCTATAGGAATACCATCCGGGCCACAAGCTTTACCAACTTTCATATACTTCAAGGCTTCTCTTACTTCACTATGCAAGATCCTCCTAGACCAGCTGATATAACCATTTGTTGCATGAAGACCTTGAAAATCTTGTTCATATTCAGGGTTGAATAACTGCACAAAATAAGCCTTCTACCTCTCCTTAATCTCAACATCTCCTGTCAACACCCGTTGATCTTCGTCCTTTATACATTTGACTTGGCTTAAATCTCTGTTTTTCCTTTCTCTCATCCTTGCAATCTTATAAATGCCCATTTCTCCCTCTTTAGTGCCTAACTTTTGATAAATCCCTTCTAAGGCTCTGCCACGAGCTACACTAACAGCCTTCTTTGCTTCTTTCTTAGCCCTCTTATATTCCTCAAAGGCCTCGCTATTAACCGCATTCGGTAACTTTTTATACTATTCCCTCTTAGCCTTAATAGCCTTTTGAACCTCCTCATCCCACCACCATGCATCGTGCGGTCGAGGCCCTGCCCCTTTAGAGATCCCAAGCAATTTACTACCTGCTTTCTTAATGCCACCTTCCATTTTTGTCCACAAGTCCTCTGCACTAGCCTCAAGGTTCCAAATGTCGTCCTTTAGTAACTCCTCCTTAAAGGTACCTTGAGCTAGGTCTTTCAATTTTCACCATCTTATCCTTGGTTCCAATACTTTCTTATCATTCCTCCAGCTACTTTTATTCTTAACATCTAAAACCACAATATGATGTTGCACCGTCAATGCTTCACCCGGAATGACCTTGCAATCCTTACACTTACTTTTATCCCGTCTTCGAGTAAGTATGAAGTCTATTTGACTTTGGGTTCGTCCACTCTTAAAGGTAATCAAGTGTGACCCCCTCTTTTCAAAGCAGGTATTTGCCAGCATTAGATCATAAGCCACCGCAAAATCCAAAATGCTCTTTCCCTCCTCATTCCTGTTGCCAAAACCATAACCCCCATGGACCCTGTCATAACCATTACTGTCCTTACCAACATGCCTGTTAAGGTCCCCACCAATGAAAATTTGCTGATTATCCGAAATACCTTGCATGATTTCATCCATATCTTCCCAGAACTGAACATTGGATGCTCCGTCCAAACCTACTTGGGGAGCATAAGCACTAATAACATTAATAGTGTCATCTTCCAAAACAAGCCTCAAAGAGATAATCCTGTCTCCTTTTCTCTTCACTTCCACCACCTTGTCTTTAAGCGTAGGCTCAATAATAATGCCCACACCATTCCTATTGTTATCCAAGCCACAATACCACAGCTTATATCCTGAGTTACCAATCTCTTTTGCTTTATTTCCCTTCCACTTGGTTTCCTGCAAACAAGCAATACTAATTTTTATTCTTTTCAAAGTATCCACAAGCTCTATAAACTTCCCAGTCAGAGTGCCAATATTCCAACTACCTAATCTTAATCGGCTCCCTTGGACTTGCTTCTTTAGCCGCATTCGTCCATAATGCGGTAGCCCTTTCCTGTATGACACCACATCCGGGCGCTGATATGGCGGGACTAACTTCTTTACCCATACCCGTCCATGGCATGGGAACCTTTGCTCATACTCCACCACACCCAGACGTCGATGTGATGGAACCCCTTGCTCATTTAACACTACACCCGGGTGCCGATGTAGCGCGTGCCTAGGTGAGCACTTCCCAACAGTATAATGATAGCTTTGAGGATCCATAAAAAGTTTGGCAAAATTTTTACACTGGCCGCCAACCTACCGCAACCCTTCTCCTTTATCCGGGCTTGGGACCGGCTACGATACTCGCAGGCGGAGTTAAACAGAGGATGAAATACTATGAGAATTCTTCCAAGGCAAAAGAATTCATCCAAGCTTTTGCCTTACCTAAATTTGTATTGATTTTGAGAAAAATGGCTTGAGAATTCTTTCAAGCTTTTGCTGTATATATACAGAGGTAGTAGACACAATGTAGGAAACAAATTATACAATCCAAATAAAACAAGGATACTTTAATTGAACCACCCAATCCTATTGTTCCTTTGCAAATCAGTTCAGTAGCTGTAGATGAAGAGTTCATCCGGCAAAGAGAGTCCTTGAATAATCAGCTAAGGGACAAACTTCAGCAAGTCAAACAGAGGATGAAACACAATGCTGACAAAAACAGGTCTGGAAGGGAATTTATGGTGGGAGATATGGTTTATCTTAAGCTACAACCATATAGGTAGACCTCCATGGCTATAAAAAGGCATTTAAAACTTGTTGCAAAGTAATATGGGCCTTATAAGATAATTGAGAAGATAGGTCCAGTGGCCTGCAAGTTACTCCTTCCTGCCTAAGATACATCTAGTTTTCCATGTATCCCTACTGAAAAAGAAGCTTGGCAGCAAAGAAGTTCCTATGACCAATCTCCCAAAGGAGCATGATGGATACTTTGTTACTGGACTAGAGAAGATATTGAATTCAAGAGTAATTCTCAGAGATGGCCAACATGTTCAGCAACTACTGATCAAATGAATCAATTTGCCAGCAACTGATTCAACTTGGGAAGACCTAACTTTTATTGGAAATCAATTTCCTGAGTTCATCCATTCTTGGGGACAAGAATGGTTTCAAGGGAGGGGTATTGTTACTTACAGAAGAAAGAACGAAAAGAAAATGAAGGGAGAAAGGAAAAATAGTGAGTAGTAAATAGGACAAAGTTGGTTAGGAAAGAATATTGAAATTAGTGTCAAAGAAGTAGGCACCAACCATTTTTTTTTTATTAAAAATGAAGGTGCCTAATTAAGGGGATTGTCAAAAATGGAGGTGCCTAATTTAGGACATTGTCAAAAGTGGAGGTGCCTAAATTTGGGGAATTGTTAAAGTCAAAAATGGAGGTGCCTAATTTATTGACTAATTTCACTAACCCATGTTTTTTGAAGCCTATATAAACCCATCCACTTCATTTGGAAGATACAATTTAAAATTGAAGAAGTAAAGAGAAGAGAGTGTCTTTGAGAGAATATTGTGAGGAAAAATTCTTGTTCATAATTGAGTGAGGGTTGTGAGTGTTTGTAAACACATTGTATTTTCTCCTTAATAGAAGTCTGCAGCAGTTCCGGAGACGTAGGTATAATTGGCCGAACTCCGTTATCAAATTCTGTGTTATTATTCCGCATTTATTTTCGCTCTCTTACTAATCTGGTCTAAGGGAATAGAGTGGTAATCACCTCAATTTCCCAACAACTGGTATCAGAGCTTAGGGTGATAAATTCTGTCAATTTTTTGCAAGATTACTATTAACGTGAATAGTGAATTTTGTGAATAGTGAAATTCTGTCGACAGTTCTGATTTGTCGACAAAGGTGTCCTAGTACACAGTGGTTTGCAGAAACAGTCAGAAACGATCCAAAGGAGTCCAAATTTGAGTGGGAGCGATGGCTGCAGATGAAGGAAAAGTGAGAATTGAAAAGTTCGACAGTGCGGACTTTGGCTTCTGGAAGATGCAGATTGAAGATTATCTGTACCAGAAAAAGTTATATCAACCTCTCTCAAGAATAAAGCCAGAAGGCATGAAAGATGAAGAATGGAATCTTCTAGACAGACAAGCCCTTGGAGTTATTCGATTGACATTATCACGAAATATTGCTTTCAACATCGCCAAAGAAAAGACCACAGCAGGTCTAATGGCGGCTCTCTCCAACATGTATGAAAAGCCATCAACTTCAAACAAAGTTCATTTGATGAAGCGGTTATTCAATTTACAAATGGCAGAAGGGGCATCAGTGGCCCAACATCTGAATGAATTCAACACAATCACAACCCAGTTGAGTTCAGTAGAAATTGAATTTGATGCTGAAATTCGAGCTTTAGTTCTCTTATCATCTCTACCAGATAGTTGGAATGCTACCGTTACAGCGGTCAGCAGCTCATCGGGAAAAACCAAATTAAAATTCGATGATGTTCGGGATCTGGTGTTGAGTGAAGAAATTCGACGAAGAGAATTGGGTGAAGCATCTACCTCTTCAGCTTTACACACAGAATCTAGAGGGAGAACTTTAGAAAAAAGTTCAAATCGTGGTAGATCAAAATCTAGAAGAGACAAATCTAGATCGGGGAAGAAAGATTTCTAGTGTTATAACTGCGGCAAGAAGGGTCATTTTAAGAAAGATTGCCGAGCGCCAAAGAAAGATAGCGGTGCACAGGGATCTGCAAATGTGACCGAGAAAGCAGGTGATGTCATGATTCTAAGTGTCAACAGTCCAATTGAATCATGGATTTTAGATTCTGGGGCATCTTTTCACGCTACCTCATGCCAAGAAATCATGGAGAACTACGTCAGTGGTGATTTCGGGAAGGTTCATCTAGCTGATGATGAAACCTTAAAGATCGTAGGAAAAGGGGACGTCCGATTAAAGTTGTTAAATGGGAATACCTGGAAGCTGCAAGGAGTGAGACATATTCCTGGTCTTAAAAGGAATTTGCTCTCTGTAGGAAAACTTGATGAAGATGGTTATGGTATAACCTTCAAAAGCGGTGAATGGAAGATTATCAAAGGAGCACTCGTCATTGCCCGTGGTAAGAAGACTGGCACTCTCTATGTAACCTCAAACTTAGAGAATGTTATTTCAGTAGCAGATGCATATGAAAAATCAAACCTATGGCATCAAAGGCTTGGCCATATGAGCGAGAAAGGGATGAAGACGCTTTTGTCAAAAGGAAAAT
The DNA here is from genome assembly GCA_947685225.1 of Garcia nutans. Taxonomy (NCBI): domain Eukaryota; kingdom Viridiplantae; phylum Streptophyta; class Magnoliopsida; order Malpighiales; family Euphorbiaceae; genus Garcia; species Garcia nutans. The sequence goes on from CANTUV010000013.1 coordinate 30,457,271, forward strand.
TGCCGGAACTGAAAAGTATCGATGTCGGCCTATGTGAAGATTGTATCTTTGGAAAACAAAAGAAGGTCAGTTTTTCAAAAATTGGCAAGACACCCAAGGCAGAAAAATTAGAGTTGGTCCATACCGATGTACGGGGACCGTCTCCAATTCCATCTCTTGCAGGCTCATTATATTACGTCACATTCATTGACGATTCAACAAAGGTATGGGTGTATTTTCTGAAGAAGAAATCAGAAGTCTTTGATACATTCAGAAAATGGAAGGCCATGGTAGAAAATGAAACTGGTTTGAAAGTCAAGCGATTGAGGTCTGACAATGGAGGAGAGTACAGAGATAGAAGACTCAGAGAATTTTGCGCAAACAGCGGAATCAAGATGGAGAAAACAGTTCCTATGACACCGCAGCAGAATGGTGTCGCTGAACGCATGAACAGAACTCTGAATGAACGTGCCAGAAGCATGAGGATACACGTTGACTTGCCCAAGAATTTATCGGCTGAAGCTGTCAACACCGCGGCCTACCTGATTAACCGTGGGCCTTCAGTACCTTTAGATGGTGAAATACCAGAGGAAGCATGGAGCAAAAAAGAGGTAAACCTTTCACACTTAAGAGTGTTTGGTTGTATCTCTTACATACATATAGATTCTGCTGGAAGAAGTAAATTGGATGCCAAGTCAAACAAATGTGTCTTTGTTGGATATGGTGGTGATGAGTTCGGTTACCGATTTTGGGATTATGAAAATCACAAGATCATTAGAAGTCGGGATGTCATATTCAATGAGAATGTGATGTACAAAGAAAGATTACATCCGAATCAAATAGCTCCAAGATAGATGTTGAAAATAAGGAATTTGCTAAGTTCGAGGATATTTCTGGAAATGATGTTCAGAATAGTCCTGAAGTAGAGGAGCCAAGCACGCCGGAATTGAGGCGCTCCTCCAGAATTACAAGACCAATCCAACGTTACTCGCCTTCTTTGCATTACTTGTTGCTGACAGACAATGGTGAACCAGAGTGCTACGATGAAGCAATACAAGTGGAGGATTCAATCAAGTGGGAGTCTGCCATGAAAGATGAGATGGACTCACTCATGTCAAATCATACATGGGAATTAGCTGAACTACCACAAGGCAAGAAAGCACTCCACAACAAGTGGATTTATAGGATCAAAGAAGAGCATGATGGAAGTAAACGCTACAAAGCAAGATTGGTTGTAAAAGGTTTTCAACAAAAGGAAGGTATTGACTATACTGAAATTTTCTCTCCAGTCGTGAAGCTTACGACAATCAGACTGGTATTGAAAATTGTAGCCGCAAAAAATTTACATCTTGAACAATTAGATGTAAAGACAACATTCCTTCATAGAGATTTGGAGGAAGAGATCTACATGAAGCAACCAGAAGGCTTCATTAAGGCAGACAAGAAAAATCTAGTGTGCAAGTTGAAGAAGAGTTTATATGGTCTGAAACAAGCTCCTAGACAGTGGTACAGAAAGTTTGATAGTTTTATGAGCAGCAGCAGTTTCACAAGATGCCAAGCAGATCATTGTTGCTACATCAAGAAGTTTGACAATAGCTTTATTATTTTATTGTTATACGTCGATGATATTCTCGTTGCAGGTTCAGACATGCAAGAGATTAAAAATTTAAAGCAGGAATTGTCAAAATAGTTTGCAATGAAAGATCTGGGTGCTGCAAAGCAGATTCTTGGAATGAGGATCAAGAGAGACATGAAGTCGGGGACTTTGATGTTATCACAGGCTGAGTACATAACCAAAGTACTAGCCATATTCAACATGCAAGATGCTAAACCAGTAAGCACACCTTTAGGTGTTCATTTCAGACTCTCCAAAGAACAGTCACCGAAGACGGAGGAGGAACGTGCACACATGAAGAAGGTGCCATATGCCTCAGCAATTGGGAGTTTGATGTATGCCATGGTTTGTACCAGACCAGATATTGCTCAAGCAGTGGGAGCTGTTAGCAGGTACATAAATAATCCAGGCAAGGCACACTGGGAAGCAGTCAAATAGATTCTCAGATATCTTCGAGGTACCACAGATAAGGCGCTTTGTTTTAAAAATGGAGATACGACACTAGCAGGCTATGTGGATGCTGACTTAGCTGGAAATGTTGACGTTAGAAAGAGCACTACAGGGTATGTCTATACTCTAGGAGGTACCGCAGTGAGCTGGTCTCTCAATTACAGAAGATAGTTGCTCTCTCCACAACTGAAGCAGAATATGTCGTTGTCACGGAAGCCAGCAAAGAAATGGTTTGGCTCCAAGGTTTCTTGGAGGAGTTGGGCAAGAAGCAAGAAAACAATATCTTGCATTGTGACAGTCAAAGTGCCATACATCTAGCGAAGAATCCATCTTTTCATGCCAGAACGAAGCACATACAGTTGCGGTATCACTTTATCAGGTCACTTCTGGAAGATGGGATTTTGAAACTTGAGAAGATTAGTGGAACTCAAAATCCGGCAGACATGTTGACGAAGACGGTGACTATTGATAAACTGAAGTTGTGCTCAGCTTCAGTTGGCCTACACTAGTATCAAGGTCGTAGAAGAGCTGTTGCATTGATCAAGGTGTGAAGACAGATTGAAATCAGTCTTCAAGTGGGAGATTGTCAAAGAAGTAGGCACCAACCATTTTTTTTTTGTCAAAAATGAAGGTGCCTAATTAAGGGGATTATCAAAAATGGAGGTGCCTAATTTAGGACATTGTCAAAAGTGGAGGTGCCTAAATTTGGGGAATTGTTAAAGTAAAAAATGGAGGTGCCTAATTTATTGATTAATTTCACCAACCCATGTTTTTTGAAGCCTATATAAACCCATCCACTTCATTTGGAAGATACAACTTAAAATTGAAGAAGTAAAGAGAAGAGAGTGTCTTTGAGAGAATTTTGTGAGGAAAAATTCTTGTTCATAATTGAGTGAGGGTTGTGAGTGTTTGTAAACACATTGTATTTTCTCCTTAATAGAAGTCTGCAGCAGCTCCGGAGACGTAGGCATAATTGGCCGAACTCCGTTATCAAATTCTGTGTTATTATTCCGCATTTATTTTCGCTCTCTTACTAATCTTGTTTAAGGGAATAGAGTGGTAATCACCTCAATTTCCCAACAATTAGTTATCTGAAATTTGTGAGTTAGTGTGAGGTGAGCTCTTTGTCGTGGCAGAGTATGATGAACAAATTATTATGAATGAATGAAGAATATCCTATATCCCCTCATTCCTCCTGTCTCTATCTTTATTCTATTCTTCTTTCTCATTTTCTTCCTATCTGTCTCTGCTAATCTTCTTCTTTTCCTATTGCTGCTGTTATTCTGAACTCCCTACTCTCCTTATTTCATAGTTGGTTGCTGGTTATTCTTGTGTTAGTTATCATTGCTACATAACAGACAACATCAGAAAAAAAAGTTAATGGTCCTTTAATTTCTTTTTCTGTTATTAAATTAATTTGCTATAATTTAGAGTCATTTCTTTAATCCATCTAGAACTTTCTAGCTTTTTACCTGTTTAAGAGCTGCTGCTACTCGGATTGATACTGTGGTAAGAAAGGGTAATATTTGTTTGCCATCAACATCATGTTATATGTGCTAGCATCAACATGTCATTATCACTTTTAACATTTATCTCATTTGCTTTTTTCATGCTGCAACTGGCTTCTTATTTGAATTCACATTTGTTTAATGAAAATGTTATTCTGTTGAAATAGTTGCCTGATACTGCCTGCTTTTGTATGCCCATGGTTATTTGTAGGACATGAAAATTGGGGACCCTGAAATTGTTGATTTGGTTAATCAAATTGAGGAATTGGAAAGGAAGTTACATGCCCATCCGTTGCACAAGTTTTGCCATATTATTTAGAATCAATTCCAAATCATCTTTATTCCAATGAAATTTTGCAAAGAAACGGGAGAGTTTCTGCACTTTGAAAAATCATCTTAAAGTAATGCCACTTTTGAAAAATCATCTTAAAGTAATGCTACTTAAAGCAGTTGTCTTAGCAATCACATTTATTTGATCTGTTTGCAGTCACAAGATGTTAATCAGATTAGAAATTTTCAAAGGAAGGCAGAGGTGAATCATGAAATGCAACAACTCAAGTCAAAAATGCGGGATTCACAGGTATTTGCCTTTCCCTTCTGTTTATTCTAGTTGTCTAATTTTACTGAAACTTGAGTTATAAGCAGTATAATATTTCTATCCTTTTTGATTTTGTAGATATCATTTGCATGTTCTTTTCCAAGAATTAACATCTACTTTAAGAACCATGAACTGAATACTGCTGTTACATTTTCTGGTATTGGATTTTGGGCTTTCCTGTCACTGTCACCACCCCTATTATCTATAGGAACCTTTTGAATTGCATAGTTAACTGCAGTTGTGGCTCTTATGATGGGTAACTATTGTTGCACAAAGGTTCTCAAAACGAAAAGAAAATTGCAATTGTTCTCAATAAATGTTGTGTCTTTCTCCTTATATTATGATATATGACTGTCAATTGTGGTTGCCAAAAGCTAAAACTAGCTCAGTAGATTAAATTCAATATTTTTAGAGTTTGCTTTAAAAAATTAGTGAAAGACTTCGCTTCTCTTTCAGCCTTTATCTGTTAATTAATTTCTGCAAATTGCTAGAATGTATGACATAGTTACATGACAAGGGTAGACTTCATATTTATGTTTGTCTTTGTCTTTCAACTGCTTGTTAGGTAATGAATGTAACACCACTAATGCGTTAATATTTGAATGGGTGAATGAGTTGTTATTGTTAATACCAGAGCAAAAATGTCTATTTAGACAAAATTGCTCATTCTCCTTTCATTCAACCTGTCTCTGTCACCTGCTGAGTGTTGTTTTCTATTTTCATTTTGGAAAAGTTTCAGATTAATAGTTAAATTTGTTTACGGAGAATGGTTTTTTATTTTATTTTATTCATAATATCAATTTTTTATGGCTTGATTTTGTAGCAGCAAAATTAATCTATGAAATTGCCCAATTTTGAAGAACTCAAAAGCAAAAGAATTGAAAAAGGAGTAAGAAAAGAAAATTTCAAGAATAGACAAAGCTTGATTATTCATGTTCTGTAATTCCATTTGCCATCCCAGAATCTAGGCCCAAATTAAATCCTCAAAGAATTTCAATTTAAACCACAAGTGTTACCCTGCCTGAATCATGTTCTTTAATTCCTTTCTATGGAGGCTCGAAGGCAGTGATGGTTCTACTACCATGACTTCAACATTGCTTCGAAGGTGAGTGGTTGTCTCACTCGGTGATTCATTAATTGCCTTGAATTCAGCGATAGTGTTGTTGCTCCATTTTTTTCTGAAAAAAAAGAATTGGAAGAAAGAATGCAGCAGAGTTGATAGGTTGAGAAGAGAAACGACAATTTTGTCCCAATGAAAATTTTTGCTCTGGCATTAACATTATATCTCTGGCAATATCCTCATCCTATTTGAATTTTAGTTACAGATCTCTGAATATATGTGTTTAATCTAATTTGCTTTTCTTTGAGATTGCTTTTAGATGGGTGGGCATTTGGAATGAAATATTTGGATTTGATGTGTAGTCTTAGTATTTGTGATGAACAGATTACTTTTAATTGAAATTTGAAACACCTACTAAAGGGGGTAAATTTCAAGTGCCATTGCTAAAATTTTGAATTTTTTTTACAAGCTTAATATTTTAAATGATATTATTACAACTAAAATCTTAGATAAATTCTTGGCTTCAAAATCCCCTATTCAAATGCACCCTGAGAAAATTACAATGTGCTGGCTGAAACTATTATTTCACTTATAATTACTACCGATTACTCAACATGTGAGTGATTATGGTTGTAGTTGCAACTCCTATTTAAATCTTTGCTGCTGCAATTTGAATTTCAATCTCTGTAAAGAATAAAGATGCAGGATACTCTGGCCCTGTTTATTGTTAGCGTCCCTTTTCTGACTGTTTAGCCAAATGGTTGCTGATATTTTCTTTTGTTTCCTTTGCATTTATATTATTTTCATTCATTTGTATTTCATCTGCCTTTTGTTTTAATTTGATTTTTGATTGATTTTCCAGCTTCAAAAGTTTCGTGATGAATTAAAGAACCGTTCACGAGTCTTGAAAAGGCTTGGCCATGTAGACGGCGATGGTGTTGTCCAGCTGAAGGGCAGGGCAGCCTGCTTGATAGACACAGTAGATGAACTGCTTGTTACTGAACTAATGTTCAATGGTGAATTAATGACCGATATCTTTTGATTGTTTGGTGATTTGCAGAATCTTGTTTCACTTTGGTCTGGGCTTGTCCGGCCAGATTGCTATTGGAACTAGGTGCATAAGATCAAGGACTACATTGTCTGGATTTGGACTCACATGATAGATGCTGGCTCAAACTTTTGATCCAGCACTGTTTTTTTTTTCTTTTTTCTCCTTTTACTTTTTCTTTCTTTTTTGAAATTTGGTGAATAAAATCCACTAGAAAGAAATTTGATGTGTAAATCTAATAGTAGGAAGTTTTTACTGGGTAGCAGTAGAAAAAAATTGAGTTAATAATACATATTTTACGATCTACTATAACAAATTGAGGACATTGAATTTGTTATTCTAACTTAAAAGAGCCTCTGTATTATCTTAAAAGGGGCTGGGTCATGTAACTTGGCCAATGTTAAGCTTGATTTGGACTTGGAAGACATTCATACTTGCTTAATGGATAGTGATGGGCTTTTGGAGCTGGTACTAACCTGGTTAATTCTGAACCTAATTTTTGTTTGTTCGTCTTCCTATATTAGTGACTTGGGCTTTTGGAGCTGATTCTAACCTGATTAATTCTGAACCTAATTTTTGTTTGTTCTGTCTTCCAATATTATTAACTTGGGTATCAACATTTTATCAGGTACCTTCAATGATCTTGATCATCACCAAGTTGCAGCTCTTGCAAGTTGCTTCATTCCTGTAGATAAATCAAGTGAGCAGATATATTTGAGATCAGAACTTGCCAAACCGTTACAACAACTCCAAGAGAGTGCAAGAAAAATAGCAGAGGTTTGTCCTTGCTTGTTTACTTATTCATGTTATGCAATTGACTAAGAGTGGTTAGAAATGTCTTTGGATGAATGCAGATACAATTTGAATGTAAATTGGACGTAAATGTGGATGAGTATGTGGAATCAACAGTGAGACCATACTTGATGGATGTGATTTACTGCTGGTCGAAGGTTAGAGTTCTTATGCTTATTGAATGAGATTATAGTGGGAAATTGCTGCTTCTGTGTTTCTCAATGCGCTGCTTAATTTGGATAGGACCTGATCTTTGCCTGATTATGGGCAGATTTCAAGGCAGTATGGAAATTTTGAATGAGAGACCACAAATAATACAGTCCAATGCTTTTAAACCATAGCTGTTAGCTCAATGTACAAACAAAGTCTATAACTTGATGTTGTGACTAATATTGGTATTTAAAACTTTGTTTGTCAGCCAAAATATACAAACAAAGACAATGTGTGTGCTTGTAACCCAACTCAAGCTGAAAAAGCTCATTCAATGGTTAGCACTAACTGCTTTTGGTCTCAAATCTTTGGGTCTCCATTTATATTGAACATGATTTTTATAAATTCTTTTATAATTTATTTTCAATTTTGACTTGTTTTTGTACTTTATAACTTAAGTTTAATAGTTTACTAGCCCAATTGTAAGATATATGTGTCTAACAAACCTAGATAACTTTAAGTATAAATTAGATTGTGTATTTTGATTGATTGTTTTGAGAGACAGAGGCCTAAAAGCATCTTTCCAAGTAACAATTTCTGGTAAATTTGTATTCAGTTAATGGTTTTTTTCAGGTCTTCGTTTAGATTTTTTTATGTATTAATAGTTTATTTTTTAAAGATTGTTTCTCTCTGTGAAACAACATTGAAAAGCTGTACTCTAGAAAATTTGTTTGGCTGGCACTTTGAAAACATGAAAGTAAAGAAATTCTGCTTTTGTAAGCAGAAAAAGTTGTCTTTCAAATTTCAGATAATTTTCTCTCATAAGGAAGATGAAGAATTGTGAAACAGTTGTATTTCATTTTTCATATGAAAATAGGAAAATGATAACTGGGAACCAATCAGGAAAGAACTCTTTGAGCTTCCAAAGCATATTTAAAAAGAGACCCCTTCTATCCTCAACTTTATTTAAGTTTTCCAATCTGAAATTACATGATTGCCTCTTATTCATGTGAATTTGAAGTTTTAAATCCAAGGCAGACTATCAAAACTGCCCTTCCTGGTGTACAGAGAACTGCCTTCGGGCCGCCAAACTGACTTACTCGTGGCAAAGTGATTTGATGATGGGGTTTTTGGCAATTAGGTTTTACTTTACATCATGTTCTTTTTTAGATCCTTGACATAGATTTTGATAGTTTTGCTTGAGCATTGCACATCCCTCTTTTTGCATGAATTGGAATATCAGTCTAATGTGATTTTGTGGGAATCAGTACGCCTCTTGTCCCTACTATGCCATGATATTATCTGTATTATAAAAGGTGTAAAACGTGTTAGTTTTCTATATAATTGAAGTTGAAATTTTATTTTCTTGTTTAGTCAAACTTTTATTTATTTATTTTTTAATTATTAAGCATTGACAAAAAGTTGTAAGTCAACAAGTTATAATTCAACTCAGTGTTAGTCCCAAACTAGTTGCAGTTGGCTATATGAATCTGCTTTCTCTGTTCCAACTGAAATTTAACATAAATGTGAATGTATGTAAATGCATTTGTTGCACTCGCTTAGAAATTTTTTGCACTCTCTTAGAACATTTTATAGATAAGGGCTTTTCTCAGGGATATTGGAAGTACGTGGGTGTTACTATTATGCTAGTTCTATGTAAAAGATGGATATATTGTTTCTTTATTGAAAGTCTGTCTCCGGGTGTACATTTGTGATTTCACCACTTTTTAATCTGTTCTGTTCAATTCTCAATTCAGCTTCTCTTCAAATCTGAGTTAAGAACTCGACTGAGAACTACTATATTCTTATTTTCCTTGACAACCTATGCCATATGGCTGTGAGCGGTTGTATACTGGCCACTGACTGACTGTAATTTTTTTAAATCAAACTGACATATAGAATGTTCTCCTTGAAACCTTGGGTACTTGCGGATTCGACTATTGATTATTTTTCCTTGTTTGCTAGTTTATATTGTCACATCTGGCTGATTATATTTGCTGAATGTGAATTCATTTCTTCTTATTTTAATTATAAGCTGAATGTGAATTCATTTCTTCTTATTTTAATTATAAATTTTCTGTAATTTTTTCTCTTTTAGGGTGCGAACTTTGCAGACGTTATACAAATAACTGTCATCTTCGAGGGTAGTATCATTAGGAGTGCTAGACAACTAGATGAATTCTTGAACCAGGTAAATTGTTAACATTTCTTATTATAATAAATCGACGATGGATGGCAGCCTCGGCCTGCATGCAATATTATTGTGTTGTTTATTTTATGGTATTTCCCAAGAAAAATAAGTTATGTTATAGAATCTCGCCTGTATAAGGTATCATCTACTGGTCTTGTTATAGCATGCGGAGACCAAGTCCTTACAAATAAAAAGGGGAAACCTTACAAATAAAAAGGTTCTTTCCTGATATACATGTTTTGAAGTTAGTAATTTAGTCATTGAGTTTTTGTTAATGACTACACTTTTAGTCTTTGATTTAAAAATTATGACATTTTTTATAATTATAATCTAGTCCTTGACATTTTCAATTAGACTGCATTTTTGTCAAACGCGCACAAGGTACTCGTCTAGGTCCAAAGGCAAGGCACAAATTACCTGCAGTGCCTCTAGATATTCAAGGCGAGGCGCCTTTAATCAAGCACTGGCCTTTTGTGCCCTGGCGATGCCTTTTACAAAAGGCGAGAGGTGCAAAGGTGCTTAAGGATTCATTTTTAGTAATTTAATTTATTTTAGGAGATCAAAGTTTTTTTTTCCTTAATAAATACTTTCCTAATTGATAGTCTATATAAAGTCCTTTATTTCATTTAAAATGAAATTACTTATCAAAACAGAAAACTAGAGCAAACAAAAAGAGTTCTTAGTCATCATGAGTACTTCCTAAGCCATGAACAAAGAAGATTAAAAAAAAAAGTATTTTTACAACAACTCATGTTACTGTTCTATTTTTTCTGTTCTATTTTTTTTCATCTACTTCATTTTTTTTTCATGATGTTCTTTTTTAGGCTTTTTTCCTTTCACGTTACTATTCTTTTTCTTTTTCTTAATGATGATTTTTTTCACAAGAAATATTTTCTTTTGCTGCTGTTTTTTTTGTTAAATTTAGTTTAGCATGCTTGCTATACCTACATTATTTTGGTTAAAATTTTAACTTGTTTAAATACTTGTTTTTGTTTGAAATTAGCTTTATTGCTTGCTTCATTTGTGAGTTTTTACAAAATTTCAGCTGTGTTACTTAGCTATCTTTCACTCTTATTAGCAGGTTTTTTGTGTTAAATTGATATAACTTTCAATATTTTTTCCTTTAAAAATGTATTATATGCTATTACTAGTAATTGATTTTTAAAGAAATTTGCATCTCATTTCAGGTCATCGCCTTTTTTATACCTTGTGCCTAGCGCTTTTAACCAAATTGTTAGACTGTAGTTCCTAAATTTTTATATTATATAACATAATGACTACGATTGCTAAATTTTGAAGGGTAGGGACCATAATGTATTTTGAAGGAAAAATCTTAGGGTGTTTTCTGTAATTAACCCAAAAAGGTGAAAAACATTGAAACTTAATAGGAGGTACTTTTGGATGGTGCTGCTAGAAGACTTCGAGAACTGTATTATATACAAATATCAGTTTATATTTGGTGGTGCCTGTTTTATTCAGTTTTAGTAAAATTTGATAAGATAGGATTTTCTGCAAAACGATTTTATGGCTCAAATATTTCTTAAGTGTATGGAATAGGATGAGAATAATAGTTATTCCATACGTAATAGTTATTTTCAACTTTGGTTCTAATTTAGATGTTGAATAATTCCCCTATGGAATGGTACATTTCTAATCACAAGTTTTAATTGAAGTTTGAAATATGAAAATTTATTATATATGGTAAACATTCTTTAAACTTATGAAATATAAACTTATTTCTAATAGAAAGGATAGATGTCTTTTGAACTTTATTTAATGGTTCTGTTAGTCTTTTTAAAACAGGTTTAAGCCATTCCTAAAATGAAATGTCAATGACTAAATTTAATTTTGAAAAATGAGTGACCGAAGTGTTAATATTATCAATATCAGGGGATTTTAGCAATTTACCCTTTTTATAAAGCCCAACAGTTTCTAACATTTGTTATGTTTTTCTGGTTGGGTGTTTCTTGCTATAAATCTTCTAAATGACCCTTTTTTGTAAGGAGGAAATTATGCTTTTAAGTTTGATATCCATATGTCAGGGTTTTCATGGATAAATTTTTATTGCTGATGAGACATGAAATTGATTGCCAATATATTAATAGCTATTTTACACAATCAATTCAAAGTAATAATTTAATTGAAAACGTTTCAAAGTAATAGTAAATAAAGCTGTTATATAATATTCTGAATGCATCTAACTGCCTGATCATTTTTTTTAGCTGTGTGCCGCTGCTCAAGCTGTGGGGGAGGTAAGTTTGGAGAACAAATTTGCAGCAGCCAGTGAAAGCCTTCGCCGAGGTATAATGTTTGCCAATTCTCTTTATCTGTAAGTGATCTTCTTGCAGGCTGTTGCATTATTGTGATTTAATCGCCTATGGATACAAGAATTCATATCATACAAGCTATTTTTCTCTGGTGGCTACTTAATTGAGATGTGCCAGAACATGCACACATACAATTCTATGTTCCACCTTATTTTGCATCGTATTACATTCATTAGCAGGTAGATGTATAGTGTTAAGGATACATAAGAAAACAAGGAATAACATTTGTTTACAAGGCTCTGATTTAATGAAAGCGTTTTTGTATTTCTGCTGGTCCTGTGAATCTAACATTTCTCTTAAAAAGTTTGAGGATCTCATGTTTGACATGTTCAGTATTGATCCATGAAGTTAGAATATCCATACATGGATCCTTTTTACTGGAATGGCAGAATTTATGATATGCAATCTAATTTTTTTTTCTTTTTCCCCTCTCCCTCCCTCTGTTTCTTCTATAAACAAACTGAAATTTGCTGCAAAATTTTCCCCCTTGAAGTTGTATTTTAAGGGAGGATGGTTGAAATAGAGAAGGGAATTGTGCTTATGATGTGATGGCTAAATCCTTGTGAGCTTGGAGAAGGTTTAGCAACAAATGCAAATTGATCCACTAAATTTTGGATATGAGGAAACATTAAATAAATGACTGGTAGAGATGAGAATATGAAGAGACATTTGAAAATAGAAAAGAACTGGAATTATGAGTAAGATTTGAGGTGGGGAAAATTACATTGTGATGCTGAAAACAATAACTGCTGTTTGGATAATATCCTTCGCTTTAATGCTAAAGAAAAACTGTTAATAGAGTTTTGAACCGTGAAAATAACCAAACATGAAATTAAGTAGGTCGCTTTACTGCCATTTGCATTTATTCATGTTTATTTAAATTTCATTCTTATATCTATCTTATTCAAAACATCAAACGCAAACAAAACACGGTTCATGAAAAATTCTGTAACATAAATGTTACTTATTAGGGTTCAAACATTTAATAAATATGAATTATAATAATTAATTTTTTTAGAGTAAATTATGATGAATAATCAGGGGATTTAAGACAAGTTCATTTAATTTTATTAATTAATAACTCTTTATATTTAAGAGTAATCACCAATGAAATATTGGTAACATCTAAATATTTACTCATTCCATCTCAAATTGACAGGTTGAGTTTCCTTTTTCGTCATCTTAAATTATAGTTCATTTATTAATCTTTCCATGCACCATTTATAGCCTAATTTGATGTTAGTGTGTGTGCTCAAAAAACGTCTAATTAGTTTTAACTTTTAATCCAATGAAAGCAATTTAACTAAAAAATATATTTTTTCATTAATAATAATATAATAAAATATATAGGATTGTATATAAAATACATATGCTTGATTATTATTAAATTCAGTTATGGATTTCATTTTCTGAGTTGAACATAATAGTTGTTGATCTGTTTATTGCTAAAAGGCTAAAACTAGGTCCAATTGAATGAAGTACCTGTGCTGGTCACGGTGTTCAATTATTTTTAGTTTTGGTAAATGCCATACACGGCCTTAAACAGAAAGATTCCTCTCTAAGTGTATAACTAACATCTTATCACATGGACGAACCTACTTGCGTCTATGAGATTAAACAAACGTAAAAAAGAAAAAAAAATATATACCATATAATTTTGAAATTGTTAATTCACCTTTCCTTATATTAGGAGTTTGACCCATCATTTCTAAAGGTAAAGTGAAAAAATTATTACCATCTATATCAAATTCCGTGTGATCAGCAGGTATAATTTTTTTTATTATGTTATAAAATCTTATTATATATATGAAATTTTATATTTATATATTAATAATTTATTAAATATATAATATTTTATCTTCATATATTAATAGTTTTAATTAATAAATTTTAAATTTAATATAGTTAACAATTATTAGTATAAATAAATGAAATAAAATTGAAATATGATTTAATTTTTTTTATCTTTATATATTAATAGTTTCATATAATAAATTATGAGACACAAATAATATATAAAAGGTAAATAAGTACAATATGTGGCATTTTTATATTATTTAATTTTTTATCTTTATATATTGATAGTTTCATATAATAAATTATAGAACACAAATAATATATAAAGAGATAAATAAGTACAACACATGATATTTTTATATTATATATATATATTATGTGATAACTTATTTTTTCATTTATTTTTTAATTTTAGTAAATAGATTTATTGTATATAAGATATTTTATCTTTATATATTAATAATTTATTAATTAAATGATCTTTTATTTCTGTGTATATTAATAGTTTCAGTTAAAATTTATTATTAATTATTAATTTATTAGAGCTTAATTCATAAAAAAAAATTTGTACTTGTGCAAAAGGTCTTATTAGTCTCTTGTACTTTTCGGGTGTATTAATTAGCTCTTTGGCCAGATAAAAATTGAACGTGCAGGCGTGTGTGTAAGAGAGGCATGAAGTTTATATTTTACCATTCTATGCCTTATTTTTCACAATGGCTAATTTGTTCATACTCTTTAAATTCGGAGATTTTAGGGTAAAATCTAGTAAATATCTTCATCTTCTATCCTCTCTGTCACGTTTTTATCTAATTTCTTGAACTCTCATTCTTAAATCTTTTTAATTAAAAGTGTTTTCTTTTGTTTCAGTTTCTTGAAAGAATGAATAATGATATGCTTGCATTTGATTTATCACATTGTCACTACGAATTAGTTGCCTTTATTAGGCATTCATGGACACCATCAAACCCAGGGAGGAGATTTTTTGAGTGCAAGAATTATGGAGTAAGTTACAGTGAAAAAAATTGTCTTTCTTCAATTTAATTTCGAAATATTATTTTGATGAAGGTTCATTGTTGTGTACAGGGGAAAGATTGTGACTATTTTCTTTGGTTTGATCCTCCTACACCTAATCATTTGAATCAATTATTATTGGTTTGCTCGGAAGGGTTAAGGAACAAAAATAAAGGAGCAGAAGACTGAAAATTTGGAGATTTTGTTTGTTTGCTTTGATAGGGTTCATATATATATGTTTGTTCTGATTTGTTTTAGTGTAGGTAATTATGTATCTATGTTGTGGTTTTGTTGTGGTTGTGTTTGTAATGGGGAATATTTAGACTATATTGTTAATTATAATGAGAGTATAGGTTTGCTGAATATGCAACACCCCATTATTTGAGGTTACATGATGTAACAACCTAGTTATTTTTAAAATGAAATTTGGATAGTGTATTGTTTATTTCATAATGATTCTATTAATTCATTCTTATCCCAATTAATTCAATATATCTATCTTTGCGTAAAATGTATGTAGTGTGCTGAGGTAGGGAGGAACCTACTGGTCTGAAATGCCTATTTTATTGAGTTTTTATCTTTGCTAGGTTTGATTTGTTTGGGTTGACTGACTTGTAGCAAATGCATGAGTATAAAGTAGATTGGTTGGAGTGTTTGGTGCCTGCCTGAGTTGGTGCAAGATGTTTAACTCCCTTGCCGATCTGGTTTTTAGGAATTTCTCAAATAAAAACTGACTGAAACTATGCTTAGGACCTATACTATCAAGTTTACTGGTTTTTATCAAACTAATAGCTCCCTAGTCTATTGCTTGCAAAGGGCTCATTTTCTTGGTTGGACTACTGTGTTTTTACTAACATATGGTACTAAAAGTCTTGATTTGTACCTAGCATTTAAATGCAACAGATTTTCTAGTGTATTGGGGATTTGTCCTACTAGCAAGTGTTGACACTGATGTTTACTTTTAGGAGTTTGCTTCATTTATGTTTTGTTGTATCTCAATATGAAAAAATTGATTGTGATTAGTTGGGCTTAATGGTTGTTTTAAAATGACAGATGAAAAAAAGAAGAGCTAATTGCTATCCAAAGTAGGAATTTCATTAAATTAAAAATGCATATTGTTCATAGATATTCTAGTTCCATAATATTCTTCAATACATCAACTTAGCTAAGTTGTGGAAAAATAAAATGAAATACAAAAAATTAACAAAAATAAATTTACATTCAGTTCATACAAAAATATTATTTTCACTAGAAATTGTGCATAATTCATGTTAGTTTTAAGCACTATTCACATCAAGGGGCTGCATTGAATTGATCGATTTTGCACGTTATATTGTAAGAATCTGATTATTTGCTTGCTTCTCTGCTAACTGCCTTGAAGTAACAAGTTTATTGCCCTTCTATTTGAGGCCAGTTGGCTTGAAGCCTAAATCCACATTCGTTGCAGCAACACTATTATATTAATAATTTATTAAATACTTGAGTTTTTTATTTTCATGTATTAATAATTCTATATATTAATAACTTATTAAATATATTACTTTTATCTTTATAAATTAATAATTTAAGTAAAAAATATTATTAATAATTTATTAAATATATGATCTTTTATATTTATATATTAATAAAATTTTTAACTAATTACAATAAATACTTTTTTTACATATGCGTATATATATTTTGTGGCATCATATAATACTTCCATTTTTCTTGACTATATATATATATATATATATATATATATTAGGAATGTAAAAATTTATATATTTTATTATTTAATTTTTAAAATATATAAATTAATTATTATTATAAATAAATAATTTAATTTATAATTAATTTATTATGAATCTTAAGAGTTATATATTTTTTAACCTTTCTAAATTTTTTTAAAAATTTATAAATATATTATTAAATTATATTAATATATCATTAATTTATAAAATATTAAAATTTACAATTATAATTTAGTAACTATTAAATTTTAAATTTTAAAAAAATTATTAAAATTAAATAAAAAATAATTAAATAAGAAAAAAAATGTAAGTAAGCCTTTTTTTTAAATAAAAATTGATGATATGGCAACACCATAGCAATTCTTTTTTCTTTAGTTTTTATAAATATATTATTTATCATCTCATCCGATGCACGAATGTATTTTTTTAAAATTAATCATGAGCATAACTAGTTTTTGATATTGATAATTTTTTGTCACATTAATTAATAGATTAAATCAATAAACTAAAAAATATTAAATAAAAATATATATTAACAAATAATTAAGGAATTAAAAAATATTCTAATATATATTTTATCATAAACTCATTATAGATTAGATATAATAAATTAGAATGTGAGAGAAATAATTACTTATGATTATTTAATATATGTAGAAATTCTAATAATATTAATAAACTATATCAAATTAATTTATTCCATTTGTCCATTATATATATATATATATATATATTTATATGTATATTCTTTCAATTTAAACTAACTATTATTGTATATGTTCTTTGAATTGAAAATTTCTATTTAGATGCTTATATTTATAATAAAAAATTCTTGACTCTCAAAATTGTCACCGTTAATTATTAATTTATTGATTAATAATATTTTTAAATAATAATAAATAATATTTAATAATTTATTATCTTTTTAAATTTATGACTTTTTAAATTCTAATTTTTATAATAATAAATTATAAAAATTTATAATTTACATTTTTTTTTCATTTTCTTATGTATATATATATATATCCCCATTAGCTTTTATATATATTAAATCCCCTGTTTTTTGCAGCTTATATATATATCCCCATTATCTTTTAATGTGAAGATATATTGATTAAGGAGAAAATGACTATTTTCGTTAAAAGTAATATTTTTCATTGTTTAAATTTTTAATTTTTAAAATAAGGATATAAATTATTTATTATTATAAATAAATTATTAATCAAAGAAATTATTTAAATAAATTATTAATATAATTAATTTATTATGAATGTCAAAAGTTATATATTTTATTATTTTAATTTTTAAATGTTTAAAAATATATAAATTAATTATTATTTTAAATAAATTATTTAATTTATAATTAATTTATTATAAAAATTAAAAATTATTTTTTTAATTTTTTAAAATTTTAAAAATATATAAATATATATAAATCAACAATATTATTAAATTATACTGATATGTAATTAATTTATAAAATGTTAAAAGATATAAATATAATTTATTAATTATTAAATTTTTATTTTATATAAATTATTAAAATTAAATTAAATAAAAATAATTAAAAAAATAACAACTTTCTAAATGTGACGAAGCCTCAAAATACTTCTTATTCCTTGGCTTATATATATATATATATATATATTAGGAATATTAAAAATTATATATTTATTATTTAATTTTTAAAATTTCTAAAATATATAAATTAATTATTATTATAAATAAATTATTTAATTTATAATTAATTTTTTTATGAAATTTAAGATTTATAAATTTCTAACCTTTTAAATTTCTAAACAATTATAAATATATTATTAAATTATAATAATATATAATTAATTAAAAGATTAAAAGTTATAAATATAATTTATTAATTTTTAATTTTGATGTAAATTATTAAAATTAAATTAAAATTATTTAAAAAATATCGATTAACCATTTTTAAAATTTGATAATATGGCAACCCCATAGCAATTCTTCTTTTCTTAGCTTTTATATATATATTAGTTATTTATTCTAGCGCTGTGTAATAATAAAAATAACACAATACAAATAAATATAATCAATAATAAATAAATATAAATAATTTATCTTCAAATTAATAATGAATTTTATTATAAAAAATATAAAATAAAATATTTATATCAATTTTTATAATAATTTTATCGAAACAATATGAGTAAGCATAAATATAATATTTTTGTTTGATAGCTTACACTTTCACCAATCAATAATAAAATCTACACAAATTTTTATCATAAGAAAACTGTGAATTCTATGGAAAAGGAGAAAAAAAATAAAAATTCAAACAAAATTTTTTAAATAAAAAAAATTGTTAATAGGAAGATTTATAATCATAAACTTATGTTATTATTACATAAATTATTAACATATATTAATTTTTTTGAAATGTTATAAATCATATTTTTTTGTTGTTTAAAATTTTAAATTTCAAAAAAGAATATTAATTAAATGATTATTTAAATAAATGTTTGATATGTAATTAATTTATTAAGAATGTCAAAACTCATATTTTATTGTTTAATTTTTTGAATTTATAAAAATATATAAATTCATTATTTTTTAAAAGCAAAATTAATTATTATTATAAATAAATTATTTAATTTATTATTAAGGTTTAAAGTAATATTTTTTAACTTTTCGAATTTCAAAAAAAAAAATATAAATCAATCTATATTAATAAAATATATTAATATGTAATTAATATATAGAAGATTAAAAGTCAAAAATATAGTTTATTAATTATTAGAATTTAAATTTTATATAAATTATTACAATTAATTAAAAATTAATTAAAATGGAGAAATAGCCTTTTTAAAAACAGAAAGAATAATTGAGAAATTGAAATATCATTATATTAAGATATTTTGAGAAATTATGAAATTTTAGTATTTTTAAAAATTGATGACATGACATACTAAAAAAAAAGATTTTACTTCCTTAGCTTTTATATATAGATATAAATATTTATATGTATGTGTGTGTGTCGCAATAATCAATGAAAAATCTTGCATAGTGAATAATCTTATCTCATTATTATTATTTGGATTGATGTATTAATAGTGGTGACCAAGGTTCATGAATCATCAATTTAATTTTTAAATTTAACTACTATGTAGGACAATTTAAGAGCGATTTTAAAATCATCAATTTTGCTTAATAATGCAGTTGCTCAAGCAATTTCTACCTATGTAATGCAATGCTTTCTTCTACCTCAAGGTTTGTGCCATGATCTGCAAAATATGATTTGTAACTTTTAGTGGGCACAAAAATCTAATGAGTGACAACTACATTTATGTAAGTGGTCTGATTTGTGTAAACCAAAAGGTGAAGGTGGCATGGGTTTTCGTGATTTCCAGAGCTTTAACTATGCATTGTTGGCCAAGCAAGGTTGGCGCCTCATTAAAAATCCATCATCATTACTTGTAATATCCCAAATGATACACTAAAATTTTGAAAATGCTTATTGTTGAAATTGGATTAAATGGTTTAAAATGTATATATGATTTAATGGAAAGAAAGGAAAAAGGGAAGTGTGTGTATATACAAGTCAACAAGTTGATTTGGTCAAATGAGATAATTAATTATTTAAAATAGGAATTAAGTGATGGTGGAAGAGGATATTTTATTTATTATATTATTATAATAATTAATTTACTTGGTGGAGAGTGATTTGAGGAAAGAGGTTTGGTTAAAAGAGAAGAGGGTGTGGTTGACTTTCATCTTCTTCTTTCTTCTCTTTTGATAGCCGGCCACCACCACCATCTTCATCAAGGAAGAGATTTTGTTGATTCCTAACTCAAGATTGAAGAGTGTTTCAAGTGATCAAGTTGGAGTTCTAAGAATTTTCTTCACTTTTGGTAAGTTTCCAACTTGTTTCTTTGATTTCTTTTGAGTTTGTGTTTATGAGTTTGGTGGATGGTTGGTATAGTTGTGTGTATGTTTGATTTTGGTGTTTTTGAGGTTGTTTGATCTAATTGACTTTGATTTTGGGGTTGGATTGAAGAAAATGTTAAGTTTGGTGAAGAAAACAAGAGTTGTGAATTGTGTATGTGTTGAGTTGTTTTGATATTATGCAAGTTTATTATGGTATATTGATGGTTTTGGTTAAGTTTGTTTGGAGTGAAAAAGGGTAAAAGAAAGATATTTGTTAGATGTGGTGTTTTTGGTGTCGATTTCAGGTTTTTGCCCTGACACGCCCAGTAACACGACCATGTCTTTGGGCGTGTCGTTGGTTCTATTTTCAGTGTGGGTGAGACGAGCAGTGACACGCCCATGTCACTGAGCGTATCATAGCTACTGTGTTGTTGGTGGATTGACACGCCCATGTCACTGAGCGTGTCAAAGCTTCTGTATTATGGGTTTAGGGCACGATTAGGGACACGCCCGTGTTGTTGAGCGTGTCATGTGTAGAGTTTGCCCTAGATATTTCTTATCCCTATTTTCTTATGTGTATTACTAAGTGAGTACGTATAATTACATTTGAATTAGGTTTTGAAGAGATTTGAGGTAACCAATCCAAGTGTTGAAGGATTCTTGGAAGAGGAGGTTGTTAGATTGGTGTTTGTTGCTCTTAGAGGTAAGTACAAACCTTACATGATTGCATACATTTACATGACTTTGGGACTTAACACATTTGGTTGGAAAATGTGTTAGGTTACCTATTATATTGTTAATATATAATAATGGTGCTATGATTTGCATTATGTGAATTATATGTTGAGGATTCAAAATATATGAACAATGTAATTTGTTATGTATACTCTAATGATGAAATGTGAAGCCATTGGTGATGGCTATAATGATGTAAATGAAATAGTTGGGGCATTATGCCTAAATGATCATGAGAAAATGAGAATGGATTTGATACTGAAATAATAAAAGAATTGTGTGCCTAGTATGTTATTCAATTTTCAGAGTTTTGTTGTTGATGGCATGCCTAAAAGTAACAATCCCTTGAAGCTAGGTTGGGCTTGGTCCTTGAAGCCAGGTTGGGTTGATGCTGAGCTCCCCTTGAAGCTTGTTTGGGCCTAGTCCTTGAAGCCTAGTTGGGATGTTACATATGAGATAATCCTCATATGAGATAATGATTCGCCTACGGGCTTGATAAATGTGATTATTGAACTAAAACAGTAACTCTGGAATTTGAATGACATAGTAGATTCTTTGTCTTTGCTTTAATGTGAATTATGAATAATGGAACAATTGAACAATTTAATGAGATTTAATGTTATGAAATATGATATCCTTGTATATTGCTTCTAATTCTTAAAAGTTTGACATTGGCATTACATTGAATCATATTGTTATCATGGTTAGTACCACTAAGCTTTTGGCTTAGCGCGATTGTGATTTATCGCGCAGGTGACAGAGTAGATCTGGTTGAACCGGAGAGTTCAGCTAGACCGAGTCGGGTCTAGGCTTGTTATCCCTTGTGAAGTGTTGATTTTTAGACTTCAAGATCAAAGACGAACTGCCAAGCATGTATAAACCTTATATTTTTGTAAATATTGATTTTGATTTATATGTATGTATTTTTCGCTGCTTATTAAACAAATATTTTGGATAAACTTTTAAGGTAATGAAGATATATGTAAATGTATTTTAACAAGGGATACTTTATTTATTACTTTCTATAATTTAAGTTAAATATTTTAAATTTACTCAGATTGATTGATAATGTTTTGATTATTAAGTCAAAAGATTTATTTGATGCAAAATAGACTGACATTCTTATATCTTCTATATGTATATTACATATTGAGAGTATATGTGGTGTACGTATATTGGGTATAGGGGTGCTACATTACTTGCTCGAGTTTTACAAGCTTGGTATTATACTTATGGAGATTTCTTTGCTGTTGTTACTGGCTCTAACCCAAGTTACACTTGGCGTAGTATTCTAGCAGGGAGAGAAGTATTGAATTTGAAGGCTTTTTGGCAATTTGGTAACGGGAATTCACTTAAAATTTGGCAAGATAGGTGGATTCCTCAACCACATACATTCAAAATTATTTCCCCTTGCCCTACACTCTCTGTTGATGATTCAATGGCCACTCTTATTAATTCTCATACATTTTCTTGGAATTGGGATCTTCTCAATTCAGTGTTTCTTCTAGTTGATGTGAGGGATAATTATAAAAATGTGGGAGAAGTTTCTAAAAATTATAAAAATGTGGGACTTCTCCCAAATATTACGAGAATGTGTGAGTCAAATAGCCAAACCGAAAATCACACTTTTTGTTTGGCTGTTTAAATTTTTTTTAATATTTTAAATCTCTAAAACTGAAACTTTTAGTTTCGGTTTTATTAAAATTGAAACTCAAAGTTTCAGACAACCAAAAACTATGATATTTTGAACGAAACAACAACTTGGAGAATTGTGGCATTATTTAAACTAAACCACATCTTTGAGTTACAGTTTGGTTCATAATAAAAAAAAAATTAAACCAAATCGCAATTCAAAATTACGATTTGGTTCAATATTAAAAAAAATGCACCAAACCGCAACTCAAAGTTGTGGTTTGGTACACTCTAAAGCTAGTAGAGAAGAATAAATTCTCCTCTACTGGCTGAGACAGTAGCTGAGGCACTGCCTCAGCCAGCAGTCCCTTGGCCAGAGAATAATTTTTTTTAAAAAACTTATTACCCATCACCATTTTTATCTCCTTTCATCCACAATATATATCCCCTCTCACCCTCATTTTTTATCTTCATTTCTTTTTATACAATATTTTTCATCTTTCCCTTCTAATTTTCTCAAAATAATTTTTAAATTCATTTCATTCACAACTATTATATCAATTTATCTACGAAATATCATCTCTATTTTCTTAAGGTAAATACTACATTAACTTTTATATTTGTTAATTTTTACTTAATTTTTTTATTAATTTTATTACATATTTTAATTTTTTTATATTTTACAGAAAATTTGAAGGATAACTTTGGAATATTTTCATCATTTTTGTAGAGTTTGTAGAGGTATTTATGACATTGAATAATTTTTATATTTATTTGTTATGGTTGATATATTATTTGTATATATATAATTTTTGTGGTGTATTGCAATTTGGGTATGAGTTTTTCAATTTTTTGATAATTTATTTTTATTTATTTTTAGGTTTAGGGATGAATATTAAAAAATGAAGTTTCTAATTTGTTAATTGTTAATTTTATTTTAAATTTTTTCTTGTACTTATAATTAAATTTTGTTGTTTTTTTCATAAATTTATAATTTTTATTTTAGGTTTTAGGAATAACATTAAATTTATCCTTTATTATTTTTTTAATTTTTTCATAAACTTATATAAATTTTTTTTAGAGATTAGGCATGAAATTAAAATTATCATGTTAATTTTTTAGTTTTTGTCATTAACTTATAAATAATTTTTTAGGGCATAGAGATAACTTAAAATATTTATAATTATGAATTATTATATTATTTGTTATAAGAATTTCATTGCTATAATTGACAAATAATTATTACTTTATTTTATTAGTGAAATTCATTAATGGTTTTAGGTTAATTTAATTAAAAAGTATTTTAAAAAAATTGGAAATTGTAGGTTTGAATAAAAATTGGCGTGGTGAGTAAAAAAAAGAAAAATATGATTGGACACTAAACTTAAAAAATATGGACACATATGATAATGTATTAGATAATAATTTAATATAAATACTACCAAGAGGGAATCGAATTATGTGTTTAATTCCAGTTAGTTCCATTCCACTATATAAAATTTAAAAATTATATGTCTACTGTGGAGAAAGTCCAAATAAGAAAATTCATGATAAGATTTTTTCATCCAAGCATGCTATAAATTAAACTTAAAAAATTAAGTAATTAATGTCTCAAAAAATAAAGTAAAGAAGCTTGATTGATTAAAATAAAAATAAGCTTATATTTGTTAATTCCTTCAAGTAATAAAGATTTAATTTTGTCATAAAGTGTTGAACTCCAGCTCATAAATAATCAAGAAATTCTTTTATAGTCTCATGATAATTATACAAATTATGAGCTACTTGTTTATTTTTTTTTTTGATACACCCAGAAGAATGAACCACTTGTTTAATTAAAAAAATAAAATTAAACTATGATGCTAGCTAGGATTTATGTCAATTAAATATAGTTATCCTTCCAATTTTTTTGATTAGAAATGAATTAAATTTGCATTTATGTATAGCCTAATAATAATGAATTGGTCTCACATTATATATATAATGGCTGTTGATTGCAATGAGAAGACATAAAATTCCTAAGTTTTTAGCTTTATTTTTTTCTTAATTATTGCTAATTTAATTTTTATTGTACTTTTTGCCCTCTTTTTGGCTTAATCATAAAGAAATTACATTTTTACTAATTTCTTTATTAACCTAATAAGACCCACTTGTTGATTTTTTTTTTTTTGCGTACACCCAGAAAAATGCACCACTTGTTTATTAAAAAAAAAACTATGATGCTAGCTAGGATTTATTTCAATTATATATAGTTTTCCTTCCAAAAAGAATAACTATAGTTCATTAGTGGATATAACTGAAATGTATTTAAAAAAAATAGGTAGGTATTAAAGTTTTAAAAAATATAAGTTTTGATCACTCAAAAAACAACATGTTTTAATTTGTTAATTGTTATTTTTTTTAATTTTTCATAAACTTATAATTATTTTTTTTTTGTGTTTTTCTATTTTTTCATAAACTTATAATTGTTTTAGGGTTTAGGGATAACAATAAAATTATATTAGTAATTTTATAATTTTTTGATAAACTTATAATAAATTCTTAGAGTTATGGGATAATTAGTTAACTAATTATGTGAAAAATAATTCGAAATTAAATTTGTTATAAAAATATTATTAATTATAAAATAAATTATTTATAATTAATTATAATTTTATTTGTTATAAACTTACTTATTGCTCCCATTGAATTATCAATTGAACAATATAATTAATTTTGTGTCATCAATTCAATCTAACACATAATTTAAAATATTTATTTGAATCTATTTAATATTGTGATTGAATATTTCAATTGAATCATATGACGTATATATTATTTGGTTATATTTATTTTAATGACACTATGTTGGCACAATTATATCTAGATCTTTCTGAATAAATATATTAATGACTGTATTTTACTATTTACTTTAGTAAAAATGACGGCACCAGACACAATAATAATCTATTGGAGTGGTCTGATAGTTGAAACTGCATCAGGTGTTGATTACGAACTTGGATACAATAATTGGATGTAGATTCCTAGTAATATTGAATTGGATTTCAACTCACTTATGTGTAATATAAGGCTTGCCATGGATTTGAATGAAAATCAATTCATTAGTAAAATACAATTCCGTAACCCTTTCCAAGTGCATGGAGGATTAAGATACGAATGCAGTGAAATTATGAATGATAATGATTGGAGTTCAGTGCTTCACAAAGCTAGTCAAGTTCATGGGTTGCAAGCTATTGAATTGTATATTGAGTATTTTGAGGACTTTACAACAACCCAAACTACTAATGATGGTCTATCAAATTACATGAATTCTGAAATAGGTAATAATGATGCATGTGATGATGATGAAGAGATGCATAGCCTTGATGTTGAACGAGTGGATTTAGAAGACCATGATGTGGACAATGAGTCTATATCGAAAGATTGCAATGACGACGATGATGATGATGACGATGACTATGAAGTTGGCTTTATGTCGGATGAAGATGATGATGATAACATAGGGGTGATATCACCCGTTGATTTGATTTCGCCAACATCATCAAATCAACAATTTGTCCCTAATTTTTCCCTCAAACATCCTAATATATGAATGTTGATATTGCTTCTTTATGGGTGAATTTTGATGATTCCATTGATCGAAATATGTTATGGGATATTTCGAAAGAATTTTGTAAGGGCATGGATTTTTATTCGAAGCATGACATAAAAACAGTTGTTAAGGAGTATTCCATTAGACATAATTGTCAATTTGAAATAGAGGAGTCAAGAAGTAATTCACTTGCATTGATATGTAAGCATAATGAGGGTGGGTGCAACTGGTGATTGCGCGAGACTAAAAAAAAGAATAAACAATATTGGGAGTTAACTGTATATAATGGCCCTCACACATGCAGCTTCCCAATTGTGTCGTAAGATCACAAGAATTTAGATTCTGATTTTATATCGAGTTGCATAGAAGAAGTGGTTAGATCAGATTCCGGGATAAAGATCGCACTTATCATTGCACTCATGAAGGAAAGATTCCATATTATTGTGTCTTATAGGAAAGCATGGATTGCTAAACAAAAGACACTTGCAAGGTTGTTTGGGAGTTGGGATGAATCCTACAAGTTGCTCATGCAATGGATGTTGGTTGCACAACTTTGTAACCCAGGTTTAATGTATGAAATCGAACATGAGGATGTTATGAAGAATAATAGAGTTGTGTTAGGCATGAAGCAATTTGAACGTATGTTTTGGGCGCTTAAGCCATGTATTGAAGGTTTTGCACATTGTACTCCAGTGTTGGTAGTTGACAGGACTTTCTTACATGGGAAATATAAGTGTATTCTTCTTACTGCTCAATCATTCGATGGTGATGGTAGTATATTTCCAGTTGCATATGCAATTATTGAAAAGGAAAGTAAGAGCAACTGTACATTCTTCATGCAATGTATATGGCACTACTTCTATCCAAATCGAAATGATGTTTGTGTTATATCTGATAGGCATATTGGAATTAAACATGCAATGAACAATCCAAGATGGAGGCACTCGAACCATAGATACTGTATTCGTCATCTTGTTAGTAACTACAATACAAGATTTAAGAACACCGATATGAAACATTTAATAGAGAAAGCCGGTATGATATTTAAACTTAAGTGAAATTATATTCTATTATATATATAATCATTGTTCTAAAGTACATTTTGATGTTATTTCATTGTAGCTATAGAAAATCAATTGCGCAAATTTAACAAACATATGAAAAAATTGCAAAAGTTGATCCGAAATCATATGAATGGTTGGAAAAAATTCCAAAGCATAAGTGGGCATTGTGCCATGATGGTGGCCATCTGTACGGGCACATGACAACTAATATGGCAGAATCTATGAATGCACTGTACCTTAAAATATGAGGGATGCCCATAACCACTCTAGTTGAAATATTGTTTTTTAAATTGGTGGACATGTTTGATCAACATCGAACTCAATATGCTAAAGAAATGAGTGATGGATACAAGTACAATCAGAATTGCATGTTTGTGTTGCAAAAGTGTATGAGAAAGGAAAATCAACACGAGGTTAGAAAATTTGACCTCAATAATGGCATTTTCTTGATAAAGACAGCTCGTGAAAACTTAAGAAGAAAAGGAGGTAGAGTGCATATTGTTAAACTATTTGAGAAGTTTTGTACATGCGGGAAGTTTCAAAATAGTAAGATTCCATACTCCCATTCCGTTGCTGGTTGTCTTTCAAATGGTCTAGATCACACTCATTATATTTCGCCCAGTTATACTCTTGCTGAAACATATAAATGTTGGGCAACTAAATTCAACCCACTTCAAATCGTGATTACTGGCCAACCGTACCTGAAGATCCTTTAGTTCCTAATCCAGATTGGATGTAGAAAAAGGGTCGACCAAGAACATCTCGAAAACATAATGAGATGGACTGGAAAAATGCACAAATAAGAAATATATGTTGTAGGAAATGTGGTCAAGTAGGACATAACACTAGCCAATGTTCAACTTAATTTGTAATAAGTCCAAATTTTGTAAGAAATTTCTTTTAAAATCCCTAGCATAGTATTTTTCAATTTCTATATTATACTAATTTTGACTAAGCATGTTATGATTATGTGATATGTCCCAAATCTAACATAAAAAATATGCACAATAAAAAAATACCATGTACCAAGTTGAAATTTTGTAAAGAACTTTATTGTATATTAATTTATGTTATCAATTCATATTGTTTAGGGAAAAAAAAAGAGATAAGGGCCAACACAACTAATAAAAAAAGGTATATTTGCAATATGGTTGATAGCTATAAAGATCATAGTGGCAATATTTGGTATGTCTGGAAAAGGTAATTTAAAATGGCTCCTATATTTTCTTGCATTGATAAAGGTCATGCAAACCATATTTTTATTGGAAAATATTCCAAAAATATTTCTGAGGTAATTGATAACACAGTTGTTAATACTAAGCCAGAATGGGGAAGATTGTGGGAGTTAAGATGTGAAATGGAAGCATATTGTGGATACCATGATCTACCTATTCCAAAGGCTCATTATGCTAATTTACCAAGGGAATCAGTTGAAGATATTCGGTCAGTGAAACAACAGTTATGGTTAGAGATCAACGTAATGCGTCATTGACTGGACAAATTTCATACAAAAAATGACTCAAATACAACATATTTAGGTATTGAGTCATCAATAGGAATTGGTGGAACATATGAGGATGATATATCTGATTACAGTGATACAAAGGATGATTTTGTTAAGTATTTGCCACAAAGGATGATTTTGTTAAGTATTTGCCATTTTGCTTGCCACAATGTTGTTAGTAAAATTTTTTCATGAAATGTAACAACTTATAATTGCATGATGTGAAACATTGTACTACAAATAATATTAATTTTTATGTGAAATTTTATTTTGAAAAGGTTCAATGTCTAAAAGCTACACGCCTGGTGATATTTTTCAATTTACTGGATGTCATTGGGCATTAGATGATGATTTTGTGTATCCTTTAGATCCTAACTTGCATGATTCCGAATTTTTTTACAAGCAAATGAGGAATGAGTGGACTTTCCGTCTGCAATAGTTGAGGGTACTTCGTGAAGAAGCATGTGAAGTTCACATACGAGTTCCACTCCAACGTACAGTCAATATGCCACGTTCGAATGTCAATGAATTGAGGAAAACATTATATCATATTCGTGAGCAGAACAATCACATAAAGATCAGATTAAATTGAGTATTTTTCATGTTACGTGCCAAAGAGCTTTATGATGAAGGTGATGAACGACAAGCAACATTATACAAACAATTTGCAAATTCTGATGAATGTCTCTCAGATATTGACTTAAGTGATGAGGATGATGTGTGATTGTGGTTAATATACTTCTTTGTTTATAAATAATTTTATTTTGTTATAATCCAACTGTTATGTATGAATGTGAAATAAATTCAAATATATAGAATGAACTTAACAATGCACAATATAACATGCATGCAAATACCACTCTTACTTCAGTAATTCACCGTTTGATTACAAAAAATATTTATTGTCGAATAGGATGTTTTCCCTTTAGTATAAGCGAAATCTATTAGTATAAAGAAAATAAATAAATTTAATTAATTTACTATAAAGTTAATCATCTCTTTCCAATATTGGCACATCAAGATTGTTTACTACTTTATAAATTATAATATAATTTACTTAATAATTTATTTAATAACAATTGAATAATTATAAATTTATTTATATATATAAATAATAGTTATATATTTATTTTACAGTAAACCTTAAAACTGATTTAATAATGTAACACAATTTTTTTTTTCAAAACAATGCATATTATATAGAGACCAATCAATATACCGCAACATTACTCCAAATATAATTTGAAGAATACCAGTATATGAACGCATGCACTATCCACTCTATATAAAGAACACAAAAAATATAATAGTCTTGC
This sequence comes from Garcia nutans, assembly GCA_947685225.1. Classification (NCBI taxonomy): domain Eukaryota; kingdom Viridiplantae; phylum Streptophyta; class Magnoliopsida; order Malpighiales; family Euphorbiaceae; genus Garcia; species Garcia nutans. The sequence goes on from CANTUV010000013.1 coordinate 30,487,270, forward strand.
AAATCCAACTAAGTATATGCAATAAATTCAAATTCATATAAAATACAATAATGAAAATATTACTTCCATTCAAGTTCCACACCTCGGAGGTGGCCTTCTATTCCACTTTGGTTGTTTTTTTTTTTCTAAATACAGTTCCTTGCAGTTGTTGTTCTTGAGGAAGAAGTTATTCTTCAGGACAAAGGTCTTCATTGGCCTCCGAACCAGGTGCTTATTCGAAAATAGGCGGACCAACACTTGGTGTATCCCTAGCATATCCACTATATAGAAGGTCTGTAAATAAGGTGTGCTGAGAGAACATAGAACTGGGCATATGTGGTGAATGATAAAAAAATGGCGGGAACATCATCTTTGATGGTGTATGTATCTGATGAGCATCAGAGACATGTGATGAGTAAAATATGGAGTCTGACTGGGGACTCATACGGTCTACCATCGGTCGCCATGGGGAAAATGATGATGATGGTTCTAGTGTGCTGTGTGGAAAAAACTCAGAGCTCCGTATAGTGAATGAGGATGAACTAGTCAAGAATGAACTCCACTGAGCAAATCCTAACTGTGTAGAAGTGCCAACTACTATATCATCACGTGTAGATGGATCTTGAGTTGATGGCCCACCAGTGGTAGGATTAGGATGACCGTGATGTTGGTCATGAAATGAGATAGGTGGTGGTACCATTTGAGATGTTGGCATACCATGCGGAGGCACGTTAACTCCAGTACATGGTTCTGATATCCTTCTTTGTCGATGACGATCCATGACATTTTCATGTTCAACATTATCACCATCATGAGGATGCTGGTATGCTGGTGGGGCTGGATTAGGCACCCGATCTATGATGAAATGATGCTCTTGATCAAGTGCTCCCATCATAGACTGTGTAAAGGCAGTTACATTTGTGAAAACATTATCGTCCACTGATAATTGCTTAATGCCATCAGCCTGTAATGGCATTCAAATTAGTATTATGATTATTTTATTGATGCATAGTAAAAAAGTAATAATATGAGAAAGAAGTTAATGGGTTGATAATATATACCACTGCTTCAACAGCACTACCGTTATGTGAAATCCAGCGTCGAGTAACTTGCCTATACCATTCTAAATTCTTAGAATGATAATGAAGTGGACCAGCTGCTGGTGCACCTAATACGATGTCAGCATTTCTATTATTCCATATCCCAACCCATCTTTCATGGTAAGTTGGTCAATCCTTGTTCATTCGCAATGATGTCACATGAAGAGTATCAATTTGCCTGGGAGTGTGAGGGATAGGCTGTTCAAGTCCAAATTACCTTAACACTCTATCGGGCTGGTGCCACTCCACAATATGAATGCAAATAAGTGGAACAACAGCTCGCCATATTTATTGTGCTTGTGTACAATAATCAGGTAACAAATGAAAAATATTGGCACTTTATGGCTCCCAAATTATCTACAAAGTGTTGGAAAAATTAAGTTATAAAACTATTTGATAAAAATATTATCATAAATAATTAATTAATAAAACATACCTGATCATCTTTCTTACGATCAAATAAGTAACGGATATGAGTAACTGCATGAGTTGGAATATTGGTTACTACTCTATCCTCACTCCATCTACAAAATTTTATATATAATAGTTATATTCATAATCAAATTAGATGAATTTTATTTTGGTAGGAAAAAACACATACCTTCGACCAAGGGGTATGTCTTCATGAATCTGATTATTTTTATGAGTGGTGCGATCAATGGAAATCTATCCCATGTCTATAACTGTAACATAAACAAAGGGCCACAAATCTTTGTCGCGGATGAATTAGTGGCATTACATAGTTCTCTATATAAATATGAAAGTGCAACAGCCCCCCAACTGTATTGTCCTGCCATTTGAAAATCCTCGAGATGTGGAAAATATACTAAATTCACACACCCTATATTTTTATCATTGAATAAGTCCCCACCTATAAAACGCAAAATCAGTGCACAAGCATGGCACGCAATAGTATATTCATCTGCATCGGCTGGGATGTTAGCAAAAGTATTTTTCAACCAAAGTAACTTTAGGTAGGACTTTCTTCTTGCATCAGCCGGAGAAACTACTCCAAGAAGTCGCTCACAAATATCATCCCATCTGCTGTCAATCGGCCCAATAAGGGGATTACCATATATCGGTAATCCAATATGCATTGCCATATCCTGTAATGTGATTGTGCACTCCCCTACTAGCATGTGAAATGTATGTGTCTTTGGTCTCCATCTCTCGACCAATGCTGTGATAAGATGCCAGTCTATTTGGAAAAATTCCATTTTTATTATGCCATAAAATCTACGATGGCGCAAAAGTGGAACCAATCGCTCGTCGATATCATTGATATGCAGGACAGAACTACGACGTCTACAATCAAATGCATTATTTTCAATTTGGCCATGCCATATGGCCTCAGACCGATGACTATTTTGTAGCCGCAATAGTGATGGATCATAGGGGCCAGGCTGTATGTAATCTTATTGTGCATGAGAACCTACCATTACTGAACAAAAGTAAATTGATTAGAATAAGATTTATATGCAATAATTTTATTACAATTTTATGATTTGATAATGAATGCGCATTTGTTACCAACTATTGTATACTTTTATTGCTCTTATGATTGATATAATTTGCAAACACATTATTTTATTTATGTATTTAGGAATTTATAGAACGAGGTAGAGATAAAATTTGGATACTTCCACGTTTTCAAGATGATTATGTACTAGAAAGACAAAATGACATAAAAGAGTATTATGATGGACTACGTCATGAATGGCAATTTCGAATGAAGGAGGAGGATGCACTAATTATGGATCTACAAGTATTGGGTGCTACAATAATCAGACGGAGATCATTTCAAATGCCTCATACAAATATATCTACATATGAAGCTGCATTGAGAAGAATGAGAATAGAGACTAATCGAATGTTGATTCATAGGGGAAGATATTTCATGCTAAAATTAGCCAGAGATCAAGCTACAATAATAGGGAGACAACTCACTAAGGTCGAGACAAATAATGTACTTAATTATAATTGATATGCATCGGACTATGAAATGTCTGATGAAGACACATGAATACTAATATGTTTGCGTAGTTATTTTATGTATTTTCATTACATTAAAGATAGACTTCGGTTTGAAATGTAAAAATAAATTTTACAATTTATTTTGTTTTCTTACGATCTATTAATTTGTAATATTTTTCATAATTTAATATCAAATTCTTTTTAAATTACTTTTTAATTAAATTAACCCCAGAAAAAAGAAAAGAGTGATTTTCTACTACTCTCCAGTTAATGAGTTTTGATCCCTGCCAAAAAATTAAAAACATATATTTTTATTTTTATAATAAAATTAATTTTTTGATAAAATTAAGTTAAAATTTTAAAATAACATACAATTTAAAATTTTTTATTATTTGTTTCAATTATACTTCGAGATATGAAATTTTAGCCAAACGCAAACTAAAGTAAATGGCGATAAACATCGGGGCGCCTTACTAAATGCTAACTCAAATAACATGTGTATTTATCGTAGCATGATATATTATTTAGAAAAAAAAATTACTTAATTAAATATTACTTAATTTTATTATATGTCTATACATGTATATATGTTTTTAAAAAACTTTGGTTAAAAAATATGATCTGACACTTTTAATCACAAAATTAAATTAATCATATTTTTTAAAATTAATATATTTAAATTAAATATAAATATAATATTATACATTGCCAGAATTAAATATATTTATATATTCAAATATCAAAATTTTGAAAAAATTAAATAATAAACCCTAAACCTATATAAAACCCTAAATATTATGCATTATTCAAATAACAAATTAACTATAAATATAATATACACAAAAATTATATGTATTTTTAGGGTTTAAAAAACCAAGCCGAACTTAGGGCTAAAAACCAAACTGAAACTATAATTTTCGGATCAGATCAAACCGAAACTATAAGTTTTGGTTAGGTCCAAACCGAAACTTATAATTGCGGTTTGACAAAAATGTTGCCCCTAATTATGGAACCAAACCGAAACTATAAGTTTTGGTTTGGTTGAAAATATATTTATAAATGTAAATGCTTGACAAGTTATTATTAAACATTGAGATTCTCTACTCTTTTATGCCTGCTCTTAATAAAAATGTAAAAATTTAATTATATTATTATTGGTGTTAGCTCAAAAATTAAATTATGAACTCTGATCGATCAAAATAATTTAGAAAACTGATACTACATCTAAAATATTTTTAGAATTTACAATTACTATTAAATTAATCAGATATCATAATTTTAAATTTGATTTAAATAAAAAAATTAAATTTTATCCCATCTCTAGAAATCGAATTTAGACAAAAATACATATATTATATAAATGACTTTATTTGGTCAGTAAAATACTAGTGATATTAACACTTTAAATAATTTTTTTCAAAATTAAATTAATCTTTGACTTTTAATTTCAGTTGTAATTATTTTAGGAATAATTATATATATAATTATTGGACAGTAAAATACTAGTGCTATTAACCCTTTAAAAAATTTTTTCAAAAATAAATTAAATATATTTTGATTTTTAATTTCAATTGTAATTATTTTAGGAATAATTGTGCATAATTAATTAATTAATTAATTTTCAGTAGGTTATCCCTATAATTGCTTAACATTCGATTTATGCCTTTAATTGGGAGGAAAAATGAAAGAAAAAAGAAAAAGGAAAATGAATTGGGTAAGTATTGCATAACACTGAATATAAAGTGGATACTCATTGCTATACATGTTATTTATTTATAAAACAAGCTATAAATATATATACAATTCTTTACATATATATATATATAATAAATACACTTACTATATGCTATATAATAAAATCATATGATAAAAAATGAGATTGTCTCCCACTATATAGACTGTAAAAATGCTTGCTTATTACATACTTAATAAGCTACCTATAATACAATAAGGAAATTATAATGTATAATAGAAAGTAATATTCTATTCTACTGAATTAATAAAGAAATCAAATGCCATAATGTTATATCAATTAATTAAATTTGCAATTTTTTTTAAATACTTTTGAATTAAAGTAATCTATATCCATTAATAAATTTCACTAATAAAATAAAATAATAATTTTATATCAAATACAACAATTAAATTTTTTATAACAAATAAAATAATAATTCATAATTATAAATATTTTAATAATAATATTTCATACCTAATTTACCTACTTAATAAGCTACCTATAAAAAAAATTAACATGATAATTTTAATTTCATGCCTAATCTCTAAATAAATTATATATAAGTTTATAAAAAAATTAATGAAAAAATTGATAAAATAATTAGGCTATATATAATTGCAAATTTAATTGATTTATAATAAAAAAATGGAAAGGATAACTATATTTAATGAAATAAATCCTATAACCATTAATGAATTTTAATATATTATCATATATGTCCTTATCATATATATTATCATATATGACATTATGGAGGTATCATTTTAATTTTTTTTTATAAATATTTTTATTTAATAATTTCGAGAAAGACATAAAATAAAGAAATTGAAATATTAAATTATGTAATAAATTAATAAAAAAATTAAAAAAAATATTATGTAATGACAGAAAAAAATATATTTTGAACTTTTTAGCCTTTTCAAGTTAACTTGAATATAAATATTAATGATAATTATTTATAATATTTTAATATAAAAATAAAAATAAAAATAAATTTATTTATAATTTTTTTCTTAAAAATTTTGTCGTCCCTTCATTTAAATTAGGGTTCCGACACTGCATGTATACAATAAATGTAAACAGAGTTTACTCTAATATATATATATATATATAATTTATTTATGAATGTAAGAGAAACTTTAGAATCAATTTTATTAAAACCTTTAAAGTTTTTCTTTAATTTAATTACCTACATACACTTATCAATTATAAAACATAAATCGTACAAGGATGAAACAATGATTCAAATCCAATTCTTATGTAAAATTCATTTAACATTATAATAAAACAAATCTAATAATTTTCATTTTTTTTATCAATTGGATTTATAAAAAAGACAGCTTCTTTTTTTTTTTATGTAAATCACTTTATTTATTTTCATTGACGATTAACAAATACAATCATATAATAAAAATATATATATACCTATAAGTCCATGTCAATTAATAAATTGAATTTAATCATATTTAAAAGCTTTAATTTAATAATTAAATTTCATTCAATCAATTATTCAAAATTAGTCATAATTAATTGTTAAAAAATTCATTGAATATCACCTAATTACGGAAAATTAACTAATTATGAAAAATCAATAGCTATATTTATATCTTAAAATTGATATTAATAATTATAGATTTAGCAATATCATATGTATTCATATTAAATAATTTAAGAATATATTTTATAAACTATATAATTTAACAATTTAAGTGTAAAATTATTTTAAAATTTTAGGAGGATGCCATAATTATTTTAATATTCAATAATTTTTTCATGTTTCGTGAATAATAATAATAAAAATTCTAAATTAATTATTAAAATTAGCTTGATGAATATAAAATTTTGTTATTTTTTATTGAATGAAACTTGATTTTCATACTATATAATTTATCAACGAATCAACTAAAATATAAAAATATTAAAAATTAAATGTGGACTCGTGAGATATAATTGTCACCTCTCAATTATTATCCAATCAAAAATAAAAATTAGTTATTATATTTTTGTAACTCTAAAAAAATTATTTTTATTTAATTTTATCTTAAAGTTATTTACAATAAATTTATATGTTAAATGCATTTTTTTACTTTAAAATTTTGATCATTCTCCGTTTAAATCATGATTTTGCCAATGGAAATTATAGTCTATAATTACATAATTATTAAGCCTTAAAACTCGAAATTAAATATATATATATATATATAAAGAGTGTAAGAATTTTAAGGTGAAAAAAATAACATAATGCCCTATTTAATTGAACTCAGAATATCTTAAGCAAATAATGAATTAATTCACATACCGTTCAAAGATGAAGCAACCATTGATGAATTGATGTGCCTCTTTAATTGAAATCTTTAATTCTAAACACTCTTCTTCTCTTTATCTAACTATTATACACATATATTGATATTTTTAATTGATGGAATAAATTCATTGTTAAAGGGTTTTCTGTGCTCTTTTATAGATAAAAGAAGATGACTAGAAATCGTTCAACAAAAACTGAACTGATTATGCAAACTAGGAGTTCATTTCCTTTCTTTGCGAATTAAAGAAATTCATTTACGGTCTTAAACAAGCTTTCAGGCAATGGTACATAAAGTTTAACGATACCATCGCAACTTTTGGATTTAAAGAAAATATTGTTGATCACTGTATTTATCTGAAAGTTAGCAGGAGAAAGTTTATATTTCTGATACTATATGTGGATGGTATTTTGCTAGCTAGTAGTGATCTTGGTTTATTATGCAAAATCAAAAAATATCTCTCTAAAAACTTTCAGATGGTTGATATGGGTGAGGCAAACTATGTTATTAGCATAGAGATCTGTAGGGATCGATCTCGAGGACTGCTAGGTTTGTCTCAGAAAGGGTATATTAATCGATTCTTAGAGAGATTTAATATGCAATTATATTTAGCAGGTGTTGCACCTATTTTAAAAGGTGACAAATTAAGTAAATGACAGTGTCTAAAGAATAACTTTGAAAAGGAACAAATGAAGAAAATTCCTTATGCATTAGCTATATGAAATTTGATGTACGCTAAAACCTGCACTAGACCAGATATCAGCTATGCTATTAGTATGTTGGAAAGATACCAAAGTGATCTAGGATTCGAATACTAGAAGGCTACAAAGAAGGTTATGAGATACTTACAAGGGACAAAGGATTATATACTCACATATAAAAGATCAGAACAATTAAAAGTGTTTGGGTACTCAGATTCAGATTATGCTGGTTGCCTTGATAGCTTAAAGTCAACTTCAGGTTTTGTCTTTATGCTAGCTAATGGAGCAATCTCGTAGAAGAGTGTAAAATAGTCAATTACTGTCTCACCCACGATGAAAGCTGAATTTGTTGCTTGTTTTGAAGCCTCAAATCATTCTTTGTGGTTGCGAAATTTCATCTCAGGGCTTGGTGTTGTTGACTCTATTGCCAAGCATTTGAGAATATATTGTGATAACACCGCAACTGTTTTTTTTTTAAATGGTAAATACTCCAGTGGATAGAAATACATGGACTTAACGTACTTCGTTGTTAGAAAAAGAGTCCAGAAATAACAAGTGTCAATTGAAAATATTAGTACCACACTTATGATTTTTGATCCATTGATTAAGGAGTTACCTCCAAAGACATATTTGGAACATGTTATAAGAATGAGTCTTTTAAGTAATCCATAATATCTATGATAATGAATATTTTAGTGGTTATGTAATTGACATTTTTGTGCATTAAACTATGTTTCTGTTTTCCCTGTTTTTCAATTATAAGTGCACATTTTGTTGTTTGATCAACAAGAAATGTCTTGACAAGACAAATTATTGGGACTATTTTGGCTTGATGAACTGAGTTTGTAAGGGTTATTGATGTGTAGTACATAGAAGAAATATGATATTGAAATCATGTGACCGATATAATTCACATTTATAATCTAAGCTTATTTCAGTATTATAGTATAGCACTTTGGGTTTGTTGGCAACTTTTATTAAAAATTTGTAATCACGTGTCAAATTCTTTTATTAAGTTCAATAAATGTATTTTGATATGAGATGTATATATTATATATCATAGTTTTCATAATCGGTTTATCGGATCAAGTGGGAGAATGTTAATTCTATATAAATTAAGTGGATGACCCACTAACCTAGTATTTTAGTATTTATAAACTTAGTTAATTATAATAGTTATAGCTAATTAAACTGTTCATTAAATTATAAATTATTATTATTAAGATAAGATAATATTTTGATGGAGTGAGTAATCTTTAAAATAATAGATGATAATTATCACATAATTTAATGGGTAGTTTAGATACCTATAACTATTATAAGTGAATAAGTTTATAAAAATTAAAATATTAAGTTAGTGAGCCATTCACTTAATTTAAGTGAAATTAACAAATGAGCATTTTGGTAGTTTTGAGATTACCCATATGAAAATCGATTTGAAATGCCATAAAGTCGAGGGGAAATTGTTGATGGCTCCAACGACAGAGAATATATACCACCCAATGATAAAAGATAGCAAAAATTGATAGTTGTGGTGACAAGAGAAGCTATCAGACTGACATGAATCGTTGACTTGTTGAGTTGGAGTCAACAAATTGCGTGGAACATTGTAGATTACGTATGTAGATGTAAGTTATGGAAAAAATATGTGGTGTCAAATTTCTTTTTTTTAATTATTATTTCTATGTTTGATTTTTATTTTGGGCGCACACACACATATATATATCTAGAGATGGACCTAAGGGGGGGGGGGGGGCAAATGATCCCCCCTCGCCGACAGCCAGAAGCACATATAGGGGGTGTACTTTTGGCAGCTGAAAATAAATTACAGAGGGACTGCCGGAGCCCTCTACAATTTTTGACCATGCGTGAGGGGTTGAAGACACCCCTCACACAATATTTTTTTTTACAAAAATGCCCCTGATTGAAACGATATCGTTTCAGTTAGGGGTTATATATATTTTTTATACTTATGAGTGAAACGGCGCCGTTTCACTCATAAAAAATTAAAAAAAATAAAGAGAGGAGCTGCAAAATATAGTTCCTCTGTGACGCGAGAGAGAAGAGAGCAGAGAGGCAGAGAGGAGAAAGCCAGAGATAGAGACCGGCGACCGAATTTTGCCCCCCCTTCGTTGATGTGCTGGGTCCGCCACTGTATATATCACACACACACACACACATATATATACACAACTGACACACACACACACACGTATATATACACAGCTGAAAATAATATTCATAAGTTTCACATATATATAGCTGAAACTAATGATGTATATACAGCTGAAACTTATGAATACACCATTATAATTTTTATGATTAAAATATTCTTTTATAAAAAGACATACAGGAATATATATATATTTTTTAGAATCATCAAAATGTCATATAAAAATACTAAATACACACTTATTTCTTTTAACATTTATTTCTTCAAATATCTCTCAATGTAACTATTTTTATTAACAAATCCGAACTTTAAAAAAATCCTTCAAGCCTCTTTATTTTCTTCATTTATTGTTTTTATCACCCTTTTCATAAATTTTGAAGATAAAGATAAGTTCAAGCAATAATTCAAACATAAAAAGATTAGTTTAAGATAACAAAATGAGTTATATATATATTAACTAATATAGTTGATGACACGTGGTTCACTCTGAACTACCAATCTTAATTCATTTGGTCGATCACAAGTGAAAGATAGTTCGCTATTATGGACAACCAAATAAATATTAATTGATTATTGTGATCAACTAACATATTTCTTGTCGACTAAACAACCAATCATATACATGGTGGTTGGCTACTTTGGCCGATCATATAACATATGGTTGGTTGTTTTAATAAACTAAATGTCTATTTAATTTTATATTATATGATTAATTTTATATATTTGTAGAATAATTCTAGAGATAATATGAATTTGGTTCTTATTATATTATTATAATTAAATAATATGTAATCATAAATATATCTAATATAGCTCTAATAATACACTATTTTCATCATAGATATTCTAGGGTAAAAATGCTTAAATATCCTAGGTTCGTACTACAGCAAAACAACTTAGTTTTATGATAGCAATAAAACATTCAACATTATTTGAGTCGAAGAAAATTGTGAGAGTGATATTGACCTATAAAAAAAGTGAAAAATATAGAAAATATGTAAAGCCAAGTGATAAGAATGCAAAAAGAAGGGCATTAAGGACAAAGAAACGTGATTATCCATTTTGTATGCAATTTATAAACTCTTTAATCAACAAAGCCATCAACACTTAAATCAACTTAGAAATTGACATAATTATGGAATATACCAAATATCTATAAACCCAAAATATAAATCATAAAAGTACTTATCAAAATAAATTCCAAATATATAGTAGGCAAAGTCTAATAATATAAATCCTAAATAAATAGCTAAAGTCTAATAATTTCTCAGTCGATGGATTGTTAGATGTTTGTCGTCATTGTGTTGATGTAGTAAGATGTATTTGTGAAGAATTACCACATATCATATCTAAAAAATTGAATAAAGTGTAATATTAGTTAACATAACTAAAATAAATATTCAATCGAGCAAAATAGAATGTGTAAAGAATAATATTATCACACAATTATAAATTTAAAAAATATATTTGTTCAATGTTTTAGTCATACGCAACTGGATAACTAAATCAATTTAGTCAACCACAATGACCAATTATTTCTATTTAGTTGGCTATAATGGCAGATTAAATGGTTATAGTTGGCCACTGTGGCTAACTAAATGGTTTTAGCTGGCCACAATGGCCAACTATAACCATTTAGTCAGCCATAAATATGAATAATCGGTGCTAATTTGCTGAATATTATAAATAACTCTATTTTTAATAAGATTTTTCCAATTCAAAAACTAACCAATATCTATATATATATATATATATATATCTAAAAATTTGAATTTATATACAATCTACCAATTTAACCAAAATAAAATAAAGAATCAAACAAATATAACAAAATAACTAACTAAGATTAAAACTAACCTTTAATTTTTAAGAGAAAATGGCATTAGATAGATGCACCAATGACAAAATTAGCGATAGATTGAACAGGGAAGATAAAAAATGAAAGGAGTTAAAATTTTAAAATTGGTGACAAATATTTTTAGTTATTAAAGTTTATGGATAAGAAAGTGTATATTTAGTGTTTTTTACAGTTTATGTGAAACATAATTAGGGATATAATAGTAATCACACACACATATATATTATATAAATAATATATTAATATTTATAATTATATATTATAAATTATAAATTATAATTATATAAATTATATATATTTATATATGATGGTATCCCTACTTCCCAAGCTCATTGGGCGGGCTCTATGTCCGGTATCACTCTCATGACCAAACTCTCAGAGGAAAGATGGATCTAACTTTAGGACACTTCGGTCTGACAGAGCCTATAGTATCTGACAGACAGTCTCTTGACACAACGTCGTACGGCTCTGACACATTCGCAATTAGCACTGACACTACAGAGACGTTGTCTCCCTTCACCCACTATATATAGGGTAAGCCCCTACAGGTACAAGATCTTCCTCTTCTCTCTCTCGCTCTCTCTTCTACTCTCATTGAAACTGTCATAAGAGAGGAGCTAGTAAGTTTATCTGATTTCTTACCTTCTTCAACTTTTTCTCTACTGAAATAAACCACATTTATGTATGAAAATGGTACTTTGAGAGGAAAAAAAGATTGATTAAGTCTATGATAACTCACAAATTCTCGGGTGTAGCCATGGGTTGAATCTCACATGTTTTCTTCTATCACAACGGAATGATTTGGGAGGGGCTGATAATATCGTGCTGATTTTCAGATCATGAAACTTTTAACCACTAGAATAAAATACAACTATATTAGAAAAATTAAATTGATGACAAGCAAAACCTCTTGATTAGGTTTAACACATGTTCAGGTGGGAATATGGGGACAATACAATATGTTTCTTTTTGTCCCCCTGTAATCTTGTTTATTCTACTGGAAAGACTTGCAATCTCTGACGTCAAATGCTTATTTTGTTGTTTTAGCTTATTACGCAATTCTTTATTTTTGTTTATCAAATACTCAATCTTCTCGCCTTGTTGAGCATTATTTTCTCACAATTCCTGGATTACTTTTTCTTTTTCTTGATTCTCCTTTTCAAATGGCATACAACGTTCCTCCAACTTATGAATTGTATTATGTAGATTTCTCAAATTTGTTGAATCAAATGGGGATGCCTTCAATTATTCACCCTATAAGCGAAAATTTTTGTCTCCACTCTAGGTGGAATGATTCTTGCGACTTCGATATTGTTATGCTCTGGGCCTTAGACAACATGAGCCGAACGGGCTGAAAAGATAGAAAGGGGTGGATGACTCAATTTCTAAGAAATCTCCAACTCCTACTTAGGTTCGGAAAGTAAAGATATATATAGGGAAGGTGAGAAGTGTTCCAGTATCCCCATAATGCCCGGTTTATTGGAATCGGCCTTTTCAAGTCTAAATATTATTAAATTATTAAATTATTAAAATATTATCCATACTACATATAATTAAAGCAAATAAACAGCAACCACATTATAATTAAACAACTAAATAAAATGGGTATCTATAAAAGATGGAAACATACCCTTAAAGTATTCCAATGTCCATACAAATAAATAAATAACATAGGACACCCACCGATTGCTGGAAACATGTCCTTTACAATGGTTTAAAATTTTTTAAATTAAAACAAATTATTAAAATAAATCGATCGAACTATGACTTAGACATTAGAGTCTTCTCCGGGGAGCCTGATCCCTCTTCTCTATCTTATCTTGCAGGTAGGAGAGCTAGCAGCAGAAGAACCCAAGCTCAAGCTAGGACCCTCTTAGATACGTCCTAGCATCAATATATATATATATATATAAATTATTGGATTTTTTACACCATATATATTTCTTTGTTTTTTAATCAGTGAGTATTTAGAGTTTTGTGATTAGATGATTAAGTTAATACTAAAATTTTATAATTTAATTATAAATTAAGTAAAATTAATGTTCTTATTTAAAATAGTATTTTTAAAAAATTAAGTTTAATAAAATTCTATAAATAAATTAATAGATTTAAGAATTAAAATGAAAAAATACATAAATAATTTAATAAATTTTAAAATTTAATAATAATATAAAATTTTAATAAATAATTTTTTTATAGAAATTTATAACAAAAATTTAAATTTTATTTAGCATTAAATATTTAATTTTATTTTTAATTTATTTGTAAATTTTTTTACTTAAAAAATTTGCTTCCCATTATTTAATTTCTAATTCCACTATTGTATGTACAATCATATAATAAAAGAATACATACCTATAAACTTATGTCATCATAATGAATAAATTAAAATTTAATCATTTAAAATATTACTTAATAGTTAAATCTCATTTAATCAATTATTCATACATCACAATAAATTCTATAAAAATATTTAACATAAATTAATTAATTATGTAAAATCAATACGTAAAAATCTCACAGATTATGGAGATCATAGTCCAATTATAAGTTGATAAGATTGAGTAAATTCCACAAGAAAAGATCGCATAAATACAAAAGATAGTGGCGGTGACAGGGGAGACTGACAGACATGGACCGTTTACTTATACAGACAAAGTCAAAAAGTAGATGCAGCGTTGCGTAACTTGCGTGATAAAAGGGCTGATTTTATCTTATCAACAAGACATGGTTCGTATGGTAATTTTATCCAAGCCGGTCATTAATGATGTAATCATCCGGACGTCATCCACGCGCTTAAGCTAATTCATTATAAGCTAATGTTTCATATGGAGCGAATTTTACATTTTGAGGGTGTTTTCCTTTGTTTATTATTATTATTATTATTATTATTATTATTATTATAAGCTTTATTTTAAAAAAAATTAAAATATTCCTCGGTAGACTCTAAATGTCCGCTAAATCATAATGAATAGCTGAATCAAGAATTGGACGGTGGTGGACAGTGACAAAACCGAAGGGGGAGAAGAGGTGGGTAAAATTTTTAAATAAAAAAATTATAGATAAATTTATATTAATTTTATATTTATATTAAAAAATTAATATAAATAATTGATATTAATATTAATATTAATATTTTATTTTATTTTATATTAAATATTTAAATATTTATTATTTTTATTTAAATATTTAAATATTATATGTATTACTTTTTAAATAATATTTATATTTTAAGACATTTTAAAGAACGTGTTTAAACTTATTATTTTTTAATAAATTTATATGATAAAATATTTTTTTTATAAAATAATTAATCTAATCATAAAACTCTTAAACCTAATTTATAATCAAAATATAAAATAATTAACTTAATCACAAAATTTTAAATTTTAAATTCATATTATAATCAAAATTTAAAATAATTAACCTAATTATTAAATAAACTAAAACCTATAAATTAAATATTAAATTAAAAAATAATTATAAAAAAATTATAATACTCATAACATTATCAAAATAATAAATTAAAAAATAATTTTAAACTTTTAAAATAATTAATATTTAAAAATTAATTTCAAAGATATATATATATATATATATATATATTATATGGTAGGACCAAGAGAGAGGCAATGAACCCCCATACCCCTTTGGTACCACTCTTGAAAAGGACAGACATGAAAATTTTAAGTAAAAAAAATTATAAGCGAATTGAAAATAAAATTAAAAATTTAATATTATAATTTATATTTTTGTTATAAATTTATATAAAAAACTTATCTATCAAAATTTTATATTATTTATTAAATTCAAAAAATTTATTAAATTTTTTATATGCCTTTTCATTTTAATTTTTGGATATATTAATTTATTTATAGAATTTTATTAAATTAAATTGTAATATCCTCATGTATGCCCTAGAAGTTTTGATTATGTTGTTATTGTTGTTGTTGTTGTTGGTTTAAAATGTGATTGAATGTATATGTTGTGTGATAAAAAAAAAATTGAAAAGAGAATGTTCATGTGTTATTTGAAAGAAAAGTGATGTGTAGAGAAGATGTATATGTAGTGTATATGGCAATATATATAGCATATATGTTGGTCAAAGGGAGAGTCAAGGTGTTGGATATAGTGGAAGAAGATATTTAGTTGTTGTTATTGAAATTACTATAAAGGGCATGCTAAATAAAAGGAAGTGTAATTATGTTTAAGAGGGCATTTTGGTATTTCTTCTTTTGGAAATTGTGTGGTGGAGGTTAAAAGAGGATTTGGTATTTTGTTTGTATTTCTTCTTTTCTTATTTGTTTCAGCTGTTGCAGCTAGGAGATTGATTAGAAAGGGGTGTGAAGCTTATCTTACTCATGTGGTTGATACTAGAGTGAAGGGTTCCCCTATTGATAGTATTGCCACAGTTGTAGAGTTCCTAGATGTGTTTCCAGAGGAGTTGCCAGGGTTACCTCCTGAGAGAGAGGTGGAGTTCGGTATTGAATTGTTGCCTGGTACCACTCCTATCTTTATTACTCCTTATAGAATGGCACCAGCAGAATTGAGGGAGTTGAAAGTGCAATTGCAGGAGTTGTTGGACAAAGGATTTATTCGCCCCAGTGTTTCTCCTTGGGGAGCTCCTGTGTTATTTGTGAAGAAGAAAGATGGTACTATGAGGTTGTGTATCGATTATAGGCAATTGAACAAGGTGACTATTAAAAATAAATATCCTTTGCCTAGAATCGATGATCTCTTTGATCAATTGAAGGGTGCAGCTGTGTTTTCTAAAATTGATCTGAGATCAGGGTACCATCAGTTGAGAGTTAGAGCTGAAGATGTTCCTAAGACCGCCTTTCGGACCAGGTATGGGCATTATGAGTTTCTAGTTATGCCTTTTGGTTTGACGAATGCACCTGCAGCTTTTATGGACTTGATGAATAGGGTGTTTAGGCCCTATTTGGATCAGTTTGTGGTAGTGTTTATTGATGATATTATGGTATATTCGCGTAATGAGGAAGAGCATGACAAGCATCTACGGATTGTGCTGCAAATCTTGAGAGAGAAGCAATTGTTTGCTAAATTGTCAAAGTGTGAGTTTTGGCTTGATCAAGTAGTTTTTCTCGGTCATATAGTTTCAGCAGAGGGTATTAGAGTTGATCCGAGTAAAGTTGAAGCTATTCTGAATTGGAGTCCACCTAAGTCTGTGACTGAAGTTAAAAGTTTTCTGGGTTTGGCAGGCTATTACCGACGGTTTGTGAAAGATTTTTCTTTGATAGCTACTCCACTCACCAGATTGCTTCGGAAGGGAGTTAGATTTGTGTGGACAGATCAGTGTCAGGCTAGCTTTGAGCAGTTGAAAGAAATGTTGACTCAAGCGCCTGTTCTTACTTTACCTGTAGAAGGCAAACCATATGTGATCTACAGTGATGCTTCACATAGGGGTTTGGGGTGTGTGTTAATGCAAGAAGGTAAAGTTATAGCTTATGCATCTCGACAGTTGAAACCGCATGAGCTTAATTATCTGACCCATGATTTGGAGCTAGCAGCCATTGTTTTTGCATTGAAGATTTGGCGACACTATTTGTTTGGGGAGAAATGTTTCATCTACACTGATCACAAAAGTTTGAAATATTTGGGGGTTCAGAAAGAGCTTAATCTTCGACAGAGGAGATGGTTGGAATTGATTAAAGACTACGACTGTTTGATTGATTATCATCCAGGTAAAGCAAATGTTGTTGCTGATGCCTTGAGTCAGAAGTCTTTAGCAGGCTTAACTGTTTATTCGCTCTCGTTGCTTGTTGAATTGAGAGTATTGCATACCAGTTTTGTATTTTGTGATGATGGTGCATTGTTGGCACAGTTGCAATTGAAACCAGTTCTGTTGAATCAGATTAAAGAGGCTCAGTTGGCTGATGAGAAGATTCAAAAGATTGTTTCAGGTTGCCAGAGTGGAAAGAGTCAAGATTTTATTGTGAGAGATGATGGGAGTCTCTGGTTTAAGAACAGATTGTGTGTACCCGATGATGCAAATTTAAAAAGAATCATTTTGGAAGAAGCACATCAGTCAGTGTTTGCTATGCATCCGGGCAATACAAAGATGTATCATGATTTGAGGCAATTTTACTGGTGGTCTGGTATGAAGAGAGACATTGCTGAGTTTGTATCCAAATGTCTCACTTGTCAGAAGGTAAAAGCAGAGCATCAAGTTCCAACCGGGTTGCTTCAGCCGTTGTCAATGCCTGTATGGAAGTGGGAAAGAGTGACAATGGATTTTGTGTCTGGGTTGCCATTGACACAAAGGAAGCATGATGCTATCTGGGTGATTGTTGACAGGTTGACTAAGACAGCTCATTTTCTTCCGGTTCGGATGGATTACTCTTTGGTGAGATTAGCTGAGCTGTATATCCATGAGATTGTGAAGTTACATGGTGTTCCAACTTCTATAGTATCTGATCGAGATCCCCGGTTTACTTCCAGGTTTTGGAAGAGTTTGCATGGTGCTTTGGGTTCTCGATTACACTTTAGTACTTCTTTCCATCCGCAGACGGATGGACAGTCAGAGAGGGTGATACAGATTGTTGAGGACATGTTGAGGAGCTGTGTCATTGATTTCTCTGGAAGTTGGGACAGATTTCTACCTCTTGTGGAGTTTGCTTACAACAACAGTCACCAATCTAGCATTGGTATGGCACCGTTTGAAGCATTGTATGGCAGACGGTGTAGGACACCTCTTTGTTGGAGTGAACTTGGAGAAGGTAAGTTAATTGGGCCTGATTTGATTCAAGAAACTGAAGAGAAAGTGAAGTTGATTCGAGGTAGGTTGAAAGCAGCTTCAGACCGACAGAAGTCTTATGCAGATCTAAAAAGGAGAGACATAAAGTTTAATGTTGGAGATAAAGTATTTTTGAAAGTGTCTCCTTGGAAAAAGATTCTGAGATTTGGTCGAAAAGGGAAATTGAGTCCTCGTTTCATTGGACCGTATGAAGTTTTGGAAAGAGTTGGGCCAGTTGCTTATCGGCTTGCTCTGCCACCTGAGTTGGATCGTATCCATAATGTATTCCATGTTTCTATGTTGAGGAGATACAGATCGGATCCATATCATGTGTTGCCGATTGAATCTATCGAGGTGAATCAAGATTTGACGTTTGAAGAGGAACCAGTTGCTATTTTGGCACGTGAAGTGAAAGAGTTGAGAAACAAGAGTGTTCCATTGGTGAAAGTTCTATGGAAGAATCATGGAAAGGAAGAGGCAACTTGGGAAAGTGAACAAATCATGCGAGAGCAATATCCTCAATTATTTCGGACTTGATATCAAGTAATTTCGAGGACGAAATTTCTTTTTAGAGGGGGAGAATTGTAATATCCTCATGTATGCCCTAGAAGTTTTGATTATGTTGTTATTGTTGTTGTTGTTGTTGTTGTTGTTGGTTTAAAATGTGATTGAATGTATATGTTGTGTGATAAAAAAAAAATTGAAAAGAGAATGTTCATGTGTTATTTGAAAGAAAAGTGATGTGTAGAGAAGATGTATATGTAGTGTATATGGCAATATATATAGCATATATGTTGGTCAAAGGGAGAGTCAAGGTGTTGGATATAGTGGAAGAAGATATTTAGTTGTTGTTATTGAAATTACTATAAAGGGCATGCTAAATAAAAGGAAGTGTAATTATGTTTAAGAGGGCATTTTGGTATTTCTTCTTTTGGAAATTGTGTGGTGGAGGTTAAAAGAGGATTTGACTTTTGTTTGATCAATTTCTTTTCTTCTTTTCACGTGTGGCCGGCCAACTTAGAGAGCAAGAGAGAAAACAAGAGTTGATGATATTTGAAGCTCAAATTGAAGAAGTTTTCAAGTGGTTAAGTGGAAATCCAAGAAGATTCATTATTTTTGGTAAGTCTCTCTTAATTCTCTTAGTTTATTTAAGTTGGTTGTGAGTTTGGTTGTGGATTTTTGATGGTAGGGTTGTGTTGATTATTATATGTTGGATTTAATTGGTTGTGGTGTTGGTTTTGGATTTGAAGATGATAAGTTAAGAGTGATGTTGGTTTTAGGGTTTTGGAAATGGTAAGTGATAAATTATATTGTGTTATTTTGGATTAGGTTTTGGAAGAAGGTGATTTGCTCTAATTTGAGAAGTGAAGAATTCTTGGAGAAAAGAAAGTGTTTAGAGTTGTATAATTGGTGCTAAAGGTAAGTGCAAACTATATGGTTACAAACATGCATATGTTGTTTAATCTTAAAACACTTTTGTTTGTAAATGTGATAAGGTATCAAATGTATTGTTAATGAATGTTGGTGATGAAAATATTGTGATGAGCATGTAAAATAATTGCTAATGATGTTGATTATGTCCATTTGAATGAGGTTATGTTGTGTACAATGTGTTTTAAGTTAACCAAAAGAAATTTGGCTACATTTAGGGTTTATGCATGAGAGACACGTAATTTGGGGCGGTCGCTATTATTCATGTGCGGTCGCGACTTAGGTCGGGCTTCTGACCGTGAAACCTACTGTAATAAGGTTTCATCTTGTAATTGTATGGAGCGGTCGTATTCAGGTGAGGTGCGACCGCTAGAAAGGTTCTGTTCACCTTATTGGAAGCAACCTAATCCTGCAACAAGATTCTCAAATACATGTTAAATAGATCATCCATTTGAGTTGTCAAGGATCAAAATAGAGATCATTTGTCTAACATCATTGTTGAATCATGAAATGTGAAATGATATGGAATGTGATTTAAAGCCATTGTGATTGGCTATGATGATTTAATTGAATGAAACAAGGCATGGTTGCCAATATGATAATGAGAAGTGATAATGGAATTGATAATGCATATGATATTACATGAACAAGGTTATGTATTGTGTATTGTGAGGCTTGTGAATGGTGATGTGTATTATGAATAATGTACTTTGAAATGTGATACCAATAATGCTATATGCACAATATGAATTGAGATATGAAATGCTATAAAGCCATTGTGATTGGCTATGATGGTTCAATTGAAAGAAATGAGGTATGTTTGCCTAGTTGATGATGAGATTTGAAAATGAAATGATAAATGAATTGTGTGGCTAATGTGTTATTCCATTTTTAGAGTTTGTTGTTGGTGGCATGCCTAATATGAGTAACAATCTCTTGAAGTTAGGTTGGAATTGATTCCTTGAAGCCTAATTGAGATGTTACAACCCTTGAAGCTAGGTTGGGTTGGTTTTTGAAGCCAAGTTGGGTTGAAGCTTAGCATGCTTTGCTCCCCTTGAAGCTTGGTTGAACTTAATCCTTGAAGCCTAGTTGGGTATATGATAATGATAAATGTGATAACAAAACCAAAGCATTAACTCTGAAAATCGAATAGCATATTAGTGTGTCTTGGGCCCATGCTTGTCTTTGTTTAATTTGATTCATGAATGGTAAAATGATTGACTAATGAGATATATGGAAGATGGTTGAAATGTGGTATGTATATATATATGTGAATATTAAATGTAAAGGTATGTTATTAGCTTTTCACTTATGGTGTTGTTTTTGTGAATAATATGTATGACATTGCATTGCATTAAAGCATGATTTGTCTTACTAAGCCGTTGGCTTAGCGCGATAGTATTTAATCGCACAGGTAACAGAGTTGAACCCGAGAGTTCTTCGAGACCTAGTGAGAGTAGACATTGAAGGGTTTATTCTTGGATTTAAAGATCAGAGAAGAGCTGCCAATCATGTATAAATTCTTTATGTTTTGTAAAGTATTGTGTATAATGTAAATATGTGTATATTTATAGATATGGACTTAAATGTTTTCATATATGTAAATATTTTATAAATTCCGCTGCGTATTAAGTAAATGTATTTATATCTATTTTGTTTTATATTACAAGTAATTACTTATTTTTCTCTAATGTATAATGAGAAAGCTTATAGTATCATTTAAAATGTTTTGAATGTTAATAAAAATCCGTAGCATTCCTATATTCGATACATGTATACTACATTGTGGTGTATGTAGTGTGTATGTATTGGGTGTGGGGGTGTTACATAAATTTTATAAAATACTATTTTAAATAAAAATATTAATTTTACCCGATTCATAATCAAATTGCAAAATTATAACATTAACCTAAATATCTAATAATAAAATTATAAATATCCGCTAATTAAAAATAAAAAAAGAGAAACATATATGATGTAAGAAAACCATATATATATACATATATATATGTGTGTATATATATATATATATATGTAGGATCCACTCCTTCCGCTCCTGAGTACAAAAAAGCCAGTTATTTAAAGATTTAATGTTATATTTAATTTTTAGAGTTAACATCTTGTTGAAGTCTTTTATATACTTGAGCAGATAAAAAAGAATCTTCAAATGCATGAAAAAATGTCATCAAATAACCAAAGATAATAATGCAGAAAAAGAGACTCAAATAGACTCATCCATGAACATTGCCTAGAATGAAAACTAATGAGCTAATTGGAAATGAGTACCTAATCTATTAAGGTAATCTCACGTGGATTTAAAATGAAAAAAAAAATATGTGTTAATATATGGGGAAGGACTATCACCTATAAATTGAGTGTTGGATATTTTAGTTATGATAGTACCAAATATACCAATATGTGTATGTGTCGTGGTCTTAATACTCTCATATAATTGTCAACCTTCCTAAATTTATAATAATAATAATAATAATTTAACATGATATCAAAGTAGATTTGTGTTAGATGTCCAATATTAATGGCTGCATTTCTTCCCTGATTTTTCGAGTAGGATTGTAATACCCTTGTACTCTATATATGTATAATACATATATTCCATATACATAAAATATACATATAGAATATAATAGTGTCACTTTAACAATCAATATTAGCCCCTCAATTCAATATTAAAAATAATTTAAATTTAAAAAAGAAAATCTTGGGAAATAATTTGCCAAAGTTTTGTATTTAATTTATCAAATCCCAATAATACAAATAACACATCATGCATTAAACAATACTCCCAAATACATATTTTTATAAAATTCACCACTTCTCCAAAAATATCATCAATTCCTCAATTTACATCCACGAGTATCATGTAAATATGCAATATTTCCCAAAACAAGTTTAATGTACAAATAATATTTATTTACTATACACAATCCTCATTACACAATATATAAATAATACATAAATGCAACACCTTCAAAGTTGGTCATGCGGCATCCACAACTTCAAGTCTCAATCACATACCGATTCACCTTCGTATACACTTCTAATACCTACGCGATACATATTATCGTGCTAAGTTCAAGAGCTTAGTGACACATACTTTAATAACATATAACATTTTAAAATTAATGTATAATTACAATGACACACAAGTTATCATGCCATTATTTCATGGTACACTTCACATAATGTACCTTTTATTTAAACGTTCTTTATCTTTAATAATATTGACTACTTATCCAATCACTCAATACATACACATCAACACACACTACTCTTATTTTGTTATATAATTCACATAACATTATACTAACTACAATACAACAACAATTACACATTTATCATTATTTGATAACATCAAATATCATTGCCATAATAATAAAAAAAATGCATTAAATCAATATATACATGTCAGTATCTCACAAAAATACATGTTGGGCCAACAAGTCCCTACACAATATTCAAATTCCAGAATAGTTAATTTTGCCCGTCGTGATACCAGAGTGTCTAGCCTCGAAGGCACAGTATATCAGTGATACCAGCGTGTCTCGCTTAAGGCATAATCATATCTATGACACCAGTGTGTCTCACCCAACGTAATCTTATCTGTGATACTAGGATGTCTCGCCCGAAGGCGTATGGCATGCAAAACATCACCAAAAATAACTTTTCTAGAACTAGATATTGAATAAGGTAACATGCATCACATTTTATCCATCTCCATTTATTTTTCCATAATTATGTATAATTTCATCATTTCATCATAATCAATCACATTCTCATATTTCAATTTCTTTCCTCTTTCTCATCATTATTTTTAGTTTCCATATTTCTCATTCATATTATTCCTTTTTTCCACATTTATCAAGTGATCACTTTAAACCATGATCATTATCATATTACTCATAACCCTATCACATTCTTCATATCCGCATACATATACAAGTTACACATCACATTACATCAAGCACGTTTATTTATCTTACGATATACATTATCTCAATATTTATCTATATATATGTATACTACCTCGCACAACACACATTATCTCAATTTATCAATTTTATCATATTTACTCTTTTTCTATAATTTCTCATATTTTTCATATTCCTTAACTATCTTCCATGTTTTCCATTCAAATTAAATATATTACTTAGCCACAATCATAATGTAGCCTATTTCCTCATTCTATTTTATTTTCCACGTTTTTATATTTATTTCTCATATTTTTACATCACATTTGACATAATATACATTTCATACAAAATGTACATAACAATACTTTAGCCATAATATAATGGCTTAATATTCATATTCCATGTTTTTCACTGTTTTAAATGGTATAATGACATATATCTTATCAAAACAGATATCAAAGTGGCATAACACATTGACAAATTCACAATGTGTTATGCCAACTCAAAGGCAATTAAAACATTATTCATTAAAGTATGTACTAACCTCAATTATACCATGTTCCACTTTAATCACCATCCAACTTTAACTTCACCATTTGCCCTTCAATACTTTTATTTCACAAATTCATTTTACTCAATTCTAAATCAAATTGCAAGTACAAATGATACATTAGCAACACATTCCAAGCCATTTAAATCAATTATACACCAATTACACCTATTCATCCTAAAATTGTTCCAAAAATCCTAATTACCCTTACTACTTCAATCAAACTCCTATCAAACCCATTCATTTCAATCATCCAATCTTAAAATCATTACTTTCTCACCAAAATAACATCATAACAACTCATTCTAACAATTATTGACACTCCCATCAAAAGTGAAAATTTCACATATTCATCCTAAAACCCCTAACTTCACCATACAAACTCATCTTAATCAATTCACTACCAAATCATCTTTTATTCGTCATATTAGCTTTATATCCACCAACATTAACAATTAACATCCATTATTGTTCATAACCTTGAAATCAAAGAAAACAAGCTTAAAAATGAAATTACTTACTTAAATTTTTGATTTTTTTTCTTTAAAATCTCCTTAAAACCTTTGAAATCTCCATGAAATTTGATGGGTTAGAATAAGCAAAAATGCTCTCTCTCACCCTCAAAATTCGTCCAAAAATGGTGGTGAAGAAGAAGATGAAGATACTTTTATGTTTTTGACTTTTTGTTCTTTCTTTTCAACTACACATATATATAATTATTAAATAATTAATTAAATATTAGATATTTTTAGTTTTTCTATCCAAAATTATATTTTTAATCTTATTTTACTTTTATTATTATTAATATTATTATATTAAAATTTAACTTTTTAATTTTTACCAAAGTTTATCTTTTAATGATAATGTATATATTAAGTGTATACTATGTATACACTATGTACATCCAATATATATATATTATGTATATATTAGGTATATACTATATATATACCTCTCCCACACTCTAATCATTCTTTCTTATTAAATATTTAATTATATTTAAAATTACAGATGTTACATGGATGTCTAGTCCCAACCGGCCAATGTTTCGAGAGAGTGTTTGAATTTCTTTCCTGGTTTCCTAAGCTAGAAGTCCACCCTTGGCCTCCCAGTATATAGTTCAAGTGATAATTGGATGTATCTTTCCAATTGTCACTTAAGGGGGAGTATTAAGTCAATCACACATGTATTTGAGATGAAAAAAAAAAATTAATATATGGTGAGGGATTGTTACCTAAGAGTTTAGTGCTATATATTTTAGGTATGAAAGTCATAGTACACAATATAACAATATGTGTGAGTGTTGTGACCTTAATACTCTCATATAATTATCAATCTCTCTCAATTCACAATAATAATAAAAATTTAATACAATCACCTATCCCATTTAATAAATAAAGCGGAACATATTTTATGTTTTGAATCTGAGTAGGAATAATGATGTGAACCCTTAGTATAAGTACTAGAGACCCCCTCGCCTTTATGCATGATACCAATCCTTTGAAAGACGGAATCAAATCCTTTGCCAAGTCCTCGACCCAAATCCAACATATGGAAGAGAATCTTAGAATTAATCTATCAACAAAGTGATTAACTTTGATGTATAAAACTTTGATCCAATAAGAACCAAGAAATCAAGAGATGGAAACATCTTAGGATAATATTGTATTCAATAAAAAAACTATCTAACCCTATTACATCATTAAAGAAGTGTTTAAAAAAGGTCAGGTTGTTTGGATGTAAAGACAACCTTAATCCTAAGCTACTAAACTAGTTTAGTATTCCTTTGGGCCTAAAACACACAAAGCCCATATTATATAATTTCTCGAGTCCCAAATAAGATAATCCTATCAAAAAACTTTAACAAATGAATAAAAGAACAAAGTACAAAACTCAGTTTGAATCTGGACAGTAGAGTTCACAGCAAATCTCGCAACCGTGTAGTTGACATGGATGGTGGAAAAAGACTAGTGGAATTGGCCTCCTCATAGTACCAATCACTGAGCACATTTGTTGTGTATTGAATTAAAGCTATTCCCTCATGTGTATTGCCACTTTGGACCAAGAAAACATTCTCAAAGAGAGAGGGGTACATGTTTTTTTCCTAGTATTAATTGATCTAACGGATGGGCTCAATGTCATCCATCTTCAACTTGACATCAAAGAAGATTTCAAAACCAAGAATAAGCTTATTAGTTATGGGACAAAACCAAGGTTTAGGAAAACCATAATATGGAAAACTTTCACCCTCTTTGACGAAGTACCCATTGAGTATAATACCTTTTTACCCTATATACATATATTACATACACTCCGTATATGTAAATTGCATATATAGAATACAAGAATGCTACATTAATTATTTATAGAAAATACTAATACTCACTACCTAAATAAATACAATATTTAAAATGATAAATTTAGTAAATAAAATACAATTTTAATTAATAAATCACCAAATTTGCTAGAGTTTTGTTTATAATTTCAATAATTCCCAAATCAACAAAACACAACTTGCAATAAAAATTACACTCCCAAATATTTATTTATCCAAACTTCTCAAGAGTTTACAAAAATTCACCATTTCATATATATATATATTCAAATACTTAACAAACATAGTTAATATACATATTATACTTTATAACTAATAACATTACTCAATATAAGTACCCATATATACATATAACCTCAAGTTTTGCTCAATATACATATGTTGTAAATAAAATATACAAAACCAAAATATATTGGAAATAACATTTTACATGAATGCAGCACCAGAAGGGTTTGGTCTTGTGGCAAAAACCTACCCTTTAGAATCAACCTTAGGTCCTAGGCCCTCTCTCAGGTCTATTAGGGATTCCTGGCTCTACCCTATCACCTGCGCGATAAAATAAATCATACCAAGTCACTAGCTTAGCAGTACATTCTTTGATAACAATAATTATTTAAAATGCATAGAAATATTTAGAATGCATTATGTGTTTCCTTATGTTATAGAAATGCATCATGCTTTCAATGTACTACCATACTAATAAAACTTGATAACATATCACAATCACACACATTAGGCCAAAAAGTCTATATATAATATTCAAGTCCCAGAAATATTGAATTGGCCTATCGTAACATGGGGACCTAAATGTTATATCATACCACCCAAAGGCGCATCCCCTACGGTGTCCATGCAGTTTTATAAATCTTTCAATGGGGGATGTTTGACTTATAATTTTGGATTTCCTAATCTAATCTAGGCTAACCTAATGCCTAAGGTCAATTTTAGGTTTAATCTTTAAACCTAAGTCTAAAGTCCAAGATTTAGATTCAATTCTTAAACCTAAGTCTAAAGTCTAAGTTTTAGGTTCAATTCTTAAACCTAAGTCTAAAGTTCGAGTTTTATGTTCAATTTTGAGCCAAAGTCTGAAAATTCCGATGTTTGGAAAGATTTGATTTTGATTTGAAAAATCCTACTTTGTTAGAAAAGATTTTGGTTTGGAAGGACCAATTTTGTTGGGAAAAGATCTGAATTTGAAAATCCAACTTTGATGGAGAATTTTTTTTATTTGAAAACCCAATCTTGTTTGAAAAAATTTGAATTTGAAAATTCAACTTTGTTGAAAAAGATTTTGATTTCAAAGCCCAACTTTGTAGGGAAAAGATTTGAATTTGAAAATCCAATTTTGTTTGAAAATGTTTTGTTTTGAAAGCCCAAATTTGTTGGGAAAATATTTGAATTTGAAAATCCGACTTTGTTGGAAAAGGTTTTGATTTCAAAGTCCAACTTTGTTGGGATAATATCTAAATTTGAAAATCTAACTTTGTTGGAAAAAGGTTTGATTTTGAAAAGGCCTAACTTTATTGGAAAAAGGTTTGAATTTGAAAATCCAACTTTGCTGGAAAAAAGGTTTCGATTTGAAAGCCCAACTTTGTTGGGAAAAGATTTGAAAATATTTTGAGGATTCAACTTTGTTTGAAAAAGAAGTTTGATTTTGAAAAGACTTAACTTTGTTAGGAAAATTTCTTAAAAAGAAAAGTCCTTTTAGGTTAATTTTTATAACCTAAGTCTAAAGTTTGTACTTTAGTCCAAATGATGGAAATTTAGGTTTAATCCAAGATTTAAATTTGTAGCCCGAGTCCAAAGGATGGATTTTTGGATTCAATTTAAAGTTTTTTAGTTTTAAAATTTAGAGTTTGCAACCCAAGTCCAAATGATGTAATTTGGGCTAAAAGTCCTTGATCCAATTTAGAGTTTGCAACACGTAATTAATACAAAAAGTAATTTTGATGCAAAGGAAAGAAAGATGGTAAAGTAGGCTATTACAATCACAATCTTACATAAAAATGAAGTTACTTATGGTTTTTATAGCCTTCAAGCTAAGAAATAGTTGTTTGATGTTGTGGCCAACATATTTTATTCTTGTCTTTCGTTAATTTTTCTGCCAGAGAAATTTCATGGTCGAACTCATTAAGGTTCAGTCGGAGATTAGTGATGTTGGTTGGATTTTGCATGGTCCGGTCAGAGTAATTGAAATTCTACTTAAGGCTCTTCCAACGGTTGGTCCACGTGGCTTCCACTTATTGAGTGGAGATGC
Organism: Garcia nutans; assembly: GCA_947685225.1. Lineage (NCBI taxonomy): Eukaryota > Viridiplantae > Streptophyta > Magnoliopsida > Malpighiales > Euphorbiaceae > Garcia > Garcia nutans. Next base: position 30,516,355 of record CANTUV010000013.1, read on the forward strand.
AACGACTTCTGACTTGTGTAATTTTAAATAGTCCGGTCGGACTTACATCAGGTCTGATCGGACTCTCCGTGGTTCGTCCAATTTGTAGTGGATGGACCAAATAATGAACAAAAAGATTAAGTAGAAGATGGAATAATGAACACAAAGATTTATAGTGGTTCGGATTTACCTTGATCATACATCTACTTCCTTAACAACTTGTTAAGGTTCCACTAGCTTTGAGTTTTTACAAGCTTAACTCTAACTTGGTTTTTCTCTAGCTCATATAGTTTTTACACCAAAATAATATAATGGTTTGAGATCACTCTCACAACCTAAGTGTTTCTAAGCTCACACTCAAACTTAAGATGGTGTTTAATACTCACACCCAACACTTAATTAATACAAAAAGTAATTTTGATGCAAAGGAAAGAAAGATGTTAAGGTAGGCTATTACAATCACAATCTTACATAAAAATGAAGTTACTTATGGTTTTTATAGCCTTCAAGCTAAGAAATAGCCATTTGATGTTGGGGCCAACATATTTTATTCTTGTCTTTAACTAATTTCTCTGCCAGAGCAATTTCTTGGTCGAACTCATTAAGGTCCAGTAAGAGATTAGTGATGTTGGTCAGATTTTGCATGGTCCGATCAGAGTAATTGAAATTCTACTTAATGCTCTTCCAACGGTTGGTCCACGTGGCTTCCACTTATTGAGTGGAGATGCAACGGCTTCTGTCTTGTATAATTTTAAATAGTTCGGTCGGACTTACATCAGGTCTGGTCATAATATCCTTAGTCCATCCAATTTTTGGGCGTACCCTTGGTCAGAAACCCTACTAGATAAGTTGGAGAAAATTGGCTTCACTGGTTCGGTCAAAATTTCTTGAAGTTCTATTGGACTTCTGTGGTACTCTGAGAAAGTGGGAGTACTTTTGACTGTAAATCCTTATGTGTTTTAGCTCTTTTCTGATTCAAAGGTCTGGTTGGTATGACATATGGTCCAGTCGAACTTAATGTGGAATGGTGATATTTCAGGAGTACTTTCCACCATAAAACCTTTTGTGTCTTTTGGCTCATTTGGTCATCATTAGTCCCATCGGGCTTTTAGGTGGTCCGATCGGACTTGTCATGGTTTCTTCAAAAAAAATAAATTCCTGCAAAATGTAACTTGGTGCAAGTGTTAGTTAAATTTAATTTGATTTTCTAAGATAAAAAATAGGAGGGTTTGGTTAACAAAGATAATCAAGGAAAGATCAAAAGTAGGGTTAGTGTTCACACCTTCTTTGGTGCCTTTTGCAGCAAAGTTTTGAGTGCATGACAAAACCTTAGTTCCACCATTTGTTAGGGTTTGAATTGCTAAAGAAGAAATTTCTTAGTGTTGCTTGAATAAAGAAAGCTCCCAAGGATGGACCAAGCACCCAAACTCACTAAAGAAGCAAGTTTTAGGTTATTCTTACTAAAGAAGGCTGAACATTTGCATTTTTAGAAGAAAAGAGGGAGAAAGAGAGAGCCAACTAGCAATTAAGTTTCCTTGTTAATCAGTATGTCAAAAAATGGGGGTGGGGGGAGGGGGGGGGGGGTCTATTTGTAGTTTTTTTTAGGTGAAAAATTAGGTAGAAAGGCTTTCGGGTGTCGTGATAGTGGGTTTCACGACAATAAAAACTGCCTATGCGGTAGTTTTTACCCTATGCTATCGTGAGACAGCCTGTGGCAACCGTAGGCCCCAATGAAACAAGGCTACAGCAACGGGCCCGATCTTACATAATGATTTTCAAATGGCCCATGTGATCATAAAGGACTAAATTTTAATATGATGCTAAAAAATTAACGGTTCACAATACTAAATTTGACATTACAATAAATTATGCAATTAAATTTTAATGGAAAATACCGATAAAAGGTCCTTCAACTTGCCTTAATTTCATGTTTACCCTTTATGATACCTAGTTAAATACTCCATAACCATTTCAAATTGGTTTATAGAATGTTGAATTATTTTTTGGTGAACTGGATTCTCATCAACAATTAAGCGAATCAACTCCTCTGCCTATTGATGTGTAATAGTTAACTCTAGCAATTACACTAGTCGTATCAGTAATATAGATTCATGAATCCATATATCGTCCCACGAAGACTAAATTTTAAAAGCCAATTATTATATTGCGTTACTATTATTTGAGAAATAATATTTGAATAAATAAGAATTGAATAAAAATCTAAAAGTAAATTAACTTGTTGAAAATTAAATATCTTTAGTGAATTAAGAATAAATCAATTAATAAAATATGTTAGTCCACAATGCCCTTAAACTTGCATATATATCGAAATTGATTAAGAAAAATAGAGTTAAGATTGGCGGATTATCTTTAAGCCTAGCTAACCTTATTCAGGGACATATCTTTTCAAATGAATAGCAAACTCTTATTCAGACACTTCAACATTAATTTGCATGTGATCAAACCAGTTATTTGACATTATTAAAGAAATGAATAGTGCCAGAGGCTAATATCATATTTTCTATTCAAACAAATCCTCAATCAAATAAGTCATACAAAATCACATATATAAATCAAGCATTTAAATCCCATTAAAAAAAAACTCTAAATTTTCTATTCAACAAATCATCAAGGAATTCAATCAATAAAACATTGAATACAAGTATTAGGAACAAGGAATTTGCATAAAATGTGTTTTCTTCTTTTTTAAATCTGTCTTTCCTCGTTTCTCTAGGTGACAATAAGAAGACTTCCTATTTTTTTTAGAGTTCTAAACAAAGTAGGAAAGAAATAAAAAGAAATCCCAGTGAATTAAAGAAACTAAAATCTTAAACTTTGCTGTAATTTTCATGCATGAGCAAGTGCATGACCATGCATCCTCTCATGGGCCTTTATGCCCTTCAAAACTCTGAATTGGAAAAACTCTGATAGCAACATGCATGACCATCTATATGCCCATGCGTTTTCCCATACGAATCTCTATCATTTTTGTCCTTTTCACTTGATTTTTGTTGTATTTTCCAAAATTCATATAAAAAAACACTAAATAAGACTAAATAACTAAAATAACCAAAACCAAATGAAAACTGAGGATAAACTAATAAAAATTAAAGAAAACTAATGAAAAATATTGCAAATGTTGTCATAATTGTGTATAACATGCACATTTATTAACTACCCCACACTTAGCTCTTTGTTCGTCCTCGAATAAAGTCAAAATTAAACCAAGCTTAAAAGATCATCTCAACATAAATGAAAAGCTTCTAAATTTAAAAAACATAGGTCTCATACTCAAAATTAATCATTAAAATTCCATAAAAATTCAAATAAATGGGAGTAAAGGAATAAAAAGATCATATTGAAAAAGAAGAAAAACATTGCTCATCCATAAGTCCATAAAAAAATGCAGTTACTCAAAATTTGACCATTCTCATTTAATTATTTGTCTATTTTTAAATCTACTGTGATTTGCTTCCTTTTTTCTTTTTCTTATTCTTCTTCTTTTTTTTCTTTTTTTTATTTGGCGCTTTCTATCATCGCATTAACTTTTTACCTTTTGACCGCCACCTTCAGAAAGTGCCTTGCTCATGTTTTTTAATAAATTTATATGAGTTTGAACTAGAACAATGGAGCAATATCTACTCGGATTGGGAACTTTCTCTCGTTGCAGTTGCTTTTTTACCGCCACTTTCAGAAAGTCCATTACTTATATTCCTTAATGTTTTAATTTAATTAGAATTGGAATAGCGGAGAAAAAAGTGGTTTACTTTTACTCTAGATAGCTTTTTGGCATGAGAGTCCACATGGGGCGCATGCCGATCCCTGGTTACTTACTAAGCTAGAACAATGGAGTATAATTCCATAAATCACCCCAACTTCCTTAATGTTCATTTCAAAAATTCATTCAAAAAGGTAAAAAAAAACTATAGGTATTACTAAAAAGCAAAGTTGATATTACTTATTGACTTTGCAAGGCTAATTTCTATATCAACATAATGTAAGAAATTCCAAAACTTCCAAGTAATTTAAATATCATGAAACAAAGACAAAATAAGTTGAGTAAAGTATGAATATGCATAAAAATTTCAAGCATCCCACCCCACACTTTAGGAACTAGCATTGTCCTCAATGTAAAAATAAAAAGAAATAAAGGAAAGAAGAAAGAAAAGTAAAAGTTAGAATACTCTCCTGATATGTGGTGAGGACAACTAGTACAAAGTTGGTGCTAATGTGATGAAGATGATTGTTCTTGACTAGCCTCTTCAAATATATTCATCCAACTTCCACTCAATCCGATCCAAGCGAGCACTATGGCGACAAAGGATACCTGCAATCACAGTGTATTTGGCATTCATATCAGTATGCAATGATTCAATGGATGCCAAAATATGCTCAAGTGTCATCGAGGAGGAAGGTGAAATAGGGATATCATGTGGCATCTCAGTTTGTCTAATAGGTCATGCTTCCTCATTTATCAAAACATATCGATCCCCTAACTTGTGAATTAAATGCATAGATTTAAGAGCATCTTAATCTATGAATTGGATTTCTATAGTTGGGGTTCTTAAATTCATTAGCCCAAGATGATTTTCCATGGAAGTAACCATTCCCCCAACTAAAATATCTCCCTTATCACACAGATGGTGGAGAAATAATGCTCCACCATTCACCCATTGCCCATTTTCCATCCACCAAAGAATAAATAACTCAAAATTTGTAACACCCCTACATCCGATACATGCACACTACATCCACCACACAGTAATATACATGCACTGAACATAGGGATGCTACGGCTTTCCTTAACATTCAAATCATTTTAACAGATACTATAACCTTTATAATTGTATATTATAGAAAATAAGTAGTTAACTTGTAATACGAAACAAAATAGATATAGATACATTTACTTAATACGCAGCGGAATTTATAAAATAATTACATATATGAAAGCATTTAAATCCATATTTACAAATATACATTTATTCACATTATAAACAATACTTTACAAAATATAAAGAAGTTATACATGATTGGCAGCTTTCTCTGATCTTTAAATCCCAAAATAACCTCTTCAATTTCTACTCTCACTCGGTCTCGAGGAGCTCTCAGGTTCAACTCTGTTACCTGCGCGATCAAACACTATCGCGCTAAGCCAACGGCTTAGTAAGACAAACCATGCTTTAATGCAATGCAATGTCATACACATTATTCATAAAAACAACACCCTAAATGGAAAACTAATAACATACCTTTACATTTCATATTCACATATATATACACATACTACATTTCAACAATCTTCTATATACCTCATTAATCAATTATTTTACCATTCATGAATCACATTAAACAAAGACAAGCATGGGCCCAAAACACACTAATATGCCATTCAATTTTCAGAGTTAATGCTTTGGTTTTGTTATCACATTTATCATTATCATAATCCCAACTAGGCTTCAAGGATTTAGGTTCAACCAAGCTTCAAGGGGAGCAAAGCATGCTAAGCATCAACCCAACTTGGCTTCAAGAACCAATCCAACCTAGCTTCAAGGGTTGTAACATCTCAATTAGGCTTCAAGGATTCAATCCAACCTAAATTCAAGAGATTGTTACCATTATTAGGCATGCCACCAACAACAAACTCTGAAAAGAGAATAACACATTAGCCACACAATTAAATTATTATTTAATTATCATTTCCATTCTCAATTCTCATCATCATTTAAGCAACATGCCTTATTTCTTTCAATTGCATCATCATAGCCAATCACAATGGCTTCATTATCACCAAACACATTGGTTTTACATCTCACTATATCTCAAATCACATTGATCCATTCATCACTTAAGTATACACAAGCAATGGTATTGCACATACTTTTTCAATGATCCTCATTTATATATATACATAACAATTTACATTATTCATGGATTTAGAATCTTCCATATACATTTGTTTTGAATCATTATTGTTTAAAGTGTTTATGTTTAGGTTTAGGTACAAAAATACCTTTGGAGAATCAAACCAATGCAAGAAGAACAAAGAATAGAAACATTAACTAACACATTTGAGGGACACGGGCAGCACACTTGAGGGAGACGGCCAAGCTTGTGGCCGTGTCTCTCAACACAATTTTGGCAGTAGCAAACACGGCCATGGGACACGGCTAGGCTTGTGGCTGTGTCTCTCCACCCCAAAATTCAGTAGCAGACACGGGCAATGGACACGGCCGTGTTTCTCAAAAATCAATCCAACACGCCCAAATCTCCTTGGCTTGGCCGTGTCTCTCATTGCTTTTGGCCGTGTCACTCAAGAACAAAAACCCTAATTAAGGCCAAACTCTTTAGTCTTGCATTTACACACTTTTTACACAACAATAATCTCATTCAAGTGGATACAATCAATAACATAAACACATATCTTACATAATCATCACATTAATCACTTTAATAACACATTAACATTACATTTAACACAAACCACTTCAAAACTCTAAAACCAACATCCTTCTCCATCTTTCAAAATCAACATCCACCACTTCCAACAACAACACCTATTTAACCTCTTAACTTAAAATCAATTTAACACTTGAAAACACATCACAAACACATCTCATCCTCAAATTAACAAACCCTAATTCACTTCAAACACCACTTCAAAAGAATTAAGAAAATCAAGAAAAAGAACTTACAAAAATTGATGAATTTCACAAATCTCCAACCAACTCCTTTGATTTCTCTTTCAATTTGATTTTAGAAATCAAACTTTCCTCTTGCTCCTTTTGTCTTGACAAGGTTCGGCCACCAAAGAAGAAGAAAAGAAATTGAAGAAGCAAAGTCAACCTCTTCCTCTCTTTAAACCTACACCAAGCAATTCCAAAAGAAAATTACCTTAATACCCTTTTTCATTTAACTCAACTTTTGTCACTTGTATGCCCATTATAGTAATTTCACATATCACATAAAAATATCCTCTCCCATTGACTCCTCATTTTGACTTATGTATATGTTATTTATATTAACATATATACAACATATACCTTCCATTTACACCATCATTTCCTTTGCAAAAACATATATACATTGATCCAAATCAAACAACAATTATATTTAAAACTTCTAGGGCATACATTGGGGTATTACAAAATTTGTTACAGTCTCATTGCTAGTACCTCTACCAAATATTGTGTGGCTAAGCACTCAATTTATATATCTATGTGAGGGCTTTAAAAACTTGAAGCTTTAGAGCGACCAGCTTTAAAAAGTTCATCAAGCAGAGCATATTTTTTCCAAGCATTAATAGTCACTGAAAAAGCTTCATGGGACTGTGTTTTTAAAAGCAAGGTTAGGGTGCCTATTACCATCATTTGGAAAACCAAAAACTGCATTTAGTTTAGGCAAAGTTAGAGAAAAATCAAAATTGAGCATTCAAAATTGTATTCTATCAATATTAGCGAAAGTGTACATATTAAAATCATATGTAAGAGTGCTCAAAAATTCTAAAGTTAAAGTCCGATATGATAGCTTTTGTATGCTAAAACATTCAGTCCACCCAATTTTCCCATTCAACATAGATATTTCATCAAATAAATGTAAAAACTTGAGGGTTTAAGGATGGAGATACCTATTAACACTAAGTTTTCTCTATTTCAATTTCACATACCTTGCTTTTTGCCCTGAATTGAAAATTTGAATTGAAGTTGGAGGTGCAGTGGGTTGGGAAGAGGATGAATTTCCCCTTTTTCGCTTGGGGTTTTTAGCTACTATATTCTTAACCGGTAGATTAACTGGAGCCGGGTCACTTGTGGCTCACGTGGTATGGTGAGGAGTGGTTGAATGATGCTGCAAGTGGTGGTTGATGCTACTCAGAACGACTCTCGATGGAGACTGGTGGTGGCTCAATCTGGGGGTACGACTGCTAGTACAAGCTGGTGTGGGCATGAGAGGCTGGCGACGTGTGAGCTGCTATTGGTTTTAGCTAAAACGTCACTGGTCAGGGGTGGCTAAACGGTGCTGCTGGTGCGTCACTGTTGGATGCTCATGCCAAGGAAGCTGGTGGTGGGCGACGTGATGGTAGGAGCTGGGTCAACTATTTGTTGCTTCATGCGGCTGCTGGTGGAGTGTTTAGCATGATGGAGGTGGTAGCTGCAAAGGAAAGAGAGAAATAGATTCAGAGTTTTGACAAAGAGGAGAAGAAAGGAGAAAGAAAAAGGAAAAGGAAAAATAAAATTTTGTTTTTTTAATCATTTTCTTCTCTTTTTTTAAAAAAAAAATATGAATAAATAAATAAAAAATAAATTAAAGAAAAGAAAATTGAAATTGAAATTGAAATTAAATAGCTAATAGATATGTATATAGGGAATTTGCATGTTGTAGACCCTTAATTTTTGACCCAGTCCGGTCCAATATATTTTAATTAGTCAAAAATAATTTTTGTGTTGTCCAATAAATTTTAATTAGTCCAAAATAATTTTTTTTGTTATCTTAATTAAATAATATTTGCTTTAGTATTTAGTTTTTATTAAAAATAAAAAATAAAAATAATAAACAAATAAATAAAAATAAAAATAAAAATCGGCGAAGGAAAATCGGGGACAAAAAATTTTGTCGCCGAAAAGAGGGGCGGCGAAATGGCCTTGGGCCATTTCACCAGCAGGATTTTCCTGGGGGCGAAATGGCTCGTAGGCAATTTCGCCTGCCCCAGCCAGCAAGCTCTTGCGGCAACTTTTTCGCTAGCAAAATTTTTCCGCAGCAGTTTTTTTTCGCTAGCAAAATTTGTCCGACGCAAATTTTTCTGAAACCAAATACAATTCGGTTTCCTTTTCTTAATTATTGTTAGATTCCGTGAGCAACTAAGATTAATCATAAAAATCATCTATAAATAGGACTAAAAACAACACAAAAAAGGGGAGGGAAATTTGGGAGGAAAGTTTTAGAGGAAAAATTTTGGACCGAGGAATCAAGAAAATTATGAGATTAATGATCGGACTTTTGAGAGAGCAAACAAGCAATTCAATCCATCAAAGGAAACCATCTTGCCTTTGTTCTTGTTCATCTAAGAAGCAATTTTTGGTGGAATCAACAAACAAATGTATGAATTTCTTTATCTAATTTTTTTCACAGTAGCTTCAATCATCCAATTGTCTCTTTTGATTCAAAAAACCCTAGAACCCTAATTTACCTTTTCTAAATCTTAAAAACCTTAATTAGTTTCTTTGTTTTCCAAAAATCTTAAAATTGTTGTTTTTTTTCTTCAAAATCTTAAAACCCTAATCTGTCTTCCAATTTTCCAAAACCCTAAATTAAATCGTTTTCTTTCCAAAAACTCTAAAAAATATCTTTTCTATTTCTATAAACCTTAAATCGTTTTGTTTATTTTCATAAAGCTTTATAAAACTATAAATTATTTTTCCAAATTCTAAAATCAAATACATTCTCCGAAACACTAAAAACCCTAATTCAACTTTCAAAACAAAAACAGTAAACCCCAAACTAAACTAGCTAACCGAACCCTAAAGTTCTCTAAAACCCTAACTCCCTTAAAACCTTAAACTCTAATTTTTCTAAACCCTAATCCTTTAAACCTTAAAACCTTATAAACCTAAATATTAAAATTCAACACAGTAAGTAGATAATAATCATAAACCTAATGTTTTAAAGTGTCCAAACCCTAATTTCATGAATTCACTCCTCAAGCACTAATTTGGTTAACCAAAGAACTTTATTAACTTCTTAAATTATAAAACTTTAATCCATTTCAATTCCTTTAAAACTTACAATAGCTTAAGCCCACAAATTCCAAAACCCTAAATATATTAAATAAAGAATCTTAAATAGAAACAGTAGCCCTAATTTGAATCTTTACTTGCTTTATTTAATTTTATATTTGATTATGAAGTCTATTATATGCTTTAATTTATTTTCAATGCTTTGTTGGTTTATTTAATTTCAATGATTGATTTATTTAATTTATCATGGATGGATGTTTATTTTATACTTTGATTGATATCTTTGATGAATGATTTATTTATGATGAATGATTATTTACTTTTATCAATTTATTTAGATTTCCAAATGTTGTAAGAGGTATGTTTCCACTTGGTGGGTACCTCATTAGTTAAATATCATATAATTTAAATTTCTTTTTATATTCTAGACCAATGTAAAGGACATGTTTCTACCTTTCGGTGGGTGTCCTATTAGTTTAGGCATAGATGATGTAAGGACATGTTTCCATCCTCGGATGGGTGTCCATTTATTTGTTTTGCTTGGACTCTGTTTTGATTTTTAATATAACGATGCTTTATTTCAATTGTTGTGTGTAATATGGATAATGTTGTTATACTTAAGAATTTTATAATATTAAGACCTGTAAAGGAGGCCGGTTCCAATGAACAGGGCGTTGTGGGGGTGCTGGGCCATTTCTCACCTTCCCCACATGTACCCAACTTTTTGAACCCATTAGGGGGTTGGGGATTCCTTAGGAATCGAGTCATCCATCCCTTTCTTTTTCCCGGCCCGTCCGGTGGCGACTCCATTTTCTTCGAACCTAGGTCCGTGTTTTCTAAGGTCCCGAGCCTAAACATTGCCGAAATCGCAAGAACCATTCCACCAGGAGTGGGGGCGAAAATCCCCGTTCATAGTGGCGACTCCACTGGGGATAAGAGAAGTTGATTCCATTGGTGTTTATATTATTCTATTCTTTCTTATAATAATATTATCCATTGCATCATATTAGATTGCATCGTGTGCGTGAGTTAGGATGCCCGTGTTACCTGTGTTGTGTTATGTAAGGGATACCATACTTTCACTTAAGGTATGGAGATCGAGCATTGCATAACCACTCATAGCCTTATACCATTTGGTATATACTTGCTATGGGAACCTAAGCCTTTTTACCTAAAGACTAAAGCTCATGTAATTGGCCTAGTTACTTTCCTTAGGTTTTTACCCCAAATGCATGTTGTTTGACTATGTTTAATTTATCTTAGCTTAAATCATGGCCTATTTGGTTTGTTCTTTTTCTAATATGACCTAAGTACGTTGTAAGCTCAAAATAAAATTTTCTTTAAACTCCAAAAGACCAAAGCTATTTTCAAAACTTTTTAAAATGGTCTTTGGACATAAAACTTTTCTAAAACCAAATAAAAAATTCTTTTGCTCATGACCCAAATACAAAGCCCAAAATCTATTTTTTCTAAAATCTTTTTACAATGGGCTTAGAAACAAAATTGTTTTTATCCAACCTTTTCTTACAAAGAGCTTGCAAATTATTTAGGTCAATTATGAAATACCAAAAATCAATTGTGAGCCTAGTTTATACTAAGAATAAATTAACCATGGGCTTGTTTTTGGCATGAACCATTAGTTACTTTTTTCAAGTGAGAAATCTATCTATAATAAACCTCTTAATTTAGTTTTAATCCAATGTAGCACAAAAGCTACTTTAGTTGGTTGAATGGATTAAAACCTAATTAATGGGAATTATTATGAAATGATTTCCATTTTCGAAAATATAACTATTAGTTGAAACGTTCGAGGGAATTATTCCAAAACAAGATACCTCATGTTGGTATTTTGTTAACCATATACCTAGGAAAAGAGACTCTCCATCCGTGTGTGGATGTTATAAGGTTGGAAGGAACGTCCTAATTATCTATCTTTGTTGATTGTTTGTGCATACATGCATACATTTGCATCTCATATCATTGATCCATTCTAGCTCACAGCCCTGGATTATAACAGTTCAAAAGCTTATGACAATCTGACCTATGCCGAAGACGAAGTATCTAGCAACGACTAAATCACTTGCTCACCAAAAACAATGGATCCCAAACAAATTCAAAGAATGGTGGATGATGCCCTCAACGCCAAGATGGAAGAAATAAAAGAGGCCCTAGATGAGACCATGAAGAACCAATTGACTGCAATTTTAGAAAATCATGCCGAAGCATCTGCTAGCACTAAGAAGCCAAGGGACAAAGGGAAGGCTAAAGTTGATGAAGTAGCTTTTGATGATGATAAGGTGATCATTGATGATGATGATTGGGCTCAATACTACCAAGATCTTCAAGACAAAAAGGAGCCAAAGGTTGTTGAGAAGGCAACTATTGAAAAGACCGAGACATCCGATGTTCAAAAGATGATTGCTGATTTAGAAAAGAAATTTGAGAAGAAACTAAAAACCGAGGAAATATCCGAAGTTGACAAATTATTTGAGCTAGATGAAGAAGTTTCGTACAAGTTCAAGATGCCATCTTTCGTGAAGTTTGATGGAACCAGAAATCCTCATCTCCATGTGAAGCAGTATATCACTGCTATGCAGTCTGCCCGAGCTACTAAGGCTCAAAATCTAAGGTACTTTATGCTCTCATTAGACCCTATTGTCCAAAATTGGTTCAATACCTTAGATGATGGAACACAAAAGAGTTGGGATCTGCTTTACAAAGCCTTCATCCAACAATATGGATATAATGTCGAGATGGAAGTTACCTTAATGGAAGTGGAGTCCATTAGGCAAAAGCCAAATGAGAATTTTGTGGATTATGTGAAGAGATGGAGAAACAAGGCCGCTTTGCTCAAGAATTGGCCCGATGAATCTAATCAAATAAGGATGATTGTGAGAGGGGGTGTTGCCTAGTCTTCGTGAAAGGATGTCCCATACACTCATCTGGAATTTCAAAGATCTCCTCCAAGCTGGTTTGCAAATTGAAGAATGGGAAAGGGAGAAGAATCGCTTTTCAATAAAAAGAAATGAGAAAGGAATTATCAGCCTAGCAATCAAAGCACGCAAAAAGAAGTTGATGTTAATGCGACTGGTCAAGGAAATAAAAGACAATTCTCGGAATTGGGGAAACCTCTATCTTGGGTTTTTAACAAGCTACAAAAGAAGGGACTATTACAGCCATTAGCCCCTCGACCTTTGCCTAATCCATTACCCCTAAAATTTGATACTAAGGCTTTTTGTCAATTTCATCAGATTCAAGGACATGAGACTGATAGATGTACCCGATTGAAGCATGAGATCCAAGATCTAATCGATAGTGGTAAGCTACCGGAGCCGGACAAGCCCAATACCAAGAACAATCATTTGCCTAAGTTTGGAAGAGTACCTTCAACGACAACCTTCATGGTGGGAAAAGGATTGGAAGAAGATTTTGTTTTATCCTCTTTTCAAGATGGAAATATTGAAGATATGAAAGGAAAAGAAGTTTAAACTCAACGAACTTTCCTTAGCTTGAATGTTGCTTTTCAATTTTACTTTCTTTAATATTTTGGAACTATCGTGTTTTTCAAATTTAAATTTGTTTGAATAAATTACTTTCATCAAAATTTTTGTTGGTCTTTGTTCATTTTGGTGCTCAACCAATGAGGAATCTAGCTTGATAATTCATGAATTAATATATCTATGCATCATGACTTGAATGACTTTACTAGGTAAGGGAATTGCTCTATAACATTGAATTGTGTATGCTTACTTAGAGAGGGCTCCTGCATAATTATCTTTGTCTAGGTCCTAGTCAGTCTTAGAACATGCTTTGACAAACTTTCGAGGCGAAATTGAACTCTGCTTATTTAAGAGAGAAATGATCTAGGCATTGTTTGGATTAGCCAACAACTAGTATCCACCCTATTAAATATCAATCCTTAGTTGTCCCGTTGAGCCTTCATAAAATTTTAGCTTTCTTTTCATTGGCTTACAAACTCCAATAACCTACCTTGAGCTGTTGTGATACTTTTGACAAGTCTTATGATCACTAAGATGAAGAGGCAAGAAGATCAAAGAAAGAAATGAATACCATGAAGATAGTTGAAGTTCTCAAGACCATGAAGATAGTTGATGTTTCCAAGACCATAAGGGTAGTTGAAGTTCACCTAATATCTCCAATCTATCGAGATAACATCAGAGTAACAAATGATTTATCCCTATTAAAGGAGATTTATGTCACCCCACTCATCCATTATTGGAAGCCCAAGTTAGTACAAACAAGAAAACTCTTTAGAGTTAGAACAAAAAAAAAAAACAAACAAACCAAACAAAAAAAAAAGAGAAGAAAAGAAAATAAAAAAAAAAGACAAAAGAAAAGAAAAAGAAAAAAATAAAAAAAGAGAAAAAAAAAGAAAAGAAAAAAGAAAAAAACCCAAAATGGTTCAATAAGCCAACTGAGTTCTCTTTTACCTAAGACAACAAAAGGCTTCCATTTGGTTTATAAGGACGGTTTGACTTGAATTGGTCCAACCCAACCAAAGATTCGATCAAAATCAAAGAAAAAGGAGAAAGACCATTCAGTTCTTGAAAGTTCTGTACTTGACAGTCCTACAAGGAAGAAGGACGAAATGATAAAATGCTCAAAGAAAGGGAAGAGTAAGAAAAATAAAAAGAAAGAAAAGGGAGAAGAAGAAAAGAAATGAATTTGGGTACCAAACTTTTTGCAAGGGCAAAAACTGTCCTAATCAAGATCCAGGTTAATGCCAAGAAGATAGAAGGAATTTGGAGTCTAGAAAGATTGCTCCCAACTGTCTAAAATTCCAACAAGAAATTTGTAGTGTGAGGGTTTTTCCATTGTATCACATTGGCTCCAACTTACAAATAGCCTTCATTTAACCCATGTCCCTTATAGACCCCATTTCAAGCCTATCAAAGACCTGTTGATCTCTCTTGGTAGGTAGAGTCTATTAGTGGAGATAGTTTGGATAAGCATGCATATGAGATAAACAATATTTAAACTCAATGAGACCTTTGGCCAAATAATGTGTATATGCCTATCTGAAGGGCAACAATTCTTGCTTAAATAGTAATAATTCCCGAGTTTAGTACAGTAACTAGGGTTGTCATGTTATAGATATGTTAATTTGGAAAATCAAGTCCTGAGGTACATTGACATTAATTTGGCAAAGCCAACATTTTATTTCAAAATCAAAATTCAAAATTGAAAATTCAATAAAATAAAATAAAATATAAAAAAATATAAAATTTTTTTACAAAGCCTTCAAGTTAAGGGAACTATGTCGAATCATTAAACCTCCAAAGGACACATTGGCGAAAGGGAATGATTACTACCAAGGTTATGAAGAAGCTACCAATTGACATACTGAATCATAATTTGAAATGGATGTATCTCTGCTGCTTGGAGTCTCCACCACTCGTGTCTTCAACATCTTGAAGATAAAAGCCATAAATGCAAAGCTTTTGATCATTCCAATACAACACTTGAACGAGCGTCAAAAAGGAACCAATGAGAACACTTCTGCTGAACACCTCGGTCTGTGAGTCATGGAACCATTATAAGTGTTATTCATGCATATCATGCATACATAAGCATATCGCGTTGCATTTTCTTGTATTGTATTGTCTATTCTTTATCAAAGTGAACAGCAAACACCCTGTGAAGTAAATAATCAAAAGAAGATATCAAATTAGGGGGGCATAGAAGGCCCATTGCTTGAGAAAGTTTCAGTAATATTGCAAAGAGAAGAAATGCGTGATGGTGAGAAGATATGCGTGTCCATGGACGTGTCTCTAAAAAAAATGAAAAAAAATGAAAAAATGAAAAATGATGAAAAATTATCCAGCACGCCCTCAGAACACGCCCAAACTAGTGGGCGTGTCATTTGCTTGTTGTCACAGTACATGTGACACGCCCATGGATTCGCTCGTGTTTGTGGGCGTGTCGATTATCATTTCATCGAGTACCTGTGACATGCCCACTGACACAGTCATGTCTGTGAGCGTGTCGTGTACATTGTCTTTTATACTATAGGGCACGCCCAGTGACACGGGCGTGTCAATGGGCGTGTCGACGTCTTTATATATAGAACCGAAGCGAATTTTCATGCACTTTTCAGTTTTCTTTCTCATTTTCTCTCAACTTTCTTGCACTCCCATCGGCGCATTCACATACCCACTCACTTTAGGTGAGATTCTCACTCCCGGCTTGCATTATTTGCGTGCATTTGCTCGTTTTCCTTTGAATTCACTCGTTCCACGCGATTTTTTCGCTTTTCAGGTACGGAATCTCAATTTTTGCGATTTTTGTTTGTTTTCTTTCATTTTTCGTATACATTCCTTATATCTTCTTGTCTTTGCCTTGAAGTTTGAAGTTTCATGATGTGTTCACTTCATTCTGATGTGTTTTTATTTCTCGTAATTTTTGCGGCATTTAATTAATTTTGATTTTTGTTTGTTTTGAATTCCGTTTTGATTCTGCGTTTATTTATTTTTGAATTGGTTTGTAGTTTGAGTTGTATATTGATTGTTTCATTTGTTGGATTCTAATTAATCGTTATTTTTGGAAAATGTTTTGTTATTGTGGGAATTGCCTTTATTATGGTATGTTTATTGCTGTCGTTCGGATTGATTTGTTGCTTTTGGTTGATTATGTTTATTGCTGTCGTTCGGATTGGTTTGTTGCTTTTGGTTGATTAAGCGTGTATTGCTGTAGGTGGATTATGTTTGGGTATGCTTTATCATTATAATGCCGGCATTTCGGTAACCTTGTATCATGCTATACTTGTGTTGTTATTGAGGAATCTCTTTGGTTTGTTTTACAAACTAACTGACAATGGGGCCTCGCAAACAATCATCTTCCTAGCTTCCCACTAAGCGTGCATGAGGGGAAGGTAGTTCCAGCCAACCCGCTACCCGTCCAACTTCTAAATTCATGGCCACCCACAAATGCCTTAGATTTTCGAATGCCGAGGAAAGAAGGCGATTCGAACTTTTCGGCAACAAAGAATGGTCCCCACATTGTGTTTTAGATTGGGATGCTATGGAATTGGCTCATATTGCAGCAGATATTCAGGAATTGATTAATCAACCAGGGTGGGACCAACTATTCTCCATTAATGAGCCTTCCTATCGTGAGCTGACACTGGAATTTTACTGCACCTTCCAGTTCCAGAAGACCAAGGTTTCTATCACTGAGTTAACGATTAAATTCAGACTGAGAGGGCAGAGATTCAACATGAGCATTAATGACCTTGGGGTGCATCTCGGGTTATATACTGAAGAGGAAGTACAGACTTTTGATTATCTAAACTCCGAGGTGGATTTTATTGAGTATGAGGTTGCTCCTCCTAGGCTTTGGCAGACCTTTGCACTCACTGCCGATAAGTATCAACCCAAGGTTTCTAAGGCATCCAACTTAGAGTCTTTCCCCTGCCGAGTGGTGCACAACCTATTAGTTCACACTCTTACAGCTCGGCTGAGTAGCACAGGGGTGGTAAGCTTGCGAGATCTATTTTTCCTGCATTGCATGGTACAGAAGACTCGGTGCAATGTCACACATGCCATCACACATTTTTTCTACGAGCAGTCTAAAAAAGGAGCATCAGGTACTTTACATGGTGGCATGTATGTCACAAGACTCGCTCGTCGTCTGGGTGTATTAGATGGCTGCTTACCTATGACGGTGGATGGTATGCCCAAGTTGTTGGGTATGGACACATTAAAGAGATTGAACTGAGAGAAGGTAGCTGGGCTGCAGGCAACTCCTATGGATTCAGATATACCAAAGGCAGCTCCTTCTGCTCCTCCTTCGGATATACCACCACCTCCACCGTCAGATTTTCCGGGTTCATCCACCGCCGCTGGGCCTTCGACCGCCGCTGCTGCACCTTCTTCTTCTGCTGGACCTTCTTTTGTCCAGACTCCTGCATTCCAAGATTGGGTCAGTCAGTTAATGTTGAGTGGGATGATAACAGGAAACCCACCAATTTAGAGAGTCAGATTTGTAAGATTGAAGGGAAGATAGGGAATATTGAGCTGAATCAGAATAAGATCTTAACCCAGCAGGACCAGCTGCATTAGTTTATACTTGACCAGTCTACTTCTTTCCAAGCCCAGCTGGATCACGAGATCTTGAGATGGCAATGGTTGGAGCAATCCATGTTGGAGTTCTGGCGGTATCAAGGGTTTCACCCTTCGCAACCACCACCTCCACCATACCAGCCACCTGCCCCTGCACCTGTACCTGCACCTCCAGTTGATGTTTTCGATGATGAGACTGGCAGTGACGATTCCGGCGATGCACCGATTTTTGACTAGCCCACATTTTTATTTTATTTTATTTTCATTTCTTTGCTTATTTAATATTCTTTTTAGTTTTCTTTCTTTTTCATTGCTTTTGGACAATTGTTATTTTTTTTTAAGAAATGTTTCTTTTGTTTGTTTATTTTATTTATTGATGTCTTAACCTTGTTTTGTTTGCATTTTAGATTTTTGTTTTGACACAAATCCTCCTTCACCATACTCTTGGCACTGTACTCATATTTATCCATTCATGGACATGAAAAGGGCAGTTTTTCTCTCTCTTCATTATTTCTTGTTTTGCACACACATTGGGGACAATGTGTGTCTTAAGTGTGGGGGAGAGGTATACTTTCTTGATTGAATTTTTATTATTTCATTCTTTCTATTTGATTCATTTGTCTCAAATAATTTCTGCAAATAATTTTTCTTTTTGGATTTAAGTAAGCTAGATTGTTGTAATAAGTGTGAATTGATGTGGTTTCCCTTTATATGTTGAACTAATTTGAGATTTCCTAAATGATAATTTCTTGTTGAGGTTAACTTAGTGATCTTGATCAATTGCTGAGGATCGATTGTAATAGCTATAGTTGGGTTGTGGATTGATGGAAATTGGACACATCTAAAGTTTAAAACCTTAGTTACATTTTTTAGCATGTTGTAATTCCTTAGATTCTTGAGTCGAACTTAGTATGACCCTTAAGTGTCTGACCCTTGAGTTGTTTAATAATAATAATAATAATAATAAATAATTCTAATTAAAGGAGCTTTGAAAATTTATCCCTATTCCGCTGATTTTTACTCTGGAATTAAAACAAATAAGTTGGAATCATGAATAGTGCTAGTAGCCATTTGAACGGTGATTCTGGCTGAGTAACCGGGGGTCGGCATCACAAATGTTTACCTTCGCATCAAAAGGTTAGTATCAGTTCAAACAAGTCGGGCTCCTTAAAATGTATATACATTTGAAAAAATAATAATAATAAAAAATTAAAAATTTTGAGGGTTAGAGAACTTAAGAGAAAATTTTCATTTTTCGTACTTTGCTCATGGCTTTCTGATTTTCTGGAATTTTATGCTCAATCTTTTAACTCTGGATTTTTAAGTTTTAGGTCTGTGATATTTTTTGTTTTGAAACTTCTTGATTCAGCTGTTATGATTGTGAATCAGTTTTTGGTTGAGAAAGTGAGGTTTTCTGATTCGAGTATTTTCAAAACTTTACTTTTCTTTTTGAATATAGAGGGTTCCGTCATTTCTGCTTATTAAAGTGATTTAGTTTGCTTGAGGACAAGCAAAAACTCAAGTGTGGGGGAATTTGATAAGTGCACAATTGATGATATTTTATTCCTATTTCTTAATATGATTATTATCCAATTGAGTTTAATTTGTTTGTTCAAAGTGTTATTTAGGGTTAATTTCAGGAATTCTCTGTATTTTGAGGCTTGTGATCATTTCAGAGGAATTACGGATGAAAGTAGAAGAAAAGAGCAAAATTCATCAATGGACACGCCCATGGCAATGGGCGTGTCAATGGACGTGCCCTTGATGCTGCATATAGAAGCATTGACACGCCCAATAACATGGGCGTGTCACCAACCATGCCTTTTGCAATGTTTCACAGTAGCTGTGACACGCCCAGTGACATGGGCGTGTCACTGGACTTGCCTTATGTTCAAAATCTCAGTGGCAATGACACGCCCAGTGACATGGGCGTGTCAATGGGCATGTCAGGCGAAATTATCTGCACTATAAAAGCTGCGCTGAAGCACGAATTAAGGATCCGAATTTCATATCTTATAACCTAGAGCCGACTTCTAAAGCAAAGAGGAGAGTTTTGGAGTTGAGATTGAGGGTGAAGACATACTCTAAACAAGATCTAAATCAAGAATCAAGGATTGAAGTGAAGAAATACAAATTATTCGCCATGGATTGTTTGGTTTCTTTTATTCATTTTTCTTATTCTGTTTTTCTGGTTTTGAATATGAACTAATTCATTCTCTATCTAGATATTGATGAACCCTAGCTTATTTGTATGGATTGAATAATTATATTTAGTTGAATCATTTGATTGAGTTGTTTTATTCTTATGATACTTAATGATCTATTTCCAATTGATAATAGCATGCTTATTGATTGGTTGCAATTTTCATATTATTGACTTGAGAAAGCTTGATATGAATTGAATACTCATAAGGGTTGAGGATTGATTGGAGTACTAGAGATAGACTTACAAGATCCTTTGGTTTATAGTTCCTTGTTCTTAATGCAAGATCTAATTAATTGTGTTTGAGAAGAGATTCCGGCACTCTACTTAGTGATTAGGGATTAATTCACTCGAGAGAGGTTTTAATCTAAGTTAGAGGAATGCCAACTCAACTATATTAAATGATTTAACTGAATTGATTTCATAAATATCATTGAGGCTAGGGGGATTCAATATCTGGATAGTTTTATCACCATTAATCCTTTTTGCTCAACATTTAATTTCCCTTTACTTTCAGTCATTAGATTAATTGTTTGGATTAATTGTTTTTAATTACACCACATCACAAACCTATTGATTTGCTAAACAACAGTTAAGATTTGCACTAGTACTTGACCTTGTCCTCAGTGGAACGATAACTCACTCACTACTTTATTACTTGGTTGACCCGTGCACTTGCGGTATTGCTATATCGTAACTCGCGCGCACCACCAATATATTTTAATTAGTCTAAAATAATTTTTGTGTTATCTTAATTAAATAATATTTGCTTTAGTATTTAGTTTTTATTAAAAATAAAAAAAATAATAATAAACAAATAAATAAAAATAAAAATAAAAATCGGCGAAGGAAAATAGGCGACGAAAAATTTCATCGCCGAAAAGAGGGGCGGCGAAATGGCCTTGGGCCATTTCGCCCGTAGGCAATTTTGCCCGCCCCAGCCCGCAAGCTCCTGCGGCAACTTTTTAGCCAGAAAAATTTTTCCGCAGCAGTTTTTTTTTGCCAGTGAAATTTATCCGACGCAAATTTTTTCGAAACCAAATACAATTCGGTTTCGGTTTCCTTTTCTTAATTATTGTTAGATTCCATGAGCAACTAAGATTAATCATAAAAATCATCTATAAATAGGACTAAAAACAACACAAAAAAGGGGAGGGAAATTTGGGAGGAAAGTTTTAGAGGAAAAACTTTGGACCGAGGAATCAAGAAAATTAGGAGATTAACTATCGGACTTTTGAGAGAGCAAACAAGCAATTCAATCCATCAAAGGCAACCATCTTGCCTTTGTTCTTGTTCATCCAAGAAGTAATTTTTGGTGGAATCAACAAACAAAGGTATGAATTTCTTTATCTAATTTTTTTCACAGTAGCTTCAATCATCCAATTGTCTCTTTTGATTCAAAAAACCCTAGAACCCTAATTTACCTTTTCTAAAGCTTAAAAACCTTAATTCATTTCTTTGTTTTCCAAAAATCTTAAAATTGTTGTTTTTGTTTCTTCAAAATCTTAAAACCCTAATCTGCCTTCAAATTTTCTAAAACCCTAAATTGAATCGTTTTCTTTCCAAAAACTCTAAAAAAATATATTTTCTGTTTCTATAAACCTTAAATCGTTTTGTTTATTTTCATAAAGCTTTATAAAACTATAAATTATTTTTCCAAATTCTAAAATCAAATACATTCTCCGAAACACCAAAAACCCTAATTCAACTTTCAAAACCAAAACAGTAAACCCCAAACTAAACTAGCTAACCTAAACCCTAAAGTTCTCTAAAACCCTAACTCCCTTAAAACCTTAAACCCTAATTTTTCTAAACCCTAATCCTTTAAACCTTAAAACCTTATAAACCTAAATATTAAAATTCAACAAAGTAAGTAGCTAATAATCATAAACCTAACGTTTTAAATTGTCCAAACCCAAATTTCATGAATTCACTCCTCAAGCACTAATTTGATTAGCCAAAGAACTTTATTAACTTCTTAAATTATAAAACTTTAATCCATTTCAATTCCTTTAAAACTTACAGTAGCTTAAGCCCACAAATTCCAAAACCCTAAACATATTAAATAAAGAATCTTAAATAGAAACAGTAGCCCTAATTTGAATCTTTACTTGCTTTATTTAATTTTATATTTGATTATGAAGTTTATTGTATGCTTTAATTTATTTTCAATGCTTTGTTGGTTTATTTAATTTCAATGATTGATTTATTTAATTTATCATGGATGGATGTTTATTTTATATTTTGATTGATATCTTTGATGAATGATTTATTTATGATGAATGATTATTTACTTTTATTGATTTATTTAGATTTCCAAATATTGTAAGAGGTATGTTTCCACTTGGTGGGTACCTCATTAGTTAAATATCATGTAATTTAAATTGCTTTTATATTCTAGACCAATGTAAAGGACATGTTTCTACCTTTTGGTGGGTGTCCTATTAGTTTAGGCATAGATGATGTAAGGACATGTTTCTATCCTCGGATGGGTGTCCATTTATTTGTTTTGCTTGGACTCTGTTTTGATTTTTAATATAACGATGCTTTATTTCAATTGTTGCGTGTAATACGGATAATGTTGTTATACTTAAGAATTTTATAATATTAAGACCTGTAAAGGAGGCCGATTCCAATGAACCGGGCGTTGTGGGGGTACTGGGCCATTTCTCACCTTCCCCACACGTACCCAACTTTCCGAACCCATTAGGGGGTTGGGAATTCCTTAGGAATCGAGTCATCCACCCCTTTCTTTTTCCCGGCCCGTCCGGGAGGCGACTCCATTTTCTCCGGACCTAGGTCCGTGTTCTATAAGGCCCAGAGCCTAAACAGTGCCGAAGTCCCAAGAACTATTCCACCGAGAGTGGGGGCGAAAATCCCCTCTCACACATGGGCATGCAATTGCCCATGCACCTCTTTGCCAAAATTTAGTCTCCCCATCCCATCTGATATAATGCACCTGTATTGTGCATGAGCAAGTACATGACCATGTAGTTAATCATGCTCAATTATGCCCAAAATCCTTCTTCATCACTAAAACCTCCAAAATCCTTCCAAACAAAATCATAGTTGTTTTAAACACTTGTACTCCTCCAACTAGAAATTTAACACGCCAAGCCCACACTTGAGCCATATAAAATCAATTAGGATTAGACAAATGCATTAAAAATAATTAAAACACATTCCTAAGAGCTCAAATAAAAGAAATTAACTAAACTAAAAAAAATCAAAAATCAAAATAAAAAAGATTAGAATATAGAAAAATAGTTCTAAATTATAGTTGTTAGCTTGACTTTTTTGGAGTTTTGTAACACTCTTATACCCTATATACGTACAATACATATTTTCAGCATATGTAAAATACACATATATGGTACAAAAATGTCACAGGCCGGTTTAATAAAAATTTTCACATTTCTGATTTAAAATTTCAAATACTAAATATATAAAATTAAATAGTATATAAATATTTTTTACTTGTTATAGAAACCCAAAATAAACATTTTATATAAAAATCTTTGAAAAAAATTCGCCAAAGTTTTATCTATAATTTGGGCATACCAAAATTTATCAATTACACAACCTGTAAAAAGAACACTTCCAATAAACAATAAACTACATCTTCACCTTAACTTCTAAATTTTTCCACAATTTTCTCAAAACATTTATATATATATATATAATTTAGAACACATTTAAACCCCCATTTCAAATAACTTAACTCAAATATTGTTTATAGTTTACAATACATAAAATCTAAAAACATGATATAATATGCATAATACCCAAAATATACAATAACATAAAATATATGCATGCTGCTGATAGTGTTTCTGATCTTAATATCAACTTTACAAGCACAACCACAAGTCTAGACCCGACCTGGTCTAAAAGAACCCTTCGGCTCAGCCAAATCTACCCTGTCACCTGCGCGATTTAAAAAATCGCGCTAAGCCAAAAGCCTAGTAATACAAACTTGATAACAATAAAACTCAAATGCAATGCCAATGCACAATGCATATGGATATCACAACATTCCATTTTCTCATACTTTTCAAATATTTCACAATCTACAATTCACATAAAAACAAACACAAACATGGGCCCAAAGATAACTAATATGCTATTCAAATTCCAGAGTTACTATTTTGGTCTATAATAACACCATGTGTCTAGCCCTTTAGGAAAAATATCAATGTAATAGTCCAACTAGGTCTAAGCTTATGACCTGATCATTTCACCTAGCCCAGCTTCAAGGACTTGTTTTTGGGGCTTACGACCCAGTCATTGCACCTCAAAAATATTTTCACAGTGATGCCCAGCATCTAGCCCGTAGGCAAATCATAGGCATGTCGCCAAACACAGAACTCTAAAAATTGAATAACATACTAGGCACACAATTTATTCATATTTCTCATTTATATCGATATCAATTCATTTCATTATGTTTCCACATATCTCATTACATTATACCACATTTTTTTTCATTTATAACACATTACCCAATTACTTTGGGTATTTCCACATAATTCACATATTAATCACATTTAATGTAATCTAGCCAATACCAATGGCTTTTTAACAATGCACTTAATGCATACACAACAAATGGCATTACCCAAACACTTTGGGTCATTTTTACATAATACACATATTTCACATTTTACACAATTTAGCCATTATCAGTGGCTTTTCACAATGCATTTAACACATACATGACATTAAACGTCATAGCACATTATTCATACATAACCAATGTATCAAGTAGCTTAACACATTTTTCAACCAAAATGTGTTAAGCCCAAATGTCATGCAAACATAACCAATGTATTCAAAGTTTGTACTTGCCTCAAATAGCAACCAAAACAAGCTTAAAACAACCTCCAATCCTATCCTTCCAACTTGCCCTTCACCACTTGGATGAAGCAAATCAACCTTCCTCAATGCCTAAACCAAATGTGATAGCAAATAATCATTTAGTATCACATTTAATGGCATTTCCAATATTAAACCATAATTAAACCCCATCCAAGCAAAAATTCTAAATTTAAGGCTAACCTCACTTTAATTTTGGATTCTCATATTAGGCCATTCATTTTAATATATTAAGTTTATTTATATTATTAGAAACATTTTTAATACATTTAAACCATTTACATTATAAAAACACACTCTTATACACAAAATCCTAAAATAGCATAACCTTCCCCCATTGAAGGTTTTCTATTCCAACACAATCCATTAATCATTTTAAGCTTATATTCATCACTTATAACACCAAACAACAAGATTAAACCAATAAAATTACACAATTCAACAAATTTGGAAAAATCATTTTCCAAAACCCTAAATCACACTTCCATTCTCAAACTTTAACCAAACTTAACCAAATCTACCATTTGACTTTAAAATCCTTGTTTATGCATCAAAACAACACATTTGGAATTAATTTGCATAATTAAAACACATGATTTCAAGAATCCAAATTTTTCATAATCCTAAATTCTCTCTCTTCACCCAACTTATCCCAAACTTAATTCTTTCTTCCATTTAACTTGAAAATCATTAATAATTAATCAAAATAGCTTCATTCATACCCAATTAAACAATTAAATCATGCTAATAGAAAATATCAAAATCCACATATTCATACTTTCATATAAAATAAAAAATTAAGAAAAGAAGCTTACTAACCTATTGGAAATCCACTAAAACTTCAATTAATTCTTGAAAATTCTTGTCAAAATGAGTATTTGGATGAAGAAAAATCACTCCCATGGCCATAAATTTTCATTTTTGAAGAAGAAGAAGAAGAAGAAGACTAATTTTAATTTTCTCTTTCTTTCCACTTAAAAAAAATATGACCATATATAAATATTATTTTATTTTAATAATTATTTTATTATTTAATTATTTTAAAACCCCAAATTACCTCTTCCAACCAAAAATAATTTATTTTTAATTTATTTAAATAATTTTAAGTTTATAAGGTATAATTACCATTTTGCCCTTAGACTTTTGACTTTTCTTTTAAAAGAGTTGACTAATGTATATGTTAAGTATATGTTAGGTATATTTCACATATACATTCTAATTTTTCACTTAAAATCCTTTCATTTTTCATTTAAATCATTAATTTAATTTATTCAATTTAATTATAATATATTTTATCAAATTTCTAAAAATTAGAAATTTTCAAAAAAATTTGGCATATTACAAGTTTAGTCTCACAATTTGAAGGTCTCGGTTGCTGGATCAAACCGCCTTTCAAACAATGGCTTAAGTCGATGCCCATTGACTTTGAAAGTATCTCCAAATTTCAGGTGTTTAATTTCTATTGCTCCAAATTGTGAAGTGTTCACCACTTCATATTGACCTCTCCATCTGGATTTGAGCTGACTTGGAAATAGTCTCAACTTACTATTATAGAACAATGCCTTTTGGCCCAGTATAAACTCTTGGTAGATAATAAGCCTGTTGTGCCACTCCTTTGTTCTTTTCTTGTAGAGACTTGCATTGCCATATGCCCATTGGTGAAACTCTTCCAGTTCATTAAGTTGCAACAAACAATTATCGTTTGCATTTTGAACAACAAAATTTAAAATTTAGTAGTCCAATAAGCTCTATGTTCAAGTTCAACTAGCAAATGACAAGTTTTTTTTTAAAAACTAACCTAAATTGTGATGTACCAATAGGCATTTTGAAAGCTATTCTATATGCCTATAGGGCATCATCTAACTTGATTGCCTAATCTTTTCTAGAAGCACGAACATTTTTTTCTAAGATTCTTTTTAGCTCACGATTAGAGACTTCTACTTGCCCACTCATTTGTGCATGATAACGTGTAGATACCTTATGCCTAACCCCATATTTTTTCAATAATTCTCTAAATTGGTGGTTACAAAAGTATTTACCACCATCACTAATAATAGCTCTAGGGGTACTATATCTTGTAAAAATATTTTGTCTAAGGAATTGAACAACAACCTTTAAGTCATTGGTTCTTATAGGTATAACTTCTACCCATTTTGATACATAATCAACAACTACAAGTATATTTTCATTTCCATACGAAGATGGAAAAGGTCCCATAAAGTCTATACCCTTGTTTTTTTAGTTTTTGTTATAGATTTGTGTCTTGTTTATTATGATAATTATTGTTTTATTTAGATATTTTGTTAGTTTTTATCGGTTTGTTTAGTGTTTTCATTAATTTTGGTAGTTTTAGTTTATTTCAGTGTTTATGTTGTTTTTTATCTAGTTTTTAGTGTGGTGTTTATGTTTTGTTGATTATTGTTTATTTACTTTTTGTTTAAAGTTTGTTTGAAGTTTTGTTTTAGGGTTAAAAAGCCAAGGAACCAAGACTGAAGGAAAAATGGACAGTAGCTGACACAGGCAGAGGACACGGCCAAGTCACTGGCCGTGTCCCATACCAAGTTAAAAGGAAATTCAAGGCACAGAAGAGGACACAGGCAAGGGACACGGCCAAGTCAGTGGCTGTGTCCCTCCAAAGAAGCTCAGACACGGCCAGGATTGGTTGACTTGGCCGTGTCTCACCTACATCCAAAGCAAAGAAGACTAAAATCTCACAGAAGCAAACACATGCAAGGGACACGGCCAAGTCACTGGCCGTGTCCCTCCAAAAGGACCAACACGGCCAAGTCACTTCCAAGACTTGGCCGTGTCACTCAACCAAAGAAGAAAAAGAAGGAAAGCAAGCAGAAGTGAACACATGCAAGGGACACGGCCAAGTCACTGGCCGTGTCCCTCCAAAGAGCACCCACACGGCCAAGTCACATCCAACTTGGCCGTGTCTCTCATGAACCAAAGCCGTAGCGGATTTTAAAGCGGACGTTTCATATAAAAGGAAAAAGAAGTCTAGGGTTTTGGGGGACAGTTGAGAGTTTCGAGAGCTATTTAGCCGTCAAAGAGATTAGGGTTTTGATAACTTTGTTTTTCTTTGATTTCAATTACACTTTAGATTAAAACTAGCTAGATTAGATTGTTCATGCCATTGATATATCCTTCTTGCAAGATTTGAACAAGAGATTCTTCAGAAGCTTCAAGGAGTTGTACTTGGTTTTGTTCTCGAACTTATTCTCTTTATTTTCATTGAAATTGTATTAATGGATATTATCATGTCTAATTTGATTTCTTTGAACATTAATGAGATGAGTATGTTTGAAATCATTATGAACTAATTTGATCCAGTCTAGGGTTTGTATGGAACTGCTATGATTGTATGAATTGGTTGTTACTCTCAACTCAATTATTTCTTTAAGCCTTTATTGAATGAATTATTGCTAATATATAATTGATTGGCCACCAATTATGTGTTTTAAGGTATTAGATGATGGATCGAGAGATGAAGTCTAATGCTGGAACAATTCAATTAAGGACTTAGGTGAATTAGAGATATAACCTAGGAAAGGATTATTTCAATTGGAACAAGATTATTTGAGAGAGGTTTAAATGAGAGAGCTTATTTCCTTTATTCAATTAATTAAGTTACTTGAGATTTAATCTTTGAAATTAAATTGGTTAAGAGGAATAACCATTCATACATATAAGTAGTAGAGAAGTGCAAACCCTAGACCATTCTATCAAGTGAATCAAAACATCAGCTTAATTTACTTTTATTTGTTTTAAACTTCAATCAATCTTCTTCATTAGTTAACAATTTAAATTTTCTTCATTACTTGTTATTCATAATCTGATAATCAATTAGCCACTATAGCTTCCTTGTGAGACGACCTTGGGGCAATCACCTTTGCTATAGCTACCTCGTATACTTGCGAGTGACGCTTTGTGGTAGAGTAAATTCGAGCGCAACAAGTTTTTGGCGCCGCTGCCGGGGAACGCTAATTGGCGAAATTGTTTATTAGAAAAAAATATTATAAATTATTTTTCATTGTTTATTTTTTATTTTATTTTGTCTTTTGCTTTTAATAATTTCTTTTTCCTAGAAATTTTTGTTTATGCAAGGCAGGAGATCACTCGAAGGAGAGCTTTATCCATTCATTCCAAAAATTCAGAGAGTGAAAAGGAGCAGGGAAGAGTTTGAACTGTACACAGGATTTGATACTTCAGAGGAAGACACTTCTGATTTTGAGTCGGAATCTGCACAACCTGTTAAAATGGCTGAAGAAAGACAAAGGACGATGAGAGACTTTGCTAGACCTGTCATTGGACCTCTTGCATAAGACTGACAGATGCAGCTAGAAATTATGAGTTGAAGAACATTCACTACAATATGCTGCCATCATTCTATGGAGTTCCAAATGAAGATCCTTTGAACTTTATTCGGGATTTCTACTCCACCCTCAACACTTTTCCATTGGGAGGATTAACAGAGGATCACTTGAGGATGCGGTGTTTTCCATATACTTTGAAGGATAGAGCAAAGAGCTGGCTTATGATGTTGCCCGAAAACTCACTGACAACTTGGGAACAAGTGTATAATAAATTCATGGGAAAGTTTTATTCACATCAAAAGACAGCTGAATTGAGAGGGAAGATTTCTACATTCTCTCAATTTGAAGGAGAGCCATTTCATGAAGCTTGGGACAGATTTAAGATGCTATTGATCCAGTGTCCACACCATCATTACCCGCTTCAACTTCTTAATCAGTTCTTCTATGATGGTTTAACCCAGCAATTTCAGAACACTGTTGATAATGCAGCTGGGGGAGCCATAGGAGAAAAGACAGCAGCTGAAACTTATGATATTTTTAAGATGTTGGGAGCTAATTCTCAACAGAAGAGTGTAAGAGGAAGAAGCAAAGGGGTGAACTAATTGGAAGCCAATAATGAGATGGTCAATCAAATAGCTGAGTTGACAAAGCAAGTGCAGATGCTGAATATGAAGAACAATATTTCTTCATCTACTCAAGAAGTGTGTGGAATCTGTGGGACTTTCGGGCATGGAGCAAATATATGTCCCTCTGCATATGAGTCTTTTGGTAATGCTGAGCAAGTCAATGTTATGGGGGGATTTCAACCAAGGACCCGAAATGATCCTTATTCAAATACATACAACCCTGGTTGGAGGAATCACCCAAATTTTTCTTGGGCAACAAATAATTCCCAGCAGCCTTTCCATTTGCTTCAGAGACAGAACCAAGAGCAGGGTCAATCCTTAAATCAAGGGAAGTCTAAGATAGAGATCTTGGAGGAAAGTTTACAAGCTTTCATCAAAGCCAGTGCTCAAAATCAAGAGATGACTAATAAGAGGCTGGATTCATTAGAAGCATCTTTTAAAAAAGTGGAGACTCAAGTAGGACAACTTGCACAACAGATGCAAATTCAACAGAAGGGGAAATTTCCAAGTCAACCTGAGCAGGCACATTCAGTGACTGTTCTTAGAAGTGGTAAGGTAATTAACACTAATGTTGAAAATGACTCTGTGAGTGCAGGTGACCAAAGGAACAAGAAGGAAGGAGAATCAGAGGACCAAGGTGCTGGAGATAAATCAAGGGAGAAATCCCTTTCAGCAGATTTACATAAGGCAAGCAATCCATACCGGCCTCCTATACCATTCCCCAGCAGGTTGAAGGATGATAAAACAGATAAGCAATTTTCTAACATCTTCAACATGCTGTCTAAGGTAAGTATTAACATACCCTTACTGGATGCAATAAAGAACATACCGGCTTATGCCAAGTTCTTCAAAGACCTAATCACCAAGAAAAAGAGTATGAGCCGAATGAAAAGGTGATAGTTTCAGAGGTAGCCAGTGCTGTTCTGCAGCATAAACTACCTCCCAAGCTAAAGGATCCTGGTAGCTTTATAATTCAAATGACCATGGGGAATGGAAATGGGACTGAAGGCATTTGTGATCTAGGAGCCAGTATTAATTTGATGCCTTATTCTGTTTATAAAGAATTAGAATTAGGGGAACTTAAACAGACAAAAATGGTGTTGCAATTAGCTGATAGGTCTTTTAGATTCTCGAAAGGGGTTATAGAAGATGTGTTAGTTAAGGTTGGAGGGTTAATAGTACCTGTTGATTTTATAGTTCTTGACATGGAAGGAAGTAACCCTGCACCATCAACACACACTATATTGCTGGGTAGGCCTTTCATGGCTACTACCAACACCTTAATAGAAGTTAAAAATGGTAAGTTGTTAATGACTGTCTTAGGGCAAACTGTTGAATTTTCTATTTTTTAACACTTCTCCTATTCCTACAACTGCTTTATATGAGGAATGTTCTTTAATTAATAGTGTTGAAGCAGTTGTTTCAGATGTTGTGTTGCAGACAGATTCCCCAGATAAATTGGAGCTGACACTGACTTTAGAAGAGGGGGCTAAATCAGTGAGGGAGACCCAAAGGTGCTTTAACCCGAAGGCATATGAGAGCTCGAGAGTTTACAAGGATCGCACTAAGGCAATTCACGACAGATTTATTGTGCAACAAACATTGAGTCCAGGTATGAAAGTTTTACTTTTTAATTCTCGACTCAGTCTGTTTCAAGGTAAACTCAAATCTCGATGGAGTGGTCCCTTCGAGGTAACTATGGTATGTCCTTCTGGTGCCATTAAATTGCTTAACTCTAGAACCAATAAGATTTTTAGAGCAAATAGACATAGAGTTAAACTATACAATGAAGGATTTTAGGAAGTGAGGATCATTGACAGCACTTTGATCCATGATCCTTAAGCCTTGCATGATGTCCAGCTTTATGACATTAAAGAAGCGCTAAATGGGAGGCAACCCATTAGTTTGAATTTCTTTTTCATAGTTATAATTTTATATTTTGCAATTTTGATTTTATGTTTAGTTTAAATAAATAGAAACCCTAAAGCTCTCTTGCATCTTGTTTTTAAACATTTGTGTTTGTGATAAAAAGGTAGAGTTTTGCCTCACCAGGGGACGATGGAAGACAAGTTGTACTTAATTCTTTCTCTTTATTATTCTTGTTTTCCATTGAGGACAATGTAAATTCTAAAGTGTGAGGTAATCTTTTAGCTTTTCTTTAATTTTTGTTTTGGTTGCCTTGGTGTGTTTTATTGTGTTGTGCATGGTATAATTGTTGAAAATTTATTGATCTTTTCTGTAATTTTAGCATTGTAGTTGAGACTTTAGTATCAGCATAGAGATTAGCATTTGAATTCATTCAGGATCAATTTTCACATTTTGCAATTTATGACATATAAATCTTTAAGAACCCACCCTTGTGAGTTTTGAGCCTCATAATTTGATATTATTATCAGTTGATTTTCTTTTCTTAAGTGTGCACCTTCATGATTTTGCATCTCTAGAGCTTGCTTTTGCATACTAATTGAACTCACATTATGATGTAATCTCAAGTTTTAAAATGATGAAGGCAAATTAGGTTAGCCCTTTAGCTTAAAAAGACTTCCCTTAATATTTAATTCCTTAGTGAGCCAAGTTGAGCCTTTGACCTTTTTATTGTTTGATCAACACAATTCTCAACTTAACATGTTCTTATTATCATCATACCTGCATTAAGGAATGGAGTTTTATGATATGACAATAGGGTGGTTTATTTCAAAGTGTGGGGTAAGCAAGTAAAAAAAATGGTATTGCTATTTGGGGTTGAAATGCATACTTTGCACATTGTCTTAAGAGTTGATTATTCTTTTCCTCTACATTTTAAGCTAGATGTTCCATGCAAGTTTATATTTTGTATATATATATTAAAAAAATGATGATAAAAAAAAGATATATATATATATATATACAAAATCCAGATATTTTCTAGCATTGGAGGAATGTTGACTCGTTATTTTTCTTGAAGTATGCAAGTATGTGAGGTATCAAGGGTTGGTGAGTATGCTATTTGAAGGAGTTATGAGTTTCTTAGCAAGAGTAGTGTCTAATTTAGATACTCCATTTCTTGATGCTCCAGCCTAAATGTCTTTTCTCACACCTTTACCTTAGCCCCATTACATCCAAATGAAAGACCTTCGGATTATTTCTTGAGAAAATCAGTGAGAGAGATTGGATAATTAAGCAAGTTTATGGTAGTATGCAGTCATGAGTGGTTTGAGTGATTAACCTTTGAAATCGAGTGAAACACTTAGATGAGAGATGAGATTTGTATGTCTGGATTAATGAATGAGTTAAGAAAATCCTGGATTGAAGTAAAGTGCAATTATTTATGTTGTGTCTTAAAGGATTTCATCTTATGTGCTGGAATTATAGTTAAGGTTGTTTGAGTTTTTAATTTATGCCATGTGAATTTGCTTGAGGACAAGCAAAGTTTTAAGTGTGGGGTAGTTGTTTTATTAGTTTTTGTTATAGATTTGTGTCTTGTTTATTATGATAATTATTGTTTTATTTAGATATTTTGTTAGTTTTTATCGGTTTGTTTAGTGTTTTCATTAATTTTGGTAGTTTCAGTTTATTTCAGTATTTATGTTGTTTTTGTTCTAGTTTTTAGTGTGGTGTTTATGTTTTGTTGATTATTGTTTATTTACTTTTTGTTTAAAGTTTGTTTGAAGTTTTGTTTTAGGGTTAAAAAGCCAAGGAACCAAGACTGAAGGAAAAATGGACAGTAGCTGACACAGGCAGAGGACACGGCCAAGTCACTGGCCGTGTCCCATACCAAGTTAAAAGGAAGTTCAAGGCACAGAAGAGGACACAGGCAAGGGACACGGCCAAGTCAGTGGCTGTGTCCCTCCAAAGAAGCTCAGACACGGCCAGGATTGGTTGACTTGGCCGTGTCTCACCTACATCCAAAGCAAAGAAGACTAAAATCTCACAGAAGCAAACACATGCAAGGGACACGGCCAAGTCACTGGCCGTGTCCCTCCAAAAAGGACCAACACGGCCAAGTCACTTCCAAGAATTGGCCGTGTCACTCAACCAAAGAAGAAAAAGAAGGAAAGCAAGCAGAAGTGAACACATGCAAGGGACACGGCCAAGTCACTGGCCGTGTCCCTCCAAAGAGAACCCACACGGCCAAGTCACATCCAACTTGGCCGTGTCTCTCATGAACCAAAGCCATAGCGGATTTTAAAGCGGACGTTTCATATAAAAGAAAAAAGAAGTCTAGGGTTTTGGGGGACTGTTGAGAGTTTTGAGAGCTGTTTAGCCGTCAAAGAGATTAGGGTTTTGATAACTTTGTTTTTCTTTGATTTCAATTACACTTTGGATTAAAACTAGCTAGATTAGATTGTTCATGCCATTGATATATCCTTCTTGCAAGATTTGAACAAGAGATTCTTCAGAAGCTTCAAGGAGTTGTACTTGGTTTTGTTCTCGAACTTATTCTCTTTATTTTCATTGAAATTGTATTAATGGATATTATCATGTCTAATTTGATTTCTTTGAACATTAATGAGATGAGTATGTTTGAAATCATTATGAACTAATTTGATCCAGTCTAGGGTTTGTATGGAACTGCTATGATTGTATGAATTGGTTGTTACTCTCAACTCAATTATTTCTTTAAGCCTTTATTGAATGAATTATTGCTAATATATAATTGACTGGCCACCAATTATGTGTTTTAAGGTATTAGATGATGGATCGAGAGATGAAGTCTAATGCTGGAACAATTCAATTAAGGACTTAGGTGAATTAGAGATATAACCTAGGAAAGGATTATTTCAATTGGAACAAGATTATTTGAGAGAGGTTTGAATGCGAGAGCTTATTTCCTTTATTCAATTAATTAAGTTACTTGAGATTTAATCTTTGAAATTAAATTGGTTAAGAGGAATAACCGTTCATACATATAAGTAGTAGAGAAGTGCAAACCCTAGACCATTCTATCAAGTGAATCAAAACATCAGCTTAATTTACTTTTATTTGTTTTAAACTTCAATCAATCTTCTTCATTAGTTAACAATTTAATTTTTCTTCTTTACTTGTTATTCATAATCTGATAATCAATTAGCCACTATAGCTTCCATGTGAGACGACCTTGGGGCGATCACCTTTGCTACAGCTACCTCGTATACTTGCGAGTGACGCTTTGTGGTAGAGTAAATTCGAGCGCAATAAGTTTTTGGCGCCGCTGCCGGGGAACGCTAATTGGCGAAATTGTTTATCAAATCCTCACTTGATATGGTCAGAGTTTATATAAGTGAGGATCACCCAAATAAAGTGTTTAGCATCGGCTATGAGCTTTTTCCTTTGCTGAAAGTTGAAGTCCTTTGGTATCCATCCTCCTACAAGAAAATTAGCTATATCAACATACCATGGCAGTTTAAAAGAGTTGGAAAACACAACATATAATTTCTTATTTGGGAAAATTTTAGAAATCCTCTCTCTAGATGGTAGTGGATTCTCCAATCTTGATAAATGGTCAGCTACCAAATTCTCTTCTCCTTTCTTGTCTCTAATTTCTACATGGAACTCTTGTAGTAGCAACACCTATCAAATTGGTCTTGGTTTGGAGTCCTTTTTGGTAAAAAGATGCTTTAGAGTTGCATGGTCAATGATAATAATTGTTTTTGCACCTATTAAATATGATCTGAATTTCCCAAATGCAAAAACAATTGCAAGGATCTCCTTTTCAGTAGTACTATAGTTGAGTTATTGGCCTGTGAGAGTGTTCCTAGTATAGTAAATTACTTTAAAAACCTTGGTCCTCCTTTGCCCAAGGATAGCCCCCACAATGTAATCGCTGGCATCGCATATAAGCTCGAAAGGTTCACTCCAATTTGGTGGAATTATCACTAGTGATATCACTAGTTTCTCGTTTAATGCATCAAAGGCCTCTTTCATAGCTAGATTCACATGCCTTTGCAATTGAATGGTGGGTTTGAAGTCATCCTCCATGAGAATCTTGTGCATACAAATGATTGGACTTATACCTTTAATGTCAAAGATGGACCAACCAATTGTTTTCTTGTGCTTTCTCAAGATTTCAACCAACATCTCTTCTTCTAAATCTGTCAAAAAAGTAGAAATAATAATACGATTAGAATCTTTCTCAAGAAAAACATACTTTAAATGGTTAGGCAGGGGCTTAAGCTCTTTTTCTTTCTTCTCAATAGGAGGCTTCTCCTCTATTCCTTTCACAATGTCAGCTCAAGGTTCGCTTTCCAATTTTATTGATTCTCTTTTTAATATAAGATCCTCCTCAATTGTACTAGAAAGCATAAGACAGCTCTCTAAGGTGTCTTCCATTAGAATAGCTTGTTGACATTGATCTACACACTCATCAATAACATTCATAGCATAACACAGATCATCAAGACTAATAGAAGGCTTCTTTATTGCTTGTTTGATATCAAAGACTATTTCTTCATCATTAAATCTAAGAGTTAATTTACCATCTTTAACATCAATTGATGCCCCAACTACAACTAAAAATGGTTTTCCTAAAATCAGTGATAATTAAACTCAACCTCCATATAAAGTATATCAAAATCAATGGGAAATATGAATTTTCCCACTTTTACCAAAACATCTATAATCCCTAGAGGTCTTTTGGTTGATTTATCCGCAAACTGAAGTACCATGCTTGTCTCCTTAATATGCCTAAGATTTAGTCTCCTACAAACTGATAATTGCATTAGATTGATATTTGAACCCAAATCACACAATGCCTCATTAAATTTAAAATTGCATAATTCGCAAGGTACAAAAAACCTTCCTAGATCCTTAAGCTTTGTAGGTAACTTATTTTGCAAAATGGCACTACACTCTTCTGTAAGCATCACAATACCATATTCTTCAATTTTCCTTTTATTAGAAAGGAAGTCTTTAAGAAACTTAGCATATTGTGTCATATGCATCAAAGCCTCAACAAAAGGAATATTAATCTACAGTTTCATAAAGATTTCTAAAAATCTAGCAAACTTTGCATCATTCTTATGCTTTCTAATTCTATCTGGGTAAGGAAATTTATTTACATCTATATTTGAATCAAAATTGAAAGTTGTAGGAGTAATATTTTCCTTACCTTTTTTCGTTGAACTTACCTCATCTAGGCTTGAATTAATTACCTTATTAGTTTTAACTTTTGATTTTGGTTCCTCTAGCACCTTCCCATCTCTAAGTGTTATGGCCTTAACATGCTTCTTTAGGTCTGTCTCTAAATTACTTAGCAATGACCCTTGAGTTTTGCCTGTAATAGCATTGGCAAGCTGTCTAATTTTTATCTTAAGATTCTTCATAGAAGCCTCATGATTTTACAACCAAACTTTAGTAGATGTAATAAACTTTGTCATCAGCTCCTCCAAGTTAGATTTCTTCTCTTGTAGTGGAGGTTGAAGTTTTGGTTGGAATCCTAGTGGTGGTTATCTCCCTTGATTGTTATTGTTGTTGTTCCATGAAAAGATCAGGTGATTTTGCCAACCAAGATTGTAAGTGTTGTTGAAAGGATCAATTTGCCTACAAAAATTATTAACAAAGCTAGATTGCTCAGGTATAGTATTTATAACAAACATATTACCTGCTTGACACTCTTGATTTGAGTACCCTCCTCATCAAAAACCACAAACAGATGCCACTACAATTGGTTTTTGCAATTGTAGTTCTTGTATGCTCTTGTTTAATGCTTCCATTCTGTAATAGCATCTACATTATGCATCCCAACAATCTTCTTTGTTCATTGTCTATCATTGTACCATTCATATGAGTTAGTGGGCATCTCCTCAATCAATTCATAGGCTTATTTTGGTGTTTTCATATATAATGAGCCTCTAGCTGCAGCATCTATCATGCTTCCGATTTGGCTATTAATTCCATTGTAGAATGTTTGCACTCTCCACCATGTAGAAAACTCTTCTTCAGGGAACTTTTTCAACATGTCCTTGTATCCATGCCTCATCTAGAGTCTCCAAGTCTTTATGTGAAAATTTAGCAATCTCATTAATTAATTGTGCAATTTTAGATGGAGGAAAATACTTACTCAGGAATTTTTAAGCCAATTCATTCAAAGTGGTTATGGAGTTTGGTACTAAGAATAGTAGATAACTTTTTGCTTTATTCTTTAAATAAAAAGGAAAAGTCTCAGCCTTTTTGCATCTTCCAAAACTCCATTATACTTGAAGGTGTCACAAATTTGGAGGAAATTTGTTATATATTGGTATGGGTTCTCATTGGTAAGCCTCCAAATTGACACATCTATTTGATCAATTGTACTATAGTTGGTTTGATCTCAAAGTTATTGGCTTGAACTGGAGGTCTAAGAATGCCTGGTCTTGTGCCTTCTAATGATGGCATAGCATAGTCTCTCATAGTTCAAACTTGTTGTTGAGCTTCTCTAGCACCATCATTGTTTCCTCTAGCTGGAAGAAGATATTGTGGATCATCTGCCATGTTGAGTTGACGATTTGCTCTTCTTCTTGAATGAAAAGCTCGCTCTAATTTTGGATCAAATTCTGCTAATGGCTTCTCAGAAGTTATGGTCATACACTAACAAAATCTGAAATAAAAATAAATAAATAAAATTAAAAATCTCAAATTAATAGCTAATAATAATATAATAACTTTCAGATAAATCTTTGGTCCCCGGCAACTGCACTAAAAACTTGATGCAACCTAGTTAACTATAGTAAGTGCACTAGTTATATCAGTAATATAGATTTGTGAATCCAAATATCGTCCCACAAACACTAAATTTTAAAAGCCAATTATTATATTGCATTGCTATTATTTGAGAAACAATATTTGAATAAATAAGAATTGAATAAAAATCTAAAAGT
Organism: Garcia nutans; assembly: GCA_947685225.1. Classification (NCBI taxonomy): domain Eukaryota; kingdom Viridiplantae; phylum Streptophyta; class Magnoliopsida; order Malpighiales; family Euphorbiaceae; genus Garcia; species Garcia nutans. Next base: position 30,554,982 of record CANTUV010000013.1, read on the forward strand.
AAATTAACGTGACGAAAATTAAATATCTTTAGTGAATTAAGAATAAATTTTCAATAAAATATGTTAGAGCTCACAATCCCCCTAAACTTGCATAGATATCAAAATCGATGAAGAAAAATTGAGTTAAGATTGGCAGGTTATCTTTAAGCCAAGCTAACTTGTTAAGGGACATAGCTTTTCAAGCTAACATCAAACTCTTATTTAGACACTTCAACATTAATGTTCATGTGATCAAACTTGGTTATTCAACCTGATTCAGGAACATGATTAGAGCCACAAGCTAATATCATATTATCTATTTGAACAAATCCTCAATCAAACCTGTTATACAAAATCACCTATATAAATCAAGCATTCAAATCTTATTGAATAAAAATCCTAACTTCTTTATTTGATGCATTATCAAGGAATTCAATCAATGAAACATTGAATACAAGCATTAGGAATAAGGAATTTGCATAGATCAACTCAAATTTAATTAACCCAAATCAATATCCATTCAAAGCTTAAGGCTAAAGTTTTTCCTAACAAAAAGAAATTACTCCATAATTAAATCTATGAAACAAAAGTTGAAATTAAAAATAAGCATGATGAGAATAAGCAAACTCTTCATAGTTGTCTTTGGCTTGAGCTTGAACCTCTCCTCCAATGGAGATTTTGTCTTCAAGGAGAAAGAAGAAGAACTCTTCCAATTGCATGAAAACTACCTATTCTCTCTAAAACATACGTAAAAATAATAAATCCCCAATAAAATGTGTTTTTCCTCTTTTTAAATCTCTCTCTTTCCTAGTTTCTATGGGTTGCAATAAGAAGACTTCCTATTGTTTAGAGTTCTAAAAAAAGTAGGAAAGAAATAAAAGAAATCCTAAAATTTGTTGTAATTTTCATGCACGAGCAAGTGCATGACCATGTGTCTGCTCATGCACCTTTATGCCTTCAAAACTCTGCACTAGAAAAACTCTAGCAGCAACATGCATGACCAGCTTCATGCCTATACGTCTGCCCATGCGCATCTCTGTCCTTTTTGTACTTTCACTGGATTTTTGTTGTATTTTCCAAAATTCACCTAAAAAACACTAAATAAGACTAAATAACCAAAATAACCAAAACCAAATGAAAAATAAGACAAAACTAATAAAAACTAAAGATAACTAATGAAACTAATGCAAATGTTGTCATAATTGTGCATAAAATACACATTTATCAACCGCATATCTAATCATCTTGATGTATATATAGAATGATTCTCTTATGCCATACCCACTCTAATAGTCAAGTAATTTGTTGATCATCTAAGAGCAGTATTTATTCGACTATAATCACTTTCAACAGTTTGAGAATTTTGGGTATTATATAAAAAATATTTAGTTATATTCCTACGGCCTTCTTGCATGTCTATCAATTAGATCTAGGGATCACAAATGGTTGGGTGTTGAATGGATTTTGCAGAACCCAACTGATTTAAGACTAATAAAACTACCAAGCATAACAAATCAAAGTTAATATAATTTTTATATTTTTTATATTTTTCTCTTTAAAAAATTATGTTATATTTACATATATGTAGTTTATATTTGACATAGAAAAAAACTATAAACTAAAAAGACATAAATTAAATATAATTATATATAATATATAATATAATGCAATCATACCATAACTCGTACTCAATCTTATTTGATGTGAGAAAGGACCTGGAACCCATGGTTGGAAGCCTTGGAACACAAAGCTAGAGGATTCCTATTGGACCAATCATTAGAAAAAAGAGCCAAGAAGATGAAGGAAGCTTTGCAAGCTTATGTTTAAAGCTTCATGGATGCACATATGGAATCATATGGACTAAATAGAGACAAGGAGAAGCTAATAATCTTATTGGAAGAATCACAATTAGAACATTTTGAGAGGCAGACTACCTAGCGGTTGCACAGCAAATGGCATAGTCGCTATCTTGGTCTCATGCTCAGCCGTGCTGTCTCGAGTTTTGCCCCAAACTCTACAGTCCAAATTTAGATTGAGTTGTATTATGATAGGATTATCATATTTGGGACTCTAGAACTTATGTAATATGGACTTTATATGTTTTAGGCCTAAAGGAATACTAAATTAGTTTAGTAGCTTGGGATTAAGATTGTCTTTATTTCTAAACAACCTAACCTTGGGTTGTTTTAGCCATGTAACATATTTAAACACTTCTTCAATGTTGTAATAGGCTTAGACAATTTTCTCATTGAATATAATATTATCTTGAGAGGTTTCTGTCTCTTGATTTCTTGGTTCTTGTTGGATCAAGGTTTTCTATATTAGAGTTAATAACTTTGTTGATAGGTTAATTCCAAGGTTCTCTTCCACATGTTGGATTTGGGTTAAGGACATGGCAAAGGATTTGATTTCATCTTCAAAGGGATTGGTATCACGCATGAAGGTGAGGGGGTCTTTAGTCCTTATACTATAGTTCATGTCAATTTGGTATCAGAGCTCAAGCTTGAAATCAAGTTCCATTTATAATTTGGCTATCCTAATTACTTTCCTTTCATTCTTTGTTGTTCCTATTCAAATATTAAAAAAATGTCAAATTCAATTATTATCTTCAATTTTTGTTTTTCGCTTCATTGTGCCAAATTTGTGATCTTCAATTCAATTTTAATTCCTTCAATTGTGTTCTTGTTCAATTCAATTTAAAAAAGTGTCTCAAAATTGTATTCGTATCAATTCTTCCATAGAAATTGCTACCATATGAGTTTGTAGCCACCAAGTAATTTTCCTAAACCTTAAAGGCTATAAAATAGCTATAAGATTCGCAAAATCCTAGAAATTTTGTAACCTAGCTCATTGAATATCTAACATTCGCATATCCTACTTTGCGGTTATCCTAATGATTGTTAGGAACTTTAAGCATGTGTAAGAAAAAAGGGCAGCTAATACATAGCAGGAAAACATAAATTCTCAAACCCAAGATTATCCCATATTGATTAAAACTGAAATAAATGAAGAACATACAAGGTTTAGAGGTTATACTTAAGAGTTATTTACAAATTTTTCATCTTTTCTTCTTGTTAGGTTATCATGAGTTATTCACAAACTCCGCCTATATATGAGTTTCTTGTGTATAGCCTGTCCTAAGCCTGGGTAAAGGAGGAGGGTTGCGGTAGGTGATAGCCAGCGTAAAACTTTTGTCACATCTCATGATATTGATTTTAATATTAATATTATTGGGTCATTCCCTACTTGTGACACACTACATCGGAGCCAGAGTGTAGTGAAGAATAAACAAGGGTGTAGGGCATTCCCCAAATGCGACGTTCCATGTCGGTGCCTGGATGTGGTGCATAATAAACAAGGGTTCTCACATCATGGACGGGTGTGGATAAAGAAGTTAGTCCAAAATATGAAAAATAAGAGTAATACGAGAGATACATGTTTAGATAATGGTAAAAGAATTTATAGGAAGAAGCATAAGAAAGAACAATTAGGGAGTAAGATCAGAATAGGAACTTGGAATATTGGATCTCTTACAGGTAAACTAAGAGAACTTGTTGATACTATGGAGAGAAGGAAAATTAGTATTGCTTGTATTCAAGAGACTAAATGGGTTAGAGGACAAAAATACAGAAGTTGAGAATAATAGGTATAAAGTGTGGTATATAGGTATAGATAGAAGTAAAAATGGAGTAGGTATAATTTTGGATTGAAACCTAAAGGAGATAGTTGTAGCGGTGAAAAGAGTAAGCGATAGGATTATTTTAATTAAACTTATGCTCCAGAATGAGACCATCAACATAGTTAGTGCATATGCCCTTCAAGTTGGATTGGATGGAGAGAGCAAGCAAAATTTTTGGGATGATATGGATGAACTTATGCGAGGGATTCCAAATGATGAAAACATTTTTATAGGAGGAGACTTAAATGGACATGTGGAAAAGACATGGTAGGTTTTAAGGAGGTACATGGAGGGTATGGTTTTGGAATTAGAAATGAAGAAGGTAAGAGTATCCTTGATTTTGCTTTAGCCTATGATTTGATTCTGGCAAATACATATTTTATAAAAAGGGAATCACATCTAGTGACCTTTAAAAGTGGGCAAAATAGAAGTCAGATTGACTTCATACTCATAAGAAAAGCCAATCGAACTCGATGCAAGGATTGTAAGGTTATTCCAGGTGAGGCTTTGACCACTCAATATAGGTTAGTGGTTTTGGATATCAAGTTTAAGAGGTTGACTAGTAGGCTAAGGAGGAACAATAGTCCTAAGATTAGGTGGTGGACTTTAAAAGGTGAAAAATAATTATTGTTCAAGGATGAGTTGGTCAAAGCTGGAGGGTGGGAGGAAGATGTAAGTATGTCATCAAATGATATGTGGATATGCACATCTACAATAATTAAAGGAGTAGCTAGAAAGATTCTTAGAGAATCTAAAGGGTGTGGACATCCCTCGAAGGAGTCTTGGTGGTGGAATGAGGAAGTGCAAAAAGAGGTAAGAAGTAAAAGGGAATGGTATAAGAGTTTGCCCAAGTGTAATAATAATGATGCTTTTGAGCAGTAAAAACAAGCGAAAAAAGATGCTAAAAAAATAGTTAGTCAAGCAAGAACACAATCTTTGGAGATTTTATATGAGAAACTTGGAACAACGGAAGGGGAAAAAGCTATCTATAAATTGGCTAAGATAAGGGAAAAGAAATGTCATGATTTAAACCAAGTTAAGTGCATTAAAAGTAATGAGAATAAGGTTTTGGTTTAAGAAAAGGATATTAAGGAATAATAGAGAAGCTATTTTGAGAAACTTCTTAATGGTAACTATAGTGATAACATTAAGATTTTAGACGTTAGGCCGGAGAAAAATGTGAAATACACTAGACGGATTAGGTTTTCGAAAGTTAAAGAAGCTTTGAAGAGGATGAAAGTTGGTAAAGCCTGTGGACCAGATGAGATATCTATTTTGGTTTGGAAATGTTTGGGAGATACAGGAGTTACATGGTTGACATCTTTGTTCAATAAGATCTTAAGAAACAAGAAAATGCCTAATGAATGGAGATAAAGTAATTTGATACCTATTTTTAAGAATAAAGGAGATATTCAGAATTGCTCAAATTATAGAGGTATAAAGCTTATGAGCCACACTATGAAATTGTGGGAAAGAGTTATGGAACACTGTTTGCAGTTGGATACTTGTATCTCCTCAAATCAGTTTGGCTTTATGTCTGGTCTATCAACTATGGAAGCTATTTTTCTTATAAGAGATTTGATGGAAAAGTATAGAGAGATGAAGAAGGACTTACATATGGTTTTTATTGACTTGGAAAAGGAATATGATAGAGTCCCTATAGAAGTTTTATGGTGGGTCCTAGAGCATAGGGAAATATCTATACGATATATCCAAGTCTTGAAGGATATATATGAGGGAGCTATCACCAGTGTCCGCACTGTGGGAGGGGATACTAAGGATTTTTTTCATTTTTATTGGATTACACCAAGGTTCAGCTTTGAGCCCTTATCTTTTTGCCTTGGTCATGGATGAGCTAATAAGACATATACATAATGACATCCCTTTGTGTATGATGTTTGTAGATGATATTGTATTAATAGATGAGACTCAAGCAGGGGTAAGTCAAAAGTTGAAGTTATGGAGAAGCACTTTGGAATCTAAGGGTTTTAAGCTATGTAGGACTAAGACTGAGTATATGCATTGAAGATTTAATAGCGAGAATAGAGAAAGAGGCAAAATTATTTTAGATGGAATAGTAGTACCTCATAGTACTTATTTTAAATACCTTGGCTCTATTCTTCAAGAAGATGGGGGTTGTAAAGAAGATGTAAATCATAGGATTAAAGCTAGTTGGATGAATTGGAGGGGTGCTACAGGAGTTCTATGTGATCAAAAGATGCTAATTAAATTAAAAAGAAAATTTTACCGCACTGCAATACGGCCTGCAATGATGTATGGTAGTGAGTGTTGGGTAGTAAAAGGACAACACATGAGTAAAATGCATGTTGCTTAAATGAGAATGATAAGATGGATGTGTGGTCATACTCGGATGGATAGAATCCACAATGACTGCATTAGAAAAAAAGTGGGGGTAGCACCTATTGAGGATAAGATAAGAGAGCATAGATTGAGATAGTTTGGCCATGTGAAACGAAGACCTAGCGATGCACCAGATAGAAAAAATGAACAAGTTAGAGTAGATACAGCTAAGAGAGGCAGAGGTAGGCCTAAACTGACTTGGACAAAGGTGGGCCAAAATGATCTTATGATGTTACATCTATCAGAAGAGATAACCTTAAATCGTATTGAGTGGAAAAGAAGAATCCATATAGCTGACCTCATTGACTTGGGATTAAGGCTTTGTTGTTGTTGTTATAGTTGTTGTCTTCTTGTTAGGTTATCGTAAACCATAATAATCTAAGGGTAGGATTGTCTCTAATAGTATCCACATAAGGGAAGAATTAATCTCCAATCCACTTGGAGTTGCCTTGAATGAATCTATATGATAGTCAGAAGAAACATTCAAAAAGGAAGAAAAAGAAACTCTTTCTTTTCTTTCTTTTTAGTTGGTTAGGGTTAAAGTGGCTCCCATGTTTTAAGATGGAATTTATATCCTCTTAGGTCTTGCTAGGGTTTCATTTAACTAGGGATTTAACTAGGGATTTTAAATCCCTAGCTAAGCTCATTAGTTTATTATGCCTAAATGGGCGCAACTTGTCCAATGGCTACTAAAAGCTATTTAACCCATATTCTTCTTCCTTAATGGATCCAGTTCATTAAATATATTATCTCATAATATATTAAAGCCAATTTAATTAATTATGAACCCTTTTTGCATGTGACCCATTAATCTCCCAGACACATTAGTAGCTAAATACCACTTTGACCCTTGATTAAAATTGAGGTTTCCTAAAATAAACTCTTCATTTAGGTTTGATTCTCCAATTAACTAATTGATATGAAGTGGACCAAGATTGGCATCTATCAATACATCATGGTCACTCAAGTGTTGATAAATTTAAAGTGGTTTGACTTCAACCTTTCCATAGATAGTTACTGCGTAATAAACTCCTTACATCATACTATATCTCATTCAGTTCAGAGTATGGACTTTGTGTCATTTGTCGCTAGACTGACTACGTCACACCTAGCCCGAATATATTAATTCTTATTCTTGAAGCCCATTACTCTATAAAAGGCATCGTTGAGACTCTCTCAAAGATCCATACACATTGGTTAAGGATTCCCAGAGTAATGCCTTCCTACAAGAGGCCGTGAGACCTACTCTCCTTCTATCAAGAGTGATGCATCTTTTGTTAATCTCTCAACTATCTTTGAATACCTCACACAATACCCAATATCCATCCTATAAGAGATCACTCATGAGATAACAAGAAATGGGATTAAAGTATGACACTTGATATCTAAGGTACCTTGGAGACCTCAAGTCTAAGGCTATTTGCACAACTCCTATGATGAGATAAAATCGCTGACATTGAATAAATATCCATGTGATTATCTCATAGTTGGGTCATCCAATGAACTTATTCTTCCAATAAGCATCTGATGGGTGTCGAAACCACCAAAATTAAATTTCTATTCCTAAATAAAATTAAATTGTAGTAGTGGTGAATAGGGTCAAATCCATAAAGAATTGACTACTTATTTAAATCACTTTTGAAAACCAAAAAGGAAAACTAAAACAAAATTAAATTAAATAAGGAGGGTTTGAAAAATATGAATTCAAATTAAACTAAAATAGAAAATTAAAATTAAATTACAGTAAAAATTAATTAGAAAAAATATAAATAAAGATAAATTTATTTGAAGGGATAATTTCAGTTCATATTTGTACTGTATCAGACCTGAAAAAAAATTAGCAGTTATTCCCTTGAGAAGAAGATGAACAATAAAAAGGAAAATAAAATAAAAATGAAAAATGAAAAATCTAAGACTTAAAAATGAAAACAAGGGAAATTATAACAAAAGAAAATGAATTAAACAAAACTTAAAAATAAGATTAAAAATAAGAAAACAAATTAAAATTAAAATAAAATATGAAAGAGAATATTAAAAATATAAAAATTTTAGTTGGGTTGTCTCCCAATAAGTGTTTTTGTTTCGAGTCTTTGGCTAGACGTTGCCTTTTAGCTCTAGTGGACATCCCAAATTAATCTCTTCGGAATTGGGCGCAAAAGATCCTTCATAATTATTATACTAGAGTCTATTACTTCCCATTTTGGTGCCTCAACTTTGCAAAAACATTCTGAAATTTCTTTCTCATCTTTTTTTCTTCTTAAGCTGGGCAAATATTTAAGAAAAAAGGGTTGAATCACCAATAGCAAGGGCTTATTAGATTCAGGCTTAACAGGTTGGGTTTTCTCTTGGATAACAATTTTAGATTCTACCCTTTTGCTTAAGCCCTGCCCAGGGGTCTGCATCTGGGGCTTACTATCCAATAGCTTTTCTTCATTCTTCAAGGTAATTTCACCTAAATTTTACTATAGATTAACCACCGTTTGAGAGGACAAATTGACTTGAGATTCTAGCTTGCTGATTGATGATGCTAGTTGGCTAATTTGGCTCTCCAAATTGTGAATACATGTTCTTGTTTCCTATTGAAATTACTGAGTGTTAGTCATAAATAATTCAAACATCCCTTCAAATGACATACCTGGTATTGGTGGTGGTGATTGTTGTTTATGAGGTAGACATGGTTGAAATTGATGAAAATTTGATAGCTCCATGCTATAGTTAAAATTTGAATGATCTTCCTACTCAGAATTGTAAGCGTTAAAGTATGGATCATAAATCCATTGTGGTTGATCATCTTCTTGAAATATAGGATAACTCATATATGCACTACTTTGATAGACTCTAACTTTCATAACTTATATAACCAATAAACCCAACTTCAAAATTTATTTAATTAGATTATATAATCTCTTAGGATAAACTTAATTGCTACTTAAATCAAAATATCAAGAACAATTACATATTCAAGCACTTTGAATAGCATTATGATATTTAACTAATCAAGCAATGGGCTCTATCAATTAATTAGCAAAAAACAATTAAATTAAGCCACGGAGAATTATATAAATACTGAATATTAAAGAAGAGAAGAGATAGAGTTGTTTAGATCTCACAATTCGCGAATATGAACTTCAATTACCCTTCAACTGAGTAAAGATTTAGTTGCTCTTTGTTTGAATAAAGAAAACCTCTGTAAATTAAAAATATTCAGCAGCCAAAACTTAGAACATCTTATGGCTAGGGTTGCTGAAACCTCTAGCTTATATAGCCCATCTTAAAAAGACTTCCTAAACTAAGTCTAATTAGGAATATTACAATTAAAAATAAATAAATTAATAATAAAATTCTAAATAAAATTCCTAACTAATAAGGAATTACAAGATCATATTTATCTCCCTAAATCCTGTCAAAATTGGATTTTCAAAGATCAAAACATGGTAAGTGCAAGCTGTCAAAATTATTCACAATCTATCAAGTTAGATACATCATTAGCTTTGCCTAAAGCTCCTGCCCGAGGCTCCGGCCTGCACATTCTAGCTCTTTTTCATGCTTTAACTCATATTTCTTCACTTAACTTTGTGTCCTCCTTTAAGTTATTTCTTCTACAAAACACATTAAAATCAGTAGAATCATTTAATAATAAGCCTCAATAGTCCCTCAAATATAAACAAATTTTACTTGTTATCAGCATCCATATGTTAACTCAATGATCACCATGCCTACAGCTTATGAGAATAACTGCTTGACCAAATCAAGAATTATAATATGTGCTAGTCTATCCATATTAATAATGTCCCATCTTATTAATATTATAACTAGGGATAATCTTAGTATAAATAAATTTGCATGTAACGAGAATTTCATATCACGATCTCATCATGATTTCCTTTACACTGTTTTATACCAAGGACTTTATTTAAACTATTTAAGATATATAATCAACTATATACATCACATGAGTATTGAATAATAACCAATACCCTAATTCATTAATATAAATGAATATAATGTGCATATTACAACCTAAAGTGATTGTCTGTAGGGGTATACATATCTAACATTTATTTCTCACTCACTGTTTCCACTGTGAACTCTACTGTGTCCTTGAGCTATTAAGAAAATTTTTGTTCACATTTCGCTCAATCATACTTCTCATCGTGCCAATCACTGTGAATTCTACTACATTTTGGGATGCCCCTTCAAGACTTCTTATAGTTGCACCATCCACCGCAACACTCATTGCAAACTCAACTACCAATTTGGGATTTTCCTTCAAGGTTCCTCGCGGTCGTATTTCTTACTGTGACAACTGTTGCAATCCATACTACCAATTTTGGATATCATTTCACAAGCTTCTTGTGATTGTACCACCCACTATAACACTTACCATGAACTCTTCTGCCAGAAGCATCAATTTAGTTAAAGATGTCGATCACACCTCTTACCACAAACTATTATATAAGTTGGTTTGAGAGAAAGAGAGTATATATAAGAGACATTTTCATATTAATTAGCCTATTTCATTGCGATTACAACTATTTTTAGGTATTTTAATCCGTGCAACTAACCTTCACATGAGAGTTTGAGAGGTAAAAGATAAGAGTGTGAGCTCATCTAGAGAAAAGCCTTATTTAAAGTGAAAACACGAATGAACTTAAGTGAACATTTTACTTGAGTGAAACACGTGAGGGATTGAAGTGAGGAATATATATAAACTTATATAATCTTATTTTATTAACCTTTTATTGCAGCTTGTAACCCAGTCCATAAGATGAAGGTAGATAAACTTAAGGAGAGATTGATCAAATACAAGCAATGTCAGACACCATAGAAGTGTTGGGCCGACAATTTAATGAAATGATGGATAGGATGGAGAGGATGGTGACTTCAATGGCAAGGGGAGGACATAATAATGCCCCTATGAGGAGAGATAATAGAAGAATTCAAGTAAAGGAAGATTTGAAAGGTGAAGACTCATTTGAAGATAATAAAGAAGAGGAGGAAGTAAGGTCAAGGGATAGGCAAAACAATCATGATGGAGGATGAGTGAAGTTGAAGATACCCTCATTTCATCGAAGGATGGATCCAAAAGCATACTTGGATTAGCAAAGATTATCAAACTAGTATTTAATTATCATGAATACACTAAGTCCAAGAAAGTTAAGCCCATTGTGATTATGCCATCACTTGGTTGGATGATACCAAGCAAAAGAGGATGAGAAATAGGAAGAGACCTATTGAAGAGTGGAGAGACCTCAAATATATTATGAAAAGAAGGTTTGTATTGAGCCACTAGTATAGAGAATTGTACAACAAACTCTAAAACCTCACTTGAGGCTCCAATAGTGTAGAAGAATATCACAAAGAGATGGAGGTTTCCATGATTAGAGCTAATGTAGAGGAGGATAATGAAGCTACAATGCAAGGTTTCTTAATGGATTGAACAAAGATATAACAAATGTGGTGGAATTGCAACCTTATATAGAGATTGATGAGTTACTACATTTAGCTTTGAAAGTAGAGAAGCAGCGAAAAAGGAAAAGTAGTTCAAGTCGGTATTCATCTACATTTTTATCTTTCAAACCTTCTCGAAAGAGAGAAGATAAAGTTACCTCATCTAAGCCTAAAACTAACCTCAAAGAAATTTTGAAGACTCCTAGCAATAACAAAGATAAAGGTAAGGCCGAGTCTACCTCTACTTCAAAGCTCAAATGTTTTAAATGTAAAGTTGTTGGTCACTGTAAGAGGGAGTGCCCAGACAAAAGGAATATGTATATGGTTGATGGGGAATACTATTTAACTAGTGATGAGAATAAAGGAGAGGAGAAGGAGAAATTTAAAGAGGAAGTTAGTAAGGATGAGAAGGAAGATCTTAACAGTGTTGAGAGAGGTAGGGCACTTATGGCTAAAAGAGCCTTGAATTTACAAGTTTAACATGAGGAGGACAACAAAGAGACAATCTCTTCCACACTAGATGTCTTGTGGAAAATCAAGTATGTGATGTAATTATCAATGGAGGGAATTTGACAAACATTACAAGTACTACCTTAGTAGAGAAGCTTAGAATACCTACCTTCAAGCATCGACAACCATACAAGTTGAAGTGGCTCAACAATTATGAAGAAATTAAGGTGACTAAGCAAGTGCTTATGGCCTTCAAGATTGGAAAGTATAGGGATGAGCTATTATTTGATGCGGTACCTATGCAAGCTAGACACCTATTATTTGGTAGGCATGGCAATATGATAGGAGCGTAATGCATAATGGATACACCAATCATTACATTTTTTTTAGAAAGATGGGAAGAATATCACCTTGGTACCTCTGTCACCTAAGGAAGTGTATGAAGGAGAGATAAAAAGAAAAATGAGAGAAAAATAAAGAAAAATTGAAAGTGAAGAGAATAAGAAAGAGAGAAAGAATACAAAAGCAGAGAATATTAAAAAGAAAAGAGAATTTAAAAAGAGAATGAGTGAAAAAGAGAGAGTCCAAAAGAAATTAAGGGAAAAGATATAGTTGAGAGCAAAAAAGAAACATAGTTTTTATGCTAAGAAACATAGTTTTTATAGTTAAAAAATGTTTTTTATACCCAAAAATCTCTAGTTGTACTTATGTACAAGGAGAATTTTATGAATATAGCTAACCTTAAATCTTTGTCTAATGTTATTATTTCTTTGTTGCATGAGTATGAATACATGTTTCCTGATGAGATATCAAAGGGATTACCACCCTTGAGAGGGGATTGAGCATAAGATTGACCTCATACCGGGAGCTCAAATTCCCAATAGGCCAGCATATAGAAGCAATATGGAGGAGACCATGAAGCTTCAAAGGCAAGTAGAGAAGCTAATAGAGAAGGGACACATTCGAGAGAGCTTGAGTAAATGTGTTGTACTTATGCTACTTGTTCCTAAGAAGGATGGTTCATGGAGGATGTGTATTGATGGCAGAGCCATCAATAAGTTCAATGTAAAGTGTAGACACCCTATCCCTAAACTTGATGATATGCTAGATGAATTAAGTGGTGCATGTATATATACTAAGATTGACCTTAAGAGTGGTTACTGCCAAATTAGGATGCAATATGGTGATGAATTGAAAATCACTTTTAAAACTAAATATGGATTGTATGAATGGTTGGTCATGCTTTTTGTCCTAACCAATGCACAAGTACATTCATGAGGCTTATGAATCATGTTTTCCTTGAATTTTTAGGAAAATTTATTGTAGTATATTTTGATGACATATTGATTTATAGTGAAACAGTGAATGAGCATCTTAGGCATATTAGGGTTGTCTTGGAAGTTCTTAGGAAAGAAAAATTATATGGCAATGCTAAGAAATGAACATTTTGCAGTGATAGATTTGCTTTCTTACGGTTTATTGTTAGGAAAAATGGACTTGCTATTGATGAGGAGAAAATAAAGGCTATAAAAGAATGGCCTAGACCTACTTCCATTAGCAAAGTTAGAAGTTTTCATGGACTAGCTAGTTTCTATAGGAGGTCTATCAAAGAATTTAGTACCATTGTTGCTTCTCTAAGTAGTATAGTTAAAAAGATGTAAGCTTCAAATGGATTGAAAAGTTTGAAGACTTTTTTTCTCAAAGATAAATTATGTTCAACTCTTATCTTGTGTTTACTTGATTTTAACAAAACTTTTGAGATTGAATATGATGTCTCTAGTATGGGAATAGGTCTTTTTTATTGTAGGAAAGATGACCAATTACATATTTTAGTGAGAAGCTGAATGGATCATAACTCAACTATTCCATATATGATAAGGAGCTTTGCTTTGGTGAGGGCATTGGATGTGTGGCGACACTATCTACTACCCAAAGTGTTCATGATCCATACCATCCATGAGTCCTTTGAACATTTAAAGGGGCAAGGAAAGATAAACAAGAGATATACCCATTGGATTGAATTCATTGAAACTTTCCTATATGTGATCCAATACAAGCAAGGTAAATAGAACATAGTTGCACATGCACTATCTAGATGGCATGATTTACTCTCTACCTTAAGCTCTAAGTTTTTAGGTTTTGAACATAATAAGAACTTGTATGCGAATGACTCCAATTTTGCTAATGTCTATAGTACTTCTGAAAATATTTCTTTTCAAAACTTGCATAGACATTATGGGTATTTAATGAAAGAAAGGAAATTATGCATACCTATGTAATATCCCAATGCATGCCCTAAAAGTTTTGATTATGTTGTTGTTGTATATTGAATGGAATGTATATGTTATATGATAAGAAAAGAAATTGGAAAGAGAATGTTTGTGTATATGTGTTTTGGGAAAGAAAAGAGGGTTTAGAGAGAAGTGTATATGTTGTTTATATGATATATATATAACATATAAGTGGGTCAAATATGTGGTCAAGGGAAGAAGATATTTTTAGTTGAGATTTGTGAAATGACTTAAAAGGATAAGTGATTGTAAGGAAATCAAAACATGTGGTTAAAGGGTGTTTTGGTAATTGCTTGAATTGAAACACTTGGTGGAGATTAAAAGAAGAGTTGACTTTGTTTTTGTGGTTCATTTTCTTCTTTCTTCTTTGTGTGGCCGGCTCCTTCATAGACAAAGGAAAACAAGAGACAAAGTGAAGATCTTGAGGTGTTTAACTCAAATTGAAGGAAGATTGAAGTGATCTAGTGGATGATACAAGAAGTCTTATAACTTTGGTAAGTTCTCTTGTGATCTTTGTGCTTATTTGAAATGATATTTGAGTTTGATAGATTTTTTTTAAGAGTGTGTTGGTTGATTTTGAGATGTGAGAAGTGTTTGAATGATTTGATGATGGATTTTGAGTATGGATTGAAGAAAAGAGTAAGTGGTTGGAAGAGATGATGTTGTATATGTGGTGAGGGTTTTGAGATGATTTTGTGTTTTGTGTTTGATGTGTGTTTTGGTTTGTTTTGGGTGTGTTGCAAGTTTGAGATGAATTTTGAGTATGTTTTGTTAAGATTGTTTGAAGAGGATGTTAATGAATGGAAGTGTGTTGTTGAGTGTTTGGTTGTTTTGACCGGAGTCTTGATTTGTGGCCGGACACGCCCATGAGCACGTCCAGGGTTTTTAGCCGTGTCAATTGTGTTGGAGGCAGTAGGTTTGACACGACCAGTAACAAGCCCGTGTTATTGAGCGTGTCATAGCTACTGTAAGATTTGAGAATTTACACGCCCAGGAACACGCCCATGTTGTTGAGCATGTAAATGCTTCTGTGTTGTGGAGTTAAGACACGGTCATGGACACGCCCGTGTGGGTGAGCTTGTCAGGGTTAGGGTTTGCCCTAATTAATTCCTAATTGGATTATCTCTTGTGTATCCCTAAGCAAGTATATGCAATTACTTTTGATTTAGGTCTTGAAGATAGTGATTGATCATTGATCTAAGAGGTAGAAGGATCTTGATCAAGGAAGTGTTAAGAGTGGTGTGATTTGTTTTTGAGGTAAGTACAAAACCTATATGATTGTGTGTAAGTTCAAATGTGGCATTACTACATTGTTAATTTATTTGAGCAATGTGTATTGTTATGTTTATATCAATGATGATATATATATATGAATAATGTGAATGACATGATGATGCAAATGAATGTGTATATGAAAGATTGAAATGTTATGTTGTGAATTGAGATGAAATGGAATAAAATGTAGAGCCATTGTTATTGGCTATGTTGATTCATTTGAGAATGAAATTGATAACAAATTAATAAATGAGTTGTGTGGCTAATGTGTTATTCCATTTTCAGAGTTTGTTGTTGGTGGTATGCCTAATGATAGTAACAATCTCTTGAAGTTAGGTTGGGCTTGATCCTTGAAGCCAAGTTGGGTTGAAGTTTAACATGTTTTACTCCCCTTGAAGCTTGGTTGGGTCTAGTCCTTGAAGCCTAATTGAGATGTTACAACCCTTGAAGCTAGGTTGGGTTTGGTTCTTGAAGCCAAGTTGGGTTGAGACTTAGCATGCTTTGTTCCCCTTGAAGCTTGGTTGAACCTAATCCTTGAAGCCTAGTTGGGTATATGATATTGATATATGTGATAACAAAACCAAAGCATTAACTCTGAAAATTGAATGGCATATTAGTGTGTTTTGGGCCCATGCTTGTCTTTGTTTAATGTGATTCATAAATGGTAACATAATTGATAAATGAGGTATATGATATTGAGAAATGTGATATGTTCATATATTGTGGTATATGGAATGTAAAAGTATGTTGTTAGCTTTACATCTATGATGTTGTTCTTTAATGATAACATGTGTGGCATTGCATTACACTAGAGCATAATATTAGCATGATTTGTCTTACTAAGCCGTTGGCTTAGCGCGATAGTGTTGATCGCGCAGGTGATAGAGTTGAACCCAAAAGCTCTTCGAGACCGAGTGAGAGTAGACAGTGAAGAGTTTATTTGGGACTTAAAGATCAGAGAAAGATGCCAATCATGTATAACTTCTTTATATTTTGTAAATATTGTTTATAATGTGAATATATGTATATTTGTAAATATGGATTTAAATGCTTTCATATATGTAGCTATTTTATAAATTCCGCTGCATACCAAATAAACATATCTATATCTACTTTGTTTAATTTTACAAGTTAATTACTTATTATCTATATTGTATACTGAAAAAGATTATGATATCATTTAAAAGGTGTTTTTGAATGTTAAAAAAAATCCGTAGCATTCCTATATTCGATACATGTATACTACATCGTGGTGTATGTAGTGTGTATGTATTGGGTGTGGGGGTGTTACAACCTATGTGTTCATTAAGAAAGTTGCTTGTGAGAGAATCACATAATGGTGGGTTAATGGGTCATTTTGTTATTGTTGAGACACTAGACTTATTGTATGAGCATTTCTATTAGCCTAACATTAAAAGAGATTTAGGACAAATATGCTCTAGGTATATTGAGTGTAAGCAAGCAAAATCTAAGGTTCAACCCCCATGGGTTATATACGCCCTTACCTGTTCCTAGTCAACCTTAGATGGATATTTCTATGGACTTTGTATTGGAGTTGCCTACGTCAAAAAGAGGGTAAATATAGCATATTTGTTGTAGTTGATAGGTTTAGTAAGATGGCACACATTATTGCTTGTCACAAAACCAATGATGTTACCATATTACTAAGTTGTTCTTTAGGGATATAGTTTATTTGCATGGTATCCCTAGGACGATTGTTTGATACAGATGCTAAATTCTTCAGTTACTTTTGGCGTGTTCTATAAGGTAAATTGGGGACTAAAATGTTTTTCTCTACTTCTTGTCACCTTCAAATAGATGGAAAAACTGAGGCGGTCAATAAAACTTTAGGATCTCTATTACATACTGTAATTGGTAGGAATTTGAAACTTATATTTTTTGCCACTAGCAGAATTTGCATATAATAGGAGCATTTATTATTCTATAGGTTATTCTCCATTTAAGATTATGTATGACTTTAATCCACTAACCCCTTTGAATTTTTTGCATGAACCAACTTCAAATGAGCATTTCAATTCCACAATGGATTGGACAAGGTGCTTGGGGGAGGTCTCACAATTGGTGACTCCACTTGGGACTACTAAATTATTTTCTTAAAATGTTTTTCACAAAAGATTTTCCCTAGCAAATTTGTGTTGTTTTTTTTTATAAACCTTGATTTTTTCATACATTATTTTGCATAAGGCTCTATGCCTTAGCCTATAATTTTAAGTTAACTTTAGGCCAGCAAAGCACCATCCATTCTCAACCTTCCACAAGCAAGAAGGGGGGGTCTAGGAAAAGCACCTAACCCCTGATGAATCTTCAATGTATTTGAGGTGAAATGAGTATGCACGTATTATTGGACTCACGCCAGATTCTTTATTTGACATGTGGCTAGGTATATTGCCGCAATAGTATGATAAGACCCTTTGAGACTAAGCCACCTATTACCCTTTTCATGTATTGACCATAGACTACATGTACCATAATTGAACCAACCATAATGCATATACGTGAAAACTTTTTCAAACATTCATCCATCTATTAAAGCATCTAAAATACGTTTTCTTTTTTCCCTCTCTTTCTTTGATCCTTCTTAGTTGCCTTTTGTGAGTTTGCATGCCCTTATCCTTAACTTCTCTTTGGTTTAGGAGATGAACAATATCCTTTGAGACTGATCGTATACTCTAATCTTGGGGAACTTTGAGATATATCCTCCTTTTTGCTTTCTGAACCTTAGAATCCAAAGTTGCCAACCAAAGATAGTCCATTTTTAGTGAAGTTTAGGAAATGATTGACTAAGCTATATATGTATGACATTGCTACACCTTGACCCCAAACTTTGAACTTTTCCTCGAGACTGAAATTGTTGCATTCTTGTTGAAGGTACCTAAGGAAGAATAAGAAAGTAACACCAAAATACTAGCATATTTGGAAGCCTTTTTAAAAAGATAAGAGGAAAATAACCATGCCATGCTCACCCTACACTATAAGCCCAAAGAATTACAATCCTGGGAGAAGTGTAGACCATGATTTAAACTATTCACCCCCAATGTCCACCTATTGCTATACCACCCACAGCTCCAACTACCATTAACCTGAACCCACCTAATATTGCAGGACCCAGTAATCCACCACCTGCTAGCATTATTCTGGATCCACCTCTAGTTCCATCTATGGTTCCCCATCCTTCTGGTACTAATGAAGAAATAAGAAAGTTGATGGACAAATTTGAGGCAATAAAGAGATCTTTAAAGCCATTAAGAATCATGATGACCTCCTGGATATAGATTACCTTATGCTTTTTCATGAAGCCCAGCTACTTTCTAAATTCATAATGCCCAAAATAGACAAGTTTGATGGTACCACTTGTCCAAAAACCCATTTGAAGATGTATGTTGGAGCATTGACCCCTCTTGGCATAACAGGGAAGCTTCTTGCTCAAGTATTTCAGTAATCCCTCACTGGGACTACTGTAAGATAGTTTGTAGATCTAGATAAAACCAAGTACTGTACATGGGAGGAAATCTGTAATGCTTTTACGAAGTAGTATCACTATAACATTAAGGTTAATATAACCCAACGAGATTTGGAAATAACAAAGCAAGAACCAAAAGAATCCTTTTCCACTTTCTTATAAAGATGGAGGGCAAAAGTTGCTCAAATAGTGAATAAACCTACAGAGCAAGAGTAGATTGACATGATTGTTAAAAATCTACTACTGGTTTACTAGACTCATCTGCATACTTAGTATCTACCTGATTTTAAGGCATTAATAATAATTGCTTCCAAGATTGAATATCTCATCCAGTCTAGACAAGTCAAATACAAGACTTCCTCTTCAAGGTACAAGAAGGGTCCTTATACCACTCTAGTAACTCAAAAAAGTAGCGAGTTCACAAATATCAATACTTAGAAAACTATCAAATTGGAAAGAAAAGAGAGAACTTTCTCAAATCTGGGCATACCTTTAAAGGTTGTCTACTAGAAAGCCCTAAAATCAAATCTACTTAAACCTTTAGATCCCCAACCCCCTCCAAATCCATTACCTAAATCATACAATGCTAGCCAACACTATGAATACCACCACACCCCATGCCATCTGATTGATAATTGTAAAGCCTTGCAGCATAAGATACAAGACTTAATAGATGAAGGGTCCATTATCCCACCTAAGTCTTGACTAAATATTGCCCCCAACCCCTTACCCAATCAACAAACTATAGTCAGATGTATTGCCTCTATGGCAGAACCCCAGATTGACCCGATTACTCTCATCCATGATTTTTGTTATGTTTTAGATCTAGTTCAATTTGTTAATGAAGTTAGTACCACCAACCGCAATGGAAAAGTGATACTGGCACTCCATGAAATGATGGCACAATCAAATCCATAGCCAGAAGTGAAATCAGACCCCTGCCAAGTCAAAGGGTCCCAAAACCAATCCTATCTTTGAGCAAATGAAGATACAGTTCTCAACCAGCTAAAGAAGACATAAGAAAATATTTCAATATGGAGTTTAATCTATTTATCATATAATCATTGCTAGGCTATATGTTGGGCTTTGAACCAACATCAAATCTCAACCGATGTTTCACCAGAAACATTAGTGGCCTCTTTAACAAAGGCTACAAAAGTAGTTGCTATTACTTTTAGTGATTAAGATTTTCCTAAGGAAGAGGATCAGCATAATAATGCATTATATATCACAGTTCTCACTCAGGGAAAGACTGCTCCTTTGGTCTTAATAGATAAAAGTTCATCACTCATTATGTGTCCCTTAAAAGTGGCCTCCTATTTATGCCTCGAGGCTTCTAATTTTATGCCTTATGACCAAATCATAAGAGCTTATGACAACACTAAAAGGGAGATACTAGGGGTAGCTAACTTAGAAGTAACCATTGGTCTAGTAATACAAACCATCCCCTTCCAACTAATTGATGTGTTAGCCTATTTTAACCTATTATTAGGAAGGCCCTAGATCCATCGGGTAAAAGTTGTCCCTTCCTTTCTCCATCAGAAGTTGAAGTTCCCACATGGATCTTCCATTGTAACAGTAAAAGGAAACCCTTATAAAAAGTTTGATCCACTCACTGTAGCACCCATCTTGGAAATCCAACCAAAGCTACCAACAGCCCTCTTTGGATTTGCTTTTGAAACTATCTAGTTTATTGAGGAAGAGATAAGTAAAGAGCTAGTTTCTCTTGAATTTGATAATTATTCAAATCTTGCAATTGCCAATATAATGAAGAAGATGAATTATTTCCTCGGACTTGGATTGGGTAAAAATCAACAAGGGATCCCCTAGTTCTGTGACTATCCAACCGCTTAACCTTCTTTTCGGTTAGGTTATCATCCTACAAAAGATGACTTGGAAGAATATGTTGTTCGAACAAGAGAGTGGTCAAGAGCTCTGAAAATGGGTGAACCGTATGACTATCCAATGAGACCCTATTTTAAGTCCCTCAATGTAACACCCATATAAAATACAATTTAATGTATTAGAGCGATGAAAGAAAGAAATGTATAGTATATACCTAATATATATACAAGATATACAAAAAATATACATTGGATACCTAATGTATACATGGTATATATATAATATATGCATGTCACTAAAAAACAAAGTTAGTTAAAAAGGTTAACAGTAAAAGTATACGGTGTCAAGAAGGCAGTCTAGAAAAAATTCGCCAGAGTTTTGTTTGTAATTTGAATGTTTCCAAAATTCAACAAAACACAACCTGCATAAAACAAACACTCCCAATAAAAATCAATTCACTATTTCACCAATACTTCTCAATTTCTCCATATTTTCTCAAAATACTTATATATAGGTATATATATCAACATCACAAATAAGATCTCATCTTAAACAAATTATTCAAATAATTTTTACAATTTACAATATATACTTCAAAAACATATCATCTCATACATAATATCAAAATATACTATAATATCAAATATGTACATGCTGGCAATTGGCTCTAATCTTGATGTACCCAAAAACAACTCTTCAAGCTCAATAAATACAAACCTAGACCCGATCAGGTCTAGTAAAACTCTCCGGCTCTACCAAATCATCCATCACCTGTGCGACGAATTACAATCGCGCTGAGCCGAAGTCTAGTGGTACAAACTTTAATAATAACAATAAAACTCAATGCAACGCCAATGCACAATGCATATAGATGTCACATCATTCTACTTCCTTATATTTTTCAAATATTTCATAATCAAAACTCATAGCATTATATTGCTCAATTGTATCACAATTTATAATTCACATTAAAGCAAAGACAAGCATGGGCAAAAAAAGGATCTAATATGCTATTCAAATTTCAGAGTTACTGCTTTGGTCCATAATGACACCATGTGTCTAGCCCGTAGGCAATATATCCATGGATAATGTAATAGCCCCAGTCTCTTAGACCTCAACCCGGCTAGACCCTTAGGCCCCAGTATCTTGGTCCTCAACCCGGCTAGACTGCTACAGTTTTTTAGGCTTACGACCCAGTCTTTTCACCCTAAAAACATCATATTTATCATTTATCAGCTGGGCTCAGCTTACGACCCGGTCTTTTCACCTGCCCAGCAATTCATAGGCATGCCGCCAAACCCAGAACTCTGAAAATTGAATAACATACTAGGCACACAATTAATTCACTTATCTCATTATCGAATACTTTCACAATTCATTTCTCATTTCAATTCTCATAATCAAACTAGGCTTATTGCCTTATTTTCACATATTTTTTCTCATTTTTCTAATTTTTCACATCTTTCTCATTTTTCTCACTTTTCTCATTTTTTCTCATTTTTATCAATATCAATTCATTTCATTATTCCACATATCTCATTTTTGCATTCACAACACATTACCCAATTACTTTGGGTATTTTCACATAATATACATATTTCACATTCTACACGATTTAGCCATTATCAATGACTTTTCACAATGCATTTAACACATATATGACATTACAAATGTCATAGCACATTATTCATACTCAATCAATGAATCAAGTAACTTAACACATTTATCAACCAAAATGTGTTAAGCCCAAATGTCATGGAAATATGAACAATATATTTAAAGTTTGTACATACCTCCACTAGCAACCCAAAGTAAGCTTAAAACAACCTCCAATCCTATCTTTCCAACTAGCCCTTCACCACTTGGATGAAGCAAATCAACTTCCCTCAATGCCTAAACCAAATGTGATAGCAAATAATCATTTAGTATCACATTTAATGGCATTTTCAATATTTAACCATAATTAAACATCACTCCTACAAATTTCCAAAATTTTAGCTTTTCCTTACTTTAACATTAGAATTCCATTCTACTATAATTAAATTAGTGTTTTAAGTTTATTTATACTATTAAAAACATATTTTAATACATTTAAATCATTTACATTATAAAAATACACTCTTATACACAAAATCTCAAAAATGGCATAACCTTCCCCCATTGAAGGTTTTCCATTCCAACACAATCCATTACTCATTTCAAGCTTATATTCATCACTTTTAACACTAAACAACATGCTTAAACAAATAAAATCACACAATTCAACCACTTTGAAAAATCACTTTTCCAAAACCTTAAATCTCCACTTCCATTCTCAAAATCCAACCAAACACAACCAAATCCAATATTTGACTTTAAAATACTTGTTTATGTATCAAAACAACTCATTTGGAATCAATTTACACAATTAAAAACCATGATTTTAAAACCCCAAAATTACATAACCCTAAATTCTCTCTCTTCACCAATCTTACCCAAACTCAACCATTTCTTTAATCCAACCTTAAAATCATTATTTACTCATCAAAAGAACATCTTCCATACCCATTCCAACAATTATAACATGCTCTTTCAAAAAATCAATTCATACATATTCATAAGCTTTAAAGAACTTCATAATTTTGGAAATAAAGCTTACTTACTTGTTGGAAAATCACCAAAACTACTCTTATTTCCTTGAAAGCTTGAAGAATTTGATGATGGAAGAAGCTAAAAATCTCCCTCTTTGGCCATGAAAGTCGTCCTTGAAGGAAAGAAGAAGAAGAAGATGAAAAAAAATGATTTTCTCTTTCCTCCCACTTACATTTTCAACCTTATATATATTATTATTTTAATATATTTTTAATTAATTAATTAATTAAAACCCCAAAATATTATCTTCCATCCAAAATTATTTATTTTTGAATTATTTTATTAGTTTTAAATTTCTAAGATTTAATTACCAAAATACCCTTTTACTTTGACTTTTCTTTTAAAAAGTGTTGACTTTTATATGTTAGGTATATTTTACATATATATCACATATATGTTCCACTTTTTCATTTAAAACCCCTTCATTTTTCATTTAAAACCATTAATTTAATTTATCCATTTAAATTATAATTTATTTTATCAAATTTTCAAAAATTAAAACTTTTCAAAAATTTGGGATATTACACATATTAACAAGTAATGTGTATCTTATATACACATCAAATGTACCTTATATGTGTATTAAATATTAAGTATGTAATGTATTAATCCAACATATACAATTAATATACCATATGTATATGTTATATATACTCTAGATATATATATTGAGTATATACAATTTTATATCTCCAAAATCACGAATGTTACAATTTTCTCCCCCTTAAATAATTTCTTCCTCGAAATTATTCAGTATAGTAATAAATCATCCAAATCATTATTTTATCAAATTACATAATTTCTATTTTCCCCCTTAGGTTCATTCTTAATTTCCTTTTTACTATTTCCTAACACATCATTATACTGTCTATTTACTCAAACAGTCACAACAAATTATCATATCATCAATCGAATTGTCATTAAACAAAAATTAGTTCATCTCTTTAATATATATACCCACACACCTATTGCACTCAAGATATTTGATCACTTTATTAACTTAAAGATATACTCTCATCACCTTAAATTCAGTTGATAACTTTTATCTTAACACAATAATTTTACACATCTTCACTTTGATCCTACTCTTTATACAATTACCACATATTAATTTGACATCACCATTATACTATAACTAACATTTTTCTCTTATAATTATTTGAAACTAATATAACTTAGCTCCTTTCATATGCATATACATATCAGAATGCTGTATTAAGCACATTATCATATAGCTTGCATATTATTAATACAACTACACACATTGAATTTCAATAAATACTTGTAAACTTATTACATTTCGGATCAATTGATCTAACTATCACAATATGACCATCACAACCTTATTCTTTTCTAACCAACCTTTAGTCTATTTTAAATTCATCAATCTATTTTCAATTCATGACCTAATTCTATTAAGTCAAATTTATTCTCAAATTTTAATTCTCTTCGAATTCATCATTACAAATAATATTCACTTCCCCTAGTCTCGTTTACTTTACACATCATTTTCATCAACTTATTCATTTTATACCACTTTCAAACACATTCATGATAACTCTTACTCACATTTCATAATTCCTTTCATTTACCATTTTCTCACATTTCTTATAGTTACCTTATTTAAAAAAATCACTTTTCTTACACATCATTTAAAGCTCATCATATTTTCACAATTCTCTTCTGTTCCACACTTTCTATAATTATAAACAAATTTCTAACATAAAATTATAAGATACAACTATGCAAACCATAAATCTTGACCATGTTTCTTATAGCATAACTATCAATCTCACCAAATCTATCCAACGATCATGTCATCTCAGGCCCATGCCCGTGGATAACAAAACTAATTGGTCAATATACTAAACAAATCATACGACCATGGCATAATAATGGTCATGTCTGTGGCTTATAAATAAATACTGCCCCTCTATCATTCTTCTTCAAATATTTCCGATCACAACGTTAAGTTCGTATCTCAAAAATCACATATTCATTTTTTAATCTTTTGCTACACAAAGAGTTAACACATTTCAGCTATGTTTCAAAGCAATTTACTTTTGATCACTTCTGTTCAAAACATTTTACTCTTAATCACTTCTTCATCATTAGCCTAACTCAAGTTTCAACTATATTATCATTAACATCTCTTACATATACACATTCGTTCATATGCTAATTTTACACAATTTCCATTTATTACTCCATTTCTAATCTATCTCTTATGAAAATTTTCATTCATTGTTTTTTCACTTCCATACTTTCTTCATTATACTTTCCTTTTCCTTACAATCTCTTATTAATACGCATATACTTTGGGCCCAACACTATACAATCATCATATTCAGTCGTTACAATAACAATTTCACCGTCCAACGCTGCTCGGCTCCATTCTTCATCTCAATTTCATCACATGACCTAACTCTATACAGGTCAAGACCTAATCTCTCTTAGGTATGTTAATACTTGCAATATCATTCTCAATATCACTAAACAAGTAATTGTATAAGGTAACAAACACTCGATAACATTTTTTTTTAATCATCCACATACACCTTCGTAAGTCATATTCACAATGTGACTTACTTTCCACATTTTCTTATATATCACAATTGTGTTCATATTGAAAAATCTCATCACACAAATCATACAATTATACTCAATTTCTCTTTTACATACAACCTATACAAAGTTAACATTTATCACCTTTCAGAGAATATTATCATTTCTCATTCTTTTGACATTACTTAGGTTATTCATCAATTCAACATATATATACACTTTGACCATAACATAATTAACATCTTTCTTATTTAATGACCATTTTTTTAAATAAGTTTCTTATCATATTTTTTTAACACTTCACATAAATCTTAGTCACATTTCTAATGTGACATCTCTCTCACATTTATTTTTTATGCATTTATCATACCTTTCATATCCATTTTCATCATTTCCAATTCAGTTAACTAAAGTAACTCATTTTCACTTGCTTAATCATTTCCCTTTATTTCATAACAAATTTCTATATTATCAACCACATTACACCTTAGTTAGTACTTTCATAAATAATATTACTTCCATGCTTATTAAACATTAAACTATCAATATCTAAACAATCTTCATCAAAATTCTCTTACAACTCTAAATTTCCAACTTACTACTTTACTTAAACTTCATTATATTAATTTCATTTTCAAGAGCTAACTTTATAAACTTTATTTTTATATTAATATAACATCAAAATACATCACTTTCACAATTATGGAAACCCATTTCAAAAATTCAAATTTCATATATTGCAACCAACAACATGAACCTCACCAAATCTCATCCATGTCACATTTCCAATCTTAAAATCATGACATTTACATTTAAACAATTCTAATTCATTTCATTACACTAATTAACATCATCCATTCAGATACTTTAATTTTACACACTCAACCCTAAATCATGCATCATTATTCCATAATAAATAATTCACTATCATATATGATTTCACTCTTTGATTTTAATTATGAACTCTTTGTTGCAAATTATTAAAACTCCATATTCCTTCTTCATACTTCTAGCCGTATGCATATAAATTTTCATAATTGTTCTTATTCATTTGTCTCATGAAATTAATTTATTACTCATGTACACAAAATTGTTTGACTTCCTTAGTTTTATGTCACTCTTACTTTCAATTTTTATATTCCTTACCAATTCTTTATAAAAGCTTGCAAACTTTTATCTATGTGCACTTGACACATATATGGACTTATATTTAAAGTTTTAGATTTTTTCCAAGTTGATTTAATATATTTAAAAATTAAATCTTCTAAAATCAGAGAATCTGTCACGTTAATAATTTCCCTGGCAGCACCCGATTTTCTATTTTGTTCAGGTATCATACCTTAATAAAAATTCATGAAATTTTAACCATATGTTATAGGAATACATATGATATTGGGTGGAAATTTTCATATTTTTCTGGGTTGGTTTTCCATATTTTTTAAATATGTTCCTCAATTTCTACAGATTCTGAGTTTTTGGAACTCCTCCAACAATCTGTGTTCTTCTACCTTTCTTAATTAGTAATTCATCTTTAAAAATTATGAAATTTTATACATTATATTCTAACATATAGAAAAACTTTTCATTAAATTTTCAAACTCATCCAACATTCCTATATTTGTCCAAAATTTCAAACAATATCACTTTGCTGTACAGCTATAAAATTTTCTGTAACTATCATGCTCATTTCTCAAACTTTTTATTTTTATATCTAAAATCATTTCCTAGATTGTTTTTCTAATTTTACTTATTCATCAATTGAATCAGTTATGAATTTTAAATTTCAAATAAAAGTTCCAAAAATTCTTAATCCATAATCTCTAGAATGACGCTTCCACTGCGCCACTCTGATCTATGCAACCCAGACGTCATCTCAACTCATATCCATTATATCAAATGGACATTGCCATATCAGAAATCAGATAAATTGCCAGTGCCAATGCATGCATCACAATTGAAAATTATTTTTTTAAAATTCTAATTTTCTCTCTTTAAAACCCACCTAGGTCGAGAACCTCAAACCTAGGCTCTGATACCAAAATAAATTTAACAGCCTTATACTCTATATACGTACAATACATATTTTGAGCATATGTAAAATACGCATATACAGTATAAAAATGTCACAGACCGGTTTAATAAAAAATTTCACATTTCTATTTTAAGATTTTAAATACTAATATATAAAATAAATAATATATAAATATTCTTTGCTTGTTATAGGAAACCAAAATAAATATTTTATATGAAAATCTTTAGAAAAAATTCGCCAGAGTTTTGTTTGAAATTTGAACGTTCCCAAAATTCAACAAAACACAACCTGCATAAAACAAACACTCCTAATAAAAATCAATTCACCATTTCACCAATACTTCTCAATTTCTCCATATTTTCTCAAAATACTTATATATAGGTATATATATATCAACATCACAAATAAGATCTCATCTTAAACAAATTATTTAAATCATTCTTTACAATTTACAATATATACTTCAAAAACATATCATCTCATACATAATATCAAAATATACTATAATATCAAATATGTACATGCTGGCAACTGGCTCTGATCTTGATGTACCCAAAAACAACTCTTCAAGCTCAATAAATACAAACCTAGACCCGACCAGGTCTAGTAGAACTCTCCGGCTCTACCAAATCATCCATCACCTGTGCTACGAATTACAATCGCTCTAAGCCAAAGCCTAGTGGTACAAACTTTAATAATAACAATAAAACTCAATGCAATGCCAATGCACAATGCATATAGATGTCACATCATTCTACTTTCTTATATTTTTCAAATATTTCATAATCAAAACTCATAGCATTATATTGCTCAATTGTATTACAATTTATAATTCACATTAAAGCAAAGACAAGCATGGGCCCAAAAAGGATCTAATATGCTATTCAAATTTCAGAGTTACTGCTTTGGTCCATAATGACACCATGTGTCTAGCCCGTAGGCAATATATCCATGGATAATGTAACAGCCCCAGTCTCTTGGACCTCAACCCGGCTAGACCCTTAGGCCCCAGTATCTTGGTTCTCAACCCGGCTAGACTGCTACAATTTTTGAGGCTTACGACCCAGTCTTTTCACCCCAAAAACATCGTATTTATCATTTATCAGCTGGGCTCGGCTTACGACCCGGTCTTTTCACCTACCCAGCAATTCATAGGCATGCCGCCAAACCCAGAACTCTGAAAATTGAATAACATACTAGGCACACAATTAATTCATTTATCTCATTATCAAATACTTTCACAATTCATTTCTCATAATCAAATTAGGCTCATTGCCTTATTTTCACATTTTTTTCTCATTTTTCTCATTTTTCACATCTTTCTCATCTTTCTCATTTTTCTCATTTTTTTTTCTCATTTTTATCAATATCAATTCATTTCATTATTCCACATATCTCATTTTTACATTCACAACACATTACCCAATTACTTTGGGTATTTTCACATAATATACATATTTCATATTCTACACGATTTAGCCATTATCAATGACTTTTCACAATGCATTTAACACATATATGACATTACAAATGTTATAGCACATTATTCATACTCAATCAATGAATCAAGTAACTTAACACATTTATCAACCAAAATGTTTTAAGCCCAAATATCATGCAAATATGAACAATATATTTAAAGTTTGTACATACCTCCACTAGCAACCCAAAGTAAGCTTAAAACAACCTCCAATCCTATCTTTCCAACTAGCTCTTCACCACTTGGATGAAGCAAATCAACTTCCCTCAATGCCTAAACCAAATGTGATAGAAAATAATCATTTAATATCACATTTAATGGCATTTTCAATATTTAACCATAATTAAACATCACTCCTGCAAATTTCTAAAAATTTAGCTTTTCCTTACTTTAACATTAGAATTCCATTCTACTATAATTAAATTAGTGTTTTAAGTTTATTTATACTATTAAAAACATATTTTAATACATTTAAATCATTTACATTATAAAAATACACTCTTATACACAAAATCTCAAAAATGGCATAACCTTCCCCCATTGAAGGTTTTCCATTCCAACACAATCCATTACTCATTTCAAGCTTATATTCATCACATTTAACACTAAACAACATGCTTAAACAAATAAAATCACACAATTCAACCACTTTGGAAAATCACTTTTCCAAAACCCTAAATCTCCACTTCCATTCTCAAACTCCAACCAAACACAACCAAATCCAATATTTGACTTTAAAATACTTGTTTATGTATCAAAACAACTCATTTGGAATCAATTTACACAATTAAAAACTATGATTTCAAAACCCCAAAAATTACATAACCCTAAATTCTCTCTCTTCACCAATCTTACCCAAACTCAACCATTTCTTTAATCCAACCTTAAAATCATTATTTACTCATCAAAAGAAAATCTTCCATACCCATTCCAACAATTATTACATGCTCTTTCAAAAACTCAATTCATACATATTCATAAGCTTTAAAGAACTTCATAATTTTGGAAATAAAGCTTACTTACTTGTTGGAAAATCACCAAAACTACTCTTATTTCCTTGAAAGCTTGAAGAATTTGATGATGGAAGAAGCTAAAAATCTCCCTCTTTGGCCATGAAAGTCGTCCTTGAAGGAAAGAAGAAGAAGAAAATGAAAAAAAAAATGATTTTCCCTTTCCTCCCACTCACATTTTCAACCTTATATATATTATTATTTTAATATATTTTTAATTAATTAATTAATTAATTAAAACTCCAAAATATTATCTTCCATCCAAAATTATTTATTTTTGAATTATTTATTAATTTTAAATTTCTAAGATTTAATTACCAAAATACCTTTTTACTTTGACTTTTCTTTTAAAAAGTGTTGACTTTTATATGTATGTATATTTTACATATATGTTCCACTTTTTCATTTAAAACCCTTTCATTTTTCATTTAAAACCCCTTCATTTTTCATTTAAAACCATTAATTTAATTTATCTATTTAAATTATAATTTATTTTATCAAATTTTCAAAAATTAAAACTTTTCAAAAATTTGGGATATTACACATGTGCACAAGTAATGTGGATCTTATATACACATCAAATGTACCTTATATGTGTATTAAATATTAAGTATGTAATGTATTAATCCAACATATACAATTAATATACCATATGTATATGTTATATATACTCTAGATATATATATTGAGTATATACAATTTTATATCTCCAAAATCACGGATGTTACATTACCACAACCAGACAACCATGTTAATCATCTCAATATTTAACAATAATAATCGTAATAATTTTAAAAGTAAAGAAATTTTACCAATTAGTAAACTTTCATACACTTAATATAGCCTAAAAACACATAAGTTTTAAATGATCCAAAAAAATTAACTTGAAATTAAAACTCGAGGTTTCAGAGCTTACAAATATGAAATCTGGTCAAACCTAGGTCATCAAATGTACAAGAACAACTAAGCAGAACTACTGAATTGGGATTGACAAAGCTACCATTGTTGTTTTGTTATGGCCAAAGGCGCTAGAGGCCCATATGGTTATCATCTTGCCTATCTTATTACTAGGAGTCCAATGGCAGTGGCCGGGCACTAGCAATTGTTGTCATTTGGTTGGAATTTATTAGAGAAGATTTAGCCACCACAATGTTCCAAGCTCATTCTTTGACAAAATTTAGGCGCAATGGTGGATACCAAAATAAAGATAAGGAGGATACAATCACAACGATATTGGAATCACTGGGAATAGAGGCCAAAGCATGAAAAAAATCACTGTCCAAATTTCTTAGGAGTCGAGTTGATAGGAATGAGTGTGCACCATCATCCATCATTAGTTTGCATTATTGCTTCTTTGCTTGGGTCATTGGAGGATGGGCCATTGATTCGTGGAGGTAGTGTTGGCAGGAAGTTATTGGAGGTGGATGAAACCTACCAATAGTCCCCTCCCCTTCAATTCTTTCTCTCTCTCCCACTATATATCATCTTCTAGTTGACCAATTTATCTTTATAACAGAAGTGCTATTAATTATAATATATGTATTTATTAAAATAAATAAGTATATTGGAAATTGGTTGGGCCTGGTAGTTAATGTAGCAGTATCTCATCCCTCAGATGTTCAAGTCCTAGAAATATATATATATAATTGAAATAACTTTTAAATAATTTTTTTTCTTTTTTTTACAGATTACAATAAATAAATGATCAAATAAATAATATATAAATAAATATATTATCTTAGAAAATTAGAATTTTAAAATATTTCCAAAATTGGGTTCTTATAATCTTTCCTTTCTTTAAAAAAATTAACTTTAGCACATATATCATCAATTAGAGATTTATTTGAGGATTCATTTATACGTGTCAAAGAAAATTTGCCCATTAGTGAAATATGTAAACGAGTCCAACTCCAAAAACTACAAAATCTCATTTGATTTTTGTGTTAAATAAATGTCATGATTGTGAAGCCTTCGTTGCAGTCACAATCTTCATTGTTGTCCCTTAGGCCAATAAGAGAGGGGTGGGGGAAGTGAGGAGAAGAAAGATCAATGTCAAATTTATATTGATTATAAGTGTATCCTACATCCATTCCTCACTCACTAGTTAAGTATTTGATTATCAACTTGGATTTTTACAAGTTGAATCTTAACTTGGTGTTTTTTAAGTTCACACCAAACTTTTACAAGAGTTTATGGTTAACTCACAGCCCTTACAAGAGTTTATAGTTAACTCATAACCCTTACAAGAGTTTTTCTAGGTTTACTCTCTAACATAGCATTTAAAGTTCAAACCAAACTTACTACTAGGTATTTGCTAGTGTTCACACCTAATACCTAAGAAAATGCAAGAAAATTATTACAAGTCAATTCAAGAATTAAACTTGCAAGAGTTTTGCTATTGAATGCTTAAAAACTTATATATGTTTATTGAGGTATTTATAGCCTTTATAAGTCCTAATGGTCATCGGAGTTGTGTACCAAAAGATCTTCCCTTCATAACTAAAATCTATTACATTTAATGTTGTCAGACAAATATCATGATCGCTTACTTTGTAGCGCAGTCACGATCTTTATTTTGTGGTGAGATTGGCTTGGGCGCAGTTGTAGAACTAGTACACATGGTAGTAATCTATTGATTGAGGTCCCAACAACTCTCTCTAGTGCCAACTTTATGAAAGTCAAGTTTGCTTTCTTTTGGAGCGTGATCTCAGGTTAGAAAATTCTTTAGAATTTCTCTCTCCACATGGTAACTTGTGATTAGGAAGTTAACATCCTGCCAACTTTTTTGGCTATAAGACCTTCCCAGTTGCATGACTCTGGAATTGCACTGAAAGGCTAATTTTTGCATTGCGACACTTACTGCTACTCTGACTGTGAACTTTCTAAAAAAATGTTCACCATGTGCCTTTAGTTGCCTCACGGTGGCGCAATGACGGAGGTGGTCCTGGGATTTAAAATGCAGTCATAAGAGATACCACCCCTTAGGCTATGATCTCTTAGGCATCTCACGTGGGTTTTCTCTTCTTATGGACTAGTCGTGTGTTGGAAGGTGCAGTCATGAGATTGCTATTGTGGTATTTCTTTGCGAACACTATCCTTTTTGTGAGAAAGCATCATTGGTGCAGTCTAACATGCTATCGCGTGCTCAAGGACATGGTAGCAAAATTTCAGTCCAACAAAGAACTTAAATTTTTCTAAGTCGTATGGTAAAAGCACTGGGTGCAAATATTAATTTACTTCAATTTGGTTGCTAAAAATCAAAGTACAGTTTATTGTCCAAGACTTTGGCCATTAATCTCTCCCTTTTTGACTTTGGCAATCAAATTGAAATAAAGACTAAAAAAATAAACTCTTAAATCACTACCTTCCTTAAGATCAAGCTTAGAGGATTTGTAATATCCCATATAATACCCCAAAATTTTGGAAATACTAATTGTTGAAAATTAATTAAATGATTAGTGTATATATTTGATTAAGTGAAAAAGAAAAGAGAAAAGGAAGATGTGTATATGTTATATATATGGAGATATATACATTATATACAAGTCAACAAGTTAACTTGGTCAAATGACATTTTAATTAATAAGATATTAATATTAATGGATAGTGGAAGATGATATTATAATATAATATTATTAATTGCTTGGTGGAGATTAAAAGAAGGGAAAATTCATGTGGCTAAAAGTGTTAATTGTTAGTGGAGTGGTTATTGACTATTTGCATCTTCTTCTTCCTTCTCCTTGGTAGCCAGCCACCATCACCATCAAAGGGAAAAGAGGTTTTGTTCTTCCTAATTCAAGCAATTGAAGGATTTCAAGTGATCAAGTTGGAGTTTTAAGGATTTTTCTTCATATTTGGTAAGTTTCCAACTTGTTTCTTTGATTTTCTTTGAGAGTGTGTTTATGAGTTTGTTGGATGTTTGATCTAGTTGTGTTAATGGTTGATTTTGGTATGTATGAAGTTCTTTTGTCTAGTTAATTATGAATTTGGGGTGGATTGAAGAAAAGGTTAAGTTTGGTGAAGAAAATAAGAGTTGTGGATTGTGTAAGTTTTGAGTTGTGAAATATGGTTATGATTGTGTATTGTTTATTGTGTTTGAGTTAGTTTGATGTTTACATAAGTATCATGTGGTATTATGGTGGAATTGGTTGAGTTTGTATGGAGTTGAAAAGGTTAATGAAAGATGATTTTTGGATGAGGCATTATTGTGTCAATATTAGGTTTTTGGCTTGACACGCCCGGTGGCACGGCCATGTCTTTAGGCGTGTCGATGGTTCTATTTTCAGTGTGGGTGACACAATCAATGACACGCCCATGTCACTGAGCATGTCATTGCTACTATATTGGAGGAGTTTTGACACGTGAAGTGACACGCCCATGTCACTGAGCGTGTCACAGCTTCTATAATGTTGTAGGATTGACACGACCAGTGACACACCCATGTCACTGAGCGTGTCATAGCTTCTGTGTTGTTGAAATTTTTACACATGCAGTGACACGCCCATGTTACTGAGCGTGTCAAAGCTTATGTGTTATGGTTTTAGGGCACGGTCATGGACACGCCCGTGTTGTTGAGCGTGTCAAGTGTAGAGTTTGCCCTAGATAGTGTTGTTCCTTATTTCTTATGTTTATCACTAAGTGAGTATTTATAATCACATTTGGTTTAGGCTTTGAAGAGATTTGAGCTATCCTAATCCAAGTGTAAAGGGATATCTTAGAAGAGAAGATTGGAAATGGTGTTTGTTGCTCTTAGAGGTAAGTACAAACTTTGAATAATTGTTTATATTTACATGGTATTGGGACTTAACACATTTGGTTGGGAAAATGTGTTAAGTTACCTACTACATTGTTGAAGCATGAGTAATATGCTATGATTTGCATAATGTGAACTATGTGAAATATATGATGATGATTCAAAATGTATGGATAATGCAATTTGTTATGCATACACTAATGATGGTATGTAAAGCCATTGGTGATGGCTAAACTGATATAAATGAGATATTTGAGGCATTGTTCCTAGTTGATCATGAGAAAAAGAGAAAGGATTTGATAATGGAATTATGAAAGAATTGTGTGCCTAGTATGTTAATCAATTTTCAGAGTTTTTTTTTTTGATGGCATGGCTAAAAATTAACAATCCCTTGAAGCTGGGTTGGGCTTGGTCCTTGAAGCCTTGTTGGGTGTTACATGATGTAGCAGACCCTTGAAGCTGGGTTGGGCCTAGTCCTTAAAGCCTAGTTGGGATGTTACATATGAGGTAATCCTCATTGTGATTATGATTCACCTTCGGGCTAGACAAATGTTGTTATATTGGACCAAAGCAGTAACTCTGGAATTTGAATGGCATATTAGATCATTTTGGGCCCATGCTTGTCTTTGCTTTAATGTGAATTATGAATGATGGAACAATTGAGCAATATAATGAGATATAATGTTATGAAATATGATATCTTTGTGTATTGTTTCTTGTTCTTGAAAGTTTGACATTGACATTACATTTGAACTATATTGTTATCAAAGTTTGTACCACTAAGCTTTTTGCTTAGCGTGATTGTAATTCATCGCGCAGGTGACAGGGTAGATCCGGTTGAGAGTTCAGCTAGACTGAGTCGAGTCTAGGCTTGGGCCTTTGAGTGCAGAGTTGGTTTGGACATCAAGATCAGAGATAAACTGCCAGCATGTATATATATATATATTTCATATTTTTGTACATATTGATTTTGATGTATTTAAATATGTATATTCCGCAAACAATCAAAAATATTTTGGATTAATCTTTGGTAATGAAGTAATATATATGTTTTAATAAGTAATGTATCATCTATTATTTTTATGATATCAATTGAATTTTTTAAGATTATGCAGATTTTATAAATGAGGATTTGATTGCTTAAAATGGTTGTGACATTCTTGTATTCTTTATACTTATATTACATATGTTGGGTATATATAGTGTACGTATATTGGGTATAAAGTGTTACAGGATTCATCAAAGATAACATGCATGCTCTCTTATATGGCTAATGTTCTTTTGTTAAAGATCCCATATGCTTTACTAAAGGTGGAATAGCCTAAAAATATTCCTTTTTTCCGATTTGAATGAAAATTTCCAAGCTTATCCTTGGTGTTTAATATATATCATTTACAACCAAATACTCTTAGATATGATACCTTGGGTTTTCTACCATTCCATAGCTCATAAGAAATTTTATTTATTAAAGGCCTTTTGAAAACTCTATTGGAAATTTAACAGGCACTATTGATAGCTTGGGCCCAAAAGTATGAGGGTTGCTCAAACTCATTGAGCATGGTTCTAATCATCTCAACCAATGTTCTATTTTTTCTCTCTATAACATCATTTTGTTAAAGAGTCCTAGAAGCCAAAAAATTATTTGAAATTCTAAGTTCATTACAAAAGTTTTCAAAAAATTCATTTTCAAACTTCCTACCATGATCACTCCTAATTTTAGAAATTATATAGCCTTTTAATTTTGAACTTTCTTTGCAAAATTTTAAAGGCATTAAAAGCTTATTCTTATGAGCTAAGTAGCTAACCCAAATGTACATAAAGTAGTCATCTACTAGGATAAATGCATATAGCTTTCCACCTAAACTAGCTACTAAATTAGGTCTAAACAAATATAAATGAATAGGGGTGAGCATTTGGTTAACCGAACCAAACATAATCAAAATTTATACTAACCAAAATTTTTACGACATTTAAAAATAATAATAGAATCAAAATTAATAAAATAATAATACATAACCACACTGAACCGAATTAAAAATTTTTGGTTCGATTATCAGTTATAACCGAATTATCCAAATAATAATAATTTATAATCTAAACATTGCCTATTTACATATATTGATATAAGAATACAAAGAAAAATGATATTTGTTATTAAAAATATTAAATATTAATAGTAAAAAAATTTTATAATAAATAATAAGTTATTGCTAAAAAATATATTTAATATATTAACAAATAAAAATTCATTTATTTCGGTTACTAATAACAAT
Source organism: Garcia nutans (assembly GCA_947685225.1). Lineage (NCBI taxonomy): Eukaryota > Viridiplantae > Streptophyta > Magnoliopsida > Malpighiales > Euphorbiaceae > Garcia > Garcia nutans. The sequence goes on from CANTUV010000013.1 coordinate 30,592,538, forward strand.
TAAAATTGAATTACCTATTACCGAAATAACTGAATTTCAAATGTTCGATTTGATTTTTCGGTTAAAATCGAATAATGCAGACCCCTATGAATGAATGAGTTCAAGATGTCTAGTTAGGATTACATTGGTTTTCGGCTTGAATATGCTCTTGTGCTGCTTCCCAAGTTGGCATAGTCCACAAACTTTATCTTTGTTGAACCTCATCTTGGGTAGCCCATCTACTAGCTCCTCTTTGCTTAGGCATTGGAGTTGATCCTTTCTTGCATGTCCCAATCTTCTTTGCCAAAGCCAAGCGTCATTGCTAAAAGACAACAAATACTTGAAACTCTCATTAGTATCATGGCTTAAGTCAATTTTGTAGGTATTCCCAACCTTCTACCTTTAAATACTACTTATTCAACAATAAAAGTTGAAACAAGGCAGCCATTGGCATCAAAGGTGACCTTCTACACTTTAATTTATCACAAAGTTGAGTTACACTTAAAAGGTTATGCTTCAAACCATCAACCAACCAAACGTTTTCAATTAAAGTCTTATCATTGGCACCCATCGAACCAATGCCAATAATCTTACCTTTGACATTGCTTCTAAAGGTGACGACACATATCTATAAAACAAAAATTTTTCACTTCTTCTTAGGTACCCAAATGTACTTAGGTACTAGAGGGTTAGCCTTAAAAGGATCATCAAGTTTGAGGTCAACCTTCCTAATGTAGCAAAATATTTTTATTTGACCATACTTCATGAAATAATGACATTAGTACAATGGACTAGATCTTTGCATCCTTTTTTTTAGGATACCTTGGAGGATGATGTTGAGTATGGTGGCATGCACATGTGTGTTATTGTCATGGATGCTGGTGCTTTTGTATATTTTTGTGTAAATAAATGTATGTTTAGCTCTAGGAACCATAACTCTTGAGCTTTTTTATCCTTAGTTAGTCTTTTTAGGACTTTTGGGCTTAGTGTGTGCTAATTTGTTGTTCTTGACCTCAATACTAGAAGTTTGAGGTGTTGAAACTTTAATAAAGGAGGGTTCTTTCTATGTGGAGGTTGATGAGAGATTAAAACCTAAACCATGTTTCACAGATGGTGACCTTTGAGACTTGATGAGAGTGTCTAAGGTCTCCACCCTAGATGAAATTTTAAGATGGAGTTTTTTAAATCTTCAATTTTTTTTCTCAATTCTTGGTTTTATTTTGAAAATTTTATCCAAACTTGTGGAATTTTTAGAAATTCCTTCCAATGAGTTTTTCAAGTTCTCATTCTAGATTTTTAGTTCCAACATAGAATTTTTAAATTCACAAAATCTTTTTCAAGTTTGGAGCATTTTTATTTATAAAATTTCATTTTAGAAAAATATTTTTGAACTCTTTGGTTCATGTGTTCTAAGAGCACATCATCTCCTATATCATCATCAATATTATCACTATAAGATTTTGATGTGAAATTTACCTTATTTGGAGCTTCTTCATCTCCCATCCATGAGACACAATTTGGTAATTTCTTGCTCTCCCTCTTCTTCGCTTGATGAGTCATCATCTTATGTGGCTTTGAGAGCTTTCTAATTCTCCTTGCCCTATTTTTTCTTGTTCTTCAATTTGGGACACTCCATTTTGATGTGGCCAAGTTTTCCACATTTATAGCATTTGACATCCCTCTTTTTCTCTTTATCTTTAGAAGAGAAGTTGTTGGAGTTGAAGAAGGATCCTCATTTTTGTTAGTGTATGTGCCCTAGGCCATTTGTTTGGATCTTTATGTTATACATTCATTATTAATAAATGAGGTTTTATTATCATTATTGTTGTTTGCATGTTACACAATTTTGATATTTGTCCCTGGTTTATTATTGTTATAGAGATAAAAAAAAATAAATAATTCTTAACCAGTATGAACATTGATTTGATGATCATCAGATGGTTATGTGTATAGTGATACAAATCAATTTCATAAATACTTGTTAGAGAACAATGTATTGGATAGACCCATCATGAGATTACTACATGGGTTAGTGTCATAAGTAAATCTCATGATAGTTATGTAATAATTCTTTGACTTGAGATTGTCATAGTTTCCAATATAAGGACTATTATATTTTGACATGATCAAACATTATCCGTAACTGGATAGTAATAAAGGTTATGTTCATATATGATAGAAATTATGTAGAGGATAATGAACAATCAAGATAGAATTTGTCCCTCTCTTTGAGAGAGATATCTTTTGGGCCCCTCGATAAGTGAGACTGTGAAATGCATGGCCGTGCTCAAATGAATTGATAATGTGATCAATTTCATTTGTTTTTATCAGTCTACTTGGAGATCGAGTAATCATAAGTTTGGACAATATAAGTATGATGTTGACCATGACTTATGTTCAAGCTAGATATCGTGTGACAAAGGGATTAATGCATATACTATTATTAGGCAAATTGGACATTCCTTATATTAATTGGGTAGTTGTAACGCCTTGCTAGAGGCCAATTATGACTTGTTGATTTAATAGAGATTAAATTGACTGCCAATTAATATGGGCCTATCGGGTCACACACAAGAATGCGTTTTGGGCTGGATATAATATTAATAATATTAATATTAGATATTAATATTTATTATTATTATTATTTTCGTTTTTATATATATATATTATTAGATAATATATTCAGAATCCTAATTAGATTTGGATTCTGAATTTGACTTACCTTATCCAATTATATTTATTATTAGATAATGTATTCAGAATCCTAATTAGACTTGGATTCTGAATTTGACTTTCCGTATCCAATTTTGAATTGGATTCTGGAGTGATTATATTCACTCCAGACGTTAAGTCTTCTCAGAGGTAACAATAAAAACAAAGAGGAACGAAAAAGGTAACCCTAATACATTTTTAGAGAAAACATTTTTCTAGCCTTCGCTGTTGCAGAGAGCTAGCACTCCAAACGGTAGCATTCGTGTGGATACGCGATAGAGGGTGTTTCGCGATCGAGGCATCTCTTCAAAACTGTGATTTCGAATCATCAACAGGTTAGTTCTTTGAACACTTTTGTCGAATTAAACGAACAGCATGGATCCTGGTGGGAAATCAGAGATCAAATATTTTTCCGCTGCGTGTTTTTGTTTGCAGTGATCTCCTTAATTTCCTAACAATTTTGTGGGCTTCTTTCTTCTTATTATTATCTTCTTTACTCTTTTAGATAATAAAGCTACTTCATTTTCCTCATCTTCATCACTTACACTTCCACTTGTGCCATCCCTTTCCTTTACCTCTTTTATTTCTTTAAGGGCTATCCCCTTCTTTTTCTCCTTCTCATCTTGACCTTAATCCTTTTCTATCTTCATCTCATGAGTAAGAAGCTTGCCAATGTTCTCATTCATTCTCAGCTTTCTTAGATCATTGGCTTCTTCAATTGATGAAACTCTAGCTTTGAAGTTCTTCTTGGGAATGCTATCAGGATTTTGTTGTTGACATGTTCTTAAGAGTACAACTCCCCAAACTTCTTCAAGGTGGTTACTATTGTAATATCCCAGAGTATACCTTAAAAGTTTTGGAGTTATTGTTGTATTTGGATTTAAAGTATATGTTTAATGGAAAGAGAAAGGAAGATAAATTAATAATAAAGGAAATATTATAAGAGATAGATGTATATGGAGGATAATATGTATACATATGGTATTTGGAAAATATGGAAAATATAAATGTAATATAAAAGAGATATACATATACCAACATATACATCACATATATATAATGTATAAAGTGGTGTAAGAAAAGTAAGTTTATATAATAATAATAATAATAATAATAATAATAATAATAATAATATATAAAAGAAAAAGAAGAAAAGAAAAGTCAAAGGATGAAAGTGGTGGTGGAGAATATTTTAGAAAATATTTAATTATATTATTATTAATATATATATATATAAGATAAGTAAGAATAAAAAGAAAGAGGATTTTCTTTCTTTCTTCCTTCTTCTCATTTTTCTTCTTCTTCAATGAGAGAGAGAGAGAGAGAGAGAGAGAGAGAGATGTGATTTTATCTACATATACATCAAAATCTTAAGGGCTTTAAGAGAATTGAAGGTGGAGATTGAAGATTTGACAAAATATTCAAGTAAGTGTTCATTTCTTTGAGTTGATTTCTATTGATTTTGTTTATATTTGATTTGGTTAGTGTGTGAAGATGATGATAGTGAAAGATTAAAGGTTATAGATATGTTGAAGTTATATAAGGGGTTAAATTAGTTGGTAATTGAGGTATGTGGTGAGTTTGATCATTTATTTTCCTAGATCTTCAAGATATTTGTGTTTAATGAAGTTGAAAACATAAAATACATGAGTTTGGTCCGAAAACAGAGGCATTTTGGAAGCCACGCCCGTGGCCCTTGGATGCCACGACCGTGGCCATTGGAAGCCATGGCCGTGGGGGTGTTGAGCAAGGGAGACAGATTCATTTTATATGCCACGGCCATGGGGGTTGGAAGGCCACAACCGTGGGAGTTTTAGAGCAATTGGACAGAATTGTTTGCTATGCCACGCCCATGGGGGTTGGTAGGCCACGGCCGTGGGGTCCTAGAGAGAGAAGTTGGTTTGTAATTGGTGATTTAAGAGTCTAGTATAGTTGTAAAAACATGATCATGGTAGGTTCATACTCATGTACATGCATTTGGATCTTCTTTGACTTCACTTGAGTAGTACCCTCATGGTAGTTCTCAAGAATCTTCCAAATTCCATAGACGCTTGTATTATATTGGACTCTTCCAACTTGTCTCTTGATATAGAGTTTATGAGGATGGAATGAGAAGGTTATTCTTATAGTTGGATCTAATTTGAGCTTCTATCCATTATTATCTTGTAATGAGAACTTTTACTCATTCAATGGTTTGAGTTGGAGATTTCCATTCATTTAGCACAAAACCCCACAACTCAATACCTTCACTATCTAAGAAAACATGCATCTTGTACTTCCACATGGAATAGTTGGTTTAATCCAAGAATGGTCTAAGGTGATGGTTTAGGTTTCCATGGGTAGAAATGTTAGGGGTGGTTGTAGAGGTAGGGGGTACAAGTACTTGATAGAGGAATGGAGGCCATGATTGTTAATCACACACTTAAAGCTTAAATGTGATTGGTGAGGCTCTAATACCACTTGTTGTCCCTTAGGCCACCAAGAGATAGAGTGAATTGGTATGTTTTGAAGATTATGGATAAATTAAAATTTCTTTTAGAAATAAAAAGGAGTAGGGAGAAGAAAGATCAACACCAAAATTTATAATGATTCGAATAAGTGTATTCTACATCCACTCCTCAACTCACTAGTTGAGTATTTCACTATCAGCTTAGGTTTTTACAAGTTCTACCTTAACTTAGTATTTTTCAAGCTCACACCAAACTTTTACAATAGTTTATAGTTAACTCACAACAGTTTTCCCATGTTTACTCTCTAACATTGTGTTCAAAGCTCACACCCAACACTCAAGAAAATGTAAGAAAATTGTTACAAGGCAATCAAGAATTAAATTTGCAAGAGTTTGGCTATTGAATACTTAAAAAAGTTACATTAAATGATGTTTGGTGAAGTATTTATAGCCTTTATGAGTCCTTAAGGTCATTAAAGTTGTGTACCAAATGATCTTCCCTTCACCAACAAAATCTCTTGCATTTAATGCTGCCAAACAACTATCGTAGTCACTTGCCTTATAGCACACTTACGATCTATGTTAGGTGCATAGTGAGATTGGCTTGGTCGCGATTTTTGTTAGTGACACATGGAAATAATCAATTGGTTGAGGTCCCAACAACTCCCTTCACTACCAACTTTATAAATGTCATAGTCGCTTTCATTTGGAGTGCAGCCGCGATGTCTCAGGGTAGAAAATTATTAAAAATTTCTCTCTCTATGTGGTAGTATGTGATTGGAAGGTTAACATCCTACCAATTTTTTCTAGCCTTATTAACTTTATGGTCGCTCTACTCTGAAATTGTAGTGAAAGACATATTTTCATGCTGCGACACTTGCCATTACACTGGCTATGAACTTTTTGCCAAAATCTTCACCTTCAGGTACCTCGCTATTATGCAATGATGAAGGCTGTTGCTAGATCTAAAATATAGTCAAAATAGATTTTACTCCTTTCGCCACAATCTCTTCTATGTCTCAAGTGGATTTCCTCTCCTTGTGGATCGATCGCGCGTTGGAGGGTGCAATCACGAGATTATTGGTGCAGGCTTTCTTTGTGAACACTATCCTTTTTGTGAGAAAGCATCATTGTTGCACTCTATCTTGAGGTTGAATGCTCAAGGACACTGTAGACCCTTAAATTTGGGTCGGTTTAAATTTAAAGAGCTTATGTTGGCCCGTTATAATTTTAAAGTTCTTAAACCTAATTTTAAAGATTGAAACTCAACTGGTCTAATTTTATAAATTCCATATTAAAATTGCAAAAGATGTTAGGCTTGAAAAATTAATAATTTTGGATTGTTTTGAGTGGGATGGTTCAAATCGATGTGGGCCATGCCTCATATCAATTTGGGCATCCCAAAATCGATATGAGCATGGCCTCATATCGATTTGGGAGTGCCAAATCGATATGGGCATGGCCTCATACCTATTTGAGCTTCCCAAATCGATATGAGGCTAGCTCATATTGGTTTGGATGTCCAAATCAATATGAGCCATGCCTCATATTGATTTTTTTTATCCCAAATCAATATGAAGAGGGCCCCATGATGATTTTGGCCTCTCAAATTGACTAATCCGAGTTCTAAACAATTTTGACCGGGCAATTTAATTTCCTAATCAAGCCGTAATTCATTTACAATTCAGATTAAGAAGTTTAGGTTTAAGGGGGAAGTGCTAATTTTTATCTATAAAGAGAGGATTAAAGGTAACCATTGGGGGGACAACATTAGCACGGGGATAACACTTGAATTAATAGAGAGCAACATAACAATTTAAAGGATTATCAAGTAGAAATAAGAAGTCATCTAATACAGAGAAAGCATTATCAAACAAGGCAGTAGTTACTATCTTGATTTTATTCAACCAAGAAGTTCAAGATTAGTTCAAGCGAAAGTTTGGATAATGTTTAATTATTGGTGAAATCAACAAACGACGGTATGTCTTCTAAACTAATTTTAATTAAACTCAACGCATAGTTGTGATGATGTTTCATTATGTTGATCATATTTCTTCCAGTAGCCTAATAATTCCAATAACTTAGATAAATTCAATTCGGATTCATCAATTCACGTCCATTAGTTTAACATGTCCAGTAAGCCATATCCTATATAAATATTTATCCAAAATTAATTGTTTAAATAGCTTGAAAGTTTTTACAGTAGCTAAAGCTTATTCAAACCCTAAATTACTTTCCAAATTTCCAAAACTAGTTTTACAATTTACAAAATCTTAAATTAGTTTGCTAAATAACCAGTAAACCTAAACCCTAATTCAAAACCCTAATTTCCTAAACCCTAAAAAACCCCATTTTATCTAAAAACCCTAGTTTTTAAATCAAAACCCTAAAAACCCTAATCTCGTTTTCCTGAACCCTAAAAATCCCATTTTACATTCGTAAACCCTAAAATCCTAATTTTTATCCTAAAAATACTAATTTAGTCATAAAAGTTCTAAAACCCTAATTTTATCCAAAAAAAACCTAATTTGAAATGTAAACCATAAATTTGTATATTTATTGCTTTATTTAAGTTTAAAACTTATATGTGATTATTTTGTGTCTTGAATGGATGATTTATTAATGTTTTATTTTTATTAATGATTTATTTTTATTTTGCTCATGGTGAATGATTGAATAATTTAATTTGGTTAAATATTTAAGTTTAAAGATGTAAGATGTATGTTTCCACTATGTGGGTACCTCATTAGTTAAGTTTAATATAGTTTAATTTACTTTAAATTTTGAGCATTAATGTAAAGGGAATGTTTCCACCAATTGGTGGGTTCACTATTTTATTTAGTTTTAGACATGATTGCAGGGGCATGTTTTCATCTTGTATGGGTGCCCATTTTATTTGTTTCTTTAAACTTTCTTTGATTTCAATAAAATGAATATTTATTTTAATTGTATGCAATATGGATGATATTTAAATAAGTTAAGAATTTAATAATATTTAGACCTAAAAAGGAAGCAGATTCTAATGAACCGGGCGTCATAGGGGTGCAGGGTCATTCTCACCTTCCCCATACGTACCCAACTTTTCGAACCCAATAGGGGGTTAGGGATTTCTTAGGAATCGAGTCATCCATCCCTTTCTATTTTCCAGGTTCATTCGAGTGGCGATGCCATTTTCTTCAGGTTTAGGCTCGTCTTCTCTAAGTCTCTAAGCCTAACAATGCCAAAGTCATAAGAACTATTTCATATGGGAGTGGGGGCAAAAATTCTCGCTCACAGTGGCGACTCCACTGGGATAAGAGAAGTTGATTCTTTTGGTCTTTATATTATTTTAGTCTTTCTTATTATGATATTGTCCACTGCATCATTTAGATTACATTGTGTGCATGAGTTAGAACGCCTGTGTTACCCATATTGTGTTATGTAAGGGATATCATACTTTTACTCAAGGTATGGAGACCGAGCATGGCGTAACCACTCATAGCCTTGTACCCTTTGGTATATACTTGCTATGAGAGCCCAAAGCTTTTTAACCCAAAGACTAAATCTCATTTAATTGGCCTAATTATTTTTCTTAGGTTTTTACCTCAAATGCTTGTTGTTTGACTATGATTGATATATCTTGGTTTGAACCATAGCCTATTTGGATTATTTTTTTCCTAATATGACCTAATTATATTGTATAATCCAAAAGACCAAAACTATTTTCAAAATTTTCAAGATAGTCTTTGGTCATAAAATTTTTCTAAAAACGAGTCAAAAAAATTTTTCCACCTTATAACCCAAATACAAAGCCCAAAATTTATTTTTAAACAAACATTTTTTTTACAATGGGCTTTGAAACAAAATTATTTTTCCTAACCATCTTTTTGAGTTTACAAACTATTTAGGTCAATTATGGAATATCAAAAATCAATTGTGGGCCTAATTTATACCAAGAATTATTAATCATAAGCTTGTTTTTGGTATGAATCATTCGTTATTTTTTCAAATGGGAAATCTATTTATTATAAACCTGTAACACTCTGGTACCCCATATACACCACATACACCCACATATGTAACATATGTATACCGGATACAAGGATGTCACAGTTCATTTTAAACAAAGCAATCTTTAACTTATATTATAGAAAGTAATAGATTAAACATCCCTTGTTAAAAAAAACATATACATATATCTTCATTACCCCAAAAGTTTATCCAAAACATTTGGTTAATAATCAGCGAAATATGCAGCGGAAAATACATATGTTTACATCAAAATCAATATTTACAAAAATATAAAGTTATACATGCTGGCAGTTCGTCTCTGATCTTGAAGTCCAAAATCAACACTTGACAAGGAATCACAAGCCTAGACTCGACTCGGTCTAGCTGAACTCTCCGGCTCAACCGGATCTACCCTGTCACCTGCATGATAAATCACAATCACGCTAAGCCAGAAGCTTAGTGGTACAAACCATTGATTCAATATAGATCAATGCGATGCTAATACACAACACATATGAATATAGCAACTCATTACATTATATTTCATTATATTAATCATTTGCATCACATTTCATAATTCACATTAGCCCAAAAGAATCTAATATGCCATTCAAATTCTAGAGTTACTGTTTTGGTCCAATAATCACATTTATCTAGCCCGAAGGTGAATCGTTATCACAATGAGGATTACCTCATATGTAACATCCCAACTAGGCTTCAAGGACTAGGCCCAACCCAGCTTCAAGGGGATCACAGCATCACCCAACTAGGCTTCAAGGACCAAGCCCAACCCAGCTTCAAGGGATTGTTACTTTTAGGCATGCCACCAACAACAAAACTCTGAAAATTGAATAACATACTAGGCACACAACTCTTTCATAATTTCATTATCAAATCTTTTCTCATTTTCTCATTATCATCATAAGCACAATGCCTCAAATATCCCATTTATATCAATATAGCCATCACCAATGGCTTTACATATCATCATCATGGTATACATAACAAATTGCATTATCCATACATTTTAAATCATCATTATATATTTCACATTATGCAAATCATAGCACCATTCTCACACACCAACAATATAACAGGTAATTTAACATATTTTCCAACCAAATGTGTTAAGTCCTAAAGTCATGTAAATGTATGCAATCATGTAAGGTTTGTACTTACCTCTAAGAGCAACACACACCAATTCCAAACTCCTCTTCCAAGATATCTTCAACACTTGGATTGGGGTAACTCAAATCTCTTCAAAACCTAATCCAAAGGTGATTATACATACTCACTTAGTGATACACATAAGAAAATAAGAATAAGAATTATCTAGGGCAAACTCTACGCATGACACGCTCAACAACATGGGCGTGTCCCTGGCCGTGCCCTGAACCCACAACACAGAAGCTTTGACACGCTCAGTGACATGGGCGTGTCACTAGTGTCACTGAGCGTGTCAATCCTCCAATAACTCAGTAGCTTTGACACGCTCAGTGACATGGGCATGTCACTGGACGTGTCAATACTACTTGTGAGAGGAAATTTTTGCCCCCACTCCTGGTGGAATGGTTCTTGCGACTTTAGCACTGTTTAGGCTCGGGGCCTTAGAGAACACGAACCTAAGCCCGGAGAAAATGGAGTCGCCACCCGGACGGGCCAGGAAAAAGAAAAGGGTGGATGACTCAATTCCTAAGGAATCCCTAACCCCCTAATGGGTTCGGAAAGTTGGGTACGTGTGGGGAAGGTGAGAAATGGCCCAGCACCCTCACAATGCCCAGTTCATTGGAACCGGCCTCCTTTGCAAGTCTTAATATTATAAAATTCTTAAATATAACAATATTATCCATATTACATGCAACAATTAAAATGAAGCATCATTATATTAAAATCAAAGCAATGTCCAAACAAAGTAAATAATGGACACACATCTGAGGATGAAAACATGTCCTTACATCGTTCATGTTTAAACTACATAGGACACCCACCGAAAGGTGGAAACATGCCCTTTACATTGGTCCAAAATATAAAAGCAATTTAAATTACATAGAAATTAATTAATGAGGTACCCACAAAGTGGAAACATACCTCTTACAATTTTAATACTAAAATAAACAAATAATAATCATGATAATAAAGAAAATATCCATCCATGATAAATTAAATAAATTGAACTAAGTAAATCAAGCATTGAAATTAAATAAATCAACCATCAAAACATATAATAAACTATATAATCAAATCTAAAATTAAATAAAGCAATAAATATATAAATTTAGGGTTTTAAAGAATTTAGGGTTTTTATAATTTAGGGTTTTGAATTGAGGTTTCATCATTTAGGGTTTAGGGTTCTTTTTGAGGTTGCTAGGATTACGAAATTTAGGGTTTAAGAAATTTTAAGGTTTCTATGGAACTAGGGTTTAGGAATTAAGTCATTGGAATTAGGGTTTGGGTCTAGGTTTGGGAATTAAGCAACTGGAGTTAGGGTTTTAGGTTTTCTGGAATTAAAGAATTCTGACATTTTAGAATTTGATCAGGGCTTTGGTGTTTTGAATTTTGAAAATAGATTTTATAAATTTAGGGTCGGAATTTAGAAAATCTTTTAGAGTTTTTGGAAAATTAAGAAAACAATTAGGGTTTTGGGAATTAATAAAACAATATATAGTTTTTTAAATTGGAAAGCAGATTAGGGTTTTTAGCAACTGGGCAATTAGATTAGGGTTTTGATAATGTTTTGTGATTATATGAACATTAAACTCAAATCATGTTATTTAAATTAAGTAATCAAGACTACGAGGTTTAAGTTAACTACTAGACCTAAACAACTTCTTAATATTCAAACTTCCACGTATAAATTAAATTAAGGATGAAACTACTGTGAATTCAAATAAATTAAAGAATTAAATCAAACCTCAGTTCGTTGGTTCCACCAAATTATTTTATGAATGTACAATAACAAAGGCAATGTTGCTGCCTTTGATGGGTTGATGATTGATGAATGTTTGCTGGGTTGATGATTGATGAATGCTTGTTGCTAATCTTCTTTGTTTGTTGCCGTCTCTCTTTAATGTTCCCCCTCGGGTTTCTTCTCTAGGGTTTTTGTTTTTTTTCGTCCTCCCCCCTTTTGTTCTTGTTTTAATGTGGTATTTATAGGAAAATAAAGAGTCCTAATCCTATTTTAATAAGGAAATATGAATTGTTTAGGAAAAATTAGAAAACTGGATAAAATAAGGTTTGGTCAAAAAATCGGCAGCTCGCAGGCTGTCGGGTCCGTGGGCTGCGCTGGCAAAAACGGGCGCAGAGGGCCAATTTGTGCAAGAACTGGCTGCGGCAAATTGGGCAGTGCCCAATTCACCGCAGAGCCGCGCTGTTGACGACGCTCGCCGATCAGTCCGATTTTTTATTTTTTCCATTTTTTATTTTTATTAAAAATAAATATTAAATATTATTAGTAATTAAAATATTATTAAAATAAATAAAATACCACAAAACTTATTTTGGGCTATCGGATTTGAATGGGTCAAAAATTAAGGGTCTACAGTTTGCTCCCTACTTGAACGATCTGAGACTACGGCAAAAGAGAGTGAAAAGCAATAAGACTTAATTTTGATGAGATGGTTATTTGAATTTAATTTGGGTACTTGGACCCGAGACTAAACTTGATTTTGGTACTTAGAACCGAGACTAGATTGAATTTGGGTACTTGGACCCGAGATTAAATTTGATTTGGGTACTTAGACCCGAGATTGGGTTTGATTTGGGTACTTGGACCCGAGATTGGGTTTGATTTGGGTACTTGGACCCGAGACTGAATTGAATTTGGGTACTTGGACATAACATCATCTCTAATCTCAAAATGGCATTCATTTAAGTCGTGTCCCTTATAGACCTATCCCTCAAGCCTATTAAAGACATTTAATCTCTCTTGGTAGGTAGAGTCTATTAGTAGAAAATAAACATGCATATGAGATAGACAATATTTAAACTCAATGAGACCTTTGGCCAAGTAATGTGTATGTGCCTATCTGAAGTGCAATAGTTCTTGCTCAAATAGAAATGATTCCCAAGTTCAGTATGGTAACTAGGGTTTTCATATTATAGATGTGTTAATTTGGAAAGTCGAGTCATGAGGTACAATAACACTAATTTGACAAAGACAAAAAATGATTAAAAAAATTATGTATCGAAAAAAAAGAGAAAAAAAATGTTTTCTTGTTGCATAAACCTTTAAGTTAAGGGAAGTATGTTGAACCATCGAACCTTGAAGGACACATTGGGCAAAATAAATAATTATTGGCAAGGTTATGAAGAAGCTATCAATTGACATGCTGAATCATAGTTTGAAATGAATGTATCTCTAACTATGTTGATTGGGCCCCACCACTCATTTTTTCAACATCTTAAAGATAAAAGCCATAAATGTGATGTCTTCTGCCATTCCAATGCAAGACCTGAATGAGCAATTGGAAAAAAAAATGAGACTGCTTTGGCTTACCATCTTGGTCTGTGAGTTAATAGAACCACTGTAAGTATTATTCATGCATATCATACATACATGAGAATATCATAATGCATTTTATTGTCATGCATTGTCTATTCTTTGTCAAAGTAAACAATAGATACTCTATGAAGTAAACATGAAGCAGATATGGAATCAAGGGGTATGGACGGCCCATTGCTTGAGGAAGATCCAATCACTTTACAAAAATAGAGATATGTGCTTGTGCAATGAATCAGACAAAATATGAACATCAATCAAATCTTACATGGAAAAAGAGATTAGTGGTTTGAGCCTACACAGGGGGCAAAGTTTCTCCTTTTGATTTCTTGAGTTTATGCGTGTCCAAAATATTTTTAGACTCACTTTTAATATTTTGTCATGCAGGGAGAAAAGGGAGGATATAAGGGCTGGCTAAAAAATAATAGAATTTTTTGCAAAAGTGAAGAATCCATTTAAGAATGGAACAAAAAGAACAAGACAAGAAGAAAGTAAGAACCCTAAAAGGATGAAGATCCATTTTGAAGGGTGAAGACCCGAAGTCCAAAGGATGAAGATCTAATTTAAAGGGTGAAGAGCCAAAATCCAAGGATGAAGATCCAATTTGAAGGGTGAAGGCCCACAATCCATTGAAGAATGAAACAATCGTCTAGAAGAAAGCCAAAACTCTATGATGACAGAAGGTCAAACAGAATCCATTGAAGAATAAAACCAATTGGCCTCGGGTCCAAGTACCCAAATCAAATCCAGTTTCGGAATCCAAATCAAATCCAGTTTTGGGTCCAAGTACCTAAATCAAATCAAGTTTCGGATCCAGAACTCAAATTATTTTCTAGTCCAGTTCTCAATTCAGGTCTAGAACCCCAACTAACTCGAGTTTAGAACCCAAATTATTTTAGAGTCCAGAACTCAATCTGAGTCCAGAATCCAAATCTTTTTCTAGTCCAGAATTCAATCTAGCTTCAGAACCCAAGCCATCCTGGGTCCAGAACCCAAATTATTTTTAAGTCCATAACTCATCTCGGGTCCAGAATTCAAACCAACTCGGGTCCCTAACCTAAATCATTTTTGAGTTCATAACTCAATCAAACCTCGGGACCAAAATTCATTTTTGTTTTAAATAAGTTCAAATGTCATGTTGCTTTTTACTCTCTTGTACTGAAGTCTCAGACTACCCAAGCAGGGGGCAAACTGTAGACCCTTAAATTTGGGCCGGTTTAAATTTAAAGAGCTTATCTTGGTCCGATATAATTTTAAAGTTCTTAAACCTAATTTTAAAGATTGAAATTCAACTGGTATGATTTTATAAATTCCATAGTAAAAATGCAAAAAAAAAAGAAGTTAAGCCTGAGAAATTAATAATTTTGGATCAGTTTGAGTCGGATGGTTCAAATCAATGTGAGCCATGCTTCATATCGATTTGGGCATCCCAAAATCGATATGAGGCTAGCTCATATCGATTTAGGAGAGCCAAATAGATATGGACATGGCCTCATATCGATTTGAGCTTCTCATATCGATTTGGTCATCCCAAATCGATATGAGGAGGGCCTCATGTTGATTTTGGCCTCTCAAATTGACTAATCCAAGTTCTAAACAATTTTGATTGGGCAATTTAATTTTCTAATCAAGCCGTAATTCATTTACAACTCAGATTAAGAAGTTTAGGTTTAAGGGGGAAGTGCTGATTTTTGTCCATAAAGAGAGGATTAAAAGCAACCATTGGGGGGGACAACATTAGCACAGGGATAACACTTGAATTAATAGAGAGCAGCATAACAATTTAAAGGATTACCAAATAGAAACAAGAAATCATCTAATATAGAGAAAGCATTAGGTAATAGTTACTGTCTTGATTTTATTTAACCAAGAAGTTCAAGATTGGTTCAAGCGAAAGTTTGGATCAACGTTTAATTATTGGTGAAATCAACAAATGAAGGTATGTCTTCTAAACTAATTTCAATTAAACTCAGCAAATAGTTCTGATGATTTTTCTTTATGTTGATCATATTTCTTCCAGTAGCCTAATAATTCCAATAACTTAGATATATTCAATTCGGATTCATTAATTCACATCCATTAGTTTAACATGTCCAGTAAACCATATCCTATATAAATATTTATCAAAAATTAATTGTTTAAATAGCTTGAAAATTTTTACAGTAGCTAAAACTTTTTCAAACCCTAAATTGCTTTCCAAATTTCCAAAACTAGTTTTACAGTTTACAAAACCTTAAATCACTTTTCTAAATAACCAGTAAACCTAAACCCTAATCCAAACCCTAATTCAAAACCCTAATTTCCTAAACCCTAAAAAACTCCATTTTATCCAAAAACTCTAGTTTTTAAATCAAAACCCTAAAAACCCTAATCTTATTTTCCTAAACCATAAAAACCTTAATCTTCTTTTCATAAACCCTAAAAAACCTAATCTTATTTTCCTAAACCCTAAAAATTCCATTTTTTATCCATAAACCCTAAAATCCTAATTTTATCCTAAAAACTCTAATTTAGTCATAAAAGTTCTAAAACCCTAATTTTATCCAAAAACAAACTCTAATTTGAAATGTAAACCATAAATTTGTATATTTATTGCTTTATTTAAGTTTAAAACTTAGATGTGATTATTTTATGTCTTGAATGGATGATTTATTAATATTTTATTTTTATGAATGATTTATTTTTATTTTGCTAATGGCGAATGATTTATTTTGGTTAAATATTTAAGTTTAAAGATGTAAGAGGTATGTTTCCCCTATGTGGGTACCTCATTAGTTAAGTTTAATGTAGTTTAATTTACTTTAAATTTTGAGCATTAATGTAAAGGGCATGTTTTCACCAAATGGTGGGTGCCCTATTTTATTTAATTTTAGACATGATTGTAAGGGTATGTTTCTATTTTGTATGGGTGCCGATTTTATTTGTTTGTTTGAACTTTCTTTGATGTCAATAAAATGAATATTTATTTTAATTATATGTAATAAGGATGATATTTAAATAAGTTAAGAATTTAATAATATTTAGACCTGAAAATGATGCTAATTCCAATTAACCAAAAATCATAGGGATGATGGGTCATGCTCACATTCTCCATACGTACCCAATTTTTTGAACCCAATAGGGGGGTTAGAGATTTCTTAAGAATCGAGTCATCCATCCCTTTCTATTTTCTCGGATCGTCTGAGTGGCAACTCCATTTTCTACGGATTTAAGCTCGTATTCTCTAAGGTCCTGAGCCTAATAATGCCGAAATCACAAAAACCATTCCACATGGGAGTGAGCGCAAAAATCCCCACTCATAGACACGGTCATACCATTCATGTCCAACAAAGAACTTAAATTTTTCTAAGTCTTGAAGGAAAAATACTCGGTCCAAATTTTACTTTACTTCAATTTCGTTACTAAATATCAAAATAGAGTTTATTATCCAAGGCTTTGGCCAACATTCATATTTCTAATGGCTACTTGACATGCGACAGAATCTTGTTGGTTCTTCAACTATCCATTGAATTCCTTCAACGGTTATAAGAATTTTGCGGTTGCTATATCTTGGTCATGGTCAAGATTTGCTCGTTGCATATACTTTTCCAGCGCGAGTGTCACTGCGATCTCTACTGTGTGTTTTTTACTTTTGGCATTAGCATGATTGCGAATGCGAAATGGAGGCGCGGTTGCATGTCATTACCACGTCCAATATTTCGCTTGCAACTCCCACCGTGATCCCTAATGTGTTGTAGTTTTCATTGAGTTGTGCAAAATTTTCATTAAGTCATGCAAAAACCTATGTCACGGTTGTCACTACCCTTTTCGGTTGCGACTTATGTGTCTTCTAGGCAACTTAGTAATTTTTCAATTTCTTTCAACTTCAACACATTTTAAGTTATTTGTTTGTCATATAGACACTCAATGAAGATATTAAAATATCTCAACTTATTTGCCAAGAATAAAATTAACATTAACCTAAGCCTAGGTCAACAACCTCCATCTTAGTGATAACAATACTATTGAACCATCTAGGTCAATAGATCCTCTTAATGAGTTCAACATATTCCCATATGTACGATCCTTAAGACCAACCTACTGAGAATCATTATCTCAATACTCATTTCACAAACCCCACACATTACTCCCAATCAAACATGTTCATACCAAAATTGAACATGTTCCTAATAAAAAACACCTAGACCCAATGCTTAACAAACATCAAATCCATGATCTTATCCTAATGGGTTCCCCAAAGCTTCAAGGTGCTTTTATTCAGTCTCACTTGGATTAGGAGAAACGACTCATCTAAAAAATACTTAACACAGCAAATATTTTTCTAAACAAGTCTCGAACTTAAATTATATTATGCATATAGACTATTAAAATATAAAAATTACCAATCTTTGAGCTATTTTTATATAAAAAGAATAATAGTATATTTGGTTTAGTTGTTTGTTGTAGCTGACAGTTAATTATTGCCAATAATTATTAAGTTTTAAAATAACTATGAGCTAGTTATAGTAACCAAATCAATAGTTCATAAAACCCGTGCAAAGTGCAAGAAATATATAATTAAATGTTTTCTTCTTTTCTTTATTTATCATCTTTTTTTTTTGTAAGAAACCAATTTCATTAAAAATGATAAAAGAACAGAAAGATAAGCGTTCCATCTTAAATAATATTTTTCATTTCAATTTATTTATCGCTTTAAAAAGTTGAAAAGATTAATTATTTTCATGATTTTATTCTTATTTTTAACTATCTATATTAATTAATAATTTTATGCATATTTTTATGGAAAAAGTAAATCATACGAAATAATTTTTGTATTACTGAAATTATTTAATATATATATTTTTATTTTTACATAATGATATTAGACAAGGTGTAAAAACAAAAGGAGGGAGTATATATCACTTGTTTAGTATGGAAGAGAACCCATCAAATTTCAAAATTGAACAAATTCAAAGCATTGTGTATTCCACCGTCAATTCTATAGGTGCCATTATATTTCAGTCCCACCGTCCGTCAATTTCAATTGGTGCCGCCAATTCATGCTTATCCAGCCAAATTTTTTCAATGCTTTAGCACAATCAGGCCAAGGAGACATGGCCCCAAGTAGCGAATACCAAGTTGTCTTCCTCTTATCATAATTTGCATTATCCTTTTCTGTTAACCAAATAACACGGAATAGAAAAACAAATTTATTCTCGTATTTAACTTAAATTTTAATATGAAATAATTATTTGTAAGGTAATAAATTTATAATTCTAATTTTTAGTCAAAATTATAAATATATAATAATTTATTGGGTATAATAATATTTTTCAAACTTGTAAAATATAAATTTATAAAGACTAAATATTAATTTTTAAAAGATTTTTCTTTTTCTATTTGTCAATGAATGGAGTTTTTTATAGTACTTATAAAGTTAAATTAACTTAATTTCTGTTATGTGATTTTTTTTGTTTAACTATTTGTAACAGTTGTTAACTGTTAAATGTTGATCATAGCTAATTGTTGTTAATAGTTTAATAAAATTATTATTACCTATTATTGTTAATATATTCAATGATAATTATGAGATATTTTTCATTTAAAAATTATTTTAATAGGATAAAAGTTTAATTTAACTCTATACTATAGCGAAAGTTTTAAATTGACCTTTAAAATTTATTTTGACTATATTAATATTTTTTTCTTTTAAATTTTGTCTAAATCACTTATTTTTTTAATGCAATCCTTAAATAATTAATAGTATGGTGTAATTTAATCTTCTGTTAAATATCATACGCCAAATTGAATTTTTTTAAAAATATTAATTTTAATTTTTAAAAATATTATTTATTAATTAATATTTTTAATATCAATAATTTATAATATTAAAAAATATAATTTTTATAATTTATAATAATTTAATAATTTATCATTTAACAAATAATTTAAAATATTAAATAATTTATATTATATAAGGTTTGTATAATATTTTAATATAATATTAATTATATTATAATGAAATTAATATTAAAAATATTATAATTTATAATATTAAAAAAATAATTTTTATAAAAAATTATTACCTACCAGATTACAATTATTAAAAAATATTTTCAATAATATAATTAGCCTCTAATTATTGGATTTCAATAACATGAGAGACTAGGTATGGACTACCTCGGCCTTATGTCCCCACCGTACACAATCACCAAATTCACTGTAACATCCTTTTTATAATTTTAAAACACGCACACACACACAAACATATATATATATATATATATATATATATTGCTGGTGGTTAATTAATTTTATAAATTAAGTTGGTAAGGGGCGGCCCGAGGCAAAGCAATTAGTCCTCGTTTTCTTTAAAATTTAGTCCTGGAACTAGCCATAGGCAAGACTTGGAATTGAAAATGCTTGATTTTTAAAGGTTTGATCCGCTCATTCATAAACTTCGTTATTATTAAAGGTCCAAAGCTTGGCCTGTAACAAGGTCTAATTAGTATTTAATGAATGAATTAATTAAAGTTTTAATATTATAATCTGATTGGTAATAACTTCAAGTTTCACTATATTTTTTATAAAAATTATTTTTAAATATTATAAATTATAATTTTTAATATAAATTATTTATTAATATTTTTAATATTAATTTCGTTATACTATAATTAATGTTATCTTAAAATATTATAAAAATCTTATATAAAATAAGTTCTTATTAATTATTTGTTAAATTATATTTATTAAATTGTTATAAATTATAAAATTTAAAAATTATATTTATTAATATTATAAATTATTGATATTTCTTTGATATTTAACCAAATCCAAATTTCACTCTGCAATTAACTATTTAACAATTCTATTAAAAAATGGTGACTTGGACAAAATTTAAAAGAAAAATATCAATTTGATAAAAATAAAAAAAAAACTTTAAGGGCTAATATGGATTTATTTTTGTATTACATAGGCTAAATTGGGCATTGGATTTTTAATAAGGTAATTTAATCTTTTACTTAAATGAGAGTTATTATCTCTATGGGTGCTTATAGTTCGGTTAGCCGGACCGTGAGAGTGAATAGAAAATCATGTTAGAGATAATTAATGATTAAATATATATATGAAGAGTTATAATGATTCAAAATAATTGATGAAGTGTCTATTCATGAAGAGTTGTTTTTATTCATGAATAATTATATTTATTTATGAACAATTGTAACTATCCAAGAATAGTTGTGATTATTCAAAAATTGTTTTGGCTATTGATGAAAAATTATATCTATTCATAAAGGGAGATGACTATTCTTTAATAGTTGTTTCGATTTAAGACACCCCATTCAATAATTATAAATATCTAACTCATTTCATAATCAAATACTTTTTCCTTTCTCTCTAAATTCTCTAGCAATAAAAATTTCAATATGTTCTGTTATGAAATTTAAGAATTGTTATCTTAAATTTATATTTTGGATTTGTAAAATCTTGGAGGAATACTACCATTAAAACCTGAAAGCAACATATAGTGGGGGCAATTGTTCCTTAAAGATAGTGAACACACTGTCAAAGCCATTTATTTGTATTCTAAAAACAATATTTTCTAACAATCTTTAAAAATTATTTTGCAATGGAGACCATTGGTTCTGTCAACAAATTGTTCAATCCAGAGGTGTATAAACTAAATCGTTTTGATGGAACCAACTTTACTAAGTGGAAAGACAAATCGTTATTCTTCCTTACTGAATTGGGAATTGCTTATGTGCTGACATTTGATCTTCCTGAAATTCTTTCTCCAGGTGACAAAGATACTAAAAAAAACAAAGCATGGCATAAGAAATGGAAGAAAGATGAAGTTCGTTGTAGAGGTTTTAATCTTAAGTGATCACTTTTTGATAAATTGTATAATCTATTTCATCCAATAAAATATTCACAAGAAATTTGGAAGGCCTTAGAAAATAAATACACTTTTGAAAAACAAGGCACATATAGATTTTTAAGTATGAAATTCTTTGAATTTAAAATGACAAATGGTAAATATGTCATGAATCAAGTTAATGAATTATTATTGTTGATTTTTAGAATCAAGGATATAAAGATTGATGTTTCTGAGCATCTTCAAGTGGCTGCTATAATTGCCAAATGACCAACCACTTGGAATAATTATAGAAAGATACTATTACATATTTCTGAAGATTTTACCATTGACCAGTTAATAAAACATATTCGAATTGAAGAAGAAACAAGGATTCATGAGAATAAATATACTATAGAATCTGGTTCTAAGGTAAACACTATTGTGTCTAGAAAATCAAGTAATAATTTTAGAAAACCTAATAAGGTTGGAAATAAAAGAAAATATGATGAAAGTTCTTCTAAAAATAAGAAAAACTAATCATGTTTTTTTGTAGAAAAAAGGGTCACTTTAAGAAAGAATGTAGGTTTTACAAGAAATTAAAAGCAGTGGAGAACATTATAACTAAAAAGGCTAACATTGTAGAACAACAAGGTTCTCCTAAAGATATGATTGCCATGGTTACAACTTTAAACATCAATATGTAGGCAACTGAAAAATGTATCGATTGGTGGTATGATTCCGGTGTTACAATTCATGTATGCAGCAACAAAAATTATTGCAAACATTATGAAGTTGTATCAAGTGATAAAAAGTTTTAATGGGGAATCATGATACTGCCAAGTTTCATGGAAAAGAAATAGTAGAACTTCAATTTACTTCTAGAAAGAAGTTAATTTTGATGAATATATTTCATGTTCCTGATGTTAGAAAGAATTTATTTCTGCCGGCTGTGAGCGGGGATTTTCGCCCGCACTCCCGGTGGAATGGTTCTTGCGACTTCGGTACTGTTTAGGCTCGGGGCCTTAGAAAACACGGACCTAGGTCCGGAGAAAATGGAGTCGCCACCCGGACGGGCCGGGAAAAAGAAAGGGGTGGATGACTCGATTCCTAAGGAATCCCCAACCCCCTAATGGGTTCGGAAAGTTGGGTACGTGTGGAGAATGTGAGAAATGGCCCAGCACCCCCACAACGCCCGGTTCATTGAATCGGCCTCCTTTACAAGTCTTAATATTATAAAATTCTTAAGTATAATAACATTATCCATACTACACACAATAAAAAGAAAGCATCATTATGTTAAAATCAAAACAATGTCCAAACAAAATAAAACAAATAAATGGACACCCATCCAAGGATGAAAACATGTACTTACATCACATGCCTAGATAGGACACCCACCAAAAGGTAGAAACATGCCCTTTACATAGGTTCTAAAATAGAAAAGCAAATTAAATTACATGATGTTTAACTAATGAGGTACCCACCAAGTGGAAACATACCTCTTACAAATTTTGGAAGTCTAAATTAGTTGATAAAAGTAAATAATCATCCATAATAAATAAATCATTCATTAAAAGTATTTAAATATCAAGATATAAAATAAACATTCATCCATGATAAATTAAATAAATCAAGTATTGAATTCAAATAAGCATAAGAAATAAATTAAAGCATAATCAAGTATGGAATTGAATAAAGCAAATAAAAGTTCAAGTATAACTAGTATTTCCATTTAGGGTTCTTTATGTCATATGTTAAGGTTTTGAAAATTCTAAAATTAAGCTACTGTGACTTTTTATAGAATTAAAATAGATTAGGGTTTTATGTTTTTTAAAGGTTGGTAAGACACTTTGATTAAACAAATTAAGATTTGAATGATGAAATCATGAAACTAGGGTTTTGGACACTTTGAAATACTTTTTAATCCATGGTTTTAAATAGTGGTGTAAGCTACTGTGTAATTTTAGAGTTTTTATGTTTTTATGGTTTTCAATGTTTTAAAAGGATTAGGGTTCGTAAAAATTGGGGTTTAAGGTTTTTAAAGAATTAGGGTTCATTATTTTAGGTTTAAAGGTTGAATTTTGAATTTTAGGGTTTTATGCTTTAAAATTAGGGTTCTCGGGTGATTAGGGTTTAAAAAGATAATTTGATGATTTCATGAGGTTTTATGAATTTAAACACACGGATTGAAGTTTTTATAAGTAGAAAAGATGTTTTTGAAGACTTTTTGAATGAAATAGAACTTATTTGAAAAAATTGAAAGAAACAGAATCAAGTTTTGGTTTTGTTAAAGAATTTGTTCAATTAGGGTTTTGAGACTTTTGAAGAAGCAAAAAATAATAATTTTAAATCTTTTTGGAAAATAAAGTAATGTTTTAGTGTTTTTAATCTTGGAAAAATTAAATTAAAGTTCTAAAGTTTTTGATTTAAAAAACCTTAATTTCATAAGTTTGCTACTGTGAAAACATAAATCAAAAAGAATTTAACATACCTTCTTTTGTTGATTCCTCCAAAAACAATTCTTCTTGGATGAACTAGCTCCAAAGACAAGCCTTTGTTGCCTTTGAATTGCTTAATTCGTGCTGCTGCTGCTTTAAAGATCAATTGAATTAAGTTTCCCTTTTCCTTCACTGATTTGGTTTCAAAAATCAAGCTACTGCCTCTTTTTTTTCTCCCCCTTTAAATTGGTTCTATTGGTCCTTATTTATAATGGTTTTTAAGTTGTTTATTCCTAATTACACACGGCAATTAATATTAATAAAAAAAGAAACTAAAACCTAATTGGATTAGGTTTCTAAAAATTGGGTCAAAAATTTTTTTGCGGCAGCGGGCCCGTGGCTGGCCAGCCAGTGGGCGTGCCAGCCCGCAGAAAATTCCTGCGGGCGACTGTTTTTCGCTGCCGATTTTTTTCGACTCCGACTCCGATTTTTATTTTTATTTTTTATTAATAAAAATTAGATAATAAAGCAAAAACTATTTAATTAAAATTATTTTGGACCAATTAGGCAACAAAAATCATTTTGGACTAAATAAAGCATATTGGATCGGATTGAGTAAAAAATTAAGGGTCTACAGTTTGCCCCCTGCTTGAATGATCTGAAACCTTAGTGAAAGAGAGTGAAAAGTAATAAGACTTAATTTTTGATATGGCGACTTGTTTTGGGTTCTGGACCCGAGGATGATTCTAGGTTCTGGACCTAAGAAAAATTTGGGCTCTGGACCCGGTTCGAGTTCTGGACTCAAGGATGTCTCTAGGTTCTAGACCTAAGGGAAATTTGGGTTCTAGACCCGAGTTAAGTTCTGGACTTAGAAAATTCTGGGCTCTGGACTTAGAAAAGATTCTAGGTTCTGGACCTAAGGGTAATTTGGGTTCTGGACCCGAGCTAAGTTCTGGACTTAGAAAATTCTAGGTTCTGGACCTAAGGAAAATTTGGGTTTTGGACCCTAGCTAAATTCTGGACTTAGAAAATTCTAGGTTCTGGAACTAAGAAAAATTTGGGTTCTGGACCCGAGCTGAGTTCTGGACTTAGAAAATTCTAGGTTCTGGACCTAAGGAAAATTTGGGTTCTGGACCCGAGCTAAGTTCTGCACTTAGAAAAGATTCTAGGTTCTGGACCTAAGGGTAATTTGGGTTCTGGACCTGAGCTAAGTTCCGGACTTAGAAAATTCTAGGTTCTGGACCTAAGGAAAATTTGGGTTCTGGACTTAGAAAATTCTAGGTTCTGGACCTAAGGAAAATTTGGATTCTGGACCCGAGCTAAAAAGTTTAGCTATTTTTAGGCATATGTCTTCCTATTGCCCCCTGGGTGTAAAAATATTTGTATACTCACAATTATCTAAATGATTAAAGTGAATAATTGAATTTTCTGTTTATTTACTGTGTAGTTACTGTAACACCCCCATATCCAATGCACACACACTACAAGCACAACAATGTAGCATAAGTGCACCAAACATAGGGATGCTACGGTTTCCTTAACATTCAAAACATTTTAAAACTTGATACCATATCCATATCATTATATCTTATTAACAAAATAGATCATTTACTTATAAAACAAAACATATTAGTTATCTATATATATATATATACATTTATATATTACACAGCGGAAATTATAAAATATGTATATATATGAAAACATTTGAATACATATTTACTATTATACATATATTTACATTATCAACAAAACGTTACACAATATAAAAGATTTATACATGATTGGCAAGTCAGCTCTGATCTTTAAGCTCCCAAAATCAACTCTTCAATGTCTACTCTCACTCGGTCTCGAAGAGCTCTCGGGTTCGATTCTATCAGTTCTATCACCTGCGCGATTAAACACTATCGCGCTAAGCCAAGGGCTTAGTAAGATAAAACATGCAATAGACATGCTTAAATGCTATACAATGCCCATTTCTAATTTATCATACATGTAACAACATAAATGCAAAGCTAACAACATACTTTTACATTTCATAACCTAACATACATATATGTATATCAGAATTCAACATCTGTGAATATATTTTATTAGTTAATCATTTAATCATTCATGAACAACACTAAGCAAAGACAAGCATGGGCCCAAGACACACTAATATGTCATTCAATTTTCAGAGTTAATGCTTTGGTTTTGTTATCACATTTATCAATATCAATATCATATACCCAACTAGGCTTCAAGGATTAAGTTCAACCAAGCTTCAAGGGGAGCAAAGCATGCTAAGCATCAACCCAACTTGGCTTCAAGAACTAACCCAACCTAGCTTCAAGGGTTGTAACATCTCAATTAGGCTTCAAGGATTCAATCCAACCTAACTTCAAGAGATTGTTACACTCATTAGGCATGCCACCAACAACAAACTCTGAAAATGGAATAACACATTAGCCACACAATTCATTTAGATTTCATTCTCAATTCTCATTATCATTTAGGCAAACATGCCTCATTTATCTCCATTAAATCACCTTAGCCAATAACAATGGCTTCACATTTCATTTCACAATATAACACTTCATTATTCAAGTGTATATTTATCTCACATAACATCATTCATAAATATTAACATTTCATTCCACATTACTCATAAAACACATTACCATTCAAAGTGCATAACATAACATTGTTAATTCTCAACAATGCAATTAGGGCAAAACACAATTGACATGATTCATAGCTTTAGGACCATCCACATTCATTTGATTAGATCATTCTTGTGTTTGAAACATGTTTATAATGTTCATGTTTAAGTTTAGGAACAATGGAACTTTTGAAGAATTTAAACCATGCAAAGAGAACCAAGAAATCAAACAATGTTCAAATCATTTGAAGGGCACGCCCAACTCACTTGATTGACACGCCCAACCAGCTTGAGTGACACGCCCGTGTCCTTAAAAATAAAAGAGGCAGTAGCTTCCTCAAATAAATGACACGCCCAACCAACTTGAGTGACACGCCCGTGTCCTTAAAAAGAAAAGAGGCAGTAGCTAATTCAAACAATTGACACGCCCACTCCCCTAAGGGACACGCCCACTCCCCTAAATTGATTTTGGCCGTGTCACCAAATCACAAAACCTTAACTAAAACCAACCCTTTCTCAATTGCACTCAAACACAATATTCATCATATAACATATTTCACATGAACATAATCAATGTTCTAAACACATATTCATCACAAGAACTACTTCACCACACATTAATATCACAATTAAACACATATTAACTCAAAACCCTAAAATCAACATCCTTCTCCATCCATCCAAATCAACAACCATCATTTCCAACAACAACCTTCAATTAAACTCATAACTTAAAATCAATTTAACACTTGAAAACACAACCAAACACATCTCAAATCCACCAAATCACAAAATCATCAAACCCTACTTTACTTCCAACACAACTTCCAAATAAGTAAAGAAAACAAGAAAATACTTACTTGAAAAGAAGAAATTCCACAAATCCTTTGTCAAAACCTTGGATTGCTTCATCAACTTGCTTCTTGCCTCAAGAACACTTCTCTTTTCCTTTTGCTAATGGAGAGCCGGCCACTTCATGAAGAAAGAAGACAATGATCAAGATACAAAGTCAAATTTTGCTTTTAATCTCCACCAAGTGTTCTTATCCAAGCAATTACTAAAACACCCTCAATCATATAACTAACCTTTGTCTCATATAAGTCCTTATATGTAATTTCATTAACAACCAAAAATATCTTCTTCCACTTAACCATCACCTTGACTCTTCATTTGACCACTTTATATGTTATATATATCATCATATACACAACATATACATTTGTCTCTAAACCCTAATTCTTCCTCCAAACACATATGCACAAGCATTCACTTTCCAATTTCTTGTCTTATCCCATCATATACATTCAATCCAATTTAACAATAACAACAACAACAACAACAACAACATAATCAAAACTTCTAAGCCACATATGAGGATATTACAATTCTCCCCCTCTAAAAAGAAAATTTCGTCCTCGAAATTACCTGAAATTAACTCTGAAACAACTGAGGATATTGCTCTCGCATCGTTTGCTCATTTTCCCAAGTTGCTTCTTCTTTCCCATGGTTCTTCCAAAGAATCTTCACCAATGGCACTCTCTTGTTTCTCAAATCTTTCACATCACGTGCCAAGATAGCAACTGGTTCCTCTTCAAAAGTCAAGTCTGGGTTCACTTCAATTGATTCCAATGGCAACACATGAGATGGATCCGACCTGTACCTCCTCAACATGGAAACATGGAATACATTATGAATACGATCCAACTCAGGTGGCAAAGCAAGTCGATAAGCAACTGGCCCAACTCTTTCTAACACTTCATACAGCCCAATGAAACGAGGACTCAATTTTCCCTTCCGACCGAACCTCAAAATCTTTTTCCAAGGAGACACTTTCAAAAATACCTTATCTCCAACATCAAACTGAATGTCTCTCCTCTTCAGATCTGCATAAGACTTCTGTTGGTCAGAAGCTGCTTTTAACCTGCTTCGAATTAACTTTACTTTTTCTTCAGTTTCTTGAATCAAATCAGGACCAACCAACTTATTATCTCCAAGCTCATTCCAACAAAGAGGTGTCCTACACCGTCTGCCATACAATGCTTCGAATGGTGCCATACCAATGCTGGATTGGTGACTGTTGTTGTAAGCAAATTCCACAAGAGGTAAAAATCTATCCCAACTTCCAGAGAAATTGATGACACAGCTTCTCAACATATCTTCAAGAATCTGTATCACCCTCTCTGACTGTCCATCCGTCTGTGGATGAAAAGCAGTACTGAAGTGCAGTCGAGAACCTATAGCATAATGCAAACTCTTCCAAAATCTTGAAGTAAACCTGGGATCTCGATCAGACACTAAAGAAGTTGGAACACCATGCAGTTTCACAATCTCCTGGATATACAGCTCAGCCAATCTCTCCAAAGAGTAATCCATCCGCACCGGAAGGAAATGAGCTGTCTTAGTCAATCTATCCACAATCACCCAAATGGCATCATGTCTTCTTTGTGTCAATGGCAAACCAGACACAAAGTCCATTGTCACTCTTTCCCACTTCCATTCAGGCACTGACAACGGCTGAAGCAACCCGGTTGGAACTTGATGCTCTGCTTTAACTTTCTGACAAGTGAGACATTTTGATACAAACTTAGCAATGTCTCTCTTCAACCCCATCCACCAATAATGTTGTCTCAAATCATTATACATCTTCGTACTACCCGGATGCATAGCAAACACTGATTGATGAGCTTCTTCTAAAATAACTCTTTTCAAATCAGCATCATCAGGCACACACAATCAGTTCTTAAACCAGAGACTCCCATCATCTCTCACAACAAAATCTCTAGTCTTCCCAATCTTGCAATCTGAAATAATCTTCTGAATCTTCATATCAACCAACTGAGCCTCTTTGATCTGATCTAACAAAACTGGCTTCAATTGCAACCGTGCCAACAATGCACCATCATCACAAGGTACAAAACTGGCATGCAATGCTCTCAACTCAACAAGCAACGAGAGCGAGTAAACTGTTAAACCAGCTAAAGACTTCCGACTCAGAGCATCAGCAACAACATTTGCTTTACCTGGATGATAGTCAATTAAGCAATCGTAGTCTTTAATCAATTCTAACCATCTCCTCTGACGAAGATTGAGTTCTTTCTGGACACCCAAATACTTCAAACTCTTGTGATCAGTGTAGATGAAACATTTTTCCCCAAATAAATAATGGCGCCAAATCTTTAATGCAAACACAATGGCAGCCAATTCCAAATCATGGGTCGGATAGTTAAGCTCATGCGGTTTCAACTGTCGAGATGCATAAGCTATAACTTTCCCTTCCTGCATCAATACACATCCCAAACCTCTATGTGAAGCATCACTGTAGATCACATATGGTTTACCTTCAACAGGTAAAGTTAAAACAGGCGCTTGAGTTAACATATCTCTCAACTGCTCAAAGCTAGCCTGACACTGATCCGTCCACACAAATCTCACTCCCTTACGAAGCAATCTGGTGAGTGGAGTAGCTATCAAAGAAAACCCTTTTACAAACCGCCGGTAATAGCCTGCCAAACCCAGAAAACTTCTAATCTCTGTCACAGACTTGGGTGGACTCCAATTCAGAATAGCTTCAACTTTACTTGGATCAACTCTAATGCCTTCTGCTGAAACAATATGTCCGAGAAAAGCTACTTGATCCAACCAGAACTCACATTTCGACAATTTGGCAAACAACTGCTTCTCTCTCAAAATCTGCAACACAATCCGCAGATGCATATCATGTTCCTCTTCATTCCGTGAATACACCAGAATGTCATCGATGAAGACCACAACAAACTGATCCAGATAGGGCCTGAACACCCTATTCATCAAATCCATAAAAGCTGCAGGTGCATTCGTCAGACCAAAAGGCATAACTAAAAATTCATAGTGCCCATACCTGGTCCTGAAAGCTGTCTTCGGAACATCTTCAGCTCTGACTCTCAGCTGATGGTACCCAGATCTCAGATCAATTTTAGAAAACACAGCTGCACCCTTCAACTGATCAAAGAGATCATCGATTCTAGGCAAAGGATATTTATTCTTAATAGTCACTTTGTTCAATTGCCTATAATCGATACATAACCTCATAGTACCATCTTTCTTTTTCACAAATAGAACAGGAGCTCCCCAAGGAGAAACACTGGGGCGAATAAATCCTTTGTCCAACAACTCCTGTAATTGCACTTTTAACTCCCTCAATTCTGCTGGTGCCATTCTATAAGGAGTAATAGAGATAGGAGTGGTACCAGGTAACAATTCAATACCAAACTCCACCTCTCTCTCTGGAGGCAATCCAGGCAACTCCTCTGGAAACACATCAGGGAACTCAGCAACTGTGGCAATGCTATCAATGGGAGAACCCTTCACTCTAGTATCTATCACATGAGCGAGATAGGCTTCACACCCCTTTCTAATCAACCTCCTGGCTGCAACAGCTGAAACAAATAAGGAGGCTAGCTGTTCCGGCTCATTAGATACTATCACTTCTCTACCATCAACGGTTCTCAAAGAAACAATTTTCTTTTTACAATCCACCACAGCTCCATGTCGAGATAGCCAATCCATACCTAAGATCACATCATATTCCTTAAATGGCATCTCAATCAAATCCCCAAAGAACTCCTCACCCTGCACCCTCACTACACTATCCCGGTGCACCTTACTCACAACCACACTATGCCTTAACGGATTTGTCACCAACACATCAAATCCTAGGGACTCAGCATGCACATCAGATACAGGCAAGACAGATACACTAACATAAGAATGCGTGGAACCCGGATCAATCAAAGCAAGTACTGGAGTGTTAAATAAAGAAAAAGTACCAGCTATGACTGCCGATGCATCTGGCTGCCTCTGCATAACATACATCCTCTGGGAAGAACCAACCTCCTCTGGTCTACCCTCTCTGGATGCAGCACCTCCTCTAGAACTGAACCCTGGCCTACCTCCTCGGCTGACACCTCTGCCTCCTCTACCTCCTCTCACACTAGCTCGAGAAGCAGCAGAATCAACTGGCATCTGCTCTTGCCTCTCAGGGCAATCTCTCACAAAATGGTCTGGTGATCCACACCTGAAGCATACCCCTGCAACACCAGCCTTCCAACAAGGACCACCATGTGGCCTCCCACAATGGATGCAGATGGGAAGAGTGGATCTCCGAATCATCGGGGTCGGAGCACTTGCCACTGAAGCTGCAGGTCTAAATCTCTGCCTCTGGAACTGCACTGACCTACCTGCTGGTCTCTGGCTCCTACTACTCCGAGGAACAAAACTTCCTCTACCCCTCTTCGCAGAAGAAGACCCTGCCTCGAACTGGGGCCTTCTCACTCTAACCTCCTCTTCAGAAGCAGCTGTAAGTATGCTCGAGGATTTTTGTTATATCTGCTCGGATCGACCATCTTTGGCAGCACTGAGTCATCCATTCACTTATCAGTGTTGAGTGCCCTTTCTTATCTCAGGATGGTACCATCTTCTGGCTGGGGTGAAGCTGGTCTCGCATGTCTTTATCATGGCCTTGATAAGTTTCTCGAAACAAGAATTCTTTTGTCGGCTTGATGGCGGTTGTCGAGGTATTCTTTCTTCCACCAATGTCTTTTCCCTTTTTCTCTTGTGATCTTTGTTGTTATTGTAGATATGGGCATATGAACACAACCTCGTGAGAGAACCCGGCATTTCCCGAGAGAGAATTGGGTATCCGAGATTAAATTTTTGGTTGTCCGATAGTGTGAACGTTCCCGGCTCTCATCATGTGCATACTCATCGCTTTGTGTTGAGCCACTTAACCTGGGATCAGGTAAAATAACATTAGTATGCTTTAAATGTTTTGCAAAAATTTTACTTACCTTATGTTATCCTGCAGGTGAATTTGGCCTGGTGGAATCCAGAAGAGCGAGCAAATTGGTCTCCTTTGATGAGGGCTGCACTGTCTTTTCAACATTCTCGGCGAATTATTGCTGGCCCAGTGTCTAGCACCTGATTTCTCGGGGAGAGAGTTTACGAATGGTTTCTAGGTCCAGTGCAGTGGAGGATTCCGATGCCTTGCCCGGAATACACTTTAAAAAATATTATGTCGATGCCAGAGGATGCATGGTGGCCAGCTCGGTACGGTTATGGTATTGAAGCATTTCTCTATCCGCCGAGTGCATCTTATGCTCACTTTATTCAAAGAAGGCTCTTGAACTTTGATGTATCTCCTGTCGGTGTGCGGGAGATTTTTG
The DNA here is from genome assembly GCA_947685225.1 of Garcia nutans. Taxonomy (NCBI): domain Eukaryota; kingdom Viridiplantae; phylum Streptophyta; class Magnoliopsida; order Malpighiales; family Euphorbiaceae; genus Garcia; species Garcia nutans. Next base: position 30,625,285 of record CANTUV010000013.1, read on the forward strand.
ATGGAAATGAGGGTAGAGATGAAGAGGAACATCACGGAGATACAAGAGAGTCTGTTCCTCTTCTCGGGACCAATACTTCTCAGGTAAAACTTTTACCACTTTTCTATTGCAACTGCTTTTCTTTCTTTGATTCTTTAATGACTGTTGCAGTTTATTGGCTCGTTTGATCATGAGACTGGACCTTCTTTTGCTCCCCCTTCGTTTGCTAATTCTAGCCTGCCGGATATGCCATCTCATCCGCAGGGTATTGATATGAATTACCTGGTAAGTTCCTTATTTCATAATAGTTTATGCTATATGTATGCTCTTACCTTTTCCTTCTTGGCTCACAGTGGATGCTCGAAGAACAAAACAAGAAGCTTCAAGAAGAGTTAGCTGCAAGTCGTCAGCAGGCTTCTCATTTTGAAAATTTATATCATGAATCTGAACAAAATTTCCGTGACTTCTGATTTCAAGGAATGAGGGATCCTAGTGCTTCTTCATCGAGAGGCCCCCAGGCTGATGATCATGAGATCCTTTCGTCTACTTCTGATGAGGACCATGACAAATCAGAACTCCAAGGCAATAGGGATTTTAGTGCTTCTGCTTCGGATGATCCCGGGATGCGTAATTTGCCCCTTACTCCAACAAGCGATGACTTTTTCAAGTCTTTATTTGGTGACCTACCACCACCCTCTTAGTGACATGTAAACAATATAGCAATTATACAATAATGAAAAATATGCTCTCTTTTTCTCCTCTCCTCTTTTTTTTTTTACTGCCAAAATTATTTTTATTTTTTATTTTTTATATACATCATAATTAATATCCACTTCTTTTATTAAACCAAATTTAATATGGTAAAGGAAATCCATTACCACTTCCTTTCCTTATGCCATATGGTCTTATCCTTTCCCATCATCTTTTCCATTTCACTTTTGGAAAAGGTTTTATTTTCTTCTATATAAATTACCTTTCATGCCATATTTCAATTCATAAGCCAAGAATCTCTCTTTCAAAGTGAATACTCTCTCTTTAGCAATTTTGGTTCCCCTTTATTCATCAACCATGACCGAGCACCATCTAAAGAAAATAAAAATTCTATTTAAGAATATGGATGCCAACCATTGGAAGCAAATTTCATGGTCAAAGCTTGATGTTTTAAAATGCTTTCAAAATGTCAAATTAGACCACTCTTTCTTACATGCCGTGGCTTCCCTGTGGGATACGGATTCTAGGGTATTTAGAATTAATGGCTTTGAAATGTGTCCCTTGATTGAAGAATTTGAGGCCATCCTTGGACATCCCAATAATCAACGAATGGCATTACCCACATTGATTTCCAAAACTCAACAGAAGATGCATATGTTATTTCAAATTCCGAAACCCGAGATTGTTCGGTTGATGAGAGGTGAAAAAATTGTGCTTGCTCCTTTGATTAATTTTTGTCTTTCTCATTTGGCTCCTACTAATGCCTGGGGTCGCATGCTTTGTCTTTGCCTGCTCGGCCAATTCTTACTTGTTTCTTCTGACGGTGATATTGACCCACGAGTATTGGATATCATGGATCAAATGGAAGGAGGCTTGTCGCCGGTACCTGTGATCTTAGCCGAGACCTTAGTTGGATTAGACCGATTTAAATCAGGATTGTCAAAGAGACTGACTGGGAGCCTGTTGCTGCTTCAGGTAATTACCTAAACTGCCCTTCCATGTTTTCAATTTAGGTTTGTTTTTTATTGCTCTAACTTTTGCCTAGTCCGCCCATGCGGGTTTTCGGAACTAGCGAGCTGTCCTAATTTTTGCCTAAGCTGCCCTTACGGGTTTTCAACTTAGCGGACCCCTTTTTTTTATTGCTCTAACTTTTGCCTAGTCCGCCCATGCGGATTTTTGGAACTAGCGAGCTGTCCTAATTTTTGCCTAAGCTGCCCTTGCGGGTTTTCAACTTAGCGGAATTTTTTTTTTAATTCTTTCTTCACAGGTTTGGTTTCAGGAGCGTCTTTGTTTGCTTGATACTCCCTCCATGGATTTTTCCAGATACCTGCCATGTCATCATTCTGCTAGGAAGCTGCTCCATCCTGCTTCTTCATATGCTGACTGGGTTGATTGGATCCACTCACGCTCCGAAGTCAATATCCGTTGGTTAGTACCTTGGTGGAAGATTTCTCATATTACCATGCGGACATACTTGATGTACATTCCTCTTGCTGCACTTCGTCAAGGTACATGCTATGATCCTCACCGACTTAGGCGTCAGTATGGAGCTGAGCCTCGTGATTCTGACTTTGTTCCTGACTTAGACATGCCTTGCTTGACTGAAGCCATCTTGGACCGGCTGAGGCAAAGCTGGCTTGCACGTTACACTTATCGACTGCCATAGATTTTACATTTGTCAATTTAGAAAGTGTTTTGTTAAGATGAAAAAATAACTAAAGTAATAACAGATGCTTCTTTTCCATTTATAATTTGTCATCACCTTTTGCAATTATGATTATTTATTTCATCTGTGTCTGGTCATATACTCATAACAGTGCACAAAGAGCAATTTAATCATTAATTCTGTTTTATTAAATTGGGGAACAACCAAACATAAAGCCTGCATACACAAGATTACTCCTATTGCCAATCAGCCCTTTCAAGTTTTCTAATTGACGATTTTTTCTCATTATCCCTAATTGTTGCCTAGCCCGCCCTTTCGGGTTTTCGGAACTAGCGGACTGCTCTAACTTTTGCTCAGGCCGCCCTTTTTGGGTTTTCAACTTAGCGGACCTTTTTTTTTCATTTTTCATACATAAAACCTCTTCAACCTGTCAATGTTTACTGGCTCACTAAATTCATTCCCATCCATGTCTGATAACTTTACCGCACCTTTGTTCATGACTTGTTTCACAACATATGGTCCTTCCCAGCTAGGTCTGAACTTCCCTCTTGGATCAGATACATTAGGCTTACACTGCTTCAATACCAAATCCCCAACCCTGAATCTTCGAATTTTGACCCTTCTATTGTAGGCCCGAGCTATCTTCTTTTGATACAGTTGGTGATGATACAGTGCCTTTAGCCTTCTCTCTTCTAATAGAGCTAACTTTGTGTATCTGCTTGCTACCCATTCTGTTTCAGGCAGTTTTGCTTCCAAAACTACTCTCAATGACTTGATCTCAATCTCAATTGGCAATACTGCTTCCATCCCATAAACCAAAGAGAACGGTGTCATTCCAGTAGGTGTTCGCACACTCGTCCTATATACCCATAAAGCAAAGGGAAGCATTTCTGACCAGTCCCTGTAAGTCTTGGTCATCTTGGACAGAATTTGCTTAATTGTCTTGTTTGTTGCTTCCACTGCACCATTAGCCTTTGGTCTATAAGGAGAGGATCGGTGATGATGGACTTGGTACTTGGAGAATAAATCCTTAACTGCTCCTTGAAACTGTACCCCATTGTCTGATATCACATTGTGCGGGACCCCATATCTGCAGATGAGATTCTTTTCGATAAACCTAGCCATTTGACTTGCACCCAGCTTGTTGAAGGATTCGACTTCGACCCATTTCAAAAAATAATCAACTGTTACCACAATAAAATGATGCACGTTTGAAGCTGTCGGATGTATCTCTCCCATAATGTCGATACCCCAGGTGGCAAAGGGCCAGGGCGAAGACATTGAATGCAGTTCTTCAGGAGGCATATGATTCAAGTTGTCGTACCTATGACATTGTTGGCACTTCTTGACAAACTCAATACAGTCTCTCTCCATGGTCAACCAATAGTAACCTTGTCGAATAATCTTCTTAACTAGGGCCAAACCACTCATGTGCGGACCGCAACTTCCCGCATGTATTTCTGACATGATGTGCTCCACTTCGGGCTTTCTTAAACATCTCAAATGCACCCCATCGGGCCATCTTCGATATAACTCCCCATGGAATGTGGTGTATTGCAATGACCACCGCCTTACGACCCTTCTCTCTTTCTTTGCTGCCCCCAGCAGGTATTCTCTTTTCTCCAAAAATCTCCTTATGGTATCATACCATGCATCATGGTCTGTATCAATTTCCATGATTGTTTCATATTCATAGCAAGGAGTTGATGAACTAGTCAAGACCAGAGGCTTAAGGAATAAGCTAACAGGATTTTCCCATACCGAAGCCAATGTGGCTAGGGCATCAGCCATCTGATTTTCTTCTCTTGACAAGTGTATAAACTTACACTCCTTAAAATTCTTCTTTATCATGGTCAGGTAATGATGGTATGGTTTCAATTTTTCTTCTTTCAACTCCCACTCTCTATTTACTTGGGATACTACTAGCAATGAATCACCATAAACTTCCACCTTATCTACCTTCATAAACATTAGGGTTTTCAAACCGAAAATACAAGCTTCGTACTCCACCATATTCTTGGTTGCCCTAAATTTTAACTTTTTGGCTAAAGGGATGAGTTCCCCTTCGGGCGATTCTAGTATAACTCCCACACCTACTCCTTGCCTGTTTGCTGCTCCATCAAAATACATTTTCCACCCTTGTACTTCAATTGCTTCTAAATGTTCATTTGGAAATTCCAAGATTACCTCTTCACTTTCTGGTAATAGTTGTTGAGCCAGAAATTCTGCCACCGCTCTACCTTTGATTATTTTTCTAGTTAAATACTCAATCTCAAATTCTTCTAATATTATCAACCATCGACCATATTTCCCAATTAAAGAGGGTGTCTCCCTTAAGTATTTCATTGGATCCAACCTGGAAATTGCTTACACACTATATGATTGAAAGTAATGCCGCAACTTCTTAGAAGACCAAACCACGGCTATACATGTTTTTTCAATAATACTATACTTAATTTCATAAGGTAGAAGCCTTCTACTTAAGTAGTACACGGCATGCTCAATCCTCGACTCATCTGCTTGGGCTAGCATGGCTCCTATCGACTCTTCTTCTATTGCTAAGTATAGTAATAGAGGTTTGCCGGGTTTAGGTGGTTTCAAAACAGGTGGATTCAAAAAATACTCTTTTATTCAATCAAAGCCCTTTTGACATTCTTCGTTCCATACGACCGGCTGATTCTTCCTAAGCAACTTGAAGATAGGCTCACAGATTGTTGTGAGCTTTACTATAAATCTACTAATGTACTGTAGTTTACCAATGAATCCCCGAACTTCTCTCTCCGTCTTAGGGGCCGGCATATCCCTGATTGCTTTAACTTTTTCAGGATCTATCTCGATGCCATCCGGGCTAATTACATGTCCCAACAATTTACCTGAGGTAACACCGAATACACACTTCTTCGGGTTTAATCTTAGCTTATACTTCAAAGCTCTATCAAAGAATAATTCTAAATTCTGGAAGTGTTGGTCCCTTGTATCCGACTTAACCATCATATCATCAACATATACTTCAACTTCTTTGTGCATCATGTCATGAAATAATGTGGTGGCCATCCTTTGGTAAGTTGCTCCAGCATTCTTTAAGCCGAAAGGCATTACCCTATAACAAAATATACCCATGTAGTAGTGAAGGCAGTTTTGGCTTTATACTCTTGGGCCATTAACACTTGATTGTATCCGGAAAATCCATCCACAAATGAGTGTAGCACACTAGAGGCTGCACTATCAATGAGTACATCTATATGAGGTAAAGGAAAATCATCCTTAGGGGAAGCCTTGTTTAAATCTCTATAGTCCACGCAGACCCTTATCCTCCCATCTTTCTTTGGCACAGGTACTATGTTGGCTAGCCACTCTGGGTATTCTATCACTTCAAGGAACTTTACTTGTATTTGCTTAGTGACCTCTTCTTTAACCAATTCAGCCCACTCAGGTCTTAGTCACCTAAGCTTTTGTTTGACAGGTTTAATGTGAGTGTAAGTAGGAATATGATGCTCGGCTATGTCTCGATCTATCCCAGGCATATCCTCATAAGACCAAGCAAACACTTCCTCATATTTTTTAAATATTTTTTCAAATCTCTCTCTCTCATCAGGAGTAAGGTCGGATGCTATGCTAATGTTTTTAGGATTTTCAATTGTTCCCAAATTTAATGATTGTGTGTTAACAGAATTAATATTAAAGATGCTCATGTAACTGCTATTTGAATGTATGCAACCATTAGGAGAAACATCACACAAGTAAGCAAAATCAGACTTTATTGCATTCATTTTAGAAAAGAAAACATCATCATCCTCATAAAAAGCAAACAAATTAAAATTAAAATCAAAATCAAAATCATTGTTCTTAGAATCATAAAGCAGGATGTCTTTAAACTTTTCTTCAACCAGGGCAGCAATCTCTTCCTGAGTCTTCTTGGCTTTCAGGGCAGCTTCATTCTTCTCTTTGTTGATTGACAGGGTGAGCTCTTTCTTCACTTGCTCCACTAGCTCAGCAACATCTGCAAAAATTTCAAAACCGGGGATTAACTTACCCATGAACATGATTGGCTCAGGCTTTCCTTGGAGTGGTCCCATATCTGGAGCTTTGACAAAAATCTCTTCAAGTGGTGGGAAGCTCATCTTCTTACTCTTCTTTGGCTGGACATTGTCATCTTCATCATATCCTAACCCTTTCTTTGATGTTTGAGTTCTAAAATCTGGCAACTTTGTCAAACCGGCCTTACCCTTTCCAAGACCAGCTCCGGGAAGGTAGTTCATGTTCTTCATCATATTCAAGACTTTGGAGTCCACTACTTCATCATCAGAAATTGCAACCACTTGAAAACCATTGAGAGGCCTTTTAACCATTAGGGCGTTAACAATCTCATTATCTTCAGCTTCAATGACCACTATCTCATTTCCGTTGGGAAATTTGATCTTTTGATGAAGGGTGGAAGGAACTCCACCAAGAGGATGAAACCATGGTCATCCCAAGAGTAAGGCAAAGGTAACTGGTATGTCTAAAACAACAAACTCCACAATAGATTCAATTGGACCAACCTTGACGGTCGCTTTGAAAGTCCCTTCGGCATGCCTCTTAGTGTTGTCATAGGCACGAATTGTTACCTCGGTTGGGTTTAAATCTCTTGTTGACATGGCTAGCTTTGGTAGTATCTTAAGTGGACAAACATTTATGGCAGACCCATCATCGACCATTACACAAGGAGTCCTCTTCCCCTTGACTTCTATTTTGATAAAGAGAGGGAGAATGTGGTCTCTCCCTTCCTCTGGTAAGTCCGCATCGGAAAAAGAAACTGCTCCCATACTAATTTTGCTCTTCTCTTGAACTTCTTCACATTTCATTACTTCCCCAATTTTTATGAAGTTTATCAACTCCTCCGGTGTTGTGGAGGTAGAAATCGGCATGCTAGCCAAGGCTTTGGCCATAGTCTCTCGGTGCTTTTTAGAAGTAGCTAACAGGTCCCAAATGCTAACACTTGCTTGGGTTCTTTTTAATTGCTTGAGTACAGCATCATCTTCTTCCACTTCAACTTCCTTCCCCTTATTAGTTTCTACCTCCTTAGGTGGTGGTCTTGCATAAGGCTTACCGGATCTAGTATTCATCACCTCATCTTCTTCGGGCTTGGACCAAGTCCACTCCTCCTTCTTGGGTATATCATCATCACTGTCACTTGAATCCCAAAACCTGTTTACAACACAAATTGCTACTTCTCCACCCATCATAGTTTGTTTAACTTCATTAAATTCCTCTTCTTCTTTGATTTCTTCTCCTCCCACATCTTGAAAAGAAAACATGACAAAATCCTCATGCAAACCTCCTCCAATCATGAAGGTTGCTGGTGGTGGTACTCTATTGAACTTTGGCAATGGGTTGTCTTTGGTATTTGGCTTGTTGGGCTCGGGTAGCTTCCCATTATAAATTAAGTTTTGGATCTCATGTCTCAATCTCACACATCTATCCGTGTCATGTCCTTGCATTTGGTGAAATTGGCAAAATGCTTTGGTGTCAAAATTAGGCGGGAGAGGATTAGGCAAAGGACGAGGATTTAAGGGTTGTAGCAATCCCTTTCTTTGAAGCTTGTTGAGAACCCAGGACATCGGTTTTCCCAATTTCGAAAATTGTCTCCTTGTTCCTTGGTTAGTAGCATTAACATCGACGACCTTTTGCATGCTTTGGCTACCAGGTTGATAGCTCCCTTTCTCGTTCCTTTTTGTTGCAAAACGGCTCTTCTCCCTTTCCCATTCTTCAATTTGTAAACCAGCTTGGAGAAGATCTTTGAAATCAAGGATGAGTGTATGAGACATCCTCTCACGAAGACTAGGTAACACCCCTCTCACAATCATCCTTATTTGATCGGATTCATCGGGCCTTTTCTTGAGCAAAGCAGCCTTGTTTCTCCATCTCTTGACATAATCTACAAAATTCTCATTCGGTCTTTGCCTAATGGACTCCACTTCCATCAAGGTAACTTCCAACTCAACATTATATCCATATTGTTGGATAAAGGCTTTGTAAAGTAGATCCCAGCTTTTTTGTGTTCCATCATCTAAGGTATTGAACCAATTTTGGACAACAGGGTCCAATGAGAGCATAAAGTACCTTAGGGTTTGATCCTTAGTAGCTCGGGCAGATTGCATGGCAGTGATATATTGCTTCACGTGGAGATGAGGATTTCCGGTGCCATTGTACTTAGCAAAGGAAGGCATCTTGAATTTATAAGGGACTTCTTCATCTTGTTCAAATAACTTGTCAACTTCGGACATCTCTTCGGTTTTCTGCTTCTTCTCAAATTTCTTTTCTAAATCAGCAATCATCTTTTCAACATCAGATGTCTCGGTCTTTTCAGTAGTTGCCTTCTCCACAGCCTTCGGTTCTTTCTTCTTTTCTTGAACCTCTTGGTAGTATTGAGCCCAATCATCATCATCATCAATGACCACCTTTTCATCATCAAAAGCTACGTCATTAATTTTAGTCTTTCCTTTGTCCTTTGGTTTCTTAATGCTAGCAGATGCTTCGGCATGGTTTTCTAAGATTGCAGTCAATTGGTTCTTCATGGTCTCAGCTAGGGCCTCTTTGATTTCTTCCATCTTGGCATTGAGGGCTTCACCACCATCCTTTGAATTTGTTCGGGCTCCATTGTTTTTGGTGAGCAAGTGATTGAGTCGTTGCTAGATACTTTGTCTTCGGCGTAGGTCGGGTTGTTGCAAGCTTTAGAACTATCGTAATCTAGGGCTGTGAGCCAGAGAGGATTAATGATATGAGATGCAAATGTATGCATGTATGCACAAACAATAGACAAACAAGGACAAATTAGGACGTTCCTTCCAACCTTATAACATCCACACACGAATGGCAAGTCTCTTTTCCTAGGTATATGGTTAACCAAAATACCAACATGGGGTACTTTGCTTTCGAATAATTTCCTCGGACGTTTCAACCAATAGTTATATCTTTGAAAATGGAAATCAATCCATGATAATTCCCATTAATTAGGTTTTAATCCATTCAACCAACTAAAGTAGCTTTTATGCTATATTGGATTAAAACGAAATTAAGAGGCTTATTATAAATAGATTTCTCACTTGAAAAGAGGTAACTAGTGATTCATGCCAAAAACAAGCCCATGGCTAATTTATTCTTAGTGTAAACTAGGCCCACAATTGATTTTTGGTATTTCATAATTGACCTAAATATTTTTGCAAGCTCTTTGTAAAAAATAGTTTTGTTTCTAAGCCCATTGTAAAAGATTTTAGAAAAATGGATTTTGGGCTTAGTATTTGGGCCAAACAATCTTTGATTTGTTTTAGAAAAGTCTTATGTCCAAAGACCATCTTGAAAAATTTTGAAAATAGTTTTGGTCATTTGGATTTTAAAGAAAAAATTTATTTTGAGCTTGCAAATGTACTTGGGTCATATTAGAAAAAGAACAAACCAAATAAGCCATGATTTAGACTAAGATAAATCAACCATAGTCAAGCAACATGCATATGGGATAAAACCTAAGGAAAGTAACTAGGCCAATTACATGAGCTTTAGTCTTTGGGTAGAAAGGCTTAGGTTCCCATAGAAAGTATATACCAAATGGTACAAGGCTATGAGTGGTTATGCCATGCTCGATCTCCATACCTTGAGTGAAAGTATGGTATCCCTCACATAACACAACACGGGTAACACGGGCGTCCTAACTCACGCACACAATACAATATAATATGATGCAATGGATAATATCATTATAAGAAAGAATAGAATAATAAAAAGACCAACGGAATCAACTTCTTTTTTTCCCAGTGGAGTCACCACTGTGAGCGGGGATTTTCGCCCCCACTCCCGGTGGAATGGTTCTTGCGACTTCGGCACTGTTTAGGCTCGGGGCCTTAGAGAACACGGACCTAGGTCCGGAGAAAATGGAGTCGCCACCAGGACGGGCCGAGAAAAAGAAAGGGGTGGATGACTTGATTCCTAAGGAATCCCCAACCCCCTAATGGGTTCGGAAAGTTGGGTACGTGTGGGGAAGGTGAGAAATGGCCCAGCACCCCCACAACGCCCGGTTCATTGAACCAGCCTCCTTTACAGGTCTTAATATTATAAAATTCTTAAGTATAATAACATTATCCATACTACACACAATAAAAAGAAAGCATCATTATATTAAAATCAAAACAATGTCCAAACAAAACAAAACAAATAAATGGACACCCATCCAAGGATGGAAACATGTCCTTACATCACATGCCTAGATAGGACACCCACCAAAAGGTAGAAACATGCCCTTTACATAGGTTCTAAAATAGAAAAGCAAATTAAATTTCATGATGTTTAACTAATGAGGTACCCACCAAGTGGAAACATACCTCTTACAACTTTTGGAAGTCTAAATTAGTTGATAAAAGTAAATAATCATCCATAATAAATAAATCATTCATTAAAAGTATTTAAATATCAAGATATAAAATAAACATTCATCCATGATAAATTAAATAAATCAAGTATTGAATTCAAATAAGCATAAGAAATAAATTAAAGCATAATCAAGTATGGAATTGAATAAAGCAAATAAAAGTTCAAGTATAACTAGTATTTCCATTTAGGGTTCTTTATCTCATATGTTAAGGTTTTGGAAATTCTAAAATTAAGCTACTGTGACTTTTTATGGAATTAAAATAGATTAGGGTTTTATGTTTTTTAAAGGTTGGTAAGACACTTTGATTAAACAAATTAAGATTTGAATGATGAAATCATGAAACTAGGGTTTTGGACACTTTGAAATACTTTTTAATTCATGGTTTTAAATAGTGATGTAAGCTACTGTGTAATTTTAGAGTTTTTATGTTTTTATGGTTTTCAATGTTTTAAAAGGATTAGGGTTCGTAAAAATTAGGGTTTAAGGTTTTAAAAGGATTAGGGTTCATTATTTTAGGTTTAAAAGTTGAATTTTGGATTTTAGGGTTTTATGCTTTAAAATTAGGGCTCTCGGGTGATTAGGGTTTAAAAAGATAATTTGATGATTTCATGAGGTTTTATGAATTTAAACACACGGATTGAAGTTTTTATAAGTAGAAAAGATGTTTTTGAAGACTTTTTGAATGAAATAGAACTTATTTGAAAAATTTGAAAGAAACAGAATCAAGTTTTGGTTTTGTTAAAGAATTTGTTCAATTAGGGTTTTGAGACTTTTGAAGAAGCAAAAAATAATAATTTTAAATCTTTTTGGAAAATAAAGTAATGTATTAGTGTTTTTAATCTTGGAAAAATTAAATTAAAGTTCTAAAGTTTTTGATTTAAAAAACCTTAATTTCATAAGTTTGCTACTGTGAAAACATAAATCAAAAAGAATTTGACATACCTTCTTTTGTTGATTCCTCCAAAAACAATCCTTCTTGGATGAACTTGCTCCAAAGACAAGCCTTTGTTGCCTTTGAATTGCTTAATTCGTGCTGCTGCTGCTTTAAAGATCAATTGAATTAAGTTTCCCTTTTCCTTCACTGATTTGGTTTTAAAAATCAAGCTACTGCCTCTTTTTTTTCTCCCCCTTTAAATTGGTTCTATTGGTCCTTATTTATAATGGTTTTTAAGTTGTTTATTCCTAATTACACACGGCAATTAATATTAATAAAAAAAGAAATTAAAACCTAATTGGATTAGGTTTCTAAAAATTGGGTCAAAAAAATTTTGCGGCAGCGGGCCCGTGCTGGCCAGCCAGTGGGCGTGCCAGCCCGCAGGAAATTCCTGCAGGCGGCTATTTCGCCCGCAGGAAATTCCTGCGGGTGAACAGCTAGGCCTGCGGGCGAAATAGCTCGCCCACAGGAATTTCCTGCGGGCGAAGACCTCCTCAGGCCAGCGCGACTGTTTTTCGCTGCCGATTTTTTTTACTCTGATTTTTATTTTTATTTTTATTTTTATTTTTATTTTTATTTTTTATTAATAAAAATTAGATAATAAAGCAAAAACTATTTAATTAAAATTATTTTGGACCAATTAGACAACAAAAATCATTTTGGACTAAATAAAGCATATTGGATCTGATTGAGTCAAAAATTAAAGGTCTACACCGGCTCCGGGTTGAATGAGAAGCAGGTAGGACCCTTGAGCAAGGAGAGTATGTTGATCCTGAGATTTGTTATACATATATACCTAAAGTTGAATGATATTCTTTCAATAAGTGGGATTAAAGAAGAAGCTCTTTCAAAGGGCTCTTTTTCAGCCTCCTTTCCTATTGACTTAATCCGAACGTGATTGAGGCAGTCAGATCTAGAGAAGAGAGGTTTATAGGGCTGTTTATTCCTTTGTTTTGTAAAACGAGTCTTAAAGTTATTTTAAAGGCCAAAATGGTTTATTTTTTAGACAAGGATATGTGGGCTTTGACTCTGCAATCTGTTGGCTCAGCTTTGCTGGTTTACTAAGCAAAACGCAGCGTTTTGTAATAGGGTTATAATTGGCTATGTAGTTTCATATATATACTGAGGTTAAGGCTAGGTTTACATGAATTTTACTAATCTATTTTGTTTTCTCTCTCACGCGATGGCTTTTCTTTTTCTCTGCTAGGGTTTGTTAGATCTTCTTCATCTCTTGAGTATTATCTGAAACAAGAGTGGTTTTCTTCTTGCTTGATGAGTGATAAGTGTAAGGGAAGAGTAGATCTGTGTGAGGAGAGTTGATTGAGAGGTTGTATCTGTAACTTATGTTCTTGTTTGGTTCTTAGTGGATTGATCAACTGAGGTTCTCCTCCTCCTTGGATGTAGGCTTTCTTTGTGAAAGCTGAACCAAGTAAATCTGCTATGTTGTATTTGAATGTTTCTTTCTCTGTTTGGCAAGTAAATCTGTGCTGAAATAGTAACAGTGGTATCAGAGCAATCGCGATTTCGGTTACTCAGGTTGTATCTCTCCTTGTTTCTGTTTAACGCTTTTCTGTTTTGACAAGTTTTGACTTCTAGGGTTTTCTGTTCCTCTCTGGTTCAATCGAGAAGTTATTTCTATTTCGATTTCTTTTCTTTTCTTGTTGTTAGTTGTATTAGATCTGGTGACTGCTGCGTATCTTATTGTTTAAGATCTAGTCGAAGGAAGAAAAGAATGATCTCGATCGCTCTGAAACCCTAAAAACAGAGGAGTGATGTCGATCGCTAAGATCAACGTCGAAAAATTCGATGGGAAGGGGGATTTCGCCATTTGGAAAGAGAAAATGTTGGCCATACTCATTCAACAGAAGTGTAAAAGAGCACTTGATGGTCTGGAATCACTACCAGCAAATCTTGACGATACTGAAAAGCAAGATCTAATGGATCTTGCTTATAGTACGATTATTTTGAATATGGCTGATTCGGTACTCAGGAAGGTACGAGGTAAGTCTACTGCTCCTGATCTTTGGGCTAAATTGAATGAACTCTATACTGTGAAATCTGTGTCTAGGATAACTTTCTTGAAAGAACAAATGTTCAGTTTTAAAATGGATTCACAAAAACCTATAGATGATAACCTAGATAACTTTCAGAAATTGGTCCTGGAACTTGCTGATGCAAGGGAAGAATTGAGTGAGGAAAATCATACGATTATCCTCCTTAATTCTATCTCTGAAAACTAACAAAATGTGAAAGATGCCCTAAAATATGGTAGGGATAAGCTCACTGTAGATGATGTGATGAATGCCTTAAAGCTAAGAGAAATGGAGGTTAAAACTGTTAATAAATAGAAAACCAGTGCTGAGGGTCTGTATGTTAAAGAAAAAACTAAAGGTAAAAAGAAGAGAAATAAAAATAAATCCCAAGATAATGGTCAATCATATCACTCTAATAATAATCCTACACAGTCTGATAAGTCTAGTAATCAAAACACAAATAATACTAGCAAATCTGATAGAATATGCTACTATTGTAAGAAAAAGGGTCATATTAGAAGATTTTGTAGAGAGAGACTGAAAAAGCTAGAACAAAACAACAATAATGAGTCTAGAGCAGCAAATTCATCAACACAGGTTGATGATATTGAAGCTCTAACTGTTAGTGACAATAGGAACACTGATGTTTGGATCCTAGACTCTGCTTGTTCTTTTGATATGACTCCACATAGGCATTGGTTCACACACTATCATGATTTGGCTGGTACTAATGTGCTGATGGGTAATGATACTTCATGTAAAGTGTTAGGTATAGGCTCTGTTAGACTGTCAATGTGGGATGGTAAACTTATTGAGCTAACACAGGTTAGACATATACCTGATTTGAAAAGAAACCTGATTTCCTTAGTATACTTAGAAGAATTAGGATTGTATCATATAGGCAGAGATGGATTTCTAAATGTCTTTAAAGGGAATAGGTGTATTATGAGGGGTAAAAGGATAAATAGGTTATATCATCTAGAAGCATCATCAGCAACTGATGTAGCAGCTAATATTGAGTCTAGCTGCAACTCCACCATTCTGTGGCATAGGAGGTTAGGCCACATTGGTTTTAATGGGTTGGAAAAACTCTACAAACAAGGGTCATTAGTCATGAATGAGTTTGACAAACCAAACTCATGTGAGAGTTGTGTGATGGGAAAGTCACATAGACACAGTTTTGGCTTTGCCAAGTATAGAGCTAAGGAATGTTTAGAATACATTCACAGTGACCTTTGGGGGTCACCTAATATACCTATGTCATTGTCTGGGTCACAGTATTTTGTCACATTCATAGATGATTTCTCTAGGAAAGTATGGATATATTTTCTGAAAAATAAAAATGATGTTTTTGATAAATTCTGTGAATGGAAAATGTTGGTTGAAAATCAAAAAGACTGTAAGATTAAAACTCTTAGGACAGACAATGGACTTGAATTCATAAACAACTAGTTTAATGAATTCTGTACCAGAAATGGCATTGTAAGACACAGGACTTGCACATATACACCTCAGCAGAATGGTGTAGCTGAAAGGTTTAATAGAACAATTCTAAATAAGGTTAGATGTCTGCTGTTTGAGTCTGGCTTAGGTAGAAAGTTTTGGGCAGAAGCTGCTTTCACAGCATGTTACCTAATTAATAGGTCACCAGTCTCTGCTATAAATTTTAAATGTCCAAATGAAATATGGAATGGGAGATCAGTCTCTTATTTGCATCTTAGAACCTTTGGATGTATTGCATACATACATAGTCAACAGAGTAAGCTAGATCCTAGAGCTAAAAAGTGTGTCTTTGTTGGTTACCCAACTGGGGTTAAGGGGTACAAGCTTTGAATCCCTACTGAAAATAAAATGGTGATTAGTAGGGATGTAACCTTTAATGAGAGTGAATTTTATAAGGCTAACTTGTAGGTGAAGCAATGTGAGTTAAACTCAAATCTTGACATCTTTGAGGTGGAGTTAGACAGTTTCAAGCAAACTGATCAGACAGCTCCTCCTCAGGATTTAAATGATGTTGCAGATAATGAAGGACAAATGCAACCTGATGGCTCTGACCAAGAATTAGAACATGATGAACATGATCTGTCTGGTTACATGCTAACCAGAGACAGACAGAGAAGGGAAACCAGAAGACCAGCAAGGTTAAATGACTATTCCTTCAATACTGTTAATGTTGAATTAACTGCATTTGCTTTTATGTCTACAGCAGTCATTGAGACAGGTGAACCAATTAGCTATGGGCAAGCTAAGGCTAGCTCAAGCTGGAAGTTCTGGAAAGCTGCCATGGAAGAAGAAATGGCATCCTTGATTAAAAATCAGACTTGGAAATTGGTTCCTAAGCCTCAAGGTAAGAAGATAATTGGCTGCAAGTGGATTTACAAGGTAAAGCCTCCTGTCCCTGGTCTTGATAAAGTAAGATATAAAGCTAGGGTAGTTGCTAAAGGCTTCTCTCAAAGAGAAGGCATTGATTTCCATGAAATTTTCAGTCCAGTTGTTAAACATGTTTCAATAAGATTGATAATGTCTATAACTATTTTGTTGAACCTGGAATTAGAACAAATGGATGTCAAGACAGCTTTTCTTCATGGTAACCTTGAAGAAGAGTTGTACATGACTCAACCAGAGGGTTTTGTGGTAACTGGTAAGAAGAATTATGTGTGTTTACTGCAGAAATCTTTGTATGGTCTTAGACAAGCACCTAGGCAATGGTATAGAAGATTTGATGAGTTCATGACAAGTAACAGATTTAAAAGAAGCTGTTATGATCCGTGTGTTTACTATTCTGTTTTGCCAAATGGAATGTGTATATACTTGCTGTTATATGTTGATGATATGCTCATTTCTTGTAAGTGTATGTCTGAAATTAATAAGTTGAAATCCAAACTGTCTAAAGAATTTGAAATGAAGGACTTAGGTCCAGCTAGGAAGATTCTTGGCATGAACATAGTTAGGGATAGAGATAAAGGCATTCTGTGGTTAAATCAAACTGACTATGTGTCTAAATTTCTTGAAATGTTTGGCTTAGATAAAATCAGAGTTGTTTCTACTCCAATAGGTTCACAATTTAAGTTGAGTTCAAGTTCTAAACCTCTTACTGTTGCTGAGACTGATTATATGAAAAATGTACCATATCAAAATGTGGTTGGAAGCATTATGTATGCCATGATCTGTACTAGACCTGACATAGCATATGGAGTCAGTTTAGTGAGTAGGTTTATGAGCAATCCAAAAAAATCACACTGGGATGTTGTTAAATGGTTGTGTAGGTACTTGAATGGTTCAAAGTTTGTCAGTTTATTGTTTAAACAGTCAGGCATGAATAATTTTGATATAAATGGCTTCTGTGACTCTGATTTTGCAGCTGACTTAGATAAAAGAAGGTCATTGACTAGTTATTGCTTTATGTTTGGAAATAACATTTTTAGTTGGAAATCTAACCTACAGCATATTGTAGCTCTGTCCACCACAGAGGCAGAATACATTGCCTTAATTGAGGCAATAAAGGAAGCAATCTGGTTAAAGGGTATTGTTAATGAATTGGGTTTTTCTCACAGTAAAGTCTGTGTGTTTTGTGACTCTCAGAGTGCTATTCACTTGAGTAGGAATAGTGTCTTTCATGAGAGAACAAAACATATAGATGTGAGGTTACATTTCATTAGAAATGTTATATCTAAAGGTGAAATAACTGTTGAGAAAATCTCAACACATAATAATCCTGCTGACATTCTTACTAAACCTGTTTCTGTTTCTAAATTCCAGGATGCTTTGAGCATACTTGGAGTTCAGAAAGCTTAAATATGAAGATGGTGATTACCTGAGGAGGAGAGCTGAATGTTGATCAAGCAGGATTCCAGAGTCAGGTGGAGATATGTAGGCTTTGACTCTGCAATCTGTTGGCTCGGCTTTGCTGGTTTACTAAGCAAAACGCAGCGTTTTGTAATAGGGTTATAATTGGCTATGTAGTTTCATATATATACTGAGGTTAAGGCTAGGTTTACATGAATTTTACTAATATGTTTTGTTTTCTCTCTCACGCGGCGGCTTTTCTTTTTCTCTGCTAGGGTTTGTTAGATCTTCTTCATCTCTTGAGTATTATCTGAAACAAGAGTGGTTTTCTTCTTGTTTGATGAGTGATAAGTGTAAGGGAAGAGTAGATATGTGTGAGGAGAGTTGATTGAGAGGTTGTATCTATAACTTCTGTTCTTGTTCGGTTCTTAGTGGATTGATCAACTGAGGTTCTCCTCCTCCTTGGATGTAGGATTTCTTTGTGAAAGCCGAACCAAGTAAATCTGCTGTGTTGTGTTTGAATGTTTCTTTCTCTGTTTGGCAAGTAAATCTGTGCTGAAATCATAACAGGATATTCTTTTGATGTCATGTTTAAACTAAGTATTAATAAAATGGACATTTTTGTATATATGGTTGAGCCATCTTTTACTTTATGGCATGCTAGTTTATCACATGTTAATTTTTGATAAATTAAATTTATGTCTAAGCATGGATTGATTCCTAATGTAAATAAACATGAAGGAAAATGTGAAATATGCATACAAGTTAATATGACTAAGCAACCATTTCCAACTAATGAAAGAACATCTCAGTTGCTTGAACTTATGCATTCTGATACTTGAGAATTGAATGGTCATGTAACTAAAGGTGGTAATAGATATTTTATTAAATTTATAGATGATCATTTATATATATTTATATGTTTATTTAATGAAAAGAAAAGATCAATCATTTTATATCTTTAAGAGTCACAAAGCATTGGTTGAAAGTCAATTGGAAAAGAAAATTAAAATCCCACAAAGTAATCAAGGAGGTGAATACGTTTCTTGTGAATTTTCTACATTTTTGCGAAGAATATGGTTTGATTCACTAAGCAAATGCACTTTATACCCCACAACAAAATGGCCTAGCTGAAAAAAATAGAACATTAGTAGATGTGGTCAATACTATGCTTTTGCATGCTAAACTACCAATGAATCTATTGAGAGAGGCTTTATTAACATTCTGTTTTGTTAAAAAGTTTACGGTCTCACCATATGAAATATGGAAAGGAAGAAAGCTTAACTTAAATTTCTTGAGGATATTGGGCTATTTGGCATATTATAAATTTCGGATCCTAAAAGAACAAAATTTGGACATAGAGGAATTAAAAGTATTTTTGTAGGATATGTTGAGAACTCAAAAGCATAAAGATTATTAGACATTGAGTCTAACGTTATTGTAGAATCCAAAGATGTTGAGTTCTTGGAAATACAGTTTATTGGTGATTCAAACAAGGATGATAATCCAAAAAATGATCAAACGGTAACCTAAGATAATCCAATAGTATCTCAAATTAATTCTGCTATAGCCAAAGTTGATACTGCTATGACTAAAGATAATGGTGATGTAACTTAGGGTAACACATAAATAACTTGAGATGATACTAGAGATCTTAGCTCTTGTGTAAAAAATAAAAGAAAGACAAATGAAACTTCTATTAAACCTAGGAGGAGTCAAACAGCTAGAAGAGAAAAGCATTTAAATTTTGATTTTATTTCTTCTCAAGCATTAGTCTTTCTTATTGAAGGAAGTAGAGATGAGATATTAAATGAAATACCTATTGTTTTGAATTTGGAAGAGGATCCTAAAACTTATATTGAAGCAATGGCTTTAAGGGATTTTGCATTTTGGAAAGAAGCAATAAATGTTGAAATGGATTACCTTCTAGCAAATGTACATGGGTATTTGTAGATTTACCTTTTGGCATTCCTCCACAATATTTTGTAATTTAAAATTTGACCTCTGTGCCTCTTTAATCTGATTAAGTAATAATGGCCTCACTTGCAATTGATCCATAAGAGCACCATCATCACAAATCTCAAATCTAGCATGCAATGCTCTCAACTCAACAAGCAATGAGAGCGAATAGACAGCCAATCCTGCCATGGACTTCCGACTCAAGGCATCTACAACTACATTTGCCTTGTCGGGGTGATAATCAATCAAATAGTCATAATCTTTATCAACTCTAACCATTGCCTCTGCCGAAGATTTAACTCCTTCTAGACACCTAGATATTTCAAACTCTTGTGATCAATGTAAATAAAATAATGCAAATACAATGGCCGCCAACTACAAATCATGGGTCGGATAGTTTAACTCATGAGGCTTTAACTGTGTAAAAGCATGTGCAATATGTAACACCCTTATACCCTATATACGTACAATACATATTTTCAGCATATGTAAAATATGCATATACAGTATAAAAATGTCACAAATCGATTTTGTTGTCCCAAGATGGCAACCAAGAGGGGGGGGGGTGAATTGGTTTTCTGAAGAAATGATGGCAAATTAAAAACTCAACAAACAAGAAATACGGAAGAGCAAAATGGTTGAGCAGTGAGTAGAAGAAAGAACACACAAGATTTATAGTGGTTCGGATTTTCTCCAATCCTACATCCACTTCCTTAATAACTTGTTAAGGTTCCACTAACTTTGAAGTTTTACAAGCTCACTTCCAACTTTGGTGTTTTCACAAGTTCACACCTAACTTGATAAGTGTTTTACTGTGGCTAACACTCAAACCTTTACAAGAGTTTTACTAGGCTTACTCTCACAACCTTTACAAGAGTTTTTCTAGTCTTACTCTCACAACCTTTACAAGAGTTTTTCCCAGGCTCACTCTCACAACCTAAGTGTTTTCAAGCTCACACTCAAACTTTTACAATGGTGTTTTTAATGCTTACACCTAACATTCATTACAATTCAAATGTAAGTTAAAGTAAAGGAAATATGTTACTTGGCTATCAAATTTTTTAATCCTCTTCTTTTATTTTTATAGAACAATAATGTATTTATAGCCAATGTGGTCTAACTAGCCGTTATAGATAGTGAGAAATAAGTCTTGGCAGTTTAGACCTTGTTTGAGTAGACTATTCAAAGCTGTTAGCGGTCGTCCTTGATGCTAGGATGGTCACTGCAATGTCCTACACGGTCGCCCTTCGATAAGGGACGGTCGCTACATTCAAATTTGCTTCAACAATCAAATTTTAAGTGCTTTGCTGCTGGAATCTTGCCCATGATGTGGTTGTCGGGACGGTCGATCATAAGGTTGGTGCGGTCGCCCTTTTTGAATGCTTAAGTGGGTCTATAACAGTCATCACACGTGGCATTCTTTAACTGGGCAAAATAAAATTCCACCTAAAAATGAATATAGCGGTCATCCTAAGTGCCAATTCACGGTCGAGTTGAGAGACTCATGTCGAACTTCTGGATGCACCTTAAGACGCGAACACTACTGTCAGTTTGAGCAGTTTTCTCTTCAATCAGCAGAGCGGTCATGGAGTCTGAAGGGCGATCGCGATATCAGTAAGCGAGATCAAATTCTTCACCGTTCTTGTCACCGCGAACCTTACTGGAATTTGGATGATTTGGGTATCTCCTGTTGCGGTCGTCCATTTTTTTTTCGGACGGTCGCTCATGTTGATGTGCGGTCGCGAAGGTGGTCGAGTTTCTGACCGCGACCCTACTGTGATATGGTTTCATCCTTCATTTCAGTGGGGCAGTCGTCTCCATTGTTTGTGCGACCGCTAAATGTGCCTTGTTCAACTTATTTGAAACAACCTAATCCTGCAACAAGGTTCTTTAAACACATGTTAAATAAGTCATTCAATTTGAGTTGTCAAGGATCAAAATTGAGATCATTTGGCTAACAATCTCCCCCATTTTGACTTTGACAATCAAATGGAATGATGATATAAATTGAAAGGAATGTAAATTAAGTTGGCTTCTCATGTGTTGAGTGTTAATACATTTCTATAAAGCTCCCCCTAAACATATGCATGAATCATGTTTATGTTGTCTTTTCCCATTTTAAATATACATTCCCATTTTAAATCTTTTCCCTTTGGTTATATCTTTTCCACAGTACATATTCTCTCCCCCTTTGTCATAGGCAAAATTTATAATTGAAAAAATATGGTAATATGTAAATATGATGAGTATAAAGTGTAAAACATGGTGTTATTAGAAAGAAAGCAGTACAAAGATAACAAACAAAAGAGAAACAAAATTAAAACAGAAACAAAATCAGAAGAAAAAAATTAAACTAATCAGAATCTTCATCCTCATCTAGCTCTTCTTCTTCTATAGGAGCTTTTCCCTTATCAAGAGGGACATTGCTGGTAGAGCTAGTGCTGATGGATTTTTCTTCTTCAGGGAGACTTTCTGTATGATCGCTTATATCCCAATCCTCAAGATGGCATTGAGGCAAATTCAGCTTGCCTTGCATGTCATAGAGATCATGATGCATGTGAGATATAAGGTCAATTCTTTTGTTCAAGTGATGAAATCTCTTGGAGACACTTTTCTTGAACCGAGAGAGTTTCCTGGAGAGTGATTTGATAGCTTTTAAAATGAGTTTTGTAGGAGAGCTGGTTTGGGTAGGTTTAGATGAGGAAGCTTTGGGAGGTAGTTCAACAGCAACTTCCAAGTAGTCTCCTTCTTCCTCAATAGTGTACCTTGGTCTCTTCCTCTGTCTGTCAACAACTCCTCATTTGCCAAAATTGTACACATATGTACCCTCAATCTTCCTTACACAGCCAGCATGTTCTAGATAGTCAATGGTGATGGCACTTGAGGCAAGATTGGAAGGGTTTCTCAAGGTAGCTAAGTTAAGATCATTTAGCAAGTTCAGGTGCCTAGATATTTGAGTTATTTGGGAGGATAAGAAGAAGGTTCCAGTTCTTGTGACAGCATGGTGATACAATGTGTCAATCAAGAATTTTGTTGTGTTCATTTGGATATTGTGGGTGAAAGCATATAAGAAAATGAGATCTCTTTTTGTTACCTTTTCATTCCCATCAGCCCTTTGGTGTATGGTGTAGGTTATTATTCTATGAAGCATCCAGTGGGTGAGGGATTTGATGTGTCTAGCTTTTGACTGTTTTTCAAATGAGGTCTCTACAGAAATTTCTTGCCAAAAGGTAGAGAGTGTTTGATTGGAGAAGGCTAAATCATTGTAGGAAGTTATTCCATCAACAGGAAAGTCCCAAATTTTTCCAATGTCCTCTAATGTTAAGGCTAGGTATTGGTCAAATAACTTAAATCTAACCCCATACCACCCTAGTGCAGAATTTGCATTCTTTTCAATCTGGAAGGACATGAGAAATTCCTTACTTAAAATAGAGTAGCCTACCTCTTCAGGAAAAATGAATTTCCTCCAGCCAAGAACATCAAGTAGACTTTCAATCTCTTCTTTAATGTTGAGGGCAGAGAGCATCCCACCAAATGGAGATTTAGTTCCTTCAAATTTCTTCCTTTTCAGCATGGCATATCTCACATCTTCCTCAGGGGTTTGGTGGTGAGGTTTATGAATTTTCTCACCTCTTCTAGACTATAGAGGAGATAGAGGAGCATCTATAGGTTCACTTATAGTGATTCCTAAAGGTTTCTTTCCATTCCCTTTCCCTCTGGAAGTAATTTTCTTTGTGGGGGCCATTAGAGTTGAAGGAGTAGAAGAAAACTGGAAAACAAAGAGTTTTTGAGAAGGAGATGATTCTTGAGAGGATTTGGAGATTTGGAGGGAAGTTTGTATGTTATAAGCAGTAAAAGATCCATGTAACTGATGTTTGATGGTCTTAAATAGAAGAAATTAAGAAAGTAGCCGTTTATAACTGTTGAAGGTTGGAAAATCGAGACATGTCATACAACCAACGGTTACAAAATTTCGAGCAGAGTGTACAGAGTGCAGTCGCCAATTTGTATAGGTGCGATCGCTAAAGACACTCTAGCGACCATTAGAGTATGTTGTTCGCTCGCGAGTGCAGAGAATGTCTGTAATGGTCGAAACTGTTCAAATTATTGCGACCGCTCACAGGATTTCCTGACCGCTCGTAGAGGTGTCAATTCAAATGAATCTGTTTGGCAAGATTGCGACCACTAGAGGCATTGGAACGAATGCGAGTAGCTCAAAAATGAAAGATGCAAAGAAAAATGATGGATTTTTACAGTTTTAAGGAAAATGATCAAAATTTATACTTGAGATGTTTAAGAGATTTTTATTGATAGGCAATCTTTTATCCATTTATGGAAGTTCCCTCAATCATACCTAAATTAAGTTTAATGAAGTTAAGCCTATCTTCATTCAAAGGTTTTGTAAAGATATCAACAAGTTGATTATGTGTATCTATAAACTCTAAGACAATATTCTGGTTTTGTACATTATCTCTCAAAAAATGATGTCTAATGTCTATATGTTTATATCTAGAGTGTTGGATAGGATTTTTAGACAAGTTGATAGCACTCGTGTTATCACATTTAATGGAAATGTTATTAAATACTTTGCCATAGTCAAGTAATTGTTGTTTCATCCATAATACTTGCGTGCAACAAAAACATGCTGCAACATATTCGGCTTCCGCCGTAGACAAGGCTACCGATGCTTGTTTCTTACTATACTAAGAAACTAGACAATTGCCAATAAAGTGACATGCTCCTGTTGTGCTTTATCTATCCAAGATGCTACCAGCATAATCCGCATCCAAAAAACCTAAGATATGAAATGATGTGTTTCTAGGATACCAAAGACCTAAATGCAATGTACCGTTTAAATATTTTAAAATTCTCTTAGTAGCATTCAAGTGTGATTCCTTAGGACAAGTTTGAAATCTAGCACAAAGACATATGCCATACATTATATCAGGTCTAGAAGCGGTTAAGTAAAGTAGTGATCCGATAATACCTCGATATTTCTTTTCATCTACTGCTTTACCATTTTCATCTTTACCCAATTTCAAGGATGTGCTCATAGGAGTCTTGCTAGTCTTGCAGCCATCCACTCCAAATTTCTTGATGAGTTCCTTTGTATATTTGGATTTATTAATGAAGATTCCATCTTTGCATTGCTTGATTTGCAGTCCAAGGAAGAACTTGAGTTCACCCATCATGCTCATTTCAAATTCCCAATGATGAGTTCCTTAGGATGATCTTTCTTGTATTGCCAATCCTTAGGTAGATCTTGAGTCTTCTCTTTAAGTTCATACTGATTGATCCTTGGAGCATCAATAGTTTCTTGAGGCTCAAGAGTACTTGCAAGGTCATTGGAAGTACTACCTTTCCTTTGATCAAGTTTAGATGATTCATCAAATATAACATGCATTGATTCTTCAACAACTAGAGTTTTTATGTTAAATACTCTATATGCTTTGCTAGATAATGAGTATCCTAGGAATATGCCTTCATCCGATTTGGATGAAAATTTTCCAAGATTTTCCTTGGTGTTCAATATAAAGCATTTGCATCCAAATACTCTAAAATATGCAATTCTAGGAGTTCTTCCATTCCATAGCTCATAAGAAGTTTTATTAATTAAAGGCCTTTTGTAAACACGATTTGCAATGTAACAAGCTGTATTAATAGCTTCCGCCCAAAAATAAGATGGTGATTCATATTCATTATTGTTCTAGCCATTTCAACCAAGGTTCTATTTTTCCTTTCAACCGCACCATTTTGTTGTGGAGTTCTAGGAGCAGAAAAATTATGTGAAATGCCAAGTTCATTACAAAAATTTTCAAAATTTTCATTCTCAAATTCTTTGCCATGATCACTTCTAATAGATGTGATCACATACCCTTTTTCATTTTGAACTCTTTTTGCAAACATTTTGAAGTAATTAAAAGCTTCATTCTTTTGAGCTAAGAAATTAACCATGTGAATCTAGAGTAATCATCAACAAGAACAAATGCATATAACTTACCTCCTAAGCTTGTAACTCTATGTGGTCCAAACAAATCCAAATGAATGAGCTCTAAAGGTCTAGAGGTACTTATAACATTCTTTGATTTAAATGAGCTCTTATGTTGCTTACCAAGTTAACAAGGTTCACAAATTCTATCTTTATCATATTTTATCTTAGGGAGACCATCAACTAGGTTTTCATTACAAATACATTTTAATTGATCCATACTAGCATGTCCTAGTCTTCTATGCCATAACCATGCATCATTAGTAGTAGAAATTAAACATTTAAATGCATGATTGGAATGTATGTCAATTTTATAAGTGTTGTTTGTCCTAGTTCCCATAAATATAATAACACCATTTGAATTTGTGATTCTGCATCCTTTGGAATCAAAATTTACAATGTATATTCTATTACATAATTGACTAACACTTAGCAAATTATGTTTCAAGCCATCAACAAGCCATACATCTTCTATCAAGTCTTTACCAATTATTCCAATGGAGCCAACACCAATAATTTTACCTTTAGCATCATTTCCAAAAGTTACATTACCTCCGTGTTTATAAGTAATACTTGTAAAGAGCTTTGCATTCCCAGTCATATGCCTTGAGCATCCACTATCCACAAGCCATGTGCTCTCGTTGATAGTAGATTTTAGGCATACCTACAAGGCAATAGTAGTTATCTTTTCTTAGGTGCCCAAATGAAGTTGGGTCCTTGATGGTTAGCAATAGAGGCGTCTTCTAACTTGAGATGAGCCTTTCTAATATGACAAAAAAATGCTTTTATGTCCAAATTTCATGCAATATGTACATTGCCACAGTGTTTTATATTTTTGCACTTTTCTATTCATATTCCATGTATTATGCATACAACTACAAATATGTGACTGCTTTTGTACAAGTTTAGTGTATATAAATGCATGATTACTTTTTGAGAACTTAGCTCTATTTCCTAGTGAGCCATGAAAAGTTTTTTTTGGAACTTTTAGACTTGGTGTGAGCATCTTTGTTCTTTACAATATCAACATTCGAGATTCTAGTTGTAGAGGCTTTTACAAATGTTGGTGTGCTTGGTGCCATGTTGGTTGAGCTTTTGAATCCTAATCCATATTTTAAGGAGGGTGATCTTTGGTTACCAATTAATGTGTCTAAGGCTTCCTTCCCTTTATGAAATCTTAAAATGGATTCTTTTAATTCTTTTATTTCATGCTTTAGAATTTCATTCTCTTTATTAACTTTTTCTAAATCATGTGAGTTTTTATTTAACTCTTTTATTGAATTCATCAAGTGTTCATTTGAGGTTTTCAATTCTAGGGTAGAGTTCTTTAAGCATATAAAGTCCTTATCTAACTTAGAATGTTTTTCCTTATAGAGCATCATCTTAAAAAAATATTTTTCTATTTTAAAGTTCATGTGCTCAATCAAATCACTATCATCTAGGTCATCAGTATCATCATGTGCTATTAGATCCAAGGATTGAGTACTTACCTCATTGGAGTCATCTTCAATAGCCATGAGACATAGGTTTGCAATTCCTTCTTCTTCTTCTTCCTCTTCACTTGAAGAAGAGTCATCCCATGTGGCTTTGAGATACTTTTTCTTTTCTTTGTCCCATTTCCTTTTGTTCTTTACTTTCAAGCAATCCGATTTGATGTGACCAGATTTTTCACATTCGTAGCACTTTACCTCATTTTTCTTTTCTTTATCTTTGAAGGAGGATTTAGGAAGTGTACCTTTATTAGCTTGCAATCTTTTCTTTCTTTTCCATTCATTAATTCTTTTTTAGAACATTGCCATTTCATCTTCATCATCAGTATCTTCGTTGCTTGAGCTCTCAACTTCTTTGATTGCTTTGAGAGCAATTGGTTTTCTCTTTTCTTTCTCACCTTGATCTTCTTCTTTTTCATTGTGTAGCTCAAATGTGAGTAGTTTTCCCACAAGCTCGTCGATTCTCAATGTGCTAAGATCATGAGCTTCTTCGATGGATGATACTTTTGATTCAAAGTTCTTTCTAGCTCTTAGGGCTCTCAAGATTTTTCTATTTACATCACCTTGATCATATACCTTGCCATACTTCTTTAGTTCATTGACAATAGCAAGCAAGCGATTTGTCATGTCGGTGACGTTTTCATTTGGTTTCATCTTGAATAGCTCATACTCACAAACATGCATTTGTTTCTTGGTGAATCTCACTTGGGTCGTACCTTCATGATAGTTTTCAAGTGTCTTCCAAATGCAATGTGCACAAGTTAAATGTTGAACTCTTCCACCTTTTTCTCTTGAAATGGAATTCATCAAGATGGAAGCGGCTCTATTGTTCTTGAATCGATCTTTAACATTGATAGTTGTCCATTGTGCTTTAGGAAGAGGAACATGAATACCATCAACTTCATAAGTGGGAGGTTTCCACTCACTTTCCACAAAATCCCATAGCTCAATCCCTTCACTCTCTAGAAACAAATACATTTTGTGTTTCCAATAGGAATAATCTGTTCCATCAAAATAGGGTCTAAGGATAGTATTAAGATTTCCACGAGAGATTGAGTTTGATGAAGAAGAAGTTGCCATAGTGGATCAAATTTCACAATTAAGTTTAAGAAATTTCTAGCTCTGATACCAATTGTTGTCCCAAGATGGCAACCAAGAGGGGAGGGGTGAATTGGTTTTCTGAAGAAATGATGGCAAATTAAAAACTCAACAAACAAGAAATGCGGAAGAGCAAAATGGTTGAGTATTGAGTAGAAGAAAGAACACACAAGATTTATAGTTGTTCGGATTTTCTCCAATCCTACATCCACTTCCTTAACAACTTGTTAAGGTTCCACTAACTTTGAAGTTTTACAAGCTCACTTCCAACTTTGGTGTTTTCACAAGTTCACACCTAACTTGACAAGTATTTTACTATGGCTAACACTCAAACCTTTATAAGAGTTTTACTAGGTTTACTCTCACAACCTTTACAAGGGTTTTTCTAGGCTTACTC
The DNA here is from genome assembly GCA_947685225.1 of Garcia nutans. Taxonomy (NCBI): domain Eukaryota; kingdom Viridiplantae; phylum Streptophyta; class Magnoliopsida; order Malpighiales; family Euphorbiaceae; genus Garcia; species Garcia nutans. The sequence goes on from CANTUV010000013.1 coordinate 30,653,731, forward strand.
TCACAACCTTTACAAGAGTTTTTCCCAGGCTCACTCTCACAACCTAAGTGTTTTCAAGCTCACACTCAAACTTTTACAATGGTGTTTTTAATGCTTACACCTAACATTCATTACAATTCAAATGTAAGTTGAAGTAAAGGAAATATGTTGCTTGGCTATCAAATTTTTTAATCCTCTTCTTTTATTTTTACAGAACAATAATGTATTTATAGCCAATGTGGTCTAACTAGCCGTTATAGATGGTGAGAAATAAGTCTTAGCAGTTTAGACCTTGTTTGAGTAGACTATTCGAAGCTGTTAGCGGTTGTCCTTGATACTAGGATGGTCGCTGCAATGTCCTACGCAGTCACCCTTCGATAAGGGACGGTAGCCGCATTCAAATTTTCTTCAACGGTTGAATTTTAAGTGCTCTGCTGCTGGAATCTTGCCCATGCTGTGGTTGTCGGGACGGTCGCGCATAAGGTTGGTGCGGTCGCCCTTTTTGAGTGCTTAAGTTGGTCTATAACGGTCATCACACGTGGCATTTTTTAACTGGGAAAAATAAAATTCCGCCTAAAAATGAATACAGCGGTAGTCCTAGGTGCCAATTCGTGGTCGAGTTAAGAGACTCGCGTCGAACTTCTGGACGCACCTTAGGACGTGAACACTACTGTCAGTTTGAGCAGTTTTCTCTTCAACCAGCAGAGCGATCGCGGAGTCTGAAGGGCGGTCGCGATATCAGTAAGCGAGATCGAATTCTTCACCTTTCTTGTCACCGCGAACCTTAATGGAATTTGGATGATTTGGGTATCTCCTGTTGCGGTCGTCCATTTTTTTTTTCGGACGGTTGCTCATGTTGATGTGTGGTCGCAACGGTGGTCAAGTTTCTGACCGCGAACCCTACTGTGATATGGTTTTATCCTTCATTTCAGTGGGGCGGTTGTCTCCATTGTTTGTGCGACTGCTAAATGTGCCTATTCAACTTATTTGAAACAACATAATCCTGCAACAAGGTTCTTTAAACACATGTTAAATAAGTCATTCAATTTGAGTTGTCAAGGATCAAAATTGAGATCATTTGGCTAACAGATTTAATAAAAAAATTTACACATTTCTATTTTAAAATTTCAAATACTAAATATATAAAATTAGTTAGTATATAAATATTCTTTACTTGTTATAGTAACCCGAAATAACATTTTATAAGAAAATCTCTGGGAAAAATTCGTCAGAGTTTTGCATGTAATTTGGACGTTTCCAAAATTCAACAAAACACAACCTGCATAAAACAAACACTCCAAATAAAATCAATTGTAACACCCTTATACCCTATATACGTAAAATCCAAAACATAATATTTCATGCATAAAACTAAAAAATGTACAATAACATAAAAATATATACATGCTGCTGGTAGTGTTTCTAATCTCGATAGCAACTCAACAAGCTTAACTATAAGTCTAGACCCGACCTGGTCTAGAAGAACTCTCTAGCTCAGCTGGGTCTACCCTGTCACTTGCGCGATGGAAACAATCGCGCTAAGCCGAAGCCTAGTGGTACAAACTTTGATAATAACAATGTAACTCAATGCAATACCAAATGCACAATGCATATAGATGTCACATCAATCCGCTTTCTTATATTTTTCAAATATTTCATAATCGCAACTCATAACATTATATTGCTCAATTGTATCATAATTCATAATTCACAGTAAAACAAAGACAAGCATGGGCCCAAAAAGGATCTAATATGCTATTCAAATTTCATAGTTACTGCTTTGGTCCATAATGGCACCATGTGTCTAGCCCCGTAGGCAATATATCCATGGATAATGTAACAGCCCCAGTCTCTTGGACCTCAACCCGGCTAGACCCTTGGGCCCCAGTATCTTGGTCCTCAACCCGGCTAGACTGCTACAGTTTTTGAGGCTTACGACCCGGTCTTTTCACCCCAAAAATATTATATTTATCAGCTGGCCTGGCTTACGACCCAGTCTTTTCACCATTCCAGCGTTTAGCCCGTAGGCAATCATAGGCATGCCGCCAAACCCAAAATTTTGAAAATTGAATAACATACTAGGCACACAATTTATTCATTTTTCTCATTATTAATCTCTTTCTTTTTGTCACATATTCAATCTAGGCACATTGCCTTACTTTCATATTTTTTTTCTCACTTTTCTCATTTTTCACATCTTTCTCATTTTTCTCATTTTTCTCATTTTTATCAATATCAATTCATTTCATTATTACACATATCTCATTTTTGCATTCACAACACACTACCCAATTACTTTGGGTATTTTCACATAATATGACAAATTAGCCATTATCAATGACTTTTCACAATGCATTTAACACATATATGACATTACAAATGTCAAAGCACATTATTCATACACAATCAATGAACCAAGTAGCTCAACACATTTTTCAACCTAAATGTGTTAAGTTCAAATGTTATGCAAATATAAACATTATATTCAAAGTTTGTACATACCTCCATTAGAAACCCAAAGCAAGCTAAAAACAACCTTCAATACAATCTTTCCAACTTGTCCTTCACCACTTGGATGAAGCAAATCAATCTCCCTCAATGCCTAAACCAAATGTGATAACAAATAATCATTTAGTATCACATTTAATGGCATTTCCAACATTAAACCATAATTACACATCACTCCTACAAATTTTCAAAAATTTAGTCTTTCCTTACTTCAACAATGGAATTCCATTCTACTACAATTAAATTAGTGTTTTAAGTTTATTTATATTATTAAAAACATATTTTAATACATTTAAATCATTTATATTATAAAAATACACTCTTATACACAAAATCTCAAAAATGGCATAACCTTCCCCCATTGAAGGTTTTCCATTTCAACACAATCCATTACTCATTCCAAGCTTATTTTTTTTAAACCACACACACACACATATATATATATATTAAAATAATTTAATATTTAATATTTAATTATTTTTTTAATAAATTAAAAGTCCTAATTTCCCTCTTCCATTCAAAAATAATTTATTTTTGAATTATTTTATTAATTTGAATTTATAAGATTTAATTACCAAAATATACTTTTTTTTTATAAAAAAAGTGTTAACTTTTATATATGTTATGTATATTTTGCATATATATCACATATATATTCCACTTTTTCATTTAAAATCCCTTCATTTTTCATTTAAAACCATTAATTTAATTTATCCTTTTAAATTATAATTTATTTTATCCAATTTTTCAAAAATTAGAAATTTTCAAAAATTTTAGGATGTTACAATTCTCTCCCCCTAAAACAAATTTTGTCCTCGAAATTACTTGTCCTCAAGTTTGGAACAAATGGGGAAACTGACTCTGCATCGCCTACTCACTTTTTCAGGTCGCCTCCTCAGTGGCATGATTCCTCCAAAGGACTTTCACAAGTGGCACCCTCTTATTCCTCAATTCTTTAACCTCTCGTGCCAAAATCGCCACTGGTTCTTCCTCGTAAGTCAGATATGGACTCACCTCAATGGACTCCACTGATAAGATATGAGATGGGTCAGACCTGTATCTTCGAAGCAACGAGACATGGAAAACATTATGTATTCGATCCAACTCAGGTGGCAAAGCTAATCTATAAGCCACTGGACTAACTCTCTCCAACACCTCATATGGTCTTATGAAACGAGGACCCAACTTTCCTTTGTGGCCAAATCTCAAAATCTTCTTCCATGGAGACACCTTCAGTAACACTTTATCTCCCCCACTGAACTCTATGTCTCTTCTCTTTAAATCTGAATCGGATTTCTGTCGGTCTGAAACTGCTTTCAAATGACCCCGAATCACCTTCACTTTCTCCTCTGTTTCCTTAATCAAATCAGGACCAACCAGTTTACCTTCTCCAACTTCATCACAACATAAAGGTGTCCTGCATCTCCTACCATATAAATCCTCATAAGGAGTCATCCCAATACTCAACTGATGACTGTTGTTATAAGCAAACTCAATTAATGGAAAAAATTTGTCCCAATTCCTAGTAAAATCAATGATACAGCTCCTCAACATATCTTCCAGAATTTGTATCACTCTCTCTGAATGTCCATCTATTTGAGGATGGAAAGTAGTACTAAAATGCAATCGAGAACCCAAAGCATCATGCAAACTCTTCCAAAACCTCGAAGTAAACCGGGGATCTCGATCCGACACCAAAGAAACTGGGACTCCATGCAACCTGACTATCTCATTGATATACAGCTCAGCCAACCTCTCAAGAGAATAATCCATTCGAACTAGAAGAAAATGGGATATCTTCGTCATCCGATCAACTATCACCCAGATTGCATCATTCTTCTTCTGGGTCAAAGGCAGTCCAGTCACAAAATCCATTGTCACTCGCTCCCATTTTCACTCTGGCACTGATAAAGGTTGGAGCAACCCTGAAGGAACTTGGTGCTTAGCCTTCAATTTCTGGCAAGTGAGACATCTGGATACAAACTCTGCTATGTCCCTCTTCATTCTTGACCACTAATAATGTCGCTTCAAGTCCTGATACATCTTGGTACTCTTAGGGTGCATAGAAAAAAGTAACTGATGTGCTTACTCTAATATCATTCTTTTCAATTCTGCATCATCAGGAATACACAATCTATCTCTGTACCATAGACTGCCATCATCCCTTACATAAAAGTCTCGACTCTCCCCTTCTGACAAACCAACACAGTTTTTTGAATTCTCTCATTTACCAGCTGAGCCTTCATAATATGATCCAACAAGACTGGCCTCAACTGCAACTGAGCCATCAAAGCACTATCATCAGAAGATTCAAATATAGCAAGCAACGATCTCAACTCAACAAGCAACGAGAGCGAATAAGCAGTCAAACCTGCCAAAGATTTTCAACTCAAGGCATCAGCAACAACATTTGCGTTACAGGATGATAATCAATTAAACAGTCGTAGTCTTTAATCAACTCTAACCACCGTCTCTGCTGAAGATTCAACTCTATCTAAACACCTAGGTATTTCAAACTCTTGTGATCCGTATAAATGAAACATTTTTCCCCATACAAGTAATGCTGCCAAATCTTCAAGGCAAAAACTATTGCTGCTAATTCCAAATCATGCGTCGGATAATTCAGCTCATGCGGTTTCAACTGTCGAGAAGCATAAGCAATGACTCTACCCCCCTTGCATCAGAACACAACCTAAACCTCTATGTGAAGAATCACTGTATATCACATATGGTTTACCTTCCACAGGCAGGGTAAGGACAGGAGCCTGAGTCAACATCTCCCTCAGCTGCTCAAAACTCGCCTGACACCGATCTGTCCACACAAATTTAACTCCTTTCCAAAGTAATCTGATGAGTGGTGTAGCTATTATAGAAAAATCCTACACAAATCGATGATAATAGCCTAGCAATCCTAGAAAACTTCTAACCTCTGTCACAGTCTTTGGTGGACTCCAATTCAAGATAGCCTCAACTTTATTCAGATCAACTCTAATGCCCTCTGCTGAAACCACATGACCAAGAAAAGCTACCTGATCGAGCCAAAACTCACACTTAGATAGTTTAGCATACAACTGCTTCTCTCTCAGAGTTTGCAATATGATCCGCAAATGTCTATCATGATCCTCCTCATTATGGGAATACACCAAGATGTCATCAATGAAGACTACCACAAACTGATCCAAAAATGGTCTGAATACCCTATTCATCAAATCCATAAAAGCTGCTGGTGCATTCATCAATCCAAAGGGCATCACCAGAAACTCATAATGCCCATACCTCGTACGAAAAGCTGTCTTGGGTACATCCACATCTCTGACTCTCAACTGATAGTACCCTGATCTCAGATCAATCTTAGAGAATACTGCTTCTCCCTTCAATTGATCAAAGAGATCATCTATCCAAGGCGAAGGATACTTGTTCTTGATGGTCACCTTATTCAATTGCCTATAATCAATAAACAATCTCATGGTGCCATCCTTCTTCTTCACAAATAATACAGGCGCTCCCCACGGGGACACACTAGGGCGGATAAACCCTTTATCCAATAACTCCTGCAACTGTATCTTCAACTCTCTCAACTCAGCAGGTGCCATCCGATAAGGGGTAATAGAGATAGGAGTGGTACCAGGCAACAAATCGATACCAAACTCCACTTCTCTCTCAGGAGATACCCCTGGCAACTCATCAGGGAAAATATCTGGAAACTCGGCAAATGTGGGTATACTTTCAAGCAGGGATCCCACTACTCTAGTATCTACAACATGAGCAAGATAAGCCTCACATCCCTTTTGAATCATCCTCCCAGCTGAAACAGCAGAAACAAACATAGATGAAAGATACCTTTGCTCACCAGATACCATCACGTGTTCTCAAAATAACACATTTCTTCTGACAGTCTACCACAGCCCCATGCTTGGATAACCAATCCATGCCCAAAATCAGATCATATTCCATGAAAGGCATCTCAATCATGTCTTCGAGAAACTCCTCATCCTGAACAACAACTGGACTATCTCGGTGCACCCTGCTCACCACAACACTATGCCCTAAAGGATTTGTCACCAAGACATCAAATCCTAGGGACTCAGAATGCAATTCAGTCACAAGAAAGATAGATGCACTTATGTATGAATGCGTAGATCCAGGATCTAGTAGAGCAAGGACTGAAATACCTAATAAAGAAAATATACCTGCAATTACAGCTGAAGCATCCGGTTGCCTCTGCATCACATAAACTCGCTGAGATGGCCCAGCCTTATCTGGCCTACTACCTTCGAATGTAGAGCCTCCTCTCTGACTAAACCCAGGTCGACCATCTCTACTAAAACATCTGCCACCATGACCCCCTCTGACACTAGGTTGAGAAGATACAGTATCTGTCTGCCTAACCTTTGGTGGCTCGGGACAATCTCTGATAAAATGGTCTAACGACCCACATCTAAAACACACTCCCGAAGCACCTCTCCACCAGCAGACACCTTTGTGTACTCTACCACAATGAACGCAAGTAGGTGGAGTAGGTCTCTGAGCCACTGGAGTCGGAGCACTAGCCACTGAAATTGCAGGTCTCTGTCTCTGTCTCTGCTGTTGTACTAACCTGCCAAACTGCCCCTGACTCCTACAAAACCTCTGTAAATATCCCTCTCAGCCTCTCTTCACTGATGAAGACCCTGCCTCACTCTGGGGTCTCCTAACTCTGATCTCCTCAACCCTAGCAGCTGCTGCAAGACTCTGTGCCTTCTCAACACTCCTGGCAGCTACAACTAATGGGGAGAAATCCTGATACCGAGAGCCTGCGATGATACACATAATAGAGGGTCTCAGTCCCTCCTTAAACTTCCTGCACCTGTCAAACTCATCAGAAATAATCCCACCAGCATAGTGACGCAACCGGATAAACTCGATCTCATACTCGGTCACTGTCCCGGTATCCTGTCTCAGACTCAGGAACTCCATCTTCTTTGCATCTTTAAACTCTCTCGGAGTATACTTTTACTCAAATTCCTGCAGAAAATCATCACTGGTGGATCATCCAGAGCATATGGAATCGTCTTCTACCAATCATATGCATCTCTTTACAGAAGAGATCTGGCATAATCCAATTTCTCTTATGGACTAGCCTGTAACTGAATAAATATCCTCTGAACCCTTTCTAGCCACTGCTATGCTATAGCAGGGTCTGTAGTACCAACAAAGTCCTCAGCTCCATATTTTCTCAGTTTATCATACTGCCTCACCGACAACTGCGGCTGTGGCTGTGGCTGTGGCGGCTGCAAAACTGGAGCCTGCCTCAACAACTCTACCATATGCCATACCTAGCCAGGTGAAATCTCATCAATTGCTGGTCTCACAGGTATAGAAACAGACACCTCATCAGCAGATACAACTCTAGCTCCATCTCTACCCTCATCTGGAGCCACACTCTCAGCACTACCCTCAGCAGCCTGATGCGGCCGAGATGCCATATCTACCTATATCTACAAAAAAAGCAAAAAATACTATATCAGAGATCAAAAACTGCCAGTGCCAATGCATGTATTACAATTAAAAACTATTTTTCAAATCCCCCATTTTCTCTCTCTATCATCCCACCTAGGTCAAGAACCTCAAACCTAGGCTTTGATACCAAAACAAATGTAACACCCTTATACCCTATAGACGTAAAATCCAAAACATAATATATCATGCATAAAACTAAAAAATGTACAATAACATAAAAATATATACATGCTACTGGTAGTGTTCTGATCTCGATAGCAACTCAACAAGCTTAACTATAAGTCTAGACCCAACCTGGTCTAGAAGAACTCTCTGGCTCAGCTGGGTCTACCCTGTCACCTGCGCGATGGAAACAATCGCGTTAAGCCGAAGCCTAGTGGTACAAACTTTGATAATAACAATGTAACTCAATGCAATACCAAATGCACAATGCATATAGATGTCACATCAATCCACTTTCTTATATTTTTCAAATATTTCATAATCACAACTCATAACATTATATTGCTCAATTGTATCATAATTCATAATTCACATTAAAACAAAGACAAGAATGGGCCCAAAAAGGATTTAATATGCTATTCAAATTTCAGAGTTACTGCTTTGGTCCATAATGACACCATGTGTCTAGCCCCGTAGGCAATATATCCATGGATAATGTAACAGCCTCAGTCTCTTGGACCTTAACCCGGCTAGACCCTTGGGCCCCAATATCTTGGTCCTCAACCGGGCTAGATTGCTACAGTTTTTGAGGCTTACGACCTACTCTTTTCACTCCAAAAATATCATATTTATCAGCTGGACTGGCTTACAACCCAGTCTGTTCACCATTCCAGCGTTTAGCCTGTAGGCAATCATAGGTATGCCGCCAAACCCAGAACTCTGAAAATTGAATAACATACTAGGCACACAATTTAATCATTTTTCTCATTATTAATCTCTTTCTTTTTGTCACATATTCAATCTAGGCACATTGCCTTATTTTCACATTTTTTTCTCACTTTTCTCATTTTTCACATCTTTCTCTTTTTTCTCACTTTTCTCATTTTTTATCAATATCAATTTATTTCATTATTACACATATCTCATTTTTGCATTCACAACACACTACCCAATTACTTTGGGTATTTTCACATAATATGACAAATTAGATTATCAATGGCTTTTCATAATGCATTTAACACATATATGATATTACAAATGTCATAGCACATTATTCATACACAATCAATGAACCAAGTAGCTCAACACATTTTTCAACCAAAATGAGTTAAGTTCAAATGTTATGCAAATATAAACATTATATTCAAAGTTTGTACATACCTCCACAAGCAACCCAAAGCAAGCTAAAAACAACCTTCAATCCAATCTTTCCAACTTGCCCTTCACCACTTGGATGAAGCAAATCAACCTCCCTCAATGCCTAAACCAAATTTGATAACAAATAATCATTTAGTATCACAATTAATGGCATTTCCAACATTAAACCATAATTGCACATCACTCCTACAAATTTCCAAAAATTTAGTCTTTCCTTACTTCAACAATGGAATTACATTCTACTACAATTAAATTAGTGTTTTAAGTTTATTTATATTATTAAAAATATATTTTAATACATTTAAATCATTTATATTGTAACACCCCCATATCCAATGCACACACACTACAACCCCAACAATGTAGCATAAGTGCATCAAACATAGGGATGCTACGGTTTTCTTAACATTCAAAACACTTTAAACTTGATACAATACCCTTATCATTATACATTATAGAAAAGTAGATCATTTACTTATAAAACAAAACATATTAGTTATATATATATACATTTAAATATTACACAGCGGAAGTTATAAAATATGTACATATTTACATATTAAACATTTCTTTACAAAATATAAAGAAATATACATGATTGGCAAGTCTGCTCTGATCTTTAAGCTCCCAAAATGGATTCTTCAAGGTCTACTCTCACTTGGTCTTGATGAACTCTCGGGTTCAACTCTATCAACTCTATTACCTGCGCGGTTAACCACTATCGCGCTAAGCCTAGGGCTTAGTAAGATAATTTAGGCTAAAATGCAATGTCACAAATTAATTACATACATCAATCAAAAGCATATTATCTATTCAATATGTTGCTTTGTTTAATGTCACATCAACATTCATATAATAGCACCATTCATTATACTCATTTAAATTTATCATTATAGCCAACAACTATGACTTTATATACGTACCCTTCCCCAACCAGGTCGGTTGCCCTCCAATCCCAAGGGTCCGCAGGAGGCAAATAGGCACGTATAACATTATCAGTAACATACCTTTCCCCATCCAGGTCGGTTGTCCAAGTTCGGTTGCCCATTCCAATGGGTCCGCATGGTTCCGCAGGAGGCAAAAAGGTACGTATAATACTGACTATATCGGACCTTCCTCCTACCAGATCGGTAGTCCAAGATCGGTTGCCCAACCCACTAGTCCGCATGGTTCCGCAGGAGACGGATAGGTCCGTTCATTAAACTTATCAATACTTTTTCAATTCATTTCTTTTTCACAAGCAAGTTAAGCAATCATGCCTCAACATCTCACATTACAACAAAACAATTTTCTCATAACATCATATCATTCACACTTCATTTCATCATTATATACAATATTCATTACATTATTTAAACACTCACATTATTATTCAATCCTATCATCAATGCATGCTTCAATCATATTTCATTTGAATCATTATAACCTCTTTGGTATAACATTTCAATGTACATTACTCATGAAACACATTACCATTCACAATGCATAACATAACATTGTTCAATCTCAACTATGCAATTAGGGTAAGGAACAATTTATATGATTCATAGCTTTAGGTTCTTCCATATGCATTTGTTTAGATCATTCATTGTTTAAGTGTGTTTAGGTTTAGATTTAGGTACCAACTTACCTTTGAAGAACCAAAACAATGCAAAAAGAACAAAGAATAAAAACCCTAACCAACACAATTGAGGGACACGGGCAGCTCACTTGAGGGACACGGCCAAGCTTGTGGCCGTGTCACTCATCCTCAAAAACTCCCGAGGCAGACACAGGCAAGGGACACGGCCAAGCTTGTGGCCGTGTCTCTCATCCAAACTTTGGCAGTTGTGAACACGGCTAGGGGACACGGCCGTGTCTCCCAAAAATCAATCCAACACCTTCAAAATTTCATGTCTTGGCCGTGTTTCCCATAGCTTTTGGCCGTGTCACCCATAACCAAAACCCTAACCAAAGCCAACACTTTTCAAATTGCATTTAAACTCAATATACATCATACCACATGCTTCAAATGAACATAATCAATGTTCTAAACACATATTCATCACAATAATCACTTTAAAACACATTAATATCACAATTAAACAAACACCATCTCAAAACCCTAATTAATCACCATCCTTTTTCATCTTTCAAAAACAACATCCATTTAAACATACAATCTTCACAATCCAACCAACACTAATTCCATCTTTTAACTTACAATCAATTTTAACACATAAAAACACAACACAAACTCATCTCATCATCAAACCAACAAACCCTAATTCCTTTCTCACACCACTTCAAAAGAATTGAAGAAATTAAAGAAAAGATCTTACCTCAAATGAAGAAATCCACAAATCTCTAACCAAAACCCTTGCTTCCTTCTTCAAATTGCTTCAAGCCTCAAGATCACCTCTCTTTCTCTCTTTGTCTATGGAGAATCCGGCCACATATGAAGAGAAGAAGAAAATATGAAGAGCAAAGTCAAATTTGGCTTCTTATATCCATCAAGTGTTTTTAATCTTGCAATTACTAAAACACCCTTCACCATTTAACTAACCTTTTGTCTCATATGTGCCCAATTAAGTAATTTCACATGCCACATAAAAATATCCTCTTGCATTGACCAACCCTTTTGACCAATGTATATGTTAATTATATCATCATATAAACAACATATACATTTGTCTCTAAACCCTAAATTTCTTCTCCAAAACACATATATATATACATTCTCTTCCCATTTCTTTTCTCTTACAATTTAACACATATATTCAATCCAATATATAACAACAACAACACTAACAACAACATCAACAACATAATCAAAACTTCTAGGGCATATATGAGGATATTACAATTCTCCCCCTCTAAAAAGAAAATTTCATCCTCGAAATTACCTGATATCAATGCTGAAACAATTGCGGGTACTGCTCTCGCATGGATTGTTCACTTTCCCAAGTCGCTTCTTCTTTTGCATGATTCTTCCATAGAACTTTCACCAATGGCACACTCTTGTTCCTCAACTCTTTCACTTCTCGTGCCAAGATAGCAACTGGTTCCTCTTCAAAAGTCAAGTCTGGGCTCACTTCAATAGATTCAAATGGCAACATATGAGATGGATCCGACCTGTACCTCCTCAACATAGAAACATGAAATACATTATGAATACAATCCAAATCAGGTGGCAAAGCAAGCCGATAAGCAACTGGCCCAACTCTTTCCAACACTTCATACGGTCCAATGAATCGAGGACTCAATTTTCCTTTCCGACCGAACCTCAAAATCTTCTTCCAAGGAGATACTTTCAGAAACACTTTATCTCCAACATCAAACTGAATGTCTCTCCTTTTCAGATCTGCATAAGACTTCTGTCGGTCTGAAGCTGCTTTTAACCTGCCTCGAATCAACTTTACTTTTTCTTCAGTTTCTTGAATCAAATCAGGACCAACCAATTTTCTATCTCCAAGCTCATTCCAACAAAGAGGTGTCCTACACCGTCTGCCATACAATGCTTCGAATGGTGCCATACCAATGCTAGATTGGTGACTGTTGTTGTAAGCAAACTCCACAAGAGGTAAGAATCTATCCCAACTTTCAGAGAAATCAATGACACAACATCTCAACATATCTTCAATAATCTGTATCACCCTCTCTGACTGTCCATCCGTCTGTGGATGAAAAGCAGTACTGAAGTGTAGTCAAGAACCCAAAGCACTATGCATACTCTTCCAAAATCTTGAAGTAAACCGGGGATCTCGATCAGACACTAGAGAAGTTGGAACACCATGTAATTTCACAATCTCATGGATATACAGCTCAGCCAACCTCTCCAAAGAGTAATCCATTCGCACCGGAAGGAAATGAGCTGTTTTAGTCAATCTATCCACAATCACCCATATGGCATCATGTTTCCTTTGTGTCAATGGCAATCCAGACACAAAGTCCATTGTCATTCTTTCCCACTTCCATTCTGGCACTAACAACGGTTGAAGCAACCTGGTTGGAACTTGATGCTCTGCTTTTACCTTCTGACAAGTGAGACATTTCGATACAAACTCAGCAATGTCTCTCTTCAACCCAATCCACCAGTAATGCTGTCTCAAATCATGATACATCTTTGTATTACCCGGATGCATAGCAAACACTGACTGATGTGCTTCTTCTAAAATGACTCTTTTCAAATCAACATCATCGGGTACACACAATCGGTTCTTAAACCAGAGACTCCCATCACCTTTCACAACAAAATCTCTAGTCTTCCCATTCTTGCAATCTGAAATAATCTTTTGAATCTTCATATCAGTCAACTGAGCCTCTTTGATCTGATCCGATAAAATTGGTTTCAAATGCAACTGTGCCAACAATGCACCATCGTCACAAGCTACAAAACTGGCATGCAAAGCTCTCAACTCAACAAGGAATGAGAGCAAGTAAACAGTTAAACCAGCTAAAGACTTCCGACTCAAAGCATCAGCAACAACATTTGCTTTACCTGGATGATAGTCAATCAAGCAGTCGTAGTCTTTAATCAATTCTAACCATCTCCTCTGACAAAGATTGAGTTCTTTCTGGACACCCAAATACTTCAAACTCTTGTGATCAGTGTAGATGAAACATTTCTCCCCAAACAGATAGTGGCGCCAAATCTTTAATGCAAACACAATGGCAGCCAATTCCAAATCATGGGTCGGATAGTTAAGCTCATGCGGTTTCAACTGTCGAGATGCATAAGCTATAACTTTCCCTTCCTGCATCAATACACACCCCAAACCTCTATGTGAAGCATCACTGTAGATCACATATGGTTTGCCTTCCACAGGTAAAGTAAGAACAGGCGCTTGAGTCAACAATTTTCTCAACTGCTCAAAACTAGCCTGACACTGATCCGTCCACACAAATCTCACTCCCTTACGAAGCAATCTGGTGAGTGGAGTAGCTATCAAAGAAAAACCTTTCACAAACCGTCGGTAATAGCCTGCCAAACCCAGAAAACTTCTAATCTCTGTCACAGATTTGGGTGGACTCCAATTCAAAATTGCTTCAACTTTGCTCGGATCAACTCTGATGCCTTCTGCAGAAACAATATGTCCGAGAAAAGCGACTTGATCCAACCAAAACTCACACTTCGACAATTTGGCAAACAACTGCTTCTCTCTCAAAATCTGCAATACAATCCGCAGATGCATATCATGTTCCTCTTTATTCCGCGAATACACCAGAATGTCATCGATGAAGACTACTACAAACTGATCTAGATAGGGCCTGAACACCCTATTCATCAAATACATGAAAGCTGCAGGTGCATTCGTCAAACCAAAAGGCATAACTAAAAATTCATAATGCCCATACCTGGTCCGAAAGACGGTCTTAGGAACATCTTCAGCCTTGACTCTCAGCTGATGGTACCCAGATCTCAGGTCAATTTTAGAAAACACAGCTGCACCCTTCAATTGATCAAAGAGATCATCGATTCTAGGCAAAGGATATTTATTTTTAATAGTCACCTTGTTCAATTGCCTATAATCGATACACAACCTCATAGTACCATCTTTTTTTTTCACAAATAGCACAGGAGCTCCCCAAGGAGAAACACTGGGGCGAATAAATCCTTTGTCCAGCAACTCCTGTAATTGTACTTTCAACTCCCTCAATTCTGCTGGTGCCATTCTATAAGGGGTAATAGAGATAGGAGTGGTACCAGGCAACAATTCAATACCAAACTCCACCTCTCTCTCTCAGGAGGCAATCCTGGCAACTCCTTTGGAAAAACATCAGGGAACTCTGCAACTATGGCAATACTATCAATGGGAGAACCCTTTACTCTAGTATCTACCACATGAGCAAGATAGGCATCACACCCCTTCCTAATCAACCTCCTGGCTGCAACAGCTGAAACAAATAAGGAGGCTAGCTGTTCCTGCTCATTAGATACTATCACCTCTCTACCATCACCCGTTTTCAAAGAAACAATTTTCTTTTTACAATCCACCACAGCTCCATGTCGAGATAGCCAATCCATACCTAAGATCACATCATATTCCTTAAATGGCATCTCAATCAAATCCCCAAAGAACTCCTCACCCTGCACCACTATTGCACTATCTCGATGCACCTTACTCACAACCACACTATGCCCTAACGGATTTGTCACCAACACATCAAATCCTAGGGACTCAGCATGCAAATCAGATACAGGCAAAACAGATGCACTAACATATGAATGTGTGGAACCCGGATCAATCAAAGCAAGTACTGAAGTATCAAATAAAGAAAAAGTACCAGCTATGACTGCCGATGCATCAGGTTGCATCTGCATAACATACATCCTCTGGGAAGAACCAACCTCCTCTGGTCTACTGTCTCTGGATGTAGCACCTCCTCTAGCACTGAACCCAGATCTGCCTCCCCGGCTGCTACCTCTGCCTGCTCGACCTCCCCTCGCACTAGGTCGATAAGCTGCTGTATCAACTGACATCTGCTCTTGCCTCTCAGGGCAATCTCTCACAAAGTGGTCAGGTGATCCACATCTGAAGCATACAGCTGGTCCACCACTCTTCCAACAAACACCTCTATGATAACCCCCACACTGAGCACATCTAGGTGGAGCGGATCTCTATGTCATAGGGGTCGGAGCACTTGCCACTGAAGCTGTAGGTCTAAATCTCTGTCTCTGGAACTGCACAGACCTACCAGCTGGCCTCTGGCTCCTACTACTCCGAGGAATAAAGCTTCCTCTACCTCTCTTTGCAGAAGAAGACCCTGCCTCGAACTGGGGCCTTCTCACTCTGACCTCTTCCTCCGAAGCAGCTGCAATACCTTGAGCTCGCTCTACACTTCGAGCTGCTGTCACAAGCTGTGAGAAATCCTGATATCTGGATCCAGCCACTAAGCACATGATCGAGGGCCTCAATCCCTCCTCAAATCGCCGACATCTATCAATCTCATCAGCTATGATGCCCCCAGCATACTGGCCCAGTCGAATAAACTCAACCTCATACTCAGTTACAGTCTTGCTGTCTTGCTTCAAGCTTAAGAACTCCATCTTCTTCATGTCTTTATACTCCCTAGGAGTATACTTCAACTCAAACTCTCTCAGAAAATCCGCATAAGACAAGGTTGGTGGATCATCCATAGAATGTGGCACTGTTTTCCACCAATCGTAAGCGTCCTTCTGTAGCAAAGATCTTACATAATCAAACTTTTCCTCAGGGGTGGCTTGCAACTGAATAAAGATCCTCTGAACTTTGTCAAGCCACTGCTCTGCTATAGCTGGGTCAGTAGTACCAAGGAAATCCTCCGCTCCATACTTCCTCAGTTTGTCATAATGCCTCACGGATACCAAAGGCTGAGGGGGTGGTGGCTGTGGTTGCACAGGTGCTTGCCTCATAACTTCCATCATATGTCTAAACCAGGCTGGCGGAACCTCCTCTCCAGCTGGTCTACCCGACACCGAAGCAGGTGCCTCCTCAACACTATCAACTCTAGCTCCCTCAGCAGGAGCAATACTCTCGGCACTACCCTCAATCGACTGACGTGAGTGAGAATCCATCACAACCTAACACTGCAAACACAGTAGAATACTTCTTATTAAAGATCAGAGGTTGCCAATCCCAAACATATATTTTATTTCAAAACCAACTTTTTAAGTAAAAATATTCTTTTTATTACATTTTACCTAGGCTGAGAATCTCAAACCTAGGCTCTGATACCAAAACAATTGTAACACCCCCATATCCAATGCACACACACTACAACCCCAACAATGTAGCATAAGTGCATCAAACATAGGGATGCTACGGTTTTCTTAACATTCAAAACACTTTAAACTTGATACAATACCCTTATCATTATACATTATAGAAAAGTAGATCATTTACTTATAAAACAAAACATATTAGTTATATATATATATACATTTAAATATTACACAGCGGAAGTTATAAAATATGTACATATTTACATATTAAACATTTCTTTACAAAATATAAAGAAATATACATGATTGGCAAGTCTGCTCTGATCTTTAAGCTCCCAAAATGGATTCTTCAAGGTCTACTCTCACTTGGTCTTGATGAACTCTCGGGTTCAACTCTATCAACTCTATTACCTGCGCGGTTAACCACTATCGCGCTAAGCCAAGGGCTTAGTAAGATAATTTAGGCTAAAATGCAATGTCACAAATTAATTACATACATTAATCAAAAGCATATTATCTATTCAATATGTTTCTTTGTTTAATGTCACATCAACATTCATATAATAGCACCATTCATTATACTCATTTAAATTTATCATTATAGCCAACAACTATGACTTTATATATGTACCCTTCCCCAACCAGGTCGGTTGCCCTCCAATCCCAAGGGTCCGCAGGAGGCAGATAGGCACGTATAACATTATCAGTAACATACCTTTCCCCATCCAGGTCAGTTGTCCAAGTTCGGTTGCCCATTCCAATGGGTCCGCATGGTTTCGCAGGAGGCAAAAAGGTACGTATAATACTGACTATATCGGACCTTCCTCCTACCAGATCGGTAGTCCAAGATCGGTTGCCCAACCCACTGGGTCCGCATGGTTCCGCAGGAGACGGATAGGTCCGTTCATTAAACTTATCAATACTTTTTCAATTCATTTCTTTTTCACAAGCAAGTTAAGCAATCATGCCTCAACATCTCACATTACAACAAAACAATTTTCTCATAACATCATATCATTCACACTTCATTTCATCATTATATACAATATTCATTACATTATTTAAACACTCACATTATTATTCAATCCTATCATCAATGCATGCTTCAATCATATTTCATTTGAATCATTATAACCTCTTTGGTATAACATTTCAATGTACATTACTCATGAAACACATTACCATTCACAATGCATAACATAACATTGTTCAATCTCAACTATGCAATTAGGGTAAGGAACAATTTATATGATTCATAGCTTTAGGTTCTTCCATATGCATTTGTTTAGGTCATTCATTGTTTAAGTGTGTTTAGGTTTAGATTTAGGTACCAACTTACCTTTGAAGAACCAAAACAATGCAAAAAGAACAAAGAATAAAAACCCTAACCAACACAATTGAGGGACACGGGCAGCTCACTTGAGGGACACGGCCAAGCTTGTGGCCGTGTCACTCATCCTCAAAAACTCCCGAGGCAGACACGGGCAAGGGACATGGCCAAGCTTGTGGCCGTGTCTCTCATCCAAACTTTGGCGGTTGTGAACACGGCTAGGGGACACGGCCGTGTCTCCCAAAAATCAATCCAACACCTTCAAAATTTCATGTCTTGGCCGTGTTTCCCATAGCTTTTGGCCGTGTCACCCATAACCAAAACCCTAACCAAAGCCAACACTTTTCAAATTGCATTTAAACTCAATATACATCATACCACATGCTTCAAATGAACATAATCAATGTTCTAAACACATATTCATCACAATAATCACTTTAAAACACATTAATATCACAATTAAACAAACACCATCTCAAAACCCTAATTAATCACCATCCTTTTTCATCTTTCAAAAACAACATCCATTTAAACATACAATCTTCACAATCCAACCAACACTAATTCCATCTTTTAACTTACAATCAATTTTAACACATAAAGACACAACACAAACTCATCTCATCATCAAACCAACAAACCCTAATTCCTTTCTCACACCACTTCAAAAGAATTGAAGAAATTAAAGAAAAGATCTTACCTCAAATGAAGAAATCCACAAATCTCTAACCAAAACCCTTGCTTCCTTCTTCAAATTGCTTCAAGCCTCAAGATCACCTCTCTTTCTCTCTTTGTCTATGGAGAATCCGGCCACATATGAAGAGAAGAAGAAAATATGAAGCGCAAAGTCAAATTTGGCTTCTTATATCCATCAAGTGTTTTTAATCTTGCAATTACTAAAACACCCTTCACCATTTAACTAACCTTTTGTCTCATATGTGCCCAATTAAGTAATTTCACATGCCACATAAAAATATCCTTTTGCATTGACCAACCCTTTTGACCAATGTATATGTTAATTATATCATCATATAAACAACATATACATTTGTCTCTAAACCCTAAATTTCTTCTCCAAAACACATATATATATATACATTCTCTTCCCATTTCTTTTCTCTTACAATTTAACACATATATTCAATCCAATATATAACAACAACAACACTAACAACAACATCAACAACATAATCAAAACTTCTAGGGCATATATGAGGATATTACATATATTATAAAAATACACTCTTATACACAAAATCTCAAAAATGGCATAACCTTCCCCCATTGAAGGTTTTCCATTCCAACACAATCGATCACTCATTCCAAGCTTATATTCATCACTTTTAACACTAAACAACATGCTTAAATAAATAAAATCACACAATTCAACCACTTTGGAAAATCACTTTTTCAAAACCCTAAATCTCCACTTCCATTCTCAAACTCTAACCCAACACCACCAAATCCAATATTTGACTTTAAAATACTTGTTTATGAATCAAAACAACTCATTTAGAACCAATTTGCATAATTAAAGTTCATGTTTTCAAAACCCCAAAAATCCATAACCCTAAATTCTCTCTCTTCACCATTCTTTAACCAAACTCTATCATCTCTTCAATCTAATATTAGAATCATTGTTAACTACCTAAAATAACATCATACACACCAATTTCAACAATTATAACATACTACACAAAAATCCAAATTCTCACATAATCCAAATTTTCAAGTAATTCAAAGAAAAGAGATGGAAACTTACTAATTTTGGTGGAAATCACCAAAAATCCACTTGAAACTTGTTAATTCCTTCAATTTATGGAGTATGGAAGAAGTAAAATCCTTGGTCTTCAAGCTCCCATGGAAAACGTCCCTTGAAGAAGAAGAAGATGAAGATGAAGACTTTAATATTTCTTTTCCTTTCATCTTTTTTTTAAACCACATATATATATATTAAAATAATTTAATATTTAATAATTTAAATTTTTTTTAATAAATTAAAAGTTCTAATTTCCCTCTTCCATTCAAAAATAATTTATTTTTGAATTATTTTATTAATTTTGAATTTATAAGATTTAATTATCAAAATACCTTTTTTTTTAAAAAGTGTTGACTTTTATATATGTTATGTATATTTTGCATACATATCACATATATATTTCACTTTTTCATTTAAAATCCCTTCATTTTTCATTTAAAACCATTAATTTAATTTATCCTTTTAAATTATAATTTATTTTATCCAATTTTATAAAAATTAGAAATTTTCAAAAATTTTAGGATGTTACATCAATTCACCAATACTTCTCAATTTCTCCATATTTTCTCAAAATACTTATATATAGGTATATATATCAACATTACATATAAAATCCCATATTAAACAAAACTATTCAAATCATTCTTTATAATTTACAATATATACTTCAAAAACATATCATAACATACATAATATCAAAATATACTATAATATAAAAAATGTACATGCTGGCAACTGGCTTTGATCTTGATGTACCCAAAAATAAGTCTTCAAGTTCAATAAATACAAACCTAGACCCGATCAGGTCTAGTAAAACTCTCTGGCTCTACCAAAACATCCATGACACCTGCGCGACGAATTACAATCGCACTAAGCCAAAGCCTAGTGGTACAAACTTTGATAACAATATAGTCCAAATGAAATGTCAATGCACAACACACACACACATATATATATATATATATATATCACAACTCATAACATTATATCTCATTATATTGCTCAATTGTATCACAATTCATAATTCACATTAAAGCAAAGACAAGCATGGGCCCAAAAGGATCTAATATGCTATTCAAATTTCAGAGTTACTGCTTTGGTCCATAATGACACCATGTGTCTAGCCCCGTAGGCAATATATCCATGGATAATGTAATAGCTCCAGTCTCTTGGACCTCAACCCGGCTAGACCCTTAGGCCCCAGTATCTTGGTCCTCAATACGGCTAGACTGCTACAGTTTTTGAGGCTTACGACCCAGTCTTTTCACCACAAAAACATCATATTTATCAGCTAGCCTGGCTTACGACCCAGTCTTTTCACTATTCCAGCATTTAGCCCGTAGGCAATCATAGGCATGCCGCCAAATCCAAACTCTAAAAATTGAATAACATACTAGGCACACAATTTATTCATATTTCTCATTATCAAATTCTTTCATAATTCCTTTGTCAAAACTTTTCTCATTTTCTCATGATCAAACTAGGCACATTGCCTTATTATATCATATTTTTCTCACTTTTTTTTTCATTTATTCATTTTTCTCATTATTAATCTCTTTCTCATTGTCACATATTCAATCTAGACACATTGCCTTATTTTCACATTTTGTTCTCATTTTTCTCATTTTTCACATCTTTCTCATTTTTCTCACTTTTCTCATTTTTTCTCATTTTTATCAATATCAATTCATTTCATTATTCCACATATCTCATTTTTGCATTCACAACACATTACCCAATTACTTTGGGTATTTTCACATAATACATATTTCACATTCTACCCAATTTAGCCATTATTAATGGCTTTTCACAATGCATTTAACACATTTATGACATTTCAAATGTCATAGCACATTATTCATACTCAATCAATGAACCAAATAACTTAACACATTTTCCAACCAAAATGTGTTAAGCCCAAATATCATGCGAATATAAACAATATATTTAAAGTTTGTACATGTAACACCCCTACATTCAATACATGCACACTACAACCACCACAATGCAGTATACATGCACTAAACATAGAGATGCTACAGATTTTTTTTAACATTCAAAACATTTTAAATGATACCATAATTTTTCAATTGTATACATTATAGAAAGATAAGTAATTAACTTGTAATACAAAACTAAATAGATATATATATATAAAGATACATTTAGTTGTTACGCAGCGGAATTTATCAAATATTTACATATATGAAAACATTTAATTTCATATTTACAAATATACACATATGTACATTAAAATCTTTACTTTACAAAATATAAAAGAGTTATACATGATTGGCAAGTCTCCTCTGATCTTTAAGTTTCCAAAATCAACTCTTCACTGTCTACTCTCACTCGGTCTCGAAGAGCTCTCGGGTTCAACCCTATTACCTGCGCGATCAAACACTATCGCGCTAAGCCAACGGCTTAGTAAGATAATGCATGCTAATGTTATGCTTTAATGCAATGCAATGCCAATTCTCAATCCATATTATACATGTAACATCATATATGCAAAGCTAACAACATACCTTTACATTTCATAACTCAACATAAATAGACATATCATATTTCAACATCTTATTATATACCTCATTAGTATTCATTTAATCATTCATAATCAACACTAAACAAAGACAAGCATGGGCCCAAAACACACTAATATGCCATTCAATTTTCAGAGTTAATGTTTTGGTTTTATCATTACATTTATCAATATCATAAACCCAACTAGGCTTCAAGGATTAGGTTCAACCAAGCTTCAAGGGGAGCAAAGCATGCTAAGCATCAACCCAACTTGGCTTCAAGAACCAACCCAACCTAGCTTCAAGGGTGGTAACATCTGAATTAGGCTTCAAGGATTCAATCCAACCTAACTTCAAGAGATTGTTACACTTATTAGGCATGCCACCAACAACAAACTCTGAAAATGGAATAACACATTAGCCACACAAATCATTTATTATTTAATTATCATTTCCATTCTCAACTCTCATCATAGCCAATAACAATGGCCTCATATCACATATAAGTTACCATAGCCAATCACAATGGCATTTTATTCCATCACATTATACATATAGCATTATTGATATAAACATAACCAAACACATTACTCATCACATGAGTCACAATACATGAAATATCACATTGTTCACATAGTATCATATACATTACCATTATCATCATATGCAACAATGCAATAATACAAGATTTGTACTTATTTTACTAACAATTCATACAACTCCTAACATTTCCTTGTCCAAGATTCTTTAACCTCTTAGATCAATGGTCAATCACTATCTTCAAGACTTAAATCAAAAGTAATAGCATATACTTGTTTAGGGATACACAAGAAATAATCCAATTAGGAATTAATTAGGGCAAACCTCAACCCTGACACGTTCACCCACACGGGCGTGTTCATGGCCGTGCCCTAACTCCACAACACAGAAACATTTACACGCTCAACAACATGGGCGTGTTCCTGGGCGTGTAAATTCTCAAATCTTACAGTAGCTATGACACGCTCAATAACACGGGCGTGCTACTGGTCGTGTCAAACCTACTGCCTCCAACACAATTGACACGCCTAAAAACCCTGGACGTGCACATGGGCGTGTCCGGCCACAAATCAAGACTCCAATCAAAAACAACCATACACTCAACAACACACTTCTATACATTAACATCCTCTTCAATAATCTTAACAAAACATACTCAAAACTCATCTCAACTTGCAACACACCCAAAACAAACCAAAACACACATCAAACACCAAACACAAAATCATCTCAAAACCCTTACCACATAGACAACATCATCTCTTCCAACCACTTACTCTTTTCTTCAATCCATACTCAACATCCATCATCCAATCACTCAAACACTTCTCACATCTCAAAATCAACCAACACACTCTTAAAAATCTATCAAACTCAAATATCATTTCAAATAAACACAAAGATCACAAGAGAACTTACCAAAGTTACAAAACTTCTTGAATCACCAACTTGATCACTTAATCTTTCTTCAATTTGAGCTTCACTCAACAAGATCTTCTCTTTGCCTCTTGCTTCCTTTGTCTAAGGAGGAGCCGGCCACAATGTAAAAGAAGAAGAAAAATATCAAGAAGCAAAGTCAAATTTTGCTTTTAATCTCCACCAAGTGATCTTATCCAAGCAATTACCAAAATACCCTCAATCATATAACTAACTTTTTGTTTCATATAAGCCCTTATATGTAATTACACACTCAACACAAATAAATATCTCTTCCATTGACTCTTCATTTGACCAATTTATATGTTATATATATCATCATATACACAACATATACCATTCTCTCTAAACCCTAATTCTTTTCCCCAAAACACATATACACAAGCATTCACTTTCCAAAATCTTTTCTCTTGCAATTTAACACATATATTCAATCCAATATGTCACTACAACAACAATAACAACAACATCAACAACATAATCAAAACTTCTAGACTATATATGAGGATATTACAATTCTCCACCTCTAAAAAGAAAATTTCGTCCTCGAAATTACCTGATATCAAAGCTGAAACAACTGAGGATATTGCTCTCGCATTGTTTGCTCACTTTCCCAAGTTGCTTCTTCCTTTCCATGATTCTTCCATAGAACTTTCACCAATGGCACACTCTTGTTCCTCAACTCTTTCACTTCACGTGCCAAGATAGCAACTGGTTCCTCTTCAAACGTCAAATCTGGACTCACTTCGATAGATTCAATTGGCAACACATGAGATGGATCCGATATGTACCTCCTCAACATAGAAACATGAAATACATTATGAATACGATCCAACTCAGGTGGCAAAGCAAGTCGATACGCAACTGGCCCAACTCTTTCCAACACTTCATACGGTCCGATGAAACGAGGACTCAATTTCCCTTTCCGACCGAACCTCAATATCTTCTTCCAAGGAGATACTTTCAGAAATACCTTATCTCCAACATCAAACTCTATGTCTCTCCTTTTCAGATCTGCATAAGACTTCTGTCGGTCTGAAGCTGCTTTCAACCTGCCTCGTATCAACTTTACTTTTTCTTCAGTTTCTTGAATCAAATTAGGACCAATCAACTTATTATCTCCAAGCTCATTCCAACAAAGAGGTGTCCTACACCGTCTGCCATACAATGCCTCAAACGGTGCCATACCAATGCTGGATTGGTGACTGTTGTTGTAAGTAAACTCCACAAGAGGTAAAAATCTATCCCAACTTCCAAAGAAATCGATGACACAGCTTCTCAACATGTCCTCAATAATCTGTATCACCCTCTCTGACTGTCCATCCGTCTGTGGATGAAAAGCAGTACTGAAGTGTAATCGAGAATCCAAAGCACTATGCAAACTCTTCCAAAATCTGGAAGTAAACCTAGGATCTCGATCAGACACTAAAGAAGTTGGAACACCATGCAACTTCACAATCTCATGGATATACAGTTCAGCCAATCTCTCCAAAGAGTAATCCATCCGAACCGGAAGGAAATGAGCTGTCTTAGTCAATCTATCCACAATCACCCATATAGCATCATGCTTCTTTTGTGTCAATGGCAAACCAGACACAAAATCCATCGTCACTCTATCCCACTTCCATTCTGGTACTGATAATGGTTGAAGCAATCCAGTTGGAACTTGATGCTCTGCTTTAACCTTCTGACAGGTGAGACATTTCGATACAAACTCAGCAATATCTCTCTTCAACCCTATCCACCAGTAATGCTGTCTCAAATCATGATACATCTTTGTATTACCCGGATGCATAGCAAACACTGACTGATGTGCTTCTTCTAAAATGACTCTTTTCAAATCAGCATCATCGGGTACACACAATCGGTTCTTAAACCAGAGACTCCCATCACCTTTCACAACAAAATCTCTAGTCTTCCCATTCTTGCAATCTGAAATAATCTTTTGAATCTTCATATCAGTCAACTGAGCCTCTTTTATCTGATCTAACAAAACTGGTTTCAAAAGCAACTGTGCCAATAATGCAACATCGTTACAAGCTACAAAACTGGCATGCAAAGCTCTCAACTCAACAAGCAACGAGAGCGAGTAAACAGTTAAACCAGCTAAAGACTTCCGACTCAAGGCATCAGCAACAACATTTGCTTTACCTGGATGATAATCAATCAAACAGTCGTAGTCTTTAATCAATTCCAACCATCTCCTCTGTCGAAGATTAAGTTCTTTCTGAACACCCAAATATTTCAAACTTTTGTGATCAGTGTAGATAAAACATTTCTCCCCAAACAGATAGTGTCGCCAAATCTTCAATGCAAACACAATGGATGCTAGCTCCAAATCATGGGTCGGATAGTTAAGCTCATGCGGTTTCAACTGTTGAGATGCATAAGCTATAACTTTACCTTCCTGCATCAGCACACACCCCAAACCACTATGTGAAGCATCACTGAAAATCACATATGGTTTGCCTTCAACAGGTAAAGTAAGAACAGGCGCTTGAGTCAACATATCTCTCAACTGCTCAAAACTAACCTGACACTGATCCGTCCACATAAATTTCACTCCCTTACGAAGCAATCTGGTGAGTGGAGTAGCTATCAAAGAAAACCCTTTCACAAACCGCCGGTAATAACCTGCCAAACCCAGAAAACTTCTAACCTCTGTCACAGACTTGGGTGGACTCCAATTCAATATAGCTTCAACTTTGCTCGGATCAACTCTAATGCCTTCCGCTGAAACTATATGACCGAGAAAAGTCACATGATCAAGCCAGAACTCACACTTCGACAATTTAGCATACAACTGCTTCTCTCTCAAAATCTGCAACACAATCCGCAGATGCTTGTCATGTTCCTCTTCATTCCGCGAATACACCAGAATGTCATCGATGAAGACCACTACAAACTGATCCAGATAGGGCCTGAACACCCTATTCATCAAATCCATAAAAGCTGCAGGTGCATTCGTTAGACCAAAAGGCATAACTAGAAACTCATAATGCCCATACCTGGTCCGAAAAGCTGTCTTAGAAACATCCTCAGCTTTAACTCTCAATTGATGGTACCCAGATCTCAAATCAATTTTAGAAAACACAGCTGCACCCTTCAATTGATCAAAGAGATCATCGATTCTAGGCAAAGGATATTTATTTTTAATAGTCACCTTGTTCAATTGCCTATAATCGATACACAACCTCATAGTACCATCTTTCTTCTTCACAAATAGCACATGAGCTCCCCAAGGAGAAACACTGGGGCGAATAAAACCTTTATCCAACAACTCCTGTAATTGCACTTTCAATTCCCTCAATTCTGCTGGTGCCATTCTATAAGGAGTAATAGAGATAGGAGTGGTACCAGGCAACAATTCAATACCGAACTCCACCTCTCTCTCAGGAGGTAACCCTGGCAACTCCTCTGGAAATACATCTAGGAACTCTACAACTGTGGCAATACTGTCAATGGGAGAACCCTTCACTCTAGTATCTATCACATGAGCAAGATAAGCTTCACACCCCTTTCTAATCAACCTCCTGGCTGCAACAGCTGAAACAAATAAGGAGGCTAGCTGTTCCTGCTCATTAGATACTATCACCTCTCTATCATCAACAGTTCTCAAAGAAACAATTTTCCTTTTACAGTCTACCACAGCTCCATGTCTAGATAACCAGTCCATACCTAGAATCACATCATATTCCTTAAATGGCATCTCAATCAAGTCTCCAAGGAACTCCTCACCTTGCACCCTCACTGCACTATCTCGGTGCACCTTGCTCACAATCACACTATATCCTAACGGATTTGTCACCAACACATCAAATCCTAGGGACTCAGCATGCATATCAGATACAGGCAAAACAGATGCACTAATATAAGAATGTGTGGAACCCGGATCAATCAAAGCAAGTACTGAAGTATCAAATAAAGAAAAAGTACCAGCTATGACTGCCGATGCATCTGGCTGCCTCTGCATAACATACATCCTCTGGGAAGATCCAACCTCCTCTGGTCTACTCTCCCTGGATGTAGCACCTCCTCTAGCACTGAACCCAGATCTGCCTCCCCTGCTGCTACCTCTGCCTGCTCGACCTCCCCTCACACTAGATCGAGAAGCTGCAGTATCAACTGACATCTGTTCTTGCCTCTCAGGACAATCTCTCACAAAGTGATTAGGTGATCCACATCTGAAACAAACCCCTGCTACACCAGTCTTCCAGCAAGGACGACCATGTGGCCTACCACAATGGATACAGATGGGTAAGGTGGATCTCTAAATCATAGGGGTCGGAGCACTTGCCACTGAAGCTGCAGGTCTAAATCTCTGCCTCTGTAACTGCACTGACCTACCGGCTGACCTCTGACTCCTACTAAATCTAGGAACAAAGCTTCCTTTACCTCTCTTAACAGAAGAAGACCCTGCCTCAAACTGGGGCCTCCTAACCCTAACCTCTTCCTCTGAAGCAGCTGCAATAACTTGAGCTCGCTCTACACTCCTAGCTGCTGCAACAAGCTGGGAAAAATCATGATATCGAGAACCAGCCACATGACACATGAGAGAGGGCCTCAATCCTTCCTGAAACCTCCGGCATCTATCTATCTCATCAGCTATAATGCCACCAGCATAATGGCTCAATCTAATAAACTCAACCTCATATTCAGTTACAGTCTTGCTATCTTGCTTCAAGCTTAAGAACTCCATCTTCTTCATGTCTTTGTACTCCCTAGGAGTATACTTCAACTCAAACTCTCTCAGAAAATCCGCATATGACAAGGTTGGTGGATCATCCATAGAATGGGGCACTGTCCTCCACCAGTCATATGCATCCTTCTGTAGCAAAGATCTTGCATAATCAAACTTTTCCTCCGAGGTGGCTTGCAACTGAACAAAGATCCTCTGTACATTGTCTAACCACTGCTCAGCCACTGCTGGATCAGTAGTACCTACAAAATCTTCGGCTCCATACTTCCTTAGTTTATCATAGTGCCTCACTGGTACCATAGGCTGAGGGGGTGGTGGCACTGGTTGCACTGGTGCTTGCCTCAAAGCTTCTACCACATGCCTAACCCAAGCTGGTGGAACCTCCTCACCAACTGGTCTACCCGACACCGAAGCAGGTGCCTCCTCAGCACTAACAACCCTAATTCCATCATCAGGGACAATACTCTCAGCACTACCCTCAACTGACTGGCGTAAGTGAGAATCCATCACAACCTAACACTGCAAACACAGTAGAATACTTCTTATTAAAGATCAGAGATTGCCAATCCCAAACATATATGTTATTCAAAAACCACTTTTTAAAATCAAAATAGTCTTTTTCTTACATTTTACCTAGGTTGAGAATCTCAAACCTAGGCTCTGATACCAAAACAATTGTAACACCCCTACATTCAATACATGCACACTACAACCACCACAATGCAGTATACATGCACTAAACATAGAGATGCTACAGATTTTTTTTAACATTCAAAACATTTTAAATGATACCATAATTTTTCAATTGTATACATTATAGAAAGATAAGTAATTAACTTGTAATACAAAACTAAATAGATATATATATAAAGATACATTTAGTTGTTACGCAGCGGAATTTATCAAATATTTACATATATGAAAACATTTAATTTCATATTTACAAATATACACATATGTACATTAAAATCTTTACTTTACAAAATATAAAAGAGTTATACATGATTGGCAAGTCTCCTCTGATCTTTAAGTTTCCAAAATCAACTCTTCACTGTCTACTCT
This sequence comes from Garcia nutans, assembly GCA_947685225.1. Taxonomy (NCBI): domain Eukaryota; kingdom Viridiplantae; phylum Streptophyta; class Magnoliopsida; order Malpighiales; family Euphorbiaceae; genus Garcia; species Garcia nutans. The sequence goes on from CANTUV010000013.1 coordinate 30,683,569, forward strand.
CACTCGGTCTCGAAGAGCTCTCGGGTTCAACCCTATTACCTGCGCGATCAAACACTATCGCGCTAAGCCAACGGCTTAGTAAGATAATGCATGCTAATGTTATGCTTTAATGCAATGCAATGCCAATTCTCAATCCATATTATACATGTAACATCATATATGCAAAGCTAACAACATACCTTTACATTTCATAACTCAACATAAATAGACATATCATATTTCAACATCTTATTATATACCTCATTAGTATTCATTTAATCATTCATAATCAACACTAAACAAAGACAAGCATGGGCCCAAAACACACTAATATGCCATTCAATTTTCAGAGTTAATGTTTTGGTTTTATCATCACATTTATCAATATCATAAACCCAACTAGGCTTCAAGGATTAGGTTCAACCAAGCTTCAAGGGGAGCAAAGCATGCTAAGCATCAACCCAACTTGGCTTCAAGAACCAACCCAACCTAGCTTCAAGGGTGGTAACATCTCAATTAGGCTTCAAGGATTCAATCCAACCTAACTTCAAGAGATTGTTACACTTATTAGGCATGCCACCAACAACAAACTCTGAAAATGGAATAACACATTAGCCACACAAATCATTTATTATTTAATTATCATTTCCATTCTCAACTCTCATCATAGCCAATAACAATGGCCTCATATCACATATAAGTTACCATAGCCAATCACAATGGCATTTTATTCCATCACATTATACATATAGCATTATTGATATAAACATAACCAAACACATTACTCATCACATGAGTCACAATACATGAAATATCACATTGTTCACATAGTATCATATACATTACCATTATCATCATATGCAACAATGCAATAATACAAGATTTGTACTTATTTTACTAACAATTCATACAACTCCTAACATTTCCTTGTCCAAGATTCTTTAACCTCTTAGATCAATGGTCAATCACTATCTTCAAGACTTAAATCAAAAGTAATAGCATATACTTGTTTAGGGATACACAAGAAATAATCCAATTAGGAATTAATTAGGGCAAACCTCAACCCTGACACGTTCACCCACACGGGCGTGTTCATGGCCGTGCCCTAACTCCACAACACAGAAACATTTACACGCTCAACAACATGTGCGTGTTCCTGGGCGTGTAAATTCTCAAATCTTACAGTAGCTATGACACGCTCAATAACACGGGCGTGCTACTGGTCGTGTCAAACCTACTACCTCCAACACAATTGACACGCCTAAAAACCCTGGACGTGCACATGGGCGTGTCCGACCACAAATCAAGACTCCAATCAAAAACAACCATACACTCAACAACACACTTCTATACATTAACATCCTCTTCAATAATCTTAACAAAACATACTCAAAACTCATCTCAACTTGCAACACACCCAAAACAAACCAAAACACACATCAAACACCAAACACAAAATCATCTCAAAACCCTTACCACATAGACAACATCATCTCTTCCAACCACTTACTCTTTTCTTCAATCCATACTCAACATCCATCATCCAATCACTCAAACACTTCTCACATCTCAAAATCAACCAACACACTCTTAAAAATCTATCAAACTCAAATATCATTTCAAATAAACACAAAGATCACAAGAGAACTTACCAAAGTTACAAAACTTCTTGAATCACCAACTTGATCACTTAATCTTTCTTCAATTTGAGCTTCACTCAACAAGATCTTCTCTTTGCCTCTTGCTTCCTTTGTCTAAGGAGGAGCCGGCCACAATGTAAAAGAAGAAGAAAAATATCAAGAAGCAAAGTCAAACTTTGCTTTTAATCTCCACCAAGTGATCTTATCCAAGCAATTACCAAAATACCCTCAATCATATAACTAACTTTTTGTTTCATATAAGCCCTTATATGTAATTACACACTCAACACAAATAAATATCTCTTCCATTGACTCTTCATTTGACCAATTTATATGTTATATATATCATCATATACACAACATATACCATTCTCTCTAAACCCTAATTCTTTTCCCCAAAACACATATACACAAGCATTCACTTTCCAAAATCTTTTCTCTTGCAATTTAACACATATATTCAATCCAATATGTCACTACAACAACAATAACAACAACATCAACAACATAATCAAAACTTCTAGACTATATATGAGGATATTACAGTACATACCTCAAATAATAACCAAAATAATCTTAAAACTCTCACCAACTTTCTCTTCCAAGTTGCCCTTCAACACTTGGATCCAAAATACTTCCTCTCAATGCCTATATCAAATGTGATCATAAATAATCATTTAATATCACATTCTAAGGCATTCTCAACATCAAACCTTAATTTAACAACACTCCTACAAAATTTCAAAAATTAAGTCTTCGCTTACTTTAACTTAGTAAATCCATATTAACCCATTAAATTATTGTTTTGGATTTATTTGTATCATTACAAGCATATTTTAACATGTTTAAACCAATTACATTAATTAACCACATGCTTATGTTCAAAATCCTAAAATGGCATAACCTTCACCATTGAAGGATCTCCATTCCAACTCTATTCAATTATCATTTCAATCTTATTTCCACCACTTATAGCATTAAATAACATGATTTAAGCATTAAAATCAAATAATTAATCATTCTTTGAAAATTCACTTTTCCAAAATCCTAAATCAATACTACCATCTTCAAACTTAACTAAATCTATCATTTGATTTTAAAATCCTTGTTTATGCATCAAAACAACACATTTGGAACCAATTTGCACAATTAAAACTCATGATTTCAAAAACCCAAATGTTCCATAACCCTAAATTCTCTCTCTTCAACCAACTTAACTCAAACTTAACCATTTCTTCAATCCAACTTAAGAATCATTAATAATTAAACAAAATAGCATCTTTCATATGCATTTAACCAATTAAAACACACTCCATTAAAATCTCAAATTATACATAATCATATATTTAGATGAAACTTTAAAATTGTAAAGGAAAACTTACTAATTTCTGAAGAAATCACCAAAACCCACTTGGTTCTTTTAAAATCCTTGGAAATTGGTTGTTTAAATGAAGCAAAAACCAATCTTCCTCATCCATGGAGAAAACATCAAAGAGAGGAAGAAGAAGAAGAAAAAAAAATCTTTTAAAATTTTTTATTTTTTCTCTTTCCTTCATTTAAGACTACACATATATATTTTTATATTATTTTAATTAATTAATTATTTATTTATTTTAAAAATATCAATTTTCATCTTCCATTCAAAAAATATTTTCTTTTTAAATTATTTTATTAAGTTTTAAATTTTATAAAGTATATTTACTAATTTACCCCTCCTTTACTATTTATGTTTTTGTCTTTTTAATTTCTTTCTTCTTTAATTTCTAGCCTTATATATAAATATTTATTTATTTATTTAATTATTAATAAATATCTTTAATCTTCTACCACCCAAAAATAAATTAATATTGAATTATTTTTATTTACTTATTATTAATTAATTAATAATTACAAAATATCACACTTTTCCATCATCTTCCACTATCTAATATTATTTTATTATTATTATTTTCATCATTCACTTTTCCAACATCAAATTATATCCCACATATATATATATATTGTATATTTTATTTATATGTATATTTCTTATATATGTTACTTATATTTCACATATATCATTATGTACATATTTATGTAATGTATATACTATGTCTATGTATTATATATTAATGAATATAAATACCCATATGCACAAATAATATTTCTATATACACATCAAATTTACCTTATATGTGTATTAAATATATTAAGTATGTAATATATATATCCAATATATACAATTAATATACCATATGTATATATTATATATACACTAGGTATATATATTGGTTATGTACAACTTTTATATCTCCAAATACTTATTTAATTTCTCTAAAATTACGGTTATGATAATTTTCTCTCCCTTAAATAATTTCATCCTCGAAATTATCTAGTACGGTAATAAATCATCAAAAAAAAAATATAATCTTAAAATCTTATATTAAATTAATCATCTCATCAATCGAATTGTCATTAGACAAAATTAGTTCATCTCCTTAATATATATACACCACACACCTATTGCACTCAAGATATTTGATCACTTCATTATCTTAAAAATATACTCTCGTAACCTTAAATTCAAATGTTAAAAACTTTTATCTTAACACAATAATTTTACACATCTTCACTTTGATCCTACTCTTTATACAATTACCACATATTAATTTAATATCACCATTATACAACAACAAAATCTTATTTCCTTAGTAAGATTCATTCCAATTATACTATAACTAACATTTTTCTCTTATAATTATTTGAAACTAACATAACTTAGCTCCTTTCATATGCATATACATATCAGAACGCTGTACTATGCACATTATCATATAGCTTGCATATTCTTAATACAACTACACACATTGAATTTCAATAAATATTTATAAACTTGTTACATTTAAGATCAATTGATCTAACTATCACAATACGGCCATCACAGCCTTATTCTATTATGACCAACCTTTAGTCTATTTTAAATTCATCAATCTGTTTTCAATTAATGACCTAATTCTATTAGGTCAAATTTATTCTCAAATTTTAATTCTCTTCAAATTCATCATTACAGATAATATTCATTTCCCCTAGCCTCATTCACTTTAAATGTCATTTTCATCAACTTATTCATTTTATACCACTTTCAAACACATTCAATATAGCTCTTATGCACATTTCATAATTCCTTTCATTTACCCCTTTTCTCATATTTCTTATAGTTACCATATTTACAAAAATCACTGTTCTTACACATCATTTATAGCTTATCATATTTTCACAATTCTCTTCTGTTTTCACACAATTTATGGTCATAAATAAATTTATACATAAGGTTATGAGTCCAACTATACCAGCCACAAATCTTGCTTGTATCTCATGAAACAAAAACTATCAATTTCACTCAATATATTTCATAATTGTATCATCTTAAGTCCATGTCTGTAGGTTACAAATAAACACCGCCTTCAATATAATTCTTTCTCAAATAGCTCTTATCTCGAAACTACACCCATGTTTTAATGGTCACACATCCGTGGCATTTTAAAATCACATATAAGTTCTTTAAACTCTTACTACATGAAGAGTTAACACATTTCAGCTCTGATTCAAAGCAATTTACTTTTGATCAGTTGATCATCATTAGCCTAACTCATGTTTCAACAATATTATCATTATCATCTCTTACATATACACATTCGTTCATATGCTAATTTTACGTAATTTTCATTTATTACTCCATTTCTAATCTATCTCTTATAAAAAAAATTTATTTTTTTTCACTTCCATACTTTCTTCATTATACTTTCCTTTTCTTTACAATCTCTTATTTATACGCATATACTTTGGGCCCAAAACACTACACAATCATCAAGTTTAGTTGTTACAATAACAATTTCACCGTCCAACGCTGCTCGAGTCCAATCTCAATCTCAATTTCATCACATGACCTATCTATACGCAAGTCAAGACCTAATCTCTCTTAGGTCTATTAATACATGCAATATCATTCTCAATATCACTAGACAAGTAATTGTATAAGGTAGCAAACACTCGATAATATTTTTTTTAATCATCCATATATACCTTTGTAAGTCATATTCACAATGTGACTTACTTTCCACATTTTCTTACATATCACAATAGCATTCATATTGAAAAATCTCATCACATATATCATACAATTATACTCAATTCCTCTTTTACATACAACCTATACAAAGTTAACATTTATCACCTTTCAGAGAGCATTATCATTTCTCATTCTTTTGACATACTTAAATTATTCATCACTTCAACATATATATACACTCTGACCACAACATAATTAATATTTTTTTTATTTAATCGCCCATTTCTTAAATAAGTTTCTTATTATATATATATATTTAACACTTCATATAAATCTTAGTCACATTTCCAATGTGACATCTCTCTCACTCATTTTTTTTTCAATTATTATACCCTTCATATCCATTTTCATCATTTTCAATTCAGTTACCTAAAGTAACTCATTTTCACTTGCTTAATCATTTCTCTTTATTTCATAACAAATTTCTATATTATCAACCACATTACACCTTAGTTAGTACTTTTATAAATAATATTACTCATTCAAAATTACTCCCATGCTTATTAAATATTAAACTATCAATATCTAACCAATCATCATCGAAATTCCCTTACAACTCTAAATTTTCAACTTACTACTTTACTTAAACTTCATTATATTAATCTCACTTTCAAGAGCTAACTTTATAAGCATTACCTATATATTAATATAACATCAAAGTACACACTCATTAACTTTATAAGCATTACCTATATATGAAAACCCATTTCAAAAATTCAAATTCCACATAATACAACCAACAATATGAACCTCACTAAATTTCATCCACTTAGATACTTTAATTTTACACACTCAACCCTAAATCATGTATTATTATTCCATAATAAATAATTCGCTATCATATGTGATTTCGCTCTTTGATTTTAATTATGAACTCTTTGTTGCAAATTATTAAAAACTCCATATTCCATCTTCATACTTTTACCTATATGTATATAAATTTTTATAATTTTCTTCATTCATTTGTCTCATGAAATTAATTTATTACTCATGTATACAAAATTGTATGACTTCCTTAGTTTCATGTCACTCTCACTTTCAATTTTAATATTCCTTATCAATTCTTTATAAAAGCTTGTAAAATTTTATCCATGTGCACTTGACACATATATGGACTTATATTTAAAATTTTAGATTTTTCCAAATTGATTTAGTATATTTAAAAATTAAATCGTCCAAAATCAGAGAATCTGTCTCTTTAATAATTTCTCTGGCAGTATCCGGTTGTCCATTTTTTTCAGGTATCATAACTTAATAAAAATTCATGAAATTTTAACCATATATTATAGGGATACATATGATATTGGGTGTAAATTTTCATATTTTTCTGGGTGGGTTTGCCACAGTTTTTAAATATGTTTCTCAATTTCTACAGATTCTGAGTTTCTGGAACTCCTCCAACAATCTGTGTTCTTCTACCTTTCTTAATTTGTAATTCATCTTTAAAAATTATGAAATTTTATACATTAGATTCTAACATATAGAAAAACTTTTCATTAAATTTTCAAACTCATCCAACATTTCTATATTTATTTAAAAATTTGACAATATCATTTTACAGCATACCTATAAAATTTTCTGTAACTATCATATCCATTTCTCAAACTTTTTATTTCATATCTTAAATCATTTCATAAATTATTTTTCTTAATTCCACTTATTCATCAATTAAATCAACTAAGAATCTTAATTTCGAATAGAAATTCCAAAAATTCTTAATCCATAAGGTCCAGAATGATGCTTCTACTGTGCACTTTGATCTATATAACTCAGACGTCATCTCAACTCATATCCGTTATGCCGAACGGACATGCCACATCAAGGATCAGATAAATTGCTAGTGCCAATGCATGCATCGCAATTAAAAATTATTTTTTTAAAATTCTAATTTTCTCTCTCTAACACCTCACCTAGGTCGAGAACATCAAACCTAGGCTCTGATACTAAAATAAATGTAACACCTTTATACCCTATATACGTACAATACATATTTTCAGCATATGTAAAATACGCATATACAGTATAAAAATGTCACAAATCGATTTAATAAAAAAATTTATATATTTCTGTTTTAAAATTTCAAATACTAAATATATAAAATTAGTTAGTATATAAATATTATTTACTTGCTATAGTAACCCGAAATAACATTTTATAAGAAAATCTCTTGGGAAAAATTCGCTAGAGTTTTGTCTGTAATTTGGACATTTTTAAAATTCAACAAAACACAACCTGCGTAAAACAAACACTCCAAATAAAATCAATTCACCAATTCACCAATACTTTTCAATTTCTCCATATTTTTTCAAAATACTTATATATAGGTATATATATCAACGTTACATATAAAATCCCATCTTAAACAAAACTATTCAAATCATTCTTTACAATTTACAATATATACTTCAAAAATATATCATAACATACATAATATCAAAATATACTATAATATCAAAAATGTACATGCTAGCAACTGGCTCTGATCTTGATGTACCCAAAAACAACTCTTCAAGTTCAATAAATACAAACCTAGACCCGACCAGGTCTAGTAGAACTCTCCGGCTCTACCAAAACGTCCATGACACCTGCGCGACGAATTACAATCGCGCTAAGCTGAAGCCTAGTGGTACAAACTTTGATAACAATATAGTCCAAATGAAATGTCAATGCATAACACACACACACACATATATATATATATATCACAACTCATAACATTATATCTCATTATATTGCTCAATTGTATCACAATTCATAATTCACATTAAAGCAAAGACAAGCATGGGCCCAAAAGGATTTAATATGCTATTCAAATTTCAGAGTTATTGCTTTGGTCCATAATGACACCATGTGTCTAGCCCCGTAGGCAATATATCCATGTATAATATAATAGCCCCAGTCTCTTGGACCTCAACCCGGCTAGACCATTAGGCCCCAGTATCTTGGTCCTCAACCATGTTATACTGCTACAGTTTTTTAGGCTTACGACCCAGTCTTTTCACCCTAAAAACATCATATTTATCAGCTGGCCTTGCTTACGACCCAATCTTTTCACCATTCCAGCGTTTAGTCCATAGACAATCATAGGCATGCCACCAAATCCAGGACTCTAAAAATTGAATAACATACTAGGCACACAATTTATTCATATTTCTCATTATCAAATTCTTTCATAATTCCTTTATCAAAACTTTTCTCATTTTCTCATGATCAAACTAGGCACATTGCCTTATTATATCATCTTTTTCTCACTTTTTTTTTCATTTTTTCATTTTTCTCATTATTAATCTCTTTCTCATTGTCACATATTCAATCTAAGCACATTGCCTTATTTTCACATTTAGTTCTTATTTTTCTCATTTTTCACATCTTTCTCACTTTTCTCATTTTTATCAATATCAATTCATTTCATTATTCTACATATCTCATTTTTGCATTCACAACACATTACCCAATTACTTTGGGTATTTTCACATAATATACAAATTTCACATTCTACACAATTTAGCCGTTATCAATGGCTTTTCATAATGCATTTAACACATATATGACATTACAAATGTCATAGCATATTATTCATACTCAATCAATGAACCAAGTAACTTAACACATTTTCTAACCAAAATGTGTTAAGCCCAAATATCATGCAAATATAAACAATATATTCAAAGTTTGTACATACCTCAAATAACAACCAAAATAATCTTAAAACTCTCACCAACTTTCTCTTCCAAGTTGCCCTTCAACACTTGGATTGACCAAACTTGTAACACCCTTATACCCTATATACGTATAATACATATTTTTAGCATATGTAAAACACGCAAATAAGGTATAAAAATATCACAGACCTGTTTACTAAATTTTTTTTCACATTTCTAATTTAAAATTTCAAATTCTAAATATATAAAAATTAAATAAAATATAAACATTCTTTACTTGTTATAAGAACCCAAAATAAATATATATATAAAAATCTCTGGGAAAAATTCGCCAGAGTTTTGTCTGTAATTTGAATATCACAAAATTTAGCAATTACTCAACCTACAAAAAAAAAACACTCCCAAATAATTTCCAATCACCATCTCAACCATACTTCTCAATTTCACCAAGTTTCTCAAACATTTATACATATAGATATATATAATTTAAAACACACTTACTCTCCCATTTCAAATACATTTACCCAAACATTCTTTATAATATACAATACGTAAAATTGAAAACATAATATATTATGCATAAAACTAAAAAATGTATAATAACATAAAAATATATACATGCTACTGGCAGTGTTTCTGATCTCGATAGCAACTCAACTACAAGTCTAGACCCGACCTGGTCTAGAAGAGATCTCTGTCTAGAAGAACTCAACTACAGGCAAGATAGATACACTTATGTATAAAGGCATAGATTCTGGATCAATAAGAGCAAGAACTGAAATGCCAAATAAAGAAAATATACCCGCAATAACTATTGAAGCATCCGGCTGCCTCTGCATCACATACACTCGCTGAGATGGCCCAGCCTCATCTGGCCTACTGCCTCCGGATGTAGAGCCTCCTCTCTGACTAATCCCGGGTCGACCACCTCTACTGAAACCTCTGCCCCCTCGACCTCCTCTACTGACACTGGGTCGAGAAGCTGCAGTATCAGTCTGTCTATCTTCCAGTAACTCAGGACAACCTTTGATGAAATGATCTGGTGACCCACATCTAAAACACACTCTTGGTCCACCCATCTTCCAGCAAGCACCCCCATGTGCCATACCACAATGGACACATGTTGGTGGAGTAGACCTATGAACCACTGGAGTCGGAGCACTAGCTACCAAAGCTGTAGGTCTCGATCTCTGCCTCTGATATTGAACTGGTCTACCAGGCTGCCTCTGACTCCTACTGACCCTCGGAACAAAGCTTCCTCTGCCTCTCTTCATAAACGATGACCTTGCCTCAAACTGAGGTCTCCTTACTCTAGTCTCCTCCTCAGTAGTAGCTGCTGTAATACCTTGTGCTCTCTCAACACTTCTGACAGCTGCAACCAACTGAGAAAAGTCTTGGTATTAAGAACCAGCAACAATACACATAATAGAGGGTCTCAACCCCTCCTCAAATCTCGTGCAACGATCTATCTCATCTGAAATAATCCCACCAGCATAGTGACTCAACCGGATATACTCAATCTCATACTCTGTCACCGTCTGGTTATCCTGTCTCAAATTCAGAAACTCCATCTTCTTGGCATCCTTATACTCCCTCGGAGTATACTTCTGCTCAAACTCCCACAGAAAATCACCATAAGACAAGGTCGGTGGATCATCCATCGCATGTGGAACCGTCTTCCACCAATCATAAGCATCTCTCTACAGAAGTGATCTAGCATAATCAAATTTCTGTTCAGAAGTAGCCTGTAGCTGAATGAATATCCTCTGAACTCTATCCAACCACTGTTCAGCTACTGCAGGATCTGTAGTACCAAAGAAGTCCTCAGCTCCGAACTTTCTCAATTTATCATACTACCTCATCGGTACTTGTGGCTGTGTTGGCGGTGGTGACTGCTGCACTGGAGCTTGCCTCAACAAATCTACCATATGCCGTAACCAAATCGGCAGAATTTCATCAGTAGCTAGTCTTTCTGGCACAGGAACAGGTGCCTCTCCAGCTCTCTCAACCCTAGCTCCATCTCTACCCTCATCAGGAGCTACACTCTCAGCACTACCTTCTATGGACTGACATGACTGAGACGCCATCACTACCTATTTCTGCAAACACAGCAGGATATACCTCGTCAAAGATCTGAAACTGCCAATGCCAATGCATGTATCTTATTTAAAAACCATATTTTAAAAATCAAAAATTTCTTTTTCTCTTACAATTCACCTAGGTTGAGAACCTCAAACCTAGGCTCTGATACCAAAACAATTGTAACACTCCTATACCCCATATACGTACACCACATATACTCTCAATATGTAATATACGTATACTGGATACAAGGATGTCACAGCCTATTTGAAGCAAACCAACCTTTAATAGAATAATCATAATAGGTAGTAATAGATAAAACATTTCTTATTAAAGCACATATACATATATACCACAATAGTACCCAAAAGTTTATCTAAAACATTTGTTTAATAAGCAGCGGAAAAATGTAGTGGAATATACATATGTATACATCAAAATTAATATTTACAAAAATATAGAGTTTATACATGCTTGGCAGTTCGTCTCTGATCTTGAAGTCCAAAAATCAACACTTCACAAAGGGTCACAAACCTAGACTCCACTCGGTCTAGCATAACTCCATGGTTCTACCCTGTCACCTGCGCGATGAACCACAATCGCGCTAAGCCAACGACTTAGTGATACTAACCATGATGACAATATGTTTTTAATGTAATGACAATGTCACACTTTCAAGCATTAGAAACAATATTCAAGAATATCATATTTCATAATATTACCTTTCATTATATTGATCAATTATTTCATCATTCATGATTCACATTTAAAGCAAAGACAAGCATGGGCCCAAAAGAAACTAATATGTCATTCAAATTTCAGAGTTACTGTTTTGGTTCAATAATCACATTTATCAAGCCTGTAGGCGATTAACAATTGTTTTGATTACCAAAATAATTGTAACACCCCTATACTCCATATACGTACACCACATATACTCTCAATATGTAATATACGTATACTGGATACAAGGATGTCACAGTCTATTTGAAGCAAACTAACCTTTAATCAAATAATCATAATAGGTAGTAATAGATAAAACATTTCTTATTAAAACACATATACATATATACCACAATAGTACCCAAAAGTTTATCTAAAACATTTGTTTAATAAGCAGCGAAAAAATGTAGTGGAATATACATATGTATACATCAAAATTAATATTTACAAAAATATAGAGTTTATACATGCTTAGCAGTTCGTCTCTGATCTTGAAGTCCAAAAATCAACACTTCACAAAGGGTCACAAACCTAGAGTCCACTCGGTCTAGCAGAACTCTCCGGTTCTACCCTGTCACCTACACGATGAACCACAATCGAGCTAAGCCAACGACTTAGTGGTACTAACCATGATGACAATATGCTTTAAATATAATGCCAATGTCACACTTTCAAGCATTAGAATCAATATTCAAGAATGCTATTTTTCATAACATTAAATCTCATCATGTTATTCATTTGTTTCATCATTCATAGTTCACATTAAAGCAAAGACAAACATGGGCCCAAAAGAAACTAATATGTCATTCAACTTCCAGAGTTACTGTTTTGGTTCAATAATCACATTTATCAAGCCCGTGGGCGATTCATTATCACAATGAGAAATATCTCATATGTAACATCCCAACTAGGCTTCAAGGACTAGGCCCAACCAAGCTTTAAGGGGAGCTAAGCATCAACCCAACTTGGCTTCAAGGACCAAGCCCAACCCAGCTTCAAGTGATTATTACTTTTAGGCATGCCACCAATAACAAAACTCTGAAAATTGAATAACACATTAGGCACACAATTCTTTCATTATTAATTCCATTCTCATTTTCTCATAATCATCTAGGCACAATGCCTCAATATTTCATTTACATCATTATAGCCAATATCAATGGCTTCACATTTCATCATTTGAGTGCATATCACAACTTACATTGTTCATATATTTTGAATCCTCAACATATAATTTACATAGTTCACATTATGCAAAACATAGCATTATTCATATGCATCAACAATGTAGTGGGTTACTTAACACATTTCCATCCAAATGTGTTAAGTTCCACAGTCATGTACATGTATGCAATCATGTAAGGTTTGTACTTACCTCAAGAGCTACAAACACCAATTCCAAACTCCTCTTCCAAAAATCCTTCAACACTTGGATTAGGGCAACTCACTCACTTCAAAACCTAATTCAAAGGTGATTATACATACTTACTTAGTGATACACATAAGAAAATAAGAACAAGAACCAACTAGGGCAAACTCTACACATGACACGCTCAACAACACGGGCGTGTCCCTGATCGTGCCCTAAACCCACATCACAGAAGCTTTGACATGGGCGTGTCACTGCACGTGTCAATTCTCCTCCAACACAGAAACTATGACACGCTCAGTGACATGGGCGTGTCACTAGACATGTCAATCTACCAAAAACACAGTAGCTGTGACACGCTCAGTGACATGGGCGTGTCACTGGTCGTGTCACCCATCCAGAAAACAAAACCATCGACACACCCAAAGACTTGGCCGTGCTCATGGGTGTGTCAGGCCAAAAACCCTGATTCCGACACCAACAATACTACATCCAACAAACATCATACTTAACCCTTTTTCCACTCCAAACAATCTTACCCAAAACCATCAATAACCATAATAAACTTGCATAAACACCAAAATAACTCAATACATACATCAAAACACAATCACAACCATTTTCACAAATCAACACATACACAAACCACAACACTTACTTTCCATCACCAAACTTGACCTTTCCTTCAAACCAACCCCAAAATCAAAGCCAAATAGATAACCCAATCTCAAACAAATCAAAATTAACCATACACATATCATCAACAACCATTCACCAAACTCAATTCACAAACTCAAAAGAAAACTAATGAAACAAGTTGGGAACTTACCAAAAGTGAAGAAAATCTTTAGAATTCCAACTTGATCACTTGCAACACCCTTCAAATCTTGAGTTTGGAAGAACAAAATCTCTCTTTCCCTCTTGTTAATGGAGATGGCCGGCTAAGCACAAGAAAGAGGAAGAAGATGATGATAAGTCAACCCTCACACTTGTCTCTTAACCACTAAAGTCCTCTTTTAATATCCACCAAGCAATTATAATAATAAAATATTAAATATCATCATCAACTTAATTTAATTTCCATTTATAAAATAATCAATAAATCTCATTTGACCAACTAATAAGTTGACTTGTATATGTTGTATATATCTCTATATATATACAACATATACACACTTCTCTTTTCCTCTCTTACCACTTAATCATAAAGTATATACTTTATATCATTTAATCCAATCACAACAATAAGCATTTCAAAATTTTAGGGTATAGTTTGGGATATTACAGATAGCAACTCAACTACAAGTCTAGACCCGACCTGGTCTAGAAGAACTCTCCGGCTCAGCTGAGTCTACCCTGTCACCTGCGCAATGGAAACAATCGCGCTAAGCCGAAGCCTAGTGGTACAAACTTTGATAATAACAATATAACTCAATGCAATACCAAATGCACAATGTATATAGATGTCACTTCAATCCACTTATATTTTTCAAATATTTCATAATTCACATTAAAACAAAGACAAGCATGGGCCCAAAAAGGATCTAATATGCTATTCAAATTTCAGAGTTACTACTTTGGTCCATAATGACACCATGTGTCTAGCCCCGTAGGCAATATATCCATGGATAATGTAACAACCCTAGTCTCTTGGACATCAACCCGGCTAGACCCTTAGGGCCCAGTATCATGGTCCTCAACCCGGCTAGACTGCTACAGTTTTTGAGGCTTACGACCCAGTCTTTTCACCCCAAAAACATCTTATTTATCAGCTGGCCTGGCTTACGACCCAGTCTTTTCACCATTCCAGCATTTAGCCCATAGGTAATCATAGGCATGCAGCCAAACCCAGAACTCTGAAAATTGAATAACATACTAGGTATGCAATTTATTCAAATTTCTCATTATTAATCTCTTTCTTATTTTTACATATTCAATCTAGGCACATTGCCTTATTTTCACTTATTTTCACTTTTCTCATTTTTCACATCTTTCTCATTTTTCTCACTTTTCTCATTTTTATCAATATCAATTCATTTCATTATTACACATATCTCATTTTTTTTTCACAACACATTACCCAATTACTTTGGGTATTTTCACATAATATGCATATTTCACATGTTACACAAATTAGCCATTATCAATGGCTTTTCACAATGCATTTAACACATATATGACATTACAAATGTCATAGCATATTATTCATTCACAATCAATGAACCAAGTAGCTTAACACATTTTCAACCAAAATGTGTTAAGTCCAAATGTTATGCAAATATAGATATTATATTCAAAGTTTGTTCATACCTCCACTAACAACCCAAAGCAAGCTACTAACAACCCAAAGCAAGCTAAAAACAACCCTTAATCCAATCTTTCCAACTTGCCCTTCACCACTTGGATGAAGCAAATCAACCTCCCTCAAAGCCTAAACCAAATGTGATAGCAAATAATCATTTAGTATCACATTTAATGGCATTTCCAACATTCAACCATAATTACACATCACTCCTACAAATTTCCAAAAGTTTAGTCTTTCCTTACTTCAACATTACAATTCTATTCTACTACAATTAAATTAGTGTTTTATGTTTATTTATATTATTAAAAACATATTTTAATGCATTTAAATCATTTACATTATAAAAATACACTCTTATACCCAAAATCTCAAAAATGGCATAACCTTCCCCCATTGAAGGTTTTCCTTTCCAACACAATCCATCACTCATTCCAAGCTTATATTCATCACTTTTAACACTAAACAACATGCTTAAACAAATAAAATCACACAATTCAACCACTTTGGAAAATCACTTTTCCAAAACCCTAAATCTCCACTTCCATTCTCAAACTCCAACCCAACACTACCAAATCCAATATTTGACTTTAAAATACTTGTTTATGAATCAAAACAACTCATTTAGAACCAATTTGCACAATTAAAGTTCATGTTTTCAAAACCCCAAAAATTCATAACCCTAAATTCTCTCTCTTCACCATTCTTTAACCAAAGTCCATCATCTCTTCAATCTAACCTTAGAATCATTGTTAACTACCCAAAATAACATCATACACACCAATTCCAACAATTATAACATCCTACATAAAAATCCAAATTCTCACATAATCCAAATTTCCAAGGAATTCAAAGAAAAGAGATGGAAACTGTAAACCCTTAATTTTTGACCCAGTCTGGTCCAATATATTTTAATTAGTCCAAAATAATTTTTGTGTTGTCCAATATATTTTAATTAGTCCAAAATAAATTTTTTTATCTTAATTAAATAATATTTGCTTTAGTATTTAATTTTTATTAATAATAAACAAATAAATAAAAATAAAAATCGGCGACGGAATGGCCCGCAGGCAATTTCACCGCCGCAGCCCGCTACATTCTTCAACCTGTCCTCAAGTCTAGAACAATTGGGAAAACTGACTCTGCATTGCCTGCTAACTTTCCCAGGTCGCCTCCTCAGTGGCATGATTCCTCCAAAGGACTTTCACAAGTGGCACCTTCTTATTCCTCAATTCTTTAACCTCTCGTGCCAAAATCACCACTGGTTCTTCCTCAAAAGTTAGATCCGGACTCACATCAATAGATTCCACTGATAGAATGTGAGATGGGTCTGACCTGTACCTCCGAAGCATAGAAACATGAAAAACATTATGGATTCTATCCAAATCAGGCGGCAAAGCGAGTCGATAAGCCACTGGTCCAACTCTTTCCAGTACCTCATAAGGTCCAATAAAACGAGGACTCATCTTCCCTTTGCGGCCAAATTTCAAAATTCTCTTCCAAGGAGAAACTTTCAAAAATACTTTATCTCCAACACTAAACTCTATGTCTCTCCTCTTCAAACCTGAATAGGATTTCTGTTGGTCTGAAGCTGCTTTTAAACGACCCCGAATCACCTTCACTTTCTCCTCTGTTTCTTTAATCAAATCGGGACCAACCAGTTTACCTTCTCCAACCTCATCCCAACACAAATGTGTCATGCATCTCCTGCCATATAAAGCCTCATAAGAAATCATCCCAATACTCAACTGATGACTGTTGTTATAAACAAATTCAATTAATGGAAAAAC
Organism: Garcia nutans; assembly: GCA_947685225.1. Lineage (NCBI taxonomy): Eukaryota > Viridiplantae > Streptophyta > Magnoliopsida > Malpighiales > Euphorbiaceae > Garcia > Garcia nutans. Next base: position 30,701,224 of record CANTUV010000013.1, read on the forward strand.
TCTGTCCCAATTCCCGGAAAAATCAATGATACAGCTCCTCAACATATCCTCCAGAATCTGTATCACTCTCTCTGACTTTTCATCTGTCTGAGGATGGAAAGCAGTACTAAAATGCAATTGAGAACCCAAAGCATTATGCAAACTCTTCCAAAACCTCGAAGTAAACTGGGGATCTCGATCCGACACCAAAGAAACTGGGACTCCATGCAACCTGACTATCTCGTTGATATACAGCTCAGCCAACCTCTCAAGAGAATAATCAATCCGAACTAGAAGAAAATGAGTTGTCTTCATCATCCGGTCAACTATCACCCAGATTGCATCATGCTTCTTCTGAGTTAAAGGTAGTCCAGTCACAAAATCTATTGTCACTCGCTCCCATTTCCACTCTGGCATTGATAAAGGTTGGAGCAACCCTGAAGGAACTTGGTGCACAACCTTCACTTTCTAGCAAGTGAGACATCTGAATACAAACTCTGCTATGTCCCTCTTCATACCTGACCACCAATAATGTCGCTTTAAGTCCTGATACATCTTCGTACTCGCAGGGTGCATAGCAAAAAGTGACTGATGTGCTTCCTCTAATATCATTCTATTCAATTATGCATCATCAGGAATACACAATCTATCTCTGTACCATAAACTGCCATCATCCCTCACATAAAAGTCTCGACTGTCCCCCTTCTGACAAACCAACACAATTTTTTGAATTCTCTCATCTGCCAACTGAGCCTCCCTAATATGATCCAACAAGACTGGCCTTAACTGCAACTGAGTTATCAAAGCACCATCATCAGAAGACTCAAATTTAGCGTGCAACGCTCTCAACTCAATAAGCAACGAGAATGAATAAGCACTCAAACCTGCCAAAGATTTTTGACTCAATGCATCAGGAACAACATTTGCCTTACTAGGATGATAATCAATCAAACAGTCGTAGTCTTTAATCAACTCTAACCACCTTCTCTGCCGAAGATTTTGCTCTCTCCGAACACCCAGGTATTTCAAACTCTTGTGATTCGTATAAATGAAACACTTTTCTCCATACAAATAATGCCGCCAAATCTTCAAGGGAAAAACTATTGCTGCTAATTCCAAATCATGCGTTGGATAATTCAGCTCATGCGGTTTCAACTCTTAAGAGGCATAAGCAATGACTCTACCCTCTTGCATCAGAACACAACCTAAACCACTATATGAAGTATCACTATATATCACATATGGTTTACCTTCAACAGGCAGGGTAAGGACAGGAGCCTGAGTCAACATCTCTTTCAGCTGCTCAAAATTTGCCTGACACCGATCAGTCCACACAAATTTAACTCCTTTCTGAAGTAATCTGGTGAGTGGTGTAGCTATTATGAAAAACCCTTCACAAATCGACGATAATAGCCTGCCAATCCCAGAAAGCTTCTAACCTCTGTCACAGTCTTCGATGGACTCCAATTCAAGATAGCCTCAACTTTACTCAGATCAACTCTAATACCCTTTGCTGAAACCACATGACCAAGAAAAGCTACCTTATCGAGCCAGAACTCACACTTAGATAGTTTAACATACAACTGCTTCTCTCTCAGAGTCTGTAATACGATTCGCAAATGCCTATCATGATCCTCCTCATTACGCGAATACACCAAGATGTCATCAATGAAGACTACCATAAACTGATCCAAAAACGGTCTGAATACCCTGTTCATCAAATCCATAAAAGCTGCTGGTGCATTCGTCAATCCAATGGGCATCACCAGAAACTCATAATGCCCATACCTCATGCGAAAAGCTATCTTGGGTACATCCACATCTCTGACTCTCAACTGATGGTACCCTGATCTCAGATCAAACTTAGAGAATACTGCGGCTCCCTTCAACTGATCAAAGAGATCATCTATCTGAGGCAAAGGATACTTGTTCTTGATGGTCACCTTATTCAACTGCCTATAATCAATACACAATCTCATAATGGTGCAATCCTTCTTCTTCACAAACAACACAGGCACGCTCTACGGGGACACACTAGGGCGAATAAACCCTTTATCCAATAACTCCTGCAACTGCACCTTCAACTCTCTCAACTCAGCAGGTGCCATCCGATAAGGGGTAATAGAGATAGGAGTGGTACCAGGCAAAATATCAATACCAAACTCCACTTCTCTCTCAGGAGGTACCCCTGGCAACTCATCAGGGAAAACATCTAGAAACTCGACAACTGTGGGTATACTTTCAAGCAGGGATCCCACTACTCTAGTATCTACAACATGAGCAAGATAAGCCTCACATCCCTTCCGAATCATCCTCCCAACTGAAACAGCTGAAAGAAACATAGATGAAAGATACCTCTGCTCACTAGATACTATAACATCCCTACCATCCCGTGTTCTCAAAGTAACACATTTCTTCTGACAGTCTACCACAGCCCCATGCTTGGATAACCAATCCATGCCCAAAATTAGATCATATTCCCTGAAAGGCATCTCAATCAGATCACCGAGAAACTCCTCATCCTGAATAACAATTGGACTATCACGGTGCACCCTGCTCACCACAACACTATGCCCTAAAGGATTTGTCACCAAGACATCAAATCCTAAGGACTCAAAATGCAATTCATTCACAGGAAAGATGGATGCACTTATGTATGAATGCGTAGATCAAGGATCTAATAGAGCAAGGACTAAAATACCAAATAAAGAAAATGTACCCGCAATGACGGTTGAAGCATCCAACTGCCTCTGCATCACATAAACCCGCTGAGATGGCCCAGCCTCATCTGGCCTACTACCTCCAGATGTAGAGCCTCCTCTCTGACTAAACCCAGGTCTACCACCTCTACTAAAACCTCTGCCACCATGACCCCCTCTGACACTGGGTGGAGAAGATGCAGTATCTGCCCGCCTAACCTCTGGTGGCTCGGGACAATCTCTGATAAAATGGTCTGATGACCCACATCTAAAACACACTCTTGAAGCACCTCTCCACCAGCAGACACCTCCGTGTACTCTACCACAATGACGCAAGTAGGTGGAGTAGGTCTCTGAGCCACTGGGGTCGGAGCACTAGCCACTAAAACTGCAGGTCTCTGTCTCTGTCTTTGCTGCTGTACTGACCTGCCAAACTGTCCCTGACTCCTACTAAACCTCTGAAAATGTCCCCCTCGGCCTCTCTTCATGTTTGAAGACCCTGCCTCACTCTAGGGTCTCCTAACTTTGGTCTCCTCAACCTTGGCAGCTGCTGCAAGACTCTGTGCTCTCTCAACACTCCCGGCAGCTGCAACTAACTGGGAAAAATCCTGATACCGAGAGCCTGCAATGATGCACATGATAGAGGGTCTCAGTCCCTCCTCAAACCTCCTGCACCTGTCAAACTCGTCAGAAATGATCCCACCAGCATAGTGACTCAACCGGATAAACTCGATCTCATACTCGATCACTGTCCTGGTATCCTGTCTCAGACTCAGGAACTCCATCTTCTTTGCATCTTTATACTCTCTCGGAGTATGCTTCTGCTCAAATTCCCGCTGGAAATCATCATAGGTCAAGACTGGTGGATCATCCAGAGCATGTGGAATCGTCTTCCACCAATCATATGCATCTCTCTGCAGAAGAGATCTGGCATAATCAAACTTCTCTTCTGGACTAGCCTGTAACTGAATGAATATCCTCTGAACCCAGTCTAGCCACTGCTCTGCTACAGCAGGGTCAGTAGTATCAACAAAGTCCTCAGCTCTATACTTTCTCAGTTTATCATACTGCCTCACCGGCAACTGCGGCTGTGGCTCTGGCGGCTGCGAAACTGGAGCCTGCCTCAACAACTCTACCATATGCAATACCCAGCCAGGCGGAACCTCATTAGCTACTGGTCTCACAGGTATAGAAACAGACGCCTCACCAGCAGATACAACTCTAGCTCCATCTCTATCCTCATCTGGAGCCACACTCTCTGCACTACCCTCAGCAGCCTGATGCGGCCGAGACGCCATAACTACCTATATCTGCAAACAAAGCAGAAAATACTATATCAGAGATCAGAAACTGAACCTCAAACCTAGGCTCTGATACCAAAACAAATGTAACACCCTTATACCCTATATACATACAATACATATTTCCAGCATATGTAAAATACGCATATACGATACAAAAATGTCACAGACCGATTTACTAATTTTTTTTTTCACATTTCCAATTTAAAATTTCAAATTCTAAATATATAAAAATTAAATAAAATATAAATATTCTTTACTTGTTATAAGAACCCAAAATAAATAAATATATATATAAATCTCTGGAAAACATTTGCTAGAGTTTTGTCTGTAATTTGAATATCGCAAAAATTAGCAATTACTCAACCTGCAAAAAAGAAAACACTCCCAAATATTTTGCAATTACCATCTCAACTATACTTCTCAATTTCACCAAGTTTCTCAAACATTTATACATATAGATATATATAATTTAAAACACACTTACTTTCCCATTTCAAATACATCGACCCAAACATTCTTTATAATATACAATACGTAAAATCCAAAATATAATATATTATGCATAAAACTAAAAAATGTACAATAACATAAAAATATATACATGCTACTGACAGTGTTTCTGATCTCAATAGCAACTCAACTAGAAGTCTAGACCCGACCTGGTCTAGAAGAACTCTCTGGCTCAGCTGAGTCTATCCTGTCACCTGCGCGATGGAAACAATCGCGCTAAGCCGAAGCGCAGTGGTACAAACTTCGATAATAACAATATAACTCAATGCAATACCAAATGCACAATGTATATAGATGTCACATCAATCCACTTCCTTATATTTTTTAAATATTTCATAATTCACATTAAAACAAAGACAAGCATAGGCCCAAAAAGGATCTAATATGCTATTCAAATTTTAGAGTTACTGCTTTGGTCCATAATGACACCATTTGTCTAGCCCCATAGGAAATATATCCATAGATAATGTAACAGCCCCAGTCTCTTGGACCTCAACCCGGCTAGACCCTTAGGCCCCAATATCTTGGTCCTCAACCCGGCTAGACTGCTACAGTTTTTGAGGCTTATGACCCAGTCTTTTCACCCCAAAAATATCATATTTATCAGCTGGCCTGGCTTACGACCCAGTCTTTTCACCATTCTAGCGTTTAGCCCGTAGGCTATCATAGGCATGCCGCCAAACCCATAACTCTAAAAATTGAATAACATACTAGCCACGCAATTTATTCATATTTCCCATTAATAATCTCTTTCTCATTTTTACATATTCAATCTAGGCACATTGCCTTATATTCACATTTTTTTTCTCACTTTTCTCATTTTTATAAATATCAATTCATTTTATTATTACACATATCTCATTTTTTTTCACAACACATTATCCAATTACTTTGGGTATTTTCACATAATATGCATATTTCACATGTTACACAAATTAGCCATTATCAACGGCTTTTCACAATGCATTTAACACATATATGACATTACAAATGTCATAGCATATTATTCATTCACAATCAATGAACCAAGTAGCTTAACACATTTTTCAGCCAAAATGTGTTAAGTCCAAATGTTATGCAAATATAGATACTATATTCAAAGTTTGTACATACCTCCACTAACCCAAAGCAAGCTAAAAACAACCCTTAATCCAATCTTTCCAACTTGCCCTTCACCACTTGGATGAAGCAAATCAATCTCCCTCAAAGCCTAAACCAAATGTGATAGCAAATAATCATTTAGTATCACATTTAATGGCATTTCCAACATTCAACCATAATTACACATCACTCCTACAAATTTCCAAAAATTTAGCCTTTCCTTACTTCAACATTAGAATTCCATTCTACTGCAATTAAATTAGTGTTTTAAGTTTATTTATATTATTAAAAACATATTTTAATGCATCTAAATCATTTAGATTATAAAAATACACTCTTATACCCAAAATCTCAAAAATGGCATAACCTTCCCCCATTGAAGGTTTTCCTTTCCAACACAATCCATCACTCATTCCAAGCTTATATTCATCACTTTTAACACTAAACAACATGCTTAAACAAATAAAATCACACAATTCAACCACTTTGGAAAATCACTTTTCCAAAACCCTAAATCTCCACTTCCATTCTCAAACTCCAACCCAACACTACCAAATCCAATATTTGACTTTAAAATACTTGTTTATGAATCAAAACAACTAATTTAGAACCAATTTGCACAATTAAAGTTCATGTTTTCAAAACCCCAAAAATCCATAACCCTAAATTCTCTCTCTTCAACATTCTTTAACCAAACTCCATCATCTCTTCAATCTAACCTTAGAATCATTGTTAACTACCCAAAATAACATCATACACACCAATTCCAACAATTATAACATCCTACATAAAAATCCAAATTCTCACATAATCCAAATTCCAAGGAATTCAAAGAAAAGAGATGGAAACTGTAGACCCCTAATTTTTGACCCAGTCCGGTCCAATATATTTTAATTAGTCCATAATAATTTTTGTGTTGTCCAATATATTTTAATTTGTCCAAAATAATTTTTGTTATCTGAATTAAATAATATTTGCTTTAGTATCTAATTTTTATTAATAATAAACAAATAAATAAAAATAAAAATCGGCGACAGAAAATTGGCGATGAAAAATTTCGTCGCCTAAGAGGGGGGCGGCGAAATGGCCCAAGGCCATTTTGCTTGCAGGATTTTCCTGCTGGCGAAATGGCCCGCAGGCAATTTTACCGCCGCAGCCCGCTACATTCTTTAACCTGTCCTCAAGTCTGGAACAATTGGAAAAACTGACTCTGCATTGCCTGCTCACTTTCCCAGGTCGTCTCCTCAGTGGCATGATTCCTCCAAAGGACTTTCACAAGTGGCACCTTCTTATTCCTCAATTGTTTAACCTCTCGTGCCAAAATCGCCACTGGTTCTTCCTCAAAAGATAGATCCGGACTCACCTCAATAGATTCCACTGACAGAATGTGAGATGGGTCTGACCTGTACCTCCGAAGCATAGAAACATGGAAAACATTATGGATTCTATCCAAATCAGGCGGCAAAGCAAGTCGATAAGCCACTGGTACAACTCTTTCCAGTACCTCATAAGGTCCAATAAAACGAGGACTCATCTTCCCTTTGCGGCCAAATCTCAAAATTCTCTTCCAAGGAGAAACTTTCAAAAATACTTATCTCCAACACTAAACTCTATGTCTCTCATCTTCAAATCTGAATAGGATTTCTGTCGGTCTGAAGCTGCTTTCAAACGACCCCGAATCACCTTCACTTTCTCCTCTGTTTCTTTAATCAAATCGGGACCAACCATTTTACCTTCTCCAACCTCATCCCAACACAAAGGTGTCCTGCATCTCCTGCCATATAAAGCCTCATAAGGAGTCATCCCAATACTCAACTGATGACTGTTGTTATAAACAAATTCAATAAATGGCAAAAATCTGTCCCAATTCCCGGTAAAATCAATGATACAGCTCCTCAACATATCCTCCAGAATCTGTATCACTCTCTCTGACTTTCCATCTGTCTGAGGATGGAAAGTAGTACTAAAATGCAATCGAGAACCCAAAGCATTATGCAAATTCTTCCAAAACCTCGAAGTAAACTGGGGATCTCGATCCGACACCAAAGAAACTGGGACTCCATGCAACCTGACTATCTCGTTGATATACAACTCAACTAACCTCTCAAGAGAATAATCCATCTGAACAAGAAGAAAATGAGTTGTCTTCATCATCCAATCAACTATCACCTAGATTGCATCATCCTTCTTCTAAGTTAAAGGTAGTCCAGTCATAAAATCCATTGTCACTCGCTCCCATTTCCACTTTGGCATTGATAAAGGTTGGAGCAACCCTAAAGGAACTTGGTGCACAGCCTTCACTTTCTAGCAAGTGAGACATCTGAATACAAACTCTGCTATGTCCCTCTTCATACCTGACCACCAATAATGTTGCTTCAAGTCCTGATACATCTTGGTACTCCCAGGGTGCATAGCAAAAAGTGATTGATGTGCTTCCTCTAATATCATTCTATTCAATTCTGCATCATCAGGAATACACAATCTATCTCTATACCATAAATTACCATCATCCCTCACATAAAAGTCTCGACTCTCCCCCTTCTGACAAACCAACACAATTTTTTGAATTCTCTCATCTGCCAACTGAGCCTCCCTAATATTATCCAACAAGACTGGCCTTAACTGCAACTGAGCCATCAAAGCACCATAATCAGAAGACTCAAATTTAGCGTGAAACGCTCTCAACTCAATAAGCAACGAGAGTGAATAAGCAGTCAAACCTGCCAAAGATTTTTGACTCAATGCATCATCAACAACATTTGCCTTACTAGGATGATAATCAATCAAACAGTCGTAGTCTTTAATCAACTCTAACCACCTTCTCTGCCGAAGATTCTGCTCTCTCTGAACACCCAGGTATTTCAAACTCTTGTGATTCTTATAAATGAAACACTTTTCTCCATACAAAAAATGCCGCCAAATCTTCAAGGCAAAAACTATTGCTGCTAATTCCAAATCATGCGTCGAATAATTCAGCTCATGCAGTTTTCAACTGTTGAGAGGCATAAGCAATGACTCTACCCTCTTGCATCAGAACACAACCTAAACCACTATATGAAGTATCACTATATATCACATATGGTTTACCTTCCACAGGTAGGGTAAGGGCAGGAGCCTGAGTCAACATCTCCTTCAGCTGCTCAAAATTCACCTGACACCGATCAGTCCACACAAATTTTACTCCTTTCCAAAGTAATATGGTGAGTGGTGTAACTATTATGAAAAACCCTTCACAAATCGACGATAATAGCCTGCCAATCCAAGAAAGCTTCTAACCTCTGTCACAGTCTTCGATGGACTCCAATTCAAGATAGCCTCAACTTTACTCAGATCAACTCTAATACCCTTTGCTGAAACCACATGACCAAGAAAAGCTACCTGATCGAGCCAGAATTCACACTTAGACAGTTTAGCATACAACTGCTTCTCTCTCAGAGTCTGTAATATGATCCGCAAATGCCTATCATGATCCTCCTCATTACGCGAATACACCAAGATGTCATCAATGAAGACTACCACAAACTGATCCAAAAACAGTCTGAATATCCTGTTCATCAAATCCATAAAAGTTGCTGGTGCATTCGTCAATCCAAAGGGCATCACCAGAAACTCATAATGCCCATACCTCATGCGAAAAGCTGTCTTGGGTACATCCACATCTCTGACTCTCAACTGATGGTACCATGATCTCAAATCAATCTTAGAGAATACTGCGGCTCCCTTCAACTGATCAAAGAGATCATCTATCTGAGGCAAAGGATACTTGTTCTTGATGGTCACCTTATTCAACTGCCTATAATCAATACACAATCTCATGGTGCCATCCTTCTTCTTCACAAACAACACAGGCGCTCCCCACGGGAACACATAAGGGCGGATAAACCCTTTATCCAATAACTCCTGCAACTGCACCTTCAACTCTCTCAACTCAGCAGGTGCCATCCGATAAGGGGTAATAGAGATAGGAGTGGTAGCAGGCAACAAATCCATACCAAACTCCACTTCTCTCTCAGGAGTTACCCCTAGCAACTCATCAGGGAAAATATCCGGTGTGAATACTCGAATTTTGAGGCTCGAAAAGCCGATTTTCTCAGACTGCAAAAGACCAAGCCAGACCGGACGACCACGGCAAAGTTCACCGAAAGTATGTCTTCATGGTACTTGAAATGTCTGGAATGATGCGAGGATCACAGATATGGTCCCGGAATATTTTTTGGAGGTCTGTAGCTCCCGAAAAATCAGTTTGAAAGAAAAATTGTGCATGCATTCTTTGGGGCTTGAGAACCGAGGGCGGCGGTCCAACCGCCAACCACGGTGGTCCAACCCCGAAACCGGCGGTCTGACCGCCGCCATGGCAGCCCGACCGCCACCCGTTGTCCTAGAGAGCCACACGGTCCGACCGCTGAACCGGCGGCCCGACCGCCACCCGTTGTCCTGGTGAGCCACGCGGTCCGACCGCCGACAATGCCAGTCTGACCGCCGGCGTTGACATTTTCCCGATTTTTCGGCTGACAACACTGGTCTGACCACTGACCACTATGGTCCAACCGCCGGACCGGCAGTCCGACCGCCGTCCAGTTCGAATTTTGTCTATAAAAGGCTGTTAAATTTCCAAAAAAGGGGTTGGCTATTCGGATCCCGGGCCTCATGCTGACGAACTCTTTATTTACACACGCTTAAGAACTTTTATTGGACTTTTATTTGCATAAACCTAACCGTGTGCTGCAGGAATCAATCCGTAATCAAGAATCATAATCCAAGGTCCAAGAAAACGAGATCTGGAACTTCGAAGTGGGAAAATCTTAAGCATGGTAATATTATAATTCATCTTTTGTCTATTCAAGCATGTCATAAGCATTCCATCTTCTTCTTAATTTCTTCTTTTTGGTCAAAGACCTAATCCTTTTAGGTCCAAGGCCTAGCTAAGTAATCAATCAATCTTTCGGCATTAAGCCCTGAATCAATCAATCTTTTTGGTCAAAGACCTAATCTTTTTAGGTCTAAGGCCTAATTAAGTAATCAATCAATTGTTGGCATGAAGCCCATCACAGTTAAAATCAATCTTTTGGCACGGAGCATAATTAGCATTCTTTGTTACCAAGTACCCAAATTTCATTAAAATTAGCACTAAGTGCTTAAAATCTCATAATTTTGGCAAAAAGCCCGACAATGCACGAAGCATACACACACATATGCATAATTGCATAATTGCCTTTAAATAGGCTTTTCCGAACTACATGGGCTTTGATCTCTCATAAAAAATGAGAGTATGTAGGCATATTTGGGATTCACCCCAAATAGCAAGTCCGCAATTTACTAACAATCTGTTTGTCTTCTCTTCTTTGTCCCCTTTAGTTTTGTTTCCTTTTGGCAAGTTAATCAAATACATGACATAGTCCCCGAATCCTCCTTGGGTTCGTAGATTAGAAAACCTTTACATTGGATGCATTATTGGAGTCAAACAAGGGTTTTCTTAGTTTTTCCCTTTGAACAGAAAAAACTGAGTGGCGACTCCTAACAACAAGTGAACGTTCATCCAAATCCTTTTCGGGTGGAAACCGAGGTTCACAATTTGGCGACTCCACTGGGGAAACATAAAAATGATTTATGGAATTCTAGTGGAATACTATTGCTTATTTGACTAATTTGCCGCTGGGGACCATAAAAATAATTTATGGGATCCTAATAGATTACTATTGCTTATTTGACTAACTTACCCTTCTTTAGGGTACTTTTATTTGTTTTGCAGGGTACCTTAGCAATATATATCCTTTCTTTAAGGATATCGGAATATAATTGACAAAAGGAATCTTTTTCCTTTGATGGACCCCTTGTTTGATTAATTGTGCATTTGTTTTGTCATTTAGAGAATCTTTTTCTCTTGCATTATATGGGGGAATCATTTTCCTCCATTGCATAAAAAATTGTTTTCAAATGAATTTCTTCTCTTTCTGTTCAAAATTTTGAGTCTGGATAGCAAGTAGCGCTGACCGGCAGGTCTCCTTGATTATGCCGGCGGACAGCTAAAGCGTCCTCCCTGTTGTCACAAACCATTCCAATCCTTTTGGAGTGGCCCATGAGTAAACATACTGTTGGACCCACGAAACTCTTTGTTTCACATGTGGTTAGGTATATCTTACTCAAGACTCAAGGGTCCCTATTATAAGCCTATCCTCTATTTTTCATGTAACAATAGAACCCTCTCCTAGGTTGTATGTACCCAATAATAGTGCCACATTCCATTAAAATGAATTATGATGTGATAAGGTGCATTCATGCAACATAACAACATTGTTTTGGGGAAAACATTTCGATATATGCAACTGGACCAAGAGTCTTTCTACCCTACACACTACCCTGATCCTTTACCCTTAACCTTTGCAGGTACCCACTATCCGTGTGCCTTCACCTACATAAGCTACACCAACTTCAACTGTGCAATCACCCACAAGTCCTACTACCCCAACTTCACCAACTACTCCAATTACTGGAATGGCTACTATTGAATAGATTAAGGCCTTGCTAGATGGACAGGTTAAGGAGATTGAAGCTAGGATGCAAGAAAGAATTGATGAAGCCTTGACCGCCCAAAGGGTAGCCATCTTGGCCGAATTGGGAGGGGAACCAAAGACAGCCACTACTCCTGGAAATCTAGGGAAGGAACCTATTGTGGGACAAACTAGTACCCCCATGACTGCTCAGAATAATACCCCTGTCATCAATTTGGAGGATCCACCCTCTAAGAATGCTACTGAAACTAATGAACTAAAAAAGAAACTTGAATTGCTTGAAAGGTCAATCACTGCCATGAAAACTCATAAAGAGGTGGTAGACATGGATTCCTTATCCTTGTTTCCCCAAGCTAGATTGCCTCCAAAATTCAAGATGCCTGGGATGGACAAATTTGATGGGACTACTTGCCCTAAAACTCACCTGAAAATGTATGTGGGGGCCTTAAGCCCTTGGGGTTTAAATGATGAGCTCTTTGCTCAACTCTTCCAACAATCCTTGACTGGCGCTGCCATTAAATGGTGTGTAAGCCTGGACCGTGCCAAGATTAAGACCTGGGAAGACATCTGCAATGCATTTAACACTCAATACCACTACAATATTGAGGTAGATGTCACTAGAAGGGAGCTTGAGACTACCAAACAAAACAACAATGAACCCTTCTCCTCGTTCCTTATGAGGTGGAGGGCGAAGGCTGCTCAAATGATCAATCGCCCTTCGGAACAGGAGCAGATTGATATTATAATCAGGAATTTAAGGCCTACATATCAAGCTCAACTGCAAACCCAATACTTACCTACTTTCAAATCGCTCATTGCGACTGCAACTAAGCTAGAAGACTTGATACAACTGAGTAAGATAGTGGATGAGGGAGCTGCTTCAAAGTATAAGAAACAGGGCCAAGCTGCTTCCTCAAGCAAGGTCAATGAAGTGGCCAATATTGCCCCTACGAATCCTTTACGTGTGGGCAATCTTGGGCAGAGAAATCAGCCAAGAAGGCAATATACCGACCTTGGGATGCCCCTTCATCTAGTGTTTAAAAATGCTGTGGAAGGAAAGTACTTGAAGCCTTTGGACCCGAGGCCTCCTCCAAACCCATTACCCTCCAGTTATAAGGCCAATGAGTATTGTGAATACCATTAAGGAAAAGGGCATAGGATAGATGCTTGCTGGACTCTGAAAAATCGCATCCAGGATTTGGTGGATAGTGGTGACATCATTCCTCTCAGGAGTCGACCAAACATTAATACTAACCCTTTGCCCAATCATTCCATCCACGCCATCACTGTGGAAGAAGAGTTGTTTGATCCTTTCAAACTTCTCTTGGAAATGAATGAAATATGTGTGCTAGATCTGAATGATCTCGCTGAAGAGGTCGATGCTTTGACAAGAAGTGGAAGGCAATATCAACCACGTGACTTGGGGAAAGCCCCTAAGACCCCGAATCACCCATATAAGAAGACACCAGAACCAAAGGAAGACCCTGTCCTCACTCAACTTAAACAAACTCAAGCTAAGGTGTCAATTTGGGAGCTCTTTGCTTCCTCATTCCTACACCGTCAGGCTCTCAGTAAAGCTTTGAGTCAGCTTGATACATCAGTAGACACAAGCCCAGAAGCTTTGGTGGCCACTTTGACCCAATCAACCAAGGCATTGAGTATCAGGTTTTCTGATGAAGATTTGCCAGAAGATGGCATGAAACACAATGATGCTCTATACATCACCATACAAACTGGGGGAAAGACTGTGCCCATGGTTCTCATTGATAATGGGTCAGCCTTAAATGTATGTCCCTTGAAAGTAGCAAGCTGTCTGGGGTTGGAGGCTACAGATCTTACACCTTCTGATCAAATTGTTAGACCATATGATAACACTCGAAGAGAAATTTTGGGTGTTGCTACTCTGGAAGTTGCTATTGGACCGGTGAAAATGGGAGTGCCATTCCAGGTCATTGATGTACCCGCGAGCTTTAATCTCCTCCTTGGAAGGCCGTGGATTCATCAGAATAATGTTGTACCATCTTCATTACATCAAAAACTTAAGTTCCCTTTTGAAGGAAAAATCATCACTATCAAAGGGGACTCATGTGAAATCAACAAGAAAACCACGGATCAGTCTCTCTTTGAGGTTGTCCCTGGTGAAACTGCTATGACCTTGACTGGGTTCCATTACGACACTGTTCAATGCATCGAAGGAGAGAGGCCCAAAGGGCCATTTATCCTATATGACTTTGGGGGGGGGGTCCAAATCAATTGCCTGGTTGGAATGATGCTGAGGGTAGGTCTGCTACCCGGAATGGAAATGATAAAATCTAGGAGAAAATCATCTATAGTGCGGCCATGGGAAGAGCCTGAGAATAAGGGAACTTTTGGCTTAGGGTACAAACCCATAGACGGGGAGATAGAAGATTTTGAGCATGGGAAGAACAAGAAGAAGACTTGGGGGGCAAAAAGCCTCAAAATGCGTCCTTACTTTAGAACTCTGAACGGCCACTTCTGCAAATCTGGGAAAATGGTTCCTTACTGTGGTTTCCAGGAGCCGTTCTATTCTCCTATGACTGGAAAGAAGCTACCGGGTTTTGAGATGTTCGATGATGTTTTGACCATAAAGGAAGAAGAACCAGAACCTATAACTGGCTCACAAGTAGAGGATTTCATGCAGCCTAGTCTCTTTGATGAGGTTGCTATGATAACCAATGTCGAAGACAGAAGGGACCTCACGAAGCTGATCAAGACCACAGAGGGACCACTGATGAACTGGTATGCTGAGGAGGGACAAGCAGCTATAGTCAAACCTAGTCCTGTGTCATACCCTGAACCTGAGGCTTGTACCGAGTCAAATCTTGAGTCAAACACCGAGTCAGAGTTTAGTTCTGAGTCTTCCTTAGCTTCAGGAATAGAAAACCCTGATGTCGAATGTAATGTAACTCTGAAGGATGACTCCGCCATTATTAATGAAACTGTTCAAGTTCTTGGTTACCCTGTGTCTTTCGCTTTCCAAGTATTATCTAGCAAAAATGAAATAAATGAGATAAAAGAAATAAATGAAAAGATAATAATTGGCAAAGAAAATGAATGTACATACATTGCATATTATTGTGTGAATAAAGAACAGGTTGTTGAGTGCATCAGAAGATATGTCGACTACTTCATGTGGAAGGCAAGTGATGTCATGGGAATAGACCCAGCAATAGCAGTTCATAAGATTCCGCTATACCCCGATGCAAAGCCGGTTAAGCAGAAGTTTAGAAGAATGAAGCCGGAATGGTCTTTGAAAATTAAAGAAGAGGTTGCCAAGCAACTGGATAATAGGTTCATAGAACCAATTGCCTACCCTTCCTGGTTAGCAAACATTGTGCCGGTCCCGAAGAAAGACAGAAAGGTCAGGATGTGTGTTGACTACAGAGATTTGAATAAGGCTTGTCCCAAGGATGATTTCCCGCTACCACATATCGATTTGCTAATAGACAGGATGGCTGGACATGTGATGGTTTCCATGACTGACCTTGCGGTTGGGTACAATCAGATCATGGTGCATCCACCGGACAAAGAAAAGACAGCTTTCATTACAGAGTGGGGCACTTTCTGTTACAGGGTTATGCCTTTTGGATTGATAAATGCAGGGGCTACCTACCAGAGGATGGCGACGACAGTCTTTCATGACATGATTCACAAAGAAGTAGAAGTGTATGTTGACGATATGATTGTCAAATCAAAATCTCCAGAAGAACACGTTGAAGCACTTGAGAAGTTCTTCCTTAGACTTCGCGAGTACAATTTGAAGCTTAATCCTGCAAAGTGCCTCTTTGGAGCAACATCAGGCTTATTTTTGGGATATTTGGTCAGCAAGAAAGGAATAGAAATTGATCCAGCAAAGTCAAAGGCTATTCTGGAAATGCCTCCACCAAGAACAGAAAAGGAGATTCGAGGTTTGCTAGGTAGATTACAGTATATCAGTCGATTCATATCGCAGTTGGCAGAGACTTGTGGTCCTATCTTTAAGCTACTAAGGAAAGGTGCTTCACAAGAATGGAATGAAGACTGCCAGAAGGCCTTCGACAAGATTAAAGAATACTTGTTAAGTCTGCCAATTCTACAACCTCCTAGAATGGGAAAACCTCTGCTCTTGTATTTATCTGTAAAGATGAAGCCATGGGTGCAATGCTAGCTCAAGAAGCCGAAGATACAAAGGTAGAAAATGCAATTTACTACCTCAGCAAAAGGATGCTGGACTATGAGTTAAAGTATAACAAGATTGAGAAGTTGTGTTTAGCCTTGTATTGGACCTACACGAAGTTACAACACTACTTGTCTTCTTACACTACTTGTGTCATCGCAGAACAGAGTCCCTTGAAATTCCTTATGGAGAGGCCTGTTTTGGACAGCAAAATTGCAAAGTGGGTGTCAACATTGGCAGCTTTTGACTTAAAATTCATTCAGAGGAAAGCTGTGAAAGGTGGGGCAATAGCTGACCAGTTAGCAGAATTACCCGTAGTAGACGAGATGCGAGAAATGAATTTCCCTGACGAAGACCTCTTGAATGTGGAAAGAAGTGTTTGGGAGATGTATTTTGATGGGGCATCCAATTATCATGGAAATGGAATTGGGATTGTGTTCAAAACTCCTTGTGGAGAATACATTCCCTTTGCAGTTAAACTTGACTTTAGCTGCACTAACAATGAAGCGGAATATGAAGCTTGCATCAATGGGCTCGAAGCCGCTCTGGAATTGGGGATTAAGAACCTAAAGGTCTATGGTGATTCTATTTTAATAGTATCACAAGCTTTAAGGAAATGGAAAATAAGAGAAGAGCGTTTGGTTCCTTACCTACAACGCCTTGATCATTTGGCACAACAATTCGATGATCTGTCCTTCAAATATCTCCCAAGAGCAAAGAATCAGTTTGCTGATGCCCTGGCTACTTTAGCTTCCATGATCAATATCAAGGAGGGGAAATCCATTCGTCCATTGAAAGTTCAACTTCAGAAGCAACCTGCCCACGTAATGCATTTGGCCGATGGTAAACCATGGTTTTGGGATATCAAGAGTTATCTCAAGGATGGAAGTTATCCGGAGGGATCATCAAGGGTTGATCAGAGAGCAATAAGGCAGCTAGCCACAGGTTACATTCTTAATGGAGATATCCTCTACAAAAGAAGTTTGAATGGAATGCACCTAAGGTGTGTGAATGAAGCAGAGGCTAAGCAGATAATGGAAATGGTGCATGGGGGCGAATCAGGACCGCATATGTATGGGATCACCTTGGCTCGAAAAATAGCCAATCTAGGATATTATTGGTCCACCATGAACACGGACTGTGTGGCATTTGTGCAAGAATGCCATCAGTACCAGATATTTGCTAAGCTACAGAAGCAACCTCCCGTTGCCCTGAATCCAATCACTTCTACATGGCCCTTCGCTACTTGGGGGAATAGATATAATTGGCAAAGTACATCCGAGAGCTTCGAATGGACATCAGTTTATCTTGGTAGCGGTGGATTACTTCACAAAGTGGGTTGAAGCAGCTTCCTATGCAGAATTAGACGCCAAAAAGGTAGCACAGTTTGTCCGAACCAACATCCTTCGTCGGTACGGAATGCCATTTGAGATTATCACTGATAATGGAACTCATTTCCAAGCATAATTTGCTAAACTCTTGAAGGATAAGAAGGTCCAGCATCATAAGTCCTCTCCTTATAGACCTCAAACAAATGGAGCTGTAGAAGCAGCAAATAAGTCTATAAAGGTGATCATACAGAAAATGATCAAGGAACATAGGGGTTGGCATGAGAAGTTACCACTGGCTTTTTGGGGATATTGAACATCAATTAGAACTCCTACTGGGGCAACCCCATATTCACTGGTGTACGGAATGGAAGCAGTACTCCCCATTGAACTGGAAGTTCAATCGGCGAGGATAATTCAAGAAAGTCAGATAAATGAAGCTGAATGGATTAGCAATTATCATCATCAGTTGTTGGGTTTGGATGAAAAAAGACTTCAAGCTCTCCATCAGATTCAAGGGTCAAAGATCGAAAGTTGGAAGAAGGTTGTTTGGTTCTGAAAGAGATCAGAACACCCGTTACAGATCCTCGTGGGAACTTTCGTCCTCATTGGGCTGGACCCTACATTGTAAAGAAAATACTTTCCGTCGGAGCCGTCATCTTGTCTGATTTGGATGGTCTGGAGTTCAAAAACCCATGCAATCTGGATCAATTGAAGAAATATTATGTATAATCATGCATTGTAATGAACTACATTAGACCTGATTCTCGCAAACTAATTCGAGATATGTAGGCAGCTCTCCTTGAGCACGGTCTAAATTTTAATAAAAATAATTTATTCATCTTTCTTTTGCCAACATAAAAAAAAGAAGAAAGAAAAATCCCGCTAAGTCGAAAACCCACAAAGGGCGGCTTAGGCAATAGTGGGGCCCGCTAAGTCAAAAACCCGCAAAGGGCGACTTAGGCAAGAATGGGTAAGAGCTCGCTAAGTTGAAAATCCGAAAGGACGGCTTAGGAAAAAATTAGAGCAAGTAAATAAAGTAGATAATGCTTGGAAAGCAAATAAAAGAATCATTTAGGCCAAAAAGAATCAGTCAGGCCAAAAAAGAGTCATTCATTACAAAAGAGTTAGTCATTATAGAAAGAGTCATTCATTCCATGACAAGAGCCAGACCATAAGTCCTATACATCCAATGAACCAAAAAGGGTAAAGACAACCCAAAAAAGCAGACAATAGAGTCAACCCTAGGATCTAAGTCCTACGTCTCCTACGTGGAGCAGAGTCTTCGGTATCTTCCTTAGGTCCGGAACTCTCTGGAACATCTATCTTCCCCTCGTTAAGAGGAACCACATCCTCTCCCTCCAACTCCTGCAACAATGCAAGTCTCCTTGGCTTTTCAATTGGCCAAACTTCGGCTATAAACCAAGTTCTATACTCTGGAGTAGGCTGGACAAGAGAAGGCTCTGCAAAAGGCCTGATCATCTGATGGTTCCTAACCCAAGTTTGTAGAACAGCTCGAGTAACTCCAGGAGTAATGGGGGAAGCAATGGAAAGCCCAACAGGAAGAGGAACCCTCTGATCAATCCCCATCTGTTTGAGGACGCGAGAAGTACTGTACCATGTACTATGAGTGAAGCCAAGAAGGTAGACATGGTTATGCATTGCATTTGCCTCCATGAATCGAGAAATTTTATACCAAGGGATGAACCACAACAATTCTTCTGGTCCAAGCTCAAACAACCAGATAGCCCACTTAGCCATAGAAGGAAAAGAAATCTGGATTTTTCTGGTGCGGTACTGAGAAGGGTTATAAGTCAAGGCATGGGGAGCTGCAACTACTCGGAGATGGTCTCTCAGCCAAACCTGAAAAAATAGATCCTTTCTATTTACAAACAAAAAAGAGAGATGATGAAATGAGAAGAAACAAAAGGTATAACAAAATTACCTGAAGGATGATCGGGGTAACAGTCCAATTTTCAAATCCGAGTGCAGTTCTGTCAAGACTCTGAATAGTCTCAGCCAGAATCATACCGCCAATGCAGTTAAGTTCTTCCATTTGCCTAACCATGGGGCAAAGCTTCAAATCTCCAAAGCCAGGATCACGGTTGAAAAGAAACCCTGCTAACAGGCAGAAAACAAAAGCTCGCATCCTATGTTTCAATTGAACCTCATCCTCAAAATTAGCAGTCAGGAATTCATCAATCAAAGGAAGCAGCATCGCCTTATTCCCATCCATGATCATAGTTTGAGCTTGAGGCCTTGTAAAGTTGAAAAGTCTCTGAAAAGACCCCACATAGCAAACTTGAACCTCATGCCTTACAAGAGGGGCATTTGGGTCACATCCAATAATTAAGCAGAATTCCTCAAAAAGAGGACACATCTCCTCCATCCGGGCACCAAATCTGAAAACGTGGGCTTGGGGATCCCAAAATCTGGTACAAGCATGCAAGAAATCCCAATCCACAGCTACACCTCTAAAGGTGGCAACAGCTTTCAGTCCATATCTTCCCATGTTGATCCTTTCAACATTATGGAGGCTCTTGGTCCAGTTATGCATCACATGGTTGAAAAGAGGGTTCATTGTTGAGAGAAATAAAAATCCTGCAGTGAAAAACCTGCTTTCTGGCCTAAAAATGCACTTCAAATTCTGTTTTTTTTGTATACATATACTGCCCCGGGGCCTCCCCGGCGGCCTGACTGCCGCCCCGACGGCCCGACCACCGCCCGGCCAGCCTTGATTCTCATTATTATTATTATTTTATTTTTATTTTATTTTATGAAATTCTTGTGTTTTGGCCCTGTTTAGATTATTTTAGGTACTATTTTTGGGGTTATTTCAGAGATTTATTTTTGAAAATAGATTTCTAAAACAAACAAAAAACAAACATCATACATACTCATTTGCTGTTAATACTAACAAATTAATGCAGGTTTGTACTTAAGTTCAGATAACAGATGGAAAACATGGAAAGTACAAAGTACAGAGCAGGAATAATTCAAATACTACAAATATAATCCAAGACAAATATGAGAATTCAGCGCCGGGCTCTCCGTCTTTGTGGCCTGTTCTGCCTCTCATAAGCACTATCAGTCCAAGCACCCGTCAGCTCATCATAGAAAGCAGTGATCAGTGCCGCCATGTCAGCAACTAGGCCCTCAGGTACCTGTAAAAAAGACAGAATCACAGTCAATTTCAAGAAAATTTTATGAATCCTTTTCATGAAAAGTTCTAGAGGAATATACCTGAGTGATGTGAACAAGGCTCCGATATGGTAGACTCTCCACACTAATTGGTCGGGTCACCCAGCCATCAGGTGCATGATAACGAACAGCATAAGGCAACCTCAGGTCGGCCAAAGCAGGGTCCAATTGACCGGTAGCCGTAAGAATGGATGGGGGAGGCCTCAAATGTGATGAACTGCTGCTTGCTCCAGTGTGTGATGGTCCAGCCCTGAAAGCAGAAGCCTCAGCCCTAGAGGAAGAAGGTCTGTCGGCTCACTAGCTAGAAGAGGGATGGTCTCCTGGGGTGCTGGAAGTGGGGGCCGAAGAGTGGGAGGACCGATAAGGTGGTGCAGAATCGAACCGTGCCCCAATGCGTGGCATCAGTCGCTGAAGACAGTAGATATCATAATCTTCTTCATCCCGGGAAAAGGCCGATTCGAAGGGATCACCCTCGTATTGGGATGCTGTAACAAGCAGAAGCGTCAGAGATAGCATGTCATCAGGGGGGTCCAAGAGAGCTGTACGAAAGCCGGCAATTTGGAAAGTCACTCTCTCAGCGAGATAATACCGTCAATACTCTGGATGGGGAAGTATGAATCGACGGTGAGTCAGGAACTGTGATCGCTAAAAGCTGTGATCTTGGGCAATTCACTCTGCCAGCCGGCTAGACATCGCTGTAAATGCAACCTATAAAAATTTATTATGTTAGTGAATCATTTTCTCTAATACAATAAATAATGATGAAGATAAAGTATTTACCGAGTTCATGGAGCAGCTGTCGAAAAATGATCTCAGCTCTCTGATAGGAAGCTTCCTCTTTGGTGCTTCCATCCTCTCTTTATACCATCTCCAAGCAATGGGAGAAAGAGGATCTATAGGGGCAAGTGGATCACGAAGAAAAGGGGCGATACCAGGAAAGTACTCGTAAGCCCAAGTCTGAAAAAAAAATGAATGATGAAGAAGATATCAGAGTCGATATATGCAAGGTAGAGGAAATGTTCTTTACATTACCTCCCAGAAGTAGTACAGGCCACATGGAGTGATGCGGGTATAGCAGAGGTCTGACATGTCGTCATACAATCTATACAGCATCATGCTAGCCCAATCGTATGTCTGAAGTCGTGTCAGGTCGAGTAGGCTCTTCAACACATTGAGATTTACTGCATCCTTCCTGTTTGTTAAGAAGGAGCTAGCAAATAGGAGAATCAGGGTAAACCTGGCCACCTGATCAGCAGTAAGATCGCCTACCTCATAGCCAGTATAGATGGTTGGAGCCTGCTCTACAAGCCACCTTCGCTGAATGCAGCGGGGCGCCTGATGTCGAGGATAGTCAACCCCGATCAAAGTGATCATGTCGGCTGAAGAAATGTCATGCCGCCAGTCACTATAATACTCCACCATCTCAATGCCGAAGGGAATCCCAGAAATGACGGAAAAGTCGGTAGGTGTCATCGTCATCTCCCCCCAAGCAAAATGGAAGGTATCAGTAGTGGGCCACCATCGCTCAGCCAGCGCGTAGATCAACTCCCTGTGGATATCTCTGCCCGCATCTATAGTCCTCAAATGGTGGAGGAAAGCAGGTCTGATAAGATCCCCCACCGGATGCCCGGCATCAAAGATATAAGCCGGAATAGTGCTCATGGGTCTCTCGGCGATGGATATCCTAATTGCAGTGTTCTAAAAAAAAAAAAGATCTTCTAATTCATTATTGTGGATAATTTGGGGGGCAACTTCAGAAAAATTTAAGTTCTATCCCCAGCCGGGTATGACTTCCTAAGAGGATTATTTCTAAGTTCTTTACTAGAAATAATTACTGATGGCAGAATATGGTGAAACCTGGTATTACTCTTGATTCATTACTAGTACATGTAAAGGAAGGATTCCTAAAATTTGTTTCTAAGTTCCTTACTAGAAATAAATAAATTTCCTAAGCATGCATACTAGGTGAGTAAAGGATAAGGTACTTACCTCGTAGCAGCCGGTCCGGGAGCTGTGCTTCTCCTCCTCAAGTAAAAGATTGCAGCGAGGGAGTGGGATCTCGAAGTCTTCTACGCCAGTGAAATCCATTGCCAAAAGAAAGTTTGAAGGAAAGGAAAGAAGAAGAAGGAATGAAAGCAAATGAAAATGGAATGGAAATGAGCCTATTTATAAGGAGAATGAGAAAATGCGGGTCTTTTTGCACCTCACTCAAAATTCTCGACTCTGACGACCACTGAGCCCCATGAATCATTTTTATGAGCCCCAGTGGGGGGCAATTGTGAATACTCAAATTTTGAGGCTCGGAAAGCCTATTTTCTCAGACTGCAAAAGACCAAGCCAGACCGGATGACCACGGCAAAGTTCACCGAAAGTATGTCTTCATGGTACTTGAAATGTCCGAAATGACGCGAGAATCACAGATATGGTCCCGGAATATTTTTTTGGAGGTATGTAGCTCCCGAAAAATCAGTTTGAAAAAAAAATTATGCATGCATTTTTTGGGGCTCGAGAACTGAGGGTGGCCCGACCGCCACCCGTTGTCCTTTTCCCGTTTTTCCGGTAAGCCACGCGGTTTGACCACCGGCGTTGACATTTTCCCGATTTTTCGGCTGACAACGCCGGTCCGACCGCTGACCACTACTGTCCAACCGCCGGACCGGCGGTCCGACCGCCGTCCAGTCCTAATTTTGTCTATAAAAGGCTGTTAAATTTCCAAAAAAGGGGTTGGCTATTCGGATCCCGGGCCTCATGCTGACGAACTCTTTATTTACACACGCTTAAGAACTTTTATTGGACTTTTATTTGCATAAACCTAACCGTGTGCTGCAGGAATCAATCCGTAATCAAGAATCATAATCCAAGGTCCAAGAAAACGAGATCTGGAACTTCGAAGTGGGAAAATCCTAAGCAGGGTAATATTATAATTCATCTTTTGTCTATTCAAGCATATCATAAGCATTCCATATTCTTCTTAATTTCTTCTTTTTGGTCAAAGACCTAATCCTTTTAGGTCCAAGGCCTAGCTAAGTAATCAATCAATCTTTCGGCATTAAGCCCTGAATCAATCAATCTTTTTGGTCAAAGACCTAATCTTTTTAGGTCTAAGGCCTAATTAAGTAATCAATCAATTGTTGGCATGAAGCCTATCACAGTTAAAATCAATCTTTTGGCACGGAGCCTAAATAGCATTCTTTGGTACCAAGTACCCAAATTTCATTAAAATTAGCACTAAGTGCTTAAAATCTCATAATTTTGGCAAAAAGCCCGACAATGCACGAAGCATACACACACATATGCATAAATGCATAATTGCCTTTAAATAGGCTTTTCCGAACTATATGGGCTTTGATCTCTCATAAAAAAACGAGAGTATGTAGGCATATTTGGGATTCACCCCAAATAGCAAGTCCGCAATTTACTAACAATCTGTTTGTCTTCTCTTCTTTGTCCCCTTTAGTTTTGTTTCCTTTTGGCAAGTTAATCAAATACATGACATAGTCCCCGAATCCTCCTTGGGTTCGTAGATTAGAAAACCTTTACATTGGATGCATTATTAGAGTCAAACAAGGGTTTTCTTAGTTTTTCCCTTTGAACAGAAAAAACTGAGTGGCGACTCCTAACAACAAGTGAACGTTCATCCGAATCCTTTTCGGGTGGAAATCGAGGTTCACATATGGAAACTAGACAACTGTGGGTATACTTTCAAGCAGGGATCCCACTACTCTAGTATCTACAACATGAGCAAGATAAGCCTCACATCCCTTCCGAATCATCCTCCCAGCTGAAACAGCTGAAACAAACATAGATGAAAGATACCTCTGCTCACTAGATACTATAACATCCCTACCATCCCGTGTTCTCAAAGTAACACATTTCTTCTGACAGTCTACCATAGCCCCATGCTTGGATAACCAATCCATGCCCAAAATCAGATTATATTCCCTGAAAGGCATCTCAATCAGGTCATCAAGAAACTCCTCATCCTGAACAACAATTGGACTATCTCGGTGCACCTTGCTTACCACAACACTATGCCCTAAAGGATTTGTCACCAAGACATCAAATCCTAAGGACTCAAAATGCAATTCATTCACAGGCAAGATGGATGCACTTATGTATGAATGCGTAGATCCAGGATCTAATGGAGCAAGGACTAAAATACCAAATAAAGAAAATGTACCCGCAATGACGGTTGAAGCATCCGGCTGCCTCTACATCACATAAACCCGCTGAGATGGCCCAGCCTCATCTGGCCTACTACCTCCAGATGTAGAGCCTCCTCTCTAACTAAACCCAGGTCTACCACCTCTACTAAAACCTCTGCCACCACGACCCCCTCTGACACTGGGTGGAGAAGATGCAGTATCTGCCCCCCTAACCTCTGGTAGCTCGGGACAATCTCTAATAAAATGGTATGATGACCCACATCTAAAACACACTCTTGAAGCACCTCTCCACCAGCAGACACCTCCGTGTACTCTACCACAATGAATGCAAGTAGGTTGAGTAGGTCTCTGAGCCACTGGGGTCGGAGCACTAGCCACTAAAACTGCAGGTCTCTGTCTCTGTCTCTGCTGCTGTACTGACCTGTCAAACTGCCCCTGACTCCTACTAAACCTCTGAAAATGTCCCCCTCGGCCTCTCTTCACTGATGAAGACCCTGCCTCACTCTAGGGTCTCCTAACTCTAGTCTCCTCAACCTTGGCAGTTGCTGCAAGACTCTGTGCTCTCTCAACACTTCTGGCAGCTGCAACTAACTGGGAAAAATCCTGATACCGAGAGCCTGCAATGATGCACATGATAGAGGGTCTTCGTCCCTCCTCAAACCTCCTGCACCTGTCAAACTCGTCAGAAATGATCCCACCAACATGGTGACTCAACAGGATAAACTCGATCTCATACTCGATCACTGTCCTGGTATCCTGTCTCAGACTCAGGAACTCCATCTTCTTTGCATCTTTATACTCTCTCGGAGTATACTTCTGCTCAAATTCCCGCTGGAAATCATCATAGGTCAAGACTGGTGGATCATCCAGAGCATGTGGAATCATCTTCCACCAATCATATGCATCTCTCTGCAGAAGAGATCTGGCATAATCAAACTTCTCTTCTGGACTAGCCTGTAACTGAATGAATATCCTCTGAACCCAGTCTAGCCACTGCTCTGCTACAGCAGGGTCTGTAGTATCAACAAAGTTCTCAGCTCTATACTTTCTCAGTTTATCATACTGCCTCACCGGCAACTGCGGCTGTGGCTGTGGCTGTGGCAGCTGCAAAACTGGAGCCTGCCTCAACAACTCTACCATATGCAATACCTAGCTAGGCGGAACCTCATCAGCTGCTGGTCTCACAGGTATAGAAACAGATGCCTCACCAGCAGATACAACTCTAGCTCCATCTCTATCCTCATCTGGAGCCACACTCTCTGCACTACCCTCAGTAGCCTGATGCAGTCGAGACGCCATAACTAACTATATCTGCAAACAAAGCAGAAAATACTATATCAGAGATCATAAATTGCCAGTGCCAATGCATGTATTACAATTAAAAACTATTTTAAAATCCCCCATTTTCTCTCTCTATCATCCCACCTAGGTCGAGAACCTCAAACCTAGGCTCTGATACCAAAACAAATGTAACACCCTTATACCCTATATACATACAATACATATTTCCAGCATATGTAAAATACGCATATACGATACAAAAATGTCACAGACCGATTTACTAATTTTTTTTTCACATTTCCAATTTAAAATTTCAAATTCTAAATATATAAAAATTAAATAAAATATAAATATTCTTTACTTGTTATAAGAACCCAAAATAAATAAATATATATATAAATCTCTGGAAAAAATTCGCTAGAGTTTTGTCTGTAATTTGAATATCCCAAAATTTAGCAATTACTCAACCTACAAAAAAGAAAACACTCCCAAATCTTTTGCAATCACCATCTCAACCATACTTCTCAATTTCACCAAGTTTCTCAAACATTTATACATATAGATATATATAATTTAAAACACACTTACTCTCCCTTTTCGAATACATTGACCCAAACATTCTTTATAATATACAATACGTAAAATCCAAAACATAATATATTATGCATAAAACTAAAAAATGTACAATAACATAAAAATATATACATGCTACTGGCAGTGTTTCTGACCTCAATAGCAACTCAACTAGAAGTCTAGATCCGATCTGGTCTAGAAGAACTCTCTGGCTCAGCTAAGTCTATCCTGGCACCTGCGCGATGGAAATAATTGCCCTAAGCCGAAGCCTAGTGGTACAAACTTTGATAATAACAATATAACTCAATGCAATACCAAATGCACAATGTATATAGATGTCACATCAATCCACTTCCTTATATTTTTCAAATATTTCATAATTCACATTAAAACAAAGACAAGCATGGGCCAAAAAAGGATCTAATATGTTATTCAAATTTCAGAGTTACTGCTTTGGTTCATAATGACACCATGTGTCTAGCCCCGTAGGCAATATGTCCATAGATAATGTAACAGCCCCAGTCTCTTGGACCTCAACCCGGCTAGACCCTTAGGCCCCAGTATCTTAGTCCTCAACCCGGCTAGACTGCTACAGTTTTTGAGGCTTATGACCCAGTCTTTTCACTCCAAAAATATCATATTTATCAGCTGGCCTGGCTTACGACCCAGTCTTTTCACCATTCCAGCGTTTAGCCCGTAGGCAATCATAGGCATGCTGCCAAACCCAGAACTCTAAAAATTGAATAACATACTAGGCACGCAATTTATTCATATTTCCCATTATTAATCTCTTTCTCATTTTTACATACTCAATCTAGGCACATTGCCTTATTTTCACATTTTTTTCTCACTTTTCTCATTTTTATCAATATCAATTCATTTCAATATTACACATATCTCTTTTTTTTTTTTCACAACACATTACCCAATTACTTTGGGTATTTTCACATAATATGCATATTTCACATGTTACACGAATTAGCCATTATCAATGGCTTTTCACAATGCATTTAACACATATATGACATTACAAATGTCATAGCATATTATTCATTCACAATCAATGAACCAAGTAGCTTAACACATTTTTCAACCAAAATGTGTTAAGTCCAAATGTTATGCAAATATAGATATTATATTCAAAGTTTGTACATACCTCCACCAACAACCCAAAGCAAGCTAAAAACAACCCTTAATCCAATCTTTCCAACTTGCCCTTCACCACTTGGATGAAGCAAATCAACCTCCCTCAAAGCCTAAACCAAATGTGATAGCAAATAATCATTTAGTATCACATTTAATGGCATTTCCAACATTCAACCATAATTACACATCACTCCTACAAATTTTCAAAAATTTAGCCTTTCCTTACTTCAACATTAGAATTCTATTATACTACAATTAAATTAGTGTTTTAAGTTTATTTATATTATTAAAAACATATTTTAATGCATTTAAATCATTTACATTATAAAAATATTCTCTTATACCCAAGATCTCAAAAATGGCATAACCTTCCTCCATAGAAGGTTTTCCTTTCCAACACAATCCATCACTCATTCCAAGCTTATATTCATCACTTTTAACACTAAACAACATGCTTAAACAAATAAAATCACACAATTCAACCACTTTGGAAAATCACTTTTCCAAAACCCTAAATCTCCACTTCCATTCTCAAACTCCAACCCAACACTACCAAATCCAATATTTGACTTTAAAATACTTGTTCATGAATCAAAACAACTCATTTAGAACCAATTTGCACAATTAAAGTTCATGTTTTCAAAACCCCAAAAATCCATTACCCTAAATTCTCTCTCTTCACCATTCTTTAACCAAACTCCATCATCTCTTCAATCTAACCTTAGAATCATTGTTAACTACCCAAAATAACATCATACACACCAATTCCAACAATTATAGCATCCTACATAAAAATCTAAATTCTCACATAATCCAAATTTCCAAGGAATTCAAAGAAAAGAGATGGAAACTGTAGACCCTTAATTTTTGTCCCAGTCCGGTCCAATATATTTTAATTAGCCTAAAATAATTTTTGTGTTGTCCAATATATTTTAATTAGTCCAAAATAATTTTTGTTATTTTAATTAAATAATATTTGCTTTAGTATCTAATTTTTATTAATAATAAACAAATAAATAAAAATAAAAATCGTCGACGAAAAATAGGCGACGAAAAATTTCATCGCCGAAGAGGGGGGCGGCAAAATGGTCTTGGGCCATTTCGACTGCAGGATTTTCTTGTGGGCGAAATGGCCCAAAAGTACAAGTTCACAGCCGCATCCCGCTACCCCCTGCCGCAGCTTTTTTGCCAGCGCAATTTTTCTGCAGCAGTTTTTTTTCGCCAGCGAAATTTTTCCGACGTAAATTTTTTCGAAACCAAATTCAATTTAGTTTCGGTTTCCTTTTCTTAATTAATATTAGATTCCGTGAACAAGTGAAATTAATCATCAAAATCTTCTATAACTAAGGACTAAAAAACAACACAGGGGAGATTGAGGAGGAAAACTTTGAAAGGAAATCGGATTTTAAAAATTCCTTGTGGCAGTGAAATCAATCGGATTTTTGAGAGAGCAAACAAGCAATTTAATCCATCAAAGGCAGCAAAGCTTGTCTTTGTTCTTGTTCATCCAAGAAGTAATTTTTGGTAGAACCAACAAATGGAGGTATGAATGGCTAATTTCTTCACAGTAGCTTGAATCATCCAATTGTCTCTTTTGATTCAAAAAACCCTAGAACCTTAATTTACCTTTTCTAAAGCTTAAAAACCTTAATTCGTTTCTTTGTTTTCCAAAAATCTTAAAATTGATGTTTTTGTTTCTTCAAAATCTTAAAACCCTAATTTGCCTTCCAATTTTTCAAAACCCTAAATTGAATCTGTTTCTTTCCAAAAACTCTATAAAATATATTTTCTGTTTCCATAAACCTTAAATCGTTGTGTTTATTTTCATAAAGCTTTATAAAACTAAAAATTATTTTTCCAAATTCTAAAATCAAATACATTCTCCGAAACACTAAAAACCCTAATTCAACTTTCAAAACCAAAACAGTAAACCCCAAGCTAAATTAGCTAACCTAAACCCTAAAGTTCTCTAAAACCCTAATTCCCCTAAAACCATAAACCATAATTTTTCTAAACCCTAATCTTTAAAACCTTAAAACCTTATAAATCCAAATATTATAATTCAACACAGTAAGTAACTAATAATCATAAATCTAATGTTTCAAAGTATTCAAACCCTAAATTCATGGTTTCACTCCTCAAACACTAATTTGGTTAATCAAAGAACTTTATCAACCTCTTAAATTATAAAACTTTAATCCATTTCAATTCCTTTAAAACTTACAGTAGCTTAAACCCATAAATTCCAAAACTCTAAACATATTAAATAAAGAATCTTAAATAGAAACAGTAGCTCTAAATTATATATTTATTGCTTTATTTAATTTTAGATTTGATTATGTAGTTTATTATATGCTTTGATTTATTTTATTTGCAATGATTTATTTAATTTATCATGGATGAATGTTCATTATATATTTTGATTGTTGTTTAATATCATGGATGAATGCTTACTTTCTATTTTAATTGATGTTTAATATCTTTGATGAATGATTTATTTATAATGAATGGTTATTTACTTCTATCGATTTATTTTGATTTTCAAATGTTGTAAGAGGTATGTTTCCACTTTGTGGGCACCTCATTAGTTAAATATCATGTAATTTAAATTGCTTTGATATTTTGGACAAATGTAAAGGGCATGTTTCTACCTTTTGGTGGGTGTCCTATTTAGTTTAGACATGAACGATGTAAGGACATTTTTCTATCCTTTGATGGGTGTCCA
This sequence comes from Garcia nutans, assembly GCA_947685225.1. Lineage (NCBI taxonomy): Eukaryota > Viridiplantae > Streptophyta > Magnoliopsida > Malpighiales > Euphorbiaceae > Garcia > Garcia nutans. The sequence goes on from CANTUV010000013.1 coordinate 30,731,923, forward strand.
TTTATTTGTTTTGCTTGGACATTACTTTGATTTTAATATAGCGATGCTTTATTTCAATTATTGCATGTAATATGGATAATATTGTTATATTTAAGAATTTTATAATATTAAGACCTGTAAAGGAGGCCGGTTCCAATGAACCGGGCGTTGTGGGGGTGCTGGTCTATTTCTCACCTTCCCCACACGTACCCAACTTTCTGAACCCATTAGGGGGTTGGGGATTCCTTAGGAATCGAGTCATCCACCCCTTTCTTTTTTCTGGCCCGTCCGGGTGGCGACTCCATTTTCTCTGGACCTAGGTCCGTGTTCTCTAAGGCCCCGAGCCTAAATAGTGCCGAAGTCGCAAGAACCATTCCACCGGGAGTGGGGGTAAAAATCCCCGCTCACAGTGGTGACTCCACTGGGGATAAGAGAAGTTGATTCTGTTGATCTTTATATTATTCTATTCTTTCTTATAATGATATTATCCATTGCATCATATTAGATTGCACTGTGTGTGTGAGTTAGGACGCCCGTGTTACCCATGTTGTGTTATGTAAGGGATACCATACTTTCACTGAAGGTATGGAGATTGAGCATGGCATAACCACTCATAGCCTCATACAATTTGGTATATACTTGCTATGGGAACCTAAGCCTTTTTACCCAAAGACTAAAGCTCATGTAATTGGCCTAGTTACTTTCCTTAGGTTTTACCCCAAATGCATGTTATTTGACTATGGTTAATTTATCTTGGCTTAAATCATGGCTTATTTGGTTTGCTCTTTTTCTAATATGACCTAAGTACATTGTAAGCTCAAAATAAATTTTTCTTTAAAATCCAAAAGACCAAAGTAATTTTCAAAATTTATCAAAATGGTCTTTGGATATAAAATTTTTCCAAAACAAGTTAAAAATTCTTTTGCTCATGACCCAAATACAAAGCCCAAAATATATTTTCCTAAAATCCTTTTACAATGGGCTTATAAACAAAATTATTTTCATCCAACCTTTTCTTACAAAGAGCTTGTAAATTATTTAGGTCAATTACGAAATGCCAAAAATCAATTGTGAGCCTAGTTTATCCTAAGAATAATTAACCATGGGCTTGTTTTTGGCATGAATCATTAGTTACTTTTTCAAGTGAGAAATCTATCGATAATAAACCTCTTAATTTAGTTTTAATCCAATATAGCATAAAAGCTACTATAGTTGGTTGAATGGATTAAAACCTAATTGATGGAATTATTATGAACTGATTTCCATTTTCAAAAATATAACTATTGGTTGAAACGTCCGAGGAAAATATTCAAAAACAAGGTACCCCATGTTGGTATTTTGTTAACCGTGTACCTATGAAAAGAGACTCACCATTCGTGTGTGGATGTTATAAGGTTAGGAGGAACGTTCTAATTGTCCTTGTTTGTTGTTTGTTCATACATGCATACATACATACATTTGTATCTCATATCATTGATCCTCTCTGGCTCACAACCCTGGATTACGATAGTTCAAAAGCTTACGACAATCCGACCAACGCCGAAAGCGAAGAATCTAGCAACGACTCAATCACTTGCTCACCAAAAGTAATGGATCCCGAAAAAGTTCAAAGAATGGCGAATGAAGCCCTCAATGCCAAGATGGAAGAAATAAAAGAGGCCATGACTGAGACCATAAAGAATCAACTAGCTGCAATTTTAAGAAACAATGTCAAAGCATCTGCTAGCACCAAGAAAGACAAGGGGAAGGCTAAAGTTTGTGAAGTAGCATTTGATGATGATAAGGTGATAATTGATGATGATGATTGGGCTCAATACTACCAAGATCCTCAAGATAAGAAGAAAGAAACAAAGATTGTTGAAAGATCAGCTATGGAGAAAACCGAAGCTTTCGATGTTGAAAAGATGATTGCTGATTTAGAAAAGAAATTTGAGAAGAAACTAAAAACCGAAGAGATGTCCGAGATTGACAAATTATTTGAGCTAGATGAAGAAGTTTTGTGCAAGTTCAAGATGCCATCTTTTGCGAAGTTTGATGGAATCGAAAATCCTCATCTCCATGTGAAGCAATATATCACTGCCATGCAGTCCGCCCGAGCTACTAAGGCTCAAATTCTAAGGTACTTTATGCTCTCATTGGACCCTATTGTCCAAAATTGATTCAATACCTTGGAAGATGAAACACAAAAGAGTTAGGAACTGCTATACAAAGCCTTCCTCCAACAATATGGGTATAATTTCGAGATGGAAGTTACCTTAATGGAAGTGGAGTCCATAAGACAAAGGCCAAATGAGAATTTTGTGGACTATGTGAAAAGATGGAGAAACAAGGCTGCTTTGCTCAAGAAAAGGCCTGATGAATCTGATTAAATAAGGATGATCGTGAGAGGCGTCCTGCCTAGTCTTCATGAAAGGATGTCTCATACACTCATCCGTGACTCCAAAGATCTTCTCCAAGCTGGTCTACAAATTAAAGAGTGGGAAAGGGAGAAAAATTGCTTTTTAATAAGAAGGAATGAGAAAGGGAATTATCAGCCTAGCAATCAAAGCACGCAAAAAGAAGTTGATGTTAATGTGGCTTGTCAAGGAAATAAAAGACAATTCTCAGAATTGGGGAAACCTCTATCTTGGGTTTTTAGCAAGCTGCAAAAGAAAGGGTTGTTACAACCGTTAGATCCTCGATCTTTACATAATCTACTGCCACCAAACTTCAATGCCGAGGCCTTCTGTCAATTTCATCAAATGCGAGGGCATGAAACAGATAAATGTGCTCGTCTAAGGCATGGGATCCAAGATTTGATTGATAGTGGTAACCTGCCCGAGCCGGATAAGCCCAATACCAAGAACAACCCTTTGCCTAAATTTGGAAGAGTGCCACCACCAACAACCTTCATGGTGGGAAAAGGATTGGAAGAAAATTTTGTTTTATCATCCTTTCAAGATGGAAATATTGAAGATGTGAAGGGAAAAGAAGCTTAAACTCAACGAACTTTCCTTAGCTTGAAATGTTGCTTCTCAATTTTACTTTCTTTAATATTAAAATTGGAATAATCTTGTTTTTCAAATTTAAAGTTGCTTGAATAAATTACTTTCATCAAAATTTTTGTTGGTCTTTGTTCATTTTAGTGCTCAATCAATGAGGAATCTAGCTTGATAATTCATAAATTAATGTATCTAGGCATCATGATTTGAATGACTTTACTAGATAAGGGAATTGCTCTATAGCATTGAGTTGTGTATGCTTACTTAGAGAGGACTCCTGCATAATTACCTTTGTCTAGGTCTTAGTCAGTCTTAGAACATGCTTTGACAAACTTTCGAGGCGAAATTGAACTCTACTTATTTAAGAGAGAAATGATCTAGGCGTTGCTTGGTTAGCCAACAACTAGTATCCACCCAATTAGATATCAATCCTTAGTTATCCCTTTGAGCCTTCATAAAATTTTAGCCTTCTTTTCATTGGCTTACAAACCCCAATAACCTACCCTGAGCTGTTGTGATACTTTTGACAAGTCTTAAGATCACTAAGATGAAGAGGCAAGAAGATCAAAGAAAGCAATGATTAGTCAAGATCATAAGGATAGTTGAAGTTCTCAAGACCATGAAGATAGTTGAAGTTCTCAAGTCCATAAGGATAGTTGATGTTCTCAAAACCATAAGGGTAGTTGAAGTTCCCTTAATATCTCCAATATATCAAGACAACAACAACATCAGAGCAACAAATGATTTATCCCTATTAAAGAAGATTTATGTTACTCCACTCATCCATTATTGGAAGCCCAAGTTAGTGCAAACAAGACAACTCTTTTAGAGCTAGAACCAAACAAAAAAAAAACAAAAACAAAACAAAAGAAAAAAAAAGAAAAAGAAGAAAAGAAAAGAAAGAAAAGAAAAAAGAAGAAGAAAAGAAAAAGAAAAGAAAAAAGATAAAACCTAAAAAGGCGGTTCAAAAAGCCAACTGAGTTCTCTTTTACCTAAGCCATCCAAAAGGCTTCCATTTGGTTTATAAGGACATTTTGACTTGAATTGGTCCAACCCAACTAAAGATTTGATTAAAATCAGAGGAAAAGGAGAAAGACCATCCAGTGCTTAAAAGTTCTGCATTTGATAGTCCTACAAGGAAGAAGGACAAAATGATAAAATGCCTCAAAGAAAGGGAAGAGTAAGGAAAATAAAGAGAAAGAAAAGGGAAGAGTAAGAAAAATAAAGGGAGAAGAAGAAAAGAAATGAATTTGGGAACCAAACTTTTTGCAAGGGCAAAAAAACTGTCCTAATCAAGATCCAGATTAATACCAAGAAGATAGAAGGAATTTGGAGTCTAGCAAGATTGCCTCCAAGTTGCCTAAAATTCAAACAAGAAATTTATAGTGTGAGGGTTTTTCCATTGTGTCACATCAGCTCCTATCTCAAAATGGCCTTCATTTAACCCATATCCCTTATAGACCCCATTTCAAGCCTATCAAAGACCTGTTGATCTCTCTTGGTAGGTAGAGTCTATTAGTGGAGATAGTTTGAATAAGCATGCATATGAGATAGACAATATTTAAACTTAATGAGACCTTTGGCCAAGTAATGTGTATGTGCCTATCTAAAGTGCAACAATTCTTGCTTAAATAGAAATGATTCCCGAATTTAGTACAGTAATTAGGGTTGTCATGTTATAGATATGTTAATTTGAGAAAATCAAGTCCTGAGGTACATTGACATTAATTTGGCAAAGCCAACATTTGATTTCAAAATTAAAATTCAAAAATTCAAAAAATAAAAAAAAGAAAAAAAAAGAAAAACAAATGTTTTGTCATACAAAGCCTTCAAGTTAAGGGAAGTATGTTGAACCTCCAAAGGACACATTGGGCAAAGGAAATGATGATTGGCAAGGTCATGAAGAAGCTATCAACCGACATGCTGAAACATAGTTCGAAATAGATGAATCTCTGATTCTGCTGCTTGGGGCCTCCATTATTCATGTTTTCAATATCTCAAAGATAAAAGTCATAAATGGGAAGTATTCTTTTATTCCAATGCAAGACCTGAATGAGTATATGAAAGTAACCAATGAGAACACTTCTGCTGAACACCTCGGTCTGTGAGTCGATGGAACGACTGTAAGTATTATTCATGCATATCATGCATACATGAGCATATCACATCGCACTTTCTTGTCTTGTATTGTCTATTCCTTGTCAAAATGAACAGCAAACACCCTACTAAGTAAAGAATCAAAAGAAGATATTGAATCAAGGGGGCATGGAAAGCCTACTCGCTTGTGGAAGCTCCAGTCATTTTGCAAAGAGAAGAAATACGTGCTTGTGCGAAGAACTACATGGCAAAAATATCAATCAAAGCTTGCATGGAAAAAATCTTTGGTTTGAGCCTACACAGAGGGCAAAGTTTCTCCTTTTTAATTTTTTGAGTTTATATACCAAATATTTTCAAACTCACTTGTATTTTGCCATGCTGGGGGTAAGGAGAAGATATGAGGGCCAACTAAAAAATAGCTGAATTTTTGCGAAAAGAAGAACAAAAGAATGGAACATCAAGTTAAGCCAGAATACACAACTGATAAAGGGTCAATCAAATCGAATTCAATCTCGAGTCAAAGTATCCCAATCCTTTTAGGATCGAGTATCCCAATCCAAATCCAGTTAGGATCGAGTATCCAAATCTAGATAGGATCGAGTATCTGAATCCATCGAGTATCCAAATGCAATTTCGGATCGAGTATCCAAATCCAGTTAGGATCGAGTATCCCAATCCAGTTTAGGATCGAGTATCCGAATCCAGTTTATGATAGAGTATCCAAATCTAGATTAGGATCGAGTATCCAAATCCAGTTTAGGATCGAGTATCCAAATCCAATTTAGGATCGAGTATCCAAATCCAATTTAGGATCCAGTATCTAAACCAAATTTAGGATCGAGTATTCAAATCCAGTTAGGATCGAGTATCCCAATCCAGTTAGGATCGAGTATCCAAATCCAGTCTAGGATCGACCAAATCCAGTTAGGATCGAGTATCCCAATCAAAATTAGGATCGAGTATCCAAATCCAGTTTAGGATCGAGTATCCAAATCCAGTTTAGGATCGAGTATCCAAATCCAGTTAGGATCGTGTATCCAAGACTAGTTTAGGATTGAGTATCCAAGACTAGTTTAGGATCGAGTATCCAAATCTCTTGGGTCCAGAACCCAAAACCTCAACCATTTTCAAAAAGTAAGTCTTATTGCTTTTCACACTCTTTTACTAAAATCTCAGATCGTTCAAGCAGGGGGCAAACTGTAGACCCTTAATTTTTGACCCAGTCCTGTCTAATATATTTTAATTAGTCCAAAATAATTTTTGTGTTGTCCAATATATTTTAATTAGCCCAAAATAATTTTTGCTATCTTAATTAAATAATATTTGCTTTAGCATCTAATTTTTATTAATAATAAACAAATAAATAAAATAAAAAATAAAAATCGGAGATGAAAAATTTCGTCACCGAAGAGGTGGGGCGGCGAAATGCCCCGCAGGAAATTTTGCCCGCCGCAGCCCTCTACCCCCTGCGGTAGCTTTTTTGCCAGCGCAATTTTTCTGCAGCAGGTTCTTTTCGTCAGCAAAATTTTTCCGACGCAAATTTTTCTGAAACCAAATTCAATTTGGTTTCGGTTTCCTTTTCTTCATTAATATTAGATTCCGTGAACAAGTGAAATTAATCATCAAAATCTTCTATAAATAAGGACTAAAAAACAACACAAGGGAGATTGAGGAGGAAAACTTTGAAAGGAAATCGGATTTTAAAAATTCCTTCTGGCAGTGAAATCAATCAGACTTTTGAGAGAGCAAACAAGCAATTCAATCCATCAAAGGGAGCAAAGCTTTTCTTTGTTCTTGTTCATCCAAGAAGTAATTTTTGGTGGAACCAACAAACGGAGGTATGAATGTCTAATTTCTTCACAGTAGCTTGAATCATCCAATTGTCTCTTTTGATTCAAAAAACCCTAGAACCTTAATTTACCTTTTCTAAAGCTTAAAAAACTTAATTCGTTTCTTTGTTTTCCAAAAATCTTAAAATTGTTGTTTTCGTTTCTTAAAAATCTTAAAACCCTAATCTGCCTTCCAATTTTTTAAAACCCTAAATTGAATATGTTTCTTTCCAAAAACTCTAAAAAATATCTTTTCTGTTTCCATAAACCTTAAATCATTGTGTTTATTTTCATAAAGCTTTATAAAACTATAAATTGTTTTTCCAAATTCTAAAATCAAATACATTCTCCGAAACACTAAAAACCCTAATTCAACTTTCAAAACAAAAACAGTAAACCCCAAGCTAAATTAGCTAACCTAAACCCTAAAGTTCTCTAAAACCCTAATGCCCCTAAAACCATAAACCCTAATTTTTCTAAACCCTAATCTTTAAAACCTTAAAACCTTATAAATCTAAATATTATAATTCAACACAGTAAGTAGCTAATAATCATAAATCTAATGTTTCAAAGTATTCAAACCCTAAATTCATGGTTTCACTTCTCAAACACTAATTTGGTTAATCAAAGAACTTTATCAACCTCTTAAATTATAAAACTTTAATCCATTTCAATTCCTTTAAAACTTACGGTAGCTTAAACCCATAAATTTCAAAACCCTTAACATATTAAATAAAGAATCTTAAATAGAAACAGTAGCTCTAAATTATTTATTTATTGCTTTATTTAATTTTAGATTTGATTATATAGTTTATTATATGCTTTGATTTATTTTATTTGCAATGATTTATTTAATTTATCATGGATGAATGTTTATTATATATTTTGATTGTTGTTTAATATCATGGATGAATACTTACTTTCTATTTTGATTGATGTTTAATATCTTTGATGAATGATTTATTTATGATGAATGGTTATTTACTTCTATCGATTTATTTTGATTTCCAAATGTTGTAAGAGGTATGTTTCCACTTTGTGGGTACCTCATTAGTTAAATATCATGTAATTTAAATTGCTTTTATATTTTGGACCAATGTAAAGGGAATGTTTCTACCTTTTGGTGGGTGTCCTATTTAGTTTAGACATGAACGATGTAAGGACATGTTTCCATCCTCGGATGGGTGTCCATTTATTTATTTTGCTTGGACATTGCTTTGATTTTAATATAACGATGCTTCATTTCAATTGTTGCATGTAATATGGATAATATTGTTATATTTAAGAATTTTATAATATTAAGACCTGTAAAGGAGTCCGGTTCCACTAAACCGGGCGTTGTGGGGATACTGGGCCATTTCTCACCTTCCCCACACGTACCCAACTTTCCGAACCCATTAGGGGGTTGGGGATTCCTTAGGAATCGTGTCATCCACCCTTTTCTTTTTTTCGGCCTGTTTGGGTGGCGACTCTATTTTCTCCGGACCTAGGTCCGTGTTCTCTAAGGCCCTGAGCCTAAACAGTGCCGAAGTTGCAAGAACCATTCCACCGGGAGTGGGGACGAAAATCCCCGCTCATAGAAACTTACTAATTTTGGTGGAAATCACCAAAAATCCACTTGAAACTTGTTAATTCCTTCAATTTATGGAGTATGGAAGAAGAAAAATCATTGGTCTTCAAGCTCCCATGGAAACGTCCTTGAAGAAGAAGAAGAAGAAGATGAAGACTTTTATATTTCTTTTCCTTTCATCTTTTTTTTAACCACATATATATATTTTAAAATAATTTAATATTTAATTAATTATTTATTTTTTAATAAATTGAAAGTCCTAATTTCTCTCTTCCATTCAAAAAGAATTTATTTTTAAATTATTTTATTAATTTTGAATTTATAAGATTTAATTACCAAAATACCATTTTCTTTTAAAAAGTGTTGACTTTTATATGTTATGTATATTTTGCATATGTATCACATATATATTCCACTTTTTCATTTAAAATCCCTTCATTTTTCTTTTAAAACCATTAATTTAATTTATCCTTTTAAATTATAATTTATTTTATCCAATTTTCTAAAAATTAGAAATTTTCAAAAATTTTAGGATGTTACAAAACTACTTCCTCTCAATGTCTATATCAAATGTGATTATAAATAATTATTTAATATCATATTCTAAGGCATTCTCAACATCAAACCTTAATTTAACAACACTCCTACAAAATTTCAAAAATTAAGTCTTCCCTTACTTTAACTTAGCAAATCCATATTATCCCATTAAATTATTGTTTTGGATTTATTTATATCATTACAAGCATATTTTAACATATTTAAACCAATTACATTAATTAACCACATGCTTATGTTCAAAATCCTAAAATGGCATAACCTTCACTATTGAAGGATCTCCATTCCAACTCAATTCAATTATCATTTCAATCTTATTTCCACCACTTATATCATTAAATAACATGATTTAAGCATTAAAATCAAACAATTAATCATTCTTTGAAAATTCACTTTTCCAAAACCCTAAATCAATACTACCAGCTTTAAACTTAACTAAATCTATCATTTGATTTTAAAATCCTTGTTTATGCATCAAAACAACACATTTGGAACCAATTTGCACAATTAAAACTCATGATTTCAAAAACCCAAATGTTCCATAACCCTAAATTCTCTCTCTTCAACCAACTTAACTCAAACTTAACCATTTCTTCAATCCAACTTAAGAATCATTAATAATTAAACAAAATAGCATCTTTCATATGCATTTAACCAATTAAAACACACTCCATTAATATCTCAAATTATACATAATCATATATTTAGATGGAACTTCAAAATTGTAAAAGAAAACTTACTAATTTATGAAGAAATCACCAAAACCCACTTGGTTCTTGTAAAATCCTTGGAAATTGGTTGTTTAAATGAAGCAAAAACCAATCTTCCTCATCCATGGAGAAAACATCAAAGAGAGGAAGAAGAAGAAGAAAAAAAATTCTTTTAAAATTTTTGATTTTTTTCTCTTTCCTTCATTTAAGACCACATATATATATTTTTATATTATTTTAATTAATTAATTATTTATTTATTTTAAAAATACCAATTTTCATCTTCCATTCAAAAAATATTTCTTTTTAAATTATTTTATTAAGTTTTAAATTTTATAAAGTATATTTACTAATTTACCCCTCCTTTACTATTTATGTTTTTGTCTTTTTAATTTCTTTCTTCTTTATTTTCTAGCCTTATATATAAATATTTATTTATTTATTTAATTATTAATAAATATATTTATTCTTCTACCACCCAAAAATAAATTAATATTGAATTATTTTTATTTACTTATTAATTAATTAATTAATAATTACAAAATATCACACTTTTCCATCATCTTCCACTATCTAATATTATTTTATTATTATTATTTTCATCATTCACTTTTCCAACACCAAATTATATCCCACATATATATTGTATATTTTATGTATATGTATATATCTTATATATGTTACTTATATTTCACATATATCATTATGTACATATTTATGTAATGTATATACTATGTCTATGTAATGTATATTTAATGAATATAAATACCCATATGCTCAAATAATATTCCTATATACACATGAAATTTACCTTATATGTGTATTAAATATATTAAGTATGTAATATATATATCCAACATATACAATTAATATACCATATGTATATGTTATATATACACTAGGTATATATTGGTTATGTACAACTTTTATATCTCCAAATACTTATTTAATTTCTCCAAAATTAAGGATATGATACAATAACTCTACCCTCCTGTATCAGCACATGACCCAAACCACTCTGTGACGCATCACTATATATCACATATGGCTTGCCTTCTACAGGTAGAGTAAGAACTGGAGCTTGAGTTAATATGTCTCTCGACTTTTTAAAGCTCGCTTGACATAGATCAGTCCACACAAATGTAACATCTTTTCAAAGTAATCTGGTGAGTAGCAAAGCTATCATGGAAAATCTCTTCACAAACCAACGATAATAACCAGTCAATCCCAAAAAGCTTCTAATCTCAGTCACATTCTTTGGTGGACTCCAATTCAAGATTGCCTCAACTTTACTCGGATTAACTCTAGCACCCTCTGCTGAAACAACATGTCCGAGAAATGTTACTTGATCTAGCCAAAACTCATGTTTAGAAAACTTGGCATAACTGTTTCTCTCTCAATGTCTGTAGTACAACTTGCAGATGGCTATCATGCTCTTCCTTACTGAAAGGGTATACCAAGATATCATTAATGAACACCATCACAAACTAATCCAAGTACGACCTAAACACCCGATTCATCAAATCCATGAATGTAACTAGTGCATTCATCAGTCCAAAAGGCATCACCAAGAACTCATAATGGCCATATCTCATGTGGAATGCAGTCTTAGGCACATCGGTATCCCTAACCCTCAACTTCCAATCTCAAATCAATCTTGGAAAACACTGTGGCCGCCTTCAACTAATGAGAGGGATGCCCCCTTCAACTGATCAAAGAGATAATCAATATGAGGAAAAAAGTATTTGTTCTTGATGGTCACTTTATTCAACTGCCGGTAATCAATGCATAGTCTCAAAGTTTCATCCTTCTTTTTTACAAACAACACCGGTGCTCCCTACGGTAATACACTAGGGCAAATAAACCCTTTATCAAGTAACTTTTGCAACTACACTTTTAACTCCTTTAATTCTACTGGTGCCATCCGATAAAGAGTAATAGAAATAGGAGTGGTACCCGGTATCAAATCGATACCAAATTCCACCTCTCTCTCTCTAGAGGTAGCCCTGGCAACTAATCAGGGAATACATTCTGAAACTCAACCACTATAGGTATACTATCAAGCTTTGACCATATTGCTCTTGTGTCCATAACATGAGCCAGATGAGCCTCACACCATTTCTGGATCATCCTCCTAGCCGAAATGGCTAAAATAAACATGGATGAGAGGTGTCTCTACCACTGGATACCACTACATCCTTCCCATCACATATTTTTAGAGTAACACACTTTTGCTGATAGTCTACCATAAGGACTCTGAATGCACATCACTCACAGGCAGAATGGATGCACTGATGTATGAATATATCGACCCAAGATTTATTAATGCATGAACTGAAATACCAAATAAAGAGAAAATACCATCTATTACTGCTTAATCATCTGGCTACCTCTGCATCACATATACTCGTTGTGATGTCCCTGCCTGCTCCAGCCTACTAGTCCCTGTCATGGATCCACCTCTCTAACTGAATCCAGACCTGCCACCTCTAGCACTACCTCTACCTCCATGACCCCCTTTGACACTGGGCTTGGACACTATTGTCTCTGTCTGTCTATCCTTTGGTGGCTCTGGATAATCTCTAATAAAATGATCTAGTGACCCATATTTCAAAAAGCTAGTTGATGACAGACTAATACCCCCAACAAACACCCCCGTGAATTCGACCACACTGAGCACAAGTGGGTGGAGATCTTTGCATAACTAGGGTCCGAGTATTAGCCACTGAAGCAGCAACTCCCTGTCTCTGCCTCTACTGTTGAGACCCCTTTCCAGGCTACCCCTGGCCTCTACTAGTGTGAAGAACCTCCTCTGCTTCTCTTTGATGATGAAGACCCTACCTTAGTCCGAGGTCTCTTTTCTCTACTCTTCTCTCTGGCAGCTGCTGCAAGTCCTTGTGCATTTTCTACACTTATGGTAGCTACAACCAACTTGAAAAATCCTCATATTGTGATGCTGCCACTAGGCAAATGATGGATAGCCTCAAACCCTCCTCAAATCTCTAGCACTTATCAATTTCATCTGACACAATCCCTCCTGCATACTTACATAGCAGGATGAAATCCTTCTCACAATCTATAACTGTCTTTGATTCTTGTTTCAAACTTAGAAACTCTTTCTTCTTGGCATCTTTATACTCTCAAGGGGTGTATTTCTTCTCAAATTCATGCAGGAAGTCATCATATGTCAGCATCGGAGGATTAACCATTTCATAAGGAACTATCTTCCACTAGTTATAGGCATCCCCTGTAGAAGAGACTTGGCATAATCAAACTTCTCTTCTATAGTAGCCTGTAACAGGATAAACACCCTCTGAACTCTGTCCAGCCACTTCTCTGCTACGGCTGGATGATTAGTGCTGAACAAATCTGTTGCTCCAAATTTCCTCAGCTTGTCATATTTTCTGGTCGGTAGCTGCAGCTGCTGTTATGGTTGCTGTACCGAACCTGTCTTAACAGCTCTGCCATTTGTAGCACACAGACTGGCAAAACCTCCTTAACTGCTGGTCTAGCTAGCACTGATGCCTCCCCAGCAATCTCTGCACTAGCTCTATTAGCACCCTCTCTAGGGGCAACACTTTCTACACTCCCCTCTCTAGACTCATGCGTCCGAGATGCCATGTCTGCCTATGTTTGTAAATACAAAAAATAAATTGCCATATCAGGGACAAGATAAAATGCCAGTGCAAATGCATGTATGGCATGTTAAAATCGTATTTAAAATGTTATTTTCTCTTTGGAAAACCCACCAAGGTTGAGAACCTCAAGCCTATACTCTGATACCAAAATAAATATAACACCCTTATACCCTAATATGTACTACACATACACCTAGCATATGTAGAATACGTATACAAAATATAAAAATGTGACAGTACAATCTTTTCAAAAAAATTTATAATTCCAAGATAATTATTTTAAACACTTAAAATGTATTTTAATAAATAAATAAAAATATTCATCATTATTTTAAATATTAAAAAGATATATTTTAAAAGAAATCTCTAGAAAAAATTTGCCAGACTTTTGTCTGTATTTCAGATATTTTCAAATTAAAATTCACACGTAATAAAACACACTCCCAAATAACTACTTAGTACATCCATTTCTCCAAAATTAGCCTAATGGCTCAAATCCACCAACATTTTATAAAATGTACATCCGTCAACATATATATATATATATATACCATTTTTCAATTTCCAACATTTAACACAAAAGAAAATCTTTATAATTTACATCATATACATGTTTATAAATATAATGTACAATCTTAAATACGTTTCAAAAAGTTTAAAGTGTATACATGGCATTGGTCCATGGAAGCTCTAAAACCTTCATAATAACCAACTATAGCCTAGACCTGGTGTGGTCTTGCAGCACTCTCCGGATCCTCTAGATTTGCCCTATCAGTTGGGCGATGAAATTCATTCGTACTAAGCATTTCGCCAAGTTGTTCATACTTTGATATAAAATAAATGATATTACATACATAATGCCAATAATGCACTATAATTCAAATGTTACCCAACACATATACACATATATTTAACATATTAATCATCCACACATACTAGGCCGAAAAATCCTTATATAATGGTTTGGTTCTAGAAATATTGTCTTGGGCTATCTCATTCATCTGTGACACCAGTCTGTCTCATCCAAAGATGTAAAAGTTTGTGACACCAGCGTGTCTCACCCGAAGGTGCAAAAATCCAACAACAATAATCTAATACTAGACTTTATAGAAGGTGACATGTAAACATATTTTTCTCATAATTCACATTTCTCTTATTTTCCCACATTTCTCATTCTTTTTCATATTTTTGACTAATAAACCACATCATCATCATATTTAAATCAAATGTGGCTTACTTCATCATTTTAGTGCACAACTTGCACTTTTCACATTTTGCACACACATCACATTTAACCATTCTCCAATGGCTTATCATGATATAATCAATGCAAACCAAGCATTGTTACTTCAAACAATGCCATACACACACATTCATATTAATCAAGTAACATATCACATTCAAATAATGAAATGAATTATGCTGGAAATCAATGAAATTAACCACACTCAATGTCAAAGTATGTACTAACCTCCTTCAAGAGCACTTGAAGCTAAATACACTCCTTTGCGACTACTTATTCAAAATACCCTTCACCACTAGGTTGATGAAATAACAATCTGCTCAACACCTATTCAAAATATGAATGAATACCATACATTAGAATCACATTTTAAGGTGTTTTAACTATTAACCATGAATTAAACACCATTACTTCAATTTTTCAAATTTTTCCCTAACTCACTTTAATTCTAAAAGTTCATTCTACTCAATTACTAATAGCATTTTAAGTTCATTTCTATCCTTAAAGTAATTTAATAACATGTTTTAAGCAACGTAATCCAACGAACACCAATTCTTTAACAAAAATCTTCCAAAACCCTAACCTTCTTTAATTTTGGAAACCTATTCTAACCACTTCCAAAACATGATTTAATTTCAAATGTATCTTTAAAACCATATTCTAACACATTTTGAACAATTAAAATCAATTTAAACCAATTCTTTACAAAATCCCATGGAAACCGTAATTTCACTACTAACCAATAAAACTTCATCTAAACTTAAACGAATCAACTATCTAACTACAAAATCATTCTCTCCTCATCAAATTAACATCACCCATACCAATATAATTAATTATAAAACACCATATCAAATTTTTATATTTTGCATAATCATAGTGTAGACTTTTAATTTTGACATCGGTTCAAATGTGGTTTTAATTTAAAGGCTGGATTAAGTTTGGTTCCAAGTCTCAAAATAAATCAAGTTTAATTATATAAAATTTGAATTAGGCGGATCAATCTAAATCGGCCCTATTCGGATAAATTTTGATCCTGTCCATGTCCAATTTGATATGGGAGTGTCCCATATCGAATTGGCTGCCAATTCGATATGGGTAGGCCCTATGCTTCGGTTTAGCCTAAAATTAGTCCATTACTATTTGTAGTGAAATTCAAACAAGCTTCGGATAAGCAGGGACAATTTGAGTGGGCTGAGGATTCACAAGTTATGTTTCCCCTAATTGCAGCCTATAAGTACAAGATTTAATTCAGATATGAGGGGGAGGCAATAATGATTAGCAAAAAGTAGCAACCAAAAAAAAAAATAGGAAAAGCAACTAAACATCAAAATAAAAAGCAAAAGTAGTAACCAAAGAGAGGAAGTAGCTTTGAGCTCGGATCTTCAAGGCACCAATCAACACTTCTGTTGATCCAAACTTTCAAGACACAAGCTTGGTTCAATAAATTAAGATTGGAGGAGCCAACAATTATAGGTTTGAATTTCGAAGTCCAATCTATTTTATTATTATATGACATTTTCATTCTATAACATAATCAACATAATCAAGCAAAAGATAAATTAAAGTTGATAATTTGTATTTTAAGTTTATCTAGTAGGTAATGGTTTGAGTTTAATTTTGTTCTGGTCTCCATTACATGATTTGCTTTGTTCAAACCCTAATTTTATACATCTAAAGTCCCAATCCATTAGGTTAACATTAGGTTCCATGTTTAATTTGTGTAATTAAACCATAACCACGCATGTTTTGATCCCAAAATCCTAAATTGTAATCTAAACCCTTATTCACATGTTTTATTCATATTTTGTCACCTGATACCCTAGTTTGCATGTTTATAGCATTAGAATTATGTGCCAAGTCCTAGTTTACATATTTTAATATTTGTTTGCATATTCCTAATATTAAACCCTAATTCCTAAGACCTCAAAGTCCAAAACCCTAATTCCTAAAACCCTAAAATCCAACACCCTAATTCCTAAAACCCTAAAGTCCAAAACCCTAATTCCTAAAACACTAAAATCAAAAACCCTAATTTCTTAACCCCTAAAATCCAAAACCCTAATTCCTAAAACCCTAATAAAAAATCCTAATCAAAGACCCAATCCTTTATGTTGAAACCTAGTTTGCATGTTTTAGACATTAATTGCACTTTAAACCCATTTTTGCATGTTTTAATCTTAATTTGAATCTTTACACCATGATCTTTGTTATTTGATTTGTTTTATGATGGATGATGCGCTTTGATTATTTTATTGCTTACTTTATTTGATCAAATTATGTTTACTGGTTGTTCGAACTTTTAAAGATTGTAAAAGGCATGTTTCCACCTTTTGGGTGTCACAATTATTTTTAAATTATGTAACATATTTTATAAACTTTGGACCGTTGTAAAGGATATGCTTCCACCAAATTGGTGGGTGCCCTATTTTATTTACTTGTATGAACATTGGGACATTGTAAGGACATGTTTCCATCTCTAGATGGGTGCCCATTTTATATGTTTATTATTCTTTGATTTATAATATGATAATTCATTTTTTTCGATTATATATAATATGAATAATACTATAATAATTTAAGAATTTTATAATATTTTGTAACAGCCCTTCCCGAATTATGAATAAGCCGAGGAGGAATGCTACATCAGGATACGAGCTCTGGTTATGTCAGCTTACTTAATGTTCCTTATAAAACTTTTCCAAAAATTTCGACGGAGTCTCCCTTAAAATTCTAGGTCCCAAGTGTCGACAAAATTGATTTTTCTTATTTTTGAAAAATATTTTGTTTCACAATTCAACTCAAGCACACTCCCAATAATCCACCCTTATAACCTCAACTACAATCCTGCAAGAAGAATTCACACTTCTATATTCACAACCCAACTCAACTTAAAACCATTTTGTCATTATAAATTACTAGATTTATATGCTACATCAAGTTATCTCTTTGTATTGTTCAAATAAGTACATGCCAGTTTCTAATACCAAAATACAAAAATGAAGAGCACCACCTAAGTTTGTTGATGACCGACAGATCGCAGGACTTCTCTGCTCGCTACTGGCTCCTTGCTAATAACCTACGAGTTTAGAAGAAACTAAACTCGCTAAGCATTGCTTAGTGGGTACTTTAACTAATTACGAAAAATAAATAATAAAAGCATAATGCACTTTTAAAAGCAATGAGTCGTATTGAAAAATAATATCACAGTAAAAACAATCCATACATGTCATATATTCAGTTATTATCATTTTATCAGTTCGCTCCACAAGGTAATTTGGTAGACTAACGTATGGTAAGGAACTAACTGAAACAACTGTATATATATTCTGTGGCCGTGGCCCTAAAAAAATTGCGGACCAAGCCCTGTGGAATCTGTGGCCGAAGTCCTCGGACCGGAGTCCTATATAACTCGGGCGATTGCCCTATATAACTCTGACCGAAGTCCTATATAGCTCGGGTCGTCACCCTATATAACCCAGACCGAAGTCCTATATTAAAGCAGCACTATATATAGTATGATATATCATACCCTTACCCTACTCAGTACTATCCCAGATACCCAGTGGAGCCAAAATTTTCATGCCATTTCTTAATCGAATATGCATTATACAATTATCGACTTATAATTCTTATATTATTTCAAAGTGAAATATCATATTTTGTCATTTTAATAACATATTATGCTCATTTATATGCATAAGGAATCAATTGGATTACTTTTGAAAAATGACCAAATGAATATTAGCAAAATGACCATATGAATAGTAAATTCTGGTTTTGGTTTGAAAAATTGTATAAAATAATGTACTTGACTAAAAACTCTAAAATTTTTACAGAATTTAGTTTTACATCTTAAAATCATTTCTTTAAAATGTCAGATCAAAATGGACATAAAATCTTGGTCAAGTAGTTCACCCAACCAGACTGCTCCAGTTGCCCTGCATCCTAGCAGCAGTTCTGAATTTTGTGAATTCCGTAAATTAAATTCAATCAATGTGGTTCCAACTTATTTTTCTAAAATACTAGACTCACTAAAAAACAACATATTCAAAATTCAATTGGATATTATTTTTCTACATTTTATTAAAAATCCAGAAAAATGGCTGTCTCAGTCAAGGTACCTGATGGAGCAGGTCTAATAAAAATAATCTTTCCAAAATCATAACCATTCCAAATTCAACTCAACATATTTTTCAGTAATTCTAGACTCATTGAGACACAACATATCAAAAATTCAACTCAAGATAAGTTTTCTATATTTAATTAAAAATCATACAAGTCACAGCATTTCACTAATTCTAAAACAGAAAAATTTCAAGAAAATGAACAAACAATTAGTTAAAGTACCAAACCTTGCTTTTCCTTGCTCTTCTTGTCTATTTCACTTCCTTTCCTCTATAATCTCCTTGATTTCCTATGAATTTAACATGTCACATATGTAAGAACAAACCCTAGATATGAACATGATGCTACCTTATGATTTTCTAACAATCCTTTACTTATTCTTACTAATAATCACCATTTTCATCATTTCCTTTAAGTAGTTTATCATTTTTCACCATAATCATCAACTTACTAATACTTTCCCAACATGAACATAATATCAAATCTTCCTAAACATAGCCTAATACCTAATTCTAATGAAAGAATAAGACTTAGGATGGTATCTTACCTTATTTCCTATTGAATTTCACTTGAAAAATGGCTTAGACTTGAAAATTTTCTCCTTGAAAATGGAAGGGAGGGGGAGCACGACCTAAGGAAGAAGAAAAGTGGTGATGGTGGTGTTTTTTGATCCTTTACTTGTGTTTGGAAGACCAAAATTAGTTGTTTATAATTCAATTTCCATTTAATTAATTTGTTTATTTTCAATGGCCATGATTTGTCCAACCCATTTGGACTTAACGGCTAGGATTTGGCCACTTGAAAGTGGTTTTTTGTTCTTTTAAATTTTGCCCCCAAAGTTATATTTAATTACAAAATTGCCCCTCCGGTGGAAATGTCCAAAATGCCCTTGTCGGAAAATCCCCCGTAACTTACAAACCGTGCATTTTCGGGAAAAATCGTGGTCACCATTACGACCCGATTAATCCCGAGAACACATCTATGGCATTCGTTAGGGTCACTATTAAGAACCGACACAACTTTTTGGAAAATTACTCTTACGTCCTTGGCCTTTTGAAAAATTACCTTTAGGTCCCGTCGACTTCACGGGCCTCCTTTGCACACTGATTTTGTTTTTGACTATCTCGAGCCTCTATTTGACCACTTATTTATGTCCTTCTTGCCTAATACTCGACTACCTAAACTTTGGGATGTGACAGTTCTACCTCCCTTAATTTAAGTTTCGCCCCGAAACTTACTTATTCATGCATGATTCTTACGTGTAATTACACATCATCAATATAACTAATAATCATCACATATACACACATATGTACTCAAGACACTTATTTTAACCTTACGTACCTTCATTTCCTTCTTCTGCTTTATTCTCTTCTGCTCTCATGTAATATATCCTGGCTAGCGCTCTCGATTCAGGGCGATCTACTGTCTCCGATCTTGTTCCTATTTGATTACTACCATTTTCTCTGCCTCTTCCTCTTTCTCGACCTTTACCGCTGCTACTTGCTACTTGTGTTCTTTCAGAAACTTTTGAAATCTCTGCCACATTTCTAGGACAATCCTTCTTTAGGTGATCAGTGGCACCACAAGGTATACAAGCTCCAGTAACTAACCAACATTCTCCCCTATGCTTTCGTCCACAATGCTCACACGAGGGGTATGGTGTATATTCAGTCCTTCCAGAACCTTTACTTGATCCTCTGCTTATTCCTCCCGTGCTGGCTACTGAGGTAGCTTGAAAATTAGGTCCTTTAGATGGTCTTAAATTCTGCTTTACACTCATAAAGGATCCTTCACCCTTAGCTCTCTTGCTAGCAGACTGATGATTACCTGGGGCACTCTGTGCTTGCTCTCTTTTCTGTTGAATTCTCTGTTGACGATTCCTCAGATTTACTTGCACCTTTTCAACATCCAATGCTTTAGCCACCAACTTTGAAAACTCTGTATTATCCAATGCCACTAGCTGTATCTTAATTTCATCATTAAGTCCTTCTAAAAATTTCTCGCATCGCTCAGCTTCAGTTTCTATTAACTTCTTTCCATACTTACTAAGGCGCGTAAACTCCTTCTCATATTCTGATACCGTCATTCTGCCTTGTTTCAAATGAATGAACTCATTGCGCCTTGCAGTCAAATATGCATCAGTGATATACCTCTTTTTAAACTCACTCTTGAAGAATTCCCAAGTTCGCTGTTCTGGTGGAACCCACTGCTGCGTGGTATCCCACCATATGTACGCCTCCTCTGTCAGGAGCGAGGTAGCACAAACCACTCTTTCCTTCGGAGTGCATTGGAGCTGGTCAAGAACTCTAATGATACTATCTAACCAATATTCTGCTTCCTCAAATCCCTCTTCACTACCAGCCTTAAATTCCTTTGCACCATACTTTCTTAACTTCTCGATCGGGGGTTTCCTATCTCCCTCAGCAGCAGGGCCCCTTCCGGCCATTTGCTGAAAAGCTGTTGCAATCTGCCTAAGATAAGTCTCCGGATCGGGTATCTCAGCTGCTGCTGACCTTGGTCTATGAGCTTCCCCGGCATCTGCAGACCCAGATGCTTGCGATTCTATGTTTCGTTCCATAGCTTGCCACGAATCTAGAGACATCCTACATTGACATAAATAGCTATCTGCTTAATTCATCAACATATAACTCGATTATCAATTCCTATCTGGCATGTACATCTACCTATTCATCATATAACTTTCTCCTTACTTTATCTTACATGGCACACATAGTTACTTACTTACTACCTATCTCCCAGAATCGACTAAACCAATGCTCTGATACCACAAATTGTAACACCCCTTCCCGACTTATGAAAAAGCCGAGGAGGAATGCTACATCGGGATACGAGCTCTGGTTATGTCAGCTTACTTAATGTTCCTTATAAAAATTTTCCAAAAATTTCGACGGAGTCTCCCTTAAAATTCTAGGTCCCAAGTGTTGACAAAATTGATTTTTCTTATTTTTGAAAAACATTTTGTTTCACAATTCAACTCAAGCACACTCCCAATAATCCACCCTTATAACCTCAACTACAATACTGCAAGAAGAATTGACACTTCTATATTCACAACCCAACTCAATTTAAAACCATACAGTTATTATAAATTACTAGATTTATATGCTACATCAAGTTATCTCTTTGTATTGTTCAAATAAGTACATGCCAGTTTCTAATACCAAAATACAAAAATGAAGAGCACCACCTAAGTTTGTTGATGACCGACAGACCGCAGGACTTCTCTGCTCGCTACTGGCTCCTTGCTAATAACCTACGAGTTTAGAAGAAACTAAACTCGCTAAGCATTGCTTAGTAGGTACTTTAACTAATTACGAAAAATAAATAATAAAAGCATAATGCACTTTTAAAAGCAATGAGTCGTATTGAAAAATAATATCACAGTAAAAACAATCCATACATGTCATATATTCAGTTATTATCATTTTATCAGTTCGCTCCACAAGGTAATTTGGTAGACTAACGTATGGTAAGGAACTAACTGAAACAATTGTATATATATTCTGTGGCTGTGGCCTTAAAAAAATTGCGGACCAAGCCCTGTGGAATCTGTGGCCGAAGCCCTCGGACCGGAGTCCTATATAACTCGGGCGATTGCCCTATATAACTCTGACCGAAGTCCTATATAGCTCGGGTTGTCACCCTATATAACTCAGACAGAAGTCCTATATTAAAGCAGCGCTATATATAGTATGATATATCATACCCTTACCCTACTCAGTACTATCCCAGATACCCAGTGGAGCCAAAATTTTCATGCCATTTCTTAATCGAATATGCATTATACAATTATCGACTTATGTTTCTTATATTATTTCAAAGTGAAATATCATATTTTGTCATTTTAATAACATATTATGCTCATTTATATGCATAAGGAATTAATTGGATTACTTTTGAAAAATGACCAAATGAATATTAGCAAAATGACCATATGAATAGTAAATTCTGGTTTTGGACTCAACTTGATCCTTATTTTGAAACATTGTATAAAATAATCTACTTGACTAAAAACTCTAAAATTTTTACAGAATTTAGTTTTACATCTTAAAATCATTCCTTTAAAATTTCAGATCAAACTGGACACAAAATCTTGGTCAAGTAGTTCACCCAACCAGACTGCTCCAGTTGCCCTGCATCCTGGCAGCAGTTCTAAATTTTGTGAATTCCGTAAATTACATTCAATCAATGTGGTTCCAAATTATTTTTCTCAAATACTAGACTCACTAAAAAACAACATATCTAAAATTCAATTGGACATTATTTTTCTACATTTTATTAAAAATCCAGAAAAATGGCTGTCTCAGTCAAGGTACCTGATGGAGCAGGTCTAATAAAAATAATATTTCCAAAATCATAACCATTCCAAATTCAACTCAACATATTTTTCAGTCATTCTAGACTCATTGAGACACAACATATCAAAAATTCAACTCAGGATAATTTTTCTATATTTAATTAAAAATCATACAAGTCACAGCATTTCACTAATTCTAAAACAGAAAAATTTCAAGAAAATGAACAAACAATTAGTTAAAGTACCAAACCTTTCTTTTCCTTGCTCTTCTTGTCTATTTCACTTCATTTCCTCTCTAATATCCTTGATTTCCTATGAATTTAACATGTCACATATGTAAGAACAAACCCTAGATATGAACATGATGCTACCTTATGATTTTCTAACAATCCTTTACTTATTCTTACTAATAATCACCATTTTCATCATTTCCTTTAAGTAGTTTATCATTTTTCACCATAATCATCAACTTACTAATACTTTCCAAACATGAACATAATATCAAATCTTCCTAAACATAGCCTAATACCTAATTCTAATGAAAGAATAAGACTTAGGATGGTATCTTACCTTATTTCCTATTGAATTTCACTTGAAAAATGGCTTAGATTTGAAAATTTTCTCCTTGAAAATGGAAGGGAGGGGGAGCACGACCTAAGGAAGAAGAAAAGTGGTGATGGTGGTGTTTTTTGATCCTTTACTTGTGTTTGGAAGACCAAAATTAGTTATTTATAATTTAATTTCCATTTAATTAATTTGTTTATTTTCAATGGCCATGATTTGTCCAACCCATTTGGACTTAATGGCTAGGATTTGGCCACTTGAAAGTGGCTTTTTGTTCTTTTAAATTTTGCCCCCAAAGTTATATTTAATTACAAAATCGCCCCTCCGGTGAAAATGTCCAAAATGCCCTTGTCGGAAAATCGCCCGTAACTTACAAACCGTGCATTTTTGGGAAAAATCGTGCGCCACTATTACGACCCGATTAATCCCGAGAACACATTTATGGCATCCGTTAGGGTCACTATTAAGAACCGACACAACTTTTCAGAAAATTACTCTTAGGTCCTCGTCCTTTTGAAAAATTACCTTTAGGTCCCGTCGACTTCACGGGCCTCCTTTGCACACCGATTTTGTTTTTGACTATCTCGAGCCTCTATTTGACCACTTATTTATGTCCTTCTTGCCTAATACTCGACTACCTAAACTTTGGGATGTGACATATTTAGAGCTGAAATGGAGGCTAGTTCCAATGAACTGGGCACTATGGGGGTGATGGGTCATTCTCACATTCTCCATGCATACACAACTTTTCAAACCTAATAGGGGATTGAGAATTCCTTAGAAATTGAGTCATCCACCTCTTATTTCTTTCTCTGTCCATCCACGTAGCAACTCCATTTCTCCGGGTTTAGGCCCATGTTCTCTAAGGCATCCTAACAGTGCTGAAGTCACAATAACCATTCCATCGGGAGTGGGGTCAAAAATCTCCACTCACAGTAATGACTCCACTGGGAAAAGAGAAGTTGATTCTGTTGGTCTTTATATTATTTTATTCTTTATTATTATAGTATTATTCATTGCATCATTTAAATTGGATTGTGTGTGTGTGAGTTAGGATGTCCTATGGAACCTGTGTTATGTGTATGAGTGTGATACCATACTTTCATTCAAGGTATGAAGATTGAGTATTGCATAACCACTCATAGCCTTGTACCTTTAGTATATATCTGATATGGGAACCTAAGCCTTTTCAACCCAAAGACTAAAGCCTATGTGGTTGATCTAGTAATTTTCTTTATGTTTACCCTATTTGCTTGTTGTTTGACTATGATTAACAAATTTTGGTTTGAATTATGGCCCATTTGGTTTGTCTTTTTCTAATATGACCTAATTATTGTACAAGCCTAAAATTATTTTAAGTCCAAAGACCAAATCATTTTCAAAAACCTTTCAATGTAAGCTTAAAACCTTTTTAAGACGGACCCAATCTCAAAGCCCAAAATTTTTTGTAACAAACTTTTTCAAGAAAGAGCTCAAAATCATTCTTTTACCTTATGCCCCATTTTTCCAAATTAAGCTTTTATGAAAATTCCTTTTATAATGGACCAAATTTCTTGAAAGGGGCTTGTAAGTAGTTAGGTCAATTATGGAATGTTAAAATTAATTGTAGGCCTTATTTATACCAAGGTTTGTTAATCATGGGCTTGTTTGTGGCATGAACCATTAGCTGCTTTTCCAACACAGAAGTCTATTTATGATAAACCCTCTAATTTAGTTTTAATGTACAATATAACATTAAAGCTATTTTCCAGTTGACCCAATGGATTAAGGCTCAATTAGTGAAAGTTATCACAGATTGAGTTCTTATTTGAAAATACAATTATTGGTTAATCTGTCTGAGTGGATATTTCAAAAATAGAACATCCCATGTTGATGTTATGTTGATCATACACCTAAAAAAAGAGACTCACCACTCATGTGTTGATGATATAAGGTTGGAAGGCGCGCCCTAATTTTATTTGTTTGTTTGCTACACATGCATACATGCATTGCATTACATCACTCTAATCTTTTCTGATAAAAAGACTTGGAGTTCAGTAGTTCAAGGGCTTACGACAATCCTACCTACGATGGTAACTCAGAATCCAATGAAGGATCTATCAACTTTGCATTGAAACCAATGAATCGTGATTAAGTTCAGAATCTGGATAATGAGGCTATTGCATCCAAGATGGAAGAACAGAAGGGGCCATAAGAAGTCAAATAATTGCACTATTTGAAATGAATACTGAAGAATCTACTAGCACTAGGAAGCAAAAAGACAAAGGAAAGGCTAAGGTAGGAAAGGTAGTCTTTGAAGATAAGAAGGGGGAAATGATGATTATGACTAGAACCAATACTTCCAAAATCAATAAGAAGATAAGAAAGAAAAGAAGAATACAAAAAAGAAAGTTTAATATGCCAATGTTGAGAAGATGAATACTGATTTGGAGAAGAAGTTTAAAAAGAAGTTGAAAATTGAAGAGGTGTCGGAAGTGGACAAACTATTTAAAGATGATGAAGCAGTTTCTTATAAATTCAAGGTGCATGCTTTCGCTAAGTACAATGGCACAGGAAATCCCCACTTGCATGTTAAGCAGTACATCACTGCCATGCAGTCTGCTAGAGCTACTAAGGCTCAAACTGTAAGGTATTTCATGCTTTCACTAGATCCTATTGTGCAAAACTAGTTCAATACTTTAGAAGAAAACATCCAAAAAGATTGGGATTTGCTATACAAAGCCTTCAGTCAGCAGTATGGGTACAATGTTGAGCTAAAAGTAACTCTCTTGGACGTCGAGACTATCAGACAAAAGTAGAATAAGAATTTTGTTGATTATGCTAAAAGGTGGAGAAACAAAGTTGCCCTGCTCAAAAAGAGTCCTGAGGAGTTTGACCAGATCAGAATGATAGTGAGAGGTGTCATGCCCAACCTTCGTGAGAGATTGTCTCACTCTCTTATTAGATTTCAGTGATCTTCTCCAAGCTGGCTTGCAAATAGAAGAGTGGGAACGGGAGAAGAATCACTTTTCTGAAAAAAAGGAATGAAATAGGAAATTACTAATCTGGCAATCAGAGTGCACAAAAAGAAATGGATGTCAATGAAACTACTGGCCAAGGAAATAGGAGGTAATTTTTAGATCTAAGGAGGCCTTTATCATGGGTTTTCAATAAGCTACAGAAGCAAGGGCTATTGTAGTGACTGGCTCATCGACCATTACCAAATACTTTGGCACCAAACTTTGATGCCAAGGCCTTCTATCAATTCCATTAGATGCAAGGGTATAAAATAGATAATTTCATGCGGTTAAGACACGAAATCCAAAATCTGATATATAGTGGGAAGTTGCCTGAGCCTAAGAAACCTAGTATGAAGGACAATCCTTTGCCTAAGTTTGGTAGAGTACCTCCACCAGCAACCTTCATGGTAGGGGGAGGATTGAAGGAAGATTTTATTTTATCCTCTTTTCAAGATGAGAGTGTAGAAGATGTGAAGAGAGAAGAGACTTAACTCAACAAACTTCCCTTGTCTTAATTGACACTCGTCTTAGTTTCTTTCTTATTTCTTTGAAATAATTATGTTTTTCATATTATGACTATTTAAATAAATTACTTTTGTCAAATTTATGATTTTGTTGGTTTTTGTTCATTTTGATTCTCAACCGATGACGAATCTAGCTTGACATTCATAAATTAGCGTGTCTATACATCATGATCTGAATGACTTTACTAGGTGAGGAAATTGTTCTATAGCATTGAGCTGTGTATGCTTACTTAGAGAGGGCTCCTGCATAATTACCTGTGTCTAGATTCTAGTCGGTTTTAGAATATGCTTTAATGAACTTTCAAGGTCAAATTGAACTCTGCTTATTTAACAGAAAGATGATCTAGGCATTGTTTGGTGAGCCAATAACTAGTATCCACCTTGTTAATATCAATCCCTAGTTTGTCCCTTTGATCCTTCTTGAGATTTTAGCTTGCTTTTTATTGGCTTGTAAACCTGATAACCTATCTTGAGCTGTTATGACACTTATGACAAGTATGATGATCATTGAGCTGCTAAGAAGCAAGAAGATTGAAGAAAGGGATGTTCAGTCAAGACTATAAGGATAGTTGAAGTTTACATGAACTAGACCTAATATATTAGATTTATTTCATCATTGAGATGGCATCAAGATAATAAAAAGATCCATCCTCATTAAAGTAGACTCATACTACTCCATAGTTAGAAGCATGAGATGGTACAAACAAGACAACTCTCTTAGGGCTTAAACACAAAAAAACAAAAAAAAAGAACAAAAAAAAAGAGAAAATAACAAAAGAGAAAAAAGAGAAGAAAGGAAAGAAAAAAAAAAGGGTCCTGAGTTTGTGTAAAAGCAAAAGGAAATGATGAAGAACATCCTAATCATATCTAGATTTCTCCTAATGAGATGGAAGGAAATTGAAGTCTATCTTTTCATGAAGTAAGATAATAAGATGCCCAGAATTTAATATTACTCTCAGTTGCCTATAGTTCCAATTAAAAATTTGCAGTGTCAAGATCTATTAGCAGTGTCACATCTACTCTAATTTACAAATGGCCTTCGCTTAACCCATTTTCCTTATATACCCCATTTCAAGCCTGTTAAAGACCTGTTGATCTCTCTTGGTAGGTAGAGTCTATTAGTGGAGATTGTTTGGATAAGCATGCATATGAGATAGACAATATTTAAAGTCAATGATACTTTTGGCCAAGGAATGTGTATGTGCCTATATGAAGTGCAATAGTTCTAGCGCAAATGGAAATGATTCCCAAGTTTAGTATGGTAACTAGGGTTATGCTATTATAGATGTGTTAATTTGAAAGATCAAGCCCTGAGATATATTGACACTGATTTAACAAAGCCAACATTTAATTTTAAAAAAAATATTTTGTTGTCAAATGAGCCTTCAAGCTTGGAAAAGCATGTTGTACTGTGGGATTTTAAAAGACATATTGGGCAAAAGTTGGCTAATGAAAGAATCATTCACAAGGTTTCAAAGAAGCTATCGACTCATTTGTTGAATCATGATTTGAAATGAATGTCTCTTTTATCTCTGACTATCTTGCTTGGGCCACCCCACTACTCATGTTTTCCACATCTTGGAGATGAAGCTATGAATGTGACATTACCTGATGATCTGAAGCAAGGCCTAAATGAACTTCTCAAAGGTACCAACAAGAGTCCTACAGCCTATCACCCCAGTTTGTGGGTCAGTATAACCACTATAAGTATCACTCATGCATATCATGCATACATGCATATATGAGCATATCACACTACGCTTTTGTTGTCTATTCTTTAAGCATGCAACACTCTTGAAGTGAATAATAATAAGTAGACAACAAAAAATCTAATCTCGGGTCCAGAACACAAATCCAATTCCCTGGTCTAGAACCCGAACCACCTCTCGGGTCAAGAATCCAAATCTAATTCCCAAGTCCAGAACTCAAACCAAACTATGGTTGTAACACCCCTATACCCTGTATACGTACCAAGCATGCTTAGACGATCGTAATATACGTATACTGAATATAGAAAATGCCACGGTTTTAAAAAAAACACAACAATATCTTTGTAAATAAGTGAAACCAATCTCAAACATTTTAAAAGAAATCCAAAAGACACCATATATAAAAACATTTATTAATTCACAGCGGAAGTTATTACAAATATGTTATAAATCAAAGTTTACAAAACATAGAATATATATACATGATTGGTAGCTCTTCTCTGATCTTTAAGTCCCAAAAGGAAATCCTCAATGTCTAGTCTCACTTGGTCTCGAGGAGCTCTCAGGTTCAACTCTGTCACCTGCGCGATCAAACACTATCGCGCTAAGCCAACGGCTTAGTAGTACATAGTATACTAACATTATACTTTAAGGCAATACAATGTCACACAACTAAATCATAAAGATAACATCATAAGTGGAAAACTAACATCACACCTTTATATTTTATAAACCATACTGATATAAGCATATCATAATTTCACATCATACTTTGTTAAATGTCATAACAACATTCATATTACATCTTCATAGTTCCATTAATTTCACTATTCAAGAATCACATTAAATACAAAGACAAGCATGGGCCCAAAACACACTAATATGCCATTCAATTTTCAGAGTTAATGCTTTGTTTTTGATATCACATTTATCATTATCATAGACCCAGCTAGGCTTCAAGGATTAGGTTCAACCAAGCTTCAAGGGGAACAAAGCATGCTAAGTATCAACCCAACTTGGCTTCAAGAACCAACCCAACCTAGCTTCAAGGGTTGTAACATCTCAATTAGGCTTCAAGGATTCAATCCAACCTAACTTCAAGAGATTGTTACCAACATGCATGCCACCAACAACAAAACTCTGAAAATGAATAACACATTAGACACACAATTCATTTATTATTTCATTCTCAAATCTCATCATCAATTAGGCAAACATGCCTTATGTCTTCAATTGAATCATCATAGCCAATCACAATGGCTTCACATCATATTTGAGTTATCATAGCCAATCACAATGGCCTCATATCATATCATATCTCAATTCATATTATACATATAGCATCATTGATATAACATTCCTAAAATTCATAATTCATATAACACGTTACCATTCACAATGCATATAACATAACATTGTTCATATAGTATCATGTGCATCATCATTATCATCAAATGTGTTTTAAAATCTCAACATTATATGAATGTATGTTCCACACATATTCGTTTAGGTCATTCTTTGTTTTAAAAGTGTTTATTTTGAGGTTTGGGTACAAAAGACCTTTGAAGAATTAAAGCAATGTGAGAAAAGCCAAGAACCATCACAGTAGCTAACACCCTCAAGGGACACGGCCAAGCTTGTGGCCGTGTCTCTCAACACCAAATCAAGCCGAGGCAGACACGGGCAAGGGACACGGCCGTGTCTCTCAACATAAAGTAGGCAGTAGCCAACACAGTCAAGGGACACGGCCAAGCCAGTGGCCGTGTCTCTCCAAAATTCATCCAACACGGCCAAATTTCATTAAACTTGGCCGTGTCTCCCAAAATCTTAAGTCTTGGTCGTGTCTCTTCCTTGGTTTGGCCGTGTCTCTCATGAACAAAAATCCTAAATATGGCCAAAACTCTTTTAATTGCATTTAAACATATTGTGCACAACATAATCTCATTCAAATGGATATAAACAATGTCATTAACACTTATTTTACATATTCATCACAATATTTTCATTAACAAAACATTAACAACACATTTAAACACATACCACTTCAAAACCCTAAAACCAACATCATTCTTATCCTTTCAATACCAACATCCACTTAACTTACCATCCTCAAACCAAAACCAACACCAATTTAACTTACAATCAATTTCAACACTTATAAACACATCTCAACCACACCAAATTATAATCCCAACAAATCAAAACTCACTTCAAACACAACTTCACAAATAATAAAGGACAATAAGAGAGTACTTACCAAAATTGATGAAATTTCACAAATCTCCAACTTAATCCTTTGATTCTTCCTTCAATTTGAAACTTGGAATAAACAAATCTCACTTTGCTCTCTTGCTAAGGGATGGCCGGGCAACATGGGAAAGAGAAGAAGAGGAAAAATGAAGAAAAGTCAAGTTATCATCTCTTTAAATCTCCACCATGTAATCCAAAACAAGAATTTTACCTAAATACCCTTTTTCATTTGTTTTAACTCTCTTTTCACTTACTTACCCATTTAGGTAATTTCACATATCACAAATAAAATATCTTCTTCCCTTGACTCCTCATTTGACCCACATATATGTTATATATATTACCATATATCCAACATATACACTTTCTCTCTACACATTACTTTCCTTATTAAACCATACATAAATATTCTCTTTTCAATTTCTTTTCTTATCAACATAACATATACACATAATTCAAACAAACAACAATTATATCCAAACTTCTAGGGCACACATTGGGATATTACAATTCTCCCCCTCTAAAAAGAAATTTCGTCCTCGAAATTACCTGATATCAAGTCTGAAACAACTGAGGATACTGATCTCGCATGGTTTGTTCACTTTCCCAAGTTGCCTCTTCTCTTCCATGATTCTTCCATAGAACCTTCACCAAAGGCACTTTCTTATTTCTCAATTCTTTCACATCACGTGCCAAAATAGCAACTGGTTCTTCTTCAAATGTCAGATCTGGACTCACTTCGATAGATTCAATTGGCAAAACATGAGATGGATCCGACCTGTACCTCCTCAACATAGAAACATGAAATACATTATGGATCCTGTCCAACTCAGGTGGTAAAGCAAGCCGATAAGCAACTGGCCCAACTCTTTCCAAAACTTCATACGGTCCAATGAAACGAGGACTCAATTTTCCTTTCCGACCAAACCTCAAAATCTTCTTCCAAGGAGACACTTTCAAAAATACCTTATCTCCCACATTATATTCAATGTCTCTCCTCTTCAAATCTGAATAAGACTTCTGTCGGCTTGAAGCTGTTTTCAATCTATCTCGTATCATCTTCACTTTTTCCTTAGTTTCTTTAACCAGATCAGGACCAATTATCTTACTTTCCCCAAGCTCATTCCAACATAGAGGTGTCCTACACCGTCTACCATACAATGCCTCGAATGGTGCCATACCAATGCTAGATTGATGACTGTTATTGTAAGCAAATTCCACAAGTGGTAAGAATCCATCCCAACTTCTAGAGAAATCAATGATACAGCTTCTCAACATGTCCTCAATAATCTGTATCACCCTCTCAGACTGCCCATCTGACTGCGGATGGAAAGCAGTACTGAAATGCAATCGAGAACCCAATGCATCATGTAAACTCTTCCAAAACCTGGAAGTAAATCGGGGATCTCGATCAGACACTATAGAAATTGGGACACCATGCAACTTCACAATCTCATGGATATATAGCTCAGCTAACCTCTCCAAAGAGTAATCCATCCGAACCGGAAGAAAATGAGCTGTCTTAGTCAAGCTGTCAACAATTACCCAAATAGCATCATGCTTCCTTTGTGTCAAAGGTAAACCAGACACAAAATCCATTGTCACTCTTTCCCATTTCCATTCAGGCACTGTTAAAGGTTGAAGCAACCCGGTTGGAACTTGATGCTCAGCTTTTACCCTCTGACATGTGAGACATTTGGATACAAACTCCGCAATGTCTCTCTTCATACCGGACCACTAGTAATACTGCTTCAAATCATGATACATCTTTGTGTTGCCCGGATGCATAGCAAATATTGACTGATGTGCTTCTTTTAAAATAATCCTTCTCAAATTAGCATCACCAGGTACACACAATCTGTTTTTAAACCAAAGACTCCCATCACTTTTCACAATAAAATCTCGACTCTTTCCAATCTGACAATCTGAAACAATCTTTTGAATCTTCTCATCAGCCAATTGAGCCTCTTTAATCTGATCCAACAACACTGGTTTCAATTGCAACTGTGCCAACAATGCACCATCATCACAAGATACAAAACTGGCATGCAAAGCTCTCAACTCAACAAGCAACGAGAGCGAGTAAACAGTCAACCCTACTAAAGACTTCCGACTCAAGGCATCAGCAACAACATTTGCTTTACCAGGATGATAATCGATCAAACAGTCCTAGTTTTTAATTAACTCCAACCATCTCCTCTGTCGAAGATTGAGCTCTCTTTGGACACCCAAATATTCCAAACTCTTATGATCAGTATAGATAAAACACTTCTCCCCATACAAATAGTGTCGCCAAATCTTCAATGCAAACACAATGGCTGCTAACTCTAAATCATGGGTCGGATAATTGAGCTCATGCAGTTTCAACTGTTGAGAAGCATAAGCTATAACTTTACCTTCTTGCATCAGAACACAACCCAAACCATGATGTGAAGCATCACTGTAGATCACATATGGTTTATCTTCCACAGGCAGGGTAAGAACAGGCGCTTGAGTCAACATTTCTCTCAACTGATCAAAACTAACCTGACACTGATCTGTCCACACAAATCTAACTCCCTTTCGAAGCAATCTGGTAAGTGGAGTAGCTATCAAAGAAAATCCTTTCACAAACCGTCGGTAATAGCCTGCCAAACCCAGAAAACTTCTAACTTCAGTCACAGACTTTGGAGGACTCCAATTCAAAATAGCTTCAACTTTACTCGGATCAACTCTAATACCCTCTGCTGAAACTATATGACCAAGAAAAGTTACTTGATCAAGCCAAAACTCACACTTCGACAGTTTAGCAAACAATTGTTTCTCTCTCAAAATTTGTAACACAATCCGAAGATGCATATCATGCTCCTCCTCATTACGCGAATACACCAAAATGTCATCAATAAAGACCACTACAAACTGATCCAAATAGGGCCTAAACACCCTATTCATCAAATCCATAAAAACTGCAGGTGCATTCGTCAAACCAAAAGGCATAACTAGAAACTCATAATGCCCATACCTGGTCCGAAAGGCGGTTTTAGGAACATCTTCAGCTCTGACCCTCAACTGATGGTACCCTGATCTCAAATCAATTTTAGAAAACACTGCTGCACCCTTCAATTGATCAAAGAGATCATCAATTCTAGGCAAAGGATATTTATTTTTAATAGTCACCTTATTCAATTGCCTATAATCAATACACAATCTCATAGTACCATCTTTCTTCTTCACAAACAAAACAGGAGCTCCCCACGGTGAAACACTAGGGCGAACAAACCCTTTATCCAACAACTCCTGCAATTGCACCTTCAATTCTCTCAATTCAGCAGGTGCCATTCTATAAGGAGTAATAGAGATAGGAGTAGTACCAGGCAATAATTCAATACCAAACTCCACTTCTCTCTCAGGAGGCAACCCTGGTAACTCCTCTAGAAACACATCTCGAAATTCTGCAACTGTGGGTATACTATCAAGTTGAGAACCCTTTACTCTAGTATCCACAACATAAGCAAGGTAAGCATCACACCCTTTTCTAATCAATCTCCTAGCTGCCACAGCTGAAACAAACAAGGATGCTAACTGTCCTTGCTCATTAGATACTATCACCTCTCTTCCATCACCAGTTCTCAAAATAACAATTTTCTTTTTACAATCTACCACAGCTCCATGTCTAGATAGCCAGTCCATGCCTAGGATCACATCATATTCCTTAAAAGGCATTTCAATTAGATCTCCAAGGAACTCCTCACCTTGCACCATTACTGCACTATCTCGGTGCACTTTACTAACAATCACACTATGCCCTAAAGGATTTGTCACCAATACATCAAATCCTAGGGATTCAACATGCACATCAGACACAGGCAAAACAGATGCACAAATATATGAATGAGTGGAACCCGGATCAATCAAAGCAAGTACTGAAATACCAAATAAAGAAAAAGTACCAGCTATGACTGCCGAAGCATCTGGTTGCCTCTGCATTATATAAATCCTCTGAGAAGATCCAGCCTCCTCTGGTCTACTCTCCCTGGATGTAGAACCTCCTGTAGAATTGAACCCAGATCTGCCTCCTCTGCTGAAACCTCTGCCTCCTCGACCTCTCCTCACACTAGATCGAGAAGCTGCAGTATCTACCGACATCTGCTCCTGTCTCTCAGGACAATCTCTCACAAAATGATTGGGAGATCCACATATGAAACATACCCCTGCTACACCAGTCTTCCAACAAGTACCACCATGTGGCCTACCACAATGAATGCATACGGGTAGAGTGGATCTCTGAGTCACTGGGGTCGGAGCACTTGCCACTGAAACTGTAGGTCTAGATCTCTGCCTCTGAAACTGTACTGACCTACCAGCTGGCCTCTGACTCCTACTAACCCGAGGAATAAAACTTCCTTTGCCTCTCTTTGCAGATGAAGACCCTGTCTCAAAATGGGGTCTTCTAACCCTAATCTCTTCCTCAGAAGCAGCTACAATAACCTGAGCTCTCTCCACACTCCGAGCTGCTGCCACAAGCTGGGAAAAATCATGATATCTAGATCCAGCCACAAGACACAAGATAGAGGGCCTCAATCCCTCCTCAAATCTCCTGCATCTATCTATCTCATCAGATATAATACCCCCAGCATACTGGCTCAACCGGATAAACTCTAACTCATATTCCGTCACAGTCCGGTAATCTTGCTTCAAGCTTAGAAACTCCATTTTCTTCACATCCTTATACTCCCTCGGAGTATACTTCAATTCAAACTCTCTTAGAAAATCAGCATAGGACAAGGTAGGTGGATCATCCATAGCATGAGGCACTGTCTTCCACCAGTTATATGCATCCTTCTGCAACAAGGATCTTGCATAATCAAATTTTTCTTCTGGAGTGGCTTGTAATTGAACAAATATTCTCTGTACTTTGTCTAGCCACTGCTCAGCTACAGCTGGATCAATAGTACCCAAGAAATCTTCTACTCCATACTTTCTTAATTTATCATACTGTCTCACTGATACCAAAGGTTGTGGGGGTGGCGGTGGTTGCACTGGTGCTTGCCTCATAATCTCTACCACATGCCTAAGCCAAACTGGTGGAACATCCTCACCAGCTGGTCCCCCCGACACAGAAGCAGGTGCATCTCCAACACTATCCACTCTAGCTCCATCATCAGGAGCAACACTCTCCGCACTACCCTCAACTGACTGACGCAAATGAGGCTCCATCACAACCTATATCTGCAAACACAGTAGAATACTTCTCATTACAGATCAGAGACTGCCAATACCAACATGTATGTTATTCCAAAAATCCACTTTTTAAAATCAAAACATTTCTTTTTTTTTACACTTGACCTAGGTTGAGAATCTCAAACCTAGGCTCTGATACCAAAACAATTGTAACACCCCTACACCCTGTATACGTACCAAGCATGCTTAGACGATCGTAATATACGTATACTGAATATAGAAAATGCCACGGTTTTAAAAAAAACACAACAATATCTTTGTAAATAAGTGAAACCAATCTCAAACATTTTAAAAGAAATCCAAAAGACACCATATATAAAAACATTTATTAATTCACAGCGGAAGTTATTACAAATATGTTATAAATCAAAGTTTACAAAACATAGAATATATATACATGATTGGCAGCTCTTCTCTGATCTTTAAGTCCCAAAAGGAAATCCTCAATGTCTAGTCTCACTTGGTCTCGAGGAGCTCTCAGGTTCAACTCTGTCACCTGCGCGATCAAACACTATCGCGCTAAGCCAACGGCTTAGTAGTACATAGTATACTAACATTATACTTTAAGGCAATACAATGTCACACAACTAAATCATAAAGATAACATCATAAGTGGAAAACTAACATCACACCTTTATATTTTATAAACCATACTGATATAAGCATATCATAATTTCACATCATACTTTGTTAAATGTCATAACAACATTCATATTACATCTTCATAGTTCCATTAATTTCACTATTCAAGAATCACATTAAATACAAAGACAAGCATGGGCCCAAAACACACTAATATGCCATTCAATTTTCAGAGTTAATGCTTTGGTTTTGATATCACATTTATCATTATCATAGACCCAACTAGGCTTCAAGGATTAGGTTCAACCAAGCTTCAAGGGAACAAAGCATGCTAAGTATCAACCCAACTTGGCTTCAAGAACCAACCCAACCTAGCTTCAAGGGTTGTAACATCTCAATTAGGCTTCAAGGATTCAATCCAACCTAACTTCAAGAGATTGTTACCAATAGGCATGCCACCAACAACAAAACTCTGAAAATGAATAACACATTAGACACACAATTCATTTATTATTTCATTCTCAAATCTCATCATCAATTAGGCAAACATGCCTTATGTCTTCAATTGAATCATCATAGCCAATCACAATGGCTTCACATCATATTTGAGTTATCATAGCCAATCACAATGGCCTCATATGATATCATATGTCAATTCATATTATACATATAGCTTCATTGATATAACATTCCTAAAATACATAATTCATATAACACGTTACCATTCACAATGCATATAACATAACATTGTTCATATAGTATCATGTGCATCATCATTATCATCAAATGTGTTTTAAAATCTCAACATTATATGAATGTATGTTCCACACATATTCGTTTAGGTCATTCTTTGTTTTAAAAGTGTTTATTTTGAGGTTTGGGTACAAAAGGCTTTGAAGAATTAAAGCAATGTGAGAAAAGCCAAGAACCATCACAGTAGCTAACACCCTCAAGGGACACGGCCAAGCTTGTGGCCATGTCTCTCAACACCAAATCAAGCCGAGGTAGACACGGGCAAGGGACACGGCCATGTCTCTCAACATAAAGTAGGCAGTAGCCAACACAGTCAAGGGACATGGCCAAGCCAGTGGTCGTGTCTCTCCAAAATTCATCCAACACGGCCAAATTTCATTAAACTTGGCCGTGTCTCCCAAAATCTTAAGTCTTGGTCGTGTCTCTTCCTTGGTTTGGCCGTGTCTCTCATGAACAAAAATCCTAAATATGGCCAAAACTCTTTTAATTGCATTTAAACATATTGTGCAAACCATAACCTCATTCAAATGTATATAAACAATGTCATTAACACTTATTTTACATATTCATCACAATATTTTCATTAACAAAACATTAACAACACATTTAAACACATACCACTTCAAAACCCTAAAACCAACATCATTCTTATCCTTTCAATACTAACATCCACTTAACTTACCATCCTCAAACCAAAACCAATACCAATTTAACTTACAATCAA
The DNA here is from genome assembly GCA_947685225.1 of Garcia nutans. Lineage (NCBI taxonomy): Eukaryota > Viridiplantae > Streptophyta > Magnoliopsida > Malpighiales > Euphorbiaceae > Garcia > Garcia nutans. Next base: position 30,770,299 of record CANTUV010000013.1, read on the forward strand.
TTTCAACACTTATAAACACATCTCAACCACACCAAATTATAATCCCAAAAAATCAAAACTCACTTCAAACACAACTTCACAAATAATAAAGGACAACAAGAGAGTACTTACCAAAATTGATGAAATTCCACAAATCTCCAACTTAATCCTTTGATTCTTCCTTCAATTTGAAACTTGGAATAAACAAATCTCACTTTGCTCTCTTGCTAAGGGATGGCCGGGCAACATGGGAAAGAGAAGAAGAGGAAAAATGAAGAAAAGTCAAGTTATCATCTCTTTAAATCTCCACCATGTAATCCAAACAAGAATTTTACCTAAATACCCTTTTCCATTTGTTTTAACTCTCTTTTCACTTACTTGCCCATTTAGGTAATTTCACATATCACAAATAAAATATCTTCTTCCCTTGACTCCTCATTTGACCCACATATATGTTATATATATTACCATATATCCAACATATACACTTTCTCTCTACACATTACTTTCCTTATTAAACCATACATAAACATTCTCTTTTCAATTTCTTTTTTTATCAACATAACATATACACATAATTCAAACAAACAACAATTATATCCAAACTTCTAGGGCACACATTGGGATATTACAATGGTCCAGAACCCAAAACTAGTGACATATCTAGAACCTAAACCAATCACGGGTTTAGAACCTAAATAGAGTCACAAGTCCAGAACCCAAGCCAACTACAGGTCCCGAACCTAAATCCAGTCATAGGTTGAGAACTCAAACTAACCATGGGTCTAGAACTCAAACTGAGTTACAAGTCTAGAACCCGAGCTAACCACAGGTCCATGACCTGAGCCAGTCACAAGTCTAGAACCCAAGCCAATCACGGGGCCAGAATCTAAAACTAGTCAGGGGTCTAAAACTCAAGCCAACCACTAGTCTAGAACCCGAGCTAGTCACGGGTCTAGAACTCGAGCCAACCATAGGTCCAAAATATAAATCTAGTCATGGGACTGGAACTCAAGCCAACCACGGGTCTAGAACTCGAATAGAGTCACGAGTCCAGAACCCAAGCCAGTCACAGGTTCAAAACTAGAGCCAGTCACGTGTCCAGAGCCCAAATTTGGTCATGAGTCTAAAACCCAAACTAACCACGGGTCTAGAGCTCAAACCGAGTCATGGGTCTAGAACCCAAGCCAGTCATGGGTTAAGAACCCGAGCCAACCACAGGTCCAGAACCCGAGCCAATCATGAGTCCAGAACCTGAGCCAACCACGGGTCTAGAATCAAAATCTAGTCACGGGTCCAGAAGTCAAACGAACCATGAGTCTAAAACCCGAACCGAGTTATGGGTTTAGAACTAGAGCCAAATATGGGTGCATAACCCAAGCCAATCACAAGTCCAGAACTCGAGTCAACCATGGGTCCAGAACCCATACTAAGTCATGGGTCTAGAACCCGAGCCAAATCACGGGTCTAGAATCCAAACAGAGCCATGAGTCCATAACTTGAGCTAGTCACTGGTCCAGAACCTACGCTGACCACGGGTTAAGAACCCAAACTAAGTCATGGGTCTAGAACCTGAGTTGAGTCACAGGTCCAAAATTGGAACTGAGTCATGGGTCTAGAATTTGAGCCAGTCACCAATCCTAAACCCGAACTGAGTCATGGGTCTAGAACCTAAATTGAGTCACGGGTCCAAAACACTAGCCAACCACTGGTCTAGGTCCAGAATCTAAATCCATTTTCGAGTCTAGAACCTAAATCCATTCCTGGGTCCAGAGCCCAAATTCACTCCCGGCTCCAAAACCCGAATCCAGTCATGGATCTAGAACCCATCCAAATATAAGAATGGCTCAAAATCGTATTATTTTTCACTCTCTGAATGAATTCAAGATCATTAAAATGTGTTTTAATTTAAAGAATGGATTAAGTTTGGTTCCAAGTCCCAAACTAAAACAAGTCTAATTATATAAAATTTGAATTAGGTAGGTTCAATCTAAATCGGGCATATTCGGATAAATTTGGTCCTGTCCACTTTCAATTTGATATGGACAAGCTCCATATCAAATTGGCCTTGGCCAATTCAATATGGGTAGGCCACATGCCTTGGTTTAGTCTAAAGTTAGTCCATTAGTAATTGTAGTAAAAATCAAACAAGCTTCAGATAAGCAGGGATAGTTTGAGTGGGTTGAGGATTCGCAAGTTATATTTGCCCTAATTGCAGCCTATAAGTATATGATTTAATTTAGATAGAAGGGGGAGACAATAAGGACTAGCAAAAAGCAGCAACTAAAAACCAAAAAATAGGAAGAGCAAAGAAACATGAAAATAAAAAGAGGAAGCAGTAAGCAAAAAGAGCAGTAGCTTTGAGCTCGGATCTTCAAGGCACCGATCAAAACTTCCATTGATCAAAACTTTTAAAACACAAGCTTGGATCAATAAATTATGATTGGAGGAGCCAACAAACGTAGGTTTGAATTTCTAAGTCCAATCTATTTCAATCTATTTTAATATTATATGGCATTTTCATTATATAACATAATCAATATAATGAAGCAAAAGTTAAATTAAAGTTGATAATTCAAATTTTAAGTTCATCCAGTAGGTAATGGTTTGAGTTTAATTTTGTTCGGATCTCCATTACATGGTATACTTTGTTCAAACCCTAATTTTATACATCTAAATCCCCAATCCATTAGGTTAACATTAGGTTGCATGTTTAATTTATGCAATTAAACCATAACCATACATGTTTTGATCCCAAAATTCTAAATTGTAATCTAAACCCTAATTCACATGTTTTATTCTTAGTTTGTCAACTGAAGCCCTTGTTTGCACATTTTTAGCTTTAGAATTTTGTACTAAGTCGTAGTTTACACATTTTAATATTAGTTTGCATATTCCTAATATTAAACCATAAAGTCCAAAACCCTAATTCCTAAAGCCTTAAAATTTAAAACCCTAATTCCTAAAATCTAAAGTCCAAAACCCTAATTCCTAAAACCCTAAAATCAAAAACCCTAATTTCTTAAACCCTAAAATCTAAAAAACTAATTCCTAAAACCCTAATCCAAAATCCTAATCAAAGACCTCAATCCTTTAGGTTTAAACTAATTTGCATGTTTTAGCCCTTAATTGCATTTTAAACCCAATTATGCATGTTTTAATCTTAATTTGTATCTTTACACCATGATCTTTGTTATTTGATTTCTTTTATGATGGATGATGGGCTTTGATTATTTTATTGCTTACTTTATTTAATCAAATTATGTTTACTGGTTGTTCGAACTTTTAAAGATTGTAAAAGGCATGTTTCCACCTTGTGCGTGCTGCAGTTATTTTTAAATTATGTAACATATTTTATAAACTTTGGACCATTGTAAAGGATATGCTTCCATCAAATTGGTGGGTGCCCTATTTTATTTACTTGTATGAACATTGGGACATTGTAAGGGCATGTTTTCATCTCTAGATGGGTGCCCATTTTATATGTTTATTATTCTTTGATTTATAATATGATAATCCATTTTTCCTGATTGTATATATTATGAATAATACTATAATAATTTAAGAATTTTATAAAATTTAGAGCTGAAAAGGAGGCTAGTTCCAATGAACCGGGCACTATGGGGGTGATGGGTCATTCTCACATTCTCCATGCTTACACAACTTTTCAAACCCAATAGGGGATTGGATATTTCTTAGGAATCAAGTCATCCACCTCTTCTTTTCTTTCCCGGCCAGTCCCGGGTAGCGACTCTATTTCTTTGGGTTTAGGCCCTTGTTCTCTAAGATCCCGAGTCTAATAGTGTCAAAGTCGCAAGAACCATTCTACCGGGAGTGGGGGCGAAAATCCCCGCTCACACATAAATTTCCATGAAACTTGAAAATCATGAAAAAAGCTTACTAGTTTGTTGAAAAGCCGCCAAAATTCAATTCAATCCTTTAAAATCCCTCTAAAATTTAGTATTTGAAGCAAAAATCATCCTTGGCCATTGTGGAAATTTCGTGTTTGAGAGAGAAAAGAAGAAGAAGATGATAAATGTGTTATTTTAATTTTCTTTCTTCTTTAATTTCAACCATATATACATTATTTTATTTATTTATTTTAAAATTTGAATTTACATCTTCCATCCAAAATTAATTTCTTTTTTGAATTTTTTTGAGTTTTTACAATTTTGCCCCTCTTTTACTATTCATCTTTTATCTTTTTCTATCTAATATTTAGCTTTATATGTTATGTATGTTTTCTTTATATTTCACATATAAATTACATGTTTCCTCACTTCCAACACTCCATTTATCCCTTAAATTATTGATTTTAATTTAATTAATTTTAATTTTAATTTGTTTTAGCAAAAGTGCAGATGTTACAAGTTGCTAATGGTTTTTTTTTTCATAAGTAGGAGTGGGTTACGTTGATACATATGCTCCTATTGCCAAGATTACCTCAATAAAAGTGTTGTTTGGATTGGCATCAATTTATGAGTAGTGCATCCATCAAATAGATGTTAAAACAATATTCCTAAATGGTGATCTTGATGAATAAGTTTATACGAGGCAACTTGAAGGATTTGTGTTGCTTATAAATGAGAAGAAAGTATGTAAATTGGTTAAATCATCGTACAAATTAAAATAAGCTCCTAAATAGTTGCATGAAAATTTTAATAGTGTTATATTATCAAATTGTTTTAAGCATAATGGAGTTGATGAGTGTATTTATTCTAAGTTCACAAGGGATTATGGTGTGATGGTATGTCTTTATGCTAATGACATACTAATCATAGGAACTAACATGCAAGGCATATAGGATACTAAGAAGCATTTAACTTCTCAATTTAAAATGAAGGATTTGGGAGAATTTCATACTATCTTGGGTGTTCAAATTAAGAAAGGTAGTGGGGGTTGTGCTTTATGCCAATCTCACTACATTGACAAGGTTCTTTCCAAATTTAATCATTTTGGTATTAAGGAATTTAACGCTCCATTTGATGTTTCTAACAAATTGGTTGAAATTCTAAAAGATTCGTGAGTTATCTAGAATATGCTAGTGCAATTGGAAGTTTAGTGTATGCAATGCATTGCACTAGGCTTGATATTGGCTTTATTGTTTGTAAATTATCAAGATATACACATAATCTTGGCAGTGATCATTGGAGATCTATAGGAAGAGTCCTTGGTTACCTCAAAAGGACAAAGACCTATGTGTTGCTTTATAGTAAACATCCTTTAGTATTAGAAGGGTATTGTGATGCTAGTTGGATAACTACATGTCAGTGATAATAAGTCAATGTTTGGCTAGATATTTACTTTAGGTGGAGGTGCTATCTCATGGGCATCTAAGAAACAGACATGGATAACTCACTCTATAATGGAGTTTCAATTTATAGCCTTAACGACTATGGAAAAAATGTGAAATGGTTGAGAAACTCATTGCTAGATATAGAGTTGTGGCCAAAACTAATGCTAGCTGTCTTTTTTCATTACAATAGTAAAGCAACTATATCTAGAGTGTTTAGAAGGTTTATAATGGTAAATCTAGACATATTACTTTAAGATATAAATATGTAAGAGAACTAATTTCTGATGGTATTATCACAATTGTTTATGTAAAATCAAAGATAACCTAAAGGACTCTCAAGAGATATGATAATGACTACAAGTGCTATGTGTCGAAAGGTACATCAATTTGTTACTAGTAATGGGAACCTTACCTTTATAATTGCTTAGTAATTCCAAAGATTTAAAAGGTAACAACAAGTTATAGTTTGAGACAGTTAGCAAGTACTAGTAAATTTATTATACTTAAGAAACAAAGGGTGAGTATAAATTACTCTTAATGAAGAAACAAGTTCGATTAAGAATAGAGTCCAAGTCAAGGACTTTGTTAAATCTTCATCTATATAAATACAAGAAGTGGAGTTGCTTCAATTAGAGTTTGGAACATAAAAATTTGTAAGTGTTTATAAATTTAGGAGGTACCATAAGGCCATATATGATGTTAAAGCTTATGGTGAACAATTAAGAATTTGACTTGATTTGTTTAATTTATGTGCATAATTTTTTTTTTCCTTTTGTCAATTAAGAAATTGAGGTTTAGTACAGTATAATCTAACCATTAATTTTGACAAAACTTGAAATATTTATACAAGTAGTAGGTTTAAGTCGAAAGACACTTGTTAATCACTACCAAAGTAGGAAATTATTGGAGATAGATAGTGATTTATAGTCTTCAAAACCAGGGGGTTATTCAACATATACTTCTTCATTAATGAAACCATTTAAAAAAACACTTTTTACATCCATTTGAAAAAGTTTAAACTTCATATGACATGAAAATGCAAGCAAAATTCTAATTTCTTCTAATCTTGGTATGAGAAAAAATATCTCATCATAATCAATGCCTTCCTCTTGGTTATAGCCTTCGGCTACCAATCTAGCTTTGTTTCTAGTAATAAGACCATCTTCATCAAGATTATTCCTATATACCCATTTGCAACCAATAAGTGGATGATCCTTGTGTCTAGGAACAAGCTCCCACACTTTGTTTCTCTAAAATTAGTTGAGTTCATCTTGCATGGCAATGACCCAACATTCATCACTAAGAGCTTCCTCAATAGTCCTTGGCTCAATTTGAGAAACAAAAGCAATATTAGAATCTAAATATTTAAAATTTTATCTATTAGTTACTCCATTTGAAGTATCACCAATGATGAGTTCTGTTGGATGATACTTTTGATAATTCCAATCTTTTGATAGTTGTGAACGGGGATTTTTGCCCCCACTCCCGGTGGAATGGTTCTTAGAGAAAATGGGCCTAAGCTCGGAGAAAATTGAGTAGCCACCCGGAGAAAATATAAAAAAATAGCTACTGTGAAGGTTTGAAAACAAAGTTAATTAAGATTTAGGGTTTGAATAACTTAGGGTTTATGAAATTAGATTTGTGTTGAATGATTATATTATTTACTTTAATTAAGATCTTAAGTTTTGCATGAATTAATTTATGCTGCTGCCTAAACTAAATTGAAGGAAGAATTAAATGACTAAGGCAGTGTGACGATGGCTTAAAAGATGAAGATGGTTAATGATTCAATAGACTGAAGTTAGAGCAATTTACCTACGTTTGAAGGCTCCACCAAATTTGAAGAAATTGAACCAAGTTGTTGCCTTCTTTAGATTTGATTTTGGTTGAGCAAAGTAATCTAGAGATGATTGCTTGTTGCCTCCTTTGGTTGATGTGTCTTGAATTTCTCCTTGCTTGCTAGGGTTTTCTTTTGGCCAAAAGAATTCAAGGGTCTCAAGTTTGGTCCCAAATTTCTTTTTTTTTTTTAAAGATCTAAGTATTGCCTTCCAAGAGTCCTTTCTGAAGTGTTTTAATGTGGTATTTATAGGAAAAAATCTCAACCTAACTCTAATTGTCTAAGGAAATAAAAACCATTTAGGAAAAGAAAATGAAAACCAAATAGAATTTGGTTTCGGAAAAAACTGCGCCGGAAAAAATTGCGCTGGCAAAAAATTATTGCGGGCTATGGGCGGGCCAGCACGAACTGGGGCGCGGGCCAGCCAATTCACTTTCTTCGCCGATTCTTTTGTCATCGATTTTTATTTATTTATTTATTATTTTTTTACTTTACTAATATTACCTTTTTTATTTTTATTATAAATTAAAAATTAAAAATATTAAAATAAATATTATTTAATTACAATACCACAAAATTTATTTTGGACTATAAAAAAATATTGGACCAGACTGGGTCAAAAATTAATGGTCTACACGTACCCAACTTTCTGAACCCAATAGGGGATTAGGGATTCCTTAGGAATCGAGTCATCCACCCCTTTCCATTTTTTAACCCGTCCGGGTGGTAACTCCATTTTCTTCGGGTTTAGGCCCATTCCACCTGGAGTGGGGGCAAAAATCCCGGCTCACACATTCCATCGGGAGTGAGGGCGAAAATCCCCACTCATAGTGGCGACTACACTGGGGATAAGAGAAGTTAATTCCGTTGGTCTTTATGTTATTCTATTCTTTCTTATCATGATATTATCCATTGCATCATATTAGATTTGCATCGTGTGCGCGAGTTAGGATGCCTGTGTTACTCGTGTTGTGTTATGTATGGGATACCATAGTTTCACTCAAGGTATGGAGATCGAGCATGGTATAACCACTCATAGCCTTGTACCTTTTGGTATGTACTTGCTATGGGAAACTAAGCCTTCTAACCCAAAGACTAAAGCTCATGTAATTGGCCTAGTTACTTTTCTTAGGTTTTACCCCAAATGCTTGTTGTTTGACTATGGTTAATTTATCTTGTCTTAAATCATGGCTTATTTGGGTTTTTTTTTTCTAATATGACCTAAATACATTGTAAGCTCAAAATAAATTTTTTCTTTAAAGTCCAAAAGACCAAAGCTATTTTCAAAACTTTTCAAGATGGTCTTTGGACATAAAACTTTTTTAAAAACAAATCAAAAATTCTTTTTCTCATGACCCAAATACTAAGCCCAAAATCCATTTTTTCTAAAATCTTTTTACAATGGGCTTGGAAAAAAAATTATTTTCATCCAACGTTTTCTTACAAAGAGCTTGCAAATTATTTAGGTCAATTACGAAATACCAAAAATCAATTATGAGCCTATTTTATGCTAAGAGTTATTAATCATAGGCTTGTTGTTGGCATGAACTACTAGTTACTTTTTCAAGTGAGAAATCTATTTGTAATAAACCTCTTAATTTAGTTTTAATCCAATATAGCATAAAAGCTATTTTAGTTGGTTTGATGGATTAAAGCCTAATTAATGGGAATTATCATGAATTGATTTTCACTTTCAAAAATATAACTATTGGTTAAAACGTCCGAGGGAACTTTTCAAAAATAAAATACCCCATGTCAGTATTTTGTTAACCATATTACCTAAGAAAAGAGACTCGCCATTCGTGTGTGGATGTTATAAGGTTGGAAGGAACATCCTATTTATCCTTGTTTGTTTATTGTTTGTGCATACATGCATACATGCATACATTTGCATCTCATATCATTAATCCCTTTTGGCTCACAGCCCTGGATTACGATAGTTCGAAAGCTTACGACAATCCAACCTATGCCGGAGACAAAGAATCTAGTAGCGACTCAATCACTTGCTCACCAAAATCAATGGAGCCCTAACAAATTCAAAGAATGGTGGACAACGCCCTCAATGCCAAGATGGAAGAAATAAAAGAGGCCCTGGCTGAGACCATGAAGAACCAATTGGCTGCAATTTTAGGAAATAATACCGAAGCATCTGCTAGCACTAAAAAGCCAAAGGACATGGGGAAGGTTAAAGTTGGTGAAGTGGTTTTTGATGATGATAAGGTGATCATTGATGAGGTAATGATTGGGCTCAATACTTCCAAGATCATCAAGACAAGAAGAAAGAACCGAAGATTGTTGAAAGATCAGCTATATAGAAAACTAAAACTTCTGATGTTGAAAAGATGATTGCGGGCATGGAAAAGAAATTTGAGAAGAAGATGAAAATCGAAGAAATGTCCAAAGTTGACAAATTATTTGAGCTAGACGAAGAAGTTTTGTATAAATTCAAGATGCCATCCTTTGCAAAGTTTGATGGAATTAGAAATTCTCACCTCCATGTGAAGCAGTATATCACTACTATGTAGTCTGCCTGAGCTACTAAGGCTCAAACTCTAAGATACTTTATGCTCTCATTGGATCCTGTTATCCAAAACTGGTTCAATACCTTAGATGACAGTACGTAAAAGAGTTGGGATCTGCTATACAAGGCCTTCATCCAATAATATGGATACAATGTAGAGATAGAAGTTACCTTAATGGAAGTTGAGTCCATTAGACAAAGGCCAAATGAGAATTTTGTGGACTATGTGAAAAGATGGAGAAATAAGGCTGCTTTGCTCAAAAAGAGGCCCGATGAATATGATCAAATAAGGATGATTGTGAGAAGGGTGTTGCCTAGTCTTCGTGAAAGGATGTCTCATACACTCATCCGTGATTTCAAGGATCTTCTCCAAGCTGGCATGTAAATTGAAGAATGGGAAAGAGAGAAGAACCATTTTTCAATAAAAAGGAATGAGAAAGCAAACTATCAGTCTGGTAACCAAGGCATGCAAAAGGTAGTTGTTGTTAATGCTACTAGACAATGAACAAGAAGGCAGTTTTCAGAATTGAGGAAACCACTGTCTTGGGTTCTCAATAAGCTTCAAAGGAAGGGATTGTTACAACCCTTAAATCCTCGTCCATTGCCTAACCCTCTCCCACCTAATTTTGACACTAAGGCATTTTGTCAATTTCATCAAATGAAAGGACACAACATGGATAGATGTGTGAGGTTGAGGCATGAGATCCAAAATTTGATTGATAGTGGAAAGCTACCCGAGCCCAACAAGCCAAACACCAAAGACAATCCATTACCAAAGTTCAATAGAGTACCACCACCGGCAACCTTCATGATTGGAGGAGGTTTGTATGAAAGTTTTGTCATGTCTTCTTTCCAAGATGTGGGTGGAGAAGCAACTAAAGAAGAAGAGGTATTTAGCAAAATAGAACAAGCTATGGTGGGTAAAGAAGTAGCAATTTGTGTTGTGAATGGGTTTTGGGATTCAAGCGAAAGTGATGACGATCTTGTACCCAAGAAGGAGGAATGGACCTGGTCCGAGCTTGAAGAAGATAAAATAACGAACACTAGATCTAGTAAGCCTTATGCATGGTCACCACCTAAGGAGGTAGAAGTTAATAAAGGAAAGGAAGTTGAAGTAGGGAACAAGGAAGAGGAAGATGATACTGTGCTCAAGCAATTGAAAAGAACCCAAGCAAGTGTTAGCATTTGGGACTTATTTGCTACTTCTAAAAAGCACCGAGAAACTGTGGCCAAGGCCTTGGCCAGCATGCCAATTTTCACCTCCATAACACCGGAGGAGCTGATCAACTTCATAAAAATTGAAGGAGTAATGAAATGTGAAGATATTCAAGAGAAGAGCAAAGTTAATATGGGAGCGGTATCTTTCTCAGATGCGAATTTACCGGAAGAGGGGAGAGATCACATCTGTCCTCTCTTTATCAAAGTGGAAATCAAAGGAAAAAGGACTCCATGTGTAATGGTTGATGATGGGTCCACCATAAATGTTTGTCCACTTAAAATATTGCCAAAGCTAGCTATGTCAATGAGAGATCTAAATCCAACCGAGATAACCATTCGGGCTTATGACAACACCAAGAAACATGCCGAAGGAACTTTCAAAGCTACTGTCAAGGTTTTTCCAATTGAATCTATTATTGAATTTATTATTTTAGAGATACCTGTTACCTTTGCCTTACTCCTGGGATGACCATGGTTTCATCCTCTTGGTGGAGTTCAATCCACCCTCCAGCAAAAGATCAAGTTCCCTAACGGAGATGAGACGGTGGTCATTGAGGCCGAAGATAATGAGGTTGTTAATGCTCTAATGATTGAGAGGCCTCTCAATGGTTTCCATGTAGCTATAATTTCTGATGATGAAATAGTAGACTCTAAGGTCTTGAACATGATGAAAAACATGAGCTACCTTCCCGGAGCTGGTCTTGGAAAGGGAAAAGCCGGTGTAACAAAGCTTCCAGATTTTAAAACTCAAACTTCCAGGAAAGGGTTGGGGTATGAAGAGGCCAACAAATCTTTCCAGCCAAAGAAGAATGAGAAGATGAGCTTCTCACCACTCGAAAAAATCTTTGTCAAAGCTCCAGACATGGGACCACTCCAAAAAAAACCCGAGCCAATCATTTTCATGGGAAAGTTGATCCCATGTTTTGAAATTTTTGCTGATGTTGCCGAGCTAGTGGAACAAGTGAAGAAAGAGCTCACCCTGCCAGCCAATAAGGAGCCCAATCATAAAGAGAAGAAGGAAGCTATCCTGAAAGCAGAGAAGAATCCAGATGAGATTGCTGCCTTAATCGAAGAAAAATTTAAAGATATTATGCTTTATGATTTTGATTTTAATTTATCTGCTTTGTATGAGGATGATGATGTTTTCTTTTCCAAAATGAATGCAATAAAGTCTGATTTTGCTTACTTGTGTGATGTTTCTCCTGATGGTTGCATACATTCAAATAGTGGTTACATGAGCATCTTTAATATTAACTCTGTTGATACATAATCAATAAATTTGGGAACAACAGAAAATCCTAAAAATATTAGTATAGCATTCGACCTTACTCCTGATGAGAGAGAGAGATTTGAAAAAATATTCAAAAAATATGAAGAAGTATTTGCTTGGTCTTATGAGGATATGCCTGGAATAGATAGAGACATAGCCGAACATCTTATTCCTATTTACACTCACATGTACCTGTCAAACAAAAGCTTAGGCGATTAAGACTTGAGTGGGCTGAATTGGTTAAAGAAGAGGTCACTAAACAAATACAAATTAAGTTCCTTGAAGTGATAGAATATCCAGATTGGCTAGCCAACATATTACCCGTGCCAAAGAAAGATGGAAGAATTAGGGTCTGTGTGGGCTATAGGGATTTAAACATGGTTTCCCCTAAAGATGATTTTCCTTTACCCCATATAGATGTTCTCATTGATAGTGCTGCCTCTAGCATGCTACACTCGTTTGTAGATGGATTTTTTGGATACAACCAAGTGTTAATGGCCCGAGAGGATAAAGCCAAAACTGCTTTCAATACTACATGAGGTATATTTTGTTATAGGGTGATGCCGTTCGGATTAAAGAATGCTGGAGCAACCTATCAAAGGATGGCCACCACATTATTTCATGACATAATGCACAAAGAAGTCAAAGTATATGTTGATGATATGATGGTGAAATCAGATACAAGAGAACAACACTTCCAAAACATAGAATTATTCTTCGATAGAGCATTGAAATATAAGCTAAGATTAAACCCGAAGAAGTGTATATTCGGGGTTACCTCAAGTAAATTATTGGGACATGTGATTGGTCCGAATGACATTGAGATTGACCCTGACAAAGTTAAAGCAATCAGGGATATGCAAGCCCCTAAGATAGAGAGAGAAGTTCAGGGATTTATTGGTAAATTACAGTACATTAGCAAGTTTATAGCAAAGCTCACAACAATATGTGAGCCTATCTTCAAATTGCTTAAAAAGAATTAGCCAGTCCTGTGGAATGAAGAGTGTCAAAAGGCCTTTGAGCGAATAAAAGAGTATTTGCTGAATCCACCTATTTTGAAATACTTAGCAGTAGATGAAGAGTCAGTAGGAGCCATGCTAGCTCAAGCAGATGAATCAAGGATTGATCACACAGTCTACTATTTGAGTAGAAAGCTCCTACCTTACGAAATTAAGTATAGTATCATTGAAAAGACCTGTATAGCTATGGTTTGGTCTTCTAAGAAGTTGTGGCATTACTTTCAATCTTATAGTGTGCAAGCAATTTCCAGGTTGGAACCAATGAAGTACTTAAGGGAGACACCTGGTGCGCGCGAGCTACGTGCTAAAGCAATACCACAAGTGCACGGGTCGCCCAAGTAATATAGTAGTGAGTGAGTTATCGTTCCACTGAGGACAAGGCCAAGCACTAGTGCAAATCTTAACTGTTGTTTAGCAAATTAATATTTTTGTGAAGTTTTATAATTAAAGACAATTAACTTAAATAAAAGAAAGCAAAGATAAATTGTGTGTTATGTAAAAAGGTTTGATAATAATGATACTATCCAGATATTGAATCCCCCTAGCCACAATTACATCACATAATAGAGTTGAATTGACATTCCTCTAACTTAGACTAAAACCTCTCTCGAGTGAATTAATCCCTAATCACTAAGTAGAGTGTCGGAATCTCTTCTCAAACACAATTAAATAGATCTTGCAGTAAGAATAAGGAACTATATACCAAAGGATCTTGTAAGTCTATCTCTAGCACCCCAATCAATCCTCAACCCTTATGAGTAATCAATTCATATCAAGCTTTCTCAAGTCAATAATATGAAAATGGCAACCAATCAATAAGCATGCTATTATCAATTGGAAATAAATCATTAAGCATCATAAGAATAAAACAACTCCATCAATTAAAATTATCTAGTTATACAAATAAGCTAGGTTCTTCAATATCTAGATAGAGAATGATTTAGTTTATGTTCAATACACTTAATACAATCAACAACAACAATAACATTAAAATGAATTAAAAGGAGAAAATAGAAAAACCCCTTTCAATGTAGCTTCTTGAATCTTCAGGAGCTGCCAATGGAAGATGCAGATGGTGGAGAGGATGGAAATGGAGGATGAAGATGAAGAGACAAGGAAAGTGTCACTCCCTCCTTGCTTAAACCGTGTATGCCCAAGCCTCCTCCTCTCAAACCTCTCTTCTCTGCCTCTATTCTCTGTTTCCTGCACAAAAACCTGCAGCCTTCTCCCCAGCTGAAGCTCCCTTCTTCTTCCTCTTCTTCTCATTTTATTTCCCTCCAAAGCTCCAAGCCCATGCTTTCCAACTCACACCAGCTCACACCACTCTCCCTTGTTCCCCACTCTCTCTTTGTTTTGTATTTCTTTTGGCAAAAGTAATTGGTTTGTCTCCCACTTATCCCTCAATTCGTGCAGAAGAACTCAAGTTTTTATAGGGTGACATGGCCAAGACACTCGGCCAAGCCATGAGTGTCTTGGCCGTGTCTCTTATTTTACTTTGGGACACGGCCAAGCTTGCTGGCCGTGTCACCTTCTGCCCCTCTTCCTTCTTTCTTTTCTCTTTGTTTCATGAGGTGACACGGCCAAGCTCCTGGCCTAGCCGTGTCACTTGGGTGTGTCACCTTATGTTTCTTCATTTTGCCAATTCTCTTCTTTGCTTCCAATGGGTGACACGGCCAAGCTTGTGGCCGTGTCATGTGACACGGCCACTGGCTTGGGCCTGTCACCTGGGTGTGTCAGCTACTGCTTCTCTTCTTTCCTTCTTTGCTTGGTTTTGTTCCTTGGGTGAGACACGGCCAGTGGGTTGGCCGTGTCTCTGGGTGTGTCAGCCACTGTCTTGGATTTCATTTGAGGGACACGGCCAAGCTTGCTTTGGCTTGGCCATGTCTTGCTTGATTCATGCTCTTTCTTGATTGTTTTGATCATCCAAGGGAATTTTTCCACTTTAACCTAAAACAAACACTTAAAACAAACTTTAAACCAAAATCAAATGAAACATTAACTAAAAACACATTAAAATCATACTAAAAACAAGTATAAAAATGCTCTTATCAACACCCTCTTTGATTGGGAAGTATGGGCAATGGTTGATAATATTGGAAGAATTTGAGATTGAGTATGTAACCAGGAAAACAATCAAAGGTAGAGCAGTGGCAAAATTCCTGGCCCAACAACCATTACCGGATAGCGAAGAGGTAGTCCTAGAATTTTCGGATGAACATTTAAAGGCCATCGAAGTACAAGGATGGAAAATGTATTTTGACATAGCAGTAAATAGGAAAGGAGCAGGTTTGGAAGTTATACTAGAATCACCCTAAGGGGAACTTATCCCTTTAGCCAAAAAGTTAAAATTTAGGGCAACCAATAATATGGAGGAGTACGAAGCATGTATCTTTGGTTTGGAAACCCTAATGATTATGAAGGTGGATAAGGTGGAAGTTTTTGGACGATTCATTGCTAGTAGTATCCCAAGTAAATGGAGAGTGGTAGTTGAAAGAAGAGAAATTAAAACCATACCACCATTACTTGACCATGATGAAGAAGAACTTTAAGGAGTGCAGGTTTATACACCTACCAAGAGAAGAAAACCAGATGGCTGATGCCCTAGCCACATTGGCTTCGGTATGGGAAAATCCTATCAACTTATTCCTCAAGCCTCTAATTTTGACCAGTTCATCAACTCCTTACTTTGAATATGAGACAATCATGGAAACTGATACAAACCATGATGCATGGTATGATACTATAAGACGGTTTTTGGAGGAAAGGGAATATTCGTCGGGGGCAACAAAGAAAGAAAGAAGAGCCATAAGGCGGTGGTCCTTACAATTCATCACCTTCCATGGAGAGTTATATTGAAGATGGCCTGATGGGGTGCACTTGAGGTGCTTGAGGAAGCCTGTAGTGGAGCATATCATGTTAGAAATACACACGGGAAGTTACGATCCACACATGAGTGGTTTAGCCCTAGTTAAAATGATAATTCAACAAGGTTACTACTGGATAACCATGGAGAGAGATTGTATTGAGTTTGTAAAGAAGTGCCAACAATGTCAGATGTATGGTAATTTGAATCATATGCCTCCTGAAGAATTGCATTCTATGTCTTCACCCTGGCCCTTTGCCACTTGGGATATCGACATTATAGGAGAGATACATCTGACAGCCTCAAACGGTCACCATTTTATTATAGTAGCGGTAGATTATTTTTCAAAATGGGTCGAAGCTGAATCCTTCAACAAACTGGGACAAGTCAAAATGGGTAGATTTATTGAAAAGAACCTCATCTGCAGGTATGGGGTCCCGTACGGTGTGATATCAGATAATGGGGTACAGTTTCAAGGAGTAGTTAAGGTCTTATTCTCAAAGTATCAAATCCATCATCACCGATCCTCTCCTTATAGACCAAAGGCTAATGGTGTAGTAGAAGCAACAAATAAGACAATTAAGCAAATTATGTCCAAGATGACCAAGACATACAGGGATTGGTCAGAGATGCTTCCTTTTGCTTTATGGGGATACATGACAAGTGTGCGAACTCTGACTGGAATGACACCATTCTCTTTGGTTTACGGGATGGAAGCAGTGTTGCCAATTGAAATTGAAATCAAGTCATTAAGAGTGGTCTTGGAAGATGAACTACCTGAAACGAAATGGGTAGTGAGCAGATACACACAGTTAGCTTTACTAGAGGAGAGAAGGTTAAAAGAACTGTATCATCATCAATTGTATCAAAGGAGGATAGCTTGGGCTTATAATAGAAGGGTTAAGATCAGAAAACTCAAAGTTGGGGATTTAGTATTGAAACAATGTAAGCCTAATGTATCTGATCCAAGAGGAAAATTTAGGCCTAGCTGGGAAGGGCCATACATTGTGAAACAAGTCATGAATAAGGGTGCAGTGAAGTTATCAGACATGGACGGGAACGAGTTTAGTGAGCCAGTGAACATTGACAGGTTGAAGAGGTTTTATGTATAAAAAAAAGAGAGAAAAGGAAAAAAGAGCTCGCTAGGTTGAAAACCCAAAAAGGGCGGCCTAGGCAAAAGTTAGAGTAGTCCGCTAGTTTCGAAAACCCAAAAGGGCGGGCTAAGCAATAATTAGGGCTAAATGAGAGAAAATCGTCAATTAGAAAACCCGAAAGGGCTAGTTGGCAACAGGAGTGATCTAGTGTATGCTGGCTTTATGTTTGGTTATTCCCCAATTTAATAAAACAGAATTAATATTAAAATTGTTCTATATGCACTGTTATAAGTATTTGACCAGATATGGATGAAATAAATAAACACCATAGCAAAAGGTGATGACAAATTATAAACGGAAAAGAAGCATCTCTTATTATTACTTTTATTATTTTTTCATCCTAACAATACACTTTCTAAAGAAATTGACAAATATAAAATCTATGGCAGATGATAAGTGTAATGTGCAGGCTAGCTTTGCTTCATCCTATCCTAGTAGGCTTCAGTCAGACAAGGCATGTCTAAATCGGGAGTGAATTCAGAACCTCAAGGTGCAGCTCCATACTGATGGTCAAGCCAGTGAGGATCATAATAAGTACCTCGACGAAGAGCAGCAAGAGGAACATACATCAAGCACGTCCGCATGGTGATACAGGAAATCTTTCACCAAGGTACTAACCAATGGATGTTTACTTCAGCGAGTGAATGGATCCAGTCAACCCAGTCAGCATACGAAGAAGCAGGATGGAGTAGTTTCCTAGCAGAATGATGTCATGGTAGATATCTGGCAAAATTCATAGATGGAGTATCGAGCAAGCAGAGACGCTCCTGAAGCCAAATTTGTAAGAAAAAATTAATTAAAAAAAAGGAAGGTCCGCTAAGTTGAAACCCTGCAAGGGCTGCTTAGGCAAAAATTAGGACAGCTCTCTAGTTCCGAAAATCCACAAGGGCGGACTAGGCAAAAATTAGAGCAATAAAAGAAAAATTAAAAAAAGGAAGGTCCGCTAAGTTGAAAATTCGCAAGGGCAGCTTAGGTAAAAGTTAGGACAGCTCGCTAGTTTTGAAAACCCGCATGGGCGGACTAGGCAAAAATTAGAGCAATAAAAAAAAACTAAATTGAAAACCCGAAAGGATAGTTTAGGTAATTACCTGAAGCAACAAGGGACTCCCGGCTAATCTCTTTGACAATCCTGATTTAAGTTGGTCTAATCCAACTAAAGTCTTAGCTAAGATCACGGGTATCGGCAATAAACCTCCTTCCATTTGGTCCATGATATCCAATACTCGTGGATCATATCGCCATCAGAAGAAACAAGCAAGAATTGGCCAAGCAAGCATAGACAAAACATGCATTCCCATGCCTTAGTAGGAGCCAAATGAGAAAGGCAAAAGTCAATTAAGGGACCAAGCAGAATTTTCTCACCTCTCATTAACTGTAGAACTTCAGGCTTAGAAAGTTGAAATAACATCTACATCTTTTGTTGAGTCTTGGAAATTAAAATAGGTAATGCCATTTGTTGATTGATTAGATATCCAAGTATGGCCTCAAATTCTTCAATCAAGGGACATATTTCAAAACCATTAATTTTAAATGTCCTAGAATTCACATTCCAAAAGGAAGCCATGGCATGTAAAAAAGAATGGTCCAATTTAATATTCTGAAAATACTTCAAAGTATCGATTTTTGACCAAGATATTTGTTTCCAATGAATGGCATTCATATTTTTAAATAGAACTCTTATTTTCTTTAAATTGAGTTCGGTCATTGTTGACAACTGAAGGAAAATTGGAATTGTTAAAAGGAATTTTTACGTTGAAGTAGAAAATCTCTTGGCTTCTGTATGAAATCATAGCGTGAAAAGAAATTTATATGGGATGATTGTGCTATTCCTAAATTGACAAGGAAAAGTGTGAGATCGAGATGTGCGAGGATAGGGAATTGGCGACGAAAGGATCTTGAATTGCTGCGTCGCCTTTGGTTTTGAAGGTTAGTGATACCATGGAAATATTAAGAGGAAAGGCCAATAATTGTATCGTAGTAATAATGATGATAGAAACAAAAAAAAAGTTGCAATAAAGATGCAAATTATATATCATCATTATTATTTTTATCATTAAACTTATTATACAATATTTTCTCAATTCATACAATACTAATAGATCACTAAGAATGGGGTGGTGGATCATGATCAAACAAAGCCTTAAAAAAGTCATCACCTATTAAAGAAGGAGGCAGATCACCCATCCTGAGTTCACCCGAAGTAGGAGCACCTAAATCTCTATTACCCTGAAATTCAGATCTTTAACGATCCTCATTCGAAGTAGACAAAAGGATCTCATGGTCATCAGCTTGGGGTCCTCTAGATGAAGAAGCACCAGGATCTCTCATCCCCTGAAACTAGAAGTCTCAAAAATCTTGCTCTAACTGGTGATACAATTTTTTAAAATGGGCAACCTGTTGATGACTAGCAGCCAACTCTTCTTGAAGTTTCTTGTTTTGTTCCTCAAGCATCCGTTGTGAGCCAGAAAGGAAAAGAGTAAGAGCATACATAATCATGCATACATATAGCATAAATTATAAGAAAACCTACCAGGTAATTCATATCAACACCCTGTGGATGAGATGGCATCTCCGGTTGATTAGAATGAGCAAATAAAGGAGCAGTAAAGGAAGGTCCAGACTCATGACCAAATGAGCCAGCAACCTGCAACAATCATTAAAAAAAGTCAAAACAAGTTAAGAAAGAAGCGATTGCAATGGAAAAATGGTAAAAGTTTACCATAGAAGTGCTAGCCCCGAGATGCGAGATAGACTCTCTTCCCTCTCTGTGATACTCCTCCTCATCTCTATCCTCATTTTCCTTGGGAATCTCCCATACACCAACAGGAGATACATCAAAGTTCAAGAGTCCTACTCGAATAAACTGGATATAAGATACACCCGGTGGATAGAGAAAGGTTTCAACATCATAACCGTGCTGAGCCAACCACCATGCATTCTCCAGCATTGATGTGATATTTAAAGTGTACTCTGGGCAACTCATCGGGATCCTCCACTGCTCAGGACCAAGAAACCACTCATACACTCTCTCCTCGAGAAACCAGCCACTAGACACAGGGCCGGCAATGACTCAGCGGGTATGTTGAAAAGGGAATGCGGCATTCATGGAAGAAGTCCAGTTCGTTTGCTCTTCTGTTTTCCACCAGGCCAAATTGACCTACAAAATGACATAAGGTAAGTGGAATTTTATATAAATTTTAAAGAATACTAATACTATTTTACCTGGCCCCAGGTTAAGCAACTCAAGAGATAGCGTTGGGTGTGCACATGGTGAGAGTCGGGAACTTCTACACGATTTGACAACCAAAAATTTAATCTCAGATACTTGACTCTCTCTCAGGAAATGCCAGGCACCCTCACAAGATTATGCTCATATGCCCATATCTACAACAATAATAAAAATCAAATTCATGCAAGAATAAGAATGGAATTGACAATGGTGGAAGAAGAGTACCTCGACAACCACCATAAAACCAATAAAAGACTTCTTATTTATACAAATCTTATCAAGTCCATGGTGAAGACAGGTAAGACTAGCTTCACCCTAGCCATAAAGTGATACCATACTCATATCAGTAAGGGCCCTCAACACCAAAAAATGGATGGCAGATTCGGTGCTGCATAAAATGGTCGACCCGAGCAAATACGGTAAAAATCCTCGAGCATATTGTTAGGCTGTTTCCCAACTAACTCATCCTTCGTAGTTCATCCAATAACTCCAAATTGGCTCAATTTTTATCTTGAAAGGCCCTTTAAATAATGATTCCATACCGATTAACTGTTGGACTTCTTCGAATGTTAGAATATCATTGGTAAGAGGGACCGAAAGGCCATAGTACCGGATACCAGTTATGGTTGTATAATTGACTGGGCCAATGGTCATTTCTCCTATAGGTAGGTGAAAAGTATGGGTCATGTCCATTCATTTTTCTGACAATGCTTGAACTGCACTCCTATCTATCAGACACTCCTCGGATGGTAATTGCAAGATACAGCTTTCAAAACCGCAATCTCGAATAATCCGTTTTACCCGAGAAGGTGCTACATCATACCATTGTCGGGCTTTATAGACACATCCTCTGCCTCGGATAACACAACGATCATGCTAACATGGAGCCAGGTAAGTTAACACAAGGTAAGTATATCATCATATCAATACCACTAATTTTTAGGCTAAATTTATTTATGTTCTATTTTTAGTCTATCTATTTACCTGTTTGTTAAATTCTTAAATATATTCATCTAATTAATTTATTTTTCCTAAATCTTAAAAGAAACAAAAAATAAAAAAACAAAAAGTAAAAAAAAAAACATACATAAACACAAAAACAAAAAAATAATTTGCTGTTAAAATAAATAATTGAACTATTATTTTGGTCTTTTGATTTGAACTGCGATGAAGCTGCATCCCAGCTAGTAGACTTATATTTCCATTTTCATGCTGCTAAATAAACTCCCATAACTTAGCATTAGATCGAGTTCCTGATCTTGAAGAATGCATTTTCTCCTTAGCTCTTTGTTAAACCCTCTGATTTTAAAATATGTATGAGTATGGATGAAATGAAGAAATGAGCTGAGGTTTATATAGAAAAACTGCAAAGGAAAAAGACAAAAAAAAGAGAAAACAGTATTCTCGTGAAGAAGAAAAAAAAAGTAAATGTTACTATTTACAAATAGTAAATGAATAGTTGGTGAAAAGTGCATAAATAGTAACTATACAGTGAATAAATAGGAAACTCAATTATTTAATTCAATCATTCAGATATTTACGTGTATATAAATATTTTTATGCTTTTAAAATATTTTTATATGCAGGGGGCAAGAAGATATAGGCATGGTAAAAATAGCTAAATTTTTTGATAGGCATGGTAAAAATAGCTAAATTTTTTGATAGGCATGGTAAAAATAGCTAAATTTTTTGCAAATTTCTTTAGTATCCTATGACTGTAATTATTTTTTGCAAAGAGCCCAAATTATTTTTAAGTCCAAAACTTAGCTTAGGTCCAGAAGCTAAATTCCCTCTTAAGTCCAGAACTTAGCTCGGGTCCAGAACCTAAATCCTAAATCTAGCTCGGGTCCAGAACCTAAATTATTTTTAAGTCCAGAACTTAGCTTAGGTCCAGAACCTAAATTCCCTCTTAAATCCAGAACTTAGCTCGGATCTAGAATCTAAATCCTAAATCAAGCTCGGGTCCAGAACCCACATCCTAAATCTAGCTCGGGTCCAGAACCCAAATTATTTTTAAGTCCAGAACTTAGCATAGGTCCAGAACCTAAATTCCCTCTTAAGTCCAGAACTTAGCTCGGGTCCAGAACCCAAATCCTAAATCTAGCTCGGGTCTAGAACCCAAATTATTTTTAAGTCCAGAACGTAGCTTAAGTCCAAAACCTAAATTCTCTCTTAAGTCCAGAACTTAGCTCGGGTCCAGAACCCAAATTGTTTTTAAGTCCAAAACTTAGCCTAGTTCCAGAACCTAAAATCTCTATTAAGTCCAGAACTTACCCCGGGTCCAGAACCCAAATCCTAAATCTAGCTCGGGTCTAGAACTCAAATTATTTTTGAATTCTGAGCTTAAACCAACCTTGGGAGTCCAGTATGGCTCCAAACCAAGTCAAAAATCACATTGCTTTTCACTCTCTTTTGCCGTAGTCTCAGATCGCTTAAGCAGGGGCCAAACTGTAGACCCTTAATTTTTGACCCAGTCTAGTCCAATATTTTTTATAGTCCAAAATAATTTTGTGGTATTTTAATTAAATAATATTTATTTTAATATTTATTATTTATAATTTTTAATAAAAATAAAAAATGATAATATTAGTAAAGTAAAAAATAATAAATAAATAAATAAAAATCGACGATGGAAGAATCGGCGACGAAAATTTTTCATCGCCGAAAGTGAACTGGCTTGGGCCAATTCGCCGCAGGAAATTTCTGCTGTGAATTGGCTGGCTCGTGCCCCAGTTCGCTCACAATTTTCGTGCTGGCCCGCCCATAGCCCGTAACAATTTTTTACTAGCGCAATTTTTTCCAACGCAGTTTTTTCTAAAACCGAATTCTATTTGGTTTTGTTTTCTTTTCCTAAATGGTTTTTATTTCCTTAGACAATTAGAGTTAGGTTGAGATTTTTTCCTATAAATACCACATTAAAACACTTCAGAAAGGACTTTTGGAAGACGAAACTTAGATCTTTCAAAAAAAAAAGAAATTTGGAACCAAACTTGGGACCCTTGAATTCTTTAGGCCAAAAGAAAACCCTAGCAAGCAAGGAGAAATTCAAGACACATCAACCAAAGGAGGCAACAAGCAATCATCTCCAGATTGCTTTGATCAACCAAATTCAAATCTGAAGCAGGCAACAGCTTGGTTCAATTTCTTCAAATTTGGTGGAGCCTTCAAACGTAGGTAAATTGCTCTAACTTCAGTCTATTGAATCATTAACCATCTTCATCTTTTAAGCCATCATCACACTGCCTTAGTCATTTAAATCTTCCTTCAATTTAGTTTAGGTAGCAGCATAAATTAATTCATACAAAACTTAAGATCTTAATTAAAGTAAATAATATAATCATTCAACACAAATCTAATTTCATAAACCCTAAGTTATTCAAACCCTAAATCTTAATTAACTTTGTTTTCAAACCTTCACAGTAGCTATTTTGTTATAATTTTATTCAGTGAGCTATTTTAATCTTTCAATAATAAATTTGGCTTTCTATATTTGTTTCACCCAAAAATACATAAGAAGTTGATATAGTCAATATTAAAAACACACTCAACTTTGATAATAGAAAAGAATCAAATTCAAAATTCAAAATCATCATCTACAAAATTGAGATTTCAAACTATAAAATCCTAATTTCTTAACCGTAAAACCCTAAAACTTTAATAGCCTTAAAACATGTTTTTCAAAATCTAAAATCCTAATTACACCTTTCTAAAAATCAAAACAACAATCTGTTTGCTTAAAACCCTAACTAAACCTATTTTTTAAATCACAGTAGCATTATTTTCATAAAAACATCCAAAATCCTAAATCTTTAAAACATCCAGTAGCTATGTTATTTCTTTAAAATATTTCTCAACTAATTAAACTAGTATATGCAAAACCCTAGTTATTGAACATAAAATCCTAGAAACCCTAATTGATGCATGAACCCCTAAAGTTAATATATTTACTGCTTTATTTAAATTGGATGAATGTTTATTATATATTTTGATTGATGTTTGATGTCTTTGATGAATGATTTATTTATGTTGAATGGTTGTTTACTTTTATTGATTTATTTTGATTTCAAAATATTGTAAGAGGTATATTTCCATATTTTTGGGTACCTCATGTCATGAGCATCATGTAATTTATTTTATTTTAAAGTTTTTAGACCAATGTAAAGGACACGTTTCCACCTTTCGGTGGGTGTCCTATTTAGTTTTAGACATGGACAATGTAAGGATATGTTTCCATCCTCGAATGGGTGTCCATTTATTTGCTTTGTTTGGACATTGCTTTGGTTTTAATATAATGATGCTTTATTTTAATTGTTGCATGTAATATAGAAAATATTATTATATTTAAGAATTTTATAATATTAAGACCTGCAAAGGAGGTCGGTTCCAAAGAATCGGGCATTGTGGGGTGCTGGGCCGTTTCTCACCTTCCCCACACGTACCCAACTTTCCAAACCCATTAGGGGGTTGGGGATTCCTTAGAAATCGAGTCATCCACCCCTTTCTTTTTTTTTTGCCCGTCTGGGTGGCGACTCCATTTTCTCCGGGTTTAGGCCCGTGTTCTCTAAGTCCCCGAGCCTAAATAGTGTCGAAGTAGCAAGAACCATTCCACTGGGAGTGGGAGAAAAAATCCCCGCTCACAGTATGTATAGGGAAGATGAGAATGACCTAGTACCCCATAATGCTTGTTTCATTGAAACCGACCTCCTTTTTAGGTCTAAATATTATTAAATTCTTAACTTATTGAAATATCATCCATATACACATTAAAGTAAATAATTATTCATTGTATTAAAATCAAATAAGTTTAAACAAAACAATAAGTGGCACTTATACAAGATGTCCAAAACTAAATAAAGGACACCCACCATTTGATGGAAACATGTCCTTTACATTAATCTCAAAACTAAAAAAAAAAAATTATATTGAACTTAACTAATGAGGTACCCACAAAGTGGAAACATATCTCTTACATCATTAAAATAAAACTAATCATCATTAAAATAATTAACCTAATAAATTAAACCATTCAAACATTCACAATGAGAAAAAATAGAAAAAATCATCTATAATAAATAAAACATCAATAAATCATTCATCAAGACATAAAATAATCAAGCCTAAATTTTAATCTTAAATAAAACCCCAAATATTTAAACTTAGGGTTTTTAAGGTTTTGCGATAGAACTTTAGAATTTTAAGGCAGAATTAGGATTTCTATACTTTGAAAAACATGATTGGGGTTTTTAAATGAAAACTAGGGTTTTATTGGAAAATTAGGGTTTTGGGGTCTTTAATTTGGAAAATAGGGTTTTGATTTGAAAATTAGGATTTTTACTGTTTTAATTTGGAAATTAGGATTTTGGTTTAGAAATTAGGGTTTTGGTTTAGAAATTAGGAATTTTAGGGTTTTAATTTAGAAATTATTAAAAATTAGGGTTTTTAGGGTTTTAATTTAGAAATTAGGGTTTTAGAATGTAAATTAGGGTTTTGAAATATAAACTAGGTTTTTAAAGTGTAAACTAAGTTTTTATAAAGTTATAAAGTAAATTAGGGTTCCAAGGTTTGAGAAAGTAAATTAAGGTTTTAGAAAGTAAACTAGGGTTTGATATTACTAATTATGCATATTTGGGTTTGATTGTGTTTTAGCTACTGTATGTCATGATAGATTATTGTGCAAAGATAATAATGTTTTAAAGGGTTTAAACAATTACTATAAGCTAAACTAACAATTGTCTTGCATGATGATACTCAAAATTAGCTACTGGATATTGTTTGAAGATAGTGAACGTTGAAGACAATGATTAAGAAAAACTCTATAAAGCTTAAATAAATTAAACATTAAAACGCACCTTCATTTGTTGACTCCACCAAATTAAAAGAGATGACCCAACTTACTACCTTAACTACTTAGCTTATGGCTGGAGGTTTAATGCAATCGAGACAGTTTTAATTTCTGCCTCTTAGATTGTTGTGTATGTTTTCCAATGTTGCTTCATTTCTGTCTTTCTTCTCTTGGCTGCTAATTTGTTAATCAAAATTACTATCCTTTGTTTAACTTATTAATCACCTATTTATAGGAAATAACTAGGTTAAAATAAGTTAAATTGAGCTTAATCTGGATTTGCAAATTCATAATTCACAAAATCATAACACTCGACATGAAACTGAGACCATATCGAATTAAATCTTGTTTAATTAGATATGGGCCAACCCTATCAAATTGGTTTGCATCCAATTTGATATGGATAGTGTCCATATTGAATTGGATGGCTTCCAATTTGATATAGAGCCATCCATATTGAATTGGAGGCTTCCATATGGAATTGGATGGCCTCCAATTCGATATGGATCGAATTGGGTGGCTTTAATTCGATATGGATGCTGCCCATATCAAAATGACTTGACCCAAACCCAATTAAACCCAATCAAATTCTGAATTGGACTGTTTTAGGGCTTTAAAGATTGAACTGGTTTATTTTAGGCCTTATAAAACTGGACTAATCTAATTAAAAGCTTTAAAATTGATTTAAACTATTAAGAATGGACTGATCATGACATAGGCCTTCTTTAATTAGGACTAGACTAACTTAGGTTCAAAATTAAGGGTCTACAGTTTTTTCTCTACTTTAATGATATTGAATTCATTTAGAGAGTGAAAAGCAACATGACTTTGGGATAATTTAGGATAAGGATGGGTTCTGGACTTGGGGAATTAATTTAATGGGATCTGGACCAGAGATGGGATTTGTTGGGTTCTGGACCCAAAATTAGATTGGTTAGTTGGGTTCTGGGCTCAAAACTAGATTGGTTTAGTTCTGGACCCGAAACTAGATTGGTTGGGTTCTTGACCCAAAACTGGATTGGTTGGGTTCTTGGCCCAAAATTAGGTTATTTGGGTTCTGGAGTTGATGTTAGTTGGGTTCTGGACCCAAAACTGGATTGGATTCTTGACCCAAAACTGAATGGGTTAGATTCTAGACCCGAGGTTGGTTAGGTTCTGGACCCGAAACTGGATTGGTTGGGTTATGGACCTAAAATTGGATTGGTTAGGTTTTGGACCCGAGAATTGGTTCAACTGACCTTTTGTCAATTGAGGGTTTTGGCTTTCTTCTAGCCAACCATTTTCATCTCTTCTAGCTAACTGACCTTCTGTCAGTTGGGAGTTTTGCCTTTCTTCTAGCCAAACAATTTCAGCTCTTCTAGCTGATTGACCATCTGTTAGTTGGGAGTTTTGGCTTTCTTCTAGCCAAACAATTTCATCTCTTCTAGCTGACTGACCTTCTGTCAGTTGGGAGTTTTGGCTTTCTTCTAGCCAAACAATTTCAGTTCTTCTAGCTGATTGATCTTTTGTCATGGCTTTCTTCTAGCCACTTGCTCCATTCTTCAATAGATTAACTTCAGCTCTTCTAGTTGGACTGACCTTCTATCATTTGATAGTGTGGATTTTCTTCTAGCCACTTCTTCCATTCTTCAATGGATCAACTTCACCTCTTCTAACTGAACTGACCTTCTATTATTTGGGAATTTTGGCTTTCTTCTAGCCATCAAGTTCACATTTTCTTTCTTCACAATGAATCTTCAAATATCAGGTCTTCACCCTTCATAATGGATCTTCATCCTCCAAACATTGGGTCTTTACCCTTCAAAATGGATCTTCATCCTTGGACATTTGTCTTGTATTGACTTCAACTCTTCTAGCTGGACTGATCTTTTATCTTTTGCATCTTCATTCTTTTGGGGTTCTTACTTTCTTCTTGTTCTATTCTTTTTATTCTTCTTTTTGAAAAAAATTCAGCTATTTTTTAGCTAGTCCTCATATCCTCTCTTTTCCCTCTGCATGACAAAATATTAAAAGTGATTCTGAAAATATTTTATATATGCATAAATGCAAAAACTGAAAAGGAGAAGTTTTGCCCCCTGTATAGGCTCAAAGTAGTAATTTGTTTTTCATGCAGACTCTAATTAATGTTTGTGTTGTCTAATTCCTTGCACAAGCATGCATCTCTTCTTTAATTTTTGCAATAGCCTTTTCATGCCCCCTGATTCCATATATGCTTTTAATTGTTTACTTTACAGGGTGTTTGCTATTAACTTTGACTAAGAATAGATAACACATGACAACAAAATGTGATGTGATATGCTCATGTTTACGTGTATGCATGATATGAATGGATGAAACTTACAGTGGTTCCATTGACTCATAGATGGAGGTAATAAACCAAAGCACTCCCATTGGTTCTTTCCACTTTTGCCCAATATATCCTCTAAGGTTTGACAATTCAACATACCTCGCTAAACTTGAAGGCTCGTATGACAAAAAAAACTTTTTTTTGAAATTTAATTTTAATTTTAAAATCAAATGTTGGCTTTGTTAAATTAGTGTCAATATACCTTGGGCCTTGATTTTTCCAAATTAACAGATCTACAACATCAAAACACTAGTTACTTGAGAATCATTTCCATTCAAGTAAGAACTATTGCACTTTAGATAGGCTTATACACATTATTTGGCTAAAGGTCTCACTGAGTTTAAATATTGTCTATCTCATATGCATGCTTATTCAAACAATCTCCACTAATAGAATCTACTACCAAGAGAGATCAACGGGTTTAATAAGCTTGAAATAGGGTCTATAAGGGACATGGGTTAAGCGAAGGCCATTTTTAGATTGGAGTTGATGTAACACTATGGAAAAACCTTCACATTACAAACTTCTTATTAGAACCTTAGACAGTTGGAGCATGAAAAGATAGAGCTTTGAATGTTCTTCCATCTTCTTGGCATGAATCTGGATCTTGATTAGGACAGTCTTTGTCTTTGCAAAAAGTTTGAGACCCTCATTCCTTTCCTTTTCTTCTTTTCCTTTTCTTTCTCTTTTTTTGTTTTGTTTTTTTTTATTTTATTTTGTTTATTTTAATTTTTTGTCCTAGCTCTAAGAGAATTATCTTGTTTGCACCATTCTATGCTTCTGACTATGGGTAAGTGGAGAAGAGTGAGTCTACTTCAATGAGGAGAAATTCTTCATTGTCCTGACTTTATCTCAGTGATGAAAGAGATTGGAGATATTAAATCTAGTTCAGGTAAATTTCAACTATCTTTGTGATCTTGACTATGTATCTTTTCCTTGATCTTCTTACCCCTTTACCTCATTGGTCATCAAATTTGATAAAAGTGTAACAATGACTCAAGGTGGGTTATCGAGTCTTTAAGCCAATAAAAAAAGCAAGCTAAAATGTCATGAAGGCTCAAGGGGACAAACTAAGGATTGAAGTTAATATTGGTGGATACTAGTTGTTGGCTAACCAAACAATGCCTAGATCATTTCTCCCTTAAATAAGCAGAGTTCAATTTAGCCTTGAAAGTTCATCAAAGCATATTCTAAGATTAACTAGGACCTAACAACTCCCTCACCTAGTAAAGTCATTCGAATTATAATACATAGATACACTAATTTATAAATATCAAGCTAGACTCATCATCGGTTAAGCACCAAAATGAACAAAGACCAACAAAAATTTAATAAAAATAATTTATTCAAATAATCTTAATTTGAAAAACATAATTATTCTATAAAACACCAAAGAAAGAAAATGAAAAAAAAAACCAAACAAGCCAAGAGAAGTTTGTTGAGTTGGAGTCGAAGATGCTTCATATACTTGGACATTACAGGGGCGAGGATCTTTCAATCATTAATGAGATTTTGTATTTCATGCCTCAAACGTACACATTGATCTATGTCATGACCTAGAGTCTGATGGAAGTGGCAATAATGTTGAGTGTTGAGCTTAGGCGATAGAGGATATGGTAATGGTCAAGGTGCCAATGGCTATAATAGCCCATTCTTCTACAACTTATTGAAAACCAAAGACAAAGTTTTCCCCAACTCTGAAAATTGTCTTTTATTTGCTTGAACAGTTATTGCATTGACATCCACTAACTTCTGTGTACCCTGACCACTAGACTGATAACTTACCCTATCACTTCTTCTTCTAGGAAAATGATTCTTCTCTCATTCCCATTATTCTATTTGCAAGCCAGCTTGAAGGAGATCTTTGAAATCCCTAATAAGAGTATGAGGCATCCGTTAATGTAGATTTGGCATGACACCTCTCAATATCATCCTAATATGGTCAGACTCGTCTGGCCTCTTCTTACGTAGTGCAACCTTATTCCTCAACCTCTTCACATAGTCAACAAAATTCTTATTCTGCTTCTGCTTGATTGACTCTACCTCCATTATGGTAACTTCCAATTCCACATTATACCCATACCGCTGGATGAAGGCTTTGTACAATAAATCTCAATTCTTTTGAGTACTTTTCTCTAAGGTATTGAATTAATTTTGCACAACAAGATCTAATGGGAGCATGAAATATCTTAGAGTTTGAGGTTTAGTAGCTTGAGTTGACTACATGGCAATGATGTACTGCATAACATGCAAGTGAGGATTTTTGTACCATTGTACTTAGAGAAAGAAGGCATTTTGAACTTGAATGGAACTTCTTCATCTTTCTCAAATAACTTATCCACCTCTAACACTTCCTCAGCTCTCAACTTCTTTTCAAACTTCTTCTCTAAATCAGTAATCATTTTCTCCACATATGAAGTTTTAGTCTTTTCCATAATTGATTTCTCTATAGCCTTCATTTCTTTTATCTTATCTTGAGGATCTTGAAAATATTGATCCCAGTCATCATCATCATCAATCATCACTTTGTCATCATCAAAGGCTACTTCACCAACCTTAGCCTTTTCCTTGTCCTTCTGCTTTTTAGTACTAGCAGATGCTTCAACAATGTTCTCCAATAATACAGTCAGTTGGCTTTTCATGGTCTTAACTAGGACCCCCTTTAGTTCTTTCATCTTGGACCTGATTGCATCATCCACCATTTTCTAAATCTATTCAGGTTCCATTGCTTTTGGTGAGAAGTTGACTGAGTCGTTACTGGATTCTACGTCATTGGCACAGGTCGGATTGTCGTATGCTCTTGAATTGCTGTGCTCTAGGTCTTTGACCCAGAAAGGATCAATGCCATGTAATGCAATGCATGAATGTATGTATGCATGATTGTATAAGTAAAAAATAAACAAAGATAATTAGAACGTTCCTTCCAACCTTTTATCTTTCATACACGATTGACGAGTCTATTTTCCTGGGTATATGGTCAACAAAATATCAACATGGGACATCTTGTTTTTTTTAAAATTCACTCAGACTGTTTAACCAATAGTTATATTCCCAAACATAGATGTCAATCCATGATAATTCTAATTAATTAATTCTTAATCCATTATATCAACTAAAAATAGCTTTTATTCTATATCATAGATTAAAACTAAATTGAGGGATTTATCATAAATAGATTTACTATTAGAAAAAAATAATTAATGATTCATGCCACAAACAAGCCCATGATTAACAATTCTTATTATAAATTAGGCCCACAATTGATTTTTTTTGTATTCCATAATTGACCTAAATAGTTGTAAGCCCATTTAAGAAACAGTTGTACTTTTTAGATAAAGTGAAAAATAATTTTGTTTCAAAGCCCATTTTAAAAAGGCTTTTTGGGCTTTGTATTTAGGCCATGAGGTAGAAAAGAATCTTTGACCCATTTTAGAAAAGTTTTGAGTCCGAAGACCATTTTGAAAATTTTAAAATTATTTTTGGGCTTAAAGTAATAAAAATTATTTAGGCCATATTAGAAAAAGAACAAACCAAATAAGCCATGGTTCAAACCAAGATATACCAATCATAGTCAAATAACAAGTACTTAGGAAAAAACCTAAAGAAAGTTACTAGGTCAACTACATGAGCTTTAGTCTTTGGGTTGATAAGTTTACGTTCCTATAGAAACCATATACCAAAAGGTATGAGGCTATGAGTGGTTATTCCAAGCTCGATCTCCATATGTGAGAGGGAACTTTCGCCCCCACTCCCGGTGGAATGGTTCTTGCGACTTCGGCAATGTTTAGGCTCGGGGCCTTAGAGAACACAGACCTAAGTCTGGAGAAAATGGTGTCGCCACCCGGACGGGTCGGAAAAAAGAAAGGGGTGGATGACTCGATTCCTAAGGAATCCCCAACCCCCTAATGGAATCGAAAAGTTGGGTACGTGTGGGGAAGGTGAGAAATGGCCCAGCACCCCCACAACGCCTGGTTCATTAGAACCAAGCCTCCTTTGCAGGTCTTAATATTATAAAATTCTTAAGTATAACAATGTTATCCATATTACATGTAACAATTAAAATAAAGCATCATTATATTAAAATCAAAGCAATGTCCAAGCAAAGCAAATAAATAGACATCCATCCGAAGATGGAAACATGTCCTTACATCATCCATGTCTAAGCTAATAGGACACCCACCGAAGGTGAAAAACATGCCCTTTACATTGGTCCAAAATATAAAAGCGATTAAATTACATGATATTTAACTAATGAGGTACCCACAAAGTGAAAACATATCTCTTACAACATTTGAAAATCAAAATAAATCAATAAAAGTAAATAAACATTCATCATAAATAAATCATTCATCAAAGATATTAAACATCAATCAAAATATATAATAAACATTCATCCATAATAAATTAAATAAATCAAGCATTGAAATTAAATAAATCAACCATCAAAGCATATAATGAACTACATAATAAAATCTAAAAATAAAGCAAGTAAAGATACAAATTAGGGTTTACTGTTTCTATTTAAAGTTCTTTAAATAACATTTAGGGTTTTGGGATTTTAGTATTATTATTATTATTTGTTTAACCTACTGTAAAGGTTTTGTAACATTGGAATAGATTAGGGTTTCATGAATCAAATTAGGGTTTAGGGGTAACATTATGAAATTAGGGTTTTAAAATCTTATGATATTAGGTTTATAACTCTTGGTTACTGGATTGTGATTTTAGTTTTATTAGATTATGGCTTTAGGGTTTAGATTTATAAGATTTTAAGGTATTAAGAATTAGGATTTAAGAAAGCTAGGGTTTACCGTATTAATTTTGAGAGAATTAGGGTTTTTGACATTTTGGAAAACATATTTGATTTTAAGTTTTAAGAAAACAATTTAGAGTCTTATAAAATAATTATGATTTTTAGAAACTGTAAAGTAGGTTAGGGTTTGGAGATTTAAGAAAATATTTGGAAATTTTGGAAAAAGGTTAGAGGAAAACAGTTTAGGGTTTTTTTTAAGTTTTTGGAAATAGGAGAAACGATTTAATATTTTTAAGGTTCTTGAAAATAGAAGAAACGAATTAGGGTTTTTGGGGACAAAAGAAAGAAATTAGGGTTTTTTGAGGTTTTTGGGAAACAAAAGAAATAATTTAGCGTTTTTGAGGTTTTTGGAAAATAGAAGAAATAAATTAGGGTTTTCAAGGTTTTTGGAAACAGAAGAAATAAATTATAGTTCTTGGAAACAGAAGAAATAAATTAGGGTTCTTGAAACTAAGATCACGTTACTACATATTTAAAGATCAAAGTTTTTGTGTGTATATTCTTATGAATCAAAGAAACAAAGCTACTGTGATCATGAGTAATTTATGATGAAGGATCAAACCTGCATAGTTGGTTCCACCAAAAAGTTGCTTTCTGGATGAACAAAGACAAAGGCAGTGTGGCTACCTTTGATGAATTATTAATGGCTTCCCTGTTGCTAATCTTCTCTGGCTAGGGTTTTCTGTAATCCAAATTTCGATCACCTAATCAAAGTCCCACTATCCGACCCATAATTCTGAGTTTTCATATATTATTTATAGGAAAAATTATAAGCCTCTTCTAATTGTTTAAGGAAACTACAATTAATTAGGAAAAAGAAACCAAAACCAAATAGAATTTGGTTTCGAAAAAAATTGCGTTGAAAAATTTCACTGGCAAAAAAAGACTGCTGCGGGCTGGAAACTGCCAAGCTGTGAGAGAATTTTCCTTGGCCAATTGGACCTTCGGCGATGAAATTTTTTCATCGCCGATTTTCTCATCTCCGATTTTTATTTTTTATTTTTTTTTTATTTTTTATTATTATATTTTTTATTAACTTCAACATTTTTAATTTTTATTAAAACTTATAAATACTAAATACTAAATACTAAAATAAATATTATTTAATTAAAATACCACAAAATTATTTGGACTATATAAAAAATAACGGACTGGACTGGGTCAAAAATTAAGGGTCTAAAATTTGGCCCCTGCTAGAACGATTGAGACTTCAGTAAAAGAGAGTGAAAAGCAATAAGTTTTTCAGAGATGGTTAAGGTTTTGGGTTCTGAACCCGGTTCGAGTTCTGGACTCAAGGATAATTTTAGGTTATGGATCTAAGAGCAATTTTGGGTTCTGGACCAGTGTTAAGTTCTGGACTTAAAAGAGATTTTAGGTTATTGACCTAAGGATAATTTGGGTTCCGGACCCGAGCTAAGTTCTGGACTTAAAAGAGATTTTAGGTTCTGGACCTAAGGATAATTTGGGTTCTGGACCCGAGCTAAGTTCTGGACTTAAAAGAGATTTTAGGTTCTGGACCTAATGGTAATTTGGGTTCTGGACCCGAGCTAAGTTCTGGACTTAAAAGGAATTTTAGGTTCTAGACCTAAGGATAATTTGGGTTCTGGACCCGAGCTAAGTTCTGGACTTAAAAAAGATTTTAGATTTTGGACCTAATGGTAATTTAGATACTGGACCCAAGCTAGGAGAGATTTAATTCTCTGCAAAAAATAATTATATTCAGTAGCATATAAATTTTGTTTGCAAAAAAATTTAGCTAATTTTATTTGCAAAAAAATTAGCTAATTTTTTATGCACATATCTTCTCCTTGCCCCCTGCGTGTAAAAATATTTTAAAAGTGTAAAAATATTTATATACACGTAAGTATTTGAATGATTAGATTGAATAATTGTGTTTCCTATTTATTTACTGTGTAGTTACTGTTCATGCACTATTTACTATTTGTAAATAGTAACCTACTATTTATAAATAGTATCCTACTATTGTCAATAGTATCCTACTACTTGTAAATAGTATCATACTATTTTAAATAGTAACCTACTTTTTCTAAATAGTAATTTACTATTTATCAATAGTGAAATTTACTTTTTGAATTTTATTTTTTCTTTGCCGTTCGTCTATATAAACAACCGATTTCTTCGTTTCATTCACAACAAACTTGTTAATTTCATTCGTTCATAGCTATAATTCTTTCAAATTTAGCATACAGTTTTGAAAAAATGCATGCTTCAAGATTAGGAACTCATTCTAATGCTGAGTTATTGGAGTTTATTCGGCATCATGAAGATAGAAATATAGGTCTACTAGTCGAGATGCCGCTTCATCGTAGTTCAAATCAAAAGAGCGAGGTATTTATTTTTCTTTTCTTTTTCTTTTTCTTTTATTTATTTCCTTCATTTTTTTTTCTTTTTTTTCCTTTTTATTTGTTTTTCTTTTTTATATATATTTATTATTTTTCTTTTTCTTTTTTTCTATTTTTATTTTATTGTTTTTATTTTTTCTTTTTCTTTTTATTTGTTTGTTTTTATATATTTTCTGTTTTTAGAAAATTTAGGAAAAATATATTAATTTAAGAATTTAAGTAGATAGAATAATGATATACTTACCTAGTGTTAACTTACCTGGCTTCGTGTTAGCGTGATCGTTGCGTTATTCGGGGCGGAGGGAGTATCTACAAAGCCCGACAATGGTATGATGTAGAGCCTTCTCGGGTAAGGCAGATTATCCGAGATTGCGGCTTTGAGAGCTTCATCTTACAATTACCATCGGAGGAGTATCTGATACACCGAAGCGTAGTCCAGGCGCTTGCAAAACGATGGTTGGACACAACTCATACTTTTCACTTGTCCATTGGAGAAATGACAATTGGTCCGGTCGACTTTACTGCTATAACCGTCATTCGGTATGATGGTCTTCCGGTTCCTCTTACCAATGATATTCTGACATTTGAAGAAATTCAACAATTAATTGGTATAGAACCATCTTATAAAGGGCCTTTCAAGATAAAAATTGAGCCAATTCGTAGTTATTGGATGAACTACGAAGGACGGGTTCACAGAGACATAATCCAACAGTATGCTCGAGGATTTTTGTTGTATTGCTTGGGTCGACCATCTTAGGCAGCACTGAATCCGCCATCCATTTGACAGTGTTGAAGGCCCTTACTTATATGAGGACGGTACCACTTTACGGCTGGGGTGAAGCTGGCCTTGGTTGTCTTTACCATGGTCTTGACAAAATTTACCAAAAGAATAAGTCTTTTGTTGGCTTTATGGTGGTTGTCGAGGTGCTCTTCTTCCACCAATATAAATTCCATTCTTATTCTTGCATGAATTTGATCTTTATTATTGTTGTAGGCATGGGCATATGAGCATAATCTTGTGAAGGTGCCTGGTATTTTCCGAAAGAGAGTCGGGTATCCGAGATTAAATTTCTGGTTGTCTGAGCATGTAGAAGTTCTCGGCTCTCACCATGTGCATACCCAACATTTTGTCTTGAGCTGCTTAATCTGGGACCAGGTAAAATAGCATTAGTATACTTTAAAATTTATATATGAATGTTTACTTACCTTATGTCATTTTGCAGGTGAATTTGGCCTGGTGGAACCCAGAAGAGCGGACAAATTGGACTTCCTCCATGAATGCTGCACTGCCTTTTCAACATACTTGCCGAGTCATCGCTGGTTCTGTGTCTAGTGGCTGGTTTCTCGGAGAGAGAGTATATGAGTGGTTTCTTGGTCCTGAGTAGCGGAGGATCCCAATACGTTGCCAAGAATATACCTTGAATATCACATCAATGTCGGAGGATGCATGGTGGTTGGCCCGGCACGGCTATGATGTTGAAACATTTCTCTATCCACCGGATGCATCTTATACCCATTTTATTCAAATAGGGCTCTTAAACTTTGATGTATCTCCTGTTGGTGTACGGGAAATTCCTAAAGAAAATGAGGATAGAGATGAAGAGGTACATCATAGAGAGGGAGGAGAATTCATTCCACATATTGGGGCTAGCACTTCTCAGGTAAAACTTTTACCATTTTTCCATTGCAATCGCTTCTTTCTTAACTTGCTTTGACTTTTTTATGATTGTTGTAGGTTGCTGGCTCATTTGATCATGAGGCTGAACCTTCTTTTACTGCTCCTTCATTTGCTCATTCTAGTCCACCAGATATGTCATCTCATCCGCAGGGTATTGATATGAATTACCTGGTAAGTTTTCTTGTTCCATGATAACTTATGCTATATGTATGCATGATTATGTATGTTCTTACTCTTTTCCTTTCTGGCTCACAGCGGATGCTTGAAGAACAAAATAAGAAACTTCAAGAAGAGTTGGCCGCTAGTCGTCAGCAGGTTTCTCATTTTGAAAATTTGTACCATCAATCAGAATAAAATTTCTGAGACTTCAGATTCCAGGGGATGAGGGATCCTACTGCTTCTTCATCTAGAGGCCCCCAAGCTGATGACCATGAGATTCTTTTATCTACTTTTGATGAGGTTTGTTACAGATCGAAACTTCAAGGTAATAGGGATTCTGGTGCTCTTGCTTCTGGCGGACTCGGGACGAGTGATTTGCCCCCTCCTCCAACAGGCGATGATTTTTTCAGAGCTTTATTTGATGACCTACCACCTCCTTCTTAGTGATGTATGAATATTGTATCAATTGAAGAAACATTGTATAATAAGTATAAAAATACTAATGACAATATATAATGTTTATTTTACTGCAACTTTTTTCTTCTTCTTTTTTCTTCTTCTTCTTTTTTTTTTAAAAAAAAATAAAATGTTGGTCTTGCCAAATCAATGTCAATGTACCTCAGGACTTGATTTTCCAAATTAACATATCTATAACATGACAACCCTAGTTACCGTACTAAACTCGGGAATCATTTCTATTTAAGCAAGAATTGTTGTACATAGATAGGCACATACACATTACTTGGCCAAAGGTCTCATTTGAGTTTGAATATTGTCATCTCATATGCATGCTTATCCAAACTATCACCACTAATAGACTCTACCTACCAAGAGAGATCAATAGGTCTTTGATAGGCTTGAAATGGGGTGTAATATCCAAAAGTGTGCCCTATAAGTATTGATGTAATTGTTGTTTGAATTGAATCAAATGTATATGTGTTTTTGGAAAGGAAAAGTTTGTTTATAGGAAATGTATATGTTGTTTATATGACAATATATATAACATATATGCAAGTCAAATGAGTGGTCAAGGGAAGAAGATATTTTAATTTGTGATTTGTGAAATTACTAAAAAGGGCAAGTGAATAAAAAGGGAGTTAGGATTTATAGAAGAGGGTATATTAGTAATTGTCTTTTTAATTACTTGGTGGAGATTTAAAGAGAAGAGGAAGTTGACTTTTCTTCATTTCTTCTTCTTTCCTTTCTCCTTTCATGGCCGGCCACCCTAAACAAGAGAGAGCAAGTGTATGTTTTGATGATGAAGCTCAAAATTAAAGGAGTTTTCAAGTGAATAAGTGAAAGCCCAAGAAGTTTTATTATTTTGGTAAGTTCTCTCTCTTGATTTCTTTTGTTTTATTTGAAGTGGTGTTTGAGTTTGATTGTTGATGTTTGATAATAAGATTGTGTTGATTGTAGTATGTTAGAGTATGTTTGATTTAATGAATTAAGGTGTTGAATTTGGTTTGAAGGAAGTAAGTTAAGTTGATGTTGGTGTTGAAAGTGTTGTGAAATTGTATTAGGGTTTTGAGTTGGTAAATGTTGTCAATGCTAAGTTTGGTTTATTATTTTTGTTAGTCTTCATGATTTTTGGGTTTAATGGAAATTAGAAGCTTGGAATACATATTTTGGTGGGAGGCAGTAGCATCTTGGATGCCACGCCCGTGGCCTTTTGATACCATGACGGTGGGGTGTTGGGCAATTTTTGGGCAGAAGCAAACCTTAACCCACGCCCGTGGGGGTCTTGGGTGACCACGACCGTGGGGTCTAAGGTTGAGTTGTTGGTTTGTAATGGTGATCTAGGGGTCTTGTATGAGGTTAGTAAGTGATTGATTGTATTGGAATTGATGTGGTTCATCATTGTTTTGGTTTAGGTTGTGAAGAAAGTAAATTGCCTTAATACTTTTGGTGAAGGACTTTTGAAAGAGAAAGTGTTTAGGGTTGTGTGGATTGCTTTTGAGGTAAGTACAAACCTTGCATTGTTGCATACATTCACTTGATATGGCATTGTTGATATATATGAATAATGTTATGTTTTGTACATTGTGAATCTTGTGGAATGTACTATATGTATAATGATGAAGTGCTTTAATGTGAAATGAGATAATTGAGGCATGTATGTCTATATGATTACATTCAATGTAATTGATTATGGATATGTGAAAGATGAAGTATTGTATTGTGAATTGAGACATGATGATTCAAATGTAATGAGAAGCCATTGTGAGTGGTTATGGTAATACAAATGAAATTGTTGAGGCATGATTGCCTATTTGATTATGAGATACAAATTGAGAAAGAGATCGATAAAGAGACTAATGAAATAATTGTATGTTTAATATGTTATTCAGTTTCAGAGTTCTGGGTTTGGAGGTATACTTATAATATGAAAGGTAACAGTCTTGCCGGGTTGAGGATCTCTTCAATTTAAGATGAATTGAGGTCCAAGAGACTGGGTCTGTTACATTATGTGAATTATGAAAATGAGATATATGAAAGGTAACAGTCTAGCCGGGTTAAGGATCTCCTCAAGATTAGTTGGGTTGATGGTCCAAGAGACTGGGTCTGTTACTTGATAAATGTGAAATGTGAATTGAGGTAACAGTCTATCCGGGTTGAGGATCTCCTCAAGTTTGTTGAGTTGATGGTCCAAGAAATTGGGTCTGTTACACTATCCATGGATAGAGATATATATATGTGTATCGCCTACGGGCTTGATTATTGTAATTATGAACCAAAGCAGTAACTCTGAATTCTGAATATCGTATTAAATACTTGTTGGGCCCATAGGTGTCTACGATACATGGATGTCATGAATGATGTTATACTGTTATGAGATAATGTAATGAAATATTAGTATTACTCAAATGATGAAATATAATATTCATGAAATATTGTTTATTGAGTTTGATCTTTATTGTTTGAATGTATATCATTGTTATTGATAAAGCATAATAGCATTATGGTTTGTGCTACTGAGTTGTTGGCTCAGTGCGATTGTGATTTATCGCGCAGGTGATAGCGTTGAGACAGAGGATTCCTCTAGACCTAATTGAGGTTGTTTTGATTGTGGAGAGTTGGATTAGAGCTTAAAGATCAGAGAGTCAAGCTACCAATCATGTATATATTTTATATTTTGTAATTTTTGAGGTTCAATGTATTTGTACTTGTAAATTTTGAATATAACTTCCGTTGCGTATTAAATAAACATTTTTATCTATTGTGTCTTATGATTTTCCTTTAAACATTTGGTATTTCTTAAATTTTTATTTTACTTTAAAAAGGTTGGTGTATTTGTAAAGTGTGGCATTTCTATATTTAGTATACGTATACTACGATCGTATAAGCATGCTGACGAGATTGACCGGTGCAGAAGGTTTGAGGAGGGATTGAGACCCCCAATTATGTGTTTTGTGGCTGGCTTTAGATATCAGGATTTCTCTCAGCTGCTTGCAGCAGCTAGAGGTGTGGAGAGAGCACAATGTATAGCAGCAGCTGCTACTGAAGAGGAGACCCGGGTTAGAAGACCTCAGTTCGAGGCAGGGTCCTCATCTATGAAAAGAGGTAGAGGCAGTTTTGCTCCTAGGTTTAGTAGGAGTCAGAGACAGGTTGGTAGGTCAGTTCAGTTTCAGAGACCGAGATCGAGACCTACAGCTTCAGTAGCGAGTGCTCCTACTCCGATGGTTCAGAGGTCCACTCCATCTATATGTGCTCAGTGTGGGGGGTCACATAGAGGTGCTTGTTGGAGGAGTAGTGGACCAGCTGTATGCTTCAGATGTGGATCTCCTGATCATTTTATTAGAGACTGTCCAGAGATGCGGGAGCAAAGACCAGCAGATTCTGCAGTTTCTCGACCTGGTGTCAGAGGTGGTAGAGGGGGGTAGAAGTTTCAGCAGAGGGGGTAGACCTGGGTACAGTCAGAGAGGATCTTCATTCAGGGATATTAGGCCAGATGAGGCTGGGCCTTCTCAACGAGTATATGTGATGCAAAGACAACCTGATGCTTCTGCAGTCATTGCTGGTACTTTCTCTTTATTTGGCATTTCGGTTCTTACTTTAATTGATCCTGGATCCACTCATTCATATATTAGTGCATCTGTTTTACCTGTGTCTGAGTTGCATGCTGAGTCCCTAGGATTTGATGTGCTGGTAACAAATCCTTTAGGGCATAGTGTGATTGTTAGTAAGGTGCACCGTGATAGCGCAGTTGTTGTGCAAGGTGAGGAGTTTCGTGGAGATTTGATTGAAATGCCTTTTAAAGAGTATGATTTGATTTTGGGCATGGACTGGTTGTCTAGGCATGGAGCTGTGGTAGATTGTCTAAAGAAATGTGTCACTTTGAGAACTAATGATGGTAAAATTGTATTGGTCTCTAGTGAGCAGAGACAGCTTGCATCCTTATTTATATCAGCTGTTACAGCTAGGAAGTTGATTAGAGAAGGGTGTGATGCTTACCTTGCTCATGTTGTGGATACTAGAGTAAGAGGGTCTCAACTTGATGATATAACCACAGTTGCAGAATTTCTAGATGTATTTCTAGAGGAGTTGCCAGGGTTGCCTCCTGAGAGAGAGGTTGAGTTTGGTATCGAATTGTTGCCTGGTACCACTCCCATCTCTATCACTCCTTATCGCATGGCACCTGCTGAATTGAGAGAGTTGAAGGTGCAGTTACAGGAGTTGTTGGATAAAGGATTTATTCGCCCCAGTGTTTCTCCGTGGGGAGCTCCTGTGTTGTTTGTGAAAAAGAAGGATGGTACCATGAGATTGTGTATCGATTATAGGCAATTGAATAAAGTGACGATCAAGAATAAATATCCTTTGCCTAGAATTGATGATCTCTTTGATCAATTAAAGGGAGCAGCAGTGTTTTCTAAAATTGATTTGAGATCAGGGCACCATCAGTTGAGAGTCAGAGCTGAAGATGTTTCTAAGATAGCTTTCCGCACCAGGTATGGGCATTATGAGTTTTTAGTAATGCCTTTTGGTTTGACGAATGCACCTGCAACCTTTATGGATTTGATGAATAGGGTGTTTAGGCCCTATCTGGATCAGTTTGTGGTAGTTTTATTGATGATATCTTGGTGTATTCGCGTAATGAAGAGGAACATGACAAGCATTTGCGGATTGTGCTGCAGATTTTGAGAGAGAAGCAATTATATGCTAAACTGTCGAAGTGTGAATTTTGGCTTGATCAAGTGACTTTTCTCGGTCATATAATTTTAGCAGAAGGTATTAAAGTTGATCCGAGTAAAGTTGAAGCTATTTTGAATTGGAGTCCACCAAAGTCTGTGACTGAAGTTAGAAGTTTTCTGGGTTTTGCAGGCTATTATCGACGTTTTGTGAAAGGATTTTCTTTTATAGCTATTCCACTCACCAGATTACTTCGAAAGGGAGTTAGATTCGTGAGGACAGATCGGTGTCAGGCTAGTTTTGAGCAGTTGAAAGAGATGTTAACTCAAGTGCCTGTTCTTACCTTACCTGTAGAAGATAAACCATATGTGATCTACAGTGATGCTTCACATAGTGGTTTGGGTTGTGTTTTGATGCAAGAGGGTAAGGTTATAGCTTATGCTTCTCGACAGTTGAAGCCGCATGAGCTTAACTATCCGACGCATGATTTGGAGTTAGCGGCCATAGTGTTTGCTTTAAAGATTTGGCGACACTACTTGTTAGGAGAGAAGTGTTAGATCTACACTGATCATAAGAGTTTGAAATATTTGGGGGTTCAGAGAGAGCTTAATCTTCGACAGAGGCGATGGTTGGAATTAATTAAAGATTATGATTGCTTAATTGATTATCATCCTGGTAAGGCAAATGTTGTAGCTGATGCCTTGAGTCGGAAGTCTTTGGCAGGGTTAACTGTCTATTCGCTCTCGTTGCTTGTTGAGTTGAGAGCATTGCACGCTAGCTTTGTATCTTGTGATGATGGTGCATTATTGGCTCAATTGCAGTTGAGGCCAATATTGTTAGATCAGATTAAGGAGGCTCAGATGGCTGATGAGAAAATCCAAAAGATTGTTTCAGATTGTCAAAAGGGAGAGAGCCGAGATTTTCTTGTGAGAGGTGATGGTAGTCTTTGGTTTAAGGACAGATTATGTGTACCGGATGATGCTAATTTGAGAAGGATTATTTTAGAAGAAGCACACTAGTCAGTATTTGCTATGCATCCAGGCAATACTAAGATGTACCATGATTTGAAACAACACTACTGGTGGTCTGGTATGAAGAGAGACATAGCGGAATTTGTGTCCAAATGTCTCACTTGTCAAAGGGTGAATGTAACACCCCCACATCCAATACATACACACTACATACACCACAATGTAGTATACATGTATCGAATATAGAAATG
The DNA here is from genome assembly GCA_947685225.1 of Garcia nutans. Lineage (NCBI taxonomy): Eukaryota > Viridiplantae > Streptophyta > Magnoliopsida > Malpighiales > Euphorbiaceae > Garcia > Garcia nutans. The sequence continues at coordinate 30,814,236 of CANTUV010000013.1, forward strand.
CTACGGATTTTCTTAACATTCAAAAAAAAACATTTTATATAATATTGTCATCTTTCTCAATATACATTATAGATAATAAGTAATCAAGTTGTAATACAAAACCAAATAGATATATATATATATATATATACATTTAGTTAATACGCAGCGGAATTTTATAAAATATTTACATGTATAAACTCTTTCAAATCCATGTTTATAGTTATACATATATTTACATTCAACTCTATCAACTCTATCACCTGCGCGATTAAACACTATCGCGCTAAGCCAAGGGCTTAGTAAGATAAAACATGCTAATGGTATGCTTTAATGTAATGCAATGCCACATATGTTACTGATAAGATCAACATCATAAATATAAAGTTAACCACATAATTATGCATTTCACAAATCATAGTCATATGAGCATACCACATTTCAACATCTTTCCACATTCATCATTAATCAATTATACTCAATATACAACATCTCATTTCATTAACTCATAACGTTATTTAGGACATTCATATAACCTTGACACCTATGGGCCCAACAAGTATTTAATACGATATTCAGAGTTCAGAGTTACTGCTTTGGTTCATAATCACAATAATCACGCCCGTAGGCAATATATATACATGTATCTCTATCCATGGATAGTGTAACAGACACAGTCTCTTGGACCATCAACTCAACACATATGAGGAGATCCTCAACCCGGCAAGACTGTTACAAATCATATATCTCATATTCACAATTCTCATAGTGTAACAGACCCAGTCTCTTGGACCATCAACTCAACACATATGAGGAGATCCTCAACCCGGCAAGATTGTTACCTTTCATCATTTCTTAGGCATGCCACCCAAATCCAGAACTCTGAAACTGAATAACATATTAAACAAACAATTCATTTATTATATAGTTACCATTTCCATTCTCAAATTCTCATCACATTTAGGCAAACATGCCTTCTTTCTTTCCATATCATCATCATAGCCAATCACAATGGCTTTACATCACATTTCACCTCTTATTTGAATCATCATAGCATCTTATATATAACATTTCAATATACATTATTCATGAAACACATAACCATTCACAATGCATAACATAACATTGTTCAATCTCAACAATGCAATTAGGGCAAAGAATAATTTATATCATTCATAGCTTTAAGATCTTCCATATGCATTTGTTTAGGTCAATCATTGTTTAAATGTGTTTAGGTTCAGGTTAAGGTACCAACTTACCTTAAAAGGACCAAAACAATGCAAATAGAACAAAGTATAAAAACCCTAACCCACACATTTGAGGGACACGGGCAGCCACTTGAGGGACACGGCCAAGCTTGTGGCCGTGTCTCTCAACCTAAATTGACAGTAGGCAACACGGGCAAGGGACACGGCCAAGCTTGTGGCCGTGTCTCTCAACCAACAAATCACAGCAGCAGACACGGGCATAGGACACGGCCAAGCTAGTGGCCGTGTCTCCCAACACCAAAATCCAGTAGTGAACACGGGCACTAGACACGGCCGTGTCTCTCTCAAAGCAATCCAACACGCCCAAAATCACTTGGCTTGGCCGTGTCTCTCTTTTGTTTTGGCCGTGTCACTCAAATACACAACCCTAAAAATGGCCAACACCCTTCTAAAAGCATTTACACCCTTTTTACACAACAATCATCTCATTCAAAAGGATACAATTCATGTTATAAACACATATCTTACATATTCACCCTAGTAATCACAATAACCATACATTAAATTCATACCAAACCAAAACCCTAAAAATACAACATCACTCCCATTTTCTCAAAATCAATCTCCACCTACTTACCATCTTCAATCCAAAACCATTAATAATTAACTCTTTGGCTTATAATCAAATTCAACACATTACAACCACATCAAATCATCATATCAACAAATCACAACTTCTTTTATACCCAACTTCAAAACTTACAAAGGAAAAACAAGAGATTTCTTACCTTAAATTATAACACTTCTTGAATCAACACTTGATCACTTCAATCTTCCTACAATTGGAGCTTACTCTTCAAAGTCTTCTCTTTGTCTCTTTGCTTTCCCTTTGTCTACCAGAAATCAGCCAAAATGCAAAAGAAGAAGAAAATACATGGAGGAAATAAAGTCAACCCCACTTTAAATCTCCACCAAGAGATTTTATCCAAGTAATTACCAAAATGCCCTCAATCAAATAACTAACCTTTTGTCTCATCTAAGCCCTTATATGTAATTGCACATTCCACAAAAATATCTTCTTGCATTGACTCTATATTTGACCAATTTATATGTTATATATATCATCATATACACAACATATACACTTTTCTCTAAACCCTATTTCTTTCCCAAAACACATATACATAAGCATTCACTTCTCAATTCCTTTTCTTATTACCTAATATATACATTCAATCACATTTTAAATCAACAACAACAACAACAAAATTAAAACTTCTAGGGCATACATGAGGATATTACAATTCTCCCCCTCTAAAAAGAAATTTCGTCCTCGAAATTACCTGATATCAAATCTGAAACAATTGCGGATATTGCTCTCGCATGGATTGTTCACTTTCCCAAGTTGCTTCTTCTTTTCCATGATTCTTCCACAAAATCTTCACAAGTGACACTCTCTTGTTTCTCAACTCTTTCACATCACGTGCCAAAATAGCAACTGGTTCCTCTTCAAATGTCAGAACAGGATTTACTTCAATTGACTCAATCGGCAACACATGAGATGGATCCGACCTATACCTCCTCAACATAGAAACATGAAATACGTTATGAATACGATCCAACTCAGGTGGCAAAGCAAGTCGATACGCCAATGGTCCAACTCTTTCTAACACTTCATACGGCCCAATGAAACGAGGACTCAATTTACCTTTCCGACCAAACCTCAAAATCTTCTTCCAAGGAGATACTTTCAAAAATACCTTATCTCCCACATCAAACTCTATATCTCTCCTCTTTAGATCTGCATAAGACTTCTGTCGGTCTGAAGCTGCTTTTAACCTGCCTCGAATCAACTTTACTTTTTCTTCAGTTTCTTGAATCAAATCAGGCCCAATTAGTTTACCTTCACCAAGTTCACTCCAACAAAGAGGTGTCCTACACCGTCTACCATACAATGCTTCAAATGGTGCCATACCAATGCTAGATTGGTGACTGTTGTTGTAAGCAAACTCCACAAGAGGTAAAAATCTATCCCAACTTCCAATGAAATCAATGACACAGCTTCTCAACATGTCTTCAAGAATCTGTATCACCCTCTCTGACTGTCCATCTGTCTGTGGATGAAAAGCAGTGCTGAAGTGCAGTCGAGAACCCAAAGCACTATGCAAACTCTTCCAAAACCTTGAAGTAAACCTGGGATCTCGATCAGACACTAAAGAAGTTGGAACACCATGTAATCTCACAATCTCATGGATATACAACTCAGCCAATCTCTCCAAAGAGTAATCCATCCGAACCGGAAGGAAATGAGCTGTCTTGGTCAATCTATCCACAATCACCCATATAGCATCATGCTTCCTTTGTGTCAAAGGCAAACCAGACACAAAATCCATCGTCACTCTATCCCACTTCCATTCTGGTACTGATAATGGTTGAAGCAATCCAGTTGGAACTTGATGCTCAGCTTTTACCTTCTGACATGTGAGACATTTCGATACAAACTCAGCAATGTCTCTCTTCAACCCAATCCACCAATAATGCTGTCTCAAATCATGATACATCTTTGTATAACCCGGATGCATAGCAAACATCGACTGATGAGCTTCTTCCAAAATAACCCTTTTCAAATCAGCATCATCGGGTACACACAATCTGCTCTTGAACCAGAGACTCCCATCACCTCTCACTACAAAATCTCTACCTTTTCCACTCTGACAATCTGAAACAATCTTCTGAATCTTCTTATCAGCCAACTGAGCCTCCCTAATCTGATCCAACAAAAGTGGTTTCACTTGTAACTGTGCCAACAATGCACCATCATCACAAACTACAAAATTAGCACACAATGCTCTCAACTCAACAAGCAACGAGAGCGAGTACACAGTCAACCCTGCTAAAGACTTCCGACTCAAGGCATCAGCAACAACATTTGCTTTACCTGGATGATAATCAATCAAACAGTCGTAGTCTTTAATCAATTCCAACCATCTCCTCTGACGAATATTGAGTTCTTTCTGAACACCCAAATACTTTAAACTCTTATGATCAGTGTAGATAAAACATTTCTCCCCAAACAGATAGTGACGCCAAATCTTCAATGCAAACACAATGGCTGCCAACTCCAAATCATGAGTAGGATAATTAAGCTCATGCGGTTTCAACTGTCGAGATGCATAAGCTATAACTTTACCTTCTTGCATCAACACACACCCCAAACCACTATGTGAAGCATCACTGAAAATCACATATGGTTTGCCTTCCACAGGTAAAGTAAGAACAGGCGCTTGCGTCAACATATCTCTCAACTGCTCAAAACTAGCCTGACACTGATCATTCCATACAAATCTCACTCCCTTACGAAGCAATCTAGTGAGTGGAGTAGCTATCAAAGAAAATCCTTTCACAAACCGCCGATAATAGCTTGCCAAACCCAGAAAACTTCTAACCTCTGTTACAGACTTGGGTGGACTCCAATTCAGAATAGCTTTAACTTTACTTGGATCAACTCTAATGCCTTCCGCTGAAACAATATGTCCGAGAAAAGCGACTTGATCTAACCAGAACTCACACTTCGACAATTTGGCAAATAACTGCCTCTCTCTCAAAATCTGTAACACAATCCGCAGATGCATATCATGTTCCTCTTCATTCCGCGAATACACCAGTATATCATCAATGAAGACCACTACAAACTGATCTAAATAGGGCCTAAACACCCTATTCATCAAATCCATAAAAGCTGCAGGTGCATTCGTCAGACCAAAAGGCATAACTAAAAACTCATAATGCCCATACCTGGTCCGAAAAGCGGTCTTCGGAACATCCTCAGCTCTGACTCTCAGCTGATGGTACCCAGATCTCAGATCAATTTTAGAAAACACAGCTGCACCCTTCAACTGATCAAAGAGATCATCAATTCTAGGCAAAGGATATTTATTTTTAATAGTCACCTTGTTCAATTGCCTATAATCAATGCACAATCTCATAGTACCATCTTTCTTCTTCACAAATAACATAGGAGCTCCCCAAGGAGAAACACTGGGGCGAATAAATCCTTTATCCAACAACTCCTGTAATTGTACTTTCAACTCCCTCAATTCTGCTGGTGCCATTCTATACGGAGTAATAGAGATAGGAGTGGTACCAGGCAACAATTCGATACCAAACTCCACCTCTCTCTCAGGAGGCAATCCTGGCAACTCCTCTGGAAAAACATCTGGGAACTCAGCAACTGTGGCAATACTATCAATAGGAGAACCTCTTACTCTAGTATCTACCACATGAGCAAGATAGGCTTCACACCCCTTTCTAATCAATCTCCTGGCTGCAACAGCTGAAACAAACAAAGATGCTAGCTGTTCCTGTTCATTAGATACTATCACTTCTCTACCATCAGCAGTTCTCAAAGTAACAACTTTCTTTTTACAATCCACCATAGCTCCATGCCTTGATAGCCAATCCATGCCTAGGATCACATCATATTCCTTAAATGGCATCTCAATCAAATCCCCAAGGAACTCCTCACCCTGCACCACTACTGCACTATCTTTGTGCACCTTACTAACAATCACGCTATGCCCTAAGGGATTTGTCACTAACACATCAAATCCTAGGGACTCAGCATGCAATTCAGATACAGGCAAAACAGATGCACTAATATATGAATGTGTGGAACCCGGATCAATCAAAGCAAGTACTGAAGTATCAAATAAAGAAAAAGTACCAGCTATGACTGCCGATGCATCTGGCTGCCTCTGCATAACATACATTCTCTGGGAAGATCCAACCTCCTCTGGTCTACCCTCCCTAGATGTAGCACCTCCTCTAGAACTGAACCCTGGTCTACCTCCTCGGCTGGCACCTCTGCCTCCTCTGCCTCCCCTCACACTAGCTCGAGAAGCAGCAGAATCAACTGGCATCTGCTCCTGCCTCTCAGGACAGTCTCTCACAAAGTGGTCAGGTGATCCACACCTGAAACATACCCCTGATCTACTATGCCTCCAACAAACGCCCCCATGTCTTCCACCACACTGATCACACACAGGTAAGGTGGATCTCTGAACTCCAGGAGTAGGAGCACTCGCTACTGAAGCTGCAGGTCTAATTCTCTACCTCTGGAACTGCACTGACCTACCAGCTGACCTCTGACTCCTACTAACTCTAGGAACAAAGCTTCCTTTACCTCTTTTAACAGAAGAAGACACTGCCTCAAACTGGGGCCTCCTAACCCTAACCTCTTCCTTTGAAGCAGCTGCAATAATTTGAGCTCGCTCTACACTTCGAGCTGCTGCCACTAGCTTGGAGAAATCGTGATATCTAGATCCAGCCACTAAGCACAAGATAGAGGGCCTCAATCCCTCCTCAAACCTCCGGCATCTATCTATCTCATCAACTATAATACCCCCAGCATACTGACTCAATCGAATAAACTCAACCTCATATTCAGTTACGGTCCGATGATCTTGCTTCAGATCTAGAAACTCTCTTTTCTTCCCATCTTTATACTCCCTTGGAGTATACTTCAATTCAAATTCTCTCAGAAAGTCAGCATATGACAAAGTTGGTGGATCATCCATAGAATGTGGCATTGTCTTCCACCAACTATATGCATCCTTCTGCAACAAGGATCTTGCATAATCAAACTTTTCCTCTGAGGTGGCTTGCAACTGAATAAAGATCCTCTGTACTTTATCAAGCCACTGCTCTGCTACAGCTGGATCAGTAGTACCTACAAAATCTTCGGCTCCATACTTTCTCAATTTGTCATAGTGCCTCACTGATACCAAAGGCTGAGGGGGTGGTGGCTGTGGTTGTACTGGTGCTTGTCTCATAGCTTCCATCATATGCATAAACCAGGCTGGCGGAACCTCATCACCTACTGGTCTACCCGACACCGAAGCAGGTGCCTCACCAGTACTAACAATCCTAGCTCCCTCATCAGGAGCAATACTCTCAGCACTAGCCTCAACCGACTAACTTGAGTGAGGATCCATCAACACCTAACACTGCAAACACAGCAGATTACATCTTATTAAAGATCAGAGACTGCCAATCTCAAACGTATATGTCATTCAAAACTCACTTTTTAAGTAAAAAATATTCTTTTTATTACATTTTACCTAGGTTGAGAATCTCAAACCTAGGCTCTGATACCAAAATAATTGTAACACCCCCACATCCAATACATACACACTACATACACCACAATGTAGTATACATGTATCGAATATAGAAATGCTACGGATTTTCTTAACATTCAAAAAAAAACATTTTATATAATATTGTCATCTTTCTCAATATACATTATAGATAATAAGTAATCAAGTTGTAATACAAAACCAAATAGATATATATATATATACATTTAGTTAATACGCAGCGGAATTTTATAAAATATTTACATGTATAAACTCTTTCAAATCCATGTTTATAGTTATACATATATTTACATTAAAACCAATACTTTACAAAATATAAAAGAAATATACATGATTGGCAAGTCTCTTCTGATCTTTAAGTTCCAAATCAACACTTCAACGTCTACTCTCACTCGGTCTTGAAGAACCCTCAGGTTCAACTCTATCAACTCTATCACCTGCGCGATTAAACACTATCGCGCTAAGCCAAGGGCTTAGTAAGATAAAACATGCTAATGGTATGCTTTAATGTAATGCAATGCCACATATGTTACTGATAAGATCAACATCATAAATATAAAGTTAACCACATAATTATGCATTTCACAAATCATAGTCATATGAGCATACCACATTTCAACATCTTTCCACATTCATCATTAATCAATTATACTCAATATACAACATCTCATTTCATTAACTCATAACGTTATTTAGGACATTCATATAACCTTGACACCTATGGGCCCAACAAGTATTTAATACGATATTCAGAGTTCAGAGTTACTGCTTTGGTTCATAATCACAATAATCACGCCCGTAGGCAATATATATACATGTATCTCTATCCATGGATAGTGTAACAGACCCAGTCTCTTGGACCATCAACTCAACACATATGAGGAGATCCTCAACCCGGCAAGACTGTTACAAATCATATATCTCATATTCACAATTCTCATAGTGTAACAGACCCAGTCTCTTGGACCATCAACTCAACACATATGAGGAGATCCTCAACCCGGCAAGACTGTTACCTTTCATCATTTCTTAGGCATGCCACCCAAATCCAGAACTCTGAAACTGAATAACATATTAAACAAACAATTCATTTATTATATAGTTACCATTTCCATTCTCAAATTCTCATCACATTTAGGCAAACATGCCTTCTTTCTTTCCATATCATCATCATAGCCAATCACAATGGCTTTACATCACATTTCACCTCTTATTTGAATCATCATAGCATCTTATATATAACATTTCAATATACATTATTCATGAAACACATAACCATTCACAATGCATAACATAACATTGTTCAATCTCAACAATGCAATTAGGGCAAAGAATAATTTATATCATTCATAGCTTTAAGATCTTCCATATGCATTTGTTTAGGTCAATCATTGTTTAAATGTGTTTAGGTTCAGGTTAAAGTACCAACTTACCTTAAAAGGACCAAAACAATGCAAATAGAACAAAGTATAAAAACCCTAACCCACACATTTGAGGGACACGGGCAGCCACTTGAGGGACACGGCCAAGCTTGTGGCCGTGTCTCTCAACCTAAATTGACAGTAGGCAACACGGGCAAGGGACACGGCCAAGCTTGTGGCCGTGTCTCTCAACCAACAAATCACAGCAGCAGACACGGGCATAGGACACGGCCAAGCTAGTGGCCGTGTCTCCCAACACCAAAATCCAGTAGTGAACACGGGCACTAGACACGGCCGTGTCTCTCTCAAAGCAATCCAACACGCCCAAAATCACTTGGCTTGGCCGTGTCTCTCTTTTGTTTTGGCCGTGTCACTCAAATACACAACCCTAAAAATGGCCAACACCCTTCTAAAAGCATTTACACCCTTTTTACACAACAATCATCTCATTCAAAAGGATACAATTCATGTTATAAACACATATCTTACATATTCACCCTAGTAATCACAATAACCATACATTAAATTCATACCAAACCAAAACCCTAAAAATACAACATCACTCCCATTTTCTCAAAATCAATCTCCACCTACTTACCATCTTCAATCCAAAACCATTAATAATTAACTCTTTGGCTTATAATCAAATTCAACACATTACAACCACATCAAATCATCATATCAACAAATCACAACTTCTTTTATACCCAACTTCAAAACTTACAAAGGAAAAACAAGAGATTTCTTACCTTAAATTATAACACTTCTTGAATCAACACTTGATCACTTCAATCTTCCTACAATTGGAGCTTACTCTTCAAAGTCTTCTCTTTGTCTCTTTGCTTTCCCTTTGTCTATGAGAAATCAGCCAAAATGCAAAAGAAGAAGAAAATACATGGAGGAAATAAAGTCAAACCCACTTTAAATCTCCACCAAGAGATTTTATCCAAGTAATTACCAAAATGCCCTCAATCAAATAACTAACCTTTTGTCTCATCTAAGCCCTTATATGTAATTGCACATTTCACAAAAATATCTTCTTGCATTGACTCTATATTTGACCAATTTATATGTTATATATATCATCATATACACAACATATACACTTTTCTCTAAACCCTATTTCTTTCCCAAAACACATATACATAAGCATTCACTTCTCAATTCCTTTTCTTATCACCTAATATATACATTCAATCACATTTTAAATCAACAACAACAACAACAAAATTAAAACTTCTAGGGCATACATGAGGATATTACAGTGAAAGCTGAACATCAGGTTCCAACAGGGTTGTTTCAACCTTTATCAGTGACTGAATGGAAATGGGATAGAGTAACCATGGATTTTGTATCTGGTTTACCATTGACACATAGGAAACATGATGCTATTTGGGTGATTGTTGATAGGTTGACTAAGACAGCTCATTTTCTTCCGGTTCGGATGGATTATTCTTTGGAGAGGTTAGCTGAGCTGTATATCCATGAGATTGTGAAGTTGCATGGAGTCCCAATTTCTTTAGTGTCGGATCGAGATCCCCGGTTTACTTCAAGGTTTTGGAAGAGTTTACATGGTGCTTTGGGTTCTCGACTGCACTTCAGCACTGCTTTTCATCCGCAGACAGATGGGCAGTCAGAAAGAGTGATACAGATTATCGAGGACATGTTGAGAAGCTGTATCATTGATTTCTCTGGAGGTTGGGATGGATTCTTACCACTTGTGGAATTTGCCTACAATAAAAGTCATCAATCCAGTATTGGTATGGCACCATTCGAAGCATTGTATGGTAGACGGTGTAGGACACCTCTATGTTGGAATGAACTTGGAGAAGGTAAGTTAATTGGTCCTGATTTGGTTAAAGAAACTGAAGAGAAAGTGAAAATGATTCGAGATAGATTAAAAGCAGCTTCAGACCGACAGAAGTCTTATTCAGATTTGAAGAGGAGAGACATAGAATTTGAGGTTGGAGATAAAGTATTTTTGAAAGTGTCTCCTTGGAAGAAGATTTTGAGATTTGGTCAGAAAGGGAAATTGAGTCCTCGTTTCATTGGACCGTATGAAGTTTTGAAAAGAATTGGACCAGTTGCTTATCGGCTTGCCTTGCCACCTGAGTTGGATAGGATCCATAATGTATTCCATGTTTCTATGTTAAGGAGGTACAGGTCGGATCCATCTCATGTTTTGCCAATTGAATCTATTGAAGTGAGTTCAGATCTGACATTTGAAGAAGAACCAGTTGCTATTTTGGCACATGATATGAAAGAGTTGAGAAATAAGAAAGTGCCACTAGAGAAAGTTCTATGGAAGAATCATGGGAGAGAAGAGGCAGCTTGGGAAAGAGAGCAAACAATGCGAGATCAATACCCTCAACTGTTTCAGAGATAATATCAGGTAATTTCGAGGACGAAATTTCTTTTTAGAGGGGGAGAATTGTAATATCCCAAAGTGTGCCCTAGAAGTATTGATGTAATTGTTGTTTGAATTGAATCAAATGTATATGTGTTTTTGGAAAGGAAAAGTTTGTTTATAGGAAATGTATATGTTGTTTATATGACAATATATATAACATATATGCAAGTCAAACGAGTGGTCAAGGGAAGAAGATATTTTAATTTGTGATTTGTGAAATTACTAAAAAGGGCAAGTGAATAAAAAGGGAGTTAGGATTTATAGAAGAGGGTATATTAGTAATTGTCTTTTTAATTACTTGGTGGAGATTTAAAGAGAAGAGGAAGTTGACTTTTCTTCATTTCTTCTTCTTTCCTTTCTCCTTTCATGGCCGGCCACCCTAAACAAGAGAGAGCAAGTGTATGTTTTGATGATGAAGCTCAAAATTAAAGGAGTTTTCAAGTGAATAAGTGAAAGCCCAAGAAGTTTTATTATTTTGGTAAGTTCTCTCTCTTGATTTCTTTTGTTTATTTGAAGTGGTGTTTGAGTTTGATTGTTGATGTTTGATAATAAGATTGTGTTGATTGTAGTATGTTAGAGTATGTTTGATTTAATGAATTAAGGTGTTGAATTTGGTTTGAAGGAAGTAAGTTAAGTTGATGTTGGTGTTGAAAGTGTTGTGAAATTGTATTAGGGTTTTGAGTTGGTAAATGTTGTCAATGCTAAGTTTGGTTTATTATTTTTGTTAGTCTTCATGATTTTTGGGTTTAATGGAAATTAGAAGCTTGGAATACATATTTTGGTGGGAGGCAGTAGCATCTTGGATGCCACGCCCGTGGCCTTTTGATACCATGACGGTGGGGTGTTGGGCAATTTTTGGGCAGAAGCAAACCTTAACCCACGCCCGTGGGGGTCTTGGGTGACCACGACCGTGGGGTCTAAGGTTGAGTTGTTGGTTTGTAATGGTGATCTAGGGGTCTTGTATGAGGTTAGTAAGTGATTGATTGTATTGGAATTGATGTGGTTCATCATTGTTTTGGTTTAGGTTGTGAAGAAAGTAAATTGCCTTAATACTTTTGGTGAAGGACTTTTGAAAGAGAAAGTGTTTAGGGTTGTGTGGATTGCTTTTGAGGTAAGTACAAACCTTGCATTGTTGCATACATTCACTTGATATGGCATTGTTGATATATATGAATAATGTTATGTTTTGTACATTGTGAATCTTGTGGAATGTACTATATGTATAATGATGAAGTGCTTTAATGTGAAATGAGATAATTGAGGCATGTATGTCTATATGATTACATTCAATGTAATTGATTATGGATATGTGAAAGATGAAATATTGTATTGTGAATTGAGACATGATGATTCAAATGTAATGAGAAGCCATTGTGAGTGGTTATGGTAATACAAATGAAATTGTTGAGGCATGATTGCCTATTTGATTATGAGATACAAATTGAGAAAGAGATCGATAAAGAGACTAATGAAATAATTGTATGTTTAATATGTTATTTAGTTTCAGAGTTCTGGGTTTGGAGGTATACTTATAATATGAAAGGTAACAGTCTTGCCGGGTTGAGGATCTCTTCAATTTGAGATGAAATGAGGTCCAAGAGACTGGGTCTGTTACATTATGTGAATTATGAAAATGAGATATATGAAAGGTAACAGTCTAGCCAGGTTGAGGATCTCCTCAAGATTAGTTGGGTTGATGGTCCAAGAGACTGGGTCTGTTACTTGATAAATGTGAAATGTGAATTGAGGTAACAGTCTAGCCGGGTTGAGGATCTCCTCAAGTTTGTTGAGTTGATGGTCCAAGAAACTGGGTCTGTTACACTATCCATGGATAGAGATATATATATGTGTATCGCCTACGGGCTTGATTATTGTAATTATGAACCAAAGCAGTAACTCTGAATTCTGAATATCGTATTAAATACTTGTTGGGCCCATAGGTGTCTACGATACATGGATGTCATGAATGATGTTATACTGTTATGAGATAATGTAATGAAATGTTAGTATTACTCAAATGATGAAATATAATATTCATGAAATATTGTTTATTGAGTATGATCTTTATTGTTTGAATGTATATCATTGTTATTGATAAAGCATAATAGCATTATGATTTGTGCTACTGAGTTGTTGGCTCAGCGCGATTGTGATTTATCGCGCAGGTGATAGAGTTGAGACAGAGGATTCCTCTAGACCTTGTTGAGGTTGTTTTGATTGTGGAGAGTTGGATTAGAGCTTAAAGATCAGAGAGTCAAGCTGCCAATCATGTATATATTTTATATTTTGTAATTTTTGAGGTTCAATGTATTTGTACTTGTAAATTTTGAATATAACTTCCGTTGCGTATTAAATAAACATTTTTATCTATTGTGTCTTATGATTTTCGTTTAAACATTTGGTATTTCTTAAATTTTTATTTTACTTTAAAAAGGTTGGTGTATTTGTAAAGTGTGGCATTTCTATATTTAGTATACGTATACTACGATCGTATAAGCATGCTGTGTACGTATACGAGTATAGGGGTGTTACATGGAGTATATAAGGGACACAGGTTTAAGTGAAGGCCATTTTGAGATTGGGGCTGATGTGACATAGTGGACAAACCTTCACACTACAAATTTCTTGTTTGAACTTTAGGCAGCTGGGAGCCATCTTCCTAGACTCTAAATTCTTTCTATCTTCTTGGCATTAATCTGAATCTCGATTAGGACAGTCTTTGCCCTTGCATAAAGTTTGGTACCCAAATTCATTTCTTTTCTTCTTCTCCCTCTTTTTTATTTTTGTTACTCTTCTCTTTCTTTGAGCATTTTATCATTTTGTCCTTCTTCCTTGTAGGACTGTCAAGTACAGAACTTTTAAGAACTAGATGGTCTTTCTCCTTTTCCTCTAATTTTGATTGAATCTTTGGTTGGGTTGGACCAATTCAAGTCAAACGGTCCTTATAAACCAAATGGAAGCCTTTTGCTGTCTTAAGTAAAAGAGAACTCAGTTGGATTCCTGAACCATTTTGGGTTTTTTTTTTTGTCTTTTTTCTTTTTTTCCTGTCTTCTTTTTTCTTTTTTCTCTCTTTTTTTTGTTTTCTTTTCTTCCTTTTTTTTAGGTTCTATCTCTAAAAGAGTTTTCTTGTTTGTACCAACTTGGGTTAATAATGGATGAGTGGAGTGACATAAATCTTCTTTAACAGGGATAAATCATTTGTTACTCTGATGTTGTCTTGATAAATTAGAGATATTAGGAAAACTTCAACTACCCTTATGGTCTTGAGAACTTCAACTACCCTTATGGTCTTGAGAACTTCAATGTCTTCATGGTCTTGACTATTCATTTCTTTCTTTGATCTTCTTGCCTCTTCATCTTAGTGATCATAAGACTTATCAAAAGTATCACAACAGCTCAGGGTAGGTTATTGGGGTTTGTAAGCCAATGAAAATAAAGCTAAAATTTTATGAAGGCTCAAAGGGACAACTAGGGATTGATATTTAATAAGGTGGATACAAGTTGTTGGCTAACCAAACAATGCCTAGATCATCTCTCCCTTAAATAAGTAGAGTTCAATTTCACCTCGAAAGTTTGTCAAAGCATGTTCTAAGACTGAATAGGACCTAGACAAAGGTCATTATACAGGAGCCCTCTCTAAGTAAGCATACACAACTCAATGCTATAGAGCAATTCCCTTATCTAGTAAAGTCATTCGAATCATGATGCCTAGATATGCTAATTTATAAACATCAAGCTAGATTCCTCATTGGTTGAGCACCAAATTGACCAAAGACCAACAAAAATTTTGATGAAAGTAATTTATTTCAAGCAACTTTAAATTTGAAAAACACAATAGTTCCAAAATATTAAAGAAAGTAAAATTGAAAAGCAACATTCAAGCTAAGGAAAGTTTGTTGAGTTTAAGCTTCTTTTCTTTTCACATCTTCAATAATTCCATCTTGAAAGGATGATAAAACAAAATCTTCTTCCAATCCTTTTCCCACCATGAAGGTTGCCGGTGGAGGTACTCTTCCAAACTTAGGCAAAGGATTGTTCTTGGTTTTGGGCTTGTCGGGCTCGGGTAGCTTCCCATTATCAATCAAATTTTGGATCTCATGCCTCAACCTCACACATCTATCCATGTCATGCCCTTGTATTTGACGAAACTGACAAAATGCTTTAGTGTCAAAATTAGGTGGGAGAGGGTTAGGCAAAGGACGAGGATTTAAGGGTTGTAACAATCCCTTTCTTTGAAGCTTATTGAGAACCCAAGACATCGATTTTCCCAATTTTGAAAGCTGCCTCCTTGTTCCTTGGCTAGTAGTGTTAACACCGATTGCCTTTTGCATGCTTTGGCTACCAGACTGATAGTTTCCTTTCTCGTTCTTTCTTGTTGAAAAATGGTTCTTCTCTCTTTCCCATTCTTTAATTTGCAGACCAGCTTGGAGAAGATCTTTAAAATCACGGATGAGTGTATGAGACATCATTTTATGAAGACTAGGCAACACTCCTCTCACAATCATCCTTATTTGATCAGATTCATCGGGCCTTTTCTTGAGCAAAGAGGCCTTATTTCTCCATCTTTTCACATAGTCCACAAAATTTTCATTTGGCCTTTGTCTAATGGACTCTACTTCCATTAAGGTAACTTCAAGCTCGACATTGTATCCATATTGTTGGATGAAGGCCTTGTATAGCAGATCCCAATTCTTTTGTGTGCCATCATCTAAGGTATTAAATCAATTTTGGATAACAGGGTCCACTGAGAGCATGAAGTACCTTAGAGTTTAAGCCTTAGTAGCTCGGGCAGACTACATAGCAGTGATATACTGCTTTACATGCAGGTGAGGATTTCCGGTTCCATCAAACTTTGCAATGGATGACATCTTGAACTTGTACGTAACTCCTTCGTCTAGCTCAAATAATTTGTCAACTTCGAACATTTCTTTGATTTTCAGCTTCTTTTCAAATTTCTTTTCTAAATCAGCAATCATCTATCTTCTCAACATCAAACGTCTCGGTCTTTTCAATAGTTTCCCTCTCAACAATCTTCGGCTCTTTTTTGTCTTGAGGATCTTGGAAGTATTGAGCCCAATCATCATCATCATCATCATCAATGATCACCTTATCATCATCAAAAACCACTTTACCAACTTTAGTCTTCCCTTTATCCTTTGTCTTCTTAGTGCTAGCAGATGCTTCGGCATGGTTTCCTAAAATTGCAGCCAATTGGTTCTTATTGGTCTCAGCTAGGGACTCTTTTATTTCTTCCATCTTGGCATTGAGGGCATCATCCACAATTCTTTGAATTTTTGGTGAAAAAGAGATTGAGTCATTGCTAGATTCTTTATCTCCGGCGTAGGTCGGATTGTCGTAAGCTTTTGAACTATCGTAATCCAGGGCTGTGAGCCAGAAAGGATTAATAATATGAGATGCAAATCTATGCATGCATGTATGCACAAACAATTAACAAACAAGGACAAATAGGACGTTCCTTCCAACCTTATAACATCCACACACGAATGGCGAGTCTCTTTTCCTAGGTATATGGTTAACAAAATACCAACATGGGGTATCTTATTTTCGAATATTTCCCTCGGACGTTTCAACCAATAGTTATATTTTTAAAATGAAAATCAGTTTATAATAATTCCCATTAATTAGGCTTTAATCCATCCAACCAACTAATGTAGCTTTTATGCTATATTGGATTAAAACTAAATTAAGAGGTTTATTGTAAATAGATTTCTCACTTGAAAAAGTAACTAGTGGTTCATGACAAAAAACAAGCCCATGATTAATTATTTTTAGTATAAACTAGGCTCACAATTGATTTTTTGTATTTCGTAATTGACCTAAATATTTGTAAGCTCTTTTGGATGAAAATAATTTTGTTTCTAAGCTCATTGTAAAAAAGATTTTAGAAAAAATAGATTTCGGGCTTAGTATTTGGGTCATGAGAAAAAGAATTTTTGATTTGTTTTTAGAAAAGTTTTATGTCCAAAGACTATTTTGAAAAGTTTTGAAAATAGCTTTGGTCTTTTGAACATTAAAGAAAAAATTTATTTTGAGCTTACAATGTACTTAGGTCATATTAGAAAAAGAACAAACCAAATAAGCCATGATTTAAACCAATATAAACTAACCATAGTCAAACAATAAGCATTTAGGGTAAAAACCTAAGGAAAGTAACTAGGCCAACTACATGAGCTTTAGTCTTTGGGTTAAAAGGCTTAGGTTCCAATAGCATGTATATACCAAATGGTACGAGGCTATGAGTGGTTATGCAATGCTCAATCTCCATACCTTGAGTGAAAGTATGGTATCCCTTACATAACACAACACGGGTAACACGGGCGTCCTAACTCACGCACACGATGCAATCTAATATGATGCAATGGATAATATCATTATTAGAAAGAATAGAATAAAATAAAGAGCAACGGAATCAACTTCTCTTATCCCCAGTGGAGTCGCCACTGTGAGCGGGTGTAACACCCCATACTCTATATAAGTACTATACATATACCTTATATACATGCAGTACATATATAAAGTATAAGAATGTCACTTTTCGTTTCAGATTAAAAACATTTCCTTTAGTTCCAAACAGTAACACATTTTATTTAAAGAACATTTACAAACTCATTTTACTTTTAATGATATTACATATATATATAATGATCTTGTCTTTACCAAAATTCATTTATACATATGAAAACATTTTTATCAAAATACAACATAATTAAAATTGTACATGTATGCATCACCTTCTAGTTGGTCTCGAAATACTCTTACCTTGCTCGTGGCATAACGACTTGACTTCAGATCAACCACCTACTCACCTGCGCAATTCACACAACCGCGCTAAGCTAGAAAGCTTAGTAGTACAAATAAATATTATAAACATATATTACAGAAAATCATACTTATATATTAAATTCATGTATCATTATTTTCTTATCATGTTTTCCTCATTTCAATTACACTTTTTATATGTTTCTACCAATCTCATAATTATATACATATATATACATATATCATTAACATAAACCACAATTCCATAACTTATTAGAACATTCATAAGGTAATATTCACAATTTTCCACATCCATAAACTTATTACACATCTTGTTGTATCTTCATAGTTTCATATTAAAGCAAAGACAAGCATTGGCCCAAAAGACACTAATATGCCATTCAACTTTCAGAGTTAATGTTTTGGTTCAATTATCACATTTATCATTATCATTATCCCAACTAGGTTTCAAGGATTAGGTTCAACCAAGCTTCAAGGGGAACAAAGCATGCTAAGTATCAACCCAACTTGGCTTCAAGAACCAAACCCAACCTAGCTTTAAGGGTTGTAACATCTCAATTAGGCTTCAAGGACTAGACCCAACCAAGCTTCAAGGGGAGTTAAGCATGCTAAACTTCAACCCAACTTGGCTTCAAGGATCAAGCCCAACCTAACTTCAAGAGATTGTTACTTTAGGCATGCCACCAACAACAAACTCTGAAAATGGAATAACACATTAGCCACACAATTCATTTATTATTTCATTATCAATTCCATTCTCAATTCTCATCATCATCTAGGCAAACATGCCCCACTTATTTCAATTGAATCATCATAGCCAATCACAATGGCTTCACATCTCATTTGAATTATTATAGCCAATCACAATGGCTTCACATCTTATCATATCTCAATTCACATTATAATACTTCATCATTCAAGTATACATAATCAATTACATTGGACATCATCATCTAGGCAAACATGCCTCAATTATTTCAATTGAATCATTATAGCCAACCACAATGGCATCACATCTCATCATTTCTCAAGCCACATTAAAGCCATTCATCAATAAAGTATTTATCATAACAAATTGCATTGCACATACCTTTTTGAATGATCATCATATCTTTCACACTATACAAATCATAACATTAGTTACATTGTATTAACAATATAGTAAATTAATTAACACATTTATAACTAAATGTGTTAAGTCTCAAAATCATGTAAAAGAATGCATCCATGTAAGTTTGTACTTACCTCAAGAGCAACTCACATCAATCTATACACTTCCTTTTCCAAGAATTCTTCACATCTAGGTTAAGGTAACTCAACCTCTTCACAACCTAATCCAAAAGGAAGAATACACACTTAATTATAAATACACATGAATTCCAATACACTTATTCACCTATTAGTCTCATACTAGACCCATAGATCACAAATTACAAACCAAAACCCTTATCTAAGTCCCCACGGTCGTGGCCTCATAACCCCACGGCCGTGGGTTAGCAACCGAATCTGCCCACTTTTCTCTAAACCCCCACGGTCGTGTCCCTCACTTGCCACGACCGTGGCACTCATTTTCCACGACTGTGGCATCCATTTTGTCTCTGTTTCGGACCAAACTCATGTATTTTTTATTTTTAACTTCAATAAACACAAACATATAGAAAATCCAAGATAATAGTTGATCAAACTCATCACATACATCAATTACCAATTAACCTAACACTTATATAACTTCAACATAACATAACATATCATAATCATAATCATTTCCCAAGTCATTTATATTAAACCTTTACTAAACAATTCCAACAATCCATCATCATCCTCACAAACTAACCATATTATCATCATTTAAATACCAATTCAACATATCTATATACTTCAATCTTTCATTATCATCATCTTCACACACTAACCATATCAATTATAAGCTCAATCAATAGAAATCAATACAAGGAAATGAATACTTACTTGAATATTTTGCCAAATCTTCAATATCCAACTTCAATTCTCTCAAAACCCTTATGAATTTGATGTGTATGAAAATAAAATCACATATCTCTCTCTCCCTCTCTCTCTCTCTCTCTCTCTCCACGTCAAGAACAAGAAGAAGAAGAAGAAAGAAAGAAAATCTTCTTTCTTTATTCACTTATCATATATATATATATAATAATAATATAATAAAATATCCCAAAAATCCTCCACCACAATTATTCTTCCCTTTGACTTTCTTTTCTTCTTTTTCTTTTGTCATTACTATCATCATTATTATTATTATTATTATTATTATTATTATTATTATTATTATTATTATTATATGCACTTACTTTTCCTACTCCAATATATATATCATGTATATGTGATGTATATGTTGCTATATGTATATCTCTTATATATTGTATTTATATTTCCCATATTTTTCAAATACCATATATATACATATCATCCTTCATATACATTTATCTCTTATAATATTTCCTTTTAATTAACTTATCTTCTTTTGACTTCCATTTCTTGGACTTGTATATGTTATATATATATATATATCTATATATACAACATATACACTCTCTCTTTACTTCTTTTCTCTTTCTATAAAACATATACATTAAATCCAAATACAACCATAATTCCAAAACTTTTAGGGTATACTTTGGGATATTACAGCGGGGATTTTTTCCCCCACTCCCGGTGGAATGGTTCTTGCGACTTCAGCACTGTTTAGGCTCGGGGCCTTAGAGAACACGGACCTAAGTCTGGAGAAAATGGAGTCGCCACCAGGACGGGCCGGGAAAAAAAAGGGGTGGATGACTTGATTCCTAAGTAATCCCCAACCCCCTAATGGGTTCAGAAAGTTGGGTACGTGTGGGGAAGGTGAGAAATGGCCCAGCAGCCCCACAACGCCCGGTTCATTAGAACCGGCCTCCTTTGCAAGTCTTAATATTATAAAATTCTTAAGTATAACAATATTATCCATATTACATGCAACAATTAAAATAAAGCATCATTATATTAAAATCAAAGCAATGTCCAAGCAAAGCAAATAAATGGACATCCATCCGAAGATGGAAACATGTCCTTACATCATCCATGTCTAAGCTAATAGGACACCCGCCAAAAGGTGAAAAACATGTCCTTTACATTGGTCCAAAATATAAAAGCGATTAAATTACATGATATTTAACTAATGAGGTACCCACAAAGTGGAAACATGCCTCTTACAACATTTGGAAATCAAAATAAATCGATAAAAGTAAATAAACATTCATCATAAATAAATCATTCATCAAAGATATTAAACATCAATCAAAATATATAATAAACATTCATCCATGATAAATTAAATAAATCAAGCATTGAAATTAAATAAATCAACCATCAAAGCATATAATGAACTACATCATCAAATCTAAAAATAAAGCAAGTAAAGATACAAATTAGGGTTTACTGTTTCTATTTAAAGTTCTTTAATCAACATTTATAGTTTTGGGATTTTAGTATGATTATTATTATTTGTTTAACCTACTGTAAATGTTTTGTAACATTGGAATAGATTAGGGTTTCATGAATCAAATTAGGGTTTAGGGGCAACATTATGAAATTAGGGTTTTAGAATCTTAAGATATTAGGTTTATAACTCTTGATTACTGGATTGTTATTTTAGTTTTATTAGATTATGGCTTTAGGGTTTAGATTTATAAGATTTTAAGGTCTTAAGAATTAGGGTTTAGGAAAGCTAGAGTTTACCGTATTAATTTTGAGAGAATTAGGGTTTTTGACATTTTGGAAAACATATTTGATTTTAAGTTTTAAGAAAACAATTTAGAGTCTTATAAAATAATTATGATTTTTAGAAACTGTAAAGTAGTTTAGGGTTTGGAGATTTAAGAAAATATTTGAAAATATTGGAAAAAGGTTAGAGGAAAACAGTTTAGGGTTTTTTTAAGTTTTTGGAAATAGGAGAAATGATTTAATGTTTTTAAGGTTCTTGAAAACAGAAGAAATGAATTAGGGTTTTTGGGGACAGAAGAGATAAATTAGGGTTTTTTGAGGTTTTTGGGAAACAAAAGAAATAATTTAGGGTTTTTGAGGTTTTTGGAAAATAGAAGAAATAAATTAGGGTTTTCAAGGTTTTTGGAAACAGAAGAAATAAATTATGGTTCTTAAGGTTTTTGGAAACAGAAGAAATAAATTAGGGTTCTTAAGGTTTTTGGAAACAGAAGAAATAAATTAGGGTTCTTGAAACTAAGATCACGTTACTACATATTTAAAGATCAAAGTTTTTGTGTGTATATTTTTATGAATCAAAGAAACAAAGCTACTGTGATCATGAGTAATTTATGATGAAGGATCAAACCTGCATAGTTGGTTCCACCAAAAAGTTGCTTTCTGGATGAACAAAGACAAAGGCAGTGTGGCTACCTTTGATGAATTATTAATGGCTTCCTTGTTGCTAATCTTCTTTAGCTAGGGTTTTCTGTAATCCAAGTTTCGATCACCTAATCAAAGTCCCACTATCCGATCCATAATTCTGAGTTTTCATATATTATTTATAGGAAAAATTATAAGCCTCTTCTAATTGTTTAAGGAAACTACAATTAATTAGGAAAAAGAAACCAAAACCAAATAGAATTTAGTTTCGAAAAAAATTGCATTGGAAAATTTTGCTTTCAAAAAAAGACTGCTGCGAGCTGAAAACTATGAGTTGCAGGGGAATTTGGCAAAAATTGCGAGCAGCTAGCCAATTCGCCGCAGAAATTTCCTACGGGCGAATTGGCCTTGGCCAATTGGACCTTAGGCGACGAAATTTTTCCGTCGCTGATTTTTATTTTTATTTTTATTATTATATGTTTTATTAACTTCACCATTTTTAATTTTTATTAAAAATTATAAATAATAAATACTAAAATAAATATTATTTAATTAAAATACCACAAAAATTATTTTGGACTATATAAAAAATAACGGACCGGACTGGGTCAAAAATTAAGGGTCTAAACCATACCTTGAGTGAAAGTATTGTATCCCTTACATAACACAACACGGGTTACACAGGCATCCTAACTTATACACAAAATGCAAACTAAATGATGCAATGGACAATATCATAATAAGAAAGAATAAAATAATATAAAGACCAACGTAATCACTTCCCTTACTGGGATTTTCGCCCCCACTCCCATGCGGAATGGTTCTTGTGATTTTGGCACTATTAGGCTCAGGGCCTTAGAGAACATGGGCCTAAACCCGAAGAAAATGGAGTCGCTACCCAGACGGGTAGGAAAAAGGGAAACCCCTATTGGGTTCGAAAAGTTGGGTACGTATGGGGAAGGCGAGAATGACCTAGTATCCCATAACATCTGGTTCATTAGAACCGGCCTCCTATTCAGGTCAAAATATTATTAAATTCTTAACTTATTGAAATATCATCCATACTATATACACATTAAAGTAAATAAATATTCACTGTATCAAAATAAAAGAAGTTCAAACAAAACAAGAAATAACACCCATACAAGATGGAAGCATGCCCTTACAACCATTCCAATGTCCAAAACTAAATAAAATAGGACACCTATTATTTGGTGGAAACACGTCCTTTACATTAATCCCAAAACTCAAAAGAAATTAAATTACATTGAACTTAACTAATGAGGTACTCATAAAGTGGAAACATATCTCTTACATCTTATCAAACTAATCAATATTAAAATAATTAACCAAATAAATTAAACCATTCAAACAATCACAATAAGAAAAAATAGAAAACATAATGCATAATAAATAAAATATTAATAAATCATCCATCAAGAGATAAAATAATCAAGCCTAAATTTTAATCTTAAATAAAACATCAAATACAAACTTAGGGTTTTAAGGTTTTGGGATGGAACTTTAGAATTTTAGGGCAGAATTAGGATTTCTATACTTTGGAAAACATGATTGGGGTATTTAAATGAAAAATAGGATTTTATTAGAAAATTAGGGTTTTAGGGTCTTTAATTTTGAAATTAGAGTTTTGATTTGAAAAATAGGATTTTTAGTGTTTTAATTTGGAAATTAGGGTTTTGGTTTAGAATTAGTATTTTGGCTTAGAAATTAGGGTTTTGGTTTAGAAATTAGGGTTTTAGAATGTAAATTAGTGTTTTGGAATATAAACTAGGTTTTTAAAATGTAAACTAGGTTTTTATAAAGTTATAAAGTAAATTAGAGTTCCAGGGTTTGAGAAAGTAAATTAAAGTTTTAGAAAGTAAACTACGGTTTGATATTACTAATTATGCATATTAGGGTTTGATTGTGTTTTAGCAACTATATGTCATGATAGAATATTGTGCAAAGATAATAATGTTTTATAGGGTTTAAACAATTACTGTAAGCTAAACTAACAATTATCTTGCATGATGATATTCAAAATTAGTTATGAGATATTGTTTGAAGACAGTGAATGTTGAAGACAATGATTGAGTAAAACTTTATCAAGGTTAAATAAATTAAACATTAAAACATACCTTTGTTGGTTGACTCCACCAAATTAAAAGAGATGACCCAACTTCCTACCTTAATCTACTTAGCTTCTATTTGGAATTTCAATGCAATCGAGACAGTTTTGATTTCTACCTCTTAGATTGTTGTATATGTTTTCCAATGTTGCTTTATTTTTATCTTTCTTTTGTTGCCTTCTAGTTTGTTAATCAAAATTGCCATCCTTTGTTTAACTTATTAATCACCTATTTATAGGAAACCAACTAGGTTAAAACAGGTTAAACTGAGCTTAATCCAGATTTGCAAATTCATAATTCATAAAACCATAACCATATCAGATTAAAACAATAAACTTGAAATGAAACCGAGACCATATCGAATTAAACCTTTTTTTTATTCAATATGGGCCAACCATATCAAATTGGTTTGCATCCAATTCGATATGGATGGTGTCCATATCGAATTGGATGCATTCCAATTCGGTATGGAGCCTCCATATAAAATTGGATGGTTTCCAATTCGCTATGGAGCCATCCATATTGAATTGGAGGCCTCCATATCAAATTGCCATCCATAACAAATTAGATGGCTCCAATTTGATATTGATGCTACCCATATGAAATGGCCTAACCCAATCAAATTTTGAATCGGACCGTTTTAGGGCTTTAAATGTTGAACTGGCTTATTTTAAGCCTCATAAAACTGGACCAATCTAATTAGAAGCGTTAAAATACATTTAAGCTATTAAGAATGGACCGATCATGACTTAGGCCTTCTTTAATTAGGACCGGACTAGCTTATGGCTAAAATTAAGGGTCTACAGTAGTTCTTGAGTTTCATCCATCTTAGATTCTTCTTGTTCTACTATTTGTTCTGGCTCAACATTTTTTTGCTTTGGATCATCTTTTGTTTCAAGTTCTACAAATGTGCCCATAAGATCACCAAGAGTACTACCTTTCCCATGATTAAGCTTAGAGGATTTATCGAAGATAACATGTATTGATTCTTCAACTACTAAAGTTCTCCTATTAAATACTCTATATGCTTTACTTAAAGATGAGTATCCTAAGAAGACTCCTTCATCCAATTTGGATGAGAATTTTTCAAGGTTGTCATTGGTATTTAACATTTGAATCCAAATACTCTAAGGTAATATATTTTGGGTTTTCTTCCATTTCATAACTCATAAGAAGCTTTATTTGTTAAAGGTCTTTTGAACACACGATTTGAAATATAACATGTGGTAATAACAGCTTCCGCCCAAAAGTAAGAAGGTAAATTATACTCATTGAGCATTGTTCTAGCCATTTTCACCAATGCTCTATTTTTCCTTTCAACCACACCATTTTGTTGTGGTGTTCTAGGAGCTGAAAAATTATGTGAAATTCCAAGTTCATTGTAAAAATTTTCAAAGTTATAATTTTAAAATTCTTTGCCATGATCACTTCTAATAGATGTGATCACAAAGCCTTTTTCATTTTTAACTCTTTCTGCAAAAATTTTGAAATGATTAAAAGCTTCATTCTTTTGAGATAAGAAATTAACCCATGTAAACCTTCAGTAATCATCAACAAGTATAAATGCATACAATTTTCCTCCTAGACTAGCAACTCTATTAGGACCAAACAAATCTGAATGAATTAGTTCCAAGAGTGTAGATGTACTTACAACATTCTTTGCTTTGAAAGAACTTTTATGTTGTTTTTTAAATTGATAAGGTTTATAAATTTTATCTTTATTAAATTTCATTTGAGGAAGACCATCTACAAGATCTTCTTTGCTTAGACATTGCAATTGGCACGCATTAGCATGTCCTAATATTTTATGCTAAAGCCAAGCATCATTGCTAATAGTGACTAAATATTCAAAAGCATTATTAGAGTGTAGGTTAATTTTATATGTGTTACCAATTCTACTTTCATTAAATGCAAGTTCACCGCTAGAATAGGTAATTTTGTATGCTTTAGAATTAAAATTGACATTATATCCTTTGTCACACAATTGACTAACACTAAGCAAATTATGTTTCAATCCATCAACTAGCCACACATCTTCAATTAAGTTTTTACCAAGCATACTGTGAGCAGGGATTTTTGCCCCCACTCCCACGTGGAATGGTTCTTGCGACTTCGGCACTGTTAGGCTCAGGGTCATAGAGAACACAGGCCTAAACTCGGAGAAAATAGAGACACCACTCGGATGGACTGAGAAAAAGAAAGGGGTGGATGACTCGATTCCTAAGGAATCCCCAACCCCCTTTTGGGTTCGAAAAGTTGGGTACGTGTGGGGAAGGCGAGAATGACCCAACACCCCCACAATGCCTAGTTCATTGGAACCGGCCTCCTTTTCAGGTCTTAATATTATAAAATTCTTAAATATAATGACATTATCCATACTACATGCCATCAAAAGAATAAATAAATACTTTATTAAAAATCATAGCAATGTTCAAACAAAACAAATAAGTGGACACCCATCCAAGGCTGAAAATATGCCCTTACATTGTCAAAAGTAAAAACTAAAAAGGACACCCACCAAAAGGTGGAAACATATCCTTTACATTAATCCCAAAATATGAAAATAATTTAAATTACATGAAGTTTAATTAATGAGGTGCCCACAAGGTGGAAACATACCTCTTACATAATGAAGTAAATCAATAAAAACCATTCATCATGAAAAATAAACCATTCATTATAAGCCAAAGAAAGATCAAGATATGAAGATGTAAACTAAGTATGTAAAGCAGGATTCAAATAAAGGCTAAACATACAAGCTAGGTTTTATGAATTATGGTTTAGGAAACTAGGGTTTATGGTTTTAATTATTGAAATTAGTGTTTGGACCTAAATTCAGGAATTGAGCCACTGGAATTTGGGTTTTAGGTTTTAGGATCTTGATTTTGGGAATTATAGTTTTAAGAATTTTAAGGCTCCATGATTAGGGTTTAGGAGAATTGGGTTTTTATTATTTGTGAATAGATTAGTATTTTCTCAGATTAGGGTTTTAAGTTTACTAGATTACGGTCTTGGTGTTTTGGTTAGAATAATTTGAAGGTAGGGTTATTGGATGATAAGTTTTAAAAGAGATTAGGGTTTTAATTTATTATTTTAGAAAAATAGTGATTTGGGGAAGTAAATTAAGGTTTTGGAAAAACAATTAGGGTTTTGGGATTTAATGAAACATTGTAAGGTTTTGGACAAAAATAGTTTAGGGCTTTGAGTTTTAACAAAATAATTTATGGTTTTTGGGGTTACTTAGCCACTGGGACATTAGGGTCTAAGGGTTTTAAGGCTCCTTAGATGAGGGTTGAAGGATTTAATGAATTAGGGATTTGGTCAATGAAACATATAATTTAGATTTAAAAATTTTATGCTACTGGAAAATTAATATCAAAACACATCAATGAAACATTTAAAATAAAGCATGTTATGGCTATTGTGAATAAAAAATTATTGGTTAAGACCAAACCTTCATTGTTGGTTCCACCACAATTTCACCATTGGAATTCTGGGGAGACTTCGATCAAGACAACATAGCCTTGTTTCCTTGTGGATGGGAATGTTCTTTTTTGTTCTTGGCTACTTCAGGTTGCTTCAAAGTTTAAAAGTCCAATCATAATTCTTGAGTAAATTTTCCCCCTTCGTTTATATGTCTAAAACTATTATTTATAGGAATTTCAAACAAAACCTAATATGTTAAGGAAATTAAAACTATTTAGGAAATTAATTCAAGTTTCTGAGTAAAAATAGAATTTTGGCAAAAATCAGCCAACGCACTGGCACGGGCTGCTGAGACGCGAGCAATGGGCTGGGATGCGAACAATTGGGCGAGCGCCTGTGAGGTGCTACCCAATTCATCACGGTTTACACCTGCGAAAAATTGGGGCAGGCCAATTCACCGCAGCTAGCACACGCGGCGAATTGGCCTAAGCTAACCTGCAGCGAACTGCCTTGCCACATGTCGTTCACCGATTGGTCCGTTCGATTTTTTATTTTTTATTATTTTATATATATATTTTTAAAAATAAATATAATAAATATTAAATATTAAAATAAATAATAAAATAAAATAAATAATAAATACTACAAAAATTATTTCAGACTAATTTTAAAATATGGGACTGGATTTGGTCAAAAATTAAGGGTCTACAGTTTGCCCCCTGCTTAAACAATCTGAGACTTTTAGTAGAAGAGAGTAAAAAGCAACATGACTTTGAGCATATAAGGATGGGTTCTGGACCCGATGGTGTGTTTAGGATTCAAAAAAATAATTTGGGTTCTGGACCCTGGATGAGTCCTGGACTAAAAAATAATTTGGGTTTTGGACCCGAGATGACTTCTGGACTCGAAAATGATTCGAGTTTTGGACCCAAAAATGATTTAGGTTTTGGACTTGGGATGAGTTCTGGACTCAAAAAAATGATTTGGGTTCTGGATCCATCGGTGAGTTCTGAACCCAAAAATAATTTGGGTTCTGGACCCGTTGGTGAGTTCTGGACTAAAAAATAATTTGGGTTCTGGATCCGAAAATGATTTGGGCTATGGACCCGTTGGTTAGTTCTGGACTAAAAAAAGATTTGGGTTCTGGACCCAGGATTGAATTTGATTTGGGTACTTAGACAAGAGACTGAGTATTTGGACCCAAAATTAAATTTTATTTGGGTACTTGGACTCGAGATTGGGTACTTGAACCCGAGACTGAATTTGATTTGGGTACTTGGATCGAGGCTAAATTTGATTTGGGTAATTAAACCCGAGACTGGATTTGATTTGGGTACTTGGACCCGTTGGCGAGTTCTGGAATAAAAAATGATTTGGGTTCTGGACCCATTGGTGAGTTCTGGACTAAAAAATGATTGGAGTTCTGGACCCGGTGGCTGCAAAAGATAATTGTAGTTAGTAGGGTATTAATAAAAGCCTGCAAAATTAAAAAAAATTTAACTATTTTTTACCATACCTATATCCTCTTGCCCCTTGTATGGAAAAATAATTTTAAAAGTACAATAAATAATTTTTGCCATGCAAATAGTTGAATAATTGAATAGAATGATTTGAATTTACTATTTATAAACTATTTAGAAAATGTTGATTACTATTCTCACTATTCACTAATAGTGATTTTTTTGGTTCACGAAATTACTATTTCTTTTTGTCTTTTTGTCTTGTCATTTGCCTATATAAAGTCTCTCGGTTTCCTCCATCATTTCATTCACTTTTATTCAATTATAACTTATATATAGATTTGAGAACAGAGAGTTTAGCCATCAAATGGAAGGAAGGCATGCTTCAAGATCCGAACCTCGATTTAATGCTGAGTTGCTAGAATTTATTCGACAACATGAACGTGGAACTAGTGGAATGCAACTGCATTGCAGTTCTAATCTAAAGACTGAGGTAACATTGCAACTTTAGAAGCACAAATATTCATCATTTTATTTTATTATTATTATTATTATTATAATTTATTATTATTTTTTTTATTCTTATTATTCTTATAATTCAGTATATTAGCGAATGGATAGTAGAAAATACTCTAATGCTAAAAATAAAAATAAAAATAAATAAATATAGTAATGAGTAATTTCAAACTTTGAAACAATAGGAGTTGTGAGATGATTTACTTACCTCGTATTGGCTTACCTTGTAACACCCTTATACCCTATATACGTACAATACATATTTTCAATATATATAAAATACGCATATACGGTACAAAAATATCACAGACCGGTTTAATAAATTTTTTTTTCACATTTCCAATTTAAAGTTTCAAATTCTAAATATATAAAAATTAAATAGAATATAAATATTCTTTACTTGTTATAAGAACCCAAAATAAATAATATATATAAAAATCTCTGGAAAAAATTCGCCAGAATTTTGTCTGTATTTTGGACATCCCAAAATTTATCAAAACACAACCTGCAAAAAGAAAACACTCCCAAATAATTTCAAATCACCATCTCAACCATACTTCTCAATTTCACCAAGTTTCTCAAACATTTATACATATAGATATATATAATTTAAAACACACTTATTCTCCCATTTCAAATACATTGACCCAAACATTCTTTATAATATACAATACGTAAAATCCAAAACATAACATATTATGCATAATACTCAAAATGTACAATAACATAAAATATATACATGCTACTGGCAGTGTTTCTGATCTCGATAGCAACTCAACAAGCTCAACTACAAGTCTAGACCCGACCTGGTCTAGAAGAACTCTCTGGCTCAACTGGGTCTACCCTGTCACCTACGCGATGGAAACAATCGCGCTAAGCCGAAGCCTAGTGGTACAAACTTTGATAATAACAATAAAACTCAATGCAATGCCAATGCATAATGCATATAGATGTCACATCATTCCACTTTCTTATATTTTTCAAATATTTCATAATTCATAATTCACATTAAAACAAAGACAAGCATGGGCCCAAAAAGGATCTAATATGCTATTTAAATTTCAGAGTTACTGCTTTGGTCCATAATGACACCATGTGTCTAGCCCCGTAGGCAATATATATATCCATGGATAATGTAACAGCCCCAGTCTCTTGGACCTCAACCCGGCTAGATCCTTAGGCCCCAGTATCTTGGTCCTCAACCCCGCTAGACTGTTATAGTTTTTGAGGCTTACGACCCAGTCTTTTCACCCCAAAAACATCATATTTATCAGCTGGCCTGGCTTACGACCCAGTCTTTTCACCATTCCAGCATATAGCCCGTAGGCAATCATAGACATGCCGCTAA
Source organism: Garcia nutans (assembly GCA_947685225.1). NCBI lineage: Eukaryota > Viridiplantae > Streptophyta > Magnoliopsida > Malpighiales > Euphorbiaceae > Garcia > Garcia nutans. The sequence goes on from CANTUV010000013.1 coordinate 30,845,460, forward strand.
ACCCAGAACTCATAAAATTTAATAACATACTAGGCATACAATTTATTCATATTTCTCATTATTAATCTCTTTCTCATTTTTACATATTCAATCTAGGCACATTGCCTTATTTTCACTTTTTTTTTTCTTACTTTTCTCATTTTTCACATCTTTCTCATTTTTCTCACTTTTCTCATTTTTGCATTCACAACACATTACCCAATTACTTTGGGTATTTTCACATAATATGCATATTTCACATGTTACACAAATTAGCCATTATCAATGGCTTTTCACAATGCATTTAACACATATATGACATTACAAATATACACAATCAATGAACCAAGTAGCTTAACACATTTTTTAACCAAAATATGTTAAGTCCAAATGTTATGCAAATATAGACATTATATTCAAAGTTTGTACATACCTCAACTAGCAACCCAAAGCAAGCTAAAAACAACCTTCAATCCAATCTTTCTAACTTGCCCTTCACCACTTGGATGAAGCAAATCAACCTCCCTCAATGCCTAAACAAAATGTGATAAAAAATAATCATTTAGTATCACGTTTAATGGCATTTCCAACATTAAACCATAATTACACATCACTCCTACAAATTTCCAAAAATTTAGCCTTTCCTTACTTCAACATTGGAATTCCATTCCACTACAATTAAATTAGTGTTTTAAGTTTATTTATATTATTAAAAACATATTTTAATACATTTAAATCATTTACATTATAAAAATACACTCTTATACACAAAATCTCAAAAATGGCCTAACCTTCCCCCATTGAAGGTTTTCCATTCCAACACAATCCATTACTCATTCTAAGCTTATATTCATCACTTTTAACACTAAACAACATGCTTAAACAAATAAAATCACACAATTCAACCACTTTGGAAAATCACTTTTCCAAAACCCTAAATCTCCACTTCCATTCTCAAACTCCAACCCAACACCACCAAATCCAATATTTGACTTTAAAATACTTGTTTATGAATCAAAACAACTCATTTGGAAACAATTTGCACAATTAAAGTTCATGTTTTCAAAATCCCAAAAATCCATAACCCTAAATTCTCTCTCTTCACCATTCTTTAACCAAACTCCATCATCTCTTCAATCTAACCTTAGAATCATTGTTAACTACCCAAAATAACATCATACACACCAATTCCAACAATTATAATATCCTACATAAAAATCCAAATTCTCACATAATCTAAATTTCCAAGGAATTCAAAGAAAAGAGATGGAAACTTACTAATTTTGGTGGAAATCACCAAAAATCCACTTGAAACTTGTTAATTCCTTCAATTTATGGAGTATGGAAGAAGCAAAATCTTTGGTCTTCAAGCTCCCATGGAACGTCCTTGAAGAAGAAGAAGAAGAAGAAGAAGACTTTTACCTTTCTTTTCCTTTCATCTTTTTTTTTAACCACACACATATATATATATATATTAAAATAATTTAATATTTAATATTTAATTATTTTTTAATAAATTAAAAGTCCTAATTTTCCTCTTCCATTCAAAAATAATTTATTTTTGAATTATTTTATTAATTTTGAATTTATAAGATTTAATTACCAAAATACCCTTTTCTTTTAAAAAGTGTTGACTTTTATATATGTTATGTATATTTTGCATATATATCACATATATATACCACTTTTTCATTTAAAATCCCTTAATTTTTCATTTAAAACCATTAATTTAATTTATCCTTTTAAATTATAATTTATTTTAACCAATTTTCCAAAAATTAGAAATTTTCAAAAATTTTAGGATGTTACATACCTTGTTTGGTGTTAGCGTGACCGTTGCATTGTCTGGGGCAGAGGGTGTGTTTTTAAAGCCCGGCAATGGTATTACATAGCACCTTCTTGGGTAAAATGGATCTTCCGAGAGTACGATTTTGAAAGCTTTATTCTGCAATTACCATCCGAGGAATGTCCAATAGACCGTAGTGTAGTTCAAGTGCTATCGGAGTGGTGGATGGACACGACCCATACTTTCCACCTACCTGTAGGAGAAATACTATTGGCCCGGTCAATTTTTTAGCTATAATTGGTATCCGGTACCATGGCCTTCCGGTACCTCTTACCAATGATATCTTGACACACAAAGAAATTCAACAGTTAATTGGTATGGAACCGTCACTCAAAGAGCCCTTCAAGATAAAAATTGAGTCGATTTAGAGTTATTGGATGATATATGATGGATGGGTTCATAAAGAAACAACTAAACAATATGCTCGGGGATTTTTACTGATTTGCTTGGGTCGACCATTTTATGCAGCACCGAATTTGCCATCCATTTGTTGGTGTTGAGGGCCCTTGTTGAAATTGATATGGTACCGCTTTACAGCTGGGGTAAAGCTGGCCTTGCTTGTCTATATCATGGCCTAGACAAGATTTATAGGAATAAGAAGTCTTGCATTGACTTCATGATGATTTTTGAGGTATTATCGCCTGTCATTGCCTATTCAACTCATATATTTGCATGAATTTGATTTCCATTATTATCACAGGTATGGGCTTATGAGCATAATTTTGTGAGGGTTCCTGATATTTATCGAGAGATAGTCGGATATCCAAGTTTAGGTTTTTGGTTGTCCAATCACACAGCAGTTCTCGACTCTTATCATGAGCACACCAAGCGTTGTCACTTGAGTTGCCTAACCTGGGACCGGGACAAATAGTATTAATATGCTTTATAGTTTATGTAAAAAGTTTACTTATCTTTTGTCATCCTTCAGGTCGAGTTGGCTTTGTGGAAAGTTGAAGAGCGGGTGAATTGGACTCATTTTATGAATGTTGCACTGCCTTACCAGCACTCCCGCCCAATCATTATTGGTCCTATGTCTAGTGGCTGGTTTCTCAGAGAAAGGGTGTATGATTGGTTCCTTGGTCCTTAGCGGTAGAGGGTCCTGATGAACTGCCTAATGTATACTTTGAATATTACATCAATACCGAAAAGTTCATGGGGGTTAGCTCAAAATGGCTATGATGTTGAAGATTATCTTTGTGTACCGGGTGCGTCATATACACAATTCATTTGAACATAGCTCTTGAACTTTAATGCCTCTCCAGTTGGCATTCAGGGATTTCCCAAGGAGGAAGAAGGAGATGATGGGGAAACCAGTGATGAAGAGGAGGAGAGAGAATCTATCTCTTATTCCAAGGTTGAAACCTCTCAGGTAAATACACATCCTTCTATCATTTTCAATTGCCTCTTTTTCAACTTATTTCGACTGTTCTCATTATTATTGTAGGCTATCGACTCATTTGATCATGAGGTTGGACCTTCCTCTTTTGTTCCTCCACTTGCTCCTTCTCACCAACCAGAAGTGTCATCTCATCCGTAAGGCTCGGATACAAATTACCTGGTGGATTATCCTGTTTCATGATGATTTATGCTATATGTATGCATGATTATGTATGTTCTTACCCTTTCCTTTTCTGACTCACAAAGAATGCTTAAAGAACAAAATAAGAAACTATAGGAATAGCTAGCCGCTAGCCGCCAATAAATCGCCTATCTCAAAAGATTATATCATCAATCGGAGCAAAACTTCTGAGACTTTTGGTTCTAGGGAATGAGGGATCCTAGTGCTTCATCTTCTAGGAGGCCCCAAACTATAGACCATGAGATTCCTTCATCTACTCCAGATGATTACTATTATAGGCCTGAATTCCAGGGTAGAGGTTCGGGTGCTCATTCTTCAGGTGGACTTGGGACAGATGATATGCCTCCTCCTCCAATAGGCAATGACTTTCTCAGAGCTTTATTTAATTATGGACCACCTCCTCCTTCTCAGTTATCCTTGTATTAATTGAGGAAATATTATATAATTATTATTAATAATAACAATAATAATAACAATGATGATGATGATGATGATGATAATAATAATAATAATAATAATAATAATAATAATAATAATAATAATAATAATTTTTACTTTTATTGCAACTTTGACTTTTTTTTTATCATTATTATTATTATAGTATACACGGAAGTCTCTTTCATAATTCAAAATTCTAAAGCACCTCTAATTTGCAAATCCAAACTTAATGCGGCAACTCAAAATCTTTTAAATTTCCTTTTCTTGCGCGTCTCAACCTGACTTATTACTCTTTCCTTGTCAATCTTGGTGGACAAAGTAATCCCTTATATAAAGTTGCTTTCAATGTTATAATTTCCAATGAAAACTAAAAAATCCTCCACGAAATTTTGTTTCAGCATCAAAAATCCCTTTTAATAATTTTAAATTTTTTCTTTAATTTCAACAATGATAGAACTCAATTTAAAGAAAATTAAAGGTTTATTTAAAAATATGAAAGCTATTCATTGGGAGCAAATATTTTGGTCTCAAGTTAATATTTTAAAGTGCTTTCAAAATTTCAAAATGTCAAATTAAACTATTCTTTTCTTCATGCCATGGTTTCCTTTTGAGATGTGAATTCTAGGACATTAAAGGTAAATGACTTTGAGATATGTCCCATGATTGAAGAATTTGAGGCCATCCTTGGATATCCAAGCAATCAACCAATGGCATTGCCCATATTGATTTCCAAAATTCAACAAAAGATGCAAATGTTGTTTCAAATTTCAAAGCCCAAAGTCTTGCAATTGACTGGAGGTGAGAAAATTCTGCTTGGTCCCTTGATTGACTTTTGTATTTCTCATTTGGCTCCCACCAAGGCATAGGGATGCATGTTTTGTCTATGCTTGCTTGGACAATTCTTTCTTGTTTCTCCTGATGGGGACATTGATCCACGAATATTGAACATTGTGGACCAAATGGAAGGAGGCTTGCCACTGATACCTATGATCTTGGCTGAGATCCTAGTTGGATTGGATCAATTCAAATTAGAATCTTTGAGAAGATTGGCCGGAAGTCCCTTGCTACTATAGGTAATTACCTAAACCGCTCTTTCAAGTTTTCAATTTAGGCCTTTTTCTTTTTATTTTTATTGCTCTGATTTTTGCCTAGTTTGCCCTTGCGGGTTTTCAAAACTAGCGAGTTGTCCTAACTTTTGCCTAAGTCGCCCTTGTGGGTTTTTAACTTAGCGGACCTTTTATTTTATTAATGGTTCTAATTTTTTCTTAGATCGCCCTTGTGGGTTTTTGGAACTAGTGAACCGCCCTAACTTTTGTTTAGGCCGCCCTTGTGGGTTTTCAACCTAACGCGCATCATCTTTTTTCTTTTTTCTTCTTCTTTTTTTTAAATTTATTTTATTGGGCTTACAGATTTGGCTTTAAGAGCGCCTTTGATTGCTTGACATTCCATCCATGCATTTCACCAGATATCTGCTGCGACACCACTCTGTTAGGAAACTATCCCATCCTGCTTCTTCACATGCCGACTGGATTGATTGGATCTGCACACGCGCTACAGCCGACATCCATTGGTTAGTACCTTGGTGTAAGATTTCTCGTATCACCATTCGAACATATTTGATGTATGTTCCTCTTGCTGCTCTTCATCAAAGTAATTGTTATGATCCTCGTCGGCTTGATCGTCAGTATAGAGTCGAGCCTCGAGGTTTTGAGTTCACTACTGACTTGGACATGCCTCGTTTGACTGAAGCCTTCTTGGATCGGTTGAAGCAAAGCTGGCCTACACGTCACACTTATAGTCTGTCATAAATTTTAAATTTTGGTAATTCTTTAGAAAGAAAAATGTTAGGATGAAAAATAATGAACATAATAAAAGCTGTTTCTTTTCCTTTTATAATTTGTCATCACCTTTTACTATTGTGTTATTTATTTTACCATATTTGGTTAAATACTTAAAGCAGTGCACATAGAATAATTTTAATATTAACTCTATTTTATTAAATTGGAGAACAAGCAATCATAAAGCCAGCATACATAAGATCACTTATGTTGCTAATCAGCCCTTTCGAGTTTTCTAATTGACAATTTTCTCTCTTTTAGCCCTAATTGTTGCCTAGTCCACCCTTTTTGGTTTTTGAAACTAGCGGATTGCTCTAACTTTTTTCTAAGTTGCCCTTTTTGGGTTTTTAACCTAGCGAGCTCTTTTTTTATATAGATAAAACCTCTTCAGCCTGTCTATATTCACTGGCTCACTGAACTTGTTCCCGTCCATGTCTAATATTTTGACTGCACCCTTGCTCATGACTTGTTCCACAATATATGGTCCTTCCCAACTAGGACTAAATTTTCCTCTTGGATCAAAGACATTAGGTTTACACTACTTCAAGACTAAGTCGCCGATTCTAAACTTTCTGACCTTAACCCTTCTATTGTAGGCTTGAGCTATCTTACTTTGGTATAGTTGATGATAACACAGTGCTTTTAACCTACTCTCTTCTAATAAGGCTAATTGTGTGTATCTGCTTACTACCAACTCCGTCTTAGGCATTTCAGCTTCCAGGACCACTCTTGATAACTTGATCTCTATTTCAATTGGTAACACTGCTTCCATCCCATAAACTAAGGAAAATGGTGTCATTCTAGTAGGCGTTCATACACTTGTTCTGTATCCCCATAAAGCAAAAGAAAGTATTTCTGACTAATCCCTGCATGTCTTGGTCATTTTGGATAAAATCTGCTTAATTGTCTTGTTTGTCGCTTCTACTGCACCATTAGCCTTTGGTATATAAGGAGAGGATCGATGATGATGATGATGATGATGATGAATTCACAGTTTATAGTTGCGGCAAATTGGGTAGTTCCCTCATGATAGTTCTCAAGAATTTTCCAAATGCTGTGTCCATAAGGAAGAAGTTGGATTCTTCCAACTTCTTCTCTAGATAAGGAAGTCACCAATATGGAGGCTATTTTAATGTTCATGTAGTGAGTCTTTTCTTTAGCACCGATCCATTTTTCTCTAGAAAGAGGCTCTTGAACACCATTAACCTCATAAGTAGGAGGTTTCCATGCATTTTACACATATTTCCAAAGCTCAATTCCCTCACTATTAAGAAACAAATATATCTTGTATTTCCAATAAGAATAATTCGTTCCATCAAAGTAGGGTCTTAGATAAGAATTGATATTTCCAAGAGATTGAGTAATGCAGGTGGACGAAGAAGTGACTACCATTGTGGATCAAATTTCACAATTAAGCTTCTTGAAATTTTGAGGCTCTGATACCAATTGTTGTCCCAAGATAGCAACCAAGAGGGGAGTGAATTAGTTGTCTTGAAGAAGTGATGATAAATTAAAATTTAAAATCAAACAAAATAAGAAAGGAGTATAGTAGAGAAGAATGAACACAATAAGTTTATAGTGGTTTGGATTACCTCAATCCTACATCCACTTCCTTAATAACTTGTTAAGGTTCCACTAATCTTGAGTTTTTATAAGCTCAACTCTGACTTGGTATTTAACAAGCTCACACCAAACTTTTACAAGGTTGAGTCCTCACACCCCAACAAGAGTTTTCTCATGCTCACTCTAAAACCTAAGTGTTTCAAAGCTCACACTCAAACATACAATGGTGTTTAATGCTCACATCCAACACTCAAACAATACAACTAGAGATTTTATACAAAGTTTATCTTGGCTATATCAATCACATACATACTGAAAAATGAAGTTTCTTGAGGTATTTATAGCCTTCAAGTCTTCAATTAGTCATTTGAGGTATGTGCTAATATGTTTTAATCATGTCTCCCACATTAATTATTGTGTAGAGAAACTTCATGGTCAAACCATAAATTTCCCGGTTATACCATTAAAAATATGGTTCGGTCAGCATTTTTGATTTTCTGACAATAATTCTACAATGGCTAGTAGACGTGGCATCCACTAATTGAGTGGAGGAATAACGACTCTAAATTTTGAAAGATTTGCAATGGTTTGGTTGGAAATTCATATGGTCCAATCAGACTTCTGATGGTATGCTCAAATTCTAGGAGTACCCTTGGCCGTGAACCATACTGGATGAATTTGGACAATTTCTGCTATATAGGTCTGGTCGGGATTTGAGAGAGTCCAGTCGGACTTTCATTGTACTTTAAAAAAATAGGACTTTTGACCATGAACCATACTGGATGAATTTGCCAAATTTTCTCTCAATGGTACATTCGAACTATTACATGGTTTGAGCATACTTAACCTGTTACTGTGAGATTTTAAGAGTACTCTTCATCGTAAACCTTTTTGTGTGATTTTCACTTGAGTTTGAATCAATAGTCCGGTCGAGCTTCATGGTGGTCCGATCGAACTTTTTATGAATTCTTCAAGAATTTTCTTCCTGTAAAATGTAACTTTATACAAATGTTAGTTCTATTCAATTTGATTGCCTAAGATCAAAAATAGAGTTCATCAAGCCAAGAGTTTGGCTAACACCCTAGATTTAGGATAAAATCCTAATTTTGCATTATTAAACCCTAGATTTAAGATCAAATCTTTTTTTTTTGTAATTAAAGCCTAATTTGAACAATTAAAACCCTAATATTGCAATTGAAACTCTAATTTGATAATATTAGTTTAAACGTGATCTATTATTGTCTGCGTAATTAATTGGCCATGTATTTTGATTATTTTTACTTATTATTAAATGGTTGAATTGTATTTATTTATTTGGACTTTGAGGATGTAAAATACATATTTCTACTTTGTGGTGCCTTGTTTATCTTAATGGTTTCATTTAAGGGACTTTGGGACTGTTGTAAGGGACACATTTCTCCCTTTTTGGTGGGTGTCCTATGTTATTTTTTTTATGGATATTTGGACAGTTGTAAGAGCATGTTTTCATCTTGTATGGGTGCCCATTTTATTTGGTTGTTTAATTTATAAAATGATGAATGTTCATTTATTTTAATTTCATATAATGTGAATAGTATCATAATAATTTAATAATTGAATAATATTTATATTTGAAAAGGAGGCCGGTTCTAATGAATCGGGCGCATGTGAGTGCTGGGTCATTTTCAACATCCCCATGCATACCCAACTTTTTGAACCCAGTAGGGGTTGGGGATTTCGTAGGAATCGAGTCATCCATCAACTCCAATTCTCCGAATTTAGGCCCGTGTTCCCTAAGGCCCAGAGCCTAACAGTGCCAAAGTTTCAAGAACCATTCTACCAGGAGTAGGGGCAAACATCCCTGCCCACATAATTAATATCCAATGTTTATCATCGTCCATCAAAAATTATTTTAATTTTGAATTATTTTATTATTTTTATTTTATTCTTTTAACTTTTAAAGTTTTACTTTGATTATTAACTTTTGACTTTTTAACTTTTGTCTTTTAGTGAAATTTATATTTTATTTATATCCCATGTATATCTTACATATATACCAAATATATATATTAATCATATTCTCCTTCTAACCAATTTAATTACTCTTTCTTAGTATTTATTTAATTATATTTGCTAAAACTATGGACGTTACAGATCTCATGAGGGAGTCCTCTTCTTGATTCATGGTTTGACCTTTGAGACAAAGAAGTAGGTTTAACATGAGGTGAAATTTCAATCAATGTGAATGGGTAAGATGACAGATATATTTTGAATGGTCCATATAATGTTGATTCATTGGGATTTAATTCTTTTTTTCTTTTAGGTTTTGCTAAAAAGGTTTTTAGTGATTTAGCCATGAGGCATATTTTGGATGAACTGATTTAAATGGGAAGATTGATTGTGGTTCAATTTTTTGGGAAAGGGCTAAGCCAGTGGAGCTTAGTCTTGTATTTGGGTGTTCAGGCTATTGTAGCTTGATTTTTACAGATTAAGCTGGTGTGGCTCAGGTTCATTGTTTGATTCCCAAGGCTTAATGTTCATGTTTGATGGGGTGAACTAATTTTAAGGTTTTTTTATGTTCATATAGGTAAACCAATATGGTTTCGGTTTAAAGTTTATAATGTTCTTTAAGTCTATAACTTAATTAGGATTGAATTCTGAGGGGAATGTTGCTTTAAAGTTTTAGAAGTATTTGCAATAGGATGCATGCATGTATGCATGAATGAAAAAGATTTCAAGAGTTTGGCATAAGATTATGGTTCATGACACTTGAGGATAAGATTTATGGCCTTTACATGAAAAGGGTAGTTTAGTCCAAAGGGTTCCATCACACTAAGACAACTATATACCCAACCACATGTCAGATAATGAATTTGGCATGGGTCAAACAATACGTGCATGTCTATTACACCTCAAAAGGATTGAAGATTCATGGCGAGTTGGATGCTTTCACTATCCCTTAACATACCTAATATAGGTCGCTAAGTGGATGCTACTTGCTACCCTAAGGTTCCCTAAACTAAGGGGTAAAGAACCCTTATGCATGATGAAGGAAAAAAACCCAATCAAAGAGAAAAAGGTTTATTTGAAAAGAGCCCATTAAAATTTTATTTTGAAGATATATTATTCTCCAGTGGAATCATCAACTGTGAGGCCTTACCCAATCACCGATCTGGCCCACTTTAGAATTTGAGTCATAATGCTCGTTTTGGGCTTAGTCTCACATGATACCGCTGTATACGGTCTCTACTAATTTTAGTAAGCATGGGTTTAAAAATGATTTTTCTATTTTGAGTAAATATTCACTCTCCTTTTCATTTTGAAAAAGAGACGATGGATTTTTTTAAAAAAGTGTTAATTGGAGAGTAGCCGCAGTAAATTATTTTAGTTCAGGAAAATTCAAGAGAAAACCCATTTTCGTAAGTAATTTAAACACAAAAGGCTCTAGTATGAAATCCATTCATGATGGGTTTTGGGATAGGTTTTCAAATAAAACTTAATAAAAAGTAAATCTTTTTTATTGGTTTTAACCTTTGTGATTAAAAAAATGTATTTTTCATGTCAATGGCAAAATAAATAATAAATGACAATTAATCATGTATGAATACTTAATTGTATGACATCCATAATTGCAATAAAAATAAATTATTACAACTCCAAAATAATATTCATAAGGGAGCTTTGACTCTAGCCCTTATAGGTACTAGGTTAAGGAAAAATCCCCAACTAATTAAAAATTAAATAAATAACAAATAGAAAATAGATTTATATATTCAAAATTTAAATTGCAATGAACTAAATAACAATAATCAAAATTGAAAAATAAAAGCCAGTTTAATGGACCAATTTTATGATTTTTAGTCAAGGCTTGCTGCCTAAAGTGAAATTAATTATCCCGTTGGATGGGAATCAGAGCCATAGGTAGTTTATACCCTTTGATTGCAAAAGGGTATATTAACCAATTTTATTAAATTATTGTTACTGAATTAAAATAAAGAAAGCAAGGAAAAAATACCTTTGGCAATCTTTTCCTTTTGATGTAGTATTGAAATGCTTTGCTGCTTCGAAGCGTTACTTGATTAACTCAGAAATTAATTATGTACTTTAAGTAAAAAGTTAAATAAGGATGAATTGATTTGATGAAGTGAGGTTACTCAAGTTATGTGCTTAATTTAGGTGCTCAAAAGTGAGTTTTGTAGAGTTTCCTAACTCCAAAAATCAAACCCATGTACTGAAAAAGGCCCCTCTATTTATAATGGCGCAAAAATTTGTCTACAGAAGGGCCAGAGCGAGCAAGATGCAGCTGGCCTCACGCTACGCAACTAGCCAAATAATTTTTTTTAATTAATTAACTAAATTATTTTAATTTTAATTTTAGCCTAAAAATTAATTTCCTAAAATTAAAATTAAAAAAAATTTAAATACATAATTTTTTAATCAGGTGAAAATTTTTGGATTCACACCTCCAAGGATGTAAGTTCTCATTATAAGCTTATATATCTAGACTCTAACATAGCCTTTTTTTTCTCTAATAGACCCAATGACCATTAAGGAGGCTCTAAATTATGAGTATTGAGTGATTGCTATGCAAGATAAACTTAGCCAATTTGAGATAATCAATGTTTATGAGCTAGTCCCATGACTCAAGGACCATCTAATTATTAGATGTAAATGGGTTTATAAGAACAAGTTAGAAGAGAGTGGACTCATCACTATAAACAAAACTCGATTGGTTGCCAAAGGGTACAACAAAGAGGAAGGCATTGACTATATATTAAAGACTATTAGGATTCTACTTGCATTTGCATGTTATATGAATTTTAAACTTTTTCTAATAGATGTTAAAAGTATATTTTTAAATGGTTTTATAAATGAGGAAGTTTATGTTGAATAACCTCTGGGTTTTGAATACTACAAACTTTTTAATCATGTTTTTCAACTTACTAAGCCTTAAATTGTTTGAAACAACCTGAAAGAGCGAGGTATAATAGGATTAATCAGTGTAGAAAATGGTTTTTCCAAAGGCCAAGTTGATACAACTCTTTTTGTTAAGAAAAATAAGTGTGAGATCCTTATAGTGTAAATATATATTGATCACATTATTTTTAGTGTTAATAATAAGGCCATATGCCAAGAGTTAGCTAAGTGTATGACTAGGGAGTTCGAGATCAACATGATGGGTGAGCTCAAGTTCTTCCTTGGTCTATAAATCAAGCAATGCAAGGATGTCATCTTCATCAACCAATCTAAGTACACTAAAGAGCTTCTCAAGAAGTTTGGGATGAATGGGTGCAAGGGTAGAAAGATACCCATGAACACATCCTTGAAGTTGAACAATAATGAAAGTGGTAAGAAAGTTAATGACAAGAAGTATAGAGGTATAATTGGCTTTCTTCTCTATCTTACCGCATCTAGGCCTAATACAATGTATAGTGTATGTTTTTGTGCTAGGTACCATTCTAGTCCTGGAGAGTATCATTTGAATGGCATAAAGGGATTTTAAAATATCTAAGTGATTCATTATATATAGGCTTGTGGTATCATAAGGACACGTTATTCAACATTTTAGGATATTCAAATGCTAATTTTTCCGGTAGTCCCCTTTCTAGGAAGAGCACAATTGAGACATGTCACTTAGTTTCTTGGTTTAGCAAGAAATAAGTTTTGTAGCTTTATCTATCAGGGAAGCCAAATATGTAGCCGATTGCTTTTGTTACACAAAAGTCCTTTGGATGAAGTAATAATTGCTAGATTATGATCATGCTATTGATCACATTCCCATAAAATATGACATCTATCTAAAAATCCCATCCAACATTCTAAATCAAAACATACAGACATTAGGCATTACTTTTCAAGAGATAATGTTCAAAATTGCAATGTGGTTTTAAAGTTCATATACTCAAAATGAACTTGTGGATATTTTTATGTAACCTTTTTTATGAAGAAAGAATGAATTTCTTAAAACAAAACCTTGGGATGCTTGATGGGAGCACCTTAATTTTAACATTTTACATTTTTATGACATTTGCATTCTACATAAGCATTTTTTATGTTTTATGATGATTTTGATGTGATTGTATGTTTTAATTTGCTTTTATTTCTTGAATAAATATTGTGTTTGTATGATCTTCGCATGTATTGTAGTTTATTGAATTTGAAAAACAAGTAAAAGCCAAGTGTTTACATGTGTAAATTCATTAACTATATCTATTTTGATCTTACATATTAAGTCCACAAATAAAAATTGGTTTTTAAAAATTTTCTATTGTTTCAACTTTTTTTTACCTGATTCTCACTATCAGATTTTTTGATGCACGTTCATGCAGTTCATGATTTGATAAAATCTAGTTGGTCATGTAACAAGCAGTCACGTGCTCTTAACCAAGGTCGCAAGAATTCAAACATTTTTTTTACCATTGTCAAATAGCGGCTAACCACGCAATCCCACTCTAGGAAAGATAGTTGCAAGATTAACAATTTTTAAGTGTTACAATCAGTTCTAACATGGAGTGGTCACTAGTAGCTTTTTTCCCTGAAAAAATAAATTGCCGTAAAAAATACCAAGAATTACTAGTTTTTCCCCTAATGTTCACAAATGGCTACTTTTTGTTTTTGGCTTATAAAACCCACATTTTTGCATTTATTTACAACTTTTAAACACTCTAAATCATGATAAAACTCTTTTTCTCACAAAACTATTCAACACCATCTTCAAAACCCTTAAGAATTCTAAAGCCTTTTGATGAACTCTTGAAGAACTCCTTAATTAATCATGTTTTGAAGACTTATTTAATGAAGATTTTGAAGAATTTTATTAAAGAACACTCTATTTCTCTGCCTTTTTTTAAATTTTATTTTTTTTGGTCTGCTGATAGGAGAATCATGGTATCAAAAACAAAACCTTCATCTTCTAAGAAGAATACTACCCAAAAGGAGAAAGGGAAGGGCATAGTTTTTAGAGAATCCGAACAATCAAACCTCACCCAAGAAGACTAGGTATTACATGCTCAAGAAAAAGGCATCGCCCAAGCACTAATCCAGCCCGCTCAGGAATTAGCACCCAAAATGCTCATTTGGGCTATGTCTCACATGACAATGCCACTTACGGTCTCTAGTTGGCTTGGTAAGCACGGGTTCAGTAATGGATTATGTTTTGTGAACTTTTACTCTCCTTTTATTGTAAAAAAGAGGAAATGACTTTTATTTTAAAAAGTAGGATCAGAGAGTCACCATCTTAGTTCATTTAATTTGGAAAAATTAAGGAAAAAACCTATTTAATTGACTCCATTAAATTAACTTGATTTTTAAACAAAAAATGAACACTGGTCTGAAACCAATCAAATGGGTCCCGAGCTAAATTTTTAAAACCAATTTTACAAAAAATGATTTTTCTCTCTTTGATTGATTTTAACCTTTCGGACGGAGAAAAATGTAATTTTATGGATTATGCCATAATTAATATGAATGATATTATTATGATGCATGGGCATTTAATAAAATGCATCCATAAAATGCAGTGTAAAAAAGTAAATATTTTTGTCGTTTCATGCCCATTTGAACTCCAATTTATACGATTCAAGTTGCGTTGAATTCATTATCACGTGGGATTTCATTTAAAGGAAAATTTGAGAATTTTTCCTTATGTCCATAATTGAGGGTTTTTGGGGCCAGTTTGTGCCTGTTCGGGTATGTCAGAATTCCATTTTTGCGATTCCAATTTTTTTGGAACCATACACATATTCACCTTAATTTAGGTGACAAATTAGCCCCCATCATTGTTTCTTTATTTAAAAAGTAAGCATGATATTTGTGAACATGATGACTTCAATGTAAGATGTCATCATGTCATGAGATAATTGTTCACTCTAAGAGTTTAGGATGGTCTACTCTAAGGTTGTCTTAGAATGTCTAAACCTATCCTAATATGGATAAGGGAAGTCCCATTTTAGGTTTGACCTAAGATGTCTATGCAAACTAACACTAAAAGGGTAAGGGAAGGCCCATTCTAGGTTATGACCTAAAATGTCAATGTAAACCTACCCTAATGGGGGTAAGGGAAGGCCTATTCTAGTTTTTGGCCTAAAATGTCTATATAAACCTACACTAATAGGGAAAGAGAAGGTCCATCTAGGTTTGACCTAAGATGTCTATGTAAACCTACACTAATGGGGGGTAAGGAAAGGCTCATTCTAGGGTTGACCTAAGATGTCTATATAAACCTACCCTAAAGGGGTAAGGGAAGGCCCATTCTAGGTTATGATAAAAAATACCAATGTAGACCAACCCTAATGGGGGCTAAAGGATGGCCCATTTTAGGTTTTGACCAAAAATGTCTATGTTAACCTACCTTTATGGGATAAGGGAAGGTCCATCTAGGTTTAACCTAAGATGTCTATGAAAACCTACTCTAATGGGGGTAAGGAAGGCCCATTCTAGGATTGACCTAAGATGTCTATATAAACCTACCCTAAAGGGTTAAGGGAAGTGTGAGCGGGGATTTTCGCACCCACTCCCGGTGGAATGGTTCTTACGACTTCGGCACTGTTTAGGCTCAAGGCCTTAGAGAACACGGACCTAAGTCAGGAGAAAATGGAGTCGCCACCCGGATGGGCTGGGAAAAAAGAAAGGGGTGAATGACTCAATTCCTAAGGAATCCCCAACCCCTTAATGGGTTTGGAAAGTTGGGTACGTGTGGGGAAGGTGAGAAATGGCCCAGCACCCCCACAATGCCTAGTTCATTGGAACCGACCTCCTTTACAGGTCTTAATATTATAAAATTCTTAAATACAACAATATTATCCATATTACACACAATAATTAAAAGAAAGCATCAATATATTAAAATCAAAGCAAGGTCTAAGCAAAACGAATAAATGGACACCCATCCGAAGATGGAAACATGTCCTTACATCACATGCCTAAATAGGACACCCACCGAAAGGTAGAAACATGCCCTTTACATTGGTTCTAAAATAGAAAAGAAATTTAAATTACATGATTTTTAACTAATGAGGTGCCCACCAAGTGGAAACATACCTCTTACAACATTTAGAAACCTAAATAAATTGATGAAAGTAAATAACCATTCATCATAAATAAATCATTCATCAAAGGTATTAAATATCAATAGAAAGTAAACATCCATCCATGACAAATTAAATAAACCAAGCATTAAACTTAAATAAATTAAAGCATATAAAATAAATCAAAGCATAATCAAATATAAAATTGAATAAAGCAAATAAAAATCTAAATTATAGCTACTGTTTTTATTTAGGGTTCTTTATTTCATATGTTTAGGGTTTTGGATTTTCATAGAATTAGGCTACTGTGACTTTTATGGAATTAAAATAAATTAAGGTTTTATGTTTTAAAAGGTTGGTAAGACTCTTTGATTAACCAAATTAAGGTTTGAATGGTGAAATCATGAAACTAGGGTTTTGGACACTTTAAAATACTTTTGATTTATGATTTTAAATGATGATTTCAAGCTTACTATGTAAATTTAAAATATTTGTGTTCTTATGGTTTTTAAAGTTTTAGAGGATTAAAGTTAAGAAAAAGTTAGGGTTTAAGGTTTTAAAGGGGTTAGATTTTACTTTTTTAGGTTTAGAAGTTGAATTTAGGTTTCGGTGGAGACTTAGGCGTTTAGAATTTGGAAAAAGCAATTTGATTTATGAAAGTAAACCAATGATTTAAAGTTTATAAAGCAAAAAAGATATTTTTGGAGCTTTTAGAAAGAAACATAAACAAATTTTGGTTTTATTGGAAAACATGTTCAATTAGGGTTTTAGAGTTTTGAAGAAATAAAAGTAACAATTTTATGTCTTTTGGAAAATAAACCAACGAAATAAGGTTTTTAACTTTAGAAAAACTAAATTAAAGTTTTGAGATTTTTGATTTTGAAAGACCAAATTATATAATCTAAGCTACTGTGAAAAGCAAAAAAAGAATTTAATACATACCTCCTTTTGATGATTCCTCCAAAATTCATTTTTCTTGGATGAATTAAAACAAAGACATGCTTTGTTGCCTTTGAATTCTGGAATTCCCTTCACTGCTTCTCTCCAAAAAGTCCCCCTCAATTCACTGCCAGAAGGCCTTTTTCAAGTTTCCCAGTTTTCCCTTTTAATTTCGGTTTCCAATTCTCCTATTTCATTCCCTCCTTCTCCTCCCTTTTGTTCTGTTATTTATAGAGGTTTTTTTTATTGGTTTTTCCTAATTACACATGGCATACCATATTTAATAAGAAAAGGAAACCGAAACCTAATTATAGTAGGTTTCGAAAAATTTGCGTCCGAAAATTTCGCTGCCGAAAAAATTTGCCGCAGGAAAAATTGTGCTGGCAAAAAAAAATCTGCCGCAGTTGTCTGCGGCAGTGGGCGGGGAGTAGGCCTGCAGGCGGGTGAAATGGCCTCACCCTGGCCATTTCGCTCGTAGGATTTTCCTGCGTGCGAAATGGCCCTTGTCCATTTCTCGCAGCCCGATCTTTTTTTATTATTATTTTTGAATTTTTATTCATTTTACCATTTTTTACTAAAATAATTATTAAAATTAATTAAGATACGATAAAAATTATTTTGGACTAACTAAAATATATTGAACAACACAAAAATTATTTTGGACTAATTAAAATATATTGGATCGGAGCGGGTAAAAAATTAAGGGTCTACAGTTTGCCCCTTCTTGAGTGATCTGAAACTTTAGTGAAAGAGAGTGAAAAGCAATAAGACTTAATTTTTGAGATGGTGGAGGTTTTGGGTTCTGGACCCGGTTCGAGTTCTGGACTCAAGGATAATTCTAGGTTCTGGACCTAAAGAAAATTTGGGTTCTGGACCCGATCTAAGTTCTTAGACTTAGAAATAAATTCTAGGTTCTAGACCTAAGGGTAATTTGGGTTCTAGACCCGAGCTAGGTTCTAGGCTTAGAAGAGATTCTAGGTTCTGGACCTAAGAAAAATTTGGGTTCTGGACCCGGTTCGAGTTTTGGACTCAAGGATAATTCTAGGTTCTGGACCTAAGGAAAATTTGGGTTCTGGACCCGATTCGAGTTCTGGACTCAGGGATAATTCTAGGTTCTGGACCTAAGGAAAATTTGGGTTTTGGAACCAAAAGACTCGGATACTTGATCCTAAACTAGACTCGGATACTTGATCCTAAGTGGATTCGGATACTCGATCCTAACTGGATTCGGATACTCGATCCTATCTGGATATGGATACTCGATCCTAAACTGGATTTGGATACTCGATCCTAACTGGATTTGGATACTCGATCCTAAATTGGATTAGAATACTCGATCCTAAACTGGATTTGGATACTCGATCCTAAACTGGATTTGGGATACTCGATCCTAACTTGATTTTGATACTCGATCCCAACTTGGATTCAGATGCTCGATCCTAAACTTGATTGGGATACTCGATCCTAACTGGATTTGGATACTCGATCCTAAACTGAATTTTGATACTCGATCCTAACTTGGATTTGGATACTCCATCCTAAACTAAATTTGGATACTCTATCATAACTTGGATTCGGATACTCGATCCTAAACTTGATTGGGATACTCGATCCTAACTGGATTTGGATACTCGATCCTAAATTGGATTGGGATACTTGATCCTAACTTGATTTGGATACTCGATCCTAAACTAAATTTGGATACTCGATCCTAACTTAGATTCAGATACTCGATCCTAAACTTGCTTTAGATTTGATTTGGTTATTTGGACCCGAGATTGGGTACTCAAACACGAGAACGGGTGCTTGGACCCGAGATTGAGTTTGATTAACCTTTTAGTTGAGAAGTCTGACTGCTCCGGCTGTTCTATGTATGGTGGTTCCTCACCCTCAGAATGGATCTTCATCCTTTGAGATCGGGTCTTCACCCTTAAAAAGGAATCTTCATCCTTTGGACTTCGGGTCTTCACCCTCTGAAATTAGCTTCAGTTCTCTTAGCTGAACTGATCTTTTGTCTTTTGCATCTTCATTCTTTTGAGAGTTCCATTCTTTAGTCCTTCCTTTTTGCAAAAATTCAGCTATCTTTAATTGGACCTTGTATCCTCTCATTGTCCCCCAAGGATTTTTCTTTCATGCCAGCTTTGATTGATGTTTTTCTAGCCTAGTTCTTTGCATAAGCACGCATTTCTTCTATTTGCAACATTACTGGAGCTTTCTCAAGCAATGGGCTTTCCATGCCCCCCTGATTTGACATCTTCTTTTGATTCTTTACTTCACAGAGCATTTGCTGTTCACTTTGATAAAGAATAGGCAATACAAGACAAGAAAATGTGTCGTGATATGCTCATGTATGCATGATAATACTCACAGCGGTTTCATTGACTCACAGACCGAGGTGATCGGCATAAGTATTCTTATTGGTTCCATTTTGATGCTTGTTCAAGTCTTGCATTGGAATGATAGAAAGCTTTGCATTTGTGGCTTCTATCTTCAAGATGTTGAAAACATGAGTGGTGGAGACCCTAAGTAGCAGAGTCAAGGATTCATCTATTTCAAACTATACTTCAGCATATCGGTGGATAGCTTCTTCATGACCTTGCCAATAATCATTTCCTTTGCCCAATATGTCCTTTGGAGGTTCAACATACCTCCCTTAACTTGAAGGCTTTGTATGACAAAACACTTTTTTTTTATTTCTTGATTTTGAAATCAAATGTTGGTTTTGCCAAATTCATGTCAATGTACCTCATGACTTGATTTTTCAAATTAACATATCCATAACATGACAACCCTAGTTACCGTACTAAACTCGGGAATCATTTCTATTTAATCAAGAATTGTTGCACTTCAGATAGGCACATACACATTACTTGGCCAAAGGTCTCATTTAAGTTTAAATATTGTCTATCTCATATGCATGCTTATCCAAACTATCTCCACTAATAGACTCTACCTACCAAGAGAGAACAACAGGTCTTTGATAGGCTTGAAATGGGGTCTATGAGGGACATGGGTTTAAATGAATTCCATTTTGAGATTGGAGCTGGTGTGACACAATGGACAAACCTTCACACTACAGACTTCTTATTTGAACTTTAGGCAGTTGGGAGCAACCTTGCTAGACTTCCAAATTCCTTCTATCTTCTTGGCATTAATCTGGATCTTGATTAGGACAATCTTTGTTTCTTGCAAAACGTTTAAGACCCAAATTCATTTCTTTTCTTCTTTTCCCTTTTCTTTCCTCTTTATTTTTCTTACTCTTCCTTTTCTTTCTCTTCCTTACTCTTCCCTTTCTTTTATCATTCTGTCCTTCTTTCTTGTAGGACTATCAGGTACAAAACTTTCAAGAACTGGATGGTCTTTCTCCTTTTCCTTTGATTTTGATCGAATCTTTGGTTAGGTTGGACCAATTCAAGTCAATCCGTCCTTATATGCCAAATGGAAGCCTTTTGTTGTCTTGGGTAAAAGAGAACTCAGTTGGCTTTTTGAACCACCTTTTTAGGTTTTCTTTTCTTTTTTTTTTTCTTTTTTTCCTTTTCTTTTTCTTTTCTTTTGTCTTTTTTGTTTTCTTTTCTTCTCTCTCTTTTTTTTGTTCTAGCTCTAAAAGAGTTGTCTTGTTTGTACTAACTTGAGCTTCCAATAATGGATGAGTGGAGTGACATAAATCTTCTTTAACAGGGTTAAATAATTTGTTACTCCGATGTTGATGTTGTCTTGATATATTGGAGATATTAAGGGAACATCAACTACCCTTATGGTATTGAGAACTTCACCCACCCTTATGGTTTTGAGAACTTCAACTATCTTCATGGTCTTGAGAACTTCACCTATCCTCATGATCTGGACTAAGACTTGCCAAAAGTATCACAACAGCTCAGGGTAGATTTGTTGGGGTTATATGCCAATGAAAAGAAAGCTAAAATTTTATGAAGGCTCAAAGGGACAACTAGGGATTGATATTTAATTGAGTGGATACTAGTTGTTGGCTAATCAAACAATGCCTAGATCATTTCTCTCTTAAATAACAGAGTTCAATTTCACCTCGAAAATTTGTCAAAGCATGTTCTAAGACTGACTAGGACCTAGACAAAGATAATTATGCAGGAGCCCTCTCTAAGTAAGCATACACAACTCAATGCTATAGAGCAATTCCCTCATTTAGTAAAGTCATTCAAGTCATGATGTCTAGACACATTAATTCATGAATCATCAAGGTAGATTCCTCATTGGTTGAGCACCAAAATGAACAAAGACCAACAAAATTTTGATGAAAATAATTTATTTAAACAAATTTAAATTTGAAAAACACAATAGTTCCAATTAAATATTAAAGAAAGTAAAATTGAAAAGCAACATTCAAGCTAAGGAAAGTTCGTTGAGTTTAAGCTTCTTTTCCCTTCACATCTTCAATATTTCCATCTTGAAAGGATGATAAAACAAAATCTTCTTCCAATCCTTTTCCCACCATGAAGGTTGCCGGTGGAGGTACTCTATTGAACCTTGGTAATGGATTGTCTTTGGTGTTGGGCTTATCCGGCTTGGGTAGCTTGCCACTATCAATCAAATCTTGGATCTCATGCCTTAGACGAGCACATTTATCTGTTTCATGCCCTTGCATTCGATGAAATTGACAAAAGGCCTCAGCATTGAAGTTTGGTGGCAGTGGATTATGTAGTGGTCGAGGAGCTAATGGTTGCAACAACCCTTTCTTTTGCAGCTTGCTAAAAACTCAAGATAGAGGTTTCCCTAATTCTGAGAATTGTCTTTTATTTCCTTGACCGGTTACATTAACATCAACTTCTTTTTGCGTGCTTTGATTTTCGGACTAGTAATTCCCTTTGTCATTCCTTCTTGCCGAAAAGCGATTCTTTTCTCTTTCCCATTCTTCAATTTGCAAACCAGCTTGGAGAAGATCTTTGAAGTCACGGATGAGTGTATGTGACATCCTCTCACAGAGACTAGGCAACACCCCTCTCACAATCATCCTTATTTGATCAGATTCATCAGACCTTTTTTTTAGCAAAGCGGCCTTGTTTCTCCATCTCTTCACATAGTCCACAAAATTATCATTTTGCCTTTGTCTAATGGACTCAACTTCCATTAAGGTAACTTCCATTTCAACATTATACCCATATTGTTGGATGAAGGCTTTGTAAAGTAGATCCCAACTCTTTTGTGTACTTTCCTCTAAGGTGTTGAACCAATTTTGGATAACAGGGTCCAATGAGAGCATGAAGTACCTTAGAGTTTGAGCCTTAGTAGCTCGGGCAGACTGCATAGCAGTGATATACTGCTTCACATGGAGATGAGGATTTCCAGTACCATCATACTTCATAAAAGATGGCATCTTGAACTTGTACGGAACTTCTTCATCTAGCTCAAACAATTTGTCGATCTCGGACACCTCTTTGGTTTTCAACTTCTTCTCAAATTTCTTTTCTAAATCAGCAATCATCTTTTCAACATCAGAAGTCTCGGTCTTTTCAATAGTTTCCTTCTCAACAACCTTTGGCTCCTTTTTGTCTTGAGGATCTTGATAGTATTGAGCCCAATCATCATCATCAATGATCACATTATCATCATCAAAAGCTACTTCACTAACTTTAGTCTTCCCTTTGTCCTTTGGCTTCTTAGTGCTAGCAGATGCCTCGGCATGATTCTCTAAGATTGCAGGCAATTGGTTTTTCATGGTCTCAGCTAGGGCCTCTTTTATTTCTTCCATCTTGGCATTGAGGGGCTCATCCACCATCCTTTGAATTTGTTCGGGCTCCATTATTTTTAGTGAGTAAGTGATTGATTCGTTGCTAGATACATCACCTCCGGCGTAGGTCGGATTGTTGTAAGCTTTTGAACTGTCATAATCCAGGGCTGTGAGCTAGAGAGGATCAATGATATGAGATGCAAATGTATGCATGTATGCACAAACAACAAACAAGGATAATTAGGACGTTCCTTCCAACATTATAACATCCACACATGAATGGCGAGTCTCTTTTCCTAGGCATATGGTTGACAAAATACCAACATGGGGTACCTTGCTTTCGAATAATTCCCTCGGACGTTTCAACCAATAGTTACATTTTTGAAAATGGAAATCTATTCATGATAATTCCCATTAATTAGGTTTTAATCCATCCAACCAACTAAAGTAGCTTTTATGCTATATTGGATTAAAACTAAATTAAGAGGTTTATCATAGATAGATTTCTCACTTGAAAAAGGTAACTAATGATTCATGCCAAAAACAAGCCCATGGTTAATTTATTCTTAGTGTAAACTAGGCTCACAATTGATTTTTGGTATTTCTTAATTGACCTGAATATTTTTGCAAGCTCTTTGTAAGGAGAAGTTGGATAAAAAACAATTTTGTTTCTAAGCCCATAAAAAGATTTTAGAAAAAATAGATTTTAGGCTTAGTATTTGGGCCATGGGCCAAAGAATTTTTGATTTGTTTTTAGAAAAGTTTTATGTCCAAAGACCATCATGAAAAGTTTTGATAATAGCTTCGGTCTTTTGGAATTTAAAGAAAAAAATTATTTTGAGCTTACAATATACTTAGGTCATATTAGAAAAAGAACAAACCAAATAAGCCATGATTTAAGCCAAGATAAACTAACCATAGTCAAACAAAATGCATTTGGGGTATAACCTAAGGAAAGTAACTAGGCCAATTACATGAGCTTTAATCTTTGGGTTAAAAGGTTAGGTTTCCATAGCAAGTATATACCAAACGGTACGAGGCTATGAGTGGTTATGCCATGCTCGATCTCCATACCTTGGGTGAAAGTGTGGTATCCCTTACATAACACAACACGGGTAACACGGGCGTCCTAACTCACGCACATAATGCAATCTAATATGATGCAATGGATAATATCATTATAAGAAAGAATAGAATAATATAAAGACCAATGGAATCAACTTCTCTTGTCCCCAGTGGAGACGCCATTGTGAGCGGGGATTTTCGCCCTCACTCCCTGTGGAATGGTTCTTGCGACTTCGGCACTGTTTAGGCTCAGGGCCTTAGAGAACACGGACCTAAGTCCTGAGAAAATGGAGTCGCCACTCGGACGGGCCGGGAAAAAAGAAAGGGGTGGATGACTCAATTCCTAAGGAATCCCCAACCCCTTAATGGGTTTGGAAAGTTGGGTACGTGTGGGGAAGGTGAGAAAGGGCCCAGCACCCCCCACAATGCCCGGTTCATTGGAACTGGCCTCCTTTACAGGTCTTAATATTATAAAATTTTTAAATACAACAATATTATCCATATTACACACAATAATTAAAAGAAAGCATCAATATATTAAAATCAAAGCAAGGTCCAAGCAAAACGAATAAATGGACACCCATCCGAAGATGGAAACATGTCCTTACATCACATGCCTAAATAGGACACCCACCGAAAGGTAGAAACATGCCCTTTACTTTGGTTCTAAAATAGAAAAGCAATTTAAATTAAATGATTTTTAACTAATGAGGTACCCACCAAGTGGAAACATACCTCTTACAACATTTAGAAACCTAAATAAATTGATGAAAGTAAATAACCATTCATCATAAATAAATTATTCATCAAAGGTATTAAACATCAATAGAAAGTAAACATCCATCCATGACAAATTAAATAAAACAAGCATTAAACTTAAATAAATTAAAGCATAAAAAATAAATCAAACCATAATCAAATATAGAATTGAATAAAGCAAATAAAAATCTAAATTATAGCTATTGTTTTCATTTAGGGTTCTTTATTTCATATGTTTAGGGTTTTGGATTTTCATAGAATTAGGCTACTGTGACTTTTATGGAATTAAAATAAATTAAGGTTTTATGTTTTAAAAGGTTGGTAAGACTCATTGATTAACCAAATTAAGGTTTGAATGGTGAAATCATGAAACTAGGGTTTTGGACACTTTAAAATACTTTTGATTTATGATTTTAAATGATGATTTCAAGCTTACTGTGTAAATTTAAATATTTGTGTTCTTATGGTTTTTAAAGCTTTAAAGGATTAAAGTTAAGAAAAAGTTAGGGTTTAAGGTTTTAAAGGGGTTAGAGTTTACTATTTTAGGTTTAGAAGTTGAATTTGGGTTTAGTGTTTTAGGATTTAGGGTTTTGGTGGAGACTTAGGTTTTTAGAATTTGGAAAAAGCAATTTGATAATTTTATGAAAGTAAACCAACGATTTAAAGTTTATAAAGCAAAAAAGATATTTTTGGAGCTTTTAGAAAGAAACAGAATCAAATTTTGGTTTTATTAGAAAACATGTTCGGTTTTGGAGTTTTGAAGAAATAAAAGTAACAATTTTATGTCTTTTGGAAAATAAACCAACGAAATAAGGTTTTTAACTTTAGAAAAACTAAATTAAAGTTTTGAGATTTATGATTTTGAAAGACCAAATTATATAATCTAAGCTACTGTGAAAAGCAAAAAAAGAATTTAATACATACCTCCTTTTGATGATTCCTCCAAAAATCATTTTTCTTGGATGAATTAAAACAAAGGCAAGCTTTGTTACCTTTGAATTCTTGAATTCCCTTCACTGCTTCTCTCCAAAAAGTCCCCCTCAATTCACTGCCAGAAGGTCTTTTTCAAGTTTCCCAGTTTTCCCTTTTAATTTTGGTTTCCAATTCTCCTATTTCGTCCCCTCCTTCTCCTCCTTTTTGTGTTGTTATTTATAGAGGTTTTTTTATTTGTTTTTCCTAATTACACACGGCATACCATATTTAATAAGAAAAGGAAACCGAAACCTAATTGTATTAGGTTTCGGAAAATTTGCATCGGAAAATTTCGCTGCAGAAAAAATTTGCCGCAGGAAAAATTGCGCTAGTGAAAAAAAATCTGCCACAGTTGGCTGCAACAGTGGTTGGGGAGTAGGCCTGCGGGCGGGCAAAGGCCATAAATATTAAAATTAATTAAGATGCCATAAAAATTATTTTGGACTAACTAAAATATATTGAACAACACAAAAATTATTTTGGACTAATTAAAATATATTGGATCGGACTGGGTAAAAAATTAAGGGTCTACAGGAAGGCCCATTATAGGTTATGAGCTAAAATGTCAATGTAAACCTACCCTAATAGGGGTAAAGGAATTCCCATTCTACGTTTTGTCCTAAAATGTCTATGAAACCTACCCTAATGGGTTAAGGGAAGGTCCTATAGGTTTGACCTAAGATGTCTATGTAAACCAACCCTAAAGGCTTATACTGCCAGTTGTTTTCTAGTCTTATGTTAATTGTTCTACGACTATGTTGCCGTCTTAGTTACTAAACCAAGGTTTGAGTTATAGGCATTAACCTAGAATGTATTTTAAAATGTAATCTAAGGCTTTTAACTTAGAATGATAATTTTAGGGTCCTTGCCCAAAATGATTTTGAAAGCTGCATTCTAAGGTATTGACCTTATTTGTGCTCTAGGGTGCTGACCTAGAATAGGTTGAAAGTTCTAGAATTTCATTACTTATAATGGATTTTGAAGGATGGATTTATATGGTGTTGACCTTGAATACATATGAAGGATGAGCTCTAGGTTGTTTACCTATAATTTGTTTGATTACTGGATTCTAGGGCTCTTATCTAGGATGATGTTAAGAGACAATCCTAAGTTTGGCTTAGGAATAAAAATAAGGATTTTAGGTGCCTTTAAACCTAAAATTTTGGTTGATAGTAAATAGGATTTAAGGGGATGCCCCCTGAATTCGAGGTATGGCCATTTGGCTTGCTGAGTATACATGGTTGATAAAATATTCAATTTTGGCAAGACTAGAGGTGTTTTGGTAAAGCTTTAGCAACTATGGCTAGTTTTAATCTTTCAATGTTGGATTTGACTATGGTTGGGTCAATCTAAGTTTGAATTACTTTAGAGGGTTTATCCTCTGGTAAGTTGGAATTGTCTTAGCGGGCCTTGGCCTTAGGTTTTCTTTAGAGGAGCTTGGCTTCAAATGTATTTTCAAATGATGGCTTGGCCATAATTTCTCTTGGGGTGCTTGGCTTATGACTCAGATTTTGACTTTGATAGAAGGGCATGCATTGGGTATGTCCTTTGACTTGTCTTGCAGGTCTTGGCTCGAGGTTATCTTGTTTAAGGGGGCTCAACCTCAAGCTTGGCTCATTTTCTAGAGACTTGGCCTTAAGTTTAGGTTTGAATTGTGTTAGGACCTAGCCTGGCTATCTGCAAGTGCACAGGTCATAATCAAGTGAGTATCATTCCCATGAGGAAGGGTATTTAAGTACTAAACAATTAAACTAACTATTATATGTATAGCAAATTGATGCGAATTAAAAACTAAGTTAACTAAAATTAAAGCTAAACTAAATTTTAAAATTAAATCTAATATTTTTGGCATTAGGGTTAAACCTATTCTTATTGATTAACTATGGATTTCCTAAGGTCTTGACTCATTTTTAATCTACTCTTGATTATTGATTAGGTTCTCCTAAATTAAGGCTTAGTCTCTCTCAAGCACTAAATCTAACATTGAACTTAACATTGTGTCTGCTCTCATGATCACAAGCACATTAAGGAAACTCATTACAATTTGTGAGTAACCTTTGTATCAACCTCTTAAGTGTTTACCCTATCTCTAGGTGCAAACTTTAACCTAAGATTGTTACCTTCTTGAACTAATATTGTACTTCCACTCTCACTCCATCACACAATACCTTAGATCGATCAATTATTGGCCAGATAATCAATGCATTAAGATC
Organism: Garcia nutans; assembly: GCA_947685225.1. NCBI lineage: Eukaryota > Viridiplantae > Streptophyta > Magnoliopsida > Malpighiales > Euphorbiaceae > Garcia > Garcia nutans. The sequence continues at coordinate 30,873,357 of CANTUV010000013.1, forward strand.
ACATATAACAAAATAATCAAGAACAATCTTTAATTGAATCAAATTAAAATGACCACTCCATAGATTAATCAATTATGAAAAAGTTTAACCCTAATAGGGTTTTTAGTTACTCATTATTGAAAAGTAAAATAAAAAAGAAAGAGTAGAAAATAGAAGACATAATTGAAATTAAAATTAAAAGAAATCTAAAGAGAACAAGTTAAAAAGATCAAACTTGGAAAGAAGAAAGATTTTTGGACTTGAATTTCTCTTGCACAAAATTCTCTCTTCTTCAAAGTTAACTCTAACATAAAATTTAGAATTTTTAACCTAAAATCTAATGTATCAGTTGTGAGGGAGGTCTAGGATATTTATAGGGGATTAGGGAACTTCTTTTAAAAATAGAAAAAGGTTGTGATGGGTTTAGAAGAGTCTCTATTAAAAAAGAAGTCAAATTTTAATTAAAGGAAAACATATCCTAGTAAATAGGGAAGTTGTAAAATTCGTGCAGAATATTTGAAGCAATTTTTTCATATGATAAATTTCAATATCTTCATAATAATTGTATCTCTCAAAGTATAGATGAATTTGCTATTTAGATTTAAATTTGTAGTTCTAACTTTGCATAGATGTTTGGAGGTCCAAATGAACTCAGATTTTTTAAAAATAAGACTATTCTGAGAAGATTGAGATGTCTTCTAAAAGCTTCACGGGAAACACTTTCTCATTATGAAACTCTAGAATTGTCAAAATCTTAAGTAAAGCATTAAAGGTCAAAACTGACAAAGTTTGAAAATCACATAACATGTTCGGACATTAGCTATTTGGATCCCATGGGCGTGGTAATGAAAAGCCATGACCCTGGGATTAAAATTACTTCTAGATTTTCCTTGTTTTATTCCAATTGAAGTCCATAGGTATGTCATTTAGTGCCACGACAGTGGGTCTGGACTTCCTTCTGCCTTTTTGCACCTTTTTATTAAATTTTCATCAACCTTTAATGAAAAACTTGTATTTTTGACATTTCCAACCTAAAATATGATAAATTCTAACTTCATCAAAGAAAATACATCAAATTCAATTGAAAATAATTAAAAACATGATTAGAATTATTTAAAATAATAGTCAAATATGACTTTATCAAATTGCTTTGGAGGGATTGTTCTCAAATTTGCTTATCTTGGAAGGCTTAGCCTACTTTGGAAGATTTGATCTTAGATTTGAATTGCTTTTGGAGGGCTTGTTTTCTAGCTTAATATAAAAGGCTTGGCCTTGGCTTGATTTGTTTAGAGGTTTCAAAGGGCTTGGCCTCAAGTTTAATATGTTCTTAGGTTTGATCTAAAAAGAGAAGTTGATCACTACAAAAAGTGCACTTCTTAGCATTGCCATATAGTTTCTCTTCCCTAAGAACTCTTTAAAAAAATTAATGTGCTCAATATGCTCATCCATAGTTTTACTATAAATTAGTATGTCATCAAACTAAACAATAACAAACTTTGTAAGGCCTCCCAAAACATGGCTCAAAAGTCTCATGAAGGTACTTGGTGCATTAGTTAATCCAAATGGCATGGCCAACCATTCATACAACCCATATTTAGTTTTAAATTTCATTTTCCATTCATCCCCAAGTTACATCCTCATTTAGTGATACCCACTTTTAAGTTCAATTTTAGTAAAAATGCATGCACCACTCAATTCATCAACTATATCATCAAGTTTGGGGATAGGATGTCTATACTTTATAGTGATTTTATTTATGGCTCTGTAGTCTACACACATCCTCCAAGTCCCATCCTTCTTAGATATAAGCAACATAAGTATACCACATGGACTTAAACTCTCTCGAACATGCCCTTTTTCCAACAACTCCTCCACTTGTCTTAGTAGCTCCTTAGTCTCCTCCGGGTTACTTTTGTAAGTTGTTCTATTTAGAATTGGAGCTCTATGTATGAGGTCAATTTTATGCTCCAAGCCCCTCAAAGGTGGAAGTCCTTTTGGTATTTCTTTAGGAAATATATCCTCAAATTCCTGCAATAAAGAGACCATAGCACTGGGTAAAGAATTAAGGTTAGATATGTTCAGAAAACTCTCCTCATATCAATGTACAATGAGAGATTTTTAAGCATAAAAACTATTTTTCAGCTATCTTTCTTTTGCATAAAAACTATGTTTTCTTTCCCTCACCTTTTTCTTTTCTGTCTTCCTTTATCTCTTTCTTTGAGCTCTCTCCTTTCTCATTCCTCTTCTTTTTAACCTCTCCTTTCTTTTCACTCTCATCTTTTATATTCTGTCCCTCTGGCTTACTTTCTTCTCTTTCAATTTTGCTTTCTTTTTTGCTCAACTTCCTTTGCACCTCTCCTTCATATACTTCCTTAGGTGACAATGGTACTAAAGTAATTTTTCTGCTATCCTTCTCAAATGTGCAATGGTTTGTGAAACCATTATGTATTACTCTCCTATCATATTGCCATGGCCTTCCCAATAGAAAATGTCGCACTTCTATAGGAATTATATCAAATAATATCTCATTCTAATACTTGCCTATTTTGAAAGCCACACGTACTTGCCTAGTCACTCTAATTTGTCCACAATCATTGAGCCAATTCAATTTGTAAGGTTATGGATGCTTGATAGTTGGTAGACCAAGCTTCTCTACTAAGGTGGTGATTGCAACATTCATTACATTCAATTCATCGACAATCACATTACAAACTCTATCTTTTACTAAACACCTTGTATGAAATAAGTTCTCACTTTGATCACATTCCTCATGTTGAGCTTATTAATTCAAAGCTCTTCTTGCTAAAAGAACTCTACCACTCTCTGCCATAATAAGATCCTCTCCTTCATCCTCACTTTCTTCTTCTTCAGAATCCTCCTTTTCCTCTCCTTTCCATTTATCACTGGTTGAAAAATACTCCCCATCTCGCATGTACATCGTCCTTTAATTAGGGCACTCTCTCTTGTAATGACTTATACCACCACATTTAAAGCATTTAATTTTAGATGTGGATTCGGTCTTACCATTGTCTTTACTAGTGTTAGGAGCCTTAGAAACTTCATTGAGCTTGGTTTTATGCTTGGGTGGAGTAGCCTTTTCATCTTTCTTCCATATGGGCTTAAAAGATGTTGAAGATGAGAACCGACTCGAACTACTTTTTCTCTTTAATTGCCTTTCCACTTTGAATGCTAAGTGTTATAACTCTTCAAGCTCCATGTATGGCTTTAATTCCACTACATTGCTTATGTCTTTGATTAACTTGTTTAAGAATCTAGCCATGGTAGCTTCCCCATCTTCCTCTACATTAGCTCTAATCATGCACACCTCCATCTCCTTATAGTATTCCTCTACACTCTTGGAACCTTGAGTTAAGTTTCCAAAATGCTTGTACAACTCTCTATAGAAGTGGCTCAGTACAGATCTTCTCCTCATAATAGACTTGAGTTCTCTCCACTCTTCAATTGGCCTCTCTTTATTCCTCCTCCTTCTTTACTTGGTGTCATCCACCAAGTGATGGCATAATCTTCAAAGGTAATAACACCTAGCTTCACCTTCTTAAACTCAGTGTATTCATGTGATGTGAGCATATCTATGAAGCTTAAGGATAGAAGCCTTGAATCATAAATCTTCAAGATTCCTAGTGGACTAATCACAAGACAAAGAGCCAAGAAGATAAAGGAAGCTTTACAAGCTTATGTTCAAATCTTCATGGATTCATATATGGAGCTATATGGACAGAGTAGAGACCAAGGGAAGCTTATCAACTTACTAAAAACATCAAAGCGGGAAGACTTGGAGGCACAGAATGCCTAGCAATCTCTCAACACTTTGTGCAGTCATTCTTCTTGTCTAACGACTTGTTGCGCAACCGCACTAGTTTCCATGAACTACACTGCCTATTTTTGTACTTCAAACACTTATTCCATTTTTACATGTTTATTTTATGATCTGAAGGTTTATTATTGTCTTTGGACTTTACGAACTTCTATATTATGGGCTACTTGTGTTTTAGGCACATTAGTTATTTGTTTAAGTTTATTAGTTAAAGGTTAGAGTTATGCTTGTTACCAAATATCCTAACTTAGAGTTTTAATATTTATAGACAGTATTTAAACTCTTGTTTGCCTCGAAAAAGAGGTTGGCCATTTTGATAATAGAGTTCTTAGAATTCTTGAGAGATCATTGTCTTTTATTTCTTGGTTCTTGGTTGGATCAAGGTTTCTACTTGCAAAGTTTTGCTTTGAGTTGGTTAATTCCAAGGTTTTCTTTCACAAGTTGGATTTGGGTCATAAACTTAGAAAGGATGTGATTTCATCTTCCAAGAGATTGATATGACATGCAAAGATGAGGGGGTCTCCGGTTTAGTATACCAGTGGTTTGCATCAGTTTGGCCCAAAGGAGTCCAGTTGTTGCCCAAATTATACATCGATTCCACCAAAATCCTAACTGTCTCCTAAAGTGATTGAGATATTGCCGTAGAGACCTCATCATACTAGGATTGACCTATTGCATTATAATTACAATTGTTTATAGGTTCTTTGATCCAAAAAACCAACCTTGACAAGAGAATTGTGAGGTAAAAGGCAAGAGTGTGAGCTCAACTAGAGAAAAGCCAAACAACTTGAGTCCAAACACGAGTAGACTTGAGTGAAACACGTGAGGGAGTGAAGTGAGGAATATCTATCTATATATTTATTTCTTGTTTACTAACCTTTTAGTGGAGCTTATATTCAAACTCAAGAATGAGTGGTGACAAAAATAGGAAAGGTCATTGACCAATTGATCGAATGGATGCCCTGGCTAAAACTATACAAAATTTGAGTCTACAATTAGATGAGGTGAGAGATTGAATGGATAGGTTGAAGCTTCCATTGCTAGAGGTCAACCAAAAAATAATCCTAATGACCCTAGAAGAAGAGTATATAGAAGAGACCAAGTAGAAGAGAATTCGGAAGGGAAAGAGTCATTTGGAGAAAATGAAGAGGAAGAGGAAGTGAGGCCAAGAGCGAGACCAAATAACTGAGATGGAGGAGTGAAGTTGAAGATACCTTCATTCCATGGGAGAATGGATCTTGAAGCTTCCTTGGACTGAGAACAGAAAATAGAGTTGGTACTTGATTGCCATTACTACACTAAGTTCAAGAAGGTGAAGCTAGTCATTACTACATTTGAAGATTATGCAATCACTTGGTGGGATGACACCAAGCAAAGAAGGAGGAGGAATAGGGAGAGGCTAATCGAAGAATGGAGAGGCCTCAATTCTATTATAAGAAGAAGGTTTGTACCAAGCTACCACTACAGAGAGTTGTACAATCGTCTTCAAAATTTAACCCAAAGATCCAAAAGCGTGGAAGATTATTACAAGGAGATGGAAGTGTGTATGATTATAGCTAATGTGGAGGAAGATGGAGAAGCTACAATGGTTAGGTTCTTAAACTAGTTGAATAAAGACATAGCCAATGTAGTAGAACTATAGCCATACATGGAGCTTGAAGAGCTACTACACTTATCATTGAAAGTGGAAAGGCAATTGAAGTTGAAGAGTAGTTCGAGTCGGTTCTCATCTTCAACATCTTTTAAGCCTATCTAGAAGAAAGATGAAAATGCTACCTCATCCAAGCTTAAACCAAGCTCAAAGAAGTTTCTAAGGATCATGGTCAAATTAAATGCTTTAAATATGGTGGTTTAGGTCCTTACAAGAGGGCTGTATTCAGAGGATGGTGGACATGAGAGATTAGGAGTATTTCTCAACTAGTGATAGTGAAGATGAGGGAGAGGATCTTATTCCTGCAAAGAGTGATAGAGCACTTGTAGCTAGGAGAGCTTTGAATTTACAAGCTAAACACAATGAGTGTGATCAAAGAGATAATTTATTTTGTGCAAGGTGCTTAGTGAAGCACTGAGTTTGTGATGTGATTAATGATGGAGGGAGTGTGATAAATGTTATAAGTACCAACCTAGTAAAGAAGCTTGGTCTACCACCAATCAAGCATTCACAGCCTTACAAATTGAAGTGGCTCGATGATTGTAGAGAAATTATAGTGACCAGACAAGTGCTTGTGACTTTCAAGATAGGTAAGTATCAGGATGAGATGTTATTTGATGCAATGCATGTACAAGTGGGACATTTGCTTCTGGGAAGGCCATGGTAATATGATAGGAGGGTAATGTAGAATGGTTTCACCAACCATTACTCATTTGAGAAGGATGGAAGAAAAATTACTTTGGCACCCTTGTCACCTAAGGAAGTATATGAGGGAGAGTTAAAAAAGAATTTGGGAGAAAAAGAGAGCAAAAGTGAGAGAGAAGAAAGTAAGCAACAGGAAAAGAGTACAAAAGATGAGAGTATAAAGAAAGAATACAATAAAAGAAGAGAAGTGAGAAAGGAGAGAGGTCAAAGTAAGAGATAAAAGAAATAAGTAAGGAGAAAAGAAAAGATAGTTTTTATACAAAAGAAAGAGAGTTGAAAAGTAATTTTTATGCCTAAAAATCTTTCATTGTACTTCGGTACAAGGAGACTTTTCTAAACATATCTGACCTTGATTCCTTGCCTAGTGTTATGGTGTCTATGTTGCAAGAATTTGAGGATGTATTTCCTGAAGAAATGCCAAAAGGACTTCCACCTTTGAGAGTCATGGAGCATAAAATTGACCTCATACCTGGAGCTCCAATTCCCAACAGACCAGCTTATAAGAGCAATCCAAAATAAACTAAGGAGCTACAAAAGCAAGTGGAGGAGTTATTAGAAAAGGGACATGTTCAAGAGAGCATGAGTCCATGTGTTGTACCTGTGTTTCTTATTCTTAAGAAAGATGGAACTTAGAGGATGTGTGTAGACTACAGAGCCATAAATAAAATCAATTTAAGCTATAGACATCTTATCCCTAGACTTAATGATATGCTTGATGAATTAAGTGGTGCATGCATTTTTATAAAAATTGTCCTTAAGAGTGGATACCACCAAATTAGGATGCAACCTAAAGATATATGGAAAACTACATTTAAAACTAAGTATGGGTTGTATGAATGGTTGGTCATGCCATTTGGAATGACTAATGCACAAAGTACATTCATGAGACTTATGAACCATGTTTTGCGAGAATTTCTTGGAAAATTTGTTGTTGTTTATTTTGATGACATACTAATTTATAGCAAAATCATGGATGCCATATTGAGAATATTAGGCCCATTTTAAGAGTTTTAGGGAAGAGAAACTTTATGGCAATGCTAAGAAGTGCACTTTTTATAGTGATCAACTTATCTTCTTAGGATTTATTATTAGTAAAGATAGACTTGTTATTGATGAGGAGAAGATTAAAGCTATTAAAGTATGGCCTAGACCTACTTCGATTACTGAAGTTAGAAGTTTCCATAGGCTAGCTAGGTTCTATAGGAGATTTGTTAAGGACTTTAGTACTATTGTTGCTCCTTTGACTAGTATAGTTAAGAAAGATGTAGGTTTTAAGTGGACTAAAATTCAAGACGATTCATTAACTTGCTTAAAGATAGATTATGTTCTGCTCCTAGTTTATGTTTGCCTGACTTTAAAAAACTTTTGAGATCGAATGTGATGCCTCTGAAGTAGGTGTTGTTGTTGTTTTGTTATAGGAAAAGTGACCAATTATATATTTCAGTGAGAAGTTAAATGGAGCACAACTTAACTACTCTGCTTATGACTAGGAGATATATGCTTTGGTGAAGGCATTAGATATGTGGCAACACTATCTACTACCCAAGGAGTTCATGATCCATACTAACCATGAGTCGCTCAAGCATCTAAAGGAGCAAAAAAAGTTGAACAAAGGGCATGCTCGATGGGTAGAGTTTATTAAAACCTTCCCATATGTGATATAATATAAGCAAGGTAAGGAGAATGTGATAGTAGATGCTTTATCTAGAAGTACACTCTAATCTCTACCTTATCTTCTAAATTCATAGGATTTGAATAAATCAAAGATTTATATGCTAAAGATTCTAATTTTTTCTAATGTGTATGTGCAGACCCTTAATTTTTGACCCAGTCCGGTCTGTTATTTTTTATATAGTCCAAAATAATTTTTGTGGTATTTTAATTAAATAATATTTATTTTAGTATATTATTTATAATAAAAATAAAAATGGTGAAGTTAATAAAAATATAAAAATAATAAAAATAAAAATCGACGACGAAAAAATCGACGATGAAAAAATTTCATCGCCTAAGGTCTAATTGACCAAGGCCATTTCGCCCGCAGGAAGGCGAAATGGCCTTGGGCCATTACGCCGCAGGAATTTCCTGCGGCGAATTGGCTGGCCACCCAGCCAATTTCGCCAGGGCTCGCAATTTTTGCCAGCCAGCCCTCGCAGTCCTCGCCAACACTCGCAATTTTTGCCAGCGATATTTTCAAACGCAATTTTTTCCGAAACCAAATTCCATGTGGTTTCGGTTTCTTTTCTTAATTAATTTTAGTTTCCTTAAATAATTAGAACTAGGCTTGTAATATCCTCATATATGCTCTAGAAGTTTTGATTATGTTGTTGTTATTGTTGTTGTTGTTATATTGGATTGAATATATGTGTTAATTGCAAGAGAAAAGAAATTGGGAAAGAAAATAGGGTTTAGAGAGAATGGTATATGTTGTGTATATGATGATATATATAACATATAAATTGGTCAAATGAAGAGTCAAGGGGGTAGAGATATTTATTTTGTTGAATGTGAAATTACATAAAAGGGCTTATAAGTTAAAAGAGAGCTAGAACAAATGGTTAAGGGCATTGAGGTAATTTACCTTTAGAAATCTCTTGGTGGAGATTTAAAGAAGAAAAGATGTTGACTTGTGTTGATTTTCATTTCTTCTTTTTTTTGTGGGTGCCGGCCATTCAAGAAAGAAAGAGGAAGAGAAATGTTTTTGATGCTAGAAGCATTTTGAAGAAGGAATCAAGGGTTTTGGTTAAAGATTTGTGGAACTTCTTCATTTAAAGTAAGTATTTTTCTTGTTTTCTTTACTTATTTTGAAGTTGTGTTTGAAGTGAATTAGGGTTGGTTGATTTTGTGAATTGGTGTGTTTAAGAGGTGGTTGAGATGTATTTTCATGTGTTAAATTGGTTTTAAGTTAAGAGTTTAAATAGGTGTTGTTGTTGGAAGTGGTGGAGGTTGATTTTTGGAAGATGGAGAAGGATGTTGGTTTTAGGGTTTTGAGATGGTTTGTGTTTAGATGTATTAGGAATGTTTTGTGAAATGATTTTTGTGATGAATTTGTGTTTAAAACATTGTTTCCATTCATTTGAAACATGCAATATTGTGTTTGATGAGTTTGAGTGCAATTGGAGGAGAGTTGTGCATATTAGGGTTTGTGTTCTTGGGTGACACGGCCAAAGGGAAAGAAAGACACGGCCAAGTCAAGAGATTTTGGACGTGTTGGATTGGTTTTTGGGTGACACGGCCGTGTCCCCAAGCCGTGTTGCTTACTGTCAAGTGGTGTTGAGAGACACGGCCACAAGCTTGGCCGTGTCCCTCAAGTGGGCTGCCCGTGTTCTTCACATTTGTTGGTTAGGGATTTATTTCTTTGTTCTAATTGCATTGTTTGGATTCTTCAAAGGTATTTTGGTACCTAAACCTAAACATAAACACTTTAAACATACTTCAAACAAAGAATGCCCTAATCAAATGGATGTGGAAGATCTTAAAGCTATAAATGACATAAATTGTTCTTTGCCCTAATTGCATTGTTGAGATTGAATAATGTTATGTTATGCATTGTGAATGATAATGTGTTCCATGAGTAATGTATAATGAAATGTGATGCAAAGCCATTGTGATTGGCTATGATGATGATATTGAAAGAAAGAAGGCATGTTTGCCTAAATGTTGATGAGAATTGAGAATGGAAATGATAACTAAATAATAAATGGATTATGTGGCTAATGTGTTATTCCATTTTCAGAGTGGGTTGTTGGTGGCATGCCTAATAAGTGTAACAATCTCTTGAAGTTAGGTTGGATTGAATCCTTGAAGCCTAATTGAGATGTTACCACCCTTGAAGCTAGGTTGGGTTGGTTCTTGAAGCCAAGTTGGGTTGATGCTTAGCATGCTTTGCTCCCCTTGAAGCTTGGTTGAACCTAATCCTTGAAGCCTAGTTGGGTATATGATATTGATAAATGTGATAACAAAACCAAAACATTAACTCTGAAAATTGAATGGCATATTAGTGTGTCTTGGGCCCAATGCTTGTCTTTGTTTAATGTGAGTCATGATTTGTTTAATGTTGTTCATGAATGGTTAAATGAATAACTAATGAGGCATATGAAATGTAAAGGTATGTTGTTAGCCTTGCATATATGATGTTACATGTATAATATGGATTGAGAATTGGCATTGCATTGCACTGAAGCATAACACTAGCACATTTTGTCTTACTAAGCCGTTGGCTTAGCGCGATAGTGTTTGATCGCTCAGGTAATAGGGTTGAACCCGAGAGCTCTTCGAGACCGAGTGAGAGTAGACAGTGAAGAATTGATTTTGGGAACTTAATGATCAGAGGAGACTTGCCAATCATGTATAACTCTTTTATATTTTGTAAAGTAATGATTTTAATGTACATATGTGTATATTTGTAAATATGAAATTAAATGTTTTCATATATGTAAATATTTGATAAATTCCGCTGCGTAACAACTAAATGTATCTATATATATCTATTTAGTTTTGTATTACAAGTTAACTACTTATCTTTCTATAATGTATACAATTGAAAGATTATGGTATGGTTTAAAATGTTTTAAATGTTAAGAAAATCCGTAGCATCTCTATGTTTAGTGCATGTATACTACATTGTGGTGTTTGTAGTGTGCATGTATTGAATGTAGGGGTGTTACAAGGCTTATAATTTTTCCTATAAATAACACTTTAAAACTCAGAATTAGGGGACTCAAACTTTGGACTTTGGACTAGAACTTTGGGATTGTGACTTTGATTAGGGGATCAAAACTTGGACTTTTAAACTTGGATTATAGAAAACCCTAGCCAGAGAAGATTAGCAACAAGCAAGCAACCAACAATTCATCAAAGGTAGCCATACTGTCTTTGTTTTTGTTCATCCAGATGTTAATTTTGGTGGAACCAACTATGCAGGTTTGATCTTTAATCATAGATTATATATTTACATAGCTTTATTTCTTTGATTAATAAGAACATGCACACAGTACTTTGATCCTTAAATATATAATAATTTGATCTTCGTTTCAATAACTTAAATTGTCCCTTCTGTTTCTCAAAAACCCTAATTTATTTCTTCTGTCCCCAAAAACCCTAATTCGTTTCTTTTGTTTTCAAGAACCTTAAAAACATTAAATTGTTTCTCCTATTTCCAAAAACTTTAAAAAACCCTAAACCGATTTCCTCTAACTTTTTTACAAAATTTCCAAATGTTTTCTTATATCTCCAAACCTTAACCTACTTTACAGTTTCTAAAAATCATAATTATTTTATAAGACTCTAAACTATTTTCTTAAATCCTAAAATCAAATATGTTTTCCAAAATGTCAAAAACCGTAATTCTCTCAAAACTAATACGTAAACCCTAGTTTTCCTAAACCCTATCTTAAAACCTTAGAATCTTATAAACCTAAAGCCATAATCTAATAAACTTAAAATCACAATCCAGTAGCTAAGAATTATAAACCCTTATATCTTAAGATTCCAAAACCCTAATTTCATAAGATTACCCCTAAACCCTAATTTGATTAACCAAAAAACCTTACTACTTTCTTAAATTCATAAAACCCTAATCCATTCCAATTTTTCAAAACCTTTATAGTAGGTTAAAACAATAACAATAATAATACTAAAATCCCAACACCCTAAATGTTAATTAAAGAACTTTAAATAGAGACAGTAAACCCTAATTTGTATCTTTACTTGCTTTATTTAATTTTAGATTTGATTATGTAGTTTACTATATGCTTTGATGGTTGATTTATTTGATTTCAATGCTTGATTTATTTAATTTATCATGGATGGATGTTTTCTTTATTATTATTATTTGTTTATTTTAGTATTAAAATTGTAAGAGGTATGCTTTCACTTTGTGGGTGCCTCAATTAGTTAAATATCATGTAATTTAAATCACTTTTATATCTTGGATTAATGTAAATGGTATGTTTCCACCTTTCGGTGGGTGTCCTATTTAGTTTAGACATGGATGATGTAAGGACATGTTTCCATCTTCGGATGGGTGTCCATTTATTTGCTTTGTTTGGACATTGTTTTGATTTTAATATAATGATGCTTTATTTCTATTGTTGCGTGTAATATGGATAATGTTGTTATATTTAAGAATTTTATAATATTAAGACCTGCAAAGGAGGCCGGTTCCAATAAACCGGGCATTTTGGGGGTGCTGGGCCATTTCTCACCTTCCCCACTCGTACCCAACTTTCCGAACCCATTAGGGGGTTGGGGATTCCTTAGGAATCAAGTCATCCACCCCTTTCTTTTTCTCGGCCCGTCTGGGTGGCGACTCCATTTTCTCTAGACTTAGGTCCGTGTTCTCTAAGGCCCCGAGCCTAAACAGTGCCAAAATTGTAAGAACCATTCCACTGGGAGTGGGGGTAAAAATCCCTGCTCACAGTGGCGACTCCACTGGGGATAAGAGAAGTTGATTCTGTTGGTCTTTATATTATTCTATTCTTTCTTATAATGATATTATCCATTGCATCATATTAGATTGCATCATTTGTGTGAGTTAGGATGCCCGTGTTACCCGTGTTGTGTTATGTAATGGATACCTTACTTTCACTCAAGGTATGGAGATTGAGCATGGCATAACCACTCATAGCCTCGTACCATTTGGTATATACTTGCTATGGGAACCTAAGCCTTTTAACCCAAAGACTAAAGCTCATGTAATTGGCCTAGTTACTTTCCTTAGGTTTTTACCCCAAATGCATGTTGTTTGACTATGGTTAATTTATCTTGGCTTAAATCATGGCTTATTTGGTTTGTTCTTTTTCTAATATGGCCTAAGTACATTGTAAGCTCAAAATAAATTTTTCTTTAAAGTCCAAAAGACCAAAGCTATTTTTAAAACTTTTCAAGAGGGTCTTTGGACATAAAACTTTTCTAAAAACAAATAAAAAATTCTTTTGCTCATAACCCAAATACTAAGCCCAAAATCCATTTTTTCTAAAATCTTTTTACAATGGGCTACAAAATTACTTTCATCCAACCTTTTCTTACAAAGAGCTTGCAAAATATTTAGGTCAATTATGAAATAACAAAATCAATTGTGAGCCTAGTTTATACTAAGAATAATTAATCATGGGCTTATTTTTGGCATGAATCATTAGTTTCTTTTTCAAGTGAGAAATCTATTTATAATAAACCTCTTAATTTATTTTTAATCCAATGTAGCATAAAAGCTACTTTAGTTGGTTGAATGGATTAAAATCTAATTAATGGGAATTATCATGAACTGATTTTCATTTTGAAAATATAACTATTGGTTGAAACGTCTGAGGGAATTATTCGAAAACAAGATACCCTATTTTGGTATTTTGTTAACCATATTACCTAGAAAAAGTGACTCGCCATTCGTGTGTGAATGTTATAAGGTTGGAAGGAACATCCAATTTTTCCTTGTTTGTTAATTGTTTGTGCATACATGCATACATTTGCATCTCATATCATTGATCCTTTCTGGCTCACAACCCGAGATTACGGCAGTTCAAAACCTTACGACAATCTGACCTATGCCGGAGACAAAGAATCTAGCAACGACTCAATCACTTGCTCACCAAAAGTAATGAAGCCAGAACAAATTCAAAGAATGGTGGATGAAGCCCTCAATGCCAAGATGGAAGAAATAAAAGAGGCCCTAGCTGGGACTATGAAGAACCAATTGGCTACGATTTTTGAAAATCATGTTGAAGCATCTGCTAGCACTAAGAAGCCAAAGGACAAAGGGAAGACTAAAGTTGGTGAAGTGATTTTTGATGATGAAAAGGTGATCATTGATGATGATGATGATTAGGCTCAGTACTACCAAGATCCTCATGATAAGAAGAAAGAACCAAAGATTGTTGAAAGATCGGCTATGGAGAAAACTGAAACTTCTGATGTTGAAAAGATGATTGCGGACTTAGAAAAGAAATTTGAGAAGAAACTAAAAACCGAAGAAATGTCTGAAGTTGACAAATTATTTGAGCTAGATGAAGAAGTTCCATACAAATTCAAGATGCCATATTTTGCAAAGTTCAATGGAACCGAAAATCCTCATCTCCATGTGAAGCAGTATATCACTGCTATGCAGTCTGCTCGAGCTACTAAGGCTCAAACTCTAAGGTACTTTATACTCTCATTGGACCCTGTTATCCAAAATTGGTTCAATACCTTAGATGATGGAACACAAAAGAGTTGGGATCTGCTATACAAGGCCTTCATCCAACAATATGGATATAATGTTGAAATGGAAGTTACCTTAATGTAAGTTGAGTCCATTAGGAACGACCAAATGAAAATTTTATGGACTATATGAAAAGATGGAGAAATAAGGCTGCTTTGCTTAAGAAGAGGCCCGATGAATCCGATCAAATAAGGATGATTGTGAGAGGGGTGTTGCCTAGTCTTCGAGAAAGAATGTCTCATACACTCATCCGTGATTTCAATGATCTTCTCCTAGCTGGTCTGCAAATTGAAGAATGGGAAAGATAGAAGAATCGCTTTTCAATAAGAAGGAATGAGAAAGGGAACTACCAGTCTGGAAATCAAAGCATGCAAAAAGAAGTTGGTGTTAATGCTACTAGCCAAGGAACAAAAAGGCAATTTTCAGAATTGGGAAAACCGCTATCTTGGGTTCTCAATAAGCTACAAAAGAAGCAATTGTTACAACCCTTAAATCCTCATCCTTTGCCTAACCCTCTCCCACCTAATTTCGACACTAAGGCATTTTGTCAATTTCATCAAATGCAAGGACACGACACGGATAGATGTGTGAGGTTGAAGCATGAGATCCAAAATTTGATTGATAGTGGAAAACTGCCCGAGCCCGACAAGCCCAATACCAAGAACAATCCTTTGCCTATGTTTGGAAGAGTACCTCCACCGGCAACCTTCATGGTAGGAAATGTAACACCCTTATACCCTATATACGTACATTACATATTTCCAGCATATGTAAAATACGCATATATGGTATAAAAATATCACAGACCGGTTTACTAAATTTTTTTATTCACATTTCCAATTTAAAATTTCAAATTCTAAATATATAAAAATTAAATAGAATATAAATATTCTTTACTTGTTATAAGAACCCAAAATAAATAATATATAAAAAAATCTCTGGGAAAAATTCGCCAGAGTTTTGTCTGTAATTTGGATATCCCAAAATTTAGCAATTACTCAACCTGCAAAAAGAACACACTCCAAAATAATTTCCAATCACCATCTCAACCATACTTCTCAATTTCACCAAGTTTCTCAAATATTTATATATACAGATATATATAATTTAAAACACACTTACTCTCCCATTTCAAATACATTGACCTAAACATTCTTTATAATATACAATACATAAAATTCAAAACATAATATATTATGCATAAAACTCAAAATGTACAATAACATAAAAATATATACATGTTGCTGGTAGTATTTCTGTTCTCGATAGCAACTCAACAAGTTCAACTACAAGTCTAGACCAGACCTGGTCTAGAAGAACTCTCTGGCTTAGCTGGGTCTACCCTGTTACCTGAGCGATGAAAACAATCGACCTAAGCCGAAGCCTAGTGGTACAAACTTTGATAATAAAAATAAAACTCAATGCAATGCCAATGCATAATGCATATAGATGTCACATCATTCCACTTTCTTATATTTTTCAAATATTTCATAATTCACATTAAAACAAAGACAAGCATGGGCCCAAAAAGGATCTAATATGCTATTCAAATTTCAGAGTTATTGCTTTGGTCCATAATGATACCATGTGTCTAGCCCCGTAGGCAATATATCCATGGATAATGTAATAGCCCCAGTCTCTTGGACCTCAACCCGGCTAGACCCTTAGGCCCCAGTATCTTAGTCCTCAACCCGGCTAGACTGCTACAGTTTTTGAGGCTTACAACCCAGTCTTTTCACCCCAAAAACATAATATTTATCAAGGAGCCTGGCTTACGACCCAATCTTTTCACCATTCCAGCGTATAGCCCGTAGGCAATCATAGGCATGCCGCCAAACCCAGAACTCTAAAAATTGAATAACATACTAGGCACACAATTTATTCATATTTCTCATTATTAATCTCTTTCTCATTTTTACATATTCAATATAGGTACATTGCCTTATTTTCACTTTTTTTTTCACTTTTCTCATTTTTCAATCTTTCTTATTTTTCTCATTTTTCTCACTTTTCTAATTTTTATCAATATCAATTCATTTCATTTTTGCACATATCTCATTTTTTTTTGCATTCACAAAACATTACCCAATTACTTTGGGTATTTTCACATAATATGCATTTTCACATGTTACACAAATTAGCCATTATCAATGGCTTTTCACAATGCATTTAACACATATATAACATTACAAATGTCATAGCATATTATTCATACACAATCAATGAACCAAGTAGCTTAACACTTTTTTCAACCAAAATGTGTTAAGTCCAAATGTTTTGCAAATATAAACATTATATTCAAAGTTTGTACATACCTCCACTAGCAACCCAAAGCAAGCTAAAAACAACCTTCAATCCAATCTTTCTAACTTGCCCATCACCACTTGGATGAAGCAAATCAACCTCCCTCAAAGCCTAAACCAAATGTGATAACAAATAATTATTTAGTATCACATTTAATAGCATTTCCGACATTAAACCATAATTACACATCACTCCTACAAATTTTCAAAAATTTAGCCTTTCCTTACTTCAACATTAGAATTCCATTCTACTACAATTAAATTAGTGTTTTAAGTTTATTTATATTATTAAAAACATATTTTAATACATTTAAATCATTTACATTATAAAAATACACTCTTATACACAAAATCTCAAAAATGGCATAACCTTCCCCCATTGAAGGTTTTCCATTCCAACACAATCCATTACTCATTCCAAGCTTATATTCATCACTTTTAACACTAAACAACATGCTTAAACAAATAAAATCACACAATTCAACCACTTTGGAAAATCACTTTTCCAAAACCCTAAATCTCCACTTCCATTCTCAAACTCCAACCCAACACCACCAAATCCAATATTTTACTTTAAAATACTTGTTTATGCATTAAAACAATTCATTTGGAAACAATTTTCATAATTAAAGTTCATGTTTTCAAAACCCCAAAAATCAATAACCCTAAATTCTCTCTCTTCACCATTCTTTAACCAAACTCCATCATCTCTTCAATCTAACCTTAGAATCATTGTTAACTACCCAAAATAACATCATACACACCAATTCCAACAATTATAACATACTACATAAAAATCCAAATTTCCAAGGAATTCAACGAAAAGAGATGGAAACTTATTAATTTTGGTGGAAATCACCAAAAATCCACTTGACACTTGTTAATTCCTTCAATTTATGGAGTATGGAGGAAGCAAAATCCTTGGTCTTCAAGCTCCCATGGAAACGTCCTTGAAGAAGAAGAAGAAGAAGATGAAGATTTTTATATTTCTTTTCCTTTCATCTTTTTTTTAACCACATATATATATATATATATATTAAAATAATTTAATATTTAATTATTTTTTTAAGAAATTAAATGTCCTAATTTCCCTCTTCCATTCAAAAATAATTTGTTTTTGAATTATTTTATTAATTTTGAATTTATAAGATTTAATTACCAAAATACCCTTTTCTTTTAAAAAGTGTTGACTTTTATGTATGTTATGTATATTTTGTATATATATCACATATATATTCCACTTTTTCATTTAAAATCCCTTCATTTTTCATTTAAAACCATTAATTTAATTTATCCTTTTAAATTATAATTTATTTTATCAAATTTTTCAAAAATTAGAAATTTTCAAAAATTTTAGGATGTTACAGGAAAAGGATTGGAAGAAGATTTTGTTTTATCTTCCTTTCAAGATGGAAAAATTGAAGATGTGTAAGGAAAAGAAGATTAACACAACAAAATTTCCTTAGCTTGAATGTTGCTTTTCAATTTTGCTTTCTTTAATATTTAATTGGAATAATTATGTTTTTTTTTCAAATTTAAAAATTGTTTGAATAAATTACTTTTATAAAATTTTTGTTGGTCTTTGTTCATTTTGGTGCTTAATCGATGAGGAATCTAGCTTGATGTTCATAAATTAATGTGTCTAGGCATCATGATTTGAATGACTTTACTAGATGAGGGAATTGCTCTATAGAATTGAGTTGTGTATGCTTACTTAGAGAGGGCTCCTGCATAATTACCTTTGTCTAGATCCTAGTCAATCTTAGAACATGCTTTGACAAACTTTCAAGGCAAAATTCATCTCTACATATTTAAGGGAGAAATGATCTAGGCATTGTTTGGTTAGCCAACAACTAGTATCCATCCAATTAAATATCAATCCCTAGCTGTCCCTTTGAGCCTTCATAAAATTTTAGCTTTTTTTTCATTGGCTTACAAACCCCAACAACCTACCCTGAGCTATTGTGATACTTTTGATGTCACATCCTCCCACTGTATTTATGTCTAGCAGTCATGTGCACAGCAAGAGAAAGGATCTGGAGAGGTCATCCCTGATGGCGGTTCCTAGAGAAGGTCGCAGGACCAAAGGGACTTAATTGTAATTTCCAAAAAGTTTTAGGAAGTTAACTGTAATTTCTAAAAGTTGTACTGGATGTTCTTAATAGTGCACTTAACAGACTCCAAAAATGGAGAATAGAGAAAAATCGGATCGCAACGACGTGTAACGGTTTTTCCAGAAAACGTCCCGTTAGAGAGAAACGAAGACATGTAGACTAGGGTCATTTTGTCATTATTAATTAAAATTTATACATGAAACCAAGTATGAAATAAACACATGAGTGGGTAGAGGACGTCGAGGGGTTGAATATGAAATGATCGTCAGTAGAAATGGAGCCCGGGCAAAACGCGAGCAAAGAAAGGACCTAAAGGTAATTTTGTAAAAAGTTGAGGGCGTATTGGTAATTTTTCAAAACGACTTGGAAACTTAAAATAGACCTTAAAAATAGAAAGTAGAGGTCGAGAGGATCAAAATCATATATAGTTTTCCTCGTGGAACTGTACGGTTTAAAAGTTACGAACGAATAATCACCGGAGGGTATTTTGGTCTTTTCACACCTTAGACCACAAAATTTCGGTACAAGGAGGTGGAGGGGCCAAAATATAATTAAAAGAAAGTCTAAGGGCTTGGGTTTTAAATAAATAAAAGGAAGAGACATTTGGGCTAATGAAAATTAGCCATTTAGGGTTTATAAAAAGAAGAAAAGAAAAAGTGGTGGACAATTGGCCTTAAAACATTCATTCACCCAAAAGTGGACATCATTTCCACTATATATATATCATCATAGCAAGAAGAACAAAACTCTCTCTCTCCCACTTCAAAATTTCGGCCACCATAGGAAGAACACCAAAGAGTTCCAATTTTTGTCAAGTTTGATTTTCAAGGTAAGTTTTAAGGTTTTCAAGTATGTAGATTTCAATTCTAGTATCAATTTTAAGTATTTATATATCTATTGGAAGATTGGAAATTAGGGTTCTTTTGATGTTGATGCTTAAATGTATTGATTGAGTTTAAATTAAATGTTTGAGTTATGTTCTTGGTTTCTTATGGCAATTGAGTTGGTTAAATTTAATTTAAACCAAGTGTTTTGAGAAAAATTTTGGCAAGTTGATTTGGTGAACTTTAATTACTTGATTTAAGTTAAACATGCAAAAGTTGTCAAAGGGAAAGAAGCCTTCATATTGATTTGAAAAAGAAAAATAAACTATCCCATGTATTTCATATGTTTGGGCCGAAATGGTTCCAAAATGGCAGATTTCTGAACTCTTTTTGTGGCAGCTGTTTGAGGTAGAAAACGAATGAATTTTTCAACAAAATTTTACGTGTAATTAGTCAACATATGAAATAAGTTTTCTGTAAAATTTCAACTAAAAATAAGATTATTTACCTGGTCAAATGCATGACTGAAGTGGACTGAAATTTTGACGAAAACCCAGATTTTACTATTCATTTGGCGCTTGCCTTTTTGCTTTGCCGATTTTACGCGCCGCAACACTATTCATTTGGTCAATTTGTGACTTTTTGAGGAATGCTTTGAAATGTTTGATATGGTTATTGTGGATGTTAAAAATGTGAAAAGGGTAATGGTTTGACTAAAGAATGTGGTACGCGGCGTAAATGGCAAAGCGCGACGGGAATTAAAATTATTTCTCTAGTCATTCTAAAATGAAGTTTGAGACTTAAATTGAATCATTTTAACCTTTATGCTCTGCTGGGTAGTTGGTAGTGGTAGATAAGGGTATGGTGCACTATACTAACGCATGCAGTACTGCTCATTATTGTGATATGATATTTTATTCAGTGGTGAGGCCACTGAAGCCAGTGGTGAGGGCCATTGGTTATAACGAGGATGGTGAGGGCCATTCCTGTGATATGATAATGGTGGTGAGGGCCACTGCCTTATCACCATGGTTCCCTATATTCCAGTAGAGCCAAAGTGGTGTTTTGTTTTTAAACTACGTAATGCAAAATGAGTTTGAATTATGATTTTTACATTTGTTGGAAGCATATTTACACTGAATGTACAATAATTTCCATTGGTTTAATGTTGGTTGATTCATGATTTAATTATTTCCATTTATTTCAAATGCTTTCATGTTTTACTTATATTTTCATCGGTAAAGTACCCACTCGACATTGCTCAGCGAGTTAAGTTTCCTTGACTCGAAGGTTCGGAGCAGTAGCTAACTTTTGGGGAAGCGACGACCAGACCCACAACATCTCAGGGTAGATCTCTTAGTTTCTATTATGAGTTAGATAGTTGTGGCATGTATATGTATATATAAGTTTGAGAATTGCTATGTTATACTGTACGTTAGTAGTATGTAATAATAATAAATCTCTACTTTATTTTGTATTAGAAGTGTGAACTCTTCTTGCAGGTTTGTAGTTGAGGGTATAAGATGGATTCATTGAGAGTGTATTGAAACTGATTGTATTCACAATGGTTTGTGTAAAAATGTTTTCAAAAATCAGAAAAACCAGTTTTGTCGACACTTGGGACCCAAATTTCTAGGCGAACCTCTGGCAAAATTTCTGTAGAATCGAAACTAAAATTTGACTAAGTAAAATTGGTAGCAACATTAGGTTAGTGTGGCGCCTCTACCCGGCTTACACACGTAGGCCGAGAAGGGGTGTTACAATTTTTGGTATCAGAGCTCCGGTTTAGTCGGTTCTGGGTAGTTAGTTGAACTAAACCTTAAATGTATGATACATAAGGGCTTCCTAGTAATGTAAATACTTTTGCTTGGAAATAAATAAAAGATGTGTTGTATATGTGTTATTTAAGAGTTTTATCTTTATATACATGCCACCTAGGGTAATATGAGGCTGTTGGGCTGGGTCGTTACTGATGATGGGATTGTATACTTTTTGCTCTGTTCTTTCGATGTCGCGAGTAGCGCTAGACGTGATTGCAGGTCAGTTGTCTATGTTTGGAGTTTCGCTTTATGTTTTAAGAGATCCGGGTTCTTCACGCTCATATATATGCACGAAAAATGAAAAACTTGGGAACCTAAAGGTAGAACTAGAGGAAGAGGGAATATTAGTTACTAGCCCATTAGGGAGTGAGGTAATTACGAGGAAGGTAGTGAAAGATTGCCCCGTGGAGATACACGGACGTATCTTTTTGGGAGACTTATTTGAACTACCATTTCAAGAATTCGACGCTATTCTTGGGATGGATTGGTTGGCCAAACACGATGCACTGGTTGACTGTAAATGGAAGAGAGTTACTCTACATACTACAGACTGCGACGAAGTGACCTTAGTGGGAAAAAGGAAGGATTATCTAACTAACATCATTTTCGCTATGACGGCTAAGAGGTTAGTGCAAAAAGGCTGTGAGGCATACCTGTTATGAGCATTAGAAGCGAAAGAAGAGGCACCGAAGCTACAAGATATACCTACTATTTGTGATTTTCCCGACGTATTTCCTGACGATTTACCCGAATTACCATCTAAACGAGAGGTGAAATTCACCATAGACGTGTACCTGGGAGCTGCACCAGTATCCATTACACCTTACCGAATGGCGCCAGCGGAGCTAAAAGAACTAAAGGTACAGCTACAAGAACTTTTAGACAAGGGGTTCATTAGGCCAAGCGTGTCACCATGGGGAGCGCCAGTATTGTTCGTGAAAAAGAAAGACGGATCCCTAAGGTTGTGTGTGGATTACCGTCAACTCAATAAGCTGACCATCTAGAACAAGTATCCACTACCTCGCATAGACGATTTGTTTGATCAACTTAAAGGTGCTGGAGTCTTTTCAAAAATCGATCTACGATCGGGTAATCATCAATTGGGAATCAAAGACGAAGACATACCAAAAACCTCATTCAGAACTTGCTACAGACATTATGAATTCATTGTTATGCCTTTCAGATTAACGAATGCACCTGCAGTATTCATGGATCTGATGAACAGAAATTTCCATCCGTATTTGGATCAGCTCGTGGTTGTATTCATTGACGACATATTGGTGTATTCAAAGAATTGAGAGGATCATGATCGCCACCTTAGGATCATTTTGCAAACCTTGCGAGAGAAGCAGTTATACGCTAAATTCAGCAAATGCGAATTTTGGTTGGAAGAAGTAGCCTTTTTGGGACATATTGTATCGGCAGAAGGAATAAGGGTCGATCCCAAGAAAATAGAAGCAGTATTGGAATGGAAGCCACCTAAGACAGTAACGGAAGTCTGTAGTTTCTTGGGATTAGCAGGATATTATTGGAGATTCGTTAAAGGGTTTTCCATGATTGCCGCACCTATGACCAAGCTACTTCAGAAGAATGCCAAATTCCAGTGGACCGACGCTTGCCAACGGAGCTTTGAAAGGCTGAAGCAAAAACTTACTGAAGCGCCCATTCTTATACAACCCAAATCAGGAAAAGATTTTGTGATGCAGGAGGGCAAAGTCATTGCGTATGTCTCTCGACAGCTCAAGTCACACGAAAAGAATTATCCCACGCATGACTTAGAACTAGCAGCGATTGTTTTGGCTTTCAAGACGTGGAGGCACTACTTATACGGGGAAAAGTGTTACATTTATACGAACCATCAAAGCCTAAAGTACCTACCCACGCAGAAAGAATTAAACCTGCGACAGCAAAAATGGTTGCAATTGTTAGCCAACTACGACTATACGATTAACTATCACCCGGGCAAAGCGAATGTCGTAGCAGATGCACTTAGTAGGAAGTCGATGCAAGCGCTACGTGCTATGAGGGTAGAATTAAAGCCCATAGAAGATGGAACTATCTTTGTAGAAATGCACGTGCGACCTACCTTACATCAACAAATACGTGAGGCTCAGAATAAAGATGAACAAGTGAAGAAGTGGAGTCAACAGGTGCAGGAAAATTCATTAGGAGATTATCAAATTCGTCCAGATGGTATCCTATACTACATGAAGAGAATGGTGGTACCTAGGTCCGAGGAACTGAAGAAACAAATTTTGCAAGAAGCTCATAACAGTCCTTACACAATGCAACCGGGAGCAACAAAAATGTACCGGGACTTGAAGGAGTATTACTGGTGGCCAGGAATGAAAAGAGACATTGTGGATCACGTGACGAAGTGTCTAACCTGTCAGCAAGTGAAAGCAGAACATCAACTACCCTCAGGACTACTACAACCTATTATGATTCCAACCTGGAAATGAGACCGTATTACTATGGATTTTGTCACAGGATTGCCTATGACTAGGGACAAACATGACGCGATTTGGGTAATCGTGGATCGGCTTACTAAGTCCGCTCATTTCTTACCAGTACGTGTGGATTACTCGCTAGACAAATTGGCAGACTTGTACATCAAAGAGATCGTACGTCTCCACGGAGTTCCAACTTCAATCATATCAGATCGAGATCCACGCTTTACGTCAAATTTTTTGCAGAAATTCCAGACAGCCCTTGGGATTCGAACGTACCACAGTACAGCATTCCATCCCCAGACAGATGGACAGTCGGAAAGAGTGATTCAAGTTTTGGAAGATATGCTGAGGGCGTGCATTTTAGAATTTAAAGGCAGTTGGGACAAACACCTGAGCTTAATGGAATTCGCGTACAACAACAGCTATCAATCCAACATACAAATGGCTCCTTACAAAGCATTGTACGGTTGGAAATGCAGAACTCCAGTGTGCTGGATAGAATTGAGCGAGGAAAAGATGTTGGGGCCATATATAATTAAGGAAACTGAGAAAAAGGTAGAGATCATTAGAGACCGATTAAAAGTAGCGGCGGACAGGCAAAAATCATACTCGGACCTCAAAAGGAAAGACATACAGTTCGAGGTCGGTGACAGAGTATTCCTCAAAGTTTCTCCTTGGAAGAAGGTGTTACAATTTAAACAGAAAGGCAAGCTAAGCCCTAGATTTATCAGACCATATGAGATTATCAAACGGGTAGGTCCGGTAGCTTACCAATTGGCGTTACCACCCAAATTAAGTAAAATACATGATGTTTTCCATGTTTCAATGCTAAGGAGGTATCGTTCAGATCCAACCCACGTCATACAAGCTCAAGATATCGAGATTCAGCCCGACCTGACATACGAGGAAGAGCCGGTAGAAATCCTAGCACGGGAAATCAAAGAGTTGCAGAATAAGAAGATTCCATTGGTTAAAGTGCTTTGGAGGAATCACAAAGTAGAAGAAGCTACATGGGAACGCGAAGAAACAATGAGGAAGCAGTACCCATATTTATTTCCGCCTGATAGGCTTCGGAGCGAAGCCTAAATTAACGAGGGAGGAACTGTCACATCCGCCCACTGTATTTATGTCTAGCAGTCATGTGCACAGCAAGAGAAAGGATCTGGAGAGGTCATCCCTGATGGCGGTTCCTAGAGAAGGTCGCAGGACCAAAGGGACTTAATTGTAATTTCTAAAAAGTTTTGGGGAGTTAACTGTAATTTCCAAAAGTTGTACTGGATGTTCTTAATAGTGCACTTAATAGACTCCAAAAATGGAGAATAGAGAAAAATCGGGTCGCAACGACGTGTAACGGTTTTTCCAGAAAACGTCCCGTTAGAGAGAAACGAAGACATGTAGACTAGGGTCATTTTGTCATTATTAATTAAAATTTATACATGAAACCAAGTAGGAAATAAACACATGAGTGCATAGAGGACGTCGAGGGGTTGAATATGAAATGATTGTCAGTAGAAATGGAGCCCGGGCAAAACCCGAGCAAAGAAAGGACCTAAAGGTAATTTTATAAAAAGTCGAGGGCTTATTGGTAATTTTTCAAAATGACTTGGAAACTTAAAATAGACCTTAAAAATGGAAAGTAGAGGTCAAGAGGATCAAAATCATATGTATTTTTCCTCGTGGAACTGTACGGTTTAAAAGTTACGAATGAATAATCACCGGAGGGTATTTTGGTCTTTTCACACCTTAGACCACAAAATTTCGGCACAAGGAGGTGGAGGGGCCAAAATATAATTAAAAGAAAGTCTAAGGGCTTGGGTTTTAAATAAATAAAAGGAAGAGACATTTGGGCTAATGAAAATTAGCCATTTAGGGTTTATAAAAAGAAGAAAAGAAAAAGTGGTGGACAATTGGCCTTAAAACATTCATTCACCCAAAAGTGGACATCATTTCCACTATATATATATCATCATAGCAAGAAGAACAAAACTCTCTCTCTCCCACTTCAAAATTTCGGCCACCATAGGAAGAACACCAAAGAGTTCCAATTTTTGTCTAGTTTGATTTTCAAGGTAAGTTTTAAGGTTTTCAAGTATGTAAATTTCAATTCTAGTATCAATTTTAAGTATTTATATATCTATTGGAAGATTGGAAATTAGGGTTCTTATGGTGGATTTGGAAAAATTTTAAGTAGTGATGATATTGATAAATTAAATGGAAGAATCAAGGTTTCTAAGGTTTAATAAGGCTAGATTAGGGTTTAGTTTGAAAAGAAATGGAGGATAGCTTATTGTTCTAAATTGCTAAGGGTTATGTTTAAGGTTGTGTTCTTGAATTTCTTGAAGGGGAAACAAAGATTAAGGAAGGAGAAGAAGGAAAAGCCAAGGGGATTTAAAAGAACAAGGTTTGGTGCTTTACCATAAAAGAAATTTTATTTTTCTTACAAACTTTGGTTTATGGAATTTTTGATGTTGATGCTTAAATGTATTGATTGAGTTTAAATTAAATGTTTGAGTTATGTTCTTGGTTTCTTATGGCAATTGAGTTGGTTAAATTTAATTTAAACCAAGTGTTTTGAGAAAAATTTTGGCAAGTTGATTTGGTGAACTTTAATTACTTGATTTAAGTTAAACATGCAAAAGTTGTCAAAGGGAAGTGTTTGAATCTTCACTTTATCATTAAAGAAGCCTTCATATTGATTTGAAAAAGAAAAATAAACTATCCCATGTATTTCATATGTTTGGGCCGAAATGGTTCCAAAATGGCAGATTTCTGAACTCTTTTTGTGGCAGCTGTTTGAGGTAGCAAACGAATGAATTTTTCAACAAAATTTTACGTGTAATTAGTCAACATATGAAATAAGTATTCTGTAAAATTTCAACTAAAAATAAGATCATTTACCTGGTCAAATGCATGACTGAAGTGGACTGAAATTTTGACGAAAACCCAGATTTTACTATTCATTTGGCGCTTGCCTTTTTGCGTTGCCGATTTTACGTGCCGCAATACTATTCATTTGGTCAATTTGTAACTTTTTAAGGAATGCTTTGAAATGTTTGATATGGTTATTGTGGATGTTAAAAATGTGAAAAGGGTAATAGTTTGACTAAAGAATGTGGTATGTGGCGTAAATGGCAAAGCGCGACGGGAATTAAAATGATTTCTCGAGTCATTCTAAAATGAAGTTTGAGACTTAAATTGAATCATGTTAACCTTTATGCTCTGCTGGGTAGTTGGGAGTGGTAGATAAGGGTATGGTGCACTATACTAACGCATGCAGTACTGCTCATTATTGTGATATGATATTTTATTCAGTGGTGAGGCCACTGAAGCCAGTGGTGAGGGCCATTGGTTATATCCAGGATGGTGAGGGCCATTCCTGTGATATGATAATGGTGGTGAGGGCCACCTAAGTTACAGTGGTGAGGGCCACTGCCTTATCGCTATGGTTCCCTATATTTCAGTAGAGCCAAAGTGGTGTTTTGTTTTTAAACTACATAATGCAAAATGAGTTTGAATTATGGTTTTTACATTTGTTGGAAGCATATTTACACTGAATGTACATAATTTCCATTGTTTTAATGTTGGCTGATTCATGATTTAATTATTTCCATTTATTTCAAATGCTTTCATGTTTTACTTATATTTTCATCGGTAAAGTACCCACCGAGCGACATTGCTCAGCGAGTTAAGTTTCCTTGACTCGTAGGTTCAGAGCAGTAGCTAACTTTTGGGGAAGCGACGACCAGACCCACAACATCTCAGGGTAGATCTCTTAGTTTCTATTATGATTTAGATAGTTGTGGCATGTATATGTATATATAAGTTTGAGAATTGCTATGTTATATTGTACGTTAGTAGTATGTAATAATAATAAATCTCTACTTTATTTTGTATTAGAAGTGTGAACTCTTCTTGCAGGTTTGTAGTTGAGGGTATAAGGTGGATTCATTGGGAGTGTATTGAAACTGATTGCATTCACAATGGTTTGTGTAAAAATGTTTTCAAAAATCAGAAAAACCAGTTTTGTCGACACTTGGGACCCAAATTTCTAGGCGAACCTCTGGCAAAATTTCTGTAAAATCAGAACTAAAATTTGACTAAGTAAAATTGGTAGCAACATTAGGTTAGTGTGGCGCCTCTACTCGGCTTACACACGTAGGCCGGGAAGGGGTGTTACATTTGACAAGTCTTATGATCACTAAGATGAAGTGGCAAAAAGATTAAAGAAAAGAATGAATAGTCAAGACAATGAAGATAGTTGAAGTTCTCAAGACCATAAGGGTAGTTGAAATTCTCAAGACCATAAGGGTAGTTGAAGTTCAACTGAATTAGACCAAATATCACAAATCAAGTCAAGACTGAAGCAGATTAATACCACTCCACTCATCCATTATTAGAGATACAAGTTGGTACAAACAGGACAACTCAAACAAGACAACACTATTAGAGCTAGAACCCAAAAAAAAAAGAAACAAAAAAAGAAAAAAAATAAAAATAATGATTCTAAGATATACTAGACTTACTAAAAAACAACATATCCAAAATTCAACTCTATATAATTTTTATATATTTAATTAAAAATCATACAAGTCACAGCATTTTACTAATTGTAAAACAGAAAAATTTTCAAAAGGAGTTCAATGGTTAAAGTACCAAACCTTGCTCTTTTAATTCCCTTTTGCTTTTCCTTCTTCTCCTTTCTTAATCTTTGTTTTTCCTTCAAGATATTCAAGAACACAACCTTAAATATAAACCTTAGAAATTTAAAATAATAAGTTATTCTCCATTTCTTTTCAACCGAAACCCTAATCCAACCTTATTAAACTTTATACATCTTGATTCTTCCATTTAATCACTTAATCTCATCACTTACTTAAAATTTTTCCAATTCCACATAACGACTCTAATCTCCAATCTCCCAATAAATATATAAATACCTAAAATTGATACTAAAATTAAAGTCTACATACTTGAAAACCTTAAAACTTACCTTGAAAAATCAAACTTGGAAAAACTTGGAAGTCCTTTGGTATTTTCCTATTGTGGCCGAAATTTGTAAGTGGAAAAGAGAGAATTTGTTCTTCATTTCATGATATATATATATAAGGGAAATGATGATTACCTTATGTGTTAGATAAATCCTTTAAGACCACTTGTCCACCTTTCTCTTTCTTCATTTAATACTCATGCTAAATGGTTACTTTTGATTGGCCAACAAGAGATTTTTATAGTTTTCTTTCCCATTACTTCTTCCCACTTGTCCCGCTTCTCATTGGATACCCTAAAGTTGTCCCGTGTTACCCATACGGTCCCGACATGAAACCGGGCCCACTTTACGTTCCGGCGATTAATCGATCATATCTCTTAAACCGTACAGTTCCACGAGTCAAACTACATATAGTTTTGATCCTCTTGACCTCTACTTTCTATTTATAAGGTCTATTTTAGGTTTCCAAGTCATTTTGAAAAATTACCAATAAGCCCTCAACTTTTTACAAAATTCCCTTTAGGTCCTTTCTTTGCTCGGGTTTTGCCCGGGTTCCGTTTCTACTGACGATCGTTTCATATTCAATGCCTCGACGTCCTCTACTTACTCTTATGATTATTTTCTACTTTAAATTCATATATAACTTTAATTGATAATGACCAAAATGCCCCTAGTCAACATGTCTTCGTTTTTTCTTAACGGGACATTTCCTGGAAAAACCGTTACACGTCGTTGCGATCCGATTTTTCTCTACTTTCCATTTTTGGAATCTGTTATGTGCACTATTAAGAACCTCCAGTACAACTTTTTGAAAAATTACTCTTAGGTCCTCGGCCTTTCGAAAAATTACCTTTAGGTCCCGTCGACTTCACGGGCCTCCTTTGCACACCGATTTTGTTTTTGACTATCTCGAGCCTCTATTTGACCACTTATTTATATCCTTCTTGCCTAATACTCGACTACCTAAATTTTGGGATGTGACAGGATCACCCCTATCAACTGCGCAATGAGTTACAATTGCACTAAGCCAAAAGCTTAATAGTACAAACTTTGATAATAACAAAACTTAAAAATAATGTCGATGAAAAATGCTCATATGCTATGTCATAATATGATATTCAAGTTCACTTTTAGATATATACTTTCATCACTTAATAATTCACACAAACACATACAAAAGCATGGGCCCAAACAACTAATACCTCATTCAAATTCCAGAGTTACTGTTTTGGTCCATAATGACACCAAGTGTCTAGGCCCAAAGGCAAATCAAGTAATGCTCAAAAGCTAGTCCTGAAGGCAAATCATATCACAATGATTCCAAATGTCTAGCCCCGAAGACAAATAGTGAGGATATCCTCATAGGCATGCCACCAAATTACAAAACTCTGAAAATTGAATATTATACTAGGCACACAATTATCTCATATTTTCCATCCTCAATTCCTTTCTCATTTTACCATTTTCTTATTCATATCAATGTTATTTTATTTCAACATTTCATAACATAACCACATTACCCAAACACTTTGGGTCATTTTCACATTTTATTCAATCTAGCTATTAACAATGACTTTTCATAATGCATACATAACAATTTACATGTCACAACACAATGTCATGTACCAAGTAGCTTAACACATTTTTCATCCAAAATGTGTTAGGTCAAATGTAATGCAATCATATTTCATTTATCAAGAGTTTGTACATACCTTAGAAAGTACTACGAAACAAGCTTCAAAACTCCCTCCAACATTCTCTTCCAAGTTGCCCTTCAACACTAGGGTTGGGCAATCTACTCACTCTTAATGCCTAAGCCAAATGTGATCATAAACAACAATTTAATATCACATTCTAAGGTGTTCTCAATATCAAAGCATTTAAATTAGGAATTACAAATTTAAGACAAAGAAAAGAGTTATTTTGGACAATTTCCTCAAGTAACACGCCCAACAACATGAGCATGTCAATGACCGTGTCATTAACCCACTCTTACAGAAGCTTTGACACATTCGACGACATGGCGTGTCACTACCCATGTCATTAGAAACTTTGACACGCCCAACAACATGGGCATTTTAATTTCTGTGTCAACTATTTTGCCTTACAGTAGCTACGACACACTCAGAGATATGGCCATGTTACTGGTCGTGTCATCAATATTGAAACTTAGCACCATTGACACGCTCGACGACATGGCCGTGCCAAGCAAAATTCCTACATTTCGTACACTCAACCACTCAACACAATCACTTCCAAACTCAACTTAAATTCAATCACTTCTTCAATCCAACCTTGAAATCATTATTAACTACTCACAACAACTTCATACATACCCAAATAACCTATTAAAATATGCTAATATACAATCCCAAAATCCACATATCATGTTGTTCCATAGAATTCCAATCAATTTGCAAAATTGATAAAGAAACTTACCAATTGATGAAGAATCATCAAAACTCCACTTGAATCCTTGAAATTCCTTCAATCTTTGATGTATGGAAGAAGAAAATAGCTCCTCTCTCTCTCTCTCTAGCTCACGTTCAAAGGAACAAAAGAAGAAGAAGAAAGAAATCTCCTCTCTTTCCATTCATCCTTATATATATATATATATATATATAATAAGCCACTATACACTTAATTATACAATATATATGTGATTTATATCTTAGGTATATGTATATGTCTTGTTTATTTGAAATATATATTCTACTTTATCACTTAAAATCCTTTCATTTTCCATTTAAATCATTTATTTAATTTATCCAATTTAATTTTAATTTATTTTATTTAATTTTCAAAAATTAGGGGTGTTACAATTATCTTCAAATTGCTTCATTCGACCAAAAGTCAGTTGATCCAGGCAAACATCTAAAACAAGCTTGGTTCAATACATCAATTGGTGGAGCCAACAAAAGCAGGTTCAATCGTTGTTAACCAATTTAATTAAACTCATTGATTATTTTTTTATACTTCAATCACTTTATTAAATTCATTTTTTGATTTTCAATATCTCATTTACTGTCGTTACCTCAATACCCTAATCTGTAACAATCCCAAATACCTAACCCTAATATGTAAAACTTTAATCCAAAATACCAAATACCCTAATCCAAAATCCTAATTCCAAAATACCAAATACCCAAATCCAAAACCCTAATTTCTAATACCAAAACACTAACCCTAAGCCAAAATCCTAACCCAAGATCTCAATCATAATTTGCATGTTCTAGCCCTTAATTGCATATCAAAACCAAAATTTTCATCTAATACCCTAGATTTGATTATTTGATGCTTGTGATGGATGATGAGTTTATGGTTTGATTTTTGTTGAATGGTTTTATTATATTTAATTATTTGGATTTGAAAGATGATGTAAAAGGCATGTTTCCACTTTGTGAGTGCCTTGGTTTTGATTATGTAATTTAGTTTACTTTTGAAGATTTTGGAACAATGTAAAGGATAAATTTCCACTAATCGATGGGTATCCTATCTTATTTTTTTGTATTTTAGACATGGATATTGTAAGGGCATGTTTCTATCCTTAGATGTGCCTATTTTGTTTATTTTGTTTCAATATATGATGAATGATTTATTTCTTTAAATTGCATGTAATATGAATAATATTATAATAATTAAGAATCTAACAATATTTAGACCTGAAAAGAAGGCCGATTCCAATGAACTGGTCCTGGGTCATTCTCCCCTTCCCCATGCTTACCCAACTTTTTGAACCCAATAGGGAGTTGGGGATTTCCTAAGAATTGAGTCATCCACCCTTTTTTTTTTCTTTCTCGGCCCATCCGAGTGGCGACTCCATTTCTCCGAATTTAGGCCCATGTTCTTTAAGGCCTCGATCCTAACAGTGCTGAAGTCACAAGAACCATTCCACCGGGAGTAGGGGCAAAAATTCTCTCTTACAATGGCAACTCCACTGGGATAAGAGAAGTTGATTTCATTTGTCTTTATATTATTTTATTCTTTATTATTGTGGTACTATTTATTGCATCATTTAGATTGCATTGTGTGTGTGAGTTAGGATGCCCTGTGGAACCTGTGTTATGTTTATGTGAGTGATACCATACTTTCATTCAAGGCATGGAGATTGAGCATTATATAACCACTCATAGCCTTGTACCTTTTGGTATATACTTGCTATGAGATCCTAAGCCTTTAACCCAAAGACTAAAGCCCATGTAGTTGACCTAGTTATTTTTCTTAGGTTTACCCTATTTGCTTGTTGTTTGACTATGATTAACAAATTTTGGTTTGAATTATTGTCCATTTGGTTTGTCATTTCTAATATGACCTAATTATGGTACAAGTCCAAAAATTCTTTTAAGCCCAAATCATTTTCAAAAACCTTTCAATGTAAACTTAAAATCTTTTTAAAATGGGCCCAATCTCAAAGCTCAAAATTAATTTTATGGAACAAACATTTTCAATCTCTTGAAATGGACCAAATTAAAATTAAAACTCCTTTTATAATGGACCAAATCTCTTGAAAGGGGCTTGTAAGTAGTTATGTCAATTATGGAATGTTAAAATCAATCGTGGACCTTTTTTATACCAAGGTTTATTAATCATGGGCTTGTTTGTGGCATTTAGTTGCTTTTCCAACAAAGAAGTCTATTAATGATAAACCCTTTAATTTAGTTTTAATCCACAATATAACATAAAAGTTATTTCCCAGTTAACCCAATGGATTAAGGCTCAATTAGCAGGTGTTATCATAGACTAAGTTCTTATTTGAAAATACAATTATTAGTTAATCTGTCTGAGTGGATATTTTGAAAATAGAGAATCTCATGTTGATGTTATGTTGACCATACACCTAAGAAAATAAACTCACCACTCGTGTATTGATAATATAAGGTTGGAAGGGGTGTCCTAGCTTTATTTTTTGTTTGCTACACATGCATACATGCATTGCATTATATTACATTAACCTTTTCTGGCTCACAAACCTGGAGTTCAGCAATTCAAGGGCTTACGACAATCCTACCTGTGATAGTAACTCAAAATCCAGTGAAGGATCAATCACCTTTGAACAAAAACCAATGGATCATGGTCAAGTTCAAAACTTGGTGAATGAGGCTATTGCATCAAAGATGGAAGAATTGAAGGGGACCCTGGCTGAGGTTATGATAAGTCATTAACTGCACTATTAAAGATGAATGCTGAAGCATCTTCTAGCACTAAGAGTAGAAAGACAAAGGGAAGGCTAATGTAGGAGAGGTAGCCTTTGATGATGAGAAGGTAGATGATTATGACTAGGACTAATATTTCCAAGATCAACAAGAAAATAAGAAATAAAATAAGAATGTGGAGAGGATTAAATCTACTGATGTAGAGAAGATGATTGATGATTTAGAAAATGAGTTTGAGAAGAAGCTGAAGACTGAGGAAGTGTCAGAGGTGGACAAATTGATTGAAGATAATGAAGGAATTCTTTATAAGTTCAAGATGCCTCCATTTGCTAAGTTTGACGGAACTAGAAATCCTCATTTGGATGTCAAGTAGTACATCACTGCGATGCACTATGCTAGAGCTACTAAAGCTCAAACTCTAAGGTATTTTACGCTAAAAATTCAACTGGACCAATAATTATTTCTCCTACAGGCAAATGAAAGGTATGAGTGGTGTCCATCCACCATTCTGAGAGTGCTTGGATCACACTCCTATCCATTTGGAACACTTTATATGGCAACTGCAGGACAAATTCTTGGAAGTCGCATTCCCAAATCATCCTCTTTACTAGAGGTGGTACACGGTCATACCATTGGCGAGCTTTATGGACATTTCCTCTACCATGGATTACATAGCTGTCATACTACAATAGTACAGGTAAGTCAGACAAGGTAAGTAAACAAGCCCTATAAATTTACTTTTGGCACTTTAGTAATTTTATTCTTTTTTCTCTACAACAATAAGCTTGTTTATTTTTTCCTCATAATTGTGCATCAATAGGCTCTAAATATTTATTTTCAGCACCTTTATAATATATTTTTCCTTCATTTTCACTAGTTTGTTTACTTTTCACATATAATTAATTTTCATGCATATTTAATTATCATTTTTATCAATAAATTATGTGCCATTAAATAGTTAAATTGCAATAAAATAACACTTTTGTTTTTTCTTTTTGCACTTCGATGGATATGAATTCCAGCTAAGATCGGGACTCGATCAACCCACTGGCCTTGAGAAAACTCAGCAACTCAGTATTTGGTCGAGGTCCATTCCTAGAAGCATGATGGTTACCTACCATTTGTGACTGGAGTATGAAATGTTTAAAAAATGAATACAATCTATTCAAAAATTGAATGAAATTGGTCTTTATTTATAGGCGAGCAATTGAGTATAAGATTGAGTACATTATAGGAAAACACCAAACTCTAATTCATTCAAAGTAAAAAAAAAAAGTATAAAGCAAAAGCAACAAAAGAAGAAAAAAAAAGAAAAAAAACAAAAGCAAAACTGTATCAATAATTCATTCAAGATCAGATCAACATCAATTATATATACAAACTATGGTACATAGTGATACATCTCAGTTAACTTTAGCAAGTGCACTAGTCATATCAGTAATATAGATTTGTGAATCTGAATATCGTCCCATGAACAAGAAAGTTTAAAAGCCAATCTTTATATTATGTTGACTATTATTTAAGAAACATTATTTAAAATAATAATAATTGAAGAAAAATCTAAAATTAAACTAAATTGCTGGAAATTAAATATTTTGGTGATTTTAGAATAAATCAATTAATAAAATATATTAGAGTCCACAATCCCCCTAAACTTGCATATATATTAAAACTGGTTGAGAAATTTGAGTTAAGATTGGTGGGTTATCTTTTAAGCCTAGCTAACCTTATTTAGGGCATAACTTTTCAAATTAACATCAAACTCATATTCATACACTTTAGTATTAATTTGCATATGATCAAACCCGGTTTTTCAACCTTATTTAGGGACAAATAGTGCCAAAGGCTAATATTAGATTATCTATTCGAACAAATCCTCAATTAAACTTGTTATACAAAATCACCTATAAAAATCAAGCATTCAACTCCCATTGAATAAAAACCCTAACTTCTCTATTCGACACATCATCAAGGAATTTAATTAATGAAATATTGAATACAAGCATTAAGAGCAAGAAATTTGCATAAATCAACTCAAATTTAATTAACCCAAATCAATATCAATTTAAAGTTTAGAGTTCAAGTTTTCCCTAACAAAAAAAAGAACTACTCCATAATTAAATCTAAGAAACTAAAACTAAAATTGAAAGTAAACAGGATAAGAATAAGCAAACTCTTGATAGTTGTCTTTAGCTTAAGCTTGAACCCCTTCTCCAATGGAGACTTTGTCTTCAAGGAGAAACAAGAAGAAGAAACCTCCAATTTTGCGTGAAGAGCCTATTTGATTTGCTTCATAATTTGCGTCAAAAAACTCCTTTCAAAAATGTCTTTTTCCTCTTTTTTAAATCCCTCTATTTCCTACTTTTTTAGGTTACAATAAGTAAACTTCCTATTTTGTTTAGAACTCTAAATAAAATAGGAAAACAAATAAAAGGAAGTCCTAAACAAAATAGAAAAATAAATAAAAGAACTCCTAAACAAAATAAATAAAAGAAGACTTAATGAATTAAGGGAACTAAAAATCCCAAATATTTATTGTAAATTCATGCATGTGCATGATCATGCATTTGCTCATGTGCCTTTATGCCTTTCAAAACTCTGCACTGGAAAAACTCTAGCAGGCACATGCATGGCCATCTGCATGCCCATGCATCTGCCCATGTGCATCTCTGCTCTTTTTGTGCTTTTACTAGATTTTTGTTGTATTTTCCAAAATTCACCTATAAAAATACAAAATATGATTAAATAATCAAAATAACTAAAATTTAATTAAAAATATGATAAAACTAATAAAAACTAACCAAAACTAATGAAAACTAATGCAAATGTTGTCCTATTTTGTGTATAAAATATGTATTTATCAACTACCCCACACTTAGTTCTTTGCTCATCCTCGAGTAAAGTCAAAAATTAAACCAAGCTTGAAAGATTTTTTCAACACAACATAGAAACTTCAAAATTCTAAAGTATGGGTCTCATACTTAACATTAATCATCAAAATTCCATATAAATTCAATTAAATGAAAGTGAAGGAATAAAAAGATCATATTGATAAAGAAGACAAACTTTGCTCATCAATAAGTTCCTAAAAATTGCAATTACTCAAAATTTTGACCCTTCTCATTTATTTATTTGTCTACTTTTAAAGATGTTGTATTTTACTTTTTTTATTTGGCACTTTCTATCATTGTAGTAAGTTTTTTCCTTTAGATCACCACCTTCAGAAAGCGCCTTGCTCATGTTCTTTAATAAATTTATAAAAGTTTGAACTAGAACAGTGGAGCAATATCTACTTCGTTTGGGAACTTTCTCTCGTCGCAGTTGCTTTTTGACCACCACCTTCAGAAAGTCCATTGTTAAATTCCTCAATGTTTTATTTAATTAGAACTGGAATAGCTAAGTAAAAATGTATTTACTCTTATTCTAGCTAGCTTTTTTATCCTGAGAGTCCATATGGGGTGCATGTCGATCCCTAGTTACTTACTAAGCTAGAACAGCGAATCATAATTCCACAAATCACAGTAACTCAATGATTATTTCAAAAATTCCTTCAGTTAGGTCGAAAAGAAACATAGGTATTACTAAAAGGTAGAGTTGATATCATTTATAGAGTTCACAAGTCTAATTTCCATATCAACATAATGCAAGAAATTCTAAAACTTCCAAGAAATTTAAATATCATGAAACAAAGACAAAATAAGTTGAATATAACAGACCCATGAAGTTGAATTAACAATTTCAACTATTGCACCAAAATCCTAAAACAAACAAAGGTTCAACAATTTAACAATTGACTCAAGCTACACAAGCAAAAGGCTAAGGATGAACAAGTATAAAATTTTCAAACATCCCACCCACCCGACACTTAGGAACTAGCATTGTCCTTAATGCAAAAATAAAAAGGGATAAAGGAGAGAAGAAAGAAAAAATAAAGGTCAGAATACTCCCCTGATATGTAGTGAGGACAACTAGTACAAAGTTGGTGCTAGTGCGATGGATTAAACAAATGCATCAAACACATTCCTAAAAATTCAAATAAAATATGCTAGCTAAAAATCAAAGTAAAAAAAATGAGAGTACAGAAAATAGTTCTAAGTTATAGTCATTAGCTTGACTATTTCAGGAGTTTAGTCTCTCAATTTGAAGGTTTCGGTTGCCAGATCAAACCATCCATTGAAACATGGCTTAAGTCGATGCCCAATGACTTTGAAAGTTTCTCTAGATTGCAAGTGTTCAATTTCTATTGCTTCAAATTGGGAAGTGCTCACCACTTCATATGGACCTCTCCATCTGGATTTAAGCTTACCTGAAAATAGTCTTAACTTATTATCATAGAGCAACACCTTTTGACTCGGTATAAACTCCTTATGGACAATGCGCCTGTCATGCCACTCCTTTATTCTTTTCTTGTAGAGACTTGCATTGTCATATGCCCAAAGGTGAAATTCTTCCAGTTCATTAAGTTGCAACAAATGATTTTTCACCTGCATTTTGAACATCAAAATTTAAAAATTTAGTAGCCCAATGATAGGCTTTTCCAAAAACTATCCTAAATGGTGATGTACCAATGGGCATTTTAAAAGTCGTTCTATATGCCCATAGTGCATCATCTAACTTAATTGCCCAATCTTTTCTAGAAGAACTATCAGTTTTTTCTAAGATTCTTTTTAGCTCACGGTTAGAAAACTCTACTTGCCCACTCGTTTGTGCATGCTAAGGTGTAGATACCTTGTGCCTAACCCCATATTTTTTCAATAATTCTCTAAATTGGTGATTACAAAAGTGTTTACCACAATCACTAATAATAGCTTTAGGGACCCCATATCTTGTAAAAATATCCCACCTAAGGAATTGAACAACAATTTTTGAGTCATTGGTTCTTGTGGGAATAACTTCCACCCATTTTTACACATATCAACAACTACAAGTATATATTCATTTCCATATGAACATGGAAAAGGTCTTATAAAGTCTATATCCCAAATATCAAAAATTTATCACACAAGAATGTTAGTTAGGGGCATCTCATCCCTTTTTGAGATATTACCCGTACGTTGACAACTGTCACAAATAGAGACATACCTCTTTGCATCATGGAATAGAGTAAGGCAGAAAAAATCTGATAGAAGCACCTTTACAACTGTTCTATTTTCTCCAAAATGACCACCTACCTCTTTATCATGGCAATAACTTGAGTTACACATCTCCTAATAACTTGATCTGGGCAAAGTTTATACAAGGATCATCCCAGATAAAGTGTTTGGCATCGGCTATGAGCTTTTTCTTTTGCTAAAAATTGAAGTCCTTTAGTATCCACCTTCTAGCAAAAAATTAGCTATATCAGCATACCATGGCATTTTAGAAGAGATGGAAAATACAACATATAATTTCTCAATAAGAAAAAGTTCAAAAATCCCCTCTCTAGATTGTAGCGGATTCTCCAGTCTTGATAATTGGTCAGCTATTAGATTCTCGACTCCTTTTTTATCTCTAATTTCTACATGGAACTCTTGTAATAGCAATACCCATTGAATTAGTCTTGGTTTGGATTTCTTTTTGGCAAAAATATGTTTCAAAGTTGCATGGTTAATGAAAATAATTATTTTTGCACCTATTAAATGTGATCTAAATTTCTCAAATGCAAAAACAATTGCTAGGAGCTCCTTTTCAGTGGTACTATAGTTGAGTTATGGGCTTGTAAGAGTATGACTAGCATAGTAAATTGCTCTAAAAACTTTGACCCTCCTTTGCCGAAGAACAACACCAACAACATAATTGTTGGCATCGTACATAAGCTCGAAAGGTTCACTCCAATTTGGTGCTATTATCACTAGTGTTGTCACTAGTTTCTCCTTCAATGCATCAAAGGCCTATAATCAATCAACATTAAAATTAAATTTAGAATCTTTTATAAGTAAATTGCTTAAGGGCTTAGCTATTTTCAAGAAATCCTTGATAAATCTTCTATAGAAACTCGCATGGCAAAAGAAACTTCGAACAGCTCTGATTTATGTTGGTGGTGTTAATTTTTCTATCACCTCCACTTTGGATTTATCAACTTCAATTCCTCTCTAAGAAATTTTATGTCGAAGAACTATTCCTTCAGTCACCATTAAGTGACATTTTTCCCAATTCAGCACTAGATTTGTCTCTTCACATCTCTGCAAAACTAATTCTAAATTATGTAAACAAGAATCAATTGTTAGTCCATAGAGAGTGAAATCATCCATGAAAATTTCCATAAATTTCTCAATCATGTCATGAAATATATGACTATAAGCAAAAGTACAATAGGGGCAGGTGAAAGTTATTTTCTATTGATCTTCCAGGACAATGGGACTTTGAAAATGCCATGAATAACAATCTAAAAAGCAATAAAACTTATTAGCTACTAACCTTTCCAGCATTAGACCTATGAATGGTAAAGGGAAGTGATCTTTCCTAGTGGCTAAATTCAATTTTCTATAACATATACATACTCTCCACCAGATTACAATCCTAGTAGGGATCAATTCATTATTTTAATTCTTAACTACTGTCATACCTCCTGTAGACCCTTAAATTTGGATCGATTTAAATTTAAAAAGCTTATCTCAGTCCATTATAAATCTAAAATCCCTTAAAGATTAGAATTTAATTGGTGTGATTTTATATTAAAATTGCACAAAGTCTAGGCTGAAAATATAATTATTTTGGATCAGTTTGAGTCGAAACTAATTATTTTAGGTTGAGTTGGTTGTCCCAAATCGATATCAGGCTAGCCCATATCAATTTGGAGGGCCAAATTGATATGGGCATTGCCTCATATCGATTTTGGCAAGCCAAATCGATATGAGGAAGGGTTCATGTTAATTTTTGGCCTCTAATTTGACTAATCCTAGGATTGGAGGAGAGTTTTATCTTGTCATCTTGTCATGATATGGATGGAGAAGCTACTAAAGAGGATGTGCTATTAAGCAAGCTTGGACTAACTGTAGATGATGAATCAATGATCCTCGATGATGGAAAAATCCTTGCCCTTGGTATGTCTAAATAAATGAAGCATCTTCGACCCCAACTCAACAAACTTCCCTTAGCTTGTTTGGTTTTTGTTCATTCTTATTTCTTTGGTGTTTTCTGGAACAATTATGTTTTACAAATTAAGATTGTTTGAATAAATTTTTTTCATTAAATTATTGTTGGTCTTTGTTCATTTTAGTGCTGTGAGCGGGGATTTTCACCCCCACTCCCGGTGGAATGGTTTTGCGACTTCGGCACTGTTTAGACTCGAGGCCATTTATATGAGTTAACGGCCATCTCTTAAATCAATTCATAGTCTTCTTCTTATGTTTTCATATATAATAATCCTTCAGCTGCAACATCTATCATGCTTCTGATTTGGCT
The DNA here is from genome assembly GCA_947685225.1 of Garcia nutans. Taxonomy (NCBI): domain Eukaryota; kingdom Viridiplantae; phylum Streptophyta; class Magnoliopsida; order Malpighiales; family Euphorbiaceae; genus Garcia; species Garcia nutans. The sequence continues at coordinate 30,914,758 of CANTUV010000013.1, forward strand.
ATTAATTCCATTGTAGAATGTTCACACTCTTCACCATGTAGAAAACTCTTCTTGAGAGCACTTTCTCAACATATCCTTGTATCTCTCCCATGCCTCATCTAAAGTCTCCAAGTCTTTCTATGAAAATTTAGCAATCTAATTAATTAATTGTACAATTTTAGATGGAGGAAAATACTTACTAAGGAATTTTTGAGCCAATTCATTCCAAGTAGTGATGGAGTTTTGTGATAAGGATAGTAGCCAACATTCTGCTTTATCCCTTAAAGAAAAGGAAAAAGTCTAAGCCTCTTTTCATCTTTCGAAATTCCATTATACTTGAAGGTGTCACAAATTTGGAGGAAACTTATTATATGTTTGTGTGGGTTCTCATTGGGTAAGCCTCCAAATTGACATGTTTGCTTGATCAATTGTACCGTAGCTGGTTTGATCTCAAAGTTATTGGCTTGAACTGAAGGCCTAAGAATGCTTGGTACTGTGCAATCCAATGATGGCATAGCATAGTCTCTCATAGTTCGAATAGGTTGTTGAACTTCTCTAACACCATCATTGTTTCCTCCAGCTGGGAAAAGATCTTATAGATCATCTACCATATTGAGTTGATAGTTTGCTCTTCTTCTTAAATGAAAAGTTCCCTCTAGTTCTAGATCAAATTCTACTAATGGCTCCTAAAGTTCTGGTCATACACTAACAAAATCCGAAACAAAAGTAAATAGATAAAATTAAAAATCTCAAATTAATAGCTAATAACAATGTAATAACTTTCAGATAAATCTTTGGACCCCACATCCTAGTTAACTCTAGCAAGTTCACTAGTCATATCAGAAATATAGATTTAAGAATCTGAATATCGTCCCACTAAGACCAAAGTTTAAAATCCAATCTTTATATTCTATTGACTTTTATTTGAGAAACAATATTTGAATAACTAAGAATTGAACAAAAATCTAAAATTAAACTAAATTGCTGGAAATTAAATATTTTGGTGATTTTGGAATAAATCAATCAATAAAATATGTTAGAGTCCACAATCCCCCTAAACTTGCATAGATATTAAAATTGGTTAAGAAATTTGAGTTAAGATTGTGGGGTTATCTTTTAAGCCTAGCTAACCTTATTCAAGGACATAACTTTTCAAATTAACATCAAACTCTTATTCTGACACTTCAACATTAATTTGTATATGATCAAACCCAATTATTCGATCATATTCAGGGACATAAATAGTGCCACAGGCTAATATGAGATTATCCATTCGAACAAATCCTCAATTAAACCTATTATACAAAATAATCTATAAAAATCAAGCATTCAACTCCCATTGAATAAAAACCCTAACATCTTTATTCGGCACATCATCAAGGAATTTTAATAAATTAAATATTGAATACAAGCATTAGGAGTAAGAAATTTGTATAAATCAACTCAAATTTAATTAACCCAAATCAATATCCATTTAAAGTTTAGGGTTCATGTTTCCCCTAACAAAAAGAGAACTATGCCATAATTAAATCTAAGAATATAAAACTGAAATTGAAAGTAAACATGATAAGAATAAGCAAACTTTTGATAGTTGTATTTGACTTGAGATTGAACCCCTTCTCCAATGGAGATTTTGTCTTCAACGAGAAAGAAGAAGAAGCAACCTCCAATTTTGCGTGAAGAGCATATCTAATTTGCTTTAGAATTTGTGTGAAAAAAATCCCTTCAAAAATGTCTTTTTCCTCTTTTTTAAATCCCTCTATTTCCTACTTTCTCTAGGTTACAATAGGTAAACTTCCTATTTTCTTTAGTCTCAATATAAAATAAGAAAATAAATAAAAGGAAGTCTTAAACAAAATAGAAAAATAAATAAAGAACTCCTAAACAAAATAAATAAAAAGAAGTCCTAATAAATTAAGAAAACTAAAAATCTCAATATTTGTTGTAAATCCGTGCATGTGCATGACCATGCATTTGCCATGTGCCTTTATGCCTTTCAAAACTCTGCACTAGAAAAATTTTGGCAGCCACATGGATGGCCATCTGCATGTCCATGCGTCTGCCCATGTGCATCTCAGTTCATTTTATGCTTTTACTGGATTTTTGTTGTATTTTTCGAAATTCACCTACAAAAATACAAAATAAGATTAAATAATCAAAATAACTAAAATTAAATGAAAAATACGATAAAACTAATTAAAGCTAACAAAAACTAATGAAAATTGATGCAAATGTTGTCCTATTTTGTGTGTAAAATATGCATTTATCACACAGTAAATTGATATTTGTGTGTCTAAAAATATTTTTGTACTTATAAATATTTTTCTACGAATGGGGCAAGACTTCATAGGAAAGCATATTAGCTCAATATATGGTCAAAAGAGCCAAATTGCTTGCAAATTTTTTCGCTGACTGATTAAATCAATTTTTTGCAGGTATCTCAGGTCTAGAACTCAAAATCTAGTCTCAGGTCTAGAACCCAAATCCAATCTCGGGTCCATAACTCAAAATCCAGTCTCAGATCCAGAACCCAAATTTAGTCTAGGGTCCAAAGCTTAAAATCTACTCTCGGTCCAGAACTCAAAATCTAGTCTTGGGTCTAAAACCTAAATTCAGTCTCAGGTTCAGAATCCAAAATCCAGTCTCGGGTTCAGAACCCAATTTCAAGTCCAAAATCCATCCCCATCTAAAATTGGCTTAAAGTCATATTGCTTTTCATTCTCTGAATAAATTCAAGATCATTCAAGTAGCTTAATTTTGGCCTTAAGCGAGATCGATCCATATTAATAGTGTCCAAGCTACATTTGGTCCGACTTTAAAAGCTTAAACATAATTTGAAGCCCAAAATTAGGTTGGTCAAATTTAAAAAGGCCCAAAGTAAGCCGGTTAAACTCCTAAAACCCTAAATGAATAATGTTTAATTCGATATGAGCACAAAACTCATATCAAATTGACCACAGTTCAATTCAATATGAGCTTCGGTTCATATCGAATTGACAGAGGTTCAATTTGATATGAGTCTTTGTTTTGGTACCTAATCTGAGACAAATTCAGTATGAGTTTGGCTTAAGCTCTAATTACCCTCAGATAAGAAGAGAGAGTTTGGGAAAATTAATTTGGCTTTAACCCTAGCACTGGCTTATAAATACACATATTAAAGCGGTGTTATGGGGACGGCAACATTAGTCATTCACAACAATAATTAACAGAGACAGAGAGTAGCAATATTAATCAAAATAGAAGGAAAAAATCAAAAAGAAAGGAAAAGAAAATAGAGAGGTAGTAGCAATTGGCAAGGCAGCAACAATTGTCTTCAAATTGCTTAGTTCAACAAAAAGTCATTTGATCCAGGCAAACATCTAAAACAAGCTTGGTTCAATACATCAATTGGTGGAGCCAACAAATGCATGTTCAATCTTTGTTAACCAATTCAACTAAACTCATTGATTGATTTTTATATACTTTAATCACTGTATTAAATTCATTGCTTGATTTTCAATATCCCAATTACTGTTGTTATCTCAATACATTGTATTGCCAAAATTATAATGGAATTTTATAAATTCTTCACAATTAGCACTAGGTTAGTATTAAAAATTAATAAAAAATACATAAAATTTGATCTTTTGCCTAAACCCTAATTATGTAAAACCAAAACCCTAATCCTAAACCTAAAAGCCTAAACCCTAAATCTGTAAAACCTAAATGCCTAAACTCAAAAAATGTAAAACCTAAATCCTAAATACCTAACCCTAATCCCAAATACCTAACCCTATTCTAAAAAAATTTAATCCAAAATATTAAATACCCTAATCTAAAACCCTAATTCCAAAATACCAAATACCTTAATCCAAAACCCTAATTTCTAATACCAAAATCCTAACCCAAGATCTCAATCATAATTTGAATATTCTAGCCCTTAATTGCATATCAAAACATAAGTTTACATCTAAAACCCTAGATTTAATTATTTGATACTTGTGATGGATGATGAGTTTATGATTTTATTTTGTTGAAAAATGATGTAAAAGGCATGTTTCCACTTTTATGGGTGCCTTGATTTTCATTATGTAATTCAATTTACTTTTTGAAGATTTTGGAACAATGTGAAGGACACATTTCCACCAATCAGTGGGTGTCCTATCTTATTTGTTTGTATTTTAGACATGGACATTGTAAGGGCATGTTTCCATCCTTGGATGGGTACCTATTTTGTTTATTTTGTTTCAATATATGGTGAATGATTTATTTCTTTAAATTGCATGTAATATGTATAATATTATAATAATTAAAAATCTAATAATATTTAGACTTAAAAAGGAGGCCAGCTCTAATGAACCGGGCGCTATGGGAGTGCTGAGTCATTCTCACCTTTATCATGCATACCCAACTTTTCAAACCCAATAGGGAGTTGGGGATTCCCTAGAAATCTAGTCATCTATCCCTTTCTTTTCTTTCCCCCTTTCTTTTCTTTCCCGACCTAGGTTTAGGCCCGTGTTCACTAAGGCCCCAAGCCTAACAGTGCCGAAGTTCCAAGAACCATTCCATCAGGAGTGGGGATAAAAATCCCCACTCATAGTTACCCTTGAATAAGCTTATGAGTATAGATGGACAAACAAAGGCTAACCTAGTTAGAACCATACATGAGAAAGCAAGGTTGTACAATGAAAAGAGGAACTAACACTATTCACACCAAACCAATAAAGGAAGGAAAGCTATGATCTTTGAACCAAGAGATTGGGTGTGGGTGCATATGAGGAAGGAGAGGTTTCCTAACCATAGGAAATGTAAGCTTAATCCAAGAGGTGATGGTCCATTCCAAGTTATCGAGATGATTAATGACAACGCCTACAAGATGGACCTTCCTAGTGAGTATAATATTTATACTACTTTTAATGTTTCTAACCTATTTCCTTTTGACTTAGATTCAGATTCGAGGAAAAATCTTTTTTAGGAGGGAGGGAATGATGCAAGCATGGCTATGGAGCTCATGGATGGAAGCCTTGAATCATAAAGCTTGATGATTCCTAGTGGACTAATTACAAGATAAAGAGCTAAAAAGATAAAGGAAGCTTTACAAGCTTATGTTCAGAGCATCATGGATTCACATATGGAGCCGTATAGACAAAGAAGAGAACAAGGGAAGCTTATCAACTTGTTGGAAACATTAGAGCTAGAATACTTGGAGGCATAGAATGCCTAGCGATTGCCCAATAGTTTGTGCAGTTGATCTTCTTGTCTAGTGGCCTGTCATGTGGTCACACCAGTGACCGTGAACTACACTGTCTGTTTTTATACTTGGAACACTTATTTCATTTTTACATGTTTATTGTATGATCTTGAGGTTTATTATTGTCTTTGGGCTCCATGAACTTCTATATTCTGGGCTACTTGTGTTTTAGGCCCATTGGTTATTTGTTTAAGTTTATTAGTTTAAGGTTAGAGCTGTGCTTATTACCAAACAACCTAAATTAGGGTTTTAATGTTTGTAGACAGTATTTACACTCTTGTTTGCCTTTGAAAAAGGGTTGGCTATTTTGATAATAGAATTTTCAGAATTCTTGAGAGATCATTGTCTCTTATTTCTTGGTTCTTATTTGGATCAAGGTTTCTACTTGCAAAGTTAATTGCTTTGAGTAGGTTAATTCAAAGGTTCTCTTCCATAGGTTGGATTTGGTTCTCAAACTTGGCAAGGATTAAATTTCATCTTCCAAGGGATGAATATCACGCACAAGGGCAAGGGGGTCTTCGGTTTATTATACCGGTGGTTCACGTCACCATGGCAATCAAATACCAACTCTATTTTCTTTTCCTTGTCCAAGTAAGCTTTAGGATCCATTCTCCCATGGAATCAACATATCTCTAGTTTCACTCCTTCACCTTGATTATTTTGTCTCCTTCTTGGCCTCACTTCCTCTTCCTTTTCCTCTTCATTTTCTCCAATTGACACTTACCCCTTCAAATTCTCCTCTACCTAGTCTCTTCCATTCACTCTTCTTCCAGGGCCATTAAGGTTGTTGTTAGGTTGATCTTTAGCAATGGAAGGTTCTTCCCTTTCCATTTGATCTCTCATCTCATCAAATTGCATACTCAAATTTTGTATAGTCTCTCCCAGGGCATCCATCCAATCAATCGATCCATGACCTCTTCTATTTCCATCACCACTCATCCTTGAGGTTGATTATAAGTTGCAATAAAAGTTTAGTAAACAAGAAACAAATATATATATAGATGTGCCTCACTTTACACCTTCAATTGTTTCACTCAAGTAAGATGCCACTCAAGTCCACTCATGTTTGCATGCAAGTTATTTAGCTTTTCTCAAGATGAGCTTACACTCTTGCCTTTTACCCCTTAATTCTCTTGTCAAGGTTAGTTGTTAGGATCAAAGAACCTACAAACAATTTGTACTCACAATGCAATAGTTTGATTCTAGTATGATGTAGGTCTCTTCGATAGTCTCTCTCTCCTCTCTTTTCAGTTCAGCCTAACTTACAGTATGGCTAATGGTTAGAGGTGCAACCTGTAACATCTGCTTTAGGGTTAGAATTAATTTAAATTATTTAAAATAAATAATTTAAGGGAGAAATATTGAGTTATAATTGAGAAATTAACAAAGATATATGTGAAATATAAAGAAATATACATAACATATAAACTTTAATCATAAGTGAGAATAAGACAAAAGATTAAGAGTAGATAGGGGCAAAATGGTAATTAAACTTTATAAAAATAAAAGTTAATAAAATAATTGGAAAAGAAAATATTTATGAATGGAAGATGAAAATTTGAGTTTTTAAAATAAATAAATAAATAATTAAAATAATATTATATTATATATATATATGTGGTCTTAAATGAAGAAAGAAAAAAGTCAAAAATTGAAAATTGGTCATCTTCTTCCTCTCTTCTTCTTCTTTGGCTGAGAATCCCATGGCTACTTGGAAGTGACATTTTTCTTCATCCAATACTCACTTTGGCAAGAATTTTCAAGAATTAATTGAATTTTTGGTGGATTTCCAATAGGTTAGTAAGCTTTCTTTCTTAATTTTTGAATTTCTATGAAAACTATGAATATGTTTGATTTGGGATTTTGTTGTAGCATGTTATAATTGTTGGATTTGGTGGGAATGATGTTATTTTGGTTACTAAGTAATGATTTTTAAGTTAGATGGAAGAAATGATTAAGTTTGGTTTGAGTTTGGGTGAAGAAGGTGATTTAGGGTTATGTGAGAAATGGGATTTTGTAATTATGTATTTTAATTATTTAAATGGGTAGGAATGATGTTTATTTGTTGAGTAAACAATGATTTTATGGTTGAATAATTGATTAGCTTGGGTTAAGTGAAAGTTTGAGTTGGTTAGTGAGGTTTAGGGTTATGGAAAAGGGGTTTTGTTAAAAAATACTTGTTCAATTGGTTTTATCATTTAAATCATGTTGTTTAATGATTTAAATGATGGAAATAGACTCAAATTGATACTTGGAAATGGTTGGAATGAAGAACAAAAATGGAAGTGAGTTGAGGCACATTTTAGGGTTTTGGGAGGAATATTTCTAAATTGAGTTCAATTGCTTAAAGTATCTTAAAATATGATATTATAGACATATTTGAGCTTAAAACTCAATTTAAAATGGATTCAATTATAGTTTTAATGATAAAGTGCCTTAGGCTTAAGAAAAGGGAAAAATGGTAGAATGTGTTTTAATTTATATCTTATATCGTAAACACCTTAAAATGTGATTCTAATGTATGCTATACATTCACATTTGGTTTAGGTGTTGAATAGTTAGTCATTGCAACAACTTAGTAGTGAAGGGTGCTACGGAATTTCGAAATGAGGTGGAGGTTGGGCTCACTTTTGTGCATTAAAGAGATATGTACATAATTTGACATCTAATAACATTGATTGTATTGCTTTTAGTCATAACACATTGAATATGGAAAATGTGTTATGCTACTTGAATGATAATGTGTTTGTATGTGTGGCATTGTTTGCGGTAACAATGCTTATTTTGAATTAATATTATATGATATGATCTTTAAAAATGAATAAAAATGATGGTATGTGAAAAATGAGAAAAGTGCAAATATTGCATTAGGATGTAAAATAAGTAAATTTGTAAAGTATGAGCAAATGATATTGATTATGAGTAGTAGATAATGAAATATGATTGTATGTTGCCTTATATACGATCTAATTCTAGAATATTATTATTGGATAGTATGATGCCTTCGGGCAAGACATACTGGTGTCACTTATAGCATGACGTCTTCGGGCGAGACACACTGGTGTGGCTGATAGCATGACGCCTTCGAGTGAGACACACTGGTTTCACAAATGATTGAGATAACCCAAAATAGTAGTTCTGAAATTAGAACAATATATAGGGTTGGATGGGCCCATTACATATGTATGGATGATTGGTATGTTAATAAGTTATATGCATACTTTGTTTGGCATTGAAAAATAATGTATGTTATGGTCTTGCACATATAGCATTATTTTTTGTTCGTGTATTTTAAATTATGTACTACTGAGCATTATGCTTAGCGCGGTTGAAATTCATTGCGCAGGTGACAGAGTGGATCCGGAGATTCTGGATAGTGCTGTTGGACCACCCTAGGTCTAGGTTGTAGTGGTCATTTTGGGGATTATTGCACTGTTACGGACTAGAGACATTGCATATCATGTAAATATTTTAAACTTTGTTTTTGACATTTTATAAAATATGTACAAATGTTGTCATAATGTCAATTATAAAGATTCTTCTTTTTTTAAAAAATATTAGAAGTTGTAAATGGGATATACATATATATATTAATATCTAAAAATGTTTGAATGTTTTTTTTTGAAATATTGATTGTTTTGGGCCGTTGGGCCATTTTGGAGAAATGGATATACTAAAAGGATATTTGGGAGTGTATTGTATTGCAAGTTGTGTAAATTGAATTTTATGATTATTCAAAATACAGACAAAACTCTTTTAAGTATGTTATGATTTTTCATTTTCATGACAAACATTTCCATTTTCATAAAAATTTTCAATATACTTTTTATTTGTCTTTTAAGTATGTTATGATTTTTCAATATTTTCATAATGAAAATGGAAATGTTTGTTAGAATGAATCTGTGATATTCTCATACTGTATATGTGTATTTTACATATATCATTGTATGCATATTATGAGCATATATAGTATTAGGGTGTTACATTTATTTTTGTATCAAAGACTAGGTTTGAGGTTCTCGACCTAGGTGAGTTTTTAAAAGAGAAAATGGGATTTTAAATGTGATTTTAACATGTTATACATGCATTTGCATTGGCATTCTATCTGGTCCTTGATGTGGTGATTCTTTCTATATTTACAGATATAGGTAGACATGGCATCTAGGACGCACTAGTCTATTGAGGGGAGTGCTAAGAGTGTAGCTCTAGAAGAAAGCAGAGTTATAGCTAGTGCTGAGATCCCTAGGGAGGCATCTATTTTAGTGCCAGTCAGACCAGCAAGGCAGGGGGATCCACCAGTCTTGGTTCAGCAAATGGTAGAGTTGCTCCGTCAGGCACCAGTGCAGAAGCAGCAACAATCGTTGTAGCCACCATTATAGACCAGAAAGTATCATAAGTTGAGGAAGTTTAGAGCTACAGATTTTAGTGGTACTACTAATCCAACGATAGCGGAGCAGTGATTGGATAAGTTTCAGAGGATATTCATCTAGTTACAAGCGACTGCATAAGAGAAGTTTGATTATGCCAAGTCTCTTCTGCAGGGAGATGCTTATGAGTGGTGGAAGATAGTTCCCTATGGAATGGCTAATCCTCTGGTGCTGACATATACTGATTTTCTACTGAAGAAAAGTATACCCCCAGAGAGTACAAAGATGCTAAGAAGAAGGAATTCCTGAGTTTGAGGTAGGAGATGAAGATGGTGACTGAGTATGAGATAGAGTTCATCCGACTGAGCAAGTATGTAGTAGGGATTGTGACAGATGAGATTGACAGATGTAAGAGGTTTGAGGAGGGGCTGAGACCATCTATCATGTGTTTAGTAGCAAACTCACGGTATGATGATTTTTCTAAGTTGGTTGCAGCTGCAAGAAGTGTAGAGAAGGCATAGGGACTTGCAGCAGTTGCTAAAGCAGAGGAGAGCAGAGCTAGGAGACAATAGTTGGAGGTAGGGTCTTCATAATTGAAGAGAGGCTGAGGGAGTTTCCTGCAGAGGTCCGGCAGAGGCCAGGGACAGCCTAGCAGGGGATCTCCACAATAGTAGAGGTAGAGACTTGTAGCCTCAGTCGCCAGTGCACCGACTCCAATCATGCAGAGATCTATTTTACCTGTTTGTGCTCAGTGTGGATGGGTGCATAGAGGTGTTTGTTGGGGGCTCATACAGTACCTAGTCATTTTAGATGTGATTCATAGGACCACCTTATCAGGGATTGTCCAGAGCCACCTGGGGACAGACAAACAGATACAGTAGCATTTTAACCCAGTGTTAAAGGGGGTCGTGGTGATAGAGGTAGTGGTAGGGATGGTATACTAGGTTAGGTTAGAGAGGAGATTCTACAACAAGGAGTAGACTAGATTATGCAGGGCCATCACAATGGGTTTATGTGATGCAGAGATAGACAGATGTGTCAGCTGTCACAGCTGGTATTTTTACTTTATTTGGTACTTCAGTTCTTGCATTGATAGACCCCTGGGTCGACACATTCATACATCAGTGCATTCATGCTGCCTATGAGTGATATGCATTCAGTGTCCCTAGAATTTGATGTATTTATTACTAATCCTTTAGGACACAATGTTGTAGTTAGTATAGTGCACCGAGATAGTCCAATAGTTCTTCTGAGATAGTCATGTGTTTCTCGGTGACTTGATTGAGATGCCCTTTAGGGAGTATGATCTAATTCTTGGTATGGATTGGTTATCCAGACATGGGGTTATGGTAGATTGTCAACAGAAACATGTTACTCTGTAAACACATGATGGGAGATATGTAGTGGTATCTAGTGAGCAGAGACACCTCTCATCCATGTTTCTTTCAACTATATCAGCTAGGAGAATGATCCGAAAGGGATGTGAGGCATATCCGGATCATGTTGTAGATACCAGAGTAATGGGGACCCAACTTGACAGTATAACTACAGTTGCCGAGTTTCTAGATGTTTTCCCAGATGTGTTGCCTGGGGTACCTCCTGAGAGAGAGGTGGAGTTTTGTATCGATTTGATGCCTGGTACCACTCCCATCGGTACCACTCCCATCTCTATTACCCCTTATCGGATGGCACCAGTTAAATTGAAGGAGTTAAAGGTGCAGTTGCAGGAGCTACTGGATAAAGGGTTCATTCACCCTAGTGTATCACTATGGGGAGCACCTGTTCTGTTTGTGGAGAAGAAGGATGGCACCTTGAGATTATGCATTGATTATCGATAGCTGAATAAGGTGACCATCAAGAATAAGTATCCATTGCCTCGTATTAATGATCTCTTTGATCAGTTGAAGGGAGCAACAGTATTCTCTAAGATTGATTTGAGATCAGGGTACCATCAGTTGAGAGTTAGAGATGTGGATGTACCCAAGACTATTTTTGAGGTATGGGCATTATGAGTTTCTAGTGATGCCATTTGGACTGAAAAATGCACTAGCAGCATTCATGGATTTGATGAACTAGATCTTCTGACCATATTTGGATTAGTTTGTAGTGGTTTTATTGATGATATTCTAGTGTATTCGCATAATAAGGAAGATCATGATAGGAATTTATGAATTGTACTATAGACATTGAGAGAGAAGTAGTTATATGCTAAGCTATGTAAGTGCGAATTCTGGTTGGATAGGTGACTTTTCTTGGACATGTGGTTTCAACAGAGGGAGTTAGAGTTGATTTGAGTAAAGTCAAGGTAATTTTAAACTGGAGTCCACCAAAGAATGTGACTAAAATTAGAAGTTTTCTATCTTTGGCTGGGTATTACCATCAGTTTGTAAAAAGATTCTCTATGATAGCTTTGCCACTCACCATATTACTTCGGAAGGGTATGAGTTTTGTGTGGACAGACCGATGTTAAGTGAGCGTTGAGCAATTTAGAGATTTGTTAACTCGAGCTTTGATTCTTACTCTACCTGTAGGAGGTAAACCATATGTGATTTACAGTGATGCTTCACATAATGATTTAGGTTGTGTTTTGATGCAGGAGGGAAGAGTCATTGCTTATGCATCTCGATAGTTGAAGTCTCATGAATTGAACGAGCCAACTCATGATTTGGAGTTAACAGCCATTATTTTTGCATTGAAGATCTAACAACACCACTTGTATGGGGATAAATGTTTCATCTATACGAATCATAAGAGTTTAAAGTATTTGGGTGTCCAGAAAGAGTTGAATTTGAGATAGAGGCAATGGCTGGAGTTGATTAAAGACTATGACTGCCTGATTTATTATCATCCTAGCAAGGCGAATGTGGTTGCGGATGCCTTGAGTAAAAAATCCATGGCAGGTTTAACTGCCTATTCACTCTCATTGCTTATTGAGTTGAGGGCACTGTATGTTAGATTTGAGTTATATGATGATGGAGCACTAATGGCTCAGTTGCAGTTGAGGCCAATGTTGCTAAATCATATTAAGGAAGCACAACGGGTAGATGAGAAAATCCAAAAGATTATGGAGGATTGCCAAAAGGGGGAGACTAGAGACTTTCATATGAGAGATGATAGCAGTTTATGGTACCGGGATAGATTTTGTATTCCCGATGATGTGGGGCTGAAGAAGAAAATTTTAGGGAAAGCACATCAATCATTTTATGCTATGCATCCTGAAAGTACCAAGATGTATTAAGACTTGAAGCAGCACTATTGGTGGTCAGGTATGAAGAGGGACATAGTAGAATTTGTATCTAGATGTCTCACTTGCCAGATAGTGAAGGCTGAGCACCAAGTTCCTTCAGGGTTACTTCAGCCATTGTCAGTGCTTGAGTGGAAATGGGAGCGAGTGACCATGGATTTTGTGACTGGACTGCCTTTGACCCAGAAGATGTATGATGCAATCTGGGTGATAGTTGATCGGATGAAAAAGACAGCTCATTTTCTCCCAATTAGGATGGACTACTCATTTAATATGTTGGTTGAGTTATATATCAGTTAGATAGTGAGATTGCATGGAGTCCCAGTGTCATTTGTGTCAGATCAAGATCCCCATTTTACATCAAGATTTTAGAGGAGGTTCAGAATGCATTAGGTTCTCAATTGCACTTTAGTACTGCTTTCTATCTTCAGATGGACAGTCAGAGAGAGTGATACAGGTTCTAGAGGATATGTTTAGGAGTTGTATCATTGATTTTACTGGGAGTTGGGATAAATTTTTTTCGCTGATAGAGTTTGCCTACAACAACAACTATCAATCCATTATTGGGATGGAACTATATGAGGCTCTATATGGTAGGAAGTGCAAGACACCATTATGTTGAGGATGAAGTCAGAGAAGGTAAACTGGTAGGTCTTGAATTGATCAAGGAAACAGAAGAAAAAGTGAAGATAATCCGAGGTCATTTGAATGCAGCTTCAGACTGATAGGAATCTTATATAGATTTGAAGGGGAAGGATATAGAGTTTAATGTAGGGGATAAGGTGTTCTTGAAGGTGTCTCCATGGCAAAAGATTTTTAGGTTTTGTTAGAAAGGGAAGTTGAGTCCTCGCTTTATAGGACCTTATGAGGCACTGGAGAGAGTTAGACCAGTGGTTTAAAGATTAGCTTTGCTGCCTAAGATAGACCGGATACACAATATCTTCCATGTCTCTATGCTCTGGAGATATAGATCAGACCCATCTCATGTCTTATTAGTGGAGTCTATTGAGGTGAGTCTGGATCTGACTTATGAAGAAGAACCAATCGCAATTTTGGCATGAGAGGTGAAAGAGTTGAGAAACAAGAAAGTGCCACTTTTTAAAGTTCTATGGAGGAACCATTCCATTGAGTAGACGACATGGGAGAGTGAGCAGATGATGCGGAGCCAGTATCCTCAGCTTTTCCAGAGATGATATCAGGTAATTTCTAGGACGAAATTTTTTTAAGGAGGAGAGAATTGTAACATTCGTTTTAGGGTTAAAATTAATTTAAATTAATTAAAATAAATAATTTAAGGGAGAAATATTGAGTTAGAATTAAGAAATTAATAAAGGTATATGTGAAATATAAAGAAATATACATAACATATAAATTTTAATCATAAGTGAGAATAAGACAACAGATGAATAGTAGAGAGGGGCAAAATGGTAATTAAACTTTATAAAAATAAAAGTTATTAAAATAATTAGATATTTGGGAGTGTATTGTATTTCAGGTTTTGTAATTTGAAATTTGGGATTTTTCAAAATACAGACAAAACTCTAGCGAATTTTTTTCGAAAATTTTCAATATACTTTTAATTTGTCTTTTAAGTATGTTATGATTTTTCAATACTTTTATAATGAAAATGGAAATGTTTGTAAGAATGAATATGTGATATTCTCATATTGTATATGCATATTTTACATATATCATTGTATGTGTATTATGCGTATATATAGTATTAGGGTGTTACACGACCGCTAGACTCTTTTGGGCTAAACTTCATTTTTAGATAGTAAGATTCGTAGTGGGTTGTGAGGTAGAAGGGTGATCACTAGGGATTGTATAACTGCAAGAAACTTAAGGTGACAATGATAGAATTGGAGGTGAAATTCAAAATTTTTACAATAATGTTCGTGGTGGCTGGAGCAATGAGAAGGACAACCATTAGGTGTGTTGTGCGATCGCAAGGAATGGTGTGCGACCACTACACATAAATGCGAACTAGGTTATGGAAATTTCTAGGTTTTCCTAATTTAGATTAACTCTTTGCAGCTACTAAGGTTCAGGAATCTTTCTTGGGTGGCTGTAAACTCAACTGGACAACTTTTAATGGAAAATTTGATTCAACAACGATTCCTTCTTCTCTCTGTTTTTTTTAATCAAAACACAAAAACTCAATTAAAGAACCAAAACTAAAGAACTAAGAATTGGGAATTTGGAATTCAACTTGCAACACAAGGGGTTGAAGACAACAATGGATTTTTTTTACAAAGACCAAAGAACAAACAAAGGATAGGTTTTAATTAGGATAGATAGATAGATAAATAGTAAGGTGGAACCTGATCTCAAGCCGAAGCTCTGATACAAACTAACACGAGCCACCAGTAAACTAAACCAGAGAACCACTCACCTTTGCGCATGATATCAATCCCTTAGAAGATGAAATCTGATAGTTGCCAAGTCTAAGGCCCAAATCCAACCTGTGGAAGAGAACCTGGGAATTAAACTACCTCAAAGCAATTAACTTTGCAAGTAGAAACCTTAATCCAACCAAGAAAAAAGAGACAACACTCTCTCAAGAATTCTAAAATTATATTATAAAAAATGGCCAATGCCTTTTCAGAGGATAATAAGAGTTCAAATACTATTTACAATCATTAAACCATGGGCTAGGTTGTTTGGCAAAAAGAGCAACTCTATCCTTCAACAACTAAACCAAAAATAATCAATCAATGGGCTTAAAACACAAGTAGCCCATAATACAAAAGTTCCTGGAGTCCAAGCACAATAATAAACCTTTATAAAATAAATTAAACATGCAAAAATATACTAAATGTTTGAAGCACAAAAATAAGGAAATGTAGTTTGCGGTCACTGGTACAATCGCGCGGCTAATGGCTAAACAAGAGTCATGACCACACAAATTGTTGGGTGACTACTAGATCTTTTATGCCTTTAGGTGTCCAGCTCTGTTGCTTCCAACAAACTGATAAGCTTCCCCAGTCTTTGCTCTATCCATAGGGCTCTATATGCGAATCCATGAAGCTCTGAATATAAGCTTTTTTGGCTCTATGCCTTGTGATTGGTCCATTAGGAATCTTCAAGCTTTATTTTCCAAGGCTTCCATCCATGGACTCCGTAGCCATGCTCTGTCACTCACACTCAAACCTCACTTAGGGTTTATAAGGATCACACCATATTCTAGTTCTTAAAGCTCACACCAAACTATCCTAAGTGTTTATGGTCACGATTAAACCTTTATAAGAGCATCCAATGCTCTAACAACTAAATACAAAGAATAAATGATCAAAATAAAATTACAAGAGTTTGGTTATGATAAGTGCATTAACATCTCATAAATGATGATAAGAGGGGGATACTTATAGCCCTCAAAGACATTTTCCCACTACAAGGAATATTAGATGGATTTGCCTTCACCTACCAAAACTAGTGCATTATATGCACTGTCATAATTTGGTTATGGTTGCAAGCTCCTCATCATAGGGAAGGCTAGCTTGTTGCATTTGAGAGGAAATGTTGTGTATAGAAATTACCCAACAACTACTCCACGTGTCATGCACTTGTCAATTTTGCAGTGCAATTTGCTTTAAGCTTTCAATGGCTAGTCCAAATGTGTAATGTTTGAAATTTTATGTCATAATTTTTTTATTGCATATATACTAGACTATATATGGTGTTATGTTTGGCTTGGGCATTTGAAATTGGTAAAAAAAATCATATTGAATAAGCTTTAAAATATGAAAAATTAAATCTGGTCATGGATTTAATCAATATTTTTAAAAAAGAATTTTAAAGTGGTAAAAATTATAAAAATGCCCTTGTGGCCCTAAAATAACATTCCACCATAATTGAAATATGTAATATGGGTAATAGGGGTTTAAAATAATTAAAGTAATTATTTTTATGATTTTACGGAGTTAAAAACCGAATTAAGAGACAATGAAAGAAAGCAGGTGTATCAAAGTTAAGATACATGCGTTACATGGAATAGAAACTCAAGCTATTATAAAAGTTAATTTTGACTTCCATCTTCTTCTTCTTCATTCTTGGCTAAATACTTTCTTCACCATCACCATCTCTCTTCTTTTTTCTTCTTCTTTCAAATTTCACATAAGAAACAAAAGAATCTTTAGACCTAATTCTAGGTGTTTATGGGAATTAGTTGGTTTATGTGTGATTCTTCAAGAAAATCACTATAAAATCAAGGATTAGAAGTAAAGAGAAAGGGAAAGAGCTATTTGGAAAGGTTAGTACTTGTATAATACTTAGTTTGCTATTAATTGAATTTTTCTTGATTTTAATTGCTTATAGAAGCTTATGAATTGATTAAATAGAATTATTTGTGAAAGAAATTGAATATGGAATGGTTTGTGAAGAAATTGATTATGGGACTTTTCTTTCTTGTAAGGAAAAAATTATATTTGTTGTATACTGTTGTGCTCAAATTAAGTACTACTACAAAGCGTCACTCGCAAGTATACGAGGTAGCTGTAGCAAAGGTGATCGCCCCAAGGTCGTTTCCCCAAGAAGGTGTGGTTGTGGTTCGTAATAGCTTGATTAAAGCAATTAAATTAAAAGCGAAGTTGTTGTTTGGAATGTAAAAGAACAATTTAAACCTAAGATTAAGGAGTGTAGGGTTGATGTGTGTGATGAATGCACAAGATCAATTCAGTTCTTGGGAAAGTGCCTAGGGTTATAGGTCCATTCAATCAAAGCTCAATTCTCAATTATCCATTAACATAGCCTTGTAATTAATTTGTTCCTTAAGGTTAATTAGTCAATTACCAATTCATTAGTTCTCACATTCATGAAATAGCAATAACCAATTATTTTACATTTGCAAATTAATGAAACCCTAGAACTTATATTTCTAATTCATTCATAGGGTAGTCGATTGCATAATTCCGATATCAAATTTCACCTCTCGGTCCTTCATTCAACATCTAGAGATCAATAGGTAGCTAATCTATTAACCTAGCATACAATCCAATGCAATCAACCAACAACAAGGTACATCAATGGAAATATCAAATCAAAGCATTCAATCAAATATACTACAAACCCTAAGCATGGGTATTTAATTCAACATCATCAATTTAAAACATTCATTCAACTCAATATAAATCAAATACAAATTGTTCATTGTAATATCAATCTCTTAATACACAACAATATTGAAATGAATTAAAAGAGAGAATAGAGAAACCCCTTGTGAAGATGCCAAGAGTAGGATTACTAGTCTTCCTCCTAGCTCCACTTTGATATTTGATGAAGAACTCAAGCTCTCTTCAATGGTTGATTCTCCTTTGCAATATGGAATGGAGCTTTCTCAAGTCACCAAACCTTCAATTGATTATGCCTTTGAGAGATGGATTGGAGCTTTCTCAAGTCACCAAACCTTTCAATGAAGCTTCTTCAACCTTCAAGAGCTTGTAACCCAACTTATCCCAAAGAACCTCCAAGATCTTGTCAATGGAAGATGGAGAAGATGAAGATGGAGGATGAAGATGAGGGACAAGGAGAGTGTCACTCTCTCCTCATCCCAAATTGGTGTTTTGCCCCCTCCTCTCTTTTCTTTTCTCTGTTTTCTCCAAACCCTAGCCGTCACTGCTCTTTTTTTTGTCATGCGAAAGAATTTATACGTTTTTTGGTGTGACACGGCCAAGCCAAGAGTGGCTTGGCCGTGTCTCTTCTTCTTTTCTTCCTTTCCATGAGGTGACACGGCCAAGCCAAGGTTGGCTTGGCCGTGTCTCTTGATCTCCATGGGACACGGCCAAGACAGTTGGCCGTGTCCCTCACTGTGGCTTCTTCTTTCTTTCTTTCTTTTCTTTATTCTTTGGAATGTGTGACACGGCCAAGCTTTGGATTGCTTGGCAGTGTTTGAGCTCTTTTGGAGGGACACGGCCACAAGCTTGGCCATGTCCCTTGGGTGTGTCTCCTTCTGTGGTTGTGGACTTCTTCTTAGCTTGGTATGGGACACAGCCACAAGCTTGGCCGTGTCCCTTGAGTGTGTCAGCTACTGTTCTTCGTTCTTTGCTCTTCTTGCACTGTTTTGATCTTCCAAGGGTCTTTTTGTACCTAAACCTAAAACAAACACTTTAAATACCCTTAAAATAAAAATTAATCAAAATATTAACTAAAACACACATAAAATCATACTAAAAACTAGTACAAAAATGACCTAAACATATACATAAGGCATATTTGTTGATTTGTAACTTAAATCCAAATTTAAATGAAACTTTGAATTATTCAAAGTGTTGAACTAAATGATAATGGAACTAAATGTTTATGGAACTATATGATTATTTGTAGTAAATTGATAATTACGAATTAAATGATAAAGGTTTAGGTTTAATTGAAATATAATTTACTTATTTAAATTGTTAAAGTTTGAATATCAATTAGTTGATGAAAAAAAGTTGTTGCATTAAAGAATTATTTTTTAGAAAAATTAATATTATAACTGTGAAATTGACTGTAAATGAGAAAATAATTAAATTGCATGAATTATAATTATGAAAAACCTAGTCATCAAATAGAATTGCTAGCTAAAGGGTAAACATCTATACTATTACTGGGCACATTGTGCCAATATTGGACACATTGTATCATTATTGTTACTGGGCATACGTGTCATTGCTGGGCCATTGGCCACACTGACTGATGTAGGCATAAGTACCACAGTGCTTATGTTGAGTTTTCTCTTCTATCTTAAATTTTTTTTACTACATTTAATTGTCATTACTGAGCACATTATCTGAGTCTAGGATTTAAAACTCAATATATGAGGAAAAAATAAGTGGAATTTACTGAAACATAAGAAGTAAAATATGAATACTTATAAAGAGTGTATTGATAATTATATGTGAAATGTGATTTTTATCTTAACCAATAATATTTTTGTAGATAATTACAATGTGAACATCTCTTATTATTTAAATTGAATTTCAACTTATTAAAATATTAATAAGTTAGCTTGAAATTATTTGATTAAAAACTTGTTTTAAAATGGTGTTTATGCTACATTTATTATTTTTTAGTTATTTTCTAATGATATTATCTAACAAATATGTATATACAAGCACTACTAAGCAATTTGCTTAGCATGCCAGATTTTTTTACGTGCAGATCAGATGGACCGAGGTGGGTCCAGTAAGTGAAGTGTAAGAGATTCAAAGATCAATTGGAGCAAAAGGTATCTTTTTGAAGAGACTTTGCATTAAATATTTCATTACAATTCACATAGCAGTACTTTGGTTTATATGACAGTTGTATTGTTTTAGTTATTATTATAATTGTTGTTAATATTTGGAAAGGTCAAATTTGAGGATTATATATAATATAAATTCTGAATGGGATATATGTTTTATTTTTAGTTTGGGGTTATAAGATTTCAGTGAATGATATTAATTTGGAGAATATTATATATATATACAAGTTGATAAAAGTATTAGATATTTGACTTGGATAGTGATTGACTATTGATGAAGTGGTATATGTAGACCCTTAATTTTTGACCCAGTCCAGTCCGATATTTTTAAAAAGTCAAAAATAATTTTTGTGGTATTTTAATTAAATAATATTTATTACTTATAATATTTATTTTGAATAAAAATAAAAATGATAAAAAATGATAAAAAAATATAAATAAATAAAAGTCGACAACGGAAGAATCGGCGACGAAAATCGCTATCTATGAATTGGCCTGTGGCCCACGCTTAGCCCGTAGCGCCCCGCAGGAAATTTTTCGCCAGCACAGTTTCGCACGCCAGTAGCCCGGCCCGCGCGCAATTTTTTTGAAACCCTATTTTACTTGGTTTTTTATTTTATTTCCTAAACAGTTTTTATATCCTTAACCAATTAGTATTAGGCTTTTATTATTTCTTATAAATACCACATTAAAAGAAACAAAGAAGGGAGAGGAATTTTATTTTGGCCTGGAGGAAAATTTTGGGACGGCGTAATTATTAGGGACTTTTGGACTTTTAGTTCTTCAGACTTTTTAGCAATTAATTGAGAGATTGAATGAACAGAAGAATCAAACAAATAAGGAGCAAGCCACAAATCATCAAACACCATCAAACAAGGTAGTAGCAAACTCTCACTGTCTTGATTTCCTTCCAACCAAGAAGAACAAATTTGGTGCAAGTAAATACTTTACATCAACGTTTAATTATTGGTGGAGCCAACAAACGATGGTAAATTCTAAACATATTTAATATAACCTATTTTGTGTCTATTTTAATTACAGTAGATTATATCTTTTAATTTTAGCTCATAGCAATTTACATAGAGCATAGTTTAATGGTGTTGTTTTGTTAATCATACAAAATAAATCTATAACCTATTAAGTTTAAGTTACGGTTACTTATATTTGTTAAATTAATATTTTTAATACATGATTATTTAATTAAAAAAAATATTCCAGTAGCCTTATTTTTTCAAGTATCAAAAGCTTTAACCCTAATTAATTCTTCTTTCCAAAATCACATAGTAGCATTATTCTTTTAAAAATAACATTAGTTCCTTAAAATCTCAAAACCCTATTTTCTAAATCTTAAACCCTATAATCTTAATTTTCAACACCAAAACCTACAACCCTAAAAGCTAGTTTTCAAAATCTTTCGGGGCGCGGCCCTCGACCCTGCAAGGGGCGCTGCCCCCTTAACCCCCGCCCGCTAACCGGCTAGCGGGACCGCCATATGGGCTCGTCGAAGCGGTCAATATTTATTTATTTGTTATAAGTCTGTGTATTTAAATTTCTTTTTTCCAAAGCCCTAATTTAGTAATTAAAGTTATAAAACCCTATTTTAAGATGTAAACCCTAAACTTATACATTTATTGCTTTATTTAGTTTTAGATTTGATTATGTAGTTTATTATATATTTTGACAATCAATTTATTTAATTTTAATATTTAATTTATCATGGATGGATATTTTCTTTATTATTATTATTTGTTTATTAAAATTGTAAGAGCTATATTTTCATGATTGGGCACCTCATTAATTAATCTTTATGTAATTTAATTTATTTTCATATTTTAGAATTAATATAAAGGACACGTTTTCACCTTTCGGTGGGTGTCCTATTTAGTTTTAGACATTAGATGATGTAAGGACATGTTTCCATCCTGAGATGGGTATCCATTTATTTGTTTCGTTTGAACATTGCTTTGATTTTAATATAATGATGCTTTATTTTAATTATTGCATGCAGTATGGATAATATCATTATATTTAAGAATTCTATAATATTAAGACTTGAAAAGGAGGTCAGTTCCAATGAACCGGGCATTGTGGGGGTGTTGGGCCATTTCTCACCTTTTCCACATGTACCCAACTTTCTGAACCCATTAAGGGGTTGGGGATTCCTTAAGAATCGAGTCATCTACCCCTTTCTTTTTTCCGGTCCGTCCGGGTGGCGACTCCATTTTCTCCGGGCTTAGGCCCGAGTTCTCTAAGGCCCCGAGCCTAACAGTGCCGAAGTCGCAAGAACCATTCTATCGGGAGTGAGGGCAAAAATCCCCGCTCACAATATAGTTGGAGTTGTGTTTGATTGAAAGGAAGATAGAAGTATTTTGCTACAGGTAGTACTAGGTTGAAGAAAATTTGACTACGATTATTACAGAGAAAACTTTGGCAAAATTTTTAGTTGATTTATTTTTTTTGAATTTAGGACTGTGAAGTACTGAGTAACATCTTCTGATAGTTCTCTGAAAAGATTGTTAGGGGGTGTTACATTAGGTGGTATTAGAGCTTGGTTTAGGTGATCCTTTCATGTGGGAATATAGGAAAAGTGAAATACAATTGTCTAAGCTGTGTGAACTATATAAGTGAACATGTATTCTGATGCAATTGATCTTTTATATGATTATAGGTGTAGAATGGCTTCAAGATCTCATTATAGTGCTAAGGAAGGAGCTACATCCTCACACAGCTAGGCAAGTATGGGGAATCACCAGCCAGCCTAACCCTCTACAGGGCAGGCACCTCTGAATCCATAGTTTATGAGAAACTGTGAACACTCGAATTTTGAGGCTCGGAAAGCCAATTTTCTCAAACTACTGACGATCGGACCGGACAGGAGGTCCACGGTAAAGTTCACTGAAAGTATGTCTTTATGGTACTTGAAATGTCCGGGACGACGTGAGGATCACGAATATGGTCCCAGAATAATTTTTGGAGGTCTCTAGCTCCCGAAAAATCAGTTTGAGCGAAAACCGGATGGAACCGGCGGCCGAGCCGCCTTGACCCCGGCGGCCGAGCTGCCAAAACTTTCGGCTTCTTCCGTCTTTTCAGCTTGTCACATCCAAGGCGGCTTAGCCGCCGAAACCGGCGGCCCGGCCACCGTCCAGCATGATTTTGCCTATAAATTGCCTTCAAGTGTTCAGAAAAAGGGGTTGGCTTTTGGAGACTCCGGGCATCATGCTGACGAATTTAATCCGTAATCAAGAATCATAACCCAAGGTCCAAGAAAACGAGATTTGGAACTTCGAAGTGGAAAAATCCTAAGCAAGGTAATATCCTAATTCATCATTTGTCAATTTAAGCATGTCATAAGCATTCCATCTTCTTCTTAATTTCTTCTTGGTCAAAGACCTAATCCTTTTAGGTCCAAGGCCTAATGGACTAATCAATCAATCTGTTGGCACGAAGTCCAAATTACATCTTTTCGGTACAAAGTACCTAAATTTCACAATTAAAATCAACCTTTTGGCACGGAGCCTAAATTGCACTTTTTTGGTACAAAGTACCTAAAATTGCACAATTTAGCACTAAGTGCTACATCTCACAATTTTGGCATAAAGCCCGACAACACAGGCCAAAGGCCTAAAAATTGCATTCTTTTGGTACAAAGTACCTAAAATTGCACCATTTAGCACTAAGTGCTAAATTTCACAAATTTGGCAAAAAGCCCGATCAATACTTGGCATGAAGCCCGACACTAGCACGAAGCACTAAGTGCTCAAAATCTCACATTTGGCATGAAGCCTAAATTTCACTCTTTTGGTACAAAGTACCTAAATCTCACCATTTAGCACTAAGTGCTGAATCAATCTTTGGCATGAAGCCCGACAATGCACGAAGCATACACACACACATGCATGAAGCATTATTTTTATCGCCTTTAAATAGGCTTTTCCGAACTACATGGGCTTTGATCTCCTATTCAAACGGGAGTATGTAGGCATGTTTGGGATTCACCCCAAATAGCAAGTCCACAATTTACTAACAATCTGTCTTTTTTTTATTTCTTTGTTCCTTTTGTTTGCAAGTTAGTCAAATGCATGACATAGTCCTCGAATCCTCCTTGGGTTCGCAGACTAGAAGCCTTTACATTGGATGCATTATTGGAGTCAAACAAGGGTTTTCTTAGTTTTTCCCTTCGAACAAAATAAACTGAGTGGCGACTCCCGACAACAAGTGAACGTTCGCCCGAATCCTTTTCGGGCGGAACCCGAGATTCACAGATTGGCGACTCCACTGGGGACCATAAAAATGATTTATGGGATCTTAGTGGACTACAATTGTTTATTTGACTAACTTGCCATTCTTTATGGTGCTTTTATTTGTTTTGCAGGGTACCTTAGCAATATATATCCTTCCTTTAAGGATATTGGACTGAAGATTGAAGAAAGGAATCTTTTTCCTTTGATGGATCTATTGTTTGACTACTTGTGCATTTATTTTGTCATTCAGAGAATCTTTTTCTCTTGCGTATATGGGGGAATCATTTTCCTCCATTGCATAAAAAATTGTTTTCAAATGAATTTCTTCTCTTTCTGTTCAAAGTTCTGAGTCTGGATAGCAAGTAGCGCTGACCGGCAGGTCTCCTTGATTATGCCGGCGGACAGCCAAAGCGTCCTCCCTGTTGTCGCAAACCATTCCAATCCTTTTGGAGTGGCCCATGAGTAATCGTACTGTTGGACCCACGCGAAACTCCTTGTTTCACATGTGGTTAGGTATATCTTACTCAAGACTCAAGGGTCCCTATGATAAGCCGATTCTCTATTTTTCACATAACAATAGAACCTTCCCTTAAGTTGTATGTACCCAATGATAGTGCCACATTCCATTAAAATGAATTATGATGTGATGAGGTGCATTCATGCAACATAACAACACGGTTTTGGGGAAAATCTTTTGATATGTACAAGTGGACCCAGAGTTCTTCCTACCCTACACACTACCCTGATCCTTTACCCTTAACCTGTGCAGGTACCCACTGTCCGTGTGCCTCCACCTACACCAGACACACCAACTCCAACTGTGCAATCACCCATAAGTCCTACTACCCCAACTTCACCAACTGCTCCAATTGTTGAAATGGCTACAATTGAACAAATTAAGGCTTTGCTAGATGGACAGGCTAAGGAAATTGAAGCTAGAATGCAAGAAAGAATTGATGAAGCTTTAGCCGTCCAAAGGGTAGCCATCCTGGCTGAATTAGGAGGAGCACCAAAGACAGTCCCTACTCCTGGAAATTTAGGGAAGGAACCTATTGTGGGGCAAACTAGTACCCCCATAACTGTTCAGAATAATACCCCTGTCATCAATTTAGAGGATCCACCCTCTAAGAATGAAACTGATGAGCTAAAAAAGAAACTTGAATTGCTTGAGAGGTCAATCACTGCCATGAAAACTCACAAAGAGGTGGTAGACATGGATTCCTTATCCTTGTTTCCCCAAGCTAGATTGCCTCCAAAATTCAAGATGCCTGGGATGGACAGATTTGATGGGACTACTTGCCCTAAAACTCACCTGAAAATGTATGTGGGGGCCTTAAGCCCTTGGGGTTTAAATGATGAGCTCTTTGCTCAATTATTCCAACAATCCCTGACTGGTGCTGCCCTTAAATGGTTTGTGAGCCTAGACCGTTCCAAGATTAAAACGTGGGAAGATATCTGCAATGCATTTAACTCTCAATACCATTACAATATTGAGGTAGATGTCACTAGAAGGGAACTTGAGACTACTAAACAAAATAACAATGAACCCTTCTCCTCGTTCCTTACGAGGTGGAGGGCAAAGGCCGCCCAAATGATCAATCGCCCTTCAGAACAAGAGCAGATTGATATCATAATCAGAAATTTAAGGCCTACATATCAAGCCCAACTGCAAACCCAATACCTACCTACTTTCAAATTGCTCATTGCGACTGCAACCAAGGTAGAAGATCTGATACAATTGGGTAAGATAGTAGATGAAGAAGCTATCTCGAAGTATAAAAAACAAGGCCAAGCTGCTAATGAAGTGGCCAATATTGCCCCTGCGAATCCTTTACGTGTGGGCAATCTTGGGCAAAGAAATCAGCCAAGAAGGCAATATACCGACATTGGAATGCCCCTTCATCTAGTGTTTAAAAAGGCCGTGGAAGGGAAATATTTGAAGCCTTTGGACCCAAGGCCTCCTCCAAACCCATTACCCTCCAATTACAGGGCCAATGAGTACTGTGAGTACCACCAAGGAAATGGGCACAGAACAGATACTTGCTGGACTTTGAAAAACCGCATCCAGGATTTGGTGGATAGTGGTGACATCATTCCTCTCAGGAGGCAACCAAACATTAACACTAACCCCTTGCCCAATCATTCCATCAATGCCATCACTGTGGAAGATTTCATGCAGCCTAGTCTCTTTGATGAGGTTGCTATGATAACCAATGTCGAAGACAAAAGGGACTTCACAAAGCTGATCAAGACAACAGATGGACCACTGATGAACTGGTATGCCGAGGAGGGACAAGCTGCTGTAGACAAAATTAGTCCAGTGTCACACCTTGAACCCGAGTCTTGTACCGAGTCAAATTCTGAGTCAAACACCAAGCCAGAGTCTAGTTCTGAGTCCTCTATAGCTTCAGATTTAGAGAACCCAAATGTCACATTTAATGTAATCTTAGAGAATGACTCTACCATTATCAATGAAACTCTTCAAATTCTTGGTTACCCTGTGTCTTTTGCTTTCCAAGTATTATCTAGCAAAAATGAAATAAATGAAATAAAAGAAATAAATCAAAAGATAATAATTGGCAAAGAAAATGAACATACATACAATGCATGTGATTGTGTGAATAAGGAGCAGGTTCTTGAATGCATCAGAAAGTATGCCGACTGCTTCATATGGAAGACAAGTGATGTCACGAGAATAGACCCAGCCATAGCAGTTCACAAGATTCCGCTATATCCCGATGCAAAGCCGGTTAAGCAGAAACTGAGAAGAATGAAGCCAGAATGGTCTTTGAAAATTAAAGAGGAGGTTGCCAAGCAAATGGACAATAAGTTCATAGAACCAATTGCCTACCCTTCCTGGTTAGCAAACATTGTACTGGTCCCGAAGAAAGACGGAAAGGTCAGGATGTGTGTTGACTACAGAGATCTGAATAAAGCTTGTCCCAAGGACGATTTCCCGCTACCACACATCGATTTGCTAATAGACGGGATGGCAACGACAATCTTTCATGACATGATTTACAAAGAAGTAAAAGTGTATGTTGATGATATGATTGTCAAGTCAAAATCTCCAGAAGAGCACGTCTAAGCACTTGAGAAGTTCTTCCTTAGACTTCGCAAGTACAATTTGAAGCTTAAATCCTGCAAAGTGACTCTTTGGTGTAACATCAGGCCAATTTGGGATATTATTGGTCCACCATGAACACAGACTGTGTGGCATTTGTGCAAGGATGTCATCAGTGTCAGATATTTGCTAAGATGCAGAAGCAACCTCCCGTTGCCCTGAATCCAATCACTTCTCCATGGCCCTTCACTACTTGGGGAATAGATATAATTGGCAAAATACATCCAAAAGCATCAAATGGACATCAGTTTATCTTGGTAGCAGTGGATTACTTCACAAAGTGGGTTGAAGCAGCTTCCTATGCAGAATTAGATGCCAAAAGGCCGCGCAGTTTGTCCGAACCAACATCCTTTGTCGGTACGGAACACCATTTGAGATTATCACTGATAATGGAACTCATTTCCAAGCAGAGTTTGCCAAACTCTTGAAGGATAAGAAAATCCAGCATCATAAGTCCTCTCCTTATAGACCTCAAACAAATGGAGCTGTAGAAGCAGCGAACAAGTCTATAAAGGTGATCATACAAAAAATGATCAAGGAGCATAGGCGTTGGCATGAGAAGTTACCATTGGCCTTGTGGGGATACAGAACATCAATTAGAACTCCTACTAGGGCAACCCCGTATTCACTAGTATATGGAATGGAAGCAGTACTCCCCATTGAACTGGAAGTTCAATCGGCGAGGATAATTCAAGAAAGTCAGATAAATGAAGCTGAATGGATCAGCAATTATCATCATCAGTTGTTGGGTTTGGATGAAAAAAGACTTCAAGCTCTACATCAGATTCAAGGGTATCAGAGGCGAATGGCCAGACATTTCAACAAAAAGGTCAAAGATCGAAAGTTGGAAGAAGGTTGTTTGGTTCTGAAAGAGATCAGAACACCTGTTATAGATCCTCGTGGGAAGTTTCGTCCTCATTGGGCGGGACCCTACATTTTGAAGAAAATACTTTCCGGCGGAGCCGTCATCTTGTCTGATTTGGATGGTCTGGAGTTCACAAACCCATGCAATCTGGATCAACTGAAGAAATATTATGTATGATCATGCATTCCAATAAGGAACTACATTAGACCTGATTCTCGCAAACTAATTCGAGATATGTAGGCAGCTCTCCTTGAGCACGGTCTAAATTTTAATAAAAATCATTCATTTTTCTTTTTCCAACAAAAAAAAAACAACAAAAAAAAAACAAAACAAAACAAAAAAACAAAAAATCCCGCTAAGCCAAAAACCCACAAAGGGCGGCTTAGGCAATAGTGGGGCCCGCTAAGTCGAAAACCCGCAAAGGGCGGCTTAGACAAGAATGGGTAAGAGCTCGCTAAGTTGAAAATCCGAAAGGATAGCTTAGGAAAAAATTAGAGCAAGTAAATAAAGTAGATAATGCTTGGAAAGCAAAGGAAAGAGTCATGCCAAGAAGAGTCATTCATTCCCAAGGGAGTCATTCATTCAAAAAAAAAAAAGTCATTCCTTTCATAAAGTACCAAAAACCAATCAAAAAGGGTCAAACCACAAGTCCAAAAAAAAAAAGTCAACCCTAGAGTCTAAATTCTGCGCCTCCTACTTGGGGCAGAGTCTGCAGCGTCTGCCTTCTCCTCGTTAAGAGGAACCACCTCATTTCCCTCCAGCTCCTGCAGCAATGCAAGCCTCCTTGGCTTTTCAATTGGCCAAACTTCAGCTATAAACCAAGTTCTGTACTCGGGAGTAGTCTGAACAAGGGAAGGCTCTGCAAAAAGCCTGATCATCTGATGGTCCCTAACTTAAGTTTGAAGAACAGCTCGAGTAACTCCGGGAATAATTTGGGGGCAACTTCAGAAAAATTCAAGTTCCTCCCCCAATGGAGTTGGACTTCCTAGAGGATTATTTCTAAGTTCTTTACTATAAATAATTACTGATAGCTTGAGCTTGAGGCCTTGTAAAGTTGAAAAGCCTCTGAAAAGCCCCACATAGCCAATTTGAACCTCATGCCTTACAAGGGGGGGCATTTGAGTCACATCCAATGATTGAGCAGAATTCCTCAAAAAGAGGACACATCTCGTCCATCCGGGCACCAAACCTGAAGACGTGAGCTTGTGGAACCCAAAATTTGGTACAAGCGTGCAAGGAATCCCAATCCACCAATATCTCTCTAAGAATAGCAACAACTTTCAATCCATATCTTTTCATATTGATCCTTTCAACCTTATGGAGACTCTTGGTCCAGTTGTGCATACAACGGTTTAAAAAAAAAAGAAGAAGAAGCAAAAAAAAATACCTTTTTGAAAATAAAAGGGGACATCATGCATACATATGTACTGTTTGTGCTTAACAAAAGTGCAGGTACAGAAAAATCAGAAATGTTGCAAGCAATCGGAAATGCCAAAAGGTGGATCTTGTACCCCTCGCTCAAAATTCGCTCTTCAGAAGGCCACTGGGCCCCATAAATCATTTTTATGGACCCCAGTGGGAGGCAATTGTGAACACTGGAATTTTGAGGCTCGGAAAGCCAATTTTCTCAAATTACTGACGATCGGACCGGACCGGAGGTCCACGGTAAAGTTCACTGAAAGTATGTCTTTATGGTACTTGAAATGTCCGGGACGACGTGAGGATCACGAATATGGTCCCGGAATAATTTTTGGAGGTCTCTAGCTCCCGAAAAATCAGTTTGAGTGAAAACCGGATCGAACCGGCGGCCCAGCCACCGTGACCCCGGCGGCTCAGCCGCCAAAATCAGCGGCCGAGCCGCCGTGACCCCGGCGGCCGAGCCGCCAAAACTTTCTGCTTCTTTCATCTTTTCGCCAAAATCAGCGGCCGAGCCGCCGTCCAGCACGATTTTGCCTATAAATTGCCTTCAAGTGTTCAGAAAAAGGGGTTGGCTTTTGGAGACTCCGAGCATCATGCTAACGAATTTAATCCGTAATCAAGAATCATAATCCAAGGTCCAAGAAAACGAGATCTGGAACTTCGAAGTGGAAAAATCCTAAGCAAGGTAATATCCTAATTCATCATTTGTCAATTTAAGCATGTCATAAGCATTCCATCTTCTTCTTAATTTCTTCTTGGTCAAAGACCTAATCCTTTTAGGTCCGAGGCCTAATGGACTAATCAATCAATCTGTTGGCACGAAGTCCAAATTACATCTTTTCAGTACAAAGTACCTAAATTTCACAATTAAAATCAACCTTTTGGCACGGAGCCTAAATTGCACTTTTTTGGTACAAAGTACCTAAAATTGCACAATTTAGCACTAAGTGCTACATCTCACAATTTTGGCATAAAGCCCGACAACACAGGCCAAAGGCCTAAAAATTGCATTCTTTTGGTACAAAGTACCTAAAATTGCACCATTTAGCACTAAGTGCTAAATTTCACAAATTTGGCAAAAAGCCAGATCAATACTTGGCATGAAGCCCGACACTAGCACGAAGCACTAAGTGCTCAAAATCTCACATTTGGCATGAAGCCTAAATTTCACTCTTTTGGTACAAAGTACCTAAATCTCACCATTTAGCACTAAGTGCTGAATCAATCTTTGGCATGAAGCCCGACAATGCACGAAGCATACACACACACATGCATGAAGCATTATTTTTATCGCCTTTAAATAGGCTTTTCCGAACTACATGGGCTTTGATCTCCTATTCAAACGGGAGTATGTAGGCATGTTTGGGATTCACCCCAAATAGCAAGTCCACAATTTACTAACAATCTGTCTTTTTTTTATTTCTTTGTTCCTTTTGTTTGCAAGTTAGTCAAATGCATGACATAGTCCCCGAATCCTCCTTGGGTTCGCAGACTAGAAGCCTTTACATTGGATGCATTATTGGAGTCAAACAAGGGTTTTCTTAGTTTTTCCCTTCGAACAAAATAAACTGAGTGGCGACTCTCGACAACAAGTGAACGTTCGCCCGAATCCTTTTCAGGCGGAACCCGAGGTTCACAGAAACATAGGGGAGATTCTTAGACAGATTATAGGTGGCAGTTCCTCCACCATAGCCACAGCCCTCAGTACCTCAGAAGTCTCCACTAGAGAGACTTGGGAAGTTAGGAGCTGAAGATTTTAAAGCTCAGGACATAGATGAATCTTCAGCAATAGAATACTGGATTGAGAGGACAATGATGGTTTTTGATCTTCTTCACTATACTAATAAGGAGAGATTGGAATGTGTAGTTTCCTTACTGCATGAGCAAGCCTATGCTTGCTGGGATATTAAGCAGAAAACTACTCCGGTTGATGGCCTCACTTGGGCATTCTTCCAGGAGGAGTTCAAGAAGAAGTATATCAGTGAAGTGTATATAGAAGAAAGAAGTGAGGAGTTACTACACTTGAAGCAGAGGCAATTATCTGTATCATATTATGAGAGAGTTTATTTTTCTGAATAAATATTTTCTTAAACTAATAGCATCTGAGGAAGAAAAATGCAAGTGGTTTGAGCAGGATTTGAACAATCAAATTTATATTTACCTAGTGCCACTGAGAATCAAGGAGTTCTCTACTCTTGTCAATGTAGTAGTGGAATAGAAAATGAAACTAAACATGAGTAAAGTAGAAGACAACAACAATAGAGGAAAGGATCACCTAATGATCAGCATCAAGCTAGCCAGAAGAAGCAGAAAAGTGTTTAAGCACATACACAAACTCAGGGATCTAGCAGTCATACCAATGGAGTTAGTTTTCAAAGATCTCGAGTGGTTGGGTCTATTACTCCTACAAGTTCATCTTCATAGGTAGTCTTTACACCTTGTCAATACTGTGGCAAGAAGCATGGTAATGAAGTTTTTTCATATACGACTAAGGCTTGTTTGGGATGTGGTTCTAAAGAGTAGAAGATCGAGGATTCTCCTTTAATGGAGAAATCTGATGCTTCAGAGGGACAAAGATCTATATAGGAATCACAAATAAGCTATAGACCAGGCAGAGGTGGTCAACCTAGTGCCATCCACTAGAGAGAGTCTGAGACAGTTGACAGACCCCATATACGGGGTTTGTGCCAACTAAGACTTATATAATGAAGGCAGTGGATGATCCACAAGCTCCTAATGTGGTTGTTGGAAAATTCATCTTATTTGGCCTTAATGTTTATACTTTATTAGATCTTGGTTCTACACATTCATATATATACACAGTTATAACCTCATAGAAGAACATGCATGCTGATAAACTTAAATATGACATAGAAGTTTCTAATCCTAGTGTGAAAATGAACACAGTATATCAGAATTGTCTGATTAGAATACATGACATAGAACTTCTAGCTGGCCTGATTGAACTTCCATTTCATAATTTTGATGTAATTCTGGGAATGGATTGGTTATCACTACACAAGTAGTCATGGATTATCATTTGAACACTCTGGCTTTTAAGATTTTTGGACATAGTGTTGTTATTGTTTAGGAAGAAAGGCAATTTTATCCTTCTAATTTGATTTCTTCTACTAAGGCCAGAAGATTAATCAGGAAGAAATGTAAAGCTTACCTTGCTTATGTGGTTCATACTCAACAGACATGCAAGGCTTTGGAAGACATACCTATAGTATGTTAATTTTTAGATGTCTTCCTAGAGGAATTACTAAGGGAGTTTGTTATTGATCTTATTCTTAGTACGATACGAATTTCCATTTCACCATATAAGATGGCATCACTGGAACTGAAAGAATTAAAAGTATAGCTTCAAAAACTGCTTGATAAAGGGTTCATTAGACCCATTGTGTTGCCCTGAGGTGCACTAGTTTTGTTTATGAAAAACAATGATGGTATACTGTGGTTGTGCATTGACTACCTTTAGTTAAATAAGGTGACTGTCAAAAATAAGTATCCAGTTCCTCGGATTGATGATTTGTTTGATCAACTGAAGGGAGCAGGTATTTTCTCCAAGATTGATATTAAATCGAGTTATTATCAGATGAAAACTAAGGAAGTTGATGTTCTAAAGACAACTGCCAGAATCTGATATGGGCATTATGACTTTTTAGTCATGCCATTTGGTTTAACCAATTGACCGAAAACTTTTATGGACTTGATGAATCGGGTCTTTAAGCCTTATCTAGACCAACTTGTAGTTGTTTTCATTGATGATATACTGGTTTATTCTAGGAGCAGAGAGGAACATGAAAGTATTTGAGGATTGTGCTACAAACACTGGAGAGAATTAGTTATATGCTAAATTGTCAAAATGTGAATTCTAGTTAACAGAGGTGGCATTCCTAAAACATAGGGTATCAGCTAATAGTGTTCATATGGATCCTAGTAAAGTTGAGACTATTTTGAACTAGCAATCGCCGAAGAATTTGATAGAAGTTTGTACTTTTATTGGTTTAGTTGGTTATTACAGAAGATTAGTACAAGAATTTTCTAAAATAGCACTTCCTCTAAATAAACTACTCGGAAAGGAAACCAAATTCAAGTGGTATGATCAATTTTAAGCTAGTTATAAAAAGTAAAAAATCATGCTCATAAAAGCACTATTTTGATACAACCAACTCCAAGTAAAGATTATGTAATATATAGTGATGCTTCTCATCGGGGACTTGGTTATGTACTGATGTAGGAAGGCAAAGTGATTGCCTATGCTTCTAGGCAATTACAACCTTATGAGTTGAACTATCACATACATGATATAAAGCTTGTAGCCATTATATTTTCTTTGAAAATCTTGTGACACTATTTGTTTGGAGAAATATTATGTCTACACAAATCATAAAAGTTTGAAATATTTGCTTAAACATAAAGAACTCGACTTAAGGTAGAGAATATGGATGGAATTAATCAAAGATTATGACTACATCATTGATTACCATTCTAGTAAAGCTAATGTGGTGGCCGATGCCTTAAGTCGAAAGATTTTAGCAGGTAATAAATTATTATGTTATGAATAAAACATAATGTATATGTTATGTCATTGAAAAGTGATATAATGTATTATGTTGACAAAACTGAGAATTGAGCTAACCCTTAAGTAGAGAATTAGAGAGGCTCAAAAACATAATCAGAAGCTGTCCAAAATCATGAAACAAGTACATATGGGCAAGAGATCATATTACGTTATCTTAGAAGATGGTGGTTTATACTATAAAAATCAACTCTATAATCTTGATTTGAAGGAGTAAAAAGAGAGCATCCTTAAAGAAGCTCATAATACCACATATATTATGCATCCATGAAGTAACAAGATGTATAATTACTTGAAACCTTTTTATTAATGGCCCAGTATGAAGAGTGACATTACTAAGTATGTAACCAGATGCTTAGTATGTCAGCAAGTCAAAGGAAAATATCAACTACCCTTAGGTCTTTTGTAACCCATCCCAATACCAGAGTGGAAATGGAACAGAGTCACTACAGATTTTATGACTAGTCTTCCAAAAACCCAGAAGAATGATGCAATTTAGGTGATTATTGATAGATTAACTAAGTCCGCTCATTTTCTTCCAATCAGAACTGATTATTCACTAGATACGTATATAAGAAAGATAGTTAGACTCCATGGAGTGCCAATGTCTATCATATTAGACCGAGACCCACACCTTACTTTGAGATTTTGGGAAAGTTTTCAAAAAGCATTGGGTACTCGACTCCATTTGAGCACTGCACTCCATCCGCAGGCTGATGGCCAATCAAAGAGAGTAATAAAGACACTTGAAGACATGCTTAGAAGTTGTGTTATTGAATTTGAGGGTGGCTGGGATAGACATCTACCATTTATGGAATTTGCTTATAACAACAGCTATCAAACAAGTGTTGGTATGGCACCATATGAGGCATTATATGTTAGGAAACATGGAACTCCTCTCTATTAGATAGAATTGAGTGATAATAAGCTCGCGGGAACTAACCTTGTCAAATAGAAATAGGAAAAGGTGAAACTGATAAAAGATTAACTAAAAGCTACAACGGACAGACAAAAGTCTTATGGAGATTTGAAGAGAGAAGACATTGAATACAGTGTGGGTGAAAAGGTATTTTTGAAAGTATCACCATGGAAGAAAGTTCTCCAATTTTGCTAGAAAGGAAAACTAAGTCCTAATTTCATTGGGCCATTTGAAATACTTGAATGTGTGGGTTTAGTAGCCTACAGACTAGCTTTACCTCCAGAACTAGCCAAGATCCATAATGTATTTCATGTATCGATGCTCAAAAGACATAGATTAGATCCTTCACATGTAATACAGGCAGAATCCATTGAGATACAACTAGATCTGAGTTATAAAGAGGAACTAGTGGTTATCTTAGCTCAATAGATCAAAGAATTATGGCACAAACACATTCCCCTAGTAAAAGTATTATGGAGATACCACTCAACTGAGGCAGCCACATGGAAAGCAAGAAAATGATGAAGCAGTAGTACCCTAAATTATTTTAGAAGCTTTGACTAGGTAAATTTTGAGGATGAAATTTCTTAAGAGGGGGAGAGTTATAATATACAAAATTTTACATTGGTGTTTTATGCATTATATATATATAGGACTATGTATAGTGTTATGTATGGCTTGGGAATTTGAAATTCATAAAAAAAGTAAGGTTTAATAAGCCTTAAAACATGGAAAATTTAATCCGAGTATAGATTTAATTGTTATTTTCGAAAAGAAATTTTAAAGCGGTGCAAATTATAAAAATGCCCATGTGCCCCTAAAAATAAAATTCTACCGTAATTGGCATATATGATATGGGTAATAGGGCTTTAAAATAATTAAAGCAATTATTTTTATAATTTTATGAAGTTAAAAACTAAAATAAGAGACAATTAAAGAAAGTAGGTATGAGCGGGGATTTTTGCCCTCACTCCCATGTGGAATAGTTCTTCCGACTTCGGCACTGTTAGGTTCATGGCCTTAGAGAACACAGACATAAACCTAGAGAAAATGGAGTCACCACCCTGATGGGCTGAGAAAATAGAAAGGGGTGGATGATTCAATTTCTAAGGAATTCTCAACCCCTTATTGGGTTCGAAAAGTTGGGTATATAAGGGGAAGGTAAGAAATGGCCCAACACCCCCATAATGCCCAGTTCATTGAAACCGGCCTCCTTTTTTTATCTAAATATTATTGAATTTTTAAGCTTTATGATATTATCCATACTACATGAAATTTAACATAAGTAATCATTATATTATAAATCAAACAAACAAATAAAGTGGACAGACATCCAAAGTAGAAACATACCTCTTACATCCTTGAAATCAAATAATTAACTAAATGTCTTTTAAATCATTCAAACATTCATCATAGGCAAAATAACAATAAACCATTCATCATAAGCATATAACAATGAACCAAATAATTAAATCTAAGTTTTAATCATAAATAAATCATAAGAAATACAAAATTAGGGTTTACATGTTAAACTAGGGTTTATAGGGTTTAAATCATAGTTTTAGGGTTTTAGGAAATAAGATTAGGGTTTTTTAAGGGAAAATTAGGGTTTTTAAATAAAAACTAAGGTTTTATAGATTCTAAAACAAGATTCGGGTTTTTGAGTGGCAATTATGGTTTTTAAATTTGAAAACTAGGGTTTTTATAGTTTCAAAAATAAAATTAGGGTGGTTATTAAGCATACAAACTAGTATTTTATGTAATCAAATTAAAGGTTTAAATTAAATCTTAAGCTATTGGACATTTGAAAAAATGAATATTGGCTAACTAAACTACTGGACGATAAATAAATAAGCTACTGTGAATTTGAAACCAATGAATATAAGCTAAATGAGCTACTAGATGAAGAATAATTATAACCAGTGTTTAAAACCATGATAAAAGTAGCTTGTGTTGAATTTAAATGAATTAAACATAGAGAGCATACCTTCGTTTGTTGGCTCTACCAAAGTGAAAGAGATCACATAGCTGACTGCCTGAATCTACTTAATTTTTGGCTGGAGGTTAAGTACAATTGATGGCAGATTTGATTCCTGTCTCCTGTTTATTGTGTGTGTGTTTTAAATATTTGTTGTTTTATTTCTTGCTAATCCTTATTGATGTTTCTATATTAATTCCTCCCCCCTTTCCTTTTTTTAATTATGTATTTATAGGCAAAGATTGATTTAATCAAAACCCTAATCGTTTGCTTATTCGAAAGCCTTTAGAAGTTGAGTCTAATTAGGAAGCTTTAATCTGTCCCGAAACCAATTAAAGCCAAATTAAAAGAACCATGGCAAATTGGGTAGCCTCCAATTGGCCATGGATGGGCCTCATGGAGAATTGAGGGCTTCTCAATCACCATGAGCCAGTCATGGAGAATTAGGAAGCCTCCAATTCTCCATGGTTGGGTTTCATGGCAAATTGGTGGGTTCCTAATTCACCACGACCCACTCATGGCGAATTGTGCCATGAGACAAGGGCTATGGCAAATTGGTGTGGCTTTTAAGGTTAAACTGGGCCTGATCAAACTTTTAGGGATGGATCAGATTTTATTCAAGCATTTAAAAATAAAATCAGACTAGGTTTAGGGCTTTAAAAATTGAACCGATTTACTTTAGGCCTTTCAAAACTAGACTGACCTAATTTAAAGCTATAAACTAGGTTTAAGCTTTTAAAATCAGATAAAATTTAGCTTGGCCTTCTTTAATTTTGGATCGAACTAGCTTAGGGCCAAAAGTAAGGGTCTACAGTTTGCCTCATGTTAGCCAAACCCTCCTATTTTTTATTTCAGACAATCAAATTTAATTTATCTAACACTTATGTCAAGTTACATTGTGCAGGAAGTTATTTCCTTAAAGAGTCCTTGAAAAGTCCGATCGGACCACTGAAAAGATCGATTAGACCACTCATGTTTAAAAAGATCCAAAAGACATAGAAGGTTTCATGGTGGAGAGTACTCCCAAATTCTCATTGTACCACCTCCAGTCCGACCAGACCATTCATCATTACGACCAGACCATGGGATGAGAAAAGAACAAAAGAGACAGAAGGTTTCATGGTCAGAAGTACTCTTACTTTCTCAGAGTACAACAAGAAGTCTGACCAAACTTCAAGGAATTTTGACCGGACCATTAAAGCAAATTTTCTCCAAATCATCCAGTAGGGCAATGGTATGCTAAAAAATTAGATGGACCACAGATATTTCGACTGGATCTGATGCAAGTCTGAAGAACCTATTTAAAAAATGCTCAAGTTAGAAGTCATTGCATTTTCACTAAATATGTGGAAGCCACGTGGACCAACCTTTGGAAGAGCATTAAGCAGAATCTCAAATATTTCAACCGGACCATCATGTTCTCTGACCGACATCACAATATACCGACCAGACCAAGCCTAGTCTGACCATAAAATTGCTTTGACAAAGAAATTAGTGGAAGACAAGAATCAAACATGTTGATCCCAACCTCAAATGGCTATTTCATGACCTGAAGGCTATAAAAACCATAAGTAACTCCATTTTGATGTAGCATTATGATTATAAGAACCTACTTTATCTTTCTTTTCTTTGCATCAAAATCTTACTTTATATTGATTGAGTGTTGGGAGTGAGTGTTAAACACCATTTCAAGTTTGAGTGTAAGCTTGGAAACATTTAGGTTGTGAGAGTGAGCTTGGGAAAACTCTTGTAAGGGTTATGAGAATTGATCTCAAACCATTGTACTAGTTTGGTGTAAGCTCCAAAAAATACCAAGTTAAAGTTAAGCTTGTAAAAACTTAAAGCTAGTTGAACCTTAACAAGTTGTTAAGGAAGTGGATGTAGGATTAAGGTAAATTCGAACCACTATAAATCTTTATGTTCATTGCCTCATCTTCTACTTAATCTTCTTTTACATTTTCTACATTCCTTGCTCTTTGATTTTGAATTTGCCTGCACTTTCCAAATTAACCAATTCACCCCCTCCCCCTCTTGGTTGCTATCTTGGGATAACAATTGGTATCAGAGCTTATTAATTTCTTAAACTTAACTGTGAAATTTGATCCAAAATGGCAACATCTTCTTCATCTACCTCAATTTCTTATGGAAATCTTAATTCTCTTCTTAGACCCTACTTTGATGGAACCGATTATTCCTATTGCAAATATAAAATATTTTTGTTCCTAGATAGTGAGGGAATAGAACTATGGGATTATTTTGAAAAATAGTGGAAACCTCCTACTCATTAAGTTGAGGTGTCCAAGTTCCTCTTCCCAAAGCACAATGGTCAAATACCAATATAAGAGATCGATTTAAAAACCATAGGGCAACCTCGATCTTGATGAATTCTATTTCAAGAGAAGAAGGTGGGAAAGTCCAACATCTCACTTGTGCTCATTGCATTTGGAAAACTCTTGAGAACTATCATGAGGGTACTACCCAAGTGAGGCTCACCAAGAAGCAAATGTATATACATGAGTATGAGTTATTCAAGATGAAGCCCAATGAAAATGTTACCGACATGACGAATTGCTTGCTTGCCATCGTCAATGAGTTAAAGAAATACGATAAGATATATGATCAAGATGAAGTCAATAGCAAAATCTTGAGAGCACTTATAACAAAGAAGAACTTTGAATCTAAAGTCTCTTCAATTGAAGAAGCTCATGATCTTAGCTCTTTGAGAACCAATGAATGTGTTGAAAAACTACTCACCTTTGAATTGCACACCAAAAGAGATGAAGAACGAGGTGAGAAGGAAAAGAGGAAACCAATAGCTCTCAAAGCAATCAAAGAAGTTGAGAGTTCAAGTAATGAAGATAGTTATGATGAAGAAGAAATGACAATGTTTTCAAAAAGAATTAATGCTTGGAAGAGAAAGAGAAGATTACAAGCCAACAAAGGTACATTTTCTAAATCATCCTTCAAAGATAAAGATAAAAAGAATGAGGTGAAATCTATGAATGTGGCAAATCCGGTCACATCAAATCAGATTGCTTAAAATTGAAAAATAAAAAGAAGTGGGATAAGGAAAAAGAAGAAATCACTCAAAGCTACATAGGATGACTCTTCCTCAAGTGAAGAAGAAGACGAAGAATAAGAAGAGGAAGGAATTGCCAATCTATGTCTCATGGCTATTGAAGATGGAAAAGATCACAATGAGGTAAGTACTCAATCCTTGAATTTAATTGGATGTGATGACAATGATATTGATGTTTTAGATGATAGTGATATGATTGAACATATGAAGCTTAGAATAGAAAAATATTCTAAGATGAAGTTTCATAAGGATAAATGCTCTAAGCTAGAGAAGGACTTTGTGAGCTTAAAAAATTCTACCTTAGAATTAAAATCCTCAAATGAACAATTGTTGAAATCCATTGATGCAACGAAAAATAACTCACATAGCTTAGAAAATGTGATTAAGGAAAATGAAACCTTGAAACATGAACTAAAAGGACTTAAAGAATCAATTTCAAAATTTCACAAAGGAAAAGAAGCATTAGATACATTAATTGATAATTAAAGGTCACCATTATTAAAACATGATTTAGGATTCAATGGATCATCCAATACTCCACCCAAAGCACCTATATTTGTAAAAGCTTCTATAACTCAAACATCTAGTATTGAATTTGTAAAGAACACCAAAGCACAAACTAAGCCTAAAAGTCCCAAAAGGATTGCATTGGGAACACAAAGCTCTAGAACTAAAGTTCCAAGAGCAAACCATGCGTTCATATGCACTAGGCATGAGCATAAACACAAAAATAGACAAAACACAAGCTCATTCAATACATACTTGTAATTGTGTGCACAATTCATTGAATTTCAATAGTAAAGTGCATAAGTATAGAACATTGTATCAATGCACATTGTAGACCCTAGATTTTGGACCTAGCTAGTCCAATACTAATTAAAGAAGGCCTAGTCAAGTTTGGTCCATTCTTCATGGCTTAAACCTATTTTAAAACTTTTGATTAGATTGGTATATTTTCATAAGGCCTAAAATAAGCTAGTTCAACCTTTAAAACACTAAATAGGTTCATTTTAAAGGTTCGGTTGGGTTTAATTAGATGTAGGACACTATTTGCACTTCAAATTAGATACGGGTGTACCCATGTCGGATTGGGATGCCCAATTCGACATGGGCCAATTCAATATGGGGAGGCCCCATATTGAATTGGGGCTTTCCCATTCAATATGGACCCATAATTCCTCGAATTAACAATGTTTTATTTCAATATGGTCTCATTTTGCCTCGAATATAATGGCTTTTAATCCAACATGCTCAGGGATTATTTCAAATTAAAAAATAACTAATTCGATATGCCTCAGTAGACTATTTCAAAACAGGAAGTCTTACAAGGTTTTAACCTAATACATTCTTCTATAAGTACAGGAATAAGAGGGAGAAATATAGAAATAACAAAGAGCAACCATTGGAACACAACAACCTATCATGGAAAATAATTAAGACAAAATAATTAAGAAAAAAAAAAGAAAAGATACCAAAAAAAAAAACACAACAAATACACAGCAACTGAAGAGGCAGTGATTTGTCTTAAACTTGCTGCATTCCAACCAAAAAGAAGATTGATCCAGGCAGCAATAATAAGATAAGGCGCTTGATTCAACGATTTTAATTTGGAGGAACCAACAAAATAGAGTTTTGATTTCTATGTTTAATTTATTTAAATTTACAGTAGCTACCTTTATTTTCATCCAGTGTTTTGTTTTATTATTTCATCTTTCTATGTTTGATTCATCAAAGATTTTCCAATAGTCTTAAGTTTTAATTGCAATGTTCATCATTAAATATTAATCCATGCAATGAGTTTCATAACAGTAGTAAAGACCCTAATTCTGTAAAACCCTAGAAATAATAAACAATAACCTAATTTCCCAAACCCTAAACTCCTAAATTTAAATATGTAAAACCAGTAATATAATTTCTTAAACCCTAATTTCCTAAGCACTAATTTCCAAATAATTAAAACCCTAATCCTTCTTTTCTAAAACCAAAACCCTAGTTTTATTCTTTAAAACCAAAACCCTAGCTTTGTTTTGCAAAACCCCAAAACCGTAATCATATTCTCCTAAAACCTTAATTCATAAATTAAAACCCTAATTTTATACATCTATTATTTAATGTGACATTAAAGCCTAGATTTTGTGATTTATTATATGTTTTGATGGATGGTTTATTTTATTTAATTTGCAATGAATGATTTCCTAATGTTTTATTTTATGAATGATTTATTTTTATTTTTCTCATGGTGAATGATTGAATGATTTAATTTTGTTAATTGTTTAAGTTTTAAAAATGTAAGAGGTATGTTTCCACTTCGTGGGTACCTCATTAGTTAA
The DNA here is from genome assembly GCA_947685225.1 of Garcia nutans. Lineage (NCBI taxonomy): Eukaryota > Viridiplantae > Streptophyta > Magnoliopsida > Malpighiales > Euphorbiaceae > Garcia > Garcia nutans. The sequence continues at coordinate 30,957,337 of CANTUV010000013.1, forward strand.
ATTGAATGTAATTTAATTTACTTTGAGTTTGAACAATAATATAAAGGACATGTGTCCACCAAATGGTAGGTGTCTTATTTTATTTACTTTTGAACATTAGACATGGTTGTAAGGGCATGTTTCCATCTTGTATGAGTGCCCATTTTATTTGTTTATTTGAATTTTCTTTGATTTCATTAAAATGAATATTTATTTTCAGTAATTGATTGTAATATGGATGATATTTAATTAAGTTAAAAGTTTAATAATATTTAGACCAAGAAAGGAGGTCGGTTCCAATGAACCGTACGGGGGTGCTGGGTGTTATGGGGGCGAAAATCCCCGCTTACAGTGGTGACTCCACTGGGGATAAGAGAAGTTAATTCTGTTGGTCTTAATATTATTTTATTCTTTCTTATTATAATATTATTTATTACATCATTTAGATTGCATTGTGTGCATGAGTTAGGATGTCCTTGTTACCCATATTGTGTTATGTAAGGGATACCATACTTTCACTCAAGGTATGAAGATCGAGCATGGAATAACCACTCATAGCCTTGTACCTTTTGGTATATACTTGCTATTGGAGCCTAAAACCTTTCAACCCAAAGACTAAAGCTCATATAATTGGCCCGGTTACTTTTTTTAGGTTTTTACCCCAAATGCTTGTTATTTGACTATGATTAATATATCTTGGTTTGAACCATGGCTTGTTTGGTTTATTCTTTTTTCTAATATGACATAATCATATTATAAGCTCAAAATAATTTTTTCCTTCAAATCCAAAAGGCCAATTCATTTTTCAAAATTTTCAAGAAGGTCTTTGGACATGAAAACCTTTTAAGATGGGTCAAAATTCTGTTTCCTTATGACCTAAGTTCAAAGCCTAAAAATCATTTTTAAACAAACCTTTTAAGTAGGCTTTTAAAAATATGATAAAACCTTTTCTTAAATGAGCTTACAAATTATTTAGGTCAATTATGGAATACCAAAATCAATTATGGGCTTAGTTTATAAAAAAGAATCATTAATCATGGGCTTATTTTTTCCATGAATCATTAGTTACTTTTTTCAAATGGGAAATCTATTTATGATAGACCTATTAATTTTGTTTTAATCCAATACAGCATATAAGCTATTTTAGTTGAGATTCAATAGATTAAGGCCTAATTAATGAGAATTATCATGGACTGACTTCTATATTTAAGAATGTAACTATTGGTTAAAATCATCCGAGGGAATTTTTGTGAAAATAAGATATCCTATATTGATATTTTGTTGACCATATACCTAGGGAAAGAGATTGGCAATTCATCTGTGGAAGTTATAAGGTTGGAAGGAACGTCTTAATTATCTTTGATTATTTGATTACTTGTGCATACATGCATACACGTATTGCATTACATATCATTGATCCTTTTTGGCTCACAGACCTGCAGTATAGCAGTTCGAGAGTGTACAACAACCCAACCTATGCCAGTGACGTAGACTCCAACAGCAACTCAATTAGCTTCTCACCAAGAGCAATGGAGCCCGAACAGATTCAAAGGATGGTGGACGACGCCCTCAATGCCAAGGTGGAAGTGTTGAAGGAGGCCCTAGCTGAGACTATAAAGAGCAAACTGGCTACACTTTTGGAGAATACTACTGAGGCATCTGCCAGCACTAAGAAACTAAAGGACAAAGGAAAGGCTAAGGTCAGTGAAGTAGCCTTCGATGAGGACAAAGTAGTTGTTAATGATGATGATGAATGGGCTCAATATTTTCAAGATCCTCAAGATAAGAAGAAAGAGTTGAAGGTTGTTGAAAGATCAGCTGTGGAAAAGACTGAAACTTCAGATGTTGAGAAGCTGATTGCCGATTTGGAAAGGAAGTTTGAAAAGAAGCTAAAAATTGAAGAAATTTCGGAGGTCAACAAGTTGTTTGAACAAGATGAAGAGGTCCCATACAAATTCAAGATGCCTTCCTTTGCCAAGTTCAATGGAACTGGGAATCCTCATCTCCATGTGAAACAATACATCACTATTATGCAGTCTGCCCAAGCTACTAAGGCTCAAACTCTAAGGTACTTCATGCTTTCATTGGACCTTACTGTCCAGAATTGGTTCAACACCTTAGAGGATGGTACTCAAAAGAGCTGGGATTTACTATACAAAGTCTTCATCAAATAATATGGGTATAATGCTGAGTTAGAGGTTACTTTGATGGAAGTTGAATCAATTAGGCAAAAACAGAACTTCGCTGATTATATGAAGAGATGGAGAAACAAAGCTACATTGCTCAAGAAAAGGCCTGATGAATCAAATCATATTAAGATGATTGTGAGAGGGGTGCAACCTAATCTTCATGAAAGGATGTCCAATACCCTTATTAGAGATTTTAAGGATCTCCTCCAAGCTGGCTTGCAAACAGAAGAATGGAAAAGGGAGAAGAACCACTTTTTGGAAGAAAAAGTGATAGGGGAAGTTATCAGTTTGGCAGTCAGGGTACATAGAAGTCAGTAGATGTTAATGCAATGACTGGTCAAGCGAATAGAAGACAGTTTTCAGAGTTGGGGAAATCTCTATCTTGGGTTTTCAATAAGTTGCAAAAGAATTGGCTATTACAGCCATCAAGCTTTGATGCCAAAGCCTTTTGTCAATTCCATCAAGTGCAAGGGCATGAAATAGATAGATGTGTTCGCTTAAGGCATGAGATTCAAGATTTGATTGACAGTGAAAAGTTGCCTGAGTCTGATAAGCCCAATACCAAGAGCAATCCTTTGCCTAAGTTTGGCAGAATACCTCCACTTCATGGTAGGAGGAGGATTGGAGGAAGATCTTGTCTTATCCTCCTTTAAAGATGAGAGTATTGAAAATCTGAAGAGAGAAGAGGCTTGACTTAACAAACTTCCCTTGGCTTGAGTGTTGCTCATTTTATTTTGCTTTCTTTGGTATTTTATTAGAACAATTATATTTTTCAAATTAGAATTATTGGAATAAATTACTTTTATTGAATCTATAATTTTGTTGGCTTTTGATATTATAGTGTTCAACCAACGACGAGTCTAGCTTGATATTCATGAATTAGTGTATCTATGCATTATAATTCGAATGACTTTACTAGGTGAGGGAATCGTTCTGTTGCATTGAGCTGTGTATACTTACTTAGAGAGAGCTCCTGCATAATGATCTTTGTATGGGTCCTAGTTGATCTGAAAACATGCTTTGATGAACTTTCGAGATGAAATTGAACTCTGTTTATTTAAGGGAGAGATGATCTAGGCATTGTTTGGTTAGCCAAGAACTATTATCCACCCTATTAATATCAATCCCTAGTTAGTCCTTTTGAGCCTTCATAAAATTTTAAGCTTACTTTTCATTGGCTTGCAAACCCAATGACCTACCCTAAGTTGTTGTTACACTTTTGATAAGTCTTATGATCACTAAGGAATAAAAGAGAAAGAAGATCAAAAGAAGGATAAATAGCCAAGACTATAATGATAGTTGAGGGACACTTGAAATAGACCTAATATCACAAACTTATTGAGATAAAGTCAGGATTGAAGCAGATTTATGCCACTTTACTCATCCATTATCAGAAACATAAGTTGTGTAACACCCTTATAACCTACCCACACATAGTACACATATCTTTATATATGTAGTATGCACAGAAAGGGTACACAAGCATTGCCAAAATGTTACTATAGTACCTTATCACCCTTCATCATTTAGTTACTAGTTTATAGTATTATATAGATAAATAAATAGGTATAAAAAAAATAAATAAGTTCATAGAAATTTTGTCGGAGTTTCAATTAAAATATGAGTATTACTAAATCCAATCAATTCAATCTGTGAATATCCAATAGTTCTCAAAATATTTCCATACACTCATATCCCAAAATCCCATTTTTTCATATATACATTCATAAATATGAGAAGATGATATTACTTATTTATAAAACATCTTTAAATCATGTTTCATTTCATTATATTTTACAAAATAGATATTACATCTACTTTAACTCAAAAGTATATTTATATGCTATGCTTAGGCTTGATTTGTGGTAACCAGAGGCTTATAGTATCCAACCTCTAACTAGACATGTCCTGGTCTTGAAGGACTTCCAGCTTCTATCCTATCACCTGCGTGATAAATAAATCATGCTAAGCCTAAAACTTAGTGGTATATACTTGATAATGCAACATTACTATGACAAATGTATATGAACAAGCATAAGGTTTTAATGTTACATACATTCTCATATTTATTATATAAATAAACATAAACAATCATCATGCATTGGGCCCAACAATCTTATACAATATTCTAGTTTTAGAATCATTGTTTTGGCCTATCACATCAATAATGATACCTCTGTGTCTCACTAGTGGATGTAAATACATCTGTGACACCCAGTGTCTCATCCACAGTGTAATCATTAGTATGACACCTCGTGTCTCGTTCAAGGGCGTGGTAACATCTCTGTAACACCCAGTGTCTCACCCCATCGCATTGGCATGCCAACCACCAAACACAATCTTCTGGCAACTAGGTGAAGTATAAGACAACAAGCAATATTCCACATTATGCATATATGAGCCATTCACCATGTGACTTATCAATGCACCAGTAACTAACATAATCAACATATTTTAACATAATTCTTCATAGTATAATCATATATACATTTTTCATATAATATATATGAAGACATAGTTATACAAGCCACTTACTATACTCATATGGTGCGAAATATGATAATAAATGTCAACAGACCAACCCCATTGTTGTGGCATCCAATAGTCATGCCCATAGGATGTGAAATGAAGTTGTAAAACATCTTTGAACACTCCCACGGTAATGGAATTCAAGGGCCATGCCCGTGGCATTCATTTTTCTTCTGTTTCATCATTATTTTCACACGAAACAGCCTCACTTCAAAGCCCACGGTCGTGGCACTGCATAACCACTCCCATGGTATTTAGAATCACTCTTTCACACAATTTTCATTAACATAACACACATATCAACTTAGGATGATACAAACCAAAGATAAGAGCATTATCTTAGTATATACTTACCTTTCAGAGTTCTAATTGAAGGAACAACTTCCTTCCATCACAACTTCTCTTCTTTCTACTATCTTCTCTTATTTTTACCAATTAGCTCAATCAATACCTAATCAATTTATAGTTTAAAAATGGTATTAGAAACTTATATGAACAACTATAAACCCCTTTTAACCTCCTCTAAATTAGAATTAGCTAAACCTCTTATAAAACCCAATATTTAATTACTAACTCTAATTACAGCCAATATCATTCCAAATCACTAAAGGTTAAAGAAACTTACTTGTTACTTAAATTAAAACCCAAGCTTTCTTCACTCCTTGTGAAAAACTAACTAAACTCTTGATAATTTAAAGAATTAAAATCAGCTCTTTGCTAATTATGGAGGTTGGCCACAAGAAGAGCAAAAAGGAAGAAGAAGAAATGAAAATTCTGGAAAATGTTTTGCTATCTCATATTTTTCCACTCAATATACATGTATAATTTAATTAAGATTTGTTGTCCCAAGATGGCAACCAAGAGGGGGGGGGGTGAATTGGTTTCCTCAAGAAGTTATGACAGTTTAAAAAACTCAACAAACGAGAAATGCGGAATAGAGAATTGGTTGAGTAATGGAAGAAGAAAAGAACACACAAGATTTATAGTGGTTCGGATTTACTTCAATCCTACATCCACTTCCTTAACAACTTGTTAAGGTTCCACTAGTCTTTGAAGTTTTCACAAGCTCACTTCCAACTTTACAAGTGTTTTTCTTAGGCTCACACTTACAACCGAAACAAGAGTTTTACAAGGCTCACTCTCTCAACCTAACAAGAGTTTTACAAGGCTTACTCTCACAACCTAACAAGAGTTTTACAAGGCTTACTCTCACAACCCAAGTGTTCCCAAGATTACACTCAAACTTATACAATGGTGTTTTCAATGCTAACACCTAACATTCATAACAATTCAAATACAAGTTTAAGCAAAAGGAAATTTGTTGCTTGGCTATGAAAATCTTTTCTTAATAATGTTATCTCTCTTTGTTTTCTCATGGAAACATTGTATTTATAGCCAATGTGGTCTTACTAGCAGTTATTGCTGTTTAGAATAAAGTCTTGGCAGATTAGACCTTCTTTACTTAAACTGTCCGAAGCACTTAGCGGTCGCCCTTCATACAAGGATGGTCGCGCTCATGCTTCACGCGGTCGTCCTTTTAACCAGGGACGGTCGCTACTTTTGAAAAAGCTTCAACGGTCGAATTTTAGTGCTCTACAGCTGGAATCTTGCCCATGATGTGTTTGTCCGACCTTTTTTTACCCATACTGTCTTTGTCGGGACGGTCGCTCCAAGCAAAGGTGCGGTCGCCCTTTTTGAATATTGAAGTGGGTTTACAACGATCATGTCACGTGTCACTTTCTGACAGAGCAAAAGAGATGTCCGCCACAATTTGAATCTCGCGGTCGCCCTTCGTAGCTTTTCGCGGTCGAACTCACATTCTCGCGTCAAACTTCTGGACGCATCTGAGGACGCGAACACTACTGTCTCTTTGAGCAATTTCTTCTTGAATTGTGGGGCGGTCGCGACTCTGAATGGGGCGGTCGCGACAGTGATAAGCGAGGTCGAGTTATTCACCGTTCTTGTTACCGCGAACCTTACTGTGATTGTAATGATTTAAGTTCCTTGAGTAGCGGTCGGGCAAATATTAGGACGGTCGCTATTATATAGGAGCGGTCGCGACTATGGTCGAACTTTTGATCGCGAAACCTACTGTGACAAGGTTTCATTTTGTAATTGCATGGAGCGGTCGTATTCAGTTGAGGTGCAACCGCTATACTTGTTCTGTTCACCTTTAATTGAAGCAACCTAATCCTGCAACAAGCTTTCTCAAACACAAGTTAAAATAGATCATCCATTTGAGTTGTCAAGGATCAAAATTAAGATCATTTGTCTAACAATCTCCCCCATTTTGACTTTGACAATTCAAATGGAATGATGCTCCCCCTTAACATATGCAACAATCATGGTTAAGAGCATTGTGAATGTATTATGAGATGTATCTTTCAACATATGTTATTGTTTGATGCAAACATTTCTCCCCCATAAACATTTTTCACTTTATTTGCAAATGTTCAACAAATTTTCATAGTTGTTCAAATGTTCAACAAATTGTAACAAATTGTTCTTGTTTGTTCTTGTTTTCCCATTATGTTTTCCCATTATTGTATTTTCATTCCATTTTGATATTTTCTCCCCCATTGTCAGAGGCAAAATGAAACAAATGTTAAAAACAAATGAAACAATGAAAGGGAATATAAACATTATATATATTAAAGTGAAGGAAAGTACAAGACATGAAACATAAGCAGCAAACATATGAAAATGCAAACAAAAACAAATTAAAGCTAAGCTATTCTGAGTCTACATCTAACTCTTCTTCAACTAAAGGAGCTTTCCCTTTATCTTGAGGTGAAACAGAGGCAGAGCTAGTGCTAAGGGATTCTTCTCCTTCAGCAACGCTTTGGGTGTGATCACTTATATCCCAATCTTCAAGATTGCATTGAGGCAAGTCCAATTTGCCTTGCATGTCATAAAGATCATGGTGCATGTGGGATATAAGGTCTATCCTCTTGTTTAAGTGCTGGAATCTCTTGGAAACACTTTTCTTGAACTTAGTGAGTTTCCTGGAGAGAGTTTTGATAGCTTGGAGGATGAGTTGTGTGGAGGATGAAGCAGTTTCATGAGCAGCTTTTGATGAAGCAGCTTTTGAAGGTAGTTCTACTGCAACTTCTACAGAATCTCCCTCTTCCTCAATTGTATACCTTGGCCTTTTCTTTTGTTTATCCATAACTCCTTTCTTGCCATAGCAGTATACATATGACCCTTCTATCTTCCTTACACAACCAGCATGCTCTAAGTAATCCATTGTGATAGCATTGGAGGCTAGAGTGAAAGGGTTCCTCAAAGTAGCTAAGTTCAAATCATTCAGAAGGTTTAGGTGCCTAGCTATTTGAGTAACTTGAGAGGATAGGAAGAAGGTACCAGTTCTTGTAACAGCATGATGGTAAAGGGTGTCAATCAAGAACTTGGTTGTGTTCATTTTGATGTTGTGGGTGAAAGCATAGAGAAAGATAAGGTCTCTCTTGGTTACTTTCTTATTCCCATCTGCTCTTTGATGAATGGTATAGGTGATAATCCTATGGAGCATCCAGTGGGTGAGAGATTTGATGTGCCTGGCTTTAGATTCCTTTTCAAAGGAAGTTTCAATGGAAATTTCTTGCCAGAAATCAGAAAGGGTTGGGTTTGAGAAGATTTGGTCATTGTAGGAGGTTATACCTTCAGAAGGGAAGTTCCAAATGTTGCCAAATCCTTCTAGGGTTAAGAATTGATACTGATCAAAGAGTTTGAACCTAACCCCATACCACCCTAGTGCAGAGTTTGCATTTTTCTCAATTTGGAAAGACATGAGAAACTCCTTACTTAGACTAGAGTAGCCTACCTCTTCTGGAAAGACAAAATTTCTCCATCCAAGGACATCCAACAATTCTTCAATTTCGTCCTTGATGTTCAAGGCAGACAGCATCCCACCAAAAGGTGATTTGGTGCCTTCAACCTTCTTCTTCTTTAGCATGGCATACCTAATGTCTTCCTCAGTGGTTTGGTGATGAGGTTTGTGAATTTTCTCACCCCTTTTTGACTGTGGAGGAGATGGAGGTTCAACAACAGGTTCTCTAATGGTGATTCCTGGAACTCTCTTAGCTTGACCCTTAATTTTGGAAGTGGTTTTTCTTTTGGGAGCCATTAGAAAAGAGAGTAGAAGTAAATTGGAAGACAGAGGGTGATTGAGAAGTAGAAGTTTTTAGGGTTTCAGAAGGAAGTTTGTGTGCTTTGATAGGCAAAATATCAGATAAAATGATGCAAAACACTCTTAAATAGATGAAGTAAAGAAAATAGCCGTTTATGACTGTTGAGAGTTAAGAGTTGCGACCTGTCACACAGCCAACGGTTATAAATTTTCGAGCAGTGCGGTCGCAGATTTAACAAGGTGCGATCGCGAAATGGTGTACAGCGACCATTATTATGATCAGTACGCTCGCGAGTGAAGAAAACAACTGTAACGGTCGAAACTATTCAAATTGGTGCGATCGCGCACAAATTTTCTCGACCGCGCTCAGAGATTTTTATTGAATGAAACTAGCAGACGAAGTAGCGAGCGCGAAAGAACACTGGAGCGACCGCGACATTCTTAAAAATGAAAGATTCAAGGAAAGATGGAAGATATTCTAAGTGTGTTAAGAAAAATTAATTTCATGCACATAGAAACTTTATTTTAAGGCAAAAAATTCTAATTAACTCAAAGTGATTCCATCAATCATTCCTAAATTGAGTTTGATGAAGTTAAGTCTTTCTTCATTCAAGGGTTTTTTAAAGACATCAGCAAGTTGATTTTCTGTATCTATGAATTCTAAGGTTATATTCTGATTTTGTACATTTTCTCTTAAGAAATGATGTCTAATATCTATGTGTTTGGATCTAGAATGTTGGATAGGATTCTTAGACAAATTGATAGCACTAGTGTTGTCACATTTAATGGAGATATTGTTAAACATTTTACCATAGTTAAGCAATTGTTGTTTCATCCATAATACTTGTGTGCAACAAAAACATGCTGCAACATATTTAGCTTCCGTTGTGGATAAAGCAACTGATGCTTGTTTCTTACTATGCCAAAAAACTAGACAATTACCAAGAAAGTGACATGCTCCTGTTGTGCTTTTCCTATCTAATATACTACCAGCATAATCTGCATCTGAAAATCCTATAATATGAAATGATGTGTTTTTAGGATACCAAAGTCCTAAATGTATTATACCACTCAAATATTTCAAGATTCTCTTAGTGGCATTCAAGTGTGATTCTTTAGGACTAGTTTGAAATCTAGCACAAAGACATACACTATACATTATATCAGGCCTAGAAGCAGTTAAGTAAAGTAGTGATCCGATGATACCTCGATATTTCTTCTCATCTACTGCTTTACCATTATCATCTTTACCTAATTTCAATGATGTGCTCATAGGAGTTTTGCTAGTTTTGCAGCCATCCATTCCAAATTTCTTGATGAGTTCTTTTGTATATTTGGATTGGTTGATGAAGATCCCATCTTTACATTGCTTGACTTGCAGTCCAAGGAAAAACTTGAGTTCACCCATCATGCTCATTTCAAATTCCCTAGTCATACAAGAAGCAAATTCTTTGCACAAGGCTTCATTAGTAGCTCCAAATATTATGTCATCCACATAAATTTGTACAATCAAAATGTTGTGCTTATCCTTTTTAACAAAAAGAGTTGTGTCTACTTTTCCTTTTGAAAAACCATTTTCAAGCAAATATGCACTAAGTTTATCATACCAAGCTCTAGGTGCTTGCTTTAATCCATATAAAGCTTTGGTAAGTTTGAAAACATGATCAGGAAATTTGTAGTTTTCAAAACCAGGAGGTTGTTCAACATAAACTTCTTCATTTATGAGTCCGTTTAGAAATGCACTTTTAACATCCATTTGATAAAGCTTAAAATTCATATGACATGCAAAGGCAAGTAATATTCTAATAGCTTCTAATCTAGCTACGGGGGCAAAGGTTTCATCATAGTCAATACCTTCTTCTTGATTATAACCTTTGGCTACCAATCTTGCTTTATTTCTAATGATGTGACCATTTTCATCAAGCTTATTCCTATAAACCCATTTGCATCCTATTATAGAATGATCTATAGGTCTAGGAGTAAGTTGCCAAACATTATTTCTTTCAAATTGATTAAGTTCATCTTGCATTGCAGTTATCCAATTTTCATCATTTAAAGCTTCCTCAATAGTTTTTGGTTCAATTTGAGAAACAAAAGCAACATTAACATCAATATGATTAATTCTAGATCTAGTAGTTACTCCCTTTGATGTTTCTCCAATGATGAGTTCCTTTGGATGATCTTTCTTGTATTGCCAATCCTTAGGTAGATCTTGAGCCTTTTCTTCAAGTTGATTGATCTTTGGAGCATCAATAGATTCAAGAGGTTCAAGAGTGCCTGCAGGGTCATTGAAAGTAATACCTTTCTTTTGATCAAGTTTAGATGATTCATCAAATACAACATGCATTGATTCTTCTATAACTAGAGTTTTCATATTAAATACTCTATATGCTTTGCTATATGATGAATATCCTAAGAATATGCCTTCATCTGATTTGGATGAGAATTTTCCAAGATTATCCTTGGTATTCAATATGAAGCATTTGCATCCAAATACTCTAAAATATCCAATTCTGGGTATTCTTCCATTCCATAGCTCATAAGAAGTTTTATTAGTTAAATGCCTTTTATAAACACGATTTGCAATGTAACAAGCTGTATTAACGGCTTCCGCCCAAAAATAAGATGGTAAATCATATTCATTGAGCATTGTCCTAGCCATTTCGATTAAAGTTCTATTTTTCCTTTCAACTACACCATTTTGCTGTGGAGTTCTAGGAGCAGAAAAATTGTGTGAAATGCCAAGTTCATTGCAAAAGTTTTCAAAGTTTTCATTTTCAAATTCTTTGCCATGATCACTTCTAATAGATGTGATCACATATCCTTTTTCATTTTGAACTCTTTTTGCAAAGGTTTTGAAGTAATTAAAGGCTTCATTCTTTTGAGCTAAGAAATTAACCCATGTGAATCTAGAGTAGTCATCAACAAGAATAAATGCATATGATTTGCCTCCTAAGCTTGTAACTCTATTTGGTCCAAACAAGTCTAAATGAATGAGCTCTAAAGGTCTAGAGGTGCTTATAACACACTTTGATTTAAATGAGCTTTTATGTTGCTTACCATGTTGACAAGGTTCACAAATTCTGTCTTTATCATATTTTATCTTAGTTAAGCCATCAACTAAATTCTCATTACAAATATATTTCAATTGATCCATACCAGCATGTCCTAGTCTTCTATGCCATAACCATGCATCATTATTAGTGGACATTAAACATGTATGATTAGAATGTATGCTTACATTGTAAGTGTTGTTTGTTCTAGTACCCTTAAATATGATAACATCATTTGAATTTGTGATTTTGCATTCCTTGGAATCAAACTTAACAAAGTATGCTTTATCACAAAGTTGACTAACACTTAGCAAGTTATGTTTCAAACCATCAACAAGCCATACATCTTCAATTAAATCCTTACCAATAGAACCAATGGAGCCAACACCAAGAATTTTACCTTTAGCATTGTTTCCAAAAGTTACGTTACCTCCATGTTTATAGGTAATACTTGTAAAGAGCTTTGCATTTCCAGTCATATGCCTTGAGCATCCACTATCCACAAGCCATGTGCTTTCATTGGTAGTAGATTTTAGGCATACCTGCAAGCCAATTGTGATCATCCTTTTTTAGGTACCCACATATAGTTGGGTCCTTGATGGTTAGTAGAAAGAGTGCCTTCTAAATTGAGATGAGCTTTTCTTATATAACAATAGAAATTTTTGTGACCAAATTTCATGCAATATGTGCATTGCCATGGTATCCTATGTTTCTGCATTTTTCTTTTTGCATTATACATACAACTACAAGTATGTGATTTCTTTTGTACAAGTTTAGTAAACAACAATGCATAATTGTTTTTGGCTTTATCTCCTAGTGAACCGTAAGAAGTTCTTTTAGACTTGGTGCAAGCATCTTTGATATGAACATCAGAAATTTTAGTTGTAGATGCTTTCACAAAAGTTGGTTTACTAGGTGCAATGTTGGTTGAGCCATTGAATCCTAATCCATATTTCAAGGAAGGTGATCTTTGATTATTAATTAATGTGTTCAATGCTTCCTTTCCTTTATGAAATCTGGAAATTGATTCTTTTAGTTCATGCTTCAATGTCTCATTTTCTTTAATCACCTTTTCTAAGTCATGTGAGCTTTTATTTAATTCTCCTATTGTATTCATTAAGTGTTCATTTGAGGTTTTCAATTCTAAGGTAGAGTTCTTTAAGCATATAAAATCCTTTTCTAACTTAGAGTTTTTCTCTTTATAGAGCATCATTTTAGAGAAATATTTTTCTATTTTAGAATTCATGTGCTCAATCAAATCACTATCATCTATATCACTTATATCATCATGTGCTACAAGATCAAAGGATTGAGTACTTACCTCATTGGAGTCATCTTCAATTGCCATTAGACAAAGATTTGCAATTCCTTCCTCTTCTTCTTCTTCACTTGAGGAAGAGTCATCCCATGTGGCTTTGAGAGACTTTTTCTTTTCTTTATCCCATTTCCTTTTGTTCTTTAATTTGTAGCAATCCGACTTGATGTGACCGGTTTTTCCACATTCATAGCATTTTACCTCATTTTTCTTTTCTTTATCTTTGAAGGAGAATTTAGGAGGTGTACCTTTGTTTGCTTGTAATCTTTTCTTCCTTTTCCATTCATTCATTCTTTTTGAGAACATTGCCATTTCATCTTCATCATCAGTACCTGCATTGCTTGAGCTCTCAACTTCTTTGATTGCTTTGAGTGCAATTGGTTTTCTCTTTTCTTTCTCACCTTGATCTTCTTCTTTTTCACTGTGCAGCTCAAAAGTGAGTAATTTACCAACTAGCTCGTCGGTTCTTAATCTGCTGAGATCATGAGCTTCTTCTATGGATGATACTTTGGATTCAAAGTTCTTTCTAGCTCTTAGGGCTCTCAAGATTTTATTGTTTATATCACCTTGATCATATACCTTGCCATACTTCTTCAGTTCATTGACAATAGCAAGCAAGCGATTTGTCATGTCGGTGACATTTTCATTTGGTTTCATCTTGAATAGCTCATACTCATGAACATGCATTTGTTTCTTGGTAAATCTTACTTGAGTTGTACCTTCATGGTAGTTTTCAAGTGTTTTCCAAATACAATGTGCACAAGTTAAATGTTGAACTCTTCCACCTTCTTCTCTTGAAATGGAGTTCATCAAGATGGAAGCAGCTCTATTGTTCTTGAATCGATCTCTGATATTGCTAGTTGACCATTGAGCTTTGGGAAGTGGAACTTGAATACCATCAACCTCATGAGTAGGAGATTTCCACTCATTTTCCACGAAATCCCATAGTTCAATCCCTTCACTGTCTAGAAACAAATACATTTTGTGTTTCCAGTATGAGTAATCCGTTCCATCAAAGTAGGGTCTAAGAATAGAGTTAAGATTTCCATGAGAGCTTGATGAAGAAGAAGTTGCCATTGTGGATCAGATTTCACAATTAAGTTTAAGAAATCTCAGGGCTCTGATACCAATTGTTGTCCCAAGATGGCAACCAAGAGGGGGGGTGAATTGGTTTCCTCAAGAAGTTATGACAGTTTAAAAAACTCAACAAACGAGAAATGCGGAATAGAGAATTGGTTGAGTAATGGAAGAAGAAAAGAACACACAAGATTTATAGTGGTTCGGATTTACTTCAATCCTACATCCACTTCCTTAACAACTTGTTAAGGTTCCACTAGTCTTTGAAGTTTTCACAAGCTCACTTCCAACTTTACAAGTGTTTTTCTTAGGCTCACACTTACAACCGAAACAAGAGTTTTACAAGGCTCACTCTCTCAACCTAACAAGAGTTTTACAAGGCTTACTCTCACAACCTAACAAGAGTTTTACAAGGCTTACTCTCACAACCCAAGTGTTCCCAAGCTTACACTCAAACTTATACAATGGTGTTTTCAATGCTAACACCTAACATTCATAACAATTCAAATACAAGTTTAAGCAAAAGGAAATTTGTTGCTTGGCTATGAAAATCTTTTCTTAATAATGTTATCTCTCTTTGTTTTCTCATGGAAACATTGTATTTATAGCCAATGTGGTCTTACTAGCCGTTATTGCTGTTTAGAATAAAGTCTTGGCAGATTAGACCTTCTTTACTTAAACTGTCCGAAGCACTTAGCGGTCGCCCTTCATACAAGGATGGTCGCGCTCATGCTTCACGCGGTCGTCCTTTTAACCAGGGACGGTCGCTACTTTTGAAAAAGCTTCAACGGTTGAATTTTAGTGCTCTACAGCTGGAATCTTGCCCATGATGTGTTTGTCCGACCTTTTTTTGCCCATACTGTCTTTTTCGGGACGGTCGCTCCAAGCAAAGGTGCGGTCGCCCTTTTTGAATATTGAAGTGGGTTTACAATGGTCTTGTCACGTGTCACTTTCTGACAGAGCAAAAGAGATGTCCGCCACAATTTGAATCTCGCGGTCGCCCTTCGTAGCTTTTCGCGGTCGAACTCACATTCTCGCGTCGAACTTCTGGACGCATCTGAGGACGCGAACACTACTGTCTCTTTGAGCAATTTCTTCTTGAATTGTGGGGCGGTCGCGACTCTGAATGGGGCGGTCGCGACAGTGATAAGCAAGGTCGAGTTATTCACCATTCTTGTTACCGCGAACCTTACTGTGATTGTAATGATTTAAGTTCCTTGAGTAGCGGTCGGGCAAATATTAGGACGGTCGCTATTATATAGGAGCGGTCGCGACTATGGTCGAACTTTTGATCGCGAAACCTACTGTGACAAGGTTTCATTTTGTAATTGCATGGAGCGGTCGTATTCAGTTGAGGTGCGACCGCTATACTTGTTCTGTTCACCTTTAATTGAAGCAACCTAATCCTGCAACAAGCTTTCTCAAACACAAGTTAAAATAGATCATCCATTTGAGTTGTCAAGGATCAAAATTAAGATCATTTGTCTAACAAGATTTTTATAAAAAATATTATTATTTTATACCTTAACTTTTCTACTTTTAACTCTTTTACCACTTTACTCTAACCCTCTTTATATATTATTTATATGTTGTATATATCTCTATCACTCCTATCTAAACATCATCAATCTCTTACAAATTAATGTATAAATAAATTCAATAAAGATCAGGGCATTTCAAGTTAGTACAAACAAGACAACTATGTTAGAGCCAGAACCTAAATATATATATATATATAAGAAAAAAAAAGAAAAAAGAAAAAAAGAAAAAGAAAAAAAAAGAAAAGAAAAAAAGGCGGTTCAGAAAGCCAACCGAGTTCTTTTTTTTTTTTGCCTAAAGCAAGCAGAAGTCTTTCACTTAGTTTACGAGGATAATTGACTTTAATTGGTCTAGTCCAGCCAAAGATTCAAATAAAATCAGAGAATTAGGGGAAAGACCATCTTTTGTTTCACCCAACGTAGCTCCAAGTTAGCAATATTAAAAGTCTTAGACTTGATATTTCAAAAGAAAAAAGGACGAAAAGAAAGAGAAAAAAAAAGAGGGTGGTCTAAAGATCAAGATAGTACTAATTGGATGCAGATTTCTACCAAGAAGATGGAAGGACGTTCAAACTTTATATTTTTATGAAGTCAGCATAAAAAAAGTGATGCTTAGAAGGTGAAAATGGAACCTCCAACAGTATACAGTTTCAACAAGAAGATTGTAGTGTGAAAGTTTGTCAGCAGTGTCACATCAGTTCCAGCTCAAAAATAGCCTTTATTTAAACCATATCCCTTATAGACCTCATTTCAAGCCTATTAAAGACCTATCGATCTCTCTTGGCAGGTAGAGTCTATTAGTGGAGATAGTTTAGATAAGCATGCATATAAGATAGAAAATATTTAAACTCAATGAGACCTTTGGTCAAGTACTGTGTATATGCATATCTAAAGTACAATAGTTCTTGCTTAAATAGAAATGATTTCCAAGTTTAGTACGGTAACTAGGGTTGTCATGTTTTAGATATGTTAATTTGGAAAATAAAGTCTTGAGGTACAATGACACTGATTTGACAAAACCAAAATATAATTTTTAAGATTAATAAATAATAATAAATAATAAAAACATTTTTGTCATATAAAACCTTCAAGTTAAGGGAAGTATGTTGCACCGTCGAACCTCGAAGAACATGCTGAGCAAATAAATGACTATTTGTAAGGTTATGAAGAAGCTACCAACTGACGTGCTGAATCATAATTTGAAATGGATGTATCTCTGCTACTTGTGACCCTACCACTCATGTTTTCAGCTTTCTAGAATTAAAGCCATAAATGTGAAGCCTTCTGTCATTCCAATGCAAGACCTGAATGAGCATCTTGAAGGAACCAATGAGAACACTTCAGCTAATCACCTCGGTTTGTGAGTCAATGGAACCACTGTAAGTATCATCCATGCATATCAAGCATACATAAGCATATCACACTGTATTTTTTGTCTTGTGTTCCTATTCTTTGTCAAGGTAAACAATAATAATCTATGAAGAAAATATGAAGCAGATATGGAATCAGGGAGCATGGAAGGCCCATTGCTTGAGAAAGATCCAGTTACTTTACAAAAATGGAGATGCATGCTTGTGCAAGGAGCTAGACAATACACAAACATCAATCAGAGCCTGCATGGGAAAAATCATTGGTTTGTGCCTACACAGGGGGCAAAACTTCCTCTTTTCAATTTTTAAGTTTATGCGTGTACAAAATATTTTCAAACTTACTTTCAATACTTTTCCACATAGGGGGCAAAGAGAGGATATGAGAACTAGCTAAAAAATAGTTGAATATTTTGCAAAAGGAAGAACAAAAAAATTTAACAAGAAAAAAATTAGAACTCTCAAAATGAATGAAGATACAAAAGATAAAAGATCAGGACAACGACCCAAGATAAAGATTAGATCAATCTAGCTAGAAGAGCTAAAGTTGAGGCAAGACAAAAGTCCATTCCCAAGAATAAAGAATTAAGATTCATTTCTATAAAGGAGACATTTTCAAGCAGATTTGTTAAAGCATCCACTATCCAGCCTATATTAGATTTGTTGAAGTATCATGACGGCACAATCTCTAGCCTATATTGGATTTGTTAAAGTATCCTGACGGCATAGCTTTCTTTGATATGTTGAAATATCCAAGTTTAGTTCTAGTGAGATATTAGAATCACTCACTATCCTACCAAGATATTAGAGTCGCTTGGCAGTTGTCATCGAAATATTAGAGTCGCTCGATGATCGTTTTAATTTACCAAGATATTAGAGTAGCTTGGTAGATTTCATCAGGATATTAGAATCGCTCAATGGCTGTTTTCACTCACCAAGATATTAGAATCACTTGGTGATTTTATCGAGATATTAGATTCGCTCGATAGACCCATTAGGATATTAGAGTTGCCCAATGACCCATTGAGATATGAGAGTCGCTCAACAGTTTTTGGTCATCGGGATATTAGAGTTACTTGATGAACCCATTGGGATATTAGAGTTGCTCATTGACCCGTTAAGATATTAGAGTCACTCAATGGTTTTGTCACTTAGCCATTTCATTAGGATATTAGAGTTCCCTGATGAACTTATTGGGATATTAGAGTCATCCAAATCCAGTTTAGGGTCGAAAACCCAAATTTAGTTTAGGATTGAGAATCCAAATCAATTCTCGGGTCAAAAATCCAAATCTAGTTTAGGGTTGAGAACCCAAATCCTGTCTCGAGTAGAGAACCCAATTCAATCTCAGGTCCAAAATCCAAATCTAGTCTCGGGTCGAGAAACTGATCCAGTCTTGGGTCCATAACCCAAATCTATTCTTGGGTTTAGAACCCAATCTAGTCTCGGGTCCAGAACCCAATCAACCATGGGTCAAGAACTATCCTTACCCAAGATCAGCTCACAGTCATGTTATTTTTTGCTCTCTTTTGCTGAAGTCCCAGATTGCTCAAGCAGGGGGTAAACTATAGACTCTTGATTTTTGCCCTACTAGTCCGATCATAATTAAAGAAGGCCTAGTCAAGTTCAGTCCATTCTTAATGGCTTAAACCTATTTTAAAACTTTTGATTAGATTGGTATATTTTCATGAGGTCTAAAATAAGCTAGTTCAACCTTTAAAACTCTAAATAGGTTTATTTTGAAGGTTCAGTTGGGTTTAATTCGTTGTAGGACATTATTTGCACTTCAAATTATATATGGGTGTACCCATATCGGATTGGGATGCCCCAATTCGACATGGGGTGTCCCCCATGTCGAATTAGGACACCAATTCGACATGGGACAAACCCCATGTCAAAGTGGGGCTTCCCCAGTTCGACATGGGGAGGCCCCATATCGAATTGGGGCTTCCCTAATTTGATATGGACCCATAATTCCTCGGATTAACATTATTTTATTTTGATATGGTCTCAGTTTGCCTTGAATTTAATGACTTTTAATCCGACATGCTCAGGGTTTATTTTAAATTAAAAAATAACTAATTTGATATGCCTCAGTAGACCATTTCAAAACAGGAAGTCTTACAAGGTTTTAACCTAATATATTCTTCTATAAATACAGGATTAAAAATGAACAAGAGGGAGAAACACAGAATTAACAAAGAGCAACCATTGCAACACAACAACCTCTCATGGATCAACTTTGGATTAAGGATCTAGCAAGACAAAATAATTAAGAAACATAAAAGAAAAGGATACTAAAAAAAACACAACAAATACACAGCAACTGAAGAGGCAGTGATTTGTCTCAAACTTGCTTCGTTCCAACCAAAAAGAAGATTGATCCAGGCAGCAGCAATAAGTTAAGGTGCTTGATTCAATGATTTTAATTTGGAGGAGCCAACAAAATAGAGGTTTAATTTCTATGTTTAATTTATTTAAATTTACAGTAGCTACCTTTATTTTCATCCAGTGTTTTATTTTATTATTTCATCTTTCTAAGTTTGATTCATCAAAGATTTTCCAATAGTCTTAAGTTCATAATTGCAATGTTCATCATTAAATATTAATACATGCAATGAGTTTAATAACAGTAGTAAAGATCCTAATTCTATAAAACCCTAGCCATAATAAATAGTAACCTAGTTTTCCAAACCCTAAACTCCTAAATTTAAATATGTAAAACCAATAATCTAATTTTTTTAAACCCTAATTTCCTAAGCACTTATTTTCAAATAATTAAAACTAATCCTACTTTTCTAAAACCAAAACTCTAGTTTTATTCTTTAAAACCAAAATCCTAGATTTGCTTTTCAAAACACCAAACCCTAATCATATTCTCCTAAAACCTTAATTTATAAATAAAAACCATAATTTTGTACATCTATTATTCAATGTGACATTAAAGCCTAGATTTTGTGATTTATTATATGTTTTGATGGATGATTTATTTTATTAGATTTGTGATGAATGATTTCTTAATATTTTATTTTATGACTGATTTATTTTTATTTTCCTCATGGTGAATGATTAAATGATTGAATTTGGTTGATTGTTTAAGTTTTAAAAAATGGAAGAGGTATGTTTCCACTTCATGGGTACCTCATTAGTTAAAAATTGAATGTAATTTAATTTACTTTGAGTTTGAGCATTAATGTAACACCAAATGGTGGATGTCTTATTTTATTTAGTTTTAAACATTGGACATGGTTGTAAGGGCATGTTTTCATCTTGTATGGGTGCCCATTTTATTTGTTTGTTTGAACTTTCTTTAATTTTAATAAAATGAATATTTATTTTCAGTAATTGCACGTAATATGGATGATATTTAAATAAGTTAAGAGTTTAATAATATTTAGACCTGAAAAAGAGGTCGGTTCCAATGAACTGGGCATTATGGGGGTGCTGGGTCATTCTCATCTTCCCCATATGTACCCAAATTTTTTA
Organism: Garcia nutans; assembly: GCA_947685225.1. Taxonomy (NCBI): domain Eukaryota; kingdom Viridiplantae; phylum Streptophyta; class Magnoliopsida; order Malpighiales; family Euphorbiaceae; genus Garcia; species Garcia nutans. The sequence continues at coordinate 30,977,996 of CANTUV010000013.1, forward strand.
ACCCAATAAGGGGTTAGGAATTCCTTAAGAATCGAGTCATCCACCCCTTTCTATTTTCCCGACCTGTTTGGGTAACGACTCCATTTTCTCCAGGTTTAGGCTCGTGTTCTCTAAGGCCTGAGGCTAACAGTGTCGAAGTCGCAAGACCCATTCTGCATAGGAGTAGGACTGAAAATCCCCGCTCACACAAATATTATATGAAATTTGGACATAAGACCATATTTTGCTATATTAGGATGGCTTATCTCAAGCTAGAGGATCCTTCTACTACTAACCCCCAAGGACCCAACCTTATTTGGGTACCTAAAAGAAGTTGAACACACTGTTTTTGTATGTCTAAAATCTACTATCAATGAGAGTTCTTGGTTTGTGGATAGTGGATGTTCAAAGCATATAATGAAAAATGCAAAGCTTTTTACAACTGTCACTTACAAGCATGGAGGTAATGTTACTTTTGGAAATAATGTTAAATGCAAAATAATTGGCATTGGCTCCATTAGCATGCTTGAAAAAAATTTAATTGAAAATGTTTGGCTTGTTGATGGGTTGAAACACAATTTGCTTAGTGCAATTCAATTATGTGATAAAGGATATGATGTAAGTTTTGATTCCAAAGGATGCAAAGTTACCAATTCAAATGGTGAAATTTCCTTTAAAGGAGCTAGAGTTAGTAACACATATAAAATTGACATATATTCCAACAATACATTTGAATGTTGATTTCTATCAATAATGATGCTTGGTTATGGCATAGAAGACTAGGACATACTAGTATGGATCATTTACAATGCATTAGTAAAGAAGAACTAGTTGTTGGTCTTCCTAAAGTCAAATTTGACAAAGATAGAACATGTGAATCTTGTCAATTTGGTAAGCAACTTCATTTAAATCTAAAAATGTTGTAAGTACATCTAGACCCTTAGAACTCATTCACTTGGATTTGTTTGGACCAAATCGAGTTTCTAGCCTAGGTGGCAAATTATATACATTTGTACTTGTTGATGACTACTCAAGATTTACATGGGTAAACTTCTTAGCTCAAAAGAATGAAGTTTTTAACCATTTTAAAACATTTGCAAAAAGAGTTCAAAATGAAAAAGGCTATGTGATCACATCTATAAGAAGGGATCATGGTAAAGAATTTGAAAGAGAATTTTGAAAACTTTTACAATGAACTTGGTATTTCGAGTAACTTTTTGGCTACTATAACACCACAACAAAATGGTGTTGTTGAAAGGAAAAAAGGAACTTTGATTGAAATGGCTAGGACAATGCTCAATGAGTATGACTTACCATCTTACTTTTGGGCAAAAGCCGTTAATACCGCTTGTCACATTTCAAATCGTGTTTACAAAAGGCCATTGATAAACAAAACTTCTTATGAGTTATGGAATAGAAGAATACCTAAAATTTTATACCTTAGAGTATTTGGATGCAAATGCTTTATATTTAATACCATGGATAATCTTGGAAAATTCTCATCCAAGTCGGATGAAGGTATATTTTTAGGATACTCATCATCTAGCAAAGCATATAGAGTATTTAACAAGAGAACTCTAGTAGTTGAAGAATCAATGCATATTGTCTTCGATGAAACCTCTAAACTTGATCAAAGGAAAGGTAGTGCTCTTGATGATTTTATAGGTACATTTGAACAATAAGAAATAATTGATGCTCCAAATAACAATCATGATGAACATGAAGAGAAGACTCAAGAGCTACCTAAAGATTAGGAATACAAGAAGGATCATCCAAAAGAACTCATCATTGGTGAAACATCAAAGGGAGTAACTACTAGATCCAAATTTAAACACTTATATATTATTTTAGCTTTTGTTTCTCAAATTGAGCCAAGGACCATTGATGAGGCTCTTAGTGATGAAAACTGGGTGATTGCTATACAAGATGAACTCAACCAATTTGAGAGAAATAATGTAATATCCCAAAATTTTGGAAATACTAATTTTTGAAAATTAATTAAATGATTTAAAAGTATATATATATAATTAAGTGACAAGATAAGAGAAAGGAAAGAGTGTATATGTTATATATATGAAGATATACATATCATATATAAGTCAAGATTTTAATAAGGTCAAATGATATTTTAATTATTAAGATATTAATTAATGGATAGTGGAAGATGATATTTGATGTTAATTATATTATAATAACATATATGCTTGGTGGAGATTAAAAGAGGAAATTCATGTGGTTATAAGTGAAGTGGTTGGATTGAGTGAGTCGATCTTTTCTTCTTCTTCTTCTTCTTCTTCTTCTTCTTCTTCTTCTTCTTCTTCTTCTTCTCCATTGAAGGCCAGCCATCATCTTCATCAAAGGAAAGAAAGAAGTTGCTTCTTGCTAACTCAAGTAATTGAAGGATTTTAAGTGCTCAAGTTGGTAAGGATTTTCTTCATATTTGGTATGTTTCCAACTTGTTTCCTTGATTTTCTATGAAAGTTTGTATGTGTGAATTGGATTTTGGTGTAGTATGTTTTAATGGTTTATTTTGGTATGTTTGAAGTTCTTTTGTCTAGTTGACTATGAATTTGGGGTTGGATTGAAGAAAATGTTAAGTTTGGTGAAGAGAATAAGAGTTGTGGGTTGTGTAACTTTTGAGTTGTGAAGTCATGGTTCAAATTTTGTATTTTTGCTTTTAATTGAATTGTTTTGATGTGTACACAAGTATTATGTGGTAAAATGATGGTTTTGGCTAAGTTTGTATGAGTTGAAAAGGTTAATGAAAGATAATAGTTGGATGTGAAAATATTATGCGGATATCAGGATTTTTGGCCAGACACGCCTGGTGACTCGTCCATGGCTTTAGGCGTGTCGATGGTTTTGTTTTCAGTGTTGGTGACACGTGCAGTGACACGCCCATGTTACTAAGCATGTCATAGGTACTGTGTTGGAGGAGAATTGACACATGCAGTGACACGCCCATGTCACTGAGCATGTCATAGCTACTGTGTTGTTGGAGTTTTTACACGTGCAGTGACATGCCCATGTTATTGAGCGTGTCAAAGCTACTGTGTTATGAGTTTAGGGCTCGATCATGGACACGCCCATGTTGTTGAGTGTGTCATGTGTAGAGTTTGCCCTAGATAGTTCTTTTCCTTAATTTTTCCTTGTGTATCTTATCCTTGTGTTGAGAGGTTTTATTTATACCTATAAGTGTATCACTTAGTGATTATTTATAATCACATTTGGTTTAGGCTTTGAAGAGACTTGAATTACCCAATCCAAGTGTTGAGGGATACCTTGGAAGAGGAGGTTGGAAGTGGTGTTTGTTACTTTTAGAGGTAAGTACATACTTTGAATAATTGTTTATATTTACATGACATTGGGACTTAACACATTTGGTTAGAAAATGTGTTAAGTTACTTACTACATTATTGATGCATGAGTAATATGCTATGATTTGCATAATGTGAACTATGTGAAATATATGATGATGACTCAAAATATATGGGTAATACAATTTGTTATGTATAAATTAAAGATAGTATGTAAAGCCATTGGTGATGGCTATATTGATATAAATGAGATATTTGAGGCATTGTGCCTAGTTTGATCTTGAGATAATGAGAAAGATATTGATAATGGAATTATAAAAGAATTGTGTGCCTAGTATGTTATTCAATTTTCAGAGTTTTGCGTTTGGCGGCATGCTGCATGTTTTTGTTGTACTTAAGTTCTTTGGATGAAACAATAATTGCTTGATTATGGAAAAACTTTTGAACACATTCCTTGTTGTCCCAAGATGGCAACCAAGAGGGGGGGGTGAATTGGTTGTCTCACGAAATGATGGCAAATTAAAAAACTCAACAAACACAAATGCGGAATAGAAAGTTGGTTGAGTAATGAAAGAAAGAAAGAACACACAAGATTTATAGTGGTTCGGATTTACCTCAATCCTACATCCACTTCCTTAACAACTTGTTAAGGTTCCACTATTCTTTGAAGTTTTTACAAGCTCACTTCCAACTTTGGTGTTTTCACAAGTTCACACCTAACTTCACAAGTGTTTTTCTAAGGCTCACACTTACAACCCAATCAAGAGTTTTACAAGGCTCACTCTCACAACCCAAGTGTTTCCCAAGCTTACACTCAAACTTATACAATGGTGTTTTCAATGATCACACCTAACATTCATTACAATTTAATTGTAAGTTTAAGTAAAAGAAAATTTGTTGCTTGGCTATGAAAATCTGATTTCTTGATTGTTCTTTTCACTTCACTTTTTTGTTTTCTCATAGAGACATTGTATTTATAGCCAATGTGGTCTTACTAGCCGTTATTGAAGTTTTGAATAAAGTCTTGGCAGAATAGACCTTCTTTACTTAAACTGTCCGAAGCACTTCGCGGTCGCCCTTCATGCAAGGATGGTCGCGCTCATGCTTCTCGCGGTCGTCCTTTAACAAGGGACGGTCGCTGCTTTTGAAAAAGCTACAACGGTCGAATTTTAGTGCTCTGCAGCTGGAATCTTGTCCATGCTGTGTTTGTCGGACCGTTTCTTGCCCATGCTTTGTTTGTCGGGACGGTCGCGCCAAGTAGAGGTGCGGTCGCCCTTTTTGAATCTTCAAGTGGGTTTACAACGGTCATATTACGTGTCATTCTCTGACAGAGCAAAACTGAATGTCCGCCATAATTTGAATCTCGCGGTCGCCCTATGCAGAATCTCGCGATCGAACTCACAGTTTTGCGTCGAACTTCTGGACGCACCTGTGGACGCGAACACTACTGTCTCTTTGAGCAATTTCTTCTTGAATTGTTGGGCGGTCGCGATTTTGAATGGGCGGTCGCTAAATTGATTAGCGAGGTCGAATCATTCACCGTTCTTGTCACCGCGAACCTTACTGTGATTGTAATGATTTAAGTTCCTTGAGTAGCGGTCGGGCAAGTATTTTGGACGGCCGCCATTCTTGAGGCGCGGTCGCGACTGAGGTCGAACTTCTGACCGCGAAACCTACTGTGATAAGGTTTCATTCTGTAATTGCATGTAGCGGTCGTATTCTGGTCTGGTGCGACCGCTAGAATTGTTCTGTCTTGCTTTACTTAAGGCAACCTAATCCTGCAACAAGATTCTTAAACACAAGTTAAATAGATCATCCATTTGAGTTGTCAAGGATCAAAATAGAGATCTTTTGTCTAACAATCTCCCCCATTTTGACTTTGACAATTCAAATGGAATGATGAAAAAATAATAAGTCTAAAATGCTCCCCCTTGATTTATGCATAAGTCATGATTAAGAGCATTGTGATAATCTTGGTGCATTAGGTTATGTATAAACAGTTTAAACAATTCAATGTACTATTTTCTCCCCCATTGTTTCTCCCCTATTATGTTTACTGAGTTTCATTCCATTCATTCCATTATGTTGTTATTTTCTCCCCCATTGTCATAGGCAAAATAAATCAAATGTTTAAACAAATGTGTCTTCCATTGGATAAGATATTAAAAGAAACAATCAAAACAACAACAAATAAGGAAAAACAAATAACATTTGAAACAAACATGTTTATTAAGGATAGAGAAAAGTACAAAGGCAGAAAATAAAGCAATAATCATATGAAAATGCAAACAATAGAGACAAAAAGTTTTAAGCTATTCAGAGTCATCATCTACATCTAGTTCTTCTTCAACTAAAGGAGCTTTTCCTTTATCTTTAGGAGCAACAGAGGCAGAGCTAGTGCTGATGGACTCTTCTTCTTCAGGAATGCTTTGGGTATGATCACTTATATCCCAATCTTCAAGGTTGCACTGAGGCAAGTCCAATTTTCCTTGCATGTCATAGAGATCATGGTGCATATGAGATATAAGGTCAATTCTCTTGTTCAAGTGCTGAAATCTCTTGGAGACACTTTTCTTGAACTTGGAGAATTTCCTGGAAAGAGTTTTGATAGCTTGGAGGATGAGTTGAGTGGAGGATGAAGTAGTTTCTTGAGCAACTTTTGATGAAGTTGCTTTTGGAGGTAATTCCACAGTAACTTCAACTGAATCTCCTTCTTCCTCAATTATATATCTTGGCCTCTTCTTTTGTTTATCCATTACTCCTTTCTTGCCAAAGTAGTATACATATGATCCTTCAATTTTCCTAAGACATCCAGCATGCTCTAAGTAATCTATTGTGATAGCACTGGAAGCTAGAGTGAAAGGGTTTCTCAAGGTAGCTAAGTTCAAATCATTCAGAAGGTTTAGGTGCCTAGCTATTTGAGTAACTTGAGAGGATAGGAAGAATGTACCAGTTCTTGTAACAGCATGATGAAAGAAGGTGTCTATCAAGAACTTGGTGGAGTTTATTTTGATGTTTTGGGTGAAAGCATACATAAAGATGAGGTCTCTTTTGGTGACTTTCTCATTTCCATCTGCTCTTTGGTGGATGGTATAAGTGATAATCCTATGGAGCATCCAGTGGGTGAGAGTTTTGATATGTCTGGCTTTGGATTCTTTTTCAAAGGAAGTTTCAATGGAAATTTCTTGCCAGAAATCAGAAAGGGTTCGGTTGGAGAACATTTGGTCATTGTAAGAGGTTATACCTTCAGAAGGGAAGTTCCAAATACTACCAAAATCTTCTAGAGATAGGGCTTGGTATTGATCAAAGAGCTTAAATCTAACTCCGTACCACCCTAGTGCAGAATTTGCACTCTTTTCTATTTGAAGAGACATCAGAAATTCTTTGCTAAGACTAGAGTAGCCTACCTCTTCTGGAAAGACAAATTTTCTCCATCCAAGGACATCCAACAATCTCTCAATTTCGTCCTTGATGCCCAATGCAGAAAGCATTCCACCAAAAGGTGATTTGGTGCCTTCAACCTTCTTTTTCTTAAGCATAGCATACCTAATGTCTTCCTCAGAGGTTTGGTGGTGAGGTTTGTGAATTTTCTCACCTCTTTTGGATTGAGGAGGAGATGGAGGTTCAACAACAGGTTCTCTAATGGTGATTCCTGGAACTCTCTTAGCTTGACCCTTAATTTTGGAGGTGGTTTTTCTTTTGGGAGCCATTGAAACAGAAAGAACAGAAGAGAGCAGGAAAACAGAGGTTCAATTGAATGACAGATGATGAGGAGAAGATTTTAGGGTTTCAGAATGTTTTTAGAAGCAAAATATCAAAGAAAATTATTTATTATGCTCTTAAATAGATGAAATAACGAAAATAGCCGTTTATGACTGTTGAAAGTCAAGATTTGCGACCTGTCACACAGCCAACGGTTATAAATTTTCGAGCAGAGTGTACAGGGTGCGGTCGCACATTGAACAAGGTGCGATCGCGAAATGAGGTCTAGCGACCATTTTCAAGATAAGTACGCTCGCGAGAGAAGAAATTGTCTGTAACGGTCGAAACTATTCAAATTGGTGCGGCCGCGCACAAAATTTTCTCGACCGCGCACAGAGTCATTAGTTTGAATGAAACTGTCAGACAAGACAGCGATCGTGAAAGGACTCTGGAACGACCACTAAAGACTTAAAAATTGAAAGATTCATGGAAAGATAGAAAATATTTCTAGAGTGTTAAGAACCATTAAATTCATGCACATAGAAACTTCATTGATAGGCAATTAATTCAAAGTATTTCCATCAATCATTCCTAAATTAAGTTTAATAAAATTAAGTATATCTTCATTCAATGGTTTTGTAAATACATCCGCAAGTTGATTTTGTGTTTCAATAAATTCTAGAATTATGTTCTGATTTTGCACATTTTCCCTCAAAAAATGATGTCTAATATCTATATGCTTGGATCTAGAATGTTGTATAGGATTCTTAGACAAATTGATAGCACTAGTGTTGTCACATTTAATGGAAATATTGTTAAAAACTTTACCATAGTCAAGCAATTGTTGTTTCATCCATAATACTTGTGTGCAACAAAAACAAGCTGCAACATATTCAGCTTCCGTTGTGGATAAAGCAACTGATGCTTGTTTCTTACTATGCCAAGAAACTAAACAATTACCAAGAAAGTGACATGCTCATGTAGTGCTTTTTCTATCTAAGATACTACCTGCATAATCTGCATCTGAAAATCCTATAATATGAAATGATGTGTTCTTTGGATACCAAAGTCCTAATTGCATTGTACCACTTAAATATTTCAAGATTCTTTTAGTGGCATTCAAGTGTGATTCTTTAGGACAGGTTTGAAATCTAGCACATAGACATACACTGTACATTATATCAGGCCTAGATGCGGTTAAGTAAAGTAGTGATCCGATGATACCTCGATATTTCTTCTCATCTACTGCTTTACCATTGTCATCTTTACCTAATTTCAAGGATGTGCTCATGGGAGTTTTGCTAGTTTTGCAGCCATCCATTCCAAATTTCTTCATGAGTTCTCTTGTATATTTGGATTGGTTGATGAAGATCCCATCTTTACATTGCTTGACTTGCAATCCAAGGAAGAACTTGAGTTCACCCATCATGCTCATTTCAAATTCCCTGGTCATACAAGAAGCAAATTCTTTGCACAAGGCTTCATCAGTAGCTCCAAATATTATGTCATCCACATAAATTTGTACAATCAAAATGTTATGCTTATCCTTTTTAACAAAGAGAGTTGTGTCTACTTTTCCTTTTGCAAAACCATTTTCAAGCAAATATGCACTAAGTTTATCATACCATGCTCTAGGTGCTTGTTTCAATCCATATAAAGCTTTGGTAAGTTTGAAAACATGATCATGAAATTTGTAGTTTTCAAATCCAGGAGGTTGTTCAACATAAACTTCTTCATTTATGAGTCCGTTTAGAAATGCACTTTTAACATCCATTTGATAAAGCTTAAAATTCATATGACATGCAAAAGCAAGTAATATTCTAATAGCTTCTAATCTGGCTACAGGGGCAAAGGTTTCATCATAATCAATACCTTCTTCTTGATTATAACCTTTGGCTACCAATCTTGCTTTATTTCTAATAATGTGACCATTTTCATCAAGCTTATTCCTATAAACCCATTTGCATCCTATTATAGAATGATCTTTAGGTCTAGGAGTAAGTTGCCAAACATTATTTCTTTCAAATTGATTAAGTTCATCTTGCATTGCAGTTATCCAATTTTCATCATTTAAAGCTTCCTCAACAGTTTTTGGTTCAATTTGAGAAACAAAAGCAAAATCAACATGATTAATTTTAGATCTAGTGATTACTCCCTTAGATGTTTCTCCAATGATGAGTTCCTTTGGATGATCTTTCTTGTATTGCCAATCCTTAGGTAGATCATGAGTCTTTTCTTCAAGTTGATTGATCTTTGGAGCATCAATAGATTCAAGAGGGTCAAGATTATCTGCAGGGTCATTAAAAGTAATACCTTTCTTTTGATCAAGTTTAGATGATTCATCAAATACAACATGCATTGATTCTTCTATTACTAGAGTTTTCATGTTAAATACTCTATATGCTTTGCTATATGATGAATATCCTAAGAATATGCCTTCATCTGATTTGGATGAAAATTTTCCAAGATTATCCTTGGTATTCAATATGAAGCATTTGCATCCGAATACTCTAAAATATCCAATTCTGGGTATTCTTCCATTCCATAGCTCATAAGAAGTTTTATTAGTTAAATGCCTTTTGTAAACACGATTTGCAATGTAGCAAGCTGTATTAACGGCTTCTGCCCAAAAATAAGATGGTAAATCATATTCATTGAGCATTGTTCTAGCCATTTCAATTAAAGTTCTATTTTTCCTTTCAACTACACCATTTTGCTGTGGAGTTCTAGGAGCAGAAAAATTATGTGAAATGCCAAGTTCATTGCAAAAGGTTTCAAAATTTTCATTTTCAAATTCTTTACCATGATCACTTCTAATAGATGTGATCACATATCCTTTTTCATTTTGAACTCTTTTTGCAAATGTTTTGAAGCAATTAAAGGCTTCATTCTTTTGAGCTAAGAAATTAACCCATGTGAATCTAGAGTAATCATCAACAAGAACAAATGCATATGATTTGCCTCCTAAGCTTGTAACTCTATTTGGTCCAAACAAGTCTAAATGAATGAGCTCTAAAGGTCTAGAGGTACTTATAATACTCTTTGATTTAAATGAGCTTTTATGTTGCTTACCATGTTGACAAGGTTCACAAATTCTATCTTTATCATATTTTATCTTACGTAAGCCATCAACTAAGTTCTCATTATAAATATATTTCAATTGATCCATACCAGCATGTCCTAGTCTTCTATGCCATAACCATGCATCATTATTAGTGGACATTAAACATGTATGATTTGAATGTATGCTGACATTGTAAGTGTTGTTTGTTCTAGTACCTTTAAATATGATAACATCATTTGAGTTTGTGATTTTGCATTCCTTGGAATCAAACTCGACAAAGTATGCTTTATCACAAAGTTGACTAACACTTAGCAAGTTATGTTTCAAACCATCAACAAGCCATACATCTTCAATTAAATCCTTACCAATAGAACCAATGGAGCCAACACCAAGAATTTTACCTTTAGCATTGTTTCCAAAAGTTACGTTACCTCCATGTTTGTAGGTAATGCTTGTAAAGAGCTTTGCATTTCCAGTCATATGCCTTGAGCATCCACTATCCACAAGCCATGTGCTTTCATTGGTAGTAGATTTTAGGCATGCCTGCAAAACAATTGTGATCATCTTCTTTTAGGTACCCACTTGAAGTTGGGTCCTTGATGGTTAGTAGAAAAAGTGCCTTCTAACTTGAGATGTGCCTTTCTTATATAACAATAAAAATTTTTGTGTCCAAATTTCATGCAATATGTGCATTTCCATGGTATTCTATTCTTCTGCATTTTTCTTTTTGCATTATACATACAACTACAAGTATGTGATTTCTTTTGTGCAAATTTAGTGAACAACAATGCATAATTATTTTTGGCTTTATCTCCTAGTGAACCATAACTAGTTCTTTTAGACTTGGTGCAAGCATCTTTGATATGAACATCAGAAATTTTAGTTGTAGATGCTTTCACAAATGTTGGTTTGCTAGGTGCAATGTTGGTTGAGCCATTGAATCCTAATCCATATTTCAAGGAAGGTGATCATTGATTATTAATTAATGTGTTCAATGCTTCCTTTCCTTTATGAAATCTGGAAATTGATTCTTTTAGTTCTTTTAGTTCATGCTTCAATGTCTCATTCTCTTTAATCACTTTTTCTAAGTCATGTGAGCTTTTCTTTAATTCTCCTATTGTGTTCATCAAGTGTTCATTTGAGGTTTTCAATTCTAAGGTAGAATTCTTTAAGCATATATAATCTTTTTCTAACTTAGAGTTTTTCTCTTTGTAAAGCATCATTTTAGAATAATATTTTTCTATTTTAAAATTCATGTGCTCAATCAAATCACTATCATCTATATCATTTATATCATCATGTGCTACAAGATCAAAGGATTGAGTACTTACCTCATTGGAGTCATCCTCAATAGCCATGAGACATAGATTTGCAATTCCTTCTTCTTCTTCTTCCTCACTTGAAGAAGAGTCATCCCATGTGGCTTTGAGAGACTTTTTCTTTTCTTTATCCCATTTCCTTTTGTTCTTTAATTTGTAGCAATCCGATTTGATGTGACCAGTTTTTCCACATTCATAGCACTTTACCTCATTTTTCTTTTCTTTATCTTTGAAGGAGAATTTAGGAGGTGTACCTTTGTTTGCTTGTAATCTTTTCTTTCTTTTCCATTCATTGATTCTTTTTGAGAACATTGCCATTTCATCTTCATCATCAGTACCTTCATTGCTTGAGCTCTCAGCTTCTTTGATTGCTTTGAGTGCAATTGGTTTTCTCTTTTCTTTCTCACCTTGATCTTCTTCTTTTTCACTGTGCAACTCAAAAGTGAGTAATTTACCAACTAGCTCGTCGGTTCTTAATGTGCTGAGATCATGAGCTTCTTCTATGGATGATACTTTGGATTCAAAGTTCTTTCTAGCTCTTAGGGCTCTCAAGATTTTACTGTTTACACCACCTTGATCATATACCTTGCCATACTTATTTAGTTCATTGACAATAGCAAGCAAGCGATTTGTCATGTCGGTGACGTTTTCATTTGGTTTCATCTTGAATAGCTCATACTCATGAACATGCATTTGTTTTTTGGTGAATCTTACTTGAGTCGTACCTACATGGTAGTTTTCAAGTGTTTTCCAAATGCAATGTGCACAAGTTAAATGTTGAACTCTTCCACCTTCTTCTCTTGAAATGGAGTTCATCAAGATGGAAGCAGCTCTATTGTTCTTGAATCGATCTCTGATATTGCTAGTTGACCATTGAGCTTTGGGAAGAGGAACTTGAATACCGTCAACTTCATGAGTAGGAGATTTCCACTCACTTTCCACGAAATCCCATAGTTCAATCCCTTCACTATCTAGAAACAAGTACATTTTGTGTTTCCAGTATGAGTAATCAGTTCCATCAAAATAGGGTCTAAGAATAGAGTTAAGATTTCCATGAGAGCTTGATGAAGAAGAAGTTGCCATAGTGGATCAGATTTCACAATTAAGTTTAAGAAATCTCAGGGCTCTGATACCAATTGTTGTCCCAAGATGGCAACCAAGAGGGGGGTGGGTGAATTGGTTGTCTCACGAAATGATGGCAAATTAAAAAACTCAACAAACACAAATGCGGAATAGAAAGTTGGTTGAGTAATGAAAGAAAGAAAGAACACACAAGATTTATAGTGGTTCGGATTTACCTCAATCCTACATCCACTTCCTTAACAACTTGTTAAGGTTCCACTATTCTTTGAAGTTTTTACAAGCTCACTTCCAACTTTGGTGTTTTCACAAGTTCACACCTAACTTCACAAGTGTTTTTCTAAGGCTCACACTTACAACCCAATCGAGAGTTTTACAAGGCTCACTCTCACAACCCAAGTGTTTCCCAAGCTTACACTCAAACTTATACAATGGTGTTTTCAATGATCACACCTAACATTCATTACAATTTAATTGTAAGTTTAAGTAAAAGAAAATTTGTTGCTTGGCTATGAAAATCTGATTTCTTGATTGTTCTTTTCACTTCACTTTTTTGTTTTCTCATAGAGACATTGTATTTATAGCCAATGTGGTCTTACTAGCCGTTATTGAAGTTTTGAATAAAGTCTTGGCAGAATAGACCTTCTTTACTTAAACTGTCCGAAGCACTTCGCGGTCGCCCTTCATGCAAGGATGGTCGCGCTCATGCTTCTCGCGGTCGTCCTTTAACAAGGGACGGTCGCTGCTTTTGAAAAAGCTACAACGGTCGAATTTTAGTGCTCTGCAGCTGGAATCTTGTCCATGCTGTGTTTGTCGGACCGTTTCTTGCCCATGCTTTGTTTGTCGGGACGGTCGCGCCAAGCAGAGGTGCGGTCGCCCTTTTTGAATCTTCAAGTGGGTTTACAACGGTCATATTACGTGTCATTCTCTGACAGAGCAAAACTGAATGTCCGCCATAATTTGAATCTCGCGGTCGCCCTATGCAGAATCTCGCGATCGAACTCACAGTTTCGCGTCGAACTTCTGGACGCACCTGTGGACGCGAACACTACTGTCTCTTTGAGCAATTTCTTCTTGAATTGTTGGGCGGTCGCGATTTTGAATGGGCGGTCGCTAAGTTGATTAGCGAGGTCGAATCATTCACCGTTCTTGTCACCGCGAACCTTACTGTGATTGTAATGATTTAAGTTCCTTGAGTAGCGGTCGGGCAAGTATTTTGGACGGCTGCCATTCTTGAGGCGCGGTCGCGACTGAGGTCGAACTTCTGACCGCGAAACCTACTGTGATAAGGTTTCATTCTGTAATTGCATGTAGCGATCGTATTCTGGTCTGGTTCGACCGCTAGAATTGTTCTGTCTTGCTTTACTTAAGGCAACCTAATCCTGCAACAAGATTCTTAAACACAAGTTAAATAGATCATCCATTTGAGTTGTCAAGGATCAAAATAGAGATCTTTTGTCTAACATTCCTATTAAATGTTATAACACTAATGCCATAAATCTATCTAAAAATCCAATTCAACACTCTAGGTCAAAACATATAGATATTAGGCACCATTTCTTAAGAAACAATGTCCAAAACCAAAATTTTATATTAGAGTTTATTGATACACAAAGCCAACTTGTTGATATATTCACAAAACCCTTAAATGAAGAAAGGATGAACTTCGTAAAACATCATTTAGGAATGATAGATGGAAGCACCATATAATAAATTGTTTGAAAATCTACTTTACTTTATCCAAATCTCCCATTATTAAACATTTGTATCTTCAACTAAAAGCATTCTAATCTTTCAAAAATTCTAATTTTTGAATGATTCCCGATCGGACCACCTATAAGTCCGACCATACTAATTTGAAAATTCTTGGTTTCAAACTTCTTGTCAGAATATGACCATACTTTCCATTGGTACTGTAACATCCGTGATTTTGGAGAAATTAAATAAGTATTTGGAGAGATAAATTGTATATACTAAATATATATATATCTAGAGTATATATAACATATACATATGGTATATTAATTGTATATGTTGGATTAATACATTACATGCTTAATATTTAATACACATATAAGGTACATTTGATGTGTATATAAGATACGCATTACTTGTGCATATGTGTAATATCCTAAATTTTTGAAAAGTTTTAATTTTTGAAAATTTGATAAAATAAATTATAATTTAAATGGATAAATTAAATTAATGGTTTTAAATGAAAAATGAAGGGGTTTTAAATGAAAAAGTGGATAATATATGTGATATATATGTAAAATATACATAACATATAAAAGTCAACACTTTTTAAAAGAAAAGTCAAAGTAAAAGAGTATTTTGGTAATTAAATCTTAGAAATTTAAAATTAATAAAATAATTCAAAAATAAATTATTTTTGAATGGAAGAGGGAATTTAGGACTTTTAATTTATTAAATAAATAATTAAATAATTAATTATTAAATTATTTTAATATATATATATATATGGTTTAAAATTAAAGGGTGAAAGGAAAGAGAAATAAAAAAAAAATAAAGTCTTCTTCTTCTTCTTTCCTTCAATGCCGAATTTCATGGCTTCAAGAGAGGGATTTGCTTCTTCCATACTCCAAAAATTGAAGAGATTTTAAGGATTCAAGTGGAGTTTTAGAAGTTTCTTCATCAATTGGTAAGCTTTCTTACCAAATTTTCAAATTCTATGGAAAAGTGTGTTATGTAAATTTTGGAATTCTATAGTAGCATGATCTAATTGCTTAATTGGATATGAATGAAGTTGTTTTGATTGGTTATTAATGATTTTAAGGTTGGATTAAAGAAATGGTTGAGTTTGGGTAAGATTGGTGAAGAGAGAGAATTTAGGGTTATGTAATTTTTGGGGTTTTAAAATCATGGTTTTTAATTGTGTAAATTGATTCCAAATGAGTTGTTTTGATACATAAACAAGTATTTTAAAGTCAAATATTGGATTTGGTTGTGTTTGGTTGGAGTTTGAGAATGGAAGTGGAGATTTAGGGTTTTGGAAAAGTGATTTTCCAAAGTGTTTGAATTGTGTGATTTTATTTGTTTAAGCATGTTGTTTAGTGTTAAATGTGATGAATATAAGCTTGAAATGAGTAATGGATTGTGTTGGAATGGAAAACCTTCAATGGGGGAAGGTTATGCCATTTTTGAGATTTTGTGTATAAGAGTGTATTGTTATAATGTAAATGATTTAAATGTATTAAAATATATTTTTAATGATATTAATAAACTTAAAACACTAATTTAAATGGGTTGATATGGTTTTTCAATGTTAAAGTGAGGTGAAGCTTAATTTTGGGATTTGGTTTAGAGTGATGTTTAATTATGGTTTGATGTTGAGAATACCTTAGAATATGATATTAAATGATTATGTATGATCACATTTGGTATAGGCATTGAGGGAGGTTGATTTGCTTCATCCAAGTGGTGAAGGGCAAGTTGGAAGGATAGGATTGGAGGTTGTATTAAGCTTGCTTTGGGTTGCTAGTAGAGGTATGTACAAACTTTGAGTATAATGTTTATATTTGCATGACATTTGGACTTAACACATTTTGGTTGAAAAATGTGTTAAGCTACTTGGTTCATTGATTGAGTATGAATAATGTGCTATGACATTTGTAATGTCATATATGTGTTAAATGCATTGTGAAAAGCCATTGATAATGGCTAAATTGTGTAAAGTGTGAAATATGCATATTATGTGAAAATACCCAAAGTAATTGGGTAATGTGCTGTGAATGCAAAAATGAGATATGTGGAATAATGAAATGAATTAATATTGATAAAAATGAGAAAAAAAAAAGGAGAAAAGTGAGAAAGATGTGAAAGATGTGAAAAATGAGAAAAATGAAAAAAAAAAGTGAAAATAAGGCAATGAGCCTAGTTTGATTATGAGAAATAAAATGAGAAATGAATTGTGAAAGTATTTGATAATGAGATAAATGAATTAATTGTGTGCCTAGTATGTTATTTAATTTTCAGAGTTCTGGGTTTGGCGGCATGCCTATGAATTGTTGGGCAGGTGTAAAGACCGGGTCGTAAGCCGAGCCCAGCTGATAAATGATAAATATGATGTTTTTGGGGTGAAAAGACTAGGTCGTAAGCCTCAAAAACCGTAGCAGTCTAGCCGGGTTGAGGACCAAGATACTGGGGCCTAAGGGTCTAGCCGGGTTGAGATCCAAGAGACTGAGGCTGTTACATTATCCATGGATATATATATTGCCTACGGGCTAGACACATGGTGTCATTATGGACCAAAGCAGTAACTCTGAAATTTGAATAGCATATTAGATCCTTTTTGGGCCCATGCTTGTCTTTGCTTTAATGTGAATTATGAATTGTGATACAATTGAGCAATATAATGTTATGAGTTGTGAGTATGAAATATTTGAAAAATATAAGAAAGTGAAATGATGTGACCTCTATATGCATTGTGCATTGGCATTACTTTACATATTTATTATTATCAAAGTTTGTACCACTAGGCTTCGGCTTAGCACGATTGTAATTCGTCGCGCAGGTGTCATGGACATTTTGGTAGAGCTGGAGAGTTTTACTAGACCTGGTCGGGTCTAGGTTTGTATTTATTGAGCTTGAAGAGTTGTTTTGGGTACATCAAGATCAGAGCCAGTTGCCAGCATGTACATTTTTTATATTATGTATGTTATAGTATGTTTTTGAAGCATATATTGTAAATTGTAAAAAATGATTTGAATAATTTTGTTTAAGATGGGATTTTATATATAATGCTGATATATATATACCTATATATAAGTATTTTGAGAAAATATGGAGAAATTGAGAAGTATTGGTGAATTGGTGAATTGATTTTATTTGGAGTGTTTGTTTTATGCAGGTTGTGATTTGTTGAATTTTGGAAACGTTCAAATTACAAACAAAACTCTGGCGAATTTTTCCCAGAGATTTTCATATAAAATATTTATTTTGGATTCCTATAACAAGCAAAGAATATTTATATACTATTTATTTTATATATTAGTATTTGAAATCTTAAAACAGAAATGTAAAATTTTTTATTAAATCGGTCTGTGACATTTTTATACCATATATGCGTATTTTACATGTGCTAAAAATATGTATTGTACATATATAGGGTATAAGGGTGTTACAGGTATGACTGGAATTTTTTAAAATTTTATGACCATTGTGCCTAAAACCAATATCCCGTTCAGAATTTGTAAAGTCCCACTGGACATCCAACCCGTAATCGCAACGACCCAATTGCAAGAGCGGAGCTCTACCAACTGACCTATATCCCCCCGAGCCAAGTGGAGCATGCACGAAGGAGTCAGATGCTTCTTCTATTCTTTTCTTTGGTGTAGCTAGTTCAAAATTTTCAAAACTTCGCCACCGGAATTTTTAAAGTCCAACCGGACTTTCACTCTGAATTTAAAAATTTCCAGCCGTTGGAACTTAATCAAAATGTGCATTTACTCCTTTAACAACTATAAACGGCTATTTTTCTTCTCAAACACTATAAATACCCTCTAATATCAGTATTTAGATTCTTTTATCAAAGTCTAAACAATTAAACACTAAAAGAAACTCAAACTCTCCTAAAATCAACTCTCTTCTTCATCTATTTCCTTGTTCAAAGTCATGGCTCCTAAAGAACACCAAAAGAAGGTTTTAAGAGCTGAGAAAGGAAAGGGTGTTGCTGCCCCTTATTAACAAGAAGAGCCTCCTAGAAGAAGCCACAATATTAGATTTAGAAATGAAGAAGAAAGGCAACGGTATGCTATTCTCAAAGATAAACCATAGAACCAAATCGTCTCTTCTCTACCTTAACTCTAGAATATTTAGGTATTGAAAATGACATTAGGGGCTTTCTTAGAACCTTGGGATGGGAAAAATTTGTGTTATTAGAGCATGATGACCTTGGTTGGGAGACCTTGACAAAGGAGTTTTTCATAACCTTGGTTGTTAGCAAGAAGAGCACAAATCCCTTAGGTTATTATGGTATATCATTTAGGTTATTCAACCAAGAATATGGCCATACCTTAGAGGATTTTTCATCCATTTGGGGATTTCAAATAGAAGGTATATCTCACATCTCAACCACTCCCCTCACTCTTGAAGTTCAATTGAATTTTCTGCAAGAAATTTCCATTGAAACCTCACTTCACAAATAATCAAATGCAAAAAACCTTAGGACCCTCACCTATTGGATGTTGCATAGGATTATCACTTACACAATTAGTGATAGGGGTGAGAGCAATGAGAAAGCTACCCAAAAAGATCTACTCTTTCTGTTTTGCTTGATTAGAGGTCACCCAATCCAAATCGGGAAATTCCTTATGGACACTTTCCTACACAATAGGAAAACAAAATCCGAGCTTATTCTTCTCTCTTCAAAAGTTACATAAATTGCCAAATATGTTGGTGTACTTACACCAACAAACAAAGCAACACTCTTTAATCCTCTTGATCCCACCAAAAAGTCCATAGGCTATCTTAAACATGCCAAGTGTATTAGGGATGATGATGGGAACTATGTCTGCATTTTAGGAGCACTAGGTGCTAGGGCTTAACAAGAAAGAGACCAAGGATTGTAGAGGAAGGTGAAGAGACTTTCCAAATGGAATTCCCTAGAACTACCACTCCTAGACCTCAATCCTCCATCCTCCAACTTCTTCAAGATATACATGGACAAATGAGCACATAAAGTTCAAGGATAGATAAGATTACCAATGATATCTCTCATCTTCACCTTGACATTCAAACCATCCAAAAAGCTTTGGGATTGCCAAAGTGCTTTGAAGATGAATCAAGCTTGTCCCCCTCTATCCATGGCTCATATCCCCAAGAAGAAGAAGGAGATTTTGTTGCATCTCAACCAAGGGAAGAAGAGCAAGGGGAACATGGAGAAGAGGAAGAAGAAGAAGAAGAAGAGGGAGATGAAGAAGAAGGAGAAGATGAAGAAAGTGCTAATGATACTTAGGACTTATTTTTTTCTTTATTATTTCATTGTACTCATGTTTGTGTGTCTTTTATTGCTTTCTAAATCAATGAATTTGCTTTTCTATATTATTCTAACTATTTCTTTTTGCCTTTATCAAAGGGGATAATATACTTGAAATTGAATAAATAACTTAAATTGGTAAATTAAACAACATTATGAAGCATTCATTGTAACACCCTTATACTCTATATACGTACAATACATATTTTCATCATATGTAAAATATGCATATACGGTACAAAAATATTACAGACCGGTTTAATAAAAAAAATTCACATTTCTGATTTAAAATTTCAAATACTAAATATATAAAATTAAATAGTATATAAATTTTCTTTACTTGTTATAGGAACCCAAAATAAACATTTTATATGAAAATCTCTGAGAAAATGTCGCCAAAGTTTTCTCTGTAATTTAGACATCCCAAAATTTATCAATTATACAACCTGCAAAAAGAACACTTCCAATAAACAATAAACCACATCTTCACCTTAACTTCTAAATTTTTTCACAATTTTCTCAAAACATTTATATATAAAGATATCTATACATATATATAATTTAGAACACATTTAAACCCCCATTTCAAATAACTTAGCTCAAACATTCTTTATAGTTTACAATACATAAAATCTAAAAATATGATATAATATGCATAATACACAAAATATACAATAACATAAAATATATACATGTTGCTGATAGTGTTTCTGATCTTGATATCAACTCTATAAGCACAACCACAAGTCTAGACCCGACCTAGTCTAGAAAAACTCTCCGACTTAGCCGAATCTACCCTGTCACCTGCGCGATGTAAACAATCGCGCTAAGCCAAAAGCCTAGTAAAACAAACTTGATAACAATAAAACTCAAATGCAATGCCAATGCACAATGCATATGGATATCACATCATTCTATTTTCTCATACTTTTCAAATATTTCACAATTCACATAAAAACAAACACAAACATGGTCCCAAAGATAACTAATATGCTATTCAAATTCCAGAGTCACTGTTCTGGTCTATAATGACACTATGTGTCTAGCCCCGTAGGCAAAATATCAATGTAATAGTCCAACTAGATACACAATTTATTCATATTTCTCATTTATATCGATATGAATTCATTTCATTATGTTTCCACATATCTCATTACATTATACCACATTTTTGCATTTACAACACATTACCCAATTACTTTGGGTCATTTTCATATAATACACATATTTCACATTTTACACAATTTAGCCATTATCAATGGCTTTTCACAATGCATTTAACACATATATGACATTACAAATGTCATAGCACATTATTCATACATAACCAATGTATCAAGTAGCTTAACACATTTTCCAACCAAAATGTGCTAAGCCCAAATGTCATGCAAACATAACCAATGCATTCAAAGTTTGTACTTACCTCAAATAGCAACCAAACCAAGCTTAAAACAACCTCCAATCCTATCTTTCCAACTTGCCCTTCACCACTTGGATGAAGCAAATCAACCTCCCTCAATGCCTAAACCAAATGTGATAGCAAATAATCATTTAGTGTCACATTTAATGGCATTTTCAATATTAAACCATAATTAAACCCCATCCAAGCAAAAATCCAAAATTTAAGGCTAACCTCACTTTAACTTTGGATTCTCATACTAGGCCATTCATTTTAATATATTAAGTTTATTTATATTATTAGAAACATATTTTAATACATTTAAACCATTTACATTATAAAAATACTCTTTTATACACAAAATCCTAAAATGGTATAACCTTCCCCCATTGAAGGTTTTCCATTCCAACACAATCCATTAATCATTTTAAGCTTATATACATCACTTATATCACCAAACAACAAGATTAAACCAATAAAATTATACAATTCAACAACTTTGGAAAAATCATTTTTCAAAACCTAAATCACACTTCCATTCTCAAACTACAACCAAACACAACCAAATCGAATATTTGACTTTAAAATACTTGTTTAAGAACCAAAAAAACTCATTTAGAGCCAATTTGCACAATTAAAAATCATGATTTCTTAAACCCTAAAAGTCCATAACCCTAAATTCTCTCTCTTTACCATTCTTTATCCAAATTCAACCATTTATTCAATCCAACCTTAAAATAATTAATAACTACCTAACATAACTTCATACACACCAATTCCAACAATTATAGCATACTATTTCAAAAATTCAAAACTCACATATTAATAATTTCTATGGAAATCCAAAGAAAAAACTAAAGAACTTACTTTTTCATGTGGAAATCACTAAAAATCCTCTTTGAACCTTTGAAATACTTCAATTCTTGGAGCTAAGAAGAACAAAAATCCTTGAGCTATCTCCCATGGTGGTTAGGCCCAGAAGAAGACTATTTTTTTTTCTCTTTCCTTTCATCTTTTAATTATAACCATATATATATATATATTATAATAATTAATTATTTAATTATTTATTAAAGAAATTAAAAAACTAAAAATCCATCATCCATTCAAAAATAATTTATTTTTGAATTATTTCAATAATTTTGAATTTTTAAGATTTAATTACCAAAATACCCTTTTTACTTTGACTTTTGACTTTTCTTTTAAAAGTGTTGACCTCTATATGTTATGTATATTTTACATATATATCACATATATACTCCACTTTTTCATTTAAAATCCCTTCATTTTTTATTTAAAATTATTAATTTAATTTATTCAATTTAATTATAAGATATTTTATCAAATTTCTAAAAATTAGAAATTTTTAAAAAAATTTGGGATATTACATTCATTAAGGGGGAGCATACAAACACATCTTTGGACATTTCAAAATTCAATTTAATTTCTAAAGTCAAAAGGGGGAGATTGTTAGCCAAACCCTCCTATTTTTTATCTTAGGCAATCAAATTGAATTTAACTAACACTTGTATTAAGTTACATTGTGCAGGAAGTTATTTCTTTGAAGAATCCTCAAAAAGACCGATCGGACCACTGAAAAGACCGACCAGACCACTCATGTTCAAAATGAGCCAAAAGGCATAGACGGTTTCACGGTGGAGAGTACTAACAAAATCTCACTGTACCAAATCCAGTTTAACCGGACCATTCATCATTACTACCAGACCACTGGATGAGAAAATAACCAAAAGAGAGAAGGTTTCATGGTCAGAAATACTCTCACTTTCTCAGAGTACCACAAGAAGTTTGACCGGACCATTGAAGTAAATTTTCTTCAAATCATCCAGTAGGGTTCCCGACCAATGGTACACTCAAAAATTGGACGAACCACAGATATTTCGACCGGACCTGGTGCAAGTTCGATCAACCTATTTAAAAAATACTCAAGTCAGAAGCCATTGCATCTCTACTCAATAAGTGGAAGCCACATGGACTAACCATTGGAGGAGCATTAAGCAGAATATCAAATATTTCGACCGGACCATCGTGTTCTCCGACCTGCATCACAGTATACCGACCAGATCAAGCCTAGTCCGACCATGAAATTGCTCTGGCAAAGAAATTAGTGGAAGACAAGACTCAAACATGTTGGTCCCAACCACAAATGGCTATTTCATGACTTGAAGGCTATAAAAACCATACGTAACTCCATTTTGATGTAACATTGTGTTTGTAAGAGCCTACTTCAACATCTTTCTTTTTTTACATCAAAATCTTACTTTATATTGATTGAGTGTTGGGTGTGGGCATTAAACATCATTTCAAGTTTGAATGTAAGTTTGGAAACACTTAGGTTGTGAGAGTAAGCTTGAGAAAACTCTTGTAAGGATTGTAAGGATTGATCTCAAACCATTATACCAGTTTGGTGTAAACTAGAGAAAACACCAAGTTAGAGTTAAGCATGTAAAAACTCAAAGCTAGTGGAACCTTAACAAGTTATTAAGGAAGTGGATGTAGGATTAAGGTAAATCTGAACCACTATAAATCTTTATGTTCATTGCCTCATCTTCTACTTAATCTTCTTTTACATTTTCTACATTCCTTGCTCTTTGATTTTAAATTTTCCATCACTTTCCAAACTAACCAATTCACCCCCCTCCTCCCTCTCTTAATTGCTATCTTGGGACAACACTCCCTGCTTGAACGATCTTGAATTTTTTTCAGAGAGTGAAAAGCAACATGACTTTTGGCTAGTTTTGGATAAGGATGGGTTTTGGACCTGGCGGATTAATTTTGGTTCTGGACCTAATGTTGGTTTTGGGTTCTGGACTCGAGATTGATTTTAGGTTCTGGACTCAAGACTTAATTGGTTGGGTTATGGACCTAAGACTGAATTTGGATTCTTGACCCGAGGTTAGGTTCTAAACCTGACACTGAATTTAGGTTTTGGGCCCGAGGCTAGATTTGGGTTCTCTATCTTAGACTGGATTTTGGGTTCTCAACCCAAGACTGAATTTGGGTTCTCGACCAGAGACTGGATTTTAAATTCTCGACCCAAGACTGGATTTGGGTTCTCAACCCAAGATTGAATTTTGAGTTCTCGACCCAAGACTGGATTTGGATTCTCAACCCGATGCTAGATTTAGGTTATCGACCCAAGATTGGATTTGGGTTCCCGACCAGAGAATAAATTTGGGTTCTCGACCCAAGATTAGATTTAATTTGGGTACTCGACCTGTGACTAGCTTGATCATCCCTTTGTCATTTGAGAATTCTGGCTTTCTTCTGGTCAATTGGTTCCATTCTTCAATGGATTCTGCTGACCTTCTATCACCTGAGAGTTTTGGCTTTCTTCTAGCCAATTGTACCATTCTTCAAAGGATTATGCTGACCTTCTGTCATCTGGGAATTTTGGCTTTCTTCTAGCCATCAACTTCACGTCTTTTTCTTTCACAATGAATCTTTAAATATCAGGTCATCACCCTTCATAATTGATCTTCATCCTTGGACATTTTTCTTGTATTGACTTTAGCTCTTCTAGCTAGACTGATCATTTGCCTTTTTCATCTTCATTCTTTTGAGGTTCTTACTTGCTTCTTGTTCTATTCTTTTTGTTTTTCCTTTTCTCCCCCTACGTGAAAAAATATTGAAAGTCTGAAAATATTTTATACACGCATAAAATCAAAATTTGAAAAGAGAAGCTTTGCCCCCTGTGTAGGCTTAAACCAGTAATTTTGTTCCCATGCAGGCTCTGATTGATGTTTGTGCTATCTAATTCCCTACACAAGCATGCATCTCTTCTTTCTTTTGTAATAGCCCTTTCATGCTCCCTGATTCCATATCTACTTTTAATTGTTTAATTCATAGGGTGTTTGTTGTTCACTTTGACAAAGAATAAATAACACAAGATAATAAAATTTGATGTGATATGCTCATATATGCATGTATGCATGATATGCATGGGTGATACTTATAGTGGTTTCATTGACTCACAAACTAAGGTAATAAACCAAAATACTCCCATTGGTTCTTTCCACATGCTCGCTTAGGTCTTGCATGAGAACAATAAAAGCCTTCACATCTGCAGCTTTATTTTCAAGATGAAAACATTAGTAGGGGGCCAAATAGCATATTTAGAGACACGAGAGAAATCCATTTGAACACATTTGGTTGCCAACTTCTTCATGACATAACCTTGCAAGTGATCCCACTTTTGCCCAATATATCCTCTGAGCTTTGACAATATAATATACTTCCCTAAACTTGAAGTCTTGTATGACAAAAACACTCTTTTTTAAAAATTTTAAAATTTTCAAATCACATTTCGGCTTCGTCAAATCAGTGTCAATATACCTTGGGGCTTGATTTTTCAAATTAACATATCTATAACATGACAAATCTAGTTACCATACTAAACTTAGGAATCATTTCCATTTAAGCAAGAACTGTTGCACTTCAGATAGGCACATACACATTACTTGGCCAAAGGTCTTACTGAGTTTAAATATTGACAAAGGTCATATTCAAAAAATCTCCACTAATAGACTCCACCTACTAAAAGAGATCAACAAGTCTTAAATAGGCTTGAAATGGGGTCTATAAGGGACATGGGTTAAGCGGAGGCCATATGTAAATTGGTGCTGATGTAATATTATGGTCAAACCTTCACACTAAAAACTTTCTGCTTGAACCATATGTTGTAAGAGGTATCACTTTTATTTTCTAGGCATTTTTTTATCTTCCTTCATGAAAAATAGAACTTGAAATCTTGTTTCATGAAAAGATAGAGCTTATCTTCTTAGTAGAAATTTGGATTAGATTATGATGACCTTTGCTTTTGCAAAAAGTTTAAAACCCTATTTTTCTTCCCTCTTCTTCTTTTATTTTTCTTTTTTTCTTTTTCTTTCCTTTTCCTTTTTTTTTCCTTTCTTTTTTTTTCTTTTTTCTTCTTTTTCTTTTTCCTTTTTTTTTACTTTGACTTCTTTTTCTTTTCTTTTTTTAGGTCCTAGCACTAAAAGAGTTATATTATTTATACCAACTTGTATTTATGGTAATGGATGAGTGGATTGGCATAAGTTTGCTTCATCCCTGACTTTATCTTAATAAGTCTTTGATATTAGGTATAATTTAGGTGTCCTTCAACTAACTCTATAGTCTTGACTATATATCCTTCTCTTTGATCTTCTTTCCCCTTTATTTAGTGATCATTAGACTTTCCATAAGTATCACAACAACTCAGGGTAGGTCATTAGGATTTACAAGCCAATAAAAGCAAGCTAAAATCTTATAAAGTCAAAAGGGACAAACTAGGGATTGATGTTAATAGGGCGGATACTAGTTGTTGGCTTATCAAACAATGCCTAGATCATCTCTCCCTTAAATAAACAGAGTTCAATTTTGCCTTGAAAGTTTATCAAAGCATGTTCTAAGATTGATAGGATCTAGACAAAGGTAATTATGCAGGAGCCCTCTCTAAGTAAGCATACACAACTCAATGCTATAGACCAATTCCCTTACCTAGTAAAGTTATTCAAATCATGATGCATAAATATATTAATTTATGAATATCAAGATAGATTTGTCATTGGTTGAGCAACATAAATGTCAAAAAACAACAAATTATAAATGCATCAAAAGTAATTTATTCAAACAATCTGAATTTGAAAAACATAATTGTTCCAATTAAATACCAAAGGAAGCAAAATGAAATGAAAACCAAACAAGCCAAGGGAAGTTTGTTAAGTTGGAGTCAAAGATGCTTCATCTACTTGGTCATATGAAGGGCATGGATTCTTCCATCCTCAATGATAGTAATCGTTTCATCATTCATAGTTGGTCCAAGCTTAGTTAGTAGTACCTCCTCTTCAGCGATTCCTCCATCCGCATCTTGAAAAGATGATAAGACCAAACTTTCCTTCAATTCTTCCCTTATCATGAAGGTTGCTGGTGGTGGCACTCTTTCAAATGTGGGACGAGGATTGCTCTTGGTGTTGGGTTTATCGGGCTCAGGCAACTTTTCATTGTCAATCAAATCTTGGATCTCGTGCCCCAATCAAGCGCACCTATCTATTTCATGCCCTTGCATTTGATGGAACTGATAGAAGGCCTTGGCATCAAAGTTTGATGGAAAAGGATCATATAGCAATGGAGGAGCCAACGACTCTAATAACCCCCTTTTTCTGTAACATATTAAAAACCCAAGATAGAGGTTTCCCCATATATGAAAACTGTCTTCTATTTGCTTGACCAGTTGTATTGACATCTGCTACATTCTGTGTACTCTAGCCGTCAGACTGATAATTCCCCCCTCTTATTCTTTCTTCTATAAAAATGGCTCTTCTCTCATTTCCATTCTTCTATCTGTAAGCTAGCTTAGAGAAGATCTTTGAAATCCCTTATGAGAGTGTGAGACATTCGTTCATGCAAACCGGGTAGGACACCCCTTACTATCATTCAAATTTGGTCGGACTAATCTGGTCTCTTCTTAAGTAGTGCAGCCTTATTTCTCCACCTCTTCACATAGTCAACAAAATTCTTGTTTTGCTTTTGTCTGATAGTTTCTACCTCCATCAGGGTCACTTCCAGTTTGACATTATACCCATATTGCTGAATGAAGGCTTTGTACAGAATATTCCAATCTTTTTGGGTACTTTCCTCTAAAGTATTAAACCAATTATGCATAATAGGGTCCAAAGAAAGCATAAAATACCTCAGATTTTGGGCTTTAGTAGCTCGAATGAACTGCATGGCAGTGATGTACTGCTTAACATGCAAGTGAGGATTTTCTATACAATTATACTTAGTGAAAGAAGGCATTTTGATCTTGTTAATGGCTTTTCATCTTGCTCAAATAGCTTATCTATCTTTGACACCTCCTCAGCCTTCAGCTTCTTTTTGAACTTCTTCTCCAAATCAGCAATCATTTTCTTCACATCCGTAGTTTCAATTTACTCCATAGCCTTCTTTTCTTCCTTCTTATCTTGAGGAGCTTGGAAATATTGAACCTAGTCATCATCATCATCAATTATCACCTTATCATTATCAAAGGCTACCTCACCTACCTTAGCCTTTCCCATGTCTTTTTTCTTCTTAGTACTAGCAAATGCTTTAATAGTATTTCCTTCCAATAGTGCAGCTAGTTGATTTCCCACGGTCTCAACTAGAGCCCCCTTTAACTCTTCTATCTTGGATGCAAGAGCTTCATTTACTAGGTTCTAAACTTGGTTGGGATTCATGGTTCTGGGAGTGATATTAACTGTATCTTCACTGAACTTTGAGTCACTGATGTAGGTCGAGTTGCCGTAAATCCTTGAACTATTATACTCCTAGTTTGTGAACTATAAAGGATTAATGATATGTATGCAACGTATGTATGCATGTATGCAACGTATGTATGCATGTATGCAACACATGTATGCATGTATGCATATGGAGTAAACAAATAAACAAGTAAAGTTCGGACATCCCTTCCAACCTTATATCATCAACACACGAGCGGGGAGTCTTTTTTCTTAGGTATATGGTTAAAAAAATATCAACATGGGATATCTTGTTTTTGAAATATTTACTCGGACGGTTTAACCAATAGTTGTATTTTCAAACTTAGACGTCATTCCAGGATAATTCCCATTAATTAAGTTTTAATCCATTTAGCCAACAAAGGGATGCTATATTTGGGATTAAAACCAAAATTAAAGGGTTTATCGTAAATAGATTTCCTATTTAGAAAAACAACTAATGATTGATGCCAAAAATAAGCCCATAATTAACAATTCTTGGTATAAATTAGGCCCACAATTGATTTTTAGTATTCCATAATTGACCTAAATAGTTGTAAGCTCATTTAAGAAGAAGGTTAAGAAAAATGGTAATTTGAATAAAATGAAAAATAATTTTATTTCAAAGCACATTATAAAAAAGGTTTGTTTAAAAATGAATCTTGGGCTTTGTACTTAGACCATGAGGTAGAAAAGAATTTTGACCTATTGTAGAAAAATTTTATGTCTAGTAACCATCATGAAAGTTTTGAATATAATTTTTATCTTTTGGGCTTAAAGGAATAAAACTATTTTGATCTTACAATGTAACTAGGTCATATTAGAAAAAGAACAAACCAAATATGACATGGTTCAAATCAAGATATATCAATCATAGTCAAACAATAAGCATTTGGGTAAAAATCTAAGGAAAGTAACTAGGCCAATTACATGAGCTTTAGTCTCAAGGTTGAAAAGGTTAGGCTCCCATAGCAAGTATATACCAAAAGGTACGAGGCTATGAGTGGTTATACCATACTCGATCACCATACCTTGAGTGAAAGTATCCCTTACATAACATTATATGGGTTACACGGCCATCCTAACTCATGCACACAATACAATATAAATGATGCAATGGACAATATCATAATAAGAAAGAATAAAATAATATAAAGACCAACGAAATCAACTTCTCTTATCCCCAATGGAGTCACCACTGTGAGCAAGGATTTTCACCCCCACACCCATGTGGAATGGTTCTTACGACTTTGGCACTATTAGGCTCAGGGCCTTAGAGAACACGGGCCTAAACTAAGAGAAAATTAAGTCACCTTCTGGACTAGCCAGAAAAATAGAAAGGGGTGGATGACTCAATTTTTAGGGAATCCCCAAGCCCTTATTGGGTTCAAAAAGTTGGGTACGTATGGAAAAGGTGAGAAATGGCCCAACACCCCCATAATGCCCAGTTCATTGAAACCGGTCTCCTTTTCAGGTCTAAATATTATTGAATTCTTAAGCATTATGATATTATCCATACTATATGCAATTCAAAATAAGTAATCATTATATTATAAATCAAACAAACAAATAAAGTGGACACCCATCCAAAGATGAAAATATATCCTTACAAATGTCCAAATGTCCAAAACTAAATAAAATATGATACCCACCATTTGGTGGAAACATGTTCTTTACATTAATCCAAAAGTTTTAGATAGATTAAATTACATTTGGACCAACAAATGAGGTACACACAAAGTGGAAACATACCTCTTACATCCTTGAAATCAAATAATTAACTAAATGTCTTTTAAATCATTCAAACATTCATCATAAGCAAAATAACAATAAACCATTCATCATAAGCACATAACAATGAACCAAATAATTAAATCTAAGTTTTAATCTTAAGTAAATCATAAAATATACAAAATTAGGGTTTACATGTTAAACTAGGGTTTATAGGGTTTAAATCATGGTTTTAGGATTTTAAGAAATAAGATGAGGGTTTTTAAGGGTAATTTAGGGTTTTTAAATACAAACTAAGGTTTTATGGATTCTAAAACAAGATTAGGGTTTTTAAGTGGCAATTAGGGTTTTGAATTTGAAAACTAGGGTTTTATAGTTTCAAAAATAAAATTAAGGTTTGGTTATTAAGCATACAAAATAGTATTTTAGGTAATCAAATTGAAGGTTTAAATTAAATCCTAAGCTACAGGACATTTTAAACAAATGAATATTGGCTAACTAAACTATTGGATGATGAATAAATAAGCAATTATGAATTTAAAACCAATGATTATAAGTTAAAAGATCTACTGGATGAAGAATAAATATAATCAGTGTTTAAAACCATGACCAAAGTAGCTTGTGTTGAATTTAAATGAATTAAACATAGAGAGTGTACCTTTGTTTCTTGGTTCCACCAAAGTGAAAGAGATCACATGGTTGACTACATGAATCTACTTAATTTTTGGCTAGAAGTTAAGTGCAATCGAGGGAAATTTTGATTCATGCCTCCTATTTGTTGTGTGCATGTTTTAATTATTGTGTTGCTTTATTTTGCGCTAATCCTTGTTGGTGTTTTTGTATTAATTCCTACCCCCTTTGCTTTTTTATAATTATATATTTATAGGCAAAGACTATTTTAATCAAAAACCTAATCATTTGCTTATTTGAAAGCCTTTAGAAGTTGAGTCTAATTAGAAAGCTTGAAACTATCTTGAAACAAATTAAAGCAAAATTATAAGACCCATAGCGAATTGGGAAACTTCCCAATTCACCATGGTTGGGCCTCATGGCAAATTGATGGCTTCTCAATTCGCCAAGAGCTACTCATGTTGAATTGGGAAGCCTCCAATTCGCCATGGTTAGGTTTCATGGCGAATTGAGGGCTTCCCAATTCGCCATGAGCTAAGGGCCATGGCAAATTGGCCTGACTTTTAAGGCTAACTCAGGTCTGGTCAGACTTTTAGGGTTGGATCGGATTTGATTCAAGCCTTTAAAAATAAAATCAGACTAGGTTTAGGGCTTTAAAAATTTAATCGATTTAATTTAGGCCTTTCAAAACTGGATCAACCTAATTTAAAGCTATAAACTAGGTTTATGCTTTCAAAATCGGACAAAATTTAGCTTGGCCTTCTTTAATTTGGGATTGAACTAGCTTAGGGTCAAAATTAAGGGTCTACAGTAGGTGCACCAAAGATAAGATACGTGCATTACATGGAATGGAAACTTAAGATATTATAAAAGTTAATTTTGACTTCTTCCATCTTCTTCTTCTTTATTCTTGGCCGAATTCTTTTTTCACCATCACCATCTATCTTCTTTTTTCTTCTTCTTTCAAATTTCACATAAGAAACTAAAGAATCGTTAGAAATAATTCAAGGTTTTTATGGGAATTAGCTAGTTTTTGTGTGATTCTTTAAGAAAATCACTATAAAATCAAGGATTAGAAGTAAAGAGAAAGGGAAAGAGCTAATTGGAAAGGTTGATGCTTGTATAATAGTTAGTTTGTTATTAATTGAATTTTTCTTGATTTTAATGGCTTATAGAAGCTTATGAATTGATTAAATAGAATTATTTTTCAAAGAAATTGAATATGGAATGATTTATGAAGAAATTGATTATGTGACTTTTCTTTCTTATAAGGAAAAAATTATATTCGTAGTATATATAAGGTATATTTGTTTATTTTTAACTTAAATCCATATTTAAACGAAACTTTTAGTAATTCAAAGTGTTGAACTAAATGATTATGGAAGTAAATGTTTATGGAACAATATGATTATTTATAGTTAATTTGATAATTATAGATTAAATGAAATATGTTTATGTTTAATTGAAATAGATTCTAGAATTTAAAAATCTGTATATGATAGCAAAATAAATGGAATTTACTGAAACATAAGAAGTACATTATAAATGTTTATAAAGAGTGTATTGATAATTGTATGTGAAAGTGTGATTTTTATCTTAACCAATAATGTTTTTGTAGATAATTGCAATGCAAACATTTCTTATTATTTAAGTTGAATTTGAACTTATTAAAATATTAATAAGTTAGCTTGAAATTGTTTGATTAAAAAACTTATTTTAAAATGGTGTGTATTGCTACATTTATTATTTTAGTTATTTTCTTATGATGTTATCTAGCAAAATATGTAACACCCCGATACCCTATATAAGTACTATACATATACCTAGTATACATACAGTAAGTATACAAAGTATAAGGATGTCACTTTTCGTTATCTTTTAAAAACCTGTAACAGAGTTCAAAACCATAATACGTTAATTTAAATAACATTTACAAAATCATTATCTTTATCAAATCTTCATTTATACATATAAATACTCTATCATCAGAAATACATCATAATTAAAAATTATACATGTATGCATTACCCTCTAGTTGGTCTCGACAAACTCTTACTCTTCTCGTGGCATAACAGCTGGACTTCCAGATCAACCGCATATCCACCTGCGCGATTACACAACCGCGTAGTACAATATAAAATATAAACATACGTTATAGAAATTCTAACATATAATAATACTATATTCATTCCATATACCATTAGTTCTTATCATGACAACATTAGTAACATTGAATTAACAATATAATAATCTACTTAACACATTTATACCAAGGGTGTTAAGTCTCAAAATCATATAAAAGATTACATCTATGTAAGTTTGTACTTACCTCAAGAACTACTCCCATCAATTTATACATTTCCTTTTCCAAGAATTCTCCACATTAGGTTAATGCAACACAATCTCTTTAAAACCTAATCCAAAGATATTTATTCCCATAAGAACATAAGAATGATAATTAATTAGAGCAACCTCAACACAAGATACGCCCAACAACACGCCCACCCACACGGGCGTGTCCATCAATTACTTTTCTCACAGTAACTAACACACTCAAGGGACACGGCCAAGCATTACTCAAGTCCATTCCATTCTCACTTCCATTCCATTCTCCACTGTCCAATTTACTCAAGTCCATTCCATTCTCACTTCCATCACATAATCCATTTAACTTTACACAGTTCAAAACCCAATCTCTTTTAGGTCCACTAATACACACAACACCATTTCCATATCACAAATTCTATGATTATACCACATACATATTCATAGGTCACCTTCATATCATATTTTCATCCATAGTGACAAACTCATTTCACATATCATATACATGTATACACTTAATTATATGCTCTTATTTTATTTTCCTTTTTCATACATTCAATACACATTTAATGTTTATCACTTTCTCTTAAACACTATCATTCTCATTCTCCCCATATGATGTAAAGTATTTATTCATACAACAACTATATATATATATATATTCCGATTATAACAACACTTCATATCCATCTCAGTCACATTCCCAAGGTGACATCTCTTTCACTTTTATCTTTAAAAGCATTTAATATGCCTCCATATCCATTTATACCCTTTGCGATAAAATGACTTAAAATAACTCATTTGCATTTGTTTATCTATACTTCAAAACAAATTCTCATACTATCAATCACATTACTCAATTCATAATACTTTTATATGCAATATTAGCATTTGCACCTAACTCATGCATTGAATATACATTAAACTATCAATTTGCCAATCTCATCCTATATAAATATATATATATATATATATCACAAAGCAATATCAAAACATATAATTTTCACAATTATCAAGCTCACTTCAAAAATCTCAAATATCACATATTATCATCATTACCATAAGTTTTCACAATATTCCAACACCTCACATTTCAAACATTGAATTCACAATGTTTGCATTAAAACAACAATACCAATTTATATTCTTACTTAACCAATATTTTTTTTTTAGACAGAGGAAATATTGTTGGATTGTTAATTTTCAAAGTTATGTTATTTTAATGAGGAGATTATGGTGGAATATTGAATGAGTTGATTAGTAGAGACAAAGTGTGATTATGCCAAAATAATTGTAACACCCCGATACCCTATATAAGTACTATACATATACTTAGTATACATACAGTAAGTATACAAAGTATAAGGATGTCACTTTTCGTTATCTTTTAAAAACCTGTAACAGAGTTCAAAACCATAATACGTTAATTTAAATAACATTTACAAAATCATTATCTTTATCAAATCTTCATTTATACATATAAATACTCTATCATCAGAAATACATCATAATTAAAAATTATACATGTATGCATTACCCTCTAGTTGGTCTTGACAAACTCTTACTCTTCTCGTGGCATAACAGCTGGACTTCCAGATCAACCGCATATCCACCTGCGCGATTACACAACCGCGCTAAGCCCGAGAGCTTAGTAGTACAATATAAAATATAAACATACGTTATAGAAATTCTAACATATAATAATACTATATTCATTCCATATACCATTAGTTCTTATCATGTTTTTCTCTTTTTAATTTGCACCTTTCATATATCTCGACTAATTTCATATATTATGTACATATATGCATACCATTATCACCAATTCCAACCCGTCACTAATACTCACAATCAATTTATCAATACACACATTATACATAATACCAATCATGAATCACATTTCCAATGAAGACAATCATTATCACCAACCACAATTCATTAATAGTATCCACAATCAATATATCAATACACACATTACATATCATATTTCATAACATTACTTTATTCACAATTCACCAATCATGATTCATCATTAATACTTACAATCAATATTTCAATACACACATTACATATCATACAAATCATGAATCACACTTCCAATGAAGTCAACCATAGATCTCATTACTCATTTTTTCAACACTTGTATATCACATTGACAACAAAGACAGACTCGGGCCCAAAAGACACTAATATGCTATTCGACTTTCAGAGTTAATGCTTTGGTTTTATTATCACATTTATCAATATCATAATCCCAACTAGGCTTCAAGGATTAGGTTCAACCAAGCTTCAAGGGGAACAAAGCATGCTAAGTCTCAACCCAACTTGGCTTCAAGAACCAATCCAACCTAGCTTCAAGGGTTGTAACATCTCAATTAGGCTTCAAGGACTAAACCCAACCAAGCTTCAAGGGGAGTAAAACATGTTAAACTTCAACCCAACTTGGCTTCAAGGATCAAGCCCAACCTAACTTCAAGAGATTGTTACCATTAGGCATGCCACCAACAACAAAACTCTGAAAATGAATAACACATTAGATACACAATTCATTGATTATTTCATCATCAATATCATTTTCAATTCTCATCATCATTTAGGCAAACATGCCTCACATATCTCAATTGAGTTATCATAGCCAATCACAATGGCTTCATATCACATTATATCTCAAATCACCTTTCATGTTTCATCATTGATACATGCAACATCAATTACATTACTAAACAAACATATCATTAATCAATCATACCTTGTAGGCATGCTTCAATCATATCCTTCAAGCATACATAATCCATTTCATTGCACATGTATTTTAAATTCATTGTCATATAATCTATATGTCTATTTATTTCATGTTGATCATCATTGTCAATCATGATAACATCACATTTCATCATTTCTCAAAACACATTAACACCATTCATTATTAGAACATTTATCATAACAAATTGCATTATACATACCTTTCTTTTGGATGATCATTATAGCTTTCACACTATACAAATGACAACATTAGTAACATTGAATTAACAATATAATAATCTACTTAACACATTTATACCAAGGGTGTTAAGTCTCAAAATCATATAAAAGATTACATCTATGTAAGTTTGTACTTACCTCAAGAACTACTCCCATCAATCTATACATTTCCTTTTCCAAGAATTCTCCACATTAGGTTAATTCAACACAATCTCTTTAAAACCTAATCCAAAGATATTTATTCCCATAAGAACATAAGAATGATAATTAATTAGAGCAACCTCAACACAAGATACGCCCAACAACACGCCCAACCACACGGGCATGTCCATCAATTACTTTTCTCACAGTAACTAACACACTCAAGGGACACGGCCATGCTTGTGGCCGTGTCTCTCAATACCAACAATCCAGTGGCAGACACGGGCAAGGGACACGGCCGTGTCTCACAACACAAATCAGGCAGTAGCAAACACGGTTAAGGGACACGGCCAAGCCAGTGGCCGTGTCTCTCCAAAATCTATCCAACACGGCCAAATTTCCATAGACATGGCCGTGTCTCTCAAAAATTCTTAGTCTTGACCGTGTCTCTCATGAACACAAACCCTAAATATGGCCAAAGCTCTTTCAATTGCATTTACACACTTTTTGCATAACAATAATCTCATTCAAATGGATACAATCAATGACATAAACACATATCTTACAAAATCATCACAATAATCACTTTAACAACACATTAACATTACATTTAAACACAAACCACCTAAAAACCCTAAATCCAACATCATTCATAATCTTTCAAAATCAACATCCCCCACTTCCAACAACAACACCTATTTAACCTCTTAACTCAAAATCAATTTTAACACTTGAAAACACATCACAAACACATCTAATCATCAAATCAACAAGCCCTAATTCACTTCAAACACCACTTCAAAATAATAGAAGAAATCAAGGAAAAGAACTTACCAAAGTTGTTGAATTCCACAAATCTTCAACTTAATTCCTTGATTCTCCCTTCAATCTTGATTTTGGAACAACAAAAATTCACTCTTGTTCTTTGGTTTTGGAGAGCCGGCCACCACTAAGAGAAAAGAAAAGAAGATCAACAAGTCAACCTTTCTTCTCTTCTTTTAATCTCCACCAAGCAATTCCCAAAAGAAAATTACCTCAATGCCCTTAATCATTTGTTCTAACTCTCTTATTACTCAAATGCCCATTTTAGTAATTTCACACTCAACAAAATAAATATCTTTTCCCTTTGACTCTCCATTTGACCAACTTATATGTTATATATATAACCATATAATCAACATATACACTTTCCTTTAATTTCTTTTCTCTTGCAATATGACACCTACATTTAAATCCATATAAAACAACAACAACAACAACAACAACAACATTCAAAACTTCTAGGGCATATATGGGGATATTACAATTCTCTCCCCCTTAAATAATTTCGTCCTCGAAATTATTAGTACCATAACAATCCATTCTTAAGAAAATACTATCTTAACTTCCATATGAAGTTAATTATATGCTTACATTTTAATATCATCCCATCATAAAATTTTAACTCTTCCTTTGAATCAACTATCTTCTCTAAATTTCATAACTCATCCTTCTATATGTTTATATATCTTATTACTTCCTTGATCAAACATTCAAAAGAACTCATTACATTCCCTATCAATATCTTAATACAAGAATCAGATCATTTTATTTTTCACAAATGAAGTTACTTCTTTAGCATGCTTTTCACTTAACTTACAGATTAATACATTATTGTTCAATTTATTTTATAAATAACCAATCTTTTCTCTTTTTATCATGATTTACAACTACTCTAATTCCATTCATTCATGTCCATTTACACTTTAACATTTTACATCATATACATTATCATGTAAATACTTATTTTCTTAATACAACTATACACGTTAAATCTCAATAATGATTCATAATCTTAACCCAATCCAGATTAATTGATCTATCTGTCACAATATACCCACGTTCCAATCTTGTTCAATTCCAACCAACGATTAATTTATTTAACTTATCCAGAAATTTCACAATTTTCATATATCTATACATATAACTTAATTTCATTAGGGCAAACTTATATTCAATTCCTGATCTCTTCTGATCCCTTTTCAGTCAAATCATCATGATAACAAATCACTTACAACTATCTTTTAATATACACATAGTTTATTCTTTATTATCTTAGTATAATTTTCACCAATTTTCATAAAAATGTTATATCTTACTTAATATCTATAATACATTCACTCAAACCTTGAATTCATTCACTTAAACCTCAAATTACATACCATAAACATATTCAGTATAATTTTCATTCATATATTATAATTTCTCCCTTTTTAATATCTCTTCACATCTCCTATCATTGGTATATTTATTTTGATTACCTTTTTGTCATATTATCCATAATTTCTTTTTCTCTCTTTACTCTTACAGTTATAACCAAGTTGTTAACATAAAAATAATAATAAGATACAACTTTATCCATCATAACTTTTAACTATACTTCTCAAACAAAATTGTCAACCTCACCAAATCCGTATTATAATCATTATCTCTAAGATCCAAATCCATGGATAACAAATTAACCAATCCAATATACTGAACAAAACACATGGCTTTAAGAGATTAATATTCAAGCCTGGGACTTTCAAATCAATACTATTCTTTTATAATTCTATTCTCAATCTTTACAAATACAAGGCTAAGGTGTATCTCAAGAATTATATATATTCCTTCTTTACATTTTTGTTATATCAGAAGTTAGCACATTCCAACTCTGTTTCAAACCAATTTGCACTCGATTATATAATCTTTATCCACTTAATTCATGTTTCAACAATATTACTATATTCATATTCAATCATATACAGTTCCTTTACAATTTCTATTCATCACCTCATTTTTAATCCATTTACAATTCCTTATAATATAATTATATAGAACCTTTCATATGTGATTACTTTAGGACTCTAAATATCATATGATCATCAAATTCAAGGCTCACTATAACAATTTCCACTGTCCAATTTACTCAAGTCCATTCCATTCTCACTTCCATCACATAATCCATTTAACTTTACACAGTTCAAAACCCAATCTCTTTTAGGTCCACTAATACACACAACACCATTTCCATATCACAAATTCTATGATTATACCACATACATATTCATAGGTCACCTTCATATCATATTTTCATCCATAGTGACAAACTCATTTCACATATCATATACATGTATACACTTAATTATATGCTCTTATTTTATTTTCCTTTTTCATACATTCAATACACATTTAATGTTTATCACTTTCTCTTAAACACTATCATTCTCATTCTCCCCATATGATGTAAAGTATTTATTCATACAACAACTATATATATATATATATTCCGATTATAACAACACTTCATATCCATCTCAGTCACATTCCCAAGGTGACATCTCTTTCACTTTTATCTTTAAAAGCATTTAATATGCCTCCATATCCATTTATACCCTTTGCGATAAAATGACTTAAAATAACTCATTTGCATTTGTTTATCTATACTTCAAAACAAATTCTCATACTATCAATCACATTACTCAATTCATAATACTTTTATATGCAATATTAGCATTTGCACCTAACTCATGCATTGAATATACATTAAACTATCAATTTGCCAATCTCATCCTATATAAATATATATATATATATATATCACAAAGCAATATCAAAACATATAATTTTCACAATTATCAAGCTCACTTCAAAAATCTCAAATATCACATATTATCATCATTACCATAAGTTTTCACAATATTCCAACACCTCACATTTCAAACATTGAATTCACAATGTTTGCATTAAAACAACAATACCAATTTATATTCTTACTTAACCAATATTTTTTTTTAGACAGAGGAAATATTGTTGGATTGTTAATTTTCAAAGTTATGTTATTTTAATGAGGAGATTATGGTGGAATATTGAATGAGTTGATTAGTAGAGACAAAGTGTGATTATGCCAAAATAATTGTAACACCCCGATACCCTATATAAGTACTATACATATACTTAGTATACATACAGTAAGTATACAAAGTATAAGGATGTCACTTTTCGTTATCTTTTAAAAACCTGTAACAGAGTTCAAAACCATAATACGTTAATTTAAATAACATTTACAAAATCATTATCTTTATCAAATCTTCATTTATACATATAAATACTCTATCATCAGAAATACATCATAATTAAAAATTATACATGTATGCATTACCCTCTAGTTAGTCTTGACAAACTCTTACTCTTCTCGTGGCATAACAGCTGGACTTCCAGATCAACCGCATATCCACCTGCGCGATTACACAACCGCGCTAAGCCCGAGAGCTTAGTAGTACAATATAAAATATAAACATACGTTATAGAAATTCTAACATATAATAATACTATATTCATTCCATATACCATTAGTTCTTATCATGTTTTTCTCTTTTTAATTTGCACCTTTCATATATCTCGACTAATTTCATATATTATGTACATATATGCATACCATTATCACCAATTCCAACCCGTCACTAATACTCACAATCAATTTATCAATACACACATTATACATAATACCAATCATGAATCACATTTCCAATGAAGACAATCATTATCACCAACCACAATTCATTAATAGTATCCACAATCAATATATCAATACACACATTACATATCATATTTCATAACATTACTTTATTCACAATTCACCAATCATGATTCATCATTAATACTTACAATCAATATTTCAATACACACATTACATATCATACAAATCATGAATCACACTTCCAATGAAGTCAACCATAGATCTCATTACTCATTTTTTCAACACTTGTATATCACATTGACAACAAAGACAGACTCGGGCCCAAAAGACACTAATATGCTATTCGACTTTCAGAGTTAATGCTTTGGTTTTATTATCACATTTATCAATATCATAATCCCAACTAGGCTTCAAGGATTAGGTTCAACCAAGCTTCAAGGGGAACAAAGCATGCTAAGTCTCAACCCAACTTGGCTTCAAGAACCAATCCAACCTAGCTTCAAGGGTTGTAACATCTCAATTAGGCTTCAAGGACTAAACCCAACCAAGCTTCAAGGGGAGTAAAACATGTTAAACTTCAACCCAACTTGGCTTCAAGGATCAAGCCCAACCTAACTTCAAGAGATTGTTACCATTAGGCATGCCACCAACAACAAAACTCTGAAAATGAATAACACATTAGATACACAATTCATTGATTATTTCATCATCAATATCATTTTCAATTCTCATCATCATTTAGGCAAACATGCCTCACATATCTCAATTGAGTTATCATAGCCAATCACAATGGCTTCATATCACATTATATCTCAAATCACCTTTCATGTTTCATCATTGATACATGCAACATCAATTACATTACTAAACAAACATATCATTAATCAATCATACCTTGTAGGCATGCTTCAATCATATCCTTCAAGCATACATAATCCATTTCATTGCACATGTATTTTAAATTCATTGTCATATAATCTATATGTCTATTTATTTCATGTTGATCATCATTGTCAATCATGATAACATCACATTTCATCATTTCTCAAAACACATTAACACCATTCATTATTAGAACATTTATCATAACAAATTGCATTATACATACCTTTCTTTTGGATGATCATTATAGCTTTCACACTATACAAATGACAACATTAGTAACATTGAATTAACAATATAATAATCTACTTAACACATTTATACCAAGGGTGTTAAGTCTCAAAATCATATAAAAGATTACATCTATGTAAGTTTGTACTTACCTCAAGAACTACTCCCATCAATCTATACATTTCCTTTTCCAAGAATTCTCCACATTAGGTTAATGCAACACAATCTCTTTAAAACCTAATCCAAAGATATTTATTCCCATAAGAACATAAGAATGATAATTAATTAGAGCAACCTCAACACAAGATACGCCCAACAACACGCCCACCCACACGGGCATGTCCAT
This sequence comes from Garcia nutans, assembly GCA_947685225.1. Lineage (NCBI taxonomy): Eukaryota > Viridiplantae > Streptophyta > Magnoliopsida > Malpighiales > Euphorbiaceae > Garcia > Garcia nutans. The sequence continues at coordinate 31,019,896 of CANTUV010000013.1, forward strand.
CAATTACTTTTCTCACAGTAACTAACACACTCAAGGGACACGGCCATGCTTGTGGCCGTGTCTCTCAATACCAACAATCCAGTGGCAGACACGGGCAAGGGACACGGCCGTGTCTCAAAACACAAATCAGGCAGTAGCAAACACGGTTAAGGGACACGGCCAAGCCAGTGGCCGTGTCTCTCCAAAATCTATCCAACACGGCCAAATTTCCATAGACATGGCCGTGTCTCTCAAAAATTCTTAGTCTTGACCGTGTCTCTCATGAACACAAACCCTAAATATGGCCAAAGCTCTTTCAATTGCATTTACACACTTTTTGCATAACAATAATCTCATTCAAATGGATACAATCAATGACATAAACACATATCTTACAAAATCATCACAATAATCACTTTAACAACACATTAACATTACATTTAAACACAAACCACCTAAAAACCCTAAATCCAACATCATTCATAATCTTTCAAAATCAACATCCCCCACTTCCAACAACAACACCTATTTAACCTCTTAACTCAAAATCAATTTTAACACTTGAAAACACATCACAAACACATCTAATCATCAAATCAACAAGCCCTAATTCACTTCAAACACCACTTCAAAATAATAGAAGAAATCAAGGAAAAGAACTTACCAAAGTTGTTGAATTCCACAAATCTTCAACTTAATTCCTTGATTCTCCCTTCAATCTTGATTTTGGAACAACAAAAATTCACTCTTGTTCTTTGGTTTTGGAGAGCCGGCCACCACTAAGAGAAAAGAAAAGAAGATCAACAAGTCAACCTTTCTTCTCTTCTTTTAATCTCCACCAAGCAATTCCCAAAAGAAAATTACCTCAATGCCCTTAATCATTTGTTCTAACTCTCTTATTACTCAAATGCCCATTTTAGTAATTTCACACTCAACAAAATAAATATCTTTTCCCTTTGACTCTCCATTTGACCAACTTATATGTTATATATATAACCATATAATCAACATATACACTTTCCTTTAATTTCTTTTCTCTTGCAATATGACACCTACATTTAAATCCATATAAAACAACAACAACAACAACAACAACAACATTCAAAACTTCTAGGGTATATATGGGGATATTACAAAATATGTATATACAAGAACCACAAAGCAATTTACTTAGCATGTTAGATTTTCTAACGTGCAGATTGTGACATCCTTATACCATATATATATATAATACATATACCCCATACATGTAGAATATGCATAAAGAATATAAAAGTGCCACAATAAATACCCGTAGTAATAAACATTTTAATAAGAGATTTAAAAATAATCTCACAAAAATTTACATAAGAGTTGTATAAAAATATACTTTGCAATCTAGTGTATAATATAAATTTATTACTCAAAAATCTCTAGGAAAATTTCCCTAGAGTTTTGTCTATAATTTTGTCAAATCTCAAAAATCAATCCACACAACCTACACAAAATAATTTACACTCCCAATATTCAAATTCTCATCAAAACCTCCACATCATTTATATTCATTTAAAAGTCTCTTAACTTAAATCATTATTTATAAAATTTACATATATATAAATAATTTTCCCAAATTCTTTTAATATACATATGGTATGTTTAAAGTATATATATCTAAAGTACAAATTATCAAAATCTGTACATGTATGCAACACCTTCTGAATTGGTCTTATGGCATCAAAAACTCTACCTTCAAGCTTAATGTAACATCCCTAATATTTTTGGAATTAAATAAAATAAAATCAATTTAAATATAAATAAGTTAAAGAAATAATTTAAACGGAAAATGAAAAGATTTTAAGTGAAAAAGTAGAATGTATATGTGAAATATACCTAACATATACTTAACATATGCATTAGTCAACTCTTTTAAAAGAAAAGTCAAAAGTCTAATGGTAAAATGGTAATTTTACTTTATAAGCTTAAAATTATTTAAATAAATTAAAAATAAATTATTTTCAATTGGAAGAGGTAATTTGGGGTTTTAAAATAATTAAATAACTAATTATTTATTAAAATAAAATAATATTTATATATGGTCATATTTTTTTAAGTGAAAAGAAAGAGAAAATTAAAATTAGTCTTTTTCTTCCTTCTTCTTCTTCAAAAAATGTGACACCATTAGAGAGAAAGAGAGATCTTCTTTTCTTACAAGCTACCTAAGATTGAAGAGATTTTAAGGAACTAAGCGGAGTTTTGGTGATTTTCTAAGTAAGTAAGCTTTCTTCCCTAATTTTTGAATTTCTAGGAAAACTATGAATATGTGGATTTTGAGATTTTCTATTAGCATGATTTAATTGTTCAATTGGGTATGAATGAAGCTATTTTGATTAATTATTAATTATTTTCAAGTTAAATGGAAGAAAGGATTAAGTTTGGGATGAGTTGGGTGAAGAGAGAGAATTTAAGGTTATGAAAAATTTGGATTCCTGGAATCATATATTTTAATTATACAAATTGATTCCAAATATGTTGTTTTGATGCATAAACAAGGATTTTAAAGTCAAATGGTAGATTTGGTTAAGTTTGGTTAGAGTTTGGATGAGGTAGTGTTGAGTTTAGGGTTTTGGAAAGAGAATTTTTAAAGAATGGTGAATTGTTGAATTTTAATGTTTAAATCATGTTAATTCATGGTATTAGTGAAAGAAATAAGCTTAGATTAATAATTGGAATAAGTTAGAATGAAAAACCTTCATTGGTGAAGGTTATGCCATTTTACGGTTTTGAATAAGAGTGAGTATTTAAGTAATGTGTATGAATGAAACATGTTAAAATATGTTTTAAATAATATAAATAAACTTAAAAAACTAATTTAAATGGAATAGAATGGAATTCTAATGTTAAAGTAAGAAAAGGCTAAATTTTTAGAATTTGTAGGAGTGATGTTTAATTAGGGTTTAATATTGGGAATGCCTTAAAATGTGATATAAAATGATTGTATTTAATCACATTGTGTATAGGCATTAAGGAGAAGTGAATTGCTCAATCCTAGTGTTGAAGAGCAATTTGGAAGTGAAGGTTGGTGGGAGATTTTAAGCTTGCGTTTAAGTGCTTAGTAAGGTAAGTACATGCTTTGATAGTTTTAAAGTACTTGCATTTAATTTTGGCTTAACACATTTTAAATGGAAAATGTGTTAAGCTACTTGATCATTTGAAAATCCATATACATTGTGTTATGGCATGTGAGTTGATGTGTATGCATTATAAACATTGTAAAAGCCATTGTAAATCGCTAAATTGTATGGAATGTGATTTTATTGTGAAATACCCTATCATGTGATGAAATGAAATAACATTGATTTGAATGAGAAAAATGGAATATGAGAAAGGAATTGAGAATGGGAAATATGAAATAATTGTGTATCTAGTATGTTATTCAATTTTCAGAGTTCTGTGTTTGGCGACATGCCTAGGATGTAACAGTCCCTTGAAGCTGGGTTGGGCGTAGCCCTTGAAGCCTAGTTGGGATGTTACATATGAGGTTATCCTCACTATTTGCCTTTGGGGCTAGACGCTTGACAGAAGAGGTTATCCTCACTATGTTACATATGAGGTTATCCTCACTATGAGGACTTCATATGAGGTTATCCTCACTATGAGGACTTCTATGGTAGGAGATGCAGGACACCTTTGTGTTGGGATGAGGTTGGAGAAGGTAAATTGGTCGGTCTTGATTTGATTAAAGAAACAGAAGAGAAAGTGAAATTGATTCGAGGTCGGCTGAAAGCGGCTTCAGACAGACAGAAATCCTATTCAGATTTAAAAAGAAGAGACATAAAGCTAAGTGTGAGAGATAAAGTGTTATTGAAGGTGTCTCCTTGGAAGAAAATTTTGAGATGTGGTGGCAAAGGGAAGTTGAGTCCTCGTTTCATAGGACGTTATGAGGTACTGGAAAGAGCTGGACCAATGGCCTACAGACTGCCTTTGCCACCTGAGTTGAATTGAATTCACAATGTCTTCCATGTCTCCATGCTTCGGAGGTACAGATCTCACATTTTATCAGTGGAGTCTATTGAGGTGAGCCCATATTTGACTTACAAGGAAGAACCGGCGGCAATTTTGGCACGAGAGGTAAAAGAGTTGAGGAACAAGAAGGTGTCACTTGTGAAAGTCCTTTGAAGGAATCATGTGGTTTTGGCTTAACACATTTTAAATGAAAAATGTGATAAGCTACTTGATCATTTGAAAATCTATATACATTGTGTTATTGTAATATCCCAATGTGTGCCCTAGAAGTTTGGATATAATTGTTGTTTGTTTGAATTATGTGTATATGTTATGTTGATAAGAAAAGAAATTGAAAAGAGAATGTTTAGGTATTGTTTAAAAAGGAAAGTAATGTGTAGAGAGAAAGTGTATATGTTGGGTATATGGTAATATATATAACATATATGTTGGTCAAAATGAGGAGTCAAGGGAAGAAGATATTTTATTTGTGATATGTGAAATTACTCAAATGGGCATATAAGTGAAAGAAACTAAGTTAAATGGATGAGGGCATTTAGGTAATTTCTTGGTTAGAATTGCTTGGTGGAGATTTAAAGAAGAAAAGAAGTTTGACTTATGTTCATTTCTCTTTTCTTCTCATGTGTGTGGCCGGCTACCAAAGGAAAGAGAGAGCAAGAGAGGTGTTCTAAATTCTAAAATCAAATTGAAGGAAGAAGCAAAGGATTAAGTTGGAGATTTGTGAAATTTCCTTAATTTTGGTAAGTACTCTCTTGTTTTCCTTTGTTATTTTGAAGTTGTGTTTGAGGTGAGTTATGATTTGTTGATATTATGATTTGGTGTGTTTGAGATGTGTTTATAAGTGTTGAAATTGAGTGTAAGTTAAAAAGTTTGAATTGGTGTTGGTTTTGGTTTGAAGATGGTAAGTTAAGTGGATGTTGATATTGAAAGAATAAGAGTGATGTTGATTTTAGGGTTTTGAAATGGTAAGTGATTAAATGTATTGTTAATGTGAATATTGTGATGAATATGTAAAATAAGTGTTAATGACATTGATTATATCCATTTGAATGAGGTTATGTTGTGCATAATGTGTTTTAATTCAATAAAAAGAGACTTGGCCATGTTTAGGGTTTTTATTCATGAGAGACACGGCCAAGTTGAGGAAGCTTTGGCTGTGTTGGATGGTTTTTTTTTTTTTGAGAGACACGGCCAAGTCTAAGGAAATTTGGCCGTGTTGGATAAATTTTTGGGAGACACAGCCACTGACTTGGCCGTGTCCCTTGACTGTGTCTGTTACTGCCTGATTTCTTCATTCATTTGGTTTCTTTGGATTTAAGGGAGACACGGCCAAGTTAGAGGAGTCTTGGCCGTGTTGGAGCTTTTGGTTGAGAGACACGGCCGTGTCCCCTACCCGTGTCTGTTACTGGATTTTTGGTGTTGAGAGACACGGCCACAAGCTTGGCCGTGTCCCTTGAGTGTGTTAGCTACTGTGAGAAAAGTAATTGATGAACACGCCCGTGTTGGTGAGCGTGTCATGTGTTGAGGTTGCCCTAGTTAATTATCATTCTTATTTTCTTATGGGTATAATTATCTTTGGATTAGGTTTTGAAGAGATTGTGTTTCATTAACCTAAATGTTGAGAATTCTTGGAAGAGGAAATGTATAGATTGATGGGAGTAGTTCTTGAGGTAAGTACAAACTTACATGGATGTATTCTTTTATATGATTTTGAGACTTAACACATTTAGTATAAATGTGTTAAGTAAATTACTAAATTGTTAATACAATGTGACTAATGTTGTTATTTGTATAGTGTGAAAGCTATAATGATCATCCAAAAAGGTATGTGCAATGCAATTTGTTATGATAAATGTTTTAATAATGATTGAAATGAAATTAATGGTACATAGAAATTGATATATCATTATATGTTAGAACTTCTGTAATGTATGTTTATATTATTTACTTGTATTACTAAGCTCTCGGGCTTAGCGCGGATGTGTAATCGCGAAGGTGACTAGGTGGAAGATATGAAGTCTTTCGTTATGCCACGAGAAGAGTAAGAGTTTGTCGAGACCAACTAGAGGGTGATGCATACATGTATAATTTTTAATTATGATGTATTTTTGATGAAGTGTATTCATATGTATAAATGAAGTTTTGATAAAGATAAGATTATTATATATATATGTAAGATTATTAAAAGTATAATGATTTTGTAAATGTTCTTTAAATGAATGTATTGTGGTTTGAACACTGTTAAAGGATTTTAACTTGTAACGAAAAGTGGCATCCTTATACTTTATATACTTACTGTATGTATACTAGGTATATGTATAGTACTTATATGGAGTATCGGGGTGTTACAGTTATGGCATGTGAGTTGATGTGTATGCATTATAAACATTGTAAAAAGCTATTGTAAATTACTAAATTGTATGGAATGTGATTTTATTATGAAATACCCTGTAATGTGATGAAATGAAATAACATTAATTTGAATGAGAAAAATGGAATATGAGAAAGGAATTGAGAATGGGAAATATGAAATAATTGTGTGTCTAGTATGTTATTCAATTTTCAGAGTTCTATATTTGGCGCCATACCTAGGATGTAATAGTCCCTTGAAGCTGGGTTGGGCGTAGCCCTTGAAGCCTAGTTGGGATGTTCCATATGAGGTTATCCTCAAGATTTGCCTTTGGGGCTATACGGTTGGCGTCACTATAATATGATTTGCCTTCGGGGCTAGACACTTGGTGTCAATTTGGACCAAAACGGTAACTCTGGAATTTGAATAATGTATTAGTTTATTGGGACCATGCTTGTATGTGTGTTTTTGTGAATCATAAACAAATAAAAAATTATGTTATGAAATTGAATGGAATACTACATTGTGGCATAGCATGCAAATGCATTATGCATTGACATTGTGTTAAAGTTTTACTTTTATCAAAGTTGTACTGCTAGGCTTTTAGCTTAGCGCAATTGTAATTTATCGCGCATGTGACAGGGGAGATCCTATCGGGCAGAGAGTTCTTCTAGACCGGGCCGGGTTTAGATTTGAGATTGCTCATTGAGCAAATTTTGGACACATTAAGAACAAGCCTTTTGCCATCATGTATACATTTTATGTTTTTGTACATTGTGAAATCATGTATATTATGTTTATGATTTTAAAGTATATGTATTGTAAGTTATAAAGACTTTTGGATAAATTGTGTAGGATGGGTTTTTATATGTGTGTTTTGGATATATATATATATATGAATATGTATAAATGTTATGAGAAAATGTGGAAAAATTGAGAAGTTAAGGTGAAGATGTGGTTTATTGTTTATTGGAAGTGTTCTTTTTGTAGGTTGTGTAATTGATAAATTTTAGAATGTTCAAATTATAGACAAGACTCTGGTGAATTTTTCCTAAAGATTTTCATATAAAATATTTATTTTGAGTTCCTATAACAAGTAAAGAATATTTATATACTATTTAATTTTATATATTTAGTATTTGAAATTTTAAATCAGAAATGTGAAAATTTTTATTAAACCAGGTCGTGATTTTTTTATACCATATATGCATATTCTACATATACTGGGTGTGTGTATTATATGATTATAGGGTATAAGGGTGTTACATTTATATAGAAGAAATGATACTCGTTTCAGGATAAAGACTCTCTTAAGAAGGTCTTGGGATCGAAATGAGGGAGGCAACCATTGACTTGGGCCAAATAACAAATCCTGCTGTGGAACCATGAGGGGAAGCAGTACTGTAGCAATCCTTTGAAGCAGGCTGGGTGAAAAGACATAGTCGTAAGCCGAGGGCCGTTGGGATGTTACACTTAATCTCAATTCTAGACATGTTTTAAACTTCTACCACTTGCACGATACAACCAACCATGCTAAGCCAATAGCTTAGTGGTACATACTTTGTTAACAAGAGTAATTCTAAAATAATGCATTATAAATTTACTTTATCACATGAAATGTACCATACCTCGATGAACATATTGCTAACCAAAGATGTCACAATCACATATATTGAGTCCAAAAGTACATATACAATATTTAAATTCTAGAAATATTATTTTGGTCTATCATGACACTGAGGATCAAAGTGTCATCTACCACCTGAAGGTGCATCCCCTATTGACGCTAGCATGTCTAGCCTAAAGGCATAATAATAACAATGACACTAGCATGTCTAGCCCAAAGGCACATAAAAAATCATCACATATCAATGGCATGCCATACTGACAGTACCAAATACAATTCTCTAGAATAAGATATTATACAAAGGAAACATACATTCTACATACATTATCACTTTATCATAGTCTTTTTATCATTTTTCATTTTCATCACATTTTTCATATCTTTTCACATTTACATGATGACCATCGAATACCATGATCACACCACATTTTTAAATATCCATAGCCACTTCCCATATTCATTTCCAACATTTCCAGCACAGTACACATTATAAATTAAGTCCACAGTTTTAAACATATTTCATCATACATTATATGAAAACATCTTCATTCATCACCCTTTCAATCTCATTACACATATTATTTAACCACATTCGCAAATGTGATAAAAGTGAACACATTCATATACAATGTCACTTTAAAGGAACACAAAGTCCCTCAAAGTGTACCAAAGTGGACAATGCCAAGCATGTAAATTCAATTTAAAAGTTAACCAAGTATGTACTACCCTTTCTTTGCTCCAAATCAACTCAATTCCACTCTCCTTCTCCTTCTTTTACCAATAATCTAACTATCTTCCTTAGGGTAACCTTTTCCTAAGCACAAATAAATCAAAACAATAAGCAAAAATTATTCAATTAAAATCATTTCTATGCTTAATTTGTATCAAAATATCATTATTTACACAATTTCTATCAAAATCCCAACAAAACCCTAATTTCACCACTTACTACTTTTTCCAAACTTCACCCTAACCAACTCTTCTCTATCATTCAACAATAAAATCATTACTTACTCAACCAAATAACCTCAAAACAACTCATTTCTACAATTATAACAACCTCCATCCAAAACCCTAATTTCACATAACCTACCCATAAACCCTAACTTCAACAAAACTTAATTATTTTACCAACTAACCTTAAAATCATATCATCCACTTCAAAATAACTCATTACGACAATTATAAAATTCTCCATTAAAATCCCAAAATCACATATTCTAAAATTCAAAGAAAACTCACTTAAATTTAAAGAAAACTTACCTAATACTTGATTATTCTTCAAAAGCACCCTTAATTCTTAATCTTTATGAAATATAAAGTACTTGATGAAGGAAATTTCTCTCCCTTCTTCTTAAAAATTCCGCCAACCAAGGGAAGAGGAAGAAGAAGATGAAGCTTTTATACACTTTTATTTTTAACTTAGCCCCTCTCATTAATATATATTTATAAAATATTTAATTAATAAATTAATGAGATGTTTTACTTCTTCCTATCCAAAAATAATTTTATTTTATTTTATTATTATTTTTCTAGCTTTTTTAATTTTTACTTTTTTACTTTTTGACTTTTGTCTTTGATGAAAGTGTATATATTAGGTATATGTTAGGTATATCATGTATACACTATGTATATCTAATGTATATCTTATGTATATCTTGTGTATATATAAGTATATACCATACATATCCTTCCTCTATCACTCCAATCATCCCTCCTTATTAGTTATTTAATTGTATTTAAAATTATGGGTATTACACATATCAGATGGACCGAAGCAGATCCGACAAGTGAAGTGTAAGTGATTCAAAGATCAATTGTAGCAAAAGGTGTCTTTTTGAAGAGATTTGTGTATTATATATGTAATTATAGTTCACATAGTAGTATTTTGATTTGTATGACAATTTTATAGTTTTTGTTACTGTTATGATTGTTGTTAAGTTCTGAAAAGGTCAAATTTGAGGATTGTATATAATGTAAATTCTAAATGGGATACATGTTTTATTTTGACTTTGGGGTTATAAGATTATAGTGAATGATATCAATTTGGAGAATGTATTATATATATGTACAAATTGATAAAAGTATTAGATATTTTACTTGGATGGTAATTGATTATTAATGAATTGGTGTAGTTGGAGTTGAATTTGATTGAAAAGAAGATTGAAGTATTTTTCTGCAGGTGGTGTTAGGATGAAGAAAATTTGGTTGTAATTATAACAAAGGAAACTCTGCAAAAATTTTTAGTTGATTTATTTTTAAAGTTTATTTTTGATGGGATATAGGATAGTTAAGTACTAAGTAGCATCTTCTAACAGCTCTCTTATAGGATTGTCAGGGGTTGTTACAAAATGGATGGTAGGTGTTTGCTTTCCATTGTGTCTTTAAGAGAGCGCCTGTTATATTTAGCATCGTATGATCTTCATGGTCGTGAGTTTCATATCATTGTGTGATGAACCTCTCGCAAGCAATATAGTAATATTACTTTCAACGTAACCTTTACAACCTCTTGTTGTAGTTAATCTTTTCTAAGCTTCAACTTATCTCACATGATCTACCTGTCATAGTTGCACTTTGACTATCACATCTAGAATAAACAACATAAAGATAAATGCAAACTTCTCTTTACCTCAAATTGTTTTGTCTTTTATAGATTGCCCATGCAATACTCCTATCATAGTCATGAGGTTCCTATTTTTCTCTTGGCCCCTTGTGATCCTTGATATGGTCTTTATCGTGCTTTTAATTCTCGTGAACTAGCTGTATTTAGGACATCTTGTTAGATTTGTCTTCTCTTATAATCTATGTCATTTGCTAAGCTTAAGTCATACCATTTAATCACTTGATAAATAATCAGTGATATTTAATTTGATTGCCAAGATCAAAATAGAGTATTGACTAAACTTTTAGTCAACAATCTCCCTTGTTTTGACTTTATCAATTAAATTTAATTGAATTATGAAATTAAACTAGTTTTGAATTCTTTTAAGTTAAAATGAGTTGAATAATTCAGTCCTCCTTAATTTATGCCTTATATTTAAGTATAAGACTAAAATAAATTCAAAATTTCAAGATCTAATAAATTCAAGTTTTTCTCCTCCTTTGATAAATTAAAAAAATGGTAATTGTATATCCTTTAAGATCATTATCAATTAAGAAGAATATCAAATAAAAATCAAGCATAAATAAACAACAATCAATGGGAACCAAATGAGTTAAGAGAGATATTCAATCCATTCATCAAAACAAAGATACAATAAAATTGTTCAAACCAAATGTGTGATCTTGATAAATGGCCATAAACAAAAAGTTTAAAAGAACAAACATTCAAAAGAAAAAAATAGAAAATAAAAAGAAAAAAAGTAATTGGAAGTTTAAAAATCAATTGAGTCTTTGGTGTCTCTAATTTCAAATCTTCATCATTTTGGCCCTCTTCTTCATTGTGCTCTTCCTCCATAATGTAGACACCATGTTTTTTCCCTTGCCCCAATAAACTAAAAGAAAACCTAAAAAAAATGGCCTATTTTGATAAGACTGTCCTTAAAAGGCTCGGCCTATGGAGAGAAGTGAGGTTGGTATAAGCTAGGAGGGCCTACACTAATCCTTATGGTGTGTCCATAACTCTATATGGCGTGGCAACTAGAGTGATTAGCACACCATTGCTCTCTATGGCATGGTTTCAAAAGGGTGTCAAAATAAATCTTGTCACATATTTTCACATCTTCATGTTGCACAGTCTCTAGTACCACGCCAATCACTTTTACTTCCTAAAGAAGCTCCACTAGTAACCCACTATAAATAATACTATTATGCATTAAAGAAGGGACATTTGCAGCAAGAGAAAGGAGATAAAATTAAACTTCAAGAGAATATTCAAAGCTTAAGATTCATGTGTGAGTTCTCTATAGTAGCATACTACTATAGTAGTTATAAAAACTAGAAGAAGAAGAAGAAGAAGAATTGTGTTAACCATCCTCTCCCATGCACATGCTCCGCTTTGTACTATGAAGACTAAATAAAACTTGGATTCTAGACATATGGACTTTTAAAGACTAAAATATGGTTAAAATAAATATATTTAAGTTTCATATAAACATTTGATGATAAAAATGTTATATAGTTTGTGTTTCCATTTTGGTTAACTATCCTTATTGGTATATTAAGGGTCGTTTTCATTATTGTTATTTTTTATGCATGTCGTTGCCTTAATTGTTTTACTCTTATTATCCTTGTGTTCATCTTTATTATTGTTGTTACATTATCATGGCATATTCATGCATACATTTGTTTTCTTTGCTTTCATAGATCAGTTGTAGTAGGATTTATTAATGTAATTTTCAAATTTTTAGAAAAAATGTAGTAGGTCATTGATATGTTAATTTTGATGTACTTTTCCTTTTCAATGTAATACATTTCTAAAGTTGTTCTCGGGCTATAAAGGTATGTTTCTGCAGAAGTGGGTACCCCTTTTCATCCATATGTACATATAATCATACATTTATCATGATGCATAATATTCATATTTTACATTATTATTTGCTCATCATATTTGTTTCAAATAACATGTTGAATAATCAATTATGAAATACTACTAGATGCTAAGATGAGGCCAGTTCCAATGAACCGATAATATCAGGTGCTAGGGAATTTTCTACCTTCCCTATGTGTATTCAATTTTTTAAACTTAGTAGGGGTTAGGGATTCAAAGATATGAGTCTTCACCCATTTCTTTCCATGTCTTTCGGATGGTGACTCCTTTTTTCATATTTAGGCATGTGAACTTTAAGGATTTGACCTTAAGCAATGTCAAGGTTGATAAGAGTCGGAGCCATACCACTTGCTCGCATAGAGGATCTTTGGATGGTTGTACTTATGGAGGAGTTTTTGTTTATTCTTCTTTATCTTTACTTGCATTTGGAGTGGTTTCCCACTTGAGTAAGTGGAAAGGAGATATACCCATCTCTCTTGAAGTTGGATGATGTCTCCATGAAGATGAGACAGAAGGTTGAGTTTCTTGATGATGATGTCCATTTTCTTATTTTTATATTACACATGAGTTGGATAATCTTGAGAAAGAAAAGATGCTTAGGAAGATCTAGATCTAGATACTTCAACTTGAAATTGTCCTTCTCTAGGCTCAACCACTCTAGGTCTTTTCTTAGATGCCTCTACAACCCCAACTCATCCAATATGTATTCATACTTCCCTTTGGTCATCCTTATGCGCTTACAAGGGATAAGATAATCTAAGTTTATAAAGTTCTTTGATGGGTCAAGAGACTCCTTTTGATGTGGGATGTTGGCTTTATTGAGAGCATTGATATGTTTATTATGAGAGTGATTTGTGGAGGAAAATGGGACCCTAGAGTCCTTAGCTAGATGAGCATATTGGTCAATTAAAAATTTAATTGTTTGATTGGGCTCATTCTATACATGAAAAAAATAAATCCTTTTGGCTTACTTTTTCATTTCCATCTCCTCTAACATGAATTGAGAAAGCAATAATCCTATGAAAAAGCCAAAAAAGATAAGGTTTTGAAATGTCTAGCAAGGAATGATGATCATATGTTAAATAAATAGAAATCTCTCTCCAACAATCATTAAGGACATATTCAAAGCATCATAATTAAAAGCCCCCTCAATTTGAAACCCACAAACAGAAGATAACTCATCTAAAGTTATTCCATACCAACTCTCAAATAATTTCAACCTAATCCCATAATGTCCATAGGGACTTTTCACTTATTTCTCAACAATAGTGGTAAGGAACTTTCTGATTAATCCCTTATACCCAATTTAATAAATTAAAATAAATTTTCCAACCTAGATTGTTAAGATAACCCCTAATATTTGCAACAATAACTAATTTTTCTAAACTAAAGTTATTGGCATACCTATTTGGTTGGATGTTCTTCTTTAGTAGGGCCAAATTCTTCTTTTCTTTTGGATTCTCTCACTTTGCCTCTTAATTCTAAGTCTTGGTGGAGGAGAGATTAGAGATGCTTATGCTTAAGAAGTCATGGTTACTTTCCTTTTTGTTTTCCTTGACTTTAAGGCATCTTGATGGAGAGACTCAATGAAGAAAAAGGAGGATGGAGAAAGTGTTGATAATGATGGAGAATCAATCTACATATTATATTTATTATTTTTCTCATTAACTTCAATTAGCACTTTGTAACTATAATTGAAAATCACCAAAAAGTTAGTAAGTCCTTTGATATATTTATTGTGGTAAGTCGATAAAAAATGGTGTTAGTGGCTCGTGCAAATGTATTGACATGTTTCAAGAAAAGAAATTTGAACAAGCTATTCAAGAAATTCATTATGGTGAAGTTTTTATTATGAGGAGAGTAAATCAAAAAGTGTCAATAAATCAAGCAGGAACAACACATTATACAATATTGATGAGTTTGTGTAATGCCCCACTGCAATTTAATAATCATCGATCTATAAAATAGTGAATTCAAAAGAATTAAAGCTTGGAAAAAAAGATCTAAAGTTGAGTAGGAATTATTCTTAATAATAATTAATGGAAAAAAGGAAATATAATTATAAGTATATGTATATACTTTTAGAAATAAAATATGGTAATAATAAACTAAGAAAATACTAGAATAATATATAGCATGTAAAGTTATGTTTATATGTGTGGGTGGGTGGATGTAGAAATGTAAATAAGTTAGCAAATAGTAAATTAGAAATATACACATATACCCTTGGTCAACCTAGAAAATATATGAATATGATTGGTTTGGCAAGTCAATTTTCATGACTTGTATGGGAGGATTATATATATATATATATATCACTCGAAATATAATTAAAGGGAATGGAAATGATATATATATATATAGTGTATATCATATGTATATGGATATGTTAAAATAATTAAACGGCGCCTTAAATGTGGTCATTAGGCTTGATTAAAGAGACATGCAAAGAAATACAGAGAGCTAAATTAATTATTAGATTAATTAGTTAACTCAATAAATTGATCAAAATTGGATATTTAGGATTGGATGGGAATCCAACTGATGCTATGTACATAAAACATACAAAATAAAGTAGTACATTAAATAATGGACAATAATTAAACGTATAATAAATTAAGTACCGACACCCTAATTGGATCAAGTTTTATTTGGGAATGAGTAATTGTGGAAGGGAATGTGAATATCATACACAAAAAGATATAAAATAGTAAGTGGATAAGTGAGATTAAATTATAAATTAAATAGCCATCAAATGTATAATGACTTCAAGAAGCACTAGAAACCCTAAATGAATATTTAGTGAATTTAATTGCAAAATTAATTATAGAGCCGCGGGTTAGAATTCAAAATTCTAAATTGATAAGGGGATTCAATCGAAAATGGATTAAAAGAAATGTGGGGGAAATAGAAATAAGGAAAACATTAGGGATTAAAATGGAGTTTAAAAAAATTAATTAATTTAGCCAACCCAAATGTTGAAGAATTAATTCAAAGTTAATTTAGTTTTATTTATTTTGATATTATAATAGTTTTTTTTATTAAGATTAACTAAATCAAATTAGTTTTTAGAAAATAGTCATAGTTGTTATTAAAATATTTGATAAATTTTTCAATGTTTTTTAGTTTAATTTTTTATTTGATGCAGCCCATAAAAAGGCATGTTTCTTTGTTAATTTTAAGAGTTAATAAAAAAACTTACCTCTTCATCAAAATTTTCAATAATGGTATCAGAGCCTTTTTTGGTGATGGGTTTGTGAGAAAAATCAAAGGAAAAACTAATAAGAGTCCCTTAGATTAAGATGACTTCCAACACTTTTCCTTTAGCTTCACCCCCCATTTTTCACAAAAGAAAATTATCAATTATTAGCTGTCAAAATGCAAACATATTTATAATATTTTGATTTATGAGATATGGTTGAAAATGATACTGAAGTCCCACTATTACCACCTCATCATACTTCAGTTAAAAATTAAGAGTCACAATGAAGAAAAGGCAAAGAAGTTTAAAGCAAAAACTTGTCTATACTCTTAAGTTTCTGAAGTAATTTTCACAAATATCATGGCATGCGAGACTCCAAAAGAGATAAAGGATTTGCTTAAAAATGAATATTTAGGCAATGATCAGACAAGATTGATGTAAGTTTTGAATCTTAAAAGAAAATTTGAGATTCACAAAATGAAGGAATTAAAATGAATCAATGAGTATGTTAACAAAATCATGACAATTGTTAACAAAATCATATTATTTGGTGAAAATCATATAATAAAATTTTTGAAAAAATTTATGTAAGTCTGCCTAAGAAGTTTGAATAAAAAATTTCTTCACAAGAGGATTCTAAAGATCACTCCAAAATTACAATGGTAAAATTAACTAATGATTTACAAGCTATAGAACAAAGAAGAGCAATCAGAGATGTAAAAACAATAAAGGGAGCCTTCATTGCCAAGATATCAAACAAGTCTTCATCAACATCAAAAGGAAAATTTTCACCATGTAACATCCTTATATCCTAAATACATACAATACATACTTTTTGCATATGTAAAATACGTATACAAAGTACCAGAGTGTCATAGGTCCAATCATTTCAAAATTTTATAATTACTAGAAAATATTTAAATCCTTAAAATATACTTCAATAGATAAATAAATATATATAGGTAATTTAATTACCGAGAATACAAATTAAAATGGAAAATCTCTATGAAAAATTTACCATAATTTTATCAATAAATTGAATATTCTCAAAAATCTATTTACTCAAGCTGTAAAAAAATGCACTCCCAAATATTCACATTCACCCAACTCTCCACTACTCCTCAAAAATTCCTCCAACTACTCAAACTTACATATAAATATACATAAACATACATATTCTTAAATATAAATACATACCAAATTTACACATTTAATCCAAATATTTTAGATTTACATTTGTTCAAACTCAATGTACATATTTATAACAAGTTTCTCAAAATAAAATAATTACATGTATGCAGGTGGCTCTGGTCTGTGGCAACTATCAAAAACTTCAATAGCAAACCCAAAAATCTAGACCTGGTTTGGTCTAATAGAATTCCCTGCCTCTTACATTGTCACCTGTGCGATGAGCAAATCGCACTAAGCTTCTAGCTTAGCGATACATATTTTGATA
This sequence comes from Garcia nutans, assembly GCA_947685225.1. Classification (NCBI taxonomy): domain Eukaryota; kingdom Viridiplantae; phylum Streptophyta; class Magnoliopsida; order Malpighiales; family Euphorbiaceae; genus Garcia; species Garcia nutans. The sequence goes on from CANTUV010000013.1 coordinate 31,037,001, forward strand.
ATAAAAGCATATTTAAAATAATACAATATTTTTTGTTCTCAACATAAAATCCATTATGCACTAAAATAACATTACTCATATATTAAACAACCACTTTTCACAATCACATGCATTGGGCCCAAGTAACCGTATATAGTATTCAAGTTCCAGAGTCATTGTTATGGTCTATCACGACACTGGAGACCTAAGTGTCGTATCCATCCCCTATTGAAATGTCTAGCCCCGAAGGCAAATAATAATCACAAGTGACACCCAGTGTCTAGCCCAAAGACACATCATATCATAACGACGCCCAGCGTCTAGCCTATAGGCATATCATATCAATAGCACCAACACAATTCTCTGGAATAAAATACGATACAAGGCATACATACATTGCATACAAATTTTCATATTCATGAATAATTGCCTCAATTCAATATAATTCATCACCTTTTCATTTATTTATGAAACCTCTTCAATGTGCCTACATTACTCAAACACTTTGGGCTATTTTCTCATTTTTCTCATTTATTATGTATTACTCATTTTAGTCATTTATAATAGCTTAACATAATGCACATACAACATTTTACACCACTACACAATCATCACTACAATGCTCTTGAAAACCCAAATGACTAAGTAGCTTAGCACATTTTCATTTACTATCAAAATATGATAAGCCAAATTAAATGCAAATGTATTAAAACAATACCATTAGTCATCTTAAAATGGCTTAATTCTATACACATTGTGCATTTTGTGCCTTTAAACGTACTTCTATGCTCTTTTCATGTGACTTCACACATCAAAGTAGCATAATTTTAATATCAAACAATAATGTAATATGTCAAACAAGCACATTTCAAGACATTTCTAGCAAAGTATGTACTACCCTTAGTTTACCCAAGCTCCAAACTAAAAAGCACTCCTTTCATATCACTTTCCCAATATGTCCTTCACTACTTGGTTTGAACACTACTTCATTTGAACAATTACTATCTACTCAATACCTATTCAAAATGTGAATGTATATAATATATTAGAACCACATTCTAACATACTCTAACTATTAATAATAAATTTATCACATTTCCCTCGAATTTTCAAATTTTGCCTTCTCTCTTTAATTCTTGAAAATCACTTCAACCCAACCCAAATTGTATTTCAAGTTTATTTTTACCATTAAAATCATATTGTAACATTTTTTATGTAATTAAACACAAATTACATCCATATTCTATTAAAGTTCCTTCAAAACTCTAACCTTCTTTAATTTTGGAGATATATTATAACCACTTCCAAAACATAATTTAAGTTCAAATATATCTTTAAAACCATATTCTAACACATTTTAAACAATTAAATTCAATTTAAACCAATTCTTTACAAAAGTCCTATGGAAACCCGAACTTCCACTAATCCATTCAAACTTTCTATAAACCTGAACAAATCAACCATTCAACTATAAAATCATTCTCTCCCAGTCAAATTAATATCATCCATACCAATTTCAATAATTATAACATACCCCATCAAAAACCCATACGTCACATATTCATATTTTTCAAAGAAACTTCAAAATTTCAATAAAATACTTACTAACTAGTTGGAAAACCACCAAAACTTCTTTTAATTCTTAAATTTTTTTGTAAAACTTGATGTTTGGATGAAGCAAAGATCACCCTTTGCCATGGTGGAAAAATTGGCCTTGAAGAAGAGTGTTTTGATCATATATGTATATATATTTAGGTTAATTTTATTGGCTTTAAGTTAAATTTTCTCTTAATTTGTGTTTAAAGTTTGCTTGAAGTGTTTGATTTAGATGGAAGCTAAAAAGAATGAATTGAAGGTTCAAAAAAGTGGAAAAGCATGTGACACACCCAAGAGACACGGCCAAGCCATTGGCCATGTCCCTCATCCAAGGCAACACACATGACACGGCCTGAGTTAACAAGCCACTGGTTGTGCCCTTCAGAACAAATTGGCAGAAGCAGACACTGGGAGAAGACACGGCCAAGCCACTAGCCGTGTCTCACTTTATGAAGCCAAGAGTAAAACCAAAGAAGCAAAGGTAGACATGAACACACCCAAGAACAAAGCAAGGATGGAAGCACAGTGGAGAACACACTCAAGAGACACGGCCAAACCATTGGCCATGTCCCATGACACGGCCAGGGCCTTAGCCGTGTCTCACATGGAAAAGAAAGGAGATTTTAAGGCAGCCATGGACATGGCCACATGACTTGGCCGTGTCCATAAGAAAATGAGTGACACGGCCAAGTAACTCATGACTTGGCCATGTCTTGTGAAAATTCTTTCAATCATTTTGCATGAATTGGGGGACAATAGGTGATATCTTTTAAAAAGAAACAATAAAAGATCAAAAAGTTTGCCTAATTTATGGGAAAAAAAATTATAAAACAAAGAAAAAGGTGGGAGACAAAGTGTGGTGTGTGAGTTGGCAAGAGATGGATGTTTCTTAAAAAATTAAAAGAAGATGAGAGTGGAGTAGTGTATACACGTTGGCCGTTTTTGAAGAAGGAGTTCTTAGTTTTTGTTCTTGTTTTTTCAAGAGGAGAGACACCATTCTCTCTTCATCTTAATTCCCATTCATCCTTCATTTCTTCCATGGACAAGAGCCAATCAATATTGGGGATTAAATTGAGTGAGCAAGTTTCTTAAACAATTAGGGTTTGAAGAAAGCTTGATTGGAGTTGTGAGCTTGAGAAAATTACATTCCATCCTTCAAGAGGAGATCCATTGATCCTTCAAGAGGAGATCCATTGATTTAGGGAGCTTATAAGTTATTCATCACACATCAAGGTGGAAGCTAGGAGGAAGACAAGTAGTCCAGCTTTTGGCATCTACAAGGGGTTTTTCATATTCTCTCTTTTGATTCATTTTTATATTGTTGTTGTTTTATTATGAATATTAATATTACAATGTATAATTTTGATTTGATGAATATTGAGATGGATATTTGTTTTAAATTGATGATGAGCTAATTCACTCATGCCTTAGGTTGTAGTAGATTTAATTAGATGACTTGATTTGATAATTCCATTAGTATACCTTGTTGTTGGCTGATTGCATTGGATTGAATGTTAGGTTGATAGATTGGCCACTTATTAATCACTTAATATTGAACGATGGACCGAGAGGTGAAATTCGATATTGGAACTATGTAATCAACTACCCTAAGAATGAATTATAAATATAAGTTCTAGGGTTTATTAATTTGTAAATTCAAAACAATTGGTTGTTGTTAATTCATGAATGTGAAAACTAATAAATTGGTAATCACTAATTAAATTCAAGGAACAAATTAAAATACAAGGTTATACTAATGGATAATTTGAGAATTAAGCTTTCATTAAATTAATCTTACCCAACTACTACTCGTTTACTTTTAAATTAAAATTATTTTTCACCATTCCAACATATCACACTCTTATTTTTAAATTTACTTGTCAATCAAGCTATTGCAAAATAATTCCACCCCAGCAATGGCGCCAAAAACTTGTTGCGCTCGACTAATTACTACTACAAGCGACACTCGCAAGTATACAAGGTTTCGAGTTGATAAGGCAAGTTAAATTATTGAATTCTAGAGGAAACTTGCCGAGGCCAAGCTAAGAATCATGTGCATCATGTGGTGTGGTAGGCCACAATGCAAATGTATGTCCTTCAAACTTTGACCAATTCCAAGAAGAGCAAGAACAAGCTTTTGCTTCTGAAGGATTCCAACAAAGGGGAAGAATGACCCATACTCAAATTCTTATAATCCCGATTAACAACAAATTCCACCTCAACATTCATTCCAACCTTATCAAAGGGGACCCCAATTTCAAGGGCAAGGTTCAAATCATGAGCAAGTCTAGAAACCTTCACTTGAAGACAATTTGAATTCTTTCATTCAAATAAGCACTCAAAATCAAGAGGCAAACAGCAAACAATTTGACTCTTTGGAAGCCTCACTTAAGAAGGTTGAGACGCAAGTGGGTCAATTGGCTAATCAATTACAAGCTAATCAAAAAGGAAAATTTTCAAGCCAACCAGAGCAAGCCAAAGCAATCACAGTCATAAGAAGTGGTAAGGTACTTGATAACAAAATCAGTGATAATAACATTAATGATTCTTTGGATGCAGGAACAATGGAAGAAGATGGAGAGGAAATACAAGGAGGCAAAGCTCAACCAATTGAGCCTAAGAAAGTTAGTGAGGAGGCATCAGTGGCACCAAAGCTGCACAAATCTCCAAATCCGTACAGACCACCAATTCCTTTTCCAAGCAGGTTAAAAAATAAGAAGCATGATAAGCAATTTACTGAAATTTATAATATGCTCTCAAAGGTAAGTATTAACCTTCCCTTACTTGAGGTGATTAAAAATATGCCATCATATGCCAAATTTTTTAAGGAGCTTAACACAAAAAAGAAAAAATACGAGTTGAATGAGAAGGCGATAGTCTCGGAAGTAACAAGTGTTGTTTTACAACATAGGTTACCTCCAAAACTAAAGGATCCTGGAAGCTTTATAGTTAGTATCTCTATGGGGAATGTGAAAGAAACTATTGGTATGTGTGACTTAGGAGCAAGTATAAATTTGATGCCATACTCTATTTACTTGAAATTAGAGCTAGGGGAACTTAAACCAACTAAAATGGTTTTGCAACTTGCGGATAGAACTCTTCGATACCCTAAGGGAATCGTAGAAAATATTCTAGTTAAGGTAGGTGGTTTAATTATACCCGTTGATTTCATTGTCTTAGAAATGGGGGAAGAAATTCCTAGAGATTTTAAACATATAATTTTATTAGGGAGACCTTTTATGGCCACAACTAACACATTAATTGATGTTGAAAATGAAAAATTGACCATGACTATTTTAGGCCAAACTGTAGAATTTTTAATTTTTAACACTTCTCCTATTCCCACTACTGCTTTATATGAGGACTGTTCTTTCATTGATTTTACTGATAATGTTGTTGAAGAAGTTTTCTTGCAGGAGAGTGGTGAAGACAATCTGCAAAGGGCTTTAAATTTAGAGGAAGAAGTTGAAGGTTCAAATGAGGAGATTCAACCAAAGGGGGTTGAACTTAAAGAACTTCCAAAGCACTTAAAACATGTTTTTCTTGGGGAAAACAACTCACAACCAGTGATCATTTCTGCTACTCTTGGTAGTGAGAAGGAAGATAAACTTGTGAGGATGTTGAAAAAATTCAAGAGAGATATTGGTTAGGGGTTGAGTGATATCAAGGGTATTAGTCCCTCTATGTGCATGCACAAGATAGTTCTAGAGGAAGGGGCTAAACCAATGAGAGAGGCTCAAAGGAGACTTAAACCTAACATGAGCGAAGTAGTGAAGAAGGAGGTTCTTAAATTGCTTGATGAAGGGGTAATCTACCCCATTATTGATAGTGAATGGATTAGTCCCATTCACGTCATGCCAAAGAAAGCAGGTTTAATTGTGGTCTATAATGAGAAAGGAGAGTTGGTACCTACTCGAACACAAACCAGGTGGCGAATGTGAATAGATTATAGAAAATTAAATAATGTCACCAAGAAAGATCACTTTCCTTTACCATTTATTGATCAAATGCTTGATAGGTTATTTGGACACGCTTTTTACTATTTTCTTGATGGTCTTTCAGGTTGCTACCAAGTCCCGATAGCACCAGAAGATCAACCAAAGATGCTATTCAGACTATGCAATGCACTAGGTACATTTCAAAGATGTATGCTTTCGATTTTTTCTGATATGCTGGACAAATGCATTGAGGTGTTTATGGATGACTTCTCTGTTTTTGGTAATTCTTTTGATCATTATTTGCAAAAACTGACTCTCATGCTTGAAAGATGTATTGAATGTAATCTTACCTTGAGTTGGGAAAAGAGTCATTTCATGGTTGATCATGGGATTGTTTTGGGTCATGTCATTTCTCACAAAGGGATTGAGGTTGACAAGGCTAAGGTTGAATTAATCATGAATCTACCTCCACCCACAACTGTTAAGGGGATTAGAAGCTTTTTGGGACATGCTAGATTTTATAGGAGGTTTATAAAAGATTTTTCAAAAATTTCACTCCCTTTGTGTCATTTGCTAGGAAAAGATGTTCCATTTGTTTTTTATGACAAGTTCTTAGAAGATTTTGAAATTTTGAAAGAAAATTTAACTTTCACTCCTATAATTGTTGCCCCAAATTGGTATTTGCCATTTGAAATCATGTGTGATGCATTGAATTATGCCATTGGAGCTGTTTTGGGCCAAAGAGTGAATAAATTGATGTGTGTAATTTATTATGCAAGTTTATCTTTAAATGATGCACAAGTGAATTACACAACCACTGAAAGGGAAATGTTAGCTGTGGTGTTCGCACTAGACAAATTCAGATCTTACTTGATAGGTTCTAAAGTCATAGTATTTTTGGACCATACGGCCTTGAAATACCTATTGACCAAACCACAAGCTAAAGCCATTCTCATTAGGTGGGTATTGATGCTGTAAGAATTCGATGTTGAAATCAAAGATTGGAAGGGAAGCGAGAATGGAGTAGCCGACCATCTCTCTAAATTGAACTCTCATGCTAATGATGCAAAAATTGCTTTTGAAAATGCTTTTGAAAAACTACCAGATGAACACTTGTTTGCTTTAACTCAAGAACCTTGGTATGCAGATATTGCTAACTATCTCTCTTGTGGTGTTGTGAGAAAGGATTTGAATTTTCAGGCAAAGAAGAGGTACCTGCATTCATGTAAGTACTATTTTTTGGATGAGCCATATTTGTTTAGAATTTGCAGGGATGAAATTATAAGAAGATGTGTACTGGAGGAAGAACAAAAACAAGTGTTGCAATTTTGCCACAACATGTATTGTGGAGGGCATTTTAGAGGAAAGAAGACCGCCGAGAAAATTCTTCAAAGTGGTTTGTATTGGCCTACTCATTTTAAGGATGCTCATAATTTCTGTACAAGATGTGATAAATGCCAAAGAGCAGGAAACATTAGCAAAAGGAATGAAATGCCTCTCAATATGTTTATTATGGTTGAAATTTTTTATGTATAGGGGATAGGCTTCATGGGGCCATTTCCCAAGTCATTTGGTTTTGAATATATTCTTCTTACAGTGGATTATGTGTCTAAGTGGGTGGAGGCTATCCCCACTAAGACTAATGATGCTAATTTTGTTTTGAAATTTTTGAAGGAGAATATTTTGAGCAGGTTTGGAACCCCAAAGGCAATAGTAAGTGATGGAGGAAGCCATTTTTGCAACAAATGGTTATAGAAGTTAATGACCAAGATGGGCATCCGACACAAAGTGGCAACTCCATACCACCCGCAAACATTAGGACAAGCCGAGATCTCCAACAAGTAAATTAAAGGGATCTTGGAGACGGTGAGCACAATAAGAAAGGATTGGTCAATTCGACTTCCAGAAGCATTATAGGCTTATAGAACTGCTTTCAAAACACCATTGGGAATGAGTCCATATAGGTTGGTCTTTGGCAAGGCTTGCTACCTATCGGTGGAATTGGAGCATAAAGCCTATTGGGCAATAAAGACCACAAATATAGACTTAGAAGGAGCAAGGGAGAAAAGAATGTTGCAAATTTCTGAGCTTGATGAGCTTAGAAATGAGGCCTATGAGAGTTCAAGAATCTATAAGGAAAGGGCAACAGCTATTCATGATAGGATGATCCTTCAAAGAACTTTCGAACTAGGAATGAAAGTCCTCCTATTCAATTCCAGAATGTGATTGTTTCCCAAAAAATTGAAGTCCCATTGGAGCGGACCATTTCAAGTAATTCAAACATTCCCATATGGGGTTGTTGAGTTACTCAATTTGAAAACTAACGAGACATTTAAGGTAAATGGACAAAGGGTGAAGCCCTATCTTAAGGAAATTGATGTTGCAAAAACTGTTGAAAGTTTGATGTTTATAGATAAATGATGCAACAATGTCCAGCTACACGACATTAAAGAAGCGCTCAGTGGGAGGCAACCCATTGGTTTGTATTTCTTTTCATAGTTAAATCTTCATGTTTTGTCATTTAAATTTTATTTTATTTTAAGAGAATAGAATGGGTGCGTTGATCAGTTTTTATTTTTGATAGAGTTTCAGGGTAAAGTCGGGAAGATAAGTGCATATATTAGACTTGGGTTACACATTTATTTAAATAAATAAATCAAAAAAAAGCAAAATCAAAAATTTTGGAAGTAGAGGACACGGCCACTTTATACGGCCACGCCACTGGCCGTGTCAAGAAAAACCCAGAATTCCTAGGCTTGGACACGACTAGATGGCTTGGTCGTGTCCTTGGCCATGTCACCCAGACACGTCCAAGCACCAGCCCGTGTTCTCAACCCCTTACACTACACCCAAACACATAGACCCAGACATGCCCACAGGACACGGCCAAGCCACTGGTCGTGTCCCTCCTAAAAGCTCGAACACGACCAAGTCATTTCAAGCTTGGCCGTGTCGCCCTCTTTAAAAACCCAATCATGTCCTTTTGTTCATCCCTAACCTTGGTTTTCCTTTTTTCTTTCTTTCACCTCTCTCTCTAAACCTCCATCCCCATCTCTCAAAACTTAAAAATCTCACCAAATCTTCCATTTCTCTTACTCAAAACTCAATTAAACCCACACAATCTTCCAATTTTCAACTCAAAACTCCATAAAATCCATCAAGGTTCGATTTTCACCAAAAAGATCAAGATGCCTAGAACAAAAATGGTGTCCCACCATAAGAGGGGACAACCTCCATTATCCACTCCATCATCCTCTTCATCATCTTCAAAGAGGTCAACTCTTCTAGCATGGGATTTCTTTTCGACGAGGTATATGAGCGATGAATCCCTTGATACTCTCCAAATTAGAGATAATTTTACTACATATGTTCAAAACCTTGGATGGAAAAAATTAGTTTCCCTTAAACCTTTGCAATTCCAAGAACTCACCATAGAATTTTTAACCTCCCTTAAGGTTGAAAGAAATGAAATGAAGATTTGCACTAGGTTTAGCTTTAATTTATTGGAAAATAATGTGTTCTTGATATTGAGCAATTAAATGCTATTTTTGATTTTTTTTTCCAAGAAGGGGAAAAATGCATTCCTAAAGGTTTTAGACAACATTTGCATGGGAAGAAATCAGCTCAGGGGGTATGTATGTGGCCAAATCGGCCAAAGCAACCAAATTAATAAATCCCGCCTTGAGGTATCTACATCGATTTATGTCTTGTGGGTTCTTTGCAAGGAAATAAAGCACGGGTGTGGTGGAATTAAGTGAGCTATTTTTCTTAGATTGTGCTAGCAATGCTATACCCGTAAGTGCCAGCTATTGGTTGGCCGATGTGTTTGATAGCATAGCAAATAGGAAAAAGAGTGCAATTTGCATAGGTGGATTGGTGACCACCTTGGCTGTAGCACTTATTGATGGATTTGATCCGAGCACTTGCCAAATGACTAAAATTTTTGGGAGTGATTTATTGGATCTTGCTACCCTTGAAAATATGCACATGGTTGTAAAAAGGAGAGGGGCTTATGTTATGCGTTTAGATGAGCAGGTTGCACCAGAGGACCGGCAAAAGAGGCCACGAGTTGATGAGGAGTCTGACTCAGATTCACTCGATTTGGATGAAGATGCTCCGGCGCCGGATAATCAGGAGATTATTAGTAGGATGGAAGCATTGGAAAGCAAGGTAGATTGTAGTCATGCTGAAGTCCTCGCCAATTAGAACAAATCAATAGCAACCTTGCAAAGATTCTTAGCCTCCACCCTTCAGCAGCCTCATCGTCATATCCTCCACCGTTGTAGAGCATATCAGCTTCTGCCTTTTAAAGTCACTTCTTATATTTCTTATTTTCAGTTTTTGAATATTTTAGTTGTTGTTTTTCGTACCGCTGTTAGTTACTAAAACTTTATATTTTATTTTGGTTATTTTATATTTATTATTTTTTAATATTGAACAATTAATGTTTGTGGATGAAAGGTAGCACTTGCCTTACAACAAAAATGATGAAAATTAGGTTGTACTTTAACTCTTACCTCCTTTGATTTATCCTAGTTTCCATTGAGGACAATGTCAATCTTAAAGTGTTGGGTGCTAAGCTTTTTGTTCATAAATGTAAGTTTTTGTTTTTCATAATCTTGTTATTGTTGTTAAGTCTTTATTTTAGTCATTTTTGTTAAGTATTTTGCCTTGCCTTACATATTGTTTAAGTTCAATTGTTATAAGATAGTTGATAGATGACCTTTTAATTTTTGAAGCATGAATTGGAGAATTGAATAAATTTTGTGCTTATTGTTGATTTGGTGGATATTCCTTGCATTGCCTTTTAAACTAGTGAGGAATTGAGCCTATTAAGTTGAATATCAACTTATTATTCTTTATTATGTGTGAACATCTTTGATTGATGAATTGCTAGAACTTGTTTTGGCATGCATGTTGAGACTACATAAAAAAATTTTAATTAGGCATCAAGATGATTAAGGCAATTAGGTGAACCCACTTTGGCTTAAAAAGACCAACCTTATATTCAACCTTAGTTAGCAAATTTTGAGCCTATTTCGTTTCTCTTTTTCTTTCTTTTTCACAACACTACTAACTTTGAACCGTGCTATTTTGTCTTTTACCTTTTTATTAGGTCAAGAGCATTTTAAGAGCGTTTATGACCGAGTGTTATGTTGAATTAAGTGTGGGGTTAAATTTAGTAGGTTTAAGATTTCAAACCATTATATTCTTTAGTTGCAAATAATAGTAAAAAACAAAAAAACAAAGAGAATAATAATAAAAAAAAGAAAAAAATAATAAGAATAATTGTTGTTCTTATTGGAAGGGTTGAATTGAGTTTGGGAATGATCTTTGCATATTTAATAAGTGAGTTCCTAAAAAGTTCTTTAATGTCTAGTGTTAAGCGATTGGGAGGTACGTTGGGATTGTTCGGTTGTATCACATCATTTACTTCATTCTTGAAGTGCTCTTGAACTTAATGAATCAACTCACATGTCCTAAATTCCATGCCTTTACCTTAGCCCCCACTACAACCAAATAAAAGACCTTATGATTGACGATTGATTGAAATTTAGAGGTGGAATTTGATTGATAAGAAAGCTTATGGTGATAATCTGTCATTGAATGTTATGAGTGTAAACACTACCTATTTAAACACTTCAAGAGTTGGTGAGGGAGTGTCAATATTGATTATGTGTGGAAAACCACTAAATTGCATGAGTATTGATTTTATTTGGTTTGATATTGATTGCGGATTTAAGAAATTGGAAGTCTTGATATGCTCTTATAACTCTTGAACTTGGCTAAATTTTCTTGTTTACTTGTTTTAATTTTAACTTTGCTTGGGGAAAAGCAAATAATTAAGTGTGGGGTAGTTGTTTTGATCATATATGTATATATATTTGATCAAAACAAAGAGAAAGGAAGAAGAAGATAATTGTGATGTTTTTTAATTTTCTTTCTTCTTTAATTTTGACCATATATATATTATTTTATTATTTTAATTATTTATTTATTTAATTTTTAAATTCAATTTTCATCTTCCACTCAATAATAATTTCTTTTTTATTTAATTTATTAATTTTTAATTATAAAATATCACACTTTCCCATCATCTTTCACTATCTAAAATATATTTTTAATTTTGATTTATTTTATTATTATTATTTAACTTTTTACCCTTCACCATTTGACTTTTTACTATTTACCATTGACATTATATGTTATACATTTTTCACATATATTTTACATATACATTTTATAATCTCTACCTTCCAACATTTTTTTTGAATCAATCTTAGTGATTTTAAGGATGTTACACACCATGCGGAATATACAAAAAAAAAAAAGCAACAACCATAATTACAAGGGTTGTTGACATAAAGGTAAATTAAAATGTGTTAATGGTAAAAAACTTGGGCATATGCAAAATAATTGTAGGTTTAAAAATGAGCAAACAAATTTTGCTCAAGAAGAAGAATGTCTTTTTTAAAAGGTTGGAGAAGTGCTCCAAAATAATTGAAGGCAAAATTAGATGAGAAGTGCATCAATTGTAACACCCATTGATAATCCTATTAAGAACTATCAAAAGATCTTACATAATGTATAAACACCTGCCATTCAATTTTAGATAAACACTAATGCTAAAGTCAATAAAAATTTTGGCAGAGTCTCCCCTAAAATTTGGCATATCCATCGCCTTCTCTAATTAAAAACATAGCCTGCAGAAGAAAATATACTCCCAATATTTTATTCATTCAGTCTCAGCTCCAATCTCATTATCTCACCAACAATAATTCATAATTAATTCAAGTGCCTTACTTTCATCAACATAGTTGCATATTAAACATTTTTCATAATTATCATAATATACTATAAAGTCATAACTCAAAATAAATTAATAAAGTTTAACTCATAACTACAAATTATATAAAATCTCTAACTACCCATAATTATACAACTGTCATTTAAAATTCAAATACTATTATTTGAACTGAACATAATACATTACAAAAAATTCTTCATATAACACCTTCTGTGATGCAATTGATCTGGAACTTTAAAATTTCACTCTACTGGATCTAATCTGCCCATTTGATCTACGTGTCAGAAATAACACTAAGCAATTACTTAGTGGTGCTTATATATTCATAATTTGACAAAATTATAACATAAGAAATTAATTGAAATAATATATGTAAATAAAATTGCAGCTTCAATATTATAGTAGGATATAAAATCAAATAAAAGCAAGCTAACTTACTTTAATAGTAATATGTTAAAGATTCACATAATTAATAAAATTTAATCATTATGTACAATTTTCTTATCTTAACAGATTCCATTTGCTTTGCTCTCACACACTGAATTTTAAATCCTAAGTTGGGATAGCAGGTCAATAATGGCAAATAATGCCCAGTAATATCAGTCAGTATGGCTGATGGACTAATAATGGCAAAATGCCCAGTAACAGTAATGATACGGAGTGTCCAGTAATAGTAATAACATAGATTGTCCAGTACAGTAAGGACGTCTACCTTTTGGCTAACCATTCAATCCAGAAGCTAGGTTTAATATGAGTATGATTTGGGAAATTCAATTCTTCTTCATTTCCAATCAATGTTACATTTTTTTTGTCACTTTTTTTAAAATCTATAATAATTCTTTAAAAAGAATTCACTTTCTTTCTTTATCATTCAAATATCTTCACTTTAACCATTTATGTAAAGAAATATTTCTTAAATTAAATTCAAATACATTGTATTTAAAACTTACTCACCAAAAATATTGTAAATAATTATTTTAATTCCAAAACCTTAAACTTAATTGAAGCCCTAAACTTACATAAACTTAATCAATAATGAGCTCAAAATCAATTATTTCAAGAATTAGTTTCAAACTTATCTCTAAACCCTAAATTCAACATAACCCTAAGTTCAAACTTTATAAATTCAAATATTATTTTAAGCTTAATTTTTATTTAAAAACCACATAAACACACTTTTCTTAATCAATTATGAACTCGCAAATAAATGTATCATGTACTAGTCTCATTCTTACTTCTAAACCCTAAATTTTGCCAAAACCTTGATTTAACACTTTTATGAATCAAAAATTATTCTAAGCATAAATTGAGCTTAACAACTACACAAATATACTTAATTCCATTCATTTATGAGTTTTTAATCAATTATTTCATTAACTAGTTTCATATCCAATTCCAAACCCTAAATTTTCTATAACCCTAAATTGAATCTTTTATGAATCAAAAATTGTTTTAAACATAATTTTAAGCTAAAAACTATACATACACACTTAGAATTATTCAAAAATGGATTCTAATCAATTTTTCCTTCACTTAGTTCCATATTCTAATTCTCTCTAATGACAAATTCAATTAACAAATTTTGTCACAAAAATTCAATTAAAGTAGTAAAATCAACTCACATAACTCATGAAAATCAAAAGAAAATAAAAGAATGGAAACTTATGAATAAGCAAGCACAAACCTCTTTACAAAGTGATACTTTCTCTCTCTTCCTCAATTTTCCTTGAATATATGGTGCTGATTTTAGTATTTCTAACATATTCTAATGAATTCTGCTAAAACATGTGCGTTATATGTGAGTTTTCCTTAATTTTGACTTAGGTTTGATGGAAGAAAGAAGAAGAAATAAAATTTGGCTATGGTGGAAGATGGAGGTCAGTTTGGTGATCGGGAAGAAGAAGAGAAAATTTCTATTATTATTATTATTGTTGTTGTTGTTATTGTTGTTGTTGTTGTTGTTGTTGTTGTTGTTATATTAGGTTTGATCTTATAAGGTGTGCTCACCATAACTTTGGTGCACTCACTTTTTTAATTTATTTTTAAATCCAATTTTTAATTTTGTAAAATCGTAAATATATTTTTTGGTTAATTTAAAACTCTATTATTCATTTCTCTCATTCTTATTTCAATAAAATTCGATTCTAGGGTCATAAGGTATTCTTTGTAAAATTTTACTGCTTAAAGATTCTTTTTCAAAAATACGGATTTTATCTATACTCATATTTAACTTTCAACTTTTTAAGGCTTAAGTAACCCCATTTTTTCATATATTTCAAATATCTAGGTCACTCTCATCATTATACACAATCCAGTATCTATATATTTTAGAAAGTCACTACTTAAAAATTTCAAACATTACATCAATGGAGGTTGGTAAGAAGTGCATCAACAATTGAAGAGAAGTGCTTCGAATTATGAAATATTAGTGCCATTAGAGAGAAGTTCTCCAATAAGAAATTTTGGTGGTGTTTCCAATGTTGAATCAAGGAAGAGTGTTAAAGAATTTATTCAAAGTTCATTTAGTTTGAATTATTTTGATATTATAATATTTGTTGGTTAAGATTTAATTAAATCAAATTTGATTTTAGAAAATATTCATAGTTGTTTTTAAAATATTTGATAGATTATTTTAATATTTTTTTATTTAATTTGTTATTTGATGTAGCCTATAAAAAGCATGTTTCTTTGTTAATTCGATAAGTTAAAAAAAAAAAAAACTTAGCTCTTCATCAAAATTTCCAACACAAAACTTGAGGAGTGCCAAGTGAGGGCCAATATCCAAGATTTCAATCCTTCCTATGGTAGGAAACTTCTTGTAGACCCATAATTTTGATCTTGAATAAGTTCAACCTAAATCGAGAAGGCCAAACTAGGCACAATCTAATGTTTAGGGGCTTAAACCTAGTCTGGTCCAATCTAAAAAGCTTAAATTTGGTCTAATCCAATTTCTAGAAGCTTGAATCTGGTCTAATTCAATTTTAAAAGCCTTAACCGAGTCCGGTCTGATCTTAAAAGCCTAAACCAAATCGGTCCATTACCAAAATCCCATAACATTATGAATTGGCCTAGCCAATTCACCATGAGGCTAGTTCATGACAAATTGCCTCATGGAAAATTGGCCAAGGCCAATTCGCCATGAGATTGAGGCCAATGCGCCATGAGTCCTTAACTTGGGCTAGTTTCACTTTTAATTTCATTGAAACTCTAACACAAGTCAGATAACACAGAAGGAGTTTGAGTTGGATGAGGATCGGCAAGCCAAGGTCACCCTAATCGTAGCTTATAAATGCAATATTTTATTCAGAAGGGAGGGAGGAATTTTAAGGGATCAGGAGTCACGGAGCTTAGCAATTAAGAGACAGAAAGTAATCAAAAAGGAAAATAAAAGCAAAATAGAGGCAAAAGCTTGAGAGAATTTTTTGATTGTGGAGGTTCGGCCAAGGCTTCAACTGATTAGGATGTCTAGAAGGAAAATGATTGATCTTGATTCAGTAAACTCAACTTAGTGGAGCCAACAACGCAGGTTTGATTTTCTAAACTCAATTTGATTAAACTTTCATTGGCTGTTTTCATTCTTAAATAACACTAAGCAATTGTTGTTTCAAGTTATTAATTTAATTGTTATAAACTTTATATTGTAAAGGATGATTTTGATTTTAATTTGGTACAAATCTTACAACATGATTAATCCAAGACATTTTGATCTAAAACCCTAATCCATTAGATTTGGCCATATGTTGCATGTTCTGATCCTAATTTGCATCCAAAACCCTAAATCTTTCATGTAGGACATTAGTTTTAGGGTTAAACCTAGTATTACATAAAAAAAATGTTAGGTTAGCATTAAAACCCTATGTTAACATAAAAACCCCAATTTTCATATATAAAAACCCTAATTCTTTAAAACAAAACCCTAATCTTGCATACTTTGATCCCAAACCCTAATTTATTTCTCAAAACCCTATTCTGCATTCAAAAAAAACTAATTTGCATTTTAAAACTCTAGTTCACATTTTTAGTCTAAGTTTATTTTCTAAAAACCCTAGCTTGCACGTTTTAACTTTAGAATTGTATATTAAACCCTAGTTTACATATTTTAATTTAAGTTTGCATGTGAAAGCCTTAATTAGATCAATCAGTAAAAAGAACACTAAAGTCCTAATTTAATGACCTTGATTTTGATTTATTGTTATACATTTTATGATGGATGATGCATATTGTTTTATTACTTATTTTATTTAATCAAACTATATTTATTTGTTGTTTGGATTTAAAGGAGGTGTAAAAGGCATGTTTCCTTCTATGTGGGTGCCTTGTTTATTATATATATATATATTTAAGGATTTTTAAACCATTATGAAGGACATATTTTCACCAATTGATGGGTGTCCTATTTTGATTGATTTGTATTTTGGACATTGGGACAATGTAAGGGCATGTTTCCATCTTTATATAGGTGTCCATCTTACTTATTTGCTTGTTTATTTAAATTATAATATGGTTATTTATTTTCCACAATTGCATGTAATATGAATAATGTTATAATATTGTAAGATTTTAATAATGTTTAGACCTTAAAAGGAAGCCGGTTCCAATGAACTGGGTGTTATGGGGGTGTTAGGTCATTCTTACCTTCCCCATGTTTACCCAACTTTCTGAACCCAAGTAGGGTTAGGGATTCCTTAGGAATCAAGTAATCCACCACTTTCTATTACTTTTACAGCCCGTCGGGTGGCGACTCTATTTCTTCTGGTTTAGGCCCGTGTTCTCTAAGACCCCGAGCCTAAGAGTGTCGCAGTAGCAAGAACCATTCCACCGGGAGTGAAGGTGAAAATCTCCTCTCACAGTGGCTACTCCATTGGGGATAAGAGAAGTTAATTTCGTTGGTCTTTATATTATTTTATTCTTTATTATTCTGGTATTATTCATTGCATCATTTTAGATCTACATTGTGTGTGAGAGTTAGGATGCTCTGTGGAAATCGTGTTATATGCGTGTAAGTGATACCATGTTTTCACTCAAGGTATGGAGATCAAGCACTGTATAACCACTCATAGCCTTATACCTTTTGGTATATACTTGTTATGGGAACCTAAGCCTTTTCAACCCAAAGACTAAAGCCCATGTAGTTGGCCTAGTAATTTTTCTTAGGTTTACTCAAAATTCTTCCTGTTTGACTATGATTAACATATCTTAGTTTGAGTTATGGCCCATTTGGTTTGTTTTTTCTAATATGACCTAATTATAATATAAGCCCAAAATTATTTTATAGTCCAAAGCCCAAATCATTTTCAAAAACTTTTCATACTAAGCTTAAAAACTTTTTAAGATGGGTCTCCAAGCCCTATCTCAAAGCCCAAAATCAATTTTTTGAACTATCTTTATCAAGGAATGGCTCAAAACCATTCTTTTATCTTATGGCCCATTTTTTCCAAATTAAGCTTTCATTGGGCTTTAAAAATAAAACTCCTTTTATAATGGACCAAAATTTCTTGAATGGGCTTTTAATTAGTTAGGTCAATTATGAAATATTAAATCAATTGTGGGCCTTATTTATACTAAGATTTGTTGGTTATAGGCTTGTTTGTGGCATGAACCATTAGTTGCCTTTTCCAAATGGTTATAAGCCCATTAATTATATATTAATCCACCATGCAGTTGAAATGGTGCTAAATTTCAGTGGATCCGAAAGGATTAATACTTAATTAATAATATTTATTATAACCTGATTTCAACATTTGGAAACACAATTAATGGTTAATTCATCTAAGAGGTTCTCAAAAATAAAGTTTCCCCTGTTGATATCTTTGTTGGCCATAACACCTAAGAAAAGAGACTCGCCACTCATGTGTAGAAGATATAAGGTTGGAAGGAGCATCTCGACTCGGCTTATCTGTTTATTTGCTATATGTGCATATATGCATACATACATGGCATTACATTGCATTAATCATTTCTAGCTCACATATCTAGGGTTTAGCAGCTTGAGGGCTTACGATAATCCAACCTATGACAGTGACTTAGAATCCAGTTAAGGTTCAGTTAACTTCACACCAAAGCTAATGGATCATGAGAAAATTTAAAACCTAGTGAACTAGGCCTTGGCCTCAAAAATGAAAGAACTAAAGGGGACCATGGCTGAGGCTGTGAGAAGTTAGTTAGTTGCACTGCTGAAAGATAACATTGTTGAAGCATCTGCTCATACTAAGAAGCAGAAAGACAAAGGAAAGGCTAAGATGGGCAAGGTAGCCTTTAACGAAGAAAAGGAGGTAATTGATGATGATGATGATTGGGACAATACTTCCAAGAAGAACAAGATAAGAAGAAAGAAAGGAAGGTGGAGAAGACTGAATCTATTGATGTTGAAAAGATGATTGCTGACTTGGAAAAGAAGTTTGAAAAGAAACTGAAAATGGAAGATATGTCGGAGATAGACAAATTGTTTAAAAATGATGAAGCAGTTTCTTACAAATTCAAGATGCCTCCATTTGCTAAGTTTGATGGAATGGTAAATCCCCACTTGTATGTCAAGCAGTACATCACTGCCATGAAGTCTACTAGAACTACTAAGGCTCAAACTCTAAGGTATTTCATGCTTTCATTAGATCCTATTATAAAAAATTTGTTCAATACCTTTGAGGAAAGCACTCAAAAGAATTGGAATTTTCTATACAAAGCCTTCATTCAATAATATGGGTACAATATTAAACTCGAAGTGACCCTAATGGAGGTGAAAACTATCAGACATAAACAAAATGAGAGTTTTGTTGACTATGTGAAGAGGTGGAGGAACAAAGTTGCTCTTCTCAAAAAGAGGCTTGATGAATCTGACCAAATTAGAATAATAGTAAGAGGTGTGATGCCCAACCTCCGTGAGAGGCTGTCTCACACCCTTATACAAAATTTTAAAGATATTCTCCAAGCTGGCTTATAGGCAGAAGAGTGAGAATGGGAGAAGAATCACTTTTCTGGAAGAAGGAATGAAAGAGGAAATTACCAATTTGGCAGCAGAGTACATAAAAAGAAATAGAAGCTAATGCAACTGCTGGTCAGGCAAAAAGGAGATAGTTTTTAGATCTAGAAAGGCCTCTACCCTAGGTTTTTCATAAATCTAGCTTGATATTTATAAATTAGTATGTCTATGCGTCATGATCCGAATGACTTTACTAGGTTAGGGAATTGTTCTATAGCATTGAGTTGTGTATGCTTACTTAGAGAGGGTTCTGCATAATTACCAATGTCTAGTCAATCTTAGTTTGATGAACTTTCAAGGTGAAATTGAACTCTATTTATTTAAGAGAGAGATGATCTATGCATTGTTTGGTGAGCCAACAACTAGTATCCACCCTGTTAATATCAATCCCTAGTTTGTCCTTTTAAGCTTTCATAAGATTTTAGCTTATTTTTTATTGGCTTATAAACCTGATAACCTACCCTGAGCTAGTATGACACTTATGACAAATCTCATGATAACTCAGCTATCAAGAGGTAAGAAGATCAATGAAAAGGATATTTAGTCAAGACCATAAGGATAGTCTAAGTTTACCTAAACTAGACCTAACATCTCAGATCCATTCAGCATTGAGATGGCATCTTGGCAATGAAAGAATATATCCTCATTGAAACAGACTCGTGCTCCTCCATAGTAAGAAGCATAGGACAGCAAAAACAAAATAACTTTCTTAGGGCTAGGATAAAAAAAGAGCCCAAATAACAAAACAAAAAAAGAAGAAGAAATAAAAAGAAGAAAAAAAGGAGAGAAGAAAAAAAAAGAGAACAGGGGAAGAAGAAAGAAGAAAAAAAGTTTAAAAAAGGGTCCTGAGTTTTTGCAAAAGGAAAAGGAAAAAAGAATAGGTTTGTGCTAGTCAGATCAGATCCAAATTTCTGACCATAAAATGAAAGAACATTCAAGCTCTATCTTTTCAAGAAGCAAGATAGCAAGAATCCTAGAGTTTAAGAATGCTCCCAACTACCTATAGTTTCAATGGAAAGTTTGTAGTGTGTCATATCAACTCCAATTTACCAATGTCCATTGCTTAACCCATATCCCTTACAGACCTCATTTCAAGCTTGTTAAAGACTTGTTGAACTCTCTTGGTAGGTAGAGTCTATTAGTGAAGATTGTTCGAATAAGCATGCATATGAGATCGATAATATTTAGACTCAATAAGACCTTTGGTCAAGTAATGTATATGTGCCTATCTGAAGTGCAACAACTCTTTCTCAATTTATGATATTGTATATGTGTTAATTTAAAAGACAAGTCCTAAGGTATATTGACAATAATTTGACCAAGCCAACATTTGATTTCAAAAAAAAAAAAGAAGTTTTCTTGTCACATGAGCCTTCAAGCTTAGGGAAGTACGTTGCACTGTTGAACCTTAAAGGACATATTGGATAAAAGTAGGCTAATGAAGAAATTGGTTGCAAGGTTATGAAGAAGCTACCAACTAATGTGCTTAATCATGGTATGAAATAGATGTCTCATGTATCTCTGACTATCTTGTTTGAGGCCCCCCACTACTTATTTTTTTCATATTTTGAAGATGAAGCTACAGATGTGACATCTCATGATGATCCAATAAAAGGCCTAAATGAACATCTCAAAGGTGCCAATGAAAGTCCTATGGCCTATCACATCGGTCCATGAGTCAGCATAATAACTGTAAGTATCATTCATACACATCATGCATACATGAGCATATCACACTGCATTCTTGTTGTCTTGTGTTGCCTATTCTTTATCACAGTAAACTATTGATACTTTATGAAGCAAACAATGAGAAATAAACATAGCATCGGGGGGATGAAAGGCTCATTGCTTGAGAAAGATCCAATCATGGATATGTATGCTTGCATAAAGAGGAAGACAAAAGTATTAGTTGAAGCATATAGGACACAAAATCATCGGTTTAAGCCTACACAGGGGGCAAAGCTTCTCCTTTCAATTTTTATTTTATGCATGTACAAAATATTTTCAGACTCTCTTTCAATATTTTACCATGCAGGGGGCAAAGAGAGCATATGAAGGCTAAATGGGTAAAAAATAATAAATAAATAGCCAAATTTTTTGCAAAGTAGAATCCATTGAAGATTGGAACAAGTGGCTAGAAATGAAAAAGGATACAAATGTCAGAAGGTCAATTGAGCTAGAAGAGATGAAGTTGATGGCTAGAAGAAAGCCAAAACTTCCAACTAACAGATGGTTAGTCAAGCTAGAAGAGCTGAAGTTGATGGCTAGAAGAAAGCCAAATCTCTCAATTGACAGAATGTCAGTCAAGCTAGAAGAGCTGAAGTTGATGGCTAGAAGAAAGCTAGATCTCTCAACTGACAGAAGGTCAGTCAATCTAGAAGAGCTGAAGTTGATGGCTAGAAGAAAGTCATAACTCTCAAATAATAGAAAGTCAATCAAGCTAGAAGAGCTTGAGTCGATGTAATCCATGGGTCCAGAACCCAAATCACTCAGGGTCCAAAACTTAAACCAATTCATATGTTTATAAACCAAGTCAATTCATGAGTCCAAAACTCAAACCAATTCACGGGTACAAAACCAAAAAATAATTCGAGTCTAGAACCTAAACCTGTCCTGGTCTAAAACCCAAACTAATTCATAGCTCTAGCACACATACTAATTCATGAGCCCAGAACCCAAATCATTTCGGGTCCAGAACCCAGCCCATCAAGGTGGCTCGAGTTTACTTTCCAAAATACAAAATTGCTTTTCACTCTCTGAAATAAATTCAAGATCGTTCAAGTAGGGAGAAAAACTATAGACTCTTAATTTTGGTCCTGAATAAGTTCAGCCTAAATCGAGAAAGGAGGGAGGAATTTTTAGGGATCAGGAGTCACGGAGCTTAGCAATTAAGAGACAGAAAGTAATAAAAAAGGAAAATAAAAGCAAAATAGAGGCAGAAGCTTGAGAGAATTTTCTGATTATGGAGATTCGGCCAAGACTTTAACTGATTAGGATGTCCATAAGGTAAACGGTCAAAATTGATTCAGTAAACTCAACTTGGTGGAGCCAACAACGTAGGTTTGATTTTTTAAACTCAATTTGATTAAACTTTCATTGGTTGTTTTCATTCTTCAACAACATTAAGCAATTGTTGTTTCAAGTTATTAATTTAATTGTTATAAACTTTATCCAGTAAAGGATAATTTTGATTTTAATTTGGTACAAACCTTAACAACATGATTAATCCAAGACATTTTGATCTGAAACCCTAATCCATTAGATTTAGCCATATGTTGCATGTTCTGATCCCAATTTGCGTCCAAAACCCTAAATCTTACATGTAGGACATTAGTTTTAGGGTTAAACCTAGTATTGCATAAAAAACCTTAGGTTAGCATTAAAACCCTAGGTAGCATAAAAATCGCAATTTTCATATATAAAAACCTTAATTCTTTAAAACAAAATCCTAATCTTGCATACTTTGATCCCAAACCCTAATTTATTTCTCAAAAACCTAGTTTGTATTCGAAAAAACCCTAATTTGCATTTTAAAACTCTAGTTCACATATTTCAATCTTAGTTTATTTTCTAAAAACCCTAGCTTGCATGTTTTAACTTTAGAATTGTATTTTAAACCCTAGTTTACATATTTTAATTTACGGTTACATGTGAAAGCCTTAATTGGATCAATAAGTAAAAAGAACACTAAAGTCCTAATTTAATTGAGGCACCTTTGTAGACCCCTAATTTTTTACCCAATCCGGTCCAATATATTTTATATAGTCCAAAATAATTTTTGTGTTATTTTAATTAAATAATATTTATTTTAGTATTTATTTTTTATAAGTTTTAATAAAATAATAATAAATAAATAAAACAAAATAAAAATAAAAATAAAAATCGGCGACCAAAAAATCCGTCGCCAAAAGTAATTGGCCAAGGCCAATTTCACCCGCAGGATTTTCCTAGGCGAAATTGGCTGGCCGCACCCAGCTCATAATTTTCCACGTAGTTTCTTGCAAATTCCCTCGCAGCCCGCAGTAGTTTTTTCGCTAGCAAAATTTTCTAACGCAATTTTTTCCGAAACCAAATTCTATTTGGTTTTGGTTTCTTTTCCTAATGAATTTTAGTTTGCTTAAACAATTAGGATTAATCATATAAATTTTTCTATAAATAACACTTTAAAGGATGAGAAAAAGGGACTTTTAGGGGAGAGAACTTTGGACTTGGATCGGATAGTGGAACTTCATATTTGAGAGGAATAAGCAAGCAAGCAATCAAGCCACCAAAGGCAGCAATCTTGCCTTTGTTTTTGTTCATCCAGAAAGCAAATTTTTTGTGAAACCAACTACGCAGGTTTGATCCTTAATTATACATTGCTCATGATCACAGTAGCTTTGTTTCTTTGATTCATAAGAATATACAAACAAAACCTTGATCTATAAATATGTAGTAACATTGATCTTTGTTTCAATAACTTAAATGATTTCTTTTGTTTTCAAATACTTTAAAAACCCTAATTCGTTTCTTTTGTTTCCAAAAACCTTAAATGATTTCTTCTGTTTCCAAATATCTTAAAAACCCTAATTCATTTCTTTTGTTTCCAAAAACCTTAAATGATTTCTTTTGTTTCCAAATACCTTAAAAACCCTAATTTGTTTCTTTTGTTTCCAAAAACCTTAAATTGTTTTGTCTATTTCCAAAAACTTTAAAAATACCCTAAACTGTTTTCCTCTAACTCTTTTCCAAAATTTCCAAATGTTTTGTTAAATCTCCAAACCCTAACTTACTTTACAGTTTCTAAAATTCACAATTACTTTATAAAACTCTAAACTATTTTCTTCAATTCCAAAACCAAAACCGTAAACCCTAGTTTTCCTAAACCCTAATCCTTAAAACCTTAAAATCTTATAAACCTAAACATTCAAACTCAATACAGTAAATCCAAAACAACAATCCAGTAACCAAGAATTATAAACCTAATGTTTTAATATCCTAAAACCCTAATTTCATAATATTACCATTAAACCCTAATTTGATTCATGAAACCCTAATCCATTCCAATTTTTCAAACCATTATAGTAAGTCAAACAAATAACAATAATAATACTAAAATTCCAAAACCCTAAATATTAATTAAAGTACTTTAAATGGAAACAGTAAACCTCAATTTGTATCTTTACTTGCTTTATTTTTACATTTGATTATGTAGTCTATTATATGCTTTGGTGGTTGATTTATTTAATTTATCATGGATGGATGTTTATTATATATTTTGATTGATGTTTAATATCTTTGATTAATGACTTATTTATGATGAATGGTTATTTACTTTTATCGATTTATTTTGATTTCCCAAATGTTGTAAGAGGTATGTTTCCACTTTGTGGGTACCTCATTAATTAAGTTCTATGTAATTTAAATTGCTTTTATATTTTGGACCAATGTAAAGGACATGTTTCTACCTTTTGGTGGGTATCCTATTAGTTTAGATATGAACGATGTAAGGACATGTTTCCATCCTCGGATGGGTGTCCATTTATTTGCTTTGCTTGGACATTGCTTTGATTTTTAATATAACGATTCTTTATTTCAATTGGTGCATGTAATAAGGATAATATTACTATATTTAAGAATTTTATAATATTAAGACCTGTAAAGGAGGCCGGTTCCAATGAACCGGGCGTTGTGGGGGTGCTGGGCCATTTCTCACCTTCCCCACGTGTACCCAACTTTCCGAACCCATTAGGGGGTTGGGGATTCCTTAGGAATCGAGTCATCCACCCCCTTCTTTTTCCCGGCTCGTCCGGGTGGCAACTCCATTTTCTCCGGACTTAGGTCCGTATTCTCTAAGGCCCCGAGCCTAAACAGTGCCGAAGTCGCAAGAACCATTCCACCAGGAGTGGGGACGAAAATCCCCGCTCACAGTGGCTACTCCACTGGGGATAAGAGAAGTTGATTCCATTGGTCTTTATATTATTTTATTCTTTCTTATAATGATATTATCCATTGCATCATATTAGATTATATTGTGTGCGTGAGTTAGGACGCCCGTGTTACCCGTGTTATGTTATGCGAGGGATACCATACTTTCACTCAAGGTATGGAGATCGAGCATGGCATAACCACTCATAGCCTCATACCATTTGGTATATACTTGCTATGGGAACCTAAGCCTTTTAACTCAAAGACTAAAGCTCATGTAATTGGCCTAGTTACTTTCCTTAGGTTTTACCCCAAATGCATGTTGTTTGACTATGGTTAGTTTATCTTAGTCTAAATCATGGCTTATTTGGTTTGTTCTTTTTCTAATATGGCCCAAGTACATTTGTAAGCTCAAAATAAAATTTTCTTTAAAGTCCAAAAGACCAAAGCTATTTTTAAAACTTTTCAAGATGGTTTTTGGACATAAGACTTTTCTAAAAACAAATCTTTTGCTCATAACCCAAATACTAAGCCCAAAATCCATTTTTTCTAAAATCTTTTTACAATGGGCTTAGAAATAAAATTATTTTCATCCAACCTTTTCTTACAAAGAGCTTGCAAATTATTTAGGTCAATTATGAAATACTAAAAATCAATTGTGAGCCTAGTTTATACTAAGAATAATTAATCATGGGCTTATTTTTGGCATGAGTCATTAGTTACTTTTTCAAGTGAGAAATCTATCTATAATAAACCTCTTAATTTAGTTTTAATCCTACATAGCATAAAAGCTACTATAGTTGGTTGAATGGATTAAAACCTAATTAATGGGAATTATTATGAACTGATTTCCATTTTCGAAAATATAACTACTGGTTGAAACGTCCGAGGGAAATATTCAAAAATAAGGTACCCCATATTGGTATTTTGTTAACCATATACCTAGAAAAAGAGACTCACCATTCATGTGTGGAAGTTATAAGGTTGGAAGGAACGTCCTATTTGTCCTTGTTTGTTTATTGTTTGTGCATACATGCATACATTTGCATCTCATATCATTGATCCTTTCTGGCTCACAGCCCTGGATTACGATAGTTCAAAAGCTTACGACAATCCGACCTACGCCGGAAGCGAATAATCTAGCAACGACTCAATCACTTGCTCACCAAAAGCAATGGAGCCCGAGCAAATTCATAGAATGGTGGATGATGCCCTCAATGCCAAGATGGAAGAAATAAAAGAGGCCATGGCCGAGACAGTGAAGAACCAATTTGTTGCAATTTTAGAAAATAATGTCGAAGCGTCTGCTAGCTCCAAGAAGCCAAAGGACAAAGGGAAGGCTAAAGTTGGTGAAGTAGCTTTTGATGATGATAAGGTGATCATTGATGATGATGATTGGGCTCAATACTACTAAGATCCTCAAGACAAAAAGGAGCCGAAGTTGTTGAGAAGGCAACTATTGAAAAGACTGAGACGTCTGATGTTGAGAAGATGATTGTTGATTTAGAAAAGAAATTTGAGAAGAAACTAAAAACCGAAGAGGTGTCCGAGATCGACAAACTATTTGAACAAGATGAGGAGGTCCCTTATAAGTTTAAGATGCCTTCCTTCGCTAGGTACAATGATACTGGAAACTCTCATCTCCATGTGAAGCAGTATATCACTGCTATACAGTCTGCCCGAGCTACTAAGGCACAAACTTTAAGGTACTTCATACTCTCATTGGACCCTGTTGTCCAAAATTGGTTTAACACTTTAAAGGAAAGTACTCAAAAAGATTGGGACATGTTATACAAGACTTTCATTCAGCAATATGGGTATAATGTCGAGTTCGAAGTTACCTTAATGGAAGTTGAGTCCATTAGACAAAGGCCAAATGAGAATTTTGTGGACTATGTGAAAAGATGGAGAAATAAGGCTGCTTTGCTCAAGAAGAGGCCTGATGAATCTGATCAAATAAGGATGATCGTGAGAGGCATCCTGCCCAATCTCTGTGAAAGGATGTCTCACACCCTTATAAGGGATTTCAAATATCTTCTCCAAGCTGGTCTACAAATTGACGAGTGAGAAAGGGAGAAAAATCGCTTTTCAATAAGAAGGAATGAGAAAGGGAATTATCAGCCTAGCAATCAAAGCACGCAAAAAGAAGTTGATGTTAATATAACTGGTCAAGGAAATAAAAGATAATTCTCAAAATTAGGGAAACCTCTATCTTGGGTTTTTAACAAGCTGCAAAAGAAAGGGTTGTTACAACCGTTAGCTCCTCGACCGTTACATAATCCACTATCACCAAACTTCAATGCCGAGGCCTTCTGTCAATTTCATCAAATTCAAGGGCATGAAACAGATAAATGTGCTCGTCTAAGGCATGAGATCCAAGATTTGATTGATAGTGGGAAGCTGCCCGAGCCCGACATGCCCAATACCAAGAACAATCCTTTGCCTAAGTTTGGAAGAGTGCTACCACCAGCAACTTTCATGGTAGGAAAAGGATTGGAAGAAGATTTTGTTTTATCATCCTTTCAAGATGGAAATATTGAAGATGTGAAAGGAAAAGAAGCTTAAACTCAACAAACTTTCCTTAGCTTGAATGTTGCTTTTTAATTTTACTTTCTTTAATATTTAATTGGAACAATCTTGTTTTTCAAATTTAAATTTGTTTGAATAAATTACTTTCATCAAAATTTTGTTGGTCTTTATTCATTTTGGTGCTAAACCAATGAGGAATCTAGCTTGATAATTCATGAATTAATATATTTATGCATCATGACTCGAATGACTTTACTAGGTGAGGGAATTGCTCAATAGCATTGAGTTGTGTATGCTTACTTAGAGAGGGCTCCTGCATAACTACCTTTGTCTAGATCCTAGTCAGTCTTAGAACATGCTTTGACAAACTTTCGAGGCGAAATTGAACTCTGCTTTTTTAAGAAAGAAATGATCTAGGCATTGTTTGGTTAGCCAATAACTAGTATCCACCCTATTAAAATCAATCCCTAGTTGTCCCTTTGAGCCTTCATAAAATTTTTAGCTTTCTTTTCATTGACTTATAAGCCCAACAACCTACCCTGAGCTGTTGTGATACTTTTGACAAGTCTTATGATCACTAAGATGAAGAGGCAAGAAGATCAAAGAAAGAAATGAATACCATGAAGATAGTTGAAGTTCTCAATACCATGAAGATAGTTGAAGTTCTCAAGACCATAAGGGTAGTTAAAGTTCTCAAGACCATAAGGGTAGTTGAAGTTTTCTTAATATCTCCAATATATCAAGACAACATCAGAGTAACAAATGATTCAACCCTGTTAAAGAAGATTTATGTCACTCTACTCATCCATTATTGGAAGCCCAAGTTAGCATAAACAAGACAACTCTTTTAGAGTTAGAACCAAACAAAAAAAATAAAAAAAGAGAGAGAAGAGAAAGAAAAGAAAAGAAAAAAGAAGAAAAAAAACAGCAAGAAAAAAAGAAGAAAAAGAAAACCTAAAATGGCGGTTCAGAAAGCCGACTGAGTTTTCTTTTACCTAAAGCAGCAAAAGGCTTCCATTTGGTTCATAAGGACATTTTGACTTGAATTGGTCCAACCCAACCAAAGATTTAATCAAAATTGGAGAAAAAGGAGAAAGACCATTCAGTTTTTGAAAGTTCTGTACTTGACAGTCCTATAAGGAAGAAGGTCAAAATGATAAAATGCTCAAAGAAAGGGAAGAGTAAGAAAAATAAAAAGAAAGAAAAGGGAGAAGAAGAAAAGAAACAAATTTGGGTACCAAACTTTTTGCAAGGGCAAAGACTGCCCTAATCAAGATCCAAATTAATGCCAAGAAGATAGAAGGAATTTAGAGTCTAGCAAGATTGCTCCCAGCTGCCTAAATTTCAAACAAGAAATTTGTAGTGTGAAGGTTTGTCCATTGTGTCACATCAGCTCCTATCTCAAAATGGCCTTCACTTAAACCAGTGTACCTTATAAACCCCATTTCAAGCCTATCAAAGACATGTTGATCTCTCTTGGTAGGTAGAGTCTATTAGTGGAGATAGTTTGAATAATCATGCATATGAGATAGACAATAATCAAACTCAAATGAGACCTTTGACCAAGTAATGTGTATGTGCCTATCTGAAGTGCAACAGTCCTTGCTTAAATAGAAATAATTCCTGAGTTTAGTATGGTAACTAGGGTTGTCATGTTTTAGATATGTTAATTTGGAAAATCAAGTCCCGAGGTACATTGACATTAATTTGGCAAAGCCAACATTTGATTTCAAAATCAAAATTCAAAATTGAAAATTAAAAAAAAAGAAAAAAAATTTACAAAGCCTTCAAGTTAAGGGAAGTATGTCAAATCATTTAACCTTAAAGAACACATTGGGAAAAGGAAATTATTATTGGCAAGGTCATGAAGAAGCTACCAACTGATATACTGAAACATAGTTTGAAATGGATGCATCCCTGACTCTGCTACTTGGGGTCTCCACCACTTATGTTCTTAACATCTTAAAGATAAAAGCCATAAATGCATAGCTTTCTGTCATTCCAATGCAAGACTTGAACGAGCATCAAAAAGGAGTCAATGAGAATACTTCTGCTGATCACCTCGGTCTGTGAGTCGATGGAACCACAGTAAGTGTTATTCATGCATATCATGCATACATGAGCATATCACATTGCATTTTCTTTGTCAAAGTGAACGGCAAACACCATGTGAAGTAAACAATCAAAAGAAGATATCAAATCAGGGGGGCATGGAAAACCCATTGCTTGAGAAAGTTCCAGTAATCTAGCAAAGAGAAGAAATGCATGCTTGTGCGAAGAACTAGACAACAAAAACATCAATCAAAGCTTGCATGGAAAAAATCTTTGGTTTGAGCCTACACAGGGAACGAAGCTTCTCCTTTCCAATTTTTTGGGTTTATATACCAAACATTTTTCAAATTCACTTGCAAACATTTCACCACGCAGGGGGCAAGGAGAAGATACGAGGGCCAACTAAAAATAGCTGAATTTTTGCAAAAGGAAGAATAAAAGAATGGAACAACAAGTTAAGCCAGAATCCTCAACTAATAAAAGGTCAGTCAAATCCAATTCAATCTCGGGTCCAAGTACTCAGCCACGGGTCCAAGTACCCAAACCAAATCCAGTTAGGATCGAGTATCCAAATCCAGTTTAGGATCGAGTATCCAAATCCAGTTCAGGATCGAGTATTCAAATCCAGTTAGGATTGAGTATCCAAATCCAGTTCAGGATCGAGTATCCAAATCCAGTTTAGGATCGAGTATCCAAATCTAGTTAGGATCGAGTATCCAAATCCAGTTAGGATCGAGTATCTAAATCCAGTTCAGGATCGAGTATCCAAATCCAGTTAGGATCGAATATCCAAATCCAGTTCAGGATCGAGTATCCAAATCCAGTTAGGATCGAGTATCCAAATCCAGTTTAGGATCGAGTATCCAAATCCAGTTAAGATCGAGTATCCAAATTCAGTTTAGGATCGAGTATCCAAATCCAAGTAGGATCGAGTATCTAAATCCAATTAGGATCGAGTATCCAAATCCATATTAGGATCGAGTATCCAAATCCAGTTAGGATCGAGTATCCAAATCCAGTTTAGGATCGAGTATCCAAATCCAGTTAGGGATCGAGTATCCAAATCCAATTCAGGATCGAGTATCCAAATCCAGTTAGGATCAAGTATCCAAATCCAGTTTAGGATCGAGTATCCAAATCCAGTTTCATATCAAGAATCTAAAATCTTTTTTAAGTCTAGAACTTAGCTCGGGTCCAGAACCCAAATTATCCTTGAGTTCAGAACTCGAACCAGGTAAGGAACCCAAAACCTCAACCATCTCAAAAAAATTAGGTCTTATTGCTTTTCACTCTCTTTTTCTAAAGTTTCAGATCGTTCAAGCAGGGGGCAAACTATAGACCCCTCATTTTTTACCCAATCCGGTCCAATATATTTACATAGTCCAAAATATTTTTTATGTTATTTTAATTAAATAATATTTATTTTAGTATTTATTTTTTATAAGTTTTAATAAAATAATAATAATAAATAATAATAATAATAATAAATAAACCAAAATAAAAATCGGCGACCAAAAAATTCGTCGCCAAAAGTAATTGGCCAAGGCCAATTTCGCCCGCAGGATTTTCCTGCGGGCGAAATGGCCAAAGCCATTTCGCCGTAGGAAGGCTGGCCGTGCCCAGCTCACAATTTTCCATGCAGTTTCTCGTAAATTCCCTCACGGCCCACAGCAGTTTTTTTGCTAACGAAATTTTCCAACGCAATTTTTTCCGAAACCAAATTCTATTTGGTTTTGGTTTCTTTTCCTAATGAATTTTAGTTTTCTTAAAAAATTAGGATTAATCATATAAATTTTCCTATAAATAACACTTTAAATAATGAGAAAAAGGGACTTTTAGGGGAGAGAACTTTGGACTTGGATCGGATAGTGAAACTTCAGATTTGAGAGGAATAAGCAAGCAAGCAATCAAGCCACCAAAGGCAACAATCTTGCCTTTGTTTTTGTTCATCCAGAAAGCAACTTTTTGGTGGAACCAACTACGCAGGTTTGATCCTTAATTATACATTGCACATGATCACAGTAGCTTTGCTTCTTTGATTCATAAGAATATACACACAAAACATTGATATATAAATATGTAGTAACATTGATCTTTGTTTCAATAACTTAAATGATTTCTTTTGTTTTCAAATACTTTAAAAACCCTAATTCGTTTCTTTTGTTTCCAAAAACCTTAAATGATTTCTTCCGTTTCCAAATATCTTAAAAACCCTAATTCATTTCTTTTGTTTCCAAAAACCTTAAATGATTTATTCTGTTTCCAAATATCTTAAAAACCCTAATTCGTTTCTTTTGTTTCCAAAAACCTTAAATTGTTTTGTCTATTTCCAAAAACTTTAAAAATACCCTAAAATGTTTTCCTCTAACTCTTTTCCAAAATTTCCAAATGTTTTGTTAAATCTCCAACCCTAACTTACTCTACAGTTTCTAAAAATCACAATTACTTTATAAAACTCTAAACTATTTTCTTCAATTCCAAAACCAAAACCGTAAACCTAGTTTTCCTAAACCTTAATCCTTAAAACCTTAAAACTTTTTAAACCTAAACATTCAAACTCAATACAGTAAATCCAAAACAACAATCCAGTAACCAAGAATTATAAACCTAATGTTTTAATATCCTAAAACCCTAATTTCATAATGTTACCCTTAAACCCTAATTTGATTCATGAAACCCTAATCCATTCCAATTTTCCAAAACCATTACAATAAGTCAAACAAATAACAATAATAATACTAAAATCCCAAAACCCTAAATATTAATTAAAGTACTTTAAATGGAAACAATAAACCTTAATTTGTATCTTTACTTGCTTTATTTTTACATTTGATTATGTAGTCTATTATATGCTTTGGTGGTTGATTTATTTAATTTCAATGCTTGATTTATTTAATTTATCATGGATGGATATTTATTATATATTTTGATTGATGTTTAATATCTTTGATGAATGACTTATTTATGATGAATGGTTATTTACTTTTATTGATTTATTTTGATTTTCCAAATGTTGTAAGAGGTATGTTTCCACTTTGTGGGTACCTCATTAATTAAGTTCTATGTAATTTAAATTGCTTTTATATTTTGGACCAATGTACATGTTTCTACCTTTTAGTGGGTATCCTATTAGTTTAGATATGAACGATGTAAGGACATGTTTCCATCCTCGGATGGGTATCCATTTATTTGCTTTGCTTGGACATTACTTTGATTTTTAATATAACGATGTTTTATTTCAATTGTTGCATGTAATATGGATAATATTACTATATTTAAGAATTTTATAATATTAAGACCTGTAAAGGAGGCCGGTTCCAATGAACCGAGCGTTGTGGGGGTGCTGGGTCATTTCTCACCTTCCCCACACGTACCCAACTTTCCGAATCCATTAGGATTTTGAAAATTTCTTAGGAATCGAGTCATCCACCCCTTTCTTTTTTTGACCCTTCCGGGTGGCGACTCCATTTTCTCCGGACTTAGGCCCGTGTTCTCTATGGCCCGAGCCTAAACAGTGCTGAAGTCGCAAGAACCATTCCACCGGGAGTGGGGGGCAAAAATCCCCGCTCACAACCTTGATTTTGATTTATTGTTATACTTATTATGATGGATGATGCATTTTGATTGTTTTATTACTTATTTTATTTAATCAAATTGTATTTATTTGTTGTTTGGATTTTAAAGGAGATATAAAAGGCATGTTTCCATTTACGTGGGTGCCTTGTTTATTTTATCTATGTATTCTCATGGTTTTTTGGGCCATTGTGGAGGGCATGTTTTCACTAATTGGTGGGTGTCATATTTTGATTTATTAGTATTTTGAACATTAGAACATTGTAATGGCATATTTCCATCTTTGTATGGGTATCCATCTTACTTATTTACTTGTTTGTTTAAATTATAATATGGTTATTTATTTTTCACAATTGCATGTAATATGAATAATGTTATAATAATATAAAAATTTAATAATATTTAGACCTGAAAAGGAGGTCAGTTCCAATGAACCGAGCATTATAAGAGTGCTGGGTCATTCTCATATTCTCCATGCATACCCAACTTTTCTAACCCAAGTAGGGGTTGGAGATTCCTTAAGAATCGAGTCATCCTCCTCTTTCTATTTCTTTCCCTGCCTGTCCGGGTGGTGACTCTATTTCGTAATGTTTAGGCCCGTGTTCTCTAAGATCCCGAGCCTAACAATGTCGCAATCGCAAGAATTATTCCACCGGGAGTGGGGGCTAAATCCCCTCTCACACTTCCAGCAAAGCTAAACCAAATGAAATGTTCAAGATTAGCCACCTATATACAATCTAATACTTACTCAACTCTTCCTCATAACACCTAAGCCTAACACTTGCTATTCTATTCCTTTCCCATGCATTAGTAGTATAGTCATCTATCTTTTCATCCCTTAAACAGCTGAAAACACAGGAAAAAAAAACAAAGAAAGGAAAAGAAAAG
Source organism: Garcia nutans (assembly GCA_947685225.1). Classification (NCBI taxonomy): domain Eukaryota; kingdom Viridiplantae; phylum Streptophyta; class Magnoliopsida; order Malpighiales; family Euphorbiaceae; genus Garcia; species Garcia nutans. The sequence goes on from CANTUV010000013.1 coordinate 31,071,247, forward strand.
AGCGAAAAATGAGAAAAAGAGATGAGAAGAGAAGAGAGAAAAAGAATTTGATGCAAGAAGTGGAGATGGACTTGAAGAACATTAGTTAGGAGCTACAAATAGATGAGTCTTCTAAACTTAATTTTAATTATACTTAAATACTAGTTAAATTTAATGAACTTTGAATGATTAATATGAAGCAATTTGTTGGTTAAATGAAAAAAGAAATGTACAATAATGTATAAGTTGCTGGAAATGGTAGATGCTTGAAAAACCTTAAGTTGTTTTGATTTAATTAATTGAGTTAGACATGTTCAATGAATCCAAAATTTTTACTTGAAGTCAAAGAATATATCTATGTTTTAAGTATAAAATTTCAAAATTTTTAGAGTCCATTTGATATTTTTTTAAAAAAAATAGAGGACTGCCAAAATAGGTACTATGTGGACATAAACTTAAGGTTATTGGAAACATGAACTAAATGTATAGTAAATTATCATGAATTGACATGAAATTTTAAATATAAATTAATATACACGGCTATGTCAGATTGTACAAATTTCATAATTTTTACTGAAGAATTGATAATTAAGAAAAATTGGTGAATTGGGGGCTACCAGAAGAATCTTGATGTTGGTAGAACAGATGAGTTTGGTAAACTTTAGAAGAATTTGTTATTAAATGAATTTGAATAATTTGGAAATTTACATGACAAATCATAAACATTTTAATATTATTTTGGAAGGTTTTTTTAATTTATGGAATTGAATTCATATTTGAAATAATTAGTGGAACCTGGCTTGCTCAATTAGGACTATCTTAAACAGAATTGCTAATTCATGTATGTTTAATTAATTAAAATAGTAAATGAGTTCTAATAATCATAAAAATTTACAGTCATTTATACCCTTTTTTAAAGGTTTCTACTAAATTTCATAATTTTTTGGAATTGATTTAATAAATTAAATAATTAAAAAAATTGAATGGTTTAGACAGAATTAAGAAACTAAGTAAATTGTATTAATTAAAATAGTTAGACATAAGCAAATAATATGAAATTTCAACACGTGGTATTTCTATTTTCTACTAAAAATCGGCAATATTTTGGAATTTTTGGAATTAATTTACTAATTTAAATAAATTGGAGAATCTGCACTGTTCAGTAATGAGTAGGTTAGATAGTGATAATAAATTATGAGGTTGATTATAACTAAGATAGTAAATTATTTTAAAAATAATATATATAGATAGAATAAATGATTTTTATGAATAAATATATATCATCTTCAAATTTTGGAGCAAATGATGGAATTTGCCATGATGAAAAGATCATTTGCCATGATATATATATATAATGGTATATGGCACCGTGGCTATTTTTCTTGCATATGTAAAGAGAATATAAAGATAATATACAAAATAAATTACATAAGGGTGATCAGTGAAGAATTAAATTGAATGTATTAATTTTAAATAAAAGACAAAAAAAAACTAATTAATAAGATAATATGGAATAACTAATGTACATATAATAGGATTGGGAAAGATACCTTATCTCCCATTTGAACAACGGATTTATCATCATTAGGGCAGTAGGAAAGGCAAAGGTTAACCTTATTATTTGACTACTAGTAAGTAGCAAGCCCAATAGGCAAATTGTAATGGACATGAAGGATATTAGGGAATTAACGAAATATAAAAATATATATGTATAACTAGAACTATAATGCATTCTGATAAACTTTAGTATTATATATAGAAAATAGATAATGTGATTTGGAAACCCCAAATGCTTATCATGATTTTGCATAGCTCAGGAGAAGATGTATAAAAATAATTTAAATAAAAAATTGAGATGAAGTAATTGCGTGTGAACCAAGTCCCATGCAAGACGCTTAGGAATGTGCAAAATTGTCGGAACCGGATCAATCCGACCGCGATTTGACTAGCCTAACCAATTATATCAGTTAAAACTGATTAGATTGATCAGTTTTAGCTTGTATATTTACTAGAAAAATTGATTAACTCAATCTAATCAACTGATAATAGTCAGTTTTCAAAGATAGATTTTTTCGACCGATTAATAGTGGGTGAGTTAGCTAACCGCTAAAATCCGACCAACCCAATCATTGCATGTCCCTAACGACGGTTATTTCCAAATAAAATAAACTACGTGAACATTCAAAATGTAGAGGGTCATAAGTGATAAATATTAACTAGGGAATCATAAGAAAATATTGCTTAGAGATTATGGTAGGTAGAAGAGACAAAGATAACAAGATGATTGTTAGCATTAAAACCCTAATCCTTTTACAAGATTAGTAATCAATAACTTACCCAAACTAATATTATAAATCTATATCAAATTATATAGTAGGGCTAATTTAATTTTTTGCCCTTCTTTGAGCAACTACTTGGATAAGGACTGCCACAAATAAACACTAAACAACATATATGTGGTAGATCATATGGTTAAAAAGGAAAAAAAAAAACATAATATTATGGAAATCTTGTAGCAACGAAAAACACATATAAATAAATATTAAGAAAGAGTCATAGTATAAAAGAACACTTAAATTTGTTGAAATTATTAAAGATTAACAATAATTATTTTAAAGGACTACTCGGAAATGTGTGTATAAATGTGGGATTAAAGTAAAATAAGTAGTGAAGTAAAATATGAGCATTAAACATAAATTGAAAATCTTAGATGCGTAAGTAATAAATTTAGCTTCAAAAGATATATGCACGGAGTTAATTCCATGCACGAAGGCCTGCCCAAATAAATGTGAACATATACAGAAGTAAAGCATATACATAGAAGTGAATGGCCTCGAGGCAATACAAATGCAACCTTTATATAGCAAATAAGAAAAAAAAAAACAAAGATTGAAATTTATAACAGACTTTATGATGAATGTTAAATAGAGAACCAATGGAATGAAAATACTTAAAAATATAGGTTACTATATTACATGAAAATTATTAGGGTTGATAACCCTGCTACAATAAACAACCACATGGATAAGGAAGATCACCATAGAAAATGATTGGATGATAAATGGTGAACCGTGAGGTTATAAAAAAAATAATTAAATTAAATTAAAGGAAAAACTACCTGACTATGCGCATAAAGTATAGACGAGCTTGATGGAAGAAATTACTATGATGACAGCTGCATGGCCAGCTACTAATAAAAAGGGCGAAATTACGGCTGTATTTTTTTTTATTGTAAGTCAATTGTTGACTGGAGTATTGTTTAATGAAACAAAGTGGGTGTAAAGAAATTGTAAGACTGATATGTATTGTCTATCATAATTGATAATGGAGCTAATAGAAAAAAAATAATAAATAAAATGAACAAAGATAATGTAAGGATTGTACTACATATGATCATAGAAGACAATATTCTTCATAGGAGGAGGGAAACAACAACAATAATCATAAATGATAAAAAGAGGATATAGGTTTACGTTCAGGGCCGGTGAAGGCCCTGTGCAAAGTGGGCTACTGCACAGGGCCCCCAGCTTGCACAGGGCCTCAATTTTTTTTCTTTTTTTTTTAATAGTAGGTTTTATGCCTACTATTAGTAGGTTTTAATAGTAGGTTTTACAATTTTTTTTTTTTTAGGAATAGGGTCTAATTTATTCTGTTTTTCTCTAAGAACAGGGCCCCTTAAATATTTAAGACGGCCCTGTTTACGTTACATATATATATACATATATATAACAATTAGATGCGCAACAATGATTATAAAACTTATAAGGCTTAAGTCCTCTAACTATCTAGAAAACATAATAAGCTGCTTTGACAAGGCATTTCTAATGAAAAATTGATAATAAAAGGAAATATATTAAATTTGATTTTAGAGCAACTGGGCACGTTAGAAAAAGAAATTGATAATAAAATTTGATAAACCATTTAACAAACATTGAGAGGTCAGAATTTAAATCACACTAAAAATTTGAATATTCACTGAGTTGGCAGCTCATGTATTTACCTCTGTAGTTTAATATTTTGCAGGTACTACGACTTTGGAGATAGTGACTCTGGAATCAAATAGAGAGAAGCATAGTGACATGGAAAAAATATAATGTGTTATCCATAAAATCTACACGGAAATATGTGTATAAATGTGGGATTAAAATAAAATAAGTACTGAAGTACAATATGAGTATTAAACATAAACTGGAATTCTTAGATGCGTAAGTAATAAATTTAGCTCCAAAAGATATATGCATGGAGTTAATTTCCATGCACGAAGGCTTACTCAAATAAATGTGAACATACATAGAAATAAAGCATATACATTGAAATGAATGGCATCGAGGTAGTACAAATGCAACCTTTATATATAGCAAATAGGAAAAAAAAAGACAAAGATTGAAATTTATTACATACTTTATCATGAATGTTAAATAGAGAACCAGCGGAATGAAAAAGTATAAGTTACTATCCCATATGAAAATAATTATTCCGGTTTATGACCCTACTACAATAAACAACTACATGGATAAGGAAGGACACCACAGAATATGATTGGATGATAAATGGTGAACCATGAGGTTGTAAAGGAATAATTAAATTAAATTAAAATAACACTATAATGAGTCTCTTATCTTATGACAGAAACCCAACTTAGGTGGGGGATAAATTCCCTGGCTATGTGCATAGAGTATAAACGAGCTAGATGGAAGAAGTTACTGTGATGATAACTCAGTAGCCACCTACTAATAAAAAGAGAGAGTTACTGCCTTGTATTTCTGTGACCGCAGGTCACCAATTGACTAGAATACAGTTTAATGAAACACCGTCGGTGTAAAGGAATTGTGCAACTGATATGTATTGTCTATCATAATTGATGATGAAGCTAATAGAAAAAATAAATAAATAAAATGAACAAAGATAATGTGAAGATAGTACTACATTTGATCATAGAATAAAATATTATTTGTGGGAAGAGGGAAACAACAACAATAATCATAAATGATAAATAGAGGATATAATTTATGTATGTATGTATGTATACAATATACGATAAATATAAAGGTAAATTAAGGAAACTTTAGAAAAAAAAAAACAATTAGATGCTAATTGAGGAAATTACCAATACACATGTGCAACAATTAGTATAAAACTTAAAAGATTTAAGTCCTCTAAAGATGAGGAGGATAACAGATTGAATCCTAAAAAACTTAATAAACTGCTTGATCCTAGAAAATTTAATAAACTGCTTGAATAGGCGTGTCTAATGAAAACAAAAAAAAATAAAAATAAAAATAAAAGGAAAGAGATTAAATTTGATTTAAGAGCAACCAGACACGTTAGAAAAAGAAACGGATAAACAAATTTGATAAACCATTTAACAAATCTTAAGAGGTCAGAATTTAATGGAAAAAAAAATGTAAATATATAATGTATCTCCCTTGTTTATGCAAGTTGTAAAATATAGACGAATTTGCACTGTTTACATCCAAAACCAATTCACTTTTCAATAATACGAAGCCACCCATTTTATTTACAATTTTACCTCTCCCGCGCTGATTTTTCTTTTTTTTTTATTTTGTAATTTTCTTTTTTAATGATTTTATCTTATTTATATTTTTTTATTTAAAAATTTTTTTAATATCATATTTTTAATATATACATAAAAATAAATATATACATAACATATACACAATATATATACAACATATACAAAATACATACTCAACAATATAAACTACATCTACAACATCTACAATACATCTATAACACATCTACATAATATTTTTAATATTTATTTAATTTTTTATTCACACAATATTCAACAATTTTTACATAAAATACATATAACTTAAATAACAAAAACATAAAATACATACAACATCAATAACACATCTACAATATCAACAAAATAAATACAATACATCTATAATATATTTACATAACCAAATTATGTGTTTTTTTCTTGAATTGTATAATATGTAAAATTTGTTTAAAAATAAATTTAATAATTTTTATTAATATATTTTTAAATTTTATTTTATTTTATTTTCTTTGAGTATTACTTATTTTCTTATAATTAAATTAAATTTTCTTTCTTTATAAAAAATTGTGATTTTTATATAATGAAAAATAATTTAAAATATTAATTTTTATTATTTTATTAGAATATTTTTATTTTATAGTGAAGTTTGAAAAAAAAATAAAAATTTAAAGTAAAATATTGATTGTAGTGAAAAAAAAAATTTGAAAAAAAAATATTTTAGTGAGAAATGAGATATTTTTAAAATTTTGTATAAATTTTTTACAAAAGTGTAAATATTTTAGTTTTTTTTGAGTGAAAAACTCAGTGAATTTTGAGTTAAATTACTGGGTTAAAATATATTAAAAAAAACTTAGTGGATTTCCAATTGAATTATTATATCACTGGGTTATTCGTGGTTCTGGCAAATTTAAATTGACCTAAAGTCTAGGATTATCGTGCCACTAGATCCAGGGTGTGACAGTTTGATATGTTTGTCTAACCCAATAATTGAAGTACTTATAACTATTGAAAATGAGTAAAAAATTACAAGCAAAGAGCTCAAGTATATTCTATTATGGAAATCTTTTAATATTTTTTGAACTTTTATTTTGCTTATTCCGATGAAAATTTTTTAGGAATTTCAAGTATTTTTCACAAGCACTGCAAAGAGAGAAGAATACAAGTCATTATTAGCATAAATAAATGTATTTTTAGTCAAAGCATAATGTTCCAAAATATGGAAAGCTTGTATAGTTTAAGCAAGATCTTGTTGAAATGTTCTAGCAATCTTCATTTTTTTTCATGCAAGTTGAATTGTTTTTAACATTGTGACAAATATGCGACATCAAGATTTAACTGCTTCAACGAAATGAATATTGAGTTATCAATGTGTATCATAGGATCGGAATAGCTCATTCTCATCATTTGATAAGAGAAAGTAGATGTAATTTGTTAAATTTTACCTAAATAATTTTTCATCACTCCAATTAATGGCACTAGGACATCAACTTTTATGAATATGCGTTCAAATAATCATTTTTCTTATATTATAAGAATTAATTTATTTATTCATTAGTGTATTTATTTTTTCAAATGTTTAGAATATGACATTTTAAAAATATCAATGTAACAAAAAAATTGTTTCAACATTTTATTAATTTTTATATATTTTAAATTTTATTGCCAATATCCGAACTGATTTCCAATCTTACATTTGACCCGTCTTTTTTACGCCAGCGACCTCTGTTATTTTATATATATTAATGTCTCATCATCTACTCTATATATACAATATGGTTCTGAGTTCTGATCTGCTGGAAGCTAGCTCCATGAGCCGAATAAACTTCCATCATCTATTTCTGTATATAACGCCATATGGAAACAAAGATTCTTTCCTCAGGAATCCGGTACTCAAAACTACCGGAAAGTTACATCCGACCGGAATCTGAACGTCCTAGGCTATCGGAAGTTTTAGACTGCCTGGACGTTCCGGTTATCGACATGGGTTCTGGGGATAAAGACCAAATTGTCAAACAAATTGGTGACGCCTGCAGGAACTTTGGTTTCTTCAAGGTAATAAATATACTGTCTATACATTTACTATGGTCATTTATTATTTTAATAAATCCGATTTTGGTTGTTAGTTGTGAGTCTTGTGATTCGAATTCAATTTTTTTTTAAGAACATGTAGCTAATTGAAAATTAATTTATAATATGTATCTAATCAATTACTGAAGTATTATGGATAGTTTTCGGGCATGGATTTAATTGGATAGTTGAAGTTTGCAGGTGACAAATCATGGAGTTTCCATTGAAGGAGTGGAGAAGATGTTTGAAGTGGCAAATGACTTCTTTAGACTACCAGTGGAGGAGAAACTGAAGCTTTATTCAGATGACCCATCAAAGACAATGAGACTTTCTACAAGTTTTAATGTTAAAAAAGAAAAAGTTCATAATTGGAGAGATTATCTTAGACTCCATTGCTATCCTCTTCCAAAGTATGTGCCGGAGTGGCCTTCTAATCCTCCGCCATTCAAGTAAGTCGCTCTCTTTCTCTCTCTCTGAGATTTGCTTTAATCACCGAAGGTTACATAAACATGGGCTTGAAAACATGTCATGTGCTTCTTGTTTCATTCTTCATTTTTAAATTTTTGCATTTGTACAAAATAGGAAAATGAATATATATTGACTTGGGAAACCTCACATGAATGTTCCATTCTTTGGAAGTCTTTTAAAAGAACAACAAAATTACGATTACATCATAAGAACAAAAACATAACTACGCTTACATCATAAATTGTGTTTTTAGGTTAGTATTTTACATTTTATGAAGATTCATCATAGCTAAAAACATTATTATGAAGATTTCCTATCATATTTTAAGGACATTCGTATTTTTATGGGGACACTAAAAATTATTTAATTTTAAAATTTATTCTATTATTCTAATATGATTTTCAGTGATTCCATTTGATGTATAAAAATCTTGAGTCTATTATTTTATATTTTATTCATTTATATATTTTTATTTTTTTTATAAACAAAACAATGAAAATTATATATTTAGGATTTTATGGAAGTCATCATGAGACTATATAAAAAACACTAAATTTATGCATGAGCTTTGCAGATCTATATATTATATTTAATTTGATAATAAAAAAAGATCCTATTTTCAATAAATAAATAAGAAGCATCAAGCATGCAGTCTCAACTTGAGACTTTATGTTTCATGCTAGTTTTGATAAATGTTACCGTCTTTAAAGGTTTAATTTTTATTTTCTAGCTTCAATCTATAAAACATCAACATCCTATCCAAAGCTAAAAGGTATTCATATCCGTTAAAAATGAGTGCATAGCAACATAAGATAGAATTTTATTCTCCGTTAATTAAGATTATTTAGCCCTACAATGAAATAAACGACAAATGAAGTATAGCTCTTTCATTAGTTATTTCTTATATATATATATATATATAATTTGTATTTTATAAATTAAAATATTTTATCATATGGTGAATTAATTCTTAAAAAAAATTATAATCACTGAATTAATAAAAGGCAGATTTACTTTGTTGGGTTTTAAACTTTTATTTTTCTGAACGAAAACTTTTCACTGGTAGTTTTATAAAACGATAAATTCACTTCTCAATTCAATTTAAGTAAAATTTTTATAAAAGTATGGTAAACTAATTCTTACTATTTGATTGTGCTTGTAATAGTAAACTAATTTGTACATATAGAGGAGTTGACTTGAATTGGAAAAAATATATGCATATGTAGAAAGTCACCGACTTTTATGCTTTTCTCCTTAATTTCACATATGAATACAAAAATAATTATTTTGTCTTATATATATTTTTATTTCTATTGAATAAATATACAAAAATTTTAAAATCTCATCATTAATTTTTCAAAAATCTTAATCTCTTTGCATAAAGAAAATTAAATTGAAAATTCATCTCATTTCACTAATTAAAATTCACAGCCATGTCCACCACGGAAACTAAAAATAACCGATGTGTCAAAATTATTTATTAAAATTATTTTTATGTTTTCTTTTGGTAATGTTTTTTTTCTTGGTAGTAAGACGCTGATTCTTCAATATTTCTTATATATATACATAGTATGTATACATAATACTTTAATATGTACATGTTTAAAGTAAATAAATCGTCTCATGTATGGTTATGAATTTTCTATCAATTAAGTAAAAATACTATTTAATTATGGTATGAGACAAATATAGTGGTCTTAGTTAAACGAGCAATTTATTTATTTTGTGAAATGTATTTTTTGAGTTTATAATTAATAGTTAACTGACTGAATATTCAGTTAATTGATTAAATATTCGGTTCAGTTAACTGATAATATTAAATTACGATCGGTTTAATTAAAAAAATTAATTTAATTTAATTTTTAATTCAGATAATAGATTTAGTTTGATCAGTTAATTATTAATAAAAAAATTTAAAAAATTAATTTTATTTAATTTTATTTATTAATTTTTACTTAATTATTTAATTATATTAATTTTTTATAAATATAAAGTTTTATTATAAAATAAAATTATTTTTAATTTTTTAATATTTTTAATTTTTTATTTAATTATATTACTTTTTTATTATAAATATAATTTTATTATAAAATAAAAAATAATTTAATTAATTTTATAATTAATAAATTGATCTATTTATTTCAGTTAATTAACTGAATTAATTAAAATTAAAAATTGACGGGAACTTACATGGAAAAGCAAAAAGTGGTTGAAAGTTTTTAGTCATTTTCAAAACATCACGCATACTGTTATTCTTTTAATCATTTTTAACACATTAAACATGCTGTTGTTCCCTATGCTTCAAAAAAAAAAAAAGGCATGCTGTTGTTCCCCTTTTTTGTTTTTTATATAATGGAACCACATTTTGTAATTTTTATTCTCTTATTTATTTATTTTCATGTTACTATGTATATTTTTACGCACTAAAAAATATTAATAAGTAAATTTAAATTAAATAAATTGAAATAGTAATATTTGGTGATATGAAATTTAAATACTTATAAAAATATTTGTATAATTGCAAATTTAAAAATAACTACACTTGTTTTTAATAAACTACATAATATACAGGGCCGTCTTGGACATTTTAGGGGCTCCGAGCAAAAATTAAGATATGGGCCCCTAAAAAACAGTGTCGAAGCGAAAATTTTCACAACATGAATATAAAGGAGGAGCCGATGGACTTCACTTTTAAGTTTAAGTTCAAATATGACTAAGTTCAAATACATCAACTATTAAGTTTGAGGGGCCCATATATATTAACCAAACATACATAACTTTTTCATTAATGATTGACATTTAATGAAATGTATTTGTTTAGATTCTGATATAAGATAGCAAATTTGAGAAACAAGCTCTTCACATTTTGCCACATGCCTAATTTCAAGTCACAGCCATGATAGCAATTTTCAAATCATACTAAATAAACATCCATCCAATGAAGCAAATAGTAATAAAGGAACTTAAAAGAGAACCACAATCCGCATATCTGATTCAACACTACAGTAAAAACAGAACAAATGCACTAAGAGATCTTACTGTGATTCATATTCCAACATAGTTTTTGATATTCAATGTATTAAACATGGATTAACTGTAATTTTAAAAACTATATTCAAAATTATATTTCACATTCACCTAAATTGAAGCTGGTGAATCACAAATTTCCTTGTATACCAATTAACAAATGTTTCAAGGATCTGCATTTCATTTCCTGCCCTGAGCAAACCAAAGAGGCCACTAACTTTTGTTTTGTTGCCAACAAACCAGTATGATTTATTAGTGAATTCAACAAAGGGAAGCCAGCAACTACAGGCAGTGTTGGAACCCTTGTGGGTTAAAATAAGCTTAACTTAACACACCAAATTAGTCTCACTGCTTAAATTTCAAAACAATATTTTAAGAAGCATAAGACAAAATAAAAGGCATATTATCACTTTCAAACCCAAAAACACAGATTGGTGAAGAGGGAACTTGCCTTGGGAAGAGGAGGGACTTCTAAGGCCTGGAAATTTTGACCCGAATCACTCAGACTTATCAAATCATCAATGCTAACAACAGTAGGACTCTCCCAAACTAATAAATCCAAATACCCATCTCCAAAACCGGATCCACCGAGCCCAGACCCGACTAAGCCATTACTTTCTCCATTCAAAAGAAGAGCTTTCTTATCACCGATATCATCAAACCCAAAATACTAACCAGCTCATTCAGTGAACGACAACCACTAAACCCTTCAATTGGCCTCCGATTATGGACGGACGACAAAGAAAGATTGTGCCTTTCCCAGTCACAGTTTTGGCATAAAACAGAGTGCTCTGTTTCGCAGAAGATTGAAGCAAGGGAAGAATCGCAAGCGTCGCAAAGCAGAGACCGAGTATGTTTGGAGAAAAGCTTATTAGTTGAGTGAACTTCACGGTCGCATGAAATACAAAGCTTGGCCGAGTCAGCTCTGCAATAAAGAAGAGCTGTTGTGTCGTTACAGTAATCAGGTTCAAATAAGGGGCCCATAATTTTTTTTTGGATTTGAGGGGCCCTGAGCAATCGCTCAGGGTGCTCTCTTAAAAGCCGGGCCTGATAATATATTTAATTAACTGTTACATAATTAAATTGACCGTTAATTTTTTCGAGTCAGATCAAATCAATTCAAAAATTGCCACTTACAAATATAGACTAATAATAAATAAATTTCAATCAAATTTAAAATGAATTTTGACAATAAAAATGCTACATGAATTATTGTAGTGGTAGAAAAATTTTCAATTGTGTTTTTTCTCACTATTTTTGATGGATAATAGTATTTGAACCGCATAAAAATAAGCTTGGCCAATGATATTTTACCATAGATCTATATAAGATAATTTTTTTTTTCTGGGTTATTTCAACACACTGAAGTAATTAATTAAAACTATTATTAAAGTATTATGTTGTTGAATTATAAACATTAAATTAGTCAGTATCTCTAACTAATTCTGAGAATTTTAGATTAACAGTGCTAATATCTCCATCTATATTAGAATATAGTGCTAAGATCACCATCTAATATTTTTTCTTTCAATTTTATTTTTTAGATTTTAATAATTTTCCAAATTGTTAATTTAAATAGTTACAATTTTTAATATTAAAAATATTCTTTTTTAGAAGTATATTTTTAAAAATATTCCTTTTTAATTTTAATTTCAAAAATAGCTTTTTTTTCAACTTTTAATATTAAAAATATTCTTTTTTAGAAGTATAGTATGTATATAATGAATAAAAGTGTTTGTAAGCTTCCTTAAATTTGACTTAGTAAAATCACATTTATTTATTTATTTGCTCATTTAATAATTGAACTCAATTTTACCAAGTCAAATTTAAGGAAGCTGACAAACACTTTTATTCATTATATACATACATATACATATACATATATATATATATATATATTTGTCATAGAGAAACGTTCTTAGCTGCTTAGGATAAGTACATCTATGATGCCGCCGTAATCATGATTTGATAATCAAAATCAAAAGAGTAATGTATGCTTAAAAGATAAATTCTAACAAAATGAATAGGCTCATTATGAGCTTTTAGATTTTAAAAATGTTTGATTGAAAAATTTTTATCCCTTTTACTTTGAAATTTAGAAATGAAAAAAATCAATTAATTTTTTTACTTTAGTTAATGAGTATTCTCCTACTCTCAAATCGATAAGAATAAGTTTTAATCAACTATTACTTTATTAAGAACTTAATACAATTAAATAATATGATTAAAAAATTAAATAAATTTATAAATCTAAATTTAGTTCAATTTCAAGTAATTCATTGCATTAAATTAGTAATTTGAGAAAATATTATAATAATATACTATCATAATAATTTAGATTAAGCAAAATATACTTAAAATAATTATCATTTTAGCTTTGTTTGCGTTAGGCGACATCATTGTTGATTGGTTTTTCTTGAGGTTAGAGTACTTTCAGATGGAAATTTATTCGGTGCACATGGTTTGTATAAACTATACGGAACGTCAGATTTATATATCTCCACCTGGTCCACCAACCACTCGACACTGTACGTACGAAATGTCATATTCACTGAAATCACCCAAAATGTCATTTCTGTGCTGGCATTTCTTTAAGCTTACGGCAATAGTTTATTTTTTTAATGGCTAATATAATTTTTATATATTAAAATTAAATTTTAATCAATAATATTAAATCTATTTATCAGGAGAGTAACTTCTGTAAATTGTAATATTGATATTTTAATATTATTATTCTCAATTGATTTCTTACTTTGAGAAGGTTGAAATATTTTACTATTAATTTAACTTAAAAATAATAATTTTTCATCTGAAATAATTTTCTAATTTAAAATATATTTTTGTAATCAATCGCAAAATAAATGAATTGAAATAAACTTAATAATTAAATGAATTGAAATAAACTTAAATAATTATCGAACATATCAGTTGAATTTCTATTATAAAGAAATACATAAAGAAGTTAGTAACTGACGTGCAACAAATATTTCAAATAATGCTTAGTCCGGTTGAATTTTATAATTTGTGTATTAGTATTTTAATTATAAAACTAATAAAATCGTTTAATTAGCGGAGTAGGGTTCTCTTCTTCTTCAATTCTTGAGCAGAGCTTTAACTACGTCATACTTTGCCGTCCCTCCGTTGGGTAGTGACGTCAGAGAACGAAATCCGTGTTGACGTAAGCAAATTGAATCATGAGATCAGTAATTGATGTGGGTGACGTGTCATCGACGAGGCAACTGCCTCTGTAGCTGGCAACTCACCGCGTCATCGATGAGGCAACCACTACTACTATTATTATTATTAAAATATCTACTCTATATTTTGCAAATGATTTAAATTAATAATAAAAATTTCAACTGATTGCCAGTCGATATTTTGCGAGTGATTTAAATTTAATAATAATAATAATAATTTAGTATAAGTAAAATACAAATTAACTTTTTAATAATTTTTAAGAATTATTAAATTTTAATTATTAAAAAAATTAGGCGTTAATATTTTTAGATTTTAAAATGATTTAAAAGCCTATAACATATTATATCTAAATTATAAATATATAAGCCAAGACGGGTAAAAGTATTATAAAAAGTGAAATATCATCAAAATTTTAAAATAATTTTATATTATTTTTTAATTAATTTATATTTAATTTTAATAATTTATATAAAATTTAAAATTTAAAATTTATTATATTTGTGACTATTAATCTTCTATGGAATAATTACACATTAACGTAATTTCATAATATTAATTAAATAAATTATATTTGTTAATTTTTAATTTTTTATAAATTAATTATATATTAATATAATTAAATATCATTGATTTATATATTTTTTAAAAATTTTAAAAAGTTAAAAAATATATGAATTTTAACTTTTTTTAATAAATTAATAATAAATTTATTTATTTATTTATAATAATTATTAATTATATATTTTTAGAAATTAAAAAATTAAAAAATAAAATATATGATTTTTTTATAAAATACAAATTAATTACATATTAATATAATTTAATAATATATTTTAAAATTTTTAAAGGTTGAAAAATATATAATTCTTAATCTTCTTATTAAATTAATTATAAATTAAGTAATTTATTAATAATAACAATTAATATATTTTAAAATTTAAAATTTTAAATAATAAAAAATATATAATTTTTAACATTTCTAATATATATATACATACACACACATCATCAAATTTAAAAAAAAAGACTAACTTACATTTTTTCTTTTTTAATTAATTTTTTTATTTAATTGTAATAATTTTTTTAATTTAAAATTTAATAATTAATAAATTATATGTGTGACTTTTAATTTTCTATAAATTAATTATACATTAATATTTTTTAATTAATAATTTATATTTTTTTAGAAATTAAAAAGTTAAAAAATATAAAACTCTTAACATTCATAATAAATTAATTATAAATTAAATAATTTATTTATAATAATAATTAATTTATATGTTTTAGAAATTTAAAATATTTATAATAAAATATATGATATTTAGCATTTCGAAATCCTGATCATATATATATGTATGTATGCACCATAAAATATATATATGCATAATGTGAAAAATGAAAAGAAAAAAAATAGTATTTATTGTATTTAGTAAAAATAATTATCAAATATGAATATAAAAGGTAATGTATTTAATAAATTATTAATAATATTTTTAACTTAAATTATTAATTTATAAAAGACAAAAGTAATGGATTTAATAAATTATTAATATTTAGAAGTATTAATACATGAAAATAAAAAAATATATATTTAATAAATTATTAACATTTAGAATTATTAATACATGAAAATAAAAAAGTATATATTTAATAAATTATTGATATAAATTTAATAACTAAAAATTTTAATATATTTATATTTAATAAATTATTAATAAATATTTTAAATGAAACTATTAATATATAAAGATAAAAAATTTGTATATATAATAAATTATTAATATATTTTTAACTGAAACTATTAATATATGTAAAAATAAAAGATTATATATTTGATAAATTATTAATATCTGAAGATAAAATATCTTATATATAAAAAATTTATTGACCAAAATTAAAAAATGAATGAAAAGTAAATTATTACGTAATTTATATATATACTGTAAAAATATCATGAATTATAGTTATTTACCTATTTATATATTATTTATGTTTCATAATTTATTGTATAAAACTATTAATATATAAAGATACAAAATTAGATTATATTTCAATTTTATTTTCTATAACTATACTAATAATTGCTAATTATATTAAGTCTAAAAATTATTGACTAGAACTATTAACATACGAAGATAAAAAATCATATATTTAATAAATTATTAATATATAAATATAAAATATCATATGTGTAGTAAAATTTTTATAACCTGATAAATAATTATTCTCGCATATCGTGTAACACCCTTATACCCAATATATGTATACTACATACACACAACATATGTAATATATGAATATATGATACAAGAATACCACAACCCATTTTAATAAAACAAATCTTTACTTATAAAATCTGTATAAACTTAAATCATTTAACTGATATCATATAAATAATAAATGAAATATTACTTGCTAAAATACATATATAACTTCATTACCGAATGTTTATCTAAAATATTTTTGATGGTTTGCGGAATATATATATATATATATATATACACATCAAAATATAGCATAATATTCATGAAATCAATATGTACAAAAATATAAAATATATACATGCTGCAAGTTTGTCTCTGATTTTGATGTCCAACAATCAATTCTGCACTCAAGATCTTAAGCCTAGACTCGACTCGGTCTAGACGAGCTCTCCGGCTCAACCGAATCTACCTTATCACCTGCGCAATGAATCACAATCGCGTTAAGCCAAAAGTCTAGTGATACAAACTTTGATAACAATATAATTCAAATGCAATGCCAATGCACAACAAATAAAGATATTATATCTCATAACATTATATCATTATATCTTAATATATTGCTCAATTGTTCTATAATTTATAATTCACATAAAAGCAAACACAAGCATAGGCCCAAAATGATCTAATATGCTATTCAAATCTCAGAGTTACTGCTTTGGTCCAAGCTGACACTATGTGTCTAGCCTCGAAGGCAAATCATAATCACAATGAGGATTACCTCATATGTAACATCCCAACTAGGCTTCAAGGACTAGGCCCAACCCATCTTCAAAGGACTGCTACATCATGTAACATCCCAACTAGGCTTTAGGGACCAAGCCCAACCCAGCTTCAAGGGACTGTTACGTTTTAGGCATGCTGTCAAATATAAAACTCTGAAAATTGAATAACATACTAGACACAGAATTCTTTTATAATTCCATTATTAATATCTTTCTCATTATCTCAAGATCAAGCTAAGCACAATGTCTCAATTATCTCATTTATATCAATATAGCCATCACCAATAGCTTTATATACCATCTTTAATGTACATACAACAAATTGCATTACCCATATGTTTTGGATTATTATCATATTTTACACAAAGTTCACATTACATATAATGCATTTGTGACATTATACAAATCATAGCATATTACTTATGCACCAACAATGTAGTAAGTAACGTAACACATTTTTCAACCAAATATGTTAAGTCCCAATGTCATATAAATATAAACAATTATTCAAAGTTTATACTTACCTTTAAAAACAACAAACACCACTTTCAACCTCCTTTTCCAAGATATCTCTCAACACTTGAACTGAGGTAACTCAAGTTTCTTCAAAGCCTAAACCAAATGTGATTATAAATAATCACTTAGTGATACACATATAGGTATAAACAAAACCTCTCAACACAAGGATAAAAAACACAAAGAAAAATACATAAAAGAACTATTTAGGGCAAACTTTATACATGATACGCTTAACAATACGGGCGTGCCAATGATCGTGTCCTAAATCCACAATACAAAAGCTTTGACACACTCAGTGATATGGGCGTGTCAATGACCGTGTCCAAAGCTCTATATTACAGCAGATAAGACACGTCCAAATATATGGGCGTGTCCCTTTCCGTGCCAAAACTCCTACAACACAGTAGCTATGACACACTCAGTGTCATGGGCGTGTCACTGTACGTGTCAATACTACAATATTACAGAAGCTGTGACACGCTCGGTGACATGGGCATGTCACTGCACGTGTCACCCACATTGAAAATAGAATCATCGACATGCCCAAAAACATGACCGCATCACCGAGCGTGTCAAGCCAAAAATCCTGATATCATCACATAATTGTCACATCCAAAATTATCTTTCATTACCCTTTTCATCTCTATCAAACTCAACCAAATCCATCATTATACCACAAAATATTTGTATAAACATCAAAACAACTCAATTAAAAGCAAAAATACACAATTGCAACTATGACTTCACAACTCAAAAGTTACACAACCCAAAACTCGTATTCTCTTCA
The DNA here is from genome assembly GCA_947685225.1 of Garcia nutans. NCBI lineage: Eukaryota > Viridiplantae > Streptophyta > Magnoliopsida > Malpighiales > Euphorbiaceae > Garcia > Garcia nutans. The sequence goes on from CANTUV010000013.1 coordinate 31,089,808, forward strand.
CCAAACTTAATATTTCTTCAATCCAACCCCAAATTCATAGTTAATTACCCAAAAGAACTTCAAACATACCAATAACAACCATTAACACATACTACACCAAACATCCAATTAACACATATACAAACTTCCATAAAAAATCAAGGAAACAAGTTGAAAACTTACAAAATATGAAGAAAATTCTCAAAACTCTAACTTGAATACTTGAAATCCTTCAATTACTTGAGTTAACAAGAAGCAAAATTCTCTTTTCAAATTACTTGAGTTAGCAAGAAGCAAAATTCTCTTTTCCTTTGATGGAAGTAGCCGGCTTCAATGGAGAAAGAAGAAGAAGAAGATAATGATCCACTCAACTCAATCCAACTACTCTCCTTTTTAACCACACAAATATCCCACTTTTACTCTCCACTAAGTAAAACATATTATTTAATTAATACATAAAAATATCATCTTACACTAACCACTTAATTAATATTTTAATAATTAAAATAACATTTGACCCATATTAAAATATTGACTTGTATATATTATGTATATCTATATATATATCATATATACATTTTTTTCACTTAATTATACACATATATATACTTTTAAATTATTTATTTAATTTTAAAAATTAATATATATATTTTAAATTTTTGGGATATTACATATCGCATATGTATGGGACTAGTTTAATATAAATTTCAAACCTTTTCCTAAAAAAAATAATTTCAAACCTCAAATGTTTTATTTTTTAAATAAATTTTAATTAAATAAAAAAATTAGAATGATTATTAAAAACTTAAGAATAAAATTATTTAAAATTTTATTTTATTATTATTATAATTGGAGGAAGAAGGAATCGATCATCGATTTACCGTAAAAAGTACACTTAAAATTTAAAGAATACAAGTCATGCTTTATCTGAAATAAGTATTTATATCATAATGTAAGACCAAGACTGTATCTGTATATTTTTATGATCCATATTGCTAAGGTTGAATAAGCTACTCAAATACTCTATGAAGATCTTTGTTTAAAATAAGTGATTTATATGTATTTTGTTGTCAATTTCATAAAATTTTGATATTATCAAAAGTTAAGAAGTGGTAAATGTAATTGGAAATAAGTGACATATTTAAATCTTAATAGTTACTAATTTCCAAAATATAATCTAAAATTGACTTGGGTGATATGCAATTATGTAATAATTTAATAACAATAATGCTTATGCATACGTACATGCATACACACATATATATAGATGTATATATATATATTAAAGATTGATATCTTTTCATTATTTGACATGGGTTATAGAAAAATAAAAATCAATGTTTACATTATATATAACTTGATGGTGAAACATTTGAAAAATCAAATGTTAGGTGGTGGTGCATATTTTTTTAATAAATGAATTATATATAAAATTTCTTTTTTCAGAAAAATTAGAATGGCTCTACAGCTTCAATATTTGATTTTTTTTTGAGCTGATCAAGACTAGTTTCAATAAACCTGAATAAATAAGTACAACTAAAGAGACGGAAATTGATTTAAGATATTTTTTTTTCCAATTGGTGGGGCAGAATAAGAGAATAAATCTCAATTTAATAGCATTAAATTTAAAATGCCATCTAGAAGGAGCTTTATGATGTGGCTGGATGATTTATAGGAAACTTAGAACCAACACTTGGACTATTATTTATATTTATAGAAATATTTTTTATTATGATAATCAATTTCATAAAATGGTTTATATATATAATGAGCAATTTTTAAAAAATTTAAATAATTATTAAAAATAACAATTTAATAAAATATTAAGATAAAAAGATAACTGTTAATGAAGCTAAAAGTGCAAACATCCAAATTGAACATTTAGCTTTAAAAAATTAAAATTTATAATATATTTTCATAATAAGAATATATTTGAAAAAAAAAAATTTCAATTCTGAATTCATTCTAAACAAAATTATATTGAATTCAATTGAATTATCTATTTTAAGTTACACTATATAAAAAATAAAAATTCATTTATAAATGAATTCTATAATCTAAATTCATTCATTCATTGAAACACCATTTCATATATAAATTCTCATATTCAGTACATCTAAATATGAAATTTCTTTAAAAATTTATAATTTAATTCATTTTATAGTGTATTTATAAACCTACATCAATTTTATCTAAATTCATAAAATTATGGAATTCTAAGTAAAATTTTGCTTATGCTGAGCATATTATGATGTGAATCGTATTTCATTTTTAATTTATAAAATTGATTTATAGCAGAAATCAATAGTATTTTCTAGACTAGCTTGAGCAAACCTAGGACGACTTTTCATAGAATATTACCGGATATATTACTAATTTTAGGTTTAAAAGCAATTCAAATATTAAAAATTGAATTTAAATGCTAAACTTCAATAATGTTTAACTAAATTGATTAATTTTACAACTCTTTGAGTGTGCAAGTTTATATATTTATAAAATCTAATCTGAAACTTGCATCGTACAGAGAAATTGTGAGTAATTACTGCACAGAAGTTCGAGAACTAGGGTTTCGATTACAAGAATTAATTTCAGAGAGCTTAGGCCTTGAAAAAGATCATATAAAGAAGGTATTAGGTGAACAAGGACAGCATATGGCTATAAACTATTATCCACCTTGCCCTCAGCCAGAATTGACTTATGGCCTTCGTGGACATACTGACCCAAATGCTCTTACAATTTTACTTCAAGATCCACATGTTTCTGGTCTTCAAGTCCTCAGAGATGACAAGTGGGTTGCTGTTAATCCTCACCCAAATGCTTTTGTCATTAACATTGGCGATCAATTACAGGTAACCATTCGTTTAATTTTAATTGTGAATTGTTAGATTTTGAAATGGTAATCTAGATATTGAGTTTACTAACAGTTTTTTAGCACTCAGAGGTATTATTTATAACGAATGAGTGATTGCAGGCACTAAGCAATGGGAGGTATAAGAGTGTATGGCACAGAGCCATTGTTAATGCTGATAACGCCAGGATGTCAATTGCTTCATTTCTTTGCCCGCAAGATGATGCATTAATTAGCCCTGCTAAACCTCTCACAGAAGATGGATGTGGAGCCATTTATATGGATTTCACATATGCTGAATACTACCGTAAGTTCTGGAGCAGGGACTTGGACCAAGATCATTGTTTGGAACTTTTCAAGAACGATAACTTTACCCTTTCTTAAGTCAAGATTGCCAATTAATAAATAAATTAGCTCATGCTATGGCATCAGGCTATTTATGAATTGTTCCGTCCTAGTAGTAGACACAAAATTTATATATTATATATATTGCATTATTTTTTAAAAATAATCAAAATTAGGCAGATGGTACCATTAAGTAATCATCTTAAATTATAGTATTTATGTTCAGTCTGTTATTATTGTTGTACTAATAAGTTATTTTGGATCTAATAATTTGTTTAATGCTTATTCTGTTGGATGTTCCATTCAAACGTTCTTGTATGACATTTTATTGCTAATTAATATGCCTATTCTTATTTCGAAAAAAAAAAAACTTTAATTTGTTTTACATATCAATTGATATGTAAAACAAGCCTTCTTAATTTTGGAGATAATTTCACTTCATCAAAAACTTATCAATTTATTATACATATCAAATTTTTTTCTCTTTTAATTTCTTTGTTTTTTTTCTATCCCTTTTAACATTCTGATTAATTCGCAATTTTCATTTCACATTAGTACTTTCAGCATCACTTATTTTTCCAATTACATAATTAGATAGTCCGATGTTCTTAATTTTAAAAGTTCATTTACTAGATTAACATATACTTGGAAAATAATAATTTAAAATTAAACTTGTAAATTACAAGTCCTGCGTTATCTCTAAGCTGACTCTATTTTAATATGACCTGGCTTGCCACATTCATAACATTTGATTTCACTTTTCTTGTTCTTTTATTTGGAGAAGGATTTGAAGAATGATCCCTTGTTAGCTTGCATCCTTCTTTTTGTCTTCCATTCACCTATCCTCTTTGATAGCATGATCATCTCCTCATTATCATCACTATTGCTTTCACTTGAGCTCTTAAGTTCTTTTATGGCTTTGAGTGCTACTGTCTTCCTCTTCTCCTTCTCACTTTTGTCATCTTCCTTTTCTCCTTCTCACTTTTGTCATCTTCCTTTTCCATATGTATCTCAAAAGTAAGAAGCTTCCCAACTAGCTCATCAGTCCTTAGCTTGCTAAGGTCATGAGCTTTTTCAATGGATGAAACCTTTGTCTCGAAGTTCTTCTTTGGGTATGCTCTTAGTGCTCTTAAGACTTTGTTATTTACATCCTCTTAAGCACAAGCCTTGCCATACTTCTTCAAGTCATTGGCAATTGCTAGCAACTGATTACTCATTTCAGTGACATTCTCACTTGGCTCCATCTTAAAGAGTTTATATTCATGCACAAGTATTTGAATTTTAGTGAATCTCAGTACTTGGATGATGCCCTCATGATAATTCTCAAGGGTTTTCCAAATGTCATATGCACTAGTGATGTGTTAGACTCTTTCCAATTCCTCTCTTAACATGGAATTGACCAAGATGGAGCATGCTCGATTGTTCTTGTAGAGAGCCCTCTCTTATGCTTCGGTCCATTAAGCTCTAGGAATTGTCACTTCAACTACTTCTACTTCTTATATGGGAGCTTTCTATTTTTTGAGCACACACTTCCATAGCTCAATCCCTTCACTATCTAGGAACATATACATCTAGTACTTTTAACAAGAGTAATCAATTCCATCAAAATAGGGTCTAAGATCAGAGTTTAGGTTTCCATGAGGAGGAATGGTAATGGTGGTTGAAGTTGAGGTGGTTGAAGAAATGGCTGACAAAATGGATCAAAATTTCAAATTTCACACTTCTGTTTGAAGAAATTTGTTAGGTCGGGTACCACTTATTGTCCCTTGATGGCAACAAAAAGGGGAGAAGAGGGGTTGAATTAGTTGTTTGACAAATGAGGACAAATTAAAAATTTAAACAACAAGAGTATAGAAGAAAAGATTGAACACAAGAAATTTATAGTAGTTCAGATTCTTCAATCTTACGTCAACTTTCTCAACAACTTATTGAGATTCCACTAACTTTGAGTTTTTACAAGCCTAACTCTAACTTGGTGTTTTAGAGAGATCACACCAAACTTTTATAAAAATTTGAGCTACCTCACAACCCAACAAGAGTTTTCTCCTTTGGCTCACTTTTTAACCAAGTAAACACTTAGTGTTTAATACCGACACCCAACCCTCACAATATAATTAATGAAAATTAAAGATTAAGGCTATTGAGAAATCAATTTGCAAGAGTTTGAATAATAAATGCTCAAAAGAATGAAATAAATGTTGTTTGGAGATGAATTCATAGCCCTCTTCCTCTAACAATCCCATTTGAAATGAGTATAGGAAGATCAAACTTTTCACCAACCAAATCTATTAAATTAAATGCCTATCAGAAAAGGTATGCGGTCACTTGCCATAGGTTCACGGTCTTCCTCTGGACTTGGATGGTCGTAAGGCTTGAAAATGTGTGTACCGACTAATTTTAATGGCTAATACACATGGCACTGATAGGTCTGCGTGAAATGCTATGTGCTAGGCCTAGTGAAACGCGAGGTCACACTTTGCTCTATTTTGAATTTCCCTTGAGAATCAACTTCACAAGTGGCTTCTAGTTATTAGGTAAGAGAATTTTTACTAAGAGTTTAAACGGTGCGGTCATGCTTCTTCTAGATGGCGGTCGAAGAAGCTCTCTCATGCCGAGAATCTATATCACACCTTAATACCGCAAACTCTACTGTCATTCCAAGTGATTCTGTCTTTGATGAAGGTGCAATCCCCTTTGAGGTTGGTGCAGTCACACTTCATGGTTCAGTGCCCATCTCCTTCACTATCCCTTTAACTATAAGCACTATTGTGATCTTTCAACATTTCATATCTCTGGTGCAGTTGCTCCTGATTTGGAACCGTTGCACCACCTTGCCTAGCGGTCATCCTTGAGGTTGCACCCATTACTATAATTTCTATTGTGCTTATTTTCTTTTTCTCAGCAAATGGTGTGGTCGCACCCAAGGATAGGATGGTTGCGAGATGTGTCCTATTTCAGGCAATCTAGAGGCAAATGAACCTAAGAAAGAAACACTTGAAAAAGAAGTTAAATGCTTTTCAATTTGAGTGCAAAAGATCAAAATAGAGTAATGTGCTAACCTTTGGCCAACATTCTTCAAGGCTTTCATTTGTAATCCTTGAGCATTTCAACATGGCAAGTTTAGTAAGCTCCTTGATCAGCAGCATCCAATGATGGACCTCTGAGAGGCCTAGGAGGTTTCAGAGCCTTCTTATTACTCTCTTTTTGCGTTTCTCCTTTATCACTTTCTTCTTAGCATGATTATCAGTCTTCTCGCCTTCCAACTTCGCTTGCTCTATAGAATTCCCATAAGAATTTGGTTCATTATGACACAAATCTAATCCCTCTTCATCAAATCTATAGAATTATCCATTGAAATTGAAGTTTGGTGGGTAATTTATTTCCTTTATGGTATGTGATCACCGGAGATCTAGTTGTCATGGAAGTCACAACTTACCACATCTCCATATGTTTTTTTATTTGTTGCCTAGAATATAAAACTTGAATTTTCTATGAATGAGGAAGCACTTCAATTTTCTCTAATATGAATAGAGAGGTTGGATTTTGCTTAAGCTTTTTACTAGCTATTAGATAGAAGAAGAAAAAGACAGATACAAAAAATAAGAAGAAAATAATAAAGAAACAAAGGAGAAAGATAGTATCGTATATTTGAAATTAAAAAGTAAAGAAAAAAGGTAAAAATGAAAAACAAAAAAGTTAAAAAGTGAAAAAATTGTATAGTATTTTTTATAACAAAAGTTAAAAAGTAGTAATCTTGTAATTTCCTCCAGATTTTCCTCTACACAATCTCTACTTGATTTACTAAAAATAAAAATAAAAAATTTTATTTATTTCATATAATTAAAATAAACTGTTTGCAAAAAAAATCTTATAATTGGTTCAGATTAATTATCCTTTTCACAAATCTCCTCATCAAGGAACTCAAACCTATGATTTGTCAATATAATTCTTAACATTATAAGATCTCAAATTTCCCCTAGCGAATCTCTTTGCCATTCTCCTATGTTTTAGCTTAATCTTGTTAACTGAAGGACCATGAGTCTTATTGGCATTTTCTATAACACCTAGTGTATCTTATTCAAATGCATCATCGCCACCATAATTACAAACACTGTTATTACTTTCTAAAGGCAAAAATGGCTCAGTAACTTGTTTTCAACGAGAAATATCTTCTTTAAGCTTCTTCTTTAGAATCTCTTCCTTTGAGCCCTAGTTAACTTATGTTGCCCAAATTCTTCTTTACTAATTTTTGTTTCTTAATGTTGTGTGAAATCAACAATATAAACTCATATTTCATTTTATGAAACAAAGATTTTAGTCATATGCGATAAGAAACAAATAGATTATTGTTCCTTCATGGAATATTTTCTATTGATATAAACATGGCATTTTATTTCAGGCAATGAAGCATATAAATCAATCTGACATGTCAATTTAGACTAACATTTCTAGAGGTAAAATTATTATGGAAGAGACATCTTGTGTATTTGAATATGAGAATTTGAACTCCCAAAACCAAGGAACTAGAAACCATACAATTGATAACGAGGATGTATTGGTATCAAAAGAGATGGTATAATAGGAGGGGCTTATTCAAGCACATATCAATTGTATGAAAAAAAAATATCTTCTCTAATAAGAAAGAATGAAGCTCTAGAAAGACAATTGTTGCTACATTATCAAGTCGAGATGCTTAAGAGAAAAATCTATCCTCTATTCTAAAGAATAAACAAGAGTTGGAGAAAAAGTTAATGAGATTTAAGCTGCCATTATGTTTGGGCTTTATTTGATCAATTTTTAAAAAATAAAGGGTATAAATGATTTGAAAAATAATAAAGGTCAATTTGCTAGTACAATCATACTTCAAGGGCTAAAATGAACCTTAAGCTAATATAATTTGTCAAATTATAGTTTTCTAAATATAAACGTAATTTGACCAAAATACTTTACCATCAATAGCAAACACATTTAATCGAAAAAGACCAAACCACCAACTAAGCATTTGACTCAATTGTAGTTGTCAAAGGCATGCCCAAGCTCAAGCTCACCCATGCCTAAGGACATGTGCATCATGGCTTGTGAGATTTTGTTTTTTGGAAAATTACATAAATAACTAAAAAAATTTAATTTTCAAAAATGCTACTTAATTTTTTAAAAACAAAAATATGGTAAAAACTTTCAAAATAGCACAAATACCTCACACTATAACATGAGAGCCTTAAATTACAAAAACTATCATTCTTTAGTAAATCCTATATGACATATATGTTGCATATATTTCCTTATATATACATATATTTCATAAGTGTTACAAATGATATGATTAATTTCATAGATTGTTATTAATGATATGATTAATTTCATAGATTATAGATGAAAAATAGTAACATATATGATATATATGTCGCATATATGTCATATATGTAATGTATAATATGATTAATTTCATAGATTACAAATAAATAACCATATATATATGTGTGTTATATAAATACTTATATGCCATATATGTTATATATAATATGATTAATTTGATAGATTACATATAAAGATATATATATATATATATATGTGTGTGTGTGTGTGTGTGTGTGTGCGCGCGCGTGTCTTATATGAACATTTATATGTTATATATATTACATATAATCTTTTATATATTATATATGATGCATATAATTTGTTTATGTTATATATATTGCATATAATGTGTTATATGTTATATATGTTACATATAATATGTTATATGCAATATATGTTTCATAAAATCTATTAAATGTAATGGAAAGTTAAAAAATTGAAAAAACTCTTCATTTGGAGTATTTTATCAAACATGAGGAGTACATTACAGTTGAAAAAAACCCTCCAAACATTACAGTTGAAACCTAAAAAAAAAAAAGATTACAAATGAAAAACCAAAACCAAAATCAAAATCCAAAACCAAAGCCAAAGTCGATTCATGTTTCTTGTTCATTTTGATGAAATAAAAAAACATGTAGGACCTCAGGCGCTACCATTTCTCCTAAAATAAATTGGTGTTAGGAAAGGCGTATACCCTAGCCTTATAGTTCATTCAACACACATGAGCGTCCATGGCATTCGATTGTGACTTGGCCCCACATATGGGCCTCCCCCATGGGACAATTGCTGCCACATCTTGTATAACAATCTCCCCCTCAGCAATTGCTCCTGCAGGGAATCGAGCCCGTGACCTCAGCTCTGATATCACTTGTAGGACCTCAGGTGCTACCACTTCTCCTAAAATCAATTGGTGTCAGGAAAGGCGCATACCCTAGCCTTATAGTGCATTCAACACACACGAGAGCCCACGACATTCGACTGTGACTTGGTGGACAATTGCTGCCACACCTTGTGTAACCAAACAAATAAAAAAAAAGAAACAGATTGAAGATGGAGGAGAAGAGCGTAGGTGGTGAAGAAGAGGTGGCAGTGATGAGGATGAGAAGGTAGGGATGAAATAAGAAGAGAAAAAAGTATAAAAAAATTGAGTAGAAAGAAAGTAGAAGAGGAAGAAGAAAAGGAAGAAAAAGTGATGTATTGTTTAAAAGAAAAAATTGATGAATAGTAAAAATGAAAAAAAATAAAAATGAATAAAAGATCAGCTGAAAAAAATTAAAAGAAAAATTAAAAAGTGGTAAATGGTATAATTTCCTCTCTCTCTCTCTCTCTCTCTCCTCTTATTAGTTGGTTGTTGCATGTTTTTACTTTAGGGCTTTGTGTAAAATATTTTTTAAAATACAATATTTTTAAAATCTTCATTCTACGCCATTACTACTTTTTAATTTTTCATTTTGTTTTTATTATTGTCAACTTTTTTTTTTTTCATTTTTATGTTCTCTTTTTTTGATTTTCAAATTTATGGTTTGTTTTCCTTTGATTTCTCTTTCTTTTTCCGAGTCTCCATTACAATTTTTCCTTCTCAATTTTCCTTCTTTTTGTTTTTTATCATTGCTTCCTTCTTCTCTATTTCCAATACCACATTCTCCCCCATCATCAGGTGTTTCTCCATCTCTATAAATGTTTTTTTATCCATTGGTTGCATCTCGATCTTTGTGTTTATTTATGGATATTCTTTAGTCTTTTTCTTTAAATCAAAGTATAGCAATAGCTAGTGCCTTGAAAGATTTTTTTTTCACAGTAGAGTTCGTATTCAAAGGCGCAATACTCCTTAAGACAGCTAAACATATCATGCAACCACTCCATACATTGAGTGACCACATGATCCTTAAAGGCAGCAATGGACATTCTAGTAGAAAGGTTTGTAGTCACATATAATGGTGAAATTCTCGGGATGAGAATCATTAGGTCATCGCAATCTAGCCTCCGTACGACCATGAGATTAATAGGCTAGAAGACCTAGCGAGACTTTGACCATTCATGTGAGCCCTTGCCCAAGCACCAATCTTAGAAAAATGGAGCCGAAATGCTTAGTTTCATAGGACACTATTGCATACAGTCTCCAGTTAGTTTGGTAAGTACGAGTTTAGAAAATTTATTTTCTCTTTTGAGCAAATATTTTACTCTCCTTTTATTTGGAAAAAGAGATGATGTCTTTTATTTTGAAAAGCATGGATTGGAGAGTCACTATCCTAAATTATTTATTTTGGGAAATTTAAGAAAAAAGTAAAATAATTAATCTTTTTAACCTAGAAGGCATAATCTGAATCTAATCACGATAGATTCTAGGCTATGTTTTCAAGTAATTTTAAGTGAGTCATATTCCTCTTTAATTAATTCTTAACCTTTATGATTAAAATAATTTTTATGTGATTGACATAAATAAATATGAATGATGGTTGTAATTATGTATGAGCAAATAAGTGACATGACATCCCCAATTGTGAGGAAAGTAAATTGTTTACAATCCAAAAATTGCATACATAGGGGAGTTTTGACTCTAACTATCACACTCCGATTTTGGAGGCATGACGGTTCTAGGGTTCTGGTCGGTTTAACATGCCGAAACCTCTAGGGTTCTGGTCGATTTAACATGCCGAAAACTCATAGAACCCATATTCAAAATAGAACAGAACTAAACAATAAAACTTCACCAAGTTTTTTTTACAAACATTTTGCTCATATTACACCATTTTTTTTCCTTCCAATAGATCTAACCCGAATCTTTCCTAGCTATCTTTCCCTTCTCTTTGCTACTCTTTGATACCATAGTACCACCATCACCAGAGTTGCTTTGCCTATAAAATAATACTAAAAACAACAACAGGGGTGAGCCGCTACTCAATGATTGTTCAATCTTATCATTTTTTCTTTAATTTCCACTTTAACTGATTAGCAGTTTATTATAGGTTAAGTAGCTTCTTGTGCTTTGGGATTTATATCACATATATTTGTTTGCAATTCCTAGCATCTTTTAAGAATGCTTTCATTATTTTACTATACAAAATACTTATATTCTTAGCATACCTGGCATTAACCTTACATTTTACTTTTCTAGGCTCATCATACATTGATTCTTAACTAATTCCTTATTCTTAACTAATTTTTTACTTTCATTTAATTATTACAATAATTATTTTCATATTAAACTTTCAGACTCTGATATTCATTCTCTACAGTAACTCATTCAATATTTGTAAAATCCCAACGGCCCTGGGCTTACGACTCTATCTTTTCACCCAGCCCGCTTCAAGGGACTGCTACAGTACTATTTTCCCTCATGGTTTTACAGCAGAATTTATTTATTTGGCCCAAGTCAAGGGCCGCCTCCCTCATTTCGATCCCAAGACCTCCCCCATAAGAGAGTCTTTTTCACTCAACGAGTACCATTCTTCTAAATGGTACTCGTTGAGTGAAAAAAACTCCCTTATGGGGGAGGTCTTGGGATCAAAATGAGGGAGGCGACCCTTGACTTGGGCCAAATAAATAAATTCTGCTGTGGAACCATGAGGAAAAGCAGTACTGTAGCAGTCCCTTAAAGTGGGCTGGGTGAAAAGACCGAGTCGCAAGCCTAGGGCCGTTGGGATGTTACAGTTAAAAATGAATTATAATATCCCAAAATTTTAAAAATTTTAATTTTTGAAAATTAAATAAAAGATTGAAAAAAATAAAATATTATTTAAGTGAAAAAGTAAAATGTGTATATGATATATATATATATGTAGATATACATAACATATACAAGTCAATCTTTTAAATTTGTCAAAGGTTATTTTAAATTATTAAAAAATTATTTGTGTAGTTAGTGGAAGATATTTTTTTATATATTAATTAAATAATATATATTTTACTTGGTGGAAATTTAAAGGGAAAAATTGTGTGGTTAAAAGAGTAGTAGTTGATTAGAGATGAGCTTAGGATCATCATCTTCTTCTTCTTTTTCCATTGAAGGCCGGTTATCTCCATTAGAGGAAAGGAGGAATTTGATTCTTCCAAGCTCAAGTAATTGAAGGATTTCATGTGTTCAAGTTGGAGTTTTGGGGATTTTCTCCATATTTGGTAAGTTACCAACTTGTTTCCTTGATTTCTATGAAAGTTTGTATATGTGTGAATTGGATGTTTGATGTAGTATGTGTTAATGGTTGGTATTGGTATGTAAAAACTTATTTTGAGTAGTTAACTATGATTTTCGGGTTGGATTGACGAAATGGTTAAGTTTGGTGAAGAGAATAAGAGTTTTGGGTTATGTAACTTTTGAGTTGTGAAGTCATAGTTTTAAATTGTGTATTTTATTTTTAATTGAGTTGTTTTGATGTATATACAAGTATTTATGGTAAAATGATGGATATGGTTGAGTTTGAATAGAGTTGAAAAAAGGAAAAGAAAGATAACTTTGGATATGTATTGATATTAGGATTTTGGCCTGACACGTCCGGTGATACGACCATGTCTTTGGATGTGTCGATGGTTCTCTTTTCAGTGTTGGTGACACGTGAAGTGACACACCAATGTCACTAAGCGTGTCACAGCTTTTGTAATGTTATAGTATTGACACGTGTAGTGACACGCCCATGTCACTAAGCGTGTCACAGCTACTGTGTTGTAGGAGATTTGGCATGGGCATGGACACCCCCATGTCTCTGGACGTGTCTTATCTGCTGTAATACAGAGCTAAGCACATGGTCATTGACACGCCCATGTCACTGAGCATGTCAAAGCTTCTGTATTATGAGTTTAGAGCATGGTCATTTGTGTTCCTTATCCTTGTGTTGAGAGATTTTGTATATGCTTATAAGTGTGTTACTAAGAGATTATTTATAATCACATTTGGTTTAGGCTTTGAGGAGACTTGAGTTACCCAATCCAAGTGTTGAGGGATATCTTGGAAGAGGAGGTTGAAAGTGGTGTTTGAGCTTGTTTTGTTGCTTTTAGAGGTAAGTTCAAACTTTGAATAATTGATTATATTTTCATGAAATGTGGACTTAACACATTTTGATTGAAAAATGCGTTAAGTTACTTACTACATTATTTATGCATAAGTAATATGCTATGACTTGTGTAATATCATAAATGCTTTATATGTAATGTGAGAAGCCATTGTTAATGGCTAAATTTAATGAAATGTGAACTATGTGCAAGATATGATAATGACCCAAAATATTTGGGTAATGTGGTTTATTGTGTATACATTAAAGATATTATGTAAAGCCATTGGTGATGGCTATATTATATAAAATGAGATACATTATGATTATATGATGATGTTGATATAAATGAGATAAATGAGGCAATATGCCTAGCTTGATCATGAGAAAATAAGAAAAAAATTGATAATAAAAATATGAAATAATTGCGTGCCTAGTATGTTATTCAATTTTCAGAGTTCTATGTTTGGCGGCATGCCTATGACGTAGTAGTCCCTTAAAGCTAGGTTGGGCCTAGCCCTTGAAGCCTAGTTGGAATGTTACATAAGAGGTTATCCTCATTATGATATGATTTGCCTTCGGGGCTAGCTTTTAAGCCGTTACTTGATTTTCCTTTGGGGCTAGACATATTGTGTCAACTTGGACCAAAACAGTAACTCCGGGATTTGATTAGCATATTAGATCCTTTGGGCCCATGCTTATATTTTTTTTATGTGAATTATGAATTGTGGAACAATTGAGCTATATATTAAGATAAAGTGTTATGAGGTATAATATCCTTATGCATTGTGCATTGGCGTTGCATTTGAACTTTATTGTTATTAAAGTTTGTAATACTAAGCTTTTGGCTTAGTGTGATTGCGATTCATCGTGTATGTGATAGGGTAGATTTGGTTGAGCCGAAGAGTTTTTCTAGATAGAGTCGGGTCTAGGCTTGATATCTTGAGTGTAGAGTTGATTGTTGGACATCAAGATCAGAGACAAACTGCCAGCATGTACATATTTTATATTTTTGTACATTTTGACTTCATGTATATTATATTATATTTTGATGTATATATATCACAATCTATCAAGAATATTTTGGATAAAAATTTTGTAATGAAGTTATATATGTGTTTTACCAAGTAATATTTTATCTATTATTTACATTATATCAGTTAAATAATTTAAGTTTATACAAATTTAAAAAGTAAGGGTTTTTATTAAAATGAGTTGTGGCATTCTTGTATCGTATATTACATATGAATAAATATATATTATTTTAATAAATGGGTTTTTATTATTTTAATAAATGTATATTTTATATGTTGGGTGTATGTATTGTACGTATATAGGGTATAAGGATATTACATTTATTTTGGTATCAGAGCCTAGGTTTGAAATTCTCAACCTAGGTGGGTTGTGAGAGAAAGAAAATAGAAATTTTTAAATATGATTTTTAATTATGATACATGCATTGGCACTTGCAGTTTCTGATCTCTGATGTGGCAATTTCTACTGTGTTTGTAGATATATGTAGTTATAGCATCTCAGACGCATTAGTCTGCAGAGGGTAGTGCAGAAAGTGTGGCTCCTGGTGAGGGTAGAGATGGAGTTAGAGCTGAGATAGTTGGAGAGGCACCTACTCCTGTGCCAGAGAGACCAGCAGTTGATAAGATTCCACTGGGCTAGGTATGACATATAATGGAGTTATTGAGGCAGACTTCAGTACAGCAGCCACAGCCACCGCAGTCACTGCCGTAGCCGCAGCCGCAGCCACAACCACAGTTGCTGATGAGAAAATATGATAAGCTGAGGAAGTTTAGAGCTGAGGACTTTATTGGTACTACAAATCTTGCTGTAGCAGAGCAGTGGCTAGATAGAGTCCAGAGAGTGTTCATCTAGTTGCAGGCTACTCTAGATGAGAAGTTTGATTATGTCATATCTCTTTTGCAGAGGGATGCATATGATTGGTGGAAGATAGTTCTACATGCTCTGGATGATCAACCAGTTATGACCTATGATGATTTCTTGCCGGAGTTCGAGCATCCTTATACTCCGAGGGAGTATAAGGATGCAAAGAAGATAGAGTTCCTGAGTTTGAGGCGGGATACCAGGACAGTATTGGAGTATGACATATAGTTTACCCGGCTGAGTCAGTATGCTGGTGGGATCATATCTAATGAGATTGACCGGTGTCGAAGATTTGAGGAGGGGCTGAGACCCTCAATCATGTGCATTATAGCAAGCTCCCGATATCAAAATTTTTTCCAGTTGGTTGCAACTGCCAGGAGTGTTGAGAGAGCAAAGGGTCTTGCAGCAACTGCTAGGGATGAGGAGACCAGAGCTAGGAGACCCCAGAGTGAGGCAATGTCTTCATCAGGGAAGAGAAGCCGAGAAGAATATTTTTAGAGATTCAGTAGGAGCCAGAGGCAGTCTGGCAGGTTAGTACAACAGTAGAGACAGAGACAGAGACCTGCAGTTTCAGTAGCTAGTGCTCTTACCCCAGTAGTTCAGAAGCCAGTTCCATATACATGTGTCCATTGTTGTAGGGCACACGGGGGTGCCTGTTGGAGGACAGGTGCACTAGCAGTGTGTTATAGATGTGGGTCACCAAATCACTTATTCAGACAGATACCCCAGAGCCACCAGAGAATAGACAAACATATACTGCAGCTTCACGATCTAGTGTTAGAGGAGGTGGTAGTAGCAGAGGTTTTGGTAGGGATGGTAGATCTAGGTCTAGTTAGAGAGGAGGTTTTACAGTCGGAGGTAGACCAGATGAGGCAGGACCATCATAGCGGGTATATATGATGCAGAGGCAGCCAGATGCTTCAGCCATTATTACCGGTACTTTTTCTTTATTTGGTACTTCAGTTCTTGCTTTGATAAACTCTGGGTCGACTCATTCATACATCAATGCATCTATCTTGCCTGTGATCGATTTGCATTCAAAGTCCCTAGGATTTGATGTTTTGGTGACAAATCCTCTAGGGCATAGTGTTATGGTTAGCAGGGTGCACTGAGATAGCCCGGTTGTGGTTCAGGCCGAGAAGTTTTTCGGTGACCTGATTGAGATGCCTTTTAGGGAGTATGATTTAATTTTAGACATGGATTGGTTATCCAGGCATGGGGTTGTGGTAGACTATCAGCAAAGTGTGTTACCCTGAGAACCTGTGATGATAGAAATGTGATGGTATCAAGTGAGCAGAGACATCTTTCATCCATGTTTGTTTTAGCTTTTTCAGCGATAAGGATGATTCGGAAGGGATGTGAGGCTTATCTTGCTCATGTTGTAGATACCAAAGTAGTGGGATCTCAGCTTGATAGTATACCCGCAGTTGCCGAGTTTTTAGATTTTTTCCTGAGGAGTTGCCAGGGATACCCCCTGAGAGAGAGGTTGAGTTTGTTATCGATTTGTTGCCTAGTACCACTCCCATCTCTATTACTCCTTATTGTATGACACCTGCTGAGTTTATAGAGTTGAAGGTGCAGTTGTAGGAGTAATTGGATAAAGGGTTCATTCGCCCTAGTGTGTCCTCGTGGGAAGCGCCCATTTTGTTTGTGAAGAAAAAGGATGGTACCTTGAGATTGTGTATTGATTACCGGCAGTTGAATAAGGTGACCATCAAGAACAAGTATCCATTGCCTCGGATAGATGATCTCTTTGATCAGTTGAAAGGAGCAACAATATTCTTTAAGATTGATTTGAGATTAGGGTACCATCAGTTGAGGGTCAGAGGTGGAGATGTACCTAAGATAGCTTTCCGTATGAGGTATGGGCATTATGAGTTCTTGGTGATGCCCTTTGGATTGACGAATGCACCGGCAGTATTTATGGATTTGATGAATAGGGTATTCAGACCCTATCTAGATCAGTTTATGGTGGTTTTCATTGATGATATTCTGATGTATTCACCTAATGAGGAGGATCATGACAAACATTTGCAGATTGTATTGTAGACTCTGAGAGAGAAGCAGTTGCATGCTAAGCTGTCTAAATGTGAGTTTTAGCTTGATTAAGTGACTTTTCTCGGTCATATGATTTCAGCATAGGGTATTAGAGTTGATCCAAGTAAAGTTGAGGCTATTTTGAATTGGAGTCCATCGAAGACTGTGATAGAGGTTAGAAATTTTCTGGGTTTGGCAGGCTATTATCATCGGTTTGTGAAAGATTTTTCTATGATAGCTACTCCACTCACCATATTACTTCGAAAAGGAGTTAGATTTATGTGGACAGATCAGTGTCAGGTGAGTTTTGAGCAGTTGAGGGAGATGTTGACTCAGACTCTTGTCCTTACCCTGCCTGTGGAAGGTAAACCTTATGTGATTTACAGTGATGCTTCACATAGTGATTAAGGTTGTGTTTTGATGCAGGAGGGTAGAGTCATTGCTTATGCCTCTTGACAGTTGAAGCCGCATGAGCTGAATTACCCGATTCATGATTTGAAATTAGCAGCCATAGTTTTTCCCTTGAAGATTTGGCGACATTACTTGTATGGGGAGAAGTGTTTCATTTATAAGGATCACAAGAGTTTAAAATATCTGGGTGTTCAGAGAGAATTGAATCTTCAGCAAAGACGGTATTTAGAGTTGATTAAAGACTATGATTGTTTAATAGATTATCATCCTGGCAAGGCAAATATTATTGCTGATGTCTTGAGTCGAAAGTCTTTGGCAAGTTTGACTACTTATTCACTCTTGTTGCTTGTTGAGTTGAGAGCTTTGCATGCCATATTTGAGTCTTGTAATGATGGTGCTTTGATGGCTTAGTTACAATTGAGGCCAGTGTTATTGGATCAGATTAGGGAGACTCAATTAGTAGATGAGAAAATTCAGAAGATTGTATTAGATTACCAATAGGGGGAGAGTCAAGATTTTCATGTAAGAGATGATGGCAGTCTGTGGTATAGAGATACGTTGTGTATTCCTGATAATATAGGATTGAAGAGGGTAATTTTGGAGGAAGCACATCCGTCAGCTTATGCTATGCACCCTGGGAGTACCAAGATATTTTGAAATTTGAAGCAATATTATTGGTGGTCAGGAATGAAGAGAGACATAGCAGAGTTTGTATCCAAATGTCTCACTTGTCAGAGAGTGAAGGTTGAGCACCAAATTCCTTCAAAATTGCTTCAGCCATTATCGGTGCCAGATTGGAATTGAAAG
Source organism: Garcia nutans (assembly GCA_947685225.1). NCBI lineage: Eukaryota > Viridiplantae > Streptophyta > Magnoliopsida > Malpighiales > Euphorbiaceae > Garcia > Garcia nutans. Next base: position 31,108,471 of record CANTUV010000013.1, read on the forward strand.
CGAGTGATGATGGATTTTATGGCTGGATTGCCTTTGACCCATAAGATGCATGATGCGATTTGGGTAATAGTTGATCGAATGATGAAGACAACTTATTTTCTTCTAGTTCGGATGGATTATTCTCTTGAGAGATTGGCTGAGCTATATATCAGTGAGATAGTGAGGTTACATGGAGTCCCAGTTTCTTTGGTATCTGACCGAGATTCCCGATTTACATCAAAATTGTAGAGGAGTTTGCAGGATGCTTTAGGCTCTCGATATCAGCATTGCTTTCCATCCTTAGATAGATGGAAAGTCAGAGAGAGTGATATAGATTTTAGAGGACATATTAAAGAGCTATATCATCGATTTCACTAGGAGCTGGGACAGATTCTTACCACTGATTGAGTTTGCCTATAACAATAATCATCAGTCCAGTATTGGGATGACACCTTATGAGGCATTGTATGGTAGGAGGTTATATTGGGATGAGATTGGAGAAGGTAAGTTGGTCGATCCTGATTTGATTAAGAAAATAAAAGAGAAAGTGAAGGTGATTCAAAATTGTCTGAAAGCAGCCTCAGACCAATAGAAATCATATTCAGATTAAAAAAAAAAGAGACATAGAGTTCAGTGTGGGAGATAAAGTGTTTTTGAAGGTGTCTCCTTGAAAGAAAATTTTGAGATTTGGTGCAAAGAAAAGTTGATTCCTCGTTTCATAGGACCTTATGAGGTATTTGAGAGAGTTGGTCTAGTGACCTATAGACTAGCTTTGCCGTCTGAGTTGGATCGAATTCATAATGTCTTCCATGTCTCTATGCTTTGGAGGTACATATCAGACCCATCTCACATCTTGTAAGTAGAGTCAATTGAGGTGAGTCCAGATCTGACTTATAAGGAAGAACCAATGGCAATCTTGGCATGAAAAGTAAAAGAGTTAAGGAATAAGAAGGTGCCACTTGTGAAAGTTCTTTGGAAGAATCATGCCAATGAGGAGGCAACATTGGAGAGTGAGCAGATGATGCGGAGTCAGTATCCCCAGTTGTTTCAGACTTGAGAGCAGGTAATTTCGAGGATGAAATTTATTTTTTAGAGGGAGAGAATTGTAATATCCCAAAATTTTAAAAAATTTAATTTTTGAAAATTAAATAAATGATTGAAAAAAAATAAATTAATATTTAAGTAAAAAAGTAAAATGTGTATATGATATATATATATGTAGATATACATATCATATACAAGTTAATCTTTTAAATTTATCAAAGGCTATTTTAAATTATTGAAAAATTATTTGTGTAGTTAGTGGAAGATGATTTTTTTTATATATTAATTAAGTAATATATATTTTACTTGGTGAAAATTTAAAGGGGAAAATTGTGTGGTTAAAAGAGTAGTGGTTGATTAGAGATGAGTTTGAGATCATCTTCTTCTTCTTCTTTCTCCATTGAAGGATGGTTATCTCCATTAGAGGAAAGGAGGGATTCGCTTCTTCCAAGCTCAAGTAATTGAAGGATTTCAAGTGTTCAAGTTAGAATTTTGGGGATTTTCTCCATATTTGGTAAGTTACCAACTTGTTTCCTTGACTTTCTATGAAAGTTTGTATATGTGTGAATTGGATGTTTGATGTAGTATGTGTTAATGGTTGGTATTGGTATGTAGGAAGTTGTTTTGAGTAGTTAAATATGATTTTAGGGTTGGATTGAAGAAATGGTTAAGTTTGCTGAAGAAAATAAGAGTTTTGGGTTATGTAACTTTTAAGTTGTGAAGTCATGATTTTAAATTGTGTATTTTATTTTTAATTGAGTTGTTTTGATGTATATACAAGTATTTATAGTAAAATGATGGATATAGTTGAGTTTGAATAAAGTTGAAAAAAGGAAAAGAAAGATAACTTTGGATGTGACAATTATGTATTGATATCAGGATTTTGGCTTGACATGTCTGGTCACACGGCCATGTCTTTGGGCATGTCGATGATTTATTTTCAGTGTTGGTAACACGTGAAGTGATACACCCATGCCACTGAGCATGTCACAACTTCTGTAATATTATAGTATTGACACGTGCAGTGACACACCCATATCACTGAGCGTGTCATAGCTACTATATTGTAGGACTTTTAGCACGGTCAGGGACATGACTATGTCTCTAGACGTGTCTTATCTGCTGTAATACAGAGCTAAGGACACCGTAATTGACACGTCCATGTCACTGAGTGTGTCAAAGCATCTGTGTTATGGTTTTAGGGCACGGTTATTGACACGCCCGTATTGTTGAGGGTATCATTTGTAGATTTTGCCCTAGATAGTTCTTTTCCTTATTTTTCTTTGTGTTTCTTATCCTTATATTGAGAGATTTTGTATATGCCTATAAGTGTGTTACTAAGTGATTATTTATAATCACATCTTGTTTAGGCTTTGAGGAGACTTGAGTTACCCAATCCAAGTGTTGAGGGATATCTTGAAAGAGGAGGTTGAAAGTGGTGTTTGAGCTTATTTTATTGCTTTTAGAGGTAAGTAAAAACTTTGAATAATTGATTATATTTACATGACATTTGGACTTAACACATTTTGATTGAAAAAATGTTTTAAGTTACTTACTACATTATTTATGCATAAGTAATATGTTATGACTTATGTAATATCATAAATGCATTGTATGTAATGTGAGAAGCCTTTGTTAATGGCTAAATTGAATGAAATGTGAACTATGTGCAAGATATGATAATGACTCAAAATATTTGGGTAATGTGGTTTGCTGTGTATACATTAAAGATATTATGTAAAGCCATTGGTGATGGCTATATTATATAAAATGAGGTACATTATGATTATATGATGATGTTGATATAAATGAGATAAATGAGGCAATATGCCTAGCTTGATCATGAGAAAATAAGAAAGAAATTGATAATGAAAATATAAAATAATTGTGTGCCTAGTACGTTATTCAATTTTCAGAGTTCTGTATTTGGCGGCATGCCTATGACGTAGCAGTCCCTTGAAGCTGGGTTGGGCCTAGTCCTTGAAGCTTAGTTGGGATGTTACATAGGAGGTTATCCTCATTATGATATGATTTGCCTTCGGGGCTAGCTTTTAAGCAATTATTTGATTTTCCTTCGAGGCTAGACACATGGTGTCTTAGACTAAAATAGTAACTCTGAGATTTGAATAGCATATTAGATCCTTTGGGCCCATGCTTATGTGTATTTTTATGTGAATTATGAATTGTGGGACAATTGAGCTATATATTAAGATAAAGTGTTATGAGATATAATATCCTTATGCATTGTGTATTGACATTGCATTTGAACTTTGTTATTATCAAAGTTTGTATTACTAGGCTTTTGGCTTAGCCCAATTGTGATTCATCGCGCAAGTGACAGGATAGATCCGATTGAGCCAGAGTGTTCATCTAGACTGAACCGGGTCTAGGCTTGAGATCTTGAGTGTAAAGTTAATTATTGGACATCAAGATCAGAGATAAACTGTCGGCATGTGCATATTTTATATTTTTTTTACATTTTGACTTCATATATATTATATTATATTTTTCATGTATATTATATTATATTTTGATGTATTTGGATAAAAATTTTATAATGAAGTTATGTATGTGTTTTAGCAAGTAATATTTTATCTATTTTTTACATTATATCAGTTATATGATTTAAGTTTATACATATTCGAAAAGTAAGAATTTTTATTAAAATGGGTTTGTGGCATTCTTGTATCGTATATGCGTATATTACATATATTGGGTATATGTATTATACGTACATAGGGTATAAGGGTATTACAATATTTTTCTTGATGACAGTAATTAATTCAATATTTAAATTTCATATTCTGATATGCACCTTCATTTATAGTTATTTTTAGTAAATTTACCTCTCTTAAGGTAAATACATATCAGATCAATTTTCCTTCTTAGGTGTTTTCTTTAGGGTTCAGAAATGTAATTACAATTGTTCAAAACTAACATGGGTAGTTTAGAAACAACAATTCAAAAATCAGAAAGATAACTTTAAATAACTAAAATCATAGTATAGTAAATAACGAAACAAATCAAAAATAATATTAACCTTACATTTTATTTTTCTAGGCTCATCTTACACTGATTCTTAACTAATTCCTTATTCTTAACTAATTCCTTACTTTTATTTAATTAATACATCAATTATTTCCATATTAAACTTTCAGACTCTGATATTCATTTCTCTACAGTAACTCATTCAATATTTTTCTTGATAATAGTAATTAATTCAGTATTTAAATTTCATATTTTGATATCTACCTTCATTTATAGTTTTTTTTAATAAATTTACCTATAAGTATATACATATCAGATCAATTTTCCTTCTTTGGTGTTTTCTTTAGGTTCCAGAAATGTAATTACAATATTTTATAACTAACATGAGTAGTTTAGAAACAACAATTCAGAAACCAGAAAGATAACTTTAAATAACTAAAATCATGGTATATAACGAAACATATTTGACATAATATTATTTAGATTAATGCATATTAAAGAAATAATTTTCAGTTGGGGATTCATATGATAGAATAGAACTGTGGGATCAATGACCATAGTCTGGGACCATGATAGATAGGCTAGAGGCCACAATAATTAGGGCAATAACTGCTCTCTTATGCGCACATCAGAATACTAGTGTAAACTGCCTAGTGGTTTAACCCCCACTAGGGTTGGACTCTGCCAATATGAATATCAAAAAATCAAGTGAGGCCATCGGGTTAGTCTAAAAAAATTTTACTCGAAAGGCTTATTGTAACATCCGTGATTTTGGAGAAATTAAATAAGTATTTAGTGTGATAAATTGCATATACTCAATATATATATATATCTAGAGTATACATAACATATACATATGGTATATTAATTATATATGTTGGATTAATACATTACGTATTTAATATTTAATACACACATAAGGTACATTTGATGTGTATATAAGATACACATTACTTGTGCATATGTGCAATATCCTAAATTTTTGAAAAGTGCTAATTTTTGAAAATTTGATAAAGTAAATTATAATTTAAATGGATAAATTAACTTAATGATTTTAAATGAAAAAATGGATAATATATGTGATATATATGTAAAATATACATAACATATAAAAGTCAACACTTTTTAAAAAAAAGTCAAAGTAAAAGGGTATTTTAGTAATTAAATCTTAGAAATTCAAAATTAATTAGTAAAAGGGTATTTTAGTATTTTAGCCGGGTTGAGGTTCAAGAGACTGGGGCTGTTACATTATCCATGGATATATATATTGCCTACGGGCTAGACACATGGTGTCATTATGGACCAAAGCAGTAACTCTGAAATTTGAATAGCATATTAGATCCTTTTTGGGCCCATGCTTGTCTTTGCTTTAATGTGAATTATGAATTGTGATACAATTGAGCAATATAATGTTATGAGTTGTGAGTATGAAAAATTTGAAAAATATAAGAAAGTGAAATGATGTGATTTCTATATGCATTGTGCATTGGCATTACTTTACATTTTTATTATTATCAAAGTTTGTACCACTAGGCTTCGGCTTAGCGCGATTGTAATTCGTCGCGCAGGTGTCATGGATATTTTGGTAGAGCTAGAGAGTTTTACTAGACCTGGTCGGGTCTAGGTTTGTATTTATTGAGCTTGAAGAGTTGTTTTGGGTACATCAGGATCAGAGCCAGTTGCCAGCATGTACATTTTTGATATTATGTATGTTATGATATGTTTTTGAAGCATATATTGTAAATTGTAAAGAATGATTTGATTAATTTTGTTTAAGATGGGATTTTATATGTAATGTTGATATATATATATATACACCTATATATATGTATTTTGAGAAATATGGAGAAATTGAGAAGCATTGGTGAATTTGTAATATCCCAAATTGTACCTTAGGAGTATTGGATTAATTGTTGTTATTAATTGGATTTGTATAAGCAAATTGAAAGAGAAAAAGGAATATGTGGAAGAGTATATGTTGTGTATATGAATTATATATGTTTGCAAGTCAAAGGAAGAGGTTTTGTTAATATTTAATTGTGATTAAAGAAGTGATTAAGTGAGTTTGGAGTAGTGGGAGAAGATATTTTATTTGTTTATTATTAAATGAAAGGTGGAGAGGGTTTTAAGGAAAGTGGTTGGAGAGAGAAGGTTTGAATTTGTCTTTGGCTTTTCTTCTTTCCTTCCATACGTGACAGCTTTCTTTCTTTTCCTTTTTCCCTTTCTTTTCCTTTGTTCTTCGGCCAGCAGAAACAAGAGAGAGGAAGAGATTTAGCTCTCCAAGATCAAGAGTAGAGAAGTTTTCAAGAGTTAAAGAAAGAGATTTAAGAGTTCTTCATCCTTGGTAAGTGTTCTCTTGACTCTTTGTGTTGTTTTGAGTGGATTGGATATTTGATGGTTTGAGTTGTTTGTTTGAGATGTGTTTTTGAGTACTTGGTTCTTGGGTTTATGGATTTTGAGGTTTGATTGAGGAAAAGAGTAAGGTTGTTGGTAAGGTAGAGATGTGTTGGTGTTAAAGATTTGTAATGATGAGTATGAGTGGTGATTTGAGTTTGATATATATATGTTTTGGGTTGTTTTGTGGTTGTTGTAAGTATAACTACATTATTGCATTCATTTATAAGATGTTGGAATTTGAAACATGTGAGTGTTAGGGTGTTAAGAGCATTAATGCATTGTGGATGCATGTGGTTAATGTTATGTAAATATTGTGATTAACATGTAAATAAGTGTTGAGGATGTTGTTTGTGTCCATTTGAATGAGGTTATAATGTGTTTGAAGTTAACCAAAAGAGATAAAATTGCTAAATTTAGGGTTTATGCATGAGACCCGTAGTTTGGGACGGTCGCTATTGTTGATGTGCGGTCGCGACTTAGGTCGGACTCCTGACCGCGAACCCTACTGTGATTAAGTTGCACCTTGTGATTTTGAAGTGCGGTCGCGACTTAGGTCGGACTCCTGACCGCGAAACTTACTGTGATAATATTTTCTCTTTGATTGTGCAGTGCGGTCGCGACTTCGGTCGGGCTTGTGACCGCGAAACCTACTGTAAAAAGGTTTCGTCTTTTGACTAAGCAGCGCGGTCGTATTTTGGTCTGGTGCGACCGCGAGAAACATTCTGTTTTACTTTATTGAAGTAATCAAATTTTGCAACAAGACTCTAAAACACATGTTAAATAGATCATTTGTCTAACATTATTAATGAATTATGGAATGTGAAATAATATGGGACGTAATATGATTTGTGGAAGATGTGATGAATTGATTAAAGTAAATTGTGATTGGCAATTTTTGAATCTAATGTGATATGAAGCCATTGTGATTGGCAATTATGAATCAAATGTGATGTGATGCCATTGTGATTGGCAATTATGAATCTAATGTGATATGAAGCCATTGTGATTGGTTATGATGATTCAATTGAGAATGAAATGAATAAATAAATTGTGTGACTAATGTATTATTCCATTTTCAGAGTTTTGTTGTTGGTGGCATGCCTAATAATAGTAACAATCTCTTGAAGTTAGGTTGGGCTTGATCCTTGAAGCCAAGTTGGGTTGAAGTTTAATAGGTTATACTCCCCTTGAAGCTTGGTTGGGTCTAGTCCTTGAAGCCTAATTGAGATGTTACAACCCTTGAAGCTAGGTTGGGTTGGTTCTTGAAGCCAAGTTGGGTTGATACTTAGCATGCTTTGTTCCCCTTGAAGCTTGGTTGAACTTGAATCCTTGAAGCCTAGTTGGGTCAATGATAATGATAAATGTGAAATTTAACCAAAACATTAACTCTGAAAGTTGAATGGCATATTAGTTTTTGGGCCCGAGTCTGTCTTTGTTTTCAATGTGATATGCAAAGGTTGAGTTAAATGAGATCTATGGTTACCTTTGTTGAAAATGTGATTCATGAGTGGTGAATGGTGCATAGAATAATGACATAAAATGTTATGAATTATGATATGTAATGTGTGTATCGATATATTGATTGTGAGTATAAATGTTGGATTGTGGATGGTGATAATGGTAATGATATGAATAGATAATGAATTAATTGAATGGTGTAATGAAGTATAATGTTATGTACTATGGCATGATAATATTGTATAAAGGAATTATAAAAAGGAGATTTGGTTTGAGAAGTTATGTTGAAAGATGTGATTTTTGAAAGTACAATGTGAGATGTAATATGTATATGACGTATATATGGTAAGTATCACTTTATGAATGAATGTTATATGTGTATATATATATGGTTCATGAGATTATAGGAATGTATGAAGAATGCTTTGAAAAAAAGGGGAAATAAAATAAGAAAACATGATGCTAAAAATATGAGGTATGTTTATCTTGTAATGTATATTTTAGTATTTATTTGTACTACTAAGCTTTCAAGCTTAGCGCGGTTATATTAATCGCGCAGGTAAATAGGTGATGGAGCTGGAATTAAGCCACTATGTCACTAAGAGAGCAAGTGTCGTTCGAGACCAACTAGAGGATGATGCATGCATGTACAAGTTAAGGATTTTGCATTTTTATAAGAATGTATTCATCTGTATAAATGAATCTTTGGAAGAGTTAATATAATATATGTATATGTTTTATCATCAAAGGATAATAATTTGATAAATACTTTTATATAAGGAAATGTATTATTGTTTTAGGAGTAAAGTAAAGATTTTAAATTGTGACGAAACGTGATATTCTTATGTTCTATATACGTATTGTATGTATACTTGGTATATGTACGGTATTATATAGGATATGAGGGTGTTACAGTTATTTTGGTATCAGAGCTTAGGTTTCGAGATTCTCGGCCTAAGTAAATGTAAAAAGAAAAGTTTTAACAAGAAAATGATGATAAATGAAAATGAAAAGAATGAAATTTTTGATACATGCATATGCATTAACACCTAGGTTGGTCTCAAATGTGGTATTAAGTGAATTAAAGTGTATTGGAATTATATGAGATGGATTATAGTTTGTGGATGAAATTCTATATGAATGGAAATTAAAGAAAGAATGATGTGGAAAATTTATATGAGCTTAATTGCTAAATTAAAGAATGGGAAGTTATTCAAATAAAGGAAAGAAATTTTGATTATTGATGTCTTTAATATGTAAAGAAATGATTAGGAGAATAAGGTTGGGAATAAGTTAAAAACGAAATCAAGATTAAAGTATGTGATCTTTCCTCTATAATTTGAATCTCTTTCTACTAAACCTTATGTTTGGATTTCTAGAAAGAGGAAATATTGTTGGATGGATAAGGTGGATAGATATGTTGTTAAATGAAGAGAGTATGGTGGTATATTGAGTGAGTTGATGGGTTTAGACAAAGTTTAACTCTTTAAGGTTTGAATATGTAAAGTTAAAGTTGTTAAAAAGAAAAAAAGATGATGCTGGATAGATAGGAAGATACAATGGTGCTGTTTGCATTGCTGTTTTAAATGCAAACACTATGATTTTAATGTTAGAAATGTGATATGTTTGAGGGTTGTTAAAGCTCATGTTAATGGTGGTAAGATGTAACTTTTGGATTTTTGAAATGAGCTTTAATAATTGTGAAAAAGGTGAATTACCCTAAATCAAGAAGTGTTTAGAGTTGTGAGGGTGATTATGGAGGAAAGTACAAGTTCTTCCTTAAAGCATATGTATGTTGAGATTCAATGCATGTGAATGTAAATGTGTTGAGTATTGCATTATATTGTTCATGCACATGATAATGCTATGTGGTGCATAATGTGAATTTCTATGCACATACTTTAATGAGATATTAGAACCATGTAGTTAATTTCAATGATGTGAATGAGATGGTTAAAGTATGTTTACTTATATGATGAAACAATGTGATTTGAGAAAGTAATGTTTAAAGATATGAATGAGCGAACCTAGCTGCCTCCTGCGGAACCATGCGGACCCTGTGGATTGGGCAACCGAACTTGGACTACCGACCTGGTTGGGGGAAAGTTCGTATATGAAGCCATAATTGTTGGCTATATTGATGAAATTAATGAATAATGAAATAATGTTATGATATGTGAATATAATTCGATTGCATGACATGAATACTACCGTATATGAGATTACTATTAAATTGGGTAATGTGATTGATTGTATGAGAATGATTACACTTGCTTTGATAAACTTGTGTAAAGCTAAATCATGTTATAAACTTGATAGTGAGAATTGGATAAAATAATGTTGGTTCAGGAAATTGAGAATTTTGATAACTAAACTTGGAAATGTTATAGAGATTGTTGGGCTCAATGTGTATATGACTGGATGTAATGTACATGTGTATAAATGTGAGTGAGATGTCACATTAGTAATGTGACTCAGATTTTGTGAAGTATTATCATGGTTGGAAAGTATATATGTGTTGAGTTGATAAATAACTTTAATCATGTCAAAAAGGGATAAGAATGATGTTGTGCAATGAAAGTAATAGATGTTAAATTGTGTTGATGATGTGTAAAAGAGAAATTGAATATAATTGTATGATTATGTGTATAAATGTAAGGAATGTGGAAAGCAAGTCACATTGTGAATGTGACCTATGAATGTGAATGGGATATAATTACTTGTCTAGTGAAGTGGAAATGATATGGCATATATTAGTGGACCTATGAGAGATTAGGTCTTGATCTATGCAGAGTTAAATTATGGACTAAAATGAAGAGTGAGAAAGGACTTAAGTATCACTGGACAATGAAATTGTTATGATGATAACTGAGCTAGACTATCATATGATGTTTTCTGGTTCAAAAAAAAAATTATATGTGAAAATATTATATGTATATGTGTAAAACAAGAAGGGAAGTATAATGTATGAAAAGTTTTACAAAAGACAGATTAGAAGTGGAGTAATAAATGAAATTTGTGTATGATTGAATGTTGTGCATAAAAGTGTTATAAAGAATATTGTTGATGTGAGTTAGGTTAATAACGATCTTGTGATCAAGAGCAAATCGTTTTGGAACAAAGTTGAAATATGTTAACTCTTGGAAATAGAAAGAGTATAGTGAAGGAATTTGTAAACTTAATATTGTAATTGAAAATGTTTGAAGAAGAATGATAGAAGAGCAATATTGATTTATAAATTACAGACGTGATTATTAAAATACTCTGGCCGTATGACTTGTTTGAGTGATTGGCTGGATAATTTAGTTATCAGCAGATTTGGGTCTGAGATGATATGATGGTAGTATTATGTGGGTGAGGTTGATAATTTTGTGTCAAGAAATCATGGTTAGGAGTTACGAATGGTAAAGTTGTATCTTATCAGTTCTATGTTTGAACTATGGGAAAATTATGATATGTGATTGAAAATGATACTGAATATATTTTTGTTATAAGATGAAGTAATGGATGGAAACAATGTTAAGTGAGTGAACTATGGGTAATAATTATAATATGAGAATGATGTGAGGTTGCACTGCTATTATATAAGCAGAATATATATATATATATGAATGTTAAAAGGAAATTGAGGTGATTTGTTATTAATGGGTATAGTCTCAAAAAGCTAAACAGATGAATCCTAAGGGATTAGAATTTGAAAATGAGTTGGACCTAATGGAATTAGGTCCTGTATATTGATACGTGATGATAAGCTTAAATAAGTTAATTGTTGATTTGAATATTATAAGATTAAGATGTTATTATATTATGATAATTAGATCAATTGATCTAAATTTCGCTAAGATTGCGAATTATTATAGAGATTTAAAATATATAGTTGTGCTAAGAGTATAAGATATGTGTGAAAATGCGTATAAAAAGTAATGTGCTGATACGTCAAGGAGTTATGATATATCAATATTAATGTTAAGTGAAAAACATGGTAAAGAAGGATTTAAGAGTAAGCAAAATGAAGATATTGTTGTCAATCAAGGTGTGATAAGAACCTATTTTCAAAAGTGATAGTAATGACAGGATGAGCAATAGTAAGAGTATCTATAAAGAGATGAAGTGATCAATAACTTGATTGTAAAAGATGAATGGTATATATAAATTATAAGATACTTTGATTATTGTATAAAAGAAAATTCATTGGGAATATAATGAGTTATCTTGGTTGCTTTGTTGAGAAAGTAACAAAATAAAAATAGATATATAATGATGAGTTATGAATTTAGGAAAAGAGGATTGACATAAAGAGGGAGAGTAAAAGTTATGTGATTTGATGAAATCTTGGTGTAAGAACACGATTATCTTTATATGAAAAGTTAAAAGGGGTGTGTTGTTAAGAGTAGAACGTTATTGTATTGGATAATTTCGAGGACGAAATTCTTTTAAGAGGGGGAGAATTGTAATATCCCAAATTGTACCTTAGGAGTATTGGATTAATTGTTGTTATTAATTGGATTTGTATAAGCAAATTGAAAGAGAAAAAGGAATATGTGGAAGAGTATATGTTGTGTATATGAATTATATATGTTTGCAAGTCAAAGGAAGAGGTTTTGTTAATATTTAATTGTGATTAAAGAAGTGATTAAGTGAGTTTGGAGTAGTGGGAGAAGATATTTTATTTGTTTATTATTAAATGAAAGGTGGAGAGGGTTTTAAGGAAAGTGGTTGGAGAGAGAAGGTTTGAATTTGTCTTTGGCTTTTCTTCTTTCCTTCCATACGTGACAGCTTTCTTTCTTTTCCTTTTTCCCTTTCTTTTCCTTTGTTCTTCGGCCAGCAGAAACAAGAGAGAGGAAGAGATTTAGCTCTCCAAGATCAAGAGTAGAGAAGTTTTCAAGAGTTAAAGAAAGAGATTTAAGAGTTCTTCATCCTTGGTAAGTGTTCTCTTGACTCTTTGTGTTGTTTTGAGATGATTGGATATTTGATGGTTTGAGTTGTTTGTTTGAGATGTGTTTTTGAGTACTTGGTTCTTGGGTTTATGGATTTTGAGGTTTGATTGAGGAAAAGAGTAAGGTTGTTGGTAAGGTAGAGATGTGTTGGTGTTAAAGATTTGTAATGATGAGTATGAGTGGTGATTTGAGTTTGATATATATATGTTTTGGGTTGTTTTGTGGTTGTTGTAAGTATAACTACATTATTGCATTCATTTATAAGATGTTGGAATTTGAAACATGTGAGTGTTAGGGTGTTAAGAGCATTAATGCATTGTGGATGCATGTGGTTAATGTTATGTAAATATTGTGATTAACATGTAAATAAGTGTTGAGGATGTTGTTTGTGTCCATTTGAATGAGGTTATAATGTGTTTGAAGTTAACCAAAAGAGATAAAATTGCTAAATTTAGGGTTTATGCATGAGACCCGTAGTTTGGGACGGTCGCTATTGTTGATGTGCGGTCGCGACTTAGGTCGGACTCCTGACCGCGAACCCTACTGTGATTAAGTTGCACCTTGTGATTTTGAAGTGCGGTCGCGACTTAGGTCGGACTCCTGACCGCGAAACTTACTGTGATAATATTTTCTCTTTGATTGTGCAGTGCGGTCGCGACTTCGGTCGGGCTTGTGACCGCGAAACCTACTGTAAAAAGGTTTCGTCTTTTGACTAAGCAGCGCGGTCGTATTTTGGTCTGGTGCGACCGCGAGAAACATTCTGTTTTACTTTATTGAAGTAATCAAATTTTGCAACAAGACTCTAAAACACATGTTAAATAGATCATTTGTCTAACATTATTAATGAATTATGGAATGTGAAATAATATGGGACGTAATATGATTTGTGGAAGATGTGATGAATTGATTAAAGTAAATTGTGATTGGCAATTTTTGAATCTAATGTGATATGAAGCCATTGTGATTGGCAATTATGAATCAAATGTGATGTGATGCCATTGTGATTGGCAATTATGAATCTAATGTGATATGAAGCCATTGTGATTGGTTATGATGATTCAATTGAGAATGAAATGAATAAATAAATTGTGTGACTAATGTATTATTCCATTTTCAGAGTTTTGTTGTTGGTGGCATGCCTAATAATAGTAACAATCTCTTGAAGTTAGGTTGGGCTTGATCCTTGAAGCCAAGTTGGGTTGAAGTTTAACAGGTTATACTCCCCTTGAAGCTTGGTTGGGTCTAGTCCTTGAAGCCTAATTGAGATGTTACAACCCTTGAAGCTAGGTTGGGTTGGTTCTTGAAGCCAAGTTGGGTTGATACTTAGCATGCTTTGTTCCCCTTGAAGCTTGGTTGAACTTGAATCCTTGAAGCCTAGTTGGGTCAATGATAATGATAAATGTGAAATTTAACCAAAACATTAACTCTGAAAGTTGAATGGCATATTAGTTTTTGGGCCCGAGTCTGTCTTTGTTTTCAATGTGATATGCAAAGGTTGAGTTAAATGAGATCTATGGTTACCTTTGTTGAAAATGTGATTCATGAGTGGTGAATGGTGCATAGAATAATGACATAAAATGTTATGAATTATGATATGTAATGTGTGTATCGATATATTGATTGTGAGTATAAATGTTGGATTGTGGATGGTGATAATGGTAATGATATGAATAGATAATGAATTAATTGAATGGTGTAATGAAGTATAATGTTATGTACTATGGCATGATAATATTGTATAAAGGAATTATAAAAAGGAGATTTGGTTTGAGAAGTTATGTTGAAAGATGTGATTTTTGAAAGTACAATGTGAGATGTAATATGTATATGACGTATATATGGTAAGTATCACTTTATGAATGAATGTTATATGTGTATATATATATGGTTCATGAGATTATAGGAATGTATGAAGAATGCTTTGAAAAAAAGGGGAAACAAAATAAGAAAACATGATGCTAAAAATATGAGGTATGTTTATCTTGTAATGTATATTTTAGTATTTATTTGTACTACTAAGCTTTCAAGCTTAGCGCGGTTATATTAATCGCGCAGGTAAATAGGTGATGGAGCTGGAATTAAGCCACTATGTCACTAAGAGAGCAAGTGTCGTTCGAGACCAACTAGAGGATGATGCATGCATGTACAAGTTAAGGATTTTGCATTTTTATAAGAATGTATTCATCTGTATAAATGAATCTTTGGAAGAGTTAATATAATATATGTATATGTTTTATCATCAAAGGATAATAATTTGATAAATACTTTTATATAAGGAAATGTATTATTGTTTTAGGAGTAAAGTAAAGATTTTAAATTGTGACGAAACGTGATATTCTTATGTTCTATATACGTATTGTATGTATACTTGGTATATGTACGGTATTATATAGGATATGAGGGTGTTACAGAATTGGTGTATTGATTTTATTTGAAGTGTTTGTTTTATGCAAGTTGTGTTTTGTTGAATTTTGGAAACGCTCAAATTACAAATAAAACTCTGGCGAATTTTTCCCAGAGATTTTCATATAAAATATTTATTTTGGATTTCTATAACAAGTAAAAAATATTTATATACTATTTATTTTATATATTAGTATTTGAAATCTTAAAACATGAATATAAAAGTTCATATTAAATCGGTCTGTGACATTTTTATACCGTATATGCATATATGCTGAAAATATGTATTGTACGTATATAGGGTATAAGGGTGTTATATTTATTTTGGTATCAGAGCCTAGGCTTGAGGTTTTCGACCTATGTGGGTTGTTAGAGAGAGAAATTTGGAATTTTAAGAAAATAATTTTCAATTGTGATGCATGCATTGGCACTGGTAATTTATCTGATCCCTGATGTGGCAATGCCCATTTGATATAATGGATATGAGTTGAGTTGGCGTCTGGGTTGCATAGATCAGAGTGGCGTAGTAGAAGCATCATTCTGGACTTTATGGATTAAGAATTTTTAGAACTTCTATTCGAAATTAAGATTCATAGTTGAATCAATTGATGAATAAGTGGAATTAAGAAAAAAATAATTTATGAAATGATTTATGATATGAAATAAAAAGTTTGAGAAATGGACATGAGAGTTACAGAAAATTTTATAGGTATGCTGTATAATGATATTGTTGAATTTTTTTTAATAAATATAGGAATCTTGGATGAGTTTAAAAATTTAATGAAAAGTTTTTCTATATGTTAGAATCTAATGTATAAAATTTCATAATTTTTAAAGATGAATTACTAATTAAGAAAGGTAAAAGAACACAGATTGTTGGAGGAGTTCCAGAAACTCAGAATCTATAGAAATTGAGAAACATATTTAAAAACTATGGCAAACTCACCCAGAAAAATATGACAATTTACACCCAATATCATATGTATTCCTGTAACATATGGTTAAAATTTCATGAAGTTTTATTAAGGTTTGATACCTGAAAAAAATGGACAACCCGATGCTGCCAGAGAAATTATTAAAGAGACAGATTCTCTGATTTTGGAAGATTTAATTTTTAAATATATTAAATCAACTTGGAAAAATCTAAAACTTTAAATATAAGTCCATATATGTGTCAAGTGCATATGGATAAAAGTTTACAAGCTTTTATGAAGAATTGGTAAGGAATATAAAAATTAAAAGTGAGATTGACATGAAACTGATGAAGTTATGCAGTTTTGTGTAAGTAAGTAATAAATTAATTTTATGAGACAAATGAATGAAGAAAATTATAAAACTTTATATGCATATGGGTATAAGTATAGAAGGAATATGGAGTTTTTAATAATTTTCAACAAAGAGTTCATAATTAAAATCAAAGAGTGAAATCATATATGATAACGAATTATTTATTATGGAACAATGATGCATAATTTAGGGTTGAGTGTGTAAAATTAAAGTATCTAAATGAATGACGTTAATTAGTGTAAGGAAATGAATTAGTGTTGTTTAAAAGTAAATGTTATGATCTTAAGATTGAGAATGTGATAAGGATGAAATTTAGTGAGGTTCATGTTGTTGGTTGTATTATGTGGAATTTGAATTTTTGAAATGGGTTTTCATAGTTGTGAGAGTGATGTACTTTGATGTTATATTAATATATAGGTAATGCTTATAAAGTTAGCTCTTGAAAATGAGATTAATAGAATGAAGTTTAAGTAGTAAGTTGAAAATTTAGAGTTGTAAGAGAATTTTGATGAAGATTGTTTAAATATTGATAGTTTAATGTTTAATAAGTATGGAAGTAATTTTGAATGAATAATATTATTTATAAAAGTACTAACTAAGGTGTAATGTGGTTGATAATATAGAAATTTGTTATGAAATAAAGAGAAATGATTAAGCAAGTGAAAATGAGTTCTTTTAGGTAATTGAATTGGAAATGATGAAAATAGATATGAAGGGTATAATAATTGAAAAAAAAAATGTGTGTGAGAGATGTCACATTGGAAACGTGAATAAGATTTATGTGAAGTGTTAGAAAACAAAATATATAATAAGAAACTTATTTAAGAGATGGGCAATTAAATAAGGAAGATGATAATTATGTTGTGGTCAGAGTGTATATATATGTTGAATTGATGAATAACGTAAGTAATATCAAAAGAATGAGAAGTGATAATGTTCTCTGAAAAGTGATAAATGTTAACTTTGTATAGGTTGTATGTAAAAGAGGAATTGAGTATAATTGTATGATTTGTGTGATGAGATTTTTTTTATGAACACAAATATGATATATAAGAAAATATGGAAAGTAAGTCACATTGTGATTATGATTTACGAAGGTGTATGTGGATGATTAAAAAAAAATGTTATTGAGTATTTACTACCTTATACAAATACGTGTCTGGTGATATTGAGAATGATATTGCATGTATTAATAGACCTAAGAGAGATTAGGTCTTGAACTGCGTAGAGTTAGGTCATGTGATGAATTGAGATTGAGAATGGACCCGAACAGAGCTGGACGGTGAAATTGTTATTTTAACAACTGAACTTAATGATTGTATAGTGTTTTGGGCCTAAAGTATATGCGTATAAATAAGAGATTGTAAGGAAAAGGAAAGTATAATGAAGAAAGTATAGAAATGAAATATATATATATATATATATGCATATATATATATATATAAGAGGTAGATTAGAAATGGAGTAATAAATGGAAATTGTGTAAATTAGCATATGAACGAATTTGTATATATAAGAGATGTTAATGATAATATTGTTGAAACATGAGTTAGGCTAATGATGATCAAGTGAGCAAAAGTAAATTGCTTTGAAACAGAGCTGAAATGTGTTAACTCTTCATGTAGTAAGAGTTTAAAGAACTTATATGTAATTTTAAAATGCCACGGATGTGTGACCATTAAGACATAGGTGTAGTTTCAAGATAAGAGTTATTTGAGAAAAAAAAAATTAGTAAAGGCGGTGTTTATTTGTAACCTACAGACGGGGACTTAAGATGATACAATTGTGAAATATATTAAGTGAAATTGATAGTTTTTGTTTCATCAGATACAAGCAAGATTTGTGGTTGGTATAGTGGGACTCATAACTTTATGTAAAAATTTATTTATGACCATAAATAGTGAGAAAACAAAAGGTAATTGTGAAAATATGATAAGCTATAAATGATGTGTAAGAACAGTGATTTTTGTAAATATGGTAACTATAAGAAATATGAGAAAAGGGATAAATGAAAGGAATTATGAAATGTGCATAAGAGCTGTATTGAATGTGTTTGAAAGTGGTATAAAATGAATAAGTTGATGAAAGTGACGTTTAAAGTGAACAAGACTAGGGGAAGTAAATATTATCTGTAATGATGAATTCGAAGAGAATTAAAATTTAAGAATAAATTTGATCTAATAGAATTAGGTCATGAATTGAAAACAAATTGATGAATTTAAAATAGACTAAAGGTTGGTCAGAATAGAATAAAGTTGTGATGGTCATATTGTGATAGTTAGATCAATTGATCCAAAATGTAATAAGTTTACAAGTATTTATTGAAATTCAATGTGTGTAATTGAATTAAGAATATGCAAGCTATATGATAATGTGCATAATACAACGTTTTGATATGTATATGCATATGAAAGGAGCTAAGTTATATTAGTTTCAAATAATTATAAGAGAAAAGTGTTAGTTATAGTATAATTAGAATGAATTTTAATAAGGAAATAGGATTTTGTTATTGTATAATGGTGATATTAAATTAATATGTGGTAATTGTATAAAGAGTAGGATCAAAGTGAAGATATGTAAAATTATTGTGTTAAGATAAAAGTTATTAGCATTTGAATTTAAGGTGATGAAAGTATTTTTATAAGATAATGAAGTGATCAGATATCTTGAGTGCAATAGGTGTATGGTGTATATATATTAAGGAGATAAATTAATTTTGTCTAATGACAATTCGATTGAAGATATAATAATCTGTTGTGACTGTTTGAGTAAATAGACAGTATAATGATGTGTTAGGGAATGGTAAAAAGGAAATTAAGAATGAACCTAAGAGGGAGAATAGAAATTATGTAATTTGGTAAAATAATGATTTGGATGATTTATTACTATACTGGATAATTTCGAGGATGAAATTATTTAAGGGGGAGAAAATTGTAACATTCGTGATTTTGGAGAAATTAAATAAGTATTTGGTGAGATAAATTGTATATACTCAATATATATATATATATCTAGAGTATACATAACATATACATATGGTATATTAATTGTATATGTTGGATTAATACATTATATATTTAATATTTAATACACACATAAGGTACATTTTATGTGTATATAAGATACACATTACTTGTACATATGTTCAATATCCTAAATTTTTGAAAAGTGCTAATTTTTAGAAATTTGATAAAATAAATTATAATTTAAATGGATAAATTAAATTAATAATTTTAAATGAAAAATGAAGGGGTTTTAAATGAAAAAGTGGATAATATATGTGATATATATGTAAAGTATACATAACATATAAAAGCAACACTTTTTAAAAGAAAAGTCAAAGTAAAAGGGTATTTTAGTAATTAAATCTTAGAAATTTAAAATTAATAAAATAATTCAAAAATAAATTATTTTTGAATAGAAGAGAAAATTTATGACTTTTAATTTTTTAAATAAATAATTATATAATTAATTATGAAATTATTTTAATATATATATACATGGTTAAAATAAAAGATGAAAAGAAAAAGAAAATTTAAAAGTTTTTATCTTCTTCTTCTTCTCCATCAAGGGCCGTCCACCATGGATATTGAATTCAAGAATTTTGATCTTCCATACTCCACAAATTGAAGGATTCAACAAGTTTAGAGTGGATTTTTGGTGATTTCCACCAAAATTAGTAAGTTCCCAACTTCTTTCTTTGGATTTCATAGGAATTGTGATTATGTTTGTTTTGGGTTTTTAAAGTTCTAAGATTTAATTGTCTATTAGGGTATATATGAAGTTATTTTAAGTGATTAACAATGATTTTAAGGTTGGATTAAAGAAATGGTTGAGTTTGGGTAAGATTGGTGAAGAGAGAGAATTTAGGGTTATGTAATTTTTGGGGTTTTGAAATCATGATTTTTAATTGTGTAAATTGATTCCAAATGAGTTGTTTTGTTACATAAACAAGTATTTTAAAGTCAAATATTGGATTTGGTTGTGTTTGGTTGGAGTTTGAGAATGGAAGTGGAGATTTAGGGTTTTGGAAAAGTGATTTTCCAAAGTGGTTAAACTGTGTGATTTTATTTGTTTAAGCATGTTGTTTAGTATTAAAAGTGATGAATGTAAGCTTGAAATGAGTAATGGATTGTGATGGAATGGAAAACCTTCAATGGGGGAAGGTTATGCCATTTTATGGTTTTGTATATAAGAGTGTATTTTTATAATGTGAATGGTTCAAATGTATTAAAATATGCTTCTAATGATATTAATAAACTTAAAACACTAATTTAAATGGCTTGATATGGTTTTTCAAAGTTAAAGTGAGGTGAAGCTTAATTTTGGGATTTGTTTTAGAGTGATTTTTAATTATGGTTTGATGTTGAGAATACCTTAGAATATAATATTAAATGATTATGTATGATCACATTTGGTATAGGCATTGAGGGAGGTTGATTTGCTTCATCCAAGTGGTGAAG
This sequence comes from Garcia nutans, assembly GCA_947685225.1. Taxonomy (NCBI): domain Eukaryota; kingdom Viridiplantae; phylum Streptophyta; class Magnoliopsida; order Malpighiales; family Euphorbiaceae; genus Garcia; species Garcia nutans. The sequence continues at coordinate 31,129,427 of CANTUV010000013.1, forward strand.
GGCAAGTTGGAAGGATAGGATTGGAGGTTGTATTAAACTTGCTTTGGGTTGCTAGTAGAGGTATGTACAAACTTTGAATATAATATTTATGCTTGCAAGACATTTGGACTTAACACATTTTGGTTGAAAAATGTGTTAAGCCAATTTGTAACACCCCATACTCTATATAAGTACTATACATATACCTGGTATACATACAATACGTATATAAAGTATAAGAATGTCACTTTTAGTTTTAATTAAAAAAAAACTCTATCCAAGTTCAAACAATATTACATTGATCTAAAGAACATTTACAAAACCATTATGTTTTCAGTGGTTATATATATAATAATCTCATCAAAATTTACCAAAACTTCATTTATACATATGAATATATATTCTTATCAAAATATAACATAAACAAATTGGACATGTATGCATCACCTTCTAGTTGGTCTCGATATACACTTACCCTTCTCGTGGCATAACTGTCTGACTCCAAATTAACCATCTACTCACCTGCGCGATTCACAAAACCGTGCTAAGCATAAAAGCTTAGTAGTACAATAAAATAAAATAAACATATGTTACAGAAGAAACATACCTCACAATTTAACATCATATATTATTATTGTCTTAACGTATATTTCTTCTTTTCAAAGCATTCTTCATATTTTTCCACTAACCTCATAACTTATATACATTTACACATATATCAGTGCAACCACAATTTCATAATTTAATAGAACAATCATAGCTAATACTCACAATCTCCACATCCATACACATATTACATGTCATACGATATTTTCAGAATCTCATCTTTTAACTTAGCATTTCAAATCATATTTCTCTTCAATAGTTTATTTATATATTGTAATCATGTCATACTTCATAACATTCCAAGTCCTTATATTATTCAATTAATTCTTTATTCACCATTCACCATTCATAAATCACACTCCCAACAAAACAAGCATAGATCTCTTTATTCATTCATTTCACACTTCATCATTCACATTGACAACAAAGACAAGCATGGGCCCAAAAGACACTAATATGCCATTCCACTTTCAGAGTTAATGCTTTGGTTTAATTATCACATTTATCATTATCCCAACTAGGCTTCAAGGATTTAGGTTCAACCAAGCTTCAAGGGGAACAAAGCATGCTAAGTATCAACCCAACTTGGCTTCAAGAACTAATCCAACCTAGCTTCAAGGGTTGTAACATCTCAATTAGGCTTCAAGGACTAGACCTAACCAAGCTTCAAGGGGAGTAAAACATGTTAAACTTCAACCCAACTTGGCTTCAAGGATCAAGCCCAACCTAACTTCAAGAGAATGTTACTATAGGCATGCCACCAACAACAAACTCTGAAAATGGAATAACACATTAGCCACACAATTCATTTATTATTTCATTATCAATTTCATTCTCAATTCTCATCATAGCCAATCAAAATGGCTTCACAATTCATTTAAATCATCATAGCCAATCACAATGGCTTTAATCATTTCATTTAAATCATCATTCAATTGCATTGCATTTTATTTAGGCAAACATGCCTCAATCATAACATTTACATCAAAGCAATTTATCATAACAAATTGCATTGCACATACATTTCATATATCATCATCGATATATATATATATATACATAACCATTCATCATTCAAGTACATATATAATCAATTGCATTATCATACATTTTGATCACCCATCCTATCATTCACATCATACTAATCATATCTTCACATCTCTCACCTTTCATAACACATACATATTGAATGCTTTCACATTATATATATATATATTTCATTATATCATCATATCTTTTACATTTCATATTCCCTCATCGATATATTTCTAGCAATTTAAATTATACATATGCATCAACATTATAATAGATTACTTAATACATTTATAAATTTTGTACTTACCTCAACAACTACTCCCATCAATCTATACATTTCCTCTTCCAAGAATTCCCAACAGTTAGGTTAATGCAATACAATCTCTTCAAAACCTAATCCAAAGATAATTACATACATAAGAAAATAAGAATGATGATTAACTAGGGCAAACTCTACACATGACACGCTCACCAACACGTGCGTGTCCCTGATCGTGCCCTAAACCAACCATACGGAAGCTTTGACACGCTCAGTAACACGGGCGTGTCACTGGACGTGTTGTTCATTCTGCCTCACAGAAACATTTACACGCCCAACAACACGGGCGTGTTCATGGCCGTGTCAATTACATTCCTCACAGTAGCTATATCACGCCCAGTAACATGGCCGTGTTAATGGTCGTGTCACAACCGTCCAACTCAGTACCGATTACACGCCCAATCACACGGCCGTGTCACTGACCGTGACAGACCAGAAATCAAGAATTCGAACACCCAACCATGAAAACACAAACACTTCAAAACTCATATTTCATCACCCTTAATCGACATCTTGGTTATATTCATCAATTACCTATCAATTTAACACTTATATCACTTCAATATATCATAACAACAATCATTATACACACCACCATATATTAACTACTCAAATTCCTCAATTCATTCATATAAAACCCTTACTCAACCATTTCAATAATTCATCATCATCCTCACAATTAACCATGTTATCTCATAATTAAACATATTATCATCACCTAAAATATCAATTCCACACATATATACACTTCAATCTTTCATTAGCATCATCATCATCATCATCATCATCATCAAATTCAAACTCAAACAATAAGAATCAAAACAAGAAAATGGATACTTACTTGGATATTAAGCCAATTCTTCAATAATCATCTTCAATCCTCTCAAAATTCCTTTGAATTTGATGTTCATATGGATGGAATCACCACTCTCTCTCTCTCTCTCTTTCTTTCTCCCTCTCTCTCTCGTGCAATAAGAATAAGAAGAAGAAAGAAATAATTTCTTCTTTCTTTCATCCTTATCATATATATATATAATAATAATAATAATAAAAAATCTCCACCACACACAATTTCTTTTGACTTTCTTCTTCTTTTTCTTTTTGTCCTTATTATCATTATTATAATTAATCAATTATATATATATAACTCACTTTTCCTACACCAATTTATATCCCATGTATATGTGATGTATATGTATATGTCTTATATATAGTAGTTATATTTCCCATATATACATATACATTAAATCCAAATACACAAATAACTCCAAAACTTTTAGAGTATACCTTGGGATATTACACAATTGGTTCATGGATTGAGTATGAATAATGTGCTATGACATTTGTAATTTCATATATGTGTTCAATGCATTGTGAAAAGCCATTGATAATGGCTAAATTGTGTAAAGTGTGAAATATGCATATTATGTGAAAATACCTAAAGTAATTGGATAATGTGTTGTGAATGCAAAAATGAGATATGTGGAATAATGAAATGAGTTGATATGGATAAAAATGAGAAAAAAAAATGAGAAAAGTGAGAAAAATGAGAAAGATGTGAAAAATGAGAAAATGAGAAAAAAAAAATGTGAAAATAAGGCAATGAGCCTAGTTTGATTATGAGAAATAAAATGAGAAATGAATTGTGAAAGTATTTGATAATGAGATAAATGAAGTAATTGTGTGCCTAGTATGTTATTCAATTTTCAGAGTTCTTAGTTTGGCGGTATGCCTATGAATTGCTGGGCAGGTGAAAAGACCGGGTCGTAAGTCGAGCCCAGCTGATAAATGATAAATATGATGTTTTTGGGGTGAAAAGACTGGGTCGTAAGCCTCAAAAACCGTAACAGTCTAGCCGGGTTGAGGTTCAAAAGACTGGGGCTGTTACATTATCCATGGATATATATATTGCCTATGGGCTAGACACATGGTGTCATTATGGACCAAAGCAGTAACTCTGAAATTTGAATAGCATATTAGATCCTTTTTGGGCCCATGCTTGTCTTTGCTTTAATGTGAATTATGAATTGTGATACAATTGAGCAATATAATGTTATGAGTTGTGAGTATGAAATATTTGAAAAATATAAGAAAGTGAAATGATGTGACCTCTATATGCATTGTGCATTGGTATTACTTTACATTTTTATTATTATCAAAGTTTGTACCACTAGGCTTCGGCTTAGCGCGATTGTAATTAGTCGCGCAGGTGTCATGGATGTTTTGGTAGAGCTGGAGAGTTTTACTAGACCTGGTCGGGTCTAGGTTTGTATTTATTGAGCTTGAAGAGTTATTTTGGGTACATCAGGATCAGAGCCAGTTGCCAGCATGTACATTTTTGATATTATGTATGTTATGATATGTTTTTGAAGCATATATTGTAAATTGTAAAGAATGATTTGATTAATTTTGTTTAAGATGGGATTTTATATGTAATGTTCATATATATATATATACCTATATATAAGTATTTTGAGAAATATGGAGAAATTGAGAAGTATTGGTGAATTGGTGTATTGATTTTATTTGAAGTGTTTGTTTTATGCAGGTTGTGTTTTGTTGAATTTTGGAAACGTTCAAATTACAAATAAAACTCTAGCGAATTTTTCCCAGAGATTTTCATATAAAATATTTATTTTGGATTTCTATAACAAGCAAAGAATATTTATATACTATTTATTTTATATATTAGTATTTGAAATCTTAAAACAGGAATGTAAAAGTTCATATTAAATCGGTCTGTGACATTTTTATACTGTATATGCGTATTTTACATATACTGAAAATATGTATTGTACGTATATAGAGTATAAGGGTGTTACAAATTCTTCTTCTTTCATATGTTTTATAGGGAGGGTAAAGAAAATTTGAGCTTCTCAATTTTGACAAATATCTTCACACTTGTCAAATTTCTAGCATCTTCATTTAACATTTGTCAATTCTTTAACTTATCTAGGAGACAAGTGTAAAATCACCTTAGCCAATATTATCTTCTTCATTTTCACTACAAGTAGAAAGACACCAACTTGTCATTTGTGATTTTGCTCACTTTTATTCAATTTTCACTCAACATCTATCAGCATTCCATTAGTTTTTTCTAAAACTTGTTTAACTCATAGAGACATGTGTTATCTTTACATTATTATGCTTCCAACGTCACCATCATTTGTCCCAACATCATTGCTTCTTTTGCTCCCTAAGTTATTTCCTTACCTAAACGTTGCAACCTTGAAACAAAACTTAAACATTTATATCTTATTAATCTCATACTTTGACAAGTGGTCCATAACATGTCCTTAAGTTCATATACATATATATATATATTTTCTTCATATCTCGTGAATAGGTTCCTACACATCATTTGGGCTATATATGTTCTTAACAATATAATATATATATACATATATGTATACTGATATTCCCATATTACACTGAATCCCATCTTACGGTTTGAATTTATTAAATTACTTGGCATCTAATTAATCACATGTTACAACAAGTCTAATTTCTATATAGTCTTATGATTTTAATTTATTAGGTTACTTTATCATCTAATTAATTTCTCAATATAACTTTAATTCTCAGCTTAATCATTATCAAAATAAAATCAACTTGAAAAATTCTACCTGTTTAAATTCATAATATTACTATTTAGAATTAAACTTAGGCTGAGTTATTACACTAGCCCATATAAATTTTAGGTCAAGCACAAATTTCCAACTAAGCTAATTTGAATAACAGATAATGAATAAAAATTGCATTCATTCAATTAAAATCACAATAAATTAAAAATTGCAGAAATAAAGAAAATAAATTAAAATAAATTAAAATGGACTAAATTTGTGGATTTTAGGTGAGGGGTTGCTACCTGGAGTGAAATTTCAGAATATGTCTACTTATCTCATTTGAATGAGAATCAGAGATGTAAGTAGTTCATGCCTTTGATTGCAAAAGGCTTGACTAATAAATTTTAGCTGGTCTTATTACCGAATTTGAAATAGAGAAAGTTAGGAAAAATGTCTTTGGCGATCTCATTCATTTGATGTAAGGCTAGAGTGCTTTCCCACTTCGAAGCTCCATTTGAAATACTCAAAAATTAAATGTGTAATTTAAGAGAACAAAGATTTGAACAAATTAAATCAAAAGAACATAGTCGATTCATTGATGAATAAATGTCGGGTGTTTTGAAGTGATTTTAGCAGAGTTTGGACTCCCCAAAAATTAGACCATTGTACTGAAAAAGGGCTCCTATTTATAGGGAGTTGAAAATCAAGTTGTAAAGGGCTGGGTAGCGTGTGCGTTGGCTGGGCCCGTCGAGGCATGACCGTCATGCCATTACGCCATTTTGATGCGACTAGAATTTAAATTTAAATTTTAAATTTTAAATCATTACTATTTAATAAGTAGAAAATTTTAATTAAATTTCATGAAAAGTTATTTTCTAAAACTTAAATACCTAATTTTAAATTAGGTGAAAATTTCAGAGTTCACCACTGACCCCTATTGCATCCATTTTGAATTTTAAAATCGATATAATGGTGTGAACTAGGGAAAAATGCAAAGAATGAATCTATTTAATATGGCCTTCCTTGATTTTTGATGTGCAATTGAGCATATTTGGTGTTGGATAATTAAACTCTATTTTGATCATTGATAATCAAATTGATATGTATAAATGATTTGAAACAAGTTTGTTATTCTAGACATGCAACCCTAACATTTGTACAACCGCTGCCAACCGAGCAATCGTATTGATCGGGCCAAGGTCTACAAAATTCATAGAGGAGTTCTCAGGCTTGATGTACGGTGAAGCCAAAATGTTTGGTAAGAGAGTGCTTGCACCCGAGCACCGAGCGACCGCACCAGTAGCCTAGCTAAATTCACAAACTTACAGAAAGGATCACGGTATCAGCACACGGTGAAGTCAGTAAGCGAGACAGGCATGCGACTACACCATCATATTAAGTGAAAGCACATGCTAGTGACCCAAAACTCAAAAATGGCAGAAGAGATAGCGGTCAGCTCATGCGGTACTTCCTCAACGCTCAATCACCTGTGCGACCATTTGAGACATCCGAGTGATAGCACAATGCTAATACATTTGAATTTTAGTGCCAGATACTTTAGACCAATGATAACCAAACACATGGATGAAGAAATTCAAACTTAGCGGTAACCTTATGCTGAGCGACAACACAAGAAAGTGTGCGACCGCATGACATGGGAGTATGGGCAGTTAAGATCCCATCAGACAAAAAAATCTTAACATTGGAGTTAGCCATTAGAGCAATTTTTAAATTATGCGAGCACACATATGAACGAGCGACCGCATAAGCTGACTCAGCCACCAAATTAGTGGAAAACAAGCTCTAAACATGCGAGAACAACTTCAATTGGCTAGTTCAAGTCTAACTGGATACAAATACCTGAAGAAACCTCTCATTTGAGGTTAATTATGATTGTAATAGCCAAGTGTAATGCTACGCTCGATTTATTACTACTACAAGTGACACTCGCAAGTATACGAGGTAATTGTAGCAACAGTGATCGCCCCAAGGTCGTCTCACAAGGAAGGAATTATTTTACAATATTTTGATTAGCAAGAAATTTAAAAGCAAGAGTGTGATGTGTTGGAATGGTGAAAAAAAAAATTTAAATCTAAAAGTAATGTGCGTAATGGTTGTACAAGATTAATACAATTCTACGAATGGTGCCTAGGGTTATAGATCAATTCAATCAAAGCTTAATTCTCAAATTATCCATTAACATGACCTTGTATTTTAATTTGTTCCTTGAGTTTCATTAATAATTACCAATTCATTAGTTTTCACATTCATGAATTAACAACAACCAATTATTTTGAAATTGCAAATTAATAAAACCCTAGAACTTATATTGCTAATTCATTCTTAGGGTAGTTGATTGCATAATTTCAATATCAAATTTCACCTCTCGGTCCTTCATTCAATATCTGAAGATCAATAGGTAGGTAATCTATCAACCTAACATTCAATCCAATGCAATCAACCAACAACAAGGTATATTAATGGAAATATCAAATCAAGTCATTCAATCAAATCTACTACAAACCCTATGCATGAGTAATTTAGCTCATCACCATAATTTAAAACAAATATTCATCTCAATATAAAACAAATCACAATTGTACATTGAAATATTAGAGTTCTTAACAAACAATAACAATCTATAAATGAATTAAAAGAGAGAATATAAAAAGCCCTTTGAAGATGCTAAGAGTTGAACTTCTAGTCTTCCTCCTAGCTGCACCTTGAATATGATGAAGAACTAACAAGCCTTCTTTAATCAATGGCTCTCCTCTTGAAAGATGGAATGGTCACTCTCTCAAGCCCCCAACTCCTCAATCAAGATTTCTTCAAACCCTAACCTTCATAAGAGCTTGCTCACCCAATTTTATCCACAAAAATTTTAAGAATCTTGTTTATGGAAGATGAAGATGAAGGTGATGTTCATGGTCTCTCTCAAGACCAAGAACAAGATGATGAACCAAGAGAGAACCCACTTTGAAGCCTCCAAAACGTCTATATTTATCTCCCTCTTCCATTCTTTTTTTTTTAATTTCTTAAGACACAAAGCATGCTGTAACACCCTTATACCTTATATACGTACACTACATACACCCAACATATGTAATATATAAATATATGATACAAGAATGCCATAACCCATTTTAATAAAACAAATTTGTACTTATAAAATCTGTATAAACTTAAATGATTTAACTGATATTATATAAATAATAGATGAAATATTACTTGCTAAAACACATATATAACTCCATTACCAAATGTTGATCTAAAACATTTTTGATAGTTTACGGAATATACATATATATACATCAAAATATAACATAATATACATGAAGTCAATATGTACAAAAATATAAAATATATACATGCTGGCAGTTTGTCTATGATCTTGATGTCCAACAATCAACTCTGCACTCAAGATCTCAAGCTTAGACTCGACTCGGTCTATGAGAACTCTCCGGCTCAACCAGATCTACCCTATCACCTGCGCGATGAATCATAATCGCGCTAAGCCAAAAGTCTAGTGATACAAACTTTGATAACAATATAGTTCAAATGCAATGCCAATGCATAAAACATAAGGATATTATATCTCATAACATTATATCTTAATATATTGCTCAATTATTCCACAATTTATAATTCACATAAAAGCAAACACAAGCATGGGCCCAAAAGGATCTAATATGCTATTCAAATTCTAGAGTTACTACTTTGGTCGAAGATGACACCATGTGTCTAGCCTCGAAGGCAAATCATAGTCACAATGAGGATTACCTTATATGTAACATCCCAACTAGGCTTCAAGGACTAGGCCCAACCCAGCTTCAAGGGACTGCTACATCATGTAACATCCCAACTAGGCTTCAAGGACCAAGCCCAACCCAACTTCAAGGGACTGTTACATCTTAGGCATACCACCAAATACAAAACTCTGAAATTGAATAACATACTAGGCACACAATTCTTTCATAATTCCATTATCAAATTTTTCCTCATTTTCTCATGATCAAACTAGGCACAATGCCTCAAATATCTCACTTAAATCAATACAACCATTACCAATGACTTTACATACCATCTTTAATTACACATAACCAATTGCATTACCCATACATTTTGGGTCATTATCACATTTTGCACATAGTTCACATTATACAAATGTTTTATTAGTTTTTGTCATAAAATTGCTATTTATTTATTATGATAATTATTGTTTTCTTCATGCATTTTGGTAGTTTTAATATGTTTATTTAGTGATTTCAGCAATTTGGTAGTTTTTAATTTATCCCAATGTTTAGATAATTTTTATACTAGTTTTTAGTGTGGTGTTTATGTTTTTTTAGTTAATGTTTCATTTTGATTTTTGTTTAAAGTCTGTTTTAAGTGTTTGTTTTAGGTTAAAGTGTAAAACTCCCTTGGAAGATCAAAACAAAGAAAGAAGAGCATGAATCAGCAAGACATGGCCAAGCCAAATTAAGCTTGGCCGTGTCACCTTAAAGGACATTTTGACAGAAGCTGACACAGGTAGGAGACAAGGCCAAGCCACTGGCCGTGTCTCACCTAAAGGGCTTAATTGAAGAAACCAAGAAAGAAAGAAAAATTTGGCAGAAGCTGACACTGGCAGGTGACATGGCCAATCCATGTGACACAGCCACAAGTTTGGCCGTGTCCCATCCTAAGCCAAAGAACAAGGAAGAACCAAAGGAAAGAAACAAAAGCTGACACACCCAGGAGACACGGCCAAGCCACTGGCCGTGTCACATGACACAGCCACAAGCTTAGCCGTGTCACTCTCATCTTCAAAGAACAAAGAAGAGCAAGGAGAAACAGAACCTGACACACCCACATGACACGGCCAAGCCACTGTGACACAGCCACAAGCTTGGCCGTGTCACTCTATGAGACCAAAGAAAGAAAGAAAGCGCAGATTTTTAGCAAGGGATTTGTATAAATAAGAAGATTAGGGCAAGAGAAAAGAATCATTGATCATCACAGACATACTTTCAGTCGTTCTTCATTTTTCTTTTGAGAGTTTTTCTCTGAAACAATAAAACCATAGAAGATTGATTTCACCTTCATTCAAACACTCTAGATCAAATTAGTTCTAGCCATTACATTATTCTTTTAGAAAAATCTGAGCAAGAGATTCTTCAGAAACAAAAGGAAGATTGTAATTGGTTTTGTTCTTCAACTCTATCTCTTAAGTTTCATTGAAATTGTATTTATGAATTCTCTAATGTCTATATTAATTTCTTTGAATTTTAATGAGGTGAATTTGTTTCATAGCATTATTATGAACTAATTTTGATCTAGTCTAGGGTTTGTATGGATCTACTATGATTGTATGAACTGGTTATTTCTCTTAATTGATTTATTTCTTTTATCCTTAATTGAATGGATTAATGTTAATATATAATTGATTGGCCACCAATTATTTATTTTAGGTATTTAAATGAAGGATTGAGAAATGAAATCTAATATTGGAATAATTTAATTAGGGACTTAGGTGAATTAGAAATATAAACCTAAGGAAAAGATCATTTTGATTGTAATAAGATTAATTGAAAAAGGATTGAATGCGAGAGCTTATTTCCTTAATTTGATCAATTAAGTTGCTTGAAATCTGATCTTTGAAATTAAATCAGTTGAGAGGAATAGCCGTTCATACATATAAATTAGTAGAGAAGTGCAAACCCTAGACTTTTCTATTAAGTGAATCAATATATCTGTTCAATTTTCTTTCACTGCATTAAGTTCAATTCCTTTCTGTTTTCATTAGTTGTTTAGCAATTTAATTTTATTGATAATTTATTATTTACAATTTGATAAATAATTAGCTTATCTAGCTTCCTTGTAAGACGACCTTGAGGTGTTCACCAAAATACTACAGTAGCCTCGTATACTTGTGAGTGTAGTTCTAGTAGTGTTTATTAGAACGCAATAACAAATCATAGCATATTTCTCATGCACAAACAATGTAGTAAGTAACTTAACACATTTTCCAACCAAATGTGCTAAGTCCCAATCTCATGTAAATATAAGCAATTATTCAAAGTTTGTACTTGTCTCTAAAAGCAACAAAACAAGCTCAAATACCACTTTCAACCTCCTCTTCCAAGATATCCCTCAACCCTTAGATTGGGGTAACTCAAGTCTCTTCAAAGCCTAAACCAAATGTGATTATAAATAATCACTTAGTAATACACTTATAGGTATAAACAAAACCTCTCAACACAAGGATAAGAAACACAAAGGAAAAATAAAAAAAAGAACTATCTAGAGCAAATTCTACACATGACATGCTCAACAACATGGGCATGTCAATGACCATGCCCTAAACCCACAATACAGAAGCTTTAACACGCTCAGTGACATGTGCATGTCAATGACCATGCCAAAACTCCTACAACACAGTAGCTATGACACACTCAGTGATATGGGCGTGTCACTTCACGTGTCAATACTATAACATTACAGAAGCTGTGACACCCTCAGTGACATGGGCGTGTCACTGCACGTGTCACCAACACTAAAAACAGAGCCATCGACATGCCCAAAGACATGCCCGTGTCACTGGATGTGTCAGGCCAAAAATCCTGATATCAACACATAATTGACACATCCAACGTTATCTTTCTTTACCCTTTTCAACTCTATTCAAACTTAACCAAATCCATCATTATACCACAAAATACTTGTATAAACATCAAAACAACTCAATTAAAAGAAAAAATACACAATTATAACCATGACTTCACAACTCCAAAGTTACACAGTCCAAAACTCTTATTCTCTTCACCAAACTTAACCATATCTTCAATCGAACCCTAAATTCATAGTTAACTAGTCAAAAGAACTTCAAACATACGAATATCAACCATTAACACATCCTACACCAACACATCCAATTCACACATATACAACTTCCAAAGAAAATCAAGGAAACAAGTTGGAAACTTACCAAATATGAAAAAAATCCTTAAAACTCCAACTTGAACACTTGAAATCCCTCAATTACTTGAGTTAGCAAGAAGCAAATTTCTCATTTCCTTTGATGGAGGCAGCAGGCTTCAATGGAGAAAGAAGAAGATGAAGATAATGATCCACTCAACTCAATCCAACTAATCTCCTTTTAACCACACAAATATCCCACTTTCACTCTCCACCGAGTAAAAACATATTACTTAATTAATATATAAAAAAAATCATCTTTCACTAACCACTTAATTAATATTTTAATAATTAAAATAACATTTGACCCATATTAAAATGTTAACTTGTATATATTATGTATATGTACATATATATATCATATACACATTTTCCTTTTTCACTTAATTATATATATATATATTTAAATCATATTTGTAAATAATTTATTTAATTTTCAAAAATTAAAATTTCTAAAATTTTAGGGTATTACAATTCTCCCCCTTTATAAATAAATTTCTTCCTCGAAATTGCCTACTCTCAAGTCTGGAACAACTGGGGATACTGATCCTGAATCATCTGCTCACTCTCCCATGTTGCCTCTTCAGTAGCATGATTTTTCCAAAGAACTTTCACAAGTGACACCTTCTTATTTCTCAACTCCTTCACTTCACGTGCCAAAATAGCCACTGGTTCTTCCTCATAAGTTAGATCTGGACTCACCTCAATTGATTCTACTGAAAGAACGTGAGATGGGTCTGACCTGTACCTCCGAAGCATAGAGACATGGAAGACATTGTGAATTCGATCCAACATAGGCGGCAAAGCCAGTCTATAGGCCACTAGACCAACTCTCTTCAGTACCTCATAAGGTCCTATGAAACGAGGACTCAACATCCCTTTGCGGCCAAATCTCAAAATTTTCTTCCAAGGAGACACTTTAAAAAACACTTTATCTCCTACACTAAACTCTATGTCTCTTCTTTTTAAATCTGAAAATGATTTCTATCGGTCTGAGGGTGCTTTCAGACAATTCCTAATCACCTTTACTTTCTCTTCTATTTTCTTAATCAAATTGGGACTAATCAACTTACCTTCTCCAACCTCATCCCAACATAGAGGTGTCCTACATCTCCTACCATACAATGCCTCATAAGGTGCCATTCCAATACTGGACTGATGACTATTGTTATAAGCAAACTCAATCAGTGGTAAGAATTTATCCCAGCTCCTAGTGAAATCGATGATACACCTTCTCAACATGTCCTCTAAAATTTGTATCACTCTCTCTGACTGCCCATCTATCTGAGGATGGAAAGCAGTGCTAAAATATAACCAAGAGCCTAAAGCATCCTACAAACTTCTCCACAATCTCGATGTAAATCGGGGATCTCGATCAGATACCAAACTGATATATAGCTCAGCCAATCTCTCAACAGAAAAATCCATCCGAACTGGAAGAAAATGAGCTGCCTTCGTCATCCGATCAACTATTACCCAAATCGCATCATGCTTCTTCTGAGTCAAAGGTAATCCAGTCACAAAATCCATCGTTACTCACTCCCATTTCCACTCTGGCACTGATAATGGATGAAGTAATCCGGAAGGAACTTGGTGCTCAGCCTTCACTCTTTGACAAGTGAGATATCTAGATACAAACTCTGCTATGTCCCTCTTCATACCTGACCACCAATAATATTGTTTCAAATCCTAATACATCTTGGTACTTCCAGGGTGCATAGCATAAGCTAACTGATGTGCTTCCTCTAAAATTATCCTTTTTAGTCCTGCATCATCAGGAACACACAACCTATCTCTGTACCATAAACTACCATCACTTCTCACATAAAAGTCTCGACTCTCCCCCTTTTGGCAATCCAATACAATTTTCTGGATTTTTTCATCTATCAACTGAGTCTCCCTAATCTGATCCAATAACATTGGCCTCAACTGCAACTGAGCCATCAAAGCACCATCATCATAGGACTCAAATCTAGCACGCAACGCTCTCAACTCAACAAGCAACAAGAGCAAATAAGTAGTCAAACTTGCCAAAGACTTCCGACTCAAGGCATCAACAACAACATTTGCCTTGCCAGGATGATAATCAATTAAACAATCTAACCAAGGCATCTAACCACCATCTTTGCCAAAGATTAAGCTCTCTTTGAACGCCCAGATATTTCAAACTCTCATGATCCATATAAATGAAACACTTTTTCCCATACAAGTAATGTCGTCAAATCTTCAAAGCAAAAATTATAGCTGCTAACTCCAAATCATGCGTTGGGTATTTCAGCTCATGTGGCTTCAACTATTGAGAGGCATAAGTAATGACTCTATCCTCCTGCATCAGAACACAACCTAAACCACTATGTGAAGCATCACTGTAAATCACATAAGGTTTACCTTCCACAGGAAGAGTAAGGAAAGGAGCATGAGTCAACATCTCCCTTAGCTGCTCAAACTCGCCTGACACCGATCTATCCAGACAAATCTAACTCCCTTCTAAAGTAATCTGGTGAGTAGAGTAGCTATCATAGAAAAACCTTTCACAAATTGTCGATAATAGCCTGCTAAACCCAAAAAACTTCTAACCTCTGTCACAGTCTTCGGTGGACTCCAATTCAAAATAGCCTCAACTTTACTCGGATTAACTCTAATACCCTCTGTTGAAACCACATGACCAAGAAAAGTCACTTGATTAATTCCAAAACTCACATTTAGACAGCTTAGCATACAACCGCTTCTCTCTCAGAGTCTGCAATACAATCCGTAAATGCTTGTCATGATCCTTCTCATTAAGTGAATACACCAAAATATCATCAATGATAACCACCATAAATTGATCTAGATAGGGTCTGAATACCCTATTCATCAAATCCATAAATGCTGCTGGTGCATTCGTCAATCCAAAGGGCATCACTAAGAACTCATAATGCCCATACCTCATGCAGAAAGCTATCTTAGGTACATCTTCATCTCTAACTCAACTGATGGTACCCTGATCTCAAGTCAATCTTAAAGAATACTGCTGCTCCTTTCAACTAATTAAAGAGATCATCTATCCGAGGCAATGGATACTTGTTCTTAATGGTCACTTTATTCAACTACCGATAATCAATGCACAATCTAAAGGTACCATCCGTCTTTTTCACAAATAAAATGGGTGCTCCCCACGTCGACATGAGGGCGAATGAACCCTTTATCCAACAACTCCTGCAACTGCACCTTCAACTCTCTCAACTCAGCAGGTGCCATACGATAAGGAGTAATAGAGATGGGAGTAGTACCAGACAACAAATCGATACCAAACTCAACCTCTTTCTCTCAGGGGGTATCCCTAGCAACTCCTTGTTGCGCTCGAATTAACTCTACCACAAAGCGTCACTCGCAAGTATACGAGGTAGCTGTAGCAAAGGTGATCGCCCCAAGGTCGTCTCGCAAGGAAGCTAAAGTAGCTAATTGATTATCAGATTATAAATAACAAGTAATGAATAAATTTAAATTACTATCAATTAAAGAAAACAGATTAATCGAAGTTTAAAACAAATAAAAGTAAACTGGACTGATGTATTGATTCACTTAATAGAATGGTCTAGGGTTTGCACTTCTCTACTATTTATATGTATGAATGGTTATTCCTCTTAACTAATTTAATTTCAAAGATTAAATCTCAAGCAACTTAATTAATTGAATAAAGGAAATAAGCTCTTGCATTCAAACCTCTCTCAACTAATCTTGTTACAATTGAAATAATCTTTTCCTAGGTTATATTTCTAATTCACCTAAGTCCTAATTGAATTGTTCCAGCATTAGACTTCATCTCTCAATCCATCATCTAATACCTTAAAACACATAATTGGTGGCCAATCAATTATATATTAACAATATTCCATTCAATCAAGGCTAAAGAAATCATTAAGTTAAGAGTAATAACCAATTCATACAATCATAGCAGATCCATACAAACCCTAGACTAGATCAAATTAGTTCATAATGCTATCAAACATACTCAACTCATTAAAATTCAAAGAAATCAAATTAGACATGATAATATCCATGAATACAATTCCAATGAAATTAAAGAGATAAAGTTCGAGAACAAAACCAAATTACAAACTTCTTAGCTCTTGAAGAATCTCTTGTTCAGAACTTGCTCGAAGAATGCATCAATGGCAAGAACAAATCTAATCTAGGCTAGTTTTAATCAAAGTGTAATCAAAAGATCAAAGAAAACAAGATATAAAAACCCTAATGTTCTTTGACGGCTAAAACTCAAACTCTCCACTCCCCTTGAAATCCCTAATTCTCCTATTTATATGAAACCTCCGCTTTAAAAATCCTCTTTGTATTTGATCCATGAGAGACACGGCCAAGTTGGGAGAGACACGGCCGTGTCGGAGGTTCTTGGAGGGACACAGCCACAAGCTTGGCCGTGTCCCTTGCTTGTGTCTTCTACTGCTTGATTTTCTTCTTTCTTTTTCTTTGGACTTGAGTGAGACACGGCCAAGCTTAAGCAACTTGGCCGTGTTGGAGCTTTTTTGGAGGGACACGGCCACAAGCTTGGCCGTGTCCCTTGCATGTGTCTTCTTCCGTGTCTTGTGGCTTCTCCTTAGCTTGGTATGGGACATGGCCACAAGCTTGGCCGTGTCCTCTGCATGTGTCAGCTACTGTCCATTATTCTCTTTCTCTTGTTTCTTAGTTTTTTTCCTTCCTTAGCATGGTTCCTTGCATATTAAACCTAAAACAAAACTTGAAACAAACTTTAAACAAGAATTAAATAAACAATAACTAACAAAACATAAACACCACACTAAAAACTAGGATAAAAGTGACAAAAACATTGAAATAAACTAAAACTATCAAAATTAATGAAAACACTAAATAAACCGATTGAAACTACCAAAATACCTAAATAAAACAATAATTATTATAATAAATAAGACACAAATCTATAACAAAAACTAATAAAACAACTACCCCACACTTAAAACTTTGCTTGTCCTCAAGCAAATTCACATGGCCTAAATTAAAAACTCAAACAACCTTATCTATAATTCCAGTATATAAGATGAAATCCTTTAAGACTCAGCCATAAATATTTGCACTTACTTCAATCAAGGATTTTCTTAACTCATTCATTAATCCAGACATACAAATCTTATCTCTCATCTAAGTGTTTCACTCTATTTCAAAGGTTAATTCACTCAAACCACTCATGACTGCATACTACCATAAACTTGCTTAACTATCCAATCTTTCTCACTGATTTTCTCAAGAAATAATCCGACGGTCTTTCATTTGGATGTAATGGGGCTAAGGTAAAGGTGTGAGAAAAGATATTTAAGCTGGAGCATCAAGAAATGGAGTATCTAAATTAGGCAATACTCTTGCCCAGAAACTCATAACTCCCTCAAATGGCATATTCACCAACCCTTGATACTTTCACAAACTTGCATACTTCAAGAAAAATACATGAGTCAACATTCCTCTAATGCTAGAAAATATATGAATTTTGTATATATATATATATATTTCTTTTACTTTTATTTTTATCATTATTTATTTATTTTAATAATATATATATACAAAATATGAACTTGCATGGAACATCTTGCTTAAAATGTAAAGGAAAAGAATAATCGACTCTTAGTCAAATACAATGCGCACAGTATGCATTTCAACCCCAAATAGCAATTTTTTTTTTACTTGCTTACCCCACACTTTTGAATTAAACCACCCTATTGTCATATCATAAGAACTCCATTCCTTAATGCAGGTATGATGATAATAAGAAAGTGTTAAGTTGAGAATTATGTTGATTAATCAATAAAATGTCAAAGGCTCAACTTGGCTCACTAAGGAATTCAATACTAAGGGAGGTCTTTTTAAGCAATAGGGCTAACCTAATTTGCCTTCATCATTTTAAAACTTGAGATTAAATCATAATGTGAGTTCAATTAGTATCAAAAGCAAGCTCTAGAGATGCAAAATCATGAAGGTGCACACTTAAGAAAAGAAAATCAATTGACACTAACATTTAATCCATAAGGCTCAAAACTCACAAAGGTAGGTTCTCAAAGATTTATATGTCATGAACTGCAGAATGTGAAAATTGATCCTGAATGAATTCAAATGCTAATCTCTATGCTAATACTAAAGTCTCAACTATAATGCTAGAATCACAGAAAAGATCAATAAATTTTCAATAATTATGCCATGCACAACACACAACATAACACAACCAACAAAACAAGAATTAAAGAAAAGCTTAAAGATTACCCCACACTTAGAATTTACATTGTCCTCAATGGAAAACAAGAATAATAAAGAATAAGAGTTAAAGGACAACCTGTCTTCCATC
Organism: Garcia nutans; assembly: GCA_947685225.1. Taxonomy (NCBI): domain Eukaryota; kingdom Viridiplantae; phylum Streptophyta; class Magnoliopsida; order Malpighiales; family Euphorbiaceae; genus Garcia; species Garcia nutans. The sequence continues at coordinate 31,148,235 of CANTUV010000013.1, forward strand.
GTACCTTGGTGAGGCAAAACCCTAACTTTTCATCACAAACACAAATGTTCAAAAAAATAAAGTATAATATATAAAAATAAAATATCCAAAATATAAAATGTTAACATTAAAAACAAAAATGAAAAATAATAACAAAAATACACTAAACACAATAAAGCAAGGAACTCAAAATCTACGGTGAAGGCGGGTGTGAAGATGATGCAACCGAAGGATGAAGACTCAAAATCTTTGCAAGGTTGCTATTAATCTGTTCCAACTGCTGTAAGACCGCAGCATGATTACGGTCAACCTTGCCCTCCAATGCCTCAATCCTATTAAGTATCTCTTAATTACCTGAGGCCGGAGCATCTTCATCCAAATCAAGAGAATCCGAATCAGACTCCTCTTGGACTCGAGGTCTCTTCTGACTGTCCCCTGGTGCTTCTGGCTCAGCTAAAGCCATCATTTAAGCCCCTCTCCTATGCACCACCATATGTATCTTCTCTAGTGTAGCCAAATCCAATGAGTCATTTCCCGTAATTCTAGTCATGCGACAGGTACTCGGGTCAAAATCATCAAAGAGGGCTATGGCTAATATGGTAACCAATCCTCCAATACAGATAGCCCCCTTCTTCTTGTTTGCCACACTATAAAAACATTGGCTAACCAATAGCCAAAACTAATAGGCACTGCATTAACCACACAATCTAAGAAAAATAGTTCACTCAGTTCAACTACACCCTTTCCTTCCTAGCAAAGAATCCGCAGGACATAAAACGATGCAAATACCTCAAAGCGGGATTTCTCAATTTAGTTGCTTTGGCCGATTTGGCCACATAAGTCCCCGAGCCTAATGCTCCCCAAGCAAATTGTTGTTTAAACTCCTTAGGTACCGACCTTTCACCATGTTGATGGAAACCATATATACCATTCAATTGTTCAATATTAATCACAAATGATTTCCCAAGCAATTTAAAACTCAACCTAGAGCAAATTTTTTGTTCATCTCTTTCAACCTTAAGAAATGTTAAAAATTCCAAAGTCAGCTCCTAAAACTGCAAAGGTCGCAAGGAGACTAGGTTCTCCCACCCAAGAATTTGAACATAATGATAAAAATTATTCCTAATATTAAGAGCATCAAGGGACTCATCATTGACATACCTCGTCGGGAATAAATCCTGAGCCAAAAGATTTGCTCTCTTCAAAGATGAAACCGATGCAGATGAAGATGCACCTTCAGTTGTAGGTCTCTTCTTCTTGCGGTGGGAAACTATCTTCGTTCTTGGCATCTTGAAAAATCTGAAAAATTTGACACAAACTGATTAAATCGATCTTTTGTAAGAGAAGAAGAAGTTTTAACAAATTAACTTAAGCTTTGGTGAAGAAAATTGAAATCTAATGGAGGTTTTGGAGCTTTGAAACACAATCAATGGAGTTTTGGTGAGAGAGAAAATGAGAGAGCGAGAGAGAGAACAGAAAGAAAATTAGGGATTGAATGGACAAACTGTGCAAAAATTGTGTTTTTAAAGTGGAAAAGTGGAGAGACATGGCCAAGTTGGGGTGAACACGGCCGTGTCTTGTGTGTTTTGAGGGACACGGCTAGTGACTTGGCCGTGTCCCATGGGTGTGTCACTTACTATAAGAAGAGATGCAAAAATAAAAACAAAGAAAATTTTGGTGAAGCTTGGCCGTGTCCCATGTGACACGGCCAAGGGACACAGCCAAGCTCCTTGGCCGTGTCACCCACTGTGAAAATTTTGCAAAATCAAAATAAAAGCAAAATTTTTTTTTATTGAGGCTTGGTCGTGTCCCATGTGACACGGCTAAGGGACATGGCCAAGCTCCTTGGCCGTGTCTCCTTCTGCCAATTTTAACTTTTTATTTTATTTTATTTTATTTTATATCACCAATTCTCAAAGAAATTGCAAACTCTTCTTCGATCAACCCTGAAACACATTAGAAAAAAAAAACCGATCAAAGCACCCATTCCATTTATTTAAACCAAACATAAAATCAAAATTTGCTAAATTTAAAATTACAACTATGAAAAATAAATGCAAACCGATGGGTTGCCTCCCATTTAGCGCTTCTTTAATGTCATTTAGCTGGACATCACTGCAAGACTTAGGGATCATGGATCAAAGTGCTGTCAATGATCCTCACTTCTTGACATCCTTCTTTATATGGTTTAACTCTCTGTCCATTTACTTTAAAAGTCTTATTTGTTCAAGAGTTAAAAAATTCAATGGCACCAGAAGGACATACCTTAGTTATCTCGAAAGGACCACTCCATCGAGATTTGAGTTTACCTGAAAACAGATGGAGTCGAGAATTAAAAAGTAAAACTTTCATACCTGGACTCAATGTCTGTCGCACAATAAATCTGTCATGAAGTGCTTTAGTGCGATCCTTATAGTTCCTCGAGCTCTCATATGCCTTTGGGTTAAGGCACCTTTGGGTCTCCCTCACTGGTTTAGCCCCCTCTTCTAAGGTCAGTGTCAGGTCCAATTTATCTGAGGAACCTGTCTGCAAGAAAACATCTGAAACAACTACGTCAACACAATTAATTAAGGAACAATCCTCATATAAAGCAATTGTAGGAATGGGAGAAGTGTTAAAAATAGAAAAATCAACAGTTTGTCCCAAGACAGTCATTGATAATTTACCATTTTTAACATCTATTAAAGTGTTGGTAGTAGCCATAAAAGGCATGCCCAGCAAAATAGTGTGTGCTGATGGTGTAGGGTTACTTCCTTCCATGTCAAGAACTATAAAATCCACAGGTACTATCAACCCTCCAACCTTAACTAACACATCTTCTACAACCCCTTTCGGGAATCTAAGAGATCTCTCAGCTAATTGCAACACCATTTTGGTTGGTTTAAGTTCCCCTAGTTCTAATTCTTGATACACAGAATAAGGCATCAAATTTACACTGGCTCTTAGATCACATATGCCATCAGTTCCCTTTCCATTCCCCACAGTAATTTGAATTATAAAGCTACCAGGATCCTTTAGCTTGAGAGGTAGTTTATGCTGCAGAATAGCACTAGCTACCTCTGAAACTATCACCTTTTCATTCGACTCATACCTCTTTTTCTTGGTGATCAGCTCTTTGAAGAATTTGGCATAAGCCGGCATGTTCTTTATTGCTTCAAGTAAAGGTAAGTTAATACTTACCTTGGAGAGCATGTTGAAGATGTTAGAAAATTGCTTATCTTTTTTATCATCCTTCAACCTGCTAGGGAATGGTATAGGTGGCCGGTATGGATTGCTTGCCTTATGTAAATCTGTTGAAGAGGATTTCTCCGTTGAACTTTCTCCAGCACCTTTGTTCTCTGGTTCTCCTTCCTTCTTGTTCTCTTGGTCACCTGCATTCACAGAATTATTTTCAACATTATTGTTAATTATCTTACAACTTCTAAGAACAGTCACTGATTGTGCCTTGCTCAGGTTGACTTGGGAATTTTCCCTTTTGTTGAATCTGCATCTGTTGTGCAAGTTGTCCCACTTGAGTCTCCACTTTCTTAAAAGATGCTTCTAATGAATCCAGCCTCTTGTTGGTCATCTCTTGATTTTTAGCACTGACTTGGATGAAAGCTTGTAAACTTTTCTCCAAACTCTCTATCTTAGACTACCCTTGATTTGAGGATTGGCCCTGCTGTTGGTTCTGTCTCTGGAGCAAATGGAAAGGCTACTGAGAATTATTTGTTGCCCAGGAAAAATTTGGATGATTCCGCCAACTAGGATTATAAGTATTCGAAAAAGGATCATTCCGGGCCCTTGGTTGAAATCCCCCCACAGCATTGACTTGCTCAGCTTCATTCCCATAAGTCTCATATGCGGAGGGGCAAATATTTGCTCCATGCCCGAAAGTTCCACAAATTCCACACACTTCTTGAGTGGATGAAGCAGTGTTCTTCATATTTAGCATCTGCACTTGCCTTGTCAATTCAGCTATCTGATTGACCATCTCACTATTGGCTTCCAGTTGATTCACCCCTTTACTTCTTCCCCTTACACTTTTCTGTTGAGAATTAGCTCCCAACATCTCAAAGATCTCATAAGTTTCATCATCTGTCTTTTCTCCCATAGCTCCCCTAGCTGCGTTATCAACGGTGTTCTGAAATTGCTGGGTTAGACCATCGTAGAAAAACTGATTAAGAAGTTGAAGTGGGTAGTGATGATGTGGACACTGGATCAATAACATTTTAAATCTATCCCAAGCCTCATGAAATGGCTCTCCTTCAAATTGAGAGAACGTAGCAATCTTCCCTCTCAATTCAGCTGTCTTCTGATGTGAATAAAACTTGCCCATGAACTTATTATAAACTTGCTCCCAAGTTGTCAAAGAATTTTCGGGCAACATCATTAACCAGCTCTTAGCTCTATCCTTCAATGTATGCGGGAAACATCTCATCCTCAATTGATCTTCTGTTAGTCCTCCCAATGGAAAAGTGTTGAGGGTAGAATAAAAATCCCGAATAAAGTTCAAAGGATCTTCATTTGGAACTCCATAGAATGATGGCAGCATGTTGTAGTGAATGTTCTTCAACTCATAATTTCTTGCCGCATCTGTCAATCTTATGCAAGAAGTAAAAGTTCCAATGACAGGTCTAGCAAAGTATCTCATAGTTCTTTGTCTTTCTTCTCCCATATTGACAGATTGTGCAGTATCCGACTCAAAATCAGAAGTGTCTTCCTCGGTATCAAATCCGGTATAAAGTTCAAACTCTTCTCTGCTCCTTTTCACTCTCTGAATTTCTGGAATAAATGGATGTAGCTCTCCTTCGAGTGATCTCCTGCCTTGCATAAACAAAATTTCTAGAAAAAGGAATTATTAAAAGTAAAAGACAAATAAAATCAAAAGTAAACAATGAAAAATAATCTAAAGTATCTATGACTAATAAACAATTACGCCAATTAGCTTCCCCGGCAACGGCGCCAAAAACTTGTTGTGCTCGAATTAACTCTACCACAAAGCGTCACTTGCAAGTATACGAGGTAGCTGTAACAAAGGTGATCACCCCAAGGTCGTCTCACAAGGAAGCTAAAGTAGCTAATTGATTATCAGATTATAAATAACAAGTAATGAATAAATTTAAATTACTATCAATTAAAGAAAACAAATTAATCGAAGTTTAAAACAAATAAAAGTAAACTGGACTGATGTATTGATTCACTTAATAGAATGGTCTATGATTTGCACTTCTCTACTATTTATATGTATGAACGGTTATTCCTCTTAACTAATTTAATTTCAAAGATTAAATCTCAAGCAACTTAATTAATTGAATAAAGGAAATAAGCTCTCGCATTCAAACCTCTCTCAACTAATCTTGTTACAATTGAAATAATCTTTTCCTAGGTTATATCTCTAATTCACCTAAGTCCCTAATTGAATTGTTCCAGCATTAGACTTCATCTCTCAATCCATCATCTAATACCTTAAAACACATAATTGGTGGCCAATCAATTATATATTAACAATATTCCATTCAATCAAGGCTAAAGAAATCATTAAGTTAAGAGTAATAACCAATTCATACAATCATGGCAGATCCATACAAACCCTAGACTAGATCAAATTAGTTCATAATGCTATCAAACATACTCATCTCATTAAAATTCAAAGAAATCAAATTAGACATGATAATATCCATGAATACAATTCCAATGAAATTAAAGAGATAAAGTTCGAGAACAAAACCAAATTACAAACTTCTTAGCTCTTGAAGAATCTCTTGTTCAGAACTTGCTCGAAGAATGCATCAATGGCAAGAAAAAATCTAATCTAGGCTAGTTTTAATCAAAGTGTAATCAAAAGATCAAAGAAAACAAGATATAAAAACCCTAATGTTCTTTGACGGCTAAAACAAAACTCAAACTCTCCACTCCCCTTGAAAACCCTAATTCTCCTATTTATATGAAACCTCCGCTTTAAAAATCCGCTTTGTCTTTGATCCATGAGAGACACGGCCAAGTTGGGAGAGACACAACTGTGTCTGAGGTTCTTGGAGGGACACGGCCACAAGCTTGGCCGTGTCCCTTGCTTGTGTCTTCTACTGCTTGATTTTCTTCTTTCTTTTTCTTTGGCCTTGAGTGAGACACGACCAAGCTTAAGCAACTTGGCTGTGTTGGAGCTTTTTTGGAGGGACACGGCCACAAGCTTGGCCATGTCCCTTGCATGTGTCTTCTTCCGTGTCTTGTGGCTTCTCCTTAGCTTGGTATGGGACACGGCCACAAGCTTGGCCGTGTCCTCTGCATGTGTCAGCTACTATCCATTGTTCTCTTTCTCTTGTTTCTTAGTTTTTTTCCTTCCTTAGCATGGTTCCTTGCATATTAAACCTAAAACAAAACTTGAAACAAACTTTAAACAAGAATTAAATAAACAATAACCAACAAAATATAAACACCACACTAAAAACTAGGATAAAAGTGACAAAAACATTGAAATAAACTAAAACTATCAAAATTAATGAAAACACTAAATAAACCGATTGAAACTACCAAAATACCTAAATAAAACAATAATTATCATAATAAATAAGACACAAATCTATAACAAAAACTAATAAAACACTCATCAGGAAAAACATCTAAAAATTCAGCAATTGTGGATATATTGTCAAGCTGGGAATGTAACACCCTTATACCCAATATATGTACACTACAAACACCCAACATATGTAATATACGAATATATGATACAAGAATGACACAAACCATTTTAACAAAAAAAATCTTCACTTATAAAATCTGCGTAAACTTAAATCATTTAACTGATATCATATAAATAATAGATGAATTATTACTTGCTAAAACACATATATCACTTCATTACCAAAGGTTTATCTAAAACATTTTTGATAGTTTGTGGAATATACATGTATATACATCAAAATATAACATAATATACATGAAATCAATACAAAAATATAAAATATATACATGTCGGCGGTTTGTCTCTAATCTTGATGTCCACCAATCAATTCTGCACTCAAGATCTTAAGCCTACACTCGACTCGGTCTGGATGAACTCTCCGGCTCAACAGGATATACCCTGTCATCTGAGTGATGAATCACAATCGCGCTAAGCCAAAAGCCTAGTGATACAAACTTTGATAACAATATAGTTCAAATGCAATGCCAATGTACAATACATAAGGATATTATATCTCATAACATTATATCTTAATATATTGCTCAACTATTCCACAATTCATAATTCACGTAAAAACAAACACAAGCATGGGCCCAAAAGAATCCAATATGCTATTCAAATCCTAGAGTTACTGCTTTGGTCCAAGATGACACCATGTGTCTAGCCCCGAAGGCAGATCATAATCACAATGAGGATTACCTCAAATGTAACATCCAACTAGACTTCAAGGACTAGGCCCAACCCAGCTTCAAGGGTCTGCTACATCATGTAACAACCCAATTAGGCTTCAAGGACCAAGCCCAACCCAGCTTCAAGGGACTGTTACTTCTTAGGCATGCCACCAAACATAAAACTCTGAAAATTGAATAACATACTAGGCACACAATTCTTTCATAATTCCATTATCAAATCCTTTCTCATTTTCCCATGATCAGACTAAGCACAATGCCTCAAATATCTCACTTATATCAATATAGCAATTACCAATGACTTTACATACCATCTTTAATGTACACACAACAAATTGCATTACCCATACATTTTGGGTCATTATCATATTTTGCACTTAGTTCACATTATACAAATCATAGCATATTACTCATGCACCAACAATTTAGTAAGTAACTTAACACATTTTTCAACCAAATGTGTTAAGTCCCAATGTCATGTAAATATAAGCAATTATTCAAAGTTTGTACTTACCTCTAAAAGCAAGAAACACCACTTTTAACCTCCTCTTCCAAGATATCCCTCAACACTTGGACTGGGGTAACTCAAGTCTCTTCAAAGCCTAAACCAAATATGATTATAAATAATCACTTAGTGATACACTTATAGGTATAAAAAAACCTCTCAACACAAGGATAAGATACACAAAAGAAAATAAGAAAAAGAACTATCTAGGGCAAACTCTACACATGACACGCTCAACAACAGGGGCGTGTGAATGACCATGCTATAAACCCACAACACAGAAGCTTTGACACGCTCAGTGACATGGGCGTGTCAATGACTGTGTCCTACGCTTTGTATTACAGCAGATAAGACACGTCCAGAGGCATGGGCATGTCCCTGCCCGTGCCAAAACTCCTACAACATAATAGATGTGACACGCTCAGTGACATGGGCTTGTCACTGCACGTGTCACCAACACTGAAAATAGAACCATCGACATGGCCGTGTCACCGGGCGTGTCAGGCCAAAAATCCCGATATCAACACATAATTGTGACATCCAAAATTATCTTTCTTTACCATTTTTAACTCTATTCAAACCCAACTAAATTCATCATTATACCACCAAATACTTGTATAAACATCAAAGCAACTCAATTAAAAGTAAAAATACACAATTACAACCATGACTTCACAACTCAAAAGTTACACAACCCAAAACTCTTATTCTCTTCACCAAACTTAACCATATCCTCAATTAGCCAAAAGAACTTCAAACATACCAATATCAACTATTAACACATACTACACTAAACATCCAATTAATACATATACAAACTTCCATAGAAAATCAAGGAAACAAGTTGGAAACTTACCAGATATGGAGAAAATCCTCAAAACTACAACTTAAATAATTGAAATCCTTCAATTACTTGAGTTAGCAAGAAGCAAATTTCTCTTTTCCATTGATGGAGGTAGCCGACTTCAATGGAGAAAAAAGAAGATGAAGATAATGATCCACTCAACTCAATCCAACTAATCTCCTTTTAACCTCACAAATATCCCACTTTCACTCTCCACCAAGTAAAAACATATTACTTAATTAATAAATAAAAAAATCATCTTCCACTAACCACTTAATTAATATTTTAATAATTAAAATAACATTTGACCTATACAAAAATGTTGACTTGTATATATTATGTATATCTACATATATATATCATATACACATTTTTCCTTTTTTTTCACTTAATTATATATATATATATATAATTTAAATCATTTAATTAATTTTCAAAAATTAATATTTTTAAAATTTTGGGATATTACAATTCTCCCCCTCTAAAAAAAAATTCGTCCTCAAAATTACCTGCTGTCAAGTATGGAACAAGTGGGGATACTGATCCCGAATCATCTGCTCACTCTCCCATGTTGCCTCTTCAGTAGCATGATTCTTCCAAAGAACTTTCATAAGTGGCACCTTCTTATTTCTCAACTCCTCCACTTCACATGCCAAAATAGCCTCTGGTTCTTCCTCATAAGTCAGATCTGGACTCACCTCAATTGACTCTACTGATAAAATATGAGATGGGTCTGACTTATACCTCCGAAGCATAGAGAAATGGAAGATATTATGAATTCAATTCAACTCAGGTGGTAAAGCTAATCTATAGGCAACTGGTCCTACTCTCTCCAGTACCTCATAAGGTCCTATGAAACGAGGACTCAACTTATCTTTGCGGCCAAATCTCAAAATTTTCTTCCAAGTAGACACTTTTAAAAATACTTTATCTCCTACATTAAACTCTATGTCTCTTCTTTTTAAATCTGAATATGATTTCTATCGGTCTGAGGCTACTTTCAGATAATTCCTAATCACTTTTACTTTCCCTTCTATTTCCCTAATCAAATCGGGGCCAATCAACTTACCTTCTCTAACCTTATCCAAACATAGAGGTGTCTTGCATATCCTACCATATAATGCCTTATAAGGTGCCATTCTAATACTGGACTGATGATTGTTGTTATAAGCAAACTCAATCAGTGGTAAGAATCTATCCCAGCTCCCAGTGAAATCGATGATACAACTTCTCAACATGTCCTCTAAAATCTGTATCACTCTCTCTGACTGCCCATCTATCTAAGGATGGAAAGTAGTACTAAAATGTAACCGAGAGCCTAAAGCATCATGCAAACTTCTCCAAAATCTCGATGTAAATCGAAGATCTCGGTCAGATACCAAAGAAATTAGGACTCCATGTAATCTCACTATCTCACTGATATACAGCTCAGCCAACCTCTCAAGAGAATAATCCATCCGAACTGGAAGAAAATGAGCTATCTTCTTCATTTGATTAACAATCACCTAGATTGCATCATGCTTCTTCTGGGTCAAAGGCAATCTAGTCACAAAATTCATCGTCACTCGCTCCCATTTCCACATTGGCACTTGATAGAGTAAAAATATGATCAACATTCTTTATAATTCTAACCATATTGTTAATTGTTTTGCAATTGAATTTGATGGATTTTGTGTATTTGAGTTAAAATTATTATAATCATGCTTGGAAAGACAAGATTCAAAGTTTCTAATGATTAGAGGTGCAAAAAATGAAGAAAGGCAAGCAAAAATGAACAAATAACAAATGCCACGCCCGTGGCCCTTCAAGGCCACGGCCATGGGATTTAAATTAAGTTTGCCACAACAAAAAGACAAAAATCCAGAAGCTAAATGAATGCCATGACTGTGGCATTGGCAGGACACGACCGTGGGGTTGATTTCCCTACTGTCCAAGGCAAGACAGAGAAGAAAATTCAATTTGGCAGCTTCTACTTCAATGCCACGACCGTGGCCCACCTTACCGACCATTTTATAGCTGTAAAGTGCTCAAACCATCCAATCCAACTCAGGCCACGACTGTGGCACTCAAAAGCCACGACCGTGGGGCCAAAATTCATGACCTTAAGCAGAAAATTGGGTAGGTGGTGAACCAAACAAGATGTGGCCTAACCTTTTCAGTTTTCCCCCACTAATAAAGTTTCCAAACACTTTATTTAAACACACTTCCTCTAAGGTTTCAAGATATGAAAGATTTACAAGAACTATATTAGATTCATTCAAGAAATAAATGTAGTTTAGAGTTTTCTCAAGCAAGAGAGTAAAATTCTGATTCAAGAAGAAATTCAAGTTCCAAGTCAAGTTCTTCTTCAAAGAAATAGAGTTTGATATTTCTTGTTCTTTAAATTATGTTTTTAATGTCTTTCTTTAATATGTTTAATGTTTTTATTTCAATAATGAATAACTAATCCTCTTTAGGGTTGGTCCCTTTCATTGAATTTATCATGGAGTTATAAACACCTATTTGAATTAATTTAGTTTATCCTTAAATTATTTTGTTAACTTTACTCTTAATGCTTTAATTATCTGGCCAATAATTAATTGAATTGAGGTGTTGTGTGATGGAGCGAGAGTGAAAGCATAACATTAGTCCATAGAGGTAACAATCTTAAGGAAGTTTCTCACTTAGAGATAAGGTTAAACACTTAAGAGGTTGATTCAAAATTCTCACAAAATCTAATGAATTGGTTTAATTACTTGTGATCACGAGAGTAGACATAAGAATTAAATTGATATGAGTTCTAATACTTGAGAGAGACTTGAGCTTAATTTAGAGAAAATTAACCATTAATGAAAGAAAAACTAAATTAAATCAATACTTTAGAAAACCCATGATAAATCAATGAAGGTGACCTAACCCTAAGTTTCATATTATTAGATTTAATTCAAAGTAATTTGTTTTGTTTAATCATAAATCAAATTTTATCATCCAAATAATATTTAGTTTTAATAGATCAGTACTTAGAAGAAAACTTCCTCGTGGGAACGATACTCTACTCTACTCATTATTATGTTACTTGTTAATGATTTGTTCATTTGCAGATAGTGAGGCAGAGTCCACAACAAGTTTTTGGCGCCGTCACCAGGGAAACGATCATTCTAATATTGATAATATTAAGACTAGTGTTGCTTTGGATATTTTTACTTTTCTGCATAAATTTCTCAATTTTTGGTTTATATGCGAAGAAATCCTAACTCAACGCTTGAACCATATAATCCAAAAATTGAACAGCTTTTTAGGAAGAATAAAAAGGAAAGAAAAGAGAAGCAAAAAGTGGAAGAAATTTTAGCAGATAATCCTACGGATACATCTGACAAAGAATCAACTATGGGAGATCCACAAAATATGACACTTAAGCAATATGCTATGCCATCTACTCAGCCAAGATCTAGCATCGTTAAACCACCTATGCAAGCCAATACTTTCGATTTGAAACCAGCGCTTATCAATCTGATTCAACAATCAGTTTTTCATGGTTTTCCATATGAGGATGCATATGCTTACATCTCTAATTTTTTAGAAATATGTGATACTTTTAAAATTAACGGTGTATCTGATGATGCTATTTGTTTGTGACTTTTTCCAGTTTCTTTAAGGGATCAAGCAAAGGATTGACTCACTTCTAAAGCACCTGGCACATTCACTACATGGGATCAATTAGCCGCTGCTTTCCTAGCAAAATATTTTTCACCTGGGAAAACTACTAAATTGAGAAATGATATCACAAGCTTTGTTCAACAAGATGGTGAAAGTTTATATGAAGCTTGGGAACGTTTCAAAAATTTACAAAGAAAATGTTTTCACCAAGGAGTCTCTAAATGGCTTTTGATTCAAACATTTTATAATGGCCTTCATTCAAATATCAAGGGCACAATTGATACAGTAGCCAGAGGTGCAATTATGAACAAAGCTCCTTCTAAAGCAATTGATTTGATTGAAGAAATGGCAGCAAACAACTACCATTGGACTTCGAAATGTAATGTTCATAAAAAAATTGCTGGTTTACATGAAATTGATAATTTTTCTTTGCTTGCAGCCAATGTAGATACAATAGCGAAGAAATTGGAACATGTCAACCTTACTTCATCCCTAACTTGTGAAGGATGGGGAGGAAACCACAATATAGCTGACTGTAGAATTATGGAGCAAATCCAATTTTTGGGCAACTAGAATAGAGGTCCAGCTTTTCCTTAAGGAAACACATATAACCAAACATGGAGAAATCATCCCAACCTATCATGGGGAACCCAAAGCAATCAAAAAGTACCTTATCAGCCACCATACATCAAAAATCAAAATCAAGGATTCCACCCTCCAGAAAAGCCATCATATGAAGTTGCATTGGATAAATTCATTGAAGCAAGATCAGAGAGATTTGAGAGAATTGAAAAGCAACATGAAAAGATTGAGCAACAAATTGAACTTCTCTTAACTAAGAATTGGACTCTTGAGACACAAATAGGTCAGATTGCAAGTTCACTCCATAATCGGAATCAAGGAGCACTTCCTAGCCAAACAGAAGTCAATCCAAGAGAGCATTGCAAAGCTGTGACCTTAAGAAGTGGTTTACAACTTGATGACCCTTTACTAACCCAGCATCAAAAACTGGTAAAGGAGAAAGAAAAAGAAGAAGTTTGGGAGAAGGGAGCACCAAAAGAAATTCTAAAAACTTATGAGACTCAAATCCCTTTTCCTCAAAGACTGAGGGAACAAAAATTAGATAAGCAATATAAAAAATTTTTAGAAGTATTTAAACAACTTCACATAAATATCCCTTTTGCAGATGCGCTTGCTCAAATGCCAACATATGTGAAGTTCTTAAAGGAATTGCTATCTAATAAAAGGAAGTTAGAAGAAAATGCAAAGATCGCGCTTACAGAAGAATGCAGTGAAGTTATTCAAAATAAACTTCCTTCAAAGTTAAAAGACCCAGGGAGTTTTTCTATTCCTTGTACTATTGGTGAAACAGATTTTAATAAAGCTTTATGTGATCTAGGTGCAAGTGCCAGTCTAATGCCTAGTTCCATTTGCAGGAAACTTGGTTTTAATTAGCTTCAACCAATGAGAATGTCCCTTCAGTTGGTGGATCGTTCAATAAAATATCCAATGGGAATAGTGGAGGATGTCTTGGTGAAAGTAGATAAGCTCTATATTCCAGTAGACTTCATAATTCTAGAAATGGATGAAGATGTGGAGATTCCACTTATATTAGGAAGACCATTTCTTGCTACAGCTGGAGCCATTATTGATGTTCGTGGAGGGAAACTTACCTTGCAAGTAGGAGAGGAAAAAGTGGAGTTTAATTTAGTTAAAGCAGCCCGACATCTTGCATTTCTTAATAATTATTTCCTGGTTGATATTATTGATGTGTACAACAATTTTGTGAGGAAAACATTACGATTCCTTTAGAAACTTGTCTTGCACAAAATCCAACCCCAGTAGATGAAAATAAAGAAGTAGCCACTAATGCTTCAGAGACAACTCCACGAATATACATGCCAAAATTTGAAATACTTGACAAAGGTAAAGCCTTACCTCCCCCTTCTATTGAAAAAGCTCTGAAATTAGAATTGAAACCACTACCCACTCATCTCAAGTATGCATTTCTTAGACCTAATAATACTTTTCCTATTGTTGTAAATAATAATTTATAAGAAATTTAGATGAGTCAAACATTGAACATGATTAGAAAATATAAGAAAGCAATAGGATGGACTATATATGATATTAAGGGAATTAGCCCTTCAATATGTATGCATAGGATTCTAATGGAAGATAATTCCAAACCTGTGATAGATCATCAAAGGAGATTGAATCCAAATATGAGAGAAGTGGTAAAAGAAGAAGTGACAAAATTACTAAATGCAGGAATAATTTATCCTATTTCTGATAGTTCGTGGGTAAGTCCTATACATGTAGTTCCTAAGAAAGGAGGGATGACAATCATAACAAATGAAAATAATGAATTAATTTCCTCGAGAATGGTAACGGGATGGCGTGTTTGCATAGATTATAGGAGGTTAATAAAGCCACCCAAAAGGATCATTTTCCATTACCATTTATTGATCAAATGCTTGAAAGACTTACAGGAAATGCTTATTTTTGTTTGTTGGATGGATATTCAGGTTATTTTCAAATTCCTATAGCACCAGAAGATCAGGAAAAGACTATATTCACATGTCCATATGGCACTTTTGCTTATAGAAGAATGTCATTTGGACTATGCAATGCACCAGCCACTTTTCAATGATGCATGACGGCTATATTTTATGATATTGTAGAATCAGTTATTGAAATTTTTATGGATGACTTTACAGTTTATGGTTCAAATTTTGATAAATGTTTACAACATTTGGAACAGGTACTTAAAAGATGTGAAGATACAAACCTTGTCCTCAATTGGGAAAAATGCCACTTTATGGTGGAAGAAGGAATTATACTCGGACACAAGGTGTCAAAGGAAGGAATTGAAGTAGATAGAGCTAAAATAGTAATTATTGAAAAGCTACCACCACCATCTAATGTAAAGGAAGTTTGAGGTTTCTTAGGACATGTAAGGTTTTACAAGCATTTTATCAAAGATTTTTCAAAAATTACTAAACCCTTATGTGAATTATTAATTAAGGATGCTGTTTTTAATTTTTTTTAATGAATGTTTAATTGCTTTTAATAGCTTGAAGACAACTCTTACAACAACTCCTATTATCTCACCACCAGATTGGTCTTTACATTTTGAGCTCATGTGTGATGCTAGTGATCATGCAGTTGGAGCTGTTTTGAATAAAAAAAGGATAAGAAAAGCCATATCATCTACTATCCAAGTCGAACCCTTGACAACACTTAAATTCATTATGCTACAACAGAAAAAGAAATGCTTGCTACAGTTTTTACTTTAGATAAATTCAGATCTTACCTTTTAGGCTATAAAGTTATTGTTTATACTGACCACGCAGCAATCAAATATCTAATGAACAAAAAGGAAGCTAAACCAAGGCTAATTAGGTGGATTTTGCTTCTTCAAGAATTTGATATTGAGATAAAGGATAAAAAGGGAGTTGAAAATTTAGTGGCAGATCACCTATCAAGATTAGAAAAATCAAATGAATAAAGGAGACTTGCCTATCAATGAGTCATTTCCTGATGAACAACTTTTTTCTATTCAGAATTCTATTCCTTGGTTTGCTGATTTAGTTAATTATTTGGCAGGTAATGTTTTTCCACCAGACCTATTGTACGCTCAACGGAAGAAATTTCTTTCCGACGTTAGAAACTTTATTTGGAAAGATCCACTCTTGTTCAAGAATTGTGGGGACGGAATAATTCGTAGATGTATACCAGAAGAAGAGATTAAAAGTATTTTGAAATTTTTTCATTCGAAAGAATGTGGTAGACACTCTAGTACATCTAAAACAATTGCTAAAATTTGGAAATCCGAATTCTTTCGGCCAACAATGTATAAAGATACCAGAGTTTTTGTCCAGTTTTGTGATCGTTGTCAATTAATTGGAAATATTTCAAGAAGACAAGACATGCCACTTAATTCAATTCTTGAAGTCGAACTCTTTGATGTTTTGGGAATCGATTTTATGGGGCCCTTTCCATCTTCATTCAATAATCAGTATATTCTAGTGGCAGTAGGTTATGTGTCCAAATGGGTGGAAGCCATTACAAGTCCAACAAATGATGTTAAAGTGTTCATTAAATTTAATAAGAAGAATATTTTCACAAGGTTCGGAGTTCCTAGAGCTATAGTAAGTGATGGTGGTACCCATTTTTGCAATAAAAGCTTTGATACACTTCTTAAGAAATATGGGATACACCATAAGGTTTCAACACCCTATCATCCTCAGACCAGTAGATAGGTAGAAATATCAAATAGGGAGCTCAAATGGATTTTAGAGAAAACAGTTAGCACTTCGAGAAAGGATTGGTCTTCTAAATTGGATAATGCACTTTGGGCTTATAGAACAGCTTACAAGACCCAAAATGGTATGTCTCCTTTTCAACTTATTTTTGGAAAGGCATGTCACTTACCTGTAGAATTGGAACATAAAGCATATTGGGCCATCAGACAGTTGAACATGGACTTGGGAGAAGCAGGAAAAAAATGACTTTTGCAATTAAGCGAGTTGGATGAAATTCGATTTCTCGCTTATGAGAATGCCAAGATTTACAAGGAGAAAACAAAGTCATGGCATGACAAGTCAATCCGACCCAAAAAATTCCATGAAGGGCAACAAGTTTTGTTGTACAGTTCAAGATTAAAGCTTTTTCCCGGGAAGCTCAAATCTCGTTGGTCAGGACCGTTTACAATTATAAAGGTCTCTCCTTATGGTGCGATAGATATACAAAATCAAAAAGGAGAAATTTTTTAAAGTAAATGGCCAACGATTGAAGCATTATTTCATTGGTGATCCAATAGATGTCAGAATCGTTTGTCATTTTGATAACTAAACATCTAAAAGAATGTCGTGCTATCGACTATAAAAACTTAGCGCTTGACGAGAGGCAACCCGATTTCTCTACAATTTTATCCATTTTCATAATAATAATAATAATAATAATAATAATAATAATAATAATAATAATAATGTATATTTGTTTTCTAGGTACCAAATCTTCAAGAAACCTGCGTTTTCGAGAACCCATGACCGTAGTGGATCATTTCCAGGGGAGTGGAAATCAAATGGAGTTGTCAAAATCGAACCGGGGGAAGAATTTTGAAAATCCAGTGAAGAACGCAACCCCACGACCGTGGCATTGCACAAGCCACGACCGTGGGATCACCAAAGGGTCTGCCAGAAATAGCACCGAGACAAGACCACTTGGGCAGTAGCACTCTCAGTTCCACTACCGTGGCATTCTAAGGGCCACGACTGTAGCTATACATGCAAGCCATTTTTTACCAGCTGCAATGCCATGACCCTGGCTATTGTTGGCCATGATTGTGGCCTATTCACCCTATATATTCATCTCATTTTTTCTCTCACTTCACTTTTTGCAGCCCTGGCCCCCAAATTTAAAAGCCACACCCAAACCTCTAACCCCACGACCTAAACTCCTTTCACTCAAATTTCTTCAAGTTTTTCATCAAATCAAACATCAAAATGGTTATAAGTAAGACTTTTTCCAACAAATCAAAGGGTCCTGAAGGATCAAAATCTGGAGGATCTAAAAGAAGGCGCTAAGATGAATCATCATCCTCTTCTTCAACACCATCCCCACCTTCATCTCCACCGCATCAAGGACCATATATGTACTAAAAAAATTCACTTCCGTAATGAAGAACAACGAAAAAGGTACCATGATTTAAGTTCTAGAAAAATTATTCCTTCTTGATTCATTGATGCAAATGTTATTAGAAAATTAAGATGGAATGATGTGTTGCTCAAAATGTTCACCGATATACAATGGATCTTGTTTGCTAGCATGTGTTACCCGACCTATGCTGAATTAACCTTGGAATTCTTAAGTAGTTTTCAATTTTTCCATCAAATAGACAAGCTAGTCACAATTGGAGAGTAGAATTTAGATTGGAAAATCGAAATTATAACTGGCTAATACTTGAATTTGGGGATGAGCTTGGATTATCAGACTTGCAGGGAACACCCGGTAGAACTGAGGGTTTTGATGAAAATGAGACATGGACTAGACTATAAGGCATTAGACAATTTAATAGTCAAATGTCAAAGGACTCTAATTTTACAAACCCATTCTACCGGTACATCCATGTAGTTTTGGCAAATACAATTTTTGGGATAGGAGAGAGTCAAGGCAATGTTAATTCAAAAGAATTGCATTATTGTACCATGGAAGAAAAAGTTTTTAATGTTGGTTATTGGTTTGCTAAACGCTGTGAAGAGGTCATTAAACAGAGCGGTAAAATTATAATTAGGGGAATGATTACCCGAATTGCCACTTATCTTAATATAGGTCTTGATCACCTTGTTCTTGTTTTGGCCAAAACTACAATTGATATAGGTACCATTTTGGCAATGAGATTAGCAGCAAAAAGAGGGAACCAATATATAGTTTTAGGACCCCCTGATGCTGATATTAACATTGATGAGGAAGAATTATTTGGAGAAGAAGGAGATTTTAAAGAAGCATATGAACAACCACAACCTACTGGACCTTCCAAGGCTGATCCATCTGCTCCACCACCTAATACATTTGATTATATTGCTAACAGGCTTGATTCTTTTGAACATGAGATGAACCACAGGAATATAGCATGGGAGCAGTGTTTTGACAACATGGAGCAACGATTTGGTGGAGTTGAACATGAGGTCAGGATTATTTCAACTCAGATAACCAGAATCAGTGAGCAGTTTAACGCATTGTTTTCTCATTTTGGACTCCACTATGCTCCGCCACCACAACCTCCTCCACTCGGCGATGATGCTGCTACTGGAGACCACTGAGGACAGTGGTATTTCAAGTTTGGGGAAAATTTTCCTAAATTGTTGGTTTTGCTGCGAAATTTGGTACTTTAAATTTATTTATGTTTAAGATTGTGTTTTGTTTTGAGATATTTTATGGTTTGAAATTTGGATTGTTATTATATATTAAGTTATGTTTTTACTATAGACTTCTTATATGTTGGTTTATATGCTAAAATTTTTCAGTTAAAAAGTTAAAATTTTTAGGTCAAAATTTGGTAGAATAATTTTACCTTATGGATTTTTAATCAACTGAGCTCTTTTATTAATTCAATATTATTGGTTTTTGAATTTTAGCATAAGTGTATATTCTTTCATATTATAATTTGTCTAGGCCTAGAACATGTTTAAAAGAGCTTTCAAGATGGAATTAAAAATTATTAAATAAAGGAAAAAATGATTTAGGCATTGTTTGTAAAACTAAATCCTTATATCCACCAATTATAAATATTTTCCTTAGTTGTCCCTTTTGAAACCAAAATACATTTCAGCTTGAGTTTTCCTTGATTTAATAACCCAAAATTAACTATCCTTTTCAAGGTTAATTGTCTTTCAAAAAAAATAATAATAATAAAAATAATAAAAAATAAAAATAAAAATAAAATAGAATAGAATAAAGTAAAATAATAAAAATAATATCCCCTAGAAGAGAGTCAAGAAAAGAGCAAGGATCCAAGAATCATCTACACAAGAGAAATTTTTGAAAGACATTTTAACCAAATTTATTTAAACCTTCTATTAACCCTCACCATTATAAACCCCATTACAAGCCTATTAAAGTCTTTTTGATTTTCCTTGATTCAGCATAATCTAATAGTGGAGAAAGTTCAATTAAGCATGCATATGAGACTAGGTTGAGTTTGCATCAAAAGAATATTTGCTTATCTAGAATTTGATAATTGGTTGTAATTGATTAAAATTCTTGAGTAAAGGAGGTAAGAATGAAGTAGGTAAATTATGAAACTACATTATGACCTAAAATTTGAAGTTTTAATTATTAAATTTTTTCATATAAACTCAACATATAAATATATTGCCTGAGGACAAGCAATGATTTAAGTTTGGGGGAGTTTGATAGAGTAAAAATATGATCAACATTCTTTATAATTCTAACCATATTGTTAATCGTTTTGCAATTGAATTTGATGGATTTTATGTATTTGAGTTAGCATTATTATAATCATGCTTAGAAAGACAAGATTCAAAGTTTCTAAAGATTAGAGGTGCAAAAAATGAAGAAAGGCAAGCAAAAATGAAGAAATAACAAATGCCACGCCCGTGGCCCTTCAAGGCCACGACCTTGGGATTTAAATCAAGTCTGCCACAACAAAAAGACAAAAATTCAGAAGCTAAATGAATGACACGACCGTGGCATTGGCAGGACATGACCATGGGGTTGATTTTTCTACCGCCCAAGCCAAGAGAGAGAAGAAAATTCAAGTTGGTAGCTTCCACTTCAATGCCACGACCGTGGCATTGAAAAGCCACGACCGTGGCCCACCTTACCGACCATTTTACAGCTATAAAGTGCTCAAACCGTCCAATCCAACTAAGCCCATGACTATGGCACTTAAAAGCCATGACCGTGGGGCCGAAATTCATGACCTTGAGCAGAAAATTGGATTGGTGGTGAACCAAACAAGATGTAGCCTAACCTTTTCAGTTTTTACCCATTAATGAAGCTTCCAAACACTCTATTTAAACACACTTCCTCTAAGGTTTCAAGATATGAAAGATTTACAAGAATTAGATTAGATTCATTCAAAAAATAAATGTAGTGTAGAGTTTTCTCAAGAAGGAGAGTGAAATTCTGGTTCAAGAAGAAATTCAAGTTCCAAGTCAAGTTCTTCTTCAAAGAAATAGAGTTTGATATTTCTTGTTCTTTAAATTATTTTTTTAATGTCTTTCTTTAATATGTTTAATGTTTTTATTTCAATAATGAATAACTAATCCTTTTTAGGGTTGGTCCCTTTCGTTTAATTTATCATGGAGTTATAAACGCCTATTTGAATTAATTTAGTTTATCCTTAAATTATTTTGTTATCTTTACTCTTAATGCTTTAATTATCTAGCCAATAATTAATTGAATTGAGGTGTTGTGTGATGGAGCGAGAGTGGAAGCATAACATTAGTCTATAGAGGTAACAATCTTAAGGAAGTTTCTCACTTAGAGATAAGGTTAAACACTTAAGAGGTTGATTCAAAATTCTCACAAAATCTAATGAATTGGTTTAATTACTTGTGATCACTAGAGTAGACATAAGAATTAAATTGATATGAGTTCTAGTACTTAAGAGAGACTTAAGCTTAATTTAGGAAAATTTAACCATTAATGAAAGGAAAACTAAATTAAATCAATACTTTATAAAACCCATGATAAATCAATAAAGGTGACCTAATCCTAAGTTTCATATTATTAAATTTAATTCAAAGTAATTTGTTTTGTTTAATCATTAATCAAATTTTATCATCCAAATAATATTTAGTTTTAATAGATCAGTACTTAGAAGAAAACCTCCTCGTGGGAACGATACTCTACTCATCATTATATTACTTGTTAACGATTTGTGCACTTGTAGATAGTGAGGCTGAGTCCACAACAGCACTGATAATGGCTGAAGTAATCCTGAAGGAGCTTGGTGCTCAGCCTTCACTCTCTCACAAGTAAGACATCTGGATACAAACTGTGCTATGTTCCTTTTCATACCTAACCACCAATAATATTGTTTCAAAT
The DNA here is from genome assembly GCA_947685225.1 of Garcia nutans. Taxonomy (NCBI): domain Eukaryota; kingdom Viridiplantae; phylum Streptophyta; class Magnoliopsida; order Malpighiales; family Euphorbiaceae; genus Garcia; species Garcia nutans. The sequence continues at coordinate 31,170,131 of CANTUV010000013.1, forward strand.
TCTGATACATCTTGGTACTCCCAGGGTGCATAACATAAACTGACTAATGTGCTTCCTCCAAAATTACTCTTTTTAGTCCTCCATCATCAGGAATACACAACCTATCTCTGTACCATAAACTGCCATCACTTTTCACATGAAAGTCTCGACTCTCCCCCTTTTGGTAATCCAATACAATCTTCTAGATTTTCTCATCTGCCAACTGAGTCTCCCTAATATGATCCAATAACATTGGCCTCAACTGCAACTGAGCCATCAAAGCACCATCATCACATGACTCAAATCTGGCATGCAATGCTCTCAACTCAATAACCAATAAGAGCAAATAAGTAGTCAAACTTGCCAAAGACTTTCGACTCAAGGCATCAGCAACAACATTTGCCTTGCCAGGATGATAATCAATTAAACAGTCATAGTCTTTAATCAACTCTAACCACCATCTCTACTGAATATTCAGCTCTCTCTGAACACCCAGGTATTTCAAACTCTTATGATCCATATAAATGAAACACTTCTACCCATACAAGTAATGTCGTCAAATCTTCAAAGGAAAAACTATAACTGCTAACTCCAAATCATGCGTCGGGTAATTCAGCTCATGCGGCTTCAATTATCGAGAGGCATTAGCAATAACTCTATCCTCCTGCATCAGAACACAATCTAAACCACTATGTGAAGCATCACTATAAATCACATAAGGTTTACCTTCCACAGGCAGAGTAAGGACAAGCACCTGAGTTAATATCTCCCTCAGCTGCTCAAAACTCGCCTGACATCGATCTGTCCACACGAATCTAACTCCCTTCTGAAGTAATCTGGTGAGTGGAGTAGCTATCATAAAAAAACCTTTCACAAACCATCGATAATAGCCTGCCAAACCCAGAAAACTTCTAACCTCTGTCACAGTCTTCGGTGGACTCCAATTCAAAATAACCTCAACTTTACTCGGATCAACTCTAATACCCTCTGCTGAAACCACATGACCAATAAAAGTCACTTGATTAAGCCAAAACTCACATTTAGATAGCTTAGCATACAACTGCTTCTCTCTCAGAGTCTGCAATATAATCCGCAAATGCTTGTCATGATCCTCCTCATTACATGAATACACCAAAATATTGTCAATGAAAACCACCACAAATTGATCAAGATAGGGTCTGAATACCCTATTCATCAAATCCATAAATGATGCTTGTGCATTTGTCAATCCAAAGGGCATCACTAAGAACTCATAATGCCCATACCTAGTGTGAATAGCTATCTTAGGTACATCTTCATCTCTGACTCTTAGTTGATGGTACCCTGATCTCAAATCAATCTTAGAGAATACTGCTGCTCCTTTCAACTGATCAAAGAGATCATCTATCCAAGGCAATGGATACTTCTTCTTGATGGTCACTTTATTCAACTGTCGGTAATCAATGCACAATCTTAAGGTACCATCCTTCTTCTTAACAAACAAAATGGGTGCTCCCTACGGAGACACACTAGGGCCAACTAACCCTTTATCCAATAACTCCCGCAACTGGACTTTCAACTCTCTCAACTCAGTATGTGCCAGAAGATAAAGAGTAATAGAGATAGAAGTGGTACCAGACAACAAATCGATACCAAACTCAACCTCTCTCTCAGGGGGTATCCATGGAAACTCCTCAGAAAAAATATCTGGAAACTCAGCAACTGTGGATATACTGTAAAGCTGGGAACCCACTACTCTGGTATCTACAACATGAGCAAGATAAGCCTCACAACCCTTTCGAATCATCCTCCTAGCCGAAACAACTGAAATAAACATGGATGAAAGATGTCTCTGCTCACTAGATACCATCACACTTCTAACATCACAGGTTCTCAGGGTAACACACTTTTGCTTACAATCTACCATAGCCCCATGCTTGGATAACCAATCCAGGCCTAAAATTAAATCATACTCCCTAAAAGGCATCTCAATCAAGTCACTAAGGAACTCCTCATCCTGAACCACAACCAGACTATTTCGGTGCACCTTGCTAACTACAACACTATGCCCTAAAAGGTTTGTCACCAAAATATCAAATCTTAGGGACTCAAAATGCAAATCAGCCACAGGCAAGATGGATGCACTAATGTATGAATGAGTCGACCCAGGGTCTATCAAAGCAAGAACTGAAGTACCAAATAAAGAAAAAGTACTAGCAATAACAGCTGAAGCATTTGGTTGCCTCTGCATCACATATACCGCTGAGATGGCCCTGCCTCATCTGGTCTACTACCTGCGGTAGAACCTCCTCTTTGACCAGACCATGTTCGACCCCCTCTGCCACCACGACCCCCTCTAACACTGGGTCGACAAGCTGTAGTATCTGTATGTCTATCATCTGGTGGCTCTGGGAAATCTCTAAAGAAGTGATCTGGTGACTCACATCTATAACACACTACTGGTCTACATGTCTTCCAGCAAGCAGCCCCGTGTGCCCTACCACAATGGACACATGTATATGGAACTGGCCTCTAAACTATTGGAGTCAGAGCACTAGCCATAGAAATTATCAGTCTTGATCTCTGTCTCTACTACTATACTGACCTACCTGACTGCCTCTGGCTCCTACTGAAACTCAAAAAGTATCCTCCTCGAACTCTCTTCACAGATGAAGACCCTGCCTCACTCTGGAGTCTCCTAGCTCTGGTCTCCTCATCTCTAGCAGCTGCTACAAGACCCTGTGCTCTCTCAACACTCCTAGAAGCTACAACCAACTGGAAAAAATTCTGATACATGGAGCTTGCGATAATGCACATAATAGAGGGTCTCAACCCCTCCTCAAAACTCCGACACCAGTCAACCTCATCAGAAATGATCCCACCAGCATACTGACTTAGCCGCGTAAACTCGATCCCATACTCCGACACGGTCCTGGTATCCTACCTCAAACTCAAGAACTCTATCTTCTTTGCATTCCTTATACTCCTTCGGAGTATACTTCTGCTCGAACTTCCGCAGAAAATCATCATAGGTCAAGATTGGTGGATCATCCAGAGCATGTGGAACTGTCTTCCACCAATTATATGCATCTCTCTGCAAAAGAGATATACCATAATCAAACTTTTCTTCTGGAGTAGCCTGTAGCTGGATGAATACTCTCTGGACTTTATCTAGCCACTGCTCTACTACAACAGGATCTGTAGTACCAATAAAGTTCTCAGCTCCAAACTTCCTCAACTTATCATATTTTCTCATCAATAACTGCGGCTGCGACTGCAGCAGTAGTGGCTGCTGAACTGGAGCCTGCCTCAACATCTCCACCATATGCCGTACCCAGCCCGGCATAATCTCATTAACTGCTGGTCTCTCTAGCAGAGGAGTAGATGTCCCTCCAGCTATCTCAACTCTAGCTCCATCTCTACCCTTAACATGAGCCACACTCACTACACTACCCTCTGCAGACTGATGCGTCTGAGAAGCCATACCTACCTATATCTACAAACACAACAGAAATTGTCATATCAAAGATCAGAAACTGCCAGTGCCACTGCATGTATCATATTTAAAAACCATTTTTAAAAATCTCCATTTTCTTTCTCTTACAATCCACCTAGGTCGAGAACCCCAAACCTAGGCTCTAATACCAAAATAAATATAACACCCTTATACCCAATAAACGCATACTACATACACCCAACATATATAATATACGAATATATGATACAAGAATGTCACAACCCATTTTAACAAAACAAATCTTCACTTATAAAATCTGTATAAACTTAAATCATTTAACTGATATCATATAAATAATAGATGAAATATTACTAGCTAAAACACATATATAACTTCATTACCAAAGGTTTATCCAAAACATTTTTGATAGTTTGCGGAATATACATATATATACATCAAAATATAACATAATATACATGAAATTAATATGTACAAAAATATAAAAATATATATATGCTAGCAGTTTGTCTCTGATCTTGATGTCCAACAAATAATTTTGCACTCAAGATCTCAAGCCTAGACTCGACTCAGTCTAGACGAACTCTCCGGCTCAACCGGATCTATCTTGTCACTTGCGCGATGAATCACAATCGCGCTAAGCCAAAAGCCTAGTAATACAAACTTTGATAACAATTTAGTTCAAATGTAATGCCAATGTACAATACGTAAGGATATTATATCTCATAACATAATATCTTAATATATTGCTCGACTATTCCACAATTCATAATTCACGTAAAAACAAACACAAGCATGGGCCCAAAAGAATCCAATATGCTATTCGAATCCAATATGCTATTCAAATCCCAGAGTTACTGCTTTGGTCCAAGATGACACCATGTGACTAGCCCCGAAGGCAGATCATAATCACAATGATGATTACCTCATATGCAACATCTCAACTAGGCTTCAAGGACTAGGCTCAACCCAGCTTCAAGGGTCTGCTACATCATGTAACAACACAACTAGGCTTCAAGGACCAAGCCCAACCCAGCTTCAAGGGACTGTTATGTCTTAGGCATGCCGCCATACACAAAACTCTGAAAATTGAATAACATACTAGGCGCACAATTCTTTCATAATTTCATTATCAAATCCTTTCTCATTTTCTCATGATCAAACTAGGCACAATCCCTCAAATATCTCACTTATATCAATATAGCCATTACCAATGACTTTACATACCATCTTTAATGTACACACAACAAATTGCATTACCCATACTTTTTGGGTCATTATCATATTTTGCACTTAGTTCACATTATACAAATCATAGCATATTACTCATGCACCAACAATGTAGTACGTAACTTTACACAATTTTCAACCAAATGTGTTAAGTCCCAATGTCATGTAAATATAAGCAATTATTCAAAGTTTTTACTTACCTCTAAAAGCAACAAACACCACTTTCAACCTCCTCTTCCAAGATATCCCTCAACACTTGGACTGGGGTAACTCAAGTCTCTTCAAAGCCTAAACCAAATGTGATTATAAATAATCACTTAGCGATACACTTATAGGTATAAACAAAACCTCTCAACACAAGGATAATAGAGGGTCTCAATCCCTCCTCAAATCTCTGGCACCGGTCTATTTCATCAGAGATAATCCCACCGGCATAGCGACTCAACCGGATGTACTCAATCTCATATTCTGTTACCGTCCGGTTGTCTTGCCTCAAATTTAGGAATTCCATCTTCTTAATATCTTTATACTCCCTCGGAGTATATTTCAGTTCGAACTCTCTTAGAAAATCTCCATAAGATAATGTAGGTGGATCATCCATGGCATGAGGAACCGTCTTCCACCAGTCATAGGCATCTTTCTGTAGGAGGGATCTGGCATAGTCAAATTTCTCATCTGGAGTAGCTTGCAACTGGATAAATATCCTCTGCACTTTATCCAACCACTGCTCAGCCACTGCAGGATCGGTAGTGCCCAAGAAATCCTCAGCCCCATATTTTCTCAACTTATCATAATGTCTTACCGGCACTTGAGGCTGTGGTGGTGGTGGTGGCTGCACTGGAGCTTGTCTAAAAAGTTCTATCATATGCCTTAACCAACCCGGCGGAACTTCCTCTCCAGCTGATCTCTCTGGCACAGAAACAGGTGCCTCACTAACTCTCTCAACTCTAGCTCCATCTCTATTCTCTTTAGGAGCTACACTCTCCGCACTACCCTCTACAGACTGTCGTGAATGAGATGCCATCTCTACCTATTTCTGCATACACAGCAGAATATATCTCATTAAAGATCAAAGACTGCCATACCAAATATATATCTTATTTAAAACAATATTTTAAAACTCAAGATTTCTTTCTTTCTTATAATTGACCTAGGTTGAGAATCTACAACCTAGGTTCTGATACCAAAACAATTGTAACACCCCTATACTCCGTATACGTACATAGCATGCTAATACGATCGTAATATACATATACTGAATATAGAAATGCCATGGTTTACAAGACACACAAATCATTCCTTTTAATATAATACGAACAAATTTGAAACATTTAAAAGAAATTATAAAACATAAAAGATAAATGTTTGTTTAAAACGCAATGGAAAATATAACAAATATTTACAAATATATATACATCAAAACTCAAGTTTTATAAAATATATACATGGTTGGCAGTATGTCTTTGATCGTTAAGCTCCTCTATCGACACCTCAAAATCTAGACTCTACTCGGCCTAGAGGAACTCTCTGGTTCTTCCCTGTCACCTGCGCGAAGAATCACACTCGCGCTAAGCCAACGGCTTAGTGGTACAAACTACAATACTATGATGCTGCAATGCCATGCTAATGTCATACAATCCAGTTTCAATAACAATTTAAAAGAATACTATATTCCAAACCTTGCATTCTTCAATAACTTATCACACTATTTATGAAGTAATATTCACAATTAAACAAACACAAGCATGGGCCTAAAAAGAATCTAATATGTTATTCAAAGTTCAGAGTTACTGCTTTGGTCCATAATCACAATCATCAAGCCCGTAGGCGATATATATATATCTCTATCCATGGATAGCGTAACAGACCCAGTCTCTTGGACCTCAACCCGGCTAGACTGTTACTGTTTTTGAGGCTTACGACCCAGTCTTTTCACCCCAAAAACATCACATTTCACATATTTCACATTTCTCAGCTAGAATCGGCTTACGACCCGGTCTTTTCACCTATCCAGTGTTTCATAGGCATGCCGCCAAACCCAGAACTCTGAAAATTGAATAACATATTAGGCACACAATCATTTCATTTATCTCTTTATCAATTTCTGTCTCAATTCATTTCATATATCACAATCAACTAGGCAACCATGCCTTAATTACCTCATTTGTATCATCATAGCCAACAACCATGGCCTCATATCTCATATTATCTCAAATCACATTTAGACAATTCATTATATCATCATATCTCTCACATTTCACATTTCATATTCCATATATGCAAACATGCTTCAATCATCTCATTATGTCTCAATTCATCATTGATGTATACATAGCAATTTACATTATTAATAGATTTAGAATCTTCAACATACATTCCACATAATTCCCATTGTGCACAACATAGCATTATTAATATGCATCAACAATGTAATAGATTACTTAACACATTTATATCCAAATGTGTTAAGGTCCAAGACATATAAATATATGCAATTAAATATGGTTTGTACTTACCTCAAAGACAATTCACACCAATCTACACTCTTCCTCTTCCAAGATTTCTTAACACTTAGGTTAGGGCAACTCAAACTCTTCACAACCTAATCCAAAAGGAAGAATATACATAAGATAATAAGACTAAGAACCAACTAGGGCAAACTCTACGCATGACACGCTCAACAACACGGGCGTGTCCCTGACCGTGCCTAAACTCACATCACAGAAGCATTGACACGCTCAGAACCACGGGCATGTCACTGGACGTGTAATACATTCTGTCTCCCAGAAACATTGACACGACCAACAACACGAGCGTGCTCATGGCCGTGTCAATTCTCCAACATCAAAGTAGCTATGACACGCTCAGTGACATGGGCGTGTCACTGCTCGTATAAATGCTACTACACACAGAAGCTGTGACACGCTCAGTGACATGGGCATGTCACTGCTCGTGTCACCCATCCAAAAACACAGAACCATCGACACGCCTAAAAACCTGGCCGTGTTCATGGGCGTGTCAGGCCAAAAATGCAGATTCCGGCCACAACAACACTACATCCAACAATTCACTTCCTTCCACCCTTTTCCACTTCAACCCAACTCAATTAAACACCCCCAAAAACCATAACAAACTTACAAAAATACCAAAACAACTCAACACATATATCAAACACAAATCATAATCATAACCACAAACCCCAAAACACAACCACAATACTATCACTTCTAACAAACTTACTCTTTCCTTCAATCCAACCACAAAAATCCAAAATCACTTGAACCAAACACTCTTAAACACACCACAATCAAACAAATACATATCAACCACAATCTCAACTCACAAACTCAAAGAAATCAAAGAATCAAGTGGAAAACTTACCAAGGATGAAGAAACTCTTAGATTTCCAACTTGATTACTTGAAAGCTTCCTTCAATCATGAGTATGGAAGATCAAACCTCTCTCTCTTGCTCTCTTGCTATGGAGGATCGGCCAAAACAAAGAAAAGAAAAGAAAAGGAAAGTGACCCATGAAGAAGAAAGAAAGAAAGAAGAAAGCAAAGAAAACCAAGTCAACCTTCAACCACTCACTTCCTCAAAACCCTCTCCTCCAAGCATTAAACATTAAAATATTCAAAATATCTTCTTCCACTCATACCACTAACTCAATTTCCAATTAATTAATTTCCTTATAATTAATTAATTAATGACAATTAGTTCTTTCTTTGACTTTCATTTATTTGACTTGTATATGTTGTATATATATCCCAATATATACAACATATACACTCTACTCAAAAACCTCTTCTCTTTCCAATTAAACACATATACACTTAATTCAATTACAACAATTATTATACCAAACTTCTAGTTCATACTTTGGGATATTACAATTCTTCCCCTCTAAAAAGAAATTACGTCCTCGAAATTACCTGATTTTATGTCTGAAACAGTTGAGGATACTGATCTAGCATCGCTTGCTCAATCTCCCAAGTTGATTCTTCTCTACCATGATTCTTCCAAAGAACCTTCACAATTGGTACTTTCTTATGTCTCAACTCCTTCATACCATATGCTAAAATAGCAACTGGTTCTTCTTCAAAAGTCAGATCCGGACTCACCTCAATAGATTCAACTGGCAAGACATGAGATGGATCTGATCTGTATCTCCTCATCATAGAAACATGGAAAACATTATGAATTCTATCTAGTTCAGGCGGCAAAGCAAGACGATAAGCAACTGGCCCAACTCTTTCTAAAACTTCATACAGTCCAATGAAACGAGGACTCAACTTCCCTCTTCGACCAAATCTTAAAATCTTTTTCCAAGGAGACACTTTCAAAAATGCTTTATCTCTAACATTAAACTCTATGTCTCTCCTCTTCAAATCTGAATAAGACTTCTGTCGATCTGAAGCTGCTTTCAACCGATCCCGAATTATTTTCACTTTCTCTTCAGTCTCTTTAACCAAATCAGGACCAATTAACTTGCCTTCTCCAAGTTTATTCCAACATAAAGGCGTCCTACATCTTCTACCATACAATGCCTCAAATGGTGCCATACCAATACTGGATTGATGACTATTGTTGTAAGCAAATTCCACAAATGGCAAAAATCTGTCCTAACCTCCAGAGAAATCAATGACACAACTTCTCAACATATCCTCTATAATCTGTATCAATCTCTCTGACTGCCCATCTGTCTGAGGATGAAAAGCAGTACTAAAGTGTAATCGAGAACCCAATGCACCATGTAAACTCTTCCAAAACCTTGAAGTAAACCTAGGATCTCGATCAGACACTAAAGACATTGGGACTCCATGCAACTTCACTATCTCACCTATATACAACTCGGCCAATCTTTCAAGAGAATAGTCCATCCGAACTGGAAGAAAATGAGCTGTCTTAGTCAATCGATCTACAATCACCCAGATAGCATCATGCTTCTTCTGAGTCAATGGCAAACCAGACACAAAATCCATTGTCACTCTCTCCCATTTCCATTCAGGCACTGATAAAGGTTGAAGTAATCCTGTTGGAACTTGATGCTCAGCTTTCACCCTCTGACAAGTGAGACACTTAGATACAAATTCCGCTATGTCTTTCTTCATACCTGACCACCAAAAATGCTGTTTCAAATCATGGTACATCTTTGTACTTCCAGAGTGCATAGCAAAAACTGATTGGTGTGCTTCCTCTAAAATAACCTTTCTCAAACTATCATCATCAGGAACACACAACCTATTTTTAAACCAGAGGCTACCATCACTTCTCACATGAAAATCTCGGCTCCCCCCATTTTGGCAATCTGACATAATCTTCTGAATTGTCTCATCAACCAATTGAGCCTCCTTAATCTGATCCAACAATACTGGTCTCAACTGGAATTGAGCCAACAATGCACCATCATCACATACCTCAAGACTAGCATCTAACGCTCTCAACTCAACAAGCAACGAGAGCGAATAAACAGCCAAACTTGCCAAAGACTTCCGACTTAGGGCATCAGCAACAATATTCGCCTTACCAGGATGATAATCAATCAAACAGTCGTAGTCTTTAATCAACTCTAACCATCGCCTTTGCCGAAGGTTCAACTCCCTCTGGACACCTAAATATTTTAAACTCTTATGATCCGTATAGATAAAACATTTCTCTCCATATAAATAATGTCGCCAAATCTTCAAAGCGAACACTATAGCTGACAACTCCAAATCATGTGTCGGATAATTGAGCTCATGTGGCTTCAACTACCGAAAAGCATAAGCTACAACTTTACCCTCTTGCATCAGAACACAACCTAAACCATTATGTGAAGCATCACTGTAAATCACATATGGTTTATCTTCCACAGGTAAAGTAAGAACAGGCGCTTGAGTCAATATCTCTTTCAACTGCTCAAAGCTAGCTTGACACTAATCCGTCCACACAAATCTAACTCCTTTCTGAAGCAATCTGGTGAGTGGAGTAGCTATCAAAGAAAAACCCTTCACAAACCGTCGATAGTAGCCTGCTAAACCCAGAAAACTTCTAACTTCAGTCACTGACTTTGGTGGACTCCAATTTAAAATAGCTTCAACTTTACTTGGATCAACTCTAATACCATCTGCTGAAACTATATGACCCGGAAAAGTCACTTGATCAAGCCAAAATTCACACTTCGACAGCTTAGCATACAACTGCTTCTCTCTCAAAATCTGTGATACAATCTGCAAATGCTTGTCATGCTCCTCTTCATTACGCAAATACACCAAAATATCATCGATGAAAACCACCACAAACTGATCCAGATAGGGCCTAAACACCCTATTCATCAAATCCATGAAAGCTGCAGGTGCATTCGTCAACCCAAAAGGCATTACCAAAAACTCATAATGCCCATACCTTGTGCAAAAAGCTGTCTTAGGAACATCTTCAGCTAACTGATGGTACCCTGATCTCAGATCAATCTTGGAAAACACTGCTGCTCCCTTCAATTGATCAAAGAGATCATCAATCCGAGGCAAAGGATACTTATTCTTAATAGTCACTTTGTTCAATTGCCTATAATCAATGTATAACCTCAAAGTACCATCCTTCTTCTTCACAAACAACACAGGAGCTCCCCACGGTGAAACACTAGGGCGAATAAACCCTTTATCCAACAACTCCTGCAACTGCACCTTCAATTCTCTCAATTCAGCAGGTGCTATTCGATAAGGAGTAATAGAGATGGGAGTAGTACCAGGCAACAATTCGATACCAAACTCAACCTCTCTCTCAGGGGGTAACCCTGGTAACTCCTCAGGAAACACATCTGGAAAATCTGCAACTGTGGTTATACTATCAAGTTGAGAATCTACTACTCTAGTATCTACCACATGAGCAAGATAAGCATCACACCCTTTTCTAATCAATTTCCTAGCTGTTACAGCTGATACAAACAAAGATGCAAGTTGTCTCTGCTCACTAGATACTATCATACTCCTGCCATCACTGGTTCTCAAAGTGACACACTTCTTTTGACAGTCTACCACAGCTCCATGTTTAGACAACTAATCCATACCTAAGATCAAGTCATATTCTTTAAAAGGCATTTCAATCAGATCACCAAGAAACTCCTCACCTTGCACCACAATTGCACTATCACCAAGCACCTTACTCACCACAACACTATGTCCTAAAGGATTTGTCACTAAGACATCAAATCCTAAGGACTCAGAATGCAATTCAGACACAGGCAAGATAGATGCACTTATGTATGAATGAGTGGATCCTGGAACAATCAAAGCAAATACTGAAATGTCAAATAAAGAAAATGTACCCGCTATAGCTGCTGAAGCATCCGGCTGTCTCTGCATCACATACACTCTCTGAGAAGGCCCAGCCTCATTTGGCCTACTGCCCCCAGATGTAGAACCTCCTCTCTAACTAAACCCAGGTCTACCACCCCTATTGAAACCTCTGCCCCCTCGACCACCTCTGCTGACACTCGGTCGAGAAGCTGCAGAATCTGCCTGTCTATGCTCCTGCATCTCAGGAAAATCTCTAACAAAATGAGCTGGTGACCCAAATCTAAAACACCCAACTGATCCACCAATCTTCCAACAAACACCCCCATGGGTTCTACCACAATGCTCACATACAGGTGGAGTAGACCTCTGAATCACTGGAGTCGGAGCACTAGCTACTGAAACTGCCGGTCTCGGCCTCTGCCTCTGATACTGTACTGATCTGCCCGACTGTCTCTGGCTTCTACTGATCCTCGGAATAAAACTTCCTCGACCCCTCTTCACAGATGAAGACCCTGCCTCAAACTGGGACCTTCTCACTCTAGTCTCCTCCTCCGTAGCAACTACTGCAAATGCACTGTGCTCTCTCAACACTTCTAGCTGCTGCAACCAGCTGAGAGAAATCCTGGTACCGAGAACCAGCAACAATGCACATAATAGAGGGTCTCAATCCCTCCTCAAATCTCCGGCACCGGTCTATTTCATCAGAGATAATCCCACCGGCATAGCGACTCAACCGGATGTACTCAATCTCATATTCTGTTACCGTCCGGTTGTCTTGCCTCAAATTCAGGAATTCCATCTTCTTAATATCTTTATACTCCCTCGAAGTATATTTCAGTTTGAACTCTCTTAGAAAATCTCCATAAGATAATGTAGGTGGATCATCCACGACATGAGGAACCGTCTTCCACCAGTCATAGGCATCTTTCTGTAGGAGGGATCTGGCATAGTCAAATTTCTCATCTGGAGTAGCTTGCAACTGGATAAATATCCTCTGCACTTTATCCAACCACTGCTCAGACACTGCAGGATCGGTAGTGCCCAAGAAATCCTCAGCCCCATATTTTCTCAACTTATCATAATTTCTTACCGGCACTTGAGGCCGTGGTGGTGGTGGTGGCTGCACTGGAGCTTGTCTAAAAAGTTCTATCATATGCCTTAACCAACCCGGCGGAACTTCCTCTCCAGCTGATCTCTCTGGCACAGAAATAGGTGCCTCACTAACTCTCTCAACTCTAGCTCCATCTCTATTCTCTTTAGGAGCTACACTCTCCGCACTACCCTCTACAGACTGTCGTGAATGAGATGCCATCTCTACCTATTTCTGCATACACAGCAGAATATACCTCATTAAAGATCAAAGACTGCCATACCAAACATATATCTTATTTAAAACAATATTTTAAAACTCAAGATTTCTTTCTTTCTTATAATTGACCTAGGTTGAGAATCTCAAACATAGGCTCTGATACCAAAACAATTGTAACACCCCTATACTCCGTATACGTACATAGCATGCTAATACGATCGTAATATACGTATACTGAATATAGAAATGCCATGGTTTACAAGACACACAAATCATTCCTTTTAATATAATACGAACAAATTTGAAACATTTAAAAGAAATTATAAAACATAAAAGATAAAGTGTTTGTTTAAAACGCAACGGAAAATATAACAAATATTTACAAATATATATACATCAAAACTCAAGTTTTATAAAATATATACATGGTTGGCAGTATGTCTTTGATCGTTAAGCTCCACTATCGACACCTCAAAATCTAGACTCTACTCGGCCTAGAGGAACTCTCTGGTTCTTCCCTGTCACCTGCGCGAAGAATCACACTCGCGCTAAGCCAACGGCTTAGTGGTACAAACTACAATACTATGATGCTGCAATGCCATGCTAATGTCATACAATCCAGTTTCAATAACAATTTAAAAGAATACTATATTTCAAACCTTACATTCTTCAATAACTTATCACACTATTTATGAAGTAATATTCACAATTAAACAAACACAAGCATGGGCCCAAAAAGAATCTAATAAGTTATTCAAAGTTCAGAGTTACTGCTTTGGTCCATAATCACAATCATCAGGCCCGTAGGCGATATATATATATCTCTATCCATGGATAGCGTAACAGACCCAGTCTTTTGGACCTCAACCCGGCTAAACTCGAGGAGATCCTCAACCCGGCTAGACTGTTACTATTTTTGAGGCTTACGACCCAGTCTTTTCACCCCAAAAACATCACATTTCACATTTTTCACATTTCTCAGCTGGAATCGGCTTACGACCCGGTCTTTTCACCTATCCAGTGTTTCATAGGCATGCCGCCAAACCCAGAACTCTGAAAATTAAATAACATATTAGGCACACAATCATTTCATTTATCTCTTTATCAATTTCTGTCTCAATTTATTTCATATATCACAATAACCTAGGCAACCATGCCTTAATTACCTCATTTGTATCATCATAGCCAACAACCATGGCCTCATATCTCATATTATCTCAAATCACATTTAGACAATTCATTATATCATCATATCTCTCACATTTCACATTTCATATTCCATATATGCAAACATGCTTCAATCATCTCATTATGTCTCAATTCATCATTGATGTATACATAGCAATTTACATTATTAATAGATTTAGAATCTTCAACATACATTCAACATAATTCCCATTGTGCACAACATAGCATTATTAATATGCATCAACAATGTAATAGATTACTTAACACATTTATATCCAAATGTGTTAAGGTCCAAGACATATAAATATATGCAATCAAATATGGTTTGTAATTACCTCAAAGACAATTCACACCAATCTACACTCTTCCTCTTCCAAGATTTCTTAACACTTAGGTTAGGGCAACTCAAACTCTTTACAACCTAATCCAAAAGGAAGAATATACATAAGATAATAAGACTAAGAACCAACTAGGGCAAACTCTACACATGACACGCTCAACAACACGGGCGTATCCCTGACCGTGCCCTAAACTCACATCACATAAGCATTGACACGCTCAGAACCACGGGCGTGTCACTGGACGTGTAATACATTCTGTCTCCCAGAAACATTGACACATCCAACAACAAGAGCGTGCTCATGGCCGTGTCAATTCTCCAACATCACAGTAGCTATGACACGCTCAGTGACATGGGCGTGTCACTGCTCATGTAAATGCTACTACACACAGAAGCTGTGACACGTTCAGTGACATGGGCGTGTCACTGCTCGTGTCACCCATCCAAAAACACAGAACCATCGACACGCCTAAAAACCTGGCCGTGTTCATGGGCGTGTCAGGCCAAAAATGCAGATTCCGGCCACAACAACACTACATCCAACAATTCACTTCCTTCCACCCTTTTCCACTTCAACCCAACTCAATTAAACACCCCTAAAAACCATAACAAACTTACAAAAATACCAAAACAACTCAACACATATATCAAACACAAATCATAATCATCACCACAAACCCCAAAACACAACCACAATACTATCACTTCTAACAAACTTACTCTTTCCTTCAATCCAACCCCAAAAATCCAAAATCACTTGAACCAAACACTCTTAAACACACCACAATCAAACAAATACATATCAACCACAATCTCAACTCACAAACTCAAAGAAATCAAAGAATCAAGTGGAAAACTTACCAAGGATGAAGAAACTCTTAGATTTCCAACTTGATTACTTGAAAGCTTCCTTCAATCATGAGTATGGAAGATCAAACCTCTCTCTCTTGCTCTCTTGCTATGGAGGATCGGCCAAAACAAAGAAAAGAAAAGAAAAGAAAAGTGACCCACGAAGAAGAAAGAAAGAAAGAACAAAGCAAAGAAAACCAAGTCAACCTTCAACCACTCACTTCCTCAAAACCCTCTCCTCCAAGCATTAAACATTAAAATATTCAAAATATCTTCTTCCACTCATACCACTAACTCAATTTCCAATTAATTAATTTCCTTATAATTAATTAATTAATGACAATTAGTTCTTTCTTTGACTTTCATTTATTTGACTTGTATATGTTGTATATATATCCCAATATATACAACATATACACTCTACTCAAAAACCTCTTCTCTTTCCAATTAAACACATATACACTTAATTCAATTACAACAATTATTATACCAAACTTCTAGTTCATACTTTGGGATATTACAATTGTCACATCCAAAATTATCTTTCTTTACCCTTTCTAACTCTATTCAAACCCAACTAAATTCATCATTATACCACAAAAGACTTGTATAAACATCAAAGCAACTCAATTAAAAGTAAAAATACACAATTACAACCATGACTTCACAACTCAAAAGTTATACAACCGAAAACTCTTATTCTCTTCACCAAACTTAACCATATCCTCAATCCAACCCTAATTTCATAGTTAACTAGCCAAAAGAACTTCAAACATACCAATATCAACCATTAACACATACTACACCAAACATCCAATTAACACATATACAAACTTCCATAGAAAATTAAGGAAACAAGTTGGAAACTTTCCAAATATGGAGAAAATCCTCAAAACTCCAACTAGAACAATTGAAATCCTTCAATTACTTGAGTTAGCAAGAAGCAAATTTCCCTTTTCCTTTGATGGAGGTAGCCGGCTTCAATGGAGAAAAAAGAAGATAAAGATAATCACCAACTCCTCTTTATCCAACTAATCTCCTTTATAACCACACAATTATCCAACTTTCACTCTCCATCAAGTAAAAACATATTACTTAATTACTACATAAAAATCATCTTCCACTAACCACTTAATTAATATTTTAATAATTAAAATAACATTTGACCCATATAGAAATGTTGACTTGTATATATTATGTATATCTACATATATATATCATATACACATTTTTCCTTTTTTTCACTTAATTATATATATATACTTTTAAATTATTTAATTAATTTTCAAAAATTAATATGCTCAAAATTTTGGGATATTACAGGGAATCCACTACTCTGGTATCTACAACATGAGCAAGATAAGTTCACATCCCTTCTGAATCATCCTCCTAGCTGAAACAGTTGAAACAAATATAGATGAAAGATGTCTCTGCTCACTAGATACCATCACATTTCTACCATCACAGGTTCTCAGGGTAACATATTTTTGCTGACAATCTACCACAACCCCATGCTTGGATAACCAATCCATGCCTAAAATCAAATCCTACTCCCTGAAAGGCATCTCAATCAAGTCACTAAGGAATTCCTCATCCTGAACTACAACCAGACTATCTCGGTGTACCCTGCTAACCACAATACTATGCCCTAAAGGATTTGTCACTAAAACATCAAATCCTAGGGACTCAGAATACAAATCAGTCACAGCCAAGTTGGATGCACTAATGTATGAATGAGTAGACCCAAGGTCTATCAAAGCAAGAACAAAAGTATCAAATAAAGAAAAAGTACCAGCAATAATAGCCGAAGCATATGGTTGCCTCTGCATCACATATACCCACTGAGATGGCCCTGCCTCATCTGGTCTACTACCTGTGGTAGAACCTCCTCTCTAACCAGACCATTTCCAACCCCCTCTGCTAAAACCTCTGCCACCATGACCTCCTCTAACACTGGGTCTAGAAACTGCAGCATCAGTCTGTCTATCCTCCGATGGCTCTAGACAATCTCTAAAGAAGTGATCTGGTGACTCACATCTATAAAACACTGATGGTCCACCTGTCTTCCATCAAGCACCCCCGTGTGCCCTACCACAATGGACACATGTATATGGAACTGGCCTCTGAACTACTGGAGTCGGAGCACTAGCCACAGAAACTGTAGGTCTCAATCTCTATCTCCGCTGCTGTACTAACCTACCAGACTGCCTCTGACTCCTACTAAATCTCAAAAAATATCCTCCTCGGCCTCTCTTCATAGATGAAGACCCTGCCTCACTCTAGGTTCTCCTAGCTATGGTCTCCTCATCCCTAGCAGCTGCTGCAAGACCCTGTGCTCTCTCAACACTCCTGGCAACTGCAACCAACTGGGAAAAATAATGATACTGGGAGCTTGCAATAATGCACATGATAAACCCTTCCTCAAACCTCTGACATTGGTCAATCTCATCAGAAATGATCCTACCAGCATACTAACTCAGCCAGATAAACTCTATCTCATACTCCGACACTGTCCTGGTATCCTGCCTCAAACTCAAGAACTCTATCTTCTTTGCATCTTTATACTCCCTCGGAGTATACTTTTGCTTGAACTCCCACAGAAAATCATCGTAGGTCAGGATTGGTGAATCATCCTCGGCATGTGGAACCATTTTCCACCAATCATATGCATCCCTCTGCAAAAGAGATCTGGCACAATCAAACTTTTCTTCTGGAGTAGTCTGCAGCTGGATGAACAATCTCTGGACTCTATCTAGCCAATGCTCTATTACAGCAGGGTCTGTAGTACCAATAAAGTCCTTAGATCCAAACTTCCTCAACTTATCATATTTCCTCATCAACAACTGTGGTTGTGGCCGCGGCGGCGGCTACTGCTAAACTGTAGCCTGCCTCAATAGCTCCACCATATGCCGTACCCAGCCCGGCGAAATTTCATCAACTATTGGTCTCTCTGGCATAGAAGTAGGTTCCCCTCTAGCTATCTCAACTCTAGCTCCATCTCTACCCTCAACAGAAGCCACACTCTCTGCACTACCCTCTGCAGACTGATGTATCTGAGATGCAATAACTACCAATATCTACAAACACAGCAGAAATTGCCACATCAGATATTAAAAACTGCCAGTGCCAATGCATGTATCATATTTAAAACTATATTTTAAAAAAATCTCCATTTTCTTTCTCTTACAGTCCACCTAGGTTGAGAGCCTCAAACCTAGGCTCAGGTACTAAAACAAATGTAACACCCTTATACCTTATATACGTACACTACATACACCCAACATATGTAATATACGAATATATGATACAAGAATGCCACAACCCATTTTAATAAAATAAATCTTTACTTATAAAATTTGTATAAACTTAAATCATTTAACTGATATCATATAAATGATAGATGAAATATTACTTGCTAAAACACATATATAACTTCATTACCGAAGGTTTATCCAAAATATTTTTAATAGTTTGCAAAATATACATATATATACATCAAAATATAACATAATATACATGAAGTCAATATGTACAAAAATATAAAATATATACATGTCGACAGTTTGTCTCTGATCTTGATGTCCAATAATCAATTCTGCACTCAAGATCTCAAGCCTAGACTCAACTCGATCTAGACAAACTCTCCGGCTCAACTGGATCTACCATGTCACTTGCGCGATGAATCACAATCGCGCTAAGCCAAAAGCCTAGTGATACAAATTTTGATAACAATATAGTTCAAATGCAATGCCAATGCACAAAACATAAGGATATTATTTATCATAACATTATATATTAATATATTGCTCAATTATTCCACAATTCATAATTCACATAAAAGCAAACACAAGCATGGGCCCAAAAGGATCTAATATGCTATTCAAATCCCAGAGTTACTACTTTGGTCCAAGATGACACAATGTATCTAGCCTCGAAGGCAAATCATAATCACAATGAGGATTACCTCATATGTAACATCCCAACTAGGATTCAGGGACTAGGCCCAACCCAACATCAAGGGACTGCTGCATCATGTAACATCTCAACTAGGCTTTAAGGACCAAGCCCAACCCAGCTTCAAGGGACTGTTACGTGTTAGGCATGCTGCCAAACACAAAACTCTAAAATTGAATAACATACTACGCACACAATTCTTTTATAATTCCATTATCAAATTCTTCCTCATTTTCTCATGATCAAACTAGGAACAATGTCTCAAATATCTCACTTATATCAATATAGCCATTACCAATGACATTACATACCATCTTTAATGTACACATAACCAATTGCATTACCCATACGTTTTGGGTCATTATCATATTTTGCACAAAGTTCACATTATACAAATCGTAGCATATTACTCATGAACCAACAATGTAGTAAGTAACTTAGCACATTTTCCAACCAAATGTGTTAAGTCCCAATGTCATGTAAATATAAGCAATTATTCAAAGTTTGTACTTACCTCTAAAAGCAACAAAACAAGCTCAAACACTACTTTAAACCTCCTCTTCCAAGATATCCCTCAACCCTTGGACTGGGGTAACTCAAGTCTCTTCAAAGCCTAAACCAAATGAGATTGTAAATAATCACTTAGTAATACACTTATAGGTTTAAACAAAACCTCTCAACACAAGGATAAGAAACACAAAGAAAAAATAAGGAAAAGAACTATCTAGGGCAAACTCTAAACATGCCACGCTCAACAACACAGGCGTGTCAATGGTCGTGCCCTAAACCCACAATACAAAAGCTTTGACATGCTCAGTGACATGGGCATATCAATGACTGTGCCAAAACTCCTACAACACAGTAGCCATGACACGCTCAGTGATATGGGCATGTCACTGCACGTGTCCATACTATAACATTACAAAAGCTGTGACATGCTCAGTGACATGGGCGTGTCACTGCATATGTCACCAACACTGAAAATAGAACCATCGACATGCCCAAAGACATGGCCGTGTCACAGGGTGTGTCAGGCCAAAAATCCTGATATCAATACATAATTGACACATCCAAAGTTATCTTTCTTTGCCCTTTTCAACTCTATTCAAACTCAACCAAATCCATCATTATATCATAAAATAATTGTATAAACATCAAAACAGCTCAATTAAAAGTAACAATACACAATTACAACCATGACTTCACAACTCAAAAGTTACACAACCCGAAACTCTTATTCTCTTCACCAAACTTAACCATATCTTCAATCCAACCCTAAATTCATAGTTAACTAGTCAAAAGAACTTCAAACATACTAATATCAACCATTAACACATCCTACACCAAACATCCAATTCACACATATACAACTTCTAAAGAAAATCAAGGAAACAAGTTGGAAACTTACCAAAAATGAAGAAAATCCTTAAAACTCCAACTTGAACACTTGAAATCTTTCAATTACTTGAGTTAGCAAGAAGCAAATTTCTATTTTCCTTTGATGGAGGTAGCCGGCTTTAATGGAGAAAGAAGAAGATGAAGATAATGATCCACTCAACTCAATCCAACTAATCTCCTTTTAACCATACAAATATCCCACTTTCACTCTCCACCATGTAAAAACATATTACTTAATTAATACATAAAAATCATCTTTCACTAACCACTTAATTAATATTTTAATAATTAAAATAACATTTGACCCATATTAAAATGTTGACTTGTATATATTATGTATATCTACATATATATATCATATACACATTTTCCTTTTTCACTTAATTATATTATATTTTTAAATCATTTATTTAATTTTCAAAATTAAAATTTCCAAAATTTTAGGATATTACACATGCTTTCCAACTCACACACTCCACTTTGTCTCCCACTTTCTCATTATTTAAGTCTTCATCCCATGAATTAGGCAACATTTTTCTTCTTTTAATATTTATTTTTAAAAGATGGCACTTGTTATGTCCCACTTTGTCCACCATTTCAGGTAAATAATTGAAAGAATTCTTACAAGACACGACCAAGCCATGAGTTACTTGGCCATGTCACTCAATTTCTTATGGACATGGCCAAGCCATGTGACCGTGTCTATGACTGCCTCAATATCATCTTCATTTTCCAAGTGGGACACGGCCAAGGCCTTGGCCTTGTCATATGACACGACCAATGGCTTGGGTGTGTCTCTTGAGTGTGTTCTCCACTGTTCTTCTAGCTTTGCTTTGCTCTTCATATGGGATATGGCCAAGGCCTTGGCCGTGTCATGTGACACCGCCAATAGCTTAGCCATGTCTCTTGGGTGTGTTCACCTCTGCCTTTGCTTCACTTTGTCTTTGCTTTGTTCTTTTGGTGGGACGCTGCCAAGGCTTTGGCCGTGTCATGTGATACGGCCAGTGGCTTGGCCGTGTCTCTTGCTTGTGTCAAGCTCTGCCAAAATTTCCTACCTCTTTCCTTGGATGAGGGACACGGCCAAGCCATGAAGTGTCTTGGCCATGTCTCATGTTTTTCCACCTTAAGAATCCATCAAATTGAATTAAATCTCCATTGTTTTGTTCTTCAACCTGAATCAAATACTTCAAACAAACTTTAAACACAAATTAAAAGAAAAATCAATCAAAAGCCAATAAAATCACACTAAAAATAAACACATAAATGATCAAAACACATAACTACTTTCATTTTATTCCATCAACATTTCTAATTGTATTCTTTGAGTGTTGGATATGAGCATTGACAACACCATTGTAAGTTTGAGTGTGAGCTTTGAAACACTTAGGTTTTAGAGTAAGCCTGGGAAAACTCTTGTTTGGGTTATGAGAAAAATTCTCAAACCTTGTAAATGTTTGGTGTGAGCTTGAGAAAATACCAAGTTAGAGTCAAACTTGTAAAAACTCAAGATTAGTAGAACCTTAACAAGTTGTTAAGGAAGTGGACATAGGATTGAGGTAATCCGAACCACTATAAACTCCTTGTGCTCATTCTTCCCTACTCTACTCTTTTCTTGATTTACTTTGCCTTTGATTTTTAATTTGCCATCATTTCTTCAAATAACCAATTCACCCCCCTCTTGGTTGCCTTCTTGGGACAACAATTGGTATCAGAGCCTCAAAATTTCAAGAAGTTCAATTGTGAAATTTGATCCACAATGGCAACCACTTTTTCATCTACCTCAACCACTCATGGAAATCTCAATTCTTTCCTTAGACCTCACTTTGATGGAACAAATTTCTCTTGTTGAAAATACAAGATGAATTTGTTTCTTGATAGTGAGAGAATTAAGCTTCGGAATTTCAAAAAGAATGAGTGGAAACCTCCTACTCGTGAGATAGATGGTATTCAAGTTCCTCTTCCTAGAGAAAAGTGCATGGATGCTCAAGAAAGAGCTTATTATAAAAACAATAGGGCATCCTCTATCTTGGTGAATTCCATATCTAAAGAAGAAGTTAGAAGAATCCAACATCTTACTTGTGCACATAGCATTTGGAAAACTCTTGAGAATTATCATGAGGGTGTTATCCAAGTGAGGTTCGCTAAAACCCAAATGCTTGTACATGAGTATGAGCTCTTCAAGATGAAGCCCAACGAAAATATCACCGAAATGACAAATCTGTTACTTGCTATTGTCAATGACTTGAAGAATTATGGAAAAGTATATGATCAAGGTGATGTTAATAGTAAAATATTGAGAGCACTAAGAGCCAATAAGAATTTTGAATAAAAGGTATTTTTAATTGAAGAAGCTCATGATCTTATTACTCTAAGAACCGATGAGCTAGTTGGCAAGCTCCTCACCTTTGAGCTACATACCGAGAAAGAGGAAGATAAGGGTGAGAAAGACAAGAAGAAAGCCATAGCTCTCAAAGTCAACAAAGAAGTTGAGAGCTCAAGTGAAGAAGATAGTGATGATGATGATGATGAATTGGCCTTGATATCTAAGAGACTAAATGAATGGAAAAGAAAGAGAAGATGACAAGCAAATATAGGTAATTCTTCAAAATCCTCTTTCAAAAATAAAGAGAAAAAGAATGAAGTAAAATGTTATGAATGTGGAAAACTAGGTCACATCAAAATAGATTGCTTTAAGATTAAAAACAAAAAGAAATGGGACAAGGATAAGAAAAAGTCTCTTAAAGCCACATGAGATGATGACTCCTCAAGTGAAGAAGAAGAGGAGGTAGAGGAAGGAATTGCAAATCTTTATCTCATGGCTATTGAAAATGATGATGATCACACTAATGAGGTAGGCACTCAATCCTTAAACTGAAATGCATATAGTGATAATGATGGTGATGCTTTGGATGATGATATATTTGAGCATATAAACCTAAAAGTCCAAAAAAATTTCTAAAATGAAATTTTATAAGAAAAAGTGTTATAAGCTAGAAAAGGATTTTATTTCTTTAAAGAACTCTACTTTAGAATTAAAAACTTCAAATGAGAACAATTAATGAAATCCTTAGATGATATTTCAAAAAATTCATCTAGCTTAGAGAAAATTTCTAAGGAAAATCGCAATTTAAAAGAAGAAATAAATAAGATAAAAAAATTCTATTTCAATGTTTCGTAAGCGTAAGGAGGACTTGGATACATTGATTAGTGTCCAAAGATCATATTCCTCTAAGTTTGGATTAGGGTTCAATGGCTTATCTACTACTTCATCCAAAACACCCACATTTGTTAAAGCCTCTACTACTCAAATATCTAGTGTTGAAGTTTCAAAGAATGCACAAGCACACACTAAGTCAAAAACTATTAAAAAGACGACTCTTAGCTCTAGAACTAAGGCTCTCAAAGCAAATTATGCATTTATGTACAAAAGGCATGAACACAATCACAAGTATGCACATAGACAATCCTATCAAACACACACATGTGATTGTCAATTTAATTCTTCAAGGTTCAATAGAAAAGGAATGAAAGAATATAAAACCTTGTATTAATGCCAATATTGCATGAAATTTGAACATAAAAATACATTTTGTTACATTAGAAAGGCACATCTCAAATTAGAGGATGCTTCCACTACTAACCCTCAAGGACCCAAGTTCATTTGGCTACCTAAAAGAAGGTAAATTTCATTGCCCTGTAGGTATGCCTAAAGTCTACAATCAATGAAATTGTTTGGCTTGTAGATAGTGGATGCTCAAGGCACATGACGGGTGATGAAAAACTTTTCACAACACTCACCTACAAGCAAGGAGGTAATGTAACTTTTGGAAATAATGGAAAATAAAAAATTATAGGCATTGGTTCTATTGGTACACTTGGCAAAAATATGATTGATAATGTGTGGCTAGTTGATGGATTAAAATATAATTTGCTTAGTGTTAGTCAATCATGTGACAAAAGATATTGTGTCAATTTTAACTCTAAAGGATGCAAAATCACTTACTCTAGTGGTGAGCTTGCATTCAATGGAAGTAGAATTGCTGACACATATAAAATTGACCTACACTCTAATAATGCTTTTAAATATTTAGTTACTATTAATAATGATGCTTGGCTTTGGCATAGAAGATTAGAACAGGCTAATATGGATCAATTATATTGTTTATGTAAAGAAGAACTTGTAGTTCGTCTTCCTAAAATAAAATTTAATAAAGATAAAATTTGTGAACCATGTCAGCTTGGGAAATAACATAAGAGTTCTTTCAAATAAAAAAAACTTAGTTAGTACATCTAGACCTCTAGAACTAATAGACTTGGATTTATTTGGTCCTAATAGAGTTGCTAGTTTAGGAGGCAAGTTATATGTATTTGTACTTGTTGATGATTACTCAAGATTTACATAGGTTAATTTTCTTGCTCAAAAGAATGAAACTTTTAATCATTTCAAATCTTTGCAAAAAGAGTTGAAAATGAAAAAAGGGTATGCATTCACAACTATTAGAAGTGATCATGGAAAAGAATTTGAAAATGATAACATTGAAAATTTTTGTAATGAATTTGGAATCTCACATAACTTTTTAGCTCCTAGAACACCACAACAAAATGGTGTGGTTGAAAGAAAAAAATAAAATTTGGTGGAAACGGCTAGAACAATGCTTAATGAGTATAATTTACCTTCTTACTTTTAAAAATGTATTTATACTTGTTGATGATTACTCAAGGTTTACATAGGTTAATTTCCTAGCTCAAAAGAATGAAACTTTTAATCATTTTAAAATCTTTACAAAAAGAGTTCAAAATGAAAAAGGGTATGTATTCACAACTATTAGAAGTGATCATGACAAAGAATTTGAAAATGATAACTTTGAAAATTTTTGTAATGAATTTAGAATCTCATATAACTCTTTAGCTCCTAGAACACCACAACAAAATGGTGTGGTTGAAAGGAAAAATAGAATATTGGTGGAAATTGCTAGAACAATGCTTAATGAGTATAATTTACCTTCTTACTTTTGGACAAAAGCCTTTAACACCGCATGTTATATTTCAAATCGTATTTTTAAAAGACCTTTAATGGACAAAACTTCTTATGAGCTATTGAAAGGGCAAAAACCTAAAATCTCATACCTTAGAGTATTTGGTGCAAATGCTTCATATTAAATACCAAAGACAACCTTGGAAAATTCTCATCCAAATCGGATGAAGGAGTCTTTTTGGGTTATTCATCTTCTAGCAAAGAATATAGAGTATTTAATAGAATAACTCTAGTAGTTGAAGAATTAATACATGTCATTTTTGATGAATCATCTAAGGTTGATAATGGGAAAGATAGTGTTCTTAATAATTTTGTAGGTACACTTGAAGAACTTGAAATAAGCAATGTTCAAAAAGAAGGAGATGATAAACCAAGTTTGGAACAAAAGAAGACTCAAGACCTACCCAAAGGTTGGCATTATCAAAAGGATCATCCAATGAAACTCATCATTGGTGACACTTCAAAAGGAGTAACTACTAGATCAAAATTTAAATATTTATACTCTAATATTGCTTTTGTTTCTCAAATTGAGCCAAGGACCATCGAGGAGGCTCTTAATGATGAATGTTGTGTGATTGCTATGCAAGATGAGCTCAATCAATTTAATAGAAATAAAGTATGGGAACTTGTTCCTAGACCCAATGATCATCAAATTATTGGTTGTAAATTGGTATATAGGAATAAGCTTGATGAAGATGGTCTCATTATTGGAAAAAAAAAAAGCTAGATTGATAGCCAAAGGCTATAACTAAGAGGAAGGCATTGCCTATGATGAGATATTTGCCCCCGTAGCATGATTAAAGGCAATTAGAATTTTACTTGCATTTGCATGTCATATGAACTTTAAACTTTTTCAAATGGATGTTAAAAGTGCATTTTTGAATGGATTTATTAATGGAGAAGTTTATGTTGAACAACCTCCTAGTTTTGAAGATTATTAATTCCCAAGCCATGTTTTTAAGTTAAGAAAGGCATTGTACAATCTAAAACAAGCTCCAAGAGCTTGGTATGATAGAATTAGTACATACTTGTTGGAAAATGGCTTTACAAAAGGAAATGTTGACACAATACTTTTTGTTAAAAAGAAAACGCATAACATTTTGATTGTGGAAATTTATGTTAATGAAATTATATTTGGTGCAACTAATGAATCTTTGTGCAAGGAATTTGCTTCTTGTATGACTAGGGAATTTGAAATGAGCATGATGGATTAACTCAAATTCTTCCATGGACTACAAATTAAGAAATGTAGGGATGGGATTTTTATCAACCAATCCAAGTATACAAAGAAAATTCTCAAGAAGTTTGAAATGGATGGTTGCAAAGCTAGAAAAACTCCAATGAGCACATCCTTAAAATTGGACAAAGATGAATGTGGTAAGAAAGTTGATGAGAAGAAATATCAAGGTATAATTGGATCACTTCTTTATCTAACTGCTTCTAGGCCAGATATAATGTATAGTGTTTATTTGTGTTCTAGATTTCAATTTTGTCCTAGGGAATCACATTTGAATTCCACTAAAAGAATTTTAAAGTATTTGAATGGTACTTTGCATTTAGGTCTATGGTATCCTAGAAACACATCCTTTGACATATTAGGCTTTTTCGATGCGGATTTTGTTGGTAACCTACTAGATAGGAAAAGCACCACTGGGGCATGTCATTTTCTTTGTGAAAGCCTAGTTTCTTGGTTTAGCAAGAAACAAGTATTGGTCGCTTTATCTACCACAGAAGCCGAATATGTTCCTGCATGTTTTTGTTGCACACTAGTTCGTTGGATGAAACAACAATTGCTTGATTATGGAAAAACTTTTGATCACATTCCTATTAAGTGTGATAACACAAGCACATTTAATCTATCCAAAAACCCCATTCAGCATTCTAGGTCAAAGCATATAGATATCAAACATTATTTTTTAAGGGATAATGTTCAAAACCATAATGTAATCTTGGAATTTATTAACATCGAAAACCAACTTGCCAGTATTTTCACAAAACCTTTAAATGAGGAAACATTAAATTTCATAAAACAACACATTGGAATGATTTATGGAAAATCCCTTAGATTATTATTCTTTAACCCTTTCAAAATCTATTTTGATCATGTGCATTTAAAAAATTATCAAAATTTCTATCTATTTCATTTGTGTGGTCGCTCAAAAATACTGAACGGTCGCTCCATTTTCTGTGTCCCTCATGCCCGAGCTTCAATAACATATGTCTACTGAGCTCAAGCTTTAAACCCTCTTTTGAGCGAGTGTACCACAACTTGTGTGGTCTCCCAAATTTGAAATTTTAAAATTTCTCAACCATTACAGTTATAACATACTTGTGTGAGTGTCAAACACCTATAAAGACCGTAAGACCAAGCTTACGGTCGCACAACAGGTTGAGCGACCGCGCAACATGTATTACTGAAATATTTTTAAACCGTTGGAAATTTCAAAATTTGGTCCATTTTGCCCCCAAATGGTCAGAAATGGCTAATTTTTTAAATTTTGCCTATTAAACTCCTATTGAATGAAAATACATTTTTACAAACACATAAACACATTTTTAAACAATCTTTCAAGTTTTTGATCATCAAGGAGAAGCTTTTGAAGGTTTTTCAAGCTCTATCAATACTCCACTTTCTACCTTTCTTTTCTATCTTCTATATTTCTATATTTTATTTTGTGTTTTGGTTCAAGGAAAGTTATGGCACCCAAACCCAAAACTACCAAAAAGAAAGGCACAACCAAGGGTAAAGGGATTGTGATTAGTGAACCTTAACCACAACCTCAAACTTAACCTAAGCCCAAACACTTTACTAGGAAGAGTATTCAACCCCATAACCCAAATACAAAAAAAAAAAAGAGAAAACCAAGTATTAGATGCTTAAGTAAAAGGATATAAAACCAACCAAATGTTTGGGGAAAGGATGCTCTTAGCCCTATACATCCAAGGTGAAATCTATAGCTACCTTGATAGGATTGGGTGGAGACACTTTGCATTCCCAAATGAGTTAGGTTATCTTAGTCTCACAAGGGAATTCCTAATGTCACTAAGTGTAGAGAAAAAAAAATGCACCAATAGGATTTTATGGAGTTTATTTTAGGCCTTTTGACCAAGATTTTTGCCCTCTCCTTAGAAGAATTTGGTGATGTTTGGGGATTCCAAACCCATGGAGCCTTTGCCTATACAAATAAAGATTTTTCTTTGAAAATTTATTCTTCTTTTTAAAGTGAGCTTTCTATTGAAACCGAATGTAATAGTAGGTCATCAAAAGCCATTCACTTTAGAACTCTCCTATTTTGGCTCTTACATAGAATCATCACTTACACTATCCACCAAAGAAGTGATGGGAATGAAAAGATCACTCAACATAACTTATTCTTTTTGTATGCTCTAGTGTATAATGAGTCAATCCAAAGTGCTAGATTCCTTATTGACACCTTCTTACATCATGGTAAATATAAGGTGGGTACCTTCTTTCTCTCCTCTCAAATCTCACAACTTGCTAGACACTTAGGTTGTAATATCCTCATGTATACCTTAAAAGTTTTGATTATGTTATTGTTATATATTGGATTGAATATATGTGTTAAATTACAAGAGAAAAGAAGTTGGGAAAAGAATGTATAGGTATTTGTGTTTTGAGAAGAAAAGAGGGTGTAGAGAGAAGTGTATATGTTGTTTATATGGTTGTATAACTAACATATACATTGGTCAAAAGGGTTGGTCAATACAAGATGATATTTATTTGTGGCATGTGAAATTATATATATGGGTATATATGAGACAAAAGATTAATTAAATGGATGAAGGGCATGGAGGTAATTTTCTTTGGTTAAGTTGCATGGTGGAGATTAAAAGAAGAAAAGTGGTTGACTTGTTGGTATTTTCTTCTTTCTTTCTTGAAGAGGCCGGCCATTGAAGAAGAGAAAGAGCTAGGGAGGTGTTTGAAGTTCTATAATCAAATTGAAGAAGGAATCAAGGGTTTTGGTTAGAGATTTGTGGAATTTCTTCATTTAAGGTAAGTTTTCTCTTGATTTCTCTTGTTCTATTTGGAATTTTGTTTGAGTTTGATGGAGTGTGTTTGTGTATGGTGTGTGTAAAAGTGTTGAAATGGAATTAAAGATAAGAAGCTAGGTTGGTGTTGGTGATGGAAGAGTAAGAGTTGTGTTTAGTGAATTTTTTTCTGTTTTACAATTAGTAAAGGCTGTGACTTGTATAATTTTTAATTAATTATAGAAAAATGTTCTTGAAGTGAATTTTTGATATGTTGTGCCTCTATGAGTCTAGAATGACTGAAAAATATGTTGATTCGATTTTGGAATGGTTATGAGTTTAGAAAGATTATTTTTATTAGACCTGTTCCAGCAGGTACCTTAACTGAGACAGCTATATTTCGGGATTTTTAATAAAATGTAGAAAAATCATATCCAATTGAATTTTGGATATGTTGTTGCTTAGTGAGTCTAGTATTTGAGAAAAATAATTTGGAACCACGTTGATTGAATTTGATTTATGGAATTCACAAAGTTCAGAACTGCTGCCAGGATGCAGGGCAATTGGGGCAGTCTGGTTAGGTGAACTATTTGACCAAGATTTTGTGTTCAGTTTGATCTGAAATTTTAAAGGAATGATTTTAAGATACAAAACTAAATTCTGTAAAAATTTTAGAATTTTTAGTCAAGTAGATTATTTTATACAATTTTTCAAAATAAGGATAAAATGGAATCTTAAACCAGAATGTACTATTCATATGGTCATTTTGCTAATATTCCTTTGGATTAGGTTTTGAAGAGATTGGGTTGCATTAACCTAAATGTGGAGAATTCTTGGAAAGAAAAGAAATGTATAGATTGATGGGACTAGTTCTTGAGGTAAGTACCAATACATATGATTGTATTTAATTACATAATTTGAGGCTTAACACATTTGTTTGCAAATGTGTTAAGTGATCTATTATATTGTTAACATAATTGGACTAAGGTGATGATTGAATGATGTGAAGGATGTGAAGATCATTAACAAGGTAAGCATAAACCCTATTTGATTGTATATCCTTATATGTCTTTGAACATTAACACATTGGGATGAAAGTGTTAAATAAGCTATTATATTGTGAATGTAAATGAAGAATATATATAAAGGATGAAATATGAAATGAGAAAGGTAGGAAGAAATGAGGATCATTCTTAAGGTATGTGCAATTTGTTATGATAAATGCTCTAGTAATGAATGATGTTAATGTGTTTTGAGAAGTGAGAAAATGTTATGTTATATGCATTGTGAATCTTGTGTATGGCAATGTATTATATGAATAATATACTTTGAAATGTGATATCAATGATGCTATATGTATCATATGGATTGAGATATGATATGATATGAAGCCATTGTGATTGGCTATGATAATTCAATTGAAAGAGATAAGGCATGTTGGCCTAATTGATGATGAGATTGATAATGAAATAATAAATGAATTGTTTGTTTAATATGTTATTCAGTTTCAGAGTTCTGGATTTGGGTGGCATGCCTAAGAAATGATGAAAGGTAACAGTCTTGCCGGGTTGAGGATCTCCTCATATGTGTTGAGTTGATGGTCCAAGAGACTGGGTCTGTTACACTATGAGAATTGTGAATATGAGATATATGATTTGTAATAGTCTTGCCGGGTTGAGGATCTCCTCATATGTGTTGAGTTGATGGTCCAAGAGACTGGGTCTGTTACACTATCCATGGATAGAGATACATGTATATACATTGCCTACGGGCGTGATGATTGTGACTATGAACCAAAGCAGTAACTCTGAACTTTGAATAACATATTAGTGTTTTGGGCCCGAGTCTGTCTTTATTGTCAATGTGAAATGCAAGTATTGAAATATTGATTGTGAGTATTAATAATGAATTATGCTTGGTGAATTGTGAATAATATAATGTTATTAAGTGTAATATGTAAATGAATTGTGGTTGATGATAAAGGTTGTCTTTATTGGAAATATGATTTATGATTTGTATGATATGTAAATTGTGTATTGCAATAATGAGTGATATGATGTGTAATGTGTGTATTGCAATAATGAGTGTATGATATGTAATGTGTGTATTGCAATAATAATTGGTATGATATGTAAAGTGTGTATTGCAATAATGGTTGGTGTGGTATATATATAATGTAGGGGTATTAATATATTGGTTTTGAGTATTGGTGGTGCATTGGGGTTGGTGATAATATTATGTATATATATACATCATATATGAAATTAGCTAGGATATATTAAAGATAAAATTAAAAAGAAAAGAAGATATGATAAGAACTAATTATATATTGAATCGATGTATCATTATATATCAATACTTCTATACTATATGTTTATATTTTATATTTGGACTACTAATCTCTCGGGCTTAGCGCGGGTGTTTATTCGCGCAGGTATATAGATGGAAGATATGAAGTCTTTTGTTATGCCACAAGAAGAGTAAAGTTTGTCGAGACCAACTAGAGGGTAATGCATACATGTATAAATTTTAATTATGATGTATTTCTGACGAGAGAGTATTTATATGTATAAATGAAGTTTTAATAAAGATAATGATTTTGTAAATGTTATTTAAATTAAGGTATTATGGTTTGAACTCTGTTACAGGTTTTTAAAAGGTAACGAAAAGTGACATCCTTATACTTTATATATTTACTGTATGTATACTAGGTATACGCATAGTACTTATATAGGGTATCGGGGTGTTACAATTGTTTTGGTATCAGAGCTTAGGTTCGAGATTCTCGGCCTAAGTGAGATTAAAAAAAAAATTTTTTTTTTGAAAAGTTTAAATAGAAATAAAAAGGAAAAGTTTTGAAATGAAATTTGTAATACGTGCATATGCATTGACATCTAGGTTGGTCTCGGATGTGGCATAATATAAATTGTAGAATATTTGTGTTATATGAGATGTTCAATATAGTTGATGATATATGTGTATACTATTTTGATGTGATGAGAAATTATGATTGTTGACAATGATGTTGGAAATGAATTATAATTGAGGCATAGTGCCTAATTGATTATGAGAAACGCATTGTGAAATGTAATGTGATATTTGTATATTAATGATGCATATGAAAAATGTCATGTGTGTGCAACATGAAATGTAATGTTGATATTTATGAGCAATATTATGTAGGGCATAATGTGAATTGAAACATAAAGAAATAAAAAGGAGAATAAAGTTGAAAATAAGTAGCAATCAAAATCAAGATTAAAATATGTATTCTTTCCTTTATACTTTGAACCTCTTTATAATAATGTTTATGTTGAGGTTGTTAGACAGAGAAAATATTGCTGGATTGTTATTATTGAAAGATATGTTACTAAAATGAGGAAAGAATGGTGGAATAGTGAATGAGTTAGTTAGTATAGACAAAGTGTGATTATTTAAAGTTGGGATATATGTATATAAAATTAAGGTTTTGTTTAAAGGAAAAAGAGATGATATTGGTTAAGTAAGAAAATAAGTTGATATTGTTATTTTAATGCGAACATGGTAAATTCAATGTTAGAAATGTGAGATGCTTGGATATTGTGAAAGCTCATGGTAATGGTGATAATATGTGATATTTGAGATTTTTGAAGTGAGCTTTATGATTGTGGAAATTATATGTTTTAATATTGCTTTGTGATATATATTTGTAAGATGTTTTTAAAGTGATGATAGAAAAGATGAGTTTGGCAAATTGAAGCTTAAACGAAGTAGTAAATTGAGAAGTTAAAGTTTTAGTGGAATTTGATAAAGATTATTGGGATATTGATAGTTAACTGTATATGCAATGCATGAGCTAAGTGAAATGACTAGTATTGCATATGGAAGTATT
The DNA here is from genome assembly GCA_947685225.1 of Garcia nutans. Taxonomy (NCBI): domain Eukaryota; kingdom Viridiplantae; phylum Streptophyta; class Magnoliopsida; order Malpighiales; family Euphorbiaceae; genus Garcia; species Garcia nutans. The sequence continues at coordinate 31,204,001 of CANTUV010000013.1, forward strand.
ATGAATTGAGTAATGTGATTGATAGTTTGAGAATTTGTTTTGAAATAATCAAGGAAGTGGATAAGTAAATAGAAATGAGTTATTTTAAGTCATTTTACTGAACAGGGTAAGAATGATTATGGGAGTGTATTAAATATTTTTAAAGACGAAAGTGAAAGAGATGTCACATTGGGAATGTGACTGAGATGAATATGACTTGCAAGGGAAATTCGATCTTCCTCAATGTGAATTGAGTGACTGGGATGTGAGTGAGCATATTGAAAGTCCTTATGAAGAATCCTCCCAATCATCTCATGGTTACTCTCCTTCTCCTTCTCTTAATAGTGATAATAACGAAAGCACACCAACTCCTCCTCCACCATCAAGAAAAGGAAAAGAAAAGTTCTTGATTAGTTTTTATTTCCTTGCTTCGTTATTGTTCCCTTGATTTTTTTGCTAGTTTTTTCACTTAATGAAATAACATTCTATTTCTATTTTACTTATTTCTTGCTATTTATTGTTATCTGCCTTTTGCCTTTGTCTAAAGGGGAGAAGGTTGTATGAGGGATGAACTTAATTAAGGAAGAAAACTTATAATTAAAATTGAACATACTCCATACATTAAGGGAGAGAAGAGACCTAACTTAAAAGATCATGCACAACATGTATATTTAATGGAGAATGATTTGAGGGGGAGCAACTACAATCAAACAATATTGCCATTAAACTTTTGCATTCTAAATTACAATTGATGCATGCACTTAATTATTTTCAATTTTATTGTCAAAGTAAAAAAGGGGGTGATCGTTGGACAATTAAACTCTATTTTGATAATTGATAATCAAATTGATATATACTAATGAATTCAAACAAGTTTGTTGTTGTATGCATGAAATCCTAACATTTGTGCGACCGCTCAAGCCAACCAAGCGACCGCATAGATCGCCCATTTAATATAAAAAAATATTGATTAAAAACTTCTCTGCTCTGATTTTAATCTTAATTATCAAACTGAGAAAATGATCAAATTAGATATGAATATAAAATATTTTTATTATCTATTTGTTTTCTATTTTAAATACATTTGTATGAATATATTTTATGATTAGTTTAAGATTATTTTTTACTTGAATGAATTTATTTGAATGTATTTTTTTTGTTTAAATTGGTTTGCGATATTGGATATTTAATTGAAATTAATATTTATTTGACAAAAAAATATAATGTATAAGTATTTGTTTTGTAGAATCTTTATATTATTATTATACCAAGTCAATAATTAATAATACACTTTTTTATCATGTGTCTTGCTCTTAAATTATTACGTGTCCTAATTTCTTAAACTGAATTAAAATATTTATGTTAAATTCAAATTAAATTTATTTGAATTATTTTTTTACTATGTTACTCTTTTAATTTTTTAATGTAAATATTTCTTTATTTGTTATTGATAGTGTTGATGCATTTAATTTTAAAAAATAATTTTTATTATTTACATGAACTATTATAATAATATCATAAAGTTGTAAATCTCTTTATATTTTGTAATTTGATATTTATAAATTATTTACTTACATTTATCAATATATTTATTAATTTTATTTTTTATGTATAATTATGGATAAATAATTATTTATCTAAAATTATTATAACATTTAAAAAAATAAAAATATCTGCAGTATTATAGGGAGTGTTTTTTAATATATATATATATATGTATATATATATATGTGTGTGTGTGTGTGTGTGTGTATATCTAACCTATTGCAATCCATGAGTTCTAATAATCTTTCTTTGAATTAATTTTTTTCTTTAATTATCTATCATAATTGAATTATTCTATTTTTTTTATGGCCACATTATGACATTAATTAGACTCTTTGCAGGGAATCTGAGTGAGTTTTAAATTGGAATTTGTAGAAAGTTGAATTTCGTCAGTCAGCTCCAACAAAATATTATTAGTTCTATATCATATGAGTTTATAAGACGTTGACCAAATTAATATTTCGAAATATTCGTAAAATATTCTTAAAAAGTATTTTTAATATATATATAATAAGGAAATAAAAAATTGATACTAATCCAATTTAAAATAAAATTGTAACCATTAAAATAAAAATAAAAACAACACTTTTGCAAATATAAAATATTATTGAATAAAATTATATATTTAAAAAAATGAAAAAATAACACCAATCCTATTTGAATTAAAATTATAATTATTAAAATAAAAATAAAAATATTTTGATAAATATAAATTATTATTAAATAAATTTATACTCATTATTAAAATATATTAATGGATTTTTATGCTATTATAATTTATTAATATATAGTATATTTTTATATAAATTCAAAAATACTTTCCGTTATGAAATATAATAATCTAAAAAAAATTATCAAAATTCAATTTATTTAATTTTTAAATTTGGATCAACATATATATTTTTGCAAACCACCATGTCCTTTTTGAATAAAAAGAATTTCTAATTTGGTCCGTTGAAATAGGGTTGACAATGGATATGATATTCATAAAAATTATACCATTTGAATTTAAACTCGTTTAATTTTTAAACTATTCGAACCCATTTAAATTATATTATAGTTATATTAATATTCATCTCAAACCAGTTTAATACAACCTATTTATTATTTGAACTCGTTTAATTATCCGTTTAAATATAAAAATATAAAAATATTATAAAATTTAAAATATAAATTATAATTTTTTAATTAAATAATTATAAATAAAAATTTTATATTGACATAATTTTATTAAAAATAATTTTATACCATATAATTTTATAATTAAAATAAAATATAATAAATATATAATTAAAATTTTAATAAAATATAATTAATATATAATCAAGTTCGAATAATAAATACTCACGTATATATACATAAATTTAATTTAAATTTATTATAAATAATAAAAATATTATTTATATTCATCAAATTTTATTTATAACTACTCGTATTCTATGTAAATTTGTCGGCACAGGTGGAGTATCCAAACCATCGCCCTCCTGCATTTAAACACTTTTGTACAGCCGTAGTTGTAGTGGAGTAGAATTATTCTTCTTCTTGTGAAGAACCTAACGGTCATATACACGAATTACAGGGTTTCGAAATTTAATGTTTCAAGGAAGATAAAAAGCAAGCAGAGAACTAGAAAAATTTAGCAGATGAAAGAGATGGAACAGGAAAAGCTGAGAGAAATAGAAGAATCACCGCCGCTACGGCCCATTTTTTTGCCTGAAAAGGAAGGTGGATATGAAGCCATTTGAGAAGATGTACGATTGCTTTATTCTTGATTTTTATCCTGCTGATCCACTTCACTGTATCTCCTACCGGTCTCTCTCCCCAACGATGAACTCTCAGTTCTTGCAGAGAAAGGCGAGGTTGGTTTTTGTTTATTTTGCTTTTGGAGGGGTGGTGAGAAAGAAGAAGAATGAATTTGATTTGAGTTTTCTCCCTTTTTCATATAATGTTGCAAAGATTTTTTGTTTTATGCATACGTAGGTGGCTTGCAGAGATTACGCAGCAAGGCATCTTTGCCTCAAATACCCATTTGATGAAACCCCACATGAGAATTCTGCAATCTGGTAACTTGAAATTCCCTTTTAATGCGATAGCTTGAATTTGAGTAGCAAAAGGATAGTTTAATGTTGGTTCTTTAATGGATTGCAGTGCTACTGCTACGTTTGTGATTCAGTTGCTCCTTGCAAGTACTGGAGGGATCCTAAATCTGCTCATTGCCATGCCTCAGAGCACATTGACGGTTGGAAGTCAAAAAGAAAGTTGAGAAAGCAGCCTGCTAATCACATATGATTAATATGCTTACTCTTATTGCCCTGGGGTTCCACTGATTTCATTTTGTGGCTAAGGGTATATGAAACAAAGATGGCCATAAGTTCAATGCCTTGCAATCAATTAATCAAATTCGTGCTTTGAATTTGAAATTTCTATATTCAGGATAGGTTTCAATATGTTAAATTTCACTAATTTCAGGAGGGTGTTATCGTTATGTGTTATGAGCTTTATAATTGGTGAATGCATGAATTGTATGCTTCAACAACATATTGACTAACTGATGATAGAATTGCTATATGTTAATGTTTTGACTTGTATTGTTGTTTTGTTTATTCCTCTCTTTGGAATTGCCAGTATCTTTGACTATGTTTGAGGGGAGTCAACCATAACTACTAAACTAGGAGCTTTTGTGTCAATGCATGTGCATACCTTCACAAGCACAGCTTGTACTGCCTTCATTTGTGCTCTGGTTGTGCCAATTGAAGTTATTTTTTACCCATTGTTTTTTTATTTCGTTTTGGCTTCTTGAAAAAGCTGATTAATTCTAATTCTCTGGCTGCATCAATTGAAATTTCTTTTGTTTCTCAGAAATTGTTTATTTGTGCTGTTGCTCTTCTGGAACTAACTGATTGAGCATAATATACATGAGAAAAAATCTTTGTTGAAATATTTTATAATAACCTGAGAATAGCTATAATATACATGAGAAAAAATCTTTGTTGAAATATTTTATAATAACCTGAGAACAGCTCAATCAGTTAGTTCCAGAAGAGCTCAATCAGCTCTGGCAGGTAAACCTTATTCTTAATCATCACTATGATTATGCTATTGAAACCTGCTATATCTCATTAGCAGTAACATGATTTCTGTGGAAACTGATTGAATATTGATCTTTCTTTCCTTCAATTGGCTGTTGTTTAGCAATAGTTATTGCCATTATAAGTTATTCAGAGTTGGCCTATAATAAACTGATGAAATTGCTTCTTGTTTAATGGAATCAAACTAGTTATTAAGTTCTGATTTCTTACAAAGGATGAGTTATATATATAAATATGATGAATATATGGATCTTAAGTGTAGGGAAGAAAGCACAAGATGAGTCCATAGAAGATTGAGAAAGAGCTCCGATTAGGCAACCCATGCCAGATTTAGTCTCATAATTTTTGTTGTCACTGGTTAACTTTTATCTATTCTTTCTCTTAATTTTTCTGCACTTCCTTATTCAGATTTACTGACATTTGATTGTCAACATGTTTATGGGCATATGTTGATTATGTTAGCCCGTGTTCATAACATATTTATGATATTATCCTTAAATCTTACTCTTTTGGAAAGTGCTGTAACTGCAAATTGAAAATGTTTGAGTTGCAAGCCTCTGAAAGTCTTTAGATCATGGCAGCATTGAAACTCTCGTGTTTCTAAATTTTATATATCTAAAAATAATAAATAAAATATGGAAAACAACTCACCTCCAGGCCATAGCAAGATTGAACCAAATCGATGGAGAAAGAAAAATTAAACCAACTATTAAATAGAAACTTGGCAAGAATTAATGGGGAACTCGAAAATTAGCTATTACTTACGCTAGGGACTTTTTCTCCTCTTGCTCCTATTGATAGACACATTTTCATTTTTTTAAGGGATAAACATCTTTTCATTCATAAGCTAACCATTGAAAAAATCAAGAGCCATAAGCTACCTTCCTATTAAAGATTTAGCCAATGAAGAATGAAAAGATGCTTTGAAAGTTGGCAATTACCGTATAAAAAAAAATTAATTAAAAAAATTAGGAGTAATTAAGTAAAATAAATGAATTAAAATTTTTTGGTAATGCTAAATGGTTAAATAAGTTGTGGTCACAATGGCAAGAATCTAATTTGTCACTTTAAATTTGAAATTTTTATTTTCTCTCATAATTATTGCTCCAGTTTCTAACAACTAATTTAATAGGTTGATCTTTTCAAAGTGCTCTTTTTCTTTTTTCTAAATTTAATTATTCATTCATTAATAAAATACTAATTCTAATAAATATTTAATTACATATTATATGCGTGAATAAAAATTTGTTTTGTAATTTGCAATTAAAGTATAAAAAACTTATTAATAAAAATAAATATAAACTTACTTATGGCCTTCATTAATTATATGTTAATAAGATTATAATCTATGAACTATATTAATAAAATTATAATCTATACACTATTTTTAATAAAATGATATATAATTAATATATTAAATAAATACAATAAAATAATTATTAAGTATCAAAAATATATTATTCAATTAAAATATATCATTTGATCTATGCACAAGTTCATATTAAAATGCAACAGGTATAATTAAATGTAAACAATTAAATAAACATATAAGTGTTAATAAATCTTATTTTATTAGACTTTTTATAAATAAATTAAAAAATTGTTATCCCAAACTAGCAACCAAGAAGGGGGTGAATTGGTTGTTTGAAGAAAGATAGTAAATTTAAAACTTAAAAGGAAATAGATGAAGAAGATGGAGATGGAGATAAAGTAGAATAAAGAAGAAAGAACACAAAGAATTATAGTAGTTCGGATTTACCTCAATCATACATCCACTTCTTTAACAACTTGTTAAGGTTCCACTAGTCTTGAGTTTTTACAGGTTTAATTCTAACTTGGTGTTTTTCCTAGCTCACACCAAACTATAACAATGGTTTGAGATCAATCTTCACAACCCTTACAAGAGTTTTTTCATATTTACTCTCACAATCTAATTGTTTCTAAGCTCACACTCAAACTTGTATGGTGTTTAATGCTCACACCTAACACTCTAATATTTTTAATGTTTGATCTTTTGATCTATTGACAAGATAATAAAAAATATTGTTCAATAAAATTATAATAATAATCAAAGTATTCTCTAACCACAAAAATGAAGTTTAATGTGGTATTTATAGCAATTTGACTTAAGCTAGCCATTTGAAGTGGTTTTCATATGTTTAGTGTTTGTCTTTCACTAATTTTGTATCCGAAGCTCGGTGTGCAGTCGCTCAGCTCAGTGGATGGTCTTACAGTTTGAAAGCTCTGTGTAACAGCCAGTTCCAACGGTCAAATCTCGATGTCTGACAGAATCTCATTTTCCCATATTTTTGTGCCGTGCAATCATCCAGCTCACCGTGCGGTCGCTCAGCACAAAGTTACTGTTAAAATCAAATGTCTTCTTTCATGTGTCTGGTTATCATTGGTCCGAGGTATTTGGCTCTAAGATTTAAATCAACCGGACTTGTGTGGTCACTCAATTTTTCTGGGTGGATGCACAAGGTTTTGAGCATTGGAGAAGTACCGTGAGAGTTGAGCACTATCCCTTCTGTTCTTTTTAGTACATTTGCTCATTGTCACGTGCAATCACTTGAGCAACTAGGGCGGTCGCTCGAAGTTCTGGCATCCTAACTTTACCGCTCACCGTGATCGCTATCAGTTCTGTGAGTTTATGAATTTTTACCTTGACCTGGTGCGGTCGCTCAGTTTGCATGTTCGGTTGCATGACTACCAGGCGTCCTTACTTCAATGCTCACTAACAATGCGAACTCTTCTATGGAAATGGTGGACTTAGCTCTATTGTCGTAGTTGGCTTGTACAATTAGGTGTAGGGCCGCATTGTTTGCTTAGCTCAGTTGCTCTAACAGACTACTTTTAGCTTGTTAGGTCGGTTCTCTCAGTTTGGCAGTTCTATATCCAGCTCGACACTCTCAGTGTCTGTTTGGTTCTCTGCTCAGCACATGAGTATATCTATTCGGTTTATCATGGCTTGATTAGATTTGTATGACAGTTTAATTCTGTGCTTGTGCTGCATTTGTGTGGTTACTCAGTCGACAGTTCGGACAGTTACACAAATATGCTTGGATCCTAACTCTGCAAAGTAGACTTGTTTAAAATCATTAGTTCTTTATCAATTTGATTGTCAATTATCAAAATAGAGTTTGGTTATCCATCAATCAATAATCTCCCCCTTTTTAACTTTGGCAATCAAATTAAATTTTAAGTTAAGCATAATCACTTGCATGAAACAATTAATATAATGATAATAAATTTTTCTCCCCCTATTTTAGATAATTTCATGCAATTCTTGATACCAATTTATGTATGCTTTCCAATATATTTATGCTTTTCTTGATATCAATATGTTTTAATTTCTTGTTTATCTCTCCCCCTTTATCAATTAAATCATTTAAATTCAATAACATGTATGTTTCTCCCCCTTTGACAAAGGAAAAAAGAAAATTAAAGTAATAGAGAGATGAAATTCATTGATACCAATAAATAGGAATATAAGAGTAAAACAAATTTGATACCAATTAAAAGAGAAAAAAAAAGATACGAGAAAATGATTAATCTAATACTTTTCCTTTTCTTTTTCTTGATGGTGGAAGAGGAGTTGGGGTTCGTTCATCATTATCACCAAGAGAAGGAGTTAGAGAGGAGACATGTGAGGATGGTGAGGATCCTTCATAAGGACTTTCAATATGTTCACTCACATCCCATTCACTTAACTCACATTGAGGAAGATCAAATTTTCCTTGTAAGTCATATATGTCATAATGAATATGGGAAAGGAGATCAACCTTTTTGTGAAGTTTTGTGATTCTCTTTGTGACATCCTTCTTAAAATGTTTAAATTATTTTTAAAGAGAAGATATGGCCTTGAGGATAAGTTTTAAAATTTTGGATGATTCACATTTTTCTTTGATGGAAGGTTTAGGGGGATGCTCAACTTGAACATGGATAAGTTCACCTTCTTCTTCCATAATATGATATATGGGTCTCTTTCTTTCCCTTTGGATAACTCTCTTGCTACCAAATTTGTACTCATAGTGATTATCAACATTTTTGATACATCTAGCATGTTTAAGGTAGTCTAGATTGATGGAGTTTGTAGATGAATCAAGGGGGTCACTTAGGGTTGAAAGATTTTTAGGGTTTAAAAGTCATAAGTGTCTAGCAAGTTGAGTAATTTGGGAAGATAGAAAGAAGGTTCCCGTCTTAAATTTTTCATGATGTATAAAGGTGTCAATGAGAAATCTAGCACTTTGGATTGGCTCATTATGCATAATAGCATATAAGAAAAATAAGTCACGTTGAGTAACTTTCTCATTTCCAATACTTCTTTGGTGAATGGTGTAAGTAATGATTTTATGTAAGAGTCAAAAGAGAAGGGTCCTAAAGTGGATGGCTTTGGATGACCTATTGTTGTATTGGATTTTAATGGATAGTTCACTCCAAAATGATGAATAATCTTTTAAAGAAAAAACCACATCATTGTAGGAGAAAGCTCCATGAGTTTGAAATCCCCAAAACTCTCCAAATTCTTCTAAGTAAAGAGCAAAATCTTGGTCAAAAAGCCTAAAATAAACTCCATAAAATCCTATAGGTGCATTATGATTTTTCTCTACCCTTAGAGACATTAAGAATTTTTTTAAGAGGCTAGAACAACCTATCTCATTAGGAAATGCAAATTGTCTCCACTCAATCCTATCTAGGTATTTATAGATTTCACCTTGGATGTTTAAGGTTAGGAGCATCTCTTCCGCAAGTATTTTGGTTGGTTCAAAGGTCTTTTTATTGAGCAAATAGTACTTGGTTTTTTCATCCTCATTTTTTTATTTGGGTTTATAAGGTTGAACACTCTTTCTAGTAAAGTGCTTAGATTTGGTTTGAGGTTGAGGTGAGGTTCACTTATGACAATCCCTTTTCCCTTGGTTGTGGTTTTCTTTTTAGTGATTTTTGTTTTGGGTGCCATTTTTTCAATTAAAAACAAAGTAAAAAAAATAGAAATGTAGAAGATTGAAAGAAATGTAGAAAGAAATAGATTTTTGGTGATGCTTTGAACAAACTACTTCAAATTTGATGAAAAAGAGAAAAACTTTAAAATCTTCTTCTTGATGATTAAATTCTTGGAAGATGGTTTGAATATGTGTTTTTGAGTTTGTAAAGATGTATTTTTATACAAAATTGGGGTATTTATAGATAAAAAAATAGAAAACTAGCCATTTTTTACCATTTAAGGTAGAAAAAATTTAAATTTTTGAAAGTTTCAATGCAAAAAAAAAATCTATGACATAGGTTGTGCGGTTGCCCGAGCTTTTGGGCGATCGCTAGCTCTGTCTAGCTAGCTTCCTTGGCTATGCATGCTCGCACAGGCTTGAGGGGAGTGTAACGGTAGGAAAAAAATTGAAATTCTTGAAGTTTGACCAACCGCACGAGCTGTTGTGCGCTCACAGAAAAGAGACACTTCTAAGCTCGGGCTAGGTAGAAATGCAAGTCAAAGCTCTAGAGATACATATCAAGGCTCAAGAGAAATTACTTGTATGGCTTTGGCTCGAGAAGAGCAGACAATATGCGGTCGCCCCAATATACTGAGCGATCACACAAAGAAAGCCATTTTTAAGTTTTGGAAAAAAAATTTAAGTGAATATGCTCAAAATACATTTTCGGGAGAAATAAAGAATGATTATGCAAGAGATTTTCCATCAATCATGCCAATATATTTTTTATAAAATTCATTCTTTCCTCATTTAAGGGTTTTGTAAAAATATCCACAAGTTGATTTTGAGTTTTAACAAATTCTAAAACTATATTGTGATTTTGAACATTATCCCTTAAGTAATGATGTTTGATGTCTATATGTTTAGACCTAGAATGTTGAATAGGATTCTTGGATAAATTGATTGTAATAGTGTTATCACATTTAATAGGAATGTGATCAAATATTTTTTCATAGTCAAGCAATTGTTGTTTATCCAAAGAACTTGTGTGCAACAAAAACATGCAGCAACATATTCGACTTCCGCAATAGATAAAGCAACTGACACTTGTTTCTTGCTAAACCAAGAAACTAAGCATTCACTTAGAAAATGGCATTCTCCAGTGGTACTTTTCCTATCTAGTAGGCTACCGAAAAATTTCGCATCGAAAAAGCCTAATATGTCAAATGATGTGTTTCTAGGATACCATAGCCCTAAATGCAATGTACCACTCAAGTATTTCAAAATTCTTTTAGTTGCATTCAAATGTGATTCCTAGGACAAGATTAAAATCTAGCGCACGCAAATATATACTATATATTATATCTGGTCTAGATGTGGTTAAGTAAAGTAGTGATCCGATAATACCTCGATATTTCTTCTCATCTACCGCCTTATAATTTTCATCTTTGTCAAGCTTCAAGGATGTGCTCATTGGAGTCTTACTTGATTTGCAACCATCCATTTCAAACTTCTTTAGGAGTTCCTTTATGTACTTGGATTGGTTGATGAAGATCCCATCCTTGCATTGCTTTATTTGTGGTCCAAGAAAGAATTTGAGTTCACCTATCATGCTCATCTCAAATTCCCTAATCATACAAGAAGAAAATTCATTGCACAAGGATTCATTAGTAGCACTAAATATAATGTCATCAACATAAATTTGAACAATCAAAATGTTATGCATTTTCTTCTTAATAAAAAGAGTTGTGTCAACCTTGCCTTTTGAAAAATCATTTTCAAGCAAATATGTACTAAGTCTATCATACCAAGCTCTTAGAGCTTGTTTCAATCCATATAGTGCTTTGGTAAGTTTAAAAACATGATTTGAAAATTTATAATCTTCAAAACTAGGAGGTTGTTCAACATAAACTTCCTCATTTATAAACCCATTTAGAAATGCACTTTTAATATCCATTTAAAATAGTTTAAAATTCATATGACATGCAAATGTAAGCAATATTCTAATGACTTCTAATCTAGCAACGGGGGCAAATGTCTCATCATAGTCAATGTCTTCCGCTTGGTTATAGCCTTTGGCTATCAATCTAGCTTTATTTCTAGTAATGAGGCTATTTTCATCAAGCTTTTTCCTATATACCCATTTACAACCTATAATTAGATGATCTTTAGGTTTAGAAACAAGTTCTTATACTTTATTCCTCTCAAATTGGTTGAGTTCATCTTGCATAGCAATCACCCAACACTCATCACTAAGAGCCTCCTCAATGGTCTTTGGCTCAATTTGAGAAACAAAGGCAATATTAGAATCTAATTATTTAAATTGAGATCTAGTGGTTACTCCCTTTGAGGTGTCACCAACAATTTATTCTTTTGGATGATCCTTCTTGTAATGCCAATCTTTGGGTAGCTCCTTAGATTCTTCTTCTTGTCCATTAAGATTGTTATTTTGAGCATTGATTGTTTCTTGTTGTTCGAATGTTCTTACAAAATCATCAAGAACACTTTCTTTCTTTTGATCAAGTTTAGAGGATTCATCAATAATAACATGCATTGATTCTTCAACTACTAGTGTTCTCTTATTAAATACTCTATATGCTTTGCTAGATGATGAATACCCTAGAAATATGCCTTCAGCTAATTTGGATGAGAATTTTTCAAGATTATTCTTGGTATTCAATATAAAGCATTTGCATCCAAACACTCTAAAGTATGAAATTTTGAAAATTCTTCCATTCCATAGCTCATAAAAAGTTTTGTTTATTAAAGGCCTTTTGTAAACGTGATTTGAAATATAACAAGTGGTATTTAGGCTTCCACCCAAAAGTAAGATGGTAATTCATACTCATTGAGCATTGTCCTAGCCATTTCAATTAATGTTATCATTTTCCTTTCAACCACACACCATTTTGTTGTGGTGTTCTAGGAACCGAAATGTTATGTGAAATACCATATTTATTGTAAAAATTTTCAAAGTACTCATTTTCAAATTCTTTTCCATGATCACTTATAATATATGTGATTACATAGCCTTTTTCATTTGAACTCTTTTTGTAAATATTTTAAAATGATTGAAAGCTTCATTCTTTTGAGCTAATAAATTAACCAATGTAAACCTTGAGTAATAATCAACATGTACAAATGTATATAACTTGCCACCTAAGCTAGCAACTCTATTTGGTCCAAATAAGTCTAAGAGAATGAGTTCTAATGGTCTAGAAGTGCTTACAAATTTTTTGGTTTTGAATGAACTTTTATGTTACTTACCGAATTGACAAGGTTCACAAGTTATATCTTTATCAAATTTTACTTTAGGGAGACCATCAACTATTTCTTCTTTACTAATGCATTGTAAGTGATCCATACTAGCATGTCCTAGTCTTCTATGCCATAGCCAAGCATCATTACTAATGGTAATCAAACATTCAAATGCATTATTGGAACATAATTCAATTTTATATGTATTGCCAATTCTAACTCCTTTGAATACAATCTCACCATTTGAATTGGTAACTTTTCATCCTTTAGAGTTAAAACTTACATCATATCATTTATCACTTAATTGACTTATACTAAGTAAATTATGATTCAAGCCATCAACAAGCCAAACATTATCAATCATATTCTTACCAAGCATGTCAATTTAACTAATACCAATGATTTCACCTTTAGCATTATTACCAAAAGTTTCATTACCTCCATGCTTGTAAGTGAGTATTGTAAAGAGCTTTGCATTACCCATCATATGCCTTGAACATCCACTATCCACAACCCAAACATTTTCATTAATAGTGGATTTTAGGCATACCTACAAAAAGATAATGTTCATCTTTTTTAGGTACCCAAATGAAGTTGGTTCCTTGGGGGTTAGTAATATAAGGATCATCTAACTTGAGATGAGCCTTCTTAATATAGCAAAATATACTCTTATGTCCATATTTCAAACAATAAGTGCATTAATATAAGGTTCTATACTTATGTACTTTCCTATTAGAATTCAATGAACCATGCACATAATTGCAATAATGTGTTGAATGAGATTGTTTTTGTGCATTTTTATGTTTATTTACATGCCTTTGATACATGAATGCATGATTTTCTCTTGAAACATTAGTTCTAGAGCCTTGTAAACCCAAAGTAATCCTTTTAGGATTTTTAGGCTTGGTTTGTGCATTAATATTTTTTCAACATCAACACTAGATGTTTGTGTTGTAGAAGCTCTAACAAATATTGGTGAATTAGATGAAGTGTTAGATGAATCAATGATTGCAATGAGGGTGATCTTTGATTTTTGATCAATTTATCTAAGGCCTCTTTTCCCTTGTGAAATTTTAAAATTGACTCTTTTAATTCATTTATTTCATCCTTCAATATTTTATTTTCCTTAATCACATTTTCTAAGCCATGTGAGTTTTTAGTCATTTCATCAATTGATTTCAACAAGCTTTCAATTGAGGTCTTCAATTCTAGTGTAGAGTTTTTCAAAGACACAAAATCCTTTTCTATTTTGGAATATTTATCTTTATAAAATTTCATTTTAAGAAATAATTTTCTATTCTAAGGTTCATATGCAAAAATCAAGCCATTCTCATCTAAAGCATCATCAAAATCATTATCATATGCAATTAAGTTTAAAGATGAAGTACTTACCTCTTTAGTGTCATTGTCATCTTCAATAGCCATGAGATATAGATTTGCAATTTCCTCCTCCTCTTCCTCTTCTTCTTCACTTGAGGAGTCATCATCCCATGTGGCTTTGAGTGATATCTTCTTTTCCTTATTCCACTTCTTCTTGCTTTTCAATTTGAAGCAATCCGACTTGATGTGACCTGATTTTCTATATTCATAGCATTTCACTTTATTCTTTTTATCTTTATCTTTGAAAGGATTTAGAGAATGTACCTTTGTTAGCTTGTGATCTTCTCTTTCTCTTCCAATCACTTATCCTTTTAGATAGCATAGCCAATTCTTGTTCATCGTCACTCTCTTCATCATTTAAGGTCTCAACTTCTTTTATGGCTTTGAGAGCAATTTCTTTCCTCTTATCCTTTTCACCTTGCTCTTCTTCTCTTTTGGTGTGCAATTCGAATGTGAGTAGCTTTCCGACAAGTTCATCAGTTCTCAAAGAGCTAAGGTCATAAGCTTTCTCAATTGAAGAAACTTTAGACTCAAAGTTCTTCTTTGCTCTAAGTGCTCTTAAGATCTTGCTATTAACATCATCTTGATCATATGCTTGCCATATTTCTTTAATTCATTGACAATGACAAGCAACCGGTTTGTCATGTCGATGACATTTTCATTGGGCTTTATTTTGAATAACTCATACTCATGCACATATATTTGTTTCTTAGTGAGCCTCACTTGGGTAGTACCTTCATGATAGTTCTCAAGAGTTTTTCAAATGCAATATGCATAAGTGAGATGTTGAACTCTCCCACCTTAATCTCTTGATATTGAATTCATCAAGATGGAGGTTGCCCTATGGTTCTTGAACCGATCTCTCACATTGGCACTTGACCATTGTGATTTAAAAAAAGAAACTTTGACACCATCAACTTTATGAGTAGGAGGTTTTCACTCATTTTCAACAAAATTTCAAAGCTCAATTCCTTCACTATCTAGGAACAAGAACATCTTATGTTTTCAATAGGAGTAATCCGTTCCATCGAAGTAAGGTCTAAGGGATGGATTTAGGTTTTTATGTATGAAGTTGATTATTGATGAAATGTTTGCCATTTTGGATCAAGATTTCACAATGAAGTTTGAAGAAATTAACCATGCTTTGATACCAATTGTTGTCTCAAACTAGCAACCAAGAGGGAGGTGAATTGGTTATTTAAAGAAAGATGGTAAATTTAAAACTTAAAAGGCAAGAGATGAAAAATATGTAGATAGAGTTGAAGTAGAGTAGAGAAGAAAGAACACAAAAAATTATAGTGGTTTGGATTTACCTCAATCCTATATTCACTTCCTTAACAACTTGTTAAGGTTCCACTAGTCTTGAGTTTTTATAAGCTTAACTCTAACTTGGTATTTTCTCTAGCTCACACCAAACTATAACAATGATTTGAGATTAATTCTCACAACCTTACAAGAGTTTTTCCAGGTTCACTCTCACAACCTAAGTGTTTCTAAACTCACACTCAAACTTGTATGGTATTTAATGCCCACATTCAATACTCTAAGATTTTTGATATTTGATTTATAGACAATATAATAAAAAATATTGTTCAATGAAATTATAATAACAATCAAAGTATTCTCTAACAACAAAAATGAAGTTTAATGTGGTATTTATAGCAATTTGGCTTAAGCTAGCCGTTTGAAGTGATTCCCACATGTTTAGTGCTTGTCTTCCACTAATTATGTGTCCGAAGCTTAGTGTGCAGTCGCTCGGCTTGGTGGGTAGTTGCATGGTTTGAAAGCTCTATGTAATGGCTAGTTCCAATGATCGAATCTCGGTGTTTGACAGAATCTCTTTTGCCTATACTTTTTGTGTCATGCGGTTGTCCAGCTCACCGTGCGGTTGCTCGGTATAAAATTACCCTTAAAATTAAATTTCTTCTTCTACATGTCCGGTTATCATTGGTCTGAGGTATTTAGTGCTAAGATTTAAATTAGCTGGACTTGTGCAGTCGCTCGATTTTTCTAGATAGGTACACAAGGTTTTGAGCGTTGGAGAAGCACTGCGAGAGCTGACCGCTATCCCTTCTATTCATTTTAGTAATTTTGCTCTTTGTCATGTGCGATTGCTCGGGCAACTAGGGCGGTCGCTCGAAGGTCTAGCATCCTGACTTCACCTTTCACCGTGACTCCTATCACTTCTGTGAGTTTATAAATTTTTACCTTAACTTAGTGCGGTCGCTCGGTTTGCATGTTCGGTTGCATGACTACCTGGCGTCCATACTTCACTGCTCACTGATAATGCAAACTCTTCTGTGAAAATGGTAAACTTAGCTCTGTTGTCGTAGTTGGCTTATCCAGCTTAGTGTAGGGCTACACTGTTTGCTTAGCTCAGTTGCTCTAACAGACTACTTTTAGCTCGTTAGTTCAGTTTTCTCAGTTTGGCAGTTCTATATTCTGCTCGACACCCCCAATGTCTATTTGGTTCTCTGCTCGGCACATGAGTATGTCTGTTCGGTTTATCGTGGGTCAGGTAGATATGTATGACAATTTGATTCTGTGCTTGTGCTGCATTTATGCAGTTGCTCGGTCGACATTTCGGGCGGTCACACAAATCTGCTTGGATCCTAACTCTGCAAAGTAGATTTGTTTAAAATCATTAGTTCTTTATCAATTTGATTGTCAATGATCAAAATAGAGTTTGATTGTCCATCAATCAACAAAAATCATGTGATGACATGACACCGTGTCATTTTCTTTATATCACACATATGATTTCTTTTTTCTAAAAAACCTATTGCAGTCCCAAAAAATCAAATCTTATACCTCTTAATATACATGTGATTTCACTTTTTATTCTATATACAATTTAATATTATAAAGCAACACATATAATTAGGTGTAAATAATCAAATTAATTTCAAATAAACTTTAAATTTAGCATTTTAGTGGCTCACACTAACAAAAAAAAATTTTATAGATAAATTTTACATTTAATTAAATCACCTATATTTCATTTAATTTATGAAAAAAAAAACTATGAAAATATTCTAATTTATCAAGAATGAACAAAGTTATTTGTTGTGTTATTATATTAGATTTTTTTATTTCATAGGAATTATATATGTCATTTTACAATTTTAGGCACTTTATATTTTTTTCTTATTTTAATTTATAATTACTCCTCTTACTCTTTCATAATATTTTTCAAAAATTTTAAGTTCTTAGATATTAATTTTTATTTGTTTATATTTTCAAATTTTCTTTTTCTATTTTTAAGAATTTATTATTATTATTATTATTGAAAAAAATGAAAAGTATTATTACTATTATTATACTACTAGTTAACCTAATAACTTAGAGTCCAAATTTTAAATAATGTCTTATATAATCAATTACAATATATATTAACTACTTCATGAACCACACTTAACATGGTTAATTTATTGCAAAGACTATTAATTAATTTTTATACATTATAAAAGGTAAGAATATATAAAAATTATCTATTAGCAAGATTTTCAAAATATTGAAATTTATTATAATGTATTTCCAATGAAGATCATTTAATATGAATATTTGAAGGGAAAAAATTTTCTTTTGGAGCCAAATCTATAATAAGGATATATATGAAAATTATATTATTTATAAATTTCAAACACACACATATTCAAAGATTGGAATATATGAATTTATATAGCCAATTACATGAACTTATGCTAATAGTATAGTCAATTGCATGAATTTATGCTTATAACAAAATCAATTGCACTAATTCAATCTTATTATATAGCCAATTACATGAATTTATACTTATGATATTGTCAACTATATTAAATTAATCTTATTATATAGCCAATTATATGAATTTATGTTTATAACATAGTCAATTACTTCAAATTAAATTTATTATGTAGTTGATTACATAAATTTATACATATAACATAGTCAATTATATTAAATTAAACTTATTACGTATCCAATTATATAAATTTATATTTATAACATAGCCAATAATATTAAATTAATCTTATTTTATCAATTGCATAATTTTATGCTTATAACATAGTCAATTGCATTAAATTAATCTTATTATGTAGTTAATTACATGAATTTATACTTATAACATAATTAATTATATTAAATTAATTTTATTATATAACTAACTGCATGAATTTATATATATAACATATTCAATTATATTAAATTAATCTTATTATGTAGCCCACTGCATGCATTTATGTTTATAACATAATTAATTACTCTATATTAAACTTATTATGTAACTAATTATATGAATTTATACGTATAATATAGTTAATTATATTGAATTAAAATTAATATGTAGCTAGCTACATAAATTTATACTCATAACATAATTAATTACATCAAATTAAACTTATTATATAGCAAATTACAAAAAGAATTATACTTATAACATAGTTAATTTTATTAAATTAATTTTATTATATAGTAAATTACATTAATTTATATATATAACATAGCCAATTATATTAAACTAATCTTATTATATAGCAAATTGTATAAATTTATGCATATAATATAATCAATTATATTAAATTAATCTTATTATGTAGCCAATTGTATGAATTTATACTCATAACATAATTAATTATATTAAATTAAATTTATTATGGAGCTAATTATATGAATTTATACTTATACTGTGATCAACTGCATTAAAGTAATCTTATTATGTAGTTAATTATATGAATTTATATATAATATAGTTAGTTACTCCAAATTAAACTTATTATGTAGTTAATTATATGAATTTATACTTATAAAATTTTTAATAATATTAAATTAATCTTATTATGTAGCCAATTACATGAATATACTTATAACATAGTCAATCAAATTAAATTAAACTTATTATATTGATAATTATATAAATATGTACTTATGTTATAGTCAATTACATTAAATTAATCTTATTATGTGAGTAATTATATTAATTTATACATATAATATAATCAATTACTCCAAAATAAATTTATTTTGTAGTTAATTATATGAATTTATACTTATAAAATAATCAATTACATTAAATATTTAATCTTGTTATATAGTTAATTACATAAATTTATACTTACAACATAGTCAGTTACTTTAAATTAAACTTATTATATAGCCAATTACATGAAATTATACTTATACTATAATCAATTACATTAAACTAATCTTTTTATATAACTAATTACATAAATTTATACATACAATTACAAAGTCAATGATATATAATTAGTATATTAAATAAATATAATACAATAATTATTATATATAAAATTATATTATTCAATTAAAATAAATATAATCATTAGCATATATTGTAACACCCTGATACTCCATATAAGTACTATACATATACCTAGTATACATACAATACGTATATAAAATATAAGAATGTTACTTTTAGTTTCAATTTAAAAACCTTTATCCAGATTCATAAAATTGAACATTAATTTTAAACACATTTACAAAAGTCAGTATTCTTATTTATCAAAACTTCATTCATCCATATGAATATATATTAACTCAAAAATACAATATAATTTAAAATCACACATGTATGCATCACCTTCTAGTTGGTCTCGAGACACTCATACCTTTCTCGTGGCATAAAAGCTGGACTTCCAGATCAACCGCAACCACCTGCGCGATTACACAACCGCGCTAAGCCCGAAAGCTTAGTAATACAAATAATAATAAAATATACCTTACTAAAGAATCATACCTCATATTTTTAGCATCATATTTTATTTTCTTTCTCTTACCCCGTTTTCCTTTCTCAATGCATTCTTCACATATTCCTACTAATCTCATAAATTATACACATATTTACACAGAACATTCACCAAGCACTACTTACCATTTCTATCTCATATACATATCCATATACGTTATTTCAACAAGTCACCATTCAATGATTTATCCAAACCTTCATGAAAACAATTCTTACAAGTTCCACATTCATATTGTAATATCCTCATTTATGCCCTAGAAGTTTTGCATGTTGTTGTTGTTGTTGTTATTGGATTGTTGGTTTAAATTGAGAAAGAAAAGTATAAGTGTTTTGGGAAAGAATTTAGGGTTTAGAGACAAGTTTATATGTTGTGTATATTGTGATATATATAACATATAAAATGGTCAAAGGGAGAGTCAAAGTGTTGGTTAGTGGAAGAAGATATTTTCTTGTTGAGTGTGAAAGTTCATATATGGGCTCATATAAGACAAAAGGTTAGTTATATGGTTAAGGGCCTTGAGGTAATTTACTTTTGGAAATTTTGTGGTGGAGATTAAAAGGAAGATTGACTTTGTGATTCTTGATCATTTTCTCTTCCTCTTGATGGTAGTGGCCGGCTCTCCATTAGCAAAAGGGAAGGAGAAGTGTTCTTGATAGTAAGATCAAGATTGAAGGGAGAATTGAAGAATCAAGTTGAAGATTTGTGGAATTTCTTCACTTTAGGTTAGTAATTTCTTGTTTTCTTTTATTAATTTGGAAATTGTGGTTAAGGTGTATTGAGAATTGTTGAGATGATGATTTAGTGTGTTGATGTGTGTTTATAAGTGTTAGAGTTGATTGTAAGTTAAAAATTGGAGGTTGTGTTGGTTTGGTTGTGATTATGGAAAAATAAGTGAAGATTGATAGTGGAAAATCAAGAGTAGAGTTTGAGTTAGGGTTTTGAGATGGTGTTTTGTTTAATTGTGATATTAAGGTGTTTTAAAGTGATTATTGTAATGAATATGTATTTAGAACATTGATGATGTTCATTTGAAGCATGTGGTATGATGTATATTGAGTTTTAATGCATTTGGAAGAGAGTTGGTTACAATTAGGGTTTTGGTTTTGGGAGACACGGCCAAAGGCCATGTGAGACACGGCCAAGTCATATGATTTTGGACGTGTTGGATTAATTTTTGGGTGACACAGCCGTGTCCCTAAGCCGTGTTTGCTACTGCCAAAGTTGAATTGAGAGACACGGCCACAAGCTTGGCCGTGTCCCTCATGTGTGCTGCCCGTGTCCATCAAATGAGTTGGTTAGGGTTTTGTTTCTTTGTTCTTTTTGCATTGTTTTGGTTCTTCAAAGGTGGGTTGGTTCTTAAACCTAACCCTAAACACTTTAAACACACTTAAATCAATGAATGAACTAATCAAATGCATATGGAAGATCCTAAAGCTATGAATCATATAAGTTGTTCTTTGCCCTAATTGCATTGTTGAGATTTAAACAAGGTTATGTTATGCATTGTGAAAGGTATTGTATTTTATGAGTAATGTACCTTGAAATGTTGTATCAAAGATGAAATGATAATTCAAATAAGATATGATATGAGACAATGCCATTGTGTTTGGCTATGATGAATGATGCTATATGAGATATAATGTGATCATGGATGAGATAAGTATACACTTGAATAATGAAGTGTTATATTGTGAAATGAAATGTGAGGCCATTGTTATTGGCTATGATGTTAATATTAAGAGAATGAAGGCATGTTTGCCTAAATGTTGATGAGAATTGAGAATGGAAATGATAATTGATATGTAAATGAATTGTGTGGCTAATGTGTTATTCCATTTTCAGAGTATGTTATTGGTGGCATGCCTAATGATAGTAACAATCTCTTGAAGTTAGGTTGGATTGAATCCTTGAAGCCTAATTGAGATGTTACCACCCTTGAAGCTAGGTTGGGTTAGTTCTTGAAGCCAAGTTGGGTAGAAGCTTAGCATGCTTTGCTCCCCTTGAAGCTTGGTTGAACTTAATCCTTGAAGCCTAGTTGGGTCTATGATATTGATATTGATAAATGTGATGATAGAACCAAAACATTAACTCTGAAAATTGAATGGCATATTAGTGTGTCTTGGGCCCATGCTTGTCTATGGTTAATGTGAGTCATGAATGATGTTTGTTTTGCTTTGTATTGATGATTAAATGAATACTAATGAGGTATATGAAAAGATAATAAAATGTGATATGTAATGTGAAAGTATATTGTAAATTTTGCATATATGATGTTACATATATATTATGGTTTGAGAAATGACATTGCATTGCACAAAGTCATATCATTAGCATGATTATCTTACTAAGCCCTTGGCTTAGCGCGATAGTGTTTAATCGCGCAGGTGATAGAACTGTTAGAATCGAACCCGAGAGCTCTTCGAGACCGAGTGAGGGTAGACATTGAAGAGTTGATTTTGGAGACTTAAAGATCAAAGGAGATTTGCCAATCATGTATAACTCTTTTTATATTTTGTAAAGTATTGATTAAATGTACATATTTGTATATTTGTAAATATGGAATTAAGTGTTTTCAAATATGTAAATATTTTATGACTTCCGCTGTGAAATAACTATATGTATGTATATATATATCTAATGTGTTTTATTTTAAAAGTAAATGATCTACTTTTCTATATTATATAATGATAATAGTATTGTATCTATTTAAATGTTTTGAATGTTGAAGAAAACCGTAGCATCCCTATGTTTGGTGCACTTATGCTACATGGTTGTAGTTGTAGTGTGTGTGCATTGGATGTGGGGGTGTTACACATATACATTTACACATCATATTATATTTTCATAAACTCGTTTCTTATCAAGGCTCCTCAACCCATATTCATTCTCAATATATCAATACACACATATATTATATATCATACCAATCGTGAATCACATTTGCAATAAAGGCAACCATAGATCTTTTTTCTCATTTATTTCAACATTTAAATATCACACTGACAACAAAGACAGACTCGGGCCCAACAGACACTAATATGTTATTCAAAGTTCAGAGTTTCTGATTGGTCCATAATCACAATGATCAAGCCTGTAGGCAATATCTCATATATCTATCCATGGATAGCGTAACAGACCCAGTCTCTTGGATCATCAACTCGGCTAAACTCGAGGAGATCCTCAACCCAGCTAGACTGTTACTACAATTTACATTTCACATTTTATCAAGTAACAGACCCAGTCTCTTGGATCTCAATTCATCTCAATGCAAAGAGATCCTCAACCCGGCAAGACTGTTACCTTTCATGTATTTCGTATCAATAATTCACATAGTGTAACAGACCCAGTCTCTTGGACCTCAATTCACTCAAATTGAAGAGATCCTCAACCCGGCAAGACTGTTACATTTTCACATTTTCTAGGCATGCCGCCAAATTCAGAACTCTGAAAATTGAATCAACATATTAGACACAAAATCTTTTCATTTTCATTTCATTCTCAATTGAATTATCATAGCCAATAACAATGGCTTGACATTTCATTTGAATCATCATAGCCAATCACAATGGCTTCATATCATATTTGAATCATCATAGTCAATAACAATGACTTCACATCATATTATATCTCAAAACCATATCATAATATTTCATTATTCAATTGTACATAAGCAATTACTTCATCATATCCTTCACATTATGTATATATATATATATATAGCATCATTGGTATAACATCACAAATTACATTATTCACATACCACATTACAATTCACAAGGTTCACAATGCATAAGACATAACATGGTTCATATAGTATCAACATTATCATCAAATCATATTGATCAATCCATCACTCAAGTATACCTAATCAATGACATTGCACATACTTTTTCAATGATCATTATATCTACCACATTTCCTATATCATCATTGATATATACATAACAATTTACATTATTCATGGATTTAGAATCTTCCATATCCATTTGGTTGGATCATTATTGTTTTAAATGTTTTTAGGTACAAAAGACATTTGAAGATCCAACAATATATGAAGAACAAATAACAAACACAAAAGTTAACACCCTCAAAGGACACGGCCAAGCTTGTGGTCGTGTCTCCCAACACAAACATCCAGTAGCCAACACACTCAAGGGACACGGCCAAGCTTGTGGCCGTGTCACTCAACACCAAATCATCCGAGGCAAACACGGGCAAGGGACACGGCCGTGTCTCTCAACAAAAATCCAACAGTAACAAACACAGGCAAGGGACACGGCCAAGCCAATGGCCGTGTCTCTCCAAAACTCATCCAACACGGCCAGGTTTGCCCTAACTTGGCCGTGTCTCTCATAACTTAGCCGTGTCCTTCATTGATTTAAAGACCAAACACTTCAAAATTCATCCAAACCCTTCAAAATTCACACCACCACCCTCTTAACCATTATCTTTGATTATAATTATCAATTTTCTATCACCTTAACATTTATATAACTTCATTATATCATCATACTATTCAATATATATATACATCACTATAATCAATTACTCAAAGTACCAATTCATTGTTTCCAAACCCTAACTCAACCATTCATCATCATCCTCACAATTATCTCAACATATCATCACTTAGTTATCAATTCCACACATTTACATACTTCAATCTTTCATTATCTTCATCTTACACACCAAATATACCAAACATAACCTCAATCCAAAAGAAATCAAAACAAGAAGATAAAGACTCATATATACATGTAATCAACAAAATCAACTCAAGAGATTAGTACTTACTTGAATATGTTGCCAAATCTTCATCTCCATCTTCAATACTCTTAAAATCCTTAAGAAATTTGATGAAGATCATCACCTCTCTCTATCTCTCTCTCTCTCTCTCGTGCAAGAACCAAAAAGGGGAAGAAGAAGAAGAAAGAAATATCTTCCCCTCTTCTCACGATAACCATATATATATAATAATAATAATAATAATAATAATAATAATAATTACTTATTTCCAAAAATCCTCCACCACACCCTTTCTTCTCTTGACTTTTCTTTTGACCAATTTATATGTATTATATATTAACATATATACAACATATACATTCCATTTTCACAATCATTTCCTTTGCAAAAACATATATACCTTTAATTCAAATCACACAACAATTGCGTTAAAACTTCTAGGGCATATCTTGGGATATTACATATATACAATATAGTCAATTTGAAAATAAATATACAATAAATAAATATTTAACTTTTAAAGTATTATAATTAAGTTTTATATAATTTTAATATACAATTTGAATATTGATACTGTTTTGTACTCATACCTCCTCTGATTGAAGTGGATTATATTATAAGTATTACTTAACATAGTTACTATATGATACTAATTAATTGCTCATTCGATATTACTGGCTACTATATATTATAGCTATTATATACAAATAATATATGAGTGTTAATAAATTTTTCTTTTCAACTTTAAATATTAGATTTTTATAAATAAATTAAAAAAATTTATGTGATGATATAGCTTTTTATGAAAAAAATTATAATAAAGGAGAATCAAACCTTATATCTCTTATCACAAGTATGAGTGCTTTACTATTTGATTTATGTAAAATTTAATATTAAAATACAATAAGTATAATTAAGTTTAAGTAATCATATTTATTTTTTTACTTTATTTTTTAAGTTTTTTGTTCTTTTCATTTTTATAATTTTTTTTATTTCTTTTTTATTTTTTATTATAATTATTTTTTATGTTTTTACCCTTTTATGTTTTTATATTTATTTTTTATTAATTAAAATAAATAATCTAATAATTTAAAATATTTAGATAGATAAACTCATTAATATTTAGTAGTATTTTAATAACATTGGAATTTGAAAGATGCATATTTTAATGTACATCATTTAATATAAGTATTTGGAGGGAAATAATTTACTTATTTTGAAGCCAAAACTATTATAAGGGTACTATTAACATTTTACATAATTTGGCCGAATTCCAACCTAATCAAGCCAACTTAGTTTCTCCTTACAAAATTAGGATTACTTAAGTTTGTGAGTGGAATTTGATAAAATTCTCCCACGTGATCCATATGTTTTTTCACAATTATCATAATCTCCATAGCTTTTTTTTTCATGATGACTTGTACTTTAAATCAATACTTAATACATCTATTATCCCTTTAAATTTGACAACTCTAATTATTTTATCATCTCTACTCTTTGAGTAAATATTTTATGTCTCAAACTAGATTTTTTCATAATAATTTCATCCCTGCTTTAACAAAAATAGAGAGATATATTGGGTGAAGTTCACGCAACTGGCGTGATGTATAACTAAACAAATTATTAAACACCTAGACTAAAAGTATTATTAGCTCATTGGAACAATGGTTAAAACATATTTATAATTTGAATATTAGCTTTATTTTTCAATATTTAATGTATAAATATATTTAAAAACAAAATAAAAGACAAATGCAATTAATGCTTTAACTCTCATTTTTGCCATTCTTTTCTTTTCTTTTTTAAATGAAAAACAATATTTTTGTTAATTACGAAAGAAAAAATATTTTGACTCTACAGATTTGGTGATATTTGCTTAAATGGGATCCACCTTCTCAACGCTTTTAATAACATCCACAATAAATCCATTTCTTAAAAAGATTGAGCATCATCTTAATTAATCCAGCGTCGCCAATTTTCAAATTTAACAAATTGGGCATTACCTTACGAACTATGAAATGGAGAGAGGGAAGCAAGAAGGATTTTAAGCCTTGCTATAAATCCAATATTCAACAGTAAAAGAAAACCCACCAAGGAAAATAGAGCAACAGAACAAAATAGAAGAGATATTTATGAGAATTTTGAAGGGGCAATTTACATAAAAAGGAATTTTGACGCTTGTATTTAAGAAAACATGATTCGTGGGTGAGTAAGGCAGCGGTGGCAATAAGGAGCTGAAAACGGAGAATTTAATAGAGCAAGTAATTAGGTTTTTGAAATCCTGGGGAAAGATGCTTCTGGATTTAGGAAAAGGATGCAAAGATATTGTGCAACACATCTTACTTATTAAGGATTCATTTATAGTGCAAAAGGTAGGGAAGCTAATGGTTAAAGTCTCTGATTGATTCAAGTTTTTGAATGAGTTATTGGGAAATTTGGGGAAGAAGTTAATTGGGAAATTAAGGTTCTTGGCCAAATGAATTATAAGGCTTAATGAGGGATATGTTGTTTATTTTAAGTACAAGTCAGCATTAAAAATTACATTCACGTATAGGGTGGATATGAACATCACATGATCTACCAAATAAGCTGAAAAAGGGTTAAATTGTTATGAAAAAAGTCAAATACAAGGGAACAAAATAGTCACTCGAATAGTAAAGAAAGCAAAATGATCAAAGTCACTAAATTTAGGGGGTAATTAATGTATTAAGCCTTAAATTAAAGAAATCACTACATGAATTATGATTGTAAGTCGTAGAACTTGAATATTATCTTACATATGTCACCATTTAGCATCTTCCTATAATCATAAGTATATAATATGTATTTTTAATTGTATGAAAAAACCCTAATGCTCATTTGGAGTCTAAACATAATAGTTAAATTTTTTATATTTATTCAAAAAACATTAGTGTAATTGTCATTCTCTAAAATAAAATTCAAGTAAAAAAAATAAAATCAAAATGAAATTCATATAAAAGAATAAGTCTCATATGTGATTCACTGTAAGAAATTTACCAATTAGCCACAGATATATCAACCGGCTAATTGAACAAAATCCATCATTGATGACAATTACCAATGGATTCACAAATGACTAAAAATAGTTGGATATAGTGTTGTCATAAAAATTAGTAATGATGCAAAAAAAATTTCGCAAGTAATAGCTGACAGTACTCTTTACCATCAATAAATAAGGATGGCAAGGAAGCGGGGGTGGGGTGGGGAGATAATCTCTATCCCTATCAACACCTTAGCAGAGAATCCTCATCACCTCCATGCAAAAGAGGTAGATTTGTCTCGTCCCCATCCCCGCATGAATCTTTGCACTGAATTTATGTTCTTTTATTTTTTTAAAAATAAAATTTAACAATACAAAAAGAATAATTTGTAATAATTATACAATATAATAACATAATAATTTAATAATTACATACAATAAAATTTTACGAATACGATAAAATAAATCAAATTAAATTTATTCTATATGTACAAATAACTATGAAATAATATACATATTATGCATCAGGTCCCGCGATAATTCCTATCCCGGCCAATGGTGAGAGAATTTTTCTCGTCTCCATCCCCACGATAAAATATGATGGAAAATCCCCATCTCATTCAAGGCAAATTTTTGTGTGAAAGGAAAATTTTTCGTCTCACTGCCAACTCTATCAACAAATAACAAAATTATGAAAAATTCAAAAACATTATTGTGATGAATGAGCAACAATAACTGTCGCTAAATTAAGGACAAATCATATCTTATCTTGATACTGAAAATAGCAATAGATGTTATAATCTGTTGCTATTATTTAAATTTTTTATTAATTAGAAAATTTTCAAATCTAATAGAAATATTAATTACAATTTTCTAATTAAGAAAACGTTTATAATTTTCTAATTATAATTATTACAAAATCACTGTAAGTTCTATAATTTAATTTATTATTGTAGTTAACTATTTATATTAATTTATAAAATAGTTGTATATAAATTTAATATACAATTAAATTTTTAAAAATTTGTTACTTTACTAAAGATACAAGCATTAAATAAATTTTTAAAAACTAGTTATATTAATTTTATTTTTTAATATAAGTTTAAAAATGGAGTGGTTAAATTGTTCAATATGTAGAGAGAGAGAGAGAGAGAGGGGAGTCATACATTTAACCATGGCCACGATTCGGTTAATCGGAACCGTCGGTTTAGAACCGCCGGTTTCGGTTCATAATTTTCATGAACCTTAATCTTAACCGGTAAGAGCCGATTCAGTTACGGTTTAGGCCCTTAAAAATCGGTCCGGTTCCGATTTCGATTTCGGTTTGAACCACCGGTTCAAATCAATTTTTTTAAAAAATTATATTTAAAAGAAAATACTATTATTGATACATGATAATATTTTTTATGAGATTAAACACCACTTATAAAATTAATAATATTATTTAAGTTAAATCAAATAATATTATTTATAAATATTTAATATTACAATTAAAGTATAAAGAAAAAATTAAAAAAATATTTGAACATAATTACTAAAAATCAATTAACTATATAAATTATAATTATAAATATTTAATATTACATTTGAAATATTCAATAAATATAAATAATGTGTCTTGCACTTGTCAATTTACTTCTTTACTCATCATCTAAAATATTAATATATTATTGTGAAATTTACTCATCATCACTTATAAAAATGACTAGAACTTATAATTTTAATATAAATTGATAATAATAATAATAATAATATTTTTTAACAATGATAACAATAACAATTACTAATAATAATAATAACAAAATAATAATAATTAACAATAAACAATAAATATTACTAGCAATACTAATAAATACTAATAATAATAATAATAAAATAATAATAATTAACAATAAACAATAAATATTACTAATAATAATAACAAATAATAATAAGAATAAATAATAAATATTGCTAATAATAATAAATAACAGTAACAAATAATAATAAGAAGAATTTAAGAGAGTAGAAATTAGAGAATTGATGGTTGAAGAATTTAGAGTTAAATTAGATAATTAAAATTTGATTATTGAGAGAAATTGTATAAAAATTAGAAAATGAATTAAAAAGATAGTGTATTTATAGATTTTTTGAATTTTTTTTTATTTTCATAAAATATTTTTTTATTTTTTTTATTTTTTTTATTTTTCGATTTTGAACCGGAACCACCGGTTCGGTTCCGGTTTAAATATTTTGGAACCTGAACCGAAACCTTAAAGGAATGTTCTGATTTCGGTTCTGAACCTTTAATTACTATTACGGTTCGATTTTGGTTCATTGAATCGAACCGTAACCGCCGGTCCAGTTCAACGGTTCAACAGAACCATGGCCATGCTTACATACATTCATACTTGTTTTTCGTGTTTGCGACCTTTACTAAGTAAGGCTTCTTATTGTGTTTGAGCTTTTAAAATCGCTTTGTGATTGTTATGTTTAAGGCTCGAGGATATTATACAACTTATGACATTTATATGGCTATCTTTCAAGTTTTTAGTGATATTTTTTTTTATGTTCTATGATTTCACTTTTTTTTGTTTTTATATTTTTGAAAAGTGATATTTCTTTTTGTTTTTTTTTTCATTTTTCGTATTTTTATTTATAAATAATTTTTTATTTTCATATATCAACATGCACACAAAATATACAAATATATATATATATATATTATACACAATATATATAATAAATACACAATATATATAGATATATATACAATATACACACAATATCTATACATCATATATTAAATATACATGCAACATATAACATCTGTACAATTTATTTAATATTTATTTATATTTAAATTTATATGTATACAACATAGACACAAATATAAACATAACATAGCTTATGATTCAACCATATCTGCATCATATTCTCTCTTAGGGTTTTACTTCTTCTTTCCTTGAGGTAGTAGCCATCACCCCTTTGCTGGGTTTCAAATTAAGATCTAGGAATGCTGACGGCCTTCTGATTAGTGGGAGCCCTAGATCTCCTCTTTTTTTTTGCTTTTTTTTAAGGTTTCCCTAATAAATTGGGGATTGGGTTTACAAATTTCTAAAATATAAACCATTTTGATCTTTTCTTCTCCACCCCCATGGTGTTTATGGTGTTTGTTCTTGATTTTGGCAAAGAAGCTATCCAATCTTTATCATCTTACCATGCAAGCTTTTTCAAATTTCAGGTCCTCTCTCTACTCTTTTTCCCTTTGATGTGGCAGCCCTCTTTGTTGCTAAGTTTAAAATACCTTTATAGTATTATGTTTATGTTTTTATGGATTTCTTTCGATCCACATGTTTGGAGAGGATTTTAAAGTTCATTCTCGGTTTTTTTATGGAGTCTCTCACTAAATCTCATCTATAGCTCCTGACTAGGACTTTGATAGTCCTTGGTTTTAAGCACTGTGTTTCTGATCTAAGCTATATTTTTCTCAGTTTATGTTGGAGGTCCTCGTTTTGCCATTTCATCTTGCTATTTGACCTGAGGTTTCGATCAAGAATGATTTCCTAAGCTGTTGTTTTTATGCATGTTGTTAATTGTTAATTAAGCTTCTTTTCTTCTTGTTAATGGTGTTCTTCCCCTCCATGGTTCCTCTCCCCATGGTGGAGGTTTCTATGTAATTTGAGATTATTTTTAATATATTTATCTTTTATGTTGGCTAGAGAGAGAGAGAGAAAAGAATCATATGTCCTTTTTGTGTCTTCAGCTTTTACTAATTAAGGCTTCTTATTACGTTTGAGCTTTTAAAACTACTTTTCATTGTGATGTTTAAGGCTTGAGGAAATTATACAACTTATGATATTTCTGTGGCTATCTTTCAAGTTTATAGTGATGATTTTTTTCTGCTCAATGATTTCACTTTCTACTTTTGTTTTTATATTTTTGAAAAGCGATTTTAAAATTTTTTTATTTTACTTTTCATTTTTCATTTTTATTTATGTATTTTTATTTATAAATAATTTTTATTTTCGTATTCTCAACATACACAAAAATATACAAATATATATATAATATAGACATAAATATATATAAAATATACACACAACAAATATAGGCATATATACAACATACACTAAACATACACATCATATCTATACAACATATACCAAATATATATGCAGCATCTATATAATATTTATATTATTTATTTAATATTTATTTAACTTTTTAATTTTATATGTGCACAACATAGACACAAATATTTACATAATATATATACAACATATATAATAAATATATAACATATACAATATCTACAAACATTTACATAACATACACAAACATATATGCAATATCTATACAATATTTACACAATAAAATTAATATTTTTTAGACTTTATTTTTTATACTTATAATATATAAAATTTATTTAAAAATAAAATTGACATTTTTTATTATTATATTTTTAAATATTTATTTTTCTATATTATTTTTATCGGTGTTATTTCTTTTTTGCTATTAAAATTAAAAATTTTCATTTATAAAAAAATAATATATTTTTATATTAAAAATATAATTAAAAATATTAATTTTTATTATTTTCTTGACATATATTTATTTAATAGTAAAGTTTCAAAAAAATTAAATTAAAATATTGTTTATAGTGAGAGGTGAGATATTTTTTTTTTGAAAAGAAACTTTATTTTAATGAGGAGTGAAGTGTTTTTTAAAATTTAAGTATTTAACCCAACTTTTTCTAAAAGTATACATTTTTTACAGTATTTTATTTTTTTTGAAAAAAGTTTATTTTTATAGGTAGTTTTGTAAAAGTCATGTAAGACTTTCTAATGGATTTCAAAAGAATTAGTGATTTTAATAGAATTTAAAAATTTTAATGGAATTCTATATATTCTCTTAGAATTCTATATGTAATTTAATAGTGTTTATTAGATTATAGACTTTGATAGATTTTGATTTGATAAAAATATAATATATATTTATTAGAATCATTATATTATAAATATAACTTTCATGATATTGGACAAATGAATAAATATTATAAAATTTTACAATAAATAAATAAAATACATAGATATCAAATTTTTCTAATATTATAATAGTAAAATAAAAAAATTATAAATTAAAAAATATAAAGATGAATTGAAATATAAAATAACATTTGATAAATATATTAAAGTATTACATCATCTTCAATATTTATTATCATATAAAAAATAAATTATAAAAAAAACTCGTGTATTTTTTATGGTGAAAGAACATCAAAAAATACAATTGAGTTTTTTTTATACACAATTAATAAATATCTATTTGTAATTAAAATTTAAATAAATTATATATTTTCAAACTATCTATTATGACAATTCAGTGATATTTCAGAATCCATTAAGTATATCACCCAACATGCATATATATGTAATTTTTTTAAATTGATATTTTTTATTTATATTTTAAAAAATTTGATATAGTTTGACACCATTAGAACATAAACGCTTTAAAATAAGGCAAAAAAAACTTTTCTATAATTAAAAAAATGCTTCAAATATGTTTAATTTATATATTACCTAAACGTTAATATATCATATAAGCATTTTAAATAATAGATTTTTTAACCATTGTTTAACTAATTCTATATATTAAGTAATTCACTAAAAAATATAATATATTAATATAATTATTAATTAACTAATAAAAAATATAAATTAATTTTATAAATTAATAACCATTTTCACACTAATAAGTAACATGAAATAATAATTATTAATTAATTCAATAAACTATACCTATAAAATATAAACTAATTAAAAAAATAATTTTCATTATAACAAAAAGTTTTATTATATATATTTTTATTACATAATAAAAGTAAATAAGTAAAATTTTTAAAAATATAATAATAATTTTATATAATGTTATAATCTCGTAAATATTACTAATTTTTATATCTATATATCTAGGAACTTAAGAATAAGAAATTCAACTTATAAAATATTATTTAAAAATATTCTCATAAGTAAGGCCATAAAATTTCTTCAAATTTTTATTTCGTATAATGAGATAAATATTTATTAATAAAAGTTTAGTAGTATAAGAGTGTCGTTTTATAGAATAAAATTTGATATTGTGAAGTATGACTTGGTATATATTGAGAGGGATTTTTTTATATTAAAAAAAATAAATTTTAGTGAGAGATATATAGGTGTAAAAAATTTGGGATAAATGTTGAATTTGTGAATTCTTTGGGATAAAGATTAGATTTGTGAATGAATTTTTTTTATTTATATCTAGCATCCTAAAATTCAATAAAATGCAAAAATTTATAAAATATATTACTAATTATTTTTTGAATACCATTAGATTTTAATAAACTTTTAAAAAGTCATTATTGAATACTATTAAATTTTATAAGATTTTAAATAAATCTGAATTAAATATCATTAAATATTTAGAGTCAATTAAATTTCATTAAAATCTTAAATCAATATATTTTGATAAATAAATTCAACTCATAAAAGATTATTTAAAAATATTTTCATAAATAAGGCCATAAAATTTATCCAAATTTACATTTCGTATAATGAGATAAATATTTATTAATAAAAGTTTAGTGGCATAAGAGTGTCATTTTATAGAATAAAATTTGATATTGTGAAGTATGATGTAGTATATGTTGAGATAGATTTTATATTAAAAAGAAATAAATTTCAGTGAGAGATATATAAGTGTATAAAATTTGGGATAAATGTTGAATTTGTAAATTTTTTGGGACAGAGACTAGATTTGTGAATGAATTTTTTTATTTATATGCATCCTAAAATTTAATAAAATGCAAAAATTTATAAAATATATTACCAATTACTTTTTAAATACCATTAGATTTTAATAAACTTTTAAAAAGTCATTATTGAATACTATCAAAGTTTATAATATTTTAAATAAATCTGAATACCATTAAATGTTTAAAGTCAATTAAAATTTATTAAAATCTTAAATCAATACACCCCCTTAAATATATATAAAAGAATTTATTTCAAATACGGATTTTGATGTTATAAATTTCATTTTTTTCTGTGATATATATATATATATAATTTTTCATTTTTATACTTTTTTAAGATTTTTTTTTCATTTTTATGACTTATGCCGGTGCACTTTTCTTTAACAATATCTGCTTTTTTTATTTTATTCTATTTTTTATGTAGCATATTCTTTTATTTTATGCTATTTTTTTTCTTTTATGCATCCATGCTGCTTATTTTGATTAATTTTGTTTAATATAAATATTGAAAGAGTGGTTGCAAATCTCAAAACTCACCAAGAATAATTTTTATTATTCACGTATTTACAATATAAAATATATAAACATATATATATATAATATATGTACAACATATACACAGTATACACAAAACAAACACAAAACAAACTATCACACGAAATATACAGTATAATTAAAAAATATTATATATATATATCACTAATTGTAATTCAAAATATTCAAAACACACAATAAATACACAATCTATATACAATAAACTTATTTTTTTAAACTTTATATGCAGATAACATATACAATATAAACATATAACATATACGTTATATACATATAATATATATATATAATACATATAACAAATATAAACATACACATAACATGTACACAATAAACTTAATTTTTTTAAACTTTACATACACACAACATATACAATATAAACATATAACATATACATAATATACACATAATATATATAATACATATAACAAATATAAATATACACAATAAGCTTAATTTTTTTTACTTTATTTTTATGTGTATAATATATAAAATTATTTAAAATAAATTTATTAATTTTTATTAAAATATTTTTATATATTTGATTTTTTTTTATTACCAAAGGAAGGAAACAATAGCAACTAAACAATTATTCTAGGAGAATACGTATGTTTATCATGCAACAATCGAGAAATAACAACTAGTGGAGGATATGCTCAAACGGTGAAGGCTAAATGCAATTTACATTTTTTATATGAGTTTTATGAATATCTAGGGCTGTAAACGAGCCGAGCCGAGCTGAGTTTTGACATGCTGAGGCTCGGCTCGACACATAAAATTTGACCACGAGCTCGGTTCGAGCCGAGCTTGAGCTCGATTTATACGAATATTATCAAGTTCGAGCTCGGCTCGACTCAACTCGTGTTTGGCTCATTAATACGATAAATGAGCCAAGCTCGAGCTCGAGCTCGATTTTAATAAGAATTGAAATGTGTTATAGGCTTGAGCTCAAGCTCGTTAACATAGCTAGATATATGATAAAATATTAAAAAAAATATCGTCATACATCACAATTATAGTCAAAATTAAAAATCAAAACATTCATCATAAAAGATATAGAGGTAAATCTAGATAGAAAGAAAAAGAACAACAAATAATCTTCAAGATAATTTAATTTTAGAAAAAAAATGCTAAAATTATCCAAATAAATCAAATAAGTAATAAATCCAACTTGAACAACTCAATCTGACACATGACAACTCCTTTATATTTGAGTTCAACTGTTGCAACTCCTACATAAATAAAATTAAAAAAATCAAATAACAATTTCAAACATACAAATAGTTTTGATATGTAAACTCACAAAAAATTATAAAGCTAAAATAATACCTTATAAATGGATAATACGATCAAGGTATAATATGCTCTCGAATGTCCTTGGTAGTGCTTTCCTATAAATATTAAGAAAAAAATGAGTTAACTACAATTATATAATAAAAACCATAACTTTCATTATTCTTTTCTTTCATAAAAATGGAACATACTAACCTTTTTCTTGCTTTTTAAACCATAGTAAGCTCGAAACCAATCTTCTCCACAAAGTAATTTTTGCATTATATCATTTTCAAGAGATGCACGATGTGAATCTATAACTCTACCCCCAGCACTGAAAGTTGCTTCAGAAGCCACTATTGTGATGGGAATTGACAATATATTACTTGCCATTCTCGACAAAATTCTATACTTCAATTTGTTTGCACTCCACCATTTCAAGACGTCAATTGCCTCATCATTTTCGCAAACATGAATACCTTCTTCCAAATAAATATCTAATTCTGATTTAGCATGCTCAACTACAGCATCACCAGATCTTATAAGATGAAAAAAAAATATAATTTTCTACCTTTTCCTTTATCAACACTAGCACCGCTTGAACCTTCTTTTGCAAGTTCATTTCTGGATTCCTTATTAGCATTTTCCGTTCTATAAGCCTTAACATATTCTTTGCAGAGCAAATGTAAAGACTCACTAACTGTTGCAATATCCTCAAAAGAATCAACTCCACTATATATGAGAGGAAAATAAATCTCAATTGATTTCATCTTACTCCTTGGATCCATAACAGCTGCCATAGCTATTTATAAATTACAATCACTCCAATATTTATCAAATTTTTCCTTCATCTTCTTCACTATGTTTTTCATAGCTTCATCATCAGATGCATATATTTCATTAAATTTTCTTTTTACATTATAAAGTTCAAGAAGAAATAAATTTGAAGTTGGATACTCACTTCCTGAAATTATATTAGTGACCTCATACAATTCTTTCAAAAATACACAAACTTCCTTAACCTTCTTCCAATCTAATTCACTTGGAAAACTACGATAACTTGAATCTTTTATTTGATACAGGAAAGACATCTTTATACTCCAAAGCAACAATAAGCATCAAATATGTTGCATTCCATCTTGTGCTAACATCCAAAATGAGCTTTTTTAAAGGTAATTTTAATTGTTTCACAATTTCACTGAATATTCAAAGAAGTGCTTCTGACGCAGTAATATGTTATATATTCACAATTATAAGCATATAAACAAATAACACATATTAGTATTAATATATTATCATAACTAAAATAATTAGTATTAACCATTTATACCCTTGTCATATATAAACAATTATATTATTTCTTTCTCAATCAAAGTAGGCAGCTGTGATTTTAATATTAATAATTAATTTCAATTAACTTTTTAATGATTTTGAATATAATTAATTCAGGTTGAGTTTGAAATATTTAAATAATTATTTGAATAGGGTTCAAGAATCAAAATAAAAATTTGATTGAATTTAATTAAATTGAAAAAAATTAATTTTAAAACTGATTTTGACAGAAGCTACTAAAACTCTAAAGTTAAAAAAAAATTAATATCATAAAATTCAAATTAATGTAAGTGCCTTTTAGAAATTGGAAAAAATGGCTCCTGCTAGCTTATTTTTAATAAAAACATGTTATTCCATCAATAATATCGAACTATTATTTAGCATGGTTAAAATTAGCTATGGAATTTGTATCTTCCATTACTTTAAATGTTCAACTTTACATCTTCCCTTAGGGTCATAATTGATTAACTATATTAGAAAAGTTAAGTTCAAATGATGTTGGCTGTACATCTCTAGTTCTTATTAGAATGTTATATATGATCTTGGAAATTAACTTTAATTTGACTTCATCATTGTTTTATTTCTTGATTAAATTTTGAGGAAAAAAAAAACAGGTAGTGAATCATAGAGTCAGCACTAGTT
Organism: Garcia nutans; assembly: GCA_947685225.1. Classification (NCBI taxonomy): domain Eukaryota; kingdom Viridiplantae; phylum Streptophyta; class Magnoliopsida; order Malpighiales; family Euphorbiaceae; genus Garcia; species Garcia nutans. The sequence continues at coordinate 31,242,250 of CANTUV010000013.1, forward strand.
TGGTGGAAAGATTGAAACTGCTTAGACATTGACCAGGTCATATTATATTGAACATCTAAGCATCTAAGCATCACATCATCACATTATCATTTACTAAGCATCACAGGTCACATTATATTGAACATCTAAGCATTACATTATATTGAAATTAAAAAAAAATAAGTGAACAACCTGAGAGTGAGAGGTTGCCATGGTCTTGTCAGTGGCCGGTGGTCGAAGCTCCCTCATCGGCCTGCTGTGTGAATGGCTTGCGAGATAGAGACAGAGACAGAGAGAGAGGCAGTGAGCGAAATAGAGAGCGAGATGGTGGTCGGAGCTCTCTCGTTGGCCTGCTGTGTGAATGGCTTGTGAGACAGAGACAGAGATCGAGACAAAGACAGAGACAGAGAGCTAGGCAGTGAGCGAGGCAGTGAGTGAAACAGAGAGCGAGATGGTGGTCGGAGCTCCCTCGTCGGCCTGCTGTGGGAATGCCTAGCGAGACAGAGACAGAGATAGAGATAGAGACAGAGAGCAAGGCAATGAGCAAAATAGAGAACGAGATGGAGGTCGGAGCTCCCTCGTCGGCCTGTTGTGTTAATCCCTTGCTAGACAGAGACTGAGACTGAGAACGAAATAGAAAGCGAGATGGTGAGAGCTGCGATAGAGATGGTTGAGGTTGTTGGTTGAGGCGGCTACAATGGAGATGGTGAGATAGAAACAGAGAGCGAGACAAAGACAGATAGCGAGATCGTGAGAGCAAGATAGAGAGGTGACTGCGATGGAGATGGTGAGAGTGAGACAGAGAGTGTAAACGAGACCTTTTTTAGTGTTTCTTGTTTTTGGACCAAAAATTTTGTTTTATACTAAAAGTATTAAATTTAAAATAATTAGTTAAATTATATCTATTATTTCTCTTTTAATCTCTATCTTATTATTGTTAAATATATATATGTATTTTATTTTATTTTTACCATATATCTTATAGTGAAAATAGTATATTATATATTAAGTAGTATTTATATTATAATATATATATGTATACATTATATACTACCATTTAGCATTGCTCTATATATTGTATATTATTATTTTTACTATATACATATAATATATCACTTAGCATTGCACTATATATTGTATATTATTAGTTTTACTGTATACATATAATATATAGTGCTTAATATACATATACTACATATAATATATAGTACTTACTATATATATGGTAAAAATAAAATATAATACATATATATGCTTTACACTAGATGTACTATTCATATTATAATCTATATGGTGTATATATATATATATTATATAGCATATACATGTATCATATATAATATATATTGTATATATATACTTTATTTTTACATATATATACTTTATTTTTATCAAATATTATAGAAAATAATATAGCATATATTAAGTAGTATATATATTATTAAGTTTATTGTACTATGTATAGTATATATATATATATAACATCATTTTATATTGATGTTGTTATATTAACTATAATCAACTTTATAACATTAATCATTTTATCTTATATGCAATATATATAATTAATCTTAAGTACCAATTATATCATATATACAATTCAGTTTTTCTTATATTAATTATATAATATTAACTATATATATTAATCATTATTATAATTTGGGATATAATGTTTTAAAAATATAAGACTAATAGTAAAATTAATAAATATAATATACTAATATATATAATATTTTTTTAATATAACCTAATAAACGAGCTAGCTCACGAGCTTAGTTCGAGAGCTTTTTAAATGAGCCAACTTGCAAGCCGAGTATCTCTGAGTTTGAGCTTGATTTGTTTTAAAATGAAATCGAGCATGAACGAGCTTTTACAGAGCCGATACTCAAGCCGAGTTCGAGTAGATTGACTCATTTATAGCCCTATGAATATCTTTTCTTATTTGAAATCAAAATTAGTTTTTTTTTTATAAAAATTAATATATTTTATATGTTAAAAATATAATTTAAAGCATTGAATTTTATTATTTTATTGAAATATATTTATTTTATAGAAAATTAAAAAAAAGAAAAGTAAATATTATTTTAAGGGAGAAAATATATTTTTATAAATAAAATATTATTTGAAGTGAGAGAAAATATATTTTTGTAAATAAAAAATTTAAAATATTTTTAAAATATTTTTTGAAGGTGTAATTTTTCTAAAATTAAACTTTTTTAAAGGTAGTTATGTAAAACTCTCATATATATATATATATATATATATATATGAGGCTTTGGCCTCCCATATAAATAAAATAATATATGTATTTAGAAAATATATTAATCAGTATATCACAATTAAATTATTATAATTTTATTATGAAATATGTCAAATAACTATTCTCTACATTTATATATAGTCTTTTGGACTTACTTGGCTAATAGGCCCAGTCTAAGTGTATGTAAAAATCTAGATAGAAGTTTTGACCTCCCACATCATTAAAAGAAATGTATTTTTAAAAAATATACTGATTAATATGTTATAATAAAATTGTTATAATTTTATTATGAAATATGTCTAATAACTATTTTTATATATGTGATCTTTCTCTCTCTCTCTCTATCTATATATATAACTTTTAAGAAATTATAAAATAAATATATTTTAAATTGAACTAAAATATGGCGCTAACAATTTAAGAAAAAAAAAACTAGAATGTACTTTTAAAAGTGAGAATTTTTAAAATTAAATTTGAAAATTGAATATTTTTGAAAAGAAAAAGAAAATTGATTTAAAAAAAAATACTTTTAGAATATTTTTATACATATATATAATTTTTTTTTTCAAAACTACTCATACAAATATATATTTTTTTCAAAAATATTTAAAAGAATAAAATGGTTTTTTTACAAAAATAAACTGGAAAAAGAAATTAATTACAAAAGTACGGTGGTTAAAAGTTTTTTTTTATTTTAATTTTATGTTTTTAAATTACAGAAATACGGTGACCATGTTGCGCTCTTAATTTATAAGTTTTTGGCCACTGTTTGTTTACAAAATAGTACACAAATAGTGGGCTCATTTGTATTTTTCACTTTTTTTCATCTTTTAAATTTAAAATAAAAATTTTAAAATATTAAATTAAAAATATTTATATTAAAATTCTATTTATATGTATTAAATAACCATATATATTCATATATCCTCTTATTTTGAAAAAAAAAATAAATTTTTATTTATATTAATATATTTTTATATTTTTAAAATCATTTTAACATAAATTATAAAAATTATATATTGTTACATATTCACATATATTACATATAATAATTTATATTAATTGATTTGTAAAATAAATATTAACATATAATTTTTAAATCTTTTAGATGGAATAAAAAGAGTTTTTTCAATTTAAACTAATATATGTTGACATATATGACATACAATAATCTATATTAGTTAGTTTGCAATAAAATATTAATATATAAATTAATATATATTAATATATGTTAAATATAATAATATATATTATTTAATTTATAATAAAATTATAAATACAAACTAATATATGTTGACAAATGTTATATATGACTATATATATCAATTGATTTGTAATAAAATATTAAAATATAAATTAATCTATGTTGATATATATTATATATAATAACATAGATTTACTGTATAAATAAAATATAATTTATATAGTTATATAATTAAAACATAATTTATATAATTATATAATTAAAAAATAAATAATTAAGTAACTTAAAACATAATTTATGTTAACTAATTTTAAATTATATTTCATATACACACCTTTATTTATAAAATATAAAAATAAACCATAATAATTTATTATTCAGAATTTTTATTAAATAAAAATGTTTTAAAAAAATACGTGTATGGTTGTATAAAAATAAAAATATGCATGGAAAAAAGAAAAAGAAAAAAACAGATAAAAGAAAAATATATAAAAAAAAACTAATAGAAAAAAAAAATTAGGCCCCAAAAAAAGGTAAAATGAGCTCATTGTTAACTTTACCGTATACATAAAAAATGTGACTTCCGTATATGTGAAAAGAGAAAAGCATGAAAATAAAAAAAATACGAGACCGTAGAAATGAAAAAAAAACAAACCAAATATCGTGTACAGTATAATTTTTTTAAAATAAAAATATTTACACCTTTAAAAAAAGTTGGATCAAGTTTTTAAAAATATCTTATTTCTTATTAAAATAAATTTTTTTTCAAAAATATTTCTTCTTTTGCTACAAATAATATTTTATTTTAAATTTTATTTTTTTTCAAACTTTCTGATTAAAAAAATATATTCTAGTAAGATAATAAAAATTAATATTTTAGAGTACATTTTTAACATATAAAATATATTAATTTTTTATAAAGAAAAAAATTTAATTTTAATTACAAATAAGAAATAATACTCACAAAAAATAAAAAAATATTAATAAAAATTATTAAACTTATTTTTAAATAAAATTTGTGTATTATACACATAAAAAATGAAGTTAAAAAAATACTAATTTTATTGTGTAGATATTGTGTGTATATTATATAGATGTCTGTAAATATTGTGTGCATATTATATTATACATGTATATTATGTATATATTGTGTATATATAAAATTAAAAAAATAAAGTTAAAATATATTAAATATATTATGTACATGATCCATGTATGTTGCGTATATGTCTATATTTATTATATGTTTATTTTATATATGCTGTGTATATATTATATGTATATTAAAAATACGAGAACCAAAATATTTATGAATAAAAAACATAAATAATATCAAAATACTTAAAAATAAAAAAAATAAAAAACATCATATTACGTAAAAAAAGAAGAAGAGAAAAACATAATTTTGAATAAAATGCCAAATACATATATAGACCCATGAACTTATAGTATTTAGTCATTTTATCTTTTAAACTTTAAGTTAACTACATAACTCTAGAAATCATATTTTTTTTAATTTATAAATACAAATTTGATGAGTCACAACAATTCATTAACATGTCTATTTTATATAAAATATATAAATATGGGGATAAAATAACCAATATTCGTTAATATAAGTATTTATAGTAAAAAATATATAAATTTAGAAGGGTAAAATGGTTAAAATTAAAGTTCATACAGTAAAGTGAACTAAATACTATAAATTCAGGGAATTATATATATATTTTTCTGAAAAAAAGTTTAGAGTCCTATAATTGAAAATGACACAATAAACATACATAAACTATGTAAATTCCTCCAAAAAAAGAGAAAATTATACTATATAGTATACTTTTTTTTAACTTTTTTTAAAAAATGCCCTATGCTTTTTATATATATTTTTATATACTAAAAATATACTTAATATATATATTTGAAAATTGAGTATACCTTTAGTGTACCAAATATATATCCAAAATATATCTCCAAAATGGATATTTTTAAAATTAAAAATTTTAAAAGGGTATTTTTAAAATTGAACAAGAAAAATGGGTGAATTTTCAAAAATATTTTTATTTTTTAGGGTATTTTTAAAGAAAAAAAAGAAGAAAATTGGAGAGCCTGAACATTGGGCTTATAATGGGTTAAACAAAGCCCCAGTTAGGAGAAGGCCTCGCCTTTAGAAACCCTCTGCTGTACACGAAAGCAAGCAAAAACAAGAGGAATCTATCCCTAATGTCATGGAATTTCTTTCACACAAGCTCAAATCCGTGCGGTACTAGCAAACTTTGCCTAACATTTAAAAGAATGATAGTCAGCCTTTCCTCGAAATACTTGCCTAGCTTAGACAAGTTAAATATGGAAGCTAAGTAATAAAAAAAGCAACTCAATTACAATAGAAGAAGAGAGAATTGGGAGAATGCTTGAAAACTCTTATTATTCAAAGAACTTAGATTTCTTGGATTGTTACAACAAATGAATCCTACCCCTATTTATACTACTCTACCTTCTCAATGGACGGTAGTGATCAATTTGATCCAATGGCCTATATTAAAGTTCTACATAATTCCTAGTATATTCCTTTGAATATTCTATGGCATCTTCCTAAGACATTATCTGCCATATTCTAGAGAAATCTACACATACACAACTCTAGAACTATATGGAATACTATAAAACATTCTAAAGAATATTTACATACAACATTCTGGAGAATTCCTAGCCAAAGCTGCCATTTTGGCTAGTCACATGTAAGTCTTGTGACATTCTCCCCCACCTAATCTGGCGACGTCCTCGTTGCCTTCAAGTCTTCATAGGCTTGAATTTGATCCTTGAATTGCCACAAGTGTTGGATGGGTTCCCAACTGGCTTCACTTTCGGGCTATCCCTTCCACTTGACAAGGAGTTCATGTGTATGTGGTTGATTGGAATGGCGCTTCACCCTATCGGCTAAAATCTCTTCCACTTCTTTGTCATGTTGGATGCACACACCCATCGGCGCCCTTTGCGATATTCCACAGCTTGGATCTTCCACATCTTCCTTGTATGGCTTCAACAAGCTCACATGGAATACATGATGGAACTTGATTTTAGGAGGCAACTCCACCTTGTAGGAGTGCTTCCCCACTTTCTTGATGATGGGGAATGATCCCTCATACCTCCTAATGAGTCCACGATGTAGCCTCGTCAACCTTGCATGATTATGCATTTTGATAAGCACAAGGTCTCCTACTTGGAACTCTCTTGGTTGCCTCTTCTTATTGGCCCATTTCTTCATCCTCTTGAATGCTTTCTCCAAGTAGGTTCTAGCGACATCGACATTGTCATTCCAACCTTTGGCAAATTTATAGGCTGAAGGACTAACACCAGTATAGCCCGTGACAATAGAATTTGGAGTCAAAGGTTGTTGGCCCATGACTATCTCGAACGGACTACGCCCCGTGGATTCACTCCTTTGATGATTATAGGAGAATTGGGCAACATCAAGCAACTTAGCCCAATCTCATTGGTTGGTACTCACATAGTGCCTCAAGTATAACTCTAACAAGGCGTTCACCCTCTCCATTTTCCCATCTGTTTGAGGGTAAAAACTAGTTGAGAACTTGAGGTCGGTACCCAATATCTTGAACAACTCAATCCAAAATCTCCCTGTGAAGTGAGTATCCCTATCACTCACAATAGTCTTGGGCACACCCTAATATTTCACAACATGCTTTAAAAACAAGTGTGTAGCTTGTTCGGCGGTGCACTCCTTTGGCGTTGAGATGAAAGTAGCATATTTGGAGAACTGATCCACTACTATTAACACCCAATTACATCCTTCGGACATGGGTAACCCCACGATGAAATCCATAGAAACACTTTCCCAAGGCCTTTCAGGGATGGGAAGCGGCTCGAGTAGACCTGCGGGTAGTTGTTACTCCACCTTGTCTTGTTGGCATACAAGACAAGTCTTCACATATGCCTTAACATCATCCTTTAAGTAAGGCCAATAATAAGCATCTTCCACCAATGCGAGAGTATGATGTATCCCCGGATGACCAGCCCATTTGCTATCATGGCACTCTTTCAAGGCCTCCCTTCTTAAGTTGCCATGTGATGGAACATAGAGCCTTCTTCCTTTGGTGTATACCAAGTCATCTTCTACCGAAAAGTGTCTTGTCTTCCCCTCTTTGACAAGCAATGATGGTTTGAGTCATGGAATCATGCTCTAGCCCCTCTTTGATTCGTGTCTTCAAAGCGCTTTGCGGACTGCTAATGTCAGCGAGCTCTCCTTTTTGACTCAAAGCATTCACAACTAAGTTAGCTTTACCGGGTTTGTACTCCAATGTGTAGTCAAACTCCACTAGAAAGTCTTGCCATCTACCTTGCTTTGGAGAAAGCTTCTTTTGTGATTGGAAGTAGCTAGTGGCAACATTATATGTCTTGACCACAAACTTGCTCCCAAGCAAGTAGTGTCGCTATGTGCGCAAACAATGCACTACCGTGGTCATCTCCTTTTCTTGCACCGTGTACCACCTCTCGGTATCATTGAGTTTTCTACTCTCAAAGGCAATAAGATGTCCATCTTGCATCAACACACCACCTATTGCAAAATCTAAAGCATCGGTGTGCACTTCGAATGGTTGGAGATAGTTGGGGAGCACTAACACCGGCTCCTCCATAATTGCCTTCTTCAACTCATCAAAGGCATGTTGACATCGTGAAGTCCACTCCCAACTTTGCCCCTTCTTTAGAAAATCCGTCAATGGAGCGGCTATAGAAGAATATCCCGTGATGAATCTTTTATAGTAATTCACCAAGCCAAGGAATGATCTTAACTTGGTGACTTTGGTTGGTGGCTCCCAATCTTAGATGGCTTGCACCTTAGACTTGTCCATCCTTAGCTTGCCTTTACTGATGACATGACCCAAGAATGTAACTTCTTATTGGGCGAAGGAACATTTCTCCTTCTTCACATAGAGCTCATTTTCTTTCAAAGTGCAGAACATTTGCCTCAAATGCTCCATATGATCCTCCAATGTTTTGCTATAAATCACAATATCATCAAGGTACACAACTACAAACCGATCAAGGAAAGGAGCAAGTACCTTGTTCATATGTAATATCCCAAACTATACCCTAAAATTTTTAAATGATTATTGTTGAAATTAGATTAAATGATATAAAGTATATTTATGTTTAAGTGCTAAGAGAGGAAAAGAGAAGTGTGTATATGTTGTATATATAGAGATATATACAACATATACAAGTCAACTAATTAGTTGGTCAAAAGAGATATTTAATTATATTTGGATTAATTGAAATTGAATTATTAAGTGGATGATGATATTTATGATTATTTTATTATTATAATTGCTTGGTGGATATTAAAAGAGGACTTTAGTGGTTAAGAGATAAGTGGGTGGGTTGACTTTCATTTTCATCTTCTTCTTTCTTCTCCTTGGCCGGCCATCACTATAGCAAGGGAGAAAGAGAGATTTTGTTCTTCCTAACTCAAGATTGAAGGGTGTTTCAAGAGATCAAGTTGGAGTTTGAAGGGTTTTCATCACTTTTGGTAAGTTTTTCAACTTGATTCTTTGGTTTTCTTTTGAGTTTGTGTATTGAACTTGGTGTATGGTTGTTGATGATATGTGTATGGTTAATTTTGATGTGTTTGAGATTGTGTTTTCTATTTGATTTTGATTTTGGGGTTGGTTTGGAGGAATGTTAAGTTTGGTGAAAGAGATAAGAGTTGTGGATTGTGTATGGGTTGAGTTGTGATTGTGATTGTGTTTTGATGTATGTATTGAGTTGTTTTGGTGTTTATGCAAGTTTAGTATGGTTTATTGATGGTTTTGGGTAAGATTATATGGAGTAGAAAAGGGTTAAGTAAGATGTTTGTTGGATGTGGTGTTGTTGGTGTCGGAATAAGGGTTTTTGGCCTGACACGCCCATGAGCAAGGCCAAGTCTTTGGGAGTGTCGATGGTTCTGTTTTCTGGATGGGTGACATGACCAGTGACACGCACATGTCATTGAGCGTGTCACAGCTTTTGTGTTGGAGTAGTGTTGACATGAGCAGTGACACGCCCATGTCACTGAGCGTGTCAAAACTTCTGTGTTGTGAGTTTAGGGCACGGTCAGGGACACGCCCGTGTTGTTGAGCATGTCATGTGTAGAGTTTGTCATAGTTAGCTCTTATCCTTATTTTCTTATGTGTATCTCTAAGTGAGTTTGTATAATCACTTTTGGATTAGGTTTTGAAGAATTTGAGTTTCCCTAATCCAAGTGTTGAAGGATTCTTGGAAGAGGAAGTGGTTAGATTGGTGTGAGTTGCTCTTGAGGTAAGTACAAACCCTACATGATTGCATACATTTACAGGACTTTGGAACTTAACACATTGTGAACGGGGATTTTTTGCCCTACTCTCGGTGGAATGGTTCTTGCGACTTCGGCATTGTTTAGGCTTAGGGCCTTAGAGAACACGGACCTAAGTCCGGAGAAAATGGAGTCACCACTCGGACGGGCCGGGAAAAAGAAAGGGGTGGATGACTCTATTCCTAAGAAATCCCCAACCCCCTAATGGGTTCAAAAAGTTGGGTACGTGTGGGGAAGGTGAGAAATGGCCCAGCACCCCCACAACGCCCGGTTCATTGGAACCGGCCTCCTTTATAGGTTTTAATATTATAAAATTCTTAAATATAACAATATCATCCATATTACACACAATAATTAAAAGAAAGCATCATTATATTAAAATCAAAGCAATGTCTAAACAAAACAAATAAATAGACACCCATCCAAGGATGGAAACATGTCCTTACATCACATGCCTTGGTAGGACACCCACCAAAAGGTAGAAACATGCCCTTTACATAGGTTCTAAAATAGAAAAGCAAATTAAATTACATGATGTTTAACTAATGAGGTACCCACTAAGTGGAAACATACCTCTTACAACTTTTGAAAATCTAAATTAATTGATAAAAGTAAATAATCATTCATCATAAATAAATCATTCATCAAAGCTATAATCAAAATAGAAAATAAACATCCATCCATGATAAATTAAATAAATCAAGTATTGAAATTAAATAAATTAAAGCATAAGAGATAAATCAAAGCATAATCAAGTATAGAATTAAATAAAGCAAATAAAAGTCTAATTATAGCTACTGTGACTTTTTATGGAATTAAAATAAATTAGGGTTTTATGTTTTGAAAGGTTGGTAAGATTCTTTGATTAACTACATTAATATTTGAATGGTGAAATAATGAAACTAGGGTTTTAGATACTTTGAAATACTTTTGATTTGTGGTTTTAAATAGTGATTCATTGTGTTTTTAAGCTATTGTGTAAAGTTGTAAAATTTGTATTTTTATGGTTTTTAATGTTGTAAAAGGATTAGGGTTTATAAAAATTAGGGTTTAAGGTTTTAAAAGGGATAGTGTTCATTATTTTAAATTTTGGAAGTTGAATTTGGATTTAATATGTTAGAATTTAGGGTCACGATGATGCATGATTTTTAAGAATTTGGAAATCAATTTGATAATTTCATGAAGTTTTATGAATTTAAATAAACAAATTAAAGTTTTTATAAGTAGAAAAGATTTTTTTAAGGCTTTTTGAATGAAATAGAACACACTTTAAAATTTTAAAAGAAACAGAATTTAAATCTTAGTTTTGTTGAAAAATATATTCAATTAGAGTTTTAAGATTTTTAAGAAGTAAAAATAACAATTTTAAGCCTTTTGGAAGATAAACTAATGAAATAAGGTTTTTTGGCTTTAGAAAAACTAAATTAAGGTTCAAAGATTTTAACTTTTGAAAAACATAAAAATTCTAGTTTTTAGCTACTGTGTAAAAATAATTAAAGAAAATCAATTAACACATACCTTCTTTTGATGATTCCTCCAAAAATAATTCTTCTTGGATGAACTAGCTCCAAAGACAAACCTTTTTTGCCTTTGAATTGCTTAAATCGTGATGCTGCTCCTTTAAAAATCAATTGAATTGAATTATTGCTTTTCCTTCACTGATTTGGTTTTCCAATTTCCAAGCTCACAGTGAAATTTTTCCTCTCCCAAAATTAATTACCTTTGGTCCTTATTATAGTTGTTTATTCCTAATTAGTTAAGATAAGTAATATTAATAAAAAAAAGAAACCGAAACCTAATTGGATTAGGTTTCGAAAAATTTGCGATGCCGAAAAAAATTGCCGCAGGAAAAAATGCGCTGGCGAAAAAAACTGCCGCAGGCGGGCTGGGGCGTCACCCGCAGGAATTTCCTGCGGGTGAAATAGAAATTCTATTTCGCTTGCAGGAAAATCCTGCGAGCGAAATAACACGGTGATTTCGCCCCGCAGGAATTTCCTGCGGGCAAAATAGCCCACGGGCCCGTGCGACTGTTTTTTCTCTGCCAATTTTTTCGACTCCGATTTTTATTTTTGTTTTTTGATTTTTATTTATTTATTTTTATTTTTTATTAATAAAAATTAGATACTAAAGTAAAAATTATTTAACAAAATTTATTTTAGACCAATTAGACAACAAAAATCATTTTGGACTAAATAAAACATATTGAATCAGATTGGGTAAAAAATTAAGGGTCTACAGTTTGCCCCCTACTTGAAAAATCTGAAACTTTAGTGAAAGAGAGTGAAAAGCAATAAGACTTAATTTTTGAGATGGTTGAGGTTTTGGGTTCTGGACCCGGTTTGAGTTCTAGACTTAAGGATGATTCTAGGTTCTGGACCTAAGGAAAATTTGGGTTTTGGACCTAAAGAAAAATTTGGGTTCTGGACCCGGTTCGAGTTTTGGACTCAAGGATAATTCTAAGTTCTCGACCTAAGAAAAATTTTGGGTTCTGGACCCGGTTCGAGTTCTGGATTCAAGGATGATTCTAGGTTCTGGACCTAAAGAAAAATTTGGGTTCAGGACCCGGTTCGAGTTCTGGACTCAAGAATAATTCTAGGTTCTGGACCTAAGGAAAATTTTGGGTTCTGGACCCGGTTCGAGTTCTGGACTCAAGGATAATTCTAAGTTCTCGACCTAAGGAAAATTTGGATTTTGGACCCGGTTCGAGTTCTGGACTCAATGATGATTCTAGGTTCTGGACCTAAAGAAAAATTTGGGTTCTAGACCCGGTTTGAGTTTTGGACTCATTCTAATGCCGAGTTATTGGAGTTTATTCAATATCATGAAGACGAAAATCTAGATATACTGACCGGGATGCCGCTCCATCGCAGTTCCAACCAAAAGAGCGAGGTAATTATTTTTCCCTTTCTCTCTCTCTTTTTTTATATATATATATATATATTTTAGCTTTATCTTTTTATTATTATTATTTTTTATTTTTTTTATTTTTTTATTGTTATTGTGAAAAATAAATTAAATTAAATAGATAGAATAACACGTACTTACCTGGTATTAACTTACCTGGGTCTGTGTTAGCATGATCGTTGTGTCGTTTGGGCCGGAGGGTGTATTTATAAAGCACAAAAATGGTATGATGTAGTGCCTTCTCGGGTAAGGCGGATTATCCGGGATTGCGGCTTTGAGCAGTTTGTCTTACAATTGCCTTCCGAAGAATATCACATAGACCAAAGCGTAGTCCAGGCACTGGCAGAGCGATGGCTGGATACAACTCACACTTTTCACTTGCCCATTGGGGAGATGACAATTGGTCCGGTCGATTTTACCGCCATAATCGGCCTTCGATATGATGGTGCTCCGGTTCCTCTGACCAATGAAATTTTAACATTTGAAGAAATTCAGGAATTAATTGGTATGGAACCATCATATAAAGGGCCTTTTAAGTTAAAAATTGAGCCGATTCGCAGTTATTGGATTAACTACGAGGGTCGGATTGGCAGAAACAGGGCCGAATAGTATGCTCGAGGATTTTTGTTATATCTGCTCGGATCGACCATCTTTGGCAGCATTGAACCGTCCATTCACTTGTCAGTGTTGAGTGCCCTTTCTTATCTCAGAATGGTACCATCTTCTGGCTGGGGTGAAGCTGGTCTCGTATATCTTTACCATCGCCTTGATAAGCTTTGCCGAAACAAGAATTCTTTCGTCAGTTTGATGGCGGTTGTCGAGGTATTCTTTCTTCCATCAATGTCTTTTCCCCTTTTCTCTTGCATGAATGTGATCTTCATTATTATTGTAGATATGGGCATATGAACACAACCTCGTGAGGGTACCCAGCATTTTTTGAGAGAAAATCGGGTATCCTAGATTAAATTACTGGTTGTCCGATCGTGTGGAAGTTCCCGGCTCTCACCACGTGCATACCCATCGCTTTATGTTGAGCCGCTTAACCTGGGATCAGGTAAAATAACATTAGTATGCTTTAAATTTTATGTGAAAGTTTTACTTACCTTATGTTATTTTACAGGTGAATTTGGCATGGTGGAATCCAGAAGAACGAGCAAATTGGTCTCCTTTGATGAGGGCTGCACTATTTTTCCAACATTCTCGCCGAATTATTGCTGGCCCAGTGTCTAGTGGCTGGTTTCTCGGGGAGAGAGCTTATGAATGGTTTCTCAGCCCAGAGCAGCGGAGGTTTCCGATGCAAATTCCGAAATACACTTTAAATATTATGTCGATGCCGGAGGATACTTGGTGGTCAGCCCGGTATGGTTATAATGCCTAGTCATTTCTCCATTTACCGGGTCCATTTTATGCCCGTTTTATTCAAGTGAGACTCTTGCACTTTGATGTATCTCCTATCGGTTTGTGGGAGATTTCCGATGGAAATGAGGGTAGAGATGAGGAGGAACATCACGGAGATGCAGGAGAGTCTGTTCCACATCTCAGGGCCAGTACTTCTCAGGTAAAACTTTTACCACTTTTCCATTGCAACTGCTTTTTCTTTCTTTGATTCTTTAATGATTATTGCAGGTTGTTGGCTCGTTTGATCATGAAGCTGGACCCTCTTTCACTGCCCCTTCGTTTGCTCATTCTAGCCCGCCGGATACGCCATCTCATCCGCAGGGTATTGATATGAACTACTTGGTACGTTCCTCATTTCATAATAGTTTACGCTATATGTATGCATGATTATGTATGCTCTTACCTTTTTCTCTCTTGGCTCACAGCGGATGCTTGAAGAACAAAATAAGAAACTTTAAGAAGAGTTGGCAGCAAGTCGTCAGCAAGCTTCTCATTTTGAAAGTTTATATCATTAATCCGAACAAAATTTCTGTGACTTCCGATTTCAAGGAATGAGGGATCCCGGTGCTTCTTCATCGAGAGGCCCCCAGACTGATGATCATGAGATCCTTTCGTCTGCTTCTGATGAGGACCATGACAAATCGGAACTCCAAGGCAATAAGGATTTTAGTGCTTCTGCTTGGATGATCCCGGGATGAGTAATTTGCCCCCTCCTCTAACAGACGATGACTTTTTCAAGTCTTTATTTGGTGACCTACCACCACCCTCTTAGTGATATGTAAATATTGTAGCAATTGTAAAACATTGTACAATAATGAAAAATATACAATTTTCCTCTTTACTGTAATCTTTTTTTTTTGCATATTTTTTCGTTATTGCCAAATTTTTTTTTTCCGTTATTGCCAAAATTATTTATTTTATTATTATTATTTTTTATATATAGTACATCATAATTAATATCTACTTCTTTTGTTAAACCAAATCCAAATTGGAAAAAGAAATTGTGACCACTTCCTTTCCTTATGCCATATGGTCTTATCCTTTCCCATCATCTTTTCCATTTCACTTTTGGAAAAGGTTTATTTTCTTCTATATAAATCACCTTGCATGCCATATTTCAATTCATAAACCAAAAATCTCTCTCTTTCAACGTGAAGACTCCCTTTAGCAATTTTGGTTCCCCTTTATTCATCAACCATGACCGAGCACCATTTAAAGAAAATAAAAATTCTATTTAAGAATATGGATGCCAACCATTGGAAGCAAATTTCATGGTCAAAGCTTGATGTTTTAAAATGCTTTCAAAATGTCAAATTGGACCACTCCTTCTTACATGCCGTAGCTTCCCTGTGGGATACGGATTCTAGGGTATTTAAAATTAATGGCTTTGAAATGTGTCCCTTGATTGAAGAATTTGAGGCCATCCTTGGACATCCTAATAATCAACAAATGGTGTTACCCACATTGATTTCCAAAACTCAACAGAAGATACATATGTTATTTCAAATTTCGAAACCCAAGATTCTTCGGTTGATGAGAGGTGAAAAAATTCTACTTGCTCCTTTGATTGACTTTTGTTTCTCTCATTTGGCTCCTACTAAGGCATGGGGACGCATGCTTTGTCTTTGCTTGCTCGGCCAATTCTTACTTGTTTCTTCTGACGGCGATATTGATCCACGAGTATTGGATATTATGGACCAAATGGAAGGAGGCTTGTCGCCAGTACCTGTGATTTTAGCCGAGACCTTAGTTGGATTAGACCTATTTAAATCTGGATTGTCAAAGAGATTGACTGGGAGTCCGTTGCTGCTTCGGGTAATTACCTAAACTGCCCTTTCGGGTTTTCAATTTAGGTTTTTTTATTATTATTATTTTTATATTTCTCTAACTTTTGCCTAGTCCGCCCATGCGGGTTTTCGAAACTAGCGAGCTGTCCTAATTTTTGCCTAAGCTGCCCTCGCGGGTTTTCAACTTAGCGGACTTTTTTTTTAATTCTTTCTTCACAGATTTGGCTTCAGGAGCGTCTTTGTTTGCTAGATACCCCCTCCGTAGATTTTTCCAGATACCTGCCACGTCATCATTCTGCTAGGAAGCTACTACATCCTGCTTCTTCATATGCTGACTGGGTTGACTGGATCCACTCACGCTCTGAAGTCAATATCCGTTGGTTGGTACATTGGTAGAAGATTTCTCGTATCACCATGCGGACATACTTGATGTACGTTCCCCTTGCTGCTCTTCGTCAAGGTACATGCTATGATCCTCGCCGACTTGGGCGTCAGTATGGAGCTGAGCCTCGTGATTCTGACTTTGCTCCTGACCTAGACGTGCCTTGCTTGACTGAAGCCTACTTGGATTGGTTAAGGAAAAGTTGGCCTGCACGTTACACTTATCGACTGCCATACCTTTTACATTTGTCAATTCAGAAAGCGTTTTGTTAGGATGAAAAATAACTAAAGTAATGAAAGATGATTCTTTTCCATTTATAATTTGTCATCACCTTTTGCAATTATGATTATTTATTTCATCCACATCTAGTCAAATACTTATAACAGTGCACATAGAACAATTTTAATCATTAATTCTGTTTTATTAAATTGGGGAACAACCAAACATAAAGCCTGCATACATAAGATCACTCCTATTGCCAATTAGCCCTTTTGGGTTTTCTAATTGACGATTTTCTCTCATTTAGCCCTAATTGTTGCCTAGCCCGCCCTTTCGGGTTTTCGGAACTAGCGGACTGCCCTTTTTGGGTTTTCAACCTAGCGAGCTTCTTTTTTTTCTCTCTTTTTTTTTTCTATCATACATAAAACCTCTTCAACCTGTCAATGTGTACTGGCTCACTAAATTCGTTCCCATCCATGTCTGATAACTTCACTGCACCTTTGCTCATGACTTGTTTCACGACATATGGTCCTTCCCAGCTAGGTCTGAACTTCCCTCTTGGATTAGATACATTAGGCTTACATTGCTTCAACACCAAATCCCCAACTCTAAATTTTCTGACCTTGACCCTTCTATTGTAGGCCTGAGCTATCTTCTTTTGATACAGTTGGTGATGATACAATGCCTTTAACCTTCTCTCTTCTAGTAGAGCTAACTGAGTGTATCTGCTTGCTACCCATTCTATTTCAAGCATTTCTGCTTCCAGGACTACTCTTAATGACTTGATCTCAATTTCAATTGGCAATACCGCTTCCATCCCATAAACCAAAGAGAATAGTGTCATCCCAGTAGGTGTTCGCACACTCGTCCTATATCCCCATAAAGCAAAGGGAAGCATTTCCGACCAATCCCTGTAAGTCTTAGTCATCTTGGACAGAATTTGCTTAATTGTCTTGTTCGTGGCTTCTACTACACCATTAGCCTTTGGTCTATAAGGAGAGGACCGATGATGATGGATTTGGTACTTGGAGAATAAATCCTTAACTGCTCCCTGAAACTGTACCCCATTGTCTGATATCACACTATGCGGGACCCCATATCTGCAGATGAGGTTCTTTTCGATAAACCTAGCCATTTACCTTGCACCCAGCTTGTAAAACCCTTATACCTTATATACGTACAATACATATTTTATATACTAATATATATAAGATTTTTGTTTTAAGATTTCAAATACTAATATATAAAATAAATAGTATATAAATATTCTTTGCTTGTTATAGGAATCCAAAATAAATATTTTATATGAAAATCTCTGGGAAAAATTCGCCAGAGTTTTGTTTGTAATTTGAACGTTTCCAAAATTCAATAAAACACAACCTGCATAAAACAAACACTTCAAATAAAATCAATTCACCAATACTTCTCAAATTCTCCATATTTTCTCAAAATACTTATATATAGGTATATATATATCAACATTATATATAAAATCCCATCTTAAACAAAATTATTCAAATCATTCTTTACAATTTACAATATATGCTTCAAAAACATATCATAACATACATAATATAAAAAATGCACATGCTGGCAACTGGCTCTGATCTTGATGTACCCAAAACAACTCTTCAAGCTCAATAAATACAAACCTAGACCCGACCAGGTCTAGTAAAACTCTCCGGCTCTACCAAAACATCCATGACACCTGCGCGACGAATAGCAATCGCGCTAAGTCGAAGCCTAGTGGTACAAACTTTGATAATAATAAAAATGTAAAGTAATGCCAATGCACAATGCATATAGAGGTCACATCATTTCACTTTCTTATATTTTTCAAATATTTCATACTCACAACTCATAACATTATATTGCTCAATTGTATCACAATTCATAATTCACATCAAAGCAAAGACAAGCATGGGCCCAAAAAGGATCTAATATGCTATTCAAATTTCAGAGTTACTGTTTTGGTCCATAATGACACCATGTGTCTAGCCCATAGGCAATATATATATATATATCCATGGATAATGTAACAGCCCCAGTCTCTTGGACCTCAACCCGGCTAGACCCTTAGGCCCCAGTATCTTGGTCCTCAACTCGGCTAGACTGCTACGGTTTTTGAGGCTTACGACCCAGTCTTTTCACCCCAAAAATATCATATTTATCATTTATCAGCTGGGCTCGGCTTACGACCCGGTCTTTTCACCTGCCCAGCAATTCATAGGCATGCTGCCAAACCCAGAACTCTGAAAATTGAGTAACATACTAGGCACACAATTAATTCATTTATCTCATTATCAAATACTTTCACAATTCATTTCTCATTTTATTTCTCATAATCAAACTAGGCTCATTGCTTTATTTTCACATTTTTTTCTTATTTTTCTCATTTTTCACATCTTTCTCATTTTTCTCACTTTTCTCATTTTTTCTCATTTTTATCAATATCAATTCATTTCATTATTCCACATATCTCATTTTTGCATTCACAACACATTACCCAATTACTTTGGGTATTTTCACATAATATGCATATTTCACACTTTACACAATTTAGCCATTATCAATGGCTTTTCACAATGCATTTAACACATATATGACATTACAAATGTCATAGCACATTATTCATACTCAATCAATGAACCAAGTAGCTTAACACATTTTTCAACCAAAATGTGTTAAGTCCAAATGTCATGCAAATATAAACATTATACTCAAAGTTTGTACATACCTCTACTAGCAACCCAAACCAAGCTTAATACAACCTCCAATCCTATCCTTCCAACTTGCCCTTCACCACTTGGATGAAGCAAATCAACCTCCCTCAATGCCTATACCAAATGTGATCATACATAATCTTTTAATATCATATTCTAAGGTATTCTCAACATCAAACCATAATTAAACATCACTCTAAACCAAATCCCAAAATTAAGCTCCACCTCACTTTAACTTTGAAAAACCATATCAAGCCATTTAAATTAGTGTTTTAAGTTTATTAATATCATTAAAAACATATTTTAATACATTTAAATCATTTACATTATAACAATACACTCTTATACACAAAATCTCAAAAATGGCATAACCTTCCCCATTGAAGGTTTTCCATTCCAACACAATCCATTACTCATTTTAAGCTTATATTCATCACATTTAACACTAAACAACATGCTTAAACAAATAAAATCACACAATTCAACCACTTTGGAAAATCACTTTTCCAAAACCCTAAATCTCCACTTCCATTCTCAAACTCCAACCAAACACAATCAAATCCAATATTTGACTTTAAAATAGTTGTTTATGTATCAAAACAACTCATTTGGAATCAATTTACACAATTAAAAACCAAGATTTCAAAACCCCAAAAATTACATAACCCTAAATTCTCTCTCTTCACCAATCTTACCCAAACTCAACCATTTCTTTAATCCAACCTTAAAATCATTAATAACCAATCAAAACAACTTCATTCATATCCAATTAAGCAATTAAATCATGCTACTATAGAATTCCAAAATTTACATAAGACACTTTTCCATAGAATTTGAAAATTTGGTAAGAAAGCTTACCAATTGATAAACAAACTTCTAAAACTCCACTTGAATCCTTAAAATCTCTTCAATTTTTGGAGTATGGAAGAAGCAAATCCCTCTCTTGAAGCCATGAAATTCGGCCTTGAAGGAAAGAAGAAGAAGAAGACTTTATTTTTTTTTATTTCTCTTTCCTTTCACCCTTTAATTTTAAACCATATATATATATATATTAAAATAATTTAATAATTAATTATTTAATTAATTATTTAATAAATTAAAAGTCCTAAATTCCCTCTTCCATTCAAAAATAATTTATTTTTGAATTATTTTATTAATTTTAAATTTCTAAGATTTAATTACCAAAATACCCTTTTACTTTGACTTTTCTTTTAAAAAGTGTTGATTTTTATATGTTATGTATATTTTACATATATATCACATATATTATCCACTTTTTCATTTAAAACCCCTTCATTTTTTATTTAAAACTATTAATTTAATTTATCCATTTAAATTATAATTTATTTTATCAAATTTTCAAAAATTAGAACTTTTCAAAAATTTAGGTTATTACACATATGCACAAGTAATGTGTATCTTATATACACATCAAATGTACCTTATATGTGTATTAAATATTTAGTATGTAATGCATTAATCCAACATATACAATTAATATGTATATGTTATATACTCTAGATATACAATTTATATCTCCAAATACTTATTTAATTTCTCCAAAATCACGGATGTTACACAGCTTGTTGAAGGATTCGGCTTCGACCCATTTGAAAAAATAATCAACTGCTACTACAATAAAACAGTAACTGTTTGAGGCTGTCGGATGTATTTCTCCTATAATGTCGATACCTCAGGTGGCAAATGGCCAGGGTGAAGACATTGAATGTAGTTCTTCAGGAGGCATGTGATTCAAGTTACCATATATCTGACATTGCTGGCACTTCTTGACAAACTCAATACAGTCTCTCTCCATGGTCAACCAATAGTAACCTTGTCGAATAATCTTCTTAACTAGGGCCAAACCACTCATGTGCGGACCGCAACTCCCCGCATGTATTTCTGACATGATGCGCTCCACTTCAGGCTTTCTTAAACATCTCAAATGCACTCCATCAGGCCATCTTTGATATAACTCTCCATGGAAGGTGATATATTATAATGACCACCTCCTTATGGCTCTTCTCTCTTTCTTTGTTGCCACCGCTGGGTATTCTC
This sequence comes from Garcia nutans, assembly GCA_947685225.1. Lineage (NCBI taxonomy): Eukaryota > Viridiplantae > Streptophyta > Magnoliopsida > Malpighiales > Euphorbiaceae > Garcia > Garcia nutans. The sequence continues at coordinate 31,263,504 of CANTUV010000013.1, forward strand.
TTTCCTCCAAAAATTGCCTTATAATATCATACCACACATCATGGTCTATATCAACTTCCATGATTGTCTGATATTCATAGCAAGGAGTTGATGAACTGGTCAAGATCAGAGGCTTAAGGAATAGGCTAGCAGGATTTTCCCATACCGAAGCCAATGTGGCCAAGGCATCAGCCATCTGATTTTCTTCTCTTGACAGGTGTATAAACCTACACTCCTTAAAATTCTTCTTCATCATGGTCAGGTAATGGTGGTATGGTTTCAATTTTTCTTCTTTCAACTCCCACTCTCCATTTACTTGGGATGCTACTAGCAACGAATCACCATAAACTTCCACTTTATCTACCTTCATAATCATTAGGGTTTCCAAACCGAAAATACCCACCATATTATTGGTTGCCCTAAATTTCAACTTTTTGGCTAAAGGGATGAGTTCCCCTTCGGGCGATTCTAGTATAACTCCCAAACCTGCTCCTTTCCTGTTTACCGCTCCATCAAAATACATTTTCCATCCTTGTACTTCAATTACTTCTAAATGTTTATCTGGAAATTCCAAGATTACCTCTTCACTTTCTGGTAATGGTTGTTGAGCCAGGAATTCTTCCACCGTTCTACCCTTGATTGTTTTTCTGGTTACATACTCGATCTCAAATTCTTCTAATATTATCAACCATCGATCATATTTCCCAATTAAAGAGGGTGTCTCCCTTAAGTATTTCATTGGATCCAACCTGGAAATTGCTTGCACACTATATGATTGAAAGTAATGCCACAACTTCTTAGAAGACCAAACCACGGCTATACATGTCTTTTCAATGATACTATACTTAATTTCATAAGGTAGGAGCTTTCTACTCATATAGTAAATGGCATGCTCAGTCCCCGACTCATCTGCTTGGGCTAGCATGGCTCCTATCGACTCTTCTTCTACTGCTAAGTATAGTAATAAAGTTTTGCCTGGTTTAGGTGGTTTCAAAACAGGTGGATTCAACAAATACTCTTTTATTCGATCAAAGGCCTTTTGACATTCTTCATTCCATACGACCGGCTGATTCTTTCTAATTAACTTGAAGATAGGCTCACAGATTGTTGTGAGCTTTGCTATAAATCTGCTAATGTACTGCAGTTTACCAATGAATCCCTGAACTTCTCTCTCCGTCTTTGGGGCTGGCATTTCCCTAATTGCTTTGACTTTATCAGGATCAATCTCAATGCCATTTGGACCAATTACATGTCCCAATAATTTGCCTGAAGTAACACCGAATACACACTTCTTCGGGTTTAATCTTAGCTTATACTTCAAAGCTCTATTGAAGAATAATTCTAAATTCTGGAAGTGTTGCTCCCTTGTATCCGACTTCACCATCATATCATCAACATATACTTCAACTTCTTTGTGCATCATGTCATGAAATAGTGTGGTGGCCATCCTTTGGTAGGTCGCTCCAACATTCTTTAAGCCGAAAGGCATCACCCTATAACAAAATATACCCCATGTAGTAATGAAGGCAGTTTTGGCTTTATCCTCTTGGGCCATTAACACTTGATTGTATCTGGAAAATCCATCTATAAACTAGTGTAGCACGCTAGAGGCTGCACTATCAATAAGAACATCTATATGAGGTAAAGGAAAATCATCCTTAGGGGAAGCCTTGTTTAAATCTCTATAGTCCATGCAAACCCTTATCCTTCCATTTTTCTTTGGCACGGGTACTATGTTGGCTAACCAATTTGGATATTCTATCACTTCAAGGAACTTCACTTGTATTTGCTTAGTGACCTCTTCTTTAACCAATTCAGCCCACTCAGGTCTTAATCGCCTAAGCTTTTGTTTGATAGGCTTAATGTGAGTGTAAGTAGGAATATGATGCTCAGCTATGTCTCGATCTATCCCCGGCATATCTTCATAAGACCAAGCAAACACTTCTTCATATTTTTTGAATATTTTTCAAATCTCTCTCTCTCATCAGGAGTAAGGTCTGATGGTATGCTAATGTTTTTAGGATTTTCAGTTGTTCCCAAATTTAATGATTGCATGTTAACAGAATTAATAGTAAAGATGCTCATGTAACTGCTATTTGAATGTATGCAACCATCAAGAGAAACATCACACAAGTAAGAAAAATCAGACTTTATTGCATTCATTTTGGAAAAGAAAACATCATCATCCTCATACAAAGCAGACAAATTAAAATCAAAATCAAAATCATTGTTCTCAGAATCATAAAGCAGGATGTCTTCAAACTTCTCTTCAACCAGGGCAGCAATCTCTTCCGGAGTCTTTTCGGCTTTCAGGGTAGCTTCATTCTTCTCTTTTGGATTGGATTCTTTGTTGGTTGATAAAGTGAGCTCTTTCTTCACTTGTTCCACTAGCTTAGCAACATCTGCAAAAATTTCAAAACCTGGAATTAACTTACCCATGAACATGATCGGCTCGGGCTTTCCTTGGAGTGGTCCCATATTTGGAGCTTTGACAAAGATCTCTTCAAGTGGTGGGAAGCTCATCTTCTCATTATTTTATCTCAATTATACCTCATTTATTTCTTACCAAATGAACTGTGAATTCTATCATTTAGTTTCTTATGTACCTTGTTATCTTATTTCCCCAATAACTTTTGTTCTACTAATCCGAATGTAAAAATTCTTGATTTCACTCGAACTAGACTCATATGAGTCCTTATGGTTAAATTTCTAGATTTAAATTTGTTACACATAATTCTTGATGACTCCTTGAACTCTTCCCTGGCCAATTGGTTACTCAAGTCTGCGCAATACATACTATTTCATTTACAACTTTATCTAAGAAACTCAGATTGGGACGATTCTTATCTTAAATTAAACTAGACACATAAGGATATATTAAGTAAAACTTTCAGCTTAAAATAGGTAACAAGTGATTTTTGGCACAATTTCTAATTCAGCCCTGCAGTCTGCTAGGGTCTGCCTGCGCATGGTTCGCTCATTCTTGTGTAACTTCTACATTTTAAGTCCAATCGAGATGAATCAAACTCCTATGATTCACCAACATACAAGGGTTCATTTATATCTTCTATCACAACATCTAATTCCTGAGGTAAATGGACCAAAACCTGGACTCAAGGCACAAATCTCAGTCAGTCCGGTTTCACAATTCCAGTGTGCATGAGTTATACTCTTTTGATCATATCTTTTTATCTAAAAGTGGGATTTAGGAAATTAGAAATTATATGTTTTCATAACACATAAGGTTACATTTAAGTCTTCTTTCACAGCTTCTAAATGTGTCATTAAGGTCACCTGGACTCAAGGCACAAATCTCAGTCTGTCCGGTTTCACAATTCCAGTGTGCATGAGTTATACTCTTTTGATCATATCTTTTTATCTACAAGTGGGATATAGGAAATTCCAAATTCTATTGTTTCCTAACACATAAGGGTACATTTAATTTTTATTTCACAGCTTCTAAATGTGTCATTAAGGTCACCTAAACGTAGTCCCAAGTCACAGGTTACTGACTGAGGAATCTCAGTTTTTCAGTTTGTACGCCTGGTATCATTTTGATCATAAATTTCATTCCACACATGAAAATGAGTTGGTTAAAAAGCCTATGGTTTACTGACTTAATGGAGAACAATTAAGTCTTCTTTGTCAAGTTCTAGTTCTATCATTTTTCTAGTCTAAATTTCGGTTGAAGTTCCAGAAAAATGCAGGACACATGACTGGCTGCAACAAAACAACACAACATAGCACTCCCATATTTACCTCCCTTATAACCTCAACCCCAAAATCAATCAATACACAACAAGCACTTCTATATCATCATCAATCTCAACCACATAACCACCACAAATCAAGCACATGAACAATTATAGCAATTACACATCCAAATGCAAAGGCAATAGAGATCACTGATTCAAGAAGGTTAAAGTACCAAACCTTTTTCCCCTTTGCTTTCCTTAGCTCATCTTTGATCTTTTTCTTCTTTTTCCTTTAGCTTTTCTTGATTTCCTACAAGAATTCTAGTATACACACTTTAAACATACATCCTATGGTTTGAAAACATAAGCTACCAATTCATTTCTTGCCAATTTTTCCTCAATCTAATCTCCTCTAACCTTAAAACCATTGTTTCTTTCATCAAATCCTTCAAATAATTATTTCTTGAATTTTCTCCAAATCTAGCTACATGAACCCTAATTTCAATCTCTTAAATTAACCATTAGTCCATGAAATTAAAACTAGAGATAGGTTTCTCTTACCTTATAATCTTGTTTGTCACCAAAATCTTCAACCAAAAGCCTTAAACTTTGGAAAAATCACCTCCTTCTTCCTTTTCTTATGGTTTGGAAGAGTTCACCATGTAAGAGAGGGCTTTTATTTTCTTTCCTTAGCTTATTTTGATCCAAATGGCAGCCATAAGTGGTGAAAATATGTTGGTATAGATGTTGACTTCCAATTGGTACACCTTATAGCAAAAATGGCCACTTTTAATTGGTCCACTTGCCTTCTTCTTTTATCTATTTATTTGGCAAGCCATTAGGCTTCCTTTTATTCATATTTTGACCCCCTCAACTTTCTTGTGCTGTAATTTTATAGTCTAGGGTGTGAAAATATCAAAATACCCTCCAGCGATTAATCGATTGTAACTTTTAAACCGTGCGTTTTTGGGAAAAAGTGAAACCCACGGTTATGACCCGATTAATCTCAAGAATATTCTTTTGGGGTCAGATATGGGCACTATTAAGAACTTCCGACTCTTAATTTTTAAGTTTACATAGTTGCCCCTAACTTTTGTGAAATTTTCACTTAGGTCCTTTTGATATCCCTTCCTGACCTTACTGTCTTTCTTTATTAATATATTTTTACTCGTAACTCCAAATTAAGTAATTCTTATTCCCACTGAAACTGGACATCTGGGGATACATTGTGTCAAAATTTCAGGTCGATCTGAGCTATATCTGATTTTTGACGATCCTTCGAATTCAAGCCTACTATGCTGTCCTGAGGCAGCTTGCACATTTTCTACTAAATCCATCATATCTTATTATGTACAACTCCAAATTAAGTATTTTCAAGTTATACATCTATCTAAGACACAAATAAACAATTAAGTCTTCTTTGAGACTCTCTAATTTTGTCATTAACTTAGATGAAATTCGAGCTCAAGTTATAGGTCATGTTCTAAACTTCTTTGTTCTAAGCCTAAATCATATCCTCTATGTCTGTTTCTTACCAATCTGGGATTCAGGATGTTACAATTCTATCCCCCTTAATTTAAGATTCGTCCCAAAGCTTACTCATTCTATATACTTGATGTTCTTTAACTACTGTCTATTGCTTTTGCCACTCTTTCACCTTATTCACTTGATTGCTCTCTGTCATCTCTCTATATTGTTTACGCATTGCCTTATTTTGACACTTATTCATTTACTGGGATTAACTATTTTAAGATTCAACATGTTTTACCTTTTGTATTCTGTTTTCTTCCCATCTTTGCTCACTTGCTGTTTATTATTCTACAAGATTGTCCAGAAGAATTGGTTCAACACCTTAGAGGATAGTACATAAGGCTCAACTCTAAGGTACTTTATGCTCTCATTTTTATTGTGAAAAATTGGTTCAACACCTTAGAGGATAGTAATCAGAAGGATTAGGATTCATTGTATAAGGCCTTCATCCAGCAGTATGGGTATAATTCTGAGTTGGAAGTTACACTGATGGAGGTGGAGTCAACCTAGCAGAAACAAAATGAGAACTTTGTTGACTATGTGAAAATGTGGAGAAACAAGGCTGCATTACTCAAGAAGAGGCTAGATGAGTCAGATTAGATTATGATGATTATGAGAGGGGTGCTGTGAAAGGATGCCCTATACCCTTATTAGAGATTTTAAAGATCTCCTTCAAGAAGGTTTGCAAAAAGAAGAATGGAAAAGAGAGAAGAACAGATTTTCTGCAAGAAAAAATGAAAAAGGGAATTATTAGTCTAGCAATCAAAGCACACAAAAGGTAGTCGATGTTAATGCAACTGGTCTAAGAGGTAGAAGGTAGTTTTCAAAGTTAGGAAAACCATTATCCTAGGTTCTTAATAAGCTACAAAAGAAGGGATTGTTACAACCCTTAACTCCTTGACCATTGCCAAATCTTTTATCACTAAATTTTAATGCTAAAGCATTTTGTCAATTCCACCAAATGCAAAGGGCATGAGGCGGATAAATCTTTGAGGTTGAGGCATGAGATTTAGAATTTGATTGATAATGGAAACTTTCAAGAACCTAACAAGCCTAGCATGAAGGACAACCCATTGCCAAGGTTCAATAGAGTGCTACCACCAGCAACTTTCATGATAGAAGGAGGTTTTAACGAGAATTTTGATCTGTCTTCTTTCAAAGATGTAAGTGGCAAAGAAACTAAAGAAGAAGAAGTGTTGAGCAAGGTAGAACCAACTATTGTTAAGAAGGAAGTAGCCATCTATGTTGTGAATGAGTTATGGGATTCAACTGATAGTGATGATGAGTCAGAACCAAAGATAGAAGAGTGGACCTGGTCTAAGCTCGAAGAGGATGAAGTTCTGAATACTCGCTCTGGAAAGCCTTATTCAAGGCTGCCACCAAAGGAAGTAGAAGCCGATAAGGGGAAGGACACTAAAAAAGAAGTGAAGGAAGATGAAGATGATACAGTCCTTAAGCAATTGAAAAGGACTCAAGCAAGCATCAGTATTTGGGATCTATTGGCCACATCCAAGAAACATCATGAAACTATGGCCAAAGCCTTGGCTAGCATGCCAATATCCACTTATGTAACACCAGATGAGCTGGTTAATTTCATGAAGGAGTGATGAAGTACAAAGATGTTCAGAAGAAGAACAAGGTTGATGTGGGAATGATGTCATTTTCAGATGCAGATTCACCAGAAGAGGAAAGAGATCACATCCGCTCGCTTACTTTTCATCAAAGTAGAAGTCAAGAGAAAAAGGACTCAATGTGTTATGATTAATGATGGATATGTCATAAATGGATGCCCACTCAAGATCCTACCAAAGCTAGCTATGTCAATGAGAGATTTAAGCTTGACTGAGGTGACCGTTAGGGCTTATGACAATACTAAAAGGCATGCTGAGGGAACCTTTAAGGCTGTTGTGAAGGCTGGCCCGATTGAATCCATGGTGGAATTTATAGTCCTGGATATACCAGTCTCTTTTACAATACTGTTGGGTCGACCTTGGTTCCATCCTCTTTGTAGAGTTCCTTCTACATTCCATCAGAAGATCAAGTTCCCAAATAGAGATGAGACAGTGGTTATCGATGCTGAAGACAATGAAGTGGTAAATACTTTGATGATTGAGAGGCCTCTTAATGGATTCAAGTGGCTGGTATTTTTGATAGTGAGATAATGGACTCTAGAATTTTGGCTATGATGCTATGATGAAGAAAATGAACTATCTACTAGGCTCTGGCCTTGGAAAGGGAAAGGTAGGTGTAACAACGCTCCCAGATTTCAAGACACAAACTTCCAAGAAAGGGTTATGATATGATGAAGCAAATGAAGGTGTTTTGCTGAAAAGAATGAGAAGATGAGTTTTCCTCCACTTGAAGAAGTGTTCATCCAAGCTCCAGATATGGGACCATTCCAAGGGAAGCTGGAGCCAATCATGTTCATGGGGAAGCTGATTCCAGGTTTTGAGATCTTTGTTGATGTTGCTGAGTTGGTGGAACAAAGGGAGAAAAGCTTATCCTACCAGTTGACAAGGAATCTGACCCAAAAGAAAAAAAAGAAGCTTCCCTGAAGATCCAAAAGACTCTAGAGGAAATTGTTGCTCTCATTGAAGAACAGTTTGAGAACCTGTAGTTTATGATGATGAGAACAGTGATGTTGATTTTGATTTTGATTTTAATTTGACTGCTTTGTATAAGGATGATGATGGTTTCTTTTCCAAAATGAATGCAATAAATCTGATTTTGCTTACTTGTGTGATGTTTTTCCTAATGGACACATACATTTAAGCAGTGATTACATGATCATTTTTAATATTAATTTTGTTGATACATAATCATTAAATTTGAGAACAACTGATAATCTTAAGAATATTAGTATAACATCCGACCTTACTCCTGAAGAGAGAGAGAGAGAGAGAGATTAGAAAAAATATTTTAAAAAAATATGAAGAAGTCTTTACTTGGTCTTATGAGGATATGCCTGGAATTGATCAAGATATAGCCGAGCACATGATTCCCACTTACACTCACATGAAACCTATCAAACAAAAGCTTAGATGGTTAAGGTCATAATGAGCAGAGTTGATAAAAAAAGAAGTCACTAAGCAGATACAAGTAAAATTCTTTGAAGTGATAGATTATCCAAGCTGGTTAGCCAACATAGTTCCCATGCCAAAGAAAGATGGGAGAATTAGGGTTTGTGTGGACTATAGAGACTTGAACAAGGCTTCCCCTAAGGATGACTTTCCTTTACCCCATATAGATATCCTTATTGATAGTGAAACCTCTAGTGTGCTACACTCACTCATAGATGAATTTTTCAGATACAATCAAGTGTTAATGACCCAAGAGGATAAAGTTAAAACTGCCTTCATTACCACGTGGGGTATATTTTGTTATATAGTAATGTTGTTTGGGCTAAAGAATGCTGGAGCAACCTACCAAAGAATGGCACCCACCTTGTTTCATAACATGATGCATAAGGAAGTTGAGGTCTATGTTGATGATATGATGGTGAAGTTAGATACAAGAGAGCAACATTTCCAAAACCTAGAGATATTTTTTGAGAGAGCAGTAAAGTATAATCGAAGGTTGAGCCTAAAGAAATGTGTGATTGGAGTTACTTTTGGCAAAATGCTAGGGCATGTGATAGGCCTAAATGGCATTGAGATTGACCCTGACAAGGTTAAGGCAATCAGGGATATGCCAACCCCTAAGATGGAGAAGGAAGTTTAGGGGTTCATCAGAAGGTTACAATACATTGGCAGGTTCATAGCAAACCTTACCACAATCTATGAACCTATCTTTAAATTGCTTAAAAAGGACTAGCCAGTCAAGTGAAATGAAGAATATCAAAAGTCCTTTGAGCGTATAAAAGAGTATTTGCTAAATTCGCCTATTTTGAAACTACCTAGTCTCGGTAGACCTTTGTTACTATACTTAATAGTAGAGGAAGAGTCAGTAGGTGCAATGCTAGCCCAAATAGATGAACTGAGGGTTGAGAACGCAATCTACTATTTGAGTAGAAAGCTCCTACCTTATGACGTTAAGTATAGTGTTATTGAAAAGACTTGTATAGCTAGGGTCTGGTCGTCTAAGAAGTTATGACATTACTTTCAGTCTTACAGTATGCAAGCATTTTCCAAGATGGATCCAGTGAAATATTTAAGGAAGACACTGTAGACCTTTAATTTTTGACCCAGTCCGGTCCGATATGTTTTAATTAGTCCAAAATAAATTGTGTTGTCCAATATATTTTAATTAGTCCAAAACAATTTTTGTTATCTTAATTAAATAATTTTTGCTTTAGTATCTAATTTTTATTAATAAAAAATAAAAATAAACAAATAAAAAAAATCGGGGACGAAAAATTTCGTCGTCGAAAAGAGTTGCGGCGAAATGGCCTTGGGCCATTTTGCCCATAGGAACTTCCTGTGGCCCGCAGGCCAATTTTCGCCAGCTGCGGCAGTTTTTTTTCGCTAGTGAAATTTTTTCCGACGCAAATTTTTTTGAAACCTAATACAATTAGGTTTCAGTTTTCTTTTCTTAATCAATATTAGATTCTGTGAATAACTAGAATTAACCATAAAAATCTTTTATAAATAAGACCAAAAACAACACAAAAAGGGGACGAAAATTTGGAGGGATTTTGGAAGAAAAATTGAGGAGGAAAACCTTGAATCAATCAGAATTTTTTGAGAGAGCAAACAAACAATTCAACCCATCAAAGGCAGCAAAGCTTGTCTTTGTTCTTGTTCATCCAAGAAGTGATTTTTGGTGGAACCAACAAACGAAGGTATGAATTTCTTTATTTGTTTTATTAATTCACAGTAGCTTCATCACTATAGATCAAAAATAATTGTTTCTGTTTCTTCAAAATCAAAAAACCCTAAGAACCTTAATTCACCTTTTCTAAAGTTTAAAAACTTTAATTCGTTGCTTTGTTTTCCAAAAATCTTAAAATTGTTGTTTTTGTTTCTTGAAAATCTTAAAATCCTAATTTGAATCTATTTCTTTTCAAAACCTTAAATTGAATCTGTTTCTTTCCAAAAACCCTAAAAAACATCTTTTCTGTTTCTATAAACTTTATATCATTTTGTTTATTTTCATAAAGTTTCATAAAATTATCAATTGATTTTTCAAATTCTAAAACTTAATGCATTCTCGGAAACCCTAATTCTAAAATTCTAAAACCCTAATTCAATTCCAAAACCCAAAACAGTAAACCCTAAATTAGCTAACCTAAACCCTAATTTTTCTAAACCCTAATTTTTAAAACCTTAAAACCATATAAATCTAATTCTACACAGTAAGCTTAAAAACCATAATTCAATAACCGTAAATCATAAATTTAATTGTTTTAAAGTGTTCAAACACTAATTTCATGATTTTACTACTCAAACACTAATTTGGTTAATCAAAGAACTTTATCAACCTATTAAATTCTAAAACTTGGCTCCATCTCAATTCTTTTAAATTTACAGTAGCTTGAACCCATGAATTCCCAAAACCTTAAACACATTAAATAAAGAAATTTAAATAGAAACAGGAGCCCTAATTTGAATTTTTATTTGCCTTATCCAATTTTATATTTGATTATGCTTTGATTTATTTTATATGCTTTAATTTATTTAAGTTCAATGCTTGGTTTACTTAATTTATCATGGATGGATGTTTACATTCTATTGTTATTTAATATCTTTGATGAATGATTTATTTATGATGAATGGTTATTTACTTTTATCAATTTATTTAGATTTCCAAATGTTGTAAGAGGTATGTTTCCACTTTGTGGGTATCTCATTAAATATCATGTAATTTAAATCATTTTTCTATTTTTAGAACCAATGTAAAGGACATGTTTCTACCTTTCTGTGGGTGTCCTATTTAGGCTTGGATCATGTAAGGGCATGTTTCCATCTTCGGATGGGTGTCCATTTATTTGTTTTGCTTGGACATTGTTTTGATTTTTAATATAATGATGCTTTATTTTAATTATTGTGTGTAATATGGATAATATTGTTATATTTAAGAATTTTATAATATTAAGACATGTAAAGGAGACCGGTTCCAATGAACCGGGCTTTGTGGGGGTGCTGGGCCATTTCTCACCTTTCCCACATGTACCCAACTTTCCGAACCCATTTGGGGGTTGGGGATTTCTTAGGAATCGAGTCATCCACCCCTTTCTTTTTCCCAGCCCATCTTGGTGATGACTCCATTTTCTTCGAACTTAGGTCCGTGTTCTCTAAGGCCCCGAGCCTAAACAGTGCCGAAGTCGCAAGAACTATTCCATCAGGAGTGGGGGCAAAAATCCCCGCTCACAATGGCGACTCCATTGGGGAATAAGAGAAGTTGATTCCATTGGTCTTTATATTATTCTATTCTTTCTTATAATGATATTATCCATTGCATCATAGTAGATTGCATCGTGTGCGTGAGTTAGGACGCCCGTGTTACCCATGTTATGTTATGTAAGGGATACCATACTTTCACTTATGGTATGGAGATCGAGCATGGCATAACCACTCATAGCCTCGTACCATTCGATATATACTTGCTATGGGAACCTAAGCCTTTTTACCCAAAGACTAAAGCTCATGTAATTGGTGTAGTTACTTTTGTAATATCCTCATTTATGCCCTAGAAGTTTTGCATATTGTTGTTGTTGTTATTGTTATATATTGGATTGAATATATGTGTTAAATTGTAAGAGAAAAGAAATTGAGAAGAGAAAGTATATGTATATGTATTTTGGGAAGAAATAGGGTTTAGAGACAAATTTATATGTTGTGTATATGTTAATATATATGACATATAAAGTGGTCAAAAGGCTTGGTCAATGCAAGAGAAGATATTTATTTGAGATTGGTAAATTACTTAATTGGGCACATATAAGACAAAAAGATAATTATGTGAATAAGGGCACTTTGGTAATTGCTTGGATAAAATCACATGGTGGATATTTAAAGAAGGCTTGACTTGTGTTTTCTTCATCATTTCTTCTTCTTCTTCTTGTTGATGGCCGGCCCTCCATAGCCAAAGAGAAAGAAAGAGACAAGTGATGGTTTTGATGATTTCAAGCTTAAATTGAAGAAAGATTAAGTGTTCAAGTGTTGATTTAAGAAGTTTTTAACTAAGGTAAGATCTTTTCTCTAATTTCTTCAATTCTTTTGAAGTGGTATGATTAAGTTGCTTATGGTATGATTGTAAGTATTGATTTTGCTTGATAGATGAGAAGTTGGGTTGGTGTTGGTGATGGAAGAGTAGGATTGGTGTTTAGTGAAATTGTTTCTGTTTTAGGATTAGTAAAGGCTGTGACTTGTATGATTTTTAATTAATTTTAGAAAAATGTTCTTGAAGTGAATTTTTGATATGTTGTGCCTCTATGAGTCTAGAATGACTGAAAAATATGTTGATTCGATTTTGGAATGGTTATGAGTTTAGAAAGATTATTTTCATTAGACCTGTTCCGGCAGGTACCTTAACTGGGACAGCTATATTTCGTGATTTTTAATAAAATGTAGAAAAATCATATCCAATCGAATTTTGGATATGTTGTTGCTTAGTGAGTTTAGTATTTGAGAAAAATAATTTGGAATCACGTTGATTGAATTTGATTTATGGAATTCACAAAGTTCAGAACTGCTGCCAGGATGCAGGGCAATTGGGGCAGTCTGGTTAGGTGAACTATTTGACCAAGATTTTGTGTTCAGTTTGATCTGAAATTTTAAAGGGATGATTTTAAGATACAAAACTAAATTCTGTAAAAAGTTTAGAATTTTTAGTCAAGTAGATTATTTTATACAATTTTTCAAAATAAGGATAAAATGGAGTTTAAAAACCAGAATGTACTATTTATGGTTAGGGTTTTAATTCTTTGTTCTTCTTGCATTGCTTTGGTTCTCCAAAGGTAGGTTGGTCCTTAAACCTAACCCTAAACACACTTGAATCAATGAATGTTATAATCAATTGTTCTTTGCCCTAATTGCATTGTTGAGATTGAACAATGTTATGTTGTGCATTGTGAATGGTAATGTGTTTCATGAGTAATGTGGAATGAAATGTTGATATTTATGAATGATGCTATGTGAAATATAATGTGATCATGGATGAGATATATATATATACTTGAATAATGAGATGTTATATTGTGAAATGAAATGTGAAGCCATTGTTATTGGCTAAGATGATGTAATTGAAAGAAAGAAGGCATGTTTGCCTAAATGTGATGAGAATTGAGAATGGAAATGAATTGTTTGTTTAATATGTTATTCAGTTTCAGAGTTCTGGATTTGGGTGGCATGCCTAAGAAATGATGAAAGGTAACAGTCTTGCCGGGTTGAGGACCTCCTCATAGGTGTTGAGTTGATGGTCCAAGAGACTGGGTCTGTTACACTATGAGATACATGATTTGTAACAGTCTTGCCGGGTTGAGGATCTCCTCATATGTGTTGAGTTGATGATCCAAGAGACTGGGTCTGTTACACTATCCATGGATAGAGATACATGTATATACTTTGCCTACGGGCGTGATTATTGTGACTATGAACCAAAGCAGTAACTCTGAACTCTGAATATCGTATTAAATACTTGTTGGGCCCATAGGTGTCAAGGTTATATGAATGTCCTAAATAATGTTATGAGTTTAATGAAATGAGATGTTGGTTATGGAGTATGATTGATTAATGTTGAATGTGAAAAGATGTTGAAATGTGGTATGCTCATATAACTATGATTTGTGAAATGCATAATTGTGTGGTTAACTTTATATTTATGATGTTGAACTTATCAATAACATATGTGGCATTGCATTTCATTAAAGCATACCGTTAGCATGTTTTATCTTACTAAGCCGTTGGCTTAGCACGATAGTGTTTAATCGCGCAGGTAGTAGAGTGGATAGAGTTGAACCCGAGAGTTCATCAAGACCTAGTAAGAGTAGACCTTGAAGAATCCATTTTGGGAGCTTAAAGATCAGAGCAGACTTGCCAATCATGTATAAATTTTATGTGTTGTAAAACTTGAGTTTTGATGTATATGAATTTGTAAATATGTAAATATTTTATAACTTCCGCTGTGTAATATTTAAATATGGGGGTTGTCACAAAACCTTTATTTTATGTTGTACTAGAAGTGTAAATCCTTTTTGCAGGTTGTAGTTGAGGTTACAAGGGGGATTTATTGGGAGTGTACTGAGAATGATTTTGTTTGCATTGGTTTGTGTAAAATGTTTTTGAAAATAAGAAAAAAACCGGTTTTGTCGACACTTGGGACTCAATTTTTAGGCGAAACTATGACAAAAATTTTGTAAAAATCGGAACTAAAATTTGACTAAGTAAAATTGGTAGCAACATTAGGTTAGTGTGGCGCCTCTACTCAGCTTACATATGTAGGTTGGGAAGGGGTGTTACAACTTTCCTTAGGTTTATACCCAAATGCATGTTGTTTCACTATGGTAAATTTATCTTGGTTTAAATCATGGCTTATTTGGTTTGTTCTTTTTCTAATATGACCAAAGTACATTTGTAAGCTCAAATGATTTTTTCTAAATCCAAAAGACCAAAGCTATTTTCAAAACGTTTTCAAAATGGTCTTTGGACATAAAACTTTTCTAAAAATAAATCAAAAATTCTTTTGCTTATGGTCCAAATACTAAGCCCAAAATCTAATTTTCCTAAAATCTTTTTACAATGGGCTTAGAAATAAAATTATTTTTATCCAACCTATCTTAAAAAGAGCTTGCAAATTATTTAGGTCAATTATGAAATACTAAAAATCAATTGTGAGCCTAGTTTATACTAAGAATAATTAATCATGGGCTTGTTTTTGGCATGAATCATTAGTTACTTTTTTCAAGTGAGAAATCTATTTATAATAAACCTCTTAATTTTGTTTTAATCCAATATAGCATAAAAGATACTTTAGTTGGTTAAATGGATTAAAACCTAATTAATGGGAATTATTATAAACTGATTTCCAGTTTTGAAAATATAACTATTGGTTAAAACGTCCGAGGGAATTGTTCGAAAACAAGATGCCTCATGTTGGTATTTTGTTAGCCATATACCTAGGAAAGAGACTCGCCGTTCGTGTGTGGGTGTTATAAGGTTGGAAGGAACGTCCTATTTGTCCTTTTTTGTCTATTATTTGTGCATACATGCATACATGCATACATTTTCATATCATTGATCCTTTCTGGCTCACAGCCCTGGATTACGACAGTTCAAAAGCTTACGACAATTCGACCTACGCCGAAGATGAAGTATCTAGCAACGACTCTATCACTTGCTCACCAAAAATAATGGATCCCGAACCAATTCAAAGAATGTTGGATGATGCCCTCAACGCTAAGATGGAAGAAATAAAAGAGGCCCTAGCTGAGACCATGAAGAACCAATTGACTGCAATCTTAGAAAATCATGCTGAGGCATCTGCTAGCAATAAGAAGCCAAAGGACAAAGGGAAGACTAAAGTTGGTGAAGTGGTTTTTGATGATGAAAAGGTGATCATTGATGATGAGAACGATTGGGCTCAATACTACCAAGATCCTCAAGACAAGAGGAAAGAACCGAAGGTTGTTGAAAGGTCAACTATGGAGAAAACCGAAACTTCTAATGTTGAAAAAATGATTACTGATTTAGAAAAGAAATTTGAGAAGAAACTAAAAACTGAAGAAATGTCCGAAGTTGACAAACTATTTGAGTTAGATGAAGAAGTCCCATACAAGTTCAAGATGCCATCCTTTGTGAAGTTTGATGGAACCGGAAATCCTCATCTCCATGTGAAGTAATATATCACTGCCATGCAGTCTGCCCGAGCTACTAAGGCTCAAACTCTAAGGTACTTTATGCTCTCATTGGACCCTATTCTCCAAAATTGGTTCAATACCTTAGATGATGGAACACAAAAGAGTTGGGATCTGCTTTATAAAGCCTTCATCAAACAATATGGATATAATGTCGAGATGGAAGTTGCCTTAATGGAAGTTGAGTCCATTAGGCAAAGGTCGAATGAGAATTTTGTGGATTATGTGAAGAGATGGAGAAACAAGGCCGCTCTGCTCAAGAGGAGGCCCGATGAATCTGATAAAATAAGGATGATTGTGAGAGGGGTGTTGCCTAGTCTTCGTGAGAGGATGTCTCATACACTCATCCGTGATTTCAAAGACCTTCTCCAAGCGGGTTTGCAAATTGAAGAATGGGAAAGGGAGAAGAACCATTTTTCAACAAGAAGGAATGAGAAAGGGAACTATCAATCTGGTACTCAAAGCATGCAAAAGGCAGTCAATGTCAATGCTACTAACCAAGGAACAAGGAGACAATTTTCGGAATTGGGGAAACCGATGGCTTAGGTTCTCAATAAGCTTCAAAGAAAGGAATTGCTACAACCCTTAAATCCTCGCACTTTGCCTAACCCTCTCCTACCTAATTTTGACACTAAAGCATTTTGTCAGTTTCATCAAATGCAAGGGCATGACACGGATAGATGTGTGAGGTTGAAACATGAGAGCCAAAATCTAATTGATAATGGGAAGTTACCTGAGCCCAATAAGCCAAACACCAAAGATAATCCCTTACCAAAGTTCAACAGGGTACCACCGCCGGCAACTTTCATGATTGGAGAAGGTTTGCATGAGGATTTTGTCATGTCTTCTTTTCAAGATGTGGGTAGAGAAGCAACCAAAGAAGAAGAGGTATTTGGAAAATTAAACAAGCTATGATGGGTGAAGAGGTAACAATTTATGTTGTCAATGGGTTTTGGGATTCAAGCGATAGTGATGATGATCTTGTATCCAAGAAGGAGGAGTGGACTTAGTCCGAACCCGAAGAAGATGAAGTAATGAACACTAGATCCGGTAAGCCTTATGCAAGGCCACCACCTAAGGAGGTAGAAACTAATAAGGGTAAGGAAGCTGAAATAGGAAATAAAGAAGAGGAAGATGATGTTGTGCTCAAGCAATTGAAAAGAACCAAAGCAAGTGTTAGCATTTGGGACTTATTAGCTACTTCTAAAAAGCACTGAGAAACTATAGCCAAAGCCTTGGCTAGCATGCCAATTTCTACCTCCACAACACCGGAGGAGCTGATCAACTTCATAAAAATTGGAGGGGTAATGAAATGTGAAGAGGTTCAAGAGAAGAGTGAAGTTAATATGGGAGCAGTTTCTTTTTCAGATGCGGATTTACTAGAGGAGGGGAGAGATCACATCCGCCCTCTCTTTATCAAAATAGAAGTCAAGGGAAAGAGGACTCCATGTGTAATGGTCGATGATGGGTCTGCCATAAATGTTTGTCCACTTAAGATATTGCCAAAGGTAGCTATGTCAACAAGGGATCTAAACCCAATTTGCAACAAGTAACAATTCGGGCTTTTGACAATACTAAGAGACACATCAAAGGGACTTTCAAAGTTGCTGTCAAGGTTGGTCCAATTGAATCTATTGTTGAGTTTGTTGTTTTAGACATACCAGTTACCTTTGCCTTACTCTTGGGGCAACCATGGTTTCATCCTCTTGGTGGAGTTCCTTCCACCCTTCATCAAAAGATCAAGTTCCCCAACAAAGATGAGACAGTGGTCATTGAAGCTGAAGATAATGAGATTATTAATGCTCTAATGATTGAGAGGCCTTTCAATGGTTTCCAAGTAGATATAATTTCTGATGAGGAAGTAGTGGACTCCAAAATCTTGAATATGATGAAGAACATGAACTACCTTCCTGGAGCTGGTCTTGGAAAGGGTAAGGCCGGTTTGATAAAGCTGCCGGACTTTAGAACTCAAACTTCCAAGAAAGGGTTGAGATATGATGAAGCTAACAATGTCCAGCCAAAGAAGAGTGAGAAGATGAGCTTCCCACCACTTGAAGAGATTTTTGTCAAAGCTCCAGATATGGGACTACTCCAAGGAAAGCCCGAGCCGATCATGTTCATGGGTAAGTTGATCCTAGGTTTTGAAATTTTTGCAGATGTAGCCGAGCTAGTGTATCAAGTGAAGAAAGAGCTCACCCTGTCAGCCAATAAAGAATATCCAAAAGAGAAGAATGAAGCTATCCTGAAAGCCGAGAAGACTCCGGAGGAGATTGCTGCCCTGGTTGAAGAAAAGTTTGAAGACATCCTGCCTTATGATTACAATGATTTTGATTTTGATTTTAATTTGTCTGCTTTGTATGAGGATGATGATGTTTTCTTTTCCAAAATGAATGCAATAAAGTCTGATTTTGCTTACTTGTGTGATGTTTCTCCTAATGGTTGCATACATTCAAATAGCAGTTACATGAGCATCTTTAATATTAATTCTGTTAATACACAATCATTAAATTTGGGAATAATAAAAAATCCTAAAAACATTAGCATAGCATTTGACCTTACTCCTAATGAGAGAAAGAGATTTGAAAAAATATTCAAAAAATATGAATAAGTGTTTGCTTGGTCTTATGAGGATATGCCTGGAATAGATCAAGACATAGCCGAGCATCATATTCCTACTTACACTCACATGAAACCTGTCAAACAAAAGCTTAGATGATTAAGACTTGAGTGGGCTGAATTGGTTAAAGAATAGGTCACTAAACAAATACAAGTGAGGTTCCTTAAAGTGATAGAATACCCAGATTGGATAGCCAACATAGTACCCGTGCCAAAGAAAGATGGAAGAATAAGGGTCTGTGTGGACTATAGAGATTTGAACAAGGCTTCCGCTAAAGATGATTTACCTTTACCTCATATAGATGTCCTCATTGATAATGCAGCCTCTAGCGTGCTACACTCATTTGTAGATGGATTTTCTGGATACAATCAAGTGTTAATGGCCCGAGAGGATAAAGCCAAAACTGCTTTCATTACTACATGGGGTATTTTTGTTATAGGGTAATGCCGTTCGGTTTAAAGAATGCTGGGACAACCTACCAAAGGATGGCCACCACACTATTTCATGACATGATGCACAAAGAAGTTGAAGTATATGTTGATGATATGATGGTTAAATCAGATACAAGAGAACAACACTTCCAAAACTTGGAATTATTCTTCGATAGAGCCTTGAAATATAAGCTAAGATTGAACCCGAAGAAGTATGTGTTCGGTGTTACTTCAGGCAAATTATTAGGACATGTGATTGGTCCAAATGGCATTGAGATTGATCCTGACAAAGTTAAAGCAATCAGGGATATGCCAGCCCCTAAGACGGAGAGAGAAGTTCGGGGATTTATTGGTAAATTACAAAACATTAGCAGATTCATAGCAAAACTCACAACAATTTGTGAGCCGATCTTCAAATTGCTTAAAAAGAATCAGCTGGTCATATGGAATGAAGAATGTCAAAGGCCTTTGAGAGAATAAAAGAGTATTTGTTGAATCCACCTGTTTTAAAACCACCTAAACCCGGCAAACCTCTATTACTATACTTAGTAGTAAAAGAAGAATCAATAGGAGCCATGCTAGCCCAAGCAGATGAGTCAGGGATTGAGCATGCAGTTTACTATTTGAGTAGAAAGCTCCTACCTTATGAAATTAAGTATAGTATCATTGAAAAGACTTGTACAACTGTGGTTTGGTCTTCTAAGAAGTTGCGACATTACTTTCAATCGTATAGTGTGCAAGCAATTTTCAGGTTGGATCTAATGAAGTACTTAAGGGAGACACCCTTTTTGATTGGGAAATATGGTCGATGGTTGATAATATTAGAAGAATTTGAGATTGAGTATGTAACCAGGAAAACAATCAAAGGTAGAGCGGTGGCAGAATTCCTGGCCCAACAACCATTACCAGATAGCGAAGAGGTAATCTTGGAATTTTTGGATGAACATTTAGAGGCAATTGAAGTACAAGGGTGGAAAATGTATTTTGATGGAGCAGTAAATAGGAAAGGAGCAGGTTTGGGAGTTATACTAGAATCGCCCGAAGGGAAACTTATCCCTTTGGCCAAAAAGTTAAAATTTAGGGCAACCAATAATATGGTGGAGTACATAGCTTGTATTTTCAGTTTGGAAACCCTAATGATTATGAAGGTGGATAAGGTGGAAGTTTTTGGCGATTCATTGCTAGTAGTATCCCAAGTAAATGGAGAGTGGGAGTTGAAAGAAGAAAAATTAAAACCATACCACCATTACCTGACCATGATGAAGAAGAACTTTAAGGAGTATAGATTTATACACCTATCAAGAGAAGAAAATTAGATGGTTGATGCCTTGGCCACATTGGCTTCGGTATGGGAAAACCCTGTCAGCTTATTTTTTAAGCCTATGATCTTGACCAGTTCATCAACTCCTTGCTATGAATATGAAACAATCATGGAAATTGATACAGACCATGATGCATGGTATGATACTATAAGGTGATTTTTAGAAGAAAAAGAATACCCGCCGGGGGCAATAAAGAAAGAAAGAAGAGCCATAAGGCGGTGGTCTTTGCAATACATCACATTCCATGGAGAGTTATATCGAAGATGGCCTGATGGGGTGCATTTGAGATGTTTAAGAAAGCTTGAAGTGGATCGTATCATGTCAGAAATACATACGGGAGTTGCGGTCCGCACATGAGTGGTTTGGCCCTAGCTAAGAAAATTATTTGGCAAGGTTACTACTGGTTGACCATAGAGAGGGATTGTATTGAGTTCGTAAAGAAGTGCCAACAATGTTAGATGTATGGTAACTTGAATCACATGCCTCCTGAAGAATTGCATTCTATGTCTTCACCCTGGCCATTTGCCACTAGGGGTATCGACATTATAGGAGAGATACATTCGACAGCCTCAAACGGTCACCGTTTCATTGTGGTAGCAATAGATTATTTTTCAAAATGGATCGAAGCCGAATCCTTCAACAAATTGGGTGTAAGTCAAATGGCTAGATTCATTGAAAAGAACCTCATCTGCCGGTATGGGATCCTGCACAGTGTGATATCAGACAATGGGGTACAGTTTCAAGGACCAGTTAAGGATTTATTCTCGAAGTACCAAATCCACCATCATCGATCCTCTCCTTATAGACCAAAGGCTAATGGTGCAGTAGAAGCAACAAACAAGACAATTAAGTAAATTCTATCCAGGATGACCAAGACTTACAAGGATTGGTCAGAGATGCTTCCCTTTGCTTTATGGGGATATAGGATAAGTGTGTGAACACCTACTGGAATGACACCATTCTCTTTGGTTTACGGGATGGAAGCAATGTTGCCAATTGAAATTGAGATCAAGTCATTGAGAGTAGTCTTGGAAGCTGAAATGCCTGAAATGAATTGGGTAACGAGCAGATACGCACAGTTAGCTTTACTAGAAGAGAGAAGGTGAAAGGCACTGTATCATCACCAACTGTATCAAAAGAAGATAGCTCGGGCCTATAATAGAAGGGTTAAAATCAGAAAACTCAGAGTCGGGGATTTGGTGTTAAAGCAATGTAGGCCTACTGTATCTGATCCAAGAGGGAAGTTCAGGTGTAGCTGGGAAGGGCCATATGTCGTGAAACAAGCCATGAACAAAGGTGCGGTTAAGTTATCAGACATGGACGGGAACGAATTTAGTGAGCCATTAAACAATGATAGGTTGAAGAAGTTTTATGTATGATGAATATATATATATATATATATAAAGAGCTCACTAGGTTGAAAACCCAAAAAGGACGGCCTAGGCAAAAGTTAGAACAGTCCGCTAGTTCCGTAAACCCAAAAGGGCGGGCTAGGCAACAATTAGGGCTAAATGAGAGAAAATTGTCAATTAGAAAACCCAAAAGGGCTAGTTAGCTATGGGAGTGATCTTGTGTATGCTGACTTTATATTTGGTTGTTCCCTAATTTAATAAAACAAAATTAATGTTAAAATTTTTCTATGTGTACTGTTATAAGTATTTGACCAGATATGGATGAAATAAATAAACACAATAGCAAAAAGTGATGACAAATTATAAATGGAAAAGAAGCATCTTTTATTACTTCAATTATTTTTTATCCTATCAACACACTTTCTGAATTGACAAATATAAAATCTATGGCAGTCGATAAGTGGAACGTGCAGGCTAGCTTTGCCTTAGCCGATCCAAGTAGGCTTCAGTCAAGCAAGACATGTCTAAATCGAGAGTAAACTCAGAATCGCGAGGCTCAACTCTGTACTGACGGTCAAGTCGGTGAGGATCATAGCATGTACCCTGACGAAGAGCAGCAAGGGGAACATACATCAAGTATGTCCGCATGGTGATACAAGAAATCTTCCACCAAGGTACCAACCAATGGAAATTGACTTCAGCGCGTGATTGGATCCAGTCAACCCAGTCAGCATATGAAGAAGCAGGATGGAGTAGCTTCCTAGCAGAATGATGATGTGGCAGATATCTGGCAAAATCCATGGATGGAGTATCAAGCAAACAAAGACGCTCCTGAAGCCAAATCTGTGAAGAAAGAATTAAATAAAAAAAAGTAAAAAAAAGGTTACAGTAAAGATGAAAATTGTATTTTTTTTCATTATTGTACAATATTTATACAATTGATATAATTTACACATCACTAAGAAGGTGGTGGTGGGTCATCAAATAAAGCCCTAAAAAAGTCGTTGCCTGTTGGAGGAGGGGGCAAATCACTCGTCCCGAGTTCGCCCGAAGTGGGAGCACCAAAATTCGGCAAATTACTCATCCCGAGATCACCCGAAGCAGGAGCACCAAAATCCCTATTGCCTTAAAGTTTCGATCCATCATGGTCCTCATCAAAATCAGACGAAAGGATCTCATGGTCATCAGTCTGGGGGCCTCTTGATGAAGAAGCTCTAGGATCCCTCATCCCCTAAAACTGGAAGTCTCAAAAATTTTGTTCGGATTGATGGTATAAACTTTCAAAATGAGAAGCCTGCTGACGACTTGCAGCCAACTCCTCTTGAAGTTTCCTATTTTGTTCTTCGAGCATCTGATGTGAGCCAAAAAGGAAAAAGGTAAGAGCATACATAATCATGCATACATATAGCATAAATTACCATGAAATAAAGAACTTACCAGGTAATTCATATCAATACCCTGCGGATGAGATGGCATATCTGGTGGGCTAGAATGAGCAAATGAAGGGGCAATAAAAGAAGGTCCAGCCTCATGGTCAAATGAGCCAACAACCTATAACAATCATTAAAGAATCAAAAAAAGAAAGAAGCGATTGCAAGGAAAAAATGGTAAAAGTTTTACCTGAGAAGTACTAGCCCCGAGATGTGGAACAAACTCTCCTACATCTCCGTGATGTTCCTCTTTATCTCTACCCTCATTTTCTTCGGGAATCTCCCGCACACCAATAGGAGATACATCAAAGTTCAAGAGCCTCCTTTGAATAAAATGGGCATAAAATGCACCGGGTAGATGAAGAAATGACTCAACACCATAACCGTACCGAGCCGACCACCATGCATCCTCCGACAATGACATAATATTTAAAGTATATTTTGGGCAATACATTGGAACCCTCCGCTACTCTGGACCGAGGAACCATTCATAAACTCTCTCCCCGAGAAACCAGCCACTAGACACTGGGCCGACAATGACTAGGTGTTTAGTTCATTTTTGTACTAGTTTTTAGTATGATTTTATGTGTGTTTTAGTTAATGTTTTGATTAATTTTTTTTAAAGTGTGTTTAAAGTGTTGTTTTTAGGTTTAGGTGCAAAAACACCCTTGGAAGATCAAAACAGGGCAAGAAAAGCATGAACCAAGCAAGACATGGCCAAGCCAAAGCAAACATGGCCATGACCCTCAAAAGAAATTCAAGGCAGAAGCAGACACACCCAGAAACACGGCCAAGCTTGCTATTTGAATGAGACACGGCCAGAGGAAAATGAGCAATAGGAGTGGACACACCCAGGTGACACGGCCAAGCGTCTGGCCATGTCTCAATTCATACCAAAGAACAAGAAGGCAAGCAAAGAAGGAAAGAAAAGAACCAGAGACTAACACCATCAAGAGACACGGCCAAGACACTGGCCATGTCACATGACACGGCCGTGTCCTCTGGCCGTGTCTCACAAAAATAAACACACAGTGAGGGACACGGCCGGGAGCTTGGCCGTGTCCCAAGGAAGGAAATCAAGAGACACGGCCAAGCTCCAAATGGAAAGAAAGAAAAGAAAGAAAGAGAAAGAGATCCTCTCACAAGCTTGGTCATGTCACCTCTCACAACCAAAGGAAAGAAAGAAAAGAAAGAAAGAGAAAGAGATCCAGTGAGGGGCACGACCAACTGGCTTGGCCGTGTCCCATGGAAATTCAAGAGACACGGCCAAGCTACTCTTGGCTTGGCCGTGTCACCTCATGGAAAGAAGAAAAAAAAATTCAAGAGACACGGCCAAGCTACTCTTGGCTTGGCCATGTCACACCTGAAAAATCTGATTTCTTTTATACGAAGTGGGGGACAAGTGGGAGACAATGGCTTGTGCTTGCAAAAAGAAATAGAAAACAAAGAAAAAGTGGGGGACAAATGAAAATGGCATGAGTTGGAAGGCATGGGTGTTGAATTTTGAAGGAATTAAATAGAGAAGAAGAGGGAAATGGGGAAGTTCTTGGGTTCTTGGAGCCAAAATTTCTGCAAAAATGTGGGAGAGGGAGAGAGTGACACTCTCCCTTGTCCCTTCACCTCCAACCTCCATTTCCATCCTCTCCACCTTCTCCATCTTCCATTGATAAGATCTTTGAGGTTCT
This sequence comes from Garcia nutans, assembly GCA_947685225.1. Classification (NCBI taxonomy): domain Eukaryota; kingdom Viridiplantae; phylum Streptophyta; class Magnoliopsida; order Malpighiales; family Euphorbiaceae; genus Garcia; species Garcia nutans. The sequence continues at coordinate 31,288,337 of CANTUV010000013.1, forward strand.
TTGGGATAAATTGGGTTAAACAAGCTCTTGAAGGTTGAAGAAGCTTCATTGAAGGGAGTGGTGACTTGAGAAAGCTCCATTCCATCTTCCAAAGGCATGATCAATTGAAGAGTTGGTGACTTGAGAAAGCTCCATCCAAAGGTTTGGTGACTTGAGAAAGCTCCATTCCACATTGCAAGGGGAAATCAACCATTGAAGAGGGCTTGAGTTCTTCATCAAATACATCAAGTGGAGCTAGGAGGAAGACTAGCAATCCTACTCTTGGCATCTTCACAAGGGGTTTTTCTATTCTCTCTTTTAATTCATTTCTATTGTTGTTGTTGTATTAAGAGATTGATATTGCAATGAACAATTTGTATTTGTTTTTTATTGAGTTGAATGAATGTTATAAATTGATGATGTTGAGCTAAATACCCATGCCTAGGGTTTGTAGTATATTTGGTTGAATGCTTTGGTTTGATATTTACATTGATGTTCCTTGTTGATTGGCTGATTGTATTGAATTAAATGCTAGGTTGATAGATTAGCTACCTATTGATCTTCGAATATTAGATGACGGACCGAGAGGTGAAATTCGATATCGGAACTATACAATCGACCACCCTATGAATGAATTAGAAATATAAGTTCTAGGGTTTCGTTAATTTGGTAATGTAAAAGAATTGGTCATTGTTAATTCATGAATGTGAGAACTAATGGATTGGTAATTAACTAATTAATCTTAAGGAACAAATTAATTTACAAGGTTATGTTAACGGACAATTGAGAACTGAGCTTTGATTGAATGGACCTATAACCCTAGGCACCTTCCCAAGAATTGATTTGATCTTGTATAACCTTCACACATCAACCGTACACACGTTAATTTTAGGTTTAAATTGTCCTTCCACAATTCCGAACAACAAACACTTCCACATTTAAATAACTTGTCAATCAAGCTATTACGAACTACACCTTCTTGGGGAAACGACCTTAGGGCGATCACCTTCGCTACAACTACCTCGTATACTTGCGAGTGACGCTTGTAGTAGTACTTAATTCGAGCGCAACACTAGGCGAGAATGTTGGAAAGATAGAGCAGCCCTCATGAAAAGAGACCAGTTTGTCCGCTCTTCTGGATTCCACCAGGCCAAATTCACATGCAAAATAACATAAGGTAAGTAATATTTCACATAAAATTTAAAGCATACTAATGTTATTTTACCTGGTCCCAGGTTAAGCGGCTCAACACAAAGCGGTGAGTATGCACATGGTGAGAGCCGGGAACATCCACTCGATCGAACAACTAAAAATTTAATCTCGGATACTCGATTCTCTCTCGAAAAATACCAGGTACCCTCACGAGGTTGTGTTCATATGCCCATGCCTACAATAATAGTAAAGATCACATTCATGCAAGAAAGAGTGGAAATGACATTGGTGGAAGGAGAATACCTCGACAACTGCCATCAAGCCGACAAAAGACTTCTTATTTCGGCAAAGTTTATCAAGACCATGGTAAAGACATGCAAGACCAGCTTCACCCCAGCCATAAGATGGTACTGTTCTGAAGTAAGAAAGGGCATTCAACACTGACAAGTGGATAGAGGATTCAGTGCTGCCTAAGATAGTAGACCCAAGCAATTCGAGCATACTATTGGGCCGTGTCTTTGTGAACCCGTCCTTCGTAGTTCATCTAATAACTACGAATCAGTTCAATTTTTATCTTAAAAGGTCCCTTATATGATGGTTCCATACCAATTAATTCCTGAATTTCTTCAAATGTTAAAATATCATTGGTTAGAGGAACAAAACACCATCATATCGAAGGCCGGTTATAGCAGTAAAATCGACCGGACCAATTGTCATCTCTCCAATGGGCAAGTGAAAAGTGTGGGTTGTGTCCAACCATCATTGTGCAAGCGCCTGGACTACGCTCCGGTCTATCTGATATTCCTCGGATGGCAATTGAAAGATGAAGCTTTCAAAGCCACATTCTCAGATAATCTACCTTACCCGAGAAGGCACTACATCGTACCATTGTCGGGCTTTGTAAATACATCCTCCAGCCCAAACAACACAACGATCACGCTAACACGGAGCCAAGTAAGTTAATACAAGGTAAGTACATATTATCTTATCTGCTTAAATTAATATATTTTCCTAAATTTTCTAAAAAAAAAAGAGAGCGTAATATAAAAGCATAAATAATAAATAATAAATAAATAAATAACGAACAAAAAAAAAATAAAACAGAAAGATGAAAAATCAAGAAAAAAAGGAAAGAAAAATAATTACCGCTCTCTTTTCGTTGGAACTCCGATGAAGCGGCATCCCGGCTAGTATATCTATATTTCCATCTTCATGATGCCGAATAAACTCTAATAACTCGGCGATAGAATGAGTTCCTGACCTTGAAGCATGCATTTTTTTTGAAAACTATGTGCTAAATTTGAAAGAATTTTAGAGAATTATAGAAATTGAGAAATCTTGCTGTAAATGAAATGAAGGATTCGTGGGTTTTTATAGAAGAACGGCAAGGAAAAAAACAAAATTCAAAAGTAGTTTTACTGTTCATAAATAGTAAACTTTACTATTGATGAATAGTAAACTTTACTATGATGAATAGTAATTTTTACTATTTAGGAATAGTAAATTACTATTTCCAATAGTAAATACTATTTACTAATATTTTCAAATAGTAAGTTACTATTTATGAATAGTAAATAGTGCATGAACAGTGACTACATAGTGAATAAACAGTAAACTCAATTATTCAATTTAATCATTCAAATATTTGCGTGTGTATAAATATTTTTACGCGCAAAGGGAAAAAAAAAAGAAGACATGCCCATAAAAATTAGCCAAACTTTTTGAAATCAAAAAATTATTAGCTCGGGTCTAGAACCCAAATTTTTCTTAGGTCCAGAACCTAGAATCTCTTTTAAGTCTAGAACTTAGCTCGGGTCCAGAACCAAAATTTTAATTCGGTCCAAAACCTAGAATCTCTTTTAAGTCCAGAACCCAAATTTTGATTAGGTCCATAACCTAGAATCTCTTTTAAGTCCAAAACTTAGCACGGGTCCAGAACCCAAATTTTCCTTAGGTCTAGAACCTAAAATCTCTTTTAAGTCCAGAACTTAGCTCGGGTCCAGAACTCAAATTTTTCTTAGGTCCAGAGCCTAGAATCTCTTCTAAGTCCAAAACTTAGTTCGAGTCCAGAACCCAAATTTTCCTTAGGTCCAGAACCTAGAACCTTTTCTAAGTCCAGAACTTAGCTCGGGTTTAGAACCCAAATTTTCCTCAGGTCCAGAACCTAGAATCTCTTCTAAGTCCAGAACTTAGCTCGGGCCCAAAACACAAATTTTTCTTAGGTCTAGAACCTAGAATCTCTTTTAAGTCCAGAACTTAGCTCGGGTCCAGAACCCAAATTTTTCTTAGGTCCAGAACCCAACTTTTCCTTAGGTCCAGAACCTAGAACCTTTTCTAAGTCTAGAACTTAGCTCGGGTCCAGAACCCAAATTTTCCTTAGGTCCAGAACTTAGAATCTCTTCTAAGTCCACAACATAGCTCGGGTCCAGAACCCAAATTTTCCTTAAGTCCAGAACCTAGAAACTTTTCTAAGTCCAGAACTTAGCTTCGGTTCATAACCCAAATTTTTCTTAGGTCCAGAACCTAGAATCTCTTCTAAGTCCAGAACTTAGCTCGGGTCCAGAACCTAAATTTTCCTTAGGTCCAGAACCTAGAATCTTTTCTAAGTTCAGAACTTAGCTCGAGTCCAGAACCCAAATTTTCCTTAGGTCTAGAACCTAGAGTCTCTTCTAAGTCCAGAACTTAGCTCGGGTCCCAAACCAAAATTTTCCTTAGGTCCAGAACCTAAAATTACACTTAGGTCCAGAACCTAAAATTATCCTTGAGTCCAAAACTCGAACCGGGTCCAGAATCCAAAATCTCAACCATCTCAAAAATTAAGTCTTATTGCTTTTCACTCTCTTTCACTAAAGTCTCAGATCATTCAAGCAGGGGGCAAACTGTAGACCTTTAATTTTTGACCTAGTCCAAAATAATTTTTGTGTTGTCCAATATATTTTAATTAGTACAAAACAATTTTTGTTATCTTAATTAAATAATTTTTGCTTTAGTATTTAATTTTTATTAATAAAAAAAAATCGGCGACTGAAAATTTCATCGCCGAAAAGAGCTATGGTCCGCTGCCTTTTTTTTTGCCAGTGTAATTTTTCAGCAGCAGTTTTTTTTCGCCAGCGAAATTTTTTCGACGCAAATTTTTCCGAAACCTAATACAAATAGGTTTCAGTTTCCTTTTCTTAATCAATATTAGATTCCGTGAATAACTAGAATTAACCATAAAAATCTTCTATAAATAAGACCAAAAACAACACAAAAAGGAGACGGAAATTTGGAGGGATTTTGGAGGAAAATTTGAGACCTAAATTGATAGGAAAACCTTGAATCAATCGGACTTTTTAAGAGAGTAAAAAAAAAATTCAACCCATCAAAGGCAGCAAAGCTTGTCTTTGTTCTTGTTCATCCAAGAAGTGATTTTTGGTGGAACCAATAAACGAAGGTATGAATTTCTTTATTTGTTTCATTAATTCACAGTAGCTTCATCACTATAGATCAAAAATAATTATTTCTATTTCTTCAAAATAAAAAAACCCTAAGAACCTTAATTCACTTTTTCTAAAGTTTAAAAACCTTAATTCGTTGATTTGTTTTCCAAAAATCTTAAAATTGTTGTTTTTGTTTCTTCAAAATCTTAAAACCCTAATTTGAATCTGTTCCTTTTCAAAACCTTAAATTGAATCTGTTTCTTTCCAAAAACCCTAAAAAACATCTTTTCTATTTCTATAAACCTTAAATCATTTTGTTTATTTTCATAAAGTTTCATAAAATTATCAATTGATTTTTCAAATTCTAAAACCTAATGCATTCTCGAAAACCCTAATTCTAAAATTCTAAAACCCTAATTCAATTCCAAAACCCAAAACAGTAAACCCTAAATTAGCTAACCTAAACCCTAATTTTTCTAAACCCTAATTTTTAAAACCTTAAAACCATATAAATCTAATTCTACACAGTAAGCTTAAAAACCATAATTCAGTAACTGTAAATCATAAATTTAAGTGTTTTAAAGTGTTGAAACCCTAATTTCATGATTTTACCACTCAAACACTAATTTGGTTAATCAAAGAACTTTATCAACCTATTAAATTCTAAAACTTGGCTCCATCTCAATTCTTTTAAAATTTACAGTAGCTTGAACCCATGAATTTCCAAAACCCTAAGCACATTAAATAAAGAAACTTAAATAGAAACAAGAGCCCTAATTTGAATTTTTATTTGCCTTATCCAATTTTATATTTGATTATGCTTTGATTTATTTTATATGCTTTAATTTATTTAAGTTCAATGCTTGGTTTACTTAATTTATCATGGATGGATGTTTACATTCTATTGTTATCTAATATCTTTGATGAATGATTTATTTATGATGAATGGTTATTTACTTTTACCAATTTATTTAGATTTCCAAATGTTGTAAGAGCTATGTTTCCACTAGGTGGGTACCTCATTAGTTAAATATCATGTAATTTAAATCATTTTTCTATTTTTAGAACCATTGTAAAGGACATGTTTCTACCTTTTGGTGGGTGTCCTATTTAGGCTTGGATCATGTAAGGGCATGTTTCCATCTTCGGATGGGTGTCCATTTATTTGTTTTGCTTGGACATTGTTTTGATTTTTAATATAACGATGCTTTATTTTAATTACTGTGTGTAATATGGATAATGTTGTTATATTTAAGAATTTTATAATATTAAGACCTGTAAAGGAGGTCGGTTCCAATGAACCGAGCTTTGTGGGGGTGCTGGGCCATTTCTCACCTTCCCCACATGTACCCAACTTTCTGAACCCATTAGAGGGTTGGGGATTCCTTAAGAATCGAATCATCCACCCCTTTCTTTTTTCCGGCCCGTCCGGATGGCAACTCCATTTTCTCCGGACTTAGGTCCGTGTTCTCTAAGGCCCCGAGCCTAAACAGTGCCAAAGTCGCAAGAATCATTCCATCGGGAGTGGGGACAAAAATCCCCGCTCACAGACACCCTCATTGATTGGGAAGAATGGTCGATGGTTGATAATTTTAGAAGAATTTGAGATTGAATATATAACTAGGAAAACCATCAAAGGTAGAGCAATAGCTGAATTCATGGCTCAACAACCGTTGCCGGACAGTGAGGAATTGATTTTAGAATTTCTAGATGAACATTTAGAGGCCATAAAAGTACAAGAATGAAAGATGTATTTTGATAGAGCAGTAAATAGAAAAGGGGCTGGCCTAGGGGTAATTTTAGAATTGCCAGAAGGATAACTTATTCCTTTGGCTAATAAGTTAAAGTTCAGGGAAACCAACAACATGGTGGAATATGAAGCATAAATTTTTGGTTTGGAAACCTTGATGATTATGAAGGTCGATAAAGTGTAAGTTTTCGGTGATTCATTGTTAGTAGTATCCCAAGTAAATGGAGAATGAGAGTTGAAAGAAGGGAAGTCAAAGCTGTACCATGATCACCTGACTATGATAAAGAAGAATTTCAAGGAATACAGATTCATACATCTACCAAGAGAGGAAAACCAAATGGCCGATTCCCTAACCACCCTAGCTTCGATTTGGAAGAATCATGTAAGATATTCCTTAAACCATTGGTTTTAACCAGCTCATCAACTCCTTACTATGAGCATGAAATAGTAATGGAAACTAACAAGGACCATAATGCGTGGTATGACACTATAAGATGGTTCTTGGAGAGTAGGGAATACCCATTGGGGGGGTAATAAGGGAAGAGAGAAGAGCTATAAAGCGATGGTCCTTGCAATACATCATCTTTCATGGAGAGTTGTATCGAAGATGGCCTGATAGGGTACACTTAAGATGCTTAAAGAAGTCTAAAGTTGAGCAGATCATGTCAGAAATACATGCGAGAAGTTGTGGATCTCACATGAATGGATTGGCCCTAGTTAAGAAGATAATTTGATAAGGTTACTACTGGTTGACCATGGAGAAAGATTGTATTGATTTTGTGAAGAAGTGCCAGCAGTGCTAGATGTATGAAAACCTAAATCACCTACCTCCTGAAGAATTACATTCTATGTCTTTACTCTGGCCTTTTGTAACCTATGAGATTGACATTATTGGAGAGATACATCCAATGACTTCAGACGATCACCAATTCATTGTAGTAGCAGTTGATTATTTTTCAAAATGGGTTGAAGGTAAATCTTTTAACAAGCTGGGGGAAAGGCAAATGGCTAGATTTATTGAGAAGAATCTTTTATTACTTTATATATGGGGTTTTGTACAGTGTAATATCAGACAATGGGATGCAATTTCAAGGATTAGTCAAGGACTTATTCTGAAAGTACCAGATCAACCATCATCGATTCTCCCCTTATAGACTAAAGGCTAGTGGTGCAGTGGCTTTGGTTTATGGAATGGAAGCAATGTTGCCAATTGAGATTGATATCAAGTCATTGAGGGAGATCTTAGAATCCTAGCTGCATGAGACAGAATGGGTAGTAAGTAGATACACATAGCTGGCCTTGTTAGAAGAGAGAAGATTAAAGGCACTGTATCATCATCAGCTGTATCAAAAAAAGATAGCGCGGGCCTACAACAGGAGAGTTAAGATTAGGAAACTTAAAGTTGGTGACTTGGTGTTAAAATAGTGTAAACCCAATATCCCTAATCCGAGAGGGAAGTTTTAACCACGTTGGGAAGGGCCGTATATCATGAAACAAGTCATGAATAAGGATACAGTTAAGCTATTAGACATGGATGGGAACGAGTTTAATGAGCCACTGAAAATTTATAGGTTGAAGAAATTCTATGTTAAAAAAAGAGCTCGCTAGGTTGAAAACTCGAAAGGGCGGCCTAGGCAAAAGTTAGAGAAGTTTGCTAGTTCTGAAAATCTGAGAGGGTGGGCTAGCAACAATTAGGGCTAAAATGAGAGAAAATTATCAATTAGAAAACAAAACAAGGATGGTTTTTGACATCAATAATCTTGTGTTAGCTGGCTTTATGTTTTTAGTTTTTCCCAAGTTTAATAAAATAGAGTTAATAATAAAATTATTCTATGTGCACTATTTCAAGTATCTGACCAAATATAGTAAAATAAATCACACAATAGCAAAAAGTGATGACAAATTATAAAAGAAAAGAAACCATCTTTTATTATTATTATTATTATTATTATTATTATTATTATTATTATTATTATTATTATTATTCATCATAACATCATTTTATAAAGAATTGACAAATGCAGAATTCATGACAGATGATAAGTGTAACGTACAGGCCAGCTTTGCCTCTGTCGATCCAAGTAGGCTTCTGTCAAATGGGGTATGTCCAAATCAAGAGTAAACTCAGAACCTTAGGGCTCAGCTCCATACTGTTGATCAAGTCGATGAGGATCATAACAAGTACCTCGATGGAGAGCATCAAGAGGAACATACATCAAAAATGTCTGAATGGTGACATAGGTAATTTTCTACCAAGATACCAACCAATGAATGTTAATTACAGCTCGTGAGCAGATCCAATCAACCCATTTGGCATATGAGGCAACAGGATGAAGCAATTTCCTTCCAGAATGATGCGGGAAAAATATCTGGTAAAGTCCATAGATGAGGTGTCAAGCAAGCAGAGGCGCTCCTGTAACCAGATATGTAAAGACGAGCAATAATTCAATAAAAAAGAGACCGTTAGATTGAAAACCTGCAAGGGTGGCCTAAGCAAAAATTAGGACAGCTCACTAGCTCCGAAAACCCACAAGGGCTATCTAGACAAAAATTAGAACTAATGAAAAAAAAGATTCTTCTAGGTTGAAAACCCGTAAGGGCGGCTTAGGCAAAAAATAGGACAACTCGCTAGTTTTGAAAACCCGCAAGGGCAGACTAGGCATAAATTAAAGCAAAAGAAAACCTAAATTGAAAACTCGAAAGGGCGATTTACATAATTACCTGAAGCAGCAAAGAACTTCTAGCTAATCTCCTCGATGAATCTATCTTAAATTTATCCAATCCAACCAGGGTTTCAGCCAAGATCATGGGTACTGGTGAAAATCCTCTCTCCATTTGATCCATAATATCCAATACTCATGGATCCATGTCATCGTCAAGAGAATCAAAAAGGAATTGACCAAGCAAGCATAGACGAAACATGCCACCCCACTCTTTGGTGGGAGCCAAATGAGAAGTACAAAAATTAATCAATGGACTAATCAAGATCTTCTCACCTCTAATCAATTGTAGAACTTCAGGTTTTGAGAGTTGGAATAGCATTTGCATCTTTTGATGAGTCTTTAAAGTTAGTATGGGTAATGCCATTAGATGATGGTTTGGTTATTCGAGAATAGCTTCAAATTCTTTAATCATAATACATATTTCAAAATTATTTATCTTGAAAGTCCTAGTTTCCACATCCCAAAAGGAGGCTATGGCATGTAAGAAGGAATGGTCCAACTTGACATTTTGGAATCACTTTAAAGCATTAATTTGAGACCAGGATATTTGTTCCCAATGTGTAGTTTTAATGGTCTTAAATAAACCTTTGATTTTCTTTAAATTAAGCTCAGTCATTGATATGGTTTGAGAAAAGTAAAAAAATATTTGAGTTGATTATGGAAATTTGATTTTTGTTGCTGTGACAAAATTCATGAGAAAAGGTGATGTTTGGAATGGGCGATGAATTTACTTGTCTTGAGATGGAGAGCTATAGCAAGAGGGTGGCTAGAATTGCTGTGGATTGAGAATCATGATTGATTTAAATAGATGGAAGGTTAGGAACTGAAGTGTACAAGGAAAATGGTTTGTGCGTGGAATGTGTGCCGAATCCATCATGGTTTTATATATCCTAATCCTTGCCCATGATGAATTTGGAATTGTGAATTCGTCATGGACACTGTGCCATACATATTAAAAAATATATAGAAAAGTAAAAAAAAGATATAGAAAAGTAAAAAAAAAGCATGAAAAGGAAACAATATTATTATTATTATTGTTATTATTATGTACATACATAATATATTTGATGCAAGTTTAATTTAATTTGATCATTGAGAAGGGGGAGGCAGTCTATAATAAATAAATATCAATGAAATTCATCTCCTGTCGGAGGTGGAGACACATCATCTGCCCAGTTTCCTCCCGAGGAGGAAGCACCTATGTAATGTTTAAAATTTTAAATACTAAACATTTAATTTAATATTGATAATTGATAGTAAATAGTGATAAAAGTGGTATGGATAAGTGATATAAATAGTAAATCTTAAAATTTATTGAAGAAATTATTTTTATGATTTTACGGGTCTAAAAATCGAATTAGAATCAAAGGATAAGAAAGAGGGTGCACCATAGCTAAGATGAGAGTGGCCACAATAGATTAAACTATGTATATATAGGTGAACATGTGTGTGTATGTGTAGAACCTTCTCCTTTCTTCTTTCATCATTATCCACACCTATTATCACCATCACCACCAAAGCTCCTCCTTTCTTCCTTCTTTTCAAAAAATTTAACCAAAATTTAAGAGAAAATCACATCTAGTTATATGTTTTTAGAAGAATAACCTGGAAAAGGTGAGATTATCAACAAGTGATTAAAGAAGAAGAGGGATTTTGAAAGAGGTATGTGCTTATGTATTTTAATTTGTAACTATTTGAATTTCTATGAATTTTATTGTTTGAATTGGTTGATTGAGTTATCTTTAATGAATTATCACTAAAAATTATTTGATATAGACTCTTTCTATGCCAAAGAAACTAGTTTTTGATTCATTTTTATCATAAATTTTGATATATTATGTTTAAGTGGTTGAGTGTGCAAAATACAGATTTTGCTTGACCCAGCTACTGACACGACTATGTCACTGGGCGTGTCAATGATGCTATGTTTCAACATTGATGACATGACTAGTAACACACCCATTTCATTGGGCGTGTCATAGCTACTGTGATGAAAAATAAATAACATGGCCAGTGACATAGCCAGGTCTCTAGGCTTGTCGTAGCTACTGTAATGCAAGTTAAATGACAAGGCCAATGACATGCCCGTGTCGTTGGACTTGTCAAAGCTTTTGTAAGAATGGACAAATGACATGGTCATGGACATGCCTATGTCATTGGGCATGTCACTTGAAGAAATTGCCCAAAATAACTCTTTTCTTTGTCTTTCATCTGTAATTCTAGCCTAAAAGATTATAAGGCCTTAAATTGTAAAGGATTTTTGAAATCAACCCTAACAAGTAGTGTAACAAATTTATTTTGAATATGAGAGGCAATTTGTTTGCCTCAGCTAATATTTTCAATAGTTAGTTTCATATGAGGAAGAAAAGTGTAAGCAGTTTGAACATGGTTTGAACAGTCAGATCCGAGTGTATTTAGTAGCGATGAGGATTAAAGAGTTTTTCACTATTGTTAATGCGGTAGTTGCCATAAAAAATGAGATTAAACAAGAGCAGGGAAGAATTTAACAATCAAATAAGAGATTTTCTAATGAACAACAATAAGGTGACTAGAAAAGATAGAGAAAAATATTCAAGCTCAAACTCAGAGATCTGGTAGAGGAAGTAGAGCTAGTTTTCTAAGGTCTAGAGGTGGTAGATTTGGAGTGGCTACATGCTCATTTTATAGGGCTATTACTATACCTTGTCAATATTGTGGTAAGAGCCATGCAAGTGAAGATTGCTGGTATAAAAAAGGGGGCTTGTTTGAAATGTGTTCTTTGGAGCATAAAATTAGAGATTGTCCAATAATAAAAGAACTAAAAGTTGTTAAAGAACAAAGTTCTATACAGAGGTCTACGTCAAGCCGTAGGACAAGTAGAGATGGTTGACCTAGTGTTAATCAACAAAGAAGATATGAAACAGTGGATAGACCTTAGACTTGAGGCAGTGATCTAGCTAGGGCTTATGCCATGAAAGCTATGGCTTATGCCATAAACGCTGTGGAGGACCAGGATGCTTCTGATGTTGTAGTTGGTAAATTTTCTTTACTTGGTCTTGATGTGTATGCATTATTAGATCCTGGTTCTACACATTCTTATATTTGTACAACTATAGCTTTAGGGAAGAGAATTTGTGTTGATAAACATGATTATGAGATAGAAGTTACTAATCCCTTAGGCCATATTGTGAAGGTAAACAAAGTATATCAAAATTGTTCACTTAGAGTTTATGATGTAGAACTTCCTGCTAATTTGATTGAACTTCCATTCCATGACTTTGATGTAATCTTGGGAATGGATTGGTTATCCTGACATTAAGCAGTTATGGACTATTATAGTAAAGTTTTGTCTTTTAAGATTTCGGGTTATGGTGAAATTATAGTTCGAGGAGAAAACAATTTTACTCTTATAGTTTGATTTTGCAGCTAAAGCTAGAAGGTTGATTAGGAAGAGGTGTGAAGTTTACCTTGCTTATGTTAATGATACACGACATTCAAGTAAGGCTTTGGGAAACATATCTACAGTGAGTGAGTTTTTGGATGTTTTTCTAGAGGAATTACCTGGAATACCACCAGAAAGGGAGGTAAATTTGTTATTGATGTAGTTCCAGGTACGACACCAATTTCTATTCCACCTTATAGAATGGCACCTCTGAAATTAAAAGAGTTAAAAGTCTAACTACAGGAATTACATTATAAGGGCTTTATTAGACCTAGTGTATCACCCTGGGGTACACCAATTTTATTTGTGAAGAAGAAGGGTGGTACCTTAAGATTGTATATAGATTATCGGCAGGTGAATAAAGTGACTATTAAGAATAAGTCCCCGTTACCTAGGATTGATGACTTTGTTTGATCAGTTGAGGGGAGCAGGTGTTTTCTCTAAGATTGATCTTAAATCGGGAGATGAAAATTAAAGAAGTAGATATTTTGAAGACAACTTTTAGAACTCGATATGGGCATTATGAATTTCTAGTTATGCCCTTTGGTTTAACTAATGCTCCAGCAGCTTTTATGGATTTGATGAATCGAGTCTTCAAACCCTATTTAGACTAGTTTGTAGTTATTTTCATTTATGACATATTGGTTTATTCTAAAAATAAAGAGGAGCTTGATAAGCATTTGAGAATTATACTATAGACACTAAGGGAGAATCAATTATACGCTAAATTATCAAAATGTGATTTTTGGTTGACGGAAGTGCATTTCTTGGTCATGTAATATCAGCTAATGGTATTCATGTGGATCCTAGTAAAATTGAGACTATTTTGAATTGGCAGCCACCGAAAAATATAACAGAAGTTCGGAGTTTTCTTGGGTTAGCTGGCTACTATAGATGATTTTTTCAAGGGTTTTTGAAGATAACACTTCCTTTAACTAAGCTCCTTAGAAAAGAAACTAAATTTGAGTGGAATACCCAGTGTCAAGCTAGTTTTGAATAATTGAAGGCTATGTTGACTGAAGCGCCTGTATTGACACAACCGACTCTAGGTAAAGATTATGTTATTTATAGTGGTGCTTCTCATCAAGGACTCGGTTGTGTATTGATGCAAGAGGGTAAGGTAATTGCTTATGCTTCTAGGAAATTAAAATCTCATGAATTATATTACCTTACACATGATTTGGAGTTAGCTGCTATTGTATTTGCTCTTACGATCTGGCGACATTACTTGTATGGCGAAAGGTACTATATTTTCACTGACCATAAAAGTTTAAAATACTTGCCAACACAAAAAGAACTAGACTTAAGGCATAGGAGGTGGATGGAATTGATTAAAGATTATGATTGTATCATCGACTATCATCCTAGAAAAGCTAACGTGGTAGCCGATGCTTTTAGTTGAAAGACTTTAGCAGGTATGTTGTATATAGAATATCATAATACTATATGTATATATAAATTAAATAAACTAAATGACATAATGTGTTATGTTAGCAGAATTGAGGGTTGAACCAACCATAAAGCAAAAAGTGATAGAAGCTCAGAAACAAAATCAAAAGTTGTTAGAAATTTTGAAATAAGTGCATAAATGTGAAAAGCCAGATTATGTTATGTTAGAAGATGGTGGATTGTATTATAAAGGTCAATTGTGTGTACCTGATGTGAAGGAACTAAAGGAGTGTATACTTGGTGAAGCTCATACTACTACATATACTGTACATCCCGGAAGTAAAGAGATATATCAAAATTGAAGTCTCATTATTGGTGGCCTAGTATGAAGAGAGATATTACTGAATAAGTGACTCGGTGTTTAGTGTGTCAACAAGTCAAAGTAGAACATCAAGTTCCATCATGTCTTTTGTAACCTATATTAATAACAGGATAGAAGTGGGATAGAATCACCATGGATTTTGTGACTGGTCTTCCGAGCACCCAAAAGAAGCATGATACAATTTGGGTAATTGTTGATCGATTAACCAAATTAGCACATTTCCTTTCCATTTGAGTTGATTATTCAATGGATAGACTTGCTAAATTGTATATTAATTAGATAGTCAGGCTTCATGGAGTGCCAATGTCTATTATTTCAAATTGAGACCCTCCCTTTACTTTAAAATTTTAGGAAAGTTTTCAGAAATCATTAGGTACTCGATTTTCTTTTAGTAATGCTTTTCATCCATAGACTGATGGTCAATCGAAAAGGGTGATACAAGTACTTGAAGATATGCTTAGAAGTTGTATAATCGATTTTGAAGGTAGCTGAGATAGATATTTGCCTTTAGCAGAATTTGCCTATAATAATAGTTATCAAATGAGCATTGGGATGGCACCATATGAAGCACTCTATGGAAGCAAGTGTAGAACTCCATTGTGTTGGGTGGAATTGAATGAGAGCAAACTTGTGGGACTTCATCTCATAAGACAAACTGAAGACAAAGTGAAGCTTATAAAGGATTAATTACAAATTGCAATGTATAGACAAAAATCTTATGCAAATTTGAAATGCAATGATATTGAATATAGTGCGGGAGATAAGGTATTTTTGAAAGTATCACCGTAGAAGAAGGTTCTTCACTTTGGAAAGAAAGGTAAACTAAGTCCTAGGTTTATTGGACCATATGAAATACTTGAATGTATAGGTCCAGTAGCTTATCGACTAGCTTTGCCTCTAGAACTGGCTAAGATTCATAATGTGTTCCATGTGTCGATGCTTAGACGATATAGATCAGATCCTTCACATGTGATTCAAATAGAGTCCATTGAAATTTAGCCAGATTTGAATTATGAAGAAGAACCAGTAGCTATCTTAGCTCATGAAATAAAGGAGTAACGTAATAAGCTCATTCCTTTAGTGAAAGTGTTGTGGAGGAATCATTCGACAGAGGAAGCCACTTGGAAAAGCGAAGAGACAATGAGACAATAATACCCTCAATTATTTCAAGCTTCTATAATAGGTAAATTTCAAGGATGATTTTTTTTAGTGGGGAGAATTATAATGTTTAAAATTTTAAATACTAAACTTTTAATTTAATATTGATGATTGATAGTAAATAATGATAAAAGTGGCATGGATAAGTGATGTAAATAGTAAATCTTAAAATTTACTGAAGAAATTATTTTTATGATTTTACGGGACTAAAAATCTAATTAGAATCAAATTTTAAGAAAGAGGATGCACCATAGCTAAGATGAGAGTGGCCATACTAGATTAAATTATATATATAAGTGGACATGTGTGTGTATGTGTAGAACCTTCTTCGTTCTTCTTTCATCATCATCCACTCCTATTATCAACATCACCACCAAAACTCCTCCTTTCTTCCTTCTTTTCAAAAAAATTAGCCAGTGACAAGTTCGTGTCATTGGGCATGTAGCTACGACATGTCCACACCCGTATCATTGGGAATTTCACTGGCTATGTCATTTAACTTGCATTACAGTAGCTACTATGATGAAAGATAAAAGACATGGCCAGTGACACGACCATGTCTCTGGACATGTCGTAGCTACTGTAATGCAAGTTAAATGACACAGCCAGTGACAAGTTCGTGTCATTGGGCATTTCAAAGCTTCTGTAAGAATGGATAAACGACACGATCATTGACATTCCCATGTCATTGGGCATGTTACTTGAAGAAATTGCTAAAAATAACTCTTTTCTTTATCTTTCATCTATAATTCTAGCCTAAAAGATTATAAGGCCTCAAAGTGTAAAGGATTTTTGAAATCAACACTAACAAGTAGTGAAACAAATTTATTTTGAATATATGATAAATATGTGTGATACCAAGTGTTGATCAAGGAATTGTTCCATTGAAGTGATATACATAATTTTATTTTAATTCAAAACTAACAAATTGCCCAAATCATATTGATTTAAGATCTAGCTTAGGATTGAATGGCTAGCCAAAGGGAGGATATCCAAAGTGATAATGGGTACTCTATGTGTAGACCCTTAATTTTTGACCCAGTCCGGTCCAATATATTTTATTTAGTCCAAAATAATTTTTGTGTTATCTTAATTAAATAATATTTGTTTTAGTATTTATTTTTTTATAATTTTTTAAAATAATAATAAATAAACAAATAAATAAAAATAAAAATCGGCGACGAAAAAATCGGTGACGAAAAAATTTATCGCCGAAAACAGTGGACGAAATGGCCTTGGGCCATTTTGCCCGCAGGAACTTCCTGCGAGCAAAATGGCCCACAGCCCATTAGCACTCTTAGCCCCTCGCAACCCGACGCAGTTTTCGCCAACGAAATTTTTTCGATGTAATTTTTTCCAAAACCAAATTCTATTTGGTTTCAGTTTTCTTTTCCTAATTAAATGCAGTTTCCTTAAACACTTAAAATTAATCATCTAAATTTCCTATAAATAAGACTAAAAAACACAGAAAGAGGTTGGACTGGGACTTGGATTTTGAGCTAGAACTTTACAAATTGATCGGACTTTTTAGAAGAGAATAAGCAAGCAAACAATCAAGCTATCAAAGGCAGCAACCTTGCCTTTGTCCTTGTTCATCCAAGAAGCAATTTTTGGTGGAACCAACGAACGGAGGTTTAAATTTCTAATCTCTTTTTTGTTTTATTTTCTTACAGTAGCTTTGTTTCTTTGATTCCTAAGAATATACACACAAAATCTTGATCTATAAACATGTAGTAACGTTGATCTTTGTTTTAATGACATAAATGATCTTTTCTGTTTCTTCTAAACCTTAAAAAAAACCCTAAAAATACTTTTCTGTTCTTCTAAACCTTAAGAACCCTAAAAATACTTTTCTGTTTCTTCAAAACCTTAGAACCCTAAGTCGTTCCTTCTATTTCCAAAAACCCTAAAAATACTCTTTTATTTCTAAAAACCTTAAATTGTTTTTCCTATTTCCAAAAGCTCTTAAAGACCCTAAATTGTTTCCAAAAGCTCTTAAAAACTCTAAACTATTTTCTTCTAATTCTTTTCCAAAATTTACAAATGTTTTGTTAAATCACCAAACTCTAACTTACTTTACAGTTTCTAAAAATCACTATTACTTTATAAAACTTTAAACTATTTTCTTCAACTTCGAAACCAAAACAGTAAACCCCCAAACTAGTTAATCTAAACCCTAAGTTTTCCTAAATCCTAATTCCCTCAAAACTAATACGTAAACACTAATTTTCCTAAACCCTAAATCTTTAAAACGTCCAGTAGGCCTTATTCATTTAAAAAATAATATTAGTAACTCAAAATTCCAAAACCCTATTTTCTAATTTCTAAACCCTAAAATCTTAATTGTGGTGAATGTTTGAATGACTTAATAGGGTTTGATTCTAATTCAATTTTTAGTCCCGTAAAATCATATTCATTTGTGTATTATGAATAGTATTGCGGGACCGTCGTATGGGCTCGTCGAAGGGGTCAATATTCATTTGTGTATTATGAGTCCGCGTATTTTACTTTCCTTTTTCCAAAGCCCTAATTTAGTAATTAAAATTCTAAAATCCTATTTTAAGATGCGAACCCTAAATTATATATTTATTGCTTTATTTAATTTTAGATTTGATTATGTAGTTTATTATATGCTTTGATTTATTTAATTTCAATGCTTGATTTATTTAATTTATCATTGATGAATGCTTATATTGATGTTTAATATCTTTGATAATGATTTATTTATGATTTATTTACTTTTATCAATTTATTTTTGATTTTCAAATGTTGTAAGAGGTATGTTTCCACTTTGTGGGGTACCTCATTAATTAAGTTCTATGTAATTTAAATTGCTTTTATATTTTGGACGAATGTAAGGGACATGTTTCTACCTTTCGGTGGGTGTTCTATTTAGTTTAGACATGGATGATGTAAGGGCATGTTTCCATCTTTGGATGGGTGTCCATTTATTTACTTTGTTTGGACATTGCTTTGATTTTTAATATAACGATGCTTTAATTCAATTGTTGCGTGTAATATGGATAATATTGTTATATTTAAGAATTTTATAATATTAAGAACTGTAAAGGAGGCCGATTCCAATGAACCGGGCATTGTGGGGGTGCTGGGCCATTTCTCACCTTCCCCACACGTATCCAACTTTTCAAACCCATTAGGGGGTTGGGGATTCCTTAGGAATCGAGTCATCCACCCCTTTCTTTTTCCCTGTCCGTCCGGGTGGCGACTCCATTTTCTCTAAGGACCTAGGTCCGTGTTCTCTAAGGCCCCAAGCCTAAACAGTGCCAAAGTCGCAAGAACCATTCCACCGGGAGTGGGGGCGAAAATCCCTGCTCACACTATGTCATCAATGGATACTCTGTGTCACCATATTCAGTGGGCATTTGTGCCATAGTGGGCCATTGGCCAAATTTTATACACTGAGCATTAAATTGTCAACAGTGACCCATTATCCAAATCTAGGATCTGAGTTCAGTGTGTATGGGCATAATTAAAGAAGATATCTACATTGAAAATAATGTGTTATATGGTTATTGTTAAATTAACCGATTATGAATTTAATCATGTTTAGTATTTCGAATTTCAATGAATTTATTAATTTCTTTATTTAACATTCTAAAAGTAATAATTTCCATTATTTCTAAATCATTTTATGTATAGTTCTCTTTCCTTTAAATTTTCTTGCATATTATAAATACATAAGCACCACTAAGCTTTGCTTAGCATGTTAGAATTATTTTCTAATGCACATATCAAACAAGAAGAGTTGAGGCTGTAGAGTGAGAGATATACATTCCTAGTCAATTACATCACAACGGTTCAAAGAATAATATTATAAATATTGTATTCTGTATAGTTCACATGGAAATACTTTATAATTTTGTATGTCAGTTGTATAAGTTTGAGAGTAGTAAGAGAATTAAAATAATGTTTACAATGTAAGTTAACAATAGGAGTTCTTGTAAATTAAATAGATATATGTATGTAATATAAGCTTGGTCACATTATTTCTTTTGAAAGTTTAATAACTGCGTTAATAATATATAGAAGCATTTTGGTTTTATTTACTATATTACGTATATAGGTAAGTGTGAGTATTTAGGTGGCATAACTTATGTAGCTAAGTATATAGACTATGTAGGGGGTGTTGCAACTCGGATCCCAGTTATCTTAAAAATCAGTACTATCATAGTCAATGCTTGAGAAGGGAGGCGTTACATCATGGTCATTAGTCCAGGGCCTCCTTGATGAAGACATACCAGGATCCCTTATTCCTTAAAACTGGAAGTTTCGAAAGTTTCTTTCCAACTGACGGTATAACCCTTCAAAGTGTGCAACATGTTCACGACTAGCAGTTAATTCTTCCTGCAACTTTCTATTATGTTCTTTAAGCATCCGCTGTTAGCCAGACAAGGAAAGGGTAAGCTCATACATTTTTATGCATACGTACAACATATATCATTATGGACTAGGATGATAGACTAGGTAATTTAGATCAAAGCCTTAAGGATAAAATGGTATATCTGGATGAGAAGAAAGAGTAAACGGAGAGAATTGCCGTTGTATCGAAGTAGTAAATAGTGGGATAACTTCATGATTAAGAGAACCAGTAGCCTGCAATAATCATAAAGAGAGTCAAAAAAATTACGAATGAACAATTATGATGGAAAGCATGATGACATTTACCTGAGAAGTGCCGGCATCATAATCACCACGAGGAGGGGCGGATGAATTCCTACCGTCATTTTTCCTCTCCTTCAGCTTTCTCTTCTTCTTCTTCTTCTTCTCCTTCAGGAAGTCCCCAAACACCAATAGGAGAAACTTCAAAATTCAAAAGCCTCTATCGGATAAATTGGGTGTACAACTCAGTGGGCAAGAGAAGATACCATTCAACATTACATCCTTCTAGAGCACACATCCAGAAGTTTTTTGACATGGATGTAATGTCTAATGTGTATGCTGAGATATCCTTAGGAATTCTCCATTCCTCAAGGCCAAGAGACCAATTGTGCACTCTTTCACCAAGGAACCGCCCACTAGATACTGGACTAGTAATAACTCGGTAAGAATTTTGAAGAGACAAGATGACATTCATGAAATGAGTCCAATTAGCTCGCTCGCCATCCCCCCACCAAGTGATATCTACCTGTAGAACCAAGAAGAGAAGGTAAGTTAATTTCTTTACAAATTTTAATAGTTACTAATTCTTTTTTACCTAATCCTAGGTTAACCGACGTAAGTGATTGTGACTAGAATGCATGTGTTGAGAACCGGATGTTATTGTGCAGCTCGCTAACCAAAGGCTTTGTCTCGGATGTTTGACTCTTTTTTAGGAAATGCATGCTACTTGCATGAGATTATGTTCACATGCCCAAACCTATAGGAATAATGAAGGCCAGCCTCATGCAAATCCTTTAATTAGCTCAACAAATGGTGAGAATTAATACCTCAGCAACCATCATAAAGCCAAAAAATGATCTTTTCCTCAAGCAAAGTTTGTCAAAACCGTGATAAAAACAAGCCAGGCCAACCCCTCCCCCATTGTATAATGATACAAGATCAATATCAGCAAGAGCCCATAGTACTGACAAGTGGATGACAGACTCAGTGTTGCACAAAATGGTCGTCCCTAGCAAATAGAGCAATAATCTTTAAGCATATTGCTCAACTGTTTCTCCATGAACAGACCGGTATAATTCATCTAGTATTCTCGAATAGGTTCATACTTGATCTTGAATGGCTCTTTTAAGGAAGATTCCATGCCTATTAACTGTCGGATTTCATTGCGCATCAAGATGTTATCAATAAAGGAGACGTAGATTCCATGGCATGAGATATCGGTTATAACAGTAAAATTGACCGGGCCAATCGTCATTTCTTCCACTGGTAAGTGGAAGGTATGGGTAGTGTCCATTCACCTTTCTGCTAGCACTTGGATTACGTTCCTATCTATTTGATATCCTTTCGACTACAACTGCATGATAAAGTCCTTAAAGCCGCATCGCCGGATCATCCGCTTTACTCTAGACGAAGCTTGATTATATCATTGATGGACTTTATGGATGTTTCCACCACCATGAATGACACAATTGTCATTCTGCCACAACACATGTAAGTCATAAAAAGTTATGTAAACTCCAAAATTTTAACATATTTTTCACTTTTACTCATATATAACAAATAAATTTATAATAAATATATATAATAAATATTAAAATATTTTTTATGCAATTGAATAACTAGATACAGATAAAAATAATAAAGATACTCATTTTTTTGTGCAAATAATTAAATATAATAATGATACCCATATTTTTTTGTGCAATAATTAAAATAATAATGATACTCATATTTTTTTATGCAATGAAATAACTAGTTTATAATAAAAAATTATATTCATCTCATTTTTTTCATTTGAACTACGATGTAGCTCCATGCCAACTAATAATGTTACTCTTCCATGCTCATGCACCCGAATATAATTAAGCAGTTCGGCATTTGAATGGGGTCTTGCCCTAGAAGAATGTTGATTAACTGTCATTTATATGAAAGGTTATTGTTTTTATGAGTTTCCAATATTAGAAGAATGTTGAAAGATAGATAGTTTTAACGAGGCTTTGAATGCATAATGTTCATATATTAACTTGTATTTATAGGAGGAGTGCATGGCATGAATGGTAGGAAAAGTTAAGTCACATGCACCATCAATTTATGCAATCTAATAACTAAAGTATAAAAAAGTATAAAAAATAGTAAATTCACATGTTTTGTTTCTTTCTCAGATCAATAATTTATTTGTTTGCTTTCCATTTCAATAATTTCTTTCTCATATCAATAATTCATTATTTTCTTTTCATTTCAATAATTTATTTTTGTTCGGACACAACATACGTATACATAATAAATTGATAATTATTGTGGTTATATATTTTTGCCGTGTCTAAAAATTATTTTTTGAACTTACAAATTTTTTCTCCACACAAGGAGTAAGAGTATATATGTACAGTAAAAAATAGCCAATTTTTTTGCAAAACTAACTATTAAAATTATTTTTCACAGATACTTAAAATAGCCAAATTTTTTGCAAAATTGACTATTGAAATTATTTTTCACAAATACTTAAAATAGCCAAATTTTTTGCAAAATTGACTATTGAAATTATTTTTCGCTAATACATTGGGTCCAGAACCTAAACCATTTTTTGAGTTTAGAACCCCAACCATTTTCTAGGCCAAAACTTAATCTGGGTCTAAAACCCAAACCATATTTTGAGTTCAGAACCCAATTTGGGTCCAGAACCCAAACCATTTTTGAGTCTAGAACTCAATCCAAGTCCAGAACCAAAACTAATTCGGGTCTAGAACTCAAACTATTTTTGAGTGTAGAACTCAATCTGGGTCCAGAACCCAAACCAATTTGGGTTCAAAACCCAAACTATTTTCGAGTCGAGAACTCAATTCGGATCCAGAACCCAAATCAATCCCGGTCCAAAATCCAAGCCAACCTTGGGTCCAGAACCCAAATTAGTATTAAGTCCAGAATCCAATTCAACCTTAGGCCTAAGACTCGAGCCAACCCCTGGGCCCGAAACCCAAACCAACATTATCTTTTCAAATTAAAATTGCTTTTCACTCTCTGAATAAATTCAAGATCATTTAAGCAGGGCACAAGACTATAGACCCTTAATTTTGGTACTAGTCCAAATATAATTTTCATTTGAAGGCTAGATCAAGTCTAATTGGTTTGGTTCAGTTTAATTAAGTCAAATCTAATAACAAAGCCCAAATTAAATCAAATCTAATTGGTTTGTTTTAGTTTAAATTAGGACAATATGATTATGTCTGAGCCAATTCGATATGGAATGCTCCACGACGAATTGGCCAAGGCCAATTCAATATGGGTAGGTTTTAACTGAGAATGAGTCAAATTAAAGTAAAATCCTAGGAAGACTAGGATAAGTGGAAAAACTTGTTTGATTAAGATTTAGATGGTTTAGCTAGATTGTCCTAGTTGATGTTTATAAATACAAAAGCCTGGATGGCCACAGGGGGGAGTTTTTAATACAAAACAGCAACACAACAAAGGGGAACCATTAACAAGAGAGCAACACAGAGCAACCAAACAAACAAGGCAGTCTCCAACCAAAAACTAAAATTGGTGCAGGTAAGTTAGAAAGTTTTGATCAATATATTCAACTTTGGTGGAACCAACAAACGGAGGTTTGTCTTTATCATTTAATTTGTTTAAATTCACATTAGATTGAATCCATTGATTTACAATTATTTAAACATCCATTAGAAGTGTTTTATTTTAAAAATATCATTGAAAGATTTGAAGGTTGTAAAAATTATTTTAGTCTAATAGTTAACTTAATTCCAGTGGCGTTAAATACTTTGATCACCTGTTTTAAATGTTGTAATTTTAGTTCAATAGGTCAAGTAATCCAGTAGCAATGTCATTATTATCTTCGAAGACAAACTAAAACATCAAAACTTTAAATCTTATTTCTAAAACCCTAAACCTATTTTTAAAAACATAAAAACCTTAGTTTTGTTTTAAAAACCCTAATTTATTTTTAAAAATCCCAAAATCCTAATTCAAGAATAAAACCCTAATTCTCATATTGAAAACCCTAAAAATCCTAATTTTGTTTTCAAATCACCAAAACCATAATTCTCAATCTTAAAAATCGTAAAACCTTAATTCTCATCTTAAAAACCTTAATTTTGTTTTCAAATCACCAAAACCCTAATTCTCAATTTTAAAAACCCTAATTTCTAAGCCATAACCCTAATTTTCACATTGAAACCCTAAAAAACCTAATTTCTAAACCAAAATCCCTAATTTCCAAATTGAAACCTTAAAACCCTAATTTTGCCTTAAAATTCTAAAGTTCCATTCCAAAATCCTAAAAGCCCTAAATTTATATATTTGATGCTTTACTTAAAATTAAAATTTAGATTTGATTATTTTATGTCTGTGATGAATGATTTATTGATGTTTTATTATGGATGTTTTGTTCTATCTTTTAATTGTGGTGAATGTTTGAATGACTTAATACTATTTGATTAATTATTTAAACTTCAAGGATGTAAGAGGTATGTTTCCACTTTGTGAGTACCTCATTTATTAGGTTCAATGTAATTTTATTTATTGTAAGTTTTGGTTATTATTGTAATTTTATTTATTATAAGATTGCAAGGATGAGAGAAAGGAAAAGCAAAGATTTAAGCCAAGTCAAATGTATAGGACGAAGATCAACGGGTGTTGACAGGAGATCTTGAGATTAAGGAGAGGTGGAAGGCTTATTTTGAGCAGTTATTCAACCCTGAACATGAACAAGATTTTCAAGGTCTTCATGCAACAAATGGTTATATCAGCTGGTCTAGGAGGATCTTGCATAGTGAAGTAAGAGAAGCCTTGAAGTATATGAAAGTTGGTAAAGCTTGTGGCCCGGATGGTATTCCTATAGAGGTTTGGAAGAACCTTGGAGAGGTAGGAGTTGCCTGGTTAACTAAACTCTTTAATGCTATTGTGAAAGGACGTAAGATGTCGAATAACTGGAGGAAGAGTATCCTGGTACCCATATATAAAAATAAGGGAGACATTCAATGCTGTACAAATTATCGGGGTATCAAACTTATGAGCCATACTATGAAATTATGGGAAAGGATTATTGAACACGGATTGAGGAAGCTTACAAGAGTTTCGGAGAATCAGTTTGGGTTTATGCCAGGGAGATCTACCATGGAGGCTATTTCTCTTCTAAGAAGACTAATGGAATTGTATCAAGAGAAGAAGAAAGATCTCCACATGGTATTTATTGACTTGGAGAAAGCCTATGATAGAGTACCAAGAGAAGTGTTATGGTGGGTTTTGAAGAGGAAAGGAGTCAGTGACAAATATATCAACATCATCAAGGACATGTATGAGAATGCATCCACTAGTGTGAAAACACCTGGTGGAGACACTGAGGCTTTCCCCATTACTACCGGATTGCATCAAGGTTCGGCCATGAGTCCATATTTATTTACCCTGGTTATGGACGAGCTAACCAGAAGCATACAAGATGACGTTCCTTGGTGTATGTTGTTTGCTGATGACATTATTTTAATTGATGAGACTAGTGCTGGTGTAAACCGTAAGTTGGAAGTGTGGAGAAAAACCCTCGAGGACAAGGGTTTTAAGTTAAGTAGGAGTAAAACGGAATATATGCACTGTGAGTTCAGTCTAAGAAAGAAGCAGGAACATGAGGTTAAGTTGGATGGAGTTGTGGTTCCTAAAACCAAGCAGTTCAAATATTTGGGTTCGGTGTTCCAGAATGATGGCCGTATAGATGAAGATGTGGCTCACAGAATACAGGTAGGGTGGTTGAAGTGGAAGGGTGCGACTGGGGTTCTATGTGATAAGAAAATACCTTTGAAAGTGAAAGGTAAATTCTATAGGACGGTTGTTAGACCTGCGATGCTCTATGGTAGTGAGTGTTGGGCACCAACGAGACAACATTTGCATAAGATGAGTGTGGCAGAAATGAGGATGCTAAGATGGATGTGTGGACATACCAGACTGGACAAAATTAAGAATGTTCATATTTGACAAAAAGTCCAAGTAGCGAATGTCGGAGATAAGGTGAGAGAAGGAAGACTTAGATGGTATGGGCATGTTTTAAGAAGACCTCCTAAGGTTGTGGTTCGTAAGTGTGAGAATTTGTTGATTGAGGGGGTTAGAGGTCGTGGAAGACTTAGAACTGTGTGGAATGAGGTGATAGCAAGAGACTTACGTGCCTTATATCTTGATGCGAATTTGATTAATGACAGACTTGAATGGAGACGTAAAATTCGTGTCTTGGAAGGGGTCTAAGGCTGGAGTATCTTTTTTGGTGTCTTTTGAGCTTATTTTGTTGAGGATCCATACAGCCGACCCCAACTTGTTTGGGACTAAGGCTTAGTTATTGTTGTTGTTGTTGTTGTAAGTTTTGGGGTTAATGTAAATGGAATATTTCCACCAAATGGTGGGTGTCCTATTTCAATTAGTTTTGGACATTGAATATTATTGTAAGGGCATATTTCCATTATGTATGGATACCTATTTTTTATTTGTTTGTTTATTTGGACCTTCTTTGATTTCAATACAACGAATGTTCATTTATTTTATATTGCATGTAGTATGGATAATATTTTAATAAGTTAAATAATTTAATAGTATTTAGACCTAAAAAGGAGGCCGATTTTAGTGAACTGGGTGTTATGGGGTTGCTGGGTCATTCTCACCTTTCCCAAGTGTACCCAACTTTACAAACACAATAGGGGGTTGGGATTTCTTAGGAATCGAGTTATCCACCCCTTTCTTTTTCCTCGCTCGTTCGGGCAGTGACTCCATTTTTCTCTAGGTTTAGGCCTGTGTTCTTTAAGGCCCTGAGCCTAACAGTGCTAAAGTCGCAAGAACCATTCTACATGGGAGTGGGGGCAAAAATTCCCACTCACATAGTGCAACATACTTTCCTAAGCTTGGAAGCTCATATGACAATAACACATTTTTTAAAAAATTTAATTTTGATTTTTAAATCAAATGTTGGCTTTGTCAAATCAATATCAATATACATTGGGACTTGTCTTTCAAATTAACACATTTATAACATCATAACCCTAGTTACCATACTAAATATGGGAATAATTTCTATTTGTGCAAGAGCTGTTGTACTTCAGATAGGAACATATATATTCCTTTGGCAAAAGTATCATTGAGTTTAAATATTATCTATCTCATATGCATGTTTATTCAAATAATCTCCACCAATAGAATTTACCTATCAAGAGAGATCAACAAGTCTTTAATAAGCTTGAAATGGGATCCATAAGGGACATGGGTTATGCTTAAGTTGGAACTGACATGACACTACTAATAGTTCTTCACACTATAAATTTTCTGTTAGAACCATAGGAAGTTAGGAGCAATCTTAAACTCTAGGATTCTTGTTATCTTACTTCATGAGAAGATAGAGCTTGAATGTTCCTCCATCTTATGGTCAGAAATCCGAATATGATCTGACTAGGACACCTATTCTTTTTTCCTTTCCTTTTGTAAAAACATAGGACCCTTTTTTTCTTCTTCTTTTTCTTTTTCTTTTCCTTTTCTTTCTTCTTCCTTTTTTTTTTAACATGGCATTTCATCATTCCACTATTTTTCTCCTATTTCTCTGATTTAGCTGATTCAAGTCAGACTCTTCTCATAGGTTTTTGAACTGTCCTTTTAGGTTTTCAAAACTAGAGAGCTGCTCTAATTTTTGCCTAGGCCACCCTTTCGGGTTGTCAACCTAACGATCTTTTTCTTTTCTTCTTCTTTTTTTTATCTTGATTTGATTTTTGATTTTGATTTTTTTGGTTTGGTATGAGTCCAAAGAAAGTTGACAAGTCTGCTTCGATGAGGATGAATTCTTTAATTGCCCAAATGCGTCTCTATGATGAGATATTAGGTCTAGTTTAGGTAAACTTTAAATATCCTTATGGTCTTGACTAAATATCCCTTTCTTCAATCTTCTTGCTTTTTGATAGCTTAGTGATCATCAGACTTGTCATAAGTGTCACATAAGCTCAAGGTAGGTTATTAGGGTTTACAAGCTAATAAAAAGCAAGCTAAAATCTCATAAAGGCTTAAAAGGACAAACTAAGGATTGATATTAACAAGGTGGATACTAGGAGTTGGTTCACAAAAAATGCTTAGATCATCTCTCTCTTAAAATAAGTTGAGTTTATTTTCACCTCGAAAGTTCATGAAAGCATATTCTAAGACTGGATGGAACCTAGACATAGGTAATTATGTAGGGGCCTCCTTTAAGTAAGCATACATAGCTAAATGCTATAGAATAATTTTCTCACTTAGTAAAGTCATTCAGATCATGATATATGGATGCAATAATTTATGAATATCAAGCTAGATTCATCATCAGTTAAGCATCAAAATGGACAGAAATAAACAAAACCTTAAATTCAACCAAAGTAATTTATTTAAACAATCTTAATTTGAAAAATATAATTGTTTTAAAGAAATAATAAAGAAAATAAGGCGAGTGTCAATCAAGACAAGGGAAGTTTTGTTGAGTTGAGTATCTTCTCTCTTCACATCTTCTACACTCTCATCTTGAAAAGAGGATAAAATAAAATCTTTCTTCAATTCTCCCCTACAATTAAGGTTGATGTTGGAGGTACTCTGCCGAATATAGGCAAAGGATTGTTCTTCATGCTAGGTTTATTGGGTTCAAGCAACTTCCCATTGTCAATCAGATTTTGGATCTCATGTTTTAACCGCATGCAATTATCTATTTCATGTCCTTGTGTCAAATGGAATTGACAGAAGGCCTTAGTGCAGACCCTTAATTTTTGACCTAGTCCAATCCGATATTTTTAAACAGTCAAAAATAATTTTTGTAGTGTTTTAATTAAATAATATATATTTTAAAAAGGATAAAAAATAAAAAATAAATAAAAATTGATGACGTAAGAATTGGCGACAAAAATTTTTCATCGCGGGTGACAAATTTCTCTACCTCTTCGTGGACTATATGAAGAGGTGGAGAAATAAGGTTGCATTGCTCAAGAGAAGGCCTGATGAATCTAATGAAATTAGAATGATTGTAAGAGGAGTGTTACCTAGCCTTCATGAAAGGATGTCTTATACACTCATTCGGGATTTTAAGGACCTTTTACAAGCTGGTCTACAAATTAAAGAGTGGGAAAGAGAGAAGAACTGCTTTTCAACAAGAAGGAATGAGAAAAGAAACTATCAGTCTGGTAACCAAGGCTTGCAAAAGGCAGTTGATGTTAATGCTACTGCCCAAGGAGGAAGAAGGCAGTTTTCAAAATTGGGGAAGCCGCTGTCTTGGGTCCTCAATAAGCTAGAAAAGAAGGGATTGTTACAACCCTTAAATCCTCGTCCTTTGCCTAACCCTCTCCCACCTAATTTTGACACTAAGGCATTTTGTCAATTTCATCAAATGAAAGGGCATGAAACTGATAGATGTGTGAGGTTGAGGCATGAGATCCAAAATTTGATTGATAGTGGAAAGCTGCCCGAGCCCGACAAGCTAAACACCATTGCCAAGGTTTAATAGAGTGCCGCCACCGGCAACCTTTATGATTGGAGGAGGTTTACATGAAAGTTTTGTCATGTCTTCTTTCCAAGATGTGGATGAAGAAGCAACCAAAGAAGAAGTGGTATTTAGCAAATTTGAACAAGCTATGGTGGGTAAAGAAGTAGCAATCTGTGTTGCAAATGAGTTTTGGGATTCAAGCGATAGTGATGATGATCTTGTACCTAAGAAGGAGGAATAGACCTGATCCGAGCCCAAAGAAGATAAAGTAATGAATACTAGATCTGGTAAGCCTTATGCAAGGCCACAACCTAAAGATTTAGAAGCTAATAAAGGAAAGGAAGTCAAAGTGGGAAAAAAAGAAGAAGAAGATGATATTGTGCTTAAGCAGTTGAAGAGAACCCAAGCAAGTGTTAGCATTTGGGACTTATTGGCTACTTCTAAAAAGCACCGTAAAACTATGGCCAATGATTTGGCTAGCATGCCAATTTCTACCTCCATAACACCAGAGAAACTGGTTAACTTCATAAAAGTGGAAGGAGTAATAAAGTGTGAAGCGGTTTAAAAGAAGAATGAAGTTAATATGGGAATGGTATCTTTCTCAGATGTGGATTTACCGAAAGAAGGGAGAGATCACATCGACCCTCTCTTTATCAAAGTAGAAATCAAAGGAAAAAG
Organism: Garcia nutans; assembly: GCA_947685225.1. Lineage (NCBI taxonomy): Eukaryota > Viridiplantae > Streptophyta > Magnoliopsida > Malpighiales > Euphorbiaceae > Garcia > Garcia nutans. The sequence goes on from CANTUV010000013.1 coordinate 31,318,474, forward strand.
GACTCCATGTGTAATGGTTGATGATGGGTTCGCCATAAATGTTTGTCCACTTAAAATATTGCCAAAGCTAGCTATGCCAATGAGGGATCTAAGCCCAATTGAGTTAACCATTCGGGCTTATGACAATTTCAAGAGGCATGTCAAAGGAACTTTCAAAGCTGCTGTGAAGGTTGGTCCAATTGAATCTATTGTTGAATTTGTTGTTTTGGACATGCCTATTACTTTTGCTTTACTTTTGGGATGACCATGGCTCCATCCTCTCGGTGGAGTTCCTTCCACCCTTCATCAAAAGATCAAGTTCCCTAACGGAGATGAGACAATGGTCATCGAGGTCAAAGATAATGAGGTTGTTAATGCTCTAATGGTGGAGAGGCCTCTCAATGGTTTCCATGTAGCTGCAATTTCTGATGATGAAGTAGTGGACTCTAAGGTCTTAAACATGATGAAGAACATGAGCTACCTTTCCCGAGCTGGTCCTGGAAAGGGCAAGGCCGGTGTGACAAAGCTTCTAGATTTCAAAACTCAAACTTCCAAGAAAGGGTTAGGGCATGAAGAAGCCAACAAAAATGTCTAGCCAAAGAAGAATGAGAAGATGAGCTTCCCACCACTTGAAGAGATCTTTGTGAAAGATCCAAAAGTGGGACCGCTCCAAGGAAAGCCCGAGCCAATCATGTTCATGGGAAAGTTGATCCTGGGTTTTAAAATTTTTGCTAATGTTGCCGAGATAGTGGAACAAGTGAAAAAAGAGCTCACCTTGCCAACCGATGAGGAGCCCAATCGGAAAAGAAAGAAGGAAGCTATCCTGAAAGCCGAGAAAACTCCAGAGGAGATTGCTGCCCTAGTTGAAGAAAAGTTTGAAGATGTCTTTCTTTATGATTTTGAGAACAATGACAATGACAATGATTTTGATTTTAATTTATTTGCTTCGTATAAGAATGATGATGTTTTTCTTTTCCAAAATGAATGCTATAAAGTCAGATTTTGCTTACTTGTGTGATGTTTCTCCTGATGGTTGCATACATTTAAGTAGTGGTTACATGATCATCTTTAATATTAACTCTATTGATACACAATCATTAAATTTGGGAACAACCAAAAATTCTAAAAATATTAGCATAGCATCCGACCTTACTCCTGATGAGAGAGAGAGAGAGATATTTGAAAAAAATATTTAAAAAATGTGAAGAAGTATTTGCTTGGTTTTATGAGGATATGCCTGGAATAGATCGAGACATAGCCAGACATCTTATTCCTACTTACACCTACATGAAACCTGTCAAACAAAAGCTTAGACGATTAAGACCTGAATGGGCTGAATTGGTTAAAGAAGAGGTCACTAAACAAATACAAGTAAAATTCCTTAAAGTGATAGATTATCCAGATTGGCTAGCCAACATAGTACCCATGCCAAAGAAAGATGGGAGGTCTATGTGGATTATAGATACTTAAACAAAGCTTCTCCTAAAGATGATTTTCCTTTACCCCATATAGATATTCTCATTGATAGTGCAGCCTCTAGCGTGTTACACTCGTTTGTAGATGGATTTTTTGGATACAACCAAGTGTTAATGGTCCAAGAGGATAAAGCCAAAACTGCTTTCATTACTACATGGGGTATATTTTGTTATAGGGTAATGCCGTTTGGGTTAAAGAATGCTGGAGCAACCTACAAAAGGATGACCACCACATTATTTCATGACATAATGCATAAAGAAGTCGAAGTGTATGTTGATGATATGATGGTGAATTCGGATACAAGAGAACAACACTTCCAAAACTTAGAATTATTCTTTGAAAGAGCAATGAAGTATAAGCTAAGATTAAACCCAAAGAAGTGTGTATTTGGAGGTAAATTGTTGGGACATGTGATTGGTCCAAATGGCATTGAGATTGACCTTGACAAAGTTAAAGCAATCAGGGATATGCCAGCCCCTAAAAGGAAGAGAGAAGTTTGAGGATTCATTGGTAAGTTATAGTACTTTAGTAGGTTTATAGCAAAGCTCACAACAATCTGTGAACCTATCTTTAAATTGCTTAAAAAGAATCAGCTAGTCTTGTGGAATGAAGAGTGTCAAAAGGCCTTTGAGTGAATAAATGAGTATCTACTAAATCCACCTATTTTGAAACCACCTAAACCTGGTAAACCCTTGTTACTATACTTAGTAGTAGAAGAAGAGTCAATAGGAGCCATGCTAGCCCAAGCAGATGGGTCAGGGATTGAGCACACAGTTTACTATTTGAGTAGAAAGCTCCTACATTATGAAATTAAGTATAATATCATTGAAAAGACATATATAGTTGTGGTTTGGTCTTCTAAGAAGTTACGACATTACTTTCAATCTTATAATGTGTAAGCAATTTTCAGGTTGGATCCGATGAAGTACTTAAGGGAGACACCCTCTTTGATTGGAAAGTATGGGCACTGGTTGATAATATTGGAAGAATTTGAGATTGAGTATGTAACTAGGAAAATAATCAAAGGTAGAACAGTAGCAGAATTCTTGGCCAAACAACCATTACCAGATAGCAAAGAGGTAGTCTTGGAATTTCCAGATGAACATTTAGAGGCCATTGAAGTACAAGGATGGAAAATGTATTTTGACGGGGCAGTGAATAGGAAAGGAGCGGGTTTGGGAGTCATACTAGAATCACCCGAAGGGGAACTTATTTTTTTGGCCAAGATGTTGAAGTTCAGGGCAACCAATAATATGGTAGAATATGAAGCATGTATCTTTGGTTTGGAAACCCTAATGATTATAAAGGTGGATAAGATGGAAGTCTTTGGCGATTCATTGCTAGTAGTATCCCAAGTAAATGGAGAGTGAGAGTTGAAAGAAGAGAAGTTAAAACCATACCACCATTACTTGACCATGATGAAGAAGAACTTTAAGGAGAGCAAGTTTATGCACCTACCAAGAGAAGAAAATCATATGGCTGATGCCCTAGCCACATGTGCTTCGGTATTGGAAAATCCTGTCAACTTATTCCTTAACCTCTAATTTTGATCAGTTCATCAACTCCTTGCTATGAATTTGAGACAATTATGGAAACTGATACAAACCATGATGCGTGGTATGATACTATAAGACAGTTTTTGGAGGAGAAAGAATACCCATTGGGGGCAACAAAGAAAGAAAGAAGAGCCATAAGGATGTGGTCCTTACAATACATCACCTTCCATGGAGAGTTATATCGAAGATGGCCTAATGGGGGTGCACTTGAGATACTTGAGGAAGACTAAAGTGGAGCATATCATGTCAGAAATACACACTGGAAGTTGACCATGGAGAGAGATTGTATTGAGTTTTTAAAGAAGTACCAGCAATGTCAGATGTATGTTAATTTGAATCACATGCCTCCTGAAGAATTGCATTCTATGTCTTCACCCTGGCCTTTTGCCACTTGGGGGATTGACATTATAGGAGAGATACATCTGACAGCCTCAAACGATCACCATTTTATTGTAGTAGCGGTAGATTATTTTTCAAAATGGGTCGAAGATGAATCTTTCAACAAACTGGGGGCAAGACAAATGGCTAGATTTATTGAAAAGAATCTTATCTACAAGTACGTGGTCCCACATAGTGTGATATCAGACAATGGGGTACAATTTCAAGGTGCAGTTAAGGACTTATTCTCAAAATACCAAATTCATCATCACCGATCTTCCCCTTATAGACCAAAGGCCAATGGTGTAGTAGAAGCAACCAATAAGACAATTAAGCAGATCCTGTCCAAGATGACCAAGACATACAGGGATTGGTCAGAGATGCTTCCTTTTGCTTTGTGGGGAATTAGAACAAGTGTGTGAACACCGACTAGAATGACACCGTTCTCTTTGGTTTACGGGATGAAAGCAGTGTTGCCAAATAAAATTGAGATCAAGTCATTGAGAGTGGTCTTGGAAGCTGAATTGTCTGAGACGAAGTGGGTAGTAAGCAGATACACACAGTTAGCTTTACTAGAGGAGAGAAGGTTAAAAGCATTGTATCATCATCAACAGTATCAAAGGAAGATAGCTCGAGCCTATAATAGAAGGGTTAAAATCAGAAAACTCAAAGTCGGTGATTTAGTGTTGAAACAATGTAAGCCTAACATATCTGATCCAAGAGGGAAATTTAGGCCTAGATGGGAAGGGCCATATGTTGTGAAACAAGTCATGAACATGGGTGAAGTGAAGTTATCAGACATGGATGGGAGCGAGTTTAGCTAGCCAGTGAACATTGATAGGTTGAATAGGTTTTATGTATATAAAAAAAGAGAGCTCGCTAGGTTGAAAACCCAAAAGGGCGGCCTAGGCAAAAGTTAGAGCAGTCCGCTAGTTTCAAAAACCCAAAAGGGCGGGCTAGGCAACAATTAGGGCTAAGTGAGAGAAAATTGTCAATTAGAAAACTCGAAAGGGCTAGCTAGTAACAGGAGTGATCTTGTGTATGATGCCTTTGTGTTTGGTTGTTCCCTAATTTAATAAAATAGAATTAATATTAAAATTGTTATATGTGCACTGTTTTAAGTATTTGACTAGATATGGATAAAATAAATAAACACAATAACAAAAGGTGATGACAAATTATAAAAGGAAAAGAAACATCTCTTATTATTACTTTTATTATTTTTTCATCCTAACAATACTCTTTCTAAAGAAATTGACAAATGTAAAATTCATGGCAAACGATAAGTGTAATGTGCAAGCCAACTTTGCTTTAGCCTATCCAAGTAGGCTTTAGTCAGACAAGGCATGTCCAAATTAGTAGTAAAATCAAAACCTTGAGGCTCAGCTCCATACTGACAATCAAGCCGGCGAGGATCATAGTAAGTACCTCAATGAAGAGCAGTAAGAGGAACATACATCAAGTACGTCTGAATGGTGATATGAGAAATCTTCCACCAAGGTACTAACCAACAGATGTTGACTTCAGCGCGTGAGTGGAGTCAACATACGAAGAAGCAGGATGGAGTAATTTTCTAGCAGAATGATACCATGGCAGATATCTAGCGAAATCCATAGATGGAGTGTCGAGCAAGTAGAGACGCTCCTGAAGCCAAATCTATAGGCACAAGAAAAAAATAAAAAAAAGTTCCATTAGGTCAAAAATCCCCAAGGACGACATAAAAAAAAACTAGGACAGCTAACTAGTTTTGAAAACCCACAAGGGTGGACTAGGCAAAAATTAGAGAAATATATATATAAAAAAAGAAACCTAAAGTGAAAACCCGAAAGGAAAATTTAGGTAATTACCTGAAAAAGCAAGGGACTCCCGGTCAATCTCCTTGAAAATCTCAATTTAAGTTGGTCTAATCCAACTAAAGTCTTAGCTAAGATCACGGGTATCGGCGACAAGCCTCCTTCCATGTGGTCCATGCCGTGGATCAATATCACCATTAGAAGAAACAAGAAAGAATTGGCCAAGCAAGCATAGATAAAGCATACATCCCCATGCCTTAGTAGGAGCCAAGTGAGAAAGGTAAAAGTCAATTAAGGGACCAAGCAGAATTTTCTCACCTCTCGTCAACTGTAGAACTTCGGGCTTTGAAAGTTGAAATAACATTTGCATCTTTTGTTGAGTCTTAGAAATCAGTATAGGTAACACCATTGGTTGATTGCTTGGATATCCAAGGATGGCCTCAAAATCTTCAATCATGGGACATATCTCAAACTTACTTGAATCAAACTCTCTTCTTCATCTATTCTTTCTTAAACTAAACAATGGCACCTAAAGAGGACAAGAAGAAGGCTTCAAGTGCTGAAAAAGGAAAGGGAATTGCTGCCCCTTCTCAACAAGAAGAAGCTCCTAGAAGAAGTCACAAGATATGGTTCAAAGATGAAGAAGAAAGACAAAGGTATGATGTCCTAAAAGATAAACCCGTAGAACCAAACTCTCTTCTCCTCCCTCACTCTAGAATCATTAGGGATTGAGAATGACATTAGGGTTTGTCTTAGAACCTTGGGATGGGAAAAATTCATGTTCTTGGAGCGTGATGATCTTAGTTGGGAATCCTTGACAAAGGAATTCTTGACAACCTTGGTTGTTAGCAAAAAGAGCACAAACCCCTTAGGTTATTATGGTGTTTCCTTTAGAATATTAAACCAAGAATATGGCCTTACCCTAGAAGATTTCTCATCCATTTGGGGCTTTCAAATTGAAGGCATCTCTCAAATCTCTACCTCTCCCCTAACTCTTGAAGTTCAACTAGAATTTTGGAAAAAAATTTCCATTGAAACCTCTCTCCATAAATAATTCAATGACAAGAACCTTAGAACCCTCACTTATTGGATGTTGCATAGGATTGTCACCTATACCATTAGTGCTGGGGGTGAGAGCAATAAGAAAGTTGCCTAAAAGACTTACTCTTCCTCTTTAGCTTAATCAGAGGTCATTCCATCCAAATGGGAAAATTCCACATTGACACTTTCCTACACATTAGGAAAACTAAGTCAGGACTCATCTTTCTCTCTTTGCAAATCACCCAAATAGCAAAATATGTTGGTGCACTTGCACCAACAAACAAAGCAACCCTATTCAATCATCTAGATCCCACCAAAAAATCCATAAACATAGGCTATCTCAAACATGTCAAATGTATTAAGGATAATGGTGGGAACTATGTCTACATACTAGGAGTCCTAGGTGCTAGGGCTCATCAAAGAAAAAGACCAAGGATTGTAAAGGAAGGTGAAGAGACCTTCCAAATGGAATTCCCAAGAACTCCATCTCCAAGACTTCAATCCTCTATCCTTCAACTTCTTCAAGACATTCAAGGGCAAATGAGCTCACAAAGCTCATGGATAGATAAGATTACAAGTGACATCTCTCATCTTCACCTTGACATTCAATCCATCCAAGAAGCATTAGGATTACCAAAACGCTTTAAAGATGAATCTAGTTTGTCACCCTCCATTCATGGCTCCTATCCTTAAGAAAAAGAAGGAGAAGTTGTTGCCTCTCAACCAAGGGAAGTTGAGGAAGGAGATCATAGAGAGAAGAACATGGAGAAGAAGAGGGAGATGAAGAAGAAGAAGAGGATGAAGAAAGTGAAAATGATGATTAGACCTTAGATTTTTTTTTTCAAATTGTACTTATATTTGTCTAAATTAATGAAATTGTTATTGAATTTTGCTTCATTAAATTGTTGTTGGTGTCTAACTCAATGAATTACAATTACATATTTCCTTTATTTTTGCCTTTGTCAAAGGGGGAGAATAACTTAAAAAATTGTATTGAATAAAAAACTTGAATGCACTAATTACATTTGAATTAGAAAATTAAACAAAGACATTGTAAAATAATCAAATCAAATGAAGCATTCATTAAAGGGGAGCATATTAAACATTTGTTACACTTTTAGAGTTTCAAATTCAATTTAATTGCCAAAGTAAAAAAGGGGGAGATTATTAACCAAACCCTCCTATTTTTAATCTTAGGCAATCAAATTGAATTTACCTAACACTTGCACCAAGTTTCATTTTGCAGAAAGTTATTTCCTTTGAAGGAAATATAAAAAGTCCGATTGGACCACATAGAAACCGACCAGACCATTGATGACCAAATGAGCCAAAAAGACATAGAAGGTTTCACGGTGGAGAGTACTCCCAAAATCTCACCATACCACATGAAGTCCGACCGGACCATATGTCATACCGACCGAACCCTTGACTGAGAAAATAGCTAAATCACATAGAAGAATTCATGGTCAGAAGTACTCCCATTTTCTCAGAGTACCACATAAGTCCGACAGGACTCAATGATATTCCAATCGACCATACAAGCCAATTTTCTCCAAAATATCCAATAGGTTAACCGGTCCAAGGTATGCCTAAAAATTGGATGGACCAAGAAAAGCCCGATCAAACCTGATGCAAGATCGACCGGACTATTTAAAAATTACTCAAGTCAGAAGCAGTTGGATCTCCACTCAAAAAGTGGAAGCCATGTGGATCAACCGTTGGAAGAACATTAAGAAAAATTTCAATTACTCTGACCATACCATGCATAATTCTGAGCAAACCACACTACTTTCGACTAGACCTTTATAAGTTTGACCAGGAAATTTCTCTAGTAGAGAAATTAGTGGAAGACAAGAATCAAACATGTTGGTCCCAACTTCAAACGGCTAATTCTTGACTTGAAGGCTATAAATACCTTATGTAACTTCATGTTTAAGAAGTTTTTGATTTGTAATAGCCTTCTTGAACATCTTTCTTTATTTTGCATCAAAATCACTTTTTGTATTAATTAAGTGTTGGGTGTAAGCATTAAACACCATCTTAAGTTTGAGTGTGAGCTTGGAAACACTTAGGTTGTGAGAGTGAGCCTGGGAAAACTCTTGTAAGGATTGTAAGGAAGTAATTTCAAACCATTGTAAGTAGTTTGGTGTGAGCTAAAGAAAACACCAAGTTAGAGTTATACTTGTAAAAACTGAAAACTAGTGGAACCTTAACAAGTTGTTAAGGAAGTGGATGTAGGATTAAGGTAAATTCGAACCACTATAAATCTTTGTGTTCCATCTTCTACATAATATTCTTCTACATCTTCTACACTTCTTTTTAATCTTTGAATTTTTTGAATTAACCATCTTTTCTTAAGCCAAACCAAATCACCCCCCACTTGGTTGCTATCTTGGGACAACAGCAAGTATAGATCCAAAAGGTACAAGGATATGAGTGGTTATGCAATGCTCGATCTCCATACTTTGAGTAAAAGTATGGTATCACTTATACATGCACAACACGGGTTTCACAAGGCATCCTAACTCACATACATAATGCAGATCTAAAATAATGGAATGAATAATACCATAATAATAAAGAACAAAATAATATAAAGACCAACAAAATCAACTTCTCTTATCCCCAGTGGAGTCACCATTGTGAGCGGAGATTTTTTTCCCACTCCCGGTGGAATAGTTCTTGCGACTTCGGTACTGTTAAGCTCAGGGCCTTAGAAAATATGAGCCTAAACCTGAAGAAATAGAGTCACAACCAGGACGGGCTTGGAAAGAAAAGAAAGGGGTGGATGAATCTATTCCTAAGGAGTCCTTAACCCCCCTATTGTGTTCGAAAAGTTAGGTATGTATGGGAAAGGTGAGAACACTATAGCACTCGATTCATTGGAACCGACCTCATTTTAGGTCTAAATATTATTAAATTCTTAACTTATTATAATGTTATCCATAATACATGCAATTAAAAGAAATAAATATCCACCATATTATAAATTAAACAATTAAACAAAATGGGCACCCATAAAGATGGAAACATGCCCTTAAATGTCCACAGTCTATAAAGAAAGTAAAATAAATAAAATAGAACACCCACCATAGGTGGAGACATGTCCCTTACAATAGTCCAAAAATGCTTAATATAAATTAAATTATACAAACTAAATAAACAAGACATCCACATTGTGTGAAAACATGCCTTTTACAATTCCCTTTAGAACCCTAATAAATAAACATAATTCAATTAATTAAAACAAGCAATAAGACAATCAAAATACATCATTCACCATAAGTCAAGTATCAAAGCTAATCAATAAATTCAGTTAGATTAATTAATAAGAATTATACCTTCATTTGTTAGCTCTACCAATTTAATATCTATTGACCCAAGCTCGCCTATACTACTACCTGGATCAATTAGTTTATTGGTTTGAGGTTCAATGATTAGAGGATCAATTTAGGCAATTGACACTCTTTCTGTTTTTACTTCTGTATGTTTTTATGATTCTGCTTTATTTTAATTTGCTCTTGCTTTGATGATTCTGGCCGCTGTCCTTTGTTTTTTAATTCCATATTTACAAGCAACATTGTATTGGGCCTAATTAAATCAGATTAACTTTTATTTTCAAACTAAACTTGGTCTGACCCCCTATTAATTAAAATCAAATTTTAGTTGGGCCAAAATTAAGGGTCTATAACATGATACAAATAAGTGTACAAATTGATCAATAGGTTGAAGGGTCAATCTATGTTGGATCCATCTATCATACATATATGTTGTTTTATGAAATTAATCTTTCTTCGTTTAAGAGTTTTGTAAATATGTTAGCAAGTTGTCTTTGAGTATCTATAAATTCTAAAACTACATTTTAGTTTTGAACATTGTCTCTTAAAAAAATGATTTCTAATGTCTATATGTTTATACCTAGAATGTTGGATTGGATTTTTTTGATATATTAATGGCACTTGTATTGCCACATTTAATGGGAATGTGATAAAAAAATTTATCATAATATAGCAATTATTACTTTATCCATAAAACTTGTGTACAACAAAAATATGCATCAATATTTTCGTCTTCCACAGTGGATAGGGCAACCGACGCTTATTTTTTACTAAACTAAGAAACTAAGCAATCATCAAGGAAACGGCATGCACCGGTTGTGCTTTTCCTGTCCAATAGGCTATCGAAAAAATTTGCATATGAAAAACCTAAAATGTCAAATGATATATTTCTAGGATACCAAAGTCCCAAATGAAATGTTCCACTCAATTATTTTAAAATCCTTTTGGTGGCATTCAAATATGATTCTTTAGGGTATAACTGAAATCTAGCACAAAAATAAATACTATACATTATATATGGTCTAGAATCGGTTTAGTAAAGGAGTGATCCGATAATACCTCGATATTTCTTCTCATCAATTTTATTACCAATTTCATTGTTATCCAATTTTAACGATGTACTCATTGGAGTCTTGCTTGCTTTGCAACCATTTATGCCAAACTTTTTGAGAAGTTCCTTTGTATATTTGGATTGATTGATAAAGATACCATCATTGTATTACTTAACTTGAAAACCATGAAAGAATTTAAGTTCACCCATCATGCTCATTTCTAATTCGCTAGTCATACAAGAAGTAATCCCTTGGCATAAAGATTCATTAGTAGCACTAAATATAATGTCATCAACATAGATTTGTATAATTAAAATGTTACATAATTTCTCTTTAACAAAAAGTGTAGTATCAACTTTGCCTTTTGTAAAACCATTTTCTAATAAATATGCACTAAGTCTATTATACCAAGTTCTTGGAGCTTGTTTCAATCCATATAGGGCCTTTGTTAATTTAAAGATATGATCTAGTAATTTATAATCTTCAAAACCAGGGGGTTGTTTAACATAGACTTCTTCATTAATAAAAACATTTAAAAAAGCACTTTTGACATCTATTTGAAAAAGTTTAAAATTCATATGACATGCAAATACAAGTAAAATTCTAATTGCTTCTAATCTTGTTAGGGGGATGCCTTCCTCTTGGTTATAGCCTTTGGCTACCAATCTAGCTTGGTTTCTAGTAATGAGACCGTATTCATCAAGCTTATTCCTATATACCCATTTGCAACCAATAATTGGATGATTCTTGGGTCTAGGAACAATCTCTCAGACTTTGTTTCTCTCAAATTGGTTGAGTTTATTTTGCATGGTAATCACCCAACATTTATCACTAAGAGCCTCCTCAATAGTCCTTGGCACAATTTGAGAGACAAAAGCAAGATTAAAGACTAAATACTTACATTTTGATCTTGTAGTTACTCCCTTTGAGGCATCACCAATGATGAGTTCCCTTGGATGGTCCTTTTGATAACTCCTATCTTTGGGTAGTTCATCAGTCTCTCCCATCATAGGTTCTTCTTATTCCATTATGAGTTCTAGTTCATCATTGTTTTCATTTAGAGTATCTTTTGTCTCAAGTTCTTCAAATGTACCTACAAGATCATCAAGAATACTACCTTTTCCATGATCAAGTTTGCATGATTAATCAAAGATAACATGCATTGATTCTTCAACTACTAGAGTTCTCCTATTAAATACTCTATATGCTTTACTAGAAGATGAGTACCCTAAGAATACACCTACATTTGATTTGGATGAGAATTTTTCAAGGTTGTCCTTGGTATTTAATATGAAACATTTGCATCCAGATACTCTAAGGTAAGATATTTTGGGTTTTTTTTTCCATTCCATAGCTTATAGAAATATTTATTTATTAAAAGTCTTTTGAACACATAATTTCAAAAGTAACATGTAGTATTAACGGCTTCCGCCAAAAGTAAGAAGGTAAATTATACTCATTGAGCATTATTCTAGCCATTTTCACCAATGTTCTATTTTTCCTATCAACCACACCATTTTGTTGTAGTGTTCTAGGAGTTAAAACATTATGTGAAGTTTCAAGTTCATTGCAAAAATTTTCAAAGTCTTCATTTTCAAATTCTTTGCCATGATCACTTCTAATAGATGTGATTTCATAGCCCTTTTCATTTTGAACTCTTTTAGCAAAAATTTTGAAATGATTAAAAGCTTCACTCTTTTGAGCTAAGAAATTAACCCATGTAAACCTTAAGTAGTCATCAACATATACAAATGCATATAACTTACCTCCTAAGCCTATTTGATCCAAAAAAATCTAGATGTATTAATTATAGAGGTCTAGATGTACTTACATAATTCTTAGCTTTGAAGGAACTCTTATGTTGTTTTCCAAATTGACAAGGTTCACAAATTTTATCTTTATTAAATTTCATTTTGCAGAGTCCATCTGTAATATCCCTATGCATGCCCTAGAAGTTTTGTATGTTGTTGTTGTTGTTGTTGGTTTAAATTGGGAAAAGAATGTATATGTATATGCGTTTTGGGAGAAATTTAGGGTTTAGAGACAAGTTTATATGTTGTGTATATGGTGATATATATAACATATAAAATGGTCAAAGAGAGAGAGTCAATGCAAGAGGAGATTTTTATATGGCATGTGAAATTACTTAATTGGGTTTATAAGAGACAAAAGCTAAGTTAAGTGATGAGGGGTATATGAGTAATTGCTTGAAATGAAATGCATGGTGGAGATTAAAAGAAGAAAAGGTGTTTGATTTGTGTATTTTCTTCTTTCTTTCTTGAAGTGGCCGGCTCTCCAAATAGCAAAGAGAAAGGGAGGTGTTCTTGAGGCAAGAAGTAATTGAAGAGGCAATCAAAGAGTTTGGTTAGAGATTTGTGAAATTTCTTCATCTAAGGTAAGAAATCTCTTGTTTCCTTTGTTAATTTTGAAGTTATGTTTAAAGTGAAGTGTGATTTGTTGATGTAATGATTTGGTGTGTTTAATATGTGTTTACAAGTGTTAAAGTTGATTGTTAGTTAAAAGATTGAATTGAGGTTGGTTTGGTTGTGAAGGTTGTAAGTTTAAATGGATTTTGATAGTGGAAAATCAAGAGTAAAGTTTGAGTTAGGGTTTTGAGATGGTTTGTGTCCAAATGTGTGGTTTAAGTGGTTATTGTGATGAATATGTGTTATGACATGAGTTATATCCATTTGAGTGAGTTTGTGTTGGTAATTATAGGTTAAAATGCATTTGGAAGAGGGTTGGTTACATTTAGGGTTTTGGAGATGAGTGACACGGCCAAAGGAAAAGAGAGACACGGCCAAGCTAAGGAAATTTGGGCGTGTTGGTTGAGTTTTTGAGAGACACGGCCGTGTCCCTTAGCCGTGTTCACTACTGGATTTTTGTTTTGGGAGACACGGTCACAAGCTTGGCCGTGTCCCTTGCCCGTGTTGCTTACTGTCCAATTGGGTTGAGTGACACGGCCACAAGCTTGGCCGTGTCCCTCAAGTGGGCTGCCCGTGTCCCTCAAGTGTGATAGTTAGGGTTTTCATTCTTTGATCTTATTGCATTGCTTTGGTTCTCCAAAGGTAGGTTGGTCCTTAAACCTAACCCTAAACACTTTAAACACACTTGAATCAATGAATGATATAATCAAATGCATGTGTAAGGTTCTAAAGCTATGAATCATATCAATTGTTCTTTGCCCTAATTGCATTGTTGAGATTGAACAATGTTATGTTATGCATTGTGAATGGTAATGTGTTTCATAAGTAATATACATTGAAATGTATATCAAAGATGCAATGATAATTCAAATAAGACATGATATGAGACAATGCCATTGTGTTTGGCTATGATGATGTGATTGAAAGAAATAAGGCATGTTTGCCTAAATGTTGTTGAGAATTGAGAATGAAAATGATAATTGAATGATAAATGAATTGTGTGGCTAATGTGTTATTCCATTTTCAGAGTTGGTTGTTGGTGTCATGCCTAATAAGTGTAACAATTTCTTGAAGTTAGGTTGGATTGAATCCTTGAAGCCTAATTGAGATGTTACCACCCTTGAAGCTAGGTTGGGTTAGTTCTTGAAGCCAAGTTGGGTAGAAGCTTAGCATGCTTTGCTCCCCTTGAAACTTGGTTGAACTTAATCCTTGAAGCCTAGTTGGGTATATGATATTGATAAATGTGATAACAAAACCAAAGCTTTAACTCTGAAAATTGAATGGCATATTAGTGTGTCTTGGGCCCATGCTTGTCTTTGTTTAGTGTTGATTATGAATGGTTAAATGAATACTAATGGGGTATATGAAAAGATATTGAAATGTGATATGTAATGTGAAAGTATGTTGTTAGTTTTGCATATATGATGTTACATGTATAATATGGATTGAGAAATGACATTGCATTGCACTAAGTCATATCATTAGCATGATTATCTTACTAAGCCATTGGCTTAGCGCGATAGTGTTTAATCGCGCAGGTAATAGAGTTGATAGAGTTGAACCCGAGAGTTCATCAAGACCAAGTGAGAGTAGACCTTGAAGAATCCATTTTGGGAGCTTAAAGATCATAGCAAACTTGCCAATCATGTATACTTCTTTATATTTTGTAAAGAAATGTTTAATATGTAAATATGTACATATTTTATAACTTCCGCTGTGTAATATTTAAATGTATATATATATATAACTAATATGTTTTGTTTTACAAGTAAATGATCTACTTTTCTATAATGTATAATGATAAGGGTATTGTATTAAGTTTTAAAGTGTTTTGAATGTTAAGAGAACCGTAGCATCCCTATGTTTGGTGCACTTATGCTACATTGTTGTGGTTGTAGTGTGTGTGCATTGGATATGGGGGTGTTACACCATCTACAAGTTCTTCTTTGCGTAGGCAATATAATTGATCCATATTAGCATGTCATAATCTTCTGTGCCAAAGCTAAGCATCGTTCTAATAGTGACTAAGCATTCAAAACCATAATTAGAGTGTAGGTCAATTATATAGGTGTTACCAATTCTACTTTCATTAAATACAAGTTCACCACTAGAAGAGGTAATTTTGCATGCTTTATAATTAAAATTAACATTATATCCTTTGTTACACAATTAACTAATACTAAGCAAGTTTTGTTTGAATCCATCAACTAGCCACACATCATTAATTAAATTTTTACCAAGAATACCAATAAAACTAATGCCTATAAATTTTCCTTTAGCATTATTTTCAAATGTTACATTACCTCCTTGCTTGTAAGTAAGAGTTGTGAAAAGTTTTGCATTACCTATCATGTGCCTTGAGTCAAACATTTTCATTGATAGTAGACTTTAGGCATACCTACAAGACAACAAGATTTATCTTCTTTTAGGTACCCAAATAAACTTAGGTCCTTGGGGATTAATTGTTGAAGGATCCTCTAAATTGAGTTGATCCTTTCTAATGTAACAAAATGTGCATTTATGACTAAATTTCATACAACAATGGCATTAATATAAAGGTTTATTTCTTTGCATTCCCTTATTAAACTTTGAAGAATTAAATTGGCAATCACAAGTATGTATGGAATAAAATTGTTTATGCATAAACTTATGATTGTGTCCTTGCCTTGTGTACATGTATGCATAATTTGCTCTTGGAACCTTACTTCTAGAGCCTAGTGAGTCTAGTGTAGTCTTTTTAGGATTTTTAGGTTTGGTGTGTGTATTTTTATTCTTTAAAACTTCAATACTAGAGGTTTGAGTTATAGAGACTTTAACAAATATTGGTGCATTGGATGTAGTAGTGGATGATCCATTGAACCCTAAACCATACTCAGAGGAGGGTAACCTTTGAACACTTAATTTTTTCCATTATGGATCAAATTTCACAATTAAGATTTTTAAAATTTTGAGGCTCTAATACCAATTATTGTCCCAGGATGGCAACCAAGAGGAGGGGAGCGGTTGAATTGGTTATTTCGAAGAAGTGATGACAAATTGAAAATTAAAAACAAATAACAAAGCAAGTGAATAACATATGAGTAAAGTAAAGAAGAATGAACACAAGAGATTTATAGTGATTCAGATTAAATAAATCCTACGTCCACTTCCCAACTTTAAGTTGAGAATTTCATTAACCTTGGATTTTTACAAGCTCAATCCTAACTTGGTGTTTTAACAAGCCCACACTAAACTTTTACAATGTTTGAGTAACTTCCTCACAACCCAACAAGAGATTTCCTAGGCTCACTCTAAAAACTACGTGTTTCAAAGCTTATACTCAAACTTATAATAGTGTTTAATGTCATACCCAACACTCAAAGATTATAATAGAGATTTTTTATGCAATGAAATGAAAATTGTTTGCTTTGGCAATCACTATCATAAAATCTCTTAAATATGAAGATTCTAGGGGTATTTACAGCCTCCAAGTCTTCAACTAGCCGTTTGAGGTAGTTTCCAACATGTTTGATTCTTGTCTCTCACTTTAATCATTAGTTAGAGCAATTTCATGGTCGAACTGGCCAAGGTCTGGTCATACCATAGGAGGTCCGGTCGAAATTTACCTGGTCCGGTTGTACTATTTAATTTTCTGACAGATGCTCCTTTAACGGTTGGTCCACGTGGCATCCACCAATTGAGTGAAAGAATAAAGGGCATAATTTTGAACATTCTTGATAGGTTTGGTCGGAATTTTTTATGGTCCAGTCCAACTATTACTGGTATGCTCAAAATTTAAGATTATCTTTCACTATGAAACTCTCTGGAAGTATTTGTGCATTTATTCCCTGCAAAGGAACTTTTTGTTAAACATTCACCCTAAGGTCCGGTCGGACTTTCTTTGGTATGGTGAAAATGTGAGAGTACCTTGGACCATGAATCTTTCTATGTGTTTTTTCTTCAATGGTTCGGTCGGGATGTATCGTGATTCGATTGGACCCTTTGAATTTTCTTCAAAAAGTAAGTTCTTGCAAAGTATAACTTGGTATAAATATTAGTGTCATTCAATTTAATTGCCTAAGATAAAAAATATTGAACTAGTGCAAGGGTTTTGTCTAACAAATAATATATATAATTTATAATTTATTAAATTATACTAATAATATATGTTATTAATTATTTTATTAATCAAAATTACAAATTATTTTATTAATTAATGTTATAAATTATAAATTATATTAACAACTATAGTTAAATAAAATATAAGGAAAATTTAATGATATTATTGTTAGTGTAGCTCAATGGTAAGAAATGACTTAAAAGTGTAAAAGGTATATAATTTAAATCCTAGTATTTTCAATATTTTTTTTCATTTTAATTAACATTAGATTGGATTTTGATGTGACGCCATGTCACCTTTCCATTAGTGATGTGGGAGCTGATGTGGCGCTACGTGGTGCCATATCAACTTTTCATTAGTGAGAATGGATGAAAAATAGATGGAAGGACCAAAATATTACAATTTCATAAATTTAAGGATTTTAAAGTTATAAATTGATGTTTAAGGATATTAACATTATAATAGCATAAGTTTAAGGACTATGGATGAAATTAACCCCAAAATATAAATATTCAAAATGAAAAGCAGAAATTAATTATATTTAAAAACAAAAAAAATTAAATTAAATGTGATGAACAAATTATAAATAATTAATTAAAAAAATGATCAAGCAAGCAAATATGAAATTAGGCAACTCTAGCAGCTTTAAAATTATTGTGAATAGTGAGAGACTTGACTTTGAGCTTTCCTAATATTTTATCGTTTAAATTCCCTTGCAAATCTTAATTTTCTTTCTTGTTGAAAACATAGAAACACACATTAATTAATCATACACTCTCACGGTAGTTCTCTCTCTTATATAAGAAATGAATTGCTCATTTTCCTCAATTCCTTTGCAAGTAGACCAAAAGAGAGACGAAAAAAAGGAGTTCAAATTTTAGTCTATCGAAGGGAAGTAAGAAGATTGAGGGTTTCAAATTTAGAGAGGGAGAGACAAATGGTGAAAGAGGCTAGAAGAGTGAGGGTGAGGACATGAAGATAAGGGTTTTAGATTTAGAGAGGGAGAGGGAAATGGTGAGGGAGAGGAAAAGAGGGTGAGGGTTTCAAATTTGGAAAGACAAGTGGTGAGAGTGGCAGGAAGGGTAAGGGTTTTAGATTTAGAGAGGGAGAGGCAAATGACAAAAATGGATGAATGAGGTTATGAGAGTTTGATGTTAGGTTTAAGTCAAAATGTACATATATACTCGGGTCAGATCAAGTTAGCCTAAGAATTTTTGAAGCCAACCTGATATCTAACCTGATTTTTAAGAAAATTTTGAAAATTAACCCAAAGCCTAGCCCATTTTTTTTAAAAAAACCATTAGGCCAAGTTAGGGCCAATAGGTTAATGAATAGCCTAGTAGAAAGTTGTTATCAATAGTGCTATTCAATTAGCCCAATAGCTTGGTGAATTTAGCTCAACCAGAGAAACTCGGTCGGATTATGCTATTTTTTTTTTTTTGAAAAATCATGTTAGAATTTGAGTTATTCTTTCATTGTTATTTTGAATATCGAGTTGAGTCTCAAGTTTATTTCAAAATAGTTGAGCTAACCCAATCCAAGTTGAGTATTTTTTTTTATTACTTATGTCAAACATTTATTTTGGACAAAGTTATATATCTAACCAAAGAACTCTCACTCTACTCTTTATGTGATTTCTCTCTTAGAACCTTCACCCACTTTGCACTCTCTCATGTTGCCTATGCGCCCCCACATGTGTTGTCCTTCTCTCACTCCTTTTCCTTGCTCGATGTTGTTATCCTTCTACCATAGATCCTTCCCCTCCTTTCTAAAAAGCTCTTAGGCTCTTTTTTTTTTCCCTTACTATCACTCTGGTTCTCTCTTAAGCTTACATCAGCTTTAGCGATCTCTCTCTCTCTCTTTCTCTTTATCTTAGGTTCATTGTTTTTTTTTAATTTTCATTTTGTTCTTTTTTAAATTAGATTTTTATTTTTTAGCCTATGAATTTCAATTTGTTTTTTTTTTCATTTGATGATTATTTTTTCCTATTTTAATGATTTCATTTAAAATATTTATTTTCTCTGATTTATTATTTTTTTAAATTTCTATTCTTTTTTTTTTAAAAATTTCTTTTTTCCTTCCTATTCCTTTTTTTTAGATTTATGTTCTATTTTTTAAAAATTTCTATTCTTTTTGAATTTTCAATCCTTATTTTTAATTTAAGTTATGCTTTTAAATTTTTTTTATTCCATTTTTATTTTGAATTTGAAATTTGTTTATTTAAACATTCATTACAAATTTGTTTGAATACTCTAATTGCATTTTTATTGGAAGATTCATTGCAGATTTTCACTATTCATTTTAAACATTTATTATAAAAAACCATAAATAAAATTAAAAGAATTCATAAATGCCCCAATTTTACATAAAAGAAATTTATTGTATATTATGGGACAATTACTGAATTTCAAGGACGTATAATGACATATATATCCAAGTGAGTTATAATTGACATGAAATTTTCTATAAGAAAATGTATAGAAAAATGTCGGGAAGTTTCAGAATAATAAAATTTTTGCAAAAATGATGTGAGAAACAATTATGTGATTTAAGATAAATTTTAATAAGTATTAAATTTGAAGTAAAGGATTAAATTTAAGGAAGGCCATATATTCAATGTTTTCATTATTATTTAACAAAAGCAAACGAGTTTTTCTCATTCCATTTCCTTTTCATGTTAAAACTTCCATTTCTTTCTTTTACTACACCATGGCTGAACCTTATATCATTCTTTCTTTTGAATTTTTTTTCCATGAAATAATCACTTATCGAGACATTGATATTATTCAAGGAATTGAGAGCAGGTAAAGTGTCAAAGAGAGAAAAAAAGGCAATTAGTAAAAGCTTTAATTTGAGTTTAAATGGAATTAGTTATGTTAAATGATTTATTGTTAATTATTGGATCTTGATTGATGAAATGGGTTTGTAGTGATGAGTAGTTAAGATAAATAAAGATGAATTGAAGAAAATTCAAGTGACTTTGATAATTAGGGTTTCGATAACCCAAAATTCAAGACTTGGCAAGTCTAATTGAATTTTAATTCTTATATTTTCTTTTTGAGGTGTTGTTGATGGCTTTAATTTGAATTTTTGATGGAAATTTAAAAGTGTTGACAATTTTCAGTAGCGACGTATGTGAAGGAAAGAAATAATACGTTCAATTTTTGTTTTTTTTTAAGTTTAAGTGTATGATGCTTGAATTGAATTAAGGTTAAGTTGGACTAAAAGGAGCATTTGAGAGCTTAGGGCATTTGGTCATAATTAGGGTTTTAGGACAAAATGTCCATAATTTTTAGGTATAAATTGTTGATTTAGGGATTAAATTAAATAAATGTAAATCATGTTTGTGGGCAAGGAAGTGGAGGAACCACTTAGAGTATGATGATTATGTATGGTCGTAATTCATAATGAATCATGACCCCGGACTAGAGCTCAGAAAAAACCAAGCCTATACCATAATTAAAACCGGCCTATAAGGGTCTAGTCCTAGTTTCCAATTTTTTGAATTAGGCTTGATACAAAAAAAAAAAAAGTTGTATAGGCAATGTATCTCTTACACGGTGACATGTGTGGCCGCGTGCCATTAATGGTCACTTATGCAAGTAACCGTTGAGCAATGATCATTGCATAAAACTTCAGGTTGATTCATGTATACCTCCTCTTCAAGTTCTCCATTTAAAAATGCTATTTTTATGTAACTCTAAAGCTATGACAATTTTGAAAGAATCTTTCTTTCAAATTGGAGAAAGAAAAATATTAAAAAGGTCTTATGGTAACCAACACTCTCCTTTTGAGTGAAATCCCTTAGCTACTGGTCTGGCTTTATATCATTCTATTCACCTAAGGAGTACCTTTTAGTCTTATAGATCCATTTACAACCAATGCTTGTTGTTCCCTTTGGTAACTCAACATGATCCCAAGTTTTATTTTTAGCCATAGATTCCATCTCTTCTTTCATGGCATCAAGCCAAAATGTGAAATTATCAGAATTAATGACTTGTGAAAATGAGTCAAGATCATTTTTAGATCCAATGTCAAATTCAATCTCTAATAGGTATACAATATAATCATTAAAAATTGATGGTCTTCTCACTCTTTAGGATCTTCTTTCTCCCACTATATCTTGTGTCTAATGTTCATCAAGAACTTGCTCTTGTAGTTCGTTTTGAATTTGTTCGTGATGTTCATTATGAACTTGTTCATCATGGAGTAATCGTTCTTGAATTGGTTGTCCTTCAAAATGATATTGAATGGAAAGCAATCTTATGCTTAATATAGGACTTACAACTTGATCTTTTACTTCCTCAAATTCTATCTTTTGAGGAAAGTCACTCCCACCAAATTCTAGATTCTCAAGCAACTTAGCATTTCTAGCTTCAATAATTCTAAGTGAATGGTCAGAGTAATAGAATCAATATCCTTTAGAGTTTAATACATAACTAATAAAATATCCACTAGTTGTTCTCAGATCTAGCTTCTTTAAGTTTGGATTATACACCCTTACTTCAACTAGACATCGCCATACATGGATATGATTTAAACTAGGTTTCCATAGTTCAAAAGGTGTCTTAGGAACAAATTTTGATGGAATCCTATTAAATATTTAAAATGCAATCTTTAAGGCTTCACTCCATAGGAAGATTATTAAAACTAATTATACTCCTCACCATGTCCATAAAAGTGCATGTCCATCTTTTAGCTATATCATTTTTTTTGGGTGTCCAAGCATAGTGTATTGTGCAATTATGCCTTTTTTTTTTCTAGGAACTTTAGCAAATGGACCTATCATTTGTCCCTTTTTTATGTACCATTTTCTTTTCCTTTTCTTTTCCTACTTTAGCTTAATAGATTTTGAAAGCATCAAGTGCTTCTCCTTTATCATGTAAGAGATAGAGATGCATATATCTAATATGGTCATCAATAAAAGAAAAGAGATATTTCTGTCCATTTAAGCAAGAAATACTAAATGGTCCACATATATATATGTATGTATGATCTCTAAAAATTTCAAACTCCTCTTGACACCTTTAGTGTTCTTGTTAGCTTACTTTCCTTTCATGCAACTTAAACAAGAATCAGCATCACTAAAATTAAGAGTTTTTAGTATTCCATCATTTATCAACCTTTTGATTCTTTCTATGGAGATATGTCCCAATCTCCTATGGTGCCATAACCAAAAGAGTTCTCATCAATAATACTATGCTTCATGCCAATATAGTCACCATGCATGTTTGAACCAATGCCAATAACACTTTTTATTTTTGAAAATACTAAACATTAAGTCTTCAAAAAGGAAACTAAAGCCAAATTTAAAAATCCAGAAATAGGAACTAAATTTCTTGAAAATGATGGAACGTAAAAAGTGTTTTCAAGATCTAGAAAAAGCCAATTTCTAAAAATAATTGAAAGGTCCTCACTACTTCAACTTGTGAATGCATTTGATTGCCTGAATAGATGCATTGTTCACTTCCTTTTGACTTCATTTGGCTTAGAAAGCCCTGTATGGTATTGATAGAATTAAACGAGAGTCAATCCACCAGTTATTATTTGGAACATCAACTAATAAAGATTCGTAACATACAAGAGATAAGTACCTCTCTTCTCAAGCCACTTCTTGTACTTAAAACAATCTTTCATCAAATGTCCTTTCTTTTTGCAAAAGAAGCATATGCCCTTATTGCCATGTTTCTTCATAGGCATTTTTCCATTCTTCTTCCACTTAGGAACAACCATTCCATTCATCTTGTTACCACTTTCATGAGGCAGGATTTGCACTTTCTTGTTTCATATAAAGTTTTTCATGCCTTAGCCTTTCTTTCTCTTGCTCATACATGTCAAAAGTTCATTGATAGACCAATTTTCTTTTTGTGTATTGTGGAAAATCTTAAAAGGACTGTACTCTATAGGCAGCGAATTAAACACAAAGTGAACAAGAAATGAGTTAAAATATTAATATTCAAGGACTTGAGTTGAGCAACTATATCTCTCATTCCCATGCTGTGCTCATGCACTCCCATAGAATTGTCAAATTTCATCCCTGAAAGCTTTTTCATAAGGGTACTTGCTTGAATAGGAATTGTTCTTCAATTTCCTTGAGTAGATCCTTTACCTTATCAAATTCAGGAATCGATCATCTGATGCTCTTATTCGCATGAGCTTTCATAAGCATTATGCTCAAACAATTGGATTTCTCCCATCATTCATAATAAGCAACTTGTTGTGGCAAACTTGATTCCGTGAGAGCTGGTTGTTCTTCCTCACGAAGTGCCAGGTTAAAAGTCCATGCATCTAAGTGTTAAATGGATTTGTTCTTTACAATAAATAAAATTATCACCATTCAACATTGGAATATGAGAACTATTATTAAAAAGTGCTATAGGAAACCTGCAGTAAACTAACAAACATGTTTGTTATTCTCATTAAATATAAATATTGATAAATCTAACCTCCCTATGCGTAAAGGCTGCACTCATGCATTAAATTTTACCAATTTCAAAACTAATGAATTTAAAGTGTAAAGACAAATATTCTATACCCGTGGGCAAAAAAATACTTTTTCTGCATTTGAAAATTATCAATTAATATCAAAAAATTTATTTAAAATATTCACTTTCCGTAAAGTAATTATTTTAAATAAATAACACTTTGAAAACCTTTCATTTGTATAGTATAGGAGCATATAAACACCAAACAAATCTTGGGATGTTGTGGCCATTCCTAAGATGCATATACACAACTTTAAATGTACAACAATATATTTACACAATACGTTTACTATTAGTGACATCATGCATGAAGACAAAATTTTCTTTCATACATGTCTCATATATATATGAATATATAAATATATTTTAAAGAGAAAGTTGATCTCCTAAATGATACAATTTGCCTAAACAATTAATCATGCATAAATAACTACTGAAAATAAAATAAAATAAACCTCACAATAGAACGAAGGAGGAAAGATATAATACATAAAGCTCTAATAGCACAAATGAAATAAAAATTGAATTTATGCGGAATGTACACTTGATCCTTTAGCCATGCTTGCTCATGGTCAAAACAGAGGGGTAATTTTATTTTAAGTGCCTTTTAATTTAAAAATAAATTCTGTATACTTGTACTTTAGATGGTGCAGTCACGTGCTCTTTTTATGTGGTTAGGCTCAACTATCTAAAAGATAAATAGGCATCTTTAGTCAAAAGATGTGTTTAACAGTAACATATTATTATAAATATGCACTTATATTAATTATAATTTACAATATCGAATATGAAATGAAATGAAACTAATTCAATATTTGTCACAATAGGATTATTTATTTTTAAGCAGTACTTGAAAAGATTTCAAGTGGATAAACAATCAGTGAATTTTCCTGACTGAATTCTGGCTGTTGATCACCCTACAATTTGCTCGAATCTCTCCAGCATCACCTGTCAAAATATCAATTCCACCCATCTTCACCATAGCTGCAGCAAGTTTGGTTCTCCAAAGCAAGGGATTCCTAGCATTTTGACTCACTTGGCTTGCAGTTGCTGGGTTTGTCAAGAGAGTCTGGTCCGAAGTGAACAAACCTCTGTTTGCTAGGATATCTATGTAGTAGCCTACATCTGTTGTACTTGGACTCGAAGGATTCATTGGAACTACCAAGCTAGGATCTGTGCTACCTTGTGGGCATTGCTGCTTTAACTTGGCTGCATACATGGCATCTAAGCTTGGATCTTGTGTACTACTTCCATTGAAGTTGTATAATCTATTACTAAAGGAACTGCAGTGCGAACGACCAATAGTGTGTGTGTTGGGAAAATCGGGTAATTTTTCCTCAAACTACAACTAGTGAATTGCACTGATTCGGTAATTTCCAGGAAAGACTACTGAATAGTCTCCTTAGACAAAATTACCATTCCAAATAAATTCCTAGGAAAGGCTGGAGGGGTCACAAATGGTCCCTCTTAAAACCCAGTCTCCTAGACAGAACTTACTTGCACAATATATTATCACAACCTAAACCCGTGTATATATGAATAGTACCGTACACGTGAATAGTAAAATATACCCAAATGAATAGTACAATACACTACAAATAAACCCGACAAATAAATATTGAATACTATACTAATACAGAAAAGAAACAAAATAAATGCGGAATAAATAAAAGAGACAAGGAAAGAACACACCCGGAAATTTGATAACGGAGTTCGGCTAAATATGCCTACGTCTCCGAGCACCACTTGAGGCAGCCTGCTCTTATTAATTTGGGAAGAGAAGACCAAAATTTACAATATACAAATTTTCGAAAATGTATACTAATTTTGGGATACAAATAATTTGGAAGGGATGAGTTATTTATAAGGCAACTAACTCACCCCTATCTTTAAAACTTCCGATGTGGGATTGCAACAAATTAAGCCACACCAACCAAAACCATCAAATTTGACAAATCTCCACCTTGGCATAATTTCTAATCCCACCAAATGCAAACATTCTTCATCTTCCCAATCAAACAAAACAGTCTTCGTAGTGCTTCCAATTTGCGCCTTCAGGCGCCAACTCAAATGTGCAGGATATTGACCAAGTCTAAACAATATTTAAACTTGGCTTTTGCCACCACCTTGGTCATCATATCTGCAGGATTCTCCGTAGTCCGAATCTTCTGGAGAAGTATCTCCTCTTCTTCGAGAATTTCCCGCACAAAGTGATAGCGAACATCAATGTGCTTCGTTCTTGCATGAAAAACTTGATTTTTTGCTAAGTGAATAGCACTCTGACTGTCACAATACACCTCAAGGTGTTTCTGACCAACTCCCAAGTCTCTTAGCAATCCTTGAAGCCAAATTGCCTCTTTTACAGCCTCTGTAATTGCCATATACTCTGCCTCTGTTGTAGACAAAGCCACTGTTGACTGCAAAGTAGACTTCCAACTTACTGGCGCCTTAGCTAAAGTGAATAAGTAGCCAGTTGTAGACCGTCGCTTATCCAAGTCACCTGCATAGTCAGAATCACAATATCCAACTACGCATTGACCAAGTGATTCATCCCGCTCAAACACTAAGCCAACATCTACAGTACCTTGAATATACTGTAGAATCCATTTCACAGCTTGCCAATGAACTTTGCCAGGATCATGCATATATCTACTCACAACACTGACTGCCTGTGAAATATCGGGTCTCGTACACACCATTGCATACATCAAGCTTCCAACTGCATTAGCATACGGGACTTTCGCCATGTATTCTCGTTCTTCATCTGTCTTTGGAGATAACTGGCTGCTAAGCTTCAAATGAGGAGCAAGCGGAGTACTTACAGGTTTTGTATCTTCATTCATACCAAAACATTGTAATACTTTCTTCAAATACTGCTTCTGTGTCAGCCAAAACTTGCCTCTCTGTCTATCCCTGCTTATCTCCATGCCGAGAATCTTCTTGGCTTCTCCCAAATCCTTCATCTCAAACTCTTCACTCAACTGAGCCTTCATTTTATCAATTTCAATTTGGCTCTTGGATGCTATTAACATATCATCAACATACAAGAGTAGATAGATGTAGGACCCATCTTGAAGCCTGCGCAAATACACACAGTGATCGTATTTGCTTCTTGTATACTTCTGACCCATCATAAACTTATCAAATCATTTGTACCATTGCCTCGGTGATTGCTTCAATCCGTACAATGATTTGTTCAGTTTACAAACCCAATTTTCTTTACCAGCAACTTTGAATCCATCTGGCTGAGACATATAGATTTCCTCCTTCAAGTCACCGTGTAGAAACGCGGTCTTCACATCAAGTTGAGCTAGCTCCAAATTCAACTGTGCTACCAAGGCCAACAAAATTCTAATTGAGGAATGTTTAACAACTGGAGAAAATACCTCATTATAATCAACTCCCTCCTTCTGAGCATAGCCTTTAGCTACCAATCTTGCCTTGTAGCGAACATCATTCTTGATAGGAAATCCTTCTTTCTTTGCAAATACCCATTTGCATCCAATTGCTTTCTTGCCTTTTGGTAACTGTGTCAACTTCCACGTCTTGTTCTTCTCAAGAGATTGCATCTCTTCTTCCATTGCATCTTTCCATCTACCATTTTCTGAACTTCGGATGGCTTCAGGAAAGGTGGATGGAACTTCATCAACAACTGGAAGTGCATAGGCTACCATGTCAACAAAACGAGCAGGTTTCTGAATTTCTAGTCTTGTCCTTCTAACAGCAATTGACTCTGACTGCTGTTGAGATTCTTGGGTCGAAATCTCTTCCTCATCTGACTCTGCTTCTGCCATAGGAGAGTCACTCATAGTACTTTTTGCTGGACTCACCATTATCTGTTCAAACTCCACCTGCTTCGGCGTACACTCCACCTGCTGCGGAGTACCATCAGTTCCTTCTTGAGTTACCTTATGCAACATGGCAGATTCATCAAAGGTAACGTCCCTGCTGATGATGGTCTTCTTTGCCTCTAGACACCAAAGACGATATCCCTTAACTCCAGCATTGAAGCCCATAAAGAGAGCCTTCTTTGCTCGTGGATCCAACTTTGATTCATTTACATGATAATATGCAGTAGAACCAAAAACATGCAAAGAATCATAATCTGTTGCAGGTTTCCCAGACCATACCTCTAAAGGAGTCTTGCAATCTATTGCAGATGACGGCAAGCGATTGACGAGATGTTGAGCATATGTCACAGCCTCAGCCCAAAACTTTCTGCCTAACCCAGCATTAGACAGCATGCAACGAACTTTCTCCACCAATGTCTTGTTCATACGCTCCGACACCCCATTTTGTTGTGGTGTTTTTCTGACTGTAAAGTGTCGAACTATGCCAAATTCTTGGCATGCCTCCAGGAATGGATCACTCTTGTATTCTCCACCATTGTCTGTTCGGAGAACTTTGATCTTTCTACTAGTCTGGTTCTCAACCTGAGCTTTCCATTTAAGAAAAACTCCAAGCACTTCATCTTTCTTCTTCATAGTAAACACCCATACTCTTCTGGAAAAATCATCAATAAAAGTGACAAAGTAATGCCTACCTCCAAGAGATGGAGTCTTGGCAGGTCCCCACACATCTGAGTGCACATAATCCAAAATACCCTTGGTATCATGAATGGCAGTGCCAAATTTCACTCTTCTTTGTTTTCCCAAAACACAATGCTCACAAAATTCTAATTTGCAAGTCTTCGTACCTTTCAACAGTCCTTGCTTGGCAAGAATTTGCAAGGATTTTTCACCAGCATGTCCCAAACGCATATGCCACAGCTTTGTTGCCTCTGAATCCTTCTTGCTACTAGACGTTGCAGTCGCTACTGTCCCAACCACTGTACTACCTTGGTAGTAATACAGATTATTCTTCCTCACGCCTTTCAACATCACAAGTGCTCCCGAAGTTGCTTTAAGAATTCCATCTCGCATCATCACAACTAGGCCTTTTGACTCTAAGGCCCCCAAAGAGATGAGATTCTTCTTCAAATTCGGAACATACCGTACATCTTTCAGAATTCTTGTGGATCCATCGTGATTCCGCAGCTTGATTGAACCTATCCCAGCTGTTTTACATGGATTGTCATTTCCCATATAAACAACTCCACCATCACATTCTTCAAAATCAAAGAACCACTCCCTAATGGGAGACATATGGTAGGTGCAACCGGAATCCAAAATCCACTCATCTGGATGGGATGTTGAAGGTGATACCACCAAAGAGACATCTGACTCTGCATCACTTTTGCATTCTGCAACATTTGCATCTTGCTGAGCCTTCCCTTTATTCTTCAACTTTGGACAGTCTTTCTTCCAGTGCCCTTTCTCATGACAGAAAGCACTCTCATCTTTGGCAACTCTGCTTTTTGACTTTGATCTTCCTCTTCTTCCCTTCAACTGGCTCTGCTGACGACCTCTCGCCACTAATGCTTCATCTGCTGTAGCTACTTTGTTTTTCCTTTTATCTTGTTTTCTCAATTCATGACTATACAAGGCAGAACATACAGCATCTAAAGATACATTCTCCTTCCCATGAAGTAAAGTAGTTTCTAAGTGTTCAAATTCATCGGGAAGGGATGACAATAACATCAAAGCCAAATCTTCATCTTCAAATTTTACATCTAAGTTTAACAGGTCTGCTACTAATTGTTGAAACAAAGTGATGTGTTCGTTCATAGTAGTACCTGGTTGGTAATCAAACCGGAACAACCTCTTCTTCATAAGGAGCTTATTCTGACCACTCTTTTTCAAAAATTTTTCCTCCAACGCCTTCCACAATTTATGTGCAGAAGTCTCGTTCTTGAATGCATACTTCTGCTCTCTGGATAAGCACGATCGAATTGTTCCGCATGCCAACCGATTTATGATACTCCAATCCTTATCTTCTACGTATTCTGGTTTCTTTTCTTCAATGGCGATGTCAAGGCCCTGTTGGAAAAGGGAGTCCATGACCTCGCCTTGCCACATGCCAAAATGGCCAGTACCGTCAAATATCTCTACCGCCAACTTCAAACTTGACATTGGAATCCTTGGCCATGTGGACGAGGAAGCTGATGTCCCTTGTGCCATATCTGATGTAGCACTATTAGTTGGTGGATTTACTGATGCCATTACAGACTCAAATGATAGTATTCAATATAAATAATATTACAAACAGACCTAGGACGAACCTTCGGCTCTGATACCACTTGTTGGGAAAATCGGGTAATTTTTCCTCAAACTACAACTAGTGAATTGCACTGATTCGGTAATTTCCAGGAAAGACTACTGAATAGTCTCCTTAGACAAAATTACCATTCCAAATAAATTCCCAGGAAAGGCTGGAGGGGTCACAAATGGTCCCTCTTAAAACCCAGTCTCCTAGACAGAACTTACTTGCACAGTATATTATCACAACCTAAACCCGTGTATATATGAATAGTACCGTATACGTGAATAGTAAAATATACCCAAATGAATAGTACAATACACTACAAATAAACCCGACAAATAAATATTGAATACTATACTAATACATAAAAGAAACAAAATAAATGCGGAATAAATAAAAGAGACAAGGAAAGAACACACCCGGAAATTTGATAACGGAGTTCGGCTAAATATGCCTACGTCTCCGAGCACCACTTGAGGCAGCCTGCTCTTATTAATTTGGGAAGAGAAGACCAAAATTTACAATATACAAATTTTCGAAAATGTATACTAATTTTGGGATACAAATAATTTGGAAGGGATGAGTTATTTATAAGGCAACTAACTCACCCCTATCTTTAAAACTTCCGATGTGGGATTGCAACAAATTAAGCCACACCAACCAAAACCATCAAATTTCACAGTGTGCTCCTATATAATGCAAGAAATTTTAGTTTGCACAAAAGATGAAAAAAAAAAAAGCGATATTGTTGTAGCTCATTGAAGATGATGGATAAAAAGTGGAGGCTATTTAAGAGCAAATTTCTTGCTAGCATTCAAATTGCAGCGATATTTTTATTCCTTACTAAAGACTGACAAAAAAAAAATGAAATTACTATTTTTGTGATAAAATATATTTTTTTATTTTATAAAAACTACATCTATTATTTTCTCCTAAGATACAAATATTTCCTAAGATAATTAGTTCCAAGATAAATATTTTTTTTCAAAAAAAAAAAAAAGAGGATTTATGGTAATTAAGGAGAGCCATTCACTACCATAAATATTAAAATTGACAGCAAAATTTTTAGCAGCAAGCTAAAAACTAATATATAGTTTTGCTGTTAAAAGTTGACTGAGATACGATATGAAAAGTTATAGCAGCGAAATGCTAATATATGAATAATTTTTTTTTTGTTTTTTATTTTTTTCAAGTATTGGAAGAGATAAATTATATATTAGAGAGACTTGAAATTAATGTGTTATTTTTTTATATGTCAAATAATTGTACATTAAATAAATTTTATATAAAAAATATTGCCGCAATTAATAATTTTTTGACAATAAATTAACTTTTGCTACGAAAGACCGGCGACTTCAACATTGCCGCAACTAACTTTTCTCTTTTACTTTCATAATTCTCAAATTATAACTATTTTCCTTTGTAAAACAGTTGTTAATTTATATGTTTTTTAACATATTTCACTATAATGTACATCTTTTGTTAATAAATATATCATTAGTCAATTGTTGTTAATAATTAAGGAGCAGCTGGAAAATAAATGCTAAGCAAAATTTATTGATTTCATTAAGTTAACTATATACTTTTAATCGGTGTGAAAGTCAAAATAATCATTTATGAGATGAAGGGAATTTATGTATATGCACCAGAAAGTGTGACCATTTCTTCTTGTGAGAAACCCTTCTTGCCAAATAATTGAGTCAGTTGATTGACATTAAAAGCTGGAGGAGGTAAGTTTGTTGCAGTTTCTGATGATAATGAAATTCTGCCATCTCTTCACCCCGCAGGAACATCATAGCCAAGTCCTCCAGTCTATACAACATTAATAATATGTTTAATTAATTATTAATTAGTCAATTGAATGTCCATAAATGGTATATATTTAATTAGGTTTATATATAGTATTAACTTTATTAAAATCAAAGTTAATTGGTTAATTAATTTATCACTACTAATGTATAAATGTGAAATATATAGAACTCACAATCTCAATGCTATCTCTTGCTGCAAATGCAATTATATCAGCACAGGAAACAATTCCTTTACAGAGGGATTCAAGTCTAGACTTTGCATTATCAATAACTTCAAATCCTCTCAGACTTGGGTTATTCGCTGGAGAGTCTTTTTCTGCTGTGTTTGAAGGAGTGGAGTCGATAAGAACTGATCCATCACAACCCTATATCCATAATAAACCACGTCCAAGTTTATAACATATTTTTATTATCTCCAAAATAAAAAAGAGATCTGTTTTTGTATGCAAAGGACTAAGACTTATACATGTGAATTAGGGATAATAACACTGATATATATTTAAATTTTTCTCTTAATTTCAATATTTATCATGTAACTATAATTTTTCACTTTTAGTTTACATTTTCATTTTTTTATTTCAATTATAGGTCATCCACCAAAATTCATCAACTGAAATGCTAACATATATATATATTTCATATAGAAATAGCAAATTGTTCCAGCAACAAGATTATTTTATTTTTGGAATGGGTTCGGAAACTATCATGCAAATTATGAATGAATTATTTATTGGATTGACCAACGAGCATATTTTCGATTAAATTCGAAGTAGATGCAAATTGAATTAATCGGGGCACTTATAATATTATGCCTTTTCAAACAGACATTTTGAAAAATAAATTTTCACATTTAATAATTTTTTTTTTAACATAAATAACAAATGAAGCAAACGTTCGGTTTATTTTTTTCTTTTTTCCTTTTTCCATAAACATACATAATTATCACATGTAAATATTATAATAAATAATTCAATTACTAATATAATATCTCAAGGACTCAAAAGTCGATTGAAATTAGCATGTTTGTGCGCATAATAAAATGTACAATATTCTTTTTAAAAGATTGTGTGGGTTGAAATATGATAGAGAACAAGTTTTTTTTTTTTAATATGAAAATATTTTATCTTTTAAAAAATATATATATATATATATATATATATATTATTAATTGGTTTCAAGTCATGAGTTTCCATTGAGCGAAAATAGGATACATATGGGTTAAATCATTAGCTCTGATTTATTTAGATCATTTTGAATCTTATAAAAATTTACGGATTAAATTTGAGCCGGTAAATTCTAGTCAAACTTGCACATGAATCAAAATTTACCACCTCTATAGCAACAAAAAATAAATTGAGAAATGGGAAGAAAAGGAAAATTAACAAGTAATTTGACTAGAAATTGCATCATGCATGGTGCAAGTGAATATTCAGAAATTATACCCCTCTTTTTGGAATTTCCTTATATTATTTAGAAGAAAAAAGAAAATAAAACTGCCAGGACCAGAAAATTAATAAAAAGGCAACAATTTCATATATAGGCACTTACCCTAACAAAGCAATCATGAAAGTGCATTCTTACAAGACCAGCAGCAACTCCTCTATCCTTGTTGAAACCATCTCTAACAGCATTTTTGACAATGATCTCAGCTAAACAACATGAATTTCTATAAAACCCAACTTGAAGCTGACTACGAACTCTGATTTCACAGAACAACAAAAGCACTGAAATTATGCATACTGTAGTCAGCTTCTTTGGATTAATCATATTTCTACCATAATTTCATCCTCTTTGATATATTTCTATTTATAGTGCAAGGAATTTAATATTTTATTCATGTGTGCATACTATTTAAGATTATGAAATGATCATTTACGGTTCATAATATAATTGGGATTATGAATATTAAAGGAATTTAATATTTTCAACAAAAGAAAAGAGTATAATTAATTAACAGTGCGGATATTAGGATACATGATTATTCACAATATTTACTATGTTCACAATATTTACTATGTAAAGAAAAAAAAAAGAAACATATAATACATCTCTCTACATATTTTAAGAATAATCTGAAAATATATATTTTTTATCATAGTACTTTTATTATAACGATTTGACTTCTTGTTACTACTAATTTCAGTTCTATAATTTTTAGGATATTTGGAGAAAATATTTTTCAATGACCTTGATTAGTAAAATATTTACTTTAAAAATCAAATGTAGTTAACTAGCTTTCTTGATGAAAAATAAGAAATATAATGTTTCCTTCAATGGGGGAAAAAGAGCATAGAACAATAATACAATATGAAAAGCAAAATTTATATTTATATATATATTATAGTATGCATAGAAAAAATTTTATTATACTTTTTATATAGAAAATGTATAAATACTTTTTTATTATCATATTTTTCTAAAATTTAGAAAATTAATAAAAAAAACTTTTATACAATGAAAATCAAAATTATAAAAAATCTATACTTTCCTCTGTTATAAATTAGACATACTTTTTATTTCACAAAAATTAAAAAATATATTTATATGTATTTTTCAATGAATATTTATTGAAAATTTTATATAAATAACAAGAATTATGGATGAAATAGAAATCAATATATTAATTAATTTATTAAAATAATAAGTGAATAATAATTTAATATAAATAAATAAATAAATAAAAGAAAATGTATGATTCAATTTAAAACAAAAAGGATAACATCATCTTCTGTTGTTAAAATAATCAAATATCATTGTATACAAATAATGCACACCCCTATTGGGTGCCTTATGATAGGCAGAAAGCTGGAATATGGTTGGACAAGTATTTTATTTATTGACATAATGTCGTTGTTAATGAATCAGCGGAATACTATAGGTGTTTTCTAATACATTAAAGACAAGCGGTATGGGTTTCATAGATGATATAATCCACTAGCAACGATTTACTCGAAAGTCGAAAGCACACAATTAAACAAACGAAACCAGACAAGCTTATTGTTGACTAACTGCAAGAAATTTGAAGAAGAATTGTTAAACATAAATATATATAAAACGTTGTCACTTGTCGGTGGACCCTGAGTTTCATATGTTTTTACTTATTTATTTATTGTAAATATTGAAGAACGTACATGATATTGAAATTTCAATTAACATTCAAATTCAACATATGCATTCATTAGATTATAAGTAAAAATACATGTAGAGGTAATTAATTTAACGTGTGGAGTCTGTATTACATATATTATCCATCACATTTCAATATTTGAATTGAAAATAAAACAAAAAATAGATAATTTAATAATTTTAAAACTCTTTTTCAATCTCTGGAATGATTGCAATAACAAGGGAAGACAATGTGGCCGGTGTAGTGGTAGAGCTGCATATATAGTTGGGATTGCAAGTTTGAGAACTAAAATTTTTTTTAACCAAATCCTGTAAGTCGATTTTATTCAAAATCAAATCAAAACCACTATTTAAAGTTTTTAATGTAATGGAATTTAAAATTTTCATATCATTTTGAATGGATTGATTTGGAGTTGGTCTAACACAAATTTAAACTCATTTTTTTTTTATAAATTTAATAAATACGCTTTCCTTAATGAGAATAATGTATTATCATGTTTTACTTAATAGGGATGAGATAGGCGCTATATAGCCCCAGAGGGTATTGTGAATCCCAAATTAGCACCTAATTAAATTTAGGTAATTCTAGTTCAAAATCAGGCCAACATAATTTTTCAAAATAGAAATTAATTAATTTATTTATTTATTTAAAAAAATTAATTAAATTCGGCTCGGCCGGCCACACAGTCGATGCACGCATTGCCAGACTCCCATATGGTATGATTTTTTGCCCATTTTCTCAGTATAAATAGTGGTCCATTTTCAGAAAAAGAAAAAGTCTGAATTTCCTTAGCAAGATTGTTCTCTAGTTTACTCAATAATTTGAAAATACTCTCAAAATTAATTAATTAATTTATTTTTCACTTTGTTTGTTTTAAAAAAAATCAATTGGAGCAATTCAAGTGGTAGAGTTGCGAAGTGGAAAGTTTTTTCAACTTTACATCAAGTCACCAAAAGGAGATCTATAAAGGTATTTGTCCCAAACTTAAACTTCATAAATTCAATAACATAATAAAACATTAATTAAACCCGTCCTTTGTAATCAAATGCGCGAACTACTTGTGACTCTAATTATCATTCATATAAGATAAGTAGATATACTTAGAATTTCACTCCAAGTAGCGAGCCCTTTAAAAGCCACAAATTATTCATTTTTATTTCTTTTCTTTAAATTGTTCTATTTTTAATTTTGCTTTAGTTATTTTATTTTTAATAATTATTGCCCTAAATGATTTGTGCTTAGCCAAACTCATAAGGGTCTGAGCTAATGCTCCTCTATGTATATTATTTGGAGATGTAATAATTAATTTTAGTTGGAGATTTTGTGCTTGATTTAGTACCTCATAAGAGTTGGAGTCAAAGCTCCCATGTATATGATAGTTTTGGGGTTGTAATCTTTACTTTTATTATTTCTATGGATGGTTGTCATGATTATACATGCGAATGCATATTATAAATTGTCATTCATGTTATTACTTGTCATTAAATGAAATAAATATTGTAAAAATTTAAAATATTTTCATTACTTAAAATGAACTTAAAAACTTAGGCCGGAACCCATCATTATGGGTTTTAGACTAGTGTTTTTTTGGGTAAAAAATATAATTTTTATGGAGTCAAACAAAAGTGGATTTTTTCTTGATTTTTCCAAAACCCAAATAATTTAAGATGATTATTCTTCAATCAATCTTTCAAAACAAAACCATCCCCTTTTTTTCAAAACAAAGGCGAGTAAATATTTTTCAAAACAAAATGACCAATTTTTTAAACCTATTCTTACCGAACTGAGTTAAAATTTTATGTGGTAGTATTGTGTGAGATCAGACCCAAATGAACATTTTGATTTTCCTTTAGCGGGCCAAACTCGATGCCCGAGCGAGACCTCACACTTAGTTTTTGCATCATATCATAATTATCATTTTACATGAAATACATTTTGTAAGTTCTTATTTATTTGAAGGCCAAACTTATTTTACTTAAATTAAGCCTAAATCTAGCCCCCGAATCTATCATTTAGTTCGAGACTAGTAATTTTCTTATCTATGGGATAATGTTAGAGTCAACTTTGAATTTTTCTTAAGTTTTCTCATTTTTCTCAAAATAAATTTAAGTGGCGACTCTTCAGCAATGATTTTTACTTGAACAAAGTGTAGTCTACAATGGCAAAAAGACCTCGACACTTTTCGTGAGACTTAGCTTAATTTTTTAGCATTCCGACTTGCATCCTTTGTAGGCCAGACATGGTGCTCGGGCTGGGGCCTCACATCTACTTTATTTATCATTTGTGAAGAAGTGTTGTTTGCATTGTTTCATAAGTCTAAGCGGTTAGGTAGAAGTAGAGTTACTAAAAGAAGTCCTCATGTTTCTCATCTTCTATATGATGACAGTGGTTATTTCTTTGTTAGAGCTACTGCAGATGAGTGTGGGGAAGTAAAGAGTATCCTTCATATTTATGAAAAAGCTTTTAGTCAAGTTGTGAATTTCCAAAATTCAAGCTTTCTCTTTAGCTCAAATGTGAGTAATGATCAAAAGTTGAGGTTGCAGGACATTCTTAGGGTTATAATTCTCTTAACCATAGTAAGTATTTAGGCCTCCCAGCTTTTATAGGACAAAAGAAGAGGCGTATTTTTAATTATCTGAAGGAAAAACTTGAGTCTCATATTAAGCATTGGAATAATAGATTTTTCTCTTGAGCAGGCAAGGAGGTATTGATTAAGACCATTGGACAAGCTTTGCCTAGCTACTTATTGCACTAGTGTATTGTTAGTGTTGTGTCCTAAGCTAGTAGGATGTATGCACATTGTTATTTTCAATAAAATAAATGATTGCACTAGTGTATTGTTAGTACTGTATCCTAGGCTAATAGGATGTATGCACATTATTATTTTTAATAAAATAAATGAGAAATTTTATTATCATATACGTGTTTATTATTTAATATGATTAATGTTTCATAAATAGATAATTCAACTTTACGTCATAAAGTACATGACTTGATAGTAAAAGTAAAACCATAAAATAATATAAATTCTATTCTAAATTATCCATAGCTAATCATTATTGATGGAACGATGATAAATAAAGACTAGTATGCAGTTTGATTGATGATCACATTTTTACTGATCATAAATATGAGATATTAAGTTGAAAAATAAGTACATGATATATAATATTATACTGGATAGATCCAAAATAAGAATACTATATGGATTAATGTCATAAGTGATTGTCATCACAATAGTGTTAAATAGTCATTCGACTTGAAATCACTATGGTTCCTTACATAATGAGTTTTATGTTTTGACATAATTCCATTTTATCTTTAAACGGATTTAATAAGAATTATTATTTCACATTTAATAAATGATGGAGAAGGATACATATGATCTAGATGGGATTTACTACTCTCATATCTTGAAAGAGATATCTCTAGGTCTTTTGATAAGTAAGAGTGAGAAATATGCATGGTCATACTTAAATAAATTAATAAGAGTTATTAATGTTATTTGTTCAGTTAGTCTGCTTGGGAAAAAAAATTTTGATCAATCAACAGAAGGATGACATAATCCATGCACTATGATTGATCTAAGATATCATGTAATAAAAGAACTAAATATTTGATTGTGAAATAAGATTAATTAAATTTTTGATCTTCACTTAGTTTGAGTAATCATAATGTCTTACTAGCGGCCACTTATGATTTATGGGCTTAAAGTAATAGTTTTTAGGAGACCTAATGGGATTATACATATATATGTATTTTGTTTTCTAATGAATTTAGAAGAATTTTGAATTTTAATATCTATATCAGATATATATTATTTATTAATTGTTGAGGATAATTAATAAAGTTAAAATTCGAATATGGTTAGGGTTTAAAAATCCTAACAGATTCACCCAAGATATATGTATGTGTGTGTGTATGTGTGTTATATATTCCATTACTTAAGTAGTTTTACGTTTTGAGAGGAAAACCTAAAAGGGGAGAGACTTTTGTTATTTTCTGAAGAGAGTCTTTAGAAATCGAGTGCTAGCACAATGCCGTTTGATTTAGAGTTTGATTCATTCTGTGGATACCGGTAGAGGGTGTTCATATCAAGCAACACCCGGTGATCCATTCATTTGGTGAAAAGAAAAGGTTCAAATTTCATTGCAAGAGGTAATATATAAGTTAACTCTTCCTTCGATTTAATTAAAAGGCATGGATCCTTGCAGTGTTTTCATGGATTATATATTTGATTTCTGCTGCTTTTGTTTCTCTTTGATATCCATGAAATCCTTGCATGTATTCCTTATTCCTATATCTATTTGCAAGGAAATTTAGAAGATGATTAATTCATTCTGGTAGGGTTCGCAAGATGTTGATAAAAGATTTTTGCATTGGCTTAGCTAGGACCATATGTGTACTACTAAAGGTAAAAAGGGGATGGGGTTTCGGAATATGCATTGTTTCAACTTAGCAATGCTTGGCAAGCACAGATTGAGATTTATCTCTAACCTAAATACTCTTGCCACTAGGATATTCAAAGCCAAATGTTTCCATGGAGGGATTTTTTGGAAGCTAAGATTGGGCATAATCCTAGCTTTGTTTGGAGGAGCTTATTGCAAGCCATAAATGTGCTAAGGAAGGGCATTAGATAGAGAGTGGGTAATGATGAATCAATTAGAGTATGGAAAGATTCATGTATCTCGGATGATAATGATTTTTCAATAAACTCCTTTATTATTGAAGGCATGGAGAATTTAACAACTAGTTTTCGTATTGATGGAACTACCCATAGGTGGAAGGTTGATGAACTTTATAGGGTGTTGCCCTATGATGTGAACTTGAATCTACATATTCCTTTATGCACTTCAGCTATGTTTGATAGGAGAATTTTGCAATTTAGCTGTAGTGAAGACTATATGGTTAAATATGCTTTTCATCTAGCAATGAACATTGTTTCAAATATTCGTTCCAATGATGTGGAGGGTTTTTGGAATAGAATAAAGAACCTTGAAATTGTTCCTAAAATAAAAACTTTCTATAGAGGCTATTGAGAAATATTATTCCAGCAAGGGTTGGATTGAAGGAGAAAGGAATTAACATTAGTCCATTGTGTCCTTTTTGTGATGAAGAAGAAAGCTTTATCATGTCTTTATCATTTGCCCAAGAACCAAATAATATCAGTAGATTATGGGCATTATTTCGAATTTTTAGTCACTTGAGCTCTTTGTTTCACATGCCTTGAATAATTTGAATGAAGATTTAATTGAGAAGTGGAATTATATGTTGTGGTGTATTTAGAAATTCATATATTCTTAGGTTGGGGAGCATAGGTTTGTTGATCCTAATTTTATTATTGTTTTTGCTTGTAACTCTTGGCAGGAATGAAGTGTTGCAGTTGCCCGTCAAATGGTTGCTGGTCAGTTATCTGATCTGCATTTTCAAGAAGTGGCAACCAGTGTTGGGAGATGGTTGAAGCCGTCAATTGATCGACTAAAATTCAATGTTGATGCAACTATCTTTGAGTAGGACAACAAAACTAGGATTGGAGCTATTTTGAGGGATCATCAAGGTCATTTTATTTTAGTGTTTTCAGTTTGGTATCTTGGTGTTTGCAGCCCAAGATTACGAAGGTGGTTGGAGTGAGAGAGGTGCTATCTTGGATATGTGATCATAATATTTCCAATGTGGATATTAAGTTAGACAATCAATGTGTGTTTTGGACTCTTAAATATGATTTTGACGATTTAA
The DNA here is from genome assembly GCA_947685225.1 of Garcia nutans. NCBI lineage: Eukaryota > Viridiplantae > Streptophyta > Magnoliopsida > Malpighiales > Euphorbiaceae > Garcia > Garcia nutans. Next base: position 31,358,912 of record CANTUV010000013.1, read on the forward strand.
CAGAATTAGGTTCAACCGTTAGTGATTGTAAGGGGGTTGTGTAGGATATTATGAACATCTAGTTTCATTGGATTAGGAGGCAAGCTAACATAGCTGCTCATTCTATTGCTAGAATACCTATTTTTCATACTAGCCCTCATGTTTGGTCAATTTCTCCAAGTTTTTCATTCTAATATTTTGAGTATTGATGTAGATAATGTGGATCATAGGATGGGTGTATTGGGGAGGCCAGTTGGCTGGGGTTAGTAGGATTCCACGATTTCTTGCTTTTGTTTTGATGGTTTTGATTAATACAAGTTTCTTTAGTTTCAAAAATAAATAAATAAATAAAACACTTTTCTTTTTTATTTATCTCAAATTATAGTCCACCTAATATTTTAATAAACTATTTAATATATTATATCTTTACTATATATTAATGTTGTTTGTTAAAAACATTTAATAAATATATCTAATACTAAAATAAGGTAATAATAGAAAAAATAAATGTCAAATTTACATTTCTAATGAAATTAACTAAAATTTTAAAATTCTTATAAAATAAAAAGTGTATCTATAATTGAAAACTAAAGGACTAAAATTACGCTTATTATTAGTCATGGGATTATTACTTGCGCCATCATTTTAGAAATTTATTAAAAAATAATAAAAATTCAAGTCTAATTAAAATTTAGTTCTAATAACACTATAAAACAATTAAACTATGTACATATTGTTGGAAGTGACATATCACTGTTTCTCTAAGAATTTGTTCAAGCAATGGGTGGGGAAAAATTTCAAACTTTTCAAAAATTTCACTTTGCGACAATTCTATGTCAATTATAAACTAATTAAGGTATAAAACACACATGCAAGTAAAAGAATTAGTGGGTACATCTTGTAGTGCGAATAAGCTTTCCAATCTTTAGCTTCAAGTTTCTTAAACGTGAAATTTCTATGTTTAACCATGGAAAAATATTAGGGGGTGAATAGAATTTTGAGAAATTTTAACTAATTTGCACACACACTATTTTAAGCAAACAATAATAAACACATTCAATATAATAAATCAAAAATAGAGAGAGCTTAGCCGATTTTATAGTGGTTTAGAGTAATGATCTTCTCCTATGTCCACTTTCCCAAAATTGGCCACTTGGGATATCATTAGTTCGAATGAGGTGCCACCCAAACAATTACAATAGTTAGACCTCAAGAATTTCGCTTTTTTGCTAGTTAGACTCTAGAAATTCTTTCTTTAGTTGGATTCCGAGATTTCTCCCTTTCAACCACACTAACTAGTGTATAATGAGAGTTAAAGTTCCTTTAAGACTTTTTTAAAATAGGAATCTGTCAAAGTAAACAAGAATGAAGTTCAAAGGCTTTTATAAGAATTTACTCAATTAAGAATTTTCAAGTGCACTAAAAGTCTTAGTAGTGTTTGAGACTTCCCCTTTAATAGAGTTGAGCCATTGTCCTTGTAAATTCACATTTTTTATTCAAAAAGTATGTGCAATGGCTAGTTTGATTTGGCACAGATTTTGTTTAACACGTGAGGAACATGCATACCACATATGGAATGATCTTTTTTCTTCTTTAGTCCTTAAATATATATATATATATATTATATTGGGATGGTTGTTCCATATATGGAGCGAGTGTCAAGTACACTATCTGTGAATTACAATTTTATTTGTCCATAAGTGAATGGTGTCCATGTTAGAGAATGGTTGTGCACTTTGCTACTGTCTAAATTTCAATTTTCCCTTATCTATGTCTGAACGAGTGTTCATACAAAGGAACATGCATGTAGTTTGCTACCTTGAATTTTAACTTTTTGTTAGCGAGTGAAATGGGGGGTTTTAACCTTAGAGATGTGTGTTCCTGATGGTTTTGATTAAATTAAATTCAAGTTGGCACAATGACCAATGGAACTTGAATTTGAATTTGGAATGGTCATGCCACTGTTATGAATGGTTGTACATGTGGTTGTTGTATGCACTCATGGTGCGAGGACCATTAGTCCCTCCATTCAATTGTTCACTTATTTTTATGCTTGGAACTGTATGTTCCATTGTAGAAACAAGCCTGTGACTTGCTTTTGCCTCAAATTGTGAAATAAAATAACACAAAAATTATTTTGGACTATATAAAATATATTGGAACGGACTGGACAAAAAATTAAGGGTCTACAATTTGCCCCCTGCTTGAACGATCTGAGACTTTAGTGAAAGAGAGCGAAAAGCAATAAGGCTTAATTTTTTTTTTTGAGATGGTTGAGGTTTTGGGTTCTGGACCCGGTTCGAGTTCTGGACTGAAGGATAATTTTAGGTTATGGACCTAAGTGTAATTTTGGGTTCTGGACCCGAGCTAAGTTCTGGACTTAAAAAAGATTTTAGGTTCTGGACCTAAGGATAATTTGGGTTCTGGACCCGAAACTAGATTTGGATACTCGATCCTAACTGGATTTGGATACTCAATCCCGAACAGGATTTGGATACTTGATCCTAGCTGGATTTGGATGCTCGATCCCTAACTGGATTTGGATACTCGATCCTAGCTGGATTTGGATACTCGATCCTAATTAGATTTGGATTCTCGATCCTAAAGTGGACTTTGATACTCGATCCTTACTGGATTTGGATACTCGATCTTAAATTGGATTTGGATACTCGATCCTAATTGGATTTGGATACTCAATCCTGAAGTGGATTTGGATACTCGATCCTAATTGGATTTGGATACTCAATCCCTAACTGGATTTGGATACTTGATCCTAGCTGGATTTGGATACTCGATCCTGAACTGGATTTGGATACTCAATCCTAACTTGATTTGGATACTCGATCCTGAACTGGATTTAGATACTAGATCCTAAACTGGATTTGGATACTCAATCCTGAACTGGATTTGGATACTCGATCCTAACTTGATTTGGATACTCGATCATGAACTGGATTTGGATACTCAATCCTGAACTGGATTTAGATACTAGATCCTGAACTGGATTTGGATACTCAATCCTGAACTGGATTTGGATACTCGATCCTAACTTGATTTGGATACTCGATCATGAACTGGATTTGGATACTCGATCCTGAACTGGATTTGGATACTCGATCCTGAACTGGATTTGGATACTTGATCCTAACCGGATTTAATTTGGGTACTTGGACCCGTGACTGGGTACTTGGACCTAAGATTGAATTGGATTTGACTGACCTTTTATCAGTTGAGGATTCTGGCTTAACTTGTTGTTCCATTCTTTTGTTCTTCCTTTTGCAAAAATTTAGCTATTTTTAGTTGGCCCTCATATCTTCTCTTTGCCCCATGCATGGCGAAATATTTGCAAATGAGTTTGAAAATGTTTGGTATATGCTCATGTATAGGCCCCTGTGTAGGCCCAAACAAAAGATTTTTTTTCCAAGCAAGCTTTGACTGATGTTTTTGTTGTCTAGTTCTTCGCACAAGCATGTATTTCTTCTCTTTGCAAGATTACTGGAACTTTCTCAAGCAATGGGCTTTCCATGCCCCCCTGATTTGATATCTTCTTTTGATTGTTTACTTCACAGGGTGTTTGCTGTTCATTTTGACAAAGAATAGAAAATACAAGACAAGAAAGTGCGATGTGATATGCTCATGTATGCATGATATGCATGAATAATACTTACAGTCATTCCATCGACTCACAGACCGAGGTGATCAGCAGAAGTGTTCTCATTGGTTCCTTTCATATGCTCATTCAGGTCTTGCATTGGAATGACACAATGCTTCACATTTATGGCTTTTATCTTCAAGATGTTGAAAATATGAATAGTGGATACCCCAAGCAGCAGAGATATATCCATTTCAAATTATGATTCAGTATGTCAATTGGTAGCTTATTCATTTACTTTGCCCAATGTGTCTTTTGAGATTTGACAGTTCAACATACTCCCCTTAACCTGAAGGCTTTGTAATTTTTTTTTGTTTTAAATCAAATGTTGGCTTTGCCAAATTAATGTCAATGTACCTCAGGACTTGATTTTTCAAATTAACATATCTATAACATGACAACCCTAGTTACCATACTAAACTTGGGAATCATTTCTATTTAAGCAAGAATTGTTGCACTTTAGATAGGTACATACACATTACTTGGTCAAAGATCTCATTTGAGTTTGAATATGGTCTATCTCATATACATGCTTATCCAAACTATCTCCACTAATAGACTCTACCTACTAAGAGAGATCAACAGGTCTTTAATAGGCTTGAAATGAGGTCTATAAGGGACATGGGTTAAATGAAGGCCATTTGTAAGTTGGAGCCGATGTGACACAATGGACAAATCTTCACACTACAAATTTCTTGTTTGAAATTTAGGCAGCTGGGAGCAATCTTGCTAGACTCTAAATTCTTTCTATCTTCTTGGCATTAATCTGGATATTGATTAGGATAGTCTCTGCCCTTGCATAAAGTTTGTTATCCAAATTCATTTCTTTTCTTCTTCTCCCTTTTCTTTCTTTTTATTTTTCATACTCTTCCCTTTCTTTGAGCATTTTATCATTTTGTCCTTCTTCCTTGTAGGAATATCAAGTACAGAACTTTCAGGAACTGGATGGTCTTTTTCCTTTTTCTTTGATTTTGATTGAATCTTTGGTTAGGTTGGACGAATTCAAGTCAGACTGTCCTTATAAACCAAATGGAAGCCTTTTTCTGCTTTAGGTAAAAGAGAACTCACTTGGCTTTCTGAATCACCTTTTTAGGTTTTATTTTTCTTCTTTTTTTCCTTTTTCTCTTTTCTTTTTTTTGTTTTTTTTAATCCTCTTTTTTTTTTCTTTCCTTTTCTTTTTCTTTTCTTTTTCTCCTCTTTTTTTCCTTTTATTTTTTTTCTTTTTGGCTCTAGCTCTAAAAGAGTTGTCTTGTTTGTACCAACTTGTATTTCTAATAATGGATGAGTGGAGTGGTATTAATCTCCTTTAAAAGGGATAAATCATTTGTTACTCTGATGTTATCTTGATAGATTGGAGATATTAGGTGAAGTTCAACTATCTTTATGGTTTTGAGAACATCCACTATCCTTACAGTCTTGGCTATGCATTCCTTTCTTTGATCTTCTTGCCTCTTCACCTTAGTGATCATAAGACTTGTCGAAAATATCACAACAACTCAGGGTAGGTTGTTGGGGTTTGTAAGCCAATGAAAAGAAAGCTAAAATTTTATGAAGGCTCAAAGGGACAACTAGGGATTGATATTTAATTGGGTGGATACTAGTTGTTGGCTTATCAAACAATGCCTAGATCATCTCTCCCTTAAATAAGCAAAGTTCAATTTTGCCTTAAAAGTTTGTCAAAGCATGTTCTAAGACTGACTAGGTCATAGACAAAGGTAATTATGTAGGAGCCCTCTCTAAGTAAGCATACACAACTCAATGCTATAGAGCAATTCCTTCACCTAGTAAAGTCATTCAAGTCATGATGCCTAAATACATTAATTTATGAATATCAAGCTAGATTCCTCATTGGTTGAGTACCAAAATGAACAAAGACCAACAAAAATCTTGATGAAAGTAATTTATTTAAACAAATTTAAATTTGAAAAACACGATTGTTCCAATTAAATATTAAAGAAAGTAAAATTTAAAAGCAACATTCAAGCTAAGGAAAGTTTGTTGAATTAAGCTTCTTTTCCTTTCACATCTTCAATATCTTCATCTTGAAAGGATGATAAAACAAAATCTTCTTCCAATCCTTTTCCTACCATGAAGGTTGTCGGTGGAGGTACTCTTCCAAATTTAGGCAAAGGGTTGTTCTTGGTATTGGGCTTATCCGGCTCTGGTAGCTTACCACTATCGATTAGATCTTGGATCTCATAATTCAATCGACTACATCTATTAGTTTCATGTCCTTGAGTCTGATGAAATTGACAAAAAGCCTTAGTATCAAATTTTGAGGGTAAAGGATTTGGCAAAGGTCGAGGGGCTAATGGCTATAATAGTCCCTTCTTTTGTATCTTGTTGAAGGCCCAAGACAAAGGCTTCCTCAGATCTAAAAACTACCTTCTATTTGCTTGACCAGTTGTATTAACATCAACTTCTTTTTGCGTGCTTTGATTTTCAGACTGGTAGTTCCCTTTCTCATTCCTTCTTGCCGAAAAGTGATTATTCTCTCTTTCCCACTCTTCAATTTGCAGACCGGCTTGGAGAAGATATTTGAAATCACGGATGAGTGTATGAGATATTCTTTCGCGGAGGTTGGCCAGGACGCCTCTCATGATCATCCTTATTTGATCAAATTCATCGGGGCCTTTTCTTGAGCAAAGCAGCCTTATTTCTCCACATTTTTACATAGTCCACAAAATTCTCATTTGGTCGTTGCCTAATGGCTTCCACCTCTATCAAGGTTACTTCCACCTCGACATTGTACCCATATTATTGAATGAAAGCCTTGTAAAACATGTCCCAATCTTTTTGTGTACTTTCCTCTAAGGTGTTGAACCAATTTTGAACAACAGGGTCCAATGAGAGTATGAAGTACCTTAGAGTTTGAGCCTTAGTAGCTCGGGCCGACTGCATAACAGTGATATACTACTTCACATGGAGATGGGGGTTTCCAGTACCATTGTACCTAGCGAAGGAAGGCATCTTGAACTTATAAGGTACTTCTTCATCTTTTTCAAATAGTTTGTCGATCTCGGACACCTCTTCGGTTTTCAGTTTCTTTTCAAATTTCTTTTCTAAATCAGCAATCATCTTTTCAACATCAGAAGCCTCGTTCTTCTCCATAGTTGATCTTTCAACAATCTTTGGTTCTTTCTTCTTGTCTTGAGGATCTTGGTAGTATTGAGCCCAATCATCATCATCATCAATGATCACCTTATCATCATCAAAAGCTACTTCACCAACATTAGCCTTCCCTTTGTCCTTTGGCTTCTTAGAGCTAGTAGATGCTTTGACATTATTTCCTAAAATTGCAGCCAATTGGTTCTTCATGGTCTCAGCCATGGCCTCTTTTATTTCTTCCATCTTGGCATTGAGGGCATCATCCACCATTCTTTGAATTTGTTTGGGCTCCATTGCTTTTGGTGAGCAAGTGATTGAGTTGTTGCTAGATTCTTTGTCTCCAGCATAAGTCAGATTGTCATAAGCTTTTGAACTGTCGTAATCTAGGGCTGTGAGCCAGAAAGGATCAATGATATGAGGTTCAAATGTATGTATGTATGCACAAAACAATCAACAAAGACAAGTAGAACGTCCCTTCCAACATTATAACATCTACACATGAATGGCGAGTTTTTTTTCCTAGGTATATGGTTAACAAAATACCAACATGGGATATTTTGTTTTCGAATATTTCTCTCGGACGTTTCAACCAATAATTATATTTTCAAAAATAGAAATCAGTTCATAATAATTCCCATTAATTAGGTTTTAATCCATTCAACCAACTATTGTAGCTTTTATGCTATATTGGATTAAAACTAAATTAAGAGGTTTATTATAAATTGATTTCTCACTTGAAAAACAACTAATGATTCATTCCAAAAACAAGCCCATGGTTAATTTATTCTTAGTATAAACTAGGCTCACAATTGATTTTTGGTATTTCGTAATTGACCTAAATAATTTGCAAGCTCTTTGTAAGAAAAGGTTAGATGAAAATAATTTTGTTTCTAAGCCCATTGTAAAAAGATTTTAGAAAAAATAGATTTTGGGCTTAGTATTTGGGTTATGAGTAAAAGAATTTTTTATTTGTTTTTAGAAAGTTTTATGTCCAAAGACCATCTCGAAAAGTTTTGAAAATAGCTTTGGTCTTTTAGATTTTAAAGAAAAATTTATTTTTAGCTCACAATGTATTTAGGTCATATTAGAAAAAGAACAAACCAAATAAGCCATGATTTAAGCTAAGATAAATTAACCATAGTTAAACAACATGCATTTGGGGTAAGAACCTAAGGAAAGTAACTAGGGCAATTACATGAGCTTTAGTCTTTGGGTTAAAAGGCTTAGGTTCCCATAGCAAGTATATACCAGATGGTACGAGGCTATGAGTGGTAATGCCATACTCAATCTCCATACCTTGAGTGAAAGTATGGTATTCCTTACATAACACAACACGGGTAACACGAGCATCCTAACTCACGCACACAATGCAATCTAATATGATGCAATGGATAATATCATTATAAGAAAGAATAGAATAATATAAAGACTAACGAAATCAACTTCTCTTATCTCCAGTGGAGTTGCCACTGTGAGCGGGGATTTTCGCCTCCACTCCCAGTGGAATGGTTCTTGCGACTTCGGCACTGTTTAGGCTCGGGGCCTTAGAGAACACGGACCTAAGTCCGAAGAAAATGGAGTCGCCACTCGGATAGGCCGAGAAAAAGAAAGGGGTGGATGACTCAATTCCTAAGGAATCCCTAACCCCTAATGGGTTTATAAAGTTGGGTACGTGTGGGGAATGTGAGAAATGACCCAGCACCCCCACAACACCCTGTTCACTGGAACCGGCTCCTTTACAGGTCTTAATATTATAAAATTTTTAAATATAACAATATTATCAATATTACATGCAACAATTGAAATAAAGCATCGTTATATTAAAATCAAAGCAATGTCTAAGCAAAACAAATAAATGGACACCCATCCGAGGATGGAAACATGTTCTTACATCATCCATGTCTAAACTAATAGGACACCCACCAAAAGGTAGAAACATGTCCTTTACATTGGTTAAAAATATAAAAGCAATTTAAATTACATGATATTTAACTAATGAGATACCCACAAAGTGGAAACATACCTCTTACACTTTTAATACTAAAACAAGCGAATAATAACAATAAAGAAAGCATCCATCCATGATAAATTAAATAAATCAAGCATTGAAATTAAATAAATCAATCACCAAAGCATATAATAGACTACATAATCAAATCTAAAAATAAAGCAAGTAAATATAAAAATTGAGATTTACTGTTTCCATTTAAAGTACTTTAATTAATATTTAGGGTTTTGGAATCTTAAGATATTATTATTGTTATTTGTTTAGTCTACTGTAAGTTTTAAGAGAATTGAAATGGATTAGGGTTTTATAATTTAAGAAATTAGTAAGGTTCTTTGATTGATCAAATTAGGGTTTGAGGGGTAAAATCATGCAATTAGAGTTTTAGAATATTAAAACATTAGGTTTATAATTCTTGGTTACTAGATTGTTATTTTGGATTTACGTTATTGAGTTTGAATGTTTAGGTTTATAAGGTTTTAAGGTTTTAAGGATTAGGGTTTAGGAAAACTCGAGTTTACGTACTAATTTTGAGGGAATTAGGGTTTAGGAAAACTTAGGGTTTAGATTAACTAGTTTGGGATTTTAAATTCAATGAATTAGGGTTTAGGAAAATTTAGGATTTACTGTTTTGGTTTTAAGAGAACAATTTAGTGTTTTATAAAGTTTTTGGAAATAGGCAAAACGATTTAAGGTTTTTGGAAACAAAAAAGTATTTTTTAGGGTTTTTGTAAATAGAAGGATCAATTTAGGGTTTTAAGGCTTAGAAGAAATAAATTAGGGTTCTTAAGTTTTAGAAGAAATAGAATTAGGGTTCTTAAGTTTTAGAAGAAATAGAATTAGGGTTCTTAAGTTTTAGAAGAAATAGAAGGAATGATTTAAGATTTTTGGAAAACAAAAGAAACAAATTAGGGTTTTAAGATTTAGAAGAAATAAATTAGGGTTCTAAGGTTTAGAAGAAACAGAAAAAGTAATTTTCAATTTCAGTAAAGAAATAAAGAAAGAAACTAGAGATTCAAACATCCGTTTGTTGGTTCCACAAAAAATTACTCTCTGGATGAACAAGGACAAAGGCAAGGTTGCTGCCTTTGATGAATTCTTGATTGCTTGATTATTGCTAAGGTTTTGTTTTAATCCAAATTTGGATCACCAAGTTCCAGTTCAAAATTCTCCCTTCCTCTTGTTAATCTCCCCTCAAGTTCCCATCCTTGTTTGTGTGTTTTGAAGTGTTATTTATAGAAAAATTTATAAGATTAATTCTAATTATTTAAGGAAACTAAGATTAATTAGGAAAAAAAACCAAAACCAAATAGAGTTTGGTTTTCGAAAAAATTGCATTGGAAAATTTTGCTGGCGAAATGGCCAAAGGCATTTCGCCACAGGAAATTCCTCCGGCGAAATTGGCTGGCCAAGCCTATGCTCGCACCCAGTTCTCACAAGCTCGCAATTTCTTCGCAGCCCGTCGTAGTTTTTGCCAGTGAAATTTTCCAACGCAATTTTTTTCGAAACTAAACTCTATTTGGTTTTGGTTTCTTTTCCTAATTAATCTTAGTTTCCTTAAACAATTAGAATTAATATTATAAGTTTTCCTATAAATAACAGTTCAAAACACACAAAAAAGGATGGGAACTTGAGGGGAGATTAACAAGAGGAAGGGAGAATTTTGGACTGGAACTTGGTGATCGAAATTTGGATTAACAAAAACCTTAGCAATAAGCAAGAAATCAAGAATTCATTAAAGGCAGCAACCTTGCCTTTGTCCTTGTTCATCCAGAGAGCAATTTTTGGTGGACCCAATGAACGGAGGTTTGAATTTCTAGTTTCTTTCTTTATTTCTTTACTGAAATTGAAAATTACTTTTTCTGTTTCTTCTAAACCTTAGAACCCTAATTTATTTCTTCTAAATCTTAAAACCCTAATTCATTTCTTTTGTTTTCCAAAAATCTTAAATCATTCCTTCTATTTCTTCTAAAACTTAAGAACCCTAATTCTGTTTCTTCTAAAACTTAAGAACCCTAATTCTGTTTCTTCTAAAACTTAAGAACCCTAATTTATTTCTTCTAAGTCTTAAAATCCTAAATTGATCCTTATATTTCCAAAAACCCTAAAAAATACTTTTATGTTTCCAAAAACCTTAAATCGTTTTGCCTATTTCCAAAAAATTTATAAAACTCTAAATTGTTCTCTTAAAACCAAAACAGTAAACCCTAAATTTTCCTAAACCCTAATTCCTTGAATTTAAAACCCCAAACTAGTTAATCTAAACCCTAAGTTTTCCTAAACCCTAATTCCCTCAAAATTAATACGTAAACTCTAGTTTTCCTAAACCCTAAGCCTTAAAACCTTAAAACCTTATAAACATAAAACATTCAAACTCAATAAAGTAAATCTAAAATAACAATCCAGTAACCAAGAACTATAAACCTAATGTTTTAATATTCTAAAACCCTAATTGCATGATTTTACCCCTCAAACCCTAATTTGATCAATCAAAGAACCTTACTAATTTCTTAAATTATAAAACCCTAATCCATTTCAATTCTCTTAAAACTTACAGTAGCCTAAACAAATAACAATAATAATATCATAAGATTCCAAAACCCTAAATATTAATTAAAGTACTTTAAATGGAAACAGTAAACCTCAATTTGTATCATTACTTGCTTTATTTTTAGATTTGATTATGTAGTCTATTATATGCTTTGGTGGTTGATTTATTTAATTTCAATACTTGATTTATTTAATTTATCATGGATGGATGCTTTCTTTATTATTATTATTCGCTTGTTTTAGTATTAAAAGTGTAAGAAGTATGTTTCCACTTTGTGGGTATCTCATTAGTTAAATATCATGTAATTTAAATTGCTTTTATATTTTAGACCAATGTAAAGGACATGTTTTTACCTTTTGGTGGGTGTCTTATTAGTTTAGACATGGATGATGTAAGGACATGTTTCCATCCTCGGATGGGTGTCCATTTATTTGTTTTGCTTGGACATTGCTTTGATTTTAATTTAATGAATGCTTTATTTCAATTGTTGCATGTAATATGGATAATATTGTTATATTTAAGAATTTTATAATATTAAGACCTATAAAGGAGGCTGGTTCCAATGAACCGGGCGTTGTGGGGGTGCTGGGTCATTTCTCACCTTCCCCACATGTACCCAACTTTCTGAACCTATTAGGGGCTTAAGGATTCCTTAGGAATCGAGTTATCCACTCCTTTCTTTTTCTAGGGCCCATCCGGGTGGTGACTCCATTTTCTCTTGACTTAGGTTCGTGTTCTCTAAGGCCCCGAGTTTAAACAGAGCCGAAGTCGCAAGAACCATTCCACCGGGAGTGGGGGCAAAAATCCCCGCTCACAGGTATTAAGGCATTAGGGTTTTGAAAAATAATTTTTAGGGTTTTAAATAGAGTTTGGATGGTAAGTAGAATAATTGATCATCTATTGGACGTTTAAATAATTAATCCAATTGAGTGATGAGGCTACTGTAAACATAAACAAGTAAACAAAGATTCAAACCTCTGTTGTTGGTTCTACCATAATTTTGAATTTTGGTTGAACAATAACAAAGACATTGTGGGCTACCTTTGATGGAGTGTTTGATGTTTACTACCTGCCTCCTCCTCCTTCAAGTCCAAGGTTCTAAATTTATTCTCCAAAAGTCCAGCCCCTTCCAAAAGTCCGATCTTCTTTTTAAAAGATCAAAAGTCCTTTTCTGTGTGTTTTGATGTGGTATTTATAAGAAAAAAAAACTAATACTAATTGGTTAAGGACATAAAAACCATGTAGGAAATAAAACTAAAAACCAAGTAGAATAGGATTTCGAAAAAAATTGATCTGCCAAAAATTGCTACAGGGCACTGCTGGCTGGGTGCAGGCCACAGGCTAATTCATCACATGAAAAACCTGTGGCGAATTGGATTGTGGCCAATTCGTTGCCAGCGACAAAAAATTTCGTCGTCGATTTTTCCAGTCGCCGATTTTTAATTTATTTTTTTTATCTTCTCTTTTTTATTATTTTTTATTTTAATTAAAAATAAATATTATAAGTAATAAATATTATTAACAATACTACAAAAATTATTTTGGACTGTTTAAAAATATAAGACTAGACTGGGTCAAAAATTAAGGGTCTACAATTAAGTAGAGCACAATAGTTTTCTTACCTCCAAAATGTCATCCACAATACATTTTGTGGCAAATTTGCAGTATTTGCAATTGTTCTTCTTCTGGCACAAATCTTCTAATGATTTCATCTCTACAAATTCTACACAAATATGGCTCATCCCAAAAATAATACTTACAAGAATGTATAAACCTCTTCTTTGCCTAAAAAGTAAAGTCTTTCCTCAAAACACCGCAAGACAGATAATTAGCAATATCCGCATACCATGGTACTTGTGTTATGGCAAACAAGTGTTGTCGGGAAACCTTTTTAAAGCATTTTGAAAATAAATATATGCATCATAATCATTAGAGGGTAGCCTAGAAAGATGATCAACAACTAAATTTTCACTACCTTTCCTATCCCTGATCTCCACATCAAACTCTTGTAACATTAAAACCCACCAAATTAGCCTTGGATTAGCTTATAGTTTAGTCAACATGTATTTCAAGGATGTATGATCTGAAAATACAATAACTTTAGAACCTATCAAATAAGATCTAAATTTATCAAGTGTAAATACCACAGCTAACATCTCCCTTTTAGTGGTTTTGTAATTTACTTATGCATCATTCAAAGACAAACTTACATAATAAATTACACACAAAAGTTTATTTACCCTCTGGCCTAAAACTGCTCCAATAGCATAATTTGAAGCATCACACATAATCTTAAAAGGCAAATCCCAATCGGGAGCAACAATCATAGGGCAAAAGTTAATTTTTCTTTAAAAATATTAAATGCTTCTAAGCATTTATCATTAAAAAGAAATGGAACATCTTTTCCAATTAAATTTCACGAAGGATGTGAAATTTTTTAAAAGTCCTTTATAAACCTCCTATAAAACTCAGCATTTCTAAAAAACTTATAATCCCCTTAACATGTGTGTGTGTGGGGGGGGGGGGGGGGTGGTAAATTAGCAATAAAATCAACTTTGGCTTTATCCACCTCAATGCGCTTATGAGATACAACATGCCCCAAAATAATACTGTTGCGCTCGATTTATTACTACTATAAGCGATACTCACAAGTACACGAGGTAATTATAGCAACGGTGATCGCCCTAAGGTCGTCTCACAAGGAAGGAATTATTTTATAATAGTTTGATTAGCAAGACATTTGAAAGCAAGAGTGTGATTTTTGAAGTAGTGGTGAAAAGCAATTAAAATTAAAGTAATGTGTGTAATGGTTGTACAAGATTAATACAATTTTAGGAATGGTGTCTAGGGTTGTAGATCAATTTAATCAAAGCTTTACTCTTAAATTATCCATTAACATGACCTTGTATTTTAATTTATTCCTTGAGTTTAATTAGTAATTACCAATTCATTAGTTTTCACATTCATGAATTAACAACAACCAATTGTTTTGAAATTACAAATTAATGAACCCTAGAACTTATATTTCTAATTCATTGTTAGGGTAGTTAATTGCATAATTCTAATATCAAATTTCACCTCTCGGTCCTTCATTCGATATCTAGAGATCAATAGGTAGCTAATCTATCGGCCTAACATTCAATCCAATACAATCAACTAGTAACAAGGTATATTAATAGAAATATCAAATCAAGTCATTCAATCAAATATACTACAAACCGTAGGCATGAGTAATTTAGCTCATCATCATCAATTTAAAACAAATATTCATCTCAATATAAATCAAATCATAATTGTCCATTGAAATATTAATGTTCTTAACAAACAATAACAATCTAGAAATAAATTAAAAGAGATAATATAAAAACCCCTTTGAAGATACTAAGAGTTGAACTTCTATTCTTCCTCCTAGCTCCACTTTGAAAGTGATGAAGAACTAACAAGCCTTCTTCAATTAATGGCTCTCCTCTTAAAAATGAAATGGTCACTCTCTCAAGCTCCCAACTCCTCAATCAAGCTTTCTTCAGACCCTAACCTTCATAAGAGCTTGCTCACCCAATTTTAACCCAAAAATTGTCAAAGATCTTGTTTATGGAAGAAATGGAAGATGAAGATGAAGGTGATGTTCTTGGTCTCTCTCAAGACCAAGAACAAGATGATAAACCAAGAGAGAACTCCCTCCAAGAGAACTCCGAACGTGTATATGTATATCTGTAATACCCCTATACTCTATATAAGTACTATACATATACTTATACACATACAGTACGTATATAAAGTATAAGGATGTCACTTTTCATTACAGTTTAAAACCTTTACCTTAGTTCCAAACAATAATACATTTGATTTAAAGAACATTTACAAAATCATTATACTTTTGATGATATTACATATATATAATTTAACTTGTCTTTTCCAAATTTCCCTTATGTATATATATATTTTTATCAAAATACAACATAATCAAATTGTACATGTATGCACCACCTTCTAGTTGGTCTCGAAATACTCTTACCCTTCTCGTGGAAAAACGGTTTGACTCCCAGATCAACCATCTACTCACCTGCGCGATTTACACAACCGCGCTAAGCTCGAAAGCTTAGTAGTACAAATAAATATTTTAAACATACATTACAGAAAAATCATATTTCATATCATGTATCATGATTTTCTTATCATGTTTTCCCTTTTCAATGCACTCTTCATACATTTCCACTAATCTCATAATTTATATACATATACACATATATCATTACAACAAACCACAATCCAATGACTTATCAGAACATTCATGAAATAATACTCACAATTTCCACATCCATATATATATATATATTACATATCATGTTGTATTTTCATAATCTCATCATTCAACATAGTTTCTCAAGCCACATTCACTTTCAGTAATTTACTTATGTATTGTAATCATCTCATTCCATAATTATCATCATATATCTCATAACATTATATCTTATTCAATATTTCACATTAAAACAAAGACAAGCATGGGCCCAAAAAGAATCTAATATGTTATTCAAAGTTCAGAGTTACTGCTTTGGTCCATAATCACATTTATCAAGCCCGTAGGCGATATATATATATATCCATAGATAATGTAACAGACCCAGTCTCTTGGACCTCAACCTGGCTAGACCCTAGGGCCCCAGTCTCTTGGTCCTCAACCTGGCTAGACTGTTACAGTTTTTGAGGCTTACGACCCAGTCTTTTCACCCCAAAAACATTATATTTCATATTTTTCAGCTGGGCTCGGCTTACGACCCAGTCTTTTCACCTGCCCAGAGATTTATAGGCATGCCACCAAACCCAGAACTCTGAAAATTGAATAACATACTAGGCACACAATTAATTCATTTATTTCATTATCAATCTCTATCACAATTCATTTTTCATTTCATTTCTCATAATCAAACTAGGAAACTATGCCCCAATTATTTCATTTGCATCATTATATCCAACAACAATGGCTTCACATCTCATCATTAGGGTATGCATAACCAATTGCATTGTACATACATTTTGAATGCTCATTATATCTTTCATATTTCACCTTTATATCCATTAATAATAGTTTCATATTTCATCATTGAGATATACATAGCAAATTACATTATTCATATATTTAGAATCTTCAACATACATTCCACATAGTACAAATAATACACATCATAGCACATTTCTCACACATCAACAATATAATAAATAACTTAACACATTTTCCAATCAAATGTGTTAAGTCCCATAGTCATGCAAATACATACAATCATATAGGGTTTGTACTTACCTCAAGAGAAACTCACACCAATCTAAACTCCTCTTCCAAGAATCCTCCAACACTTGGATTGGGGCAACTCAATCTCTTCAAAACGTAATCAAAAAGTGAACATACACACTCACTCAGAGATACACATGAGATAATATAGATAAGAACCAACTAGGGCAAACTCTACACATGACACGCTCAACAACACGAGCGTGTCCCTTATCGTGCCCTAAACCAACAACATAGAAGCTTTGACACGCTCAGTAACACGGGCGTGTTACTGGACGTGTCACACATTCTACCTCACAAAAATATTGACACACCCAACAACACGGCGTATTCATGGCTGTGTCAATTACTTTATCTCTCAGTAGCTATGACATGTCCAATGACATGGCCGTGTCACAAACGTTAAACTCAGCACCGTTAACACGCCCAATGACATGGTTGTGTCACTGGCCGTGTCAGGCAAAGATTATACATTTCGAACTCTCATCCATGTAAACACAATCACTCCAAAATCCATACTACAACACCTTTAATCAATATCTTGGTTTATATTCATAAATTACCTATCAATTTAACACTTATATAATTTCAACATATCACAATAAAAATATTATATACATCATCCATGTATCAATTACTCAATTTCCCCAACTCATTTATATTAAACCCTTACTAAACAATTTCAACAATTCATCATCATCCTCACAAATAACCATATTATCATCATCTAAACACCAATTCAATATATATATATATATACTTCAATATTTCATTATTATCACCTTCACACACTTACCATATCAAATATAAACACAATCTATAGAAATCAACACAAGCAAATGAACACTTACTTGAATTCTTTGTCAAAACTTCAATATCCACCTTCAATTCTCTTAAAACCCTTATGAAATTGATGTGTATGTGAACCAAATCCTCTTCTATCTCTCTCTCTCTCTCTCTCTCTCTCTCTCTCTCTCTCTCCCACGTTCAAGAAGAAGAAGAAGAAGAAAGAAAGAAAGAAAGTGAAAGCTCTCTTGTCAAACTCTCATCCTTATCTTATATATATATATATAATAATAATATAATTAAATACCCTAAAAATTCTCCACCACAAATATTGGTCCTTCTTTGACTTTCTTTTCTTCTTTTTCTCTTGTCATTATTTTCATTATTATTATTAATCAATTATTTACACTTTATTTTTCCAACACCAATACATATACATCATGTATATGTGATGTATATGTTGATATATATATATGTCTTATATATTGTATTTATATTTCCCATATTTTTCAAATGCAATATATACATATCATCCTTCATATATATCTATCTCTTAGAATATTTTCTTTACATATTTCACCAACATATTCTCTCACAACTACTATTTCAAAGTACATCAAAATTGGGGTATTACAATTCTCTCCCTCTTAAATAGTTTCATCCTCGAAATTATCCAATACAGTAACAATCCATTCTTAACAAAATACCATCTTAATTTTTATATGAAGTTAATCATATTATTAAGTTATTATTTCATCAAATCACATAACCTCTACTCTCTCCCTTAGAGTCAATCATCTTCTCCCAATTTCATAACTCATCTATATATATATATATATCCATATATATATTATTACTTTCTCAACAAAGCAATCAAGATAACTCATTACATTCCCAATTAATTTATCGTTATACAAGAATCAGCTTCTCTTATAGTATACATATACCTCACCTATCTATTACGTTCAAGATATTTTATCACTTCATCTCTTTATACATACTCTCTTAACTTTAAATTTAGAGATTATTGAATTATATCTTAATATTGACTATCCCATCACTACAGTCATTTTCAAAATAGACACTTATCAAACCTTAATTGATAACAATATTCTTATTTTTCATACACTTAATTCCTTTTTTAACATGTTTTTTCATTTAACATTAATATTAATACCAGGCCTTTAAACTTACTTTACAGATATTCAACATTTTTCCTTTTATCATCATTTACAACTGATATATCTTAACTCATTCATGTCCATACACATATCAGAATATTACATCATATACATTATCACATATATCTTATACTCTTAGTACAACTATACATATTAAATCTCAATAATGATTCGCAATCTTAGCAAAATCTAGATCAATTGATCTATCTGTCACAATATACCAACAATTAACTTATTTAAATTTATCATTAGATTTCAATATATGACCTAATTCTATTAGGTCAAGCTTATATTCAAATTCTAATCTCTTCGGATCCATCTTTTCAACTTTCTGAAGTTATGATTATTTATAATAAATCACTTCAAATTATTTTTCAATGTTCATATATTTTGTTTTCTATTATCTTAGTACAATTTTCACATAATTCTCATGATTATCTCATACCATATTTATTACCCATAGTTCATTCACTTAAACATTGTTTCCATCAACTTATTCACCTTATACCATGAACATATTCAGTATAACTTTCAATCACATTTTGTAATTTCTCCCATTTATCATCACCTCACCTTTTCATACCATTACTATATTTACATAATTACCTTTCTATCACATTATCCATAACTCAATACATTTTCACAGTTCTCTTCTCTTTCCATACTTTCTATAATTATAAACAAATTTCTAACATAAAATTATCATACCAATCATAACTCTTGACCATGTTTCTTGAAGTATAATTATCAATTTTACAACAACTATCCTACGGTCATATCATCTCAGGCCCAAGTCCGTGGATAGCAAAACTAACTGGCCAAATATACTAAACAAATCATTTGGTCATAGTAGATTAATGGTCACGCCCGTGGCTTATAAATCAATACTGCCCCTCCATTATTTTTCTTCAAACATTTCCAATTATAATACTAAGTTTGTATCGCAAAGATTACTTATTCATTCTCTAAACTTTTGTTATACTAAGAGTTAACACGTTTCAACTCCGTTTCAAAACAATTTGCTCTTGATCATTTGATCATCATTAGCCTAACTCACGTTCAACAATAATGTCTTTAACATCTCTTACGCACAACATTCGATCATATGTAAATTTTACACAATTTCCATTTGTTACTCCATTTCTAATCTATCTCTTCTAAAAATTTTCATACATTATACTTCCCCTTTTTCCTTACAATCTCTTATTATACACATATACATAGAACATTTCCACACGTATATATTTTGGGGCCCAAAACATTATATGATCATCAAGTTTAGTTATTACCATAACAATTTCACTGTCCAGTACTACTCGAGTCCATTCCCACTCTCAATTTTGTCACATAGTCTAGCTCTGCGCAGATCAAGACATAATCTCTTTTAGGTCCACTAATACATGCAATATCATTCTCAAATTCACTAGACCAGTAGTTATACCACATTCACATTCATAATGTGACTTACTTTCCTTATTTTCTTACATATTACAATTGCGTTCATATCGAAAACTCATCTCACATATCCTATACATGTATACACATAATCATGAAATTATATTTAATTCCACTTTTGCATATAATCTATACAAATTTAACGTTTACTACTTTTCATTGAACATTATCATTCTCATTCTTTTAACATGACTTAAGTTATTCATCAACTCAACAAATATATACACTCTAACCATAATAACACTTCACATAAATCTTAGTCACATTTCTAATGTGACATCTCTCTCACATTTGTTTTTAAAAGCATTTAGTATACCCTTCATATCCATTTTCATCAATTTCAGTCAAATTACTTAAAGCAACTCATTTTCACTTGCTTAGTCATTTTCCCTTTATTTCAAAACAAATTTTCGTATTATCAATCACATTATCCAATTCATAGTACTTTCATATGCAATAATATTCATTCAAAATAGCTCATATGTTTAATATACATTAAACTATCGATATCTAAATAATCCTCATTAATATTCCATTAAAACTCTAAACTTATTACTTTACCTAAACTTCAATTTACTAATCTCATTTTCTTAATATTAACTTTAAAAACATTATATATATACCATAATGTAACATCAAAACATATCATTTTCACAATTATTAAAGCTCATTTCAAAAATTCAACTTTCACATATTACCACCATTAATATGAGCTTTATCAACACTTAAGCATATCACATTTCTAATATTAAAATCACAATGTTTGTATCGAAACAACAATGCAAACAACACCATTATATCTCCTTACTTTAACCAACACCATCCCTTTTTAAAAACCTGAACTTTACATACCCAAACCTTAAATTGTCACACTTTGTCTATACCAATCAACTCACTCAATATTCCACCATACTTTCTTCAATTTAATAACATATCTATCCATTTTAACATTCGAACAATATTTCCTCTCTCTAGCAATCCAAACATAAGCTTTATTAGAAAGAGATCCAAATTTTAGAGAAAAGAGTAATTACTTTAATCTTGATTTTTTTAAACTTATTTCCAACATTATTCTCATATTCATTTCTTTATGACCTTTTTCACAAGCACACTTCAATAATTAAAATTTTCAAAATTTACTTTACTTAAGTAAACTTCAATTCTTTAATTTATCAATTAAACTTGTACAAATTTTCCTATATCATTTCTTTCTCTAGCTTTACTTTCATGTAAAACCTCATTCACACACTATCATCCATCTCATATAATTCAGATATATTATAAATCACATAATGCCACATCCGAGACCAACCTAGGTGTTAATGCATATGCATGTATCACAAATTTCATTTTTTTTTCAAAAAATTTCCTCTTTTCTTTTCAAATCTACTTAGGCTGAGAATCTCAAACTTAAGCTCTAATACCAAAATAATTGTAACACCCCTATACTCTATATAAGTACTATACATATACCTTTTATACATACAGTACGTATATAAAGTATAAGGATGTCACTTTTCATTACAGTTTAAAACCTTTACCTTAGTTCCAAACAATAATACATTTGATTTAAAGAACATTTACAAAATCATTATACTTTTGATGATATTACATATATATAATTTAACTTGTCTTTTCCAAATTTCCCTTATGTATATATACATTTTTATCAAAATACAACATAATCAAATTGTACATGTATGCACCACCTTCTAGTTGGTCTCGAAATACTCTTACCCTTCTCGTGGCATAACGGTTTGACTCCCAGATCAACCATCTACTCACCTGCGTGATTTACACAATCGCGCTAAGCTCGAAAGCTTAGTAGTATAAATAAATATTTTAAACATACATTACAGAAAAATCATATTTCATATATTAACATCATGTATCATCATTTTCATATCATGTTTTCCCTTTTCAATGCACTCTTCATACATTTCCACTAATCTCATAATTTATATACATATACACATATATCATTACAACAAACCACAATCCAATGACTTATCAGAACATTCATGAAATAATACTCACAATTTCCACATCCATATATATATATATATATATTACATATGATGTTGTATTTTCATAATCTCATCATTCAACATAGTTTCTCAAGCCACATTCACTTTCAGTAATTTACTTATGTATTGTAATCATCTCATTCCATAATTATCATCATATATCTCATAACATTATATCTTATTCAATAATTCACATTAAAACAAAGACAAGCATGGGCACAAAAAGAATCTAATATGTTATTCAAATTTCAGAGTTATTGCTTTGGTCCATAATCACATTTATCAAGCCCGTAGGCGATATATATATATATCCATGGATAATGTAACAGACCCAGTCTCTTGGACCTGTAATATCCCAAAGTATACCCTAAAAGTTTTGGAATATTTATTGTTGTATTTGGATTAAATGTATATGTTTAAGTAAAAAGAGAAAAGAGGTAAGGAGAAGAGTGTATATGTTGTATATATAGAGATATATACAACATATACAAGTCAAAGAAATGGGTGGTCAAAAGAAGAAATAATTAATTTTAATTAATTAAAATGGAAATTAAGTGGAAAGTGGATGCTGATATTTGTAATATTATATTAATATAATTTCTTGGTTGAGAACAAAAGAGAGATTGAGTGGTTTAGTGAAGAGGGAGAGTTGACTTTGCTATTTTCTATTCATCATCTTCTTCTTTCTTTGGTTGGCTGACCATCACCATAGCAAGAGAGGAAAGATAGATTTTGCTCATCCAAACTCAAGATTGAAGGATGTTTCAAGTGATCAAATTGGAATTCTAAGGGTTTTCATCACTTTTGGTAAGTTTTCCACTTGATTCCCTTGTTTTCTTTTAAGTTTGTGTTGTGGGTTTGGTGTTTGATTGTTGATGGTATGTTTATATTTGATTATGGTGTATTTGAGGGTGTGTAATCTTCTTGGTGTTGATTTTTGGGTTTGGATTGAAGAGAAAGTGTTAGGTTTGGTGGATGAGCAAGTGTTGTGTTTGAGTTGTGTCTATGTGATGGTTGTGAATTGGTGTTTGATGTATGTTTTGAATTGTTTTGGTGTTTTTGCAAGTTATTATGGTTTATGGGTGTGTTTAGTTAAGTTTGTTTCAAGTGAAAAATGGTGGAAGTAAGAGGTTTGTTGGATGTGTTGTTGTTGTTGCCGGAATCAGGATTTTTGGCCTAACACGCCCATGAGCACGGCCAAATCTTTAAGCATGTCAATGGTTCTGTTTTTTGGATGGGTGACACGAATGGTGACACTCCCATGTCACTGAGCGTGTCACAGGTTCTGTGTTGTAGTAGCATTGACAAGTCCAGTGACACACCCATGTCACTGAGTGTGTCATAGCTACTGTGTTGAAGGAGGATTGACACGGCCAGTGACATGCCCATTTCACTGAGTGTGTCAAAGCTTCTGTGTTGTGAGTTTAGGGCACGATCAGGGACACGCCCGTATTGTTGAACGTGTCATGTTTAGAGTTAGCCCTCATTGGTTCTTATCCATATTATCTCATGTGTATCTCTAAGTAAGTGTGTATGATCACCTTTGGTTTAGGTTTTGAAGAGAGTTGAATTGCCCTAATCCTAGTGTTGAGGATTCTTGGAAGAGGAGTTTGGTGTTGTGTGAGGTGCACTTGAGGTAAGTACAAACCCTACATTATTGCATACATTTATATGACTTTGGGACTTAACACATTTGGTTGTAAATGTGTTAAGTAATCCATTACATTGTTAATATATTTGATTAATATCATGAATTGCATAATGTGAAAGATATGATGATCATTCAAAATGTATATCCAATGCAATTGGTTGTGTATACCTTAATGATGAGATGTGATGCCATTGTTGTTGGCTATAATGATGCAAATGAAATAATTGGGGCATGGTTGCCTAAATGATTATGAGGAAATGAGAATGGAATTTATAATGAAATAATAAAAGAATTGTGTGTCTAATGTGTTATTCACTTTTTAGAGTTTTGTTGTTGGTGGCATGCCTAATAGTAACAATCTCTTGAAGCTGGGTTGGGCTTGATCCTTGAAGCCAAGTTGGGTTGAAGTTTAACATGCTTAACTCCCCTTGAAGCTTGGTTGGGTCTAGTCCTTGAAGCCTAGTTGAGATGTTACAACCCTTGAAGCTAGGTTGGGTTTGGTTCTTAAAGCCAAGTTGGGTTGATGCTTAGCATGCTTTGCTCCCCTTGAAGCTTGGTTGGGCCTAATCCTTGAAGCCTAGTTGGGATAATGATAAATGTGATAATTAAACCAAAACATTAACTCTGAAAGTTGAATGGCATATTAGTTTCTTTTGGGCCCATGCTTGTCTTTGTTTAAATGTGATTCATGAATGGTGAAACAAATGAATAATGAGATTTAACGTAAGACTTTGAAATATGATATTCTTATGTATTGTTTATGATATATAAATGTGTGACATTAGAATTACAATAAAGCATATTGTTGTTGTGGTTTGTACCACTAAGCCGTTGGCTTAGCGCGATTGTGGTTCATCGCGCAGGTGACAGGGTAGAACTGGAGAGTTCAGCTAGACCGAGTCGAGTCTAGACTTTGAAGTGTTGATTGCGGACTTAAAGATCAGAGACAAACTGCCAAACATGTATAAATTTTATGTTTTGTAAACATGGATTTTGATGTATTTATATCTGTAAATACCACTACATTTTCCGCTGTATAATGAATAAATGTTTTATCTAGTATAGTTTATAATATAATATGAAGTGCTTTAAGTTTTCTTATAGTATTGCATAAGAGAAAAATCGGGTTATCTAATATAAACCGTGGCACTCCTGTATTCGGTATACGTATATTACAGGTGTAGTAGTATGTAGTGTGCGTATATGGGGTATAGGGGTGTTACAGGACCTCAACCCGGCTAGAACCTAGGGCCCCAGTCTCTTAGTCCTCAACCCGCTAGACTATTACAGTTTTTGAGGCTTACGACCCGGTCTTTTCACCCCAAAAACATTATATTTCATATTTTTCAGCTGGCTCGGCTTACGACCCAGTCTTTTCACCTGCCCAGCGATTTATAGGGATGCCGCCAAACCCAGAACTCTGAAAATTGAATAACATACTAGGCACACAATTAATTCATTTATTTCATTATCAATCTCTATCACAATTCATTTTTCATTTCATTTCTCATAATCAAACTAGGCAACCATGCCCCAATTATTTCATTTGCATCATTATAGCCAACAACAATGGCTTCACATCTCATCATTAGGGTATGCATAACCAATTGCATTGTACATACATTTTGAATGCTCATTATATCTTTCATTTTGACCTTTATATCCATTAATAATAGTTTCATATTTCATCATTGAGATATACATAGCAAATTACATTATTCATATATTTAGAATCTTCAACATACATTCCACATAGTACACATAATACACATCATAGTACATTTCTCACACATCAACAATATAATAAATAACTTAACACATTTTCCAATCAAATGTGTTAAGTCCCATAGTCATGCAAATACATACAATCATATAGGGTTTGTACTTACCTCAAGAGAAACTCACACCAATCTAAACTCCTCTTCCAAGAATCTTCCAACACTTGGATTGGGGCAACTCAATCTCTTCAAAACCTAATCAAAAAGTGATCATACACACTCACTCAGAGATACACATGAGATAATATAGATAAGAACTAACTAGGGCAAACTCTACACATGACACGCTCAACAACACGAGTGTGTCCCTGATCGTGCCCTAAACCAACAACACAGAAGCTTTGACAATCTCAGTAACACGGGCGTGTTACTGGACGTGTCACACATTCTGCCTCACAGAAATATTGACACGCCCAACAACACAGGCGTGTTCATGGCCATATCAATTACTTTATCTCTCAGTAGCTATGACACATCCAATGACATGGTCGTGTTAATGGTCGTGTCACAAACGTTAAACTCAACACCGTTAACATGCCCAACGACATGGCCGTGTCACTGGCCGTGTCAGGCAAAGATTATACATTTCGAACTCTCATCCATGTAAACACAATCACTCCAAAATCCATACTACAACACCCTTAATCAACATCTTGGTTTATATTCATAAATTACCTATCAATTTAACACTTATATAATTTCAACATATCACAATAAAAATCATTATATAAAAATCATCCATGTATCAATTACTCAATTTCCCCAACTCATTTTTATTAAACCCTTACTAAACAATTTCAACAATTCATCATCATCCTCACAAATTGTAACACCCCTTCCCGACCTACATATGTAAGCCGAGTAGAGGCGCCACACTATCCTAATATTGCTACCAATTTTACTTAGTCAAAATTTTAGTTCCGATTTTTACAGAAATTTTGCCATAGTTTTGCCTAAAAATTGAGTCCCAAGTGTCGACAAAACTGGTTTTTTTTTTTTCTGATTTTTAAAAACATTTTACACAAATCAATGCAAACAAAATCATTCTCAGTACACTCCCAATAAATCCCCTTTATAACCTCAACTACAACCTGCAAAAAGGATTTATTATGAAATACAGTAGATAAAATATTTGTTCACTATGCAGCGGAAAATAACAATATTTACAAATTCATATATATCCAAACTCAAGTTTTACAACCCATAAAGTTTATACATTTCTTTGGCAGTTAGTCTTTGATCTTTAAGCCCACTATCAACACCTCAAAATCTAGACTCGACTCGGCCTAGAGGAACTCTCTGGTTCTTCCCTGTCACCTGCGCGAAGAATCACATTCGCGCTAAGCCAACGGCTTAGTGGTACAAATTACAGTGCTATGATGCTTTAATGCCATGCTAATGTCACACAATCAAGAGAATATTATATTTCAAATTTTACCGGTTTCAATAACGTATGTATAGTAGTCATCTCATTATTCATTTGTTTAACCATTCAATAGTCACATTTAAACAAACACAAGCATGGGCCCAAAAATAATCTAATATGCTATTCAAAGTTCAGAGTTACTGTTTTGGTCTATAATCATAATCATCAATACATTTATCCATGGATAATCAACTAGATTTGAGTTTACGACCCAGTCATTTCACCCAATCTAGTTTCAATAATTTGTTTTTGAGGCTTACGACCCGGTCATTTCACCCCAAAAACATCACATTTCACATTTTTCAACTGGAATCGGCTTACAACCCGATCATTTCACCTATCCAATGATTCATAGGCTTGCCGCCAAAACCAGAACTCTGAAAATTGAATAAACATATTAGGCACACAATCATTTCATTTATCTCATTATCAATTTCTTTTCATTTCATTTCTCATAATTAATTAGGCAACCATGCCTCCATTATATATTTCATTTGCATTATCATAGCCAACAACCATGGCCTCATATCTCATATGATCTCAAATCACAATAGGGCAATTCTTCATAATATCATATCTTTCACATTTCATTTCATCATCACATCTTTTACATTTCATATTCCATATTTCATTTCATCATTCAAATGGATATAATCAATGGCATTAACACATATTTTACATACTCATCACAACATTCACATCATACCAAACATACATTATTAATATGCATTAATAATGCATTAGATTTCTTAATACATTTACAATCAAATGTATGTTAAATCTCAACATCATATGAATGTATGAAATAATGTAATTTGTACTTACCTTAAAACCAACTCACACCAATCTATACACTTACTCTTCCAAGAATCCTCAACACTTAGGATAGGGCAATTCAACCTCTTCACAACCTAATCCAAAAGGAGTATTAGCAAAATGACCATATGAATAGTACATTCTGGTTTTAGACTCCACTCTATCCATATTTTGAAAAATTGTATAAAATAATCTACTTGACTAAAAATTCTAAAATTTTTACAGAACTAAATTTTACATCTTAAAATCATTCCTTTTAAATTTCAGATCAAACTGAACACAAAATCTTGGTCAAATAGTTCACCCAACCATACTGCCCCAATTGCCCAGCATCCTGACAGCAGTTCTGAACTTTGTGAATTCCATAAACTAAATTCAATCAACGTGGTTCCAAATTATTTTTATCAAATACTAGACTCACTAATCAACAACATATCCAAAATTCAATTGAAAATTGGATATGTTGTTGATTAGTGAGTCTAGTATTTGATAAAAAAAATTTGGAACCACGTTGATTGAATTTAGTTTATGGAATTCACAAAGTTCAGAACTGCTGCCAGGATGCTGGGCAATTGGGGCAGTCTGGTTGGGTGAACTATTTGACCAAGATTTTGTGTTCAATTGATTTTTCTAATCATCAACATATCCAAAATTCAATTGATTTTTCTACATTTTATTAAAAATCCCGAAATATAGCTGTCTCAGTTAAGATACCTGCTGGAACAGATCTAGTAAAAATAATCTTTCCAAAATCATAACCATTCCAAAATCGAATCAACATATTTTTCAGTCATTCTAGACTCATAGAGGCACAACATATCAAAAATTCACTTCAAGAACATTTTTCTATATTTAATTAAAAATCATACAAGTCACAACCTTTACTAATTGTAAAACAGAAAAATTTTCACTAAACACCACTCTTCCTCTTCCATCACCAACACCAACCTAACTTCTTATCTTTAATTCCATTTCAACACTTACAAACACACCACAAGCAATCCTAACCATATTATCAACAACACTTTATCAAACTCCAAAAATAACTTCAAAAACAACAAGAGCAATCAAGAGAGAACTTACCAAAATAATGAAATTTTCTTGAAATTCCAACTTGTTTATTTGAAATCACCTTCAATTTGATCTTTAAACACCAACTCACTCTTGCTCTCTCTCTTGTCTAGGATGGCCGACCAACAATGGAGAATGAAAGAAGAAGAAATGAAGAAAAGTCAAATATCTCATCTCTTTAAACCTCCACCAAGTATTCCAAAATAAGAAATTACTTAAATACCCTCACCTATTTATTTTACTTCTCTTTCACTTATTACCCTATTTAGTAATTTCACAAAGAACAAAATAATTATCTTCATCCCTTGACCATCACATTTGACTTCTATATATGTTGTATATACTTCCATATACACAACATATACACTTTCTTTTAAATTTCTTTTCTCTCCCAAATTAACATATACATTTTAATACAAATAAAACAACAATTATACTAAAACTTCTAGGGCACATTTTGGGATATTACACAAATAACCATATTATCATCATCTAAACACCAATTCAATATATATATATACTTCAATATTTCATTATTATCACCTTCATACACTTACCATATCAAATATAAACACAATCTATAGAAATCAACACAAGCAAATGAACACTTACTTGAATTCTTTGTCAAAACTTCAATATCCACCTTCAATTCTCTTAAAACCCTTATGAAATTGATGTGTATGTGAACCAAATCCTCTTCTCTCTCTCTCTCTCTCTCTCTCTCTCTCTCTCTCTCTCCCACATTTAAGAAGAAGAAGAAGAAGACGAAATAAAGAAAGTGAAAGCTCTCTTGTCAAACTCTCATCCTTATCCTATATATATATAATAATAATATAATTAAATACCCCAAAAATTCTCCACCACAAATATTGGACCTTCTTTGACTTTCTTTTCTTCTTTATCCCTTGTCATTATTGTCATTATTATTATTAATCAATTATTTACACTTTATTTTTCCTACACCAATACATATACATCATGTATATGTGATGTATATGTTGATATATATATATATGTAACACCCCGATACCCTATATAAGTACTATACGTATATCTAGTATACATACAGTAAATATATAAAGTATAAGGATGTCACTTTTCGTTACCTTTTAAAAACCTGTAACAGAGTTCAAACCATAATACATTAATTTAAATAACATTTACAAAATCATTATCTTTATCAAAACTTCATTTATACATATAAATACTCTCTCGTCAGAAATACATCATAATTAAAAATTTATACATGTATGCATTACCCTCTAGTTGGTCTCGACAAACTTTACTCTTCTTGTGGCATAATAAAAGACTTCATATCTTCCATCTATATACCTGCGCGAATAAACACCTGCGCTAAGCCCGAGAGCTTAGTAATCCAACTATAAAGATATAAACATATAGTATAGAAGTATTGACATATAATGATACATCAATTCAATATATAATTAGTTCTTATCATATCTTCTTTTCTTTTTAATTTCATCTTTAATATATCATAGCTAATTTCATATATGATGTACATATATACATAATATTATCACCAACCCCAATGCATCACCAATACTCAAAACCAATATATTAATACCCCTACATTATATATACCATACCAATCATTATTGCAATACACACTTTACATATCATACCAATTATTATTGCAATACACACTTTACACATCATATCACTCATTATTGTAATACACAAATTACATATCATACAAATCATAAATCACATTTCCAATAAAGACAACCTTTATCATTAACCACAATTCATTTACATATTACACTCAATAACATTATATTATTCACAATTCACCAAGCATAATTCATTATTAATACTCACAATCAATATTTCAATACTTGCATTTCACATTGACAATAAAGACAGACTCGGGCCCAAAACACTAATATGTTATTCAAAGTTCAGAGTTACTGCTTTGGTCTATAATCATAATTATCAAGCCCGTAGGCATCATATATCAATATCTCTATCCATGGATAGCGTAACAGACCCAGTCTCTTGGATCATCAACTCGGCTAAACTCGAGGTGATCCTCAACCCGGCAAGACTGTTACCAATCATATATCTCATAATCACAATTTCTCATAGTGTAACAGACCCAGTCTCTTGGATCTCAATTCAACTCAAAATGAAGAGATCCTCAACCCGGCAAGACTGTTACCTTTTTCATTTTATAGGCATGCCTCCAAACCTAGAACTCTGAAATCGAATAACACATTAGTTACACAATTCATTTATTATTTCATTATCAATCTCATCATCAATTAGGCAAACATGCCTTATCTCTTTCAATTGAATCATCATAGCCAATCACAATGGCTTCATATCATATCATATCTCAATCCATATGATACATATGGCATCATTGATATCACATTTCAAAGTATATTATTCATATAATACATTGCCATACACAAGATTCACAATGCATATAACATAACATTTTCTCACTTCTCAAAACACATTAACATCATTCATTACTAGAGCATTTATCACAACAAATTGCACATACCTTAAGAATGATCCTCATTTCTTCCTACCTTTCCCATTTCATATTTCATCCTTTATATATATCTATATATATATAGCAATTTACATTCTTCATTTACATTCACAATATAATAGCTTATTTAACACTTTCATCCCAATGTGTTAATGTTCAAAGACATATAAGGATATACAATCAAATAGAGTTTATGCTTACCTTGTTAATGATCTTCACATCCTTCACATCATTCAATCATCACCTTAGTCCAATTATATTAACAATATAATAAATCACTTAACACATTTGCAAACAAATGTGTTAAGCCTCAAATTATGTAATTAAATACAATCATATGTATTGGTACTTACCTCAAGAACTATTCCCATCCATCTATACATTTCCTCTTTCAAAGAATTCTCCACATTAGGTTAATGCAACACAATCTCTTTAAACCTAATCCAAAGATCATTATTCATAGGTTTAGAATCATCCACATACATTTGTTTAGGTCATTCTTTGATTACAAAGTATTTAGAGTGTATATAAAATGTTTAGGAGCACAAGACTTTTGAAGAATCAAACAATGCATGAAGAACCAAAACCATCACAGTAGCAAACACACCCAAGGGACACGGCCAAGCTTGTGGCCGTGTCTCTCAAAACCAAAACTTCCCGAGGCAGACACGGGCAAGGACACGGCCGTGTCTCACAATATAAATCAGGCAGTAGCAAACACGGTCAAGGGACACGGCCAAGCCAGTGGCCGTGTCACCCCAAAACCTATCCAACACGGCCAAAATCCCTCCAACTTGGCCGTGTCGCCCAAATTTCTCAAGTCTTGGCCGTGTCTCTCATTAATTCTGGCCGTGTCACTCAAGAACACAACCCTAATCAAAACCAACACTCTTCCAAATGCATTTTCTCTTCCTTAGCACAACAATAACTTCATTCATTTGGTTCTAATCAATGTTATCAACACATATCTTACATATTCATCACATTAACCACTTAAACAACACATAAACATTACATTAAAACCTTCACCAATACCAAACCCTAAAACCAACTTCCCACTTGATCTTCCACAATCAACCTTCACATATCTTACCATATTCACAACCAAATTAATACCAATTCAATCTTTTAATCTCACAATCAATTTAAACACTTATAAACACATATCAAACACACCAAATCATCACATCAACCAATCACAATTTCTTTTAGACCCAACTTCAAAATTAACAAAGGAAAACAAGAGAGGTCTTACCTTAAATGAAGAAATTTTACTAATCTTTAACCAAACCCTTTGCTTGCTTCATCAATTTGATTCTTGCATCAAGAACACCTCTCTTGCTCTCTCCTTTCTTGAATGGCCGGCACACCAAAGAGAAGAAAAGAAAAATAAACAAAAGTCAACTTCCTCTTCTTCTTTAAATCTCCACCAAAGATTTTAACCAAGCAATTACCTATATACCCTTTTCCATTTAACTTAACTTTTGTCATTTGTATGCCCATAATAGTAATTTCACATATCCAAATAAATATCCCCTTTCATTGACTCTCTCTTTTGACTAATGTATATGTTAGTTATACCACCATATACCCAACATATACATTTCTCTCTACCCCTTACTTTCTTTTTTAAAACAACACATACACATTCTCTTTTAATTTCTTTCCTCTTTCAAATCTCATATACATTCAATCCAACTTATAACAATAATATAATCAAAACTTCTAAGGCATACATGAGGATATTACAATTCTCTCCCCCTTAAATAATTTCGTCCTCGAAATTATCTAGTATAATTGTAATCCATTCATAATACCATACCATCTTAACTTCCATATGAAGTTAATTATACATTTAAGTCATTATATCATCAAATCATATAGCTTCAACTCTCCTCTAGAATCCACCACCTTCTTTAAATTCCATAACTCATCATTCTATATGTTTATACATCTTGTTACTTCCTTAATCAAACATTCAGAAGAACTCTTTACATTTCTTGTTAATGCCTTTATATAAGAATCAGATCATTTTATAGTACACTTATACTCCATCTAATCTTTATATTTAATATATTTTGTTCTTTCACTTCTTTGTAATTACTCTCTTAACTTTAACCTTAAAAACCATTGACTTATATCTGAGCATTAATTATCCCTTCATTACAATCACTGTTTAAATAGACATTTATCACCCTCAACAGATAACAAAATTCTGATTTTTCATAAATGGAGTTATTTCTTTAGCATGTTTTTCACTTAACTTACATATTAATACATTACCTTTCAACTTATTTTATAAATAACCAATCTTTTCTCTTTTTATCATGATTTACAATTACTATAACTTCATTCATTCATCCAATCATCCTTTAAAAATTTTACATCATGTACATTACCATGTAAATAATTACACTCTTGGTACTATTATACACATTAAATTACAATAATGATTCATAATCTTAGCCAATTCTAGATCCATTGATCTATCTGTCGCAATATATCCACATTCAAATTTTATTCAACTCCAACCAACAATTAATTTATTTAACTTATCAAGAAATCTTACAATTTTCATATATATATATATAACTTAATTCCATTAGAGCAAACTTATATTTAATTCCTGATCTCTTCCAATCCATTTTCAGTCAAATCATCATGATAACAAATCACTTCCAATTACCTTTTAATATACACATAGTTTATTCTTTATTATCTTAGTATAATTTTCACCAATTTTTCAAAAATGTTATACCATATTTAATTTCTATAATACATTCACTCAAACCTCGAGTTCATTCACTTAAACCTCAAATTACATACCATAAACATATTCAGTATAACTTTCATTCATATATTATAATTTCTCCCTTAATATCTCTTTACATCTTCTATCATTGGTATATTTATTTTGATTACCTTATTGTCACATCATCCATAACTCAAAACCTTTCCATAGTTTCTTTTTCCTCTCTTAGTCTTCACAATTATAACCAAAATTTTAACATAAAATGATAAAGTACAACTTTATCCATCATCACTTTTAACTATACTTCTCAAACAAAATTTTCAATTTCACCAAATCTGTATTACAATCATTTTATCTAAAACCCCAAATCCATGGATAACAAATTAACCAATCCAATATACTGAACAAAACACATGGCTTTAAGAGATTAATATTCAAGCCTGGAACTTTCAAATCAATACTGTTCTTTTATAATTCTATTCTCAATCTTTACCAATACAAGGCTAAGGTGTATCTCAAGGATCACATATTCCTTCTTTGCATTTTTGCCATATCCGAAGTTAACACATTCCAATTCTATTTCAAGCCAATTTGCACTCGAATAAATGATCTTTATCAACTCACTTCATATATCAACAATATTACTATATACATATTCAGTCATATGCAGTTCCCTTACAATTTCTATTCGTCACCTCATTTCTAATCCATCTACAATCTCTTATAATATATATATATATAAAACTTTCCATATGTGAATACCTTAAAATTCTAAATATCACATGATCATCACATTCAATGCTCATCATAACAATTTCCACTGTCTAATATTACTCAAGTCCTTTCCATACTCACTTTCACCACATAATCCATCTAGCTTTACACAGTTCAAGACCTAATCTCTCTTAGGTCCACTAATATATATAACATTGTTTTTCCATATCACTAATTCTATAATTATACCACATATATCTTCATAAGCCGTCCTCATAATGTGATTCACAAATGTGTTTATATATCATAATTTCATTCATATTGGAAAACTCAATTCACATATCATATACATGTATACACTTAATTATATGCTCTTATAGTATTTTCCTTTTTCATACATTCAATACAAATTTAGTGTTTATCATTTTCTTTTAAACACTATCCTTCTCATTCTTTCAATATGATATAAAGTATTTATTCACACTACAAACATATATATTCCGACTATAGTAACACTTCATATTCATCTCAGTCACATTCCCAATGTGACATCTCTTTCACTTTCGTCTTTAAAAAAAATATTTAATACACTCCCATATTCATTCTTACCCTGTTCAGTACAATGACTTAAAATAACTCATTTCTATTTACTTATCCACTTCCTTGATTATTTCAAAACAAATTCTCATACTATCAATCACATTACTCAATTCATAATACTTCCATATGTAATACTAGTCATTTCACTTAGCTCATGCATTGAATATACATTAAACCATCAATATCCCAATAATCTTTATCAAATTCCACTAAAACTTTAACTTCTCAATTTACTACTTCGTTTAATCTTCAATTTGCCAAACTCATCTTTTCTATCATCACTTTAAAAACATCTTACAAATATATATCACAAAGCAATATTAAAACATATAATTTCCACAATCATAAAGCTCACTTCAAAAATCTCAAATATCACATATTATCACCATTACCATGAGCTTTCACAATATCCAAGCATCTCACATTTCTAACATTGAATTTACCATGTTCGCATTAAAATAACAATATCAACTTATTTTCTTACTTAACCAATATCATCTCTTTTTCCTTTAAACAAAACCTTAATTTTATATACATATATTCCAACTTTAAATAATCACACTTTGTCTATACTAACCAACTCATTCAATATTCCACCATTCTTTCCTCATTTTAGTAACATATCTTTCAATAATAACAATCCAGCAATATTTTCTCTGTCTAACAACCTCAACATAAACATTATTATAAAGAGGTTCAAAGTATAAAGGAAAGAATACATACTTTAATCTTGATTTTAATTTCTACTCATTTTCAACTTTATTCTCCTTTTTATTTCTTTATGTTTCAATTCACATTATGCCCTACATAATATTGCTCATAAATATCAACATTACATTTCATGTTGCACACAACATGACATTTTTCATATGCATCATCAATATACATATATCACATTACATTTCACAATGCGTTTCTCATAATCAATTAGGCACTATGCCTCAATTATAATTCATTTCCAACATCATTGCCAACAATCATGGTTTCTCATCATATCAACATAGTATACACATATATCATCAACTATATTGAGCATCTCATATAACACAAATATTCTACAATTCATATTATGCCACATCCGAGACCAACCTAGATGTCAATGCATATGCACGTATTACAAATTTCATTTCAAAACTTTTCCTTTTTACTTCTATTTAAACTTTTCAAAATTTTTTTTTTTAATCTCACTTAGGCCGAGAATCTCGAACCTAAGCTCTGATACCAAAATAATTGTAACACCCCGATACCCTATATAAGTACTATACGTATACCTAGTATACATATAGTAAATATATAAAGTATAAGGATGTCACTTTTCGTTACCTTTTAAAAACCTGTAACAGAGTTCAAACCATAATACATTAATTTAAATAACATTTACAAAATCATTATCTTTATCAAAACTTCATTTATACATATAAATACTCTCTCGTCAGAAATACATCATAATTAAAAATTTATACATGTATGCATTACCCTCTAGTTGGTCTCGACAAACTTTACTCTTCTTGTGGCATAATAAAAGACTTCATATCTTCCATCTATATACCTGCGCGAATAAACACCCGCGCTAAGCCCGAGAGCTTAGTAATCCAACTATAAAGATATAAACATATAGTATAGAAGTATTGACATATAATGATACATCAATTCAATATATAATTAGTTCTTATCATATCTTCTTTTCTTTTTAATTTCATCTTTAATATATCATAGCTAATTTCATATATGATGTACATATATACATAATATTATCACCAACCCCAATGCATCACCAATACTCAAAACCAATATATTAATACCCCTACATTATATATACCATACCAATCATTATTGCAATACACACTTTACATATCATACCAATTATTATTGCAATACACACTTTACACATCATATCACTCATTATTGTAATACACAAATTACATATCATACAAATCATAAATCACATTTCCAATAAAGACAACCTTTATCATTAACCACAATTCATTTACATATTACACTCAATAACATTATATTATTCACAATTCACCAAGCATAATTCATTATTAATACTCACAATCAATATTTCAATACTTGCATTTCACATTGACAATAAAGACAGACTCGGGCCCAAAACACTAATATGTTATTCAAAGTTCAGAGTTACTGCTTTGGTCTATAATCATAATTATCAAGCCCGTAGGCATCATATATCAATATCTCTATCCATGGATAGCGTAACAGACCCAGTCTCTTGGATCATCAACTCGGCTAAACTCGAGGTGATCCTCAACCCGGCAAGACTGTTACCAATCATATATCTCATAATCACAATTTCTCATAGTGTAACAGACCCAGTCTCTTGGATCTCAATTCAACTCAAAATGAAGAGATCCTCAACCCGGCAAGACTGTTACCTTTTTCATTTTATAGGCATGCCTCCAAACCTAGAACTCTGAAATCGAATAACACATTAGTTACACAATTCATTTATTATTTCATTATCAATCTCATCATCAATTAGGCAAACATGCCTTATCTCTTTCAATTGAATCATCATAGCCAATCACAATGGCTTCATATCATATCATATCTCAATCCATATGATACATATGGCATCATTGATATCACATTTCAAAGTATATTATTCATATAATACATTGCCATACACAAGATTCACAATGCATATAACATAACATTTTCTCACTTCTCAAAACACATTAACATCATTCATTACTAGAGCATTTATCACAACAAATTGCACATACCTTAAGAATGATCCTCATTTCTTCCTACCTTTCCCATTTCATATTTCATCCTTTATATATATCTATATATATATAGCAATTTACATTCTTCATTTACATTCACAATATAATAGCTTATTTAACACTTTCATCCCAATGTGTTAATGTTCAAAGACATATAAGGATATACAATCAAATAGAGTTTATGCTTACCTTGTTAATGATCTTCACATCCTTCACATCATTCAATCATCACCTTAGTCCAATTATATTAACAATATAATAAATCACTTAACACATTTGCAAACAAATGTGTTAAGCCTCAAATTATGTAATTAAATACAAT
The DNA here is from genome assembly GCA_947685225.1 of Garcia nutans. Lineage (NCBI taxonomy): Eukaryota > Viridiplantae > Streptophyta > Magnoliopsida > Malpighiales > Euphorbiaceae > Garcia > Garcia nutans. Next base: position 31,397,347 of record CANTUV010000013.1, read on the forward strand.
CATATGTATTGGTACTTACCTCAAGAACTATTCCCATCCATCTATACATTTCCTCTTTCAAAGAATTCTCCACATTAGGTTAATGCAACACAATCTCTTTAAACCTAATCCAAAGATCATTATTCATAGGTTTAGAATCATCCACATACATTTGTTTAGGTCATTCTTTGATTACAAAGTATTTAGAGTGTATATAGAATGTTTAGGAGCACAAGACTTTTGAAGAATCAAACAATGCATGAAGAACCAAAACCATCACAGTAGCAAACACACCCAAGGGACACGGCCAAGCTTGTGGCCGTGTCTCTCAAAACCAAAACTTCCCGAGGCAGACACGGGCAAGGACACGGCCGTGTCTCACAATATAAATCAGGCAGTAGCAAACACGGTCAAGGGACACGGCCAAGCCAGTGGCCGTGTCACCCCAAAACCTATCCAACACGGCCAAAATCCCTCCAACTTGGCCTTGTCGCCCAAATTTCTCAAGTCTTGGCCGTGTCTCTCATTAATTCTGGCCGTGTCACTCAAGAACACAACCCTAATCAAAACCAACACTCTTCCAAATGCATTTTCTCTTCCTTAGCACAACAATAACTTCATTCATTTGGTTCTAATCAATGTTATCAACACATATCTTACATATTCATCACATTAACCACTTAAACAACACATAAACATTACATTAAAACCTTCACCAATACCAAACCCTAAAACCAACTTCCCACTTGATCTTCCACAATCAACCTTCACATATCTTACCATATTCACAACCAAATTAATACCAATTCAATCTTTTAATCTCACAATCAATTTAAACACTTATAAACACATATCAAACACACCAAATCATCACATCAACCAATCACAATTTCTTTTAGACCCAACTTCAAAATTAACAAAGGAAAACAAGAGAGGTCTTACCTTAAATGAAGAAATTTTACTAATCTTTAACCAAACCCTTTGCTTGCTTCATCAATTTGATTCTTGCATCAAGAACACCTCTCTTGCTCTCTCCTTTCTTGAATGGCCGGCACACCAAAGAGAAGAAAAGAAAAATAAACAAAAGTCAACTTCCTCTTCTTCTTTAAATCTCCACCAAAGATTTTAACCAAGCAATTACCTATATACCCTTTTCCATTTAACTTAACTTTTGTCATTTGTATGCCCATAATAGTAATTTCACATATCCAAATAAATATCCCCTTTCATTGACTCTCTCTTTTGACTAATGTATATGTTAGTTATACCACCATATACCCAACATATACATTTCTCTCTACCCCTTACTTTCTTTTTTAAAACAACACATACACATTCTCTTTTAATTTCTTTCCTCTTTCAAATCTCATATACATTCAATCCAACTTATAACAATAATATAATCAAAACTTCTAAGGCATACATGAGGATATTACAATATATCTTATATATTGTATTTATAATTCCCATATTTTTCAAATGCAATATATACATATCATCCTTCATATACATCTATCTCTTAGAATATTTTCTTTACATATTTCACCAACATATTCTCTCACAACTACTATTCTAAAGTACGTCAAAATCGGGGTATTACAATATCCCTCTTCCATTCTTTTTAATTTTTTAAGACACAAAGCATGCTTTCCAACTCACACACTCCACTTTGTCCCCCACTTTCTCATTATTTAAGTCTTCATCCCATGAATTAGGCACCCTTTTTCTTCTTTTAATATTTCTTTTTAAAAGATGGCACTTGTTGTCTCCCACTTTGTCCCCCATTTCATGTAAATAATTGAAAGAATTCTCACAAGACACGACCAAGTCACTAGTGACTTGGCCGTGCACTCAATTTTCTTATGGACACAACCAAGCCATGTGACCATGTCCATAGCTGCCTCAATAGCTCATTCATTTTCCAAGTGGGACATGGCCAAGACCTTGGCCGTGTCATGTGACACGGCCAATGGCTTGGCCATGTCTCTTGATTGTGTTCTACACTGTATTTCTAGCTTTGCTTTGCTCTTCATATGGGACACGGCCAATGGCTTGGCCGTGTCTCTTGGGTGTGTTCACCACCTTTGCTTCACTTGTCTTTGCTTTGTTCGATTGGTGGGACACGGCCAAGGCCTTGGCCGTGTCTCTTGGGTGTGTCCACTTCTGCTTTGGCTTGTTCCTATTTTGTTCTTTGGCTTCATTTGGTGAGACATAGCCAAGGCCTTGGCCATGTCTTGTGACACGGCCAGTGGCTTGGCCATGTCTCTTGAGTGTGTTCATCTCTGCCAAAATTTCTCGCCTCTTTCCTTGGATGAGGGATATGGCCAAGCCATGAAGTTTCTTGGCCGTGTCTCATATTTTTCCACCTTAATAATCCATCTAATTGAATTAAAGCTCCATTATTTTGTTCTTCTACCTGAATCAAATACTTTAAACAAACTTTAAACACAAATTAAAAGAAAAATCAATCAAAAGCCAATAAATCACACTAAAGATAAACACATAGATGATCCAAACAAATATCACAGTCTACCATAAAATGACTCTTTTTCCCAACTCAAAGTTAAATTGTATTCAATACATCTTTCTAGCACAAGAGTCAGTTTATGCAAACAATCATCAAATGAAGTGCCAAAAATAGAGAAATCATCCATAAATATCTTTATGAACTTATCCACCATGTTAAAAATAATGAATGACATACATCTTGGAAAAGTACCTGGTGCATTGCAAAGCCCAAATGGCATCCTCCGAAAAGCAAATCTTCCAAAAGGACATGTGAAGGTCATCTTAAGTTGGCCCTCTGGTGCTATAGGAACTTGGTAATAACCTGAAAGACCAATAAGAAAACAATAAAGAGCATGTCCAGATTATCTATCCAGTATTTAATATGAATGGTAAAGGAAAATGATCTTTCTTGGTAACATGATTTAGCTTCCTATAGTCTACACACATTTTCCACCTAGTTTGTGGGCGTTGGTACCAACTCTTCTTTTTCATTTTGAACCACAGTTAAATCTATTTTCTTTGGTACCACATGTGTAGGGCTAACTTATTCACTATTAGCTATAGGGTAGATCACCCCCTTATCAAGGAGTTTTAGAACCTCCTTCTTAACTACCTAACTCATGTTTGGATTGAGTCTCCTTTGGGCCTTTCTTACTAGTTTAGCTCCTTCGTCTAAAACTATTTTATTCATATACATGGAAAGACTAATGCCCTTAATGCCACTAAACCCCCAATCAATGGCTTTCTTAAGTCTCTTTAGTATCTCACAACTTTCTCCTCTTCATCACTATTGGGAGTCAAAGAAATGATCATTGGTTGTGTATTGTTTACATAAAGAAAAACATATTTCAAATGTATTGGGAGCTCCTTAAGTTCAATAAATTTTGGTTGAATCTCCTCTTCCTCTACCTTAACATCATCAAGTACCCTCTCATCAATCTCACCATCTAACATCAACTTACAATCCTTAATTTCAACATCAAAATTTTCAACTTCTTGTCCCAAAGTCAAGGCCATCTTCAATTTGTCATCACTACTTTCCTATAAGAAAACATCTCCAACAACAAAATCACTGCAATCAATAAACGAATAATTTTCATAAACAACAGTACTAGGAATAGGGAAAGTGTTAAAAATTAAAAATACCACAGTTTGTCTTAAGACAGTCATGGTTAGTTTTCTATTTTTAACATTTGTCAATGTTTTAGTAGTGACCATAAAAGGTCTTCATAACAAAATGGTGTGCTCAGCATCCCTAGGGATCTCTTCCCCCATATCTAAGACTAATCAATAGGAACAATTAAACACCCAAGTTGAACTCTATAATTCCCTTAGGGAATTAAGAGCTCATATGCAAGACCATCTTAGTTAGTTTAAGTTCCCCGAGTTCTAACTACAAATAAATCTAGTAGAGCATCAAATTTATACTAGCTTCCGAGTCACACATACCAATCATTTCTTTCCCATTCCCCCATAGAGATTTTAATTACAAAACTTCCAGGGTCCTTTAGCTTAGGAGGTAATTTATGTTGTAAAATAGCACTTGCTACCTCCAAAACTATCAACTTTTCATTTGGATGAAACTTTTCTTTTTAGTATTTAATTCCTTGAAAATTTTGACATAAGTTGGCATGTTCTTAATTACTTCAAGTAATGGATGATTTATACTTACCTGGGAGAGTATATCATAAATTTCAGAAAATTGCTCATCTTACTTTGCATTTTTCAACCTACATGGAAAAGGAATTGGTTGTCTGTAAGGATTGGAAGACTTATGCAACTTTGGTGAAGTTAATTCCTTCATTTTCTCCTCCTCCTTTGATTGACTTGGTTGCTCTAGGTTGGCTGGTATCTCCCTCCATTCTCTTTTTGATTAGTACCTGCATCCAAAGAATCACCAATTTTGTTATCTATTACCTTTCGACTCCATAGAACTGTGATTGCCTTGGCTTACTATGGTTGGATTAGAAATTTCCCTTTTTGGTGTGCTTGAAGTTGGTTTGCCAATTGCCCAACTTGAGTTTCCACCTTCTTTAATGATGCCTCCAATGAATAAAACCTCTTGTTGTTCACTTCTTGATTTTTTATTCTAATTTGAATAAAAACATTCAAATTATCTTCCAGTGTGGCTTTCTTCAGTTGATCTTGATTTGAAGATTGTCCTTGAAAGTGAGGACCTCTTTGATAAGACCGAAAGGATTGTTGAGGTGGAATTTGCTACTAATTTTTCCAAGAGAAGTTTTGATGTTTTCTCCAACCTAGATTATAAGAATTAAAGTATCGATCATTTCTTCCCCTTTGTTGGAAACCATTTAAGGTATACACATGTTCTTACACTTCTTAATATTGATCAAAGTTTGCAGAACACATATTTGCATTATGACCTATAATGCCATAAGCTGCACATACTTCTTGGTTTGTGTAGACCCTTGATTTTTGCCCTGACTAGCCTGTTGCAAATTAATGAGGCCAGAGTCATAAACCTTTTGATTAGATGGTATAATTTAATGGGGTGGTTGAACCTTTAAAACCCTAAAGAGGTTTTTATAAAGGTTCAGTCTGGTCTAATTCGATGTTAGGGCATTCAGGGGTGTATCCAAGTCAAACTGGGTCTCCCAATTCAATATGGGACAGCCCATATCGAATTGGGATGCCCCAATTAGATATGGGATAGTCCCATACCAATTTGGGAACTTCCCAATTCGATATGGGACCTTAAGTTTGGCTCTCATATCAAATTGGGACCTTCCCAATTAGACATGGGACCTTAGTTTAGCTTCCATATCAAATTAGGCCTTCCTTAATTCGATATGGAACTTATTAATTTTGATTCCATGTCGGATTAGGAGACAGGGGAGTCTGACATGGTCTCAGTTTGTCTTGAATTCAAGTTTCATTATTTGTTTTCTTTTGAACATTGGATGATTGTAAAGGCATGTTTCCATCCGTGGATGAGTGCCAATTTATTTATTTTGTTTAAACTTGTTGTGATTTTAATAAAGTGATTATTTATTTTTATGATTGCATGTATTATGGATAATATTGTATTAACTAAGAATTTTATAATATTAAGACCTAAAAAGGAGGTCGGTTCCAATGAACCAGGCACTGTGGTGGTGCTGGGTCATTCTCACCTTCCTCGTGCATACTCAACTTTCCCAACCCAATAGGGGGTTGGGAATTCCTTAGGAATCGAGTCATCTACTCCTTTCTTTTTCCCAGCCTGCCCAGGTGGTGACTCCATTTTCTCCGGGTTTAGGCTTGTATTCTCTAAGGTCCCGAGCCCAGCAGTGCTGGAGTCGCAAGAACAATTCCACATGGGAGTGGGGGAAAAATCCCCGCTCACAGTGGCCACTCCAGTGAAGATAAGAGAAGTTGATTCCATTTGTCTTTATATTATTCTATTATTTCATATTATAATGTTATCCATTGCATCATATAGATTGCATTGTGTGTGAGAGTTAGGAAGCCCATGTAACCTGTGTTGTGTTATGTGAGAGATGCCATAATTTCACTCAAGGTATAGAGATCGAGCATCGCATAACCACTCATAGCCTTGTACCTTGTGGTATATACTTGCTATGGGAACCTAAACTTTTCAACCCAAAGACTTAAACTCATGTAATTGGTCTAGTTATTTTCCTTAGGTTTTTACCCTAAATATTTGTTGTTTAACTATGGTTATTTTATCTTGGTTTAAATCATGGATTATTTGATTTTGTTCTTTTTCTGATATGACCGACCTATGTTGTAAGCTAAAAAAAAAATATAAAAAAATATAATAATAAATTTTCAAAAATTTTCAAGTTGGTCTTTAAAATATCTTTCAAGATGGGTCAAAAACCTTCTTCCACCTGATGGCCCAAAACCTTCAAAGCCCAAAAAGCTTTGCAACAAAGTTATCTTTAATCAAAGACAAAGAGAGCTTACAAACTATTTAGGTCAATTATGAAATGCAAAAAATCAATTGTGAGCCTAATTTATACCAAAGAATTATTAATCATGGGCTTGTTTTTGGCATGAATCACTAGTTACTTTTTCAAATAAGAAATCTATTTATGATAAACCTCTTAATTTAGTTTTAATCCAATATAGTATAAAAGCTGTTTTAATTGAGATTCAATGGATTAAAACCTAATTAATGGTAATTATCATGGACCAACTTCTATATTAGAAGATGTAACTATTGGTTAAACCATCCGAGGGAATTTTTTAAGAGAAAAATATCCCATGTTGATATTTTTGTTGACCATGTACCTAGAAAAAGAAACTCGTCATTTGTGTGTGGAAGTTATAAGGTTGGAAGGGACGTCCTAATTATCTTTGTTAGTTTGTTACTTGTTCATAAATGCATACACACATGGCATAACATAACATTGATTCTTTCTGGCTCACAAACTTGGAGTACAACAGTTCAAAAGCATACAACAACCTAACCTATGCCAGTGATGTAGAATCCAACAGCGACTCAATTAGTTTCTCAACAAGAGAAATGGATCTAGAGCAAATTCAAAGAATGGTGGATGATGCCCTCAGCACCAAGATGAAAGAACTGAAGGAGACCCTAGCTGAGATCATAAAGAGCCGACTGACTGCACTTTTGGGGAACACTACTAAGGCATCTGCTAGCACTAAGAAACCGAAGGACAAAGGGAAGGCTAAAGTAAAAAAAGTAACCTTTGATGATGATAAGGTAGTCGTTGATGACGATGATGATTGGGCTCAATACTTTCAAGATCCTCAAGATAAGAAGAAGGAGCAGAAAGTTGCGAAAAGGTCAACAGTGGAAAATGCTGAAACTTCAAACGTTGAGAAACTTATTGCCGATTTGGAAAAGAAGTTTAAAAAGAAGTCGAAAGCTGATGAGATGTCAAAAATAGACAAGTTGTTCGAACAAGATGAGGAGGTCCCTTATAAGTTCAAGATGCCTTCCTTCTCTATGTACAATGATATAGGAAATTCTTACTTACATGTTAGGCAGTACATCATAGCTATAAAATCTACCAGAGCTACTAAGGCTCAAATTAATTTTGTATTGTCTAATATATTTTAATTGATCCAAAATAATTTTTGTTATCTTAATTAAATAATTTTTTCTTTAGTATCTAATTTTTATTAATAAAAAATAAAAATAAACAAATAAAAATCAAAAAAATAAAATAAAAAATAGGCGACGAAAAAATCATCGCAGAAAACCAGCGCGCGGGATAATGGCAGTGGGCCATTTCTCCCGCAGGAAAATCCTGCGAGCGAAATGGCCCGCAGGCCAGTCCTCACCCCCTGCCTCAGCCAACTGCGACAATTTTTTTCGCCAGCACAATTTTTTCGCTGTAATTTTTTTTACTAGCGAAATTTTTCTGACTCTAATTTTTCGAAACCTAATACAATTAGGTTTCGGTTTCCTTTTCTTAATGAATATTATGTTTCGTGAATGATTAGGAATGAACCATATTCTATAAATAAGGACTAAACAACAGATAAAAAATCAAGGAGAAAGAAGGGAAGAAATCGGACAGAAACTTGAGGAAAATTGGATCCAAAATGGTGAAGGAAAACCTTAAATCAACCTGATTTTTTGAGAGAGTAGATAAACAATTCAAGCAATTCAAAGGAAAAAGAGCTTGTCTTTAACCTTGTTCATCCACGAAGCAATTCTGGTGTAACCTACGAAAGAGGATTTGAATTCTTAATTTCTGTATATTTTTTCACAGTAGCATAAACTATCCAATTGTGTCTTTTAATTCAAAAACCTTAGAACTTTAATTTAGTTTTTCTAAAGTTTAAAAACCTTATTTCGTTGCTTTGTTTTCCAAAAAACTTACAATTATTATTTTTGCTTCATCAAAATCTTAAAACCCTAATTTAACATGTTTCTTTTCAAAACCATAATTTAAATTCTATTTCTTTATAAAAACCTTAACAAATATCTTTTCTAATTATGTAAAATTTAAATCATTTATTTATTTTCATAAAACATCATAAAATTATCAAATTGATTTTCAAACCCTAAAAACCTCATGCATTCATCGAAACCCAAATCCAAAAATTCTAGAACCCTAATTCAACTTTAAAACTAAACAATAATCCTGAAACCCCTTTAAAACCTTAAACCCTAATTTTTTCTAAACCTTAATCCTTTAAAACTTTAAAAACCATATAAACATAAATGTTATAATTTTTACACAGTAAGCTTGAAATTTAATATGGTGAGTGTGAGCGGGGATTTTTGCCCCCACTCCCGGTGGAATGGTTCTTGTGACTTCGGCATTGTTTAGGCTCGGGGCCTTAGAGAAGATGAACCTAAGTCCGGAGAAAATGGAGTCACCACCGGGACGGGCTGGAAAAAAGAAAGGGGTGGATGACTCGATTCCTAAGGAATCCCCAACCCCCTAATGGGTTCATAAAGTTGGGTACGTGTGGGTAAGGTGAGAAATGGCCCAGCACCCCCACAACGCCCGGTTCATTAGAACCGGCCTCCTTTACAGGTCTTAATATTATAAGATTTTTAAATATAACAATATTATCCATATTACACACAATAAAAAGAAAGCGTCATTATATTAAAATCAAAACAATGTCCAAACAAAACAAAACAAATAAATGGACACCCATCCGAAGATGGAAACCGAAAGATAGAAACATGTCCATTACATAGGTTCGAAAATAGAAAAGAAAAATTAAATTACATGATATTTAACTAATAAGGTACCCACCAAGTGGAAACATACCTCTTACAACATTTTGAAACCTAAATAAATTGATAAAAGTAAATAATCATTCATCATAAATAAATCATTCATCAAAGATATTAAATATCAATAGAAAGTAAACATCCATCCATGATAAATTAAATGAACCAAGCATTGAACTTAAATAAATTAAAGCATAAGAAATAAATAAAATCATAATCAAATATAGAATTGAATAAGGCAAATAAAATTCCAATTATAGCTACTGTTTCCATTTAGGGCTCTTTATTTCATGTGTTTAGGGTTTTGGAATTAATGGAATTTGGCTACTGTGACTTTAAAATAATTAAAATAGATTGAGGATTTTATGTTTTAAAAGGTTGATAAAATTCTTTGATTAACCAAACTAGGGTTTGTTATGTAAAATCATGAAACTAGAATTTGGACTCTTTAAAATACTTTTGATTTTGTGATTTACGGTTAATGAGTTAAGGTATTTAAGCTTACTATGTAAAAAGTATAACCTTTGTGTTTTTATGATTTTTAAAGTTTTAAAGGATTAAAGTTTAGAAAAAATTAGGGTTTAAGGTTTTAAAGGGGTTAGGGTTCATTGTTTTAGGTTTGGAAGTTGCATTTGGGTTTAGTGTTTGGAAAAGGCAATTGATAATTTTATGAAAGTTTTACCAACGATTTAAGGTTTATCTAAATAAAAAAGGTGTTTTTAGGGTTTGTTGTAAGAAACAGAATCAAATTTTGGTTTTATTGAAAAACATGTTCAATTAGGGTTTTAAGATTTTGAAGAAGTAAAATTAACAGTTTTAAGTCTTTTTGAAAAATAAGACAACGAATTAGTGTTTTTAAACTTTGAACAAAGGGAATTAAGGTTCTGGGATTTTTTATTTTGAAAGACACAATTTCCTCATCTTAGCTACTGTGAAAAAATATAACAATTAATACATACCTCCTTTTGATGGTTCCTCCAAAAATCATTCTTCTTGGATGAACAAAAATAAAGGCAGTTGCTACCTTTGATTATTTGTTAATGCTTTGCTTCTTCGTCTCTCAAAAAGTCAGATTTGATTGAAGTTTTCCTTCACGGATTCGATTTCCAAACTCTCCCAATTTTTGTCCCAATTTCTGATCCCTTTTTCCCTCTTTCTGCCTCCTTATTTATAGAAGTTTTTATGGTTTTTTCATAGTTGCTCATGGCATACATTATTTATTAAGAAAAGGAAACCAAAACCTAATTGCATTAGATTTCAAAAAATTTGCGTCGGAAAATTTTGCTGGCGAAAAAAAACCGCTGCGAAAAAATTATGCTGGCGAAAAAAATTACTGCAGGAAAAATTGCTCTGGCAAAAAATCTGCTAGGCCTGCAGGCCATTTCGCATGCAGGAAATTCCTACGGGCGAAATGCCCACGGGCCCGGCTGACTTTCGGCGATGATTTTATCGTAGCCGATTTTTCCGTCGCCGATTTTTTTTATTTTATTTTTATTTTTATTTTGATTTGTTTATTTCTATTTTTTATTAACAAAAATTAGATACTAAAGTAAAAATTATTTAATTAAGATAACAAAAATTATTTTGGACTAATTAAAATATATTAGACAACAAAAAAATTATTTTGGACTAAACAAAATATATTGGACCGGACTGGGTCAAAAATTAAGGGTCTACAGTGAGCCAAAACAACAATTCATTAACCGTAAATTAGAAATCTAAATATTTTGAAGAGTCCAAACTTTAAATTCATGATTTTACATCACAAACCCTAATTTGGTTAATCAAAGAATTTTACCAACTTCTTGAATCATAAAACTTTAATTCATTTTAATTCTCTTAAAAACTCACAGTAGCCAAATTCCACAAAATCCAAAACCCTAAACACATGAAATAAAGAACCCTAAATGGAAACAGTAGCCATAATTTAGATTTTTATTTACTTTATTCAATTTTATATTTGATTATGCTTTGATTTATTTTATATGCTTTAATTTATTTAAGTTCAATGCTTGGTTTATTTAATTTATCATGGATGGATGTTTACTTTCTATTGATGTTTAATACCTTTGATGAATGATTTATTTATGATGAATGTTTATTTACTTTTATCAATTTATTTAAGCTTCCAAATGTTGTAAGAGGTATGTTTCCACTTGGTGGGTACCACATTAGTTAAATATCATGTAATTTAAATTGCTTTTCTATTTTAGAACCAATGTAAAGGACATGTTTCTACCTTTCAGTGGGTGTCCTATTTAGGCAAGGATGTAAGGGCATGTTTCCATCCTCGGATGGGTGTCCATTTATTTATTTTCTAGGACATTGTTTTGATTTTTAATATAATGATGCTTTATTTTAATTATTGTGTGTAATATGGATAATATTGTTATATTTAAGAATTTTATAATATTAAGACCTGTAAAGGAGGCCGGTTCTAATGAACCGGGCGTTGTGGGGGGTGTTGGGCCATTTCTCACCTTCCCCACATGTACCCAACTTTTCGAACCCATTAGTGGGTTGGGGATTCCTTAGGAATCGAGTCATCCACCCCTTTCTTTTTTCTTGGCCCATCCGGGTGGCAACTCCATTTTCTCTGGACTTAGGTCCGTGTTCTCTAAGGCCCCGAGCCTAAACAATGCCGAAGTCGCAAGAACCATTCCACCGGGAGTGGAGGCAAAAATCCCCACTCACAGTGGCGACTCCACTGGGGATAAGAGAAGTTGATTCCGTTGGTCTTTATATTATTCTATTCTTTCTTATAATGATATTATCCATTGCATCATCTTAGATTGCATCGTGTGCGCAGGACGCCCGTGTTACCCGTGTTATGTTATGTAAGGGATACCATACTTTCACTCAAGGTATGGAGATCGAGCATGGCATAACCACTCATAGCCTCGTACCATTTGGTATATACTTGCTATGGGAACCTAAGCCTTTTAACCCAAAGACTAAAGCTTATGTAATTGGCCTAGTTACTTTCCTTAGGTTTTTACCCCAAATGCATGTTGTTTGTCTATGGTTCATTTATCTTGGCTTAAGTTATGGCTTATTTGGTTTGTTCTTTTTCTAATATGACCTAAGTACATTGTAAGCTCAAAATAGATTTTTCTTTAGAAAATCTAAAAAGACCAAAGCTATTTTCAAAATTTTTTCAAGATGGTCTTTGGACATAAAACTTTTCTAAAAACATATCAAAAATTCTTTGGCTCATGGCCCAAATACTAAGCCCAAAATCTATTTTTCTAAAATCTTTTTATAATGGGCTTAGAAACAAAATTGTTTTTATCCAACCTCTCCTTACAAAGAGCTTGCAAAAATATTTAGGTCAATTAAGAAATACCAAAAATCAATTGTGGGCCTAGTTTACACTAAGAATAAATTAACCATGGGCTTGTTTTTGGTATGAATCATTAGTTACCTTTTTCAAGTGAGAAATCTATCTATAATGAACCTCTTAATTTAGTTTTAATCCAATATATCATAAAAGCCACTTTAGTTGGTTGAATGGATTAAAACCTAATTAATGGGAATTATCATGGATGGATTTCCATTTTCAAAAATATAACTATTGGTTGAAACGTTCGAGGGAAATATTCGAAAACAAGATACCCAATGTTGGTATTTTGTTAACCATATACCTAGGAAAAGAGACTCGCCATTCGTGTGTGGATGTTCTAAGGTTGGAAGGAACTTCCTAATCATCTTTCTTTGTTGATTGTTTGTGCATACATGCATACATTTGCATCTCATATCATTGATCCTCTATGGCTCACAGCCCTAGATTGCTACTGTTCAAAAGCTTACAATAATCCAACCTACGCCGGAGATGAAGTATCTAGCAACGACTCAATCACTTGCTCACCAAAAACAATGAAACCCGAACAAATTCAAAGTATGGTGGATGAGGCCCTCAACGCAAAGATGGAAGACATAAAAGAGGCCCTAGCTGAGACCATGAAGAACCAATTGACTGCAATCTTAGAGAATCATGCCGAGGCATCTGCTAGCACTAAGAAGCCAAGGGACAAAGGGAAGACTAAAGTTAGTGAAGTGGTTTTTGATGATGAAAAAGTGATCATTGATGATGATGATGATTGGGCTCAATACTACCAAGATGCTCAAGAGAAGAAAAAGGAACAGAAGATTGTTGAAAGATCAACTATGGAGAAGACCAAAACTTCTGATATTAAAAAGATGATTGCCAATTTAGAAAAGAAATTTGAGAAGAAGTTGAAAACCAAAGAGATGTCCGAGATCGACAAACTATTTGAACAAGATGAGGAGGTAACTTATAAGTTCAAGATGCCTTCCTTTGCTACATATAATGGTACTGCAAATCCTCATCTCCATGTGAAGCAGTATATCACTGCTATGCAGTCTGCACGAGCTACTAAGGCTCAAACTCTAAGGTACTTCATGCTCTCATTGGACCCTGTTGTCCAAAATTGGTTCAATACCTTAGAAGATGGAACACAAAAGATTTGGGATTTGCTATAGAAGGCCTTCATCCAGCAATATGGGTATAATGTCGAGGTGGAAGTTACCTTAATGGAAGTGGAGTCTATTAGGCAAAGGTTGAATGAGAACTTTGTGGATTATGTGAAGAGATGGATAAATAAGGCTGCTTTGCTCAAGAAGAGGTCCGATGAATCCGATCAAATAAGGATGATTGTGAGAGGAGTATTGCCTAGTCTTCGTAGAGGATGTCTCATACACTCATCCGTGATTTCAAAGACCTTCTCCAAGATGGTTTGCAAATTGAAGAATGGGAGAGAGAGAAGAGCTATTTTGTAACAAAAAGGAATGAGAAAAGGAGCTATCAATCTGGTAGCTAAAGAATGCAAAAGGCAGTCGGTGTTAACACTACTAACCAAGGAACGAGGAGACAATTTTTGAAATTAGGGTAGCTGATGTCTTGGGTTCTCAATAAACATCAAAGAAAAGGATTACTACAACCCTTAAATCCTCGTCCTTTGCCTAACCCTCTCCTACCTAATTTTGACACTAAAGCATTTTGTCAATTTCACCAAATGCAAGGGCATGACACAAATAGATGTGTGAGGTTGAGATATGAGATTCAAAATCTAATTGATAATGGGAGACTACCGCCTAACAAGCCAAACACCAAAGACAACCCATTACCAAAGTTCAATAGAGTACCACCACCGGCAACCTTCATGATTGGAGGAGGTTTGCATGAGGATTTTGTCATGTCTTCTTTTCAAGATGTGGGTAGAGAAGCAACCAAAGAAGAAGAGGTATTTGGTGAAATTAAACAAGCTATGGTGAATAAAGAGGTAACAATTTGTGTTGTCAATCGGTTTTGGGATTCAAGCGATAATGATGATGATCTTGTATCCAAGAAGGAGGAGTGGACTTGGTCCGAGCCGAAGAAGATGAGGTGATGAACACTAGATCCAGTAAGCCTTATGCAAGGCCATCACCTAAGGAGGTAGAAACTAATAAGGGTAAGGAAGTTGAAGTAGAAGAAGATGACGTTGTGCTCAAGCAATTGAAAAGAACCCAAGCGAGTGTTAGCATTTGGGAGTTATTAGCTACTTCTAAAAAGCATCGAGAAACTATGGCCAAAGCCTTGGCTAGCATGCTAATCTCTACCTCCACGACACCAGAGGAGCTGATCAACTTCATAAAAATTGGAGGGGTAATGAAATGTGAAGAGGTTCAAGAGAAGAGCAAAGTTAATATGGGAGCAGTTTCTTTTTCAGATGTGGACTTACCGGAGGAGGGGAGAGACCACATCCGCCCTCTCTTTATCAAAGTAGAAATCAAGGGGAAGAGGACTCCTTGTGTAATGGTCGATGATGGGTCCACCATAAATGTTTGTCCACTTAAGATATTGCCAAAGCTAGGTATGTCAACAAGGGATCTAAATCCGACCGAAGTAATAATTCGGGCTTATGACAACACTAAGAGACACGCTAAAGGGACTTTCAAAGCGGCTGTCAAGGTTGGTCCAATTGAATCTATTGTTGAGTTTGTTGTTTTAAACATACTAGTTACCTTCGCCTTACTCCTGGTGTGACCATGGTTTCATCCTCTTGGTGGAGTTCCTTCCACCCTTCACTAAAAGATCAAGTTCCCCAACGGAGATGAGACAGTGGTCATTGAAGCTGAAGATAATGAGACTGTTAATGCTCTAATGATTGAGAGGCCTCTCAATGGTTTTTAAGTAGCTGCAATTTCTAATAATGAAGTAGTGGACTCTAAAGTTTTGAATATGATGAAGAACATTAACTACCCTCCCGAAGCTGGTCTTGGAAAGGGTAAAACCGATTTGACAAAGCTGCCAGACTTTAGAACTCAAACTTCCAAGAAACGGTTGGGATATGATGAAGATAACGATGTCCAACCAAAGAAGAGTGAGAAGATGAGCTTCCCACCACTTGAAAAAATCTTTGTCAAGGCTCCAGGCATGAGACCACTCCAAGGAAAGCCCGAGCCAATCATGTTCATGGGTAAGTTAATCCCAGGTTTTGAAATTTTTGCAGATGTTGCCGAGCTAGTGAAGCAAGTGAAGAAAGAACTCACCCTGCCAACCAGCAAAGAATCTAATCCAAAAGAGAAGAATGATGCTGTCCTGAAAGCCGAGAAGACTCCGGAAGAGATTGCTGCCCTGGTCGAAGAAAAGTTTGAAGACATCCTGCTTTATGATTCTGAGAACAATGATTTTGATTTTGATTTAAATTTGTCTGCTTTGTATGAGGATGATGATGTTTTCTTTTCCAAAATGAATGCAATAAAGTCTGATTTTGCTTACTTGTGTGATGTTTCTCCTGATAGTTGCATACATTCAAATAGCAGTTACATGAGCATCTTTAATATTAATTCTATTAACACACAATCATTAAATTTGGGAACAACTGAAAATCCTAAAAATATTAGCATAGCATCCGACCTTACTCCTGATGAGAGAGAGAGATTTGAAAAAATATTTAAAAAATATGAAGAAGTGTTTTCTTGGTCTTATGAGGATATGCCTGGAATAGATCGAGACATAGCCGAGCATCATATTCCAACTCACACTAACATAAAACCTGTCAAACAAAAGCTTAGGCGATTAAGACCTGAATGGGATGAATTGGTTAAAGAAAAGGTCACTAAGCAAATACAAGTGAAGTTCCTTGAAGTGATAGAATACTCTGATTGGCTAGCCAACATAGTACCCGTGCCAAAGAAAGATGGGAGAATAAGGGTCTGTGTGGACTATAGAGATTTGAACAAGGCTTCCCCTAAGGATGATTTTCCTTTACCTCATATAGATGTTCTCATTGATAGTGCAGCCTCTAGCGTGCTACACTCGTTTGTAGATGGATTTTCCAGATACAACCAAGTGTTAATGGCCCAAGAGGATAAAACCAAAACTGCTTTCATTACTACATGGGGTATATTTTGTAATAGGGTGATGCCGTTCGGCTTAAAGAATGCTGGAGCGACCTATCAAAGGATGGCCACCACACTATTTCATGACATGATGCACAAAGAAATTGAAGTATATGATGATATGATGGTTAAATCGGATACAAGAGAACAACACTTCCAAAACTTAGAGTTATTCTTTGATAGGGCTTTGAAATATAAGCTAAGACTGAACCCGAAGAAGTGTGTGTTCGGTGTTACTTCAGGCAAGTTATTAGGACATGTGATTGGTCCGAACGACATTGAGATTGATCCTGACAAAGTTAAAGCAATCAGGGATATGCCAGCCCCTAAGACGGAGAGAGAAGTTCGGGGATTCATTGGTAAATTACAATACATTAGCAGATTCATAGAAAAACTCACAACAATCTATGAGCCTATCTTCAAATTGTTTAGAAAGAATCAGCCGGTCATATGGAATGAAGAGTGTCAAAAGGCCTTTGAGCAAATAAAAGAGTATTTGTTGAATCTGCCTATTTTAAAACCACCTAAACCCGGCAAACCTCTATTACTATACCTAGCAGTAGAAGAAGAGTCGAAAGGAGCCATGCTAGCCCAAGCAGATGAGTAAGGGATTGAGCATGCAGTCTACTGTTTGAGTAGAAAGCTCCTACTTTATGAAATTAAGTATAGTATCATTGAAAAGACCTGTATAGCCATGGTTTGGTCTTCTAAGAAGTTGCGGCATTACTTTCAATCGTATAGTGTGCAAGCAATTTCTAGGTTGGATCCAATAAAGTACTTGAGGGAGACACCCTCTTTGATTGGGAAATATGGTTGATGGTTGATAATATTAGAAGAATTTGAGATTGAGTATGTAACTAGGAAAAATAATCAAAGGTAGAGCGGTGGCAGAAATCCTGGCCCAACAACCATTACCAGAAAGCGAAGAGGTAATCTTGGAATTTCCGGATGAACATTTAGAAGCAATTGAAGTATAAGGGTGGAAAATGTATTTTGATGGAGCAGTAAACAGGAAAGGAGCAGGTTTGGGAGTTATACTAGAATTGCCCGAAGGAGAACTTATCCCTTTAGCCAAAAAATTGAAATTTAGGGCAACCAATAATATGGTGGAGTACGAAGATTGTATTTTCGGTTTGGAAACCCTAATGATTAAGAAGGTGGATAAGGTGGAAGTTTTTGACGATTCATTGCTAGTTATATCCCAAGTAAATGGAGAATGGGAGTTGAAAGAAGAAAAATTAAAACTGTACCACCATTACTTGATCATGATGAAGAAGAACTTTAAGGAGTGTAGGTTTATACATCTATATTAGATGGATGATGCCCTAGCCACATTGGCTTCGGTATGGGAAGACCCTGTTAGCCTATTCCTTAAGCCTCTGATCTTGACCAGTTCATCAACTTCTTGCTATGAATATGAAACAATCATGGAAATTGATACAGACCATGATGCATGGTATGATACTATAAGGTGATTTTTGGAGGAAAGAGAATACTGCCGGGGGCAACAAAGAAAGAGAGAAGAGCCATAAGGCGGTGGTCATTGCAATACATCACCTTCCATAGGAAGTTGTATCAAAGATGGCCCGATGGGGGTGCATTTGAGATGTTTAAGAAAAACTGAAGTGGAGCGTATCTTGTCAGAAATACATGCGGGAAATTGCAGTCCACACATGAGTGGTTTGGCCCTAGTTAAGAAGATTATTCAACAAGGTTACTACTAGTTGACCATGGAGAAAGATTGTATTGAGTTTGTAAAGAAGTGCCAGCAATGTCAGATGTATGGTAACTTGAATCACATGCCTCCTGAAGAATTGCATTCTATGTCTTCACCCTGGCCATTTGCCACCTGGGGTATCGACATTATAGGAGAGATACATCTGACAGCTTCAAACGGTCACCGATTCATTGTGGTAGCCGTAGATTATTTTTCAAAATGGATCGAAGCTGAATCCTTCAATAAACTGGGTGCAAGCCAAATGGCTAGGTTTATTGAAAAGAACCTCATCTGCAAATACGGGGTCTCGTATAGTGTGATATCAGACAATGGGGTACAGTTTCAAGGAGCAGTTAAGGATTTATTCTCAAAGTACCGCATCTATCATCATCAATCCTCTCCTTATAGACCAAAGGCCAATGATGCAGTAGAAGCAACAAACAAGACAATTAAGCAAATTCTATCCAAGATGACCAAGACTTATCGGGACTGGTCGGAAATGCTTCCCTTTGCTTTATGGGGATACAAGACAAGTGTGCAAAACACCTACTGGAATGACACCGTTCTCTTTGGTTTATGGGATGGAAGCAGTGTTGCCAATTGAAATAGAGTTCCTGAAACGGAATGGGTAGCGAGCAGATACACACAGTTAGCTCTACTAGAAGAGAGAAGGTTAAAGGCACTATATCATCACCAAATGTATGAAAAGAAGATAGCTCGGGCCTACAATAGAAGGGTTAAGGTCAGACAATTCGGAGTTGGGGATTTGGTGTTGAAGCAATGTAAGCCTAATGTATCTGATCCAAGATGAAAGTTCATACCTAGTTGGGAAGGGCCATATGTCATGAAACAAGTCATGAACAAAGGTACGGTGAAGTTATCAGACATGGACGAGAATGAATTTAGTGAACCAATAAACATTGACAGGTTGAAGAAGTTTTATGTATGAAATAAAAAAAAAGAGAGCTTGCTAGGTTGAAAACCCAAAAAGGGCGGCCTAGGCAAAAGTTAGAGCAGTCCGCTAGTTCCGAAAACCTGAAAGGGCAAGCTAGGCAACAATTAGGGCTAAATGAGAGAAAATCATCAATTAGAAAACCCAAAAGGCCTAATTGGCAACAGGAGTGATCTTGTATATGTTGGCTTTATGTTTGGTTGTTCCCAAATTTAATAAAACAGAATTAATGTTAAAATTGTTCTATGTACATTGTTATAAGTATTTGACCAGATATGGATGAAATAAATAAACACAATAGCAAAAGGTGATGACAAATTATAAATGGAAAAGAAGCATATTTTTATTACTTTAATTATTTTTTTCATCCTAACAATACACTTTCTAAATTGACAAATGTAAAATCTATGGCAGTCGATAAATGTAACGTGTAGGCCAGCTTTGCCTCAGCCAATCCAAGTAAGCTTAGTCAAACAAGGCATGTCTAAGTCGGGAGTAAAGTCAGAATCACGAAGCTCAGCTCCATACTGACTGCCAAAGCGTCGAGGATCATAGCAAGTACCTTGACGAAGAGCAGCAAGGGGAACATACATCAAGTATGTCCGCATGGTGATATGAGAAATCTTCCACCAAGGTACCAACCAACGGATATTGACTTCAGCGCGTGAGTGGATCCAATCAACCCAGTCAGCATATGAAGAAGCAGGATGGAATAGTTTCCTAGCTGAATGATGACGTGGCAGGTATTTGGCAAAATCTATGGATGGAGTATCAAGCAAACAAAGCTGCTCCTGAATCCAAATCTATGAAGAAAGAATAAAATATATAATAAAAAATATATAACAAAAAACAAGAAAAAAAGAAAAAAAGAGAGAGTCCGCTAAGTTGAAAACCCGCAAGGTTAGCTTAGGCAAAAATTAAGACAGCTCGCTAGTTCCGAAAACCCATATGGGCGGACTAGGCAAAAATTAGAGCAGTAAATAAAAGGATAAAAAAAAGAAAAAGAAAACCTAAATTGAAAACCCGAAAGGGCAGTTTAGGTAATTACCTGAAGCAGCAACGGACTCCCAGTCAGTCTCTTTGACAATCCTGATTTAAATCGGTCTAATCCGACTAAGGTCTCTGCTAAGATCACAGGTACCGGCGATAAGCCTCCTTCCATTTGGTCTATAATATCCAATACCCATGGATCAATATCGCTGTCAGAAGAAACAAGCAAGAATTGGCCGAGCAAGCAAAGATAGAACATGCGTCCCCATGCCTTAGTAGGGGCCAAATGAGAGAGACAAAAGTCAATCAAAGGAGCAAGTAGAATTTTTCACCTCTCATCGACCGAAGAACTTCGGGTTTTGGAATTTGAAATAACATCTACATCTTCTGTTGAGTCCTGGAAATCAATGTGGGTAATGCAATTTGTTGATTATTTGGATATCCAAGGATGGCCTCAAATTTTTCAATCAAGGGACATATTTCAAAGCCATTAATTTTAAATACCCTGGAATCCGTATCCCAAAAGGAAGCCACGACATGTAAGAAGGAGTGGTCCAATTTAACATTTTGAAAACACTTTAAAACATCAAGTTTTGACCATGAAATTTGCTTCCAATGATTGGCATCCATATTCTTAAATAGAATTTTTATCTTCTTTAAATGATGTTCGGTCATGGTGGGTGAAGGAAGAAAAATCAAAATTGTTAAATGAGTCTTCACGTTGAAATGGAAAAGTTGTTTTTTGGTTTCTGTATGAAATATGGCATGAAGGGTGATTTATATAGAAGAAACAAACCTTTTCCAAAAGTGAAAAGGAAAAGATGATGGGAAAGAATAAGACCATATGGCATAAGGAAAGGAATTAGCAATGAATTTCCTTTACCACGTTAGATTTGGTTTAACAAATGAGGTGGATGTGAATTATGAAATTATGATGTACTGTGATAAAAAATAATAATAATAATTGTGGTGCAGTAATGAAAAAAAAGTTACAGTAAAGATGAAAATTGTATATTTTTCATTATTGTACAATATTTTACAATTGCTACAATATTTACATATCACTAAGAGGGTGGTGGTAGGTCATCAAATAAAGCCTTGAAAAAGTCATCGCCTGTTGGAGGAGGAGGCAAATCACTTTTCCCAAGTCCGCCCGAAGTACGAGCACCAAAATTTGGCAAATTACTCGTCCCAGGATCACCCGAAGCGGGAGCACCAAAATCCCTATTACCTTGAGGTTTCGATCCTTCATGGTCCTCATCAAAAGCAGATGAAAGGATCTCATGTTCATCAGTCTTGGGGCCTCTTGATGAAGAAGCGTCGGGATCCCTCATCCCCTGAAATCGAAAGTCTCAGAAGTGTTGTTCGGATTGATGATATAAATTTTCAAAATGAGAAGCCTGCTGATGACTTGCTGCCAACTCTTCTTGAAGTTTCCTATTTTTTTCTTCGAGCATCCGCTGTGAGCCAAAAAGGAAAAAGGTAAGAGCATACATAATCATGCATATATATAGCATAAACTACTATAAAATAAGAAACATACCAGGTAGTTCATATCAATGCCCTGCATATGAGATGGCATATCTAACGGGCCAGAATGAGCAAATGAAGGGTCAGTAAAAGAAGGTTCAGCTCATGATCAAATGAACCAACAGCCTACAACAATCATTAAAGAATCAAAGAAAGAAAAAGTAGTTGCAAGGGAAAGATGGTAAGAGTTTTACCTGAGAAGTACTAGCTCCGAGATGTGGAACGGACTCTCCTGCATCTCCGTGATGTTCCTCTTCATCTCTACCCTCATTTTCATCGAAAATCCTCCACACACCAATAGGAGATACATCAAAGTTCAAGAGCCACCTTTGAATAAAATGGGCATAAAATCCATCGGGTGGATGAAGAAATGACTCAGCACCATGAACGTACCGAGCCGGCCACCATGCATCCTCTGGCTTCGACATAATATTTAAAGTATATTTCAGGATATGCATCGGGACCTGGACTGAGAAACCATTCATAAACTCTTTCCCCGGGAAACCAGCCACTGGACACTGGGCCAATGATAACTCGGCGAGAATGCTGGAAAGATGGCGCAGCCCTCATCAAAGGAGACCGGTTTGCTCGCTCTTCTGGGCTCCACCAGGACTAATTCACCTGCAAAATAACATAAGATAAGTAAACTTTCACATAAAATTTAAAGCATACTAATGTTATTTTACTTGGTCCCAAGTTAAGAGGCTCAACACATAGCGGTGAGTATGCACATGATGAGAGCTGGGAACGTCCACAAGATCGGACAACCAGAAATTTAATCTCGGATACCATACTCTCTCTCAGGAAATACAAGGTACCCTCACGATGTTGTGTTCATATGCCCATACCTACAACAATAATAGTAAAGATCAAATTCATGCAAGAAAAGAGTGGAAATAACATTGGTGAAGGAAAAGAATACCTCAACAACTGCCATCAAACCGGCAAAAGACTTCTTGTTTCGGCAAAGCTTATCAAGACCATGGTAAAGACACGCGAGACCAGCTTCACCCCAGCCAGAAGATGGTACCATTCTGAGATAAGAAAGGGCACTCAACACTGACAAGTGGATGGAGGATTCAGTGCTGCCTAAGATGGTCGACCCGAGCAGATATAACAAAAATCATCGAGCATACTGTTCAGCCGTGTCTCTACCAACCTGTCCTTCGTAGTTCATCCAATAACTACGAATTGGCTCAATTTTTATCTTAAAAGGCCCTTTATATGATGGTTCCATACCAATTAATTCCTAAATTTCTTCAAATGTTAAAATATCGTTGGTCAGAGGAACCGGAACACCATCATATCGAAGGCCAGTTATGGTAGTAAAATCGACCGAACCAATTGTCATCTCTCCACTGAGCAAGTGAAAAGTGTGGGTTGTATCCAACCATCGCTCTGCAAGCGCCTGGACTACACTCCGGTCTATCTAATATTCCTCGGATGACAATTGTAAGATGAACTGCTTAAAGCTGCAATCTCGGATAATCCGCCTTACCCGAGAAGGCACTACATCGTACCATTGTCGGGCTTTGTAAATACACCCTCCGGCCCGAACAACGCAACGATCATGCTAACATAGACCCAGATAAGTTAATGCCAGGTAAGTACATATTATTCTATCTACTTAAATTAATATATTTTTCTTAAATTTTCTAAAAAATATAATACAAAAAAAAACAAAAAAATAAAAAATAAAAAATAATAGAAAAAATATGAATACTAAAAAAATCAAAAAAATCATAAATAAAAATAAAAATAAAAAATAATAACAAAAAAAATATAACGAAAATATAACAAAAAATAAATATAACAGAAAAAAGAGCGCAAAACAGAAAGACGAAAAATCAAGAGAAAAGAAAAAGGAAAAAATAATTACCGTGCTCTTTTCGTTGGAACTGCGGTGAAGCGGCATCCCGGCTAGTATATCTATATTTCCATCTTCATGATGCCGAATAAACTCCAATAACTCAGAGTGAGTCCCTGACCTCGAAGCATGCATTGTTTTTGAAAAATATGTGTTAAAATTGAAAGAAATTTGAGAGAATTATATAACTTAAGAAATCTTATTGTGAAATGAAATGAAGAATCAGCTCCTTTATATAGAGAAACGGCAAGCAAAAAAAACAAATTCAAAACTGTTCATGAATAGTAAATTTCACTATTCATAAAATAGTATTACTATTGATGAATAGTAAAATTACTATTTCAAATAGTAAATACTATTTACTACTATTTATAAATAGTAAATAGTGCATGAACATTGACTACACAGTAAATTAACAGTAAATTCAATTATTCACTTTAATCATTCAAATAATTGTGGGTATATAAATATTTTTACACCCAGAGGGCAATAAGAAGACATATGCATAAAAATTAGCCAAACTTTTTGAAATTAAAAATTATTAGCTCGGGTCCAAAACCCAAATTTTCCTTAGGTCCTAAACCTAGAATTTACTTTTAAGTCCATAAATTAGCTCGGGTCCAAAACCCAATTTACCATTAGGTCTAGAACCTAGAATTTATTTCTAATTCAAGAACTTAGCTCGGGTCCAGAACCCAAATTTTCCTTAGGTCCAGAACCTAGAATTTATTTCTAAGTCCCAGAACTTAGCTCGGGTCCAGAACCCAAATTACCATTAGGTCCAGAACTTAGAATTTATTTCTAAGTCAAGAACTTAGCTCGGGTCTAGAACCTAAATTTTTCTTAGGTCCAAAATCTAGAATTTATTTCTAAGTCCCAGAACTTAGCTCAGGTCCAGAACCCAAATTTTTCTTAGGTCTAGAACCTAGAATTTATTTCTAAGTCCAGAACTTAGCTCGGGTCCAGAACCCAAATTTTCCTTAAGTCCAAAACCTAGAATTTATTTCTAAGTCCAGAACTTAGCTCGGGTCTAGAACTCAAATTACCTTTAGGTCTAGAACCTAGAATTTATTTCTAAGTCCCAGAACTTATATATGGTCCAGAACCCAAATTTTTCTTAGGTCCAGAACCTAGAATTATCCTTGAGTCCAGAACTCGAACCGGGTCCAGAACCAAAACCTCCACCATCTCAAAAATTAAGTCTTATTGCTTTTCACTCTCTTTCACTAAAAATTTCAAATCATTCAAGCAGGGGGCAAACTGTAGACCCTTAATTTTTGACCCAGTCTGGTCCAATATATTTTAAATAGTACAAAATAATTTTTGTGTTGTCTAATATATTTTAATTGGTCCAAAATAATTTTTTTATCTTAATTAAATAATTTTTGCTTTAGTATCTAATTTTTATTAATAAAAATAAAAATAAAAAATCGGCGACAAAAAAATCATCGCCGAAAACCAGCGCGCGGGACGATGTCGTGGGCCATTTCGCCCGCAAGAATTTCCTGTGGACGAAATGGCTCGCAGGCCGGTCCTCGCCCCCTGCCGCAGCCAACTGTTGCAATTTGTTCTCCAGCAGTTTTTTTTCGCCAGCGAAATTTTTTCGACTCAAATTTTTTGAAACCTAATGCAATTAGGTTTCATTTTTCTTTTCTTAATGAATATTATGTTCCGTGAATGATTAGGAATGAACCATAAAACTTCTATAAATAAGGACTAAACAACACATAAAAAATCAAGGAGAAAGAAGGGAAGAAATCGGACAGAAACTTGAGGAAAATTGGATCCGAAACTGTGAAGGAAAACCTTGAATCAAGCTGATTTTTTGAGAGAGCAGAAAATTAATTCAAGCAATTCAAAGGCAGAAAAGCTTGTCTTTGACCTTGTTCATCCAAGAAGCAATTTCGGTGTAACCTACGAAAGAGGGTTTGAATTCTTAATTTCTTTATATTTTTTCACAGTAGCATAAACTATCCAATTATCTTTTAATTCAAAAACCCTAGAACTTTAATTTAGTTTTTCTAAAGTTTAAAAACCTTATTTCGTTGCTTTGTTTTACAAAAAACTTACAATTGTTATATTTGCTTCATCAAAATCTTAAAACCCTAATTTTACATGTTTCTTTTCAAAACCATAATTTAAATTCTGTTTCTTTATAAAAACCTTAACAAATATCTTTTCTACTTTTTTAAACTTTAAATCATTTATTTATTTTAATAAAACTTCATAAAATTATCAAATTGATTTTCAAACCCTAAAAACCTCATGCATTCACCGAAACCCTAATCCAAAAATTCTAAAACCCTAATTCAACTTTAAAACTAAACAATAAACCTTAAACCCCTTTAAAACCTTAAACCCTAATTTTTTCTAAACCCTAATCCTTTAAAACTTTAAAAACCATATAAACATAAATGTTATAATTTTTACACAGTAAGCTTGAAAATTCAATAAGGTGAGCCAAAACAATAATTCATTAACCGTAAATTACAAATCTAAATATTTTGAAGAGTCCAAACTTTAAATTCATGATTTTACATCACAAACCCTAATTTGGTTAATCAAAGAATTTTAC
The DNA here is from genome assembly GCA_947685225.1 of Garcia nutans. Lineage (NCBI taxonomy): Eukaryota > Viridiplantae > Streptophyta > Magnoliopsida > Malpighiales > Euphorbiaceae > Garcia > Garcia nutans. The sequence goes on from CANTUV010000013.1 coordinate 31,423,563, forward strand.
CAACTTCTTGAATCATAAAACTTTAATTCATTTTAATTCTCTTAAAAACTCACAATAGCCTAATTCCACAAAATCCAAAACCCTAAACACATGAAATAAAGAACCTAAATGGAAACAGTAGCCATAATTTAGATTTTTATTTGCTTTATTCAATTTTATATTTGATTATGCTTTGATTTATTTTATATGCTTAAATTTATTTAAGTTCAATGCTTGGTTTATTTAATTTATTATGGATGGATGTTTACTTTCTATTAATGTTTAATACCTTTGATGAATGATTTATTTATGATGAATCGTTATTTACTTTTATCAATTTATTTAGGCTTCCAAATGTTGTAAGAGGTATGTTTCCACTTGGTGGGTACCTCATTAGTTAAATATGTTAGTGTATATGCCCTAGGCCATTGATTTGGACCTTAATGTTATTCATTTTGTTATTAATAAAGAAGTTTTTATTATCATTGTTATGTTTGCATGTTATATATAATAATGATTATATCCCTGGTTTATTATTGTTATGGAGATAATAATAAATATAACTAGTGTAATATTGATTTGATAATCATAAGATGATTATAGGTATGAAGATACAAATCAATATTATGGATACATGTTAGAGAACAGTGTATTGGATAGACCCACATAGATATCACTTCATGGTTTAATGTCATAAGTGTATCTCATAATAGTTTTCATTTAATCCTTTGACTTGAGATTGTCATAGTTTCCAACATAAGGAATATTATGTTTTGACATGATCAAACGTTATCTGTAACTAGATAATTATAAAGGTTATGCTTGAACATGGTATAAATTATGTAGAGGAAAATGAACAATCAAGATGGAATTTGTCCCTCTCTATGAGAGAGATATCTTCTGGGCCCCTCGATAAGTGTAACTGAGAAATGCATGGCCGTGCTCAAATAAGTTGATATAAGATCAATCTTATTTGTTTATCAGTTAACTTGGAGATCGAGTAATCATAAGTTTGGACAATATAAGTATGACATTTACTATGACTTATGTTCAAACTAGATATCGTGTGACAAAGGGATTAATGCATGTACTATTTCAGGTTTTCATTTATAATGATTCTCATGATTAATTGGGTAGTCGTAATGTCTTGCTAGAGGCCAATTATGATTTGTGCACTTCAATAGAGATTGAAATACACTACCAGTTAATATGAGCCTATCGGGTCACACACATAGAACGTAGGCTGTACTTAAATAATAATAATTATATTTTTATTATTGTTGTTAGTATTATTATTATTATTAGATATTAATAATAATATTGTTATAATAATTATTATTAGATAATAATTATTAAAAACGTAGGTCCATATAGGATATGGATAGTTAGGGTTTTGACAAGGAAAGTCTTTTAAACGGTTTTAAAAGGGCTAGAGGGATTATGATCTGATCATTATTCATTTTGAAAGAAAAACGGAAGAAGAGGAAAACCTAAAAAACCCTAGTTTCATTTTTGAAAAGGTTCAGCCACTGCCGTTGGTGAGCTAGCACTCAGACCGGCGTACGTTCGTGTGGACTTCGCTAGAGGGTGTTCGTCTTCAGAAGGCAGCATCTGTTAATCGATTTGAAGCTACACAAAAGGTTAGTTTCGAATCTCTTTTATCGAACTAAATGGATCACATGGATCCTGGGAATAAATCGAAAGATAATTTGTTTTCCACTGCGGCAAAAAGGGTTGCAGATTCTTCTCGATTTACTAACAAAATATCATGTAATTTAAATTTCTTTTGTATTTTAGAACCAATGTAAAGGACATGTTTCTACCTTTCGGTGGGTGTCCTATTTAGGTAGGGATGTAAGGGCATGTTTCCATCCTCGGATGGGTGTCCATTTATTTGTTTGCTTGGACATTATTTTGATTTTTAATATAACGATGCTTTATTTTAATTATTGTGTGTAATATGGATAATATTGTTATATTTATGAATTTTATAATATTAAGACATATAAAGGAGGCCGGTTCCAATGAACCGGGCGTTGTGGGAGTGCTGGGCCATTTCTCACCTTCCCCACAAGTACCCAACTTTTCAAACCCATTAGGGGGTTGGGGATTCCTTAGGAATTGAGTCTTCCACCCCTTTCTTTTTTCCCAGCCCATCCGGGTGGCGACTCCATTTTCTCCGGACTTAGGTCTGTGTTCTCTAAGGCCTTGAGCCTAAATAGTGCCGAAGTCGCAAGAACCATTCCAATAGGAGTGGGGGCAAAAATCCCCGCTCACAGATAGTACTCAAAAGAGCTGGAATTTGTTATATAAGGCTTTCATCAAACAATAAGGGTACAATGCAGAGTTGGAAGTCACTTTGATGGAAGTTGAGTATGTTAGGCAAAAATAAAATGAAAGTTTTGTTAATTATGTGAAGAGATGGAGGAATAAGGCTGCACTGCTTAAGAAGAGGCTCGATGAATCTGATCAGATCAGAATGATAGTGAGTGGTGTTCTACCCAATCTCCATGAAAGTCTATCTCACACTCTTATAAGGGATTTCACATATCTTCTTTAAGCTGGCTTGCAAATAGAAGAGTGGAAAAGAGAGAAGAACTATTTTTCTACAAAATGGAATTATCAGTCTGGCAATCAAAGTACACATAAGGAAGTCAATGTTAATGCAACTGGTCAAGGATGTAGAAGACAATTTTCAAAATTGGGTAAACCTTTGTTTTGGGTTTTTAACAAGCTACAAAAGAAGGGGTTATTATAATCGTTGGCTCCTCGACCACTACTTGATCCTTTGCCATCAAACTTTGATGCCAAGGCCTTCTGTCAATTTCATCAAATGTAAGGGCATGAGACAGAAAAATGTGCTCATTTAAGGCATGAGATTCAAGATCTTATTGACAATGGTAAGCTACCTGAGCCAAATAAGTCCAATACTAAAAGTATTCCTTTGCCTAAATTTGGTATAGTACCTCCACCAGCAACCTTCATGGTAGGAAAGGATTGGAGGAAGATTTTGTCTTATCCTCTTTTCAAGATGAGAGTATTCAAGATGTTAAGAGAAGACGCTCAAATAAACTATCTTCCCTTAGCTTGAATGTTACTCTTCTATTTTACTTTCTTTAATATTTAATTGGAACACTTATGTTTTTCAAATTAAGATTGTTTGAATAAATTACTTTCATCAAAATTTTTATTGGTATTTGTTCATTTTGGTGCTCAACCAATGATAAGTCTAGCTTGATAATCATAAATGCATCATGATTTGAATGACTTTACTAGGTGAGGGAATTATTCTACAACATTGAGTTGTGAATGCTTACTTAGAGAGGGCTCCTACATAATTATGAGTGTCTAAGTCCTAGTCTATCTTAGAATATGCTCTGATGAACTTTCGAGGCAAAATTGAACTCTGCTTATTTTAGGGAGAGATGATCTAGGCTTTGTTTGATAAGCCAACAACCAGTATCCACCCAATTAAATATCAATCCCTAGTTGTCCCTTTGAGCCTTTATAAGAATTCAACTTTCTCTTCATTGACTTATAAGTATAATGACCTACCCTGAGTTGTTATTACACTTTTGACAAGTCTTATGATCACTAAGGTGAAAAGACAAGAAGATCAAAGAAAGAAATGCATAGTCAAGACCATAAGCGTAGTTGAAGTTCACCTGTATTAGACTTGATATCTCCAATTCACTAAGATGACATTAGGATAGCAAATGTTTATCCTTGTTGAAATAAGACTCACTCTATCCCACTCATCCATAAAAAAAAGTATAGAATGGTGCAAGTGAGAATTCTTTTGGAGCTAGAACCCAAAAACAAGAAAAAAATATATAAAAAAATGAAAAAAGAAAAAAACGAATGGAAAAAAAATGGGTCCTGAGTTTGTGCAAAAGCAAAAGGAAAAGATGAAGATCATCTTAATCAGTTCTATATTTTTTCCAAGGAGATAGAAGGAAATTAGTTTCTAGCAAGATTGCTCCCAGCTACTTAAGGTTCCAATAAGAAGTTTTTAGTGTGAAGGTTTGTCAATTGTGTCACATCAGCTCCAGCTCAGAGATGGCATTCATTTAAATCATGTCCCTTATTATAACACCCTTATACCCTATACACTTATAATACATACACCCAATATATGTAATATTTGATATATGATACAAGAATGCCACAACCCATTTGAATAAAATAAACCCTTACTTTTTGAATCTGTATAAACTTAAATCATTTAATTGATATAATGTAAATAATAGATAACATATTACTTGTTAAAACACATACATAACTTCATTACCAAATGATTATCTAAAATATTTTTTAAAGTTTGTGATATATATACATCAAAATATAACATAATATACATGAAGTCAAAATGTACAAAAATATAAAATATGTACATGCTGACAGTTTGTCTCTGATCTTGATGTCCAACAATCAACTCTACACTCAAGATCTCAAGCCTAGACTCAACTCAATCTAGACAAACTCTTTGGCTCAACCGGATCTATCCTGTCACCTGCACGATGAATCACAATCGCGCTAAGCCAAAAACCTAGTAATACAAATTTTGATAACAATAAAGTTCAAATGCAATGCCAATGCACAATGCATAAGGATATTATATCTCATAACATTATATCTTAATATATTGCTCAATTGTTCCACAATTCATTTTTCACAAAAAAAAAAAAAACACAAGCATGGGCCCAAAATGATCTAATATGCTATTCAAATCCCAGAGTTACTGCTTTGGTCCAAGATGACACCATGTGTCTAGCCCCGAAGGTAAATCATAATCACAATAAGGATAACCACATATGTAACATCCCAACTAGGCTTTAAAGACTAGGCCCAACCCAGCTTTAAGGGACTGCTACATCATATAACATCCCAACTAGGATTCAAGGATCAAGCACAACCCAGCTTTAAGGGACTATTACTTCTTAGGCATGTTGCCAAACACAAAACTCTAAAAATTGAATAACATACTACGCACACAATTCTTTCATAATTTCATTATCCATATCTTTCTCATTTTCTCAAGATCAATTATCTCATTTATATCAATATAGCCATCACCAATGGCTTTACATACCATCTTTAATGTATACATAACAATTTGCATTACCCATACATTTTGTGTCATCATCATATTTTGCACATAGTTCACATTACATATAATGCATTTTTGACATTATACAAATTATATCATATTACTCATGCACTAATAATGTAGTAAGTAACTTAACACATTTTCTAACTAATTGTGTTAAGTCCAAATGTCATGCAAGTAATAGGAATTATTCAAAGTTTGTACTTACCTCTAAAAGCAACAAAACAAGCTCAAACACCACTTTCAACCTCCTCTTCCAAAATATCTCTCAACACTTGGATTGGGTAACTCAAGTCTCTTTAAAGCCTAAACCAAATGTGATTATAAATAATCACTTAGTAACACACTTATAGGCATATACAAGACCTCTCAACACAAGGATAAGAAACACAAAGGAAAATAAGGAAAAGAACTATCTAGGACAAAATGTACACATGACATGCTCAACAACATGGGCGTGTCAATGACTTTTCCCTAAACCCATAACACAAAAAGCTTTGACATGCTCAAATATGGAGAAAATCCTCAAAACTCCAACTTGAACACTTGAAATCCTTCAATTACTTGAGCTTACAAGAAGCAAATTTCTCCTTTCCTTTAATGGAGATAGGTGGCCTTCAATGGAGAAAGAAGAAGAATAAGAAGATAATCACCAACTCCTCTTTATCCAACTAATCCCCTTTTTAACCACACAAATATCCCACTTTCACTCTCTACCAAGTAAAAACATATATATATATATAATTAATATAAAAAAATATCATCTACCACTAACAACATAATTAATTTAAAATAACATTTGACCATATTAAAATGTTGACTTGTATATATTATGTATATCTACATAAATATATCATATACACAATTTTCTTTTTCACTTAAATACGTATACACTTTTAAATCATTTATTTAATTTTTAAAAATTAAAATTTTCAAAATTTTGGGATATTACAATTCTCCCCCTCTGCAAATAAATTTTTTCCTCAAAATTACCTGCTCTCAAGTCTGAAATAACTGGAGATACTGATTATGTATCATCTACTCACTCTCCCATGTTGCCTTCTCAGTGGCATAATTCTTCCAAAGAACTTTCACAAGTGGCACCTTCTTATTTCTCAACTCCTTCACTTCCCATGCCAAAATTGCCACTGGTTCTTCCTCATAAGTCATATCTGGACTCACCTCAATTGACTCTACTGACAAAATGTGAGATGGGTCTGACCTGTACCTCCGAAGCATAAAGACAAGGAAGACATTGTGAATTTGATCCAACTCAGGTGGCAAAGTAAGTCTATAGGCCACTGGACCAACTCTCTCCAGTACCTTATAAGATCCTATGAAATGAGGTCTCAACTTCCCTTTGCAGCCAAATCTCAAAATTTTCTTCCAAGGAGACACCTTCAAAAATACTTCATCTCCCACACTGGACTCTATGTCTCTTCTTTTTAAATCTAAATATGATTTTTGTCGGTCTGAGGCTGCTTTAAGACAATTCCTAGTCACTTTTACTTTCTCTTTTGTTTCCTTAATCAAATCGGGATCGATCAGCTTACCTTCTCCAACCTCGTCTCAACATAGAGGTGTCCTGCATCTCCTACCATACAATGCCTCATAAGGTTCCATTCCAATACTGGACTGATGACTATTGTTATAAGCAAACTCAATCAGTGGTTAGAATATATCCCAACTCCCAGTGAAATCGATGATATAGCTCCTCAACATGTCCTTTAAAATCTGTATCACTCTCTCTGACTACCAATATGTCTGAGGATGGAAAGCAGTGCTAAAATATAACGAAGAGCCTAAAACATTCTGCAAACTTCTCCATAATCTCGATGTAAATTGGGGATCTCGGTCAAATACCATAGAAACTAGGACTCCGTGTAACCTCACTATCTCACTGATATAAAGTTCAACCAACCTCTTAAGAGAAAAATCCATCTGAATTGGAAGAAAATGAGCTACCTTCATTATCCGATCAACTATTACCTAAATTGCATCATGCTTCTTCTAGGTCAAAGGCAATCCATTCACAAAATCCATCGTCACTCTCTCCCATTTCCACTCTGGCACTAATAATGGTTGAAGCAATCCTGAAGGAACCTGATGCTCAGGCTTCTGCCATCACTTCTCACATGAAAGTCTCAACTCTTCTCCTTTTGGCAATCCAATACAATTTTCTGGATTTTCTCATCTACCAACTGAGTCTCCCTAATCTGATCCACTAACACTGGCCTCAACTGCAATTGAGCCATCAAAGCACCATCATCACAGGACTCAAATCTAGCACGCAACACTCTCAACTCAACAAGCAACAAGAGCAAATAAGCAATCAAACTTGCCAAAGATTTCTGACTCAAGGTATCAACAACAATATTTGCCTTGCCATGATGATAATCAATTAAACAATCATAGTCGTTAATCAATTCTAACCATTGTCTCTGCCAAAGATTCAATTCTCTCTAAACACCCAGATATTTTTCAAACTCTTGTGATCCATATAAATGAAACACTTCTCCTTATACAAGTAATGTCGCCAAATCTTTAAAGCAAAAGCTATAGCTGCTAACTCCAAATCATGTGTCGGGTAATTCAACTCATGTGGCTTCAACTGTAGAGAGAAATAAGCAATGACTCTACCCTCATGCATCAGAGCACAACCTAAACAACTATGTGAATCATCACTGTAAATCACATAAGGTTTACCTTCCATAGGCAGGGTAAGAACAGGAGCTTGAGTCAACATCTCCCTCAGTTGCTCAAAACTTGCCTGGCACTGATCTGTCCACACAAATCTAACACCCTTCTGAAGTAATCTGGTGAGTGGAGTAGCTATCATAGAAAAATTTTTACAAACCAGCGATAATAGCTTGCTAAACCCAGAAAACTTCTAATCTCTGTCATAGTCTTTAGTGGACTCCAATTCAAAATAGCCTCAACTTTACTCGGATCAACTCTAATACCCTCTTCTGAAACCACATGACCGAGAAAAGTCACTTGATTAAGCCAGAACTCACATTTAGACAGCTTAGCGTACAACTACTTCTCCCTCAGAGTCTGCAATACAATTTGTAAATGCTTGTCATGATCCTCCTCATTACATGAATACACCAAAATATCATCAATGCAAACCATCACACGTTGATCTAGATAGGGTCTGAATGCCTGTTCATTAAATCCATAAATGTTGCGGTTACATTCGTCAATCCAAAGGGCATCACCAAGAACTCATAATGCACATATCTCGTGCGAAAAGTTATCTTAGGTACATCTCCATCTCTGATTCTCAACTGATGGTACCCTGATCTCAAATCAACCCTAGAGAATACTACTGCTTCTTTCAACTGATCTATACCAAACTCAACCTCTCTCTCAGGGGGTATCCCTGGCAACTCCTCAGGAAAAATATCTGGAAACTCGGCAACTATGGATATACTGTCAAGCTGGGAACCCACTACTCTGGCATCTATAATATGAGCAGGATAAGCCTCACATCCCTTCTAAATCATCCTCCTTACTAAAACAGCTGAAACAAACATGGATGAAAGATGTCTCTGCTCACTAGATATCATCATATTTCTATCATCACAGGTTCTTAGGGTAACACACTTTTGCTGACATTCTACCATAGCCCTATGTTTGGATAATCAATCCATGACTAAAATCAAATCATACTCCCTAAAAGGCATCTCAATTATGTCACCGAGGAATTTCTCATCCTGAACCATAACAGGACTATCTTGGTGCACCCGGCTAACCACAATACTATGCCCTAAAGGATTTATCACCAAAACATCAAATCCTAGGAATTTTGAATGCAAATCAGTTACCGACAAGATGGATGCACTAATGTATGAATGAGTCGACCCATGGTCGATCAAAGCAAGAAGTGAAGTACCAAATAAAGAAAAAGTACTAGCAATAATGGCTGAAGCATCAGGCTGCCTCTGCATCACATATACCCTTTGCGATGGCCCTGCCTCATCTTGTCTACCTTCAACTGTAGAATCTCCTCTCTGTCCAGACCAAGATCTACCAACCCTACCAAAACCTCTGCTACTACAACCTCCTCTAACATTGGGACAAGAAGCTGTAGTATCTATTTGTCTATCCTCTGGTGGCTCTAGGTAATCTCTGAAGAAGTGATATGGTGACCCATATCTATAACACACTGCTAGTCCACCTATCTTCTAGCAGGCACCCCCGTGTGCCCTACCACAATGGGAACAAATATATGGAACTAGTCTCTGAACTACTGGGGTTAGAGCACTAGCCACTAAGATTGTAGGTCTATCTCTATCTCTACTGCTGTACTGACCTTCCAGACTACCTCTGGCTCTTACTGAATCTCTAAAAATATCCTCCTTGGCCTCTCTTCATAGATGAAGACCCTACCTCACTTTGGGGTCTCCTAGCTTTGGTCTCCTCATCCCTTGCAGCTGCTGTAAGACCCTGTGCTCTCTCAACACTCCTGGTAGCTGCAACCAATTGGGAAAAATCCTGATACTGGAAGCCTGCTATAATGCACATGATAGAGGGTCTCAGCCCTGCCTCAAACTTCTGACACCTGTCAATCTCATTAGAAATGATCCCACCAGCATACTAACTTAGTCGGGGAAACTCTATCTCATACTCTGACACAGTCCAGGTATCATGCCTCAAACTCAAGAACTCTATCTTCTTTGTATCCTTATACTCCCTCGGAGTATACTTCTGCTCAAACTCCCATGGGAAATCATCATAGGTCAGGACTGGTAGATCATCCAGAGCATGTGAAACCGTCTTCCACCAATCATATGCATCCCTCTGTAAAAGAGATCTAGCATAATCAAACTTTTTCTCTAGAGTATCCTGCAGCTGGATGAACACTCTCTGTCTAGCCACTGCTCTATTACAGCAGTGTCTGCAGTACCAATAAAGTCCTCAGCTCCAAACTTTCTCAACTTATCATATTTTCTCGTCAGCAACTGCGGCTGCGGCTGCAGTGGCGACGACTGTTGAACTGGAGCCTACCTCAACTTCTCCACCATATGTCATACCCAGCCTGACAAAATCTCATCAACTGCTAGTCTCTCTGGCACAAAAATAGGTGCCCCTCCAGCAATCTCAGCTCTATCTCCATCTCTACCCTCACCAGGAGCCACACTCTCTGCACTACCCTCAGCAGACTGATGCGTCTGAGACGCCATAACTATATATATCTACAAACACAACAGAAATTGCCACATCAGATATCAGAAACTGCCAGTGCCAATGCATATATCATATTTAAAAATATCCATTTTCTTTCTCTTACTACCCACCTATGTCAAGAACCTCAAACCTAGGCTCTGATACCAAAACAAATGTAACACCCTTATAGTCTATACATGTACAATACATACACACAATATATGTAATATACGAATATACGTATAAGAATGCCACAACCTATTTTAAAAAAATAAACCCTTACTTTCTAAATCTTTATAAACTTAAATCATTTAACTGATGTAATGTAAATACTAGATAGAATATTACTTGCTAAATCACATACATAACTTCATTACCAAATGATTATCCAAAATATTTTTGATAGTTTGCAATATATATACATTAAAATATAACATAATATACATGAAGTCAAAATGTACAAAAATATAAAATATGTACATGCTGGCAGTTTGTCTCTGATCTTGATGTCCAACAATCAACTCTGCACTCAAGATCTCAAGCCTAGACTCGACTCGATCTAGATGAACTCTCCGACTCAACCGGATCTACCTTGTCACCTGCGCGATGAATCACAATTGCGCTAAGCCAAAAGCCTAGTAATACAAACTTTGATAACAATAAAGTTCAAATGCAATGCCAATGGCATAAGGATATTATATCTAATAACATTATCTCTTAATATATTTCGCAATTGTTCCATAGTTCATAATTCACATAAAAATAAACACAAGCATGGGCCCAAAAGGATCTAATATGCTATTCGAATCCCAGGGTTACTGCTTTGGTCCAAGATGACACCATGTGTCTAGCACCAAAGGAAAATCATAATCAAAATGAGGATATCCCCATATGTAACATCCTAACTAGGCTTTAAGGACTAGGGCCAACCCAGCTTCATGGGATTGCTACATCATGTAACATCCCAACTAGGTTTCAAGGACCAAGCCCAACCCAGCTTCAAAGGACTGTTACTTCTTAGGCATGCCGCCAAACATAAAACTCTGAAAATTGAATAACATACTAGGCACATAATTCTTTCATAATTCCATTATCCATATCTTTCTCATTTTCTTAAGATCAAGCCAGGCACAATGCCTCAATTATCTCATTTATATCAATATTGCCATCACCAATGGCTTTGCATACCATACCATCTTTAATGTATACATAACAATTTTCATTACCCATACATTTTGGGTCATCATCATATTTTGCACATAGTTCACATTACATATAAGGCATTTGTGACATTATACAAATCATATCATATTACTCATGCAACAACAATGTAGTAAGTAACTTAACACATTTTCTAACCAAATGTGTTAAGTCCAAATGTCATGCAAATAATAGCAATTATTCAAAGTTTGTACTTACCTCTAAAAGCAAAAAAACAAGCTCAAACACCACTTTCAACCTCCTCTTCCAAGATATCTCTCAACACTTGGATTGGCTGTGTCACTGCACATGTCAATGCTATAACATTACAGAAGCTGTGACACACTCAGTGACATTGTCGTGTCACTTCACGTATCACTAACACTGAAAACAGAACCATCGACATGCCCAAAGACATGGTCGTGTCACCGGGTGTGTCAGGCCAAAACTTGATATCAACACATAATTGCCACATCCAAAATTATCTTTCTTTACCCTTTTCAACTCAATTCAAACTCAACCAAATCCATCATTTTACCATAAAATACTTGTATATACATCACAAAAACTCAATTAAAAGCAAAATACACAATTTAAAACCATGACTTCACCACTCAAAAATTACATAACCTAAAACTCTTATTCTCTTCACCAAACTTAACAATTTCTTCAATCCAACCCTAAATTCATAGTTAACTACTCAAAAGAACTTCATACATACCAATATTAACAAATACTGCACCAAACATCCAATTCACACATATACAAACTTTCATAGAAAATCAAGGAAACAAGTTGAAAACTTGCCAAATATGGAGAAAATCCTCAAAACTCCAACTTGAACACTTGAAATCCTTCAATTACTTGAGCTTACAAGAAGCAAATTTCTCCTTTCCTTTAATGGAGATAGCCGGCCGTCAATGGAGAAAGAAGGAAGAAGATAATTACCAACTCCTCTTTATCCATCTAATCCCCTTTTTAGCCACACAAATATCCCACTTTCACTCTCCACCAAGTAAAAACACATATATATATCATTAATATAGAAAAATATCATCTTCCACTAACAACATAATTAATTTAAAATAACATTTGACCATATTAAAATGTTGACTTGTATATATTATGTATATTTACATATATATATCATATACACAATTTCCTTTTTCACTTAAATATATATATTCTTTTAAATCATTTATTTATTTTTCAAAAATTAAAATTTTCAAAATTTTGTGATATTACAATTCTCCCCCTCTACAAATAAATTTCGACCTTGAAATTACCTGCTATCAAGTCTAGAACAACTGGGGATACTGATTCCGTATCATCTGCTCACTCTCTCATGTTGCCTCCTCAATGGCATGATTCTTCCAAAGAACTTTCACAAGTGGCGCCTTCTTATTTCTCATATCCTTCACTTTCCATGCCAAAATAGCCACTGGTTCTTCCTTATAAGTTATATATGGACTCACCTTAATTGACTCTACTGACAAAATGTGAGATGGGTCTGACCTATACCTCCAAAGCATAGAGACATGGAAGACATTGTGAATTTCATCCAACTCAGGCGGCAAAGCCAGTCTATAGGCCACTGGACCAACTCTCTCTAGTACCTCTTAAGGTCCTATGAAACGAGGGCTCAACTTCCTTTTGCGCCCAAATCTCAAAATTTTCTTCCAAGGAGACACTTTCAAAAACATTTTATCTCCCACACTGAACTCAATGGAAGCAAATTTCTCCTTTCCTTTAATGGAGATAGCCAACCTTCAATGGAGAAAGAAGAAGAAGATAATCACCAACTCCTCTTTATCCAACTAATCCCCTTTTTAACCACACAAATATCCCACTTTCACTCTCCACCAAGTAAAAACATATATATATATATAATTAATATAAAAAAAAATCATCTACCACTAACAACATAATTAATTTAAAATAACATTTCACCATATTAAAATGTTGACTTGTATATATTATGCATATCTAAATATATATATCATATAAAAATTTCCTTTTCACTTAATTATATATATACTTTTAAATCATTTATTTAATTTTTAAAAATTAAAAATTTCAAAATTTTTGGATATTACACTTATAGACCCCATTTCAAGCCCATTTGATAGCGAATCTATGCTATCGCAGTGTTATCGCAAGTGCACGGTGTGAGCAGGGATTTTCGCCCCCACTCCTGGTGGAATGGTTCTTGCTACTTCAGCACTATTTAAGCTCGGGGCCTTAGAGAACACGGCCTAAGCCCAGAGAAAATGGAGTCGCCACCCGGATAGGCCAGGAAAAAAAGGAAGGGGTGGATGACTCGATTTCTAAGGAATCCCCAATCCCCTAATGGGTTCAAAAAGTTGGGCATCTGTGGGGAAGGTGAGAAATGGCCTAGCACCCCCACAACACCCGGTTCATTGGAATCAACCTCCTTTGCAGGTCTTAATATTATAAAATTCTTAAACATAACAATATTATCCATACTATATGCAACAATTAAAATAAAGCATTATTATATTAAAATCAAAACAATGTCCAAAAAAAAAATAAATGGACACCCATTTAAGGATGGAAACATATCCTTACATCGTCCATGTCTAAAACTAAATAGGACACCCACCGAAAGGTGGAAACGTGTCCTTTACATTGGTCCAAAATATAAAAGCAATTTAAATTACATGATGCTTAATACATGAGGTACCCAACATGTGGATACATACCTCTTAAAAAGTTTTAAAATCAAAACAAATCAATAAAAGTAAACTTCCATTCATGATAAACAAATCAAATATCAAAATTAAATAAATCAATCATCAAAACATATAATAAACTACATAATCTAATTTAAAATTAAATAAAGTAATACATGTATAAATTTAGGGTTTACATCTTAAAATAAGGTTTTAGAATTTTAATTACTATATTAGGGCTTTGGAAAAAAGAAAGTTAAGTACACAGACTCATAATAGACAAATAAATATTGACCCCTTCGACGAGCCCCTTGATGGGTCGGGGGCAGTGCCCTAGAAAATTTTGAAAAACTAGCTTTTAGGGTTGTAGATTTTGGTGTTGAAAATTAAGATTTTAGGGTTTCAAATTTAGAAAATACGGTTTCAGAATTGGAAGAAATAAGCTACTATAAATCTTTGAAAAATAGAATTGATTATGGTTTTGAGAAAACAAATTATTCTTTTTTGGTTTTAGAAAAGTGTAATTAGAGTTTTAAATTTCAAAAGTTAATTTTATGGGTATTAAGGTTTTAGGGTTTTGAAAAAAATACTTTTTAGGGTTTTAAATAAAGTTTATAGGGTAAAAAGAATAATTGATCAAATAACAAAAACATGTATGTTTAAACAATTAATGAAATTGTATGATGAAGCTACTGTGAACATAAATAAGTCAATAGAAAATCAAACCTCCATTGTTGGTTTATGTTTAAATAATTGAACAAATTGTATGACAAAGCTACTATGAACATAAATAAGTCAATAGAAAGTCAAACCTCCATTGTTGGTTCCACCACAATTTGAATTCTAGTTGAACAATAGCAAAGATAGTGTGGGCTACCTTTGATGGGTTATATATTGTTTGCTGCCTTTTGATTCTTCAAGCTTGAGATTATGAATAGACTGCCAAAAATAATTTTGAGCTCCAAAGGTCTAGATCCTCTTTTAAGATCAAAAGTCAAAAGTCCCTTTCTGTGTGTTTTAATGTGGTATTCATAGGAAAAAATAAAATTCGAATACTAATTGGCTAAAGAAATAAAAACCCTATTAGAAAATAAAAAAAAACCAAGTAGAATAGGGTTATGGCAAAATCACGCACGGGCCGGGCGTATAAAAGTGCGCTGGCGAAGAAAATCTGAGGACGCTAAGCTTGGGCGCTGGCCAGGCCAATTATGATCGGGGATTTTCGCCCCCACTCTCGGTGGAATAGTTCTTGCAACTTCGGCACTGTTTAGGCTCGGGGCCTTAGAGAACATGGGCCTATGCCCGGAGAAAATTGAGTCGCCACCTGGACGGGCTGGGAAAAAGAAAGATGACTTGATTCCTAAGGAATCCCCAACCCCCTAATGGGTTCAAAAAGTTGGGTACATGTGGGCAAGGTGAGAAATGGCCCAGCACCCCCACAACGTCCGGTTCATTAGAACCGACCTCCTTTGCAGGTCTTAATATTATAAAATTCTTAAGCATAACAATATTATCCATATTACATGCAACAATTAAAATAAAGCATCATTATATTAAAATCAAAGCAATGTCCAAACAAAAGCAAATAAATGGACACCCATACGAGGATGGAAACATGTCCTTACTTCGTTCATATCTAAACTAAATAGGACACCCACTAAAAGGTGGAAACATATCCTTTACATTGGTTCAAAATATAAAAATGATTTAAATTACATAAAATTTAACTAATGAGGTACCCACAAAGTGGAAACATACCTCTTACAATTTTAATACCAAAACAAATAAATAATAATCATAATAATAAAGAAAATATCCATCCATGATAAATTAAATGTAATATCCCAAAAATTTACCCTAGAAGTTTTAGTATAATTTTTGTTTTATTTGAATTAAAATGTATATGTTAATTTGGGAGAGAAAAGAAATTTAAAAGAAAGTGTATATGTTGTGTATATGAAAATATATAAAACATATATACAAGTCAAATGTGATGGTCAAGGGATGAAGATATTTAATTTTTTCTTTGTGAAATTACTAAATAGGGTAATAAGTGAAAGAGAAGTAAAATAAATAGGTGAGGGTATTTAAGTAATTTTCTTTTTAAATTACTTGGTGGAGGTTTAAAGAAGAGAGTAAAGTTGACTTTGCCATTCATTTTTATTTTTTCTTCTTCTTCCTTTGTGGTTTGGCCAGCCATCACTCAGCAAGAGAGCAAAAGAGGGATTTGATTTTCCAAGACCAAAATTGAAGGAGATTTCAAATAAACAAGTTGGAATTTCAAGAAATTTCATTATTTTGGTAAGTTCTCTCTTGATTGCTCTTGTTGTTTTTGAAGTTATTTTTGAGTTTGATGAAGTGTTGTTGATAATATGGTTAGGATTGCTTGTGGTGTGTTTGTAAGTGTTGAAATGGAATTAAAGATGAGAAGTTATGTTGGTGTTGGTGATGGAAGAGGAAGAGTTGTGTTTAGTGAAAATTTTTCTGTTTTACAATTAGTAAAGGCTGTGACTTATATGATTTTTACTTAAATATAGAAAAATGTTCTTGAAGTGAATTTTTGATATGTTGTGCCTATATGAGTCTAGAATGACTGAAAATTATGTTAATTCGATTTTGGGATGGTTATGATTTTGGAAAGATTATTTTTATTAGACCTGTTTCAACAGGTACCTTAACTGAGACAACTATATTTCGGGATTTTTAATAAAATGTAGAAAACTCATATTCAATTGAATTTTGGATATGTTGTTTCTTAGTGAGTCTAGTATTTGAGAAAAATAATTTGGAACCACGTTGATTGAATTTAGTTTATGGAATTCACAAAGTTCAGAACTGCTGCCAGGATGCAGGGCAATTGGGGCAGTCTGGTTGGGTGAACTATTTGACCAAGATTTTGTGTTCAGTTTGATCTGAAATTTTAAAGAAATGATTTTAAGATGTAAAATTTAGTTCTGTAAAAGTTTTATAATTTTTAGTCAAGTAGATTATTTTATACAATTTTTCAAAATAAGTATAAAGTGGAGTCTAAAACCAGAATGTACTATTCATATGGTCATTTTGGTAATACTCCTTTTGGATTAGGTTGTGAAGAGGTTGAATTGCCCTAGCCTAAGTGTTGAGGATTCTTGGAAGAGTAAGTGTATAGATTGGTGTGAGTTGGTTTTAAGGTAAGTACAAATTACATTATTTCATACATTCATATGATGTTGAGATTTAACATACATTTGATTGTAAATGTGTTAAGAAATCTAATGCATTGTTAATGCATATTAATAATGTATGTTTGGTATGATGTGAATGTTGTGATGAGTATGTAAAATATGTGTTAATGCCATTGATTATATCCATTTGAATGATGAAATGAAATAGGGAATATGAAATGTAAAAGATGTGATGATGAAATGAAATGTGAAAGATATGATATTATGAAGAATTGCCCTATTGTGATTTGAGATCATATGAGATATGAGGCATGGTTGCCTAATCAATTATGAGAAATGAAATGAAAAGAAATTGATAATGAGATAAATGAATTCATTGTGTGCCTAATATGTTTATTCAGTTTTCAGAGTTCTGGTTTTGGCGGCATGCCTATAAATAACTGGATAGGTGAAATGACCGGGTCGTAAGCCGATTCCAGTTGAAAAATGTGAAATGTGATGTTTTTGGGGTGAAATGACCGGGTCGTAAACCTCAAAAACAAATTATTCAAAACTAGATTGGGTGAAATGACTGGGTCATAAACTCAAATCTAGTTGAATATCCATGGATAAATGTATTGATGATTATGATTATAGACCAAACAGTAACTCTGAACTTTGAATAGCATATTAGATTATTTTTGGGCCCATGCTTGTGTTTGTTTAAATGTGACTATTGAATGGTGAAACAAATGAATAATGAGATGACTACTATACATACATTATTGAAACCGGTAAGATTTGAAATATAATATTCTCTTGAATCTTTATTGTGTGACTTTAGCATGGCATTAAAGCATCATAGTACTGTAATTTGCACCACTAAGCCGTTGGCTTAGCGCGAATATGATTCTTCGCGCAGGTGACAGGGAAGAACCAGAGAGTTCCTCTAGGCCGAGTCGAGTCTAGATTTTGATGTGTTGATAGTGGGCTTAAAGATCAAAGACTGACTGCCAAAGAAATGTATAAATTTTATGGGTTGTAAAACTTGAGTTTGGATATATATGAATTTGTAAATATTGTTATTTTCCGCTGCATAGTGAACAAATATTTTATCTACTGTATTTCATAATAAACCTTTACTTTATGTTGTACTAGAAGTGTAAATCCTTTTTGCAGGTTGTAGTTGAGGTTATAAGGGGGATTTATTGGGAGTGTACTGAGAATGATTTTGATTGCATTGGTTTGTGTAAAATGTTTTTAAAAATCAGAAAAGAACCAGTTTTGTCGACACTTGGGACTCAATTTTTAGGCAAAACTATGGCAAAATTTCTGTAAAAATCGGAACTAAAAATTTGACTAAGTAAAATTGGTAGCAACATTAGGATAGTGTGGTGCCTCTACTCGGCTTACATATGTAGGTCGGGAAGGGGTGTTACAATTTTTGGTATCAGAGCCTAGGTTTGAGATTCTCAACCTAGGTCAATTGTAAGAAAAGAATATTTTGATTTTTAAAGTGGGTTTTTAAGTAAAATACATGTTTTGGTATGGCAATCTTTGATCTTTAATGAGGAATATTCTGCTATGTTTGCAGATATAGGTAGAGATGGCATCTCATTCACGACAGTCTGTTGATGGTAGTGCGGAAAGTGTAGCTCCTGAAGAGAGTAGAGATGGAGGTAGATTTGAGAGGGTTAGTGAGGCACCTGTTTCTGTGCCAGAGAGATCAGCTGCTGAGGAGGCTCCGCCGGGTTGGTTAAGGCATATGGTAGAACTGTTGAGGGGAGCTCCAGTGCAGCCGCCACCACCACCACCACCACCACAGCCTCAGATGCCGGTAAGACATTATGACAAGTTAAGGAAATATGGGGCTGAAGATTTCTTGGGTACTACCGATCCTGCAGTGGCTGAGCAGTGGTTAGATAAAGTGCAGAGAATATTCATCCAGTTGCAAGATACTTCAGATGAAAATTTTGACTATGCCAGGTCCTTCCTGCAGAAAGATGCCTATGATTGGTGGAAGACAGTTCCTCATGCTATGGATGATCCACCTACATTATCCTACAGTGATTTTCTACGGGAGTTTGAGTTGAAATATACTCCGAGGGAGTATAAAGATGTGAAAAAGATGGAATTTCTGAATTTGAAGCAGAACAGCCGGACTGTGACAGAATATGAGGTCGAATTCATCCGGTTGAGTCACTATGCTGGAGGTATTATTTCAGATGAGATAGACCGGTGCAGAAGATTTGAGGAGGGATTGAGTCCCTCTATTATGTGTCTTATGGCTGGTTCTAGATACCAGGATTTTTCCTAGCTTGTTGCAGTAGCTAGGAGTGTGGAAAGAGCCCAGGGTATTGCAGCAGTTGCTACTGAGGAAGAGACCAGGGTAAGGAGATCCCAGTTTGAGACAGGGTCTTCATCTATGAAGAGGGGTCGAGGAGGTTTTGTTCCGAGAACTAGTAGAACCCAGAGACAGTCGGGTAGATCAGTTCAGTATCAGAGACAAAGGCCAAGACTGACAGCTTCTATAGCTAGTGCTCCGACCCCTGTGGTTCAGAGGTCTACTCCACCTGTATGTGAGAATTGTGGTAAGACCCATGGGGGTGTTTGTTGGAAGATTAGTGGATCAGCTGGGTGTTATAAATGTGGGTCACCAGCTCATTTTGTTAGAGATTGTCCTGAGATGCAGGAGTATAGGCAGGCTGATACTGCAGCTTCTCGACCTAGTGTCAGCAGAGGTGGTCAAGGGGGCAGAGGTTTTAGTAGGGGTGGTAGATCCAGGTTTAGTCAGAGAGGAGGATCTTCATCCAGAGACAGTAGACCGGACGAGGCCGGATCTTCTCAGAGAGTATATGTGATGCAGGGGCAGCCAGATGCTTCAGCAGTTATAGCTGGTACATTCTCTTTATTTGGCATTTCAGTTCTTGCTTTGATTGATCCAGGATCTACTCATTCATACATAAGTGCATCTATCTTGCCTGTGTCTGAATTGCATTCAGAGTCCTTAGGATTTGATGTCTTAGTGACCAATCCTTTAGGACATAGTGTTGTGGTGAGTAGGGTGCATCGTGAGAGTGCTGTTGTGGTTCAAGGTGAGGAGTTTCTTGGTGATTTAATTGAAATGCCTTTTAAAGAATATGATTTGATCTTAGGCATGGATTGGTTGTCTAAGCATGGAGCTATAGTGGATTGTCAAAAGAAATGTGTTACTTTGAGAACTGGTGATGGTAGAAGTATATTAGTATCTAGTGAGCAGAGACAATTTGCATCCTTGTTTGTATCAGCTGTAACAGCCAGAAAGTTGATTAGAAAAGGGTGTGTTGCTTATCTTGCTCATGTTATGGATACCAAAATAATGGGTTCTCAACTTAATAGCATACCCACAGTTGCAGAGTTTCCAGATGTTTTTCCTGAGGAGTTGCCAGGGTTACCCCCTGAGAGAGAGGTTGAGTTTGGTATCGATTTGTTGCTTGGTACCACTCCCATCTCTATCACTCCATATCGAATGGCACCTACTGAATTGAGAGAGTTGAAGGTGCAGTTGCAGGAGTTGTTGGATAAAGGTTTTATTCGCCCTAGTGTTTCTCCCTGGGGAGCTCATGTGTTGTTTGTGAAGAAAAAGGATGGTACTTTAAGATTGTGCATCGATTATAGGCAATTGAACAAAGTATCTATCAAGAATAAGTATCCTTTGCCTCGAATTGATGATCTCTTTGATCAGTTGAAGGGAGCAGCAGTGTTTTCCAAAATTGATTTGAGATCAGGCTACCATCAATTGAGGGTTAGAGCTGAAGATGTTTCTAAGACATCTTTCCGCACAAGATATGGGCATTATGAGTTTTTGGTAATGCCTTTTGGATTGACGAATGCACCTGCAGCTTTCATGGATTTGATGAATAGGGTGTTTCGGCCCTATCTGGATCAGTTTGTGGTGGTTTTCATCGATGATATTTTGGTGTATTCACGTAATGAGGAAGAACATGACAAGCATCTGCGAATTGTGTTACAGATTTTGAGAGAGAAGCAATTGTATGCTAAGCTGTCAAAGTGTGAGTTTTGGCTTGACCAAGTAACTTTTCTCGGTCATATAGTTTCAACAGATGGTATAAGAGTTGATCCGAGTAAAGTTGAGGCCATTTTGATTTGGAGTCCACCAAAGTCAGTAACTGAAGTTAGAAGTTTTCTGGGTTTGGCAGGCTATTATCGAAGGTTTGTGAAAAGGTTTTTCTTTGATAGCTACTCCACTCACCAGATTGCTTCGAAAGGGAGTTAGATTTGTGTGGATAGATCAGTGTCAAGCTAGTTTTGATCAGTTGAAAGAAATGTTGACTCAAGCACCTGTTCTTACTTTACCCGTGGAAGATAAACCATATGTGATTTACAGTGATGCTTCACATAATGGTTTGGGATGTGTCTTGATGCAAGAGGGTAAAGTTGTAGCTTATGCTTCTCGGCAATTGAAGCCGCATGAACTTAATTATCCGACACATGATCTGGAATTGGCAGCTATAGTATTTGCTTTGAAGATTTGGCAACACTACTTGTATGGGGAGAAATGTTTTATCTATACGGATCATAAAAGTTTTAAATATTTGGGTGTTCAGAGAGAGTTGAATCTTCGGCAAAGGCGATGGTTAGAGCTGATCAAAGACTACGACTGTTTGATTGATTATCATCTTGGTAAGGCAAATGTAGTTGCTGACGCCTTGAGTCGGAAGTCTCTGGCAGGTTTGGCTGTTTATTCGCTCTCGTTGCTTGTTGAGTTGAGAGCATTACATGCTAGTTTTGAAGCATGTGATGATGGTGCATTGTTGGCTCAGTTGCAATTGAGACCAGTATTTTTAGATTAGATTAAGGAGGCTCAATTGATAAATGAGAAAATTCAGAAGATTGTTTCAGATTGCCAAAATGGGGAGAGCCGAGATTTCTTTGTGAGAAGTGATGGTAGCCTTTGGTTTAAGGATAGATTGTGTGTTCCTGATAATGATAGTTTGAAAAAGGTTATTTTGGAGGAAGCACACCAATTGGTTTTTGCTATGCATCCAGGAAGTACAAAGATGTACCATGAATTGAGACAGCATTATTGGTGGTCTGGTATGAAGAGAGACATAGCAGAATTTGTGTCCAAATGTCTCACTTGTCAGAGGGTGAAAGCTGAACATCAAGTTCCAACAGGGTTGCTTCAACCTTTAACGGTGCCTGAATGGAAATGGGAGAGAATCACAATGGATTTTGTGTCTGGTTTTTCCTATGACACAGAGGAAGCATGATGCCATTTGGGTGATTGTTGATAGGTTGACAAAGACTGCTCATTTTCTTTCGGTTCAGATGGACTTTTCACTTGAGAAGTTAGCTGAATTGTACATCAATGAGATAGTAAAGTTGCATGGAGTCCCAATTTCTTTAGTGTCTGATCGAGATCCTAGATTTACTTCAAGATTTTGGAAGAGTTTACATGGTGCTTTGGGTTCTCAATTGCATTTTAGCACTGCTTTTCATCCGCAGACAGATGGGCAGTCAGAGAGAGTGATACAGATTATTGAGGATATGTTGAGAAGCTGTGTCATTGATTTCTCTGGAAGTTGGGACAGATTTTTGCCACTTGTAGAATTTGCTTACAACAACAGTCATCAATCCAGTATTGGAATGGCACCATTTGAGGCATTGTATGGAAGAAAATGTAGAATGCCTCTATGTTGAAATGAAATTGGGGAAGGCAAATTGGTTGGTCCTGATCTGATTAAAGAGACTGAAGAAAAAGTGAAGATGATTCGGGATAGGTTGAAAACAGCTTCAGACCGACAAAAATCTTATTCAGATTTGAAGAGAGAGACATAGAGTTTGATGTTGGAGATAAAGTATTTTTGAAAGTGTCTCCTTGAAAAAAGATATTGAGATTTGGTCGAAAAGGGAAGCTAAGTCCTCGATTCATTGGACCGTATGAGATATTAGAAAGAGTTGGACCAGTTGCTTATCGTCTTGCTTTGCCGCCTGAGTTGGATAGAATCCATAATGTCTTCCATGTTTCTATGTTGTGAAGGTATAGATCTGACCCATCTCATGTTTTACCAGTTGAATCAATTGAGGTGAGTCCGGATCTAACTTTTGAAGAAGAACCAATTGCTATTTTGGCACATGAAGTGAAAGAATTGAGAAATAAGAAAGTACCACTTGTAAAGGTTCTTTGGAAGAATCATGGTAGAGAAGAGGCAACTTGGGAGAGTGAGCAAGCGATGCGAGATCAATATCCTCAACTGTTTCAGACTTGATATTAGGTAATTTCGGGGACGAAATTTCTTTTTAGAGGGGGAGAATTGTAATATCCCAAAAATATGCCCTAGAAGTTTTAGTATAATTGTTGTTTCATTTGAATTAAAATGTATATGTTAATTTGGGAGAGAAAAGAAATTTAAAAGAAAGTGTATATGTTGTGTATATAGAAATATATACAACATATATACAAGTCAAATGTGATGGTCAAGGGATGAAGATATTTAATTTGTTCTTTGTGAAATTACTAAATAGGGTAATAAGTGAAAGAGAAGTAAAATAAATAGGTGAGGGTATTTAAGTAATTTTCTTTTTAAATTACTTGGTGGAGGTTTAAAGAAGAGAGTAAAGTTGACTTTGCCATTCATTTTTATTTTTCTTCTTCTTCCTTTGTGGTTTGGCCGGCCATCACTCAAGCAAGAGAGCAAAAGAGGGATTTGATTTTCCAAGACCAAAATTGAAGGAGATTTCAAATAAACAAGTTGGAATTTCAAGAAATTTCATTATTTTGGTAAGTTCTCTCTTGATTGCTCTTGTTGTTTTTGAAGTTATTTTTGAGTTTGATGAAGTGTTGTTGATAATATGGTTAGGATTGCTTGTGGTGTGTTTGTAAGTGTTGAAATGGAATTAAAGATAAGAAGTTAGGTTGGTGTTGGTGATGGAAGAGGAAGAGTTGTGTTTAGTGAAAATTTTTCTGTTTTACAATTAGTAAAGGCTGTGACTTATATGATTTTTAATTAAATATAGAAAAATGTTATTGAAGTGAATTTTTGATATGTTGTGCCTCTATGAGTCTAGAATGACTGAAAAATATGTTAATTCGATTTTGGGATGGTTATGATTTTGGAAAGATTATTTTTATTAGACCTGTTTCAACAGGTACCTTAACTGAGACAGCTATATTTCGGGATTTTTAATAAAATGTAGAAAAATCATATTCAATTTAATTTTGGATATGTTGTTTCTTAGTGAGTCTAGTATTTGAGAAAAATAATTTGGAACCACTTTGATTGAATTTAGTTTATGGAATTCACAAAGTTCAGAACTGCTGCCAGGATGCAGGGCAATTGGGGCAGTCTGGTTGGGTGAACTATTTGACCAAGATTTTGTGTTCAGTTTGATCTCAAATTTTAAAGGAATGATTTTAAGATGTAAAATTTAGGTCTGTAAAAGTTTTAGAATTTTTAGTCAAGTAGATTATTTTATACAATTTTTCAAAATAAGGATAAAGTGGAGTCTAAAACCAGAATGTACTATTCATATGGTCATTTTGGTAATACTCCTTTTGGATTAGGTTGTGAAGAGGTTGAATTGCCCTAGCCTAAGTGTTGAGGATTCTTGGAAGAGTAAGTGTATAGATTGGTGTGAGTTGGTTTTAAGGTAAGTACAAATTACATTATTTCATACATTCATATGATGTTGAGATTTAACATACATTTGATTGTAAATATGTTAAGAAATCTAATGCATTGTTAATGCATATTAATAATGTACGTTTGGTATGATGTGAATGTTGTGATGAGTATGTAAAATATGTGTTAATGCCATTGATTATATCCATTTGAATGATGAAATGAAATAGGGAATATGAAATGTAAAAGATGTGATGATGAAATGAAATGTGAAAGATATGATATTATGAAGAATTGCCCTATTGTGATTTGAGATCATATGAGATATGAGGCATGGTTGCCTAATCAATTATGAGAAATGAAATGAAAAGAAATTGATAATGAGATAAATGAATTCATTGTGTGCCTAATATGTTTATTCAGTTTTCAGAGTTCTGGTTTTGGCGGCATGCCTATAAATAACTGGATAGGTGAAATGACCGGGTCGTAAGCCGATTCCAGTTGAAAAATGTGAAATGTGATGTTTTTGGGGTGAAATGACCGGGTCGTAAACCTCAAAAACAAATTATTCAAAACTAGATTGGGTGAAATGACTGGGTCGTAAACTCAAATCTAGTTGAATATCCATGGATAAATGTATTGATGATTATGATTATAGACCAAACAGTAACTCTGAACTTTGAATAGCATATTAGATTATTTTTGGGCCCATGCTTGTGTTTGTTTAAATGTGACTATTGAATGATGAAACAAATGAATAATGAGATGACTACTATACATACATTATTGAAACCGGTAAGATTTGAAATATAATATTCTCTTGAATCTTTATTGTGTGACATTAGCATGGCATTAAAGCATCATAGTACTGTAATTTGCACCACTAAGCCGTTGGCTTAGCGCGAATATGATTCTTCGCGCAGGTGACAGGGAAGAACCAGAGAGTTCCTCTAGGCCGAGTCGAGTCTAGATTTTGAGGTGTTGATAGTGGGCTTAAAGATCAAAGACTGACTGCCAAAGAAATGTATAAATTTTATGGGTTGTAAAACTTGAGTTTGGATATATATGAATTTGTAAATATTGTTATTTTCCGCTGTATAGTGAACAAATATTTTATCTACTGTATTTCATAATAAACCTTTACTTTATGTTGTACTAGAAGTTTAAATCCTTTTTGCAGGTTGTAGTTGAGGTTATAAGGGGGATTTATTGGGAGTGTACTGAGAATGATTTTGATTGCATTGGTTTGTGTAAAATGTTTTTAAAAATCAGAAAAGAACCAGTTTTGTCGACACTTGGGACTCAATTTTTAGGCAAAACTATGGCAAAATTTCTGTAAAAATCGGAACTAAAAATTTGACTAAGTAAAATTGGTAGCAACATTAGGATAGTGTGGCGCCTCTACTCAGCTTACATATGTAGGTCGGGAAGGGGTGTTACATTAAATAAATCAAGTATTGAAATTAAATAAATTACATCAAAAAATATAATAAACTATATAATCAAATCTAAAATTAAATAAAGCAATAAATATATAAATTTAGGGTTTTAAAGAATTATCAATTGAATTTAGGGTTTCGAAACTTAGGGTTTTAAAAACTAATGTTTTGTAATTAGGGTTTTGAAATTAGGATTTTTAGGGTTTTTGAAACTAGGGTTTTGGAATTAGGGTTTTTAAAACTAGGGTTTTGGAATTAGAATTTTTGGATAGTTAGGGTTTTTGAAACTAGAGTTTTGGATAGTTAGGGTTTTTTAGTGGCTTTAGGTAGAATAATTTGGGGAAAGGGTTACGGGGTTTAACTTACTGCCTTAAAAACATAATTTTGGATTTGGAGAGATAAATTAAGGTTTTGGAGAAATAATCAATATTTTGGAATTTAATAATGAAAGGATTTAGGCTTTTGGATAAAAATAGTTTGAGGTTTTGAGTTTTAATAAAATAATTCACGGTTCTTGAAGTAAAGTAAATAAAATAAATTCTAACAATTAATTTAAATCCTCGAATGACTACTGCATAGTTTTATGTTTTCTTATGAAACATACAAGTGGGGTTACAAATACCAACTGATCAATGTGTTAATTAAAGCAAATGATTAAAGTTATTGAAACAAAAGTCAATTTACTGCATGTTGAATGATCATGATACTGCATATTCAAAGATCAAGTTACTGCATGCATGTTCTTATTAATTAAAGAAACGAAGCATGAATAATTTAAAGATCAAACCTGCATAGTCGGTTCCTCCACAATTGACTTATGGATGAACAATGAACAAAGACAGTGTTTCTGTCTTTGATGGATTGATGACTGATCAATGTTGCTCCTTGTTGATTTCTTTTTGCTGTCTTCTGCTTTACCATTTAATCTTTCTTCATATTAATTGCCCACCCTCTTAATGTTCCTTGCTGCCCTCATTAATGTTCCATTCCCTTCTAAATTCTGAAATGTTAGTATTTATAGGTAAACCTCACTCAGAATCCTTAACCCTAATATTAATCCATCGTTAAAATAAATTTTAGTTCAATTAGGAAACTTATTGAAACCATGTCGTCCTAGTTGCCCTAGGTTGACATGAGTCCAACCTCATGTTGACCTGGGCTGCCT
This sequence comes from Garcia nutans, assembly GCA_947685225.1. Classification (NCBI taxonomy): domain Eukaryota; kingdom Viridiplantae; phylum Streptophyta; class Magnoliopsida; order Malpighiales; family Euphorbiaceae; genus Garcia; species Garcia nutans. Next base: position 31,451,089 of record CANTUV010000013.1, read on the forward strand.
AGGTCGACATGAGGCATTGGCTCATGTCAACCTAGAGGCCCCAGGTCAACATGGACCATGTCGACCTGGGACGTCCAGGTCGACATGAGCCAATGCCTGTTGCACTTCAGATAGGCACATACACATTACTTGGCCAAAGGTCTCAATGAGTTTAAATATTGTCTATCTCATATGCATGCTTATTCAAACTATCTCTACTAATAGACTCTACCTAGCAAGAGAGATCAATAGGTCTTTGATAGGTTTGAAATGGGGTCTATAAGGGACATGGGTTAAATGAAGGCCATTTGTAAGTTGGAGCCATTGTGACACTATGGGCAAACCCTCACACTACAAATTTCTTGTTTGAACTTTAGACAGCTGGGAGCAATCTTGTTAGACTCTAAATTCCTTCTATCTTCTTAGCATTAATCTGGATCTTGATTAGGACAGTCTTTGCCCTTGCAAAAAGTTTGGTACCTAAATTCGTTTCTTTCCTTCTCCTCCCTTTTCTTTCTTTTTATTTTTCTTACTCTTCCCTTTATTTGAGCATTTTATCATTTTTTTTGTCTTCCTTGCAAGACTGTTAAGTACAGAACTTTCAAGAACTGGATGGTCTTTCTCCTTTTTATCTGATTTTGATTGAATCTTTGGTTGGGTTGGACCAATTCAAGTCAAACTTTCTTTATAAACCAAATGGAAGCCTTTTACTGCTTTAGGTAAAAGAGAACTTAGTTGGCTTTTTGAACCATCTCTTTAGGTTTCATATTTCTTTTTTTTCTTTTTTTTTCCTTCTTTTTTTTCATTTTTCTCTTTTTTTTTCTTTTTCTCTTCTTTTTTTTTCTTTTTTTTTTGGTTCTATCTCTAAAAGAGTTTTCTTGTTTGTACCAACTTGAGTTTCTAATAATGGATGAGTGGAGCGACATAAATCTTCTTTAATAGGGATTAATCATTTGTTACTCTGATGTCATCTTGATAGATTGGAGATATTAGGTGAACTTAAACCACCCTTTTGGCCTTGAGAACATCAACTATCCTTACGATCTTGATTGTGTAGTCCTTTCTTTGATCTTCTTGCTTCTTCATCTTAGTGGTCATAAGACTTGTCAAAAGTATCACAATAGCTCATGGTATGTTGTTGGGGTTATATGCAAATTAAAAGAAAGCTAAAATTTTATGAAGGCTCAAAGGGACAACTAGGGATTGATATCTATTTGGGTGGATACTAGTTGTTGGCTATCCAAACAATGCCTAGATCATTTCTCCCTTAAATAAGTAGAGTTCAATTTTGCCTCGAAAGTTTGTCAAAGCATGTTATAAGACTGACTAGGACCTAGACAAAGGTAATTATGCAGGAGCCCTCTCTAAGTAAGCATACACAATTCGATGATACAGAGCAATTCCCTTACCTAGTAAAGTCATTCAAGTCATGATGCCTAGATACATTTTATGAATATCAAGCTAAATTCCTCATTGGTTGAGCATCAAAATGAGCAAATACCAACAAAAATTTTGACAAAAATAATTTATTTCAAGCAACTTTAAATTTGAAAAACACAATTATTCCAATTAGATATTAAAGAAAGCGAAATTGAAAAGCAACATTCAAGCTAAGGAAAGTTTGTTGAGTTAAGCTTCTTCTCCTTTCACATCTTTAATACTTCCATCTTGAAAGGATGATAAAACAAAGTCTTCTTCTAATCCTTTTCCTATCATGAAGGTTGTTGGTGGTGGCACTCTTCCAAATTTAGGCAAAGGATTGTTCTTGGTATTGGGCTTGTCTGGCTTAGGTAGCTTATCACTGTATTAGATTTTGGATCTCATGCCTCAACTTCATACAATTGTTCGTTTCGTGTCCAGGCCTTTGATGGAATTGGCAAAATGCATTAGTATCAAAGTTAGGTGGAAGAGATTAGGCAAAGGATGAGGAGTCAAGAGTTGTAACAATCCCTTCTTTTATAGCTTATTGAGAACCCAAGACAACGGCTTCCCTAATTCTGAAAACTGCCTCATTCCTCCTTGACTAGTGGCATTAACATCAGCTTACTTTTGTGTACTTTGATTGTTAGGCTGATAATTTGCTTTCTCATTCCTTCTTGCCGAAAAACGGCTCTTCTCCCTTTCCCACTCTTCGATTTGCAAGCCAGCTTGCAAAAGATCTTTGAAATCACGGATGAGTGTATGAGACATCCTTTCACAAAGACTAGGCAACACCCCTCTCACAAAATCATCCTTATTTGATCAGATTCATCAGGCCTCTTCTTGAGCAAAGCATCCTTATTTCTCCAGCTTTTCACATAGTCCATAAAATTCTCATTTGGCCTTTGTCTAATAGACTGCACCTCCATCAAGGTTACTTCCAGCTCGACATTGTACCCATATTGCTGAATGAAAGCCTTATACAACATGTCCCAATCTTTTTGAGTACTTTTCTCTAAGGTGTTGAACCAAATTTGGACAACAGGGTCCAATGAGAGCATGAAATATCTTAGAGTTCAGGCCTTAGTTGCTCTAACAGACTGCATAGGAGTGATGTACTGCTTTACATGGAGATGAGGGTTTCCAGTGACATCAAACTTTGCAAAGGATGGCATCTTGAATTTGTAGGGAACTTCTTCGTCTAGCTCAAATAATTTATCAACTTCAGACATTTCTTCGATTTTAAGCTTCTTCTCAAATTTCTTTTCCAAATCCGCAATCATCTTTTCAACATTAGAAGTTTCAGTTTTCTCCATAGCTGATCTTTCAATAATCTTCGGTTCTTTCTTCTTGTCTTGAGGATCTTGGAAGTATTGAGCCCAATCATCATCATCATCAATGGTCACCTTATCATCATCAAAAACCACTTCACCAACTTTAGCCTTCCCCTTGTCCTTTGGCTTCTTGGTGCTAGCAGATGCTTCGGCATGATTTCCTAAAATTGCAGCCAATTGGTTCTTCATGGTCTCAGCCAGGGCCTCTTTTATTTCTTCCATCTTGGCATTGAGGGCATCGTCCACCATTCTTTGAATTTGTTTGCGGTCCATTGCTTTTGGTGAGCAAGTGTTTGAGTTGCTACTAGATTCTTTGTCTTCGGCGTAGGTTGGATTGTCATAAGCTTTTGAACTGTCGTAATCCAGGGCTGCGAGCCAGAGAGGATCAATGATATGAGATGCAAATATATGCATGTATGCATAAACAATAAACAAAGATAAGTAGAACGTCCCTTCCAACCTTATAACATCCACACATGAATGCCGAGTCTCTTTTCCTAGGTAATATGGTTAACAAATTACCAACATGGGGTATCTTGTTTTTCGAATAATTCCCTCGGACGTTTCAACCAATAGTTATATTTTTAAAAATGAAATCATTTCATGATAATTCCCATTAATTAGGCTTTAATCCATTTAACCAACTAAAGTAGCTTTTATGCTATATTGGATTAAAACTAAATTAAGAGGTTTATTATAAATAGATTTCTTACTTGAAAAATTAACTAATGATTCATGCCAAAAACAAGCCCATGATTAATTATTCTTAGTATAAACTAGGCTCACAATTGATTTTTTGTATTTCGTAATTGACCTAAATAATTTGCAAGCTCTTTGTAAGAAAAGGTTGGATGAAAATAATTTTGTTTCTAAGCCCAATGTATAAAAAAAGATTTTAGAAAGAATGGATTTTGGGCTTTGTATTTGGGTCATAAGAAAAGAATTTTTGAAAAGTTTTATAACCAAAGACCATCTTGAAAAATTTTTTAAAATTGCTTTGGTCTTTTGGACTTTGAAATTTTTATTTTGAGCTTACAAATGTACTTGGGTCATATTAGAAAAAGAACAAACCAAATAAGCCATGATTTAAGCCAAGATAAATTAACTATAGTCAAACAACAAGCATTTGGGGTAAAAACCTAAAGAAAGTAACTAGGCCAATTACATGAGCTTTAGTCTTTGGGTTAAAAGGCTTAGGTTCCCACAACAAGTATATACCAAATGGTACGAGGATATGAGTGGTTATGCCATGCTCGATCTCCATACCTTGAGTGAAAGTATGGTATCCCTTACATAACACAACACGGGTAGCGCAGGTGTCCTAACTCACGCACACGATGCAATCTAAATAATGCAATGGATAATATCATGATAAGAAAGAATAGAATAATATAAAGACTAATAGAATCAACTTCTCTTATCTCTAGTGGAGTCAGCACTATGAGCGGGGATTTTTACCCCTACTCCCGGTGGAATGGTTCTTGCAACTTCGGCACTGTTTAGGCTCGAGGCCTTAGAGAACACGGGCCTAAGCCCGGAGAAAATGGAGTCACCACTAGGACGGGCTGGGAAAAGAAAGGGGTGGATGATTCAATTCCTAAGGAATCCCCAACCCTCTAATGGGTTCAAAAAGTTGGGTACGTGTGGGGAAGGTGAGAAATGGCCCAGTACCCCCACAACACCCGGTTCATCGGAACCGGCCTCCCTTGTAGGTCTTAATATTATAAAATTCTTAATTATAACAATGTTATCCATATTACATGCAACAATTAAAATAAAGCATCATTATATTAAAATCAAAGCAATGTCCAAACAAAAGCAAATAAATGGACACCCATCCGAGGATGGAAACATGTCCTTACATTGTTCATGTCTAAACTAAATAGGACACCCACCAAAAGGTGGAAACATGTCCTTTACAATGGTCAAAAATATAAAAGCGATTTAAATTATATAAAATTTAACTAATGAGGTACCCACAAAGTGGAAACATACCTCTTACAATTTTAATGCCAAAACAAATAAATAATAATCATAATAATAAAGAAAATATCCATCCATGATAAATTAAATAAATCAAGTATTGAAATTAAATAAATCAACCATCAAAAAATATAATAAACTATATAAACAAATCTAAAATTAAATAAAGCAATAAATATATAAATTTAGGGTTTTAAAGAATTATCAATTGAATTTAGGGTTTCGAAACTTAGGGTTTTAGAAACTAAAGTTTTGTAATTAGGGTTTTGAAATTAGGATTTTTAGGGTTTTTGAAACTAGGGTTTTGGAAACTAGGGTTTTGGAATTAGGTTTTTTAAAACTAGGGTTTTAGAATTAGGGTTTTGGAATTAGGGTTTTTGGATAGTTAGGGTTTTTGAAACTAGGGTTTTGGATAGCTAGGGTTTTTGGTGAATTTAGGTAGAATAATTTGGGGAAAGGGTTACGGGGTTTAACTTACTGCCTTAAAAACATAATTTTGGATTTGGAGAGATAAATTAAGGTTTTGGAGAAATAATCAATATTTTGGAGTTTAATAATGAAAGGGTTTAGCCTTTTGGATAAAAATAGTTTGAGGTTTTGAGTTTTAATAAAATAATTCACTGTTCTTGAAGTAAAGTAAATAAAATAGATTCTAACAATTAATTTAAATCCTCGACTGCTACTAGATAGTTTTATGTTTTTTTATGAATAATGCAAGTGGGGTTACGAATACCAACTGATTAATGTGTTAATTAAAGCAAAAGATTAAAGTATTGAAACAAAAGTCAATTTACTGCATGTTCAAAGATCAGGGTACTGCATATTGAAAGATCAAGTTACTGCACGCATGTTCTTATTAATTAAAGAAACGAAGCTACTGTGAGCATGAATAATTTAAAGATCAAACCTGCTTAGTCGGTTCCTCCATAATTGACTTATGGATGAACAATGAACAAAGACAGTGTTGTTGTCTTTGATGGATTGATGACTGATCAATGTTGTTCATTGTTGATTTCTTTTTGCTGTCTTCTGCTTTGCCATTTAATCTTTCTTCATATTAATTGCCAATCCTCTTAATGTTCATTGCTTCCCTCGTTAATCTTCCATTCCCTTCTGAAATCTGAAACGTTAGTATTTATAGGCAAACCTCACTCAGAATCCTTAACCCTAATATTAATCCGTCCTTGAAACAAATTTTAGTTCAATTAGAAAACTTATTGAAACCATGTCGAGCTGGTTGCCCTAGATCAACATGAGTCCAACCTCATGTCGTCCTGGGGCCTCCAGGTCGACATGGACCAAAGCCATGTCGACCTAGGACATCCAGATCGACATGAGCCAATGCTCATGTCGACCTGGGACCTCTAGGTCAACATGAGCCAAGGTTCATGTCACTTGGGCCCTTGAACTTGAACTAATTTCACATTTTTTAATTTTTTGGACCGGACCTTCTAAAAAAGGACTTGGTTTAGGGTTTTGTAGTTGAGTTTATGACTTTTAAAATTGGACCAACTTATTAGAAGTTGTAAATCAGATTGAATATATTTTGGCATCCCTTAATTAGGACCGTATCAAATTAGGGTCAAAATTAAGGGTCTACACCAATTCACAACAGAAAAATCTACGGCGAATTAGCTTGTGGCGAATTCGCGGTAGGAAGGCCCAAGCCAATTCATCACCTTCGATGAAAAATTTTTATCGCAGATTCTTCCGTCGTTGATTTTTATTTTTAATTTATTTTTTATCTTTTCTTCTTCTTTTTTATATTTTTTTATTTTAATTAAAAACAAATACTATAAGTAATAAATATTATTAAAAATACCAAAAAAATTATTTTGGACTATTTAAAAATATCGGACTGGACTGGGCCAAAAATTAAGGGTCTACACACGGGTCGCACAAGTAATAAAATAGTGAGTAAGATATCATTACACTAGGAACAAGGTCAAATATTAGTGCAAATTTCAATTGTTGTTTGGTGAATTCATAGTTTGTGTGGTGATTGAAAAAAAGGACAAATTACTAAATAAATTAAAGTAAAGAAAAATTGAATTTTGTGCAACAAAAGTTGATGATGAAAATACTATCCAGATATTGAATTCTCCTAGACATAAAAAGAATTTATAAATATCAATTCAATTAAATCAAATAATAGAGCTGAATTGGCATTCACTTAAATTAGATTAAAACCCCTCTCAAGTGAATTAGTCCCTAATCACTAAGTAGAATGCTAGGAATCTCTTCTTAAGCATAATTAAATAGATCTTGCAATAGGAACAAGGAGCTTTGAACTAAAGTGTCTTGTAAGTCTATCTCTAGCACCCCAATCAACCCTCAATCCTAATGAAAATTCTATTCATATTAAGCTTTCTCAAGTCAATAATATGAAAATTGCAAACAATCAATAAGCATGCTATTATCAATTGGAAATAAGAAATTAAGAATCAAAAGGATAAAACAACTCAATCAAATGATTTAATTTAAGAAGAACTATTCAATCCATACAATAAAGCTAGGGTTCATCAATATCTAGATAGACAAATTTTAGCTCATGTTCATAACCAGAAAACCAAAACAGAGGAAATAAGTAAAAGAATTCAAACAATCCATAATGAAGAATTTGTGTTTCTTCACTTCAATCCTCGAATCTTGGATTAAATCTCTCATGAATTGGACCTTCACCTCCACTCTTAGCTGCCAAAAACTTTCTTTTTCTCAGGAGGTTGGTTCTAAAAATAAAACTGGATCCCTAATTCGCTCTTTAGCTCAGATTTTATAGGTCAGAGATTTTTGCCTGACATGCCCATGGACACGCCCATGTTTGTGGGCGTGTCAATGTTGCTGTTTTAAGCTTTAATGACATGGGCAGTGACATGCCCATGTCCTTGGTCATATTGTTGCTACTACAATGCTGAGTTAGGGATACGGTCAGGGACATGCCCATGTCATTGGACGTGTCACAGCTTCTGTAAGTCAGGAGTAATGGCATGTCCAGAGACACGCCCATGTCTCCAGGCATCTCGAAGCTTCTATAAAGTAGTTGAATGACACGCCCACTAACACGCACATGTCACTAGGCATGTCAATTGAAGAATTTTCCCAACATAGCTTCTTTCCTTATCTTTCATCTATGATTCCAGCCTAAATAACCTTAAGGTCCTAACGTGTCAAAAGTTCCTGGAATCAACCATAATAAACACTTGAACAAACAAATTAAACTCAATTTGATAAGAAATATATTAAGAAAGAGGGCAAAAATATCATCAATTATACACTTATCAAATTCCCCCACACTTGAGTTTTTTCTTGTCCTCAAGCAAACCAAATCACTATAATAGGCAGAAATGAAGGACCCCTCTATATCTAAAGAAAATAAAAGTTTTTACAATACTTGAATTAGAAAACCCAATATTCTCAACCAAAAACTAAATCTCAAACATGATAGTTGAATTACGAAGTTTCAAAACAAAAATCTAACAGATCCAAAATCTAAAAATTCAGAGTTAAAAGATTGAGCATAAAATTCCAAGAACTCAAAATTCATAAAAGAAGTAAGAAAATGTAAGTTTTCTCTCAAGTTCTTTAACCCCTTCGTAAAATGCATTGAGTGAAACATTATTATTATTATTATTATTATTATTATTATTATTATTATTATTATTATTATTATTATTTTCAAAAGGAGTCCGACTTGTTTGAACTGATAGTAACTTTTTGACACAAAGGTAAACATTTGTGATGCCGACCCTCGGTTACTTGGTTAGAATCACCATTCAAATGGCTACTAGCACTATTTATGATTCCAACTCATTTGTTTCATTTCAAGAGTTAAAATCAGCGGAATAGGGATAAATTTTCAAACCTCCTGAAAAATTATTTTAATCTATTTATTTTTTTTTTGTAAAGTGATCAGGGACTTAAGATAATAAAGATGTCATACTAAGTTCGACTCAAGTATCTAAAGAATTGGAATATGCTAAAAAATGTAACTAAGGTTTTAAACTTCAGATGTGCAATTCTCATCAATCAACTACATAATTCAAACTATCACATTTAGGCTTTAGCAATCAATTAAGAAAATTGAGTCAACTTCAACAATAAATTATTGTTCATTAAATCAATCATTATTTTAATAAAAATAGGAAAAAGGGGAACCATTTCACTTCATATTATAATAGCAACCTAGTTTACTTGAATCCAAAAATAAAATCAAAGAAACTAAATGAGACAAATGCATCAAATGGCAAGAATGAAAACAAAAGCTCAATCTATAAGATATCCCTCTCCCCCACACTTAAGACGCACATTGTCCCCAATGTGTGTAAAATAATAAAAAGAACAAAAGAGAGAGAAAACTGCCCTGACATGTCCTGAATCGACATATATGTATATGTTCCAAAAGCATTACGATGTCGATGGACCTACAGGAAAAAAAATGTACATACAGAATTGTGAAGGTTCGAAGACATATAAATAATAATAATAATAATAATAATAATAAACACAAATATAAAAATAAAAAATTAAACGTACAGTCATTACCTCCTCGAGCATAGACTGCTCGAGTCATTACCTCCTCAGTATCTCGTGATCTAGTTGCGCTTGGAAGGATGAGTAGTGCTGCTCCATGGAACGCTGGATCTGATCCTGCTGAGTCAATAATTTATTATGGTTCAGCTCGATTTTTTTATTTTTCCTTCTATCCTGCATATTTGGCATTCAAACTCAGTTGGTTTCGCTCGTCATCCACTTAACATTCACAGAATGATGCCATCTCTGAAAGTAGGGGCTAGAGTAAAAGACGGGTCAGATGAGGAAGGTGGTCTGGCAGTCGTGGACGGGCCAGGGACCTCTGTTGGTGGAGGTGGTGGTATGTTGGAAGTGGGAGTAGGAGGAACCGACTCAAAATATGTAGGAGGAACTAGTCCAGAATCGGTGTGTGGTGCCTGCAGCTCCACCACCTTCTCTTGGTTTAACCGTTTCAAAGTATCCATGCCCAATAGTTTGGCGAGCCCATCCAAAGTCATCGGGAGGCATCCATTCGACACCCCTAAACTGTGAGCAAGTCTCGTGACATACATACCACCATGCAAGTTACCCGATGCCCCTTTCTTGAACTGCTTCTAGAAAAAGTGTGTGATAGCATGAGCTACGTTGCATCGAATCTTCTGAACCATGCAGTTCAAGAAGAATAGCTCCCTCAGGCAACAACTCCTATACTGCTGAGTCAAGCCGCAATGGTGTGAACCAATAGATTATGTACCACTCGACAAGGGAAGGACTCAAAATTTGATGCCATGGATACCTTCGGCTGATACTTGGCAGCATTTGGTGCAAACGTACTCCAAACCCTGGGAGGAATGACATCATACTCCAAAAAATCAACCTCGAAATTAAGATACTCTATGTTCTGCATCTCCTCCGCAGTAAATAGACCCAAACGTACACCAAGTTCATTGATGCTGATGTGGAATTTATGACCTCCCAACTGAAACTTCATCGTCGGCTCGATGATGGAGATCTTGTTTTTATCGAATTGAAAAGTGTAGAAGAACTCTTGGATTAACTCTCTATATGAAGGCTCATTGATGGAGAAGAGTTGTTCCCATCCTAACTAGTTTATCAAATCCTGGACCTCAGTCAGTATATTGGCTAGCTCCATGGCACCCCAATCCAAAACCCTAGGTGGCGACCAATCCTTGTTCCCTAATAGTTCAAACAGTTTTTGTTCCTCCAAAGTTGAGAATCGAAGGAACTTGTGGCCGGCCATAAATTTCCAGATGGGATGGGTAGCAGGTCGGCTTGAGCTACCTTCACCTCTAGCCCACTTAGTTGGTAATTTAGACGACACTTGTTTGCGAGGACCCATGATCTGCAAAATAAATAAGAATAGCCTCAAAACAAGGTACACAAAATAATCCAAGAAGAGAAACACAATAGACCAACCCAACGAAACCAACAATAGCAATGCATTATCAAACAATAAAAGAGCAATTTTAGCCAAAACAACAAGAGCAATGCATTAACAACAAGAGCCATGAACCAATGCTTAACAAGGGCAATTTTTTTTAAATCCCCATAATAGGCAATCTCGATACCCTGCATTGCTACAAGTCAATAACACCATAGCCCAACGTAATAAAAATAAAGGATTTCAACTCATTATGCATAAACAATCAATAACAGTGTGCAAATGTGTGCCTCAACAACCCAAAAAGGGACATAAAATTTTGAAATCACAAAAAAAATCACAATGATGCCTCAATAATCAATTCTGGCCAGAGAATTTTCTAAAACACAATGAGAAAAGCATAACAAATCTACAAAAATTGAATAAAACTCGAAATCCCATAGTAAAAAATTCAAAATCCCTAGAAAATGGCTATGGCAAATAAATAAATCCAAAACAAAATAAAATAGAATCTCTAAGAATCCAAGAAAATAAAATAAATCCAACAATCAACAAAGCTCAAAGGATCTTCAATCAAATCACAAGAAATCGATAGGTGAAATCACAAAAAAAATCACAAGAAGCAAAATAAAATTTCAAAAGTTAAGAGTGTGTGCCTGAATAGCGTGAAGACTGCAAAAAAATCAAAACAAAAATGATTAAACCCCCTCCAAATCACGAAATGGGAGTTGAAATCCCCTCTATGATGAATGGGTATGTGATTTCGAGTGTGAGAGTGTGAAGATTTGAGAGAAAATCATAAAAGAGGGGAAGAGGAGAGAGAAAATTATGTTTGATTCAAAATCGGGGCACGACTTCAAAACTCATGGACACGTCCATAGACACGGATGTGTTAATGGGCATGTCATAACTATGGTTTCTGAACTAAAATGATATGCTCACTGACACAGGCTTGTCAGTGGGCGTGTTGTAGCTACTATGACTCAATTAAATCAACACGACCAGTGACATGGGCGTGTCACTGGGCGTGTGGTTGCTACTGTAAATCTCAAATTTAACCAAAATGACAAAACCAATGACACAGGCATGTCGATGGGCATGTTGTAGCTACTGTGGTCCCATCTAAATGACACGTCCAGTGACACGGGCATGTCATAGCTACTGTCTTTGAAAATAAATAACATGCCTACTAACACGGGCGTGTCTATAAATCAAGCTCAAATTACCCCTCAAAAGAAAATTTTCCTCAACAAATTTAAGTGATCTCAAAGTAACACACCACCAACCAGTGAAAGAAGAATTAAAAACCAAAGAAACAAACTAAAAATAGAAAAATTAAAGAAACAAATATCAAAAACAAATAAAAATAGTTGGTTGCCTCCTACCCAATACTTCTTTAACATCATATTAGTTGGACGTTCGGGATTGGTTCATCTTTAGTATTGGAGGCATAAAACCTCCTTCAACTCACTCTAGTTCCCCCTAAATACAGTTTAAGTTTTTGCCCATTAACCTTAAAATTTCCTTTTTCTGGGTGAGTAATTTCGATTGTCCCATAGGGAAAAACTTCTTTGACTGTAAATGGACCAAGCCATCTTGATTTTAACTTACCTGGAAAAAGTCAAAGCTTCAAATTGTAAAATAATACCTGATCTCCAACTTGAAACTATTTCTGTTCCTTAATGTGAGCATCATGCCATTTCTTAGTCTGCTCTTTATACATCCTTGCATTGTCATAAGCTTGTAATTTCCATTCATCTAGCCCATTGATCTGTAATTTCCTTCTATCACATGCACTAGCTAGATTAAAGTTAATCTATTTTATATCCCAATAAGCATTATGTTCAATTTCCACAGGTAAATGAAAAAGCCTTTCCATATACTAACCTAAATGGTGTAGTTCCCAATGGAGTTTTGAATGCAGTCTTAAAGGCCCATAGAGCATTGTCTAATCTCTCAGACCAATCCTTTTAGATTGCTCTACAGTTTTTTCAAGGATCCTTTTTATTTCTCTATTTGTGTTCTCAACTTGGCCACTAGTTTAGGGATGGTACAAAGTTGAAAACCTATATGTAACACCTAGCCTTTTGAAAACTTTCTCAAGCTGAGCATTACAAAAGTGAGTACCCCTATCACTTATGATCGCTTTTGGTATACCAAATCGAGAAAATAACTTTTTCAAAAACCTCATCACTACCCTAGCATCATTCGTTACTAAAGCTTGGGCTTCAGGCTATTTAGAGACATAGTCTATAGCTACAAGAATATATTTGATACCAAAAGAACTAGGAAACGGTCCCATAAAGTCTATCCCCCATACATCAAAGACTTCACACACTAGAATTCCATTTTGGGGGATCTCATAATGAGAGGAGATGTTTCTAGTTCTTTGACAATGATCACAACATTTCATAAAATCATAGCTATTCCTAAACAATATGGGACAATAAAATCCTGATTCTAGCACCTTTTGAATAGTCCTATTGGCTCTCATATGGACAGCTGGTCCAGCATGACAATGATGAAGAATATTCATCATTTCAGGCCATGCCATGCAATGTCGAATCATGAGGTCTTTACATAACCTAAACAAGAAAGGATCCTCCCAAAAGTAATATTTCAAGTCAGAAAAAAAATTTCTTGTTCTCTTGATAAGTCATATCTTTAGGGAGTTCCCTAGCAGCCAAGTAGTTTGCAAAATCTGCAAACCAAGGTACTTCAAAAGTTGAAACACTTACCTCACTTACCATGGTGTAAAGCTGCCCATCAGGGAAATGATCATCAATGTTCTCTTCTTTGAACTTCTCCAAGGTTGGGTTCTCCAAGCACTAAAGGTGATCTGCTACTAGATTTTTAGCTCCCTTTTTGTCTTGAATCTTCAAATTTAATTTCTACAATAATAAAAACCAACGAATTAGCCTAGGCTTTGCATCTATTTTGGCAAATAAATACCTCAAAGTCGAGTGGTCTGTATCCATAATCACTTTGGACAAGATTAGATATGATCTAAACTTGTCAAAAGCAAAAACCACAGCTAGAAGTTCTTTCTTTGTAGTTGTGTAATTGGCCTGGGTTGTGTTCAGTGTCTTGCTTTTATAATAACTGAAAATGCTTCTCTTTGTGTTGACCCAAAACTTCCCCCATTGCAATATCACTTGCATCACACATCAGTTCGAATGGGAAATTCCAATCGGGAGCTACCATGATTGGAGCATGGGTCAATTTCTCCTTAAGAGTCATGAAAGGTCTTAAACATTCCTCGTCAAACACAAAATCAACATCTTTCTCAAGGAGTCTTGTTAGAGGATGAGCTATCTTAGAAAAGTCGCGTATAAACCTCCAATAGAAGCCGGCATGTCCCAAAAAGCTTCTGATGGCCTTGACCAATGTGGGGGGTGGTAGTTTTTCAATGGTTTCCACCTTAGCCCAGTCCACCTCAATACCCTTGCTTGAAATCTTGTGTCCCAACATGATTCCTTGAACCATGAAATGACATTTTTCCCAATTAAGTACAAGGTTTATTTCCTCACATCTTATCAAGACCCTTTCAAGGTTTTTCAAACAACTTTTGAATGAGCTGCCATAAATCAAGAAATCATCCATGAACACCTCCATAATATCCTCAATAAGCTCATCGAAGATTGCCACCATGCACCATTGAAAAGTTGCAGATGCATTGCATAACCCAAATGGTATCCTTCGATATGCGAATGTCCCCTATGAACAGGTGAATGTAGTTTTCTCTTAGTCTTCCGAGGCAATAGGAATTTGGAAATAGCTGCAAAGGCCATCCAAAAAGCAGTAATACTCATGCCCAGACAATCTCTCCCACATCTGATTAATGAAGGGCAAAGGAAAATGGTCATTTCTAGTTTCATCATTTAACTTCTTGTAGTCAATGCAAACCCTCCAATTGGTAACTGTTCTTGTTGGAATTAGCTCATTATTTTCATTAGGAACAACTGATGTCCCTCCTTTCTTTGCTACTACCTGAATCGGGCTCACCCAAGAGCTATCCAAAATTGGATATATAATTCCCGCATCAAGTAGCTTGATTACTTCAGCTTTAACTACTTCTTTCATCTTAGGGTTTAGTCTCCATTGTGGTTGCACCACTGGCTTGAATTCATCTTCCATCGGTATTTTGTGAGTGCAATAAGATGGACTAATACCCTTGATATCTGCTATCTTCCAAGATATAACTTGTAATATCCCAAAGTACACCCTAAAAGTTTTGAAATATTTATTGTTGTATTTGGATTAATTGTATATGTGTTTAATTGAAAAGGGAAGAGGGTATATGTTGTATATATGGTAATATATACAAGTCAAGAATGGAAGTCAAAAGAAGATAAAATAATTATTTTAAATTTAATTAAGTAATTAAAAGGAAATTTAAAATGAGTGGAAGAGGAAATTAATTGATTATTTTAATATTATTTTTGCTTGGTGGAGGTTTAAAGAGATTGAGTATGTGACTTTGCTTCTCATTTTTCTTCTTCTCTTCTTCTTTTCCTTTCTTGGCCGGCTCCTTCCGAAGCAAGAGAGCAAGAGAGAGTTTTGATTTTCCAAGATCAAAATTAAAGGAGATTTCAAGTAATTAAGTTGGAAATCCAAGAAGTTTCATCATTTTTAGTAAGTTCCCTCTTGATTCTCTTGTTTTATTTGAAGTTGTGTTTGAGTTTAATAGATTGTTGTTGATAGTAAGAGTGTGTTTGATTGTGGTGTGTTTAAGAGTGTTGGATTTGATTTGAAATAAGGAGTTAGGTTGATGTTGGTGTTGGAAGTGTATGAGCTGTGTTTGTGTTAGGGTTGTGAATTGGTGATTATTATTGTAGATGTTGAGTTTGATTAATTATTCTTATAGATCTTCATGATATTGGTGTTTAATGAAGTTAGAAGCATAGAATACATGAGTTTGGTCCGAAACAGCAGCATTTTAGATGCCACGCCCGTGGCCCTTGGCTGCCATGACCGTGGCCATTGGAAGCCATGGCTGTGGGGGGTTTTGAGCAAGGGAGGCAGAACCATTTGTTAACCCACGCCCGTGGGGGTTGGGAGGCCACGACCGTGGGGTCCTAGAGAGAGATGTTGGCTTGTAGTTTATGATCTATGGGTCTAGTATGAGATTAATAGGTGTATAATTGTATTGAAGATTTATGTGTATTATTCTTTTTGAATTAGGTTGTGAAAAAGTTAAGTTGCCTTAATTCAAGTGGTGAAGAATTCTTGGAAGAGGAAGGATATAGATTGGCGTGAGTTGTTCTTGAGGTAAGTACAAACTTACATGGTTGCATATATTTACATGATTTTGAGACTTAACACATTTGGTTGTAAATGTGTTAAGTAATTTACTATAATGTTAATACAATTTGATTAATGTTATGATTTATATAATGTGAAAGATATAATGATCATTCATGTGTATGTGCAATGCAATTGGATATGATGAATACTTTAATGTTGAATTGCTTTAATGTGACTTGAGATATGATGAGATGTAAAGCCATTGTTGTTGGCTATAATGATGCAAATGAGATAATTGAGGCATGGTTGCCTAAATGATGATGAGAAAATGAGAATGAAATTATTAATGAAATAATGAATGAATTGTGTGTCTAATGTATTATTCCATTTTCAGAGTTTTGTTGTTGGTGGCATGCCTAATAGTAACAATCTCTTGAAGTTAGGTTGGGCTTGATCCTTGAAGCCAAGTTGGGTTGAAGTCTAGCATGCTTAACTCCCCTTGAAGCTTGGTTGGGTCTAGTCCTTGAAGCCTAATTGAGATGTTACAACCCTTGAAGCTAGGTTGGGTTTGGTTCTTGAAGCCAAGTTGGGTTGATACTTAGCATGCTTTGTTCCCCTTGAAGCTTGGTTGAACCTAATCCTTGAAGCCTAGTTGGGATAATGATAATGATAAATGTGATAATTGAACCAAAACATTAACTCTGAAAGTTGAATGGCATATTAGTGTCTTTTGGGCCCATGCTTGTCTTTGTTTAAATGTGATTCATGAATGGTGAAACAAATGAATAATAAGTTTCAATGTAAGACTTTGAAGTATGATATTCTTATGTATTGTTTATAATATTTGAACTGTGACATTGGCATTGCATTGAAACATTTTGTTATTATGGTTTGTACCAATAAGCCGTTGGCTTAGCGCGATTGTGGTTCATCGCGCAGGTGACAGGGTAGAGCCAAAGAGTTCATCTAGACCGAGTCAAGTCTAGATTTTGAAGTGTTGATTGTGAGCTTAAAGATCAAAGACTGACTGCCAAACATGTATAAACTTTATATTTTGTAAAATTTAATTTTTATGTTTATGTATTTGTAAATACCTCTACATTTTCCGCTGCGTATTGAATGAATGTTTTACTTACTGTGTTTTATGATATAACTTAAATGTTTTAAGTTTGCTCATGTTATTGTATAAAGGAATGATTGGTTTGGTTAGTAAACCGTAGCATTCCTATATTCGGTATACGTGTATTACGAGTGTGGTGGTATGTAGTATACGTATACAGGATATAGGGGTGTTACATAACTTGCTTATGCTTTTGTGGCAACTCAATGAGTTTTACCTTCTGCTTATAAGATAGGTGGGAACTCAAAATAATTAGCAATTTATTCTCCTCCCCCAGGAATACATACTCAAGATGATCCGAAAGAATATTAAGTTCTAAGTTGGGTGGATCAATCACAGATGGTCACGGCTTCTGTTGTTTTGGCATTTCAATGGTTTCATATGCCCCGACTCTTAAATGATTTGCTTGCTTCAAGATAAGCAAGCTGCTCCAGTGCTTCCTGATTCTCAACATTATCCTACAATAAACACAACTCAAGAGGATCCTTGGAAACAATATTAGTAACATAATTTAAGGTTTCATGCTCAACGATATCGTTGCATGAACCCACTTTATTGATTGTAAGTGGGTGCTTCATAGCATAATGTATATTAAAAACAACTTTCTCATTTTCCACTCTTAAGGTCAATATTCCATCATGGACATCAATAAGGGCACGGGCTGTATTCAACAATGGCCTTCCAAGGATAAGCAAAACATCTGCATCCTCATCTAAATCAATGACAACAAAATTATTGGGGAAAATGAAATCCCCGACTTTTACCAACACATCCTGTACAATACCACGAGGGTGAATTACTGACTTATCAGCAAGTTGAATGGTCATGAGTGTTGATCTAGGTTCTTTGACACCTAACTCTTTAAACATTTTATGAGGCATAACTCTTATGCTAGCCTCCAAGTCAGCCAATGCACTTTAAACTTCAAGATTACCTATCAAACATGGGATAATAGAACTACCAAGATCTTTTAATTTCTTAGGCAACCTCTTCTGCAAAATTGCTGAAATCTTTTCTGACAATTACACTAAAGAAACTTCCTCAAGTTTCCATTTGTTAGAAAGGATATCTTTAAAAAATTTAGCATATTTGGGCATCTACAATAAAGCTTCAGTAAATAGAATATTAATGTGCAACTGTTTAAAGAGTAAAAGGAACTTACCAAACTGAGCATTTATCTTGTCCTTGTTCAACCTTGCTAAATATGCCACTCAAGGTTGGTATTCCTTCTCTACTGGACTCGGTATTTTCTTTCTCATTTTCCACTACAGCCTTCTCACCCGAAGCGACAGTAGGGTTATCTTCTTTTTTCCGTGTCTCAACCTCATCTGCTTGTGACTCAGCCTCTTTTTCAACCACACCACCCTTAATTTCCTTTTCACTCCTTAGAGTAATTACCTTTAACTGTTCCTTCGGATTTGCCTCAATATTGCTAGGTAAGCTCCCTTGTGGTCGTTCACTGAGTAACTTGGCAATTTGCCCATCTGATTTTCCAAATTGTGAATGGAGGCTTGCTGATTTCTAAGGGTGATTTCTGTTGATTGAAATCTGGTTTCCAAAGCTGCTATAAACTTCTCCATCATGTCCTCCAAATTGTTCTTTCTTGGAGGGGCAGCTTGTTGATGTTGAGGCTACTAAAATCCAGGGGGAGGCCTTGGATTATTCTGATTATTCCAAGAGAAATTTGGTGATTTCTCCACCCTTGATTATATGTGTTGCTATAGTGGTTGTTCTGCTATTGCCTAGGCATATTTCCAACATAATCCACCTACTCCTATCTAGAAAACATATTGCCACTTTGGCAATCTTGACTTTGATGTCCACCCCCACACTATTCACAAGACATCATTTGCATTGATTTTCCTGAAGATGAAGCTAAAGAATCAATCTTTTTATCCATTGCTTCCAACTGTGCTGTCAAAGCCACCACGGGATCCAATTGATGTGAACCAGTGACCCTCAGTTTTCCTTTTTTTCTTGTATTTTTCCACTGATAATTGGTAAGGGCCATATCTTCAATCAATCCCTTGCTTGTTCAGGTGTCTTATTATTTATGGTACCTCCACCAGCTGCATTGATGGATTGCTTACTTGCATAATTCAATCCATTGTAGAAAGTTTGAATTTGGAGCCATAATGGAAGCCCATGATGAGGACACTTTCTCAATAAATCTTTGAACCTCTCCCAAGCATCATAAAATGTCTCACCATCCAGCTAGAGAAAAGATGAAATATCATTCCTCAACTTGGCAGTCTTGGACGGTGGAAAATATTTTTCTAAGAACTTTTCTGCCAATTGAACCCATGTCGTGAAAGTGTTTGGGGGGAAAGATTTCAGCCATTTATTCGGTCGATCTCTAAGTGTGAATGGGAACAACCTCAGCCTAATTGTATCCTTAAAGATATTCTGCATCTTGAATGTGTCTCATATTTCTAGAAAAGTCTCAATATGTGCATTAGGATCTTCATCTGGGAACCCATCAAACTAGCAAGTCTGCTGCACCATTTGAATTACATTTGTCTTTATCTCAAATTTGTTTGCAACAACTACTGGTGTCTATATGCTCGAATCAAGCCCATTAAGAGGGGCCTAGCAAATTTTTGCATTGTTCTTGGCTCATTTCCTGCCATCACTTAAAGTTCTTCTTCTGAGCTGAGATCTTCAAAGTTTGGTTCCATTTATGCCATAACTTCTTCCCTTTCTTCCTTTCACTTTCTCCTCAATGTTCTCTCTGACTCTTGATCTAATTCAAGTAATTTGAAAGAGCTAGCTTGGGTTATAAAGGGTAAGAAGTACCTAAAATGACAATCAACAAGCAAGAACTAATGTTAAAATAATTAAAAATAAAAACTAAATCAACAGTCTTGATTTTATTACTAATATTGAAAATCGTTGTCCCCGGTAACGGGGCTAAAAACTTGATGATGAATCTATGCTATCGCAGTGTTACCACAAGTGCACGGGTCGTGCAAGTAATAAAATAGTGAGTAAGATATCGTTCCACTGGGGATAAGGTCAAATATTAGTGCAAATTTCAACTGTTATTTAGCTAATCAATAGTTTGTGTGGTGATTAAAATAAAAGATGAATTACTAAATAAATTAATGTAAAGAAAAATTGAATGTTGTGCAACAAAGGTTGATGATGAAGATACTATCCAGATATTGAATCCCCCTAGACATAAAAAGCATTTATGAATATCAATTCAATTAAA
This sequence comes from Garcia nutans, assembly GCA_947685225.1. Lineage (NCBI taxonomy): Eukaryota > Viridiplantae > Streptophyta > Magnoliopsida > Malpighiales > Euphorbiaceae > Garcia > Garcia nutans. The sequence goes on from CANTUV010000013.1 coordinate 31,471,296, forward strand.
TAAAATAATTGAGCTGAATTGGCATTCCCCTAAATTAGATTAAAACCTCTCTCAAGTGAATTAATCCCTAATAACTGAGTAGAATGCTAGGAATCTCTTCTCAAGCATAATTAAATAGATCTTGCAATAAGAACAAGGAACTTTGAACCAAAGGGTCTTGTAAGTCTATCTCTGGCACTCCAATCAACCCTCAATCCTAATGAAAATTTTGTTCATATCAAGCTTTCTCAAGTCAATAATATGAAAATTGCAACCAATCAATAAGCATGCTATTATCAATTGGAATAAGAAATTAAGAATCAAAAGGATAAAACAAACTCAATCAAATGATTTAATTTAATAAGAACTATTCAATCCATACAAAAAAACCAGGGTTCATCAATATCTAGATAGATAAATTTTAGCTCATGTTCATAACCAGAAAACCAAAACAGAGGAAATAAGTAAAAGAATTCAAACAATCCATAATGAACAATTTGTGTTTCTTCACTTCAATCCTCGAATCATGGATTAAATCTCGCATGAATTGGATCTTCACCTTCACTTTTAGCTACTAAAAACTCTCTTTTTCTTAGCAGGTCAACTCTAAAAATAAAATTGGTCTCTAATTCGCTCTTTAGCTCAGATTTTATAGCTCAGAGATTTTTGCCTAACATGCCCATGGACACGCCCATATCCATGGCCATGTCAACGGTGCTATTTCGAGCTTTAACGACATGGGCAGTGACACGCCATGTCCTTGGGCATGTCATTGCTACTGCAATGTTGAGTTAGGAAGATAGTCAGGGACATGCCCTTTTCATTGGGTGTGCCACAGCTTCTATAAGTCAGGAGTAATGGCACGTTCAGGGACGCGCCCATGTCTCCGGGCGTGTCGAAGCTTCTTTAAAGTAGTTGAATGAGACGGCCACTGACACGCCCATGTCACTGGGTGGGTCAATTGAAGAATTTGCCCAACATAGCTTCTTTCCTTGTCTTTCATCTATGATTCCGGACTAAATAAGCTTAAGGCCCCAACGTGTCAAAAGTTCCTGGAATCAACCCTAATAAACACTTGAACAAACAAATTAAACTCAATTTGACAAGAAATATATTAAGAAATAGGAAAAAATATCATCAATTATACACTTATCACTATTAAAACATCTCTCTTAGTAGGCAGAGTCCATTAGTGGAGATAGTTTGAATAAGCATACATATGAGATAGACAATATTCAAACTCAATGAGACCTTTGGCCAAGTAATATGCATGTGCCTATCTAAAGGGCAATAGTTCTTGTTTGAATGGAAATGATTCCCCAAGTTTAGTATGATAAATAGGGTTATCATGTTATAGATGTGCTAATTTGGGAAAATTGAGTCCTATGGTACAAAGATACTGATTTGACAAAGCCAAATTATGATTTTAAGATTTTAAAAAATGTTTTTGTCATATAAAACCTTCAAGTTAAGGGAAATATGTTACATTATCATACCTCAAAGGAAACAATGCGCAAAAGAGGGCCAATGAAAGAATCACTTGCAAGGTCATGTCATGATGTAGTTATCAACCAAATAGATATCTTGCATAACTTTGGCTACCATGCTTGGGGCCTCCACTACTCATGTTTTCAACATCTTGAAGATAAAAGCCATAAATACGAAGCCTTTTGTCATTCTAATCCAAGACCTGAATGAGCATCTGGAAAGAACCAATGAGAATACTTTGGCTGATCACCTCAGTCTATGAGTCGATGGAACCACTATAAGTATTATTAATGCATATCATGCATACATGAGCGTATCACATTGCATTTTATTATCTTGTATTGCCTATCCATTTTCAAAGTGAACAACAAATATTCTATGAACCAAATAATGAGAAGTAGATATGGGAAAATACAAACAGACATCAATCAAATATGAACAAAATATAGATACGAACAATCATATATGAGAAGCAGATATGAATAAGCTTGTGAAAGCATCTAAATAAAATACAAACATCAATCAGAGCCTGCATGGGAGCAAAATCATTGGTTTGAGCCTACACAGGGGGAAAAGTTTCTCCTTTCAAATTTTTGAGTTTATGCGTGTACAAAATATTTTCAGACTCACTTTCAATATTTTGCCACGCACGGGGCAAGGAGAAGATATGAGGACTAGCTAAAAAATAGCTGAATTTTTTGTAAAAGATCATTTAGGAATGGAACAAGAAGAAAATTAGAACTCTCAAGAAAATGAAGATGCAAAAGATAAAAGATCAGCCTAATTAGAAGAGCTGAAGCCAATATAGGAAAAATCTCCAAAGGATGAAGATCCATTTTGAAGGTTGAAGACCCGATGTCCAAGGATGAAGATCCATTTTAAAGGGTGAAGTCCCAATGTCTATGGATGAAGATCCAAGGTCCAAGGATGAAGATTCATTTTGAGGGTGAAGACCCATAATCCACTAAAGAATGGAATAACCGGCTAGAAGAAAGCCAAAATTCCCAGATGACAGAAGGTCAGCCCAGCTAGAAGAGCTGGAGTCGATGCATTAAAGAATGGAGCAAGTGGCTAGAAGAAAGCCATGATAGAAGATCAATCATCTAGAAGAGCTAAAATTTATTAGCTAGAAGAAAGCTAGAACTCTCAAACTAACAGAAGGTCAACAAATCCAGTTTCGGATCAAGAACCCAAATCCAGTTTTGGGTCGAGAACCCAAAATCTAGTTTTGGTCAAGAACCCAAAATTCATTTTTGAGTCAAGAACCCAATCCAGTCTAAGGTCGAGAACCCAAATCTAGTTTAGGGCCGAGAACCCAAAATTCAATCTCTGGTCCATGTACCCAAATCAAATTACTTTCTAGTCCAGAACTCATTCTAAGTCTAGAATTCAAACCTATCCGGGTCTAGAACCCAAAACTTTTTCGAGTCTAGAACTCATTACGGGTTCACAACCCAAACCTATTCTTGTCCAAACCCCAAGTCTTTTTTGAGTCCAGAACTCATTCTTGGTCTAAAACTCAAATCAAATCACATCTCAGGTCCAAACCCAAACCAACTCCAACCTCAGGTCGAGAATCCATCCTTATCCAAAATCAATAAAAAATCATGTTGCTTTTCACTCTCTTCTACTGAAGTCTCAGATACTTCAAGCAGGGGCCAAACTGCAGACTCTTGATTTCACCTTGACTAGCCCGTTGCTAATTAACAAGGCCTAAGTCATAAACCTTTTGATTAGATGGTATAATTTAATGGGATGGTTGAAGCTTTAAAACCCTAAAGAGGTTTGTTTTGAAGGTTTTATAGGGTCTAATTCGATGTTAGGGCATTCAGGGGTGTATCCAAGTCAAACTGGGTCTCCCAATTCTATATGGAATAGCCCATATTCCCAATTCAATATAAGACCTTAAGTTTGGCTCCCATATCAAATTGGAAAGCCCCATTTTGATATGGGATAGTCCCATATCAAATTGGGACGTTCCCAATATGATATGGGACCTTAGTTTGGCTCCCAAATCAAATTAGGCCTTCCCTAATTTGATATGGAGCTTATTAATTTTGATTCCATGTCAGATTAGGAGATGTGGGAGTCTGACATGGTCTCGTTTTTCCATGAATTCAAGTTTCATTAATTCGATATGCATCAGGAATCCATTTTTAAAATGAAAAGTTTTCACAATGTTTTAACCTAATGCACACTCATATAAATACAGGTTTTAAAACCATCAAAAAGGGGACTGGCAGCCAAGAAACTGGAGAAATGATTAGCAACCTTCAGCAAGGACTTTTGAACTTCATCAAGAGAGGTAGCAACCCAAAAGTAATAGATATACAACAAGAACACTGAGAGGAAAGGATAAGGATTAGCAATCATTGAGCTTAATGCAGTATCAAGCACAAAGCAACATCTTGATCAGGAAAAGAAAAGCAATGATTAAACACAGATAACATTATCAAACAAGGAAGTGGCTTACTATCTTAGTTTTATTGAACCAAGAGTTGCAGGTTGGTGTGTTGCGCTCTAATAAACACTACTAAAGCTACACTTGCAAGTATACGAGGCTGCTATAGTATTTCGTTGAACACCTCAAGGTCATCTCACAAGGAAGCCAGATAAGCTTAATTATTTATCAAATCATAAATAACAAATTATCAATAAAATTAAATTGCTAAACAACTAATGAAAACAGAAAGGAATTTAATTTAATGGAATGAAAGAAAATTGAACAAATATATTGATTCACTTAATAGAAAAGCCTAGGGTTTGCACTTCTCTACTAATTTATATGTATGAACGGCTATTCCTCTCAACTGATTTAATTTCAAAGATCAGATTTCAAGCAACTTAATTAATCAAATTAAGGAAATAAGCTCTCGCATTCAATCCTTTTTCAATTAATCTTATTACAATCAAAATGATACTTTCCTTAGGTTTATATTTCTAATTCACCTAAGTCCCTAATTAAATTATCCGGTATTAGACTTCATTTCTCAATCCTTCATCTAAATACCTAAAACACATAATTGGTGGCCAATCAATTATATATTAACGTTAATCCATTCAATTAAGGATAAAAGAAATAAACCAATTAAGAGAAATAACCAGTTCATACAATCATAGTAGATCCATACAAAACCTAGACTAGATCAAAATTAGTTCATAATAATGCTATCAAACAAATTCATCTCATTGAAATTCAAATAAATTAATTTAGACATTAAAGAATTCATAAATAAAATTTCAATGAACTTAAGAAATAGAGTTGAAGAACAAAACCAATTACAATCTTCCTTTTGTTTCTAAAGAATCTCTTGCTCAGATTTTGCTAAAGGAATAATGTAATGGCTAGAACTAATTTGATCTAGAGTGTTTCAATGAAAGTGAAATCAATCTTCTTTAATTCTCTTGTTTTAGAGAAAAGTTCTTAGAGAAAATTGAAGAACGGCTCAAAGAATGTGTGTAGAACGGATGAAGAAGTCGCCAACGGCTGAAGAAGAAGAAGTCCTCTCCCCCTTGCCCTAATTCTTCTATTTATACAAATCCCTTGCTAAAAATCCGGCGTCTTTTCTTTCTTTGGTCTCATGGAGTGACACAGCCAAGCTTGACACGGCCACTGGCTTGGCCGTGTCACCTGGGTATGTCATCTTTTGTTTCTCCTTTGGTCTTCTTTGTTCTTTGAAGATGAGAGTGACATGGCCAAGCTCCTCGCCATGTCATGTGACACGGCCAGTGGCTTGGCCGTGTCTCCTTGGTGTGTCAGCTTCTGTGTTTTTTCTTTGGTTTTCTTTGTTCTTGGCTTAGGATGGGACACGGCCAAGCTTGTGGCCGTGTCACCTGCCAGTGTCAACTTCTGCCAAATTTTCCTTTCTTTCTTGGTTTCTTTGGTTTTGCCCTTTAGGTGAGACATGGCCAGTGGCTTAGCCGTGTCTCCTGCCCGTGTCATGATCTGCCAAAAATTTCCTTGAGGTAACATGGCCAAGATTGATTTGGCTTGGCTATGTCTTGCTTGATTCATGCTCCTCTTTCTTTGTTTTGATCTTCCAAGGGGGATTTTGCACTTTAACCTAAAACAAACACTTTAAACAAACTTTAAACAAGAATCAAATGAAACATTAACCAAAAACACATAAACATCATACTAAAAACTAGTACAAAAATGATCCAAACACTAGGATAAATCAAAACTACCAAAACGCATGAAATCACTAAATAAACAGATTAAAACTACCAAAATGCATGAAGAAAACAATAATTATCATAATAAATAAATTGTAACATCCTCATACCCTATATACGTACAATAAATATTTTCAGCATATGTAAAATACTCATATACGGTATAAAAAAGTCACAGACAAATTTAATAAAAATTTTCATATTTTTGTTTTAAGATTTCAAATACTAATATATAAAATAAATAGTATATAAATATTCTTTGCTTGTTATAGGAATCCAAAATAAATATTTTATATGAAAATCTCTGAAAAAATTTTGCCAGAGTTTCGTTTATAATTTGGACGTTCCCAAAATTCAGCAAAACACAACCTGCATAAAGCAAACACTCCCAATAAAAATCAATTCACCATTTTACCAATACTTCTCAATTTCTCCATATTTTCTCAAAATACTTATATATAGATATATAAATTAACAACACATATAAAATCCCATCTGAACAAATTATTCAAAACATTCTTTACAATTTACATTATATACTTCCAAAAACATATCATAACATATATAATATCAAAATACATTGTAATATCAAATATCTACATGCTGGCAACTAGCTCTGATCTTGATGTACCAAAAAACAACTCTTCAAGCTCAATAAATACAAATCTAGACCTGACCAGGTCTAGTAGAACTATCTGACTCTACCAAATCATCCATGACACCTACGCGACGAATTACATTCGCGCTAAGCTGAAGCCTAGTGGTACAAACTTTGATAATAGAAATAAAACTCAATGCAATGTCTATGCACAATGCATATAGATGTCACATCATTCTACTTTCTTATATTTTTCAAATATTTCATAATCACAACTCATAGCATTATATTGCTCAATTGTATCACAATTCATAATTCACATTAAAGCAAAGACAAGCATGGGCCCAAAAGGATCTAATATGCTATTCAAATTTCAGAGTTACTGCTTTGGTCCATTATGACACCATGTGTCTAGCCCCGTAGGCAATATATCCATGGATAATGTAACAGCCCCAGTCTCTTGGACCTCAACCTGGCTAGACCCTTAGGCCCAAGTATCTTGGTCCTCAACCCGGCTAGACTGCTACAGTTTTTGAGGCTTACGACCCAGTTTTTTCACCCCAAAAATATCATATTTATCAGCTAGCCTGGCTTACAACCCAGTCTTTTCACCATTCCAGCGTATAGCCCATAGGCAATCATAGGTATGCCGCCAAACCCAGAACTCTGAAAATTGAATAACATACTAGGCACATAATTTATTCATATTTCTCATTATTAATCTCTTTCTCGTTTTCACATATTCAATCTAGGCACATTGCCTTATTTTCACATTTTTATCAATATCAATTAATTTCATTATTCCACATATCTCATTTTTACATTCACAACACATTACCCAATTACTTTGGGTATTTCACATAATATACATATTTCACATTCTACACAATTTAGCCATTATCAATGGCTTTTCACAATGCATTTAACACATATATGACATTACAAATGTCATAGTACATTATTCATACACAATCAATGAACCAAGTAACTTAACACATTTTTCAACCAAAATGTGTTAAACCCAAATGTCATGCAAATATAAACAATATATTCAAAATTTGTACATACCTCCACTAGCAACCCAAAGCAAGCTTAACACAACCTCCAATCCTATCCTTCCAACTCGCCCTTCACCACTTGGATGAAGCAAATCAACCTCCCTCAATGCCTATACCAAATGTGATCATACATAATCATTTAATATCACATTCTAAGGTATTCTCAACATCAAACCATAATTAAACATCACTCTAAGCCAAATCCCAAAATTAGGCTTCACCTCACTTTAACTTTGAAAAACCATATCAAGCCATTTAAATTAGTGTTTTAAGTTTATTAATATCATTAGAAACATGTTTTAGCATGTTTAAACCAATCACATTAATTAACCACATGCTTATGTCCAAAACCCTAAAATGGCATAACCTTCACCATTGAAGGATCTCCACTCCAACTCAATCCAATTACCATTTCAATCTTATTCTACCACTTATATCATTAAATAACATGATTTAAGCATTAAAATCAAACAATTAATCATTTTTGAAAATTCACTTTTCCAAAACCTAAATCAATACTACCATTCTCAAACTTCAACCAAATACAACCAAATCCAATATTTGACTTTAAAATACTTGTTTATGAATCAAAACAACACATTTGGAACAAATTTACACAATTAAAGCTCATGTTTCCCCAAACCCAAAAGTTCCATAACCCTAAATTCTCTGTCTTCACCATTCTTTAACCAAACTCCATCATCTCTTCAATCTAGCCTTAGAATCATTGTTACTATCCAAAATAACATCATACACACTGTTAGACAAATGATCTTAATTTTGATCCTTGACAACTCAAATGGATGATCTATTTTAACTTGTGTTTGAGAAAGCTTGTTGCAGGATTAGGTTGCTTCAATTAAAGGTGAACAGAACAAGTATAGCGGTCGCACCTCACCTGAATACGACCGTTCCATGCAATTACAAAATGAAACCTTGTCACAGTAGGTTTCGCGGTCAAAAGTTTGACCATAGTCGCGACCGCTCCTACATAATAGCGACCGTCCTAATATTTGCCCGACCGCTACTCAAGGAACTTAAATCATTACAATCACAGTAAGGTTCGCGGTAACAAGAACGGTGAATAACTCGACCTCGCTTATCACTTTAGCGACCGCCCCATTCAGAGTCGCGACCGCCCCACAATTCAAGAAGAAATTGCTCAAAGAGACAGTAGTGTTCGCGTCCTCAGATGCGTCCAGAAGTTCGACGCGAGAATGTGAGTTCGACCGCGAAAAGCTACGAAGGGCAACCGCGAGATTCAAATTGTGGCGGACATCTCTTTTGCTCTGTCAGAAAGTGACACGTGACATGACCGTTGTAAACCCACTTCAATATTCAAAAAGGGCGACCGCACCTTTGCTTGGCGCGACCGTCCCGACAAAGACAGTATGGGCAAAAAACGGTCGGACAAACACATCATGGGCAAGATTCCAGCTGTAGAGCACTAAAATTCGACCGTTGAAGCTTTTTCAAAAGTAGCGACCGTCCCTGGTTAAAAGGACGACCGCGTGAAGCATGAGCGCGACCATCCTTGTATGAAGGGCGACCGCTAAGTGCTTCGGACAGTTTAAGTAAAGAAGGTCTAATCTGCCAAGACTTTATTCTAAACAGCAATAACGTCTAGTAAGACCACATTGGCTATAAATACAATGTTTCCATGAGAAAATAAAGAGAGACAACATTATTAAGAAAAGATTTTCATAGCCAAGCAACAAATTTCCTTTTACTTAAACTTGTATTTGAATTGTTATGAATGTTAGGTGTTAGCATTGAAAACACCATTGTATAAGTTTGAGTGTAAGCTTGGGAAACACTTGGGTTGTGAGAGTAAGCCTTGTAAAACTCTTGTTAGGTTGAGAGAGTGAGCCTTGTAAAACTCTTGTTTGGGTTGTAAGTGTGAGCCTAAGAAAAACACTTGTAAAGTTGGAAGTGAGCTTGTGAAAACTTCAAAGACTAGTGGAACCTTAACAAGTTGTTAAGGAAGTGGATGTAGGATTGAAGTAAATCCGAACCACTATAAATCTTGTGTGTTCTTTTCTTCTTCCATTACTCAACCAATTCTTTATTCCGCATTTCTCGTTTGTTGAGTTTTTTAAATTGTCATAACTTCTTGAGGAAACCAATTCACCCCCCCTCTTGGTTGCCATCTTGGGACAACAATTGGTATCAGAGCCCTGAGATTTCTTAAACTTAATTGTGAAATCTAATCCACAATGGCAACTTCTTCTTCATCAAGCTCTCATGGAAATCTTAACTCTATTCTTAGACCCTACTTTGATGGAACGGATTACTCATACTGGAAACACAAAATGTATTTGTTTCTAGACAGTGAAGGGATTGAACTATGGGATTTCGTGGAAAATGAGTGGAAATCTCCTACTCATGAAGTTGACGGTATTCAAGTTCCACTTCCCAAAGCTCAATGGTCAACGAGCAATATCAGAGATCGATTCAAGAACAATAGAGCTGCTTCCATCTTGATGAACTCCATTTCAAGAGAAGAAGGTGGAAGAGTTCAACATTTAACTTGTGCACATTGTATTTGGAAAACACTTGAAAACTACCATGAAGGTACAACTCAAGTAAGATTTACCAAGAAACAAATGCATGTTCATGAGTATGAGCTATTCAAGATGAAACCAAATGAAAATGTCACCGACATGACAAATCGCTTGCTTGCTATTGTCAATGAACTGAAGAAGTATGGCAAGGTATATGATCAAGGTGATGTAAACAGTAAAATCTTGAGAGCCCTAAGAGCTAGAAAGAACTTTGAATCCAAAGTATCATCCATAGAAGAAGCTCATGATCTCAGCACATTAAGAACCGACGAGCTAGTTGGTAAATTACTCACTTTTGAGCTGCACAGTGAAAAAGAAGAAGATCAAGGTGAGAAAGAAAAGAGAAAACCAATTGCACTCAAAGCAATCAAAGAAGTTGAGAGCTCAAGCAATGAAGGTACTGATGATGAAGATGAAATGGCAATGTTCTCAAAAAGAATGAATGAATGGAAAAGGAAGAAAAGATTACAAGCAAACAAAGGTACACCTCCTAAATTCTCCTTCAAAGATAAAGAAAAGAAAAATGAGGTAAAATGCTATGAATGTGGAAAAACCGGTCACATCAAGTCGGATTGCTACAAATTAAAGAACAAAAGGAAATGGGATAAAGAAAAGAAAAAGTCTCTCAAAGCCACATGGGATGACTCTTCCTCAAGTGAAGAAGAAGAAGAGGAAGGAATTGCAAATCTTTGTCTCATGGCTATTGAAGATGACCCCAATGAGGTAAGTACTCAATCCTTTGATCTTGTAGCACATGATGATATAAGTGATATAGATGATAGTGATTTGATTGAGCACATGAATTCTAAAATAGAAAAATATTTCTCTAAAATGATGCTCTATAAAGAGAAAAACTCTAAGTTAGAAAAGGATTTTATATGCTTAAAGAACTCTACCTTAGAATTGAAAACCTCAAATGAACACTTAATGAATACAATAGGAGAATTAAATAAAAGCTCACATGACTTAGAAAAGGTGAATAAAGAGAATGAGACATTGAAGCATGAACTAAAAGAACTAAAAGAATCAATTTCCAGATTTCATAAAGGAAAGGAAGCATTGAACACATTAATTAATAATCAAAGATCACCTTCCATGAAATATGGATTAGGATTCAATAGCTCAACCAACATTGCACCTAGTAAACCAACTTTTGTGAAAGCATCTACAACTAAAATTTCTGATGTTCATATCAAAGATGCTTGCACCAAGTCTAAAAGAACTTCTTACGGTTCACTAGGAGATAAAGCCAAAAACAATTATGCATTGTTGTTTACTAAACTTGTACAAAAGAAATCACATACTTATAGTTGTATGTATAATGCAAAAAGAAAAATGCAGAAGCATAGGATACCATGGCAATGCACATATTGCATGAAATTTGGTCACAAAAATTTCTATTGTTATATAAGAAAAGCTCATCTCAATTTAGAAGGCACTCTTTCTACTAACCATCAAGGACCCAACTATATGTGGGTACCTAAAAAAGGATGATCACAATTGGCTTGCAGGTATGCCTAAAATCTACTACCAATGAAAGCACATGGCTTGTGGATAGTGGATGCTCAAGGCATATGACTGGAAATGCAAAGCTCTTTACAAGTATTACCTATAAACATGGAGGTAACGTAACTTTTGGAAACAATGCTAAAGGTAAAATTCTTGGTGTTGGCTCCATTGGTTCTATTGGTAAGGATTTAATTGAAGATGTATGGCTTGTTGATGGTTTGAAACATAACTTGCTAAGTGTTAGTCAACTTTGTGATAAAGCATACTTTGTTAAGTTTGATTCCAAGGAATGCAAAATCACAAATTCAAATGATGTTATCATATTTAAGGGTACTAGAACAAACAACACTTACAATGTAAGCATACATTCTAATCATACATGTTTAATGTCCACTAATAATGATGCATGGTTATGGCATAGAAGACTAGGACATGCTGGTATGGATCAATTGAAATATATTTGTAATGAGAATTTAGTTGATGGCTTACCTAAGATAAAATATGATAAAGACAGAATTTGTGAACCTTGTCAACATGGTAAGCAACATAAAAGCTCATTTAAATCAAAGTGTGTTATAAGCACCTCTAGACCTTTAGAGCTCATTCATTTAGACTTGTTTGGACCAAATAGAGTTACAAGCTTAGGAGGCAAATCATATGCATTTGTTCTTGTTGATGACTACTCTAGATTCACATGGGTTAATTTCTTAGCTCAAAAGAATGAAGCCTTTAATTACTTCAAAACCTTTGCAAAAAGAGTTCAAAATGAAAAAGGATATGTGATCACATCTATTAGAAGTGATCATGGCAAAGAATTTGAAAATGAAAACTTTTGCAATGAACTTGGCATTTCACACAATTTTTCTGCTCCTAGAACTCCACAGCAAAATGGTGTAGTTGAAAGGAAAAATAGAACTTTAATCGAAATGGCTAGGACAATGCTCAATGAATATGATTTACCATCTTATTTTTGGGCGGAAGCCGTTAATACAGCTTGTTACATTGCAAATCGTGTTTATAAAAGGCATTTAACTAATAAAACTTCTTATGAGCTATGGAATGGAAGAATACCCAGAATTGGATATTTTAGAGTATTTGGATGCAAATGCTTCATATTGAATACCAAGGATAATCTTGGAAAATTCTCATCCAAATCAGATGAAGGCATATTCTTAGGATATTCATCATATAGCAAAGCATATAGAGTATTTAATATGAAAACTCTAGTTATAGAAGAATCAATGCATGTTGTATTTGATGAATCATCTAAACTTGATCAAAAGAAAGGTATTACTTTCAATGACCCTGCAGGCACTCTTGAACCTCTTGAATCTATTGATGCTCCAAAGATCAATCAACTTGAAGAAAAGGCTCAAGATCTACCTAAGGATTGGCAATACAAGAAAGATCATCCAAAGGAACTCATCATTGGAGAAACATCAAAGGGAGTAACTACTAGATCTAAAATTAATCATATTGATGTTAATGTTGCTTTTGTTTCTCAAATTGAACCAAAAACTATTGAGGAAGCTTTAAATGATGAAAATTGGATAACTGCAATGCAAGATGAGCTTAATCAATTTGAAAGAAATAATGTTTGGCAACTTACTCCTAGACCTATAGATCATTCTATAATAGGATGCAAATGGGTTTATAGGAATAAGCTTGATGAAAATGGTCACATCATTAGAAATAAAGCAAGATTGGTAGCCAAAGGTTATAATCAAGAAGAAGGTATTGACTATGATGAAACCTTTGCCCCCGTAGCTAGATTAGAAGCTATTAGAATATTACTTGCCTTTGCATGTCATATGAATTTTAAGCTTTATCAAATGGATGTTAAAAGTGCATTTCTAAACGGACTCATAAATGAAGAAGTTTATGTTGAACAACCTCCTGGTTTTGAAAACTACAAATTTCCTGATCATGTTTTCAAACTTACCAAAGCTTTATATGGATTAAAGCAAGCACCTAGAGCTTGGTATGATAAACTTAGTGCATATTTGCTTGAAAATGGTTTTTCAAAAGGAAAAGTAGACACAACTCTTTTTGTTAAAAAGGATAAGTACAACATTTTGATTGTACAAATTTATGTGGATGACATAATATTTGGAGCTACTAATGAAGCCTTGTGCAAAGAATTTGCTTCTTGTATGACTAGGGAATTTGAAATGAGCATGATGGGTGAACTCAAGTTTTTCCTTGGACTGCAAGTCAAGCAATGTAAAGATGGGATCTTCATCAACCAATCCAAATATACAAAAGAACTCATCAAGAAATTTGGAATGGATGGCTGCAAAACTAGCAAAACTCCTATGAGCACATCATTGAAATTAGGTAAAGATGATAATGGTAAAGCAGTAGATGAGAAGAAATATCGAGGTATCATCGGATCACTACTTTACTTAACTGCTTCTAGGCCTGATATAATGTATAGTGTATGTCTTTGTGCTAGATTTCAAACTAGTCCTAAAGAATCACACTTGAATGCCACTAAGAGAATCTTGAAATATTTGAGTGGTACAATACATTTAGGACTTTGGTATCCTAAAAACACATCATTTCATATTATAGGATTTTCAGATGCAGATTATGCTGGTAGTATATTAGATAGGAAAAGCACAACAGGAGCATGTCACTTTCTTGGTAATTGTCTAGTTTCTTGGCATAGTAAGAAACAAGCATCAGTTGCTTTATCCACAACGGAAGCTGAATATGTTGCAGCATGTTTTTGTTGCACACAAGTATTATGGATGAAACAACAATTGCTTGACTATGGTAAAATGTTTAACAATATCTCCATTAAATGTGACAACACTAGTGCTATCAATTTGTCTAAGAATCCTATCCAACATTCTAGATCCAAACACATAGATATTAGACATCATTTCTTAAGAGAAAATGTACAAAATCAGAATATAACCTTAGAATTCATAGATACAGAAAATCAACTTGCTGATGTCTTTACAAAACCCTTGAATGGAGAAAGACTTAACTTCATCAAACTCAATTTAGGAATGATTGATGGAATCACTTTGAGTTAATTAGAATTTTTGCCTTAAAATAAAGTTTCTATGTGCATGAAATTAATTTTTCTTAACACACTTAGAATATCTTCCATCTTTCCTTGAATCTTTCATTTTTAAGAATGTCGCGGTCGCTCCAGTGTTCTTTCGCGCTCGCTACTTCGTCCGCTAGTTTCATTCAATAAAAATCTCTGAGCGCGGTCGAGAAAATTTGTGCGCGATCGCACCAATTTGAATAGTTTCGACCGTTACAGTTGTTTTCTTCACTCGCGAGCGTACTGATCATAATAATGGTCGTTGTACACCATTTCGCGATCACACCTTGTTAAATCTGCGACCGCACCCTGTACACTCTGCTCGAAAATTTATAACCGTTAGCTGTGTGACAGGTCGCAACTCTTAACTCTCAACAGTCATAAACGGTTATTTTCTTTACTTCATCTATTTAAGAGTGTTTTGCATCAGTTTATCTGATATTTTGCCTATCAAAGCACACAAACTTCCTTCTGAAACCCTAAAAACTTCTACTTCTCAATCACCCTCTGTTTTCCAATTTACTTCTACTCTCTTTTCTAATGGCTCCCAAAAGAAAAACCACTTCCAAAATTAAGGGTCAAGCTAAGAGAGTTCCAGGAATCACTATTAGAGAACCTGTTGTTGAACCTCCATCTCCTCCACAGTCAAAAAGGGGTGAGAAAATTCACAAACCTCATCACCAAACCACTGAGGAAGACATTAGGTATGCCATGCTAAAGAAGAAGAAGGTTGAAGGCACCAAATCACCTTTTGGTGGGATGCTGTCTGCCTTGAACATCAAGGACGAAATTGAAGAATTGTTGGATGTCCTTGGATGGAGAAATTTTGTCTTTCCAGAAGAGGTAGGCTACTCTAGTCTAAGTAAGGAGTTTCTCATGTCTTTCCAAATTGAGAAAAATGCAAACTCTGCACTAGGGTGGTATGGGGTTAGGTTCAAACTCTTTGATCAGTATCAATTCTTAACCCTAGAAGGATTTGGCAACATTTGGAACTTCCCTTCTGAAGGTATAACCTCCTACAATGACCAAATCTTCTCAAACCCAACCCTTTTTGATTTCTGGCGAGAAATTTCCATTGAAACTTCCTTTGAAAAGGAATCTAAAGCCAAGCACATCAAATCTCTCATCCACTGGATGCTCCATAGGATTATCACCTATACCATTCATCAAAGAGCAGATGGGAATGAGAAAGTAACCAAGAGAGACCTTATCTTTCTCTATGCTTTCACCCACAACATCAAAATGAACACAACCAAGTTCTTGATTGACACCCTTTACCATCATGCTGTTACAAGAACTGGTACCTTCTTCCTATCCTCTCAAGTTACTCAAATAGCTAGGCACCTAAACCTTCTGAATGATTTGAACTTAGCTACTTTGAGGAACCCTTTCACTCTAGCCTCCAATGCTATCACAATGGATTACTTAGAGGATGCTGGTTGTGTAAGGAAGATAGAAGGATCATATGTATACTGCTATGGCAAGAAAGAAGTTATGGATAAACAAAAGAAAAGGCCAAGGTATACAATTGAGGAAGAGGGAGATTCTGTAAAAGTTGCAGTAGAACTACCTTCAAAAGCTGTTTCATCAAAAGCTGCTCATGAAACTGCTTCATCCTCCACACAACTCATCCTCCAAGCTATCAAAACTCTCTCCAGGAAACTCACTAAGTTCAAGAAAAGTGTTTCCAAGAGATTCCAGCACTTAAACAAGAGAATAGACCTTATATCCCACATGCACCATGATCTTTATGACATGCAAGGCAAATTGGACTTGCCTCAATGCAATCTTGAAGATTGGGATATAAGTGATCACACCCAAAGCGTTGCTGAAGGAGAAGAATCCCTTAGCACTAGCTCTGCCTCTGTTGCACCTCAAGATAAAGGGAAAGCTCCTTTAGTTGAAGAAGAGTTAGATGTAGACTCAGAATAGCTTAGCTTTAATTTGTTTTTGTTTGCATTTTCATATGTTTGCTGCTTATGTTTCATGTCTTGTACTTTCCTTCACTTTAATATATATAATGTTTATATTCCCTTTCATTGTTTCATTTGTTTTGAACATTTGTTTCATTTTGCCTATGACAATGGGGGAGAAATTATCAAAATGGAATGAAAATACAATAATGGGAAAACAAGAACAATTTGTTACAATTTGTTGAACATTTGAACAACTATGAAAATTTGTTGAACATTTGCAAATAAGTGAAAAATGTTTATGGGGGAGAAATGTTTGCATCAAACAATAACATATGTTGAAAGATACATCTTATAATACATTCACAATGCTCTTAACCATGATTGTTGCATATGTTAAGGGGGAGCATTTTAGATTTATTATTTCTCTCATCATTCCATTTGAATTGTCAAAGTCAAAATGGGGGAGATTGTTAGACAAATGATCTTAATTTTGATCCTTGACAACTCAAATGGATGATCTATTTTAACTTGTGTTTGAGAAAGCTTGTTGCAGGATTAGGTTGCTTCAATTAAAGGTGAACAGAACAAGTATAGCGGTCGCACCTCACCTGAATACGACCGCTCCATGCAATTACAAAATGAAACCTTGTCACAGTAGGTTTCGCGGTCAAAAGTTCGACCATAGTCGCGACCGCTCCTACATAATAGCGACCGTCCTAATATTTGCCCGACCGCTACTCAAGGAACTTAAATCATTACAATCACAGTAAGGTTTGCGGTAATAAGAACGGTGAATAACTCGACCTCGCTTATCACTTTAGCGATCGCCCCATTCAGAGTCGCGACCGCCCCACAATTCAAGAAGAAATTGCTCAAAGAGACAGTAGTGTTCGCATCCTCAGATGCGTCCAGAAGTTCGACGCGAGAATGTGAGTTCGACCGCGAAAAGCTACGAAGGGCAACCGCGAGATTCAAATTGTGGCGGACATCTCTTTTGCTCTGTCAGAAAGTGACACGTGACATGACCGTTGTAAACCCACTTCAATATTCAAAAAGGCGACCGCACCTTTGCTTGGCGCGACCGTCCCGACAAAGACAGTATGGGCAAAAAACGGTCGGACAAACACATCATGGGCAAGATTCCAGCTGTAGAGCACTAAAATTCGACCGTTGAAGCTTTTTCAAAAGTAGCGACCGTCCCTGGTTAAAAGGACGACCGCGTGAAGTATGAGCGCGACCATCCTTGTATGAAGGGCGACCGCTAAGTGCTTCGGACAGTTTAAGTAAAGAAGGTCTAATCTGCCAAGACTTTATTCTAAACAGCAATAACGTCTAGTAAGACCACATTGGCTATAAATACAATGTTTCCATGAGAAAATAAAGAGAGACAACATTATTAAGAAAAGATTTTCATAGCCAAGCAACAAATTTCCTTTTACTTAAACTTGTATTTGAATTGTTATGAATGTTAGGTGTTAGCATTGAAAACACCATTGTATAAGTTTGAGTGTAAGCTTGGGAAACACTTGGGTTGTGAGAGTAAGCCTTGTAAAACTCTTGTTAGGTTGAGAGAGTGAGCCTTGTAAAACTCTTGTTTGGGTTGTAAGTGTGAGCCTAAGAAAAACACTTGTAAAGTTGGAAGTGAGCTTGTGAAAACTTCAAAGACTAGTGGAACCTTAACAAGTTGTTAAGGAAGTGGATGTAGGATTGAAGTAAATCCGAACCACTATAAATCTTGTGTGTTCTTTTCTTCTTCCATTACTCAACCAATTCTCTATTCCGCATTTCTCGTTTGTTGAGTTTTTTAAATTGTCATAACTTCTTGAGGAAACCAATTCACCCCCCCTCTTGGTTGCCATCTTGGGACAACACACACCAATTCCAACAATTATAATATACTATATCAAAATCCAAATTCTCACATATTGCAAATTTTCAAGGAATTCAAAGAAAAGAGTTGGAAACTTACTAGTTTTGGATGAAATCACCAAAAATCCACTTGAAACTTGTTAAATCCTTCAATTTATGGAGTATGGTAGAATCAAATTCATGCTCCAAACTCCCATGGAAAATGTCCTAAAGGAAGAAGAAGAAGAAGACTTTTTTTAATATTTCTTTTCCTTTTCATCTTTTTTTAACCATATATATATATTAAAATAATTTAATAATTAATTATTTAATTATTTATTTAATAAATTAAAAGTCCTAAATTTCCTCTTCCATTCAAAAATAATTTATTTTTGAATATTTTATTAATTTGAATTTCTAAGATTTAATTACCAAAATACCCTTTTACTTTGACTTTTATTTTAAAAAGTGTTGACTTTTATATGTTGTATATATTTTACATATATATCACATATATGTTCCACTTTTTCATTTAAAACTCCTTCATTTTTCATTTAAAACAATTAATTTAATTTATCCATTTAAATTTTAATTTATTTTATCAAATTTTTAAAAATTAGAACTTTTCAAAAATTTAGGATATTACACATATGCACAAGTAATGTGTATCTTATATACACATCAAATGTACCTTATATGTGTATTAAATATTAAGTATGTGTAGACCCTCAATTTTGACCCAATCCGGTCCAATATGTTTTATTTAGTCTAAAATGAATTTTGTTGTCTAATTGGTCCAAAATAATTTTTATTAAATAATTTTTGCTTTAATATCTAATTTTTATTATTAAAAAATAGAAATAAACAAATAAAAGTAAAAAAATAAAAATAAAAAATCGAAGTCGGAAAAATCGGCGACTAAAAAATTTTCGCGGAAATTTCGCCCGCAGGAAATTTCTGCGGGCGAAATCATTGTGCTATTTCGCACGCAGCACGCAGAAATTTTCTGCCTGAGAAATAGCTTCCGCGCCCGCTCCGCGCACGCTGCCACTGCCAGCTGCAGCAGATTTTTTCGCCAGCGCAGTTTTTCCGCAGCATTTTTTTTTCGGCAGCGCAAATTTTTCGAAACCTAATCCAATTAGGTTTTGGTTTTTTTTATTAATATTACTTACCTTAACTAATTAGGAATAAACAACCTCAAATCACTATAAATAAGGACCAAAGGCAATTAATTTAAAGGAGGCAAAAATCCAAGAGTAGTTTGGAAAATTCGAAACCAAATCAAGGAAGGAAAAGAAGAAATTCAATTCAACTCTTTTCTAGAACAGCAGCAGCATGATTTAGAGGATGCAAAGGCAAAAAAGGCTTGTCTTTGGAGCTAGTTCATTTAAGAAGAATTGTTTTTGGAGAAATCATCAAAAGAAGGTATGTGTTAATTAATTTTTTTTAATTGTTTTTTTTACACAGTAGCAAATTTATGAAATCAAAATTAAAAACCTTTGAACTTTAAATTAGTTTTTCTAAAGCCAAAAAAACCTTATTTCATTAGTTTATCTTCCAAAAGGCTTAAAATTGTTTTTTTTTCTTCTTAAAAATCTTAAAACTCTAATTGAACATATTTTTCAACAAAACTATGATGTAAATTCAGCTTCTTTTAAAATTTTAAAGTAGGTTCTATTTCATTCAAAAAGCCTTAAAAACATCTTTTCTACTTATAAAAACTTTAATTTATCTGTTTAAATTCATAAAATTCCATAAAATATAAAATTGATTTCCAAATTCCTAAAAATTATTCACCACTCGTGACCCTACTTCCAAAATATCAAATCCAAATTTAACTTCCAAAATTCAAAATAATGAACACTAACCCTTTTAAGACCTTAAACCCTAATTTTTATGAACCCTAATCCTTTTAAAACATTAAAAAAATATAAAAACATAAAAACCTAAATTTTACACAGTAGCTTAGGAACCCAATAACCAAAAATCACAAATTAAAGTATTTTAAAGTGTCTAAAACCCTAGTTTCATGATATCATCATTCAAATATTAATTTAGTTAATCAAAGAGTCCTACCAACCCTTTAAAACATAAAACCATAATTTATTTTAATTCCATAAAGAGTCACAGTAGCCATAATTGGACTTTTATTTGCTTTATTCAATTCCATACTTGATTATTCTTTGATTTATTTCTTATGTTTTAATTTATTTAATTTCAATACTTGACTTATTTAATTTATCATGGATGGATGTTTATTTTCTATTTTGTTTAATAGCTTTGATGAATGATTTATTTATAATGAATGATTATTTACTTTTATCAATTAATTTAGATTTCCAAAAGTTGTAAGAGGTATGTTTCCACTTGGTGGGTACCTCATTAGTTAAACATCATGTAATTTAATTTGCTTTTCTATTTTAGAACCTATGTAAAGGGCATGTTTCTACCTTTTGGTGGGTGTCCTATTTAGACATGTGATGTAAGGACATGTTTCCATCCTTGGATGGGTGTCCATTTATTTGCTTTGCTTGGACATTGCTTTGATTTTAATATATTGATGCTTTATTTTAATTATTATGTGTAATATGGATAATATTATTATATTTAAGAATTTTATAATATTAAGACCTGTAAAGGAGGCCGGTTCCATTGAACCGGGCATTGTGCGGGTGCTGGGCCATTTCTCACCTTCCTCACACGTACCCAACTTTCCGAACCCATTAAGGAGTTGGGGATTCCTTAAGAATCGAGTCATCCACCCCTTTCTTTTTCCCGGTCTGTCCGGGTGGCAACTCCATTTTACTCCAGACTTAGGTTCGTGTTCTCTAAGGCCCCGAGCCTAAACAGTGCCGAAGTCGCAAGAACTATTCCACCGGGAGTGGGGGCGAAAATCCCCGCTCACAGTGGTGACTCCACTGGGGATAAGAGAAGTTGATTCCGTTGATCTTTATATTATTCTATTCTTTCTTATAATGATATTATCCATTGCGTCATCCTAGATTGTATTGTGTGCATGAGTTAGGACGCCCGTGTTACCCGTGTTATGTTATGTAAGGGATACCATACTTTCACTCAAAGTATGGAGATCGAGCATGGCATAACCACTCATAGCCTCGTACTATTTGGTATATACTTGCTATGGGAACCTAAGCCTTTTAACCCAAAGACTAAAGCTCATGCAATTGGCCTAGTTGCTTTCCTTAGGTTTTACCCCAAATACTTGTTGTTTGACTATGGTTAGTTTATCTGAGTCTAAATCATGGCTTATTTGGTTTGTTCTTTTTCTAATATGACCTAAGTATATTGTAAGCTCAAAATAAATTTTTCTTTAAAATCCAAAAGACCAAAACTATTTTCAAAATATTCCAAGATGGTCTTTGGACATAAGACTTTTTCTAAAAACAAATAAAAAAAAATTTCTTTAGCCAATGGCCCAAATACTAAGCCCAAAATCCATTTTTCTAAAATCTTTTACAATGGGCTTAGAAACAAAATTATTTTCACCCAACCATTTTTTACAAAGAGCTTGCAAAATATTTAGGTCAATTATGAAATACCAAAAATCAATTGTGGGCCTAGTTTACACTAAGAATAAATTAATCATGGGATTTTTTTTGGCATGAACCATTAGTTACCTTTTTCAAGTGAGAAATGTATCTATAATAAACCTCTTAATTTCGTTTTAATCCAATATAACATAAAAGCTATTATAGTTGGTTGAATGGATTAAAACCTAATTAATAGGAATTATCACAAATTGATTCCCATTTTCAAAAATATAACTATTGGTTGAAACGTCCGAGGGGATTATTCGAAAGCAAGATACCCCCTGTTGGTATTTTGTTAACCATATACCTAGGAAAAAGGGACTCGTCATTCGTGTGTGGATGTTATAAGGTTGGAAGGAACGTCCTATTTATCCTTATTTGTTGATTGTTTGTGCATACATGCATACATTTGCATCTCATATCATTGATCCTCTCTGGCTCACAGCCCTGGATTACGAAAGTTCAAAAGCTTACAACAATCTGACCTACGCCGGAGATGAAGTATCTAGCAATGACTCAATCACTTGCTCACCTAAAATAATGGAGCCCGAACAAATTCAAAGGATGGTGGATGAAGCCCTTAATGCCAAAATGGAAGAAATCAAAGAGGCCCTAGCTGAGACCATGAAGAACCAATTGACTGCAATCTTAGAGAATCATGCCGAGGCATCTGCTAGCACTAAAAAACCAAAGGACAAAGAGAAGACTAAAATTAGCGAAGTAGTTTTTGATGATGAAAAGGTGATCATTGATGATGATGATGATTGGGCTCAATACTACCAAGAGGTTCAAGAAAAGAAGAAAGAACTGAAGGCTGTTGAGAAGGCAACTATTGAAAAGACCGAGACTTCTGATGTTGAAAAGATGATTGCTGATTTAGAAAAGAAATTTGAGAAGAAAATGAAGACCGAAGAGATGTCCGAGATTGACAAATTATTTGAGCTAGATGAAGAAGTTCCATACAAATTCAAGATGCCATCCTTTGCAAAGTACAATGGCACCAAAAATCCTCATCTCCATGTGAAGCAGTATATCACTACCATGCAGTCTGCCCGAGCTACTAAGGCTCAAACTCTAAGGTACTTCATGCTCTCATTGGACCCTGTTGTCCAAAATTGGTTTAATACCTTAGATGATGGAACACAAAAAAGTTGGGATCTACTTTACAAAGCCTTCATCCAACAATATGGATATTGTAACACCCCCACACCCAATACATACACACTACATACACCACAATGTAATATACATGTATCGAATATAGGAATGCTACGTATTTTTCTTAACATTCAAGAACACCTTTTTAAATGATATCATAATCTTTTTCAGTATACAATATAGATAATAAGTAATTAACTTGTAAAATAAAACAAAGTAGATATAAATATGTTTATTTAGTACGCAGCGGAATTTATAAAATAGTTACATATATGAAAGCATTTAAATCCATATTTAAATATATATATATATTCACATTATAAACAATATTTACAAAATATAAAGAAGTTATACATGATTGGCAGCTTTCTCTGATCTTTAAGTCCCAAAATAAACTCTTCAATTTCTACTCTCAGGTTCAACTCTATTACCTGCGCGATCAACACTAGCGCGCTAAGCCAACGGCTTAGTAAGACAAATCATGCTAATATTATGCTCTAGTGCAATGCAATGTCACACATGTTATCAATAAAGGCAACAACATAAGTGAAAAGCTAACATCACACCTTTGCACATCACAAATCACAACCATATAAACATACCATATTTCAACATCTTTCCATCTCCTTCATTAGTCAATCAAGTTATCATTCATGACTCACATTAAACAAAGACAAGCATGGGCCCAAAACACACTAATATGCTATTCAATTTTCAGAGTTAATGCTTTGGTTTTGTTATCTCATTTATCATTATCATAATCCCAACTAGGCTTCAAGGATTTAGGTTCAACCAAGCTTCAAGGGGAGCAAAGCATGCTAAGCATCAACCCAACTTGGCTTCAAGAACCAATCCAACCTAGCTTCAAGGGTTGCAACATCTCAATTAGGCTTCAAGGATCAAATCCAACCTAACTTCAAGAGATTGTTACCATTATTAGGCATGCCACCAACAACATACTCTGAAAATGGAATAACACATTAGCCACACAATTCAATTATTATTTAATTATCATTTCCATTCTCAATTCTCATAATCATTTAGGCAACATGCCTTATTTCTTTCAATTGCATCAACATAGCCAATCACAATGGCTTCAATTACATTTGCATCATTATCACCAAACACATTGATCTTACATCTCACTATATCTCAAATCACAATTCATGTTATTCACATAGCATCATCATTGGTATAACATTTCAAGATACATTATTCCTATAACACATTGCCATTCACAAGTTTACAATGCATAATACCTAACCTTAATCATGTAATATCATATGCATTATTGATACCACATTTCAAAGTACATATCATATTACCATTCACAATGCATGTAGCCTAACATTGTTCATATGCTTCATCATTATCATCAAATGTGTGCTAACATCTCAACATCATATGAATGTATGTTCCACATACATTTGTTTGGATCATTATTGTTTTAAATGTGTTTATGTTTAGGTTTAGGTACAAAAATACCTTTGGAGAATCAAACCAATGCAAGAAAAACAAATAATAAAAACCTTAACTAACACATTTGAGGGACACGGGCAGCACACTTGAGGGACACGGCCAAGCTTGTGGCCGTGTCTCTCAACACAATTTTGGCAGTAGCAAACACATGCATAAGACACGGCCGTGTCTCTCCAAAATCAATCCAACACGGGCTAAATTTCCTTGACTTGGCTGTGTCTCTCATGAATTGGCCGTGTCTCTCCTTGCTTTTGGCCGTGTCACTCATGAACAACACCCTAACCAAAGCCAACACTCTTTCAATTGCATTCACACACTTTTTGCACAACATTAATCTCATTCAAATGGATACAATCAATAACATAAACACATATCTTACACAATCATCACAATAATCACTTTAACACCACATTAACATTACATTTAAACACAACTACTTCAAAACCCTAAATCCAACATCATTCATAATCTTTCAAAATCAACATCCACCACTTCCAACAACAACACCTATTTAACCTCTTAACTTAAAACCAAATTTAACACTTGAAAACACATCACAAACACCTCTCATCATCAAATCAACAAACCCTAATTCACTTCAAATACCACTACAAAAGAATAAAAGAAATCAAAGAAAAGAACTTACCAAAGTTGTTGAATTCCACAAATCTCCAACTTGATTCCTTGATTCTCTCTTCAATCTTGATTTTGGAACAACAAAAATCAACTCTTGTTCTTTGGTTTTGGAGAGCCGGCCACCACTAAGGAAAAGAGAAGAAATGAAAATCAATAAAGTCAACTTCCTCTTCTTCTTTAAATCTCCAGCAAGAGATTTCCAAAAGAAAATTACCTCAATGCCCTTAACCATTTGCTCTAACTCTCTTTTAACTTATAAGCCCATTTAGGTAATTTCATATTCAACAAGATAAATATCTCTTCCCCCTTGACTCTTCATTTGACCAACTTATATGTTATATATATTACAATATAATCAGCATATACACTTTCCTTTAATTCTTTTCTCTTGCAAATTGACACCTACATTAAATCCAATTTTTAAAACAACAACAACAACAACAACAACAACAACATTCAAAACTTCTAGGGCATATATGGGGATATTACAGATATAATGTTGAGTTAGAAGTTACATTGATGGAAGTAGAGTCCATTAGGCAATGGCCGAATGAGAATTTTTTGGACTATGTGAAAAGGTGGAGAAACAAGGCCGCTTTACTCAAGAAGAGGCCTGATGAATCCGATCAAATAAGGATGACTGTGAGAGGGGTGTTGCCAAGCCTTCGTGAGAGAATGTCTCATACACTCATCTGTGATTTCAAAGACCTTCTTCAAGCTAGTTTGTAAATTGAAGAAAACCTGGTAGCCAAAGCATGCAAAAGGTCGTCGGTGTTAATGCTACTAACCAAGGAACAAGGAGACAATTTTCGAAATTGGGAAAACCGATGTCTTGGGTTCTCAACAAGCTTCAAAGAAAGGGATTGCTACACCCCTTAAATCCTCGTCCTTTGCCTAATCCTCTCCCACCTAATTTTGACACCAAAACATTTTGTCAATTTCATCAAATGCAAGGACATGACACGGATAGATGTGTGAGGTTGAGACATGAGATTCAAAATCTAATTGATAATGAGAAGCTACCTGAGCCCAGCAAGCCAAACACCAAAGACAACCCATTACCAAAATTCAATAGGATACCACCACCGGCGACCTTCATGATTGGAGGAGGTTTACATGAGGACTTTGTCATGTCTTCTTTCCAAGATGTAGATGAGAAAGCAACCAAAGAAGAAGAGGCATTTGTCAAAATTGAACAAGCTATGATGGGTGGAGAAGTAGCAATTTGTGTTGTTGATGGGTTTTGGGATTCAAGTGACAGTGATGATGATATTATATCCAAGAAGGAGGAGTGGACTTGATCCGAGCCCGAAGAAGATGAGGTGATGAATACTAGATCCGGTAAGCCTTACGCAAGGCCACCACCAAAGGAGATAGAAACTAATAAGGGGAAGGAAGTTGAAATAGAAGAAGATGATGCTATGCTCAAGCAATTGAAAAGAACCCAAGCAAGTGTTAGCATTTGGGACTTATTAGCTACTTCTAGAAGGCACAAAGAAACTATGGCCAAAACCTTAGCTAGCATGCCAATTTCTACCTCCACAACACCGGAGGAGTTGATTAACTTCATAAAAATTGGGGAAGTAATGAAATGTGAGGAGATCCAAGAAAAGAGTGAAGTTAGTATGGAAGCAGTTTCTTTTTCAGATGCGGACTTACCGGAGGAGGGGAGAGATCACATCCGCCCTTTCTTTATCAAAATAGAAGTCAAGTGGAAAAGGACTCCATGTGTAATGGTCGATGATGGGTCCACCATAAATGTTTGTCCACTTAAGATACTGCCAAACCTAGCCATGTCAACAAGAGATCTAAACCCAACCGAGGTGACAATTCGTGCTTATGACAACACTAAGAGGCATGCTGAAGGGACTTTGAAAGCGGCTGTCAAGGTTGGTCCAATTGAATCTATTGTTAAGTTTGTTGTTTTAGACATACCAGTTACCTTTGCTTTACTCCTGGGGCGACCATGGTTTCATCCTCTTGGTGGAGTTCCTTTCACCCTTCATCAAAAGATCAAATTTCTCAATGGAAATGAGACAGTGGTCATTGAAGCTGAAGATAATGAGATTGTTAACGCCCTAATGGTTGAAGGGCCTCTCAATGGTTTTCAAGTGGTTTCAATTTCTGATGATGAAGTAGTGGACTCCAAAGTCTTGAATATGATGAAGAACATGAACTACCTTCCCGAAGCTGGACTTGGAAAGGGTAAGGCCGGTTTAAAAAAGTTGCCAGATTTTAGAACTCAAACATCCAAGAAGGGGTTAGGATATGATGAAGACAACAATGTCCAGCCAAAGAAGAGTAAGAAGATGAGCTTCCCACCACTTGAAGAGATCTTTGTCAAAGCTCCAGATATGGGACCACTCCAAGGAAAGCCTGAGCCGATCATGTTCATGGGTAAGTTAATTCCAGGTTTTGAAATTTTCGCAGATGTTGCTGAGCTAGTGGAGCAAGAGAAGAAAGAGATCACCTTGTCAACTAAAAAAGAATTCAATCCAAAAGAGAAGAATGAAGCTGCCCTGAAAATCGAGAGGACTTCGGAAGAGATTGCTGCCCTGGTTGAAGAAAAGTTTGAAGACATCCTGCTTTATGATTCTGAGAACAATGATTTTGATTTTGATTTTAATTTGTCTGCTTTGTATGAGGATGATGATGTTTTCTTTTCCAAAATGAATGCAATAAAGTCTGATTTTGCTTACTTGTGTGATGTTTCTCCTAATGGTTCATTCATTCAAATAGCAGTTACATGAGCATCTTTAATATTAATTCTGTTAACACACAATCATTAAATTTGGGAACAACAGAAAATCGTAAAAACATTAGCATAGCATCCGACCTTACTCCTGATGAGAGAGAGAGAGATTTGAAAAAATATTCAAAAAATATGAAGAAGTGTTTGCTTGGTCTTATGAGGATATGCCTGGGATAGATTGACACATAGCCGAGCATCATATTCCTACTTACACTCTCATTAAACCTGTCAAACAAAAGCTTAGGCGATTAAGACCTGAGTAGGCTGAATTGGTTAAAGAAGAGGTCACTAAGCAAATACAAGTGAAGTTCCTTGAAGTAATAAAATATCCAGATTGGTTAGCCAACATAGTACCCGTGCCAAAGAAAGATGGAAGGATAAGGGTTTGAGTGGACTATAGAGATTTAAATAAGGCTTCCCCTAAAGATGATTTTCCTTTACCTCATATAGATGTTCTCATTGATAGTGCGGCCTCTAGCATGCTACACTAGTTTGTAGATGGATTTTCCGGATACAATCAAGTTTTAATGGCCCAAGAGGATAAAGCCAAAACCGCCTTCATTACTACATGGGGTATATTTTGTTATCGAGTGATCCCTTTCGGTTTAAAGAATACTGGAGCAACCTACCAAAGGATGGCCACCACACTATTTCATGACATGATGCACAAAGAAGTTGAAGTATATGTTGATGATATGATGGTTAAGTCAGATACAAGAGAGCAGCACTTCCAGAACTTAGAGTTATTCTTCAATAGAGCTTTGAAATATAAGCTAAGATTAAATATGAAGAAGTGTGTATTCGGTGTTACTTCAGGCAAATTATTAGGACATGTAATTGGTCTGAATGGCATTGAGATTGATCCTGACAAAGTCAAAGCAATCAGGGATATGCCAGCCCCAAAGACGGAGAGAGAAGTTCGGGGATTCATTGGTAAACTGCAGTACATTAGCAGATTTATTGCAAAGCTCACAACAATCTGTGAGCCTATCTTTAAATTGCTTAGAAAGAATCAGCTAGTCGTATGGAACAAAGAATGTCAAAAGGCCTTTGACCGAATAAAAGAGTATTTGTTGAATCCACCTGTTTTGAAACCACCCAAACCCGAAAAACCTCTATTACTATACTTAGAAGTAGAAGAAGAGTCGATAGGAGCCATACTAGCCCAAGCAGATGAGTCAGGGATTGAGCATACCATTTACTATTTGAGTAGAAAGCTCCTACCTTATGAAATTAAGTATAGTATCATCGAAAAGACATGTATAGCCATGGTTTGGTCTTCTAAGAAGTTGCGGCATTACTTTCAATCATATAGTGTGTAAGCAATTTCCAGGTTGGATCCAATGAAGTACTTAAGGGAGACACCCTCTTTAATTGGGAAATATGGTCGATGGTTGATAATATTAGAAGAATTTGAGATCGAGTATGTAACCAGGAAAACAATCAAGGGTAGAAACGGTGGCAGAATTCCTGGCTCAACAACCATTACCAGAAAGTGAAGAGGTAATCTTGGAATTTCCAGATGAACATTTAGAAGCAATTGAAGTACAAGGGTGGAAAATGTATTTTGATGGAGCGGTAAACAGGAAAGGAGCCAAGAAGTTGAAATTTAGGGCAACCAATAACATGGTGGAGTATGAAGCTTGTATTTTTGGTTTGGAAACCTTAATGATTATGAAGGTGGATAAGGTGGAAGTTTATGGTGATTTGTTGCTAGTAGTATCCCAAGTAAATGGAGAGTGGGAGTTGAAAGAGAAAAAATTAAAACCATACCACTGTTATTTGACCATGATGAAGAGGAATTTTAAGGAGTGTAGGTTTATACACCAGTCAAGAGAAGAAAATCAGATGGCTGATGCCCTAGCCACATTGGCTTCGGTATGGGAAAATCCTACCAGCCTATTCCTTAAGCCTCTGATCTTGACCAGTTCATCAACTCCTTGCTATGAATATGAGACAATCATGGAAGTTGATACGGACCATAATGCATGGTATTTTTGGAGGAAAGAGAATACTTGCTGGGGGTAACAAAGAAAGAGAGAAGAGCCATAAGGAGGTGGTCATTGCAATACATCACCTTCCATGGAGAGTTATACCGAAGATGGCATGATGGAGTGCAATTGAGATGTTTAAGAAAGCCTGAAGTGGAGCGCATCATGTCTGAAATACATACGGGAAGTTGCGGTCCGCACATGAGTGGTTTGGCACTAGTTAAGAAGATTATCTGACAAGGTTACTATTGGTTGACCATGGAGAAAGACTGTATTGAATTTGTAAAGAAGTGCCAGCAATGTCAGATGTATGGTAACTTGAATCATATGCCTCCTAAAGAACTGCATTCAATGTCTTCACCCTAGCCATTTGCCACCTGGGGTATCGACATTATAGGAGAAATACATCCGACATCCTCAAATGGTCACCGTTTCATTGTAGTAGCAATTGATTATTTTTCAAAATGGGTCGAAGCCGAATCCTTCAACAAGCTAGGTACAAGTCAAATGGCTAGGTTTATCGAAAAGAATCTCATCTGCAGATATGGGGTCCCGCACAGTGTGATATCTCCAAGTACCAAATCCATCATCATCGATCCTCTCCTTATAGACCAAAGGCTAATGGTGCTATGGAAGCAACAAACAAGAAAATTAAGCAAATTCTATCCAAGATGACCAAGACTTACAGGGACTGGTCAAAAATGCTTCCCTTTGCTTTATGGGGATATAGGATGAGTGTGCGAACACCTACTGGGATGACACCGTTCTCTTTGGTTTATGGGATGGAAGCAGTATTGCCAATTGAAATTGAGATCAAGTCATTAAGAGTAGTCTTGGAAGCAGAGCTACCTGAAACGAAATGGGTAACAAGCAGATACACACAGTTAGCTCTACTGGAAGAGAGAAGGTTAAAGGCATTGTATCATCACCAACTGTATCAAAAGAAGATAGCTCAGGCCTACAATAGAAGGGTCAAGGTCAAAAAATTCAGAGTTGGGGATTTGGTGTTGAAGCAATGTAAGCCTAATGTATCTAATCCAAGAGGGAAGTTCAGACCTAGCTGGGAAGGGCCATATGTCGTGAAACAGGTCATGAGCAAAGGTGTGGTGAAGTTATCAGACATGGATGGGAATGAATTTAGTGAGCCAGTAAATATTGACAGGTTGAAGAAGTTTTATGCATGAAAAATAAAAAAGAGAGAGCTCGCTAGGTTGAAAACCCAAAAAGGGCGGCCTAGGCAAAAGTTAGAGCAGTCCGCTAGTTCTGAAAACCTGAAAGGGCGGGCTAGGCAACAATTAGGGCTAATGAGAGAAAATCATCAATTAGAAAACCTGAAAGGGCTAATTGGCAACAGGAGTGGTCTTGTGTATGCTGGCTTTATGTTTGGTTGTTACCCAATTTAATAAAACAGAATTAATGATTAAATTTGTTCTATGTGCACTGTTATAAGTATTTGACCAGATACGGATGAAATAAATAATCATAATTGCAAAAGGTGATGACAAATTATAAATGGAAAAGAAGCATCTTTTATTACTTTAGTTATTTTTCATCCTAACAAAACACTTTTTGAATATGGCAGTCTATAAGTGTAACGTGCAGGCCAGCTTTGCCTTAACCCATCCAAGTAGGCTTCAGTCAAGCAAGGCATGTCTAGGTTAGGAGCAAAGTTAGAATCACGAAGCTCAGCTCCATACTGACGCCCAAGTCGGCGAGGATCGTAGCATGTACCTTGATGAAGAGCAGCAAGGGGAATGTACGTCAAGTATATCCGCATGGTGATACGAGAAATCTTCCACCAAGGTACCAACCAACGGACATTGACTTCAGAGCGTGATTGGATCCAGTCGACCCAGTCAGCATATGAAGAAGCAGGATGGAGTAGCTTTCTAGTAGAATGATGACGTGGCAAGTATCTGGCAAAATCCATGGAGGGAGTATCAAGCAAATAGAGACGCTCTTGAAGCCAAATCTGTGAAGAAAGAATTAAGTTTTTTTTTTTTAAAAAAGAGTCCTCTAAGTTGAAAACCCGTAAGGGCAGCTTAGGCAAAAATTAGGACAACTCGCTAGTTCCGAAAACCCGCATGGGCGGACTAGGCAAAAGTTAGAGCAATAAAAAAATATTAAAAAAAAAGAAAAAGAGAAAACCTAAATGAAAAACCCAAAAGGGCAATTTAGGTAATTACCTGAAGCAGCAACGGACTCCCAGTCAGTCTCTTTGACAATCCTAATTTAAATCAGTCTAATCCAACTAAGGTCTCTGCTAAAATCACAGGTACCGGCGACAATCCTCCTTCCATTTGATCCATGATATCCAATACTCGTGGGTCAATATTACCGTCAGAAGAAACAAGCAAGAATTGGCCGAGCAAGCAAAGACAAAGCATGCGTCCCCATGCCTTAGTAGGAGCCAAATAAGAGAAACAAAAGTCAATCAAAGGAGCAAGTAGAATTTTTTCACCTCTCATCAACTGAAGAACTTCGGGTTTTGGAATTTGAAATAACATCTACATTTTCTGTTAAGTTTTGGAAATCAATGTGGGTAACACCATTTGTTGATTATTGGGATGTCCAAGGATGGCATCAAATTCTTCAATCAAGGGACACATTTCAAAGCCATTAATTCTAAATACCCTAGAATCCGTATCCCACAGGGAAGCCACGGCATGTAAGAAGGAGTGGTCCAATTTGACATTTTGAAAGCATTTTAAAACATCAAGCTTTGACCATGAAATTTGCTTCCAATGGTTGGCATCCATATTCTTAAATAGAATTTTTATTTTCTTTAAATGGTGCTCGATCATGGTTGATGAATAAAAGGGAACCAAAATTGCTAAAGGGAGTCTTCACGTTGAAAGAGAGAGATTTTGGGTTTATGAATTGAAATATGGCATGCAAGGTGATTTATATAGAATAAAATAAACCTTTTCCAAAAGTGAAATGGAAAAGATGATGCGAAAGGATAAGACCATATGGCATAAGGAAAGGAAGTGGCAATGAATTTCCTTTACCATATTGGATTTGGTTTAACAAAAGAAGTGGATATTAATTATGATGTACTATATATATAAAAAATAAATAACAATAAAAAATAAATAATTTTGGCAGTAACGAAAAAAAAAAGAGAGTTGCAATATTTACATATTACTAAGAGGGTGGTGGTAGGTCACCAAATAAAGACTTGAAAAAATCGTCGCCTGTTGGAGGAGGGGGCAAATTACTCATCCCGGGATCATTCGAAGCAGAAGCACTAAAATCCCTATTGTCTTGGAGTTCTGATTTATCATGGTCCTCATCAAAAGCAGACGAAAGGATCTCATGGTCATCAGTCTGGGAGCCTCTCGATGAAGAAACACCGGGATCCCTCATTCCTTGAAATCGAAAGTCACGAAAATTTTGTTCGGATTGATGATATAAACTTTCAAAATGAGAAGCTTGCTGATGACTTGCAGCCAACTCTTCTTAAAGTTTCTTATTTTGTTCTTCAAGCATCCGCTGTGAGCCAAGAGAGAAAAAGGTAAGAGCATACATAATCATGCATATATATAGCATAAACTTTTATGAAATGAGGAACATACCAGCTAGTTCACATTGATACCCTGTGGATGAGATGGCATATCTGGCAGGCTAGAATGAGCAGACAAAGGGGCAGTGAAAGAAGGTCCATCTTCGTGATCAAATGAGCCAACAGCCTACAATAATCATTAAAGAAGCAAACAAAGAAAAGAAACAGTAGGTGACACTGGCAGGCGACACGGCCAAGCCACTGGCCGTGTCTCTCCTAAGGGGCAAAGTCAAGAAGGACCAAGCAAAGAAAGAAAAGAAATAGTAGGTGACACTGGCAGGCGACATAGCCAAGCCACTGGCCGTGTCTCTCCTAAGGGGCAAAGTCAAGAAGGACCAAGCAAAGAAAGAAAAGAAACAATAGGTGACACTGGCAGACGACACGGCCAAGCCACTGGCCGTGTCTCTCCTAAGGGGCAAAGTCAAGAAGGACCAAGCAAAGAAAGAAAAGAAACAGTAGGTGACACGGGCAGGAGACACGGCCAAGCCACTGGCCGTCTCTCACCTGAAGACCAAACCAAAGAAAGAAAAAAAAAGGAAAGAAATGGCAGAAGGTGACACACCCATATGACACGGCCAAGCCACTGGCCATGTCACATGACACGGCCAGGAGCTTGGCTGTGTCCCATCCTAAGCCTAAAACAAAGAAAAACCAAAGAAAAGACACAGAAGCTGACACGCATAGGAGACACGGCCAAGCCACTGGCTGTGTCACTCCCATCTTCAAAGAACAAAGAAGACCCCGATCTCCAAGGATGAAGATCCATTTTCAAGGGTGAAGACTCGATCTCTGAGGGTGAAGATCCATTCTGAGGATGAAGAATCACAATGCATAGAACATCTGGAGCAGTCAGACTTCTCAACTGATAAAAGGTTAGTCAAATTCATTCTCAAGTCCAAATACCCAATCTCGGGTCCAAGTACCCAAATCAAATCAATCCCGGGTCCAAGTACCCATGTCAATTCAAGCTTAGGTCCAAGTACCCAATCTTAGGTCTAAGTGCCCGATCTCGAATCCAAGTACCCAAATCAAATCAATTTAGGGCCGAATATCCCAATACAGTTAGGATCGAATATCCCAATCCCATTTAGGATCGAGTATTCCAATCTAGTTTAGGATGGAGTGTCCAAATCCAGTTAGGATCAAGTATCCGAATCCAGATAGGATCGAGTATCTGAGTCTAGTTTAGGATCGAGTATCCAAATCAAACCGAGTCCAGAACCCAAATTTTCTTTAGGTCGAGAACCTAGAATTATCCTTGAGTCCAGAACTCGAACCGGGTCCAGAACCTAAATTTTTCTTAGGTCCAGAACCTAGAATTTCCCTTGAGTCCAGAACTCGAACCTGGTCCAAAACCCAAATTTTCCTTAGGTCAAGAACCTAGAATTATCCTTGAGTCCAGAACTCGAACCAGGTCCAGAACCCAAATTTTCTTTAGGTCGAGAACCTAGAATTATCCTTGAGTCTAGAACTCAAACCGGGTCCAGAACCCAAATTTTTCTTAGGTCCAGAACCTAGAATTATTCTCGAGTCCAGAACTCGAACCGGGTCCAGAATCCAAATTTTCCTTAGGTCCAGAACCTAGAATTATCCTTCAGTCCAGAACTCAAACAGGGTCCAGAACCCAAAACCTCAACCGTTTCATCAAAAATTAAGTCTTATTGCTTTTCACTCTCTTTCACTACGGTTTCAGATCATTCAAGCAAGGGGCAAACTGTAGACCCTCAATTTTGACCCAATCCGATCCAATATGTTTTATTTAGTCTAAAATGATTTTTGCTGTCTAATTGGTCCAAAATAATTTTTATTAATATTTTTTGCTTTAGTATCTAATTTTTGTTAATAAAAAATAGAAATAAACAAATAAAAGTCAAAAAATATAAATATAAATATAAATCAGAGTCGGAAAAATCGGCAACGAAAAAATTGTCGCGCGGGCCAGTGGGCACGCGCCCTTGGGCATTTCGCCCGTAGGAAATTCCTGAGGGTGAAATCACTGTGCTATTTCGCACGCAGAAATTTTCTGCCTGCGAAACACAAAAATTTTCTGCCTGGGAAATAGCTTACGGGCCCGCTCCGCGCGCACTAGCGCAGTTTTTCCGCAGCAGTTTCTTTTCTGTAGCGCAAATTTTTCGACGCAAATTTTTCGAAACCTAATCCAATTAGGTTTTGGTTTTTTTTTTATTAATATTACTTACCTTAACTAATTAGGAATAAACAACCTCAAACCACTATAAATAAGGACCAAAGGCAATTAATTTAAAGGAGGCAAAAATCCAAGAGTAGTTTGGAAAATTTGAAACCAAATCAAGGAAGGAAAAGAAGAAATTCAATTCAACTCTTTTCTTGAACAGCAGCAGCACGATTTAGAGGATTCAAAGGCAAAAAAAGCTTGTCTTTGGAGCTAGTTCATCCAAGAAGAATTATTTTTGGAGAAATCATCAAAAAAACGTATGTGTTAATTAATTTTCTTTAATTATTTTTTTTACACAGTAGCAAATTTATGAAATCAAAATTAAAAACCTTTGAACTTTAAATTAGTTTTTCTAAAGCCAAAAAAACCTTATTTCATTAGTTTATCTTCCAAAAGGCTTAAAATTGTTTTTTTTTCTTCTTAAAAATCTTAAAACTCTAATTGAACATATTTTTCAACAAAACTATGATGTAAATTCTGCTTCTTTTAAAATTTTAAAGTAGGTTCTATTTCATTCAAAAAGCCTTAAAAAACATCTTTTCTACTTATAAAAACTTTAATTTATTTGTTTAAATTCATAAAATTCCATAAAATATCAAATTGATTTCCAAATTCCTAAAAATCATTCACCACCCGTGGCCCTACTTCCAAAATATCAAATCCAAATTTAACTTCCAAAATTCAAAATAATGAACACTAACCCTTTTAAAACCTTAAACCCTAATTTTTTTGAACCCTAATCCTTTTAAAACATTAAAAAACATAAAAACATAAAAACCTAAATTTTACACAGTAGCTTAGGAACCCAATAACCAATAATCACAAATTAAAGTATTTTAAAGTGTCTAAAACCCTAGTTTCATGATATCATCATTCAAATATTAATTTAGTTAATCAAAGAGTCTTACCAACCCTTTAAAACATAAAATCCTAATTTATTTTAATTCCATAAAAAGTCACAGTAGCCATAATTGGACTTTTATTTGCTTTATTCAATTCCATACTTGATTATGCTTTGATTTATTTCTTATGCTTTAATTTATTTAATTTTAATACTTGATTTATTTAATTTATCATGGATGGATGTTTATTTTCTATTTTGATTAATAGCTTTGATGAATGATTTATTTATGATGAATAATTATTTACTTTTATCAATTAATTTAGATTTCCAAAAGTTGTAAGAGGTATGTTTCCACTTGGTGGGTACCTCATTAGTTAAACATCATGTAATTTAATTTGCTTTTCTATTTTAGAACCTATGTAAAGGGCATGTTTCTACCTTTTGGTGGGTGTCCTATTTAGGCATGTGATGTAAGGACATGTTTCCATCCTTGGATGGGTGTCCATTTATTTGCTTTGTTTGGACATTGCTTTGATTTTAATATATTGATGTTTTCTTTTAATTATTGTGTGTAATATGGATAATATTGTTATATTTAAGAATTTTATAATATTAAGACCTGTAAAGGAGGTCGGTTCCAATGAACCGGGCGTTGTGGGGGTGCTGGGCCATTTCTCACCTTCCCCACACGTACCTAACTTTCCGAACCCATTAAGGGGTTAGGGATTCCTTAGGAATCGAGTCATCTACCCCTTTCATTTTCCCGGTCCGTCTGGGTGGCGACTCTATTTTTCTCCGAACTTAGGTCCGAGTTCTCTAAGGCCCCGAGCCTAAACAGTGCCGAAAGTCGTAAGAACCATTCCACTAGGAGTGGGGGTGAAAATTCCAGCTCACAATATGTAATGTATTAATCCAACATATACAATTAATATACCATATGTATATGTTATATATACTCTAGATATATATATTGAGTATATAAAATTTTATATCTCCAAAATCACGGATGTTACAATTTTCTCCCCCTTAAATAATTTCGTCCTCGAAATTATCCAGTATGGTAATAAATCATTCAAATCATTATTTTACCAAATTACATAATTTCTATTCTCCCCCTTAGGTTCATTCTTAATTTCCTTTTTATCATTCCCTAACACATCATTATAATGTCTATTTACTCAAACAGTCACAACAAATTATCATATCATCAATCGAATTATCATTAGACAAAAATTAGTTCTTCTCTTTAATGTATATACCCACACACCTATTGCATTCAAAATATTTGATCACTTCATTATCTTAAAAATATACTCTCATCACCTTAAATTCAAATGTTGATAACTTTTATCTTAACATAATAATTTTACACATCTTCACTTTGATCCTACTCTTTATATAATTACCACATATTAATTTGACATCACCATTATACAACAGCAAAATCTTATTTCCTTAATAAGATTCATTCCCATTATACTATAACTAACATTTTCTCTTATAATTATTTGAAACTAATATAACTTAGCTCCTTTCATATGCATATACATATCAGAATGTTGTATTAAACACATTATCAAATAGCTTGCATATTCTTAATACAACTACACACATTAAATTTCAATAAATACTTGTAAACTTATTACATTTCGGATCAATTGATCTAATTATCACAATATGAACATCACAACCTTATTCTATTCTGACCAACCTTTAGTCTATTTTAAATTCATCAATCTAGTTTCAATTCATGACCTAATTCTATTAGGTCAAATTTATTCTCAAATTTTAATTCTCTTCGAATTCATCATTACAGATAATATTCACTTCCCATAGTCTGGTTTACTTTACACATCATTTTCATCAACTTATTCATTTTATACCACTTTCAAACACATTCATTATAACTCTTACTCACATTTCTTATAGTTACCCTATTTACACAAATCACTTTTCTTACACGTCATTTAAAGCTCATCATATTTTCACAATTCTCTTCTATTTTCACACTTTCTATAATTATAAACAAATTTCTAGCATAAAATTATAAGATATAACTATGCAAACCATAAGTCTTGACTATGTTTCTTGAAGCATAACTATCAATCTCACCAAAACTATCCAACAGTCATGCCATAATAATGGTCACGTCTGTGGCTTATAAATAAATACTGCCCTTCTATCATTCTTCTTCAAACATTTTCAATCACAATGTTAAGTTCGTATCGCAAAAATCACATATTCATTTTCTAATCTTTTGATACACAAAAGTTAACACGTTTCAACTCTGTTTCAAAGCAATTTACTCTTGATCACTTGATCATCATTAGCCTCATTCATGTTTCAACAATATTATCATTAACATCTCTTATATTTACACAATTTCCATTTATTACTCCATTTCTAATCTATCTCTTATAAAAATTTTCATTCATTCATATATATATATATATATATTCCATTTCCATACTTTTTTTTTCATTATACTTTCCTTTTCCTTACAATCTCTTATATATACGCATATACTTTGGGCCCAAAACGCTACACAATCATCAAGTTCAGTTGTTACAATAACAATTTCACCGTCAGTGCTGTTTGGGTCCATTCTCAATCTCAATTCATCACATGACCTAACTCTACACAAGTCAAGACCTAATTTCTCTTAGGTCTATTAATACATGCAATATCATTCTCAATATCACCAGACACGTATTTGTATAAGGTAGTAAACACTCGATAACATTTTTTTAATCATCCACATACACCATCGTAAGTCATAATCACAATGTGACTTACTTTCCACATTTTCTTACATATCATATTTGTGTTCATATAGATAAAAAATCTCATCACACAAATCATACAATTATACTCAATTCCTCTTTTACATACAACCTATACAAAGTTAACATTTATCACCTTTCAGAGAACATTATCATTTCTCATTGTTTTGACATTACTTAGGTTATTCATCAATTCAACATATATATACACTCTGACCACAACATAATCAATATCTTCCTCATTTAATCGCCCATCTCTTAAATAAGTTTCTTATTATATATATATATATATTTAACACCTCACATAAATCTTAGTCACATTTCCAATGTGACATCTCTCTCACATTTTTTTATGCATTTATCATACCCTTCATAACCCTTTTTATCATTTCCAATTCAATTACCTAAAGTAACTCATTTTTACTTAATCATTTCCCTTTTATTTCATAACAAATTTCTATATTATCAACCACATTACACGTTACATGATATTTTCATAAATAATATTACTCATTCAAAATTACTCCCATGCTTATTAAACATTAAGCTATCAACATCTAAACAATCTTCATCAAAATTCTCTTGCAACTCTAAATTTCCAACTTACTACTTTACTTAAACTTCATTCTATTAATCTCATTTTCAAGAGCTAACTTTATAAACTTTATTTTTATATTAATATAACATCAAAACACATCACTTTCACAATTATGGAAACCCATTTCAAAAATTCAAATTTCATATATTGCAACAAACAACATGAACCTCACCAAATCTCATCCATGTCACATTTCCAATCTTAAAATCATAACATTTACATATAAACAACACTAATTTATTTCATTACACTAATTAACATCATCCATTTAGATACTTTAATTTTACACACTCAACCTTAAATTATGCATCATTGTTCCATAATAAATAATTCACTATCATATATGATTTCACTCTTTGATTTTAATTATGAACTCTTTGTTGCAAATTATTAAAACTCCATATTCCTTCTATACTTATACCCATATTCATATAAATTTTTATAATTTTCTTCATTCATTGGTCTCATAAAATTAATTTATTACTTACTTACACAAAGCTGCATGGCTTCCTCAGTTTCATGTCAATCTCACTTCCAATTTTTATATTCCTTACCAATTCTTTATAAAAGCTTGTAAAAGTTTATCCATGTGTACTTGACACATATATGGACTTATATTTAAATTTTTAGATTTTTCCAAGCTAATTTAATATATTTAAAAATTAAATCTTCCAAAATTAGAGAATCTATCTCTATAATAATTTCTCCGGCAGCACCCGGTTGTCCATTTGTTTCAGGTATCAAACCTTAATAAAAATTCATGAAATTTTAACCATAGGTTATATGAATATATATGATATTGTTTGTAAATTTTCAGATTTTTCTGGGTTGGTTTACCATAGTTTCTAAATTTATGTTTTCTCAATTTTTGCAGATTCTGAATTTCTGAAACTCCTCCAACAATCTATGTTCTTCTACCTTTCTTAATTAGTAATTCATCTTTAAAAATTATGAAATTTTATACATTAGATTCTAACATATAGAAAATTTTTTCATTAAATTTTTAAAGTCATCCAACATTCCTATATTTATTCAAAAATTCAACAATATCATTTTATAGCACACCTATAAAATTTTCTGTAACTATCATGCCCATTTCTCAAACATTTTATTTCATATCTTAAATCATTTCATAAATTATTTTTCTTAATTCCACTTATTCATCAATTGAATCAATTATGAATCTTAATTTCGAATAGAAGTTCCAAAAATTCTTAATCCATAAGGTCCAGAATGATGCTTCTATTGTGCCACTCTGATCTATATAACCCAGACGTCATCTCAACTCATATCCATTATATCAAATGAACATTACCACATCAGGGATTAGATAAATTGCCAGTGGCAATGCATTCATCACAATTGAAAATTATTTTTTTAAAATTTAATTTTCTCTCTCTAACAATCCACCTAGGTCAAGAACCTCAAACCTAGGCTCTGATGCCAAAATAAATGTAACACCCTCATACCCAATATACGTACAATATATATTTTCAGCATATGTAAAATATGCATATACGGTATAAAAAAGTCACAGACAGATTTAATAAAATTTTTCACATTTCTGTTTTAAGATTTCAAATACTAATATATAAAATAAATAGTATATAAATATTCTTTGCTTGTTATAGGAATCCAAAATAAATATTTTATATGAAAATCTCTGGAAAAAATTCGCCAGAGTTTTGTTTGTAATTTGGACATTCCCAAAATTCAGCAAAACACAACCTGGATAAAGCAAATGCTCCCAATAAAAATCAATTCACCATTTCACCAATACTTCTCAATTTCTCCATATTTTCTCAAAATACTTATATATAGATATATAAATTAACAACACATATAAAATCTCATCTGAACAAATTATTCAAAACATTCTTTACAATTTACATTATATACTTCCAAAAACATATCATAACATATATAATATCAAAATACATTGTAATATCAAATATCTACATGCTGGCAACTGGCTCTGATCTTGATGTACCCCAAAACAACTCTTCAAGCTCAATAAATACAAACCTAGACCTGACTAGGTCTAGTATAACTATCCGGCTCTACCAAATCATCCATGACACCTGTGCGACGAATTACAATCGCGCTAAGCCGAAGCCTAGTGGTACAAACTTTGATAATAAAAATAAAACTCAATGCAATGTCAATGCACAATGCATATAGATGTCACATCATTCTACTTTCTTATATTTTTCAAATATTTCATAATCACAACTCATAGCATTATATTGCTCAATTATATCACAATTCATAATTCACATTAAAGCAAAGACAAGTGTTGCGCTTAAATCAACACTATCACAAAGCGGTACTCGCAAGTATACGAGGCTATTGTAGTGACAGTGATCGCCCCAAGGTCGTTTCCCAAGGAAGGACTTGCAAGTAATAGTTCGATTAGCATGGAATAATAAATTCGATTTTGTGATTGAATTGGTGGACCGTAATTATCCTTAGAAATTAAAACGAGTGATTTTATGCAAGAGAATTTCAATTATGGAAATGATGCCAAGGGTTGTAGGTCTATTTAATCAAATGTTCAATTATCCGATTATCCATTAATATAACCTTGAATCTTAATTTGTTTCTTAAGATTAATTAGCCAATTATCAATTCACTAGTTCTCACATTTATGAATTAACAACAACCAATTGTTTAACATCATCAAATTAATAAACCCTTGAACTTATATTTCTAATTCATTCTTAGGGTAGTCAATTGCATAGTTCCGATATTAAACTTCTCCTCTCGGTTCTTCATTCAATATTAAGTAATCAATAGGTGGCCATTCTATCAATTTACCTTTAATTCAATGCAATCAACAAATAACAAGGTATATCAATGGAATCATCAAATCAAATCATTTAATCAAATATACTACAACCCCAAGCATGAGTAATTTAGCTCATCATATGTTTTAAATAAATACTCAATTCAATATAAACCAAATCAAAATTATACATTGCAATATTAATGTTCTTGATACACAATAACAAATAAGAAATGGAATACAAGGAAGAGTTAGGAAAACCCCTTTTTGAAGATGCTAACAATCGGACTCTCGTCTCTTTCGTGGCTCCTTCTTGGTGTGTAATGATGAACTTCCAGCTCTCTTGAACAATTGGTTCTCTTCTTGAAGGAGTGGATGATAGCTTTCTCAAATTCTCAACCCTCCAATCAAGCCTCTTAAAACCCTAATTCTTAAGAACTAATAACTCGCTTCAAAACCAACAATTGATTTTGCTCTTGGTGTGTGTGAAGGAATGGTAAATGGAAATGGTGAATGGTCTTCCTCTCTCAAGGCAAGAACCAAGGAAGAAGATGATGAAGATGAAGAACCAGTGGGAAGTGTAGAGAATGTCCACTAAAAATATTCAAAATCCCTCTCTCTCATCCCCATGCTCTTCCACTTTCAATTGTTTAAGACACCCATAATGCCTTGTCTCCCACTTACTAATTTCTTTATACCTTTCTTCCATAAAATCCTCCCACTTTTCACTCTTTTTTGTTCTTTTGTCTCCCACTAAAAACACAGCAACTCATTTCTCGTGCAAATCAGCTAAGGGCCCAGGGTGACACGGCCAAGCCAAATGGAACTTGGCTTGTCTAGTGACTTTCTTACTTGGGGACACGGCCAAGCTCCTGGCCGTGTCCCATTCTGTGTGCTTGTCCTTGTGAGACACGGCCAAAGACACGGCCGTGTCATGTGACACGGCCAGTGTCCTGGCCGTGTTCAGTGATGGTGTCTGTTTCTGTGTCTTTCTTTTCTTCTTTGCTCTTTTGTTCCCTTGGAGAGACACGGCCAATGGCTTGGCTGTGTCTCCTGGCCGTGTTCGCTACTGAACTTGTTTCCTTGAGGGACACGGCCAAGCCATGTTAGTCCTGGCCGTGTCTCATGTTTGTCCTTGATTCTTCTTCTTCTGATGAGGGACACGGCCAAGCCTTGGCAAGCTTGGCCGTGTCACTTGTTTTCTTCAACAAGTTCACCCATTTTTTATTCCTTAGCTCCATCAAGTGTACTTTAACCTAAATCAACAACTTCAAACATATTTAAGTACAATTAAACATGAAAATTAACTTAAAACCAACGAAAACATCATAGAAAATGTAT
The DNA here is from genome assembly GCA_947685225.1 of Garcia nutans. NCBI lineage: Eukaryota > Viridiplantae > Streptophyta > Magnoliopsida > Malpighiales > Euphorbiaceae > Garcia > Garcia nutans. Next base: position 31,515,170 of record CANTUV010000013.1, read on the forward strand.
ACAAAATTGATCTAAACAATTACCCCACACTTAATCCTTTGCTTGTCCCCAAGCAAAGTTAGAATCAAAACAAATAAAACAAGATGATATTGTCAAGTTCAAGAGTTATAAGGATGCATTAAGACTCCCATCTTATTAAATCCGCAATCGTAATCGAATCGAGAATAATCGGTACTCAAGTAACTTAATGGTCAATCAATGCATACCAAAATTGTCACTCCCTTACAAACCTCTCAAGTGTTTAATTGGGTAGTGTTTAAGCTCTCAACATTCAATGAAAGATTAGGACTATAGGCTTGCTTATCAATCAATTCTCCACCACCTAATCACAATCAAGCATCAATCATAAGGTCTTTTAATTGGTTGTAATGGGGCTAAGGGAAAGGTATGACATTTGGGAGAGTGATTTAGTTCATTTAGGTCAAGAGTACTTCAAGAGTGAAGTAAGCAAATGTTGCATGATCAACAATCCCATTTGTTTAATTTGCAAAGATGATTTCCAAACTCAATACAACCCTTCCCACAAGAACAACAACTATTATTTTGATTTTCTTTATTTATTTCATCAATTATTTATTTATATTTTTTTTATTTTTTTATATAGGGTATCCAACTAAAGAGTACAATAATTTGTAATTTAGAGCCTATTGAGTTCAACCCCACACTTTATTAAGCACAACACTCCATTAATGCTCTTGAAATGCTCTTGATCTAATGAACGGGTAAAGTTAAATTATAATGGTTCAAGCCGACGGTGTTGTGAAAAAGAAAGAAGGGAAAATGAAATAAGCTCAAAGTTGGTGAACTAAGGTCGGATGTAATGTTGGTCTTTTTAAGCCAAAATGGGTTGCCCTAAATTGCCTTAATCATGTTGATGCTTAATTGAAATTTTTATGTAGTCTCAAAATGCATGTCAAAGCAAGTTCTAGTAATTCATCAATCAAAGATGTTCACGCATAAAGAGAATGATAAGTTGATGGCTCAATTCCTCACTAGTTAATGGCAATGCAAAGAATAACCATCAAAATTGACAATAAGTACTAACTCTAATCAATCCTCAAATTCATACTTCAAAAATTTAAAAGTCATCTATCAACATTCTTATAACAATTGAACTTATTAATATACATCAAAATCAAATATAAAACAAAAGAAGAAACTTAACAAAGCAAGAACACTTACGAAAATAACAAAACAAAAACATTTACGAAAATAGACAATTTATATTCATGAACAAAAGGCTTAGCACACACCCCACACTTAAGTTTTACATTGTCCTCAATGGAAACAATGATATGTAAAGTAAAAAGTTAAGGTACAACCTGTTTTTCCATCGATCCTTTGTGACGCAAGTGCTACCTTTTCATCCACAAACAACCATTGTTCAAGAGCAAAATACAATATATAAAATAAACATAATATAAAGAGTTAACATTAGAATCCGAAACAACAAAAACATGAAATAACTACAAATAAGAAAATAACAAGTGATGTCAAAAGGTTGGAGCTGGTAGGATCTACGGTGGTGGAGGATAGGACGATGATGCCGCTGATGGGTGAAGGCTCAGAATTTTAGCGAGGTTGCTGTTGATTAGGTCCATTTGTTCCATGACTGCAGTATGATTACGGTCAATTTGTTCCATGGCTGCAGCATGGTTTCTGTCAACCCTGCTTTCCAATGCTTCAATCCTATGAAGGAGCTCCTGATTGTTCGGTATTGGAGCATCTTCATCTAAATTTAGAGAATCCGAGTCGGAATCCTCCTCGACTCGTGCTCTCTTTTGGCGGCCCTCTGGGACCTCAGTCTCAACTGAACCCATAACATACGCTCCTCCTTTTCTTGAAACCATGCGCATTTTCTCTAGGGTGGCAAGATCTAATGAATCATTCCCCGATATCTTAGTCAGTCGGCAATTGCTCGGGTCAAAATCATCAAGGAGTGCCATTGCTAAAATTGTAACTAATCCTCCGATACAAATGGCACCCCGCTTTTTATGTCCCACACTGTCAAACACATCGGCTAACCAATAGCCGGTACAAACGGGTACGTTATTGCTAGCACAGTCTAAAAAGTATAGTTCGCTTAGTTCTACAACCCCTGTGCTTTCTTTTCTTGCCAAAAATCCACACGACATAAACCGGTGTAAGTACCTTAGGGCTAGATTTTTCAATTTCGTAGCCTTGGCCGATTTGGCCACATAGGTACCCGAGCCCAAAGCTCCCCATGCGAATTGTTGTCGAAAACTCTTAGGCACACATTGTTCCCCTTGTTGGTGAAAACCAAATATATCGCTCAATTGATCAATTTTTAGCACAAATTGTCTCCCCAGCAGTTTAAAGTGTAACCTAATGCAAATTCTTTGATCATTTTTTTCAACCTTAAGTGTGGTTAAAAATTCCAATGTAAGCTCCTCAAATTGCAAAGGTTTAAGGGAAACAAATCTATGCCACCCAAGATTATGAACAAATCCATAGAAATTATTTCGAATATTAAGAGCATCGAGGGATTCTTCGTTAACATACCTCGTCGGAAAGAAACCCCGAGCTAGAAGAGTTGCTCTCCTTGGTGCTGACGATGATGAAGATGGAGCTGAAGGTGGAAGTCGCGTCCTTTTGTGGTGAGACACCGTTTTTGTTCTTGTCATTTTGATGATTTGGTGAAAATGAAAATTTCTCAAATTTAATTGATTTTAATGAGAAAAGAAAAGAAGTAGATGGGTTAAAATCAGTTTTGGTGAAGAAAAGTGAAAGATTTACTTTGATTTTGAAGCTTGAAGATGGTGGCTATGGAGGTTTTTAGAGAGAGATCGAGAGAGGGAGCGAGAGAGAACGAGAGAGGAGAGAGAGAGATTTAGGGATTTAGAATGAACAGCTGGGCAAAAATCGTGATTTTAAAACAAAAAGTTTAGGTGACACGGCCAAGCTTGGTGAAGCTTGGCCGTGTCTGATGGTTTTTGAGGGACACGGCCATAGACACGGCCGTGTCCCTTGAATGTGTCTGTTTCTGGATTAAAAAAAATTAAAAGGCAATATGAGTGACACGGGGAGAGGCTTGGCCGTGTCTGTGTGACACGGCCAAGGACACGGCCAGGACCTCTGGCCGTGTCTGCCTCTGTGACTCTGATGCTTGTTGGACATGGGCAAAGACACGGCCAAGACCTATGGCCGTGTCTGCTTCTGTGTCATTTGGTATTTCTTGACACGGGCAAGGACACGGCCAGGACCTCTGGCTGTGTCTGCTTCTGCCAAAATGGTTTTGAAATTTTTTTTATTTGGTTTATTTGTGTCACCAAATCACCAAAGATGCAGTCTTCTTCTTGATTTAACCCTGAAACACATTCAAGAAAAATAAAAACCGATCAAAGTACCTATTCCGTTTTATTTAACTCAACATGAAATTAAAATTGCAAAATATAAGATTATAACAGCGAAAAGAAATGCAAATCGATGGGTTGCCTCCCATTCAGCGCTTCTTTAATGTCGTATAGCTGGACACTGTTGCATCATTCGTCAATGAACACCATGCTTTCTACCATTTTTGCAACTTCGATGTCTTCCAAGTAGGGCTTTACCCTTTGTCCATTGACCTTGAACGTCTCGTTGGTCTTTAAATTAAGTAACTCAACAACCCCATATGGAAATGTTTGAGTAACTTGAAAGGGTCCACTCCAACGTGACTTCAATTTCCCGGGAAACAACCGCATTCTTGAATTGAAGAGAAGGACTTTCATTCCCGGTTCAAAAGTCCTTCGAAGAATCATCCTGTCATGAATAGCTTTGGTCTTTTCCTTGAAGATCCTCGAACTCTCATAGGCTTCAGTCCGAAGCTCATCAAGCTCGGAAATTTGCAGCATTCTTTGCTCCCTTGCTTCACCTAAGTCCATATTAGTGGTCTTTATTGCCCAATAAGCCTTGTGCTCCAATTCCACCGGGAGGTGGCATGCCTTGCCAAAGACCAACCTATAGGGACTCATTCCCAATGGGGTTTTATAAGCAGTCCTATAAGCCCACAATGCTTCCGAGAGTCGGATTGACCAGTCCTTCTGACTTGTGCTCACTGTCTTTTCTAAAATCCCCTTGATCTGCTTGTTTGAAATCTCAGCTTGCCCGGATGTTTGGGGATGATATGGAGTTGCCACCTTGTGTCGGATGCCCATCTTGGTCATCAACTTTTCAAACCATTTGTTGCAAAAATGGCTTCCTCCATCACTCACTATCGCCTTGGGGGTTCCAAACCTGCTCAAAATATTCTCCTTCACAAATTTTAACACAATGTTAGCATCATTTGTCCTAGTGGGGATTGCCTCAACCCACTTAGACACATAATCCACTGCTAGAAGAATATATTCAAAACCAAATGATTTGGGAAATGGCCCCATGAAATCAATTCCCCACACATCGAAAATATCAACCACAATAAAAATATTAAGGGGCATTTCGTTCCGTTTGCTAATGTTCCCTACGCTTTGGCATTGATCACATCTTATACAAAAATGATAAGCATCTTTAAAAAGAGTAGGCCAATACAAACCGCTTTGAAGAATTTTTTCGGCTGTCTTCTTTCCTCCAAAATGTCCCCCGCAATACAAATTGTGGCAATATTGTAGCACTTGTTTTTGTTCCTCTTCCGGCACACATCTTCTTATCACTTCATCCCTGCAAATTCTAAACAAGTAAGGTTCATCCCAAAAATAATACTTACATGTATGCAGGAATCTCTTCTTTGCTTGGAAGCTCAAATCCTTTCTCACTACACCACAAGAAAGGTAATTAGCAATATCAGCATACCATGGTGCTTGAGTTAAGGAAAACAAGTGTTCATCCGGGAATTTCTCAAAAGCATTTTCACAAGCGATTTCAGCATTATTTTCACACGAGTTAAGTCTAGAAAGATGGTCGGCCACTACATTTTCGCTTCCCTTCCTATCTTTGATTTCTACATCAAATTCTTGTAACATCAACACCCATCTAATGAGCCTAGGTTTAGCTTGTGGTTTGGTCAATAGGTATTTCAAGGCTGTATGATCAGAGAATACTATGACCTTAGAACCTATCAAGTAAGATCTAAATTTGTCTAGTGCAAATACCACAGCTAACATTTCTCTCTCAGTGGTTGTGTAATTTACTTGTGCATCATTTAAAGATAAACTTGCATAATAAATTACACACATCAACTTATTCACTCTTTGGCCCAAAACAGCTCCAATGGCAAAATTTGATGCATCGCACATAATTTCAAATGGCAAATCCCAATTTGGGGCAACAATTATAGGGGCAGAAGTTAGTTTTTCTTTCAAAATTTTAAAAGCCTCTAAGCACTTTTCATCAAAAACAAATGGGACATCTTTTCCTAACAAATGACACAAAGGACGTGAAATTTTGGAAAAATCTTTTATGAACCTCCTATAAAATCCTGCATGTCCCAAAAAACTTCTAATTCCCTTAACTGATGTGGGTGGAGGTAGGTTCACAATTAATTCAACTTTAGCCTTGTCTACCTCAATCCCTTCATGGGAAATTACATGCCCTAAAACAATTCCATGATCAACCATAAAGTGACTCTTTTCCCAACTTAATGTAAGATTACATTCAATACACCTTTTAAGTACTAGAGTCAACTTTTCCAAACAGTCATCAAAGGAGTTACCAAAAACGGAAAAGTCATCCATGAATACCTCAATGCACTTGTCCAACATATCAGAAAATATGGAAAGCATACACCTTTGAAATGTTCCCGGTGCATTGCAAAGTCCGAATGGCATCCTTCGAAATGCAAACGTCCCAAAGGGACAAGTAAATGTAGTCTTTGGTTGATCTTCCGGTGCTATCGGGACTTGGTAGTAACCTGAAAGACCATCAAGGAAACAGTAAAAAGAATGTCCAGATAATCTATCAAGCATTTGATCAATAAATGGCAAAGGAAAGTGATCTTTCTTGGTGACTTTATTTAATTTCCTATAATCTATGCACATCCGCCACCCAGTTTGTGTTCGTGTTGGTACCAACTCTCCTTTTTCATTCTGGACCACTGTCAACCCTATTTTCTTTGGCACAACATGAACGGGACTAACCCATTCACTATCAGCAATAGGGTAAATTACCCCTTCATCCAATAATTTAAGGACCTCCTTCTTAACAACCTCGCTCATGTTAGGGTTTAGTCTCCTTTGAGACTCTCTCACCGGTTTAGCCCCTTCCTCTAAAATGATCTTATGCATGCACATAGAGGGACTAATACCCTTAATGTCACTCAACCCCCAACCTATAGCCTTCTTGAATTTTTTTTAACATTGCTTATTTTCTTCATCACGGGTAAGGGTAGCAGAAATTATGACTGGTTGAGAATTATTTTCCCCAAGAAAAATATATTTCAAATGCTTAGGGAGTTCCTTAAGCTCAACCCCTTGTAGTTGAACTTGCCCTTCTTCAACTTCAATTTCCTCCTCAACACTCTCATCGTCCAAAATGGATTTGTCTTCTTCATTCTCCTCATTGGAAATCTCTGCTTCTTCTTGCAATTTTAGAGCCTTTTCTAGCTTGTGTTCACCATTTTCCTGCAAGAAAACTTCTTGGAAAACACTATCAGTAATATCAATGAAAGAGCAATCTTCATATAAAGCACTAGTGGGAATGGGGGAAGTGTTAAAAATTGAAAATTCTACAGTTTGTCCCAAAACGGTCATGGTTAATTTTCCATTTTTAACATCAATTAAAGTGTTAGTTGTGGCCATAAAAGGCCTCCCTAACAAAATTGCATGCTCGGCATCCCGTGGGATTTCTCCCCCCGTGTCTAAGACAATGAAATCGACGGGTACAATCAAACCTCCTACTTTTACTAGAAAATCTTCTATGATTCCCTTAGGATATCTAAGAGTTCTATCTGCTAATTGTAAAATCATTTTGGTCGGTTTGAGTTCCCCTAGCTCTAGATTCAGAAAAATTGAGTATGGCATCAAATTAATACTAGCTCCAAGATCACACATGCCAATGGTCTCTTTCCCATTCCCCATAGAGATTTTAACAATAAAGCTTCCAGGATCTTTTAGTTTAGGAGGTAACTTATGTTGTAAAACAGCACTTGTTACTTCTGAAACTATCACCTTCTCATCCAACTCATACCTTATCTTCTTAGTGTTAAGCTCTTTTAAGAATTTGGCATAAGATGGCATATTCTTTATCACCTCTAGTAAGGGTAGGTTGATACTTACCTTCGAAAGCATGTTGTAAATTTCAGAAAATTGCTTATCATGCTTTTCATTTTTTAACCTGCTGGGAAATGGAATTGGTGGTCTGTACGGATTTGGAGATTTGTGCAGTTTTGGTGCAACTGATGCCTCCTCTTTGTCCTCCTCAAGCTCATTTGGTTCAGCTTCTTCTTCTTGCATTTCCTTGCCATTATCCTGTGTTGTACCTGCAACAAAAGAATTATCAATGTTATTATCACCAATTTTATTATCAAGTACCTTGCCGCTTCTCAAAACGGTGATTGCTTTGGCTTGCTCCGGTTGGCTTGGAAATTTCCCTTTTTGATTGGCTTGAAGTTGATTAGCCAATTGGCCCACTTGAGTTTCAACCTTCTTAAGCGATGCTTCTAAAGAGTCAAACCGCTTATTGTTCAATTCTTGATTTTGAGTGCTTACTTGAATGAAAGCATTCAAGTTGTCTTCAAATGAAGGTTTCTTGACTTGCTCTTGATTTGAGGTTTGCCCTTGAAATTGGGGACCTCTTTGATATGGTTGGAAGGGTTGTTGAGGTGGAGCATGTTGTTGATTTTTCCATGAAAAATTGGGGTGATTCCTCCAGCCGGGGTTATAAGAATTTGAATATGGGTCATTCCTACCCCTTTGTTGGAACCCTTCAAAAGCAAAGGCTTGCTCTTGCTCCTCTTGAAATGAGTCAAAATTTGAGGGGCACACATTTGCTTGATGGCCTACAAGACCGCATGATGCACATGACTCTTGGCTTGGTCCCGACAAGTTCCCTTTTGCATTCAACAATTTCACTTGCCTTGTCAGTTCTGCAATTTGCCTAGCCATTTCTGAGTTTGCACTTATCTCATGTGCTCCTCTTCTTCTTTCTCCAATGCTCTTTTGTTGGGAATTTGCCCCCAACATTTCGAACAATGCAACTGTTTCTGCAGCTGTTCTTTCACCCATTGCACCCCCTGCTGCATTATCCACTGTATTTTGAGATTGTTGAGTTAGCCCATCATAGAAAAATTGATTGAGCAACTGTTATGGATAGTAGTGGTGAGGACACTGAAATAGTAATGATTTGAAGCGATCCCACGCCTCGTGAAATGGTTCCCCGTCAAATTGGGTGAAAGTTGCAATACTCCCCCTAAGCTCCTTGGTCTTTTGATGAGAGTAAAACTTTCCCATAAATTTGTTGTAGACTTCAGTCCATGTGGTTAACGAATTCTCTGGTAGGGTCATTAACCACGCTTTTGCCCTGTCCTTTAAACTGTATGGGAAACATCTCAGCTTCAGTTCATCTTCCGTTAATGTTTGCAAAGGGAACGTATGCAATGTTGAATAAAAATCTCGAATGAAGTTGAGAGGATCTTCATTCGGCAGTCCGTGGAAGGATGGCAGCATACTATAATGAGTATTTCTAAGTTCATAGTTTCTTGCTGCGTTGCTCAACCGGATACAAGATGTGGTCACTCCAATGATCGGTCGAGCAAACTCCTTCATGGGTGGCTCTTGTGCATCACCCATCTCTGTTTCTGTGTTCTCCTCAAATTGCTCTTCGGTATTTTCTTCTTCTTGCTCAAAAGGATTTGGTCTCTCGGATCTTGACCGTCTATGGATATTGTCAATAAATGGAACAAGTTCGTTTCCTTGAGACCGTCGTCCGTGCATAAAGTACCTAAGCAATTCAAAAAGAACACTTTAAACAATTTAAAAAAAATAAAATAAAAAATCAAACTATCACAAAATTGCCTTCCCCGGCAGCGGCGCCAAAAACTTGTTGCGCTTAAATCAACACTATCACAAAGCGGCACTCGCAAGTATACGAGGCTATTGTAGTGACGGTGATCGCCCCAAGGTCGTTTCCCAAGGAAGGACTTGCAAGTAATAGTTCGATTAGCATGGAATAATAAATTCGATTTTGTGATTGAATTGGTGGACCGTAATTATCCTTAGAAATTAAAACGAGTGATTTTATGCAAGAGAATTTCAATTATGGAAATGATGCCAAGGGTTGTAGGTCTATTTAATCAAATGTTCAATTATCCGATTATCCATTAATATAACCTTGAATCTTAATTTGTTTCTTAAGATTAATTAGCCAATTATCAATTCACTAGTTCTCACATTTATGAATTAACAACAACCAATTGTTTAACATCATCAAATTAATAAACCCTTGAACTTATATTTCTAATTCATTCTTAGGGTAGTCAATTGCATAGTTCCGATATTAAACTTCTCCTCTCGGTTCGTCATTCAATATTAAGTAATCAATAGGTGGCCATTCTATCAATTTACCTTTAATTCAATGCAATCAACAAATAACAAGGTATATCAATGGAATCATCAAATCAAATCATTTAATCAAATATACTACAACCCCAAGCATGAGTAATTTAGCTCATCATATGTTTTAAATAAATACTCAATTCAATATAAACCAAATCAAAATTATACATTGCAATATTAATGTTCTTGATACACAATAACAAATAAGAAATGGAATACAAGGAAGAGTTAGGAAACCCCCTTTTTGAAGATGCTAACAATCGGACTCTCGTCTCTTTCGTGGCTCCTTCTTGGTGTGTAATGATGAACTTCCAGCTCTCTTGAACAATTGGTTCTCTTCTTGAAGGAGTGGATGATAGCTTTCTCAAATTCTCAACCCTCCAATCAAGCCTCTTAAAACCCTAATTCTTAAGAACTAATAACTCGCTTCAAAACCAACAATTGATTTTGCTCTTGGTGTGTGTGAAGGAATGGTAAATGGAAATGGTGAATGGTCTTCCTCTCTCAAGGCAAGAACCAAGGAAGAAGATGATGAAGATGAAGAACCAGTGGGAAGTGTAGAGAATGTCCACTAAAAATATTCAAAATCCCTCTCTCTCATCCCCATGCTCTTCCACTTTCAATTGTTTAAGACACCCATAATGCCTTGTCTCCCACTTACTAATTTCTTTATACCTTTCTTCCATAAAATCCTCCCACTTTTCACTCTTTTTTGTTCTTTTGTCTCCCACTAAAAACACACCAGCTCATTTCTCGTGCAAATCAGCTAAGGGCCCAGGGTGACACGGCCAAGCCAAATGGAACTTGGCTTGTCTAGTGACTTTCTTACTTGGGGACACGGCCAAGCTCCTGGCCGTGTCCCATTCTGTGTGCTTGTCCTTGTGAGACACGGCCAAAGACACGGCCGTGTCATGTGACACGGCCAGTGTCCTAGCCGTGTTCAGTGATGGTGTCTGTTTCTGTGTCTTTCTTTTCTTTTTTGCTCTTTTGTTCCCTTGGGGAGACACGGCCAATGGCTTGGCCGTGTCTCCTTGCCGTGTTCGCTACTGAACTTGTTTCCTTGAGGGACACGGCCAAGCCATGTTAGTCCTGGCCGTGTCTCATGTTTGTCCTTGATTCTTCTTCTTCTGATGAGGGACACGGCCAAGCCTTGGCAAGCTTGGCCGTGTCACTTGTTTTCTTCAACAAGTTCACCCATTTTTGATTCCTTAGCTCCATCAAGTGTACTTTAACCTAAATCAACAACTTCAAACATATTTAAGTACAATTAAACATGAAAATTAACTTAAAACCAACGAAAACATCATAGAAAATGTATACAAAATTGATCTAAACAACAAGCATGGGCCCAAAAGGATCTAATATGCTATTAAAATTTCAGAGTTACTGCTTTGGTCCATTATGACACCATGTGTCTAGCCCCGTAGACAATATATCCATGGATAATGTAACAGCCCCAATCTCTTGGACCTCAACCCGGCTAGACCCTTAGGCCCAAGTATCTTGGTCCTCAACCCGGCTAAACTGCTACAGTTTTTGAGGCTTACGACCCAGTCTTTTCACCCCAAAAATATCATATTTATCAGCTGGCCTAGCTTACAACCCAGTCTTTTCACCATTCCAGCGTATAGCCCGTAGGCAATCATAGGCATGCTGCCAAACCCAGAACTCTGAAAATTGAATAACATACTAGGCACACAATTTATTCATATTTCTCATTCTTAATCTCTTTCTCATTTTCACATATTCAATCTAGGCACATTGCCTTATTTTCACATTTTTATCAATATCAATTCATTTCATTATTCCACATATCTCATTTTTACATTCACAACACATTACCCAATTACTTTGGGTATTTTCACATAATATACATATTTCACATTCTACACAATTTAGCCATTATCAATGGCTTTTCACAATGCATTTAACACGTATATGACATTACAAATGTCATAGTACATTATTCATACACAATAAATGAACCAAGTAACTTAACACATTTTTCAACCAAAATGTGTTAAACCCAAATGTCATGCAAATATAAACAATATATTCAAAGTTTGTACATACCTCCACTAGCAACCCAAAGCAAGCTAAACACAACCTCCAATCTTATCCTTTCAACTTGCCCTTCACCACTTGGATGAAGCAAATCAACCTCCCTCAATGCCTATACCAAATGTGATCATACATAATCATTTAATATCACATTCTAAGGTATTCTTAACATTAAACCATAATTAAACATCATTCTAATCCAAATCCCAAAATTAAGCTTCACCACACTTTAACTTTGATAAACCATATCAAGCCATTTAAATTAGTGTTTTAAGTTTATTAATATCATTAGAAACATGTTTTAGCATGTTTAAACCAATCACATTAATTAACCACATGCTTATGTGCAAAACCCTAAAATGGCATAAACTTCACCATTGAAGGATCTCCACTCCAACTCAATCTAATTACCATTTCAATCTTATTTCTACCACTTATATCATTAAATAACATGATTTAAGCATTAAAATCAAACAATTAATCATTCTTTGAAAATTTACTTTTCCAAAACCCTAAATCAATACTACCATTCTCAAACTCCAACCAAATACAACCAAATCCAATATTTGACTTTAAAATACTTGTTTATGAATCAAAACAACACATTTGGAACAAATTTGCACAATTAAAGCTCATGTTTCCCCAAACCCAAAAGTTCCATAACTCTAAATTCTCTCTCTTCACCATTCTTTAACCAAACTCCATCATCTCTTCAATCTAACCTTAGACTCATTGTTAACTACCCAAAATAACATCATACACACCAATTCCAACAATTATAATATACTATATCAAAATCCAAATTCTCACATATTACAAATTTTCAAGGAATTCAAAGAAAAGAGTTGGAAACTTACTAGTTTTGGATGAAATCACCAAAAATCCACTTGAAACTTGTTAAATTCTTCAATTTATAGAGTATGGAAGAATCAAATTCATGCTCCGAACTCCCATGGAAAACGTCCAAAAGGAAGAAGAAGAAGAAGAAGACTTTTTTTAATATTTCTTTTCCTTTTCATATTTTTTTAACCATATATATATATATATATTAAAATAATTTAATAATTAATTATTTAATTATTTATTTAATAAATTAAAAGTCCTAAATTTCCTCTTCCATTCAAAAATAATTTATTTTTGAATATTTTATTAATTTGAATTTCTAAGATTTAATTACCAAAATACCCTTTTACTTTGACTTTTCTTTTAAAAAGTGTTGACTTTTATATGTTGTATATATTTTATATATATCACATATATGTTCCCCTTTTTCATTTAAAACTCCTTAATTTTTCATTTAAAACCATTAATTTAATTTATCCATTTAAATTTTAATTTATTTTATAAAATTTTCAAAAATTTGAATTTTTCAAAAATTTGGGGTATTACACATATGCACAAGTAATGTGTATCTTATATACACATCAAATGTACCTTATATGTGTATTAAATATTAAGTATGTAATGTATTAATCCAACATATACAATTAATATACCATATGTATATGTTATATATGCTCTAGATATATATATTGAGTATATAAAATTTTATATCTCCAAAATCACGGATGTTACATAAATAGTAATTTTATGACAAAAACTAATAAAACAACTACCCCACACTTAAAACTTTGCTTGTCCTCAAGCAAATTTACATAGCATAAATTAAAAACTCAATTAAGCTTAACTATAATTCAAGTATATAAGATGAAATCCTTTAATACTCAGCAATAAATAAATGCAATTTTCTTCAATTAAGATTTTCTTAACTCATTCATTAATTCAGACATAACAAATCTCATCTCTCATCTAGTGTTTCTCTCAATTTCAAAGGTTAATTCACTCAAACCAATCATGATTGCATACTGCCATAAACTTGCTTAATTATCCAATCTCTCTCACTGATTTTTCTCAAGAAATAATCCGAAAGTCTTTTCGTTTGGATGTAATGGGGCTAAGGTGAATGTGTGAGAAATTACATTTACGTTTGATCATTAAGAAATGGAGTATCTAAATTAGACAATAATCTTGCGTAGAAACTCGTAACTCCCTCAAATGGTATATTCACCAACCCTTGATAGTCTCAAATATTTGCATACTTGAAGAAAAGTAAATGAGTCGAAATTCCTCTTTGATGACTAATGCTACAAAATATATGAATTTGTATTAAACATCTAGCTCAAATGTAGAAGAAAAGAATAATCGACTCTTAGTCAAATACAATCTGCAAAGTATGCATTTCAACCCCAAATCTTACTAAAACAATACTATTTTATTTATTTTTATTTTATTTTTATTTTATTTTTTTCTTTTTATTTATTTACCCCACACTTATCAATTAAACCACTCATATTGTCATATCATAAGAAACTTCATTCCTTAATGAAGGTACGATAATAATAGGAAAATGTTGAGTTGTGAACTGTGTTGATCAATCAAGAAAGGTCAAAGGCTTAACTTGGCTCACTAAGAAATTCATAATTAAGGGAGGTCTTTTTAAGCTAAAGGGGGTAATCCTAATTTGCCTTCATCATTTTAAAACTTGAGATGAAATCATAATGTGAGTTCAATTAGTATGCAAAAGCAAGCTCTAGAGATGCAAAATCATGACGGTGCACACTTAAGAAAAGAAAATCGATTGACAATAATATTCAATCCATGAGGCTCAAAACTAACAAAGGGTGGGTACTAAAAGATTTATATGTCATGAATTGCAGAATGTGAAAATTGATCCTGAATGAATTCAAATGCTAATCTCTATGCTGATACGCAAGGCTCAAATATAATGTTAGAATTACAGAAAAGTCAATAAGTTTCCAACAATTATGCCATGAAAATCTCACAATATAACTCTCAAAGGAAAAAAAACAAAAATTAAAGAAAAGCTTAAGAAATTACCCCACACTTATGAGTTACATTGTCCTCAATGTAAATAAAAGAAAAGATAGAAAGAACCTCTTTTGTGTCATGCATGGTGAAGCTTTCGTACAATTAATCAACATGAAAGAAAACAACAAAAGCAAATACCGCGACTTCAGCATAAACATGCGATCAAGGAAAGTTGAAACTGGATAGCCCTCCTTTTCTCAAATAAACTCAATGCTCTTGGCCTGTTCTCTGCAAGAATAAAAACATTTCCAATCTCCAACCCATCAAGCCTTAAAGAAAAATAGAAGGGAAAATAAATAAATAAACTGAATATACTAAACTAAAATTCTAAAAACAATAACAATGGGTTGCCTCCCATAGAGCACTTCTTTAACGTCGTCTTAGCTGGACGTTACTGTAAGAATTAAGGATCATAGATCAAAGTACTATCGACAATCCTTACTTCTTGGAACCCTTCATTATATGGTTTAACTCTCTGTCCATTAACTTTGAAAGTTTCATTCGTTCGAGAGTTAAGTAATTCTATAGCACCGGAAGGATATACTTGAGTTATCTCAAAAGGACCGCTCCATCGAGACTTGAGTTTTCCTGGAAACAGTCGGAGATGAGAATTGAAAAGCAAAACCTTTATACCTGGGCTCAATGTCTTGTGTACTAAAATTCGGTCATGAAGTGTGTAACACCCCCATACTCTATATAAGTACTATACATATACCTTGTATACATGCAGTACGTATATAAAGTATAAGAATGTCACTTTTCACTTTAGATTAAAACCTATACTCTAGTTCCAACCAATAATACATTTTATTTAAAACACATTTACAAAATCATTATACTTTCGATAATCTTACATATATTTAATAATCTTGTTTTTTTTTTACCAAAATTCGTTTATACATATGAATATATTTTTATCAAAATACAACATAATTAAATTGTACATGTATGCACCACCTTCTAGTTGGTCTCGAGATACTCTTACCCTTCTCGTGGCATAACGATTTGACTTTCAGATCATCCATCTACTCACCTGCGCGATTTACATAACCGCGCTAAGCTCGAAAGCTTAGTAATACAAATAAAAAATTTTAAATATACATTACAAAAGAATCATACTTCATATTTTAACGTCATGTGTTATCATTTTCTTATCATGTTTCCCCTTTTCAATGCATTCTTCATATATATATTTCCACTAATCTCATAATTTATTTACATATACACATATAGCATTACAACCACTCACAATTCAATAGCTTAGCAAAACATTCATGAACTAGTACTCACAATTTCCACATCCATATACATATTACACATCATTCAACATAGTTCTCATGCCACATTCACTTTCAATAATTGATTTATGTATTGTAATCATCTCATTCCATAATTATCATCTCATTCCATGATTTACATTTAAAGTAAAGACATGCATGGCTCTCATTATTCCTTTATTTCACCATTCATGAATCACATTTAAACAAAGACAAGCATGGATCTCATTATTCATTTATTTCACCATTCAAGAATCACATTTAAACAAAGACAAGCATGGGCCCAAAAGACACTAATATGCCATTCAACTTTTCAGAGTTAATGTTTTGGTTTAATTATCTCATTTATCATTATCATTATCCCAACTAGGCTTCAAGGATTTAGGTTCAACCAAGATTCAAGGGGAACAAAGCATGCTAAGTATCAACCCAACTTGGCTTCAAGAACCAAACCCAACCTAGCTTCAAGGGTTGTAACATCTCAATTAGGCTTCAAGGACTAGACCCAACCAAGCTTCAAGGGGAGTTAAGCATACTAAACTTCAACCCAACTTGGCTTCAAGGATCAAGCCCAACCTAACTTCAAGAGATTGTTACTATTAGGCATGCCACCAACAACAAAACTCTGAAAATGAATAACATATTAGATACACAATTCATTCATTATTTCATTATCAATTTCATTCTCATTTCTTCATCATCATTTAGGCAATCATGCCTCAATCATCTCATTTACATCATTATAGCGAACAACAATGGCTTCACATCTCTTCAATAAAGTATACATAACCGATTACATTGAACATCATCATCTAGGCAAACATGCCTCAATTATTTCAATTCACATTAAAACAACTCATCATTGAAGTATTCATCATAACCAATTGCATTGCACATACATTTCATATTTCATCATATCATCATATCTTTCACATTTCCTATTTCATTTTTCATTACATCATCATATCTTTAGAATCTTCAACATACATTCCACAAAGTTCACATCATGCAAAACATAACGTTATTAATATGCATCAACAATGCAATAGATTACTTAACACATTTACAATCAAATGTGTTAAGTCTCAAGGTCATATAAAGGTATGCAATATTGTAGAATTTGTACTTACTTCCAGAGAACTTGTAACACACCCACATCCAATACACGTACTCTACAACACCACAATGTAGCATACGTGCACCGAACATAGGAATGTAACGATTTTTCGTCGACATTCAAATCATTTTAAATGATACCATCACCTTTCTCATTATGCATTTTAGAAAATAAGTAATTAGCTTGTAATACAAAACAAAATAGATGTATAAATACATTTAGTTAATACGCATCGGAATTTGTAAAATAGATTTACATATATGAAAACATTTAAATCCATATTTACAAATATACATATATTCACATTATAAACAATACTTTACAAAAATATTAAAAGAGTTATACATGATTGGCAAATCTTCTCTGATCTTTAAGTTCCAAAATCAACTCTTCAATGTCTACTCTCACTCGGTCTCGAAGAGCTCTCGGGTTCAACTCTATCAACTCTATCACCTGCGCGATTAAACACTATCGCGCTAAGCCAACGGCTTAGTAAGATAAATCATGCTAATGGTATGCTTTAGTGCAATGCAATGTCAATTCTCAATCCATATTATACATGTAACATTATATATGCAAAGCTAACAACATACCTTTACATTTCATAATTCAACATATGTAGACATATCACATTTCAACATCTTTTCATATACCTCATTAGTTACTCATTAAGCCATTCATGAACAACACTAAACAAAGACAAGCATGGGCCCAAAACACACTAATATGCCATTCAATTTTCAGAGTTAATGCTTTGGTTTTGTTATCACATTTATCAATATCATAATCCCAACTAGGCTTCAAGGATTAGGTTCAACCAAGCTTCAAGGGGAGCAAAGCATGCTAAGCTTCAACCCAACTTGGCTTCAAGAACCAACCCAACCTAGCTTCAAGGGTTGTAACATCTCAATTAGGCTTCAAGGATTCAATCCAACCTAACTTCAAGAGATTGTTACTCATATTAGGCATGCCACCAACAACAAACTCTGAAAATGGAATAACACATTAGCCACACAATTCATTTATATTTCATTCTCAATTCTCATCATCAATTAGACAAACATGCCATATATCATTCAATTGAATCATCATAGCCAATCACAATGGCCTTGTCTCATATCATCTCTTATTTGAATCATCATAGCATCTTTGATATAACATTTCAATATACATTACTCATGAAACACATTACCATTCACAATGCATAACATAACATTGTTCAATCTCAACAATGCAATTAGGGCAAAGAACAATTTATATCATTTATAGCTTTAGGATCTTCCACATCCATTTGATTAGGCATTCTTTGTTTGAAGTATGTTTAAAGTGTTTATATTAGGGTTTAGGTACCAAAATACCTTTGAAGAATCATAACAATGCAATTAGAACAAAGAATAAAAACCCTAACCAACACATTTGAGGGACACGGGCAGCCCACTTGAGGGACACGGCCAAGCTTGTGACCGTGTCTCTCAACCAAAAATCACAGTAGCTAACACGGCTAGGGGACACGGCCGTGTCTCTCAAAAACCAATCCAACACGCCCAAAATCCCTTGGCTTGGTCGTGTCTCTCTTTCCCTTTTGCCGTGTCACCCATGAATTAAAACCCTAACATGCACAACTTTCCTCCAATTGCACTCCAACTCATCATACACAATATAGCATGGTTCAAATGAATGGAAACAATGTTCTAAACACAAATTCATCACAAGAATCACTTCACAAAACATTCATAATACATTTAAACACAAACCATCTCAAAACCCTAAAACCAATATCCTTCTCCATCTTCCAAAATCAACATCCACCACTTCCAACAACAACACCTATTTAAACTCTTAACTTAAAACCAATTTAACACTTGAAAACACATCACCACCACATCTTATTATCAAATCAACAAACCCTAATTAACTTCCAATACTGTAACACCCCCATATCCAATGCACACACACTACAACCACAACAATGTAGCATAAGTGCACCAAACATAGGGATGCTACGGTTCTCTTAACATTCAAAACACTTTAAAACTTGATACAATACCCTTATCATTATACATTATAGAAAAGTAGATCATTTACTTATAAAACAAAACATATTAGTTATATATATATATACACTTAAATGTTACACAGCGGAAGTTATAAAATATGTACATATTTACATATTAAACATTTCTTTACAAAATATAAAGAAGTATACATGATTGGCAAGTTTTCTCTGATCTTTAATCTCCCAAAATGGATTCTTCAAGGTCTACTCACACTTGGTCTTGATGAACTCTCGGGTTCAACTCTATCAACTCTATTACCTGCGCGATTAAACACTATCGCGCTAAGCCAACGGCTTAGTAAGATAATCATGCAAATGATATGACTTAGTGCAATGCAATGTCATTTCTCAATCCATATTATACATGTAACATCATATATGCAACACTAACAACATATTTTCACATTACATATCACATTTCAATATCTTTTCATATACCTCATTAGTAATCATTTAACCATTCATAATCAACACTAACCAAAGACAAGCATGGGCCCAAGACACACTAATATGTCATTCAATTTTCAGAGTTAATGCTTTGGTTTTTTATCACATTTATCAATATCATATACCCAACTAGGCTTCAAGGATTAAGTTCAACCAAGCTTCAAGGGGAGCAAAGCATGCTAAGCTTCAACCCAACTTGGCTTCAAGAACTAACCCAACCTAGCTTCAAGGGTGGTAACATCTCAATTAGGCTTCAAGGATTCAATCCAACCTAACTTCAAGAGATTGTTACACTTATTAGGCATGCCACCAACAACAAACTCTGAAAATGGAATAACACATTAGCCACACAATTCATTTAGTTTTCATTCTCAATTCTCATTATCATTTAGGCAAACATGCCTCATTTATCTCCATTGAATCACCTTAGCCAATAACAATGGCTTCACATTTCATTTCACAATATAACACTTCATTATTCAAGTGTATATTTATCTCATCCATGATCACATTATATCTCACATAGCATCATTCATGAATATCAACATTTCATTCCACATTACTCATGAAACACATTATCATTCACAATGCATAACATAACATTGCTCAATCTCAACAATGCAAGAACAATTTATATTATTCATAGCTTTAGGATCATCCACAAGTGTTTGATTAAGTCATTCCTTGGTTAAAGTATGTTTAAAATGTTTATGTTTAGGTTTAGAGACCAAACTACCCTTTGAAGAATCCAAACCATGCAAAAAGAACAAAGAAATCAAACAATATTCAACTCATTTGAGAGACACGCCCAGCCCACTTGAGGAACACGGCCGTGTCTTTAAAAATAAAAGAGGCAGTAGCCAACACAAATAAATGACACGGGCATGTCTCTTCATGGCTTCTGGCCGTGTCACCCATGCACATAACCTTAACTAAAACCAACACTTTCTCAATTGCACTCAAACACAATATTCATCATATAACATGTTTCAAATGAACATAATCAATGTTCTAAACACATATTCACCACAAAAATTACTTCACAACACATTAATATAACAATTAAATACACATCATCTCAAAACACTAAAATCACCATCCTTCTCCACCTTTCAAAATCAACATTTACCACTTCCAACAACAACACCTATTTAAACTATTAACTTAAAACCAATTTAACACTTGAAAACAAATCATAAACACATCTCATCATCAAATCATCAAACCCTAATTAACTTCCCATACCACTTCAAAAGAATGAAAGAAATCAAAGGGAAGATCTTACCTTAGTTAAAAACTTCTTGAATCAACACTTGAACACTTAATCTTCCTTCAATTTTTAACTCAACTCATCAAGAACCTCTCTTCACCTCTTGCTTCCCTTTGTCTATGGAGGAGCCGGCCACTTCATGAAAGAAAGAAGAAAATGATGAAGAAACAAAGTCAAATTTTGCTTTTAATCTCCACCAAGTAATCTTATCCAAGCAATTACCAAATTGCCCTTAACCATATAACTAACCTTTTGTCTCATATAAGCCCTTATATGTAATTACACACTTAACACAAAAATATCTCTCTTCCTTTGACTCTTCCTTTGACCCATTTATATGTTATATATATCATCATATACACAACATATACCATTCTCTCTAAACCCTATTTTCTTTCCAAAACACATATACACAAGCATACTCCTCCCAACTTCTTTTCTTAACACATAATATACATTCAATCCAATTTATAACAATAACAACAACAACAATATGCAAAACTTCTAGGGCATAAATGAGGATATTACAAATACCACTTCAAAATAATAAAAGAAATCAAAGGAAAGATCTTACCTTAGTTAAAAACTTCTTGAATCAACACTTGATCACTTAATCTTCCTTCAATTTGAGCTCAACACATCAAGATCCTCTCTTCACCTCTTGCTTTCCTTTGTCTATGGAGGAGCCGGCCACTACAACCAAGAAAAAGAGAAAAATGATGAAGAAACAAAGTCAATCCTTCTTTAATTCTCCACCATGTGATTCAATTCAAGCAATTACCAAAACACCCTTATCCATATAACTAACCTCTTGTCTCTTATAAGCCCATTATAGTAATTTCACATATCCCATAAAAATATCTCTCTTCCATTGACTCTCCCTTTGACTTATGTATATGTTATATATATCATCATATAAACAACATATACACTTTTCTCTAAACCCTCTTTCTTTCCCAAAACACATATACATAAGCATTCTCTTACCAATTCCTTTTCTTATCACCTAACATATACATTCAATCCAATTTAAAACAACAACAACAATAACATAATCAAAACTTCTAGGGCATACATGAGGATATTACAATTCTCCCCCTCTAAAAAGAAATTTCATCCTCGAAATTACCTGATATCAACTCTGAAACAATTGAGGATATTGCTCTCGCATGGTTTGCTCACTTTCCCAAGTTGCTTCTTCTTTTGCATGATTCTTCCACAAAATCTTTACAAGTGGCACTCTTTTGTTTCTTAACTCCTTCACATCACGAGCCAATATAGCAACCGGTTCCTCTTCAAATGTCAGATCTGGACTCACTTCGATAGATTCAATTGGCAACACATGAGATGGATCCGATCTGTACCTCCTTAACATAGAAACATGGAATATGTTATGAATACGATCCAACTCAGGTGGCAAAGCAAGTCGATAAGCAACTGGCCCAACTCTTTCCAAAACTTCATACGGTCCAATGAATCGAGGACTCAATTTCCCTTTCCGACCGAACCTCAAGATCTTCTTCCAAGGAGATACTTTCAAAAATACCTTATCTCCAACATCAAACTCTATGTCTCTCCTTTTCAGATCTGCGTAGGACTTCTGTCGGTCTGAAGCTGCTTTTAATCTATCTCGAATCAACTTCACTTTCTCCTCAGTTTCTTGAATCAAATCAGGCCCAATCAATTTACCTTCACCAAGTTCATTCCAACATAGAGGTGTCCTACACCGTCTACCATACAATGCCTCGAATGGGGCCATACCGATGCTGGATTGGTGACTGTTATTGTAAGCAAACTCCACAAGTGGTAGAAATCTGTCCCAACTTCCAGAGAAATCAATGACACAGCTTCTCAACATATCCTCAATAATCTGTATTACTCTCTCTGACTGCCCATCTGTCTGTGGATGAAAAGCAGTGCTGAAGTGCAGTCGAGAACCCAAAGCACTATGTAAACTCTTCCAAAACCTGGAAGTAAACCTGGGATCTCTATCAGACACTAAAGAAATTGGGACACCATGCAACTTCACAATCTCATGGATATACAGCTCAGCTAACCTCTCCAAAGAGTAATCCATCCGAACCGGAAGAAAATGAGCTGTCTTAGTCAATCTATCCACAATCACCCATATAGCATCATGCTTCCTTTGTGTCAATGGCAATCCAGACACAAAATCCATGGTCACTCTATCCCATTTCTATTCAGGCACTGACAAAGGTTGAAGTAACCCTGTTGGAACTTGATGCTCAGCTTTTACCCTCTGACAAGTAAGACACTTTGATACAAACTCCGCAATGTCTCTCTTCATACCAATCCACCAGTAATGCTGTCTCAAGTCATGATACATCTTTGTATTGCCCGGATGCATAGCAAATACTGACTGATGAGCTTCTTCTAAAATGATCCTTTTCAAATTAGCATCATCGGGTACACACAATCTATTCTTAAACCAGAGACTCCCATCATCTCTCACAACAAAATCTCCACTCTTCCCATTCTGGCAATCTGAAACAATCTTCTGAATCTTTTCATCAGCCAACTGAGCCTCTTTAATCTGATCTAACAAAACTGGTTTCACTTGTAACTGTGCCAACAATGCACCATCATCACAAGCTATAAAATTAGCACACAATGCTCTCAACTCAACAAGCAACGAGAGCGAATAAACAGTCAACCCTGCTAAAGACTTCCGACTCAAGGCATCAGCAACAACATTTGCTTTACCAGGATGATAATCAATCAAACAGTCGTAGTCTTTAATCAATTCCAACCATCTTCTCTGTCGAAGATTGAGCTCTTTCTGGACACCCAAATATTTTAAACTTTTGTGATCAGTGTAGATAAAACACTTCTCCCCAAACAAATAGTGGCGCCAAATCTTCAATGCAAACACAATGGCTGCCAATTCCAAATCATGGGTTGGATAATTAAGCTCATGCGGCTTCAACTGTCGAGAAGCATAAGCTATAACTTTACCTTCTTGCATCAGCACACAACCCAAACCACTATGTGAAGCATCACTGAAAATCACATATGGTTTGCCTTCCATAGGTAAAGTAAGAACAGGCGCTTGAGTCAACATTTCTCTCAACTGTTCAAAGATAGCCTGACACTGATCTGTCCACACAAATCTAACTCCCTTTCGAAGCAATCTGGTGAGTGGAGTAGCTATCAAAGAAAATCCTTTCACAAACCGTCGGTAATAGCCTGCTAAACCCAGAAAACTTCTAACTTCAGTTACAGACTTGGGTGGACTCCAATTCAAAATTGCTTCAACTTTACTCGGATCAACTCTAATACCCTCTGCTGAAACTATATGTCCGAGAAAAGCTACTTGATCCAACCAAAACTCACACTTCAACAGTTTAGCAAACAATTGCTTCTCTCTCAAGATTTGCAGCACAATCCGCAAATGCTTGTCATGTTCTTCCTCATTACGCGAATACACCAGAATATCATCAATGAAGACCACTACAAACTGATCCAAATAGGGCCTAAACACCCTATTCATCAAATCCATAAAAGCTACAGGTGCATTCGTCAGACCAAAAGGCATAACTAGAAACTCATAATGGCCATACCTGGTCCGAAATGCGGTCTTAGGAACATCTTCAGCTTTAACTCTCAATTGATGGTACCCAGATCTCAAATCAATTTTAGAAAACACAGCTGCACCCTTCAATTGATTAAAGAGATCATCAATTCTAGGCAAAGGATATTTATTTTTGATAGTCACCTTGTTCAATTGCCTATAATCGATACACAATCTCATAGTACCATCCTTCTTCTTTACAAATAACACAGGAGCTCCCCAAGGAGAAACACTGGGGCGAATAAATCCTTTATCCAGCAACTCCTGCAACTGCACCTTCAGTTCTCTCAACTCAGCCGGTGCCATTCTGTAAGGAGTAATAGAGATAGGAGTGGTACCAGGCAATAATTCAATACCAAACTCCACCTCTCTCTCAGGAGGCAACCCTGGCAACTCCTCTGGAAACACATCTGGAAACTCTGTCACTGTGGTTATATCCTCAAGTTTAGAACCCTTCACTCTAGTATCCACCACATGAGCAAGGTAAGCATCACACCCTTTTCTAATCAATCTCCTAGCTGCAACAGCTGAAACAAACAAAGATGCTAGCTGCTCCTGCTCATTAGATACTATCACTTCTCTACCATCAACAGTTCTCAAAGTAACAACTTTCTTTTTACAATCCACCACAGCTCCATGTCAAGATAGCCAGTCCATGCCTAAGATCACATCATATTCCTTAAAAGGCATCTCTATCAAGTCTCCAAGAAACTCCTCACCTTGCACCATTACTGCACTATCCATGCCTAAGATCACATCATATTCCTTAAAAGGCATCTCTATCAAGTCTCCAAGAAACTCCTCACCTTGCACCATTACTGCACTATCTTGGTGCACTTTACTAACAATCACACTATGCCCTAATGGATTTGTCACCAATACATCAAATCCTAGGGACTCAGCATGCACATCAAATACAGGCAAAACAAATGCACTAATATATGAATGCGTGGAACCCGGATCAATCAAAGCAAGTACTGAAGTATCAAATAAAGAAAAAGTACCAGCTATGACTGCCGATGCATCTGGCTGCCTCTGCATAACATACATCCTCTGGGAAGATCCAACCTCCTCTGGTCTACTCTCCCTGGATGTAGCACCTCCTCTAGAACTGAACCCTGATCTACCTCCTCTGCTGACACCCCTGCCTCCTCGACCTCCCCTCACATTAGGTCGAGAAGCTGCAGTATCAACTGACATCTGCTCTTGCCTCTCAGGACAATCTCTCACAAAGTGATCAGGGGATCCACATCTGAAGCAAACCCCTGCTACACCAGCCTTCCAACAAGGACCTCCATGTGGCCTACCACAATGAATGCAGATGGGTGGGGTGGATCTATGAGTCACCGGGGTCGGAGCACTCGCCACTGAAGCTGTAGATCTAAATCTCTGTCTCTGGAACTGCACTGACCTACCAGCTGATCTCTGACTCCTACTGACCCGAGGAGCAAAACTACCTTTACCTCTCTTTGTAGAAGAAGACCCTGCCTCAAACTGGGGCCTCCTCACCCTAACCTCTTCCTCTGAAGCAGCTGCAATACCCTGAGCTCGCTCCACACTCCGAGCTGCTGCCACTAGCTGGGAAAAATCATGATATCTGGATCCAGCTACCAGACACATGATAGAGGGCCTCAATCCCTCCTCAAATCTCCTACATCTATCTATTTCATCAGCTATAATGCCCCAGCATACTGGCTCAATCGAATAAACTCAACCTCATACTCAGTTACAGTCTTGCTGTCTTGCTTCAAGCTTAAGAACTCCATCTTCTTCATGTCTTTATACTCCCTCGGAGTATACTGCAATTCAAACTCTCTCAAGAAATTAGCATAGGACAAGGTTGGTGGATCATCCATAGCATGTGGCACTGTCTTCCACCAATCATATGCATCCTTCTGCAGCAAAGATCTTGCATAGTCAAACTTTTCCTCTGGGGTGGCTTGCAACTGAATAAAAATCCTCTGTACTTTATCAAGCGATTGTTCCCCTACAGCTGGATCAACTGTACCAAGGAAATCCTCCGCTCCATATTTCCTTAGTTTGTCATAATGCCTCACTGATACCAAAGGCTGAGGGGGTGGTGGCTGTGGTTGTACTGGTGCTTGCCTCAAAGCCTCTACCACATGCCTAAGCCAGACTGGAGGAACCTCCTCACCAACTGGTCTCCCCGACACCGAAGCAGGTGCCTCCTCAGCACTATCAACTCTAGCTCCCTCTCTAACCTCATCAGGAGCAATGCTTTCAGCACTACCCTCTACTGATTGCCGTAAATGAGAGTCCATCACAACTTATGTCTGCAAACACAGCAGATTATACCTTATTAAAGATCAGAGATTGCCAATCCCAAACATGTATTTTATTTCAAAACCAACTTTTTAAAATCAAAACATTTCTTTTTCTTAAATTTTACCTAGGTTGAGAATCTCAAACCTAGGCTCTGATACCAAAACAATTGTAACACCCCCCACATCCAATACACGTACTCTACAACACCACAATGTAGCATACGTGCACCGAACATAGGAATGTTACGGTTTTTCGTCGACATTCAAATCATTTTAAATGATACCATCACCTTTCTCATTATGCATTTTAGAAAATAAGTAATTAGCTTGTAATACAAAACAAAATAGATATATAAATACATTTAGTTAATACGCAGCGGAATTTGTAAAATAGATTTACATATATGAAAACATTTAAATCCATATTTACAAATATACATATATTCACATTATAAACAATACTTTACAAAATATTAAAAGAGTTATACATGATTGGAAAATCTTCTCTGATCTTTAAGTTCCAAAATCAACTCTTCAATGTCTACTCTCACTCGGTCTCGAAGAGCTCTCGGGTTCAACTCTATCAACTCTATCACCTGCGCGATTAAACACTATCGCGCTAAGCCAACGGCTTAGTAAGATAAATCATGCTAATGGTATGCTTTAGTGCAATGCAATGTCAATTCTCAATCCATATTATACATGTAACATTATATATGCAAAGCTAACAACATACCTTTACATTTCATAATTCAACATATGTAGACATATCACATTTCAACATCTTTTCATATACCTCATTAGTTACTCATTAAACCATTCATGAACAACACTAAACAAAGACAAGCATGGGCCCAAAACACACTAATATGCCATTCAATTTTCAGAGTTAATGCTTTGGTTTTGTTATCACATTTATCAATATCATAATCCCAACTAGGCTTCAAGGATTAGGTTCAACCAAGCTTCAAGGGGAGCAAAGCATGCTAAGCTTCAACCCAACTTGGCTTCAAGAACCAACCCAACCTAGCTTCAAGGGTTGTAACATCTCAATTAGGCTTCAAGGATTCAATCCAACCTAACTTCAAGAGATTGTTACTCATATTAGGCATGCCACCAACAACAAACTCTGAAAATGGAATAACACATTAGCCACACAATTCATTTATATTTCATTCTCAATTCTCATCATCAATTAGACAAACATGCCATATATCATTCAATTGAATCATCATAGCCAATCACAATGGCCTTGTCTCATATCATCTCTTATTTGAATCATCATAGCATCTTTGATATAACATTTCAATATACATTACTCATGAAACACATTACCATTCAAAATGCATAACATAACATTGTTCAATCTCAACAATGCAATTAGGGCAAAGAACAATTTATATCATTTATAGCTTTAGGATCTTCCACATCCATTTGATTAGGCATTCTTTGTTTGAAGTATGTTTAAAGTGTTTATATTAGGGTTTAGGTACCAAAATACCTTTGAAGAATCATAACAATGCAATTAGAACAAAGAATAAAAACCCTAACCAACATATTTGAGGGACACGGGCAGCCCACTTGAGGGACACGGCCAAGCTTGTGACCGTGTCTCTCAACCTCAATTTGACAGTAAGCAACACGGGCAAGGGACACGGCCAAGCTTGTGACCGTGTCTCTCAACCAAAAATCACAGTAGCTAACACGGCTAGGGGACACGGCCGTGTCTCTCAAAAACCAATCCAACACGCCCAAAATCCCTTGGCTTGGCCGTGTCTCTCTTTCCCTTTTGCCGTGTCACCCATGAATTAAAACCCTAACATGCACAACTTTCCTCCAATTGCACTCCAACTCATCATACACAATATAGCATGGTTCAAATGAATGGAAACAATGTTCTAAACACAAATTCATCACAAGAATCACTTCACAAAACATTCATAATACATTTAAACACAAACCATCTCAAAACCCTAAAACCAATATCCTTCTCCATCTTCCAAAATCAACATCCACCACTTCCAACAACAACACCTATTTAAACTCTTAACTTAAAACCAATTTAACACTTGAAAACACATCACCACCACATCTTATCATCAAATCAACAAACCCTAATTAACTTCCAATACCACTTCAAAATAATAAAAGAAATCAAAGGAAAGATCTTACCTTAGTTAAAAACTTCTTGAATCAACACTTGATCACTTAATCTTCCTTCAATTTGAGCTCAACACATCAAGATCCTCTCTTCACCTCTTGCTTTCCTTTGTCTATGGAGGAGCCGGCCACTACAACCAAGAAAAAGAGAAAAATGATGAAGAAACAAAGTCAATCCTTCTTTAAATCTCCACCATGTGATTCAATTCAAGCAATTACCAAAACACCCTTATCCATATAACTAACCTCTTGTCTCTTATAAGCCCATTATAGTAATTTCACATATCCCATAAAAATATCTCTCTTCCATTGACTCTCCCTTTGACTTATGTATATGTTATATATATCATCATATAAACAACATATACACTTTTCTCTAAACCCTCTTTCTTTCCCAAAACACATATACATAAGCATTCTCTTACCAATTCCTTTTCTTATCACCTAACATATACATTCAATCCAATTTAAAACAACAACAACAATAACATAATCAAAACTTCTAGGGCATACATGAGGATATTACAGAACTCACACCAATCTAAATTCCTCTTCCAAGAATCCTCCTACACTTGGATTAAGGCAACACAATCTCTTCAAAACCTAATCCAAAGATAATTATACATATAAGAAAATAAGAATGATAACTAACTAGGGCAAACTCTACACACGACACGCTCACCAACACGGGCGTGTCCATGATCGTGTCCTAAACCAACAATACAGAAGCTTTGACACGCTTAGTAACACGGGCGTGTCAATGGACGTATCACTCATTTTGCCTCACAGAAACATTGACACGCCCAACAACACGGGCGTGTTCATGGCCGTGTCAATTACTTTTTCTCACAGTAGCTATAACACGCTCAGTAACATGGCCGTGTTAATGGTCGTGTCACAAACATCAAACTCAGTATCGTTGACACGCCCAATAACATGGCCGTGTCAGGCAAAAATCATGCATTTCGAACTCTCATCCATGTAAACACAAACACTTCAAAACCCATACTACATCACCCTTAATCAACATCTTGGTTATATTCATCAATTACCTATCACTTTAACACTTATATAACTTCAATATATCATAATAATAATCATTATATACATCACCATGTATCAAACTACTCAATTCCCCAATTCATTTATATGAAACCCTTACTAAACAATCTCAACAATCCATCATCATCCTCACAAATAACCATATTATCATCATCTAAATACCAATTCAACATATCTATATACTTCAATCTTTCATTATCATCATTTTCACACACCAACCATATCAAATATAAACTCAATCAATAGAAATCAATACAAGAAAATGAATACTTACTTGAATATTTTGCCAAATCCTCAATCTCCACCTTCAATTCTCTTAAAGCCCTTAAGAAGTTGATGTATAAACCAACCAAAACCACATCTCTCTCTCTCTCTCTCTCTCTCTCTCTCTCTCTCTCTCTCTCTCTCTCTCGTTGAAGAAGAAGAAGAAGAAAGAAAGAAAATCTTCTTTTCTTTATCCATACTTATCTTATATATATATATAATAATAATAATAATAATATAATTAAATATTTCTAAAAAAAAATCCTACACCACCACTATGCCCATCCTTTGACTTTCTTTTCTTCTTTTGTCATTATTATCATTATTATCATTATTATTATTATTATTATTATTATTATTATTATTATTATTATTATTAATTAATTATATACACTTACTTTTCTACACCAATGTATACATCTTATATATGTGATGTATATGTTTATATATATATGTCTTATATATTGTATTTATATTTCCCATATTTTTCAAATACCATTATATATATATATCATCCTTCATATACATCTATTCCTTATAATATTTCCTTTTAATTAATTTCAAATAATAATTTATCTTCTTTTGACTTCCATTACTTTGACTTGTATATGTTATATATATATATATTTATATATCCAACATATACACTCTCTCTTTACTTCTTTTCTCTTTCCATCAAACATATACATTAAATCCAAATACAACAATAATTCCAAAACTTTTAGGGTATACTTTGGGATATTACAATTCTCCCCCTCTAAAAAGAAATTTCGTCGTCGAAATTATTCCGTACAGTAACAATCCATTCTTAACAAAATACCATCTTAACTTTCATATGAAGTTAATTATATGATTAAGTTATTATGTCATCAAATCACATAACTTCTACTCTCCCTCTTAGAGTCAATCATCTTCTCTAAATTTCATAACTCATCATTATATATATATTTATATCTTCTTACTTCCTTAACCAAACATTCAAAATAACTCATTACATTCCCAATGAATTTACCTTTATACAGGAATCAGATCATCTTATAATATACTTATACTTCGTCCAATTATTACCTTCAAGATATTTTATCATTTCATCTTTTTAAAATTACTCTCTTAACTTTAACCTTAAAAATCATTGCTTTATATCTTAATATTAATTACCCCGTCACTACAATCACTTTCAGAATAGACATTTATCAAATCTTAATTTTATAACAATATCCTTATTCTTCATACGCTTAATTCCTTCTTTAGCATGCTTTTTACTTAACATAAATATTAGTACAATGCCTTTAAACTTACTTTACAGGTAATCAAACTTTTTCCCTTTTATCAACATTTAAAACTGATATAATTCAATTCATTCATATCCATTTATTTGTCAGAATATTATATCATATACATTATCATTTAAATTTTATATTCTTAGTACAACTATACATATTAAATCTCAATAATGATTCACAATCTTAATAGAATCTAGATCAATTGATCTATCTGTCACCATATACTAATATCTCAATCTTAGTCAATTCAAACCAACAATTAACTTATTTAAATTTATCATCAGATTTCGCAATATATATGACCTAATTCCATTAGGTCAAACTTATATTCAAATTCTAATCTCTTCGGATCCACTTTTCAACTTTTTGAGATTATGATTATTAATAACAAATCACTTCAAATTATTTTCAATATTCATATATTTTGTTTTCTATTATCTTAGTACAATTTCCACAAAATTCTCAAAATTATCTCATATCATATTTATTGCCCATAGTTCACTCACTTAAACCTTACGCCCATCCACTTATTCACTTTATACCATAAACATATTCAGTATAACTTTCAATCACATTTTGCAATTTCTCCCATTTATCATCTCCTCACCTTTTCATATCATTACTATATTTACATAATTACCTTTTTATCACATTATTCATAACTCAAAACATTTTCACAATTCTCTTCTCTTTCCTTACTTTACATAATTATAACTAAATTTCTAACATAGAAATTATAAGATACAACTTCACCAATCATAACTTTTAACCATGTTTCTAGAAACATAATTATCAATCTTACCAAAACTGTACTAGAGTCATGTTATCTCAATCCCAAATCTGTAGCTAACAAAACTAACCGGCCAACATTATACTAAATAAATCATATGGCCATAGGAGATTAATAGTCATGCCTGTAGGTTATAAATCCATACTGTTCCTCTATTATTTTGTTTCCAACCTTAAACCTTTCCAATTACAATGCTAAGTTGTATCACAAGGATTACATATTCATTCTATAAAGTTTTGCTACAGGAAGAGTTAACACATTTCAACTCCGTTTCAAACCAACTTGCACTCAATTATATGATCATCATTAGCCTAATTCATGATCAACAATATTATCTTTAATATTTCTTATGCACAACATTCGATCATATGCAAATTTTTACACAACTTCCATTTATTACTCCATTTCTAATCTATTTCTAATCCCTTTATAATCTCTTATTATATATAAATACATAGAACTTTTCCACATGTAGATACTTTGGGACTTAAAATATTATATGATCATCAAGTTCAGTGATTACGATAACAATTTCACTGTACAGTATTACTCGAGTCCATTCTTACTCTTAATTTCATCACATAGTCTAGCTCTGCGCAGGTCAAGACCTAATCTCTCCTAGGTCCACTAATACATGCAATATCATTCTCCATATCACTAGACCAGTAGTTATAACACATACACATTCGTAGGTCGCATTCATAATGTGACTCACTTCCCACATTTCTTACATATTACAATTACATTCATATCGAAAAACTCATCTTACATATCCTATACTTGTATACACATAATCATACAATTTCATTTAATTTCTCTTTTGCATACAATCTATACAAATTTAATGTTTATCACTTTTCTTTGAACATTATCATTCTCATTCTTTTAACATGACTTAAATTATTCATCAACACAACAAATATATGCATTCTAACCATAATAACACTTCACATGCATCGTAGTCACATTTCTAAAGTGACATCTCTCTCATTTTTTTTTAGCATTTAATATACCTTCATATCCATTTTCACCCTTTCCAGTCAAATGACTTAAGGTAACTCATTTTCACTTGCTTATTCACTTTCCTTTTATTTCAAAACAACTTTTCATACTATCAATCACATTTCCCAATTCATACTATTCTCATATGCAATAATATTCATTACAAATAGCTCATATATTTAACATACATTAAACTATAGATATCTAAATAATCTTTATCAAATTTCCATTAAAACTCTAAACTCTCAACTTACTACTTTTACCTAAACTTCAATTTACTAATTTCATTCTCTTAATATCAACTTTAAAACATCTTTTATATATACCACAAAGCAACATCAAAACATATAACTTTCATAATTATTAAAGCTTATTTCAAAAATCCAAATGTCACATATTACCACCCTTAAAATGAACTTTATCAACACTTAAGCACATCACATTTCTAACATTAAAATCACAATGTTTACATTAAAATAACAATACAAACAACACCATTATATCTCCCCACTTAACCAACATCATCTCTTTTTATTTTAAAAACCTCAACTTTACATACTCAAACCTTAAATGGTCACACTTTGGCTATACCAATCAACTCACTTAATATTCCACCATACTCTCTTCATTTAATAGCATATCTATCCATATTAACAATCCAACAATATTTCCTCTCTCTATTAATCCAAACATAAGGTTTATTAGAAAGAGATTCAAATTGTAGAGGAAAGAGTACATACTTTAATCTTAATTTTATTTTTAACTCATTTTCAACTTTATTCTCCTATTCATTTTTTTTTATATTACAATCACATTTCTATAATCAACATTTCAAAATTTGCTTTCCTTAAGTAAACTCCCATTCTTTAATTTATCAATTAAACTTGTATAAATTTTCCCATATCATTTCTTTCTCTAATTTTCCTTTCATGTAGAACCTCATCCACACACTATTATCCATCTCATCTAATTCAGATACATTACAATTCACATAATGCCACATCCGAGACCAACCTAGGTGTTAAGGCATATGCATGTATCACAAATTTCATTTGTCTTTTCAAAACTTTTCTTTTTTAATTCTACTTAGGCCGAGAATCTCGAACGTAAGCTCTGATACCAAAATAATTGTAACACCCCCATACTCTATATAAGTACTATACATTACCTTGTATACATGCAGTACGTATATAAAGTATAAGAATGTCACTTTTCACTTTAGATTAAAACCTATACTCTAGTTCCAATCAATAATACATTTTATTTAAAACACATTTACAAAATCATTATACTTTCGATAATCTTACATATATTTAATAATCTTGTTTTTTTTTTTTACCAAAATTCGTTTATACATATGAATATATTTTTATCAAAATACAACATAATTAAATTGTACATGTATGCACCACCTTCTATTTGGTCTCGAGATACTCTTACCCTTCTCGTGGCATGACGATTTGACTTCCAGATCATCCATCTACTCACCTGCGCGATTTACATAACCGCGCTAAGCTCGAAAGCTTAGTAATACAAATAAAAAAATTTAAATATACATTACAGAAGAATCATACCTCATATTTTAACGTCATGTGTTATCATTTTCTTATCATGTTTCCCCTTTTCAATGCATTCTTCATATATATATATATATTTCCACTAATCTCATAATTTATTTACATATACACATATAGCATTACAACCACTCACAATTCAATAGCTTAGCAAAACATTCATGAACTAGTACTCACAATTTCCACATCCATATACATATTACACATCATTCAACATAGTTCTATGCCACATTCACTTTCAATAATTGATTTATGTATTGTAATCATCTCATTCCATAATTATCATCTCATTCCATGATTTACATTTAAATTAAAGACATGCATGGCTCTCATTATTCCTTTATTTCACCATTCATGAATCACATTTAAACAAAGACAAGCATGGATCTCATTATTCATTTATTTCACCATTCATGAATCACATTTAAACAAAGACAAGCATGGGCCCAAAAGACACTAATATGCCATTCAACTTTTCAGAGTTAATGTTTTGGTTTAATTATCTCATTTATCATTATCATTATCCCAACTAGGCTTCAAGGATTTAGGATCAACCAAGATTCAAGGGGAACAAAGCATGCTAAGTATCAACCCAACTTGGCTTCAAAAACCAAACCCAACCTAGCTTCAAGGGTTGTAACATCTCAATTAGGCTTCAAGGACTAGACCCAACCAAGCTTCAAGGGGAGTTAAGCATGCTAAACTTCAACCCAACTTGGCTTCAAGGATCAAGCCCAACCTAACTTCAAGAGATTGTTACTATTAGGCATGCCACCAACAACAAAACTCTGAAAATGAATAACATATTAGACACACAATTCATTCATTATTTCATTATCAATTTCATTCTCATTTCTTCATCATCATTTAGGCAATCATGCCTCAATCATCTCATTTACATCATTATAGCCAACAACAATGGCTTCACATCTCTTCAATAAAGTATACATAACCGATTACATTGAACATCATCATCTAGGCAAACATGCCTCAATTATTTCAATTCACATTAAAACAACTCATCATTGAAGTATTCATCATAACCAATTGCATTGCACATACATTTCATATTTCATCATATCATCATATCTTTCACATTTCCTATTTCATTTTTCATTACATCATCATATCTTTAGAATCTTCAACATACATTCCACAAAGTTCACATCATGCAAAACATAACATTATTAATATGCATCAACAATGCAATAGATTACTTAACACATTTACAATCAAATCTGTTAAGTCTCAAGGTCATATAAAGGTATGCAATATTGTAGAATTTATACTTACTTCCAAAGAACTCACACCAATCTAAATTCCTCTTCCAAGAATCCTCCTACACTTGGATTAAGGCAACACAATCTCTTCAAACCTAATCCAAAGATAATTATACATATAAGAAAATAAGAATGATAACTAACTAGGGCAAACTCTACACATGACACGCTCACCAACACGGGCGTGTCCATGATCGTGCCCTAAACCAACAATACAGAAGCTTTGACACGCTTAGTAACACGGGCGTGTCAATAGACGTGTCACTCATTCTGCCATACAGAAACATTGACACGCCCAACAACACAAGCGTGTTCATGGCCGTGTCAATTACTTTTTCTCACAGTAGCTATAACACGCTCAGTAACATGGCCGTGTTAATGGTCGTGTCACAAACGTCAAACTCAGTATCGTTGACATGCTCAACAACATGGCCGTGTTAGGCAAAAATCATGCATTTCGAACTCTCATCCATGTAAACACAAACACTTCAAAACCCATACTACATCACCCTTAATCAACATCTTGGTTATATTCATCAATTACCTATCACTTTAACACTTATATAACTTCAATATATCATAATAATAATCATTATATACATCACCATGTATCAACTACTCAATTCCCCAATTCATTTATATGAAACCCTTACTAAACAATCTCAACAATCCATCATCATCCTCATAAATAACCATATTATCATCATCTAAATACCAATTCAACATATCTATATACTTCAATATTTCATTATCATCATTTTCACACACCAACCATATCAAATATAAACTCAATCAATAGAAATCAATACAAGAAAATGAATACTTACTTGAATATTTTGCCAAATCCTCAATCTCCACCTTCAATTCTCTTAAAGCCCTTAAGAAGTTGATGTATAAACCAACCAAAACCACATCTCTCTCTCTCTCTCTCTCTCTCTCTCTCTCTCTCTCTCTCTCGTTGAAGAAGAAGAAGAAGAAAGAAAGAAAGAAAATCTTCTTTTCTTTATCCATACTTATCTTATATATATATAATAATAATAATAATAATAATATAATCAAATATTTCTAAAAAAATCCTACACCACCATATGCCCATCCTTTGACTTTCTTTTCTTCTTTTGTCATTATCATCATCATCATCATCATCATCATCATCATCATCATCATCATCATCATTATTGTTATTATTATTATTATTATTATTATTATTATTATTATTATTATTATTATTATTATTAATTAATTAATTAATTATATACACTTACTTTTCTACACCAATGTATACATCTTATATATGTGATGTATATGTTGATATATATATATATGTCTTATATATTGTATTTATATTTCCCATATTTTTCAAATACCATATATATATATATCATCCTTCATATACATCTATTCCTTATAATATTTCCTTTTAATTAATTTCAAATAATAATTTATCTTCTTTTGACTTCCATTACTTTGACTTGTTTATGTTATATATATATATTTATATTTATATATCCAACATATACACTCACTCTTTACTTCTTTTCTCTTTCCATCAAACATATACATTAAATCCAAATACAACAATAATTCCAAAACTTTTAGGGTATACTTTGGGATATTACAAAGTGCTTTAGTACGGTCCTTATAAATCCTCGAACTCTCATATGCCTCGTTCCTTAGTTTATCTAACTCTGAAATTTGCAGAAAACGTTCTCTCTTTGCATTGTCCAAATCTAAATTTAGAGTCTTTATTGCCCAATACGCCTTGTGCTCTAACTCCACTGGTAAATGACAAGCCTTACTGAAAACAAATCTGTATGGACTCATACCCAAGGGAGTCTTGTAAGCAGTTCGATATGCCCACAATGCGTCATTCAATCTACTTGCCCAATCCTTCCTTGATGAGTTGACTGTTTTTTCCGGAATTCATTTGATTTGCTTGTTGGATGTCTCAACTTGTCCTGAAGTCTATGGATGGTATGGAGTTGCCACTTTTTGTTTCACACCTGAATTGTGCATTAACTTCTCAAAAAATTTGTTGCAAAAATGACTTCCCCCATCACTGACTATCACTCTTGGCGTGCCAAATATGCTAAGAATGTATTCCTTCACAAATTTAACAACCACATTAGCATCATTAGTTCGAGTAGGGATTGCCTCCACCCATTTTGAAGCATAATCAATAGCAACCAATATGTATTCATAACCAAAGGATTTGGGAAAAGGACCAATGAAGTCTATTCCCCAAACATCAAATAGTTCAACTACAATATAAGATTGAAGGGGCATTTCATTCCTCCTACCAATATTACTTACTCTTTGACAGCGGTCACAATGCTTACAATATTCTTGAGCATCTTTGAATAGGGCAAGCTAGTAAAATCCACTTTGAAGCACTTTTTCGGCAGTCTTTCTCCCTCCAAAATGACCACCGCAGTGAAGGTCATGACAAAATTGAAGAACACTCAGTTGTTCTTCCTCAGATACACACCTACGAACTATCTCATCTTTGCATATCCGGAATAGGTAAGGTTCATCCCAGAAATAGAATTTACTCATGTGCAAAAACCTTTTCTTTTCCTGAAATGACATGTCATAACGCAAAATTCCACAAGCAAGATAGTTAGCAATATCTGCAAACCATGGTGAATTCATTACCGCAAACAACTGTTCATTAGGATTTGCTTCTAAATTTCTATGAACTCTATCAGATGCAAGATTTTCATCAAAGGAAAGTAACCTAGATAAATGATCAGCTACAACATTTTCACCTCCCTTAGTATCCTTAATTTGAAAATCAAATTCTTGCAATAATAGCACCCATATAATTAAGTAAGGTTTAGCATGTTGTTTGGTCAAAAGATATTTTAAAGCTGCATGATCTGAATGCACAATAATTTTAGACCCAATCAAATAAGCTCTAAACTTATCTAAGGCAAAAACAACAGCTATCATTTCTTTTTTAGTTGTGTAATTAACTTGTGTGCTATTTAGGGTCAAGCTAACATAATAAATCACTCTCAAAAATTTCTCAACCCTTTGCCCAAGGACAGCTCCTACTGCATGATTAGATACATCACACATAATCTCAAAAGTTAAGCCCAAACAGGAGCTACAATTACCGGTGCGTTGGTCAATTTTTCATTAAGGGAATTGAAAGATTGCATGCATTGTGCAGTAAATTCAAATGGAACATCTTTCCCAAGCAAATGACACAATGGTTGGCTTATTTTAGAAAAATCTTTAATAAACCTCCGGTAAAAACCTGCATGCCCTAGAAAGCTTCTTATTCCCTTAACAGAGGTCGGTGGGGGTAACTGAGCAATCAACTCTACCTTAGCTTTATCCACCTCAATCCCTTTAATAGACACAACATGGCCTAATACAATACCGTGAGTAACCATGAAATGACTCTTTTTCCAACTCAAAGTGAGATTACATTCAATGCATCTTTCAAGCACAAGAACAAGTTTACTGAGGCAATTATCAAAAGAGTCACCAAAAATTGAAAAATCATCCATAAATACCTCAATAAAGTCATCTATCATGTCCATGAAAATAGACATCATGCATCTCTGAAAAGTTGCAGGCGCATTGTGTAATATCCTCATATATGCTCTAGAAGTTTTGATTTTGTTATTGTTATTGTTGTTATTGTTGTTGTTGTTATATTGGATTGTATATATGTGTTAATTGCAAGAGAAAAGAAATTGGGAAAAAAATAGGGTTTAGAGAGAATGGTATATGTTGTGTATATGATGATATATATATAACATATAAATTGGTCAAATGAAGAGTCAAGGGGGTAGAGATATTTATTTGGTTATTGGTGAAATGACTATTAAGGGCATTGGATTAAAAAGAAAGCTAGAACAAATGATAAAAGGGTGTTTTGGTAATTGTTTGAATTGGAATACTTGGTGGAGATTAAAAGAAGAGTTGACTTTATTTTTGTGGTTCATTTCTTCTTTCTTCTTTGTGTGGCCGGCTCCTTCATAGACAAAGGAAAACAAGAGACAAAGTGAAGATCTTGATGTGTTAAGCTCAAATTGATGGAAGATTGAAGTGATCTAGTGGATGATACAAGAAGTCTTATAACTTTGGTAAGTTCTCTTGTGATCTTTGTGTTTATTTGAAATGATATTTGAGTTTGATAGATTTTTAAGAGTGTGTTGGTTGATTTTGAGATGTGAGAAGTGTTTAGGTGATTGGATGATGGATGTTGAGTATGGATTGAAGAAAAGAGTAAGTGGTTGGAAGAGATGATGTTGTATATGTGGTGAGGGTTTTGAGATGATTTTGTGTTTTGTGCTTGATGTGTGTTTGGCTTGTTTTGGTGTGTTGCAAGTTTTAGATGAGTTTTGAGTATGTTTTGTTAAGATGGTGTGAAGTGGATGTTGTTGGATAAAAGTGTTTTGTTGAGTGTTTGGTTGTTTTGGTCGGAATCTTGATTTGTGGCCGGACACGCCCATGAGCACGTCCAGGGTCTGTAGGCGTGTCAATTGTGTTGGAGGCAGTAGGTTTGACACGACCAGTAGCACGCCCGTGTTATTGAGCGTGTCATAGCTACTGTGAGATTTGAGAATTTACACGCCCAGAAACACGCCCATGTTGTTGAGCGTGTAAATACTTCTGTGTTGTGGAGTTAGGGCATGGTCATGGACACGCCCGTGTGGGTGAGCGTGTCAGGGTTAGGGTTTGCCCTAATTAATTCCTAATTGGATTATCTCTTGTGTATCCCTAAACAAGTATATGCTATTACTTTTGATTTAGGTCTTGAAGATAGTGATTAATCATTGATTTAAGAGGTAGAAGGATCTTGAACAAGGAAGTGTTA
This sequence comes from Garcia nutans, assembly GCA_947685225.1. NCBI lineage: Eukaryota > Viridiplantae > Streptophyta > Magnoliopsida > Malpighiales > Euphorbiaceae > Garcia > Garcia nutans. Next base: position 31,555,898 of record CANTUV010000013.1, read on the forward strand.
AGAGTGGTGTGATTTGTTTTTGTGGTAAGTACAAAACCTATATGATTGTGTGTAAGTTCAAATGTGGCAATATTACATTGTTAATTTATTTGAGCAATGTGTATTGTTATGTTTATATCACTGATGATATATATATATATATATATGAATAATGTGAATGACATGATGATGCAAATGAATGTGTTTATGAAAGATTGAAATGTTATGTTGTGAATTGAGATGAAATGGAATATAGAGCCATTGTGATTGGCTATGATGATATAATTGAATGATGTATGGCATGTTTGCCTAATTGATGAGAAAGATTGAGAAAGAGTTTGATTAAGAGAATAATGAAATAAGTGTATGCTTAATATGATATTCAATTTCAGAGTTCTGGTTTTTGGAGGCATGCCTATTTAATGAAAGGTAACAGTCTTGCCGGGTTGAGGATCTCTTCAAATTGAGTTGAATTGAGGTCTAAGAGACTGGGTCTGTTACATTATGATAATTGATATTATGAGATATTTGATTTGTAACAGTCTTGCCGGGTTGAGGATATCCTCGAGTTAGATGAGTTGATGATCCAAGAGACCGGGTCTGTTACGCTATCCATGGATAGAGATATATATATGTATATGTTGCCTACGGGCTTGATAATGGTGTTTATGAACCAAAGCAGTAACTCTGAATTCTGAATATCGTATTAAGTACTTGATGGGCCCATAGGTGTCTAGGTTTTATGTATAACATAAATGTTGTTCTAATGTAATGAAATGTTAATATTCCTTATATGATGAAACAGACTATTCATGGAATATTGTTTGTTGAGTATGATCTTTACTAATTGTGAGTGTATCATTGATGTTGATCTATTAATACAAATGTGAAACATTGCATTGCACTAAAGCATAACATTAACATGAATTGTCTTACTAAGCCCTTGGCTTAGCGCGATAGTGTTTGATCGCGCAGGTAATAGAGTTGAACCTGAGAGCTCTTCGAGACCGAGTGAGAGTAGACAGTGAAGAGTTGATTTTGAGAACTTAAAGATCAGAGGAGACTTGCCAATCATGTATAACTCTTTTATATTTTGTAAATATGGGTTATAATGTAAATATATGTATAATTGTAAATACGTATTCAAATGCTTTCATATATGTAAATGTTTTCTATATTCCGCTGCGTAATATTTAAATGTATGTATATATATATCTAATATGTTTTGTTTATAAGTAAATGATTTACTTTTCTATAATATATAACGATAAGGGTATTGTATCAAGTTTAAAATGTTTTGAATGTTAAGAAAATCCGTAGCATTCCTATATTCGATACATGTATACTTCATTGTGGTGTATGTAGTGTGTATGTATTGGGTGTGGGGGTGTTACAATTGTTTTTGGTATCAGAGCCTAGGTTTGAGATTCTCAACCTAGGTAAAATGTAAGAAAAAGACTATTTTGATTTTAAAAAGTGGTTTTTGAATAAAATATATGTTTGGGATTGGCAATCTCTGATCTTTAATAATATGTATTCTGCTGTGTTTGCAGAAATAGGTTGTGATGGATCCTCATTTGCGTCAGTCAGTTGAGGGTAGTGAGGAGAGTGTAGCTCCGGAGGATAGAGCTAGAGTTGATAGTGCTGGGGAGGCACCTATTTCGGTGTCGGGGAGACCAGTTGGTGAGGAGGTTCTGCCAGCTTGGCTTAGGCATGTGCTAGAGGCTTTGAGACAAGCACCAGTACAACCAGTGCCACCACCCCCTCAGCCTGTGGTACCAGTGAGGCACTATGATAAACTAAGGAAGTATGGAGCGGAGGATTTCCTTGGTACTACTGATCCAGCTGTAGCAGAACAGTGGCTTGACAAAGTACAGAGGATCTTTATTCAGTTGCAAGCCACCCAGAGGAAAAGTTTGATTATGCAAGATCATTGCTACAGAAGGATGCATACGACTGGTGGAGGACAGTGCCCCATTCTATGGATGATCCACCAATCTTGTCATATGCGGATTTTCTGAGAGAGTTTGAGTTGAAGTATACTCCTAGGGAGTACAAAGACATGAAGAAGATGGAGTTCTTAAGCTTGAAGCAAGATAGCAAGATTGTAACTGAGTATGAGGTTGAATTTATTCGATTGAGCCAGTATGCTGGGGGCATTATAGCTGATGAGATAGATAGATGCAGGAGATTTGAGGAGGGATTGAGGCCCTCTATCATGTGTCTAGTGGCTGGATCTAGATATCATGATTTTTCCCAGCTTGTGGCAGCAGCTCGGAGTGTGGAGCGAGCTCAAGTTATTGCAGTTGCTTCAGAGGAAGAGGTTAGGGTTAGGAGGCCCCAGTTTGAGGCAGGGTCTTCTTCTGTTAAGAGAGGTAAAGGAAGCTTTGTTCTTAGAGTTAGTAGGAGTCAGAGGTCAGCTGGTAGGTCAGTGCAGTTTCAGAGACAGAGATTTAGACCTACAGCTTCAGTGGCGAGTGCTCCGACCCCAGTGACTCAGAGATCCGCTCTACCTATGTGTGCTCAGTGTGGTGGATCACATAGGGGTGCTTGTTTGAGGTATAGTGGGTCAGCTGTGTGCTTCAGATGTGGATCTCCTAAGCATTTTATTAGAGATTGTCCAGAGAGACAGGAGCGGATGTCAGTTGATACTGCAGCTTCTCGACCTAGTGTGAGGGGAGGTCGAGCAGGCAGAGGTAGCAGCCGGGGAGGCAGATCTGGGTTCAGTGCTAGAGGAGGTGCTACATCCAGGGAGAGTAGACCAGAGGAGGTTGGATCTTCCCAGAGGATGTATGTTATGCAGAGGCAGCCAGATGCATCGGCAGTCATAGCTGGTACTTTTTTTTTATTTGATACTTCTGTGCTTGCTTTGATTGATCCGGGTTCCACACATTCTTATATTAGTGCATCTGTTTTGCCTGTGTCTGATATGCATGCTGAGTCCCTAGGATTTGAGATGTGTTGGTGACAAATCCGTTAGGGCATAGTGTGATTGTGAGTAAGGTGCACCGAGATAGTGCAGTGAGGGTGCATGGTGAGGAGTTCCTTGGAGATTTGATTGAGATGCCATTTAAGGAATATGATGTGATTCTAGGTATGGACTGGCTATCTAGACATGGGGCTGTGGTGGATTGTAAAAAGAAAGTTGTGACTTTGAGAACTGCTAATGGTAGAGAGGTGATAGTATCTAATGAGCAGCAACAGTTAGCCTCCTTATTTGTTTCAGCTGTTGCAGCTAGGAGGTTGATTAGAAAAGGGTGTGATGCTTATCTTGCTCATGTGGTAGATACTAGAGTAAGAGGTTCTCCTATTGATAGCATTGCCACAGTTACAGAGTTCCCAGATGTATTCCCAGAGGAGTTGCCAGGATTGCCTCCTGAGAGAGAGGTGGAGTTCGGTATTGAATTGTTGCCTGGTACCACTCCTATTTCTATTACTCCTTATAGAATGGCACCAGCAGAATTGAAGGAATTGAAAGTGCAATTACAGGAGTTGTTGGACAAAGGATTTATTCGCCCCAGTGTTTCTCCTTGGGGAGCTCCTGTGCTATTTGTGAAAAAGAAAGATGGTACTATGAGGTTGTGTATCGATTATAGGCAATTGAACAAGGTGACTATTAAAAATAAATATCCTTTGCCTATAATCGATGATCTCTTTGATCAATTGAAGGGTGCAGCTGTGTTTTCTAAAATTGATTTGAGATCTGGGTACCATCAATTGAGAGTTAAAGCTGAAGACATTTCCAAGACCGCCTTTCGGACCAGGTATGGGCATTATGAATTTTTAGTTATGCCTTTTGGTCTAACGAATGCACCTGCAGCTTTTATGGATTTGATGAATAGGGTGTTTAGACCCTATCTGGATCAGTTTGCAGTGGTCTTCATTGATGACATTCTGGTGTATTCACGGAATGAAGAGGAACATGATATGCATCTGCGGATTGTGTTGCAGATTTTGAGAGAGAAGCAGTTGTTTGCCAAATTGTCGAAATGTGAGTTCTGGTTGGATCAAGTCCCTTTTCTCGGACATATTGTTTCAGCAGAAGGCATTAGAGTTGATCCGAGCAAAGTTGAAGCTATATTGAATTGGAGTCCACCCAAGTCGGTGATAGAGGTTAGAAGTTTTCTGGGTTTGGCAGGCTATTACCGACGGTTTGTGAAAGGGTTTTCTTTGATAGCTACTCCACTCACCAGATTGCTTCGTAAGGGAGTGAGATTTGTGTGGACGGATCAGTGTTAGGCTAGTTTTGATCAGTTAAGAGAAATGTTGACTCAAGCGCCTGTTCTTACTTTACCTGTAGAAGGCAAACCATATGTAATCTACAGTGATGCTTCACATAATGGTTTGGGTTGTGTACTGATGCAAGAAGGTAGAGTGATAGCTTATGCTTCTCGACAGTTGAAACCGCATGAGTTTAATTATTCGACCCATGATTTAGAGTTAGTAGCAATTGTGTTCGCATTGAAGATTTGGCGACACTATTTGTTTGGGGAGAAATGTTTCATCTACACTGATCACAAAAGCTTGAAATATTTGGGTGTCCAGAAAGAACTTAATCTTCGACAGAGGAGATGGTTGGAATTGATTAAAGACTACGACTGTTTGATTGATTATCATCCAGGTAAAGCAAATGTTGTTGCTGATGCCTTGAGTCGGAAGTCTTTAGCTGGTTTAATTGTTTACTCGCTCTCGTTGCTTGTTGAGTTGAGAGCTTTGCATGCCAATTTTGTACCTTGTGATGATGGTGCATTGTTGACACAATTGCATTTGAAACCAATTTTATCGGATCAGATCAAAGAGGCTCAGTTGACTGATATGAAGATTCAAAAGATTATTTCAGATTGCAAGAATGGGAAGACTAGAGATTTTATTGTGAAAGGTGATGGGAGTCTCTGGTTTAAGAACCGATTGTGTGTACCCGATGATGCTAATTTGAAAAGAGTCATTTTAGAAGAAGCACATCAGTCAGTGTTTGCTATGCATCCGGGTAATACAAAGATGTATCATGATTTGAGACAACATTATTGGTGGATTGGTTTGAAGAGAGACATTACTGAGTTTGTATCGAAATGTCTCACTTGTCAGAAGGTAAAAGCAGAGCATCAAGTTCCAACTGGATTGCTTCAACCATTATCAGTACCAGAATGGAAGTGGGATAGAGTGACGATGGATTTTGTGTCTGGGTTGCCATTGACACAAAAGAAGCATGATGCTATATGGGTGATTGTGGATAGATTGACTAAGACAGCTCATTTCCTTCCGGTTCGGATGGATTACTCTTTGGAGAGATTAGCTGAGCTGTATATCCATGAGATTGTGAAGTTGCATGGTGTTCCAATTTCTTTAGTGTCTGATCGAGATCCCAGGTTTACTTCAAGAATTTGGAAGAGTTTGCATAGTGCTTTGGGTTCTCGATTACACTTCAGTACTGCTTTTCATCCACAGACGGATGGACAGTCAGAGAGGGTGATACAGATTATTGAGGACATGTTGAGAAGCTGTGTCATCGATTTCTCTGGAAGTTGGGATAGGTTTTTACCTCTTGTGGAGTTTGCTTACAACAACAGTCACCAATCCAGCATTGGTATGGCACCGTTTGAAGCATTGTATGGCAGACGGTGTAGGACACCTCTTTGTTGGAATGAGCTTGGAGATAATAAGTTGGTTGGTCCTGATTTGATTCAAGAAACTGAAGAGAAAGTAAAGTTGATTAGAGGCAGGTTAAAAGCAGCTTCAGACCGATAGAAGCCTTATGCAGATCTGAAAAGGAGAGACATAGAGTTTGATGTTGGAGATAAGGTATTTCTGAAAGTGTCTCATTGGAAGAAGATTTTAAGGTTCGGTCGGAAAGGGAAATTGAGTCCTCGTTTTATTGGACCGTATGAAGTTTTGGAAAGAGTTGGGCCAGTTGCGTATCGACTTGCTTTGCCACCTGAGTTGGATCGTATTCATAATGTATTTCATGTTTCTATGTTGAGGAAATACAGATCGGATCCATCTGATGTGTTGCCGATTGAATCTATCGAGGTAAATCAAGATTTGACATTTGAAGAGGAACCAATTGCTATCTTGGCATGTGATGTGAAAGAATTAAGAAATAAGAGAGTGCCACTTGTGAAGGTTCTATGGAAGAATCATGCAAAAGAAGAAGCAACTTGGGAAAGTGAACTATCCATGCGAGAGCAATATCCTCAGTTGTTTCAGCTTTGATATCAGGTAATTTCGAGGACGAAATTTTCTTTTTAGAGGGGGAGAATTGTAATATCCTCATATATGCTCTAGAAGTTTTGATTTTGTTATTGTTATTGTTGTTATTGTTGTTGTTGTTGTTATATTGGATTGTATATATGTGTTAATTGCAAGAGAAAAGAAATTGGGAAAGAAAATAGGGTTTAGAGAGAATGGTATATGTTGTGTATATGATGATATATATATAACATATAAATTGGTCAAATGAAGAGTCAAGGGGGTAGAGATATTTATTTGGTTATTGGTGAAATGACTATTAAGGGCATTGGATTAAAAAGAAAGCTAGAACAAATGATAAAAGGGTGTTTTGGTAATTGTTTGAATTGGAATACTTGGTGGAGATTAAAAGAAGAGTTGACTTTATTTTTGTGGTTCATTTCTTCTTTCTTCTTTGTGTGGCCGGCTCCTTCATAGACAAAGGAAAACAAGAGACAAAGTGAAGATCTTGATGTGTTAAGCTCAAATTGATGGAAGATTGAAGTGATCTAGTGGATGATACAAGAAGTCTTATAACTTTGGTAAGTTCTCTTGTGATCTTTGTGTTTATTTGAAATGATATTTGAGTTTGATAGATTTTTAAGAGTGTGTTGGTTGATTTTGAGATGTGAGAAGTGTTTGGGTGATTAGATGATGGATGTTGAGTATGGATTGAAGAAAAGAGTAAGTGGTTGGAAGAGATGATGTTGTATATGTGGTGAGGGTTTTGAGATGATTTTGTGTTTTGTGCTTGATGTGTGTTTGGCTTGTTTTGGTGTGGTGCAAGTTTTAGATGAGTTTTGAGTATGTTTTGTTAAGATGGTGTGAAGTGGATGTTGTTGAAAAAAGTGTTTTGTTGAGTGTTTGGTTGTTTTGGTCGGAATCTTGATTTGTGGCCGGACACGCCCATGAGCACGTCCAGGGTCTTTAGGCATGTCAATTGTGTTGGAGGCAGTAGGTTTGACATGACCAGTAGCACGCCCGTGTTATTGAGCGTGTCATAGCTACTGTGAGATTTGAGAATTTACACCCCCAGAAACACGCCCATGTTGTTGAGCGTGTAAATACTTCTGTGTTGTGGAGTTAGGGCACGGTCATGGACACGCCCGTGTGGGTGAGCGTGTCAGGGTTAGGGTTTGCCCTAATTAATTCCTAATTGGATTATCTCTTGTGTATCCCAAAACAAGTATATGCTATTACTTTTGATTTAGGTCTTGAAGATAGTGATTAATCATTGATTTAAGAGGTAGAAGGATCTTGAACAAGGAAGTGTTAAGAGTGGTGTGATTTGTTTTTGTGGTAAGTACAAAACCTATATGATTGTGTGTAAGTTCAAATGTGGCATTATTACATTGTTAATTTATTTGAGCAATGTGTATTGTTATGTTTATATCACTGATGATATATATATATATATATATATGAATAATGTGAATGACATGATGATGCAAATGAATGTGTTTATGAAAGATTGAAATGTTATGTTGTGAATTAAGATGAAATGGAATATAGAGCCATTGTGATTGGCTATGATGATATAATTGAATGATGTATGGCATGTTTGCCTAATTGATGAGAAAGATTGAGAAAGAGTTTGATTAAGAGAATAATGAAATAAGTGTATGCTTAATATGATATTCAATTTCAGAGTTCTGGTTTTTGGAGGCATGCCTATTTAATGAAAGGTAACAGTCTTGCCGGGTTGAGGATCTCTTCAAATTGAGTTGAATTGAGGTCCAAGAGACTGGGTCTGTTACACTATGATAATTGATATTATGAGATATTTGATTTGTAACAGTCTTGCCGGGTTGAGGATATCCTCGAGTTAGATGAGTTGATGATCCAAGAGACCGGGTCTGTTACGCTATCCATGGATAGAGATATATATATGTATATGTTGCCTACGGGCTTGATAATGGTGTTTATGAACCAAAGCAGTAACTCTGAATTCTAAATATCGTATTAAGTACTTGATGGGCCCATAGGTGTCTAGGTTTTATGTATAACATAAATGTTGTTCTAATGTAATGAAATGTTAATATTCCTTATATGATGAAACGGACTATTCATGGAATATTGTTTGTTGAGTATGATCTTTACTAATTGTGAGTGTATCATTGATGTTGATCTATTAATACAAATGTGAAACATTGCATTGCACTAAAGCATAACATTAACATGAATTGTCTTACTAAGCCCTTGGCTTAGCGCGATAGTGTTTGATCGCGCAGGTAATAGAGTTGAACCCGAGAGCTCTTCGAGACCGAGTGAGAGTAGACAGTGAAGAGTTGATTTTGAGAACTTAAAGATCAGAGGAGACTTGCCAATCATGTATAACTCTTTTATATTTTGTAAATATGGGTTATAATGTAAATATATGTATAATTGTAAATACGTATTCAAATGCTTTCATATATGTAAATGTTTTCTATATTCCGCTGCGTAATATTTAAATGTATGTATATATATATCTAATATGTTTTGTTTATAAGTAAATGATTTACTTTTCTATAATATATAACGATAAGGGTATTGTATCAAGTTTAAAATGTTTTGAATGTTAAGAAATCCGTAGCATTCCTATATTCGATACATGTATACTACATTGTGGTGTATGTAGTGTGTATGTATTGGGTGTGGGGGTGTTACACATTGCACAAGCCAAAGGGCATACGCCGAAACGCAAAAGTCCTAAAAGGACAAGGAAAGGTGGTCTTGGATTGATCCTCTGGTGCTATCGCCACTTGATAATAACCTGAAAGTCCATCCAAAAAGCAATAGTGTGAGTGTCTAGAAAGTTTATTTTTGCGCTCTAATAAACACTACTAAAGCTACACTCGCAAGTATACGAGGCTGTTGTAGTATTCGGTGAACACCTCAAGGTCGTCTCATAAGGAAGCTAGATAAGCTAATTATATATCAAATCATAATAAACAAATTATCAATTAATAGTTTTTGATTTATAAAATTGAATTGTTGAACAACTAATGAAAACAGAAACGAATTGAATTTAGAATAATGAAAGAAAACTAAACAAGTATATTGATTCACTTAATAGAAAAGCCTAGGGTTTGCACTTCTCTACTAATTTATATGTATGAACGGCTATTCCTCTCAACTGATTTAATTTCAAAGATCAGATTTCAAGCAACTTAATTATTCAAATCAAGGAAATAAGCTCTCGCATTCAAACCTCTTTCAATTAATCTTATTACAATCAAAATGATCTTTTCCTTAGGTTTATATTTCTAATTCACCTAAGTCCTTAATTGAATTATTCCAGTATTAGACTTCATTTCTCAATCCTTCATCTAAATACCTAAAACACATAATTGGTGGCCAATCAATTATATATTAACATTATTCCATTCAATTACGATAAAAGAAATAAATCAGTTAAGAGCAATTACCATTTCATACAAACCCTAGACTAGATCAAAATTAGTTCATAGTGATGCTATCAAACAAATTCATCTCATTAAAATTCAAAGAAATTAATTTAGACATTAGAGAATTCATAAATACAATTTCAATGAAACTTAAGAGATCGAGTTCAAGAACAAAACCAAATTACAAACTTCCTTTGGCTTCTGAAGAATCTCTTGCTCAGATTTTTGCTAAAAGAATAATGCAATGGCTAAAACTAATTTGATCTAGAGTGTTTGAATGAAAGTGAAATCAATCTTCAAGAGAAAAGTGAAGAATGGCTGAAAGATATGTGTTGGACGGCTGGAAGTGTGTATATTGAATGGCCGAAGAAGTTTATCTCCTTTTCTCTTTCCCTAATCTTCTTATTTATACAAATCCCTCGCTAAAAATTTGCGCTTTCTTTCTTTCTTTGGTCCCATGGAGTGACACGGCGAAGCTTGTGGCCATGTCATGTGACAGCTTCTGTTTCTTTCCTTGCTCTTCCTTGTTCTTTGGAGATGAGAGTGACACGGCCAAGCTCCTGGCCGTGTGACCGTGTCATGTGACACGGCCAGTGGCTTGGTCGTGTCACCTGCCAATGTCACCTACTGTTTCTCTTCTTTCTTTTCTTTGTCCTTCTTGGCTTAATATGGGACACGGCCAAGCTTGTGGCCATGTCATGTGACATGGCTAGTGGCTTGGCCGTGTCATCTGCTTGTGTCAGCTTCTGCCAAATTTTCCTTTCTTTCTTGGTTTCTTTTGTTTTGCCCTTTAGGTGAGACACGACCAGTGACTTGGCTGTGTCTCCTGCCCATGTCATGTTCTGCCAAGATTTCTTTTGAGGTGACACGGCCAAGCTTGTTTGGCTTGGCCATGTCTTGCTGCTTCATGCTCTTCTTTCTTTGTTTTGATCTTCTAAGGGAGTTTTTGTACTTTAATCTAAAACAAACACTTAAAACAAACTTTAAACATGAATCAAATGAAACATTAACTAAAAACACATAAACATCACACTAAAAACCAGTACAAAAATGACATAAACACTGGGATAAATTAAATACTACCAAATTGATGAAATCAATAAATAAATAGATTAAAACTACCAAAATGCATGAAGAAAACAATAATTATCATAATACATAAATAACAATTTAATGACAAAAACTAATAAAACAACTACCCCACACTTAAAACTTTGCTTGTCCTCAAGCAAATTTACATAGCATAAATGAAAAACTCAATTAACCTTAACTATAATTCAAGTATATAAGATGAAATCCTTTAATACTCAACAATAATAAAATGCAATTTACTTCAATCAAGATTTTCTTAACTCATTCATTAATTCAGACATAACAAATCTCATCTCTTATCAAAATGTTTCTCTCAATTTCAAAGGTTAACTCACTCAAACCAATCATGACTGCATACTGCCATAAACTTGCTTAATTATTCGATCTCTCTCACTGATTTTTCTCAAGAAATAATCTGAAGGTCTTTTCGTTTAGATGTAATGGGGCTAAGGTGAAGGTGTGAGAAAAGACATTTAAGTTGGAACATTAAGAAATGGTGTAACATCCGTGATTTTGGAGAAATTAAATAAGTATTTGGAGATATAAATTGTATATACTCAATATATATATCTAGAGTATATATAACATACACATATGGTATATTAATAGTATATGTTGGATTAATACATTACATACTTAATATTTAATATACATATAAGGTACATTTGATGTGTATATAAGATACACATTACTTGTGCATATGTGTAATATCCTAAATTTTTCAAAAGTTCTAATTTTTGAAAATTTGATAAAATAAATTATAATTTAAATGGATAAATTAAATTAATGGTTTTAAATGAAAAATGAAGGGGTTTTAAATGAAAAAGTGGATAATTTATGTGATATATATGTAAAATATACATAACATATAAAAGTCAACACTTTTTAAAAGAAAAGTCAAAGTAAAAGGGTATTTTGGTAATTAATTCTTAGAAATTTAAAATTAATAAAATAATTCAAAAATAAATTATTTTTTAATGGAAGAGGGAATTTAAGATTTTTAATTTATTAAATAAATAAATAATTATTAAATTATTAAATTATTTTAATATATATACATATGGTTTAAAATTAAAGGGTGAAAGGAAAGAGAAATAAAAAAATAAAGTCTTCTTCTTCTTCTTTCCTTCAAGGCCGAATTTCATGACTTCAAGAGAGGGATTTGCTTCTTCCATACTCCAAAAATTGAAGAGATTTTAAGGATTCAAGTGGAGTTTTAGAAGTTTCTTCATCAATTGGTAAGCTTTCTTACCAAATTTTCAAATTCTATGGAAAAGTGTGTTATGTAAATTTTTGAATTCTATAGTAGCATGATTTAATTGCTTAATTGGATATGAATGAAGTTGTTTTGATTGATTATTAATGATTTTAAGGTTGGATTAAAGAAATGGTTGAGTTTGGGTAAGGTTGGTGAAGAGAGAGAATTTAGGGTTATGTAATTTTTGGGGTTTTAAAATCATGGTTTTTAATTGTGTAAATTGATTCCAAATGAGTTGCTTTGATACATAAACAAGTATTTTAAAGTCAAATATTGGATTTGGTTTTGTTTGGTTGGAGTTTGAGAATGGAAGTGGAGATTTAGGGTTTTGGAAAAATGATTTTCCAAAGTGGTTGAATTGTGTGATTTTATTTGTTTAATCATGTTCTTTAGTGTTAAAAGTGATGAATATAAGCTCGAAATGAGTAATGGATTGTGTTGGAATGGAAAACCTTCAATGGGGAAAGGTTATTCCATTTTTGAAATTTTGTGTATAAGAGTGTATTGTTATAATGTAAATGATTTAAATGTATTAAAATATGATTTTAATGATATTAATAAACTTAAAACACTAATTTAAATGGCTTGATATGGTTTTTCAAAGTTAAAGTGAGGTGAAGCTTAATTTTGGGATTTGGTTTAGAGTGATGTTTAATTATGGTTTGATGTTGAGAATACCTTAGAATATGATATTAAATGATTATGTATGATCACATTTGGTATAGGCATTAAGGGAGGTTGATTTGCTTCATCCAAGTGGTGAAGGGCAAGTTGGAAGGATAGGATTGGAGGTTGTATTAAGCTTGCCTTGGATTACTAGTAGAGGTATGTACAAACTTTGAGTATAATGTTTATATTTGCATGACATTTGGACTTAACACATTTTTGTTGAAAAATGTGTTAAGCTGCTTGGTTCATTGATTGAGTATGAATAATGTGCTATGACATTTGTAATGTCATATATGTGTTAAATGCATTGTGAAAAGCCATTGATAATGGCTAAATTGTGTAAAGTGTGAAATATGCATATTATGTGAAAATACCCAAAGTAATTGGATAATGTGTTGTGAATGCAAAAATGAGATATGGGGAATAATGAAATGAATTGATATTGATAAAAATGAGAAAAAAAGAGAAAATGAGAAAATGAGAAAGATGTGAAAAATGAGAAAAATGAGAAAAAAAAATGTGAAAATAAGGCAATGAGCCTAGTTTGATTATGAGAAATAAAATGAGAAATGAATTGTGAAAGTATTTGATAATGAGATAAATTAATTAATTGTGTGCTTAGTATGTTATTCAATTTCAAAGTTCTGGGTTTGGCAACATGCCTATGAATTGCTGGGCAGGTGAAAAGACCGGGTCGTAAGCCGAGCCCAGCTGATAAATGATAAATATGATGTTTTTGGGGTGAAAAGACTGGGTCGCAAGCCTCAAAAATCGTAGCAGTCTAGTAGGGTTGAGGACCAAGATACTGGGGCCTAAGGGTCTAGCCGGGTAGAGGTCCAGGAGACTGGGGCTGTTACATTATCCATGGATATATATATATTACCTACGGGCTAGACACATGTGTCATTATGGACCAAAGCAGTAAATTTGAAATTTGAATAACATATTAGATCCTTTTTGGGTCCATGCTTGTCTTTGCTTTAATGTGAATTATGAATTGTGATACAATTGAGCAATATAATATTATGAGTTGTGAGTATGAAATATTTGAAAAATATATTAAAGTGAAATGATGTGACCTCTATATGCATTGTGCATTGACATTACTTTATATTTTTATTATTATCAAAGTTTGTACCACTAGGCTTCGGCTTAGCGCGATTGTAATTTGTCGTGCAGGCGTCATGGACGTTTTGGTAGAGCAGGAGAGTTTTACTAGACTTGGTCGGGTCTAGGTTTTTATTTATTGAGCTTGAGGAGTTGTTTTGGGTACATCAAGATCAGAGCTAGTTGCCAGCATGTACATTTTTTATATTATGTATGTTATGATATGTTTTTGAAGCATATATTGTAAATTGTAAAGAATGATTTAAATAATTTTGTTTAAGATGGGATTTTATATATAATGTTGATATATATATATATATACCTATATATAAGTATTTTGAGAAAAGCATTGCATTGCATGAGTCAATTCTAAAAGGGGTTTTTCTTTCACCATCACAGCAACGTCATCTCCACCGCCGGCGGCCCCTTCTAGGCTGGCCGGATGTTCGTTTGTTGATGCTTTGAAGAAGGGAGTGGTTGCTGTTTCGGATAGGGTCGATCGACCATCTGATGGAATTGTGGCTTCTCCTATTTCTATTAATATTCAACCGAAGCAACCCTATAGGTTTAAAGGGGTGCTAGCTATTTCCTTTACTGAGGAGGAGATTTTCAGAGCTTTCTATACCCTTTTCTTATGCTTTGATTGGATTTTTTGGATCGGGAAGACCAAATATGAAGGGGTTAAGAAAGGCTATGGATTTGATAGGCTTTAAAGGGGATTATCTTTTAGGTTTGATTGATGATAAACACGTCCTAATAAAGTTTGCCATTGAGGAAGATTTCTTGAGGTTTTGATTACGCCAATTATGGTATTTCAATGGATTTGCAATGCGTGTCTTCAAGTGGACTCCTGATTTCCATTCTGATGTGGATTTCTCGTTGTTTCCTGCCTGGATTACATTGGAGGGGTTGCCAGTTCATTTTTTCAATAAAAAGTCTCTGTTTCCGATAGCTCAGCTTGTTGGTAAGCCGTTGAAGCTAGATTCTGCTACTTACTCATTAATCCGACCTTCTACTGCCCGTATATGTGTCGAAGTGGATTTATCCCAGGAATTGATTGATAGGGTGTGGATACAAAATGGCAAAACTGGTTTTTTCCAATCAATTATTTATGAGAATTTGCCAAAATATTGTTCCAGTTGCTATAAGATGGGGCATACTGCAGCCACCTGTACAGTTCATGAAGATTTTCATCAACATAATTCAGTTCCTGGACCTGCTAAAAATTCAGAACCAGTTGAGCATGTTAAACCGGTAGAGAAAGTATGGGTGCCTAAACTGAGTTCACAAACTGAAAAACAGAGACTGGGCGAATCAAATTCAAATGAAAATATTTCTAGCTCTTTGCATGATACTATTCCAGTGGACCAACCATTGATTGATTCTTGTCCTCTTTTGCATGAAAATAATAAGGATCACGTGGAAACTCAGCCTATAACGATTCCACTCGCTAATGTGCCGAATGTAGATACTTTGCCCCCTATTTTAGCTTGTGTTGGTGATGAGCCTCGGGCTGTTACTAATTTTAATTTGGTTGTTTCAGATTCTGAAAAGGATAGTGATACTCGTAATACTGAAACTCTGGACAGATTCTCTGATGGAGAAATACCTGCTGAGGCAGATTTGAATACAAAATGCTAATGCTGATGGATTTATTCCTGTGGCTCCTAGTGCTCGTGGATGACCGTCGAAAAAAGGTCAGAAAATTAAATCTAAAGATGCCTTGATCACTAATTCCCTTGCTACTCATAATAACTCATCACAATGAATATTCTTTTTTGGAATGTGCGTGGTGTTGCTTCTTCACAAAATCGTCTTCATAAATTATGTTTGGTTCATAATATTGGATTGTTGATTATTATAGAACCTATGGCTATTGCTATTAAGGCAAACTTTTTTGCGATTAAGCTTGGTTTTGATAATGTGCATGCCTCCTATAATAATAAGATGTGGATTATGTGGAAGGATCACCTTTTTAGTCTGTCTATTTTTAAGGATGATGGACAGCTTTTATCTTGTTCAGTGTTTTTCTCGTCCAGAGGTTTTGATTTTTGTTTATCAGCCGTGTATGGGTTACATTCTAGAGCTGCCCGTGAAAGTTTATGGTCTAGTCTGGTTTCTTATTCTAATTCTTGCTCTAAGCCATGGATTGTTGGGGGTGACTTTAACACAATTAAGTATCCTTCAGAATATAAAGGAAGTGGTTCTCCAGATTTACAGGCTATGCAGGATTTTATTGATTGTACTAATGAATGCAGTTTAATGGATATCCCATTTCAGGGGACTGATTTCTCCTGGACTAGTGTTAGATCTAATGGTAGGGTTTGGGAGAAATTAGACAGGCTCTTGGCTAATGTTACTTTTTTTTATGGCTTTGATTCTATTGGGTATCGACATTTGGGGAAGTTGTCTTCGGATCATTCGCCTATGTTGTTGGAATGTCAGATTGTTAATACTGCTAGGCCTAAATATTTTAAATTTCAGCACATGTGGCTTTCAGATGTCTCGTTTCTTCCTATGGTTAAGCGACAATGGACGTCCAGTTTTTCTGGGGGAGGAATGCAGGGTTTGTTTTGCAAGTTGCAAGGTTTGAAAAAAGCAATTTGGGAATGGAATCGGGTTTCTTTTGGACATTTGTTCAATGACATTGGAAAAGCTGAGAAAGATGCTCAAGAGGCAGAGCTTGTGTACATAGATGATCCGTCTTCGGCTAATTTAACTTCTTGGTAGGATACGCAAGCAACATTAGCCATGAAACTGAAATTGGAAGAAACATTTTGGAAACAAAAATCCCATATTTCCTGGATTGCTGATGGAGATTGTAACACTCGGTTTTATCATAATTATGTCAAGATGCGTAGAAAGATGAATCGCATTGTCTCTATTAGAGCTGCTAATGGGTCTCGCATTTCGGGTCAGGAATCTATTGGTTTGGAAGCTGTTAATATATCAGGGATTTATTTTGTAGTAATGATGATTTTGATCCAGATTAGGTTTCTCATATGTTGGAAGTCATTCCTACAATTGTTTCGTCTTAGGATAATGATGGTCTTGAAGCAATTCCTGGCGATTTGGAGATTAAAAATGTAGTCTGGCATCTTAATCCTAATAGTGCTCTGAGGCCTGATGGTTTTGACGGTTATTTCTTTCGGCAGTGTTGGGACATTGTTTGTTGGGATGTCTGCAGTGCTGTCAAGGAATTTTTCTTGGGTCTTTTGATACCGCAGGCTTTTAGCAGTGCGCAGATTGTGCTCATTCCTAAGGTTGAGAACCCTTCCAACTTTTCACATTACCGTCCAATTTGTCTAGCCACGTTTATAATCATGGTTTGTACCAGAATTTTGGCTAACAGAATGGCACCACTTCTGCAGAATTTAATATCCCCTGAGCAGGCAGGCTTTTTAAAAGGGAGTTCAATTCACTCTTAGATTATGCTGGCTAATGAGATGATTCATGATATTTATAAGAAAATGAGAGGCCATAATTTAGCCATTAAACTTGATATGGCTAAAGCTTTTGACAGGGTGTCATGGGATTTTTTACAGACAGTGCTTAATAAGTTTGGTTTTTTAGTGCGTGTTATTCAGCTGATTATCAGGAACCTTGCTTCTTCTCGCCTTTCTGTTCTGGTTAATGGTGTGTGCTATGGGTTTTTTCAACCAACTCGGCGAGTTAAGCAGGGTGATCCATTGTCTCCACTTTTGTTTATCTTGGCTTCTGAAGAATTCTCTCGGCGTCTTAATGCTTTGATTTATCAAGGGAAAATTACTCCATATAAAACTCATAGACATTGTCCTATTGTTTCTCATCTTGCTTTTGCAGATGATCTGTTAGTTTTTATAAATGGGGATGCAAGGTCAATTAAAAATTTCTCTCGGTTCTTGACTACTTACCAGATTACCTCGGGACAACTTGTGAATTTTGACAAAAGTGTTTTTTATTGCTCAGACAAGGTTAGTAATGCTACCATTAAGAAGTATGAGGACCTGCTTTCTATTAAAAGAAGCTCTTTGCCTTTCACCTATCTTGGTGCACCGATTTACCATGGCATCAACTGTGCTTCTCACTACAAGGATCTTCTTAAAAAAATTGATGTTAAACTTCAAGGTTGGTTGAAGAAATTTCTTACTCCAGGTGGTCAACTTGTTCTCATTCGTCATGTCCTAAGTTCAATTCCCCTTCATACGATGGGAGCCATGCTCTTGCCTAAATCCATAATTGTAATTATTGAAAGGCGATTTGCAAAATTTTTCTGGAGTGGCAATTCAGCTGAACTAAAGCATCATTGGGTTAGATACATTGAATTTTTATTCCCTACTTCAGAAGGGGGTTTGGGAATTCGTTCCATAGCAGCTATTCAAGATGCTTACTCCATTAAACAATTATGGATTTATTTGTCGAAGGATTCCTTGTGGACTACTTTCATGCGTTGGAAATATCATCGACAGGGCAACATGAGCTACATCCAAACGGATTCTTATGCCTGGAAGCGTATTTGCCATACATATTCAGCTTATGTGGACAGCTTTGAGGTAACTGATAATTCTGTTGTTTGGAAAGAGAGTGGTAATGGACAGTTTACTTTCTCTTCGGCCTATAATCTGGTTCGTCCAAAGAGAAGCACAACTATATCACGGCAAACTTTGTGGGATTCTGTAGTTCCATTGAAGCTTTCAGTCCTATCATGGAAAATTCTTCATAATGCACTGCCACTACCAGATATGTTACAGCGTTTGGGTATCTCCCTTGCAGCTGTCTGCCCCTTTTGTTTGGCGGCCTCAGCTTCTGTTGACCATATTTTTCATAACTGCGTTCCTATAAGGAAGATCAGGAAATATTATGCTGCTTCACTCCTTCCTCTTCGGCATGGAGGTTCAGGGACTCCATCTTTAGGGCAAGAACTCTCAATCTGGTGGCTTAATGCGGGTAAGCCAGTTAAGGGAAGGCTTTGTAATCTGGTTCCCCAGGTTATTCTCTATAATACATGGAATGCTTATTGTCGTTGTGTTTGGGGCTCTGAGAAATTCTTTCCCCACAGTGTTGAATTACAAATTTACAAGTTCATTTTCAGTTGGAGAGTAGCTCATGCGGGAGATCGTTTCGCCGCCCCTCTTTCGTGTTTTGCAGATCATTTGCCTTCTGTTTTCGGGCGTCGAAAGCCACGTCCTAAGCGGTTGCATGGAGTAAGCCCTCTATTCATTGTTTTAAACTAAATGTTGATGCCTCATTTTCTTTGCATACTGTTTCTGGAGGTGCTGTCCTTCGTGACTCAGAAGGCTATATTATCGCTGCTGGAGCTTTCTTGATCAAGGCGAGGAACGTTTTGGAGGCTGAATTGACAGCCTTGGTTCACGCGCTTGAATGGGTGAATACAGCTGGCTATGCTTCTGTTCAGGTGGAGGTAGATTCTTTGGAGCTAGTTCAGTTGATGTCTTCGGTCTCTGATGTGTCACCGCATTTTAAGAGAGCAAGGGCTCTTTTGTCTTCAAATCAAGTTGATGTCTTCGGTCTCTGATGTGTCACCGCATTTTCACTCTATTTCTCATGTTCATAGGGACACAAATCAAGTTGCACATTTTTTAGCCTATTACAATAGATTGAATGGTGTTTCTAGGTGGTTTTTATCTTTTAACTCTTTGCCAAATTACATTAAAGGGGTTGTATTGACTGATAGTATGGGTCTTCCATACATTAGATTTAATTAATAAAATCTGCGGTGGTACCGTCCACCTTTACCAAAAAAAATATATATATAAGTATTTTGAGAAAATATGGAGAAATTGAGAAGTATTGGTGAATTGGTGAATTGATTTTATTTGGAGTGTTTGTTTTATGCAAGTTGTGTTTTGTTGAATTTTGGAAACGTTGAAATTACAAACAAAACTCTGGCGAATTTTTCCCAAAGATTTTCATATAAAATATTTATTTTGGATTCCTATAACAAGCAAAGAATATTTATATACTATTTATTTTATATATTAGTATTTGAAATCTTAAAACAGAAATGTAAAAAATTTTATTAAATCGGTCTGTGACATTTTTATACCGTATATGCGTATGTTACATATGCTGAAAATATGTATTGTACGTATATAGGGTATAAGGGTGTTACATTTATTTTGGTATCAGAGCCTAGGTTTGAGGTTCTCGACCTGGGTGGGATGATAGAGAGAGAAAATTGAAATAAAAAATTGATTTTTCAATTGTAATGCATGCATTGGCACTGACAATTTATCTGATTTCTGATGTGGCAATATCCATTTGATATAATCAATATGAGTTGAGATGGTGTCTGGGTCATAGATCAGAGTGGCGCAGTGGAAACGTCATTCTAGAGATTATGGTTAAGAATTTTTGGAACTTTTATTTGAAATTTAAAATTTATAGCTGATTCAATGGATGAATAAGTGAAATTAGAAAAACAATCTAGGAAATAATTTAATATATAAAAATAAAAAGTTTGAGAAATGAGCATGATAGTTACAGAAAATTTTATAGATGTACTGCAAAGTGATATTGTCTGAATTGTTGGACAAATCTAGAAATGTTGGATGAGTTTGAACATTTAATAAAAAGTTTTTCTATATGTTAGAATCCAAATGTATAAAATTTTATAAATTTTAAAGATGGATCTCTAATTAAGAAAAATAGATGAACACAGATTGTTGGAGAAATTTTAGCAACTCAGAATCTGTAGAAATTGAAAAAAAAAATAAATCTAGAAACTATGGTAAACAACCCAGAAAACCTAAAAATTTACACACAATATCATATGTATTCCTATAACATATGGTTAAAATTTCATGAATTTTTATTAAGGTTTGATACCTGAAACAAATGGACAACCGAGTGCTGCCAGAGATATTATTAAAAAGATAGATTCTCTAATTTTGGAAGATTTAATTTTTAAATATATTAAATCAACTTGGAAAAATCTAAAACTTTAAATATAAGTCCATATATGTGTCAAGTGCACATTGATAAAAGTTTACACGCTTTTATAAAGAATTGGTAAGGAATATAAAAATTAAAAGTGAGATTGACATGAAATTGAGGAAATCATGTAGTTTTGTGTAAGTAAGTAATAAATTAATTTTATGAGACAAATGAATGAAGAAAATTATAAAAATTTATATGCATATGGGTATAAGTGTAGAAGAAATATGGATTTTTTAATAATTTTCAACAAAGAGTTCATAATTAAAATCAAATAGTGAAATCATATATGATAGCGAATTATTTATTATGGAACAATGATGCATAATTTAGGGTTGAGTGTGTAAAATTAAAGTATCTAAATGGATGATGTTAATTAGTGTAAGGAAATGAATTAGTGTTGTTTAAAAGTAAATGTTATGATCTTAAGATTGAGAATGTGATATGGGTGAGATTTGGTGAGGTTCACGTTGTTGGTTGCATTATATGAAATTTGAATTTTTGAAATGGTTTTTCATTGATAAGTATCAAGAAGATATGGTTTAGTCTTTTTTGAATACTTTGTAATTCTATACCTTATCACTTATGTTATCACTTGTAACAGAATATAGTGTGTATAAATACCTGTACGATTCTACAGAATACAAGTTAAGAAAATCTTATTCTTCTCAACCTCTTTATGGTATCAGAGCATTAAGGATCCGAATCTAATATCCTCTTTCTGTTAGGTTTCTAATATCTTCTTCTTCTTCTTTTTTTTCGGAAATGGCTAACACAACATCAAGTCTGGAAACCACACCAATTTCTTCAAAAACTTCTCCTTCCTCCTCCACACAATTTGCTACTGTCCAATCCTCGCAGTATCCAAATGTATCTCAGTTCCTCTCCATTATGCTTACTTCCTCAAATTATTTACTATGGGAGGCACAAATAATGCCTATTCTTCATGGATACAGGCTTGCTTCTCACGTTGATGGGACCAGATCTCCTCCTCCTTGTGAAATCAATGGAATCCCTAATCCCGCTTATGGTGATTGGTTCTGTGATGATCAAATCGTGCGAAGCTGGATAAATAGCTCTATCTCTGAGTCGATCTTTGCTTAGATCGTTCATTGCAAATCTGCCAAAGAAGCATGGGACAAGTTATCAGGCATTTATTCGAAAGGTGCACATACCCAAATCCAGCAGTTACGGAAGCAATTGAGGCAGTTAACACGTGGAACAGATTCAATTGATGCATATATGAGAAAAGCTCGGGGTATTTCTGATCAACTCGCAGTTTTTGATTGTCCAGTAGCTGATGATGTGTTAGTTTATGATGTTCTTGCTGGTCTTGGAACAGAATATAGGCCTTTTACTCGTGCTATTGAAGCCAGAATTCATCCGATTGGTTTTGATGAATTATACGCACTGCTCTTGAGTGAAGAACAGCAGCTGCAATTTGATGCTTTATCTATTTCATCTTCAGTTCCATCGACAGCTCACTATGGAGCAGCTGGTCGAGGAAATTTTGGTAGTGGTGGCCGATTTCGAGGGAGAGGTCGTGGACGTGGAACCAATTCTGGTCGGTCTGGAATTGTTAATTCCACTGGTGGTCGTGGATATTCCTCTTCAAATACTGTTGTTTGTTATAACTGCAATGGCAATGGTCATTTATCTCGGCAATGTCCTTCTCCACGGGCTGTACCTCAAGCTAATGCTGCGAAAGTTGATGGCGAAGCTTCTGCTGGTTGGACTATCGACTCTGGTGCGAACTATCATCTGGTTGCGAATCAAGAGAACATCAATCATCCTCTTCCAGTTCCAGATAACACTACCCTCACCATAGCTGATGGTAAAACTCTTCCACTTCACTCAACTGGATCTATAGTTACATCTGTTAATGGTCATGATTTTATTTTTGATAAAGTTTTATATTCACCTGCTGTCAAGAATAATCTGCTCTCTGTTTCGGCATTTACTACTCAGAATAACGCATCACTTGAGTTTTTCCCTGACTGTTACTTTGTGAAGGATATCCCCACGAGACAGGTACTCTACCGCGGCCAGAGTAAGGAAGGATTGTACTATTTTCCAATGCCATTGGTTCCGTCTTTTTCTCCTAAGGCGTTTCCAGCAACTTTCTCACTTTGGCATGATCGTCTTGGGCATGCTAATGCTAAAGTTCTCAAGAATGTTCTTAGGACAAATAAAATTGCTTTTGATTCAAGTAGTTCATTTGAATTTTGTCATTCTTGTAGTGTGAGTAAATCACACAAATTGCCATTTCCTGATTCTGTTCATACTATTACTGAACCATTGGGGTTAATTTGTTCTGATGTTTGGGGACCTTCCCCTGTGGATTCTGTTGATGGTTTCAAATATTATGTTTTGTTCTTTGACCACTATAGCAAGTATTGTTGGATTTATTTCTTGAAGTAGAAATCTGATGTTTTACCTATTTTTATTCAATTTCGCACTCTGGTTGAAAGATATTTTGGATTGAAAATTAATTGTTTTCAGTCTGATTGGGGAGGTGAATATCAGTCTTTGCACAAGTATTTGTTCGAAAATGGGATAACACATCGGGTTTCATGTCCTCATACCCCTGAATAGAATGGTTGTGCAGAGAGAAAACACAGACACATAGTTGAGTTAGGAAGAGCATTGTTAAATAAGGCTTCGGTTCCATTTTCTTATTGGACTTATGCTTTTGATTCTGTGGTTTATACAATTAATCGGTTGCCATCTTCAACTTCTTAAAATAAAACGCCTTTTGAGTTATTGTTTAAGGACAAACCGAATTATGATGAATTAAGGGTTTTTGGATCATTGTGCTACCCTTGGTTAAAGCCATATGCTTCTCATAAACTTGCTCCTCGTTCTTCCAGATGTGTGTTTCTTGGGTATAGCAAAATACACAAGGGTTATATTTGTCTTGAATTATCTACCAGATGCAAGTTTATCTCACGACATGTTTTGTTTTATGAACAGGTGTTCCCTTTTCAAGACTCAGATGATACAAGCACCAATCCAGTTCACCAGCCTACATCAATTCCACTGCCACCAATTCCTATATCTCAAATAGGTATTGGAGACTCTGGTTTACTTGGGTGATATCCTGGTTCTATACAAGCCGAACATAATAGGATGCAAAGTGTTCTTGTTTCTCCAGTTCAAGCAATTACCGAATTACCATCTGAAACACCCACACTTTCGACTTCTCAAGCAAATTTGTCGACTTCAACAACTTCGACAACTGAGAATGAGCCTGAGAATCAAATTGTTGCTGCTCCAAACACATCCCCTGTTGCTGCAGAATTAATAGAAATATCGTCTAATGAGTCTGCTTCCCTTGATATGGTTCCTATTGATCCATTGCAACAACGAGGTCATCCTATGGTAACCAGATCGCAGACTGGAATTTTAAAACCCAAGCTGCCTTGGACTCCAGCATCTAGTAATGCACAGGTTCTTCATATCACGCCAACTTGTTATACAAAGGCAATCTCCAATCCTTTGTGGCGTGATGCTAGGATACAGGAGCTGAATGCTCTCATACAGACAAAAACATGGGTTTTAGTACCACGTATTCAGGCTCCGAATGTGGTAGGGAGTAAGTGGGTTTTTCATATTAAGCAAAAGGCAGATGGAACCATTGATCGTTACAAAGCAAGGTTAGTTGTGAAGGGGTTTCATCAGAGACTAGGAGTTGATTATTTTGAGACCTTCTCACCAGTTGTAAAACCAACAACAATTCGAATTATTTTATCTCTTGCAATTTCGAATGGCTGGAATGTTAAACAGTTAGATGTTTCAAACGCTTTTCTACATGGTGATCTAGATGATGTTGTGTATATGGAACAGCCTCCAGGATTCAAAGATCCTACTAAACCAGATTTTGTTTGTCGTTTACAGAGATACTTGTATGGTTTACGGCAAGCTCCTCGTCAATGGTACAAGCGAATGACCAGTGCTTTTCAGAAGTGCAATTTTCGGGTATCATCAGCTGATTCCTCTTTATTTTGCTATGCTCATGATAATGTTGTGATTTTTGCATTAGCATATGTTGATGACATTATTTTAACGGGTTCTAGCTTAGAAGTCATGAATCAAATTGTTACATCTTTGCAATATGAATTTTTGCTTAAAGATTTAGGCAAATTGGACTATTTTCTAGGAATGGGGGCTGTATGGATGGATTCAGGTTTATTACTTACACAGCAGAAGTATGTGGTTGATTTATTACATAAAGCTAATATGGCCGGATGTAAGGGTCTTTCGACACCAGCAAGGGTCTTTCGACACCAGCAAGTACAAAAGAGAAAATGTTTGCTTATTCTGGCAAATTGTTTTCTGACCCTACACTTTATCGCAGTATTGTAGGGGGGCTTCAATACTTAAGTTTAACTAGACCAGAGCTTTGTTTTTCAATTCACAAAGTTTCACAATTTCTGCATGCCCCTACTGAAGATAATTGGTCTTATGTTAAAAGAATTCTGCGGTATTTAAAGTCTACTCCTCATTATGGTGTTTACATTTCTCCATCCTCAAATAATTGTTTGAATGTATATGCGGATGCTGATTGGGGTAGTGATGTTGATGACAGAAAATCAACTTCAGGTTATGCGATTTTCATGGGAAAAAATTTAATTTCCTGGAATTCTAAGAAGTAACAAACGGTAGCCAAATCTTCTACGGAAGCAGAATATAGAGCTCATGGATTAGCTGTTCTTGAGTTGACTTAGATTTAGTCTTTGCTTCATGATATTGGCTATTTTTCTGCGAAGATTACAAATTTATGGTCTGACAATATAGGTGCAACATATTTGTCAGTAAATCCAGTATTTCATGCTCGCTTCAAACATCTAGAGGTTGATTATCATTTTGTACGAGACAAAGTAACAAAGAAGGAAGTTCAAGTTCAATTTATCTACTCCAAAGACCAGCTTGCAGATATATTGACCAAACCACTTTCTAAAGCTCGGCATTATACTCTTCTACAGCATCTAACAATTCGATCTTCTAACAAAAAAAGCTCAAATTGAGGGGGCCTGATAAGTATCAAGAAGATATGGTTTAGTCTTTTTTGAATACTTTGTAATTCTATACCTTATCACTTATGTTATCACTTGTAACAGAATATAGTGTGTATAAATACCTGTACGATTCTACAGAATCCAAGTTAAGAAAATCTTATTCTTCTCAACCTCTTTATTCATAATTGTGAAAGTGATGTGTTTTGATGTTATATTAATATAAAAATAATGTTTATAAAGTTAGCTCTTGAAAGTGAGATTAATATAATGAAGTTTAAGTAAAATAGTAAATTGGAAATTTAGAGTTGTAAGGGAATTTCGATGAGGATTGTTTAGATATTGATAGTTTAATGTTTAATAAGCATGGGAGTAATTTTGAATGAGTAATGTTACTTATAAAAGTACTAACTAAGGTGTAATGTGGTTGATAATATAGAAAGTTATTATGAAATAAAGGGAAATGATTAAGCAAGTGAAAATGAGTTACTTTAGTTAATTGAATTGGAAATGATAAAAATGGATATGAAAGGTGTGATCAATGCAAAAAAAAAATGTGAGAGAGTTGTCACATTGGAAACGTGACTAAGATTTATGTGAAGTATTAGAAAAATATATATATAATAAGAAACTTATTTAAGAGATGGGCGATTGAATAAGGAAGATATTAATTATGTTGTGGTCAGAGTATGTATATATGTTGCATTGATGAATAACCTAAGTAATGTCAAAAGAATGAGAAATGATAATGTTCTCTAAAAGGTGATAAATGTTAACTTTGTATAGGTTGTATGTAAAAGAGGAATTGAGTATAATTGTATGATTTTTGTGATGAGATTTTTTTTCTATATGAACACAAATATGATATGTAAGAAAATGTGGAAAGTAAGTCACATTGTGATTATGACTTACGAAGGTGTATGTGGATGAAAAAAAAATGTTATCGAGTGTTTACTACCTTATACAAATACGTGTCTGGTGATATTGAGAATGATATTGCATGTATTAATAGATCTAAGAGAGATTAGGTCTTGACCTGCGTAGAGTTAGGTCATGTGATGAATTGAGATTGAGAATGGACCCGAACAGAGTTGGACGGTGAAATTGTTATTTTAACAACTAAACTTCATAATTGTATAGTGTTTTGGGCCTAAAGTATATGCGCATAAATAAGAGATTGTAAGGAAAAAAGGAAAGTATAATGAAGAAAGTATGGAAGTGAAAAAAGAAAGAAATGAATGAAAATTTTTATAAGAGATAGATTACAAATGGAGTAATAAATGGAAATTGTGTAAATTAGCATATGAATGAATGTGTATATGTAAGAGATGTTAATGATAATATTGTTGAAACATGAATTAGGCTAATGATGATCAAGTGATCAAGAGTAAATTGCTTTGAAACAGAGCTGAAACGTGTTAAATTTTTGCGTATCAAAAGATTAGAAAATGAATATGTGATTTTTGCGATACGAACTTAACATTGTGATTGGAAATGTTTGAAGAAGAATGATAGAAGGGCAGTATTTATTTATAAGCCACGGATGTGACCATTATTATAGCATGACCGTTGGATAGTTTTGGTGAGATTGATAGTTATGCTTCAAGAAACATGGTCAAGACTTATGGTTTGCATAGTTGTATCTTATAATTTTATACTAGAATTTGTTTATAATTATAGAAAGTGTGGAAACATAAGAGAATTGTAAGAATATGATGAGCTTTAAATAATGTATAAGAAAAGTGATTTGTGTAAATAAGGTAACTATAAGAAATGTGAGAAAATGGTAAATGAAAGGAATTATGAAATGTGAGTAAGAGTTATAATAAATGTGTTTGAAAGTGGTATAAAATGAATAAGTTGATGAAAATGATGTGTAAAGTAAATGAGACTAGGGGAAGTGAATATTATCTGTAATGATGAATTCGAAGAGAATTAAAATTTGAGAATAAATTTGACCTAATAGAATTAGGTCATAAATTGAAAACAGATTGATGAATTGAAAATAGACAAAAGGTTGGTCAGAATAGAATAAGGTTGTGATGGTCATATTATGATAGTTAGATCAATTGATCCGAAATGTATTAAGTATACAAGTATTTATTGAAATTCAATGTGTGTAGTTGTATTAAGAATATGCAAGCTATATGATAATGTGCATAATACAGCGTTTTGATATGTATATGTATATGAAAGGAGCTAAGTTATATTAGTTTCAAATAAATATAAGAGAAAAGTGTTAGTTATAGTATAATTGGATGAATTTTAATAAGAAAATAAGATTTTATTGTCGTATAATGGTGATATTAAATTAATATGTGGTAATTGTATAAAGAGTAGGATCAAAGTGAAGATGTGTAAAATTATTGTGTTAAGATAAAAGTTATTAACATTTGAATTTAAGGTGATTAGAGTATATTTTTAAGATAATGAAGTGATCAGATATCTTGAGTATAATAGGTGTGTGGGGTATATATATAAAGGAGATGAACTAATTTTGTCTAATGACAATTCGATTGAAGATATAACAATCTGTTGTGACTGTTTGAGTAAATAGACAGCATAATGATGTGTTAGAGAATGGTAAAAAGGAAATTAAGAATGAACCTAAGGGGGGAGAATCGAAATTATGTAATTTGGTAAAATAATGATTGGGATGATTTATTACTACACTGGATAATTTCGAGGACGAAATTATTTAATGGAGAGAAAATTGTAACATCCGTGATTTTGGAGAAACTAAATAAGTATTTGGAGACATAAAGTGTATATACTCAATATATATATCTAGAGTATATATAACATACACATATGGTATATTAATAGTATATGTTAGATTAATACATTACATACTTAATATTTAATATACATATAAGGTACATTTGATGTGTATATAAGATACACATTACTTGTGCATATTTGTAATATCCTAAATTTTTCAAAAGTTCTAATTTTTGAAAATTTGATAAAATAAATTATAATTTAAATAGATAAATTAAATTAATGGTTTTAAATGAAAAATGAAGGGGTTTTAAATGAAAAAGTGGATAATATATGTGATATATATGTAAAATATACATAACATATAAAAGTCAACACTTTCTAAAAGAAAAGTCAAAGTAAAAGGGTATTTTGGTAATTAAATCTTAGAAATTTAAAATTAATAAAATAATTCAAAAATAAATTATTTTTGAATGGAAGAGGGAATTTAGGACTTTTAATTTATTAAATAATTAATTAAATAATTAATTATTAAATTATTTTAATATATATACATATGGTTTAAAATTAAAGGGTGAAAGGAAAGAGAAATAAAAAAATAAAGTCTTCTTCTTCTTCTTTCCTTCAAGGCCGAATTTCATGACTTCAAGAGAGGGATTTGCTTCTTCCATACTCCAAAAATTGAAGAGATTTTAAGGATTCAAGTGGAGTTTAGAAGTTTCTTCATCAATTGGTAAGCTTTCTTACCAAATTTTCAAATTCTATAAAAAAGTGTGTTATGTAAATTTTTAAATTCTATTGTAGCATGATTTAATTGCTTAATTGGATATGAATGAAGTTGTTTTGATTGATTATTAATAATTTTAAGGTTGGATTAAAGAAATGGTTGAGTTTGGGTAAGATTGGTGAAGAGAGAGAATTTATGGTTATGTAATTTTTAGGGTTTTGAAATCATGGTTTTTAATTGTGTAAATTGATTCCAAATGAGTTGTTTTGATACAAAAACAAGTATTTTAAAGTCAAATATTGTATTTGGTTGTGTTTGGTTGGAGTTTGAGAATGGAAGTGGAGATTTAGGGTTTTGGAAAAGTGATTTTCCAAAGTGATTGAATTGTGTGATTTTATTTGTTTAAGCATGTTCTTTAGTGTTAAAAGTAATGAATATAAGCTTGAAATGAGTAATGGATTGTGTTGGAATGGAAAACCTTCAATGGGGGAAGGTTATGCCATTTTTGAGATTTTGTGTATAAGAGTGTATTGTTATAATGTAAATGATTTGAATGTATTAAAATATATTTTTAATGATATTAATAAACTTAAAACACTAATTTAAATGGCTTGATATGGTTTTTCAAAGTTAAAGTGAGGTGAAGCTTAATTTTGGGATTTGGTTTAGAGTGATGTTTAATTATGGTTTGATGTTGAGAATACCTTAGAATATGATATTAAATGATTATGTATGATCACATTTGGTATAGGCATTAAGGGAGGTTGATTTGATTCATCCAAGTGGTGAAGGGCAAGTTGGAAGGATAGGATTGGAGGTTGTATTAAGCTTGCCTTGGGTTGCTAGCAGAGGTATGTACAAACTTTGAGTATAATGTTTATATTTGTATGACATTTGGACTTAACACATTTTGGTTGAAAAATGTGTTAAGCTGCTTGGTTCATTGATTGAGTATGAATAATGTGCTATGACATTTGTAATGTCATATATGTGTTAAATGCATTGTGAAAAGCCATTGATAATGGCTAAATTGTGTAAAGTGTGAAATATGCATATTATGTGAAAACACCCAAAGTAATTGGATAATGTGTTGTGAATGCAAAAATGAGATATGGGGAATAGTGAAATGAATTGATATTGATAAAAATGAGAAAAATGAGAAAAATGAGAAAGATGTGAAAAATGAGAAAAATGAGAAAAAAAATGTGAAAATAAGGCAATGAGCCTAGTTTGATTATGAGAAATAAAATGAGAAATGAATTGTGAAAGTATTTAATAATGAGATAATTGAATTAATTGTGTGCCTAGTATGTTATTCAATTTTCAGAGTTCTGGGTTTGGCGGCATGCCTATGAATTGCTGGGTAGGTGAAAAGACCAGGTCGTAAGCCGAGCCCAGCTGATAAATGATAAATATGATATTTTTGGGATGAAAAGACTGGGTCGCAAGCCTAAAAAATCGTAGCAGTCTAGCCGGGTTGAGGACCAAGATACTGGGGCCTAAGGGTCAAGCCGGGTTGAAGTCCAAGAGACTGGGGCTGTTACATTATCCATGGATATATATATTGCCTACGGGCTAGACACATGGTGTCATTATGGACCAAAGCAGTAAATCTGAAATTTGAATAGTATATTAGATCCTTTTTGGGCCCATGCTTGTCTTTGCTTTAATGTGAATTATGAATTGTGATACAATTGAGCAATATAATGTTATGAGTTGTGAGCGTGAAATATTTGAAAAATATATTAAAGTGAAATGATGTGACCTCTATATGCATTGTGCATTGGCATTACTTTATATTTTTATTATTATCAAAGTTTGTACCACTAGGCTTCGGCTTAGCGCGATTGTAATTTGTCGCGCGGGTGTCATGGACGTTTTGGTAGAGCCGGAGAGTTTTACCAGACCTGGTCGGGTCTAGGTTTGTATTTATTGAGCTTAAAGAGTTGTTTTGGGTACATCAAGATCAGAGCCAGTTGCCAGCATATACATTTTTTATATTATGTATGATATGATATGTTTTTGAAGCATATATTGTAAATTGTAAAGAATGATTTAAATAATTTTGTTTAAGATGGGATTTTATATATAATGTTGATATATATATATACCTATATATAAGTATTTTGAGAAAATATGGAGAAATTGAGAAGTATTGGTGAATTGGTGAATTGGTATTATTTGGAGTGTTTGTTTTATGCAGGTTGTGTTTTGTTGAATTTTGGAAACGTTCAAATTACATACAAAACTCTGGCAAATTTTTCCCAGAGATTTTCATATAAAATATTTATTTTAGATTCCTATAACAAGCAAATAATATTTATATACTATTTATTTTATATATTAGTATTTGAAATCTTAAAACAGAAATGTAAAATTTTTTATTAAATCGGTCTGTGATATTTTTATACCGTATATGTGTATTTTACATATGCTGAAAATATGTATTGTATGTATATAGGGTATAAGGGTGTTACAAATGGAGTATCTAAATTAGACAATAATCTTGCGTAGAAACTCGTAACTCCCTCAAATAGCATATTCACCAACCCTTGATAGTCTCAAATATTTGCATACTTAAAGAAAAGAAAATGAGTCGAAATTCCTATTTGATGACTAATGCTAGAAAATATATGAATTTTGTATTTATTCATCTTCTCTTTTATTTTTACTTTTTATTTTTTTATTTTTTTTATATATATATACAAAATATAAAATTGCATTGGACATCTAGCTCAAATGTAGAAGAAAAGAATAATCGACTCTTAGTCAAATACAATATGCAAAGTATGCATTTTAGCCCCAAATCTTATTAAAACAATAATATTTTTTTTAATTGGTTACCCCACACTTATGAATTAAACCACTCCTATTGTCATATCATAAGAAACTCCATTCCTTAATGAAGGTATGATAATAATAGGAAAATGTTGAGTTGTGAATTGTGTTGATCAATCAAGAAAAGGTCAAAGGCTCAACTTGGCTCACTAAGGAATTCATAATTAAGGGAGGTCTTTTTAAGCTAAAGGGGGTAATCCTAATTTGCCTTCATCATTTTAAAACTTAAGATGAAATCATAATGTGAGTTCAATTAGCATGCAACAACAAGCTCTAGAGATACAAAATCATGAAGGTGAACACTTAAGAAAAGAAAATCGATTGACAATAATATTCAATCTATGAGGCTCAAAACTCACAAAGGGTAGGTTCTCAGAGATTTATATGTTATGAATTGCAGAATGTGAAAATCGATCCTAAATGAATTTAAATGCTAATCTCTATGCTGATACTAAAGGCTCAAATGTAATGCTAGAATTATAGAAAAGTCATTAAGTTTCCAACAATTATGCCATGAAAAACGCACAAAATAACTCACAAAGAAAACAAAACAAAAATTAAAGAAAAGCTTAAAAATTACCCCACACTTATGAGTTACATTGTCCTCAATGTAAACAAAAGAAAAGATAGAAAGAACCTCGTTTGTGGCACGCGTAGTGAAGCTTTCGTATAAATAATCAACATGAAAGAAAACAACTAAAGCAAATACCGCGACTTCAGCATAAACATGCGATCAAGGAAAGTTGGAAATGGATGGCCCTCTTTTTCTCAATTAAACTCAATGCTCCTGGCCTGTTCTCTGCAAGAATAGAAATACTTCCAATCTCCAAACCATCAAGCCTTAAAGAAAAATAGAAGGGAAAATAAATAAATAAACTGAAGATACTAAACTAAAATGATAAAAATAATAACAATGGGTTGCCTCCCATCGAGCGCTTCTTTAATGTCGTCTTAGCTGGACGTTACTGCAAGAATTAAGGATCGTAGATCAAAGTACTATCGACAATCCTTACTTCATGGAACCCCTCATTATATGGTTTAACTCTCTATCTATTTACTTTAAAAGTTTCATCCGTTCGAGAGTTAAGTAATTCTATAACACCGGAAGGATATACCTTAGTTATCTCGAAAGGGCCGCTCCATCGAGACTTGAGTTTTCCTGGAAATAGTCGGAGACGAGAATTGAAAAGCAAGACCTTCATATCTGGGCTCAATGTATTTTGTACTAAAATTCGGTCATGAAGTGCTTTAGTACGGTCCTTATAAATCCTTAAACTCTCATATGCCTAATTCCTTAGTTCATCTAACTCTGAAATTTGCAGAAAATATTCTCTCTATGCCTTGTCCAAATCTAAATTCAGAGTCTTAATTGCCCAATACACCTTGTGCTCTAACTCCACTGGTAAATGACAAGCCTTACTGAAAACCAATCAATATGGACTCATACCCAAGGGAGTCTTGAAAGCAGTTCGATATGCCCACAATGCGTCATTCAATCTACTTGCCCAGTCCTTCCTTGATGAGTTGACTATTTTTTCCAAAATTCCTTTGATTTGCTTATTGGATGTCTCAACTTGTCCTGAAGTCAGTGGATGGTATGAGGTCACCACTTTGTGTTTCACACCGACTTGTGCATTAACTTCTCAAAAAGTTTGTTATAGAAATGACTTCCCCCATCACTGACTATCACTCTAGGCATGCCAAATCTGCTAAGAATGTATTCCTTCACAAATTTAACAACCACATTAGCATCAATAGTTCGGGTGGGGATTGCCTCCACCCATTTTGAAACATAATCAACAGCAACTAAAATGTATTCATAACCAAAAGATTTGGGAAAAGGACCCATGAAGTCTATTCCCCAAACATCAAACAGTTCAACCACAATATAAGATTGAAGAGGCATTTCATTCCTCCTTCCAATGTTACCTACTCTTTGACAGCGGTCACAATGCTTACAATATTCTTGAGCATCTTTGAATAGAGTAGGCCAATAAAATCCACTTTGAAGCACTTTTTCTGCAGTCTTTCTCCCTCCAAAATGACTACCGCAGTGAAGGTCATGACAAAATTGAAGAACACTAAGTTGTTCTTCCTCAAGTACAGACCTGCGAACTATCTCATCTTTGCATATCCGGAATAGGTAAGGTTCATCCCAAAAATAAAATTTACTCATGTGCAAAAACCTTTTCTTTTCCTGAAATGACATGTTAGAATGCAAAATACCACAAGCAAGATAGTTAGCAATATCTGCAAACCAAGGTGAATTCTTTACCTCAAACAACTACTCATCAGGAAATGCTTCTAGATTTCTATGAATGCTATCAGATGCAAGATTTTCACCAAAGAAAGGTAACCTAGATAAATGTTCAGCTACAGCATTTTCACTTCCCTTAGTATCTTTGATTTGAAAATCAAATTCTTGCAATAATAGCACCCATCTAATTAACCGAGGTTTAGCATGTTGTTTTGTCAAGAGATATTTTAGAGCTGCATTATCTGAATGCACAATAATTTTAGACCCAATAAAATATGCTCTAAACTTATCTAAGGCAAAAACAACAGCTAGCATTTCTTTTTCAGTTGTTGTGTAATTAACTTGTGCGCTATTTAGGGTCAAGCTAGCATAATAGATCACTCTCAAAAATTTCTCAACCCTTTGCCCAAGGACAGCTCCTACTGCATGGTTGGATGCATCGCACATAATTTCAAGAGGTAAAGACCAAATAGGAGCTACAATTACCGGTGCAATGGTCAATTTTTCCTTAAGGGAATTTAAAGCTTGCATGCATTGTGCAGTAAATTCAAATGGAACATCTTTTCCAAGCAAATAACACAATGGTTGGCTTATTTTTGAAAAATCTTTAATAAACCTCCGGTAAAAACCTGCATGCCCAAGAAAGCTTCTTATTCCCTTAACAGAGGTAGGTGGGGGAAACTTAGCAATCAACTCTACCTTAGTTTTATCCACCTCAATCCCTTTACTAGACACAACATGGCCTAATACAATACCATGAGTAACCATGAAATGACTCTTTTCCCAACTCAAAGTGAGGTTACATTCAATACATCGTTCAAGCACAAGAACAAGTTTACTGAGGCAACTATCAAAAGAATCTCCAAAAACAGAAAAATCATCCATATATACCTTAATAAATTCATCTATCATGTCCATGAAAACAGACATCATGTATCTCTGAAAAGTTGCAGGCGCATTGCACAAGCCAAAGGGCATAAGCCGGAATGCATAAGTCCCAAAAGGGCAAGTAAAAGTGGTCTTGGATTGATCCTCTGGTGCTATCGCCACCTGATAATAACCTGAAAGTTCATCCAAAAAGCAATAATGTGAGTGTCTAGAAATTTTATCCAGCATTTGATCAATAAAAGGAAGAGGGAAATGATCTTTCTCTGTGGCATTATTTAACTTCCTGTAGTCTATACACATTCTCCAACCAGTGGTAGTCCTAGAAGGAATCAATTCATCCTTTTCATTTTTTACCACAGTGATTCCTGATTTCTTAGGCACTACATGTACTGGGCTAACCCACTTACTATTGGCTATCGGGTATATCACTCCTTCATCAAGCAATTTATGCACTTCCTTCTTAACCACTTCACTCATGTTTGGGTTAAGGCGCCTTTGGGTCTCTCTTACAAGTTTAGCTCCCTCTTCTAAGATAATTCTATGCATGCACATTGAAGGGCTAATACCTTTGATATCACTCAATCCCCATCCTATAGCTCTTTTCAATCTTTTTAATTCAGTCACCAACCTCATCTCTTTCCTTTCACTAAGTTTGCTAGAAATTATCACAGGTAAGGTGTTGTGATCTCCTAGAAACACATATTTCAGGTTTTTAGGCAACTCTTTTAGCTCTAACTCAAATGAAGGATTTTTCTCTTCTTTTTCGACGGAGGGGAGCTCAAATGATGGTTCCTCCTTGAATTCCTTTATTTCAACC
The DNA here is from genome assembly GCA_947685225.1 of Garcia nutans. Lineage (NCBI taxonomy): Eukaryota > Viridiplantae > Streptophyta > Magnoliopsida > Malpighiales > Euphorbiaceae > Garcia > Garcia nutans. The sequence goes on from CANTUV010000013.1 coordinate 31,591,816, forward strand.
CTTTCTAATGTATCAATGCAACTGGCTACTTCTGAGTCAAGAATATCTAAGTCATGATCTAAGGTCAGTGCCAGCTCCAATTTATTCGAAGAACCTACTTGCAAGAAAACATCTGAAACAACTACGTTAATACAATCAATTAAAGAGCAATCCTTATATAATGCAGTTGTAGGAATAGGAGAAGTGTTAAAAATAGAAAATTCAACCATTTTTCCCAAGACAGTCATTGACAATTTACCATTTTTAATATCAATCAAGGTGTTGGTCGTAGCCATAAAAGGCCTACCCAGTAAAATAGTGTGTGTGGATGGTGTAGGGTTATCTCCTTCCATGTCAAGAACTATAAAGTCCATGGGCACTATCAACCCACCAACCTTAACTAACACATCTTCTATAATTCCTTTCAGGAATCTAAGAGATCTGTCAGCTAATTGCAAGACCATTTTAGTATGTTTAAGTTCCCCAAGTTCTAACTCAAGATACACAGAGCAAGGCATCAAATTAACATTGGCTCCTAAATCACACATGCCATCAGTCCCCTTTCCATTACCCATAGTAATTTTAATTATGAAACTGCCAGGATCCTTTAGCTTCGGAGGTAGTTTATGTTGCAAAACAGCACTAGCTACCTCTGATACTATGACCTTTTCATTTGGCTCATACCTCTTTTTCTTGGTGTTTAATTCCTTGAAGAATTTGGCATAAGCAGGCATATTCTTTATTACTTCAAGTAAAGGTAAGTTAATACTTACCTTAGACAGCATGTTGAAGATGTCTGAAAATTGCTTATTTTGTTTATCATTCTTCAATCTGCTGGGAATGGTATAGGTGGCCGATAAGGATTACTTGCCTTGTGTAAATCTGCTGAAGGAGATTGCTCCATTGATTTTTCTCCATCACCCTTGTCCTCTGGTTCTCCTTCTTTTTCATTTTCTTGATTACCTGCATTCGCAGAATTATTTTCAACACCATTATTTATTACCTTGCCACTTCTAAGATCAGTCACTGCTTGTGCTTGCTTAGGTTGACTAGAAAATTTTCCTTTCTATTGAATCTGCATCTGTTGTGCAAGTTGTCCCACTTGGTTCTCCACTTTCTTGAAAGACGCTTCCAATGAATTCAACCTTTTGTTATTCATCTCTTGACTCTTGGTACTGACTTGGATAAAAATCATATAAACTATCCCCCAAACTGTCTCTCTTAGGCTGCCCTTGATTTGAAGATTGCCCCGGCGATTGATTCTGTCTTTGGAGCAAATGGAAAGGTTGTTGAGAATTATTTGTTGCCCACGAAATGTTTTGATGATTCCGCTAACCAGGATTGTAAGTTTTTTAGTAAGGATCATTCCAGGCCCTTAGTTGATATCCCTCCATAGCGTTAACTTGCCCAGCCTCATTTCCATAAGACCCGTATGCAGTGGGGCATATATTTCCTCCATGCCCAAAAGTTTCACAAATTCCACACACTTCTTGAGTGCATGAAAAAGCATTGTTCTTCATATTCAGCATCTACACTTGTCTTGTCAATTCAGCTATCTGATTGACCATCTCATTGTTGGCTTCCACTTGATTTACCCCTTTACTTCTTCCTCTTACACTTTTTTTGTTGGGAATTAGCTCCCAACATTTCAAAGATTTCATAAGTCTCTTCTGCCGTCTTTTCTCCCATAGCTTCCCCAGCTGCATTATCAACAGTATTATGAAATAGCTGGGTTAGTCCATCATAGAAAAACTGATTCAGCAGTTGAAGTGGGTAGTGATGGTGTGGACACTGGATTAACAACATCTTAAACTTGTTCCAAACCTCATGAAATGGCTCTCCTTCAAATTGAGCAAATGTAGCTATTTTTCCTCTTAATTCAGCTATCTTTTGATGTGAGTAAAATGTGCCCATAAACTTGTTATATACTTGCTCCCATGTTGTCAAAGAATTTTCAGGCAACATCATAAGCCAGCTTTTTGCCCTATCCTTTAATATGTACGAAAAACACCTCATCCTCAACTGGTCTTCTGTTAGTCCTCCCAATGGAAATGTATTGAGGGTGGAGTAGAAATCTCGGATAAAAAGATGGCAGCATGTTGTAATGGATATTCTTCAACTCGTAATTTCTTGCTGCATCTGTCAATCTTATACATGAGATGGCATTCCCAATGACAGGTTTGGCAAAATCCCTCATAGTTCTTTGCCTATCGTCTCCCATATTGATAGATTGTGTAGTATCTGACTCAAAATTAGAAATTTCCTCCTCTGTATCAAACCTGGTATACAATTCAAACTCTTCTCTGCTCCTTTTCGCTCTTTGAATTTCTGAAATAAATTGGCAAAGCTCTCCTCTGAGTGATCTCCTGCCTTGCATAAATAAAATTTCTAGGAGAAGGAATTATTTAAAGCAAAAGAAAAATAAAATAAAATATAAACAATGAAAATAATTTAAATTATATATATGACTAATAAACAATTACGCCAATTAGCTTCCCCGGGAGCGGCGCCAAAAACTTGTTGCGCTCTAATAAACACTACTAAATTTACACTCGTAAGTATACGAGGCTGCTGTAGTATTCGGTGAACACCTCAAGGTCATCTCACAAGGAATCTAGATAAGCTAATTATTTATCAAATCGTAATAAACAAATTATCAATTAATAGATTTTGATTTGTAAAATTGAATTGCTGAACAACTAATGAAAATAGAAACGAATTGAATTTAGAATAATGAAAGAAAACTAAATAAGTTTATTGATTCACTTAATAGAAAAGCCTAGGGTTTGCACTTCTCTACTAATTTATATGTATGAACGGCTATTCCTCTCAACTGATTTAATTTCAAAGATCATATTTCAAGCAACTTAATTAATCAAATCGAGGAAATAAGCTCTCGCATTCAAACCTCTTTCAATTAATCTTATTACAATCAAAATGATCTTTTCCTTAGGTTTATATTTCTAATTCACCTAAGTCCCTAATTGAATTATTCCAGTATTAGACTTCATTTCTCAATCCTTCATCTAAATACCTAAAACACATAATTGGTGGCCAATCAATTATATATTAACATTATTCCATTCAATTAAGGATAAAAGAAATAAATTAGTTAAGAGCAATTACCATTTCATACAATCATAGTAGATCCATACAAACCCTAGACTAGATCAAAATTAGTTCATAGTGATGCTATCAAACAAATTCATCTTATTAAAATTCAAAGAAATTAATTTAGACATTAGAAAACTCATAAATACAATTTCAATGAAACTTAAGAGATAGAGTTTAAGAACAAAACCAAATTACAAACTTCCTTTGGCTTTTGAAGAATCTCTTACTTAGATTTTTACTAAAAGAATAATGCAATGGCTAAAAATAATTTGATCTAGAGTGTTTGAATGAAAGTGAAATCAATCTTCGAGAGAAAAGTGAAGAACGACTAAAAGATATGTGTTGGATGGCTGGAAGTGTGTATATTGAATGGCTGAAGAAGTTGATCCCCTTTTCTCTTGCCCTAATCTTCTTATTTATACAAATCCCTCGCTGAAAATCCGCGCTTTCTTTCTTTTTTTGGTCCCATGGAGTGACACGGCCAAGCTTGTTGTCGTGTCATGTGACAGCTTTTGTTTCTTCCCTTGCTCTGCCTTGTTCTTTAGAGATGAGAGTGACACGGCCAGTGGCTTGGCCGTGTCACCTCCCAGTGTCACCTACTGTTTCTCTTCTTTCTTTGCTTGGTCCTTCTTGGCTTAATATGGGACACGGCCAAGCTTGTGGGCGTGTCATGTGACACGGCCAGTGGCTTGGCTGTGTCATCTGCCAGTGTTAGCTTCTGCCAAATTTTCCTTTCTTTCTTGGTTTCTTTGGTTTTGCCCTTTAGGTGAGACACGACCAGTGGCTTGGCCGTGTCTCCTGCCCATGTCATGTTCTGCCAAGATTTCTTTTGAGGTGACATGGCCAAGCTTGATTTGGCTTGGCCATGTCTTGCTGTTTCATGCTCTTCTTTCTTTGTTTTGATCTTCCAAGGGAGTTTTTTAACTTTAACCTAAAAGAAACACTTAAAACAAATTTTAAACAAGAATCAAATGAAACATTAACTAAAAACACATAAACATCACACTAAAAACTAGTACAAAAATGACATAAACACTGGGATAAATTAAAAACTACCAAATTGATGAAATCACTAAAAAAATAGATTAAAACTACCAAAATGCATGAAGAAAACAATAATTATCATAATAAATAAATAATAATTTAATTACAAAAACTAATAAAACATTTATCCAGCATTTGATCAATAAAAGGAAGAGGGAAATGATCTTTCTTTTTGGCATTATTTAACTTCATATAGTCTATACACATTCTCCACCCAGTGGTAGTCCTAATCATTCTTTTCTTTTTTTACCACAGTGATTCCTGATTTCTTAGGTACTACATGTACTGGGCTAACCCACTCACTATTGGCTATCGGATATATCACTCCTTCATCAAGCAATTTAAGCACTTCCTTCTTAACCACTTCATTCATGTTTGGGTTAAGGCGCCTTTGGGCCTCTCTTACTGGTTTGGCTCCTTCTTCAAAGATAATTCTATGCATGCACATTGAAGGGCTAATACCTTTGATATCACTCAACCCCCATCCTATAGCTCTTTTCAATCTTTTTAATTCACTCACCAAACTCATCTCTTCCCTTTCACTAAGTTCGCTAGAAATTATCACAGGTAAGGTGTCGTGATCTCCTAAAAACACATATTTCAGGTTTTTAGGCAACTCTTTTAGCTCTAACTCAAGTGAAGGATTATTCTCTTCTTTTTAGATGGGGGGAGCTCAAATGATGGTTCCTCTTTAAATTTCTCTATTTCAGCACTTTCTAATATATCAATGCAACTTTCTATTTCTGAGTCAAAAATATCCAAGCCACGATCTAAGGTCAGTGCCAGCTCCAATTTATCTGAAGAATCTGTTTGCAAGAAAACATCTGAAACAACTACTTCAATACAATCAATTAAAGAGCAATCCTCATATAACGCAGTTGTAGGAATAGGAGACGTGTTGTGAGCGGGGATTTTCGCCCCCAATCCCGGTGGAATGGTTATTGCGACTTCGGCACTATTTAGGCTCGGGGCCTTAGAGAACATGGACCTAAGTCCGGAGAAAATGGAGTCGCCACCCGGACAGGCCGGGAAAAAAGAAAGGGGTGGATGACTCGATTCCTAAGGAATCCCCAACCCCCTAATGGGTTCTGAAAATTGGGTACGTGTGGGGAAGGTGAGAAATGGCCAAGCACCCCTACAACGCCCGATTCATTAGAATCGACCTCCTTTATAGGTCTTAACATTATAAAATTCTTAAATATAACAATATTATCCATTCTACACAAAATAAAAAGAAAGCATCATTATATTAAATCAAATCAATGTCCAAACAAAACAAAACAAATAAATGGACACCCATCCAAAGATGGAAACATGTCCTTACAGCACATGCCTAGATAGGACACCCACCAAAAGGTAGAAACATTCCTTTTACATATGTTCTAAAATAGAAAAGCAAATTAAATTACATGATATTTAACTAATGAGATACCCACCAAGTGGAAACATACCTCTTACAACATTTGGAAGTCTAAACAAATTGATAAAATAAATAACCATTCACCATAAATAAATCATTCATCAAAGCTATTAATCAAAATATAAAATAAACATCCATCCATGATAAATTAAATAAATCAAGTATTGAAATTAAATAAATTAAAGCATAAGAGATAAATCAAAGCATAATTAAGTATAGAATTAAATAAAGCAAATAAAAGTCCAATTATAGCTACCGTGACTTTTTAAGGAATTAAAATAGATTAGTTTTTTTATGTTTTAAAAGGTTGGTAAGACTCTTTGATTAACTAAATTAATATTTGAATGGTGAAATCATGAAACTAGGGTTTTAGATACTTTAAAATACTTTTGATTTGTGGTTTTAAATGGTGATTTCAAGCTACTGTGTAAATTTAAAATATTTATGTTTTATGGTTTTTAATGTTTTAAAGGATTAGGGCTTAGAAAAAAAATTAAAATTTAAGGTTTTAAAGGAGTTAGAGTTTATTATTTTAGATTTAGAAGTTGAATTAGGGTTTTAGTGTTTTAGAATTAGGGTCTCGGGTGATTTGTTGATTTTAGGATTTGGAAAAATAATTTGATGATTTCATGAGGTTTTATGAATTTAAACAAATAGATTAAAGTTTTTATAAATAGAAAAGATGTTTTTTTAAGGCTTTTTGAATGAAATAGAACCTAGTTTAAAATTTTGAAAGAAACAGAATCAAATTTTATTTTTGTTGAAAATATGTTTAATTAAGGTTTTGAGATTTTGAAGAGGTAAAAATAACAATTTTAAGTCTTTTTGGAAAATAAAGTAACGTATTAGTATTTTAACTTTGGAAAAAATAAATTAAAGTTCTTAGATTTTTTTATTAAAAAATAAAATTTCATAGTTTATGCTACTGTGAAAAAATAAAACAAAAAGAATTTAACATACCTCCTTTTGTTGATTCTCCAAAAATAATTCTTCTTGGATGAACAAGAACAAAGACAGTTGCTGCCTTTGATTTGCTTAAATTGTGTCCCTACTGTTCCAAAAAAAAAAGAAATTGAATTGCTCATTTTCTTTCACTGATTTGGTTTCAAAATTTTCAAGCTCCTGTTTGATTTTCGGCCTCCTTTTTTTTCTTTGTGTTTGGTCCTTATTTATAATGGTTTGATATAGTTTTTTCCTAGTTAGTCACGGCAACTAATGTTAATAAAAAAGAAACCAAAACCTAATTGAATTAGGTTTCGAAAAATTTGCGTCGGAAAAATTGCGCTGCCGAAGGAAAAAATGCGCTGGCGAAAAAAAATATGCCGTAGAAAATTGCTGCAGAAGGCGGGCTGCAGGCGAAATAGCATGAGCTATTTCGCTCGCAGGAAAATCCTGAGAAAGAAATAGAAAAGCTATTTCGCCAGCATATTTTTTCTGCGAGCGAAATAGCTTGGGCCATTTCGCCCGCAGGAAATTCCTGCTGGTGAAATGCCCACGGGCCGCGCGATGATTTTTTCATCACCGATTTTTCAGAATTTGATTTTTATTTTTATTTTTTTTTACTTTTATTTGTTTATTTTTATTTTTTATTAATAAAATTAGACACTAAAGCTAAAAATTATTTTTAAAAATTTATTTTGGACCAAATAGACAACAAAAATTATTTTGGACTAAATAAAACATATTGAACTGGACCGGGTCAAAAATTAAGGGTCTACAGTTTGCCCCGTGCTTGAAAATTTTGAAACCTTAGTGAAAGAGATTGAAAAGCAATAAGACTTAATTTTTTATGAGATGGTTGAGGTTTTGGGTTCTGGACCCGGTTCGAGTTCTGGACTCAAAGATGATTCTAGGTTCTTGGACCTAAGAAAAATTTGGTTTCTGGACCTGGTTTGAGTTCTGGACTCAAGGATGATTCTAGGTTCTCGACCTAAGAAAAATTTGGGTTCTGGACCCGGTTCGAGTTCTGGACTCAAGGATGATTCTAGGTTCTCGACCTAAGAAAAATTTGGGTTCTGGACCCGGTTCGAGTTCTGGACTCAAGGATAATTCTAGGTTCTGGACCTAAGGAAAATTTGGATTCTGGACCTGAGCTAAGTTCTGGACTTAGAAATAATTCTAGGTTCTAGACCTAATGGTTATTTTGGGTTCTAAACCCGAGCTAAGTTCTAGACTTAGAAGAGATTCTAGGTTCTGGACCTAAGGAAAAATTTGAGTTTTGGACCTGAAAGGTTTGGATACTCGATCCTAAACTGGATTGGGATACTCGATCCTAACTGGATTTGGATACTTGATCCTAACTGGATTTGGACACTCGATCCTAAATTAGATTGGGATACTCGATCTAAACTGGATTTGGATACTCGATCCTAAATTAGATTGGAAAACTCAATCCTAACTGGACTTGGATACTCGATCCTAAGTTGGATTGGGACACTCGATCCTAAATTGGGTTCGGACACTCGATCCTAAACTTGATTTGGATACTCGATCCTAACTGGATTTGGATACTCGATCCTAAATTAGATTTGGGTACTTGGACTCGAGATTGGGTACTTAGACTCGAGATTGAATTTGATTTGGGTACTTGGACCCGGAATTTATTTGATTTGGGTACTTGGACCCGAGATTGGTTGAATTTGGGTACTTGGGCCTGAGATTGGGTGCTTAGACCTGAGCTTGAATTGATTTGGATACTTGGACCCGAGATTGGGTGCTTGGACCCGATATTGGGTGCTTGGACCTGAGATTGATTTGAATTTGGGTACTTGTACTCGAGATTGGGTGCTTGGACCCGAGCTTGAATTGATTTGGGTACTTGGACCCGAGATTGGGTAATTGGACTCGAGATTGATTTGAATTTGGGTGTTTGAACCCGAGATTGAGTTTGACTAACCTTTTATCATTTGAGAAATCTGACTGCTCTGGTTATTCTATGCATTGTGGTTTTTCACCCTCAAAATGGATCTTCATTCTTTGAGATCGGGTCTTCATCCTTGAAAATGAATCTTCATCTTTTGACATCGGGTCTTTACCCTTAAAAAATGGATATTCATCCTTTGAGATCGGATCTTCACCCTTGTTGATAGATCTTCATCCTTTAGACTTCGGGTCTTCACCCTTGGAAGTGGATCTTCATCCTTTAGACTTCGGGTCTTCACCCTTGCAAATGGATCTTCATCCTTTGAGATTGGGTCTTCACCCTTGCAAATGGATCTTCATCCTTTGGGATCAGGTCTTCACCCTGGCAAATGGATCTTCATCCTTTGGGATCGGGTCTTCACCCTAGGAAATGGATCTTTATCCTTTGAGATCGAGTCTTATATTGGCTTCAGCTCTTTTAGTTAGACTGATCTTTTGTCATTTGCGTCATCATTCTTTTGATAGTTCTAATGTTCCATTCTTTTTGTTCTTCCTTTGCAAAAATTAAGCTATTTTTAATTGGACCTTATATCCTCTCCTGCCCACTCTGATTGATGTTGTTGTTGTCTAGCTCTTTGCACAAGCACGTATTTCTTCTCTTTGCAAAACAACTGGAGCTTCCACAATCGAATAGGCTTTCCATGCCCCCTCGATTCAATATCTTCTTTTGATTCTTTACTTCGCAAGGTATTTGCTGTTCACTTTGAAAAGGAATAGACAATACAAGACAAGAAAGTGCGATTTGATATGCTCATGTATGCATGATATGCATGAATAATACTTACAGCCGTCCCATTGACTCACAGATTGAGGTGATCGGCAGAAATGTTCTCATTGGTTTTGTTTTGATGCTTGCTCAAATCATGCATTGGTATGGTCGAAAGCTTTGCATTTGTGGCTTTTATCTTCAAGATGATGAAAACGTGAATGGTGGAGACCCTAAGTAGCAAAGTCAGGGATGCATCCATTTCCAACTATATTTCAGTATGTCGGCTGATAGCTTCTTCATGACCTTGCCAATAATCATTTTCTTTGCCCAATGTGTCCTTTAGAGGTTTAACATACTTCCCTTAACTTGAAGGCTTTGCATGGCAAAACATTTTTTTTAATTTTTTTAAATTTTAATTTTGAAATTAAATGTTGGCTTTGCCAAATTAATGTCAATATACCTCAGGACTTGATTTTTCCAAATTAACATATCTATAACATGACAACCCTAGTTACCGTACTATACTCAGGAATCATTTCTATTTAAACAAGAACTGTTGCACTTCAGATAGGCACATACACATTACTTGGCCAAAGGTCTCATTGAGTTTAAATACTGTCTATCTCATATGCATGCTTATCCAAACTATCTCCACTAATAGACTCTACCTACCAAGAGAGATCAACAGGTCTTTGATAGACTTGAAATGGGATCTATAAGGGACATGGGTTAAAGTGGAGGCCATTTTGAGATTGGAGCTGGCGTGACACAAAGGACAAACCCTCACACTACAAATTTCTTATTGGAACTTTAGACACTTGGGAGCAATCTTTCTAGACTCCAAATTCCTTCTATCTTTTTGGCATTAATCTGGATCTTGATAAGGACAGTCTTTGCCCTTGCAAAAAGTTTAAGACCCAAATTCGTTTCTTTCCTTCTTTTCCCTTTTCTTTCCTCTTTATTTTTCTTACTCTTCCCTTTTCTTTCTCTTTCCTTACTCTTCCCTTTCTTTTATCATTTTGTCCTTCTTTCTTGTAGGACTATCAAGTATAGAACTGGATGGTCTCCCTCTTTTTTCTCAAATTTTGATTGAATCTTTGGATGGGTTGGACCAATTCAAGTAAAAATGTCTTTATGTACTAAATGGAAGCCTTTTGTTGTCATAGGTAAAAAAAGAACTCTGTTGGCTTTTTGAACCATTTTGGGTTTTCTTTTCTTTTTTCTCTTTTTTTCTTTCTCTTTTTTTTCCTTTCTTCTTTTTTCTTTTCTTTCTTTTCCTTTTTTCTTTTTTCTTCTTTTTTCTTCTTTTTCCTTTTTTTGGTTCTAGCTCAACAGAGTTGTATTGTTTGTACCGACTTTGGCTTCCAATAATGGATGAGTGGAGCAACATAAATCTCCTTTAATAGGGATGAATCATTTGTTAATCTGATGCTGTCTTGACATATTGGAGATATTAGGGAAAACTTCAACTACCCTTATGGTCTTAAGAACTTCAACCACTCTTATGGTTTTGAGAACTTCAACTATCCTCATGGTCTTGAGAACTTCAACTATCCTTATGATCTGGACTAATCATTGTTTTCTTTGATCTTCTAGCCTCTTCATATTAGTGATCATAAGACTTGTCAAAATTATCACAACAGCTCATGGTAGATTATTGGGGTTTTTAAGCCAATGAAAAGAAAGCTAAAATATTATGAAGGCTCAAAGGGACAACTAGGGATTGATATTTAACAAGGTGGATACTAGTTGTTGGCTAACTAAACAATGCCTAGATAATTTCTCTCTTAAATAAGTAGAGTTCAATTTTGCCTTGAAAGCTTGTCAAAGCATGTTCTAAGACTGACTAGGACCTAGACAAAGGTAATTATGCAGGAGCCCTCTCTAAGTAAGCATACACAACTCAATGCTATAGAGCATTTCCCTCACCTAGTAAAGTCATTCAAGTCATGATGCGTAGATATATTAATTCATGAATTATCAAGCTAGATTCCTCATTGGTTGAGCACCAAAATGAACAAAGACCAACAAAATTTTGATGAAAGCAATTTATTTAAAGCAACTTTAAGTTTGAAAAGCACAATAGTTCAAAATATTAAAGAAAGTAAAATTGAAAAGCAACATTCAAGCTAAGGAAATTTCATTGAGTTTAAGCTTCTTTTCCTCTCATATCTTCAATATCCCCATCTTGAAAGCATGATAAAATAAAATCTTCTTTCAATCCTTTTCCCACCATGAAGGTTGTCGGTGGAGGTACTCTATTGAACCTTGGTAATGGATTGTCTTTGGTGTTGGGCTTATCCGGCTTGGGTAGCTTGTCACTATCAATCAAATCTTGGATCTCATGCCTTAATCAGGTACATCTATCAGACTCATGTCCTTGAGTATGATGAAATTGACAAAAAGCCTTAGTATCAAATTTTGGGGGTAATAAACTAGGCAAAGGTCGAGGAGCCAATGGTTGGAACAACCCTTTCTTTTGTAGCTTGTCGAAGACCCAAGACAAAGGCTTCCCCAGATCTGAAAACTGCCTTCTATTTGCTTAACCAGTTGTATTGACATCGACTTCTTTTTGTGTGCTTTGATCGCTCGACTGGTAGTTCCCTTTCTCATTCCTTTTTATTGAAAAGCGATTCTTCTCCCTTTCCCACTCTTCAATTTGTAGACCGGCTTGGAGAAGATCTTTGAAATCCCTTATAAGGGTGTGAGACATCCTTTCAGGAAGATTGGGCAGGACGCCTCTCACAATCATCCTTATTTGATCAGATTCATCGGGCCTTTTCTTGAGCAAAGCGGCCTTGTTTCTCCATCTCTTCACATAGTCCACAAAATTCTCATTTGGCCTTTGTCTAATGGACTCCACTTCCATGAAGGTAACTTCCAACTCAACATTATATCCATATTGCTGGATGAAGGCTTTGTAAAGTAGATCCCAACTCTTTTATGTTCCTTCATCTAATGTATTGAACCAATTTTGGACAACAGGGTCCAATGAGAGCATAAAGTACCTTAGAATTTGAGCCTTAGTAGCTCGGGCAGATTGCATGGCAGTGATATACTGCTTCACATGGAGATGAGGATTTTCGGTGCCATTGTACTTAGCAAAGGAAGGCATCTTGAACTTATAAGGACCTCTTCATCTTGTTCGAATAGTTTGTCGATCTCGGACATTTCTTCAGTTTTTAGCTTCTTCTCAAATTTCTTTTCTAAATCAGCAATCATCTTTTCAACATCGGATGTCTCGGTCTTTTCAATAGTTTCTTTCTCAACAAATTTTGGTTCTTTCTTCTTCTCTTGAACATCTTGGTAGTATTGAGCCCAATCATCATCATCATCAATGATCACCTTTTCATAATCAAAAACCACTTCACTATCTTTGGTCTTCCCTTTGTCCCTTGGTTTTTTAGTGCTAGCAGATGCCTCGGCATGGTTCTCTAAGATTGTAGTCAACTGGTTCTTCATGGTCTCAGCTAGGGCCTCTTTTATTTCTTCCATTTTGGCATTAAGGGCCTCATCCACCATCCTTTGAATTTGTTCGGGCTCTATTGTTTTTGGTGAGCAAGTAATTGAGTCGTTGCTAGATACTTCGTCTCCGGCGTAGGTCGGAATGTTGTAAGCTTTTGAACTATCATAATCCAGGGCTGTGAGCCAGAGAGGATCAATGACATGAGATGCAAATGTATGCATGTATGCACAAACAATCAACAAATAAGGATAAATAGGACGTTCCTTCCAACCTTATAACATCCACACACGAATGGCGAGTCCTTTTTCCTAGGTATATGGTTAACAAAATACCAACATGGGGTATCTTGCTTTCGAATAATTTCCTCGGATGTTTCAACCAATACTTATATTTTCGAAAATGGAAATCAATCCATGATAATTCCTATTAATTAGGTTTTAATCCATTCAACCAACTATAGTAGCTTTTATGCTATGTTGGATTAAAATGAAATTAAGAGGTTTATTATAAATAGATTTCTCACTTGAAAAGAGTAACTAATGGTTCATGCCAAAAACAAGCCCATGGTTAATTTATTCTTAGTGTAACAAATGGTTGGGTGAAAATAGTTTTGTTTCTAAGCCCATTGTAAAAGAGATTAGAAAATAAAAGCAAATAAAAGTCCAATTATAGCTACTGTGACTTTTTATGGAATTAAAATAGATTAGGGTTTTATGTTTTAAAAGGTTAGTAAGACTCTTTGATTAACTAAATTAATATTTGAATGGTGAAATCATGAAACTAGGGTTTTAGATACTTTAAAATACTTTTGATTTGTGGTTTTAAATGGTGATTTCAAGCTACTGTGTAAATTTAAAATATTTATGTTTTTATGGTTTTTAATGTTTTAAAGGATTAGGGCTTAGAAAAAATTAAGATTTAAGGTTTTAAAGGAGTTAGAGTTTATTATTTTAGGTTTAGAAGTTGAATTAGGGTTTTAGTGTTTTAGAATTAGGGTCTCGAGTGATTTGTTGATTTTAGGATTTGGAAAAACAATTTGATGATTTCATGAGGTCTTATGAATTTAAACAAACGGATTAAAGTTTTTATAAATAGAAAAGATGTTTTTTAAGGCTTTTTGAATGAAATAGAACCTAGTTTAAAATTTTGAAAGAAACAGAATCAATTTTCTTTCTTTTTTTTTAAAATATGTTTAATTAAGGTTTTGAGATTTTGAAGAGGTAAAAATAACAATTTTAAGTCTTTTTAGAAAATAAAGTAACGTATTAGTGTTTTAACTTTGGAAAAACTAAATTAAAGTTCTAAGGTTTTTTGATTAAAAATTAAAATTTCATAGTTTATGCTACTGTGAAAAAATAAAACAAAAAGAATTTAACATACCTCCTTTTGTTGATTCTCCAAAAATAATTCTTCTTGGATGAACAAGAACAAAAACAGTTGCTGCCTTTGAATTGCTTAAATCATGTCCCTACTGTTCCAAAAAAAAAAAAGAAATTGAATTTTCCCTTTTCCTTCACTGATTTGGTTTCAAAATTTTCAAGCTCCTGTTTGATTTTCGGCCTCACTTTTTTCTTTGTGTTTGGTCCTTATTTATAATGGTTTGATATAGTTTTTTCCTAGTTACTCACGAAAACTAATGTTAATAAAAAAAGAAACCGAAACCTAATTGAATTAGGTTTCGAAAAATTTGCGTCGAAAAAATTGCGCTGCCGAAAAAACTACAGCAGGAAAAAATGCGCTGGCAAAAAAAAATCTACCGCTGGAAATTGCGGCAGAGGGGGGGCTGCGGGTGTCGCCCACAGATTTTTTCTGCTAGCAAAATAGCTTGGGCCATTTCGCCGCCAGGAAATTCCTGCGAGCGAAATGCCCACGGGCTAGCGCAATGATTTTTTCGTCGCGGATTTTTCCGACTCCAATTTTTATTTTTATTTTTATTTTTTTACTTTTTTGTTTATTTTTATTTTTTGTTAATAAAAATTAGATACTAAAGCAAAAAATTATTTAACAAAAATTATTTTGGACCAATTAGACAACAAAAATCATTTTGGACTAAATAAAACATATTGGACCGGACCGGGTCAAAAATTAAGGGTCTACATGTGTTAAAATTAGAAAATTCAACCGTTTGTCACAAGATAGTCATTGACAATTCACCATTTTTAACATCAATCAAGGTGTTGGTCGTAGCCATAAAAGGCCTACCCAGTAGAATAGTGTGTGCGGATAGTGTAGGGTTATCTCCTCCCATATCAAGAACTATAAAATCCACGAGCACTATCAACCCACCAACCTTAAATAACACATCTTCTATAATTCCTTTCGAGAATCTAAGAGATCTATCAGGTAATTGCAAGACCATTTTAGTAGGTTTAAGTTCCCCAAATTCTAGTTCAAGATACACATAGTAAGGCATCAAATTAACACTAGCTCCTAAATCACACATGCCATCAGTCTCCTTTCCATTTCCCATAGCAATTTTAATTATGAAGCTGCTAGGATCTTTTAGCTTCAGAGGTAGTTTATGTTGAAAAACAGCACTAGCTACCTCTGATACTATCACCTTTTCATTTGGCTCATACCTCTTTTTCTTGGTGTTCAATTCCTTGAAGAATTTGGCATAAGCCGGCATATTCTTTATTGCTTCAAGTAAAGGTAAGTTAATACTTACCTTAGACAGCATGTTAAAGATGTCTGAAAATTGCTTATCTCATTTATCATTCTTCAATCTGCTGGGGAATGGTATAGGTGGCCGGTAAAGATTACTTGCCTTATGTAAATCTGCTGAAGGAGATTGCTCCATTGATTTTTCTCCATCTCCCTTGTCCTTTGGTTCTCCTTCCTTTTTGTTTTCTTGATCACCTGCATTCACAGAATTATTTCCAACACTATTATTTATTACCTTGCCACTCCTAAGAACAGTCACTGCTTGTGCTTGCTCAGGTTGACTAAAAAATTTTCCTTTCTGCTAATTCTGCATCTATTGTGCAAGTTGTCCCACTTGGGTCTCCACTTTCTTGAAAGACGCTTCCAATGAATCCAACCTTTGGTTATTCATCTCTTGATTCTTGGCACTGACTTGGATAAAAGCATGTAAACTATCCTCCAAACTGCCTCTCTTAGGCTGCCCTTGATTTGAATATTGCCCTGGTAGTTGATTTTGTCTCTGGAGCAAATGGAAAGGTTGTTGAGAATTATTTGTTGCCCAGGAAAAGTTTGGATGATTTCGCCAACCAGGATTGTAAGTGTTTGAAAAAGGATCATTCTGGGCCCTTGGTTGATATCCCTCCATAGCATTAACTTGCTCAGCCTCATTTCCATAAGACTCATACGCAGAGGGGCATATATTTGCTCCATGCCAAAAAGTTCCACAAATTCCACACACTTCTTGAGTGGATGAAGAAGCATTGTTCTTCATGTTCAGCATTTGCACTTGCCTTGTCAATTCAGCTATCTGATTGACCATCTCACTGTTGGCTTCCACTTGATTTACCCCTTTACTTCTTCCTCCTGCACTTTTTTTGTTGGGAATTAGCTCCCAACATTTCAAAGATTTCATAAGTCTCTTCTACTGTCTTTTCTCCCATAGCTCCCCCAGCTGCATTATCAACAGTATTCTGAAATTGCTGGGTTAGTCCATCATAAAAAAACTGATTCAGCAGTTGAAGTGGGTAGTGATGGTGTGGACACTGGATTAACAACATCTTAAACCTGTCCCAAGCCTCATGAAATGGCTCTCCTTCAAATTGAGCAAATGTAGCTATTTTTCCTCTTAATTCAGCTGTCTTCTAATGTGAGTAAAATTTTCCCATAAACTTGTTATAGACTTGCTCCCAAGTTGTCAAAGAATTTTCAGGCAACATCATAAGCCAGCTCTTTGCCCTATCCTTTAATGTGTACGGAAAACACCTCATCCTCAACTGGTCTTCTGTTAGTCCTCCCAATGGAAATGTGTTGAGGGTGGAGTAGAAATCCCGAATAAAATTCAAGGGATCCTCATTCGTAACTCCATAGAAAGATGGCAGCATATTGTAATGGATATTCTTCAACTCGTAATTTCTTGCTGCATCTGTCAATCTTATACATGAAGCGGAAGTCCCAATGACAGGTCTGGCAAAATCCCTCATAGTTCTTTGCCTTTCGTCTCCCATATTGGTAGATTGCACAGTATCCGACTTAAAATAAGAAATTTCCTCCTTTGTATCAAACCCAGTATACAATTCAAACTCTTCTCTTCTCCTTTTCACTCTTTGAATTTCTGAAATAAATGGGCAAAGCTCTACTCCAAGTGATCTCCTACCTTGCATAAAACAAATTTCTGAAAGAAGGAATTATTTATAGCAAAAGAAAAATAACATAAAATATAAACAATGAAAAATAATTTAAAATATATATATGGCTGATAAATAATTACGCCAATTAGCCTCCCCGGTAGTAGCGCCAAAAACTTGTTGCGCTCTAATAAACACTACTAAAGCTACACTCGCAAGTGTACGAGGCTGCTATAGTATTTCGGTGAATACCTCAAGGTTGTCTCAAAAGGAAACTAGATAAGCTTAATTATTTATCAAATCATAAATAACAAATTATCAATAAAATTAAATTGCTAAACAACTAATGAAAACAGAAAGGAATTAAATTTAATGCAATGAAAGAAAATTGAACAGATATATTGATTCACTTAATAGAAAAGCCTAGGGTTTGCACTTCTCTACTAATTTATATGTATGAACGGCTATTCCTCTCAACTGATTTAATTTCAAAGATCAGATTTCAAGCAACTTAATTAATCAAATTAAGGAAATAAGCTCTCGTATTCAATCCTTTTTCAATTAATCTTATTACAATCAAAATGATCCTTTCCTTAGGTTTATATTTCTAATTCACCTAAGTCCCTAATTAAATTATTCCGGTATTAGACTTCATTTCTCAATCCTTCATCTAAATACCTAAAACACATAATTGGTGGCCAATCAATTATATATTAACGTTAATCCATTCAATTAAGGATAAAAGAAATAAACCAATTAAGAGAAATAACCAGTTCATACAATCATAGTAGATCCATACAAACCCTAGACTAGATCAAAATTAGTTCATAATAATGCTATCAAACAAATTCATCTCGTTGAAATTCAAATAAATTAATTTAGACATTAAAGAATTCATAAATAAAATTTCAATGAACTTAAGAAATTGAGTTGAAGAACAAAACCAATTACAATCTTCCTTTTGTTTCTGAAGAATCTCTTGCTCAGATTTTGCTAAAAGAATAATGTAATGGCTAGAACTAATTTGATCAAGAGTGTTTAAATGAAAGTGAAATCAATCTTCTTTAATTCTCTTGTTTTAGAGAAAAGTTCTCAGAGAAAATTGAAGAACGACTCAAAGAATGTGTGTAGAACGGCTGAAGAAGTCCCCAACGGCTGAAGAAGAAGAAGTCCTCTCCCCCTTACCCTAATTCTTATATTTATACAAATCCCTTGCTAAAAATCCGGCGTCTTTTCTTTCTTTGGTCTCATGGAGTGACACAGCCAAGCTTGTGGCCGTGTCACCTGGGTGTGTCATATTCTTTTTCTCCTTTGGTCTTCTTTGTTCTTTGAAGATGAGAGTGACATGGCCAAGCTCCTGGCCGTGTCATGTGACAAGGCCAGTGGCTTGGCCGTGTCTCCTGGGTGTGTCAGCTTCTGTGTTTTTTCTTTGGTTCTTCTTTGTTCTTGGCTTAGGATGGGACACGGCCAAGCTTGTGGCCGTGTCATGTGACACGGCCAGTGGCTTGGCCGTGTCACCTGCCAGTGTCAACTTCTGCCAAATTTTTCTTTCTTTCTTGGTTTCTTTGGTTTTTCCCTTTAGGTGAGACACGGCCAGTGGCTTAGCCATGTCTCCTGCCCGTGTCATGATCTGCCAAAAATTTCCTTGAGGTGACACGGCCAAGCTTGATTTGGCTTGGCCATGTCTTGCTTGATTCATGCTCCTCTTTCTTTGTTTTGATCTTCCAAGGGGGTTTTTGCACTTTAACCTAAAACAAACACTTAAAACAAACTTTAAACAAGAATCAAATGAAACATTAACCAAAAACACATAAACACCATACTAAAAACTAGTACAAAAATGATCTAAACACTAGGATAAATCAAAACTACCAAAATGCATGAAATCACTAAATAAACAGATTAAAACTACCCAAATGCATGAAGAAAACAATAATTATCATAATAAATAAATAGTAATTTTATAACAAAAACAAATCAAACATGGTGCACATAAGATATTGTATCAATGTTTAATTTTGGTGGAATCTATAAACGGCGGTATGTCTTTCTAACTCAATTCGTTTAAGCTAATAGAGAGTTAATTTATTATTATTCGATCCATCAAACTGTCTTTGTTTAATTTTTATTCTTTTAACTTTTAATTTATATACAAATCTACAGTAAGCATAGTAGCCTCTATTTATTATTTATATGGCCATTAACTCGTCCTGTTAAATCACCATAGTACTAGAGTTATTCACAAAATGTCTTATACATCCAATAGCCATATCACATATAAGTTTTCATAAAAATCCACATTAAAATAGTCTTTGAGACTTCTTCGATAAAACCCGAATCTGTTCTTTTAATTTTCTAAAACCCTAAATCCTAATTTATCATTTGTTTAATTTTCTCTAGTAGCTAGATCTTATTTTAATTCGTACAATAGCCCAATCCTTTTCAAAAATATACATATAAAATCTTAGCTTTTAAATATAAACCCTAATATTATTTAAGAAACCCTAATTGAGATGTAAACCATACATTTATATATCTATTGCTTCACTTAAGTTTGGACGCATGCTTATTATATGTCTTGATGGATGATTTATTTTTATTAGATTTTATAGTGAATGCTCAAATATTTGCTTATTAATTTGTTTGATTAATTACTCAAAGGAATTGTTAGAGGTATGTTTCCACATTATGGGTACCTCATTTGTTAAGCTTCATGTAATTTAATTTATTTTAAGTTTTGGATCAATTTAAAGGATACATTTCCACCAATTGGTGGGTATCCTATTTTATTTGTTTTCTTTTGAACATTGGACAATTGTAAAGGCATGTTTCCATCAGTGGATGGGTTTCTATTTATTTATTTTGTTTGAAGTTGTTGTGATTTTAATAAAGTGATTATTTATTTTTATGATTGCATGTATTATGGATAATATCATATTAACTATGAATTTTATAATATTAAGACCTAAAAAGGAGGTCGTTTCCAATGAACCGGGCGTTGTGGGGGTGTTGGGTCATTCTTACCTTCCCCACGCATATCCAACTTTTCAAACCCAATAAAGGGTTAGGGATTCCTTAGGAATCGAGTCATCCAACCCTTTCTTTTTCCCTGCTCATCCGGATGGCGACTCCATTTTCTCTGAATTTAGACCCATGTTCTCTAATGCCCTGAGCCTAACAGTACCAAAGTTGCAAGAACCTTTCCACATGGGAGTGGGGTGAAAATCCCCGCTCACAGTTTGGCATAGGTGAGTTTCCTCTTGCATTTAGTATTTTAACTTGCCTTGTAAATTTTGCTATTTGCCTTGCCATCTTAAAATTTGAGTTCACCACATAAGCTCCTTCGTGCCTTTCCCCTATGCTTTTCTATTATGAATTTGTCCCTAACATCTCAAATATCCTTATAGTTTCAGCAGTTATTCTCTCACCCATTGCACCTCCAAATGCATTATCTACTATATTCTGACTTTGTTGTGTGAGCCCATCATAAAAGAATTAGTTAAGCAACTACTGTGAATAATGATGATGAGGACATTGGAATAAAAAATATTTGATGCGATCCTATGCCCCAGGAAATGGTTCACCATCCATTTATGTGAATTTTTCAATATTTCCTCGAATCTCCTTTGTCTTTTGATGTGAATAGAATTTACTCATGAACTTATTATAAACTTTAGTCCATGTAGTTAATTAATTTTCTAGTAGGTGTTTCAATCATTTATGTTTATATTTTTAGGGTAATTTTATTGCTTTTAGTTAATTTTTCTTTTAATTTGTGTTTAAAGATTGTTTGCAGTATTTTATTTAGGTTGAAGTGCAAAACAAATGAGTGATGGATCAAAGTTTGTGGAAAATCAAGAGACACGGCCAAGACAACACTTAGATTAGCCGTGTCACTCATCAAAAGTAAAGAAGAAGTAGGACACGGGTTCAGGCAACAAGGCTTGGCTGTGTCCTTTAGGAAAATTGGGCAGAGGTAGACACTGGCCAGAGACATGGCCAAGCCATTGGCAGTGTCACATGACACGACTAAGGCCTTGGCCATGTCCCACTTGATGAAACCAAAGAATAAAGGAAGCAAAGTGAATGGCAGAGGTAAACATAAGCAGAAGACACGACCAAGCCACTGGCCGTGTCACAGGACATGGCTAGTGACTTGGCCATGTCACAACTGGAGAAGAAGAAATATGGGAAGCTATGGATTTGGCCTCAAGGCTTGGCCATGTGCCAAGAAGAATGAGTGATAAGGCCACATCACTCAAGGTTTGGTCGTGTCTCATATTATTCCTTTGAATTATTTTGCACGAAGTGAGGGACAAATGGTGGACAAAAGACTCTTTCTTTTTGAAAAGAAATATTAAAAATGAGTAAAAAGTGGATGGATTTATGGGAAGAAATATTAAACAAAGAAAAAGAGGGAGAGAATGAGTGGTGTGTGAGTTGGCAAGACATATTTGGTGTCTTAAAAAAAATTGAAAGGAATTGGAAGTGGAGATGATGAAAATATAGATACAAGTTAGGCTTGAGGGGGCTATCTATGTAATATCCCAAATTTTTAAAAATTTCTAATTTCTGAAAATTTGATAAAATAAATTATAATTTAAATGGATAAATTAAATTAATGATTTTAAATGAAAAAAAGTATAATATATATGTGATATCTATACAACATATAAAAGCCAACATTTTTAAAGAAAAGTCAAAAATAAAAAGTAAAAGGGTATTTTGGTAATTAAATCTTACAAATTCAAAATTATTAAATTAATTCAAAAATAAATAATTTTTGAATGGAAGATGGATTTTTGGAATTTTAATTTATTAAATAAATAAATAAATAATTAATTATTATAATATTATAATATATATATGTTTTAAAATGAGAGATGAAAGGAAAGAGAAATTAAAGTTGTCTTCATTTCTTCTACTTCTTCACTAAGGCCGAACCACCATGGGAGTAAAGGCCAAGATTTTGATTTTTCCATACTCCACAAATTGAAGGATTTAACAAGTTTAAAGTGAATTTTTGGTGATTTCCATCAAATTTGGTAAGTTTCTAACTCTTTTCTTCGAATTCCATGGAAATTTGGATTATGTGTGATTTTGGATTTTAAGTGGTATGTTATAATTGTTGTAATTGGTGTGTATGATGTTATTTTGAGCAGTTAACAATGATTTTAAGGTTGGATTGAAGAGATGATGAAGTTTGGATAAAGAATGGTGAAGAGAGAGAATTTAGGGTTATGGATTTTCAAGGTTTAAGAAATCATAGTTTTAAATTGTGCAAATTAGTTCTAAATGAGTTGTTTTGGTGCATAAACAAGTATTTTTTAAGTCAAATATTGGATTTGGTTGTGTTGGTTGGAGTTTGAGAATGGAAGTGGAGATTTGGGGTTTTGGAAAAGTGATTTTCCAAAGTTGTTGGATTGTTTCATTTTATTTTTTTAAGCATGTTGTTTAGTGTTAAAAGTGATGAATATAAGCTTGAAATGATTAATGGATTGTGTTGGAATGGAAAACCTTCAATGGGGGAAGGTTATGCCATTTTAGGGTTTTGTGTAGAAGAGTGTGTTTTTGTAATATAAATGGTTTAAATGTGTTAAAATATATTTTTTAATAATATAAATAAACTTAAAACACTAATTTAAATGGAATAGAATGGAATTCTAATATTAAAGTAAGGAAATGCTAAATTTTTGGAATTTGTAGGAGTGATGTTTAATTATGGTTTAATATTAGAAATGCCATTAAATGTGATACTAAATGATTATTTGCTATCACATTTGGTTTAGGCATTGAGGGAGGTTGATTTGCTTCATCCAAGTGGTGAAGGGCAAGTTGGAAGGATAAGATTGGAGGTTGTTTTAAGCTTCTTTTGGTTGCTATTTGAGGTAAGTACAAACTTTGAATACATTGGTTATGTTTGCATGACATTTGGACTTAACACATTTTGGTTAGAAAATGTGTTAAGCTACTTGATACATTGGTTATTTATGAATAATGTGCTATGACATTTGTAATGTCATATATGAGTTAAATGCATTGTGAAAAGCCATTGATAATGGCTAAATTGCGTAAAATGTGAAATATGTGTATTATGTGAAAATGACCCAAAGTGTTTGGCTAATGCCATTTGTCATGTATGCATTAAGTGCATTGTTAAAAAGCCATTGGTATTGGCTAGATTACATTAAATGTG
Organism: Garcia nutans; assembly: GCA_947685225.1. Taxonomy (NCBI): domain Eukaryota; kingdom Viridiplantae; phylum Streptophyta; class Magnoliopsida; order Malpighiales; family Euphorbiaceae; genus Garcia; species Garcia nutans. The sequence continues at coordinate 31,614,934 of CANTUV010000013.1, forward strand.
AGTAATATGTGAATTATGTTGAAATACCCAAGGTAATTGAGCAATATGATATAATGTAATGAAATATGTGGAAACATAATGAAATGAATTGATATCGATATAAATGAGAAATATGAATAAATTGTGTGCCTAGTATGTTATTCAATTTTCAGAGTTCTGTATTCGGTGGCATGCTTATGATTTGCCTACGGGCTAGACGCTGGGCGTCATTGTGAAAATATTTTTGAGGTGAAATGACTGGGTCATAAGCTCAGACCTAGTTGGATTATTACATTGATATATTGCCTATTGGGCTAGACACATGGTGTCATTATAGATCAAAACAATAACTCTGGGATTTGAATAGCATATTAGTTATCTTTGGGCCCATGTTTGTGTTTATTTTATGAGAATTGTGAATTGTGAAATATTTGAAAAGTATGAGAAAATGAAATGATGTGATATCCATATGCATTGTGCATTGGCATTGCATTTAATTTTTTATTATTATCAAAGTTTGTATTACTAGGATTTTAGCTTAGTGCAATTGTTTATATTGCGTGGGTGACAGGGTAGACTTGGCTGAGCTGTAGAGTTCTTCTAGACCAGATCCAGTCTAGACTTGTGTTTGTGGTTGTAGAGTTGATATCAAGATCAGAAACACTATCAGCAGCATGTATATATATATTATGTTATTGTATATTTTGGGTATTATGCATAGTATATTATGTTTTTGGATTTTATATATTGTAAACTATAAAGAATGTTTGGGTTAAGTTATTTGAAGTGGGACTGGAAATGTGTTCTAAATTATATATATATATCTATATATAAATGTTTGAGAAACTTGGTGAAATTGAGGAGTATGGTTGAGCTGGTGATTTGAAAATTATTTGGGAGTGTGCTCTTTTTTGCAGGTTGTGCAATTGATAAATTTTGGGATGTCCAAATTACAGACAAAACTCTAGCGAATTTTTTCAAGAGATTTTTTGGGTTCCTATAACAAGTAAAGAATATTTATATAATATTTAATTTTATATATTTTGTATTTGAAATTTTAAACCAGAAATGTGAAATTGTTTTTATTAAACCAGTCTGTGACATTTTTATACCGTATATGCATATTTTACATATGCTAGAAATATATATTGTACATAAGGGTGTTACAATCTAGTTCTTAGTTTTTGGTTCTTGTTTTGGAGGGGGAGATACCATTGTCTCTTCATCTTCATTTCCATTCATCTTTTATTTTTTCAACAGATAAGACTTAATCAATTTTGGGGATTAAATTGAGTGAGCAAGCTCCTTACAAGATTAGGGTTTGAAGAAAGCTTGATTGGAGTTGTAAGCTTGAGAGAGTTACCATTCCACCTTTCAAGAAGAGAGCTATTGATTGAAGAGGGCTTGAAAGTTATTCATCATACATCAAGGTGGAAGCTAGGAAGAAGATAAGTAGTTCAACTCTTGGCATCTACAAGGGGTTTTTTTTTATTATGAACATTAATATTACAATATATAATTTTGATTTGATGAATATTGAGATGGATATTTGTTTTAAATTAATGATGAGCTAATTTACTCATGTCTTGGGTTATAGTAGATTTGATTGAATGACTTGATTTGACAATTCCATTAGTTTACCTTGTTATTAGTTGATTGCATTGGACTTAAAGTTAGATTGATAGATTGGCCACCTATTAATCACTTAATATTGAATGATGGACCGAGAGGTAAAATTCGATATTGAAACTTTATAATCAACCATCCTAAGAATGAATTAGAAATATAAGTTCTAGGGTTTATTTAATTTGCAATTTTAAAACAATCGGTTATTGTTAATTCATGAATGTGAAAACTAATGAATTAGTACTTACTAATTGAACTCAAGGTAAAAATTAAAATACAAGATTATATTAATGGATAATTTGAGAATCAAGATTTAATTAAATTTATCTACAACCCTAGGAACCATTCCTAGAATTGAATTAATATTACACAACTACTGCTCATTTTTACTTTCAAATTTTAATTACAACTCACCAATTCAGCAACACACACTCAATTTCATTTATTTTGTTTAAATAAAACTATTGCAAAATAATTCATTCCTTATGAGGTGACCTTAGGGCAATCACCGTTGCCACAATTTACTCGAGTACTTGCAAATGTCGCTTTGTAGTAGTGTTAGTCGAGTGCAACAAGTTTTTGGTGCCGCTGTCAGGGAAGGCAATTGTTGTATGTAGTTTGATTTTATTATTTTAATTGTTTAATTGTTTAAAGTATTCCTTTTTGAATTGCCTAGGTGATTTATGTAAGGAAGAAGGTCTCAAGTAAATAAACTTGTTCCATATATAGATGATATTCATAGATTCCTAAGTACCGAAGGAGTAGATCCCTTGGGATAAGAAGGAGAAGAAACTGACGAGCAATTTGAGGAGAACATGGAAATAGAAATGGGTGATGTAGAGGAACCACCTATGAAGGAGTTTGCCCTATCGGTCATTGGAGTAACCACATCATGTATCCAATTGAGCAATGCTGCAAGAAATTATGAACTCAAAAACACTCATTATAGTATGCTGCCATCCTTCCATGGATTACTGAATGAAGATCCTCTCAACTTCATGTTTAGATCATATTTGTACTAGTTTTCAGTATGATTTTTATGTGTTTTTAGTTAATGTTTTGATTGATTTTTGTTTTAAGTTTGTTTAAAGTGTTTATTTTAGGTTTAAGTGTAAAAACTCCCTTGGATGATCAAAATAATAAAAAAAAAATGAAGAAAGAGCATGAATCAAGGAAGACATGGCCAAGCCAAAGCAAGCTTGGCCATGTCCCTCAAAAGAATTCCAAGACAGTAGCTGACACACCCAAGAGACACGGCCAAGCCACTGGTCGTGTCTCACCCAAGGAAAAGAAACCAAGAAAGAAAAAAAATAGAGGCAGTACTTGACACACTCACAGACATGGCCATGTCTGATCGACATGGCCATGTCACTTGAAGCTTGGCCATGTCTCATTGTCTTGGCCGTGTTTCATCCTAAAATAGAGGCAATACTTGACACACTCATAGACATGGCCATGTCTGATCGACATGGCCATGTCACTTGAAGCTTGGCCATGTCTCATTATCTTGGGCGTGTCCCTCAAAGAAAAAGAAGCAGAAGGTGACACACCCAAGTGACAGGGCACTTGGCCAAGCCAGTGTCCGTGTCACATGGCATGGCCACAAGCTTGGCCATGTCACTCCTTGAAGAACAAAGAAAAGAAAGAAAGAAAGAAGAAGGCAGTAAAGGACACGGCCAGCAAGCTTGGTCGTGTCCCAAAGAAAAATGAGAGACACGGCCAAGCCAAATCAAGCTTGGCCGTATCACCCTTAATTTATATAAATTCTTTTGCTCGAAAGAAAGAAAAGGAGGAGGGAACGGCTAGGGTTTGGAAAAAGAGAGGAAATAAAAGAGAAGGAGGGGGCAAACACGATTTGGGATGAGGAGAGAGTGACACTCTCCTTATCCCTTCATCATCATCCTCCATTTTCATCTTCTCCATCTTCCATTGATAAGATCTTTAAGGTTCTTTGGGATAAAGTGGGTTAACAAGCTCTTAAAGGTTGAAGAAGCTTCATTGAAAGGTTTGGTGACTTGAGAAAGCTCCATTCCATCTCTCAAAGGCATAATCAATTGAAGGTATGGTGACTTGAGAAAGTTCCATTCCATATTGCAAAGGAGAATCACCATTGAAGAGGGCTTGAGTTCTTCATCAAACATCAAAGTGGAGATAGGAGGAAAACTAGTAATCCTACTCTTGGCATCTACAAGGGGTTTTTCTATTCTCTCTTTTAATTCATTTCAATATTGTTTTCGTTGTATTAAGAGAATTGATATTGCAATGAACAATTTGTATTTGATTTATATTGAGTTGAATGTTGGTTCAAAATTGATGATGTTGAGCTAGATACCCATGCCTAGGGTTTATAGTATATTTGATTGAATGCTTTGATTTGATATTTCCATTGATGTACCTTGTTGTTGGTTGATTGCATTGGATTGTATGCTAGGTTGATAGATTGGCTACCTATTGATCTCTAGATATTGAATGAAGGACCGAGAGGTGAAATTTGATATCGGAATTATGCAATCGACTACCCTAAGAATGAATTAGAAATATAAGTTCTAGGGTTTATTAATTTGCAAATTTAAAAGAATTGGTCATTGTTAATTCATGAATGTGAGAACTAATGGATTGGTAATTAACTAATTAACTTTAAGAAAAAATTAATTTACAAGGTTATGTTAATGGATAATTGAGAATTGAGCTTTGATTGAATGGACCTATAACCCTAGGCACCTTCCCAAGAATCGATTTGATCTTGTACAACCATCACACACATCAATCCTACAGTCCTTAATCTTAGGTTTAAATTATTCTCACACCATCCCAACACAACAAACTCCCGCATTTAAATACTTGTCAATCAAGCTATTATGAACCACACCTTCTTGGGGAAACGGCCTTGGGACGATCACCTTTGCTACAACTACCTCGTATACTTGCGAGTGACGCTTGTAGTTGTACTTAATTCGAGCGCAACAAGTTTTTGGCGCCGCTGCCGGGGAAGGCTGATTAAGTAGTGATAATTTGATTTTTTCTTTACAATTTAATTGTTTGTTTGTTTTCTTTTAATTGTTTGTTTGTTTTGTTTGAATTTTTTGTTATTTGTTTTCATTAAATTGCCGAGTACCTTTTGTAAATATGCATTTTTCAAGGTACGTAGGGGTTTATGATGATAACCCTGACTCTAACATGGCATGGCAATTAGCAGAATTAACGAACCAACTTAAGATGCTAAATGCAAGAGGAAGAGCACCTATGCCTACTCGTGAAGTATGTTTAGCATGTGGCATTGCAAGACATAGCGCAAACATGTGTTCATTTGGTTATGGACAATACCAAGAGAGGCAAGAGGAAGAATATGCCTATGAAAGTTTCCAGCAAATGGGTGGAAATGACCCATACCCCAAACCTTATAATTCAAGATGGGGAAGCCACCCAAATTTTTCTTGGGAAAACCAACAACAAATTCCACCTCAAAATTTTTTTCAACCTTACAAAAGAAATCCTTACTCTCAAGAACAATATTCAAATCAACATCACCTTAAGAAACTCACATTGGAGGATAGTTTGAATGCCTTCATTCAAACTAGCGCACAAAATCAAGATCGACTTAAGGAGCCCACTTTGGAAGATAGTTTGAATGCCTTCATTCAAATTAGTGTATAAAATCAGGATCAATGTAAGAAATCCACAGTGGAAGATGATTTGAATGCTTGCCTTCAAATTAGCACACAAAATCAGGAAGGGAGCAATGTGAGGTTTGATTATTTGGAGGAATCATTGAAGAGGGTGGAAAATCAAGTTGGGCAACTAGCACATCAACTCCAAGCACACCAAGAAGAGGAATTTCCTAGCCAACAGGAACAAGTCAAGGTAATCACAGATTAGTGATATATAACAATTTTTGTGATTCCTTTGATGCAGGAACTAATCAAGAAGAAAATGGTGAGGAAATACAACCATACATAGAGGAGTTAACTCAATCAAAGGAGGAGGAGAATTCGGAAGCATCAACTTCCACGAAATTGCATGAACCTCCGAATCCTTGTATGCCACCAATCCCATTCCCAAGCAGGCTGAATGAAGAGAAACAAGGTATGCAACTTTCTAAACTTTATGACATGCCCTATAGTGAAGATAGTGAACATAAGCTTGAGGTAGCCATGACCTTAGGAGTAGAGCCTAATTTTTCCAATTTAGAAATTGAGGAGAGCAATTTACTATTAAATAATGAGATTATTGAGGGGGAGCTTCAAATTGCTAAAGAGGATGAAGAAGTGGTTCAACCAAACTTGGTTGAACTTAAAAAGAACCCAAGAATTTTGAAAGATGTTTTTGTTGGGGAGTACAGTATGCAACAAATTATCATCTCTCCCACTCTTGGTGGTGAGAACGAGCAAAAACCATATATAACCATGTTGCAAACTGAAAAAGGTTCTTACCACATCCCTATAGCATTAAAGAATCAAGCTAAGACAACCCTCATATGTTCCTTTTGGACAATTGCTCTTCCAAGGATGCTACCTAGACTTTTCAATACATTGGGCACATTTCAAAGTTGCATGTTGTTCATCCTCTCACACGTGGGCTCTAATTGCATTAAGGGTGGAAGGAGCACTACACATCGTATATGGGAATGATGGAAATTAGGTATCATCTAAACTCTCTTTTTAGTTTATGCATGCTCACATTGAGGACAATGTGAATCTTTAAGTGTGGGGTGCATTATGTGTTTTGTGTTTTTACTTTTGCTTTATGTTTTTTACTTTTAAGTTATTTTTGTTTAAGTTTAGTTAATGTTTTTAATGTTTTTCTTTGAATAAATGAATTTTAGAAAGTTCAATTGTTATAAAAATTGTTGATAGATGACCTTTGAATTTTTGAAGCATGAATTGGAGAATTGAGTAGAATTGGTGCTTATTATCAATTTTGTTGGTTTTTCTTTACATTGCCATTAACCTAGTGAGGAATTAAGCCATCAACTTATCATTATTGTTGTGGGTGAAGATCTTTGATTGGTGATTTGCTAGAACTTGCTTTGAAATGCTTTTTAAGACTACATAAAAATTTTCAATTAGGCATCAAGATGATTAAGGCAATTAGGTGAACCCACATTGTCTTAAAAAGACCAACCCTATATTCAACCTTAGTTAGCCAATTTTGAGCTTATTTTATTTTTCCTTTTCTTTCTTTTTCACAACACCATTAGCTTGAACCTTATTGTTTAACTCTTACCCTTTTCATTAGGTTAAGAGCATTTTAAGAGCTTTTATGACCGAGTGTGTAACACCCCTTCCCGACCTACGTGTGTAAGCTGAGTAGAGGCGCCACACTATCCTAATGTTGCTACCACTTTTACTTAGTCAAATTTTTTTGTTCCGATTTTTACAGAAATTTTGGCATAGTTTCGCCTAAAAATTCAATCCCAAGTGTCGACAAAACTGGTTTTTTTCTGGTTTTTGAAAACATTTTTTTTTACACAAACCAATGCAAACAAAATCATTCTTAGTACACTTCCAATAAATTCCCTTTATAACCTCAACTACAACCTGCAAAAAGGATTTACACTTCTAGTACAAAATAAAGTAAAGTTTATTATGAAATACAGTAGATAAAATATTTGTTCACTATGCAACGGAAAGTAACAATAATTAAAAATTCATATACATCAAAACTCAAGTTTTACAACACATAAAATTTATACATGTTTGGCAGTCAGTCTTCGATCTTAAAGCCCACTGTTCACTCTTCAAAATCTAGGCTTGACTCGGCCTAGAGGAACTCTCTAGTTCTTCCCTGTCACCTGCGCGAAGAATCACATTCGCGCTAAGCCAACGGCTTAGTGGTACAAACTACAGTGCTATGATGCTTTAATGCCATGCTAATGTCACACAATCAAGATTCAAGATCAATTCAAGAGAATATTATATTTCACAATTTTACATTATTTAATAATTAATTAAAACATTCATGATTCACATTGAAAACAAAGACAAGCATGGGCCCAAAATACACTAATATGTTATTCAAAGTTCAGAGTTACTGCTTTGGTCCATAATCATAATCATCAAGCCCGTAGGCGATATACACATATATATATATATATACATATATCCATGGATAGGGTAACAGACCCAGTCTCTTGGACCTCTACTTGGCTAGACTCAAGGAGATCCTCAACCCGACAAGACTGTTACAAAAACAAATGTAACAGACCTAGCCTCTTGGACCTCAACCCGACTAATCTCAAGGAGATCCTCAACCCGGCAAGACTGTTACTATTATTCATATATTTCATAGGCATGCCGCCAAACCCAGAACTCTGAAATTTGAATAACATATTAAACACACAAACATTTCATTCATCTCTTTATAATATCTTTCTCAATTCATTTTATATTTCATAAGCAAATTAGGCAACCATGTCTCAATCATCTCATTTGCATCATCATAGCCAACAATCATGGCCTCATATCTCATATGATCTCAAATCACAATAAAGCAACTCTTCATAACATCATATCTTTCACATTTCACATTTTGTTATATTTCAAATCACATTAATCAATTCATTATTCAAATGGATATAATCAATAGCATTAACACAAATTTTACATGCTCATCACAACATTCACATTATAACCAAATATGTCTCAAGTCTCAATATCATATGAATGTATGCAATAATGTAGTTTGTACTTACCTTAAAACCAACTCACACCACTCTATACACCTACTCTTCCAAGAATCCTCAACACTTAGGTTAGGGCAATTCAACCTCTTCACAACCTAATCCAAAAGGAATATTAGCAAAATGACCATATGAATAGTAAATTCTGGTTTTAGACTCCACTTTATCCTTATTTTGAAAAATTGTATAAAATAATATACTTGACTAAAAACTCTAAAATTTTTACAGAACTTAATTTTACATCATAAAATCATTCTTTTAAAATTTAAGATCAAACTGAACACAAAATATTGGTCAAATAGTTCACCCAACTAGACTGCCCCAATTGCCCTGCATCCTAGCAGCAGTTCTGAACTTTGTGAATTCCATAAATTAAATTCAATCAACTTGGTTCCAAATTATTTTTATCAAATACAAGACTCACTAAGAAACAACATATCCAAAATTCACTTCAAGAACATTTTTCTATATTTAATTAAAAATCATACAAGTCACAGCCTTTACTAATAGTAAAACGGAAAAACATTTCACTAAACACAACTCTTACTCTTCCATCACCAACACCAACCTAACTTCTTATCTTTAATTCCATTTCAACACATACAAACACACCACAAGCAATCCTAACCATATTATCAACAACACTTCATCAATCTCAAAAATAACTTCAAAAACAACAAGAGCAATCAAGAGAGAACTTACCAAAATAATGAAATTTCTTGAAATTCCAACTTGTTTATTTGAAATCTTCCTTCAATTAGCTATTAAAATTCAAACCCTCACTTGCTCTCTTGTTTCCTTAAGGTCCGGCCACACAAAGAGAAAATGGAAAAAATAAAAGAGACAAAGTCAACTTCTCATCTCTTTAAACCTCCACCAAGCAATTTAAAAAGAAATTTACTTAAATACCCTCTACTATATATATTAACTCCCTTTCATTTACTTACCCTTTAGTAATTTCACAAATAACACATTAAATATCTTCTTCCTTTGACCATTCATTTGACTTATGTATATGTTATATATATTTCCATATATACAACATATACACTCTCTTTTAAATTCTTTCCTCTTTCCAATTTCACCTATACATTTTAATTCAAATAAAAGAACAATTATACTAAAACTTCTAGGCATATTTTGGGATATTACAATTCTCCCCCTCTAAAAAGAAATTTCATCCTCGAAATTACCTGATATTATGCCTAAAACAGTTGAGGATACTGATCTTGCATTGCTTGCTCGCTCTCCCAAGTTGCCTCTTCTCTCCCATGATTCTTCCATAGAACTTTCACCAATGGCACTTTCTTATTTCTCAATTCTTTCACTTCATGTGCCAAAATAGCAACTGGTTCTTCTTCAAATGTCAGATTCGAACTCACTTCAATGGATTCAATTGGCAAGATATGAGATGGATCCGATCTATACCTCCGCAACATAGAAACATGGAATACATTATGGATTCTATCCAACTCAGGTGGCAAAGCAAGACGATAAGCAACTGGCCCAACTCTTTCTAGAATTTCATATGATCCAATAAAACGAGGACTCAGCTTCCCTCTACGACCAAATCTCAATATTTTTTTCCAAGGAGATACTTTCAAAAATACTTTATCTCCAACATAAAATTCTTTGTCTCTTCTCTTCAAATCTGAATAAGATTTCTGTCGATCTGAAGCTGTCTTTAACCGATCCCAAATTATCTTCACTTTCTCTTCAGTTTCTTTAACCAAATCAGGACCAATTAATTTTCCCTCTCCAATTTCATTCCAACATAGAGACATTCTACATCTTCTTCCATACAATGCCTCAAATGGTGCCATGCCAATACTGGTTTGATGACTGTTGTTGTAAGCAAATTCTACAAGTGGCAAAAATCTGTCCCAACTTCCAGAGAAATCAATGACACAGCTTCTCAACATATCCTCAATAATCTGTATCACTCTCTCTGACTGCCCATCTGTCTGCGGATGAAAAGCAGTGCTAGAGTACAATCGAGAACCCAAAGCACCATGTAAACTCTTCCAAAATCTTGAAGTAATTCTAGGATCTCGATCAGACACTAAAGAAATTGGAACTCCATGCAACTTCACTTTCTCACTAATATACAGCTCAGTCAACTTCTCAAGTGAATAGTCCATCCGAACCGGAAGAAAATGAGCTGTCTTTGTCAACCTATCAACAATCACCCAAATAGCATCATGCTTCCTCTGTGTCAAAGGTAAACCAGACACAAAATCCATTGTCACTCTCTCCCATTTCCATTCAGGCACTGATAAAGGTTGAAGCAACCCTGTTGGAACTTGATGCTCAGCTTTCACCCTCTGACAAGTGAGACATTTGGATACAAACTCTGCTATGTCTCTCTTCATACCAGACCACCAATAATGCTGTCTCAATTCATGGTACATCTTTGTACTTCCCGGATGTATAGCAAAAATTGACTGATGTGCTTCTTCTAAAATAATCTTTCTCAATTCAGCATAATCAGGAACACACAATCTATCCTTAAACCAAAGGCTACCATCACTTCTCACAAAGAAATCTCGGCTCTCCCCGTTTTGGCAATCTGAAACAATCTTCTGAATTTTCTCATCTGTCAATTGAGCCTCCTTAATCTGATCTAACAATACTGGTCTTAACTGCAACTGAGCCAATAATGCACCATCATCACATACTTCGAAACTAGCATGCAACGCTCTCAACTCAACAAGCAACGAGAGCGAATACACAGCCAAACCTGCTAAAGACTTCCGACTCAAGGCATTAGCAACTACATTCGCCTTACCAGGATGGTAATCAATCAAGCAGTCATAGTCTTTAATCAGTTCTAACCATCGCCTTTGCCGAAGATTCAGCTCCTTCTGAACACCCAAATATTTCAAACTTTTGTGATCCGTATAGATAAAACATTTCTCCCCATATAAGTGGTGTCGCCAAATCTTCAAAGCAAACACTATAGCTGCTAACTCCAAATCATGAGTCGGATAATTGAGCTCATGCGGCTTTAGTTGCCGAGAAGCATAAGCTATAACTTTACCTTCTTGCATTAAAACACATCCTAAACCATTATATGAAGCATCACTGTAAATCACATATGGTTTATCTTCCACAGGTAAAGTAAGAACAGGTGCTTCAGTCAACATTTCTTTCAACTGATCAAAACTAGCTTGACACTGATCCGTCCACACAAATCTAATTCTCTTTCAAGATCTGGTGAGTGGAGTAGCTATCGAAGAAAAACCTTTCACAAACCTTCGATAATAGCCTGCCAAACCCAGAAAACTTCTAACTTCAGTCACTGACTTTGGTGGACTCCAATTCAAAATGGCCTCGACTTTACTCGGATCAACTCTTATACCATCTGCTGAAACTATATGACCGAGAAAAGTTACTTGGTCAAGTCAAAACTCACACTTTGACAACTTAACATACAACTGCTTCTCTCTCAAGATCTGTAATACCATTCGCAAATGCTTGTCATGCTCCTCCTCATTACGCGAATACACCAAAATATCATTGATGAAAACCACCACAAACTAATCCAGATAGGGCCTAAACACCCTATTCATTAAATCCATGAAAGCTGCAGGTGCATTCGTCAACCCAAAAGGCATCACTAAAAACTCATAATGCCCATACCTGGTGCGGAAAGCTATCTTAGAAACATCTACAGCTTTAACCCTCAACTGATGGTACCTGGATCTCAAATCAATCTTGGAAAACACTGATGCTCCCTTTAATTGATCAAAGAGATCATCAAACCTAGGCAAAGGACATTTATTCTTAATAGTCACTTTGTTCAATTGCCTATAATCGATGCACAATCTCAAAGTACCATCTTTTTTCTTCACAAACAACATAGGAGCTCCCCACGGAGAAATACTAGGGCGAATAAACCCTTTATCCAACAACTCCTGCAACTGCACCTTCAACTCTCTCAATTCATCAGGTGCCATTCAATATGGAGTGATAGAGATGGGAGTGGTACCAGGCAACAAATCGATACCAAACTCAACCTCTCTCTCAGGGGGCAACCCTGGCAACTCCCCAGGAAAAACATCTGGAAAATCTACAACTGTGGTTATATTATTAAGTTGAGAACCCGGTACTCTAGTATCCACCACATGAGCAAGATAAGCATCACACCCTTTTCTAATCAACTTTCTAGCTGTTACAACTGATACAAACAAGGATGCAAGTTGTCTCTGCTCACTAGATACCATCACACTCCTACCATCACTGGTTCTCAAGGTAACACACTTCTTTTGACAGTCTACCACAGCTCCATGCCTAGACAACCAATCCATGGCTAAAATAAAATCGTATTCTTTAAAAGGCATTTCAATCAGATCACCAAGAAACTTCTCACCTTGCACCCCAACTGCACTATCACGGTGCACCTTACTAACAACCACACTATGTCCTAAAGGATTTGTCACCAAGACATCAAATCCTAAGGACTTAGATTTCAATTCAGACACAGGCAAGATAGATGCACTAATATATGAATGAGTAGATCATGGATCAATCAAAGCAAGTACTGAAATGTCAAATAAAGAAAATGTACCAGCTATAACTGCTGAAGCATCTGGCTGCCTCTGCATCACATACACCCTTTGAGAAGATTCGGCCTCCTCTGGCCTACTGCCTCCGGATGATGATCCTCCTCTCTGACTATACCTGGATCGACCCCCCTACTAAAACCTCTGCCTCCTCGACCACCTCTGCTAACACTAGGTTGAGAGGCTGCAGACTCAGCCTACCTATGCTCTTGCATCTCAGGACACTCCCTAATGAAATGGTCAGGAGATCCACACCGGAAGCACACAGCTGATCTACTATACCTCCAACAAACACCCACATGTCTTCCACCACACTGAACACATACAGGTGGAGTAGACCTCTGTATCACGGGAGTCGGGGCACTAGCTACAGAAGTTGTAGGTCTCGGTCTCTGTCTCTGATACTGCACTGACCTACCCAGCTGTCTCTGACTCCTACTGATCCTCGGAACAAAAATTCCTCTACCCCTCTTCACAGATGAAGACACTACCTCAAACTAGGGTCTCGTCACTCTAGTCTCCTCCTCATTAGCACCTGCTACAATACTCTGCGCTCTCTCAACACTTCTAGCTGCTGCAACAAGCTGAGAGAAATCCTGGTATCTACAACTAGCCACAATACACATGATAGAGGGCCTCAACCCCTCCTCAAACCTTCTGCACCGGTCTATTTCATCAGAGATAATTCCCCCAGCATAGCGACTCAACCAGATGTACTCAATTCATATTCTATTACCGTCCGGTTGTCTTGCCTTAAATTCAAAAATTCCATCTTCTTAAGATCTTTATACTCCCTCGGAGTATATTTCTGTTCGAACTCCCTCAGAAAATCACTATAAGATAGTGTAGGTGGATCATCCATAGCATGAGGGACAGTCTTCCACCAATCATAGGCATCTTTCTGAAGGAGGGATCTGGCATAGTCAAACTTCTCATCCGAAGTGGCTTGCAATTGAATGAATATCCTCTGTACCCTATCCAACCACTGCTCAGCCACTGCAGGGTCGGTAGTGCCTAAGAAATCTTCAGCCCCATATTTCCTCAACTTGTCATAATGTCTTACCGGCATCTGAGGCTGTGGTGGTGGTTGCACTGGAACTTGTCTAAATAGTTCTACCACATGCCTCAACCAACCCAGCGGACCCTCCTCTGTAGTTGGTCTCTCTGGCACAGAAACAGGTGCCTCACTAACTCTGTCAACTCTAGCTCCATCTCTACTCTCTCCTGGAGCTACACTCTCAGCACTTCCTTCTATAGTCTGACGTGAATGGGACTCCATTACTACCTATATCTGCAAACACAGCAGAATATACCAAAACATGTATTTTATTCAAAAACCAACTTGTAAAATCAAAATATTCTTTTTCTTACGATTCACCTAGGTTGAGAATCTTAAACTAGGCTCTGATACCAAAAATTGTAACACCCCTTCCCGACCTACGTGTGTAAGCTGAGTAGAGGCGCCACACTATCCTAATGTTGCTACCACTTTTACTTAGTCAAATTTTTTTGTTCCGATTTTTACAGAAATTTTGGCATAGTTTTACCTAAAAATTCAATCCCAAGTGTCGACAAAACTGGTTTTTTTCTGGTTTTTGAAAACATTTTTTTTTGCACAAACCAATGCAAACAAAATCATTCTCAGTACACTTCCAATAAATCCCCCTTATAACCTCAACTACAACCTGCAAAAAGGATTTACACTTCTAGTACAAAATAAAGTAAAGGTTTATTATGAAATACAGTAGATAAAATATTTGTTCACTATGCAACGGAAAGTAACAATAATTACAAATTCGTATACATCAAAACTCAAGTTTTACAACACATAAAATTTATACATGTTTGGCAGTCAGTCTTCGATCTTAAAGCCCAATATTCACTCTTCAAAATCTAGGCTCGACTCGGCCTAGAGGAACTCTCTGGTTCTTCCCTGTCACCTGCGCGAAGAATCACATTCGCGCTAAGCCAACGGCTTAGTGGTACAAACTACAGTGCTATGATGCTTTAATGCCATGCTAATGTCACACAATCAAGATTCAAGATCAATTCAAGAGAATATTATATTTCACAATTTTATATTATTTAATATTAATCAAAACATTCATGATTCACATTGAAAACAAAGACAAGCATGGGCCCAAAATACACTAATATGTTATTCAAAGTTCAAAGTTACTGCTTTGGTCCATAATCATAATCATCAAGCCCGTAGGCGATATACACATAATGGATAGGGTAAAAGACCCAGTCTCTTGGACCTCTACTTGGGTAGACTCAAGGAGATCCTCAACCCGGCAAGACTGTTACCAAAACAAACGTAACAGACCAAGACTCTTGGACCTCAACCCGACTAATCTCGAGGAGATCCTCAACCCGGCAAGACTGTTACTATTATTCATATATTTCATAGGCATGCCGCCAAACCCAGAACTCTGAAATCTGAATAACATATTAAACACACAAACATTTCATTCATCTCTTCATAATCTCTTTCTCAATTCATTTTATATTTCATAAGCAAATTAGGCAACCATGTCTCAATCATCTCATTTGCATCATCATAGCCAACAATCATGGCCTCATATCTCATATGATCTCAAATCACAATAAAGCAACTCTTCATAACATCATATCTTTCACATTTCACATTTCATTATATTTCAAATCACATTAATCAATTCATTATTCAAATGGATATAATCAATAGCATTAACACAAATTTTACATGCTCATCACAACATTCACATTATAACCAAATATGTCTCAAGTCTCAATATCATATGAATGTATGCAATAATGTAGTTTGTACTTACCTTAAAACCAACTCACACCACTCTATACACCTACTCTTCCAAGAATCCTCAACACTTAGGTTAGGGCAATTCAACCTCTTCACAACCTAATCCAAAAGGAATATTAGCAAAATGACCATATGAATAGTAAATTCTGGTTTTAGACTCCACTTTATCCTTATTTTGAAAAATTGTATAAAATAATATACTTGACTAAAAACTCTAAAATTTTTACAGAACTTAATTTTACATCATAAAATCATTCCTTTAAAATTTAAGATCAAACTGAACACAAAATCTTGGTCAAATAGTTCACCCAACCAGACTGCCCCAATTGCCCTGCATCCTGGCAGCAGTTCTGAACTTTGTGAATTCCATAAATTAAATTCAATCAACTTGGTTCCAAATTATTTTTCACAAATACTAGACTCACTAAGAAACAACATATCCAAAATTCACTTCAAGAACATTTTTCTATATTTAATTAAAAATCATACAAGTCACAGCCTTTACTAATAGTAAAACGGAAAAACATTTCACTAAACACAACTCTTACTCTTCCATCACCAACACCAACCTAACTTCTTATCTTTAATTCCATTTTAACACATACAAACACACCACAAGAAATCCTAACCATATTATCAACAACACTTCATCAATCTCAAAAATAACTTCAAAAACAACAAGAGCAATCAAGAGAGAACTTACCAAAATAATGAAATTTCTTGAAATTCCAACTTGTTTATTTGAAATCTTCCTTCAATTAGCTATTAAAATTCAAACCCTCACTTGCTCTCTTGTTTCCTTAAGGTCCGGCCACACAAAGAGAAAATGGAAAAAATAAAAGAGACAAAGTCAACTTCTCATCTCTTTAAACCTCCACCAAGCAATTTAAAAAGAAATTTACTTAAATACCCTCTACTATATATATTAACTCCCTTTCATTTACTTACCCTTTAGTAATTTCACAAATAACACATTAAATATCTTCTTCCTTTGACCATTCATTTGACTTATGTATATTTTATATATATTTCCATATATACAACATAGACACTCTCTTTTAAATTCTTTCCTCTTTCCAATTTCACCTATACATTTTAATTCAAATAAAACAACAATTATACTAAAACTTCTAGGCACATTTTGGGATATTACAGAGTGTTGTGTTGAATTAAGTGTGGGGTTAAATTTAGTAGGTTTAAGATTGCAAAGCAAAATAATAAAATAAATAAAATAAAAAAGAAAAAGAGAAAATTAAAATATATATATATATAATAATAAGAATAATTATTATTCTTGTTGAAAGGGTTGGAATGTATCATTACAAGATTTAATAAGTGAGTTCCCTTGAAAAACTCTTTAATGTCAAGGGGTAGATGAGAGGAAGGTGTTTTGGGATTGTTGGGTTATGTAAATGACGGGTACTTCATTCTTAAAGTGCTCTTGAACTTAATGATCAAGCTCACATTTCCTAAATATCATGCCTTTACCTTAGCCCCATTACAACCCAATAAAGACCTTTTGATTGATGCTTGATTGTAATTTTGTGGTGGAGATTTGATTGATAAGCAAGCCTATGGTAATAATCTTTCATTGATTGTTATAAGTGTAAACACCACCATGATCAAACACTTGTAAGAGTTGGTGAGGGAGCGATAACATAGGTTATGCATGGAAAACCACTTAATTGCATGGGTGTCGATTTTGTTTGATTCGATATTGATTGCGGATTTAGGGATAGGGAAGTCTTGATGCATCTTTATAACTCTTGAACTTAACAAAATTTATCTTGTTAGTGTGTTTTGATTTTAGTCTTCCTTGGGCACAAGCAAGGAATTAAGTGTGGGGTATTTGTTTAGATCATATTTGTACTAGTTTTCAGTATGATTTTTATGTGTTTTTAGTTAATGTTTTGATTGATTTTTGTTTTATGTTTGTTTAAAGTGTTTGTTTTAGGTTTAAGTGCAAAAACTCCCTTGGATGATCAAAACAATCAAGAAAAATGAAGAAAGAGCATGAATCAAGCAAGACATGGCCGAGCCAAAGCAAGCTTGGCCATGTCCCTCAAAAGAATTCCAAGACAGTAGCTGACACACCCAAGAGACACCGCCAAGCCACTGGCCGTGTCTCACCTAAGGAAAAGAAACCAAGAAAGAAAAAAAATAGAGGCAGTACTTGACACACTCACATACATGGCCATGTCTTTGCCCATGTCTGATCGACTGGCCATGTCACTTGATGCTTGGCCATGTCTCATTGTCTTGGCCATGTTTCATCCTAAAATAGAGGCAGTACTTGACACACTCACAGACATGGCCATGTCTTTACCCATGTCTGATCGACATGGCCATGTCACTTGAAGCTTGGCCATGTCTCATTGTCTTGGGCGTGTCCCTCAAAGAAAAAGAAGCAGAAGGTGATGCCCTCAAGTGACACGGCCACAAGCTTGGCCGTGTCACTCCTTGAAGAACAAAGAAAAGAAAGAAAGAAAGGAGAAGGCAGTGAAGGACACGGCCAGCAAGCTTGGCCGTGCCCCAAAAAAAATGAGAGACACGGCCAAGCCAAATCAAGCTTGGCTGTGTCACGCTTAATTTATATAAATTCTTTAGCTAGAAAGAAAGAAAAGGAGGAGGAAATGGCTAGGGTTTGGAAAAAGAGAGGAAAGAAAAGAGAAGGAGGGGCCAAACACGATTTGGGATGAGGAGAGAGTGACACTCTCCTTTTCCCTTCATCTTCATCCTCCATTTTCATCTTCTCCATCTTCCATTGACAAGATCTTTGAGGTTCTTTGGGATAAAGTAGGTTAACAAGCTCTTAAAGGTTGAAGAAGCTTCATTAAAAGGTTTGGTGACTTGAGAAAGCTCCATTCCATATTGCGAAGGAGAATCACCATTGAAGAGGGCTTGAGTTCTTCATCATACATCAAAGTGGAGCTAGGAGGAAGACTAGTAATCCTACTCTTGGCATCTACAAGGGATTTTTCTATTCTCTCTTTTAATTCATTTCAATATTGTTTTCGTTGTATTAAGAGAATTGATATTACAATGAACAATTTGTATTTGATTTATATTGAGTTGAATATTGGCTCTAAATTGATGATGTTGAGCTAGATACCCATGCCTAGGATTTGTAGTATATTTGATTGAATGCTTTGATTTGATATTTCCATTGATGTACCTTGTTGTTGGTTGATTGCATTGGATTGTATGCTAGGTTGATAGATTGGCTACCTATTGATCTCTAGATATTGAATGAAGGACCGAGAGGTGAAATTCGATATCGGAATTATGCAATCGACTACCCTAAGAATGAATTAGAAATATAAGTTCTAGGGTTTATTAATTTGCAAATGTAAAAGAATTGGTCATTGTTAATTCATGAATGTGAGAACTAATGGATTGGTAATTGACTAATTAACTTTAAGAAACAAATTAATTTACAAGGTTATGTTAATGGATAATTGAGAATTGAGCTTTTAGTGAATGGACCTATAACCCTAGGCACCTTCTCAAGAATCGATTTGATCTTGTACAACCATCACACACATCAATCCTACACTCTTTAATCTTAGGTTTAAATTATTCTCGCACCATCCCAACACAACAAACTCCCGCGTTTAAATACTTGTCAATCAAGCTATTATGAACCACACCTTCTTGGGGAAATGACCCTGGGGCGATCACCTTTGCTACAACTACCTCATATACTTGCGAGTGACGCTTGTAGTAGTACTTAATTCGAGCGCAACACTTCATTCGAGATTTTTACACAACATTGCATACTTTTCCTTTGCAAGCATTAACAGAGGATGAACTCAAAATGAGATGTTTCCCATATAGTTTGAAAGATAGGGCAAAAGCGTGGTTGATGACCTTATCGAAAAATTCCTTAACCACTTGGACAAAATTGTATAAAAACTCATGGGAAAATTTTATTCACACTAAAAGACAAAGGAGCTTAGGGGGAGCATTGCAACTTTCACCCTAATTTGATGGGGAACCATTTTATGAGGCGTGGGATCACTTTAAATCTTTATTGTTTCAATGCACTCATCATTATTATCCACAAAAATTTCTCAATCAGTTCTTTTATGATGGGATAACTCAACAATATCAAAACACAGTGGATAATGATGCAGGAGGGACAATGGGTGAGAAAATAGCTGTTGAAATAGTTGTATTATTTAAAATATTGGGAGCAAATTCTCAGCAAAAGAGTATAGGGGAAAGGAGAAGAGGAGCATATGAGCTGAATGCAAACTCAGAAATGGCTAGGAAAATTATTGAGTTGACAAGGTGTGAGCGGGGATTTTCACCCCCACTCCCGGTGGAATGGTTCTTGCGACTTCGGCATTGTTTAGGCTCGAGGCCTTAGAGAACACTAACCTAGGTCTGGAGAAAATGGAGTCGCCACCCGGACGGGCAGGGAAAAAGAAAGGGGTGGATGACTGGATTCCTAAGGAATCTCCTAATGGGTTCAGAAAGTTGGGTATGTGTGGGGAAGGTGAGAAATGGCCCAGCACCCCCACAATGCCCGGTTCATTGGAACCGGCCTCCTTTATAGGCCTTAATATTATAAAATTCTTAAGTATAACAATATCATCCATATTACATGCAATAATTGAAATAAAGCATCGTTATATTAAAATCAAAGCAATGTCCAAGCAAAACAAATAAATGGACACCCATCCGAGGATGGAAACATGTCCTTACATCATCCATGTCTAAACTAATAGGACACCCACCAAAAGGTAGAAATATATCCTTTACATTGGTCTAAAATATAAAAGCGATTTAAATTACATAGAATTTAACTAATTAGGTACCCAATAATGGAAACATACCTCTTACAATTTTAATACCAAAATAAGCAAATCATAATAAGAAAGAGAATATCCATCCATGATAAATTAAATAAATCAAGCATTGAAATTAAATAAATAAACTATCAAAACATATAATAAACTACATAATCAAATCTAAAATTAAATAAAGCAATAAATATATAATTTAGTGTTCGCATCTTAAAATAGGATTTTAGAATTTTAATTACTAAATTAGGGCTTTGGAAAAAGGAAAGTTAAATACACGGACTCATAATACACAAATGAATATTGACCCCTTCGATGAGCCCATACGATGGTCTTACTAGCCGGTTAGCAGGCGGGGGTCAAGGGGGCAGCGCCCCAGAAAATTTTAGAAACTGAATTCTAGGATTGTAGGTTTTAGTGTTGAAAATTAAGATTTTAGGGTTTAGAATTTAGAAAATAGGGTTTTGGAATTTTGAGTAACTAATATTATTTTTTAAATGAATAATACTGCTGGACATTTTAAAGATTTAGGGTTTTATAATTTAAGAGATTGATAAGGTTCTTTGATTAATCAAATTAGGGTTTGAGGGGGTAAAGTCATGAAATTAGGGTTTGGATACTTTAAAACATTTGAGTTTAGGACTCACGGTTACTGGATTATTATTTTGGATTTACTTTATGAGGTTTGAATGTTTAGGTTTATAAGGTTTTAAGGATTAGGGTTAGGCTTTAGGAAAACTAGGGTTTACGGTTTTGGTTTTGAGAGAATTAAGGTTTAGGAAAATTAGGGTTTAGAATAATTAGTTTGGGGTTTACTGTTTTGGGTTTGAAGTTGAAGAAAATAGTTTAGACTTTTATGAAGTAATTGTGATTTTTAGAAACTGTAAAGTAAGTTAGAGTTTGGTGATTTAACAAAACAGTTTAGGGTTTTTAAAAACTTTTGGAAATAGGAAAAATGATTTAAGGTTTTTGGAAACAAAAGAATATTTTTTAGGGTTTTTGGAAATAGAAGCAACAATTTAAGGTTCTAAGGTTTAGAAGAAATAAATTAGGGTTCTAAAGTTTTAGAAGAAATAGAAAAGTATTTTTAGGGTTCTAAAGTTTTAAAAGAAATAGAAAAGTATTTTTAGGGTTTTTAAGGTTTTGAAGAAACAGAAAAGTATTTTTAGGGTTTTTAAGTTTTAGAAGAACATAAAAGTATTTTTAGGATTTTTTTGAGGTTTAGAAGAAACAGAAAAGATCATTTATGTCATTGAAACAAAGATCAATGTTATTACATATTTATAGATCAAGGTTTTGTGTGTATAATCTTATGAATCAAACAAAAACAAAGCTACTGTAAGAAAATAAAAAGAAATTAGAGATTTAAACCTTCGTACGTTGGTTCCACCAAAAATTGCTTCTTGGATAGACGGAGACAAAGGCAAGGTTGCTGCCTTTGATGAATTATTAATGGCTTTGCTTGTTACTCTCAAATCCGAAGTCCCAAATTCAAAGTTCTAGTTCTCTAAGAGTTTCTCCCCTTAAAATCCAGTCCGATCATTCCTCCCCATTTTCTGTGTTTTTTTAGACTTATTTATAGGAAATTTTGGAAGCTTAATTCCTATTGTTTAAGGAAATTATCATTAATTAGAAAAAGGAAACCGAAACCAAATAGAATTTGGTTTCGAAAAAAACTGCGTCAGAAAAATTTTGCTGGAAAAAACTGCGAGGGGCTGCGAGGGGCTGCGAGGAATTGCTTGGAAAATTGCTGGGCGCAGCTAGAAGCCATTTCGCCCGCAGGAGGTTCCTGCGGGCGAAATGTCCCAAGACCATTTCATCCAGTGGCTTTCAGCAATGAATTTTTTCATCGCCGATTTTTTCGTCGCCGATTTTTATTTTTATTTATTTATTATTTTTATTTTTTATTACTATAATTATAAAAAATAAATACTAAAACAAATATTATTTAATTAAGATAACACAAAATTTATTTTGGACTAAATAAAATATATTAGACCGGACTGGGTAAAAAATTAAAGGTCTACACAAGGCAAGTTAAATTGTTGAATACTTGAGAAAACTTGCCTGTGCCAAGCCAAGAATCATGTGCATCATGTAGTGTGGTAGGCCACAAAGCAAATGTATGTCCTTCAAACTTTGACCAATTCCAAGAAGGGCAAGGCAAGCTTTTGCTTTTAAAGGGTTCCAACAAAGGGGAAGGAATGACCCGTACTCAAATTCTTATAATCTCGGTTGGAGAAATCACCCTAATATTTCATGGAAGAACCAACAACAAGTTCCACATCAACATTCATTCCAACATTATCAAAGGGGACCCCAATTTCAAGGGCAAAGTTCAAATTATGAGCAAGTCAAGAAACCTTAACTTGAAGACAATTTGAATGCTTTCATTCAAATAAGCACTCAAAATCAAGAGGTGAACAACAAACAATTCAACTCTTTGGAAGCCTCACTTAAGAAGGTAGAAACTCAAGTGGGCCAATTGGCTAATCAACTGCAAGCCAATCAAAAAGGAAAATTTCCAAGCCAACCGGAGCAAGCCAAAGCAATCACAGTTTTAAGAAGTGGTAAGGTACTTGATAATAAAATTGGTGATAATACAATTGATGATTCATTGGATGCAGGAACAATACAAGAGAATGACAAGGAAATACAAGAAGGCAAAGCTCAACCAAGTGAGCCGAAGTAAGATATTGAGGAGTCATCAGTTGTACCAAAGCTGCACAAATCTCCAAATCCATACAGACCACCAATTCCTTTTCCAAGCAGGTTAAAAATGAGAAGCATGATAAGCAATTTTTTGAAATTTATAATATGCTCTCAAAGGTAAGTATTAACCTTACCTTACTTGAGGTGATTAAAAACATGCCATCATATGCCGAATTCTTTAAGAAGCTTAACACAAAAAAGAAAAAGTATGAGTTGAATGAGAAGGTGATAGTCTCAAAAGTAACAAGTACTGTTTTACAACACAGGTTACCTCCAAAACTAAAGGATCATGAAAGCTTTATAGTTAGCATCTCTATGGGGAATGGGAAAGAAACTATTGGTATGTATGATTTAGGAGTAAGTATTATTTTGATGCCATACTCTGTTTACTAGAAATTAGAGGTAGGGGAACTCAAACTAACTAAAATGGTTTTGCAACTTGCTGATAGAACTCTTAGATACCCTAAGGGAATCATAGAAGATGTTCTAGTTAAGGTAGATGGTTTGATTGTATCCATTGATTTCATTATCATAGATATGGGGGATGTGAGAGGGATTTTCGCCCCCACTCTCAGTGGAATGGTTTTTGAGACTTCGGCACTGTTTAGGCTCAGGGCCTTAGAGAACACGGACCTAAGTCCGGAGAAAATGGAGTCGCCACCCGGACGGGCCAGGAAAAAGAAAGGGGTGGATGACTCAATTCCTAAGGAATCCCCAACCCTTTAATAGGTTCGAAAAGTTGGGTACGTGTGGGGAAGGTGAGAAATGGCCCAGCACCCCCACAACGGCCAGTTCATTAGAACCAGCCTCCTTTATAGGTCTTAATATTATAAAATTCTTAAATATAACAACATTATCCATATTACACAAAATAATTAAAAGAAAGCATCAATATATTAAAATCAAAGCAAGGTCCAAGCAAAACAAATAAATGGACACCCATCCAAGGATGGAAACATGTCCTTACATCACATGCATAAATAGGACACCCACCGAAAGGTAGAAATATGCCCTTTACATAGGTTCTAAAATAGAAAAGAAAATTAAATTACATGATGTTTAACTAATGAGGTACCCACCAAGTGGAAACATACCTCTTACAACATTTGGAAATCTAAATAAATTGATAAAAGTAAATAATCATTCATCATAAATAAACCAATCATCAAAGATATTAAATATCAATAGAAAGTAAACATTTATCCATGATAAATTAAATGAACCAAGCATTGAATTTAAATAAATTAAAGCATAAGAAATAAATCAAAGCATAATTAAATATAAAATTAAATAAAGCAAATAAAATTCCAATTATAGCTACTGTTTCCATTTAGGGCTCTTTATCTCATGTATTAAGTTTTGAAATTCATAGAATTAGGCTACTGTGATTTTTTTATGGAATTAAAATAGATTAACGTTTTATGTTTTGAAAGGTTGGCAAGACTCTTTGATTAAACAAATTAAGGTTTGAATGGTGAAATCATGAAACTAGGGTTTTGGACACTTTAAAACACTTTTGATTTGTGGTTTTAAATGATGATTTCAAGCTTACTGTGTAAATTTAAAATATTTGTGGTTTTATGGTTTTTAAAGTTTTAAAGGATTAAAGTTTAGAAAAAATTAAGGTTTAAGGTTTTAAGGGGTTAGGGTTTATTATTTTGAGTTTAGGAATTGAATTAGGGTTTTAGAAGTTTTGAATTAGGGTTTCGGGTGATCTTAGAATTTTAGAATTTGGAAAAGGCAATTGAATATTTTTAGGGAGTTTTATGAAAATACAACAACAATTTAAAGTTTATAAAGCAAAAAAAGGTAGTTTTAAGGCTTTTGGAAAGAAACAGCATATTATTTAAGGGTTTTGAAAAGAAACATGTTAAATTAGGGTTTTAAGATTTTGATGAAACAAAAGTAGCAATTGTAAGTTTTTTTTTTTTTGGAAAACAAAGCAACGGGATTGTGTTTTTAACTTTAGAAAAATTAAATTAAAGGTTCTGGGATTTTTTGTCTTTGAAGAATTAAGCTACTGTAAACAAAACACAAAAAGAATTTAGAATTCAAACCTTCTTTCGTGGGGTTGCACCAAAATTGCTTCTTGGATCAACCAAATCAAAGGCAGTTGATACCTTTGATGAATTGCTAAATTGATTTTCGGCTCCTCAAAAATCAGCTTGGTTCCAATACTTTCCTTCACAGATTCGGTTTCAAATTTTTTCCAATTTCCTCCTTAATTTTTGATTCCCTTTTCTCCTTTTTTGTGTTGTTATTTATAGAGGTTTTTTTAAGTTTTTTTCCTAGTTACTCATGACTTTCAATATTTAATAAGAAAAGAAAATCGAAACCTAATTGTATTATGTTTCGAAAAATTTGCGTCGAAAAAATTGCGCTAGCGAAAAAATCTGCTGCAGGAAAAATTGCGCTAGCGAAAAAATCTGCCGTAGCTGCGAGTGAGGTGCGACTGCGGCAGCTCGCAGGATTTTCTTGCTAGCAAAATGGCCCCAGGCCATTTCTCGCAGCCCGACTTTTTTTTTGTTATTTGTTATTTTTTATTATTTTTGAATTTTTATTCATTTTACCATTTTTTAATAAAATAAATATTAAAATTAATTAAGATACCGTAAAAATTATTTTAGACTAACTAAAATATTTTGGACAACACAAAAATTATTTTGGACTAATTAAAATATATTGGACCGGACCAATCAAAAATTAAGGGTCTACAGTTTGGCCCCTGCTTGAATGATCTGAAACTTTAATGAAAGAGAGTGAACAACAACAAGACTTAATTTTTGAGACGGTGGAGGTTTTGGGTTCTGGACCCGGTTCGAGTTCTGGACTCAAGGATCTAAGAAAAATTTTGGTTATGGACCCGAACTAAGTTCTGCACTTAGAAATAATTCTAGGTTCTAGACCTAATGGTAAAATTGGGTTCTAGATCCGAGCTAAGTTCTGGACTTTGAAGAGATTCTATGTTCTGGACCTAAGAAAAATTTGGGTTCTAGACCCGAGCTAAGTTCTGGACTTAAAAATAATTCTAGGTTGTGGACCTAAGAAAAATTTGGGTTCTTGACCCGAGCTAAGTTCTGGACTTAGAAACAAATTCTAGGTTCTGGACCTAATGAAAATTTGGGTTCTGGACCCAAGCTAAGTTCTGGACTTAGAAACACATTCTAGGTTCTAGACCTAAGGAAAATTTGGGTTCTAGACCCGGTTCGAGTTCTGGACTCAATGAAGATTCTAGGTTCTAGACCTAAGGAAAATTTGGCTTCTGGACCCGGTTCGAGTTTTGGACTCAAAGATAATTCTAGGTTCTGGACCTAAGAAAAATTTTGGTTCTGGACCCGGTTCGAGTTTTGGACTCAAGGATAATTCTAGGTTCTGGACCTAAGGAAAATTTGGGTTCTGGACCCGAGCTAATAAAAAAAGTTTGGCTAATTTTTAGGCATATGTCTTCTTATTGCCCCCTGGGTGTAAAAATATTTATATACTTGCAATTATTTGAATGATTAAAATAAATAAATGAATTTACTGTTTATTTACTGTGTAGTCACTGTTTATGCACTATTTACTATTCATAAATAGTAAATTTACTATTCGCAAATAGTATCAAATAGTATTTACTATTGGAAATAATAATTTTACTATTCATAAAATAGTAATACTATTCATAAATAGTAAAATTTACTATTTATCAATAATACTATTCATAAATAGTAATATTCACTATTTGTCAATAGTAACATTTACTATTCATGAATAACTATTCATGAACAACTTTGAATTTTGTTTTTTTTGCTTACCGTTTCTCTATAAAAAGAAGCTGATATTTCATTTCATTTCATAGAAAAAATTTTCACATTCTAATTCTCTCAAATTTCTTTCAATTTTAGCACATATTTTTTCAAAAATAATGCATGCTTCAAGGTTAGGGACTCATTCTAATGCCGAGTTATTGGAGTTTATTCGGCACCATGAAGATGAAAATTTAGATATATTGGCCGGGATGCCGCTTCACCGCAGTTCCAATGAAAAGAGCACTGTAACTTTCTCTTGAATTTTTTTATATTTGTTATTGTGAAAAATAAATTAATTTAAGTAGTTAGAATAATATGTACTTACTTGGTATTATCTTATCTGGGTCTATGTTAGCATGATCGTTGCGTTGTTCGGGCTGGAGGGTGTATTTACAAAGCCCGACAATGGTACGATGTAATGCCTTCTCGGGTAAGGCGGATTATTCAAGATTGCGGCTTTGAGCAGTTCATCTTACAATTGTCGTCTGAGAAATATCAGATAGACCGGAGCATAGTCCAGGCACTTGCAGAGTGATGGCTGGATACAACTCACACTTTTCACTTGCCCATTGGGGAGATGATAATTGGTCCGGTCAATTTTACTGCCATAACCGGCCTTCGATATGATGGTGCTCTGGTTCCTCTGACCAATGAAATTTTAACATTTGAAGAAATTCAAGAATTAATTGGTATGGAATCGTCATATAAAGGGCCTTTTAAGATAAAAATTGAGTCAATTCGTAGTTATTAGATGAACTACGAAGGACGGGTTGGCAGAGACACAGCCGAATAATATGCTCGAGGATTTTTATTATATCTGCTCGGATCGACCATCTTAGGCAGCACTGAATCCTCCATTCACTTGTCAGTGTTGAGTGCCCTTTCTTTTCTCATAATGGTACCATCTTCTAGTTGGGGTGAAGCTGGTCTCGCGTGTCTTTATCATGGCCTTGATAAGCTTTGCCGAAACAAGAAGTCTTTTGTTTGCTTGATGGCAGTTGTTGAGGTATTCTTTCTTCCACCAATGTCATTTCCACTCTTTTCTTGTATTGAATGTGATCTTTATTGTTATTGTAGGTATGGGCATATGAAAATAACGTCGTGAGGGTACCCGGTATTTCCTGAGAGAGAATCGGATATCCGATATTAAATTACTGGTTGTCCTATCGTATGGACGTTCCTGGCTCTTATCATGTGCATACTCACCGCTATGTGTTGAACCGCTTAACGTGGGACCAGGTAAAATAATATTAGTATGCTTTAAATTTTATGTGAAAGTTTTACTTACCTTATGTTATTTTGCAGGTGAATTTGGCCTGGTGGAGCCCAGAAGAGCGAGCAAACTGGTCTCCTTTGATGAGGGCTGCACTGTCTTTCCAACATTCTCGCTGAATTATTGATGGCCCAGTGTCTAATGGCTGGTTCCTTGGGGAGAGAGTTTATGAATGGTTTCTCGGTCCAGAGCAGCAGAGGTTTCCAATGCAAATCCCGGAATATACTTTAAATATTATGTCAATGCCGGAGGATGCATGGTGGTCGGCCTAGTATGGTTATGATGCCGAGTCATTTCTCCATTTACTGGGTCCATTTTAGCCTATTTCATTCAAAGAAGACTCTTGAACTTTGATGTATCTCCTATTGGTGTGCGAGAGATTTCTGATGAAAATGAGGGTAGAGATGATGAGGAACATCACGGAGATGTAGGAGAGTCTGTTCCACATCTCGGGGTCAGTACTTCTCAGGTAAATGGTCGTGTCACCTGAGTGTGTCGGCTTCTATTTCTCCTTTGATCTTTTGTTCTTTGAAGATGGGAGTGACACGGCCAGTGGGTTGGCCGTGTCTCCTGGGCATGTCAGCTTCTGTGTTTTTTACTTTGGTTCTTCCTTTTTCTTTGAAGATGAGAGTGACACGGCCAGTGGCTTGGCCGTGTCTATTGGGTGTGTCAGCTTCTGTGTTTTTTCCTTTGGTTCTTCTTTGCTTAGGACGGGACACAGCCAAGCTTGTGGTCTTGTCATGTGACATGGCCAGTGACTTGGCCGTGTTGCCTGCCAGTGTCACCTACTGTTTCTTTTCTTTCTTTGCTTGGTCCTTCTTGGTTTTGCCCTTTAGGTGAGACACGGCCAGTGGCTTGGCCGTGTCTCATGCCCATGTCATGTTCTACCAAGATTTCATTTGAAGTGACATGGCCAAGCTTGATTTGGCTTGGCCATGTCTTGCTTGATTCATGCTCTTCTTTCCTTTTTTTGATCTTCCAAATGAATTTTTGCATTTTAACCACTTTTCCCTTGCAACTTTTTTCTTTCGTTGATTTTTTTTCAATGATTGTTGCAGGCTGTCAGCTCATTTGATCATGAGGCTGGACCTTCTTTTACTGCCCCCTTCATCCGCTTGCTATAGCCCGCCAGATATGCCATCTCATCCACAAGGCATTGATATGAACTACCTGGTACGTTTCTTATTACATAATAGTTTATGCTATATGTATGCATGATTATGTATGCTCTTACCTTTTTCCTTCTTGGCTCACAGCGGATGTTCGAAGAACAAAATAAGAAACTTCAAGAAGAGTCAGCTGCAAGTCGTCAATAGGCTTCTCATTTTGAGAGTTTATATCATTAATTCGAACAACATTTCTGAGACTTTCGATTTCAGGGAATGAGGGATCCCGGTGCTTCTTCATCAAGAGGCCCCCAGACCAATGACCATGAGATCCTTTCGTCTGCTTCTGATGAGGACCATGACAGATCGAAACTTCCAGGTAATAGGGATTTTGGTGCTCCTGCTTCAGGTGATCTCGGGACGAGTGAATTGCCCCCTCCTCCAACAGGCGATGATTTTTTCAAGTCTTTATTTGGTGACCTACCACCATCCTCTTAGTGATATGTAAATATTGTAGCAATTGTAAAACATTGTACAATAATGAAAAAAAATATACAATTTTCCTCTTTACTGTAAACCTTCTTCTTCTTCTTCTTCTTATTCTTTTTATCATTATCGTGCATCATAATTTTAGAATACACATCATTTGCTAAACCCAATCCAACGTGGTAAAGGAAATTGCCACTAATTCCTTTCCTTATGCCATATGGTCTTATCCTTTCCCATCACCTTTTCCATTTCACTTTTGGAAAAAGTTTGTTTCCTCTATATAAATCACCCTTCACGCCATATTTTAATTCATAAATCAAAATTCTTTCTCTTTCAATGTGAAGACTCCCTTTAACAATTTTAACCTTTTCTTCATTTCATTTCATCATGACCAAGCATCATTCAAAGAAAAATAAAAATTTTATTTAAGAATATGGATGCCATTCATTGGAAGCAAATTTCATGGTCAAAACTTGATATTTTAAAATGTTTTCAAAATGTCAAATTAGACCACTCCTTCTTACATGTCGTGGCTTCCTTTTGGGATGCGGATTCTAGGGTATTTAGAATTAATGGCTTTGAAATATGTCTCTTGATTGAAGAATTTGAGGACATCCTTGGACATCCCAATAATCAACAAATGGCATTACCCACATTGATTTCCAAAACTCAACAGAAGATGCTGATGTTATTTCAAATTTCGAAACCCGAAGTTCTTCGGTTGATGAGAGGTGAAAAAATTCTACTTGCTCCTTTGATTGACTTCTGTTTCTCTCATTTGGCCCCTACTAAGGCATGCTCTATCTTTGCTTGCTCGGCCAATTCTTGCTTGTTTCTTCTGACGGCGATATTGATCCACGAGTATTGGATATTATGGACCAAATGGAAGGAGACTTGTCGCCGGTACCTGTGATCTTAGCCGAGACCTTAGTTGGATTAGACCGATTTAAATCAGGATTGTCAAAGAGACTGATTGGGAGTCCGTTGCTGCTTTAGTTAATTACCTAAACTGTGCTTTCAGATTTTCAATTTAGGTTTTCTCTTTTTTTTATTGCTCTAACTTTTGCCTAGTCTGCCCTTGCGGGTTTTCGGAACTAGCGAGCTGTCCTAATTTTAGCCTAAGCTACCCTTGCGGGTTTTCAACTTAGCGGACTTTTTTTTCTTTTTCTTCACAGATTTGGCTTTAGGAGCATCTTTGTTTGCTTGATACTCCATCCATGGATTTTGCCAGATACCTGCCACGTCATCATTCTGCTAGGAAGCTACTCCATCTTGCTTCTTCATATGCTAACTGGGTTGACTGGATCCACTCATGCTCCGAAGTCAATATCCGTTGGTTGGTAACTTGGTGGAAGATTTCTTGTATCACCATGCTGACATACTTGATGTATGTTCCCCTTACTGCTCTTCGTCAAGGTATATGTTATGACCCTCGCCGACTTGGCCGTCAGTATGGAGCTGAGCCTCGTGATTCTGACTTTGCTCCTGACTTAGACATGCCTTGCTCGACTGAAGCCTATTTGGATCGGCTGAGGCAAATCTGGCCTGCATGTTACACTTATCGACTGCCATAGATTTTACATTTGTCAATTTAGGAAGTGTATTGTTAGGATGAAAAAATAACTAAAGTAATAAAAGATGCTTCTTTTCCATTTATAATTTGTCATCACCTTTCGCTATTGTGTTTATTTATTTCATCCATATCTAGTCAAATAGTTATAACAGTGCACATAGAACAATTTTAACATTAATCCTATTTTATTAAATTGGGGAACTACCAAACATAAAGCCAGCATACACAATATCACTCCTATTGCCAACTAGCCCTTTCGGGTTTTCTAATTGACGATTTTCTCTCATTTAGCCCTAATTGTTGCCTAGCCCGCCCTTTTGGGTTTTTGGGACTAGCGGACTGCTCTAACTTTTGCCTAGGCCACCCTTTTTGGGTTTTCAACCTAGTGAGCTCTTTCTTTTTTATTTTTCATACATAAAACTTCTTCAACCTATCAATGTTTACTGGCTCACTAAATTTGTTCCCATCCAGATCTAACAACTTCACCGCACCTTTGTTCATGACTTGTTTCACGACATATGGCCCCTCCCAGCTAGGTCTGAACTTCCCTCTTAGATCAGATACATTAGGCTTACACTGCTTCAACACTAAATCCCCAACTCTAAATTTTCTAATCTTAACCCTTCTATTGTAGGCCCGAGCTATCTTCTTTTGATATAGTTGGTGATGGTATAGTGCTTTTAACCTTCTCTCTTCTAGCAGAGCTAACTGTGTGTATCTGCTTGCTACCCATTCTGTTTTAGGCAGTTCAGCTTCCAAGACTACTCTTAACAACTTGATCTCAATTTCAATAGGCAACATTGCTTCCATCCCATAAACCAAAGAGAACGGTGTCATTCCAGTAGGTGTTCGCACACTTGTCCTATATCCCCACAAAGCAAAGGGAAGCATCTCTGACCAATCCCTGTAAGTCTTGGTCATCTTGGACAGAATTTGCTTAATTGTCTTGTTTGTTGCTTCTACTGCACCATTAGCCTTTGTTCTATAAGGAGAGGATC
Source organism: Garcia nutans (assembly GCA_947685225.1). Taxonomy (NCBI): domain Eukaryota; kingdom Viridiplantae; phylum Streptophyta; class Magnoliopsida; order Malpighiales; family Euphorbiaceae; genus Garcia; species Garcia nutans. The sequence continues at coordinate 31,647,333 of CANTUV010000013.1, forward strand.
GATGATGATGGATGTGGTACTTGGAGAATAAATCCTTAACTGCTCCTTGAAACTGTACCCCATTGTCTGATATCACACTATGCGGGACCCCATATCTGTAGATGAGGTTCTTTTCAATAAACCTAGCCATTTGGCTCACACCCATCTTGTTGAAAGATTCAGCTTCAACCCATTTTGAAAAATAATCTACTGCTACTACAATAAATCAGTGACCGTTTGAAGTTGTAGGATGTATCTCTCCCATAATGTCGATACCCCAGGTGGCAAATGGCCAAGGTGAAGACATTGAATGCAGTTCATTAGGAGGCATGTGATTCAAGTTACTATACCTCTGACATTGTTGGCACTTCTTGACAAACTCAATACAGTCTCTCTCCATGGTCAACCAATATTAACCTTGTCGAATAACCTTCTTAACCAAGGCCAAACCACTCGTTTGCGGACCGCAACTTCCCGCATGTATTTCTGACATGATGCGCTCCACTTCAGGTTTTCTTAAACATCTCAAATGCACTCCATCAGGCCATCTTTGATATAACTCTCCATGGAAGGTGATGTATTGAAATGACCACCGCCTTATGGCTCTTCTCTCTTCCTTTGTTGCCCCTGGTGGGTATTCTCTTTCTTCCAAAAATCGCCTTATAGTATCATACTACGCATCATGGTCCGTATCAATTTCCATGATTGTTTCATATTCATAGCAAGGAGCTGATGAACTGGTCAAGATTAGAGGCTTAAGGAATAGGCTAACAGGGTTTTCCCATGCCGAAGCCAATGTGGCTAGGGCATCAGCCATCTGATTTTCTTCCCTTGATAGGTGTATAAACCTACACTCCTTAAAGTTCTTCTTCATCATGGTCAAGTAATGGTAGTATGGTTTCAATTTTTCTTCTTTCAACTCCCATTCTCCATTTACTTGGGATACAACTAGCAATGAATTGCCATAAACTTCCACCTTATCCTCCTTCATAATCATTAGGGTTTCCAAACCGAAAATATAAGCTTCGTACTCCACCATATTATTGGTTGCCCTAAATTTCAATTTCTTTGGTAATGGGATAAGTTCCCCTTTGGGTGATTCTAGTATAACTCTCAAACCTGCTCCTTTCCTGTTTACTGCTCCATTAAAGTACATTTTCCACCCTTGTACTTCAATTGCTTCTAAATGTTCATCTGGAAACTCCAAGATTACCCCCTTCACTTTCTGATAATGGTTGTTGGGCCAGGAATTCTGCCATCGCTCTACCTTTGATTATTTTCCTGGTTATGTATTCAACCTTAAATTCTTCTAATATTATCAACCATCTACCATATTTCCCAATCAAAGAGGGTGTCTCCCTTAAGTACTTCATTGGGTCCAACATGGAAATTGCTTGCACACTATACGATTGAAAGTAATGCTGTAACTTCTTAGAAGACCAAACCACGGCTATACAGGTCTTTTCGATGATACTATACTTAATTTCACAAGGTAGGAGCTTTCTACTCAAATAGTAAACGGCATGCTCAATCCCTAACTCATCTGCTTGGGCTAGCATGGCTCTGATTGATTCTTCTTCTACTGCTAAGTATAGTAATAGAGGTTTACCTAGTTTAGGTGGTTTTAAAACAGGTGGATTCAATAAATACTCTTTTATTCGATCAAAGGCCTTTTGACATTCTTCATTCCATACGACCGATTGATTCTTTCTAAGTAATTTGAAGATAGGCTCACAAATTGTTGTGAGCTTTGCTATAAATCTGCTAATGTATTGCAGTTTACCAATGAATCCCCGAACTTCTCTCTCCGTCTTTGGGGCTGGCATATCCCTAATTGCTTTAACTTTGTCAGGATCTATCTCAATGCCATTCGGACCAATCACATGTCCCAACAATTTACCTGAGTTAACACCGAATACACACTTCTTCGGGTTTAATCTTAGCTTATATTTCAAAGCTCCATCGAAGAATAACTCTAAGTTTTGGAAGTGTTGCTCCCTTGTGTCCGATTTTACCATCATATCGTTAACATATACTTCAACTTCTTTGTGCATCATGTCATAAAATAGTGTGGTGGCCATCCTTTGGTAGGTTGCTCCAGCATTCTTTAAGCTGAAAGGCATCACCCTATAACAAAATATACCCCATGTAGTAATGAAAGCAGTTTTGGCTTTATCCTCTTAGGCCATTAACACTTGATTGTATTCGGAAAATCCATCTACAAATGAGTGTAGCATGCTAGAGGCTGCACTATCAATGAGAACATCTATATGATGTAAAGGAAAATCATCTTTATGGGAAGCCTTGTTTAAATCTCTATAGTCCATGCAAACCCTTATTCTCCCGTCTTTCTTTGGCACGGGTACTATGTTGGCTAGCCAATCTAGGTATTCTATCACTTCAAGGAACTTCACTTGTATTTGTTTAGTGACCTCTTCTTTAACCAATTCAGCCCACTCAGGTCCTAATGGCCTAAGCTTTTGTTTGACAGGTTTTATATGAGTGTAAGTAGGAATATGATGCTCGGCTATGTCTCGATCTATCCCCAGCATATCTTCATAAGACCAAGCAAATACTTCTTCATATTTTTTGAATATTTTTTCAAATCTCTCTCTCTCTCATCAGGAGTAAGGTCAGATGCTATGATAATGTTTTTAGGATTTTCAATTGTTCCCAAATCTAATGATTGTGTGTTAACAGAATTAATATTAAAGATGCTCATGTAACTGCTATTTGAATGTATGCAACCATCAGGAGAAACATCACACAAGTAAGCAAAATCAGACTTTATTGCATTCATTTTGGAAAAGAAAACATCATCATCCTCATACAAAGCAGACAAATTAAAATCAAAATCAAAATCATTGTTCTCAGAATCATAAAGTAGGATGTCTTTAAACTTTTTGTAATATCCCAATATATGCCCTAGAAGTTTTAACACAATTGTTGTGTGATTTGAATTAAAGGTATATATGTTTTTGAAAAAGAAATGATTGTGAAAATGGAATGTATATGTTGTATATATGTTAATATATAATACATATAAATTGGTCAAAAGAAAAGTCAAGAGAAGAAAGGGTGTGATGGAGGATTTTTGGAAATAAGTAATTATTATTATTATTATTATTATTATTATTATTATATATATATATGGTTATCGTGAGAAGAGGAGAAGATATTTTCTTTCTTCTTCTTCTTCCCCTTTTTGGTTCTTGCACGAGAGAGAGAGAGAGAGAGAGGTGATGATCTTCATCAAATTTCTTAAGGATTTTAAGAGTATTGAAGATGGAGATGAAGATTTGGCAACATATTCAGGTAAGTACTAATCTCTTGAGTTGATTTTGTTGATTACATGTATATATGAGCCTTTATCTTCTTATTTTGATTTCTTTTGGATTGAGGTTATGTTTGGTATAATTGGTGTTAAGATGAAGATAATGAAAGATTGAAGTATGTAAATGTGTGGAATTGATAACTAAGTGATGATATGTTGAGATAATTGTGAGGATGATGATGAATGGTTGAGTTAGGGTTTAGAATCAATGAATTGGTACTTTGAGTAATTGATTATAGTGATGTATATATATTGATTAGTATGATGATATAATGAAGTTATATAAATGTTAAGGTGATAGAAAATTGATAATTATAAACAAAGATAATGGTTAAGAGGGTTTGGTGTGAATTTTGAAAGGTTTGGATGAATTTTGAAGTGTTTGGTCTTTAAATCAATGAAGGACACGACTAAGTTATGAGAGACACGGCCAAGTTAGGGCAAACCTGGCCGTGTTGGATGAGTTTTGGAGAGACACGGCCATTGGCTTGGCCGTGTCCCTTGCCTGTGTTTGTTACTGTTGGATTTTTGTTGAGAGACACGGCCGTGTCCCTTGCCCGTGTCTGCCTCGGATGATTTGGTGTTGAGTGACACGACCACAAGCTTGGCCGTGTCCCTTGAGTGTGTTGGCTACTGGATGTTTGTTTTGGGAGACACGGCCACAAGCTTGGTCGTGTCCCTTGAGGGTGTTAACTTTTGTGTTTGTTATTTGTTCTTCATACATTGTTGGATCTTCAAATGTCTTTTGTACCTAAAAACACTTAAAACAATAATGATCCAACCAAATGAATATGGAAGACTCTAAATCCATGAATAATTTAAATTGTTATGTATATATCAATGATGATATAGGAAATGTGGTAGATATAATGATCATTGAAAAAGTATGTGCAATGTCATTGATTAGGTATACTTGAGTGATGGATTGATCAATATGATTTGATGATAATGTTGATACTATATGAACCATATTATGTCTTATGCATTGTGAACCTTGTGAATTGTAATGTGGTATGTGAATAATGTAATTTGTGATGTTATACCAATGATGTTATATATATATATACATAATGTGAAGGATATGATGAAGTAATTGCTTATGTACAATTGAATAATGAAATATTATGATATGGTTTGAGATATAATATGATGTGAAGTCATTGTTATTGACTATGATGATTCAAATGAAATGTGAAGCCATTGTTATTGGCTATGATAATTCAAATGTGATATGAAGCCATTGTGATTGGCTATGATGATTCAATTGAATTAAGTGGGGCATATTTGCCTAGATGATGATGAGAATTGATAATGAAATAATAGATGAATTGTGTGTCTGATATGTTATTCATTTTCAGAGTTCTGAGTTTGGAGGCATGCCTATAAAATGAAAGGTAACAGTCTTGCCGGGTTGAGGATCTCTTCAATTTGAAACGAATTGAGATCCAAGAGACTGGGTCTGTTACACTATGCTAATTGTGATTATGAGATATATGATTTGTAACAGTCTTGCCGGGTTGAGGATCTCCTCGATTTAGTCGGGTTGGTGGTCCAAGAGACTGGGTCTGTTACTTGATAAATGTGAAATGTGAAATGTGAAATGTGAATTATAGTAACAGTCTTGCCGGGTTGAGGATCTCCTCGAGATTTGCCGAGTTGATGGTCCAAGAGACTGGGTCTGTTACACTATTCATGGATAGAGATATATATAAATGATGCCTACGGGCTTGATGATTATGATTATGGACCAAAGCAGTAACTCTGAACTTGGAATAACATATTAGTGTGTTGTTTGGGCCCGAGTCTGTCTTTGTTGTCAATGTGATATTTAAATGTTGAAATAAATGAGTAATGAGATCTATAACTGCCTTTATTGGAAGTATGATTCATGTTTAATGAATTGTGGATAAAATAATGTTATGAAGTATGCTTGTGTAATATGTGCATTGATGTATTGAAGGTGAATATGTTTTGAGGGACTTTCTTGATATATGATTTTATAAAAATAAAGTATGATGTGTAAAATATATATATATATGAATATGGAATTTGTGAGAATTGCTTTCATAAAGGTGTTGAATAGGTCTTTGAATGGTAATTGGTTGAATTAATGTATATGTTTATGTATATGAGATTAGTGGGAACTTGTGAAGAATGCATTGAGAAAAGAAAACGTGGTAAGAGAACAATAAAACATAATGCTAAACATATGAGGTATGATAATTTTGGTAAAGTGTATTTTATTATTTAGTTGTACTACTAAGCTTTCGGGCTTAGCGCAGATGTTTAATCGCGCAGGTATTTATGCGGTTGATCTGGAAGTCTAGCTGTGATGCCACGAGAAGGGTAAGAGTGTCTTGAGACCAACTAGAAGGTGATGCATACATATGTGATTTTAATTATGTTGTATTTTTATAAGAATAATGATTTTCGTAAATGTTCTTTAATTTAATGTAATATCGCTTGAATTTGAATAAAGGATTTTAAAGTAAAACGAAAAGTGACATTCTTATACTTTATATACGTATTGTATGTATACCAGGTATATGTATAGTACTTATATAGAGTATGGGGGTGTTACACTTTTCTTCAACCAGGGTGGCAATATCCTCCGGAGTCTTCTCGGCTTTCAAGGCAGCTTCATTCTTCTCTTTTGGATTCAATTCTTTGTTGGTTGACAGGTTGAGCTCTTTCTTCACTTGCTCCACTAGCTCAGTAACATCTGCAAAAATTTCAAAACCTAGGATTAACTTACCCATGAAAAAGATTGGCTCAGGCCTTCCTTGGAGTGTTCCCATATCTGGAGCTTTGACAAAGATCTCTTTAAGTGGTGGGAAGCTCATCTTCTCACTCTTCTTTGGCTGGACATCGTTGTCTTCATCATATCCCAACCCTTTCTTGGAAGTTTGAGTTCTAAAATCTGGTAACTTTGTCAAACCGGCCTTACATTTTCCAAGACCAGCTCCAGGAAGGTAGTTCATGTTCTTCATCATATTCAAGACTTTGGAGTCCACTACTTCATCATCAGAAATTGCAGCCACTTGAAAACCATTGAGAGGCCTCTCAACCATTAGACCGTTAACAATCTCATTATCTTCAGCTTCAATGACCACTGTCTCATTTCCATTGGGGAATTTGATCTTCTGATGAAGGGTGGAAGGAACTCCACCAAGAGGGTGAAACCATGGTCACCCTAAGAGTAAGGTGAAGGTAACTGGTATTTCTAAAACAACAAACTCAACAATAGATTCAATTGGACCAACCTTGACAACAACTTTGAAAGTCCCTTCGGCATGCCTCTTAGTGTTGTCATAAGCACGAATCGTTATTAGATCTCTTGTTTACATGGCTAGCTTTGGTAATATCTTAAGAGGACAAACATTTATGGTGGACCCATTATCAACCATTACACAAGGAGTCCTCTTCCCCTTAACTTCTATTTTGATAAAGAGAGGGCGGATGTGGTCTCTCCCCTCCTCTGGTAAGTCCGCATCCAAAAAAGAAACTGCTCCCATATTAACTTCACTCTTTTCTTGGACCTCTTCACATTTCATTACTTCCCCAATTTTTATAAAGTTGATCAACTCCTTCGGTGTTGTGGAGGTAGAAATTGGCATGCTAGCTAAGGCTTTGGCTATAGTTTCTCGGTGCTTTTTAGAAGTAGCTAACAAGTCCCAAATGCTAACACTTGCTTGGGTTATTTTCAATTGCTTGAGCATAGTATCATCTTCTTCTATTTCGACTTCCTTCCCCTTATTAGTTTCTATTTCCTTAGGTGGTGGCCTTGCGTAAGGCTTACCGGATCTAGTATTCATCACCTCATCTTCTTCGAGCTCGGACCAAATCCACTCCTCCTTCTTGAATACAATATCATCATCACTATCACTTGAATCCCAAAACCCTTTGATAATGCAAATTGCTACTTCTCCACCCATCATAGCTTGTTCAAGTTTGACAAATGCCTCTTCTTCTTTAGTTGCTTTTTCATCCACATCTTGAAAAATATGACAAAGTCCTCATGCAACCCTCCTCCAATCATGAACGTTGCCGGTGGTGGTACTCTATTGAATTTTGGCAATGGGTTGTCTTTGGTGTTTGGCTTGTTGGGCTCGAGTAGCTTCCCATTATCAATTAGATTTTGAATCTCATGTCTCAACCTCACACATCTATCCGTGTCATGTCCTTGCATTTGGTGAAATTGACAAAATGCTTTGGTGTCAAAATTAGATGGGAGAGGGTTAGGCAAAGGACGAGGATTTAAGAGTTGTAGCAATCCTTTTCTTTGAAGCTTGTTGAGAACCCAAGACATCGATTTTCCCAATTCTGAAAATTGTCTCCTTGTTCCTTGGTTAGTAGCATTAACACCGATGGCCTTTTGCATGCTTTGGCTACCAGGTTGATAGCTCCCTTTCTCGTTCCTTTTTGTTGCAAAATGGCTTTTCTCCCTTTCCCATTCTTCAATTTGCAAACCAGCATGGAGAAGGTCTTTGAAATCATGGATGAGTGTATGAGATATCCTCTCATGAAGATTAGGCAACACCTCTCTCACAATCATCCTTATTTGATCAGATTCATCGGGCCTCTTCTTGAGTAAAGCGGCCTTGTTTCTCCATCACTTCACATAGTCCACAAAATTCTCATTTGGCCTTTTCCTTATGGACTCCACTTCCATTAAAGTAACTTATAACTCAACATTATATCCATATTGTTGGATGAAAGCTTTGTAAAGTAGATCCCAACTCTTTTGTGTTCCATCATCCAAGGTATTGAACCAGTTTTGGACAACAGGGTCCAATGAGAGCATAAAGTACCTTAGGGTTTAAGCCTTAGTAGCTCAGGCAGACTGCATGGCAGTGATGTACTGCTTCACATGGAGATGAGGATTTCCAGTGCCATTGTACTTTGCAAAAGATGGCATCTTGAACTTATAAGGGACCTCTTCATCTAGCTCAAATAGTTTATCGATCTTGGACATCTCTTCAGTTTTTAGTTTCTTCTCAAATTTCTTTTCTAAATCCGCAATCATCTTTTCAACATCGGATGTCTCGGTCTTTTCAATAGTTGCTTTCTCACCAACCTTTGGTTCTTTCTTTTTCTCTTGAACATCTTGGTAGTATTGAGCCTAATCATCATCATCATCAATGATCACCCTTTCATCATCAAAAACCACTTCACTAACTTTGGTCTTCCCTTTGTCCTTCGATTTCTTAGTGCTAGCAGATGCCTCGGCATGGTTCTCTAAGATTGCAGTCAACTGGTTCTTCATGGTCTCAGCTAGGGCCTCTTTGATTTCTTCCATCTTGGCATTGAGGGCCTCATCCACCATCCTTTTAATTTGTTTGGGCTCCATTGTTTTTGGTGAGCAAGTGATTGAGTCATTGCTAGATACTTCATCTCCGGCATAGGTCGAATTGTTATAAGCTTTAGAACTATCGTAATCCAGGGCTGTGAGCCATAGAGGATCAATGATATAAGATGCAAATGTATGCATATATGCATGTATGCACAAACAATCAACAAATAAGGATAAATAGGGCATTCCTTCCAACCTTATAACATCCACAGACGAATGACGAGTCCCTTTTCCTAGGTATATGGTTGACAAAATACCAACATGGGGTATCTAGTTATATTTTCGAAAATGTAAATCAATCCATGATAATTCCTATTAATTAGGTTTTAATCTATTCTACCAACTATAGTAGCTTTTATGCTATATTGGATTAAAATGAAATTAAGAGGTTTATTATAGATAGATTTCTCACTTGAAAAAAAGGTAACTAATGGTTCATGCCAAAAACAAGCCCATGGTTAATTTATTCTTACTGTAAACTAGGACCACAATTAATTTTTGGTATTTCATAATTGACCTAAATATTTTTGCAAGCTCTTTGTAAGAAAAGGTTGGGTGAAAATAGTTTTGTTTCTAAGCCCATTGTAAAAGATTTTAGAAAAATGGACTATGGGCCAAAGAATTTTTGATTTATTTTTAGAATAGTCTTATGTCCAAAGACCAACTTGAAAAAATTTTGAAAATAGCTTTGGTCTTTTGGACTTTAAAGAAAAGTTTATTTTGAGCTTACAATATACTTAGGTCATATAAGAAAAAGAACAAACTAAATAAGCCATGATTTAGACTAATATAAACTAACCATAGTCAAACAACATGCATTTGGGGTAAAACCTGAGGAAAGTAACTAGGCCAATTACATGAGATTTAGTCTTTGGGTTAAAAGACTTAGGTTCCCATAGCAAGTATATACCAAATGGTACGAGGCTATGAGTGGTTATGCCATGCTTGATCTCCATACCTTGAGTGAAAGTATGGTATCCCTTACATAACATAACACGGGTAACACGAGCATCCTAACTCACGCACATGATGCAATCTAAGATGATGCAATGGATAATATCACTATAAGAAAGAATAGAATAATATAAAGACCAACGGAATCAACTTCTCTTATCACCAGTGGAGTCACCACTATGAGCGGGGATTTTTGCCCCCACTCCCGGTCGAATGGTTCTTGCGACTTTGGCACTATTTAGGCTCGGGGCCTTAGAGAACACGGACCTAAGTCCGAAGAAAATGGAGTCGCCACCCGGACGGGCTGGGAAAAAGAAAGGGGTGGATGACTTGATTCCTAAGGAATCCCCAACCCCTTAATGGGTTCGGAAAGTTGGGTACATGTGGGGAAGGTGAGAAATGGCCCAGCACCCCCACAACGCCCGGTTCATTGAAACCGACCTCCTTTACAGGTCTTAATATTATAAAATTCTTAAATATAACAACATTATCCATATTACACACAATAATTAAAAGAAAGCATCAATATATTAAAATCAAAGCAAGGTCCAAGCAAAACAAATAAATGGACACCTATCGAAGGATAGAAACATGTCCTTACATCACATGCCTAAATAGGACACCGACCGAAAGGTAAATATGCCCTTTACATAGGTTCTAAATTAGAAAAGAAAATTAAATTACATGATGTTTAACTAATGAGGTACCCACCAAGTGGAAACATACCTCTTACAACATTTGGAAATCTAAATAAATTGATAAAAGTAAATAATCATTCATCATAAATAAACCATTCATCAAAGATATTAAATATCAATAGAAAGTAAACATTCATCCATGATAAATTAAATGAACCAAGCATTGAATTTAAATAAATTAAAGCATAAGAAATAAATCAAAGCATAATCAAATATAGAATTAAATAAAGCAAATAAAATTCCAATTATAGCTACCGTTTCCATTTAGGGCTCTTTATCTCATGTATTAAGGTTTTGGAATTCATAGAATTAGGCTACTTTGACTTTTTTATGGAATTAAAATAGATTAAGGTTTTATGTTTTGAAAGGTTGGTAAGACTCTTTGATTAAACAAATTAAGGTTTGAATGGTGAAATCATGAAACTAAGGTTTTGCACACTTTAAAACACTTTTGATTTGTGGTTTTAAATGATGATTTCAAGCTTACTGTGTAAATTTAGAATATTTGTGGTTCTATGGTTTTTAAAGTTTTAAAGGATTAAATTTTAGAAAAAAATTAAGGTTTATGGTTTTAAGTGGTTAGGGTTTATTATTTTGAGTTTAGGAATTGAATTAGGGTTTTAGAAGTTTTGAATTAGGGTTTCGGGTGATCTTAGAATTTTAGAATTTGGAAAAAGCAATTGAATATTTTTAGGGAGTTTTATGAAAATACACCAACGATTTAAAGTTTATAAAGAAAAAAAGGTAGTTTTTAAGGCTTTTGGAAAGAAACATCATATTATTTAAGGGTTTTGAAAAGAAACATGTTAAATTAGGGTTTTAAGATTTTGATGAAACAAAAGTAGCAATTGTAAGTTTTTTTTTTTTGGAAAACAAAGCAACGGGATAGTGTTTTTAACTTTAGAAAATTTAAATTAAATGTTCTGGGATTTTTTATCTTTGAAGAATTAAGCTACTATAAACAAAAAACAAAAAGAATTTAGAATTCAAACCTTCTTTCGTGGGGTTGCACCGAAATTGCTTCTTGGATCAACCAAATCAAAGGCAGTTGATACCTTTGATGAATTGCTGAATTGATTTTCGGCTCCTCAAAAATTAGCTTGGTTCCAATACTTTCCTTCACAGATTCGGTTTCAAATTTTTTCGAATTTCCTCCTTAATTTCTGATTCCTTTTTCTCCTTTTTTGTGTTGTTATTTATAGAGGGTTTTTTTATGGTTTTTTCCTTGTTACTCATGTCTTTCAATATTTAATAAGAAAAGGAAATCGAAACCTAATTGTATTAGGTTTTGAAAAATTTGCATCGAAAAAATTGCGCTAGAGAAAAAATCTGCCACAGCTGACTGTGGCAACTGCGGGAGAGGTGCGCCTGCAGGGGGGCAAAGGCCATTTCGCCCGCAGGATTTTCCTGCGGGCAAAATGGCTTGGGCCATTTCTCGCAGCCCGACTTTTTTTTTGTTAATTTTTATTTTTTATTATTTTTGAATTTTTATTCATTTTACCATTTTTACTAAAATAATAATTAAAATTAATTAAGATACAATAAAAATTATTTTGGACTAACTAAAATATTTTGGACAACACAAAAGTTATTTTGGACTAATTAAAATATATTGGACAGGACCGGGTAAAAAATTAATGGTCTACAGTTTGCCCCCTGCTTGAATGATCTAAAACTTCAATGAAAGAGAGTGAAAAGCAACAAGACTTAATTTTTGAGATGGTGGAGGTTTTGGGTTCTGGACCCGGTTCGAGTTCTGGACTAGAGGATCTAAGGAAAATTTGGGTTCTGCACCCGAACTAAGTTCTGGACTTAGAAATAATTCTAGGTTCTAGACCTAATGGTAAAATTGGGTTCTAGACCCGAGCTAAGTTGGACTTTGAAAAGATTCTAGGTTCTGGACATAAGAAAAATTTGGGTTCTGGACCCAAGCTAAGTTCTGGACTTAAAAATAATTCTAGGTTCTGGACCTAAGGAAAATTTGGGTTCTGGACCCGAGCTAAGTTCTGAACTTAGAAACAAATTCTAGGTTCTGGACCTAAGGAAAATTTGAGTTCTGGACTTAGAAACAAATTCTAGGTTCTGGACCTAAGAAAAATTTGGGTTCTGGATCCGAGCTAAGTTCTGGACTTAGAAACAAATTCTAGGTTCTGGACCTAAGGAAAATTTGGGTTCTGGACCCGGTTCGAGTTCTGGACTCAATGAAGATTCTAGGTTCTGGACCCGATTCGAGTTTTGGACTCAAGAATAATTCTAGGTTCTGGACCTAAGGAAAATTTGGGTTCTGGACCCGAGCTAATAAAAAAAATTTTGGCTAATTTTTAGGCATGTCTTCTTATTGCCCCTTGGGTGTAAAAATATTTATATAGTTGTAATTATTTGAATGATTAAAATAAATAAATGAATTTACAGTTTATTTATTGTGTAGTCACTGTTCATGAACTATTTACTATTTATAAATAGTAAATTTACTATTCGCAAACAGTATCAAATAGTATTTACTATTGGAAATAGTAATATTACTATTCATCAATAGTAATACTATTTATGAATAGTAAAATTCATTATTCATAAATAGTAAAATTCACTATTTGTCAATAGTAAAGTTTACTATTCATGAACATTTTTGAATTTTGTTTTTTTGCTTACTGTTTCTCTATAAAAAGAAGCTGATATTTCATTTCATTTAATAGCAAAAATTTTTACATTCTAATTCTCTCAAATTTCTTTCAATTTTAGCACATATTTTTTCAAAAGTAATGCATGCTTCGAGGTCAGGGACTAATTCTAATGCCGAGTTATTAGAGTTTATTCGGCACCATGAAGATGGAAATTTAGATATACTGACTGGGATGCCGCTTCACCACAGTTCCAATGAAAAGAGCGCGGTAACTTTCTCTTGATTTTTTTTATATTTGTTATTATGAAAAATAAATTAATTTAAGTAGTTATAATAATATGTACTTACCTGGTATTAACTTACCTGGGTCTGTGTTAGCATGATCGTGGCGTTGTTCGGGCTGGAGAGTGTATTTTCAAAGCCCGACAATGGTACGATGTAATGCCTTCTTCGGTAAGGCGGATTATTCGAGATTGCGGCTTTGAGCAGTTCATCTTACAATTGCCGTCTGAGGAATATCAGATAGACCGAAGCGTAGTCCAGGTGCTTGCAGAGCGATGGCTGGATACAACTCACACTTTTCACTTGCCCATTGGGGAGATGACAATTGGTCCGGTCGATTTTGAAAAGAAACATGTTAAATTAGGGTTTTAAGATTTTGATGAAACAAAAGTAGCAATTGTAAGTTTTTTTTTTTGGAAAACAAAGCAACGGGATAGTATTTTTAACTTTAAAAAAATTAAATTAAAGGTTCTGGGATTTTTTGCCTTTGAAAAATTAAGCTACTGTAAACAAAAAACAAAAAGAATTTAGAATTCAAACCTTCTTTCATGGGGTTGCACCAAAATTGCTTCTTGGATCAACCAAATCAAAGGCAGTTGATACCTTTGATGAATTGCTAAATTGATTTTCGGCTCCTCAAAAATCAGCTTGGATCCAATACTTTCCTTCATAGATTCGGTTTCAAATTTTTTCAAATTTCCTCCTTAATTTCTGATTCCCTTTTCTCCTTTTTTGTGTTGTTATTTATAGAAGTTTTTTTAAGTTTTTTTCCTAGTTACTGGCGACTTTCAATATTTAATAAGAAAAAAAAATCGAAACCTAATTGTATTAGGTGTCGGAAAATTTACGTTGGAAAAATTACGCTGGCAAAAAAATCTACCGTAGCTGACTGCGGCAGGTGCGGGTGAGGTGCGCCTAAGGCCGGGCGAAGGCCATTATGGCCTGGCAATATTCTGCTGGCAATATTTGCTCGCAACCCGACTTTTTTTTGTTATTTTTTATTATTTTTGAATTTTTATTCATTTTACCATTTTTACTAAAATAAATATTAAAATTAATTAAGATACCATAAAAATTATTTTGGACTAACTAAAATTTTTTGGACAACACAAAATTTATTTTGGACTAATTAAAATATATTGGACCGGACCGGGTCAAAAATTAAGGGTCTACAGGGGAAGAAATTCCTAGAGATTCTAAACATACAATTTTATTAGGGAGATCTTTTATGGCTACAACTAACACATTAATTAATGTTAAAAATGAAAAATTTACCATGACTGTTTTAGGTCAAACTGTAGAATTTTCAATTTTTAACACTTCCCCTATGCTCACTATTACTTTGTATGAGTGCTTTGGAAGTTCTTTAAGCTCTTTCATTGATTTTACTGATAATGTTGTTGAAGAAATTTTCTTGCAGGAGAGTGGTGAAGACAAGTTAGAAAGGGCTCTAAATTTGCAGGAAGAAGTTAAGGATTCAAATGAGGAGATTCAATCAGAGGGGATTGAGCTTAAAGAACTTCCAAAGCACTTAAAGCATGTTTTTCTTGTGGAGAATAACTCACAATTAGTTATAATTTCTGCTACTCTTAGTAGTAAAAAGGAAGATAAACTTGTGAGAATGTTGAGAAAATTTAAGAGAGCTATTGGTTGGGGGTTAAGTGATATCAAGGGTATTAGTCCCTCTATGTTCATGCACAAGACAGTTTTAGAGGAAAGGGCTAAACCGGTGGGAGAGGCTCAAAGGAGTCTTAACCCTAATATGAGCGAAGTAGTGAAAAAGGAGGTTCTAAAATTGCTTGATGAAGGGGGTAATCTACACCATTACTGATAGTGAATGGGTTAGTCTCATACACGTCATGCCAAAGAAAGCATGTTTAACTGTGGTCCAGAATGAGAAAGGAGAGTTGGTACCTACACAAACACAAACCGGGTGACAAATCCATTGAGGTATTTATGGATGAGTTCTCTATTTTTGGTAATTCTTTTGATAATTGTTTACAAAAGTTGACTCTCGTGCTTGAAAGATGTATTGAATGATACGTTTTGGGTTGGGAAAAGAGTCACTTTATTGTTGATCATGGGATTGTTTTGGGTCATGTTGTTTCTCACAAAGGGATTGAGGTAGACAAGGCTAAGGTTGAATTAACCATGAATCTACCTCCACCTACATCTGTTAAGGGGATTAGAAGTTTTTTAGGACATGCTGGATTTTATAGGAGGTTTATAAAAGATTTTTCAAAAATTTCACATCCTTTGTGTCATTTACTAGGAAAAGATGTCCCATTTGTTTTTTATGACAAGTACTTAGAAGCTTTTGAAATTTTAAAAGAAAATTTAACTTCTGCTCCTATAATTGTTGCCCTAAATTGGGATTTTCCATTTGAAATTATTTGTGATGCATCGAATTATGCCATTTGAGTTGTTTTGGTCCAAAGAGTGAATAAATTGATGTGTGTAATTTATTATGCAAGTTTATCTTTAAATGATGCACAAGTGAATTACACAACCACTGAAATGGAAATGTTAGCTATGGTATTTTCACTGGAGAAATTTAGATCTTACTTGATAGGTTCTAAAGTCATAGTATTTTTGGACCATACGGTCTTAAAATACCTATTGACCAAATCACAAGCTAAACCTAGGCTCATTAGGTGTGTATTGATGTTGCAAGAATTCGATGTTGAAATCAAAGATCAGAAGGGATGTGAGAACGTGGTAGCCGACCATCTTTCTATATTGAACTCTCATGATAATGATGCAGAAATTGCTTGTGAAATTGCTTTTGAAAAATTTTTAGATGAACACTTGTTTACTTTAACTCAAGCACCTTGGTATGCAGATATTGCTAACTATCTTTCTTGTGGTGTTATGAGAAATGATTTGAATTTCTAGGCAAAGAAGAGGTTCTTGAATTCATGTAAGTACTATTTTTGGGATGAGACATATTTGTTTAGAATTTGCAGGGATGAAATCATAAGAAGATGTGTACCAGAGGAAGATAAAAAATAAGTGCTGTAATTTTCCATAACATGTATCGTGGAGGGCATTTTGGAGGAAAGAAGATTACTGGGAAAGTTCTTCAAAGTGGTTTGTATTGGCCTACTCTTATTAAGGATACTTATAATTTCTGTACAAGATGTGATAAATGCCAAAGAGTAGGGAACATTAGCAAAAGGAATGAAATGCCTCTCAATATTTTTATTGTGGTTGAAATTTTTGATGTATGGTGAGTAGACTTCATGGGGCCATTTCCCAAGTTCTTTAGTTTTGAATATATTCTTCTTGTAGTGCATTATGTGTCTAATCAAGATGCCTAGAACAAAAATGGTGTCCCAACACAAGAGTAGGTAACCTTCATCATCCTCTTCATCATCTTCAAAGAGACTGACTCTTCTAGCATGGGGTTTCTTTCCAACGAGGTATGTAAGCGAAGAATCCCTTGATACTCTCCAAATTAGAGAAAATTTTACTAGATATGTTTAAAACCATGGATGGGAGCAATTAGTTTCCCTTAAACCTTTGCAATTCCAATAACTTACCATAGAATTTCTAACCTCTCTTAGGGTTGAAAGAGATGAAAAAAAGATTTGCACTAGGTTTAGCTTTAAATTGCTTGGAAAACTATGTGTTCTTGATATTGAACAATTAAATGCTATTTTTGGTTTCCATCAAGAAGAGGAAAAATGTGTGCCTAAAGGTTTTAGACAATAATTCGCATAGGGAGCAATAGGCTCGAGTGGAATGTATGTGGCCAAATTGGCCAAGGCAACAAAATCAATAAATCCCACCTTGAGGTATTTATATAGGTTTATGTCATGTGGGTTCTTTGCACAAAAAGAAAGTATAGGTGTGGAGGAACTAAGCAAGCTATTTTTCTTAGATTGTGCTAGCAATGCTATACACATGAGTGTCGACTACTGGTTAGCTGATGTTTTTGATAGCGTAGCAAATAGAAAATAGGGCACAATTTGTATAGGTGGATTGGTGACCACCTTAGCTATGACACTGTTGATGGTTTTGACCGCACTTGCCATATGACTAGAATTTTTAGAAGTGATTCATTAGACCTTGCTACCTTTGAGAAGATGTACATGGTTACAAAAAAGGGAGGGGCTTATGTGATGGATTCAGATGAGCAAGTTGCACTAGGGGACCGGCAAAAGTGACCATGAGTTGATGAGGAGTCTGACTCGGATTCACTCAATTTGGATGAAGATGCTCCGGCTCTAGAAAATTAGGAGATTATTAGTAGGATTGAAGCATTGGAAAGCAAGGTATATCATAATCATGTTGAAGTCCTTTACCAGTTTGAGAAAATCAATATCAACCTTGGCAAGATCCTTAGCCTCCACCCTTCAACAACATCATCGTCACATCCTCCATCACTATAGATCATATCAGCTTCTGCCTTTTGAGAACACTTCTTATTTTTCTTATTTTCAGTTGTTGAATATTTTAGTTGTTATTTTTGTTACTGATGTTTGTTATTAAAACTTTATGTTTTTGGTTATTTTATATTTATTACTTTTTGATCTTGAATAATTAATGTTTTGTGGATGAAAGGTAGCACTTGCCTCACAAAGAAAATGATGGAAATCATGTTGTACTTTAACTCATACTTCTTTTAAATTATCCCAGTTTCCATTGAGGACAATGTCAATCTTAAAGTGTGGGATAGTTTTTGTTCACAAATGCAAGCTTTTTGTTTTTCGCAATTTAGTTGTTGTTTTTAAGTCTTTGTTTTAATTATTTTTGTTAAGTAATTTGCCTTACTTTACATATTGATTTGAAGTATATTTTTTATGTTCAATTGTTATAAGTTTCTTGGTAGATGACCGTTTAATTTTTGAAGCTTGAATTGAAGAATTAGATAAAATTGGTGCTTATTGTTGATTTGTTGGATATTCCTTGCATTTCCTTTTTTTTTTTAACTTGTGAGAAATTGAGACCTATTAATTTCTTAGCCAACATAATATTCTTTTTTATGTGCAAGCATCTTTGATTGATGAATAGATAGAACTTGCTTTGACATGATTAAGGCAATTAGGTGAACCCATTTTAGCTTAAAAGGACCAACCTTATATTCAACCTTAGTTAGCCAATTTTGGGCCTATTTCATTTCTCCTTTTCTTTCTTTTTCATGACACTACTAGCTTTGAACCATGCTATTTTATCTCTTACCCTTTAATTAAGTCAAGAGCATTTGAAGTGCATTAATGATTGAGTGTTGTGTTAAATAAGTGTGGGGTTAAATTAAATGGGTTTAAGATTGCAAACCATTGTGTTCTTTAGTTGCAAACAATAATTTATAAAATAATAATAATAATAATAATAAAGTAAAAAATTAGAAAAATGGTAAAAAAAATTATTGTTCTTGTTGGAAGGGTTGAAATGAATTTGGGAATGATCTTTGCAAATTTAATAAGTGGATTTCCTAAAATGTTCTTTAATGTCTAGCGCTAAGTGATTGGGAGGTATGTTGGGATTGTTGGTTGTACTACGCTGGTTATTTTACTCTTGAAGTGCTCTTGAACTTAGTGGATAAACTCATACTCCCAAATGTCATGCCCTTACCTTAGCCCCATTACAACCAAATGAAAGATCTTATGATTGATGATTGATTGGAATTTAGTGGTGGAAGTTTGATTGATAAGAAAGCTTATGGTGATAATCGTTCATTGAATGTTATGAGTGTAAACACTACTTTATTAAACACTCCAAAGAGTTGATGAGGGAGTGACAACATTTGTTATGCATGAAGAACCACTAAATTACATGAGTATTGGTTTTGTTTGGTTTGATATTGATTACGAATTTAAGAAATTGGAAGTCTTGATACATTCTTATAACTCTTGAACTTGACTAAATTTTCTTATTTAGTTTGTTTTAATTTTAACTTTGCTTAGGGACAAGCAAAAAATTAAGTGTGGGATATTTGTTTCAATCATTTATGTTTATATTTTTACAGTAATTTTATTGGTTTTTAGTTAATTTTTCTTTTAATTTGTGTTTAAAGATTGTTTAAAGTATTTGATTTAGGTTTAAGTGCAAAACAATGGAGTGATGAATCAAAGTTTATAGAAAATCAAGAGACACGGCCAAGACACCACTTAGCTTGGCCGTGTCACTTATCAAAAGCAAAGAGAAGTAGGACATGGGCTGAGGCAACAAGGCTTGGTTGTGTCTTTCAGGAAAATTGGGCAAAGATAGACACTAGCAAGAGACATAGACAAGGCCTTGGCCGTGTCCCACTTGATGAAACCAAAGAATAAAGGAAGCAAAGCAAATAGTAGTGGTGAACACAAGCAGAAGACACAGCCAAGCACTGGCCGTGTCATGTGACTTGGCCGTGTCACACCTGAAAAAGAAAAAGAATATGGGCAGCTATGGACATGGCCTCAAGGCTTGGCCATTTCGCAAGAAGAATGAGTGACACGGCCAAGTCACTCAAGGCTTGGCCATGTCTCATATGGTCCCTTTAAATTATTTTGCACAAAGTGAGGGACAAATGGGGGACAAAAGACTCTTTATTTTAAAAAAGAAATATTAAAAATGAGTAAAAGGTGGATGGATTTAAGGGAAGAAATATTAAAAAAGAAAAAGAGGGAGACAAAGAGTGGTGTGTGAGTTGGCAAGACATGCTTGGTGTCTTAAAAACATTGAAAGGAATTGGAAGTGGAGATGATGAAAATATAGATACACGTTTGGCTTGAGGGGCTATCTAGCTCTTAGTTTTTGGTTTTTATTTTTGATTGGGAGACACCATTCTCTCTTCATTTTCATTTCCATTCATCTTTCATTTCTTCTATAGACAAGACTTAATCAAGTTTGGGGATTAAATTGAGTGAGCAAGCTACTTAGAAGATTATGATTTGAAGAAAGCTTGATTAGAGTTGTAAGCTTGAGAGATTTATCATTCCACCTTTTAAGAAGAGAGCCATTGATCGAAGAGGGCTTGGAAGTTGTTCATCATACATCAAGGTGGAAGCTAGGAGGAAGACAAGTAGTTCAACTCTTTGCATCTACAAGGGGTTTTTCATATTCTCTCTTTTAATTAATTTTTAGATTATTGTTGTTTTATTATGAGCATTAATATTACAATGTATAATTTTGATTTGATAAATATTGAGATGGATATTTGTTTTAAATTGATGATGAGCTAATTTACTCATGCCTTGGGATGTAGTAGATTTGATTGAATGACTTGTTTTGATAATTCCATTAGTATACCTTGTTATTGGTTTATTGCATTGGACTTAAAGTTAGTTTGATAGATTGGCCACCTATTAATCACTTAATATTGAATGATGGATCGAGAGGTGAAATTCAATATCGAAACTATATAATCAACCACCCTAAGAATGAATTAGAAATATAAGTTCTAGGGTTTATTTAATTTTCAATTTCAAAACAATTGGTTATTTTTAATTCATGAATTTGAAAACTAATGAATTGGTTATTACTAATTGAACTCAAGGGACAAATTAAAATGCAAGCTTATATTAATGGATAATTTGAGAATCAAGATTTAATTAAATTGATCTACAACTCTAGGCACCATTCCTAGATTTGAATTAATCTTGCACAACCACTACTCATTTTTACTTTCAAATTTTAATTACAACTCACAAATTCAACAACACACTCAATTTCATTAGAGAACACGGGCCTAAGCCTTGAGAAAATGAAGTCGCCACCCGGATAGGCCGGGAAAAAGAAAGGGGTGGATAACTAGATTCCTAAGGAATTCCCAACCCCCTAATGGGTTCGAAAAGTTGGGTACGTGTGGGGAAGGTGAGAAATGGCCCAAAACCCCCACAACGCCCGGTTCATTCGAACTGCCTCCTTTGCAGGTCTTAATATTATAAAATTCTTAAATATAACAATATCATCCATACTACATACAATAATAAAATAAAGTATCATTATATTAAAATCAAAGCAATGTCCAAACAAAATAAATAAATGGACACTCATTCGAGGATGGAAACATGTCCTTACATCGTTCATGTCTAAACTAAATAGGACACCCACCGAAAGGTGGAAACATGTCCTTTACATTGGTCCAAAATATAAGAGTGATTTAAATTACATAATACTTAAATAATGAGATACCCACAAAGTGGAAACATGCCTCTTATAATTTTAATACTAAAATAAACTAATAATAATCATAATAATAAAGAAAATATCCATTAATGATAAATTAAATAAATCAAGCATTGAAATTAAATAAATCAACCATCAAAATATATAATAAACATTCATCCAAATTTAAATAAAATAGTAAATATATTAACTTTAGGGATTCATGCATCAATTAGGGTTTATAGGGTTTTATGTTCAATAACTAGGGTTTTGCATATACTAGTTTAATTTGTGGAGAAATATTTTAAAGTAATAACATAGCTACTGGATGTTTAAAAGAATTAAGGTTTGGATGTTTTTATGAAAATAATGTTACTGTGATTTTAAAAAGTAGGTTTAGTTAGGGTTTTAAGCAAACATCATGAAATTAGGGTTTTGGAACCTTAAGACATTAGGGTTTATAATTTTAAAAGATTGGGTTTTAGGTTCACTAGATTAGGGCTTTAGGTGTTAATGAACTTGTCATAAAGTTTTGATATTTTAAAAATTAGGGTTTAGGAAAACTAGGGTTTACTGGATTGGGTTTTTGAGAAAATTAGAGTTTTTGATATTTTGGAAAATATATTTGACCTTAGGATTTAAGAAAATAATTTAGAGTTTTATAAAAACAATTATGATTAAAGTTTTTAGAAACTGTAAAGAAGATTAGGGTTTTGAAGAATTAAAAAAACATTTTGAAGTTTCAAACAAATAAGTTAGGGTTTAGAGGATTAAGAAAATAGTTTGGGGAAAAATAATTTAGGGTTTTAAAGTTTTAGAAACCGAAGAACAGTTTTAGGATTTTTAAAGTTTTGGAAATAGAAGAACAGTTTTAGGTTTTTTGGATGAATGGACGATTTAATCTGTAAAACATATTGCTAAGTTTAATAATTTAGGTTTCTGACTCAATATCAAAACAAATGATAAAAACATTTAAAAGAAAATATGGCAATAACATCGTATGCTTAAATAATTCATGAATCTAAACGTAAGAATGTTGTAAATATAATCAAATCAAAGATTTATAATCAAACCTCCGTTCGTTGGTTCCTCCACAATTGGCTTCTGGTTGAATAATGACAAAGGCAATGGTGCTGCCTTTGATGGATTGATGAATGATTCTTTTTACTAACGTTTTGCCGTTTCTTTCTCCTAGGGTTTCTGTCTTCTTTTTCCTTCCAAGTCAGAAGTCCCAAGTCTCCCCAGTAAATTAATTTTTTGATCCTTAATTTTGTGTTTTAATGTGGTATTTATAGGAAAAATAATAAACCTACTTCTAATTGTCTAAGGAAATTCAAACCATTTAGGAAAAGAAACCAAAACCAAATAGAATTTAGTTTCGGAAAAAACTACGCTGGAAAACTGCGAAAAAACTGCCTCGGGCTAAGATTGCGAGCAAGGGCTAAAAATTGCTGCGGGCCAGCCAATTCGCTGCAGGAAATTCCTGCGGTGAATTGGCCCAAGGCCATTTCTCCACAGGAACTTCCAGCGGTGAATTGGCCCAAGTCGATTCTCTCTTTTGGCGACGAAAAATTTCATCGTCGATTTTTATTTATTTATTATATATTTATTATAATTATTGTTATTATTTCAAATTTACTAATATTACTTTTTTATTTTTATTAAAAATTATAGATAATAAATAAAAAAATAGATATTATTTAATTAAAATACCACAAAAATTATTTCGGACTATATAAAAAAAATATCGGACCAGACTAGATCAAAAATTAAGGGTCTACAGTTTACCCACTGCTTGAACGATCTGAAACCATGGCAAAAGAGAGTAAAAAGCAATAAGACTTAATTTTGACAAAATAGACTTAATTTTTCTGAGATGGTTTAGGTTTTGGGTTCTGGATCCGGTTCGTGTTCTGGACTCGGAAAAGACTTGCGTTCTGGATCCGGGATGGTTTGGGTTCTGGACCAGGTTCGAGTTCTGGACTCGGAAAGGACTTGGGTTCTGGACCCGGTTCAAGTTCTGGACTAAAAAAGACTTGGGTTCTGGACCTAGGATGGTTTGGGTTTTAGACCCGGTTCGAGTTCTAGACTCGGAAAAGACTTGGGTTCTGGACCAAGGATGGTTTGGGTTCTAAACTTGATTCAAGTTCTGGACTCGAAAAAGACTTGGATTCTGGACCTGGGATGATTTGGGTTCAAGACCCAAGCTAAGTTATGGACTTAAGGGTAATTTGGGTTCTGGACCCAAGCTAAGTTCTAGACTTAAGAGTAATTAGGGTTCAGGACTCGAACTAAGTTCTGGACTTAAGAAGGAATTTAGGTTCTAAACCTAAGTTAAGAGAGATTTAATTGTCTATAAAAAATAATTGTAGTCAGTAGGATGCTAAAGGAATTTGCAAAAAGTTTAGCTAATTTTACTATTCACATATCTTCTTGCCCCCTGCGTGTAAAAATATTTAAAAGTTTAAAAATATTTATATACACGCAAGAATCTGAATGATTGAATTGAATAATTGAGTTCCCTATTTATTTACCGTATAGTAACTATTCATCAACTATTTATTTACTATTTATAAATAGTAATTTACTATTTATCAATAGTAAAATTTACTTTTTCTTTTTTTCTTTTCTCTTTTTTTTCATGAGAATACTATTTTTTCTTTTTGATTTTTTCTTTTTCCTTTGCCGTTTCTCTATATAAAGCTTGCAGCTCATTTCTTCATTTCATTCGTAGCTGCTCTGTAGACCTTTAATTTTTGACCCAGTCCGGTCCGTTATTTTTTATGTAGTCCAAAATAATTTTTTGTGGTATTTTAATTAAATAATATTTATTTTAGTATTTAGTATTTATAATTTTTAATAAAAATAAAAATAAATAAACAAAAATAAAAATCGGTGATAGAAAAATCGAGGACGAATTTTTCATCGCCGAAAATAGAATTGGCCAAGGCCAATTCGCCCGCAGGGATTTCCTGCGGCGAATTGGCTAGCAGCCTAGCCAATTTCACCAGCGCTCGCAAACCATCGCAATTTCTCGCCAACGCTCGCAGTTTTCGCCAGCGAAATTTTTCAAAGCAATTTTTTCCAAAACCAAATTCCATTTGGTTTCGGTTTCTTTTCTTAATGAATTTTAGTTTCCTTAAACAATTAGAACTAGGCTTATAATTTTTCCTATAAATAACACTTTAAAACTCAGAATTAAAGGACGGAGACTGGAACTTGAGACTTGGACTTGGGATTAGGAGATCAAAAATTGGACTTTTAAAACTTGGATTACAGAAAACCCTAGCCAGAGAAGATTAGCAAGAAGCAAGCACTCAATAATTCATCAAAGATAGCCACACTGCCTTTGTTTTTGTTCTTTCAGAAAATAATTTTTGGTGGAACCAACAAACGGAGGTTTGAATCTCTATTTTATTTATTTATTTCTTTACAGAAGCTTCATTATTCAAATTGAAATAATTGTTTCCTTATACAAATTGGTCAAAACCCTAAAATCCTAAATTGTTTGTTCTATTTTCAAAACCTTAAAAATCCTAAAATGTTTCTTCTAAACCTTAAAACCCTAAATTGCTTCTTCTGTTTCCAAAACCTTAAAAAAACCCTAAAACGTTTCTTCTAAGCCCTAAAATTGTTCCTCTTCTTTTTCAAAACCTTGAAACCCTAAAATTGTTTCTCTTCTATTTCTAAAAACATTAAAAAAACCCTAAACTATTTTCCTCTAACTTTTTCCAAAATTTCCAAATGTTTTCTTAAATCTCCAAACCCTAACCTACTTTATAGTTTCTAAAAATCATAATTATTTTATAAGACTCTAAACTGTTTTCTTAAATTCTAAAACAAAATATGTTTTCCAAAATGTCAAAAACCCTAATTATCTCAAAACTAATATGGTAAACCCTAGTTTTCCTAAACCCTAATCCTTAAAATCATATAAACCTAAACCTTAAAACTCAATACAGGAAACCTAAAATCACAATCCAGTAACTAAGAGTTATAAACCTAATATCTTAAGATTCCAAAACCCTAATTTCATAATGTTACCCCTAAACCCTAATTTTATTCATGAAACCCTAATCCATTCCAATTTTCCAAAACCTTTATAGTAAGTTAAAAAAATAACAAAAATAATACTAAAATCCCAAAACCCTAAATGTTAATTAAAGAACTTTAAGTAGAAATACTAAACCCTAATTTGTATCTTTACTTGCTTTATTTAATTTTAGATTAGAATATGTAGTTTATTATATGCTTTGAAGGTTGATTTATTTAATTTCAATGCTTGATTTATTTAATTTATCATGGATGGATGTTTTCTTTATTGTTATGATTATTATTTGTTTGTTTTAGTATTAAAAGTGTAAGAGGTATGTTTCTACTTTGTGGGTACCTCATTAGTTAAATATCATGTAATTTAAATTGCTTGTATATTTTGGACCAATGTAAGGGACATGTTTCTACCTTTTGGTGGGTGTCCTATTTAGTTTAGACATAAATGATGTAAGGACATATTTCCATCTTCGGATGGGTGTCCATTTATTTGCTTTGTTTGGACATTGCTTGGATTTTAATATAACGATGCTTTATTTTAATTGTTTCATTTAATATGGATAATATTGTTATACTTAAGAATTTTATAATATTAAGACCTATAAAGGAAGCCGGTTCCAATGAACCGGGTGTTGTGGGAGTGTTGGCCCATTTCTCACCTTCCCCACACGTACCCAACTTTCCGAACCCATTAGGGGGTTGTGGATTCCTTAGGAATTGAGTCATCCACCCCTTTCTTTTTCCCGACCCATGCGGGTGGCGACTCCATTTTCTCTGGACTTAGGTTCATATTCTTTAAGGCTCCGAGCCTAAACAGTGCCGAAGTCGCAAGAACCATTCCATAGGGAGTGGGGGCGAAAATTCCCGCTCACAATGATGACTCCACTGGGAATAAGAGAAGTTGATTTCGTTGGTCTTTATATTATTCTATTCTTTCTTATAATGATATTATCCATTGCATCATTTAGATTGCATCGTGTGCGTGAGTTAGGACGCCTGTGTTACCCGTGTTATGTTAAGTAAGGGATACCATACTTTCACTCAAGGTATGGAGATCGATCATGGCATAACCACTCATAGCCTCGTACCTTTTGGTATATACTTGCTATGGGAACCTAAGCCTTTTAACCCAAAGACTAAAGCTCATGTAATTGGCCTAGTTACTTTCCTTAGGATTTTACCCCAAGTGCTTGTTGTTTGACTATGGTTAATTTATCTTAGCTTAAATTATGGCTTATTTGGTTTGTTTCTTTTTCTAATATGACCTAAGTACATTGTAAGCTCAAAATAAAATTTTCTTTAAAATCCAAAAGACCAAAGCTATTTTCAAAACTTTTTCAAGTTGGTCTTTTGACATAAAACTTTTCTAAAAACAAATAAAAAATTCTTTTCTCATGACAAAGCCCAAAATATGTTTTTTCTAAAATCTTTTTTACAATGAGCTTAGAAACAAAATTATTTTTATCCAAACTTTTCTTACAAAGAGCTTGCAAATTATTTAGGTCAATTATGAAATACAAAAAAATCAATTGTGAGCCTAGTTTATACTAAGAATAATTTAACCATGGGCTTGTTTTTGGCATGAATCATTAGTTACTTTTTCAAGTGAGAAATCTATCTATAATAAACCTCTTAATTTAGTTTTAATCCAATATAGCATAAAAGCTACTATAGTTGGTTGAATGGATTAAAACCTAAATAATGGGAATTATTATGAACTGATTTCCATTTTCGAAAATATAACTATTGGTTGAAACGTCCGAGGGAAATATTCAAAAACAAGATACCCCATGTTAGTATTTTGTTAACCATATACCTAGGAAAAGAGACTCGCCATTCGTGTGTGGATGTTATAAGGTTGGAAGGAACGTCCTAATTATCTTTCTTCATTGATTGTTTGTGCATACATGCATACATGCATACATTTGCATCTCATATCATTGATCCTTTCTGGCTCACAGCCCTGGATTATAACAGTTCAAAAGCTTACAACAATCCGACCTACACCGGAAGTGAAGAATCTAGAAATGAATCAATCTCTTTCTCACCAAAAGCAATAGATCCTGAACAAGTTCAAAGAATGGTGGATGATGCCCTCAATGCCAAGATGGAAGAAATAAAAGAGGCCCTAGCTGAGACCATGAAGAACCCATTGACTGCAATTTTAGGAAATCATGCCGAAGCATCTGCTAGCACTAAGAAGCCAAAGGACAAAGGGAAGACTAAAGTTGGTGAAGTGATTTTTGATGATGAAAAGGTGATCATTGATGATAATGATGATTGGGCTCAATACTACCAAGATCCTCAAGACAAGAAGAAAGAACCAAAGATTGTTGAAAGATCAACTATGGAGAAAACCGAAACTTCTGATGTTGAAAAGATGATTGCAGACTTAGAAAAGAAATTTGAGAAGAAACTGAAAACCAAAGAAATGTCTGAAGTTGACAAATTATTTGATCTAGATGAAGAGGTTCCGTACAAGTTCAAGATGCCATCTTTTGCGAAGTTTGATGGAACCAGAAATCCTCATCTCTATGTGAAGCAGTATATCACTGCTATGCAGTCTGTCCGAGCTACTAAGTCTCAAACTCTAAGGTACTTCATACTCTCATTGGATCCTGTTATCCAAAATTAGTTCAATACCTTAGATGATGGAACACAAAAGAGATGGGATCTGTTATACAAGGCTTTCATCCAACAATATGGATATAATGTTGAAATGGAAGTTACCTTAATGGAAGTTGAGTCCATTAGACAAAGGCCAAATGAGAATTTTGTGGACTATGTGAAAAGATGGAGAAATAAGGCTGCTTTGCTCAAGAAGAGGCCCGATGAATCCGATCAAATAAGGATGATTGTGAGAGGGGTGTTACCTAGTCTTCATGAAAGGATGCCTCATACACTCATCCGTGATTTCAAATATCTCCTCTAAGCTAGTCTACAAATTGAAGAATGGGAAAGAGAGAAGAACCAATTTTCAACAAGAAGGAACGAGAAAGGAAACTATCAATTTGGTAGCCAAAGCATGCAAAAGGCAGTCGGCGTTAATGCTACTAACCAAGGAACAAGAAGGCAGTTTTCAGAATTGGAGAAACCGATGTCTTGGGTTCTCAAAAAGCTTCAAAGAAAGGGATTGTTACAATCCTTAAATCCTCGTCCTTTGCCTAATCCTTTCCTGCCTAATTTTGACACTAAAGCATTTTGCCAGTTTCATCAAATGCAAGGGCATGACACGGATAGATGTGTGAGGTTGAGGCATGAGATCCAAAATTTGATTGATAGTGGGAAGCTACCCAAGCCCAACAAGCCAAACACCAAAGACAACCCATTACCGAAGTTCAATAGAGTACCACCACCAGCAACCTTCATGATTGGAGGAGGTTTGCATAAAAGTTTTGTCATGTCCTCTTTCCAAGATGTGGATGGAGAAGCAACCAAAGAAGAAGAGGCATTTGGTGAAATTAAACAAGCTATGGTGGGTAAAGAAGTAGCAATTTGTGTTGTCAATGGGTTTTGGGATTCAATCGATAGTGAGGATGATCTTGTATCCAAGAAGGAGGAGTGGACCTGGTCTGAGCCCGAGGAATATAATGTAATGAACACTAGATCAGGTAAACCTTATACAAGGCCACCACCTAAGGAGGTAGAAATTAATAAGGGAAAGGAAGTTGAAGTAGGGAATAAAGAAGAGGAAGATGATACCGTGCTCAAACAACTGAAAAGAACCCAAGAAAGTGTTAGCATTTGGGATTTATTGGCTACTTCTAAAAAGCACCGAGAAACTATGGCTAAGGCCTTAGCTAGCATGCCAATTTCCACTTCCATAACACCGAAGGAGTTGATCAACTTCATAAAAATTGAGGGAGTGATGAAATGTGAGGATATTCAAGAGAAGTGCGAAGTTAATATGGGAGCGGTATCTTTCTCAGATGCGGATTTACCGAAAGAGGGGAGAGATCACATCCGCCCTCTCTTTATCAAAATAGCAATCAAAGGGAAAAGGACTCCATGTGTAATGGTTGATGATGGGTGCACCATAAATGGTTGTCCACTTAAAATATTGCCAAAGCTAGCATGTCAATAAGGGATCTAAACCCAACCGAGGTAACCATTCGGGCTTATGATAACACCAAGAGACATGCTGAAGGAACTTTCAAAGCTGCTGTCAAGGTTGATCCAAATGAATCTATTGTTGAATTTGTTGTTTTGGACATACCTGTTACCTTTGCCTTACTCTTGGGACGACCATGGTTTCATCCTCTTGGTGGAGTTCCTTCCACCCTTCATCAAAAGATTAAGTTCCCTAATGGAGATGAGACAGTGGTCATCGAGGCCGAAGATAATGAAGTTGTTAATGCTCTAATGATTGAGAGGGCTCTCAATAGTTTCCAAGTAGCCGTAATTTCTGATGATGAAGTAGTGGACTCCAAAGTCTTGAATATGATGAAGAACATGAACTACCTTCCCGGAGCTGGTCTTGGAAAGAGTAAGGCCGGTTTGACAAACCTGCCAGATTTTAAAATTCAAACTTCCAAGAAGGGGTTGGGATATGATGAAGCTAACAATGTCTAGCCAAAGAGGATTGAGAAGATGAGCTTCCCACCACTTGAAGAGATCTTTGTCAAAGTTCTAGATATGGGACCGCTCCAATGGAAGCCTAAGCCAATCATGTTCATAGGAAAGTTGATCTCGGGTTTTGAAATTTTTGCAGATGTTGTAGAACTAGTGGAGCAAGTGAAGAAAGAGCTCACTCTACCAGCCAACAAAGAATTGAATCCAGAAGAGAAGAAGGAAGCTGTCCTGAAAGACGAGAAGACTCCGGAGGAGATTGCTGCCCTGGTTGAAGAAAAGTTTGAAGACATTCTGCCTTATGATTTTGAGAACAATGATTTTGATTTTAATTTGTCTGCTTTGTATGAGGATGATGATGTTTTCTTTTCTAAAATGAATGCAATAAAGTCTGATTTTGCTTACTTGTGTGATGTTTCTCCTGATAGTTGCATACATTCAAATAGCAGTTACATGAGCATCTTTAGTATTAATTCTGTTAACACACAATCACTAAATTTGGGAATAATCAAAAATCCTAAAACCATTAGCATAGCATTCGACCTTACTCCTGATGAGAGAGAGATTTGAGAAAATATTCAAAAAATATGAAGAAGTATTTGCTTAGTTTTATGAGGATATGCCTGGAATAGATCGAGAGATAGCCGAACATCTTATTCCTACTTACACTCACATGAAACCATCAAACAAAAGCTTAGGTAATTAAGACCTGAGTGGGCTAAATTAGTTAAAGAAAAGGTCACTAAACAAATACAAGTGAAGTTCCTTGAAGTGATAGAATATCTAGATTGGCTAGCCAACATAGTACCTGTGCCAAAGAAAGATGGAAGAGTAAGGGTCTGTGTGGACTATAGAGATTTAAATAAGGCTTCCTCTAAAGATGATTTTCCTTACCTCATATAGATATTCTCATTGATAGTGCAGCCTCTAGTGTGCTACACTCGTTTGTAGATGGATTTTTTGGATACAACCAAGTGTTAATGGCCCAAGCGGATAAAGCCAAAACTGCTTTCATTACTACATGGGGTATATTTTTATAGGGTGATGCCGTTCGGCTTAAAGAATACTGGAGCAACCTACCAAAGGATGGCCACCACACTATTTCATGACATGATGCACAAAGAAGTTGAAGTATATATTGATGATATGATGGTGAAATCGGACACAAGGGAACAACACTTTCAAAACATAGAATTATTCTTCAATAGAGCATTGAAATATAAGCTACCTCAGGTAAATTATTAGGACATGTGATTGGTCCGAATGTCATTGAGATTGATCCTGACAAAGTTAAGGAAATCAGGGCTATGCCAGCCCCTAAGACGAAGGGAGAAGTTAGGGGATTCATTGGTAAATTACAATACATTAGTAGATTTATAGCAAAGCTCACAACAATCTGTGAGCCTATCTTCAAATTGCTTAAAAAGAATCAGCCAGTCCTGTGGAATGAGGAGTGTCAAAAGGCCTTTGAGCGAATAAAGGAGTACCTACTAAATCTACCTATTTTGAAACCACCCAAACCCGGCAAACCTCTATTACTATACTTAGCAGTAGAAGAAGAATCAATAGGAGCCATGCTAGCCCAAGCAGATGAGTCAGGGATTGAGCATGCAGTTTACTATTTTAGTAGAAAGCTCCTACCTTATGAAATTAAGTATAGTATCACTGAAAAAACCTGCATAGCCGTGATTTGGTCTTCTAAGAAGTTGCGGCATTACTTTCAATCGTATAGTGTGCTAGCAATTTCCAGGTTTGATCCAATGAAGTACTTAAGGGAGACACCCTCTTTGATTTGGAAGTATGGTCGATGGTTGATCATACTAGAAGAATTTGAGATTGAGTATGTAACCAGAAAAATAGTCAAAGGTAGAGCAGTGGCAGAATTTCTAGCCCAACAACCATTACCGGATAGTGAAGAGGTAGTTTTGGAATTTTCGGATGAACATTTAGAGGCCATTGAAGTACAAGGTTGGAAGATGTATTTTGATGGAGCAGCAAATAGGAAAGGAGCAGGTTTGGGGGTCATACTAGAATCACCCGAAGGGTAACTTGTCCCATTAGCCAAAAAGTTGAAATTCAGGGCAACCAATAATATGGTGGAGCACGAAGCTTGTATATTTGGTTTGGAAACCCTAATGATTATGAAGGTGGATAAGGTGGAAGTTTTTGGCGATTCATTGCTAGTAGTATCCCAAGTAGATGGAGAGTGGGAGTTGCAAGAAGAAAAATTAAAATCATACCACCATTACTTGTCCATGATAAAGAAGAACTTTAAGGAGTATAGGCTTATACACCTATCAAGAGATGAAAATTAGATGGCTGATGCCCTAGCCACATTGGCTTTGGCATGGGAAAATCCTATCAGATTATTCCTTAAAATTCTAATTTTGACCAGTTCATCAACTCCTTACTATGAATACAAAACAATCATGGAAATTGATACAGACCATGATGCATGGTGTGATACTATAAGACAATTTTTGGAGAAAAGGGAATACCTATTGGGGGAAACAAAGAAAGAAAGAAGAGCCATAAGGCGGTGGTCTTTGTAATACATCACCTTTCATGGAGAGTTATATTAAAGATGGCCTGATGGGGTGCATTTGAGATGCTTGAGGAAGCCTGAAGTGGATCATATCATGTTAGAAATACATACGGGAAGTTGTGGTTCACACATGAGTGGCTTGGCCCTAGTTAAGAAGATTATTTGACAATGTTACTACTGGTTGACCATGGAGAGAAATTGTATTGAGTTCATAAAGAAGTGCCAACAATGTCAGATGTATGATAACTTGAATCACATGCCTCCTAAAGAATTGCATTCTATATCTTCACCCTGACCCTTTGCCACTTGGGGTATCGACATTATAGGAGAGATACATTCGACAGCCTTAAACGGTCACTGTTTCATTGTAGTAGTGGTGGATTATTTTTCAAAATGGGTCAAAGCTGAATCCTTCAACAAATTGGGTGCAAGTCAAATGGCTAGATTTATTGAAAAGAACCTCATCTGCAAATACAGAGTCCCGCACAGTGTGATATCAGACAATGCGGTACAGTTTAAAGGAGCAGTTAAGGACTTATTCTCGAAGTACTGAATCCATCATCATAGATCCTCTCCTTATAGACCAAAGGCTAATGGTACGGTAGAAGCAACAAACAAGACAATTAAGCAGATTCTGTCCAAGATGACCAGGACTTACAGGGATTGGTCAGAGATGCTTCCCTTTGCTTTGTGGGGGATATAAAACAAGTATGCGAACACCGACTGGAATGACACCGTTCTCCTTGGTCTAAGGGATGGAAGCAGTGTTGCTAATTGAAATTGAGATCAAGTCGTTAAGAGTGGTCTTGGAAGCTAAACTGCCTAAAACAGAATGGGTAGTGAGCAGATACATGCAGTTAGCTTTACTAGAAGAGAGAAGGTTAAAGGCACTGTATCATCATCAACTGTATCAAAAGAAGATAGCTCGGGCCTACAATAGAAGGTTTAAGATTAGAAAACTCAGAGTCGGGGATTTGGTATTGAAACAATGTAAGCCTAATGTATCTGATCCAAGAGGAAAATTTAGGCCTAGCTGGGAAGGGCCATACATTATGAAACAAGTCATGAATAAGGGTGCAGTGAAGTTATCAGACATGGATGGGAACGAGTTTAGTGAACCAGTGAACATTGACAGATTGAAGAGGTTTTATGTATAAAAAGAGAAAAAGAAAAGAGCTCGATAGGTTGAAAAACCAAAAAGGGCAGCCTAGGCAAAAGTTAGAGCAGTCCACTAGTTTCGAGAACCCGAAAGGGCTGGCTAGGCAACAATTAGGGCTAAATGAAAGAAAATCATCAATTAGAAAACCCGAAAGGGCTAGTTGGCAATATGAGTGATCTTGTGTATGTTGGCTTTATGTTTGTTTCTTCCCCAATTTAATAAAATAGAATTAATGTTAAAATTGTTCTATATGCACTGTTATAAGTATTTGACTAGATATGGATGAAATAAATAAACACAATAGCAAAAGGTGATGACAAATTATAAAAGGAAAAGAAACGTCTCTTATTATTACTTTAATTATTTTTTCATCCTAACAATACACTTTTTGAATTGACAAAGGTAAAATCTATGGCAGATGATAAGTGTAACGTGCATACCAGCTTTGCCTCAGTCGATCCAAGTAGGCTTCAGTCAAGCAAGGCATGTCTAAATAGGGAGTGAATTCATAATCGCGAGACTCAGCTCCATACTGACGGCCAAGTCGGCGGGAATCATAGCAAGTACCTTGATGGAGAGCAGCAAGAGGAACACACATCAAGTATGTCTGTATGGTGATGCGAGAAATCTTCCACCAAGGTACCAACCAACGGATGTTGACTTCAGCGCGTGAGTGGATCCAGTCAACCCAATCAACATATGAAGAAGCAGGATGGAGTAGCTTCCTAGCGGAATGATGTCGTGGCAGATATCTACAAAAATCCATGGATGGAGTATCAAGCAAGCAGAGATGCTCCTAAAGCCAAATCTGTGAGGGAAAATTAAATTAAATTAAAAAAAAGAAAAGAAAAAGAGTCTGCTAAGTTGAAAACTCGCAAGGGCAACTTACTAGTTCTGAAAACCCACACGGGTGGACTAGGCAAAAATTAGAACAATATAAAAAATATATATATATAATAAAAAGAGGTCCGCTAAGTTAAAAACTAGCAAGGGCGGCTTAGCAAAAAATCAGGACAGCTCGCTAGTTCCGAAAACCCGCATGGGCGGACTAGGCAAAAGTTAGAGTAATAAAAGATAATAAAAAAGAAAGAAAAAAAAAGAAAGAAGTTGCAGTAAAATGAACATTATATATTATTTCTATACTTATTAGACAATGTTTACTCAATTGACAAAATATTCATACATCACTAAGAAGGAGGTGGTAGATCATCAAATAAAGCTCTGAAAAAATCATCGCCTGTCTGTCGGAGGAGGTAAATCACTCGTCCCGAGTCCGCCCAAAGCAGGAGCACCAGAATCTCTATTACCTTGGAGTTTCGATCTATAACAGTCCTGATTAGAAGTAGACAAAAGGATCTCATGGTCATCAGTTTGGGGGCCTCTAGATGAAGAAGCACCAAGATCTCTCATCCCCTGAAATCGAAAGTCTTGAAAATTTTGCTCTGATTGATGGTACAAATTTTCAAAATAAGAAACCTACTGATGACTAGCTACCAGCTCTTCTTGAAGTTTCTTATTTTGTTCTTCAAGCATCCTCTGTGAGCCAGAAAGGAAAACAATAAGAGCATACATAATCATGCATACATATAGCCTAAATTATCATGAAAAAAGAAAATCTACCAAGTAATTCATGTCAACGCCATGTGGATGAGATGGCATATCCGGTGGACTAGAATGAGCAAATGAAGGAGTAGTAAAAGAAGGTCTAGCCTCATGATCAAATGAGCCAACAGCCTGCTACAATCATTAAAAATGTTAAAATAAGTTTAGAAGCAATCACAATGGAAAAAAGGCAAAAGTTTACCTGAGAAGTGCTAGCCCCGAGATGTGGAATAAACTCTCCTCCCTCTTCATGATGTTCCTCTTCATCTCTACCCTCATTTTCTTTAAAAATCTCCCGTACACCAATAGGAGATACATCAAAGTTCAAAAGCCCAATTTGAATAAACTGGGTATAAGATGCACCCAGTGGATAGAGAAATGTTTCAACATCATAACCGTCCCGGGCC
This sequence comes from Garcia nutans, assembly GCA_947685225.1. Lineage (NCBI taxonomy): Eukaryota > Viridiplantae > Streptophyta > Magnoliopsida > Malpighiales > Euphorbiaceae > Garcia > Garcia nutans. Next base: position 31,682,976 of record CANTUV010000013.1, read on the forward strand.
AACCGCCATGCATCCTCCGGCATTGATGTGATATTCAAGGTATATTCCAGACAACGCATCAAAATCCTCCACTGCTCGGGACTGAGAAACCACTCATATACTCTCTCTCTGAGAAACCAGCCACTAGACACAGGGCCGGTGATGACTCGACGAGTATGTTGAAAAGGCAATGCAACATTCATTTAGGAAGTCCAGTTTGTCTGCTCTTCTGCATTCCACCAGGCCAAATTCACCTCAAAACACATAAGGTAAGTAAACTTTCATATATAAATTTTAAAGTATACTAATGTTATCTTTCCTGGTCCCAGGTTAAGCTGCTCAAGACAAAATGTTGGGTATGCACATGGTGAGAGCCGGGAACTTCTACAGGCTCAGACAACTAGAAATTTAATCTCGGATGCCCTACTCTCTCTCGAGAAATACCAGGCACCCTCACAAGATTATGCTTATATGCCCATGCCTACAACAATAATAAAAATCAAATTCATGCAAGAATAAGAATGGAATTGACGGTGGAAGAAAAGTACCTCGACAACTGCCATAAAGCCAACAAAAGACTTCTTATTTCGGCAAATTTTGCCAATACCATGGTAAAGATAGGCAAGGCTAGCTTCATCCCAGCCGTAAAGTGGTACTGTCCTCATATAAGTAAGGGCCCTCAACACTGACAAATGGATGGCAAATTCAGTGCTGCCTAAAATAGTCAATCCAAGCAAATACAACAAAAATCCTCGAGCATACTATTGGGCTGTGTCTCGGTGAACCCGTCCTTCATAGTTCATCCAATAACTACGAATTGGCTCAATTTTTATCTTGAAAGGCCCTTTATATGATGGTTCCATACTAATCAATTGTTAATTTCTTCAAATGTCAGAATATCATTGGTAAGAGGAACAGGAAGACCATCATACCGAATGCCGGTTATAGCAACAAAGTCAACCGGTCCAATTGTCATCTCTCTAATGGGCAAGTGAAAAGTATGAGTTGTGTCCAACCATGGTTCTGTAAGTGCCTGGACTACACTCCAGTCTATTGGATACTCCTCGAATGGTAATTGTAAGATGAAGCTCTCAAAGCCGCAATCTCGGATAATCTACCTTACCCGAGAGGGCGCAACATCATACCATTGTCAGGCTTTGTAGATACACCCTCCGGCCCAAATTACACAACGATCACGCTAACACGGAGCCAGCTAAGTTAACACCAAGTAAGTATATCATTATTTTATCTACTTAAATTCTTAAATTAATATATTTTTCCTAAATTTTTTAAAAAATAGAAAATATAAAGAAATGAAAACAAATAAAAAGAAAAAGAAAAACAAGGAAAAAAGAAAAACAGAAAAAAGAAAAAGGAAAAAATAATAAATAAATATATAAAAAATAAGAACAAAAGAAAACAAATAAAAAGGAAAAATGAAAAAATGAAAACGAAAGAAAGGAAAAAAAACACACAAGAAAAATAATAATTTGCCGTTAATATAAATAAATACCTTGCTGTTTTGATTTGAACTACGATGAAGCGGTATCCCGGCTAGTAAACCTATATTTCCATCTTCATGCCGCCGAATAAATTCTGATAACTCAGTATTAGAATGAGTTCCTAATCTTGAAACATACATTTTTTTTCAAAACTATAAGCTAAACTTGAAATGCTTATAGAATGAAAAGATTGTTGTCTGTGAATGAAATGAAGAAATCGTTCATTTATATAGAGGAAGGAAAAAACAAAATTCAAAAAGTATATTTCACTATTGATGAATAGTAGATTATTATTTATAAATAGTAGTTTACTATTTACAAATAGTAGAATACTAATTATAAATAGTAGGTTACTATTTAAAAATAGTAAATAGTTTATGAACAGTGACTACACAGTAAATAAATAGGAAACTCAATTATTCAATTTAATCATTCAAATACTTGCATGTATATAAATATTTTTGCACTTTTAAAAAAATATTTTATCATTCAAATACTTGCATGTATATAAATATTTTTGCACTTTTAAAAAAATATTTTTACACGCAGGGGGCAAGGAGAAGATATGTGCTTAAAAAATTAGCTAAATTTTTTGCCAACAAAATTTATATGCTACTGACTATAATTATTTTTTGCAGATAATTAAATCTCTATTAGCTCGGGACCAGAACCCAAATTATCCTTAGGTCCATAACCTAAAATCTCTTTTAAGTCCATAACTTAGCTTGGGTCCAGAACCCAAATTATCCTTAGGTCCAGAACCTAAAATCTCTTTTAAGTCCAGAACTTAGCTCGGGTCCAGAACCCAAATTACCCTTAGGTTCAGAACCTAAAATCTCTCTTAAGTCCAGAACTTAGCTCGGGTCCAGAACCCAAATTACCCTTAGGTCCAGAACCTAAAATCTCTCTTATGTCCAGAACTTAGCTTGGGTCCAAAACCCAAATTATACTTAAGTCTAGAACCTAAAATCTCTTTTAAGTTCAAAACTTAGCTCGGGTCTAGAACCCAAATTATCCTTAGGTCCAGAACCTAAAATCTCTTCTATGTCAAAAACTTAGCTCGGGTCCAGAACCCAAATTATCCTTAGGTCCAGAACCTAAAAACTCTTTTAATCCAGAACTCGGCTCAGGTCCAGAACCCAAAATTACCTTTAGGTCCAGAACCTAAAATTATCCTTGAGTCCAGAACTTAAACCGGGTCAAAAACCCAAAACCTCAACCATCTCAAAAAAATTAAGTCTTTTTGCTTTTCACTCTCTTTTACTGAAGTCTCAGATCGTTCAAGTAGGGGGCAAACTGTAGACCCTTAATTTTTTACCCAGTCCGGTCCGTTAGTTTTTTATATAGTCCAAAAAAATTTTTGTGGTATTTTAATTAAATAATATTTATTTAGTATTTATTATTTATAATTTTTAATAAAAATAAAAATGGTGAAGTTAATAAAAAATATAATAATAAAAAATAATAACAAAAATAAATAAAATAAATAAAAATAAAAATAAAAATCGGGATGAAAAATTCGTCGCCGAAAATGGAATTGGCTAAGGCCATTTCGCCGCAGGAAATTCCTGTGGCGAATTGGCTGGCCGCCTAGCCAATTTCGCCAGTGCTTGCAAATACTAGCAATTTCTTGCCAACGCTCACAGTTTTCGCCAGCAAAATTTTCCAACACAATTTTTCTGAAACCAAATTCTATTTGGTTTCGATTTCTTTTCTTAATGATTTTTAGTTTCCTTAAACAATTAGAACTAGGCTTATAATTTTTCCTATAAATAACACTTTAAAACTCAGAATTAAAGGATGGAGACTGGAACTTGAGACTTGGACTTGGGATTAGAGGATTGGAAATTGGCAGAGAAGATTAGCAACAAGCAAGCAATCAACAATTCATCAAAGGTAGCCACACTGCCTTTGTTTTTGTTCTTCCAAAAAGTAATTTTTTGGTGGAACCAACTAATAGAGATTTGAATCCCTATTTTCTTTATTTATTTCTTTACAGAAGCTTCATTATTCAAATTGAATTAATTGTTTCCTCATACAAATTGATCAAAACCTTAAAACCCTAAATTGTTTCTTCTGTTTCCAAAACTTTAAAAACCCTAAAATGTTTCTTCTAAACCTTAAAACCCTAAATTGCTTCTTTTGTTTCCAAAACCTTAAAAAAACCAAAAAATGTTTCTTCTGAACCCTAAAATTGTTCCTCTTCTTTTTCAAAACCTTGAAACCCTAAAATTGTTTCTCTTCTATTTCCAAAAACTTTTAAAAACCCTAAACTATTTTCCTCTAACTTTTTTCCAAAATTTCCAAATGTTTTCTTAAATCTCCAAACCCTAACCTACTTTACAGTTTCTAAAAATCATAATTATTTTATAAGACTCTAAACTGTTTTCTTAAATTTTAAAACCAAATATGTCTTTCAAAATGTCAAAAACCCTAATTCTCTCAAAACTAATACGGTAAACCCTAGTTTTCCTAAACCCTAATCCTTAAAACCTTAAAATCTTATAAACCTAAACCTTAAAACTTAATACAGTAAACCTAAAATCACAATCCAGTAACCAAGAGTTATAAACCTAATATCTTAAGATTCCAAAACCCTAATTTCATAATGTTACCCCTAAATCCTAATTTGACTCATGAAACCCTAATCCATTCCAATTTTCCAAAACCTTTACAGTAGGTTAAACAAATAACAATAATAATACTAAAATCCTAAAACCCTAAATGTTAATTAAAGAACTTCAAATAGAAACAGTAAACCCTAATTTGTATCTTGCTTTATTTAATTTTAGATTTGATTATGTAGTTTATTATATACTTTGATGATTGATTTATTTAATTTCAATACTTGATTTATTTAATTTATCATGTATGGATGTTTTCTTTATTATTATGATTATTATTTGTTTGTTTTAGTACTAAAAGTGTAAGAGTTTTGTTTCCACTTTGTGGGTACCGTATTAGTTAAATATCATGTAATTTAAATTGCTTTTATAATTTGGACCAATGTAAGGGACATGTTTCTATCTTTTGGTGGGTGTCCTATTTAGTTTAGACATAGATGATGTAAGAACATGTTTCCTTCTTCGGATAGGTGTCCATTTATTTGCTTTGTTTGGACATTGCTTGGATTTTAATATAACAATGCTTTATTTTAATTATTGCATGTAATATGGATAATATTGTTATACTTAAGAATTTTATAATATTAAGACCTGCAAAGGAGGCCGGTTCCAATGAACCGGGCGTTGTGGGGGTGCTAGGCCATTTCTCACCTTCCCCACACGTACCCAACTTTTCGAAACCATTAGGGGGTTGGGGATTCCTTTGGAATCGAGTCATCCACCCCTTTCTTTTTCCTGGCCCGTCCGGGTGGCCACTCCATTTTCTCCAGACTTAGGTCCATGTTCTCTAAGGCCCTGAGCCTAAATAGTGCTGAAGTCGCACGAACCATTCCACTGGGAGTGGGGGCAAAAATCCCCGCTCACAAGCTCATTTCTTCATTTCATTCATAGTTATACATCTTTTATATAAGAGAGTGAGTTTAGCATAGAGTTGAGGAGAAAATGCATGCTTCAAGATCAGGAACTCGATCTGATGCTGAGTTATTGGAGTTTATTCAGCGGCATAAAAATGGAAATGTAAGTCTACTAGCCGAGATGTCGTTTCATAGCAGTTCAAATCAAAAGAGCAAAGTAATTATTTATTTTAACAGCATATTATTTTTCATTTTTGTTTTTTTTTCTTTCTTCTTCTTTCTTCTTTTTTTATGTTATTTTTATGTTTCTTTTTATTTTTTGTTTCTTATTATTTTCAATTTTAGGAAAAATAAATTAATTAGATGAATATATTTAAGAATTTAACAAATAAGTAAATAGATAGACTAAAAATAGAACATAAATAAATTTAGCCTAAAAATCAGTGGTATTGATATGATGATATACTTACCTTGTGTTAGCTTACCTAGCTCCATGTTAGCATGATCGTTGCGTTATCCACGGTGGAGGATGTGTCTTATAAAGCCCGACAATGGTATGATGTAGCACCTTATCGAGTAAGACGGATTATCCGAGATTACAGTTTTGAAAGCTTTATATTACAATTAACATCCGAGGAGTGTCCGATAGATAGGAGTGTAGTTCAAGCATTGTCAGAACAGTGGATGGACACGACCCATACTTTTCACCTACCTATATGAGAAATGACCATTGGACTGGTCGATTATACAGCCATGACTGGTATCCGATACTATAGCCTTTCGGTCTCTCTTACCAATGATATTCTAACATTTAAAGAAGTCCAACAGTTAATTGGTATGGAACCATCTTTTAAAGGGCCTTTCAAGATAAAAATTGAGCCAATTCGAAGTTATTGGATGAACTATGAAGGATGGGTTCGTAGAGAAATAACCAAATAATATGCTCGAGGATTTTTACTGTATTTGCTCGGGTTGACCATCTTAGGCAGCACTGAATCTGCCATCCATTTTTCGGTGTTGAGGGCCCTTATTGATATGAGTATGGTACCCTTTACGGCTGGGGTGAAGTTGGCCTTGCCTGTCTTTACCATAGACTTGACAAAATTTGAAAAAATAAGAAGTCTTTTGTTGGCTTTATGGCAATTGTCGAGATACTCTTCTTCCACCAATGTCAATTCCATTCTTATTCTTGTATGAATTTGATTTTTATTATTGTTGCAGATATGGGCATATGAGCACAATCTTGTGAGGGTGCCTGGCATTTCCAGAGAGAGAATCGGGTATCCGAGATTAAATTTTTGATTGTTAGATCGTGTAGAAGTTCTCGGCTCTCACCATGTGCATACCCAACGCTTTCTCTTGAGCTGCTTAACTTGGGGCCAAGTAAAATAGCATTAGTATACCTTAAAATTTATATAAAAGTCCACTTACCTTATGTCATTTGGTAGGTTAATTTGGCCTGGTGGAACATAGAAGAGCGGACGAACTGGACTTCCTCCATGAATGCTGCACTGTCTTTTCAACATACCCGCCGAGTCATTGCCGACCCTGTGTCTAGTGGCTTATTTCTCGGAGAGAGAGTATACGAGGGGTTTTTTTATCCCGAGTAGTGGAGGATCCCGATACATTGCCTAAAATATACTTTAAATATCACATCAATGCCAGAGAATGCACGGTGGTTGGCTCGGCACGGTTATGATTTTGAAACCTTTCTCTATCCACCGGGTGCATCTTATATCCAGTTTAATCAAGTAGGACTTTTGAACTTTGACGTATCTTCTGTTGGTGTATGGGAGATTCCCTAGGAAAATGAGGATAGAGATGAAGAGGAGTATCATGGAGAGGGAGGAGAGTTTGTCTCACATCTCGGGGCTAGCACTTCTCAGGTAAACTTTTACCATTTTCCCATTGTAATCATTTTTTCTTAACTTGTTTTGACTTTTTAATGATTGTTGCAGGCTGCTGGCTCATTTGGTCATAAGGCTGGACCTTCTTTTACTACTCCTCCATTTGCTCAATCTAATCAACCGGAGATGCCATCTCATCCACAGGGCATTGATATTAATTACTTGGTAGGTTTTCTTGTTTCATGATAATTTATGCTATATGTATGCATGATTATGTATGCTCTTACTTTTTTCCTTTCTGGCTCACAGTGGATGCTTGAAGAACAAAATAAGAAACTTTAAGAAGAGTTGGCTACTAGTCGTCAACAGGTTTCCCATTTTGAGAAATTGTATCACCAGTCAGAGCAAGATTTTTGAGACTTCTGGTTTCAGGGGATGAGACATCCTGGTGCTTCGTCATCTAGAGGCCCCCAAGCTGATGACCATGAGATCCTTTTATCTACTTCAGATGAGGATCGTTATAGATCCAAATTTTAGGGTAATAGAGATTCAGGTGCTCCTACTTCTGGCAGACTCGGGATGGGTGATATGCCTCCTTCTTCAATAGGTGATGACTTTTTTAAGGCTTTGTTTGATCATGATCCACCGCCTCATTCTTAGTGATGTATGAGTATTGTATCAATTGAGGAAATAATGATGAAATATAATTTTTATTTTTACTGCAACTCTTTTATATATATATATATATTTTTGAATTTTGATTTTGAAATCAAATGTTGGCTTTGCCAAATCAAAGCCAATGTACCTTAGGACTTGATTTTCCAAATTAACATATCTATAACATGACAACCCTAGTTGCCATACTAAGCTCGGGAATCATTTCTATTTAAGCAAGAATTGTTGCACTTCAGATAGGCACATACACATTACTTCGCCAAAGGTCTCATTGAGTTTAAATATTGTCTATCTCATATGCATGCTTATTCAAACTATTTCGACTAATAGACTCTACCTACCAAGAGAGATCAACAGGTCTTTGATAGGCTTGAAATGGGGTCTATAAGGGACATGGGTTTAAATGAAGGTCATTTGTAAGTTGGGGCTATTGTGACACAATGGACAAACCTTCACACTTCAAATTTCTTGTTTGAACTTTAGGCAGTTGGGAGCAATCTTGCTAGACTCCAAATTTCTTCTATCTTCTTGGCATTAATCTGGATCTTGATAGTCTTTTCCCTTGCAAAAAGTTTTGTACCTAAATTCGTTCTTACTCTTCCCTTTCTTTGGGCATTTTATCATTTTGTCCTTCTTCCTTGTAGGACTGTCAAGTACAAAACTTTCAAGAACTGGATGGTCTTTCTCCCTTTTCTCTAATTTCGATCAAATCTTTGGTTGGGTTGGACCAATTCAAGTCAAACCGTCCTTATAAACCAAATGGAAGCCTCTTGTTGCCTTAGGTAAAAGAGAACTAGGTTGGCTTTCTGAACCATCTTTTTGGATTTTATTTTCTTTTTTCTTCTTTTCTTTTTTATTTTCTTTTTTCATTTTCTTTCTTTTTTTCCCTTTTTTTTCATCTTTCATCTTTTGTCTTTTCTCTTTTTTTTTCTAGTTTCTTTTCTTTCCCCTTTTTTTTTGTTTTTTGGTTCTAGCTCTAAAAGAGTTCTTTTGTATGTACCAACTTGGGTTTCTAATAATGGATGAGTGGAGTGACAGAAATCTCCTTTAATAGGGACAAATCATTTGTTACTCTGATGTTATCTTGATAGATTGGATATATTAGGAGAACTTCAACTACCCTTATGGTTTTGAGAACATCAACTATCCTTACGGCTTTGGCTATGCATTCCATTTTTTATCTTCTTGTCTCTTCACCTTAGTGATCATAAGACTTGTTAAAAGTATCACAAAAACTCAGGGTAGGTTGTTGGGCTTATAAGTCATGAAAAGAAAGCTAAAAATTTTACGAAGGCTCAAAGAGACAACTAGGGATTGATATTTAATTGGGTGGATACTAGTTGTTGGCTAACCAAACAATGCCTAGATCATTTCTCCCTTAAATAATAAGAGTTCAATTTCACCTCAAAAGTTTGTCAAAGCATGTTCTAAGACTGACTAGGACCTAGAGAAAGATAATTATGCAGGAGCCCTCTCTAAGTAAGCATACACAACTCAATGCTATAGAGCAATTCCCTCACCTAGTAAAGTCACTCAAGTCATAATGCCTAGACACATTAATTTATAAATTTCAAGCTAGATTCCTCATTGGTTGAGCACCAAAATGAACAAAGACCAATAAAAATTTTGATGAAAGCAATTCATTCAAATAAATTTAAATTTTAAAAGCATGATTGTTCTAATTAAATATTAAAGAAAGAAAATAAAACAAGAAAAACAAAGAAGCCAAGGGAAGTTTGTTAAGTTAAGCTTCTTCTCCTTTCACATCTTCAATATTCCCATCTTGAAAGGAGGGTAAGACAAGATCTTCCTCCAATCCTCCTCCTACCATGAAAGTTGCTGGTGGTGGCACTCTGTTGAACTTAGGCAGATGATTACTTTTGGTATTGGGCTTATCTGGCTCGGGCAACTTTCCACTATCAATCAAATTTTGGATCTCATGCCTTAACCTCACACATCTATCCATGTCGTGCCCTTGCAATTGATGAAATTGACAAAATGCCTTAATGTCAAAATTAGGTGGGAGAGGGTTAGGCAATGGACGAGGATTTAAGGGTTGTAACAATCCCTTCCTTTGAAGCTTATTGAGAACCTAAGACGGCGGTTTCCCCAATTCTGAAAACTGTCTTCTTGTTCCTTGGCTAGTAGCATTAACACCAACTACCTTTTGCATGCCTTGGTTACCAGACTAATAGTTTCCTTTCTCATTCCTTCTTGTTAAAAAATGATTCTTCTCTCTTTCCCATTCTTCAATTTGCAGACTAGCTTAGAGAAGATCTTTGAAATTACAAATGAGTGTATGAGACATCCTTTCACGAAGACTAGGCAACACCCCTCTCACAATCATTCTTATTTGATCAAATTCATCAGGCCTCTTCTTGAGCAAAGTGGCCTTATTTCTCCATCTTTTCAAGTAGTCAACAAAATTTTCATTTGGCCTTTGTCTAATGGAGTCCACTTCCATTAAGGTAACTTCCATCTCGACATTGTATCCATATTGTTGGATGAAGGCCTTGTATAGCAGATCCCAACTCTTTTGCATGCCATCATCTAAGGTATTGAACCAGTTTTGGATAACAGGATCCAATGAGAGCATAAAGTACCTCAAAGTTTGAGCCTTCGTAGCTCGGGTAGACTGCATAGCAATGATATACTGCTTTACAGGAAGGTGAGGATTTTTGATTCCATCAAACTTTGCAAAGGATGGCTTCTTGAATTTGTACGGAACTTCTTCGTCTAGTTCAAATAATTTGTTAACTTCGAACATTTCTTCGGTTTTCAGCTTCTTCTCAAATTTCTTTTCCAAATCCGCAATCATTTTTTCAACATCAGAAGTTTCATTTTTCTCCATAGCTGATCTTTCAACAGTCTTCGGTTCTTTCTTCTTGTCTTGAGGATCTTGCAAGTATTGAGCCCAATCATCATCATCATCAATGATCACCTTATCATCATCAAAAACCACTTCACCAACTTTAGCCTTCCCTTTGTCCTTTGGCTACTTAGTGCTAGCAGATGCTTAGGCATTGTTTCCTAAAATTGCAGCTAACTGTTTCTTCATGGTCTCAGCTAGGGCCTCTTTTATTTCTTCTATCTTGTAATTGAGGGTGTCATCCACCATTCTTTGAATTTGTTCGAGCTCCATTGCTTTTGGTGAGCAAGTGATTGAGTTGCTACTAGATTCTTCATCTCCGGCATAGGTTGGATTGTCATAAGATTTCAAACTATTGTAATCTAGGGCTGTGAGTCAGAAAGGATCAATGATATGATATGCAAATGTATGTATGCATGCATGTATGCACAAACAATAAACAAAGATAAGTAGGATGTTCCTTCCAACCTTATAACATCCACACACGAATGGTGAGTCTCTTTTCCTAGTTATATGGTTAATAAAATATCAACATGGGGTATCTTGTTTTCGAATATTTGCCTCAGACGTTTCAACCAATAGTTATATTTTAAAAAATAGAAATCAATCCATGATAATTCCCAATAATTAGGTTTTAGTCCATTCAACTAACTAAAGTAGCTTTTATGCTATATTGGATTAAAACTAAATTAAGAGGTTTATTATAAATAGATTTCTCACTGGAAAAAGTAACTAGTGGGTCATGCCAAAAACAAGCCCATGTTTAATTATTCTTAGTATAAACTAGGCTCACAATTGATTTTTGGTATTTCATAATTGACATAAAATATTTGTAAGCTCTTTTGGATGAAAATAATTTTTCTTCTAAGCCCATTGTAAAAAAAAATTTTAGAAAAAATATATTTTGGGCTTTGTATTTGGGTCATGAGAAAAGATTTTTGATTTATCTTTTAGAAAAGTTTTATGTCCAAAGACCATCTTAAAAAGTCTTGAAAATAGTTTTGGTTTTTTGGATTTAAAGAAAAATTTATTTTGAGCTTACAAATGTACTTGGGTCATATTAGAAAAAGAACAAACCAAAAAAGCCATGATTTAGACTAAGATAAACTAACCATAGTCAAACATCAAGCATTTGGGGTAAAACCTAAGGAAAGTAACAAGGCCAATTACATGAGCTTTAGTCATTGGGTTAAAAGGCTTAGGTTCCCATAGCAAGTTTATACCAAAAGGTACAAGGCTATGAGTGGCTATGCCATGCTTGATCTCCATACCTTGAGTGAAAGTATGGTATCCCTTACATAACACAACACGGGTAACACGGGCACCCTAACTAATGCACACGATGCAATCTAATATGATGCAATGGATAATATCATGATAAGAAATAATAGAATAATATAAAGACCAACGGAATCAACTTCTCTTATCCCCAGTGGAGTCGCCACTGTGAGCGAGGATTTTTGCCCCCATTCTCGGTAAAATGGTTCTTGCGACTTTGGCACTGTTTAGGCTCAGGGCATTAGAGAACACGGGCCTAAGCCCGGAGAAAATGGAGTCGCCACCCGGATGGGCCAGGAAAATGAAAGGGGTGGATAACTTGATTCCTAAGGAATCCCTAACCCCCTAATGGGTTTGAAAAGTTGGGTACGTGTGGGGAAGGTGAGAAATGGCCCAGCACCCCCACAATGCCCAGTTCATTGGAGCCGCCCTCCTTTGTAGCAATTTTCGCCCTCAGCAATTTTTTGCCAGTGCAGTTTTTTCGAAACCGAATTTTATTTGGTTTTGATTTCTTTTCCTAAATAGTTTTAATTTCCTTAGACAATTAGAAGTAGGTTTTTTATTTTTCCTATAAATACCACATTACAATATAGAATTAAGGATCAAAAAATTGTTTTACTGGGGAGACTTGGGACTTCTGACTTAGGAGGAAAAAGAAGACACAAACCTTAGGAGCAAGAAACGACAAAAATTTAGCAACAAGAATCATTCATCAATCCATTTAAGGCAGCACCATTGCCTTTGTCATTATTCATCTAGAAGCCAATTGTGGAGGAACAAACGAACAGAGGTTTAATTATAAATCTTTGATTTGATTATATTTACAACATTCTTATGTTTATATTCATGAATTATTTAAGCATATGATGTTATTGCCATATTTTCTTTTAAATATTTTTATCATTTGTTTTGATATTGAATCAGTAACCTAAATTATTAAACTTAGTAATATATTTTATAGATTAAATCATCCATTCATCCAAAAATCCTAAAACTGTTCTTCTATTTCCAAAACTTTAAAAACCCTAAAACTGTTCTTCTGTTTCCAAAACTTTAAAACACTAAATTATTTTTCCCCAAACTATTTTCTTAATCCTCTAAACCCTAACTTATTTGTCTGAAACTTCAAAATGTCTTTTTAATTCTTCAAAACCCTAATCTTCCTTATAGTTTCTAAAAACATCAATCATAATTGTTTTTATAAAACTCTAAATTGTTTTCTTAAATCCTAAGATCAAATATATTTTTCAAAATATCAAAAACCCTAATTTTCTCAAAACCCAACCCAGTAAACCCTAGTTTTCCTAAACCTTAATTTTTAAAATATCAAAACTTTATGACAAGTTCATTAACACCTAAAGCCCTAATCCAGTGAACCTAAAACCCAATCTTTTAAAATTATAAACCCTAATGTCTTAAGGTTCCAAAACCTTAATTTCATGATGTTTGCTTAAAACCCTAACTAAACCTATTTTTTAAAATCACAGTAACATTATTTTCATAAAAACATCCAAAATCTTAAATCTTTTAAACATCCAGTAGCTATGTTATTATTTTAAAATATTTCTCCACAAATTAAACTAGTATATGCAAAACCCTAGTTATTGAACATAAAACCCTAGAAACCCTAATTGATGCATGAATCCCTAAAGTTAATATATTTACTATTTTATTTAAATTGGATGAATGTTTATTATATATTTTGATGGTTGATTTATTTAATTTTAATGCTTAATTTATTTAATTTATCATGAATGGATATTTTCTTTATTATTATGATTATTATTTGTTTATTTTAGTATTAAAATTATAAGTGGTATGTTTCCACTTTGTGGGTACCTCATTAGTTAAGTATTATGTAATTTAAATTTCTCTTATATTTTGGACCAATGTAAAGGACATGTTTCCACTTTTCGGTGGGTGTCCTATTTAGTTTAGACATGAACGATGTAAGTGTTAGTAAATCGAAAAAGGATCTGCAACCCTTGCCGCAGCGGAAAACAAAAAAAAAATTTCTTTCGATTTACTCACAGGATCCATGTGATCCATTCAGTTCGATAAAAGAGATTTGAAACTAACCTTTTTGCGTAGCTTCAAAACAATTAACAGATGCTGCCTTCTGAAGACGAACACCCTCTAACGAAGTCCACACAAACGTACGCCGGTCTGAGTGCTAGCTCACCAACGGCAGTGGCTGAATTTTTTTTGCAAAAACGAAACTAGGGTTTTAGGTTTTTCCTCTTCTTCCGTTTTCTTTCAAAACGAAAATAATAATCAATATCATCAAGGCCTCTAGTCCTTTTAAAACCGTTTTAAAAGACCTTTCCTTGTCAAAACCCTAACTGTCCATATCCTATATGGACCCACATTTTTAATAATTATTATCTAATAATAATTATTATAACAATATTATTATTAATATCTAATAATAATAATAATACTAACAACAATAATAAAAATATAATTATTATTGTTTAAGTACAGCCTACGTTCTATGTGTGTGACCCGATAGGCTCATATTAACTGGTAGTGTATTTCAATCTTTATTGAAATGCACAAATCATAATTGGCCTCTAGCAAGACATTATGACTACCCAATTAATCATGAGAATCATTATAAATGAAAACCTGAAATAGTACATGCATTAATCCCTTTGTCACACGATATCTAGTTTGAACATAAGTCATAGTAAATGTCATACTTATATTGTCCAAACTTATGATTACTCAATCTCCAAGTTAACTGATAAACAAATAAGATTGATCTTATATCAACTTATTTGAGCACGGCCATGCGTTTCTCAGTTACACTTATCGAGGGGCCCAGAAGATATCTCTCTCATAGAGAGGGACAAATTCCATCTTGATTGTTCATTTTCCTCTACATAATTTATACCATGTTCAAGCATAACCTTTATAATTATCTAGTTACAGATAACGTTTGATCATGTCAAAACATAATATTCCTTATGTTGGAAACTATGACAATCTCAAGTCAAAGGATTAAATGAAAACTATTATGAGATACACTTATGACATTAAACCATGAAGTGATATCTATGTGGGTCTATCCAATACACTGTTCTCTAACATGTATCCATAATATTGATTTGTATCTTCATACCTATAATCATCTTATGATTATCAAATCAATATTACACTAGTTATATTTATTATTATCTCCATAACAATAATAAACCAGGGATATAATCATTATTATATATAACATGCAAACATAACAATGATAATAAAAACTTCTTTATTAATAACAAAATGAATAACATTAAGGTCCAAATCAATGGCCTAGGGCATATACACTAACAGTAAGGACATGTTTCCATCCTCGGATGGGTGTCCATTTATTTATTTTGTTTGGACATTGGTTTGATTTTAATATAATGATGCTTTATTTTAATTGATGTATGTAGTATGGATAATATTGTTATAGTTAAGAATTTTATAATATTAAGACATGCAAAGGAGGCCGGTTCCAATGAACCGGGCATTGTGGGGGTGCTGGGCCATTTCTCACCTTCCCCACACATACCCAACTTTTCGAACCCATTAGGGGGTTGGGGATTCCTTAGGAATCAAGTTATCCACCAGTTTATTTTTCCCGGCCCGTTCAGGTGGCGACTCTATTTTCTCCGGGCTTAGGCCCATGTTCTCTAAGGCCCTAAGCCTAAACAGTGCCGAAGTCGCAAGAACCATTCCACCGGAAGTGGGGGTGAAAACCCTGCTCACAGAAAATTGGTAGAAGTAAGAGCACCCACAATTTTTATGATTTGGGTTATGAAGGATGTAATCATGAGTGCCCAGTTGATTTGTTTCAGAGGAAGAGAAATTGATCAATTAGGAACATAACGTTTGGATTTTTACCTTTTTATCTAAGTAATAAAGAAATAGAAGATCTTTATGAGTTACTTTCTCATTTCTTTCCCTTTTTGTATTGATGGTGTAGTTGATGATTCTATGGAGGAACCAAAGAGGTGAGGTTCTAAGGTGTTTAGCATTAGATAGCTTATGTGTTAGTTGGGATTTTCATCCCCACTCCCATGTGGAATGGCTTAGGGTCTTAGAGAACATAGGCCTAAATCCAGATAAAATGGAGTAGCCACTCGGACGGGTCGAGAAAATAGAAAGGGGTGAATGACTTCATTCCTAAGGAATCTCCAACCCCCTATTGGGTTTGAAAAGTTGGGTATGCATGAGGAAGGTGAGAAATGACCCAGCACCACTATAACACCTTGTTCTTGGAACTGGCCTCCTTTTCAGGTCAAAATATTAATAAATTCTTTAGCATTATAATATTATCCATACTACATGCAATGGAAATAAAGAAATATTCATTAAAATCAAGAAAGTCCAAACCAACAAAATTCATACAAAATGGAAATATGCCCTTACAATAATGTTCAATGTCCACAAAGAAAGTAAAATAAATAAAATAGGACACCCACCATAGGTGAAAACGTGTCCCTTATAATAGTACCAAGAACCATAAAATAAATTAAATTACATAAACTAAATAAAACAAGGCACCCGCAATAGATGGAAACATGCCTTTTACAATTCCCTTTAAAAATTCATATAAATATAAGGAAAATAATAAAGCAAGAAAAATAATAATATAACACATATAAAAATAATTGAATAATTAAAAAGAAAATAAACAAACACTCCTAAATATTATCACATTAAGGAAATATAGTGCATAACGACATGAGTCGCGCCTATGGTGGTCCCGCTAGGTAGACGATTTATCCCATTATGGGGGTTAAGGGGGCAGCATCCCTTGTGAGGAATCGAGGGCAGCGCCTTCAAATGGTAGACGGTTTATGTGATATGGTTTTATCGGGAAATTAGGGTTTTTATCTAAGCTAGGGTTTTATATTTATAGAAAGTATTTTTTTCTAAACTAGGGTTTTGAGGTAAAATTTGGGTTTTTGGGATAAAATTATAGTTTTAGGGTTTTGAATCAAAATAGGTTAAATTAAATTATTTTATTTAGGGTTAATGTAAAATCATCATCAAAATAGGGTTTTAAGACTATAATTTGAGATCTTGATTTTTCAAAATATGCCAATAGGGTTTTAGGTGAATAAATTAGAGATTTAATTTAAATCCTAAGCTACTGGACATTTGAAACAAATGAATTATCGATTAACTAAACTGCTGGATGAAAAAATGTTGAATGAATTAAGCTACGATGACTTTGAAACCAATGAAAATAAGCTACTAGACATCAATATATATAATCGTGTTTAAAACCATGACCAAAGCAACTTGTGTTGAATTTAAATGGTTTGAGTGTAGGCAACGTACCTTCATTTGTTGCCTCTAATAAAGTGAAAGTGATCACAAAGCTGACTACCTGAATCTACTTAGTTTTTGCATGGAGGTTAAGTGCAATCGAAGGTAGTTCTTATACCTGCCTCTTAGTTGTTGTGTGTGTTTTAGGTGTTGCTTCATTTTTATGTTAATCCTTCATCGATATTAATTCCTCTTCCTCCCCTTTTCTGTATTAATTATTGTTATTTATAGGAAAAGAAGTTTTAAAACAAAACCCTGATATGCTAATTCGACGGTCAAATAAAGATTGATCTTAATTAGGAAACTTAACAAACTAAATTAAGGCTGGATTAAGGGACCATGGAGAATTGGCTAATGCCAATTCACCAATGTAAGACAATTCATCAAAATTTAGTTTTGGCTAGGACTGGCTTGGGTTTACATTTTAAAATTGAATCGAACCTATTTTGGTCTTTAAGTAATAAATCAGACTAGGTATAGGGCTTTAAAAATTAAATTGACATACTTTAGGCCTTTTGAAATTGGATTAACCTAATCCAAACCTATAAACTAGGTCTAAGCTTTTAAAATCGGACCAAATTTAGCTTGGCATTTTTTTAATTATGATCAGATCAGCTTAGGGACAAAATTTAGGGGTCTACATTATGGAAATCAGTTTTTAAGGAGATGTATTTCTAAAAGTCAAGTAAAATTGCATTGGAAAAGGAAGAGTCAGATAGATGAAAAATACCTTCCATGTTGAAACCCCAAATTGAAGAGAATTCTTGGAGAGACAGTTGATATGATACATTGAAAAGTTTAAATGTGATACTATAGGTTCCAAATCTCTTTTCTTAACAACAAAAGTAATGAGAAATTCTTTGGTTAGATATTCCCAACCAAGACCATCTTTCTCTAAGAAAATGAATTTTTCCCACTTGAGATATGATAAGGCTTCATTTACATAGGAATCAGTGCCATGGGATTCTAGAGTAAAAGAAGGGACTTTGTTTGGTTTACTTTTTTTGTTTAGGATAATTGCATACCTTTGTTTTTCTTCATTAGTTAGGTGCCTAGGTTTGTGAGTTCTTGTCTTAGACTCTTCCATAGGGGTGAAAGAAGTAGCAACTCTTCCCCTTCTCATACCTTGAAGCCTTATTCTTGGGAACTTTGGGAGCCATGAAGATGATGATGATGAGATGAATGAGAGATCTTTAGAAAGTTGATTTTTAAATGTTTATAAGTGAAAGCAAATGTTAAAGATCATAAGGTTTGAGCATGAGTGGGTTTATATAGAGTTTGAAGGACAAACTAGTCATTTAATGGCAGTTATGAATAAAATATGCAAGTTTTAAAGCTATCCAACGGCAAGAATTTTTAAAACATTTTGAGTCTTTCCAATCAGACTCCTTTTAGTACGGTCGGACCGAGGTGTGCATAAGGGAGTCTAGATGGACCGAGTTTCATAATGATTGAAAATTTTTAAAAGAGCTTGGTCGGACCAGGTCTCTGCATACTCGGTTGAGCGGGATGAGCTTTGGTACGGTAGGACTAGTAATTAGTCTGGTTTAACTGAGGCACAGTCTAGGCAGGCTAAAAGAAATTTTTCAAAAACAAATAAAAGGATTGTGGATCTCAATTTTTGGCCTTTAATGTGTGATAAAATAGATATAAATGAGGAATTAGGTCATGTTAAAATATACATTTGTACGTAACTCTAATTCCATCATTGATATACACATTGAAATAAATTAAGAAAATTTTTAATTTAACCTGCTTTCATCTATCATTCCTATGTGTTATTTTATAAAATCTTCCTACATTCAAGGGTTTTGTAAAGAAATCAGCTAGATAATTTTGAGTGTTAATAAATTCTAGAACTACATTTTGATTTTGAACATTATCTCTCAAGAAATGATGCCTAATATCTATATGTTTTGGCCTAGAATGTTGGATTGGATTTTTGGATAGATTAATGGCACTTGTGTTGTCACATTTAATGGGAATGTGATTTAAATTTTTACCATAATCTAGTAATTATTACTTCATACATAAAACTTGTGTTTGGCAAAAACATGCAGCAACATATTCAGCTTCCGCAATGGATAAGGCAACCAACACTTATTTCTTGCTAAACTAAGAAGCTAGGCAATCACCAAAAAATGGCATGCACCAGTCGTGTTTTTCCTATCCAATAGGTTACTGGAAAAATTCGCATCCAAAAAAATAAAATGTTAAATGATGTATTTCTAGGATACCAAAGTCCTAAATGCAATGTTCCACTAAAATATTATAAAATCCTTTTAGTGGCATTCAAATGTGATTCTTTAGTGCAAGATTGAAACCTAGCACATAAACAAACACTATACATTATATCGGGTCTAGAAGTGGTTAAGTAAAGGAGTGATCTGATAATAACTCAATATTTCTTCTCATCAACTTTCTTACCAATTTTATCTTTGTCCAATTTCAAGGATGTACTCATTGGAGGCTTGCTTTCTTTGCAACCATTTAAGCCAAACATCTTAGAAAGTTCCTTTGTATATTTGGATTGATTGATGAAGCAAACCTTAGCGCAAAGACTCATTAGTAGCTCCAAATGTAATGTCATCAACATAGATTTGTACAATTAAAATGTGGTGAAATTTCTTTTTAACAAAAAGTTTAGTATCAAGTCTATCTTACCAAGCTCTTGGAGCTTGTTTTAATCCATATAGTGCCTTGGTTAATTTAAAGACATGATTTGAAAATCTATAATCTTCAAAACTAGGGGGTTGTTCAACATAAACTTCTTCATTAATAAAACCATTCAAAAAAGTACTTTTGACATCGATTTTAAAAGGTTTAAATTTCATATGGCATGCAAATGCAAGTAAAATTCTAATTGCTTCTAATCTTGCTTCTAGGGCAAATGTCTTATCATAATCAATGCCTTCCTCTTAGTTTTAACATTTGGCTACTAATCTACCTTTTTTCTACTAATGAGAATATCTTTATCAAGCTAAATTCCTATATACCCATTTGCAACTAATAATTGGATGATCCTTGGGTCAAGGAATAATCTCCCATACTTTGTTTCCTTCAAATTGGTTATGTTCATCTTGCATGGAAATCACCCAACATTCATCACTAAGTGCCTCCTCAATAAACCTTGGCTCCATTTGAGAATCAAAAGCAATATTATAATCTAAATATTTAAATTTTGATCTAGTAGTTACTCCCTTCAAAGTATCACTAATGATGAGTTCTTTATTATGTTCCTTTCGATAATGCCAATTTTTGGGTAGTTCTTGAGTTTCATCTATCTTAGATTCTTTAAGTTCCATAATTTATTCAAACTCATCATTGTTTGGGGTGGATGACTCAATTCCTAAGAAATCTCCAACCCCCTAATGGGTTCAGAAAATTAAGTATGTGTGGGGAAGGTGAGAAACGGCCCAACACCCCCACAATGGCCAGTTCATTAGAACCAGCCTCCTTTTCAGGTCTTAATGTTATAAAATTCTTAAATATAATGATATTATCCATACTATATGCAATCATAAGAATAAATAAATACTTTATTAAAATATGTCCAAAAACAAATAAATGGATACCCATCCAAGGATGAAAACATGTCCTTACATCATCCATGTCTAAAACTAAATAGGACACCCACTGAAAGTGGAAACGTGTCCTTTACAATGGTCCAAAAAACTTTAAAATAAAATAAATTACATGATGCTCATGTCATGAGGTACCCAAAACATGGAAACATACCTCTTACAATATTTTGAAATCAAAACAAATTAATAAAAATAGCCAACCATTCATTATAAGTAAATCATTCATCAACGACATCAAACATCAATCAAAATATATTATAAACATTCATGTAATTTAAATAAAATAGTAAGTATATAAATTTAGGGTTCATGCATCAATTTAGGTTTCTTTGGTTTCATGTTTAACAATTAGGGTCTTGTAATTTAGTTTACTGGATTAATTAATTTGAGAAATGTTTAATATAAAAAAAGTAATATAGCTACTGGATGTTTTAAAGATTTAGGGTTTTGGAAGTTTTATGAAAATAATATTAAAGTTTAGGTTTTAAATAAATAAGATTGAAGATCATAAAATTTGGATTTTAAGTTAGGTATTTGGAAAGACTGGGCTACTGTAAATCTTTCAGAAAAATAGATTTGGTTATGGTTTTAAGAAAACAATCTATTATTTTATGGTTTTAGAAAAGTGTAATTAGGGTTTTAGATTTCAAAAATATGTTTTACAGGTATTAAGGCATTAGGGTTATGAAAAATAATTTTCAGGGTTTTAAATAGAGTTTGGATGGTTAGTAGAACAATTAGTCATCTATTGCAGGTTAAAACAATTAATCCAGTTGAGTGATGAGGCTACTGTAAACATAAACAAGTAAGTAGAAATTCAAACCTCTGTTGTTGGTTCCACCATAATTTTGAATTCTGGTTGAATAATAATAAAGACAGTGTGGGCTGCCTTTGGTGGATTGTCTGTTGCTTGCTGACTGCCTCTTCCTCCTTCAAGTCCAAGGTTCTAAATTTATTCTCGAAAAGTCCAGCTCCTTCCAAAAGTCCGATCTCCTTTTAAAAGATCAAAGTCCCTTTCTGTGTGTTTTGATGTGGTATTTATAAGAAAAATAAAAATCTAATACTAATTGGTTAAGGAAATAAAAACCATTTAGCAAAATAAAATTAAAAACCAAGTAGAATAGGGTTTCGGCAAAAATTGCGCTGGCAAAAATTGCTGCGGCGAATTGGCCCAAGCTAATTTGTCGCCAGCGACAAAAAATTTAGTGGCCGATTTTGCCCGTCGCCGACTTTTATTTTTAATTTATATTTTTATCTTTATTTTTTTTATTTTTTATTTTAATTAAAAATAAATATTATAAGTAATGAATATTATTAAAAATATCACAAAAATTATTTTGGACTATTTAAAAATATCGGACTATACTAGGTAAAAAATTAATGGTCTACAGTTTGCCCCCTGCTTGAGTGATCTGAGACTACAGCAAAAGAGAGTGAAAAGCAATGTGATTTTTTATCGAGTTTAGAGTCATACTGTACTCTGTAACCAAGGTTGGTTTGAGTTCTGGACTAAAAAATAAATTTGGGTTCTGGACCCGTGCTGAAATTTGGATTTGGGTTCTGGACTTAAAGATAATTTGGGTTCTGGACCTGGGATAAGTTTTGGATTTAAAAAGTAATTTGGGCTCTGAACCCGAGATAAGTTCTGGACTTAAAATAATTTGAGTTCTGGACCCGAGATAAGCTGGACTTAATAAGTAATTTGGATTCTGGACCCGGGATAAGTTCTGAACTTAAAAATAATTTAGGTTATGGACACGAGGTAAGTTATGGACTTTAAATTAATTTAGGTTCTGGACCCGAGGTAAGTTCTGGACTTTAAAAATTATTTGAGTTCTAGACCCAAGGTAAATTTTGGACTTTAAAAATAATTTGGGTTCTGGACCCGGAGTAAGTTCTAGACTTAAAAAATAATTTGGGTTCTGGACCCGAGGTAAGTTCTGGACTTAAAAATAATTTGGGTTCTGACCCGAGATAAGTTCTGGACTTAAAAATAATTTGGATTCTGGACCCAGGGGTAAGTTCTGGACTTAAAAATTAATTTAGATTCTGGACCCGGGGTAAGTTCTGGACTTAAAAAATAATTTGGGTTCTGGACCCGAGGTAAGTTCTGGACTTAAGAAATAATTTGGATTCTGGACCCGAAGTAAGTTCTGGACTTAAGAAATAATTTGGGTTTTGGACCCGAGATAAGTTCTGGACTTAAAAATAATTTAGGTTCTGGACCCAAGGTAAGTTCTGGACTTAAAAAATAATTTGGGTTCTAAAATCGAGGTAAGTTTTGGACTTAAAAGATAATTTAGATTCTGGACCCGAGGTAAGTTCTGGACATAAGAAATAATTTGGTTATCTATGAAAAATGATTATAGTCAGCAGGATACTAAAGAATTTTCAAAAAATTTAGCTATTTTTTACCATGCCTATATCCTATTGCCCCCTACGAGTAAAAATATTTTAAAGACATGCAAATATCTAGATAATTGAATTGAATAATTGAATTTAATATTTATTAACTATTAATCACTATTTATTCAATATTTACTAGCTATTCATTTACTATTTATCAACAGTGATATTGACTTTTTTCTTTTTTCACGAGAATTACTATTTTTTCACTTTTTATTTTTATTTTCTTGCCTTAGTTTTTTTCTATATAAACCCTCTTTTATCTTTGCATTCTCACACCATTTCCTTTTACTTTTTATTTTTCATTCAAAATCACAAAAGTTTCATCTTCGTTTCCCTTTTTTCTTTTCCTTTGCAATTTGTCTATATAAATGAATCGTTTCTTCAATACTCATCCACATTTACATATTCTCATAATTAAAGCAAAGAGTTTAGCAGAGAGTTAAGGAGAAAATACATGCTTCGAGATTAGGACCTCGATCCAATGCTGAGTTATTGGAATTTATTCGACGACATGAAAATAGAACTGTAAGTCTACTAGCTGGGATGCAGCTTCATCGCAGTTCAAGTCAAAAGACTAAGGAAACAATGCAACTTAATATTTTAATAGCACGGATATTTATTTATTATTTTATTATCTCATTTTTGGTTTTTTTGTTTTTTAATAAAGATTAGGAAAAATAAATTAATTAGTGTAATATTTTTAAGAATTTAATAAACAAATAAATAGATAGATTAAAATAGAACATAATGAATAAATTTAGTCTATGAAACAGTGGTATTGGTATGATGATATACTTACCTTGTGTTAATTAACTTGACTCCGTGTTAGTGCGATCACTGTGTTATTCGGGGCAGAGGGTGTGTCTATAAAACCCGACAATGGTGTGGCGTAGCACCCTCTCGGGTAAAACGGATTGTCCGAAATTGCAGTTTTCAAAGCTTTATCTTGCAATTACCATTTGAGGAGTGTCTGATAGATAGGAGTGTAGTTCAAGCATTATCGGAGCGGTGGATGGACACTACCCATACTTTTCATCTACCTATAGGAGAGATGACCATTGGCCTAGTCGATTATACATCCATAACTGGTATTCGGTACTATGGCCTTCTGGTCCCTCTTACCAATGATATTTTGACGAAAGAAGAAGTCCAACAGTTAATTGGTATGGAACCATCATTAAAAGATCCCATTAAGATCAAAAAAAATTAAGTCGATTCAGAGTTATTAGATGAACTACGATGGACAGATTCATAGGGTAACAACCAAACAATATGCTTGAGGATTTTTACTGTATTTGCTCGGGTCGACCATTTTATGTAGCACTGAATCTGCCATCCATTTATCAATATTAAGGGCCTTATTGATATGAGTATGGTACCGCTTTACGTCTGGGGTGAAGCTAACCTTGCCTGTCTCTGTGATGGACTAGATAAGATTTGCAGGAATAAGAAGTCTTTCGTTGGTCTCATGGTGGTTGTCGAGGTACTCTTCTTCTAGCAATGTCAATTCTATTCTTATATTTGCATGAATTTGATTTTCATTGTTGTAGTAGGTATAGGCATATGAGCATAATCTTGTGAGGGTGCTAGGCATTTCCTGAGAAAGAGTCGGGTATTCGAGATTGAATTTTTGGTTGTCAGATCTTGTAGCAGTTGCCGGCTCTCACCATGTGCACACCCAGCACTATCTCTTGAGTTGCTTAACCTAGGGCCAGGAAAAATAGTATTAGTATACTTTAAAATTTATATAAAGTTCACTTACCTTATGTCATTTTATAGGTCAATTTGGCTTGGTGGAACATAAAAGAGCGGACGAGCTGGATTTCTTCCATGAATGTTGCATTGCCTTTTCAGTATACCCGTCGAGTCATTTATGGCCCTGTGTATAGTGGCTGGTTTCTCAGAGAGAGGGTGCATGAGTGGGTCCTTGGTCCTAAGCAATGGAGGATCCCGATGAATTGCCCGAAGTATACTTTAATTATCGCATCAATTTCAAAGAATGCATGATGATTAGCTCAACACAGTTATGATGTTGAAACCTTTCTCTATCCACCGGGTGCATCATATGCCCAGTTTATTTGATTAGGAATCTTGAACTTTGGTGTTTCTCTTATTGGCATACAGGAAATTTCTGAGGAAAAGGAGGATAGCAATGAAGAGGAGTATCACGGAGAGGGAGGAGGGTCCGTCCCGCATCCCAAGGCTAGCACCTCTCAAGTAAACTTTTACCATTTTGCCATTGAAATTACTTCTTTCTTAACTTGTTTTGACTATTTCAATGATTATTGTAGGCTACTGTGTAACATCCTTATACTCTATATACATACAAAACATATTTCTAGCATATGTAAAATACGCATATACGGTACAAAAATGTCCCAGACGGATTTTCTAATTTTTTTTTACATTTCCAATTTAAAATTTCAAATTCTAAATATATCAAAATTATATAGAATATAAATATTATTTACTTGTTATAAGAACCCAAAATAAATAATATATATAAAAATCTCTGGGAAAAATTCGCCAGAGTTTTGTCTGTATTTTGGATATCCCAAAATTTAGCAATTACTCAACCTGCAAAAAGAAAAAACTCCCAATAATTTCCAATCACCCTCTCAACCATACTTCTCAGTTTCACCAATTTTCTCAAACATTTATACATATAGATATATATAATTTAAAACACACTTACTCTCCCATTTCAAATACATTGACCCAAACATTCTTTATAATATACAATACGTAAAATTCAAAACATAATATATTATACATAAAACTAAAAATGTACAATAACATAAAAATATATACATGTTGCTGGCAGTGTTTCTAATCTCGATAGCAACTCTACAACCTCAACTACAAGTCTAGACCCGACCTGGTCTAGAAGAACTCTCTGGCTCAACTGGGTCAACCCCATCACCTGCGCGATGGAAACAATCGCACTAAGCCAAAGCCTAGTGGTACAAACTTTGATAATAACAATATAACTCAATGCAATACCAAATGCACAATGCATATAGATGTCACATCAATCCACTTTCTTATATTTTTCAAATAATTCATA
Organism: Garcia nutans; assembly: GCA_947685225.1. Classification (NCBI taxonomy): domain Eukaryota; kingdom Viridiplantae; phylum Streptophyta; class Magnoliopsida; order Malpighiales; family Euphorbiaceae; genus Garcia; species Garcia nutans. Next base: position 31,708,977 of record CANTUV010000013.1, read on the forward strand.
AGCACAACTCATAACATTATATTACTCAATTGTATCATAATTCATAATTCACAGTAAAACAAAGACAAGAATGGGCCCAAAAAGGATCTAATATGCTATTCAAAATTCAGAGTTACTGTTTTGGTCCATCATGACACCATGTGTCTAGCCCCACAGGCAATATATATCCATGGATAATGTAACAGCCCCAGTCTCTTGGATCTCAACCCGGCTAGACCCTTAGGCCCCAGTATCTTGGTCCTTAACCCGGCTATACTGTTACAGTTTTTGAGGCTTACGACCCAGTCTTTTCACCACAAAAACATCATATTTATCAGCTGGCCTGGCTTACGACCCAGTCTTTTCACCATTCCAGCGTATAGCCCGTACGCAATCATAGGCATGCCGCCAAACCCAGAACTCTGAAAATTGAATAACATACTAGGCACACAATTTATTCATATTTCTCATTATTAATCTCTTTCTCATTTTTACATATTCAATCTAGGCACATTGCCTTATTTTCACATTTTTTTCTCACTTTTCTCATTTTTTACATCTTTCTCATTTTTCTCACTTTTCTGATTTTTATCAATATCAATTCATTTCATTATTACACATATCTCATTTTTGCATTCATAACACATTACCCAATTACTTTGGGTATTTTCACATAATATGCATATTTCACATGTTACACAAATTAGCCATTATAAATGGCTTTTCACAATGCATTTAACACATATATGACATTACAAATGTCATAGCACATTATTCATACACAATCAATGAACCAAGTAGCTTAACACATTTTTCAACCAAAATGTGTTAAGTCCAAATGTTATGCAAATATAAATATTATATTCAAAGTTTGTACATACCTTCACTAGCAACCCAAAGCAAGCTAAAAACAACCTTCAATTTGCCCTTCACCACTTGGATGAAGCAAATCAATCTCCCTCAATGCCTAAACCAAATGTGATAGCAAATAATCATTTAGTATCACATTTAATGGCATTTCCAGCATTAAATCATAATTACACATCACTCCTACAAATTTCCAAAAATTTAGCCTTTCCTTATTTCAACATTAGAATTCCATTCTACTACAATTAAATTAGTGTTTTAAGTTTATTTATATTATTAAAAACATATTTTAATACATTTAAATCATTTACATTATAAAAATACACTCTTATATACAAAACCTCAAAAATGGCATAACCTTACCCCATTGAAGGTTTTCCATTCCAACACAATCCATTACTCATTCCAAGCTTATATTCATCACTTTTAACACTAAAAAACATGCTTAAACAAATAAAATCACATAATTCAACTACTTTGGAAAATCACTTTTCCAAAACCCTAAATCTCCACTTCCATTCTCAAACTCCAACTCAACACCACCAAATCCAATATTTGACTTTAAAATACTTGTTTATGAATCAAAGCAACTCATTTGGAATCAATTTGGAAAATTAAAATTCATGTTTTCAAAACCCTAAAAATCCATAACCCTAAATTCTCTCTCTTCACCATTCATTAACCAAACTCCATCAACTCTTCAATCTAACCTTAGAATCATTGTTAACTACCCAAATTAACATCATACACACCAATTCCAACAATTATAACATCCTACATAAAAATCCAAACTCTCACATAATCTAAATTTCCAAGGAATTCAAAGAAAAGAGATGGAAACTTACTAATTTTGTTGGAAATCACCAAAAATCCACTTGAAACTTGTTAAATCCTTCAATTTATGGAGTATGGAAGAAGAAAAATCCTTGGTCTTTAATCATCCATGGAAGCCACGTTCTTGAGAAGAAGAAGAAGAAGAAGAAGAAGAAGAAGAAGAAGACTTTTAAATATTCTTTCCTTTTCATCTTTTTTTTAACCACACATATATATATATTAAAATAATTTAATATTTAATTATTTAATTATTTTTTAATAAATTAAAAGTCCTAATTTTCCTCTTCCATTAAAAATTAATTTGTTTTTGAATTATTTTATTAATTTTGAATTTATAAGATTTAATTACCAAAATACCCTTTTCTTTTAAAAAGTGTTGACTTTTATATATGTTATGTATATTTTGCATATATATCATATATATATTCCACTTTTTTTTATTTAAAATCCCTCTATTTTTCATTTAAAACCATTAATTTAATTTATCCTTTTAAATTATAATTTATTTTATCCAATTTTCCAAAAATTATTAATTTTTAAAAAATTTTGGAAGTTACAATTCTCTTCCCCTAAAATAAATTTCGTCCCCAAAATTACATGTCCTCAAGTCGGGAACAAATGGGGAAACTGACTCTGCATCACCTGCTCACTTTCCCATGTTGCCTCCTCAGTGGCATGATTCCTCCAAAGGACTTTCACAAGTGGCACCCTCTTATTCCTCAATTCTTTAACATCTCGTGCCAAAATCGCCACTGGTTCTTCCTCGTAAGTCAGATCTGGACCCACCTCAATGGACTCCACTGATAAGATATGAGATGGGTCAGACCTATATCTCTGAAGCAGTGAGACATGGAAAACATTATGTATTCGATCCAACTAAGGCGGCAAAGCTAGTCTATAAGCCACTGGACCAACTCTCTCCAACACCTCATATGGTCCTATGAAAAGAGGACTCAACTTCCCTTTGCGGCCAAATCTCAAAATCTTCTTCCATGGAGACACCTTCAGAAATACTTTATCTCCCATACTAAACTCTATGTCTCTTCTCTTTAAATCTGAATAAGATTTTTATCGGTCTGAAGTTGTTTTCAAACGACCCCGAATGAGCTTCACTTTCTCCTCTGTTTCCTTAATCAAATCGGGACCAACCAGTTTACCTTCTCCAACTTCATCCCAACACAAAGGTGTCATGCATCTCCTGCCATATAAAGCTTCATAAGGAGTCATCCCAATACTCGACTGATGACTATTGTTATAAGCAAATTCAATTAATGGCAAAAATATGTCCCAATTCCTGGCAAAATCAATGATACAGCTCCTCAACATATCCTCCAAAATCTGTATCACTCTCTCTGACTGTCCATCTGTCTGAGGATGGAAAGCAGTACTAAAATGCAATCGAAACCCTAGAGCATTATGCAAACTCTTCCAAAATCTCGAAGTAAACCGGGGATCTAGATCTGACACCAAAGAAACTGGGACTCCATGCAACCTGACTATCTCATTGATATACAGCTCAGCCAACTTCTCAAGAGAATAATCCATCCGAACTGGAAGAAAATGAGCTGTCTTTATCATCCAATCAACTATCACCCAGATTGCATCATGCTTCTTCTGAGTTAAAGGTAGTCCAGTCACAAAATCCATTGTCACTCGCTCCCATTTCAACTCTGGCACTGATAAAGGTTGGAGCAATCCTGAAGGAACTTGGTGCTCAGCCTTTACTTTCTGGCAAGTGAGACATCGGGATACAAACTTTGCTATGTCTCTCTTCATACCTGACCACCAATAATGTCGCTTCAAGTCCTGATACATCTTGGTACTCCCAGGGTGCATAGCAAAAAGTGACTGATGTGCTTCCTCTAATATCATTCTTTTCAATTCTGCATCATCAGGAATACACAATCTATCTCTATACCATAAACTGCCATCATCCCTCACATAAAAAGTCTCGACTTTCCCCTTTCTGACAAACCACCACAATTTTCTGAATTCTCTCATCTGCTAATTGAGCCTCCCTAATATGATCCAACAAGACTGGCCTCAACTGCAACTGAGCCATCAAAGCACCATCATCAGAAGACTCAAATCTAGCATGCAACGCTCTCAACTCAACAAGCAACGAAAGCGAATAAGCAGTCAAACCTGTCAAAGATTTTTGACTCAAGGCATCAGCAACAACATTTGCCTTACCAGGATGATAATCAATCAAACAGTCATAGTCTTTAATCAACTCTAACCACCGCCTCTGCCAAAGATTCAGCTCTCTCTGAACACCCAGGTATTTCAAACTCTTATGATCTATATAAATGAAACACTTTTCCCCATACAAATAATGCCGCCAAATCTTCAAGGCAAAGACTATTGCTGCTAATTCCAAATCATGCGTTGGATAATTCAGCTCATGCGGTTTCAACTGTCGAGAGGCATAAGCAATGACTCTACCCTCCTGCATCAAAACACAACCTAAAACCATTGTGTGAAGCATCACTATATATCACATATGGTTTACCTTCCACAGGCAGGGTAAGGACAGGAGCTTGAGTCAACATCTCCCTCAGCTGCTCAAAACTCGTCTGACACCAATCTGTCCACACAAATTTAACTCCTTTCCGAAGTAATCTGGTGAGTGGTGTAGCTATTATAGAAAAACCCTTCACAAATCAACGATAATAGCCTGCCAATCCCAGAAAACTTCTGACCTCTGTCACAGTCTTCAGTGGACTCCAATTCAAGATAACCTCAATTTTACTCGGATCAACTCTAATATCCTCTGCTGAAACCACATGACCAAGAAAAGCTACCTGATCAAGAAAAGCTACCTGATCGAGCTAGAACTCACACTTAGACAGTTTAGCATACAACTGCTTCTCTCTCAGAGTCTGCAATACGATCCGCAAATGTCTATCATGATCCTCCTCATTACGCGAATACACCAAAATATCATCAATGAAGACCACCACAAACTGATCTAAATATGGTCTGAATACCCTATTCATCAAATCCATAAAAGCTGCTAGTGCATTCATCAATCCAAAGGGCATCACCAGAAACTCATAATGCCCATACCTCGTACGAAAAGTTGTCTTGGGTACATCCACATCTCTGACTCTCAACTGATGGTACCCTGATCTCAGATCAATCTTAGAGAATACTGCTGCTCCCTTCAACTGATCAAAGAGATCATATATTCGAGGCAAAGGATACTTGTTCTTGATGGTCACCTTATTCAACTGCCTATAATCAATGCACAATCTCATGGTGCCATCCTTCTTCTTCACAAATAACACAGGCGCTCCCCAAGGGGACACACTAGGGTGGATAAACCCTTTATCCAATAACTCCTGCAACTGCACCATCAACTCTCTCAACTCAGCAGGTGCCATCCGATAAGGATTAATAGAGATAGGAGTGGTACCAGGCAACAAATCAATACCAAACTCCACTTCTCTCTCAGGAGGTACCCCTGGCAACTCATCAGGGAAAACATCTGGAAACTCGGCAACTGTGGGTATACTTTCAAACAGGGATCCCACTACTCTAGTATCTACAACATGAGCAAGATAAGCCTCACATCCCTTCCGAATCATTCTCCCAGCTGAAACAACTGAAACAAACATAGATGAAAGATACCTCTGCTCACGAGATACTATAGCATCCCTACCATCCCGTGTTCTCAAAGTAACACATTTCTTCTGACAGTCTACCACAGCCCCATGCTTGGATAACCAATCCATGCCCAAAATCAGATCATATTCCCTGAAAGGCATCTCAATCAGGTCACCGAGAAACTCCTCATCTTGAACAACAACTGGACTATCTCGGTGCACCTTGCTCACCACAACACTATGCCCTAAAGGATTTGTTACTAAGACATCAAATTCTAGGGACTCAGAATACAATTCAGACACAGGCAAGATGGATGCACTTATGTATGAATGCGTAGATCCAGGATCTAATAAAGCAAGGACTGAAATACCAAATAAAGAAAATGCACCTGCAATGACGGCTGAAGCATCCGGCTGCCTCTGCATCACATAAACCCACTGAGATGGCCCAGCCTCATCTGGCCTACTGCCTCCAGATGTAGAGCCTCCTCTGTGACTAAACCCAGGGTGACCACCTCTACTAAAACCTCTGCCACCACAACCCCCTCTGACACTGGGTCGAGAAGATGCATTATCTGCCTGCCTAACCTCTGGTGGCTTGGGACAATCTCTGATAAAATGGTCTGATGACCCACATCTAAAACACACTCCCGAAGCACCTCTCTACCAGCAGACACCTCCGTGTACTCTACCACAATGAACGCAAGTAGGTGGAGTAGGTCTCTGAGCCACTAGGGTCGGAGCACTAGCCACTGAAATTGCAGGTCGCTGTCTCTATCTCTGCTGCTGTACTGACCTACCAAACTACCTCTGACTCCTACTAAACCGCTGAAAATGTCCCCCTCGGCCTCTCTTCACTAATGAAGACCCTGCCTCACTCTGGGGTCTCCTAACTCTGGTCTCCTCAACCCTGGTAGCTGCTGTAAGACTCTGCGCCCTCTCAACACTCCTGGCAGTTGCAACTAATTGGGAGAAATTCTGATACCGAGAGCCTGCGATGATGCGCATGATAGAGGGTCTCAGTCCCTCCTCAAACCTCCTGCACCTGTTAAACTCGTCAGAAATGATCCCACCAGCATAGTGACTCAACCGGATAAACTCAATCTCATACTTGGTCACTGTACTAGTATCCTGTCTCAGACTCAGGAACTCCATCTTCTTTGCATCTTTATACTCTCTCGGAGTATACTTCTGCTCAAATTCCCGCAAGAAATCATCATAGGTCAGGACTAGTGGATCATCCAGAGCATATGGAACCGTCTTCCACCAATCATATGCATCTCTCTGCAGAAGAGATCTGGCATAATCAAACTTCTCTTCTGGACTAGCCTGTAACTGAATAAATATCCTCTCAACCCGGTCTAGCCACTGCTCTGCTACAGCAGGGTCTGTAGTACCAATAAAGTCCTCAGCCCCATACTTTCTCAGTTTGTCATACTGCCTCACCGGTAACTGTGGCTGTGACTATGGCTGTGGCAGCTGCGGAACTGGAGCCTGCCTCAACAACTCTACCATATGCCATACCCAGCCAAGCGGAACCTCATCAGCTGCTGGTCTCACAGGCACAGAAATAGATGCCTCACCAGCAGATATAACTCTAGCTCCATCTCTACCCTCATCTGGAGCCACACTCTCTGCACTACCCTCAGCAGCCTGCAAACAAAGCAGAAAATACTACCTATATCTGCAAACAAAGCAGAAAATACTATATCAGAGATCAGAAACTGCAGTGCCAATGCATGTATTACAATTAAAAACTATTTTTCAAATCCCCCATTTTCTCTCTCTATCATCCCACCTAGGTCGAGAACCTCAAACCTAGGCTCTGATACCAAAACAAATGTAACACCCTTATACTCTATATACGTACAGAACATATTTCTAGCATATGTAAAATACGCATATACGGTACAAAAATGTCACAGACGGATTTACTAATTTTATTTTTACATTTCCAATTTAAAATTTAAAATTCTAAATATATAAAAATTAAATAGAATATAAAAATTATTTACTTGTTATAAGAACCCAAAATAAATAATATATATAAAAATCTCTGGGAAAAATTCGTCAGAATTTTGTCTGTATTTTAGATATCCCAAAACTTAGCAATTACTCAACCTGCAAAAAGAAAACACTCCCAATAATTTCCAATCACCCTCTCAACCATACTTCTCAGTTTCACCAATTTTCTCAAACATTTATACATATAGATATATATAATTTAAAACACACTTACTCTCCCATTTCAAATACATTGACCCAAACATTCTTTATAATATACAATACGTAAAATTCAAAACATAATATATTATACATAAAACTCAAAATGTATAATAACATAAAAATATATACATGTTGATGGCAGTGTTTCTGACCTCGATAGCAACTCTACAAGCTCAACTACAAGTCTAGACCCGACCTGGTCTAGAAGAATTATCTAGCTCAACTGGGTCTACCCCGTCACCTGCGCGATGGAAATAATCGCGCTAAGCCAAAGCCTAGTGGTACAAACTTTGATAATAACAATATAACTCAATGCAATACCAAATGCACAATGCATATAGATGTCACATCAATCCACTTTCTTATATTTTTTAAATAATTCATAAGCACAACTCATAACATTATATTACTCAATTGTATCATAATTCATAATTCACAGTAAAACAAAGACAAACATGGGCACAAAAAGGATCTAATATGCTATTCATAATGACACCATGTGTCTAGCCCCATAGACAATATATATATCCATTGATAATGTAACAGCCCTAGTCAATTGGACCTCAACCTGGCTAGACCCTTAGGCCCCAGTATCTTGGTCCTCAACCCGACTAGACTGCTACAGTTTTTGAAGCTTACGACTCAGTCTTTTTACCCCAAAAACATCATATTTATCAGCTAGCCTGGCTTACGAACCAGTTGGCCTGGCTTATGACCCACTCTTTTCACCATTCCAGCGTATAGCCCGTAGGCAATCATAGGCATGCCGCCAAACCCAGAACTCTGAAACTTGAATAACAAACTAGGCACACAATTTATTCATATTTCTCATTATTAATCTCTTTCTCATTTTTACATATTTAATCTAGGCACATTGCCTTATTTTCACTTTTTTTTTCTCACTTTTCTCATTTTTCACATCTTTCTCATTTTTCTCACTTTTCTCATTTTTATCAATATCAATTCATTTCATTATTACACATATCTCATTTTTGCATTCACAACACATTACCCAATTACTTTGGGTATTTTCACATAATATGCATATTTCACATGTTACACAAATTAGCCATTATCAATGGCTTTTCACAATGCATTTAACACATATATGACATTACAAATGTCATAGCACATTATTCATACACAATCAATGAACCAAGTAGCTTAACACATTTTTCAACCAAAATGTGTTAAGTCCAAATGTTATGCAAATATAAATATTATATTCAAAGTTTGTACATACCTCCACTAGCAACCCAAAGCAAGCTAAAAACAACCTTCAATCCAATCTTTTTAACTTGCCCTTCACCACTTGGATGAAGCAAATCAATCTCCCTCAGTGCCTAAACCAAATGTGATAGCAAATAATCATTTAGTATCACATTTAATGGCATTTCCAACATTAAATTATAATTACACATCACTCCTACAAATTTTTAAAATTTTAGCCTTTCCTTACTTCAACATTAGAATTCCATTCTACTACAATTAAATTAGTGTTTTAAGTTTATTTATATTATTAAAAACATATTTTAATACATTTAAATCATTTACATTATAAAAATACACTCTTATATACAAAATCTCAAAAAATGGCATAACCTTCCCCCATTGAAGGTTTTCCATTCCAACACAATCCATTACTCATTCCAAGATTATATTAATCACTTTTAACACTAAACAACATGCTTAAACAAATAAAATCACACAATTCAACCACTTTGGAAAATCACTTTTCCAAAACCCTAAATCTCCACTTCCACTCTCAAACTCCAACCCAACACCACCAAATCCAATATTTGACTTTAAAATACTTGTTTATGAATCAAAACAACTCATTTGGAATCAATTTGCACAATTAAAATTCATGTTTTCAAAACCCCAAAAATCCATAACCCTAAATTCTCTCTCTTCACCATTCTTTAACCAAACTCCATCATCTCTTCAATCTAACCTTAGAATCATTGTTAAATACCCAAAATAACATCATACACACCAATTCCAACAATTATAACATCCTATATAAAAATCCAAACTCTCACATAATCTAAATTTCCAAGGAATTCAAAGAAAAGAGATGGAAACTTACTAATTTTGGTGGAAATCACCAAAAATCCACTTGAAACTTGTTAATTCCTTCAATTTATGGAGTATGGAAGAAGAAAAATCCTTGGTCTTCAATCATCCATGGAAGCCACGTTCTTGAGAAGAAGAAGAAGAAGAAGAAGACTTTTAAATATTCTTTCCTTTTCATCTTTTTTTTTAACCACACACACACATATATATAAACATTAAAATAATTTAATATTTAATATTTAATTATTTTTTAATAAATTAAAAGTCCTAATTTCCCTCTTCCATTCAAAATTAATTTATTTTTGAATTAATTTATTAATTTTGAATTTATAAGATTTAATTACCAAAATACCCTTTTCTTTTAAAAAGTGTTGACTTTTATATATGTTATGTATATTTTGCATATATATCATATATATATTCCACTTTTTCATTTAAAATCCCTTTATTTTTCATTTAAAACCATTAATTTAATTTATCCTTTTAAATTATAATTTATTTTATCCAATTTTCCAAAAATTAGAAATTTTTAAAAAATTTTGGATGTTACATACTAGCTCGTTTGATCATGATGCTGGACCTTCCTCTGTCGCTCCTCTATTTGCTCATTCTAATCAACCACAGATGTCATCTCGTCCACAGGGTGTTGATATGAATTACCTGATAGGTTATCTTGTTCCATGATGATTTATGCTACATGTATGGATGATTATGTATGCTCTTACCTTTTCTTTCTGGCTCACAGTGGATGCTTAAGGAATAAAATAAGAAACTTTAAGAAGAGTTAGCTGCTAGTCATCAACAGGTTACCCATTTTGAAAAATTGTATCACCAATCAGAGCAAGATTAACTAACATTATATCCTTTGTCACACAATTAACTAACACTGAGCAAATTATGTTTCAATTGTAATATCCTGATTTTTGATTTACTTTAGAATAGTAAATATGGAAGAGTAAATAGTTGTGATGGGTAGAGAAAATATAAGATCAATATGTATGATAGATGTAATATATATATGTATAGGTTATATATATTTCAAATATATTTGAAATAAACATGGCATATATATGACAATACATATACCTAAGATATACATCACATTTATATTATGTATAATTGGTTGTAGAGAAAGTTGATTTTAATTATTTAATAATAATAATAATAATAATAACAAGAGAGAGAAGAAGTGAAAGTCAAAAGAAGGGAGAAAGAGATTGATGGATAGTGACTATATTATATTATATATATAGATAAGGATGGAATTAAAAGAAAGAGGATATTTTTCTTCTTCTCCTTCTTTTGTTCCATGGTTGTGGAAGTTGAGAGAGAGTGAGGGGACCTTGATTTTATTCATTTATACACCAAATTTACAAGGGATTTCAAGAGATTTAAAGGTGGATATTGAAGGTTTAATAAGAACATAAGTAAGTGTTTATCTCTAAGCTTGTTTTTATGTGATTTCATATATATATATATGTATAATATGGTTAATGAGAGAAAGTGATGATTGATTGAATAAGATTATTGTGAGCGGGGATTTTCACCCCCACTCCTGGTGGAATGGTTCTTGCAACTTCGGCACTATTTAGGCTCGGGGCCTTAGAGAACACGGACCTAAATCCGGAGAAAATGGAGTCGCCACCCAGATGGGCTGGGAAAAAGAAAGGGGTGAATGAATAGATTCCTAAGGAATCCCCAACCCCTTAATGGGTTCAGAAAGTTGGGTACATGTGGGGAAGGTGAGAAATGGCCCAGCACCCCCACAATGCCCGGTTCATTGGAACCAGCCTCCTTTACAGGTCTTAATATTATAAAATTCTTAAGTATAATAAAATCATCCATATTACATGCAACAATTAAAATAAAGCATCGTTATATTAAAAATCAAAGCAATGTCCAAACAAAGCAAATAAATGGACACCCATCCGAGGATGGAAACATGCCTTTACATCATCCATGCCTAAACTAATAGGACGCCCACCAAAAGGTAGAAACATGTCCTTTACATTGGTCTAAGATATAAAAGCAATTTAAATTACATAGAACTTAATTGATGAGGTACCCACAAAGTGAAAACATACCTCTTACAACATTTGAAAATCTAAATAAATCGATAGAAGTAAATAACCATTCATCATAAATAAATCATTCATCAAAGATATAAAACATCAATCAAAATAGAAAGTAAGCATCCATCCATGTTAAATTAAATAAATCAAGCATTGAACTTAAATAAATCAAAGCATATAATAAACTACACAATCAAATCTAAAAATAAATAAAATAAGTAAAGATACAAATTAGGGCTACTGTTTCTATTTAAGATTCTTTATTTAATGTTTAGGGTTTTGAAATTTATTGGTTTAGGCTACTGTAAGTTTTAAGGGAATTGAAATGGACTAAGGTTTTATAATTTAAGAGATTGATAAGGTTCTTTGATTAACCAAATTAGGGTTTCAGGAGTGAAATCATGAAATTAGGGTTTTAGAATGTTAAAACATTAGGTTTATGATTATTAGCTACTGGATTGTTGTTTTTAGGTTTACTGAGTTGAATTTTAATATTTAGATTCATAAGGTTTTAAGGATTAAGGTCTAGGAAAATTAGGGTTTACGGTTTTGGTTTTAGGAGAATGAGGGTTTTTGGTGTTTTGGAAAACATGTTTTGGTTTTAGGATTTGAGAAAACAGTTTAGAGTTTTATAAAGCTTTATGTGATTTTTAGAAACTGTAAGACAAATTTATGGTTTGGATATTTAACAAAACATTTAGGAATTTTGGGAAAAAGTGAGAGGAAAATAGTTTAGAGTTTATTAAAAGCTTTTTGAAATAAACAAAATGATTTAAGGTTTTTAGAAATAGAAAAGTATTTTTTTGGGTCTTTTAGACATGGAAGAAATAAATTTAGGGTTTTAAGGTTTTGGAAAATTGGAAAGCAGATTAGGGTTTTAATAAAACGATTTAAGGTTTTGGAAAGTTGGAAAGTAGATTAGGGTTTTAATAAAATGATTTAAGGTTTTGGAAAGTTGGAAAGTAGATTAGAGTTTTAAGGTTTTAGTAGAAACAGATTAGGGTTCTTAGGTTTTAGAAGAAACAGAAAAGTAATTTTAGGGTTTTTGAAAATAGAGGAGATGATTTAAGGTTCTAAGGTTTAGAAGAAGTAAATTAAGGCTCTAATGTTTTTAGAATCAAAAGAAACAATTTAATGATTGAAGCTACTGTGAGGAAAAAAATTAGATATTCAAACCTTCGTTTGTTGGTTCCACAAAAAATTGCTTCTTGGATGAACAAGGACAAAGGCAAGGTTGCTGCCTTTGATGAATTATTAACTTGCTTGTTGCTCCTTTCAAATCTGAAGTCTCCCCATTTCAGTTAAAATCCAATGTTCTCTTCTTAAAGTCCGATCGTTCCTAAGTTTTTCCTCCAAAAGTTTCTCCAAAATTCCAGTCCCCTTTTTGTGTCCTTTTTTAGTCTTATTTATAGGAAATTTAGATGATTAATTCAATTTGTTTATGGAAACTATCATTAATTAGGAAAAGAAAACCGAAACCAAATAGATTTTGGTTTCGAAAAAAATTGCGTCTGAAAAAATTTCACTAGCAAAAAAAATTGTTGCGGGCTGCAGTGAAGGATAGCCGTGGAAACTTGCGAGTTGGGCGGCCAGAGGCCACTTCGCCCGCAGTAAACTCCTGCGGGCGAAATGGCCCAAGGCCGTTTAGTCCAACATTCATCACCGATTTTTATTTTTAGTTTTATTTTTATTTATTTATTTATTATTATTATTTTATTATATTAGTTTTTTAAAAATTATAAAAAATAAATACTAAAACAAATATTATTTACTTAAGATAACATAAAAATTATTTTGGACTAAATAACATATATTGGTCTGGACTGGGTAAAAAATTAAGGGTCTACAATTATATTTATGATATGTTGGAGTTATATATGTGTTGAATTGATGGGTAAATCATGGATATAAATTGAAGTGATGAATAAGGTTTTGTAGAGATGAGTTGGGAATTGAGTGAAATGTTATATGGATATGATTGAGTGAATGAATTATAATGATGATTGTTGTTGTTGATGTTGTGTTTAGGCCAAGAGGGATCTAGTGGAGAAGAGTAAGCTTGGGATAGCCAAGGTTGTACATATAATCTCTTTGGTTTGTACATATTAACCATTCTTTGTAATATGCTTGTTGTAGTGATGAAACTTGTGCAAAGTGAGATTTTTGGATGCCATAGGCGTGGCCATGGAGAACCACAGCCATGGGCCTTAAACCGACTCTATTTGCTTGAGAGTTTTGGGAGAAACAAAAGTATATTATATGCCATAGGCGTGGCCCTTGAGTGCCATGACCATGTGATTGGATATGAAGCTGTTCCATGTGAGTTTTAAAAAGAGGTAGTAGCATTTTGTATGCCATCGGAATGGCCCTTAGATGCCATGATCATGAGGGTGTCCAAAGGTGTTTGACAACCTCATTTCACATCCCACAGGTATGGCTATTGAATGCCATGGCCGTGGGGTTGGTTTGTCAAGGTTTAGAGCTTCATTTTATGGTATACGAGAATGGTTTGTGGCTTGCATGGCTATATCTTCTTATATTATGTTGGTTATATTAAATGGAAGTATATGTATGTGAATTGAGTCATATGATGAGTGTGGCTTATGTATGCATGATGTGAAATGGAAATGTGAAGTGATCATGGACAGTGGTGATCACGGGAAAAGCATAGAGTAATGAGCATGTGATAATGAAATGTAAAGTGATGTTATATGTGTGTAGCCTATACAATTACCTATCTAGTTGTGTTGAGATTGATTAGATATGCATGAGAAGTCCTAAGTAGAGCTAGGCCTTTAGGTGCATATGTCTATGAACTAGAGTAGAGCTAGGTCTTGACTTGATCAGTGCTAGGTCATGTGATTGAGATTAGTAATGGTTCTGAGCAGAGCTGGACCATGAGACCATGTTAACCGAACATGATAATTGTATAGTGGTACTGGATCCAACAGTGTAATTGTGTATGAGTATGGGATATGATTCCCAACATTATTTTTGTGCATAATATATGTGTATGAGTATGTGATATGTGATCAATATATGTATATGTTGTTTATATATACCACTAAGCTTTCAAACTTAACACGGTTGTTTGAATCGCACAGGTAAATAGAGTGATGATCCGAGAGTTGGAGGGTTGTGCCACAAGTAGATTAAGAGTACTTCGAGACCAGCTAGAAGGTGGTGCATGCATGTGCATTTTGTTATTTTATAGTTTGATCATATGCATATGTATATAAGTGGATTTTGAAAAAGACAATGTATATTTGTATATATGTAATCTAATGAAAAGTATAATGGTTTTGGAAATGTTACTTTTAAAAGAATGAGATTTTATAATGGGAAATGTTCTTTTATTAAATATATAATTGATGTGAAACTAAGGTAAGAGTTTAAACAATAATGTAAGATGACATCCTTGTATTTTATATTTGTATTGTAAGTACACAGGGTATATGCATGGTACATTTATAAGATATAGGGGTGTTACGTTTATTTTGATATCAAAGCTTACGTTTGAGATTCTAAGCCTAATTGTGTTTTCAAAAAGAAAGGAAAGTAAAGCTTTGAAATGTGAAATGAATTATAGTACATGCATATGCGTTGACACCTAAGTTGGTCTCTGATGTGGCACTGTTTGTTTATAATGAAAGATATAGGTCATGATGGCGTCAAGAAGACGCCAACCAGATGATAGTGTGGAGAGTGTGGATCCATGTGAGGATAGAGCTAGAGGTAGAGTTGATGTTGAAGAGACCTCTGGGGTAGTTATGCTAGATGTACAGGATCCTTCAATGAGGGTAAAGCACATGGCGAAATTATTCCATCTGGCCCCAGCACCACAGCAGACTAGGAAATATGAGAAGCTTAGGAAGTTTGGTGCCACTGATTTTATAAGTTCTGTGGAGCCGAATAATGGTTGGATAAGGTTGAGAGAGTACTTATTCAGTTGGAAGCTACTGCAGAAGAAAAGTTTGATTTTACAGTTTCTCTTCTGTAGGGAAATGCATATGATTAGTGAAAAATGGTTCCATATGGATTAAATAGACCACCAGTGTTAAGTTATGAGGATTTTCTTATGGAGTTTGAGAGGAAATATGTGCCAAGAGATTATAGAGATAAGAAGAAGAGAGAATTTTTAGATTGAAAGCAAGGAAAGAAGACGGTAGATGAGCATGAAAAAAAATTTCTTCGGCTGAGCAAGTATGCAAGATGAATTTTGACTGATGAGGTGGATAGATGTAGGAGGTTTGAAGAGGCAATGGAGCCATCAATTATGTGTCAGGTGGCTGCAGTGCAGTATGAAAATTTTTATAGGTTACTGGCAGCTACACAGAATGTGGAAAAGGCACATAGAATTATTGCAGTTGTAGCATTAGAAGAGATTAAGAGTAAAAAAGTTCAGAATGAGGAATGGTTGTAGTTTCGCAAGAGGGTGTGAGAGGATTTTATGTCGGATGATAGTGAGGGTCAGAGGCAATCTAGTATGAGTATTCAGTCAAGGCAGAGGCCTAAATCATCATATATTAGTACCCCTACTTTTAGTTCTCCGAGACCTGCTCCATCAAGATGCAGTCAATGTGGTAGAATTCATAGAGGTGTTTATTGGGGAGTAAATTCTCATGTATATTATAGATGTAAATCCCAAGAGCATTATGTGAGGAATTGCCTAAAGCCACAAATAAACAAACAAGTGGACACATTTGATTTTAGATCTAGTCTTAGAGGAGGCAGGAGTGGTGAAGGTGGCAGGGCACGGTTTAGACAGAAAGAAGTGTCCATGACTATGGATAGATCAGAAAGAGTTAAGGAAGTGCCAAGGATATATGCAATATAGAGAAAGCAGGATGCTCCAGATATAGGTGAAGGCAAATTTTTTATTATTTGGTATTATTATTTGTGTAATGATTGAATGTTATGTTTCTTTAATGGTAATGTTAGAGTTAAAATTTTATTAAATTAATCTAAAATTAGTATAAATATTTGAGGATATGCATAAGAGGGATAGTTGAGATTGGTGAATGTATTAATGGGATTTATTCACTGAGATAGATAATTTTGAGGATGCAATTATTTAAGTGGGAGAGAATTATAATATTCCAATTTTTGATGTACTTTGGAATAGTAAATATGGTAGAGTAAATAGTTGTGATGGGTAGAGAAAATATAAGATGAATATGTATGATAGATGTAATATATGTATATGTTATATATATTTCAAATATATTTGAAATAAACATGAAATATATAAGACATATACATATACCTAAGATATAAATAACATATATATTATGTATAATTGGTTGTCGAGAAACTTGATTTTAATTAATTAATTAATTAATAACAAGAGAGAGAAGAAGTGAAAGTCAAAAGAAGGGAGAAAGAGATTGGTGGATAGTGACTATATTATATTATATATATATATATAAGGATGGAATTAAAATGAAGAGGATATTTTCTTCTTCTCCTTCTTTTTTTTTTTATGGCTGTGGGAGTTGAGAGAGTGAGGGGAGCTTGATTTTATTCATTTATACACCACATTTATAAGGGATTTTAAGAGATTTAAAGGTGGATATTGAAAGTTTAGCAAGAACTTAAGTGTTTATGTCTAAGCTTGTTTTTATGTGATTTCATATATATATATATATGTATAATATGGTTAATGAGAGAAAGTGATGATCAATAGAATAAGATGATAGTTGTGATATGTTGGAGTTATATATGTGTTGAATTGATGGGTAAATCATGGATATAAACTGAAGTGATGAATAAGGGTCTTGTAGAGATGAGTTAGGGATTGAGTGAATTGGTATATGGATGATTGTGTGAATGAATTATAATGATGACTGTTGTTGATGATGTTTTGTTTAGGCTAAGAGGGATCAAGTGGAGAAGAGTAAGCTTGGGATAGCCAAGGTTTGTACATATAATCTCTTTGGTTTGTATATATTAACCATTCATTGTGATATGTGTGTTGTAGTGATAAAAGTTATGCAAAGTATGATTTTTGGGTGAAATGGGCATGGCCATAGAGAGCCACGACCATGGGCCTTAAACTAACTTTGTTTGCTTTAGATTTTTGCAAGAAACAGAAGTATATTGTATGCCATAGGCGTGACCCTTGAGTGCCATGGTCGTGGGAGCAAATATAAAGCTGTTTCATGTGAGTTTTGGATGGAGGCAGTAGCATTTTGTATACCACGACCGTGGGGGTGTCTGAAGGTGTTTGATAGCCTCATTTCACATCCCACGAGCATGGCTATTGAATGCCACAGCCTTGGGGTTGATTTGTCAAGGTTTGAAGCTTCATTTTATTGTATACGAGCATGGTTTGTGGCTTGCATGGCTATGTCGTTTTATATTATGTTATTATATTAAATGGAAGTATATATATGTTAATTGAGTCATGCGATGAGCGTGGCTCATGTATGCATGATGTGAAATGTAAATGTGAAGTGATCAAGGACAGTGGTGATCATGGGAAAAGCATAGAGTAATGAGCATGTGATAATGAAATGTAAAGTGATATTATATGTGTGTGGCCTATACAATTATCTATCCAGTTGTGTTGAGATTGATTGGATATGCATGAGAAGTTCTAAAAAGAACTAGGCCTTGAGGTGCATATGTTGATGAACCTGAGCAGAGCTAGGCCTTGACCTGAGTAGTGCTAGGTCATGTGATTGAGATTTATGATGGTTCTGAGCAGAGCTGGACCATGAGACTGTGTTATCCAGACATGATAATTTTATAGAGGTATTGCATCCAACAGTTTAGATGTGTATGAGCATGGGATATGATTCCCAACAGTTTATTTGTGTATGTGTCTAATATATGTGTATGAGTATGTGCTATGAGATCAATGTATGTTTATGTTGTTTATTTGTACTACTAAGCTTTCAAGTTTAGTGCTTTTGTGTTAATCCCTCAGATAAGTAGAATGTTGATATGAGAGTTGCAGGGTTATGCCTCAGGCAGAGTAAGAGTGCTTCGAACCAACTAGAAGATGGTGCATGCATGTACATTTTGTTATTTTGTAGTTTGATCCTATGCTCATGTATATAAGTGGATTTTGAAAAAGACAATGTATATTTGTATATATGTAATCTAATGAAAAGTATAATGGTTTTGGAAATGTTATTTTTAAAAGAATGAGATTTGATAATGGAAAATTGTAGACCCTAAATTTTGGACCTAATCCAGTCCGACCCTAATTAAAAGAAAGTTAGATCAAGCCTAAAGGTTTAAACCATTCTAGAATGATTTTAAGAGACAAAAATGGTCTGGATCCCAATAAAAGTCTGCCCGGCCCAAAGTTTGTTGAATCAGCA
Source organism: Garcia nutans (assembly GCA_947685225.1). Taxonomy (NCBI): domain Eukaryota; kingdom Viridiplantae; phylum Streptophyta; class Magnoliopsida; order Malpighiales; family Euphorbiaceae; genus Garcia; species Garcia nutans. The sequence continues at coordinate 31,727,970 of CANTUV010000013.1, forward strand.
TGCCTGATTTGTAACACCCCCTACAACAACTATACACTCAACTACATAGGTGATGTCACCTAAATACTCACACTTGTCTATGTACATAATAAAGTAAATAAAAACAAAATTTCTTCTATATATATTAACGTAGTTATTAAACTTTCAAAAGAAATACTATGACCAAGATGTGAGCTAGGATTTTCACCCCCACTCCCTGTGGAATGGTTCTTGCGACTTCGACACTATTTAGGCTCAGGGCCATAGAGAACACGGGCCTAAGCCCAGAGAAAATAGAGTCACTACCCGAATGGGCTGGGAAAAAAGAAAAGGGTGGATGATTCGATTCCTAAGAAATCCCCAACTGCCTAATGGGTTCAAAAGGTTGGGTACATGTGGGGAAGGTGAGAAATGGCCCAGCACCCCCATAACGCCCGGTTCATTAGAACCGGCCTCCTTTACAGGTCTTAATATTATAAAATTTTTAAATATAATAATATTATCCATACTATATGCGATCATAAGAATAAATAAATACTTTATTAAAATTACAATAATGTCCAAACAAAACAAATAAATGGACACCCATCTGAGGATAAAAACATGTCCTTACATCGTCAATGTCTAAAACTAAATAGGACACCTACTGAAAGGTGGAAACATGTCCTTTACATTAATTTCAAAATATGAAAATAAATTAAATTGCATAAAGATTAATTAATGAGGTACCCAATCATGGAAACATACCTCTTACAATTTTAACAAATAATAATAATAATAAAGAAATCATCCATCCATAATAAACAAATCAAATATTAAAATTAAATAAATCAATCATCAAAACATATAATAAACTACATAATCAAATTTAAAATTAAATAAAGTAATGAATGTATAAATTTAGGGTTTTAGAATTTTAATAACCAAATTAGGATTTTTAAGTAAAGGGAGTTAAACACAAAGGCTTATAATACACAAATAAATATTGACCCCTTCGACTAGCCCATACGGCTGTCCCGCTAGCTGGTTAGCGGGCAGGGGTAAAGGGGGCAGCGCCCCTTGCGGGGTCGGGGCCGCGCCCCTAAAGATTTTGAAAACTGGCTTTTAGGGTTGTAGGTTTTGGTATTGAAAATTAAGATTTTAGGGTTTAAGATATAGAAAATAGGGTTTTGAGATTTTAAGGAACTAATGTTATTTTTAAAAGAATAATGCTACTGTGTGATTTTGGAAAAAATAATTAATTAGGGTTAAAGCTTTTGATACTTGAAAAAATAAGGCTACAGGAATATTTTTATAATTAAATAATTATGTATTAAAAATATTAATTTAACACATATAAGTAACTGTAACTTAAACTTAATGGGTTATAGATTTATTTTGTATGATTAACAAAACAACACCATTAAACTATGCTCTATGTAAATTGCTATGAGCTAAAATTAAAAGATATAATCTACTGTAATTAAAATAGACACATAATAGGTTATATTAAATATGTTTAGAATTTACCATCGTTTGTTGGCTCCACCAATAATTAAACATTGATGCAAAATATTTACTTGCACCAAATTTGTTCTTCTTGGTTGGAAGGAAATTAAGACAGTGAGAGTTTGCTACTGCCTTGTCTGATGGTGTTTGATGATTTGTGGCTTGCTCCTTATTTGTTTGATGCTTATATTCATTCTATCTCTGAATTAATTGCTAAAAAGTTTAAATAATTAAAAGTCCAAAAGTCTCCAATAATTGTGCCGTCCCAAAATTTTTCTCCTGGTTGAAATAAAATTCTCCCCCTCTTTGTGTCTTTTAATGTGGTATTTATGAGGAAAAATAAAAACCTAATACTAATTGGTTAAGGAAATAAAAATTGTTTAGGAAATAAAATCAAAAACCAAGTAAAATAGGGTTTTAAAAAAAACTACGCGCGGGCCCGGGCAAGCTGCGGGCTGCGTGCATTTTACTGCAAGTCTTGCTGCAGACCAATTTTTCGCAAGCAAAACTTGTGTCGAATTGGCCCAAGCCAATTCATCGTCGATTCTGCCGTCGCCGATTTTGCCATAGCCAATTTTTTTTTATCTTTTTTATTTTTTTAATTTTCAATATTAAAAATAAATAATATAAGTAATAAATATTATTAAAATAAATAATAAATATTAAAAAATGATAAATTTTATTTTGAACTATTTAAAAATATCGGATTGGACTAGGTCAAAAATTAAGGGTCTACACAAGCCTATATTACATGCATATATCTGTTGAAATTACAAAAACTCCTATAGTTGACTTACATTGTAAATATTATTATAATTCTCTTACTACTCTTAATTTCATACAACTGTCATATAAAATTATAAAGTATTGCCATGTGAACTATACAGAATACAATATTTATAATATTGTTCTTTGAACCTTTGTGATGCAGTTGACTAGGAACGTATATCTCTCACTCTGCAGTCTCAACTCTTCTTATTTGACCTATGGGTCAGGAAATAATTCTAACATGCTAAGCAATGCTTTGTGGTGCTTATGTATTTATAATATGCAAGAAAATTTAAAGAAAAGAGAATTAAACATTAAATAATTTAGAAACAATGGAATGTTTCACTTCTAGAACATTTAGTAAAGAAATTAATAAATTCATTGAAACTTGAAATTCTAAATACGATTAAATTTAGAATTTATTAATTTAATAATAACCATATAACATATTATTTTGAATGTAGATAACTTCTTTAATTATGCCCATACACACTGAACTCAGATCATGGGTTTGGATAACGGGTCATTGTTGGCAATTTAATGCCCATGTATAAAATTTGGCCAATGGCCCACTATGGCACGAATGCCCACTGAATATGGTGACACACAGTGTCTATTCATGGCACAGACTGGCCACTATCACTTTGGATATCCTCCCTTTGGCTAGCCAATCAATCCCAAGCTAGATAAAAAATCAGTATGATTTGGGCAATTTAGTAGTTTTTAATTAACCTTAAATTATGTATAGCACTTCAATGGAACAATTCTTCAATCAACACTTGGTAGCACACATATTTATCATATATTCAAAATAAATTTGTTACACTACTTGTTAGCATTGATTTCAAAAATAAATCCTTTACACTTTGATGACTTATAATCTTTTCAGCTGGAATTACGATGAAAGACAAAGAAAAGAGTTATTTTGGGCAATTTCTTCAAGTGACACACCCAATGACATGGGCGTGTCAATGATCATGCCATTTGTTGAATCTTACAGAAGCTTTGACACACCCAATGACATGGGCGTGTCACTGGCCATGTGATTTAACTTGCATTATAGTAACTACGATACGCCCAATGTCACGGGCGTGTTACTGGCCGTGTCATTTATCTTTTATCACAGTAGCTATGACACACCCAATGACACGGGCGTGTTACTGGTCATGTCATCAACATTGAAACACAACATCATTAACACACCAAGTGACATGGCCGTGTCACTGGCTGTGTCAGGTAAAATTCTATATTTCATACACTCAACCACTTAAACATAGTATATCCAAATATATGATAAAAAAAATGAATCAAAAACTAGTTTCTTTGACATAGAAAGAGTCTATAACAAATAATTTTTAATAATAATTCATTAAAGATAACTCAATCAACCAATTCAAACAATAAAATTCATAGAAATTCAAATAGTTACAAATTAAAATACATAATTACATACCTCTTTCAAAATCCCTTTTCTTTTTTAATCACTTGTTGATAATCTCACCTTTTCCAGCTTATTCTTCTAAAAACCTATAACTAGATGTGATTTTGTCTTAAATTTTTGCTAAATTTTTTAAAAGAAGGAAGAAAAGAGGAGTTTTGGTGGTGAAGGTGATGATAGACATGGAAAGAAGAAGAAAGAAACTTCTACATACACACACACCTATCGACATATATATATAGTTAATCTAGTGTGGCCAATCTCATTTTAACTACAGTGCACCCTCACTCTTAACCTTTGATTCCCATAAAACCATAAAAATAATTTCTTCAACAAATTTTAAGATCCACTATTTACATCACTTATCAATGCCACTTTTATCACTATTTACTATCAATTATCAATATTAATTAAAAAGTTCACTATTTAAAATTTTAAACATTACAATTCTCCCCCACTAAGGACATTTCATCCTCAAAATTTACCTATTATGGATGCTTGAAATAATTGAGGGTATTGTTGTTTCATTGTTTCTTTACTTTCCTAAGTGGCTTCCTCTATCGAAGGATTCCTCCACAACACTTCCACTAAAGGAATGTGCTTATTTTGCAACTCCTTTATTGCACGAGCTAAGATAGCCACTGGTTCTTCTTCATAATTCAAATTTTTCTTAATTTCAATGGACTCTGTCTAAATCACATATGAAGGATCTTATCTATATCATCTAAGCATCGACACACGAAATACATTATGAATCTTAACTAGTTCTGAAGGCAAAGCTAGTCGATATGCTACTGGACCTACATGTTTAAGTATTTCTTATGGTCCAATAAACCTAGGACTTAGTTTACCTTTCTTTCCAAAGTGAAGAATCTTCTTCCATGATGATGTTTAGATCATATTTGTACTAGTTTTCAGTATGATTTTTATGTGTTTTTAGTTAATATTTTGATTGATTTTTGTTTAAAGTTTGTTTAAAGTGTTTGTTTTAGGTTTAAGTGCAAAAACTCCCTTGGATGATCAAAACAATCAAGAAAAATGAAGAAAGAGCATGAATCAAGCAAGACATGGCCAAGCCAAAGCAAGCTTGGCCATGTCCCTCAAAAGAATTCCAAGACAGTAGCTGACACACCCAAGAGACACGGCCAAGCCACTGGCCGTGTCTCACCCAAGGAAAAGAAACCAAGAAAGAAAAAAAAAATAGAGGCAGTACTTGACACACTCACAGACATGGTCATGTCTGTGAGTGTGTCTGATCGACATGGCCATGTCACTTGAAGCTTGGCCATGTCTCATTGTCTTGGCTGTGTTTCATCCTAAAATAGAGGCAGTACTTGACACACTCACAGACATGGCCATGTCTGTGAGTGTGTCTGATCGACATGGCCATGTCACTTGAAGCTTGGCCATGTCTCATTGTCTTGGCCGTGTTTCATCCTAAAATAGAGGCAGTACTTGACACACTCACAGACATGGCCATGTCTGTGAGTGTGTCTGATAGACATGGCCATGTCGCTTGAAGCTTGGCCATGTCTCTCAAAGAAAGTGAAGCAGTGACTGACACTGGCAAGAGACACGGCCAAGCCACTGGCCGTGTCTCACCTAAGGAACAAAAAATCCAAAGAACAAAGAAAGAAGAAGGCAGTGAAGGACACGGCCAGCAAGCTTGGCCGTGTCCCAAAGAAAAATGAGAGACACGGCCAAGCCAAATCAAGCTTGGCCATGTCACCCTTAATTTATATAAATTCTTTTCCATGAAAGAAAAGAGAGGGAGAGACGGCTAGGGTTTGAGGAGAGAGAGAAAAGAAAAGAGAAGGAGGGGGCAAACACGATTTGGGATGAGGAGAGAGTGACACTCTCCTTGTCCCTTCATCTTCATCCTCTATCTTCATCTTCTCCATCTTCCATTGACAAGATCTTTGAGGTTCTTTGGGATAAATTGGGTTAAACAAGCTCTTAAAGGTTGAAGAAGCTTCATTCTAAGGTTTGGTGACTTGAGAAAGCTCCATTACATCTACCAAAGGCAAGCTCCATTCCAAGGTTTGGTGACTTGAGAAAGCTCCATTCCATATTGCAAAGGGGAATCAACCATTGAAGAGGGCTTGAGTTCTTCATCAAATGTCAATGTGGAGCTAGGAGGAAGACTAGTAATCCTACTCTTGGCATCTTCACAAGGGGTTTCTCTATTCTCTCTTTTAATTCATTCCAATATTGTTTTTGTTGTATTAAGAGAATTGATGTTGCAATGAACAATTTGTATTAGATTTATGTTGAGTTGAATGAATGTTTTAAATTGATGATGTTGAGCTAAATACCCATGCCTAGGGTTTGTAGTATATTTGATTGAATGCTTTGATTTGATATTTCCATTGATGTACCTTGTGTTGGTTGATTGCATTGGATTGTATGCTAGGTTGATAGATTAGCTACCCATTGATCTTTGAATATTGAATGAATGACCGAGAGGTAAAATTTGATATCGGAATTATGCAATTGACTACCCTATGAATGAATTAGAAATATAAGTTGTAGGGTTTCATTAATTTGCAAATGTAAAATAATTGGTTATTGCTATTTCATGAATGTGAGAACTAATGAATTGGTAATTGACTAATTAACCTTAAGGAACAAATTAATTTACAAGGTTATGTTAATGGATAATTGAGAATTGAGCTTTGATTGAATGGACCTATAACCCTAGGCATATTCCCAAGAATCGATTTGATTTTGTACTACCTTCACACACATCAACCCTACGCACGTTAATTTTAGGTTTAAATTATTTTCGCACCATTCCAACACAACAAACTTTCGCATTTAAATAATTTGCCAATCAAGCTATTACGAACCACACCGTCTTGGGGAATGAGCTTGGGGCGATCACCTTTGCTATAGCTACCTCGTATACTTGCGAGTGACGCTTTGTGATAGTGTTAATTTAAGCGCAACAAGTTTTTGATTTTTTCAAAAATACCTTATCTCCCACACTATATTCATTATCACGTTGTTTCAAATCTGTATAAGATTTCTATCTATCAATTGCAATTTGTAATCGATCTTTTATAAGCTTCACTTTGCCTTCAGTTTTCTTATGAGATCAGGTCCCACAAGTTTGCTCTCATTCAATTCCACCCAACACAATGGAGTTCTACACTTTCCTTCCATAGAGTGCTTCGTATGGTGCCATCCCAATACTCGTTTGATAATTGTTGTTATAGGTAAATTCTACAAAAGGTAAATATCTATCCTAGCTACCTTCAAAATCGATTACACAACTTCGAAGCATATGTTCAATTACTTGTATCGCCCTTTTCGATTGACCATTAGTCTGTGGATGAAAATTAGTACTAAAATGGAGTCGAGTACCTAATGCTTTATGAAAACTTTCCCAAAATTTTGAAGTAAAGTGAGGGTCTCGATCTGAAATAATAGACATTAGTACTCTATGAATCCTGACTATCTCATTAATATACAATTCAACAAGTCTATCCATTGAATAATCAACTCGGATGGGAAGGAAATGAACTGATTTGGTTAATTGATAAACAATTACCCAATTTTTATGATGCTTCTTTTAGGTGTTTGGAAGACCAGTCACAAAATCTATGGTGATTCTATCCCACTTCCATTCTGGTATTGATATAGGTTGCAAAAGACCTGATGGAATTCTATGATCTGCTTTGACTTATTGACACACTAAACACCGAGTCACATATTCAGTAATATCTCTCTTCATACTAGGCCACCAATAATGAGACTTCAAATTCTGATACATCTTATTACTTCTGGGATGTACAGTATACGTAGTAGTATGAGCTTCATTAAGAATACACTCCTTTAGTACATTCACATCACGTACACACAGACCTCTATAATACAATCCACCATTTTCTAGCACAAAATAATCTGACTTTTCACCTTTATACACTTGTTTTGAAATTTAGAATAACTTTTGATTTTATTTCTGAGATTTTATCACTTTTTGCTTTATAGTCGGTTCAACCTTCAATTCTACTAACATAACACATTATATTATTTAGTTTATTTAATTAATTAATATATACATATAGTATTATAATATTCTATATACAACATACATGTTAAAGTCTTTTGACTTAAAGTATCAGCTACCATGTTAGCTTTTATAGAATGATAGTCAATAATACAGTCATAATCTTTGATCAATTCCATCCACCTCCTATGCCTTAAGTTCAGTTCTTTTTGTGATGGCAAGTATTTCAAACTTTTATGACCAATGAAAATATAGCACCTTTTGCCATATAATTAATGTGATCAGATCTTAAGAGCAAATACAATAGGAGCTAACTCCAAATCATGTGTAGGGTAAGTCAATTCATGAGATTTTAATTGCCTGGAAGCATAAGCAATTATCTTACCCTCTTGCTTCAATACACAACCGAGTCCCTGATGAGAAGCATCACTATAAATAACATAATCTTTACTTGGGATCAGTTCTGTCAATACAGGCATTTCAATCAACATAGACTTCAATTGTTCAAAACTAGCTTGACACTGGGCATTACACTCAAAATTAGTTTCTTTTCTAAGATGCTTAGTTAAAGGAAGTGTTATTTTTGAAAACCCTTGCACAAATCTTCTATAGTAACCAGCTAGCCAAAGAAACTTCGAACTTCTATTATATTCTTTGGTGGCTACAAATTCAAAATAGAATCAATTTTACTAGGATCCACATGAATACCATTAACTGATATTACATGACCCAAAAATGCCACTTCCGTCAGCCAAAAATCACATTTTCATAATTTAGCATGCAATTAATTCTCCCTTAGTGTCTATAGTACAATTCTCAAATGCTTAACATGCTCCTCTTTATTTCTGGAATAAACCAATATGTCATTGTTGCGCTTAAATTAACACTATCACAAAGTGTCACTCACAAGTATACGAGGTATCTGTAGCAAAGGTGATCGCCCCAAGGTCATTTCCCCAAGAAGGTGTGGTTCGTAATAGCTTGATTGACAAATTATTTAAATGCAGAAGTTTGTTGTGTTGGAATGGTGCGAAAATAATTTAAACCTAAAATTAACGTGCGTAGGGTTGATGTGTGTGAAGGTTGTACAAGATCAAATCGATTCTTGGGAATATGCCTAGGGTTATAGGTCCATTCAATCAAAGCTCAATTCTCAATTATCCATTAACATAACCTTGTAAATTAATTTGTTCCTTAAGGTTAATTAGTCAATTACCAATTCATTAGTTCTCACATTCATGAAATAGCAATAACCAATTATTTTACATTTGCAAATTAATGAAACCCTAGAACTTATATTTCTAATTCATTCACAGGGTAGTCGATTGCATAATTCCGATATCAAATTTCAACTCTCGGTCCTTCATTCAATATTCAAAGATCAATAGGTAGCTAATCTATCAACCTAGCATACAATCCAATGCAATCAACCAACACAAGGTACATAAATGGAAATATCAAATCAAAGCATTCAATCAAATATACTACAAACCCTAGGCATGGGTATTTAGCTCAACATCATCAATTTAAAACAATCATTCAACTCAATATAAATCAAATACAAATTGTTCATTACAACATCAATTCTCTTAATACAACAAAAACAATATTGGAATGAATTAAAAGAGAGAATAGAGAAACACCTTGTGAAGATGCCAAGAGTAGGATTACTAGTCTTCCTCCTAGCTCCACTTTGATATTTGATGAAGAACTCAAGCCCTCTTCAATGGTTGTTTCCCCTTTGCAATATGGAATGGAGCTTTCTCAAGTCACCAAACCTTGGAATGGAGCTTGCCTTTGGTAGATGGAATGGAGCTTTCTCAAGTCACCAAACCTGAGAATGAAGCTTCTTCAACCTTTAAGAGCTTGTTTAGCCCAATTTATCCCAAAGAACCTCAAAGATCTTGTCAATGGAAGATGGAGAAGATGAAGATGGAGGATGAAGATGAAGGGACAAGGAGAGTGTCACTCTCTCCTCATCCCAAATCGTGTTTGCCCCCTCCTTCTCTTTTCTTTTCACTCTCTCCTCAAACCCTAGCCGTCTCTCCCTCTCTTTTCTTTTGTGGAAAAGAATTTATATAATTTAAGGGTGACACGGCCAAGCTTGATTTGGCTTGGCCGTGTCTCTCATTTTTCTTTGGGACACGGCCAAGCTTGCTGGCTGTGTCCTTCACTGCCTTCGTCTTTCTTTGTTCTTTAAATTTTTTGCTCCTTAGGTGAGACACGGCCAGTGGCTTGGCCGTGTCTCTTAGCAGTGTCAGTCACTGCTTCACTTTCTTTGAGAGACATGGCCAAGCTTCAAGCGACATGTCCTTGTCGATCAGACACACTCACAGACATGGCCATGTCTGTGAGTGTGTCAAGTACTGCCTCTATTTTAGGATGAAACACAGCCAAGACAATGAGACTTGTCCAAGCTTCAAGTGACATGGCCATGTCGATCAGACACACTCACAGACATGGCCAAGCTTCAAGTGACATGGCCATGTCGATCAGACACACTCACAGACATGGCCATGTATGTGAGTGTGTCAAGTACTGCCTCTATTTTTTTTCTTTCTTAGTTTCTTTTCCTTGGGTGAGACACGGCCAGTGGCTTGGTTGTGTCTCTTAGGTGTGTCAGCTACTGTCTTGGAATTCTTTTGAGGGACATGGCCAAGCTTGCTTTGGCTTGGCCATGTCTTGCTTGATACTTGCTCTTTCTTCATTTTTCTTTATTGTTTTGATCATCCAAGGGAGTTTTTGCACTTAAACCTAAAACAAACACTTTAAACAAACTTAAAACAAAAATTAATCAAAACATTAACTAAAAACACATAGAAATCATATTGAAAACTAGAACAAATATGATCTAAACAAATATCCCAACAGCCATGCCAAATACCCACACTTAATTCCTTGCTTGTCCCCAAGCAAGGCTAAAATCAAAACACACTAAACAAGATGAATTTTGTTAAGTTCAAGAGTTATAAAGATGCATCAAGACTTCCTTATCCCTAAATCCGCAATCAATATCGAATCAAACAAAATCAACACCAATGCAATTAAGTGGCTTTCCATGCATAACCAATGTTGTCACTCCCTTACCAACTCTTACAAGTGTTTGATCATGGTGGTGTTTACACTCATAACAATCAATGAAAGATTATTTCCATAGGCTTGCTTATCAATAAAATCTCCACCACAAAATAACAATCATGCATCAATCAAAAGGACTTTATTGGGTTGTAATGGGGCTAAGGTAAAGGCATGATATTTAGGAAATGTGAGCTTGATCATTAAGTTCAAGAGCACTTTAAGAATGAAGTACTCGATCATATATATAACCCAGCAATCCCAAAACACCTTCCTCTCATCTATCCCTTGACATTAAAGAGCTTTTCAAGGGAACTCACTTATTAAATATTGCAATGATACATTCCAACCCTTTCAATAAGAACAACAATTATTCTTATTATTATATATATATATTTTTTATTTTTCTCTTTTTCTTTATTTTTATTATTTTGCTTTGCAATCTTAAACTTACTAAATTTAACCCCACACTTAATTCAACACAACACTCGATCATAAACGCTCTTAAAATTCTCTTGACCTAATGAAAGGGTAAGAGTTAAACAACAAGGTGCAAGCTAATGGTGTTGTGAAAAAGAAAGAAAAGGAAAAATAAAATAAGCTCAAAATTGGCTAACTAAGGTTAAAAATAGGGTTGGTCTTTTTAAGCCAAAGTGGGTTCACCTAATTGCCTTAATCATCTTGATGCCTAATTGAAATTTTTATGTAATCTTAAAATTCATGTCAAAGCAAGTTCTAGCAATTCATCAATCAAAGATGTTCACCCACAACAATAATGATAAGTTGATGGCTTAATTCCTCACTAGGTTAATGGCAATGCAAAGAAAAACCAACAAAATTGACAATAAGCACCAATTCTACTCAATTCTCAAATTCATGCTTCAAAAATTCAAAGGTCATCTATCAACAATTTTTATAACAATTGAACTTTCTAAAACTCATTTATTCAAGGTAAAACATTATTAAACTTAAAAAGTAAAAACAAAAATGCACTACCCCACACTTAAAGATTCACATTGTCCTCAATGTGAGCATGCATAAACTAAAAGAGAGTTTAGATGATACCTGATTTCCATCGTTTCCATATACGATGTGTAGGGCTCCTTCCACCCATAATGCAATTGGAGCCCATGTGTGAGAGGATGAACAACATGCAACTTTGAAATGTGCCCAATGTATTGAAAAGCCTAGGTAGCATCCTTGAAAGAGCAATTGTCCAAAAAGAACATGTGAGGGTTGTCTTAACTTGATCCTCTAATGCTATAGGGATGCGGTAAGAACCTTTTTCAGTTTGCAACATGGTTATATATGGTTTTTGCTCTTTCTCACCACCAAGGGTGGGAGAGATGATAATTTGTTGCATACTGTACTCGCCAACCAAAACGTCTTTCAAAATTCTTGGGGTCTTTTTAAGTTCAACCAAGTTTGGTTGAACCACTTCTTCATCCTCTTTAGCAATTTGAAGCTCCCCCTCAACAATCTCATTATTTAACAGTAAATTGCTCTCCTCAATTTCTAAATTGGAAAAATTAGGCTCTACTCCAAAAATCATGGCTACCTCAAGCTTATCTTCACTATCTTCACTATAGGGCATGTCATAAAGTTTAGAAAGTTGCATACCTTGTTTCTCTTCATTCAGCCTACTTGGGAATGGCATTGGTGGCATATAAGGATTTGGAGGTTCATGCAATTTTGTGGAAGTTGATGCTTCCAAATTCTCCTCCTCCTTTGATTGAATTAACTCCTCTATGTATGGTTGTATTTCCTCACCATCTTTTTCTTGATTAGTTCCTACATCAAAGGAATCACAAAAACTGTTATATATCACCTGTTCACTCCTCAAATTTGTGATTACCTTGACTTGCTCCAGTTTGCTAGGAAATTCCTCTTTTTGGTGTGCTTGGAGATGATGTGCCAATTGCCCAACTTGAGCTTCCACCCTCTTCAATGATTCCTCTAAAGAATCAAACCTCACATTGCTCCCTTCCTGATTTTGTGTGCTAATTTGAAGGTAAGCATTCAAATCATCTTCCACTGTGGATTTCTTGTATTGATCCTGATTTTGTGCACTAATTTGAATGAAGGCATTCAAACTATCTTCCAAAGTGGGTTCCTTAAGTCGATCTTGATTTTGTGCGCTAGTTTGAATGAAGGCATTCAAACTATCCTCCAATGTGGGTTTCTTAAGGTGATCTTGATTTTGTACGCTAGTTTGAATGAAGGCATTCAAACTATCCTCCAATGTGGGTTTCTTAAGGTGATCTTGATTTGAATATTGTTCTTGAGAGTAAGGATTTCTTTGGTAAGGTTGAAAAACATTTTGAGGTAGAATTTGTTGCTAATTTTCCCAAGAAAAATTTGGGTGGCTTCCCCAGCTTGAATTATAAGGTCTGCGATATGGGTCATTTCCACCCATTTGCTGGAAACTTTCATAGGCATATTCTTCCTCTTGCCTCTCTTGGTATTGTCCATAACCAAATGAACACATGTTTGCGCTATGTCCTGCAATGCCACATGCTGAACATATTTCAAGAGTAGGCATAGGTGTTCTTCCTCTTGCATTTAGCATCTTAAGTTGGTTCATTAATTCTACTAATTGCCATGCCATGTTAGAGTTAGGGTTATCATCATAAACCCCTACATACCTTGAAAACTGCATATTTACAAAAGACACTTAGCAAATTAAAGAAAACAAACAAATAATTAAATTGAAAGAAAATCAAACAAAACAAACAAAAAATTCAAAGAAAACAAACAATAAATTAAATTGTAAAGAAAAATCAAACTATCACTACTTAAACAGCCTTCCACGGCAGCGGCGCCAAAAACTTGTTGCGCTTAAATTAACACTATCACAAAGCGTCAATCGCAAGTATACGAGGTACCTGTAGCAAAGGTGATTGCCCTAAGGTCGTTTCCCCAAGAAGGTGTGGTTCGTAATAGCTTGATTGACAAATTATTTAAATGCGGAAGTTTGTTGTGTTGGAATGGTACGAAAATAATTTAAACCTAAAATTAACGTGCATAGGGTTGATGTGTTTGAAGGTTGCACAAGATCAAATCGATTCTTGGGAATATGCCTAGGGTTATAGGTCTATTCAATCAAAGCTCAATTCTTAATTATCCATTAACATAACCTTGTAAATTAATTTGTTCATTAAGGTTAATTAGTCAATTACCAATTCATTAGTTCTCACATTCATGAAATAGCAATAACCAATTATTTTACATTTGCAAATTAATGAAACCCTAGAACTTATATTTCTAATTCATTCATAGAGTAGTCGATTGCATATGTAACACCCCTTCCCAGCCTACATGTGTAAGCCGAGTAGAGGCGCCACACTATCCAAATGTTGCTACCAATTTTACTTAATTCGAATTTTAGTTCTGGTTTTACAGAAATTAAAATTCGAATTAAGTAAAATTGGTAGCAACATTTGGATAGTGTGGCGCCTCTACTCGGCTTACACATGTAGGCTGGGAAGGGGTGTTACAATTTTTGGTATCAGAGCTTAGGTTCGAGATTCTCGGCCTAAATAGAATTAAAAAGAGAAAGTTTTGAAAAGCTTAAAGAGAATTAAAAAGAAAAGTTTTGAAATGAAATTTGTAATACATGCATATGCATTAACACCTAGGTTGGTCTCGGATGTGGCATTATGTGAATTGTAATGTATTTGAATTAGATGAGATGGATGATAGTGTGTGGATGAAGTTCTACATGAAAGGAAAAAAAATTAGAAAAAAAAATGATATGGAAACATTCATATAAGTTTAATTAATAAATTAAAGAATGGAAATTTATCCAAGTAAAGTAAATTGTTAAATTTTTGATTTTTGAAATGTGTCTGAAATATAAAGAAATGAATAAGAGAATAAAGTTGAAAATGATCTAAAAACAAAATCAAGATTTAAGTAGGTACTCTTTCCTCTACAATTTGAATCTCTTTCTAATAAAGCTTATGATTGGATTATTAGAGAGAAGAAATATTATTCGGATGTTAAAATGAATAAATATGTTATTAACTTGAAGGAAAATATGGTGGAACATTGAGTGAGTTGATTGGTATAGACAAAATGTGATCATTTAAGGTTTGGGTGTATAAAGTTAAAGTTTTGTTTAAAAGAAAAAGAGATGATGTTGGTTAAGTAAAAAGATATTGGTATTGTTTGCATTGTTATTTTAATGCAACATTGTGATTTCAATGTTAGAAATATGATATGTTTGAATATTGTGAAAGCTCATGTTAATGGTGGTAATATGTGACATTTGGATTTTTTTGAAATGAGCTTAATAATTGTGAAAACTATATGTTTGGATGTTGCTTTGTGGTATATATATAAGATGTTTTTAAAGTTGATATTAAGAAAAGATGAGAATTGTAAGTTGAAGTTTAGGTGAAATAGTGATTTGAGAATTTAGAATTTTAATGGAATGTTGATAAAGATTATTTAGATATTAAACATATGAGCTATTTGCAATGAATATTCTTTCATATGAGAATACTACGAATTGGGTAATGAGATTGATAGTATGAGAATTTGTTTTGAAATAAAAGAAAGTGATTGAGCGAGTGAAAATGAGTTACTTTAAGTCATTTGACTGGTAAGGTTGAAAATGGATATGAAGGTACATTAAATGCTTTAAAAAAATATATAAAAAAAATGAGAGAGATGTCACATTAGAAATGTGACTTGAATATATGTGAAGTGTTATTATGGTTAGAATGTATATATTTGTTGTGTTGATGAATAATTTAAATCATGTCAAAAGAATGAGTATGATAATGTTCAAAGAAAAATGATAAAAATTAAATTTGTACAGATTGTATGCAAAAGAGAAATTAAATAAAATTACATGATTAAGTGTATACATGTATAGGATATGAGAGATGAGTTTTTCGATATGAATGTAATTGTATTATGTAAGAAATGTGGGAAGTGAGTCACATTATGGATGTGGCCTATGTATATGTAGGTGGTATAATTACTGGTATAATGATATTAAGAATGATATTGCATGTATTAGTGGACCTAAGAGAGATTAGGTCTTGAACTGTGCAAAACTAGATGGATTATGTAACAAAATTAAGAGTGAGAATGGACTCGAGTAATATTGGATGGTGAAATTGTTATGGTAATCACTGAACCTGATGATCATATAATATTTTGAGTCCCAAAGTATCCACATGTGGGAAGGTTTTATGTATATGTGTATAATAAGAGATTGTAAATGGATTAGAAGTAGATTCGAAATGGAGTAACAAAAGGGAAATTGTGTAAGAATTGCATATGATTGAATATGTATACATAAGAGATGATAATAATAATAATATTGTTGAGCAGGAGTTAGGCTAATGATGAACATAATCGAGTGCAAATTGTTTTGAGATAGAGTTGAAATGTGTTAACTCTTGGTGTAGCAAAAGTTTAGAGAATGAATATGTAATTCTTATGATATAATTTAGCATTGTAATTAGAAAGGTTGGAAGTTGAATAATAAAGGAACAGTATGGATTTATAAGCTTTAGGCATGACCATTAATCTATTATGATTTGTTTAGTATATTTTGGTCGATTAATTTTGTTATCCACAGATTTGGAACTGAGATAACATGACTGTAGTGCAGTTTTGGTGAGATTGATAATTATTTTTCTAGAAACATGATCAAGAATTATGACTGGTAAAGTTATACTTTATCATTTTATGTTAGAAATTTGGTTATAATTATGAAAAGTAAGGAAAGAAAAGAGAAATGTAAAATGTTTTGAGTTATGGCTAATGTGATAAAAAGCTGATTATGTAAAGATCGTAATGGTATGAAATGTGAGGAGATATTAAAAAGGGGAAATTACAAAATGTGACTGAAAGTTATACTAAATATGTTTATGGTATAAAGTGAATAAATGAATGGACTTAAGGTTTAAGTGAGTGAACTATGGATAGAAAGTATGGTATGAGATTATCATGAGAATTGGTGGAAATTATACTAAGATAGTAGGAAATAAACTATGTGTCTATTGAAAGATAATTTAAAGTGATTTGTAATTATGATAATTTTACTGAATATGGATCTGAAGAGATCAGGATTTGAATATAAGTTTGCTCTAATGGAATTAGGTTATATATATATATTGTGAAATTTCATGATAAGTTTAAATAAATTAATTGTTGATTTGAATTAAACAATATTGAAACGTGGCTATATTGTGACAGATAGATCAATTGATCTAGATTATATGAAGATTATGAATCATTATTGAAATTTAATGTGTACAGTTGTACTAGGAGCATAAGATTTAAATGATAATGTATGTGATGTAATATTCTGACAAATGTATGGATGTGAATGTATTGAGTTAAATCAGTTGTAAATGAAGAAAAAAGGAAAAAAATTAAGTGTAGGAAAAATCAGGATATTGTTATCAATTAAGGTGTGATAAATGTCTATTCTGGAAGTGATTTTAATGATGGGATAATCAATGATTTTTTTTTAGGTTGAAGTTAAGAGAGTAATTATAAAGAGATGAAGTAATAAAATATCTTGAATGTAATAATTAGACAAAGTACATGTATAATATAAGATGATCTGATTCTTGCATCAAGATAAATTAATTGGGAATGTAATGAGATATTTTGAATGTTTGGATAAGAAAGTAATAAGATATATAAATGGATCTAATGATGAGTTACGAAATTTAGAGAAGATGATTGACTCTAAGGGAGAGAGTAAAAGTTATATGATGTGATGACATAATAACTTAAGAATATAATTAACTTCATATGAAAGTTAAGATGGTATTATGTTAAGAGTGGATTGCTATTATACTAGATAATTTCGAGGACGAAATTATTTAAGGGGGAGAGAATTGTAATATCCCAAGGTACACCCTAAAAGTTTTAGAATAATTATTGTGGTATTTGGATTTAAGGAGTATGTTTAATGGAAGGAGAAAAGAAGTGAAGGTATATATATATAACATATATAAGTTAAACTAATGAAAGTCAAAAGAAGATAAATGAATTAATTTAATACCCTATTTTGGTGTACATTGGAATGGTAGTTGTGAGAAGATATGTTGGTAAAATATGTAAGGAAAATATTATAAGAAATAGGTGTATATGAGGGATGATATATTTATGTGGTATTTGAAAAATATGGAAAATATAAAGGAAATATAAAAGAGATATACATATACCAACATATATATTACATATACATAATGTATAAAGTGGTGTAGGAAAAGTAAGTTTATATAATTAATTAATAATAATAATAATAATAATAATAATAATAATAATAAAAGAAAAAGAAGAAAGAAAAGTCAAAGGGAGAAAGTGTGTGGTGGAGGTTGAAATAATTTATTATATTATATTATTATTATTATTATTATTATTATTATTATATATATGATAAACATGAAAAGAAGAAGGAAAAAGATATTTTTTTTCTTCTTCTTCTTCTTCTTACACGAGAGAGAGAGAGAGAGAGAGAGAGAGAGAGAGAGAGAGAGAGAGAGAGAGAGAGAGAGAGAGAGAGAGAGAGAGAGTTGTGATTTTGCTTATACACATCAAATCCATAGGGATTTTGAGAGAATTGAAGAGGGATGTTGAAGATTTGGCATAATATTCAAGTAAGTTTTCTCTTGATTTCTCTTATTCTATTTGGAATTTTGTTTGAGTTTGATGGAGTGTTGTTGATGGTTGGAGTGTGTTTGTGTATGGTGTGTGTAAAAGTGTTGAAATGGAATTAAAGATAAGAAGTTAGGTTGGTGTGGGTGATGGAAGAGTAAGAGTTGTGTTTAGTGAAATTTTTTCTGTTTTACAATTAGTAAAGGCTGTGACTTGTATGATTTTTAATTAAATATAGAAAAATGTTCTTGAAGTGACTTTTTGATATGTTGTGCCTCTATGAGTCTAGAATGACTGAAAAATATGTGGATTCGATTTTGGAATGGTTATGATTTTGGAAAGATTATTTTTATTAGACCTGTTCCAGCAGGTACCTTAACTGAGACAACTATCTTTCGGGATTTTTAATAAAATGTAGAAAAATCATATTCAATTGAATTTTGGATATGTTGTTTCTTAGTGAGTCTAGTATTTGAGAAAAATAATTTGGAACCACGTTGATTGAATTTAATTTACAGAATTCACAAAGTTCAGAACTGCTGCCAGGATGCAGGGCAATTGGGGCAGTCTGGTTAGGTGAACTATTTGACCAAGGTTTTGTGTTCAGTTTGATCTGAAATTTTAAAGGAATGATTTTAAGATGTAAAAATAAATTCTGTAAAAATTTTAGAATTTTTAGTCAAGTAGATTATTTTATACAATTTTTCAAAATAAGGATAAAGTGGAGTCTAAAACCAGAATTTACTATTCATATGGTCATTTTGCTAATATTCCTTTTGGATTAGATTGTGAAGAGGTTGAATTGCCCTAATCTAAGTGTTGAGGATTCTTGGAAGAGTAAGTGTATAGATTGGTGTGAGTTGGTTTTAAGGTAAGTACAAACTACATTATTGCATACATTCATATGATATTGAGACTTGTGACATATTTAGTTATAATGTGAATGTTGTGATGAGCATGTAAAATATGTGTTAATGCCATTGATTATATCCATTTGAATAATGAATTGATTAATGTGATTTGAAATATAATGAAATGTGAAATGTGCAAGATGTGATGATGAAATGTAATGTGAAAGATATGATGTTATGAAGAGTTGCTTCATTGCGATTTGAGATCATATGAGATATGAGGCCATGATTGTTGGCTATGATGATGCAAATGAGATGATTGAGACATGGTTGCCTAATTTGCTTATGAAATATAAAATGAATTGAGAAAGAGATTATGAAGAGATGAATGAAATTTTTGTGTGTTTAATATGTTATTCAGATTTCAGAGTTCTGGGTTTGGCGGCATGCCTATGAAATATATGAATAATAGTAACAGTCTTGCCGGGTTGAGGATCTCCTCGAGATTAGTCGGGTTGAGGTCCAAGAGACTGGGTCTGTTATACTTGTTTTGGTAACAGTCTTGCCGGGTTGAGGATCTCCTTGAGTCTAGCCAAGTAGAGGTCCAAGAGACTGGGTCTGTTACCGTATCCATGGATAGATATATATATATGTGTATATCGCCTACGGGCTTGATGATTATGATTATGGACCAAAG
Source organism: Garcia nutans (assembly GCA_947685225.1). Lineage (NCBI taxonomy): Eukaryota > Viridiplantae > Streptophyta > Magnoliopsida > Malpighiales > Euphorbiaceae > Garcia > Garcia nutans. The sequence continues at coordinate 31,747,910 of CANTUV010000013.1, forward strand.
CAGTAACTCTGAACTTTGAATAACATATTAGTGTCTTTTGGGCCCATGCTTGTCTTTGTTTAAATGTGATTCATGAAATGTGAAATGAATGAATAATGAGACCAATGATTGTTTTTGTTTAAATGTGAATTATGGAATAAGATGTAATGATATGAGATATATGATGATAATTATGAAATGAGATGATTACAATGTATAAATAAATTATTGAAGGTGAATGTAGATTGAAAAACTATGTTGAATGATGAGATCTGAAGGTACTACATGAAAATACAATATGATGAATAATATGGAGGTGGTTGTGGACATTGTGAGTATTATTTTATGAATGTTTTAATAAGTCATGGAATTGTGGGTTGTATTAATGAAATACGTGCATATGTATATAATTATGAGATTAGTAGAAATATAAATAAGGTGTAATTGAAATGGGAAAATATGATAAGAAAATAATAATATATGAAGTTAACATATAAGTATGATTGTCTGTTATGTATGTTTATAATATTTATTTGTACTACTAAGCTTTCGGGCTTAGCGCGGTTGTATATATCGCGCAGGTGAGTAGGTGGTTGATCTGGAAGTCAAACTGTTACGCCACGAGTAGGGTAAGAGTATTTCGAGACCAACTAGAAGGTGATGCATACATGTATAATTTCGTTATGTTGTATTTCTGACAAGAATGTATTCATATGTATAAATGAAATTTTGGTAAAGACAAGATTAACATATATATATAAGATTATTAAAAGTATGTGATAATAATAAACATCTACTTATTTTGTATTAGAAGTGTGAACTCTTCTTGCAGGTTTGTAGTTGAGGGTATAAGGTGGATTCATTGGGAGTGTATTGAAACTGGTTGCATTTGCATTGGTCTGTGTAAAAATGTTTTCAAAAATTAAAAAAAAAATCAGTTTTGTCGACACTTGGGATCAAATTTCTAGGCGAACCTCTGGCAAAATTTCTGTAAAACCAGAACTAAAATTCGAATTAAGTAAAATTGGTAGCAACATTTGGATAGTGTGGCGCCTCTACTCGGCTTACACATGTAGGCTGGGAAGGGGTGTTACAGCATAATTCTGATATCAAATTTCAACTCTCGGTCCTTCATTCAATATTCAAAGATCAATAGGTAGCTAATCTATCAACCTAGCACACAATCCAATGCAATCAACCAACACAAGGTACATCAATGGGAATATCAAATCAAAGCATTCAATCAAATATACTACAAACCCTAGGCATGGGTATTTAGCTCAACATCATCAATTTAAAACATTCATTCAACTCAACATAAATCAAATACAAATTGTTCATTGCAACATCAATTCTATTAATACAACAAAAATAATATTGGAATGAATTAAAAGAGATAATAGAGAAACACCTTGTGAAGATGCTAAGAGTAGGATTACTAGTCTTCCTCCTAGCTCCACTTTGATATTTGATGAAGAACTCAAGCCCTCTTCAATGGTTGTTTCCCCTTTTGAATATGGAATGGAGCTTTCTCAAGTCACCAAACCTTGGAATGGAGCTTGCCTTTGGTAGATGGAATGGAGCTTTCTCAAGTCACCAAACCTAAGAATGAAGCTTCTTCAACCTTTAAGAGCTTGTTTAGCCCAATTTATCCCAAAGAACCTCAAAGATCTTGTCAATGGAAGATGGAGAAGATGAAGATGGAGGATGAAGATGAAGGGACAAGGAGAGTGTCACTCTCTCGTCATCCCAAATCGTGTTTGCCCCCTCCTTCTCTTTTCTTTTCTCTCTCTCCTCAAACCCTAGCCGTCTCTCCCTCTCTTTTCTTTCGTGCAAAAGAATTTATATAAATTAAGGGTGACACGGCCAAGCTTGATTTGGCTTGGTCATCTCTCTCATTTTTCTTTGGGACACGGTCAAGCTTGCTGGTTGTGTCCTTCACTGCCTTAGACTTTCTTTGTTCTTTGGATTTTTTGCTCCTTAGGTGAGACACGGCCAGTGGCTTGGCCGTGTCTCTTGCCAGTGTCAGTCACTACTTCACTTTCTTTGAGAGACATGGCCAAGCTTCAAGCGACATGGCCATATCGATCGGACACACTCAGAGACATGGCCATGTCTGTGAGTGTGTCAAGTACTGCCTCTATTTTAGGATGAAACACAGCCAAGACAATGAGACATGGCCAATCTTCAAGTGACATGGCCATGTCGATCAGACACACTCACAGACATGACCATGTCTGTGAGTGTGTCAAGTACTGCCTCTATTTTAGGATGAAACACGGCCAAGACAATGAGACATGACCAAGCTTCAAGTGACATGGCCATGTCGATCTGACACACTCACAGACATGGCCATGTCTGTGAGTGTGTCAAGTACTGCCTCTATTTTTTTTCTTTCTTGGTTTCTTTACCTTGGGTGAGACACGGCCAGTGGCTTGGCCGTGTCTCTTGGGTGTGTTAGCTACTGTCTTGTAATTCTTTTGATGGACATGGCCAAGCTTGCTTTGGCTTTTCCATGTCTTGCTTGATTCATGCTCTTTCTTCATTTTTCTTGATTGTTTTGATCATCCAAGGGAGTTTTTGCACTTAAACCTAAAACAAACACTTTAAACAAACTTAAAACAAAAATCAATCAAAACATTAACTAAAAACACATAAAAATCATACTGAAAACTAGTACAAATATGATCTAAACAGTCATCAATGAAAACAACTACAAACTGGTCTAAATAGGGTTTAAAGACTCGATTCATCAAGTCCATAAAAACTGCTGGAGCATTAGTTAAACTAAAGGGTCTAACTAAAATTCATAATGTCCATATTGAGTTTTGAAAGCTATCTTTGGAATATCTACTTCTTTAATTTTTAACTGATAATATCCCGATTTAAGATGAATCTTAGAGAAAACGCCTACTTCTTTCGACTGATCAAACAAGTCATTAATTCTAGGTAATAGATACTTATTCTTAATAGTCACTTTATTCAACTACCGATAATCTATACACAATCTTAAGGTACATCCTTCTTCTTCACAAATAAAACCGATGCACCCCAGGGTGATGCACTAGGTCTAATAAAATCCTTATCAAGTAATTCCTAAAGTTGCACTTTTAATTCTTTTAATTTCGGAGGTGCAATTCTATAAGGTGGATTAGAAATTGGTGTTGTACCCGAAACTACATCAATAATAAATTCTACCTCCCTCTTTGGTGGTATTCCAGGTAATTTCTCTAGAAAAACATCTGAAAACTCACTCACTGTAGATATGTCTCCCAAAGCCTTGCTTGAATGTCGTGTATAATTAACATAAGCAAGGTAAGCCTCACACCTCTTCCTAATTAATTTTCTAGTTTTAGCTACAAAAACCAAACTAGAAGGGAAAAATTATTTTTCTTCTCAAACTACAATTTCACCATAACCTGGAATCTTAAAAGATACAACTTTACTACAGCAGTCCATAATTACTTGATGTCGGGACAACCAATCCATTCCCAAGATTACATCAAAGTCATGGAATGGAAGTTCAATCAAATCAGCAGGAAGTTCTACATCATGAACTCTAATTGGACAATTTTGATATACTTTGTTTACCTTTACACTATGCCCTAAGGGATTAGTAACTTTTATCTCATAATCAAGTTTATTAACACACATTTTCTTCTCTGAAACTATAGTTGTACAAATATAAGAATATGTAGAACCAGGATCTAATAATGCATACACATCAAGACCAAGTAAAGAAAATTTAACAACTACAACATCAGGAGCATCTTAGTCCTCCACAACATTCATGACATATGCTCTAGCTGAAGTACTACCTCTAGTGTGAGGTCTATCAACTATTTTAGATCCTCTCTACTGACTAACACTAGGTCGACCACCTCTACCTGTCCTACGACTTGATTGAGACCTCTGTACAGAACTTTATCCTTTAACAACTTATATTTCTTTTATCGTTGGACAATCTCTAATTTTATGTTCCAAAGAACCTCATTTCAAACAAGCACATTTTTTATACCAGCAATCTTCACTTGCATGGCCCTTACCACAATATTGACAAGGTGTGGTAATCCACAAACCTACCACCTCTAAACCTTTGAAAACTAACTCCACTTCCTCTACCAAATCCCTGAGTTTGGGCTTGAATATTTCTTTGTCTTTTCTGGCCACCTTGTTGTTGTTCGCTAGAAAATCCCTTCTTTGATTGTTGTCTTCTTCCCTTCTCTTGTTTAATCTCAATTTCTATGGTAACTGTAAGCTACTTTATATCCCACCAAGCATAAGCTTGTCCCTTCTTTGATTGTTGTCTTCTTCCCTACTTTGTATCCCACCAAGCATAAGCTTGTTCCTGCAATAAGGAAACTGAACACTCCAATATTTTCTCCTCAGTACAATGTAGAAAATAAAAAAATCTCATAATCTTCTCCATCCAATACTCCGCTACTGAAGACTCATCAGTATCACAAGCTTTAAAATCTTCTTCTCTTAATTTCTTAATTCTCTCTAATTGAGATCTTTGAATCACTGGCAGTAGAGGTTGTGTAGGAGGACCAACTCCTACAATTTGCCTAAGAACTTTCCCCATATTTCTCAAAATTGAGAATATAAGGGAATTGGTTCCGCAGAAGGTTCTGATGGCTACTGATTCCCCACTCTAGCTTGACTGTGTGAGGATGCAGCTTGTTCTTCTACACCTTGATGGGATTCAGAGGCCATCTTATACCTTTAAACATTAAAAATCAACTGCATCAAAAATTTATTCAATTATATAGTTCACATAGCAATGACAGTTGTACAACTCCATTCTTTTAACCCATAACTTAGGACTGCCTAAACTAGGCTATGATACCACTAAATGCAACACACCCTACAAACCCTCAACTACATAGGTGATGTCGCCTAAATACTTACACTCGCCTATGTATGTAATATAGTAAATAAAACCAAAATTGCTTCTATATATATTAACACAGTTATAAAACTTTCAAAAGAAATATTGTGACCAAGCCTATATTACATACATATATCTGTTTATTTACAAGAACTCCTATTGTTAACTTACATTGTAAATATTATTATAATTCTCTTACTACTTTCAAACTTATACAACTATGATACAAAATTATAAAGTATTGCCATGTGAACTATACAGAATACAATATTTACAATATTGTTTTTGAACCTTTGTGATGCAGTTGACTAGGAACATATATCTCTCACTCTGCAGTCTCAACTATTCTTGTTTGATCTTCACATCAGAAAAAATTCTAACATGCTAAGCAAACCTTAGTGGTACTTATGTATTTACAATATGCAAGAAAATTTAAAGGAAAGAGAACTAAACATTAAATAATTTAGAAACAATGGAAATTACCACTTCTAAAATGTTTAATAAATAAATTAATAAATTCATTGAAACTTGAAATACTAAACATGATTAAATTCAGAATCAATTAACAATAACCATATAACACATTATTTTCAATGTAGATAAATTCTTTAATTATGCCCATACACACTGAACTCAAATCCTATGTTTGGATAACGGGTCACTATTGGCAATTTAATGCCCATGTATAAAATTTGGCCAATGGCCCACTATGGCACGAATTCACACTGAATATGGTGACACAGAGTGTTTATTGATGGCATAGAGTGCTTACTATCACTTTGAATATCCTCCCTTTGGCTATCCATTCAATCCCAAGTTAGATCTAAAATCAGAATGATTTAGGCAATTCAATAGTTTTTAATTAACATTAAATTATGTATAGCACTTCAATAGAACAATTCTTTGATCAACACTTGGTATCACACATATTTATCATATATTCAAAATAAATTTATTACACAACTTGTTAGCGTTAATTTTAAAAAAAAATCATTTACACTTTGAGGACTTATAATCTTTTTCGGCTGGAATTATAGATAAGAGACAAACAAAAGGGTTATTTTGGGCAATTTCTTCAAGTGACACGCCCAATGACATGGGCATGTTAATGACCGTGCCATTTGCCCATTCTTATAGAAGCTTTGACACTCCCAACGACATGGACGTGTCATTGGCTGTGTCATTTAACATGCATTACAATAGCTACGATACGCCCAACGTCACTGATGTGTTACTGGCCATGTCATTTATCTTTCATCACAGTAGCTATGACACGCCCAATGACACGGGCATGTTACTGGTCGTGTTATCAATATTGAAACACAACATTGTTGACACACCTAGTGACATGGCTGTGTTGCTTGCTGCGTCGGGCGAAATTCTATATTTCGTACACTCAACCACTTAAACACAATATATCCAAATATATGATAAAGAATTTTATCCATGTTCACTTGACACATATATGGACTTATATTTAAAATTTTAGATTTTTCCATGCTGATTTAATATATTTAAAAATTAAATCTTCCAAAATCAGAGAATCTGTCTCTTTAATAATTTCTCTGGCAGCACCCGATTGTCCATTTTTTTCAGGTATCAAACCTTCATAAAAATTCATGCAATTTTAACCATATGTTATAGGAATACATATGATATGGTGTGTAAATTTCCAGAGTTTTATGGGTTGTTTTACCATAGTTTCTAAATTTATTTTTTTCTCAATTTCTACAGATTCTGAGTTACTGAAATTACTCCAACAATCTGTGTTCTTCTATTTTTCTTAATTAGCGATCCATCTTTAAAATTTATAAAATTTTATATATTGGATTCTAGCATATAGAAAAACTTTCTATTAAATGTTAAAATCATCCAACATTTCTAGATTTGTCCAAAAATTCAGGCAATATCACTTTGCAGGACACTTATAAAATTTTCTGCAACTATCATGCTCATTTCTCAAACTTTTTATTTTTATATCTTAAATCATTTCCTAGATTGTTTTTTCTAATTTCACTTATTCATCAGTTGAATCAGCTATGAATTTTAAATTTCAAATAAAAGTTTCAAAAATTCTTAATCCATAATCTTTAGAATGATGCTTCCACTGTGCCACTATGATCTATGCAACCCAGACGCCATCTCAACTCATATTCATTATATCAAATGGACATTTCCACATCAGGGATCAGATAAATTGCCAATACCAATGCATGCATCACAATTGAAAATAATTTTTTTAAAATTCCAATTTTCTCTCTATAACAACCCACCTAGGTCGAGAACCTCAAACCTAGGCTCTAATACCAAAATAAATGTAACACCCTTATACCCTATATACGTACAATATATATTTTCAGCATATGTAAAATATGCATATACAGTATAAAAATGTCACAGACCGATTTAATAAAAATTTTCACATTTCTGTTTTAAGATTTCAAATACTAATATATAAAATAAATAGTATATAAATATTCTTTGCTTGTTATAGGAATCCAAAATAAAAATCTCTGGAAAAAATTCGCCAGAGTTTTTTTGTAATTTGGACGTTCTCAAAATTCAGCAAAACACAACCTGCATAAGGCAAACACTCCCAATAAAAATCAATTCACCATTTCACCAATACTTCTCAATTTCTCCATATTTTCTCAAAATATTTATATATAGATGTATAAATTAACAACACATATAAAATTTCATCTGAACAAATTATTTAAAACATTCTTTACTATTTACATTATATACTTCCAAAAACATATCATAACATATATAATATCAAAATACATTGTAATACCAAATATCTACATGCTGGCAATGGCTCTGATCTTGATGTACCAAAAAATAACTCTTCAAGCTCAATAAATACAAACCTAGACCCGACCAGGTCTAGTAGAACTTTTTGGCTCTACCAAATCATCCATGACACATGCATGACGAATTACAATCGCACTACGCCGAAGCTTAAGGGTACAAACTTTGATAATAACAATAAAACTCAATGCAATACCAATGCACAATGCATATAGATATCACATCATTCTACTTTCTTATATTTTTCAAATATTTTATAATCACAACTCATAGCATTATATTGCTCAATTGTATCACAATTTATAATTCATATTAAAGCAAAGACAAGTATGGGCCCAAAAAAGATCTAATATGCTATTCAAATTTCCGAGTTACTTCTTTGGTCGATAATGACACCATGTGTCTAGCCCCATAGGCAATATATCCATGGATAATGTAACAGCCCCAGTCTCTTGGACATCAACCCGGCTAGACCCTTAGGCCCCAGTATCTTGGTCCTCAATCCGGCTAGACTGCTATACTTTTTGAGGCTTATGACTCAGTCTTTTCACCCCAAAAACATCATATTTATCAACTGGCCTGACTTACGATCCAGTCTTTTCACCATTCCAGTATTTAGCTCGTAGGCAATCATAGGCATGCTGCCAAATCCAGAACTCTGAAAATTGAATAACATACTAGACACACAATTTATTCATATTTCTCATTATCAAATTCTTTCATAATTCCTTTATCAAAACTTTTCTTATTTTCTCATGATCAAACTAGGCACATTGCCTTATTATATCATCTTTTTCTCAGTTTTTTTTTTTCATTTATTCATTTTTCTCATTATTAATCTCTTTCTCATTGTCACATATTCAATCTAGGCACATTGCCTTATTTTCACATTTTTTTTTCTCAATTTTCTCAATTTTCACATCTTTCTCATCTTTCTCACTTTTTCTCACTTTTCTCATTTTTATCAATATCAATTCATTTCATTATTCCATATATCACATGCCCAATTACTTTGAGTATTTTCACGTAATATACATATTTCACATTTTACACAATTTAGCCATTATCAATGGCTTTTCACAATGCATTTAATACATATATGACATTGCAAATGTCATAGCATATTATTCATACACAATCAATGAACCAAGTAGCTTAACACATTTTTCAACCAAAATGTGTTAAGTCCAAATGTTATGCAAATATAAACATTATATTCAATATTTGTACATACCTCCATTAGCAACCCAAAACAAACTTAACACAACCTCCAATCCTATCCTTCCAACTTGCCCTTCACCACTTGGATGAAGCAAATCTGTCTCCTTCAATGCCTATACCAAATGTTATCATACATAATCATTTAATATCACATTCTAAGGTATTCTCAACATCAAACCATAATTAAACATCACTCTAAACCAAATTCCAAAATTAAGCTTCACCTCACTTTAACTTTAAAAAACCATATCAAGCCTTTTAAATAGTGTTTTAAGTTTATTAATATCATTAGAAACATGTTTTGACATGTTTAAACTAATTACATTAATTCACCACATGCTTATGCTCAAAACCCTAAAATGGCATAACCTTCATCATTGAAGGATCTCCATTCCAACTCAATCCAATTATCATTTCAATCTTATTTACACCACTTATATCATTAAATAACATGATTTAAGCATTAAAATCAAATAATTAATCATTCTTTGAAATTTCACTTTTTCAAAACCCTAAATCAATACTACCCTCTTCAAACTCTAACCAAACACAACCAAATCCAATATTTGACATTAAAATACTTGTTTATGCATCAAAAGAACTCATTTGGAATCAATTTGCACAATTAAAAATCACGATTTCAAAAACTCAAATGTTCCACAACCCTAAATTCTCTCTCTTCACCAATCTTTCCCAAACTCAACCATTTCTTTAATCCAACCTTAAAATCATTATTTACTCATCAAAAGAACATCTTCCATACCCATTCCTACAATTATAACATTCTCTTTCAAAAATTCAATTCATACATATTCATAAGCTTTAAAGAACTTCATAATTTTGGAAATAAAGCTTACTTACATGTTGGAAAAATCACCAAAACTACTCTTATTCTCTTGAAAGCTTGAAGAATTTGATGATGAAAGAAGTTAAAAATCTCCCTCTTTGGCCATGGAGAATTCGGCTTGGAGAAGAAGAAGAAAGAAGATGAAGACTTTTAATTTTCTTTTTTTCCTTTCATCTTTTATTTTAAACCATATATATATTAAAATAATTTAATAATTAATTATTTAATTATTTATTTAATAAATTAAAAGTCATAAATTCCCTCTTCCATTCAAAAATAATTTATTTTTGAATTATTTTATTAATTTTGAATTTCTAAGATTTAATTACCAAAATACCCTTTTACTTTGACTTTTCTTTTAAAAAGTATTGACTTTTATATGTTATGTATATTTTACATATATATCACATATATGTTCCACTTTTTAATTTAAAACCCCTTCATTTTTCATTTAAAACCATTAATTTAATTTATTCATTTAAATTATAATTTATTTTATCAAATTTTCAAAAATTAGAACTTTTCAAAAATTTGGGATATTACACATATGCACAAGTAATGTGTATCTTAGATACACATCAAATGTACCTTATATGTGTATTAAATATTAAGTATGTAATGTATTAATCCAACATATACAATTAATATACCATATGTATATGTTATATATACTCTAGATATATTTATTGAGTATATACAATTATATATCTCCAAATACTTATTTAATTTCTCCAAAATCACGGATGTTACAGAACATCTAGTAAAGCTAATAGGCACTCGTACTTCAAAAATTGTAGCATACCATACATGGTACGACCGGACCTGATGCAGTTCAACCGAACCGAGCCAAAGCAAAAAATTCAACAAAGTTCTAATAGTGTTCACGGTCACTAGTACTCATAAAATCTCAACATACCAGGATAAGACTGATCGGACCAAACTTATCCTAATCATACCAGTGGAATGGGGTTTAAAAATTATAGCCGTTACTTGTCTGCTCAATTATTGGATGCCATGTGTACTAGCGGCTGAAAAACTTTTGTCAAAAGAATAGAGAGCATGACCGGACCAAGCATAGTCCCACCATGCCAACCTGAATCAGCTTGACAAAAGTCATTCTGACTATGAACTTACACAGAAATGTGATTAAAGTGGGAGAAAATAATCAAACATGTTTGCTCCTAACCCAAATGGCTAGTTGAAGACTTGAAGGATATAAATATCCCCAAAAACTTCATTTTTCAAATGGATTGTGATTGTAATTGCCAAGACTAATATCTTTCATTTATTTGCACCAAAATTTCTACTTATATTCTTTAAAGGTTGGGTGTGAGCATTAAAACACAATTGTAAGTTTGAATGTGAGCTTTGAAACAATTAGGTTATAGAGTGATCCTCGAAAAACTCTTATTTGGGTTGCGAGGAAGTTACTCAAACATTATAAAAGTTTGGTGTGAGCTTGTGAAAATACCAAGTTGTAGTTGAGCTTGTAAAAACTAAAGATTAGTGAATCTTTAACAAGTTGTTAAGGTAGTGGATATAGGATTGTGGTAATCCGATCCACTATAAACTCTTTGTGTTCATTATTCTCTACTTTATTCTCTTCTTGTTTTGTTTGATTTTAAATTTTATTTTACTATTACTTCTTCAAAAGAACCATTTCACCCTCCCTCTTGGTTGCCATCTTAGGACAATAATTGGTATTAGAGCCTCAAAATTTCAAGAAGCTTAATTATTTGATTCATAATGACTCACTAATTCATCTGCCTCCATTGCTCAATCAAATGGAAATTTCAATTCTTATCTAAGACCTTGTAAGCGGGGATTTTCGCTCCCTGTAGACCCTTAATTTTTTACCCAATCCGATCCCATATGCTTTATTTAGTCCAAAATGATTTTTGTTGTTTAATTGTTCCAAAATAATTTTAATTAAATAATTTTTACCTTAATATCTAATTTTTATTAATAAAAAAATGAAAATAAACAAATAAAAAAAATCGGAGTTGAAAAAAAAAATCGGCAGCAAAAGCGGTCACGCGGGCCCGTCGGGCTGCGGGCGAGTTATTTCGCCCGCAGCCCACGGGCCCGTCAGCACAGTTTTCGCCAGCACAAAATTTTTAACGCAATTTTTTGAATCCTAATCCAATTAGGTTTTAATTTCTTTTTTTTATTAATATTACTTAAATTAATTAATTAGGAATAAACAACCTAAAAACCACTATAAATAGGGACCAATTAAACCAAATCAAGGGAGGAAAAAAAATACATAGTGACTTTAGGATTTGAAACCAAATCAAGGAAGGAAAAGGAAAAACTCAATTCAATTGATATTAATAGCAGTAGTAGTACGACAAAAGGAGAAAAAGGAGAATCAAAGCTTGACTTTGGAGCTAGTTCGTCCAAGAAGAGTTATTTTTTGGAGAATCAACAAAAGAAGGTATGTTTTAATTCTTTTGATTTATGTTTTACAATAGCAAAATCCACAAAATTTAAGTTTTTTAAATCAAAATCTTAGAGCTTTAACTTAATTTTTCCAAGATTAGAACATTAAAAATGTGACTGTCTTTTCTAAAAGGACTCAAAATTGTTATTTTTTCTTCTTAAAAATCTTAAAACCCTCATTTAGCATATTTTTCAACAAAACCAAAATAAAATTCTGTTTCATTTAAAATTTTAAAGTAGGCTATTTTTCATTCAAAAAACCTTAAAAAACATCTTTTCTACTTATAAAAACTTCAATCCATGTGTTTAAATTCATAAAATCTCATAAAATATCAAATTGTTTTTTTTTAAAACCCTAAAATTATACTTTAGCCGAGAACCCAACTTCAAAGCCTAAAATCCAAAAATCATCTTTTAAACCTAAAATAATGAACCCTAACCCTTTAAAACCTTAAACCCTAACTTTTTCTAAACTCTAAACCCTTTAAAACATAAAAAACATAAAAACATAAAAAAGTCAAAAAAGTCACAGTAGCTTAAATCATTATTTAAAATCATGAATTAAAAATATTTCAAAAGTGTCTAAAACTCAAGTTTTACTATTTCATCATTCAAATCTTAATTTGTTTAATCAAAGTGTCTTGCCAACCTTTAAAAAACATAAAACCTAATCTATTTTAATTACCTAAAAAGTCATAGTAGCTTAAACTTTAGAATTTCCAAAGCATTAACACATCAGATAAATAACCCTAAATAGAAATGGTAGCTATACTTAAACTTTTATTTGTTTTATTCAATTCCATATTTATTTATACCTTGATTTATTTCTTATGCTTTAATTTATTTAATTTTAATACTTGATTTATTTAATTTATCATGGATGGATGTTTATTTTATTGATATTTAAATACTTTTGATGAATGATTTATTTATGATGGATGATTATTTACTTTTATCAATCAATTTAGACTTCCAAAAGTTGTAAGAGGTATGTTTCCACTTGGTGGGTACCTCATTAGTTAAACATCATGTAATTTAATTTTCTTTTCTATTTTAGAACTTATGTAAAGGGCATGTTTCTACCTTTTGGTGGGTGTCCTATCTAGGCATGTTATGTAAGGACATGTTTTCATCCTTGGATGGGTGTCCATTTATTTATTTTATTTTGTTTGGACATTGCTTTGATTTTAATATAATGATGCTTTCTTTTATTGTGTGTAGTATGGATAATGTTATTATACTTAAGAATTTTATAATATTAAGACCTGTAAAGGAGGCCGGTTCCAATGAACCGGGCGTTGTGGGGGGTGCTGGGCCATTTCTCACCTTCCCCACACTTACCCAACTTTCCGAACCCATTAGGGGGTTAGGGATTCCTTAGGAATCAAGTCATCCACCCCTTTCTTTTTCCTTGCCCGTCTGGGTGGCGACTCCATTTTCTCCGGACTTATGTCCGTGTTCTTTAAGGCCCCGAGCCTAAACAGTGCCGAAGTCGCAAGAACCATTCCACCGGGAGTGGGGGCGAAAATCCCCGCTCACAGTGGCGACTCCACTGGGGATAAGAGAAGTTGATTCCGTTGGTCTTTATATTATTTTATTCTTTCTTATAATGATATTATCCATTGCATCATATTAGATTGCATTGTGTGCGTGAGTTAGGACGCCCGTGTTACCCGTGTTATGTTATGTAAGGGATACCATACTTTCACTCAAGGTATGGAGATCGAGCATGGCATAACCACTCATAGCCTTGTACCATTTGGTATATACTTGCTATGGGAACCTAAGCCTTTTAACCCAAAGACTAAAGCTCATGTAATTGGCCTAGTTACTTTCCTTAGGTTGTACCCCAAATGCATGTTGTTCGACTATGATTAATTTATCTTGGTTTAAATCATGGCTTATTTGGTTTGTTCTTTTTTCTAATATGACCTAAGTATATTTGCAAGCTCAAAATAAATTTTTCTTTAAAATTCAAAAGACCAAAGATATTTTTCACAACTTTTCAAAATGGTCTTTGGACATAAGACTTTTCTAAAAACAAATAAAAAATTCTTTGGCCCATGTCCCCAAAAACTAAGCCCAAAATCCATTTTTCTAAAATCTTTTACAATGGGCTTAGAAACAAAATTATTTTCACCCAACCATTTTTTAATAAGAGCTTGCAAAAAATATTTAAGTCAATTATGAAATACCATAAATCAATTGTGGGCCTAGTTTACACCAAGAATAAATTAACCATGGGCTTGTTTTTTGGCATGAACCATTAGTTACTGTTTCCAAGTGAGAAATCTATTTATAATAAACCTCTTAATTTTGTTTTAATCCAACATAGCATAAAAGCTACTTTGGTTGGTTGAATGGATTAAAACCTAATTAATAGGAATTATCATGGATTGATTTCCATTTTCGAAAATATAACTATTGGTTGAAACGTCCGAGGGAATTATTCGAAAGCAAAGTACCCCATGTTGGTATTTTGTTGACCATATACCTAGGAAAAGAGACTTGCCATTCATGTGTGGATGTTATAAGGTTGGAAGAATCGTTCTAATTACACTTGTTTATTGATTGTTCGTGCATACATGCATACATTTGCATCTCATATCATTGGTCCTCTCTGGCTCACAGCCCTGGATTACGAAAGTTCAAAAGCTTACGACAATCCAACCTACGCCGGAGATGAAGTATCTAGCAACGACTCAATCACTTGCTCACCAAAGACAATGGAGCCCGAACAAATTCAAAGAATGGTGGATGAAGCCCTCAATGCCAAGATGGAAGAAATCAAAGAGGCCCTAGCTGAGACCATGAAGAACCAATTGACTGCAATCTTAGAGAATCATGTCGAGGCATCTGCTAGCACTAAGAAACCAAAGGACAAAGGGAAGACTAAAGTTAATGAAGTGGCTTTTGATGATGAAAAGGTGGTCATTGATAATGATGATGATTGGGCTCAATACTACTAAGAGGTTCAAGAAAAGAAGAAAGAACCGAAGGCTGTCGAGAAAGCAACTATTGAAAAGACCGAGACATCCGATGTTGAAAAGATGATAGCTGATTTAGAAAAGAAATTTGAGAAGAAATTGAAAACTGAAGAGGTGTCTGAGATCGACAAATTGTTTGAGCTAGATGAAGAAGTCCCGTACAAGTTCAAGATGCCATCTTTTGCAAGGTACAATGGCACTGGAAATCCTCATCTCCATGTGAAGCAATATATCACTGCCATGCAGTCTACTCGAGCTACTAAGGCTCAAACCCTAAGGTACTTTATGCTCTCATTGGATCCTGCTGTCCAAAATTGGTTCAATACCTTAGATGATGAAACACAAAAGAGTTGGGATCTACTTTACAAAGCCTTCGTCCAACAATATGGATATAATGTTGAGTTGGAAGTTACCTTGATGGAAGTGGAATCCATTAGGTAAAGGCCGAATGAGAATTTTGTAGACTATGTCAAGAGATGGAGAAACAAAGCTGCTTTACTCAAGAAGAGGCCCGATGAATCCGATCAAATAAGGATGATTGTGAGAGGGGTGTTACCTAATCTTCGTGAGAGGATGTCTCATACACTCATACGTGATTTCAAAGATCTTCTCCAAGCTGGTCTACAAATTGAAGAATGGGAAAGGGAGAAGAATCGCTTTTCAATGAAAAAGAATGAGAAAGGGAACTACCAGTCGGGCAATCAAAGCACACAAAAAGAAGTTGATATTAATGTAACCGGTTGTTACAACCTTTGGCTCCTCGACCTTTACCTAGTCCATTACCCCAAAATTTAATACTAAGGCTTTTGTCAATTTCATTAGACTCAAGGACATGAGACTGATAGGTGTACCCGATTAAGGCATGAGATCCAAGATTTGATTGATAGTGGCAAGCTACCAGAGCCGGATAAGCCCAATACCAAGGACAACCCTTTGCCTAAAATTGGAAGAGTGTCACCACCAGCAACTTTCATGGTGGGAAAAGGATTGGAAGAAGATTTTGTTTTATCATCCTTTCAAGATGGGGATATTGAAGATGTGAAAGGAAAAGAAGCCTAACTCAATGAACTTTCCTTAGCTTGAATGTTGCTTTTCAATCTTACTTTCTTTAATATTTTGGAACTTTTTCAAATTTGTTTGAATAAATTACTTTCATCATAAATTTCTATTGGTCTTTGTTCATTTTGATGCTCAACCAATGAGGAATTTAGCTTGATGTTTATAAATTAATGTGTCTAGGCATCATGACTCGAATGACTTTACTAGATGAGGGAATTACTCTATAGCATTGAGTTGTGTATGCTTACTTAGAGAGGGCTCCTGCATAATTACCTTTGTCTAGGTCTTAGTCAGTCTTAGAACATGCTTTGACAAACTTTTGAGGCGAAATTGAACTCTGCTTATTTAAGGGAGAGATGATCTAGGCATTGTTTGATTAGCCAACAACTAGTATCCACCCTATTAAATATCAATCCCTAGTTGTCCCTTTGAGCCATCATAAAATTTTAGCTTTCTTTTCATTGGCATATAACCTCAACAACCTACCTTGAGCTGCTGTGATACTTTTGGCAAGTCTTATGATCACTAAGATAAAGAGGCAATAAGATAAAAAAAAAGGCAATGATTAGTCAAGATCATGAAGATAATTGAAGTTCTCAAGACTATGAAGATAGTTGAAGTTCTCAAGACCATAAAGATAGTTGAAGTTCTCAAGACCATAAAGATAGTGGACGTTTTCAAGACCCTAAGAGTAGTTGAAGTTCCCTTAATATATCCAAGACAACATCAACATTGGAGTAATAAATGATTTATCCCTATTAAAGAAGATTTATGTTACTCCACTCATCCATTATTGGAGCCCAAGTTGGTACAAACAAGACAACTATGTTTGAGCTAGAACTAAAAAAAAAGAAAAAAAAGAAAAGAAAAAGAGAGAATAGAAAAAGAAAAGAAAGAAAAAAGAATAGAAAAAAAAAGAAGAAGAAGAAAAAAAAAGAGATAAAACCTAAAAAGGTGGTTCATAAAGCCAACTAAGTTATCTTTTACCTAAAGCAGCAAAAGGCTTCTATTTGGTTCATAAAGACTTTTTTTGAGTTGGTCCAACCCAACCAAAGATTTAATTAAAATTGGAGAAAAGGAGGAAGACCACATAGTTCTTGAAAGTTCTGTGGTCCAACAAGAAAGAAGGACAAAAAGACAAAGAAAGGGAAGAGTAAGAAAAATAAAAAGAAAGAAAAGGGAGAAGAAGAAAAGAAACAAATTTGGGTCTTAAACTTTATACAAGGGCAAAAAAAAAAACTGTCCTAGTCAATATCCAGTTTAATGCTAAGAAGATAGAAGAAATTTGGAGTCTAGCAAGGTTGCCTCCAAGCTGCCTAAAATTCTAACAAGAAATTTGTAGTGTGAAGGTTTGTCCATTGTGTCACACCAGCTCCAATCTCAAAATGGCCTTCACTTAAGCCTGTTTCCCTCATATACCCCATTTTAAGCCTATCAAAGACCTGTTGATCTCTCATGGTAGGCAGAGTCTATTAGTGGAGATAGTTTGGATAAGCAAGCATATGAGATAGACAGTATTTAAACTCAATGAGACCTTTGGCCAAGTAATGTGTATGTGCCTATCTGAAGTGCAACAGTTCTTGCTTAAATAGAAATGATTCCTGAGTTTAAGTACGGTAACTAGGGTTGTCATGTTATATATATGTTAATTTGGAAAATCAAGTCCTGAGGTGCATTGACATTAATTTGGCAAAGCCAACATTTGATTTCAAAATGAAAAATTTGAAAATTTCAAAAAAAAATATGTTTTGTCATAACAAAGCCTTCAAGTTAAGGGAAGTATGTTGAACCTCCAAAGGACACATTGAGCAAAGAAAATTATTATTGGCAAAGTTATGAAGAAACTACCAACTGACATGCTGAAATACAGCTCGAAATAGATGAATCCCTGACTCTGCAACTTGGGACCTCCACCCCTCATGTTTTCAACATCTTGAAGATAAAAGCCACAAATGCAAAGCTTTCGATCATTCCAATGCAAGACTTGAACAAGCATCAAAACGGAACCAATGAGAATACTTCTGCTGATCGCCTCGGTCTGTGAGTCATGGAACCACTGTAAGTATTATTCATGCATATCATGCATACATGAGCATATCACATCGCACTTTCTTATCTTGTGTTGTCTATTCTTTGGCAAAATGAACAGCAAACACCTTGTGAAGTAAAGAATCAAAAGAAGATATCAAATCAGGGGGGCATAGAAAGCCCATTGCTTGAGAAACCTCCAGTAATCTTGCAAAGAGAAGAAATGTGTGCTTATGCGAAGAACAAGACGGCAAAAATATCAATCAAAGCTTGCATGGAAAAAATCTTTGGTTTGAGCCTACACAGGGGGCAAAGTTTCTCCTTTTCAATTTTTTGGGTTTATATACCAAATATTTTTAAACTCACTTACAAATATTTTGCCACGTAGAGGGGCAAGGAAAGGATATAAGGTCCAATTAAAAATAACTAAATCTTTGCAAAAAGAAAGAACAAAATAATGGAACAATAGAACTCTCAAAAGAATGAAGGTGCAAAAGACAAAAGACCAATCCAGCTAAAAGAGCTGAAGCCAGGGTGAAGACCCGTTCTCAAAGGATGAAGATCCATTTTCAAAGGTGAAGACTTGATCTCAAAGGATGAAGATCCATTTTCAAGGGCGAAGACCCGATCTCAAAGGATGAAGATCCATTTTCAAGGGTGAAGACCCGATCTCAAAGGATGAAGATCCATTTTCAAAGGTGAAGACCTGATCTGAAAGGATGAAGATCCACTTTTCAAGGGTGAAGACCCGATCTCAAAGGATGAAGATCCATTTTCAAGGGCGAAGACCCGATCTCAAAGGATGAAGATCCATTTTCAAGGGTGAAGACCCAATTTCAAAGGATGAAGATCCATTTTCAAGGGCGAAGACCCGATCTCAAAGGATGAAGATCCATTTTCAAGGGTGAAGACCCGATCTCAATGGATGAAGATCCATTTTCAAGGGTGAAGACCCGATCTCAAAGGATGAAGATCCATTTTCAAGGGTGAAGACCCGATCTCAAAGGATGAAGATCCATTTTCAAGGGGGAAGACCCGATCTCAAAGGATGAAGATCCATTTTCAAGGGTGAAGACCCGATCTCAAAGGATGAAGATCCATTTGCAAGGGTGAGGACCCGATTTTCAAGGGTAAAGACCCGATGTCAAAAGATGAAGATTCATTTTCAAGGATGAAGATCCATTTTCAAGAGTGAAGACCCGATCTCAAAGGATGAAGATCCATTTTCAAGGGTGAAGACCCGATCTCAAAGGATGAAGATCCATTTGCAAGGGTGAAGGGTAAAGACCCAATCTCCAAGGATGAAGATTCATTCTGAGGGTGAAGAATCACAATGCATAAAATAGCTAGAGCAGTCAGACTTCCAACTAAAAGGTTAGTAAAATCAAATCAATCTCGGGTCCGATTACCCAATCTCGGGTCCAAGTACCCAAAACAAATTTAATTCATCACCTCAAAAATTAAGTTTTATTGCTTTTCAAAGGTGAAGACTTGATCTCAAAGGATGAAGATCCATTTTCAAGGGTGAAGACCCGATCTCAAAGGATGAAGATCCATTTTCAAGGGTGAAGACCCGATCTCAAAGGATGAAGATCCATTTTCAAGGGTGAAGACCCGATCTCAAAGGATGAAGATCCATTTTCAAAGGTGAAGACCTGATCTGAAAGGATGAAGATCCACTTTTCAAGGGTGAAGACCCGATCTCAAAGGATGAAGATCCATTTTCAAGGGCGAAGACCTGATCTCAAAGGATGAAGATCTATTTTCAAGGGTGAAGACCCGATCTCAAAGGATGAAGATCCATTTTCAAGGGCGAAGACCCGATCTCAAAGGATGAAGATCCATTTTCAAGGGTGAAGACCCGATCTCAAAGGATGAAGATCCATTTTCAAGGGCGAAGACCCGATCTCAAAGGATGAAGATCCATTTTCAAGGGTGAAGACCCGATCTCAAAGGATGAAGATCCATTTTCAAGGGGGAAGACCCGATCTCAAAGGATGAAGATCCATTTTCAAGGACGAAGACCTGATCTCAAAGGATGAAGATCCATTTTCAAGGGTGAAGACCCGATCTCAAAGGATGAAGATCCATTTTCAAGTGTGAAGACCCGATCTCAAAGGATGAAGATCCATTTGCAAGGGTGAGGACCCGATCTCAAAGGATAAAGATCCATTTTTCAAGGGTAAAGACCCGATGTCAAAAGATGAAGATTCATTTTCAAGGATGAAGATCCATTTTCAAGAGTGAAGACCCGATCTCAAAGGATGAAGATCCATTTTCAAGGGTGAAGACCCGATCTCAAAGGATGAAGATCCATTTGCAAGGGTGAAGGGTAAAGACCCAATCTCCAAGGATGAAGATTCATTCTGAGGGTGAAGAATCACAATGCATAAAATAGCCAGAGCAGTCAGACTTCCAACTAAAAGGTTAGTAAAATCAAATCAATCTCGGGTCCAATTACCCAATCTCGGGTCCAAGTACCCAAAACAAATTTAATTCATCACCTCAAAAATTAAGTTTTATTGCTTTTCACTCTCTTTCACTAAGGTTTCAGATCATTCAAGCAGGGGGCAAACTGTATACCCTTAATTTTTGACCCAATCCGATCCAATATGCTTTATTTAGTCCAAAATGATTTTTGTTGTTTAATTGGTCCAAAATAATTTTAATTAAATAATTTTTACCTTAGTATCTAATTTTTATTAATAAAAAATAAAAATAAACAAATAAAAAAAATCAGAGTCGAAAAAAAAAATTGGCAGCGAAAAGTGGTCGCGCGGGCCCGTCGGGCTGCGGGCGAAAGGCTGGCGCGCCCACGGGCCCGGCAGCACAGTTTTTGCCTGCACAAAATTTTTCAACGCAATTTTTTGAATCCTAATCCAATTAGGTTTTAATTTCTTTTTTTATTAATATTACTTACCTTAATTAATCAAGAATAAACAACCTAAAAACCACTATAAATAGGGACCAATTAAACCAAATCAAGGGAGGAAAAAAAAATACATAGTGACTTTAGGATTTGAAACCAAATCAAGCAAGGAAAAGGAAAAACTCAATTCAATTGATATTAATAGCAGCAGTAGCACGGCAAAAGGAGAAAAAGGAGAATCAAAGCTTGTCTTTGGAGCTAGTTCATCCAAGAAGAGTTATTTTTTGGAGAATCGACAAAATAAGGTATGTTTTAATTCTTTTGATTTATGTTTTACAATAGTAAAATCCACAAAATTTAAGTTTTTTAAATCAAAATCTTAGAGCTTTAACTTAATTTTTCCAAGATTAGAACATTAAAAACGTGACTTTCTTTTCTAAAAGGACTCAAAATTGTTATTTTTTCTTCTTAAAAATCTTAAAACCCTCATTTAACATATTTTTCAACAAAACCAAAATAAAATTCTGTTTCATTTAAAATTTTAAAGTAGGCTCTTTTTCATTCAAAAAACCTTAAAAAACATCTTTTCTACTTATAAAAACTTCAATCCATGTGTTTAAATTCATAAAATCTCATAAAATATCAAATTGTTTTTTTTAAAACCCTAAAATTATACTTTAGCCGAGAACCCAACTTCAAAGCCTAAAATCCAAAAATCATCTTTTAAACCTAAAATAATGAACCCTAACCCTTTAAAACCTTAAACCCTAACTTTTTCTAAACTCTAAACCCTTTAAAACATAAAAAACATAAAAACATAAAAAAGTCAAAAAAGTCACAGTAGCTTAAATCATTATTTAAAATCATGAATTAAAAATATTTCAAAAGTGTCTAAAACTCAAGTTTTATTATTTCATCATTCAAATCTTAATTTGTTTAATGAAAGTGTCTTGCCAACCTTTAAGAAACATAAAACCTAATCTATTTTAATTACCTAAAAAGTCATAGTAGCTTAAACTTTAGAATTTCCAAAGCATTAACACATGAGATAAATAACCCTAAATAGAAATAGTAGCTATACTTGAACTTTTATTTGTTTTATTCAATTCCATATTTATTTATACCTTGATTTATTTCTTATGCTTTAATTTATTTAATTTTAATACTTGATTTATTTAATTTATCATGGATGGATGTTTATTTTATTGATATTTAAATACTTTTGATGAATGATTTATTTATGATGGATGATTATTTACTTTTATCAATCAATTTAGACTTCCAAAAGTTGTAAGAGGTATGTTTCCACTTGGTGGGTACCTCATTAGTTAAACATCATGTAATTTAATTTTCTTTTCTATTTTAGAACTTATGTAAAGGGAATGTTTCTACCTTTTGGTGGGTGTCCTATCTAGGCATGTTATGTAAGGACATGTTTTCATCCTTGGATGGGTGTCCATTTATTTATTTTATTTTGTTTGGACATTGCTTTGATTTTAATATAATGATGCTTTCTTTTATTGTGTGTAGTATGGATAATGTTATTATACTTAAGAATTTTATAATATTAAGACCTGTAAAGGAGGCCGGTTCCAATGAACCGGGCGTTGTGGGGGTGCTGGGCCATTTCTCACCTTCCCCACACGTACCCAACTTTTTGAACCCATTAGGGGGTTGGGGATTCCTTAGGAATCGAGTCATCCACCCCTTTCTTTTTCCCGTCCCGTCCGGGTGGCGACTCCATTTTCTCTAGACTTAGGTCCGTGTTCTCTAAGGCCCCAAGCCTAAACAGTGCCGAAGTCGCAAGAACTATTCCACCAGGAGTGGGGGGCGAAAATCCCCGCTCACACTCCCACTCCCATGTGGAATGGTTATTGCGACTTTGGCACTGTTAGGATTAGGGTCTTTGATAAAACCATATTTTGCATATAATTTTATGATTATTCTAGTTATATTTTTATTATTATCAATTTAATTTGATCAATTTTTGTGTGAATGCTAGAATATTCATCATTTCAAGTATAAAGTTACAAGTTTGAAGAAATAGCTTATTTTGGCTAAAAATCATAAAAAATGGAAGAAAAATAAAAGGGTGTCAAAACAAGCTCAAAAATGGAAGAAAATGAATTTACATGGTCTTATAAATCATGATACATGATTTTGAACATGAAAATGGAATTAAAGATGAGAAATCAAGAGGTCCAGATTCATTTTGAATCCTAGGGCCATGGCTGTCAAAAAGCCATGGCAATGGGATTTGATTTGAAGCTGTCCAAATTTTTAAATGACAAAAATTGCAAGGGCAGAAGCATATTAAAAGCCATGACCGTGGGGTTCAAAAGCTATGACCGTGGTATTGATTTTGGCTTTGTTTTGAAGAGATTTTGCATATTTCAGAAGCAAATCAAAAGACAAGACCGTGGCACTCAAAAGACACGACCGTGGGATTGATTTCTCTATTGTTTGAGCCAAGATAAAGAATAAAATTCAAAATTGGCAGACTACACTAATATTGTAACGACCCTCCCCGACCAGGTCGGCTGCCCGGCCCACTAGTGGCTTACGGCCCGGCCTTTTCACCACTAGTGGGCCGGGCAGCCGACCTGGTCGGGGAGGGTCGTTACAGTCATAAGATTAATTAAATGGATGAAGGGCATGGAGGTAATTTTCTTTGGTTAAGTTGCATGGTGGAGATTAAAAGAAGAAAAGTGGTTGACTTGTTGGTATTTTCTTCTTTCTTTCTTGAAGAGGCCGGCCATTGAAGAAGAGAAAGAGCTAGGGAGGTGTTTGAAGTTCTATAATCAAATTGAAGAAGGAATCAAGGGTTTTGGTTAGAGATTTGTGGAATTTCTTCATTTAAGGTAAGTTTTCTCTTGATTTCTCTTGTTCTATTTGGAATTTTGTTTGAGTTTGATGGAGTGTGTTTGTGTATGGTGTGTGTAAAAGTGTTGAAATGGAATTAAAGATAAGAAGCTAGGTTGGTGTTGGTGATGGAAGAGTAAGAGTTGTGTTTAGTGAATTTTTTTTCTGTTTTACAATTAGTAAAGGCTGTGACTTGTATGAGTTTTAATTAATTATAGAAAAATGTTCTTGAAGTGAATTTTTGATATGTTGTGCCTCTATGAGTCTAGAATGACTGAAAAATATGTTGATTCGATTTTGGAATGGTTATGAGTTTAGAAAGATTATATTTATTAGACCTGTTCCAGCAGGTACCTTAACTGAGACAGCTATATTTCGGGATTTTTAATAAAATATAGAAAAATCATATCCAATTGAATTTTGGATATGTTGTTGCTTACTGAGTCTAGTATTTGAGAAAAATAATTTGGAACCACGTTGATTGAATTTGATTTATGGAATTTACAAAGTTCAGAACTGCTGCCAGGATGCAGGGCAATTGGGGCAGTCTGGTTAGGTGAACTATTTGACCAAGATTTTGTGTTCCGTTTGATCTGAAATTTTAAAGGAATGATTTTAAGATACAAAACTAAATACTGTAAAAATTTTAGAATTTTTAGTCAAGTAGATTATTTTATACAATTTTTCAAAATAAGGATAAAATGGAGTCTTAAACCAGAATGTACTATTCATATGGTCATTTTGCTAATATTCCTTTTGGATTAGATTGTGAAGAGGTTGAATTGCCCTAACCGTGTCCCTCAAGTGGTGCTGCCCGTGTCCCTCAAAGGTTTTGAAGAGATTGGGTTGCATTAACCTAAATGTGGAGAATTCTTGGAAAGAAAAGAAATGTATAGATTGATGGGACTAGTTCTTGAGGTAAGTACCAATACATATGATTGTATTTAATTACATAATTTGAGGCTTAACACATTTGTTTGCAAATGTGTTAAGTGATCTATTATATTGTTAACATAATTGGACTAAGGTGATGATTGAATGATGTGAAGGATGTGAAGATCATTAACAAGGTAAGCATAAACCCTATTTGATTGTATATCCTTATATGTCTTTGAACATTAACACATTGGGATGAAAGTGTTAAATAAGCTATTATATTGTGAATGTAAATGAAGAATATATATAAAGGATGAAATATGAAATGGGAAAGGTAGGAAGAAATGAGGATCATTCTTAAGGTATGTGCAATTTGTTATGATAAATGCTCTAGTAATGAATGATGTTAATGTGTTTTGAGAAGTGAGAAAATGTTATGTTATATGCGTTGTGAATCTTGTGTATGGCAATGTATTATATGAATAATATACTTTGAAATGTGATATCAATGATGCTATATGTATCATATGAAGCCATTGTGATTGGCTATGATAATTCAATTGAAAGAGATAAGGCATGTTGGCCTAATTGATGATGAGATTGATAATGAAATAATAAATTAATTGTTTGTTTAATATGTTATTCAGTTTCAGAGTTCTGGATTTGGGTGGCATGCCTAAGAAATGGTGAAAGGTAACAGTCTTGCCGGGTTGAGGATCTCCTCATATGTGTTGAGTTGATGGTCCAAGAGACTGGGTCTGTTACACTATGAGAATTGTGAATATGAGATATATGATTTGTAACAGTCTTGCCGGGTTGAGGATCTCCTCATATGTGTTGAGTGATGGTCCAAGAGACTGGGTCTGTTACACTATCCATGGATAGAGATACATGTATATACATTGCCTACGGGCGTGATGATTGTGACTATGAACCAAAGCAGTAACTCTGAACTTTGAATAACATATTAGTGTTTTGGGCCCGAGTCTGTCTTTATTGTCAATGTGAAATGCAAGTATTGAAATACTGATTGTGAGTATTAATAATGAATTATGCTTGGTGAATTGTGAATAATATAATGTTATTAAGTGTAATATGTAAATGAATTGTGGTTGATGATAAAGGTTGTCTTTATTGGAAATATGATTTATGATTTATATGATATGTAAATTGTGTATTGCAATAATGAGTGATATGATGTGTAATGTGTGTATTGCAATAATGAGTGTATGATATGTAATGTGTGTGTATTGCAATAATGGTTGGTGTGGTATATATATAATGTAGGGGTATTAATATATTGGTTTTGAGTATTGGTGATGCATTGGGGTTGGTGATAATATTATGTATATATATACATCATATATGAAATTAGCTAGGATATATTAAAGATAAAATTAAAAAGAAAAGAAGATATGATAAGAACTAATTATATATTGAATCGATGTATCATTATATATCAATACTTCTATACTATATGTGTATATTTTATATTTGGACTACTAAGCTCTCGGGCTTAGCGCGGGTGTTTATTCGCGCAGGTATATAGATGGAAGATATGAAGTCTTTGTTATGCCACAAGAAGAGTAAAGTTTGTCGAGACCAACTAGAGGGTAATGCATACATGTATAAATTTTAATTATGATGTATTTCTGACGAGAGAGTATTTATATGTATAAATGAAGTTTTAATAAAGATAATGATTTTGTAAATGTTATTTAAATTAATGTATTATGGTTTGAACTCTGTTACAGGTTTTTAAAAGGTAACGAAAAGTGACATCCTTATACTTTATATATTTACTGTATGCCTTTTTAACTGTAACGACCCTCCCCGACCAGGTCGGCTGCCCGGCCCACTAGTGGCTTACGGCCCGGCCTTTTCACCACCTGGGCACGGAGTCCGCAGGAGGCAAGCGATCGCTACAGTACTGGACAGCCCTCGCGGCCCACCCAGCAGGATTTGTTTATTTGGCCCCAAGGGGTCGCCTCCCTGGATCGAACCCCTGACCTCCCACTTAAGAGAGCCAGCGAGAACCATCCAGTACCATTTCTGCTAGTAGCAGAAATGGTACTGGATGGTTCTCGCTGGCTCTCTTAAGTGGGAGGTCAGGGGTTCGATCCAGGGAGGCGACCCCTTGGGGCCAAATAAACAAATCCTGCTGGGTGGGCCGCGAGGGCTGTCCAGTACTGTAGCGATCGCTTGCCTCCTGCGGACTCCGTGCCCAGGTGGTGAAAAGGCCGGGCCGTAAGCCACTAGTGGGCCGGGCAGCCGACCTGGTCGGGGAGGGTCGTTACACATATGCCACGACTGTGGCATTGAAAAGCTATGACTGTGGCCTACCTTGCCGACCATTTACAGTTGTAAAGTGCTCAAACCGTCCAATCCAACTCAGGCCACAACTGTGGCACTCAAAAGCCACGACCATGGGGTCAAAATTCATGACCTTAATTAGAAAATTGGGTAGGTGGTGAACCAAACAAGATGTGGCCTAAACTTTTTCAGCTTTTCCCCACTAATGAAGCTTCCAAACACTCTATTTAAATACACTTCCTCTAAGGTTTTAAGATATGAAAGATTTACAAGAATTAGATTCGATTCATTCAAGAAATAAATGTAGTTTAGAGTTTTCTCAAGAAGGAGAGTGAAATTCTGGTTCAAGAAGAAATTCAAGTTCCAAGTCAAGTTCTTCTTCAAAGAAATAGAGTTTGATATTTCTTATTCTTTAAATTATGTTTTTAATGTCTTTGTTTAATATTTTCAATGTTTTTATTTCAATAATGAATAATTAATCCTCTTTAGGGTTGGTCCCTTTCATTGAATTTATCATGGAGTTATAAATGCCTATTTGAATTAATTTAGTTTATCCTTAAATTATTTTGTTATCTTTACTCTTAATGCTTTAATTATCTGGCCAATAATTAATTGAATTGAGGTGTTGTGTGATGGAGTGAGAGTGGAAGCATAACATTAGTCTATAGAGATAACAATCTTAAGGAATTTTTTCACTTAGAGATAAGGTTAAACACTTAAGAGGTTTATTAAAAAATTCACACAAAACCTAATGAATTGGTTTAATTACTTGTGATCACGAGAGTAGACATAAGGATTAAATTGATATTAGTTCTAGTACTTGAGAAATACTTGAGCTTAATTTAGGAGAATTTAACCATTAATGAAAGGAAAACTAAATTAAATCAATACTTTAGAGAACCCATGATAAATCAATAAAGGTGACTTAACCCTAAGTTTCATAACATTAGATTTAATTCAAAGTAATTTGTTTTGCTTAATCATAAATCAAATTTTATCATCCAAATAATACTTAGTTTTAATTGATCAGTGCATAGAAGAAAACTTCCTCTCATGGGAATGATACTCTACTTATCATTATATTACTTGTTAACATCTGTGCACTTGCAAATAGCTAGGCTGAGTTCACAATAGTCTTAGAGTACACGGCCTAATTTCGGAGAACATGGAGTCGCCACTCGGATGGGCTAGGAAAAAGAAAAAGGGTGGATGACTTGATTCCTAAGGAATCCCCAACCCCCTAATGTGTTTGGAAATTTGGGTACACATGGGGAAGGTAAGAATAATCCAACACCCCCACATCACCCGGTTCATTGGGATCGGCCTCCTTTTTAAGTTTTAATATTATTAAATTCTTAAATACTATAAAATCATCCATACTACATACAATTATTGAAATAAATATTCATTATATTGAAATCAAAGAAATTTCAAACAAATAAATAAAATGATCACCCATACAAGATGGAAACATGGCCTTATAACCATGTCCAATGTCCAAAACTAAATAAAATAGGACACCCACCATTTGGTGGAAACATGCCCTTTACATTAATGCCTAAAACTTAAAAGTAAATAAAATTACATTAAACTTAATAAGTGAGGTACCCACAAAGTGGAAACAGACCTCTTACATTCTTGAATACTAAACAGTTAACCAAATAAATTAAACCATTCAATCATTCACCATAAGCAAAATAACAACAAATCATTCATAAAAAAAAATAAAATTTTAATAAATCAATCATTAAGACATAAAATAATCATACCTAAATTTTAATCTTAAATAAAGCAAGAAATATATAAATTCAGGGTTTACATCTTAAATTAAGGTTTTTAGGATAAAATTAGGGCTTTAGTATAAAGATTAGGATTTTAGGGCTTATGGATGAAAATTGGGATTTTTAGGGTTTTGAAAATAAGATTAGGGTTTTAATTTGGGAATTAGGATTTTGACTTAAAAACTAGGGTTTTGGATGAAATTAGGGTCTTTTAGGGGTTTGAGAAAAAAAAATCAAGGTTCTAGGCATTTGGAAAATAGGATTTGGTTTTTTAATTTAACAACTAGGCTTTTGGAATTTTGGTTTCAAGTTTAAGGTTTAGAAAATTAGGGTTATGGTTTAGGGTTTAGATTAGAGTTTAGGTTAGAGTTTTGGCATTATTGTTTTAGGTTTACTAGATATTAGGGTTTTATTGTTTTGGTTATTTAGAAAACTGATTTAGGGTTTTGGAAATTGGGAAACAGATTATGGTTTTGCAAATTGGAGAAAATAAGTTTAGGGTTCCATGAATAATACTTATAATGGTTCCATTGACTCACAGACTGAGGTGATCAACTGAAGTGCTCACTTTGATTCATTCTAGATGCTCATTTAGATCTTGTATTGGAAAAATAGAAGTCTTCACATTTATGGCTTTTATTTTCCAAGATGAAATCATGAGCAGTGAGGGCCCCATCAAGTTAGTCAGAGATATACTCATTTCAAACTATAATTCATCATGTCAATTGGTAGCTTCTTCATAACCTTGCCAATAATCATTTATTTTTCTCAATGTGTTCTTCGAGGTTTGATGGTGCAACGTACTTTCCATAACTTTAAGGTTTATGCAACAAGGAAACAATTTTTTTCATACTTTCGCTTTGTGAAATCAGTCTTATTGAACCTCACGATTCAACTTTCCAAATTAACACATCCATTACATCATAACCCTAGTTTTTGTAATAAACTTGAGAATCATTTCCATTTGAGCAGGAACTGTTGTGCTTCAGATAGGCACATACATATTACTTGGTCAAAGGTCATCGAGTTTAAATATTATCTATCTCATATGTATGCTTATTCAAACTATCTCCACTAATAGACTTTACCTACCAAGAGAGATCAACATGTCTTTAATAGGCTTGAAACAGAGTCTATAAAAGATACAGGTTAAATGAAAGCCATCTATGAGCTGAGCTGATGTGACACTACTGATAAATCTTCACACTATAATATTTTGTTGGAGCCATAGGCAGCTGGAAGCAATCTTGCTTGACTTCAATTTCCTTCTATCTTCTTAAAAAAATATAGAACTAATTAAGACGATCTTCATTTTTTCCTTTTGCTTTTATACAAACTCAGAACCCATTTTTTTGTTATTTTTTGTTTTGTTTTTTCATTTTTTTTTCTCTTTATTTTTTTTTTGCTTTTTGCTTTTTTTTTTCTCTTTTTCCTCTTTTTTTTATTTTTTCCCTAGATCTAAGAGAGTTGTCTTATTTGTACCTTTATATGCTTCTGACCCTGGATGAGCGGAGTAGAATGAGTCTACTTCACTGAGGATAAATATTTCATTGTCTTGACTTTTTCTCAATAATAAAAGAGATTGGACATATGAAATCTAGTTCAGGTAATCTTCAACTATCCTTGTGGTCTTAACTATGCATCTTTTCCTTGATCTTCTTTCCCTTTTGTTCCTTTGTCAAAATTGTAACAACAGCTCATGGTTGGTCATCGGGTATGCAAGCCAATGAAAAGTAAGCTAAAATCTCATTAAGGCTCAAAGGGACAACTAGGGATTGATATTTAATAGGACAGATAATAGTTATTGGCTAACCAAATAATCCCTAGATCATCTCTCCCTTAAATAAACAGAGTTCAATTTTGCCTCAAAGGTTTGTCAAAGCATGTTCTATGATCGACAAAACTTTCATTTTATTTTTTCCTGATAGTCTCCACCTCCATCAAAGTCACTTCCAATTCAGCATTGTACCCATACTACTGGATGAAGCCCTTATATAGCATATCCCAATCTTTCTAGGTAATTTCTTCCAAGGTATTGAACCAATTTTGCACAACAGGATCCAATGAGAGAAAGAAATACCTTAGAGTTTGAGCCTTCGTAGCTCCAGCAGACTGTATAGCTATGATGTACTGCTTAACATGCAAGTGCGGATTTTGTGTACTGTTGTACCTAGCGAAAGAGGGCATCTTGAACATGTAAGGAACTTCATCTTGCTCAAACAACTTGTCCACCTCGGATATCTCTTAAATTTTTAGGTTCTTTTCAAATTTCTTTTCTAAATCAGCAATCAGTTTCTCAACATCTGAAGTTTCAGTCTTTTCCACGGTTGATCTTTCCATAATCTTCATCTCTTTCTTCTTATCTTACGGATCTTGGAAGTATTGAGCCCAGTCATCATCATCAATAACTACCTTGTCATCATCGAAGGCTACTTCGCCAACCTTAGCCTTTTCCTTGTCTTTTTTCTTCTTAGTACTACTAGATGCTTCAATAGTATTTTCCAAAATTATAGCCAGTTGGTTCTTCATAGCCCCAGCCAGGGACTCCTTTAGTTCTTTCATCTTGGCACTAAGGGCATCATCCACCATCCTTTGGATCTATTTAGGTTCCATTGCTTTCGGTGAGAAGCTAACTGAGTTGCTACTGGATTCTATGTCACTAGTGTAGGTTGGGTTGTTGTACGCTCTTGATCTAATATACTCCAGATCTATGAGCCAGAAAGGATCAATGACATGTAATGCAATGTGTGTATGCATGTATGCAGTATGCATGTATGCACAAGCAGTAAGCAGACAACAATAATTATGACGTTCCTTCCAACCTTATAACTTCCACACATGAATGGCGAGTCTTTATCTCTAGCTATGTGGTCAACAAAATACCAACATAGGATATCTTATTTTCACAAAAATTTTCTCGAATGATTTTAACCAATAGTTATATTTTCAAGCTCAGAAGTCAGTTTATGATAATTCTCATTAATTAGGCTTTAATCCATTGAATCTTAACTAAAATAGCTTTTATTCTATATTGGATTTGTTACACAAATGATCTCAATTTTGATCCTTGACAACTCGAATTGAATGATCTATTTAACATGTGGTTGAAGAATCTTGTTGCAGGATTAGGTTGTTCCAAATAAAGCTCAACAAAGCATTTATAGCGGTCGCACAAGACCTGAATACGACCGAACCATTCAATCAAAAGATGAAACTTTATCACAGTAGGTTTCGCGGTCAGAAACCCGACCTCAGTAGCGACCGTACTTAAAGAAGAGCAACCGTCCCAAGTTATGGACGACCGCCACACAAGGAACCCAAATCATCCTAATCACAGTAAGGTTTGCGGTGATAAAAATGGCGAAGGATATGGCCTCGCTTATCACTTTAGCGACCGCCCGTTGATATTCGCGACCGCTCTGCCAATTCAGGAGAAATTTTCTTAAAGAGACAGTAGTGTTCGCTTCCTCAGGTGCGTCTAGAAGTTCGACGTGAGTATCTCAACTCGACCACAAGATGTCACGTAGGGTGACCGCGAAATTCATATTTAGGCGGACATTCATTTTTGCCCAGTCAAAGAATGCCACGTGTGATGACCGTTATAAACCCACTTTAACATTCAAAAAGGGGCGACCGCACCTTTGATATGCACGACTGTCTCGACAACCACAGCATGGGCAAGATTCCTACTGCAGAGCACTCAAATTTGACCATTGAAGCATATTTAAATCCAATGACCATACCTTGTTCAAGGATGACCGCTTATGACATTAGCGCGACCATCCTTATATGAAGGACGACCGCGAAATGCTTCGGACAGTTTACTAAAGAAGGTCTAAACTACCAAGACTTTATTCTCACTATCAATAATGGCTAGTAAGACCACATTGGCTATAAATACATTGCTTCTATAAGAAAAAGAAGTAATGAGAAGTGAGATAAAAAAAAGATTTCATAGCCAAGCAACAAATTTTCTTTAACTTAAACTTACATTTGAATTGTAATAAATGTTAGGTGTAAGCATTGAAAACACCATTGTATAAGTTTGAGTGTGAGCTTGGAAAACACTTAGGTTGTGAGAGTAAGCCTTGTAAAACTCTTGTTTAGGTTGTGAGAGTGAGCCTTAAAAACTCCTGCAAAGGTTCTTGAGTGTAAGCCTTAGCAAAACACTTGTCAAGTTAGGTGTGAACTTGTGAAAACACCAAAGTTGGAAGTGAGCTTGTAAAAACTTCAAAGATTAGTGGAACCTTAACAAGTTGTTAAGGAAGTGGATGTAAGATTGAAGTAAATCCGAACCACTATAAATCTTGTGTGTTCTTTCTTTCTTTCATTACTCAACCATTTCTCTATTCCACATTTCTTGTTTGTTGAGTTTTTTAAATTTTCATTATTTCTTGAGTAAATCAATTCACCCCCCCCCCCTCTTGGTTGCCATCTTGGGACAACAATTGGTATCAGAGCCTGAAATTTCTTAAACTTAATTGTGAAATTTGATCCACTATGGCAACTTCTTCTTCATCAAACTCTCATGGAAATCTTAACACTATTCTTAGACCCTACTTTGATGGAACTGATTATTCCTACTGGAAACACAAAATGTATTTGTTTCTAGACAGTGAAGGGATTGAACTATGGGATTTCTTGGAAAGTGAGTGGAAACCTCCCACTTATGAAGCTGACGGTATTCAAGTTCCACTTCCCAAAGCACAATGGTCAACTATCAATGTCAAAGATCAATTCAAGAACAATAGAGCCGCTTCGATCTTGATGAACTCCATTGCAAGAGAAGAAGGTGGAAGAGTTCAACATTTAACTTGTGCACATTGCATTTGGAAAACACTCGAAAACTACCATGAAGGTACCACTCAAGTGAGATTCACCAAGAAACAAATGCATTTCCATGAGTATGAGCTATTCAAGATGAAATCAAATGAAAATGTCACCGACATGACCAATCGCTTGCTTGCTATTGTCAATGAACTAAAGAAGTATGGCAAGATATATGATCAAGGTAATGTAAACAGTAAAATCTTGGGAGCCCTAAGAGCCAGAAAAAACTTTGAATCAAAAGTATCATCCATAGAAGAAGCTCATGATCTCAGCACATTAAGAACTGACGAGCTAGTTGGAAAACTACTCACATTTGAGCTACACAGTGAGAAAGAAGAAGATCAAGGTGAAAAAGAAAAGAGAAAACCAATTGCACTCAAAGCAATCAAAGAAGTTGAGAGCTCAAGCAATGAAGGTACTGATGATGAAGATGAAATGGCAATGTTCTCAAAAAGAATCAATGAATGGAAAAAGAAGAAAAGATTACAAGCAAATAAAGGTACACTTCCTAAATTCTCCTTCAAAGATAAAGAAAAGAAAAATGAGGTAAAGTGCTATGAATGTGGAAAAACTGGTCACATTAAATCGGATTGCTTCAAAGTAAAGAACAAAAGGAAATGGGATAAAGAAAAGAAAAAGTCTCTCAAAGCCACATGGGATGACTCCTCTTCAAGTGAAGAAGAAGAAGAAGAAGAAATTGCAAACCTGTGTCTCATGGCTATTGAAGATGACTCCAATGAGGTAAGTACACAATCCTTTAATCTAGTAGCACATAATGATATAAATGATCTAGATGATAGTGATTTGATTGAGCACATGAACTTTAAAATAGAAAAATATTTTTCTAAAATGATGCTCTATAAAGAGAAAAACTCTATGTTAGAAAAGGATTTTATATGCTTAAAGAACTCTACCTTAGAATTGAAAACCTCAAATGAACACTTAATGAATACGATAGGAGAGTTAAATAAAAACTCACATGACTTAGAAAAAGTTATTAAAGAAAATGAAATTTTGAAGCATGAACTAAAAGAACTAAAAGAATCAATTTCCAGATTTCATAAAGGAAAGGAAGCATTAAACACATTAATTGATAACCAAAGATCACCCTCCTTAAAATATGGATTAGGATCCACTGGCTCAACCAACATTGCACCAAGCAAACCAAAATTTGTAAAAGCATCTACAATTGAAATTTCTGATGTTCATATCAAAGATGCTTGCACCAAGTCTAAAAGTACCAAAAGAACTTCTTATGGTTCACTAGGAAATAAAGCCAAAAATAATTATGCATTTTTGTACACTAAACTTGCACAAAAGCAATCACATACTTGTAGTTGTATGCATAATACTTTGAATACAAAAAGAAAAATGCAGAAATATAGAATACCATGGCAATGCACATATTGCATGAAATTCGGACACAAAATTTTTTCTTGTCATATAAGAAAGGCTCATCTCAAGTTAGAAGGCACCTTTATTACTAACCATCAAGGACCCAACTTCATGTGGGTACCTAAGAGAAGATGATCACTATTGCCTTGCAGGTATGCCTAAAATCTACTATCAACGAAAGCACATGGCTTGTGGATAGTGGGTGCTCAAGGCATATGACAGGGAATGCAAAGCTCTTTACAAGTATTACCTACAAACATGGAGGTAATGTAACTTTTGGAAACAATACTAAGGGTAAAATTCTTGGTGTTGGCTCCATTGGTTCTATTGGTAAAGATTTAATAGAAGATGTATGGCTTGTTGATGGGTTGAAACATAACTTGCTAAGAGTTAGTCAAATTTGTGATAAAGCATACTTTGTTAATTTTGATTCCAAAGAATGCAAGATCACAAATTCAAATGATATTATCATATTTAAGGGTACTAGAACAAACAACACTTATAATATCAACATACATTCAAATCATGCATTTAAATGTCTAATGTCTACTAATAATGATGCATGGTTATGGCATAGAAGACTAGGACATGCTGGTATGGATCAATTAAAATATATCTGTAATGAAAACTTAGTTGATGGCCTACCTAAGATAAAATATGAAAAAGATAGGATTTGTGAACCTTGTCAACATGGTAAGCAACATAAAAGCTCATTTAAATCAAAGAATGTTATAAGCACCTTTAGACCTTTAGAGCTCATTCATTTGGATTTGTTTAGACCAAATAGAGTTACAAGCTTAGGAGGCAAATTATATGCATTTGTTCTTGTTGATGATTACTCTAGATTCACATGGGTTAATTTCTTAGCTCAAAAGAATGAAGCTTTTAATTACTTCAAAACGTTTGCAAAAAGAGTTCAAAATGAAAAAGGATATGTGATCACATCTATTAGAAGTGATCATGGCAAAGAATTTGAGAATGAAAATTTTGAAGGTTTTTGTAATGAACTTGGCATTTCACATAATTTTTCTGCTCCTAGAACTCCACAGAAAAATGGTGTAGTTGAAAGGAAAAATAGAACTTTAATTGAAATGGCTAGAACAATGCTCAATGAATATGATTTACCAACTTATTTTTGGGCGAAAGCCGTTAATACAGCTTGTTACATTACAAATCGTGTTTACAAAAGACATTTAACAAATAAAACTTCTTATGAGCTATGGAACGGAAGAATTCCCAGAATTGGATATTTTAGAGTATTCGGATGCAAATGCTTCATATTGAATACCAAGGATAATCTTGGAAATTTTTCATCCAAATCAGATGAAGGCATATTCCTAGGATATTCATCATATAGCAAAGCATATAGAGTATTTAACATGAAAACTCTAGTTATAGAAGAAACAATGCATGTTGTATTTGATGAATCATCTAAACATGATCAAAAGAAAGGTAGTACTTTCAATGACCCTGCAGGTACTCTTGAACCTCTTGAAACTATTGATGCTCCAAAGATCAATCAGTATGAACTTGAAGAAAAGACTCAAGATCTACCTAAGGATTAGCAATACAAGAAAGACCATCCTAAGGAACTCATCATTGGAGAAACATCTAAGGGAGTAATTACTAGATCTAAAATTAATCATATAAATGTTAATTTTGCTTTTGTTTCTCAAATTGAGCCAAAGACTGTTGAGGAGGCTTTAAATGATGAAAATTGGATAACTGCAATGCAAGATGAACTTAATCAATTTGAAAGAAATATTGTTTGGCAACTTACTCCTAGACCTACAGATCACTCTATCATAGGATGCAAATGGGTCTATAGGAATAAGCTTGATGAAAATGGTCACATTGTTAGGAATAAAGCAAGATTGGTAGCCAAAGGCTATAATCAAGAAGAAGGTATTGACTATGCTGAAACTTTTGCCCCTGTAGCCAGATTATAAGCTATTAGAATATTCCTTGCTTTTGCATGTCACATGAACTTTAAACTCTTTCAAATGGATGTTAAAAGTGCATTTCTAAACGGACTTATAAGCAAAGAAGTTTATGTAGAACAACCTCCTAGTTTTGAAAATTACAAATTTCCTGATCATGTTTTCAAACTTACCAAAGCTTTATATGGATTGAAACAAGCACCAAGAGCTTGGTATGATAAACTAAGTACATATTTACTTGAAAATGGTTTTTCAAAAGGAAAAGTAGACATTACTCTCTTTGTTAAAAAGGACAAGCATAACATTTTAATTGTACAAATTTATGTGCATGACATAATATTTGGAGCTACTAATGAAGCCTTGTGCAAAGAATTTGCTTCTTGTATGACTAGGGAATTTGAAATGAGCATGATGGGTGAACTCAAGTTCTTCCTTGGACTACAAGTCAAGCAATGTGAAGATGGGATCTTCATTAACCAATCCAAATATACAAAAGAACTCATTAAGAAATTTGGAATGGATGGCTGCAAAACTAGCAAAACTCCTATGAGCACATCCTTGAAATAAGGTAAAGATGAAAATGGTAAAGCAGTAGATGAAAAGAAATATCGAGGTATTATCGGATCACTACTTTACTTAACCGCTTCTAGACTTGACATAATGTATAGTATATGTCTTTGTGCTAGATTTCAAACTTGTCCTAAAGAATCACACTTGAATGCTACTAAGAGAATTTTGAAATATTTAAGTGGTACAATGCATTTAGGACTTTGGTATCCTAAAAACACATCATTTCATATCATAAGCTTTTCATATGCAGATTATGTTGGTAGTATCTTAGATAGGAAGAGCACTATAGGAGCATGTCACTTTCTTGGTAATTGTCTAGTTTCTTGGCATAGTAAGAAACAAGCATCGGTTGCTTTATCCACAACGAAAGCCGAATATGTTGCAGCATGTTTTTGTTGCACACAAGTATTATGGATGAAACAACAATTGCTTGACTATGGCAAAGTATTTAACAATATCTCCATTAAATGTGACAACACTAGTGCTATCAATTTGTCTAAAAATCCTATCCAATACTCTAGATCCAAACATATATATATTAGACACCATTTCTTGAGAGAAAATGTACAAACTTAGAATATAATCCAAGAGTTTATAGATACACATAATCAACTTGCTGATATCTTTACAAAACCTTTGAATGAGGATAGGCTTAACTTCATTAAACTTAATTTAGGAATGATTGATGGAATTACTCTGAATTTATAAAAAATTGCCTATTAATGAAGCTTCTATGTGCATAAACTTTTTGCCTAAATATTAGAAAAATCTTCCATCTTTTTTTGACTCTTTCATTTCTGAGTTAGTCGCGTTCGCTCCAATGTCTTTAGCGATCGCTATCTTGTCTGCCAGATTCATCTAAATAAATATCTCTGTGCACGGTCGAGAAATCTTGTGCACGGACGCAATAATTTGAACAGTTTCGACCATTACAGACAATTTCTACACCCGTGAGCACATTACTCTTGCTAGTGGTCGCTAGATCACATTTCGCGATCGCACCCTCGTAAATTTGCGACCGTACTCTGTACACTCTGCTCGAAATTTTGTAACCGTTGGCTGTATGACAGGTCGCAATTCTTAACTCTCAACAGTCATAAATGGCTATTTTCTTAATTTCTTCTATTTAAGAGTATAATACATCAGTTTCTTGGATATTTTGCTTCTTACAACATACAAACTTCCCTCTAAATCTCAAAAATCCTCTCAAAATCATCTTCTTCTCAAAACACCCTCTGTTTTTTCCAGTTTTCTTCCTGTTCTTCAATCCTGATGGCTCCCAAAAAGAAGATAACCTCCAAAGTAAAAGGAAAGGGAAAGAAATCTTCAGGAATCACAATAAGAGAACCAACAGATGATCCTCCATCTCCTCCACAGTCTAGAAGAGGTGAGAAAATTCACAAACCTCACCACCAAACCTTTGAGGAAGATGTGAGATATGCCATGCTGAAGAGAAAGAAAGTTGAGGGAACCAAATCTCCTTTTGGTGGGATGCTCTCTGCCATACTGGATGTTCTTGGATGGAGAAAATTTGTATTTCCTGAGGAGGTAGGTTATTCTAGTTTAAGCAAGGAATTCCTCATGTCTTTTCAAATTGAAAAGAGTGCTAACTCTGCACTGGGATGGTATGGGGTTAGATTTAAGTTATTTGATCAATACCAAGCTTTAACCCTAGAAGACTTTGGCAAAGTCTGGGACTTTCCAGCTGATGGTATAACCTCCTACAATGATTTAACCTTCTCCAACCAAACACTCTCTGCCTTTTGGCAAGAAATTTATGTGGAAACATCTTTTGAAAAAGAATCAAAAGCTAGACACATCAAATCCCTCACCCATTGGATGCTTCATAGGATCATCACCTACACCATTCATCAAAGAGCTTATGGGAATGAAAAGGTAACAAAAAGAGACCTCATATTCTTATATGCTTTCACCCACAACATCCAAATGAACACAACCAAGTTCTTGATTGACACCCTATATTATCATGCAGTTACAAGAATTGGAACTTTCTTCTTATCCTCACAAATAACTCAAATAGCTAGGCACCTAAACTTACTAAATGATCTCAACTTAGCTACATTGAGAAACCCTTTCAATCTTGCCTCTAGTGCCATCACTATTGACTATCTAGAACATGCTGGATGTGTAAGGAAGATTGAAGGTACATATGTGTATTATTTTGGCAAAAAAGGAATTGTGGATAGACAAAAGAAAAGACAAAGATACACAATTGAGGAAGAAGGAGACTCTCTGGAAGTTGCTGTTGAATTACCTCTAAAAGCTACTTCATCAAAAGCTACTCAAGAAACTACTTCATCCTCTACACAACGCATCCTCAAAGCTATCAAATCTCTCTCCAGGAAACTCTCTAGATTCAAGAAAAGTGTCTCCAAGAGATTCCATCACTTGAACAAGAGAATTGACCTTATATCTCACATGCATCATGATTTCTATGATATGCAAGGCAAACTGGACTTGCCTCAATGCAATCTTGAAGATTGGGATATAAGTGATCATACTCAAAGTCTTCCTGAAGAAGAAGAATCTATTAGTACTAGCTCTACCTCTTTTGTTCTTCTTGATAAAGGAAAAGCTCCTTTAGTAGAAGAAGAGATAGATGAGGATGACGATTCTGAATAGTTTACATTTTTATTTTGTGTTATGACTTGATATGTTGCTTTATCCTACTTTCTCATGTTTACTATATCTTTGTACTTTCTCCTATTTTTATAAACAATATGCTTATTAGCTTAAATTCTTGCTTTCTGTTATGCATTTTGCCTATGACAATGGGGGAGAAATAGTAAACAACTTGGAATGATTGTTTGGAATGATTGTTTAACTAATGCAAGATAATCAAATAACAACTTGGAATGATTGTTTGGAATGATAAGATAATCAAATGATATCTTTCTAATGCATCAATGCACCAAGATATACTTAACCATGATTCATGCATATGTTAAGGGGGAGCATTAAAACAAATTCATTAACATTCAACACATGAGCAAATGTTAGACTTGTTAATCTATCCTAATGAGCAAAGTTTTTTTGATAATTTATATTATCATTCCATTTGATTGTCAAAGTAAAATGGGGGAGATTGTTAGATAAATGATCTCAATTTTGATCCTTGACAACTCAAATTGAATGATCTATTTAACATGTGGTTGAAGAATCTTGTTGCAGGATTAGGTTGTTCCAAAAAAAGCTGAACAGAGCATTTATAGCAGTCGCACAAGACGTGAATACAATCACACCATTCAATCAAAAGACGAAACCTTATCACAGTAGGTTTCACGGTCAGAAACCCGACCTCAGTCGCGACCGCACTTAAAGAAGAGCAACCGTCCCAAGTTATGGACGATCGCCACACAAGGAACCCAAATCATCCTAATCACAGTAAGGTTCGCGGTGACAAGAACGGCGAAGGATACGGCCTCTCTTATCACTTTAGCGACAACCCATTTATATTCGTGACCGCTCTGCCAATTCAAGAGAAATTTGCTTAAAGAGATAGTAGTGTTCGCGTCCTCAGGTGTGTCCAGAAGTTCAACACGAGTATCTCAACTCTACCGCGAGATGTCACCTAGGGCGACCGCGAAATTCATATTTAGGCGGACATTCATTTTTTCCCAGTCAAAGAATGCCACGTGTGATGACCGTTATAAACCCACTTCAACATTCAAAAAGGGCAACTGCACTTTTGATATGCGCAACCGTCCTGACAACCACAACATGGGCAAGATTCCTGCTGCAGAGCACTCAAATTCGACCGTTGAAGCATATTTAAATTCAGCGACCGTACCTTGTCCAAGGATGATCGCTTATGACATTAGCGCGACCATCCTTATATGAAGGACGACCGCGAAATGCTTCGAACAGTTTACTGAAGAAGGTCTAAAGTGCCAAGACTTTATTCTCACTATCAATAACGGCTAGTAAGACCACATTGGCTATAAATACATTGCTTCTATAAGAAAAAGAAGTAATGAGAAGTGAGATAAAAAAGATTTCATAGCCAAGCAACAAATTTTCTTTAACTTAAACTTACATTTGAATTGTAATAAATGTTAGGTGTAAGCATTGAAAACACTATTTTATAAGTTTGAGTGTGAGCTTGGAAAACACTTAGGTTGTGAGAGTAAGCCTTGTAAAACTCTTGTTTAGGTTGTGAGAGTGAGCCTTAAAAACTCCTGCAAAGGTTCTTGAGTGTAAGCCTTAGCAAAACACTTGTTAAGTTAGGTGTGAACTTGTGAAAACACCAAAGTTGGAAGTGAGCTTGTAAAAACTTCAAAGATTAGTGGAACCTTAACAAGTTGTTAAGGAAGTGGATGTAGGATTGAAGTAAATCCGAACCACTATAAATCTTGTGTGTTCTTTCTTTCTTTCATTACTCAACCATTTCTCTATTCCGCATTTCTTGTTTGTTGAGTTTTTTAAATTGTCATTATTTCTTGAGGAAACCAATTCACTCCCCCTCTTGGTTGCCATCTTGGGACAACAGGATTAAAAATAAATTAAGAGATTTATCAGAAATGGATTTCCCATTTGGAAAGCAACTAATGGTTCATTCCACAAATAAGCCTATGATTAATAAGTCTTATCATAAATTAGGCATTGACCTAACTAGTTGTAAGCCCATTAAAGAAAAAGGTTTTAATTTGGATGAAGTGCTAGAATGGTTTTTGTTTCAAAGGCCATTATAAAAAGATTTTAGAAAAAATGGATTTTGGGCTTTGAGCTTGGGCTATTAGGTAAAAAAGAATTTTTTTTTATCCATCTTCAAAATGGTTTTATGTCCAAAGACCACCTTGAAAATTTTGTTTTGGTAATTTTGGCATAAAAGAATAAAAATTATTCTGGGCTTACAGCATAATTAGGTCATATTAGAAAAATAAAAAACCAAATAAGCCATGCTTCAAACCAAGATACATCAATCATAGCCAAACAACAAGTATTTGGGTAAAAAAATCTAAGGATAGTAGCTAGGCCAATTACATGAGCTAGGCCAATCTGGGTTGAAAAGTCTAGGCTCCCATAGCAAGTACATACCAAAAGGTACAAGGCTATGAGTGGTTATGCCATACTCGATCTCCATACCTTGAGTAAAAGTATGGTATCCCTTACATAACACAACACGGGTTACACGGGCGTCCTAACTCATTCACACAATGCAATCTAAATGATGCAATGAACAATATCATAATAAGAAATAATAAAATAATATAAAGGCCAATGGAATCAACTTCTCTTATCCCCAGTGGAGTCGCCACTATGAGTGTGGATTTTTGCCCCCACCCCCATGTGGAATGGTTCTTACGACTTTGACACTGTTAGGCTCATGGCCTTAGAGAACATGGGCTTAAACCTGGAGAAAATGGAGTCGCCACCCAGATAGGCCAGGAAAAAGAAAGGGGTGGATGACTCTATTCCTAAGGAATCCCCAACCCCTATTGGGTTCGAAAAGTAGGATACGTATGGGGCAGGTGAGAATGACCCAACACCCCTACAGCACCTGGTTCATTGGAACCAACCTCCTTTTCAAGTCTAAATATTATTAAATTCTTAACTTATTAAAATATTATCCATACTACATACATATTAAAACTAAATATTCATTGTATTAAAAATCAAAATAAGTTTAATCGAAATAATAAATGATCACCCATGCAAGATTTAAACATGCCCTTACAATATCCAATGTCCAAAACTAAATAAAATGGGACACCCACCATAAGTGGAAACATGTCCCCTTACATTGATCCAAAATTCAAAATAAATTAAATTACATTAATCCAAAATATTAAGGTACCCACAAAGTAAAAATATACCTCTTCCATTATTAAAACCAAAATAATCATTAAAATAATTAACCAAATTAATTAAACCATTCAAACATTCAAAATAATTAAAAGCAAATCATTCATCATAAAAAAAAAATAGTCAAGCCTAAGTTTTAATATTACATTAGGCAATAGATATGCAAAACCAGGGTTTTATCTTAAATTAGGCATTTACATATGGGATTAAGGTTTACCTATGAGACTAGGGTTTGCTAGAGTAAATTAGGGTTTTATAGTTTTGAAATAAAGTCTGGGATTTA
The DNA here is from genome assembly GCA_947685225.1 of Garcia nutans. Classification (NCBI taxonomy): domain Eukaryota; kingdom Viridiplantae; phylum Streptophyta; class Magnoliopsida; order Malpighiales; family Euphorbiaceae; genus Garcia; species Garcia nutans. Next base: position 31,791,723 of record CANTUV010000013.1, read on the forward strand.
GGCTTAGGTATTAATTCTTAGCTTACTATGAAGTTGAAACAAATAAACATGAACTGAGCTTTTGAATGATACAAATAGATTAAGCTTTCGATTTTATAGAACATGTAACTAGGGTTTTGATAATTGTAAGCTACTATTGAATAATATGTTAATTTGATGATTGTTTTTAAGGTTTGTACAAGATTATAACTAAAACTAATTAACTACTGGATCAAACAACTATCAATATTCAATACACAAAAGAAAAATATAGTTTACTAGATATTTGAGCAAGTATAAGTTAGAAAATAGAACCTGCATTCATTAGCTCCACCCAATATGATGTGTTGAACCAAACTCCTATCTTTGAAAGCCTGGATCAATGAAAGTATTGGCTGGTGCCTTTTTATTTAGTTCCTGCCTTGATAATCTTTAATTATTGATGGTTGTTCCCATGTGTTGCTTTCTCTTGTTTAATTGTTGCTAAGGTTTTTATCATTCATGCTTGCTGCCTCTCACAAATCCTCCCTATTTGATAATTTTTGTCCGTTATTTATAGGAAAATTCGGTTTAATACCACATACCCTAATGTTTAATCAGATAGTCAAAACAGAGTCTATCTTAATTAAGAAATCCTAATATATTCCAAAATCATAATTAAAGCAAATGACAAAATGAATTAAGGCTGGATTACGGGCAAGGCAAAATCGGAGTGGCTAGTTTGCCCTAGCCGTGGGCCTGTGGTGAATTGTGTAATGTTTAAAATTTTAAATAGTGAACTTTTTAATTATTATTGATAATTGATAGTAAATAGTGATAAAAATGGCATGGATAAGTGATGTAAATACATCTTAAAATTTATTGAAGAAATTATTTTTACAGTTTTATGGGATAAAAAATCAAATTGCAATAAAAGGTTAAGAGTGAGGGTGCACAATAGTTAAAATGAGATTGGCCAAACTAGATTAACTATATATATGTATGGACAGGTGAGTGCATATGTAGAAGTTTCTTTCTTCTTCTTTCTTCTTCTTGCCACATCTATCATAACCTTCACCACCAAAACTCCTCCATTCTTCCTTCTTTTAAAAAATTTAGCAAAAATTTAAGACAAAATCACATCTAGTTATAGGTTTTTAGAAGAATAATCTAGAAAAGGTGAGATTGTCAACAAGTGATTAAAGAAGAAAGATTGTAAGGAAAAGGAAAGTATAATGAAGAAAGTATGGAAATGGAAAAAATATATATATATATAGGAATGAAAATTTTTATAAGAGATAGATTAGAAATGGAGTAATAAATGAAAATTGTGTAAATTAGCATACGAACGAATGTGTATATGTAAGAGATGTTAATGATAATATTGTTGAAACATGAGTTAGGCTAATGATGATCAAGTGATCAAGAGTAAATTATTTTGAAACAGAGCTGAAATGTGTTAACTTTTTGTGTAGCAAAAGATTAGAAAATGAATATGTGATTTTTGCGATATGAACTTAACATTGTGATTGAAAATGTTTGAAGAAGAATGATAGAGGAGCAGTATTTATTTATAAGCCACAGGCATGACCATTATTTTGGCATGACCGTTGGATAGTTTTGGTGAGAATGATAGTTATGTTTCAAGAAACATGGTCAAGACTTATGGTTAGCATAGTTGTATCTTATAATTTTATACTAGAAATTTGTTTATAATTATAGAAAGTGTGAAAACAGAAGAGAATTGTGAAAATATGATGAGCTTTAAATGATGTGTAAGAAAAGTGATTTGTGTAAATAGGGTAACTCTAAGAAATGTGAGAAAATGGTAAATGAAAAGAAATTATGAAATGTGAGTAAGAGTTATAATGAATGTGTTCGAAAGTGGTATAAAATGAATAAGTTGATGAAAATGATATGTAAAGTAAACGAGACTAGAGGAAGTGAATATTATCTATAATGATGAATTCGAAGATAATTAAAATTTGAGAATAAATTTGACCTAATAGAATTAGGTCATGAATTGAAAACAGATTGATGAATTTAAAATAGAGTAAAGGTTTGTCAGAATAGAATAAGATTGTGATGGTCATATTGTGATTGTTAGATCAATTGATCCGAAATGTAATAATTTTACAAGTATTTATTAAAATTCAATGTGTGTAGATGTATTAAGAATATACAAGCTATATGATAATGTGCTTAATACAGCATTCCGATATGTATATGTATATGAAAGGAGCTAAGTTATATTAGTTTCAAATAATTATAAGAGAAAAATATTAGTTATAGTATAATGGAAATAAGATTTTGCTGTTGCATAATGGTGATGTCAAATTAATATGTGGTAATTATATAAAGAGTATGATCAAAGTGAAGATGTGTAAAATTATTGTGTTAAGATAAAAGTTATCAACATTTGAATTTAAGGTGATGAGAATATATTTTTAAGATAATGAAATGATCAAATATCTTGAGTGCAATAGGTGTGTGGGTATATATATTAAAGAGATAAACTAATTTTTGTCTAATGACAATTTGATTGATGATATGATAATTTATTGTGACTGTTTGAGTAAATAGACAGTATAATGATGTGTTAGGGAATGGTAAAAAGGAGATAAAGAATGAACCTAAGGGGGAGAATAGAAATTATGTAATTTGGTAAAATAATGATTTGGATGATTTATTACCATACTGGATAATTTCGAGGACGAAATTATTTAAAGGGAAGAAAATTGTAACATCCGTGACTTTGGAGAAATTAAATAAGTATTTGGAGATATAAAATTGTATATACTCAATATATATATCTAGAGTATATATAACATATACATATGGTATATTAATTGTATATGTTGGATTAATACATTACATACTTAATATTTAATACACATATAAGGTACATTTGATGTGTATATAAAATACACATTACTTGCGCATGTGTAATATCTCAAATTTTTGAAAAGTTTTAATTTTTGAAAATTTGGTAAAATAAATTATAATTTGAATGGATAAATTAAATTAATAGTTTTAAATGAAAAATGAAGGGGTTTTAAAAGAAAAAGTGGAACATATATGTGATATATATGTAAAATATACATAACATATAAAAGTCAACACTTTTTAAAAGAAAAGTCAAAGTAAAAGGGTATTTTCGTAATTAAATCTTAAAAAATTCAAAATTAATAAAATAATTCAAAAATAAATTATTTTTTAATGGAAGAGAAAATTTATGACTTTTAATTTATTAAATAAATAATTAAATAATTGATTATTAAATTATTTTAATATATATATGGTTTAAAATAAAAGATGAAAGGAAAAAAAGAAAATTAAAAGTCTTCATCTTCTTTCTTCTTCTTCTCCAAACCGAATTCTCCATGGCAAAAGAGGGAGATTTTTAGCTTCTTCCATCATCAAATTGTTCAAGCTTTCAAGGGAATACAAGTAGTTTTGGTGATTTTTCAACAACTAAGTAAGCTTTATTTCCAAAATTATGAAGTTCTTTAAAGCTTATGAATATGTATGAATTAAGTTTTTGAAAGAGCATGTTATAATTGTTGGAATGGGCATGGAAGATGTTGTTTTGATGAGCAAATAATGACTTTAAGGTTGGATTAAAGAAATGGTTGAGTTTGGGTAAGATTTGTGAAGAGAGAGAATTTAGGGTTATAGAACATTTGAGTTTTTGAAATCGTGATTTTTAATTGTGCAAATTGATTCCAAATGAGTTGTTTTGATGCATAAACAAGTATTTTAAAGTCAAATATTGGTTTTGGTTGTGTTTGGTTAGAGTTTGGAGAGGGTAGTATTGATTTAGGGTTTTAGAAAAGTAAATTTTCAAAGACTGATTAATTGTTTGATTTTAATGTTTAAATCATGTTATTTAATGATATAAGTGCTTGAAATAAGATTGAAATGATAATTGGATTGAGTTGGAATGGAGATCCTTCAATAGTGAAGGTTATGCCATTTTAGGGTTTTGAGCATAAGCATATGGTTAATTAATGTAATTGGTTTAAACATGCTAAAACATGTTTCTAATGACATTAATAAACTTAAAACACTATTTTTAATGGCTTGATATGGTTTTCAAAGTTAAAGTGAGGTGAAGCTTAATTTTGGGATTTGGTTTAGAGTGATGTTTAATTATGGTTTGATGTTGAGAATACCTTAGAATGTGATATTAAATAATTATGTATGATCACATTTGGTATAGGCATTGAGGGAGGCAGATTTGCTTCATCCAAGTGGTGAAGGGCAAGTTGGAAGGATAGGATTGGAGGTTATGTTAAGTTTGCTTTGGGTTGCTAGTGGAGGTATGTACAAACTTTGAATATAATATTTATATTTGCATAACATTTGGACTTAACACATTTTGGTTGAAAAATGTGTTAAGCTACTTGGTTCATTGATTGTGTATGAATAATATGCTATGACATTTGTAATATCATATATGTGTTAAATGCATTGTGAAAAGCCATTGATAATGGCTAAATTGTGTAAAATGTGAAATATGTATATTACGTGAAAATACCTAAAGTAATTGGGCAATGTGTTGTGAATGCAAAAATGAGATATATGAAATAATGAAATGAATTGATATTGATAAAAATGAGAAAAGTGAGAAAAGTGAGAAAAATGAGAAAGATGTGAAAATGAGAAAAATGAGAAAAAAATATGAAAATAACGCAATGTGCCTAGATTGAATATGTGACAATGAGAAAGAGATTAATAATGAGAAAATTGAATAAATGAAAAAAAACTGAGAAAAAGATAATATAATAAGGCAATGTGCCTAGTTTGATCATGAGAAAATGAGAAAAGTTTTGATAAAGGAATTATGAAAGAATTTGATAATGAGAAATATGAATAAATTATGTACCTAGTATGTTATTCAATTTTCAGAGTTCTGGGTTTGGCGGCATGCCTATGATTGCCTATGGGCTAAACACTGGAATGGTGAAAAGACTGGGTCGTAAGCCAGGCCAGCTGATAAATATGATGTTTTTTGGGTGAAAAGACTGGGTCGTAAACCTTAAAAAGTATAGCAGTCTAGCCAGGTTGAGGACCAAGATACCGGGGCCTAAGGGTCTAGCCAGGTTGAGGTCCAAGAGACTATGGCTGTTACATTATCCATGGATATATTGCCTACGGGGCTAGACACATGGTGTCATTATGGACCAAAGCAGTAACTCTGAAATTTGAATAGCATATTAGACCCTTTTTGGGCCCATGCTTGTCTTTGCTTTAATGTGAATTATGAATTGTGATACAATTGAGCAATATAATGCTATGAGTTGTGATTATGAAATATTTGAAAAATATAAGAAAGTAGAATGATGTGATATCTATATGCATTGTGCATTGGCATTGCATTGAGTTTTATTGTTATTATCAAAGTTCGCACCATTAAGCTTCGGTGTAGCGCGATTGTAATTCGTCGTGCAGGTGTCATGGATGATTTGGTAGAGCCGGAAAGTTCTACTAGACCTGGTCAGGTCTAGGTTTGTATTTATTGAGCTTGAAGAGTTATTTTTGGGTACATCAAGATTAGAGCCAATTGCCAGCATGTAGATATTTGATATTGCAATGTATTTTGATATTATATATGTTATGATATGTTTTTGGAAGTATATAATGTAAATTGTAAAGAATGTTTTGAATAATTTGTTCAGATGAAATTTTTTATGTGTTGTTATTTATATATCTATATATAAGTATTTTGAGAAAATATGGAGAAATAGAGAAGTATTGGTGAAATAGTGAATTGATTTTTATTAGGAGTGTTTGCCTTATGCAGGTTGTGTTTTGCTGAATTTTGGAAACGTCCAAATTACAAACAAAACTCTGTCGAATTTTTTCCAGAGATTTTCATATAAAATATATATTTTGGATTCCTATAACAAGTAAATAATATTTATATACTATTTATTTTATATATTAGTATTTGAAATCTTAAAACAGAAATATGAAAATTTTTATTAAATCGGTCTGTGACATTTTTATACCGTATATGCATATTTTACATATGCTGAAAATATGTATTATACGTATATATGGTATAAGGGTGTTACATGTTCTAAGGATTTTGCTTAGGTTTCAAGTGGTTGGACTGGTCGGATGTCCGGTCGTGACACCATATAATTTGGGAGTGACAATAAGCATGAGCTCCACTAGATAATTTTGGCTTGCGCTAGATCTGATCAGTCCGTGCTCGGTTCTGGCAACTAAGGCCTAGTCTGGTCGTACGATACTCCAGTCCAGTCATCTCATATTTGGAACAATCATGCTTGTTGCCTCATTCTTGGAATGCTTGACAACTCAGTATTGGTGCAATCGAACTTTAACTCTTTATGGCTAACTTCTCTTGAGTTCGGTCGGCCTGGATTCCAGTTCGATTGGGCTCTTTGAGATTTCTTCAAAAATTATAGTCCTATAAAATGTTACTTGGTACAAATATTAGTCCTATTCAATTTGATTGTCTGAGATCAAAATAGAGGCCAATGGTTTGGCTAACATGAATTGATAAAAACTAATTATTTTGAACATGTAAATTAAGTGACCCTAGAATTTATATTTCTAATTCATTCCTTAGGGTAATTGAATGCATAGTTCCAATATCAAGTTTTACCTCAAAGTTTTTACTCAATATCTAAAAATTAATAGGTGGCCAATCTATTAACCTAACATATAATCCGATGCAATAAACTCACAACAAGGATATTTAATGGAGATTATTGAATTAAATCATTTAATCAAATCTATTACAAATCCTAAGCATGGATAATTTATCTTATCATCAAAACAAAGTAGAAATATATCTCAATAGAATTAAAATCACAAATATTCATTGAAATATTAATGTATAAAAACAACAAAAATCAAGAAATGAATTAATTGAGATAATAGAAAAACCCATTATGGAGATGACTAGAGTTGAAACTTCGTGTTCTTCCTCCACTTTCACATGGATTTGATCAAGAACCCCCAAGCCTCCTGTAGACCCTTAATTTTTTACCCAATCCGATCCAATATGTTTTATTTAGTCCAAAATGATTTTTGTTGTTTAATTGATCCAAAATAATTTTAATTAAATAATTTTTACCTTAGTATCTAATTTTTATTAATAAAAAATAAAAATAAACAAATAAAAATAAAAATCGGAGTAGGAAAAAAAATCGGCAGCAAAAAGTGGTCGCGCGGGCCCGTCGGGCCAACAGTGGCTTGCCCGCAGGCTACTATGGGCGAAGGGCGAAATAACTTCCCGCAGGAAATTCCTGTGGGCTGGCACGCTGGCGCGCCCACGGCTGGCACGCCCACGGGCCCGTCAGCACAGTTTTTGCCAGCGCAAATTTTTTTGACGCAATTTTTAGAATTCTAATCCAATTAGGTTTTAATTTCTTTCTTTTTTATTATTATTATTACTTACCTTAATTAATTAGGAATATACAACCTAAAAACCACTATAAATAAGGACTAATTAAACCTAATGAGAGGAGGAAAAAAATACATAGTGACTTTAGGATTTGAAACCAAATCAAGGAAGGAAAAGGAAAAACTCAATTCAATTGATATTAATAGCAGCAGTAGCACGGAAAAAGAGAAAAAAGGATAATTCAAAGGCAATCAAAGCTTGTTTTTGGAGCTAGTTCATCCAAGAAGAGTTATTTTTTGGAGAATCAACAAAAGAAGGTATGTTTTAATTCTTTTGATTTATGTTTTACAATAGCAAAATCCACAAAATTTAAGTTTTTCAAATCAAAATCTTAGAGCTTTAATTTAATTTTTCCAAGATTAGAACATTAAAAATGTGACTTTCTTTTCTAGAAAGACATAAAATTGTTATTTTTTCTTCTTAAAAACCTTAAAACACTCATTTAAGATATTTTTCTACAAAATCAAAATCAAATTCTGTTTCTATTAAAATTTTAAAGTAGGTTCTTTTTCATTTAAAAAACCATAAAAAAAATCTTTTCTACTTATAAAAACTTCAATCCATGTGTTTAAGTTCATAAAACCTCATAAAATATCAAATTGCTATTTAAAAACCCTAAAACTTATACTTTACCCGAGAATCCAATTTCAAAGCCTAAAATCCAAAAATCATCTTTTAAACCTAAAATAATGAATCCTAACCCTTTAAAACCTTAAACCCTAACTTTTTCTAAACTTTCAACCCTTTAAAACATAAAAAACATAAAAACTCAAAAAATCACAGTAGCTCAATTTACTATTTCAAAATCATGAATTAAAAAATATTTCAAAAGTGTCTAAAACTCAAGTTTTATTATTTCATCATTCAAATCTTAATTTGTTTAATCAAAGTGTCTTGCCAACCTTTAAAAAACATAAAACCTAATCTATTTTAATTACCTAAAAAGTCACAGTAGCTTAAACTTTAGAATTTCCAAAGCTTTAACACATGAGATAAATAACCCTAAATAGAAATAGTAGCTATACTTGAACTTTTATTTGTTTTATTCAATTCCATATTTATTTATACCTTGATTTATTTTTTATGCTTTGATTTATTTAATTTATCATGAATGGATGTTTATTTTATTGATATTTAAATACTTTTGATGAATGGTTTATTTATTATGGATGATTATTTACTTTTTCAATTAATTTAGACTTCCAAAAGTTGTAAGAGGTATGTTTTCCACTTGGAAGGTACCTCATTAGTTAAACATCATGTAATTTAATTTTCTTTTCTATTTTAGAACTTATGTAAAGGGCATGTTTCTACCTTGTGGTGGGTGTCCTATCTAGGCATGTGATGTAAGGACATGTTTCCATCATTGGATGGGTGTCCATTTATTTGTTTTGTTTTGTTTGGACATTGCTTTGATTTTAATATAATGATGCTTTCTTTATATTGTGTGTAGTATGGATAATATTGTTATATTTGAGAATTTTATAATATTAAGACCTATAAAGGAGGCCGATTCCAATGAACCGGGCATTGTGGGGGGTGCTGGGCCAATTCTCACCTTCCTCACACATACCCAACTTTCCGAACCCATTAAGGGGTTGGGGATTCCTTAGGAATCGAGTCATCCACCCCTTTCTTTTTCCCGGCCCGTCCGGGTGGCGACTCCATTTTCTCCGGACTTAGGTTTGCGTTCTCTAAGACCCCGAGCCTAAACAGTGCCGAAGTCGCAAGAACCATTCCACCGGGAGTGGGGGCAAAAATCCCCACTCACAGTGGCGACTCCACTGGGGATAAGGGAAGTTGATTCCGTTGGTCTTTATATTATTCTATTCTTTCTTATAATGATATTATCCATTGCATCATCTTATATTGCATCGTGTGCGTGAGTTAGGACGCCCGTGTTACCCGTGTTATGTTATGTAAGGGATACCATACTTTCACTCAAGGTATGGAGATCGAGCATGGCATAACCACTCATAGCCTCGTACCATTTGGTATATACTTGCTATGGGAACCTAAGCCTTTTAACCCAAAGACTAAAGCTCATGTAATTGGCCTAGTTACTTTCCTTAGGTTTTACCCTAAATGCATGTTGTATGACTATGGTTAGTTTATCTTAGTCTAAATCATGGCCTATTTGGTTTGTTTTTTTTCTAATATGACCTAAGTATATTGTAAGCTCAAAATAAATTTTTCTTTAAAATCCAAAAGACCAAAGCTATCTTTCAAAACTTTTCAAAATGGCCTTTGGACATAAGACTTTTCTAAAAACAAATCAAAAATTCTTTGGCTCATGGCCCAAATACTAAGCCCAAAGTCCATTTTTCTAAAATCTTTTACAATGGGCTTAGAAACAAAACTATTTTCACCCAACCTTTTCTTTCAAAGAGCTTGCAAAAATATTTAAGTCAATTATGAAATACCATAAATCAATTGTGGGCCTAGTTTACACCAAGAATAAATTAACCATGGGCTTCTTTTGGCATGAACCATTAGTTACTCTTTCCAAGTGAGAAATCTATTTATAATAAACCTCTTAATTTTGTTTTAATCCAACATAGCATAAAAGCTACTTTGGTTGGTTGAATGGATTAAAAACTAATTAATAGGAATTATCATGGATGGATTTCCATTTTAAAAAATATAACTATTGGTTGAAACGTCCGAGGGAATTATTCGAAAGCAAGATACCCCATGTTGGTATTTTGTTAACCATATGCCTAGGAAAAGAGACTCGCCATTCGTGTGTGGATGTTATAAGGTTGGAAGGAATGTCCTAATTTGTTCTTATTTTTTTGCGCATACATGCATACATGCATACATTTGCATCTCATATCATTGGTCCTCTCTGGCTCACAGCCCTGGATTACGAAAGTTCAAAAGCTTACAACAATCCGACCTATGCCGGAGACGAAGTATCTAGCAACGACTCAATCACTTGCTCACCAAAGACAATGGAGCCCGAACAAATTCAAAGAATGGTGGATGAAGCCCTCAATGCCAAGATGGAAGAAATCAAAGAGGCCCTAGCTGAGACCATGAAGAACCAATTGACTGCAATCTTAGAGAATCATGCTGAAGCATCTGCTAGCACTAAGAAACCAAAGGATAAACGGAAGACTAAAGTTAATGAAGTGGCTTTTGATGATGAAAAGGTGGTCATTGATGATGATGATGATTGGGCTCAATACTACCAAGAGGTTCAAGAAAAGAAGAAAGAACCAAAGGTTGTCGAGAAAACAACTATTGAAAAGACCGAGACATCTGATGTTGAAAAGATGATTGCTGATTTAGAAAAGAAATTTGATAAGAAGCTGAAAACCGAAGAGATGTCCGAAGTTGACAAGTTATTTGAACAAGATGATGAGGTCCCTTATAAATTCAAGATGCCCTCCTTTGCAAAGTACAATGGCATCGAAAATCCTCATCTTCATGTGAAGCAATATATCATTGCCATGTGGTCTGCCCGAGCTACTAAGGCTCAAACCCTAAGGTACTTTATGCTCTCATTGGACCCTATTGTCCAAAATTGGTTCAATACCTTAGATGATGAAACACAAAAGAGCTGGGATCTACTTTACAAAGCCTTTATCCAACAATATGGATATAATGTGGAATTGGAAGTTACCTTGATGGAAGTGGAATCCATTAGGCAAAGGCCGAATGAGAATTTTGTAGACTATGTCAAGAGATGGAGAAACAAGGCTGCTTTACTCAAGAAGAGGCCCGATGAATCCGATCAAATAAGGATGATTGTGAGAGGGGTGTTACCTAGTCTTCGTGAAAGGATGTCTCATACACTCATCCGTGATTTCAAAGACCTTCTTCAAGCTGGTTTACAAATTGAAGAATGGGACAGAGAGAAGAGCCGATTTGCAATGAAAAGGAATGAGAAAGGGAGCTATCAACCTAGTAGCCAAAGCATGCAAAAGGCCGTTGGTGTTAATGCTACTAACCAAGGAACAAGGAGACAATTTTCGAAATTGGGAAAACCGATGTCCTGGGTTCTCAACAAGCTTCAAAGAAAGGGACTACTACAACCCTTAAATCCTCATCCTTTGCCTAATCCTCTCCCACCTAATTTTGACACCAAAGCATTTTGTCAATTTCATCAAACGCAAGGACATGACACGGATAGATGTGTGAGATTGAGACATGAGATCCAAAACTTAATTGATAATGGGAAGCTACCCGAGCCTAACAAGCCAAACACCAAAGATAACCCATTGCCAAAATTCAATAGAGTGCCACCACCACCAACCTTCAAGATTGGAGGAGGTCTGCATGAGGATTTTGTCATGTCTTCTTTTCAAGATATGGGAGGAGAAGCAATCAAAGAAGAAGAGGAATTTAATGAAGCCAAACAAGCTATGATTGGTAGGGAAGTAGCAATTTGTGTGGTCAACAGGTTTTGGGATTCAAGTGATAGTGATGATGATATCATACCAAAGAAGAAGGAGTGGACTTGGTCTGAGCCCGAAGAAGATGAGGTGATGAATACTAGATCCGATAAGCCTTATGCAAGGCCACCACCTAAGGATGGAGAAACTAATAAGAGGAAGGAAGTTGAAGTGGAAGAAGATGATGCTGTACTCAAGCAATTAAAAATAACCCAAGCAAGTATTACCATTTGGGACCTGTTAGCTACTTCTAAAAAACACCGAGAGACTATGGCTAACGCCTTGGCTAGCATGCCGATTTCTACCTCTACAACACCGGAGGAGTTGATTAACTTAATAAAAATTGGGGAAGTAATGAAATGTGAAGAGGTTCAAGAGAAGAGCGAAGTTAGTATGGGAGCAGTTTCTTTTTCTGATGCGGACTTACCAGAGGAAGGGAGAGACCACATCCATCCTCTCTTTATCAAAATAGAAGTCAAGGGAAAGATGACTCCTTGTGTAATGGTCGATGATGGGTTCACCATAAATTTTTGTCCACTTAAGATACTACCAAAGCTAGCCATGTCAACAAGAGATTTAAACCCAACCGAGGTGACAATTCGTGCTTATGACAACACTAAGAGGCATGCCGAAGGGACTTTCAAAGCAGCCGTCAAGGTTGGTCCAATTGAATCTATTGTGGAGTTTGTTGTTTTAGACATACCAGTTACCTTTGCCTTACTCTTGGGACGACCATGGTTTCACCCTCTTGGTGGAGTTCCTTCCACCCTTCATCAAAACATCAAATTTCCCAACGGAAATGAGACAGTGGTCATTGAAGCTGAAGATAATGAGATTGTTAATGCTCTAATGGTTGAGAGGCCTCTCAATGGTTTTCAAGTAGCTGTAATCTCTGAAGATGAAACAGTGGGCTTCAAAGTCTTGAATATGATGAAGAACATGAATTACCTTCCCGGAGCTAGCCTTGGAAAGGGTAAAGCCAGTTTAACAAAATTACCAGATTTTAAAACTCAAACTTCCAAGAAGGGGTTGGGATATAATGAAGCCAATAATGTTCAACCAAAGAAGAATGAGAAGATGAGCTTCCCACCACTTGAAGAGATCTTTGTCAAAGCTCCAACTATCGAACCACTCCAAGGAAAGCCCGAGCCGATCATGTTCATGGGTAAGTTAATTCCTGGTTTTGAAATTTTTGCAGATGTTGCTGAGTTAGTGGAGCAAATGAAGGAAAAGCTCACCCTGTCAACCAACAAAGAATCCACTCCAAAGGAGAAGAATGAAGCTGCCCTAAAAGCCAATAAGACTCCGGAAGAAATTGCTGCCATGGTTGAAGAAAAGTTTGAAGACATCCTGCTTTATGATTCTGAGAACAATGATTTTGATTTTGATTTTAATTTGTCTGTTTTGTATGAGGATGATGATGTTTTCTTTTCCAAAATGAATGCAATAAAGTCTGATTTTGCTTACTTGTGTGATGTTTCTCCTGATGGTTGCATACATTCAAATAGCAGTTACATGAGCATCTTTAATATTAATTCTGTTAACACACAATCATTAAATTTGGGAACAACTGAAAACCCTAAAAACATTAGCATAGCATCCGACCTTACTCCTGATGAGAGAGAGAGATTTGAAAAAATATTCAAAAAATATGAAGAAGTGTTTGCTTGGTCTTATGAAGATATTCCTGGGATAGATCGAGACATAGCCGAGCATCATATTCTTACTTACACCCACATTAAACCTATCAAACAAAAGCTTAGACGATTAAGACCTGAATGGGCTGAATTGGTTAAAGAAGAGGTCACTAAGCAAATACAAGTGAAGTTCCTTGAAGTGATAGAATACCCAGATTGGCTAGCCAACATAGTACCTGTGCCAAAGAAAGATGGGAGGATAAGGGTCTGCGTGGACTATAGAGATTTAAACAAGGGTTCCCCTAAGGATGATTTTCCTTTACCTCATATAGATGTACTCATTGATAGTGCAGCCTCTAGTATGCTACACTCGTTTGTGGATGGATTTTCCGGATACAATCAAGTGTTAATGGCCCAAGAGGATAAAGCCAAAACTGCCTTCACTACTACATGGGGTATATTTTGTTATAGGGTGATGCCTTTCGGCTTAAAGAATGCTGAAGCAACTTACCAAAGGATGGCCATCACTTTATTTCATGACATGATGCACAAAGAGGTTGAAGTATATGTTGATGATATGATGGTGAAGTCGAATACAAGGGAGCAACACTTCCAGAACTTGGAATTATTCTTCGATAGAGCTTTGAAGTATAAGCTTAGATTAAACCCAAAGAAGTGTGTATTTGGTGTTACCTCAGGTAAATTGTTGGGACATGTAATTGGCTCGAATGGCATCGAGATAGATCCTGAAAAAGTCAAAGCAATCAGGGATATGCCGGCCCCTAAGACGGAGAGAGAAGTTCGGGGATTCATTGGTAAACTACAGTACATTAGTAGATTTATAGCAAAGCTCACAACAATCTGTGAGCCTATCTTCAAGTTGCTTAGGAAGAATCAGCCGGTCGTATGGAACGAAGAATGTCAAAAGGGTTTCGATCGAATAAAGGAGTATTTGTTGAATCCACCTGTTTTGAAACCGCCTAAACCCGGCAAACCTCTATTACTAAACTTAGTGGTAGAAGAAGAGTCGATATGAGCCATGCTAGCGCAAGCAGATGAGTCGGGGATTGAGCATGCAGTCTACTATTTGAATAGAAAGCTCTTACCTTATGAAATTAAGTATAGTATTATTGAAAAGACATGTATAGCCGTTGTTTGGTCTTCTAAGAAGTTGCGGCATTATTTTCAATCATATAGTGTGCAAGCAATTTCCAGGTTGGATCCAATGAAATACTTAAGGGAGACACCTTCTTTAATTGGGAAATATGGACGATGGTTGATAATACTAGAAGAATTTGAGATCGAGTATGTAACCAGAAAAACAATCAAAGGTAGAGCGGTGGCAGAATTTCTGGCTCAACAACCATTACCTGAAAGTGAAGAGGTGATCTCGGAATTTCCAGATGAACATTTAGAAGCAATTGAAGTACAAGGGTGGAAAATGTATTTTGATGGAGCAGCAAATAGGAAAGGAGCAGGTTTGGGAGTTATATTAGAATCGCCCGAAGGGGAACTCATCCCTTTAGCCAAAAAGTTGAAATTTATGGCAACCAATAATATGGTGGAGTATGAAGCTTGTATTTTCGGTTTGGAAACCCTAATGATTATGAAGGTAGATAAGGTGGAAGTTTATGGTGATTCGTTGTTAGTAGTATCCCAAGTAAATGGAGAGTGGGAGTTGAAAGAAGAAAAATTGAAACCATACCATTATTACCTGACCATGATAAAGAAGAACTTTAAGGAGTGTAGGTTTATACACCTGTCAAGAGAAGAAAATCAGATGGCTGATGCCCTAGCCACATTGGCTTCGATTTGGGAAGATCTTGTTAACCTATTCCTTAAGCTTATGATCTTGACCACTTCATCAACTCCTTGTTATGAATATGAAACAATCATGGAAATTGATACAGACCAAGATGCATGGTATGATACCATAAGGAGATTTTTGGAAGAAAGAGAATAATCGCCGGGGGCAACGAAGAGGGAGAGAAGAGCCATAAGGAGGTGGTCACTGCAATACATTACCTTCCATGGGGAGTTGTATTGAAGATGGCCCGATGGGGTGCATTTGAGATGTTTAAGAAAGCCCGAAGTGGAGCGCATCATGTCAGAAATACATGTGGGAAATTGCGGTTCGCACATGAGTGGTTTGGCCTTAGTTAAGAAGATTATTCGACAATGTTACTATTGGTTGACCATGGAGAAAGACTGTATTGAGTTTGTCAAGAAGTGCCAACAATGTCAAATGTACGGTAACTTGAATCATATGCCTCCTGAAGAACTGCATTCAATGTCTTCACCCTGGCCCTTTGCCACCTGGGGTATCGACATTATAGGAGAGATACATCCAACAGCTTCAAACAGGCACCATTTTATTGTGGTAGCAGTTGATTATTTTTTGAAATGGGTTGAAGCCGAATCCTTCAACAAGCTGGGTGCAAGTCAAATGGCTAGGTTTATCGAAAAGAACCTCATCTGCAGATATGGGGTCCCGCACAGTGTGATATCAGACAACGGGGTACAGTTTCAAGGGGCAGTTAAGGATTTATTCTCCAAGTAGCAAATCCATCATCATCGATCTTCTCCTTATAGACCAAAGGCTAATGGTGCAGTGGAAGCAACAAACAAGATAATTAAGCAAATTCTGTCCAAGATGACCAAGACTTACAGGGATTGGTCAGAGATGCTTCCCTTTGCTTTATGGGGATATAGGATGAGTGTTCGAACACCTACTGGAATGACACCGTTCTCTTTAGTTTATGGGATGGAAACAATATTGCCAATTGAGATTGAGATCAAGTCATTGAGAGTAGTCTTGGAAGCGGAGCTGCCTGAAACAGAATGGGTAGCAAGCAGATACACTCAGTTAGCTCTATTAGAAGAGAAAAGGCTAAAGGCACTGTATCATCACCAACTGTATCAAAAGAAGATAGCTCGGGCCTAAAATAGAAGGGTTAAAATTAGAAAATTCAGAGTTGGGGATTTGGTATTGAAGCAATGTAAGCCTAATGTATCTTATCCAAGAGGGAAGTTCAGACACAGCTGGGAAGGACCATATGTCGTGAAACAAGTCATGAGCAAAGGTGCAGTGAAGTTATCAGACATGGATGGGAATGAATTCAGTGAGCCAGTAAACATTGACAGGTTGAAGAGGTTTTTGTATGAAAAATAAATAATAATAAGAAAAAAGAGAGCTCGCTAGGTTGAAAACCCAAAAAGGGCGGCCTAGGCAAAAGTTAGAGCAGTCCGTTAGTTCCGAAAACCCGAAAGGGTGGGCTAGGCAACAATTAGGGCTAATGAGAGAAAATCGTCAATTAGAAAACCCGAAAGGGCTAATTGGCAACAGGAGTGATCTTGTGTATGCTGGCTTTATGTTTGGTTGTTCCCCAATTTAATAAAACCGAATTAATGATTAATTTTGTTCCATGTGCACTGTTATAAGTATTTGACCAGATACGGATGAAATAAATAATCATAATTGCAAAAGGTGATGACAAATTATCAATGGAAAAGAAGCATCTTTTATTACTTTAGTTATTTTTCATCCTATCAAAACATTTTATGAATTGGCAAATGTAAAATCTATTGCAGTCAATAAGTGTAACGTGCAGGCCAGCTTTGCCTCAGCCGATCCAAGTAGGCTTTAGTCAAGCAAGGCATGTCTAGGTCGGGAACAAAGTCAGAATCATGAGGCTCAGCTCCATACTGATGCCTAAGTCGGCGAGGATCATCGCATGTACCTTGACGAAGAGCAGCAAGGGGAACGTACATCAGGTATGTCCACAGGGTAATATGAGAAATCTTCCACCAAGGTACCAACCAACGGATATTAACTTCGGAGCGTGAGTGGATCCAGTCAACCCAGTCAGCATATGAAGAAGCTGGGTGGAGTAGTTTCCTAGCAGAATGATGACGAGATAGGTATCTGGCAAAGTCCATGGAGGGAGTATCGAGCAAACAAAGACACTCCGCCAAACCTGCGAAGAAAGAATATATATAAAAAAAAGGAGGTCCGCTAAGTTGAAAACCCGCAAGGGCAGCTTAGGCAAAAATTAGGACAGCTCGCTAGTTCCGAAAACCCATATGGGCGGACTAGGCAAAAATTAGAGCAATATAAAAAAAAACCTAAATTAAAACCCGGAAGGGCGGTTTAGGTAATTACTTGAAGCAGTAATGGGCTCCTGGTCAGTCTCTTTGATGATCCTGATTTAAATCGGTCTAATCCAACTAAGGTCTCGGCTAAGATCACAGGTACCGGCGACAAGCCTCCTTCCATTCGATCCATGATATCCAATACTCGCAGGTCAATATCGCCGTCAGAAGAAACAAGTAAGAATTGGCCGAGCAAGCAAAGACAAAGCATAAAGTTGATGAAGAGGAAGAAGCTCCTTCGGTTGTAGGCCTCTTCTTCTTGCGGTGTGAAACAATTTTTGTTCTTGGCATCTTTAGAAATCTGAAAAATTCAAACCAAAACTTTATCAAATCAAAATTTTATGAGAAAAGAAGAAGTTTTAATGGAAGATTTGGAGCTTGGATAAAAAAGAATGGAGTTTGCGATACAGAGAGAGAGAGAGTGAGAGAGATGAAGAAATAGGAATTTAGGGATTTAATGGAACATCTGTGTAAAAATCGTGGCTTTTTAAAGTGAAAAAATGAGGGACACGGCCAAGTTGTGGGCAACACGGTCGTGTCATGTGTTTTTTGAGGGACACGGCCAGTGACTTGGCCGTGTCCCTTGGGCGTGTTCGTCTCTGTGAAGAAAAGGCTACAAAAATAAAATCGAAGAAAAACTGGTGAAGCTTGGCCGTGTCCAAGTGACACGGCCAAGGGACACGGCCAAGTCCCTTGGCCGTGTCACTCACTGTGACAAATGCAGGAATTGAAAAATTGATGAGGCTTGGCTGTAATATCCTCATGTTTGCCCTAGAAGTATTGGTTATGTTGTTGTTGTAAATTGGATTGAATGTATATGTTATGTGTTAAGAAAAGAAATTGAGAAGAGAATGTGTATGTATATGTGTTTTGGGAAAGAAAGAGGACTTAGAGACAAGTTTATATGTTGTTTATATGATGATATAATTAACATATACATAAGTCAAATAGAGAGTCAATGCAAGAAGATATTTTATTTGAGATTTGTGAAATTACATATTTGGGCATGCAAGGGACAAAAGCTAAATTAAGTGATGAGGGGTGTTTTGGTAATTGTTTTGTTAAATTTTGTGGTGGAGATTTAAAGAAGAAGAAATGGTTGATTTGTATTCATTCTTCTTCTCTTCTCATGTGTGTGCAGGCCATTGAAGAAAAGAGAGAGCAAGAGAGGTGTGCTTGATGCTAGAACCAATTGAAGAAGGAATCAAAGGATTTGGCTGGAGATTTGTGGAATTTCTTCATTTAAAGTAAGTATTCTTTTGTTGCTTTGGTTATTTTTGAAGTTATTTTTGATGTGAGGTTTGATTAGTTGGAATCTTGATTTGGTGTGTTTGAGATGTGTTTACAAGTGTTTAAATTGATTGCAAGTTAAAAGATTTAATTGGTGTGGGTTTGGTTTTGAATATGGTAAGTTATGTAGAGGTTGATAGTGAAAGATTATGAAGGATGTTGGAATTAGGGTTTTGAGATGGCTTGTGTTTAAATGTGATGTTAATGTGTTGTTTAAGTGATTATTGTGATGATTATGTAAGATATGTGTGTATGTCATTGATTGCATCCATTTGAATGAGTTTGTGTTGTGCATAAGGTGTTAGAATGCATTTAGAAGAGTGTTGGCTTTGGTTAGGGTTTGTTCATGAGTGACACGGCCAAAACCAAAGAAGAGACACGGCCAAGACTTAATGTTTTGGAGAGACACGGCCAAGTCCATGGAAATTTGGCCGTGTGTGTGAGTTTTTGGAGAGGACACGGCCGTGTCTCATGCCAGTGTCTGCCACTGCCAATTTGTTTTGGGAGACACGGCCACAAGCTTGGTCGTGTCCCTTGGGTGTGTTGGTTACTGTGTTTGGTTTTTGTTCTTCATACATGGTTGAGTTTGATTTTACAATTGATAATGCATATGATACTACATGAACTAGGGTTTGTACTACGCAATGTGAATCTTGTAAATGATAATGTGTGATATGGATAATGTATTTTGAAATGCTATATCAATGATGCTATATGCAAAATATGAATTGAGATGTGAAATGTGATGTAAAGCCATTGTGATTGGCTATGAAGATGCAATTGAAAGAAATAAGGCATGTTTGCCTAAATGTTGATGAGAATTGAGAATGGAAATGATAACTAAATAATAAATGAATTGTGTGGCTAATGTGTTATTCCATTTTCAGAGTTTGTTGTTGGTGGCATGCCTAATAAGTGTAACAATCTCTTGAAGTTAGGTTGGATTGAATCCTTGAAGCCTAATTGAGATGTTACCACCCTTGAAGCTAGGTTGGGTTGGTTCTTGAAGCCAAGTTGGGTTGAAGCTTAGCATGCTTTGCTCCCCTTGAAGCTTGGTTGAACCTAATCCTTGAAGCCTAGTTGGGTATATGATATTGATAAATGTGATAACAAAACCAAAATATTAACTCTGAAAATTGAATGGCATATTAGTGTGTTTTGGGCCCATGCTTGTCTTTGTTTAATATGATTCATGAATGGTAAAATGATTAACTAATGAGATATATAAAAGGATGTTGACATGTGATATGTACATATATTGTGGTTTATGGAATGTAAAAGTATGTTGCTAGCTTTACATCTATGATGTTGTTCTTATTAATAAATTGTGTGGCATTGCATTGCACTAATGCATAACATTAGCATGATTTGTCTTACTAAGCCGTTGGCTTAGCGCGATAGTGTTTGATCGCGCAAGTAATAGAGTTGAACCCGAGAGTTCATCGAGACCGAGTGAGAGTAGACCTTGAAGAGTTGATTTTGGGAACTTAAAGATCAGAAGAGATTTGCCAATCATGTACTACTTCTTTATATTTTGAAAAGTAATATTTATAATGTAAATATATGCACATTTATAAATATGGATTTAAATGTTTCTTATATGTAAATATTTTATAAATTCCGCTGCGTATTAACTAAATGTATCTATATATTTATTTTGTTTTGTATTACAAGTAACTACCTTTTTTTTTATAATGTATTACAAATTGATTACTTATTATCTATAATGTATATTGAGAAAGATGATGGTATTATATAAAAATGTTTTTTTAATATTAAGAAAATCCGTAGCATCCCTATGTTTAGTGCATGTATACTACATTGTGGTGTTTGTAGTGTGCATGTATTGAATGTGTGGGTGTTACAATTGTTTTGGTATCAGAGCCTAGGTTTGAGATTCTCAACCTAGGTAAAATGTAATAAAAAGAATATTTTTTTTACTTAAAAAGTGGTTTTGAATAACATATATGTTTGGGATTGGCAATCTCTGATCTTTAATAACAAGTATTCTGCTGTGTTTGCAGACATAGGTTGTGATGGATCCTCAGTTGTGTTAGTCAGTTGAGGGTAGTGAGGAGAGTGTAGCTCCGGAGGATAGAGCTAGAGTTTATAGTGCTGAGGAGGCACCTGTTTCGGTGTCGGGAAGACCAGTTGGTGAGGAGGTTCCGCCAGCTTGGGTTAGGCATGTGGTAGAGGCTTTGAGGCAAGCACCAGTGCAACCACAGCCACAACCCCCTCAGCTTTTGGTATCTGTGAGGCACTATGACAAACTAAGGAAGTATGGAGCGGAGGATTTCCTTGGTACAGTTGATCCAGCTATAGCGGAGCAATGGCTTGATAAAGTACAGAGAATTTTCATTCAGTTGCAAGCCACCTCAGAGGAAAAGTTTGACTATGCAAGATCTTTGCTACAGAAGGATGCATACGATTGGTGGAAGACAGTGCCCCATTCTATAGATGATCCACCAACCTTGTCATATGCGGATTTTCTGAGAGAATTTGAATTGAAGTATACTCCTAGGGAGTACAAAGACATGAAGAAGATGGAGTTCTTGAGCTTGAAGCAAGACAGCAAGACTGTAACTGAATATGAGGCTGAGTTTATTCGATTGAGCCAGTATGCTGGGGGCATTATAGCTGATGAGATAGATAGATGCAGGAGATTTGAGGAGGGATTGAGGCCCTCTATCATGTGCTTAGTGGCTGGATCTCGATATCGTGATTTTTCCCAGCTAGTGGCAGCAGCTCGAAGTGTAGAGCGAGCTCAAGTTATTGCAGCTGCTTCAGAGGAAGAGGTTAGGGTTAGGAGGGCCCAGTTTGAGGCAGGGTCTTCTTCTGCTAAGAGAGGTAAAGGAAGCTTTGTTCCTCGGGTTAGTAGGAGTCAGAGGCCAGCTGGTAGGTCAGTGCAGTTACAGAGGCGGAGATTTAGACCTGCAGCTTCAGTGGCGAGTGCTCCGACCCCAATGATTCAGAGATCCACTCTTCCCATCTGCATTCATTGTGGAAGGCCACATGGTGGTCCTTGTTGGAAGACTGGTGTAGCAGGGGTTTGTTTCAGATGTGGATCACCAGATCACTTTGTTAGAGATTGTCCTGAGAGGCAAGAACAGATGTCAGTTGATACTGCAGCTTCTCGACCTAGTGTGAGGGGAGGTCGAGGAGGCAGAGGTGTCAGTAGAGGAGGCAGATCTGGGTTCAGTGCTAGAGGAGGTTCTACATCCAGGGAGAGTAGACCAGAGGAAGTTGGATCTTCCCAGAGGATATATGTTATGCAAAGGCAGCCAGATGCTTCGGCAGTCATAGCTGGTACTTTTTCCTTATTTGGTTTTTCCGTATTTGCTTTGATTGATCCGGGTTCCACACATTCATATATTAGTGCATCTGTTTTGCCTTTGTCTGATGTGCATGCTGAATCCCTAGGATTTGATGCGTTGGTGACAAATCCTTTAGGGCATAGTGTGATTGTGAGTAAGGTGCACCGAGATAGTGCAGTGAGGGTGCAAGGTGAGGAGTTCCTTGGAGACTTGATTGAGATGCCATTTAAGGAATATGATGTGATTCTAGGTATGGACTGGCTATCTAGACATGGAGTTATGGTAGACTGTAAAAGGAAAATTGTTTCTTTGAGAACTGTTGATGGTAGAGAGGTGATAGTATCTAATGAGCAGGAACAGCTAGCCTCCTTATTTGTTTCAGCTGTTGCAGCTAGGAGATTGATTGGAAAGGGGTGTGAAGCCTATCTTGCTCATGTGGTAGATACTAGAGTAAGGGGTTCTCCTATTGATGATATATCCACAGTTGCAGAGTTCCCAGATGTGTTTCCAGAGGAGTTGCCAGGGTTACCTCCTGAGAGAGAGGTGGAGTTCGGTATTGAATTATTGCCTGGTACCACTCCTATCTCTATTACTCCTTATAGAATGGCACCAGCAGAGTTGAGGGAGTTGAAAGTGCAATTGCAGGAGTTGTTGGACAAAGGATTTATTCGCCCCAGTGTTTCTCCTTGGGGAGCTCCTGTGCTATTTGTGAAGAAGAAAGATGGTACTATGAGGTTGTGTATCGATTATAGGCAATTGAACAAGGTGACTATTAAAAATAAATATCCTTTGCCTAGAATTGATGACTTCTTTGATCAATTGAAGGGTGCAGCTGTGTTTTCTAAAATTGATCTGAGATCAGGGTACCATCAGCTGAGAGTCAGAGCTGAAGATGTTCCTAAGACAGCCTTTCGGACCAGGTATGGGCATTATGAGTTTCTAGTTATGCCTTTTGGTTTGACGAATGCACCTGCAGCTTTTATGGACTTGATGAATAGGGTGTTTAGGCCCTATTTGGATCAGTTTGTGGTAGTGTTTATTGATGATATTCTGGTGTATTCGCGGAATAAAGAGGAACATGACAAGCATCTGCGGATTGTGTTGCAGATTTTGAGAGAGAAGCAGTTGTTTGCTAAACTGTCGAAGTGTGAGTTTTGGTTGGACCAAGTAGCTTTTCTGGGTCATATAGTTTCAGCAGAGGGTATTAGAGTTGATCCGAGTAAAGTTGAAGCTATTCTGAATTGGAGTCCACCGAAGTCAGTGACTGAAGTTAGAAGTTTTCTGGGTTTGGCAGGCTATTACCGACGGTTTGTGAAAGGATTTTCTTTGATAGCTACTCCACTCACCAGATTTCTTCGAAAGGGAGTTAGATTTATGTGGACGGATCAGTGTCAGGCTAGTTTTGAGCAGTTGAGAGAAATGTTGACTCAAGCGCCTGTTCTTACTTTACCTGTGGAAGGCAAACCATATGTGATTTACAGTGATGCTTCACATAGGGGTTTGGGGTGTGTGCTGATGCAAGAAGGTAAAGTTATAGCTTATGCATCTCGACAGTTGAAACCGCATGAGCTTAATTATCCGACCCATGATTTGGAGCTAGCAGCCATTGTGTTTGCATTGAAGATTTGGCGACACTATTTGTTTGGGGAGAAATGTTTCATCTATACTGATCACAAAAGCTTGAAATATTTGGGTGTCCAGAAAGAGCTTAATCTTCGACAGAGGAGATGGTTGGAATTGATTAAAGACTACGATTGTTTGATTGATTATCATCCAGGTAAAGCAAATGTTGTTGTTGACGCCTTGAGTCGGAAGTCTTTGGTAGGTTTGACTGTTTATTCGCTGTCGTTGCTTGTTGAGTTGAGAGCATTGTATGCCAGTTTTGTACCTTGTGATGATGGTGCATTGTTGGCACAGTTGCATGTGAAACCAGTTTTGTTGGATCAGATTAAAGAGGCTCAGTTAGCTGATGAGAAGATTCGAAAGATTGTGTCAGATTGTCAGAACGGGAAAAGTAGAGATTTTATTGTGAGAAATGATGGGAGTCTCTGGTTTAAGAACAGATTGTGTGTACCCGATGATGCAAATTTAAAAAGGATCATTTTGGAAGAAGCACATCAGTCAGTGTTTGCTATACATCCAGGCAATACTAAGATGTATCATGATTTGAGACAGCATTACTGGTGGAATGGGTTGAAGAGAGACATTGCTGAGTTTGTATCGAAATGTCTCACTTGTCAGAAGGTAAAAGCAGAGCATCAAGTTCCAACCGGGTTGCTTCAACCGTTGTCAGTACCTGAATGGAAGTGGGAAAAAGTGACAATGGATTTTGTGTCTGGGTTGCCATTGACACAAAGGAAGCATGATACTATATGGGTGATTGTGGATAGATTGACTAAGACAGCTCATTTTCTTCCTGTTCGGATGGATTACTCTTTGGAGAGGTTAGCTGAGCTGTATATCCATGAGATTGTAAAGTTACATGGTGTTCCAATTTCTTTAGTGTCTGATCGAGATCCCCGATTTACTTCCAGGTTTTGGAAGAGTTTGCATGGTGCTTTGGGTTCTCGACTGCACTTCAGCACTGCTTTTCATCAACAGACGGATGGACAGTCAGAGAGGGTGATACAGATTGTCGAGGACATGTTGAGGAGCTGTGTCATTGATTTCTCTGGAAGTTGGGATAGATTTTTACCTCTTGTGGAGTTTGCTTACAACAACAGTCACCAATCTAGCATTGGTATGGCACCATTCGAAGCACTGTATGGTAGACGGTGTAGGACACCTCTTTGTTGGAGTGAACTTGGAGATGGTAAGTTGATTGGACCTGATTTGATTCAAGAAACTGAAGAGAAAGTAAAATTGATTCGAGGTAGGTTGAAAGCAGCTTCAGACCGACAGAAGTCTTATGCAGATCTGAAGAGGAGAGACATAGAGTTTGATGTTGGAGATAAGGTATTTTTGAAAGTATCTCCTTGGAAGAAGATCTTGAGGTTCGGTCGGAAAGGGAAATTGAGTCCTCGTTTCATTGGACCGTATGAAGTTTTGGAAAGAGTTGGGCCAATTGCTTATCGACTAGCTTTGCCACCTGAGTTGGATCGTATTCATAATGTATTTCATGTTTCTATGTTGAGAAAGTACAGGTCAGATCCATCTCATGTGTTGCCATTTGAATCTATCGAAGTGAGCCCAGATTTGACGTTTGAAGAGGAACCAGTTGCTATCTTGGCACGTGAAGTGAAAGAGTTAAGAAACAAGAGAGTGCCATTGGTGAAGATTTTGTGGAAGAATCATGGAAAGGAAGAGGCAACTTGGGAAAGTGAACAATCTATGCGAGAGCAATATCCTCAGTTGTTTCAGATTTGATATCAGGTAATTTTGAGGACGAAATTTCTTTTTAGAGGGGGAGAATTGTAATATCCTCATGTTTGCCCTAGAAGTATTGGTTATGTTGTTGTTGTAAATTGGATTGAATGTATATGTTATGTGTTCAGAATGGAAATTGAGAAGAGAATGTGTATGTATATGTGTTTTGGGAAAGAAAGAGGGTTTAGAGACAAGTTTATATGTTGTTTATATGATGATATAATTAACATATACATAAGTCAAATAGAGAGTCAATGCAAGAAGATATTTTATTTGAGATTTGTGAAATTACATATTTGGGCATGCAAGGGACAAAAGCTAAATTAAGTGATGAGGGGTGTTTTGGTAATTGTTTTGTTAAATTTTGTGGTGGAGATTTAAAGAAGAAGAAATGGTTGATTTGTATTCATTCTTCTTCTCTTCTCATGGGTGTGCCGGGCATTGAAGAAAAGAGAGAGCAAGAGAGGTGTGCTTGATGCTAGAACCAATTGAAGAAGGAATCAAAGGATTTGGATAGAGATTTGTGGAATTTCTTCATTTAAAGTAAGTATTCTTTTGTTGCTTTGGTTATTTTTGAAGTTATGTTTGATGTGAGGTTTGATTGGTTGGAATCTTGATTTGGTGTGTTTGAGATGTGTTTACAAGTGTTTAAATTGATTGCAAGTTAAAAGATTTAATTGGTGTGGGTTTGGTTTTGAATATGGTAAGTTATGTAGAGGTTGATAGTGAAAGATTATGAAGGATGTTGGAATTAGGGTTTTGAGATGGCTTGTGTTTAAATGTGATGTTAATGTGTTGTTTAAGTGATTATTGTGATGATTATGTAAGATATGTGTGTATGTCATTGATTGCATCCATTTGAATGAGTTTGTGTTGTGCATAAGGTGTTAGAATGCATTTAGAAGAGTGTTGGCTTTGGTTAGGGTTTGTTCATGAGTGACACGGCCAAAACCAAAGAAGAGACACGGCCAAGACTTAATGTTTTGGAGAGACACGGCCAAGTCCATGGAAATTTGGCCGTGTGTGTGAGTTTTTGGAGAGGACACGGCCGTGTCTCATGCCAGTGTCTGCCACTGCCAATTTGTTTTGGGAGACACGGCCACAAGCTTGGCCGTGTCCCTTGGGTGTGTTGGTTACTGTGTTTGGTTTTTGTTCTTCATACATGGTTGAGTTTGATTTTACAATTGATAATGCATATGATACTACATGAACTAGGGTTTGTACTATGCAATGTGAATCTTGTAAATGATAATGTGTGATATGGATAATGTATTTTGAAATGCTATATCAATGATGCTATATGCAAAATATGAATTGAGATGTGAAATGTGATGTAAAGCCATTGTGATTGGCTATGAAGATGCAATTGAAAGAAATAAGGCATGTTTGCCTAAATGTTGATGAGAATTGAGAATGGAAATGATAACTAAATAATAAATGAATTGTGTGGCTAATGTGTTATTCCATTTTCAAAGTTTGTTGTTGGTGGCATGCCTAATAAGTGTAACAATCTCTTGAAGTTAGGTTGGATTGAATCCTTGAAGCCTAATTGAGATGTTACCACCCTTGAAGCTAGGTTGGGTTGGTTCTTGAAGCCAAGTTGGGTTGAAGCTTAGCATGCTTTGCTCCCCTTGAAGCTTGGTTGAACCTAATCCTTGAAGCCTAGTTGGGTATATGATATTGATAAATGTGATAACAAAACCAAAACATTAACTCTGAAAATTGAATGGCATATTAGTGTGTTTTGGGCCCATGCTTGTCTTTGTTTAATATGATTCATGAATGGTAAAATGATTAACTAATGAGATATATAAAAGGATGTTGACATGTGATATGTACATATATTGTGGTTTATGGAATGTAAAAGTATGTTGCTAGCTTTACATCTATGATGTTGTTCTTATTAATAAATTGTGTGGCATTGCATTGCACTAATGCATAACATTAGCATGATTTGTCTTACTAAGCCGTTGGCTTAGCGCGATAGTGTTTGATCGCGCAAGTAATAGAGTTGAACCCGAGAGTTCATCGAGACCGAGTGAGAGTAGACCTTGAAGAGTTGATTTTGGGAACTTAAAGATCAAAAGAGATTTGCCTATCATGTACTACTTCTTTATATTTTGAAAAGTAATATTTATAATGTAAATATATGCACATTTGTAAATATGGATTTAAATGTTTCTTATATGTAAATATTTTATAAATTCCGCTGCGTATTAACTAAATGTATCTATATATTTATTTTGTTTTGTATTACAAGTAAATACCTATTTTTTTATAATGTATTACAAATTGATTACTTATTATCTATAATGTATATTGAGAAAGATGATGGTATTATATAAAAATGTTTTTTTAATATTAAGAAAATACGTAGCATCCCTATGTTTAGTGCATGTATACTACATTGTGGTGTTTGTAGTGTGCATGTATTGAATGTGGGGGTGTTACATTGGCCGTGTCCCATGTGACACAGCCAAGGGACACGGCCAAGTCCTTTGGCCGTGTCTCCTTCTGCCACTTTAAACTTTTTTTTATAACACCAAATATCAACAAATATTACAGAGATTGCAAACCTCTTCTCCGATCAACCCTGAAACACATTAGAAAGATAAAAACCGATCAAAGCACCCGTTCCATTTATTTAGACTAAACATAAAATCAAAACTTGCTAAATTTAAAATTACAACTATCAAAAATAAATGCAAACCGATGGGTTGCCTCCCATTAAGCACTTCTTTAATGTCATAAAACTGGACATCATGCAAAGCCTAGGGATCATGGATCAAAGTGCTGTCAATGACCCTCACTTCTTGAAATCCTTCATTGTATGGTTTAACTCTCTATCCATTCACTTTAAAAGTCTCACTTGTTCGAGAGTTAAGTAATTCAATGGCACCAGAAGGATACACCTGAGTTATCTCGAAAGGACCACTCCATCGAGACTTGAGTTTGCCTGGAAAAAGACGAAGTCGAGAGTTAAAAAGTAAAACTTTCATACCTGAACTCAATGTCTTTCGCACTATAATTCTATCATGAAGTGATTTAGTCTGATCCTTGTAAATTCTCGAGCTCTCATAAGCCTCATTCCTCAGCTCATCTAACTCTGAAATTTGCAGAAATCTTTCCCTCTTCGCTTTGTCCAAGTCCAAATTCAGAGTCTTGATTGCCCAATACGCTCAGTGCTCCAACTCCACTGGTAAGTGACAAGCTTTTCCAAACACCAATCGGTATGGACTCATACCAAGAGGAGTCTTGAAAGCAGTCCGATATGCCCATAGTGCATCATGCAATCTGTTTGCCCAATCCTTCCTTGATGTGTTGACTGTTTTCTCTAGAATTCCTTTTAGCTGCTTGTTTGATTTTTTAACTTGCCCAAAAGTCTGTGGATGGTATGGGGTTGCCACCTTGTGCTTCACACCAGATTTGTGCATTAACTTCTCAAAAAGCCTATTGCAAAAATGACTTCCCCCATCGCTGACTATCACTCTTGGTGTGCCAAATCTGCTAAGAATGTTTTCCTTCACAAATTTAACAACCACATTAGCATCATTAGTACGGGTGGGGATTGCCTCCACCCATTTGGAAACATAATCAACAACAACTAAAATATATTCATAACCAAAGGACTTGGGGAAAGGACCCATGAAGTCTATTCCCCACACATCAAACAGTTCAACAACAATATATGATTGAAGGGGCATTTCATTTCTCCTCCCAATGTTACCTACTCTTTGGCAACGATCACAATGCTTACAATACTCTTGAGCATCTTTAAATAATGTAGGCCAGTAAAAACCACTTTGAAGCACCTTTTCTGCAGTCTTTCTTCCTCTAAAATGACCCCCACAGTGAAGGTCATGACAAAATTGAAGAACACTCAGATGTTCTTCTTCAGATACACACCTGCGAACTATCTCATCTTTGCATATCCGGAATAGATAAGGTTCATCCCAAAAATAAAACTTACTCAAGTGTAAAAACCTTTTCTTTTCCTGAAATGACATGTTAGTACGCAATATACCACAAGCAAGATAGTTAGCAATATCTGCAAACCAAGGTGCATCAAATACCACAAAAAGCTGCTCATCAGGAAATGCTTCTAAATTTTTATGAATGCTATCAGATGCAAGATTTTCACTAAAGAAGGGTAATCTAGATAAATGATCAGCTACCACATTCTCACTACCCTTAGTATCTTTGATTTGGAAATCAAATTCTTGCAATAACAACACCCATCTAATTAAGCGCGGTTTAGCATGTTGTTTTGTTAAAAGATATTTTAGAGCTGCATGATCAGAATGCACAATAATTTTCGACCCAATTAAATATGCTCTAAACTTATCTAAAGCAAAAACAACAGCTAACATTTCCTTTTCAGTTGTGGTGTAATTCATTTGTGCACTATTCAGGGTCAAGCTAGCATAATATATTACTCTCAAGTACTTATCAACCCTTTGCCCAAGAACAGCTCCTACTGCATGATTAGTGGCATCACACATGATTTCAAAAGGTAAAGACCAAACAGGAGCTACTATTACTGGTGCACTAGTCAATTTTTCTTTAAGGGAATTAAAAGCTTTCATGCATTGCGCTGTAAATTCAAATGGAACATCTTTCCCCAACAAATGGCACAATGGTTGGCTTATTTTGGAAAAATCCTTAATAAACCTCCTGTAAAAAGCTGCATGCCCTAAGAAACTTCTTATTCCCTTAACAGAGGTAGGTGGGGGTAACTTAGCAATCAATTCAACTTTAGCCTTATCTATCTCAATCCCTTTACTTGACACCACATGACCTAAGACAATGCCCTGAGTAATCATAAAATGACTCTTTTCCCAACTTAAAGTGAGGTTACATTCAATGCATCTCTCAAGCACACGAACAAGTTTATTGAGGCAATTATCAAAAGAATTACCAAAAACAGAAAAGTCATCCATAAATAGCTCAATAAAATCATCTATCATGTTAGAGAAGACAAACATCATGCATCTCTGAAAAGTTGCAGGTGCATTGCACAAGCCAAAGGGCATACGTCGAAATGCGTAAGTCCCAAAAGGGCAAGTAAAGGTTGTCTTGGACTGATCCTATGGAGATATTGGCACCTGATAGTAACCTGAAAGGCCATCCAGAAAACAATAATGTGAGTGTCCAGAAAGTTTATCTAACATCTGATCAATAAAAGGAAGAGGGAAATGATCTTTCTTTGTAGCATTGTTCAACTTCCTATAATCGATGCACATTCTCCACCCAGTAGTAGTCCTAGTAGGAACCAATTCATTATTCTCATTTTTCACCACAGTGATTCTAGATTTCTTAGGAACTACATGTATTGGGCTCACCCACTCACTATTAGCTATTGGGTAAATTACTCCTTCATCCAGCAATTTGAGCACTTCTTTCTTAACCACTTCACTCATATTTGGGTTAAGTCGCCTTTGGGTCTCCCTCACAGGTTTAGCTCCCTCTTCTAAAGTGATTCTATGCATGCACATTGAAGGGCTAATACCCTTGATGTCACTCAATCCCCATCCTATTGCTTTTTTCAATCTTTTAAGCTCACTCACTAACCTCATCTCCTCCTCTTCACTAAGTTCACTAGATATTATCACAGGTAAGGTATTGTGATCTCCTAAAAACACATATTTCAGATTCTTAGGTAACTCTTTCAGCTCTAACTCAAGTGAAGGGTTCTTCTCTTCTTTTTGAATGGGGGAAGGTTCAAAAATTGGGTCCTCCTTAAGCTCCTCTATTTCAGCACCCTCTAAAGTCTCAAGGCAACTGGCTATTTCTGCATAAAAAATATCCACATCACTCTTTAAGGTCAATGCCAGCTCCAATTTATCAAAGGAACCTGTCTGCAAGAAAACATCTGAAACAACTGCATCAACACAATCAATGAAAGAACAATCCTCATATAAAGCAGTTGTATGAATAGGAGAAGTGTTAAAAATGGAAAATTCAACAGTTTGTCCCAAAACAGTCATTGATAATTTACCATTTTTAACATCTATCAAAGTGTTGGTAGTTGCCATAAAAGGCCTACCCAGCAGAATGGTGTGTGCAGATGGTGAAGAATTACTTACTTCCATGTCAAGAACAATGAAATCCACAGGTACTATCAAACCACCAACTTTAACTAACACATCTTCTATAACCCCTTTCGGGAATCTAAGAGATCTATCAGCTAATTGCAACACCATTTTTGTTGGTTTAAGTTCCCCTAATTCTAATTCAAGGTACACAGAATAAGGCATTAAATTCACACTAGCTCCTAAATCACACATGCCATCAGTACCCTTTCCATTCCCCATAGTAATTTGAATGATAAAACTACCAGGATCCTTTAGCTTGGGAGGTAGTTTATGCTGCAAAACAGCACTAGCTACCTCTGAAACTATCACATTTTCATTCAGCTCATACCTTTTTTTCTTGGTATTCAATTCTTTAAATAATTTAGCATAAGCCGGCATGTTCTTAATTGCTTCAAGTAAGGGTAAGTTAATACTTACCTTAGATAGCATGTTGAAGATATCTGAAAATTGCTTATCTTTTTTATCATCCTTCAACCTGCTGGGGAATGGTATAGGTGGCCGGTATGGATTTCTTGCCTTGTGCAAATCTGCTGTAGGGGACTTCTCCATTGATCTTTCTTCAGCACCTTTGTTCTCTAGTTCTCCTTCCTTTTTATTCTCTTGCTCACCTGCATTCACAGAATTATTTTCAACATTATTATTAATTACCTTTGCCACTTCTAAGAACAGTCACTAATTGTGCCTGCTCAAGTTGACTTGGGAACTTTCCCTTTTGTTGAATCTGCATATGTTGAACAAGTTGTCCCACTTGAGTCTCCACCTTCATAAAAGATGCTTCTAGCGAATCCAGCCTCTTGTTGTTCATCTCTTGATTTTTAGCACTGACTTGGATAAAAGCCTGCAAACTTTCTTCCAAACTCTCTCTCTTAGGCTGACCTTGATTTGAGGATTGGCCCTGCTGTTGGTTCTGTCTCTGGAGCAAATGGAAAGGTTGTTGAGCATTATTTGTTGTCCAGGAAAAATTTGGGTGACTCCTCCAACCAGGATTGTAAGTATTAGAGTAAGGATCATTCCTGGCTCTTGGTTGAAATCCCCCCATAGCATTAACTTGCTCAGCTTTATTCCCAAAAGACTCATATGCAGAGGGGCATATATTTGCTCCATGCCCGAATGTCCCACAGATTCCACACACTTCTTGAGTAGATGAAGAAATATTGTTCTTCATGTTTAGCATCTGAACCTGCCTCGTTGTTTTGTTAGTTTTTGTTATAGATTTGTGTCTTGTTTATTATAATAATTATTGTTTTATTTAGGTATTTTGTTAGTTTAAATCGGTTTATTTAGTGTTTTTGTTAATTTTGTAGTTTTAGTTTATTTCAGTGTTTATGACGTTTTTTATCTAGTTTTTAGTATGGTGTTTATGTTTTGTTGGTTATTGTTTATTTACTTTTTGTTTAAAGTTTGTTTGAGTTTTGTTTTAGGTTAAAAAACCAAGGAACCAAGACTGAAGGAAAAATGGATAGTAGCTGACACAGGTAGAGGACACGGCCAAGTCAGTGGTCGTGTCCCATATCAAGCTGAAAAGAAGCCACAAGACACAGTGATGGACACAGGCAAGGGACACGGCCAAGTCAGTGGTCGTGTCCCTCCAAAGATGCTCCAACACGGCCAAGTCACTCCAACTTGGCCATGTCTCACCTAGTTCCAAAGGAAAAGAAGAAGAAATCATCACAGTAGGCGACACATACAAGCGACATGGCCAAGTCACTGGCCATGTCCCTCCAAAATGGTCCAACTTGGCCGTGTCACCATCAACTTGGCCATGTCTCTCCTTCAAATTCACATCCAACATGGCCAAGTTCACTCTAACTTGGCCGTGTCACTCAAGGATCAATAAAGACGCGCGAAGGTTTCTTATAAATATGGAAATTAGGGTTTTTCTGAAGGTTGTTGAGTTTTTGAGACAGGTTTCAGCCATCAAGAGTGAAGTTAGGGTTTTAACATTTGTTTTCTTTGATTTTGATTTCACTTTGGATTAAACTAGCTTAGATTAGATTGTTCTAGCCATTGATACATCCTTCTTGCAAGATTTGAACAAGAGATTCTTCAGAAGCTTCAAGGAGTTTGTAATTTGGTTTTGTTCTTGAACTTTATTCTCTTTATTTTCATTGAAATTGTATTTATGAACATTATCATGTCTAAGTTGATTTCTTTGAATATTAATGAGATGAGTATGTTTGAAATTATGATGAACTAATTTGATCTAGTCTAGGGTTTGTATGGATCTGCTATGATTGTATGAATTGGTTATTCTCTTAGCTAATAATTTTTTTAGCCTTGATTGAATGGAATATTGTTAATATATAATTGATTGGCCACCAATTATGTGTTTTAGGTATTAGATGATGGATTGAGAGATGAAGTCTAATGTTGGAACAATTCAATTAAGGACTTAGGTGAATTAGAGATATAACCTATTAAAAAGATTGTTTCAATTATAACAAGATTAGTTGTAAGAAGTTTGAATGCAAGAGCTTATTTTCTTGACTCAATTAATTAAGTTGTTTGAGATTTAATCTTTGAAATTAAATTAGTTAAGAGGAATAACCGTTCATACATATAAGTAGTAGAGAAGTGCAAACCCTAGACTTTTCTATCAAGTGAATCAAAATAATCAGCTTAATTTACTTTTATTCGTTTTAAACTTCAATCCATCTTCTTCATTAGTTAGCAATTTAAATTTTATTCATTACTTGTTATTTATAAACTGATAATCAATTAGCCACTTTAGCTTCCTTGTGAGACGACCTTGGGGAGATCACCTTTGCTAAAGCTACCTCGTATACTTGCGAGTGACGCTTTGTGGTAGAGTTAACCAGAGCTCAACAAGTTTTTGGCGCCGCTGCCGGGGAGGCTAATTGGCGAAATTGTTTATTAGGCAAAAATATTCTAGATTATTTTTCACTGTTTTCATTTTATTTTACTTTTCTTTTGTTTTTAATAATTTCTTTTTCTAGAAAAATTCTGTTTATGCAAGGCAGGAGATCACTCGAAGGAGAGCTATATCCATTCATTCCAGAAATTCAAAGAGTGAAAAGGAGCAGAGAAGAGTTTGAGCTCTACACCGGATTTGATACAGAGGAGGACACTTCTGAATTTGAATCGAAATCTGAACAATCTGTTAAAATGGCTGAAGAAAGGCAAAGAACGATGAGAGACTTTGCTAGACCTCTCATTGGAACTTCCACTTCTTGCATAATACTGACAGATGTAGCAAGAAATTATGAGTTGAAGAACATTCACTACAACATGCTGCCATCATTTTATGGAGTTCCAAATGAAGATCCTCTGAACTTTATTTAGGATTT
This sequence comes from Garcia nutans, assembly GCA_947685225.1. Classification (NCBI taxonomy): domain Eukaryota; kingdom Viridiplantae; phylum Streptophyta; class Magnoliopsida; order Malpighiales; family Euphorbiaceae; genus Garcia; species Garcia nutans. The sequence goes on from CANTUV010000013.1 coordinate 31,826,684, forward strand.
TTATTCTACCCTCAACACTTTTCCTTTGGGAGGACTAACAGAAGATCAGTTGAGGATGAGATGTTTCCCTTATACTTTGAAGGATAGGGCAAAGAGCTGGCTTATGATGTTGCCTGAAAACTCACTGACAACTTAGGAGCAAGTTTATAACAAGTTCAAGGACAAGTTCTATTCATATCAAAAGATAGCTGAGTTGAGAGGGAAGATTGCTACATTCTCTCAATTTGAAGGAGAGCCATTCCATGAAGCTTAGGACAGATTTAAAATGCTATTGATCCAGTGTCCACACCATCATTACCCGCTTCAACTTCTTAATCAGTTCTTCTATGATGGTTTAACCCAGCAATTTCAGAACACTGTTGATAATGCAGCTGGGGGAACAATGGGAGAAAAGACAGCAGCTGAAACTTATGATATCTTTGAGATGTTGGGAGCTAATTCTCAACAGAAGAGTGTAAGAGGAAGAAGTAAAGGGGTGAACCAATTGGAAGCCAATAGTGATATGGTAAATCAGATAGTTGAGTTAACAAGGCAAGTACAGATGTTGAACATGAAGAACAATATTTCTTCTTCTACTCAAGAAATTTGTGGAATTTGTGGAAGTCTTGGGCATGGAGCAAACATTTGCCCCTCTGCATATGAGTCTTTTGGTAATGCTGAGCAAGTCAATGCTATGGGGGGATTTCAACCAAGGACCCGAAATGATCCTTATTCAAATACATACAACCCTGGTTGGAGGAATCACCCAAATTTTTCTTGGGCAACAAATAATTCTCAGCAGCCTTTTCATTTGCTCCAGAGTCAGAACCAACAACAAGGCCAATCCTCAAATCAAGGGCAGTCTAAGATAGAGAGCTTGGAGGAAAGTTTACAAGCTTTCATCAAAGTCAGTGCTCAAAATCAAGAGATGACAAACAAGAGGCTGGATTCCTTAGAAGCATCTTTTAAGAAAGTTGAGACACAAGTTGGACAACTTGCACAACAGATACAGATTCAACAAAAGGGGAAGTTCCCAAGTCAACCTGAGCAGGCACAATCAGTAACTGTTCTTAGAAGTGGTAAGGTAATTGATAATAATGTTAAAGATAATTCTGTGAGTGCAGGTGACCAAAAGAACAAGAAGGAAGGAGAACCAAAGAACAAAGGTGCTGGAGATAGATCAATGGAGAAGTCCCCTACAACAGATTTACATAAGGAAAGCAATCCATACTAGCCACCTATACCATTCCCCAGCAAGTTGAAGGATGAAATAAAAGATAAGCAATTTTCTAACATCTTCAACATGCTGTCTAAGGTAAGTATTAACTTACCCTTACTTGAGGCAATAAAGAACATACCAGCTTATGCCAAGTTCTTCAAAGAGCTGATCACCAAGAAAAAGAGGTATGAGACGAATGAAAAGGTGATAGTTTCGGAGGTAGCTAGTGCTGTTCTGCAGCATAAACTACCTCCCAAACTAAAGGATCCTGGAAGCTTTTTAATTCAAATTTCTGTGGGGAATGGAAAGGGGACTGAAGGCATGTGTGATCTAGGAGCCAGTGTGAATTTAATGCCTTATTCTGTGTACCGTAAGTTAGAATTAGGGAAACTTAAACCAACAAAAAATGGTGTTGCAATTAGCTGATAGATCTCTTAGATTCCCGAAAGGGGTTATAGAAGATGTGTTAGTTAAAGTTGGTGGTTTGATAGTACCTGTGGATTTCATTGTTCTTGACATGGAAGTAAGTAATTCTTCACCATCAGCACACACTATATGACTGTCTTAGGGCAAACTGTTGAATTTTCTATTTTTAACACTTCTCCTATTCCTACAACTGCTTTATATGAGGAATGTTCTTTAATTAATAGTGTTGAAGCAGTTGTTTCAGATGTTGTGTTGCAGACAGACTCCCCAGATAAATTGGAGCTAACACTGACTTTAGAAGAGGGAGCTAAATCATTGGGGAAGACCCAAAGATGCCTTAACCCAAAGGCATATGAGAGCTCGAGGAATTATAAGGATCACACTAAAGCACTTCATGACAGATTTATTGGGCATCAGACGTTGAGTCCAGGTATGAAAGTTTTACTTTTTAATTCTCGCCTCTGTCTGCTTCCAGGTAAATTCAAATCTCGATGGAGTGGTCCTTTCGAGGTAACTAAGGTATGTCCTTCTGGTGCCATTGAATTGCTTAACTCTAGAACCAATAAGATTTTTAGAGCAAATAGACAGAGTTAAACTATACAATGAAGGATTTCAGGAATTGAGGATTATTGACAGCACTTTGATCCATGATCCCTAAGCCTTGCATGATGTCCAGCTTTATGACATTAAAGAAGCATTTAATGGGAGGCAACCCATCGGTTTGCATTTCTTTTTCTTAGTTATAATTTTATATTTAGCAATTTTGATTTTATGTTTAGTTTAAATAAATAGAAACCCTAAAGCTCTCTTGCATCTTGTTTTTGAACATCTGTGTTTGAAAGTTAGGTTTTGCCTCACCAGGGTACGATGGAAGACAGGTTGTCCTTAAACTATTTTTCTTTATTATTCTTGTTTTCTATTGAGGACAATGTAAATTCTAAAGTGTGGGGTAATCTTTTGGCTTTTCTTTAATTTTTGTTTTGTTTGTCTTGTTTTGTTTATTGTTTTTGTTGTGCATGGTATAATTGTTGAAAATTTAGTGATCTTTTCTGTGATTCTAGCATAATAGTTGAGACTTTAATATCATCATAGAGATTAGCATTTGAATTCATTCATGATCAATTTTCGCATTCTGCAATTCATGACATATAAATCTTTATGAACCCACCTTTGTGAGTTTTGAGCCTTATAGACCAAATGGTTGATTTTCTTTTCTTAAGTGTGCACCTTCATGATTTTGCATCTCTAGAGTTTGCTTTTGCATACTAATTGAACTCACATTATGATTTAATCTCAAGTTTTAAAATGATGAAAGCAAATTAGGTTAGCCCTTTAGCTTAAAAAGACCTCCCTTAATATTGATTTCCTTAGTGAGCCAAGTTGAGCCTTTGACTTTTTCTTGTTTGATCAACACAATTCTCAACTTAGCATTCTCTTATTATCATCATACCTGAATTAAGGAATGGAGTTTTATGATATGACAATAGGGTGGTGTAATATCCTCATATATGCTCTAGAAGTTTTGATTATGTTGTTGTTATTGTTGTTGTTGTTATATTGGATTGAATATATGTGTTAATTGTAAGAGAAAAGAAATTGGGAAAGAAAATAGGGTTTAGAGAGAATGGTATATGTTGTGTATATGATGATATATATATAACATATATATTGGTCAAATGAAGAGTCAAGGTGATGGTTAAGTGGAAGAAGATATTTTTGGTTGTTATTGAAATTACTATAAAGGGCATGCATAATGAAAAGAAGTTTAACTATGTTAAAGAGGGCATTTTGGTAATTCTTCTTTTGAAATTGTGTGGTGGAGATTAATAGAGAGTTTGACTTTTATTTTGATCAATTTCCTTTCTTCTTTTCACGTGTGCCCGGCCAACCTAAAGAATAAGAGAGAAAGCAAAGGTTTGATGATATTTTGAGCTCAAATTGAAGAAGTTCTAAGTGGTTAAGTGGAAATCCAAGAAGATTCACTATATTTGGTAAGTTTCTCTTGATTCTTTTAAGTTATTTAAGTTGTTTGTGAGTTGATTGTGGATTTTAAAGTGGGGTTGTGTTGATTGTTATATGTTGGATTTAATTGGTTGTGGTGTTGGTTTTGGATTTGAAGATGATAAGTTAAGAGTGATGTTGGTTTAGGGTTTTGGAAACGGTAAGTGATAAATTATATTATGTTATTTTGGATTAGGTTTTGGAAGAAAGTGATTTGCTCTAATTTGAGAAGTGAAGAATTCTTGGAGAAAAGGAAGTGTTTAGAGTTGTATAATTGGTGCTAAAGGTAAGTACAAATTATATGGGTACAAACATGCATATGTTGTTTAATCTTAAAATACTTTTGTTTGTAAATGTGATAAGGTATCAAATGTATTGTTAATGAATGTTGGTGATGAAAATATTGTGATGAGCATGTAAAATAATTGCTAATGATGTTGATTATGTCCATTTGAATGAGGTTATGTTGTGTACAATGTGTTTTAAGTTAACCAAAAGAAATTTGGCTACATTTAGGGTTTATGCATGAGAGACACGTAATTTGGGACGGTCGCTATTATTCATGTGCGGTCGCGACTTAGGTCGGGCTTCTGGCCGCGAAACCTACTGTAATAATGTTTCATCTTTTGATTGTGAAGTGCGGTCGCGACTTAGGTCGGGCTTCTGGCCGCGAAACCTACTGTAATAAGGTTTCATCTTGTAATTGTATGGGGCGGTCGTATTCAGGTGAGGTGCGACCGCTAGAAAGGTTCTGTTCACCTTATTGGAAGCAATATAATCCTACAACAAGATTCTCAAATACATGTTAAATAGATCATCCATTTGAGTTGTCAAGGATCAAAATAGAGATCATTTGTCTAACATCATTGTTGAATCATGAAATGTGAGATGATATGGAATTGATAATGCATATGATATTACATGAACAAGGTTATGTATTGTGTATTGTGAGGCTTGTGAATGGTGATGTGTATTATGAATAATGTACTTTGAAATGTGATACTAATAATGCTATATACACAATATGAATTGAGATATGAAATGCTATAAAGCCATTGTGATTGGCTATGATGGTTCAATTGAAAGATATATGGCATGTTTGCCTAATTGATGAGAATTGAGAATGATATGTAAATGAATTGTGTGGCTAATGTGTTATTCCATTTTCAGAGTATGTTATTGGTGGCATGCCTAATGATAGTAACAATCTCTTGAAGTTAGGTTGGATTGAATCCTTGAAGCCTAATTGAGATGTTACAACCCTTGAAGCTAGGTTGGGTTGGTTCTTGAAGCCAAGTTGGGTTGAAGCTTAGCATGCTTTGCTCCCCTTGAAGCTTGGTTGAACTTAATCCTTGAAGCCTAGTTGGGTATATGATAATGATAGATGTGATAACAAAACCAAAGCATTAACTCTGAAAATCGAATAGCATATTAGTGTGTCTTGGGCCCAATGCTTGTCTTTGTTTAATGTGAGTCATGATTTGTTTAATGTTGTTCATGAATGGTTAAATGAATAACTAATGAGGCATATGAAATGTAAAGGTATGTTGTTAGCCTTGCATATATGATGTTACATGTATAATACGGATTGAGAATTGGCATTGCATTGCACTGAAGCATAACACTAGCACATTTTGTCTTACTAAGCCGTTGGCTTAGCGCGATAGTGTTTGATCGCGCAGGTAACCGAGTTGAACCCGAGAGTTCTTCGAGACCGAGTGAGAGTAGACAGTGAAGAGTTGATTTTGGGAACTTAAAGATCAGAGGAGACTTGCCAATCATGTATAACTCTCTTATATTTTGTAAAGTTTTGTTTATAATGTAAATATATGTATATTTGTAAAAATTGATTTAAATGCTTTCATATATGTAACTATTTTATAAAATTCCGCTGCGTATTAACTAAATGTATGTATATATATATATATATATATCTATTTTATTTTGTATTACAAGCTAATTACTTATTTACTAAAACGCATAATGAGAAAGATGATGGTATCTTTTAAAATGTTTTGAATGTTAAGAAAATCCGTAGCATCCCTATGTATAGTGCATGTGTACTACATTGTGGTGTTTGTAATGTGCATGTATTGAATGTGGGGGTGTTACAGGTGGTTTATTTCAAAGTGTGGGGTAAGCAAATAAAAAAAATAGTATTGCTATTTGGGGTTGAAATGCATACTGTGCACATTGTATTTGATTAAGAGTTGATTATTCTTTTCCTCTACATTTTAGGCTAGATGTTCTATGCAATGTTATATTTTGTATATATATGTATTTAAAAAAAAAAGAAAAAAAATTATATATGATAAAAAAAAGAAGAGAATATAATATATATATATATAACATTGCATATTTGACTAACCATTCAGCTAGTAAATTCAGCTATTTGACTAACCATTTCACTATTGGCTTCCAATTGATTCACCCCTTTACTTCTTCCCCTTACACTCTTTTGTTGAGAATTAGCTCCCAACATCTCAAAGATCTCATAAGTCTCATCAGCTGTCTTTTCTCCCATGGCTCCCCCAGCTGCATTGTCAACAGTGTTCTGAAATTGCTGGGTTAGACCATCATAGAAAAACTGATTAAGAAGTTGAAGTGGGTAGTGATGATGTGGACACTGGATCAATAGCATCTTAAATCTGTCCCAAGCCTCATGAAATGGCTCTCCTTCAAATTGAGAGAATGTAGCAATCTTCCCTCTCAACTCAGCTGTCTTTTGATGTGAATAAAACTTGCCCATGAATTTATTATAAACGTGCTCCCAAGTTGTCAGTGAGTTTTTGGGCAACATCATAAGCCAGCTCTTTGCCCTATCCTTCAAAGTATAAGGGAAACATCTCATCCTCAACTAATCCTCTGTTAATCCTCCCAATGGAAAAGTGTTGAGGGAGGAGTAGAAATCCCGAATAAAGTTCAAAGGATCTTCATTTGGAACTCCATAGAATGATGGCAGCTTATTGTAGTGAATGTTCTTCAACTCGCAATTTCTTGCTGCATCTGTCAGTCTTATGCAAGAGGTGGAAGTTCCAATGACAGGTCTAGCAAAGTGTAGACCCTTAATTTTTAACCCAATCCGATCCAACATGCTTTATTTAGTCCAAAATGATTTTTTTTGTTTAATTGGTCCAAAATAATTTTAATTAAATAATTTTTTACATTAGTATCTAATTTTTAGTAGTAAAAAATGAAAATAAACAATTAAAAATTAAAAATAAAAATAAAAATCGGAGTCGGAAAAAATCGGCAGCGAAAAGTGGTCGCGCGGGCCCGTCGGGCCAACAGTGGCTCGCCCGCAGGCCTGCCTATGGGCCCGTCGCCAGAATTTGTGCCAGCGCAAATTTTTCAGCTGCAATTTTTAGAATTCTAATCCAATTAGGTTTTAATTTTTTTTTTATTATTATTACTTACCTTAATTAATTAGGAATAAACAACCTAAAAACCACTATAAATAAGGACCAATTAAACCAAATCAGAGGAGGAAAAACTTTTCATGATAGCTTTAGGTTTTGAAACCAAATCAAGGAAGGAAAGGGAAAACTCAATTCAATTGATATTTATAGCAGCAGTAGCATGAAAAAGGGAGAAGAAAAGAGGCAATCAAAGCTTGTCTTTGGAGCTAGTTCATCCAAGAAGAGTTATTTTTTGGAGAATCAACAAAAGAAGGTATGTTTTAATTCTTTTGATTTATGTTTTACAATAGCGAAATCTATAAAATTTAAGTTTTTTAAATAAAAAATCTTAGAGTTTTAATTTAATTTTTCCAAGTTTAGAACATTAAAAATGTGACTTTCTTTTCTAAAAGGACTCAAAATTGTTATTTTTTCTTCTTAAAAACCTTAAAACACCTATTTAACATATTTTTCTACCAAACCAAAATAAAATTCTGTTTCTATTAAAATTTTAAATTAGGTTCTTTTTCATTCAAAAAACCTTAAAAAACATTTTTTCTACTTATAAAAACTTCAATTCATGTGTTTAAATTCATAAAATCTCATAAAATATCAAATTGCTATTTAAAACCCTAAAAATAATTTATGGCCGAGAATTCTAAATTTCAAAGCCTAAAATCCAAAAATCATCTTTTAAACCTAAAGTAATAAACCCTAACCCTTTTAAAACCTTAAACCCTTTAAAACATAAAAACCTAAAAAACTCAAAAAAGCTACAGTAGCTCAATTTACTATTTTAAAAACATGAATTAAAAAATATTTCAAAAGTTTCTAAAATTCAAGTTTTATTATTTCATCATTCAAATCTTAATTTGTTTAATCAAAGTGTCTTGCTAACCTTTAAAAAACATAAAACCTAATCTATTTTAATTACCTAAAAAGTCATAGTAGCTTAAACTTTAGAATTTCCAATGCCTTAACACATGAGGTAAATAACCCTAAATAGAAATAGTAGCTATACTTGAACTTTTATTTGTTTTATTCAATTCCATATTTATTTATGCTTTGATTTATTTTATTTAATTTTAATACTTGATTTATTTAATTTATCATGGATGGATGTTTGAATGATTTATATATTATGGATGATTATTTACCTCTATTAATTAATTTAGACTTCCAAAAGTTGTAAGAGGTATGTTTCCACTTGGTGGGTACCTCATTAGTTAAACATCATGTAATTTAATTTTCTCTTCTATTTTAGAACTTATGTAAAGGGCATGTTTCTACCTTTTGGTGGGTGTCCTACCTAGGCATGTGATGTAAGGACATGTTTCCATCCTTGGATGGGTGTCCATTTATTTGTTTTGTTTTGTTTGGACATTGCTTTGATTTTAATATAATGATGCTTTCTTTTTATTGTGTGTAATATGGATAATGTTATTATACTTAAGAATTTTATAATATTAAGACCTGTAAAGGAGGTCGGTTCCAATGAACCGGGCGTTGTGGGGGTGCTGGGCCATTTCTCACCTTCCCCACACGTACCCAACTTTCCGAACCCATTAGGGGGTTGGGGATTCCTTAGGAATCGAGTCATCCACCCCTTTCTTTTTCCCGGCCCGTCCGGGTGGCGACTCCATTTTCTCTGGACTTAGGTCCGTGTTCTCTAAGGCCCCGAGCCTAAACAGTGCCGAAGTCGCAAGAACCATTCCACCGGGAGTGGGGGCGAAAATCCTAGCTCACAGTGGCGACTCCACTGGAGATAAGAGAAGTTGTTTCTGTTGGTCTTTATATTATTCTATTCTTTCTTATAATGATATTATCAATTGCATCATATTAGTTTGCATTGTGTGCGTGAGTTAGGACACCTGTGTTACCCGTGTTGTGTTATGTAAGGGATACCATACTTTCACTCAAGGTATGGAGATCGAGCATGGCATAACCACTCATAGCCTCGTACCATTTGGTATATACTTGCTATGGGAACCTAAGCCTTTTAACCCAAAGACTAAAGCTCATGTAATTGGCCTAGTTACTTTCCTTAGGTTTTACCCCAAATGCATGTTGTTTGACTATGGTTAATTTATCTTGGTTTAAATCATGGCTTATTTGGTTTGTTCTTTTTCTAATTTGACCCAAGTACATTTGCAAGCTCAAAATAAATTTTTTTCTTTCTTTAAAATCCAAAAGACCAAAACTATTTTCAAAACTTTTTTAAGATGGTCTTTGGACATAAAACTTTTCTAAAAACAAATCAAAAATTCTTTGGCTCATGGCCCAAATACTAAGCCCAAAATCCAATTTTCTAAAATCTTTTACAATGGGCTCAGAAACAAAACTATTTTCACCCAACCATTTTTTACAAAGAGCTTGCAAAAATATTTAGGTCAATTATGAAATACCAAAAATCAATTGTGGGCCTAGTTTACACTAAGAACAAATTAACCATGGGCTTTGTTTTTGGCATGAATCATTAGTTACTTTTTCAAGTGAGAAATCTATTTATAATAAACCTCTTAATTTCATTTTAATCCAACATAGCATAAAAGCTACTTTAGTTGGTTGAATGGATTAAAACCTAATTAATGGGAATTATCATGGATTGATTTCCATTTTTGAAAATATAACTATTGGTTGAAATGTCCTAGGGAATTATTCGAAAGCAAGGTACCCCATGTTGGTATTTTGTTAACCATATACCTAGGAAAAGAGACTCGTCATTCATGTGTGGATGTTATGAGGTTGGAAGGAACGTCCTAATTTGTTCTTGTTTGTTGATTGTTTGTGCATACATGCATACATTTACATCTCATATCATTGATCTTTTCTGGCTCATAGACCTGAGGTACAGCAATTCAAGAGCATACAACGATATCACCTACAGCATTGATTCAAGTGCTTCATTCGAAGGATGGATGCAAACCAGCTAAGGGATATATATCGATGAAGTTGTCAAAGCTAGGATGGCCGAGCTACAAGATCAATTGGTTAAAATTATGAAGACCCAGTTGATTCAAATTCTAGAGATCATCAACAATGCTAATGAGGCATCTCCCATTGACATAAGAAAGAAGGAAAAGGCAGCATTAACAAGGAGCATGTCTACTGATAGAGATCGAATGAAAAATGAGAGATCAATCCCTATTCTACAAGACCAACCAAACCATGTGCTATCTAAGTGGAGCAATAAGAGAGGATATCACCCTAGTGTGCAATGTCAAAGAGAAAAAGGAGGTGTTGAGGAAAATGCAACAACTGAGCCTACAAAGAAGCGTAAATTTTCAAACTTAAGGGAGCCTTTGTCAAAGATGCTAGAAAATCTAATGAAAATGGATTTGCTACAACCATTGGCACCTCGGCCTCTACATAAGCCTCTACCGCCAAATTTTGATGCCAAGGTCTTCTGTCAATTCCATCAAATGCAAGGGCATGAGACAGATAAATGTGTTCGATTAAGGCATGAAATCCAAGATTTAATTGACAGTGGAAAGCTGCTTGAACCTGATAAGCCCAACACTAATAATAATCCTCAGCCTAAAATTGGAAGGGCATCATCACTTACAACCTTCATGAAGAGTTTTATCTTGTCACCTTGTCATGATATGAATAAAGAAGCTGCTAAAGATGATATGCTACCAAGCAAGCTTGGACTAACTGTGGATGATGAAGCAATGATCCTTGATGATGGAAAAAATCCGTGCCCTTGAGATGTATAAATAAATGGAGTGTCTTTGACTCCAATTCAACAAACTTTCCTTAGCTTGAATGTTGCTTTTCAATTTTGCTTTCTTTAATGTTTTGGAACTATCATGTTTTTCAAATTTAAATTTGTTTGAATAAATTACTTTCATCATAAATTTTTATTGGTCTTTGTTCATTTTGATGCTCAACCAATGAGGAATTTAGCTTGATGTTTATAAATTAATGTGTCTAGGCATCATGACTCGAATGACTTTACTAGATGAGGGAATTACTCTATAGCATTGAGTTGTGTATGCTTACTTAGAGAGGGCTCCTGTATAATTATTTTTGTCTAGGTCTTAGTCAGTCTTAGAACATGCTTTGACAAACTTTCGAGGCGAAATTGAACTCTGCTTATTTAAGGGAGAGATGATCTAGGCATTGTTTGATTAGCCAACAACTAGTATCCACCCTATTAAATATCAATCCCAAGTTGTCCCTTTGAGCCTTCATAAAATTTTAGCTTTCTTTTCATTGGCATACAAATCTCAATAACCTACCCTAAGCTATTGTGATACTTTTGACAAGTCTTATGATCACTAAAATGAAGAGGCAATAAGATCAAAAAAGGCAATGATTAGTCAAGATCATGAAGATAATTGAAGTTCTCAAGACTATGAAGATAGTTGAAGTTTTCAAGACCATAAGGATAGTTGATGTTCTCAAAACCATAAGGGTAGTTGAAGTTCGCTTAATATCTCCAATCTATCAAGACAACATCAGAGTAACAATTGATTTATCCCTGTTAAAGAAGATTTATGTCGCTCCATTCATCCATTATTGGAAGCCAAGCTAGTATAAACAAGACAACTATGTTTGAGCTAGAACCCAAAAAAAAAGAAGGAAAAAAGAAAGAAAAAAAGAATAGAAAAAAGAAAAAAAGAATAGAAAAAAAAAGAAGATAAAACTTAAAAAGGTTGTTCAGAAAGCCAACTGAGTTCTCTTTTACCTAAAGCAACAAAAGGCTTCCATAAGGATGGTTTTACTTGAATTGGTCCAACCCAACCAAAGATTCAATCAAAATTGGAGAAAAAAGAGGAAGACCACACAGTTCTTGAAAGTTCTGCAGTCCTACAAGGAAGAAGGACAAAATGATAAAATGATCAAAGAAAGGGAGGAGTAAGAAAAATGAAATGAAAGAAAAGGGAAAAGAAGAAAAGAAATGAATTTGGGTCTTAAACTTTTTGTAAGAGCAAAGACTGTCCTGATCAAAATCCAGATTAATTCCAAGAGGAATTTGGAGTTTATCAAGATTGCCTCCGAACCGCCTAAAATTCAAACAAGAAATTTATAGTGTGAGGGTTTGTCCAATGTGTCACACCAGCTCCTATCTCAAAACGGCCTTCATTTAACCCATGTCCCTTATAGACCCCATTTTAAGCCTATCAAAGTCCTGTTGATCTCTCTTGGTAGGTAGAGTCTATTAGTGGAGATAGTTTGGATAAGCATGCATATGAGATAGACAGTATTTAAAGCAAATGAGACCTCTGACCAAGTAATGTGTATGTGCCTATCTGAAGTGCAATAGTTCTTGCTTAAATAGAAATGATTCCTGAGTTTAAGTACGGTAACTAGGGTTGTCATGTTATAGATATGTTAATTTGGAAAAATCAAGTCCTGAGGTACATTGACATTGATTCGGCAAAGCCAACATTTGATTTCAAAATTAAAATTCAAAAAATCAAATAAAAAATGTTTTGTCATACAAAGCCTTCAAGTTAAGGGAAGTATGTTGAACCTCCAAAGGACACATTGGGCAAAGGAAATGATTATTGGCAAAGTTATGAAGAAACTACCAACTGACATGCTGAAATATAGTTTGATATGGATGTATCCCTAACTCTGTTGCTTGGGGTCTCCACCACTCATGTTTTCATCATCTTGAAGATAAAAGCCACAAATGCAAAGCTTTCGATCATTCCAATGCAAGACTTGAACAAGCATCAAAACGGAACCAATGAGAACACTTATGCTGGTCGCCTCGTTCTGTGAGTCATGGAACCACTGTAAGTATTATTCATGCATATCATGCATACATGAGCATATCACATCGCACTTTCTTGTCTTGTGTTGTCTATTCTTTGGCAAAATGAACAGCAAACACCTTGTGAAGTAAAGAATCAAAAGAAGATATCAAATCAGGGGGGCATAGAAAGCCCATTGCTTGAGAAACCTCCAGTAATCTTGCAAAGAGAAGAAATGCATGCTTATGCGAAGAACAAGGCAGCAAAAATATCAATCAAAGCTTGCATGGAAAAAATCTTTGGTTTGAGCCTACACAGGGGGCAAAGTTTCTCCTTTTCAATTTTTTGGGTTTATATACCAAATATTTTTAAACTCACTTACAAATATTTTGCCACACAGGGGTAAGGAGAGGATATAAGGTCCAATTAAAAATAGCTAAATCTTTGCAAAAAGGAAGAACAAAAGAATGGAACAATTAGAACTCTCAAAAGGATGAAGATCCAATTTTCAAGGGTGAAGACCCAATCTCAAAGGATGAAGATCCATTTTCAAGGGTGAAGACCCGATTTCAAAGGATGAAGATCCATTTTAAGGGTGAAGACCCGATCTCAAAGGATGAAGATCCATTTTCAAGGGTGAAGACCCGATCTCAAAGGATGAAAATCCATTTTCAAGGGTGAAGACCCGATCTCAAAGGATGAAAATCCATTTTCAAGGGTAAAGACCCGACCTTCAAAGGATGAAGATCCATTTTTAAGGGTAAAGACCCGACCTTCAAAGGATGAAGATCCATTTTTAAGGGTAAAGACCCGACCTTCAAAGGATGAAGATCCATTTTTAAGGGTAAAGACCCGATCTCAAAGGATGAAGATCCATTTTTAAGGGTAAAGACCCGATCTCAAGGATGAAGATCCATTTTCAAGGGTAAAGACCCGATCTCAAAGGATGAAGATCCATTTTTAAGGGTAAAGACCCGATCTCAAAGGATGAAGATCCATTTTCAAGGGTAAAGACCCGATCTCAATGGATAAAGATCCATGTTCCAAGGGCAAAGACCCGATTTCCAATGGATAAAGATCCATGTTGCAAGGGTAAAGACCCGATTTTCAATGGATAAAGATCCATGTTTCAAAGGGTAAAGACCCAAAGTTCGAAGGATAAAGATCCTTCTTTCAAGGGTAAAGACCCGATTTCAAATGGATAAAGATCCATATTTCAAGGGTAAAGACCCGACCTCCAATGGATAAAGATCCATTTTTATGGGTAAAGACCCAATCTCCAATGGATAAAGATCCATGTTCCTAGGTAAAAGACATAGTTTCCAATAGATAAAGATCTATTTTTGGTGGGTAAAGACCTACAATTCGTAAAAATGGAACAACCAGTTATGCCAGAATTCTCAACTGATAAAAGGTCAGATGAGTTAGACCAATCTCTCGAGTCTAGAACCCAAAACCTCAAAAATTAAGTCTTATTGCTTTTCACTCTCTTTCACTAAGGTTTCAGATCATTCAAGCAGGGGGCAAACTGTAGACCCTTAATTTTTGACCCAATCCGATCCAACATGCTTTATTTAGTCCAAAATAATTTTTGTTGTTTAATTGGTCCAAAATAATTTTAATTAAATAATTTTTTACCCTAGTATCTAATTTTTAGTAGTAAAAAATGAAAATAAACAAATAAAAATAAAATAAAAATAAGAGTTGGAAAAAATCGGCAGCAAAAAGTGGTCGCGCGGGCCATCGGGCCAACAGCGTTTCGCCCGCAGGCTCCTGCGGGCTGGCACGCCCACGGGCCCGTCGCCAGAATTTTTGCCAGCGCAAATTTTTCAGCTGCAATTTTTAGAATTCTAATCCAATTAGGTTTTAATTTCTTTTTTTTATTATTATTACTTACCTTAATTAATTAGGAATAAACAACCTAAAAACCACTATAAATAAGGACCAATTAAACCAAATCAGAGGAGGAAAAACTTTTCATGATAGCTTTAGGTTTTGAAACCAAATCAAGGAAGGAAAGGGAAAACTCAATTCAATTGATATTTATATCAGCAGTAGCATGAAAAAGGGAGAAGAAAAGAGGCAATCAAAGCTTGTCTTTGGAGCTAGTTCATCCAAGAAGAGTTATTTTTTGGAGAATCAACAAAAGAAGGTATGTTTTAATTCTTTTGATTTATGTTTTACAATAGCGAAATCTATAAAATTTAAGTTTTTTAAATAAAAAATCTTAGAGTTTTAATTTAATTTTTCCAAGTTTAGAACATTAAAAACGTGACTTTCTTTTCTAAAAGGACTCAAAATTGTTATTTTTTCTTCTTAAAAATCTTAAAACACCTATTTAACATATTTTTCTACCAAACCAAAATAAAATTCTGTTTCTATTAAAATTTTAAATTAGGTTCTTTTTCATTCAAAAAACCTTAAAAAACATCTTTTCTACTTATAACAACTTCAATTCATGTGTTTAAATTCATAAAATCTCATAAAATATCAAATTGCTATTTAAAACCCTAAAAATAATTTATGGCCGAGAATCCTAAATTTCAAAGCTTAAAATCCAAAAATCATCTTTTAAACCTAAAGTAATAAACCCTAACCCTTTTAAAATCTTAAACCCTAATTTTTATGAACTTTAAACCCTTTAAAACATAAAAAACATAAAAACCTAAAAAACTCAAAAAAGCTATAGTAGCTCAATTTACTATTTTAAAAACATGAATTAAAAAATATTTCAAAAGTGTCTAAAATTCAAGTTTTATTATTTCATCATTCAAATCTTAATTTGTTTAATCAAAGTGTCTTGCTAACCTTTAAAAAACATAAAACCTAATCTATTTTAATTACCTAAAAAGTCATAGTAGCTTAAACTTTAGAATTTCCAATGCCTTAACACATGAGGTAAATAACCCTAAATAGAAATAGTAGCTATACTTGAACTTTTATTTGTTTTATTCAATTCCATATTTATTTATGCTTTGATTTATTTTATTTAATTTTAATACTTGATTTATTTAATTTATCATGGATGGATGTTTGAATGATTTATATATTATGGATGATTATTTACCTCTATTAATTAATTTAGACTTCCAAAAGTTGTAAGAGGTATGTTTCCACTTGGTGGGTACCTCATTTGTTAAACATCATGTAATTTAATTTTCTCTTCTATTTTAGAACTTATGTAAAGGGCATGTTTCTACCTTTTGGTGGGTGTCCTACCTAGGCATGTGATGTAAGGACATGTTTCCATCCTTGGATTGGTGTCCATTTATTTGTTTTGTTTTGTTTGGACATTGCTTTGATTTTAATATAATGATGCTTTCTTTTTATTGTGTGTAATATGGATAATGTTATTATACTTAAGAATTTTATAATATTAAGACCTGTAAAGGAGGCCGGTTCCAATGAACCGGGCGTTGTGGGGGTGCTGGGCCATTTCTCACCTTCCCCACATGTACCCAACTTTCCGAACCCATTAGGGGGTTAGGGATTCCTTAGGAATCGAGTCATCCACCCCTTTCTTTTTCCCGGCCCGTCCGGGTATCGACTCCATTTTCTCCGGACTTAGGTCTGTGTTCTCTAAGGCCCCGAGCCTAAACAGTGCCGAAGTTGCAAGAACCATTCCACCGGGAGTGGGGGCGAAAATCCCTGCTCACACAAAGTCTCTCATCGTTCTTTGCCTTTCTTCAGCCATTTTAACAGATTGTGCAGATTCTGACTCAAAATCAGAAGTGTCCTCCTCTGTAGTATCAAATCCTATGTACAGTTCAAACTCTTCCCTGCTCCTTTTCACTCTCTGAATTTTTGGAATGACTGGGTATATCTCTCCTCCAAGTGATCTCCTACCTTGCATAAACAAAAATTTCTAAGAAAAAGAAATTATTAAAAGCAAAAGACAAAATAAAATCAAAAGTAAATAATGAAAAATAATCTAAACTATCTATGTTAATAAACAATTTCGCCAATTGGCCTCCCCGGTGACGGCGCCAAAAACTAGTTATGCTTGAATTAACTCTACCACAAAGCGTCACTCACAAGTATACGAGGTAGCTGTAGCAAAGGTGATCGCCCCAAGGTCGTCTCTCAAGGAAGCTAAAGTGACTAATTGATTATCAGATTATAAATAAAAAGTAATGAAGAAATTGAAATTGCTAACAACTTATGAAAAAGAGTGATTGAAGTTTAAAATGAATAAAAGTAAATTAAGCTATTGTTTTGATTCACTTGATAGAAAGGTCTAGGGTTTGCACTTCTCTACTACTTATGTGTATGAACGGTTATTCCTCTTAACTAATTTAATTTCAAAGATTAAATCTCAAACAACTTAATTAATCGAGTCAAGGAAATAAGCTCTCGCATTCAAACCTTTTTCAACTTATCTTGTTATAATTGAAATAATCTTTTTAATAGGTTATATCTCTAATTCACCTAAGTCCTTAATTGAATTGTTCCAGTATTAGACTTCATCTCTCAATCCATCATCTAATACCTAAAACACATAATTGGTGGCCAATCAATTATATATTAACAATATTTCATTCAATCAAGGCTAAAGAAATTATTAGCTAAGAGAATAACCAATTCATACAATCATAGCAGATCCATACAAACCCTAGACTAGATCAAATTAGTTCATCATGCTATCAAACATACTCATCTCATTAATGTTCAAAGAAATCAAATCAGACATGAAAATATCCATAAATACAATTTCAATGAAAATAAAGAGAATAAGTTCAAGAACAAAACCAAGTTACAAACTCCTTGAAGCTTCTGAAGAATCTCTTGTTCAAATCTTGCAAGAAGGATGTATCAATGGCTAGAACAATCTAATATAAGCTAGATAAAACATAGTGGAATCAAAAATCAAAGAAAAACTAAGTTATCAAAACCCTAATCTCTCTGACGGCTCAATTTGCTCTCAAAATCGTCAACAACCCCAAAACCCTAGCTTCTTTTTCCTTTTATATGAAACGTCCGCTTTAAAATCCACTACGGCTTTGGTTCATGAGAGACATAGCCAAGTTGGATGTGACTTGGCCGTGTGAGTGCTCTTTGGAGGAACACGGCCAGTGACTTGGCCGTGTCCCTTGCATGTGTCACCTACTGTGAGAATTTCTTCTTCTTTTCTTCTTTGGTTGAGTGACACGGCCAGTTGGAGGTTGACTTGGCCGTGTTGGACCCTTTTGGAGGGACACGGCCTGTGACTTGGCCGTGTCCCTTGCCTGTGTTCGCTTCTGTGAGATTTTAGTCTTCTTTTCCTTTGGACCTAAGTGAGACACGGCCAAGTCAACCAATCCTGGCCGTGTTTGAGCTTCTATGGAGGGACACGGCCACTAACTTGGCCGTGTCCCTTGAGTGTGTCAGCTACTGTGTCTTGACTTCTTTTTAACTTGGTATGGGACACGGCCAGTGATTTGGCTGTGTCCTCTGCCTGTGTCAGCTACTGTCCCTCTTTTCCTTCAATTTGCTTCCTTGCCTTTTTTAACCTAAAACAAAACTCAAACAAACTATAAATAAGAAGTAAATAAACAATAACCAACAAAACATAAACACCATACTAAAAACTAAATCAAAAACGACATAAACACTGAAATAAACTAAGACTACCAAAATTAATGAAAACACTAAACAAACCGATAAAAACTAACAAAATATCTAAATAAAACAATAATTATCATAATAAACAAGACACAAATCTATAACAAAAACTAATAAAACAACCATCAGTTGAGAGTCAGAGCTGAAGATGTTCCTAAGACAGCTTTCCGCACAAGGTATGGGCATTATGAGTTCTTAGTGATGCCTTTTGGGTTGATGAATGCACCTGCAGCTTTCATGGATTTGATGAATAGGGTGTTTAGGCCCTATCTAGATCAGTTTTTGGTGGTTTTCATTGATGATATTTTGGTGTATTCGCGTAATGAAGAGGATCATGACAAGCATCTGCGGATTGTATTGCAGACCTTGAGAGAGAAGCAATTGTATGCTAAGCTGTCAAAGTGTGAGTTTTGGCTTGATCAAGTGACTTTTCTGGGTCATATAGTTTTAGCAGATGGTATAAGAGTTGATCTAAATAAAGTTGAGGCTATTTTGAATTGGAGTCCACCGAAGTCTGTGACTAGAGTCAGAAGTTTTCTGGGTTTGGTAGGCTATTATTGACGGTTTGTGAAAGGTTTTTCTTTGATAGCTACTCCACTCTACAGATTACTTCGAAAGGGAGTTAGATTTGTATGGACAGATCAGTGTCAAGCTAGCTTTGAGCAGTTGAAGGAGATGTTGACTCAAGCTCCTCACTACAAAAATATTCGGCATTTGCGACGGAAATCTGCGACGGACATGTTTCCGTCTCAAATTTACTACGGATCTGCGACGGATTTGCGACGGAAGGACAAGTCAGAGGAATTTTGAGAAATTGGTCACAAATCCGTTGCAAATCCGTCGCAGATCTGCAACGAAAATCATTCCGTCGCAAATAATCGTCGCAAAAGTTGGCGCGGAAACTTGGCGCGAGAAAGACCAGGTATATTTTTTCGCAAATTTTTTTTCCGTCGCAGATTGGTTGTAGAAAACACTAAAAAAAGTAATTTGCAACGGAGATCTGCTACCGTCTATTGCCATCGCAAATTTCACTATAAAAATATTCGGCATTTGCGACGGAAATCTGCAACGAAAAATTTCCGTCGCAAATGTGCGACGGATCTGCAACGCATTTGCGACGGAATAATAAGTTGTAGGAATTTTGAGAAAGCCGTCGCAAATTGGTTGCAGATTCGTAATAAATCTGCGACGAATTTTTGTTCGTCACAAATTTCGTCGCTAAAGTTGGCGGGATTACTCCCGCCGAGAATTTTGCGAAAAAAATTTCCCGTCGCAGATTCGTTGCAAATTTGCTACCCATTTGCTACGGATTTGCGACGAAAATAAAATTTGACTATATATATGTATCCGTCGCAAATCGGTGGCAAATCTGTAGCAAATTTGCGACAGAAAATAGCCGTCAAAAATTTTTCGTCTTAAAACTAAAAGAAAATTTTTAGTGGGAGCCCAAAAAAGAAATTATAATTATTTGAAGTAAGTTAGAAGACTTATTTTATAAAAAAATACTAATTTTTATTTTTTACATAATTTCGTTATAGTCATTTTATTTTATCTCATTTCTCTGCATTTATCGTATAGCATGAATGATATATTTGAGTATCTGTTTAATTATTTTAAAGCATATTTTTATTTCAACAAATCGATTTATTTGTATAGCTTCATTTAAATATTTTATATATTACATTGATATTAATTTAATAATTTATAATGACAAATTAAATTTTAGTTATTATCACTAATATAAAATTTTAGTCAAAATCCTGGCAAGACATAATCATTTTCTACAACACTTTTCTAACAGGTTTCAACCGCCATAGCTGTTCTCTTCATTTTACGGCAAAAAAAATCCTGAATCGGAGCAACAATATGGATTCTCAAAACGCTAACCCTAATCCTAAAAAATCATTATATCCACAAGTAATCCAATCAAATCCTGAATCTCCTTCTTATCACTTTTCAAACCCTAATTCTCAATCCTCCTCCTCCTCCTCCAATCTTTACCCTACTATTGATATGCAAGACCTGGTTGAAAATCTCTTCCCCGAACCCGAACAATACTATCCTCATGTCCCTTCTGCTCCGCCGGTGGCTGTCGAGGAAGTACTGATTAAAATCCCAGGTGCTATTCTCAATCTCATTGATAAAAACTACAGTGTTGAGCTTGCTTGTGGCGATCTCTCCATTATTCGCCTCCATCAGGGTGATAACATTGTCGCCATTCTCGCTCGAGTTGGTGATGAGATTCAATGGCCGTTAGGCAAGGACGAGGCTGCTGTGAAATTAGACGATTCGCATTATTTTTTCTCCATCTGTTTCCCCAATGAGCGTCACGATTCAGATTCAAATGATGAGGAGGATAAGAAAAATAGAAATAAGAAAGCTGATGATTCGAGTGATATGTTGAATTATGGTTTGACGATTGCTTCTAAAGGGTAGGAGGCGTTTTTAAAGGAATTTGATGGGATTTTACAGGCTTACAGTTGTTTTACTGTGCAGAGAGTTTCAGAGAAGGCGAAAGCTAAAGGAGAAGGTTTGCTGGGTGATTTAGGATTGTCTGGGAGTTCACCAGTGGATTTACGGAATGAGGAGAAGAAAGAGATGATGGAGGGGAAATGTGCTGCATATTGGACAACTTTGGCACCCAATGTGGAGGAGTATAGTGGTACTGCTGCTAAGGTGATTGCTGCAGGTTCAGGACACTTGATCAAGGGAATCTTGTGGTGTGGGGATGTGACTATGGATAGAATAAAACGGGGGAATGAGGTCATGAAGAGAAGGATGACTCCCAGGTCCAAGTCAGAGATTAGTCCTGATACTATGAAGAGGATTAGAAGGTATAGATATTGCAGCAGTTTAGTGTTGATTTTGAATATGCCCTGTTTTTTTGTTTATTGATTGCTTGTATATTGGACTGTTGTGGAATGCCTTTCTGTTTGTATATATTTGTTCTGTTGTATTGCAACAGTGGACACATTTTCCTTAATGGCCAATAGTCATTGCCTTCATAATAAACTAAAAATCAACGCTTTCAATTTTAATTTTGGTGTTCTTTTCTTTTTAACATGATTTTATCCAATGAATTTCAGTGATTCTGTATCATTACTTTGCTTGATTTGAAACAAATGTATAGTGTTATTTTATTTGATTGTCCTGTAGAGTTAAGGCAATGACAAAAATGACAGAGAAAGTTGCAAATGGAGTTCTTTCTGGGGTTGTGAAAGTATCTGGAATTTTCACTAGTAAAGTTGCAAATTCAAAAGTGGGCAAGAAATTCTTTGGCCTCCTACCAGGGAAGATTGTGCTTGCGTCTCTTGATGGATTTAGTAAGTTACCATCGAAAGCCCTTCATTTAATATTGCACATTGAATAATAGATAATATTAAATCATTTAATATTTTTATCAGTTCTGTACATATATATATTTTTTCATTCAAATTGAGGTACATATATATATTTTGAATGTGCAAAACAAGAAATTTCCCTTTAATTTGAAGTTTGGCGTTGAATTGAAATTTCTACATCTTACTTATTAACATAAATAATTTGTCTAAATGTTTATATTCAGAATTTGAATTTGAGACTTTCGACAAAAGAGAAGAAATTCTCTATCTTCTCATTTCATCCATTGAGAATAAAATTTATTTATTAATTACAATCAACTGCTTGAACATATTGTTGTATAATAGTAGCTAGTAGGTATGAAGCATCTTGAAGCTATCCAGTTAGAAAGGGATAGCCAGAGTTGCAACAGCGAGAAGGGGAAATTTTCTATGGATGGTGAGACCAGGACATTGAGTCATATCCAAATCTTTCCCACTAGCTCCACTGGCCAATTCCCAGTTGAACTGATTCACAAGATCTGCCAACACAATCTCAATAGTTACTATGGCAAATAAAACTCCAGGGCACCCTCTCCTACCAGCTCCAAATGGAATTAACTCAAAATCATGTCCTTTAAAATCTACACAAATATTCAAGAATCTCTCAGGCCTAAACTCCTCCGATTGGTTCCATTTGGCAGGATCTCTCCCAATTGCCCATGCATTTGTAAATATTATCGAACCAGCATCTATGTCATATCCATTTATTTTGACATCTTTGGTTGATTTTCTTGCAACTAGTAATGGAATTGGAGGATATAACCTGAGAGTCTCTTTTAAAAAAAATTTTATATGCATGTCATATTCCTAAATGAGTTATTATCACTAATTTATTATGTCTTATGCATGTTCTTGATATATGCATATATAATAAGTGAGAGTTTCTATGCCTTTGATTGAGTTATTTAAAAATTGTGGTTAAGCACAATATAATCTTCAACCATCTTAAGTATTTCTCACATCAAGTTGCAATATGGAAATAAGTCTCTTAAAGATTACATTTGGCTTATTCTAACTAATTTCTAGTAGTCTCCCTCTTCAATTTTTCCAATTAACGTTGACTAGTTTTTATTCATTCAACAGAAAATTGGATGTGAGCTATTCTTGTTTGAAGCAATATAAACAAAAGCTTTGACACAATCAGTTGGTCCCTCTTGTAAATAAACTACTGCTATTTGAATCATGAGCTGGCATACTATGAGTTCTGTAAATATCAAACTGAAAAATGCAATTTTCCATGACATATTATCACATCGAGCAA
This sequence comes from Garcia nutans, assembly GCA_947685225.1. NCBI lineage: Eukaryota > Viridiplantae > Streptophyta > Magnoliopsida > Malpighiales > Euphorbiaceae > Garcia > Garcia nutans. The sequence continues at coordinate 31,849,657 of CANTUV010000013.1, forward strand.
TTTGGTGTTGAATTTTCTTTACGGTAAATAATTTCATTAGACCTTCATATGTTGGCACATCAATATTCATTCTTTTTAGTGTGTTTCCAGTGCTTCACATCTACATTAATGCTCTTAATGAGCTGTTATTTTATTTTATTGTACTTTCACTTAGCTCTTGATATTGTTCTGTTTCTGGTTTTTCTTCATCAACTTTTATGTGGATTTGCTTCTGTTGAGCATTACTTAGGCGCTTCATTTATTTTTTTTTTTGTAGTGCCACCAATGTCAGGTGAAGAGGAGCGATTGTGGAGTATTGTGAAGGCTAATTCGACGGATTTTGATGTATGGACTGCCTTGATTGATGAGACAGAGAAGGTGGTAAGGGTATGGATTTCCAATTATATGTTGAAGTGCTAGTGGCTAAGCTCATAAACGTTTATCCTTCACACCAGTTTTTTTTTCGGTGAATAGCCGGTTGAGGTTTAACATGCATACCTCTGTTAGGCACAAAGCCAGCTGTTCATAACTGATTGAGTGTGTGTGCGTGTTTTTGGGAAATGGAATTATTGAAGTATAAGTAAAATTTTGTATTACTTGGATAACTTAATCTTAGAGTGGGATGGGAAGCAAAATCGCATTGCACATGCAGCTAATTGTATTTAGTTATTCTTTCTTTCAACATCTTAGTTGTTTTTATTCTTGAAAGGTAAAAAAAGAAAATTTAAATCAGACATTGGTTGGATTGAAGATTAGGTTTAGTTCTAAATGGGAAACTTCTCAAATTGAGAGTGAGTTTGTGAATAGATTGCATGCATGTTTTCCATATAAAATTTAATTTGATAAAGTCACTTGCTAGAGCATTGGAGCTTTTATTTTTTCCATGGTTCCTTTTCCTAAAAGTTGCACTTGCTTTTTGACTCTTTTTTCTTTTCTTTTGGAGTTAACATTTTCATCCAAATTTGATGCAGGATAAGATATTGAAAATTTGAAAAGTATATGATGTCTTTTTGGCTGAATTCCCATTGTGTTATGGTTATTGGAAGAAGTACGCAGATCATGAGGCACGCATTGGTTCTATGGACAAAGTGGTGGAGGTATATGAACGAGCTGTTCTGGGGGTGACATATTCAGTGGACATTTGGTTGCATTATTGTGTATTTGCTATAAATACATATGAAGATCTGGATACAATTAGAAGGTAATAGATGTTCATGTTCCCACTGATGCTGTTGGTATACATCGGAATCATGATTGGTTGATTTCTTGTGTCACAAGAGTCTAGTAATTTTATCAAGTACTGTGAAAACTGCACATTCAAAGTGCATGCCTATGTTATCAAGTACTATGAAAACTTTATTCTTGAAAATGGGAGCCGAACATTTATGCAATGCTAATTTTACCATATATATCTAACTTATATTAGTGCTTTCAGAAGTGCAGCAATCTAGAAGCAGTATTTGGATAGTGGTATAAGGAAAGTATGTCTTGGAGGCCTCCACTCTTAACCTCAAGTATGTCTTGCAGACTCAACCAGAATTCAGGCCTCCAATGTCTGAAGTTGTTCAGGATCTGAAAGACGTGATAAGGAGAGAACGCCCCAGCACTATAATTTAATATTGAAGATCTATATTGTTATTTTCAAGATAGATTATTTATAGTAGTGTTCTTAACACTTGTATAGTTAAATTGTAAAATATTTTATTCTATTGAAGATTAATAAAAGAATTATTTTTATCAATGTAATTAGTGTTTTTTTAGATTGTGTTTAAATGTTTCAAATGTATTTATAAAGTTCTCATAAAATTAATTGATAATATAAATAGTTCTAATAAAAATTAATATTAAATTACTACGGATTTGCTATGAATCTGCGACGGATATTTGAAATCTATGACGGAATCTGCGACGGAATCTGTGACGGCAATCTGCGACGGAATCTGCGATGAAATTGCGATGGAAATCTGTGACGGAATCTGCGACGGAAATCTGGGACGAAATCTGCGACGGCTGCCCTTTACCCGCGAAAATTTAAGCGCGAGATTTGCAACCGCCGAGTGGTTGCAAATCCGTCGCAATCTGCGACGGCCTGTCGCAAATTGAAAATTGCGACGCCTTTTTTACTAACGGATCGTATCCGTCGCAGATCGGTCGCAAAACTTGATTTGCGACGGATCTGCGACGGATTCTGTCCGTCGCAGATAGCGTGTTTTTTTGTAGTGCCTGTTCTTACTTTGCCTATGGAAGATAAACCATATGTGATTTACAGTGATATTTCACATAATGGTTTAGGATGTGTTTTGATGCAAGAAGGTAGAGTCATAGCTTATGCTTCTCGGCAGTTGAAGCCGCATGAGCTTAATTATCCAACGCATGATTTGGAGTTGGCAGCTATAGTGTTTGCTTTGAAGATTTGGCGACACTACTTGTATAGGGAGAAGTGTTTTATTTATACAGATCATAAGAGTTTGAAATATTTGGGTGTTCAGAGGAAGCTGAATCTTCGACAAAGACGGTGGTTGGAGTTGATCAAAGACTATGATTGTTTGATTGATTACCATCCTGGTAAGGCAAATGTTGTTGCGGATGCCTTGAGTCGGAAGTCATTAGCAGGTTTGACTACTTATTCTCTCTCATTGCTTGTTGAGTTGAGAGCGTTGCATGCTAGTTTTGAATTATGTGATGATGGTGCATTGTTGGCTCAGTTGCAGTTGAGACCGGTGTTGTTGGATCAGATTAAAGAGGCTCAATTGGCTGATGAGAAAATTCAGAAAGTTATGTCAGATTGCCAAAATGGGGAGAGCCGAGATTTCCATGTGAGAAGTGATGGTAGCCATTGGTTCAAGGATAGATTGTGCGTTCCTGATGATGCTAGTTTAAAAAAGATTATTTTGGAAGAAGCACATCAATCGGTTTTGACTATGCACCCTGGGATTACTAAAATGTATCATGATTTGAAGCAACATTACTGGTGGTCAGGTATGAAGAGAGAGATAGCGGAGTTTGTATCTAAATGTCTCACTTGTCAGAGGGTGAAAGCTGAGCATCAAGTTCCAACGGGGTTGCTTCAACCTTTATCAGTGCCTGAATGGAAATGGGAACGTGTGACAATGGATTTTGTATCTGGTTTGCCATTGACTCAGAAGAAGCATGATGCTATCTGGGTGATTATTGATCGGTTGACAAAGACAGCTCATTTTCTTACAGTTAGAATGGATTATTCTCTTGAGAAGTTGGCTGAGCTGTATATCAGTGAGATAGTGAAATTTCATGGACTTCCAATTTCTTTAGTGTCTGATCAAGATCCTCGGTTTACTTCAAGGTTTTGGAAAAGTTTACATGGTGCTTTGGGTTCTCGATTGCACTTTAGCACTGCTTTTCATCCGTAGACAGATGGGCAGTCAGAGAGAGTGATACAGATTTTAGAGGACATGTTGAGAAGCTGTGTCATTGAATTCTCTGGAAGTTTGGACAGATTTTTGCCATTGATGGAATTTGCTTATAACAACAGTCATCAATCTAGTATTAAAATGGCACCATTTGAGGCTTTGTATGGAAGAAGATGCAGAACGCCTCTGTGTTGGAATGAAGTTGGAGAAGGCAAGTTGATTGGTCCCGATTTGATTAAGGAAACAGAAGAGAAAGTGAAGATAATTCGAGATCGGTTGAAAGCAGCTTCAGATAGATAGAAATCTTATTCAGATTTGAAGAGAAGAGACATAGAGTTTGATGTTGGAGATAAAGTATTTCTAAAAGTGTCTCCTTGGAAAAAGATTTTGAGATATGGAAGAAAAAGGAAGCTAAGTCCTTGTTTTATTGGACCTTATGAAGTATTAGAAAGAGTTGGACCAGTTGCTTATCGACTCGCTTTGCCGCCTGAGTTGGATAGAATTCATAATGTCTTCCATGTTTCTATGCTGTGGAGGTACAGATCAGATCCATCTCATGTTTTGTCCGTTGAATCTATTGAGGTGAGTCCGGATCTAACTTTTGAAGAAGAACCAGTTGCTATTTTGGCACATGGAGTGAAAGAGTTGAGACATAAGAAAGTGCCAATTGTGAAGGTTCTTTGGAAGAATCATGGTAGAGAAGAGGCAACTTGGGAGAGTGAGCAAGCAATGCGAGATCAATATCCTCAATTGTTTCAAACTTAAGATTAGGTAATTTCGAGGATGAAATTTCATTTAGAGGGGGAGAATTGTAATATCCCAAAGTATACCCTAAAAGTTTTGGAATATTTTATTATTGTATTTGGATTAAATGTATATGTTTAAATGGAAAGAGAAATGAGGTAAGGGAAGAGTGTATATGTTGTATATATAGTGATATATACAACATATACAAGTCAAAGAAATGGAAGTCAAAGAAGATTAATTAATTATTTTAAATTAATTAAATTAATTAAATGGAAAATTGAATTAGTGAGTGGATGAAGATATTTGATTATTTTAATATTTAATTGCTTGGTGGAGGTTTAAAGAGAAGAAGTGGTTGACTTTGCCATTCATTCATTCTTCTTCTTCTTCTTCTTTCATTGTTGTTGGCCGGGTATCACAATAGCAAGAGAGGAAGAGAGTTTTTTATTTTCCAAACTCAAGATTGAAGGATGTTTCAAGTGATCAAGTTGGAAATCTAAGAAGTTTCATAATTTTTGGTAAGTTTCCACTTGATTCCTTAGTTTTCTTTTAAGTTGTATTTGAGTTTGATGGTTAATTATTGGTGGTATGAGTATGTTTGATTGTGGGGTGTTTGAGAGTATTTGGTTTATTTGATTTTGATTTTTGGGGTTGGATTGAAGAGAAAGTGTTAGGTTTGGTGGAAGAACAAGTGTTGTGTTTGAGTTGTGTGTATGTGATGGTTGTGAATTGGTGTTTGTTTTATTAGTTTTTGTTATAGTTTGTGTCTTGTTTATTGTGTTAATTATTGTTTTATTTAGGTCTTTTGTTAGTTTTTATTGATTTGTTTAGTGTTTTCTTTAATTATGTAATTTTAGTTTGTTTTAGTATTTAGGTCGTGTTTGATCTAATTTTAGGTAAGTTTTATGTTTTGATTATTGATGTTTATTTATGTCTTGTTTAAGTTTTTGTTTGTAAGTTGTGTGTCAGGTAGAACAGGCAAGGAAATGAATTGAAGATAAAAAGGGACAGTAGCTGACACGGGCATAGGACACGGCCAAGTCACTGGCCGTGTCCCATATCAAGTTAAAAGGAAGTTCAAGACACAGAAGCAAACACTGGCAAGGGACACGGCCGTGTCTTGTGGCCGTGTCCCTCCTAATTCATTCACACGGCCAAGTCAAGCTCCACTTGGCCGTGTCACTCAGCAAAGAAGAAAAGAAGACCAAAAGAAGCAGTAGAAGACACTGGCAAGGGACACGGCCGTGTCAACTGGCCGTGTCCCTCCAACAAGCTCAAACACGGCCAAGTCAAGCTTGACTTGGCCGTGTCACTCAACAAAGAACAGAAAGAAGAAAGGCAAGCAGAGGCAGACACTAGCAAAGGACACGGCCGTGTCCACTGGCCGTGTCCCTCTTAGAGACACTCACACGGCCAAGTCACTTCTGACTTGGCCGTGTCCCTCATGTATCAAACACGGAGCGGATTATTAACGCGTACGATTGATATAAAAGGAAAAGAAAGTGAGGGTTTCGGGGTTGGACGATTTAGAATAGATTTTGGAGCCGTCAGAGATTAGAGCTAGGGTTTTAACTTTGTTTTCTTTGATTTTAATTTCATTTTGGATTAAACTAGATTAGATTAAATTGTTCTAGCCATCAAGACATCCTTCTTGCAAGATTGAACAAGAGATTCTTCAAAAGCTTCAAGGAGTTTGTAACTTGGTTTTGTTCTTGAACTTATTCTCTTTATTTTTATTGAATGGATATTATCATGTCTATTTTGATTTCTTTGAACATTAATAAGATGAATATGTTTAATTGCATTATGAACTAATTTGATCTAGTCTAGGGTTTGTATGGATCTGCTATGATTGTATGAATTGGTTTTTCTCTTAGCTAATAATTTCTTTAGCCTTGATTGAATGAAACATTGTTAATATATAATTGATTGATCACCAATTATGTGTTTTAAGGTATTAGATGATGGATCGAGAGATGAAGTTTAATACTTGAACAATTCAATTAGGGACTTAGGTGAATTAGAGATATAACCTATTAAAAAGATTATTTCACTTGTAACAAGATTAGTTGAAAAGGTTTGAATGCGAAAGCTTATTTCCTTGACTTGATTAGTTGAGTTGTTTGAGATTTAATCTTTGAAATTGAATTAGTTAAGAGGAATAACCGTTCATACATATAAGTAGTAGAGAAGTGCAAACCCTAGACCATTCTATCAAGTGAATCAAAACACAGCTCAATTTACTTTTATTGTTTTAAACTTTAATCAATCTTCTTCATTATTTAGCAATTTATAAATCTCTTTATTACTTGTTAAACATAATCTGATAAGCAATTAACCACTTTAGCTTCCTTGAGAGAACGACCTTGGGGCGATCACCTTTGCTACAGCTACCTCGTATACTTGCGAGTGACGCTTTGTGGTAGAGTTAATTTGAGCGTAACAAGTTTTTGGCGCCGTTGCCGGGGAGTCTAATTGGCGTAATTGTTTATAAAAAAATAATAATAATAAAAACAAAATTTCTTTAGATTATTTTTCATTGTTTTCATTTCATTTTATTTGTCTTTTGCTTTTAATTGTTTCTTTTTCTAGATATTTTTGTTTATGCAAGGCAGGAGATCACTCGAAGGAGAGCTGCACCCATTCATTCCAGAAATTCAGAGAGTAAAAAGGAGCAGAGAGGAGTTTGAGCTCTACACCGGATTTGATACTTCGGAGGAAGACACTTCAGATTTTGAGTCAGAATCTACACCATCAGTTAAAATGGCTGAAGAAAGACAAAGAACCATGAGAGATTTTGCTAGACCTGTCATTGGGACTTCCACTTCTTGCATAAGACTGACAGATGCAGCAAGAAACTATGAATTGAAGAACATCCATTACAATATGCTGCCATCATTCTATGGAGTTCCAAATGAAGATCCTTTGAATTTTATTCGGGATTTCTACTCCACCCTCAACACTTTTCCTTTGGGAGGACTTACAGAAGATCAGTTGAGGATGCGATGTTTCCCTTATACTTTGAAGGACAGGGCAAAGAGCTGGCTCATGATGTTGCCTGAGAATTCACTGACAACTTGGGAGCAAGTTTACAATAAATTCATGGGCAAGTTCTATTCACACCAGAAGACAGCTGAGTTGAGAGGAAAGATTGCTACATTCTCTCAATTTGAAGGAGAGCCATTTCATGAGGCTTGGGACAGATTCAAGATGCTATTGATCCAGTGCCCGCATCATCACTACCCACTTCAACTACTTAATTAGTTTTTCTATGATGGTCTCACCCAGCAATTTCAGAACACTGTTGATAATGCAGCTGGGGGAGCCATGGGAGAAAAGACAGCTGATGAGACTTATGAGATTTTTGAGATGTTGGGAGCTAATTCTCAACAGAAGAATGTAAGGGGAAGAAGCAAGGGAGTGAATCAACTGGAAGCCAATACTGAAATGGTTAGTCAAATAGCTGAGTTGACAAGGCAGGTTCAGATGCTAAACATGAAGAACAACGTTTCTTCATCCACTCAAGAGGTGTGTGGAATCTGTGGGACATTTGGGCATGGAGCAAATATATGTCCCTCTGCATATGAGACTTTTGGGAATGAAGCTGAGCAAGTTAATGCTATGGGGGGATTTCAACCACGAGCTAGGAATGATCCTTACTCTAACACTTACAATCCTGGTTGGAGGAGTCACCCCAATTTTTCCTGGACAACAAATAATGCTCAACAGCCATTCCATTTACTCCAGAGACAGAACCAACAGCAGGGCCAATCCTCAAATCAAAATCAAGGACAGCCTAAAAGAGAGAGTTTGGAAGACAGTTTACAAGCTTTCATCAAAGTCAGTGCTCAAAACCAAGAGATGAACAACAAGAGACTGGATTCCTTGGAAGCATCCTTTAAGAAGGTGGAGACCCAAGTGGGGCAACTTGCACAACAGATGCAGATTCAACAAAAGGGGAAGTTCCCAAGTCAACCTGAGCAGGCACAAGCAGTAACTGTTCTTAGGAGTGGCAAGGTAATTAATAATAATGTTGAAAATAACTCTGTGAATGCAGGTGAGCAAGAAAAGAACAAGGAAGGAGAATTAGAGAACAAAGGTGCTGAAGAAGGATCAATGGAGAAGTCCCCTACACCAGATTTGCACAAGGCAAGTAATCCATACCGGCCACCTATACCATTTCCTAGCAGGTTGAAGGATGATAAAAAAGATAAGCAGTTTTCAGATATCTTCAATATGCTATCTAAGGTAAGTATCAACTTACCCTTACTTGAAGCAATTAAGAACATGCCGGCTTATGCTAAATTCTTCAAAGAACTGAATACCAAGAAAAAAAGGTATGAGCCAAACGAAAAGCTGATAGTTTCTGAGGTAGCTAGTGCTGTTTTGCAGCATAAACTGCCTCCTAAGCTAAAGGATCCTGGAAGTTTTATTATTCAAATTGCTATGGGGAATGGGAAATGTACTGATGGCATGTGTGATTTGGGGGCTAGTGTGAATTTAATGCCTTACTCTGTTTATCTTGATTTAGAACTAGGGGAACTTAAACCAACAAAAATGGTATTGCAATTAGCTGATAGATCTCTTAGATTCCCGAAAGGGGTCATAGAAGATGTGTTAGTTAAAGTTGGTGGTTTGATAGTACCTGTGGATTTCATTGTTCTTGACATGGAGGTAGGTAATTCTTCACCATCTGCACACACCATTTTGCTGGGTAGGCCTTTTATGGCGACTACTAATACTTTGATAGATGTTAAGAATGGAAAATTATCAATGACTGTTTTGGGACAAACTGTGGAATTTTCTATTTTTAACACTTCTCCTATTCCTACAACTGCCTTATATGAGGATTGTTCTTTCATTGATTGTATTGATGCAGTTGTTTCAGATGCTTTCTTGCAGACAGGTTCTGCTGATAAATTGGAGCTGGCTTTGACCTTGGATAGTGATTTGGAAATTTTTGATGCAGAAATAGCCAGTTGTCTTGAGACCTTAGAAAGTGCTGAAATAGAGGAGTTTAAGGATGATCCAGTTTGTGAGTTTTCCCCCATTGAAAAAGAAGAGGAGAACCCCTCACTAGAGTTAGAGCTGAAAGAGTTACCTAAGAATCTGAAATATGTGTTTTTAGGAGATCACAACACTTTACCTGTGATAATATCTAGTGAACTTAGTGAAGGGGAGGAGATGAGGTTAGTGAGTGAGCTTAAAAGATTGAAGAGAGCAATAGGATGGGGATTGAGTGACATCAAGGGTATTAGCCCTTCCATGTGCATGCATAGAATCACTTTAGAAGAGGGAGCTAAACCTGTGAGGGAAACCCAAAGGAGACTTAACCCAAATATGAGTGAAGTGGTTAAGAAGGAAGTGCTCAAATTGCTGGATAAAGGAGTAATTTATCCAATTGCCAATAGTGAGTGGGTGAGCCCAGTACATGTAGTTCCTAAGAAATCTGGAATCACTGTGGTGAAAAATGAGAAGAATGAGTTGGTTCCTACTAGGACTACTACTGGATGGAGAATGTGCATCGATTATAGGAAGTTGAATAATGCTACAAAGAAAGATCATTTCCTTCTTCCTTTTATTGATCAGATGTTAGATAAACTTTCTGGACACTCACATTATTGTTTTCTGGATGGCCTTTCAGGTTATTATCAGGTGCCAATAGCTCCAGAGGATCAGTCCAAGACAACCTTTACTTGCCCTTTTGGGACTTATGCATTTCGACGTATGCCCTTTGGCTTGTGCAATGCACCTGCAACTTTTCAGAGATGCATGATGTCTGTCTTCTCAGATATGATCGATGATTTTATTGAGGTATTTATGGATGATTTTTCTGTTTTTGGTAATTCTTTTGATAATTGCCTCAATAAACTTGTTCGTGTGCTTGAGAGATGCATTGAATGTAACCTCACTTTAAGTTGGGAAAAGAGTCATTTTATGGTTACTCAGGGCATTGTTTTAGGTCATGTGGTGTCAAGTAAAGGAATTGAGGTAGATAAGGCTAAAATTGAACTGATTGCTAAGTTACCCCCACCTACCTCAGTTAAGGGAATAAGAAGTTTTCTAGGGCATGCAGGATTTTACAGGAGGTTTATTAAAGATTTTTCCAAAATAAGCCAACCATTGTGCCATTTATTGGGGAAAGATGTTCCATTTGATTTTACAGCACAATGCATGCAAGCTTTTAATTCCCTTAAGGAAAAGTTGACTGGTGCACCTGTGATTGTAGCTCCTGTCTGGTCTTTACCTTTTGAAATCATGTGTGATGCTTCTAACCATGCAGTAGGAGCTGTTCTTGGGCAAAGAGTTGACAAATACTTGAGAGTAATTTATTATGCCAGTTTAACTCTGAATAGTGCACAAATGAACTACACCACAACTGAGAAGGAAATGTTAGCTGTTGTTTTTGCTTTAGACAAATTTAGAGCTTATTTAATTGGGTCAAAAATTATTGTGCATTCTGACCATGCAGCTCTTAAATATCTTTTAACAAAACAGCATGCTAAACCACGATTAATTAGATGGGTGTTGTTGTTGCAAGAGTTTGATTTCCAGATCAGGGATACTAAGGGTAGTGAGAATGTTGTTGCTGATCATTTATCCAGATTACCTTACTTTAATGAAAATCTTGCATCTGATAGCATTCATAAAAATTTAGAAGAATTTCCTGATGAGCATCTGTTTGTGGTAATTCATGCCCCTTGGTTTGCAGATATTGCTAACTATCTTGCTTGTGGCATTTTGAGATCTAACATGTCCTTTCAGGAAAAGAAAAGGTTTCTACACTTGAGTAAGTTTTATTTTTGGGATGAGCCTTATTTATTCCGGATATGCAAAGATGAGATAATTCGCAGGTGTGTAGCTGAGGAAGAACAACTGAGTGTTCTTCAATTTTGTCATGACTTTCACTGTGGGGGTCATTTTGGAGGAAGAAAGACTGCAGAAAAGGTGCTTCAAAGTGGTTTTTACTGGCCTACTTTATTTAAAGATGCTCAAGACTATTGTAAGAGCTGTGATCGTTGCCAAAGAGTAGGTAACATTGGGAGGAGAAATGAAATGCCCCTTCAGTCATTTATTGTTGTTGAACTGTTTGATGTGTGGGGAATAGACTTCATGGGTCCTTTCCCCAAATCCTTTGGTTATGAATACATTTTAGTTGCTGTAGATTATGTTTCAAAATGGGTGGAGGCAATCCCCACCCGTACTAATGATGCTAATATTGTTGTTAAATTTGTGAAGGAAAACATTCTTAGCAGGTTTGGCACACCAAGGGTGATAGTCAGTGATGGGGGAAGCCATTTTTGCAACAGGCTTTTTGAGAAGTTAATGCACAAATCTGGTGTGAAGCACAAGGTGGCAACCCCATACCATCCACAGACTTCTGGGCAAGTGGAAACATCAAATAAGCAGCTAAAAGGAATTTTGGAGAAAACAGTCAACACATCCAGGAAGGATTGGGCAAGCAGACTGCACGATGCACTATGGGCGTATCGGACTGCTTTCAAAACCCCTCTTGGTATGAGTCCATATCGATTGGTGTTTGGAAAAGCTTGTCACTTACCAGTAGAGTTGGAGCACAGAGCATATTGGGCAATCAAGACTCTAAATTTGGACTTGGACAAAGCAAAGAGAGAAAGATTTCTGCAAATTTCAGAGTTAGATGAGCTGAGGAATGAGGCTTATGAGAGCTCGAGAATTTACAAGGATCGCACTAAAGCACTTCATGACAGAATTATAGTGCGAAAGACATTGAGTCCAGGTATGAAGGTTTTACTTTTTAACTCACGACTCCATCTTTTTCCAGGTAAACTCAAGTCTCGATGGAGTGGTCCTTTCGAGATAACACAGGTATATCCTTCTGGTGCAATTGAATTACTTAACTCTAGAACAGGTGAGACTTTCAAAGTGAATGGACAAAGAGTTAAGCCATACAATGAAGGACTTCAGGAATTAAGGGTCATTGACAGTACTTTGATTCATGATCCCTAAGCCTTGCATGATGTCCAGCTATATGACATTAAAGAAGCGCTAAATGGGAGGCAACCCATCGGTTTGCATTTATTTTTCGTAGTTGTAATTTTCAGTTTAGCGAGTTTTGATTTATGTTCGGTTTCAATAAATGGATTGTGCTTTAATCGGTTTTTCTTTACTTTGTGTTTCAGGGTGTTTATAAAAGAGGGTTTGCAAAAATCGTTTAAAAAAAAATTGTAAAAAGTAAATAAAAAGGCAGTAGGTGACACGGCCAAAGGACTTGGCCGTGTCCCTGGGCCGTGTCACATACTGGACACGGCCAAAATTTTTCAAATATATATAAAAAAAAAAAAAAAATTTTGAACGATTTTGCCAATTTGCACAGAATGGGACACACCCATGGGACACGGCCGTGTCACCTGGCCGTGTCCCCCATTTTGCTTCAGACACGGCCGTGTTAGCTTGACTTGGCCGTGTCTCTCCAATTTCACACACCAGACACGGCCAAGTTCCCATAAACACGGCCGTGTCCATCATTTTTTTTTAACTTTAAAAGTCACGATTTTTGCACAGATTTCATTTTTAATCCCTAATCTCTTTTCTTCGTCCCTCTCTCGTTCTCTCTCTCTCTCGCTCTCTCTTATCGCCATAGCCATTGTTTTGATTGCAATTTTCCAATTCTTTCCTTACCGCATCAAATTTCTTCAACAAATCTTGACATATTCATTTAAAACTCCATCTTTACTCATATACTTGTGCTTTAATTCAGTTTTGGGTTGAATTTTCAGATTCCTAAGGATGCCAAGAACAAAGACTATTTCACACCACAAGGCGAAGAGGCCTAGCACCGGAGGAGCTTCTTTTTTTTCATCCGCTGTACCTTCGAAACGAGCAAGTCTTTTGGCTAGGGGTTTTTACCCAACAAGGTATGTAAATGATGAATCGCTTGATGCCTTGAAAATTAGGACTGATTTCTATAAATATGTGCAATACCTTGGGTGGGAGACTTTTGTCACCTTAAGACCGTTGCAGTTTGAGGAGCTTACTTTGGAATTTTTGACATCCCTTAAGGTGGAAAGGGATGATAAGAAAATTTGCAGGAAATTGATGTTTAAGTTGTTGGGAAAACCATTTGTGCTTAATATTGATGAGTTAAATGCTATTTATGGTTTTCATCAGCATGGGGAACGGTCATTACCCAAAGAATTTAGGCAACAGTTTGCTTGGGGAGCCTTGGGCTCTGGTACCTATGTTGCCAAATCGGCTAAAGCATCTAGATTGAGAAAGCCTGCTATAAGATATTTGCATAGGTTTATGGCCTGCGGATTCTTTGCCCGGAAGGAAAGCCCGGGTGTGGTTGCGCTGAATGAATTATTTTTCCTTGATAGTGTTTTGAATGAGATGAATGTCAGTGCTGGCTATTGGTTAGCCGATATTTTTGATTCTGTGGCTAACGGAAGAAAGGGGGCAATTTGTGTTGGAGGGTTGGTTACCACACTAGCAGTAGCCCTGGTTGAGGATTTTGATCCGAGTGCTACTCGTATGACTAGGATATTGGGTAATGACTCTCTTGATTTAGCTACATTGGCAAAGATGAACATGGTGGTGTGTAGGAGGGGAACTTTTGTGATGCCTTCAGCTGAGCCTGAAGCACAGGGAGACAGGCAAAAGAGAGCCCGGGTTGAAGGGGAGTCCGACTCGGATTCTCTTGATTTAGATGAGGATGCTCCGGTCTCGGAACATCAAAACGTACTTTTGAGGATTGAGGCCCTGGAGGGCAAGGTAGATCGATTGGAGGGAAAGATAGATGGACTGACAGGCACGGTGAACCGAAACCATATTGAGATGTTGCAACAGATGGATCAGATTAACAGCAACCTTGCCAAAATTATGAGTCTTCATCCCTCGGCTGCATCATCTTCTCGCCCGCCTTTTCCTTAGACTTTGTGTTCCTTGTTTTATTTTATTTTATTTAGTGTACTTTTGTTTTATTTTTCCTTTTTGTTTTTCCTGTTAAAACTTTTGTGTTTGGATATTTTATTGTATTTTTGTTATCAAACTTTTGTGTTTGTGATGGAAAGCTAGGATTTTGCCTCACCAAGTACGATGGAAGACAGGTTGTCCTTTAACTCTTTTTATTTATTATTCTTGTTTTCCATTGAGGACAATGTCAATTTTAAGTGTGGGGTACTCTTTAAGCTTTCCTTTAATTCTTGTTGTGCTTATCGTGTTGTTTTGTTTATTGTGTTTGTTATGCATGGTATAATTGTTGAAAATTTATTGATCTTTGCTGTGATTCTAGCATTATAGTTGAGACTTTGGTATCAGCATAGTAATGTGCATTTGAATTCATTCGGGATTAATTTTCGCATTCTGCAATTCATGACATGTAAATCTTTGTGAAACCACCTGTGTGAGCTTTGAGCCTCATAAAATTTGATATTATTGTCAATTAATTTTCCTTTCTTAAGTGTGCACCTTCATGATGTTGCATCTCTAGAGTTTGCTTTTGCATACTTATTGAACTCACATTATGATTTATTCTCAAGTTTTTAAAATGATGAAGGCAATTAGGTTAGCCCCTTTAGCTTAAGGAGACTTCCCTTTATATTGATTTCCTTAGTAAGCCAAGTTGAGCCATTGACCGTTTCTTGTTTGATTAACATAATTCTCAACTTAACATGTTCTTATTATCATCATACCTATGCATTAAGGAATGGAGTTGTATGATTAGACAATAGGGTAGTTTATTTCAAAGTGTGGGGTAAGCAAGTAAAAAATTAATGGAATTGCTAATTGGGGGTTGAAATGCATACTTTGCAAATTATATTTGATTAAGAGTCATTATTCTTTTCCTCTACATTTTAAGCTAGATGTTCCATTAAATTCTTAATTTTGTATATATATATATTTAAAAAAAATAAAAAAAAATGAATGATAAAAGTAAAAAAAAAGAGTAAATAAAAGAAAAGTTATATATATATACAAAATTCATATATGTTCTAGCATTGGTTATCAAAAGAGGAATGTTGACTCATGTATTTATGCAAATATGTAAGATTATCAAGGGTTGGTGAGTATGCCGTTTGAGGGAGTTATGAGTTTCTTAGTAAGAGTAGTGTCTAATTTAGATACTCCATTTCTTTATGCTCCAGCTTAAATTCCTTTTCTCACACCTTTACCTTAGCCCCATTACATCCAAATGAAAGACCTTCGGATTATTTCTTGAGAAAATCAGTGAGGGAGATTGGATAATTAAGCAAGTTTATGGTAGCATGCAGTCATGAGTGGTTTGAGTGAATTAACCTATGAAATCGAGTGAAACACTTAGATGAGAGGTGAGATTTGTATGTCTGGATTAATGAATGAGTTAAGAAAATCCTTGATTGAAGTAAGATGCAATTATTTATGTCTGAGTCTTAAAGTATTTCATCTATGTACTGGAATTATAGTTAAGGTTGTTTGAGTTTTTAATTTATGCCATGTGAATTTGCTTGAGGACAAGCAAAGTTTTAAGTGTGGGGTAGTTGTTTTATTAGTTTTTGTTATAGTTTGTGTCTTGTTTATTGTGTTAATTATTGTTTTATTTAGGTCTTTTGTTAGTTTTTATTGATTTGTTTAGTGTTTTCTTTAATTATGTAATTTTAGTTTGTTTTAGTATTTAGGTCGTGTTTGATCTAATTTTAGGTAAGTTTTATGTTTTGATTATTGATGTTTATTTATGTCTTGTTTAAGTTTTTGTTTGTAAGTTGTGTGTCAGGTAGAACAGGCAAGGAAATGAATTGAAGATAAAAAGGGACAGTAGCTGACACGGGCATAGGACACGGCCAAGTCACTGGCCGTGTCCCATATCAAGTTAAAAGGAAGTTCAAGACACAGAAGCAAACACTGGCAAGGGACACGGCCGTGTCTTGTGGCCGTGTCCCTCCTAATTCATTCACACGGCCAAGTCAAGCTCCACTTGGCCGTGTCACTCAGCAAAGAAGAAAAGAAGACCAAAAGAAGCAGTAGAAGACACTGGCAAGGGACACGGCCGTGTCAACTGGCCGTGTCCCTCCAACAAGCTCAAACACGGCCAAGTCAAGCTTGACTTGGCCGTGTCACTCAACAAAGAACAGAAAGAAGAAAGGCAAGCAGAGGCAGACACTAGCAAAGGACACGGCCGTGTCCACTGGCCGTGTCCCTCTTAGAGACACTCACACGGCCAAGTCACTTCTGACTTGGCCGTGTCCCTCATGTATCAAACACGGAGCGGATTATTAACGCGTACGATTGATATAAAAGGAAAAGAAAGTGAGGGTTTCGGGGTTGGACGATTTAGAATAGATTTTGGAGCCGTCAGAGATTAGAGCTAGGGTTTTAACTTTGTTTTCTTTGATTTTAATTTCATTTTGGATTAAACTAGATTAGATTAAATTGTTCTAGCCATCAAGACATCCTTCTTGCAAGATTGAACAAGAGATTCTTCAAAAGCTTCAAGGAGTTTGTAACTTGGTTTTGTTCTTGAACTTATTCTCTTTATTTTTATTGAATGGATATTATCATGTCTATTTTGATTTCTTTGAACATTAATAAGATGAATATGTTTAATTGCATTATGAACTAATTTGATCTAGTCTAGGGTTTGTATGGATCTGCTATGATTGTATGAATTGGTTTTTCTCTTAGCTAATAATTTCTTTAGCCTTGATTGAATGAAACATTGTTAATATATAATTGATTGATCACCAATTATGTGTTTTAAGGTATTAGATGATGGATCGAGAGATGAAGTTTAATACTTGAACAATTCAATTAGGGACTTAGGTGAATTAGAGATATAACCTATTAAAAAGATTATTTCACTTGTAACAAGATTAGTTGAAAAGGTTTGAATGCGAAAGCTTATTTCCTTGACTTGATTAGTTGAGTTGTTTGAGATTTAATCTTTGAAATTGAATTAGTTAAGAGGAATAACCGTTCATACATATAAGTAGTAGAGAAGTGCAAACCCTAGACCATTCTATCAAGTGAATCAAAACACAGCTCAATTTACTTTTATTGTTTTAAACTTTAATCAATCTTCTTCATTATTTAGCAATTTATAAATCTCTTTATTACTTGTTAAACATAATTTGATAAGCAATTAACCACTTTAGCTTCCTTGAGAGAACGACCTTGGGGCGATCACCTTTGCTACAGCTACCTCGTATACTTGCGAGTGACGCTTTGTGGTAGAGTTAATTTGAGCGTAACAGTGTTTGATGTATGTTTGAATTGTTTTGGTGTTTTTGCAAGTTATTATGGTTTATGGGTGTGTTTAGTTAAGTTTGTTTGAAGTGAAAAATGGTGGAAGTAAGAGGTTTGTTGGATGTGTTGTTGTTGTTGCCGGAATCAGGATTTTTGGCCTGCGCCCATGAGCACGGCCAGGTCTTTGGGCGTGTCAATGGTTCTGTGTTCTTGGATGGGTGACACGAGCAGTGACACACCCATGTCACTGAGCGTGTCACAACTTCTGTGTTGTAGTAGCATTGACACGTCCAGTGACACGCCCATGTCACTGAGCGTGTCATAGCTACTGTGTTGAGGGAGGATTGACACGGCCAGTGACAAGCCCATATCACTAAGCGTGTCAAAGCTTCTGTGTTGTGAGTTTAGGGCACGGTCAGGGACACGCCCGTGTTGTTGAGCGTGTCATATGTAGAGTTTGCCCTAGTTGGTTCTTAGCCTTATTATCTCATGTGTATTTCTAAGTGAGTGTGTATGATCACCTTTAGTTTAGATTTTGAAGAGAGTTGAGTTGCCCTAATCCAAGTGTTGGAGGATTCTTGGAAGAGGAAGTGTTTAGATTGGTATGAGTTACTCTTGAGGTAAGTACAAACTTACATGGTTGCATACATTTACATGACTTTGAGACTTAACACATTTGGTTGTAAATGTGTTAAGTAAGTTATTACATTATTAATACATTTGATTAATGTTATGATTTGCATAATGTGAAAGATATGATGATCATTTAAAATGTATGTCCAATGCAATTGGCTATGTATACTTTAATGATGAAATGTGAAGCCATTGTGGTTAGCTATAGTGATGCAAATGAAATAATTGGGGCATGATTGCCTAGTTTAATTATGAGAAATGAATTGTGAAAGAGATTGATAATGAGATAAATGAATTAATTGTATGCCTAGTATGTTATTCAATTTTCAGAGTTCTGGGTTTGGCGGCATGCCTATGAATTGCTGGACAGGTGAAAAGACCGGGTCATAAGCCGAGTCCAGCTGATAAATGTGGAATATGATATTTTTGAGGTGAAAAGACCGGGTCATAAGCCTCAAAAATAGTAACAGTCTAGCCAGGTTAAGGACCAAGATACTGGGGCCCTAGGGTCTAGCCGGGTTGAGGTACAAGAGACTGGGTCTGTTACACTATCCATGGATAGATATATATGTATCGCCTACGGGCTTGACGAATGTGATTATGGACCAAAGCAGTAACTCTGAACTTTGAATAACATATTAGATCCTTTTTGGGCCCATGCTTGTCTTTGTTTCAATGTGAATCATAAATGGTAAAACAATTGAATAAGATAATGAAATGTAATGTTATGAATTATAGCATTTTGAATATGATCTCTATTGTTGAAAGTATGACATTGTAATTGCATTAAAGCATATTGTTATTGTGGTTTGTACCACTAAGCCTATGGCAATTGCGCGATTGTGGTTCATCGCGCAGGTGACAGGGTAGAACCAGAGAGTTCGGCTAGACCGAGTCGAGTCTAGACTCTGAAGTGTTGATTGTGGGCTTAAAGATCATAGACGAACTACCAAACATGTATAAACTTTATGTTTTGTAAATATTTATTTTGATATATATATATATATGTAAATACCACTACATTTTCCGCTGCATAATGAATAAATGTTTTATTTAGTATAGTTTATAATATATTATGAAGTGTTTTAAGTTTTCTTATATTATTGTAGAAGAGAAAAATTGGGTTATCTAATATAAACTGTGGCACTCCTGTATTCAGTATACGTATATTACAGGTGTAGTAGTATGTAGTGTGTGTGTACGGGGTATAGGGGTGTTACATTTTGCTTATGTCTCTGTCCCATAAAATTTTAAAAATAAAAAGGAATCTTTCATTTGCATGGCCAAGTTTCGATTTTCTTAGCCGTGTTTGTTTATATTTTCCTTGGACATGGCCAAGATGGTTGAATGTGTTCAACACTACCTAAATTTTCCTCTTGTTAATGTATCATTATCTATTCTAATAGATATTAGAATATATAATTAATCAGAATATATAATCAAAAATATACATATAGAATTATATAATTAGAATTGAACTCTATAACTACTTATATAATTGCTATTATATTTTATATAATTTAATTAATATTATGTTAATATTCTAATTCTATATTATACATTATATACTATCTATACTATATAAAAAAATCTATACTACATAAAATATAAAATAAATATTTATATAGTAGATAGAATATTAGAATTATATATATAATAAAAAAATAGAATTCTAAATAGAAAAAGATAAATAAAAATAAATAAAATATGAAAGATTCTTTTCAGGAATAATTGATCCGCAGCAACCCAAAAAAATAGATTTCGTAAATACAATCGAAATCAAAATAAATAAAGAGATTGAATCATACGACACAATCAAAACATTCAACTAGCAATAAATTAAACGAAATGAGATATCAAAAATTTTAATGAATTCTAAAAGATCTAAAAAAAGGTTAAAAAAAGGTCATGTCTTTTTAGCTTCACACTGGACATGGCCAACACTTGTGAACGTGTTCAGTTCTATTTGTATTTGCACAAGCTTTTCTTTTCTTAGGATGAAACACAGCCAAGCTTCAACTCATGCGGCCAAAACAATGGGTGATGGCTAGTAACATAGCCAAGACCTCTGAATGTGTCTCATTCTGTTTAAATTTCAATTATTTCTCATGAGAGACATAGCCAGGACACTAAATGTGTCTAGTTCTACCTTGAAGCCTTGCCCATTTTATTTTTGCAATTGAAAGACACGGCCAAGACATTACCCAACTTGGTCATGTTGTATACTTCTCTCAAAATCTTCTTTCAATAAAAGACTTAGTGCATTTTATTTCTCTTTTCTCATGAATCCCTTTTTGTTTCAACTTAAAATATAAAACCTAGCAACAAACTTGAACAAATCATTTAAAAAATAACTAAAAAAGCAAACAAAATTAACTTAAAAACACATAAAAATGATCATAACAATTTAATTAAAATACAATTGATTAATTTATAAAAGAAAATCTCTAGAAAAATTGGCTAGTATTTTATCTGTAATTTCAATAAATCCCAAATCAATAAATTTCACAGCCTGCATAAAATAACATTTCCAAGTTTACAATCCTCAAAATCCACCATTACTGCTTACATAAACCAATATTTAACACATATATTTAATGTATATTATACATATTTATTAAACTGTACAAAACTTCATTTGTTACAACCATGTTTACATATGGGAGGCTCCATATCAAATTGGGGCCTTCCTAATTCGATATGGACCTATATTTTGATGAATTAAAATTGTTTTACTTCGATTTGCCTGGTTTGAGTCCGATATGGGCTCGGTTCAATTGGTTTTTAATTCAATATGTATCAGAGTCCAATTTAAAAAAAGAAAGCTTCCATCATTTAACCTAATAGGCTCTTGTAAATACTGACTTTAAAAACCTAAAGGAGGACTTTTCAATTTTTATCGGGAGAAGACTCTTGGACTTCTTTGAACTCTAGCAACCTTCAGCAGGGAGCAACAATTGAACAAACTTCAACTAGCGAGAGGACTTTGGCTAAGACTTTGAACATGGAATGGAAGCAAGGAGAGCAACACAGAAGCAATAAGTATTCAGAAAGAAAGAAAATAACTGAGGAAGAAAGAGACGGAACTCTAACTTCAATAAACTAGAAGGCAGTGTACAATTGCCTTCAAGTTGTTCAATTGAGATTCGACGCTGGTGCAGATAATAAAGTTTGGATCAACAAAAATATCGATAGAACTAAGAAAAAAAAGGTTTGAAATTCCTTATTCAATTTGTTTTAAATTCACAGTGTGCTCATTCATTATTGTTTCACTCATTGAACTGTCTTTGAGTGAACTGTCTTTAGTTTGTCCTTTGTGTTTATTTATAAAACAGTCAATAGCTTATTTGATCAAAAGTTTTAATATCATAGTAGCTAAGCAATTGTTTGTTTTTGAAATCCTAAACTATTATTTTTTAGAAAACCCTAATTCTCACAAACCCTAAACCTTAATTCACCTAAAATACAAAACCCTAATTTCTATAAACATAAAACCGCAGTAAGCGCCCAATATTTCTTTAATGGATAATATTTAGATATTTTTTTATCATCTTTTTAATTATTTAATTGTCATTATATGTGAGATATTATTTTTCATTGCTTTACTCTTTTCCTTAGATTTATATATATATATATTTAAAGAGAATTGTAAATGACATGTTTCCATCTAGTATGGGTGCTTTGTTTATTTAGTTTGTGTAATTCAATTTATGTAAAGACTTTGGGACAATTGTAATAGACACATTTCCACCTTTGTGTGGGTGTCCTATTTTACTTATTTTCTTTTATAGATTGAACATTTGTAAAGGCATGTTTTCATCCATGGATGGGTGCCTATTTATTTTGTTTGAACTTGTTGTGATTTTAATAAAATGATTATTTATTCTTATGATTGCATGTAGTATGGATAATATCATTATAATTAAGAATTTTATAATATTAAGACCTGAAAAGGAGGCAGGTTCTAATGAACTGGGTGCTGTAGGGGTGCTGGGTCATTCTCACCTTCCCCACACGTAGCCAACTTTTCGAACCCAATAGGGGGTTGGGGATTCCTTAGGAATTGAGTCATCCACCCCTTTCTATTTTTTCAGCCCGTCCGGGTGACGACTCCATTTTCTTCAGGTTTAGGCATGTGTTCTCCAAGTCCCTGAGCCTAACAATGCCGAAGTCGTAAGAACCATTCCACATGGGAGTGATGGCAAAAATCTCCGCTCACAGTGGTGACTCCACTGGGGATAAAAGAAGTTGATTCCGTTGGTCTTTATATTATTTTATTCTTTCTTATTATGATATTGTCCATTGCATCATTTAGATTGCATTGAATGCGTGAGTTAAGATGCCCATGTTACCCGTGTTGTGTTATGTAAGGGATACCATACTTTCACTCAAGATAAGGAGATCGAACATGGCATAACCACTCATAGCCTTGTACCTTTTGGTATATACTTGCTATGGGTGCCTAAACTTTTCAACCCAAAGACTAAAGCTCATGTAATTGGCCTAGTTATTTTCTTAGGCTTTTACCCCAAATGCTTGTTGTTTGACTATGATTGATATATCTTGGTTTGAACCATGGCTTATTTGGTTTGTTCTTTTTCCTCGTGACCCAAGTACAACGCCCAAAATTCATTTTTAAATAAATCTTTTTACAGTGGCCTTTCAAACAAAACTATTTTTGCATTTCATCCAAGTTAAAACCTTTTTCATTAATGAGCTTACAACTATTTAGGTCAATTATGGAATATTAAAAATTAATTATGAGCCTAGCTTATGCTAAGAACTATTAATCATGGGCTTATTTTTGGCATGAATCATTAGTTACTTTTTCAAATGAGAAATCTATTAATGATAAACCTCTTAATTTTGTTTTAATCTAATATAGCATAAAAACTATTTTAATTGATCAGATGGATTAAAGCCTAATTAATCGAAATTATCATGGACTGACTTCCATGTGTGAAAATATAACTATTGGTTAAACCCATTTGAGGAAATTTTTCAAGAAACAAAATATCCCATGTTGGTATTTTGTTGACCATATACCTAGGAAAAGAGACTCGCCATTCGTGTGTGGAATTTATAAAATTAGAAGGGACGTCCTAATTATCTTTATTTGTTTGTTGTTTGTGCATACTTGTATACATGCATTGCATAACATATCATTGATCCTTTCTGGCTCATAGATCTGGAGTATAGCAATTCAAGAGCATACAAAGACACCACCTACAATAGTGATTTTGATTCAAGTGCTTCATTAGAAGTATGGATGCATACTAGCTAAGGGATATATTCGATGAGGTTGTCAAAGATAGGATGGCTGAACTACGGAATTAATTGGCTAAAATTATAAAGACCCAGTTGGTTGAAATTCTAGAGATCATCAACAATGCTAATGAGGCATCCCACATTGACGTAAAGAAGAAGGGAAAGACAACATTAACAAGGAACAGGTCCACTGATAGAGATCGAATGAAAAATGAGGGGTCAATCCCTATTCTACAAGACTAGTCAAACCATGTGCTGTCTGAGTGGAGCAATAAGGGTGGCTACCACCCCAGTGGGCAAAGTCAAAGGGAAAAAAGTGGTGTTGAGGAAAATGCAACAACTAAACCAACAAAAAAGCATAAATTTTCAGACTTGGGAGAATCTTTGTCAAAGGTATTAGAGAATCTAATGATGATGGATTTGCTACAACCATTGGCTCCTCATCCCTTGCCGAATCCTTTACCTCCAAACTTTGATACCAAAGCTTTTTGTCAATTTCATCATACTAAAAGGTACGAGATAGATAAATGTGCTTGATTAAGGCATGAGATCCAAGATTTGATTGACAGTGGAAAGTTGCCTGAGCCTGATAAGCCCAACACTAAGAATAATCCTCTGCCTAAATTTGGAAGAGTAGCTCTGCCAGAAACCTTAATGGTAGGAAAAGGATTGGAGAAAGCTTTTGTCTTATACTCTTTTCAAGATGAGAGTTTTGAAGATGTGAATAGAGAAGAAGCTCAACTCAACGAACTTCCCTTAGCTTGAATATTGCTCTTCTATTTTGCTTCTTTAATATTTAATTGGAACATTTATGTTTTTTCAAATTAAGATTATTTGAATAAATTATTTTCATTAAAATTTTCATGGTCTTTTGCTCATTTTGGTGTTCAACCGATGATGAATCTAGCTTGATGTTCATAAATTAGTATATCTATGCATCATGATTTGAATGACTTTACAAGGTGATGGAATTCTATAGCATTAAGCTGTGAATGCTTACTTAGAGCTGCATAATTTTGAATTTCTATGTCCTAATCAATCTTAGAACATGCTTTGACAAGCTTTCGAGGCTAAATTAAACTTTGCTTATTTTAGGGAGAGATTGTAACACTCTTATACCCTATATATTTATAATAATACACTCAATATATGTAAAATATGCAAATAAAGTATAAGAATACCACAAACCGGTTTAATAAAAACTTTCATATTTTCATTCCTTAACACATTTATACATTTATGTATTAATGTTTATCAAAAAGTATAACGCCTTGTATTATACAATTGTACATAACATTCTTTATAAGTTATAATATATATATACCAAAAATATAACATATTATCAAAATGTTTTATAATATGAAATGTATACATGCTGGAAAAATGGCTCGACTCTTGATGTAGTAAAACACTCAAGCTCAACCAACAAAAACCTAGACCCAACCTTGTCTAGTAAAACTCTCACCATATCACCCCTATCATCTGCGCGATGAATTACAATTGCGCTAAGCCAAAAGCATAGTGGTACAAACTTTGATAATAACAAAACTCAAAAACAGTGCCAATGCAAAATGTTCATATACTATGTCATCATATGGCATTCAAAATCACTTTTTGATATATGCTTTCATCACTTGATGATTCACAGAAACACATACACAAGCATGGGCCCAAAAAACTAATACATCATTAAAATCGCAGAGTTGTATCTGATTTCACCATCATATCATCAACATATACTTTGACTTCTTTGTGCATCATGTCATGAAATAATGTGGTGGCCATCCTTTGGTATGTTTCTCCAGCATTCTTTAATCCAAACGGCATTACCCTATAACAAAATATCCCCCATGTAGTAATGAAAGTAGTTTTGGCTTTATCCTCTTGGGCCATTAACACTTGGTTGTATCCGAAAAATCCATCTACAAATGATTGTAGCATGCTAGAGGCTTTACTATCAATGAGGACATCAATATGGGGGTAAAGGAAAATCATCTTTGAGGGGAAGCCTTGTTTAAATCTCTATAGTCCACACAGACCCTAATTCTTCCATCTTTCTTTAGCACGGGTACTATGTTGGCTAGCCAATCTGGATATTCTATCACTTCAAGGAACTTTAATTGTATTTGTTTAGTGACCGCTTCTTTAACCAATTTAGCCCATTCCGACCTCAAATGCCTAAGCTTTTGTTTGACAGGCTTCATATGAGTGTAAGTAGGAATGAGATGTTCGGCTATGTCTCGATCTATTCCAGGCATATCCTCATAAGACCAAGCAAATACTTCTTCATATTTTTTAAATATTTTTCAAATCTCTCTCTTTCATCAGGAGTAAGGTTGGATGATATGCTAATGTTTTTATGATTTTCGGTTGTTCCCAAATTTAATGATTGTGTATCAACAGAGTTAATATTAAAGATGCTCATGTAACCACTATTTGAATGTATGCAACCATCAAGAGAAACATCACTCAAGTAAATAAAATCAGACTTTATTGCATTCATTTTGGAAAAGAAAACATCATCATCCTCATACAAAGTAGACAAATTAAAATCAAAATTAAAATCATAAAGCAGAATATCTTCAAATTTTTCTTTGATTAAGGTAGCAACCTCATCTGGAGTCTTCTCTGCTTTCAGGATAGCTTCCTTCTTCTCTTCCAGATTGGGCTCCTTGTTGGCTGGCAGGGTGAGCTCTTTCTTAACTTGTTCCACTAACTCGGCAACATCAACAAAAATTTCAAAACCCGGGATCAACTTTCCCATGAACATGATTGGCTTGGGCTTTCCTTGGAGTGGTCCCATGTTTGGAGCTTTGACAAAGATTTTTTTAAGTGGTGGGAAGCTCATCTTCTCATTCTTCTTTGGATGGATATCTTTGTTGGCTTCATCATATCCCAACACTTTCTTGGAAGTTTGAGTTTTGAAATCTGGAAGCTTTGTCACACCGGCCTTGCCCTTTCCAAGACCAGCTTAAGGAAGGTAGCTCATGTTCTTCATCATGTTCAAGACCTTAGAGTCCACTACTTCATCATCAGAAATTATAGCTACTTGGAAACCATTGAGAGGCCTCTCCAGCATTAGAGCATTAACAACCTTATTATCCTCGGCCTTGATGACCACTGTCTCATCTCCGTTAGGGAACTTGATCTTTTGATAGAACTCCACCGAGAGGATGAAACCATGGTCATCCCAAAAGTAGAGCAAAGGTAACAGGTATGTCCAAAATAACAAATTCTATAATAGTTTCAATTGGACCAACCTTCACAGCAGCTTTAAAAGTTCCTTCGGTGTGCCTCTTGGTATTGTCATAAGCCCAAATGGTTACCTCGGTTGGGCTTAGATCTCTCATTGACATAGCTAGTTTTGGTAATATTTTAAGTGGACAAACATTTATGGCAGATCCATCATCAACCATTACACATGGAGTCCTTTTTCCTTTGATTTCCACTTTGATAAAGAGAGGACGGATGTGATCTCTCCCCTCTTCTGGTAAAGCTGCATCCGAGAAAGATACCATTCCTATGTCAACTTTGCTCTTCTTTTGAATGTCTTCACACTTCATTACTCCTTCAACTTTTATGAAGTTAATCAGTTCCTCCGGTGTTATAAAGGTAGAAATTGGCATGCTAGCCAAGGCCTTGGCCATAGTTTCATGGTGCTTCTTAAAAGTGGCTAATAAGTCCCAAATGCTAACACTTGCTTGGGTTCTCTTCAACTTCCTAAGCACAGTATCATCTTCCTCTTCTTTGTTTCTTACTTTGACTTCCTTTATTAACTTCTACCTCCTTAGGTGGTGGCCTTGCATAAGGCTTACCAGATCTTGTGTTCATTACTTCATCTGCTTCGGCCTCCTTAGGTGGTGACCTTGCATAAGGCTTACCAGATCTTGTGTTCATTACTTCATCTTCTTTGGGCTCAGACCAGGTCCATTCCTCCTTCCTAGGTACAAGATCGTCATCACTATCTCTTGAATCCCAAAACTCATTCACGACATATATTGCTACTTCTTTACCCACCATAGTTTGTTCAACTTTGCTAGATACCACTTATTTTTTGGTTGCTTCTTCATCCACATCTTGGAAAGAAGACATGATGAAACTTTCATGCAAACCTCCTCCAATCATGAAGGTCGCCGGTGGTGGTACTCTATTGAACCTCGGTAATGGATTATCTTTGGTGTTTGGCTTGTTGGGCTCGGGCAGCTTCCCACTATCAATCAAATTTTGGATCTCATGCCTCAACCTCACACATCTATCTGTATCGTGTCCTTCCATTTGATGAAATTGAAAAAATGCTTTAGTGTTAAAATTAGGTGGGAGCGGGTTAGACAAAGGACAAGGATTAAGGGTTGCAACAATTCCTTCTTTTGTAGCTTATTGAGGACCCAAGACAGTGGCTTCCCTAATTTTGAAAACTGTCTTCTTCCTCCTTGGCCTGTAGCATTAACACCAAATGCCTTTTGCATGCTTTGGTTACCAGACAGATAGTTTCCTTTCTCGTTCCTTCTTGTTGAAAAGCGGTTCTTCTCCCTTTCCCATTCTTCAATTTGCAGTCCAGCTTGGAGAAGATCTTTGAAATCACGGATGAGTGTATGAGATATCCTTTCATGAAGGCTAGGTAACACTCCTCTCACAATCATTCTAATTTGATCATATTCATCAGGCCTTCTTTTGAGCAAAGCAGCCTTATTCCTCCATCTTTTCATATAGTCCATAAAATTTTTGTTTGGCCTTTGTCTAATGGACGCCACTTCCATTAAGGTAACTTCCATCTCGACATTGTATCCATATTGTTGGATGAAGGCCTTGTATAGTAGATCCCAATTCTTTTGTGTGCCATCATCTAAGGTATTGAACCAAATTTGGATAACAGAGTCCAATGAGAGCATGAAGTACCTTAGAGTTTGAGCTTTAGTAGCTTGGGCAGACTGCATAGCAGTGATATACTGCTTTACATAGAGGTGATGATTTTTGGTTCCATCAAACTTTGCAAAGGATGGCATCTTAAACTTGTATGAAACTTCTTCGTCTAGCTCAAATAATTTGTCAACTTCGGATATTTCTTAAATTTTTAGCTTCTTCTCAAATTTCTTTTCCAAATCTTTGCAATCATCTTTTCAACATTAGAAGTTGCAGTTTTCTCCATAGCTGATCTTTGAATAATCTTTGGTTCTTTCTTCTTGTCTTGAGGATCTTGGAAGTATTGAGCTCAATCATCATCATCATCGACTACCTTGTCATCATCAAAAGCCACTTCTCCAACCTTAGCCTTCCCTTTGTCCTTTGGCTTCTTGGTGCTAGCAGATGCTTCGGCATTATTTTTTAAAATTGTAGCCAATTGGTTCTTCATGGTCTCAGCCAGGGCCACTTTTATTTCTTCCATCTTGGCATTGAGGGCGTCATCCACCATTCTTTGAATTTGTTTGGGCTCCATTGCTTTTGGTGAAAAAGAGATTGAGTCGTTGCTAGATTCTTCATTTTTGGCATAGGTCGGATTGTCGTAAGCTTTTGAACTATCATAATCCAGGGTTGTGAGCCAGAAGGGATTAATGATATGAGATGCAAATGTATGCATGTATGCATGCATGCACAAACAATAAACAAACAAGGATAAATAGAACGTTCCTTCCAACCTTATAACTTCCACACACGAATGGCAAGTCTCTTTTCCTAGGCAACATGGTTAACAAAATACCAACATGGGTTATCTTGTTTTCTAAAATTTCTCTCGCACGTTTCAACCAATAGTTATATTTTTTAAAATGAAAATCAATTCATGATAATTCTCATTAATTAGGTTTTAATCCATTTAACCAACTAAAGTAGCTTTTATGCTATATTGGATTAAAACTAAATTAAGAGGTTTATTATAAATAGATTTCTCACTTAAAAAAGTAACTAATGAATCATGCCAAACACAAGCCCATGATTAATTACTCTTAGTATAAACTAGGCTCACAATTGATTTTTGGTATTTCGTAGTTGACCTAAATAATTTGCAAGCTCTTTGAAAGAAAAAGTTGGATGAAAATAACTTTGTTTCTAAGCCCATTGTAAAAAGATTTTAGAAAAAATGGATTTTGGACTTTGTATTTGAGTCTTGAGGAAAGAATTTTTTGATTTATTTTTAGAAAAAGTTTTATGTACAAAGACCATCTTGAAAAGTTTTGAAAATAGCTTTGGTCTTTTGGACTTTAAAAAAAAATTTATTTGAACTCACAATGTAATTAGGTCATATTAGAAAAAGAACAAACCAAATTAAGCCAAGATAAATTAACCATAGTCAAACAACATGCATTTAGGGTAAAACCTAAGAAAAGTAACTAAGCCAATTACATGAGCTTTAGTCTTTGGGTTAAAAGGCTTAGGTTCCCATAGCAAGTATATACCAAATGGTACAAGGCTATGAGTGGTTATGCTATGCTCGATCTCCATACCTTGAGTGAAAGTATGGTATCCCTTACATAACATATCACGGGTAACACGGGCGTCCTAACTCACGCACATAATGCAATCTAATGATGCAATGGATAATATCATGATAAGAAAGAATAGAATAATATAAAGACCAACGGAATCAACTTCTCTTATCCCCAGTGGAGTCGCCATTGTGAGCAGGGATTTTCGCCCCCACTCTCGGTGGAATTGTTCTTGCTACTTCGGCACTGTTTAGGCTCGGCGCCTTAGAGAACACAGGCCTAAGCCCAAAGAAAATGAAGTCGCCACCCAGATGGACCAAAAAAATACATGCAACAATTAAAATAAAGCATCATTATATTAAAATCAAAGTAATGTCCAAACAAAGCAAATAAATGGACACCCATCTGAGGATGAAAACATGTCCTTACCGTGTCTAAAACTAAATAGGACACCCATCGAAAGGTGGAAACGTTTCCTTTATATAGGTCCAAAAACTTTAAAATAAAATAAATTACATGATGCTCACGACATGAGGTACCCAAAAATATGGAAATATACCTCTTACAATATTTTGAAATCAAAATAAATCAATAAAAGTAAACAACCATTCATCATAAATAAATCATTCATTAAAGACATCAAACATCAATCAAAATATATAATAAACATTCATCCAATTTAAATAAAAAAGTAAATATATTAACTTTAGGGGTTCATGCATCAATAGGATTTTCAGGGTTTTATGTTTAATAACTAGGGTTTTACATATACTAGTTTAATTAGTTGAGAAATATTTTAAAGAAGTAACAAAGCTACTGGATGTTTTAAAGATTTATGGTTTTGGATGTTTTTATGAAAATAATGCTACTGTGATTTAAAAAATAGGTTTGGTTAAGGTTTTAAGGAAACAGATTGTTGTTTTGATTTTTAGAAAGGTGTAATTAGGATTTTAGATTTGAAAAACATGTTTTAAGGCTATTAAAATTTTAGGGTTTTACGGTTAAGATATTAGGGTTTTATGGTTTGAAATCTTGATCCTGTAGATTATGATTTTGAATTTAGAATTTGATGATTTTCCATGATCAAAGTTGAGTGTGCTTTTAATATTGACTGTAATAACTATTTAAATATTTTTTAGGTGAAATAAACATTGAAAGCTAAATTAATTATCAAAAGATTAAAATAACTCAATGAATAAAATTATAAAAACTATTGTGAAGGTTTGAAAACAGAATTAATTAAGATTTAGGGTTCAAATAACTTAGGGTTTAAGAAAATATACTATTATTTTGAATGATTATATTATTTACTTTAATTAATAACCTTAGGTATTGTATGAATTAATTTATGCTATTGCATAAACTAAATTAAAGGAAGAATTAAATAACTAAGGCAGTGTGATGATGGATTGAAAGATGAAGATGATTAATGATTTAATAAACTGAATTTAGATCAATTTACCTACGTTTGAAGGCTCCACCAAATTGAAGAAATTGAACCAAGCTATTGCCTGCTTCAGATTTGGTTTTGGTTGAGCAAAGCAATCTGGTGACGATTGATTGTTGCCTCCTTTGGTTGTTGTGTCTTGGATTTCTCCTTGCTTGCTAGGGTTTTCTTTTGGCCAAAAGAATTCAAGAGTCCTAAGTTTGGTTCAAATTTTCCTTTTCCAAAAGATCCAAGTTCCGTCCCCTTGATTGTATGTTTTAATGTGGTATTTATAGGAAAAATCAAAACCTAATTCTAATTGTCTAAGGACATCAAAACCATTTAGGAAAAGAAATAAAAACCAAGTAGAATTTGGTTTTGGAAAAAAACTGCACTGGCAAAAGTTACGCTGGCAAAAACTGCTGCGGGCTATGGGAGAGTCAGCAATAGAATTGCGAGAGTTGCGCGCGAGCTAGGGCGTGGGCCAGCCAATTCACCGCAGGAATTTCTTTGCGGTGAATTGGCTTGTGGCCAATTCATCGCAAGTTTTCCTGCGGTGAATTGGCCTAAGCCAATTTCGCCAGTGACGAAATTTTTTGTCGCCGATTATTTATTTATTTATTTAGTTAACTTTACTAATATTACTTTTTTATTTTTATTAAAAATTATAAATAATAAATATTAAAATAAATATTATTTAATTAAAATACCACAAAATTTATTTTGGACTATAAAAAATATTGGACCAGACTGGGTCGAAAATTAAGGGTCTACAATTATTATTTTTTATTTTAACTTTTCTACTTTTACTCCTTTTATATGTGGTGTATATATTGTTTTTACTTCAAATAAATTTCAAATATACATTCTACTTTATCACTTAAAATTCTTCTCATGTCTATTTAATTCATTTATTTAATTTATATTAAATTTTAATTTATTTTATTTAAATTTTTTAAATATTAGGGGTGTTACAATTCTCTCCCCCCTTAAGAAAATTTCATCCGTGAAATTACCTGCTATCAACACTGGAACAACTAGGGATACAGACTTCGCATCGACTACTCTCTCTCCCATGTCGCCTCCTCAGTGGTATGATTCCCCCAAAGGAATTTCACAATTACCACTTTCTTATTTCTCAATTTCTTCATTTCTTGTGCTAAAATCACCTCTAGTTCTTCTTCATAAGTTAGATCTGGGTTCACCTCAATAGACTCTACTAA
This sequence comes from Garcia nutans, assembly GCA_947685225.1. Classification (NCBI taxonomy): domain Eukaryota; kingdom Viridiplantae; phylum Streptophyta; class Magnoliopsida; order Malpighiales; family Euphorbiaceae; genus Garcia; species Garcia nutans. The sequence continues at coordinate 31,881,941 of CANTUV010000013.1, forward strand.
CAAAATATGAGATGGGTCTAATCTGTACCTCCGAAGCATAGAGACATGGAAGACATTATGTATATGGTCTAACTCAGGCAGCAAAGCCAACCTGTAAGCTACTGGACCAACTCTCTCCAGAATCTCATATGGTCCTATAAAACAAGGACTCAACTTACCTTTGCGACCAAATCTTAATATCCATGGAGACACCTTCAAAAAATATTTTATCTCCCACACTAAACTCTATATCCTTCCTCTTTAAATCTGTATAGGATTTCTATCGGTCTAAAGATGCTTTTAGACGACCCAAATTAATTTTACTTTCTCTTATATTTCCTTAATCAAATCTGGACCAACTAGTTTACCTTCTCCAACTTCATCCCAACACAATGGTGTCCTACATCTTCTGCCATACAAGGCCTCATAAGGTGCCAAACCAATACTAGACTGGTGACTGTTGTTATAAAAAAACTCAATCAATGGCAAAAATCTGTCCCAACTCCTTGTGAAATCAATGATACAACTGCTCAACATATCCTCTAGAATTTGTATCACTTTCTCTGACTGCCCATATGTCTGAGGATGGAAAGCAGTACCAAAATGCAATCGAGAACCCAAAGCATTTGCAAACTCCTCCAAAATCTCGATATAAATCAAGGATCTCATTCTGATAATAAAGAAACTGGGACTCCATGTAACCTCACTATATCACTGATATACAACTCAGCCAACCTCTCAATTGAGTAATCCATCCGAACTGGAAGAAAATGAGCTATCTTTGTCATCCAATCAATAATTAGCCAGATTGCATCATGCTTCTTCTAGGTCAAAGGTAGTTCAGTCACAAAATCCATCCTCACTCACTCCCATTTTCACTCTAGTACTGACAATGGATGAAGTAATCCTGAAGGAACTTGGTGCTCAGCCTTCACTCTCTGGCAAGTGAGACATCTAAACACAAATTCTACTATATTCCTCTTTATACCTAACCACTAATAATATTGTTTTAAATCTTGATACATCTTGGTACTACCATGGTGCATAGCATAAACTGACTGTTGTACTTCCTCTAATATCATCCTCTTCAATCCTGCATCATCAGGAATGCACAACCTATCTCTATACCATAGACTACCGTCAACTCTCACATGAAAGTCTCGACTCTCCCCTTTTTGGCAATCTAACACAATCTTCTGGATCTTTTAATATGCCAAATGAGCTTCCCTAACCTAATCCAACAACACTGGCTTCAATTGCAATTGAGCTATCAATGAACCATCATCACAAGACTCAAATATGGTGTGCAACACTCTCAACTCAATAAGTAACGAGAATGAATAAGTACTCAAACCTGTCAAAGACTTTTGACTCAAGGCATCAGCAACAATATTTACCTTGCCAGGATGATAATCAATTAAACAGTTATAGTCTTTAATCAACTCTAACCATCGTCTCTACCAAAGATTTAGCTCTTTCTAAACACACAAATACTTTTAACTCTTATGATCAGTATAAATGAAACACTTCTCCCCATACAAGTAATGTCACCAAATCTTCAATGCAAAAACTATGGCTGCTAACTCTAAATCATGAGTCGGGTAATTCAGTTCATATGGCTTTAACTATCGAGATGATAAAAAATGACACTACTCTCCTGCATTATAACACAACCAAAGCCACTATGTGAAGCATCACTATATATCATATAAGGTTTACCTTCCACAGGCAGGGTAAGAACAGGAGCCTGAGTCAACATCTCCCTCAGCTGCCCAAAACTCACCTGACATGATCTGTCCACACAAATCTAACTCCTTTCCGAAGTAATCTAGTAAGTGGTATAGCTATTATAGAGAAACCCTTCACAAATTGACGATAATAGCCTGCCAAACTCAGAAAATATCTAACCTCTATCACAGTCTTAAGTGGAATCCAATTCAAGATAGCCTCAACTTTACTCGGATCAACTCTAATACCCTCTACTGATACCACATGACCAAGAAAAGTTACCTAATTGAGCCAGAATTCACATTTAGACAACTTAGCATACAACTACTTCTCTCTCAAATTCTGCAATACAATCCACATTTGCCTAACATGATCCTCCTTATTATGCAAATATACCAGAATATCATCAATGAAGGCCACCACAAACTAATCTAAGTATGGTCTAAATATCCTATTCATTGAATCCATAAATGCTGCTGGTGCATTCATCAATCCAAAGTGCATCACCAGAAACACATAATGCCCATACCTCTTGTAGAAGGCTGTCTTGGGTACATCTACATCTCTAACTTTAAATTGATGGTACCATGATCTCAGATCAATCTTAATGAATATTACTGCTCCCTTCAACTGATCAAAGAGATCATCTATCCGAAGTAATGTATACTTTTCTTGATGGTCACTTTATTCAACTATCTATAATCAATATATAATATCAAAGTTCCATCCTTCTTCTTCACAAACAAAATAGGTGCTCCCCACAGAGCAACACTAGAGTGAATAAATTCTTTATCAAGCAACTCTTGCAACTGCACCTTGAACTCCTACAATTCTATAGGTGCCATCCGATAAGGGGTAATAGAGATGGGAGTGGTACTGACAATAAATCAATACCAAACTCCACCTCTCTCTCAGGAGGCCCCCCTGGCAACTCATTGGAAAAAATATCTAGAAACTCAGCAACTGTAGATATACTATCAAGCTGGGACCCCACTACTCTGGTATTGACAACATGAGCCATATTGCCTCGCATCCCTTCTAGATCATCTTCCTAACTAATACGGCTATGATAAACATGGATGAAAGAAGTCTCTTCTCACTAGATACTATCACAACTCTACCATCACGTGTTCTCAGGATAACATATTTTCGTTGATAGTCTACCATAGCCCCATGCCTGGATAACCAATCCATACCCAGAATCAAATCATACTCCCTAAAAGGCATCTCAATTAGGTCACCTAGAAACTCCTCATTCTGAACAACAACTGGACTATCTCGGTGCACCTTGCTAAACACAACACTATGCCCTAAAGGATTTGTAACCAAAACATTACATCCTAGGGACTCAGAATGCAAATCACTCATAGGTAGTATGGATGCACTAATGTATGAATGAGTCGACCCAAGGTCTATCAATGCAAGAACTGAAGTACCAAATAAAGTAAAAGTATCTGTAACACCCCTATACCCCGTATACGTACACATCATGCTATTACGATCGTAATATATGTATACTGAATATAGGAATGCCACGGTTTACTAAACAAACGACTCACTTCTTTTGCAATAATATAAGCAAACTCAAAACATTTAAGTTATCTTTTGAAACACAGTAGATAAAACATTTATTCAATACACAACGGAATATATAACAATATTTACAAATACATATACATTAAAACTCAAGTTTTACAAAACATAAAAGTTATACTTGTTTGGCAGTCAGTCTTTGATCTTTAAGCCCTCTATCAACTCTTCAGAATCTAGACTCAACTCGGTCTAGAGGAACTCTCTAGTTCTACCCTGTTACCTGCACGATGAACCACAATCGCGCTAAGCCAACGGCTTAGTGGTACAAACTACAATAATATTATACTATAATGAAATGCAAAGGTCATACTTTCAAATATATAAACAATTCTCAAGAATCTCATTATTTATTTATTTCAACATTCATAAATCACATTGAAAATAAAGACAAGCATGGGCCCAAAAGACACTAATATGTTATTCAAAGTTCAGAGTTACTGCTTTGGTCCATATTCACAATCATCAAGCCCATAGGCGATACATATATATATCTTTATCCATGGATAGTGTAACAGACCCAGTCTCTTGAACCTCAACCCGGGTAAACTCGAGGAGATCCTCAACCCGGCAAGACTGTTACTGTTTTTGAGGCTTACGACCCAGTCTTTTCACCCCAAAAACATCATATTTCACATATTTCATATTTCTCAACTGGAATCAGCTTACGACCCGGTCTTTTCACCTATCCAGTGATTCATAGGCATGCCGCCAAACCCAGAACTCTGAAAATTGAATAACACATTAGGCACACAATTCATTTATCAATTTCATTCTCATTTCCTCATCATCATTTAGGCAATTATGCCTCAATCATCTCATATCATCTCAAATCACATTAAGGCAATTCATCATATCATCATATCTTTCACATTTTATATTTCATATTTCATTTCATCATCATATAGGCAAACATGCTTCAACCATCTCATTTACATCATTATAACCAACCACATTGGTTTTATATCTCATTATATCTCAAATCACATCAAATCAATTCATCATTCACATTATACAAATCATAACATTCATCAAATGTTTTAACAATGTAATCAATTTCTTAACATATGTACAATCAAATATGTTAAGTATCATATTCATGTAAATGTATGCAACCGTGTAGTTTGTACTTACCTTAAAAAGAACTCACACCAATCTATACCCTTCCTCTTCCAAGAATTCTTCACCACTTGAATTAGGGCAACTCAACTCTCTTAAACACCTAAACCAAAGGTGATAATATATACTCACTTAGAGATACACATGAAATAATAAGGCTAAAAACCAACTAGAGCAAACTCTACACATGACACGCTCAACAACACGGGCGTGTCCCTGACCGTGCCCTAACTCCATAACATAGAAGCTTTGACACGCTTAGAACCACGGGCGTGTCACTGAACTTGTAATACATTCTGTCTCACAGAAACATTGACACGTCCCACAGCACGGGCGTGTTCATGGCCGTGTCAAACCTTCACCAATATAGTAGCTATGACACGCTCAGTGACATGGGCGTGTCACTGGACGTGTAAATGCTACTGCAACACAAAACCATTGACACGCCCAAAGACTTGGCCGTGCTCATGGGCATGTCAGGCCAAAAATACAGATTCCGGCAACAACAACCTCACATCCAACAATCCTCTTACTTCCACCATTTTCCACTTCAAACAAACTTAACTAAACACACCCAAAAATCATAACAAACTTGCAAAAACACAAAAACAACTCAAAACATATATCAAACACAAATCATAATCATCACCACAAACCCAAAACACAACCACAACACTTTCTCTTCCAACAACTTACTCTTTCCTTCAATCCAACCCCAAAATCCAAAATCAACTGAACCAAACACTCTTAAACACACCACAATAAAACAAACACCTATCAACCCCAACCTCAACTCACAAACTCAAAGAAAATCAAAGAATCAAGTGGAAAACTTACCAAGGATGAAGAAACTCTTAAATTTCCAACTTGATCACTTGAATACTTCCTTCAATCTTGAGCTTGGAAGATCAAATCTCTCTCTTGCTCTCTTACTATGGAGGATGCCGGCCAAAAGAAAAGAAAAGGAAAGCAAGTGAACCATGAAGAAGAAAGAAGGAAAGAAGAAAAGAAAGAAAACAAAGTCAAACACTCAACCTTCTCTCTCCTCAAAACTCTCTCCTCCAAGCATTTAATATTAAAATAATCCAATTAATTCTCTTCCATTCATTTAACTTTTCCCATTTTCCATTAATTAAAATAAAATCAATAAATATCTTCCTTTGACCATCCCATTTTGACTTGTATATGCTGTATATATTTCCATATATACAACATATACACTCTCTCTTTAATTCTTTTCTCTTTCCAATTTATCATATACCTTAAATCCAAATTCAACAATAATTACTTCAAACTTCTAAGGCATATTTTGGGATATTACAATTCTCCCCCTCTAAAAAGAAATTTCATCCTCGAAATTACCTGATCTCAAGTCTGAAATAACTGAGGATACTGATCACGCATCGCTTGCTCACTCTCCCAAGTTGCCTCTTCTCTACCATGATTCTTCCAAAGAACTTTCACCAATGGCACTTTCTTATTCCTCAACTCTTTCACTTCATGTGCAAGAATAGCAATTGGTTCTTCCTCAAAAGTCAGATCCGAACTCACCTCAATGGATTCAACTTGTAAAACATGAGATGGATCTGATTTGTACCTCCGCAACATAGAAACATGGAAGACATTGTGGATTCTATCCAACTCAGGCGGCAAAGCAAGATGATAAGCAACTAGTCCAACTCTTTCTAATACTTCATACGGACAAATAAAATGAGGACTCAGCTTCCCTCTTCGACCAAATTGTAAAATCTTCTTCCAAGGAGACACTTTCAGAAATACTTTATCTCCAACATCAAACTCTATATCTCTCCTTTTCAAATCTGAATAAGATTTCTGCCGATCTGAAGCTGCTTTCAGCCGATTCCGAATTATCTTTACTTTTTCTTCCGTTTCTTTAATCAAATCAGGACCAACCAATTTGCCTTCCCCAACTTCATTCTAACACAAAGGCGTCCTACATCTTCTACCATACAATGCCTCAAATGGTGACATACCAATACTGGATTGATGACTATTGTTATAAGCAAATTCCACAAGTGGAAAAAATTTGTCCCAATTCCCAAAAAAATCAATGACAGCTTCTTAACATACCCTCTATAATTTGTATCACTCTCTTTGACTGCCCATCTGTTTGCGGATGAAAAGCAGTGCTAAAGTGCAATCGAGAACCCAATGCACCATGTAAACTCTTCCAAAAGCTCGAAGTAAACCGGGGATCTAGATCAGACACTAAAGAAATTGGGACTCCATGCAACTTCACTATCTCATTAATATATAGCTCAGCTAACCTCTCAAGAGAATAGTCCATTCTAACTGGAAGGAAATGAGCTGTCTTAGTCAACTGATCAATAATCTCCCAAATAGCATCATGCTTCTTCTTAGTCAATGGCAAAACAGACACAAAATCCATTGTCACTCTCTCCCATTTCCATTCAGGCACTGATAAAGGTTGAAGCAACCCTATTGGAACTTGATGCTCGGCTTTCACCCTCTAATAAGTAAGACATTTGGATACAAACTCCGCTATGTCTCTCTTCATACCTAACCACCAATAATGCTGCTTCAAATCCTGATACATCTTTGTACTTCCGGGGTGCATAGAAAAAACCGACTGGTGTGCTTCCTCTAAAATACTCTTTCTCAAACTAACATCATCAAGAATACACAGTCTATCTTTAAACCAAAGGCTACCATCATTTCTCACATGGAAATCTCGACTCTCTCCATTTTGGCAATCTGAAACAATCTTCTGAATTTTCTCATCAGCCAATTGAGCCTCCCTTATCTGGTCAAACAACATTGGTCTCAAATGCAACTGAGCTAACAATACACCATCATCACATGATTCAAAACTGGCATGCAACGCTCTCAACTCAACAAGCAACAAGAGTGAATAAGCAGTCAAACATGCTAAAGACTTCCAACTCAAGGCATCAGTAGCAACATTTGCCTTACCAGGATGATAATTGATCAAACAGTCGTAGTCTTTAATCAATTCCAACCAACATCTTTGCTGAAGATTCAGCTCCTTCTGAACACCCAAATATTTCATACTTTTATGATCTGTATAGATAAAACACTTCTCTCCATACAAGTAGTGTCGCCAAATCTTTAAAGCAAACACTATGGCTGCTAACTCCAAATCATGAGTCGGATAATTAAGTTCATGCGACTTCAACTGTCGAGAAGCATAAGCTATGACTTTACCCTCTTGCATCAAAACACAACCTAAACCATTATGTGAAGCATCACTGTAAATCACATATGTTTATCTTCCACAGGCAAAGCAAGAACAGGCGCTTAAGTCAACATCTCCTTCAATTGCTCAAAGCTTGCTTGACACTGATCTGTCCACACAAATCTAACTCCTTTTCGAAGTAATCTGGTAAGTGGAGTAGCTATCAAAGAAAAACCTTTCACAAATCGTCGATAATAGCCTGCCAAACCCAGAAAACTTCTAACTTCAGTCACTGACTTCGGTGGACTCCAATTCAAAATGGCTTCAACTTTACTTGGATCAACTCTTATACCATCTGCTGAAACTATATGACCAAGAAAAGTTACTTGATCAAGCCAAAACTCACACTTCGACAGCTTAGCATATAATTGCTTCTCCCTCAAAGTCTGCAACACAATTCGCAAATGCTTGTCATGCTCCTCCTCATTACGTGAATACACCAAAATATCGTCAATGAAGACTACCACAAACTGATCCAGGTAGGGCCTAAACATCCTATTCATCAAATCCATGAAAGCTGCAGGTGCATTCGTCAACCCAAAAGGCATTACCAAAAACTCATAATGCCCATACCTAGTGCGAAAAGCTGTCTTAGGAACATCTTCAGCTCTAACCCTCAACTGATGATACCCTAACCTCAAATCAATCTTGGAAAACACTGCTGCTCCCTTCAATTGATCAAAGAGATCATCAATCCTAGGCAAAGGATACTTATTCTTGATAGTCACTTTGTTCAATTGCCTATAATCAATACACAATCTCATAGTACCATCCTTCTTTTTCACAAACAAAACAGGAGCTCCCCACGGAGAAACACTAGGGCGAATAAATCCTTTATCCAATAACTCCTGCAACTGCACCTTTAACTCTCTCAACTCAGCAGGTGCCATTTGATAAGGAGTGATAGAGATGGGAGTGGTATCAGGCAACAATTCGATACCAAACTCAACCTCTCTCTCAGGGGGTAACCCTGGCAACTCCTTAGGAAACACATCTGGGAATTCCGCAACTGTAGGTATACTATCAAGTTGAGAACCCAATACTCTGGTATCCACAACATGAGCAAGATAAGCATCACACCCTTTTCTAATCAACTTCCTAGCTGCTACAGCTGATACAAACAGGGATGCAATTTGTCTCTGCTCACTAGATACCATCACACTTCTACCATCACCGGTTCTCAAGGTAACACACTTCTTTTGACAGTCTACAATAGCTCCATGCTTAGACAACCAATCCATGCCTAAGATCAAATCATATTCCTTAAAAGGCATTTCAATCAAATCACTCAAAAATTCCTCACCTTGCACCACAACTACACTATCACGATGCACCTTACTCACCACAACACTATGTCCTAAAGGATTTGTCACCAAGACATCAAATCCTAAGGACTCTGAATGCAATTCAGACACAGGCAATATGGATGTACTTATGTATGAATGTGTAGATCCTGGATCAATCAAAGAAAGAACTGGAATATCAAATAAAGAAAATGTACCTGCTATAACTGCTGAAGCATCCGGCTGCCTCTGCATCACATAAACTCTCTGAGAAGATCCAGCCTCATCTGGCCTACTACCTCTGGATGTAGATCCTCCTCTCTGACTAAACCCAGGTCTACCACCTCTACTGAAACCTCTGCCCCCTCGACTACCTCTGCTGATACTGGGTCGAGAAGCGGCAGTATCAGTCTGTCTATCATCCTACATTTCAGGGCATTCTCTAATGAAATGGTTAGGCGATCCACACCTGAAACACCCAGCTAATCCACCAATCTTCCAACAAACACCCCATGGGTCCTACCACAATGAACACATACAGGTGGAGTAGACCTCTGAACCACTGGAGTCGGAGCACTAGCTACAGAAACTGTAGGTCTCGATCTATGCCTCTGATATTGAACTGACCACCAGACTGCCTCTGGCTCCTACTGATCCTCGGCACAAAACTTCCTCGGCCTCTCTTCATAGATGAAGACCCTGCCTCAAACTGGGATCTCCTAACTCTAGTCTCTTCCTCGGTAGCAGCTGCTACAACTAACTAAGAAAAATCCTGGTATCGAGAACCAGCAATGATGCACATAATAGAGGGCCTCAATCCCTCCTCAAACCTCCTGCACCGGTCTATTTCATCAGAGATAATCCCCCCGGCATAGTGACTCAACCGGATATACTCAATCTCATACTCTGTCACTGTCCGGTTGTCTTGCCTCAAATTCAGGAATTCCATCTTCTTAACATCGTTATACTCCCTCGGAGTATATTTCTGCTCGAACTCCCTTAGAAAATCCCCATAAGATAATGTAGGTGGATCATCCATGGCATGAGGAACCGTCTTCCACCAGTCATAAGTATCTTTCTGCAACAAGGATCTAGCATAATCAAATTTTTCATCAGGAGTGGCTTGCAACTGGATAAATATTCTCTGTACTTTATCCAACCACTGCTCCGCTACTGCAGGATCTTTTGTGCCCAAGAAATCCTCAGCTCCATACTTCCTCAATTTATCATAGTGTCTCAGCGGTACTTGTGGTTGTGGTGGCTGTGGCGGTTGCACTGGAGCTCCCCTCAACAAATCTACCATAAGCCTTAACCAACCCGGCGGTACCTCATCAGCAGCTGATCTCCCTGGCATAGGAGCAGGGGCCTCACTAGCTCTCTCAACTCTAGCTCCATCTCTACCCTCTTCAGGAGCTACACTCTCAGCACTACCTTCTACAGACTGACGTGACTGAGACGCCATCACTACCTATATCTGCAAACACAGCAGAATATACTTCATTAAAGATCAGAGACTGCCAATACCAAAACATGTATCTTGTTTAAAAAACTATATTTTCAAAATCAAAATATTTTTTTTCTTACAATTAACCTAGGTTGAGAATCTCAAACCTACGCTCTGATACCAAAATAATTGTAACACCCCTATACCCTGTATACGTACACAGCATACTATTACGATCGTAATATACATATACTGAATATAGGAATGCCACGATTTACTAAACAAACGACTCACTTCTTTTGCAATAATATAAGCAAACTTAAAACATTTAAGTTATCTTTTGAAACACAGTAGATAAAACATTTATTCAATACACAGCGGAAAATATAACAATATTTACAAATACATATACATTAAAACTAAAGTTTTACAAAACATAAAATTTATACATGTTTGGCAGTCAGTCTTTGATCTTTAAGCCCTCTATCAACTCTTCAGAATCAAGACTCAACTCGGTCTAGAGGAACTCTCTGGTTCTACCTTATTACCTGCGCGATGAACCACAATCGCGCTAAGCCAATGGCTTAGTGGTACAAACTACAATAATATTATACTATAATGAAATGCAAATGTCATACTTTCAAATATATAAACAATTCTCAAGAATCTCATTATTTATTTATTTCAACATTTATAAATCACATTGAAAATAAAGACAAGCATGGGCCCAAAAGACACTAATATGTTATTCAAAGTTCAAAGTTACTGCTTTCGTCCATATTCACAATCATCAAGCCTGTAAGCGATACATATATATATCTCTATCCATGGATAGTGTAACAGACCCAGTCTCTTGAACCTCAACCCGGCTAAACTCGAGGAGATCGTCAACCCGGCAAGACTGTTACTGTTTTTGAGGATTACGACTCAGTCTTTTCACCCCCAAAAACATCATATTTTTAACATATTTCATATTTCTCAACTGGAATCGGCTTACGACCCGGTCTTTTCACCTATCTAGTGATTCATAAGCATGCTGCCAAACCCAAAACTCTGAAAATTGAATAACACATTAGGCACACAATTCATTTATCAATTTCATTCTCATTTCCTCATCAGCATTTAGGCAATTATGCCTCAATCATCTCATATCATCTCAAATCACATTAAGGCAATTCATCATATCATCATATCTTTCTCATTTCATATTTCATATTTCATTTCATCATCATATAGGCAAACATGCTTCAACCATCTCATTTACATCATTATAACCAACCACATTGGTTTTATATCTCATTATATCTCAAATCACATCAAATCAATTCATCATTCACATTATACAAATCATAACATTCATCAAATGTTTTAACAATGTAATCAATTACTTAACATATGTACAATCAAATATGTTAAGTATCATATTCATGTAAATGTATGCAACCATGTAGTTTGTACTTACCTTAAAAACAACTCACACCAATCTATACCCTTCCTCTTCCATGAATTCTTCACCACTTGAATTAGGGCAACTCAACTCTCTTCAACACCTAAACCAAAGGTGATAATACATACTCACTTAGAGATACACATGAAATAATAAGGCTAAAAACCAACTAGAGCAAACTCTACACATGACACGCTCAACAACACGGGCGTGTCCCTGACCATGCCCCAACTCCACAACATAGAAGTTTTGTCACGCACAAAACCACGGGCGTGTCACTGAACGTGTAATACATTCTGTCTCACAGAAACATTGACATGTCCCATAGCACGGGCGTGTTCATGGCCGTGTCAAACCTTCACCAATATAGTAGCTATGACACGCTCAGTGACATGGGCGTGTCACTGGACGTGTAAATGCTACTGCAACACAAAACCATTGACACGCCCAAAGACTTGGCCGTGCTCATGGGCATGTCAGGCCAAAAATACAGATTCCGGCAACAACAACCTCACATCCAACAATCCTCTTACTTTCACCATTTTCCACTTCAAACAAACTTAACTAAACACACCCAAAAATCATAACAAACTTGCAAAAACACAAAAACAACTCAAAACATATATCAAACACAAATCATAATCATCACCACAAACCCAAAACACAACCACAACACTTTCTCTTCCAACAACTTACTCTTTCCTTCAATCCAACCCCAAAATCCAAAATCAACTGAACCAAACACTCTTAAACACACCACAATAAAACAAACACCTATCAACCCCAACCTCAACTCACAAACTCAAAGAAAATCAAAGAATCAAGTGGAAAACTTACCAAGGATGAAGAAACTCTTAAATTTCCAACTTGATCACTTGAATACTTCCTTCAATCTTGAGCTTGGAAGATCAAATCTCTCTCTTGCTCTCTTGCTATGGAGGATGCCGGCCAAAAGAAATGAAAAGGAAAGAAAAGAAAAGGAAAGCAAGTGAACCACGAAGAAGAAAGAAGGAAAGAAGAAAAGAAAGAAAACAAAGTCAAACACTCAACCTTCTCTCTCCTCAAAACCCTCTCCTCCAAGCATTTAATATTAAAATAATCCAATTAATTCTCTTCCATTCATTTAACTTTTCCTATTTTCCATTAATTAAAATAAAATCAATAAATATCTTCCTTTGACCATCCCATTTTGACTTGTATATGTTATATATATTTCCATATATACAACATATACACTCTCTCTTTAATTCTTTTCTCTTTCCAATTTATCATATACCTTAAATCCAAATTCAACAATAATTACTTCAAACTTCTAAGGCATATTTTGGGATATTACAGTATCGGCTATGATAGCTGAAGCATATGGTTGTCTCTGCATCACATAAACCTGCTATGATGGCCTTGTATCCTCTGGTCCACTTCCTGCTGTAGAACCTTCTCTCTGACAAGACCTTGATCGAATACCTCTACCAAAACATCTGCCATCACGACCCCCTCTGACGCTGGGTCTAGAAACTATTGTATCTATCTGTCTATCATCTGGTAGCTTTGGACAATCTCTGAGAAAATGATCTGGTGATCCACATATGTAACATACTGCCGGTGCACCTATCCTCCAGCATACACCTCCATGTGCCTTGCCACAATGAACACAAGTAGGTGGAGCAGGCCTCTGAGTCACTGGGATTGGAGCACTAGCCACTGAGACTACATGTCTTTGCCTTTGCTGCTGTCACTACAAGGAAAACTGAATCAGACAACGCTTTCTGGCCATTGTCTGATGAAGACAAAAACGGTTGTCTATTGAAGCGATGTCTGATAGCATTTCAGACAACGATTTTAAAACTGTTGTCTGTGCACAACGGCTTTTAATTTTATCAGACAACGGTTTTTGGCTGTTGTCTGATGATGATTCAGACAATGGTTTCTAATTTTTCAGACAATGATTTTTAACTATTGTCTGATGGTTTCCACAACGGCTTCTAAATTGTCAGACAACGGTTTCTAAATTTTCAGACAATGATTTTTAACCGTTGTCTGATGAAGGTTTAGACAACGCTTTTTCACCGTTGTCTGATGAAGACAAAAACCGTTGTCTATTGAGGCGATGTCTGATAGCATTTCAGACAATGGTTTTTAACAGTTGTCTGAAGATGGTTTCCACAACGGTTTTTAGTTTTATCAGACAACGGTTTTTAACCGTTGTCTGATGAAGGTTTAGACAACGCTTTTTGACCGTTGTCTGATGAAGACAAAAATCGTTGTCTATTGAGGCGATGTCTGATTAAGGTTTATACAATGCTTTCTTATTAAAAACCGTTGTCTGATTAATATGGCACACTGAATATTAGACAATAGTTTCAATGTTCATTTCCATTTCACCACCATTGTCTGTTAAACTGTACATTATAGATATAAGACAACATTTTACAATGGAGGATTGCAAATTTGTGAATCAAAAAACCTCCACAAATTCAACCATTCAACATATTAACAAACTAAAAAAAAATCAACACTATACATATATCACTAAATTATACTATTAACTTCAACTTGAATGACGCTTCATGAAATATTTGTCGAAGTCAATCCTAAATTGGAAGGCAAATGAGTCTCAACCCCATCAATTTACAAAAGTTAACTCTGTGTTTATCTGCAAAAGGGACAGCTGGAAAAACAACCTTAGACTTAAGAAGGAGAGAATAATATTTACTTAATTTATTTCCATCTTCTAAACAATTAGAAATAGAAACCAACTCAAAAAAAAAAAGAAAATGAAGTTAAAAGGCAAGCTTGACTTTACCTTGCAATCTGAGTCTATTGCAGCAAACTATCCAAGAAATAAAGCAGCCTCTCTTTGGCTCTCAGAGCAACAGGAGCTGTTGCCAAGAAACAAATAAGAAAGTGAAAAAAAAATAATCCTGAGTTTGTTTTGATAATTGGCTTGAAGAAAATTTGAAGATCCCAACTATCATAAACCTGGGACCATGATTGATTAAAAGTGCATATAAGTCGTTTGTGAACTGTCATTAGTTACACCAGAACCAACAATCCAATCGTTAAAGAAGCTACAATCAGCAGATGTGAGGTATCTAACAGCTGCTTCTCTTGGTTGAATTACAGCAACACAATCAAAGCTCAAAATTCCACAAGTGACACGTGAAAACAGACGCTGATCAGACAACTTATCATCATGAACAGTACGCCTAATTTCAGAGCCTGTTTCCATAGCATTTGTATTATCACAATAAGATTGCTAGTTCAGCAGGTAAAAGGAAAGTTGCAGTTGACAAAGCATACCTTGTACATAGTTCTAGTGCAAGATCATAAAGTAACTGGAAATGAGACACCATTGGAGGATAATTAATTGAAGCTCTTCGAATTGCAGCATCTCTAGCGACCATCAACCATTCAGGAGTTGCAATATTAGCTGCCTCCCCACAATTAAACCCTAAAACCATAAACAAAAACAATCTTCCACATTGATCAACAGGACTGATTCCAATTAGCAGAAGAAGAAGAAGAAGAAGAAGAAGAAGAAGAAAAGAAATCATTTATCAATACAAGATACTAAACTGAAATGCACAGGCAATTACCATGACTGAACCCTGAATGATAGGCTCTTGGGAAAGTGACAACAAACTCCCCAGCATTTTGCACTAACTTGATTCAGAGCCATTAGAAAGTTAGGAATATATAAATAAACTCCACATAGCATATATAAATAAACTCCAAAGGAATTGAAAATATAGGCTTATACAAATTATAACTATTCTAAGAAGTGAAATCCACAACTTCCTGTTTGTGGAGGCAAGACAAAGGGTAGTATGAACTTTTAGGTTTATAAAAGTTCATTTCAAATGATTTTCACTTTCAGCCAATTGTCATACTTCTATTGTCAATCAGGTTGAGCTGATACCAATAGAAGTGATATCAAAGTGGTTTCTACAGAAACAACTTCATCAACCAAAAAAAGGTCATCGTAACAAGTTCCACAAAGCAAAAGGAGAACATTGAGGAGCAGAATAGGAAAGAAATGAAATGGGACCTGCAGCATGGTACACCAGCACTGATAAATACTTCGGGTGACATAACTGTGGTCTTCTCACCAAGAACTGCAAATGTAACTGCAGAAGACATGAAAAACAGAATTACTTAATTTTGATGTATCTATAAGTCTAGAAGAAAAGTCAACTACCATTCTCTTAATTTTCAAAACTAAGTTGCCTTCTATTTATAGCTTTTTTTTTATTAAATATCAACAGAGAAGGGCAATAAAAAGCCAATAGCAGACGAATAGTCCCATCAAGAGATCAGCAGCTACAAAGGAGTGTCCCAAAGGACAAACATGAATACAATGTCTTCTATGAGATATAAAATGACAATAGAGTTTGGGATCACAATAAATACATTTAGAAAACAGCCATTTTCTTAGGGATTACTCCTGTCTTCATTTGTTATAAGAAAGATAATTCTACTGAGGAAAATGAAGAAATAAAAGAATGATAGACTCCCAGATCCACGAGGCAAGAAATCTCTTCCTACAACGCTTTCCAACACTGAAGATTTCCCAGAACTCTAGATTTTCACACGAGAACAACAATCATCAACATATGAATCTTAAAATCCAGAAATCAGAAAACAAACAGGAAATCAAACAAAATTAGTCAAACAAAATTTTAAAAATCGCAATGCAAAACAGAACAAAGAGATCAAAATCCATAAAGGAATCGAGCGAATTGACTCACCAATCGGGCGATTCAGCTTGGTTAGCCATTGTTGTTGCGGTTGAAATTATGTGTATACACAACAGAGAGAAGCGATTTGAATGAGTACGGAACTAGAGATCTGCTTTTTCTGATTTTGTGCTTGTTTTTATATATATAGAGAGAGAGAGAGAGTCTTTCTTGTTTGTAAAGACAAGAATGGTTGTGTTTGGTTACTCATCGCAAAATGGAACAAATTATGACTGCAAGCTCTAATACTCTCTTCTGAACTCATCACAAAATGGAACAAAGTAGGTTCTGAAGTTTTCTACCCTTGAAAATGAAAACAAATTAGGTCTACAGAGACAAATCGAAAGAGGGAAGGAGAAGATAGGTCTATTTAGGTTTATTGCTAAATTTTAAAACGGCCGTGTTTTTGGCAAAATGGGGGCAAATGAAATTTTTATTTGGAAATAAAGGGGGAATTTAAGTTTTCAAAATTTTTGAAGTTTTGACATCCCTTTTTTGAAACAAAATAGATTTTTCAAAATTTTGTTAAAATAACTTTATAAATTCACTTATATAGATGACTTATAAATTTCAATTTATAATTCATCCATAAGTGCTTAAGGCAATACAATTTAAATAATTAGTAGTGATAAGTTTCTATGGAACCCTATATAATTATAAAATTTAGTGTTGATATAAATTAAATTGAGCAAAAACTAATACTTATAGATATACTTGTATATATACTAATATATATACTTATATATACTTATATATATACTAATATATACTTGTATATACTAATATATACTTGTATATACATGTATATACTTGCATATATATACTAATATATACTTGTATATACTAATATATATATACTAATATATACTTGTATATACTTATATATACTAATATATACTTATATATATACTTGTATATACTAATATATATACTTGTATATATAAGTATATACTAATATATATACTTATATATACTAATATATACTAATATATATACTTGTATATATACTTATATATACTTATATATATATACTTGTATATACATATATATACTTGTATATATATACTAATATATACTTGTATTCCTACTTATATAATATCATATTATATCTAAATCATTATTTAATGGTGGACTTTAAAGTTTCTAATGGGTTTATGAAATGTTTATAAATCCAAACCTTAGCTTTTAATACTAATATATACTTGTATATACTAATATATATACTTGTGTATACTAATATATACTTGTATATACTAATATATACTTGTATATACTAATATATATACTAATATATACTTGTATATACTAATATATATATTTGTATATACTTGTATATACTAATATATACTTATATATACTTGTATATATACTAATATATACTTATATATTATACTAATATATACTTGTATATACTACTATATATACTAATATATATAATATATATACTTGTATATACTAATATATACTAATATATACTTGTATATATACTACTATATACTAATGTATATACTTGTATATACTAATATATACTTGTATATACTAATATATATACTTGTATATACTTGTATATACTAATATATACTTATATATACTTGTATATATACTAATATATATGCTAATATATATACTTGTACATACTAATATATATACTTGTATATACTAATATATATACTTATATATACTTGTATAAACTTATATATACTAATATATACTTTTATATATACTAATATATACTAATGTATATACTAATATATACTTGTATATATACTAATATATACTTATATATATACTTGTATATACTAATATATATACTTGTATATACTAATATATACTTGTATATATACTAATATATACTAATGTATATACTTGTATATACTAATATATACTTATATATACTTGTATATACTAATATATACTAATGTATATACTTGTATATACTAATATATACTTGTATATATACTAATGTATATGCTTGTATATACTTGTATATACTAATGTATATACTTATATATACTTGTATATATTAATATACTTATACATATACTAATATATACTAATGTATATACTTGTATATACTAATATATACTAATATATATACTTGTATATACTAATATATACTTGTATATATACTAATATATATACTTGTATATACTTGTATATACTAATATATACTTATATATACTTGTATATATACTAATATATACTTATATATACTAATATATATACTTGTATATACTAATATATACTTGTATATACTAATATATATACTAATATATACTTTTATATACTTATATATACTTTTATATACTTATATATACTAATATATACTTTTATATATACTAATATATACTAATGTATATACTAATATATACTTGTATATATTAATATATATACTAATATATATACTTGTATATACTAATATATACTTGTATATATACTAATATATACTAATGTATATACTTGTATATACTAATCTATATTTATATATACTTGTATATACTTGTATATACTAATATACTTATATATATACTAACATATACAAATGTATATACTTGTATATACTAATATATATACTTGTATATACTAATATATACTTATATATATACTAATATATACTAATGTATATACTTGTATATACTAATATATACTTGTATATATACTAATATATACTAATATATACTTGTATATATACTAATATATACTAATGTATATACTTGTATATACTAATATATACTTGCATATACTAATATATATACTAATATACTTGTATATACTAATGTATATACTTGTATATACTTGTATATACTTGTATATATACTAATATATACTAATGTATATACTAATATGTACTTGTATATACTAATATATATACTAATATATACTTGTATATACTAATATATATACTAATATATACTTATATATACTTGTATATATACTAATATATATACTTGTATATACTTATATATACTTGTATATATACTAATTTATACTAATATATATACTTGTATATATATTAATATATACTTGTATATATACTTGTATATACTTGTATATATACTAATATATACTTATTTATATACTTGTATATACTAATATATACTTATATATACTTGTATATACTAATATACACTAATGTATATACTTGTATATACTAATATATACTTATATATACTTGTATATATACTAATGTATATACTTGTATATACTAATATGTACTTGTATATATATTAATATATACTTATGTATATACTTGTATATACTAATATATACTAATATATATACTTGTATATTCTAATATATACTTGTATATATACTAATATATACTAATGTCTGACAACGATTTTTTTACTAATGTCTGACAACATCTTATCAGACAACGATTTTTTTTTTACCAAAAAAACACTTGTCTGAACATATATTACACAACGGTCCCTAAAAACCGTTGTCTGTATGCTTGCTTTAGACAATGGTTTTTTTTAACCGTTGTCTGAAACGCTGAATTATACAACACTTTCGAAAAAACCGTTGTTTGAAACATCTTATCAGACAACGATTTTGTATGACTAGAAAAACAGTTGTCTGAACATATATTACACAACGGTCCCTAAAAAACCGTTGTCTGGTGTGACCAAAATGACACCTAATAGACAACGGTTAAAAAAACACCAAAAACAGTTGTCTGAAAATTAATAAGACAACGCTTTTTTGGGAAAAAAAACAGTTGTCTATTTTTTTCAAACAATGATTTTTTCCTTAACCGTTGTCTGATAACCGTTGTCTGATTCAGTTTTTCTTGTAGTGTGTACTAACCTGCCAGGCTGCCCCTGGCTCCTACTGAACCTCTGAGGATATCCCCCATGACCTCTCTTCAATGATGAAGACCTTACATTACCTGGGGGTCTCCTACCTTTGTTCTCCCCTACTCTAGCTATTGTTGCAAGTCCCTGTGCCCTCTCTACACTCTTGGCAACTATAACTAATTAAGAAAAATCTTGATACCGAGAACCTACCAGTTAACACATGATAGAGGGTCTCAGCCCCTGGTCAAACCTCCAGCATCTGTCAAACTCATCTGAAATAATTCCTCCAGCATACTGGCGCAGTTGAATGAATTCAATCTCATACTCAGTCACTATTCTAGTGTCCTGCCTCAAACTTAGGAACTCCATCTTCTTAGCATCTTATACTCTTTCAGAGTATACTTCTTCTCAAATTCCAATAGGAAATCAGCATAAGTCAAAACTGGTGGATTAGTTGTACCATGGGAAACCATCTTCCACCACTCATAGGCATCCCCCTGTAGAAGTGATCTAGCACAATCAAACTTCTCCTCTAGACTAGCCTATAGCCGAATAAATATCCTCTGGACCCTGTCAAGCCACTACTCTACTACAGCAAGGTCTGGAGTGCCAACAAAATCCGTGGCTCCAAATTTCCTCAGCTTGACATATTTTTCCATCAGCAACTGCTATTGTGGCTACGGCTGTGGTGGCGGCTGTAGCTACTGAACTGGAGCGTGCCTCAATAGCTCCACCATATGGTGTACCCAACCCAGCAGAATCTCCTCAGCTGCTGGTCTAACAGGCATAAAAGCAAACGCCTCACCAATAGACTCAACACCAGCTCCAACTCTACCCTCATCAGGAGCTACACTCTTTGCACTACCCTCTGCAGACTGATGAGTCCAAGACACCATAACCACCTATTTCTACAAATACAATAAAAATTACCACATCAGAAATCAAAAATTGCCAGTGCCAAAGCATGTATCACAATTGAAAATCATATTTTAAAATCCTAATTGTCTCTCTTTAATAACCTACCTAGGTTGAGAACCTCAAACCTAGACTTTGATACCAAAATAAATGTAACACACTTACTAGAACACCCTTATACCCTATATACATACAATATGTATTTTCAGCATATGTAAAATATACATATATGGTACAAAAATATCACAGACCGGTTTAATAAAAATTTTCACATTTCTGATTTAAAATTTCAAATACTAAATATATAAAATTAAATAGTATATAAATATTCTTTACTTGTTATAGGAACCCAAAATAAACATTTTATAAGAAAATCTCTAGGAAAAATTCGCCAGAGTTTTTTCTGTAATTTGGACATCCCAAAATTTATCAATTACAGATATATATATATAATTTAAAACACATTTAAGCCCCCATTTCAAATAACTTAACCCAAACATTCTTTATAGTTTACAATACATAAAATCCAAAAAAATGGTATAATATGCATAATACTCAAAATATACAATAACATAAAATATATGCATGATGCTAATAGTGTTTCTTATATTGATATTAACTCTACAAACACAACCACAAGTCTAGACCTGACTTGGTCTAGAAGAACTCTCTAGCTCAGCCGAATCTACCCTACCACCTGCGTGATGTAAACAATCGCACTAAGCTAAAAGCCTAGTAATACAAACTTAATAACAATAAAAATCAAATGCAATGCCAATGCACAATGCATATGGATATCACATGATTCCATTTTCTAATACTTTTCAAATATTTCACAATCCACAATTCACATAAAAACAAACATGGGCCCAAAGATAACTAATATGCTATTCAAATTCTAGAGTTACTGTTTTGGTCTATAATGACACCATGTGTCTAGCCCCATAGGCAAAATATCAATGTAATAGTCCAACTAGGTCTGAGCTTACGACCTAGTCATTTCACCCAGCCCAGCTTCAAGAACTTATTTTTGAGGCTTACAACTTTGTCATTTCACCTCAAAAATATTTTCACAGTGATGCCCAGCATCTAGCCCGTAGGCAAATCATAGGCATGCAGCAAAACACAGAACTCTGAAAATTGAATAACATACTCGGCACACAATTTATTCATATTTCTCATTTATATCGATATCAATTCATTTCATTATGTTTCCACATATCTCATTACATAATACCACATTTTTGCATTTACAGCACATTACCCAATTACTTTGGGTATTTCAACATAATTCACATATTAATCACATTTAATGTAATCTAGCCAATACCAATGGCTTTTTAACAATGCACTTAATGCATACACAACAAATGGCATTACCTAAACACTTTGGGTCATTTTCATATAATACACTGTGAGCGGGAATTTTCGCTCCCACTCCCGGTGGAATGGTTCTTGCTACTCCGGCACTGTTTAGGCTCGGGGCCTTAGAGAACAGGAACCTAAGTCTGGATAAAATGGAGTTGCCACCTGGACGGGCCTTGAAGAAAGAAAGAGGTGGATGACTCAATTCCTAAGGAATCCCCAACCCCCTAATGGGTTTGGAAAGTTGGGTACGTGTGGGGAAGGTGAGAAATGGCCCAGCACCCCCACAACGCCCGGTTCATTGGAACCGGCCTCCTTTATAGGTCTTAATATTATAAAATTCTTAAATATAACAACATTATCCATATTACACACAATAATTAAAAGAAAGCATCATTATATTAAAATCAAAGCAATGTCCAAGCAAAACAAAACAAATAAATGGACACCCATCCAAAGATGGAAACATGTCCTTACATCCCATGCCTAAATAGGACACCCACCGAAAGGTAGAAACATGCCCTTTACATTGGTTCTAAAATAGAAAAGCAATTTAAATTACATGATATTTAACTAAGGAGGTACCCACCAAGTGGAAACATACCTCTTACAACATTTGGAAATCTAAATAAAACAATAAAAGTAAATAACCATTCATAATAAATAAATCATCCATCAAAGATATTAAATATCAATAGAAAGTAAACATCCATCCATGATAAATTAAATAAACCAAACATTGAACTTAAATAAATTAAAGCATATAAAATAAATCAAAGCATAATCAAATATAAAATTGAATAAGGCAAATAAAAATTCAAATTATGGCTACTGTTTCTATTTAAGATTTTTTATTTCATGTGTTTAGGGTTTTTTTGAATTTGTGGAATTAGGCTACTGTGAGTTTTTAAAGGAATTGAGATGGAGCCAAGTTTTAGAATTTAATAGGTTGATAAAGTTCTTTGATTAACCAAATTATTATTTGAGTAGTAAAATCATGAAATTAGGATTTGAACACTTTAAAATACTTAGATTTGTGATTTACGGTTACTCACTGAATTATGGTTTTAAGCTTACTGTGTTTGAATTATAATATTTAAATTTATAAGGTTTTAAAGTTTAAAGGATTAG
Organism: Garcia nutans; assembly: GCA_947685225.1. Taxonomy (NCBI): domain Eukaryota; kingdom Viridiplantae; phylum Streptophyta; class Magnoliopsida; order Malpighiales; family Euphorbiaceae; genus Garcia; species Garcia nutans. The sequence continues at coordinate 31,905,716 of CANTUV010000013.1, forward strand.
GGTTGAGAAAAATTAGGGTTTAAGGTTTTAAGGGAGTTAGGGTTTATTGTTTTGGTTTTTAGAGTTGAATTAGGGTTTTAGGATTTTTGATTTAGGGTTTCGGGGAATGCATTAGGTTTTTTAGGATTTAAAAATCAATTGATAATTTTATGAAGTTTTATGAAAATAATCAAAATGATTTAAAGTTTATAAGAGCAAAAGAGAAGTTTTTAGGGCTTTTGGAAAGAAACAGAACTCAATTTAGGGTTTTGAAAATTTGGAAAGCAAATTAGGGTTTTAGGATTTTGAAGAAACAAAACTAACTACTTTAAACTTTTTGGAAAACAAAGCAACGAATTAAGGTTTTTAAACTTTAGAAAAAGTGAATTGAGGTCCTAGGGTTTTTGAATTAAAAGAAACAATGAGATGATTTAGCTACTGTGAAGAATAGAACTTAAGCAATTGATGCATACCTCTGTTTGTTGGTTCCACCAAAAATTTCTTCTTGGATGAACAAAATTAAAAGACAAGCTTTGCTGCCTTTGAATTGCTTGAATTATTTGTTTCTCTCAGAAAACGAAATCAGGTTGATTCACTGTCTTTCCTACTTAGTTTCGGATCCAATTTTTTGATCAATTTCTCCTCCGATTTCTTCCTCTTTTTGTGTTGTTTTTGGTATTATTTATAGAAGATTTTTTGATTAATCTTAGTTATTCACGAAATATAACATTCATTAAGAAAAGAAAACCGAAACCTAATTGCATTAGGTTTCTGAAAAAATTTGAGTCGAAAAAATTTTGCTGGCAAAAAAAAACTGATGCGGAAAAATCGTGCTGGCAAAAAAAACTGCTGCGAAAAAATGCACTGGTAAAAAAGCTGCCGCAGCTGGCTGCGGCTGCAAGGTCGAATTAGCCTGCTGGCCATTTTTCCTGCATGAAACTTCTATGGGCGAAATGCCCTCGAGCCCGCGCTAATTTTCGGCGATGATTTTTTCATCTCCAATTTTTTCGTCGCCGATTTTTTTTTAAATCTTCACCATTTTTTACTAAAATAAAAATTAAAATTAATCAAGATACCACAAAAATTATTTTGGACTAACTAAAATATATTGGACCGGACTGAGTCAAAAATTAAGGGTCTATAGTTTGCCCCCTGCTTGAACGATCTAAGACTTTAGTAAAGAGAGTGAAAAGCAATAAGAATTAATTTTTGATGAGATGGTTATTTGAATTTGTTTTGGGTACTTGGACCCGAGATTGAACTTGATTTGGGCACTTGGACCAGAGATTGGGTTGAATTTGGGTACTTGGACCCGAGATTGGTACTTAGACCCGAGATTGATTTGATTTAGATACTTGGACCCGAGATTGGGTACTTGGACCCAAGATTGGATTGAATTTGGGTACTTGGACCAAGGATTGGGTACTTGGACCCGAGATTGATTTGATTTGGGTACTTAAACCCAAGCTTGAATTGGATTTGGGTACTTGGACCTGAAATTGGATTGAATTTGGGCTTGGACCCGAGATTAGATTTGATTTGGGTACTTGGACCCGAGAATGGTTGCTTGGACCCGAGAATGGGTACTTGGACCCGAGACTGAATTGAATTTGGGTGCTTGGACCCGATATTGAATTGGATTTGGGTACTTGGACCCGAGATTGATTTGATTTGGGTACTTAGACCCGAGCTAAGTTGTGGACTTAGAATGGATCCTAGGTTCTGGACCTAAAGATAATTTGGGTTCTAGACCCGAGCTGAGTTCTGGACTTAGAAAAGATTCTAGGTTCTAGACCTAAGAAAAATTTGGGTTCTGGACCCGAGCTAAGTTCTAGACTTAGAATAGATTCTAGGTTCTAGACTTAAGGAAAATTTGGGTTCTGGACCCGGTATTGAATTTAATTTGGGTGCTTGGACCCGAGACTGAGTTTGACTGAACTTTTATTATTTGAGAAGTCTAATTGCTCCTGTTTTTCTATGCATTGTGGTTTTTCACCCACAAAATGGATCTTCATCCTTTGAGATTGGGTCTTCATCCTTGAAAATGGATCTTCATCCTTTGACATCGGGTCTTTACCCTTGAAAAATGGATCTTTTGAGATCGGGTCTTCACCCTTGAAAATGGATCTTCATCTTTTGAGATTGGGTCTTCACCCTTGCAAATGGATCTTCATCCTTTGAGATTGGGTCTTCACCCTTGCAAATGGACCTTCATCCTTTGAGATCGGGCCTTCACCCTTGCAAATGGATCTTCATCCTTGGAGATCGGGCCTTCACCCTTGCAAATGGACCTTCATCCTTTGAGATCGGGCCTTCACCCTTGCAAATGGATCTTCATCCTTGGAGATCGGGCCTTCACCCTTGAAAATGGATCTTCATCCTTGGAGATTGGGTCTTCACCCTTGAAAATGGATCTTCATCCTTTGAGATCGGGTCTTCACCCTTGCAAATGGATCTTCATCCTTTAAGATCTGGTCTTCACCCTTGAAAATGGATCTTCATCCTTTAAACTTTGGGTCTACACTCTTTGAAATTGGATCTTCATCCTTGGAATCAGGTCTTCACCCTTGAAAATGGATCTTCATCCTTAGAGATCGGGTTTTCACCCTTGAAAATGGATCTTCATCCTTTGAGATCGGGTCTTCACCCTTGCAAATGGATCTTCATCCTTTAAGATCGGGTCTTCACCCTTGCAAATGGATCTTCATCCTTTGAGATCGGGTCTTCACCCTTGCAAATGGATCTTCATCCTTTGGACTTCGGGTCTTTACCCTTGCTTCAGCTCTTTTAGCTGGACTGATCTTTTATCTTTTGCATCTTCATTCTTTTGAGAATTTTAATGTTCCATTCTTTTGTTCTTCCTTTTTGCAAAAATTTAGGTATTTTTAATTGGACTTTATATCCTCTTCTTGCCCCCCTGCGTGGAAAAATATTTGTAAGTGAGTTTTAAAATATTTGGTATATAAACTTTAAAAAATTGAAAAGGAGAAACTTTGCCCCCTGTGTAGGCTTAAACCAAATATTTTTTCCATGCAAGCTTTGATTGATGTTTTTCTTGTCTAGTTTTTTACATAAGCACGCATTTCTTCTCTTTGCAAAATTATTGGAGCTTTCTCAAGCAATGGGCTTTCCATGCCCCCCTGATTTGACATCTTCTTTTGATTCTTTACTTCGCAGGGTGTTTGCTGTTCATTTTGACAAGGAACAATACAAGACAAGAAAGTGCGATGTGATATGCTCATGTATGCATGATATGCATGAATAATACTTACAGTCGTTCCATCGACTCACAGACCGAGGTGATCATCAAAAGTGTTCTCATTGGTTCCTTTTTTGATGCTCATTCAAGTATTGCATTGGAATGATCAAAAGCTTTGCATTTATGGCTTTTATCTTCAAGATATTGAAAACATGAATAATGGAGGCTCCAAGCAGTAAAGTTAGGGATTCATCTATTTCGAACAATGTTTCAGCATGTCAGTTGATAGCTTCTTCATGACCTTGCCAATAATCATTTCCTTTGCCCAATGTGTCCTTTGGAGGTTCAACATATTTCCCTTAACTTGAAGGCTTTATATGACAAAACTTTTCTTTTTTTTATTTGAATTTTGATTTTGAAATCAAATGTTGACTTTGCCAAATTAATGTCAATGTACCTCAGGACTTAATTTTTCAAATTAACATATCTATAACATGACAACCCTAATTACCGTACTAAACTTTGGAATTATTTCTATTTAAGCAAGAATTGTTGCACTTCAGATAGGCACATACACATTACTTGGCCAAAGGTCTCATTTGAGTTTAAATATTGTCTATCTCATTTGCATGCTCATCCAAACTATCTCCACTAATAGACTCTACCTACCAAGAGAGGTCAACAGGTCATTGATAGGCTTGAAATGGGGTCTATAAAGGACACAGGTTTAAGTAAAGGCCATTTTGAGATTGGAGCTGGTGTGACACAATGGACAAACCCTCACACTACAAATTTCTTATTGGAACTTTAGACAGTTGGGAGCAATCTTTCTATACTCTAAATTTCTTGTCTTCTTGGCATTAATCTGGATCTTGATTAGGACAATTTTTGCCTTTGCAAAAAGTTTGGTTCCCAAATTTGTTTCCTTTCTTCTTTTCCCTTTTCTTTCTTTTTCTTTATTTTTCTTACTCTTCCCTTTTCTTTCTCTTTCCTTACTCTTCCCTTTCTTTTATCATTTTGTCCTTCTTTCTTGTAGGACTATCAAGTATAGAACTTTCAAGAACTGGATGGTCTTCCTCCTTTTTCTCCAATTTTGATTGAATCTTCGGTTGGGTTGGACCGATTCAAGTCAAAATGTCCTTAGAACCCAAATGGACGCCTTTTGTTGCTTTAGGTAAAAGAGAACTCAGTTGGCTTTCTGAACCGCCCTTTTAGGTTTTATTTTTTTTTATTTTTTTTTCTTGTTTTTTTCTTGTTTTTCTCTTTTTCTTTTTTCTTCTCTTTTTTTTTGTTTGGTTTTTTTTGTTTTTTTTTTTGTTCTAGTTCTAAAAGAATTGTCTTGTTTGTACCAGCTTGGGCTTCCAATAATGTGGGGTGGCATAAATCTCCTTTAACTGGGATAAATCATTTGTTACTCTGATGTTATCTTGATAAATTAGAGATATTAGGAAAACTTCAACTACCCTTATGGTCTTGAAAGCATCAATTACCCTCATGGTCTTCAAAACTTCAACTGTCTTCATGGTCTTGACTATTCATTTCTTTCTTTGATCTTCTTGCCTCTTCACCTTAGTGATCATAAGACTTGTCAAAAGTATCACAACAGCTTAGGGTAGGTTGTTAGGGTTATATGCCAATGAAAAGAAAGCTAAAATTTTATGAAGGCTCAAAGGGACAACTAGGATTGATATTTAATAAGGTGGATACAAGTTGTTGGCTCATCAAACAGTGCCTAGATCATTTCTCTCTTAAATAAGTAGAGTTCAATTTTGCCTCGAAAGTTTGTCAAAGCATGTTCTAAGACTGACTATGACCTAGACAAAGGTAATTATGTAGGAGCCCTCTCTAAGTAAGCATACACAACTCAATGCTATAGAGCAATTCCCTCACCTAGTAAAGTCATTCAAGTCATGATGCCTAGACACATTAATTTATGAACATCGAGCTATATTCCTTATTGGTTGAACACCAAAATGAACAAAGACCAACAAAAATTTTGATGAAAGTAATTTATTCCAACAAATTTAAATTTGGAAAATAAGATTTTTCCAATTAAATATTAAAGAAAGCAAAATTGAAAAGCAACATTCAAGATAAGGAAAGTTTGTTGAGTTAAGCTTCTTTTCCTTTCACATCTTCAATATCCCTATTTTAAAAGGATGATAAAATAATATCTTCTTCCAATCCTTTTCCCACCATGAAGGTTGCCGGTGGAGGTACTCTTCCAAACTTAGGCAAAGGATTGTATTTGGTATTGGGCTTGTCCAGCTCCAGTAGCTTACCACTATCGATTAAATTTTGGATCTCATGTTTTAATCACAAGCATTTGTCTGTCTCATGTCCTTATGTTTGATGAAACTCACAAAAGGCTTTAGTATTAAATTTTGGGGGTAAAGGATTCGACAAAGGTCGAGGGGCCAATGGCTGTAATAGTCCCTTCTTCTGTAGCTTGTCGAAGACCCAAGACAAAGGCTTCCCCAGATCTGAAAACTGCTGTGAACCTCGATTTTCCACCCGAAAAGGATTCGGACGAAAGTTCACTCGTTGTCGGGAGTCGCCACTCAGTTTATTTTGTTCAAAGGGAAAAACTAAGAAAACCCTTGTTTGACTCCAATTAATGCATCCAATGTAAAGGTTTCTAATCTACGAACCCAAGGAGGATTCGGGGACTATGTCATGTATTTGATTAATTTGCCAATTTAGAAATGAATCCAAAAGGAACACAGAGAGGAAGAAGAATAGATTGTTAGTAAATTACGGACTTGTTATTTGAGGTGAATCTCAAATATGCCTACATACTCTCGTTTTTTATGAGAGATCAAAGCCCATGTAGTTCGGAAAAGCCTATTTAAAGGCGATGAAAATTATGCTTCATGCATGTGTGTGTGTATGCTTCGTGCATTTGTCGGGCTTTTTGCCAAAGTTGTTAATTTTAGCACTTAGTGCAAATTTGTGAAATTTAGGTACTTTGTACCAAAATAGTGCAATTTAGGCCTTTGGCCAAAAGATTGATTTTAATTGTGAAATTTAGGTACTTTGTACCAAAAAGATACAATTTAGGCTCCGTGCCAAAAAGTTGATTGATTCGCGGCTTCATGCCGAAGTGTTGATTGATTAGTTAATTAGGCCTTAGACCTAAAAGGATTAGGTCTTTGACCGAAAAGAAATTAAGAAGAAGATAGGATACTTTATGATATGCTTGAATTGACAAATGATGAATTATCATACTACCTTGTTTAGGGTCCTTCCACTTCGAAGTTCCAGATCTTGTTTTCTTAGATCTTGAAATATGATTCTTAATCCCTTCCACACAAGGTTAGATTCTTGCAAATAAAAGTCCAATAAGAGTGTTTAAGCGTGAAAAGAATTCGACAGCATGAGGCCCACCCGAAAAAAGTCCAACCTCTTTTTTGAAAGTTTAGCAGCATTTTATAGGCAAAATTCAGGCTGGACGGCGGTCGGACAGCCGGTCCGGCGGTTGGACCGCCGTGGCCAGCGGTCGTACCAGGTTGTAACACCCCTTCCCGACCTACATATGTAAGCTGAGTAGAGGCGCCACACTAACCTAATGTTGCTACCAATTTTACTTAGTCAAATTTTAGTTCCGATTTTTTTTTCTTTTTTTTTTCAAAAATTTTGCCATAGTTTCGCCTAAAAATTGAGTCCCAAGTGTCGACAAAACCGGTTTTTTTCTTATTTTTAAAAACATTTTACACAAACCAATGCAAACAAAATCATTCTCAGTACACTCCCAATAAATCCCCCTTGTAACCTCAACTACAACCTGCAAAAAGAATTTACACTTCTAGTACAACATAAAATAAAGGTTTTGTGACAATCCCCCATTTTTAAATATTACACAGCGGAAGTTATAAAATATTTACATATTTACATATTAAACATTTCTTTACAAAATATAAAGAAATAAACATGATTGGCAAGTCTGCTCTGATCTTTAAGCTCCCAAAATGGATTCAACAAGGTCTACTCTCACTTGGTCTTGAAGAACTCTCGGGTTCAACTCTATCCACTCTATTACCTGCGCGATTAAACACTATCGCGCTAAGCCAACGGCTTAGTAAGATAAAACATGCTAATAGTATGCTTTAATGCAATACAATGCCACATATGCTATTGATAAGATCAACATTATAAATATAAAGTTAACACATAATTATGCATTTCACAAATCATAGTCATATGAGCATACCACATTTCAACATCTTTCCACATTCAACATTACTCAATAACCAACATCTTATTTCATTAACTCATAACATTATTTAGGACATTCATATAACCTTGACACCTATGGGCCCAACAAGTATTTAATACAATATTCAGAGTTCAGAGTTACTGCTTTGGTTCATAGTCACAATTCTCATAGTGTAACAGACCCAGTCTCTTGGACCATCAACTCAACACATTTGAGGAGATCCTCAACCCGGCAAGACTGTTACAAATCATATATTTCATATTCACAATTCTCATAGTGTAACAGACCCAGTCTCTTGGACCATCAACTCAACACATTTGAGGAGATCCTCAACCCGGCAAGACTGTTACCTTTCATCATTTCTTAGGCATGCCACCCAAATCCAGAACTCTGAAACTGAATAACATATTAAACAAACAATTCATTTATTATATACTTACCATTTCCATTCTCAAATTCTCATCACATTTAGGCAAACATGCCTTCTTTCTTTCAATATCATCATCATAGCCAATCACAATGGCATTGTCTCATATCATGTCTTATTTGAATTATCATTTCAATTTCAATGTATATCATTCATGAAACACATAACCATTCACAATGCATAACATAACATTGCTCAATCTCAACAATGCAATTAGGGCAAAGAACAATTGATATGATTCATATAAATAATACATTCTGGTTTTAGACTCCATTTTATCCTTATTTTGAAAAATTGTATAAAATAATCTACTTGACTAAAAATTCTAAAATTTTTACAGAATTTAGTTTTGTATCTTAAAATCATCCCTTTAAAATTTCAGATCAAACTGAACACAAAATCTTGGTCAAATAGTTCACCTAACCAGACTGCCCCAATTGCCCTGCATCCTGGCAGCAGTTCTGAACTTTGTGAATTCCATAAATCAAATTCAATCAACGTGGTTCCAAATTATTTTTCTCAAATACTAGACTCACTAAGCAACAACATATCCAAAATTCAATTGAATATGATTTTTCTACATTTTATTAAAAATTCCGAAATAGAGCTGTCTCAGTTAAGGTACCTGCTGGAACAGGTCTAATAAAAATAATCTTTCTAAACTCATAACCATTCCAAAATCGAATCAACATATTTTTCAGTCATTCTAGACTCATAGAGGCACAACATATCAAAAATTCACTTTAAGAACATTTTTATAAAATTAATTAAAAATCATACAAGTCACAGCCTTTACTAATCCTAAAACAGAAACAATTTCACTAAACACCAATCTTACTCTTCCATCACCCACACCAACCCAACTTCTCATCTATCAAGCAAAATCAATACTTACAATCATACCATAAGCAACTTAATCATACCACTTCAAAAGAATTGAAGAAATTAGAGAAAAGATCTTACCTTAGTTAAAAACTTCTTAAATCAACACTTGAACACTTAATCTTTCTTCAATTTAAGCTTGAAACCATCAAAACCATCACTTGTCTCTTTCTTTCTCTTTGGCTATGGAGGGCCGGACATCAACAAGAAGAAGAAGAAGAAATGATGAAGAAAACACAAGTCAAACCTTCTTTAAATATCCACCATGTGATTTTATCCAAGCAATTACCAAAGTGCCCTTATTCACATAATTATCTTTTTGTCTTATATGTGCCCAATTAAGTAATTTACCAATCTCAAATAAATATCTTCTCTTGCATTGACCAAGCCTTTTGACCACTTTATATGTCATATATATTAACATATACACAACATATAAATTTGTCTCTAAACCCTATTTCTTCCCAAAATACATATACATATACTTTCTCTTCTCAATTTCTTTTCTCTTACAATTTAACACATATATTCAATCCAATATATAACAATAACAACAACAACAATATGCAAAACTTCTAGGACATAAATGAGGATATTACAATTCTCCCCCTCTAAAAAGAAAATTTCGTCCTCGAAATTACCTGATATCAACTTTGAAACAACTGCGGATACTGTTCTCGCATGGATTGTTCACTTTCCCAAGTTGCTTCTTCTTTTCCATGATTTTTCCACAAAATCTTCACCAATGGCACTCTCTTGTTTCTCAACTCTTTCACTTCCCGTGCCAAGATAGCAACTGGTTCCTCTTCAAATGTCAAGTCTGGGCTCACTTCAATAGATTCAAAAGGCAACACATGAGATGGATCCGACCTATATCTCCTCAACATAGAAACATGGAATACATTATGAATACGATCCAACTCAGGTGGCAAAGCAAGTCGATACGCCACTGGCCCAACTCTTTCTAACACTTCATACGGCCCAATGAAACAAGGACTCAATTTTCCTTTCCGACCGAACCTCAAAATCTTCTTCCAAGGAGACACTTTCAAAAATACCTTATCTCCAACATCAAACTCTATATCTCTCCTCTTCAGATCTGCATAAGACTTCTGTCGGTCTGAAGCTGCTTTTAACCTGCCTCGAATCAACTTTACTTTTTCTTCAGTTTCTTGAATCAAATCAGGACCAACCAACTTATTATCTCCAAGCTCATTCCTACAAAGAGGTGTCCTACACCGTCTGCCATACAATGCTTCAAACGGTGCCATACCAATGCTGGATTGGTGACTGTTGTTGTAAGCAAACTCCACAAGAGGTAAAAACCTATCCCAACTTCCAGAGAAATCGATGACACAGCTTCTCAACATGTCCTCAATAATCTGTATCACCCTCTCTGACTGTCCATCCGTCCGTGGATGAAAAGCAGTGCTGAAGTGCAGTCGAGAACCCAAAGCACTATGCAAACTCTTCCAAAATCTGGAAGTAAACCTGGGATCTCGATCAGATACTAAAGAAGTTGGAACACCATGCAGTTTCACAATCTCATGGATATACAGCTCAGCCAATCTCTCCAAAGAGTAATCCATTCGAACCGGAAGGAAATGAGCTGTTTTAGTCAATCTATCCACAATCACCCATATGGCATCATGCTTCTTTTGTGTCAATGGCAAACCAGACACAAAATCCATTGTCACTCTTTCCCACTTCCATTCTGGCACTGACAATGGTTGAAGCAACCCGGTTGGAACTTGATGCTCTGCTTTAACCTTCTGACAAGTGAGACATTTCGACACAAAATCTGCAATGTCTCTCTTCAAACCAATCCACCAATAATGTTGTCTCAAATCATGATACATCTTCGTATTACCCGGATGCATAGCAAACATTGACTGATGAGCTTCTTCTAAAATGACTCTTTTCAAATCAGCATTATCGGGTACACACAATCGGTTCTTAAACCAGAGACTCCCATCATCTTTCACAACAAAATCTCTAGTCTTCCCATTCTGACAATCTGAAATAATCTTCTGAATTTTCTTATCAGCCAATTGAGCCTCTTTGATCTGATCCAACAAAATCGGCTTCAATTGCAACTGTGCCAATAATGCACCATCAACACAAGGTACAAAACTGGCATGCAATGCTCTCAACTCAACAAGCAACGAGAGCGAGTAAACTGTTAAACCAGCTAAAGACTTCCGACTCAAGGCATCAGCAACAACATTTGCTTTACCTGGATGATAGTCAATCAAGCAATCGTAGTCTTTAATCAATTCTAACCATCTCCTCTGACGAAGATTGAGTTCTTTCTGGACACCCAAATACTTCAAACTCTTGTGATCAGTGTAGATGAAACATTTCTCCCCAAACAGATAATGGCGCCAAATCTTCAATGCAAAAACAATGGCAGCCAATTCCAAATCATGGGTCGGATAGTTAAGCTCATGCGGTTTCAACTGTCGAGATGCATAAGCTATAACTTTCCCTTCCTGCATCAATACACACCCCAAACCTCTATGTGAAGCATCACTGTAGATCACATATGGTTTGCCTTCAACAGGTAAAGTTAAAACAGGCGCTTGAGTCAACATTTCTCTCAACTGCTCAAAGCTAGCTTGACACTGATCCGTCCACACAAATCTCACTCCCTTACGAAGCAATCTGGTGAGTGGAGTAGCTATCAAAGAAAACCCTTTCACAAACCACCGGTAATAGCCTGCCAAACCCAGAAAACTTCTAATCTCTGTCACTGATTTAGGTGGATTCCAATTCAATACAGCTTCAACTTTGCTCGGATCAACTTTAATGCCTTCTGCTGAAACAACATGTCCGAGAAAAGCTACCTGATCCAACCAGAACTCACACTTCGACAATTTAGCAAACAACTGCCTCTCTCTCAAAATCTGCAACACAATCCGCAGATGCATATCATGTTCCTCCTCATTCCGCGAATACACCAGTATATCATCAATGAAGACCACTACAAACTGATCCAAATAGGGCCTAAACACCCTATTCATCAAATCCATGAAAGCTGCAGGTGCATTCGTCAGACCAAAAGGCATAACTAAAAATTCATAATGCCCATACCTGGTCCGAAAGGCGGTCTTAGGAACATCTTCAGCTTTGACTCTCAACTGATGATACCCAGATCTCAAATCAATTTTGGAGAACATTGACGCTCCCTTCAACTGATCAAAGAGATCATCGATTCTAGGCAAAGGATATTTATTTTTAATAGTCACTTTATTCAATTGCCTATAATCGATACACAACCTCATAGTACCATCTTTCTTTTTCACAAATAGAACAGGAGCTCCCCAAGGAGAAACACCGGGGCGAATAAATCCTTTGTCCAACAACTCCTGTAATTGCACTTTCAACTCCCTCAATTCTGCTGGTGCCATTCTATAAGGAGTAATAGAGATAGGAGTGGTACCAGGCAACAATTCAATACCGAACTCCACCTCTCTCTCAGGAGGCAATCCTGGCAACTCCTCTGGAAACACATCTGGGAACTCTGCAACTGTGGCAATGCTATCAATGGGAGAACTTCTTACTCTAGTATCTACCACATGAGCAAGATAGGCTTCACATCCCTTTCTAATCAACCTCCTGGCTGCAACAGCTGAAACAAATAAGGAGGCTAGCTGTTCCTGCTCATTAGATACTATCACCTCTCTACCATCAACAGTTTTCAAAGAAACAATTTTCTTCTTACAATCTACCACAGCTCCATGTCGAGATAGCCAATCCATACCTAAGATCACATCATATTCCTTAAATGGCATCTCAATCAAATCCCCTAAGAACTCCTCACCCTGCACCACTACTGCACTATCTCTATGCACCTTACTCACAACCACACTATGCCCTAACGGATTTGTCACCAACACATCAAATCCTAGGGACTCAGCATGCAAATCAGAGACAGGCAAAACAGATACACTAACATATGAATGCGTGGAACCCGGATCAATCAAAGCAAGTACTGGAGTATTAAATAAAGAAAAAGTACCAGCTATGACTGCCGATGTATCTGGCTGCCTCTGCATAACATACATCCTCTGGGAAGATCCAACCTCCTCTGGTCTACCCTCCCTAGATGTAGCACCTCCTCTAGAACTGAATCCTGGTCTACCTCCCCGGCTGGCACCTCTGCCTCCTCTGCCTCCCCTCACACTAGCTCGAGAAGCAGCAGAATCCACTGGCATCAGCTCCTGCCTCTCAGGACAGTCTCTCACAAAGTGGTCAGGTGATCCACACCTGAAGCATACAGCTGATCTACTGTACCTCCAACAAATGCCCCCATGTCTTCCACCACACTGGTCACACACAGGTAAGGTGGATCTCTGAATTCCATGAGTAGGAGCACTCGCTACCGAAGCTGCAGGTCTAAATCTCTGCCTCTGGAACTGCACTGACCTACCCGCTGGTCTCTGGCTCCTACTACTCCGAGGAACAAAACTTCCTCTACCCCTCTTTGCAGAAGAAGACCCTGCCTCAAACTGGGGCCTCCTAACCCTAACCTCTTCCTCTGAAGCAGCTGCAATAACTTGAGCTTGCTCTACACTTCGAGCTGCTGCCACAAGCTGTGAGAAATCCTGATATCTGGATCCAGCCACTAAGCACATGATCGAGGGCCTCAATCCCTCCTCAAATCACCGACATCTATCAATCTCATCAGCAATGATGCCCCCAGCATACTGGCTCAGTCGAATAAACTCCACTTCATACTCAGTTACGGTCCGATGATCTTGCTTCAAATCTAGAAACTCTCTTTTCTTCCCATCTTTATACTCCCTAGGAGTATACTTCAACTTAAATTCTCTCAGAAAATCCGCATAAGACAAGGTTGGTGGATCATCCATAGAATGGGGCACTGTCTTCTACCAGTCGTAGGCATCCTTCTGTAGCAAAGATCTTGCATAGTCAAACTTCTCCTCTGAAGTGGCTTGCAACTGCACAAATACCCTCTGAACTCTATCAAGCCACTGTTCTGCTACAGCCGGATCAACTGTACCAAAGAAATCCTCTGCTCCATATTTCCTTAGCTTATCATAGTGCCTTACTGGTACTGAAGGCTGAGGGGGTGGTGGCGGTGGCTGTGGTTGCACAGGTGCTTGTCTCATAGCTTCCATCATAGGTCTAAACCAGGCTGGCGGAACCTCCTCCCCAGCTGGTCTACCCGACACCGAAGCAGATGCCTCCTCAACACTATCAACCCTAGCTCCCTCAGCAGGAGCAATACTCTCGGCACTACCCTCAATCGACTGACGTGAGTGAGAATCCATCACAACCTAACACTGCAAACACAGCAGATTATATCTTATTAAAGATCAGAGACTGCCAATCTCAAACGTATATGTTATTCAAAACCACTTTTTAAGTAAAAATATTCTTTTTATTACATTTTACCTAGGTTGAGAATCTCAAATCTAGGCTCTGATACCAAAAATTGTAACACCCCTTCCCGACCTACATATGTAAGCTGAGTAGAGGCACCACACTAACCTAATGTTGCTACCAATTTTACTTAGTCAAATTTTAGTTCCGATTTTTTTTTCTTTTTTTTTTCAAAAATTTTGCCATAGTTTCGCCTAAAAATTGAGTCCCAAGTGTCGACAAAACCGGTTTTTTTCTTATTTTTAAAAACATTTTACACAAACCAATGCAAACAAAATCATTCTCAGTACACTCCCAATAAATCCCCCTTGTAACCTCAACTACAACCTGCAAAAAGAATTTACACTTCTAGTACAACATAAAATAAAGGTTTTGTGACAATCCCCCATTTTTAAATATTACACAGCGGAAGTTATAAAATATTTACATATTTACATATTAAACATTTCTTTACAAAATATAAAGAAATAAACATGATTGGCAAGTCTGCTCTGATCTTTAAGCTCCCAAAATGGATTCAACAAGGTCTACTCTCACTTGGTCTTGAAGAACTCTCGGGTTCAACTCTATCCACTCTATTACCTGCGCGATTAAACACTATCGCGCTAAGCCAACGGCTTAGTAAGATAAAACATGCTAATAGTATGCTTTAATGCAATACAATGCCACATATGCTATTGATAAGATCAACATTATAAATATAAAGTTAACACATAATTATGCATTTCACAAATCATAGTCATATGAGCATACCACATTTCAACATCTTTCCACATTCAACATTACTCAATAACCAACATCTTATTTCATTAACTCATAACATTATTTAGGACATTCATATAACCTTGACACCTATGGGCCCAACAAGTATTTAATACAATATTCAGAGTTCAGAGTTACTGCTTTGGTTCATAGTCACAATTCTCATAGTGTAACAGACCCAGTCTCTTGGACCATCAACTCAACACATTTGAGGAGATCCTCAACCCGGCAAGACTGTTACAAATCATATATTTCATATTCACAATTCTCATAGTGTAACAGACCCAGTCTCTTGGACCATCAACTCAACACATTTGAGGAGATCCTCAACCCGGCAAGACTGTTACCTTTCATCATTTCTTAGGCATGCCACCCAAATCCAGAACTCTGAAACTGAATAACATATTAAACAAACAATTCATTTATTATATACTTACCATTTCCATTCTCAAATTCTCATCACATTTAGGCAAACATGCCTTCTTTCTTTCAATATCATCATCATAGCCAATCACAATGGCATTGTCTCATATCATGTCTTATTTGAATTATCATTTCAATTTCAATGTATATCATTCATGAAACACATAACCATTCACAATGCATAACATAACATTGCTCAATCTCAACAATGCAATTAGGGCAAAGAACAATTAATATGATTCATATAAATAATACATTCTGGTTTTAGACTCCATTTTATCCTTATTTTGAAAAATTGTATAAAATAACCTTTGATATCCCAAAACCATGGTTTACCATCGGCCAAATGCATTATGTGGGCAGGCTGCTTCTGAAGTTGAACTTTCAATGGACGAATGACTTTCCCCTCCTTGATATTGATCATGGAAGCTAAAGTAGCCAAGGCATCAGCAAACTGATTCTTTGCTCTTGGGAGATATTCGAAGGACAAATCATCAAATTGTTGTGCCAGATGATCAAGGCGTTGTAGGTAAGGAACCAAACGCTCTTCTCTTATCTTCCATTTCCTTAAGGCTTGTGATACTATTAAAATAGAATCACCGTAGACCTTTAGGTTCTTAATTCCTAATTCCAAGGCGACTTCAAGCCCATTGATGCAAGCTTCATATTCTGCTTCATTGTTTGTGCAGCTAAAGTCAAGTTTAACTGCAAATGGAATGTATTCTCCACAAGGAGTTTTGAACACAATCCCAATTCCATTTCCATGATAATTGGATGCCCCATCAAAATACATCTCCCAAATACTCCTTTCCACATTCAAGAGGTCTTCGTCAGGGAAACCCACTTCTCGCATCTCGTCATTCACGGGTAATTCTGCTAATTGGTCAGCTATTGCGCCACCTTTCACAGCTTTCCTTTGAATGAATTTTAGGTCAAAGGCTGCCAATGTTGACACCCACTTAGCCATTTTGCTGTCCAAAACAGGCCTCTCCATAAGGAATTTCAAGGGACTCTGTTCTGCGATGACATAAGTAGTGTAAGAAGACAAGTAGTGTTGTAACTTCGTACAAGTCCAATACAAAGCTAAACACAACTTCTCAATCTTGTTATACTTTAACTCATAATCCAGCATCCTTTTGCTGAGGTAGTAAATTGCATTTTCCACCTTCGTACTTTCGGCTTCTTGAGCTAGCATTGCACCCATGGCTTCATCTGTTACAGACAAATACAAGAGCAGAGGCTTTCCCATTCTGGGAGGTTGTAGAATTGGCGGACTTAACAAGTATTCTTTGATCTTGTCGAAGGCCTTTTGGCAGTCTTCATTCCATTCTTGTGAAGCACCTTTCCTTAGTAGCTTAAAGATTGGACCACAAGTCTCTGCCAACTGCGATATGAATCGACTGATATACTATAATCTACCTAGCAAGCCTCGAATCTCTTTTTCTGTTCTTGGCGGAGGCATTTTCAGAATAGCCTTCGACTTTGCTGGATCAACTTCTATTCCCTTCTTGCTGACCAAATATCCCAAAAATAAGCCTGATGTTGCACCAAAGAGGCACTTTGCAGGATTAAGCTTCAAATTGTACTTGCGAAGTCTAAGGAAGAACTTCTCAAGTGCTTCAACGTGTTCTTCTGGAGATTTTGACTTAACAATCATATCATCAACATACACTTCTACTTCTTTGTGAATCATGTCATGAAAGACTGTTGTCGCCATCCTTTGGTAGGTAGCCCCTGCATTTATCAACCCAAAAGGCATAACCCTGTAGCAGAAAGTGCCCCATTCTGTAATGAAAGCTGTCTTCTCTTTGTCTGGTGGGTGCACTAGGATCTGATTGTACCCAACCGCGAGGTCAGTCATGGAAACCATCACATGCCCAGCCATCCTGTCTATTAGCAAATCGATGTGTGGTAGTGGAAAATTGTCCTTGGGACAGGCCTTATTCAAATCTCTGTAGTCAACACACATCCTGACCTTTTCGTCTTTCTTCGGGACCAGCACAATGTTTGCTAACCAGGAAGGGTAGGCAATTGGTTCTATGAACTTATTATCCAGTTGCTTAGCAACCTCTTCTTTAATTTTCAAAGACCATTCTGGCTTCATTCTTCTCAATTTCTGCTTAACCGGCTTTGCATCTGGGTATAGTGGAATCTTATGAACTGCTATGGCTGGGTCTATTCCCGTGACATCACTTGCCTTCCACATGAAGCAGTCGACATATCTTCTGATGCACTTAACAACCTGTTCCTTGTTCAGACAATCATATGCAATGTATGTATGTTCATTTTCTTTGCCAATTATTATCTTTTCACTCATTTCTTTTATTTCATTTATTTCATTTTTGCTAGATAATACTTGGAAAGCAAAAGACACAGGGTAACCAAGAATTTGAAGAGTTTCATTGATAATGGTGGAGTCATTCTCCAAGATTACATTAAACTTGACATTAGGGTTCTCTAAATCTGAAACTACAGAAGACTCAGAATTAGACTCTGACTTGGTGTTCGACTCAGAATTTGACTCAGTACAAGACTCAGGTTCAGGGTGTGACACAGGACTAAGTTTGACCATAGCAGCTCGTCCCTCCTCAGCATACCAGTTCATCAGTGGTCCATCTGTAGTCTTGATCAGCTTTGTGAAGTCCATTTTGTTTTCAAAATTGGTTATCATAGCAACCTCATCAAAGAGACTAGGCCGCATGAAATCTTCCACTTGTGGTTCAGTTATAGGTTTTGGCTCTTCTTCCTTCAACACTAAAACATCAGTGAACATCTCAAAACCCGGTAACTGCTTCCCAGTCATAGGAGCATAGAATGGCTCCTGAAAACCACAGTAAGGAACTGCTTTTCCAGGTTTGCAGAAGTGACCATTCAGAGTTCTAAAATAAGGGCGCATTTTGAGGCTTCTTGCCCCCCAATTCTTCCTTTTCTTCCTTCCACGCTCAAACTCTTCTATCTCCTCATCTGTGGGTTTGTACCCTAGGCCAAAAGTTCCCCTATTCTCAGGTTCTTCCCATGGCCGCACCACGGGTGTTTTCCTCCCAGACTTTATCATTTCCATTCCGGGCAGCAGACCTACCCTTAGCATCATTCCCACCAGGCAATTGATTTGGACCTCTCCAAAATCATATAAGATAAATGGCCCTTTGGGTTTTTCTCCTTCAATGCATTGGACTGTATCATAATGGAAACCAGTCAAGGTCATGGCGGTTTCGCCAGGAACAACCTCAAAGAGAGACTGATCCATGGTTCTCTTGTTGATTTCACAGGTGTCACCTTTGATAGTGATGATTTTTCCTTCAAAAGGGAACTTAAGTTTTTGATGTAATGAAGAAGGGACAGCATTACTCTGATGAATCCACGGCCTTCCAAGGAGGAGATTAAAGCTCGCGGGTACATCAATGACTTGGAAGGGCACTCTCATTTTCACCGGCCCAATGACAATTTCCAGAGTGGCAACACCCAAAATTTCTCTTCGAGTGTTATCATATGCTCTAACAATCTGATCAGAAGGTGTAAGATCTGTAGCCTCCAACCCCAGACAGCTTGCTACTTTTAAGGGACATACATTTAAGGCTGACCCATTATCAATGAGAACCATGGGCACAGTCTTTCCCCCAGTTTGTATGGTGATGTATAGAGCATCATTGTGTTTACTGCCATCTTCTGGTAGGTCTGTATCAGAAAATCGGATACTCAATGCCTTGGTTGATTGAGTCAAAGTGGCCACCAAAGCTTCTGGGCTTGTGTCCACTGATGTATCAAGTTGACTTAAAGCTTTGCTGAGAGCCTGACGGTGTGGGAATGAGGAAGCAAGGAGCTCCCAAATTGACACCCTAGCTTGAGTTTGCTTAAGCTGAGAGAGGACAGGGTCTTCTTTTGGCTCTGGTGTCTTCTTATGGGGGTGATTTGAGGTTGTAGGGGCTTTTCCCAAGTTGAGTGGCTGATATTGCCTTCCGCTTCTTGTCAAAGCGTCGACCTCTTCAGCAAGGTCATTCAAATCCAACACACACACTTCATTCATTTCTAAGAGAAGTTTGAAAGGATCAAACAGCTCTTCTTCCACAGTGATGGCGTGGATGGAATGATTAGGCAAAGGGTTAGTATTAATGTTCGGTTGACTCCTGAGAGGAATGATGTCACCCCTATCCACCAAATCCTGGATGCGGTTTTTCAGAGTCCAGCAAGCATCTGTTCTATGCCCTTTTCCTTGGTGGTATTCACAATACTCATTGGCCTTATAACTGGAGGGTAATGGATTTGGAGGTGGCCTTGGGTCCAAAGGCTTCAAATACTTCCCTTCCACGGCCTTTTTAAACACTAGATGAAGGGGCACCCCAAGGTCGGTATATTGCCTTCTTGGCTGATTTCTCTGCCCAAGATTGCCCACACGTAAAGGATTCGCAGGGGCAATATTGGCCACTTCATTGACCTTACTCGAGGGAGTAGCTTGGCCTTGTTTCCTATACTTCGAAGTAGCTCCCTCATCTACTATTTTACCCAATTGTATCAAGTCTTCTACCTTAGTTGCAGTCGCAATGAGCGATTTGAAAGTAGGTAGGTATTGGGTTTGCAGTTGAGCTTGATATGTAGGCCTTAAATTCCTAATTATAATATCAATCTACTCCTGTTCTGAAGGGCGATTGATCATTTAGGCGGCTTTTGCCCTCCACCTCGTAAGGAACGAGGAGAAGGGTTCATTGTTGTTTTGTTTGGTAGTCTCAAGTTCTCTTCTAGTGACATCCACCTCAATATTGTAGTGGTATTGAGTGTTAAATGCATTGCAGATGTCTTCCCAGGTCTTAATCTTAGCACTGTCCAGGCTTACAAACCATTTTAGGGCAGCCCCAGTCAAGGATTGTTGAAAGAGTTGAGCAAAGAGCTCATCATTTAAACCCCAAGGGCTCAAGGCCCCCACATACATTTTCAAATGGGTTTTGGGGCAAGTGGTCCCATCAAATCTGTCCATCCCAGGCATCTTGAATTTTGGAGGCAATCTAGCTTAGGGAAACAAGGATAAGGAATCCATGTCTACCACCTCTTTATGAGTTTTCATGGCAGTGATTGACCTTTCAAGTAATTCAAGTTTCTTTTTCAGTTCATTAGTTTCATTTTTAGAGGGTGGATCCTCCAAATTGATGATAGGGGTATTGTTCTGAGCAGTCATGGGGGTACTAGTTTGCCCCACAATAGGTTCTTTCCCCAAATTTTCAGAAGTAGTGGCTGTCTTTGATGCCCCTCCTAATTCAGCCAAGATGGCTACCCTTTGGGCAGCCAAAGCTTCATCAATTCTCTCTTGCATCCTAGCTTCAATTTCCTTAACATGTCCATCTAGCAAGGCCTTAATATGTTCAATAGTAGCCATTTCAGTAATTGGAGCAGTTTGTGAAATTTGGGTAGCAGGACTTGTGGGTGATTGCACAGTTGGAGTTGGTGTAGCTTGAGTGGGTGAAGGCACACGGATAGTGGATACCTGCAAAGGTTAAGGGTAAAGGATCAGGGTAGTGTGTAGGGTAGGAAGACTCTTGGTCCACTTGCATATATCAAAAGTTTTCCCCAAAAGATTTTCCCCCAAAATAATGTTGTCATGTTGCATGAATGCACCTCATCACATCATAATTCATTTTAATGGAATGTGGCACTATCATTGGGTACATACAACCTAAGGGAAGGTTCTATTGTTCATGAAAAATAGAGAATTGGCTTATAATAGGGACCCTTGAGTCTTGAGTAAGATATACCTAACCACATGTGAAACAAGGAGTCTTGCGTGGGTCCAACAGTACGATTACTCATGGGCCACTCCAAAAGGATTGGAATGGTTTGCGACAACAGGGAGGACGCTTTGGCTGTCCGCCGGCATAATCAAGGAGACCTGCCGGTCAGCGCTACTTGCTATCCAGACTCAGCATTTTGAACAGAAAGAGAAGAAATTCATTTGAAAACAAAATTTTTTTTATGCAATGAAGGAAAATGATTCCCCCATATAATGCAAGAGAAAAAGATTCTCTGAATGTCAAAATAAATGCACAATTAGTCAAACAAGGGGTCCATTAAAGGAAAAAGATTCCTTTTGTCAATTTTCAATCCAATATCCCCAAGGAGGGGATATATATTGCTAGGGTACCCTGCAAAATGAATAAAAGTACCCTAAAGAAGGGCAAGTTAGTCAAATAAACAATAGTAGTCTACTAGGATCCCATAAATCATTTTCATGGTCCCTAGTGTCAAATTAATCAAATAAGCAATAGTAGTCCACTAGAATCCCATAAATCATTTTTATGGTCCCCAGTGGAGTCGCCAGATTGTGAACCTCGATTTTCCACCCGAAAAGGATTCGGATGAAAGTTCACTCGTTGTCGGGAGTCGCCACTCAGTTTATTTTGTTCAAAGGGAAAAACTAAGAAAACCCTTGTTTGACTCCAATTAATGCATCCAATGTAAAGGTTTCTAATCTACGAACCCAAGGAGGATTCGGGGACTATGTCATGTATTTGATTAATTTGCCAATTTAGAAATGAATCCAAAAGGAACACAGAGAGGAAGAAGAATAGATTGTTAGTAAATTACGGACTTGTTATTTGAGGTGAATCTCAAATATGCCTACATACTCTCGTTTTTTATGAGAGATCAAAGCCCATGTAGTTCAGAAAAGCCTATTTAAAGGCGATGAAAATTATGCTTCATGCATGTGTGTGTGTATGCTTTGTGCATTTGTCGGGCTTTTTGCCAAAGTTGTTAATTTTAGCACTTAGTGCAAATTTGTGAAATTTAGGTACTTTGTACCAAAATAGTGCAATTTAGGCCTTTGGCCAAAAGATTGATTTTAATTGTGAAATTTAGGTACTTTGTACCAAAAAGATACAATTTAGGCTCCGTGCCAAAAAGTTGATTGATTCGCGGCTTCATGCCGAAGTGTTGATTGATTAGTTAATTAGGCCTTAGACCTAAAAGGATTAGGTCTTTGACCGAAAAGAAATTAAGAAGAAGATAGGATGCTTTATGATATGCTTGAATTGACAAATGATGAATTATCATACTACCTTGTTTAGGGTCCTTCCACTTCGAAGCTCCAGATCTTGTTTTCTTAGATCTTGAAATATGATTCTTAATCCCTGCCACACAAGGTTAGATTCTTGCAAATAAAAGTCCAATAAGAGTTTTTAAGCGTGAAAAGAATTCGACAGCATGAGGCCCACCCGAAAAAGTCCAACCTCTTTTTTTAAAGTTTAGCAGCATTTTATAGGCAAAATTCGGGCTGGACGGCGGTCGGACCGCCGTGGTCAGCGGTCGTACCAGGTGGTCGCCGAAAAAATGGGAAAGGACATGGACAGCGGTCGGACCGCCTGTCCCGGCGGTCGAATCACCGGTTATGGCGGTCGGACCGCCGGGTCCCAGCGGTTCACCCCAAAACCGCACCAAAATCCGCATTTTTTCGTTCAAACTGATTTTTCGGGAGCTGCGGACCTCCAAAAATTATTCCGAGACCATACCTGTGATTCTTGCGTCGCTCCGGACATTTCAAGTACCATGAAGGTATATTTTTGATGAACTCTGCCGCGGTCGACCGGTCTGGCTTGGTCTTTTGCAGTTGGCTTTCCGAGCCTCAAAATTCGAATATTCACAACTGCCTTCTATTTGCTTGACCGGTTGTATTGACATCAACTTCTTTTTGCGTGCTTTGATTTCCGGACTGGTAATTCCCTTTCTCATTCCTTCTTATTGAAAAGCGATTTTTCTCCCTTTCCCACTCTTCAATTTGTAGACCAACTTGGAGAAGATATTTGAAATCCCTTATAAGGGTGTGAGACATCCTTTCACGGAGATTGGGCAGGACGCCTCTCACGATCATCCTTATTTGATCAGATTCATCGGGCCTCTTCTTAAGCAAAGCAGCCTTATTTCTCCATCTTTTGACATAGGCCACAAAATTCTCATTTGGCCTTTATCTAATGGACTCCACTTCCATTAAGGTAACTTCCATCTCGACATTATACCCATATTGCTGAATGAAAGCCTTGTAAAGCAGATCCCAATCTTTTTGAGTACTTTCCTCTAAGGTGTTGAACCAATTTTGGATAACAGGGTCCAACGAGAGTATGAAGTACCTTAGAGTTTGAGCCTTAGTAGCTCGAGCAGACTGCATAGCAGTGATATACTGCTTCACATGGAGATGAGGATTTTTTATTCCATCATTCTTCGCAAAAGATGGCATCTTGAACTTGTACGGACATTTGTCAACTTCAAACATTTCCTCGATTTTTAATTTCTTCTAAAATTTCTTTTCTAAATCAGCAATCATCCTTTCAACATCAGAAGTTCCGGTCTGCTCCATAGTTGATCTTTCAACAATCTTCGATTCTTTCTTCTTCTCTTGAGCATCTTGGTAGTATTGAGCCCAATCATCATCATCAATGATCACCTTTTCATCATCAAAAACCACTTCACCAACTTTAGTCTTCCCTTTGTCCCTTGGCTTTTTAGTGCTAGCAGATGCTTCGACATGATTTTCTAAAATTGTAGTCAGTTGGTTCTTCATGGTCTCAGCTAGGGCCTCTTTTATTTTTTCCATCTTGGCGTTGAGGGCATCATCCACCATTCTTTGAATTTGTTCGAGATCCATTGTCTTTGGTGAGCAAGTGATTGAATCATTGTTAGATACTTCATCTCCGGCGTAGGTCGGATTATCGTAAGCTTTTGAACTATCATAATTGTTTAGATCATTTTTGTACTTGTTTTTAGTGTAATTTTATGTGTTTTTAGCTAATGTTTTGATTGATTTCTGTTTAAAGTTTGTTTGAAGTGTTTGTTTTAGGTTTAAGTGCAAAAACTCCCTTGGAAGATCAAAATAATGAAGAAAGAGCATGAATCAAGCAAGACATGGCCAAGCCAAATCAAGCTTGGGCGAGTCACCTCAAAGGAAATGAAGGCAGAGCTGGACATGGCCAAGAGACACGGCCAAGCCACTGGCCGTGTCTCACCCTAAGCACAAAGCAAAGTGACACGGCCACTAGCTTAGCCATGTCACACCAAAGGGAATGAAGCAACTTAAAGAAACATAAGAGAACACACCCACATGACATGGCCAAGCCACTGGCTGTGTCACATGACACGGCCACAAGCTTGGCCGTGTCACCCAACAAATCAAAGAAAAGAAAGAAAGAAAGAAGCAATGATGGACACGGCCACCAAGCTTGGCCGTGTCCCAAAGAAAAATGAGAGACACAGCCAAGCCAAATCCAGCTTGGCCATGTCACCCTTAATTTATTTAAGTTCTTTCATACGAAAAGAAGGGAAGGGGGAGAAGAAGGGAGAGAAGGCTAGGGTTTGCGAAAAAGAAAAGAAAAGAGAAGAAACAAAGGGAGAGGAGAGAGTGAAACTCTCCTTGTCCCTTCATCTTTATCCTCCATTTCTATCCTCTCCATCTTCCATTGACAAGATCTTTGAGATTCTTTGGGATAAATTGGGTTAAAACAAGCTCTTCAAGGTTGAAGAAGCTTCAATGAAAGGTTTGGTGACTTGATAAAGCTCCATTCCATCTTCCAAAGGCATAATCAATTGAAGGATTGGTGACTTGAGAAAGCTCCATTCCATATTGCAAAGGGGAATAAACCATTGAAGAGGGCTTGAGTTCTTCATCATACATCAAAGTGGAGATAGGAGGAAGACTAGTAATCCTACTCATGGCATCTTCACAAGGGGTTTTTCTATTCTCTCTTTTAATTCATTTTAATATTATTTTTTTGTATTAAGAGAATTGATATTGCAATGAACAATTTGTATTTGATTTATATTAAGTTGAATGAATGTTTTAAATTGATGATGTTGAGCTAAAAACCCATGCTTAGGGTTTGTAGTATATTTGATTGAATGCCTTGATTTAATATTTCCATTGATGTACCTTGTTGATTGGTTGATTGTATTGGATTGAATGTTAGGTTGATAGATTAGCTACCTATTAATCTCTAGATATTGAATGAAGGGCCGAGAGGTGAAATTTGATATCGGAATAATGCAATCGGCTACCCTATGAATGAATTAGAAATATAAGTTCTAGGGTTTTGTTAATTTGATAATGTAAAATAATTGGTTATTGCTAATTCATGAATGTGAGAACTAATGGATTTATAATTGACTAATTAACCTTAAGAAACAAATTAATTTACAAGGTTATGTTAATGGATAATTGAGAATTGAGCTTTGATTGAATGGACCTATAACCCTAGGCACCTTCCCAAGAATCGATTTGATCTTGTACAACTATCACACACATTAACCCTTACACTCATTACTCTTAGGTTTAAATTACTCCTGCACCATTCCAAACATCGAACTTGCTTTTAATTTAATTGCTTTAATCAAGCTATTACGAACTACACCTTCCTTGTGAGACGACCTTGGGGCGATCACCGTTACTGCAATAGCCTTGTATACTTGCGAGTGCCACTTGTAGTAGTACTTAATTCGAGAGCAACAAGTTTTTGGTGCCGTTGCCGATGAAGACTGTTTAAGTAGTGATAGTTTGATTTTTTTTATTTAATTGTTTCTTTATTTTCTTTGAATTGTTTGTTTGTTTTGTTTGATTTTCTTTCAATTTAATTATTTGTTTGTTTTCTTTAAGTTGCTAAGTGCCTTTTGTAAAGATGCAGTTTTCATGGCATGGGGGAGTTTATGATAGGAACGATGAGTCTGAAATGGCATGGCAATTAGCAGAATTGACGAATCAACTTAAGGTGCTAAATGCAAGAGGAAGAGCACCTATGCCATGCCAAGAGATATGTACAGCATGTGGGATTGCAGGACATAGTGCAAATATGTGTTCATTTGGTTATAGATAATAACAAGAGAGGCAAGAGGAAGACTATGCCTATGAAAGTGTCCAGCCAAAGGGTAGAAATGACTCATATTCCACTCCTTATAATCCAAATTGGAGAAACTACCCAGATTTTTCTTGGGAAAAACAGTAAACATTCCACCTCAAAATTGTTTTCAACATTACCAAAGAAGTTCTTACTCTCAAGAACAATATTCATATCAAGATCACCTTAAGAAACCCACATTGGAGGATAGTTTGAATGCCTTCATTCAAATTAGTGCACAAAATCAATATCGACTTAAGGAACCCACTTTGGAAGATAGTTTGAATGCCTTCATTCAAATTAGCGCACAGAACTATGATAAATTTGTGAAATCCACAGTGAAAGATGATTTGAATGCTTACCTTCAAACTAGCACACAAAATCAGGAAAGGAGCAATGAGAGGTTAGATTCTTTGGAGGAATCATTGAAGAGGGTGGAAATTCAAGTTGGGCAACTAGCACATCAACTCCAAGCACACCAAAAGGAGGAATTTCCTAGCCAATTGGAGCAAGTCAAGGTAATCACAAATTTGAGGAGTGAACAGGTGATATATAACAAATTTTTTGATTCTTTGTATGTAGGCACTAATCAAGAAGATAATGGCGAGAAGATACAACCCAACATAGAGGAGCCAAGCCAATCAATGGAGGAGGAGAATTTGGAGGCATCAACCTCACCAAAGTTGCATGAATCTTCCAATCCTGATAGGCCACCAAATCCATTTCCATGTAGCTTGAAGGATGAGGAGCAAGGTAAGCAACTTTCTGACATCTATAATATGCACTCCCAAGGAGATAGTGAAAATAAGATTGGGATGACTATGACCTTAGAAGAAGAGCATGAAAT
This sequence comes from Garcia nutans, assembly GCA_947685225.1. NCBI lineage: Eukaryota > Viridiplantae > Streptophyta > Magnoliopsida > Malpighiales > Euphorbiaceae > Garcia > Garcia nutans. Next base: position 31,932,719 of record CANTUV010000013.1, read on the forward strand.
GCCCAATTTAGAAATTGAGGAGTGTAAGCTAATTTTAGATGCTGAGGTTCTTGAGAGGGGACTTGACATTGTTAAAGTGGATGAAGAAGTGATTCAACCAAACTTGGTTGAACTTAAAGAGTCCCCAAAAATCATCTCTTCTACTCTTGGTGGTGGAGAAGAGCATACAACAGATAGAACCATGTTGCACAATGAAAAAGGGTTTTACAAAGTTCCTATTGCACTGGAGGATTACCTTAATATGACCTTCACATGTTTTCAAATAACGCTACTTAGGCTTAGCAATACATCGGGTATCCTTCGGAGTTGTATGCTATCCATCCCTACAGACATGAGCGACAATTGCATTATGGGTGGAAGGACCATTGTACATCGCATATGGGAACGATGGAAATCAGGTTTCATCTAAACCCTATCTTTTAATTGATGCATGCTCACATTGAGGACAATGTAAATCTTTAAGTGTGGGGTGCATTTTATGTTTTGTGTTTTTTTTTTTTACTTTTAAGTTATTTTTGTTTAAGTTTAGTTATTATTTTTAATGTTTTTCTTTGAATAAATTAATTTTGGAAAGTTCAATTATTATAAATTGTTGATTAATGACCTTTGAATTTTTAAAGCATGAATTTGAGAATTGAGTAGAATTGGTGCTTATTGTCAATTTTGTTAGTTTTTCCTTACATTGCCTTTAACCTAGTGAGAAATTGAGCCATCAACTTATTATTCTTTTTGTGGGTGAACATCTTTGATTGATGAATTGCTAGAACTTGCTTTGACATGCTTTTTAAAACTACATAAAAATTTCAATTAGGCATCAAGATGATTAAGGCAATTAGGTGAACCCACTTTGGCTTAAAAAGACCAACCCTATTTTTAACATTAGTTAGCCAATTTTGAGCCTATTTCATTTTCCCTTTTCTTTCTTTTTCTCAACACTACTAACTTTGAATCATGCTATTTTGTCTCTTACCCTTTCATTAGGTCAAGAGCATTTTAAGAGTGTTTATGGCTGGGTGTTGTGTTGAATTAAGTGTGGGGTTAAATTTAGTAGGTTTAAGATTGCAAACTATTATGTTATTTAGTTGCAAACCCTAAAAAAAAGTAAAAAAATATATAGAAAATAAAAAATAAATAAATAAAAATAAAATAAAAGAAGAAAAAGAGAAAAATAAAAAGAAATACAATAATAAGAATAATTGTTGTTCTTGTTGGAAGGGTTGGAATAAGTTGGGAATAATCATTGCAAGATGTAATAAGTGAGTTCCCTTGAAAAGCTCTTTAATGTCAAGGGGTAGATGAGTGGAAGGTGTTTGGGGATTGTTAGTTATACATATGATCGGTTGCTTCATTCTTGAAGTGCTCTTGAACTTAATGATTAAGCTCACATTTCCTAAATATCATGCCTTTACATTAGCCCTATTACAACCCAATAAAAAACCTTTTGATTGATGCTTCATTGTAATTTTGTGGTGGAGATTTCATTGATAAGCAAGCCTATGGTAATAATCTTTCATTGATTGTTATGAGTGTAAACACCACCATGATCAAACACTTATAAGAGTTGGTGAGGGAGCGACAACATAGTTATGCATGAAAAATCACTCAATTGCATGGGTGTCAATTTTGTTTGATTCGATATTGATTGTGGATTTAGGGATAGGGAAGTCTTGATGCATCTTTATAACTCTTGAACTTAACAAAATTATCTTGTTAGTGTGTTTTGATTTTAGCCTTGCTTGGGGACAAGCAAGGAATTAAGTGTGGGGTAGTTGTTTATATCATTTTTGTACCTATTTTTAGTGTGATTTTATGTGTTTTTACTTAATGTTTTGATTGATTTCTGTTTAAAGTTTGTTTGAAGTGTTTGTTTTAGGTTTAACTGCAAAAACTCCCTTGGAAGATCAAAATAATGAAGAAAGAGCATGAATCAAGCAAGACATGGCCAAGCCAAATCAAGCTTGGGCGTGTCACCTCAAAGGAAATGAAGGCAGAGCTTAACACGGCCAAGAGACACGGCCAAGCCACTGGCCGTGTCTCACCCTAAGCACAAAGCAAAGTGACACGGCCACTAGCTTAGCCGTGTCACACCAAAGGGAATGAAGCAACTTGAAGAAACATAAGAGAACACACCCACATGACACGGCCACAAGCTTGGCCGTGTCACCCAACAGATCAAAGAAAAGAAAGAAAGAAAGAAGCAGTGATGGACACGGCCACCAAGCTTGGCCGTATCCTAAAGAAAAATGAGAGACACGGCCAAGCCAAATCCAGCTTGGTCTTGTCACCCTTAATTTATTTAAGTTCTTTCGTATGAAAAGAAGGGAAGGGGGAGAAGAAGGGAGAGAAGGCTAGGGTTTGCGAAAAAGAAAAGAAAAGAGAAGAAACAAAGAAAAGAGGGGGAAGACATGATTTGGGGAGAGGAGAGAGTGACACTCTCCTTGTCCCTTCATCTTCATCCTCCATTTCTATCCTCTCCATCTTCTCCATCTTCCATTGACAAGATCTTTGAGATTCTTTGGGATAAATTGGGTTAAAACAAGCTCTTGAAGGTTGAAGAAGCTTCAATGAAAGGTTTGGTGACTTGAGAAAGCTCCATTCCATCTTCCAAAGGCATAATCAATTGAAGGCTTGGTGACTTGAGAAAGCTCCATTCCATATTGCAAAGGGGAATAAACTATTAAAGAGGGCTTGAGTTCTTTATCATACATCAAAGTGGAGCTTGGAGGAAGACTAGTAATCCTACTCATGGCATCTTCACAAGGGGTTTTTCTATTCTCTATTTTAATTCATTTCAATATTATTTTTGTTGTATTAAGAGAATTGATATTGCAATGAATAATTTGTATTTGATTTATATTAAGTTGAATGAATGTTTTAAATTGATGATGTTGAGCTAAAAACCCATGCTTAGGGTTTGTAGTATATTTGATTGAATGCCTTGATTTAATATTTCCATTGATGTACCTTATTGATTGGTTGATTGTATTGGATTGAATGTTAAGTTGATAGATTAGCTACCTATTAATCTCTAGATATTGAATGAAGGACCGAGAGGTGAAATTTGATATCGGAATAATGTAATCGGCTACCCTATGAATGAATTAGAAATATAAGTTCTAGGGTTTTGTTAATTTGATAATGTAAATAATTGGTTATTGCTAATTCATGAATGTGAGAACTAATGGATTTGTAATTGACTAATTAACCTTAAGAAATAAATTAATTTACAAGGTTATGTTAATGGATAATTGAGAATTGAGCTTTGATTGAATGGACCTATACCCTAGGTACCTTCCCAAGAATCGATTTGATCTTGTACAACTATCACACACATTAACCCTTACACTCATTACTCTTAGGTTTAAATTACTCCTGCACCATTCCAAACAACGAACTCGCTTTTAATTTAATTGCTTTAATCAAGTTATTACGAACTACACCTTCCTTGTGAGACGTCCTTGGGGGGATCACCGTTACTGCAATAGCCTCGTATACTTGCGAGTGTCGCTTGTAGTAGTACTTAATTCGAGCGCAACAGTAATCCAGGACTGTGAACCAGAAAGGATCAATGATATGAGATGCAAATATATGCATGTATGCATGTATGCACAAACAATAAACAAACAAGGATAAATAGGAAGTTCCTTCCAACCTTATAACATCCACACACAAATGGCGAGTCTCTTTTCCTAGGTAATTGGTTAACAAAATACCAATATAGGGTATCTTATTTTCGAATATTTCCCTCGAACATTTCAACCAATAGTTATATTTTCGAAAATGGAAATTCATTCATAGTAATTCCCATTAATTAGATTTTAATCCATTTAACCAACTACTGTAGCTTTTATGCTATATTGGATTAAAACGAAATTAAGAGGTTTATTATAAATAGATTTCTCACTTGAAAAAGGTAACTAATGATTCATGCCAAAAACAAGTCCATGATTAATTATTCTTAGCATGAACTAGGCCCACAATTGATTTTTGGTATTTCATAATTGACCAAAATATTTTTGCAAGCTCTTTGTAAGAAAACATTGGATGAAAACCATTTTGTTCCTAAGCCCATTGTAAAAAGATTTTAGAAAAAAATATATTTTGGGCTTAGTATTTGGGCCATGAGCAAAAGAATTTTTAATTTATTTTTAGAAAAGTCTTACGTCCAAAGACCATCTTGAAAAGTTTTGAAAATAGTTTTGGTCTTTTGGACTTTAAAGAAAATTTATTTTGAGCTTACAATATACTTAGGTCATATTAGAAAAAGAACAAACCAAATAAGCCATGATTTAAGCCAAGATAAATTAACCATAATCAAACAACATGCATTTGGGGTAAAACCTAAGGAAAGTAACTAGGCCAATTACATGAGCTTTAGTCTTTGGGTTAAAAAGCTTAGATTACCATAGCAAGTATATACCAAATGGTATGAGGGTATGAGTGGTTATGTGATAAGTTGCAAATCCAACATGTTTATTTCTTTGTTTTTGTGCTTAATTGATGTTATTCACATTGAAAAGAAGAGCTTTTACTTGGTTTTTATTATTCTGGACAGGAATGGTGGATTTGCAATAAAGAGGCTTATTTGGAGTTGGATTGGAAGTATTGGAGCAAAGGACATGAAGCTGAATTTTTCTTGTAACAGATTGTCAGATTGGCAGCAGAGGCCTTAGCCTTGCACAAGGCTAATAGCCAAGCAGACCTGAACGGGCTGATTTAATTAAGTGACGGGCCCACGCATTTTAGTGATATTTGAGGACTTCTAAACCGACTTGTAATAGGATTTAAGTAGTTTTTAGTGGGCCTTTTTGTTATATTAGGATGGCCCCACTCTTTATTGAGTATTTAAGTTATTTTTAGGGTTTTGGGAGGACACTTTTTGCCTCCTCTTTGATTAATATGAATTTCAGCATTCTTTTACAGAATTTTTGTTGTTCTTCCATGGCCATGTGTGGCTAAACTCTTTATTTCAGTCAAGGATTAATTCAAGGTTGAAGTTCTTAAGATTGTGAGGTTTGATTGTGCCTAATTATTCTTTTTGATTCTTTTGCATTCATACTTTTACTGTGGCTTATTGGGAAAATCCATCCTTAATGTATTTTTATTAGTTGATTGATCTGGCCAATTGATTAATTGATAGGATACATATAGCTAATCAATGAGATTAAATCCGTAATTGTTTATTCGAGTTGATACAAGTGGCGATTGGTATAATTTGATTGGGTAGAATCTTTTGGGTTGTATCAAGTAATTGTATGATCTAATCTAAATGAATCTCGCTAGTAGGTTTGTTGGTTAGGGCAAGGTCTTTCTAGTGTTCATTGCAATCAATAAATTAAATCATGTCGCTAGTATTAGGGTTGTTTATTGGTTAGGGGTTATTCATAGCGCTATGTCTTGCTTAACCTATTAAGAACGGAAAGATTGGTCGGAGACGCTAGCTTGAAGGCTATAACTTGTCTGCGAATATGAATTAAAAAGATTATTTTTAGCCCGTGATCAATCCGTGAGAACTTCATACCGCGAATCGTCCTTGACTAAGTTCACTTCCATTGATTTTAAGTTTTAATTATTTTTCTGCTGTTTTAATTTATTTCTTAATTAATTTTGCTATTTAATTTCGTCCCTTTTTACCTAAGCTATTTCCCCCATTTTATTTTTTATTTTCACTCACAGCAGGTGTCAATTCTGGTTAACCTTGGGCAAGGCTAGTCCCTTGGGTTCGACCCTTCTCACCCTATTTACAAGTTTTCTTTTGTAGGAAGAGCAGGTTTATTATTTTTTGTGGATTTGACACCCATCATTATGCCATGCTCGATCTCCATACCTTGAGTGAAACTATGGTATCCCTTACATAACATAACACGGGTAACATGGGCATCTTAACTCATGCACACAATGCAATCTAATATGATGCAATGGATAATATCATTATAAGAAAGAATAGAATAATATAAAGACCAACGGAATCAACTTCTCTTATCCCCAGTGGAGTCGCCACTGTGAGTGGGGATTTTTACCCCCACTCCCGGTGGAATGGTTCTTGTGACTTCGGCACTGTTTAGGCTTGGGGCCTTAGAGAACACGAACCTAAGTCCGGAGAAAATGGAGTCGCCACTCGGACGGGCCGGGAAAAAAGAAAGGGGTGGATGACTCGATTCCTAAGGAATCTCCAACCCCCTAATGGGTTCGGAAAGTTGGGAACGTGTGGGGAAGGTGAGAAATAATCCAGCACCCCCACAAAGCCCGGTTCATTGGAACCAGCCTCCTTTACTGGTCTTAATATTATAAAATTCTTAAATATAACAACAGTATCCATATTACACATAATAATTAAAACAAAGCATCATTATATTAAAATCAAAGCAATGTCCAAGAAAAAAAACAAATAAATGGACACCCATCCGAAGATGAAAACATGTCCTTACATCCCATGCCTAAATAGGACACCCACCGAAAGGTAGAAACATGCCCTTTACATTGGTTCTAAAATAGAAAAGCAATTTAAATTACATGATATTTAACTAAGCAGGTACCCACCAAGTGGAAACATACCTCTTACAATATTTGGAATTCTAAATAAAACAATAAAAGTAAATAACCATTCATAATAAATAAATCATCCATCAAAGATATTAAATATCAATAGAAAGTAAACATCCATCCATGATAAATTAAATAAACCAAACATTGAACTTAAATAAATTAAAGCATATAAAATAAATCAAAGCATAATCAAATATAAAATTGAATAAGGCAAATAATAATTCAAATTATGGCTACTGTTTCTATTTAAGATTCTTTATTTCATGTGTTTAGGATTTTTTTGAATTTGTGGAATTAGGCTACTATGAGTTTTTAAAAGAATTGAGATGGGGCCAAGTTTTAGAATTTAATAGGTTGATAAAGTTCTTTGATTAACCAAATTAGTATTTGAGTGGTAAAATCATGAAATTAGGATTTGAACACTTTAAAATACTTAGATTTATGATTTACGGTTACTTACTGAATTATGGTTTTAAGCTAACTGTGTTTGAATTATAATATTTAAATTTATAAGGTTTTAAAGTTTAAAGGATTAGGGTTTAGAAAAATTAGAGTTTAAGGTTTTAAGGGAGTTAGGGTTTACTGTTTTGGTTTTTATAGTTGAATTAGGGTTTTAGGATTTTTGATTTAGGGTTTCGGGGAATGCATTAGGTTTTTTAGAATTTGAAAATCAATTGATAATTTTATGAAGTTTTATGAAAATAAACAAAACGATTTAAAGTTTATAAGAGCAAAAGAGAAGTTTTTAGGGCTTTTGGAAAGAAACATAACTCAATTTAGGGTTTTAAAAATTTGGAAAGCAAATTAGGGTTTTGGGGTTTTGATGAAACAAAACTAACTTTAAAGTTTTTGGAAAACAAAGCAACGAATTAAGGTTTTTAAACTTTAGAATAAGTGAATTGAGGTTCTAGGATTTTTGAATTAAAAGAAACAATGGAATGATTTAGCTACTGTGAATAATAGAATTTAAGCAATTGATGCATACCTCCGTTTGTTGGTTCTACAAAAAATTTCTTCTTGGATAAACAAAATCAAAGACAAGCTTTGTTTCCTTTGAATTGCTTAAATTGTTTGTTTCTCTCAAAAAACGAAATCAGGTTGATTCACTGTCTTTCTTACTTAGTTTCGGATCCAATTTTTTGATCAATTTCTCCTCCGATTTCTTCCTCTTTTTGTGTTGTTTTTGGTATTATTTATAGAAGATTTTTTGATTAATCTTAGTTATTCACGGAATATAACATTCATTAAGAAAAGGAAACCGAAACCTAATTGTATTAGGTTTCGAAAAAAATTTACGTTGGAAAAATTTCGCTAGCGAAAAAAACTGTTGCGGAAAAATTGCGCTGGTGAAAAAAAACTGCTGCGGAAAAATGCGCTGGCAAAAAAGCTGCCGCAGCGGGCGAAATGCCCATGGGCTCGCGCTGATTTTCGGCAACGATTTTTTCATCGCCGATTTTTCCATCTCTGATTTTTTTTTAAATCTTTACCATTTTTTACTAAAATAAATATTAAAATTAATCAAGATACCACAAAAATTATTTTGGGCTAACTAAAATATATTGGACTGGACTGGGTCAAAAATTAAGGGTCTACATATACATATTTCAAATTTTACACAATTTGGCCATTATCGATGGCTTTTCACAATGCATTTAACACATATATGATATTACAAATGTCATAGCACATTATTCATACATAACCAATATATCAAGTAGCTTAACACATTTTCCAACCAAAATGTGTTAAGCTCAAATGTCATGCAAACATATCCAATGAATAATGTCATGCAAACATTATTCATAATTACCTCAAATAGCAACCAAAACAAGCTTAAAATAATCTTCAATCATATCCTTCCAACTTGCCTTTCACCACTTGGATGAAGCAAATCAACCTCCCCCAATGCCTAAACCAAATGTGATAGCAAATAATCATTTAGTATCACATTTAATGGCATTTCCAATATTAAACCATAATTAAACCTCGTCCAAGCAAAAATCCAAAATTTAAGGCTAACTTCACTTTAACTTTGGATTCTGATACTAGGCCATTCATTTTAATATATTAAGTTCATTTATATTATTAGAAAGATATTTTAATACATTTAAACCATTTACATTACAAAAACACACTCTTATACAAAAAATCCTAAAATGGCATAACCTTCCTCCATTGAAGGTTTTCCATTCCAACACAATTCATAAATCATTTTAAGCTTATATTCATCACTTATATCACCAAACAACAAGATTAAACCAATAAAATTATACAATTCAACAACTTTGGAAAAATTATTTTCCAAAATCACACTTCCATTCTCAAACTCCAACCAAACACAACCAAATCCAATATTTGACTTTAAAATACTTGTTTAAGCACCAAAACAACTCATTTAGAACCAATTTGCACAATTAAAAACCATGAATTCTCAAACCCTAAAAGTCCATAACCCTAAATTCTCTCTCTTCACCATTCTTTATCCAAATTCAACAAAAAATAATTTATTTTTAATTTACTTAAATAATTTGAAGTTTATAAGCTATAATTACCATTTTACCCTTATACTTTTGACTTTTCTTTTAAAAGAGTTGACTAATGTATATGTTAAGTATATGTTAGGTATATTTCACATATACATTCTACTTTTTCACTTAAAATCCTTTCATTTTCCATTTAAATCATTAATTTAATTTATCCAATTTAATTATAATATATTTTATCAAATTTTCAAAATCAATTTTTTTTAAAAAAAATTGGGATATTACAATTACACCCCATATACATATAATACACATACCCAGTATGTGTACAATGCGCGTATACGGTATAAAAATGTCACAACCCAGTATATATAAAATATTTTATTATTCCCCATTCCTTAAAATATTTATACATATATATTTATATTTATATATATCAAAATATACAATTATTCAAAACACTCTTTATAATTTACAATATATGTATTTATACTCCAAAAGTATAATATAATATACATAATAGCAAAAAGTACTATGACATAAAATATATACATGCTGACAAAATGGCTTTGATCTTGATGTAGCAGAAATGCTTCAAGCTCAATAAACACAAGCCTAAACCAGACCAGGTCTAGTAGAACTCTCCAGCTCTACCGGATCACCCCTGTCACCTGAGCGATGAATTACATTCATGCTAAGCTAAAAGTCTAGTGGTATAAACTTTGATAATAATTAAACTTTAAAAATAATGCTAATGCAAAATGCCCATATTCTATGTCATAATGTGATATTCATGCTCACTTTTAAACATATTCTTTCATTATTTAATAATTCGCACAAACACGTCCACAAGCATGGGCCCAAAGAAAATAATACATTATTCAAATTTCAGCGTTACTATTTTGGTCCATGATGACACCAAGTGTCTAGCCCCGAAGGCAGATCAAGTAATGCTCAAAAGCTAGCCCCGAAGGCAAATCATATCACAGTGACACCAAGCATCTAGCCTCGAAGGCAAATAGTGAGGATAACCTCATAGGCATGCCGCCAAACACAGAACTCATAAAATTGAATAACATACTAGACACATAATTATTTCATATTTTTCATCCTCAATTCCTTTCCCATTTTTCCATTTATCTCATTCACATCAATGTCATTTCATTTCAATTTATCACATTGTAAGATATTCCATAACAAAGTCACATTATCCAAATACTTTGGGACATTTTCAAATTTTGCACATAATTCAAATTTTATTCAATCTAGCCATTAATAATTGCTTTTCATAATGCATATAATAGAAACATAACAAATTACATGTCATAGCACCATGTTCATGAATACTTAATGTATCAAGTAGCTTAACACATTTTTCATCCAAAATGTGTTAAGCCATATTTAATACCAACATATCTAATTTATCATAAGTTTGTACTTGCATTAGAAAGTACTCCAAAACAAGCTTCAAAGCTCCCTCCAACCTTTTCTTCTAAGTTGTCTTTCAACACTAGGATTGGGCAAACGACTCTCTCTCAATGCCTAAGTCAAATGTGATCATAAACAACCATTTAATATCACATTCTAAGGCATTCTCAACATCAAACAATTTAAATTAGGAATTACAAATGAAAGACAAAGAAAAGAGTTATTTTGGATAATTTCCTCAAGTAACATGCCCAACAACACGAGCGTGTTAATGACCATGTCATAAACCCATGTTTAAAGAAGCTTTGGCATGTCCAATGACATGGGCGTGTCGCTTCCCGTGTCATTACTCCTGAGTTATAGAAACTTTGACAAGCTCAACAACATGGGTGTCTTACTGGCCGTATCAATTATCTTGCCTTACAGTAGTTACGACATGCTCAGAGTGTAACATTCTTATAACCAATATATGTTACTACATACACCCAACATATGTAATATACGAATATATGATACAAGAATGTCACAACCCATTTAACAAAATAAATCTTCAATTATAAAATCTGTATAAACTTAAATCATTCAACTGATATCAAATAAATAATAGATGAAATATTACTTGCTATAACACATATGTATACTTCATTACCAAAGGTTTATCCAAAACATTTTCAATAGTTTAAGGAATATACATATTTATGTACATCAAAATCAATATGTACAAAAATATAAAATATATACATGCTGAAAGTTTGTCTCTGATCTTGATGTCCAACAATCAACTCTGCACTCAAGGTCTTAAGCTTAGAAGACTCGGTTGTATACCCTTAATTTTTTACCCGGTCTGGTCCAATATATTTTAATTAGTCCAAAATAATTTTTGTGTTGTCCAATATATTTTAGTTAGTCTAAAATAATTTTTATGGTATCTTAATTAATTTTAATATTTATTTTAGTAAAAAATGGTAAAATGAATAAAAATTCAAAAATAATAAAAATAAAAAATAACAAAAAAAAATTGGAGACGGAAAAATCGGCGACAAAAAAATAGTCGCCAAAAGTCAGCGCGGGCCCGTGGGCATTTCATCCGTAGGAATTTCCTGCAGGCGAAATGGCCTACGGGCCCATTCCGCGTGCGCTGCCGGAGCCAGCTGCGGCATATTTTTTCACCAGCACAGTTTTTCTGCAGCAGTTTTTTTTCGCCAGCAAAATTTTTCAAAACCTAATACAATTAGGTTTGGTTTCCTTTTCTTATTCAATAAAGATGCCATGAATAATTAGGAATGAATGATATAAAATTTCTATAAATATGGACTAAACACAAAAAAAAAAGGGTGGCAGAAAGAGGAAAAGAAATCTGAGAGGAAAAAGGAGAAAAATTGGAGATGAAATTGGGACTTTTTGGAGAGAAGCAGTGAAGGGAATTCGAGAATTCAAAGGCAACAAAGCTTGCCTTTGATTTTGTTCATCCAAGAAAAAATAATTTTTGGAGGAATCATCAAAAGGAGGTATGTATTAAATTCTTTGGTTTTTTTTCACAGTAGCTAAAACTAGAAATTTGTGTTTTTTAAAATTTAAAATTTTAGAACTTTAATTTAGTTTTTCTAAAGTCAAAAACCTTATTTCGTTGGTTTATTTTCCAAAAGGCTTAAAATTGTTATTTTTTCTTCTTTAAAATCTTAAAACCTTAATTAAACATATTTTTTAACAAAATCAAAATTTGATTCTATTTCTTTCAAAATTTTAAACTAGGTCCTGTTTCTTTCAAAAAGCTTTAAAAAACATCTTTTCTATTTATAAAAACTTTAATCCGTTTGTTTAAATTCATAGAACTTCATAAAATTATCAAATTGATTTCCAAATTCTAAAAGCCAATTCATCACCCGAAACTCCAATTCAAAGCTCCTAAAACCCTAATTCAACTCCAAAACCTAAAATAATGAATCCTAACCTCCTTTAAAACTTTAAACCTTAATTTTTTCTAAATCCTAGTCCTTTAAAATTTTAAAAACCATAAAAACATAAATACTTTAATTTTACACAGTAGCTTAAAACACAATGAATCACCATTTAAAACCATGAATCAAAAGTATTTTAAAGTGTCTAAAACCCTAGTTTCATGATTTCACAATTCAAACCTTAATTTGGTTAATCAAAGTGTCTTACCAACCTTTTAAAATATAAAATCCTTAATTTATTTAAATTTCATAAAAAGTCATAGTAGCCATAATTTAGACTTTTATTTACTTTATTCAATTCTATATTTGACATGCTTTGATTTATTTTATATGCTTTAATTTATTTAAATTCAATGCTTGGTTTATTTTATTTATCATGGATGGATGTTTACTTTTGATTGATATTTGGTACTTTTGATGAATGATTTTTTTATTATGAATGGTTATTTACTTTTATCAATTTATTTAGATTTAAATATTGTAAGAGGTATGTTTCCACTTGGTGGGTACCTTATTAGTTAAAAATCATGTAATTTAATTTGCTTTTCTATTTTAGAACCAATGTAAAGGGCATGTTTCTACCTTTCGGTGGGTGTCCTATCTAGGCATGTGATGTAAGGACATGTTTCCATCTTCGGATGGGTGTCCATTTATTTGTTTTGTTTTGTTTAGACATTGCTTTGATTTTAATATAATGATGCTTTCTTTTTATTGTGTGTAGTATGGATAATATTGTTATATTTAAGAATTTTATAATAGTAAGACTTGTAAAGGAGGTCGGTTCCAATGAACCGGGTGTTGTGGGTGTGCTGGGCCATTTCTCACCTTCCCCACACGTACCCAACTTTCCGAACCCATTAGGGGGTTAGGGATTCCTTAGGAATTGAGTCATCCACCCCTTTCTTTTTCCCGGCCAATCCTGGTGGCGACTCCATTTTCTCCGGACTTAGGTCCGTGTTCTCTAAGGCCCCGAGCCTAAACAGTGCCGAAGTCGCAAGAACCATTCCATCGGGAGTGGGGGCTAAAATCCCCGCTCACAGTGGTGACTCCACTGGGGATAAGAGAAGTTGATTCCGTTGGTCTTTATATTATTCTATTCTTTCATATAATGATATTATCCATTGCATCATATTAGATTGCATCGTGTGCGTGAGTTAGGACGCCCGTGTTACCCGTGTTGTGTTATGTAAGGGATACCATACTTTCACTCAAGGTATGAAGATCGAGCATGGCATAACAACTCATAGCCTCGTACCATTTGGTATATATTTGCTATGGGAACCTAAGCCTTTTAACCCAAAGACTAAAGCTCATGTAATTGGCCTAGTTACTTTCCTTAGGTTTTACCCCAAATGCATGTTGTTTGACTATGGTTAGTTTATCTTAGTCTAAATCATAGCTTATTTGGTTTGTTCTTTTTCTAATATGACCCAAGTACATTTGTAAGCTCAAAATAAATTTTTCTTTAAAGTCCAAAAGACCAAAGCTATTTTTAAAATTTTTCAAGATGGTCTTTGGACATAAGATTTTTCTAAAAACAAGTCAAAATTTTTTTTGGCATATGGCCCAAATACTAAGCCCAAAATACATTTTTCTAAAATCTTGTACAATGGGCTTAGAAACAAAACTATTTTCTCCCAACCTTTTCTTACAAAGAGCTTGCAAAAATATTTAGGTCAATTATGAGATACCAAAAATCAATTGTGGGCCTAGTTTACACTAAGAATAAATTAACCATGGACTTGTTTTTGGCATGAATCATAGTTATCTTTTTTAAGTGAGAAATCTATCTATAATAAACCTCTTAATTTCGTTTTAATCCAATATAGCATAAAAGCTACTATAGTTGGTGGAATGGATTAAAACCTAATTAATAGGAATTATCATGGATTGATTTCCATTTTTGAGAATATAACTATTGGTTGAAACGTCCAAGGGAATTATTTGAAAACAAGATACCCCATGTTGGTATTTTGTTAACCATATACCTAGGAAAAGAGACTCGCCATTCGTGTGTAAATGTTATAAGGTTGGAAGGAACGTCCTATTTTGTTGATTGTTTGTGCATACATGCATGCATTTGCATCTCATATCATTGATCCTCTCTGGCTCACAGCCCTGGATTACGATAGTTCTAAAGCTTACAACAATCTGACCTACGCCGGAGTCGAAGTATCTAGCAACGACTCAATCACTTGCTCACCTAAAATAATAGAGCCGAACAAATTCAAAGGATGGTGGATGAGGCCCTCAACTCCAAAATGGAAGAAATCAAAGAGGCCCTAGCCGAAACCATGAAGAACCAGTTGACTGCAATCTTAGGAAACAATGCCGAAGCATCTGCTAGCACCAAGAAAGTCAAGGGGAAGACTAAAGTTGATGAAGTAGCTTTTGATGATGATAAGGTAATCATTGATGATGATGATTGGGCTCAATATTACCAAGATCTTCAAGATAAAAAGGAGCCAAAGGTTGTTAAGAAGGCAACTGTTGAAAAGACCGAGACTTCTAATGTTGAAAAGATGATTGCTGATTTAGAAAAGAAATTTGAGAAGAAGCTAAAAACCGAAGAGATGTCTGAGATTGACATATTTGAACATGATGAAGAGGTCCCTTATAAATTCAAGATGCCTTCCTTTGCAAAGTACAATGGCACCGGAAATCCTCATCTCCATGTGAAGCAGTATATCACTGCCATGCAGTCTGCCTGAGCTATTAAGGCTCAAACCCTAAGGTACTTTATGCTCTCATTGGACCCTGTTGTCCAAAATTGGTTCAATACCTTAGATGATGGAACACAAAAGAGTTGGGATCTACTTTACAAAGTCTTCATCTAATAATATGGATATAATGTTGAGTTAGAAGTTACCTTAATGGAAGTTGAGTCCATTAGGCAAAGGCCAAATGAGAATTTTGTGGACTATGTGAAGAGATGGAGAAACAAAACTGCTTTTCTCAAGAAGAGACCCGATGAATCCGATCAAATAAGGATGATTGTGAGAGGGGTGTTACCTAATCTTCGTGAGAGGATGTCTCATACACTCATCCGTGATTTCAAAGATCTTCTCCAAGCTGGTCTACAAATTGAAGAGTGGGAAAGGGAGAAAAACCGCTTTTCAATAAGAAGGAATGAGAAAGGGAACAACCAGCCTAACAATCAAAGCACACAAAAAGAAGTTGATGTTAATGTGACCGGTCAAGGAAATAAAAGACAATTCTCAGAATTGGGAAAACCTCTATCTTGGGTTTTTAGCAAGCTGCAAAAGAAAGGGTTGTTACAATCGTTAGCTCCTCGACCGTTACATAATCCATTGCCACCAAACTTCAATGCCGAGGCCTTCTGTCAATTTCATAAAATGCGAGGGCATGAAACAAATAAATGTGCTCGTCTAAGGCATGAGATCCAAGATTTGATTGATAGTGGCAAGTTGCCCGAGCCGGATAAGCCCAACACCAAAGATAATCCATTTCCAAGGTTCAATAGAGTACCTCCACCGGCAACCTTCATGGTGGGAAAAGGATTGGAAGAAGATTTTGTTTTATCCTCTTTTCAAGATGGGGATATTGAAGATATGAAAGGAAAAGAAGCCTATCTCAATGAACTTTCCTTAGCTTGAATGTTGCTTTTCAATTTTACTTTCTTTAATTGGAACTATCATGTTTTTCAAATTTAAAGTTGCTTGAATAAATTACTTTCATCAAAAATTTTGTTGGTCTTTGTTCATTTGAGAATTAAAATTTGAGAATAAATTTGACCTAATAGAATTAGGTCATGAATTGAAAATAGATTGATGAATTTAAAATAGACTAAAGGTTGGTCAGAATGGAATAAGGTTGTGATGGTCGTATTGTGATAGTTAGATCAATTGATATGAAATGTAATAAGTTTACAAGTATTTATTGAAATTCAATGTATATAGTTGTATTAAGAATATGCAAGCTATGTGATAATGTGTATAATACAACGTTTTGATATGTATATGCATATGAAAGGAGCTAAGTTATATTAGTTTCAAATAATTATAAGAGAAAAGTGTTAGTTATAGTATAATTGGAATGAATTTTAATAAGAAAATAAGATTTTATTGTTGTATAATGATGATATTAAATTAATATGTAGTAATTGTATAAATAGTAGGATCAAAGTGAAGATGTGTAAAATTATTGTGTTAAGATAAAAGTTATTAACATTTGAATTTAAGGTGACGAGAATATATTTTTAAGATAATGAAGTGATCAGATATCTTGAGTGCAATAGGTGTGTGGTGTATATATATTAATGAGATGAACTAATTTTGTCTAATGACAATTCGATTAAAGATATAATAATCTGTTGTAACTGTTTGAGTAAATAGACAGTGTAATAATGTGTTAGGGAATGGTAAAAAGGAAATTAAGAATGAACCTAAGAGGGAGAATAGAAATTATGTAATTTGGTAAAATAATGATTTGGATGATTTAATACTATACTGGATAATTTCGAAGACGAAATTATTTAAGGGGGAGAAAATTATAACAACCGTAATTTTGGAGAAATTAAATAAGTATTTGGAGATATAAATTGTATATACTCAATGTATATATATTTAGAGTATATATAACATATACATATGGTATATTAATTATATTTGTTGAATTAATACATTACATACTTAATATTTAATACACATGTAAGGTATATTTGATGTGTATATAAGATACACATTACTTGTGCATATGTGTAATATTCTAAATTTTTGAAAAGTTCTAATTTTTAAAAATTTGATAAAATAAATTATAATTTAAATGGATAAATTAAATTAATGATTTTAAATGAAAAATAAAGGGGTTTTAAATAAAAAAGTGGAACATATATGTGATATATATGTAAAATATACATAACATATAAAAGTCAACACTTTTTAAAAGAAAAGTCAAAGTAAAAGGGTATTTTGGTAATATAAACTTAGAAATTTAAAATAATAAAATAATTCAAAAATAAATTATTTTTGAATGGAAGAGAGAATTTATGACTTTTAATTTATTAAATGCATAATTAAATAATTAATTATTAAATTATTTTAATATATATATGGTTAAAAATAAAAGATGAAAAGAAAAATAAAATTTAAAAGTTTTTCATCATCTTCTTCTTCTCCATCAAGGGCCGGCCACCATGGTTGGTTATCTCAAGAATTTTGATCTTTCATACTCCACAAATTGAAAGATTTAACAAGTTTAAAGTGAATTTTTGGTGATTTCCACCAAAATTAGTAAGTTTTCAACTTCTTTCTTTGGATTTCATGGGAATTGTGATTATGTTTATTTAGGATTTTTAAAATTCTAAGATTTAATTGTCTATTTGGGTATAGATGAAGCTATTTTAAGTGATTAATAATGATTTTAAGGTTGGATTAAATAAATGGTTGAGTTTGGGTAAGATTGGTGTGAGAGAGAATTTAGGGTTATGTAATTTTTGGGGTTTTGAAATCATGGTTTTTAATTGTGTAAATTGATTCCAAATAAGTTGTTTTGATACATAAACAAGTATTTTAAAGTCAAATATTGGATTTGGTTGTGTTTGGTTGGAGTTTGAGAATGGAAGTGGAGATTTAGGGTTTTGAAAAAGTGAGTTTCCAATGTGGTTGAATTATGTAATTTTATTTGTTTAAGCATGCTGTTTAGTGTTAAAAATGATGATTATAAGCTTGAAATGAGCGATGGATTGTGTTGGAATAGAAAACCTTCAATGGGGGAAGGTTATGCCATTTTTGAGATTTTGTGTATAAGAGTTTATTTTTATAATGTAAATAATTTAAATGTATTAAAATATGTTTTTACTAGTATAAATAAACTTAACACACTAATTTAATTATAGTAGAATGGAATTCTAATGTTAAAGTTAGGAAATGCTAAATGTTTAGAAATTTATAGGAGTGATGTTTAATTATGGTTAAATATTGAAAATGCCATTAAATGTGATACTAAATGATTATTTGCTATCACATTTGGTTTAGGCATTGAGGGAGGTTGATTTGCTTCATCCAAGTGGTGAAGGGCTAGTTGGAAAGATAGGATTGGAGGTTGTTTTAAGCTTATTTGGGTTGCTAGTGGAGGTATGTACAAACTTTAAATATATTGTTTATATTTGCATGGCATTTGGGCTTAGCACATTTTGGTTGAAAAATGAGTTAAGTTACTTGGTTCATTGATGAGTATGAATAATGTGCTATGACATTTGTAATGATATATATGTGTTAAATGCATTGTGAAAAGCCATTGATAATGGCTAAATCGTGTAGAATGCGAAATATGTATATTATGTGAAAATACCCAAAGTAATTGGGTAATGTGTTGTGAATGCAAAAATGAGATATGTGGAATAATGAAATGAATTGATATTGATAAAAATGGAAAAAAATGAGAAAAATGAGAAAGATGTGAAAAATGAGAAAAATGAGAAAAAAAAGTGAAAATAAGGCAATGAGCCTAGCTTGATTATAAGAAATGAAATTGGATAAATTAATTAATTGTGTGCCTAGTATATTATTCAATTTTCAAAGTTCTGAGTTTGACGGCATACCTATGACTTGCTGGGCAGGTAAAACTACTGGGTCGTAAGCCGAGCCCAGCTGATAAATGATAAATATGATGTTTTTGGGGTGAAAAGACTGGGTCGTAAGCCTAAAAAACAGTAGCAGTCTAGCCGGATTGAGGACCAAGATACTGGGGGCCTAAGGGTCTAGCCGGGTTGAGGTCCAAGAGACTGGGGCTGTTACATTATCCATTGATATATATATTGCCTATGGGCTAGACACATGGTGTCATTATGGACCAAAGTAGTAACTCTGAAATTTGAATAGCATATTAGATACTTTTTGGGTCCATGCTTGTCTTTGCTTTAATGTGAATTATGAATTGTTATACAATTGAGCAATATAATGCTGAGTTGTGATTATGAAATATTTGAAAAATATAAGAAAGTAGAATGATGTGACATCTTTATGCATTGTGTATTGGCATTGCATTGAATTTTATTGTTATTATTAAAATTTGTACCACTAAGCTTCGGCTTAGCGCGATTGTAATTCGTCGTGCAGGAGATGGATGATTTGGTAGAGCCGGAGAGTTCTACTCGACCTGGTCGGGTCTAGGTTTGTATTTATTGAGCTTGAAGAGTTGTTTTGGATATATCAAGATCAGAGCCAGTTGCCAGCATGTACATTTTTGATATTATAGTATATTTTAATATTATGTATGTTATGATATATTTTTGAAGCATATATTATAAATTGTAAAGAATGATTTGAATAATTTTATTTAAGATGAGATTTTATATGTAATGTAGATATATATACCTATATATATATAAGTATTTTGAGAAAATATGGAGAAATTGAGAAGTATTGATGAATTGGTGAATTGATTTTATTTGGAGTGCTTATTTTATGCAGGTTGTGTTTTATTGAATTTTGAAAACGTTCAAATTACAAATAAAACTCTGGCGAATTTTTTTCAGAGATTTTCATATAAAATATTTATTTTGGATTCCTATAACAAGTAAAGAATATTTGTATACTATTTATTTTATATATTAGTATTTAAAATTTTAAAATAGAAATATAAAAATTTTTATTAAATCAATCTGTGATATTTTTATATTATATATATGTATTTTATATATGTTGAAAATATTTATTGTACTATAAAAATACTACACGCAATATATAAATATAATTAATAATATAAATTTGTTATTGGTCACGGTCTAACCTTGTCTAAGTACTTTAACCGTGGCTAAGTACTCGATAAAAGGACTTCAATTTTATTTTATATTTTTGCCTGTCACACAAGTTGTTTTGTCTGGCTTTGACTTCTTCAGCTTCTTTCCCCCTTTTCAACTCTCTCTCTCTCTCTCATCTATCTCTCTCTCCTGCACATGCTCTCCCTCATCTCTCTCTCTCTTTTGCCGGCAAAGGGCCTTGCTACCACCGAAGGAGGCTTCGACGGCATCATATAAGGAAGGCTAAATTAAAGCTAGGGCTTTGGGTCATCCTTCTCTAATATGTGATTTAAGTAAATTTTTGTTCTTTTTATTAGTTCATGTTAATTTTTTGGATCCTTAATAAATTGCCGTATAAATTAAGCAGGATTTTAGGAACTTCAGAAAAATCAATCCTGATGGTGTGTTCATACAAAATCGGAAGGTGAAACTTTTTCTTATGCACTTTTGTATATTTATCTGCAGTCTTCATTCTTTCTCTACTGTCTCTCTCTTTCATTCGTGTCCTCTGTATCTCGTATCTCACTTTCTGTTGTTAGGGAAAGGCGTTTTGCTACCATTGAAAGGAAATTCATGCCATCATATGGGGAAACACTTATTAATTAGGATTTTAGGTTTTCAATTGATCAATATGTTGGTTTGCTTTGTGGGTTCCCATTCTTTTGATGAAGATGCCATTCTTTTGATGAAAAAGCCAACCAGATTCATACAAATATGTTCTTTTGCTTTTTTTTTTCTTATGTATATCTCTGCATACATCTAAATTTTGATATTGTAGTTGAGGTTGCTATTGTTAACGTTTCTGTTCTCTGCCCTTTAAACTTGGTGAACGGAATTAGAGAAATTCAGGGGTTGGTTCAAAATGGAGCAAAGTGAAACCTGAAGTCGTGTTTTAAATCAACTTAGGAAAAAGAAAACAACGGGTAAGAACAATCTGCAACTTAGTTGAATCATATTTTCTTTTGAAATTCTTAAACAACCTGACTTGTAGTGATTAAATGATGGTAAGAGGAGATTTTAAATATGTCCTTTATGTGTTTAAGAATGAAAACAAGAAGTAAAAAATTGAACTAGAGTAAGCTGTAATGTTCACTTTGTTATAATTTGCAAGAAATAACTAAAACAAGGGCTGCATGTTGGGGAAGAATCAAATGCAAGTTGCTTGTTTGTTTAAAATGAATTAAATTGGAAACTTAGTAAAAAAAAATTGATTTAAACTATGGATTAAAAAAGTGGAATCAAGAAATTAGTTGCTGGAATTAAAGTTGACAGAAAAAAAAATTGCATGAAAATTTATAGCCATCAACCACCAGCAGATATGTGCATGGTGTTAAGTTCAAGGGATGTTGGCGGATGTGAGGGATTGCGTTAAGTGCTTATCAACCTGGGAAAAGAGAAAAAGAGTAGAGTGTTTGGTGGGATGACCAAGAAGGCAGGAATAGACACAAGTTGATTTAGTGAAACATAAATATGTGTATATAGCCTATAGATGAAACAATTAAAATAAAATAAACTAATATAATTTGAAATGAAATAATTTAAGAAACATGAAATATATATATGTGCTGAGTCTTAATGTACAGGTTGTGGAATTTGGAAAGTTGATATATAAGCATGAGTCTAATATACATATTGTAGCATTTAATTTTAATATATTAACTGGATTTTTGGAAAAATAAGGAAACATATGTATATGTGTTTGTGCATATATATGTATATATACACAGATGGATCAATTAGGATTGGTGAAGCTAATAAAATCTGCATATAATTAATTTAAGTAAATATCAAACAGAACCTTAACAAACAGTTGTGAAGCCGAATTATAGTTACATCAAGTTCATAATTTAAAATGTATATAGACAATAAGTGGCAACAAGAGAAAGTAATCTACACGCACACACACTCACACATTAGCCTTGGTATATTAACTAAAATTAGTAAATGAATCTGTTGGAGCCCATATTATAGCTATTTATATAAATACATTCACTTGATAAGTTAATTAGATTTAAAGAGATGGATATGGGAAATGGAATTCAGGTTGGATACTTAAGGGTAACAAATTAAAACAAAAGCTAATTTAATATGAACATTCGTATTAACATGGTAATGTAACAATGCGTATGTGTGAGAGAACATTGAATTTGATTTATATGAATTATTAATTGGCTAGTTATTGATTATAAAAATAGATCAAGAATTCCATTCTCTAAGAATTTTTACTTTATTCATTCTAATTTCACTTGAGCTTTGTTAGATTACTGATAGATGTATACAGAATTAAATTTGAGACACATGACCTGTTGTTTTATGATTTGCTGTTTTTCCAAATAGAAACTGTAAAAATGACTTCATGGCATGCTAAATGCTAATTTCCTCATAAAATAGCTAATAGCTGTTATAAATAGTTCGTTTCTTTATAAACTTCAAATACATATTGTTAAAGACATTGTTTTCAACAATATGTAAGGACGTTTCTTTATAAACTTCAAATACATATTGTTTTTAACACTTTGATGTATATTGTTTTTAATGCTTTCAAAATTGAGACACTAGTCAAATTTGATGTTATGTTTATACTAAATTTGGCCATTTTTTGATGCATATTAGTCAATGTGGGAGAATTAATTAATAGTAGTTGACTCAAAAAGTAATTAATGAATATATCTAAGACTAAAATAGAATATTATAGAAAAAATATAAATTTATATTACTTATTAAAATATTTATTTTTTTTTTATTTTATGAGATAATAACTATTTTAAGAGCTACAACGTCTAATAATGTGTTGTAAATTGTAAAAAAAAGTTAATAATAATAATAATAATAACAATAATATATAACAAAAAATAGTTTGTAGAAGTGTGTAAAACAATTGTAATATGCTAGTGTCAAAGTCTGCATAAACTTTGATGTAGCCTTAGATACTTTAGGGACATTGAGGTTAGTGTTTGTGATATCATTAAAATTGGTAAATGGGTTCTCTGTAATAGTTAATTATGATGGCAAGAATTCAATGTTAACTTAGAGCAACATATGCAAGATTTTGAGACTTGATGATCCTCATTTGGATTTCTTTTTGTAGGATACTTAAACCTTTCACTGAAAATGTGAGCCTAGGTTGTGTGGAAACTCTTGCCAAGGTATATTATAAATTATATCAGCTACTGTGGTGAATTAATACTAGACTTCCAAGTAAATTATTTTCACTGCCAATTCCCAATTTGCTAGTGTTACAACACTGTTAGTCAAATCTTTAGTATGATTACTCTATTTTTTATCTTAGGCAATCAAATTGAATAGAACTAACACTTATTTCAAGTTACACTTTGCATGAAGATAAACTTTTGAAGAAATCTTCAAAGGCATGATCAGACCACACTAAAGACCGACCGGATCTTTCATACCAACATGAGCAAAATTTACATAGAAAATGTTCGCGGTGGAAAATATTCTCATTTTTTCAGAGTACCAGAGATGTCTGATCGGATACTCAAGAAGTCCAACCGCACCATGGGCTGTGAAATATGGAAATTCGCACAGTAAGCTTCACGGTCTAAAGTACTATCATATTCTCAGAGTACCAAAGAAGTCCGATTGGACCAAATAGAATTTTGACCGGACTTGTGAAGCAGAATTTGTCCAAAACATCCAGTAAAATTCACGATCGAGGGTACGCCTAGAAATTAAACGTATCAACAAAAGCATGACTGGACCATATTCAAGTCTGACTACGTTATTTAAATATTCTTCAAATCAGAAGCCATTATATCTTCACTCAGTTAGTGGATGACACATAGACCAACCGTTGAAAGAGCATTAGTCAGATTCTCAAAAAGTATAATCGGAACTTGAATAATCCGACCGGCCTTGTGGAAGTACGACTGAACTAGGGCTAGTCTGACCATAAAAATGTTTTAGATAATTATTTAGTGGAAGGCAAGAATCAAACATGTTGGCTCTTACTCCAAACAGCTAGTTGAAGACTTGAAGGCTATAAATACCTCAAGAAACTTCATTTTTATGTAACATTGTGATTGTAATTGCCAAAACAAAACAAATTTCATTTCCTTGCATCAAAACTATTTTTATATTGATTGAGTATTGGGTGTGAGTATTAAACATTATCGTAAGTTTGAGTGTGAGCTTAGAAACACTTAGGTTGTGAGAGTGAGTCTAGGAACACTCTTGTAAGGGTTGTGAGGATTGATCTCAAATCATTGTAATAGTTTGGTGTGAACTAGAAAAAACACCAAGTTAGAGTTAAACTTGTAAAAACTCAAGTCTATTAGAACCTTAACAAGTTGTTAAGGAAGTGGATGTAGGATTACGGTAAATTTGAATCACTATAACTCTTTGTGTTATTCCTTTTCTACTCAACTTAATCTTCATCTATCCTCTTCATCTCTAGCCTTTAAAATTTTTAATTTACCTTCACTCTTCATATCATTCAATTTATCCTCCCCTCTTGGTTGCTATCTTGGGACAACAATTGGTTTCAGAGCTAGTAAATTTCTTCAAACTTAAGTGTGAAATTTGATCTAAAATGGTAGCCATTCCACCAGCAAACAACTTCACACATGGAAACCTAAATTCATCCCTTAGACCCTATTTTGATAGAACGGATTACTCCTATTGAAAACACAAGATGTTCTTGTTCCAAGCAAATAAGGGAATTGAGCTTTGTGATTTTGTTGAAAATGAGTGGAAACCTCATACTCATGAAGTTGGTGTTCAAACTTCTCTTCCTAAATCATAATAGTTAAGTGCCAATGTGAGAGATTGGTTCAAGAATAATAGGGCAACCTCCATCTTGATGAATTCAATATCAAGAGATGAAGGTAGAAGAGTCCAACCTCTCACTTGCGAACATTGCATTTGGAAAACTCTTGAGAACTATTATAAAGGTACTACCTGACTGAGGCTCACTAAGAAACAAATGTATATACATGAGTATGAGCTATTCAAAATGAAGCCCAACGAAAATGTGATCGATATGACAAGCCAATTGCTTGCCATTGTCAATGAATTAAAAAAATATGGCAAGATATATTATCAAGATGATGTCAATAGCAAAATCTTGAGAGCACTTAGAGCAAAGAAGAACTTCGAATCTAAAGTTTCTTCAATTGAAGAAGCTCATGACCTTAGCTCCTTGAGAACCGATGAACTCTTCGAAAAACTACTCACCTTTGAATTGCATACCAAAAGAGAAGAAGAACAAGGTGAAAAGGATAAGAGGAAAGCAATAGCTCTCAAAGCCATCAAAGAAGTTGAGAGCTCAAATGTTGAAGATAGTGATGATGAAGAAGAATTGGCTATGTTATCCCAAAGGATAAGTGATTGGAAGAGAAAGAGATCACTCAAAGCTACATGGGATGATGATTCCTCAAGTGAAGAAGAAGAGGAATAAGAGGAAGAAATTGCAAATCAATGTCTCATGGCTATTGAAGATGAGAATAACTTCAATGAGGTAAGTACTTCATCTTTAAACTTGATTGCATATGATGATGATGTTGATGATGCTTTATACGAAAATTGTTTGATTGAACATATGAATCTTAGAATAGAAAAATAATTCTCTAAGATAAAATTTTATAAAGATAAATGTTCCAAGGTAAAAAAGGATTTTGTGTCTTTGAAAAGCTCTACATTAGAATTGATCAAATGAAAATTTGTTGAAATCAATTGATGAAATGACTAAAAATTCACATAGCTTAGAAAATTTGACCAAGAAAAATAAAACATTGAAGGATGAAATAAATGAGTTGAAAGAGTCAATTTCAAAATTTCATAAGGGAAAAGTGTCCTTAGATACATTAATCAATAATCAAAGACCACTTATCTTGAAATATGATTTAGGGTTCATTGGTTTATCTAACACTTCATCTAATACATCAATATTTATTAGAGCTTCTACAACATAAACATCTAATGTTGATGTTGTAAAGAAAATCAATGCACAAACCAAGCCTAAAAATTTTAAAAGGATTACATTAAGTTCACAAGGCTCTAAAACTAAAGTTTCAAGAGCAAATCATGCATTCATATATACAAGGCATATACATAAAAATAAAAATGCACAAAAATAATCCTACTCAACACACTTGCAATTATGTGCATGGTCCATTGAATTTTAATAGGAAAGTGCATAATTATAGAACCTTTTATTAATGCACTTATTGTATGAAATTTGGACATAAAAACACATTTTGTCATATTAGAAAAGCTCATCTCCAGTTAGAGGGCCTTTCTATTACTAACTCCCAGAGACCCAATTTTATTTGGGTACCTAAAAGAAGATGAATATTGTCATTTTATAGTTACTTGTTTATAGTATTTATAGATAAATAAATAAGTATAAGAAAAATAAATAAGTTTGTAAAATTTTGCCAGAGTTTCGTTTAAAATACGAGTATTACCAGATCCAATCAACTCAACCTGTGAATATCCAATAGTTCTCAAAATATTTTCATACACTCATATCCCTAAATCTCATGTTTTCACATATGTATTTATAAATATGAGAGCATAATATTACTTATATACAAAACATCTATAAATCATGTTTTAATTCATTATATTTTACAAAATAGATATTACATCTACATCAACTCAAAAGAATATTTACATGTTATGCTTAAGCTTGATCCGTGGCAACCAGAGACTTCTAGTATCCAACTTCTAACTAGACATGTCCTGGTCTGGAAGGACTTTCAGCTTCTATCTTGTCACCTGCATGATAAATAAATCGTGCTAAGCCTAGTGCTCAGTGGTATATATTTGATAATGCAACATTACAATGACAAATGTATATGAACATGCATAAGGTTTTAATGTTACATTCATTCTCACATTTATTTTACAAATAAACATAAAACAA
Organism: Garcia nutans; assembly: GCA_947685225.1. Classification (NCBI taxonomy): domain Eukaryota; kingdom Viridiplantae; phylum Streptophyta; class Magnoliopsida; order Malpighiales; family Euphorbiaceae; genus Garcia; species Garcia nutans. Next base: position 31,959,782 of record CANTUV010000013.1, read on the forward strand.
CCATCATGCATTAGGCCCAATAATCTTATACAATAACCCAGTTTCAGAACCATTGTTTTGGCATATCTCATTAATAATGACACATCTGTGTCTCGCTAGTGAACGTAAATAAATTTGTGACACTCGGTGTCTCATCCACAGCGTAATCATCAATATGACATCTCAAGTGTCCCACTCAGGGGCTTAGTAATATCTCTATGACACCCAGTATCTCAACTCATCGCATATGGCATGCCAATCACCAAACGCAATCATCTGGCAACTAGGTAAAGTATAAGACAACAAATAATATTCCACATTATGCATATATGAGTCATTCACCATGTAACTCATAAATACATCAACAATTAGCATAATCAATATATTTTATCATAATTCTTCACTTTATAATCACATATATATTTTTAATACAATATATATAAAGACATAGCTATGCAAGCCATTTACTACACTCATATGGTGCGAAATACGGCAATAAACGTCAACAAATCAACCCCAAGGCCGTGGCATCCAATAGCCACGCTTGTGGGATGTGAAACAAAGCTGTAAATTACCTTTGAATACTCCCACAGATTCATTTTGCTTTTGCCTCCTCATCATTCTCACACGGAACTACTTCACTTCAAAGCCCACGACCGTGGCCCTGCATGGCCATGCCCATGGCATCCCAGAATCACTTTTTTACACCATTTTCATCAACATACACATATCAACTTAGTATGATGCAAACCAAAGACAAGCGCATTATCTAAGTATATACTTACCTTTTTAGAGTTCTAATTGAAGGAATAACTTCCTTCCACAACTTCACTTCTTTCTACTTTCTTCTCTTGTTTTCATCAATTAGCTCAATCAATACCTAATCAATTTATAGTTTCACAAATGCTATTATCAACTTATATGAACAACCACAAACCCCTTTTAACCTCCTCCAACTTAGAATTAGCTAAATCCCTTACAAAACTAATATCCAATCACTACTACAAATTCTAGCCAAACCTCATCCAAATACTTAACCAAGCCTAAAATTATAATTTCTATATCAATTTCATGTCATAGTTTCCCATATATCTATTATACTATAATTTCATATCATTTCTACTAAACAAAATTCATTAAGGATTAAAAAAACTTAAACAAAATTCATTAAGGATTAAAAAAACTTACTTATTACATGAATTAAAACCCAAGCTATCTTCAATCCTTGTTGAACCTTAATAAAACTTGATGAATTGAAGAATTGTAATCACCCTTTTATTAGCCATGGAAGTCAGCCACAAGAAATGCAAAAGGAAGAAGATGTAATGAAAATTCTGAAAATTGTTTTTAGCTTTCTCATATTTGTCCACTACTACATATATATTATTTAATTAAGATTTTGTTTAAAATAATATTATTTTGTATTTTAACTTTTAACTTTTTTTACTCTTTCACTATCTTACCATTTATATTTAATCTTTTATATATGGTATACATGTTATTTATATTTCCTTCTCTTTTATCAAAATCATTATCAATCTCTCACCACAAATGTATAATAGATTCAATAAAAATCAGAGCATTACAATATGATAAAGGATATGATATAAGTTTTGACTATAAAGGATGCAAAGTTATTAATTCAAATGGTAAATTTGTATTCAAAGAAGTTAGAATTGGCAATACATATAAAATTGACATACATTCTAATAATGCTTTTGAATGTTTGATTACCATTAGTAATGATGTTTGGCTATGGCATAGAAGATTAGGACATGCTAGTATGGATCACTTACAATGCATTAGTAAAGAAGAACTAGTTGATGTCTCCCTAAATTAAAATTTAACAAAGATGGGACATGTGAATCTTGTCAATTTGGTAAACAATATAAAAGTTCATTTAAATCTAAAAATATTGTAAGGACTTCTAGACCATTAGATCTTATTTACTTAGATTTGTTTGGACCAAATAGAGTTGTCAGCTTAGGTGGTAAGTTATATGCATTTGTACTTTTTGATGATTACTCAAGGTTTACATAGGTTAATTTCTTAGCTCAAAAGAATGAAACTTTTAATTATTTTAAAATATTTGCAAAAACAGTTAAAAATAAAAAAAAGCTATATAATCACATCTATTATAAGTGATTATGGCAAAGAATTTAAAAATGAGTATTTTGAAAACTTTTACAATGACTTTGGTATTTCACATAACTTTTTGGCTCGTAGAACACCACAACAAAATGGTGTGGTTAAAAGAAAAAATAGAACATTGATTGAAATAGCTAGAACAATGCTCAATAATTATGATTTATCATCTTACTTTTGGACGAAAGTCGTTAATACCACATGTTATATTTCAAATCATGTTTACAAAAGGCCTTTGATAAACAAAATTTCTTATGAGCTATGGAATGAAAAAATATCCAAAATTTCATACCTTAGAGTGTTTGGATGCAAATGCTTTATATTGAATATTAATGACAATCTTGAAAAATTCTCATCCAAATCGGATGAAGGTATATTTTTAGGATATTCATCATCTAGCAAAACATATAGAGTATTTAATAAGAGTACACTAGTAGTTAAAGAATTAATGCATATTATTTTTTATGAATCCTCTAAACTTGATCAAAGGAAAGGTAGTGTTCTTGATGATTTTGTTGATATATTTGAACAACAAGAAACAATCAATGCTTAAGAGAACAATCGTGATGAATAAGAAGAAAAGTCTCAAGAGCTATCCAAAGATTTGCATTATATGATGGATCATCCAAAAGAATTAATCATTGGTGACACCTCAAAGGGAGTAATTACTAGATCTCAATTTAAATACTTAGATTCTAATATTACTTTTGTTTCTTAAACTGAGCCAAAGATCATTGAGGAGGCTCTTAGTGATGAGTGTTGGGTGATTGCTATGCAAGATGAACTCAACAAATTAGAGAGGAACAAAGTATGAAAACTTATTCCTAAACTTAAAGATCATCCAATTGTAGGATGTAAATGGGTATATAGGAATAAGTTTGATGAAAGTAGTCTCATTACTAGAAACAAGGCTAGATTAGTAGCCAAAGGCTATAATCAAGAAGAAAATATTGGCTATGATGAAATATTTGCCCCTGTTGCTAGATTAGAAGCTATTAGAATATTGCTAACATTTGCATGTCACATGAATTTTAAACTTTTTCAAATGGATGTTAAAAGTGCATTTCTAAATGAGTTTATAAATGAGGAAGTTTTTGTTGAACAACCTCCTGGTTTTGAAGATTATAAATTTTCAAATCATATTTTTCAACTTACCAAAGTATTATATGGATTGCAACAAACTCCAAGAGTTTGGTATAATAGACTATATATTTGCTTGAAAATGGATTTTCAAAAAGTAAAGTTGACGCAACTCTTTTTCTTACAAAGAAAATGCATAACATTTTGATTGAGCAAATTTATGTTAATGATATTGTATTTGGTGCTGCTAATGAATCTTTGTGTAAGGAATTTGTTTCATGTATGACTGAGAAATTTGAAATGAGCATGATGGGTGAACTCAAATTCTTCCTTGGACTGCAAATCATGCAATGCAAGGATGTGATCTTCATCAACCAATCTAAGTACACAAAGTAACTCTTAAAGAAGTTTGGAATGGATGGTTGACAATGATGAAAGTGGTAAGGTAATAGATGAGAGAAAATATCGAGTTATTATCGGATCACTACTTTATTTAACCGTTTCTATACTAGATATAATGTATAGTGTATGTTTGTGTGCTATATTTCAATCTTGTCCTAGGGAATTACGATTAAATCCAACTAAAATAATTTTAAAATACTTGAGTGGCACATTGCATTTAGGTCTATGGTATCCTAAAAATACATTATTTTACATATTAGGCTTTTTCAATATGAATTTTTCTAGTAGCCTACTAGATAGAAAAAGCACCACCGGAGCATGTCATTTTCTTGGTAAATGCTTAGTTTATTGGTTTAGCAAAAAACAAGTGTCGGTTGTTTTATCTACCGTGGAAGCCGAATATATTGCTGCATGCTTTTGTTGCACACAAGTTCTCTGGATAAAACAACAATTGCTTGACTATGAAAAAATATTTAATCACATTTTCATTAAATGTAATAACACTAGTGCCATTAATCTATTTAAACATCCAATCCAACACTCGAGGTCAAAACATATAGACATTAGACATCATTTCTTAAGAAACAATGTTCAAAACTAAAATGTTGTCTTAGAATTCATTGAAACTCAAAACCAACTTGTTGATATCTTTACAAAAGCCATAAATAAAGAAAGATTAAACTTCATAAAGCAATATTTAGGGATGATAGGTGGAAATACCTTAATATAGGAATTGGAATCGCTTAAGAAACTTATTTTACATTATCTAAATTTCCAATTTGTATCTATTTTTTATCATATATTGAAGCTTCTAGTTAAACCACAGAATATCCCTACAATTCTTCAATTTTGGATATTTTCTTATAGGACTACCTTACAGTCTTACAGTACTTTTTTAAAAAAATTTTACTTCAAGTTTTTTGTAAAAGTATGACCATACCCTCAGTGGTACGATCGATATATTTGAAAAATTTCTAACCGTTGTGCCTAAACGTAAAATTTCGTTTAGTCCTACTATAATCTGGCCATACTCTCTATGATTTTTTAAATTCACCACCGGACTTACAGTAGTCCAATCGGACTTTTGCTCTATTTTAAAATTTTTCTAGCCGTTGAAACTCATTCAAAACGTGTAATTAACTCCTTCAACAACTATAAATGGCTCTTTTTTCTACCAAATCACTATAAATACCCTCCTAATATCAGTGTTTGTAACTTTTTATCAAATTCTAAACACTTAAACACTCAAAACACACAAATTCTCTTCTGTTTATCTATCTTCTTAATCAAACTTAATGGCTCCCAAAGAACACAAAAGAAAAGCATCAAGAGCTAAAAAAGGGAAGGAAATTGATGCCTCTTCTCAACAAGAACCCCCAAGGAGAAGCATAAGGTAAGATTCAAAAATGATGAAAAAAGACAAAGGAATGCAATCCTTAAAGACAAAATTGTAGAACCAAACCGTCTCTTCTCCACTCTCACTTTAGAATCTCTAGGCATTGAAAATGATGTTAGAGGTTGTTTCCAAATCTTAGGATGAGAGAAATTTATCTTCTTGGAGCGTGATGACCTTGACAAATGAGTTTCTCACAACCTTGGTTATTAGCAAAAAGAGCACGAATCCCTTAGGTTATTATGAAATTTCCTTTAGGTTCTTCAACCAAGAATATGGTTTTACCTTGAGGACTTTTCATCCATTTGGGGTTTTCAACTAAAAGGTATTTCTCACATCTCAAACACTGTCCTCACCCTTGAAGTTCAATTGGATTTTTGGTAAGAAATTTCCATTGAAACCTTACTTCACAAGCAATCCAATGCTAAGAATCTTAGAACTTGAACCTATTGGATGTTGCATAGGATTATCACATATACAATAAGTATTAGGGAAAAAAGAAATGAAAAGGTAACACAAAAAGATCTCATCTTCCTTTATTGTCTCATTAGAGGTGAAGTCATTCAAACCGAAAAATTTCTAATTGACACATTTATACAAATTAAGAAAACCTAATCTAGACTTGTCCCTCTCTCCTCCCAAATAATACAAATTGCCAAATATGTTGGAACACTTACACCAACAAACAAGGCCACTCTCTCTAATGCTCTTGATCCCACAACAAAATCCATAAATATAGGCTATCTCAAATATGTCAAAAATATTAGGGATGATGATGAGACATATATCTACCTTTTAGGAGCACTAGGTGCTAGAGCTCAACAAAAGAAAAGACCTAGGATTGTAGAAGGTGAAGAGACATTTCAAATGGAATTTTCTAGAACTCCAACCACAAGACCTCAATCCTCTATCCTCCAACTTCTCAAAGATATTCATGGTCAAGTGAGCTCCCAAGGAAAAGGAATTGATAGCCCCACCAACCAAATCTCTCATCTTCATCTTGATATTCAACAAATTCAAGAAGCTTTAGGACTACCAAAATGCTTTGATGATGAACCAAACTTATCTCCTTCAATCCATGGTACCTCTCCTCATGAAGAAATGGGTGAAGCAGCTGTCTCTCACCCAAGGGATTAAGAAGAAGAAGGAGATAAAGATGAAGAAGGGGATGAAGAAGAAGAAGGGGATGAATATGATGATGATGGTGGCAACAATAATTAAAACTTAGGGGGTGTTTGGTTTAGCTGTTTGATACAGCTGATAGAGGTTTGAACCCCAAACAGCAGCTGTTTGGTAAAATTTGATGTTTGATAAAATTTTAAAACAGCAGCTGATAGCTGTTAGGAACCCCAAACAGCTGTTGTTTCAATAAGCTCCTACTCGGAGCTTTTTTATATCAGCTGATAGCTGATTCATATTAAGACTATATTAACCCTATTAAAATAAAATAAAAATTAATATTTATTAGATAATGATATGCTTATTAGTAATTTTACATTCAAACTGCAACAGCTATTGTATTTTTACCAAACACTAACCCGAATCAGCTACCAGCTATCCGCCATCAGCTATCAGCTATCAGCAATCAGCAACCGTTATCAGCTACCAGCTGCTATGAACAGCTAAACCAAACAGGCCCTTAATCATTTTACTATATTTTTGTTTGCTTTGAATTGAATGTTGCTATTATTAATGAATTAAATGTTTTTGTTTAATGTGTTTATTTAATATATTTGTTTAATTTGTTTCTCAATTTTTTTTACCTCTGTCAAAGGGGGAGAAGTAAAATTTAAATTGAATAAATTTGAAATTGCCTTAAAAAAACCAATTGAACATAAAACACTTATTAAGGGGCAGTAAATCACCTTAATCAACTTAATTTTACTTAATTCAATTTAATTGTCAAAGTCAAAAGGGGGGAGATTGTTAGCTAAACAATTTGGCATGATTACTTTATTTTTATCTTAGGTAATCAAATTGAATAGAACTAACACTTGTATCAAGTTACACTTTGCAAGAAAATAAACTTTTGAAGAAATCTTTAAAGGTACGATCGGACCACACTAAAAACCGACTGGACCTTTCATACCAACATGAGCAAATTTTACATAGAAAGATTCACGGTGGAAAGTATTCTCATTTTCTCACAGTACCAGAGAAGTTTGACCAGACCCTCAAGAAATCTTATCGCACCATTGGTTGTGAAATATGAAAATTCACACGGTAAGCTTCACGATCCAAAGTACTCTCATATTCTTAGAGTACCAAAGAAGCCCGATCGGACCAAATAGAATTTCGACTGGACTTGCTAAGCAGAATTTGTGCAAAACATCCAGTAGAGTTCGTGACTAAGGGTACGCCCAGAAATTGAACGTACCAAAAAATGTACGACCGGACCAAATTCAATTTCGACTGGACTTTAAATATTCTTAAAATCAAAAGTTGTTATATCTCTACTCAGTTAGTAGATGACACATTGACCAACCGTTGAAAGAGCATTAGTCAGATTCTTAAAAAGTATGACTGAAACTTGAATAATCCGACCGGCCTTATGTAAGCATGACTGGACTAGGGCTAATCCGACCATGAAAATGCTCTGGACAATTATTTAGTGGAAGACAAGAATCAAATATGTTGGCTCATACCCCAAACGGCTAGTTGAAGACTTTAAGACTATAAATACCTCAAGAAACTTCATTTTTATGTAACATGGTGATTGTAATTGCCAAAACAAAACAACTTTCATTTCTTTGCATCAAAACTACTTTTGTATGTATTGATTGTTGGGTGTGAGCATTAAACATCATCATAAATTTGAGTGTGAGCTTAGAAACACTTAGGTTATGAGAGTGAACCTGAGAAAACTCTTATAAGGTTGAGATGATTGATCTCAAACCATTGTAATAGTTTGGTGTGAGCTATGAAAAATACCAAATTAGAGTTAATCTTGTAAAAACTCAAGTCTAGTGGAACCTTAACAAGTTATTAAGGAAGTGGATGTAGGATTGAGGTAAATCCGAACCACCATAACTCTTTGTGTTCTTCCTTCTCTACTCAACTTAATCTTCATCTATCCTCTTCATCTCTAGCCTTTTAAATTTTCAATTTACCACCATTCTTCATATCAACCAATTCACTCCCCCTCTTGGTTGCTAGCTTGGGACAACAAACACCAAATATCATAATTGATTTTGAAATTGATTTTTGCTTTTCTATTCAAATTAAGCAGTATTTCCTAGTTGTTCCACATTATTTGCATATTCAAGCAAGATTCTAGTATTAGCATGATGTGAAACTAAATTTCTTCAATTGGCACAATTTACTTAGCTTATTAATTTATGTCAGTTGCAAAAATACCTTCTTGTTGTTTTTGGATAATTATTTTTAAATAAATACTTAAAAAGAGGTGAATCTATAAAGAGAAACAAAGCATGTTATTGTGAGATAGATGTCTGGACTCATATGATATTATAGAAAATTTTTCTTGTTATTTTTGAAAGGTTTTAGCATTAGCAGGATGTGAAACTAAATAGAAGATTAAATTATGCATGAAAAGTTGCCAATTTCCTAAATTTAACAGTGCACAACTCTCTTTGGATTTCTATAATGTGTTAATTCTACTATAACTAGGTTGGTATTTCTACTGATCGGAAGCAATATATTCATCATTTTAGAAGCATAAGAAGTGAAGCCAAAGATAGATAGCAGTCAAAGTGGTGTGATAAAAGCAAGTGTGTTTAGCTGTAGTAGCTCAAAATATTTTTATCATTTGTGAACTATAGTTATTTTTATTTTTTATATATGAAGATATATTTTTTAAATGTATTGGATGAGTAATTTATTGTTAATGATATTGTAACATCCGTTAATTTATGAAAATTAAATTAAATAAATAATGAGGGATAATTGAAGGGTTTGGAGTGAGAAATACAAATATATATATATGAGGTATATATTGAATATATACAACATATACAAAAGTCAAGTTGAAAAGTAAAGTCAAAGGAGTAATTTGGTAAAAGATTAAAAGTTAAAGGTTAAAAAATTCAAAAATAAAATAATTATGAATGGAAGGTAAAAATTATTATTTTAAAATAATTAATTAATTAATTAAAATAATAAAATATTATATATATAAGGTTAGAAATGAAACGAAAGAAACAAAGAAAAAAAAGTTGCATCTTCTTCTTCTTTCTTCTAAAAATTTTGAAATTTACAATGGATGAGAAAGGGAGAGAGCTCTCATCTTCACCAACAACAAATTTTTGAGAGATTTCAAAGGATTGAAGTGGGTTTTTGTGATTTCTTCATAAATTAGTAAGTTTTCTTTTATAATTTTAAAGTTTCATCTAAGTATAGGGTTATGTATGATTTGGGTTTTTGTAGCTATGTGTTTTAATTGTTCAAATGGGTATGGAAGGTTTTGTTTTGGAGTGGAGGAAAAGATTTTATAGTTGGGTGGTTAAATTGATCAAGTTAAGATAGAGTTTGGGAGAAGTAGTATTGATTTAGGGTTATGGAAGGGTATTATTAAAGAATGAGTGTCCATTGGATTTCATAGTTTAAATTGTGTTATTAAATGAATCTAATATTAAAAATGAACCTAAATGACCATTTGGAATTGAGTAAAATGAAAATACAAAATTAAAGAAAGTTATGATTTTTGGGAGAACATTGTTAAAGATTTGTTGTTAATGAAATTACATTGTTTATATTATGTTATAATATACTTTTAATGATAGGAATGAACTTGAAACACCAATTATTATTGATTAGAATGGAATTCTAGAGGAGGAGAGTTAGGGAAAATTTTGGAAAATTGGTAGGAATGTTGTTTAATTAGTGTTTAATATTGAAAAAGCCTTGGAATGTGATTCTAAATGATTTTATTTATTCACATTGTGAATAGGCATTGAGTATAAATAATTTGCCCAACCTTAGTATTGAAGGACGTCTTGGAATTGAAGGATAAAGAGTGACATTATCTTGATTTTGGGTGTTAACTAAAGTATGTACATTCTTTTGATAGTTTGAAAGTGATTGCATTTAATTTGGCTTAACACATTTTAAATGAAAAATGTGTTAAGCTATTTGGTTATTTGAAATATGCATTGTGACATTGAATGTGAAGTGAAGTATATGCATTATGTGTAATATGAAATTCCATTATTAATGGCTAAAATGAGTGGAATATGTTTTTTGTGAATGATGTGAGAATAATCTAAAAATGTTTGGAAATATAATTGTAAAATAAAATGACATACATTGTTGATAAATTGATGAAATTTAGTGAAACAAAGTGATTTGGCATTGTTATGAATAAGAAAATTGATTATGAAAATATGAATTATTTGTGTATGCCTAATATACTATTCAATTTCAGAGTTTTGTATTTGGTGACATGCCTATGAATTGTCTTCTGGGCCCAATGTATGTGAATGTGTTAATGTGAAGAATTATTAAAGATAATGGATATGAATTTTGCATGGCACATTGTGAAGTTTCATGAAACAACATTATGCATTGTCTTTAGCATAACGGGATTGAAATTAATCACGCAGGTGACAGGGTTGATCTTGTATATTCGAAGAGTTCATTTAGACCTGGTCAGGTTTAGGCTTCGAGCTAGTATGTTTGAAGTGAATTTTTACTATCACAGGATCAGAGCCAACTACTAACATGTATACATTTTACTTTATAGAACATGTTATAGTTATGTATATTATGGTTATATTTTGGGAGTATTGTAAACTATAATGAGGTTTTGGATGAAATTTTATAATGTGAGAATGTGTATATGTGTTTTTATATAAATATGTACATGTATGAATGTTTTTTTTTAAAAAAAAAAGTGGAGGTTGTTGAGAAATTATGGAGAAATGTTGGTTTATTATATTTTGGGAGTGTATTTTTTACAGGTTGAGTTAATTGGTTTTTGGGAACGTCCAATTTACAGATAAAATTATGGCAAATTTTTCACAGAGATTTTACTAATTAATTATATATTTTAGTCCTTAAATTATTAGAAAATAATAATATTTATTTAATAAAACTACATTATAACTTTTAAAATATTTTATTTGAAATTATGAAAAATTTTGAAAAGAAAATAACAAAGATATTTCTTATATTGTATATGCGTATTTTACATATACCGGTTGTATGTACTATACGTATATAAGGTATAAAGGTATTACAGATATAGTTGTGAAATGTATATTCATTTTTATTTGGTAAATAAAGTAGTATTAAATGTTAATTTTTGTGCTTTAAATTCATTTTATTTATTCAAATAAAGTAAATAAAATTTTCTAACGGTTATAAACTATTGCCAAATTAATAATATAAAATATAAATTGTGTTATGGTTTTAGATCATAACAAAATAAAAAATAAAAATAAATAAAATAAACTTCGCGATGGTTAAAATATATATATTGTGTGAAAAATAATCTTTAACAAAATATAGCGACTGTTATTAAACTGTCGTTATATTTTTTAAATAAAATCTAAATTGACTTTTGAAATGATTTTATCAAGTGAAATTTAGCAATGACAGTAGAACAGTCGTAAAATAATATTTAGCGATGATTATGCCAGCGGATGGCTAAAACCGTCGCTATTTAACCTAACGACGCTTTTATTAGCAATGGTTTTCAAACCGTCAAAAGAGGTATTTAGCCATGGTTCAAGCCATCGCTAAATAACTTTTTGACTGTCACTAAATCTCCAGTTTTTTGTAGTGTGACGATGAGATGTATGATAACTTAGGGGAAGAATATGATAGGGGCAAACTATAGAATGATGGACTTAAAAAGGAAGTTTCTGATTTCGAGAAAACCAAATATGATAAAATGGAGAATTTGGAGAAAAGGTACCAAACCCCTACCAATGAATTAACTGAGTTGGACAAAATGTTTTTAGAAGAAGTTATGCTTCCTAAGTTTAAAATGCTAGATATCCCCAAATTTGATGAAACTAATGATCAAAAGATTCATCTGAGTCAGTATGTAACCATCATGAAGACTATACTAGCAACAAACAAACATATATTGATATGGTTTCAATTATCTCTAGTTGGGAATGCCACTCACTGTATAAGTCTATCGATATTACCACCAAGAAAAATTGGAAGTTGCTTCACACTTCCTTTATCAAATAGTATGGGTACAACATTGACATGGAAGTTTCTTTGATTGAGCTACAATCAATAAGACAGAAGAAAGATGAAAGTTTTTGTAGATTACATTACGAGGAGGAGAGGTAAGGTTGCACTTGTCCAAGATAGGCCTTCAGAAAGAGATCAAATTTGATTGAACATAAAAGGGTCAAAGCTTAAGAAGAAGATGAATTATGCCTTGTTAAGAAGTTTTCAGGATCTTTACAATCTAGGAATATAGATTGAAAAAACCAAGAAAGAGGCAGCTAGATACACCACCCAAAAGAAGAGTAGATACCAGTCTAGCACCACTAGCTAGAAGACCTCCAAGATCAATGTAGTGGTTACCTAAAGATAGTTTTTTTACCTTGGCTAACCCTAATCCCAAGTATTTAATTATCTAAAAAGCCACTGCCTCCTCCTACCCTTAGAATCAAAACATTTTTCGGTCCAATTACCACCAAATTGGAACCCTAATGCCTTGTTTATCAAAGTTCACATAAGGAGGAAGAAAATTGCTTGTGTGATGGTGGATGATGGGTCGGGTATTAATGATTGCCCAGCTAAAATTTGTTGAAACTCTCTCCGACAACTATTGATTTGAATTTGATTAAATGGTCATCATAGTTTACAACAACTCTAAGAGGCCTGAATTATGGACATTCTCTACAATTGTGACCGTGGAACCAATTAAGTCGGTATTGAGTTTGTGGTGCTTCACATCACAGCCATATTTTCTCTACTTTTAGGACGTCCTTAGTTCCATCCATTAGGGGGAGTACCATCTAGCCTTCACTAAAAAATAAAATTTTTGGTGGGTGACACAGTTGTTACAATCGATACCAAGTTTAATGAGGTGGTTAATGCCCTGTCAGTCACCCAGACAGTGGTCGAGTTTGAAGTTTGCATGGTATCATCATCTATTTTGAAATCTATCATGAAGAAGATGGGATACCTGCCTGGAACAGGTCTGGGTAAGAATCAAACCGAAGTGTCAAAATTTCCAAAATTCAAGAGTCAAACAACGAGGGAAGGATTAAGATATAGAAGGGAGAAGTCAAGGAAGGAAACAACCACAAAGGGAAATAGGGGTGCTCTATAAGAGTGGTTTGTGAAAGTACTAGAACTAGGGCCATTTGATGGAAGAGCAAAGCCTATCATTGTCATGGGAAAGGAGCTACCCAGATGGGAGATCTTCTCTAATGTGGCACACTTGGTTGAAAAGAAATCTATGAAGAAAGATGGAGAAATTCAAGAAGACGCTAAACGAAATCTCAAAAAGTCCTGCATTGAAGAATTAAACCTAATTGTCGAACTAGTGGAAGACCATTTTGAGGACATCCATGATTTTTGTCTTGATGACGATGATGTTACTTTTCTTTCTAACTTGATTCCTAATAATGATGTTTTCATTTCAAAATTTGATTTAATAAAGTCTGATTTCACTTACTTATTTGTTGTTTCTACTGATGGATTAGTTTATTCTTATGACTTATTAAGCATATTTAATATCAATTCTATGCATGCTACATCATTAAATCTTGAAACAATAGAGCACCCGTGAAATATAAGCATTGCAACTGACCTTACTCAAATACAGATCCAAGAATTTGAGAAGGTTTTTTGAAAGTATAATGTTAGGGTCTAGCCTAGCTATCTGCAAGTGCACAAGTCATAATTAAGTAATAAAGTAGTGAGTAGAGTATTGTTCCTACGATGAAGGGTATCCTAAGTATTCTAAATTATTTATTATTTGGATATTAAATTGATGTGAATTGAAAACTAAAATTATCTAATGATCAAGCTAAACTAATTTTGAAATTAAATCTAATATTTTTTGGCATTAGAGTTAAATATATCCTCATTGATTAACTATGAATTTCTTAAAGTATTAACTCAATCTAAATCTACTCTTAGTTATTGGTTAGGTTTTCCTACATTAAAACTTAGTCTCTCTCAAGTACTAAATCTAATATTGTATCTACTCTAATGATCTCAAGTAAATTAAGCCAACTCATTAAGATTTAGGAGTAACCTTTGTATCAACCTCTTACATATTTACCCTATCTCTAAGCGCAAACTTAAACTTAAGATTGTTACCTTCTTTAACTAATATTATGCTTTCACTCTCGCTTCATCACATAATACCTTATATCAATAAATTATTGGCCAAATAATCAAAGTATTAAGATTAAAGATAATAAAATAATTAAGAGCAAACTTTAATTGAATCAAATTAAATAATTATTCTATAGATAAATCAAATAAGAAAAATTTAACCTTAATAGGGTTTTTAATTACTCATGATTGAAATAAAAACTAAAAAGAAACAGTAGAAGATAAAAGACATAATTGAAATTAAAATTAAAAGAAAACAAATTAAAAAAATCAAACTTGGAAAGAAGAAAGCTTTTGAACTTGAATTTCTCCTGAACAAAACTCTTTTTTCTCTTCAAGTCAATTCTAACATAAAATCTTTAATTTTTAATCTAAAATCTCATGTATCCGTTGTGAGGAAGGTCTAGGGTATTTATAGGGGCTTAGAGAACTTCTTTTGCAAGTAGAAAAATTTTAGGATCAGTTTTGAAGAGTTTCAATTGAAAAAGAAGTCAAATTTTAATTGAAAAAAAAATCCTAAAGAAATAAGGAAGCTGTAAAATTCATGTAGAAATTTTGAAGTAATTTTTATATCTAATAAAGTCCAAATCTGGGCATGGGATCTTCACAAGAATTTTATCTCTCAAAGTTAAAATGAATTTAAACTTTTGAATCACTCAATTTAGACTTTGAAAGCTCAAGTTATGGCCTTTTGAAGCAAACTGATCTGGATAAAAATTTTATTCCAATTTGGATTCATAGTTCTAACTTTGCATAGCTGTTTAGAGGCCCAAACAAACTCAAATTTGTACAAGTAAGACAATTCTAAAAAGCTTGAGATTCTTATAAAACTTCATGAATAATATTTTCTCATTCTGAAACTCTAAAATAACTAAAATCTCAAGTATGCATAATTTTCAAAGGTCAAATTTGCCTAAATCTGAAAATCACATAATATATCCGGACAATAACTCTCCCAAACTTAAACTATTATTTGTCCTCAAGCAACAAGAATAACTCATTCACAACAAGCCTCATTATATGTTAAATATTCTCAAGATTTTGATATAAAAAATTTAAACAAATAAAATTTCAAAAGTTAATTCTAAATCAAGTTTCATAACTGTACATTATTTCATTCTCCCCTCCTTCATTCTATAATTTAGCCAATTGCAACCAATTATTGCACTTCAGATAGACACATACTCCTTGCATTCATTAAAGATTTAATAGAGATCAAAGGAACTCACATATACCCATATGCATGTTTAATCAAACTTTTCCCGCTAATAGGCCTCACTAACTCAAGGAAATCAAAAGGTCTTTTTAAGCTTGTAATGTGATCTAAAGGGTTAAGGCTAAAATAACTTAGGTTTTTCATCTTTCGAATACCTTCTAACTATAAGTTACTTTCGGTTAAAGCTCTTTCTTCATGTTGTAGTTGGAGATTCCTTTGCTTGGCTCTTTCTTCTCTTGACTTGGCTTAACCTCCTTTACTTTGATGTATTTACTTAATGGTTATTTTTACTTTCTTTTTTTTATTTTTTTATTTTATTAATTTTATTCTCTTTTTTTATTTTTCCCTAAACTCGAACTTTAATTGGGAGGCTTATTTGTAGAAGCTAAGATATACTAAATTTACTCACTAAATTCAGTTGAGCATAAATATATTTACAGCAAGAAAAATATATTAAAAGATAATCAACCTCAAAAGGATAGTTATTAGGGCTACTTATATGAAAAAAAAAACTGAAAGGCTAAAAATATTCAATTTGGCTTAAATGAGATAACAAAAGGCAGTGTTTAAATAAGGTGGATATAAGTATTTAGCTCAACACAAAATGCCTAAATCATCTTTTCCCTTACTTAGCAAGGTTCAATTTCTCCTAAAAAGTTCTTTTAAACATGTCCTAGGCTTAGGTTAAAAATAAATCTAAAATAAATGAAAAAAGAGTAGGAGCCCTCTCTTTGTAAGCATACAAAATTCACCACTTTCAACTAAAATCAAGAACTCATTCAGTTTGAAATTCATAAAATAAAATATTTCACAAAATCTTCGTCTCAAATTTTAAAATTTTAAGAGATAAATTTAAGCATATCAACATAGTTAGCATCATTGAATCACAAATAAATATTGGCTTGTCATAAAATCAATCATTCAAGTGTAAGATTTCAAGTAAGAAAAATTTTTAAAATTTTCACCATGCCATTAAAATTTTTCGTAGGTATCCTACAAAAATATCACAAAATTTATAAAAAAAAAACTAAATAAGTTCAAAAAGAAATAAAATACTTTACTAAATTTTTGGGGGCTAAACTGTAACACCCTTATACCCTATATACGTACAATACATATTTTCAGCATATGTAAAATACGCATATACGGTACAAAAATATCACAGACCGATTTACTAAATTTTTTTTAAACATTTCCAATTTAAAATTTCAAATTCTAAATATATAAAAAAAATTAAATAGAATAAAAATATTATTTACTTGCTATAAGAACCCAAAATAAATAATATATATATAAATCTCTGGAAAAATTCGCCAGAGTTTTATCTGTATTTTGGATATCCCAAAATTTAGCAAAACACAACCTGCAAAAAGAAAATACTCCCAAATAATTTTCAACCACCATCTCAACCATACTTCTCAATTCCACCAAGTTTCTCAAACATTTATACATATAGATATTTATAATTTAAAACACACTTACTCTCCCATTTCAAATACATTGAGCCAAACATTCTTTATAATATACAATACGTAAAATTCAAAAACATAATATATTTTGCATAAAACTCAAAAATGTACAATAACATAAAAATATATACATGCTGCTGGCAGTGTTTCTGATCTCGATAGCTACTCAACAAGTTTAACTACAAGTCTAGACCCGACCTGGTCTAGAGGAACTCTCTGGCTCAGCTGGGTCTACCCTGTCACCTGCGCGATGGAAACAATCGCTCTAAGCTAAAGCCTAGTGGTACAAACTTTGATAATAACAATATAACTCAATGCAATACCAATGCACAATGCATATAGATATTACATCAATCCACTTTCTTATATTTTTTTTCAAATATTTCATAAGCACAACTCATAACATTATATCACTCAATTGTATCATAATTCATAATTCACATTAAAATAAAGACAAGCATGGGCCCAAAAAGATCTAATATGCTATTCAAATTTCAGAGTTATTGCTTTGGTCCATAATGACACCACGTGTCTAGCCCCGTAGGCAATATATCCATGGATAATGTAACAGCCCAAGTCTCTTGGACCTCAACCCGGCTAGATCGTTAGGCCCCAGTATCTTGGTCCTCAACCCGGCTAGACTGCTACAAGTTTTGAGGCTTACGACCTAGTCTTTTCATCCCAAAAACATCATATTTATCAGCTGACCTGGCTTACGACCCAGTCTTTTCACCATTCCAGCGTGTAGCCCGTAGGCAATCATAGGCATGCCGCCAAACCCAGAACTCTGAAAATTGAATAACAAACTCGGTACACAATTTATTCATATTTCTCATTATTAATCTCTTTCTCATTTTCACATATTCAATCTAGGCATATTGCCTTATTTTCACTTTTTTTTTCACATTTCTCATTTTTCACATCTTTCTCATTTTTCTCACTTTTCTCATTTTTATCAATATCAATTCATTTCATTATTACACATATCTCATTTTTGCATTCACAACACATTACCCAATTACTTTGGGTATTTTCACATAATATGCATATTTCACATGTTACACAAATTAGCCATTATCAATAGCTTTCACAATGCATTTAACACATATATGACATTACAAATGTCATAGCACATTATTCATACACAATTAATGAACCAAGTAACTTAACACATGTTTCAACCAAAATGTGTTAAGTCCAAATGTTATGCAAATATAGACATTATATTCAAAGTTTGTACATACATCCACTAGCAACCCAAAGCAAGCTAAAAACAACCTTCAATCCAATCTTTCCAACTTGCCATTCACCACTTGGATGAAACAAATCAACCTCCCTCAATGCTTAAACCAAATGTGATAACAAATAATCATTTAGTATCACATTTAATGGCATTTCCAACATTAAACTATAATTACACATCACTCCTACAAATTTTCAAAAATTTAGCCTTTCCTTACTTCAACATTAGAATTTCATTCTACTATAATTAAATTAGTGTTTTAAGTTTATTTATATTATTAAAAATATATTTTAATACATTTAAATCATTTACATAATAAAAATACACTCTTACACACAAAATCTCAAAAATGGCATAACCTTCCCCCATTGAAGGTTTTCCATTCCAACACAATCCATTACTCATTCCAAGCTTATATTCATCACTTTTAACACTAAACAACATGCTTAAACAAATAAAATCACACAATTCAACCACTTTGGAAAATTACTTTTCCAAAACCCTAAATCTCCACTTCCATTCTCAAACTCCAGGCCAACACCACCAAATCCAATATTTGACTTTAAAATACTTGTTTATGAATCAAAACAACTCATTTGGAATCAATTTTCACAATTAAAGTTCATATTTTCAAAACCCCAAAAATCCATAACCCTAAATTCTCTCTCTTCACCATTCTTTAACCAAACTCCATCATCTCTTCAATATAACCTTAGAATCATTGTTAAATACCCAAAATAACATCATACACACCAATTCCAACAATTATAACATACTACATAAAAATTCAAATTCTCACATAATCCAAATTTCCAAGAAATTCAAAGAAAAGAGATGGAAACTTACTAATTTTGGTGGAAATCACTAAAAATCCACTTGAGACTTGTTAATTCCTTCAATTTATGGAGTATGAAAGAAGCAAAATCCTTGGTCTTCAAACTCCCATGGAAGCCGCATTCTTGAAGAAGAAGAAGAAGAAGAAGAAGAAGAAGACTTTTAATATTCTTTTCCTTTCATCTTTTTTTTAACCACATATATATATATTAAAATAATTTAACATTTAATTATTTAATTACTTTTTTAATAAATTAAAAGTCCTAATTTCCCTCTTCCATTCAAAAATAATTTTTTTGAATTATTTTATTAATTTTGAATTTATAAGATTTAATTACCAAAATACCCTTTTCTTTTAAAAAGTGTTGACTTTTATATATGTTATGTATATTTTACATATATATCACATATATATTGTACTTTTTCATTTAAAATCCCTTCATTTTTCATTTAAAACCATTAATTTAATTTATCCTTTTAAATTATAATTTATTTTATCAATTTTTTCAAAAATTAGAAATTTTTAAAAATTTTTGAATATTACATAAACTCCTCCAAACTTGAAGCTTGCCACTGTTCTCAGTGGTTTAGCCATTAGGTTGTGGAAGGGTTATGCGTGTTCATTCTTGATTTTGCTCCTTTGCAAGAAGAATCTCTTCAAGAGCTTATATCAATATAATTTTGACCTGAAACAAAAATAAAAGCGTAAAAACCTAAAAATAAAAATAAAATTAGAGTGAAATTGTGGGTTGCCTCCCAATGAATGCTAATTAATAGTCCTTAGCTTGAATATAGTTTTTTTTTATTCTCAAGGTGGGTGATCATAAATTATCTCTTTCTCGCCCAAAATGTTGTGTGCTAAGTGTTTTTTTCCCAAACTCTTCATACCCTTTAAGTCATGCTTGTGGAATTGCTTTAAGAGCCATGAGAGAAATAGGTATTTCTTTGTTATCATCTTTTATAATGGAGTCTTGAACTAGGCAAGTTGTGATTGAAGAATCTTCCTGGAAACAATCACCCGTCTTTTACAAAATTTGTAATGTTGAATTCTATTTATTCATCCCGTACTTTGAAAATGAGCTTGCCACCTTCTACATTGATTATGACTGTTATAGTAGCTAAGAAACGTCACCCCAAATTAGTGAAATTTTTACATTCTCATCCATGTCCAAGATCATAAAATCAATAAGAATATAAAATTTATCCACTTTTACTTAAATATTTTCCACAATTCCCATAGGGTACTTGATCGAGAGATCTACAAGTTGCAACGACATCTGCGTGGGCCTCATCTTTATGAATCTTAATTTCTTGAAAATAGAAAAAGGAATTAGACTAGCGCTAGCACCTAAATTACACAAAACATTATGGAAATTAATTTCACCAATTTTGCAGAGAATAGAAAGATTTACTAGATCCTTGAGTTTAGAGGGAGTCTTGTTTTGAATAGATCACTTCACTCTTTAGTGAATGCATTTGTAGCATCCTCCTCCATTTTTTTCTTCAACCTTTAAGGAAAAGGAATCGGTGGCACATAAGGCTTAATCTCTTGCTTAACTATTTTTCTTCTCTTTCTCAGCTCCACTTTCACTGGTCTTATATTCAAAAGAAGGGATATCTTCAGGTTGTATTTCACTCCTTAAAAATATAGCATTGCAATGTTCTCTTAGGTTCACTTCAATTTGGCTTGGTACAGCTCCTTGGTTGTGAGTATTATGTGAACTTGCTATTTTCCCCACTAGTATCTTAAGGTTTCTATTTTAAATTTCAAGTTGTTCCATCCTTGATTCAAGCTTCTCACATGTCTTTTCAATTTTATCAAAGCGTTTAGAAGCAACTCCAATGAATTTTTCCAAGGCAACCTCATAAGATGGCTTCTCAGGTTGTGGCACTTGACTTTGGTTCCTCATAAATTGTGGTTGATATGGTCCCTTTTGATTTTTTTTTATTTCCTCAAGCTAGATTTTTATGATTCCTCCATAAGGGGTTGTAATTGTTTCCTTAAGGAGGATTAAAGCCTCTATTTTGATTTCCAACAAATTGTACTTGCTCCATGATTTGACAATCAGTAATGTCATGGTTTCCTCCACATCCTTCACAAGTTGATGGTACATATGCCAATTTGACATGTTCTAACTATTTGGTGAGTGCATCTACCTTGGCTGCAAGCAAGGAATAGTTGTCAACTTCATGAAGGCCAGCAACCTTTCATGTATCGTTCCTTTCTAAAGACCAATGATAATTATTTATTGCCATCTTTTCAATTAGTTCATAAGCATCTTCGGGTACCATGTTCATAATAGCTCATCCAGCTGCTGCATCAATTGTACTCTTGATAGATGGTGTAAGCCCATTGTAAAATATTTGAATTAAGAGCCAATCCAGTACTCCATGATGGGGACATCTCCTTTGAAGATCTTTGAACCTCTTCCAAGCGTCATATAAAGTTTCTCCATCAGATTGGATGAAGCTAGTGATGTCATTCCTTAGCCTAGCAATTTTAAATGGTGGGAAGTATTTGGCTAAGAATGCTAAAGGTAATTGATCTCGTGTGATGAATGTGCCCGATGCTTTAGATTGGTACTATCTCTTTGCTTTATCTTTCAATGAGGCTAGGAAGAGCCTTAAACGAATGGCGTCATCAGAAATGCAATTAATTCTGAAAGTATCGCACATGTCCAAGACGATGGCGATGTAAGTGTAGGCATCTTCATGATCCAAGCCATGGAAGATTTATTGTTGAACTAAATTTATGAGTGAAGGCTCGAGTTTAAAATTGTTTTCTTGAACTGATGGTCTCATAATGCTTGATCCGATGTCAGCAGTAGGTAAGGCATAGTCCTTAAGAGTTCTAGGTTGAGCTCTTGGTGCCCCATTATTTAGTCCCTCATTATTTCCTCCTTTGTTTGCCATGTCTCCTTCTTCTTCAAATGAGTATAGAGGATTATCAATCTTCAAAGGAGTTCTAGCTATATTTCCTTCCACTTTATCCCTCTTTTGCTTTTCCTTCCTTTCCTTGATTTGCTTGTGATAAAATTTCAATTTTAGAATTATACGACACAAGTTTAGTATAGTTTATTGTGCATATAAACCTAAAACCTGCAAGGAAAAGAAAAGAAAATAGCAATAAAATAAAAATAAAATAAAATATCCAAAGCAATAATAGTTCAATATTATTAATATTATAATTATCGCATTCCCCTGCAACGGCACCAAAAACTTGTTAGAGCCTAGTCTAGCTATCTGTAAGTGCACAGGTCGTAATCAAGTAATAAAATAGTGAGTAAAGTACTATTCCCATGAGGAAGACTATCCTAAGTACTAAACAATTAAACTATTTATTATTTAGATGTTAAATTGATGTGAATTGAAAACTAAAATTATCTAATGATCAAGCTAAACTGAATTTTGAAATTAAATATAATATTGTTTAGCATTAGGGTTAAACCTATCCTCATTGATTAAATATGGATTTCCTAAAATATTGACTCAATCTAAATATACTATTGATTATTGGTTTGGTTCACCAAAATTGAGACTTATTCTCACTCAAGTACTAAAACTAATATCGAACTTAATATTGTGTCTACTCTTATGATCACAAGCAAATTAAGTCAACTCATTAAGATTTGTGAGTAATCTTTGTATCAACATCTTAAGTGTTTACCCTATTTGTAGGCGCAAACTTAAGCCTAAGATTGTTATCTTCTTGAACTATTATTGTGTTTCCACTCTCATTCCATCACACAATATCTTAGATCAATCAATTATTGGTCAGATAATCAAAGCATTAACCTAAAAACTAAAAAGAAACCAATAGGATTTTTAGTTACTCAAGATTGAAATAAAAAATAAAAAGAAAAGAGTAGAAAATAGAAGACATAATTAAAATTAAAATTAAAAGAAAACAAATTAAAAAGATCAAACTTGGAAAGAAGAAAGCTCTTGGACTTGAATTGCTCTTGAACAAACTCTTGCTTCTCTTCAAGTCAATTGTAACCTAAAATCTATAATTTTTTAACCTAAAATCTCATGTATTAATTGTGAGGAAGGTCCAGGGTATTTATAGGGGCTTAGGAAACTTCTTTTTCAAAGAAGAAAAGGTTAGGATAGGTTTTGAAGAGTTCCAATTAAAAAAGAATTCAAATTTTAATTGAAGGAAAACAAATCCTAACAAAATAAGAAAGCTGTAAAATTCATATAGAAACTTTGAAGAAATTTTTATATCTGATATAGTCTAAATCTGTGCTTGAGATCTTCACAGTAGCTCTCAATATTTAAATGAATTTAGGTTTTTGAATCACTCAATTTGGACTTTGGAAGCTCAAGTTATGACCTTTTAAAGTAAATTGGTTTAGATAGAAATTCTATTTTGATTTGGATTCATAGTTATAAATTTGTATAGTTGTTTGGAGGCCCAAACAAACTCGGATTTATACAAATAAAACCATTCTGAAAAGCTTGAGATATTTTATAAAAACTTCATGAACAATATTTTCTCATTCTAGAAATCTAAGACTATCAAAATCTCAAGTAAAGCTTCAAAGGTTAAATCTATCCAAATATAGAAATCACATAATATGCTAATAAAATAGTTGTTTGGTTCTCATGGGTGTGGGTCTTGATTTTCTTCTGCCTTTGGCATTTTTTCTTTAATTTTCCTCAACTTTTAATTAAAAACTTGTATTTTGACATTTTTAAGCTAAAATAGGATAAATTCTATCAACAAAGAAAATACATCAAATTCAATTAAAAACAAAGTTAGAATTATCTAAAATAATAGTCAAAATATGACTCTATCATATGAAAGTTATTCGCTTAGTCATCTTAACATATTCTAGGAATCAACATAGACATAACTAAGCATAAGATCCCAACTTACACTCACATGAAACTAGTAAAATAAAAATTCAAGAGGCTAAGGCCAAAGTGAGCTACCCAAGTGAAGGAAGAAGCCAAAATGCTTATTTGAGCTTAAACTCACATGATATTGTTGCCTGTTGTCTCCGCTTAGTTTGGTAAGTACATGTTTAAAATGATCTTTTTATTTTAAAAAAAGATTTACTCTCCTTCGTTTTGAAAAGATGAGATAGCTTTATTTTGAAAGCTTAATTAAAAGGAAATAGATTTTAAAATGATTAGATTTTAGACGAGAATGGATTTTTTTTAAAAAAAATAAAAAAAATATTTATAAATTAAGAAAAATATTACTTAATATGATTCAATGAGTTTATATTTATAAGTCAATAAAACATAAGTTTAAATATCTATATAGCTAAGTTGAAAATTTAGAATGCAAATTAACTAAATGAATAATACTTTGGGAGTTATACATGCATTTGCATGGGTGAAACCAGACTTTGAAATAAAGGGAACAAAATTTTTTTTATAAATTTTAATTTTTTCGTAATTATTTATCTCTCTTTTTGTTTTAATAGTATTTTATAAATTTATTAATTTATTAATAATATATTTTTATTATTAAAAAATTAATTAATAAAAAAATATTAATATATATATGTGTATAGAATTTTAATTTTATCATATTGTTTATAATAAAAATAAAATACAGAGAAAAAAAAATTAAATAATGAATATAATTTTTTAAAAAATAATTAAAATAAATAAGTACTTTAATTCATTAAATGAGTTCAAATTAATTTAGTTAAAAAATTTATTCTTTTCTTTATTTTTTTATTTATATATTATCAATATTTTGTCAATTTTTTAAAAGAGAACTATTGCATATAGAATAAATAATTTATTGTAATTTTTTTAACTTCTTGTAAAAATTAAAAAAAAGAAGGGGGCAATTTAAAATTTAAAAAAATAATAATAAATAATTCAAAATTTTTTAAAAATATTATATCTCAATAATGTATCTTCGCAAATGTATATTTGGCCTTAAATATAAATTTATAATATATGTTTCGGTGTGCGTGGGTGTTTTTTTCTTTCTCTTGATTTTTTAAATATTTTAGCATATATTTTCTTTTCTTCTATAGTTTTTTAACATATTTTTTAGGATTTTATATGCTTGCAAATGTTAAGATATAAATAGTCGAATATATACTTATATTTACTTTTAATTGAAATAAAAATTAAATATTATACAAAATATATCATTAAAACGATAATCCTCGATTAAATACTTGGATGTTTAATTATATTTATTCATATTTTTTCTTTGTAATATTTCTTAAAAGTTTTTAAATGTATTAGTTAAATTATAAAATATATATATATATATTGTATAATTTAAAAGTTAAGAAATTAATATTATAGAAAATTATAAATAAATCATATAACACGAGTATAAAAGCTTTCATATATTAAATCAAATCTAAAGGATTTTTTTTATTATTTTGGTAATTAGCCCCTCATTTTTTTCACGTTAATGAACTGAAGAGGTTTTAGTGAACACATGCTTTATCTATGATAATACTCAAAAATAAAAACTGTTTAAAAAGCAAATGAACCAAAGACTTGAAGAATGCGGTACTTGCAATTTTAAACTTTTCAGCCAATCATATGGCCATGCGGCAGAAAATACAAGCAAAGCCCTCTTCTCTGCAGCTGAAGTATTCCATAGTTATGAAAAAACACCAATTATTATTTAAGAGGAAATATATTCAGTGTAAACCCTATTGTTCAGTTAGGAGCACATATAGTTACAAACTTCAACATCTTAAAATCTTTTTTTCTTTTTTACATGTCAGAAACGTAGTGCAATACTTCTCAAAGAAGGCAAAAATGGATGCATACTCACAATATTGACATGTTGTTTATGACAGAAAAGACATCATTCAATGTTGAGGTGAAAGTATCAAGTATCTTAACTCCAGGTTCAACAGTTCTACCCAACAAGCGCCTCCAACAATACATGTTCCCAATCTGAAGAGCCATCATTAATACCAGCATGAGATTGATCCCCTGGCCCATTGGCCATGCACGATTGGATCATTGGATCATCCTTGATAAATAGCCGGAGTTCCTTGACAGACAATATGTCTTCTGCAGGGCTAAAAGCATGATTTTGTGATTGCGATGCCACATTTACATCCAGAATGTCCTCTGATCCTTCTTCACCAATTGGCCAATGCCTTTGCATTCCTGAAGATCCAAGATAATCAGTTGCCATTTGGTGCTCTTCCCTATCCACAGAATTCAAATTGTCGACCCGGCATTTGAGGATATGGAATCTTGCCATCACAGAAGCTTCAACATTATCTACTTGGCTGTTTGCACTTGACCTGGGGGAATCCTGAAGGGATATTTCTGGCTTTTCGCCAACATTGTCTTCACATGCCAATTTGTCAATATGGAACGGATTGGGAGAAATTTCATAACTGAACAATTCGGGAGAACCTGAGGTTTTGTCCACATCTGAAGTACCCAAGGTATTTGAAGTACTAGAGCTGTCAGGCCGGTTTTTTAAGACATTAAATCGGGCAGCTACATCATCTGCAAGTCTTTTTGTGCTTAAGATAGATGACCCTGGGATGGAAGCATCCATAAGCGGACTACTATTTGGATCAGATGCCAGCATCTTATTTTTGCATGGATGAGTTGAAACCTTGGACCTTGACACTTTATCCAGGACTACAATATTTTGTGGTGAACCTGGGGTAAAAACTTTTTTGAAAAAAATAAGCATGCAAGGCAAACACAAAAACCTTGGTTGAACAAACATGATGCAGAGAAATTTTAGGTATAGGCTTACGGATGACATTTTGTGGGTCGCATTTCTCCATCTCTCTGTTCATTCGACTATAGCGTGCCATACAACTAATGGAACACAGCAAAGCTTCTGCCTCAAGCCACAGATTCTTGTACAAAATAACTTGTGGCTCTGTTTCTTCCTCGACGTGAAAATTTTCAGTAAGAGCCTTTCTTATAGCCTGCAAATTATACTCACAGCAAAGAAACTCATCTTTCTTACCTCCTATATAGGAAAAGTGATTTTAAGACCTTTTATCATAGAATAAAAACAAAATAGGAGAACGAATACCTGCGTCGTGTTATCATCTTTCAATATGTCTGCAGCAGCTCTTTCAGAAACAAATTTTGGCTTCTCATTTTTCTTACCATTAACAGTGTAGTGCCCATCAAAATTTGGCTTTTCATTTTTCTTACCATTAACAGTGTTGTGCCCATCCTCCTGAGCGTGCTGATACTTGAATGGGGCTTGAGAATTGGGAGAATCAATTCTAGACACCCAAGATCCATTCATATTTTCAACCTAAACAATTTATTCAACTTATAAAACATTCAAATAATCTCAAGCAAGGTTTATGAGCAGCACAAAAGATTATTGGAAAGAAAATGCTTACAAAAAAAATGGACAGATTCTGCATAAAAATGGATAAAAAAACTATGAAACAGGATCGTTGGACAATATTGTCATCATTACAGTTGCAATCATTAGCTCAGGTCAGTCTAGGGCCAGCAAGCAGTACATTTAGTTAACAGGTTTAGTCGGACGTAAACAAGTTCAAATCATAAACAAGTTTATGATACAGCCATATAACCTGAATGACATAAAATAACCCACTTAATTATTATGTTTATATGCCAATACATAATATATAATATATAATCCATTTAAACCTCTTCAGAGTCATTCAATTATATAAAAATCCTTACATCTTTAAGAATTTAATTTAAAAGTAAATGCATTAAAAATGTTTTAGACTATTTTAGGTTTACGTTACTCACTCTATAAATATCTTTTAGTTAATTTCACACTTTAAAATTATAATTTGCCAATTCATATTATTTTTTCTATTCATCATTTGAAATTAATAATAAAATAATATTTATATGTTATATTTTGCAAAAATTTCCTTGATTTATATATTTAAATGGGTTAGAATGGTTACCCACATAATAAACATATCCAAGTTAGGATTTAGAAATCTTAATATGATTAGAAAAATGGGCAGGATTAGGGATGTTTATGTTAGGGACATTTAAAAAACTACCGAACAAAACAAATTTTATTTCAAAAATACTACAAGAAATAAAAACATTTACACTTTTAGAAAAAGTTAAAGCAAATTTTCAAAAATATCTCACTTCTCAATAAAATAAGATTTTTTTTTCAAAATACTTCATCTCTCACTACAAATAACATTTTACTTTAATTTTCACCCTTTTTTTAATTTTACTATTAAATAAATATATTTCAATAAACACATATAAAATATATTACTTTTTATAAAAAAAAATTAATTTTGATTACAAATAAACACTTACAAAAAAAATTAAAAAGCAAAATATATAAAAATATATAAATAAAAATCATTAAATTTATTTATGAACTAATTTTACATATTATAAACATAAAAAATAAAGTTAAAAAAATTAATTTCATTATGTAGAGGTTTTGTATATGTTTGGTTGATATTGTAGATGTTTGGTAGATGTTATGTGTATATTATGTATTTGTTATGCATGTTGTGTTTATTTTATGCAGACATGTTATGTTGTATGCATATTATGAGAATAAAACATTAAAAAATAAAATTAAAAAAAAATTAAAAGAATTATGTAGATGTTTGTTTTGCTGTGTGTGCATTTTGTATATGCTATACATATATTGTACAAATATTATATAAATGTTTTTTTTGTGCATATTGGGAATTCGACATTAAAATTTTTTTTTAAAAAATAAATAAAAATATATAGAAAAAAATTTAAAAAACTAAAATAGGAAAAATTAAATAAAAATCACCAATGAAAAAACTTTAAACTGAAAAAAAAAGGCTAAATATATAAATGAAAAAAAATTGCAGCAGTAAATTTAAATTGAAAAGTCAAACTGCCCCACCATGTAATTTTCCCTTTATGTTATGTAAGCATGTTGACACTATTTGAATTGCTAGCCCCACTCACCAGTAGGGGTACTCTCGGGCCAGAGTTGAGCCACGTTTATCCCTAGCATGCAGCCTAGCCTAAGAATAATTTGGGCCTTGAAATTAAGCCCGTAGCCTGGCACTAGCCTGAACGGGCCAGGTTGGCTCGGGCTGGTAGGTCAGCCAGACCCGGCCTAAACTTTTTTTTTAAATTTTATATAATAATAATATATATATAATTAAAAGTGGATGCGGCAGCAGCTTTTAATTATATATATGTTGCAACGCAGCAGTAGCAGCTTTATATATATTATTATGTATATATTAATATATTTATATATATCATATAATTCCCGAAGCCCGGCCCAAAATTTTTAAAAAAAAACTAAAATTTGGCCTCAGCCCTAACATCAGGCCGGTCGGGTTGCTCGGGATACTGGGTTTTATGAACACCCCTACAAGCCAGCCACCTAAAAGGGGTTGCATCACAAGTATCATTGCATCCAATGCATCTTTCAACATAAGGCTTCCATCTTGCCTGTTCTTATCAAGTGTTTAAACGCAGCGGGCTAAAAGAAGTAGAGGCATGTCATATTCAGGGGCTCAGAAAGATATTTGATAGCAGGCAAAAAAGTACTGAAATAGGCACTTCTACTAGAAACCTACCAGCTTATAAAATGGGCGCTAAATGATGCTTTCAGTACTTCTATTGTCATGTGATGCCTTGTTATTACATATTTGAACAAATAAATAAGAAAATCCACTAAGCCTTCAATTTCTACCTCCTATGAAAATAGAGTGTCTCCCTATTCTCCCCTATTTACAAGCAAAGAAGTCCCTGAACAGAGCTTTATCATATAATGAGATGGGTTTAAATAGAACTTACCTTCTGAAGGTTAGGTGCCTTTCCAAGAAGTTGAGAAGCAGCTCCTGCTTTTTGTGTTGAAGACATTCTCCCCACATTCTTCAACATACACAGATCGAGATTATTGACCACTTGTTTAAGAACCTCATAATCATCTTCCTTCAGTTGACAAGCATCAGCTGAAAATTGAAATAAAAGTAATTCTGACAAGTTCATCATTGTATCTATCAGTGTTCTGACAGACATCCTCTCTGTTGATTCTCCTCCATGTGATTTAGTGAGCTTTGTAGAAGCATCATCTGCTGAAGGTGGTGAACATAATACATGTTCTATGGCATGAAATGGTACATGAGATGAACAGTCATCTGGGTCATCATTCATATTTAACTTACCATCCGCAACACCTATCCCTGATGTGCAATTTTTTTCAGATGTCCATTTACCAGCTTCACAACTTTGTTGCTCATTGTAAGGGGGTTTATGATCAGAATTATCAATTGATTTGTTACACACAGCATCATCAGAAATTTGAACAGCATGGAAACAGCTAGGTTTTGTATAATGAGGTCCATGTTCCAAAGCATCATCAATTGCTTCTCTGTGTAACACATTAGCAACCAAAGGCCGCTTCCAAGGAGGATTTAAATGATTTTCCAGACTCCAACTATCATGTTGCATTAAGTTTTCACTTGGTTTTTCAGGGGTGATTTTTAAACCATCATTACCACCAAGAGTGAAAATTTGATGGGCTTGAAAATTCGAATCACTGCCAGCTTCTAGGTTTTTCATATTCTGTGAAGTGACAGCCTCAGAAACTTCAAACTGAGAAAAATGAGAAACTGGAGCCCCTTTCCAGCATGGAGAGTCCACAGCAGGGTTGTAATTATCTAAACTCTCAGTATAATTATTTACAGGACTGATGGCTTCACTTTTATCAACTACTAAATTGAAGCCATCTGGACTTCTACAAGGAAGTGGAATTCCACATTTTTCCTCTGAAATATGATCCAAAACATACACAGGTACACTTCCACTGCTTGGAGGCTCTTGATTTTTCCCCGAGGAAAATTCTGCAACAACCTGATAATTTTGTTCCAGGTGGAAATTGACTTGGCTGGCATCAAATCCAACTTTGGAGTATAATGGATGAGGTTCCTTCCCAACAGAGGAATTATTGCTAACAAAATATTTATTTTTTTCATCATTTCTGGGGTTCATATGTCTGGATGAACTATAATCAGGTGGTCTAATGGCAACAGCAGGGGAAGAATTCATGACTCTTGCAGTATCACTTTGAGTAACATCATTCTTTTTGAAGCATTTTTCATATGAAGCACTGTATGGCATTTGATGGTTCCAAGAATTGACAGCTTTTAGGGATGGTTCCTGCGGACAGGTTTCTGGAACTAATATAGTAGATGTGGAGCTTGAAGTTGTTGGACAGTCAGTAGGCATGAACTGGGGATTTTCACCAAGGAAGAATTTGTAATCCGACTGTCCTACCCCTGCAGACTCGGTGTGATTTTCCCCACCAAGTCTATTAATGCTATGAGAAGTTCCTTCATATTTGCTCATGCTTTCAGCTGCACAAAACCCTGCAAATAATACAAAGAAAATGCCTGCAAATGGATAACTCTCCAGGAATAAATTAAAAATGAAAAAAGACATTGACTTAGAGCATGAAGGCAACCTCGTATCACCAGAGATATTGATAGTGCAGATAAAAAAGTATATGTAATAATGGTTGCATAAAATAGTAAAATAGGGTTTTTGCATCTTGTTATTATTAAAATTGACTCATGAATAACGATGCAAGTGCAGTTTTATGTGATTTCACCAGAATTTTTGCAGCAACCCATAGTGATTTGCAATCCATGTCAAGGATCACTTGTAATTTGGAACATAAAAATTAGTGTGTCGTGCCACTATGCAAACAGCTGTGGGCAAAAAATAGAACAATACCAGGCACATATTAAATAATTTCATCACTATTGTTCTGTGATATTTAGGAATTGAATACTTTTTTATAACATTAAATAGTTAACATAGCTATTGAAACTATTGTGTAATTTCTTTCTTTTCACAAGAAGAAAAAATTCATTGATAAAAAAATAAATAAAAAACAAATAAAAGAAGAAGATGAAACCATAGACAACAAGGAATCCTCCTATATAGTTAAACAGTCAACTGCAAACATGAGCATGAGAAACTAACTAAAAGTAATGCCCATTAATCAAATTGAGAATATCACTCACTCAGACCCCTCGAAACCTCCATAAAGCGTAAGTCCCCCCTATAGAAGCCAAAAATACCTCCTTGTCCCGCAAAAACTAGACAGCATACTCTAATTTTTTTAACATATGTGCATTTCTCTTTACCAAAGACTCCATCAAATGGGGACAAAGAAAAGGCAAAAAAGAACAACAAAATCCCAAAGAATTTTGGCATCTTTCTTGGCACAAAATCATTCTACATTTTCAGCCAATAAACAGAAGTCTTTCAACATTCTAGTTATTCTTAACTGCCAAGTCACCTCAAAATGTAGAAACAAATCAGTACAGGTTAACATACTTGTACACATACCACATTGATCTGCAGACAGCCTTATCTGGCTTACTCCTCCAAAATCATTAGCATTCACCTTTTGGAGAATTGTTGAGTAAACAAAAGGCCTTACCTTGAGTGGCACTTTAGCTTTCATAATTATGGATATTAAAGATTTACTGTTATTCTTATTTCATTCCAATATATAGCATATTGCAAATTTCATTGCATATCCTAAAAGTATTTTACATTGTAGATAATCAAACATTGTTCACCCTGAAGGATTTGAAGAAGTCCATCCTCCTCCCAATTCACCCAATTGTAGCACATTTCTATACAAAAAAGCATTGCAAGAACCCAGGTTGCTTAGGTTTTATGTGCAAGTATTGCCCATAAAACACACATCTTGCTCACTTAATAGCATTAAACTGATTATATGGATATAGAGACATGAGCTCAAAGAATGAATCAAACAAACACGATCTTGTTGCATATAACCGTAAGGATAGAATGGGGAAGAAGAATTGAGAAAGTTAGTGGCTAAGAAAAGGATAAGGTTGGTTACAACAGATCTGCACTTTTGGCAGAATATTTCTTTTAAAGTCCCTGGGCAATCTTTATGCTTTTTAGGGCTGATATACAGCTCAGCTTTTCGTATTTTTTCTATATGTGCACATTTATTGTGTGATATAGGGATCATGAAGAAACATAATCAGATATCATCCTTTTCACCATTTCTTCTTCTCGTTCTCTCTCTTTCTCTCCCTCTCTCTCAGATTCTGCTCTGTACTCTCTCTCATTCTATTTCTGTCTTATTATGTTTCACTCTTTTGTTCCCCTGTAATTTCTATGTAATTTTTCTCTCTTATTTTTGTTAGGTTTCTCAAGTCCTAACAACAAGTATAACCTTCCTTGGAGGCCTGCAACTGACCAGAAGCACTAGAAAAACAAGGAATCTTCAACAAAGGGGGTCGAATGGAAGAATTGGAAGAACAATATTGATCTCTAAGTTAGAAATTTGAAGAACAAGGAGACACATACCTGCAAAAAAAAGGAAACTAGGTTTGGTAGTATTGGATCCAGATTGGAGCAGCTTCGACAGGTGCATATTAAGAAAATAGAAACTCTAATGATGGAGCAAAATAACCTAACAACAATTACAGGAGGTGCAAGAGAGACAACTATGCTAATCCAACTGTTGTAGCCACTTCCAATACCTAACAACACATTTCTATAGATTTTATTGAAAAATTACCCAGGTATGACACTATACTGGTTGCGGTGGAGAGACACAAAATATGCACATTTCATTCCCTTGGCCCATCCTTTTAATGCAATTGTAGTTGCTTCATATTTCAAGGAAAAAGTCTTCAAACTCCATGGTATGCCAAGTACAATTGTCTATGACGAAGATAGGTTTTGGCAAATGGATTTTAGCAGGAATTGATGAAGAAAATGGACACCAATCTACATTTCAGTTCAGCACACAATCCACAAACCGATGGCTAGACCAAGAGATTTAACTAAATGCTTAGAGTCCTATCTCCACAGCATGACTTTTCAGAAGTCGAACCAATGGAGCAAGTGGTTGAGTTTAGTTGAATATCGGTGTAACAGTTACCACAGTGCCATCAACATGAGTCCTTTTCAGGCACTTTAAGGTTACTCTCCACAACTTCCTACACTAACAATGGGGTCAATTTCAGTAGCAACTGTAGAGGATATGCTACTTCAAAGACAGGCCATGAATGAGTACTTAAAAGCATAACTAGCCATTTCTCAAAACAAAGTCCATGAATGAGTACCTAAAACACAGCTAGCCATTTCTCAAAAAAAAAAAAGGGTGAAACAATATGCCAACAAACACATATCTGAAAGAGAATTCGGGGAAGAAGACTAGGTTTATCTAAAACTTCAGCCCTACAGTTAAACGTCCTTGGCTATTCTCTAAAATCAACAGATAAGTATTATGCCCCTTAACAAATCCTAGAAAAGATTGGTAAAGTAGCCCACAAACTACAACTTCCTCATAATTGCCACATTCACTCGTTATTTCATATCTCTTACTCAAGCACAAGCTTGGGGATAATGCAGTGCCTGTTACACAGCTACCTCCATTAGTTCAAGGGGAGTTCACTGTTACTCCTGAAAAAGTGTTGAATATAAGAACCATCTTGAGGGGCCCTTCACATTTTCAGCAACTACAAATACCCTTCCTAACATTGATGCCACTTGGGAAGATAAGGATTTCATTGAAGGGCAATTTCAAAATTTTTTCCATTCTTAGGACTATAGTCAAAAGGAAGGGGTATTGTTATATATGACCATAAGGATAGAATGGGGAAGAAGAATTGTGAAAGTTAGTGGCTAAGAAAAGGAAAAAGTTGATCACAACAGATCTGCACTTTTGGTAGCATATTTCTAAGATCCCAAGCAATGTTTACACTTTTTAGGGCTGATAGTACAACTCAGCTTTTTGCGCTTTTTCTATACGTTGTCTGATGTAGGGATCATGAAGAAACATAATCAGATATCCTCCTCACAACAATAACATCTAACAAACAAAAAAAACCAAAACAAACTATATTATCCCAAATGAGCTTTTCTTTGGAGTCAATTGCCAACAGACCACATTTATGTTGACTCTAAGATTTCTGGAACACTCTCATTACTTTAGCAGCAATATTAACAACATTCTCCAAATTGCAAACTTCACAACATATTAGAAACCCCAGATATATCTAACAAGATTTAACCAGTAGTAACGTATCATATGAGTCATATATGTGGCTATAGCAATAACACCAAAATGGCAAATTGCTTCTGCGTGCTCTTTGTTTCACTTTTTACTCCAATCCATTCTTAAGAACCGCAACTGAAAATATGAAATTAGGACATTAGACGAACAAGAAAAGAAGAGTAGCTGAAAGTAGTTGGAATTTATCAATTATGAAAATAGCCAGCAAGTCAAAAAATCACAGAAAGCTATGCAAATTGCTACTTGAAAATTACATAAACATATTTTTCATTCTTCTAAATTCCAACTCATATTTTTTATATTGGGCTGGGAGGCAATCTATTGGCACACATCGTAGCAATTAAAGATGAAAACAAAGCAAGTGTAAAAACAGACACACACTAACAAACTAGCTATCGTTATAATGTGCAGATTCAATTAAAGGGAAATTAACATTGAAGCCCTGCAAGAATCAAGAGAAGAATTAAATAAAAACAATGACCAAAGAAAAGGCTTATAACTGATGAGAAGCAAAATAACACAATAAGAATAAAACTGCAGCGTTGACAATATAGACAAAGAAAAATACGAAGATTCAATATAATTTCAAAATAACATAAAAACGATAGAGACAAAAAAAAAAAACACCTTGATTCATAAAATTCTCATTTGAGCAGACACTTTCATCAAGATGCACCTGTTCACTCTGCGGCCAATCTACACGTCCCTCCCACAGGCCACTCCATTGGACCATGTGCTCCAAGCCAGACATACTTTGGGTGTGATCATCATTAGAAGAACCATTGGGTGTTGCAACGTGAGAAGTAGACAGTAAATCATAACCAGAATGGTGGTGAATCCCCAACGGACCATGACTATCACTCCTAATTGCAGATGAAACGGAGGAAGGATAATAAGGTTTGGCTTCAAGAAGGCTAGTTGAACTTTGGCCACACAAAGTAGCATCATTAGGTGGTGGGTTCAAAGAAGGCACATGGGCAACAGTAGATGAAGAATATCCATATGCATTTGAAAAAGCAACAGAATCAAATTCGGGGTTCGACATAGAAAAATAATCAGGTCTGGAATTGGGACGGTGAGAACCAACCCAATTAACAGCATAAGTGGGTTCACCCAAATCAACAAGTGGGTTCGAACCCGATTTTGGCATAGGCCTATCAACAGTGAAAGGAGGAGCTAAAGCAGATAAATTTGAAGATCCTCCATAACCATAAGAACCTTGACCCATCATCATATCGTCAACTGATCAAAACGCATACACATTAATATCGAGTTAAATTAAATTATCTTTTTGAATGAACAGAAAAAGCACGTTAAAAATTATTATAATTGCAATTAAAATGATCAAAAACAATGACAGCGATCGCAAAGCGCATTCACAAAGAAATAGGGAGAAAAAGGTAAATGACTACCAGAACAAGGGTTTGATGCTAAAGCGCAGAAGAAAGAAGGACAGAGCACTGTCGATGTCCTTCAAAGAAACGGGATGACTGAGGACGTATTAAACAAGCCAATCTCTTGGGTCGTTTTTACTTGTCATTTTAATTTCCAGAAGAAGCCCCTCTAGGAGAAAAGAAATAAATAAATATGAAATCTGACGAAATTCAGGACATGCTAGCTTACGATGTAAGTTTTTAATTTTTTACTTTTAAAATTAAAAATTATTTTTATTTTTTATTTTATAATATTTAAAAATATATTTTATATTTAGCTAAATAATTATGAAGCTATTAATGTTTTTACATATTATATTTTTATGTGTTTTTTGCATTCTTTGTATTTTTAAAAATTAAATCACTTAGTTATTCGGTCGATATTTATATCCTAAAATCATTAGTCAATGATATCAAAAGATAAATCTGATGTATTCATCCATGGAAGTAAACCATTTTATGAGACTTTTAGTGAATTTAGAAATAAATTCTTTGCACACATGAGGAAGATAAGCACTTTCTTTTGTCATTTGTAAGTTAAGTCATGCATTAAATTCTAGAATCTTTGATCTCTATTTTTTAGGAGGTAAATCATTAAAAGTAAACCAGGGATTATTAGTAGGCTTATTGGTTCTTTGGTGTTTAAATTTGAGATTATATTCTAAAGTTTCTTCTTCTGAATGATCATCTTCTATAATTAGGTAAGTGTCAGGAGGAGGATCAGAGGGAGGATCAGCCATTAAAAGTTGAGAAATATCTGCTTGTTCAGATTCTGAAACAGTCTGAGGGATCAGAATCTACAAAATTGATTTCAGACGAATCTGAATCAAATGTATGAAGAGTCATGATGTTGTGAGAATGGTTCAGATACTCCTGGAGGAGGAGTTTCTAATCTTATTGCTTCAACATAAGTCTTCTGAGAATATGAAGGCTTTTGTATAATTGGAGGCACAGAAGATTAGGAAACTGGAGATTTCTGAGGTTTTGTTAGAGGAAATAGTTCATGGACTATTCCAAAATTATATTTAGTGAAAGGTACAGGCTGATATGCAAGTGAAAAGATAGGAAAATAAGGATAAAAAATAACATATTGAGATTGTTTTAACAATAAATCTCTTTCCATTATTTTCAGTCTAGATTTTAGGGTTTGAATTTCTTCCCTTTTTTTTATTTATTAAAACTGGATTCAAGATTTTGTTGTTGAATCATCATTCTGAGTTCAATATCTAACTGGTGAATTCACATAAGAAGAGAATTATGATATTATTGAATCTCAGGAGACATAGATCTCAGGCCAATGAGATTTTATCTGTCTTAACAGATAACTGATCAATCTTGGAGTCAATGGACATCAGATAATTATTCTGAATTTAAGCATTTTGGGTTTGCTAGTTAAGAACTTCTTCTCCTTGTATAAGTTCTTTTAATTGTCCACTGGGAAGAACAGTGTTTGGCTGGATGAATGGTCGAGTACTGATTTTAGTTTGAGGATCAGTTTGTCGTTCCAGTGGTGGAAAATCTAGTCATGCTGAAGAAAACATCATACAGGCTTGAGGTTGTGATATTTGGGTGAAAGGTTGATGCACCAATGGGGCATACCATTTAATTTTTTATGGTTTATGTATTTTTGGAGGTTTTGGAACATCAAGAAGTCCTTCAGCTTGTAGGACTCTAAGAGGCTCATCATAGATAGGGAGATGAAGTGGATAGTCCGTCTTCTAAATTTCTAATAAAATTCCCATCCAGGGAGAATTTTATGAATCAGAAGGGGATCTTTTAAATCTTGTAGCCTCAGATCTATATGAAGAGAAAAATCTCTTAGGTCCAGTGAGTCTATTTGGATTAATAGGAGGATATTAAACATCTCCTATTTCTTCACAGCATATACAACAAGGATCATATTCTCCTGAACCTGGGGTATCCCAGATAAAATGGCCTCTTACCGTTTTGGCATAGATCAGACTACCATCAGATGCAAAACTGTAGACTGGAATCTTTTCTGTATCTCTGGGAGAGACTGGAACAATCATGCAAGTATTAAAAAGTTCTGGAAGAGAAATAGAACTTGAACCATCTGAATCCTTTGAAGGTTCCTAAAAGACAGTCTTAACTGTACCATCTTTCTTCATGATGAACACAGGATTCATTGTCTGAACAGGTCTAGAGTTCTGTTGCTGCTTCTCATAAGTAGTAACCTATTCAAGAGGAATGAGTTTCATGAGATCTTCTCTGGACAGCTGTCTTGGTGCCTGTACAATTGTAGGTGTTGTATATGTATTTGCATAAATGTACAGGGCATCCGTAGATACTCCTAGAGCGGATAGGTCAATTGCATGATCCTGCAATATGTACACTATCTAATGATGGATGGTTGATCCTTCAATTTGTTCAACTCCAGTAATCGGAACTTGAATCTTCAGGGCAGTAGACAAGTGCACATCATTCAAGGACAACACTTCCAGCATTAATTGTTGTGAGAATAGTATCAATCACTGCGTTCTCAAGGTGAACATATCTGATATCTAACAAAAATAATCTAGTAGTAACTGGAAGACTTTTCCTTCCAAGATAAGAGAGAACAATTCTCACCCTCCAAGATGAAGGTGAGAATACCCCTATTTTTTCCACTGAGAGATAAACTCTTGTGGAATCTCTATAGTAACATATTGTTCAGTAGAGGTAGAAGACAAAGAGCACTGATTCAGATGAGAAGTCAGAATATATTCTTTCACTTGAGGTCTTTTTGTACAAATAAGGTTGAAAATTTTATTTATGTAATTAGACTTCTGAAAAATAAGATAAGGATTAAGGACAGAGAGTTGAGAACTATATACTTTAGAGTCTTCAAAGATATGTGCTATTTCTACCTAGTGATCTATTTTATTAGTAATAGACTGAGAATAAAGAGGGATAAGCAGAGAGGAAGTATGATTAACAATTTAAGGTTCTTCTTCCTTCATTATTATTACTATTTATTATATGAATAGTATTTATGGCTCTGATACCACTTAAGGGTTGTATAAATATTAAAAGTCAAAGCTCACCATACCGGGAACACATAGTTCTCTAAGGGAGGTATAGTACGTTGTTATACCAGACAACACATACTTTCTTTAGTCTATTCACTACCAATAGCAGTTACTGTTTGGTTTCCAACTTATATACCTCAAAGAACCACATATATTTCTTATGTATCGAAACAAGATCAGCCTAAGCTATAAGTTCCATACAGAGCATACTCTATTCTCAGAAGGATAAACAAAATATCACTTCACCAGATAGTCTCAAGCATCGTCTATAAACACAGCCATACCCAAGGCTTAAACAAGACATTGCTCTTTTGACTGTCTTTGGTTAACATACTTAATATTAATCTTTCTGGAACATAGCACACTATTTATAAATAAACAAAATAATAACTCATGTTGAAGAAGAAGAGAAGTTTTTAGAACTGCATAGTTTATTTAGAGAAAGGGAGTAGGCTATCTGATCTTATCCCCAACTGATACATAGAAGCTCCTTATATAAACAAAGGAGGAGCAAACTTACAATAAATGAAGTCGTAAGCAATGACTTCATAAAGCATAAAAGAAAATAGATAGTGGATGTACAGGCACATCCCACTTACATAAACAATACATGCACTATGAAAAAGTGAATTATTACAAATAAAACACTATTATAAACAGTAAAAAGTATTATAGTATTAGCTGAGTGGAGTAACTGTAGCATCAGATAAAATGACTGGAGGACGGATTCATATTCCTGTAGTTTTTGTCATCTGTGTCATAAGAGGAACACACTGGAGGATTATCTGTCATATATGCCATATAGTCAACACTCTCAGTCTGAGTGAGTTGAGCAGACTGAGCATTGACTAAAGAGTCATCAATATCTGTCTGAGTAGTTGGAGTTCAATCAGCATTTCGTTGAACTGAAGAGCTAGCAACTATAGTGACAACTGTTAATCATTCTGAGACAGGTGGGTCTGATGGAGCTGGCAAAGCTGGAAGAGATAAGGATTACATCCCTTTTATGATGGTCTTTTTGTTATTATTATATTTTTTTCTTTTTAGTTGACAAAAAAGACCCCCTTACAAAGAACATACTAGTCCTTGAGGGAAGTTCTCCACAAAAGCAGCTAAGTTAGCATTAGCAGGGTGTTATTTTTACATGCTCTTTGTCTTTTTGTCTAGCCTGATGGTGAAGCAAGGCAAAGCCCTTAACAAAAACTCACGTTGGTAGCCCCGAATGTATATGGCTCTTTGAGCAAGAGAATTGGTTGCAAGTCAATATCACTAATTTTGGATTACCAAACTCAGGTTTGATAGCTTTTTTTTTTACCTCTTTCTGCTCGTGTACAACAACCTTAACCGCACAAGCGGGGGCTAGGCCCTTAAAAGACCAAGGAAATGCTAACTAATGGCATAAGCAGAGGGTGACGGAGGACGTCTACCTATATCATAACATTAGAAAACCAAAGAATCTCTTTGTGTTGGAGGTTGAGACTAAGAAGTGTTGGGACCTGCTTCTTCTATCTGTTCATAATCCATAGGTTCATAGTTAACAAAATATTCACCCATGAGCCAACAAGGGAGTTCTGCAGTTATTTCGGCATACTGTTGATCATATATGGTCCGATTCTTGTTCTTCACCATTGAAGTGCAAACCAAAGGTCTTCTGATTGTTTGGGGAAAAGCTCTTGAATTATTGAGACTGCACATATAAGCTCTTAATTCAATTTGCTTCTGATAATTGTGAAAGATTTGACCAGAATAAGTCTTCTAATAAACAGCTTGATTTCTTGACAAAAAAAACTCCAGTATGTGGATATTGGAAAATTGGCTTATGCAGAATAAAAAAAATAGCATGATAACTTCTTACTTCTTCATCTGGTTTCTGCCATAGTTGCTTCTCATGAATGATCTATAACAACTGTCGTTGCCACCATGAAACATCATTGAACCATTTAAGGAACTTTCAAGGTAAAGGGTTTGCATGAGTGTCAGCATAAATATTAATAACAAACATATAGTTAAGCATATATAACACATAGATTTCCAACGTATGATTATACAATGTCGTAAGACACCATAAAATCATAATTCAGCCAAGTACTTTGAATGATCAGGATAAAGGTGTTAAACCAACATCCATGGATATTCTGGATAGAATGCATAAACTTTTAAAGCCATATCAAAGTGATTATGGATATGTTCAAGATAAACGTCAATATGAGTTCTGGCAAATTCTTGAACTACTACAAGAGTTGTATATGGATAAGTTGGAGGAAAATCTGTATTAGGGTTTCTCCACAAAGGTGGTCTGTATACAAAAATTTCAAGTCTGTATCCTCTGAACATCATGATACAGGAAAAATTGTTGGCTAAGGTTATGACAGGTATAGGTTTAGAAGTTTTGGAGAGAAGGTCTAGGATCAAATTCTTTTGGCCTTTAATGTGCTTAACAGAATAGTTATATATGGAGAACCATTCTTGAAGCTTGAGGAGTTGTTGAGGAGGCAGGGTTTTCTATTTGAAATCTAAAGCTCTGGGAAATGAAGTATTATCAAGGATGATAAGGAAATTATGACCAAGAAGATAAAATTCAAACATCTTGATTCCATATTTTACCGTCAAAATCTCCTTATAGACAGAATGATAATGTTTCTCGCTATCTTTGAATTGACCATTAGCATGGCCACATTAATGGGTATTTCCATTAGTTCTTTCAAGAATAACAGCACCCCAAAATTCATCACTAGCGTCTATTTGCAAAATTCTAAAACTATCAGAAGGGATGTGAACAGGAATTGGATGAGCAGTAATCATCTTAATGGTCTATACTGCTTCTGTTTATTCAGTTGACCAAGGTGGTAGATTTTTCTTTAGTAATTTTGACAACTGACTGATGGGCTGGGCTATAGCAGGATAAAAAAACTTTGATATAATTAATTATACAAGAAATTATTAAATCTGCTTTAAAGTTAAATTTTCATCAGGAAACTTAAGCAGTTCTTCTGATATGTGTGGACCTGGAGTGTATAGAAAATATATTTCCATTAGCTGCTCTAAAATATTCAGTGTGGGGCTTCCAATAAATATCTGGTAATATAACAGGATTCATCATGGATTTATAAGCACCGGTATCCATGAAAGCTATTAGTGGAATAGCTATATCATACTTGGAAGGAAGTACTGAAATCTGGACTGAAGGAGTCAATAGATTGTGATCAATAGAATAAGTAGAGGACAACTGTTATTCTTGGAGATGATAGATAACAAAATTATCATCTTGATCAGAATCAATAGAACTGGATTTTGAATAAGAATCATCATCATCAACATGAAGTGTCATAATCGTCGCCTGATCTGCTTCACTTTGTTCTGAAGAACAAATTCAATCTCTACGTTATCTGAAAGAGAGATTGAAGTTTTATTAATCTGTTGAATCAATTTTGCTGTCTTCATAGGTTTTTTAGTATAATTTTTTGCAAAATGTCCTTTTCCTCCACATGTGTAAAATTTATCTCTTGAGCTTCTTTTTTTTTTTTTTGAATAAGGAGATCTTCTTTTAAAAAATATGAACTTCTTTCTTTTTCTTCTGAATGGTTGAGAACGTTTATCCTTAAAAGAAAATCTGTGAGATTTTTTTTGTATAGGAAAAACACAATTCTTCTCTCTACATTTGATATTGAAAGAAGCTAGTCGTTTACAAGCAGTTTGAAGAATTTTGTCATGCTTCATAAATTTCTTCATAGTTCTATGGTGTTCACACAGTTTACTAAGTGCAGCAAAAGTAAATTGATGAATTTCTCCCAATAAAACTTGTTGAAGAGGTCTGCCTATTTGCTAAATAGAGCGATTAATCTCTAGTTGAAATTCTTCAGGAAGAGAGGTGACATAAACTTGTTTCATGCTAGAATCACTGTAACAACCTAACATATAGAAATTCTTATACATTCTTTGATGATGAAAGTCGAGAACTTTATCTTTTAAAAAGAAACACTTCATTTCAAAGAATTCTTCTTTTCACCTCATAGAAATGATTATATGATCTCCCAAGAATGTGGTATAGATTTGCAGAAGAGCATATGAAATACTCTTATTAAAAAAAGCTAATCTGGGATAAATAATGATATAACAACGCACTGTACCTCTCTTAGAGAACTGTATGTTCTCGGTATGGTGAGCTTTGACTCTTAATATCCAAACAACCCTTAAGTGGTATCAGAGCCATAAGCACTATTTATATTATAAATAATAATAATAATAATGAAGGAAGAAAAACCTTAAACACCATGAATACTCCCCAGAAAGTAATTGTTAATCATACTTCCTCTCTGGTTATCCCTCCTTCTTAGTAGAAATAGTACATATTCCTGAAGACTCTAAAGTAGATAGTTCTCAACTCCCTATCCTTAATCCTTATCTTATTTTTCAGAAGTCTAATTACATAAAGAAAATTTCCAACCTTATTTGTACAAAAAGACCTTATGTGAAAGAATATATTCAGATTTCTCATCTAAATCAGTACTCTTTGTCCTCTACCTCTAATGAACATTATGTTACTATAGAGATTTCACAGGAGTTTATCTCTCAGTGGAAAAACATGGGTATTCTCACCTTCATCTTGGAGGTGTGAGAATTGTTCTCTCTTATCATGGAAGGAAAGGCCTTCCAGTTACTGCTATACTTTCTTTATTAGAGACCAGATATATTCACTTTGAGAATGCAGTGATTGATACCATTCTCACAACACTTAATGCTGAAAGTGTTGTCCTGACTTTTTTTCTCAATTATAATCTATCTTTGAATGATGTGCACTTGTCTACTGCCTTGAATATTCAAGTTTAGATTACTGGAGTTGAACAAATTGAAAGATCTTTATCTATAACCATCCATCATCACATAATGTACATATTGCAGGATTATGCAATTAACCTATCTGCTCGAAGAGTATATACGGATGCCACACATTTATGCAGATACAGATACAACACCTACAATTGTATAGACTCCAAGACAGCTGCCTAGAGAAGATCTCATGAAACTCATTCCTCTTGAATGGGTTACTACTTATCAGAAGCAGCAGCAAAACTCAGACCTATTCAGACAATGAATCCTGTTTTCATCAAAAAGAATGATGGTACAATGAAGACTGTCTTTCAGGAAC
The DNA here is from genome assembly GCA_947685225.1 of Garcia nutans. Classification (NCBI taxonomy): domain Eukaryota; kingdom Viridiplantae; phylum Streptophyta; class Magnoliopsida; order Malpighiales; family Euphorbiaceae; genus Garcia; species Garcia nutans. The sequence continues at coordinate 32,004,451 of CANTUV010000013.1, forward strand.
CTTCAAAGGATTCAGATTCAGATTTGTCTGAAATAGATTTTATAGATTCTACTCTCTCAGACTCTGATTTAGAATCTTAACAAGCAGACATTTCTTAGCTTTTAATGGCTGATCCTCCCCTTTGATCCTCCTCCTGACACTAACCCAATTATAGAAGATGATCCTTCAGAAGAAGGAACTTTCGAATATGATCTCAAATTTGAACATCAAATAACCAATAAGCCTACTAATGGTCCCTGGTTCACTTTTGATAATTTACCTCCAAGAAAATGGAGATCAAAGATTCTAGAATTTAATACCTGGCTTAACTTACAAATGGCAAAAGAAGGTGCCTCTCTTCCTTATGTACTCAAAGAATTTGTCTCTAGATTCACTGAAAATCTCAGAGAATGGTTTACTTCCATGGATGAATACACTATATTAGTTTTCTTTAATAAGAGTATTTCTGATGCTCTTCTACAAATCTGTACCACATTCTTGGGAAATCATACAATCATTTCTAAGAGGTAGAAAGAAGAATTCTTTGAAATGAAGTGTTGTTCTTTAAAAGCTAAAGATCTTAACTTTCATTATCAAAGAATATCTGAGAAGTTCTATATGCTAGGTGGTTAAAGTGATTCTAGTATGAAACAAGTTTATGTCACCTCTCTTCTTAAAGAACTTTAACCAGAAATTAATCATTCTATTCAACAAACAGACAGACCTCTTCAACAAGTTTCATTGGGAGAAATTCATCAGTTTACTTTTGTTTCACCTAGTAAACTGTGTGAACACCATAGAACTATGAAGAAATTTATGAAGCATGAAGAAATGCTTCAAACTTTTTATAAATGACCAACTTCTTTCAACATCAAATATAGAGAGAAGTGTCCTACACAAAAGAAATCTCACATATTTTCTTTAAAGGATAAGCATTTTGAACCATTCAGAAGAAAAAGAAAGAAGTTTAAATTTTTAAAGAAGGTCTCCTTATTCAAAAAAAAGGAAGAAGCTCAGGAGATAGATGTTATGCATGTGGAGGAAAAGGACATTTTGCAAAAAATTGTCCTAAAAAACCTATGAAAACAGCAAATTTGATTCAACAAATTAATCAAGCTTCAATCTCTCTTCCATATAATGTAGAGATTGAATTTGTTCTTTCAGAACAAAGTGAAGTAGATCAAGAGATGATTATGGAACTTCATGTTGTTGATGATGATTCTTATTCAGAATCCATTTCTATTGATACTGATCAAGATGATAATTTTGCTATCTATCATCTCCAACAGCAATAGATGCCCTCTGCTTATTCTGTTGATCACTCTTTATTGACTCATTTAGTCCAGATTTCAGTACTTCCTTCCAAAGTATGACGAGCTATTCCGATAATAGCTTTCATGGATACTGGTGCTCATAAATCCATGATGAATCTTGATGTATTACCATATACTTATTAAAAGTCTCATATTGAACATTTTAGAGCAGCTGATGAAAATGTATTTTCTACACATTTAATCACTAAAAAGAAGATTGGAATACAGTTCTTTCCAGACTGTATTATCTAAACTCATGTTCTTGGTTCGTCCCTTCCAGATAAAGACCTACTGATAGGTTTTGATGTTTATCAACAAGCTGAGAATCTTTAAATCCTTTATACTAGAATTCAATATAAGAAATTTTTCAAAGCTATACTGACATATAGAAAATATTTTCTCTGTCAAAAGTTTCAGCAGATTTTGAAGATATAAAAATTTCATTTCTTCCAGCTTGTGCTGATTCTCATGCTAATTTTTATCATCTAAAGCCTTTATGGAAGAATGCAGATTTATTCATTTCTCTTCCTTTTTAAAAGAATGAAGATATAAATCCTACAAATGTATTACATCCTAGAATGTCTCCTTCAGATCTTACTCTTGCCAGACAAGAGTGTGAATCCTTACTGCAACAAAGATTGATTGAACCTGCTAAGTCTAACTGGGTTTGTCAAGCATTTTATGTAGAGAAACGTTTAAAAGTACTTAGAGAAAAGAAGAGACTTTTTATTAATTACAAGCCTCTTAATCTATTTCTTGCAGATGATAAATTTCCTTTACCTAAGATCTCTACACTCATGGTTCATCTCAAGGCGGCAAAATATATTTTCAAAATTTGATCTGAAAGCTAGTTTTTGGCAATTGGGCGTTAAACATGAATATAGGCTGAAAACAATATTTTGTATTTCAAATGCTCAGTTTATGGACATCATGCTTTTTAGACTAAAAGTTGCTCCATCGCTATTCTAGAAGACCATGATCAGAATTTTTCAGCCTATTTTATATTCAGCCTTAATCTACATTGATGATATCTTACTATTCTCATCAATAGTAGAAGCTCATCATAAACTACTCCAGCAGTTTTCTTCTATTGTTCAACAATATGGTATTATGATTTCTGAAAAGAAGAGTACCCTGAGTCGAGACTCTATTGACTGCTTGGGCTTATATTTTGTAAATGGAGTCTAGGTTCACACATAGAAAAAGAACTGCTTAAGTTTCCTAATAAAAATTTAACTTTTAAGCAGATTCAATAATTTCTTGGTATAATAAATTATATCAGAGATTTTTATCCTGCTATAGCCCAGCCCATCAGTCAGTTGTCAAAATTAATGAAGAAAAATCCACCACCTTGGTCAATTGAACAAATAGAAGCTGTATAAACCATTAAGAGGATTATTACTCATCCAAATCCTCTTCATATCCCTTCTGATGGTCTTAGAATTTTACAGACAGAAGCTAGTGATGAATTTTGGGGTGTTGTTTTTCTTGAAAGAATTAATGGAAAGACCCATTACTATGGCCATGCTAGTGGTCAATTCAAAGATAGTGAGAAACATTATCATTCTGTCTACAAGGAGATTTTGGTAGTAAAATATGGAATTAAAAAGTTTGAATATTATCTTCTTGGTCACCATTTTCTTATCATCCTTAATAATACTTCATTTCCCAGAGCTTTAGATTTCAAACAGAAAATCCTATCTCCTCAACATCTCCTCACGCTCCAAGAATGGTTCTCTAGATATGACTATTCTGTTGAGCACATTAAAGGCCAAAAGAATTTGGTCCCAGACCTTCTCTCTAGACCCTCTAAACCTATACCTGTCATAAACTTAGCCAACAATTTTCCTTGTATCATAATGTTCAGAGGATACAGACCTGAAAATTTTCCACTCATACCACCTTTGTTGAGAAATCCTAATATAGAGTTTCCTCCAGCTTGTCCATATACAACTCCTGCAGCAATTCAAGAATTTGCCAAAATATTCAGTGATTAAATGTATAGAAAATATATTTCCATTAGCTGCTCTAAAATATTCAGTGTGGGGCTTCCAATAAATATCTGGTAATACAACAGGATTCATCATGGATTTATAAGCACCGGTATCCATGAAAGCTATTAGTGGAATAGCTATATCATACTTGGAAGGAAGTACTGAAATCTGGACTGAAGGAGTCAATAGATTGTGATCAATAGAATAAGTAGAGGACAACTGTTATTCTTGGAGATGATAGATAAAAAATTATCATCTTGATCAGAATCAATAGAACTGGATTTTGAATAAGAATCATCATCATCAACATGAAGTGTCATAATCATCGCCTGATCTGCTTCACTTTGTTCTGAAGAACAAATTCAATCTCTACGTTATCTGAAAGAGAGATTGAAGTTTTATTAATCTGTTGAATCAATTTTGCTGTCTTCATAGGTTTTTTAGTATAATTTTTTGCAAAATGTCCTTTTCCTCCACATGTGTAAAATTTATCTCCTGAGCTTCTTTTTTTTTTTTTGAATAAGGAGATCTTCTTTTAAAAAATATGAACTTCTTTCTTTTTCTTCTGAATGGTTGAGAACGTTTATCCTTAAAAGAAAATCTGTGAGATTTTTTTTGTATAGGACAAACACAATTCTTCTCTCTACATTTGATATTGAAAGAAGCTAGTCGTTTACAAGCAGTTTGAAGAATTTTGTCATGCTTCATAAATTTCTTCATAGTTCTATGGTGTTCACACAGTTTACTAAGTGCAGCAAAAGTAAATTGATGAATTTCTCCCAATAAAACTTGTTGAAGAGGTCTGCCTATTTGCTAAATAGAGCGATTAATCTCTAGTTGAAATTCTTCAGGAAGAGAGGTGACATAAACTTGTTTCATGCTAGAATCACTGTAACAACCTAACATATAGAAATTCTTATACATTCTTTGATGATGAAAGTCGAGAACTTTATCTTTTAAAAAGAAACACTTCATTTCAAAGAATTCTTCTTTTCACCTCATAGAAATGATTATATGATCTCCCAAGAATGTGGTATAGATTTGCAGAAGAGCATATGAAATACTCTTATTAAAAAAAGCTAATCTGGGATAAATAATGATATAACAACGCACTGTACCTCTCTTAGAGAACTGTATGTTCTCGGTATGGTGAGCTTTGACTCTTAATATCCAAATAACCCTTAAGTGGTATCAGAGCCATAAGCACTATTTATATGATAAATAACAATAATAATGAAGGAAGAAAAACCTTAAACACCATGAATACTCCCCAGAAAGTAATTGTTAATCATACTTCCTCTCTGGTTATCCCTCCTTCTTAGTAGAAATAGTACATATTCCTGAAGACTCTAAAGTAGATAGTTCTCAACTCCCTATCCTTAATCCTTATCTTATTTTTCAGAAGTCTAATTACATAAAGAAAATTTCCAACCTTATTTGTACAAAAAGACCTTATGTGAAAGAATATATTCAGATTTCTCATCTAAATCAGTACTCTTTGTCCTCTACCTCTAATGAACATTATGTTACTATAGAGATTTCACAGGAGTTTATCTCTCAGTGGAAAAACATGGGTATTCTCACCTTCATCTTGGAGGTGTGAGAATTGTTCTCTCTTATCATGGAAGGAAAGACCTTCCAGTTACTGCTATACTTTCTTTATTAGAGACCAGATATATTCACTTTGAGAATGCAGTGATTGATACCATTCTCACAACATTTAATGCTGGAAGTGTTGTCCTGACTTTTTTTTCTCAATTATAATCTATCTTTGAATGATGTGCACTTGTCTACTGCCTTGAATATTCAAGTTTAGATTACTGGAGTTGAACAAATTGAAAGATCTTTATCTATAACCATCCATTCTTTATTGTTAAGAAGCACACAATTTTCTTTTGTTTTGGACAAATAAAAATTTCCATTTTATGACCTACATATAATAGAAATCAAAATTACTTTTGAAAGTAATGTTATCCCAGTACTACTGCATGATTATAAATTAGTAACATGGATTGAACATTTTGAATGAATTAATTATCAGTTTGTGTTGCACTAGGTTTAGCCTAATTGCAAGTGCATAATATTGCTAACAAGTAGTAAGTGATGAGTGAGTATCATTCTCATGAGTAAGGTAAATCCTAAGTACTAAACTATTAAATTATTTATTATTTGAAAGAAAAGTTTGATTAAAAATTAAACTAATTAATTAAAATAAATTGCTTTTAAAACTTAACTCTTATAATTCGAATCATTAGGGCTAGACATTTTCAACTGATTATTTATGGAATTTCTAGGATTTTAATCCAATTTTATTTTTTTGATCGATTATTAGTTAAATTATTCTAATTTAAGTTCCAGCCTCGCTCATGATCTAAAACTAATATTGATGTTAATTTTTATGTTTACTCTCATGATCACAAAAATTAATTCAATTCATTGAGTTTTGTGAGAATCACTTAACCAACCTCCTAAGTGATCTTTTTATTTCTAAGTAAAAACTACCTAAGATTATTATCTTTTTGGACTAATGTTATGCTTTCACTCTCATTCCATTACACATCTCAAATCAAATAATTATTGATAAGGTAATTATTAGCATTAAGCACAAATGTAATAAAATAATCAAAGAAGAAATAATATTGAATCAAGTTAACATTAAGTTCTCCATAAATAATTAATTGAATAGTCTAATCCTAATTAGAGTTTTAATTACACATAATTGAAAGAACAAAAATGATTGAACTAAAAAAAGTAATGGAAGACGTTAAAACTAAAGAAATAGGAAAAATCAAACTTGGAAACTCCTTTAGATTGAATAGAACTCTTAAATCTTGAATCGCTTTCTTAGACCAAGCTTCTTTCTTTCTTTCCAAAGAAATCTTAAAAACAAGAAAGAAAATTGCTATGAATATTGGATGATAATCTTAGAAGGAGGCTTTGCCTTATATAGATGCTTGGGAGTTCTTCTACTCTGAATAGGAAGAGATCTGGAGTAGATTTTAGAGGTTTCTTGTTTGATTAGGAAACCAAGTTGCATCAAAATTTACTTAAAAATCGAAGTTACAATTGCCTTAAAAATCGAAGTTACAATTGCCTTAATAAACTTATGGTTGTGGACTTTGGATCTCATGATTATGTTTAACAGCACCCAATTTGTTTCACAAAAATAACTTCCAGGCAGTAGGAAAGCGAAACTCCATTGGTGTGGCCTTCAGATGCCACTAACGTGTTCTTCAATTGGTCTTTGGAATCTTCAATCTTTCTTCTTTTCTTTATGGACAAATTTGAGATGAAGTCTAGGAATGTGGGAACTGGTTCCCATGGGCATGGAGCTAAGTTTTCTTCTGTCTCGATCTGAATTTCTTTCTTTTGCTTGCCATTCTAGCCCCTTGCCTCTTAAGCTTCCAATTTTGGTTCAAATGCAACTTAAAACTTACATTTCACATATTCACACTTATTTTGAGATTTATTCAAACATATAAAAGAAAACTCATCAAATTCAATTAAAAACAATAAAAATAGATTTAGAATAATCATAAAATTATATACAAAATATAGTTTTATTAGTTTTCTAAAGAACAAATTAAGTGATTATACACACACACACACACACACAGGTTGTTTTTCTATTATATAGTATATGAAATATATATTTATTTTATATTACAATAAAAATCATATAATTAATGATAAATTAGTCCTTTATGATATCAATAATAATTCATTATCGTCACTAATAATAATATTCTATAATTAACTTGTTTTGATAATCATTTAATTTAATTAAAATTTACAAAAATTAATTATTCTTTTTAATTATGATTTTAGTATATCCAAAAAGTTTTGTACATAAAAAGAATACTCTAAACGAGATATAGCATAGAAAAATCAAACACACCATTTTAATTTTATTTATCATTAATATTCTTTTAAAGGCACCATATCAAAGAAAGATCTCAAGTATTATGATTTCATGAAAGAAGGTTTAAGTGAGCTAGATTTAGTGCATTAGGATACAATTTAATGAATTCATATACAAGATTTTAATGTTTTCATATACAGTAATTTAATATATTCTTAATTAGATTATTACATGCATATAATTTCAGTATTATAAATGGTTTCATAGAAAAACTAAATGTAGGTATTATAATTCAAATTGTAATTTTTTTTCTTTTGATTTTCAATCTTTGTTCATATTGTATTGTTTTGTTTAGCCATGAATCCAAATAATCCATGGAATCAATTTTAACGTCGGGAAATAGTAGACAATTCAAGTAGTAATTTACCAACGGGTGCAAATCAAAACCCACCATTATATCAACAACTTTCATATAATAATATGGAAGAAAGTTCTGATTCAAATGTTGTTGAAGGTTCTCCTCCTCCTTGGATTCAAAATGGAACATATTATGTTTCTCAATTTCAAGTTGCACCTCAATCTTTCTCTCTTCCACCTAGTCGAATTCGAGATGCACCTCGGTATTTTTCTCCAATTCAAAGTGCATGCACTTCAATATTTTGATGTTCAACAATCAAATGTTGTTTCTGCTCCACCACCAAATGTTGTTGCTCCTTCTCCCCCTACTCCTCCAAACCAAATTAGAAAGAAGAAGATGAAGAATTTGAAAGAATTCACTCTATCCGCTGCACTTATAGTTCTTATTCTAATAAGTAAAAAAATATTATTATTAGGTTAATGTAGTTGCTATACAACATATTTTCATATTTAATAAAATAATTACACTATATACTACCATGTATAATAAAAATAAATGATTAAAATGAAATAAAATAAATATTATTCATTTTTAAGGTATATACACTTGAGTTTTACCTTATATTAATTTTGAGTTTATTCAAATATCGTTGTATATTATCATTATTTAATAAAACAATGATAAATGTTAAAACTGTTTAAAGCTGATAATTCATTAAATAAAATAATGCTTCTTTTTTCACTGCATTTGACTTTTAAATAATAGTATTATCTTAGAGTTTCTTAGAATATAAAGTACATATATTCATATATTTTAAACTTAGTTGTTATAACTCATTGAATGATCCAACAACATTTGCCGACAAGTGGGACACGAGGAAGGTGACAATAACCATTTTTCTATTCATTTAACAAGAAACCTATGATTTACATTTGGCAAAACTCTAACCTTTTACTGTGTCCAAAATTTCCAAGACAAATCACATAATCAGTGACTATAATATTTAGCTCTGATTCATAAGCTATCAGTGGAATTAATTTCACTGCAATCACTACAAAAAAACATGCACTTTATCGATAAAAACATTAAAGGAGCAAGAGTCTTGAGAATTAAATGTGAGGGAGTCACGTGTTCTTTTTCTTCCTTCTCTTCTGAACAGAAGATGATAAACAGAAATCAGTTATGGAAGGAAGCTTCTGGTCTCTAAATTTAGTGTAGCTGGTAACAAACTTTATATACTAAATTAGATTGTAATTTCATTTCCGTAGTGTAAGCTTAGACTATAAATAGCCAACTGATGTAATGTAGTAAGAGAAGTTGAAAATCAATATTCTTCAGCCTGATCAAGTTTGTTAAACATCAATCTTTATTAAAAAAAAAAAATCTCTCCGTCACTAAAGAATACAAACATAAATCTGTATAAACATTGTGCAATGGAATTTAGTCCAAGAGCACAAATTCAAGCAGATAACAAAGTTGCTAAAATTATCACCATAAGTCAAAAAGGTCATAAATTCTAATCTATAAATATAATGTTTTTGTGTCTAATTCTGTTAAAATTTGATTATATATGGAATTTACCTCTTCTTATTGTGTGTGACACATCCAAGAATTTAAAAATTTTAACTATTTTATGGCCTGTGGACATGTTTTGCAGCGTTTTGGAAAAGTTATTTCTGTATCCTAGAGCTTATTTGGTGGAATTATTTCATTAATTATACAGTTGCAATTAATGGTCTTATTTACTTATATACATTCATTCAAAGAAATTATATAGTAATGACATCGCTCCAATTAAGATTATAGTCAGAGTGGCAAGCCAATAATAATTGGAATGTTTTTACATAGGAGCTTTCCAGCACTGTAGCATTATCAAAATTAAAGGGCCGTAGAATGCCCAAATAATTTACTTAGTACGCATTTCAATAAATAAATTGTTAAAATTCGAAATCAAGATAACATTAATTCTAAATAATTTTATTAATTTTAATCTAAATGTAAAATTACGTTATAGAGTAATAAAAATATATTAAGAATCTTTATTTTGAATTTAATTGATCATTGATTATTAACAAAAATTAAGAAATTTTCACTATTCTTTGTCAATTAATAATCAATTTTGGGACTTTCAGAATATTAATTTAATACAATTTTAAATAATATATTATATAATAACAATAATTCTTTTTATTTCTCTCTTACTCGAATCACATTATAAATTCAAAATTTTATATCAATGTTTATAATTGGAGTATATCCTTTTAAACATTAATATGAGTAAGTAAAATTTAAATATTACGTAACAATATAATTCGATATCTATTTTTTTAATAATGCTTTTTTACATTCAATCACTTTAAATTATTAACATTATAATTAAATATTTTTATATTTTTAAATTATATAAATTAAATAATTTAAAATTTTAATTTTGGAAATATTTTTTTAGATAGTGTTTGATTAGGAATGGAAATCCGAATGAAAATAAATTATTTCCTACCATTCCCCTATCTATTAATTAGTTTAATCAAAAATTAGAAAACATCTTTTTAGATAGAATGGAATCAAAATTCATTTTTAGAATAATATATATAATTAATTTGATTTTATTTTTTCTAATTATGAATATCTCTAAAAAATTTTAACTAAAATAAATTTGACTTTTTTTTACACTCTATATATGTATATTGCATATATCTAGCATATGTAAAATATGCATTAAAAATACAAGAATATTACCATCATTTTTCTTGTAAAATTTACCATACTTTCAGCAAATCAATTTATCCTTTATAAAATATATTTACTAGAAAAATAACTAAATATACATTAGCAATTAAATGTTAAAAATATAAATTTAAAAGAAAATCTCTAAGAAAAATTTATCAGAGTTTCGTCTGTAATTCAAATTTTCCCAAAAAATAGTCAATAACACAACTTGCATAAAATGCACTCCTAATAAATCATTTCCAATCTCAAACTCCAAAATCTCCCTTCAAATGCAGTCAACATGTAAAACCCCTATATCCCATATACGCACACTACATACAACCACATCTGTAATATACGTATATTAGATACAGGAGTGTTACAGTTTATATTAGACAACCCAATTTTTCTCTTCTGCATTAATATGAGAAAACTTAAAACATTTCATATATATATATATATATATTATGGAACATAACAGGTAAAACATTTATTCATTATGCAGCGGAAAATGTAGCGGTATTTACATATATAAATACATCAAAATCAACGTTTACAAAACATAAAATTTATACATGTTTGGCAGTTCGTCTCTGATCTTTAAGCCCACAATTAACACTTCAAAGACTAGACTCGACTCGGTCTAGCTGAACACTCCGGTTTTATCCTGTCACCTGCGCAATTAACCACAATCGTGCTAAGCCATAGGCTTAGTGGTACAAACCACAATAACAATATGCTTTAATGCAATGTCAATGTCATACTTTCAAGCAATAGAGACAATATTCAAAAATACTGTATTTCATAACATTACATTACATTATCTTATTCAATTTTTTCACCATTTATGATTCACATTGAAACAAAGACAAACATGGGCCCAAAAGAATTTAATATGCTATTCAAAGTTCAGAGTTACTGCATTAGTCCATAATCACATTCATCAAGCCCGTAGGCGATATATATATATATATATCTATCCATGGATAGTGTAACAGATCCAGTCTCTTGGACCTCAACCCGGCTAGACCCTAGGGCTCCAGTCTCTTGGTCCTCAACCTGGCTAGACTGTTACAGTTTTTGAGGCTTACGACCCGGTCTTTTCACCCCAAAAACATCATATTTCACATTTTTCAGCTGGGCTCGGCTTATGACCCAGTCTTTTCACCTGCCCAGCGATTTACATTCTTTTCACCTGCCCAGCGATTTATAGGCATGCCGCCAAACCCAGAACTCTGAAAATTGAATAACATATTAGACACACAATTAATTCATTTATCTCATTATTAATCTCTTTCACAATTCATTTCTCATTTCATTTCTCATAATCAAACTAGGCAACCATGCCCCAATTATTTCATTTGCATCATTATAGCCAACAACAATGGCTTCACATCTCATCATTAAAGTATACATAACCAATTGCATTGGACATAAATTTTGAATGATCATCATATCTTTCACATTATGCAAATCATGACATTAATCAAATGTATTAACAATGTAATAAATTACTTAACATATTTACAATCAAATGTGTTAAATCCCAATGTCATGTAAATGCATGCAATAATGTAGAGTTTGTACTTACCTCAAGAGCAACTCATACAACACCAAACTCCTCTTCCAAGAATTCTTCAACACTTGGATTAGGGCAACTCAATCTCTTTAAAAACCTAAACCAAAAGGAATAATACACACTCACTTAAAGATACACATGAGATAATAAGGCTAAGAACCAATTAGGGCAAACTCTACACATGACACGCTCAACAACACGGGCGTGTCCCTGACATTGCCCTAAATCCACAACACAGAAGCTTTGAAACTCTCAGAAACACGGGCGTGTCACTGGATGTGTCATTCATTCTATCTCACAGAAACATTGACACGTCCAACAACACGGGCGTGTTCATGGCCGTGTCAATTCTTCCTCAACACAGTGACTATGAAATGCTCAGTAACATGGGCGTGTCATTGATCGTGTCACCCATCTAGAAAACAGAGCCATTGACACGCCTAAAGACCTGGCTGTGCTCATGGGGGTGTCAGGCCAAAAATCCTGATTCCGGCAACAAAAACATCACATCCAACAAACCTCTTACTTCCACTATTTTCCACTTCAAACAAACTTGACTAAACACACCCATAAACCATAATAACTTGCAAAAACACCAAAATAACTCAATACATACATCAAACACCAATTCACAACCATCACATACACACAACTCAAACACAACACTTGCTCTTCCAACACCAAACTTAACTCTATCTCTTCAATCAAACTCCAAAATCAACACCAAAAAGATTACACACCCTCAAATACACCATAATCAAATATACACATACTATCAACAATCAAACACCAAACTCAAAACACAAACTTAAAAGAAAACAAGGGAATCAAGTGGAAAACTTACCAAAAGTGATGAAAACCCTTAGAATTCCAACTTAATCACTTGAAACATCCTTCAATCTTGAGTTTAGATGAGCAAAATCTTTCTTTCCTCTCTTGCTATGGAGATAGCCAGCCAACAAAGAAAGAAGAAGAAGAAGAAAGAAGAGCAAAGTCAACCACTCAACTCTTCTCTTAACCACTCAATCATCTCTTTAAATCTCAACCAAGCAAATTAAATAATAAAATATTCATAAATATCCTCATCCACTTCCTTTAATTTCCATTTCAATTAATTTAAAAATAAATAAATGTTCTTTTGACCTTCCATTTCTTTGACTTGTATATGTTGTATATATCACTATATATACAACATATACACTCTTCTCCTTACCTCTTTTCTCTTTCCACTTAAACATATACACTTATAACATTTAATTCAAATATAACAATAAGTATTCCAAAACTTTTAGGGTATACTTTGGGATATTACAATTCTCCCCCTCTAAAAAGAAATTTCGTCTTTGAAATTACCTGATCTCAAGTCTGAAACAGTTGAGGATACTGATCTCGCATCGCTTGCTCACTCTCCCAAGTTGCCTCTTCCTTCGCATGATTTTTCCAAAGAACCTTCACAAGTGGCACTTTCTTATTTCTCAATTCTTTTACTTCATGTGCCAAAATAGCCACTGGTTTTCTTCAAAATTCAGATCCAGACTCACCTCAATAGATTCAACCGACAAAACATGAGATGAGTCTGATCTGTACATCCGCAGCACAGAAACATGGAAGAAATTGTGAATTCTATCCAACTCAGGCGACAAAGCAATTCGATAAGCAACTGGTTCAACTCTTTCTAATACTTCATAAGGTCCAATAAAACGAGGACTTAGCTTCCCTTTTCTGCCAAATCTCAAAATCTTCTTCCAAGGAGACACTTTCAAAAATACTTTATCTCCAACATTGAACTCTATGTCTCTCCTCTTCAAATCTGAATAAGATTTCTGCCGATCTGAGGCTATTTTCAACCGATCTCGAATTATCTTCACTTTCTCTTCAGTTTCCTTAATCAAATCGGGACCAACCAGTTTACCTTCTCCAACTTCATTCCAACATAGAGGTGTTCTGCATCTTCTTCCATACAATGCCTTATAAGGTGCCATTTTAATACTAGATTGATGACTGTTGTTATAAGCAAATTCTATCAATGGCAAAAATCTGTCCCAACTTTTAGAGAAATTAATGAGACAACTTCTCAACATATCCTCTATAATCTGTATCACTCTCCCTGACTGCCCATACCTTGTGCGGAAAGCTGTCTTAGGAACATCTTCAGCTCTAACCCTCAACTGATGGTACCCTGATCTCAGATCAATCTTGGAAAACACTGCTGCTCCCTTCAACTAATCGAAGAGGTCATCAATCTGAGACAAAGGATACTTATTATTAATAGTCATTTTATTCAATTGCCTATAATCGATGCACAACCTCAAAGTACCATCCTTCTTCTTTACAAACAAAACAGGAGCTCCCCACAGAGAAACACTAGGGCGAACAAACCCTTTATCCAACAACTCCTGCAACTGCACCTTCAACTCTCTCAACTCAGCAGGTGCCATTCGATATAGAGTAATAGAGATGGGAGTGGTACTAGGCAATAAATCGATACCAAACTCAACCTCTCTCTCAGGGTGTAACCCTGGCAACTCCTCAGGAAACACATCTGGGAATTCAGCAACTGTGGGTATACTATCAAGTTGAGAACCCACTACTCTGGTATCCACAACATGAGCAAGATAAGCATTACACCCTTTTCTAATCAACTTCCTAGCTGCAACAGCTGAAACAAACAAGGATGCAAGTTGTCTCTCCTCACTAGATACCATCACACTTCTACCATCACCGGTTCTCAGGGTAACACACTTCTTTTGACAGTCTACCACAGCTCCATGTTTAGACAACCAATCCATGCCTAAGATCAAATCATATTCCTTAAAAGGCATTTCAATTAAATCACCTAAAAACTTCTCACCTTGCACCACAACTGAACTATCACGATGCACCTTACTCACCACAACACTATGTCCTAAAGGATTTGTCACCAAGACATCAAATCCTAAGGACTCAGAATGCAATTTAGACACAGGCAAGTGTTTTATTAGTTTTTGTTATAGATTTGTGTCTTGTTTATTATGATAATTATTGTTTTATTTAGGTATTTTGTTAGTTTTTATCGGTTTGTTTTGTGTTTTTATTAATTTTGGTATTTTAGTTTATTTCAGTGTTTATGTTATTTTTGATCTAGTTTTTAGTATATGTTTATGTTTTGTTGGTTATTGTCTATTTATTTCTTGTTTAAAGTTTTGTTGCAAGTATTGTGTTAGGTTAAAAAAAAGGCAAGGAAACAAATTGAAGGAGAAAGGGGCAGTGGCTGATACAGGCAGAGGACACGGCCAAGTCACTGGCCGTGTCCCATACCAAGTTAAAAAGGAAGAGCAAATCCCAGTAGCAGACACAAGCAAGGGACACGGCCAAATCAGTGGCCGTGTCCCTCCAATGAAGCCCAGACACGACCAAGTCACCTTCACTTGGCCGTGTCTCACTTAGTTCCAAAGCAAAAGAGAATTACATCTTCATAGAAGCAAACACAGGCAAGGGACACGGCCAAGTCAGTGGCTGTGTCCCTCCAAAATAGTCCAACACGGCCAAGTCAAGCTTCAACTGGCCGTGTCACTCAATCCAAGAAGAAAAGAAGGAATTCTGAGACAGAAGTGGACACATGCAAGGGACACGGCCAAGTCACTGGCCGTGTCCCTCCAAAGAGCACTCACACGGCCAAGTCACATGCAACTTGGCCGTATCTCTCATGAACCAAAGCCGTAGCGAATTTTTAAAGCGGATGATTCATATAGAAAGAAAAGAGAAGCTAGGATTTGGGACTGTTGAGATTTGGAGAGCTGATTTAGCCGTCAAGAGTGAAGTTAGGGTTTGAACATTTGTTTTCTTTTATTTTGATTTCACTTTGGATTAAACTAGCCTAGATTAGATTGTTCTAGCCATTGATACATCCTTCTTGCAAGATTTGAACAAGAGATTCTTCAGAAGCTTCAAGGAGTTTGTAACTTGGTTTTGTTCTCAAACTTATTCTCTTTATTTTCATTGAAATTGTATTAATGGATATTATCATGTCTAATTTGATTTCTTTGAACATTAATGAGATGAGTATGTTTGATAGCATGATGAACTAATTTGATTTAGTCTAGGGTTTGTATGGATCTGCTATGAATGTATGAATTGGTTATTCTCTTAGCTAATAATTTCTTTAGCCTTGATTGAATGGAATATTGTTAATATATAATTGATTGGCCACCAATTATGTGTTTTAGGTATTAGATGATGGATTGAGAGATGAAGTTTAATACTGGAACAATTCAATTAAGGACTTAGGTGAATTAGAGATATAACCTATTAAAAAGATTATTTCAATTATAACAAGATTAGTTGAAAGAGGTTTGAATGCGAGAGCTTATTTCCTTGACTTGATTAATTGAGTTGTTTGAGATTTAATCTTTGAAATTAAATTAGTTAAGAGGAATAACCGTTCATACATATAAGTAGTAGAGAAGTGCAAACCCTAGACCCTTCTTATCAAGTGAATCAAAACATCAGTTCTAGTTTACTTTTATTCGTTTTAAACTTTAATCAATCTTCTTCATTATTTAGCAATTTAAATTTCTTTATTACTTTTTATTTATAATCTGATAATCAATTAGTCACTTTAGCTTCCTTGTGAGATGACCTTGGGGCGATCACCTTTGCTACAGCTACCTCGTATACTTGCGAGTGACGCTTTGTGGTAGAGTTAATTTGAGCGCAACAAGTTTTTGGCGCCGCTGCTGGGGAAGCTAATTGGCGAAATTGTTTATTAGGCAAAAATATTTTAGATTATTTTTCATTGTTTATTTTTTATTTTATTTTGTCTTTTGCTTTTAATAATTTCTTTTTCTAGAAAAATTCTGTTTATGCAAGGCAGGAGATCGCTCGAAGGAGAGCTACATCCATTCATTCCAGAAATTCAGAGAGTGAAAAGGAGCAGAGAAGAGTTTGAGCTCTACACCGGATTTGATACAGAGGAGGACACTTCTGAATTTGAGTCAGATTCTGCACAATCAGTTAAAATGGCTGAAGAAAGACAAAGAACCATGAGAGATTTTGCTAGACCTGTCATTGGGACTTCCACATCTTGTATAAGGTTGACAGATGCAGCAAGGAATTATGAGTTGAAGAACATTCACTACAACATGCTGCCATCATTCTATGGAGTTCCAAATGAAGATCCTTTGAACTTTATTCGGGATTTCTACTCCACCCTCAACACTTTTCCTTTGGGAGGACTAACAGAAGATCAGTTGAGGATGAGATGTTTCCCTTATACTTTGAAGGATAGGGCAAAGAGCTGGCTCATGATGTTGCCTGAAAATTCACTGACAACTTGGGAGCAAGTTTATAACAAGTTCATGGGCAAGTTCTATTCACACCAAAAGACAGCTGAGTTGAGAGGGAAGATTGCTACATTCTCTCAATTTGAAGGAGAGCCATTTCATGAGGCTTGGGACAGATTTAAGATGCTATTGATCCAGTGTCCGCATCATCACTACCCATTTCAACTCCTTAATAAGTTTTTCTATGATGGTCTCACCCAGCAATTTCAGAACACTGTTGACAATGCAGCTGGGGGAGCCATGAGAGAAAAGACAGCTGATGAGACATATGATATCTTCGAGATGTTGGGAGCTAATTCTCAACAAAAGAGTGTAAGGGGAAGAAGTAAAGGGGTGAATCAACTAGAGTCTAATAATGAAATGGTCAGTCAAATAGCTGAATTGACAAGGCAGGTTCAGATGCTAAACATGAAGAACAATAATTCTTCATCTACTCAAGAAGTGTGTGGAATCTGTGGGACATTTGGGCATGGAGCAAATATATGTCCCTCCGCATATGAGTCTTTTGGTAATGCTGAGCAAGTCAATGCTATGGGGGGATTTCAACCAAGGACCCGAAATGATCCGTATTCAAATACATACAACCCTGGTTGGAGGAATCACCCAAAATTTTCTTGGGCAACAAATAATTCTCAGCAGCCTTTCCATTTGCTCCAGAGACAGAACCAACAGCAGGGTCAATCCTCAAATCAAGGGCAGTCTAAGATAGAGAGCTTGGAGGAAAGTTTACAAGCTTTCATCAAAGTCAGTGCTCAAAATCAAGAGATGACTAATAAGAGGCTGGATTCATTAGAAGCATCCTTTAAAAAAGTGGAGACTCAAGTAGGACAACTTGCACAACAGATGCAGATTCAACAGAAGGGGAAATTCCCAAGTCAACCTGAGCAGGCACATTCAGTGACTGTTCTTAGGAGTGGTAAGGAAATTAACAATAATGTTGAAAATGATTTTGTGAATGCAGGTGACTAAGAGAACAAGGAGGAAGGAGAACCAGAGAATAAAGGTGATGGAGTTATATCAGTGTAGAAATCACCTTCAGCAGATTTACATAAGGCAAACAATCCGTACCGGCCTCCTATACCATTCCCTAGCAGGTTGAAAGATGATAAAAAAGATAAGCAATTTTCTAATATCTTCAACATGCTGTCTAAGGTAAGTATTAACTTACCCTTACTTGAAGCAGTAAAGAATATGTCGGCTTATGCCAAGTTCTTCAAAGACCTGATCACCAAGAAAAAGAGGTATGAGCCAAACGAAAAGGTGATAGTTTCCGAGGTAGCTAGTGCTATTCTGCAGCATAAACTACCTCCCAAACTAAAGGATCCTGGTAGCTTTATAATTCAACTTTCTATGGGGAATGGAAAGGGGACTGAGGGCATGTGTGATCTAGGAGCTAGTGTGAATTTGATGCCTTATTCTGTGTATAAAGAATTAGAACTAGGGGAATTCAAATCAACCAAAATGATGTTGCAATTAGCTGATAGATCTTTTAGATTCCTGAAAGGGGTTATAGAAGATGTGTTAGTTAAGGTTGGTGGGTTAATAGAACCTGTAGATTTCATAGTTCTTGACATGGAAGGGAGTAATTTTGCACTATCAGCACACACTATTTTACTGGGTAGGCCTTTCATGGCTACTACCAACACCTTAATAGATGTTAAAAATGGTAAGTTGTCAATGACTGTCTTAGGACAAACTGTAGAATTTTCTATTTTTAACACTTCTCCCATTCCTACAACTGCTTTATATGAGAATTGTTCTTTAATTAATTGTGTTGATGCAGTTGTTTCAGATGATTTTTTGCATACAAGTTCCTCAGATAAAGTGGGACTGACACTGACCTTAGAAGAGGAGGCTAAACCAGTGGGAGAGTCCCAAAAGTGCCTTAACCCAAAGGCATATGAGAGCTTGAGGAACTTTAAGGATCGCACTAAAACATTTCATGACAGATTTATTGTGCGAAAGACATTGAGTCCGGGTATGAAAGTTTTACTTTTTAATTCTCAACTCCGTCTATTTCCAGGTAAATTCAAATCTCGATGGAGTGGTCCTTTCGAGATATCTAAGGTATGTCCTTCTGGTGCCATTGAATTGCTCAGCTCTCGAACCAATAAAACTTTTAAAGTAAATTGCTAGAGAGTTAAACCATATAAAGAAGGATTTCAAGAAATGAGGATCATTGACAGCACTTTGATCCACGATCCCTAGACCTTGCAGTGATGTCCAGCTTTATGACATTAAAGAAGCGCTTAATGGGAGGCAACCCATCGATTTGCATTTCTTTTTCATAGTTATAATTTTATATTTAGCAATTTTAATTTTATGTTTAGTTTAAATAAATGGAAACCCTAAAGCTCTCTTGTGTCTTATTTTTGAACATCTGTGTTTGTGATGGAAAGTTAGGTTTTGCCTCATGTTGCGCTCAAATTAACTCTACCACAAAGTGTCACTCGCAAGTATACGAGGTAGCTGTAGCAAAGGTGATCGCCCCAATGTCGTCTCACAAGGAAGCCAAAGTAGGTAATTGATTATCAAAGTAAAAGTAACAAGTAATTGAAGTAATTTAAATTGCAAAGTAATGAAGAAGATTGATTTAAGTTGAAAACAAATAAAAATAAATAATAGCTTATGTTTTGATTCTCTTGATAAAAAGAGTCTAGGGTTTGCACTTCTTTACTACTCATATGTATGAACGGTTATTCCACTTAACTAATTTAATTTCTAAGATTAAATCTCAAACAACTTAATTAATTGAGTGAAGGAAGTAAGCTCTCGCATTCAAACCTCTTACAACTAATCTTGTTATAATTGAAACAATCTTTTTAATAGGTTATATCTCTAATTCACCTAAGTCCTTAATTGAATTGTTCCAGCATTTGATTTCATCTCTCAATCCATCATCTAATACCTAAAACACACAATTGGTGGCCAATCAATTATATGTTAACATTATTTCATTCAATTAAGGCTAAAGAAATCATTAGATAAGAGAATAACCAATTCATACAATTCATAGCAAATCCATACAAACCCTAGACTAGATTAAATTAGTTCATGATGTTATCAAGCATACTCATCTCATTAATAATCAAAGAAATCAATTTAGACATGATAATGTTCATAAACACAATTTCAATGAAACTAAAGAGACAAAGTTTAAGAATAAAACCAAGTTACAAACTCCTTGAAGTTTTTGATGAATCTCTTGATCGAATCTTGCAAGAAGGATGAAACAATGGCATGAACAATCTAATCTAAACTAGTTTAATCCAAAGTAAAATCAAAATCCAAGAAAACAAATGTTTAAACCCTAAGATCTCTCTCAGACGGCTGAACTTTGCTCTCAAAAATCGTCAACACTCCAAAACCTAACTTCTTTTTGCTTTTATATGAAACGTCAGCTTTAAAAAATTCGGTGCGCGTTAGGTTCATGAGGGACACGGCCAGGTGATGAGGGACACGGCCGTGTGAGGGCTTGTTGGAGGGACACGGCCAGGTGACACAGCCGTGTCCCTTGCCAGTGTTCGCTACTGCCTGCCTTTCGATCCCTTGTCTTCTTTATTGAGTGACACGGCCAAGTGAAGCTTGACTTGGCCATGTTGCAGCTTGATGGAGGGACATGGCCAGGTGACACAGCCGTGTCCCTTGCCAGTGTGTCCACCTCTGTTACTTTGAAACTTTTTGCCTTTGGAATTGGTGGGACACGGCCAAGTCAAGATGACTTGGCCGTGTGGGTCTTCTTTGGAGGGACACGGCCACATGACTTGGCCGTGTCCCTTGCTTGTGTCTGCTACTGGGACTTGCTCTTCCTTTTAACTTGTATGGGACACGGCCAGTGACTTGGCCGTGTTCTTTGCCTGTGTCAGCTACTGCCCATTTCATCTTCAATTCGTTTCCTTGCCTGTTTTAACCTAACACAAAACTCAAAACAAACTTAAAACACGAAGTAAATAAACAATAACCTATAAAACATACACACAAACTAAAAACTAGATCAAAAACGACATAAAACTAAAAATAAACTAAAACTACACAATTAAAGAAAACACTAGACAAACCGATAAAAACTAACGAAATACCTAAATAAAACAATAATTAACATAATAAACAAGACACAAAACTTATAACAAAAACTAATAAAACACCTCACTAGGGTACGATGGAAGACATGTTGTTCTTTAACTCTTTTTCTTTATTATTCTTGTTTTCCATTGAGGACAATGGAAATTCTAAAGTGTGGGGTAATCTTTTAGCTTTTCTTTAATTTTTGTTTTGGTTGCCTTGGTATGTTTTATTGTGTTGTGCATGGTATAATTGTTGAAAATTTATTGATCTTTTCTATGATTCTAGCATTATAGTTGATACTTTAGTATCAGCATAGAAATGAGCATTTGAATTCATTCAGGATCAATTTTCACATTCTGCGGTTCATGACATATAAATCTTTGAGAACCCAATTTTGTGAGTTTTGAGCCTTATAGATTAAATGATTGATTTTCTTTTCTTAAGTGTGCACCTTCATGATTTTGCATCTCTAGAGTTTGCTTTTGCATACTAATTGAACTCACATTATGATTTAATCTCAAGTTTTAAAATGATGAAGGCAAATTAGGTTAGCCCTTTAGCGTAAAAAGACCTCCCTTAATATTAAATTTCTTAGTGAGCCAAGTTGAGCCTTTGACCTTTTCTTGTTTGATCAACACAATTCACAGCTCAACTTTCTCTTATTATCATCATACCTGCATTAAGGAATGGAGTTCTTATTAAATGACAACAGGGTAGTTTATTTCAAAGTGTGGGGTAAGTAAAAAAAAAATGGTATTGCTATTTGGGGTTGAAATACATACTTTGCACATTGTGTTGGATTAAGAGTTGATTATTCTTTTCCTCTACATTTTAAGCTAGATGTTCTATGCAAGTTTATATTTTGTATATATAAAGAAAAAAAATGATGATAAAATAAAAGAAAAAAAAGAAAAAAAAGAAGATATATATATATATATACAAAATTCATATATTTTCTAGCATTAGAGGAATGTTGACTCATGTACTTTTCTTTTAGTGTGCAAGTATGTAAGATTATTAAGGATTAGTGAGTATGCCATTTGAGGGAGTTGTGAGTTTCTTAGCAAGAGTAGTGTCTAATTTAGATACTCCATGTCTTGATGCTCCAGCTTAAATGTCTTTTCTCACACCTTCACCTTAACCCCATTACATCCAAATAAAAGACCTTCAGATTATTTCTTGAGAAAATCAGTGAGGGAGATTGGATAATTAAGCAAGTTTATGGTAGTATGAAGTCATGAGTGGTTTGAGTGAATTAACCTTTGAAATCGAGTGAAACACTTAGATGAGAGATAAGATTTGTATGTCTGGATTAATGAATGAGTTAAGAAAATCTTGATTGAAAGTAATTACAATTATTTATGTCTGACTCTTAAAGTATTTCATCTTATATGTTGGAATTATGGTTAAGGTTGTTTGAGTTTTTAATTTATGCCATGTGAATTTGCTTGAGGACAAGCAAAGTTTTAAGTGTGGGGTAGTTGTTTTATTAGTTTTTGTTATAGATTTATGTCTTGTTTATTATGATAATTATTGTTTTATTTAGGTATTTTGTTAGTTTTTATCGGTTTGTTTTGTGTTTTTATTAATTTTGGTATTTTAGTTTATTTCAGTGTTTATGTTATTTTTGATCTAGTTTTTAGTATGTGTTTATGTTTTGTTGGTTATTGTCTATTTATTTCTTGTTTAAAGTTTTGTTGCAAGTATTGTGTTAGGTTAAAAAAAGGCAAGGAAACAAATTGAAGGAGAAAGGGGCAGTGGCTGACACAGGCAGAGGACACGGCCAAGTCACTGGCCGTGTCCCATACCAAGTTAAAAAGGAAGAGCAAATCCCAGTAGCAGACACAAGCAAGGGACACGGCCAAGTCAGTGGCCGTGTCCCTCCAATGAAGCCCAGACACGGCCAAGTCACCTTCACTTGGCTGTGTCTCACTTAGTTCCAAAGCAAAAGAGAATTACATCTTCATAGAAGCAAACACAGGCAAGGGACACGGCCAAGCCAGTGGCCGTGTCCCTCCAAAATAGTCCAACACGGCCAAGTCAAGCTTCAACTGGCCGTGTCACTCAATCCAAGAAGAAAAGAAGGAATTCTGAGACAGAAGCGGACACATGCAAGGGACAAGGCCAAGTCACTGGCCGTGTCCCTCCAAAGAGCACTCACACGGCCAAGTCACATGCAACTTGGCCGTGTCTCTCATGAACCAAAGCTGTAGCGAATTTTTAAAGCGGACGATTCATATAAAAAGAAAAGAGAAGCTAGGGTTTGGGACTGTTGAGATTTGGAGAGCTGACTTAGCCGTCAAGAGTGAAGTTAGGGTTTGAACATTTGTTTTCTTTGATTTTGATTTCACTTTGAATTAAACTAGCCTAGATTAGATTGTTCTAGCCATTGATACATCCTTCTTGCAAGATTTGAACAAGAGATTCTTCAGAAGCTTCAAGGAGTTTGTAACTTGGTTTTGTTCTAGAATTTATTCTCTTTATTTTCATTGAAATTGTATTAATGGATATTATCATGTCTAATTTGATTTCTTTGAACATTAATGAGATGAGTATGTTTGATAGCATGATGAACTAATTTGATCTAGTCTAGGGTTTGTATGGATCTGCTATGAATGTATGAATTGGTTATTCTCTTAGCTAATAATTTCTTTAGCCTTGATTGAATGGAATATTGTTAATATATAATTGATTGGCCACCAATTATGTGTTTTAGGTATTAGATGATGGATTGAGAGATGAAGTCTAATGCTGGAACAATTCAATTAAGGACTTAGGTGAATTAGAGATATAACCTATTAAAAAGATTATTTCAATTATAACAAGATTAGTTGAAAGAGGTTTGAATGCGAGAGCTTATTTTCTTGACTTGATTAATTGAGTTGTTTGAGATTTAATCTTTAAAATTAAATTAGTTAAGAGGAATAACCGTTCATACATATAAGTAGTAGAGAAGTGCAAACCCTAGACCCTTCTTATCAAGTGAATCAAAACATCAGTTCTAGTTTACTTTTATTCGTTTTAAACTTTAATCAATCTTCTTCATTATTTAGCAATTTAAATTTCTTTATTACTTTTTATTTATAATCTGATAATCAATTAGTCACTTTAGCTTCCTTGTGAGACGACCTTGGGGCGATCACCTTTGCTACAGCTACCTCGTATACTTGCGAGTGACGCTTTGTGGTAGAGTTAATTTGAGCGCAACAAGATAGATGCACTTATGTATGAATGAGTAGATCCTGGATCAATCAAAGCAAGAACTAAAATGCCAAATAAAGAAAATGTACCCGCAATAACTGCTGAAGCATCCGCCCTAAGTAATCCTATACAATATTCAAGTTCTAGAAATATTATTCTGGTCTATTTTGAAACCTCTGTGTCTAGTCCCAAAAGCAAATAATATCATCAAAGTGACACCATCGTGTCTAGCCTTGAAGATAAGTCATATTATCAATAGTGACACCATCGTGTCTAGGCCCGAAGACAAATAATATAATAGCATGCCTAATCAATAACACTAAACACAATTCTGTGGAACAAAATATTATATAAGGTGAACATAAAACGTTTCATATTACCACTTAAAAATAGTCAATATCATCATTCCTCATTTTCAACCCTTTTTCATCACTATTCTCAATTTCTACATATTTTCATCATGGATATCACAATCCTTTGCCACTCTCATAAGGTGGCCGAATTTCATCCTTTAATTTACATAATGCATATTTATGCCATTAACCATTTTAAAATGGCTTAACAATTCATATATTATTCATTTCACACATTTTGATACATAACCATGCACTTTACATGTGAACATTCACATTAAAGTAGCATGAGACAATCATCATTACATAATATGACATGCCATTTCAAATATAATTTAACACATAATTATCAAAGTATGTACTTGTTAGGAATTTAAAGTATGAACAATCAAAATTGGAAGCTAATACGCAATAGAAAAACAA
Organism: Garcia nutans; assembly: GCA_947685225.1. Classification (NCBI taxonomy): domain Eukaryota; kingdom Viridiplantae; phylum Streptophyta; class Magnoliopsida; order Malpighiales; family Euphorbiaceae; genus Garcia; species Garcia nutans. Next base: position 32,029,608 of record CANTUV010000013.1, read on the forward strand.
AAATTTCCAAACCTTAGATCATTCCATATTGATTAAAATCGAATCAAAGGAAGAACATACAAGGTTTAGAGATTATACCTAAGAGTTCTTCACAAAATTTTCACCTTCTCCTCTTGTTGGGTTATTACAAACCATAACAATTCAAGGGTAGTGTAATATCCCAAACTATACCCTAAAATTTTTGGAATGTTTATAATTGTATTTGGATTAAATGTTATAAGTGTATATATGTTTAAGTGGGAAGATAAGAAAGGAAAGAGGAGTGTGTATATGTTGTATATATAGAGGTATATACAACATATACAAGTCAACTAATGAGACGGTCAAATGAGATTTATTAAATAATTTTATAAATGGAAATTAAATTAAGTGGAAAAGGATATTTATATATTTTATTATTAAAATTGCTTGTTTGAGATTTAAAGAGAGCTTAAGTGGTTATTAAAGGTTGACTTTGCTCTTCTTTCTTCATCTTCTTCTTTCTTCTTTTGGGTTAGCCGGCCGCCACTATTGATAAGAGGGAAAGAGAGATTTTGTTCTTCCTAACTCAAGATTGAAGGGTGTTTCAAGAGATCAAGTTGAAGTTTGAAGGATTTTCCTAATTTTTGGTAAGTTTCCAACTTGTTTCCTTGGTTTTCTTTTGAGTTTGTGTGTTGAGCTTGGTGTATGGTTGTTGTTGAGATATGTATGTATAATCGTGGTGTATTTGAGAGTGTTTGGTCCTATTGGTTTTGATTTTGATTTTGGGGTTGGTTTGGAGGAAATGTTAAGTTTGGTGAAGGAAAGCAAGTGTTATGGATTGTGTATGGGTTTAGTTGTGATTGTGATTTGTGTTTTAATGCATGAAATTGAGTTGTTTTGGTGTTTATGCAAGTTTGGTATGGTTTATTGATGATTTTGGGTAAGATTGTTTGGAGTGGAAAAGGGTAAAGTATGATATTTGTTGGATGTGGTGTTGTTGGTGTCGGAATCAGGATTTTTGGCCTGACACGCCCATGGGCACGGCCAAGTCTTTGGGCGTGTCAATGGTTCTATTTTCTGGATGGGTGACACAACCAGTACACGCCCATGTCACTGAGCGTGTCAAAGCTACTGTGATATTGGTGGATTGATACGTCTAGTGACACGCCCATGTCACTGAGCATGTCATAGCCAGTGTATTGGAGGAAGATTGACACGGCCAGTTACACGCCCATGTCACTGAGCGTGTCAAAGCTTCTGTGTTGTGGGTTTAGGGCACGGTCAGGGACACACCCGTGTTGTTGAGCGTGTCGTGTGTAGAGTTTGCCCTAGTTAGCTCTTATCCTTATTATCTTATGTGTATCTCTAAGTGAGTGTGTATCATCACTTTTGGATTAGGTTTTGAAGAGATTAAGTTGCTGTAATCCAAGTGTTGAAGGATTCTTGAAAGAGGAGTTTGGAATTTGTAACGACCCTCCCCAACCAGGTCGGTATCCCAAGGTCGGTTGCCCAGCCCACTGGGTCCGCATGGTCCGCAGGAGGCAAGCGATCGCTACAGTACTGGACAGCCCTCGCGGCCCACCCAGTAGGAATTTGTTTATTTGGCTCCCTAAGGAGTCGCCTCCCTGGATCGAACCCCTGACCTCCCACTTAAGAGAGCCAGCGAGAACCATCCAGTACCATTTCTGCTAGTAGCTTAACTGTAACAACCCTCCCCAACCAGGTCGGTATCCCAAGGTCGGTTGCCCAGCCCACTGGGTCCGCATGGTCTGCAGGAGGCAAGCGATCGCTACAGTACTGGATAGCCCTCGCGGCCCACCCAGCAGGAATTTGTTTATTTGGCCCCAAGGGGTCGCCTCCCTGGATCGAACCCCTGACCTCCCACTTAAGAGAGCCAGCGAGAACCATCCAGTACCATTTCTGCTAGTAGCAGAAATGGTACTGGATGGTTCTCGCTGGCTCTCTTAAGTGGGAGGTCAGGGGTTCGATCCAGGGAGGCGACCCCTTGGGGCCAAATAAACAAATTCCTGCTGGGTGGGCCGCAAGGGCTGTCCAGTACTGTAGCGATCGCTTGCCTCCTGCGGACTCCGTGCCCAGGTGGTGAAATGGCCGGGCCGTAAGCCACTAGTGGGCCGGGCAGCCGACCTGGTCGGGGAGGGTCGTTACAGTTAAAAAGGCGCCTTTTTAACTGTAACGACCCTCCCCAACCAGGTCGGTATCCCAAGGTCGGTTGCCCAGCCCACTGGGTCCGCATGGTCCGCAGGAGGCAAGCGATCGCTACAGTACTGGACAGCCCTCGCGGCCCACCCAGCAGGAATTTGTTTATTTGGCCCCAAGGGGTCGCCTCCCTGGATCGAACCCCTGACCTCCCACTTAAGAGAGCCAGCGAGAACCATCCAGTACCATTTCTGCTAGTAGCAGAAATGGTACTGGATGGTTCTCGCTGGCTCTCTTAAGTGGGAGGTCAGGGGTTCGATCCAGGGAGGCGACCCCTTGGGGCCAAATAAACAAATTCTTGCTGGGTGGGCCGCGAGGGCTGTCCAGTACTGTAGCGATCGCTTGCCTCCTGCGGACCATGCGGACCCAGTGGGCTGGGCAACCGACCTTGGGATACCGACCTGGTTGGGGAGGGTCGTTACAGAATTGGTGTGAGTTGTTCTTTGAGGTAAGTACAAACCTTATATGGTTGCATACATTTACATGACTTTGGGACTTAACACATTTGGTTGTAAATGTGTTAAGTAATCTATTACATTGTTAATACATCTAATTAATGCTATGATTTGCATAATGTGAAAGATATAATGATCATTCAAAATATATGTACAATGCAATTGGTTATGTATACCCTAATGAAGAGATGTGAAGCCATTGTTGTTGGCTGTAATGATGCAAAGAAAATAATTGGGGCATGGTTGCCTAGATAATCATGAGAAAATGAGAATGGAATTGATAATGAAATAATAAAAGAATTGTGTGCCTAATGTGTTATTTAATTTTTAGAGTTTTGTTGTTGGTGGCATGCCTAAAAGTAACAATCCCTTGAAGCTGGGTTGGGCTTGGTCCTTGAAGCCAAGTTGGGTTGATGCTGAGCTCCACTTAAAGCTTGGTTGGGCCTAGTCCTTGAAGCCTAGTTGGGATGTTACATATGAGATGTTTCTCATTGTGATAATGAATCGCCTAAGGGCTTGATAAATGTGATTATTGAACCAAAACATTAACTCTGGAAGTTGAATGACATATTAGTTTCTTTTGGGCCCATGCTTGTCTTTGTTTAAATGTGAATCATGAATGATGAAACAATTGAATAATATAATGTAATGTTATGAAATATGATATTCTTGTGTATTGTTTATAATGTTTGAAAGTATGACATTGGCATTACATTGAAGCATATGTTTATTGTGGTTTGTACCACTAAGCTTATGGCTTAGCGCGATTATGGTTCATCGCGTAGGTGACAGGGTAGATTCGGTTGAACCGGAGAGTTCAGCTAGACCGAGTCGAGTCTAGGCTTGTGAAGTGTTGATTGTGGACTTCAAGATCAGAGACGAACTGCCAAACATGTATAAACTTTATATTTTGTAAATATTGATATTGATGTATATATATGTATATGCCACTACATTTTCCATTGCTTAATAAACAAATGTTTTATCTATAATGTTTTATAATATAACTTAAATGTTTTAAATCTTTCTTATATTGTTAAATTGAAAGATTAGTTTGCTTTAAAATAGACCGTGACATTTCTGTATCCGGTATACATATATTAAAGATGTGGTTATATGTAGTGTGCGTATATGGGGTATAGGGGTGTTACAGGTAGGATTATCTCTAATAGTATCTACACAAGGGAAGAATTAATCTCCTATCTAGAGTGAATTTTTATGCTAGCAAGAAGATACACTCAAGTGAAAGAAGAAGAAAACCTAAGAGGAAGAAAAACTCTTTTTAATCTTCCTTTTGGTTAGGATACCAGAGTGAGGCTTCCATCTATTAAGATGGTATTTATATCCTTTTGGTCTTCTAGGGTTTCAAATAGCTAAGGCTTCTAAACTTAATAGCTTATTATGCCCAAATGGGTTTAACTTGGTCTAATAGCTAATAACCCATTTTCTTCTTCCTTAATGAATCCAATCCATTAAATATATTATCTCATAATATATTAAAGCCAATTTAATTAATTCTAAATCCTTTTTAGTGTGTGACCCATTAGGCTCTGATGTGATATTTGTGATATTGTAATGCTACCATAAGTGCACGGGTCATACAAGTAATAAAGTAATGAATAAGATATCGTTCTACTGGGGATAAGGTCAATTACTAGTACAAACTTCAACTGTTGTTTAGCAATCCAATGATTCTTGTGATGATTAAAATAAAAATAATGAAATACCAAATAAATTAAATTAAGGAAAGATTGAGTATTGTGCAAAAATAATTGATGATAAAGATACTATCCAGATATTGAATCCCCCTAGCTATAAAGAGTATTTATAAATATTAATTCATTTAAATAAATAATAGAGCTGAATTGACATTCTTCTAAATTAGATTAAAACCTCTTTTGAGTGAATTAATCCTTAATCACTAAGTAGAATGCTAGGAATCTTTTCTCAAGCATAATTAAATAGATCATGCAATAGTAACCAAGAATTATAAACCAAAGGATCTTATAAGTCTATCTCTAGCACTCCAATAAACCCTCAATTCAAATGAGAATTCTGTTCATATCAAGCTTTCTCAAGTGAATAATATAAAAATTACAACCAATCAATAAGCATTGAAAATAAACAATTAAGAATCATAAGAATAAGATAACTCAATTAAATGATTTAATTTAATAAAAATCATTCAATCCATACAATAAAGCTACGGTTCATCAGTATCTAGATAGAAATAATTGAGTTCATGTTCATAACCAGAAAATCAAAACAAAAGAAATAAGTAAAAGAATTCAAACAATCAATGATGAATGATTTGTGTTTCTTCGCTTCAATCATTGATTCTTAATTTAAATCTTGCCTAAATTGGATCTTCACCTCCAACCTCAGTTGCCAGACTCTCTCTTTTAAAAGAAGCTGCCTCTAAGTGATAAAAACTGGATTCCTAATTCGCACTTCAGCTCAGATTTTATAACCCAGCGATTTAGCTTGACACACCCAGTGACACGGCTATGTCTCTGGGCGTGTCGATGATATTTTTTTCAGTCTTGATGACATGGGTAACAATACGGCCAAGCTGCTGGATGTGTCATAGCTTTTGTGATGCACGATTAAGGACACAGGCAGTGACACAGGCGTGCCACTGGGCTTGTCAAAGCTTCTGTAAGTTGGGCGAACGACACGGTCATTGACACATCCATGTTGTTGGGCGTGTCACTTGAAAAATTTTCCCAAAGCAGCGCTTTTCCTTATCTTTCATCCGTGATTCTGGCCTAAATGACCATAAGGCCTCAAAGTGTAAAAGATTCTGAAAATCAGCCCTAACAAGCACCGAACAAACAAATTAAACTCAATTTAACAATAAATATACCAAGGAATAGAGACAAAAATATCATCAATTATATACTTATCAAATTCCCCCACACTTGAATTTTTGTTTATCCTAAAGCAAACTAAATCACTATAATAAGTAGGAATGAAGGATCCCTCTATATCCAAAAAGAAAAGAAAAGTTTCACAATACTCGTATAAGAAAATCCGACATTCCCAACTAAAAACTAATTCTCAAAAATGACAGCTAAATTAAGAAGTTTTAAAATGAAAATATTATAGATCTAAAATTTAAAAATCCAGAGTTAAAATATTGAGAATAAAATTCTAAAAACTCAAAAGTCATGAACAAAGTAAGAAAATATAAATTTTCTCTTAAGTTCTTTAGCCTGTACTACCCTCCATTGCAGTAGCCTCCTCCTCCACCACCTGATGCAGCCGACCACTAAGGACAGTGGTATTTTTAATTTTGGGGAGTTTCCCTCAACTTATCAGTGAAGTATCTTTATCTTTATCTTTATTTTTATTTGGACTTTTGTATTTATTTTATATTTGGAATTTTATATTTTATTTAGGATTATGTTTTTATTTATTTTGGATATTAATCACTGAAAAGTACTTATTTTGATATTGTGGATGGATGAAAACTTTTATGTTGCTTTAGTTGAGTGCTTGGGTAATTGACTTCACAATGGGCTAATAGGTGTATGCAATTTTATGATCTTAGCTTATTTAAGATATATTAAAAATTTTCTTTTAAAATTTTTAAATTTAAATTGAAGATTTGGCGAAGTACTATACTTTATGAATTTTGACCTGAATGAGTTCTTAAGTTTAGTTGTAATTGATTAATTTGTGCATGTTTACTTAGAGAGGGCTCTTATTCTTTTCTTATTCATTTTAAGATTATCTTTTCCCTAGGCCTGGAACATGTTTAAAAGAACTTTTTAAGATAAAATTGAACCTTGCTAAATAGGATAAAAGATGATTTAGACATTGTTTGTTGAGCAAAACTCTTATCTACCATTTTAAAATATTGGCTATAGTTTTCTCATTTGAGCCAAATTGAATATTTATTTTTAGCTTCTTGTTCTTTCATTAAAGTAGTCATAATAATTGCCCTTTTGAGGTAATTATCTTTTGATTATTTTCTTATTATATATGCTCAATTAGAGATAGAGAATAAGATACAATAGGTCTTTTAGATTCCACTTAAATAAAATTTCAAGTTTGGGAGAGAAATAAATAAAAAATATATATATAAAGAAATAGAAAAAAATCATAAAGTAAAAAAAATAGTACAAATAAAATCTCCCAATAAAAAGCATCAAATCACAGGAGGACAAGCCACATCAAAGATAAAACAAGAAACTCTCCAACAACATTAAAAAGAGCTATAATCAAAGGACTTGGAAGGTATTCAAAAGACAAAAGACATAGTTACTAAGCATCACTTTAGCCTTACCTATTTTAGACCATATTACAAGCTTTAAAAAGACATTTTGATTTTTTTTGAATTAGTGAGATCTATTAGTGAAGAAAGTTTGATTAAACATACATATGAGAATATGTGAGTTCTTGAACTCCTTTAAAATCTTTAAGGAATGCAATGGGATGTGTCTATTTAAAGTGCAATAGTTGATTGTAATTGGCTAAATTTCTTCAATGAAGGAGGGGAGAATGAAGTAAATATGAATATAGAATTGAGTTTTGATTTGAATCTTAGAATTTTAACTGTTAATTTTTTTTTTGTATTTTAAAATGCTGAGAATGCTTGACATATGATGAAGCTTATTATAAAGGATTTTATTCTCGTTGCTTGAGAACAAGCAACGAACTAATTTTGAGAGAGTTGATAGCACATTTTATTAATAATTTATGATTATTATATTCTTTTTTGTTATTTTAAATTGAATTTAATTAATTTTTTATGAGATAAAATAAATCTTCATTTTATGAAATTAAAGTCACAAAATATGAGTTTTACGAATAAAATAGTAAATGAAATTATTAAGATTAACAGTTAATTTAGAGCAAATGAATATGGCCTAATTAAGATTTCATTTGTTAATTATTAACACTTGATATAGTGTTTTCTTCATAGTATTAAGAATGAAATTTAGGGCAATATATGACTATAACTTTTATCTTTCTAATTAAACCTAGTGGAAAACCCCTAATTAATCTTTTTAATTTTAATATATTTAATTTGGCGGCTTCTTTTCTTTTTAATTTTTTTTTCTCTTGAATAGAGATTTATGGTCCCTTGTTTTAATAGTAGCCAAACCCAAAAAAAATATCAGCCACAAAAAGAAAAAAAATGAAAAGCACATTTCAAGAATTGTAGGGACGCAATCTGTCTAATATTTACATTACAAGTTATGAGGCTAAGCATGAATCTAACAGACACAATATTTGAAATTCATTAAATTACATTTGAAAAATAAAAAAAAAAAGAAATATCAGAAGGGAAAAAAATCTCATAGAAAGAATTAATTAATGTAACAAAAAATTATTGGAAAAAAAGAAAGAAATGATTAGAAATAAACAATGAAAGAAGAGGGAGAGCCTTGGGTGAAGAACGAAGATGATGATGAAGCCAGAGACAACAGAAAATTCCTTAGACCGCCATTAGAGCCGCTTCTCGGCAGTAATAAGCGCTCTGTAATTCTCGCAAGAGCCATTGTGTATTCTTGTAGGAGCTCCGCCATGACTGCCACAGATATCATCTTATATCTTTGAGATGGGTAGATGTTGGCTTCTAATGTTGGAGTCGGAGTTTTGATTTATAGAAGAGAACGCAATGGGCGAAATGAAGCCAAATTTATAAACTAGTGGGATGGGCGACAGCAACTCTTCCTTATCTTTTAAAAAAAGTTAATTTTTATTTAATTTAAACTAATATAATAATGCTAATCCCAATTAGACAATAAAATCTTAGATGATTAAATCTTCACATATTATCAAAAAAAAAAAAAAAAATCTTCACATGATATAATAATCTGAATTTGACAATAAATCTTAGATTAAATTTGCAAGCAGACCCATATGCTAATTTTATTAAAATTAGATATGTTACCAATTAATAATAAATATTTGCACAATCAAATAAAATATTGGCAATTGCATCCTTTCTGAATAAGTTTAAGTTCAATTTCCTCTGCTATATTGTAATATTTTAAAAAATTAATAATAAATATTTAATATTTAATTATATTTAATTTATAAATTTTATTATTGGAGTAAATATGAAATTTATGTTATATGCAACTTCATAATTTTGAAAATAATGTAAACTTTTTTTTTTTAAAAAAAATAAGGATAATTATAGTAATTTTGGAAAAAAAATTAAATTATTTTTCAGTAATATATTAAAAATAAAAAAATTAAAGGCTATATGAGAAATTTTATCTAAAAATTTCTCCAATTAAAAAAAAAGGTTTCTATCAGCTTCTAGGCTTCAAATATACAATCATTATTTTTAAATAGTCACGTTTTGTGCTCTCTCGATGGTTGGCTCTGCCATGTCTTATGGTCATTGCTTGTTTGATGTAAATACCTTTGCAGTCAAGAGTTTTTTTTTTTTTTTTGAAAAAAAAATCGACCTCATTTATATTTGACTTCATTTTTTATTATTAAATTCAAAATAAGTTATGATTAAACTTTTGACATATATAATATTTTATCAAAAAAATAAAAAATACAAATTATTATAACTTGTGATCTTAAAATATTATTTTTAATTTTAATTTTTTTTATAATAGAGTTTCACAATAAAAATAATATTAATTAACAAATCTAAAATAATTTTATTCAACCGCAATCATTTTATCATTCTAAATATTTTTTTATTCACATTTAAATCAAATAATTGATTTGTGAAAATTTCATTGAACCCTTCTATTTGACTTAAATATCTCATGTGCCCTAAAATAGCAACTAAGTTTAATCCCAAATATTTTTTATCATTAAAATAAAAACAAAGGGTAAAGTCACAAAAATTCCTTGAGATTTTATAATATGCATAAAATTAAAAGTATAAAATTATCACCACACTTTTAATTTATACTATGTCAAATTAAACTATATATACTTTAGGCGATAGCATCTTATGTATGATTTTGTTTAATCTCTAATTTATGATTTTTTTTCGTATTACAATATAGGAATAGAAAATTTGAAACTGAATTCAGGAACGAAGCCTCATAAAATGTTACGAGGAACCAATCAGTTAAAATAAATAACCGTTGTATTTTTTTAAAAAATAAAAATTACGAATTTGACATATTTAATATTCATTGCTAAAATAAGTTTAACTAAATAGATTGATAAAAAAAAATTAAGTTTTATTATTTTTCTATTATGACTTAGAGTTAAATTTTTTTCTTTAAAAAATCACTAATAATTGTTGGTAAACAATTAATAATGAGTGGTCATAATTTATGAAACAATAATAAATATAACTTTTTTATTTTAACAACTTTAAGAAATTAAATTGAAAAAAATAAAAAAAATAATATAATTAATCTTAAATTTTAATTTAAAGAAAATTATAGATAATATTTATTTTAAAAAAAGAAAAATTTATAGATAATAGTGTATCATTTTAAGTAATTGGGGCTAAAGATAAGAATTTTAAATAATTATAAAAATATAAAAAAAGGCTTAAGTAATGAAAACTAAGTTGACAAACAAATTAAAGAAAATAAAAAAAATTTCAAAAAAGACTCACATATACTATGCAATTATGGTATCAAATATCAATCGTGATAAAATTTACTACAAATACATAGGGTAGTAATAGAGTGGAATAATTAATGATAGTAAATTTATCATACCAAGTTTTTTTTTCTTTTTCTAAAATAAAATTTTAATTTTGGACTAATATATATTTAGTTTTAGGTTAAATAAATACATTTGAGTTAAAATTTTAAACTTGAACTAAATTTATATAGAAAGAGTTTTAATTGGAAGGGCCTATTTTTAAAATTTTATGATATATATATATATATGTATATATGTCTCTATCTGAATTTGTTTCAGGAGAAATATTTATTCTCTAGGTTATGTCTCGATATACCGAATTTATGATATTTTAGTTTTTCAAAATTTATTTAATTAATCCAAATCTTAAATAGTTATTACAAAGCCTCAAAAAATTACATGCAAACAATCCGGTTGTATGAGACGCCAATCATGTCATGGTATAAATTATATGTTATCAGCAACCATTAATTATGATCAATTAATTAACTCAAACATGTTATAAGCTATTGAAAAAATAAAGTATTAAGAATTATATTAATTTAAGTTTCTTTAAAAATACCCTAAAAAATAAAAATATTTTTGAAAATACTTTTTTTTTTAATTTCAAAAATAACTTTTTTTTTAATTTTCAATATCAAAAATACTTCTTTTTGGATGTATATTTTGGACATACATTTAGTATATTAAAGATATATTCAAATTTTAAATATATATATTGAGTATATATTTGATATATTAAAAATATGAAAAAAATATAAGATATTTTTTATAAAAAAATTTAAAAAATATGCTATATAATTTCCTCTTAATTTAACGTTTAAAAAATATCATATTCTATTTTATTTGAAATTATATATTTCAAAAATATTCTAAGATTCCTGTTCAAAAAAATTATTCTAAGATATATAATTGAACATCATTATTATTTTATTAAATTTAAATATTATATTTTATAATATTTTAACATGCATATGCTATTAGTTTTATTAAATTTAATAATATGTTTTTTTTAAAAGAAAATTGAAAAATCAGCCTTATTATATATGAGTTAGCTAAAAAGTAAGAAAAAGATATTGTATGCATTGATTAATGTTATTAGATTTCTAAAACTATAAGGACGTGAAAAAAAATGATGAAGTGATTTACATAAATATAAATTTTGAGAGAATTACTCGATAAGACAATTTTTTTAAATAATTATTTAGTTCAGTATTTATTTTTCTTAGCATAGTATATCTATATTATACATATTTTTTAAATTAGTTTAGCTACATTTACCATTAATGATATTAAAATTTGAAAGATATATGATATTTGAATTGTAAAATTTTTAAAACAAAGTGAAAAGAAAACACATAAAAATGAAATGACATAAGAATGATATACATGTTTACATGTTTTGACTAGAAAGTCTTCATTTATGAAAACTGTTGCGCTATTCTTAATACTATATTGCAAGCACATAATATCGTGAACAAATAATAAAATATATAAATGAGTAATGTTCCCATAAGAAAAGGTTAATTTCAAGTATTAAATAATTAAATTAATTATTATTTGAAAATATATTGATTTTAAACTTAAGAAAGGAAGGTTGATTAAACTAATTAAATTTAACTCTTATATTCAAAGGCTTAAGGTTAGACTTTTCAATTAATTATATGTGGTCTTTCTAAATTATTAATTCAATTTTACTTTTCTTAACTATTAGTTGAATTTTTTTAAATTAAGTTTCAGTCTCTCTCAAAATCTAAAACTAATATTGATAATAATTCTTATATGTACTTTCGTGATCACAAAAATTAAGTCAATTCGTTAAGTTTGGTAAAGATCTTTAAACAACCACCTAAATGTTCTTATCTCTAAGCAAAAATTACTTGAGATTGTTATCTCTTTGAACTAATATTATACTTTTTACTCTCTCTCCGTTACATAATACCCTAAATCATATAACTATAGACGAGATAATTATAAGCAATAAGTACAAAAATGACAAAATAATTAAAGATAATATTATTGAATTAAATATGCAATAAATTCACCACAAGATTATTAAGAGAATTGTCTAACACTAATTTAGGGTTCAGCTTTCCATACTTGAAAATAAAACAACCAAAGAAATAAAGGAATTGTATGAAAACATTGAAACTTAGTATCTTGAAATTAAAAGAGATTAAGAATAAGAAACTAAACAATAATAAAAACTTGGATTGAATGGAGCCCTTAGTGTAGTTTGAATTTCTTCAATAACTAAGCCTCCTTCTCCTTCTTCTCCGAAAAAAACATTAGGAGAGTTGTAGAACTTGAATAGAATAAGATATTCAAAGGATGATTGAGAATAGGACTAGAGGTTTACTTTTATAGTGATCTTAGGGACTTCTAATCTTAATAGGACTAGGTTTAGGGTAGAAAATTTGAAGCAAATCACACTTTTAATCTCTTTAGGATTTTCATGGGTGTGCCTTTTAAGTTCCATGACTGTGAATAATTGCATGAGTTTCATCTGTACGGCCATGTACTTCAAAAGGCATCTAGATTTCTTCTTCATTCTTCTTATTTTCTTTCACAATACTAGTTTTTTTCCAAGGCCATATGATTTGATTTGCATAGCCTCGGAAACTCTTCTCCTTCTTTTTTGAGTACTTTTGTCTCATTTTTATTTTGCATCTCGATTTTCTTCATCTTGTCATCATATCTTAGTCAATTTGTATTTCAAACCCGTGGTTTGTAAAGCCAGGCTTTAAATTGCAAATATTCTAACTTTCACAATAAAAATTCATCAAATTTAATTGATTAACATAAAAATATAGCTAGAATAATGACCTATTTATATGTAGGATATGGATTTATCAAAAACAAAATCTAATTTGCATTTCTTTTAATGAAACTTTTTTGAAGAAAAATGAATGAATGAATGAAGAAGATGACTATATTATTAATGTTCAGTTGATTACACATCTAATATATTATATACAACAATCATCAAAGCTTCTAGATAAAAGTTTGTTATAAATATTCTAATTAACTAAATTTAGCTTTGTTATTTAAGCATATGCATGTTCTCTTGAGCATCAGAAGCTTCCACCAAAATTATGCATAGAAAGGATGAAGATCTTAGGTGAAAAATGTTGTGTATTGATCACATGAAGAAAGCTTATTGAGTGATAATTAAACACTATGTAGTGAGGCAATAAATTAACATGCAATGGCTATATCCTTCATTCCCTCCTTAAGTTAGAGGTTATTAGAGATGTAATAGTCCTAACTTGAAATAGAAATTGTCAAAAATGCTGGAGGGCAAAGGCTTGGTGAAGAAATATGCAAGCTGGTTGTTAGAAGAGACATGTCGTGGATTAATGAAGCCATCCTTGAATTTTTTTTCTCTAAGAAGATAATAGCTAATATTAAAGTGATTGGTACATTTATGGAAGACTGGATTAGCCATGATGTATGTTGTAGCTTGATTATCACACTGATAGAGTGAAATTTTGATTAATATTTTGGATAATTTTAACCATGATCTAAGAAGTTTTCCAATTGAATTTTATGGATTTTGTTTGTTTTAGTTAGAATTCTCTTATTTTAGCTTGGAAAGGCAAGATACAAGATTGTTAATGATAAGTGGTACAAAATTAAAGAAAAGTATGCAAAAATGAAGAAAGTACAAAAGTCACGCTTACGGCTCTTCAAGGCCACGACCCTAAATTTCAAACTGAATATGCCAAGATGAAAAAAAAAATTCTAGAAGCAAAATGAAACCTACGGTCGTGGCAATCCAAGACCACACCATGAGTTTGCCTACTGTCCAAATGAAGAGAAGGAAGAAAAGTCAGAGTTTGTACCTTGTGTTCAAAAGCCACGATCTTGGCATTCAAACACCATGCCCATGGTCTAATTAGCCACCATTTATAGCTGGAAAATTTGTCAAAATAGTCCATTCCAACTCAAGCCATGACTGTAACACTCATATGCCACGACCATGGAGCTGAAATTTATGACTTTAAGTTAAAAAACTTGAAAATTGAAGAACCAAACAACTATGGAAAGTTGTACTCCGACATTTTCCAACTTGCCTCCACCAAGAAGCTTCCAAGTACTCTATATAAACACACATCCTCCCAAGATTTCAAGAGGAAGAGAGATTAAAGTAAGATCCAATATTTCATTAAAGTTTTTATCATAGTTTGTATTAGGTAAATTTTGGTCCTTCATTGGAGAGAAGAGTGAAACTAGGTTCAAGGAACAAATTCAAGATTCCAAGTAGAGTTCTTCTTCAAACCAAAGAAAGAAATAGTGTTTGATCCTTCTTGTTCTTTAGATTATGCTTCAATTTTTATCTTTGATTTTTATAGTGTTTTTATTTCAATTATGAGGAACTAAATCTAATTTAGGGTTGATCCCTTATATTGAATCTATTATGGAATAATATATGCTATCTGATTTAATTAAGCTTGTCCTTTAATTATTTTATTATCTTTAATCTTAATTCTTTAATTATCTGGCCAATAATTAATTGAATTAAAATTTTGTATAATGGAGCGAGAGTGGAAGCATAATATTAGTCCAAGAAGATAACAATTTTAAGTAAGTTTTCACTTAGAGATAAGATTAACACTTAAGAGGTTGATTTAAGATTCTCACAAAACCTAATGAATTGGTTTAATTACTTATATTCACGAGAGTAGACATAAAGGTTAAATTGATATTCATTTTAGTACTTAAGAGAGACTAAAACTTGATTTAGGAGAATTCAACCAATAATCAAAAGGAAAACTAAATTAAATCAATACTTTGAGAAATCCATAATAATTCAATAAAGGTGGCTTAATCCTAAGCTTACAAATTAGTAGATTTATATTCAATAAGCAACTCATTTTATTTAGTTAAGTTTAAATAATTTTTTTTATTCAAATAATAATCAGTTTAATTATTTGGTACTTAAAATTACCCTCCTCATGGGAATGATACTCTACTTATCGCCTTATTACTTGATTATGGCATGTGAACTTGCAGATAGCTAGGCTAAGACCTAACACTCACTATAATAGAATCGAGAGCTATAAATCAACACTAAGATCACAAAGAAGATAGCTAATCCACTAGACTTCACATATCATGTTCGCCATACCCAAATACTCGGATTCAGTAAAAGAGCGAGAAACGATGCTCTATTTCTTGGTTTTCCATAAACTCAAAGCATTCCCTAAGAAGATATAAAATATAGTAATTGAGCTCCTAGTGCCTTTGTATATAGTCCAATTAGCATCACCAAGGCACTTAATTTAAGTGAATTGGTGTTGGAATAGAACAAGCCTCGGTCAGGATTCTCTTTTAGGTATATAAGGATTTAAAAAGCACATCCTAGTGCACATCTCATAGGGACTGAACAAAATGGCTTAATTAGTGAAATGCATACTTTACATATGGTCTGATAAAAGTTACATAAAGGAGTCTTCCAACCAACCTACGATATGGTTGTTGGTCTAGTAATAGAGAGCCTTAATTCTAAAAAAAGCAACTGGTTTTAGAAATTGGGGTAGCCATAAACTTGCACTCTTGAAGTCTAACATATTGGATGAGGTTTAAGATATATTTACATTGATTGATAAATAGACCTATGGTAGAGTAAGACATCTCAATGCCCAAGAAATACTTGGGTGAGACAAAGTCCTTTATTATGAAAGCTTAGTGGAGATGAGTTTTAATAGTAGTACATCCTTTGAATTGCTCTTAATTAGAACATCATCAATATATTTTAAGAGAGCAATGAAGTGAGAGGATAATTGAAGTATGAATAGGCAATGTTCATGAGGAGCTTGCTTAAAACCATATTGCTTTAATTATTTTGAAAAATTCAACATTCCACTTTCTTAAAGGCTTACTTCAAGCCATAGAGAGAATAAGTAAGATTATAAACCTAACCTTTCTGATCTCAAGCATAGTCTTCTAGAGGCAACATATATACTTCTTCATCAATAAATGCATGGAGAAAAGCATTGTTGATGTCCATTTGGTGAATTGGCCAACAACGAGCAGTAATAATAGCAAGAATTAGCCTTATTATGAATGGTTTTGCAACTTGAGAGTCTTTTTCATTAAAATCCCTTTATCTAGTTATAGCCCTTGGCCACTTGGTGTTCCTTGAGTCTATCCATAGTCCTATTAGCCTTTAATTTCAATTTATATACCCATTTAGAGCCAAAAGGAGTCTTGCCCTTTGGCAGATCAATAAGTATCCAAGTTTGATTACATTCTAAGACCTGTAATCCTTCATTCATTGCTTTAATCTGCTTTAGATCTCCAATGGCCACTCTATATGTTCTGGGTTCCTAGAGAGTAGATAAGTTTGCTGAAAAGCACACGTGTGCAATATTAAATTGACTAATACTTAGGTTAGAGTCGATGAAGCTTGTTTCAAAGTCACAAAGCAAAAGATGTGGTTTGGTTTACGTATAACTTTTTTTTAGTTTATGGTACAATAGGCATACCTGTTAGAGTGTTAATTGTTGTGGCTTTTGGAGTAGTGATGGGCACCTGCAAAGGCTCATTGGAAAGAGTATTTGGCTATTGAGGTGTAATAATGATATTAAGGTTCAAAATAATAATAAAGTTATGGTATAAAGTTATTAGAGGAGGGAATTCCTCAATTAATGGTTCTGGTAAGGTAGGAACATGTGGTTGATGCACAATTTTGAGTTTATATGGATAAGTTTCTTTAAAGAACTGAATGACTCGAGATGTAAAAATGGTTTTTTGTTGTATGTCATAGAGTTAGAAGGTTTTTAGCCAGAAGAATGGCCAAGATATGTGCATTTAGTTGATTTGGGTTCAAGCTTGCTATTGTATGGTTTGTTAATTTTAGCGAAGGCTAGGCAATCAAATGTATGAATGGTCTAGTAATTTGGAATTTCATTGAATAGGAGCTTATATGGGGTCTTCATTCTAGAAGAGTTGTAGGTAGCCTATTAATGAGAAATGTGGCATATAGTACTGCTTCTCCTAGAATTAATGTAGGAGAGCCAATTCAAACAATAGGGCCCTAGCTACTTGCATAATATGTCTATGTTTGCATTCCACTACTCCATTTTACTGTGGAGAGTAATTACAAGTCCTTTGGTAAATGGTGCCAGTTGAAATTAACATATTTTGGCACTAAGTACTCAAGAACTCCGATCTATTGTATGTATCACCCCTAATTTTTGAAAAATTTAAATAAAATAAATTAAAATTTAATATAAATTAAATAAATGAATTAAATGGAAATGAAAGGATTTTAAGTAATAAAGTAGAATGTATATTTGAAGTAAAAACAACATATACACCACATATAAAAGGAATAAAAGTAGAAAAGTTAAAATATAAAATAATAATATTTTATATAAAAATATAAAATAATTAATATATATAAAGATAAGGATGGGTTTGAAAACGAAGAGGTGAGTCTTTTCTTTCTTCTTCTTCTTCTTTAAACAGGAGTTGGAGAGAGAGGTGAGAATATAGTGAGTTTTTCATATTTACACCAATGATTGAAACATTTAAAAGATTCAAGAGAAGTTTTAGAAGTTTCTTCATCAATTGGCAAGTTACTTTATCAATTTTGCAAGTTCTTTAGAATACTATGGAAGAACATGATATGTGGATGTTAGAATTGTGTATTAGCATATTTTAATATCTTATTTGGGTATGTATGAAGTTGTTGTGAGTAGTTAATAATGATTTTAAGGATGGATTAAAGAAGTAATTGAATTTAAGTTGAGTTTGGAAGTGATTGTGTTGAAATGGTTGAGTATATGGAATGTAGAAATTTTGCCTGATACGGCTAGTGACACGGCCATGTCATTGGGCATGTCAACGGTGTTGAGTTTCAACATTGATGACATGACCAGTAACATGATCATGTCTCTGAGCGTGTTGTAGCTACTGTAAGGCAAGATAATTGATACGGCCAGTAACATACCCATGTTGTTGGGCGTGTTAAAGTTTCTGTAATGTAAGAGTAATGACACGGGCAGCAATACACCCATGTCATTGGACTTGTCAAAGCTTCTATAAAAGTGGGTTTATGACATGGTCATTAACACGCCCGTATTATTGGGCATGTTACTTGAGAAAATTGCCCAAAATAACTCTTTTCTTTGTCTTTCATTTGTATTTCCTAATTTAAATGATTTGATGTTGAGAATGCCTTAGAATATGATATTAAATGGTAGTTTATGATCACATTTGGGTTAGGCATTGAGAGAGAGTAGTTTGCCCAACCCTGGTGTTGAAAGGCAACTTGGAAGAGAAGGTTGAAGGGAGTTTTGAAGCTTGTTTTGGAGTGCTTTCTAAGGTAAGTATAAACTTCTGATAAATTTGATATGTTGGCATTAAATTGGGCTTAACACATTTTAGATGGAAAATGTATTAAGCTACTTGATATATGAACATTGTGTTGTGACATGCAAATTATTATATATGCATTATGAAAAGCCATTATTATTGGCTATATTGAATAAAATGTGAATTATGTGCAAAATATGAAAATGACCCAAAGTATTTGGGTAATGTGGTTCTATTATAAAATATCCTACGTTGATATGAAATGTTGAAATGAAATGGCATTGATATGAATGAGGAAAAAATGAAAAAAATGAGAAAGAAATTGATGATGGAAAATGTGAATTAATTTTGTGTCTAGTATGTATTCAAGTTTTAGAGTTCTGTATTTGGCAGCATGCCTATAAGGTTATCCTCACTATTTGCCTTCGGGGCTAGCTTTTGAGCATTACTTGATTTGTCTTTGGGGATAGATACTTGGTGTCATTATGGACCAAAACAGTAACTCTGAAATTTAAATAATGTATTAGTTGTTTGGGCTCATGCTTGTGTATGTAATTGCGTGAATTATTAAGTGATGAAAGAATATATTTAAAAGTGAGCTTGGATGTCACATTATAACATATCATATGAGCAATTTGCATTGACATTATTTTTAAAGTTTTATTATTATCAAAGTTTGTACCACTAGGCTTTTAGCTTAGTGTGATTGTAATTCATTGCGTAGGTGACAAAGGTGATTCGGTAGAGCCGGAGAGTTCTACTAGACCAGGTCAGGTCTAGGCGTGTGTTGGTTGAGCTTAAAGTATTTTTGTTATATCAAGATCAGAGCCATTTGCCAGCATGTATATATTTTATGTCATAGTACTTTTTGATATTATGTATATTATATTATATTTTTGGAGTATAAATATATATTGTAAATTATAAAGAATGTTTTGAATAATTGAGTAATGTGAGATTTTATATATTTTGATATATATAAATTTAAATATATATGTATAAATGTTTTGAGGAATGGGGAATAAGAAAATTTTTATTAAACTGAATTGTGACATTTCGATACCATATATGTGTATTGTACATATACTGAAAGTTGTATTATACGTATATAAAGTGTAAGGGCTTTACATTGTATGTTCTGAGTACTTTGATTTTTGTTGCAAACTGATTTTCAATCATCTTAAAAAACTTAATATCAATATTATTTGGGATTTGTAATACATCATGTAAGTCCTCACTTCCCTTGTGTAATCATTTATAAGGTTAAAAAAGTAGTGAGCACCGGAAAGAGAGGGTTGTTTATTTGGGCTCCAAATGTCAGCATAAACTAGTGAGAAAGGTGTTTGTGTTTTGGAAAATAAGGACGTGCCCAACGACATGGGCGTGTCAATGACTGTGTCACTTTCCCATTTTATAGAAGCCCAACGTCATGGGCATGTCATTGGTTATGTCATTTATCTTGCATTACAGTAGCTACAACACGCCCAACGACACAGGAGTTTCACTGGCCGTGTCATTTAAATTGCATTACAGTAGCTATGATATGCCCAGTGACACGGGTGTATCACTAGCCGTATCATTTATTTTTATCACAGTAGCTATGACACGCCCAATGACACGGACGTGTTCTTGGTCATGTCAGCAACACTGAAACACACCAACGTTGACACGCCCAGTGACATGGCCATGTCACTGGTTGTGTCAAGTAAAGTTCTATATTTCGAACACTTATCAACTTAAACTCCATATATACAAATATATGATAACAATGGATCAAAACTAGTTTCTTTAACATAGAAAGAGCTTACATCAAATATTTTCAATAAAAACTCTTCAAAGATAACTCAATCAATCACTTTAATCAATAAAATTCATAGAAATTTAGATAGTTGCAGATAAAAAATACATAAGTACATACCTCTTTCAAAATCCTTCTTCTTCTCTCTTTTCCCTCTTTTTCTTTGATTACTTGTTGATAATCTCACCTACTCTAACTAATTCTCTTAAAAAGAATTGTTGCAAAAGATGGATTTCCCTTGATTCTTTAATGAAAGGAAGAAGAAAGTAGAGAAGATGGTGATGGTGGTGGTAGATGGCATGGATGATAGGAGAAGAGGGAAGAAGATTCTACACACACACGTGTCCACATATATATATAATAAGTTCAATCTAGTGTGGCCAATATCATCTTAGATATGGTGCATCCTCACTCTTAACCTTTGATTACAATTCGATTTTTAGTCTAAAAAAACCGTAAAAATAATTTCTTCAGTAAATTTTTTAGATATACTATTCACTATTCTCCACTTATAGCATTTTTTCACGTTACTTTTATCACTATACACTATCAATTATCAACATTAGTTAAAAAGTTTCCTATTTGAAATTTTGGAACATTACAGACTTCTTGTTTTTTTAGCCATAGGGCATATTTCATATGGTATAGAATATGTTATTTTATTCATGAAATGTAAGAGAATAAGAATAACATAATACGGATGTCCCATCTATTGTGTCAAATATGCACATGATCAGTGGGATCCCTATTTATACATCAAGGACGAGTAGGTTCAGCTTTGATGGTTTTTTTATTACAATAAATAGTAAATGAAGCAAGGTCTAAAAGATATAGGTTGCCTATAACTTTTCCAATTGCCAAGCATCTATTACTCCTTACATCCTGAAGTGTACAACAATTAGGAGAAAATTTTAATTTAAGTTATTTTATTGAGTTAATTTTATAATAGATATATGGTTATGAGTAAATGATGGTGTGCATAGGATGTTAATGAGTTTCAATAAAGATTGTATGGTTATTATGCCTAAGAAGTGCACAAATATATTATTGCCATTTGGTAAGTTCATAATGAGAGGTTAGGACAAAGGTAGAACACTACTGAACAACTTAATGCCTGTACAAATTTGGTTAGAAGCATCAGTATCCACAATTAGTAATCATGAACATTAGCTTTCAGAGAGTTTGATGATATGTTACCTACAAATTATTCCACCTAGGCAAAGTTCATATAATTGTATGTTGTGATTTGCTTGTTTTTTATCATCTTTGAAAGCTCTTGTTTTTTCATTTTTACAACTCCTAGTTGAGTCTTATTCTGAATATTCTTCCCATTTTTGATCAATTCCCTTTTTATTAACTTTTGAGTTATCATTTCCATAAACACTTATGCATGTGCTTATTCCTTAATTCTTCATTGTTTTAGATCAGTGTACCATTCTTGAATCTCCACTATCTGAAGCAAGTCTCCTTGACATGGCTTGGTCTCTTGCAAAAATTATAGAATCTTTCATTATTTTTTGCAAATTCTTTCTTCTTGTACATACCTCTATCATATGTGTTGTAGTTATCATTATTTGTGGCTTTAGCAAGTGAAATGCTATTATCTATAGGTTTATCAAAATTCATATGGGTGAGTCTTTGTTTTTCAACTTTATGAATCACTAAGTGTTGTTGCTCATGATGGGTAATGGTTTCAATAACAAAATTTGATTATTTGCATTATTGAAAGACTTATTTAAGCCCATAAGAAATTACATTAGTCTACTTAATGAAACCATTTCTTTCAAAACCTTATTTGTTCCACATTCACACTTTCCATATCTGCAATGTGTTACTAAACTTAAGTTGTTCATCTCATCCCGCGACTTTCTCAAATTAGCATAGTATGCATTAACAAAAAAATTTACCTTGTTTAATTGATGAAATCTCTCTTTGTAATTGATACAATTGTGGCCATTACACTCGCCAAAGTTCTCTTCAAGATCTTTCCATAACTCCTTTGCAAAGGTTATATATATGAAAGCTTCTACAATCTTTATATTATTGGCATTAAGAATCCATGCATGAAGTGACCATTGAATATGTTCTAATATATTATTTGTATTCCCCAATCCTTTCCTTTGGAATAGCCTCACTTTCTTCTTCAAAACTTAGTTTGGTTTTAGCATTCAATGTGTAGATATCAAGATTTGGCACCTCACAATAACTATCAAGCTCAACAGTTTGGAGCAAATTGTCAAAGAAAGAGCCAAGTGACCAAGTTTGCTGAATCTACCAAATGTTGAGATGTTGAGCTCAATAAAGAAGATAATGTTGAGCTCAAAAATTTTGAAGAAAGATAATAGCCCTTGTCTATAAAAGGGCAGCTCCTGCATCTTTTTGGGGGTTCAAAAAATAACTGATCAAAGACAGGTATAGCATAAAAAGCCACTTAGCTTACCAAGTTAAAAGGTCCTAACTCTCATTAATCAGTTTTTGCCAAAGGAGATCCCAAAGAATAGTGAATCATTGTAGGTCACATTCCCTTGACAGTAAGCTTTTTAACTCTTTATACACTCATTCTTTCAATATCATTCACTTAACATTTGTTATTTGGATACTTCATTCTCATTTAAATGAAAAGCAAATGACATATGAATCGTAATATTAATGAGGACTTATAAAAAAGGGAAACAATATAATATTACAAAACCAAAGGAAAGTAAGAATATTTGACATTGAATGACCTCAATGATAACTTACTATGGACTTCTGTTTAAATGTCTATCAAGAAATATGATTGAAAAGTAACAAAAATGATCTTCTTATAAATTCATTATCAAACACTTACAGAGTATCATTTTTACTTCCGATTTTGATAAAATTATCGAGCTCATTATTCCTTAGAATTTTGAACTTGGTATTATCCATGGAATATATGTATGTGTATGTTATTTCGAGCACTAATCTTGTCTTCTGTATGCTACTGTCTAGTTTGCCATTCTCAAGATTGTCGAGCTCTATGGTAGTTTCTAGAAATCCTTAAATTTTTTTCCTTTTGTTATTATTTTTAACCATCCATGATATTGGCTTACATCTTGCATTTAGTGCTATTGTTTGAATTATTCCAATTAGATTTCACTATATATAGGGAACTTGAGGTAATCTTTTCTTTTTAGAACAATGTATAGGATTTATTTAAAAGTTAGGTAAAGTAATTATTTTTCCTTTTAAGATGCTTTGTATGAGCATGTTTCCATCTTAATGGGTGCTCTTAGGTGTATTTATCTATAAAACATGCATGTACATCATGCATAAATCCTTCCATATTTTGTGTTTATGTACACATATATGTGCTATCCTTTGTCTGATATTTTGAATATTATTACTAACATGTGAATCAAATAGGAGGCCAATCTTTCATGGATCGGGCATATTAGCAATTATAAGAAAGGTTTTTCCTATCTTATGATCTTCATATGTATCTAACTTCCCGGACCCAGAAATGATAGGTTAAGAGATTTCTCAAAAGAATCAAGAGTATGCTACCCCATCCATCATTTTCCAGGTCCTATTAGGTAGCAACTCTATTTCTCATAGGTCTCTCCATTTTAGATCTGTGAGGTCAAGAACCTGACAGTGTTGAGGCCCCTGATTACCAAGTGTGAACGGACTAGGCACTCACACAATGCTATTTTCATAGATCTACTCTATGACAAATAGTTATTTCCATTTAGCAAGTTAGAAACTAGAATAACTTCTGGATTATTTGAAGATTGGTGATAAATGCAGTCACCATTATTGACAAGCCTCAACACTTGTGATTTTCAAGTAGATTGCTCAACATTCCTGACCATTTTGATTAAGATATCAATTGAAGTATTGAAGAATAAAGAAAACAAAGTGTAACAGAGGAAACAAATAATAAGTTTATTGCTTGAGTTATAGATATGATACTAAGAAGAAAAACATATGAATGAATGAAGAAAATGATTGTATTTTTATTCAGTTGATTACAAATCTATTTTAATATATGTGATAACCATCAAAGCTTCTAGGGAAAAGTTTTTTTACTGATACTCTAACTAATTGTTACGCTAAATATGCTCTTGCGAGTTAGTGTCGCAATCAAGTAATATAAAGTGTTGATCCCATGAGGAAGGGTTAATTTCAAGTATTAAATAAATTAATTATTATTTGGAAAAGCAATTGATTATGAATAATTAAGAAAACTAAATTAATTAAACTAAAACTAATTAAATCTAACTCTTATAATTAAAGACTAGGGTTAGACTTCTTCAATGATTATTTATGGTTTTTCCAAACTATTAACTGAATTTTATTTTCTTTTGACTATTAGTTGAATCTTCCTAAATTAAATTCTAGTCTCTTTCAAGATCTAAAAGTAATATTGATATTAATTCCTATGTCTACTCTCATGATCATAAGAATTAATTCGATTTATTAAGTTTGGTGAAGATCTTTAAATAGCCTCCTAAGTGTTTTTCTTATCTCTAAGCAAAAACTACTTAAGATTATTATCTCTTTGAACTAATATTATGCTTCTACTCTTGCTCCATCACAAAATATCTTAGATCTAATAATTATTGATCAGATAATTGTAGCTTTAATCACAAAGATAATAAAATAGTTAAAGATAAAATTATATTGAATCAAGTAATTATTAAGTTCTCCATAAATAACCAATTGAATTGTCTAACCTAATTAGGGTTTGGTTACTCATAATTGAAAGAATAAACATAAAAGAACTAAAGAAAATAGATGGAGACATTAAAACTAAAGAAAAAGGAAAATTCAAACTTGAGAACTCCTTTGGATTGAATGGAAATAATGAATCTTAAATCTCTTCCTTAGACCAAGCCTTCTCTCTCTCTAAAGAAATCTTAAGAACTAAAAAGAAAATTACAATGATTCTTGGATGACTGAAAACTTGGAAAGTGGCTTGCTTATATGGAGGCTTAGGGTCTTTTAAACTGATTAGGAAAACATCTAGAGCAAATCTTGGAACTTATTTCATAATTAGGAATCTAAATTGTATAATAAATTTCAAGTTGCAACCGTTGTAAGCTTCCCACGGTTGTGGCTTCAAAATCTCATGCCTGTGCATAATTATATCGCTCAAACTCTACAAAATACCCTCAAAATGGTTCCAAATTTAAGTCCATGATCGTGGCTTCAAAATCCCACGGTTATAGACTTTAAAATGCTTTTGACCTTGCTTAATTTACCAGTAAAAAATTTGGATAGATTCGATTCAAAGTCTAGGGTCATGGATTTTAAATCTTATGGCCCTGGACTTCATCTTTTTTTTTTCTAGACTTTTTATTTTCTTACCTCCAATGATATTATTCAAATGCAAAGCCATGTATAGTAATTTATATGAGCATGTAGAGTCATTTTCTTCCAATTTTCAACTTGCTTTAGCCTTATTTTTGATATTTCTTCAATTTTTCATAATTTTTAGCTAAAATAAGCTCAATATTCTACCTTTTACAACAAAAATTGATCAAATTCAATTGATAACAATAAAAATATAACTAGAATAATCACTAAATTATATGTAAAATATGGCATTATCAAATTACTGCAAACTTTGATCATTGCTTGTCCTTAAGCAACAAGAACAATCTTATTCACAACATATCTTATTACATGTTTAATACTCTCAGGATTTTGATAAACAAAAATTTAAACAATAAAAATTTAAAAATTCAATTCTAAATCGAGTTCCATAATTGTACATTGTTTCATTCTGTCCTCCTTTAGCTAAGAATTTTAGTCAATTGCAACCAATTGTTGCACTTCAGATAGGCACATACCCTTTACATTTATTAAATATTTAAATAGAGTTTAAAATAAACTTACCTAGCTCATATACATGTTTAATAAAACATTCTCCACTAATAGGCCTTACTAACTCAAGGAAAATAAAAAAAAATTTAAAAGTTTGTAATGGGGTCTTTAATGAGATGAGGCCAAAGTGGCACTAAATAATTACTAAAATGGGTTACATCCTTTGGAAATATTTCCAAATGTTGATTCTTTTTGTCATATAAAACCTGCTTTTGCCCCTTCTTCAAATTTCTTCCCTTCTTGTTTTGAAGCTTCTTTTCTTCTCTTAAGTATTAGGGTTTTTATTCCATATATTTCCTTTTTTTCTTTATTTTTTTTCTTTATCTTTTCTTACTTTTTTTCTTAAAAAATTTTCCCCAAACTTATTTTCTTTTGAAGTGCTCAAATTAATTTTTGGAGGGTAATTTAGAACATAGGGCATATCTATATATCTTTCTTTAAATTTAAATGAAAACATATCCAAAAGAATAACCTCAATTAAGGTAGTAAATAGGCTCATTCGGAACAAGAATAAAAAGCTAAAAATATATTCAATTTGACTCAAAGGGGACACTAGAGACAATGTTCAGTTAAGTTGGATATAAGGATTTAGCTCAACAAATAATGCATAAATCATCTTTCCCCCAACTTAGTAAGGTTCATCTTCACTTAAAATGATATTTTATTTTAAACATATTCTAGGCTTAAGAAAAATGTAATATTAAAAAAATGACATAAGAGTAGGACCCCTGTCAAACTAGAATCAAAAACTCATTCAGGTCAAAATCCATAAAGTATAACACTTCACAAAATCTTCATCTCAAATTTCAAGATTTTAAAAGATGAATTTAAGTATATCAACATAATTAAAATCATTGAATAATACATAAATATTGGTCTTTCATGAAATCAACCATTCAAGTGTAAGATTTCAAGCAAGAAAAATTTTAAAATTATCCACCATCCCATAAAAATATTCAGTAAGTATCCCTAAAATTTATGAACCACTAAAGAATTTTAAAAGAGAATAGAACACTTTACTAAATTTTTAGTACTAAACTCCCCCAAACTTAAAGCTTTCCATTGTCCTCAGTGGTTTAGGCATTACGTGGTGGAGGAGAAGTGCATGCCAATGGTGTTGAGTTTTGATTGCCCATTGTTCAACTTGTAAGAAAAATATCTTCAAGAGCTCACATCAATCCAAGTTTGACCTAAAATACAAACAAAATCCTAAAAATAAAAATATAATGAAAAATTGGATTGCTTCCCAATAAGCGCTAATTTATAGTCCTTATCTTGACTATAGCTTTTATTCATCAAGGTGAAAGATCACAATTACTTCCTTGCCGACCATGTTGCCTGTTATGCTTGGAATGATGTCTCCCAAGTTCTTTGTACCCTTTAAGCGGTACTTGTGAAATTTCCATTAGAACCTTGACCAAAGTAACTACTTTAGTGTTTTGATCTTTTGTGGCGAAGCTTTGAAATAAGCCAGCTTGAAGTGGATATTTTCTCTTAAGTTTTCTTGTACCAAATCATTAATTGATTCTACTTGAAAACACTCATTTGTTAAAGTAGGGTTCTTTATCAGCTTTATCATGTTGAACTCAACTTGATCATCCTCCATGTAGACCCTTAATTTTTGACCCAGTCCAGTCCGATATTTTTAAACAGTCCAAAATAATTTTGTGGTATTTTTAATAATATTTATTACTTATAGTATTTATTTTTAATTAAAATAAAAAATAATAAAAAAAGAGAGAAAAGATAAAAAAAATAAAATTGAAAATGAAAATCGGCGACAAGCAGAATCGGCGACGAAATTTTTCATCGCTGGCGAAGTTTTACCTGCGGAGAATTGGCCAAAAGCCAATTTATCGCAGGTTTTTCCTGCAATGAACTGGCCTGTGGCCCTCGCCTAGCCTGCACGCCCCGCAGCAATATTTGCCAGCGTAATTTTTTTCGAAACCCTATTCTACTTGGTTTTGATTTTTAATTTTATTTTCTAAACGATTTTTATTTTCTTAACCAATTAGTATTAGGTTTTGATTTTTTTTATAAATACCATATCAAAAGACACAGAAAAGGGGACCTTTAGCAATTATTGGGACTTTTAGCAATTATTCAAACTTTTGAGCTTGAGACTTGGGGCTTTGATCTTTTAAAAAGGGGATCGGACTTTTGAGGGGAATTGGGACTTTTTTTGGACTTTTGATCTTTTGGAGAAGGAGATCGGACTTTTGGGATTAGGACTTTTGGAATTTTATTCAAGAACTATCTGAATTCCTTTTGGCAGTGGATTTACAATCTCAAGCTTAAAGGATCAAGAGGCAGCAAACAACATATAACCCATCCAAGGCAGCCCACACTGTCTTTGTTATTGTTCAACCAAATTCAAAATTATGGTGGAACCAACAACGGAGGTTTGAATCTCTATTTACTTGTTTATGTTTACAGTAGTCTCATCACTCAATTGGATTAATTGTTTAAACGTATAATAGATGATCAATTGTTCTACTTACTATCCAAACTCTATTTAAAACCCTAAAAACTATTTTTCAAAACCCTAATGCCTTAATACCTATAAAACATATTTTTGAAATCTAAAACCCTAATTGCACTTTTCTAAAACCACAAAACAATAATCTGCTTTCTCAAAACTATAATCAATTCTATTTTTCTAATATTTACAGTAGCTTGTTTCTTCCAATTTCGAAACCCTATTTTCTAAATCTTAAACCTTAAAATCTTAATTTTCAACACTAAAACCTACAACCCTAAAAGCCAATTTTTAAAAATTTCTGGGGCACTGCCCCCTTGACGCTCGCCCGCTAACAGGCTAGCGGGACCACCGTATGGGCTCGTCGAAGGGGTCTATATTTATTTGTGTATTATAAGCCTTTGTGTTTAACTACCTTTATTTAAAAACCCTAATTTGGTTATTAAAATTCTAAAACCCTAAATTTATACATTTATTACTTTATTTAATTTTAAATTTGATTATATAGTTTATTATATGTTTTGATGATTGATTTATTTAATTTCAATATTTGATTTGTTTATCATGGATGAATGATTTCTTTATTACTTTTATTTTGGTATTAAAAATTGTAAGAGGTATGTTTCTATGTTCTGGGTACCTCATGTCGTGAGCATCATGTAATTTATTTTATTTTAAAGTTTTTTTGGACCAATTTAAAGGATACATTTTCACCTTTCGGTGGGTGTCCTATTTAGTTTTAAATATGGATGACGCAAGGACATATTTCCATCCTTGGATGGGTGTCCATTTATTTATTTTATTTGGACATTATTGTGATTTTAATAAAGTATTTATTTATTCTTATGATTGCATGTAGCATGGATAATATCATTATATTTAAGAATTTTATAATATTAAGACTTGCAAAGGAGGTCAGTTCCAATGAACCGGGCGTTGTGGGGGGGGGGGGGGTGCTAGGCTGTTTCTCACCTTCCTCACACATATCCAACTTTTCGAACCAATTAGGGGATTGGGGATTCCTTAGGAATCGAGTCATCCACCCCTTTCTTTTTCCCGGCCCGTTCGGGTGGCTACTTTATTTTCTCCGGGCTTAGGCCCGTGTTCTCTAAGGCTCCAAGCCTAAATAGTGCCAAAGTCGCAAGAACCATTCCACCGGGAGTGGGGGCAAAAATCCCCGCTCACACTCCACTTTCAAAGTAAGCTTGCCACTTTATAAATCTATTATTGCTCCAATAGTAGCTAAGAATGATTTCCCTAAAATTAGCAGAATTTCTACATCCTCAGTCATGTCCAATATCATAAAATCAACCAGAATGTAGAATTTATCCATTTTTACAAGCACGTTCTTTAGAATTCCTTCAGGGTACTTAATTTATCAATCCGCAAGTTGCAACATCATCTTTGTCGGCTTCATCTCTATGAATCCTAATTACTTATAAACATATAGAGGCATTAAATTAACACTAGCACTTATATCATATAATGAATTTTGGAAATTGAATTCATCAATTTTGCAAGGAATAGAAAAACTCCCTGTAACTTTAAGCTTAGAAGGAAGCTTATTTTGTGTTACTGCACTACACTCCTCAATAAGTGCAATTTTAGCATTCTCCTCTTTCCTTCTCTTCTTGGATAGTAGCTCCTTTAGGAACTTCGCATAACTTGAAATTTGTAAAAGAGCATTTATAAAAAGAATATTGATGCGAAGTTGCTTGAAGATTTCTTATAACTTTTTATATTGTTATTCCCATTTGTACTTCATCAACCTTTGAGAAAAAGGAATAGGCAGCACATAGGATTTTATCTCTTGCATAACAAGTAGCTCCTCTTTTTCAACTTCACTTTCACTAATCATGTTCAAAAGAAGAAGAAATTTTGAAGTCTATAGTCTTCCTTGGGAAATCTTCAAGTTGCATTTTTCTCCTCAAGAATATAGTATTACAATATTCTCTTGGATTGATTTTTGGTTGGCTCGCAAGAGCGCCTTGAGGGAGAGTGTTAAGAGAACTTGCGATTTTGCCCACTTGAATTTCCAAGTTCCTATTTTGGATTGTAATATGTTTTACTCATGACTCAAGCCTATCATATTTTTTTCCAACTTATCAAACCTTTTTAAAGTTAACCCAATATATTACTGTAAGGCCAATTCATAAGAAGGTTTACTTTCAGGTTGATGTACTTGACTTTGATTTTCATTTCTCAAGAATGGAGTTTGATAAGGCACCTTATTATTTAGATTTCCCCATGACAAATTTGAAGACTTCTTCAATTAGGGTTGTATGTATTACCATAGGAAAGATTTTGAGGTCCATTTTGGTTTCCCATAAACTGCACTTGCTATATCCCTTGACATCTTGCAGTTTGGTGATTGCCTCCATAACTTTCATAGGCAGAAGAAAATGCAAAGTTAACATTCTTGAGCTTCTTAGCAATTGAATCTACTTTAGCTGAGAGTACGGAAAGACTGTCAACTTCATGGAGCCCTGCTTCTCTTTTAGAAATACTTCTTTTTGATGACCAATGGTAATTATTTACTGTCATCTCCTCAATTAGCTCATAAGCATCTGTAGGGATCTTGTTCATTATTGCTCCATCAATAATTGCATCTATTGTTCCTCTAGTATTCGAACTCAATCTATTGTAGAAAGTTTGAATTAAGAGCTAATCTGAGACTCCATGATGAAGAAACTTCCTTTGAAGATCTTTGAATCTCCCCTATGCATCATACAAACTTTCTCCATCATGTTGTACACAGCTAGTAATATCATTTCTCAATTTGGTAGTTTTTGTAGGTGAAAAGTATTTTGCTAGAAAAGCCACCGCTAATTGATCCCAAGTGGTTAAGGTTCTAGGTGACTTTAAGTTTAACCATGCTTTGTCATTATCCTTCAAGAAGAGTGGTAATAATCAGAGTCTAATAGCAACATCAAAGATTCCATTGATCTTGAAAGTATCACATACCTCCAAGAAGTTTGATAAATGTGTGTATGCATCTTCATGGTTATGGCCAAAAAATAATGATTGTTGCACCATGTTGATAATGCATGCTTAAGATCAAAATTGTTGGCTTGGACTATAGACTTGGTGATGCTAGATCTATTTTGTGTGGATGGTAAGGCATAATCCTTGAGACTTTTATTTTCAACATTTTCTCCCATGGTTTCTTCTTCTTCTTCTTCAAATGAGAACTCTCATTCTTCTTCTTCTTCTTCCAAAATTTCAGCTAAATTCCTCTCCTCTCTTTTTCTTCGAATTCTCTCTCTTCTTTCTTTGTTTTGTTTTTTACACAACTTTTCTATCTCAAGATTATATTCCATGAGTTTGGATTTCTGCACATGTAATTTTAATCCTATAAAGAAAAGAAAAAAAAATTAAAACAAAAATAAAAAAAATTCAAAAGTAATAAAAATTTAATATTATTGACATTGAAATTGTTGTCCTCCTTGAGAACAGTGCCAAAAATTTATTCCCTAGATCTGTTTATGCAAGTGCACAGTATCACAATCAAGTAATATAGAGAGAAGAGAGTGTCAATCCCATGTGAAATGTTAATTTCAAGTACCAAATAATTAAACTAATTATTATTTGAAAAAATAATTGATTATGAATTTTTAAGAAAACTAAATTAATTAAAATCAAACGAATTAAATTTGACTCTTATAATTAAAGACAAGGGTTAGACTTCTTCAATTGATTATTTATAATTTTTCTAAGGTATTAACTCAATTTTATTTCCTTTTGATTATTGGTTGAATCTTCCTAAATTAAATTATAGTCTTTCTGAAAATCTAAAACTAATATTGATATTAATTCTTATATCTACTCTCGTGATCACAATAATTAATTCAATTCATTAAGTTTGGTGAAGATCTTTAAACAACCTCCTAAGTATTCTTATCTCTAAGCAAAAAATTACTTAAAATTATTATCTTCTTGAATTAATATTATGATTTCACTCTTGCTCCATCACATAATATCTTAAATCTAACAATTATTGATTAGATAATTGTCACTTTAAGCACAATGATAATAAAACAATCAAAGATAAAATTATATTGAATCAAACTATTATTAAGTTATTAATAGATAATTAATTGAATTGTCTAACCGTAATTAAGGTTTTAGTTACTCACAATTGAAGGAACAAACATAAGAGAATTAAAGAAAATAGTTGAAGACATTAAAACTAAAGAAATAGGAAAAATCAAACTTGAGAACTCCTTTGGATTGAATGGAACTCTTGAATCTTGAATTTCTTCCTTAGACCAAGCCTCCTTCTCTCTATCTCCAAAGAAAACTTAAGAACTAGAAAGAAAATTACAATGAATATTGGATGATTGAAAACTTGGAAAGAGGCTTGCTTATATAGAGGCTTGGGTTATTCTAAACTGATTAAGAAAGCATATAGGGAAAATCTTGAAACTTCTTTCTTAATTAGGAATCCAAATGGTGCAACAAATTAGATGAAATCGCAAGTTGCAACTATCATAAGCATCACACAGTTGTGGCCTTGAAATTTCACATATGTGCATAATTATATTGCTCAAACTCCATAAAATTCTCCTCAAAACAATGCCAAATTCAAGTCCACGATCGTGGCTTTGAAATCTCACAGCAGTAAACTTTAAAATGCTTCTGATTTTACTTAATTCGCCACTAAAAAATTTGGACAAATTCGATTGGAAGACCCGGTTTATGGCTTTTGAATCCCATGATCTTGGACTTCAACTTTTTTTTTTCTAGACCTTTTATTTTCTTATCTCTAATGATATCTTTCAATGTATAGCCATGTGTAGTAATTTGTACAAGTGTATTGAGTCTTTTTTTTTTCTATTTTTTGTGCTCCCTTTAGCCTCTTTTTTTTTTCTTTAATTTTTCATATTTTTTATTAAAATAAGCTCAATCTTCTTATTTTTAATATCATATTTAAAGTAATAAATATGCTAACTTTCACAATAAAAATTGTTCAAATTTAATTGACAACAATAAAAATGTAATTAGAAAAATAACTAAATTATATGTAATATATGTTCTTATTACTGACTAACTACGTTTAACTCAATTAATTAAGCACATCACTCCTGAGCATCAGAAGCTTCCACCGAAACGCTGTGCATGGATGAAGAGCTTAAGCAAAAACACTGCATAAGCAAGCCTGTTGAGTGATGATGAAACGCTGTGTACCAATGTAATAAATTAACGTGCACCGGCTATATTCTTCATTTGTATTATATAAAACATTAAACTATCCTATTTATGATGGAAAATGTAATATATTTCTCAAATCACTGTATAATATAGGGAGTAATCAATAATTAATATTTTCACGTAACTATCACATATTTTCTTCGGTCAATGAAATTTTTCAATAAAAATTAAACGATAAATAGAAATATAATTATCATTTTAAATTAATTTAAAATATTAAAATTCAATCAACTTATAAATTTTAGACACTAGCACGCATGTACTATTAGAAATATGTTATTATGCGCCAATTTTTTGATAGGCATAAATTTTTTTGTCATTGATAATACTATTTTTCTAACAATTTCAAATTGTCAAAAGATTTAAGTTATTAGCTATATTAATGACAATTTGAAAAAAAATGTAGCTTTAAAATTTTTATGATATTTTAGCATAAATCATTGCAAATTGTAATTTTTAAATTTGAATACTATATTTATTGGGAACATAACTAACTTTTATTTTAAAAATACTACAAAAATTAAAAATATTTACATTTTTATAAAAAAATTAGAGTAAAACTTTAAAAATACAATATTCTTTACTAAAATAAAGATTTTTTTTAAATACCTCTTCTCTCAGTACAATCAATATTTTATATCAAAATTTAATTTTTTAAACTTCACTATTGAATAAAAATATTCTAATAAAATAATAAAAATTTATATTTTAAATTATTACTCCAACATATAAAATTTATTAATTTTTATAAAGAAAAATTTTTAATACTCACAAAAATAAATAAATAAAAAAGAAGTAAAATGTACAAAAATATATTAATAAAAATTGTTATATTTATTTTAAAATAAATTTTACATATTATACACATAAAAAAATTTAATTTCGTTATATAGATATTTGGTAGATATTCTATATATATTTCATATATATTATAGATGTTTTGTAGATATTGTGTGCATGTTATGGATTTGTTATTTAAGTTGTATATATTTTATATAGAAATTATTAAATGTTATGTAAATATTATGTGGATGTTGTGAAAATAAAAAAAATAAAAAAAATAAAAAAAACCAAATATTAAAAAAATTATGTAGATATGTAGCAGATGTTATAGATATTATTTATATTATTGTACGTGTATGTTGTATATGTTATATATATGTTATGTATATATATATATTGTGTATATATTTATTTTTTATATGTATATTAAAAATATGATATAAAAGAAATTATTTATAAATAAAAAAAATTAATAAAAATTAACGTCTAAGCAAGTAAAAAAGCAAAAAAAAAAAAGTTGTGGCATTAGTGTTTTGAAAAAAAAAGGTTTCAGCCGTAAACTTGAAAAGGAAAAACGATTTTACAGTGGAGAGCATAATTTCCTCTATTTTATTACTGTCGCTAAAATATTATTTGAGACAAGTATAATCACACAAAATTATTAAAAAAGAAACAGATGAAAAATTAAAACTTGCCATACTATTTCACTTGTAAAGAGTTTCAAGTAGTTATAAGATTTAAACTATTAGTTCTGTAGCAACAATAAAAAAATTTAAAATTTAAAATTTTTATGACAATTTAACATATATCACAATGTAATACATAAATTTAAATACAATATTATTATGACAACTATTTTTTGTTGGTGTGAGTAAAATATTATCTAAAACGAATATAATAATCACATAAAATTATTGAAAATTATTGTCCCAAAATAGCAACCAAAAGGAGGGGGTGAATTGGTTAGTTTGGAAAGTGATGGCAAATTCAAAATCAAAAAGTAAGGAATGTAGAAAATGTTAAAGAAGATTAAGTAGAAGATGAGACAATGAACACAGATTTATAGTGGTTCAGATTTACCTTAATTCTACATCCACTTCCTTAGCAACTTGTTAAGGTTCTATTAGTTTTGAGTTTTTATAAGCTTAACTCTAACTTGGTGTTTCTCTAGCTTACACCAAACTAGTACAATAGTTTGAGATCAATCCTCACAACCCTTACAAGAGTTTTTTCAGGCTCACTCTCATAACCTAAGTGTTTCCAAGCTTACACTCAAACTTGAAATTGTGTTTAATACTCACACCCAATACTCAATCAATATAAAGTAAGATTTTGATGCAAAGAAAAGAAAGATGTTAAAGTAGGCTCTTACAATCACAATGTTACATCAAAATGGAGTTGCTTATGGTTTTTATAGCCTTCAGGTCATGAAATAGCCATTTGATGTTGGGACCAACATGTTTGATTTTTGTCTTCCACTAATTTCTTTGCTAGAGCAATTTCATGGTCTGACTAAACTTGGTTCAATCGGTATACTGTGATGCCGGTCGAAGAACATGATGGTCCGGTAGGAATATTTGAGATTCTACTTAATGCTCTTTCAACGGTTGGTCCACGTGGCTTTCACTTATTGAGTGGAGATATAACGGGTTCTGACTTGAGTATTTTTTAAATAGGCCGGTCGGACTTGCACTAGGTCCGATCAGAATATCTGTGGTCCATCCAATTTTTTAGCATACTATTGGTCAGAAATCCTATTGGATGATTTGGAGAAAGTTTGCTTCAATGGTCCGGTCGGAATCCCTTGAAGTCCGAACTTCTTGTGGTACTCTGAGAAAGTGAGAGTACTTTTGACTTCGAAACCTTTTGTCTCTTTTGGTTCTTTTCTCATCCAATGCCCAGTCATAATGATGAATGGTCTGGTAGGACTAGATGTGGTACGGTGAGATTTTGGGAGTACTCTCCACCATGAAACCTTCTTTGTCTTTTGGCTCCTTTTGAAAGTGAGTGGTCTGGTCGGTCTTTTTAGTGGTCTGATCGGACTTTTCAAGGATTCTTAAAAGAAATAACTTCCTGCACAATGTAACTTGATACAAGTGTTAGTTAAATTCAATACCTAAATCAAAATTTTCCCATCCCAAGGTTCTAAGACAACCCCTAATGTCATTTTCAATAACTAAAGATTCTAGAGTTTGGATAGATAAGAGATGGTTTGGTTCTATGGGTTTGTCTTTAAGAATAGCATACTTCATCTTTCTTACTCATCTCTAAATCTAATCTTGTGGCTTCTTCTAGGAGGCTCTTCTTATTGAGAAGGGGCATTAATACCCTTTCCTTTCTCAGCTCTTGAAACCTTCTTCTTGTGTTCTTTAGGAGCCATGACTTTGAGCAAGGAAATAGATGAAAAAGAGAGTTGATTTTAGGAGAGTTTGACTTTCTTTTAGTGTTTAAGTATTTAGACTTTGATAAAAGGATGCAAATATTAATATTAGAGGGTATTTATAGTGTTTGAGAAGAAAAATAGCCATTTATAGTTGTTGGAAGAGTAAATACACGTTTTGATTGAGTTCTAATGACTAGAAATTTTTAAATTCAGAGTGAAAGTCCGGTCGGACTTCAAAAAATCAGATCGCGAAGTTTAAAAATTTTGAAAAGTTCGGTGGGACTCTATAAATTCCGAACGAGATATTGGTTTTAGGTACAACAGTCATAATATTTTGAAAAATTTTGGACATACCAATGAAAAGTATGGTGATACTTTGACAAGAAGTTTGAAACCAAGAATTTTCAAATTAGTATGGTCGGACTTATAGGTGGTCCGATCAAAATCATTCAAAAATCAGAATTTTTGAAAGATTAGAATGCTTTTAGTTGAAGATACAAATGTTTGATCAAAAATAGATATTAATGGGAGATTTGGATAAAGTAAAGTAGGTTTTCAAACAATTTATGATATGATGCTTCCATCTATCATTCCTAAATGATGTTTTATGAAGTTCATCCTTTCGTCATTTAAGGGTTTTGTGAATATATCAGCAGGTTGGTTTTGTGTATCAATAAACTTTAATAAAACATTTTGGTTTTGGACATTGTCTCTAAAGAA
The DNA here is from genome assembly GCA_947685225.1 of Garcia nutans. Taxonomy (NCBI): domain Eukaryota; kingdom Viridiplantae; phylum Streptophyta; class Magnoliopsida; order Malpighiales; family Euphorbiaceae; genus Garcia; species Garcia nutans. The sequence goes on from CANTUV010000013.1 coordinate 32,067,383, forward strand.
ATGATGCCTAATATCTATATGTTTTGATCTAGAGTGTTGAATTGGATTTTTAGATAGATTGTAATATCCCTATGCATGCCCTAGAAGTTTTGTATGTTGTTGTTGTTGTTGTTGGTTTAAATTGAGAAAAGAAAAGTATATGTATATGTGTTTTGGGAAGAAATAGGGTTTAGAGACAAGTTTATATGTTGTGTATATGATGATATATATAACATATACATTGGTCAAAAGGGTTGGTCAATGCAAGAGGAGATTTTTTTTAGGGCATGTGAAATTACCAAAGTGGGCAAGAAATTATAAAGGGAATTAAGATGTGTATGAGGGTATTATAGTAATTTTCTTTTGGATGGGTATTTAATGAGTGTTTGACTTTGTGATTTCTTCATCATCTTCTCTTCTTCTTCTTGATGTTGGCCGGCTCACCAAAGGCTAAGGAAAACAAGAGAGCAAAGGAAGATTTTGATGTTCTTAGCTCAAAGGTTGAAGGAGATTTCAAGTAAACAAGTTGGAATTTCAAGAAATTTCATTATTTGGTAAGTATTCTTTTGTTTTCTTTACTTATTTTGAAGTGGTGTTAAAGTGAATTAGAGTTTGTTGATTTTGTGATTTGGTGTGTTTGAGATGTGTTTGTGTTGTGTTTTCAAGTGTTGAATTGGTTTTAAGTTAAGAGTTTAAATAGGTATTGTTGTTGGAAGTGGTGGATGTTGAGTTTGAAAGATGGAAAAGGATGAGGATTTTAGGGTTTGTGTTTAATGTAATATTAATGTTTTGTGAGGTGATTATTGTGATAAACATGTAGAATTTGTGTTTAGAACATTGATTCCATTCATTTGAAACATGTTATATGGTGTTTGATGAGTTTGAGTGCAATTTGGAGGAGAGTTGTGCATATTAGGGTTTGTGTTTTGGGAGACACGGCCAAAAGCAATGTGTGACACGGCCAAGCCAAGGGATTTTGGGCGTGTTGGATTAGTTTTTGGGTGACATGGCCGTGTTCCCAAGCCGTGTTAGCTACTGTGAGTTTTGGTTTAAGAGACACGGCCACAAGCTTGGCCGTGTCCCTTGCCCGTGTTGCTTACTGTCCAATTGGGTTGAGTGACACGGCCACAAGCTTGGCCGTGTCCCTCAAGTGGCTGCCCGTGTCCCTCAATTGTGTGGGTTGGGGTTTTTATTCTTTGTTCTAATTGCATTGTTTTGGTTCTCCAAGGGTAGGTTGGTCCCTAAACCTAACCCTAAACACTTTAAACACACTTGAATCAATGAATGATATAATCAAATGCATGTGTAAGGTCCTAAAACTATGAATCATATCAATTGTTCTTTGCCCTAATTGCATTGTTGAGATTGAACAATGTTATGTTATGCATTGTGAATGGTAATGTGTTTCATGAGTAATATACATTGAAATTGAAATGTATATCAAAGATGCAATGATAATTCAAATAAGACATGATATGAGACAATGCCCTTGTGTTTGGCTATGATGATGCAATTGAAAGAAATAAGGCATGTTTGCCTAAATGTTGTTGAGAATTGAGAATGAAAATGATAATTGAATAATAAATGAATTGTGTGGCTAATGTGTTATTCCATTTTCAGAGTTGGTTGTTGGTGGCATGCCTAATAAGTGTAACAATCTCTTGAAGTTAGGTTGGATTGAATCCTTGAAGCCTAATTGAGATGTTACCACCCTTGAAGCTAGGTTGGGTTAGTTCTTGAAGCCAAGTTGGGTAGAAGCTTAGCATGCTTTGCTCCCCTTGAAGCTTGGTTGAACTTAATCCTTGAAGCCTAGTTGGGTATATGATATTGATAAATGTGATAACAAAACCAAAGCATTAACTCTGAAAATTGAATGGCATATTAGTGTGTCTTGGGCCCATGCTTGTCTTTGTTTAGTGTTGATTATGAATGGTTAAATGAATACTAATGAGGTATATGAAAAGATATTGAAATGTGATATGTAATGTGAAAGTATGTTGTTAGTTTTGCATATATGATGTTACATGTATAATATGGATTGAGAAATGACATTGCATTGCACTAAGTCATATCATTAGCATGATTATCTTACTAAGCCGTTGGCTTAGCGCGATAGTGTTTAATCGCGCAGGTAATAGAGTTGATAGAGTTGAACCCGAGAGTTCATCAAGACCAAGTGAGAGTAGACCTTGAAGAATCCATTTTGGGAGCTTAAAGATCAGAGCAGACTTGCCAATCATGTATACTTCTTTATATTTTGTAAAGAAATGTTTAATATGTAAATATGTACATATTTTATAACTTCCGCTGTGTAATATTTAAATGTATATATATATAACTAATATGTTTTGTTTTATAAGTAAATGATCTACTTTTCTATAATGTATAATGATAAGGGTATTGTATCAAGTTTAAAGTGTTTTGAATGTTAAGAAAACCGTAGCATCCCTATGTTTGGTGCACTTATGCTACATTGTTGTGGTTGTAGTGTGTGTGCATTGGATATGGGGGTGTTACATAGATTTATGGCACTAGTGTTATCACATTTAATAGAAATGTGTTCAAAAGTTTTTCCATAATCAAGCAATTATTATTTTATCCAAAGAGCTTGAGTACAACAAAAACATGTAGCAACATATTCGGCTTCCGCAGTGGATAAAACAGCCGACACTTATTTCTTACTAAACCAAGAAACTAGACAATCACCAAGAAAATGACATGCCCCTGTCGTACTTTTTCTATCCAAAAGACTACCGGCATAATCGGCATCTGAAAAGCCTAAAGTGTCAAATAATGTATTTCTAGGATACCAAAGCCCTAAATGCAATATATCATTCAAGTATTTCAAAATTCTTTTAGTAGCATTCAAATGTGATTCTTTAGGGCGTGATTGAAATCTAGCACATAAACATACACTATACATTACATCGGGTCTAGATGCGGTTAAGTAAAGTAAAGATCCAATAATGCCTCGATATTTCTTCTCATCTACTATCTTACCACTTTTATCTTTGCCAAGTTTCATAGATGTGCTCATGGGAGTCTTGTTAGTCTTACAACCATCCATTTCAAATTTCTTGAGGAGTTCCTTTGTGTACTTGGATTGGTTGATGAAGATCCCATCTTTGCATTGCTTGATTTGTAGTCCAAGAAAGAATTTGAGTTCACCCATCATGCTCATTTCAAATTCCTTAGTCATACAAGAAGCAAATTCCTTGCACAAAGATTCATTAGTAGTACCAAATATAATGTCATTAACATAAATTTGCACAATCAAAATGTTATGTTTATTCTTTTTAACAAAAAGAGTTGTGTCAACTTTGCCTTTTAAAAAACCATTTTCAAGCAAATATGCACTAATTCTATCATACCAAGCTCTTGGAGCTTGTTTCAATCAAATATAATGCTTTGGTAAGTTTAAAGACATGATTTGGAAGTTTATAATCTTTTAAACCGGGAGGTTGTTCAACATAAATTTTCTCATCAATAAACCCATTTAGAAATGCACTTTTAACATCCATTTGAAAAAGTTTAAAATTCATGTGACATGCAAGTGCAAGTAGTAGTATAATAGCTTCTAGTCTAGCAACGGGGATAAATATCTAATCATAGTCTATGCCTTCCTCTTGGTTATACCCTTTGGCTACCAATCTATCTTTATTTCTAGCAATGAGACCATTTTCATCAAGATTATTCTTATATCCCCATTTACATCCTATAATTGGAAGGTCTTTAGGTCTAGGAACAAGTTCCCACATATTATTTCTCTCAAATTGGTTGAGTTCATCTTGCATAGCAATCACCCAATTTTCATCACCAAGAGCCTTATTAATGGTCCTTGGCTCAATTTGAGAAACAAAAGAAAAATTAATATATAAGTGTTTAGATTTGGATCTAGTAGTTACTCTCTTTGATGTTTCATCAATAATGAATTCTTTTGGATGATCCTTCTTGTATTCCCAATCTTTAGATAGCTCTTGAGTCTCCTCTTCATGTTCATCATGATTGTTCTTTAGAGCATCAATTATTTCTTGATGTTCAAATGTATCTACAAAATCATCAAGAACACTACCTTTCCTTTGACCAAGTTTAGAGATTTCATCAAGACAATATGCATTAATTCTTTAACTACTAGAGTTCTTTTATTAAATACTCTAAATGCTTTGCTAGATGATGAGTATCCTAAAAATATGCCTTCTTCCGATTTGGATGAGAATTTTCAAGGATTATCTTTGGTATTTAATGTAAAGCATTTGCATCCAAATTGTAATATCCCAAAATTTTGAAAAATTAATTTTTGAAAATTAATCAAATGATTTAAAAGTATATATATATATAATTAAGTGAAAAGAAAAGAGAAAATGAGATATTTGAAGTATTGTACCTAGTTTGATCAAGAGAAAATGAGAAAGGATTTGATAATGAGAAATATGAATAAATTGTGTGCCTCGTATGTTATTCAATTTTCAAGTTCTGTGTTTGGCGGCATGCCTATGATTTGCCTACGGGCTAAACGCTGGGCATCACTGTGAAAATATTTTTGAGGTGAAATGACCCGGTCGTAAGCCTCAAAAATAAATCCTTGAAGCTAGGCTGGGTGAAATGACCGGGTCGTAAGCTCAGACCTAGTTGGATTATTACATTGATATATTACCTACGGGGCTAGACACATGGTGTCATTATAGACCAAAGCAGTAACTCTGAAATTTGAATAGCATATTAGTTATCTTTAGGCCCATGCTTGTGTTTGCTTTTATGTGAATTATGAATTATGTAACAATTGAGCAATTTATCAAGATATAATGATATAATGTTACGAGATATAATATCCTTATGTGTTGTGCATTAGCATTGCATTTGAACTACATTGTTATCAAAGTTTGTACCACTAAGCTTTTAGCTTAGCACGATTATGATTCATCGCACAGGTGACAGGGTAGATCCAGTTGAGCCGGAGAGTTCGTCTAGATCGAGTCGAGTCTAGGCTTGAGACCTTAAGTCAGAGTTGATTGTTGGACATCAAGATCAGAGACAAATTGCTAGCATGTATATATTTTATATTTTTGTACATATTGATTTTATGTATTTATGTATATTCCGCAAACTATCGAAAATGTTTTGGATAAACCTTTGGTAATGGAGTAATATATGTATTTTAGCAAGTAATGTTTCATCTATTATTTATATGATATCAATTGAATGTTTTAAGTTTATACAAATTTTATAATTGAAGATTTGTTTTGTTCAAATGGGTTGTGACATTCTTGTATCCTATATTCGTATATTACATATGTTGGGAGTATGTAGTGTACGTATATTAGGTATAAGGGTGTTACATTTATTTTGGTATCAGAGCCTAGGTTTGAGATTCTCAACCTAGGTGGGTTGTAAGAAAAAGAAAATTGAGATTTTTAAATATGGTTTTTAAATATGATACATGCATTGGCACTGGCAGTTTTTGATCTCTGATGTGGCAATTTCTGCTGTGTTTGCAAATATAGATAGTTATGGCGTCTCAGACACATCAGTCTGCTGAGGGTAGTGCAGAGAGTATAGCTCCTGTTGAGGGTAGAGATGGAGCTAGAGTTGAGATAGTTAGAGGGGCACCTACTCCTGTGCCAGAGAGACCAGTAGTTGATGAGATTCTGTCGGGTTAAGTACGACATATGGTGGAGTTGTTGAGGCAGGCTCTAGTTTAGAAGCCGTCGCCGCAGCCACAATTATCGACGAGGCAATATGATAAGTTGAGGAAGTTTGGAGCTGAGGACTTTATTGGTACTACAGACCCTGCTGTAACTGAGCAGTGGCTAGATAGAGTCCAGAGAGTATTCATTCAGCTGCAGGCTACCCCAGAAGAAAAGTTTGATTATGCCATATCTCTTTTGCAGAGGCATGCATATGATTGGTGGAAAACAGTTCCACATGCCCTTGATGATCCACCAATCTTGACCTACGATAATTTTCTGCGAGAGTTTGAGTAGAAGTATACTCTGAGGGAGTAAAAAGATGCAAAGAAGATAGAGTTTTTGAGTTTGAAGCAGGATAACAGGACTGTATTGGAGTATGAGGTAGAGTTTACCCGGTTGAGTCAGTATTCTGGAGGGATTATTTCTGATGAGATTGACCAGTGTAGGAGGTTTGAGGAGGGGTTAAGACTCTCTATCATGTGCATTATCACAGGCTCTCGGTATCAGGATTTTTCCCAGTTGGTTGCAGCTGCCAGGAGAGTTGAGAGAGCACAGAGTCTTACAGCAGTTGCTAGGGATGAGGAGACTAGAGCTAGGAGACCCCAGAGTGAGGCAGGGTCCTCCTTTGTGAAGAGAGGCCGAGGGGGATATTTTTCGAGGTTCAGTAGGAGCCAGAGGCAGTCTGGTAGGTCAGTACAGTAGCATAGGCAGAGATCGAGACCTACAGTTTCTGTGGCTAGTACACTGACTCCAGTGGCTCAGAGGCTGCTCCACCTGCTTGTGTTCATTGTGGTAAAGCACATGGAGGTGTCTGCTGGTGGAGATGTGCTTCGGGATTGTGTTTTAGATGTGGGTCATCAGACCATTTTATCAGAGACTGTCCAAAGCCACCAGAGGATAGACATACAGATACTGCAGCTTCTCGACCTAGTGTTAGAGGGGGTCATGGTGGTAGAGGTTCTAACAGAGGAGGTCGGACATGGTCTGGTCAGAGAGGAGGTTCTACCACAGGTAGTAGACCAGATGAGGCAGGACCATTTGTAACACCCTTATACCCTATATACGTACAATACATATTTCTAGCATATGTAAAATACGCATATACGGTACAAAAATGTCACAGACCGAGTTACTAATTTTTTTTTACATTTCCAATTTAAAATTTCAAATTCTAAATATATAAAAATTAAATAGAATATAAATATTATTTACTTGTTATAAGAACCCAAAATAAATAATATATATAAAAATCTCTGGGAAAAATTCGCCAGAGTTTTGTCTGAATTTTGGATATCCCAAAATTTAGCAATTACTCAACATGCAAAAAGAAAACACTCCCAAATAATTTTCAACCACCATCTCAACCATACTTTTCAATTTCACCAAGTTTCTCAAACATTTATACATACAGATATATATAATTTAAAACACACTTACTCTCCCATTTCAAATACAATGACCCAAACATTCTTTATAATATATAATACGTAAAATTCAAAACATAATATATTATGCATAAAACTCAAAATGTACAATAACATAAAAATATATACATGTTGCTGGCAGTGTTTCTGATCTCAATAGCAACTCTACAAGCTCAACTACAAGTCTAGACCCGACCTGGTCTAGAAGAACTCTCTGGCTCAACTGGGTCTACCCTGTCACCTACGCGATGGAAACAATCGCGCTAAGTCGAAGCCTAGTGGTTCAAACTTTGATAATAACAATATAACTCAATGCAATACCAAATGCATAATGCATATAGATGTCACATCAATCCACTTTCTTATATTTTTTTTAAATATTTCATAAGCACAACTCATAACATTATATTACTCAATTGTATCATAATTCATAATTCACATTAAAACAAAGACAAGCATGGGCCCAAAAAGGATCTAATATGCTATTCAAATTTCAGAGCTACTGCTTTGGTCCATAATGACACCATGTGTCTAGCCCCGTAGGCAATATATATATATATATATCTATGGATAATGTAACAGCCCCAGTCTCTTGGACCTCAACCCGGCTAAACCCTTAGGCCCCAGTATCTTGGTCCTCAACTCGGCTAGACTGTTACAGTTTTTGAGGCTTACGACCCAGTCTTTTCACCCCAAAAACATCATATTTATCAGTTGGCCTGGTCCCAGAACTCTGAAAATTGAATAGCATACTAGGCACACAATTTATTCATATTTCTCATTATTAATCTCTTTCTCATTTTTACATATTCAATCTAGGCACATTGCCTTATTTTCACATTTTTTTCTCATGTTTTTTATTTTTCACATCTTTCTCATTTTTCTCACTTTTCTCATTTTTATCAATATCAATTCATTTCATTATTACACATCTCATTTTTGCATTCACAACACATTACCCAATTACTTTGGGTATTTTCACATAATATGCATATTTCACATGTTACACAAATTAGCCATTATCAATGACTTTTCACAATGCATTTAACACATATATGACATTACAAATGTCATAGCATATTATTCATACACAATCAATGAACCAAGTAGTTTAACACATTTTTCAACCAAAATGTGTTAAGTCCAAATGTTATGCAAATATAGACATTATATTCAAAGTTTGTACATACCTCCACTAGCAACCCAAAGCAAACTAAAAACAACCTTCAATCCAATCTTTCTAACTTGCCCTTCACCACTTGGATAAAGCAAATCAATCTCCCTCAATGCCTAAACCAAATGTGATAGCAAATAATTATTTAGTATCACATTTAATGGCATTTCCAACATTAAATCATAATTACACATCACTCCTACAAATTTTCAAAAATTTAGCATTTCCTTACTTCAACATTGGAATTCCATTCTACTACAATTAAATTAGTGTTTTAAGTTTATTTATATTATTAAAAATATATTTTAATACATTTAAATCATTTACATTATAAAAATATACTCTTATACACAAAATCTCAAAAAAGGCCTAACCTTCCCCCATTGAAGGTTTTCCATTCCAACACAATCCGTTACTCATTCCAAGCTTATATTCATCACTTTTAACACTAAACAACATGCTTAAACAAATAAAATCACACAATTCAACCACTTTGGAAAATCACTTTTCCAAAACCCTAAATCTCCACTTCCATTCTCAAACTCCAACCCAACACCAACAAATCCAATATTTGACTTTAAAATACTTGTTTATGAATCAAAACAACTCATTTGGAAACAATTTTCACAATTAAAGTTCATGTTTTCAAAACCCAAAAAATCCATAACCCTAAATTCTCTCTCTTCACCATTCTTTAACCAAACTCCATCATCACTTCAATCTAACCTTAGAATCATTGTTAACTACCTAAAATATCATCATACACACCAATTCCAACAATTATAACATCCTACATAAAAATTCAAATTCTCACATAATCTAATTTTCCAAGGAATTCAAAGAAAAGAGATGGAAACTTACTAATTTTGGTGGAAATCACCAAAAATCCACTTGAAACTTGTTAATTCCTTCAATTTATGGAGTATGGAAGAAGCAAAATCCTTGGTCTTCAAACTTCCATGGAAGCCACATTCTTGAGAAGAAGAAGAAGAAGAAGAAGAAGAAGAAGAAGACTTTTAATATTCTTTCCTTTTCATCTTTTTTCTTAACCACACACACACATATATATATATATATATTAAAATAATTTAATATTTAATTATTTTTTAATAAATTAAAAGTCCTAATTTTCGTCTTCCATTAAAAAATAATTTATTTTTGAATTATTTTATTAATTTTGAATTTATAAGATTTAATTACCAAAATACCATTTTCTTTTAAAAAGTGTTGACTTTTATTTATGTTATGTATATTTTGCATATATATCACATATATATTCCACTTTTTCATTTAAAATTCCTTCATTTTTCATTTAAAACCATTAATTTAATTTATTCTTTTAAATTATAATTTATTTTATCCAATTTTCCAAAAATTAAAAATTTTCAAAAAATTTTGGATGTTACAATTCTCTCCCCCTAAAACAAATTTCGTCCCCGAAATTACCTGTCCTCAAGTCTGGAACAATTGGGGAAATTGACTTTGCATCGCCTGCTCACTTTCCCATGTCGCCTCCTCAATGGCATGATTCCTCCAAAGGACTTTCACAAGTGGCACCCTCTTATTCCTCAATTCTTTAACCTCTCGTGCCAAAATCGCCACTGGTTCTTCCTCGTAAGTTAGATCTGGACTCATCTCAATGGACACCACTGAGAAGATATGAGATGGGTCAGACCTATATCTCTGAAGCATCGAGACATGGAAAACATTATGTATTCGATCCAACTCAGGCGGCAAAGCTAGTCTATAAGCCACTGGACCAACTCTCTCCAACACCTCATATGGTCATATGAAACGAGGACTCAACTTCCCTTTGCGGCCAAATCTCAAAATCTTCTTCCATGGAGACACCTTCAGAAACACTTTATCTCCCACACTGAACTCTATGTCTCTTCTCTTTAAATCTAAATAAGATTTGTAACACCCCGATACTCCATATAAATACTATACATATACCTAGCATACATACAGTACATATATAAAGCATAAGGATGTCACTTTTCATCGCTATTTAAGAAAATCCTTTAACAGTGTTCAAATCACAATACATTAATTGAAAGAACCTTTACAAAATCATTATACTTTAATGATCTTACATATATAATAATCTTACATTTATTAACATTTCCTTTATACATATGAATACACTTCGTAAAAGAAATACATTATTATTCAAAAGTTTTACATGTATGCATCACCCTCTAGTTGGTCTCGACAAACTCATACTCTTCTCGTGGCTTACCGAAATACTTCATATCTTCCACCTAGTCACCTGCGCGATTACACAACCGCGCTAAGCCCGAGAGCTTAGTAGTACAAATAACATATAAACATACAATATATAAATTCCAACATAACAAGATATATTAATACTAAGTACTTATAATTTCTTAGCATGTTTGTATTTTCATTCTTAATTGCACCTTTCATATGTCTCTTCTAATTTAATATGTTATCTACATAACTACGTATCATTATCACCAATCACAGATCCATCACTAATATTCACAATCAATATATCAATACACCCATTAACATGTCATAATTCATAACATTTCATGTTATTATTTATCCACAATTCACCACTTAAGAATCCCATTTCCAACAAAGGTAATCATAGATCTCATTACTTATTTAGTTCAACCTTTATATAACACATTGAAAACAAAGACAGACTCGGGCCCAAAAACTCTAATATGTTATTCAAAGTTCAGAGTCAACTGCTTTGATCATATTCACAATAATCAAGCCCGTAGGCAACATGTATCATATCTCTATCCATGGATAGTGTAACAGACCCAGTCTCTTGGACCATCAACCCATTAACATGAGGAGATCCTCAACCCGGCTAAACTGTTACAAATGGAAGTGGTTTACGGGCCTCCCATTTCACCATCATTCCATTTTCACATTTCTCATCTGGAATCGGCTTACGGGCCTCCCATTTCGCCTATCCAGGAATTCATATCATAATTACCAATTGGAATCGGTTTACGGGCCTCCCATTTCACCTATCCAATGGTTCATAGGCATGCCATCAAAACAGGACTCTGAAAGTTGAATCAACACATTAGTTACACACTTATTCCATTATCAATTGAATCATCATAGCCAATCACAATGGCTTCATATCACATTTGAATCATCATAGCCAATCACAATGGCTTCATATCACATTTGAATCATCATAGCCAATCACAATGGCTTCATATCACATTTGAATTATCATAGCCAATCACAATGGCATCATATCACATTTGAATCATCATAGCCAATCACAATGGCATCATATCACATTTGAATCATCATATTAATATACAACATCAATTACATTAATTAAACAAATGTATCATTATTCAATCATATCATTCACCTCATTATAACTCAAAACATTAGTTCACATCTCTTTATGTCTCAATTTACACTAAGGTAATTCATTATAAAAGTAATTATAATAATAATAAATTGCATTGCACATACCTTTGTGAATGATCCTCATCTCTTCCACACTATACAGGTCATAATATTAATCACATTATAACACTTCATCACTCAAGTATACATAATCCAACACATTACACATTCATTAAGAATTATCTCTATTGTGATCCTTGACAACTCAATTGGATGATTTATTTAACATGTGTTTGAGGATCTTATTGTAGGATTAGGTTATTTCAAATAAAACAGAACATAACGTTACTCGCGGTCGCTACAAACCAGGGTACGACCGCTATACACAATCGAAAGATAGAACCTTATCACAGTAGGTTTCGCGGTCAGAAGTCCGACCTAAGTCGCGACCGCCCTTCACAATCAAAAGATGAACCCTAACACAGTAGGTTTCGCGGTCAGAAGTCCGACCTAAGTCGCGACCGCACTTCATATAATAGCGACCGCACTTAACATAATAGCGACCGCCCCAAATTACGGGTCTCTCATACAAAACCCTAAACATAGCCACATCTCTTTGCAAGGAACCAAAACACATAACACACAACATAAACTTATTCAAATAGACATCATCAAGCCACTAACACTTATTTTGCATGTATAACACAATATTCACATTAACCATACATTTAATCATTCACCAAATCCAAACCCTAAAACCAACTTCACACTTGATCTTCTACTATCAACATCCCCTTAAGCCTACAATCTTTACAACCAACTCAACACCAATTCAATCTTTTAACATACAATCAATTTTAACACTTGTAAACACATACCAAACACACCAAATCATCACATCAACAATTTATAACTCATCTTAGACACAACTTCCAAATTAACAAAGGAAAACAAGAAAGTACTTACCTTAAATGAAGAAATTCCACAAATCTTTAACCAAATCCCTTGATTCCTTCTTCAATTTGGTTCTAGCATCAAGAACACCTCTCTTCCTCTCTCTTTTCTTCCATGGCCGGCACACCAAATGAAAGGAGAAGAAATTTGATCCACAAATAAAAGTCAACCTCTCCTTTAATTTCCACCACACAAATCAAAAGAATTATTACTAAAATGCCCTTCATCCTTTTAACTTAACTTTTGTCTCTTATGTGCCCATTCATGTAATTTCACATATCACACATAAATATCCTCTTCCACTAACCATCACCTTGACTCTTCCTTTGACCAACTTATATGTTATATATATAATCATATAAACAACATATATACTTCTCTCTAAACCCTCTTTTCTTTCCCAAAACACATATGCATAAACATTCTCTTCCAATTTCTTTTCTTATCAAATAACATATACATTCAATCACATTTAAAACCAACAACATAATCAAAACTTCTAAGGCATACTTGAGGATATTACAATTCTCCCCCTCTAAAAAGAAATTTCGTCCTCGAAATTATCCATCACAATAACAACCCATTTATAACAAATCACCATTTTAATATCCATGTGAAGATAATCATATTCTTACATTATGATTTCCTCAAATCACATAACTTTTACTCTTCCCTTTAATTCAAACATCTTTTCCCCATTCATAACTCATTTATGTATCAGCATATTACCTCTTATATACATTATCATACATATCTCATACTCTTAGCATAACTATACATATTAAATCTCGATAATATTAATTCGCAATCTTAGCAAAATTTAGATCAATCGATCTAGCTATCATAATATAACCATATCTCAATATACATGACCTAATTCAATTAGGTCAAACTTATTCTCAAATTCTAATCCCTCAGGATCCATCCGTTCAACTTTTTGAGACTATCCTCATTAATAACAAATCTCTTTAAATTATCTTTCCATATCCATATATATATATATATATATATATTTATTGCTTTTATAATAGCGGTGTAATCTCACATAATTCTCATACTATAATTATCACCCATAGGTCATTCATTTAACATTATTTCTATCCATTAATTCATCTTATACAAAAATATATTCAATATCATTTTCAATTATATCTCATAATTTCTCCCATTATCATTTCCTCACATTATCATATCATTACTATATATACATAATCACTTTTCTATCTATTCTCCATGATTCAAAACATTTACACAGTTCTCTTCTCTTCCCATACTTTTTATAATTATAAACAAATTTCTAACATAGAACTTGAAAAGATATAACTTTACCATTCATAACTTCTAACCATGTTTCTTAAAACAAAATTTTCAAACTCACCCACATAATACTATAATCATATTATCTCAGACCCAAATCTGCTGAGAACAAAATTAACCAGCCAATTACACTAACAAACCATACGGCCGGAGTATAATAATAATCACGTCTGTAGTTTATAAATCAATATTGCTTCTCTATTATTCTTCTTCAAACATTTCCAATTACAGTACTAAGTTTACATATTCCTTCTCTATACTTTTGTTATTCCCAAAAGTTAACATAATTCAACTTTGTTCCAAAACAATTTACTCTTGATCATAAGATCATCATTAGCCTAACTTACATCAACAATATTATTTATAACATCTTTATGCACAACATTCAATCATATACAAATTCATTTATTACTCCACTTCTAATCTATCTCTTGTAAAACTTTTCATACATTATACTTCCCTTCATATTTTACACATATACATATAATATTTTCACGTGCATAATCCTTGAACCAGAAAACATTATATAATAGTCTAGCTCAATTATTATCATAACAATTCATCATCCAGTGTTACTCGAATCCTTTCTCACTCTTCATTTCATCTCATAGTCGAACTCTGCATAGATCAAGACCTAATCTCTCATAGGTCCACTAATACATGCCATATCATTCTCCATACCACTAGACAAGTAATTATATCCCATTTACATTCAAAGGTCACATTCACAATGTGACTTGCTTTCCACATTTCTTACATATATACACATAATCATACAATTATATTTAATTCCTCTTTTACATATCATCAACACAATTTAACATTTATTACTTTCATTGCACAACATCATTCTTATCCCTTTTTGATATGATTTAATTGTTTATCACTCCACACATACATACACTCTAACCATAATAATATTTCACAAAATCTTAATCACAATACTAAGGTGACACCTCTCTCACCTTTATTTTTTTTAAATGCATTTAATATACCATCTTTATATCCATTTGTTTACCATTCCACATATATATACATATTACATCCAATCATCTACACATTGAGCCCAATAACCTCTATACAATTTCTAAGTCTAATTATCACAATTCTCAGTTTCTTGAATCAACGTTGTTCAATCCAATTCTTACTATCAATCTTATCACATGACCTTACTTCGCACAAATCTGTCAATGCAAGTGTAATCATTCTCAATATTAATAGATATGTAGTTGTATAGGTTACAAACACGCAATACTATGCGTACATTACATTCTCAAGTGATCAACTCAATCCTTGATCACTAACATATTACATCACTTTATCACATTTCAAGTAGTCAACATTACCATGACTATTTCATCACTTGTCAAACTTTTAATTCATCAAATTACATATTTGTAAATCATTTTTAATATGTAACATTATTTATTCCACATAGATCATATACATACTATACATTAAACTTTCACTATTCAAGTATTCTTTTATTGAAACTTAATTTACTAACCTTACGTTAGTAATATCAGCTTTAAAACTCATATATAAGCCATAGTATAACATCAAAACAAAACATTTTATATATGTATATCACATATTACCACCATTACCATGAGCCTTCACCATATTCAAACATATTACACTTTTAACATTAAAATCACAATGTTGCATTACCATAACAATAAAAACAATATCAATATTCATGTTATGCATTCAACCAATAAAGCTCATACTTACAAATGTCACATTTCATTGTTTCAATAGTTATATCATCATCCATTATACTCATTCAACATAAACACACATAACCCAACAAGTATTTAATATTATAATCAAAGTTCATTTTCAATCAACAATCATGATCTCATATATGAACCTTCCCCCAACCAGGTCGGTTGCCCACTGGGCCTCAAGCCACTGCCAATCTCAGGGGTCCGCAGAAGGCAGACAGGTTCATTCATTTATATCTTTTAAACATTACTTTCTCAATTCATTTCATTCTCATAATCAAATTAGGCAAACATGCCTCAGTCATTTCAAACCACATCACTCAAATGTACATAATCAATGGCATTACACAAACTTTTTCAATGATCATCATACCTTTCACATTTCATATATCATCATTGATATATATATATATCAATTTATCTTATTCATAATTTTAGAATTATCCACATACATTTTATTTATATCGATTAACTCACTTAATATTTCACCAGATTCTCATCAATTAATAACCTATCTATCTATTTATTTCTTTATATTACATCCACATCTCAATAAGCAATAATTCAATATTTGCTTTCTTTAATTTTCCTCTCATGCAGAACTTTATCCACATGTTATTATTCATCTCATCTCATCTAATTCAATTACATTACAATTCACATAATACCACATCCGAGACCAACCTAGGTGTGAATGCATATGCATGTATTACAAATTCTATTTCCAAACTTTTCCTCTTTACTTCCATTTAAACTTTTCAAAACTCTTCTTTTTAATTCATTTTAAGCATTTCAAAACTTTTTCTTTTTAATTTCACTTAGGCCGAGAATCTCGAACCTAAGCTCTGATACCAAAATAATTGTAACACCCCGATACTCCATATAAATACTATACATATACCTAGCATACATACAGTACATATATAAAGCATAAGGATGTCACTTTTCATCGCTATTTAAGAAAATCCTTTAACAGTGTTCAAATCACAATACATTAATTGAAAGAACCTTTACAAAATCATTATACTTTAATGATCTTACATATATAATAATCTTACATTTATTAACATTTCCTTTATACATATGAATACACTTCGTAAAAGAAATACATTATTATTCAAAAGTTTTACATGTATGCATCACCCTCTAGTTGGTCTCGACAAACTCATACTCTTCTCGTGGCTTACCGAAATACTTCATATCTTCCACCTAGTCACCTGCGCGATTACACAACCGCGCTAAGCCCGAGAGCTTAGTAGTACAAATAACATATAAACATACAATATATAAATTCCAACATAACAAGATATATTAATACTAAGTACTTATAATTTCTTAGCATGTTTGTATTTTCATTCTTAATTGCACCTTTCATATGTCTCTTCTAATTTAATATGTTATCTACATAACTACGTATCATTATCACCAATCACAGATCCATCACTAATATTCACAATCAATATATCAATACACCCATTAACATGTCATAATTCATAACATTTCATGTTATTATTTATCCACAATTCACCACTTAAGAATCCCATTTCCAACAAAGGTAATCATAGATCTCATTACTTATTTAGTTCAACCTTTATATAACACATTGAAAACAAAGACAGACTCGGGCCCAAAAACTCTAATATGTTATTCAAAGTTCAGAGTCAACTGCTTTGATCATATTCACAATAATCAAGCCCGTAGGCAACATGTATCATATCTCTATCCATGGATAGTGTAACAGACCCAGTCTCTTGGACCATCAACCCATTAACATGAGGAGATCCTCAACCCGGCTAAACTGTTACAAATGGAAGTGGTTTACGGGCCTCCCATTTCACCATCATTCCATTTTCACATTTCTCATCTGGAATCGGCTTACGGGCCTCCCATTTCGCCTATCCAGGAATTCATATCATAATTACCAATTGGAATCGGTTTACGGGCCTCCCATTTCACCTATCCAATGGTTCATAGGCATGCCATCAAAACAGGACTCTGAAAGTTGAATCAACACATTAGTTACACACTTATTCCATTATCAATTGAATCATCATAGCCAATCACAATGGCTTCATATCACATTTGAATCATCATAGCCAATCACAATGGCTTCATATCACATTTGAATCATCATAGCCAATCACAATGGCTTCATATCACATTTGAATTATCATAGCCAATCACAATGGCATCATATCACATTTGAATCATCATAGCCAATCACAATGGCATCATATCACATTTGAATCATCATATTAATATACAACATCAATTACATTAATTAAACAAATGTATCATTATTCAATCATATCATTCACCTCATTATAACTCAAAACATTAGTTCACATCTCTTTATGTCTCAATTTACACTAAGGTAATTCATTATAAAAGTAATTATAATAATAATAAATTGCATTGCACATACCTTTGTGAATGATCCTCATCTCTTCCACACTATACAGGTCATAATATTAATCACATTATAACACTTCATCACTCAAGTATACATAATCCAACACATTACACATTCATTAAGAATTATCTCTATTGTGATCCTTGACAACTCAATTGGATGATTTATTTAACATGTGTTTGAGGATCTTATTGTAGGATTAGGTTATTTCAAATAAAACAGAACATAACGTTACTCGCGGTCGCTACAAACCAGGGTACGACCGCTATACACAATCGAAAGATAGAACCTTATCACAGTAGGTTTCGCGGTCAGAAGTCCGACCTAAGTCGCGACCGCCCTTCACAATCAAAAGATGAACCCTAACACAGTAGGTTTCGCGGTCAGAAGTCCGACCTAAGTCGCGACCGCACTTCATATAATAGCGACCGCACTTAACATAATAGCGACCGCCCCAAATTACGGGTCTCTCATACAAAACCCTAAACATAGCCACATCTCTTTGCAAGGAACCAAAACACATAACACACAACATAAACTTATTCAAATAGACATCATCAAGCCACTAACACTTATTTTGCATGTATAACACAATATTCACATTAACCATACATTTAATCATTCACCAAATCCAAACCCTAAAACCAACTTCACACTTGATCTTCTACTATCAACATCCCCTTAAGCCTACAATCTTTACAACCAACTCAACACCAATTCAATCTTTTAACATACAATCAATTTTAACACTTGTAAACACATACCAAACACACCAAATCATCACATCAACAATTTATAACTCATCTTAGACACAACTTCCAAATTAACAAAGGAAAACAAGAAAGTACTTACCTTAAATGAAGAAATTCCACAAATCTTTAACCAAATCCCTTGATTCCTTCTTCAATTTGGTTCTAGCATCAAGAACACCTCTCTTCCTCTCTCTTTTCTTCCATGGCCGGCACACCAAATGAAAGGAGAAGAAATTTGATCCACAAATAAAAGTCAACCTCTCCTTTAATTTCCACCACACAAATCAAAAGAATTATTACTAAAATGCCCTTCATCCTTTTAACTTAACTTTTGTCTCTTATGTGCCCATTCATGTAATTTCACATATCACACATAAATATCCTCTTCCACTAACCATCACCTTGACTCTTCCTTTGACCAACTTATATGTTATATATATAATCATATAAACAACATATATACTTCTCTCTAAACCCTCTTTTCTTTCCCAAAACACATATGCATAAACATTCTCTTCCAATTTCTTTTCTTATCAAATAACATATACATTCAATCACATTTAAAACCAACAACATAATCAAAACTTCTAAGGCATACTTGAGGATATTACAATTCTCCCCCTCTAAAAAGAAATTTCGTCCTCGAAATTATCCATCACAATAACAACCCATTTATAACAAATCACCATTTTAATATCCATGTGAAGATAATCATATTCTTACATTATGATTTCCTCAAATCACATAACTTTTACTCTTCCCTTTAATTCAAACATCTTTTCCCCATTCATAACTCATTTATGTATCAGCATATTACCTCTTATATACATTATCATACATATCTCATACTCTTAGCATAACTATACATATTAAATCTCGATAATATTAATTCGCAATCTTAGCAAAATTTAGATCAATCGATCTAGCTATCATAATATAACCATATCTCAATATACATGACCTAATTCAATTAGGTCAAACTTATTCTCAAATTCTAATCCCTCAGGATCCATCCGTTCAACTTTTTGAGACTATCCTCATTAATAACAAATCTCTTTAAATTATCTTTCCATATCCATATATATATATATATATATATATATATTTATTGCTTTTATAATAGCGGTGTAATCTCACATAATTCTCATACTATAATTATCACCCATAGGTCATTCATTTAACATTATTTCTATCCATTAATTCATCTTATACAAAAATATATTCAATATCATTTTCAATTATATCTCATAATTTCTCCCATTATCATTTCCTCACATTATCATATCATTACTATATATACATAATCACTTTTCTATCTATTCTCCATGATTCAAAACATTTACACAGTTCTCTTCTCTTCCCATACTTTTTATAATTATAAACAAATTTCTAACATAGAACTTGAAAAGATATAACTTTACCATTCATAACTTCTAACCATGTTTCTTAAAACAAAATTTTCAAACTCACCCACATAATACTATAATCATATTATCTCAGACCCAAATCTGCTGAGAACAAAATTAACCAGCCAATTACACTAACAAACCATACGGCCGGAGTATAATAATAATCACGTCTGTAGTTTATAAATCAATATTGCTTCTCTATTATTCTTCTTCAAACATTTCCAATTACAGTACTAAGTTTACATATTCCTTCTCTATACTTTTGTTATTCCCAAAAGTTAACATAATTCAACTTTGTTCCAAAACAATTTACTCTTGATCATAAGATCATCATTAGCCTAACTTACATCAACAATATTATTTATAACATCTTTATGCACAACATTCAATCATATACAAATTCATTTATTACTCCACTTCTAATCTATCTCTTGTAAAACTTTTCATACATTATACTTCCCTTCATATTTTACACATATACATATAATATTTTCACGTGCATAATCCTTGAACCAGAAAACATTATATAATAGTCTAGCTCAATTATTATCATAACAATTCATCATCCAGTGTTACTCGAATCCTTTCTCACTCTTCATTTCATCTCATAGTCGAACTCTGCATAGATCAAGACCTAATCTCTCATAGGTCCACTAATACATGCCATATCATTCTCCATACCACTAGACAAGTAATTATATCCCATTTACATTCAAAGGTCACATTCACAATGTGACTTGCTTTCCACATTTCTTACATATATACACATAATCATACAATTATATTTAATTCCTCTTTTACATATCATCAACACAATTTAACATTTATTACTTTCATTGCACAACATCATTCTTATCCCTTTTTGATATGATTTAATTGTTTATCACTCCACACATACATACACTCTAACCATAATAATATTTCACAAAATCTTAATCACAATACTAAGGTGACACCTCTCTCACCTTTATTTTTTTTAAATGCATTTAATATACCATCTTTATATCCATTTGTTTACCATTCCACATATATATACATATTACATCCAATCATCTACACATTGAGCCCAATAACCTCTATACAATTTCTAAGTCTAATTATCACAATTCTCAGTTTCTTGAATCAACGTTGTTCAATCCAATTCTTACTATCAATCTTATCACATGACCTTACTTCGCACAAATCTGTCAATGCAAGTGTAATCATTCTCAATATTAATAGATATGTAGTTGTATAGGTTACAAACACGCAATACTATGCGTACATTACATTCTCAAGTGATCAACTCAATCCTTGATCACTAACATATTACATCACTTTATCACATTTCAAGTAGTCAACATTACCATGACTATTTCATCACTTGTCAAACTTTTAATTCATCAAATTACATATTTGTAAATCATTTTTAATATGTAACATTATTTATTCCACATAGATCATATACATACTATACATTAAACTTTCACTATTCAAGTATTCTTTTATTGAAACTTAATTTACTAACCTTACGTTAGTAATATCAGCTTTAAAACTCATATATAAGCCATAGTATAACATCAAAACAAAACATTTTATATATGTATATCACATATTACCACCATTACCATGAGCCTTCACCATATTCAAACATATTACACTTTTAACATTAAAATCACAATGTTGCATTACCATAACAATAAAAACAATATCAATATTCATGTTATGCATTCAACCAATAAAGCTCATACTTACAAATGTCACATTTCATTGTTTCAATAGTTATATCATCATCCATTATACTCATTCAACATAAACACACATAACCCAACAAGTATTTAATATTATAATCAAAGTTCATTTTCAATCAACAATCATGATCTCATATATGAACCTTCCCCCAACCAGGTCGGTTGCCCACTGGGCCTCAAGCCACTGCCAATCTCAGGGGTCCGCAGAAGGCAGACAGGTTCATTCATTTATATCTTTTAAACATTACTTTCTCAATTCATTTCATTCTCATAATCAAATTAGGCAAACATGCCTCAGTCATTTCAAACCACATCACTCAAATGTACATAATCAATGGCATTACACAAACTTTTTCAATGATCATCATACCTTTCACATTTCATATATCATCATTGATATATATATATATCAATTTATCTTATTCATAATTTTAGAATTATCCACATACATTTTATTTATATCGATTAACTCACTTAATATTTCACCAGATTCTCATCAATTAATAACCTATCTATCTATTTATTTCTTTATATTACATCCACATCTCAATAAGCAATAATTCAATATTTGCTTTCTTTAATTTTCCTCTCATGCAGAACTTTATCCACATGTTATTATTCATCTCATCTCATCTAATTCAATTACATTACAATTCACATAATACCACATCCGAGACCAACCTAGGTGTGAATGCATATGCATGTATTACAAATTCTATTTCCAAACTTTTCCTCTTTACTTCCATTTAAACTTTTCAAAACTCTTCTTTTTAATTCATTTTAAGCATTTCAAAACTTTTTCTTTTTAATTTCACTTAGGCCGAGAATCTCGAACCTAAGCTCTGATACCAAAATAATTGTAACACCCCGATACTCCATATAAATACTATACATATACCTAGCATACATACAGTACATATATAAAGCATAAGGATGTCACTTTTCATCGCTATTTAAGAAAATCCTTTAACAGTGTTCAAATCACAATACATTAATTGAAAGAACCTTTACAAAATCATTATACTTTAATGATCTTACATATATAATAATCTTACATTTATTAACATTTCCTTTATACATATGAATACACTTCGTAAAAGAAATACATTATTATTCAAAAGTTTTACATGTATGCATCACCCTCTAGTTGGTCTCGACAAACTCATACTCTTCTCGTGGCTTACCGAAATACTTCATATCTTCCACCTAGTCACCTGCGCGATTACACAACCGCGCTAAGCCCGAGAGCTTAGTAGTACAAATAACATATAAACATACAATATATAAATTCCAACATAACAAGATATATTAATACTAAGTACTTATAATTTCTTAGCATGTTTGTATTTTCATTCTTAATTGCACCTTTCATATGTCTCTTCTAATTTAATATGTTATCTACATAACTACGTATCATTATCACCAATCACAGATCCATCACTAATATTCACAATCAATATATCAATACACCCATTAACATGTCATAATTCATAACATTTCATGTTATTATTTATCCACAATTCACCACTTAAGAATCCCATTTCCAACAAAGGTAATCATAGATCTCATTACTTATTTAGTTCAACCTTTATATAACACATTGAAAACAAAGACAGACTCGGGCCCAAAAACTCTAATATGTTATTCAAAGTTCAGAGTCAACTGCTTTGATCATATTCACAATAATCAAGCCCGTAGGCAACATGTATCATATCTCTATCCATGGATAGTGTAACAGACCCAGTCTCTTGGACCATCAACCCATTAACATGAGGAGATCCTCAACCCGGCTAAACTGTTACAAATGGAAGTGGTTTACGGGCCTCCCATTTCACCATCATTCCATTTTCACATTTCTCATCTGGAATCGGCTTACGGGCCTCCCATTTCGCCTATCCAGGAATTCATATCATAATTACCAATTGGAATCGGTTTACGGGCCTCCCATTTCACCTATCCAATGGTTCATAGGCATGCCATCAAAACAGGACTCTGAAAGTTGAATCAACACATTAGTTACACACTTATTCCATTATCAATTGAATCATCATAGCCAATCACAATGGCTTCATATCACATTTGAATCATCATAGCCAATCACAATGGCTTCATATCACATTTGAATCATCATAGCCAATCACAATGGCTTCATATCACATTTGAATTATCATAGCCAATCACAATGGCATCATATCACATTTGAATCATCATAGCCAATCACAATGGCATCATATCACATTTGAATCATCATATTAATATACAACATCAATTACATTAATTAAACAAATGTATCATTATTCAATCATATCATTCACCTCATTATAACTCAAAACATTAGTTCACATCTCTTTATGTCTCAATTTACACTAAGGTAATTCATTATAAAAGTAATTATAATAATAATAAATTGCATTGCACATACCTTTGTGAATGATCCTCATCTCTTCCACACTATACAGGTCATAATATTAATCACATTATAACACTTCATCACTCAAGTATACATAATCCAACACATTACACATTCATTAAGAATTATCTCTATTGTGATCCTTGACAACTCAATTGGATGATTTATTTAACATGTGTTTGAGGATCTTATTGTAGGATTAGGTTATTTCAAATAAAACAGAACATAACGTTACTCGCGGTCGCTACAAACCAGGGTACGACCGCTATACACAATCGAAAGATAGAACCTTATCACAGTAGGTTTCGCGGTCAGAAGTCCGACCTAAGTCGCGACCGCCCTTCACAATCAAAAGATGAACCCTAACACAGTAGGTTTCGCGGTCAGAAGTCCGACCTAAGTCGCGACCGCACTTCATATAATAGCGACCGCACTTAACATAATAGCGACCGCCCCAAATTACGGGTCTCTCATACAAAACCCTAAACATAGCCACATCTCTTTGCAAGGAACCAAAACACATAACACACAACATAAACTTATTCAAATAGACATCATCAAGCCACTAACACTTATTTTGCATGTATAACACAATATTCACATTAACCATACATTTAATCATTCACCAAATCCAAACCCTAAAACCAACTTCACACTTGATCTTCTACTATCAACATCCCCTTAAGCCTACAATCTTTACAACCAACTCAACACCAATTCAATCTTTTAACATACAATCAATTTTAACACTTGTAAACACATACCAAACACACCAAATCATCACATCAACAATTTATAACTCATCTTAGACACAACTTCCAAATTAACAAAGGAAAACAAGAAAGTACTTACCTTAAATGAAGAAATTCCACAAATCTTTAACCAAATCCCTTGATTCCTTCTTCAATTTGGTTCTAGCATCAAGAACACCTCTCTTCCTCTCTCTTTTCTTCCATGGCCGGCACACCAAATGAAAGGAGAAGAAATTTGATCCACAAATAAAAGTCAACCTCTCCTTTAATTTCCACCACACAAATCAAAAGAATTATTACTAAAATGCCCTTCATCCTTTTAACTTAACTTTTGTCTCTTATGTGCCCATTCATGTAATTTCACATATCACACATAAATATCCTCTTCCACTAACCATCACCTTGACTCTTCCTTTGACCAACTTATATGTTATATATATAATCATATAAACAACATATATACTTCTCTCTAAACCCTCTTTTCTTTCCCAAAACACATATGCATAAACATTCTCTTCCAATTTCTTTTCTTATCAAATAACATATACATTCAATCACATTTAAAACCAACAACATAATCAAAACTTCTAAGGCATACTTGAGGATATTACAATTCTCCCCCTCTAAAAAGAAATTTCGTCCTCGAAATTATCCATCACAATAACAACCCATTTATAACAAATCACCATTTTAATATCCATGTGAAGATAATCATATTCTTACATTATGATTTCCTCAAATCACATAACTTTTACTCTTCCCTTTAATTCAAACATCTTTTCCCCATTCATAACTCATTTATGTATCAGCATATTACCTCTTATATACATTATCATACATATCTCATACTCTTAGCATAACTATACATATTAAATCTCGATAATATTAATTCGCAATCTTAGCAAAATTTAGATCAATCGATCTAGCTATCATAATATAACCATATCTCAATATACATGACCTAATTCAATTAGGTCAAACTTATTCTCAAATTCTAATCCCTCAGGATCCATCCGTTCAACTTTTTGAGACTATCCTCATTAATAACAAATCTCTTTAAATTATCTTTCCATATCCATATATATATATATATATATATATATTTATTGCTTTTATAATAGCGGTGTAATCTCACATAATTCTCATACTATAATTATCACCCATAGGTCATTCATTTAACATTATTTCTATCCATTAATTCATCTTATACAAAAATATATTCAATATCATTTTCAATTATATCTCATAATTTCTCCCATTATCATTTCCTCACATTATCATATCATTACTATATATACATAATCACTTTTCTATCTATTCTCCATGATTCAAAACATTTACACAGTTCTCTTCTCTTCCCATACTTTTTATAATTATAAACAAATTTCTAACATAGAACTTGAAAAGATATAACTTTACCATTCATAACTTCTAACCATGTTTCTTAAAACAAAATTTTCAAACTCACCCACATAATACTATAATCATATTATCTCAGACCCAAATCTGCTGAGAACAAAATTAACCAGCCAATTACACTAACAAACCATACGGCCGGAGTATAATAATAATCACGTCTGTAGTTTATAAATCAATATTGCTTCTCTATTATTCTTCTTCAAACATTTCCAATTACAGTACTAAGTTTACATATTCCTTCTCTATACTTTTGTTATTCCCAAAAGTTAACATAATTCAACTTTGTTCCAAAACAATTTACTCTTGATCATAAGATCATCATTAGCCTAACTTACATCAACAATATTATTTATAACATCTTTATGCACAACATTCAATCATATACAAATTCATTTATTACTCCACTTCTAATCTATCTCTTGTAAAACTTTTCATACATTATACTTCCCTTCATATTTTACACATATACATATAATATTTTCACGTGCATAATCCTTGAACCAGAAAACATTATATAATAGTCTAGCTCAATTATTATCATAACAATTCATCATCCAGTGTTACTCGAATCCTTTCTCACTCTTCATTTCATCTCATAGTCGAACTCTGCATAGATCAAGACCTAATCTCTCATAGGTCCACTAATACATGCCATATCATTCTCCATACCACTAGACAAGTAATTATATCCCATTTACATTCAAAGGTCACATTCACAATGTGACTTGCTTTCCACATTTCTTACATATATACACATAATCATACAATTATATTTAATTCCTCTTTTACATATCATCAACACAATTTAACATTTATTACTTTCATTGCACAACATCATTCTTATCCCTTTTTGATATGATTTAATTGTTTATCACTCCACACATACATACACTCTAACCATAATAATATTTCACAAAATCTTAATCACAATACTAAGGTGACACCTCTCTCACCTTTATTTTTTTTAAATGCATTTAATATACCATCTTTATATCCATTTGTTTACCATTCCACATATATATACATATTACATCCAATCATCTACACATTGAGCCCAATAACCTCTATACAATTTCTAAGTCTAATTATCACAATTCTCAGTTTCTTGAATCAACGTTGTTCAATCCAATTCTTACTATCAATCTTATCACATGACCTTACTTCGCACAAATCTGTCAATGCAAGTGTAATCATTCTCAATATTAATAGATATGTAGTTGTATAGGTTACAAACACGCAATACTATGCGTACATTACATTCTCAAGTGATCAACTCAATCCTTGATCACTAACATATTACATCACTTTATCACATTTCAAGTAGTCAACATTACCATGACTATTTCATCACTTGTCAAACTTTTAATTCATCAAATTACATATTTGTAAATCATTTTTAATATGTAACATTATTTATTCCACATAGATCATATACATACTATACATTAAACTTTCACTATTCAAGTATTCTTTTATTGAAACTTAATTTACTAACCTTACGTTAGTAATATCAGCTTTAAAACTCATATATAAGCCATAGTATAACATCAAAACAAAACATTTTATATATGTATATCACATATTACCACCATTACCATGAGCCTTCACCATATTCAAACATATTACACTTTTAACATTAAAATCACAATGTTGCATTACCATAACAATAAAAACAATATCAATATTCATGTTATGCATTCAACCAATAAAGCTCATACTTACAAATGTCACATTTCATTGTTTCAATAGTTATATCATCATCCATTATACTCATTCAACATAAACACACATAACCCAACAAGTATTTAATATTATAATCAAAGTTCATTTTCAATCAACAATCATGATCTCATATATGAACCTTCCCCCAACCAGGTCGGTTGCCCACTGGGCCTCAAGCCACTGCCAATCTCAGGGGTCCGCAGAAGGCAGACAGGTTCATTCATTTATATCTTTTAAACATTACTTTCTCAATTCATTTCATTCTCATAATCAAATTAGGCAAACATGCCTCAGTCATTTCAAACCACATCACTCAAATGTACATAATCAATGGCATTACACAAACTTTTTCAATGATCATCATACCTTTCACATTTCATATATCATCATTGATATATATATATATCAATTTATCTTATTCATAATTTTAGAATTATCCACATACATTTTATTTATATCGATTAACTCACTTAATATTTCACCAGATTCTCATCAATTAATAACCTATCTATCTATTTATTTCTTTATATTACATCCACATCTCAATAAGCAATAATTCAATATTTGCTTTCTTTAATTTTCCTCTCATGCAGAACTTTATCCACATGTTATTATTCATCTCATCTCATCTAATTCAATTACATTACAATTCACATAATACCACATCCGAGACCAACCTAGGTGTGAATGCATATGCATGTATTACAAATTCTATTTCCAAACTTTTCCTCTTTACTTCCATTTAAACTTTTCAAAACTCTTCTTTTTAATTCATTTTAAGCATTTCAAAACTTTTTCTTTTTAATTTCACTTAGGCCGAGAATCTCGAACCTAAGCTCTGATACCAAAATAATTGTAACACCCCGATACTCCATATAAATACTATACATATACCTAGCATACATACAGTACATATATAAAGCATAAGGATGTCACTTTTCATCGCTATTTAAGAAAATCCTTTAACAGTGTTCAAATCACAATACATTAATTGAAAGAACCTTTACAAAATCATTATACTTTAATGATCTTACATATATAATAATCTTACATTTATTAACATTTCCTTTATACATATGAATACACTTCGTAAAAGAAATACATTATTATTCAAAAGTTTTACATGTATGCATCACCCTCTAGTTGGTCTCGACAAACTCATACTCTTCTCGTGGCTTACCGAAATACTTCATATCTTCCACCTAGTCACCTGCGCGATTACACAACCGCGCTAAGCCCGAGAGCTTAGTAGTACAAATAACATATAAACATACAATATATAAATTCCAACATAACAAGATATATTAATACTAAGTACTTATAATTTCTTAGCATGTTTGTATTTTCATTCTTAATTGCACCTTTCATATGTCTCTTCTAATTTAATATGTTATCTACATAACTACGTATCATTATCACCAATCACAGATCCATCACTAATATTCACAATCAATATATCAATACACCCATTAACATGTCATAATTCATAACATTTCATGTTATTATTTATCCACAATTCACCACTTAAGAATCCCATTTCCAACAAAGGTAATCATAGATCTCATTACTTATTTAGTTCAACCTTTATATAACACATTGAAAACAAAGACAGACTCGGGCCCAAAAACTCTAATATGTTATTCAAAGTTCAGAGTCAACTGCTTTGATCATATTCACAATAATCAAGCCCGTAGGCAACATGTATCATATCTCTATCCATGGATAGTGTAACAGACCCAGTCTCTTGGACCATCAACCCATTAACATGAGGAGATCCTCAACCCGGCTAAACTGTTACAAATGGAAGTGGTTTACGGGCCTCCCATTTCACCATCATTCCATTTTCACATTTCTCATCTGGAATCGGCTTACGGGCCTCCCATTTCGCCTATCCAGGAATTCATATCATAATTACCAATTGGAATCGGTTTACGGGCCTCCCATTTCACCTATCCAATGGTTCATAGGCATGCCATCAAAACAGGACTCTGAAAGTTGAATCAACACATTAGTTACACACTTATTCCATTATCAATTGAATCATCATAGCCAATCACAATGGCTTCATATCACATTTGAATCATCATAGCCAATCACAATGGCTTCATATCACATTTGAATCATCATAGCCAATCACAATGGCTTCATATCACATTTGAATTATCATAGCCAATCACAATGGCATCATATCACATTTGAATCATCATAGCCAATCACAATGGCATCATATCACATTTGAATCATCATATTAATATACAACATCAATTACATTAATTAAACAAATGTATCATTATTCAATCATATCATTCACCTCATTATAACTCAAAACATTAGTTCACATCTCTTTATGTCTCAATTTACACTAAGGTAATTCATTATAAAAGTAATTATAATAATAATAAATTGCATTGCACATACCTTTGTGAATGATCCTCATCTCTTCCACACTATACAGGTCATAATATTAATCACATTATAACACTTCATCACTCAAGTATACATAATCCAACACATTACACATTCATTAAGAATTATCTCTATTGTGATCCTTGACAACTCAATTGGATGATTTATTTAACATGTGTTTGAGGATCTTATTGTAGGATTAGGTTATTTCAAATAAAACAGAACATAACGTTACTCGCGGTCGCTACAAACCAGGGTACGACCGCTATACACAATCGAAAGATAGAACCTTATCACAGTAGGTTTCGCGGTCAGAAGTCCGACCTAAGTCGCGACCGCCCTTCACAATCAAAAGATGAACCCTAACACAGTAGGTTTCGCGGTCAGAAGTCCGACCTAAGTCGCGACCGCACTTCATATAATAGCGACCGCACTTAACATAATAGCGACCGCCCCAAATTACGGGTCTCTCATACAAAACCCTAAACATAGCCACATCTCTTTGCAAGGAACCAAAACACATAACACACAACATAAACTTATTCAAATAGACATCATCAAGCCACTAACACTTATTTTGCATGTATAACACAATATTCACATTAACCATACATTTAATCATTCACCAAATCCAAACCCTAAAACCAACTTCACACTTGATCTTCTACTATCAACATCCCCTTAAGCCTACAATCTTTACAACCAACTCAACACCAATT
Source organism: Garcia nutans (assembly GCA_947685225.1). Lineage (NCBI taxonomy): Eukaryota > Viridiplantae > Streptophyta > Magnoliopsida > Malpighiales > Euphorbiaceae > Garcia > Garcia nutans. The sequence continues at coordinate 32,098,731 of CANTUV010000013.1, forward strand.
CAATCTTTTAACATACAATCAATTTTAACACTTGTAAACACATACCAAACACACCAAATCATCACATCAACAATTTATAACTCATCTTAGACACAACTTCCAAATTAACAAAGGAAAACAAGAAAGTACTTACCTTAAATGAAGAAATTCCACAAATCTTTAACCAAATCCCTTGATTCCTTCTTCAATTTGGTTCTAGCATCAAGAACACCTCTCTTCCTCTCTCTTTTCTTCCATGGCCGGCACACCAAATGAAAGGAGAAGAAATTTGATCCACAAATAAAAGTCAACCTCTCCTTTAATTTCCACCACACAAATCAAAAGAATTATTACTAAAATGCCCTTCATCCTTTTAACTTAACTTTTGTCTCTTATGTGCCCATTCATGTAATTTCACATATCACACATAAATATCCTCTTCCACTAACCATCACCTTGACTCTTCCTTTGACCAACTTATATGTTATATATATAATCATATAAACAACATATATACTTCTCTCTAAACCCTCTTTTCTTTCCCAAAACACATATGCATAAACATTCTCTTCCAATTTCTTTTCTTATCAAATAACATATACATTCAATCACATTTAAAACCAACAACATAATCAAAACTTCTAAGGCATACTTGAGGATATTACAAGATTTCTGTCGGTCTGAAGCTGCTTTCAAACGACCCTGAATCACCTTCACTTTCTCGTCTGTTTCCTTAATCAAATCCGGATCAACCAGTTTACCCTCTCCAACTTCATCCCAACACAAAGGTGTCCTGCATCTCCTACCATATAAAGCCTCATAAGGAGTCATCCCAATACTTGACTGATGACTATTGTTATAAGCAAATTCAATTAATGGAAAAAATCTATCCCAATTCCCGGCAAAATCAATGAAACAACTCCTCAACATATCCTCCAAAATCTGTATCACTCTCTCTGACTGTCCATCTGTCTGAGGATGGAAAGAAGACTAAAATGCAATCGAGAACCTAGAGCATTATGCAAACTCTTCCAAAATCTCAAAGGAAACTGGGGATCTCGATCCAACACCAAAGAAACTGGGACTCCATGCAACCTGACTATCTCATTGATATACAACTCAGCCAACCTCTCAAGAGAATAATCCATTCAAAATGGAAGAAAATGAGCTGTCTTCGTCATTTGATCAACTATCACCTAGATTGCATCATGCTTCTTCTGAGTCAAAGGTAGTCTAGTCACAAAATCCATTGTCACTCACTCCCATTTCCACTCTGGCACTGATAAAGGTTGGAGCAACCCTGAAGGAACTTGGTGCCCAGCCTTCACTTTCTGGCAAGTGAGACATCTAGATACAAACTCTACTATATCCCTCTTCATACTTGACCACCAATAATGTCGGTTCAAGTCCTGATACATCTTGGTACTCCCAGGGTGCATAGCAAAAAGTGACTGATGTGCTTCCTCTAATATCATTCTTTTCAATTCTGCATCATCAGGAATACATAATCTATCTCTGTACCATAGACTTCCATCATTCCTCACATAAAAGTCTCGACTCTCCCCCTTCTAACAAACCAACACAATTTTCTGAATTCTCTCATATGCTAATTGAGCCTCCCTATTATGATCCAACAAGACTGGCCTCAACTGCAACTGAGCCATCAAAGCACCATCACCAGAAGACTCAAATCTAGCATGCAATGCTCTCAACTCAACAAGCAATGAGAGCGAATAAGCAGTCAAATCTGCCAAATATTTTGGACTCAAGGCATCAGCAACAACATTTGCCTTATTAGGATGATAATCAATCAAACAGTCGCAGTCTTTAATCAACTCTAACCACCGTCTCTGCCGAAGATTCAGCTCTCTCTGAACACCCAGGTTTTTTAAACTCTTATGATATGTATATATGAAACACTTTTGCCCATACAAATAATGCCGCCAAATCTTCAAGGCAAAGACTATTGCTGCTAATTCCAAATCATGCGTCGAATAATTCAGCTCATGCGGTTTCAACTATCGAGAGGCATAAGCAATGACTCTACCCTCCTGCATCAAAACACAACCTAAACCATTGTGTGAAACATCACTATATATCACATATGGTTTACCTTCCACAGGCAGGGTAAGGATAGGAGCTTGAGTCAACATCTCCCTCAGCTGCTCAAAAATCGCCTGACACCGATCTGTGCACACAAATTTAACTCCTTTCCGAAGTAATCTGGTGAGTGGTGTAGCTATTATAGAAAACCCTTCACAAATTGACAATAATAGCCTGCCAATCCCAAAAAACTTCTAACCTCTGTCACAGTCTTCGGTGGACTCCAATTCAAGATAACCTCAATTTTACTCGGATCAACTCTAATACCCTCTGCTGAAACCACATGACCAAGAAAAGCTACCTGATCGAGCCAGAACTCACACTTAGACAGTTTAGCATACAACTACTTCTCTCTCAGAGTTTGCAATACGATCCGCAAATGCCTATCATGATCCTCCTCATTATGCGAATACACTAAGATGTCATCAATGAAGACTACCACAAATTGATCCAATTATGGTCTGAATACCCTGTTCATCAAATCCATAAAAGCTGCTGGTGCATTCGTCAATCCAAAGGGCATCACCAGAAACTCATAATGCCCATACCTCGTACGAAAAGCTGTCTTGGGTACATCCACATCTCGACTCTCAACTGATGGTACCCTGATCTCAGATCAATCTTAGATAATACTACTGCTCCCTTCAACTGATCAAAGAGATCATCTATACGAGGCAAAGGATACTTGTTCTTGATGGTCACCACACCTTATTCAACTACCTATAATCAATACACAATCTCATGGTGCCATCCTTCTTCACAAATAACACAGGCGCTCCCCACGGGGACACACTAGGGCGGATAAACCCTTTATCCAATAACTCCTGCAACTGAACCTTCAACTCTCTCAACTTAGCAAGTGCCATCCGATAAGGGGTAATAGAGATAGGAGTGGTACCAGGCAACAAATCGATACCAAACTCCACTTCTCTCTCAGGAGGTACCCCTGGCAACTCATCAGGGAAAACATCTGGAAACTCGGCAACTGTGGGTATACTTTCAAGTAGGGATCCCACTACTCTAGTATCTATAACATGACCAAGATAAGCCTCACATCCCTTCCGATTCATCCTCCCAGCTGAAACAGCTGAAACAAACATAGATGAAAGATACCTCTGCTCACTAGATACTATAACATCCCTACCATCCCGTGTTCTCAAAGTAACACATTTCTTCAGATAGTCTACCACAGCCCCATGCTTGGATAACCAATCCATGTCCAAATTCAGATCCTATTCCCTGAAAGGCATCTCAATCAGTCATAGAGAAACTCCTCATCCTGAATAACAACTGGACTATCTCGGTGCACCCTGCTCACCACAACACTATGCCATAAAGGATTTATCACCAAGACATCAAATCCTAGGGACTCAAAATGCAATTCAGTCACAGGCAAGATGGAAGCACTTATGTATGAATGCGTAGATCTAGGATCTAATAGAGCAAGGACTGAAATACCAAATAAAGAAAATGTACCCCTTAATGACAGCTGAAGCATCTGGCTGCCTCTGCATCACATAAACCTGCTGAGATAGCCCAGCCTCATCTGGCCTACTGCCTCCGGATGTAGAGCCTCCTCTCTGACTAAATCCAGGATGACCACCTCTACTAAAACCTCTGCCACCACGACCCACTCTGACACTGGGTCAAGAAGATGCAGTATCTGCCTGCCTAACCTTTGGTGGCTCAGGACAATCTTTAATAAAATGGTTTGATGACCCACATCTAAAACACACTCCCGAAGCACCTCTCCACCAGCAGACACCTTCGTGTACTCTACCACAATGAACGCAAGTAGGTGGAGTAGGTCTCTGAGCCACTGGGGTCTGAGCACTAGCCACTGAAATTGCAGGTCTCTGTCTCTGTCTCTGCTGTACTGACCTGCCAAACTGCCCGTGACTCCTACTAAACCTCTGAAAATGTCCCCCTCAGCCTCTCTTCACCGATAAAGACCTTGCCTCACTCTGGGGTCTCCTAACTCTGGTCTCCTCAACCCTGGCAGCTGCTGCAAGACTCTGTGCCCTCTCAACACTTCTGGCAGCTATAACTAACTGGAAGAAATCCTGATACCGAGAGCCTATGATGATGCACATGATAAAGGGTCTCAGTCCCTCCTCAAACCTCCTACACCTGTCAAACTCGTCAGAAATGATTCCACCAGCATAGTGACTCAACCGAATAAACTCGATCTCATACTCGGTCACTGTCCTGGTATCCTGTCTCAGACTCAGGAATTCCATCTTCTTTGCATCTTTATACTCTCTCGGAGTATACTTCTGCTCAAATTCCCACAGGAAATCATCATAGGTCAGGACTGGTGGATCATTCAGAGCATGTGGAACCGTCTTCCACCAATCATATGCATCTCTCTGCAGAAGAGATCTGGCATAATCAAACTTCTCTTCTAGACTAGCCTGTAACTGAATAAATATCCTCTGAATCCAGTCTAGCCACTGCTCTGCTATAGCAGGATCTGTAGTACTAACAAAGTCCTCAGCCCCATACTTTCTCAATTTATCATACTGCCTCACCGGCAACTGCGGCTGTGGCTGTGGCGGCTACGGAACTGGAGCCTGCCTCAACAACTCTACCATATGCCATACCCAGCCAAGGGGAACCTCATCAGCTGCTGGTCTCACAGGAACAGAAACAGATACCTCACCAGCAGATACAACTCTAACTCCATCTCTACCCTCATCTGGAGCCACACTCTCTGCACTACCCTCAGCAGCCTGATGCGATCGAGATGCTATAACTATCTATATCTGCAAACAAAGCAGAAAATACTATATCAGAGATCAGAAACTGTCAGTGCCAATGCATGTATTACAATTAAAAACTATTTTTCAAATCCCCCATTTTCTCTTTCTATCATCCCACCTAGGTCGAGAAAATAAAACTTAGGCTCTGATACCAAAACAAATGTAACACCCTTATACCATATATACATACAATACATATTTCTAGCATATGTAAAATACGCATTTACGGTACAAAAATGTCACAGACCGAGTTACTAATTTTTTTTTTTACATTTCCAATTTAAAATTTCAAATTCTAAATATATAAAAATTAAATAGCATATAAATATTATTTACTTGTTATAAGAACTCAAAATAAATAATATATATATATATATATATAAATCTCTGAAAAAAATTTGCCAGAGTTTTGTCTGAATTTTGGATATCCCAAAATTTAGCAATTACTCAACCTGCAAAAAGAAAACACTCCCAAATAATTTTCAACCACCATCTCAACCATACTTTTTAATTTCACCAAGTTTCTCAAACATTTATACATACAGATATATATAGTTTAAAACACACTTACTATAGATATATATAATTCAAAACACACTTACTCTCCCATTTCAAATACAATGACCCAAACATTCTTTATAATATACAATACGTAAAATTCAAAACATAATATATTATGCATAAAACTCAAAATGTACAATAACATAAAAATATATACATGTTGCTGGCAGTGTTTCTGATCTCGATAGCAACTCTACAAGCTCAACTACAAGTCTAGACTCGACCTGGTCTAGAAGAACTCTCTGGCTCAACTGGGTCTACCCTGTCACCTGCGCGATAATAAACAATCGTGCTAAGCCAAAGCCTAGTGGTACAAACTTTGATAATAACAATATAACTCAATGCAATACCAAATGCATAATGCATATAGATGTCACATCAATCCACTTTCTTATATTTTTTTAAATATTTCATAAGCACAACTCATAACATTATATTACTCAATTGTATCATAATTCATAATTCACATTAAAACAAAGACAAGCATGGGCCCAAAAAGGATCTAATATGCTATTCAAATTTCAGAGTTACTTCTCTGGTCCATAATGACACCATGTGTCTAGCCCCGTAGGCAATATATATATCCAGGGATAATGTAACAGCCCCAGTCTCTTGGACCTCAACCCGGCTAGACCCTTAGGCCCCAGTATCTTGGTCCTCAACTCGGCTAGACTGTTACAGTTTTTGAGGCTTACGACCCAGTCTTTTCACCCCAAAAATATCATATTTATCAGCTGGCCTGGCTTACAACCCAGTCTTTTCACCATTCCAGCGTATAGCCCGTAGGCAATCATAGGCATGCCGCCAAACCCAGAACTCTGAAAATTGAATAACATACTAGGCACACAATTTATTCATATTTCTCATTATTAATCTCTTTCTCATTTTTACATATTCAATCTAGGCACATTCTCTTATTTTCACATTTTTTTCTCATGTTTCTCGTTTTTCACATCTTTCTCATTTTTCTCACTTTTCTCATTTTTATCAATATCAATTCATTTCATTATTACACATATCTCATTTTTGCTTTCACAACACATTACCCAATTACATTAGGTATTTTTACATAATATGCATATTTCACATGTTATACAAATTAACCATTATCAATGGCTTTTATTGCGCTCGAATTAACTCTACCACAAAGCGTCACTCGCAAGTATACGAGGTAGCTGTAGCAAAGGTGATCGCCCCAAGGTCGTCTCACAAGGAAGCTAAAGTGACTAATTGATTATCAGATTATAAATAAAAAGTAATGAAGAAATTGAAATTGCTAACAACTAATGAAAAAGATTGATTGAAGTTTAAAACGAATAAAAGTAAATTAAGCTGATGTTTTGATTCACTTGATAGAAAGGTCTAGGGTTTGCACTTCTCTACTACTTATATGTATGAACGATTATTCCTCTTAACTAATTTAATTTCAAAGATTAAATCTCAAACAACTTAATTAATCGAGTCAAGGAAATAAGCTCTCGCATTCAAACCTTTTTCAACTAATCTTATTATAATTGAAATAATCTTTTTAATAGGTTATATCTCTAATTCACCTAAGTCCTTAATTGAATTGTTCCAGTATTAGACTTCATCTCTCAATCCATCATCTAATACCTAAAACACATAATTGGTGGCTAATCAATTATATATTAACAATATTTCATTCAATCAAGGCTAAAGAAATTATTAGCTAAGAGAATAACCAATTCATACAATCATAGCAGATCCATACAAACCCTAGACTAGATAAAATTAGTTCATCATGCTATCAAACATACTCATCTCATTAATGTTCAAAGAAATCAAATTAGACATGATAATATCCATTAATACAATTTCAATGAAAATAAAGAGAATAAGTTCGAGAACAAAACCAAGTTACAAACTCCTTGAAGCTTCTGAAGAATCTCTTGTTCAAATCTTGCAAGAAGGATGTATCAATGGCTAGAACAATCTAATCTAAGCTAGATTAATCCAAAGTGTAATCAAAATCAAAGAAAACAAAGTTAAAACCCTAACTTCACTCTCTGACGGCTCAATTCAATCTCCAAATCGCCAACCCCAAAACCTAGCTTCTTTTTCCTTTTATATGAAACGTCCGCTTTAAAATCTGCTACGCCTTTGGTTCATGAGAGACACGGCCAAGTTGGATGTGACTTGGCCGTGTGGGTGCTCTTTGGAGGGACACGGCCAGTGACTTGGCCGTGTCCCATGCATGTGTCACCTACTGTAAGAATTCCTTCTTCTTTTCTTCTTTGGTTGAGTGACACGGCCAGTTGGAGGTTGACTTGGCCGTGTTGGACCCTTTTGGAGGGACACGGCCAGTGACTTGGCCGTGTCCCTTGCTTGTGTTTGCTTCTGTGAGATTTGCAATTTTCTTTTCCTTTGGAACCAAGTGAGACATGGCCAAGTTGGTGTGACTTGGCCGTGTTGGAGCATCTTTGGAGGGACACGGCCACTGACTTGGCCGTGTCCCTTGAGTGTGTCCCTCTCTGTGTCTTGAACTTCCTTTTTAACTTGGTATAGGACACGGCTAGTGACTTGGCCGTGTCCTCTACCTGTGTCAGTTACTGCCCCTTTTCTTCTTCAATTTGCTTCCTTGCCTTTTTTTAACCTAACACAAAACTTAAAACAAACTTTAAACAAGAAGTAAATAGACAATAACCAACAAAACATAAACACCATTCTAAAAACTAGATAAAAAAAATAACATAAACACTGAAATAAACTAAAACTACCAAAATTAATGAAAACACTAAACAAACCGATAAAAACTAACAAAATACCTAAATAAAACAATAATTATCATAATAAACAAGACACAAATCTATAACAAAAACTAATAAAACAACTACCCCACACTTAAAACTTTGCTTGTCCTCAAGCAAATTCACATGGCATAAATTAAAAACTCAAACAACCTTAACTATAATTCCAGCATATAAGATGAAATACTTTAAGACTCAACCATAAATATTTGCAATTTACTTCAATCAAGGATTTTCTTAACTCATTCTTTAATCCAGACATACAAATCTTATCTCTCATCTAAGTGTTTCACTCGATTTCAAAGGTTAATCACTCAAACCACTCATGACTGCATACTGCCATAAACTTGCTTAATTATCCAATCTCCCTCACTGATTTTCTCAAGAAATAATCTGAAGGTCTTTTATTTGGATGTAATGGGACTAAGGTAAAGTTGTGAGAAAAGACATTTAAGCTGGAGCATCAAGAAATGGAGTATCTAAATTAGGCACTACTCTTGCTAAGAAACTCATAACTCCTTCAACTAGCATACTCACCAACCCTTGATACTTTCATACACTTGCATACTTAAAAAAAATACATGAGTCGACATTCCTCTTTTGATGACAAATGCTAGAACATATATGAATTTTATATACAAGTGTATGAAAGTTTGTTCACAATTCACTAATCATAAATCAAGAGTCACATTTCCAAAGAAGACAATTCTTATCACCAAACACAATTCATCATTACCACTCACAATCAATACACACACCACATATCATACTTCAAAACATTAGTTTGTTCACAATTCACTAATCATAAATCATATTTCCCACAAAGGCAATTATTACCATCAACCATCATCCATCATCCATCACTAATATCCACAATTCATATATCTCATTTACAACAAATGACAGACTCGGGCCCAAAAGACACTAATATGCTATTCGACTTTCAGAGTTAATGCTTTGGTTTAATTATCACATTCATCAATATCCCAACTAGGCTTCAAGGATTAAGTTCAACCAAGCTTCAAGGGGAACAAAGCATGCTAAGTATCAACCCAACTTGGCTTCAAGAACTAATCCAACCTAGCTTCAAGGGTTGTAACATCTCAATTAGGCTTCAAGGACTAGACCCAACCAAGCTTCAAGGGGAGTAAAACATGTTAAACTTCAACCCAACTTGGCTTCAAGGATCAAGCCCAACCTAACTTCAAGAGATTGTTACCATTAGGCATGCCACCAACAACAAAACTCTGAAAATGAATAACACATTAGATACACAATTCATTGATTATTTCATCATCAATATCATTTTCAGTTCTCATCATTATTTAGGCAAACATGCCTCATTTATCACAATTGATTCATCCTCTAGGCAAACATGCCTCATTTATCACAATTGTATCATCATAGCCAATCACAATGGCTTTATATTCCATTTAAGTTATCATTGCCAATAACAATGGCTTCATATCACAATATATCTCAAATCACATTTCATGTTTCATCATTGATATATGCAACATTAATTACATTGCTAAACAAACATGTCATTAATCAATCATACCATATAGGCATACTTCAATCATGTCACTCAATCATACATAATCCATTTCATTACACATGTATCTTAAATTCATTGTCATATAATCCATGTGTCTATTTATTTCATTTTGACCATCATTATCAATCATGATAACATCACATTTCATCATTTCTCAAACACATTAACACCATTCATTATTCAAACATTTATCATAACAAATTGCATTGCACGTACCTTTCTTTTTGGATGATCATTATAGCTTTCACACTATACCAATGACAACATTAGTAACATTGAATTAATCAATATAATAATCTACTTAACACATTTATACTAAGGGTGTTAAGTCTCAAAATCATATAAAAGATTACATCTATGTAAGTTTGTACTTACCTCAAGAACTACTCCCATCACCTATATCTTTCCTTTTCCAAGAATTCTTCACATTAGGTTAATGTAACACAATTTCTTCAAAACCTAATCCAAAGATAGTTATTTCCATAAGAACATAAGAATGATAATCAATTAGAGCAACCTCAACACAAGACACGCCCACCAACACGGGCACCAACACGGCCGTGTCCATCAATTACCTTTCACACAGTAGCTAACACACTCAAGGGACACGGCCAAGCTTGTGGCCGTGTCACCCAACACATGCTCCAACACGGCCAAGACTCCCTTAGCTTGGCCGTGTCTCTCAACCAAAAGAGGCAGTGACAGACACGGTCAAGGGACACGGACAAGCCAGTGGCCGTGTCTCTCAACACCAAAATTCTAGTAGCAGACACGGGCAAGTGACACGGCCGAGACAGTGGCCGTGTCTCTCCAAATCGATCCAACACGGCTGTGTCTACCCTAATCCTGGCCGTGTCTCACAAAGAATGAAGATTTCCAATGAGGCCAAAATCATATATTCAATGTATTTCAACTTCAATAAACATAAACATACATCATTCAATCAACTCTCCATCTCATATATATTAAACCTTACTAACCAATTTCAATAATCCATCATCAACCTCACAATTAACCTTATTAATATCATCTAACTATCAATTCAACATATCAATACTCTTAATCTTCCATTAACATCACCATCACACCAATCATTTCAAATCCAACTCAAACAATAGAAATCAAGACAAAGAATTGAATACTTACTTGAATATCTTGTCAATTCTTCAATCTCTACCTTCAATTCTCTTAAAACCCCAAGATTTTGATGAAGATCATCACCTCTCTTTAACTCTCTCTCTCTCTCGTGCAAGAACCAAAAGGAGAAGAAGAAGAAAAAAGACAAATCTCTTTTCTCTTCTCACGATAGCCACCCAAATATAATAATAATAATAATAATAATAATAATAATAATAATAATAATAATAATAATAATAATAATAATAATAATAATAATAATAATAATAATTTCCAAAAGAAAATTACCTCAATGCCCTTTAACCATTTATTCTAACTCTCTTATTACTCAAATGCCCATTTAAGTACTTTCACACTCAATAAGATAAATATCTTTTCCCCTTGACTCTCCATTTGACCAACTTATATGTTTTATATACTAACATATATACAATATATACATTCCAATTACACAATCATTTTCTTTGCACAACATATATATACCTTTAATTCAAATCACACAACAATTGTATTAAAACTCCTAGGCATATATTGGGATATTACATCAACTCTTAATCTAATACAATGTGCAAAGTATGCATTTCAACCCTTAATAGCAATACCATTTTTTTTTACTTGCTTACCCCACACTTTGAAATAAACCACCCTATTGTCATATCATAAAACTCCATTCCTTAATGCAGGTATGATGATAATAAGAACATGTTAAGTTGAGAATTGTGTTGATCAAACAAGAAAAGGTCAAAGGCTCAACTTGGCTCACTAAGGAAATCAATATTAAGGGAGGTCTTTTTAAGCTAAAGGGCTAACCTAATTTGCCTTCATCATTTTAAAACTTGAGATTAAATCATAATGTGAGTTCAATTAGTATGCAAAAGCAAACTCTAGAGATGCAAAATCATGAAGGTGCACACTTAAGAAAAGAAAATCAATTGATAATAATATCAAACTATGAGGCTCAAAACTCACACAGGTGGGTTCTCAAAGATTTATATGTCATGAATTGCAGAATGTAAAAATTGATCCTGAATGAATTCAAATGCTAATTTCTATGCTGATACTAAAGTCTCAACTACAAAGCTAGAATCAAAGAAAAGATCGATAAATTTTCAACAATTATGCCATGCATAACACAATAAAACACACAGCGACAAACAAAACACGAATTAAAGAAAAGCTTAAAGAGTACCCCACACTTAAAATTTACATTGTCCTCAATGGAAAACAAGAATAATAAATAAAAAGAGTTAAAGGACAACCTGTCTTCCATCGTACCTGGTGAGGCAAAACCCTAGCTTTCCATCACAAACACAAAAGTTCAAAAACTAAAGTACAATATATAAAAATAAAATATCCAAATATAAAATGTTAACATGAAAAACAAAAAACGAAAAATAATAGCAAAAATACACTAAACAAAATAAAGCAAGGAATTCAAAATCTATGGAAAAGGTGGGTGTGAAGATGATGCAGCCGAGGGATGAAGACTCAAGATCTTGGCAAGGTTGCTGTTAATCTGTTCCAACTGCTGCAAGACCTCAGCATGGTTATGGTCCACCTTGCCCTCCAGTCTATCTACCTTGCCCTCCAGGGCCTCAATCCTAAGAAGTACCTCTTGACTTTCCGAGACCGGAGCATCCTCATCTAGGTCAAGAGAATCCAAGTCAGACTCCTCTTAGACCCGTGCTCTCTTCTGCCCGTCCCCCGGTGCTTCAGGCTCATCTGAAGGCATCACATAAGCCCCTCTCCTATGCACCACCATGTGCATCTTCTCAAGTGTAGCTAAATCCAAAGAGTCATTACCCGAAATTCTAGTCATGCGACTAGTACTCGGGTCAAAATCCTCAACAAGGGCTACTGCTAATGTGGTAATCAACCCTCCAACACAAATTGCCCCCTTTCTTTTATTAGCCATAGTATCAAAAATATCGGCTAACCAATAGCCGGCACTAACATGCATTGAATTACAAGCACAATCAAGGAAAAATAGCTCACATAATTCAACCACACCCGGGCTCTCCTTCCGAGCAAAGAATCCGCAAGACATAAACCGATGCAAATACCTCAAAGCGAAATTTCTTAATTTAGATGCTTTGGCCGATTTGGCCACATAAGTACCCGAGCCTAAAGCTCCCCAAGCAAATTGTTGTTTAAATTCTTTGGGTACCGACCTTTCCCCATGCTGATGGAAACCATATATAGCATTTAACTGTTCAATATTCAGCACAAATGATTTACCCAGCAATTTAAAACTCATTCTAGTGCAGATTTTCTTATCATCTCTTTCAACCTTAAGAGATGCTAAAAATTCTAAAGTAAGCTCCTCAAACTGCAAAGGTCTCAAGGAAACTAGAGTCTCCCACCCAAGAAATTGCACATATCGATAAAAATTAGTCATAATTTGCAGAGCATCAAGTGATTCTTCATTAACATACCTTGTCGGGAAAAAACCCCGAGCCAAAAGACTTGCTCTCTTCAAAGATAAGGTTGATGATGAGGAAGAAGCTCCTTCGGTTGTAGGCCTCTTCTTCTTGCGGTGTGAAACAATCTTTGTTCTTGGCATCTTGAGAAATCTGAAAAAATTCAAACCAAAACTTGATCAAATCAAACTTTTATGAGAAAAGAAGAAGTTTTAATGGATTATTTTTAGTTTTGGTGAAGAAATTTGAGGTTTAATGGAGGATTTTGAGCTTGGAAGCACAAAGAATGGAGTTTGCGAGAGAGAGAACGAGAGAGATGAAGAAACAGGAAATTAGGGATTTAATGGAACATCTGTGCAAAAATCGTGACTTTTTAAAAGTGAAAAAATGGGAGACACGGCCAAGTTGTGGGCAACACGGCCGTGTCATGTGCTTTTTGAGGGACATGGCCAGTGACTTGGCCGTGTCCCATGCCTGTGTTTGCTACTGGAACTAGAGGTGCAAAATAAAAAAATCAAAGAGCAATTTTTTTTTTGGTGAAGACTTGGCCGTGTCCAGTGACACGGCCAAGGGACACGGCCAAGTCCTTTGGCCGTGTCACTCTCTGCCACTTTTTAACTTTCCTTTTTTTTATCATTTTTTTATTTATATCACCAATTATCAAAGAAATTGCAAACCTCTTCTCCGATCAACCCTGAAACACATTAGAAAGATAAAAACCGATCAAAGCACCCATTCCATTTATTTAGACTAAACATAAAATCAAAACTTGCTAAATTTAAAATTACAACTATGAAAAATAAATGCAAACCGATGGGTTGCCTCCCATTTAGCGCTTCTTTAATGTCATATAGCTAGACATCATGCAAGGCCTAGGGGTCATGGATCAAAGTGATGTCAATGATCCTCACTTCCTGAAATCCTTCATTGTATAGTTTAACTCTATGTCTATTTGCTTTAAAAATCTTATTGGTTCTAGAGTTAAGCAATTCAATGGCACCAGAAGGACATACCTTAGTTACCTCGAAAGGACCACTCCATCGAGATTTGAGTTTACCTTGAAACAGACTGAGTCGAGAATTAAAAAGTAAAACTTTTATACCTGGACTCAATATCTGTCGCACAATAAATTTGTCATGAATTGCCTTAGTGCGATTCTTGTAAACTCTCGAGCTCTCATATGCTTTTGGGTTAAAGCACCTTTGGGTCTCCCTCACTGATTTAGCCCCCTCTTCTAAAGTCAATGTCAGCTCCAATTTATCTGGGGAGTCTGTCTGCAACACAGCATCTGAAACAACTACTTCAACACTATTAATTAAAGAACATTCCTCATATAAAGCAGTTGTAGGAATAGGAGAAGTGTTAAAAATAGAAAATTCAACAGTTTGCCCTAAGACAGTCATTGACAACTTACCATTTTTTAACATCTATTAAGGTGTTGGTAGTAGCCATGAAAGGCCTACCCAGCAATATAGTGTGTGCTGATGGTGCAGGGTTACTCCCTTCCATGTCAAGAACTATGAAATCCACAGGTACTATTAACCCACCAACCTTAACTAACACATCTTCTATAACCCCTTTCGGGAATCTAAAAGATCTATCAGCTAATTGTAACACCATTTTGGTCGGTTTAAGTTCCCCTAGTTCTAATTCTTTATACACAGAGTAAGGCATCAAATTTACACTTGCTCCTAGATCACACATACCATCAGTTCCCTTTCCATTTCCCACAGTAATTTAAATTATAAAGCTACCAGGATCCTTTAGCTTGGGAGGTAGTTTATGCTGCAAAACAGCACTAGCTACCTCTGAAACTATCACCTTTTCATTCGGCTCATACCTCTTTTTCTTGGTGAACAGCTCTTTGAAAAATTTGGCATAAGCCGATATATTCTTTACTGCTTCAAGTAAGGGTAAGTTAATACTTACCTTAGACAACATGTTGAAGATATTAGAAAATTGCTTATCTTTTTTATCATCTTTCAACCTGCTAGGGAATGGTATAGGAGGCTGGTATGGATTGCTTGCCCTATGTAAATCTGCTGAAGGGGACTTCTCCATTGATATATCTCCAGCACCTTTGTTCTCTGGTTCTCCTTCCTTCTTGTTCCCTTGGTCACCTGCATGCACAGAGTTATTTTCAACATTAGTCTTAATTACCTTACCACTTCTAAGAACAGTCACTGAATGTGCCTGCTCAGGTTGACTTAGAAATTTCCCCTTCTGTTGAATCTGTATCTGTTGTGCAAGTTGTCCTACTCGAGTCTCCACTTTTTTAAAAGATGCTTCTAATGAATCCAGCCTCTTATTAGTCATCTCTTGATTTTGAGCACTGACTTTGATGAAAGCTTGTAAGCTTTCCTCCAAGCTCTCTATCTTAGACTGCCCTTGATTTGAGGATTGACCCTGCTGTTGGTTCTGTCTCTGGAGCAAATGGAAAGGCTGCTGAGAATTATTTGTTGCCCAAGAAAAATTTGGGTGATTCCTCCAACCAGGGTTATAAGAATTGGAGTAAGGATCGTTCCGAGCCCTTGGTTGAAATCCCCCCATGGCATTGACTTGCTCAGCTTCATTCCCATAAGACTCATATGCAGAGGGGCAAATATTTGTTCCATGCCCAAAAGTTCCATAGATTCCACATGCTTCTTGAGTAGATGAAGAAATATTGTTCTTCATGTTCAACATCTGCACTTGCCTTGTCAACTCAGCTATCTGATTTACCATCTCACTATTGGCCTCCAATTGGTTCACCCCTTTACTTCTTCCTCTTACACTTTTCTGTTGAGAATTAGCTCCCAATATCTCAAAGATCTCATAAGTTTCATCAGCTATTTTTTCTCCCATGGCTCCCCCAGCTGTATTATCAACAGTGTTCTAAAATTGCTGGGTGAGACCATCATAGAAAAATTGATTCAGAAGTTGAAGTGGGTAGTGATGATGTGGAAATTGGATCAATAACATCTTGAATCTGTCCCAAGCATCATGAAATGGTTCTCCCTCAAATTGAGAGAATGTAGCAATCTTCCCTCTCAATTCAGCTGTCTTTTGATGAGAGTAAAACTTTCCCATGAACTTGTTGTAAACTTGCTACCAAGTTGTCAAAGAGTTTTCGGGCAACATCATAAGCCAGCTCTTTGCCCTATCCTTCAAAGTATATGGGAAACACCGCATCCTCAACTGATCCTCTGTTAATCCTCCCAATGGAAAAGTGTTGAGGGTGGAGTAGAAATCCCGAATAAAGTTCAAAGGATCTTCATTTGGAACTCCATAGAATGACGACAGCATGTTGTAGTGAATGTTCTTCAACTCATAATTTCTTGCTGCATCTGTCAGTCTTATGCAAGAGGTGGAAGTTCCAATGACAAGTCTAGCAAAGTCTCTCATCGTTCTTTGCCTTTCTTCAGCCATTTTAACAGATTGTGCAGATTCCGACTTAAAATCAGAAGTGTCCTCCTCTGTAGTATCAAATCTTGTGTACAGTTCAAACTCTTCTCTGCTCCTTTTCACTCTCTGAATTTCTGGAATAAATGGATGTAGCTCTCCTTCGAGTGATCTCCTGCCTTGCATAAACAAAATTTTTCTAGAAAAAGAAATTATTAAAAGCAAAAGACAAATAAAATAAAATGAAAACAGTGAAAAATAATCTAGAATATTTTTTACTAATAAACAATTACGCCAATTAGCCTCCCCGGCAGCGGCGCCAAAAACTTGTTGCGCTCGAATTAACTCTACCACAAAGCATCACTCGCAAGTATACGAGGTAGCTGTAGCAAAGGTGATCTCCCCAAGGTCGTCTCACAAGGAAGCTAAAGTGACTAATTGATTATCAGATTATAAATAAAAAGTAATGAAGAAATTGAAATTGCTAACAACTAATGAAAAAGATTGATTGAAGTTTAAAACGAATAAAAGTAAATTAAGCTGATGTTTTGATTCACTTGATAGAAAGGTCTAGGGTTTGCACTTCTCTACTACTTATATGTATGAATGATTATTCCTCTTAACTAATTTAATTTCAAAGATTAAATCTCAAACAACTTAATTAATCGAGTCAAGGAAATAAGCTCTCGCATTCAAACCTTTTTCAACTAATCTTGTTATAATTGAAATAATCTTTTTAATAGGTTATATCTCTAATTCACCTAAGTCCTTAATTGAATTGTTCCAGTATTAGACTTCATCCCTAAATCCATCATCTAATACCTAAAACACATAATTGGTGGCCAATCAATTATATATTAACAATATTTCATTCAATCAAGGCTAAAGAAATTATTAGCTAAGAGAATAACCAATTCATACAATCATAGCAGATCCATACAAACCCTAGACTAGATAAAATTAGTTCATCATGCTATCAAACATACTCATCTCATTAATGTTCAAAGAAATCAAATTAGACATGATAATATCCATTAATACAATTTCAATGAAAATAAAGAGAATAAGTTCGAGAACAAAACCAAGTTACAAACTCCTTGAAGCTTCTGAAGAATCTCTTGTTTAAATCTTGCAAGAAGGATGTATCAATGGCTAGAACAATCTAATCTAAGCTAGATTAATCCAAAGTGTAATCAAAATCAAAGAAAACAAAGTTAAAACCCTAACTTCACTCTCTGACGGCTCAATTCAATCTCCAAATCGCCAACCCCAAAACCCTAGCTTCTTTTTCCTTTTATATGAAACGTCCGCTTTAAAATCCGCTACGACTTTGGTTCATGAGAGACACAGCCAAGTTGGATGTGACTTGGCCGTGTGGGTGCTCTTTGGAGGGACACGGTCAGTGACTTGGCAGTGTCCCATGCATGTGTCACCTACTGTAAGAATTCCTTCTTCTTTTCTTCTTTGGTTGAGTGACACGGCCAGTTGGAGGTTGACTTGGCCGTGTTGGACCCTTTTGGAGGGACACGGCCAGTGACTTGGCCGTGTCCCTTGCTTGTGTTTGCTTCTGTGAGATTTGCAATTTTCTTTTCCTTTGGAACCAAGTGAGACACGGCCAAGTTGGTGTGACTTGGCCGTGTTGGAGCATCTTTGGAGGGACACGGCCACTGACTTGGCCGTGTACCTTGAGTGTGTCCCTCTCTATGTCTTGAACTTCCTTTTTAACTTGGTATAGGACACGGCCAGTGACTTGGCCGTGTCCTCTGCCTGTGTCAGTTACTGCCCCTTTTCTTCTTCAATTTGCTTCCTTGCCTTTTTTTAACCTAACACAAAACTCAAAACAAACTTTAAACAAGAAGTAAATAGACAATAACCAACAAAACATAAACACAATTCTAAAAACTAGATAAAAAAAACAACATAAACACTGAAATAAACTAAAACTACCAAAATTTAATGAAAACACTAAACAAACCGATAAAAACTAACAAAATACCTAAATAAAACAATAATTATCATAATAAACAAGACACAAATCTATAAACAAAACTAATAAAACAGCTTTTCACAATGCATTTAACATGTATATGACATTACAAATGTCATAGCATATTATTCATACACAATTAATGAACCAAGTAGTTTAACATATTTTTCAACCAAAATGTGTTAAGTCCAAATGTTATGCAAATATAGACATTATATTCAAAGTTTGTACATACCTCCACTAACAACCCAAAGCAAGCTAAAAATAACCTTCAATCCAATCTTTCTAACTTGCCCTTCACCACTTGGATGAAGCAAATCAATCTCCCTCAATGCCTAAACCAAATGTGATAGCAAATAATCATTTAGTATCACATTTAATGGCATTTCCAACATTAAATCATAATTACACATCACTCCTACAAATTTTCAAAAATTTAGCCTTTCCTTACTTCAACATTGGAATTCCATTCTACTACAATTAAATTAGTGTTTTAAGTTTATTTATATTATTAAAAATATATTTTAATACATTTAAATCATTTACATTATAAAAATACACTCTTATACACAAAATCTCAAAAATGGCATAACCTTCCCCCATTGAAGGTTTTCCATTCCAACACAATCCATTACTCATTCCAAGCTTATATTCATCACTTTTAACACTAAACAACATGCTTAAACAAATAAAATCACATAATTCAACCGCTTTGGAAAATCACTTTTCTAAAAATTCACTTGAAACTTGTTAATTCCTTCAATTTATGGAGTATGGAAAAAGCAAAATCCTTGGTCTTCAAACTTCCATGGAAGCCACGTTCTTGAGAAGAAGAAGAAGAAGAAGACTTTTAATATTCTTTCTTTTTCATCTTTTTTTAACCACATATATATATATTAAAATAATTTAATATTTAATTATTTAATTATTTTTTAATAAATTAAAAGTCCTAATTTTCATCTTCCATTCAAAAATAATTTGTTTTTGAATTATTTTATTAATTTTGAATTTATAAAATTTAATTACCAAAATACCCTTTTCTTTTAAAAAGTGTTGACTTTTATATATGTTATGTATATTTTGCATATATATCACATATATATTCCACTTTTTCATTTAAAATTCCTTCATTTTTCATTTAAAACCATTAATTTAATTTATTCTTTAAAATTATAATTTATTTTATGTAATTTTCCAAAAATTAGAAATTTTCAAAAAATTTTGGATGTTATACCATCTCAGCGGGTATATGTGATGCAGAGGCAACTAGATGCTTCAGCTCTTATTGCTGGTACTTTTTCTTTATTTGGTATTTCAGTTCTTGCTTTGATAGACCCTGGATCAACTCATTCATACATTAGTGCATCCATCTTGCCTGTGACTGATTTGCATTCGGAGTTCATAGGATTTGATGTTTTGGTGACAAATCTTTTAGGACATAGTGTTGTAGTTAGCAAGGTGCACCGAAATAGTCCTGTTGTGGTTCAGGATGAGGAGTTCCTGGGTTACTTGATTGAGATGCCTTTCAAGGAGTATGATTTAATTTTAGGCATGGATTGGTTATCTAAGCATGAGGTTATGGTATATTGTCAGCTAAAGTGTGTTACCCAGAAAATCTGTGATGGTAGGAATGTGATTTTTCTAGTGAACAGAGACATCTTTCATCCATGTTTGTTTCAGCTATTTCAGCTAGGAGGATGATTCGGAAAGGATGTGAAGCTTATCTTGCTCATGTTGTAGAAACCAGAGTAGTGGGTTCCCAGCTTAACAGTATACCGACAGTTGCTGAATTTCTATATGTTTTTCCTGAGGCGTTGCCAGGGATACCCCCTGAGAGAGAGATTGAGTTTGGTATCGATTTGTTACCTGGTACCACTCTAATCTCTGTTACTCCTTATCGTATGGCACCTGCTGAGTTGAGAGAGTTGAAGGTGCAGTTGCAGGAGTTGTTGGATAAAGGGTTTGTTTGCCCCAGTGTATCTCCGTGGGGAGCACCCATTTTGTTAGTGAAGAAGAAGGACAGTACCTTAAGATTGTGCATTGATTATCAGTAGTTGAATAAGGTGACCATCAAGCACAAGTATCCTTTGTCTCGGATAGATGATCTCTTTGATTAGTTGAAGGGAGCAACAGTATTCTTTAAGATTGATTTGAGATCAGGGTACCATCAGTTGAGAGTCAAAGATGAAGATATACCTAAGACAGCTTTTTGCTCGAGGTATGGGCATTATCAGTTGACGAATGCACCAGCAGCATTTATGGATTTGATGAACAGGGTATTCAGGCCCTATCTAGATCAGTTTATGGTGATTTTTATTGATGATATTTTGGTGTATTCACGTAATGAGGAGGATCATAACAAGCATTTGCAGATTGTGTTGTAGACTCTGAGAGAGAAGCAGTTGTATGCTAAGCTGTCTAAATGTGAGTTTTGGCTTGATCAAGTGACTTTTCTTGGTCATGTGGTTTCAGCACAGGGTATTAGAGTTGATTCGAGTAAAGTTGAGGCTATTTTGAATTGGAGTCCACCGAAGACTATGACAGAGGTTAGAAGTTTTCTGGGTTTGACAGGCTATTATCGACGGTTTGTGAAAGGTTTTTCTATGGTAGCTACTCTACTCACCAGATTACTTCGGAAGGAAGTAAGATTCGTGTAGACAGATCGGTGTCAGGTGAGCTTTGAGCAGCTGAAGGAGATGTTGACTCAGGCTCCTGTCCTTACTTTGCCTATGGAAGGTAAACCTTATGTCTCTCGACAGTTGAAGCCGCATGAGCTGAATTACCCGACGCATGATTTGGAGTTAGCAGCTATAGTTTTTGCTTTGAAGATTTGGCATCATTACTTGTATGGGAAAAAGTGTTTCATTTATATGGATCATAAGAGTTTGAAATACCTAGGTGTTCAGAGAGAGTTGAATCTTTGGCAGAGACGATGGTTAGAATTAATTAAAGACTATGACTGTATAATTGATTATCATCTTGGTAAGGCAAATGTTGCTGCTGATGCCTTGAGTCGAAAGTCTTTGGCAGGTTTGAATGCTTATTCGCTCTCGTTGCTTGTTGAGTTGAGAGCGTTGCACATCAGATTTAAGTCTTGCGATGATGGTGCATTGATGGATCAGTTGCAATTGAGGCCAATGTTATTAGATCAGATAGGGGAGACTCAGTTGGCAGATGAGAAAATTTAGAAAACTATTTTGGATTGTCAAAAGGGGGAAAGTCGAGACTTTCATGTGAGAAGTGATGGCAGTTTGTGGTACAGAGATAGGTTGTGTATTCCTGATGATGCAGGACTAAAAAGAATTATTTTAGAGGAAGCACATCAGTTAGCTTATACTATGCACCCTGGGAGTACCAAGATGTATTAGGATTTGAAACAATATTATTGGTGGTCAGGTATGAAGAGGGATATAGCAGAGTTTGTTTTCGGATGTCTCACTTGTCAGAGAGTGAAGGCTGAACACCAAGTTCCTTTGGGATTACTTCAGCCATTATCAGTGCCATAGTGGAAATGGGAGCGAGTGACTATGAATTTTGTGACTGGATTGCCTTTGACTCAGAAGAAGCATGATGCAATTTTAGTGATTGTTGATCGGATGACGAAGACAATTCATTTTCTTCCAGTTCGGATTGATTATTCTCTTGAGAGGTTGGCTGAGCTGTATATCAGTGAGATAGTGAGGTTGCATGGAGTACTAATTTCTTTGGTATCTGACCGAGATCCCTAATTTACATTGAGATTGTGGAGAAGTTTACAGGATGCTTTAGGATCTCAGTTATATTTTAGCACTGCTTTCCATCCTTAAACAGATGGGCAGTTAGAGAGAGTGATACAGATTTTAGAGGATATATTGAGGAGCTGTATCATCGATTTCTCTGGGAGTTGGGATAGATTCATACCACTGATTGAGTTTGCTTATAACAACAGTCATCAGTCTAGTATTAGAATGGCACCGTATGAGGTATTGTATGGTAGGAGATGCAGGACACCTCTATGTTGGGATGAGGTTGGAGAAGGTAAGTTGATTGGTCCTGATTTGATTAGGGAAACAAAAGAGAAAGTAAAAGTGATTAGGAATTGTTTGAAAGCAACCTCAGACCGGCAGAAATCATATTCAGATTTAAAAAGAAGAGACATAGAGTTCAGTGTTGGAGATAAAGTATTTTTGAAAGTGTCTCCTTAGAAGAAAATTTTGAGATTTGGCCGCAAAGGAAAGTTGAGTCCTCGTTTCATAGGACCTTATGAGGTATTGGAAAGAGTTGGACCAGTGGCCTATAGATTAGCTTTACCTCCTGAATTAGATCGAATTCACAATGTTTTCCATGTCCCTATGCTTCGGAGGTACAGGTCAGACCCATCTCACATTTTGTCAGTGGAGTCAATTGAGGTGAGTCCAGATCTGCTTATGAGGAAGAACCAGTGGCTATTTTGGCACGTGAAGTGAAGGAGTTGAGAAATAAGAAGGTGCCACTTGTGAAAGTTCTTTGGAAGAATCATGCTACTAAAGAGGCAACATGGGAAAGTGAGCAGATGATGAAGAATCAGTATCCCCAGTTGTTCCAGACTTGAGAGCAGGTAATTTCGAGAATGAAATTTATTTGTAGAGGGGGAGAATTGTAATATCCCAAAATTTTAAAATATTAATTTTTGAAAATTAATTAAATAATTTAAAACTATAGATATATATATAATTAAGTGAAAAGAAAAGAGAAAAGAAAAAGAAAAAGTGTGTATATGATGTATATATGAAGATATACATATTATATACAAGTCAACATTTTTATATGCTCAAATGTCATTTTAATTAATAAGATATTAATTATATGGATAGTGGAAGATATTTGATTTTAATTATATAATAATAATATATATACTTGGTGGATAATAAAAGTGAAATTTATGTGGTTAAGAGTGTTAGTTGATAGTGGAGTGGATGATCACTATTTTCTTCTTCCTCCATTTAAGTCAACCATCATCATCAAAGGAAAGAGAGAAGTTGCTTCTTGCTAACTTAAGTAATTGAAGGATTTCAAGTGCTCAAGTTGGAGTTTTAAGGATTTTCTCCATATTTGGTAAGTTTCCAACTTGTTTCTTTGATTTTCTTTGGAAGTTTGTGTATATGTTAACTGGATGTTTGGTGTAGTATGTGTTGATGGTTGATATTAGTATGTTTGAAGTTCTTTTGTCTAGTTAACTATGAATTTGGGGTTGGATTGAAGAAAAGGTTAAGTTTGGTGAAGAGAATAAGAGTTGTGGGTTGTGTACCTTCTGAGTTGTGAAGTCATGGTTGAAATTGTGTATTTTTACTTTTAATTGAGTTGTTTTGATGTTTACACAAGTATTTGGTGGTATAATAATGGATTTGGTTGAGTTTGTATGGAGTTGAAAAGGTTAATGAAAGATAATAGTTGGATATGAAAATTATGTGTGGATATCAGGATTTTTGGCCTGACATGCTCGGTGACACGGCCATACCTTTGGGCTGGATGATGGTTCTGTTTTCAGTGTTGGTGACACGAGCAATGACACGCCCATGTCACTGAGCGTATCATAGCTTCTGTGATGTTATAGTATTGACATGAGCAGTGACACGCCCATGTCACTGAATGTGTCATAGCTACTGTGTTATTGTAGTATTGACACGTGCAGTGACACGCACATGTCACTGAGCGCGTTATAGCTATTGTGTTGTAGTAGAATTGACATGAGCAGTGACATGCCCATGTCATTGAGTGTGTCATAGCTACTGTATTGTAAGAGTTTTGGCACGGTCATTGACACTCCCATGTCACTGAGCGTGTCAAATCTTCTGTGTTGTGGGTTTAGGGCACGGTCATTGACACGGCCGTGTTATTGAGCGTGTCATGTGTAGAGTTTTTCCTAGATAGTTCTTTTCCTTATTTTCCTTTGTGTATCACTTAGTGATTATTTATAATCACATTTGGTTTAGGCTCTGAAGAGATTTGAGCTACCCCAATCCAAGTGCTGAGAGATATCTTGGAAGAGGAGGTTGAAAGTGGTGTTTATTGCTTTTAGAGGTAAGTACAAACTTTGAATAATTATTTATATGTACATGACATTAGGACTAACACATTTGGTTGGAAAATGTGTTAAGTTACCTACTACATGATTGGTGCATGAGAAATATGCTATGATTTGTATAATGTTACAAATGCATTATATGTCATGAGAACTTTGTGTAAAATATGATAATGGCCCAAAATGTATGGGTATTGCAATTTTTTATGCATAAATTAAAGATGGTATGTAAAGCCATTGGTAATGGCTATATTGATATAAATGAGATATTTGAAGTATTGTACCTAGTTTGATCAAGAGAAAATGAGAAAGGATTTGATAATGAGAAATATGAATAAATTGTGCGCCTAGTATGTTATTCAATTTTCAGAGTTCTGTGTTTGGCGGCATGCCTATAATTTGCCTACAGGCTAGATGCTGGGCGTCACTGTTAAAATATTTTTGAGGGGAAATGACCGGATCGTAAGCCTCAAAAACAAATCCTTGAAGCTAGGCTGAGTGAAATGACTGGGTCGTAAGCTCAGACCTAGTTGGATTATTACATTCATATATTGCCTACGGGGCTAGACACATGGTGTTATTATAGACCAAAATAGTAACTCTTGAATTTGAATAGCATATTAGTTATCTTTGGGCCCATGCTTGTGTTTGCTTTTATGTAAATTATGAATTGTGGAACAATTGAGCAATTTATCAAGATATGATGATATAATGTTATGAGATATAATATCCTTATGTGTTGTGCATTAGCATTGCATTTGAACTATATTATTATCAAAGTTTGTACCACTAAGTTTTTGGCTTAGCGCGATTATGATTCATCGCGCAGGTGACAGGGTAGATCCGGATGAGCCGGAGAGTTTGTCTAGACCGAGTCAAGTCTAGGCTTGAGACCTTGAGTCAGAGTTGATTGTTGGACATTAAGATTAGAGATAAACTGCCAGCATGTATATATTTTATATTTTGTACATTTTGATTTTATGTATTTATGTATATTCCGCAAACTATCGAAAATGTTTTGGATAAACCTTTGGTAATGGAGTAATATATGTATTTTAGCAAGTAATGTTTCATCTATTATTTATATGATATCTACTGAATGTTTTAAGTTTATACAGCTTTTATAATTGAAGATTTGTTTTGTTAAAATGGGTTATGACATTCTTGTATCCTATATTCATATATTACATATGTTGGGAGTATGTAATGTATGTATATTGGGTATAAGGGTGTTACACAATTACTCTAAGGTATGAAATTTTAGGTATTCTTTTATTCCATAGCTCATAAGAAGTTTTGTTTATTAATGGCCTTTTGTAAACACGATTTGAAATGTGACAAGTGGTATTAACGGCTTCCGCCCAAAAGTAAAATGATAAGTCATACTCATTAAGCATTGTCCTAGCTATTTCAATCAAATTTTTATTTTTCCTTACAGCCACACCATTTTGTTGTGGTGTTCTAGGAGCCAAAAAGTTATGTGAAATACCAAATTTATTGCAAAAGTTCTCAAAATTCTCATTTTCAAATTCTTTACCATGATCACTTCTTATAGATGTGATCACATAGCCTTTTTCATTTTGAACTCTTTTTACAAATATTTTAAAATGGTTAAAAGCTTCTTTCTTTTGAGCTAAGAAGTTTACCCATGTAAACCTTGAGCAGTCATCAATAAATAAAAATGCATATAATTTGTCACCTAGGCTAGCAACCCTAATTGGTCCAAACAAATCTAAATAAATGAGTTTTAAGGGTCTAGATGTACTTACAATTATGTTGCTTACCAAATTGATAAGATTCACATGTTCTATCTTTGTCAAATTTAACTTTAGGAAGACCAAAACTAGTTCTTCTTTAATAATGCATTGTAAATGATTCATACTAGCATGTCCTAGTCTTCTATGCCATAACCAAACATCATTATTGATTGAAATCAAACATTCAAATGTATTGTTGGAATATGTGTCAATTTTATATGTGTTACTAACTCTAGCTCCTTTGAAGGCAATTTCACCATTTGAATTGGTAACTTTGCATCCTTTGGAATCAAAACTTACATCGTATCCTTTATCACATAATTGACTTATACTAAGCAAATTGTGTTTCAACCCATCAACAAGCCAAATATTTTCAATTAAATTTTTTCCAAGCATTCCAATGGAGCCAATGCCAATTATTTTGCATTTAGCATTTTTCTAAAAGTAACATTACCTCTATGCTTGTAAGTGAGAGCTGTAAAAATCTTTGTATTGCCCATCATATGCCTTGAACATCCACTATCCACAAACCAAGAACTCTCATTGATAGTAGATTTTAGACATACCTAAAAAAACAGTGATGTTCATCTTCTTTTAGGTACCCAAATAAGGTCTAGTCCTTGGGGTTAGTAGTAGAAGGATCCTTTAACTTGAGATGAGCCTTCCTAATATAGCAAAATGTTCTCTTATGCCCAATTTCATACAATATATGCATTTATACAATGTTCTATACTTATGCACTTTCCTATTGAAATTCAATGAATTGTGCACATAATTACAAGTATGTGTTGAATGAGCTTGTTTTTGTGTATTTTTGTATTTATGTTCATGCCTAGTGTATATGAATGCATGATTTACTCTTGGAACTTTAGTTCTAGAGCTTTGTGTACCCAATGCAATCCTTTTAGGACTTTTAGGCTTAGTTTGTGCTTTGGTGTTCTTTATAACTTTAATACTAGATGTTTGAGTTGTAGAAGCTTTTACAAATATAGGTGCTTTGGGTGGAGTATTGGATAATCCATTGAATCCTAAATCATGTTTCAAGGATGATGACCTTTGATTATCAATTAATGTATTTAATGCTTCTTTACCTTTGTGAAATTTTGAAATTGATTCTTTAAGTCCTTTTAGTTCATGTTTCAAGGTTTCATTTTCCTTGATCACATTTTCTAAGCTATGTGAATTTTTATTCATATCATCAATGGATTTCAATAATTGTTCATTTGAGGTTTTTAATTCTAATGTAAAATTTTTTAAGTTTACAAAGTCCTTCTCTAGCTTAGAGCATTTATCCTTATAAAACTTCATCTTAGAAAAAAACTTTTCTATTCTAAGGTTCATATGTTTAATCATATCACTATCATCTAAAGCATCAATATCATTGTCATTACATGCAATTAAATTCAAGGATTGAATACTTACCTCATTGGTATCTTTTTCATCTTCAATAGCCATGAGACATAGATTAGCAATTCCTTCCTCCTCTTCTTCTTCTTCTTCTTCTTCACTTGAGGAAGAGTCATCCCATGTAGCTTTGAGTGATTTCTTCTTTTCCATATCCCACTTCTTTTTGTTTTTTAATTTGAAGCAATCCAATTTGATGTGACCTGATTTGCCATATTCATAGTATTTCACTTCATTCTTTTTATCTTCATCTTTGAAGGAAGATTTAGAAAATGTACCTTTGTTGGCTTGTAATCTTCTCTTTCTCTTCCAATCACTCATTATTTTTGAAAACATTGCCATTTCTTCTTCATCATCACTATCTTCATTGCTTGAACTCTCAACTTCTTTAATTGCTTTGAGAGCTATTAGTTTCCTCTTATCCTTCTCACCTTGTTCTTCATCTCTTTCGGTGTGCAATTCAAAGGTGAATAGTTTTCCAACAAGTTCATTGGTTCTCAAAGAGCTAAGATCATGAGCTTCTTCAATAAAAAAGACTTTAGATTCAAAGTTCTTCTTTGTTCTAAGTGCTCTCAAGATTTTTAAATTGACTTCATCTTGATCAAATATCTTACCATATTTCTTTAACTCATTGACGATGGCAAACAAGCGATTCATCATGTGGGTAACATTATCATTGAAGATCTTGAATAGCTCATACTCATGTATATTCATTTGCTTCTTGGTGAGCCTCACTTGGGTAGTACCCTCAGGATAGTTCTCAAGAGTTTTCCAAATGCAATGAGCACAAGTGAGATGTTGGACTCTCCAACCTTCTTCACTTGAAATAGAATTCATCAAGATGGAGGCTGCCCTATGTGAGCAGAGATTTTCCCCTACTCCCGGTGGAATGGTTCTTGCTACTTTGGCACTGTTTAGGCTCAGGGCCTTAGAGAACACGGGCCTAAGCCCGGAGAAAATGGAGTCGCCACCCGGATGGGACAAAAAAATAGAAAGGGGTAGATGACTCGATTCCTAAGGAATCCCCAACCCCTAATGGGTTTGAAAAGTTGGGTACGTGTGGGGAAGGTGAGAAATGGCCTAGCACTCCCACAACACCCGGTTTATTGGAACCGGCCTCTTTTTCAGGTCTTAATATTATAAAATTCTTAAATATAACGATATTATCCATACTACATGCAATAATTAAAATAAAGCATCATTATATTAAAATCAAAGCAATGTTCAAACAAAATAAATAAATGGACACCCATCCAAGGATGAAAATATGACCTTACATCGTCCAATGTCTAAAACTAAATAGGACACCCACCAAAAGATAGAAACGTGTCCTTTACATTAATTCCAAAACTAGAACATATATTAAATTACATGATACTTAATACATGAGGCACCCAAAATATGGAAACATACCTTTTACAATATTTTGAAATCAAAGCAAATCAATAAAACAACCAACCAACCATTCATCATAAATAAATCATTCAATGAAGACATAAATCGAAGGTATAAATAAATCATTAATCAAACTATATAATAAATACTCGCTTAATAATGAAACAAATAAAGATGCAAATTTAGGTTTACATATCAACTTAGGGTTTCTTAAATAACATTTAGGGTTTTGGAATTTATATCTAAAAGCTAGGGTTTCGGAATCATAAAGAACTAATATTATTATTAGGTTTATTATTTTTTAGAAGAATTATGCTAATGTGTAATTAAAATTAGACTTTATGATTTAAGTAAATAAGGTAAAAACCTATGAAAATAAGATTAAAACTTAAATATTTAAAAAGAAATAGCTACTGTGATAATTAAATAAAAAACAATTGATTAGGGTTTTAACAAAATAGATTATGGTTTAAATTAAATTAGGGTTTGGATTTCTTAAGAAAACTAACACTATTACATTGTATTTTTGAAAGAGAATGACTACTGTGAAAGTTTTGAAAATTTGATTTAATTAGGGTTTTACAATTTTAAGTGAATTATGGTTTTGATTTACAAAAAAAAAAAAAAACTAAGCTATTGTAATAATTAAAATAATAAAATAGCTACTGTATAAATTTTTTTAATAAAAGCTAATTAATGGCTACTGTGTTCTTTAAAAGAAATAAACAACTTTGTTCGTTGATGTTCATAATTATTTATTACATGAGTTTTGAGAGTTATAATTCATCAATTTTAATTGATCAATGATCAATGGATGAGGATGATTTTTGATAAATAAAATTAGATATAAATACCTATGTTTGAAGGCTCCACCAAAATTATTGAATAAAAATTTGGGATGAGCTAATACCAAGATAGTCACTGCTTCCTTGCTTGCTGCCTTAATCTTCTTGCTAAAAGTTGATATTATTTTAGGGTTCTTTTGCTTCTGACGAAAAGTCACTTTTAAAAAAAACTCCAAAAGTCCGTTCCCAAAAAAAGAAGTCCTAAAAAATGTCCCCTCTATAATTATTTTAATGTGGTATTTATAAGAAAAAAAATAAAAAACGTAATACTAATTGGTTAAGAAAATAAAATTGTTTAAGGAAATAAACCTTTAAAACCGAGTAAAATAAGATTTTGGTAAAATAAGCAGCGCGCGCGAATGGGCCTGCGTGCTACCAAGGACTGCTGCTCAAGGCGCCTAGGCGAACCCCAATTTGCCTCAGGCAACGGCCTTTGGCACGCTACCTGCGGCAAATTGGCCTGCAGCAGGCCAATTGGCCGCCACTGCATGGCGCGCACCGATTCGACCGTCCGATTTTTTATTTTTATTCTTTATCATTTTTATATGTATATATTTTTATTTTTTATTTTTACTATTAAAACATTATATTTAAAATATTTATAATTAATTACATTATTATTAAAATAATAAAATAAATAATAAATAATAAATGTTATTTTATTATAATAAATAGTATATTTAAAAAATAAAGAATTAAAATTATATAATTAAAATAAAGAATAAATATTAAAATACTATAAAAATTATTTGGAACTGTTTTAAAATGTTTGGACTGGACTTGGTTAAAAATTAAGGGTATATAGTTTGCTCCCTGCTTGAACAATCTGAGACTGCAGCAAAAGAGAGTGAAAAGCAATATGATTTTTTATCGGATTTTAGAGTTAGATGGGACTCCGTATCTGAGGTTGGTTTGAGTTCTGGACTCAAAAATATCTTGGGTTCTGGACCCAGGGTGAGTTTTGGACTAAAAAATAATTTGAGTTCTGGATCTGAGGTGAGTTCTGGACTAAAAAATAATTTGGGTTCTAGACCCGAAGTGAGTTCTGGACTAGAAAATAATTTAGGTTTTGGACCCGATATGAGTTCTGGACTCAAAAATAATTTGAGTTTAGGACCTAAGGAGAGTTCTAGACTTGAAATAATTTGGGTTCGAAAATAATTTGAGTTCTAGACTCGAGGTGAGTTCTGGACTCAAAAGTAATTTGGGTTCTGAACCCGATTTGAGTTCTAGACTCAAAAATAATTTATATTCTGGACTCGAGGCAAGTTCTGGACTAAAAAATAATTTAAATAATTTGCAAAAAAATAATTATAGTCAGTAGGACATTAATAAAAAAATTTACAAAATTTTAGCTATTTTTTACTATACATGTGCTCTCTTGCCCCCTGAGTGAAAAAATATTATAAGAGTACAAAAAATATTTTTAGACACTGTGAGCGGGGATTTTTGCCCCAACTCCCGGTGGAATGATTCTTGCGACTTCGGCACTGTTTAGGCTCGGGGCCTTAGAGAACACGGACCTAAGTCCGAAGAAAATGGAGTCGCCACCCGGACGGGCCGGGAAAAAAGAAAGGGGTGGATGACTCGATTCCTAAGGAATCCCCAAGCCCCTAATGGGTTCGGAAAGTTGGGTACATGTGGGGAATGTGAGAAATGTCCCAGCACCCCCACAACACCCGGTTCATTGGAACCGGCCTCCTTTACAGGTCTTAGTATTATAAAATTCTTAAATATAACAACATTATCCATATTACACACAATAATTAAAATAAAGCATCGATATATTAAAATCAAAGCAATGTCCAAGAAAAACAAATAAATGGACACCCATTCGAAGATGGAAACATGCCCTTACATCCATGCCTAAATAGGACACCCACCGAAAGGTAGAAACATGTCCTTTACATTGGTTCTAAAATAGAAAAGCAATTGAAATTACATGATATTTAACTAATGAGGTACCCACCAAGTGGAAACATACCTTTTACAACATTTGAAAATCTAAATAAATCGATAAAAGAGAATAACCATTCATAATAAATAAATCATTCATCAATGATATTAAATATCAATAGAAAGTAAACATCCATTCATGATAAATTAAATAAACTAAGCATTGAACTTAAATAAATTAAAGCATATAAAATAAATCAAAGCATAATCAAATATAAAATTGAATAAGGCAAAATTATAGCTACTGTTTCCATTTAGGGTTCTTTATTTAATGTGTTTAGGGTTTTGGAATTTATGGAATTAGGCTACTGCGAGTTTTTAATGGAATTAAAATAGATTAAGATTTTGTGATTTAAGAAGTTGGTAGAACTCTTTGATTAACCAAATTAAGGTTTGTGATAAATCATGAAATTAGGATTTGAACACTTTAAAATACTTAGATGTATGGTTTACGGTTATTCATTGAATTATGTCTTAAGCTTACTGTGTAAAATTATGTTTATATGGTTTTTAAAGTTTTAAAGGATTAGGGTTTAGAAAAATTAGGGTTTAAGGTTTTAAAGGGGTTAGGTTTCACTATTTTGGTTTTTGGAGTTGGATTAGGGTTTTAAGATTTTTGATTTAGGGTTTCGGGGAATGAGTTTTATTTTAGGATTTGGAAAAAATAATTGATAACTTTATGAAGTTTTATGAAAATAAATAAATGATTTAAAGTTTATAAAAGCAAAAAAGAAGTTTTTAGGGCTTTTGGAAGGAAACAAAACACAATTTAGAGTTTTGAAAATTTAGAAAGCAAATTAGGGTTTTGGGGTTTTGAAGAAACAAAACTAACAACTTTAAACTTTTTGAAAAATAAAGCAACGAATTAAGGTTTTTAAACCTTAGAAAAAGTGAATTGAGGTGCTAAAGTTTTTGAATTAAAAGAAAGAATGGGATGATTTGGCTGCTGTGAAAAAATAAAAGAAATTAAGAATTCAAACCTTCTTTCGTAGGTTACACCAAAAATTGCTTCTTGGATGAACAAGGTCAAAGACAAGCTTTTTTGCCTTTGAATTACTTGAATTGTTTTTCTGCTCTCTCAAAAAATCAGCTTGATTCAATGTTTTCCTTCACAGTTTTGGTCTCCACTTTCTCCCCCGATTTTTTTCCAATTTTTGTCCAAATTTCCTCCTCATTTTTTGTGTTGTTTTGTCCTTATTTATAGAAGAATTTGATGTATAATTCTAGTTATTTACGGAAGCTAATATTGATTAAGAAAAGGAAATTGAAACCTAATTGTATTAGGTTTCGAAAAATTTGCGTCGAAAAAATTTCGCTAGCGAAAAAATTGCTGCTGAAAAAATGCACTGGCAAACAAAAGCTGCTGCAGAAAAATTGCGATGGCGAAAAGCTGCTGCGGTAGTGGCGCGCAGGAGTTTCCTGCAGGAGAAATGCCCACGGGCCCGCGCTGATCGTCGCCGATTTTTTTTTGTTATTTTTTATTTTTTATTATTTTTGAATATTTATTCACTTATCCATTTTTTACTAAAATAAATATTAAAATTAATCAAGATACCATAAAAAATTATTTTGGACTAAATAAAATATATTGGACAATACAAAAATTATTTTGGACTAATTAAAATATATTGGACCGGACTGGGTCAAAAATTAATAGTCTACAGTTTACCCCCTGCTTGAATGATCTGAAACTTTAGTGAAAGAGAGTGAAAAACAATAAGACTTAATTTTTGAGATGGTGATTTAAATTTATTTTGGGTACTTGGATCCTAGACTGAACCTGATTTGGGTACTTGGACCCGAGATTAGATTGAATTTGGGTACTTGGACCCGGAATTGGGTACTTGGACCCGAGATTGGGTATTTAGACCCGAGATTGGGTACTTGGACCCGAGATTGAATTAGATTTGGGTACTTGGATCCGAAATTGGATTTGATTTGGGTACTTGGACCCAGGATTGGATACTTGGACCCCAGATTGAATTTGATTTGGGTACTTGGACCCGAGATTAGATTTGATTTGGGTACTTAGACCCGAAATTGATTTGATTTGGGTACTTGGACCCGAGATTGAATGAATTTGGGTACTTGGACCTAGGATTGGGTACTTCGACCCGAAATTGATTTGATTTGGGTACTTGGACCCGAGATTGGGTACTTGAACTCGAGATTGAATTTGATTTGGGTACTTGGACCCGAGATTGGATTGAATTTAAATTTGGGTACTTGGACTCGAGATGAGTTTGACTGACCTTTTATCATTTGAGAAGTCTGACTGCTCCAGCTGTTCTATGCATTGTGATTCTTCACCATCAACATGGATCTTCATCCTTTGAGATCGGGTCTTCACCCTTGAAAATGGATCTTCATCCTTTGAACTGGATCTTCATCCTTGGCATCGGGTTTTCACCCTTTGAAAATGGATCTTCATCCTTTGAACTTCGGGTCTTCACCCTTGAAAGTGGATCTTCATCCTTTAAACTTCGGGTCTTCACCCTTTGAAATTGTATCTTCATCCTTGGAATCAGGTCTTCACCATTGAAAATGGATCTTCATCCTTGAAAATCGGGTCTTCATCCTTTGAGATCGGGAAATCGGGTCTTCATCCTTTGAGATCGGGTCTTCACCCTTGAAAATGGATCTTCATCCTTTGAGATCGAGTCTTCACCCTTACAAATGGATCTGCATCCTTGGAGATTGGGTCTTCACCCTTGCAAATGGATCTTCATCCTTGGAGATTGGGTCTTCACCCTTGAAAGTGGATCTTCATCCTTGGAGATCGGGTCTTCACCCTTGAAAATGGATCTTCATCCTTTGAGATCAGGTCTTCACCCTTGAAAAATGGATCTTCATCCTTTGAGATTAGGTCTTCACCCTTGAAAATGGATCTTCATCCTTTGAGATCGGGTCTTCACCCTTGAAAAATGGATCTTCATCCTTTGAGACTTCGAGTCTTCACCCTTTGTAAATGGATCTTCATCCTTTGAGATCAGGTCTTCACCCTTGAAAATATGGATCTTCATCCTTTGAGATCGGATCTTCACCCTTGGAACATGGATCTTTATCCATTGGAGGTCGGGTCTTTACCCTGGCTTCAGCTCTTTTAGCTGAACTGATCTTTTGTCATTTGCATCTTCATTCTTTTGAGAGTTCTAATGTTTCATTCTTTTGTTCTTCCTTTTTGCAAAAATTCTGCTATTTTTAATTGGCTCTCATATCTTCTCCTGCCCCCCATAATTTTTCTATGCAGGCTCTGATTGATGTTTTTGCCGTCTAGTTCTTCGCACAAGCACGTATTTCTTGTTTTGCAAAATGACTGGAGCTTCCATAAGCCAATAGGCTTTCCATGCCCCCCCTGATTTGACATCTGCTTTTGATTCTTTACTTCACAGAGTGTTTGCTGTTCACTTTAATAAAGAATAGACAATACAAGACAAGAAAGTGTGATGTGATATGCTAATGTACGCGTGATATGCATGAATAATACTCACAGTGGTTTCATTGACTCACAGACCGAGGTGATCAGCAGAAGTATTCTAATTGACTCATTTTCAACGCTCGTTCAAGTCTTACATTGGAATGAATGAAAGCTTTGCATTTATGGCTTTTATCTTCAAGATTTTGAAAATATGAATAATGGAGACCCCAAGTAGCAGGGATACATCCATTTTAAATTATGATTCAGCATGTCAATTGGTAGCTTCTTCATAACCTTGCCAGTAACCATTTTCTTTGCCCAATGTGTCCTTTGGAGATTCGACAGTTCAACATACTTCCCTTAACTTGAAAGGCTTTGTATGACAAAACTTTTTTTTTTTGAATTTTAATTTTTTTTGAATTTTAATTTTGAAATCAAATGTTGGCTTTGCCAAATTAATGTCAATGCACCTCAGGACTTGATTTTCCAAATTAACATATCTATAACATGACAACCCTAGTTACCGTACTGAACTTGGGAATTATTTCTATTTAAGTAAGAACTGTTGCACTTCAGATAGGCACATACACATTACTTGGCCAAAGGTCTCATTTGAGTTTAAATATTGTCTATCTCATATGCATGCTTATCCAAACTATCTCCACTAATAGACTCTACCTACCAAGAGAGATCAACAGGTCTTTGATAGGCTTGAAATGGGGTCTATGAGGGACACGGGTTTAAATGAAGGCCATTTTGAGATTGGACCTAGTGTGACACAATAGACAAACCCTCACACTATAAATTTCTTGTTGGAACTTTAGACAGTTGGGAGCAATCTTGCTAGACTCCAAATTCCTTCTATCTTCTTGGCATTAATCTGGATATTGATTAGGACAGTCTTTGCCCTTGCAAAAAGTTTAAGATCCAAATTCGTTTCTTTTCTTCTTCACCCTTTTCTTTATTTTTCTTACCCTTCCCTTTCTTTGAGCATTTTATCATTTTTGTCCTTCTTCCTTGTAGGACTGTCAAGTATAGAACTTTTAAGCACTGGATGGTCTTTCTCCTTTTCCTCTGATTTTGATCGAATCTTTGGTTGGGTTGGACCAATTCAAGTCAAACCGTCCTTATAAACCAAATGGAAGCCTTTTGTTGTCTTAGGTCAAAGAGAACTCAGTTGGCTTTTTGAACCATTTTAGGTTTTCTTTTCTTTTTTCTTTCTCTTTTTTCTTTTCTTCTTCTTTTTTCTTTGCTCTCATTTCTCTTATTTTCTTTTCTTCTCTTTTTTTTGGTTTTTTTTGTTTGGTTCTAGCTCTAAAAGAGTTGTCTTATTTGTACTAACTTGGGCTTCCAATAATGGATGAGTGGAGTAACATAAATCTTCTTTAACAGAGATAAATCATTTGTTACTCTGATGTTGTCTTGATATATTGGAGATATTAGAAAAACTTCAACTACCCTTATGGTCTTAAAAACATCAACTAACCTTATGGTCTTGAGGACTTCAACCAACTTTATGGTCTTGAGAACTTCAACTATCCTCATGGTCTTGACTAATAATTGTTTTCTTTTATCTTCTTGCCTCTTCATCTTAGTGATCATAAGACTTGTCAAAAGTATCACAACAGATCAGGGTAGGTTATCGGGGTTTGTAAGCCAATGAAAAGAAAGCTAAAATTTTATGAAGGCTCAAAGGGAGAACTAGGGATTGATATTTAATAGGGTGAATACTAGTTGTTGGCTAACCAAACAATGCCTAGATCATCTCTCCCTTAAATAAGCAGAGTTGCAATTTCGCCTCGAAAGTTTGTCAAAGCATGTTCTAAGACTGACTAGGACCTAGACAAAGGTAATTATGTAGGAGCCCTCTCTAAGTAAGCATACACTACTAAGGGAAGTTCTTTGAGTACCAAAATGAACAAAGACCAACAAAAATTTTGATGAAAGTAATTAATTCAAACAAACATAATTTGAAAAATAAGATTGTTCCAATTAAATATTAAAGAAAGTAAAATAAATAGAGCAACACTCCAAGCTAAGGGAAGTTCTTTGAGTTAGAGTCAAAGATACTACATTTATTTAGACAGCTCAAGGGCAAAGATTTTTTCCATCATCAACGACCATTGCTTCATCATCCATAATTGGCCCAAGCTTGCTTAGTAACACATCATTTTTAGTAGCTTCTCTTTCCATATCATGACACGATGACAAGATAAAACTCTTCATGAAGGTTGCAAGCGGTGGCGCCCTTCCAAATTTGGGCAAAGGATCATTCTTAGTGTTGGGCTTATCAGGCTCAGGCAGCTTTCCACTGTCAATCAAATCTTGGATTTTATGCCTTAAGTGAACATATTTATTTGTCTCATGCCCTTGCATTTGATGGAATTGACAGAAGACCTTGACTTCAAAATTTGGTGGTAGAGGCTTATATGGAGGCCGAGGTGTCAATGGTTGTAGCAAATCCATCTTTATTAAATTTCCTACCATCTTTGACAAAGGCTCCCCCAAGTTTGAAAATTTACTCTTCTCTGTTGGCTTAGTTGTTGCATTTTTCTCAACACCTCCTCTTTCCCTTTGACTTTGCCTACTAGGGTGATAGCCGCTCTTATTGCTCCACTTAGATAGCACATGGTTCGATTGGTTTTGTAGAATAGGGATTGATCTCTCATTTTTCATTCGATCTCTATCAGTAGACATGTTCCTTGTTAATATTGCCTTTTCCTTCTTTCTTATGTCAATGGGAGATGCCTCATTAGCATTGTTGATGATCTCTAGAATTTGAATCAACTTGGTCCTCATAATTTCAACCAATTGATCTCGTAGCTCGGCCATCCTAGCTTTGACAACTTCATCAACTATGTCCCTTAGCTGGTTTGCATCCATCCTTGAAATGTCGTAGATGGTGTTGTTGTATGCTCTTGAATTGTCGTACTCTAGGTCTATGAGCCAGAGAGGATCAATGATATCAAATGCAAATGTATGCATGTACACATGTATACACAAACAATAGACAAACAAGGACAAATAGGACGTTCCTTCCAAACTTATAACATCCACACATGAATGACGAGTCTCTTTTCCTAGGTATATGGTTAAAAAATATACCAACATGGGGTACCTTGTTTTCGGATATTTCCCTCGAACGTTTCAATCAATATTTATATTTTCAAAAATGGAAGTCAACTTATAATAATTCCCATTAATTAGGTTTTAATCCATTTAACCAACTAATGTAGCTTTTATGCTATATTAGATTAAAAAAAATTAAGAGGTTTATTATAAATAGATTTCTCACTTGAAAAAAGTAACTAATGATTCATGCCAAAAACAAGCCCATGATTAATTATTCTTAGTATAAACTAGGCTCACAATTGATTTTTGGTATTTCGTAATTGACCTAAATATTTTTGCAAGCTCTTTGTAAGAAAGGGTTGAATGAAAATAATTTTGTTTCTAAGCCCATTGTAAAAAGATTTTAGAAAAAAAAATGGATTTTGGGCTTAGTATTGGGCCATGAGCAAAAGAATTTTTGATTTATTTTTAGAAAAGTCTTATGTCCAAAGACCATCTTGAAAAATTTTGAAAATAGCTTTGGTCTTTTGGTTTTTAAAGAAAAATTTATTTTGAGCTTACAATATACTTAGGTCATATTAGAAAAAGAACAAACCAAATAAGTCATGATGTAGACTAAGATAAACTAACCATAGTCAAACAACATGCATTTGGGGTAAAACCTAAGGAAAGTAACTAGGCCAATTACATGAGCTTTAGTCTTTGGGTAATAAGGCTTAGGTTCCTATAGCAAGTATATACCAAATGGTACGAGGCTATGAGTAGTTATGCCATGCTCGATCTCCATATCTTGAGTGAAAGTATGGTATCCCTTACATAACATAACACGGGTAACACGGGCGTCCTAGCTCACGCACACGATGCAATCTAATATGATACAATAGATAATATTATTATAAGAAAGAATAGAACAATATAAAGACCAACGGAATCAACTTCTCTTATCCCCAGTGGAGTCGCCACTGTGAGCGGAGATTTTTGCCCCCACTCCCGGTGGAATGATTCTTGTGACTTCGGCACTGTTTAGGCTCGGGGCCTTAGAGAACATGGACCTAAGTCTGGAGAAAATGGAATCGCCACCATAACACCTGGTTGGGAAAAAAGAAAGGGGTGGATGATTCAATTCCTAAGGAATCCCCAACCCCCTAATGGGTTCGAAAAGTTGGGTACATGTGGGGAAGGTGAGAAATGGCCCAGCACCCCCATAACACCTGGTTCACTGGAACCGGCCTCCTTTACAGGTCTTAGTATTATAAAATTCTTAAATATAACAACATTATCCATATTACATACAATAATTAAAATAAAGCATTGATATATTAAAATCAAAGCAATGTCTAAGCAAAACAAATAAATAGACACCCATCCGAAGATGGAAACATGCCCTTACATCCATGCCTAAATAGGACACCCACCGAAAGGTAGAAACATGTCCTTTACATTGGTTCTAAAATAGAAAAGCAATTGAAATTACATGATATTTAACTAATGAGGTACCCACCAAGTGGAAACATACCTCTTACAACATTTGGAAGCCTAAATAAATTGATAAAAGTAAATAACCATTCATCATAAATAAATCATTCATCAAAGGTATTAAACATCAATAGAAAGTAAACATCCATCCATGATAAATTAAATAAACTAAGCATTGAACTTAAATAAATTAAAGCATATAAAATAATTCAAAACATAATCAAATATAAAATTGAATAAGGCAAATAAAGATTCAAAATTATAGCTACTGTTTCCATTTAGGGTTCTTTATTTCATATGTTTAGGGTTTTGGAATTTATGGAATTAGGCTACTGTGAGTTTTTAATGGAATTAAAATAGATTAAGATTTTATAATTTAAGAAGTTGGTAGAACTCTTTGATTAACCAAATTAAGGTTTGTGATAAATCATGAAATTAGGATTTGAACACTTTAAAATACTTAGATTTATGGTTTACGGTTATTCATTGAATTATGTCTTAAGCTTACTGTGTAAAATTATGTTTATATGGTTTTTAAAGTTTTAAAGGATTAGGCTTTAGAAAAATTAGGATTTAAGGTTTTAAAGGGGCTAGGTTTCACTATTTTGGTTTTTGGAGTTGGATTAGGGTTTTAAGATTTTTGATTTAGGGTTTCGGGGAATGAGTTTTATTTTAGGATTTGGAAATAACAATTGATAACTTTATGAAGTTTTATGAAAATAAATAAACGATTTAAAGTTTATAAAAGCAAAAAAGAAGTTTTTTAGGGCTTTTGGAAGGAAACAAAACACAATTTAGAGTTTTG
This sequence comes from Garcia nutans, assembly GCA_947685225.1. Classification (NCBI taxonomy): domain Eukaryota; kingdom Viridiplantae; phylum Streptophyta; class Magnoliopsida; order Malpighiales; family Euphorbiaceae; genus Garcia; species Garcia nutans. The sequence goes on from CANTUV010000013.1 coordinate 32,139,555, forward strand.
AAAATTTAGAAAGCAAATTAGGGATTTGAGGTTTTGAAGAAACAAAACTAACAACTTTAAACTTTTTGGAAAACAAAGCAATGAATTAAGGTTTTTAAACCTTAGAAAAAGTGAATTGAGGTTCTAAAGTTTTTGAATTAAAAGAAAGAATGGGATGATTTGGCTACTGTGAAAAAATAAAAGAAATTAAGAATTCAAACCTTCTTTCATAGGTTACACCAAAAATTGCTTCTTTGATGAACAAGGTCAAAGACAATCTTTTTTGCCTTTGAATTGCTTGAATTGTTTTTCTGCTCTCTCAAAAAATCAGCTTGATTCAAGGTTTTCCTTCATAGTTTCGGTCTCCACTTTCTCCCCCGATTTTTTTCCAATTTCTGTCCAAATTTCCTCCTCCTTTTTTATGTTGTTTAGTCCTTATTTATAGAAGAATTTGATGTATAATTCTAGTTATTTATGGAAGCTAATATTGATTAAGAAAAGGAAACCGAAACTTAATTGCATTAGGTTTTGAAAATTTTGCGTTGGAAAATTTTCGCTGGCAAAAAAACTGTTGCAGAAAAAATACGCTGGCGAAAAAAAACTGCTGCCGAAAAATTGCGCTGGCAAAAAAGCTGCCACAGCTGGCTGCAGCAGGGGTGGGTGAATTGGCTTCCTACGGGCGAAATGCCCTAGGGCCCGCGCTGTGTTTTGGCGACAATTTTTCCTTCACCGATTTTTTTTTGTTATTTTTTTATTATTTTTGAATATTTATTCACTTCACCATTTTTTACTAAAATAAATATTAAAATTAATCAAGGTACCATAAAAAATTATTTTGGACTAACTAAAATATATTGGACAATACAAAAATTATTTTGGACTAATTAAAATATATTGGACCGAACTGGGTCAAAAATTAAGGGTCTACAGACACATAAATAGTTGAATAATTGAATTGAATAATTGATTTTACTATTTAAATACTATTTGAACACTGTTTTTTCTTTATTCACTAACTATTTACCAACGGAGATTTTGACTTTTTTTGTATTGAAAAATAAATTAACTGATGGACTATTAATAAAAATAAATTTAAATAGAAAATAATGAGTAATATTAAGCTATGAAACAGTAATATTAGTGAGATGATATACTTATCTCGTGTTGGCATACCTGGTTCGGTGCTAGCATGATCGCTGTATTGTTCGGGGTGGAGGTTGTGTCTATACCGTCCGCTAATGGTATGACGTAGCACCTTCTCAGGTAAAATGGATTGTCCGAAAGTGTGGTTTTGAAAGCTTCATTTTGCAATTGTCATCTGAGTAGCGTTCGATAGACATGAGTGTAGTTCAAGCATTATCGGAGCGGTGGATGGACACGACCCATACTTTTCACCTACCTGTGGGAGAGAACTATTGGCCTAGTCAATTTTACAGCCATAACTGGTATCTGGTACTATGTCCTTCCGGTCCCTTTTACCAATGATATCCTGACTCACGAAGAAATTTGATAATTAATTGGTATGAAACCATCACTAAAAGGGCCCTTTAAGATAAAAATTAAGCCGATTAGGAGTTATTGGATGAGCTATGATGGACAGGTTCATAGAGAAATAGTCGAGCAATATGCTCGAGGATTTTTGTTGTATCTGCTTGGGTCGATAATTTTCTATAGCATCAAATCCGCCATTCATTTATCGGTGTTGAGGGCCCTTGCCAATATGGTCCTAGTACCGCTTTATGGCTGGGGTGAAGTTGGGCTTGCCTGTCTCTATCATGGCCTAGACAAGATTTGCAGGAATAAAAAATCTTTTATTGGCTTCATGGTGATCGTCGAGGTACTCTCTCCCATCATTGTCAATTCCATTCATATACGTGTATGAATTTGATTCTCATTGCTATTACAACTATGGCATACGAGCACAATCTTGTGAGGGTTTTTGATATTTCCTGAGAGAGAGTTGGGAATCCCAAGTTAAATCTTTGGTTGTCTAATTGCGCAGCAGTTTTCGGCTCTCACCATGTGCATACCCAGCACTATCACTTGAGTTGCCTAACCTGGGACCAGGTAAAATAATATTAGCATTCTTTAAATTTTATGTAAAAAAATTTACTTATGTTTTTGTAATCTTGTAGGTCGATTTGGCTTGGTGGTATGCTGCAGAGCTGGTGAACTGGACTCCTTCCATGAATGTCACACTGCCTTGCCAACATACCCACCGAATCATTGTTGGTCCTCTGTCCAGTGGCTGATTCCTCGAGGAGAGGGTGTATGAGTGGTTCCTTGGTCCCAAGTGATGGAGGATCCCCATGGTCTTCTCGGCGTATACTTTAAATATTACATAAATGCCGGAGAATGCATGGCAGTTAGCTCAAAATATTTATGATGTTGAGACCTATCTCCATCCACCGAGTGCGTCATATGTTCAATTTATTCAAACACGGCTCTTGAACTTTGATGTATCTTCTGTTGGTGCTCGGGAAATTTTCGATGATAGTTATGAAGAGGAGTACAATGGAGAGGGAAGAGAGTTTATCCCTCATCTTTGGGCTAGCACCTCTCAAGTAAACTTTCATCATTTGGTCATTGCAATTGCTTCTTTTTCAATCTGTTTTAACCGTTTTGATTATTTTTGTAGGTTATCGACTCATCTGGTCATGAAGATGGACCTTCCTCTGGCGCCCCTCCATTTGCGCCTTCTTATCAATTGAAAATGCCATCTCATTCACAAAGCACTGATTTAAGTTACATGGTAGGTCATCCTATTCCATGATGATTTATGCTATGTGTATGCATGATTATGTATTCTCTTACCCTTTCCTTTTCTGACTGACAACGGATGCTTGAGGAGCAAAATAAGAAATTGCAAGAGGAATTAGCTGCTAACCGCCAATTGGTGGCCTTTCTCTAAAGATTGTATCATCAGTTTGAGCAAAACATTTGAGACTATCGATTTCAGGGAATGAAAGATCCTAGTGTTTCATCTTCTAGGAGACCCCAAACTGATGATCATGAGATCATTTCATCTGATTCAGATAATGACTACTGAAAGCTTGAATTTTAAGAGAACAGGGACTTAAGTACCTGTCATCTGATGATTTTCAAATGAGCGATTTACCTCCTCCTCTTTAGTGATTTATCATTATATTAATTAAGAAAGTATTGTATTATTATAACAATAAGAAATCAATAAAGTGTTGTATTAATAATAATAAATAAATAAATAAACCAATAATAGTGACTTTTACTTTTATTGTAACTTTTGACTTTCAAATTTTTTTTTATTTTTTTTATTATTTTTTTATGTTGGTTCCAATTTTTGTCTAGACCGCCCTTGTAGGTTTTTGGAACTAGTGAACTGCTCTAATTTTTGCTTAGGTCGTCCTTGCAGATTTTTTACCTAATGGGCTCTTTTTTCTTTCTTTTTTTTTTCTTGTGCTTACAGATTTGGCTTCAGGAGCGCCTCTGCTTGCTCAAAACTTCATCCATGGATTTCACTAGATACCTACCGCAACATCATTCTGCTAAGAAACTACTTCATCCTGCTTCTTCATATGCTGACTGGGTTGACTGGATCCACTCTCGTGCTGTACTCAACATCCGTTGGTTAGTACCTTGGTGGAAGATTTCTCGTATCACCATTCGAACATATTTGATGTATGTTCCTTTTGCTACTCTTCGTCGAGGTACTTGCTATGATCCTCGTCAGCTTGACCATCAGTATGGAGCCAAGCCTCGAGGTTCTGAGTTTACTCCTAACTTGGACATGTCTTATCTGACTGAAGCCTTCTTGGGTTGGCTGAAGCAAAGCTGGCCTGCATTCTACACTTATTGTCTACTATAGATCTTACATTTGTTAATTTCTTTAGAAAGAATATTGTTAGGATAAAAATAATGAAAGCAATAATAAGAGATGTTTCTTTTCCTTTTATAATTTGTCATCATCTTTCACTATTGTGTTTATTTATTTTATCCATATTTGGTCAAATACTAAAAACAGTGCACATAGAACAATTTTAATATTAATTCTATTTTATTAAATTGAGGAACAACCAAACATAAAGCAAGCATACACAAGATCACTCCTATTTCCATGTAGCCCTTTTGGGTTTTCTAATTGATAATTTTCTCTCGCTTAGCCCTACTTATTGCCTAGCCTGCCATTTCGGGTTTTTAAAACTAGCGGACTGCTCTAACTTTTGCCTAGGTCTCCCTCTTGGGTTTTCAACCTAGCGAGCTCCCTTTTTTATACATAAAACCTCTTCAACCTATCAATGTTCACTGGCTCACTAAACTTGTTCCCGTTCACGTCTGATAACTTGACTGCACCCCTGTTCATGACTTGCTTTACAATATACAGTCCTTCCCAACTTGGCCTAAATTTTCCTCTTAGATTAGAGATATTAGGCTTACATTACTTCAACACTAAGTCGTCGAATCTGAACTTTCTGACCCTAACCCTTCTATTGTAGGCTCGAGCTATCTTTCTTTGATACAGCTGATGATGATACAATGCTTTTAACCTCCTCTCTTCTAATAAAGCTAATTGTATGTATCTACTCACTACCCACTCCATCTCAGGCAGTTCAGCTTCCAGGACCTCTCTTAATGACTTGATCTCTATCTCAATTGGTAACACTACTTCCATCCTATAAACCAAAGAGAATGGTGTTATTCCAATCGGTGTTCGCACACTTGTTCTGTATCCCCACAAAGTAAAAGGAAGCATTTTCGACTAATCCTTGTATGTCTTGGTCATCTTGGATAGAATCTGCTTAATTGTCTTGTTTGTTGCTTCTACTGCACCATTAGCCTTCGGTCTATATGGGGAGGATCAATAATGATGAATTTGGTATTTCGAGAATAAGTCCTTAACTGCATCTTGAAACTATACCCCATTGTCCGATATCACACTGTACGAGACCCCATACCTACAAATGAGATTCTTTTCAATAAATCTAGCCCTTTGCCTTGTCCCCAATTTGTTAAAAGATTCGGCCTCGACCCACTTTGAAAAATAATCCACTGCTACTACAATAAAACGGTGACCGTTTGAAGCCGTCGGATGTATCTCTCCTACTATGTCAATCCCCCAAGTTGCAAAGGGCCAGGGTGAAGATATAAAATGCAATTCTTCAGGAGGCATGTTGTTTAGATTACCATACATATGGCATTGCTGGCATTTCTTCACAAACTCAATGCAATCTCTCTCCATGATCAACCAATAGTAACCTTATCGAATTATTTTCTTAACTAGGGCTAAACCACTCATGTGTGGACCACAACTTCCCGCGTGTATTTCTGGCATGATTTGCTCAACTTTAGGCTTCCTCAAGCACCTCAAGTGCACTCCATAATGCCATCTTTGATACAACTCTCCATGAAAGGTGATGTATTGTAAGGACCATCGCCTTATGGCTCTTCTCTCTTCCCTTGTTGCCCCCAATGGGTATTCCTTATCCTCCAGAAATTGCCTTATAGTGTCATACCATGCATCATGGTCTGTATCAATTTCCATGATTGTCTCATATTCATAGCAAGGAGTTGATAAAATGGTCAAAACCAGAGGCTTAAGAAATAAGTTGACAGGATTTTCCATACGAAAGCCAATGCGGCTAGGGCATCAGCCATCTGGTTTTCTTCTCTTGGTAGGTGTATAAACCTGCACTCCTTAAAATTCTTGTAACACCCCTATACCCCATATACGCACACTACATATCATCACATTTCATAATATACGTATACTGAATATAGAAATGCTACGGTTTATTAAATACACAAATCATTCCTTTACAATAATATGAGCAAATTTAAAACATTTAAGTTATATTATGAAACACAGTAGATAAAATATTTATTCAATACGCAGCGGAAAATATAACAGTATTTACAAATACATATACATCAAAACTCAACTTTTACAAAACACAAAGTTTATACATGTTTGGCAGTCAGTCTTTGATCTTTAAGCCCACTATCTACACTTCAGAATCTAAACTCTACTCGGCCTAGAGGAACTCTCCGGCTCCACCCTGTCACCTGCGCGATGAACCACAATTGCGCTAAGCCAATGGCTTAGTAGTACAAACTACAATAATATTATGCTTCAATGCAATGCCAATGTCATATAATCAAGTTTCATAAACAATTCAAAAGAATATTATATTTCACAATCTTACATTATTCAATAATTAATCAAAACATTCATGAGGTAATACTCAAAAATTTTCCACATCCATAAACATATTATACATCATATTGTATCTTCATAGTTTCATTACTCAACATAGCTTTCCAAGCCATATTCATTTATTTCACCATTCATGATTCACATTGAAAAAAAAGACAAGCATGGGCCCAAAATACACTAATATGTTATTCAAAGTTCAGAGTTACTGCTTTGGTCTATAATCATAATCATCAAGCCCGTAGGCGATATATATATCTCTATCCATGGATAGTGTAACAGACCCAGTCTCTTGGACCTCAACCCGGCTAGACCCGAGGGCCCCAGTATCTTGGTCCTCAACCCGGCTAGACTGTTACTGTTTTTGAGGCTTACGACCCAGTCTTTTCACCCCAAAAACATCATATTTCACATTTTTCTGCTGGATTCGGCTTACGACCCGGTCTTTTCACCTATCCAGCAATTCATAGGCATGCCGCCAAACTCAGAACTCTGAAAATTGAATAACATATTAAGCACACAATTATTTCATTTATTTCTTTATCATTCTCTTTCTCAATTCATTTCATAATCAAATAGGCAATCATGCCCCACTTATTTCAATTACATTCTCTTAGCCAACAACAAGGGTTTCATTTCTCATCATATCTCATATCATATTAACTCAATTCATCATTCAAGTGTACATAACCAATTACATTGAACATCATCATCTAGGCAAACATGCCTCAATTATCTCAATTCACATTAAAACAACTCATCATTGAAGTATTCATCATAACCAATTGCATTGCACATACATTTCATATTTCATCATATCTTTCACATTTCCTATTTCATTTTTCATTACATCATAATATCTTTAGAATCTTCAACATACATTCCACAAAGTTCACATTATGCAAAACATAACATTATCAAGTATATCAACAATGCAATAGATCACTTAACACATTTACAACCAAATATGCTAAGTCTCAAAATCATATGAAGGTATGCAATCATGCAAGTTTGTACTTACCTCAAAACCAACGCACACCAATCTATACACTTCCTCCTCCAAGAATCCTCAACACTTAGGTTAGGGCAATACAACTTAGGTTAGGGTAATACAACTTCTTCACAACCTAATCCAAAAGGCATTATACACACTTAATTACAAATTCACATGAATTCCAATACAATTATACACCTATTAGTCTCATACTAGACCCATATATCTTAAATTACAAGCCAACATCTCTCTCTAGGACCCCACGGTCGTGGCCTCCCAACCCCCACAGGCGTGGGTTAACAAACGGTTTTGCCTCCTTTGCTCAAAACCCCCACGGCCATGGCTTCCAATGGCCACGGTCGTGGCAGCCAAGGGCCACTAGCGTGGCATCCAAGATGCTTCTGTTTCGGACCAAATTCATGTATTCTATGCTTTAAACTTCATCAAACACAAATATCATAAAGATCTACAAGAATAGTTAATCAAGCTCAATATCTACAACAATTACCAATACACAACCCTAACACAAATACAACTTATACACTTCTAACACCAACACCAACCTAACTTCTTATCTTTAATTCAATTATAACACTTTCAAACATACCACAATCAAACACAATCACACTATCACATATCAACAATCAAACTCAATTACAACTCAAAATAAAACAAGAGAATCAAGAGGGAACTTACCAAAGATGATGAAACTTCACAAAATTCCAACTTAGTCACTTGAATCTTCCTTCAATTTGATCTTATAAAATCAAAACTCTCTCTTGCTCTCTTGTCTTTAGAATACCCGGCCAAGAAAGGAAAAGAAGAAAATGAAAAAGAATAAGAGACAAAGTCAAATATTTAGTCTCCTCTCAATCTCCACCAAGTCTTTTAATAATAAAATAATCAATTATTTCCCTCTTTCACTCATTTTAATTTCCTTTTTAATTATATAATTAAATTAAAATAAATAAATATCTTCTTTGACTATCATCACCTTGACTTGTATATGTTGTATATATTTCCATATATACAACATATACACTCTCTCTTTAATTCTTTTCTCTTTCCAATTAACATATACCTTAAATCCAAATACAACAATAATTACTTCAAAAATTTTAGATGAGGGAAAAGAAGGAATTACCATCCTCTCACTAGAAGCTAAGAAGTGGTAGATGAGGGAAAAGAAGCTTAGCGGAATTACCATCCCTCATCATATTGTATCTTCATAGTTTCATTACTCAACATAGCTTTCCAAGCCATATTCATTTATTTCACCATTCATGATTCACATTGAAAACAAAGACAAGCATGGGCCCAAAATACACTAATATGTTATTCAAAGTTCAGAGTTATTGCTTTGGTCTATAATCACAATCATCAAGCCCGTAGGCGATATATATATCTCTATCCATGGATAGTGTAACAGACCCAGTCTCTTGGACCTCAACCCGGCTAGACCCGAGGGCCCCAGTATCTTGGTCCTCAACCCGGCTAGACTGTTACTGTTTTTGAGGCTTACTACCCAGTCTTTTCACCCCAAAAACATCATCTTTCACATTTTTCTGCTGGATTCGGCTTACGACCCGGTCTTTTCACCTATCCAGCAATTCATAGGCATGCCGCTGTTTTATTAGTTTTTGTTATAGATTTGTGTCTTGTTTATTATAATAATTATTGTTTTATTTAGGTATTTTGTTAGTTTTAATCGGTTTGTTTAGTGTTTTCATTAATTTTGGTAGTTTTAGTTTATTTCAGTGTTTATGTCATTTTTGATTTAGTTTTTAGTATGGTGTTTATGTTTTGTTGGTTATTGTTTATTTACTTCTTATTTACAGTTTGTTTGAGTTTTGTTTTAGGTTAAAAAAAGGCAAGGAAGCAAATTGAAGGAAAAGAGGGACAGTAGCTGACACAGGCAGAGGACACGGCCAAGTCATTGGCCGTGTCCCATACCAAGTTAAAAAGGAAGTCAAGACACAGTAGCTGACACACTCAAGGGACACGGCCAAGTCAGTGGCCGTGTCCCTCCAAAGATGCTCCAACACGGCCAAGTCACACCAACTTGGCCGTATCTCACTTGGTTCCAAAGGAAAAGAAAATTGCAAATCTCACAGAAGCAAACACAAGCAAGGGACACGGCCAAGTCACTGGCCGTGTCCCTCCAAAAGGGTCTAACACGGCCAAGTCAACCTCCAACTGGCCGTGTCACTCAACCAAAGAAGAAAAGAAGAAGGAATTCTTACAGTAGGTGACACATGCATGGGACACGGCCAAGTCACTGGCCGTGTCCCTCCAAAGAGCACCCACACGGCCAAGTCACATCCAATTTGGCCGTGTCTCTCATGAACCAAAGCCGTAGCGGATTTTAAAGCGGGCGTTTCATATAAAAGGAAAAAGAAGCTAGGGTTTTGGGGAGTTGACGATTTGGAGATTGAATTGAGCCGTCAGAGAGTGAAGTTAGGGTTTTAACTTTGTTTTCTTTGATTTTGATTACACTTTGGATTAATCTAGCTTAGATTAGATTGTTCTAGTCATTGATACATCCTTCTTGCAAGATTTGAACAAGAGATTCTTCAGAAGCTTCAAGGAGTTTGTAACTTGGTTTTGTTCTCGAACTTATTCTCTTTATTTTCATTGAAATTGTATTAATGGATATTATCATGTCTAATTTGATTTCTTTGAACATTAATGAGATGAGTATGTTTGATAGCATGATGAACTAATTTGATCTAGTCTAGGGCTTGTATGGATCTGCTATGATTGTATGAATTGGTTATTCTCTAGCTAATAATTTCTTTAGCCTTGATTGAATGAAAAATTGTTAATATATAATTGATTGGCCACCAATAATGTGTTTTAGGTATTAGATGATGGATTGAGAGATGAAGTCTAATACTGGAACAATTCAATTAAGGACTTAGGTGAATTAGAGATATAACCTATTAAAAAGATTATTTTAATTATAACAAGATTAGTTGAAAAAGGTTTGAATGCGATAGCTTATTTCCTTGACTCGATTAATTAAGTTGTTTGAGATTTAATCTTTGAAATTAAATTAGTTAAGAGGAATAACCGTTCATACATATAAGTAGTAGAGAAGTGCAAACCCTAGACCTTTCTATCAAGTGAATCAAAACATCAGCTTAATTTACTTTTATTCGTTTTAAACTTCAATCAATCTTTTTCATTAGTTGTTAGCAATTTCAATTTCTTCATTACTTTTTATTTATAATCTGATAATCAATTAGTCACTTTAGCTTCCTTGTGAGATGACCTTGGGGCGATCACCTTTGCTACAGCTACCTCGTATACTTGCGAGTGACGCTTTGTGGTAGAGTTAATTCGAGCGCAACAAGTTTTTGGCGCCACTGCCGGGGAAGCTAATTGGCATAATTTTTTATTAGTTTTAGAAATTTAGATTATTTTTCATTGTTTACTTTTGATTTTATTTGTCTTTTGCTTTTAATAATTTCTTTTTCCTAGAAATTTTTGTTTATGCAAGGCAGGAGATCACTTGGAGGAGAGCTATACCCAGTCATTCCAGAAATTCAGAGAGTCAAAAGGAGCAGAGAGGAGTTTGAATTTTATACAGGATTTGATACCGAAGAGGACACTTCTGATTTTGAGTCGAAATCTGCACAATCTGTTAAAATGGCTGAAGAAAGGCAAAGAACGATGAGAGACTTTGCTAGACCTATTATTGGAACTTCCACCTCTTGCATAAGACTGACAGATGCAGCAAGAAATTATGAGTTGAAGAACATTCACTACAATATGCTGCCATCATTCTATGGAGTTCCAAATGAAGATCCTTTGAACTTTATTCGGGATTTCTACTCCACCCTCAACACTTTCCCATTGGGAGGATTAACAGAGGATCAGATGAGGATGAGATGTTTCCCTTATACTTTGAAGGATAGGGCAAAGAGCTGGCTTATGATGTTGCCCGAAAACTCACTGACAACTTGGGAGCAAGTTTATAATAAATTCAAGGGCAAGTTTTATTCACATTAAAAGACAGCTGAGTTGAGGGGAAGATTGCTACATTCTCTCAAATTGAGGGAGAACCATTTCATGAGGCTTGGGACAGATTCAAGATGTTATTGATCCAGTGTCCACATCATCACTACCCACTTCAACTTCTGAATCAGTTTTTCTATGATGGTCTCACCCAGCAATTTCAGAACACTGTTGATAATGCAGCTGGGGGAGCCATGGGAGAAAAAACAGCTGATGAAACTTATGAGATCTTTGAGATGTTGGGAGCTAATTCTCAACTGAAAAGTGTAAGAGGAAGAAGTAAAGGGGTGAACCAATTGGAGGCCAATAGTGAGATGGTAAATCAGATAGCTGAGTTGACAAGGCAAGTGCAGATGCTGAACATGAAGAACAATATTTCTTCATCTACTCAAGAAGCGTGTGGAATATGTGGATCTTTTGGGCATGGAGCAAATATTTGCCCCTTTGCATATGAGTCTTATGGGAATGAAGCTGAGCAAGTCAATGCCATGGGGGGATTTCAACCAAGGGCCCGGAACGATCCTTACTCCAATTCTTATAACCCTGGTTGGAGGAATCACCCAAATTTTTCTTGGGCAACAAATAATTCTCAGCAGCCTTTCCATTTGCTCCAGAGACAGAACCAACAGCAGGGTCAATCCTCAAATCAAGGGCAGTCTAAGATAGAGAGCTTAGAGAAAAGTTTACAAGCTTTCATCAAAGTCAGTGCTCAAAATCAAGAGATGACTAATAAGAGGCTGGATTCATTAGAAGCATCTTTTATAAAAGTGGAGACTCAAGTAGGACAACTTGCACTACAGATGCAGATTCAACAGAAGGGGAAATTTCCAAGTCAACCTGAGCAGGCACATTCAGTGACTGTTCTTAGAAGTGGTAAGGTAATTAAAACTAATGTTGAAAATAACTCTGTGAATGCAGGTGACCAAGGGAACAAGAAGGAAGGAGAACTAGAGAACAAAGGTGCTGGAGATATATCAATGGAGAAGTCCCCTTCAGCAGATTTACATAGGGCAAGCAATCCATACCAGCCTCCTATACTATTCCCTAGCAGGTTGAAAGATGATAAAAAAGATAAGCAATTTTCTAATATCTTCAACATGCTGTCTAAGGTAAGTATTAACTTACCCTTACTTGAAGCAGTAAAGAATATGCCGGCTTATGCCAAATTTTTCAAAGAGCTGATCACCAAGAAAAAGAGGTATTAGCCGAATGAAAAGGTGATAGTTTCTGAGGTAGCTAGTGCTGTTTTGCAGCATAAACTACCTCCCAAGCTAAAGGATCCTGGTAGCTTTATAATTCAAATTACTGTGGGAAATGGAAAGGGAACTGATGGTATGTGTGATCTAGGAGCCAGTGTAAATTTGATGCCTTACTCTGTGTATAAATATTTAGAACTAGGGAAACTTAAACTGACCAAAATGGTGTTGCAATTAGCTGATAGATCTTTTAGATTCCCGAAAGGGGTTATAGAAGATGTGTTAGTTAAGGTTGGTGGGTTAATAGTACCTGTGGATTTCATAGTTCTTGACATGGAAGGGAGTAACCCTGCACCATCAGCACACACTATATTGTTGGGTAGGCCTTTCATGGCTACTACCAACACCTTAATAGATGTTAAAAATGGTAAGTTGTCAATGACTGTCTTAGGGGCAAACTGTTGAATTTTCTATTTTTAACACTTCTCCTATTCCTACAACTGCTTTATATGAGGAATGTTCTTTAATTAATAGTGTTGAAGCAGTTGTTTCAGATGTTGTGTTGCAGACAGACTCCCCAGATAAATTGGAGCTGACACTGACTTTAGAAGAGGGGGCTAAATCAGTGAGGGAGACCCAAAGGTGCTTTAACCCAAAAGCATATGAGAGCTCGAGAGTTTACAAGAATCACACTAAGGCAATTCATGATAGATTTATTGTGCGACAGATATTGAGTCCAGGTATGAAAGTTTTACTTTTTAATTCTCGACTCAATCTGTTTCAAGGTAAACTCAAATCTCGATGGAGTGGTCCTTTCGAGGTAACTAAGGTATGTCCTTCTGGTGCCATTGAATTGCTTAACTCTAGAACCAATAAGATTTTTAAAGCAAATAGACATAGAGTTAAACTATACAATGAAGGATTTCAGGAAGTGAGGATCATTGACAGCACTTTGATCCATGACCCCTAGGCCTTGCATAATGTCCAGCTATATGACATTAAAGAAGCGCTAAATGGGAGGCAACCGATCGGTTTGGATTTATTTTTCATAGTTGTAATTTTAAATTTAGCAAATTTTGATTTTATGTGTGGTTTAAATAAATGGAACGAGTGCTTTGATCGGTTTTTATTTTGTGTTTCAGGGTGGTTTAAAGAAGAAGGTTTGCAAAATCTTTAAGAATTAAAAAAAAAGAGTTGAAAGTGGCAGAAGGAGACACGGCCAAGGGACTTGGCCGTGTCACATGGGACACGGCCAAGCCTCATCAATTTTTCAATTCTTGCATTTGTCACAGAGAGTGACACGGCCAAGGGACTTGGCCGTGTCACTTGGACATGGCCAAGCTTCACCAATTTTTCTTCGATTTTATTTTTGTAGCCTTTTCTTCACAGAGATGAACACGCCCAAGGGACACGCCCAAGTCACTGACCCTGTCCCTCAAAAAGCACATGACACGGCCGTGTTGCCCACAACTTGGTCGTGTCTCCCATTTTTTCACTTTAAAAAGTCACGATTTTTGCACAGATGTTCCATTAAATCCCTAAATTCCTGTTTCTTCATCTCTCTCATTCTCTCTCTCGCAAACTCCATTCTTTGTGCTTCCAAGCTCAAAATCCTCCATTAAACCTCAAATTTCTTCACCAAAACTAAAAATAATCCATTAAAACTTCTTCTTTTCTCATAAAAGTTTGATTTGATCAAGTTTTGGTTTGAATTTTTTCAGATTTCTCAAGATGCCAAGAACAAATATTGTTTCACACCACAAGAAGAAGAGGCCTACAACCGAAGGAGCTTCTTCCTCATCATCAACTTTATCTTTGAAGAGAGCAAGTCTTTTGGCTCGGGGTTTTTTCCCGACAAGGTATGTTAATGATGAATCACTTGATGCTCTGCAAATTAGGACTAATTTTTATCGATATGTGCAATTTCTTGGATGGGAGACTCTAGTCTCTTTGAGACCTTTGCAGTTTGAGGAGCTGACTTTGGAATTTCTGACATCTCTTAAGGTTGAAAGAGATGATAAGAAAATCTGCACTAGAATGAGTTTTAAATTGCTGGGTAAATCATTTGTGCTGAATATTGAATAGTTAAATGCTATATATGGTTTCCATCAGCATGGGGAAAGGTCGGTATCCAAAGAATTTAAACAACAATTTGCTTGGGGAGCTTTAGGCTCGGGTACTTATGTGGCCAAATCGGCCAAAGCATCTAAATTAAGAAATTCTGCTTTGAGGTATTTGTATCGGTTTATGTCTTGCGGATTCTTTGCTCGGAAGGAGAGCCCGGGTGTGGTTGAATTAAGTGAGCTATTTTTCCTTGATTGTGCTTGTAATTCAATTCATGTTAGTGCCGGCTATTGGTTAGCCGATATTTTTGATACTGTGGCTAATAAAAGAAAGGGGGCAATTTGTGTTGGAGGGTTGATTACCACATTAGCAGTAGCCCTTGTTGAGGATTTTGACCCGAGTACTAGTCGCATGACTAGAATTTCGGGTAATGACTCTTTGGATTTAGCTACACTTGAGAAGATGCACATGGTTGTGCATAGGAGAGGGACTTATGTGATGCCTTCAGATGAGCCTGAAGTACCGGGGGACAGGCAGAAGAGAGCACGGGTCGAAGAGGAGTCCGACTCGGATTCTCTAGATCTAGATGAGGATGCTCTGGTCTCGGAAAGTCAAGAAGTACTTATTAGGATTGAGGCCCTGGAGGGCAAGGTAGATCGACTGGAGGGCAAGGTGGACCATAACCATGCTGAGGTCTTACAGCAGTTGGAACAGATTAATAGCAACCTTGCCAAGATCTTGAGTCTTCATCCCTCGGCTGCATCATCTTCACGCCCGCCTTTTCCATAGATTTTGAGTTCCTTGCTTTATTTTGTTTAGTGTATTTTTGTTATTATTTTTCATTTTTGTTTTTCATGTTAACATTTTATATTTGGATATTTTATTTTTATATATTGTACTTTTGTTTTTGAACTTTTGTGTTTGTGATGGAAAGCTAGGGTTTTTGCCTCACCAGGTACGATGGAAGACAGGTTGTCCTTTAACTCTTTTTATTTATTATTCTTGTTTTCCATTGAGGACAATGTAAATTTTAAGTGTGGGGTACTTGTTTTATTAGTTTTTGTTATAGATTTGTGTCTTGTTTAGTATGATAATTATTGTTTTCTTTAGGTATTTTGTTAGTTTTAATTGGCTTGTTTAGTGTTTTCATTAATTTTGGTAGTTTTAGTTCTTTCAGTGTTTATGTCGTTTTTTATTTAGTTTTTAGTATTGTATTTATGCTTTGTTGGTTATTGTTTATTTATTTCTTGTTTAATGTTTGTTTTGAGTTTTGTGTTAGGTTAAAACAGGCAAGGAAACAAATTGAAGGAGAAAGGGGCAGTGGCTAACACAGGCAGAGGACACGGCCAAGTCACTGGCCGTGTCCCGTACCAAGTTAAAAAAGAAGAGCAAGTCCCAATAGCAGACACAAGCAAGGGACACGGCCAAGTCTTGTGGCCGTGTCCCTCCAACGAAGACCCACACGGCCAAGTCACCTTCACTTGGCCGTGTCTCACCAAGTTCCAAAGGAAAAGAAGATTCAAATCTCACAGTGGAAGACACAGGCAAGGGACACGGCCAAGTCTTGTGGCCGTGTCCCTCCAACATGGTGCAACATGGCCAAGTCAAGCTCCATCTGGCCGTGTCACTCAACCAAAGAAGAAAAGAAGGAATTCTGAAGCAGTAGGTGACACATGCAAGGGACACGGCCAAGTCACTGGCCGTGTCCCTCCAAAAACCACTCACACGGCCAAGTCACATCTGACTTGGCCGTGTCCCTCATGAACCAAACACGCGGCGAATTTTAAAGCGGACGATTCATATAAAAGGAAAAGAAGAACTTAGGGTTTGGACTGTTGACGATTGGGAGAGCTAGTTTCAGCCGTAAAGAGAGTTAGGGTTTTGTTAACATTTGTTTTCTTTGATTTCAATTACACTTTGGATTAAAATTAGCTAGATTAGATTGTTCATGCCATTGATATATCCTCCTTGCAAGATTTGAACAAGAGATTCTTCAGAAGCTTCAAGGAGTTGTAACTTGGTTTTGTTCTTGAACTTATTCTCTTTATTTTCATTGAATGGATATTATCATGTCTATTTTGATTTCTTTGAACATTAATGAGATGAATATGTTTGATTGCATTATGAACTAATTTGATCTAGTCTAGGGTTTGTTTGGATCTGCTATGATTGTATGAATTGATTATTCTCTTAGCTAATAATTTCTTTAGTCTTGATTGAATGAAATAGTGTTAACATATAATTGATTGGCCACCAATTGTGTGTTTTAGGTATTAGATGATGGATTGAGAGATGAAGTCTAATACTGGAACAATTCAATTAAGAACTTAGGTGAATTAGAGATATAACCTATTAAAAAGATTATTTCAATTATAACAAGATTAGTTAGAAGAGGTTTGAATGCGAAAGCTTATTTCCTTGATTTGATTAATTGAGTTGTTTGAGATTTAATCTTTGAAATTAAATTAGTTAAGAGGAATAACCGTTCATACATATCAATAGTAGAGAAGTGCAAACCCTAGACCTTTCTATCAAGTGAATCAAAACATCAGCTCTTGTTTACTTTTATTGTTTTAAACTTCAATTAAACTTTTTCATTAGTTAGCAATTTAAATTTATTCATTACTTGTTACTTTTAATCTGATAATCAATTAGCCAATTTAGCTTCCTTGTGAGACGACTTTGGGGCGATCACGTTTGCTACAGCTACCTCGTATACTTGCGAGTGACGCTTTGTGGTAGAGTTAATTTGAGCGCAACAAGTTTTGGGCGCCGCTGCCGGGGAGGCTAATTGGCCAAATTGTTTATTGAAATATATATATATATTAGATTATTTTTCACTATTTTTATTTTATTTTACTTGTCTTTTTTTTTTAATAATTTCTTTTTCTAGAAAAATTCTGTTTATGCAAGGCAGGAGATCACTCGAAGGAGAGCTATATCCATTCATTCCAGAAATTCAAAGAGTGAAAAGGAGCCGAGAAGAGTTTGAGCTCTACACCGGATTTGATACAGAGGAGGACACTTCTGAATTTGAGTCAAATTCTGCACAATCAGTTAAAATGGCTGAAGAAAGGCAAAGAATGATGAGAGACTTTGCTAGACCTTTCATTGGAACTTCCACCTCTTTCATAAGACTGACAGATGCAGCAAGGAATTATGAGTTGAAGAACATTCACTACAACATGCTGCCATCATTTTATGGAGTTCCAAATGAAGATCCTTTGAACTTTATTCGGGATTTCTACTCCACCCTCAACACTTTTCCTTTGGGAGGACTAACAGAAGATCAGTTGAGGATGAGATGTTTCCCTTATACTTTGAAGGATAGGGCAAAGAGCTGGCTCATGATGTTGCCTGAAAATTCACTGATAACTTGGGAGCAAGTTTATAACAAGTTCATGGGCAAGTTCTATTCACATCAAAAGACAGCTGATTTGAGAGGGAAGATTGCTACATTCTCTCAATTTGAAGAACCATTTCATGAGGCTTGGGACAAATTTAAGATGCTATTGATCCAGTGTCCGCATCATCATTACCCACTTCAACTCCTTAATCAGTTTTTCTATGATGGTCTAACCCAGCAATTTCAGAACACTGTTGATAATGCAACTGGGGGAGCCATGGGAGAAAAGACAGCTGATGAGATTTATGAGATCTTTGAGATGTTGGGAGCTAATTCTCAACAAAAGAGTGTAAGGGGAAGAAGTAAAGGGGTGAATCAACTGGAAGCCAATACTGAAATGGTTAGTCAAATAGCTGAGTTGACAAGGCAAGTTCAGATGCTAAACATGAAGAACAATATTTCTTCATCTACTCAAGAAGTGTGTGGAATCTGTGGGACATTTGGGCATGGAGCAAATATATGCCCCTCTGCATATGAGTCTTTTGGGAATGAAGCTGAGCAAGTTAATGCTATGGGGGGATTTCAACCAAGAGCCAGGAATGATCCCTACTCCAACACTTACAATCCTGGATGGAGAAGTCACCCTAATTTTTCCTAGACAACAAATAATGCTCAACAGCCTTTCCATTTGCTCCAGAGACAGAACCAACAGCAGGGCCAATCCTCAAATCAAGGTCAGCCTAAGAGAGAGAGTTTGGAGGAAAGTTTACAGGCTTTTATCCAAGTCAGTGCTAGAAATTAGGAGATGAACAACAAGAGGCTGGATTCCTTGGAAGCATCTTTTAAGAAGGTGGAGACCCAAGTGGGGCAACTTGCTCAACAGATGCAGATTCAATAAAAGGAGAAGTTCCCAAGTCAACCTGAGCAGGCACAAGCAGTGACTGTTCTTAGGAGTGGCAAGGTAATTAATAACAATGTTGAAAATAATTCTGTGAATGCAGGTGAGCAAGAGAATAAAAAGGAAGGAGAACTAGAGAACAAAGGTGCTGAAGAAAGATCAATGGAGAAGTCCCCTACAGCAGATTTGCACAAGGCAAGCAACCCATACCGGCCACCTATACCATTCCCCAGCAGGTTGAAGGATGACAAAAAAGATAAGCAATTTTCAGATATCTTCAACATGCTGTCTAAGGTAAGTATTAACCTACCCTTACTTGAAGCAATTAAGAACATGTCGGATTATGCTAAATTCTTCAAAGAACTGAATACTAAGAAAAAGAGGTATGAGCTGAATGAAAAGGTGATAGTTTCTGAGGTAGCTAGTGCTGTTTTGCAGCATAAACTACCTCCTAAGCTAAAAGATCCTGGAAGCTTTATTATTCAAATTACTATGGGGAATGGAAAAGGTACTAATGGCATGTGTGATTTAGGAGCTAGTGTGAATTTAATGTCTTACTCTGTTTATCTTGATTTGGAACTAGGGGAACTTAAACCAATGAAAATGGTGTTTCAATTAGCTGATAGATCTCTTAGATTCCCGAAAGGGGTTATAGAAGATGTGTTAGTTAAAGTTGGTGGTTTGATAGTACCTGTGGATTTCATTGTTCTTGACATGGAAGTAAGTAATTCTTCACTATCTGCACACACCATTCTGCTGGGTAGGCCTTTTATGGCAACTACCAACACTTTGATAGATGTTAAAAATGGAAAATTATCAATGACTGTTTTGGGACAAACTGTGGAATTTTCTATTTTCAACACTTCTCCTATTCCTACAACTGCTTTATATGAGGATTGTTCTTTCATTGATTGTGTTGATGCAGTTATTTCAGATGTTTTCTTGCAGACAGGTTCCTCTGATAAATTGGAGCTGGCATTGACCTTAGAGAGTGATGTGGATATTTTTTATGCAGAAATAGCCAGTTGCCTTGAGACTTTAGAGGGTGCTGAAATAGAGGAGCTTAAGGAGGATCCAATTTTTGAACCTTCCCCTATTGAAAAAGAAGAGAAGAACCCCTCACTAGAGTTAGAGCTGAAAGAGTTACCTAAGAACCTGAAATATGTGTTTTTAGGAGATCACAATACCTTGCCTGTGATAATATCTAGTGAACTTAGTGAAGGGGAGGAGATGAGGTTAGTGAGTGAGCTTAAAAGATTGAAGAGAGCAATAGGATGGGGATTGAGTGACATCATGGGTATTAGCCCTTCCATGTGCATGCATAGAATCACTTTAGAAGAGAGAGCTAAACCTGTGAGGGAGACTCAAAGACGCCTTAACCCAAATATGAGTGAAGTGGTTAAGAAGGAAGTGCTCAAATTACTGGATGAAGGAGTAATTTACCCAATAGCTAATAGTGAGTGGGTGAGCCCAGTACATGTAGTTCCTAAGAAATCTGGAATCACTGTGGTGAGAAATGAGAATAATGAATTGGTTCCTACTAGGACTACTACTGGGTGGAGAATGTGCATCGATTATAGGAAGTTGAACAATGCTACAAAGAAAGATCATTTCCCTCTTCCTTTTATTGATCAGATGTTAGATAAACTTTCTGGACACTCACATTATTGTTTTCTGGATGGCCTTTCAAGTTACTATCAGGTGCCAATAGCTCCAGAGGATCAGTCCAAGACAACCTTTACTTGCCCTTTTGGGACTTATGCATTTCGACGTATGCCCTTTGGCTTGTGCTATGCACCAGCAACTTTTTAGAGATGCATGATGTCTGTCTTCTCTGACATGATAAATGATTTTATTGAGGTATTTATGGATGATTTTTCTATTTTTGGTAATTCTTTTAATAATTGCCTCAATAAACTTATTCGTGTGCTTGAGAGATGCATTGAATGTAACCTCACTTTAAGTTGGGAAAAGAGTCATGTTATGGTTACTCAGGGCATTATTTTAGGTCATGTGGTGTCAAGTAAAGGGATTGAGGTGGATAAGGCTAAAATTGAATTGATTGCTAAGTTACCCCCACCTACCTCTGTTAAGGGAATAAGAAGTTTTTTAGGGCATGCAGGATTTTACAGGAGGTTTATTAAGGATTTTTCCAAAATAAGCCAACCATTGTGCCATTTGTTGGGGAAAGATGTTCCATTTGAATTTACAGCACAATGCATGCAAGCTTTTAATTCCCTTAAGGAAAAATTGACTAGTGCACCAGTGATTATAGCTCCTGTTTGGTCTTTACCTTTTGAAATCATGTGTGATGCCTCTAATCATGCAGTAGGAGCTGTTCTTGGGCAAAGGGTTGATAAATACTTGAGAGTAATATATTATGCCAGTTTGACCCTGAATAGTGCACAAATGAACTACACCACAACTGAAAAGAAAATGTTAGCTGTTGTTTTTGCTTTAGACAAATTTAGAGCATATTTAATTGGGTCAAAAATTATTGTGCATTCTGACCATGCAGCTCTTAAATATCTTTTAACAAAACAACATGCTAAACCGCGCTTAATTAGATGGGTGTTGTTATTGCAAGAATTTGATTTTCAAATCAAGGATACTAAGGGTAGTGAGAATGTTGTTGCTGATCATTTATCTAGATTACCCTTCTTTAGTGAAAATCTTGCAACTGATAGCATTCATAAAAATTTAGAAGCATTTCCTGATGAGCAGCTTTTTGTGGTATTTGATGCACCTTGGTTTGCAGATATTGCTAACTATCTGGCTTGTGGTATTTTGCGTACTAACATGTCATTTCAGGAAAAGAAAAGGTTTTTACACTTGAGTAAGTTTTATTTTTGGGATGAACCTTATCTATTCCGGATTTGCAAAGATGAGATAGTTCACTGGTGTGTATTTGAGGAAGAACAACTGAGTGTTCTTCAATTTTGTCATGATCTTCACTGTGGGGGTCATTTTGGAGGAAGAAAGACTGCAGAAAAGGTGCTACAAAGTGGTTTTTACTAGCCTACTTTATTTAAAGATGCTCAAGAGTATTGTAAGTACTGTGATCGTTGCCAAAGGTAGGTAACATTGGGAGGAGGAATGAAATGCCCCTTCAATCATATATTGTTGTTGAACTGTTTGATGTGTAGGGAATAGACTTCATGGGTCCTTTCCCCAAGTCTTTTGGATATGAGTATATTTTAGTTGCTGTTGATTATGTTTCCAAATGGGTGGAGGCAATCCCCACCCGTACTAATGATGCTAATGTAGTTGTTAAATTTGTGAAGGAAAATATTCTTAGCAGATTTGGTACACCAAGGGTGATAGTCAGTGATGGGGGGAGCCATTTTTGCAGCAGGCTTTTTGAGAAGTTAATGCACAAATCTGGTGTTAAGCACAAAGTGGCAACCCCATATCATCCACAGACTTCTGGACAAGTGGAAACATCCAACAAGCAGATTAAGGGAATTCTGGAGAAAACAGTCAACACATCAAGGAAGGATTGGGCAAACAGATTGCATGATGCACTATGGGCATATAGGACTGCTTTCAAAACTCCTCTTGGTATGAGTCCCTACCGCTTGGTGTTTGGAAAAGCTTGTCACGTACCAGTGGAGTTGGAGCATAGAGCGTATTGGGCAATCAAGACTCTGAATTTTGACTTGGACAAAGCGAAGAGAGAACGATTTCTACAAATTTCAGAGCTAGATGAGCTGAGAAATGAGGCCTATGAGAGCTCGAGAATTTACAAGGATCGCACTAAAGCACTTCATGACAGAATTATAGTGTGAAAGACATTGAGTCCAAGTATGAAGGTTTTACTTTTTAACTCACGACTCCGTCTTTTTCCAGGTAAACTCAAGTCTCGATGGAGTGGTCCTTTCGAGATAACTCGGGTGTATCCTTCTGGTGCCATTGAATTACTTAACTCTCGAACAAGTGAGACTTTTAAAGTGAATGGACAAAGAGTTAAGCCATACAATGAAGGATTTCCAGAAGTGAGGATCATTGATAGCACTTTGATCCGTGATCCCTAGGCTTTGCATGATGTCCAGCTTAATGACATTAAAGAAGCGCTAAATGGGAGGCAACCCATCGGTTTGCATTTATTTTTCGTAGTTGTAATTTTAAATTTAGCGAGTATTGATTTTATGTTCGGTTTAAATAAATGGACTGTGCTTTGATCGGTTTTTCTTTACTTTGTGTTTCAGGGTGTTTAAAGAAGAAAGTTTGCAAAATTGTTGAATATAAAAAAAAAGTTAAAAGTTAATAAAAGGCAGTAGGTGACACGGCCAAAGGACTTGGCCGTGTCCCTTGGCCGTGTCACACACTGGACCCGACCAAGCTTCCTCAAAAAATTTTTTGATTTTGCAATTTTGTACAGAATAGGACACACCCAGGGGACACGGCCAAGTCACTGGCCGTGTCCCTCCAAGACTATCAAACACGGCCGTGTCACCTTGACTTCGCCGTGTCCCTTCACTTTCACACACCAGACACGGCCAAGTCCACACCAACACGACCGTGTCCCTCATTTTTACACTTTAAAAAACCCGATTTTGCCCAGTTCTTTCCATTAAATCCCTAATTTCTTTTCTTCGTCTCTCTCTCGCTCTCTCGCTCTCCGCCATAGCCATAGTTTTAATTTCAAAACTCCAAATCTTCCATTTACACATCAAATTTCTTCACCCAAACTAGAGATAATCACTTAAAACTTCCTCTTTACTCATATAATTTTGATTTAATTCAGTTTTGGGTGTTAATTTTTTCAGATCTCAAGATGCCAAGAACTAAAACTGTCTCACACCGCAAGAAGAAGAAATCTACTACCGAAGGAGCTTCTTCCTCTTCCTCAACTTTATCTTTCAAGAGGGCAAGTCTTTTGGCTCGGGGTTTTTTCCCGACAAGGTATGTTAACGATGAGTCTCTTGATGCCTTGCAAATTAGGAATAATTTTGATCGATATGTTCAAATTCTTGGATGGGAAACTCTAGTCACCTTGAGACCTTTGCAGTTTGAGGAACTTACTTTAGAATTTTTGACATCTCTCAAGGTTGAAAGAAATGATAAGAAAATCTGCACTAGATTGATGTTTAAATTGCTGGGTAAATCTTATGTGCTCAATATTGACCAGTTAATTGATATATATGGTTTTCATCAGCACGGGGAAAGGTCGGTACCCAAAGAATTTAAACAACAATTTGCTTGGGGAGCTTTAGGCTCGGGTACTTATGTGGCCAAATCGGCCAAGGCATCTAAGTTAAGAAATTCCGCTTTGAGATATTTGCATAGGTTTATGGCTTGCAGATTCTTTGCTCGGAAGGAGAGCCCGGGTGTGGTTGAAGTGAGTGAACTATTTTTCCTGGATTGTGCTTTGAATGCAATGCATGTTAGTGCCGGCTATTAGTTAGCCGATGTTTTTTATTCTGTGGCTAACAAAAGAAAGGGGGCAATTTGTGTTGGAGGATTGATCACCACATTAGCAGTAGCCCTTGTTGAGGATTTTGACCTGAGTACTAGTCGCATGACTAGAATTATGGGTAATGACTCCTTGGATCTAGCTACACTTGAGAAGATGCACATGGTGGTGCATAGGAGAGGGACTTATGTGATGCCTTCAGATGAACCTGCAGCACTAGGGGATAGGCAGAAGAGAGCACGGGTCCAAGAGGAGTCTGACTCGGATTCTCTTGACTTAGATGAGGATGCTCTGGTCTCGAAACATCAAGAGGTGCTTCTGAGGATTGAGGCCCTGGAGGGCAAAGTGGATCGATTGGATAGCAAGGTGGACCGTAACCATGCTGAGGTCTTGCAGCAGTTGGAACAGATTAACAGCAACCTTGCGACGATCTTGAGTCTTCATCCCTCGGCTGCGTCATCTTCCCGCCCACCTTTTCCATAGATTTTGAGTTTCTTGCTTAATTTTGTTTAATGTATTTTTTTTCTTATTTTTTGTCTTTTTTGTTTTCATGTTAACATTTTATGTTTGGATATTTTATTTTTATTGTACTTTTATTTTTGAACTTTTGTGTTTGTGATGGAAAGCTAGGGTTTTGCCTCACCAGGTACAATGGAAGCCAGGTTGTCCTTTAACTCTTTTTATTTATTATTCTTGTTTTACATTGAGGACAATGTAAATTATAAGTGTGGGGTACTCTTTAAGCTTTTCTTTAATTTGTGTTTTGTTTGTCGCTGTGTGTTTTATTGTGTTATGCATGGCATAATTGTTGACAATTTATCAATCTTTTCTTTGATTCTAGCATTATAGTTGAGACTTTAGTATCAGCATAGAAATGAGCATTTGAATTCATTCAGGATCAATTTTCACATTCTGTAATTTATGACATATAAATCTTTGAGAACCCACCTGTGTGAGTTTTGAGCCTCATAATTTGATATTATTATCAGTTGATTTTCTTTTCTTAAGTGTGCGCCTTCATGATGTTGCATTTCTAGAGTTTGCTTTTGCATACTAATTGAACTCACATTATGATTTAATCTCAAGTTTTAAAATGATAAAGGCAAATTAGGTTAACCCCTTTAGCTTAAAAAGACTTCCCTTAATATTGATTTCCTTAGTGAGCCAAGTTGAGCCATTGACCGTTTCTTGTTTGATCAACATAATTCTTAACTTAACATGTTCTTATTATCATCATACCTATGCATTAAGGAATGGAGTTTTATGATTTGACAATAGGGTAGTTTATTTCAAAGTGTGGGGTAAGTAAAAAAAAATGGTATTGCTATTTGGGGTTGAAATACATACTTTGCATATTGTGTTGGATTAAGAGTTGATTATTCCTTTCCTCTACATTTTAAGCTAGATGTTCTATGCAAGTTTATATTTTGTATATATATAAAAAAAATGATGATAAAATAAATAAATAAAAAAAGAAGAAAGAAAAAAAAAGAGATATATATATATATACACAATTCATATATTTTCTAGCATTAGAGGAATGTTGACTCATGTACTTTTCTTTTAGTGTGCAAGTATGTAAGATTATTAAGGATTGGTGAGTATGCCATTTGAGGGAGTTGTGAGTTTCTTAGCAATAGTATTGTCTAATTTAGATACTCTATTTCTTGATGCTCCAGCTTAAATGCCTTTTCTCACACCTGCACCTTAGCCCCATTACATCCAAATAAAAGACCTTCGGATTATTTCTTGAGAAAATCAGTGAGGGAGATTGGATAATTAAGCAAGTTTATGGCAGTATGCACTCATGAGTGGTTTGAGTGATTAACCTTTGAAATCGAGTGAAACACTTAGATGAGAGATAAGATTTGTATGTTTGGATTAATGAATGAGTTAAGAAAATCCTTGATTGAAGGAAATTGCAATTATTTATGTCTGAGTCTTAAAGTATTTCATCTATATGCTGGAATTAAAGTTAAGGTTGTTTGAGTTTTTAATTTATGCCATGTGAATTTGCTTGAGGACAAGCAAAGTTTTAAGTGTGGGGTAGTTGTTTTATTAGTTTTTGTTATAGATTTGTGTCTTGTTTAGTATGATAATTATTGTTTTCTTTAGGTATTTTGTTAGTTTTAATTGGCTTGTTTAGTGTTTTCATTAATTTTGGTAGTTTTAGTTCTTTCAGTGTTTATGTCGTTTTTTATTTAGTTTTTAGTATTGTATTTATGCTTTGTTGGTTATTGTTTATTTATTTCTTGTTTAAAGTTTGTTTTGAGTTTTATGTTAGGTTAAAACAGGCAAGGAAACAAATTGAAGGAGAAAGGGGCAGTGGCTGACACAGGCAGAGGACACGGCCAAGTCACTGGCCGTGTCCCGTACCAAGTTAAAAAAGAAGAGCAAGTCCCAGTAGCAAACACAAGCAAGGGACACGGCCAAGTCTTGTGGCCGTGTCCCTCCAACGAAGACCCACACGGCCAAGTCACCTTCACTTGGCCGTGTCTCACCAAGTTCCAAAGGAAAAGAAGATTCAAATCTCACAGTGGAAGACACAGGCAAGGGACACGGCCAAGTCTTGTGGCCGTGTCCCTCCAACATGGTGCAACACGGCCAAGTCAAGCTCCATCTGGCCGTGTCACTCAACCAAAGAAGAAAAGAAGGAATTCTGAAGCAGTAGGTGACACATGCAAGGGACACGGCCAAGTCACTGGCCGTGTCCCTCCAAAAACCACTCACACGGCCAAGTCACATCTGACTTGGCCGTGTCCCTCATGAACCAAACACGCGGCGAAT
Organism: Garcia nutans; assembly: GCA_947685225.1. Lineage (NCBI taxonomy): Eukaryota > Viridiplantae > Streptophyta > Magnoliopsida > Malpighiales > Euphorbiaceae > Garcia > Garcia nutans. The sequence continues at coordinate 32,166,442 of CANTUV010000013.1, forward strand.
TTTAAAGCGGACGATTCATATAAAAGGAAAAGAAGAACTTAGGGTTTGGACTGTTGACGATTGGGAGAGCTAGTTTCAGCCGTAAAGAGAGTTAGGGTTTTGTTAACATTTGTTTTCTTTGATTTCAATTACACTTTGGATTAAAATTAGCTAGATTAGATTGTTCATGCCATTGATATATCCTCCTTGCAAGATTTGAACAAGAGATTCTTCAGAAGCTTCAAGGAGTTGTAACTTGGTTTTGTTCTTGAACTTATTCTCTTTATTTTCATTGAATGGATATTATCATGTCTATTTTGATTTCTTTGAACATTAATGAGATGAATATGTTTGATTGCATTATGAACTAATTTGATCTAGTCTAGGGTTTGTTTGGATCTGCTATGATTGTATGAATTGGTTATTCTCTTAACTAATAATTTCTTTAGCCTTGATTGAATGAAATATTGTTAACATATAATTGATTGGCCTCCAATTGTGTGTTTTAGGTATTAGATGATGGATTGAGAGATGAATTCTAATACTGGAACAATTCAATTAAGAACTTAGGTGAATTAGAGATATAACCTATTAAAAAGATTATTTCAATTATAACAAGATTAGTTGGAAGAGGTTTGAATGCGAAAGCTTATTTCCTTGATTTGATTAATTGAGTTGTTTGAGATTTAATCTTTGAAATTAAATTAGTTAAGAGGAATAACCGTTCATACATATCAATAGTAGAGAAGTGCAAACCCTAGACCTTTCTATCAAGTGAATCAAAACATCAGCTCTTGTTTACTTTTATTGTTTTAAACTTCAATTAAACTTTTTCATTAGTTAGCAATTTAAATTTATTCATTACTTGTTACTTTTAATCTGATAATCAATTAGCCACTTTAGCTTCCTTGTGAGACGACCTTGGGGCGATCACCTTTGCTACAGCTATCTCGTATACTTGCGAGTGACGCTTTGTGGTAGAGTTAATTTGAGCGCAACAGTACTCTTTAAGCTTTCCTTTAATTTTTGTTTTGTTTGTCTTATTTTGCTTATTGTGTTTGTTGTGCATGGCATAATTGTTGAAATCTTATTGATCTTTTCTGTGATTTTAGCATTATAGTTGAGACTTTAGTATCAGCATAGAAATGAGCATTTGAATTCATTCAGGATCAATTTTCACATTCTGCAATTCATGACATATAAATCTTTGTGAACCCACCTGTGTGAGTTTTGAGCCTCATAATTTGATATTATTTTCAATTGATTTTCTTTTCTTAAGTGTGCATCTTCATGATTTTGCATCTCTAGAGTTTGCTTTTGCATACTAATTGAACTTACATTATGATTTCATCTCAAGTTTTAAAATGATGAAGGCAAATTAGGCTAGCCCTTTAGCTTAAAAAGACCTCCCTTAATATTGATTTCCTTAGTGAGCCAAGTTGAGCCTTTGACCTTTTTATTGTTTGATCAACACAATTCTCAACTTAACATGTTCTTATTATCATCATACCTGCATTAAGGAATGGAGTTGCAGCGAATTGGCATGTGGCACGCCAATTCGCCGCATGCGGAATTGGCCTGTAGCATGCCAATTGTTGCCTGCCGCGCGTCGCTTGCTGATTCGTCCGATTTTTAATTTTTTACTTTTTATTTTATTTTTTATTAAAATAAATAATAATATTATAAATAATAAATAAAATAAAATAAATATTATATTATTGAAATAAATATTAAAATAAATAGTAAATATTAAAATAAATAAATAATAAATATTTAAATAAATAATAAATAATAAATACCAGAAAAATTATTTCGGACTGTTTTAAAATTTTTGGACTGGACTTGGTAAAAAATTAAGGGTCTACAATTTGCCCCCTACTTGAATGATTTGAGACTTTTAGTTAAAGAGAGTGAAAAGCAACATGACTTTGAGTAGATTTTTTGTTAGGATAGGTTTTTGAAAAAGATTTGGGTACTTGGATTTGGGACTAGGTACTTCGACCCAAGACTGAATTGGAATTGGGTACTTGGACCCGAGACTGGGTACTTAGACCCAAGACTGAATTTTGTTTGGGTACTTGGACCCGAGATTGGGTACTTGGACTCGAGATTGGGTACTTAGACCCGAGATTGAATTGAATACTTGGACCCGAGATCGATTTGGGTACTTGGATTCGAGACTAAATTTTGGGTGCTTAGACCCGAGACTGGGTACTTGGACCCGAGACTGAATTGAGTTTGGGTACTTGGACTCGAGATTGGGTACTTGGACCTTAGATTGGGTACTTGGACCCGAGACTGTGTTGGATTTGGGTACTTGGACCCAAGACTGGGTACTTGGACCCGAGACTGGGTACTTGGACCCGAGACTGAATTGAATTTGGGTACTTGGACCCGAGATTGAATTGGATTTGGGTACTTAGACCCAAGACTGGATACTTGGATTTGGGACTGAATTGAATTTGGGTACCTGGACCCAAGATTGGGTACTTAGACCCGAGACTGAATTGGATTTGGGTACTTGGACCCAAGACTGGGTACTTGGACTTGAGACTGAATTGAATTTGGGTGCTTAGACCCGAGATTGAATTTGGTTTGGGTACTTGGACCCGAGAATGGGTACTTGGACCTGAGACTAAATTTGATTTGGATACTTAGACCTGAGACTGAATTTGATTTGGGTACTTGGACCCGAGACTGAATTTGATTTGGGTACTTAGACCCGAGATTGGATACTTAGACCCGAAACTAAATTTGATTTAGGTACTTGGACCCGAGACTGAATTGAATTTTGGTTCTTAGACCCGAGACAAGATTTGACTGACCTTTTATCAGCTGAAAATTGTGGCTTAACTAGTTGTTCCATTCTTTAATGAATTGTGGGTCTTTGCCCACCAAAAATGGATATTTATCCTTTTAGACATTTGTCCTATATTTGCTTTAGCTCTTCTAGCCGGATTGATCTTTTGTCTTTTGCATCTTCATTCTTTTGAGAGTTCTAATGTTCCATTCTTTTTGTTCTTCCTTTTGCAAAAAATTCAGCTATTTTTTAGATGGCCTCATATCTTCTCCTTGCCCCCTGCGTGGCAAAATATTTGAAAGTGAGTTTGAAAATGCTTTGTACATGCATAAACTCAAAAATTGAAAAGGAGAAACTTTGCCCCCTGTGTAGGCTCAAACCAAAGATTTTTTTTCTTATTTCATGCAGGCTTTGATTGATGTTTTTTTTTGTCTAGTTCTTCGCACAAGCATGCACTTCTTCTTTTTGCAAAATGACTGGAGCTTCCTCAAGTAATGGGCCTTCCATGCCACTTGATTCTATGTCCGCTTCATGTTTGCTTCATAGAGTATTGTTATTTACTTTGACAAATGATAGGTAACACAAGATAACAAAATGCAATGTGATATGCTCATGTATGCATGATATGCATGGATTATACTTACAATGGTTCCATTGACTCACAGATCGAGGTGATTAGTTGAAGTGTTCTCACAGATTCCTTCCATATGCCCGTTCAAGTCTTGCACTGGAATGGTAGAAGGCTCGGCTTTTATTGCTTTTATCTTAAAGATATTAAAAACATGAATAATAGAGGCCCCAAGCAGCAAAGATACATCCATTTTAAATTATGATTCAGTATGTCAATTGGTAACTTCTTCACAACCTTGCAAATAATTCTTTACTTTGCCCAATGTATCCTTCAAAGTTTGACTGTTTAACATATTTCTCTTGACTTAAAGGTTTTATAATAAGAAAATAGTTTTTTTAAAATCAAATGTTGACTTTGTCAAATCAATGTCATTGTACCTCAGGACTCAATTTTTAGAATTAACATATCTATAACATGACAACCCTAGTTACCATACTAAACTCGGGAATCATTTCTGTTTAAGCAAGAACTGTTGCACTTTAGATAGGCACATACATATTAATTGGTCAAAGGTCTCATTTGAGTTTGAATATTATCTAGCTCATATGCATGCTTATTCAAACTATCTCCACTAATAGACTCTACCTACCAAGAGAGATAAACAGGTCTTTAATAGGCTTGAAACGAGGTCTATAAGGGACATGGATTAAATGAAGGCCATTTGTAAGTTGGAGCTGTTGTGACACAATGGGCAAACCCTCACACTACAAATTTCTTATTGGAACTTTAGACAGTTGGGAGCATGAAAAGATAGAGCTTTGAGTGCTCTTCTTTCTTTTTGACATGAATCTGGTTCTTGATTGGGACTGTCTTTTTCCTTATAAAAAGGTTGATACCCACATTCCTTTTCTTTCTTCGTTTCCCTTTTCTTTCTCTTTCTTTTTCTTACTTCTTCTTTTCTTTGAGCATTTTATCATTTTATCCTTCTCCCCTGTAGGACTGTCAAGTATAGGACTTTCAAGAACTGGATGACATTTCTCCTTTTTCTCCGATTTTGATTGAATCTTTGGTTGGGTTGGACCAATTCAAGTCAAACTGTCCTTATAAACCAAATGGAAGCCTTTTGCTGCTTTAGGTAAAAGAAAACTAGGTTTGCTTTCTGAACCATTTTGGGTTTTATTTTCTTTTTATTTTTTCTTTTTCTTTCTTCTTTCATCTTTTTTTTCTCCTTTTTTTATTTTTTTATTTTTTTTCTTTTCTTTTTTTTGGTCCTAGCTCCAAAAGAGTTGTCTTGTTTGTACCAACTTATATTTTTGTTAATGGATGAGTGGAGTGGTATTAATCTGCTTCAGTCCTAACTTTATCTGTGATATTTGGTCTAATTCAGGTGAACTTCTACTACCCTTACGGTCTTGAGAACATCAACTATCCTTACTGTCTTGGCTATGCATTCCATTCTTTGATCTTCTTGCCTCTTCACCTTAGTGATCATAAGACTTGTCAAAAGTATCACAACAGCTCAGGGTAGGCTATTGGGTTTACTAGCCAATGAAGAGAAAGCTGAAATTTTATGAAGGCTCAAAGAGACAAATAGGAACTGATATTTAATCGAGTATATACTAGTTGTTGGCTAACCAAACAATGCCTAGATCATCTCTCCCTTAAATAAGCAAAGTTCAATTTTGCCTCAAAAGTTTGTCAAAGCATGTTCTAAGATTGACTATGACCTAGACAAAGGTCATTATGCAAGAGCCCTCTCTAAGTAAGCATACACAACTCAATGCTATAGAATAATTCCCTCATCTAGTAAAGTCATTCGAATCATGATGCATAGATATATTAATTTATAAATATCAAGTTAAATTCGCCATCAGTTGAGCACCAAAATGAATAAAGATGAATAAAAATTTTTATGAAAATAATTTATTTCATGCAACTTTAAATTTGAAAAATACGATTGTTCCATAAAACATCAAATAAAGAAAATAAAACAAAAAAAACAAACAAGCCAAGGGAAGTTTGTTGAGTTAAGCTTCTTCTCCCTTCACATCTTACTCTCATCTTGAAAGGGGGATAAGACAAGATCTTCCTCCAATCCTCCTCCTACTATGAAAGTTGCTGATGGTGGCACTCTATTGAACCTAGGCAGAGGATTGCTTTTGGTATTGGGCTTATCTGGCTCAGGTAACTTCCTCCTATCAATTAAATTCTGGATCTCATGCCTCAACTTCATACAGTTGTCCGTTTCATGTCCAGGCCTTTGATGGTATTGGCAAAATGCCTTAACATCAAAGTTAGGTGGAAGAGGATCAGGCAAAGGATGAGAAGTCAAGGGTTGTAACAATCCCTTCTTTTGTAGCTTATTGAGAACCCAAGACAGCGGCTTCCCCAATTCTAAGAACTGTCTTCTATTTCCTTGACGAGTCACATTAACGTCAACTTCCTTTTGCATGCTTTGATTATCCTACTGGTAGTTCCCTTTCTCATTTCTTCTTGCCAAAAAGCAGTTCTTCTCCCTTTCCCACTCTTCGATTTGCAAGCCAACTTGCAAAAGGTCTTTGAAGTCCCTTATAAGGGTGTGAGACAACCTTTCACGGAGGTTAGGGAGGACGCCTCTGACTATCATCCTGATTTGGTCTGACTCATCAAGCCTCTTCTTGAGCAAAGCAGCCTTATTCCTCCTTCTCTTCACATAGTCCACAAAATTCTCATTTGGCCTTTGTCTAATGGACTCAACTTCCATTAAGGTAACTTCCAGCTCGACATTGTACCCATACTGCTGAATGAAAGCCTTGTGCAACATGTCCCAATCTTTTTGAGTACTTTCCTCTAAGGTGTTGAACCAGTTTTGGACAACAGGGTCCAATGAGAGCATGAAATACCTTAGGGTTTGAGCCTTAGTAGCTCAGGCGGACTATATAGCAGTGATATACTGCTTAAAATGGAGGTGAGGATTTCCAGTTTCGTTGTACCTAGTGAAGAAAGGCATCTTGAACTTGTAAGGGACCTCCTCATCTTGTTCGAACAACTTGTCGACCTCCAACATTTCTTCAATTTTCAGCTTCTTCTCAAATTTCTTCTCCAAATCAGCAATCAATTTCTCAACATTAGAATTTTCAATCTTTTCCACAGTTGCTCTTTCCACAACCCTCGGATCTTTCTTCTTATCTTGAGGATCTTAGAAGTATTAAGCCCAGTCATCATCATCATCATCAACGACTACCTTGTCATCGTCAAAAGCCACTTCACCAACTTTAGCCTTCTTTTTATTCTTTGGTTTCTTAGTACTAGTCGATGCCTCGGTAGTATTTTTCAAAAGTGCAGCCAGTTGACTTTTCATGATCTCAGCTAGTGCTCCCTTTAATTCTTCCATATTGACTTCAAGGGCATCATCCAACATTTTTTGAATCTGCTCAGGTTCCATTGCTCTTGGTGAGAAGCTAACTGAGTTGTTGCTAGATTCTTCATCACCGGTGTAGGTCGAATTGTCATAGGCTTTTGATCTGTTGTAATCCAAGGCTGTGAGCCAAAGAGGATTATTGATATGAGATGCAAATGTATGTTTGCATGTATGCACAAACAACAAACAGAGATAGTTAGGACGTCCCTTCCAACCTTATAACTTCCACATACGGATGGTGAGTCTCTTTTCCTAGGTATATGGTTAACAAAATACTAACATGGGGTATCTTGTTTTCGAAAAATTCTCTCGGACGTTTCAACCAATAGTTATATTTTAAAAATGGAAATCAGTTCATGATAATTCCCATTAATTAGATTTTAATCCATTCAACAACCTAAAGTAGTTTTTATGCTATATTGGATTAAAACTAAATTAAGAGATTTATTATAAATAGATTTCTCACTTGAAAAAGTAACTACTGATTCATGCCAAAAACAAGCCCATGATTAATAATTCTTAGTATAAAATAGGCTTATAATTGATTTTTGGTATTTCGTAATTGACCTAAATAATTTGTAAGCTCTTTATAAGAAAAGGTTGGATGAAATGCAAAATTAGTTTTGTTTGAAAAACCTATTATAAAAAGATTTTTAGAAAAAAAGAATTTTTGACTTTGTATTTGAGTCATGAGAAAATAATTTTTGATTTGTTTTTAGAAAAGTTTTATATCCAAAGACCATCTTGAAAAGTTTTGAAAATAGCTTTGGTCTTTTGGACTTTAAAGAAAAATTTATTTTGAGCTCACAATGTACTTAGGTCATATTAGAAAAAGAACAAACCAAATAAGCCATGATTTAAGCCAAGATAAATTAACCATAGTCAAACAACAAGCATTTGGGGTAAAAACCTAAGGAAAGTAAATAGGCCAATTACATGAGCTTTAGTCTTTGGGTTGAAAGGCTTAGGTTCTCATAGCAAGTATATACCAAAAGGTAGAAGGCTATGAGTGGTTATGCCATGCTTGATCTCCACATCTTGAGTGAAAGTATGGTATCCCTTACATAACACAACACGGGTAACCCGGACGTCCTAACTCACGCACGCGATGCAATCTAATATGATGCGGTGGATAATATCATGATAAGAAAGAATAGAATAATATAAAGACCAATGGAATCAACTTCTCTCATCCCTAGTGGAGTCGCCACTGTGAGTGGGGATTTTCGCCCCCACTCCCGGTGGAATGGTTCTTACGACTTTGGCACTGTTAGGCTCAGGGCCTTAGAGATCATGGGCCTAAGCCCGGAGAAAATGGAGTCGCCACCCGGATGGGTTGGGAAAATAGAAAGGGGTGGATGACTCAATTCCTAAGGAATCCCCAATCCCCTAATGGGTTCAAAAAGTTGGATATGTGTGGCGAAGATGAGAATGGCCCAGCACCCCCACAACCCTCGGTTCATTGGAACTGACCTCTTTTTTAGGTCTTAATATTATAAAATTCTTAAATATAATGATATTATCCATACTACATGCAACAATTAAAATAAAGCATCATTATATTAAAATCAAAGTAATGTTCAAACAAAATAAATAAATGGACACACATCCGAGGATAGAAATGTGTCCTTACATTGTCCAATGTCTAAAACTAAATAGGAAACCCACCAAAAGGTAGAAACATGTCCTTTACATTAATCCCAAAACTAGAACATAAGTTAAATTACATGATGCTTAATATATGAGGTACCCAATCATGGAAACATACCTCTTACAATTTTAATAGCAAATTAATAATTGAAAAATATTCATCCATGATAAATTAAATAAACCAAACATCAAAATTAAATAAATAAATCATCAAAACATATAATAAACTACATAATCAAATCTAAAATTAAATGAAGCAAATAAATATATCAATTTAGGGTTTAAATCTTAAATTAAGGTTTCTTGAGAGAAATTAGGGTTTAGAGAGTTTTTGGTTTAAAATTTAAGATTATAGGTTTTTGAAAGTTTTATGAAAATAATATTTGAGGTCTAGGATTTAAGTAAACAAGATTGAAACTTATGAAAATAAGATTAAAACTTACATATTTAAAAAAGAAATAGCTTACTATGATGATTAAGTAGACAATAATAACATTATTATTATTATTTAAAAGCTTCTAGCTACTGTGTCTTTTGGATAAAAAAAGAATTAATTAAGATTTTAAGGTTTGAGTAAACTAGGGTTTTGGAAGTTTAATTTAGATGAATATATGAGATTTGTTGGTTTAAAAAAAGATTGCTACTAAAGACTTAATCAATTATAAGTCATTAAATATATTAATAATGAAACTTATTACTGTAATTTTAAAGCGAGAGAGATATAGAAAACAAAACCTCCGTTGAAGGCTCCACCAATAATTAAACGTTGATGTAAAGTATTTGCTTGCACCAAATTTATTCTTCTTGGTTGGAAGGAAATCAAGACAGTGGGTGTTTGCTACTGCCTTGATGGTGTTTGATGGTTGTTGTTCTTTGTTTGATAATGAGTTAAAATTAATTTGTTGCTCCGTTGCTCTCTCCCTTTTCTTTTGTGTTTTTGTCTTTCTGTCTCAAAAAAAGGGAAAAATTCTCAGTCCAAAAAAATCTCCAAAAGTTCTCCCCCTGACCGAATAAAAAAAAACCTCCTTTTGTAATTCATTTAATGTGGTATTTATAAGAAAAAATAAAAACAAAACTAATACTAATTGGTTAAGAAAATAAAATTATTTAAGAAAATAAAATTGTTTATGAAATAAAACTTTAAAACCATGTAAAACACTAATTCGTCAAAAATTGGGCATGGGCACGGGCTGGTGAGGAACGAGCTGCTGGGGCACAATTTTGCTGGGTGAACTGGCTGCTGGGGCTAGAATTGCACTGGTGAAAATTGTTGTAGGGAGAGAATTGCGCTGGCAAAAATTACTGCGTGGCAACAATTTGCCGCAGGCTTGGCCTACAGCAGGCCAATTGCTGCCTGCAGCGTGTCGCTCGTGATCCGTCCGATTTTTTATTTTTTACTTTTTATTTTATTTTTTATTAAAAACAAATATTATTATATTATTAATAATAAATAATAAATATTATAAATAATAAATAAAATACAATAAATATTATATTATATTATTGAAATAAATATTAAAATAAATAGTAAATATTTAAATAAATAATAAATATTTAAATAAATAATAAATACCACAAAAGTTATTTCGAACTGTTTTAAATTCTTTGGACTGGACTTGGTCAAAAATTAAGGGTCTACAGTGACATGCTCATGTATGCGTAATATGCATGGGTGATACTTACAGTGGTTTTATTGACTCACAAATTGAGGTGATAGGCCATAGGACATTCGTTGGTACCTTCGAGATGCTCATTTAGGCCTTGCATTGGATCACCAGGAGATGTCTCATCCATATCTTCATTTTTAAGATATAGAAAACATGAGTAGTGGGGGCCCCGAGTCGGATAGTCAGAGATATAGAGGACGTCCATTTTAACCCATGATTCAGCACACTAGTTGGTAACTTCTTCATAACCTTGCAAACTAGCCTTCCTTTGCCCAATGTGTCCATTAAAGTTCAAGTGCAATATACTTCCCTAAGTTTGAAGGCTCATGTGACAAGAAAACTTCTCTTTTCATGTTTTTTTTTTTGAAATTTAATTAATTTTAAAATCAAATGTTGGTTTTGTCATATCAGTGTCAATGTACCTCAGAACTTGGTTTTTCAAATTAACATATCTATAATATCATAACCTTAGTTACCGTACTAAATTTGGGAATCATTTCCATTTTAGTAAGAGTCGTTGCATTTCAGATAGGCATATACACATTACTTGGCCAAAAGTATCATTGAGATTAAATATTATCAATCTCACATGCATGCTTATTCAAATAATCTCCACTAATAGACTTTACCTACCAAGAGAGATCAACAGGTCTTTAACAGGCTTGAAATAGGGTCTATAAGTCACATAGGTTAAGCAAATGTCATTTTTAAATTGGAGCCGACTTGATATTGCTAATAAATCTTCGCACTGCAAACTCTCTGTTGGAGCCATAGGAAGCTAGGAACTTCTTAAATTTCGAGCATCATTTCCACATTTTAGGCATCTTGTTATCTGGCTTCGTCAAAAGATAAATCTTGAATATTCTTCCATCTTATGGGCAGAAATATGGATCTAATCTGACTAGGACAAATCTATTCTTGTTCTTTTCTTTTTGCAAAAAAACTCAGGACCCCTTTTTCTTTCTTTCTTTTTTTCTATTTGGGCTCTCTTTTTTTTTTGGACATGGCATTTCATCATTGTACTCTTTTCCTCTTTTTGGAATATCAAACCTAGGGCTTTAAAGATTGGAGCTATGTTGGATGAAAGATTTCTCCTATTTCTCTAGTTTAGCTGAGTCCCTGGTTGGAATGGACCGATTCAAGTCAAGTTATTTTCGCAGGATAAGTGGAAGTCTTCTGCTATTTTAGGTAAAAAAGAATTATGTTAGCTTTCTGAACTGTTCTTTCGGGATTTCAAAACTAGAGAGTTGCCTTAATTTTTGCCTAGGCCGCCCTTTCGGGTTTTCAACCTAGCGAGCTTTTTCATTTCTTCTTCTTTTTTATCTTATTTTTTTTATTTTTTTTTAGTCCTAGCCTTAAGAAAGTTATTTTGTTTGTGTTGTCCTATGCTTCTGATTATGGAGGAGCACCAGTCTGCTTCAATGAGGATGAATTCTTTTATTGCCATGATGCCACCTTAAAGATGAAATAGATCTAAGAAATTAAATCTAGTTCAGGTAAACGTCAACTATCCTTTTGTTATTTTAGGTAAAAAAGAATTTTGTTAGCTTTCTGAACTGTTCTTTTAGGATTTTAAAACTAGAGAGCTGCCTTAATTTTTGCCTAGGCCGCCCTTTCGGGTTTTCAACCTAGCAAGCTTTTTTATTTCTTCTTTTTTATCATGTTTTTTTTTTATTTTTTAGTCCTAGCCTTAAGAAAGTTATTTTGTTTGTGTTGTCCTATGCTTCTGATTATAGAGGAGCACCAGTCTACTTCAATGAGTATGAATTCTTTCATTGCCCTGATGTCACCATAAAGATGATGTAGTTCTAAGAAATTAAATCTAGTTTAGGTAAACTTCAACTATCCTTATGGTCTTGACTAAATATCCCTTTCTTCAATCTTCTTGCTTCTTGGTAGCTCAGTGATCATCAAACTTGTCATAAGTGTCACACCGGCTCAGTGTAGGCTATCAGAGTTTATAAGCCAATAAAAAGCAAGCTAAAATCTCATAAAAGCTCAAAGGAACAAACTAGGGATTGATTTTAATAGGTTGGATACTAGTTGTTGGCTCACTAAACAATGTCTAGATCGTCTCTCTCTTAAATAAGCAAAGTCCAATTTTGCCTCAAAAGTTCATCAAAGCATGTTCTAAGATCGACTAGAACCTAGACACATGTAATTATTCAAGAGCCCTTTCTAAGTAAGCATACATAGCTCAATACTATAGAATAATTCCCTCACCTAATAAAGTCATTTGAACCATGATTCATAAATACTCTAATTTATGAATATCAAGCTATATTCGTCATTGATTGAGCATCAAAATGAACAAAACACCAACAAAATCATAAATTCAACAAAAATAATTTATTTAAAAATCTTAATATGAAAAACATAATTGTTTTAAAGAAATACCAAAGAAAGAAAATAAGATGAGCATCAATCAAGCCATGGGAAGTTTGTTAAGTTGTATTCGAAAATACTTCATTTACTTGGACGTTCTAGATGTGAAGAAAAGAGGATAAAACAAAATCTTCCTTTAGTCCTCCTCCTATCATGAAGGTTGTTGGTGGAGGTATTTTGCTGAACTTAGGCAAAGGATTATCTTTCGTAGTGGGTTTGTTAAGTTTAGGCAGCTTACCATTATCAATCATATCTTGGACCTCGTGCCTTAACCGAACGCACTTATTTGTTTCATGCCCTTGTGTCTGATGAAATTGACAGAAGGCATTGGCATCGAATTTTGGTGGTAAGGGATTTGGTAATGGTCGAGGAGCCAGCGGCTATAATAGCCCTTGCTTCTAAAGGTTATTGAAAACCCAAGACAAAGGTCTTCCTAGGTCTGAAAACTATCTCCTTTTTGCGTGACCAGTAGTTGCATTGACTTCCATTTCTTTCTGTGTACTCTGACTACTAGATTGGTAATTTCCTCTTTCATTCCTTCTTCCAGAAAAGCAATTCTTCTCCCTTTCTCACTCTTCTATTTGCAATCCATCTTGGGGAAGGTCTTTGAAGTCCTTGATAAGAGTGTGGGTAAGACACCTCTTACTATCATCCTAATCCGGTCATACTCATCCAGCCTCTTTTAAGAAGTGTCACATTGTTTCTTCATCTCTTCACATAGTCAACAAAGTTCTTATTTTGCTTTTGCCTGATTGATTCTACCTCTATCAAAGTCACTTCAAATTCAATATTGTGCATATACTGCTGGATGAAGGCTTTATACAATAAATCCTAGTTCTTTTAAGTACTTTCCTCTAAGGTGTTGAACTAGTTTTACACAATCGGATTTAATGAAAGCATGAAATACTTTAGAGTTTGAGACTTAGTAGCTCTAACAGATTGTATGGTAGTGATGTACTGCTTGACATGTAGATGGGGATTCCTAGTTCCATCAAACTTGGCAAAAGAATGTATCTTGAACTTGTAAGGAACCTCTTCATCTTGCTCAAATAGCTTGTCTACCTCTAACACCTTCTCAGCTTTAAGCTTCTTCTCAAACTTCTTCTCTAAATCAGTAATTAATTTATCTACATCAATAGTTTTAGTCTTCTCCATAGCCTTATTTTCTTTCTTCTTTTCTTGAGGATCTTGAAAGTATTGATCCTAGTCATCATCATCATCAATTACCTCCTTTTCTTCATTAAAGGCTACCTTAGCCTTTCCCTTATCCTTTGGCTTCTTATTACTAGCAGATGCTTCAGCATTATTATCCTCCAACAACAAATGTAATTGACTCCTGACAGTATCAGCCAGGGCCCCCTTCAATGCTTCCATCTTGGAGTTGAGAGAATCATTTACCATCTTCTGAATTTGCTCAGGTTATATTGCTTTTGATGTGAAACTAATTGAACTCTCACTGGATTCTGAGTCATAGGTGGGGTTGTCGTAAGCCCTTGAACTGTCATACTCCAAGTCTATGAGCTAGAAAGGGTTAATGCGAATGTAATGCAATGCGTGTATGCATGTATGATTGTATCCATGAGTAAAAAATAAACAGAGTTAGGACGTCCCTTCTGACCTTATATCTTCCACACATGAGTGGCGAGTCTCTTTTCTTAGGTGTTATGGTCAACAAAATACCAACAGGTGATATTTTATTTTTGAAAGAATCACTTAGACAAAATAACCAATAGTTGTATTTTGAACAAATAGAAGTCAGTTTATGATAATTTTCATTAATTAAACCTTAATCCATTGGGTCTACTGAGAAATAGCCTTTTCTGCTATATTGTGGATTAAAACAGATTGCTCATGCCACAAACAAGCCCATAATTAACATGTCTTGGTGTAAATAAGGCCCATAATTACTTTTAGTATTCCATAACTGGCCTAATTAAGTGAAAGCCTATTTCAAGAAATTTTGATTCATTATAAAAGAAGTTTTAATTTTAAGGCCCAATGAAAGCTTAATTTGAAAAATGGACCATAAAAGAATGGTTTTGAGTGCTTCCTTGAAAAAAGTTTGTTCCGAATATTAATTTTAGGCTTTAAGATTGGGCTAGGAGACCTATCTTAAAAAGGTTTTAAGCTTACTTTAAAAAGTTTTTAAAAATGATTTGGGCTTTGGACCATAAAATAATTTTGGGCTTCAAAGGACCAAGCTCATAACATAATTAGGTCATATTAGAAAAAGACAAACCAAATGGGCCATAATTCAAACTAAGATATGTTAATCATAGTCAAACAGCAAGCATTCTGGATAAACCTAAAGAAAATTACTAGGCCAACTACATGGGCTTTAGTCTTTAGGTTGAAAAAGGCTTGGTTCCTATAGCAAGTATATACCAAAAGGAGCAAGGCCATGAGTGGTTATGCAGTGCTCGATCTCTATATCTTGAATGAAAGTATGGTATCACTCACATACACATAACACGGGTTCCATAGGGCATCCTAACTTGCACACACAATACAATCTAATGATGCAATAAATAATATCATAATAATAAAGAATAAAATAATATAAAGACCAATGGAATTATGAGCTGGGATTTTTGCCCCCACTCTAGTGGAATGGTTCTTGCGACTTCAGCATAGTTAGGCTTAGGCCTTAGAGAACACGGGCCTAAACTTGAAAAAAATGGAGTCGCCACCCGAATGGGCCTAGAAAATAGAAAGGGATGGATGACTCAATTCCTAAGGAATCCCCAACCTCTATTGGGTTCGATAAGTTGGGTACACATAGGGAAGCTGAGAATGAGCCAACACCCCCATAGCGCCCTGTTCATTGGAACCAGCCTCCTTTTCAGGTCTAAAAATTATTAAATTCTTAACTTATTAAAATATCATCAATATTTCATGCAATAGAAGTAAAAAAAATATTCATTTTATTGAAATCAAACAAAGTCCAAACAGACCAATAAAAATGGACACCCAAACAAGATGGAAACATGTCCTTACAATAATGTCCAATGTCCAAAATACAAGTAAATAAAATAGGATACCCACCAATTGGTAGAAACATGTCCTTTACAATGATCCAAAACTCAAATTAGATAAAATAACAAATCAAATAAAATAAAGCACCCACAAGGTGGAAACATACCTTTTACATCATTGAAATCAAAGTAATCAACCAAGTATAATTAAATCATTCAACCATTCATAAAATAAAAGTAAATCATCCATCATGAGTAGATAATAATAAATCAACAATTACAATCAGGGTTCCATCATCAAATTAAGGTTCAACCTTGAGATTAGGATTTTAATCTTTGAAAATTAGGGTTTTAAACAAAACTAAGGGTTTTTAAGACAAAAATAGGGTTTTAGAATACAAACTGTGGTTGAATCATACAAGGTTAGGGTTTGATATAGTATTAGGGTTTTGAAAATACAAATTAGGGCTTGATATAGAGTTTAGGGTTTTGAAAAATATAAATTAGGGTTTAATATAGAATTAGGTTTTTGAAAATACAAATTAGGGTTTTCCTTATGAAATCAAATGAGAAATAGACAAACTAAAATAAATATGTGATGTTATTAGGGTTTTTAGATTTATAAAGCTACGGGCAAAACATGTTATTGGTGTCACTGTGAACTATTTATATTATTTTTTATTAATGGGATAATGCAATGAATTAATTAGTAAGAGTAAACAATTGAATTGAATTAACTGAAGAAAACTGAACCTGTGTTTGTCGGCTCCACTAATTTAATGCGTTGAACCAAGCTTTAAGTTGCTACAGTCTGGATCAGTTAGTTTATTGGCTGAGGGTTAATGATACGAGGATCGAATACTACCTCTTTAGTTTTGTTTTCTCTCTGTCTCTTTGGTTATTGCTGCAACACCCCTATACCCCGTATACGTACACAGCATGCTTATACGATCGTAATATACGTATACTGAATATAGAAAATGCCACAGTTTATAAAATACACAAGTCATAACTCGAAAAGAAATAAAACAAATATCAAAGGTTTAGAAGAAATTCATAAAATATAATAGATAAAAACGTTTATTAATACGTAGCGGAAATTATAACAAATAAGTACAAATACATTAAAAATCAAAATTTACAAAACATGAAATATATATACATGATTGATAGCTTGACTCTCTGATCTTTAAGCTCTAGGCCAACTCTTCAAGCATAAACTCAACTAGGTCTAGAGGAATCTTTCGTCTCAACCCTATCACCTGCGCGATAAATCACAATCGCGCTAAGCCAACGGCTTAGTGGTACAAACCATAATGATATTATGCAATGTCAATATCAATGTCATACATTCAATAATAATAACATAGACACACATGGGCCCAACAAGTATTTAATATGATATTCAAAGTTCAGAGTTACTGCTTTGGTCTATAATCACAATGATCAAGCCCGTAGGCAATATATCTCATATCTCTATCCATGGATAGTGTAACAGACCCAGTCTCTTGGACCATCAACTCAACAAGCTTGAGGAGATCCTCAACCCGGCAAGACTGTTACTAGTAACAGACCCAGTCTCTTGGACCATCAACCCGATTGAAATCGAGGAGATCCTCAACCCGGCAAGACTGTTACTTTTCATATATTTCATATCAATAATTCACTTAGTGTAACAGACCCAGTCTCTTGGACCTCAATTCAACTCAATTTGAAGAGATCCTCAACCCGGCAAGACTGTTACCTTTCATAGGCATGCCACCAAACCCAGCACTCTAAAAATTGAATAACATATTAGGCATACAATCAATTCATTTACCTCTTTACCATTCTCTTTCTCAATTCATGTCTTCAACATCATTTACAATATCATAGCCAACCACAATGGCTTCACATTTCATTCTATTTCAATTCATATTGAAATACTCATAATCAATATACATACATCATATTGCATTTCACAAAATTCACATTGTATAAAACATAACATTATTTATATATATCAACAATGCAATAAGATTTCTTAGTACATTCATACTCAAATGTATAAGTTCCAAAATCACATGAATGTATGCAATAATGCAAGGTTTGTACTTACCTCAAAAAAACTCACATAACTCTATTGACTTCCTCTTCCAAAAATCCTTCACTTCTTAAATTATGGCAAATCACCTTCTTCACAACCTATTCCAAAAGAATGATGAAACCCACATGAGATCATAAGGCTAAGAACCAACTAGGGCAAACTTTAAACATGACACGCTCAACCACACGGGCGTGTCCCTGACCGTGCCCTAACTCTACAACACAGAAGCATTGACACGCTCAGAACCACGGGCGTGTCACTGGGCGTGTAATATATTCTGTCTCTCAGAAATATTGACACGTCCAACAACATGAGTGTGCTCATGGCCGTGTCAATTCCCCAATAACACAGTGGCTATGACACGTTCAATAACATGGGCGTGTTACTGGCCGTGTCAAACCTACTGTCACACAGAACAATTGACACGCCTAAAGACCTGGACGTGCTCGTGGGCGTGTCAGACCAAAAACCCATATTCCGGCCACAACAACCTCACAACCAACATTTTTCTTCTTACCACCATCATCCACTCCAAACCAACTTAGCCCAAACATACCCAAAACCATATCAAACTAGCAAAAATAACAAAACAACCCAAAATATACATCAAACACAATCCAAAATATCATCACCACCCTAAACACAACCACAACACTTCTAGACCAACAAACTTACTCTTTCCTTCCATCCAACCCCAAAATCCAAAAATCAATAGAACCAAACACTCTTAAACACACCCCAAAATCAAACAAACACATTCTCAAACACAACTTCAACTCACAAACCCAAACAAATCAAAGAATCAAGTGGAAAGACTTACCAAGAATGAGGAAACTCTTAAATCTCCAATTTGATCTCTTGAAAACTTCCTTCAATCTTAAACTTGGAAGATCAAAACTCTTCTTGCTCTCTTGCTTCTTTGATGGTCGAACAACAAAAGGAAAAAGAAAGAAAAGGAAAGAGAACCACGATGAAGAAAGAGAGAAAGAAATAAACCAAAGAAATCAAAGTCAAACTTTTCCTTAAAACCCTCTCATCCAAGCAATAAAAATATTAAAATAATCCAAATTAACCTTTTCCATTCATTTAATTTCCCATTTCCACTAATTAACTTAATTAATTTAAAATAACTAAATATCTTCTTCCACTAACCTTCTTTGACTTTGACTTGTGTATATGTTGTTGTGAACCTCGGTTTTCCGCCCGAAAAGGATCCGGGCGAAAGTTCACTCGTTGTCGGGAGTTGCCACTCAGTTTATTTTTGTTTGAAGGGAAAAACTAAGAAAACCCTTGTTTGACTCCAATAACTTGTCCAATGTAAAGGTTTCTAGTCTGCGAACCCAAGGAGGATTCGGGGACTATGTCATGCATTTGACTAACTTGCAAAAAGAACAAATTTAAAAGGAATGAAGAAAAGAAGAGACAGATTGTTAGTAAATTGTGGACTTGCTATTTGGGGTGAATCCCAAATATGCCTACATACTCCCGTTTGAATGGGAGATCAAAGCCCATGTAGTTCGGAAAAGCCTATTTAAAGGCGATGAAATTTATGCTTCATGCATGTGTGTGTGTATGCTTCGTGCATTTTTCAGGCATTTTGCCAGAGTTGTGAGTTTTAGCACTTAGTGCTAAATGGTGAAATTTAGGTACTTTGTACCAAAGGAGTGCAATTTAGGCTTCATGCCAAATGTGAGATTTTGAGCACTTAGTGCTTCGTGCTGGTGTCGGGCTTCATGCCAAGTATTGATCGGGTTTTTTGCCAAATTTGTGAAATTTAGCACTTAGTGCTAAATGGTGCAATTTTTAGGTACTTTGTACCAAAAGGATGCAATTTTTAGGCCTTTGGCCTGTGTTGTCGGGCTTTATGCCAAAATGGTGGTGCGATTTAGGCTCCGTGCCAAAAAGTTGATTTTAATTGTGAAATTTAGGTACTTTGTACCGAAAAGATGTAATTTGGGCTTCGTGCCAACAGATTGATTAATTAGTCTATTAGGCCTTAGACCTAAAAGGATTAGGTCTTTGACCAAGAAGAAATTGAGAAGAAGATGGAATGCTTATGAAATGTTTAAATTGACAAAGAATTGATTAGAATATTACCTTGCTTAGGATTTTTCCACTTCGAAGTTTCAGATCTCGTTTTCTTGGACCTTGGATTATGATTCTTGATTACGGATTAAATTCGTCAGCATGAGGCCCGGAGTCTCCAAAAACCCAACCCTTTTTCTGAAAATCTGAAGCCTATATATAGGCAAAATCGGGCGGTCCGGCGGTCGGACCGCCGTGGTTAGCGGTCAGACCGCGCTGTCAGCCGAAAAATCGGGAAAAAATCAACACCGGCGGTCGGACCGCTACGCGTTTGGCGGTCGGACCGCTGCGGTTGGCGGTCGAACCGCCTCGGCGGTCGGACCGCCGAAATTCGCACTTTTTCGTTCAAACTGATTTTCCGGGAGCTACGGACCTCCAAAAATTATTCCGAGACCATATCCGTGATCTTTGCGTCGCTTCAGACATTTCAAGTACCATGAAGGCATACTTTCGGTGAACTTTGCCGCGGTCGACCGGTCTGGCTCGATTTTTTGCAGTCGGCTTTCCGAGCCTTAAAATTTGAGTGTTCACAATTGCCCCCCACTGGGGTCCATAAAAATGATTTATGGAGCCCAGTGGTCTTCTGAAGAGCGAATTTTGAGCGAGGGGTACAAGATCCGCCTTTTGGCATTTCCGATTGCTTGCAACACTTCTGATTTTTCTGTACCTGCACTTTTGTTAAGCACAAACAGTACATATGTATGCATGATGTCCCCTTCTATTTTTCAAAAAGGTTTTTTTTTTTTTACAACCGTTGTATGCACAACTGGACCAAGAGTCTCCATAAGGTTGAAAGGATCAATATGGAAAGATATGAATTGAAAGTTGTTGCTACTCTTAGAGAGATATTGGTGGATTGGGATTTCCTGCGCGCTTGTACCAAATTTTGGGTTCCACAAGCTCATGTCTTCAGGTTTGGTGCCCGGATGGACGAGATGTGTCCTCTTTTTGAGGAATTCTGCTCAATCATTGGATGTGACTCAAATGCCCCCCTTGTAAGGCATGAGGTTCAAATTGGCTATGTGGGACTTTTCAGAGGCTTTGCAATTTTACAAGGCCTCAAGCTCAAGCTATCAGTAGTTATTTCTAGTAAAGAACTTAGAAATAATCCTCTAGGAAGTTCAACTCCACTGGGGAAGAAACTTGAATTTTTCTGAAGTTGCCCCCAAATTATTTCCAGAGTTACTCGAGCTGTTCTTCAAATTTAAGTTAGGGACCATCAGATGATCAGGCTTTTTGCAGAGCCTTCCCTTGTTCAGACTACTCCCGAGTACAGAACTTGGTTTATAGCTGAAGTTTGGCCAATTAAAAAGCCAAGGAGGCTTGCATTGCTGCAGGAGCTGGCGGGAAATGAGGTGGTTCCTCTTAACGAGGAGAAGGCAGACGCTGCAGACTCAGCTCCAAGTAGGAGGCACAGAATTTAGACTCTAGGGTTGACTCTTTTTTTTTTTTTTAAAGTTGTCTTTTTACCTTTTTGGTTTTTCTTTCTTTTTGACATTTTGGAGTTATGACTTGACTTTTGACTTCTTTTTTTTTTTTGAATAAATGACTCCCTTGGGAATGAATGACTCTTCTTGGCATGACTCTTTCCTTTGCTTTCCAAGCATTATCTACTTTATTTACTTGCTCTAATTTTTGCCTAAGCTGTCCTTTCGGATTTTCAACTTAGCGAGCTCTTACCCATTCTTGTCTAAGCCGCCCTTTGCGGGTTTTCGACTTAGCGGGCCCCACTATTGCCTAAGCCGCCCTTTGTGGGTTTTCGACTTAGCGGGATTTTTCTGTTTTTTTTGTTTTTTGTTTTTTTGTTTTTTTCTTTCTTTTTTGTTTTATTATTTTTTTTTCTTGGCAAAAGAAAGATGAATGAATGATTTTTATTAAAATTTAGACCGTGCCCAAGGAGAGCTGCCTACATATCTCGAATTAGTTTGCGAGAATCAGGTCTAATGTAGTTCATTTTTGGAATGCATGATCATACATAATATTTCTTCAGTTGATCCAGATTGCATGGGTTTGTGAACTCCAGACCATCCAAATCAGACAAGATGACGGCTCCGCCGGAAAGTATTTTCTTCAAAATGTAGGGTCCCGCCCAATGAGGACGAAACTTCCCACGAGGATCTGTAACAGGTGTTCTGATCTCCTTCAAAACCAAACAACCTTCTTCCAACTTTCGATCTTTGACCTTTTTGTTGAAATGTCTGGCCATTCGCCTTTGATACACTTGAATCTGATGTAGAGCTTGAAGTCTTTTTTCATCCAAACTCAACAACTGATGATGATAATTGCTGATCCATTCAGCTTCATTTATCTGACTTTCTTGAATTATCCTCGCCGATTGAACTTCCAGTTCAATGGGGAGTACCGCTTCCATTCCGTATACCAGTGAATACGGGGTTGCCCCAGTAGGAGTTCTAACTGATATTCTGTATCCCCACAAAGCCAATGGCAACTTCTCATGCCAACGCCTATGTTCCTTGATCATTTTTTGTATGATCACCTTTATAGACTTGTTCGCTGCTTCTACAGCTCCATTTGTTTGGGGTCTATAAGGAGAGGACTTATGATGTTGGATTTTCTTATCCTGCAAGAGTTTAACAAATTTTGCTTGGAAATGAGTTCCATTATCTGTGATAATCTTGAATGGTGTTCCGTACCGACAAAGGATGTTGGTTCGGACAAACTGTGCTACCTTTTTGGCGTCTAATTCTGCATAGGAAGCTGCTTCAACCCACTTTGTGAAGTAATCCACAGCTACCAAGATAAACTGATGTCCATTTGATGCTTTTGGATGTATTTTGCCAATTATATCAATTCCCCAAGTAGCGAAGGGCCATGGAGAAGTGATTGGATTCAGGGCGACGGGAGGTTGCTTCTGCAGCTTAGCAAATATCTGACACTGATGCCATCCTTGCACAAATGCCACACAGTCTGTGTTCATGGTGGACCAATAATATCCCAAATTGGCCTGATGTTACACCAAAGAGTCACTTTGCAGGATTTAAGCTTCAAATTGTACTTGCGAAGTCTAAGGAAGAACTCCTCAAGTGCTTAGACGTGCTCTTCTGGAGATTTTGACTTGACAATCATATCATCAACATACACTTTTACTTCTTTGTAAATCATGTCATGAAAGATTGTCGTTGCCATCCCGTCTATTAGCAAATCGATGTGTGGTAGCGGGAAATCGTCCTTGGGACAAGCTTTATTCAGATCTCTGTAGTCAACACACATCCTGACCTTTCCGTCATTCTTTGGGATCGGTACAATGTTTGCTAACCAGGAAGGGTAGGCAATTGGTTCTATGAACTTATTGTCCAGTTGTTTGGCAACCTCCTTTTTAATCTTCAAAGACCATTTTGGCTTCATTCTGCTCAATTTTTGCTTAACCGGCTTTGCATCGGGATATAGCGAAATGTTGTGAACTGCTATGGCTGGGTCTATTCCCGTGACATCACTTGTCTTCCACATGAAGCAGTTGGCATACTTTCTGATGCACTCAAGAACCTGTTCCTTATTCACACAATCACATGCAATGTATGTATGGTCATTTTCTTTGCCAATTATTATCTTTTCATTTATTTCTTTTATTTCATTTATATCATTTTTGCTAGATAATACTTGGAAAGCAAAAGACACAGGGTAACCAAGAATTTGAAGAGTTTCATTGATAATGGTGGAGTCATTCTCCAAGATTACATTAAATGTGACATTTGGGTTCTCTAAACCTGAAGCTATAGAGGACTCAAAACTAGACTCTGGTTTGTGTTTGACTCAGGATTTGACTCGGTACAAGACTCGGGTTCAAGGTGTGACACTGGACTAGTTTTGTCTACAACAGCTTGTCCCTCCTCAGCATACCAGTTCATCAGTGGTCCATCTGTTGTCTTGATCAGCTTTGTGAAGTCCCTTTTGTCTTCGGCATTGGTTATCATAGCAACCTCATCAGAGAGACTAGGCTGCATGAAATCTTCCACAGTGATGGCATTGATGGAATGATTGGGCAAGGGGTTAGTGTTAATGTTTGGTTACCTCCTGCGAGGAATGATGTCACCACCATCCACCAAATCCTGGATGCGATTTTTCAAAGTCCATCAAGCATCTGTTCTGTGCCCATTTCCTTGGTGGTACTCACAGTACTCATCGGCCCTGTAATTGGAGGGTAATGGGTTTGGAGGAGGCCTTGGGTCCAAAGGCTTCAAATATTTCCCTTCCACGGCCTTTTTAAACACTAGATGAAGGGGCATTCCAATGTCGGTATATTGCCTTCTTGACTAATTTCTTTGCCCAAGATTGCCCACACGTAAAGGATTCGCAGGGGCAATATTGGCCACTTCATTAGCAGCTTGGCCTTGTTTTTCATACTTCGAGACAGCTTCTTCATCTACTATCTTACCCAATTGTATCAGATCTTCTACCTTGGTTGCAGTCGCAATGAGCGATTTGAAAGTAGGTAGGTATTGAGTTTGCAGTTGGGCTTGATATGTAGGCCTTAAATTCCTGATTATGATATCAATTTGCTCTTGTTCTGAAGGGCGATTGATCATCTGGGCGGCTTTTGCCCTCCACCTCGTAAGGAACGAGGAGAAGGGTTCATTGTTGTTCTGCTTGGTGGTTTCAAGTTCTCTTCTAGTGACATCCACCTCAATATTGTAGTGGTATTGAGAGTTGAATGCATTGCAGATATCCTCCCAGGTCTTAATCTTGGCACGGTCCAGGCTTACAAACCACTTGAGGGCAGCACCAGTCAAAGATTGTTGGAATAATTGAGCAAAGAGCTCATCATTTAGACCCCAAGGGCTTAATGCCCCCACATACATCTTGAGGTGAGTTTTAGGGCAAGTAGTCCCATCAAATCTGTCCATCCCAGGCATCTTGAATTTTGGAGGCAATCTAGCTTGGGGAAACAAGGATAAAGAATCCATGTCTACCACCTCTTTATGAGTTTTCATGGCAGTGATTGACCTTTCCAGCAATTCAAGTTTTCTTTTCAGTTCATCTGTTTCATTCTTGGAGGGTGGATCCTCCAAATTGATGACAGGGGTATTAATCTGAGCAGTCACGGGGGTACTAGTTTGCCCCACAATGGGTTCCTTCCCCAAATTTCCAGGAATAGGGACTGTCTTTGGTGCTCCTCCTAATTCAGCCAGGATGGCTACCCTTTGGGCGGCTAAAGCTTCATCAATTTTTTCTTGCATCCTAGCTTCAATTTCCTTAGCCTGTCCATCTAACAAGGCCTTGATCTGTTCAATTGTAGCCATTTCAGGAATTGGAGTGGTTGGTGAAGTTGGAGTGGTAGAGCTTGTGGGTGATTGCCCAATTGGAGTTGGTGTAGTTTGTGTAGGTGGCGGCACTCGGATGGTGGATACCTGAAAAGGTCAAGGGTAAAGGATCAGGGTAGTGTGTAGGGTAGGAAAACTCTTGGTCCACTTGCACATATCAAAAGATTTTCCCCAAAACTGTGTTGTTATGTTGCATGAATGCACCTCATCACATCATAATTCATTTTAATGGAATGTGGCACTATCATCAGGTACATACAACCTAAGGGAAGGTTCTATTGGCACATGAAAAATAGAGAATCGGCTTATAATAGGGACCCTTGAGTCTTGAGTAAGATATACCTAACCACATGTGAAACAAGGAGTTTCACGTGGGTCCAACAGTACGATTACTCATAAACCACTCCAAAAGGATTGGAATGGTTTGCGACAACAGGGAGGATGCTTTGGCTGTCCGCCGGTATAATCAAGGAGACCTGCCGGTCAGCGCTACTTACTATCCAGACTCAGAACTTTGAACAGAAAGAGAAGAAATTCATTTGAAAACAATTTTTTATGCAATGGAGGAAAAGGATTCCCCCATATATGCAAGAGAAAAAGATTCTCTGAATGACAAAACAAATGCACAAGTAGTCAAACAATAGATCCATCAAAGGAAAAAGATTCCTTTCTTCAATCTTCAGTCCAATATCCTTAAAGGAAGGATATATATTGCTAAGGTACCCTGCAAAACAAATAAACGTACCCTAAAGAAGGGCAAGTTAATCAAATTAACAATAGTAGTCTACTAGAGTCCCATAAATTATTTTTTATGGTCCCTAGAAAGGTTTCTTTTGTCAACTTTCAATTCCAATATCCTTAAAGAAAGGATAATCATTGCTAAGGTACCCTGCAAAATAAATAAAAGCACCATAAAGAATGGCAAGTTAGTCAAATAAACAATTGTAGTCCACTAAGATCCCATAAATCATTTTTATGGTCCCCAGTGGAGTCGTCAATCTGTGAACCTCGGTTTTCCGCCTGAAAAGGATCCGGGCGAAAGTTCACTCGTTGTCGGGAGTCGCCACTCAGTTTATTTTTGTTCGAAGGGAAAAACTAAGAAAACCCTTGTTTGACTCCAATAACTTGTCCAATGTAAAGGTTTCTAGTCTGCGAACCCAAGGAGGATTCGGGGACTATGTCATGCATTTGACTAACTTGCAAAAAGAACAAATTTAAAAGGAATGAAGAAAAGAAGAGACAGATTGTTAGTAAATTGTGGACTTGCTATTTGGGGTGAATCCCAAATATGCCTACATACTCCCGTTTGAATGGGAGATCAAAGCCCATGTAGTTCGGAAAAGCCTATTTAAAGGCGATGAAATTTATGCTTCATGCATGTGTGTGTATGCTTCGTGCATTTTTCAGGCATTTTGCCAGAGTTGTGAGTTTTAGCACTTAGTGCTAAATGGTGAAATTTAGGTACTTTGTACCAAAGGAGTGCAATTTAGGCTTCATGCCAAATGTGAGATTTTGAGCACTTAGTGCTTCGTGCTGGTGTCGGGCTTCATGCCAAGTATTGATCGGGCTTTTTGCCAAATTTGTGAAATTTAGCACTTAGTGCTAAATGGTGCAATTTTTAGGTACTTTGTACCAAAAGGATGCAATTTTTAGGCCTTTGGCCTGTGTTGTCGGGCTTTATGCCAAAATGGTGGTGCGATTTAGGCTCCATGCCAAAAAGTTGATTTTAATTGTGAAATTTAGGTACTTTGTACCGAAAAGATGTAATTTGGGCTTCGTACCAACAGATTGATTAATTAGTCTATTAGGCCTTAGACCTAAAAGGATTAGGTCTTTGACCAAGAAGAAATTGAGAAGAAGATGGAATGCTTATGAAATGTTTAAATTGACAAAGAATTGATTAGAATATTACCTTGCTTAGGATTTTTCCACTTCGAAGTTTCAGATCTCGTTTTCTTGGACCTTGGATTATGATTCTTGATTACGGATTAAATTCATCAGCATGAGGCCTGGAGTCTCCAAAAACCCAACCCTTTTTCTGAAAATCTGAAGCCTATATATAGGCAAAATCGGGCTGGACGGCGGTCGGACCGCGCTGTCAGCCGGAAAACCGGGAAAAAATCAACACCGGCGGTCGGACCGCCGCGGTCGGCGGTCGGACCGCTGCGCGTTTGGCGGTCGGACCTCCGTTTTTGGCCATCGGACCGCTGCGGTTGGCGGTCGGACCGCCGCGTGTTTGGCGGTCGGACCGCCGAAATTCGCACTTTTTCGTTCAAACTGATTTTCCGGGAGCTACGGACCTCCAAAAATTATTCCGAGACCATATCCGTGATCTTTGCGTCGCTCCGGACATTTCAAGTACCATGAAGGCAGACTTTCGGTGAACTTTGCCGCGGTCGACTGGTCTGGCTCGATTTTTTGCAGTCGGCTTTCCGAGCCTTAAAATTTGAGTGTTCACAGTTGTATATATTTTTATATACACAACATATTCATTCTCTATATAATTCTTTTCTCTTACCAAAGAAACATATACATAAAATCCAATTATAACAAATATACCAAAACTTCTAGGGTACATTTTGGGATATTACAATTGTTATGTTTAAAGGTTGATTATGGTTCCAGATCGCTCAAAAGCTGGTTACTACTTATCTCTCTCTAATTCTTAAAAGGTAGCCCATATTTGCTTATGATTTACTAATTATGGTTGCCTTTCCCTGATCTGTTTCTTTGTATTTATAGGCAATATTAGGACTTAATAATGTCCACTAATCGTAAATCTACTAGGAGACTACCTCAAAACCATTTAGGATACTGAATTAAGCCGAAATTAAGAGTCATATTGAATTGGATGTCCCAATTTGATATGACCAAGCCTCATATCGAATTTATTCATGTTAAATTTGATATAAGGTGGATCATATCAAATTTATTCACGTCCAGTTCCTTATGAGCCATGCTCATAATGAATTGGCCATGAAAAATGGCCAATCATCTTTCATTTTGGATCGGTTTAGCTTTTGAATCAAACCAGAATTGGTTTTGGATTTTTAATTAGGTCCAGACTTGACTTAGGCTTTTAAAAATTGAATTAGATTTAACTTGGGCCTTTAAGATTGAAACCAAACTTGATTCAACTTTTTAATTAGAACAACGTTCATACTAGGCCAAAATTAAGGGTACACAGATTTGTCCCCTGCTTGAATGATCTGAGACTTTAGTAGAAGAGAGTGAAAAGCAATGATATATCTTTTAAATTTTACACCAAGCACCTGCAAAACAAAACACAAAGACAAGCAAACAAAAATCCAAAGGATAGATATCCTATAGTGAGGAATCATTGAGTATCGATATCCGACCATTGAACGATTCTGATATCTCAACGGGCTATTAGCCAACTCTAACATCCTAATAAAAACTACCAAATAACTCTAATATCTTGGTTTTGATGAACTTAAACTAGTTTGGTTCTGGACCCAATGACTGAATTTGGGTTCTCGATCCGAAACTGGATTTGGGTGCTCGACCCGAGATTGGATTTGGGTTTTCAAATTGAGATTAAAGGGTTCTCGACCCTAGACTAAATTTGGATACTTGACCTTAGACTGGATTTGGGTTCTCGACCCTTGACTGGATTTTGGATTCTCAACCCAAGACTAAATTTGGGTTCTCGACCCTAGACTTTATTTGGGTTCTCAATCCAAGACTGGATTTGGGTTCTCAACCCTAGACCTGATTTGGGTTCTGAACTCAAGACTGGATTTGGATTCTCGATCTAAGACTGAATTTGGGTTCTTGACCCGATGCTGGATTTGGGTTCCCAACCCTTGGCTGGATTTTGGGTTCTTTACCCAATATTGAATTTGGGTTCTTGACCCTAGACTTGATTTGGATTCTCAACCCGAGACTAGATTTGGGTTCTTGACCCGAGACTAAATTTAGGTTCTCAATGCTAGACTGGATTTAGGTTCTCGACCGAGGACTGAATTTGAATTCTCGACCCAAGACTAAATTTGGATTCTTAACCCGAGACTGGATTTGGATTCTCGACCCGAGGCTGGATTTTGGGTTCTCGACCCAAGACTGGATTTGAGCTCTTCTAGCTTGATCATCCCTTTATCGTTTGGGAATTCTAGCTTTCTTCTAGCCATTTGGTTCCATTCTTTAATATATTCTGCTGACCTTCTATCATCTGATAGTTTTGGCTTTCTTCTAGCCGATTGTTCTATTCTTCAATGGATTATGTTGACCTTCTATCATCTGGAAATTTTAGCTTTCTTCTAGCCATCAAATTCAGGTCTTCACCTTTCACAATGAATCTTTAAATATCAAGTCTTCACACTTCACAATGGATCTTCATCCTCTGGACATTGGGTCTTTACCCTTCGAAATGGATCTTCATCTTTGGACATTTTGTCCTGCATTGATATAAGCTCTTCTAGCTGGACTGATCTTTTATCTTTTTGCATCTTCAATCTTTTTGGGGTTCTTACTTTCTTCTTGTTATGTTCTTTTTGTTCTTCCTTTTGCAAAAAAAAAAATTAACTATTTTTTAGCTAGTCCTCATATCCTCTCTTTGCCCTCTGTGTGGCAAAATATTGAAAGTCTAAAAATATTTAATACATGCATATAATCAAAGATTGAAAAGGATAAGTTTTGCCTCCTGTGCAGGCTTAAACCACTGATTTCTTTTTCCATGTAGGCTTTGATTGATGTTTGCATTTTGTTTGGTTCCTTGCACAAGCATGCATCTCCATTTTTGTAAAGTGACTGGATCTTTCTCAAGCAATAGGTCTTCCATGCCTCCTTATTTCACATATGCTTCATATTTGCTTCATAGAGTATTGTTGTTTACTTTGACAAAGAATAGGCAACACAAGACAAAAATGCAGTGTGATATGCTTATGTATGCATGATATACATGGATGATACTTAAAGTAGTTCCATTGACTCACAGATCGAGGTGTGTAGACCCTTGATTTTGACCCTAGCTAGTCCAAAGCTAATTAAAGAAAGGACTAAGTTATAATTGGTCCATTCTACGTAAGCTTAAACCTATTTTAAGCTTTTGATTAGATTGGTACAATTTAATAAGGCCTAAAATAAAATGATTCAACATTTAAAACCCTAAAGTAGGTTTGTTTTGAAGGTTTGGTCGATTCTAACGTGGGGGATTAATTGCACTTCATGGGCATACCCATGTCTAATTGGGGCATCCCAATTCGATATGGGTTGTCCCATATCAAATTGGGACTGTCCCAATTTGATATGGGGAGGTCCCATATCGAATTGGGCCTTTTCCGATTTGATATGGGACCTTAGTTCGACATGGAAACTAATTTGGTGGACTCCATATCGAATTAGGGCAATCTTAATTCAATTTGGAGCTTATGGATTTTGATTCCATGTCAGATTAAAAGAATTTGAGTCCAACATGCTCACAGTTTGGGTCGAATTAAGATCAATCTAATTCAATATGCCTCAGGAGTCCGTTTTTAAAACTGGAAGTTTTAAAAAGGTTTATCCTAATACTCTTCTATAAATACAAGTTTAAGAAAAGAAGAAAAGAGAGCAACCTTCAGCATCATTGAAGTATCACACAGTAACAAAATATTTATAAAATAGAAAACAAAAGGCGATCAAATATAGAGAAAGCATTATCAAACAAGGCAGTAGCTTACTGTCTTGATTTCCTTCCAACTAAGAGGAACAAGTTTGGTGCAAGTAAAAAGTATCAACATTTAAATTTTGGTAGAATCTACAAATGGAGGTGTGTTTTT
Organism: Garcia nutans; assembly: GCA_947685225.1. Classification (NCBI taxonomy): domain Eukaryota; kingdom Viridiplantae; phylum Streptophyta; class Magnoliopsida; order Malpighiales; family Euphorbiaceae; genus Garcia; species Garcia nutans. The sequence goes on from CANTUV010000013.1 coordinate 32,197,099, forward strand.
TTAACTTAACTCGTTGAAATTCACAGTAATGATAATTTATTATTACTTCATCTATTAAACTGCTTGTGTTTGAATTTCATCATTTTGATTTATATACAAGTACACAGTATGCATGGTTTGTTTCTTTTATTTTTTGTATGATCAGTAGATAGTTACATACCACTAATTATTCTCGTATCTTTTAGTTTAATACATCCAACAAGACATATCTCATATAAATATCTATCCATAATTTATTATTTAAATAACTTAAAAGATTTACAGTAGCTTAAAACCCTAATGGTATCATAAAACCCTAGCTTATATAGAAACCCTAATTTTCTAACGAAACCATATCCTATAAATTGTTTACCTTTCGGGGGTGCTACCCCCTTGACCTCTACCAGCTAATCGGCTAGTGGGATCGCCGTATGTGCAACTTATATCGTCGTGCACTATATTTTCTCAATGGGGTAATATGAAGATGTATTTGTTTATTTTCTTTTAAATTATTCAATTATTTTCATATATGTTAATTATTTTTCCCTTGCTTTATTCTTTTCCTTAGATTTATATGTATTTTTAAAGGGAATTGTAAAAGGCATGTTTCCATCTAGTGTGGGTGCCTTGTTTATTTAGTTTATGTAATTGTAATTTATTTAAAGACTTTGAGATAATTGTAAGGGATACATTTCCACTATTTGGTAGGTGTTCTATTTTATTTATTTTTTTGTGAATATTTAAAGATTGTAAGGGTATGTTTCCATCTAAGGATGGGTACCCATGTTATTTTGTGATGTACTTTTTTATCTTACTTTATGAATGAATCCATTTTCTCTAGATTTTTGCCCCCACTCCCGGTGGAATGGTTCTTACGACTTTGGTACTGTTAGGCTCAGGGCCTTAGAGAACACGGGCCTAAACTCGAAGAAAATAGAGTCACCACCCAGACGGGTCAGGAAAATAGAACATGATGGATGACTCGATTCCCAAGGAATCCCCAACCCCCTATTGGGTTCGAAAAGTTAGGTACACATGGAAAAGGTGAGAATGACCAGTACCTCAATAGCGTCCGGTTCATTGAAACCAACCTCCTTTTTAGGTCTAAATATTATTAAATTCTTAACTTATAAAAATATCATCCATACTTCATGCAATAGAAGTAAACAAATATTCATTTTATTGAAATCAAATAAAGTCAAAACAAACTAATAAAAATGGGCACCCATACAAGATAGAAACATGCCCTTACAATAATGTCCAATGTTCAAAATACAAGTAAATAAAATAGGACGCCCTTCAATTGGTGGAAACATGTCCTTTACAATGATCCAAAACTCAAATTAGATAAAATAACAAATCAAATAAAATAAGGCACCCACAAAGGTAGAAACATGCCTTTTACATCCTTGAAATCAAAGTAATCAACCAAGCATAATTAAATCATTCAACCATTCACAAAATAAAAGTAAATCATCCATTATGAGTAGATAATAATAAATCAACAATTACAATTATGGTTCCATCATCATATTAAGGTTCAACCATGAGATTAGGGTTTTCATCTTTGAAAATTAGGGTTTTAAACAAAACTAAGGTTTAATATGGAATTAGGGTTTTAGAACAAATTAGGGTTTTAGAATACAAACTGTGGTTAAATCATGCAAGGTTAGGGTTTGATATAGACTTAGTTTTTTGAAAATAGAATTAGGTTTTTGAAAATAGAAATTAGGTTTTTGAAAATATAGAATTAGGTTTTTGAAAATAGAAATTAGGGTTTTCCTTATGAAATCAAATGAGAAATAGACAAACTAAAATAAATATGTGATGTTATTAGGGTTTTTAGATTTATAAAGCTACGGGCAAAACATGTTATTGGTGTCACTGTGAACCATCTATATTGTTTTTTTTATTAATGGGACAATGCAATGAATTAATTAGTAACAGTGAACAATTGAATTGAATTAACTAAAGAAAATCGAACATGCATTTGTCAGCTCCACCAATTTAATACGTTGAACCAAACTTTAAGTTGCTACAGTCTGGATCAACTAGTTTATTAGCTGAGCATTAATGATTCGAGGATAAAATGCTGCCTCTTTTATTTTGTTTTCTCTCTATATCTTTTGTTATTTCTATGTTTAAAGGTTGATTATTGTTCCAGATCTCTCAAAAGCTGCTTACTACTTGTCTCTCTCTAATTCTTAAAAGGTTGCCCTTATCTATTTATAATTTTCTAATTGGGGCTGCCTTTTCCCTTTCTGTTTCTTTGTATTTATAGGCAACATTAGGACTTAATGATTTCCACTAATCCTAAATCTACTAGGAGACTGCTTTAAAAACCATTTAGGATATTGAATTAAGCCGAAATTAAGAGTCATGTCGAATTAGATGTCCCAATTTGATATAACCAAGCCTCATATCAAATTTATTCATGTTAAATTCAATATGAGGTGGCTCATATTGAATTTATTCAACATATTAAATTTATTCAAGTCCAATTCCTTATGAGCCATGCTCATAACGAATTGGCCATGAAAAATGGCCAATCATCTTTCATTTTAGGTCAGTTTAGCTTTTGAATCAAACCAGATTTGGTTTTGGTTTTTTAATTGGGTCCAGACTTGACTTGGACTTTTAAAAATTGAATTAGATTTAACTTGGGCCTTTAAGATTGAAACCAAACTTGATTCAACTTTTAATTAGAACAAAGTTCATATCGGCCCAAAATTAAAGGTCTATATGAATCAACTTCTCTTATCCCTAGCGAAGTTGCCACTATGAGCGAGGATTTTGCCCTCACTCCTGGTGAAATAGTTTTTGCGACTTTGGTATTGTTAGGCTATGGGCCTTAGAGAACACGAGCCTAAACCTGGAGAATTTGGAGTCACCACCCGGACGGGCCGAGAAGATAGAAAGGGGTGGATGACTCGATTCCTAAAGAATTCTCAACCCCCTATTGGGTTCAAAAAGTTGGGTATATATAGGAAAGATTAGAATGACCTAGCACCCCTATAGCACCTAGTTCATTAGAACCAACCTCCTTTTCAGGTCTAACTATTATAAGATCCTTAAATTATTTTAGTATTATTCATATTACATGTAATTGGAGAAGAAACCATATTATTAAAATAAATCAAACAAAATGGGCTCCTATCTGAGGATGGAAACATGCCCTTACAATATTCAAAATCCACAAAGAAAGTAAAATACATAAAACAGGACACCCATCATAGGTGGAAACATACCCCTTATAGTAGTCCCAAAATCCTTAAAATAAACTACATAATTAAAAATAACTAAGGCGCTCATAAGGTGGAAACATGCCTTTTACAATATTTAAAATCTAAATAAATAAGTAAACATAATTCACTTAAATAAAGTAAGCAATAAGGCAATCAAAATGCTCCACCATAAAACATATAACAATAGGTCAAAATTAAGGTTACATCACTAATTTAAGATTAAGTTGCAAAATTAGGGTTTTAGGGTTTCTATTGATCCAATTAGGGTTTTTACTTGCCAACCAATATTAAAATATGTAAACTAAAGTTTCGAAAGCAAACTAAGACAAACATGTGAATTAAGGTTTAGATTACAATTTAGGGTTTTACATGTGAGATTAGGGTTTTTTAAATGCAAATTAGGGTTTGGGGTCAAAACATACAAATTTGGTGTTTTATCTTGAAAACTAGGGTTTTAAAGTTAATCTTGGGTTTTGTATGCAACACTATGATTTAATCCTAAAACTTAAGTCCTATATGCAAGATTAAAATTTAAGACATGCATTGAAGATCCTATTATATAATTCTATGATGTAAAATAGAATTAGAGTTTCGATTGGTTCAAGCCATAAATCTACAACTTACCGTAAAAATAAGATCATTTATGAAATCATATGTATAACTTGTCAATGCAGTAAATCAAATATTACAACTAATCAATGAATGTGGTTGGATAAATTAATAAGAATTGTACCGTTGTTTGTTGGCTCTACCAAAATTAATTTGTTGAACCAAGCTCGATATTGCTACTACCTGGTGTAGACCCTTAATTTTTTACCAGGTCTAGTCCAAAGATTTTAAAACAGTCCAAAATAATTTTTGTGGTATTTATTATTTATTTTAATATTTGTTATTTATTTATTTTAATAATTATTTCAATAATATATTATTTATTTATTATTTATTTTATTTATTTTTATTTATTATTTATTTTTAATAATAATAATATTTGTTTTTAATAAAAAAAAATAAAAAAATTGGGCAGATCGGCAAGCGACACCCGGCAGCACTGCCACGGGGCAAGCAGTAATTGGCTGCTGGCAGCCAATTCGCCATAGGCTTGAATTGCTGCCCCGTAGCAATTCTCGCCAGTGTAATTTCGCCCAGCAGCAACCCGCGCCCAAGGCCAATTTTGACAAATCCTTATTTAGCTTGGTTTTTAATATTTTCCTAAACAAATTTTGATTTTCCTTAACATACTAGGCTTTTTCTTTTAATTGCCTATAAATATCACATTAAAACACATAGAAAGGGGGGCTTTGGGAGGAAAAAATTGGATTCAGACTGGAAATTTTGGAGGCAATAGCTATAGGACTTTGGCTTTTTTCCTTTTTTCAGGCAGAAAAACAAAAACAAAAAAGAAAGAGGCAGAGGACTTTTGGGAGATTTTATTCAAGGACTTTTGGGCTGGAGACTTGAGACTTGGAGCCTACAAATTATGTGCAATATTTCTTGACAAGCAAAAAAAGACATGTAACACCCTTATACCCTATATACGTACAATACACATTTTCAGCATATGTAAAATACGCATATACGGTACAAAATATCACAGACCGGTTTAATAAAAATTTTCACATTTCTGTTTTAAAATTTTAAATACTAAATATATAAAATTAAATAGTATATACATATTCTTTACTTGCTATAGTAACCCGAAATAACATTTTATATGAAAATCTCTGAAAAAAATTCGCCAGAGTTTTGTCTGTAATTTAGACGTTCCCAAAACTCAGCAAAACACAACCTGCATAAAACAAACACTCTCAATAAAATCAATTCATCATTTCACCAATGCTTCTCAATTTCTCCATATTTTCTCAAAATACTTATATATAGGTATATATATCAACACATATAAGATTCTGTCTTAAACAAATTATTCAAAACATTTTTACAATATACAATATATAATTCTAAAACATATCATAACATACATAATATCAAAATATACTATAATATCAAATATGTACATGCTGACAACTGGCTCTGATCTTGATGTAATGAAAAATTCTTCAAGCTCAAAAACTACAAACCTAGACCCGACCAGGTCTAGTAGAACTCTCCGGCTCTTCCAAAATGTCCATGTCACCTACACGACGAATTACAATCGCGCTAAGCCGAAGCTTAGTGGTACAAACTTTGATAATAACAATAAAACTCAATGCAATGTCAATGCACAATGCATATAGATATCACATCATTCCATTTTCTTATATTTTTCAAATATTTCATAATCACAATTCACATATAAAAAAACACAAACATGGGCCCAAAGATAACTAACATGCTATTAAAATTCTAGAGTTACTGTTTTGGTCTATAATGATACCATGTGTCTAATCCCGTAGGCAATATATCCATGGATAATCCAACTAGATCTGAGCTTACAACCCAGTCTTTTCACTCAGTCTAGCTTCAAGGATTTGTTTTTGAGGCTTACGACCCGGTCTTTTCACCCCAAAAATATCATATTTATCAGCTGGGCCTGGCTTATGACCCAGTCTTTTCACCAGCTCAGCGTTTAGCCCGTAGGCAATCATAGGCATGCCGCCAAACACAGAACTCTGAAAAATTGAATAACATACTAAACACACAATTTATTCATATTTCTCATTATTAATATCTTTCTCATTTTCATATATTCAATTTAGGCACATTACTTTATTTTCATATTTTTTTCACTTTTCTCATTTTTCACAACACATTACCCAATTACTTTGGGTATTTTCACATAATATGCATATTTCACATTTTACACAATTTAGCCATTATCAATGGTTTTTCACAATGCATTTAACACATATATGACATTACAAATGTCATAGCACATTATTCATACACAATCAATGAACCAAGTAGCTTAACACATTTTCCAACCAAAATGTGTTAAGTCCAGATGTCACGTAAATATAAACATTATATTCAAAGTTTGTACATACCTCAAATAGAAACCCAAAACAAGCTCAAAACAACCTCCAATCCTATCATTCCAACTTGCCCTTCACTACTTGTATGAAGCAAAACAACCTCCCTCAATGCCTAAACCAAATGTGATAGCAAATAATCATTTAGTATCACATTTAATGGCATTTCCAATATTAAACCATAATTAAACCCCATCCAAGCAAAAATCTAAAATTTAAGGCTAACAATACTTTAAATTTGGATTCTCATACTAGTTCATTCATTTTAATATATTAAGTTTATTTATATCATTAGAAACATATTTTAATACATTTGAACCATTTATATTACAAAAACACACTCTTATACACAAAACTCTAAAATGGCATAACCTTCCCCCATTGAAGGTTTTCTATTCCAACATAATCCATTAATCATTTCAAGCTTATATTCATCACTTATATCATTAAATAACATGATTTAAATATTAAAATCAAACAATTAATCATTCTTTGAAAATTCACTTTTCCAAAACCCTAAATCAATACTACCATCTTCAAATTCTATCCAAACTTAACTAAATCCATCATTTGATTTTAAAATCCTTGTTTATGCATCAAAAAAAAACACATTTGGAACTAATTTTCATAATTAAAACTCATGATTTCAAAAACTCAAATGTTCCATAACCCTAAATTCTCTCTCTTCACCAATCTTACCCAAACTCAACCATTTCTTCAATCCAACCTTAAAATCATTGTTAACTACTCAAAATAACATCATACATATACATTCCAATAATTATAACATACTACATCAAAACCCCAAACTTAACATATTCATAAATTTATGAAATTCCAAAGATTAAGATGCAAAACTTACTAATTATGTAAGAAATCACCAAGACTCCTCTTAAATCCTTGAAATCTCTTTAATTATGGTTGCTTGGAAGAAGGAAAATCCTTGGCTTGGTGGCTATGGAGTTTGGCCTCACACTTGAAGAAGAAGAAGAAGAAGATGACCAAATTTTAATTTCTCTTTCCTTTCATCCTTTAATTATAACCATATATATATTATTTAATATTTTAATAATTAATTATTTATTTATTTATTTAATAAATTAAAAGTTCTAAGTTTTCTCTTCCATTCAAAAATAATTTATTTTTGAATTATTTTATTAATTTTAAATTTCTAAGATTTAATTACCAAAATACCCTTTTACTTTGATTTTTCTTTTAAAAAGTGTTGACTTTTATATTTTGTATATATTTTACAGATATATCACATATATATTCCACTTTTTCACTTAAAATCCCTTCATTTTTCATTTAAAACCATTAATTTAATTTATCCATTTAAATTATAATTTATTTTATTAAATTTCTAAAATTAGCACTTTTCAAAATTTTGGGATATTACACATATGCACAAGTAATGTGTATCTTATACACACATCAAATGTACCTTATATGTATATTAAATATATTAAATATGTAATGTATTAATCCAACATATACAATTAATATACCATATGTATATATTATATATACACTAGATATATATATTGAGTATATACAACTTTTATATTTCCAAAATCACGTATGTGACAAGACACATTGACAAATTTAAGACAACAAGACAGTGTTGTCTTGATTTTGCTCGGCCAAAAATAAAGAATTGTAGTAGGCAGGAGCTTGATTAATTTCTTCAATTTGGTGGAGCCTTCAAATGTAGGTACGTTTATTTAATTTTGTTTATCAAAATCACTAAATCATCCTCATCTAAACTATGATCACAATGCCTAGTTTATTAATTATTTTTATTTAATTTACACAGTAGCCTTATTTGAATTTTTTATATATTATTACAGTACTTTCATTCAAGTTATTTTCTTTTAATTATCATTATAGTGACTTCGTTTAAGTTTCTTGAAAAATTATCTTAGTAGCTATAATCCTTATAAAAAATAACAATAATATTAGTTTCTCAAAATCAAAATTCTATTTTTTAAATCTAAACCCTAAAATCCTAATTGTTAAACATAAAACCTACAAAACCCTATTTTTATTCAAGAAGCCCCAATTTAAGTTCTAAAACCCTAAACTTATGTATTTATTATTTTATTTAATTTTAGATTTGCTTACATAGTTTATTATATGTTGTGATGATTGATTTATTTGATTTTAAAATTTGATTTATTTAATTTATCATGGATGGTTATTTTAATTATTATTTGTTTATTAAAATTGTAAGAGGTATGTTTTCATGATTGGGTACCTCATTAATTAATTTTTATGCAATTTAAATTATTTTTATATTTTGGAATTAATGTAAAGGATATGTTTTCACCTTTTGGTGGGTGTCCTATTTAGTTTTAGACATTGGACGATGTAAAGACACGTTTCCATCCTCGGATGGGTGTCCATTTATTTATTTTATTTGAACATTATTTTAATTTTAATGTAATGATGCTTTATTTTAATTATTGCATGTAGTATGGATAATATCATTATATTTAAGAATTTTATAATATTAAGTCCTGAAAAGGAGGTCAGTTCTAATCAACCGGGCGTTGTGGGGATGCTGAGTTATTTCTCACATTTTCCACACGTACCCAACTTTTTGAACCTATTAGAGGGTTGGGAATTCCTTAGGAACTGAGTCATCTACCCCTTTTTTTTTTTCGGCCCGTCCGGGTGGCGACTCCATTTTCTCTGGGCTTAGGCCTGTGTTCTCTAAGGCCCTGAGCCTAACAGTGCAGAAGTCGCAAGAACCATTTCACATGGGAGTGGCCCGCTCACACCTGGACCAATTTGTTTTTTAAATGGAGGCTCAATGATTCGAGGATCACTTATGTTTAAGCTACTGCCTCTCTTAATGCTTGGCTTTCTATTTGTTCTCTTTTTTAATTATTGATTCTTGCTTCTGTGTCTCGCTTCTGTTTATTCTCATTTTTGAAAGACCATTTCAAAATTTTGACACATTGTAGAAAGATTTCAAAGCTTAGAGAAAATGGGCCATAAAGTAAAAGGATGTTTTTAAGCTCTTCCTTGAAAAAGTTTATTTCAAAAATTAATTTTGGTTTTTGAGATTAGGCCAGGAGATCCATATTAAAAAAAAAAGGTTTTAAGCTTACTTTGAAAAAATTTTGAAAATAATTTTGGATTTGGGCTTAAAAGATTTTTAGCCCATAAAATGAATTTGGACTTGTGCCATAATTAGGTCATATTAGAAAAAGACAAATCAAATTGGCCAAAACTCAAACTAAGACATGTTAATCATAGTCAAACAACAAGCAATTAGGGGTGAACCTAAGGGAAAATTGCTAGGCCAACTACATAGACTTTAGTCTTTGGGTTGAAAAGCTTAGGTTCTCATAGCAAGTATATACCAAAAGGTGCAAGGCTATGAGTGGTTATGCAATGCTCGATCTCCATACCTTGAATGAAAGTATGGTATCTCTCACATACACATAACATGGGTTCCACAGGGCATCCTAACTCACACACATTGTAATCTAAATGATGCAATAAATAATAGCATAATAATATAGAATAGAATAATATAAAGACCAATGGAATCAACTTCTCTTTTTTCCAATGGAGTCGCTACTGTGAGCAGAGATTTTTGCCCCCACTCCTGGTAGAATGGTTCTTGCGACTTCGGTACTGTTAGGCTCTGGGTCTTATAGAACACGGGCCTAAACCCGGAGAATTTAGAGTCACCACCTAGACAGACCGAAAAGATAGAAAGGGGTGGATGACTTGATTCTTTCGGAAAGTTAGGTACGCATGAAGAATGTGAGAATGATCCAGCACTCTCATAACGCTCGGTTCATTGGACCGGCCTCCTTTTCAAGTCTAAATATTATAAAATTCTTAAATTATTATAGTATTATTCATATTACATGCAATTGGAAAAATGAATAATCATATTATAAATCAAAGAATAACAAACATATAAAATGGGCACCCATCTAGAGATGGAAACATAACCTTACAATGTCTCAATGTTCTTACAAGTAAATAAAATAGAACACCCACCATTTTGATGGAAACATGTCTTTTGCAATACTCCAAAAACCTTGAAATTAAAATACATAACTAAACTAAACAAGGCACCCACATAAGTAGAAACATACCTTTTACATCCTTTTAAAATCCAAATAATAAGAAAATAATCATTCATCATTCATCATAAAAAGTAAATCACATCATCCATTATCAACAATAAAATTATCATTATGCAATAATAAATCACGATTAAATCAACAAAACTAGGGTTTCAATATTAATATAAAGTAAGATTGTAAGATTGAAAAATTAGGGTTTTAGGGTTTTTAAAATATAAATTGTGGTTTTGGATCAAAATAAAGGGAATTGAATCTTGTGATTTTAACGTGCAGAGGTAAAATTTAATCCTAAAACTGAGATGCAACACTATAAGGAGCTTAGATTCACTGTGAACAACTTGCAATATTGTTTATTAATTGAACTATGCAATGAATTAATTATTGAAAGCAAACAATTGGATTGAATTAATTAGAGGAAATCAAACATGTGTTGTTGGCTCCTCCAATCTAATTTTGTTGAACAACGCCTACTGTTTAGCTTATTGAATGGCCAGGATCAATCTATGTTTTGGTCAGAGTTCCAATGATCCAAAGATTAGCTACTGCTTCTTTCTTTCCTTTCCTTTGCTACTTCTTCTTTCTTTCCTTTCCTTTGCTATTGCTTCTATTTTTTATTTGTTCAAAGTGTCTGTGCTTTGATTTACTAAATCATGCTTTCCCTTTAAGGTCCTTCCTTTAATTATTGATTCTCGCTTTTGTGTCTCTCTGTTTGTTTTTCCTTTTGTTCCCCCCTTTTTCTATTTGTTTAATTGGCTATTTATTAGCCAAATTAGGCAACTCGATACTGAACAGTCCCAAACCCTTTAGGAAAAGCCCGAACCAATCCCTAGTCCTATTAGAATTGAAACGATTTGAAATAGGACCAGCTAACTTCCCCAATTAGACATGGTCTTTAGTTTTTGGGTCAAACCGAGTCGGTTTCGCTCTTTCAAAGTTAGTCCATCTTTGGGTTGGACTTTTAAAGCTAAACCAAACTTAATTCAAGCTTTTAAAAATTTAGCAAGACTAGGTTTAAGCACCTAAAATTGTACCGGACTAGGTTTAAGCTTCTTAGACTTGACCTGACCCTTTTTTAATTGGGAATGAACATATTAAGGCCAAAATTAAGGGTCTACACTAGGTTTATCATTCAATGTGGGGGTATTGGCCAATTATGATAACTTTGCCTTTTATAAATTGAGTTTGTTTCCTAACTCTTTGATAGGGAATGCCTTTACTTGGTATACAACTCTTCCACAAAGTTCAATTTTCACATGGCTTGAAATAGAATGCTAGTTTCATAATCAATTCTTCACCTAAAGTTTGTATTGCTGAATTATCAAGAGTTACTCAAAGAGTTGTTGAAACTACTGATAAGTTTATAGTCAAATTCAAGAAGATGAGGAATATTCGATGTAAGGTCTGTCTACCTGATATAAAATTTGTGAAAATGGCTTAAAGAGGATTAGACCTGGAACTGAGAAAGAAATTCCAAGACATGGAGTTCAGAGACTTTTATGAACTAGTTGTAAAAGTGGTTGAGTATGAGGAACTGCTCCAAGAGAAAGGCAAATGAGAAAGAACTCAATGGGCACCCATTACCAAGACATTGATTAGCCAGAGGTTATAGTTGCATATTTGCTCATTTCAGAGTTTGTAACATATCCCTTGCTGGAAAAAAGGGTGCCTGAGGCATGGAAGAAATCTACTGTATAAAATGCTTAACCCCAGTATACTTTTGATGTATCAAAGATAGAGGCTATTTTTGATTTCTTGCTCATGGAGAATTTCATCAAATTGCCTCCAGATCACCATATTCTAAGTCCAGAAGAACTGAAGAGCTAGGAATACTGCAAGTTCAAAAACTTAAAAAATCATTCCACTAGCTCATGTTGGGGTTTCAAACAAGATAGAATAAATAAAGAGATACTAAAATTTCCTGAAAAGAAAGAAGCCATGTTGGTAGATGAAGACCCTTTTCCCTCGATGGATGTGGCAAGTTTTGACATGAAATCCCTCCTGGATGCGAAGAAGAGGGAAAGGAACCATGGGGATTCAAAGGTTGAACCAAAGAACGGTAAGTAAAAAAGCATGGATCCGTAAGAAGTATCAGCCACAGCAAATTCTGAATAGTAAAGAATGGCGGAGGAAATAGGGGCCTAAGACAAGTACACCGCTACAAAGAACCAGATTCATTATGCCACCTCTGGTAGAATTGGATGATCAATGGCATAGAATGGAACATAAAAAATTTCCACAACCCCTAATAAGAATACAAAAGAGACGCTTGTTGAGATAAAGGGTTTCAAAAAAAGACAATTGGCAAAGGAAGCATATCAGAAAGGGAAGGCAATTCAAGTAGAAAACTTTGAGAATAATGATCAGGAGTCTATTCTGAAAGAGCTTCCCAAGTCAAAATCCAAGTTTAGAAGAAAAGCAACAGGAGATGAAGAAAGTGATTCATCTGATAAAAAAGAAGTCATCAAAGGAGGATTCACTGTAGGTAAAATTCATAACTCTTTTCATTACTCGATCACTGAATTGATTTTCCCTTTAGATTTCATAGCCCATAGAAAGCCAGTCGAAGTAGTAGTGGAAGTAGAATCAATTCGGGGGGGCATCTTTAGGGGAGAAGTGAAGACAAGACGCCTATAAAGGCATTATTATTCAGGTCACTAGGCTATATAGTTCTAAGAGAGTGTTATTTGAAAAATCCTATGTGGAAATGACGATGCATGTTAGGCTGCTATATATCAAAGCGAATTTTAGTGCCCGCAAGATCCCCAAAGTCCTGGTAGATAATAGTTTCGTAGTTAACATTACACCATATAGGATGTTGAGAACCCTATGGAACTCTAAAGAAGATTTGATTGCTATAGGCATTACTATATTTGCTTTTACTAGAGAAGTTACTCCTACCATAGGCATTTTACCAATGCAACTATCTATGGAAAGTTTGACTTCAATGGCAACGTTCTTTGTGGTAAACTCATAAGTAAGTTATAATGCTCTATTGAAGAGGGATTGGATCCATGCAAACACGTGCGTGCCATCTACTCTACATCAGGTCTTCTTCTGTTGGAAGGGAAATGAAGTAGAGACAATTTAGGTTAAAGAAAGACCTAGGGGTGTGCATTATTTGGTTTTAACTGAAAAATCAAATTGAACTGATGAAATTCGATTATTTCAGTAATAGGTAATTTGATTTTCGGTTCATTTTAGTTTTAAAAATTATCAAATTTTGGTTCAGTTATTTTAAAATTAGTAACCGAAATAACCAAATTTTTATTTATTAATATATTAAATATATTTTTAGAAATAATATATTATTTATTATAATTTTTTTACTATTAATATTTAATATTTTAGTAATAAATATTATTTTTATTTATATTCTTGTATTAATATATGTAAATTGATAATGTTTAGATTATAAATTATTATTATTTGGATAATTCGATTATAACCGATAATTGAACCAAAAATTTTTAATTCATTTTAGTGCGATTATGTATTATTATTTTATTAATTTCAGTTCAGTTTGGTTATTATTTTAAATGTCTTAAAATTTTTTGTTATTATAAATTTTGGTTCAGTTCGGTTCCATTAACCGAATGATCACCCCCAGAAAGACCTTTCACAACATTTGCAGAATGCAAAAAAGCCAAATATTATGAACAATGGTTTGGTTCCATCTATTTCAAAGGCAAGAAGAAAAAAGGCAATCCAAGAGAAGTGTATATATCCTTTGTGGATAAACAACATATTCAAGATTAGTCAAAGGCTCTCCTCAAACCTACTATAATAATGCCTTTTAGGCTAGTGGATTAGTCGATTATTAAGGAGAATGATTAAAAGGACTTTGGAAGGAGAGGCAGCAATTGCAACTATCATATGGAAGTATAACCTACAGCGGATGTGCGAAGAATTATATGAAATGGAGACCTATGGAGCTAAAGTGATTTTTGAAGAAGACTAAAAAGAATCTAATTTAGAAGAAATTCAGCTAGAAGATTTGGCTCAAGCCCCTAGAAAATTTGAGGATGTCCAATCTAACACTCAAGATTCCTTGAAAGAAGTCAATCCGAGGACATGAGAAGATCTCAAGGTAACCTATGTTGAAGAAAGAATTAGTGAACTTGCTACATAAATACAAAGACTGTTTTGCTTAGAGTTATTAAGATATGCCAGGGCTATATAGGAGGTTGGTAAAACACCCCTTCCATCCTCGAAGGATGACTAAGGATGTTGGAGGCTAAAGCGAAGGAAGAAATAGAGAAATTATTGCGAGCCAAATTCATCAGACCTGTAAGCCATGCCATTTGGCTTTCCAATATTGTACCAGTGGTAAAAAGAATAGAAAATTGAGAGTATGTGTAGATTTTAGAGATCATAATGTTCCCACTCCAAAAGATGTATATGTAATGCATGTGACAAATATGTTAATAGATTCCACAACTGGAAATGAATTGTTGTCATTTATGGATGGTTATTCTGGTTATAATCAAATTTTAATTGTAGAAGAAGATGTTTCTAAAATGGCATTTCGATGCCCTGGTTCAATTGGTCCTTTTGAGTGGCTAGTAATGCCATTTGGGTTAAAAAATGTTGGGGCTACATACCAAAAGGCTATGAATGCCATTTGTGATGACATGATTGGCAATTTTTTAAAAGTTTACATTAATGACATAGTGGTGAAATCTAAAAAAATCCAAAGATCACATTCACCACTTAAGAAAGAGCTTTAAATGAATGAGGATTCATAACTTAAAGATGAACCCACTTAAATGTGCATTAAAAGTACAAGCTGAAAATTTTCTTAGGTTTTTGGGCCTATAAGACTTCTAAGAGAAGCGACACAGGAGTTTCTCCAATTTCGTTGGTCTATGGGCATGATGCAGTGCTATCCATGAAAGTGGTGGTCCCATCCCTCATAGTAGCTTTGTATAATCAATTGATTCCTAACGAATATGACAAGGCTATGATGATGGAATTGGAAAACTTAGAGGAGGAAAGAATGAAGGCTCTCAATCATATGTTGATCTAGAAGAGAAGAGTGGCTAGATCTTATGATAAGAGAGTCGGAAAAAAATGTGGGGGACTTGGTATGGAAGGTTATCCTCCTAGTTAGCATCGGAGAATATAGGAAATGGTCTCCTAATTAGGAATGGCCCTTTAAAGTCCATAAGGCTTTGGATGGGAATGCTTATTGGATTGTCAGTCTGGAAGGAGAACTTCATCGAAGAGTAATTAATGGCAAATACTTGAAGAAGTATTATCCTTCCATGTGGGAACTCAAGGAATCAGCGTAGTTACAAGGAAAGCAAGTTATGGCTAAAGAAATTTGTAAAGGCTAACTTATGGCCTGAAGAAATATGTAACGGTTAAAAACATTACAAAAAGATAATGTTAGCCTAAGGGCCGCTTAAAATTTTGAGCACTCAAATCCCAAACAAACATAAACAGATTAAAATTCCAAATGCAGAAAAGATTCTAAGGCCAACCAATGGCCAAAACCAAATAATGAGTTTTGATAATACCAAAAGTAAAATTCTAATGCCAATATATGCCCATAACACAATGAGAAAATGTTTCAAACAAACAGCAACAAATCAGAGCGAATGAATGTTCATGGTTTGGAGAGCAGCCCACTTTACACGGCAACTTGCTATAACATCCTTTTTAGGACTGGAGAAAATATTTTAAGGCTTTAACATTTTGTTTGTGCTAAGTATATTAAGTCTCTAATTTTTGACCTTCGAGGAGAATGTCCCGCTATTCAGCCTTTAACTTCTCTACAGTAGCTAGATGATCTTGGATTTACTGTCTGTGGCTGTGGAATCAAGATTTCATGTCATTGATCTAGGAAACATAATCCTTTTTAAGTTTAATCTTAGCTTCATGTTTGGTTTGGTCTTGTTGCATCCGGGTAATCCGATCAACATAGACAACACTAATTTTGGTGGTAAACACGAGATAAGTAAATAGGAACTCAACTTCTGAAAATAAGTTCAATTGTTATATGCTTTGACTCTTGTCTGGCGGCAGCAGAACAAAGGCTAGACATAGAAGAAAGGAATGCATCCCTCTCAAGAGAAGACATGGTAGTAATATCCTTGGACAAGTAGAAGGTAGTGATGTTCTTGGCCATCACGGCAGGGACGACAGTACTGGAACATGAAGGAAGAGGATACACCAACTTCACTGGAGAGGAAAGGTCCACTATTTCATCTTAATCTTCAGGAATTGGAGCAATAATGTTCTCCCTAGAAAGCTCTTGTGGAAGTTAAAGAAAGTATTAATCAAAACCAAATTACAGAAAGAGGAGATAAAGTTAAGAATGAGAAGGTACCTTAAGAGCTAAAGAGCTAGCAACCAACCAAATAAGGGTGCCCAATGGTGAAAGCAAGTCAGTGTCTGTGTCAGTGCACATGGGGATCAATTTAGTTTCAGTCACAACCAGTTCATTAGAAGTAGAGCTACTTACTCTGAATCAAAGGAGGGATGCGAGCGAGCAGCAAAAGAGTCCTTCTCTATGGAGGATATGTTTCCAATGGACCTTTTTGCAAGCATGAAGAAAGGATTCATGACATAGATCAATCCAAATAGTAAGCCCTTAAATGAATATCTGGGGGAGTGTCATTGGTGTCTATAACTTCACAAGGGGCGTCTACAGTATTGGTAACCCTGTTCTTCATAAGAATTCAGTTGGATTTGCAGGTTCCTTGAACCACTGAAGGTTTAGCCTTTACTTTGATCTTTTTAGAACTAGACTTTGACCTTTGGTAGGTACAGTAGGAGTCCTAGGACACTTTTTCCTAGAACTGGTGATGAGCACGTCTATAAAAATTTAGGGTGTTAGGATGAACCGATAAAAGGAAACAAGTGGTGAAGGAACAATATTGCCTAAAAAAGGCATGAATGGTTGAATGGTAGGGAACCACAAAGCAGCGAAAGCTAATACGAAGGTTCCGGAGATAAATACAATGTGACAGTTGAATTGAGATTATTTTGTTGCTAGTTGCTTAACTACCTATTGAGTGAGGGTGCCTTAAATTTGGGGCAAACCAAAAGAACTTGTAGACCTTTAATTTTGGCCTTAATTAAATCTGGTCCCAACTTTTAAGGCTTTAATTAAATCCAATCCAATTTTTAAAGCTTGAATCAAATCCAATCCAATTTCAAAAGCATGAATTAAGTCCGATTCAAATTTAAAGGCCCAAACCAAGGCTGGTCCAGTTTTAAAAACCCAAACCAAGACTGTTTAACTTTAAAAAATCAAAACCATGATGAATTGGTCATGCCAATTTGCCACGAGGCATGCTCATGGCGAATTATTCTTGCCCAATTCGCCATGAACCCTAACATCTGGCCTAATTCAGTTTTAATTTGATTTTAAGTTTCCTAATTGCACTTAAATTCAAAAAGACTCGGATAAACAATAAGCTTTTCTAATAGGATTGGGAGTGATTAACCAGGATCGCCTTAATTCTGCCTATACACAATTAGCAATTAATTAGGCAATTAAAAAGAAAAAAAGAGAGACAAAGAGTAAAGAAAACAAAGAGACAGTAGCCAAAACTTGTGAACTCGGCAGGTAATCTTCAAATTATCTAACTTAACCAAAAGTTGTTTTGATTCAAGGAAACCGTAGCATCATCAAGGTCTAACCTCTATGAAGATATTGTGGTGTTTGGAGCAAGGTTCTGTTCAAGGAAATTATTTTGGTAGAGCTAACAATGTAGGTATGTTCTTCAATAACTAAATCCATTTAATTCCATTGAGTACCACCATTATTTAATTTTCTAAGTTTACTGTAATTTAATTTAGTTTAAAGTGCAATATAAGAACTAAACTTTTACTCTAAACCCTAATTAGCAAGACTGCCATGTGAGTTGCGCCCTATATTTTGTTAAGGGTTAATATTAAGATTTGCTTGTGGATTGCAATTTTTATGATTAATCTTAATTTCCTTTAAATTAAGCCCCAATTTTATAATTATTTGTATGATTATGTATATGTTTGTGTGTTACAGTTTTTATTTGAATTTTAAAGTTGTAAAAGGCATGTTTCTACTTTGTGGATGTCTTATTTAATTTGATTATTTTATTTAATTTATATTTGGAGATTAATGTAAGGGACATGTTTTCACTCTTTTGTAGTTGTCCCATTTTATTTGTATTTTAGACTTTTGGATATGTAAGGGCATGTTTTCATCCTTATACGGGTGCCCATTATATTTATTTGTTTGAATTTATGATATGGCTATCCTTTATTTTATTTACTTTAAATTATTTATAACATGAATAATACTATAATAATTTAAGAATTTAATAATATTTAAACCTAAAAAGGAGGTCGGTTCTAATGAACCGGGCGTTATGGGAGTATTGGACCATTTCTCACCTTTTTCCATACGTATCCAACTTTTCGAACCCAGTAGGGGTTGGGAATTCCTTAGGAATCGAGTCATGCACACCTTCTATTTTCTTCCCGGGCCGTCTGGGTAGCGACTCCTACTCTCTAGGCTTAGGCTCGTATTCTCTAAGGCCTAGAGCTTAATAGTGCTGAAGTCGAAAA
This sequence comes from Garcia nutans, assembly GCA_947685225.1. Classification (NCBI taxonomy): domain Eukaryota; kingdom Viridiplantae; phylum Streptophyta; class Magnoliopsida; order Malpighiales; family Euphorbiaceae; genus Garcia; species Garcia nutans. The sequence goes on from CANTUV010000013.1 coordinate 32,215,960, forward strand.
TTCCTGCTCACAGAACCCTCAGGGATAATGGGGGTAATCCAAACTAGGCACTCCATAGACTTGGGAGGTAATATTCTTTGGTGATAAGACAAGCAATGGGATAAATCTTGAAAGCATAAGTGGCTGCTATGAATAGCTACTGAGGGGAAGTGAAAACACAGAGCATATGCTTATGAATTTCTTCAAAGGAGGTGGAATCATTGGTAAAAGACTTCAGTCACTGAGGCATATCTATGGTCTTATGAAGAACTTTGTGAGTGACATATCAAGAAGAAAGGAAAAGTTTTAAGACTTTAAAGGAGGATAAAGTTACTTCACAAAGGACTTTTTCTCCTAAGTAAAGAGTTGAATCAATAGAGAGTGGTGAATATGTGGATGGAAAATACAAAAGGAGCCATAGTTCAACAATCCATATGCAACCAGTAAGCTTACTTGAAGCGACACATTTTCTAATGCTGAAATATAAGAAACCTAGGAAAATGGTGCCTAAAGCAAAATGCTAGTCTGATGCTAAAGCTCTTGCTAAAACTAGATATTCCATACTAGGCTTACCTCCAGTGAGATAGAAGATGTAGCGACATAAGAGTACTGAAAGGAATTCTGTATGCTCTAAATCAGTGGGAGGCATAGTGAGCCTACAACAAGACCCAATTAAATTCCTATAGGAAGATTGGCTAGTGGAAGTCACATCTACCTCATGATAATGGGGCAAGTCAAGTTCTAAAAGACAAATGGCATCTTCACCCAGGACAGGCAGACTAGTAAGATAAAAGATGTCAGTCAAAGTGATAAACATAGGGCCTGAGAAGAAAAAGAAAGAGTTGAGGTCTGGGCACCAAAAACGAAGAGCAGTACCTATAAGCTCAGTATTTAGGACCATAGTGAGTAAGCTGATTGAAATTAACTATAGGATACCCATTTTAGCCCATCCCTGTAAAAGAAAGGGTGCAGACAATCAACCCATAAAACCCATTCATCACTATGACAAGGCCATGACTTGGAGAGGGATGAAGAGTTTTTAAACATAGTTTCTCCTTTCAAAAGTGCAATAAATGGAGGGAATGATAGTTTGGTGGAAGCTTCTACAGGCTCTATGGTAAGAAATTCCTCAGGTTTGGAGCTTTTCACTTGAAAGATTTATATGGAATCCCTGTAACTGACCATAAATTAATGAATAATAGTAAAATAAAATAAAGTTGGAAATCAAAGATACTCACTCAAATAAGAGATGAGAAGGCAAGGGATCAACAAGGAAGTATTTTGTTAGCGAGAACTTTAATGAGTCAGCAAGAGCCGATATGGAAGCCATAGCGGTCAGAGAAAGTGAGGAGAAGTGCAAAGAAATGATATTAGTGCAGAGAAATTTAAAAACCATAGAGCACCAAGGAAGAAGGAGAGAATCTCGGAGGATTCAATTTAAATTTAAAACAAGTAATGGATAAATGACAAAGAAAAGGTAAACAATTGAGCTAAGGGAAAGTCTTCAATAAATGCTCAGACAATATTTATCACTAAATTCAAATGCATGCTCTCTGGTTTCTTCAAACCAAAAGCAAGCAGGAGGCATATGTTCGCACCCCAAAATGTATCAGGCCTAAAATGTAAAGGCTTAGGAAAATCAAGAAAGCCTAGAAGGAGGGGCTGGCATCAACGGTTATGTGGAGTGGCTAGAAAATAGAAAACCACCACCATTGGCTACATGTTGCACTACTAGAGAATGGAGGCCGAAAAAGAAGGACAAGTAATTTGAAAGAAGAAAAAGAAGAAAGGAGGAGGATAATCACCATCAATCGAGAAATACTTGAAAATTCTAGCTTTCAGTAGTTAATCTAAGAAATGACTATAGTTTGTTGTAGAAATTGTATGATTTTCTGTTAGTATTCTCGAAGCTTTGTTTTAGATATTCTTATTTGTATGCCCGGAAGTTTGTCTTAGCAAAAGCTTCCATTCCTATTAATTAACTTTAATTTCCTTACTTTAGAACTTGTAAAGCACTGTTGTGGAATTCCAATGAATTATTGTCAAGGAATTTAAGACCTTATTTCTTTTTTTGTGGTCCTTAAAGAAAAATTACAATCGCTTAAGTATTTCGTTAAAAACACCATTTAACTGAGGTTTCTGCACCTCTGGCACGCCTAACATACAATGCCGATAATGTTTTCCCCATGCCTTGGGAAATAACTGTAAATAAATATTTTGGCTTAACAAATAAGAATTTTAGATTTAAACAAAAAAATAATGCTTCTATATCACCATAATTGTATAAATTCTAACTTATTTGAACAATTTCAAATAAACTCTAATTGAAATTAAATTAATAAATTATTTTATATATTAAAATTATATAATAATATTTAAACATTTGATTCAATTGGAGTCCAAGCTAATTGAATCTTGAGTTTTTTTTCGAGTACAGTTGGTTTAGTTCCGATCGTAAATTTATGTATTACACCATATTAGATATATTAAGTTAGATTATATTAGAAAAATAAAAATATCCTTAAAAAGGGGAAAAAGAAAAAGGATACAAAACCAAAAAGTGAAAAGTAGGGTGGGCGTAAATAAATTAATTAACTGAACATTTTAGTTTGATTAACCAATCATATTAAATTATGGTATGCTCAATTGAGAAAATTGAAAATTTTTTATTTTAAGTATGGATAATAATTAAACAAAAATAAACAAGACACTGTATTTTTTTGTTTATGCCTTAACCGTACTAAAACGACCAAAATAAAAAAATCCATCTATTCGGTTAGTACAAGATATGTTCATAGGAATCTATTAAGTTTTACTTTGGTCAATTAGTTAACCGACGACATAGTTACCCATGTGAGCACCCACCAACAAATCTTTCTCTTATTTCTTCACTCACCCTTTTGGACTCTCGCTTCCATATCAAAATTTACCGCTTGAGCCTCAAAATGGCTAACCCAAAATCAAATTCTCATTCATTTTCATGAAACAAAAATGAAATAGACCTCCCTATGAGCTTGCTAACTCGGAATTCCATTGAAGTTTCAAGTTTTGAAAGTGAAAAAACAAGATTGTGAAGATTTAAGGTGAATAGAGTTGAAACTTCGAAGATTTAGAGGAAAAAAGGAAATTATTAGCTAGGGGAGAGAAGGTGTTATTCGTTTTCAATTCTCGAATCCAGGTTTATTATTCTCAGAATCTCAGTGTTTTTACAAAAATATGGGAGCAAATCCCACTATTTGCCAAAATGTGAGACTTGCTCTCATTTTTACAGATATATAGGAGTTAAGCATCAAACTAAAACTAAAACTTTCGGTTTGATGCTTGAATTTATTTATTATTTTTTTACTAAAGCCAAAACTATCAATTTCGATTTGAGGTGGTCTAGTAAAACTGATACTATCAGCTTCAGTTTGAGGTGGTCTAAATTTTTTTTAAATGACTAAAATGAAAGTCTAACTTTCAGTTTCAGTCATTTGCATGCCCGTCAATTAGCCTACTGGCTAAAGTCAACAGGCTTCAATTTAATTTTTTTTAAATTATTGTAATTTTTTATTTAATACCCTAACAATCTTTCCCATCCACTCTCATTTTTCATATTCAGTTTATTCTCTGCATTTCTCATCTTCCTTTATATTACTATCCTCAAATAAATTCTCATTCTCACATTATAATCACACAATTCCTCACTATATATTATCATTTTTCATCTTTTCTTCATTATATCCCAATTATTCAAATCCATTTTCTACAAAATATTATTCATTATCCATACTAAATTAAATATTTCTCAAACTGCTACAAAAAATAAATATCATCTCTATCACAAACCAAATTTTTCGGATTGGTTTTCAAAAAAAATTATAATTTGAATTTGAATATGCATGGATTGACATCTCTCTGTAGAGACGTCAATCCATGCGAAGAGATTCCTAGGCCACTGGCGTGGGAATCTCAGATGCAGTGAAACTAAAACTACACACTACTTTAAAAAATAATTCTTTTACTAAAACCGAAACTTGTAGTTTCGGTTTGAGTCAAATTAAAACTTGTAGTTTCGGTTTGAGTCAAACCAAAAGTATTTGAGTCAAATCAAAAGTCATACTTTCAGTTTGAGGTGAGAAAAAATTAAAAAAAATATTTAGGTAGGTTTGATACTTTACTCCCATATTATTATAATAGAAGCAAGTCCCATATTATTATAAAATATGGGATTTGCTCCCATATTTTAGTAAAAAAAAAACCCCGAATCTCTGTTTAATTTTTTTTCTCTATTTAGCTTTATTTATCACTCTCAAATTTATCTTCCTTTCCATACCTAGATTTGGTAGAAAGACTATGCTGAAGTCTTAGAGAATTTATCAATTTGGAGCTTCAATCGAGTTTCGGCTTGCATTGGCCGTATCAATTGAATAGTCACAGTAATAGTGATTCCCGCATCATTTCCTTTTCTGGGTATCGGCCGCATTGGTACTTTTCAAAACCATAACGAATAAGTGATGATATATGTTAGAACCCATTATGTTGTGATTGATATTTGGACTGATTCATATCCTTTCTCACTAATTGATTTAGAACTTGTACAAGAGTATAGAACTAATCGTAAGACAAGATTAATATTTCAATTAGAATTTTCCAGTTTCCTTTTCTTATTTGAAATTAGCCTTTGGTCTGTTTGGATGGAGGTTTTATGTGGTTAATAAAGTAGAATAAGGGTACAATATAGTTGAATAAAGTAAAATAAGGTACATTACAGTAGAATAAAGAATAGTCCTCCATTTTGGAGGTGTAATGTAAAGAAATAAAACCCTTTACAGAGAATAAAGGATAGTCTTCCATTTTAGAGGTGCAATGTAAAGAAAGAAAACCCTATATTTTTAACCTTCAAAAATCTCCACTTACCTTCTCATACTTTATGAAACCTCCAAATACTTCCTCTCAAATGCAATATTAACCTTTCCATACTTTATGAAATCTTCCACCACCTCTATCCAAACATATTAAATAATGTATACGTATAATTGTCCAGTTTCATTTCCCATTCGACATAGAAAATCTGCCGGCATTAAAGAGCACCATTTATGTCTCAATTCAGACAGAAATCATAAAATATAAACTTTCCAAAAATTTAATCTCTTCTTATTTTTGCAATTTTAAAATTCATTTGGCCAGAAAATAAGGAACATGACATAAGAAAAGAACAAATAACACCTCAAGGACCACATTCAGTGAGCATAGTAGACGTCTTTTCAAGAAAGCTGATGAGCTTTCCACTGTCTGTAACATTTATATTGATGTTATTACCTTTTCTACTCATGGAAGAGCTTATGCTTTTGGAAAGCCATCTCTAATAAGTATAATTGCTGGCTTTTGTTATAAAAGTTTTATATATGTTGACCATTAATTTTGGCCTGGTTCAAATTTGGTCCTAAAAGAAGTGAATTAAGTTTGGTTTTAATAAAAAGGTTCAAATAAAATTCAATCCAATTTTTAAAGTTTGAATTAGATCCAGTTCAATAATTTAATTAAAGTTGAGCTTTTTAAAGAAAACCAAACCATTGGTTCGGTCGGCCTAGTCCAATTCGATATCAGCCAAGCTCATATCGAATTGGCCAAGCTAAATTCGATATGAGTCCAGTTTAACTCAGTATTCATACATCCTAATCAAGCTAGAATTTGAAAGCATGCAAAATTAGTATTCTAATCAAGCTATAATTCAGAATCTTTCGGATTAAGTTACAAAGGGTCGCCCTAATACAACAACAACAACAAAGTCTTAATCCCAAGCTAATTGGGGTCAGCTATATGGATTCTTCTTTTCTACTCAATTTGATTTAGGCTCATCTGATCAATTTAAAATAGTAAGATCATTTTGTACCACTTTTGTCCAAGTTAATTTAGGTCAACCCCTACCTCTCTTAGATATTTCTACTTTAAGTAGTTCAGTTTTTCTGACCGGTGTATCCCTAGGTCTACGTTTCACATGGCTAAACCATCTCAATCTATGCTCTCTTATCTTATCCTCAATAGGCGCTACCCCTACCTTTTCTCTAATGCTCTCATTCCGAATTCTATCCATTCTAGTGTGTCCAAACATCCATCTTATCATTCTCATCTCTGCAACATTCATCTTACTTATGTGTTGTCCTTTCACAGCCCAACACTCACTACTATACATCATCGCAGGCAGTATGACAGTACGGTAGAATTTTTCTTTCAATTTAAATGGCATCTTTCGGTCATATAACACTCATGTGGCACTCCTCCACTTTATCCAACCAACAATAAGAGAGAGAAGAAAACAAAGAGATAGTAGCAAACAAAGAGAGGAAGCCACAATTAGTGAGGAAAAAAGCCACATTTAGCAATAAGAGAACCATGAGCAATTGAAAATAGAAAACATACAGAAAGTGAAAAGGAAGAACCGATAACAATTCATAAGGAGACATAGGAGCCTAAAATAGCCACTGTCTTTGGATTATTCCACCCAACCAAGAACTTAGTTTGATCTAGGAAGTAACATCATCAAGCTCCAACTTCTGTAGGGTGGAGGTGATAAACAAAGCTTGGTTCAATTGAATTAAACTTGGTGGAACCAACAACACAGGTATAGCCAATTCAACTCAATTTTATTATCTACATATATTGATTAGTTCACTGCATGGTCTAATTAAGAATTAATATTGCAAGTTATTGATAGTAGAATCATGAAATTGGAGGTTGAAACCAACCGAAATATTTATTATGTGTTCCAACCCTAAACTGCATAAATACAAAAAACTCTAGTTTAGGAAAAACTCTAATTTGTGCAAACATGAAATCTTAGTTTAGATAAAAGTCCTAATTTACATACTTGAATCTTAGATTGCATATTAAATCCTAAATTACATGTTCAATCTTAGTTTTTAGGATAAAACCCTGGTTTTGCATGTTTAATCTTAGATTTAATATTAAAGCCCTAATTCCACAACCAAACCCTAATTTCACAATAAAATCATATATTGTAACTCGTTTACCTTTCGAGGGCGCTACCCCCTTGACCCCTACTCGTTAATATGCTAGTGGGAATCCCGTGTGCGTTACACACTATGATTCATTAAACGGGTTAATATTAAGATTTACTTATGGATTGTAATTTTTGTGATTTATCTTAATTTTATTAGTTTAGCCCTATTTTTATAATTCTTTATACATTTATGGATTACAATTTCTTATTATTTGGAGTTTTGAGATTATAAAAATTAAGGCATCTACCTATGATAGATGCCATAATTTATTTAAATTATTTCTTTTGTTATGTTGCTTATTTTAATTTATTTTTGGGATAATTATAAGGGACATATTTCTATCTTTTTATGGGTGTCGTATTTTATTTGTATTTTAGACTTGGATATTATAAGGGTATATTTTCATCTAGTATGGGTGCCCATTTTATTCATTTGATTAATGGTATGATGTTATTTATTTTAATTATTTGTAATGTGAATAATATCATAACAATTTAATAATTTAATAATATTTAGACTTAAAAATGAGGCCGGTTCTAATGAACCGAGTGTTGTAGGGGTGTTGGGCCATTCTCACCTTCTCTCTGCGTACCCAACTTTTCAAACCCAAGTAGGGGTTGGGGATTCCTTAGAAATCGAGTCATCCGCCCCTTTCTATCTTCCTGACTCGTCTGAGTGGTGACTCCAAGTGCTCTGAATTTAGGCCCGTGTTATCTAAGGCTCAAAGTCTAATAGTGTCACAATCGCCAGAACTATTCCACCGGGGAGTGGGGATGAAAATCCCCACTAACAGTTTGTTACAACGAAATGGAGATCATTAGTGAAGGAAATTAGCAAAGGAGATGGGTTTAATTGGTGGGGAGTATCAATTGAAGGAACGAAGATCAATGAGCTTTTCTGGTTCAATAATTCGATTACGGAGTTAATTAAGAATTTGGTAATGGATTAGAAGATATGCAGGTGAGAAGTGTTGCAATGAGGATTTTTTTTTTGAATCAGATTCAATTTTTGTAATTTTTGGTTTATGCAAATTCTAGTTATAATATTAATTATCTCTTTAATGAGGCTATTAATCTAATTTTGATATTTTTTGCTCTTTTTCTTGATTCTTTGTTTTGAATAGTCAAGTGTAAAAGAACCATACAAAATTTTGGGTTTTTCAGTTAGAAATAAAAATTTTGAGTCTTTGCTAATAGTATGTTTTAATTGGGATATGAATTCATTAACTTGGTGATGTGAACCCACAAGAACAATGCATTGGAACCCAACACCTTTAGGCTTAGATCAACTCCCGTGGAAATCTAAATCAAGTTACCAAGAAACCTCAACCCAATTCCAACTTTATGGAAGAGAACTTTGGTATGTTGTCACTCAAGTTATTAACTCTATGTGATGCTTTTGATTCAACAAGAGTCAAGACAAGAGGTTTTCCTCATAAGAACTCAAGTTTCAAAAATTTCATTCAAGGATTCAAAGTTTCCCATTACAAGATTCATAAGATAGTTTAAATATGGATGATTGCTGGAACCCTACTCTAGCTTGTTTCGAAACAAGCTTACAAGCATACTAATTCCCAAAATAACTATCCTAAACATAAAATAACCCAATGAACAATTTCCATACAAAATCATGGGCCAAAAGATTACAAAACCCCAAAAACAAGTCTGAAAATTCCAGCACACTCAAAATATAAAAAAAAAATATACAAAACATATAATGACATATCCGATTGGGGTTATTAAAGACTACTAGCCCAAATGGCTTTCTTAAACTAAACAAAGTGAGACAAGACTTGGATTGGGTTATGAGAGACCAAGCTTCACATTTACATCCTCCTTGTGATTCTCCATGATAACTAAATCATTCAAAAGTCCTTGGATGATTAAGAGCATCACATCCTTAAACCGTTGAAACCGACCTCTTATAACTGGTCCATCAAGAAGACTCAATGAGTCCTTGATCTTTGGCATGGGTTAATCTTTGGTTACATGACTAGGGCTTTAGGGTTTTAAGGTGTGGAAAAAGGAGGTTTGAGGGCTTTTTGTATAATTGAATTAGGCTAATTCATCTCTATATATCAATTTAGAGCTTCAGCCTCTAAATTGTAAACAAAAAATTTCAATTCTTTTTGGGATATTTATACAACTACCCTAAAAAATAATTTTTATTATAAAAATACTATCAAAACTAAAAATATTTACACTTTTTTAAAAATTGGTGTAAAATTTTAAAAATACCTCATTTCTCATTAAAACAAAAGTTTTTTTTTTTTCAAAAACACCTCTTCTTTCATTACAATCAATATTTTACTTCAAATTTTTATTTTTTTCAAACTTCAATATTAAAATAAAAATATTCTAATAAAATAATAAAAATTAATATTTTAAATTATTTTTCATCATATAAAAATTAATATTTTAAATTATTTTTTATCATATAAAAATCACAATTTTTATGAAAAGAGAAAATTTTAATTTTAATTATGAAAAATAAGTAACATTAAAAAAATAAAAATAAGTAACACTAAAAAATATATTAATGAAAATCATTAAATTTTTTAAATAAAATTTACATATTATACACATGAAAAAATAAAAAAAATATACATAATTTCATTATGTAGATGTATAGTAGATACGTTGTTGATGTATTATAGATGTGTTATAGATGTAGTGTGTGTGTTATATTTTTGTTATTTAAGTTGTGTATATTTTATATAAAAATTATTGAATGTTGTGTGAATATTATATAAATATTGTGTGTATGTTTTAAAAATAAAAAAATAAACTTAAACAAATATTAAAAATATTATGCATGTGTATTGTAAATTTATTATAGTTGTAGATATGTAGAGGTAATTTGTATTATTGAATGTATATTTTGTATATATTGTGTATACGTTTATTTTTTATGTGTATATTAAAAATATGATATATATTTTTTTTAAAATAAAAGAATATAAATAAAATCAAATGGTTAAAAACAAAAATAAAAAAATTACAAAAATAAAAAGAGAAAAAAGAATGATTTTTAAATAATTTTGAAAAAAAACCGTTTGACCTTATAATTGAAAACGACACTTATACTCAGCGTGCTACATGTAGGGCTGTAAATGAGTCAAATTACTTAAGTTCAGCTTGAGTTTCGGCTCGGTAAAATCTCATTCAGGCTTGAGTTCGTTTAAAAATAAGCCGAACTCAAAATGCTCATTTATTAAATGAGCCGAGTTCAAGCTCAGAGATACTCAACTTGTTAGGCTCGCGAGCTAGTTCATTTTAAAAGCTCGTGAGTGAAACTCATGAACTAACTTGTTTATTAAGTTATATTAAAATATATATATATTAATATATTATATTTATTAATTTTACTATTAATCTTATCTTTTTAAGTTTTTATATCTCAAATTATATTTATTAATCTTATGCCTTTTGTATAATATAACTAACTATGTATTATGGGTATAATAATATTATATAATTACTAATTTATAGTTACTAATTTATGATAAACTTTTAATAAATAATTATAAAAAAATAATCATATACTATTAAATTTAACATATTTTTACTAACAATAAATATAAAAATATATTCATGAAAATATATTATATATTAATAGTTAGATATTTATAATAAACAATATCAATATTCATATAAAAATAAATTTTATAATACCCTTATGATATATTGAAAATGAAAATAATATAATATAATTAGCAATAGTATTTATTAAACTTATGTTTTAATTGATAGTTGTAGTTTAACTTTTAAAACTAAAATAATATTATATTTTGATTAAATTCTAATTTTATTATTTTTTATTAAGTAATCATAACTATTAAGCCATATTAAAAATTAAATATATATTAATAATATTTATTAATTTTGCTAATAATCCTATTATTTAAGATTTATATTTCAAAATATATTTCTTAGTACCATATCTCTTTTATCATTATATGATATGGCTAATTATGCATTATGAGTATAATAATAGTATAGAGTTACTAATTACTCCAATAGTTACTAATTTTTAATAAATTTTTATAAAAAATATTCATAAATATTAAATCTAATTAATTTTTAATAACAGTGAATATTTATAAAATATAGTGTCAATAATTATTTTATTAATTATATAAATAAATATCAATATATTTATTTTATTTTTTTAATAATATATTAATAGAATTCTATATATTTTTTCCCGATATCTATTTTTAAAATATTTATTTTGCTAATTTATAAACTATATATTTATATATAGTTTATATTTTTATCTTTTAACTAAAAATCTCAAACTCTCAAACCCAAGATTCAAAATTGGTTTGCGCTAAATTTTGAGATTTTATCCACAGTAATTAGCGAAAAAAAAAAACGTGAAACCTGTCGGCCACAAAAAAGAAAAAAAATTCATGAAACCCTAAGTCTTAAACTATTTTGAGTTTTTTCTCACTCACGCTAAGCAGCCGCCTCTCAAACTTTCACCATCTTCATCAATCATCATCCAACATAGCCTCTACCAAAAACCCAGCGGCTTACCCCAGCGTCGCCAATCACCACCATCATCTTTAAGCCAAGCTCTCAGGTATTTTTTTTTCGATCTCTTTTTAAATCATATCATTTTTGTGCTTTTTTTGAATTTCTTTTAATTCTTCAAGCCTGCTCACCATTACCTATAGAGAAGCTAGCTCAAGCTCACAATTTTGAATCGTAGCAACAGAGGAGCCATGGCAACCTCTCAGGTGGGTTTTCTGCAACCTCAAAGTCTAGAGAATTTGTCATACACCTCCCTAACGTTGTTTCACCATTACAAATTGCAAGTTTCAGCTTGAATTGGTTGTACTGTATGAATAATCACAATAATGGCAATTACCATGTGATTTCGAATTCTGGTATCGACTGTATCGGTACCCCATAATGAATCTGCCGATGTGTATTTAAATCCATTATGTTGTGGTTGATATTTGACCTGATACATGTTCTTTCTTACTTAATGATTTAGAAATTATAGAAGAGTATAGAACTAATTGGAAGGAAGGGCGCAGCAACAATAGTTGACAGTATGTTGACACCTAGATTTTCAATTTTTGGGATTGGGGGTTCGAGCAAGGTTAATAATTCATCAGGTGATCTGAAAAGTGAGCTTACACCAACAGTAAAGCTACAAACTGATAAAGAGGTATACAGACCTGGTGATTCTGTTTTTGTTACTATTGAAATATACAACCCCAATAATGGTGCCTCCGAAAGCAGTCCATCCTCACTATTGATTGAAAAGCTTGGATTTGAAGTTAAAGGTATTGAGAAGTTGGATCCTCAGTGGTTTGCAACTCAGAAGCCGATGCCTGGATCCAGACAGCGGAGAGGTTTGTAAAATTTGTCTAGACCTTGATAGTCTTATTTTTTTTTCTAACTGAATATTTGTTGTATATGTTGCCTTAAGCGGGGAAGAGAATTTAATTATCAAGGAATTGTCAAAAATAATTATGGATGTACTTTTAAGAAAAAGAAGGTCCTGAAAGAAAATTTCTCCCAGAAATTACTTCTTGACAACAAGCATTCTACTTACCATGTAGGTTTTACTTCATTGATGGGTGACAAGTCAAAAAGGGGCAATGTATATTAAAATAAAAGGTTTTCTTCAAACAATTGCATTTAGTTGTTGTGTGCGTATTATTTTCCTATTTTTATTAAATTAAAGTGGAAAGAACATGGGACTATTAAAAAAATACTGCCAGAAACAAAGTTGAGGTAAAAGAAGTTTTCTTCATTGTCAATGTCAAAATTATGAAAATATCTGCCATATTTTTATTGGGAAAATAATTATAGGGGGTGCCTGCAATTTTTTTTCGTTTTCCCATATGACTTTCTCCGCACCATTTTCCTCTCAAAATTCTTCCCTTCTTCAAAACAATGAAAAAGTGGAATATTACTTCAATTTTCTTCCTCTCCCTTTCTTTTTTCCTGTTATCCACCAATATAGCAGAAAAAAAAGGCTTTAATGATGTTTGACCAGCCTTTTTGGCCTCTATCCCATCAAATGGTATTAATAGGATACCCTTTGATTTTGTGTTAGCATTCTCACATGTGATGTCAATAGAAGTTCTACTGGCAAACTGAAGAAAGAATTTATTGTTTTAATATTTTTCCTGTAGTTTTAACGGTTATACTTTTTTTTTTTCCATTTCAGGTGAATATGTTTTCATGGACTTCTCAACATCATCAATTGTTTCTAATCAGATTTTGTCCTCTGGTGTCACAAAAACATGTAAGCTCAAGTTCTAGGTTCATTTTTCACAACCAGATATGGTAGTTATGTCTTTTACATTTTTTACAGTCTGATGATAGTTATTTGTTTTTCCACTCTTTTCACCTTTGTAATTTTTATTTGTTTTTCCACTCTTTTCACCTTTGTAATTTCTAGTTTTGAACTTTTTTTAACGGACAAATGGGTTCTTTCTGTTTATTGTCTATGTTGTACCCATGTGAACTAGTATAGAATTATTTCAACTTGAATAGTTTAATGTTTTGCTTGAGGCTTTGGAAACTGAATCCAATTATCCAAACTCTCTGGTTTGTCTAAGAGAACCTGCTTTAATACTAGATTGCCTGCAAAGGTAGTCGACTCGGTGCTTCTTGCTTGAAGATGTTCTATTTATTCCAATTCACTATTTTTATGTTTTCTGTACGCTAATTGTGAATGAAAGGCAATTAACAAGCTTCTTCATGCTTGAACACATTACATGGTAATTCCATGTTACATGCCATTTTAAAGTTGTCTAATGCCATACTTCTGATAAATTGATTGAGTCAATCACTTGATGCAATCTACAGACATTGTGCGAGTTGTGCTGCCTAGCATTATACCTCCATCTTACCGGGGTGCTACTATTCGTTATCTTTACTACGTTAAGGGTACATTATGTGGTCGTTGGCTAATGTTGGAAAATGGCCACTCTGAGAGAGAGTCTTCAAAAGATCTCATTGAGCTGGTTAGTTTGCTTAATTATCTTGCTTTGAAAGTTCATGAATGACTGTTGAATTTCCTATCTCTTCCCTGTACCCATGAGGATTTTTCATTGCACCTGTGTTATGTTATTAAGCCGTCAAAATGATTATCATTTTATTCCACTTCACTGCTGATAAATGTTAGTTTAGCTAGCTTGATATCTTACGTTTTGGATCATACATTACCTCTTCTCTCTTGGTTACTGAGCTTCAAATTATTATATTCTTTGCTGTGGTTCTATAGTGGTGGCATTTATGACTAATTTCCCATTTGGCAAATTCATTTTTTACTATCACCTGAATGAAAAACACTAATATTTAATGTGGAAAATGTGAATATTTATATTATCTATGTTGTAAGTGTGATGACTAATATTTGGATAATATTACATGATATTGTTCTATGATACATTGGTAATTAGCTTAGTGTTAGCTTTTGCCGTGTTATAGAGTCTTAAATATACATAAAACTAGGCTTTTCCTTCTCTCCCTTTGTCTCTTATTTTTTTAATGACGTAAACATTAAATAACTTCAGGGGGAGAGGAGGAAACCCAAGTGCAAAAGAGAATTGTTGGAGTCAACAAAATCAACATCAAACCATTCTCAAAAGATGGTCTTTTATACCAAAATCTAAGAGTCCCAAGTGTAATATCATCAAGAGCAGAGGATATCTTTCTTTACTCCAAAGACCCTCCAAACTGTCTAAAAAGTAGTTTAAAAAAAGGTGTATTTGCTTCTTTCCTCTTTCTTAGACTAAGTATTGCAAGGAAATTATTGAATTTGGCATTATGCTGAGGACATAGCTTCTTGAATAATTTTGTTTCCTTTGCAATTTAAGCCTCTCTGGACCATTTGCCTTTCTTTTTTATTAGCACAATTACCAAAAATTCCAAACCGGGATATTGCAATTTTGTCTCCATTAGTTTTTTTCAATTTTAGCTTAATTTGAGAAATCAGTTGTAATTTTGTCCAATCAGTCAAAATTAAATGTAAAAATAATGTTTTATTGTCTGGTTAAAATTATAGAGCTTTTAGTATAGATTTGGGAGAACCAATTTATAAAGGTTGAGGAGCTCATTTCTATGTTCATTACTTAATATTTTGTATTTACTCAATGTGGAATTTTATGCCACAGATTACCCTTTTAACAAGAATGAAAATAATTTTTAATGATTTTTTTTCTCCCCAATATTTCTTCACTCTTTCCCTTTTGTCTCCTTGACCTTGCCCCTCTCCTCTTCATTCCACCCTTTCTGATTAGAAGAAGCTAAAAGATTCTCATGAGAAATGGAGATTTGAATTAAGCACCCTGCATCAGTGAAAGCTGGAGACCATGGGGATGGCCAAGTAATGTAGAATGATTTTTGGACTGCACTATAACAACTGGATAAAGACTTGGGAAAATTTCACGGGATACTTTTTTTGAGTTTGTGTTTTTGAAAGTACGGTGGACAAAATTTTTTTTCAATATTACGACACTTTTTTTTCATTTTTTATATTTTTACGTTGTTTTTTTCATTTTTTTTTCAATTTTTTCAATTTTTGTTTTTTAATTTTTATTATTTTTTTATATTTTTTTATTAATAAATAAATTTTTATTATTATATTTTTATTATACACAAAATAAACATATACATAATATATACACAATACACAAAACAGGCAGTAATATATCTGCAATATATATATAACATATCTGCAACATATTTACATATCTAAAACATATATATTATAATTAATCAATAAATAAAGGTTTGAAGATACATATCTATTACATGTATACTATAATTAAGCAATATATAAAGCTTGTACAATGTATAAAGGCTAAAACACAATATATACACAACATATACATGACATATTTCTAACATATACACAACATATCTAAAACATATAAAATTATATTACGAAATGATGTTTCTTAAATTTATTTTTGAGAAATTTCTATGAAATTATAATATTTTCTTTTAAAGGTATTATTTTATAAAGTAATATTGGAAATAAACTTAATTTTTATATTTTTTTTGAAGAATTTTATAACATATACATAACATATCTATAACATATCTATAAATTGTAAAAATATGATATGAGGTATTTTTGTAATTTTGTAAATTTTTTAGGTATTTTTGAAAATTTTTATATCAACAGTATTTTTGAAAAAACTTTTGGTTTTGTAGTTAGTTTTGTAAAAAGTCCTAAAGAGTTTGTTGGAGGTTTTGATTGAGGCAAGAACTTTGATTGGCATGTAGAGATTCTGTACGGCAGCAAACAATTCCCAGAAAAAACACCGTTGTTCATTGTAGCAAGTTGCATTATTTTGAGACTGGGGCTGCAGGCTATTGGAATTAATTTCAATACTTAACCACTGCAGATAAAGAAAGTAGGTGCTTTCATTTTGGGATGAAGAATTATGAGCAGTGGAATGATATAGCACAGACACACCTATATTGTTTGGGCTCTTTACCATCTGATTTAATTGTTACTACATTTTAAACATGATAAGAACCAATAGATGTGTTAACAATTATGATTATTGTATGAATTGATTCAGTCGAGGAAGGTTAGAAAGAGAAGGGGGGAAGTGGTGGAGATAGAGAAGGGGAAATGGGGATAGCGGTTAGTGGTGAGGAAAGGGAAAATGTAAAAGATTATTAATTTTTTAAAAATAAAAAAAATTACATTTATTAGTTTATTCTAAGTAGCAATAAAATATTATTTTTACTCAATTTTTGACACAAAATTGTAGCCAGTTTTTCTAATTAGGCTAAATTGTAATTTTGTGATAACAAGGATTCATCAACATAGCAAGTGTGTGCCAAGATTTGGATTTTTGTCAGTTGGCCTTTTTATTATCTTATATCATAATAGAATCACATTAAAGCAACCTTTTACTGGTAGCAAGAATGACCATCCACTATGGAGCTTTGGTACTTATCTTCTACATCAGATTGGCCTTCATACTTATGGATTTATATGCCTCTGTAGACAAGTTGAATTGTTTTTAATTGGCAAGATTTTGACTGGATATTGAAGACAATTATGTGCTTCTTCCAGTCAAATAAACATGTTCATTTTTTTTATGATGTTGCTTTTCATTAGCTACTAATGCAAATTAATATTTGTTTTGCAAGATATTTCCTTAGATCCTTGTATTTGACTGTGTTTTAATATGGAGTTATATTTCTGGTAGGAAGCTCGTGCTCCATTGCAAATATGGGTGACTCAGAAGGGCAATGGCCTGCTGATGGAAGAAGTCCAGAGTGATGGTAAGTACGAGTCCTTTTTTTATTTGATCCATGAACTTGTGTATTAATGTTTGCATCAAACAGGTTTATGGTAATACTGGGGGGGTGAAAATTTAGAATATGGGGGAGAGTTAAAATTTAGGGCTATCTATCAAATTTCAAGGACTTGGGGAAAGGGAGAGAGAGTGAGAATTGTATCATTGCCTAGAATCTTTTTTTCCTTCTTGGAGATCAGTGTCTATTGATTATTTGAGAATCTTTACTGCATTTTCTAGGATTTGGATATTCAATAAACCAAATAATTGCCCTAAGACCAGACATTTGGAACTTGTATACTGACCTTAACTCAGATGACTAGCTGCTTGTGCAACATTTTAGAAAACAAAATCTGTTGTTATAGTATTATAAATTTTTTTTTTCCAGAAACTTGAATTGTCCACTCTTGTTGGAGATCTACTCGTTGTTACTATTAAAAGTGTATGGAGAACTTCTTCAGCTCCAAGTTGATCCCAAATATGCATGCTATGCTAGTCATACTGTTGAACAACTAGGAAAGATGGCTTTGTCCTTTCATTGCTTGTCGAGGCAAAAATATTGGCATATCCGAATTTCCAATCATTACAAGGAATAGACGAGGCTTGATTTTTGTCTTGATGATGTATAGAAGGCAAATGTTATCTGTTTGTTTTCTTAACTTCCATTTGCTTTGCACTTCTAGTTGCTTTATTTCATTTCCATCGTTGGCTGTGAGTGGTCGTGATGAAGGCACAATTTATATGTTTTGGCAGTATCCATTTACAATAAATTTATATCATGTTCTTGATTTTTTTATGTTCCTTAAATGTAAGTATGAGTTGAATCTTCATGATGTATGCTAAGTATTCTTTCTGCATGATATATCAGAAACTTTGCATGTTAAAAAACAATTGTGATGAGAGATGTGAGATCAAAGTTTTTTTCTCATATCCCTTAAAATATTAATATCAGTATACTGGCTTCTTCATTGTTATCAGGGATTGTTCCTGGTTTAGCCCTTCAACTGGATGTATACTGGAAAGTAATGGATGGAGATTCTGAATGGGTAGGCAGTTTATCATATAGTCTATTTTGGATAAATGTATACTTGTGATATACAAAGCATGTGCATGAATGTGTGTGGGGGTGCTTATTTGGTGTCATAATTTTCATTCATGTAAGCTTTCCGCTAGCTATTTGAAATTATACAATTGGTTTTTGGACAAAGGTTAGAGCAAATGATATAGATGATGGAGTTGAGGAAGGCTATGACAGTTCCAGAGATGAAACCACATCTATTTCTTCATTCAATCCCGGTAAAGAAAACCTACACAAAACTTTTGGAAGTTCTTTGTCCTTGCAATCATTTAGCGCAAGGTCCTCATATAAGGATGCTACATATGTCGAAGGAGGGCGTACAAGTTTATCATCAACTCTGGCACTTCCTCGTCTATCTGCGGCTGAGGTTTTATATGATTCTAGTGCAGGTAACTTCTATTTATTTGGTCACGACTATTTAAGGTTAATTGGTTAAAGAAGAAGATATTAAGCCAGAAGAAAAATGTTAGCTTTATAATCTTGTTTGAATATCAACTGATACATTCCATTTTGAATACATCTAAATGTCCAGGGAAGAAAGTTGTAGGGAGTGATGTCTCTTTGATATCCTAGGATTCTGTTCTAGCCAAACATGATAATGCACTTCCTAAGAAATTTCTTTTTTAATCCTTCCAAGGCCCATGTATTGAGCAATGATGACTTGTCCCTCTATGTTTTTAGGGTATTTATCCATTGTTCACTTAGGATATTCTATATACTCCATTTGAATGAACAATATAAGCGTGCAACATACAAATTGGGAAATTATCATATGTGAAATCGGAAATGAGAGAATAATTAATTGTGTGCTGTTTCATCATTCTAACATCTTATATATACAAAGTACCAATCCTATAATACGAAGGTAGAATAATCAATCCTTATGATTAAGCTATTTACAGCTTGTAATAGTCCCTATGATTAAGCTATTTACAACCTGTGACACCCCCTGAAGCTGGAGTATTTAAGCTATTTACCACCAGTAACACTCCCCTCAAGCTGCCCAACTTGTTACAAAGATAGTCAACCTGAATTCTGTTTAGTCTTTGTGAAAATATCTCCCAATTATGCGACAGTTTTCACATACTCGATGGAAATCAAGCTGTTCTGTATTTTCTTACAAATGAAATGGCAGTCAAAATCAATTTGCATAGTTTGTTTATGAAATGCAAGATCAGATGCAATATGAAGGGCAGCTTGGTTATCACACTACAGTTTTGTTGGTACTCAAGTCTTTAAGGCCTACTTCAGTCATAGATCCACATAATTTAAAATGGGGCTCGTCATAGCTGGGGGCGGATGCGGGATTTGAAGTTAGTGGGGGCGTATACTCTATTGAACATATGTTTTTAAAATTTTTATTAATCATGTAACTTTTACAAGGTTTTTCCATTTTGAAATAATACATTTTGACATCTATTAATATGTTTTAGTTTCACCCATCAAAAAAATAAATTAATGAGAAAAAGTATTAAAAAAATAGCAAATTGAAATTTTGGAAATTTTCATTTTCAACACAATTAAGAGGGACTGAATTGAGATAGATGTTTTGTAGATATTGCAATTGTAATTTTACATATAAATTATTGAGTAAACTGTATATTTGCTATATACACAAAAAAATATTGTGACATAAATTTATAATTTTTAAATAAAAAATAAAATTAAGAAATTTATACAAAGAGAGATTTTATATACCTTTGAAACCACATAGAGAAAGAGAGATAGAAGAGAGAATTGTCCGAAGAAACAATTGATTTTTTATAAGAAAAAAAATGACTAAAGAAAGAGAAATTTTTAGAAAATTATAATTTGAAATAATATATTTTTAAAAAGTAAAATTATATTAATTAAATTGAAAGTATATGTATAATTTTTTATCAACTCACATAACTTTTTGGTAATTAATATAACTTGAGGAATGTCAGTGGGGGCTTAAAGCTCCGCACTGACCCCTTGCGTTTGCCCATGGTATAGCTCTATATTATGCTTTTGTACTTGAAAATGAGACAACATTCTACTTCTTACTCTTCCATCAAAATCAAATTTCTTCTTCGTAACCTGAAGTGGGTCTGCAATATACCTTGGACCCTGCTCAATATGCATCTAAGAAACTCTCAATTTGGGTATGCCCATGCTTTTTATACAAGATGCTGTGTCTAAGAGCTCCTTTAAAGTAATATAAAATTTGTTCTGAAGCTGCTTAATGGTTAATTGTTGGAGAAGACATGAATTGATTCGTAACCCTAATAGAATGTGTAATGTCTAGATTGGTTATTGTAAGATAGTTCATTTTCTCAACCAGTCTTCTATTTTTCTCAAGGTCTTTAAATAATTCACCAGCCTTTCTAAGTTTGCAAATTAGGAATCATTGGGATATTGCATGGTTTTGCCCCTAATTTTTTGTCTTAGTTAATAAGTCAAGTACATATTTCCTTTGAGATAGGAAGATTCCTTTCTTACTCCTTGTTACTTTTAACTCCTAAGAAATATCTTAACATCCTTAAACTTTTTTTTTTTTTTCAAATTGAGTGTGAAGGGCTTAAAAGAGATAAGATTCATATAGGATCACACCATTGATAAAGATATCATTCATATACACAACTAAAATAATGTCTTCTTCAAATTATTTGTAGAGGATGAAATGACCAGACTTTTTTTTTAATTCTAAATTTTTCAATTGCCTATCTAAATTTTCCAAACCAAGCACAGACTATTTTAAACCGTGCAAAGATTTTTGAAGATGACAGACTTTCCCATACTCTTTGTGAGCAATAAATCTAGGATGTTGCTCCATATAAAATTCCTATTGAAGGTCACCATGAAGAAAAACATTACAAGGGCTAACTATGAGTTGCTGCCATGGACATAACTTTCTTCCCTACACCTTGTAGTGCTATTGGCAAAAAATCTATCCTTCTAGAAACTTGACGAAAGTTAACTTAGCAATAATAGAAAAAAGTGTTAGAATAATCTACTCCATATGTTTGTGCATAATCTTTAGCAATAAGACAAAGTTTTCAAGTGGGTTACTAACCCATTTGAATTTATCTTAATTGCAAAAACCTATTTATGTCCAATAGCCTTCTTCTATGGAGTTAAAAGTTACCGAGTTCCACATACAATTGTCATCTAAAGCATCCATCTCCTCTATTATATTTTTATGCCATCTAGAATGAGATAGGGCGTCATGAAAATTTTGGAGGAGATAAGAGTTGAGTGATGCCATAAAAGAACAAGAAGCAGATGACAAGTGATTGTAATGAACAACTAGAGAAACAAGATAAATACATTAATGTATACCTTGAACAACGACAAAAAGATCATTACTAGAGACTAGATCTGATAAAAGAAGTTGGTGTAGGACTTGGGATAGGAGGGTCTTGGCATCAAGAATAGACCGAAATAACAGAAGGCTTCGCAGGGGCAGGAACAAAAGATGCAACGGAGGCTTAGCAAGGGCAAAAATAGAAGATGTGACTATAAAGACTAACAAGTCATCATCCTCTCCTTAAATGGCATGAGCAGATGATGGAAAGAAAGGTGTCTTCTAAGAAAGTAACATCA
This sequence comes from Garcia nutans, assembly GCA_947685225.1. Lineage (NCBI taxonomy): Eukaryota > Viridiplantae > Streptophyta > Magnoliopsida > Malpighiales > Euphorbiaceae > Garcia > Garcia nutans. The sequence goes on from CANTUV010000013.1 coordinate 32,237,882, forward strand.
GCTGATGCAAAATACCTACTAAGATTAGGATGATAGCATTTTATTCTTTTTGAATACGAGAATAACCAAGGAAAATGCACTTCAAAGTTTTGGGATATATTTTTGTGACCTAGGAACGGACATCCCGAACAAAGCAAGTACTACAAATATCCTAGGTTCAATGGGAGACAATGACTTAGATGGAAAATGGTACAATAGGGAGTCCCACTATGAAGAATACATAAAGGCATGTGGTTAATTGGAAAGCAAGCAGTGGAAACTGCATCAGCCTAAAAAATTTTAGGTGACATGCATTTGAAATTATAGGGCTCTTGCTGTTTCAAGAAGATGTCTATTTTTTTTTCTCTGCTACTCTATTTTGAATCATGTGAGATTGGAAAGATTCTGATAAATATTCTTTTGCGTTATCTCTTTGCATGTGTACAAAAACATTAAATTGAGTTTTAATTCAGCACAAATAACATAAAAATGAGAAAAGTCAAAATGATTTCTCATTAAATATGACCAGGTTATGCGAGAATAATCATCAATAAAGGTAATAAAATACTAAAATCCATTGCAGACAATTGGAAAAGGTCCTCAAATATTTAAATGTACTAATTCAAGAGGAAAACTAGTTCTTTTATTAACTTTAGAACTTGAACTAAGACAATGGTATTTGTTAAATTGATATAATTCACAATCTAATGACAACAGACTATAAAATTAAGGGCACGGTTTCTTAAGCAAAGGGAGAGTAGGGTGGCCTATACAATAATGAGCCTTAAAAGGGGTTACTATTCCAGAATAAACGATGGATTTTGGCACTTGTGTGTCAATGATGTAAAGATCTCCAAACTAATGTTCTTTACCAATAATCTGCTTCGTTATAAAATCTTGAAATAAGCAATAACTAGGAAAGAATACCATACAACCGTTAAAAGCACAAGTAATTTTGCTTATAGAAATTAAATTGAAGGACAATTGAGGTAAATTTGAGACAAATGAAAAGGAATCAATGGAGTTGGATTAATGGTTGATCCATCTAATAAAGTAACATTGTAGGTGGATTTTGTTGCTGAAACCAAGAAAAAAGAGGTTAGAATTACTTGTCATATAATTTGTGGTACAAGAATCAATAATCCATTCGAAGGAGGTGGAAATGAGACATGTATTTAGTTTACTTGACTTGGCAATGATAATGATAGGAGTGGATGAGAATTTTAATGATTCTTGATACTAAGAGAACTAGGCAAATTCTTCTGTAGACATCATAAAGGATTTTTGAGATTTATCAGTAGTAGATGCAATATGGACCGGTGAGTTTTTTGAGCCTTGTTCTGTAATTTTCTGTGATTGCACTTCATATGACCGGACCTATGATAATAATGAACACACAATCCCTCTTGAATCCTGTCCCCGATTATCAATATTATTCGATCCCCCCTCCTTTATTACCATTTATATAAAATATGTATGTCTAGGTTCATACTTGTTATTCCGACTGACGAGCACCGCTAAATTGTACAAATGGAGTACTCTTTGTGTGAAGTGCCCTCCTAAATGCATCCTGCAAAAAGATCTTAAGAGCGAGAGAGATTGAGATTTAGTAGTTTAAAATTCAGAAGGGAGTCTAGCCAGAATACTCATGACAACCGTATTCTCTCATTGAGATTGTTGAATTTTTACATCATGATTAAATGGTAATAACATATTATGCTCCTTCTAAGTCTTCTTAAAATTCATAAAATATTGTGTGAGGGGTTCATCTTGTTTTTTTACACGGTAAAAGGCTTTGCACGCCTCATAAATATGGGAAATGTTCCCTTTCCGGAATATAAGAAATCTAGATATTTCATAAATTCTTAACAAATTCATAGTGATTAATTAATCTAATTACCTCACTATCATGCAGTTCCATTGCTGCAAGAACAATTGCGTATCCTCCCTCAGCCATGTCTATTTCGAATCATCTTTAGGTGGATTGTCAATCAGATAATTATCCTTATATAATTGAATTGTTTTGTTCCAACCAGATAATTGGAGCCATTAAACTTATGGTCAGTGATTTTTGACATCACAGGACTTACATCTTATACAATTGCTGACTTTGTCTCAACCATAACTTTACAAAATTAAATGAAATTCCAAACAAAAAACAGAGAACCAACCTCTTTGAAAACCAAATAAAATTCAAAATATAAAACACAGAACCAAACTCTTGGAAGCAAAAGAGTTGAAAACCGCACACGAATGGATGCTGATGAAACAAAGCACAAATATGTGCTGCACAGAATCAGTTGAAGCAAAAATTGGCAAACAGAGATTTTTTTGGCAACAAATGCATCCTCGCGCTGGTGTGTGAAACTACAGGAGAAACTTGTGGTGGCACTTCTAACTTACACATGGGTTTGGTCACTGAAAGTTGAGAACATGTTGATTGGCAGGTGGCGTTCCTTTGCAGGTAGATGATGGTGATGACTGGTCACTCTATAGAGGTGACCCAAAATTTGGTAACCAAACAGACCAAGTTTTGAATTTCAGAATTTGCTTTCTAAAGCAAACCTAAGCAACCAATGCTCTCTGATACCATGAAATCAGAGATGAAAGAATAATTTGTTGTGTTTATTTCATCATTCTAACATATATACATATGCATAGTACTATTCCTACAATAGGAAAATAGAATAATCAAATCCTTGTGATTAAGCTATTATCAGCTTGTGAATAATCAAATTGTTGGTATTAACTTTGAAATGAATTTTAGGGTCTATTTAGTCATGGAAAATTAGGTTTATGTTGAGGAGAATATTTCTATACAAACAGAAGACTGAAGTTTGCTATTTGAATCTAATAGATGTCCAGTTTCCTGGAAAACTGAAGTAAAATTTCTATTTTCTTTCTAGTTTATACTAATGCTAAAAAAATGAAATAGACTTAGGCTTTTTAAAAACTCTTACTTGTGAAAACACAATTTTTTTTTTGCTGCCATTAACTGCTATCAGACCAATGGCACTTGCACTGGTATTGGTGGTGCTGCCATTGCCTTTGGCGCCCAGTACCTACCAACCACTATCAGCGCCTCATTATGAGCATTGTTGCTGTATTTAAAAGGAACAATTATTACATCCAATATATTTGCACCCTTTTGAAAGCATTAATACTATTAATTCAGCCTAGAGATATTAAGGGTATCATACCAAAATTTATTGAAAATGAACATTCCTGGAAGATCAGTTGTACTCTGTTGTTTTCTTTGTTAGAAAATCGATATTATGATTCACCCTTTTGGTGGGATTCTTGTGCTGGCTCGTTTTGCAGTTTCTTCAACGTCTACTAAAACTAAAAAATTCTTTTGCTATCTGTTTGGGTTGAAGAAACAGCTTTTTGAACATGGATTACATTTTTAAAACAGATATTTCATTAGCTGACAAGTCATCATCCATTATCTCTTCAAGCCAGCCGAAGAAGATTGCTAAACCCCAATATGAAGGTGGTGTTGTAGGAGAATCCTCTGTACCTGGCATAGGAACCAACGAATCAGCTGCATGTAAATTACACCCTTTTTTCCCTTTTAAACTCTTTAGATGTTTCTCATATTCTTTAGTTCTACTAATAATTGTTAATGTACAAAGCTGGTAAACTTATTTGTTACAACCATTTTCTGCAGCAGAAGGCTTTATTCGAGGAAGGTCTTACAACATCAGGATGGATGATCAAGTTCTGCTTAGGTTTTCCCCAAAGAATTCTGACGCCACTTATTATTTCAGTGATGTGGTAATGACAGTTGTACATTGATTCTTCAGTCTTCTTTTAGAATTTATGGTTAATCTTTTACTAATCTATTGTAATGACAGATTGGTGGAACTCTTACTTTTTTTCATGAAGAAGGGTCAAGAAGGTGCCTTGAGGTAACTAAGAATGACAAGCAAATTATCTAGAGATGTATATAAATAAATTGAACTGTAAACATTTATCTAGAGTGAGCTAATACTTCAAAAGCTCTGTAACATCAATTATAGTTTTGGGCTATCAAGTATGTTGCATATAGTGCTCTCTTGATGGAAATTGGGAATTATCATTGTCAAAATTGTGAAACTATAGTATTGAAATTGACTGGAAGGATGGAGTCTTGTAGGTCTCAATAGCATTGGAAACTTCAGAGACTATAAATCGACGTTTTCTTCACCCTTCTCGAAGGAATTCCCCAACAATTACGAAGGTATGATGCCCGCATATATACACTGTTGTGCAAATTAATTTATTGATTAATTTATCACATGCCATACAATTTCTATTAAAAAAAATAATGTCATGAACTAACTTTCACGACATATCTAATTTTGTTGTAGGCTGGGTGATCATATCTATTTTCTTTTTCTCTCTTTTTCTTTTTGTCGATAACATCTATGTCAATACAAGTAGATTAGTAATCATATCATATTTATTCACATGTCAAGATGCTGAATATGGAAAGTATGGAAAGTTAATGCTTAAGAAGGGAAAATATTGAAAGTCAACTTTGGTCTCCTTTCCACTTCAAAGGCCAACTAATAGTGTCCAATATTTTGCAAGCCCAAAGGAACTGGTGGTTATGTGCTTGGTTATTGCAAGCGATGATATAGATACGTCTAACTCATTCAGGTTTGATGGCATGGTCTAACCCTAGGCATATCTTTAGAGTGCAGCTTTGCATCGTTTGAATCTTTGATTCACTTGCCTTAATTCAGGCCTATTGAGATATATTGTTAATTCATGCCGTTTGAGATATTCTATGTGGTTAATAAAAGATGGAATGGCCATGAACAACTGATAACCTGTATTTAGGAGGAAAAACCTAATAACCTTTTTTTTCAAAGAGGCTCTGTGGCTGCTGGAAATGAGAATGGTGATTACATATTACTATCTAATCGAATATGCCAAAAGAATTTAATCTAAAGACTGTAGTAGTAGAGACTGAGTCTCTCATTTGAAAGTATCCTGTAATTCAGTGGCCATAATCAGTCACTGCAATGAAAGTGACCATCAACTTTTACTATTCAATCAAACATACTTTCCCAATATCCAGAGACTGAATTAGCAGAAAGCTAATATTATGGTTGGTAGTACATAATGCATGTGTTAGGTTTGGTTAAATGCAACTATATACTGTTCTTATCTTACTGCGTTCACTCTTTTTTGAATATTATGCATCACTCATTTTCAATATTATTCATCTTCAAGGTTATGTTAGTTATGTTTTTTAATTATCAATTTGCATCATTTTTTTTTTAATTTTGGCTATTTATAAAAAAAGGTATTCTGTGAAACTTTCTATGCCTTGTTTGTTGCACTATCATTGCTCAAAATACCAAGTATATTTGATGTCTGAACATGAGGAGTATGAGGCCCAAACAATTATTTTATAACACTGCATAATTGTTGCTGGGAGCTCTTCCGCCCACTACCTGTCCCTCTTTTCTTTCTACTGGCTAATTTTATATTGTGAACTTCTAGCATTTTAGGCTGGAAATCTAGAACTCCTATCCACCTATTGATTCTCTTAAAATTTTATTTTATGGCATGTGTACTGTATCATCTATGAAGGTTCAAAGTGATCATCATGAGGTTGTCGCAGATCTAGTGCAGACCAGCTTTCTTTTTTCAGTTCCCTTCGACGGGCCTATGTCATTTTCCACTCCTCATGTCTCTGTTCAATGGGCTCTTCGATTTGAGTTTTTTACCACTCCAAAGAATGTGGACTGGAAAAGGTATCTCAGTGTGCACTCCATAAAGAATTTGTTGCAATGCTCTTTTGATATTCAAGATATTGTATTCAGTAGCATATTATGTTTGATGGCACCAATAGAGACTATAAGATGGGATTGTGTGCCCTGTTATTTATTTTCTGCAGCAATAATTCAGTTTGTTAACATACCCTTGGTTGCTAAGTTCAGATGACAAGTCCATAGCGTATTGAGAGATCAAATTTACTAGAGAACTACCCAGTAAGATACCTATTTAAGCATAATACTTGAAAAGTTACCAAAATTGTAGATATATTACTTTTGTTAGGAGAGTCTACCAAAATACAAGCAAATTCTACCAAAATACAAGCAAATTAGTAATCATTTTTGGAATTGTCCATTCTCAAGAATATATTGTCGTCTGCTAGTCTCTCTCCATTGATCCCGCCCCTCTTTAACTAACCTAAAATAATTTGGGAAAGGGACTATTGTTTAATCTAGTTTAATTGAATGGAGGTTTACTCAGCAGTAGAGATGTATGCAATAAGAGAAGATATTATAACTGATTGTTGAGAGTAAATTTTTGGCTGCAGAGTCTGTGGTGTCTGCTATGTACACCGTGTTCTTTGGAGTTTAAGTTTGATACATGCTAACCTTTGATCTCTTTTGGCATTATTTGGGTTGGTGAGTGAAATTTGTATCTCTTGTCTTCATCACTCTGTTGTTTGTTTTTTTAACCGAATTGGCCGCTTCCCCAGGCACTTTGATATGGTTCTATGCTCTACTTTTTTTCTTAAGATATTATTTTAGTTCACAAAATCTTATTTCATATCATTTAGCTGCCTTATATGCTTTCTGGTTCCCATTAGTTATGAATGGCAATTACACATCTACTAGATTGATGTGTATTTGTGATGCAAGTCTTCTTTTTTTCTTTTTTCTGTCAGCAACAGTGGAAACTTTTTGTACTTTACTTTGAAGATATATACCTCAGTTTTATGTTTCTCTTAATTTAACTGTCTTGATATTCCATTTTCAGATATGAGCATCCTCTTCTAGTAGAGGGTAGAGACAGAAGTGAGTGGATTCTCCCAATAACTGTGTATGCACCTCCACCTGGTACGCCAACTACCTATGCTCGAGATGAGAAGCATTTCTCCTTGGAACCATTGTGGGTTGGAAGTTGAAGGTTCAGGTAAATTTTGTATTTTTTTCGGGGAGAAGGTATAAATATGCCTTTTAAAGTTGATATGAAGGTAGATATTAGCCCTAAAGTTAATTTTGGCTTAATTGTGTATGAGTTTTGCTCAGATAAACTATTTAAGCCCCTCTACAAATGGAAATCTAACTTGAATGAAAGGGCCTTTTTCTTTTATCTGATGTGATATTATTAATTAGTCAAACAAAACACGATGTGAAGCCAAAGGGCAGATTATTGGGTGCAAACGACTCATGAAAAAAGATTTTTTCAGAAATTAGAACCATCCTTGTTTTTCTATATGATACAATGAAAATCTCAAAAATCTTTCAATTTTTCTAAAACCCAATAACAAGAAAATACACAATCTATCTCAAGAATAGAAAATTACCCGATAGATCCTAGAAGAATTGACAAAAAGTAAACTAGAAATATAAATCCATATCCAAAATTGATCATCTTTTAACCTTTGCTTTCTTTATTTTCAAAATTTATAAAAACCCCATTAATGGCCAAGACACATTCTTTTAATCTTTGATGCAAAAATAACACAAAACATGACAAAACCATCCAAACCTCAAAGCACAAGCGATTGGAATTTATCACTGGATGATCATTGATCAATTCACATTACGACACAAACATTATTGGCAGTGGCTGCGATAAAACTTTGGGCTATGAAGGTTTTGGGTGAGTCTTGCCATAAACAAAGTAGTCCAGAAGGTTGGCTATGCCATGGATGACAATGTTGCTGTTGGTGAAGAGATGAGGATGAGAAAACAATAAAATCTTTCACGTGCTTTTGTTATTACTCAACATTCAACAAGCAATAAAAAATGTCCATGTAATCATTTCCTATTCTGATTTGCTTTCTTTCTTTCATAATTCAATCTCTTTCTCTTTCAATCTTCTCCTATCTTGAATTGCCGCCTGGTCTCTGTTTTAGATTATTGACAAAGAAAGGCCCGCAAATGGCTACAATTTTCTAGGGATTGGGAGCTGCAACGGATCTAACGGCATCCAATCCCTTCGATTTAAACAAGCTACAACTTTCGTCTCGTGAATCCTTCTCAAATTGATACTCGTGCAACAATTAAGAAGATATAATATATGAAATTTTCTGAATGATCTTATGGGAGTGAGAGGTATTCTTGAGAGGTATTTTGATCTAGAGCTTCTGATTATTGCAGCAGAGGTAGATTTAGTAGAGGTGGTTGTGGCACCGACGGCGATTTGGCTTGGGGCTTTGGATTAATGGAGTAACAAGATGCAAAGTTATTTATTTATTTATTTTTTTTTGACAAAGAAGGCAATTTCCTTCTTTTTGGCTTTCTCAATAAATAATACAGTTGGGATTTTACTTTTTTATTAACAAAACTGACATGTGAAGTCACTTTTCCAATGGATGTACTGCCATGTCATCTATGCTTAACAAAGTTATTTTTTCACTGTTAGAGAGGGGCATGAATAATTGGTTTTATTAAAATATGTGCATGATTGAGTCCCAAAATTTTTTTAGGGGTCAATGTGCTTCACGAAAATATAAAGGGTATATTTGCACTCATTTTTTTTTTTCATTTGTTGTGTTGGTTGTTTGTCATAGAATCAATTAGTTCTTTTTTTTTTTCATCCAACCCTATGCTTGAGCAATCAATTAGCTTCTAACAAAATTTAGTAATAGAAGCTGATTCATGTTTTATAATTAGCCTTTTGGATTGCTTAGTAGAGCATAAGAATATATTTCTCATGTGGTGAAGTGTAAGTTCCTGACTAGTGAGCTGCCCAGATATGTTTTTGTCGTCTTGAAAAGCTTGGTCTTTCGTAATTCCAAAATAAATTTATGTATCGTTCTCCACTTAGTTTACAACATTTGACAAATCCCTCTGCACGCCTATGACCCATGAAAAACTTTTTGTTTGTCATAGGGTTGGATGGGATAGGGCTCAAAATGTGAATCAAACCGAAGTATTTTGTTTGAGAAAAGGGTTGTTTAGCTGACTAGTTCAGGTTGTTTAGCTGGGAAATTGTATTTAATTGCTTTAGATTGAATTGATCTTTTATTGCTTATACACTTGTTAATGAAATTGCAACTTGGGTTATGGAAAATGTCAAAAATTTTTAGGTCCTAGCCAACCTGACTTGCAATTTCCTTCACAAATTGAAGGCTGCTGCGTGATCCCCATCACATGAAGCTTCCTCTGATCCCCATCAAATGAAGTGTCCTCCTTAATCCCACCCCATCAAATGAAGCGTCCTTCTTAATCCCACCCCATGCTGTTTCTTCTTTCTCTTGTTTATAATTATTATTTTTCTCTTGCTAATCCCCGTTCTCCTTGTCTCCAAGTATAAATAATTCAAATTTACCAAATATAAACAATCATCTACTTCCTATCGTTTGGTAAAATTCATTTGTATGTTTTCTATAGGGCTGTAATCGAGCAGAGTAGAGTCGAGCTTTGGAAAGCTCAAGCTCATTATAAAATAGTCGAGTTTGAACTCGAACTAGAATTGAGCTTGAGCCGAGCCCGAGCTTGTATCGAGCTAGCTCATATATCATGTATCTCGAGCTTGATTTAAATAAGTTTAACGAGCTCAATAAACTTATTTTAATATTCATTTTTCATTCATTTTTTTTAAATTTTCATAAAAGTTATATTAAAATTTATATTTTTTTATGAAAGATGAACAATATAATTATATATTAACAAAAATAAAATATCATATTACTATAATTTTATATTTTACTATAAATTACTAAGCTATTTTATATTATATATTATTTAATTTATTTATCACGTATACCATATATTAATAAATTATATAAATTAAATTAGTCGAAAAATTAATATATTCACATACATAGTTTAGTACATATAAATTAAATTATATATATTTTTAATCCAATACACTAAACGAGCTAGCTTACGAGCTTAACTCACGAATTTTTTAAATGAGTCAGCTCGCGAGCTAATGATAAGTATTTCATAGCTTGAACTTGACTCATGTAACAAACGAGCAGTTAGAGCTCGAGCCTGAACGAGCTTTTACCGAGCCGAGACCCAAGCCGAACTCGAATAGCTTGGCTCATTTACAACTCTAGTTTTCTATAATTAATAGTGAATAATATGACATCCGTTTGAAAAAAAAAATGGTAGTTTAATTATTTTGTTTCAAACAGTTTATTTTGTTGGAAATTTTCTAATTAGGAAAGTTTAGGGATTAGTTCTATGTAGAAATTTTATTGGCATTAGGAATATTTAAATTTGCTTCCTATCCTATGATTATTCATAATTTTAGTAGGAATCGGATAGGCTATTAAGCTGATAAATTCTGGATCATGGGATCAAGTATTTAATTCAGAAGGCTATTGATTAGAGTTTAAGACCAATCAATTGCTGGGATTTGCGCACCGTAAAGATAGGTTAATTGTCAACTTGTCCTACTATTAAGGCGTCAATCTAATTGTCTGTGGGTTCATTATGTGATGAAATTTTTTTTTGGCGTAATTGCATTAGCTATTGGTTCTTTACTTTTATTTTGTTTAATGAAATCTTTATGAGCATAATCTAATTGATATTATCTAGTAACCACAATTTTTCTCAATTTTGTTTAGTGCTGTTTGAAATGGGTGTTTGTATGCAGGTTCCAGGCTGATCAGGAAAGCGAGACAAGCGGAAATGGATTGTTCTTTGGGGATTTATTTGGCTTATTATAGAGTTGTTGCTTAGCTCCATTGCTATGCCAGGATAGGCATTCGCCTAATGTTAAGCAAAGTTGCATAAAAGATGTGCAGACGCAGAGCAAAACAGGGACATCCAGTTACAGGGTCAACGATTGTAATGTGTGAATACAAACTTTTTAGCAACTTAATGTTGGTTTATTATGAGCAGTCAAAATTGGCCAAATGCATGTTTTAGCACCTGTATTTTTTTATAGAAGTCCTGAGGCGCGCACTAAACTTTCATTATGGCAAACCTTCTTTTATACAGATTAAACACAAAAATAAATTTAGAAGGTGAAAACTTATTGATGATCAGCTGAACGTGCCTCTTTATTTTTTTACGGATTTTAATATAGTGGATGTGGTTCTCTATTCATGGAAAGCCAAATTTGAACTATCTTATTCCACCAAAACTTTTTTTTTTCTTAAAAAGAAATTAAAAATAATAAGAAATTGCTGAATTATACAAAATTGTGATTTCTTTTTTTGAGTTTTAGAAAATTAGTTATTCTGATAAAATGTAATAATGTGCAAAGAGAAATTATTTTGTATAAGTATCTATTTTTTTAATTAAATATTTATGATGATTGACATTGTTTATGAGTAATTTTAGGAGTCTTGGTTGAACTAAATTATTGTAACATGAGTTTCTTCTGGTAATCAAGACTTAATTTAGCAATGATTTTTTCAGCGGTACTAATGATAACAATAATAAGCAGAAGACTACACAGCTACTGGCTAGCCAAAATGTTTATTATATAATTAAAAATTCATGTGTTCAGACATTCAAATAATATACTAATTAATTTCTTCATAGAATCATTAATTATACAATATTAATTAAAAAGAAAATGATCTAATGAATACCTTTCTCCAAGCCTTGAAGCTCAGAGATCCAGCTTTGATTAAGGCAAAATTAGAAGGCTTGGAATGAGATTCTTCCAATTGGATTTGGTTATTGTCGTCTTCATTCCAAAAACGAGCTTCTTTTCTCTTGCTTTTCATTGTTGCTAACACATCATATTTGTTGCATATTCCCCACACTGTCACCTTCTGTTGATAGTAGTCTATATTTACTGAATAAATTCCTGCCATTAAAAATTTAATATGCTTTATTTAATTTTTTTATTTATGTACCAAAAATTATATAATAACATAATATATCATTTAATTTTAATTTTAAAGGACTTGCACCATTTAAAAATGAAAAAATGACACCCTACATCATATTTTTTAAAATTTTTATTTTTTTATTAAGAGTATTTTAGCTATTTTATTATAAATTTATAATAATAAACTATGTAAAATTTATGAAATCATTATAAATTCATTATAAACTAATTATAAACTAATTGTAAACTCTCTGTAAACTAATAAAATATGATATTTTAATAAATATTTTATAAATATTGATATTTTGATAAATATTTCATAAATATATTATTTTTAAAATTATTTTTAATTATTTTTATATTTTTATCAAAAGCCCTTTAAAAATAATTAATCCGTGATTAAGACAAATTTTAGAATATTGCATGGCGTTATTTGGCGATGTAAGTGGATAAATAATTTTTTTTATTTAACTATTTAATTTATAAATTTTTATATAAATTTACAAGTAAAAAAATTATATACAAAATAAAATTGATAGATATACTATTGATAGACACACTTTTTAATTCATAAAAAATTTTAAAAAATAAATAAATAATTTTATTTAAAAATATAAATTCACATATTTTTTCTATTACACCCTACTTTAACATGAGATATAGTAATTAAATATGTTTAATAAATAACGTTAAATATGATATAATAAAATTTTAATATATTAACTAACTTATCAAAATAATAAATGAGTTTTAATTTGAAATAAATGAAAAAAAGAAAAGAAAAGAGAAGTTATCCATCGATTTGGGGGAAAGTAACATTCTATTCGGTCAACCATTTAATATTTTAAACTAAAATTTTCATGAAAAAATATAGTAAGCAAGTCAGTACTAAAAAATTTTAGGGCAAATAATATTTAGTTTCTATAATTTTAAATATATTACTAATTTATTTTTAAAATTAGACGCAAATCCTAATGAGAATACGTCTTCTATTAATGCTCATAAAGTTTAAATAGTATTTTATTGCTTAAATTAATGAAAATTTTAGCAGAAAATATAAGTAATCAACTGAATAAAACATTAAATACTTATTACTTTGATTTTCAAAATATAGAATTTAACTTATAAATTAGAGCTCAGGACTATTTATTTGTAAATAATACTTTAGGTCTAGAATTGTAAAAATCTAAAAATTGTGATATATTGCTAAAATTAAAAATTTGTTATTGAATTAAGAAAAGCAGTAATATTTAAATTGTGTTTTTTTTTAATAATTAAGCCTAAATAGACAGTATCTATGCAAGTTACCTTTGAGATGAGATAGAGTCTTCTTCACTTTCCTCTCACACCCATAAGAATAGAGAGGGACCATCATCTCCACATACTGTGCCTCCACATTCTTGGAGGCAGCTATAACAATTTGCATATTTGCCATTATCACTGATGATGAGCTTAATTAGCCCCCAACTCCCAATTATCAAGTCTTTATATTTATATTGCTTTGCAACTTCTAAGAACAACTTGGTTCATATATATATAGCCCTTTTTATAAAATTAATACTATATTATTATATATTCATTGGTTGAATCATAAATGTCTTGGCTAAGAGAAAGTTTATCTAGTTTATGAGTATTCTCCACTTTTTCACTTTTTCTTCTTTTTCAATTCATTTCCATTTTATTAAAGCCATTGTTTTTGCTTTACCATTCATGGCGGCTTCAAGTTGGGTTGTTTTATGTTCTAAAGATGCGTTTGGCTAGGGGTATAATGCAATTGAATAGAGCCAAAATAGTGTTTAATTCAAGCTTTTCTTTGTTATAAATTAAAATTTGAAACTCAATTTATATAGGAATTGAAGCTTAGATTGAATTGATCATTTTTTTTATATGCTAAATTCAATTTAGAGACTCAATTATTGTTAAAAAATATTTATTTTTAATTAATCAAAGTAAAATTAAATAAGCTACAAATTAAAATAGAATTGGTGGTAATTAAAATAGAATTGGTGGTGAATTATTATATATATATATATATATTGAGAGAATGAATTATTATATATTAATATAAAGTAAATATGTTTAAAAATATAAAATTTTAATATTTAATTAAGTTTATAGATCACTGGGATTAAATATTATAATATTAGAATTTCATTTAATTTATTATTTGAAATTTTTGAAATTGATTATTTTATTAGTCAAATTCAAATAGAATAAACCATTAATTACACACTTACTTTTTGATTACGGGAAATTAATAAATTTTTAGGTTTGATTAGGAATTAATTAAGTATAAAGATGCGTCAGCAGATATGGTTCTTAATCAAAATTAAAGTACTTCAATTTGTTTTTGCTTTTTATCCCACAACAATGTTGGTTGGGTAGCATGTGGATTGTTTACCTTATGGACGAAGCTAACTTTGAAAAAATATTTGGAATTAAAAAGGACATCAATGGTCATTAAGTCATCAATTTCGGTAATGGTACTCAAAGCATCGATCGTCATTTTACGTGTTTCCCTTGTTGAAAATTATACTGCCATGCATGTGCTTGCACATAAATGCATTACTTGATTCTATTAATATTTCAATCTGTTTCTTGAATAATTATACAATGAAATCGTTGTATTACAACAAGCCAATCGAATATCAATATGTGATAATGTTTTACATTCGATTGACTTGTTGTATTACAACATTGCCACATGTTGATATTCGATTGGCTTGTTGTAATACAATGGTTTCATTGTATAATTATTCCTGTTTCTTAATCATTTGTTTATATCATTAATGAAAGGATATTATAAAAACAAAATTTATTGATTTGACTACATTAATATGTGTAAAAATTAAAAGTATGTTTTGTTGGTGGTAGCACACCAAAATTGAAAAATAAAATTAAAAAAAAAAGAAAGTAAAAAATGCAAGGTGCCTAATAAGGAAGAAATTGTCAAAAATGTGAGGTGAAAATAGGAGGTGCCTAATTTAGCCTAATTTTCACCTAATTTAGTTTGATAATTTATTTACATTTGAAGCCTATAAATAGGCTCATTCTCTCCATTTGTAGACACACCAAGCAAACACAAAATATAACTTAAGGAGAGCTATAGGTTAAATATCAAGTAGTTTATATTAGGAATTAGAGAATCAATCTCTTGGAGTTCTTTGGAGTATAAATATTTGGGGGTTGTTTTGTGGGTGTCGGTTAGAAAAATATTTTGTAATTTGTGGTTGTAACAATTTGCCGCATAGTGAATATTTTTCTTGGTTGTCGTTAGACAACGACCGTGGTTTTTCCCCATTCGGGAGTTTTCCACGTTAAATCATTGTGTTTTATTCTCTTTAATTTCACAGTCATTATTTTATTTTCTCATTTGTTCCTGCTTGAAGACGGTCCGAAGGGCGGGAAAATAGCGATTTTCCCAACAAGTGGTATCAGAGCTTAGGTGTTATAATTTTTGTCAAAAATCTTAGTATGCTATGTGGTTACAGTTTGGTCTGATCTTCCACATCAGAAAAGATTTTTGTTAAAAATTATTTTTTATTTTTAAGCTGGTGAAGCCTTTGGAGCTGGTGGAGCTTTGGAAAAGGTGGAGCCGTTTTGCTTTGGTGTGCTTGAGTATTGGTGGTGAGATAAATAATTACATGTCGAGGTAAATTCTGTCAAACGACACGAATTTAGTCTAAGGCAAGTGGATTTTAAGTGAGACCATTGTGACTCCTCCTCTTACTTGGGAATTTATCTGGTGTAATATTTATTTTTGGTCCTTTATTAAGCACAAAGTAAGCATGTCGGCAATGAGATGCGAGATTGAGAAATTTGATGGGAGAATGAATTTTGCACTGTGGTAAGTGCAAGTCAAAGACGTGTTGATACAGTCTGGACTACATAAGGTTTTGCAGGGTAAACCAGTCAGCGGAAGAAATTCAGGAAAAGGCGGTGGTAGTGGAGACTCAGAAAAATCCAAGATTAGTGACGAAGAATGGGAGGAGGTGGATATCAAGGCGGCAAGTCAAATTCGCATGTCTCTAGCAAAAAAATATTCTTGCTAATGTGCTTGGATTGTCCACGACAAAGGAGCTGAGGGAGAAACTGGAAGAATTGTATCAGGGGAAAAATATATCCAATAGGTTATATTTGAAGGAGCAATTTCATAAGTTGAAAATGGCGGAAGGTACAAAGCTGTCTGATCACTTGAGTGTCCTCAACGGTATCATCTCTGAATTGAAAACTCTTGGAGTGAAAACCGAAGATGAAGATAAAGCTCTCCGGCTCATCCTGTCACTTCCTTCAACATATGAGCACATGAAGTCTGTTCTGAAATATGGTAGTAAGGAAGTGGTGTATGCGGATGTGGTTAGTAAGCTCATTACTGAGGAGAGAAGACTGAATGAAATGAAAAATAAATCTTATGAGAATTCAACTTTATCTGTCGGTATCAGGAAAAAGAATAAAGGCTCCGGAAAGAGAAAGGTTGTCTGCTGGGGGTGTGGTCAAACTGGACACGTGAGGAAGGATTGCTCGAACGGTGGAGCTAATTCGGCTAGAAGCTCTAACGTTATTGCTGCTGCCAATGTGATCTCCTGTGGAGAAGAAGATGATGAGTTTTCTCTGTAGTTGAGAGAAGTGTGTCCTCATGGCATGATTGCTACCCGTTGAGATGCCATGGAAGAGGACGGATTATTGGTAGCTGGTCTACAGAAATGCGTGCGACATTGGTTGGCAGTTGATGCAAAGCATGTGGTGGAAAAATAATGTCGTTGGCTAATGAACTCTTGGAAAAGTCAACAGGAGGGTTGCACCATAAACTATTAGCGGGATCCGACATGGCCGATGAAAAATTCTTGGAGTTGGCGAAATAATTCCAAGTGGCGATACTCTTTTATGGTGGAGTATGTTAATTCTTGACGTTAAGAATTATGATTGTCGGTAACAGACAATGTTGTGTTTTTATTTTTCAAGGTGGAGATTGTTGGTGGTAGCACACCAAAATTGAAAAATAAAAATGAAAAAAAAGAAAGTCAAAAATGCAAGGTGCCTAACAAGGAAGAAATTGTAAAAAATGTGAGGTGAAAATGGGAGGTGCCTAATTTAGCCTAATTTTCACCTAATTTAGTTTGACAATTTATTTGCATTTGAAGCCTATAAATAGGCTCATTCTCTCCATTTGTAGACACACCAAGCAAACACAAAATATAGCTTAAGGAGAGCTATAGGTTAAACACCAAGTAGTTTATATTAGGAATTAGAGAATCAATCTCTTGGAGTTCCTTGGAGTATAAATATTTGGGGGTTATTTTGTGGGTGTCGGTTAGAAAAATATTTTGTAATTTGTGGTTGTAACAATTTGCCGCATAGTGAATATTTTTCTTGGTTGTCGTTAGACAACGACCGTGGTTTTTCCCCATTTGGGAGTTTTTCATGTTAAATCATTGTGTTTTATTCTCTTTAATTTCACAGTCATTATTTTATTTTCTCATTTGTTCCTGCTTGAAGACGGTCCGAAGGGCGGGAAAATAGCGATTTTCCCAACATGTATATTTTTATGATAAGGAGACAGGAGGCCGCTATGAAATTTGGACTATCTATTTTTAGACTTGGCTATGAATTGGGAATTGCTTATTTCGGTTTACAAACTCTTGATTTAGGTTTGATAAATTTTGGAAATTCACCATATAAATACTCACAGAAGAGTATTAGTCAGTTTATACTATAGTGACCTTAATTAATTAGGCTATTTTGGGCATTTCCACCCTTGATATTAAAAAAAGAAGGAAAAAAAACATATGTTTATAAAAGTATGTAGAAGTATTTAAGTAGCTAAGCTATTAGTCATAACAGAATTAGCTGATGTGGTTTATTGGTTAGCTGTAGTTATAACTAACCACTGTATATAAGATACTAATGGTGTAGCTGTACAGTTAGATTGAACACACGAAAGATTACTCTTCTTCATTTCCTTCTTCTTCCTCTCTACTACATGCAATTTCTTTGTTCTTTATGGTATGAGAGCAATTGGTCTTGGATTAGCTTTGTTGATTACCTTTATATACTTGATTTACTTTGTTGATTACCTTCATATACATAATTTACTTTGAATTACTTTGTTGATTACCTTCATATACTTAATTTACTTTGAATACCCTAGCTATTACTTTACTTTTTCTTCTCAAGATTCATACTAGCATTCATGGAATAGTCTGAGACACAGTGCGAATTGATCAAGGTAATCATGACTTAGCTAATTGTTTTGTCGAAATCTCCCAACTCTAGGATGATCTGAATAGGCTTAAGCCTTTACCATATTGTGATTATGGAAAATGTACTTGTCATGTTAATAGAAAAATGACTAACATGGATGCAACCAATAAATTGACATAATTTTTAATTGGATTGAATGATTCTTATAAAGTGGTCAAGAATCAAATACTAACGTTGGAACCACTGTCAAATGTAAATAAGGCATACTCCATGATCCAAACCAATGAATATTGCAGAGAACTATTCTGAAGGCATTCATAGATCCACTTGAGAAAAAGTGCTATGCTTGTTAGAGGCACTGATGGTTACAAGTTTGGCTCAAGAAAGTGAGATTTTGTGAAGAAAGAGGATCGTTACTGTGACTATCGCAAGGTAGGAGGGCATATGCGTGAAAGTTTTTTTAAGCTTCATGGACATTCATAATGGTATAAGTATTTGAAGAACAAGAGAGAGAGGGAACCAGGCAAATCACAATTGAATTTTGCAGCTGGGACACCTATGGATGAAGATATGTCCTTAGTCATAAGACAACAACAGTGAATGATTGACTTCATTAAATAAGAAATGGCTAATATGATGAGGGACAAACAGAATGTGCAAGATAATTTTGTGAATTTTGTTCAGACTTCAGAATTTACATGTATAATAAACACCTCATTTGCACAACTCAATAAGCCAAGTTGCTGGATTGTGGACACAGGAGCCTCAAATCACATATGTGCTAATCTTTTTCTTTTTGATAAACTGCATACATTGTCATTTGCTACTCTTGTGCTTTTGCTAGATGGAACCACTAAGAAAGTTACACAAGATGCTGCTCCTCATGATAATCCTACTCTTTTAGATACTTTATACATACCTTCATTTCAGCATAATCTTTTATCTGTTCATAAACTTTGTCATCATAATTATATATTTTTTTTCTTTTTCTTTTGACAAATTTTATCTAATGCAAAACCACAAGTGTATGTACTTGAGATCTAACACCTTTGTACTTGGATCAACTCCCTTGGAAAGCTAAATCATATTCTTCCAAGACCTCAACCCAATTCCAACTATGTGTAAAGAACTTTGGTATTAATTCGCTCAAGTTATTTAGCTCAAGTTATTAACTCTTTATAAATGGTTTGATTCAACAAGAATCAAAGTAAAAGAATTATCCTCTCTTAAAGAACAACAAGTTCTGAAATTTTATTCAAATTCAACAACTATCATTTATTATAATATCCCTTGATAATCCTGTTAAGAACTATCAAGAGATATCATATAATGCCTATATATTTTATATGATAAATACTAAGCTAGTGTTAATAAAAATTTCAGCAGATTCTCACCTAAAATATGATATTGCCAACATCTTCTCCAAACAAAACACAATTTACAGAAGAAAGCACTACCAATATTTCACACATTTAATCTCAACTCCAACATCAACAATCCACCATCCATCACTTATAATTTAATTAAAACACCTTACTTTTAATAACATTTTTGCATATCAGTCATTCTCCATATTTATCTTAATGTACTATAATATTTTATCCTAAACCATATTTACAAAGTATACAAAACTCTAGGTTTATTATAATTATACCACTGTCATTTAAGTTTAAACACTGTTATGTGAACTAAGATAAAATACATTATAGAAAATTCTTCGTATAACACCTTCTATGGTGTAGTTAATCTTGAAGTTTTAATATCTCACTCTGCTGAATCTATTTCATTATTTAATCTGCAAGTCAGAAATAAATCTAACATGCTAAGTTATTACTTAGTGGTGCTTACAAATTCATAATTTACCAAGAATTTTAACATAAAAAAATAAATATTGAAGTTCTACATTAAAATAAATATGATCATCACTTTAAATTATTAAATAAGAACTATCACTTTAAAATACCAATAAGACATGTGAATAAAATTTTAAAATACAAATTAATTTATTGTAGCATAAATTAATTGAATGTTCATTAAAATTAATAATAATTATTTGCTTTAAAGAATTTACTTACTTTGGTAAGTTTCATATATCCTTACATAATGAATTTAAAATCTCAAACTCGGATAACGGGTTTTGTAACATCAATTTAAATGTCTGATAAAATATCAGTCAGTAAGGCCAGTGGCTTAGTAATGACACAAATGCCTAGTATCAATAACAACACACATGGCACCCCTTTGATTAGATAAATATACTTATTCTTAATCAATTCTCTCTCATTTACAATCAAATATACAATTATAATGTCACTTTGTTGTCACTTTATTAAAAACAATAACAATTTATGCCCTTTTCTTCATTATCATTCAACAGGCTTTACTTTAATTATACATATAAATAAATTATTCTTAAATTAAATGCAAATACATTTCATTTAGAACATATTCACTAAACTTATTATAAATAATTACTTTAATGCCAAAACCTTAAGCTTTCTTAAAATCCTAAACTTACATAACTTTGAATTCAAAATTTTGAAGATGTAAAAATTTCTTTAAACATAGTTTTTATTCAAAAACTACATAAATATACTTATTCTTCATCAATTATAAATTCTAAAGCAATTCTCTCAAGAATTATGTGCGGGGGCCTTATAGCTTAGGGCCTTATAGGTTATCTTCCCATAGTGATGCATGGTATTTTCTCACTCTTATGGATTATTACAGCAGGCCTACATAGATCTTTCTTTTACAGCACAAAAATAAAACCAAATCAATTTTACAAAATTTCATTTAAATGGTTCTTACTTAGTTTTAGAAATGTTTGAAGGTGGTAAGGTCTAAAAATGGTACTAACTTTATCAATGCTCAATTACAAGAGTTGTTATCTAGACTTCGTATTTTACATTAGAAGTCTTGTCCTTCACATGGATAATGATGGTAGTTCACATGGCACCCCAAGGGTGAAATAATATGAAGGCTTTAGGGCAAATACATATTACCACATACAAGTTGAACCTAGTATTTTCGAATGCCATCAATAGTTTGAAAAGTCCAATACTTTTTCCCAATAGACTAAACATGAGTTGCAATTAGGTGCAGACCGAGAATACATATCTCAAAAGATAGGCTAACTTAATAGATGATCCTCGATGAAGAGGGTCGGCCTTATTTTTTATATTGGGTTCGATGATGGCAATCTACTGGTCACTTGGCCAAATACATTTATACGGACCATTCTTTGCATTTGCCTAAAATCCTTTTTTTATATAATTCAATTCTAATGATAATTAATATAGGAACAAATATATAAAGCAAACAAATACTAAAATATATTAATGAGATGAGAAATAAATGATAAATATTAATGTTCGTAAACCAAACTTGATGAGTAAAACACATAAGCAACATGATTCAAGTTTTAAGAATTAACATGATTATTTCATATACAATAGCCAAGCATACATTTTCTAGGCCAACAATATCAAGTTATTTGTAGAAAAACATGTTATCCTTGACAAAAATTATCATGTCAACTCTAGGTAATTTTCATCTTTCAAAGTGAATGTTATATTTAGAAATTAAAGTATGGCAAATGCTTATACTTCAAAGGAACTTTGAAAAACAAGTTTTAAGCAAAGTAAAATGATTTACTAAGATTGAACCCTCAACTTTCACCAAATTGGATTATATGTTCTTCAATTTGAATTAATTGTCCTAATTAAACCAACAAAATTCATAAGGTAAGTACGAGTGGATAATCAACTGACCTAACTTGATGAACACAATAAGTGTAATTGGTCTAAGGTTTAGGTGAGATTAATTCTTTGAATCTTTGATGAATCAAAACTATTACTTATGAACTTTGAGCAAAGGATCACTGTTAATCACCACTTTGTATATTCTTCCTCTTGGAATCAACTTAGGGTTGATTTGGATGAGTTTTTAGATTCAGGATTATTGGTTTAACTGTTGGGATTGAATGTGAAGTACTTGGGGGGAAAGTACTTTTAGTTTCTTTGGGTGAATTTGAGTATTTTAGGTGTGATCTTTTTGAAAGATGAGTTGAAGATGTATTTATGGGCCTAGGGTTTCACTGAAAAGCTTCATAATTAGATAAGGGTTTGGGGAAGCAAATAAGATAGGATCAAATTTGGAGAGGCAGAATCCTTCTAAGATTTAAATTTTGATTTTCTACCTTATCGGGTGCATGATGTTCAGCTTAGGCTGGTACTAAATGGGCCTGTTGATTGTTATAGATGATTGGCCTAGGCTAGGTACATATGCATGGGAGAGTTGAGGACTGAAGAGAGTTTTGTGAATATTGAGCTGAAGAATTGGGTTGCAAATGGGTAGTCAATGCCTTCATCATCTCCATCAATTGATCCATTTGCTTCTATTGATCCTTAAATTATTGGCTTTGTAATTACAATCGTTCATAAATCTCTCTCATGAGTGCCTGGGATTGTTGGCCCATTATTTGGACTTGCTCCTCCACCTGCAACAGCTAGTGAGCCTTAGTAGCTACTGCATTGCTCGTTCTCCCCATCTGCACCAAAGTAGCAAGGGTTGAGTAATCCAGTTGATCAATATTTTGCTTTGATAACATGTTGTCAGGGACCTAGGTCATAAAGTAGCTTATCTTCTTCCTTGGAAGTTTTTCTCAAAAGCCTAAGAACTAAACTTTGTAGTAGGGCCAGAATGTGTACAACAGAGAAGCGATCAAAAAGGGAGAAAAGAATGAGGACAAAGATTTGTAGAGAAAATTGAGGAGAAAGTGAATTTAATTATTATTCAATGATTTGTAATCATTACATTTTGCTCTTAATATAGTTTCCTTCTTGTAACATATCTTACAAACTCACACTCTCAATATGTATACACACTCTTTGCACACACTTTCACGGTTGTATAGTAAATTAACTAAATTTCCTTCAAAATATTCAATTCTCAAGTGACTTCCTAAAATGACACATCATCAGTTCACATTCATAGTTTCCTTCCTTAGGAGCTACTGAAGCTATTGAAACTCGCAACTCAACTACAACCAAGGCCTCTGGCCCAACTTCCATCGCAGAAGCTTCAACTTGTTGGGCCATGACATGGTAGTTTAGTAATTTTATAGAAAATATTAAGTTGGCATTTGAGTCTTTCTAGGGTCTGGGCCATTGTGAAAGGTAAATCTTGGCAAATTTTGGCCGTTTTTCTTTCTTAAGCTATTTTTGGTAGAAATATTGGATTGAGATACTATATGTGGCATTTTATTGCTTCATTGAATATTTTATTTGTATTTGATTTATTTTTCTTTTGGTCAATTTAAACTTTATTTTTAGTAGTTTTCTTATTTGGTTGTATTTAAATTTCTTGAGTTTCCTACTCCCTATGTGATGTATGCCTTTTGGGCTTAAGAAGCATCTTTTGATTTAATAAAATTAACATAAAATTTCTTCTTTTATCTTTCCAAGCTTTCAATATTTTGGATTCAACAATTGCTTGAAATTTATATTTTTAGACATCCTTTTACTAAATGGGATTGTAGAAAATTAATGGTTTGTTGTTATTTCACTGTGTTGGTATCCCTCACAATATTAATGCTAGAGAAAATATATAATATAACTGTAATTTTAACTAAGTATTTCAATTGAAAGTTGAGATAATAAACTAATTGGATAATGATACCTGTTAATATTTTTAAAAATATATATTTTAGAATTTATTTAGGTTAATATTTTTAAAAATATATATTTTAGAATTTATTTAGGTGAATCATATAATTTCTCTAATTATAAAATATAAAAAAATTATATTATTATCCAATTGGTTTGTCATTTATATTATATATATATATATTGATACTACTATATTAATTAAATTGAATAAAAATTTATTAATAAATTATGTTATTAAAATATGATGTTTTCAAATTGTAAATTGGAATGGCAGTTACTAAAATCAAATAGTATCCTATCGGGATTCATGAATTGCAATCTTGGATTTGGATTTCAATAAAACACAAGAAGTAAAATTTTGTGGAACACGAAGCAATAGTGGCTTTAAAGTCTAAACCTTTTTAATAAAAGGTGTTATGGTGCATTGCCTTCCTCTACTAAGCAATCCACTTTTCCTGCGTGGATTTATGCGATGTGTTGATGTTAAGTTGCCAAAAGTGCCTCACCATTAACCTTATCCTATCCTTTTCAAAGCCCAAGCAGCCTATAAATGAATCAAAACCGAGTAACAAGTATATCTTTACGATGATTAATTCTCAAACATGAAATTAGGAAAAATATATAAATTTTAAAAAGTATTATATTATTCAAAAATTATTAAATATTTAAATAATTTCAAAACCATCCACATTTATCAGTAATTTTATCAGTAAATTTAAATCTTCATTTTTCCAATATAAAAAAATAAAAATAAAAAATGAATTAAATAGAATCTATATTCAAAAATTAAAAAAAATAATAAAGTAAAATAATAATCAATTGGTCAACTAAAACATAAGTTACACCCTACAATATTTTTTTATTAGAAAATTAAATTTTACCGAGATTTTCTCTTAATTATTTTTGTCTGTCTATTTTGTTGGATCCAGCTCGCAAAAAAAAAAAAAGGCAAAAGTTTTTGAAAAGTCAGAAGAAAACAAACAAAAAATATATATAAGTCAAAGATTATAGCTGCACTGAAAAAAAAAGGGAAAGAAACAAATTCACCGAAATTGAAAATTGAAGCCAGGCAAGGATGAGCTGTCAAACGCGGTTTTCGTCTAAATTTTTCTTATAAATAGAGACGAAGTTCAGCTTCATTTTATCAATTCTTATATCAAAAATAAATCTGAGAAAGAGTATTGGGAGAGTAAAAAATAGTGAGGTTTATAATTTTTAGGGTGTTTTTAAAAAACACTTAAGTGCTACTATTTTTGTAAAAATCTCTCTGTGTATCTACTATTTTTATAGTGGAAGAAAAATATTCGGAGTTGGTCTCGTGGACGTAGCCCAAATAATTAAGGGTGAATCACGTAAATTTCTTGTGTGCTTATTTTATTTTTCTGGCATCGTAACTATTATCGTTATTTTATTGCGGGGGTCCTAACAAGTGGTATCAGAGACGAAGGTTCCGGCAGATTCAGGCGGTCCGATAGCAATACCAGTTTTGTGGATATATTTTAAAAATAAATATACCACGATGACGAGAAAATTACGAGGAATCCGTTGGTGCAGTCCATTCGGAAAACCGTTGCAGAATTAATTTTAAAGTGCATTGTAGCAAATAGTAACCCCAAAGGTGACGTACTATTCAAGTGTACTATTCACATATATGGTACTATTCATATATACGGAACTATTTACGTGTACGGTACTATTTAAGTGTACGGTTACTATTTAGGTATACGAGTATTATTCACGTATACAGTTACTATTCACGCATACGGTTACTATTTGGCAAATAGTGAAATTTTTGTCAGATTCAGAATTCAACATGGCGAACGACGGAACGATGATCAAATTAATGGATTCAAATTATTCGATGTGGAAATCCAGAATGGAGGACTACCTTCATTGTAAAGATCTGTACGATCCAATTGAAGGTGACGACGCAAAGCCAGAGGAAATGAAGGAAAAGCAGTGGGAGAAGTTAAAGAAGCAGACACTGGGTACAATACGCCAGTGGATAGATGCTAGCCTGTACAACCATGTAAAAAATGAAAAAGATCCCCAAGTTCTCTGGAAGAAACTAGAGAGTATGTACGAGGCTACAAATGCTCAAGGAAAGGTGTTCATGATCCGCAAAGTCATGAACATGAAGCTGTCAGAGGGACGATAAGTTACACAGCACCTGAACGATTTTGAAGGACTCGTAACTGAGTTAGCAGTTAGCGGTATGTCCTTGGATGATGAAATGCAAGCATGCCTGCTGTTGGGATCTCTACCGGACAGTTGGGATACTCTTGTGGTATCATTAAGCAACTCAGCTCCACATGGCATGGTGACGATGTCTATGGTGAAGAATAGACTACTTAAAGAAGAACTTCGTAGAAGGGATGTTGTCAGTACCAGTTCACAAGCTCTTGTCACAAAGAATAGGGGCCGGAGCAAAAGTAGAGGTCGTGAAAATGGTAAATCCAAAGATAGATCCAAGTCCAGGGAGAAGAGGACGTGTTACCATTGTGGAAAGCAGAGTCATATCAAAAAGAATTGTCATTTTCTTGAACAGGAGAATGTAAACCGAAGTCAGGATAATGACAGAAATACAACTGCTACAGTCGCAGCAGAAGATGGTGAGGTGACGTTAGTTTCTCATGATGCAAATTGTTGTCATGTTGGAGATGCAGATACCGAGTGGATAGTAGATTCCGGTGCTTCATACCATTGTGTTCCAAAAAGGAAATACTTCTCCACCTACAGAGCAGGTGATTATGGCACTATTAGAATGGGAAATACTAGTGTTTCACAGATGGTGGGGATCAGTGATATCTGTATAAAAACAAGCGTCAGGTGCACATTAAAACTTAAAAATGTGCATCATATTCCAGATCTTCGGTTGAATTTATTATCTGTTGGTGTACTGGACATGGAAGGCTATCAACAGCATACAGGTGACGGTAACTGGAAACTTACCAAAGGATCTTTGGTGGTGGCGAGAGGAAAGCTATGTTGCTCGCTAAACAAAACGCACGCAGAGATATGTGCGGGTCAACTGAATACAGTTGGAGATGATGCTTCACCAAATTTGTGGCATAGGTGGCTAGCGCATGTTAGTGAGAAAGGGTTGAATATGTTGGCTAAGAAGTCCCTCATTCCCTTAGCCAAAGGTAAAATAAATCCTTGTGATTATTGTTTATTTGGGAAGTAACATCGTGTTTCATTTCAGAAAAGCTCTAGACGGAGAGATAGCAAGTTAGAGTTGGTACACTCTGACGTGTGTGGTCCCATGGAGGTAGAATCTCTTGGAGGAAGAAGATATTTTCTTACATTCATTGACGATTTCTCACGGAAGACATGGGTATATTTGTTGCACACAAAAGATGAAGTATTCAAGCACTTTCAGCAATTCCATGCGATGGTGGAAAGAGAGACTGGAGTGGCATTGAAGTGTTTGCGCATAGACAATGGTGGTGAATATATCTCTAAGGAGTTTAGAGATTACTATAGTCAGCACGGTATCAGACATGAAAAGACAGTTCCTGGTACGCCTCAACACAACGGTGTTGATGAACGGATGAATCGCACTATTGTTGAAAGAGTCAGATCCATGCTCAAAATGGCTAACTTACCTAAGTCATTTTGGGGAGAAGCTGTCAATACTGTTGTCTACCTAATCAACAGACTACCTTCAGCACCTTTGGAGTTTGATGTACGGGAGAAGGTCTGGACATGTAAGGATATCTCATACTCTCACCTGAGAGTATTTGGCTGCAAGGCGTTCATGCATGTTCCAAAGGAGCAGAGATCGAAGCTTGATGATAAGTCAGTTCCTTGCACTTTTGTTGGTTTGGAAATGAAGAGTTTGGCTACAGGTTATGGGATCAAGTCAAAAAGAAAAGTTGTCCGGAGCAAAGACGTAGTCTTTCACGAAGATGAGATTGTGATAGATACAACTGGGGAAAAATCTACAAATGACATTGTTGTAGATAGTACACTAGAGAGCATTCCTACAGATGATGCCACAGGAGAAGGAATGCTAGAATCAGAACAGGAAGAAGCAGAAGAGCCAGTTGTAGGGGATCAATAGATCACTATAGATGATGATGCAGAGAGTGTTGAGCAGGGGGAGCCAGAGAACCCCATTCCACCAGAAGAAGCTGAACCTCAGTTGAGAAGATCAACCAGAGAACGCCAACCATCTACAAGGTATTCTAGTTCTGATTATATTTTGATTATTGATGAGGGGGAGCCAGAGAGCTTCCAAGATGTGCAGTCTTGTAGAGATAAAGATTGTTGGATAAAGGCCGTGCAAGAAGAGATGAATTCTTTAAAGAAGAATGACACGTACGAGCTGGTGAAACTTCCAAAAGGGAGGAAAACACTCAAGAATAAATGGGTGTACAAACTGAAGAAAGATGATGGCAACCTAGTAAGATACAAAGCTCAATTGGTCATCAAAGGCTTTACTCAAAAGAAAGGTATCGACTTTGATGAGATTTTTTCACCTGTTGTAAAAATGAGTTCTATTCGAGTTGTGCTAGGTTTAGCAGCTAGTTTGAACCTTGAGTTAGAGCAGCTTGATGTAAAGACCGCATTCTTGCATGGGGATCTGGAAGAAGAGATCTATATGGAACAGCTAGAAGGTTTCAAGGTCAAGGGAAAGGAGGACATGGTTTTTCGCTTGAAAAAGAGCTTGTATGGGTTGAAACAAGCACCGCGACAATGGTATAAGAAGTTTGATTCGTTCATGGTAAAACAAGGATACAGAAGAACAGATGCAGATCCTTGTGTATATGTCCAAAGATACCCTGACGGTAAATTTATCATCCTTCTTTTATATGTTGATGATATGCTAATTGTTGGACCAGATGCAGAAATTATTAGCAGGTTAAAGGGTGATTTGTCAAAAGCGTTTGACATGAAGGATTTGGGATCGGCAAGGTGAATTCTCGGAATGGAGATTATCAGAGATCGAAAGTCCTGCAGGTTGTGGTTATCGCATGAGAAATATATTGAACAAGTTCTAGAGAGGTTCAATATGAATAATGCTAAGCCAGTTAGCACTCCACTTGCCGCTCACTTCAAGATGAGTAAGAAATCCTACCCATCAACACAGGAAAATAAGGAAGATATGTCAAATGTTCCATATTCTTAGCAGTCGGAAGTTTGATGTACGCAATGGTGTGTACAAGACCAGATATCGCTCATGCAGTTGGCGTTGTGAGCCGATTTCTGTCAAATCCCCAGAAGTCACATTGGGAAGCAGTAAAATGGATCTTCAGATACCTGAGAGGAACTTCAAAGTTATGTTTAACTTTTGGAGGAGGAAAGCCTGCACTTTTTGGCTACACAGATGCAGATATGGCCGGTGACCTTGATGAAAGAAAATCTACATCAGGTTACTTATTTACATTCTCAGGGGGAGCTATCTCATGGCAGTCGAGATTACAGAAATGTGTTTCCTTATCAACAACCGAAGCAGAGTACGTTGCAGCAACATAAGCAGGAAAGGAAATGCTTTGGCTAAAGCGATTCTTTCAAGAATTGGATGTGCAACAGGAAGGATATATAGTTTATTGCGATAGTAAAAGCGCCTTAGACTTGAGCAAGAATACTATGTATCATGCACGGACAAAACACATTGACGTAAGATATCATTGGCTCAGACTTGCTATTGAAGAGAAGCAGTTCCAGTTACAGAAAATTCACACTAACAATAATGCTGCTGATATGTTGACGAAAGTCGTTCCAAAGGAGAAGTTCGAGTTGTGCGTCGGACTCTCTGGAATGAGCTCTCATTAAAGAGCCAGTTAAGACCTCCTCCAGTATGTGATGTTGGAGCTGGAGGGGGAGAATTGTTGGATCCAGCTCGCAAAAAAAAAAAAAAGGCAAAAGTTTTTGAAAAGTTAGAAGAAAACAAACAAAAAATATATATGAGTCAAAGATTACAGCTGCACCGAAAAAAAAAGGGAAAGAAACAAATCCACCGAAATTGAAAATTGAAAATTGAAGCCAGGCAAGGATGAGCTGTCAAACGCAGTTTTCGTCTAAATTTTACTTATAAATAGAGACGAAGTTCAGCTTCATTTTATCAATTCTTAGATTAAAAATAAATCTGAGAAAGAGTATTGGGAGAGTAAAAAATAATGAGATTTATAATTTTTATGGTGTTTTTGGAAAACTCTTAAGTGCCACTATTTTTGTAAAAATCTCTCTGTGTACCTACTATTTTTATAGTGAAAGAAAAATATTTGGAGTTGGTCCCGTGGATGTAGCCCAAATAATTAAGGGTGAACCACGTAAATTTTTTGTGTGCTTATTTTATTTTTCTGGCATCGTAACTATTATCGTTATTTTATTGCGGGGGCCCTAACATATTTAATCCAAATAGTCATCAGTAATACATTGTATGTCATTGGGGACAGATGCAGAATTCAATACTAAGCGAGTTAAATTATAAATAGCTATACAATTAATAAAATTCAAAATATTAAAAATCTATCAAATGAATAAATATTAATTGCAAAATAATCTTAAAAAGATTACATCTTTCTTTTAAAATTACAAAAATTTTATACTAATCCAATATTATTAAATCATTACAATTGTTTAAAAAAAATTGCAATGAGCCCATGCCACCAAAAAAACAAATATATATATATATATATATAAGTGAATCTAAAAATTGCTTTTATAGCTATAATTTTTAGAAAATTCATGAACTTGTAGGATTATAGAATATTAAATTAAAATAATAAAAATATATATGTTTTTGGAAATTAGTCGTTGCCATTTTATAAAATGTAGGATAACAATTTATCCTTTTCTCATCGAAAAGAGTATTATTAGTTAAATGACACACTTGAATAATTAATATTGTTAAATTTTTTTCAATAATTATATAATTAAATATTTAAGATTAATTAACCTTTTCATAATCATAAATACACAACTGAAATTTTAAAATATTGAATCATACTAAGTAGCTGACTTTGGAGTCTGAAATTTATTTATTTAGAAAAAATAATATATGTAATAAAAATATTATGAGAAAATTATAAAATTTAGGGGGTCTAAAATTTATTTATTTTGAAAATTAATATATTTAATAAATATTATTATAAGGAAATTAAAAATTTAGGTGCCTAGCTCCATAACTCTAGAAAAGCTTACATGGATAACCAAAAATTGCAGCTTGATGGGATTTGGGTTTTTCTGTACAAGACAAAAAGACATGTTGACAGGTGTGATACCACCGCCATCCTATGCCACGTTTGCATGGGTCCCATTTTTTCATTTTTTTCCTTCTTTATTCAGATGATTCAGATATCATATAAAGTTGGGTCTCACCATTCCACGCCCTGATTGATTTCTCAAGAATCTCAAGCCTATCGATCATGAGCCATCCTCTTCTTCTTTTTGACATGTGATATCCCCACAGGCCACAACAATCAATTAGTTTGTAGACTCTAAAACGAGGGATGCTAATTATAATTATTTTAAAAAGTAAGTATTTAATAATTTTTTTATTTATTAAAAATATTTATTATAGTTTAAAATAAATATTTTTAATTAATAAAAAATTATTAAAAAATTATTTTTTAAAATCACTGTAATTAATTTTTTTTAAAATTATTCTAATTAGGGAGGGATATTAAGTCAATTTTAAAAATTAATACTCATATATTTTTTTATTTGATAAAAATTTTAAAAATAATTATTTTTATTAAAAAATATAAATTTATGTATTCTTTATTATACTCTTTATTTTAATATAAAATATATTTATTAGATATTTTATTAAATAATATTATATATGTATTATAATATATTTAATTCATTAAATAATAAATAAATTATAGTTTAAAAAAAGGTATACATATGGAAAAGAATGAAGATCCGTTGCTGTTTCTTTTGGACCAATATATAATATAATTTTCCATCATTGCATTAACGCATACTCCCTTTTCTAATTTCTTTCAATACAGTCCCAAAATTAGTCATAAATCCGTGGCGATGGGCAGATACATTTTTTTTTTATTATGTTTATTTTTTACTTTTTTTTTCATCCTATCATTATTATAAAAAAAAAATAAAATATATGTTATTTTAAACTAAAAACATAAATCATTATAATTCACTATGTTTCTAAAAATTTGATTTCAAACATTGTAATATTTGATTTTGAATATAGCCAATTATGTAGCACTGATAATTTTTCTTATTACAAAATAATCAACAAATTATATTAGTAAATGGAGCTAGAACTATTTGTTACAAAATCAGTGATTCTGATTTTGAAAATATTATAATTAATAATTAGTGTAAAGTGTTAATTTTACTATAAATACATTTCTTTGCATATAATAGTTTCTGTATAATCTTCATACACAACTTTTTTTTATATAGTTTTTGGTTTTTTATGATGCGAATTTCTATGCATATTATTAATAAGGCATTCAACTATAAGAAGTTGACGAGATATATAATTAAACGAAAATAAATAATATTTAATTATTTATTATCTTTTTAATTTCTTTACTTTTCACATCTTTTTAAATGGTTGATAATATGATTTAGTAATGTATAATATTATATGATATTATATAGTATAATCCTATAAATAATATTTATCATTTTTAGGAAGATGATATGGTATAGTATCATTAAGTAAAAATATTTTTATTTAATTTGATAATATTTTTAAAATTTTAATATATTCTGAAAATGAAAATTATTTATTAGCATATATTTGGTATTTAAAAATTTTATTTTGAATATTTTTAGAGATAAAATTGTAAATTTATGAAAAACTACTAAATTAGTGTTTTAAAAATTCATAGTTTTTAATCCATGAGATTATCATACAAAACTATATCATAAAATGGTGAAAGTCAAAATAAATAAAAAATTAAATCATACCATACCATACCAATTATGAAACAAACAAAGAGTTAAGTTCTTAATTTTTATGAATCTCCAAAAACATGCTTCTCGATTTTTTTAACAAAAATGCTATATTGATCAATTTGATCATATCAAATGCAATTTATACATTAATTACATTGCAAAATGATTTTTTTAACCTTAATTAATTTAGAAAGAATAATAGGTGGGGCTATTATTAATGATTGTAATAATAAATAAATAAATATTAAAATAAATATTATAAATTACGAAAAAAAAAGAAAAGAAAGAAAGAAAGAAAAAAGAGAAAGAGGGGGAGAGAATAGAGATAAAGTGACAGAGAAAGAGAAGGGAGAGAGGAGAGAGAGGACCAAAATAGTTTTTCCTCCGATCTACTGTCTTCCAGTGATTGTCCTAAGACACTCACCTGCTCATTGGATTCGTCTGGAGATGACGAGTCTAGCGCCACTGGAATGCCCCAACGCTTCGATCGATAGGTTCGTCGACTATAAGCTTTCAATCGATTTTTCGACCGATTTTGGTCTTCTTTTCCTGCAATTTCTAGTACGGTTGAGACCCTCTCATTACAAGATTCAATTTGACATATTATTTATAATTTTGATTGAGTTTTTAGAAAATATATATAAATATTAAAATTTTTAAAAATTATAATAATTATAATAATAATTAATTTAAGTTAATAATAATAATATGATTAAAGCAAATTGAATATTAAAATTATAATTTTTGTTAGTAATATGTAAAATAAGTTAATTATATTCAAATAAATATATATGTGTGTATGTAAGTAGTAAATTAATTAAAACAAAATTAGAAGTTAGTTGATTGAGTTATAATTGTTGTTTATCAAGTAATTAAATAGTAACTAGTATTTTCAAAATTAATAAGATATGGAATTTGTAAATTTTTAATATAAAAGAAGATTATAATTAGAAATTATACAATATGGATAATATTATTATTGTTAATATCATTTAATTTTCACTTTTTATAAATTATTATTACTACTATAGTGATTATAATTATTATAAATGATTATTTGAAATTAGGATAAAGTATTATTAAATTTAAAGTAAATAAATCATGTAATATTTATTTTCAATAATGAGAATTTAGAAGAAATTCTTTTAAAAGGATTATGCATATCAAGTTATAATTTGTTCAAAATATAAAGTAATTATTTTAGAAACTAAATAAATAATATTAAGGTTATTGTAAGAAATTCATTTTGCTAATGCATTAATAATATAAATTAATATAATGAAAATAAAGTAAACGATAAATATACAAATATTAATTAGTTTTCATTGGAAGACATTTATCAAATATACTTTCTTAAAATTATTCAAAATTAATTTGAGATATATTCCAAAGAAATTTAAGTAATTATTTAACAACAATATTAAAGTGTTTAAATAAGATATAAATGCCTTATAAATAACTAAAGCAAGAATGACAATTAAAAAGTTTAAAGAGAACCTAATAGTGCAATACATGTGTGAATGTGAATGTGAATGTAGATCAAGAGTTGTTATAGAACCAAATTGATATTATCAGAGACTAAGAGAAATCAAAATTTCAAATTTAAGGTGAGTTATAGCACCCATTCTGGCATTTATTGCTTTGAAATCTTTAATAAAATGTGAATGGTTGTTGATATTTAAACTATTTGTTACCTTCATTGATTCTGCTCTTATAATTATGAATTATGAAACCCTATGTGACCTTTAGGTCTATGTGATCATACCAAGCTATTCTCTTAGCCAATATAATAAAATTCCAACTTGATGGAGGTCGTACCATCATACTATGTGCACATAGAGATTTGTGATAAAAGGGTAAAAGCTAATGCCCGTATGTGTGTGTGATGTGTGATAGCTCTGGAATATACATAATGATATATTATCTTCAATGCTATTGCTATATGTTTATCTGTCATATTATTCAATTTGCATTTATGATATTGGTCCAGTTATTGTGGGCCATCTTTGTGGATTAAATTTTATCTATATGCTTTATTGAGCTGTCACCTTATATTATTATTATTCCCAAACCTTAAGATACTTTTATTGTGTATCCTACCTTGTGACACTATAATCTCACTGAGTTGATATCTCATCCAATTGTCTGTGGTGGTTTCAAGTAGAAGTTATTCAAGTCTATCAGCTTCTTAATTTCTTTCTTCCAGCAAGAAGTCTAGGAATGTTGTAATTAGCCAGTAACTATTACATGCAATTAAAGTGTTAAGTTTGCACAATATTCTAATTGCTCCATAGTAATATTTTGAATGGTTTAGTAAGATGAGAATGTAAATTATAATATAAATTATAGGACACATGTATGTTTAATAATGTCAAAATAAATGTATAAGAATATGTTATAGGATTATGGGATAATTGATCAAGATAATCTATATGTATGAATATAATAATTTGGTTATGGTTCTACGTGGTACCTGGTGGCATTAAGCCTTTTTGGATCCTAGGGCCGTCACATTTCTTAAAACGGGATGTGATAAATGAAAGCTTAAGTAGTATAAGTATAAGAATTTGTCAGAGCCAAGGCTAGACAAATATAAGAATAAGTAGTGATTTGGGATAAGCTTAAGGATTTGGAACATAGGAAACTACGAAGTATAGGATTCCTTATTGTCTTATGTATTTCTTGTGAGATATTGTTATGCATATCAATTATAACTTTTATTTAAAATTTCATCGTGGATTTTAGAATTGAAAAAAGGGGCTCGAGTTAGTATAGATTTTTTATGGGATTTATGATTTCCACTTATAAGCTTTAAGAGACTGGTGGGACCCATTCATGCACCCACTAACTTATAGACAACATGCCTCTGTAAGCTACCCACTAAAAAGGTATGTACCATGAAATATAAGTTCTTTGAAGTTTGGAGATAGAGATGGTCTTAAAGATTGGAAAGAAGCACAAATAATTGAGTATTCCAAACATTCTTAATCTAGAAGCTTTAGAAAGAAAATGTTAAATGGAAATTTTAAGTTAGACAATGGGATATTGTAACATTTTGTGTTTTCCCCTTAATATGTGTGAAGTATTAAATTTTAAGTTTCTCTTTAAGTAGGCCTAATAATTCGATAAATAAGATAATTAATTAAGGAAAAACATTAAATTTTGTTTGAAATATGTTTTGGAAATAAAATAAATCTAAGTTGGATGAAATCGAATGTGAGGCATGCTATATGAAGTAACTAGATTATAAATGATGAATTCAATTATAGCGAGTTTGATTTTACTTGCAAAGCGTGGTTGAGGATAATGAAATTTTTAGGATATTTAAATTGAATAAGGAGGCCAAAATCTATAATTAGAACCTTATAGAGAGCTATCATACTCCTGTAATATCCCAATGTATGCCCTAGAAGTTTTGAATATTATTGTTGTGTTAATTAGATTGAATGTATATGTTGATGTGTGAGAGAAAAGAAATTGGAAAGAGAATGTTTATGTATTGTTTAAAAAGGAAAGAAATGTGTAGAGAGAAAGTGTATATGTTGGGTATATGGTTATATACATAACATATACATTAGTCAAAAGGGATGGTCAATGGAAGAGGATATTTATTTGTGACATGTGAAATTACTTAAATGGGCATATAAGTAACAAAGGTTAAGTTAAATTGGTAAGGGCATTTAGGTAATTGCTTTGTTAAAATTGCTTGGTGGATATTTAAAGAAGAAGAGAAGTTTGACTTTTGATTATTTTCTTTTCTTCTCCTTTGTGTGCCGGCCATTCAAGAGAGGAGAGAGCAAGAGAGGTGTTCTTGATGCTAGAATCAAATTGAAGGAGAAATAAAAGGTTTTGGTTGGAGATTTGTGAAATTTCTTCATTTAAGGTAAGTACTCTCTTGTTTTCTTTTGGTATTTTGAAGATTTGTTTGAAGTGTGTTGTGATTTGATAATATTATGATTTGGTATGTTTGAGATGAGTTTCTAAATGTTGAAATTGATTGTGAGTTAATTTAGTGTTGGTTTGGTTTTGGTTGAAGATGGTAGGTTAAAAGTGATGTTGTTTTTTTTTAGGGTTTTGAAGTGGAAGGTGATTAAATGTGTTGATGATGGGTTGTTAAGGTGAATATTGTGGTAAACATGTGAAATATGTGTTTGGAACATGGATTACATTCAATTGAATTATGCTATATTGTGTATAATGTAATTGAGTGCAACTAAAGGGGACTTGAACATGTTAGGGTTGCAATTCATGAGAGACACGGCCAAAAGCAAGGAGAGACACGGCCAATTCATGAGAGACACGGCCAAGTCCATGGAAATTTGGCCGTGTTGGGTGATTTTTGGAGGAGACACGGCCGTGTCCCTTGCCCATGTTGACTTCTGTTGCTTTTGGTTGAGAGGTTTTTGGTTGAGAGACACGGCCACAAGCTTGGCCGTGTCCCTTGAGTGTGTTGGCTACTGTGATTTTTCCTTTCTCTTCTTACATGGTTGAGATTGAACTTACACTTGATAATGCATATGATATTATGTGAACAAGGTTAGATATTGTGCATTGTGAAACTTGTGAATGGCAATGTGTTATATGAATAATGTATCTTGAAATGTTATACCAATGATGTTATGTGAATAATATGAATTGAGATATAATATGATGATGCTAGGTGAATAATATGAATTGAGATACAACATGATATGAGGCCATTGTGATTGGCTATGATAACTCAAAAGTGATGTGAAGCCATTGTGTTTGGCTATGATAATTCAATTGAAAGAACATAAGGCATGTTTGCCTAATTGATGATGAGAATTGAGAATGAAATAATAAATGAATTGTGTGTCTAATGTGTTATTCATTTTCAGAGTTTTGTTATTGGTGGCATGCCTATTGGTAACATTCTCTTAAAGTTAGGTTGGATTGGATCCTTGAAGCCTAATTGAGATGTTACAACCCTTGAAGCTAGGTTGGATTGGTTCTTGAAGCCAAGTTGGGTTGATACTTAGCATGCTTTGTTCCCCTTGAAGCTTGGTTGAACCTAAATCCTTGAAGCCTAGTTGGGTTTATGATAATGATAAATGTGATAACAAAACCAAAGCATTAACTCTGAAAATTGAATGGCATATTAGTGTGTTTTGGACCCATGCTTGTCTTTGTATATAATATGGGATTCTTGAATGGTAAAAACTATGAAACTATGAAGATGTAATAAGATTGTTATTATGACATTAAATGTAGTATGATGTGGTAATGTGATGTGCTTCTATGTGTGTGGTTTATGAAATATATAGGTATGATGTTAGCTTTTCACTTATGATGTTCACTTTATGGTTTAGATGTGTGACATTACATTGCCTTAAAGTATTATGTTGGTATATTTTGTACTACTAAGCCGATGGCTTAGCGCGATAGTGTTTGATCGCGCAGGTAACCGAGTTGAACCCGAAAGCTCCTCAAGACCGAGTGAGAGTAGACTTTGAAGAGTTATTTTGGGACTTAAAGATCAGAGAAGAGCTGCCAATCATGTATATATATATTCTATGTTTTGTAAACTTTGATTTATAATATACTTGTAATAACTTCCGCTGTGAATTAATAAATATTTTTATATGGTGTCTTTTGGATTTCTTTTAAATGTTTGAGATTGGTTTTACTTATGTACAAAGATCTTTGTTGTGTTTCTTTTTAAACTGTGGCATTTTCTATATTCAGTATACGTATGTTACGATCGTTTAAGCATGCTTGATACGTATACAGTATATAGGGGTGTTACAATTGTTTTGGTATCAGAGCCTAGGTTTGAGATTCTCAACCTAGCTCAAGTGTAAGAAAAAGAGTATTTTGATTTTTAAAAGTGGATTTTAGAATAACATACATGTTTGGCATTGGCAGTCTCTGATATTTAATGAGAGGTATTCTGCTGTGTTTGCAGATATAGGTTGTGATGGATTTTCACTCACGTCAGTCAGTTGAGGGTAGTGCGGAGAGTGTAGCTCCGGATGAGAGTGGAGAGGGAGTTAGAGTGGATAGTGTTGGAGAGGTACCTGTTTCTGTGTCGGGGAGACCAACTGGTGAGGATGTTCTGCCAGTTTGGGTTAGGCATGTGGTAGAGGCTTTGAGGCAAGCACCAGTACAACCACCGCCACCACCCCCACAGCCTTTGGTATCAGTGAGACAGTATGATAAATTAAGGAAATATGGAGCAGAAGACTTCTTGGGTACTATTGATCCAGCTGTAGCTGAGCAGTGGCTAGATAAAGTACAGAGGATATTTGTTCAGTTACAAGCCACTCCAGAGGAAAAATTTGATTATGCAAGATCCTTGTTGCAGAAGAACGCATATGACTGGTGGAGGACAGTGCCCCATGCTATGGATGATCCACCAACACTGTCCTATGCTGATTTTCTAAAAGAGTTTGAATTGAAGTATACTCCTAGGGAGTACAAAGATGTGAAGAAAATGGAGTTTCTAAGCTTGAAACAAGACAACCGGTCAGTAACAGAATATGAGGTTGAGTTTATCCGGTTGAGCCATTATGCTGGGGGTATTATATCTGATGAGATTGATAGATGCAGGAGATTTGAAGAGGGATTGAGGCCCTCTATTTTGTTTCTTGTGGCTGGATATAGATATCATAATTTTTCCCAGCTTGTGGCAGCAGCTAGGAGTGTGGAGAGAGCCTAGAATATTGCAGCTGCTTCAGAGGAAGAGATCAGGGTTAGAAGGCCCCAGTTTGAGGCAGGGTCTTCGTCTGTGAAAAGAGGTAAAGGAATTTTTGTTCCTCGGGTTAGTAGGAGTCAGAGGCCAGCTGGTAGGTTAGTACAGTTTCAGAGGCAGAGATCTAGATCTACAGTTTCAGTGGCGAGTGCTCCGACCCCAGTGACTCAGAGATCCACTCTACCCGTATGCATTCATTGTGGCAGGCCACATGGTGGTACTTGCTGGAGGTCTGGTGTGGCAGGGGTATGCTTCAGATGTGGATCACCTGATCACTTTGTTAGAGATTGTCCTGAGAGACAGGAGCAGATGTCAGTTGATACTGCAGCTTCTTGACCTAGTGTGAGGGGAGGTCGAGGAGGCACACTACAAAAATATTCGGCATTTGCGACGAAAATCTGCGACGGACATGTTTTCATCGCAAATTTGCTACGGATCTGCGACGGATTTGCGACGGAAGGACAAGTCAGAGGAATTTTGAGAAATTGGTCGCAAATCCGTTGCAAATCCGTCGCAGATCTGCGACGAAAATCATTCCGTCGCAAAAGTTGGCGCAGAAACTAGGCGCGAGAGAGAAAACACTAAAAAAACCAATTTGCAAAGGAGATCTGCTA
The DNA here is from genome assembly GCA_947685225.1 of Garcia nutans. NCBI lineage: Eukaryota > Viridiplantae > Streptophyta > Magnoliopsida > Malpighiales > Euphorbiaceae > Garcia > Garcia nutans. The sequence goes on from CANTUV010000013.1 coordinate 32,277,706, forward strand.
CCGTCTATTGCCGTCGCAAATTTCACTATAAAAATATTCAGAATTTTGCGACGGAAATCTGCGACGGACATGTTTTCGTCGCAAATTTGCTACGGATCTGCGACGGATTTGCGACGGAATGACGAGTCAGAGGAATTTTGAGAAATTGGTCGCAAATCCGTCGCAGATCTGCAGCGAAAATTAGTCCGTCGCAAATAATCGTCGCAAAAGTTGGCGGGATTACTCCCGCCGAGAATTTTTGCGGAAAATGTTACGTCGCAAATCCGTCGCAGATCCGTAGCAAATTTGCGACGGAAACATATCCGTCGCAGATTTCTGTCGCAAATGCCGAATATTTTTGTAGTGAAAAATTGAATTTGGCTGAGTTTAATGCCGTATAATTTTTTCTTTCTTTTTCGTGTCACTTGATCTTGGCTGAGTTTATAGCATTCTGGAAATTAGAAGACTAGTGCAAGAGGTACAGGGAAAGAGACAGAGATGATACGCATGCTTTGATTTGGGATCGAAAAGTAAGAGCCACCTCCCTTCTTCTCCTTTTCTAGGAACTTCTATATGTATATATTATAAATAATTATTATGATTGAGAGTTGAGACCCACCGGCCACTGCACAACAAGAAGGGAAATTGATCTTTGTTTCTATGTCCATTCATGAAGTAGGAATGACAATAATTTCTTTTAATTTGAGTGAAGTTGGATTTTTTGCATGCATGATTGCATTTACACTGCATGCTTGACCAAAGAAAATTACAATTTTCATATAATTCGTGGACATGATAGAAGCACATGATTATCCTTTCAATCACATGGTTATCTGACAATGCTCTAGTTAAGGACTAGTAAGGATTGCAGAAGCTTGTAAAATCATCGTATGGGTCATAAAATCAGAACATATGCTTGTAGTTTTGGATATGATTGTAGAACGCGGATTTAATTTCACAAATTGAATGTCTGAATATAAATAACATCACATGTTGTGTTGTTCATAGAATTTAATACCTTAAATTTCTCTGTTCCCTGGTTCTGTAGATTAGACAATAAAGATTTTATTTTTTAATTATTTTAGTGTATATATTATAACTAAAGTTAAAACCATGATTCTGTCTTAAAATTTTTTTTATTGTAGGTGAACTTCTAAAGTTTCCCCAAAGTTTCCTTGGAATTTTTTTTAATCTATGAAAGGAAAAGAAACAAAAAACAACACAGCTCTAAGGCTTACAATACCAATAAGCTATCCTTGCACCAGCACTCCCATACACTCTGACGAGGCCTATGGTACCAAACAGTCCGCTCAGTTTGAGTAAAAGCAAGTTTTGTTATCCCATTAGCAACCAAGTTTTGAGTCCTTGGAACATGCATCAAACGAACTCGCCAAGCATTCTTCAATAACAAACAAATATGTTCTAAACACTGATGTTTAGGACCAGCGAAACAAAAGGAGAGCAAATTGCATTGACAGCTTCCAAGCAATCGGACTGAATAACCAAATTTCTCCAACCTTTCTCCCAAGCCATTGCAAGACCCCATTTGATAGCCAAAAGCTCCGCTAAAAGAAATTATTAACTCTGCCTACTTTAATTTCGTTTCAATTTCTTTTGTATTTTTTGATTTGAATTCTGGAACTTGGTCAAGTAGACCTTTCAAATCCCTTTAAGAGGAAAATGGATAGAGATTCTTTAACCATGAGGCATTAACAATTTTTTATCTTTTTTTTTGGATGAACACAATTTTTGTATCTCAATCCTATTTTAAAGCAATTAAGGGCAATAAGCTAATGTCCTAAGCATTGGGTTGAAGGCTTTGTGGGCACTGGTGCACCCTTTAGGCTATTTGAATATGTACGATTTAGAATCTTGTGGCAAATAAAACTTCCCACCTTTGCCATTCCATCTGCATGTACATTCTATCATTTAGGGGTGACATTCATGCTGTTTGTATGTTGTAGTAAATCATGTTGGAATTCTATTCAACCCTGGGTCATGATGGCTGTTTATTGTGATTGCAAGCATGCCCTCTACTTCCTTCCTGGCAGAGATGGGTTAAGTCATTCTGCTAATAATTCAAATATTGTTTTGTTTCATTTTGTTTTTCTGTTGCTGTTTTTTTTTTGGCATTTTGTTTATCTATGTTTGTGTTGTTCTTAGTTGCTGCAAGAAATAACAAATCCTAAACCCCAAAAACTTTTTAGATAACAATGATCTCTATAACTTTTTATTCATACTCTCACGATTTATGAATAATATGAGATTTCTGGGCTCCAAGATACCATTACTGATACCAAAACCTTTTGGCTTCTTATCAGGTCTTGTGAGATTGTACTAAAATCAATATGGTTCACCACCTTTTGTTGATGTTTTCTGTTCAATGAAGAGGTGCAGATCTTTTTAGCATAATGTTAATATATTTGGCAATTGGCATCAATAAAAAGCAGTAATCTGCACCTGTTTAGAATTGTTCATGTATGTGTATAAAATTTCAAATGCAACAGCAGTTGGGAAGGCGGCTGATTGAGATGATACTAAAAACATCATTTTATTTTCTTTCTTTGCATGATTTCTTTGTTTAACACTTTTTAATGGCATTTCAACATTTTGCAGATGCGATTAAGACCTGTTTGGCATAAATTATGTTATGGATATGCTATAGGACAGAATCTCGTGATTGTAACATTTAGTTAAAAATATTAGTTACTATTTTGTTTTAACATTTTCAGGTAAAGATATCAGATGAGGCTTCTCTCTATTCACTTTGTCGATCATGGTTGAGAAATGGATTTCCAGAAGAAAGCCAGGTTTGAGTCATGTTTGGTTGGAATTGCCTTTTATCCCACTCAGTTATGGCTTGCTAGTCCTAATTTGTATGGATTGACTTGGATGATGTTGACACCGAGAAGAGAAATAACTTCTCTGTTGTAGGGTTCACTTTACTTGAGATTGGAAAGGTTGTTCAGTTGATGGTCACCAAAAAACTTAAGTTTATATGTTTGATGTGTGCTAGCCAACTGCATCATAAAATTAACCTTCCAGGGCATTACGCATTATTGCCTTCTTGTTAGTGAGGGTAACCATTCAAGCTGTATATTATGCTGACCAACTTTTTGACTTTTGTTTGTGCTTTATATGGAAATCGCTTTACCTGAAACTGGGATAGATCCTACATTCGTTGCTTATTATCCCATATTCTTTGTTATTTTACTTTTTGTCGCAGCCACATTATGGGGATGTTGTAAAGTCGCTCCCAAGACCTTTGCCTATGCCTGTTGTAGGCACTCACTCACCAAAAAAGGAAGGGGAAGAAGCAGCAGCAGAAGAAGATGAGGAGGTTGGTAGTACTTGATTGTTTTTCAACAATATTGAATTATGAGTTTGTTGTCATTTTTATATGTGTAGTTCTTCTTATCAAGTTGTCTTGTGCAGTTTTATATACTATTTACATAGCATCAAGTTAGTTCTCTTGTGGGATATTATTAGTCTATTCTATTGGTAGTCTATAACATGTGTGACTTTGTATGATTTGCCAGCTTAGATTATTCTGATGTCTTCTTGCATCATCTTTTGCAGTAGAAGTTTTGATTCACTGTCATCTTTTTGCCTATTCATGCTTTCAGGATGAAGAATCTGTAGATCATTTATCAGCACAAGATCTCTTAAGGAGACATGTTAAGCGTGCTAAAAAGGTTAGGGCACGGTAAGTTTCTATTATTCAACTGGCACATTTGTAATTTATCTTGAAACTACTGACACTTAAGTGTTTGGTCAAATGGTATCTCAAGTTCTATCATTATTACATATCTATTTAGAATCGCATTTTTAACCTCAAGTATGTCTTGCAGACTCAACCAGAATTCAGGCCTCCAATGTCTGAAGTTGTTTAGGATCTGAAAGACGTGATAAGGAGAGAACGCCCCAGCACTATAATTTAATATTGAAGATCTATATTGTTATTTTCAAGATAGATTATTTATAGTAGTGTTCTTAACACTTGTATAGTTAAATTGTAAAATATTTTATTCTATTGAAGATTAATAAAAGAATTATTTTTATCAATGTAATTAGTGTTTTTTTTAGATTGTGTTTAAATGTTCCAAATATATTTATAAAGTTCTCATAAAATTAATTGATAATACAAATAGTTTCAATAAAAATCAATATTAAATTACTACGGATTTGCTACGAATCTGCGACGGATATTTGAAATCTATGACGAAATCTGTGACGACAATCTGCGACGGAATTTGTGACGACAATCTGCGATGGAATCTGCAACGAATTTGCGAAGGAAATCTGTGACGAAATCTGCGATGGAAATCTGCGACGAAATCTGCGACGGCTGCCCTTTACCCGCGAAAATTTAAGCGCGAGATTTGCAACCGCCGAGTGGTTGCAAATCCGTCGCAATCTGCGACGGCCCGTCGCAAAATTGAAAATTGCGACGCCTTTTTTATTAACGGATCGTATCCGTCGCAGATCGGTCGCAAATCTTGATTTGCGACGGATCTGCGACGGATTCTGTCCGTTGCAGATAGCATTTTTTTTGTAGTGGCAGAGGTTTCAGCAGAGGAGGTAGATCTGGGTTCAGTTCTAGAGGAGGTTCTACATTCAGGGAGAGTAGACCTGAGGAGGCTGGATCTTCTCAGAGGATTTATGTGATGCAGAGGCAACCAGATGCTTCGGCAGTCATAGCTGGTACTTTTTCTTTATTTGGTATTTCAGTACTTGCTTTGATTGATCCGGGTTCCACACATTCATATATTAGTGCATCTGTTTTTCCTGTGTCTAATGTGCATGCTGAATCCCTAGGATTTGATGTTTTGGTGACAAATCCTTTAGGGCATAGTGTGATTGTTAGTAAGGTGCACCGAGATAGTGCAGTAATGGTGCAAGGTGAGGAGTTCCTTGGAGATTTAATTGAGTTGCCTTTTAAGGAATATGATGTGATCCTAGGCATGGACTGGTTATCTAAACATAGAGCTGTGGTTGACTGCCAAAAGAAAGTTGTTACCTTGAGAACCAGCGATGGTAGAGAGGTGTTAGTATCTAATGAGTAGGGACAGCTAACATCCTTGTTTGTTTCAGCTGTTGCAGCTAGGAGATTGATTAGAAAAGGGTGTGATGCTTACCTTGCTTATGTTGTGGATACCAGAGTAAAGAGTTCTCAACTTGATGATATACCCACAGTTACAGAGTTCCCAGATGTGTTTCCAGAGGAGTTGCTGGGGTTGCCTCCAGAGAGAGAGGTAGAGTTTGGTATTGAATTATTGCCTGGTACCACTCCTATCTCCATTACTCCTTATAGAATGGCACCTGCTGAGCTGAGAGAACTGAAAGTGCAGTTACAGGAGTTGCTGGATAAAGGGTTTGTTCGCCCTAGTGTTTCACCGTGGGGAGCTCCTGTTTTGTTTGTGAAGAAGAAAGATGGTACTATGAGATTATGTATCGATTATAGGCAATTGAACAGAGTGACTATTAAAAATAAATATCCTTTGCCTAGAATTGATGATCTCTTTGATCAATTGAAGGGTGCAGCAGTGTTTTCTAAAATTGATTTGAGATCAGGGTACCATCAGTTAAGGGTCAGAGCTGAGGATATTCCTAAGACAGCCTTTCGTAAGAGGTATGGGCATTTTGAGTTTCTAGTTATGCCTTTTGGTTTGACGAATGCACCTGCTGTTTTTATGGATTTGATGAATAGGGTGTTTAGGCCCTATCTTGATCAGTTTGTAGTGGTCTTTATTGATGATATATTGGTGTATTCGCGTAATAAGGAGGAGCATGATAAGCATCTGCGGATTGTGCTGCAGATTTTGAGAGAGAAGCAATTGTTTGCTAAACTGTCGAAGTGTGAGTTTTGGCTTGACCAAGTTACTTTTCTCGGTCACATAGTTTCAGCCGAAGGTATTAGAGTTGATCCGAGTAAGGTTGAAGCTATTCTGAATTGGAGTCCACCAAAGTCTGTGACTGAAGTTAGAAGTTTTCTTGGTTTGGAAGGCTATTACCGACGGTTTGTGAAAGGATTTTCTTTGATAGCTACTCCACTTACCAGATTGCTTCGAAAGGGAGTTAGATTTGTGTGGACAGATCAGTGTCAGGCTAGCTTCGATCAGTTAAAAGAAATGTTAACTCAAGCGCCTGTTCTTACTTTACCTGTGGAAAGCAAACCATATGTGATTTACAGTGATGCTTCACATAGTGGTTTGGGTTGTGTTCTGATGCAAGAAGGTAAGGTGATAGCTTATGCTTCTCGACAGTTGAAACCGCATGAACTCAATTATCCGACCCATGATTTAGAGTTGGCAGCCATTGTGTTTGCATTGAAGATTTGGCGACATTATTTGTATGGTGAGAAGTGTTTTATCTATACTGATCATAAAAGTTTAAAATATTTGGGTGTCCAAAGGGAGCTAAATCTTCGACAGAGGAGATGGTTAGAGTTGATTAAAGACTACGACTGTTTGATTGATTATCATCCTGGTAAAGCAAATGTTGTGGCTGATGCCTTAAGTCGGAAGTCTTTAGCAGGTTTGACTGCTTATTCGCTCTCGTTGCTTGTTGAGTTGAGAGCGTTGCATGCCAGTTTTGTATCTTGTGATGATGGTGCATTGTTGGCACAGTTGCAATTGAAACCAGTATTGTTGGGTCAGATTAAAGAGGCTCAATTGGCTGATGAGAAGATTCAGAAGATTATTTCAGATTGCCAGAATGGAAAGGGTCGAGATTTTATTGTGAGAGGTGATGGGAGTCTTTGGTTTAAGAACAGAATGTGTGTACCTGATGACGCTAATTTGAGAAGGATTATTCTAGAGGAAGCACATCAATCAGTATTTGCTATGCATCCGGGCAATACAAAGATGTATCATGATTTGAGACAGCATTATTGGTGGTCCGGTATGAAGAGAGACATTGCAGCTTTTGTGTCCAAATGTCTCACATGTCAGAGGGTAAAAGCTGAGCATCAAGTTCCAACAGGGTTACTTCAACCTTTAGCAGTGCCTAAATGGAAATGGGATAGAGTAACCATGGATTTTGTATCTGGTCTGCCATTGACACAAAGAAAGCATGATGCTATTTGGGTGATTATTGACAGGTTGACTAAGACAGCTCATTTTCTTCCGGTTCGGATGGATTACTCTTTGGAGAGTTTAGCTGAGCTGTATATTCATGAGATTGTGAAGCTGCATGGTGTCCCAACTTCTATAGTGTCTGACCGAGACCCCAGATTTACTTCAAGGTTTTGGAAGAGCTTACATGGTGCATTGGGTTCTCGATTGTATTTCAGTACTGCTTTCCATCCGCAGACAGATGGGCAGTACGAGAGGGTGATACAGATTATTGAGGACATGTTGAGAAGCTGTGTTATTGATTTCTCTGGAAGTTGGGATAGATTCTTACCACTTGTTGAATTTGCTTACAATAACAGTCATCAATCTAGCATTGGTATGGCCCCATTCGAAGCATTGTATGGTAGACGGTGCAGGACACCTCTATGTTGGAATGAGCTTGGAGAAGGTAAGTTAATTGGTCCTGATTTGGTCAAAGAAACTGAAGAGAAAGTGAAAGTGATTCGAGAGAGGTTGAAAACAGCTTCAGACCGACAAAAATCTTATTCAAATTTGAAGAGGAGAGACATTGAATATAATGTGGGAGATAAAGTATTTTTGAAAGTGTCTCCTTGGAAGAGGATTTTGAGGTTTGGTCGGAAAGGGAAATTGAGTCCTCGCTTCATTGGACCGTATGAAGTTTTGGAAAGAATTGGGCCAGTTGCTTATCGGCTTGCTTTACCACCTGAGTTAGAAAGGATTCATAATGTATTTCATGTTTCTATGTTGAGGAGATACAGGTCGGATCCATCTCATGTGTTGCAAATTGAATCTATCGAAGTAAATCCAGATCTGACATTTGAAGAGGAACCAGTTGCTATCTTGGCACGTGATGTAAAAGAGTTGAGAAATAAGAAAGTGCCTTTGGTAAAGGTTCTGTGGAAGAATCATGCAAGAGAAGAAGCAACTTGGGAAAGTGAGCAAGCTATGCGAGATCAATATCCTTAGTTGTTTCAGACTTGATATCAGGTAATTTCGAGGACGAAATTTCTTTTTAGAGGGGGAGAATTGTAATATCCCAATGTATGCCCTAGAAGTTTTGAATATTATTGTTGTGTTAATTAGATTGAATGTATATGTTGATGTGTAAGAGAAAAGAAATTGGAAAGAGAATGTTTATGTATTGTTTAAAAAGGAAAGAAATGTGTAGAGAGAAAGTGTATATGTTGGGTATATGGTTATATACATAACATATACATTAGTCAAAAGGGATGGTCAATGGAAGAGGATATTTATTTGTGACATGTGAAATTACTTAAATGGGCATATAAGTAACAAAGGTTAAGTTAAATTGGTAAGGGCATTTAGTTAATTGCTTTGTTAAAATTGCTTGGTGGATATTTAAAGAAGAAGAGAAGTTTGACTTTTGATTATTTTCTTTTCTTCTCCTTTGTGTGCCGGCCATTCAAGAGAGGAGAGAGCAAGAGAGGTGTTCTTGATGCTAGAATCAAATTGAAGGAGAAATAAAAGGTTTTGGTTGGAGATTTGTGAAATTTCTTCATTTAAGGTAAGTACTCTCTTGTTTTCTTTTGGTATTTTGAAGATGTGTTTGAAGTGTGTTGTGATTTGATAATATTATGATTTGGTATGTTTGAGATGAGTTTCTAAATGTTGAAATTGATTGTGAGTTAATTTAGTGTTGGTTTGGTTTTGGTTGAAGATGGTAGGTTAAAAGTGATGCTGTTTTTTTTAGGGTTTTGAAGTGGAAGGTGATTAAATGTGTTGATGATGGGTTGTTAAGGTGAATATTGTGGTAAACATGTGAAATATGTGTTTGGAACATGGATTACATTCAATTGAATTATGCTATATTGTGTATAATGTAATTGAGTGCAACTAAAGGGGACTTGAACATGTTAGGGTTGCAATTCATGAGAGACAAGGCCAAAAACAAGGAGAGACACAGCCAATTCATGAGAGACACGGCCAAGTCCATGGAAATTTGGCCATGTTGGGTGATTTTTAGAGGAGACACGGCCGTGTCCCTTGCCCATGTTGGCTTCTGTTGCTTTTGGTTGAGAGGTTTTTGGTTGAGAGACACGGCCACAAGCTTGGCCATGTCCCTTGAGTGTGTTGGCTACTGTGATTTTTCCTTTCTCTTCTTACATGTTTGAGATTGAACTTACACTTGATAATGCATATGATATTATGTGAACAAGGTTAGATATTGTGCATTGTGAAACTTGTGAATGGCAATGTGTTATATGAATAATGTATCTTGAAATGTTATACCAATGATGTTATGTGAATAATATGAATTGAGATATAATATGATGATGCTAGGTGAATAATATGAATTGAGATACAACATGATATGAGGCCATTGTGATTGGCTATGATAACTCAAAAGTGATGTGAAGCCATTGTGTTTGGCTATGATAATTCAATTGAAAGAACATAAGGCATGTTTGCCTAATTGATGATGAGAATTGAGAATGAAATAATAAATGAATTGTGTGTCTAATGTGTTATTCATTTTCAGAGTTTTGTTATTGGTGGCATGCCTATTGGTAACATTCTCTTGAAGTTAGGTTGGATTGGATCCTTGAAGCCTAATTGAGATGTTACAACCCTTGAAGCTAGGTTGGATTGGTTCTTGAAGCCAAGTTGGGTTGATACTTAGCATGCTTTGTTCCCCTTGAAGCTTGGTTGAACCTAAATCCTTGAAGCCTAGTTGGGTTTATGATAATGATAAATGTGATAACAAAACCAAAGCATTAACTCTGAAAATTGAATGGCATATTAGTGTGTTTTGGGCCCATGCTTGTCTTTGTATATAATATGGGATTCTTGAATGGTAAAAACTATGAAACTATGAAGATGTAATAAGATTGTTATTATGACATTAAATGTAGTATGATGTGGTAATGTGATGTGCTTCTATGTGTGTGGTTTATGAAATATATAGGTATGATGTTAGCTTTTCACTTATGATGTTCACTTTATGGTTTAGATGTGTGACATTACATTGCCTTAAAGTATTATGTTGGTATATTTTGTACTACTAAGCCGATGGCTTAGCGCGATAGTGTTTGATCGCGCAGGTAACCGAGTTGAACCCGAAAGCTCCTCAAGACCGAGTGAGAGTAGACATTGAAGAGTTATTTTGGGACTTAAAGATCAGAGAAGAGCTGCCAATCATGTATATATATTCTATGTTTTGTAAACTTTGATTTATAATATACTTGTAATAACTTCCGCTGTGAATTAATAAATATTTTTATATGGTGTCTTTTGGATTTCTTTTAAATGTTTGAGATTGGTTTTACTTATGTACAAAGATCTTTGTTGTGTTTCTTTTTAAACTGTGGCATTTTCTATATTCAGTATACGTATGTTACGATCGTTTAAGCATGCTTGATACGTATACAGTATATAGGGGTGTTACAACTCCAATGCTAGTAAATAACTAGAAGTGTTTGGAGTAATAAGTAATAATAATGGTGATATGCGTGGATAGTGGTCTTGAATGTGTAAATCAAGAATAATATTAAGACTTGGCATTGGATAACAGTCTATAAATTATAAAGATAGAGTAATTTTAAATTTTTTTTAGGAATATTATGTGATAAGTTTGGATGTGGAAATATCCGTGATATTGGAATATTGATATATTAATTGATGAATTGAAATTGTAAGTTTTGATTTTAATTAATTGATAATGATAAATTGAGTTTGAGGTTTAAATTGGTTGCTGAGATGATAATTTTAGATATTCTTGTGCTAAAAATAAATTAAAAAAAAAATTAAAACTAAGGCGTTTGATGTATGAAACCTATATAGTGAAGAGGAATTAGACTTGGCTATGTTGGACGATTTTTTTTTTGAAATACTAGATAAATTCAATTGAGTTGAAAGTTTTTTTTTTTATTATTTTTATGAAGAATGACTTTGTATATTTATTTGACGTGGTAAAAAATTAGAAACTTTATTTGATTATTTGATTTTCTTAAAAAAATAGAGAATTTGGGTATGCTCAAATGAATTGTATAGATGGAAAAATAGAGCTTATGAAAGTTAACTAATTTAGGTAGCAAATGATTTTAGCTTGCCAAGAAATCCTACATATGAATTTATATACACATAAGTAAAAATTCTACAAAATATTGGAATTCTCGGAATTCATTTGTTAATTTAAATAAATTAGTAAATATGGACTACCTATTGGGGACAAAACATGACAGATTAGTAAGGTAACTTTTAACGAGATAGATGTCATTGGAATTTAATGAAATTTTATATAGAAGTTTATGTGTATGCTAATAAAGATCCTTATAAATTTTTATGTAAAATAATAAGAATTGATAAGGTAAAGAATTTAAGAAATATAAATTGTTATGTGAAGATTGAACAGGCAGATTTGGATTACTTTTGTAATTATATTATTTGAAGGCTTAAATGGTATTTTATATGGATGAAATAAACTGTATGGATTTATATATATATATATATATATTATAAGAGAATTTCTTTAAAATTTTATAATTTTTAGAATTTATTTAATAATGTAAATAAATTGAGAAAGGTAAATTGTTAGCCGAATAATAAATTGGATATAAATATGAAGCTAAGTTTCTTTTGTTAATTAAAATTGTAAATGATGTTGGATGTAGATAAAATAATTTATACATATTAACATGCGTGTTATAATTATATTTACCGAATCTTAGAGAAAAATAATAAGAATTTATATGTTGGAAAAATGATGGACTATAGACAATTCTTTTAAAGTAAAATGGAATAAATTTATGGGGTCCTAGAAATTATTTCATTTTAGGCAATTAATGATATTAAAAATTAATGAAATCATTTATACAAGGTAGGTTATATATTAGGAAAATCACATAATATTTTTTGGATTGAATGGATTTGATATGTAAGGAAGGATAGTGGAGCAATGAAAGTTATATAGTAAAGTTAAAACAAGGTAGATTTGGAGAGCTTAGGAAATATACGTAACTAAGATGACAAAAGACCTTAGAAATGTGTTAAATTTTTTTGTGCAATGTTTGGATCATCTATGTGTTTATGTTTAGTGTGATTTTATTGGTTGTTGATTGATTTTTCTTTTAATTTGTGTTTAAAGTTTGTTTAAAGTATTTCATTCAGGTTGAAAAATAAAACAATGGAGTTTTAATTCAAATTGATGGATTATTAAGTGGAAAAACATGAGACACGGCCAAGATACTTCATGGCTTGGTCGTGTCCCTCATCCAAGGAAAGAGGCAGGATGTAAATCCTTAATTTTTGACCCAGTCTAGTCCAATATTTTTTAAATAGTCTAAAATAATTTTTATGATATTTTAATTAAATAATATTTATTTTAATATTTATTATTTATAATTTCTAATAAAAATAAAAGGTAATATTAAAAAATGTTAAAAATAAATAAATAATCGGCGACGAAAAATTTCGTCCCTGACAAAATTGGCTTGGGCCAATTCGCCGCAGGAAAAACCTATGGAGAATTGGCTTGGCCACAAGCCAATTCGCAGCAGGAATTGGCCTTGGGAAATCCTGCGGCGAATTGGCTGGACCGCAGGACAGTTTGTACGCAACTCTCACAATTCTCATAGCTGGCCCGCCCGTAGCCCGCATTAATTTTCGCTAGTGTAATTTTTGCCAGCTCGATTTTTTTCCAGCGCAGTTTTTTTCGAGACCCAATTCTATTTGGTTTTTATTTTTTTTTCTAAATGCTTTTTATTTCCTTAGACAATTAGAATTAAGTTTTAATTTTTTTCCTGTAAATACCACATTAAAACACACAAAAAAGTGGGGACTTTTGATCTTTTAAAAAAGGGAGAAAATTCTTGAACTAAAATTTTGAACCGAACTTGGGACTCTTGAATTCTTTAGGCCAAAAGAAAACCCTAGCAAGCAAGAAGAAATCCAAGACACAGCAACCAAAGGAGGCAACAAGCAATCGTCTCCAGATTGCTTTGCTCAACCAAAACCAAATCTGAAGCAGGCAACAACTTGGTTCAATTTCTTCAATTTGGTGGAGCCTTCAAATGTAGGTAAATTGATCTAAATTCAGTTTATTAAATCAATAATCATCTTTCAAGCCATCATCATACTGCCTTAGTTATTTAATTATTCCTTTAATTTAGTTTACGCAGTAGCATGAATTAATTCATACAATACCTAAGGTCTTAATTAAAGTAAATAATATAATCATTCAAAAAACAAATCTAATTTCTTAAACCCTAAGTTATTCAAACTCTAAATCTTAATTAAATTCTATTTTCAAACCTTCACAGTAGTTTTTATAATTTTATTCATTAAGTTATTTTAATATGTTGATAATTAATTTGGCTTTCTATGTTTGTTTCACTTAAAAAATACTTAAGTAGTTATTACAGCCAATATTAAAACTACATTTAACTTTGATCGAGGTAAAGCATCAAATCCTAAATTCAAAATCATAATCTACAGAACCAAGGTTTCAAACCATAAAACCCTAATATCTTAATATCGAGCATGCTAAGTTTTGAATTCCAAAACCCCTAATTTCATGATGTTAGCCTTAAACCCTAATTTGATTAACTAAAAACCTTACTACTTTCTTAAAATTATAAAACCCTAATAAATTCCATTTCTCCAAAAACCCTCACAGTAGCGTAAATAATAATAATAATTTTAAAATTCTAAAACCCTAAATGTTAATTAAAGAACCCTAAATTGAGACATAAACCTAAATTTGTATCTTTATTTGCTTTAGTTAATTTTAAATTTGATTACGTAGTTTATTATATGTTTTGATTTATTTAATTTCAATGCTTGATTTATTTAATTTATCATGGATGGATATTTTCTTTATTATTATGATTATTATTTGTTTGTTTTGGTATTAAAATTGTAAGAGGCATGTTTTCACTTTGTGGGTACCTCATTAGTTAAATTTTATGTAATTTAAATTGCTTTTATATTTTGGACCAATGTAAAGGACACGTTTCCACCTTTCGGTGGGTGTCCTATTTAGTTTTAGACATGGGCGATGGAAGGACATGTTTCCATCCTCGGATGTGTGTCTATTTATTTATTTTGTTTAGACATTGCTTTGATTTTAATATAATGATGTGTTATTTTAATTGTTGCATGTAGTATGGATAATATTGTTATATTTAAGAATTTTATAATATTAAGACCTACAAATGAGGCCAGTTCCAATGAATCGGGCGTTGTGGGGGTGCTGGGCCATTTCCCACCTTCCCCACACGTACCCAACTTTCCAAACCTATTAGGGGGTTGGGGATTCCTTAGGAATAGAGTCATCCATCCCTTTCTTTTTCCAGGCCTGTCTGGGTGGCTACTCTATTTTCTAGGCCTGTATTCTTTAAGGCCCCGAGCCTAAACAGTACAAAAGTCACAGGAACCATTCCACTGGGAGTGGGGGCGAAAATCTCCGCTCACAGTGGCTACTCCACTAGGGATAAGAGAAGTTGATTCCATTAGTCTTTATATTATTCTATTCTTTCTTATTATGATATTATCCACTGCATCATTTAGATTGCATCGTGTGCGTGAGTTAGGATGTCCGTGTTACCCATGTTGTGTTATGTAAGGGATACCATACTTTCACTCAAGGTATGAAGATCGAGCATGACATAACTACTCATAGCCTTGTACCATTTGGTATATTCTTGCTATGGGAACCTAAGCCTTTTAACCCAAAGACTAAAGCCCATGTAATTGGCCTAGTTACTTTTGTTAGGCTTTTACCCCAAATGCATGTTATTTGACTATGGTTAATTTATCTTAGCTCAAACTATGGCTTATTTAGTTTGTTACTTTTCTAATATGATCTAAGTACATTGTAAGCTCAAAATAAAATTTTCTTTTCCAAAAGACCAAAGCTATTTTCAAAACTTTTTAAGATGGTCTTTGACCCAAATATTCTTTTCTCATGACCCAAATACAAAGCCTAAAATTTATTTTTATCTAAAATATTTTTACAATGGGCTTAGAAACAAAATTATTTTCATCCAACCTTTAAAAGAGCTTACAAATTATTTAGGTCAATTATGGAAATACCAAAAATTAATTATGAGCCTACTTTATACTAAGAATTATTAACCATGAGCTTGTTTTTGGCATGAATCATTAGTTACTTTTTTCAAGTGAGAAATTTATTTATAATAAACCTCTTAATTTAGTTTTAATCCAACATAGCATAAAAACTACTTTAGTTAGTTGAATGGATTAAAACCTAATTAATGGGAATTATCATGAACCGATTTCTATTTTGAAAATATAACTATTGGTTGAAACATCCGAGGGAAATATTCGAAAACAAGAAACCCCATATTGGTATTTTGTTAACCATATACCTAGAAAAAAAGACTCACCATCCGTGTGTGGAAGTTATAAGGTTGGAAGGGACGTTCTACTTATCTTTGTCTATTGTTTGTGCATATATGCATACATGCATCACATGACATATCATTAATCCTTTCTGGCTCACAGACCTAGAGTATGGAAATTCAAGAGCATACAACGACACCGCCTACAATATTGATTTTTTATTCAAGTGCTTCATTGAAAGGATGGATGCAAACCAGTTAAGGGACATAGTCGATGAAGTTGTCAAAGCTAGGATGGCCGAGCTACAAGATCAATTGGTTGAAATTATGAAGACCCAATTAATTGAAATTCTAGATCTCATCAACAATGCTAACGAGGCATCTCCCATCAACATGAGAAAGAAGGGAAACGCAGCATCCACGGAGAACACGTTCACTAATAGAGATCGAATAAAAAATGAGGGATCAATCCCTATTTTGAGAGACCAGCCGAACCATATGCTGTCTAAGTGGAGCAATAAGGGCGGCTACCACCCTAGTGGACAAAGTCAAAGGGACAAAGAGAAGAACTATTTTTCTATAAAATGGAATTATCAACCTAGCAATCAAAATACACAAAAGGTAGCTGATGTTAATGCCACTGGTCAAGGAGGAATGAGGCAGTTTTTGGAATTGGGGAAGCCGCTATCTTGGGTTCTCAATAAGCTACAAAAGAAGGGATTATTAAATTCATTAAAGCTTAAAACACTGAACATGATTAAATCTAGAATTAATTAATTTAGCAACAATCATATAACACGTGACTTTCAATATAGATAACTTCTTTAAATTTTTCCATGCAAACTGAAATCAGATCATATATTTGGATAACGGGTCACTGTTGGCAATTTAATGTCCAATCTCAAGAATCTATATTGACAAATGTGCCCACTATCACTGATGATATAATGTGTCCATAAATAACACGATGTGTCCACTATTACTATGGACATCCACCATCTGGCTAGCCTTTTAATCCCAAGC
This sequence comes from Garcia nutans, assembly GCA_947685225.1. Classification (NCBI taxonomy): domain Eukaryota; kingdom Viridiplantae; phylum Streptophyta; class Magnoliopsida; order Malpighiales; family Euphorbiaceae; genus Garcia; species Garcia nutans. Next base: position 32,294,126 of record CANTUV010000013.1, read on the forward strand.
TAGATCTAAAATTAATATGGTTTGGGCAATTCATTAATTTTAGTTAACATTGGATTAACATTGAATTATGTGTACCATTTCAATGGAATAATACTTTGTTAATTATTTAGTATTACACATATTTGTCACATATCTAAAGTTTATTACTCTTTTCCATACTTTTGACACATAAACATGAATTCTCAACACAAAAATAAGAAATACAAATATACAAGCCTCATACCAAGCCCGTATATCACAAAATACAAGCCAAAAATATTATCCAAGTACCCACAGCCATGGCATCTCAACCCCACGTCTGTGGGATACAAAATGAAGCTGTCAAATACCATTGTAGACCTCCACGATCGTGGCACTCAACCCCCATGTCCGTGGCATTCTAAACAGCTTTGTTTCATTAAAATTTTTAAACAAACAGCCTCACTCTCAATCCGACAGTCGTGGCACTCAATTAGCACGCCGGTGGCATTGGTTTTGGGTCTGTCTTCGAAGTAAATCTTTCTCCGACAGTCCCAAATTCAATACCATGCCCACGGTACCTATGAGCCATGCCCGTGGCATCCTAAAATTGTGTTTTCTACACTTTTAACTTTATTAAACAAAAACATATTGAAAATCTATGTTAAAGATGTATCAAAACTAAATTTTTTACATAAAAAGGGTTCGTATCAAATACTTTAATTAAACTTCAATTAATCAAGCCTTCAATCATCACTCATGGCTAAAAATAATATCAAACCTTCGAATTCTTATAAAGGTTGAATTAAGAACCATACTCATCTCATAGAATTTTTTTTTAAATTCATTTTTCACTCATCAATCCATTTAATCAATACTTTGAAGAAATAATTCATTATAAATGACTCAATAAATCAATTCAAATATTAAAACTCATAAAAATTCAAATATTTGCAAATTAAAATATATAAGCACATACCTCTTTAAAATTCTTCTTTTTCTCTTTAATCACTTGTTGATAATCTCACCTACTCTAGCTAATTCTCTTAAAAATTTGTAGCAGAAAATGAATTTCCTTTTATTCTTGATTAATGTGATGAAAGGAAGAATAAAGTAGAGAACATGGTGATGGTGGTGGTAGATGGCGTGGATGATGGAGAAAGAAGAGAAGATAAAAGAAAATTCTAGACTATATACACACACACATATATACATATAATAAGTTCAATATAGTGCGGAGAATCTCATTTTAACTATGGTGCACCCTCTTTCTTATCCTTTGATTCTAATTCGATTTTTAGTCTCATAAAATCATAAAAATATTTTTTTTCAGTAAATTTTAAGATTAACTATTTATATAATTTATCCAGGTCACTTTTATCACTATTCAATATCAATTATCAATATTAATTAAAAAGTTTACTGTTTAAAATTTTGAACATTATAATTCTCCCACACTAAAGAAATTTCGTCCTCGAAATTTATCTGTTATGGACGCTTGAAATAATTGAGGGTATTGCTATCTCATTGTCTCTTCGCTTTGGCTTCCTCTATCGAATGATTTGTCCACAACACTTTTACTAAATGAATGCACTTATTACGCAACTCCTTTACTTCATGAGCTAAGATAGCAATTGGTTCTTCTTCATAATTCAAATCTGGCTAAATTTCAATGGACTCTGCTTGAATCACATGTGAAGGATATGATCTATATCGCCTAACCATTGACACATGGAATACATTATGAATCTTAGCCAGTTTTGGAGGCAAAGTTAGTCTATAAGCTATTGGACCTACACGTTCAAGTATTTCATATGTTCTAATAAACCTAGGACTTAGTTTACCTTTCTTCCCAAAGTGAAGAATCTTCTTCCACAGTGATACTTTTAAAAATACCTTACCTCCCACACTATATTCAATGTCACGTCATTTCAAATCTGCATATGATTTTTGTCTATCCATTGCAATTTGTAATCGATCCTTTATAAGCTTTAATTTGTCTTCAGTTTGCCTTATGAGATCAAGTCCCACAAGTTTGCTCTCATTCAATTCTACCCAACATAATGGAGTTCTACACTTTCTTCCATAGAGTGCTTTATATTGCGCCATTCCAATACTCATTTGATAACTGTTATTATAGGAAAATTCTACTAAAGGTAGATATCTATCCCAACTACCTTCAAAATTGATTACACAACTTCTAAGCATATCTTCAAGTACCTTATCCAATGCTTTTGAAAACTTTTTAAAAATCTTGAAGTAAAGCGAGGGTCTCGATATGAAATAATAGACATTGACACTCCATGAAGCCTGGCTATCTCATTAATATACAATTTAGCAAGTCTATCCATTGAATAATCCACTCGAATGGGAAGGAAATGAGCTGATTTGGTTAATCGATCAACAATTACCCAAATTGTACCATGTTTCTTTTGGGTGTTCAGAAGTCCAGTCACAAAATCCATAATGATTCTATCCCATTTTCATTCTGGTATTGATATAGGTTGCAAAAGACCTGATGATACTTGATGTTCTACTTTGACTAGTTGACACACTAAACACCGAGTCACATATTCAGTAATATCTCTCTTCATATCAGGCCACCAATAATGAGACTTCAAATTTTGGTACATCTTATTGCCTCCGGGATGTACAATATATGTAGTATTATGAGCTTCACTAAGTATGCACTCCTTTAGTTCCTTTGCATTAGGTACATACAATCGACCTCTATAATACAATTCACCATCTTCTAACACAACATAATATGGCTTTTTACCTTCATGCACTTGTTTCAACATTTCTAATAACTTTTCATCTAGTTTCTGAGCTCTTATTACTTTTTGCTTTATAGTTGGTTCAACCCTCAATTTTGCTAACATAACATATTATATCATTTAGTTTATTTAATTGATATATACATATAGTATTATAATATTCTATATACAACATACATGCTAAAGCTTTTCGACTTAAAGCATCGGCTACCACATTAGCTTTTCCAAGATGATAGTCGATGATACAATCATAATGTTTAATCAATTCCATCCACCTCCTTTGTCTTAAGTTTAGTTCTTTTTACGTTGGCATGTATTTCAAACTTTTATGGTCAGTGAAAATATAGCACCTTTCACCATGCAAGTAATTTTGCCAGATCTTAAGAGCAAATACAATAACAGCCAACTCCAAATCACGTGTAGGGTAATTCAATTCATGAGATTTTAATTGCCTAGAAGCATAAGCAATTACCTTACCCTCTTGCATCAATACACAACCGAGTCCCTGATGAGAAGCATCATTATAAATCATATAATCCTTATCTGGGGTCGGTTGTGTCAATATCAGTGCTTCAGTCAACAAAGCCTTGACACTGGGCATTCCACTTAAATTTAGTTTCTTTTCTAAGAAGCTTATTTAAAGGAAATGCTATCTTCGAAAACCCTTGTACAAATCTTCTATAGTAGCCAGCTAACCCAAGAAAACTTCAGACTTTTGTTATATTTTTTGGAGGTTGCCAATTTAAAATAGTCTCAATTTTACTAGGATCCACACGTATACTATTAGCTGATACTACATTACCTAGAAATGCCACTTATGTCAACCAAAAATCACATTTCGATAGTTTAACATAAAATTGATTCTCCCTTAGTGTTTGGAGTATAATCCTCAAATAGTTATCATGCTCCTCTTTATTTTTGGAATAAACCAATGTGTCATCAATGAAAACAACTACAAACTAGTCTAATAGGGTTTAAAGACTCGATTCATCAAGTCCATAAAAGTTGTTGCAACATTCGTTAAACCAAAAGGGCATAACCAAAAATTCATAATGTCCATATCGAATTTTGAAACTTGTATTTGGAATATCTACTTCTTTAACTTTCATTTGATAATAGCCTGATTTAAGATCAATCTTAGAGAAAACACCTGACGCCTTCAACTAATCAAGCAAGTCATTAATCCATACTTATTCTTAATAGTCACTTTATTCAACTGCCGATAATTTATACACAATCTTAAGGTACCATCATTCTTCTTCACAAATAAAACCAGTGCATACACTAGATTTAATAAAGCTCTTATCAAGTAATTCCTGAAGTTGCATTTTTAACTCTTGTAACTCCGGAGGTGCCATTCTATAAGGTGGAATAGAAATTGTACCGTATCCGGAACCACATTAATAACAAATTCTACCTCCCTTTCTGGTTGTACTCCAGGTAATTCTTCCGAAAAAACATCTAGAAACTCACTCACTGTAGGTATATTTCCCAATACCTTGCTTGAATGTCATGTATCATTAACATAAGCAAGGTAATCTTCACATCTCTTCCTAATCAACCTTCTAGCTTTAGCTGTAAAAATCAAACTAGAAGGATAAAATTATTTTTCTCCTCGGACCACAATTTCACCATAATTCGAAATCTTAAAAGTTACAACTTTATTACAGCAGTCCATAACTGCTTAATGTCAAGACAACCAATCCATTCCCAAGATTACATCAAAATCATGGAATGGAAGTTCAATCAGCAGGAAGTTCTACATCATGAACTCTAATTGAAGAATTTTGATATACTCTATTTACCTTCACACTATGGCCTGAGGGATTAGTAACTTCTATCTCATAATCAAGTTTATCAACATATATTTTCTTCCCTGAAGCTATAGTTGTACATATATAAGAATGTGCAGAACCAGGATCTAATAAATGCATACATAACAAGATAAAGTAAAGAAAATTTACCAACTACAACATCAGGAGCATCCTGGTCCTCTACAGCTTTCCCGACATAAGCCCTAGCTGGAGCACTACCTCGAGTCTAAGGTATATCCACTGTTTCAGATCCTCTTTGCTGACTAACACTGGGTCGACCACCTCTACCTGTCCTACGACCTATTTGAGACTTATGCACAGAACTCTGTCCTTCAACAACTTCAAGTTCTTTTATCATTGGACAATCTCTAATTTTATGCTCCGAAGAATCACATTTCAAACAAGCCCCTTTTCAATACGAACAATCTTCACTTGCATGACCCTTACCATAATATTTACAAGGTGTAGTAACATCCCTTGAAGATGAGCTTGTAGCAACTCCAAACTTACCACCTCTAGACTTCTAAAAACAAGCTCCACTTCCTCTACCAGATCCCTGAGTTTGAGCTTGAATATTTCTTTGTCTTTTTTGGCCATCTTGTTGTTGTTCATTAGAAAATCCCTTCTTTAATTGTTGTCTTCTTCTCTGTTCTTGTTTAATCTCATTTTCTATGGCAACTGCAGCATTAACAAGAGTGGAAAACTCTTTAATCCTCATAGTTACTAAATATACCCGAATTTGACTGTTCAAACCCTGTTCAAACCGCTTACACTTCTCTTCCTTAGATGAAACTAACTCTGAAAAATTTTTAGTGAGGTGAACAAACTATCTCTCATATTCAGACATAGATGACTGTCTTTGCTTAAAATACAAAAACTTTCGATGCTTCACCGCTAAATAAATCTCACTGATAAATTTCTTTTTAAATTATTCTTGAAAAAATGCCTAAGTGAGTCTACCCACAGGTACACCTTTCTGCTTTGTATTCCACCAAGCATAAGCTTGTTCGTGCAATAAGGAAAATGCACACTCAAATCTTTCCTCATTAGTGTAATGCAGAAAATAAAAAACTCTCACAATCCTCTCCATCCAATACTTTGCTACTGAATACTCATCAGTATCATGAGCTTTAAAATCTTATGCTCCCAATTTCCTAATTCTCTCCAATGGAGATCTTTGGGGCACTGGCGGAGGAGGCTATGCAGGATGAGCAACTCCTATGATTTGCCTGAGAACTTCCCCTATATTTCCCACAAATTGGGAATCTAAGGAAATTTGTTCCGCAGAAGGTTTTGATGGTTGCTGATTCTCCACACTTGCTTGATTGTGTGAGGACGCAGCTTGTTCCTCCGCACCTTGATGGGATTCGAAAGCCATCTTATACCTTTGAATATTGAAAATCAACTGCATCAAACATTTATTCAATTATACAGTTCACACAACAATGGCAGTTGTACTTCTCTTTTTTTTAACCCATAAACTTAGGACCGCCTAAACCTGCTCTAATACCACTAAATGAAACATCCCCTACATAGTCTATAGGTTTAACTACATAGGTGATATCACTTAAGTACTCATACTTGACTATAAATATAATATATAATTATAACCAAAATGCTATAATACATTAATGCAAATATTAAAATTTCAAAAGTAATATCGTGATCATGCATATATCTATTTAATTTACAAAGAACTCCTATTATTAACTTACATTTTAAACATAATTATAATTCTCTTACTACCCTCAAACTTACACAACTGTCATACAAAATTATAAAATATTGCTATGTGAACCATACAAAATATAATATTTATAATATTGCTCCTTGAACCTTTATGATGTAGTTGATTTGAAATATATGTCTCTCACTCTGCAGTCTCAATTTTTTTTTGTTTGATCTGCGCTTTAGAAAATAATTCTAATACGATAAATAAAGCTTAGTTGTGGTTATGTATTTATAATATGCAAGAAATTTAAAGGAAAGAGAACTATATATAAACAAATTTAGAAACAATATAAATTATTACTTTAAAACATGAATAAAAAATTAATAAACTTATTAAAGCTTAAAACACTAAACATGATTAAATTCAGAATTAATTAATTTAACAATAATCATATAACACGTTACTTTCAATATAGATAACTTCTTTAAATTTGCCTATGCACACTGAAATCATATCATATATTTAGATAACGTGTCACTGTTGGCAAATTAATGCCCAATCTCAAGAATCTGTAATGGCAAATGTGCTCACTGTCACTAGTGACATAATGTGTCCATAAATGGCACGATGTGTCCACTATCACTATGGATATCCACACTCTGATTAGTCATTCAATTCCAAGCTAGATCTAAAATCAGTATGGTTTAGGTAATTCATTAATTTTAGTTAACATTGAATTAAAATTGAATTATGTATACCATTTCAATGGAACAATACTTTGTTCAACATTTAGTATTACATATATTTGTCACATATCCAAAGTTTATTACTCTTTTCCATACTTTTAACATATAAACATGAATTCTTAACACAATAATAAGAAATACAAACATACAAGCCTCATACCAAGCCTGTATATCACAAAAAACAAGCCAAAAATATCATTCAAGTACCCCACGACCGTGACATCTCAACCCCATGCCTGTGGGATACAAAACGAAGCTGTCAAATACCATTGTAGACCCCCACGGTTGTGGCACTCAACCCCCGAGACAGGGGCATTCTAAATGACTTTGTCTCATTAAAATTTTTAAACAAACAGCCTCACTTTCAATCTCACGGTCGTGGCACTCAGTTACCATACCCGTGGAATTGGTTTTGGGTCTATCTTCAGAGTAAATCTTCCTTCGGCAGTCCCAACTTCAATACCACGCCCATGGTACCCATAAGTTTAATCTAGTGTGGGCAATCTTATTTTAACTATGGTGTACCCTCTTTCTTATTCTTTGATTCTAATTTAATTTTTAGTCCCGTAAAATTATAAAAATATTTTTTTTCAGTAAATTTTAAGATTCACTATTTACATAATTTCTCCAGGTCACTTTTATCACTATTCACTATCAATTATCAATATTAATTAATAAGTTTACTATTTAAAATTTTGAACATTACATGCATAGTGACTTTAAGTCGAGTTGGACCTTAGAACTGTCGTGCTTCCAAAATCGGGGCGTGACAGGATTATAGGTTTCACAACCAAAATTCTCGATATTTAAATCAAATATATGTGTGTAATTTCTTAAAGGACCAAAAAAGAAATTAATCATCAAGTTCACCATTATAGATCACATGTATTCTATAGGAAATTGACTAATAAATGAAAATATTGATAACTTTTGGACAAAGAAATGCAATGTTTGAAAAATAAAAGGAAGAACAATTTGACAAAAATTTAAACAAAAGCTAACTAACTACAATGATCTTAAATGTTGGTGAAATTAGAAAGAAAATTAAATTCGCTTGAAGATAAGGTTAGTTGCAAGTCTTCGAGTGTTGGTAGAGTTTTATTGATGCCTTCTTTCTCTCTTTCTTCGATTTTATAGCTTGGTTTATATATATATATATATATATATATATATATTATCATAGTTTGGTTGATAATTGTCTCCCTCAGTTTCTCTCCATTTATGTCACTTCTTAATTCTTTTTTTAAAGTCATTCTTACCTGAATTGGATACATATGTACTCAGTGAATAAGATTAGTTGCATTTTCTATTATCACTTATTTGAGTAATTTTTATTAGCCAGATGTACATACATTCAGTCTAGTTAAGAATTATCAATTTTTTTTAACTTTGTTATCATATTTCTTCTACTGACCACATTCCCTTTCTCACCATACCATGATATTTTCTTTCTTTCTCACAAACTCAACTAATTTTCTAACTTTCACAAGTCTTGGGTTAGGGTATTGTATTTAGACTTCGCCCATTTTAATTGTTAGTGCAAACAATAAGATTAGTTTAGCAATAGAATTTAATAGAGAGTAAAATAATAAAAATCAGAAAGCACATATATAATATTACACCATAAAAATAATTAAAACGAATAATCATACACATTAATTAAAATATCATATCATTTGCTTCATACTTCCATTTATAATTTATGATACACTAGTGCATAAAAAAATACAGAATGATGATATATATATATATATATATATATAATAATCAAGCTTTTCTAAAATTATAAGCTCCATGTAGATGATATTATAATTAATTATAGTAATTTATAGTAATTTTTGTTATTACATAGAATTTGATTGATTGATTGATTGCTACATTGTTGCATGAATAATCATGAAATAGAACAAGCATTGGGATTCTCATCACTGAAGAGCTGTGGCGGTGGGATTCGCTCAATCACATAAAAAGGCTGATAATAGTACATCATCTTTTTCATATTTTCATCATCAATACTACTTGATATGATTTCCATGTTATTTTCTTCTTCCTTGCTATTATTATTTTCTTCTTCTTTATTTTCAGTTTCTTTGTTTTCGCCACCTTCTTCTTTCTTATTGGCTTCTTCTTCTGGAGGTTTTTGATCATCTTCTTTCTTTTCTGTGTTTTCTTCTTTTGGTTTTGCTTCTTCAGCAGCTGGTTTCTCTTCTTCTTTTTTCTCTGGTTCAGGTTCTGGCTGTGGCACTATCTTCGCTTGCTTTTTTGTGCGTCTATAAACATAATCAACCAGCTTTTCAGCATCCATTGTTCCTGTCACTATCACTTTCCCTGTGTTTAACTCTGTTATCGCTGTTTGCACACCTGTAATGCATATGCAGTAATTTTCACTATCTCATAATTAAATTAACCATTTAATTTCACATTCAATAAGTAAAATAAATCAATTTTGTGTCTTCTTTTAAAGACAAAAGTAGTAAAAAAAAAAAACTTAAAAAGTTAGTGCAAACTTGTAAAAGAAACATATCTGACGTGGCCTGATAGACAATATATTACACCGATTACACGTGTCTTTGGATAAGTGACTTCCATCTTCTACGCTGTAAGCTTGCGTATTTAAGTGATTGTCTGGCTAAATTTGAAAAGGAACAAATTTAACTATTGGAAAGTTTGGTTTATTTCAACTTATAAGTTTATGAAATTTTGCTTCTTTATTTATTTTTGTTTTTACCCATTAATAGCTGAGGCATAAAAATTTGAGGCTAAGCTAGATCTGCAACTAATGCCACGTGTAAACCATCAGCTGGTTGTGGCAACATCACCTACCCAGGAATATGTTACTTTTTTCTAGCAGTTTGTCAGTCACACTCAAACTTTGTTGAGGTGGTTGTTTTCTACTATCATCTGGGAAAGGAGATTTCTTTTCTTTTTAATTTGGTTCCACAAAAACAATTAAATTGAAGCCTTCCAGCCCTGGAATCAAAACACCAATAATAATTAAGAGAGTAATTGGAGATAAATCTTGATTTATTTATTTATTTAATAATTACCTCTCATTTTGAGTATCTTTTTTTTAAGTTGCTCAGCACAGGCCTCACAATGCATGTTTACATTTAGCTCCACGGTTGTTGATTCACTAGCCTGTAGATTGCATTTTTACAGAAGGAAGCATCTTTAATACTAATTAAGATTAAGAGAGCTTTGTTGATTATGTATCATATTTTGATAATAAATTTTGTTTAAAAAAAACAGATACAATTATAAAAAGAACTGCTTCTAACGCAAGACCTGTGAAGTGAAAACTTGGGGCATTGGTTCCCCCTCAGTTTCAGGCAATGGAGACAAAACTTTAGCTATTCTCTTAGTTTTCTTCATGATTCTATTACAAACAGCTTGAGGTTCAATTATTCCTTTTATAGTAACTTGGTTTTGAGCCATATCTATGACTACTCCTTCCACACCTGTAAACAACCAATTAAATTAATTAGTTCTTATAAAATTTAGATTCAATTGGACTTGTAACTAAGAAAACGAAGCAATATAACTGAAACTAAAACAAAATTAATTTGTTTTTTTAAGAGTAAAGAAAAAAGAAGGAAAAAGAGACCTCTGATTTTCATGATAGACTTCTCAATCTTCTTAGCACATCCCACACAATGTAAGTCCACGAACAAGATGACGGGAGATGGTGGTTTTGGCTCTTCCTTCTTCTCTTCAGCTGGGGTTTCCTCTTTTTTCTCTTCTGCTGGCTTCTCCTCTGGCTTTGCCGCCTCAACAGCCTACCAATCATAAAGAAACCATGCATTGGATGAAATATGTACGACCTTTACAAACATAAAAAATAAATAGAGAAAATGACATATACATACCAGTTTAGCGTCTTCACCCATATTTGCAGTAACTTTGTTGTAGAATTATATAATAAATTAAGAAAGAAAAAGTGCCGAATGATAAATGGGTACGTAGTGAAACAGAGAGAGAGCAGAGATGAGATTATATATGAAGGATTGAGATGAGATTCATATAATAATAATAATGAATGGACGGTGGGGATAATAGGAGATACAAAAAGCGCAAGTGTATGATTCCAATGCACATGCAATGCCACTAAATCAACAAAGTTTAAATTATAATAATATTTCTTTCTTAAAACTTCAAGGCTGAGGAAGAAGGTAGAGAGAAAAGAGGGAGGAAAACAGAAGAGCGGAGTTGCCAGATTTATAATGGGGACTACAGAGAGAGAGAAGGGAGATGAATTGATGAAGCCGAGAAAGAGAAAGATGGTGACGAAAAAGAGGCCTTGAAAAGGACAATACTTCCATATCCCACCGACTCGTTGATTTCTTTTCATGACAATATGCTTATGTGTCAGACAATTGTAACATGTTAAATGGATAATCTCACTCACAAATTTTCTCATAATTAAAAAATTTAATTAAATAAATAATATAAAATCAATTATTATCACATAACCCTATCTGTTTTCTTTTTATCTAAATTTTCATAAATTTTTCCTCCTTAATTTAAGAATAATGATATCGTTAATTTATTGATGGGCGGTAGCCATGTCTTCTTTCTTCATCTTTTTAAATTTGTGCTCTTTCTTTTTTTTTTTTTGTTTTATATATTCTTATTTATATTTTTTACATTAAATAATTTCTAGATTAATATAGATCTCAAACTTACTATTTGTTTCAATTTTCATCTTTCATTTTTTTTAAATAAAACTAAATACAATTTAAATTTTTGTTATATAATTTTGTTCTTTCTTATTTGAAGGTTATATGTCTTCTTCAGATGAAGATTTATCCTTCTTTAATGGATGTTTTTTTTTTCAAATGAAAGTATCCTTCTTGCATGGAAGGTGATGGTGATTCAATACGTTGACAGATGAAATGAGTGCATCGTTAAAAGTCAGATTGCTTGAGGCATATTACTATTATTCACTGTTTGTGTAGAAAAAATTCATAAAAATTCAGTAATTTCATTAGCTATTTACATCTTATGTACATTAAAATTATATAATTTTATTTGTACATTACATATGTACTCTTTCATTTATTAATTAAAATTTATTTAGTATTAAAAAAATTAATTAAATATATTTAATCTATCAATTATTTTTTTTAAGAAGAAGATTAATATCAATAAACATGAACCATAATTACAAAAGCCTAAATCATGCCAGAAACAATCCAACTGGAAAAATATAAATAGAGCAAAAAACATAATATCAACTAACAGAAACAAAAGCAACCAGAACAATATATAACCTCAAGCAACAACAACCAAAACAAACACAAAATAATAACATAAAGAAACCAATAGAACCAATAACAAAAGGAACCAAAACTCTCCTCAAAGAATCTCTTGGCTGAAATACAAATAGAAAACAAAGGGAAAGAACCCTCCATCGATGGCCATAACAAATAGATGAGGTTGAAAGCTGAGACTTTTTGCAGAGCACATAAGCTGCAAGGCCATCCATAATAAAATATAAAGATGAAAACTTGAACACCATTACTACGCCAAATATATACTATATTTGAAAATTTATAATAATTGTAAGCAAATAATCATTTTCTCATATCAAAATACTTCGAATTGATTATCATAAATATTTTCCTTCAATGATATGTTAGAGATTTTCTTCAAACTAACAAGTTAGAGAAAATAAAGTAAATTATAAAAATTAAATTGCAAAAATTACAAAATTCAATCTAAATAAAATTTAATTAATAGCAATTAAAAATAAATCTAACAAAAAAATTAAATAAACCTAACATAAAATTAAATAACCTAACCAAATAATAAACCTAAGTACCTAATCAAATAATAAAGCTAAGTAAAAATTAAAATAAAACAATTAATGTAACTAAAATTAAAATAAAAACCTAAAAAAAGTTAAATTATGGAAATTAAAAAATTTTAACATAAATCAAAATAAAATTATAGTTTACCTAAAATCAAATTTAAATAATTCATAAAAAAAAACTCAAAAAGAAGTTAAAAGTACTAGAAAATTAACAAAAAAAAATCAACCCAAAAATATTACAAACAACACAAAAAAAATTCATACAACAACCACACAACACAAAATTAACCTGAAAATTATATAACAAACAAATAAATAAATACGGTAAAAAAAATCAATAACAAAAAAAATCAAATAACATAACAAATTGTTCAAAAATCAAATAACACAACAAATTATTCAAAAAATAAACACATAACAAAAAATATCAAAAACAATGCATTAAATAGTAATGGATGGTGGAGGAGAAGCAAAAAAGAGAGTGAGAAATGATGATAAGAGAAAGAATAATAATTTTATCCATCATAATTACAAACATGATAATCAAACAAAAATAAATAATAAATCAAAAGAAATATATAAAAAATATAAATATAAATATAAAAAAATATAATATATTACTTACACGTCTGTGGAAAATAGTGTAGCTAAAAAGGAAGAAGAAGATAATAGCGTAATAGTTATGATTTTATTTTATGTTATATATATATATATATTATCAATATCAGATACGATATTATAATCATATTTGAATTTGCCGAATAAATATAATTATTATGAACATTAAACAAGAAATCATATTTCTGTTTGAATTCTTTAAATAAATATAATTATTACCAATATCATATATCATAATACTATTTAAACTTTTTAAATAAATATAAACCAATATCAAATAATATCTTAATTATATTTGAACTCTTTAAATAAATATTTATTATATAATAAGTAATAAATTTAATTTGAAATTTTAATAAATTAAGACATGTAAAAATATTGAGATAGCGACATGTGGCACAATATTATGATATCATTAGATATTTATATATATATATATATATATATATATGAGTTAATAGAGCGCATTTTAGTTAATAAAGGGTATTTTGTATAATAAGCAAGTGGAAAAAGAAATCATATGGAATACATTATCATTATCTCACTTAGATCCTTAAACAAAACAATGTGAATTGTAAGTTCAAAAGATAATTCATTTACAAAATATTACAAATTAATTGCTAGATGCATTTACTAATTTAAAGACGGTTATTAAATATCATATACCAGCTGAAAATGGTCCAATTCGAATTGATGTCCCTGTAGATAATCACATATGCAAATAACAATAATCCATGTCTAAAGTGTAGAAGACAAATACGTTCTAGGGATGAAAACCTTGAAAAAGAAAAGGACCAAATAATCAAGATGATCATATTATGGAGGCAAAGACTCTTGAAAAGACCCAAGATGTAATTGATCATAAACTCCTAGAAGAGGTTCAAGTACTTGAAAATAATAAAAATCAAGAGATATTGATAAGTTATGTCACTAAAGGAAAAAAGATGGAACTAAAAAGATGTAGCTATTGACAATATTTTTGTATGTAATGCTATTGTTGATATTTTGAAATAAAATGAGGATATTGAACCTGTGCATTTTTTGAGGATTTTAGGCACAAGAATTATTGAAAAAATGAAAAGACACAATTCAAGTAGAATTAAATTCACTTTCAAAACATGAAATTTTTTTACCTGTAATCCAAACACTTAAAGATGTAATATTAGTGGCATTCAAATGAGTATTTTGTGCAAAAATGAAATTATAATATATAAAGCATGACTAGTTGCATAAGAATTTTCACAAAAACCTGGTATTGATTATAAAGAAATATATTCTCATGCGGTGGATCACTTTTAGATATCTTGTTATTTTGGTAGTATGTAAAAAACTTAATACGGGTTTGATGGATGTTGTTACAACCTATTTATATAGTTCACTTGATAGTAAAATTTATATAAATATCCCTAAAAGATTTAAGATGCCTAAAGTATGTGAGTATTCCCAAGAAGTTTGTTTGATGAAGTTACAAAGTCATTATTATCATACTCTCAGTGAATATTTGATAAAAGAATGACATAAAAATGATTATATTTGTCCATGTATTTTTATAAAAAGATATGAATTAAAATTTGTTATTATTGTTATATACGTTGATGATTTTAAAAGTCATTGGAAACACCTAAAGAGCTTCAAAATGGACCTAATTATTTAAAGAAAGTATTTGAAATAAAAGATCTTGAAAAAATAAAATTTTATCTTAGCTTGCAGATTGATCATTTAAATAATAAAATTTTTATTTATCAATCAACTTATACCGAAAAGGTCTTAAAATAATTTTATATAGATAAAGCACATCTATCAAGTACCTAAATAGTTGTGAGATCACTAGAAGTAAATAAAGACCCCCTTTCATCCTCAAGAGAATAATGAAGATCTTTTTTATCCAGAAATATTATATCTAAGTGTTATAGGTGCTTTGATGTACCTTACAAATAATATAATATCAGATATAATATTTATTGTAAGTCTATTAGCAAGATTTAATTATTCTCCAACACGAAGACATCGGAATGGAATTAAGCATATATTCAGATATCTTCGAGGAACAATTGATATGGGATTGTTTCATTCAAATGAATTTAAATTATATATAATTAGTTGGTTATACAAATATAGGATATTTATCTGATCCAAATAAAATTCAATCTCAAATAAGAAATTTATTTGCATATGGAAATACAACTATATTATGGTGATATGCAAAACAAACTCTATTTGCTACTTTCTCAAATCATGGAGAAATAATCACAATGCATTAAGCAAATTGAGAATGTATTTGACTAAGGTCATAAATACATCATATCAAGAAAATGTGTAGTAAAAGAAGAAATTTCAACAATAATGTATGAAAATAATACAGGATGCATAGCTTAACTAAAGAAATAATATATCACAGGAGATAGAATAAATTATATTTCATCAAAATTCTTCACATATGACTTTTAAAAGAAAGGTAATATTTGGGGAGTTCAAAAAGGCAAACCCAAACAACTATTTCGGTGTGTCTTCAATTTCAAATTTACAACCCAATTAAAATTTAGGTCTGATTTCGGGTCTAAGAAAATTTTTTCTTGGACTAACTTGACTCGATCCGGTATTTATAATATATATATTTAATATTAATATATTATTATATAATATATATGTTTATATATATAAAAAAACTTATATATGTATACATAAAAGAAAGAGAAAACTGTTGCACCTTCAGTAGCTTTCTTCTTTCATTTATATAAATATGTATTATAAATAAGGTAAAAAGCTGCTGCACGAGCAGCTAATTTGTTTTAATATATTATATTATATATAATAAATGCAAAAATATATAGCCCGACTCGGCCATGCCCGAGTTGGCCCAGTCCGACAGGCCTAGGGTCGAGCCATGGGATGAAAATTTCAGCCAAAGTCTCTCTTGGGCCGGGCTTCGGGTTGAGATAAAACCCAGCCCGAGAACATCTCTAGATAATATAGATGTTCAACAAATTTATTGAGATAATAGTTTAGCAGATTTATTCACTAAGGTATTACCAACTGTTAGTTTTCAAAAGTTAAGATATAATAAACGAACGTGTAAACGTGTAAAAAAATTATTCTGTTGACCTAAATAAATTATAATTAGAACCTACACAAATATAGAGATAAAAAAAAATTTTAATAAATGGTTTTTACATATATAAAACAATTACTTGATACGTAATAAAAAAAATGCTAAATAACCATTGAACCTAACTTTTATGATATATAGATTTCTCCTTTTTCTAATAGTATATATTTTAGAAAAAGTAATAATAGATAAAAAGTAATATATATTGGACAAAAAATAGATATATTTAGTTATAGGTAATAGTAATAAATATATTAAAATTTATATTTTTCTCTAATTCAACTCATTTTTAAATTATTGCTTAATTTTATGGTATTAATTAATTTGAGTATCAATTAATTTTTTATTTAACTAGAATTTATCTTAAATACATTCATTAAAAAATATTTTCTAAAAATTAATTATATTTCTTCGATTAGCCTATTAAGAATTCAAACATTCATAATTAACTGCTGCTTTTCAGAACGTTTCAATGTTATATTAAGAAATAATATTATCATTACCAAAAACAAAAAACTGCATTATCTGAATTAAAATTCATATGTATTCAAATATTTTAACTTGTATTTTTTTCGCCATATTTCATGATGAAATTTAAACCATTTTATATTATTGAATCAATTAGCTCACTGATCATTTATTTTGAAAAAAGAATTTGACTGTCATTAAATCGAACTGATATAATTAACTTGTCAATTAATTCTACAGAATTGATTTCAATTGTAATTTGCGTATCTAATCTTATCAGTCTAAAACTTTGTAAGATCAAGACTTTTATTATTGGGATCATATTCATATATATATATATATATTGTATGTAAACAAATAAATTAATTTGTTATATATGTCGTGATTTGATCAGTTTTAATCTTATAATTTTTAATTGTTTTGTACTGCGATTTGATTATATTTACCTTCTTAATCATTCTGCATGAAAGCCAATACAATTTGGTCTCTGTCGATTAAAGAACTCATTCGATAAAACTCTTTTGCAGAGACTATATATGCAACTAATTAAATTTGTTTTTTAACTGAACTTATTAAACTCTTCGATTATAAAATTGATAGAAAAAGAAATTAAATATTAGTTAGGATATAAATTTATCCCTAAATCAGTTTTTTTTTTTAATAAAGCATTCTTTTAAAGTCAAATCGGATACAAGGGTGGTAAAACTCTCTATGTCGACTTTTCACTGGTCTAACTAATCTACAGATCAGTTTTTAATATGATAATATTTAGACTTATTTCAGATTCGAATATTTTTTTTATAGACTTAATGTTGCTATACATAATTTATTCTAAGAAGTGAAATTCGAGAACTAATTTAAGTATTGAAATTATTTATAAATAAGTCATATATATAATATATCAGGTGTACATACTTTAAATGTGATAATAGCTCATGAAACAAAAAAAAATATTAATGCATTTTCATTAAATAGATAATGAGACATAAACAAGAATATCCATTATTTTCAAAAATTTTAAATTTAAATCTCAAAATTAAATTTGCCTAAAAAAATACTTAGTTATATATGACTTGTATTTTAATAGTTAAGCGAAGTTATTATTATACCATTTTCATAAAAAAGTGGGGATGCAAAAAATGTGATATGTTTTGCGTGTAAAAGAGACATATATGGGAAGTTAACAATAACTTCACATGGGCTGCTGCCTTTTAGATCCCAAACCCCTTGTCGCTTCTTTTTTTCCCTTTCTAAGTTCTTTGTTCCAATGTTCAACAAACCATATTTATTCAAAAAGCCATTTCTTTTGGGTGTTGCTAATTTTGTAGGTGTTTTCTCTTGTCATTGATCAAATTTAATTTTGCATTCATTCTGTATATATATATATGTAAATCAATTTGTACCCTCTTTTTTCCTAATTTTTTCATCTCTCAATTGTTTTTTTCTTTCTTGGAGACCTAGTCCCACAAGCAAATTAATCAAAATGGAGACCATGACCCCCTTTTCAACCTCTCTTGGAGAGAGTAGCCTCCATAGCTAGTGGTCTAAGTGTGATTGATGGGTGTGAATTTTTTTATTAATATTAAGAAGGGATTTAATAAAAAAAATACTCCTATACATATCACTATAAAATTCTCCACTCCACTCACCTTAAGTATACCTAATTTGACAAAACTACCCTTTAATGAAAAAAAGCCCGCTCATTCTAGTTCTAATAAACATGTCACTACTTAGTTGATTTCAAATAACTCAAAATTCCTATCTCATTTGCCTGATCAAAATCAGCCCCTCTCTCTCTGCTCGAGCCGTCGACCGTCGATCGGTGAAATCCGTCATTGCTCGAGTCCTTCTTTGTCACATTTATGTTGTCTAGCTCTCTCTCTCTCTTTCTCTACCATTATTATGTTTGATTTAGGAAAGCATACGAGTAGCATTTTAATGTACATGTAATGATATGATCTTTGATTATGTATTATTTTCTTTAGTGGAGAGGCTCCTGTTTTGCAGGTTTATTTAACCACTCTTCACCCACCTTAGTTCATTACTCACCATTAAATCAAGAAAGTGATAGGGAAAGAAAAACAAAGGGAGAAAGGGTTCTTTTTGTTGGGTTTTTGGTGCTATTGATTTCAAGAAAAAAAAAAGTCAGATTTGTTGTTTAGCATTGTTGTTTTTTTTTTTTTTGATAAGAATGGTGTTGTTGTGCTAGTTTGTTTATTCTTTCTTTCTTGGCTGAATGAGAAATGGGTTTATAGCAAGAAAGAGAAAGTTCTTTTTTCTATGGAGAACAAAAAGTTTTTGCCTCTTGGTTTACGCCTTTAGAAGACCAGAGTTATTCGTATACCCTCACCAAACACCAAGTACTTGTTCTTCTTCTACTACTAATATTGAATTCTTGAATTTAATCAATTAGTTAATTATGAATTTGTAGGCATGAATTGAATGTAAGAGCAGTTCATGGGTTGTGTTTTAAAAATGATGATTTTATTGGTTTGTTTGAATATTGTTTGTTGTATCATGTAATCATTTTATTGATGGGAATTTTCTTTTTAATTGAAGATCATAAGTATGCTCATTATTTTTAGTTAAGATGTAATAGTCTTATCCCTAGTTGTGATAAAAAAACATAGATAATTGTTGCCTATGTAACAAAAATAGAATTTTCCAACTACTATTTGGATTATCTTCAATGGTTAAGGATTTAAATCCATGACACTCCTGCTAAGGAATCTTAGCTTGCTGACAATCTAACAGTGAGACCTATATAAAATGCGATATGATAATAAGAATTTCAGTGTACTAAATTTGATATTTTTTATAATCTTGGATGAAGGTTCTTTACATCAGTGACTTTGTGTTTTTAGTTAGAGATCAACTGTTGAAAATTTTTTATCATTTTATTGCATCCATGATAGGCTTATAAATTGGTTTTTTACACTTAATTTTGTTATTTGTGTTGTTAGTTTCCTTTGTTTATAGGAACCTTTGGGCAAGTAATAGTGAAGATTTTAAACAGAGGTTTGATATGAATAATAAGGCATTGTATTATAAACAGAGTGTGTTCTATTGTTCAAGTGTCTTAGTATTCAATTTTATCTGGTGTCTCGTGAGATATTTTTCCTATAGTTGATAGGATTTTTCTTTCTTGAGAGTAATTTTGTGTTGAGTTGATGAACACATTTGTGAATCATTATTATTTAAAAGTCAAGATGTGTGTATTTATTGACCGATCGTGATTGATCGGGATTGATCTTTGTCGATCTTAGTTGATATGGGTTGATATGGTTTAGATGAAATTATTAAAGAATGAGTCATTCTGTGCAATAAATGATGTTTACCTATTTCAAAATATCAATATTTTTTTATTGATGGTCATTGATCTTTGTTGTTTTTTTAATACTTGGTCCGTATGGTTTAGATGGACTTACCAAAGCACGTGTCATTTTGTGTATTATATATTGTTTAACTGTTTCAAAAGGTCAAGCAGTATTTTTTAACTGACTGATAGTTATTGATTTGTGTTGCTCTTTGATGATATGGGTTGATATGTCTTGATATGCTTTTGATATGCCTTGATATGAGAATACTAAAATATAAAGCATTTGTACTCTATATGTTGTTTAAATGTCTTAAATAGTGAATAAATATGGTTTTTTTTACTGATCTATGTTGATCTTCTATGATATGGGTTGATATGTCTTGATATGGTTTGCTATGACACTATAAAAATACATATCATTTGAGTTCTATATGTTGCTAAGATGTCTTAAATAGTAAAAAAATGTGGATTTGTTGACTGATCTGTGTTAATTTTTGATAATATGTTTGATATGGCTTGATATGACTTGATTTGTCTTCATATGGGACTACTAAAATAAAAAGCATTTGTGTTCTATATGTTGTTTAGATGTATTAAATAGTGAATAAAAGTGGTTTTGTTCACTGATCCGTGTTAATCTTCAATGACATTGGTTGATATGTCTTTATATGGTTTGATATAAGACTACAAAAATACATAGTATTTGAGTTTTATATGTTATTTAGATGTCTTAAATAGTGAAAAATGCGGTTTTGTTGACTGATCTGTGTTGATTTTTTATGATATAGGTTGATATATCTTGATGCGACTTGATATGGCTTGATATATCTTCATAATGGACTATTAAAAGCATTTGTGTTTTATATGTCTTTTAGATGTCTTAAATAATAAATAACCAAAGTTTTATTGTTGACTGATATGTTTCAATTTTTTATGATATGGGTTGATATGTCTTGATATGGTTTGATATGTTTTGATATGGGTCTTCTAAAATATGAAGTAATAGTGTTATAGATGTTGTTTAGATATTTTTAATAATACATAAATGTAGTTTTATTGACTGATAAGTATGGATCTTTGATAATATGAGTTGATATGTCTTGATATGGTTTAATATGAGATTTCTAAAATAAATGTGGATTAGTGTTATAAATTTTTTTAGATGTTTTAAATATGAAATAAATGTGGTTTTGTTGACTGATCAGTCTGCATCTTTGATGATATGGGTTGATATGTCTTGATACGGTTTGATATATCTTTATAATGGAATACTAAAAGCATTTGTGTTCTATATGTTATTTTGATGTCTTAAATAGTGAATAACTAAAATATTGTTAATTGATATGTGTTGATTTTTTATGATATGGCTTGATAAGGCTTGATATATCTTGATATGGGACTTCTAAAATAAGAAGCATTAGTGTTATAGATGTTTTTTTATATGTTTTTAATAAAACATAAATGTAGTTTTATTGACTGATCAATGTAGATCTTTGATAACATGGGTTAATATGTCTTGATATGGTTTGATATAAGACTTCTAAAATAAATTTGGAATAGTGTGGATCTTTGATAACATGGGTTAATATGTCTTGATATGGTTTAATATAAGACTTCTAAAATAAATGTGGATTAGTGTTATAGATGTTTTTTGGATGCTTTAAATAAGAAATAAATGTGGTTTTGTTGACTAATTAGTCTGCATCTTTGATAATATGGGTTGATATGTCTTGATATAATTTGATATGGTTTAATATGTATTGATATGAGACTACTAAAATTTGAAGCATTAGTGTTATAGTTGTTGTTTATATGTTTTAAGTAATAAATAAATGTGGTTTTACAGGTTCAGTGTTGATCTTTGATGACATGGGTTGATATGTCTTGATATGGTTTGATGCCTTGATATGAGACTACTAAAATATAAAATATTTGTGGTCTATATATTGTTTAAATGTCTTAAATAGTGAATAAATGTTGTTTTTTTTTACTGATTTGTATTGATCTTTCTATGATATATGTTGATATGTCTTGATATGGTTTGTTATGGCACTACAAAAATACATATCATTTGAGTTTTATACGTTGTTAAGATGTCTTAAATAGTAAAAAAATGTGGTTTTGTTGACTGATCTGTGTTAATTTTTGATGATATGTTTGATATGGCTTGATATGGCTTGATTTGTCTTCATATGGGACTACTAAAATATAAAGAATTTCTGTTCTATATGTTGTTTAGATGTC
Organism: Garcia nutans; assembly: GCA_947685225.1. NCBI lineage: Eukaryota > Viridiplantae > Streptophyta > Magnoliopsida > Malpighiales > Euphorbiaceae > Garcia > Garcia nutans. Next base: position 32,316,660 of record CANTUV010000013.1, read on the forward strand.
TTAAATAGTGAGTAAATGTGGTTTCACTGACATTGGTTTGATATGAAACTACAAAAATACATAGCATTTGAGTTCTACATGTTGTTTAGATGTCTTAAATAGTAAAAAAAAATGTGTTTTTGTTGACTAATTTATGTTGATTTTTTATGATATGGTTTGATAAGTCTTGATACGGCTTGATCTTGTTTGATATGGGACTGCTAAAATATGAAACATTTGTGTTCTATGTGTTGTTTAGAAGTTTTAAATAGTGAATAATTGTGGTTTTGTGGACTAATCTGTAATGATCTTTGATGATATGGGTTGATATGTCCTGATATGGTTTGATATGCTTTGACATAGGACTACTAATAAAATATGAAGCATTTGTGTTCTATATTGTATTTAGATATTTTAAAAAGTGAAAAAAATGTATTTATGTTGACTGATCAATTTTGATCTGCAATGACATGGGTTGATATATTTTGATATGATTTGATATGTCTTAATATCCTTTGATATTAGGTTACCAAAGTTTTATTTATTTATTTTATGTGTTTTTGTTGTTTATTTGTTAAAACTATTCTAGAAATTTGCTTTGCAGACGTAAAATGGCAAATTTGTTTAAATCTACATCTAGTTCCAGTAGTAAACAATCACCTTTACGCAAGGAGCATGAAGTGCTGAAACATGCTAGCCCTGAGTCTATGTCTATAACAAGCCTTAAAGGCTCTAGGCTTAAGAAGAGGATTTCTACTCAAACAAAGGGAAGCAAATCAAAGAAAGTCAGATATGTGCTACTTCTAAAGCAAAATGATGATGAAGAAGAAGCCAAAGGAGAAAATGATGAAGTTGTAAGTAAATATCAATACTTTAATTCATCATTTTTATACAATTATTTAATTTACAAGTGCTTGAATATATTATTCTAGAAGATATTTGGAAGCATTAACAAGTAAACACTATTAGTTATGGATTACAGACCCTTTGTATGATTAGAGATGTCATTGATGATAACAAGGAGAAGGTATGTATCATATGAGTTGCTGTACAACTTAGTTATATTAAAAATATTTGCCTTAATTGTTCCATATTTATTGATCGAGGTTGTATAATTATTTTTTGTAGGTGGTTGTAATATCCATGCTCTTGGAGAAATTAAATAGGTATTTAGAGGTATAAAAGTTGTGTATAACTAGTGCATGCAGAGTATATACATATTATATATAATGTATATTGGTTATATGTATATATACTATATACTTGATATACATAATATATGTATATGATATATTTGAAGCGTACATAGGGTACACATGATATGTATACATGTGGGTATATATATATATTAAATATACATTATACATACATAATATATATATATATATATATATATTACATAAACATGTACATAAAAGTATATGTAATATATAACTAACATATATAAGACATATACATATAAGTAACATATATAAGATATATACATATACATAAAATATACACTACATATATATGAGGTATAATTTGGTATTGGAAAAGTTGATGTTAATAATAATAATAATAATAATAATAATAATAATAATAATAATAATAATAATAGAGAAAGGAAAGCCAAAGGAAGAGATAAATATCAAATACTTAATTATATTTTATTTTAAGTATTTTTGTAAATATGTATGTTTATAAGGGGCAAAATTGGAAATCATTGTAAATAAAAGTTATTTTCTTCTTCATCATCATCAAACTCGTACCTCATCTTCACCATCACCATCTCTTTTCTTTCTTCTTCTTCTTCTTCCATTTCTATACTTAAAAATCAAAGAATCTTAAGTAAATAATCCATAGTTTTGATAGAATTTGCTGATTTTATTTGAGATTTTTAAATAAAATCATTACAAAACCAAGAAAAATTTAGAAAGAGAGTGGAAAAGCTAATTGAAGATGTATGTGTTTTTATATTGCATAATTTACTATTTACTGAGTTTTTCCTTAATTTAAATTGCTTATGGAAGATTAGTGTGAGCGGGAATTTTTGCCTCCACTCCCGGTGGAGTGGTTCTTGTGACTTCGGCGCTGTTTAGGCTCGGGGCCTTAGAGAACACGGACCTAATTCCAGAGAAAATGGAGTCGCCACCCGGACAGGCCGGGAAAAAAAAGGGGTGGATGACTCGGTTCCTAAGGAATTCCTAACCCCCTAATGGGTTCGAAAAGTTGGGTACGTGTGGGGATGGTGAGAAATGGCCCAGCATCTCCACAACGCCCAGTTCATTGGAATCGGCCTCCTTTACAGGTCTTAATATTATAAAATTCTTAAATATAACAACATTATCCATATTACACGCAATAATTAAAATAAAGCATCGATATATTGAAAATCAAAACAATGTCCAAACAAAACAATTAAATGGACATCCATCCAAGGATGGAAACATGTCCTTACATCCCATACCTAAATAGGACAGTCACCGAAAGGTAGAAACATATCCTTTACATTGGTTCTAAAATAGAAAAGCAATTTAAATTACATAATATTTAACTAATGAGGTACCAACCAAGTGGAAACATACCTCTTACAACATTTGGAAATCTAAATAAATCGATAAAAGTAAATAACCATTCATAATAAATAAATCATTCATCAGTCAAAATATAAAATGAACATCCATCCATGATAAACTAAGTAAATCAAGCATTGAACTTAAATAAATTAAAGCATATAAAATAAATCAAAGTATAATCAAATATAAAATTGAATAAGGTAAATAAAGATTAAAATTAGGGCTACTATTTCTATTTAAGATTCTTTATTTAATATGTTTAGGATTTTGGAATTTTATGGGTTTAAGCTACTGTGACTTTTTAAAGGAATTAAAATAGATTAAGGTTTTATGTTTTAAAAGGTTGATAAAGTTCTTTGATTAACCAAATTAATGTTTGAATGGTGAAATCATGAAACTAGGGTTTGGACACTTTAAAATACTTAGATTTATGGTTTACGGTTATTCATTGAATTATGTTTCAAGCTAACTGTGTAAAATTATAACATTTGTGTTTGTATGGTTTTTAAAGTTTTAAAGGATTAGGGTTTAGAAAAATTAGGGTTTAAGGTTTTAAGGGGGTTAGGGTTTACTATTTTGAGTTTTGGAGTTGAATTAGGGTTTTAGGATTTTTGAATTAGGGTTTCGGACAATGAATTAGTTTTTAGAATTTGGAAAAACAATTGATAATTTTATGAAACTTTATGAAAATAAATCAAACGAATTAAAATTTATAGAAGCAAAAAAGAAGTTTTTAGGGCTTTTGGAAAGAAACAGAACTCAATTTTGAATTTGAAAATTTGGAAAGCAAATTAAGGTTTTGGGGTTTTGAAGAAACAAAACTAACAACTTTAAACTTTTTGGAAAACAAAGCAACAAATTAAGGTTTTTAAACTTTAGAAAAAGTGAATTGAGGTTATTAAGTTTTTGAATTAAAAGACACAATTTGATAATTTAAGCTACTGTGAAGAAAAATTTAAACAATTGATGCATACCTTGGTTTGTTGGTTCCACCAAAAATTTCTTCTTGGATGAACAAAATCAAAGACAAGCTTTGCTGCCTTTAAATTGCTTGAATTGTTTTTCCGCTCTCTCAAAAAATCAGCTTGATTCAAGGTTTTCCTTCACAGTCTTGGTCTCCAATTTTTCCCAAGTTTCTGTCCGATTTCCTCCTTCTTTCTTGATTGATTTTTGTGTTGTTTTTTATCTTATTTATAGAAGAATTTATATGGTTTGGGTACTTGGACCCGAGAATGGGTGCTTGGACTCGAGAATGGATACTTGGACCCGAGCTTGAATTGATTTGGGTACTTGGACCCGAGATTGGGTGCTTGGACCCGAGAATGGGTGCTTGGACCTGAGCTTGAATTGATTTGGGTACTTGGACCCGAGAATGGGTGCTTGGACCCGAGATTTATTTGATTTGGGTACTTGGACCCGAAATTTATTTAATTTGGATACTTGGACTCGAGAATGGGTGCTTGGACCCGAGAATGGGTACTTGACCCGATGCTTGAATTGATTTGGGTACTTGGACCCGAGATTGGGTGCTTGGACCCGAGAATGGGTACTTGGACTCAAGGCTGAATTGAATTTGGGTGCTTGGATCCGATATTGAATTGGAATTGGGTACTTGGACTCGAGATTGAATTGAATTTGGGTGCTTGGACCCGAGATTGAATTGGATTTGGGTACTTGGACCCAAGATTGGGTTGAATTTGGGTTCTGGACCCGAGCTAAGTTCTGGACTTAGAAGAGATTCTAGGTTCTGGACGTAATCAAAATTTGTGTTCCGGACCCGAGCTAAGTTTTGGACTTAGAAAAGATTCTAGGTTCTGGACCTAAGGGTATTTTTGGTTCTGGACCCGATATTGAATTTAATTTGGGTGCTTGGACCCGAGACTGAGTTTAACTAACCATTTATAGAAGAATTTATATGACTAATTCTAGTTATTCATGGCATCTATTATTCATTAAGAAAAGGAAACCGAAACCTAATTGCATTAGGTTTTGAAAATTTTGCATCGGAAAAATTTCGCTGGCGAAAAAAAACTACTGCGGAAAAAATGCACTGGCAAAAAAAAACTATTTTGGAAAAATTGCGCTGGCAAAAAAGCTGCCGCAGCGGCGGGCGAAATGGTTTGGGTACTTGGACCCGAGAATAGGTGCTTGGATCCGAGAATGGGTACTTGGACCTGAGCTTGAATTGATTTGGGTAATTGGACTCGAGATTGGGTGCTTGGACCCGAGAATGGGTACTTGGACCTGAGCTTGAATTGATTTGGGTACTTGGACCCAAGAATGGGTGCTTGGACCCAAGATTGGTTACTTGGACCCTAGCTTGAATTGATTTGGGTACTTGGACTCGAGATTGATTTGATTTGGGTACTTGGACCTGAGAATGGGTGCTTGGACCCGAGATTGATTTGATTTGGGTACTTGGACCCGAGAATGGGTGCTTGGACCCGAGCTTGAATTGATTTGGGTACTTGGACCCGAGATTGGGTGCTTGAACCCGAGAATGGGTACTTGGACTCGAGACTGAATTGAATTTAGGTGCTTGGACCCGATATTGAATTGGAATTGTGTACTTGGACCCGAGATTGAATTGAATTTGGGTGCTTGGACCCGATATTGAATAGGATTTTAGTACTTGGACCCGAGATTGAATTGGATTTGGGTGCTTGGACCCGAGATTGAATAGGATTTTGGTATTTGGACCCGAGATTGGGTACTTGGACCTAAGTTTGGATTGAATTTGGGTTTTGGACCCGAGCTAAGTTCTGGACTTAGAAGAGATTCTAGGTTCTAGACCTAATCAAAATTTGGATTCTGGACCTAAGCTAAGTTCTGGACTTAGAAAAGATTCTAGGTTCTGGAACTAAGGTTATTTTTGGTTCTGGACCCGATATTGAATTTAATTTGGGTGCTTGGACCCGAGACTGAGTTTGATTGACCTTTTATCATTTGAGAAGTATGACTGCTCTGGTTATTCTATGCATTGTGGTTTTTCACCCTCAAAATGGATCTTCATCTTTTGAGATCGGGTCTTCATCCTTGAAAATGGATCTTCATCTTTTGACATCGGGTCTTTACCTTTGAAAAATGGATCTTCATCCTTTGAGATCGGGTCTGCACCCTTGCAAATGGATCTTCATCCTTAGAGATCGGGTCTTCACCCTTGAAAACAAATCTTCATCCTTGGAGATCAGGTCTTTACCCTTGAAAATGGATCTTCATCCTTTGAGATCGGGCCTTCACCCTTGAAAAAAGAACTTCATCCTTGGAGATCGGGTCTTCACCCTTGCAAATGGATCTTCATCCTTGGAGATTGGGTCTTCACCCTTGAAAATGGATCTTCATCCTTTAAGATCGGGTCTTCACCCTTACAAATGGATCTTCATCCTTAGAGATCGGGTCTTCACCCTGGCTTCAACTCTTTTAGCTGGATTGATCTTTTGTCTTTTGCATCTTCATTCTTTTGAGAATTCTAATTTTCTTTTTTTATTCCATTCTTTTTTGTTCTTCCTTTGAACTTTTGCAAAAAATTCATCCCTTTTTAGCTATCCTTCATATCCTCTCCTTTTCCCCCTGCGTGGCGAGATATTTGCAAGTGAGTTTGAAAATATTTTACATATAAACTCAAAAAATTGAAAAGGAGAAACTTTGCCCATGTGTAGGCTCAAACCCATGATTTTTCTATGCGGACTCTGATTGATGTTGTTGTTGTCTAGTTCTTCGCACAAGCATGTATTTCTTCTCTTTTCAAGATTATTGGAGCTTTCTCAAGCATTGGGCTTTCTATGCCCCCCTGATTTGATATCTTCTTTTGATTCTTTACTTCGCAGGGTGTTTGCTGTTCATTTTACCAAGGAATAGACAACACAAGACAAGAAAGTGCGATATGATATGCTCATGTATGCATGATATGCATGAATGATACTTACAGTCATTCCATTGACTCACAGACCGGGGTGATCAGCAGAAGTGTTCTCATTGGTTCCTTTTTGACGCTTGTTCAAGTCTTGCATTGGAATGATCGAAAGCTTTGCATTCGTGGCTTTTATCTTCAAGATGTTGAAAATATGAGTGGTGGAGACTCTAAGCAGTAGAGTTAGGGATTCATCTATTTTGAACTATGTTTCAGCATGTCGGCTGATAACTTCTTTATGACCTTGCCAATAATCATTTCCTTTGCCCAATGTGTCCTTTGGAGGTTCAACGTACTTCCCTTAACTTGAAGGCTTTGTATGACAAAACATTTTTTTTTTGAATTTTTGATTTTGAAATCAAATGTTGGCTTTGCCAAATCAATGTCAATATACCTCAGGACTTGATTTTTCCAAATTAACATATCTACAACATGACAACCCTAGTTACCATACTAAACTCGAGAATCATTTCTATTTAGGCAAGAATTGTTGCACTTCAGATAGGCACATACACATTACTTGGCCAAAGGTCTCATTTGAGTTTAAATATTGTCTATCTCATATACATGCTTATCCAAACTATCTCCACTAATAGACTCTACCTACTAAGAGAGATCAATAGGTCTTTGATAGGCTTGAAATGGGGTCTATGAGGGACATGGGTTAAAGTGAAGGCCATTTTGAGATTGGAGCTGGTGTGACATAAGGGACAAACCCTCACACTACAAATTTCTTGTTGGAACTTTAGACAGTTGGGAGCAATCTTTCTAGACTCCAAATTCCTTCTATCTTCTTGGCATTAATTTGGATCTTGATTAGGACAGTTTTTGCCCTTGCATAAAGTTTGGGACCCAAATTCGTTTCTTTTCTTCTTTTCCCTTTTCTTTCTCTTTATTTTCCTTACTCTTTCCTTTCTTTGAACATTTTATAATTTTGTCCTTCTTCCTTGTAGGACTGTCAAGTACAAAACTTTCAAGAACAGGATGGTCTTTTCCTTTTTCTTTGATTTTGATCGAATCTTTAATTGGGCTAGACCAATTCAAGTCAAAATGTCCTTATAACCCAAATGAAACCGTTTTTCTACTTTAGGTAAAAGAGAACTCAGTTGGCTTTCTGAACCGCCTTTTTAGGTTTATTTTTCTTTTTCTTCTTTTTGTTTTCTTCTTTTTTCTTTTCTTTTCTTTTTTTTTGTTTCTTTCTTTTTCTCTCTTTCTTTCCTTTTTTGGTTCTAGCTCAAACAGAGTTGTCTTATTTGTACTGACTTTGGCTTCCAATAATGGATGAGTGGAGCAACATAAATCTCCTTTAACAGGGATAAATCATTTGTTACTCTGATGTTGATGTTGTCTTGATATATTAGAGATATTAAGGGAACTTCAACTACCCTTATGGTTTTGAGAATATCAACTATCCTTATGGTCTTGAAAACATCAACTACCCTTATGGTCTTGAGAACTTCAACTACACTTATGATCTTGAGAACATCAACTACCCTTATGGTCTTGAGAACTTCAACTATCTTCATGGTCTCGAGAGCTTCAACTATCTTGAGAACTTCAACTATCTTCATGGTCTTGACTAATCATTGCTTTCTTTGATCTTCTTGCCTCTTCATCTTAGTGATCATAAGACTTGTCAAAAGTATCACAACAACTCAAGGTAGGTTATTGGGGTTTGTAAGCCAATGAAAAGAAAGTGAAAATGTTATAAAGGCTCAAAGGGACAACTAGGGATTGATATTTAATAGGGTGGATACTAGTCATTGGCTAACCAAACAATGCCTAGATCATTTCTCCCTTAAATAAGCATAGTTCAATTTCGCCTCGAAAGTTCATCAAAGCATGTTCTAAGACTGACTAGGACCTAGACAAAGGTAATTATGCAGGAGCCATTTCTAAGTAAGCATACACAACTCAATGCTATAGAGCAATTCCCTCACCTAGTAAAGTCATTCAAGTCATGATGCCTAGACACATTAATTTAAGAATTATCAAGCTAGATTCCTCATTGGTTGAGCACCAAAATGAACAAAGCCCAACAAAAATTTTGATGAAAGTAATTTATTCAAACAAACATAATTTGAAAAATAAGATTGTTCCAATTAAATATTAAAGAAAGCAAAATTGAAAAGCAACATTCAAGCTAAGGAAAGTTCGTTGAGTTGGAGTCGAAGATGCTTCATTTATTCAGACATCTCAAGGGCAAGGATTTTTTCCATTATCAAGGATCATTGCTTCATCATCCACAGTTAGTCCAAGCTTGCTTAGTAGCATATCATCTTTAGCAGCTTCTTTATCCATATCATGACAAGGTGACAAGATAAAACTCTTCATGAAGGTTGTAAGCGATGATGCCCTTCCAAATTTAGGTTGAGGATTATTCTTAGTGTTGGGCTTATCAGTCTCAGGCAGCTTTCCACTGTCAATCAAATCTTGGATTTCATGCCTTAATTGAGCACATTTATCTGTCTCGTGCCCTTGAATTTGATGGAATTGACAGAAGACCTTGGCATCAAAATTTGGCGGTAGAGGCTTATTTAGAGGCCGAGGTGCCAATGGTTGTAACAAATCCATTTTCATTAGATTTTCTAACATCTTTAACAAAGGCTCCCTTAAGTCTGAAAATTTACACTTCTTTGTTGGCTTAGTTGTTGCATCTTTCTCAATACCTCCTCTTTCCCTTTGACTTTGCCCACTAGGGTGATAGCCGCTCTTATTGCTCCACTTAGATAGCACATGATTCGGTTGGTCTTGTAGAATAGGGATTGATCTCTCATTTTTCATTTTATCTCTATCAGTAGACATGTTCCTTCTTAATGCTGCCTTTTCCCTATTTCTTATGTCAATGGGAGATGCCTTATTAGCATTGTTGATGATCTCCAGAATTTCAATCAACTGGGTCTTCATAATTTCAACCAATTGATCTCATAGCTCGACCATCCTAGCTTTGACAACTTCATCATCTATGTCCCTTAGCTGGTTTGCATCCATCCTTGAAATGTTATAGGTGGTGTCGTTGTATGCTCTTGAATTGTCGTACTCTAGGTCTGTGAGCCAGAGAGGATCAAGGATATGTGATGCCGATGTATGTATGTATGTATGCACAAACAATTAACAAATAAGGACAAATAGGACGTTCTTTCCAACCTTATAACATCCACACATGAATGGCGAGTCTCTTTTCCTAGGTATATGGTTAACAAAATACCAACATGGGGCATCTTGTTTTCGAATAATTCCCTCGGATGTTTCAACCAATAGTTATATTTTCGAAAATGGAAATTAGTTTATAATAATTCCCATTAATTAGGTTTTAATCCATTTAACCAACTATAGTAGCTTTTATGCTACATCGGATTAAAACTAAATTTAGAGGTTTATTATAGATAGATTTCTCACTTGAAAAAAGTAACTAATGGTCCATGCCAAAAACAAGCCCATGGTTAATTTATTCTTAGTATAACCTAGGCTCACAATTTATTTTTGGTATTTCATAATTGACCTAAATATTTTTGCAAGGTCTTTGTAAGAAAAGGTTGGGTGAAAATATTTTTGTTTCTAAGCCCATTGTAAAATATTTTAGAAAAATAGATTTTGGGCTTAGTATTTGGGACATGAGCAAAAGAATTTTTGATTTGTTTTTAGAAAAGTTTTATGTCCAAAGACCATCTTGAAAAGTTTTAAAAATAGCTTTGTTCTTTTGGATTTTAAAGAAAAATTTATTTTGAGCTTACAATATACTTAGGTCATATTAGAAAAATAACCCACCAAATAAGCCATGATTTAAGCCAAGATAAATTAATCATAGTTAAACAACATGCATTTGGGATAAAACCTAAGGAAAGTAACTATGCCAATTATATGAGCTTTAGTCTTTGGGTTAAAAGGCTTAGGTTCCCATAGCAAGTATATACCAAATGGTACGAGGCTATGAGTGGTTATGCCATGCTCGATCTCCATACCTAGAGTAAAAGTATGGTATCCTTTACATAACATAACACGGGTAACATGGGCATCCTAACTCATGCACACGATGCAATCTAATATGATGCAATGGATAATATCATTATAAGAAAGAATAGTATAATATAAAGACCAATGGAATCAACTTCTCTTATCCTCAGTGGAGTCGCCTCTGTGAGCGGAGATTTTTGCCCCCACTTCGAGTGGAATGGTTCTTGCGACTTTGGCACTGTTTAGGCTCGGGGCCTTAGAGAACATGGACCTAAGTCCGGAGAAAATGGAGTCGCCACCCGGACGGGCCAGAAAAAAGAAAGGGGTGGATGACTCGATTCCTAAGGAATCCCCAACCCCTTAATGGGTTCGGAAAGTTGGGTACGTGTGGGAAAGGTGAGAAATGGCCCAGCACCCCTACAACGCTCGGTTCATTGGAACCAGCCTCCTTTATAGGTCATAATATTATAAAATTCTTAAATATAACAACATTATCCATATTACACACAATAAAAAGAAAGCATCATTATATTAAAATCAAAGCAATGTCCAAGCAAAACAAAACAAATAAATGGACACCCATCCGAAGATAGAAACATGTCCTTACATCCCATGCCTAAATAGGACACCCACCGAAAGGTAGAACCATGTCCTTTACATTGGTTCTAAAATAGAAAAACAATTTAAATTACATGATATTTAACCAATGAAGTATCCACCAAGTGAAAACATACCTCTTACAACATTTGAAAATCTAAATAAATTGATAAAAATAAATAACCATTCATCATAAATAAATCATTCATCAAAGGTATTAAACATCAATAAAAAGTAAACATCCATCCAAGATAAATTAAATGAACCAAGCATTGAATTTAAATAAATTAAAGCATATAAAATAAATCAAAGCATAATCAAATATAGAATTGAATAAGGCAAATAAACATCTAAATTATAACTACTATTTAGGGTTCTTTATTTCATGTGTTTAGGGTTTTGGAATTTGTGGAATTAGGCTACTGTGAGTTTTTAAAGGAATTAAAATAGATTAAAGTTTTATGTTTTAATAGTTGGTAAAATTCTTTGATTAACCAATTTAGTGTTTGAATGGTGAAATCATGAAATTAGAGTTTGGGCTCTTCAAAACACTTAGATTGTAATTTACGGTTAATGAATTATCATTTTTGAGCTTACTGTGTAAAATTATGTTTATATGGTTTTTAAAGTTTTAAAGGATTAAGGTTTAGAAAACTTTAGGGTTTAGGTTTTAAAGGTGTTAGGGTCCACTGTTTGAGTTTTGGAGTTGAATTAGGGTTTTAGGATTTTTGAATTAGGGTTTCGGACAATGAATTAGTTTTTAGAATTTGGAAAAACAATTGATAATTTTACGAAACTTTATGAACATAAATCAAACGAATTAAAATTTATAGAAGCAAAAAAAATGTTTTTAGGGTTTTTGGAAAGAAACAGAACTCAATTTTGGATTTTGAAAATTTGGAAAGCAAATTAAGGTTTTGGGGTTTTGAAGAAACAAAACTAACAACTTTAAACTTTTTGGAAAACAAAGCAACGAATTAAGGTTTTTAAACTTTAGAAAAAGTGAATTGAGGTTATTAGGTTTTTGAATTAAAAGACACAATTTGATAATTTAAGCTACTGTGAAGAAAAATTTAAATAATTGATTCATACATTGGTTTGTTGGTTCCACCAAAAATTTCTTCTTCGATGAACAAAATCAAAGACAAGCTTTGCTACCTTTGAATTGCTTGAATTGTTTTTCCACTCTCTCAAAAATTCAGCTTGATTCAAGGTTTTCCTTTACAGTCTCGGTCTCCAATTTTTTCCAAGTTTCTGTCCGATTTCCTCCTTCTTTCTTGATTGATTTTTGTGTTGTTTTTGATATTATTTATAGAAGAATTTATATGACTAATTCTAGTTATTCACGGTATCTATTATTCATTAAGAAAAGGAAACCGAAACCTAATTGCATTAGGTTTCGAAAAATTTGAGTCGAAAAAATTTTGCTGAAGAAAAAAAACTGCTGCGGAAAAAATGCGCTGGAGAAAAAAAACTGCTGTGAAAAAATTATGCTGGCGAAAAAACTGCCGCAAATGGCTACTGCGGGCGAAATGTCCACGGGCCCACGCTGACTTTATCGTCGCCGATTTTTTTTGTTATTTTTTTATTATTTTTGAATTTTTATTCATTTCATCATTTTTTCCTAAAATAAATATTAAAATTAATCAAGATACCATAAAAATTATTTTGGACTAACTAAAATATATTGGACAACACAAAAATTATTTTGGACTAATTAAAATATATTGGACCGGACTAGGTCAAAAATTAAGGGTCTGCAATTAGGAATTGATTTAATGGATTAATTTGTAAAAATAGTTGATAATGAATTAATTGGTGGTAATAAGTGATTAAGGACTAATTGGTGAAAAAAAGTAATTATGTTTATAATAATAATTAATTATTGATTAAAGGATTAATACATATATTGCCCATCGAACTTAGCACATTTTGTCATTTTATCCCTTGTACTATTTGAGTAACCATTTTTCCAATCAAACTTATCTTTTTCTTAACAAATTGACCATTAATTGCCGAGTTGGCAATATTTTTATATTTCACACTTAAAAGGGGCGTGAGACTAATTAAAACATTATATTTATATTATAAAATGTCAAAAATATTCTTAAATAACTTAAGAAATTTTTAACATATACAGTAACATTACAATAATGTTCTTAAACCATTAACAAAGTTTTTAACCGGAATTTTCAGTGACCGACACAAAAATAATGATTTTTTTCCTAAAATCTGATTCAAAATTTGTGTTTTGAATCAAAATTTATGTTTAAAAATCTAAAAAGAAGAAGAAGAAGAAGAAGAAGAAGAAGAAGAAGAAGAAGAAGAAGAAGAAGAAGAAGAAGAAATTTTTTTTGTTAAAATCTTCAACAATTTGGAATTTTTGTGTTTTTGTCAAAAAAATAAATTCTCAAGAAAATGGACAGATTTAGGAAGAAGAAGAAGAAAAAGCTAATTTTTTGCCAGAATCTTCAATGATTGAAAGGTTTTTTTTCTTTAAATTTTTGTTTATTTCTTACACAAATGGATAGATTTGAAAAGAAGAAGAAGGAGAAGAAGAAGAAGAAGAAGAAAAAGAAAAAAGAAGAAGAAAAAGATAATTTTTTTGCTAGAATCTTCAACGATCAGAAATTTTAATTTTTAGCTGAAATTTCTATTTGTTGGCCGGAATTAGAGAGAGGATGACCGGAATTTCTAATTTCAAAGCATTTGTAACTCACACACCATTAAAAATCTAGATATATAAAATAAGTATCAATTTGTTATGACAAAGCCATGTTTAAGGGGCAAAATGGTTACTCAAATAATACAAAGGGAAAAATGACCAAATGTGCCAAGTTCGAGGGGACAATGTATATATTAAGCCTAGATTAAATTGTGATAATAATTTAATTATAGATTAATTTGTGAAAATAATGGATTATGGATTGTTTTGTAGTAATAAGTGATTATGGATTAAATTGAAATGATATTTTATTATGGATAATTTATGATAATAATTGATTATTGATTATTATGAAGCTATTAGGATGAGGATATATTGATTTAAAGGTTAATTGTTGAAAGTGAGCTTGTATAGTGGAATTAGGGTTATGTGAAAATTTGGGTTTTCAATATGGGTGCTTATAATTATGATTATGGGTTGATTTAGTGTTGTTTTAATTTATGCTAGGATTATGTGGATGGAAATTGAATATGAGTGGGTTTTGATGAAGTTAAGATTTAGGGTTACGTTATGTAAAATTAGGGTTTTGGAAGGAGGATGATATTATAATATTAATGAGATTTTGATGAAAATTGAGAAAATAATGGTAATTTGATAATCTATAAGCATGTAAATGACTTTAAATGAGAAATGTTGCTTAATATTGAGTTATGTAGGTTAAAGTGATAAAAAGGGAAAATTTAGAATTTGATATGGAAAAAAGAAAAGAAGTTAGTATATATTTCATTAATATTTGATTTGAATGTTTATGCTTGACATATTCCATTTTGGGCATACTTTAAAGGATATTAATGATCCTTTAAAGTAGCATTATATGTGACACTGTGTGCATGACATTGTTTGAAGTAACAATGCTTGATTTGCATTAATTATGGCATGATAAGCCATTGGAGAATGGCTAAATGTGATGTTTGTGAAAAATATGAAATGTGCAAAATGTGCACTAAAATGTGGAAGTGAGCCATATTTGCTTAAAATGTGTTGATGATGTGGTTTATGATTTAAAAATATGAAAAAGAATGAAAAAGACGGAATATGAGATAATGTGTTTGCAACTCATCTTATATAAAGTCTAGTTCCAAATTATTATTGTTGGATTTTTACACCTTCGGGTGAGATACGTTGGTATCACATACTTATTATGCCTTCGGGTGAGACACACTAGTGTCACAAACTTATTATGTCTTCGAGTGAGATACACTAGTGTCATAGATGAAAGAAATAGCCCAAAATAATATTTCTGAAACTAGACCATTATATAAGAAATTTGGGCCCAATGCATGTGGTTGCTTATGGTTTGTGTACAAGTAAAATTATTTTGTGTAATACTTAAATATAGTACATGCTTGAAGTATAATGTGGTTATGTCATTGTTGTATTATATGTACCACTAAGCTATATGGCTTAGTGCGGTTTAATGAATCGCGCAGGTGGGAGAGCTGCTGATCTATGGGATCCAGATTGTGGTGAAATCTAGAATTTTTCAGTACCATAAGGCCAACCGTGCCAAAAGTGTATACATGTATATTTTTTTAAAATTGATGCATTCTAGATTATTGTATATATTGTATAATTACATTAAGTTTGTATAAGTATGCTTAAAAGGTTTTGTAAATAAAAATCATATTTATTAAGTATGTACATTTACAAATTAATGAGTTTTGGGTGATATGTTTGAGATAATTGGAGATTTGTTGGTATGTGGATAAATATGGATTTGGAAGTGCAAAATTTTCATGCAGGTAGTGTTTGTTGAACCTTGGGGTTTTTTGTAATTACAGATAAAACTTTGGTAAATTTTTTCTAGAAATTTTTCCTATAAAGTTTTTCGATAATACTGAATACAATTGCTAATAATATATAAATTAAATTTTTAAAAGTATAATTATGTAGTTAAATTAAAGATTGAGGTTTTCACAGGCAATTTTGGTGACATTCTTATATTATGTATATGTACGTTATGTATATGGGGTATATGTATTATACATATACAGAGTATAAGGGTTTTATAGTAGTAGCCTTTCACAGATAGAAAGTATCCCACCTTATAAGTGTTTATCAAAAAAAAAAATAGCATTGGCCTAGATTAATCCATTAGCTTTTTATTCAACAAGTGCCAAATCCAAAGGTAGATGGGAATCATTTAAAATTGGGAAGTCCATCATCCACTTTGGCTTCAAGAGTATTTCTTAATAATTGGATTAGAATACTCTGGTGTTGAGGATATGGATGTGGATTGCACACCTCTAGGAGGCAGATATGGGGGATTAACCCATAAACAAATATATGAAGAATTCAAAGTTCACAGGGATCCAGAATTGCAAGTAAAACTAGGTGTTGCATGCTTCATTGAGTTTCTAATCCTTGGAAAGGGTAAAACATCAAAAATAGACCAAAAAAACTTGCTCTTGTGGATGATTTAGAGGCATTTAATAGCATTGCTTGGGGGTCTGGAGGGTTAAAATTTTTATGAGTACATTTTATGGAAGTGTTGAAGAGGTTAGAGGAAAAAAAAACCGATGGCAGTGGGTATTCCTTTGCTAGATTCTTCTATGTCCTCTCTGTATTTGAAATGGAGGTCATCCCAACTCTTTCACTAGTTAGGGTTAAGAAGATATCTAATGCGTTTCCTCGGATGAATAACTGGAGCTTTTGCAAGAAACATGCATTTATTAAGATAAGGATTTTGTTGGCGGGGTCACATAAACACAAAGTTTCCTCTTTTTTTTTTCTAAAGTTTTAATATATTTTATAGCAATACATATTGGACTATTAAATTATTTACTTTTATTTCAAACAAATGCATAGAAATTATATGTAGTGCCTATGAAGATAACTACTTTTGAAGTTGCACATCCAGCTATAGAAGGATTCAAAGTAGAAGAAGAACACAAGGAAGAAAAGGGCATTCCTATACAAAAGGAGAAGATGAACCATGAAAAAACTGGAACAACCTCAAAGAGAGTAAAACCCGCTTATCCAAGAAAAATATTTAGCCCCAAGGTAATCCTTCAAATATGTTTTAATGTAGCAGGTGGTGCTGCCATATTTTAATGATAAATTAAATTTCCTAAACATTTAATCCTTTAGGATTCAAAAAGGACAAAATTAGATGTGTTTGAACAATGATGCATATATCTGGAGAAAAAGTGCAAGACTCTAGAAGATGAAAACAAAATGAATGCAGAAGTGATCGAAGAGCTCCAGGCTACTATAGGGTTATTGAGCGACTAAATTATAGCCTTGGAGGAAGAAGTTAAAAAAAAGAAGCAAGAGGATAGTCCAAACACTCCCATTTTCACACCTTGTACTCAATACCTATTGTTTAGTAATTTTTAAAAATTAGTATTAATTAAGCTTTTTGTGTCATTGCTTTTATAATATATAATCATTTTGGATAATGACAAAAATTTTAGAAAATATAATTTCATGGAAGCAGAAGATGATGATGTTGCGCTAGCCAGCCAATCAATAATAAAAGTGTCTCACACTACAATTGAGATAGAGAAAAAAAAAAGGATACCTATTCCAAATTAGAAGTACCTCGGAGATGAATGGACACCAGAGGGAAAAGGAGGAAAAAGAGAGAGGAAAAAATGTTTACAAGTAGAATGTCGAAAGATGGCGGATGAAATTACCTATGTTCCTGTACTGCCACTTGACCCTTTGTCTTCTCCATCTCCACAACAATCTTCAAGTTTTGATGGATGGTGGAAATTGCATTTTCATAAATATAAATTATAAGTTCCTTATAGTTGCAGTAGTTCATTAGTCAATTTAATTTTTTTAACAAAAATTTGTCAATTTAATTTAATTTCACACTTTGTTGAGCATTTGTAGCTTTTATTTATAACAGTTAGCATAACAAATATGATGAATTGCCATTGGGTAAGATGTACGACTTCACAGTTCATAAAAAAAACTTAAAAATTAATTTTTTATCAGCTAAGGATGAAGGATGCTTGGCTTTCAAATGATGTAAGATTTGTTCAATTTAATAAAGTCATTGGATGAAATGATATGGATATTTTAATACATAACAAATACATTGGTATATGTCATCCTCTACTATTTACTCTAAAAGTAGAAGTATTGTGCTAAATACTTTGACCAGCGTATGACATGTGGATCATGCAACATCAATGTTATGTTTTCCTATGGGTATAAAAAATTTCAGGAGAAGAATTGGGACCCTCCATCAAATCTGCTCAAATTTAGCTAGGTAAAAGCCGTTATGGAAAATATTTTAAAGATCTTGACATGGTATATCTTCCAGTGAATCATGAATGTTAGCATTGGTTCCTGTGAGAGGGGATTTTCACACCCACAAGGAGAAAATGGAGTCGCTATCCAGACGTGGTCGAAAAAATAGAAAGGAGTGAATAACTTGATTCTTAAGGAATCTCGAACTCCCTTTTGGGTTCGGAAAGTTGGGTACGTATGGGGTAGGTGAGAATTACTCACCACCCCCATAATGCCTAGGTCATTAGAACCGGTCTCATTTTTAGGTCTTAATATTATTAAATTCTTAAATATTATAATATTATCCATACTACATGCAATTATTAATAAAATGGATTCATTCATAAAATAAGATAAAATAGTACATCACAAAATAAATGGGTATCCATCCTTTGATGGAAATATACCCTTATAATCCTTAAATATTCATAAAGAAAATAAATAAAATAGGACACCCACCAAAAGGTGAAAATGTGTCCCTTACAATTATTCCAAAGTCTTAAAATAAATTACAATTTTAAACAAATAAGACACCCACATGGTATGGACACATGTCTTTTACATCCTTGGAATAAGAATAATCAACTTAAAATAATTAATCAAATACAATTAAACCATTCAAACATTCACAATAATTAAAGCAAATCATTTATTATAAACCAAATAAAATAAATCATCCATCATAAGTATATAATGATAAATTAAATAATCAAACCTAGGTTTTAATCTTACATTGAATAATAAATATGCAAAACTAGGTTTTTAATATATGAATTAGGATTTCTTAAAGTTTAGAATGATAAATTAGGGTTTTAGGATTTTGAAAAACATGATTAGGTTTTATAAATGAAAATTAGGGTTTTAGAAATAAAGCTAGGGTTTTTAAGGTTAAAACATGATTTTAGGGCTTTGGGATGACAATTAGGGTTTTGGTGATCAAGCTAGGGTTTTCGGGTCTTTTGGAAAAAATCAAGATTTTATGGATTCTAAAACAAAATTAAGGTTTTTAAGTTTTATAAGCATGCAAAAGGGGTTTTGGATGATCTAATTAGGGTTTTGGTTTTTTAAAAAACATCTAACTACGATTTGGGTAATTAAATTAAAGGTTTAAATTAAATCCTAAGTCACTATAAATCTAAAACAAATAGATGCTGGCTAATTAATCTACTGGACGAAATAAGGTTTGAATAAAGAAGCTATTGGATCTTTTATATGAATCAAAGGCAAAAGAACGAATTACTAGATAAAGGCAATTCAATGGATGAAATAATAATAAGTGAACCTATAATATCCTAAAAATTTTGAAAATATTAATATTGAAAATTAAATAAATGATTTAAAGTATATATATAGAATTAAGTGAAAAGAAAAGAGAAAGGAAAGTGTGTATATGTTGTATATATGAAGATATACATATCATATACAAGTCAACATTTTAACTTGGTCAAATGATATTTTAGTTATTAAGATATAATTAATGGATAGTGGAAGATGATAATTGTTATTAATTAAATAATAATAAGATATATATATGCTTGGTGGAGATTAAAAGAGGGAAAATTGTGTGGTTTTAAAGAGATTTGTTGGATACGAGGAGTGGTGTCTATCTTCTTCTTCATCTTCTTCTTCTTCCTCCATTGAAGTCGACCATCATCATCAAAGGAAAGAGAGAAGTTGTTTCTTGCTAACTCAAGTAATTTAAGTATTTCAAGTGTTCAAGTTGGAGTTTTAAGGATTTTCTCTATATTTGGTAACTTTCTAACTTGTTTCCTTGATTTCCATGAAAGTTTGTATGTGTGAATTGGATGTTTGGTGTAGTATGATTTAAAGGTTGATTTTGGTAAGTTTGAAGTTCTTTTGTCTAGTTAACTATGAAGTTTGGGGTTGGATTGAAGAAAAGGGTTAAGTTTGGTGAAAAGAATAAGAGTTTTGGATAGTGTGACTTTTGAGTTGAAAAGTCATGGTTATGATTGTGTATGTTTGCTTTTAATTGAGTTGTTTTGATGTTTACACAAGTATTATGTGGTATAATGATGGATTTGGTTGAGTTTGTATGGAGTTGAAAAGGTTGATGAAAGATAATAATTGGATGTGGCAATTATGTGTGGATATCAGGATTTTGGCCTAACACGCCTGGTGACACGGCCATGCCTTTGGGCGTGTCGATGGTTCTGTTTTCAGTGTTGGTGACACGAGAAATGACATGCTTATGTCACTGAGCATGTCACAACTACTGTGTTGTTGTATTATTGACGCGTGCAGTGACACGCCCATGTCACTGAGCTTGTCATAGCTACTGTGTTGTTGTAGTATTGACGCGTGCAGTGACATGCCCATGTCATTGAGCATGTCATAGCTACTGTGTTGTTGTAGTATTGATACGTGCAGTTACATGCCCATGTCACTGAGCGTGTCATAGCTACTATGTCGTTGGAGTTTTTACACGTGCAGTGACACGCCCATGTCACTGAGAGTGTCGAAGCTTTTGTGTTGTGGGTTTAGGGCACGACCATTGACATGCTCGTGTTGTTGAGCATGTCATGTGTAGAGTTTGCCCTAGATAGTTCTTTTCCTTATTTTCCTTATGTTGAGAGGTTTTGTTTATACCTATAAGTGTATCACTTAGTGATTATTTATAATCATATTTGTTTTAGGCTTTGAAGAGACTTGAGTTACCCAATACAAGTGTTGAGGGATATCTTGGAAGAGGAAGTTGAAGTGGTATTTGTTGCTTTTAAAGGTAAGTACAAACTTTGAATAATTGCTTTTATTTATATGACATTGGGACTTAACACATTAGGTTGGAAAATGTGTTAAGTTACTACATGGTTGGGCATGAATAATATGCTATGATTTGTATAATGTCACAAATGCATTATGGATAATGTGAGCTATGTGCTAAATATGATAATGATTCAAATCGTGTGGATAATGCAAATTGATATGTGTACATTAAAGATGGTATGTAGAGCCTTTGGTAATGGCTATATTGATATAATGAGATATTTGAGGCATTGTGTTTAGTTTGATCATGAGAAAATGAGAAAGAATTTGATAATGGAATTATAAAAGAATTGTGTGCCTAGTATGTTATTCAATTTTTAGAGTTTTGCATTTGGCGGCATGCCTATGACATAACAATCCCTTGAAGCTGGGCTGGGCTTGGTCCTTGAAGTCTAGTTGGGTGTTACAAAATGTAGCAGACCCTTGAAGCTGGGTTAGGCCTAGTCCTTGAAGCCTAGTTGGGATGTTACATATGAGGTAATCCTCATTGTGATTATGATTCGCCTTCGGGCTAGACAAATGTTGTTATCTTGGATTAAAGCAGTAACTCTGGAATTTGAATGGCATATTAAATCCTTTTGGGCCCATGCTTATGTTTGCTTTAATGTGAATTATGAATTGTGAAACAATTGAGCAATATAATGAGATATAATGTTATCAGATATGATATCCTTGTGTGTTGTGCATTGGCATTGCATTTGAACTATATTGTTATCAAAGTTTGTATCACTAAGCTTTTGGCTTAGCGCGATTGTGATTCATCGCACAGGTGATAGGGTAGATTCGGTTGAGCTGGAGAGTACGTCTAGACCGAGTCGAGTCTAGGCTTAAGACCTTGAGGGCAGAGTTGACTGTTGGACTTCAATATCAGAGATAAAACTGCCAGCATGTATAAATTTTATATTTTTGTACATATTGATTTTGATGTATATAAATATGTTTATTCCGCAAACTATCAAAAATATTTTGGACAAATCTTTGGTAATGAAGTAAACATATGTGTTTTAGCAAATAATATTTCATTTACTATTTATATGATATTAATTGAATATTTTAATTTATACAGATTTTATAGTTGAAGATTTGTTTGTTAAAGTGGATTGTGACATTCTTCTATCCTATATTCATATATTACATATGTTGGGAGTATGTAGTATACGTATATTGGGTATAAGAGTGTTACAGAACCTACTATAAATTTAAATGAATTAAGTGACAAAATTGAATCTTCGTTTGTTAGCTCCACCAAAACTGAGAGTATTGGTTGAGTGAAGTAATTTCCTAAGACAATTGTTGTGTGTTGATCTCCACTTAATTATTGATGTTGCTTGGTTTTAAGTGTTACTTTTATTTATGTATTAATTATTGTTGTTTCTGTATTAATCCCTCCCCTCTTCCTTTGTGCTTTTTCAATTGTTTATTTATGGGCAAATAATAGTTTAATCTCAAACTCTAATATGCTAATCTGACAGTCAATCGAAGTTTGATCTTAATTAGCAAGCTTTTAATCTTTCCAAAGGATGGATGCTCTATGGTGAAGAACCATTGAGTATCAATATCCAACTATTGAATGATTCTAATATCTCAATGGGCTATTGGGCAATTCTAATATCCCAATGAAAACTACCAAGTTACTCTAATATCTTAGTTTTGATGAACTTGAACTGGTTTGGGCTCTAGATCCGGATTGGTTTGGGTTCTCAACCTAAGACTAGATTGGGGTTCTCGGCCTGATACTGAATTAGATTTGGGTGTTGGGACCTGAGACTAAATTTGATTTTTTGACTCGAGATTGATTTAGTTAGGTTCTAGACCCGAGACTGGATTTGATACTTCAATAGATTATTGGGCTACTCTAATATTTCGATAAAATCCACCAAGTCTTAAATGGATCATTGGGCAATTCTAATATCCCAATGGGTTCATCAGGAAACTCTAATATCCTGATTACCAAGCAACAAAACTTTTGAGCGACTCTAATATTTCAATGGGTCATTAGGCAACTCTAATATCCCAATGGGTCTATCAAGCAAATTTAATATCTCAACAAAATCACCACACAATTCTAATATCTTGGTGAGTCAAAATAGCCATCAAGCGGTTCTAAAATTTTGATGAAATCCACCAATTAACTCTAATATCTTGGTAGGATAGTGAACAACTCTAATATCTCAAGAGAAACAAACTTGGATATTTCAACAAATCAAGGAAAGCTATACTGTGAGGATACTTTAACAAATCTAATATAGGCTAGAGATTGTGCCGTCAGAGTACTTTAACAAATCCAATATAGGTTGGGTAGTGGATGCTTCAAAAAATCCGCTTCAAAATGTCTGCCTTAACAAAAATGAATCTTCATCTTGATTCTCTATTCTTGGGGATAGGCCTTTGTCTTGCCTCAACTTTAGCTCTTCTAGCTGGATTTATCTGATATTTACCTTGGACCTTTGTCCTAATCTTTTATCTTTTGTATCTTCATTCATTTGAGAGTTTTGATTTTCTTCTTGTTCCATTCTTAAATGGATTCTTCACTAGCACTTTTGCAGAAAAATTTGGCTATTCAGCTATTTTTGACCATCATACCTCACTTTGCCCCTTGTGTGGCAAAACATTGAAGGTGAGTCTAGAAATATTTTATATATAAATTCAAAAATTGATAAGGATAAGTTTTTCACCCTATGTAGGCTCAAACCAATGCAGGCTCTTACTGATGTCTATATTTTGTCTGGTTCTTTGCACAAGCATATATCTTTTCTTTCTTTTTACAATGGCCTTTCCATACTCCCCTGATTCTATATCTGCTTCTGATTGTTTACTTCACTGCATCTACTATTTATTTTGACAAACAATAGGCAATACAAGATAAAAAAATACAGTGTGATATGCTCATGTATGCATGATATACATGGGTGAATAGTGGTTCTACTGACTCACAGACCAAGGTGGTCAACCTAAGCACTCTCATTGGTTCCTTCCAGATGCTTATTCAGAATCATAGAAGACTTCATAGCTATGGCATTATCTTCCACATGTACAAAGCATGAGTAATGGAGGCCCCAGCAGGGTAGTTAGAAGCATAAGAGATGATGTTTCAACCCATGATTCAACACATCGGTTGGTAACTTCTTCATGAATTTGCAAATGATCCTTATTTGCCTAATATATCCTTTAAGGTTTAACAATGCAACACACTTTCCTAAGCTTGAAGGCTCATGTAACAAAAAATACCTTTTTAATTTTTTTTTAAATTTTAAAATCACATTTTGGCTTTATCAGATTGGTGTCATTATACCTCAGGACTTGATTTTCCCAAATTAACATATTTATATCATGACAACCCTAGTTACCATACTAAACTCAGGAATTATTTTTATTTGAGCAGGAACTATTGCACTTCATATAGGCATATACACATTACTTGGCAAAAGTCTTATTGAGTTTAAATATTGTCTATCTCATATGTATGCTTATTCAAATAATCTCCACTAATAGACTCTACCCACAAAGAGAGATCAATGGATCTTTAATAGGCTTGAAATGAGGTCTATAAGGCACATGGATTGAGCAAAAGCCATTTTTAGATTGGAGCTGATGTAACATTATGGACAAACCTTCACACTATAAACTTTATGTTGGAACCATATGCTGTTGGAGGCATTCTTAAACTCTGGGTATTACTTTTATTTTTGATGCATTTTGTTATCTTACTTCATGAAAAATAGAACTTGAAATCTTACTTCATGAAAAGATAGAGCTTATCTTCTTGGTAGAAATCTGGATTTGATTATGATGACTTTTGCTTTTGCAAAAAGTTTAAACCCTATTATTCTTCCCTCTTCTTCTTCTTTTATTTTTCTCCTTCTTTTTTTTTTCTCTTTTTTGTTTTTCTATCCTTTTCTCTCTCTTTTTTTTGCTTTTTCTTCTTTTTCTTTTTCCTTTTTTTGACTTTGACTTCTTTTTCTTTTCTTTTCTTTAAGTCCTAGCTCTAAAAGGGTTATCTTGTTTCTACCAACTTGTATTTCTGATAATGGATGAGTGGAGTGGCATAAGTCTACTTCAGTAAGGATGAATCCTTTGTTGCCCTAACTTTATCTCAATAAGTCTGTGATATTGGGTCTAATTCAGGTGTCCTTCAACTATTCTATAGTCTTGACTATATATCCTTCTCTTTGATCTTCTTTTCCTTTTGTTCTTTAGTGATCATTAGACTTGCCATAAGTATCACAATAGCTCAGGCTAGGTCATTAGAATTTACAAGCTAATAAAAGCAAGCTAAAACCTTATGAGCGCTTAAAGGAAAAACTAGAGATTGATGTTAATAGGGCGGATACTAGTTGTTGGCTTACCAAACAATGCCCAGATCATCTCTCCCTTAAATAAGAAGAGTTCAATTTTACCTTGAAAGTTTGTCAATGCATGTTCTAAAATTGACTAGGACCTAGACAAAGATAATCATGCAGGAGCCCTCTTTAAATAAGCATATACAACTCAATGGAACAGAATAATTCCCTCATCTAGTAAAGTCATTCAAATTATAATGCATAGATACACTAACTTATGAATATCAAGCTAGACTCGTCATTGGTTGAGCACCAAAACGAACAAAGACCAACATAAATAAAAATTTGACGAAAGTACTTTATTCAAACAATCTTAATTTGAAAAACATAATTATTTTATAAAACACCAAAGAAAGCAAAATAAAATGAGCAAAACTCAAGCCAAGGGAAGTTTGTTGAGTCAAGCCTTTTCTCTCTTCGCGTCATCTACACTCTTATCTTGAAAGGAGCATAAGATAAAATATTCCTCCAATCCTCTCCCTACCATAAAGGTTGCTAGTGGAGGTGCCCTTCCAAATTTAGGTAGAG
This sequence comes from Garcia nutans, assembly GCA_947685225.1. Lineage (NCBI taxonomy): Eukaryota > Viridiplantae > Streptophyta > Magnoliopsida > Malpighiales > Euphorbiaceae > Garcia > Garcia nutans. The sequence goes on from CANTUV010000013.1 coordinate 32,342,277, forward strand.
GATTATTCTTGGTATTAGGCTTATCAGGCTTATGCAGCTTTCCACTGTCAATCAAATCTTATATCTCATGCCTTAAGAGAACACATCTATCTTTCTCATGCCCTTGCATTTGAAGGAATTGACAAAAGGCCTTAGCATCAAAGCTTGATGGTAGAAGATTTAGCAAAGGTCGAGGAGCCAATGGCTATAATAGCCCATTCTTCTGCAACTTATAGAAAACCCAAGCCAGAGGTTTCCCCAACTTTGAAAATTGTCTTCTATTTGTTTAACCAGTTGTTGCATTGACATCCATTGACTTTTGTGTACCCTGACCGCTAGACTGATAACTTTCCCTATCACTTATTCTTCCAGAAAAATTATTCTTCTCTCTTTCCCATTCTTTTATTTGCAAGCCAGCTTGAAGGAGATCTTTGAAATCCCTAATAAGAGTATGAGACTTCCGTTTACATAGATTAGGTGGGACACCTCTCACTATCATCCTAATTTGGTCAGACTCGTTTAGCTTCTTCTTAAGTAGTGCAACCTTATTCCTCCACCTCTTCATATAGTTAACAAAATTCTCATTATGCTTTTGCCTAATTGACTCTACCTCCATTAGGGTAGCTTCTAATTCCATATTATACCCATACTGATGGATGAAGGCTTTATACAGCAAATCTCAGTTCTTTTGAGTACTTTCCTCTAAGGTTTTGAACTAATTATGCACAACAGGATCCAATGAGAGCATAAAATACCTTAGATTTTGAGCTTTAGTAGCTCTGGAAAACTGCATGGCAGTGATGTACTACGTAACATGTAAGTGAGGATTTCCTGTATCATTGTACTTAGAAAAGGAAGACATCTTGAACTTGTAAGGGATTTATTCATCTTATTCAAACAGTTTATCCACTTCTAACACCTCTTCAGCCTTCAGCTTCTTTTCAAACTTCTTCTCTAAATCAGCAATCATCTTCTTCACATCTGAAGTTTCAGTCTTTTCAACAGTTGATTTTCCATAGCCTTTGGCTCTTTCTTCTTATCTTGAGAATCTTGGAAATATTGAGCCTAATCATCATCATCAATCATTACTTTGTCATCATCAAAGGTTGCTTCACCAACTTTAGTCTTTCTCTTATCTTTCTGCTTCTTAGTACTAGCAGATGCTTCAATAGTGTTTCCCAATAATGCAGCCAGTTGGCTTTGCATGGTCTAAGCTAGAGCCCCCTTCAATTCTTCCATCTTGGAGTTGAGAGCATCATTTACCATCTTCTAAATTTACTCAGGATCCATTTCTTTTGATGTGAAACTAATTGAATTCTCACTAGATTCTGAGTCATAGGTGGGGTTGTCATAAGCCCTTGAATAGTTGCACTCCAGGTCTGTGAGCTAGAAAGGATCAATGCCATGTAATGCAATGCATGTATTATGCATAGATGCATAAGTAACAGATAAACAAAGATAATTAGGACATTCCTTCTAATATCATATCTTCCACACACGAATTGCGAGTTTCTTTTCCTAGGTATATAGTCAAGAAAATAACAACATGGGATATGTTGCTTTCGATACATGCACTTAGACGGATTAACTAATAATTATCTTTTCAAATAGAGAAATCAGTCTATGATAACTCCCTCTAATTAAGCCTTAATCCATTGGGTCAACTAAAAATAGCTTTTATGCTATATTATGGATTAAAACTAAATTAATGGGTTTATCATAAATAAATTTTCTATTTGGAAAAACAACTAATGATTCATGCCATGAATAAGCCTGTGATTAACAATTCTTGGTATAAATTATGTCCACAATTGATTTTTGGTATACCATAATTAACCTAACTAGTTGTAAGCCCTTTTAAGAAAATGTTATAATAAAAGTTTGCGTGAATAATAGTCTTGAGATCATCTTTTGAAATTATTTAAGAGCCCATTGTAAAAAGGTTTGTTTAAAAATGAATTTTGGGCTTTAAGTTTGGGCTATAAGGTGGAAAAAAGAAATTTGACCCAAAAGGTTTTCATGTCCAAAGGCCATCTTTAAAAAGAGTTTAAAATTTTTTTTATTCTTTGGGCTTAAAAGAATAAAACTATTTTAAGCTTACAGTATAATTAGGTCGTATTAGAAAAAGAACAAACCAAATAAGCTATGGTTCACACTAAGATATATCAATTATAGTCACACAACAAGCATTTGGGGTAAACCTAAGGAAAGTTACTAGGCCAACTACATGAGATTTAGTCTTTGTGTTGAAAAGTTTAGGCTCCAATAGCAAGTATATACCAAAAGGTACGAGGCTATGAGTGGTTATGCCATGCTCGATCTCCATATATTGAGTGAAAGTATGGTATCCCTTACATAACATAACTCGAGTAACACGGGCATCCTAACTCGCACACACAATGCAATCTAAATGATGCAATGGATAATATTATAACAAGAAAGAATAAAATAATATGAAGACTAATGAAATCAACTTGTCTTATCCCCAGTGGAGTCGGCACTGTGAGTAGGGATTTTTGCCCCCACTCCTAATGGAATGGTTCTTGCGACCTCAACATTGTTAGGCTCAAGGCTTAGAGAACACAGGCTTAACCCGGAGAAAATGGAGTCACCACTCGGATGGGTCGAGAAAATAGATAGGGGTGGATAACTCGATTCCTAAGAAATTCCCAACCCCCTACTGAGTTCAAAAAGTTGGGTACGTATGGGGAATGTGAGAATGACCTAGCACCTCTATAACGCCTGGTTCATTAGAACCGACCTTATTTTTAGGTCTTAATATTATTAAATTCTTATGTATTATAATATTATCCATACTATATGCAATTATTAATAAAATGGATTCATTCATAAAATAAGATAAAACAGTACATCACAAAATAACATGTGTATCCATCGTTAGATGGAAACATACCCTTACAATCCTTAAATGTTCACAAAGAAAATAAATAAAATAGGACACCCACCAAAGTGGAAATGTGTCCCTTACAATTGTCCCAAAGTTTTTAAATAAATTGCAATCTTAAACAAATAAGATACCTATATAGTGTGCACACATGTCTTTTACATCCTTGGAATAAGAAAAAAACAAATTAAAACAATTAACCAAATACAATTAATCTATTCAAACAAACATTCACAATATTTAAAAGCAAATCAACCATTATAAACCAAATAAAATAAATCATCCATTATAAGTATATAATGATAAACTAAAAAATCAAACCTAGGTTTTAATCTTATATTGAACAATAAATATGTAAAACTAGAGTTTTAATATATGAATTAGGGTTTCTTAAAGTTTAGAATGCTAAATTAGGATTTTAGGGTTTTGGAAAACATGATTAGCTTTTATAAATGAAAACTAGAGTTTTGAAAATAAAGCTAGAGTTTTTAAGGTTAAAACATGATTTTAGGGTTTTGGGATGACAATTAGGGTTTTAGTGATCAAACTAGGGTTTTAGGGTCTTTTGGATAAAATCATGATTTTATGGATTCTAAAACAAAATTAGGGTTTTTAAGTTTTATAAGTATGCAAAAGGGGTTTTGGATGATCTAATTAGGGTTTTGGTTTTTTTAAAACATGTAAATAAGATTTTGGGTAATTAAATTAAAGGTTTAAATTAAATCCTAAGTCACTGTAAATCTAAAATAAATAAATGTTGGCTAATTAAGCTACTGGACGAAATAAGGTTTGAATAAATAAGATACTGGATGTTTTATATGAATCAAAGGTAAAAGAACGAATTATAGGATGAAGGCAATTCAATGGATGAAATAATAGTAAGTGAACCTACTATAAATTTAAATAAATTAAGTGACAAAACCAAACCTCTGTTTGTTGGCTCCACCAAAGCTGAGAGTGTTGGTTGAGTGAAGCAATTGCCTAAGAAAATTGTTGTGTGTTGATCTCTACTAATTATTGCTGCTACATATTTTAATTGTTAATTTTATTTTTGTATTAATTTTTGTTGGTGTTTCTGCATTAATTCCTCCCCTCTTCCTCTATGCTTTTTTAATTATCTATTTATATGCAAATAACAGTTCAATCTCAAACCCTAATATGCTAATATGACAATCAATTGAAGTTTTATCTTAATTAGGAAGCTTTTAATCTATCCCAAAATCAATTAAAGCCAACATTAAATAACCATGGCAACTTAAAAACATGCCAATTTGCCATGGACCAAAGGTGCATGGCGAATTAGAATGCTTCTAATTCACCATGAGCCATGGTTCATGGTGACTTGAGCATCCCAATTCACCATGAGCCAATGGACATGGCGAATTGGGATTAACCCAGGCTTGGTCAGACCTTTAAAGTTTGGATCGGATTTAATTTAAGCTTTTTTTAAAAAAAAATTGGATTAGATCTGATTTAAAATTTTGGAATCAGATCATCCTAGTTTAGGACCAAAATTAAGGGTCTACAGTTCCTTATCGAGATTAATATGCCAGAATGGACAATTATGGATATGATTCACTATACAATCATGCACGTACAGAAGAGAGACATAATGATGTGATGCCGATGGTTACAATGTTGCCATTTGTACTAGAAAAAGTAGGATTTTTTGTCGAGAGGCTAGAATTGGAGAAATATAAGCACTAAAAATTAAATATCATATATGAAAATCATGCTTGCCCGCAACAAGAGGAGTAATATAGCATATTATGACATCAGTTTTTTAATACTTATACATTGTTACAGAACGGATTGTAGGATGTTCATTGCCAAGTTGAGCATTTTATGACGAAAGGCCTAAATTTTCAGCACTGCACACAACAACTTATGGATAGATTCAAATACAAAACAATAGTTCATCTATGGGAACATGCTTCAAACAAGAGAGGGGGTGCTTATTATAGTGATGATGACAATGATGACGATGTCAATTGTTTCTAGTAAGCCAACAAGGATGTCAAATTTTATATTGTGAATATGTGCAGTTGTTGATTTAGATGTTAAATTATGTAAATCATAATTCTAGTTTATTATTCATTTATATATTGATTTGATATATATGCAACAAATTTCTTGGGTGTGTATGTGTTGGACTATTGGATATATATGTGTAACAGATTGAATGGACATATTTTGAATGAATATTGATAATGGAACTACAATAGATGTGTTACATGTTGAGGAAAGTTGTTGATATAGATGTTTGGTTTTATTTAAAGTGTTTGATTACCATTCGCAGGTTGATTTGGATGAATGTTGATATGTGAAATGGGGTAGCTGTGTTACGAGTTGAGTAAAGTTGTCGATATAGATGTTTGGTTTTTTTTTAAAAGTTTTTTATTATAATTCACAAGTTTCTCTAGATGAATGTTGATATGCGAAATGGGGTGGATGTATTAAAGGTTGAGGAAAGTTGTTGATATGGGTGTTTGGTTTTCTTTACATTCTTTGATTACCATTCATAGTTTGCTTTGGATGGATGGATACTATATAATTTTTTAGGTTAATGATTTTATAGGTTGAAGTATTTCTGTTATTATTGAGCATGTTTATATGTAGTAATTGTATAATCGATCCATGTCAACACATATCAATTCATATCAATCCATAGTTACTCGTATCAATCCATATTAATCCATAACAACACATATCAATACGTGTCATACCGTATAAATTACATTGTAAATCTTATATATACATACCAACACATATCAATCCATATTTACTCATATCAATCCATATTAATCCATATCAATACGTGTCATACCATATAAATTCCATTGTAAATCTTATATATACATATTAATACATATCAATCCATATCAACATATCAATACATGTCATACCATATAAATTCCATTGTAAATCTTATATATACATATCAATACATATCAATCCATAATTACTCATATCAATCCATATTAATCCATATCAACACATATCAACCCATATCAACACATATCAATACCTGTCATACCATATAAATTTCATTGTAAATCTTATATATACATATTAATATATATCAATCCATATCAATCAATAATTACTCATATCAATCCATATTAATCCATATCAACACATATCAACACATGTTATACCATATAAATTCCATTGTAAATCTTATATATACAAATCAACACTTATCAATCCATAATTACTCATATAAATTCATATCAATACATATCAATACGTGTCATAGCATATAAATTCCATATCAACACATATCAATATGAGTCATACCATATAAATTTCATTTTAAATCTTATATATACAAATCAACACATATCAATTCATAATTGCTCATATAAATCCATATCATTACGTGCCATACCATACAAATTCCATTGTAAATCTTATATATACATTTCAACACATATCAATCCATATCAAATCCATAATTACTTATATCATTCCATATTAATCCATATCAACACATATCAATATGTGTCATGCCACATAAATTCAATTGTAAATCATATATATACATATCAACACATATCAATCCATAATTATCCAATAATATCCAATATTGATATAACAATTCAACAACCAGTCATACAAGCCAACAACATTCAATAATTCATTGTTAAATAATTTATGAATATAACAAATGATACAAAACATTATTTTATTTTTTTAACACTTGTTGATTCTGTTTTATTTTTTTAACACTTGTTGATCCTGACATGGTGTGCAAAGAGATGGGATTTTGATAAGTAGACATATTATGGCCACGAGTACAACAATGACTACACTTAGGTTGAGATTTTTCCTCACCTAAGGAAGGAATTCTATGTTTTTTTGCCTGCCAATTGATGTGCACACATATGGTGGTTGAAGAGTGACATTATGAATATGCTCTGGAATAGACCAATTAGTAATATAAGGAATTGGATTTGTCTTCTTTATATGTTTCATGCCAAGACTCATTTGAGTAATATGGAGAACACAACTCATAAGCATCATATGTACTATTTCTAACAACCACAAGAGCATACACACATGGGAATTAATTTAATTGGAACTTCCTGCAACAATAAGTTCTTAGAGACATATCGACAATATAATTTTTATCTACATCCTTAACATCATATTTGTTGTTGCTAGAAGGCTCTACCTACAGAATAGCATTAACAAGGTTATATGATAATATCATAATTAATGACAAATGAGGAAGAATAAATAAACTTACAATCATTTTTTTGTTATCATCATTCTATTTCTCAATTTTTTTTCAACATCTATTGCCATTTTATCCGTGGACTCTTCTTCTTTGCTTAGATATTCATAAAACCATCTTTGATACATCTTTTTTTACCTCATCGACAAATGCAGTAATTGGAAGGTCTCAGGCCTTTGCAAGCGTAACATTGACTGATTCAAAAATGTTAGTCATCATAATGTTATACCTCTTTCTATGCATATGAGACCGTGTCCACCTATTAAGCCAAATACCTTCTAGATATTCTTTAGCACCAGGAACAAAAATGCAAAAAACACTAAAAAGTGTGGTGAAATCACTTATTTTATAGGCTTTAGCTATTTTGTAGTATTGCTTCTTAAGGACCTTGGTTAGATGTTTAAATTTGCACCTCAAGTTATTTAATAAGTGATATATGCAAATCCTATAGAATGTATTTGGAAAAACATCTGCTACAACCTTTGAATGCTTAGGTGTCTATCAGAAATAAAAACATGATATGGTCTTTCACTGAAAGTTTTCTTTTAACCTCATAAGAAACCACATCCATGTTGCGTAATTTTCTGAATCACCAATCCCAAAAGCCAAAGGGAATATCTATTAGTTTGCATCATGACAAATGGCAACAAAAAGCACATCTCGATTCTTCCGTTTAAAATGAGTTCCATCAATAGTAACTGCAGGTCTACAATATTGGAAACCTTTTATTGAAGCATTAAAAGCAAAGAAAAGATACAAAAATCTATTATCATCACCACATTGTAGATGTATAACTATATTAAAATTTTTTTTGCCTAGCATATGCAAATATGCAGGTAGAATTGAGAAAGATTATTCTAGAGTAATTAATATGATATTTCTCATATGTATACTCTCGTCCCCTCCATACGACATAATAACTAATCTCAAAAATAGGGACACAGTTATCCCTCTAATTGTACTTTTCTTGAATTTCTCCCTAATTGCAATGAGGGACACAGTTGTCTTAATATCATTCCTTGAATTAAATATTTTTCCCTCCTCAATCATTTCAAAAATAGAATTGTCACCTAACAACTTTGGATTACTCCTGGATGCAAACAAGTCAGTCACAATTTCTTCATTGTCAGTAGTAGTATGTTGCGCCTCATTATTACAATCAAAATCAATGACTACCCCTATATTTGCCTCATTACTGTATTCCTCCCCTATATGTTGAAATTTTACATGATCACCATTAATATGTTCTACCCCAACATTACAATCTAGAGGAATGTCATTACTATGTTCTACTTGTTCCTCTGCATATGAATTTAGCACATCATATTCATTTTTAAAATATTTCGGGGCTACGCAGATAGATTTAGTTATCGATGAAAATCTTGCATTTGGATCTTCTGATATTGAATGAAGACTTGGTACCTCTACTTGGACACTTTTTTTTTTACAATATAAGGATCATTACTGTCATATCCGAATTTATATGCACCTTCTTCAACACAAAAAATTAATGGATATTTCAGTCTATCCTCCATAGCAATGCCCATGAATATTCTAAGTGACCTATCATCTACCACATCATAAAGAGGATGTGCATCATAACCAGTAACAAATTTGAAATCAATCTTTGAAGTTATATCAATATGAAGCGATTAAGATACTGATTTCTTAAGTTCATTGAAATTAGCCATTCTATTCAAGAAAATATGTTCAACACCCCCGCCAACATATTGATATTCCCATAAAATTTTCCTCCATATTGGATGAGAATTATTATTTCATCCATTAAATGAACTCGTCCTTTGATTAGTTTGAAGCCATCCATCAATAACCTACAATTACAATAATAAATTATATTCATATCACATCATAATCTATGGAAACCATAATAAACTCATAACATAGTGTAATAGCCTATATCAGCCCATATCAACCCATATCAACCTACAAATACAGACATCTTAATTGTTTACACCACAAAAACAACATGCAAAAAAATGATTCAATCTTAAATAATCTCATACCAACATATATCAACTCATATTAATACATATCAACACATATCAACCTACAATTACATACATTTTAACTATTTAAAACACTTAAACTACATAAAAATAAAAAACACTTAAACTACATATTCATCAAAACATTTAACTTGCATTTAAACCTATATCAACCCATATAAACTCATTTTAACCTATAAATACATACTATTAATGTATAAAGGTCCATATTAATGTATAATAAAGCATGACATATCATAATACTTCAATTACACCCATTCAAAATCTTCAAGGTTCCATACATTAAAATAAAGAAGGAAAGGAATAATAAAGAAACATGAGGAAAAAGGAGCTCATATCAAGTTTTTTATTCACAAAATAAAAACATAAACATAGCTAAAAAAATTAACTTACTGATTGGCAGCAGATTAAGGGGCTGGAGTCGTAAGATAGAGAAGAGAAAAAGAATATATATATATATATATAAACTTCAATTTGTATATCAAAACTTGAAGGAATGAGCTTCAAGGAAAGAGAGAAACAATATGAGGAACTTGAACAAAAGAATATGGCTTGAACGAGAGAGAAAGAGAGAGAGAGAGAGAAAGTAAGTTAAATTTTTTCACCCACTGTCTAATTCTTTTTTTAGGTTAGAGGTTAATTTTGTCCTAAAAGGCTTATTTAAGGTGAGTGGAGTTTATAATTTAATAGTGATATGCATAGGGATATTTTTTTTTATTAAATCCCTATTAAGAACAATAATTAAGATTACTTTACTATTTCCATCTATTGTTTTGTTTTGTCTTTTTTTTTTATAGTGAAAATGGGAATTTCATTAATCTAATTCTTAAAATCCACACCTTTTCCATCAATACACAAAAATCTTCTAATGTAACTGACCATTGAGCTAAACTATGGGCTACTACATTTGCACTTTTGTGCACATTTTTAAAAGAAATATAAATGAAACCAACTGTTATATGCCTTATGCCTTCCACCACTAGGCCATTCATTTCCATAGAAGCTTCCCTATCAGTTAATCTTTGTATGACCATGGCTGTATCAAATTCCACTTGAATGCAACTGAAGCCACAATGACAAGCTACTTAAAGCCTTAAAAGAACAACACTTAGTTCTGCAAAATAAAGAGATGATACCACAACTAGCTCTGTCTCACCTCAACTTTGCATCAACATTGAGCTTATAGAAATTAACAACTAGGGACTGCCACCATTCTGCTTGTCTCTCTTGTTAAATATGCCCTGAAGTTTTTCGATCACCAGAGTTGTCCACCCTTGAAGCAACCAACTCTAATAACTTGTCCATAGAAATTCCTTCTTTTCTATATTGCATTTGAATCCAATCAAACCAAATATGCCAAAGAATGATAATAAAAAGCTCAAACTCATATCTGTAAAGAGTTTCGCAACAATCTGACACCAATCCCCCATCCTTTAAGCAACCAGCTTGTCTACTCATAGGGGCCAAGGAGCAACTTTCTAAACTTGTTTAGCCCACCAGAACTCCTTAAATATATGGGGTCTTGATTCTTCAAAGAAATTACATTTGGAACATCTAAGCTCAATAGCAACTCCTCCTCTTCTTAAATTTGAAGCACATGGTAGAATATCTTTGACAAGCCTCCAAAACAAATGCTTTGTTTTTGGTGGAGCTTTAATCTGCCATACCATATGGCATAAATCAATGCAGTAACCAAAGGTAGAAGCAAAACCTTAGGAAAATTTGTCTTTATTCTACCACACAATATTTGGATCTGACAATATATAAGCCTGACTTTGAATGCATCTAAAATAGCTGCTCTTTAGGATGCCTAAAACTGATAAGGATATTGAAGATAGTTTCAACCTCTGAAGGAAGAAAACTTTATTGAATCAAGTCCCATTTTTAGCATCTAAGTTCCTCATCAATCAAGCAACTCTCCATTTTTTTCTATTTTCTATTTTTATTAAATTTCTATTTTTATTGTTTGTTTTTATGTTTGTTTTTATGTTATTTGAAAGTTTTTGTCAAACTGTATATATATATATATTATATGGTTACTGATGTAGATTTAAGGATTGTTTATGATATTTTGCTTGTACATATAAATAGTATTTTCTTCCTTTCCTCCATATAGATTTTTCATTCTTATTAAAGCATTTTCTCTCTCACCAAGAGTTTCTTCAATCTTTGTTCTTTGAGTCTTGAACATTCATAACCTTAATCTTGAACTAGTGTCAATAATTTCACATGGTATTAGAGTAGTGCCTGTAAATCTTGAAATAGAAACCAAAATCAAACTAAACCTAAACTTGTCAAGTGTTAACTAAGGTAGTTGACACTTGAGGGGAGAGTATTAAGACTGCCCTACAAAAAAAAAAAACAAACAAATGAATCAAATGCGGGAAATCCCACATCTAACAATACAACCAAATGAACAAATTAATATATAAATGAAGTCTCCAACCTTAATTGTTAGCTTTTAGGGTTGGCTCTTCTAAATATACATTGAAGAAATCAAACCAAAATAATATTGAAAAGAGGAATTTCATATGGTTATTTTTATTGTGTGAAATGATTTAGATTTATTTAAAGAAGATCTATTAGATTTGTTTTGAATCATAGAATCCTCTGTGTTGATATTGATTAGTTTGTTAAACATAGTTTTTCATTTTGATCTTCTTTAAATACCGATTATATTCACTTAGATCTAGAATAGATCTTAAGAAATTTCCTTGTTAATTTTGAGCTTTTCTCTTTCTAATTCATTCATTTTCTCTTTCTAATTCATTTAGTTTCACATATCTAAAGTCCTAATGTAAAAGCCCTTTTTTTTTTCAAATTTCTTCATGAAACCCTTAAAATCCATTTTTGAAACCTAAGTTGTTGCATGCAAACCTTTCTTTCTTCTTTTACCGAAACAAAAAATAGAACCCACCTATCATTTTATTACTTTCCAAAATAAATTGATCTCTACGGTAAATCATTTCAACCCTAGATTTACCGAACATCTATTTCTGTTGCATAACAATTACTCTTAACATGGCTACTGAAGGAGAGACATTGACTGAAGGACAAATTTCACAACACAATGGTGCAAGCTCGAGAAACAAAGATCATAATGCAGGAGACCTATTATATCTTCAGAACTCAAATAATCTTGAAATGATCTTAGTGATCATTCTTCTATTTCAAACTAATTTTTTTCACTTGGAGGCATGCTATAAGGATTGCATTAGTGGCTAAAACAAAACTAGGACTCATAGATGGGTCTTCTGTGAAACTTGACATTAGTTCAAAGGAGTATACCACATGGAAAGAGTTGCTTTTATGGTAACATTATGGTTAGTAAACTCTATTTCAAAAGTCTTAATTTAGTACTTCCTCGATATGGAGTTTGCTACTGGGATGAGTTAAATAGTAGATATTGTGAAAATAATAGACCATTGATCTAATAGATCTAAAAAGATAACATCTATCTCTCAACAGAGTCTATCTGTCACTGCATATTATACGAAGTTGAAAAGCTTTGGGATTAGCTAAGGTGTTTGATTAGAGTATCTACTTGCTCTTGTGGAAATGCTAAAGAAAGTGTTGGTCTGAGTAACCTCAAAAGACTGATGCAGTTTCTAATTGATCTTAATGACCAATATGACCATATGAGGAATTAGATTCTCCTCATTATGCTATTGCATGTGGTATCCAAGGCATACTCCATAGTACTGAGGGTTGAGAAATAGAGAGAGTTGCATTGGAATTTTATTGAGTCTAAAAATGTTAGGGCAATGTTGGCTAAAGGTCAACATAAATTTAGAGAAACTAGAAGGGAACTTGCATATAGTGAGAATAGTAGGAAGGATCAAAGCTATTCTAATACACAGTCTGGTAAGGATCAATTGAAGAATCTAGAAAAGTTCCATATTTACTATCATAGAAGAGGCTAAGAGAAGGATTGCCGCTTCAAGCTCATTGGATATCTAGATTAGTGGAAAAAGAGGAAGAGAGGGCAAAACCAACATACGCTATGGCTAATGTACCTAACTTCAACCAAGAAGGAAGCTCAAATCAATCTAGACAGTCAAGCTAAACATAATGGATAACTAACATATCTTCTATTATTGAATAAGAGGTCCAAAAGCATCTCAAAGGAAAGGCTCCAACCGATATTGCTTGCTTGACTTACATAGGTTTTGCAGGTATGTATCATATCTATTTTTTTTAATAAAAATAAACTTGAATTGAATGTTTTACATAAGTATATAACTTGTTTAACTTAACAATTTTATTTTCATCTTTAAATTAAATTTGATTGACAAAGTCAAAAAGATGAAAATTGTTAGCAAATTTTTTAGTTAACAATGTTCTATTTTGATCTTTAGTAATAAAATTGAATTGGACTAATGTCTTAATTGAGTGATTTTTCTCAGTAATTAGAATTTTTGCAAGTTCTCTTTTGGACCTAGAGATTGCAACAGGATCGAAACTTGTACAATTACTTGCCAAATTGCATAATTAACTAAGTTACACATAAAAGATTATGGTCATCATCATAGGCAATCTCGTGACTGTGTGGGTAATATTACGACTATTAGTTATTTTCCCTATAGCCAATTATTGGTTATATAAATGGACATTATATTTTTTCATGTATTTATATATATTTCATAAATTAATAAAGGTATTTATTTATGTTTAATATTCTACTAACGGAATCTAGAGTAAAGATAAAGTCCATGAGACTACATTGTTTTGCAAAAGAAATTATACAGTGGTAATAATTATGAGATTCTTATTCGCATCAAAATAATGTCTCTAAATATTCTCGGTCGATGCTCTCCTCAATATGGATGATGATTAGAGTTCTTAAGACTAGTATATATTATGTTCTTTCCTTTATGAAAAGAAGCAGTTGTTCTCATAAGCTAAGATATATTAGATACCTAAAACAATATGTAGGTGCTTGTAATATAAATAAGTGTATTGAACTAACCCGCCTGAAAATTCCATATGGAGAGTTACCTGTGTCTATGAAATACTCAAGTGTTGGTTGTGTAAGTGATCCTTTGACTTAAAGTCGCTAAGCTATCTTATATAGGGGCTGCTATGTTTTGATTTGGGTATAGTAGAAACTATATGAAGATGCTTATGTAGTTGAGATGGGATTCATAACCTTTGGTAAATTAGGGAAAATGTTCCAACTGTTTTCGGCAGTATTGGTCATAAAATCCTTGTGCAAGGTGGAATGAAATTAGCAAATGAGATTTTAAATTTCATTCAAGTAATCAATAGCTAGTGATAAGAAAATTAACATGATTTGATGTAGCAGACACACTTCATGCTTAAATTATTAAATCGGAAAATTATTAATGAAGGGATATTAGTTAAACTAAGAAATCATGAGCTGAAAGGTTAAGTCAAACCACTATTGACAGTTCAAATATTTGGGTAGTCTTAACATATTACTAGACAATGTTCTTGACCTTCAAATATAGATTAATAAATTAATTATATTTGTTTCCAACATATTTAAAACCTAAAGGGTTACACACATAAGAATTGATGCAAGAAAATAAAATGAGAAGTTTATCAAGTATGACGTGATTGTAAATAAGTTTTATGTTATAAGGGTAAAATTGTAATTTAAAAGGACTATAATTTAACCTAAAATATTAAGTAAGAACTTATTTGAAAATTGTCTAAAGCTTATAGGGTTTAATTATAATTTATTTATTTTATGGGGTTAAATAAATAAATCTAATATTAACCTAGGTTTTTCCTATAAATAGGCTTTTATAGAGAGCCTAATTAATATAGCCACCAAAAAGGTCTACAGATAGTCTTTAAGAGATAGCACTCAAAGATATCTATTACTTCTCAATTCTCTAAAATTAGTTTTAGAGTTTTTCAATTGTTAATTCGTGTGGATACTGATAGAGACAGGATAATTGGACGGTTGGTGGTTTGAGACAACCCAACCACGAAGAGCGGTTTTTGATCCATTTTTGATGAATTAACACAAAGGTATTATTCTTGTCTATTGATTATTGCCTTAATTTTTTGAACAAGATCCTTGTTAGATGAAATTTATTTAATTTCATATTTTCTCTGCATTTATATTTTGAATAAAACCCAACAGTAGTATCAGAGCCTCCTTTCAAATGTTTATGGTGTAAATATGATTGTATTCATTAATGGGTTTAATCTTGTATTATATTTATGTGTTAAAAAGTTCTTGATATTTTAAAATATTTTATAGAATCTGATTTTAAATATATTTTTTCCGTAATCATTGTTCATACAGTGATTAAACTTGTACGACAGTAATTATAGTCATACAATGATCGGAGTAGTTGAATCTTTGTATGACAGTAATATGATTGAATTTATGTGTTAATTCTTTAACTGTAATCATTGGTCTCACAAACCACACAAAAGAACAAGAAATAATTCTTTTTTTTTCTTTTAGTTGATGATGATGTATAAAAAAAATGCAGTAATATCCCTGGATTTTTGTGTTTTTACAAATACCACTATTAGACTATAAATTGAATAATATGATTATTTATAAATCCAAAAAAAAATATTTTAATGGCTAATTAGATTTAAATGATTTTAATCTTGTTATGGCCATCAAAATTATTTGAAAAAAAATTTAAATTAATTTAGAATTTATTCTAATCAAGTTAGAAAATAAATTAGAGTAGTTTAATTTATTGTAAATTACCTTGTAAATTAATTCATATATGGATTAGTAAATAACTTAAAATAGTTTAAGTTATTATTCTTAATCCTAATATGATTAGAATAAGTGGAATTAATTTATAAAATAATTTTAATAAATTCTAAAGTATATTTTAAAATAAACCATCTAATATGATTAAATATATGAATAAAAGTTTTTTATCCACAAGTTTAAATTTTAAAAACATAAAGATACAATTTTAAATTGTTAAAATTTTATTTTAGCACATAAACCAATAATTAATACAATGGTAGCCTATAATACCTATTATATGCTTTTAATATGATTATTATGCATGATGGATGGTTATAGACATTAGAAAACCAATGTGATTGTGTTTTTCGTGGTTAAATGGTTTAATGTAATTTGAAAAGTCAAAGAAGAAATAAAATAAGAAGAAGGCTTATAGAGCATTGAAGCCCATTGGAGGTTTCAAGAAAGATAAGGGTACTTGCCACCACTATAGTAAAGAAGGCCACTGGAGGAGAAACTACAAAGAGTATCTTGTAACCGTGAAAGCAAGGAAGCTTGTTGCAGCTTATACCTTAGGTATATTTATGATTGAGATTCATATTTCTACTTTTAATTCTAGTTCTTGGGTATTGGATACCGGATGTGGATTTCAAATTTGTAATAATGTGCAAGAACTAAAGCATAGGAGAAAATTGAGTAAAGGAAAGGTGGACCTATGCATGGCCAGTGGAGCAAAGGTTATTGCATTAGCTGTAGGAACTTATTATCTATCCTTACCTTCAAGCTTAGTGTTAGAACTGAATAATTGTTATTTTCTTCTAGTACTTTGCAGAAACATTATTTCAGTTTCACACTTAGCTTTGAATAATGGATTCAAGTTTATTATTGAGAATAATACTTGTTGCTTTTATAATAAAGAGGTTTATCATGGAACTGGAATTTATACATATGGTTTATATAATGTTTCTAGTAAAAGGCCATGTAACACCCCCTATACCCCATATACGCATACCACACACTACTACATCTGTAATATACGTATACCGGATACAAGAGTGCCACGGTTTATATTAAACAACCCAACTTTTAAAAATTTAAAATTAACCATATTATAAAGTACAATAGATAAAACATTCATTCAATACGTAGCGGAAAATGTAGCGGTATTTACAAATATACATACATCAAAAATCAAATTTTACAAAACATAACATTTATACATGTTTGGTAGTTCGTCTTTGATCTTTAAGCCCACTATCAACACTTCAGAGTCTAGACTCAACTCGGTCTAGCTGAACTCTCTGGTTCTACCCTGTCACCTGCACGATGAATCACAATCGCTCTAAGCCAACGGCTTAGTGGTACAAACTACAATAACAATATGTTTCAATGCAATGCCAATGTCACACATTCAAATATTATAAACAATACATAAGAATATCATATTTCAAAACCTTACATTAAATTTTATTATTCATTTGTTTCACCATTTATAATTCACATTTAAACAAAGACAAGCATGGGCCCAAAAGACACTAATATGCCATTCAACTTTCAAAGTTAATGTTTTGGTTCAATTATCACATTTATCATTATCCCAACTAGGCTTCAAGGATTAGGCCCAACCAAGCTTCAAGGAGAACGAAGCATGCTAAGTATCAACCCAACTTGGCTTCAAGGACCAAACCCAACCTAGCTTCAAGGGTTTTAATATCTCAACTAGGCTTCAAGGACTAGACCCAACCAAGCTTCAAGGGGAGTTAAGCATGCTAAACTTCAACCCAACTTGGCTTCAAGGATCAAGCCCAACCTAGCTTCAAGAGATTGTTACTATTAGGCATGCCACCAACAACAAAACTCTGAAAATTGACTAACATATTAGACACACAATTCTTTCATTATTTCATTATCAATTCCATTCTTATTTCTTCATAATCAGCTGGGCAACCATGCCTCAATTATTTCATTTGCAATATTATAGCCAACAACAATGGCTTCACATTTCTTCATGACCATCTAGGCAACCATGCCTCAATTATTTCATTGAATCATTATAACCAACCACAATGGCTTCACATCTCGTCATATCTCAATTCACCTTAAAGCAATTCATCATTAAAGTATACATAACCAATTGCATTGAACATACATTTTGAATGATCACCATATCTTTCACATTATGCAAATCATAACATTAATCAAATGTATCAACAATGTAATAGATTACTTAACACATTTACAACCAAATGTGTTAAGTCCCAATGTCATGTAAATGTATGCAATAATGTAGGGTTTGTACTTACCTCAAGAGCAACTCACTCCACACCAAACTCCTCTTCCAAGAATCCTTCAACACTTGGATTATGGCAACTCAACTCTCTTTAAAATCTAAACCAAAGGTGATCATACACACTCACTTAGAGATACACATGAGATAATAAAGTTAAGAATCAACTAGGGCTAACTCTACACATGACACGCTCAACAATACGGGCATGTCCCTGACCGTGCCCTAAAACCACAACACAGAAGCTTTGACACGCTCAGTGACATGGGCGTGTCACTGGCCGTGTCAATCCACCAACAACACAGTAGCTATGACACGTTCAATAACATGGGCGTGTTACTGGCCGTGTCAATCCACCAAGAACACAGAACAATTGACACGCCTAAAGACCTGGTCGTGCTCATGGGCGTGTCAGGCAAAAAATGCAAATTCCGGCAACAACAACACATCCAACAACCCACCTTCTTCCACCATTATCCACTTCAAACAAACTTAACTAAATACACATATAAACCAATTAACTTGCAAAAACACTAAAACAACTCAATACATACATTAAACACCAATTCACAACCATCACATATACACAACTCTTACTCTTCCAACACCAAACCTAACTACTTCTCTTCAATCCAACCCCAAAATCAAAATCAATTAAACCCAACACTCTCAAACACATCACAATCAAACATACTCATACCATCACCAATTAATCACCAAACTCACAACACAAACTTAAAAAAAAAAAAACAAGGGAATCAAGTGGAAAACTTACCAAAAGTGATGAAAACTCTTAGATCACTGGAAACATCCTTCAATCTTGAGTTTGGATGAGCAAAATCTATCTTTCCTCTCTTCCTATTGTGATGGTCAGCCAAACAAGGAAAGAAGAAGAAGATGAAGAAAGAAGAGGAAAGTCAACACTCAACTCTTCTCTCAACCATTCAATCTCTCTTTTGTTCTCAACCAAGCAATTATATTAATATAATATTACAAATATCATCATCCACTTTCCACTTAATTTCCATTTTAATTACATAAAATAATTATTTCTTCTTTTGACTTCCATTAGTTTGACTTGTATATGTTATATATATTACTATATATATAACATATACATTCTTTCCTTACCTCCTTCTCTTTCCAATTAAACATATACACTTATAACATTTAATTCAATATAACAATAAGTATTCCAAAACTTTTAGGGTATACTTTGGGATATTACAATTCTCCCCCTCTAAAAAAAAATTCATCCTCGAAATTACCTGATATCAAGTCTGAAACAGTTGAGGATACTGATCTCGCATCGCTTGCTCACTCTTCCAAGTTGCCTCTTCCTTTGCATGATTCTTCCAAAGAACTTTCATAAGTGGCACTTTCTTATTTCTCAACTCTTTCACTTCATGTGCCAAAATAGCAATTGGTTCTTCTTCAAAAGTCAAATTTGGACTCACTTCAATAAATTCAATTGGCAAGATATGAGATGGGTCTGACCTGTACCTCCGCAGCATAGAAACATGGAAGACATTATGGATTCTATCCAACTCAGGCGGCAAAGCAAGTCGATAAGCAACTGGTCCAACTCTTTCTAATACTTCATAAGGTCCAATAAAACGAGGACTTAGCTTCCCTCTTCGACCAAATCTCAAAATCTTTTTCCAAGGAGACACTTTCAAAAATACTTTATCTCCAACATCAAACTCTATGTCTCTCCTCTTCAAATCTGAATAAGATTTCTGTCGATCTGAAGCTGCTTTCAACCGATCTCGAATTATTTTTACTTTCTCTTCCGTTTCTTTAATCAAATCAAGACCAACCAATTTGCCTTCTCCAACTTCATTTCAACATAGAGGCGTTCTACATCTTCTACCATACAATGCCTCAAATGGTGCCATTCCAATACTGAATTGATGACTGTTGTTGTAAGCAAATTCCACAAGTGGCAAAAATCTGTCCCAACTTTCAGAAAAATCAATGACACAGCTTCTCAACATATCCTCTATAATCTGTATCACTCTCTCTGACTGCCCATCTGTCTACGGATGAAAAGCAGTGCCATGTAATCTCAATCGAGAATCCAAAGCACCATGTAATCTCTTCCAAAACCTCGAAGTAAACCAGGGATCTCGATCAGACACTAAAGAAATTGGAACTCTATGCAACTTCACTATCTCATTGATATACAACTCAGCTAACTTCTCCAAAGAGTAGTCCATCCGAACTAGAAGAAAATGAGCTGTCTTCATCAACCGATCAACAATCATCCAGATAGCATCATGCTTCTTTTGAGTCAACAGACAACCAGACACAGAATCCATTGTCACTCTCTCCCATTTCCATTCAGGCACTGATAAAGGTTGAAGCAACCCAGTTGGAACTTGATGCTCAGCTTTTACTCTCTGACAAGTGAGACACTTGGATACAAACTTCGCTATATCTCTCTTCATACCTGACCACCAATAATGTTGCTTCAAATCCTGATACATCTTTATACTCCCAGGGTGTATAGTAAAAACCGATTGATGTGCTTCTTCTAAAATAATCTTTCTCAATCTAGCATCATCAGGAACACACAATTTATCTTTGAACCAAAGGCTACCATCGCTTCTCATATGGAAATCTTGGCTCTCCCCATTTTGGCAATCTGACACAATCTTCTGAATTTTCTCATCAGCCAATTGAGCCTCTTTAATATGATCCAACAACACCGGTCTCAACTGCAATTGAGCCAACAACGCTCCATCATCACATAATTCAAAACTAGCATGCAACGCTCTCAACTCAACAAGCAACGAGAGCGAATAAGCAGTCAAACCTGCTAAAGACTTTCGACTCAAGGCATCAGCAACAACATTCGCCTTACCAGGATGATAATCAATCAAACAGTCATAGTCTTTAATCAATTCCAACCACCGTCTTTGCCGAAGATTAAGCTCTCTTTGAACCCCCCCAAATATTTCAATCTCTTATGATCTGTGTAGATAAAACACTTCTCTCCATACAAGTAGTGTCGCCAAATCTTCAAAGCAAAAACTATGGCTGCTAACTCCAAATCATGCGTCGGATAATTAAGCTCATGCGGATTCAACTGCCGAGAAGCATAAGCTATGACTTTACCCTCTTGCATCAAAACACAACCTAAACCATTATGTGAAGCATCACTGTAAATCACATATGGTTTATCTTCCACGGGCAAAGCAAGAACAGGCGCTTGAGTCAATATCTCCTTCAACTGCTCAAAACTAGCTTGACACTGATCTGTCCACACAAATCTAACTCCCTTTCGAAGTAATCTGGTGAGTGGAGTAGTTATCAAAGAAAAACCTTTCAAAAAGCGTCGATAATAGCCTGCCAAACCCAGAAAACTTCTAACTTCAGTTACAGACTTCGGTGGACTCTAATTCAAAATAGCCTCAACTTTACTTGGATCAACTCTTATACCATCTGCTAAAACTATATGACCTAGAAAAGTCACTTGATCAAGCCAAAACTCACATTTCGACAGCTTAGCATACAATTGCTTCTCTCTCAAAGTCTGCAACACAATCCGCAAATGCTTGTCATGATCCTCTTCATTACGCGAGTACACCAAAATATCATCAATGAAGACCACCACAAACTGATCTAGATAGGGCCTAAACACCCTATTCATCAAATCCATGAAAGCTGTAGGTGCATTCGTTAATCCAAAAGGCATCACTAAAAACTCATAATGCCCATATCTTGTGCGGAAAGCTGTCTTAGGAACATCTTTAACTTTGACTCTCAACTGATGGTACCCTGATCTCAAATTAATCTTGGAAAACACTGTTGCTCCCTTCAATTGATCGAAGAGATCATCTATCCAAGGCAAAGGATACTTATTCTTGATAGTCACCTTGTTCAATTGCCTATAATCGATGTACAACCTCAAAGTACCATCCTTCTTCTTCACAAACAAAACAGGAACTCCCCACGGAGAAACACTAGGGCGAACAAACCCTTTATCCAAAAACTCCTGCAACTGCACCTTCAACTCTCTCAACTCAGCAGGTGCCATTCGATAGGGAGTAATAGAGATGGGAGTGGTACCAGGCAACAAATCGACACCAAACTCAACCTCTCTCTCAGGGGGTAACCCTGGCAACTCCTTAGAAAACACATCTGGAAATTCAGCAACTGTGGGTATACTATCAAGTTGAGAACCTACTATTTTGGTATCCACAACATGAGCTATATAAGCGTCACACCCTTTTTTAATCAACTTCCTAACTGCAATAGCTGAAACAAACAAGGATGCAAGTTGTCTCTGCTCACCAGATACCATCACACTTCTACCATCACCAGTTCTCAAAGTAACACACTTCTTTTGACAGTCTACCACAGCTCCATGCTTAGACAACCAATCCATACCTAAAATCAAATCATACTCCTTAAAAGGCATTTCAATCAAATCCCCCAAAAATTCCTCTCCTTGCACCACAACTGAACTATCACGATGCACCTTGCTAACTACCACACTATGCCCTAAAGGATTTTTCACCAACACATCAAATCCTAAGGACTCTGAATGCAATTCAGACACAGGCAAGATAGATGCACTTATGTATGAATGAGTAGATCCTGGATCAATCAAAGTAAGAACTGAAATGCCAAATAAAGAAAATATACCCGCAATAACTGCTGAAGCATCCGGCTGCCTCTGCATCACATACACTCATTGAGAAGACCTAGCCTCATCTGGCCTACTGCCTCCGGATGTAGAACCTCCTTTCTGACTAATCCCGGGTCGACCACCTCTACTGAAAACTCTGCCCCCTCGACCACCTCTGCTAACACTAGGTCGAGAAGCTGCAGTATCAGTCTGTCTATCCTCCTGTAGCTCAGGGCAATCTTTGATAAAATGAGCTGGTGACCCACATCTAAAACATACTCCTGATCCACCCGTCTTCCAACAAGCACCCCCATGTGTCCTACCACAATGAACACATGTAAGTGGAGTAGATCTCTGAACCACTGGAGTCGGAGCACTCGCTACAGAAACTGTAGGTCTCGGTCTCTGCCTCTGATACTGAACTGACCTACTCGACTGTCTCTGGCTCCTACTGATTCTCGGAACAAAACTTCCTTTGCCTCTTTTAATAGATGAAGACCCTACTTAAAATTGGGATCTCCAAACTCTAGTCTCCTCCTCAGTAGCAGCTGTTACAATACCCTGCGCTCTTTCAACACTTCTAGCTGCTGCAACCAACTGAGAAAAATCCTGATACCGAGAACCAACAACAATGCACATAATAGAGGGCCTCAACTCTTCCTCAAATCTCCTACACCGGTCAATCTCATCAGAAATAATCCCCTTGGCATAGCGACTCAACCGGATATACTCAATCTCATACTCTGTCACTGTCCGGTTCTCCTGTTTTAGATTCAGAAATTCCATTTTCTTAACATCCTTATACTCCCTTGGAGTATATTTCTGCTCAAACTCCCTCAGAAAATCACTATAAGACAACGTTGGTGGATCATCCATGGCATGAGGAATCGTCTTCCACCAATCATAAGCATCTTTCTGCAGAAGGGATCTAGCATAATCAAATTTCTCTTCAGAAGTAGCTTGCAACTGAATAAATACCCGCTGCACTCTATCCAACCACTGCTCAGCTACTGCAGGATTTGTAGTACCAAAGAAATCCTCAGCCCCATAATTCCTCAATTTATCATAATGCCTCACCGGTACTTGTGGCTGCGGTGGCGGTGGCGGCTGCTGCACTGGAGCTTGCCTCAACAATTCTACCACATGCCGTAACCAAACCGGCAGAACCTCATCAGCAGCTGATCTCTCTGGTGCAGGAACAGGTGCCTCTCCAGCTCTCTCAACCCTAGCTCCATCTCTACCCTCTTCAGGAGCTACACTCTCAGCACTACCTTCTATGAACTGACGTGACTGAGATGCCATCACTACCTATGTCTGCAAACACAGCAGAATATACCTCATTAAAGATCAAAGACTGCCAATACCAAAACATGTATTTTATTCAAAACCCAACCTTTAAAATCAAAATATTCATTTTTTTTCTTACAATTTACCTAGGTTGAGAATCTCAAACCTAGGCTCTGATACCAAAACAATTGTAACACCCCTATACCCCATATACACACACAACACACTACTACATCTGTAATATACGTATACCGGATACAAGAGTGCCACGGTTTATATTAAACAACCCAACTTTTAAAATTTTAAAATTAACCATATTATAAAGTACAGTAGATAAAACGTTCATTCAATACGCAGCGGAAAATGTAGCGGTATTTACAAATATACATACATCAAAAATCAAATTTTACAAAACATAATATTTATACATGTTTGGCAGTTCGTCTTTGATCTTTAAGCCCACTATCAACACTTCAGAGTCTAGACTCAACTCGGTCTAGCTGAACTCTCTAGTTCTACCCTGTCACCTGCGCGATGAATCACAATCGCGCTAAGCCAACGGCTTAGTGGTACAAACTACAATAACAATATGTTTCAATGCAATGCCAATGTCACACATTCAAATATTATAAACAATACATAAGAATATCATATTTCAAAACCTTACATTAAATTTTATTATTCATTTGTTTCACCATTTATAATTCACATTTAAACAAAGACAAGCATGGGCCCAAAAGACACTAATATGCCATTCAACTTTTAGAGTTAATGTTTTGGTTCAATTATCACATTTATCATTATCCCAACTAGGCTTCAAGGATTAGGCCCAACCAAGCTTCAAGGGGGAATGAAGCATGCTAAGTATCAACCCAACTTGGCTTCAAGGACCAAACCCAACCTAGCTTCAAGGGTTGTAACATCTCAACTATGCTTTAAGGACTAGACACAACCAAGCTTCAAGGGGAGTTAAGCATGCTAAACTTCAACCCAACTTGGCTTCAAGGATCAAGCCCAACCTAGCTTCAAGAGATTGTTACTATTAGGCATGCCACCAACAACAAAACTCTAAAAATTGACTAACATATTAGACACACAATTCTGTCATTATTTCATTATCAATTCCATTCTTATTTCTTCATAAACATCTAGGCAACCATGCCTCAATTATTTCATTTGAATCATTATAACCAACCACAATGGCTTCACATCTCATCATATCTCAATTCACCTTAAAGCAATTCATCATTAAAGTATACATAACCAATTGCATTGAACATACATTTTGAATGATCATCATATCTTTCACATTATGCAAATCATAACATTAATCAAATGTATCAACAATGTAATAGATTACTTAACACATTTACAACCAAATGTGTTAAGTCCCAATGTCATGTAAATGTATGCAATAATGTAGGGTTTGTACTTACCTCAAGAGCAACTCACTCCACACCAAACTCCTCTTCCAAGAATCCTTCAACACTTGGATTATGGCAACTCAACTCTCTTTAAAATCTAAACCAAAGGTGATCATACACACTCACTTAGAGATACACATGAGATAATAAGGTTAAGAATCAACTACGGCTAACTCTACACATGACACGCTCAACAATACGGGCGTGTCCCTGACCGTGCCCTAAAACCACAACACAGAAGCTTTGACACGCTCAGTGACATGGATGTGTCACTGGCCGTGTCAATCCACCAACATCATAGTAGCTATGGCATGTTCAATAACACGGGCGTGTTACTGGCCGTGTCAATCCACCAAGAACACAGAACAATTGACACGCCTAAAGACCTAGTCGTGCTCATGGGCGTGTCAGGCCAAAAATGCAGATTCCGGCAACAACACATCCAACAACCCACTTTCTTCCACCATTATCCACTTCAAACAAACTTAACTAAATACACACATAAACCAATTAACTTGCAAAAACACTAAAACAACTCAATACATACATTAAACACCAATTCACAACCATCACATATACATAACTCTTACTCTTCCAACACCAAACCTAACTCCTTCTCTTCAATCCAAACCCAAAATCAAAATCAATTAAACCCAACACTCTCAAACACATCATAATCAAACATACTCATACCATCACCAATTAATCACCAAACTCACAACACAAACTTAAAAAAAAAAAACAAGGGAATCAAGTGGAAAACTTACCAAAAGTGATGAAAACTCTTAGATCACTTGAAACATCCTTCAATCTTGAGTTTGGATGAGCAAAATCTATCTTTCCTCTCTTCCTATTGTGATGGTTGGCCAAACAAGGAAAGAAGAAGAAGATGAAGAAAGAAAAGCAAAGTCAACACTCAACTCTTCTCTCAACCATTCAATCTCTCTTTTGTTCTCAACCAAGAAATTATATTAATATAATATTACAAATATCATCATCCACTTTCCACTTAATTTCCATTTTAATTAAATAAAATTAATTATTTCTTCTTTTGACTTCCATTAGTTTGACTTGTATATGTTATATATATCACTATATATATATATATAACATATACATTCTTCCCTTACCTCCTTCTCTTTCCAATTAAACATATACACTTATAACATTTAATTCAAATATAACAATAAGTATTCCAAAACTTTGAGGGTATACTTTGGGATATTACAGGCCATATACAATATAAACAACAAGAAGCTTAAAATGGATAATCAAAATTTATCTTATCTTTGACGTTGTAGACTTGGTCACATTAATGAAACAAGGATCACTAAGTTACATAAAGAATGATATTTTGATCCCTTTGATTATGAATCATATGAAACTTGTGAAGCTTGTTTAATGGGTAAAATGACTAAAACACCATTTACTGGAAAAGTTAAAAGGTCAAAAGAATTATTGGGCATAATACATACATATGTATGTGGGCCAATAACTACCCAAGCCAAAGGATGATATTCATATTTCATTACATTTACTAATGACTATACTAGATATGGTTATGTGTATTTAATGAAATACAAATCTAAATCTTTTGAAAAATTTAAGGAATTCATAATTGAAGTTGAGAAACAAACTAGAAAAAAGTATTAAAGTACTTCTATCCAATCGAGGTGGGGAATACTTAAGCTAAGAGTTTCAGGATTATCTAACAGAGAATGGGATTCTCTCACAATGGACTCCACCTGGAACACCTAACATAATGGAGTGTTAGAAAGGAGGAATCGTACCTTATTGGATATGGTACAATCCATTATGCACCTTGCGGATTTACCTCTATCCTTTTGGGACTATGCCCTAAAGACTGCGACATACCTTCTTAACAGAATTCCTTTCAAATTTGTAAATAAGACTCCATATGAGATGTGGACTAGCAAAAGGCTGGTCTTATCACACATAAGGATTCGGTGGTGCAACACATATGTGAAGCTTATGGTATCTGACAAGCTAGGAGCTAAATCAGATAAATGGTCAGTCTTATCACACATAACGATTTGGGGGTGCAACGCTTATGTGAAGTGTATGATATCTGACAAGCTGGGAGCTAAATCAGATAGACGTAAGTTTATAGGATATCCAAAAGAAACCATTAGATATTATTTCTATCATCTAAATGAGAGAAAAGTGTTTGTCTCAAAACATGTTACCTCTCTAGAAAGGGAATTTATCCTTAAAGGAAGTAGTGGGAGCCAGGTGGAACTTAGAGAAGTTCAAGAAACACATACTTATAGCCAAATAGAATAAGAACTAGAGGATGTCACATTAGATGTGTAGTCATAAACACAGGTTAAAGAACTATCGCGTAGATCTATTAAGATGTGTCATTCTCTAATAAGGTTAGACCTTCTTGTGAAGACTCGTAATGATGCTTCACTCATGCTTGATGAGCCAATTATGAAGAAGCAATGTTTAAGCCAAACAATTATGAAGAAGCAATGTCTGACATTAATTCCTCAAAATGGCTCAAAGCCATGAAATTTGAAATGGATTCCATGTACACTAACTAGGTATGGACCTTGGTCGATGCACCTGAAGGGATAAAACCTATTGGCTGCAAGTGGACTTTTAAAAAGAAAAATTGAAATGGATGGTAATGTACAATCTTGCAATGCTAGGTTAGATGATAAAGGTTATAAACAAAGGGGAGGTGTTGACTTTGATGAGACCTTTTCACCAATAGCCATGCTTAAATCCATAAGGATTTTGCTTGCTATTGCTGCATAATATGATTATGAAATTTTGAAAATGGAAGTCAAAATGACATTCTTAAATGGGAATCTGCTTGAGGATGTGTATATGACACAACCAGAAGGATTTGAATCTAAGGAATTTCCTCATAAAGTATGCAAACTGCAAAGGTCCATTTATGGGCTTAAGTAAGCTTTGCAGACTTGGAACATCTGTTTTAATGAAACAATCAAACAATTTGATTTCATTAAAAATTTGGATGAACCTTTTATGTACAAGAAGGTAAGTAGGAGTGGAATTGCGTTTCTTATTCTATATGTTGACAACATGTTGATAGTAGGAAATGATATACCAGTACTCCAATATGTAAAGATTTGGTTATCCAAAAATTTCTCCATGAAGGATTTGGGAGAAACAGCTTATATTCTAGGAATTAAAATCTACAGAGATAGATCTAAAAGGCTGCTAGGTTTATCCCAATTCACATACGTTGAGAAAGTGCTAAAACGGTTAAGCATGGAGGAATCCAAGAAAGGATACCTACCTATGTCATATGGAGTTTTTCCCTCCAAACATTTATGTCCTAAGACACAAGTTGAAAGAGAACGAATGGAAAAGGTTCCATATGCTTTTCTAAGAGGATTCGTAATATATGTGATGCTATGCAATAAACCAGATGTGTCTTATACTTTGAGCATAACAATTAGATACCAAGGTGATCCAGATGAAGGTCACTAGATAGTTGTCAAGAACATTCTTAATTACTTGAGAAGAACTAAGGATATTTTTCTGGTCTATAGAGCGACTGATGAACTAAAAATTCATGGATATTCAGATGCTAGCTTTCAGTCAGATATTGATGATAACAAATCACAATCTGGATATATTTTTACTCTAAATGGTGGGGCAATGAGCTGAAAAAGTTTCAAACAAGAACCACAGCAAATTCTACGACTGAGGTTGGATACATCTTTGCATGTGAGGTAGCAAAAGAGGTTGTTTGGATCAAGAAGTTCATCACTGAACTTGGTGTGGTTCCTAGCATTGTTGAGCCAGTAACCCTGTATTGTGACAACAATGGAGCCATAGCACAAGCAAAGGAACCCAGGTCTCATCAAAGATCCAAGCATGTGCTTAAACGATTTCATTTGACTAGAGAATCATTGAAAGGAAAGATATAGAGATAAAATGAGTACTTACTGATGATAATCTTATAGATCCTCTTACTAAGGCATTATCCTAGCAAAAACATAATTACCATATGGAAACTTATAGGATAAGGCATATGGGTGATTGGCTTTAGTGCAAGTGGGAGATTGTTAGTTATTTTCCTTATAGCCAATTATTGGTTTTATGCATATGGACTTTATATTTTTTTCATGTATTTATATATATTTCATAAATTAATAAAGAATATTCTACTAAAAGAATCTAGAGTAGAGATAAAGTCCATGAGACTACATTGTTTTGCAAAGGAAATTATAATGTGGTTATAATTATGAGATTCTTATTTGCATCAAAATAATGTCTCTAAATATTCCTGGTCGATGCTCTTCTCGTTGTGGACGATGATTAGAGTTATTGAGACTAGTACATATTATGTTCTTTCCTTTATGAAAAGAAGCAGTTGTTCCCATAAGTTGAGATATATTAGATATCCGAAACTAATATATAGGTGCATGTAATATAAATAAGTGCACTAAACTAACCAGCCTGAGAATTTCATATGGAGAGTTATCTGTGTCTATGGAATACTCAAGTGATGGTTGTGTAAGTGATCCTTTAACTTGAAGTTACTAAGCTATCTTATATAGGGACTGCTCTGTTTTGATTCATCTTATATATTACTCAGTTCATGGGTATTAAACGAGGATAAATTGGATATAGTAGAAACTATATAAAGATGCTTATATGGTTGAGATGGGATTCATTAGCCTTGGTAAATTAGGGAAAATGTTTCAACTATTTTCGTTATTATTGATCATAAAATCCTTGTGCAAGGTGGAATGAAATTAGCAAATGGGATTTGAAATTTCATTCAAGCACTTAATAGTTAATGGTACGAAAACTAATATGATTTAATACAACAGACATGCTTCATACTTAAATTATTAAATCGGAACATTATTGATGAAGGGATATTAGTTACACTGAGAAATTATGTGCTAAAGGTTAAGTCAAACCACTATTGACATTTAAAATATTTGGATAGTCTTAACATGTTGCCAGACAATATTCTTGACCTTCAAATCTATATTAATAAATTAATTATATTTGTTGCCAACATATTTAAAACCTAATGGGTCACACACATAAGAATTGATGCGAGATAATAAAATAAAAAGTTTAATAAAGTATGACTTGATTGTAAATAAGTTTTATGACATAAGGGTAAAATTATAATTTATAGGGATTATAATTTAACCTAAAATATTAAGTAAGAACTTATTTGAAAATTGTCTAAAGCTTATTGGATTTAATTATAATTTATTTATTTTAAGGGGTTAATAAATAAATTTAATATTAACCTAGGTTTTTTCTATAAATAGGCTTTTGTAGAGAGCCTAATTAATATAGCCACCAATAGGTCTACAGAGAGTCTTTAAGAGCTAGCACTCAAAGATTTCTATTACTTCTCAATTCTCCAAAATTAGTTTTAGAGTTTTTTAATTGTTAATTCATGTGGATACTGTTAGAGACTGGACAATTGAACGGTTGGTGATTTGCGACAACCCAACCACGAAGAGTAGTTTTGATCCATTTTTGAAGAATTAACACAAAGGTATTATTCTTATCTATTGATTATTGCCTTAATCGTTTGAATGAGATCTATGTTGGATGAAATTTATTTAATTTCATATTTTGGTTGCGTTTATATTTTGAATAAAATCCAACAACGACCAGTTCAAATATTGAGAAAATTCACCAAGTCACGGAGGAGTTCATGGTCAACCTTGCCAGTCATCCTCCCACCGTGATCCAGATCTCACGACCAGATGAGCTAGAGTGCAGCTACAAGATCTCAAGACACTTTTGGCACAAATTTGGCAATAGGGTTAATGGTCAATAGCACAACTTGGTTCTTAGCGCAAATGATCACTATACTGTTAAAAAGGGGCATGGTACTGTCCTTGCTATTACTGTTATTGTCAATATGAAATTATGGTACTGATTGGTTTGTTTATTGAGAATAATGTTCACTGTTGTTGTGACTCCTTGATAATGTTAATTGATGACCTCCAACCATTCTTGAATGAAAACCCAGTTTTTGATGTGTACTATATTATTACTGAGATGAAAAGTCACATATCACTTTATCCCAGTAATTCAGGTAATAAAAATATAGAGGATTTGATTCCTCGAGTTATTTGATCCTTCTTATAAGAAGAAAGTGATTATGAGGGTGTTTCTCAAAACTTAAAAGCTGGTCAAAACAGATTATAAGCAATTTTTAGATTATAAGTTGTTTATTTAAGTGTTTTTGAAAACTTAAATAGTAGATTATAATCTGATTTTAATCAGTTTTTTAAAAGTTGGGTTTTGCTACTTTTTTTTAAGCACTTATTTTTTAAGCAGTTTTGACCAAGTAAAAGACCATACTATCCCTACCTAATCTTCAATATTCCAAATAAATTTTATTGAATAAATTATTATTATTATTATTAAATAAATTTTATTATTATTATTATTATTGCAAAATAAATTTTGAAAAATAAATTATTATTATTATCAAATAAATTTTATTATTATTATTATTATTATTATTATTATTATTGCAAAATAAATTTTGAATTGACATTCAAAAAATTATTTTTATACAATAAATAAACTTAGGGACAGTTTGATCATTTTGACAGTTTCTGCAATTAAAACTGATTATAAGCTGATTTTACAGAAACACTTAACTGATTATCAACTGATTATTAACTAGTTTACAGAAACGCTTAACTGTTTATTTTTAATCTGATTATAATCTAAAAATCACTTATTCACAATAAGCTGAAAAGCTTCAGTTTTGAGAAACACTCTCTATGTATATATAGTCTATTGAAGATTTCTTTCTTGTATTTTGTGGAAATAAGGGTAATTCCAGTTGCGCTGTAGTTGTAAATTGAAGTTATATAATTTTTTTAGAAATGATAATGTAAAATTAATGGAATACACAAATAGATGATATTAATAATATTATAATTTAAGTGAGAGATATGAAAGGTTTTGAAATGTCCCACTAAATGTAGAATTGGAACTATTATAGGACTATAATACTATAATTGATATAATGACTATTAGAGGAGATTACATGAATTACTATTTTAAAAGTTTTATTTTCAAAAATACTGTGCATACCTTTTTCTTTTCACCTCTAACTTTTTTATTTTTCATTTTTACCTTTTTTCATTTTTTTTTGAAATATATGATATTAATGGTTCTTCATTCTCGTTCCTTTCTTTTTCTTCTCTTTTCTTCTTCACTATCATCATCTTCTTCTCCCCTCTCTTCTCATTTCGATTTTATTTTGCTTTTCCTATCCAATAGTGTCCTTTTTAACTAGGAAAGTATATGAATATTAAGTTATAACTATAAAGATTTATTTATATATATATATATATTTAAAGAATCTAATTAAAATTATATATCTTCTTCTTATATTTATAATTATTTTATTTTATGTTATTTAATTGTAATTTTTTTTTTATTTTTGAACTATATTATCTTTTACGTGACCGATAAAGTATTTAAAAGATAAATTTTTTTATTAATTTGTATTTTTTTTGAATAGATGTGAATACTTAAGTTGGCCAGGTGTCACTTCAGATTGATTTGCTATTCATCTTCTGCCATCAAAATCAAAAGAAACCTACCATTTGAAGAAAATCTGAAAAATGCTATTGCCCCTCTCTTCTAAGGTTTGGCCTCTAAAAAGTTAATAAGGGAAACTTTGAACCAAAATGATGAATTTATGTACCAACAATGAAAGAATAGACCCAACTCACCTCTTTAACACGTGTAAATGACTCAGCATGGGGCACCAACACAAAGTCCCCACCTTTTTAGATGTTGGAAGCTTTGGTCTTTATTATCTTAAGTCTTAACCACTTCCATTTTTTCCTAAAATCGACTGAAATTTTATGACCAGCCAACACATCTTGTGTCTGATTCAAAGTTTGAAATTTAGCCAAAAAGAAGGGAAAGCCTTTTGAGATCTTAGTTTGACCTCTTCCCATTATTATTTTAATTCTAATTTTCTTCCCTAATAAAGGTGGAGATTTTGTGGCATTTGCTTTTTGAGTTTAGGTGCAATGTATATATTGTTTGGATACAAATTTAGAAAGGAGATGTTAGGTTTGTCTATTCAACAATTTAACTTTTTATGAATCTAAATATAAATCGAGATTAGTTTTTTTGGAATAAAATTAAAAATTTTGTTTATATATTTAAAAATTATTTTATTATTACGATTTGCATATCAAATTTTAATCAATAAAAAAACTTTAGCATTCAAATTTGTACTTTAAAAAGGAATAGAATGATGAGTTAAGAGATCCTAAATATCAATCAATTACGTGCAATCATACTCACTAACCTACCACTTTCTTTCTTCCTTTTCAACGTGTCAGCACGCTAGCTTTATGCGGTATTCCTTTTAACAAAAGAATCAAAAAAATTACTTTGTATAGTTTAATTTTATTATTATTAAAAATTCATGTATTATTAACTTAAAAACTTTCTTATAAGATTTAGAGAAGGAAACTCTTTTCTTTTTTAATTTTTTTTTAATTTCCTCATATTATGATTCAGCATTTGAAAACTTTCTTTTATAAGATTAATTTTCGAGATGAAAATTATCTTTTTTTTTCTTTTAATTTTTAGCTTAATACATCAGTAATATTTTATATTTAACATATTTAACATTTTATATTAAACACATTTAGTCCGTTTATCTCCTCTATTTTCATTTTAATCAATTTGATATTTCAACTTAACTTTTTTTTGTCTATTTGACTTTTATTTGCTGAAATACATGAACACATAAAATATGAAAAATTATACAATATAATAATTATTTTAATTAGATAATTTAGTTGAAATAATAAATCAATTAAATTATAACACATGATTTTTTTTAAATATACCTTGAAATTTCTTTTGTTGAACTATTTAATTTTTTACTAATAAAATATAAAATAATTATTATTATCTAATTGATTTGTCATCTTAACTAGAATGTATAGTTAAAATCACGGTGATATTATATTTTTTAATACAACTTGTATAATACAACTTGTTACATCACGTGAGCATATAAACTAACATTTAGTATCAAGAAACTAGAGTACATTTATTTAGTTTTTCTATCATTTTTTACAGTAATTTTTTCTTTCTTTTTTAACGAGTAAATTTTATTCATATAATGTAACAAGTTAGGGCAATTGATAATTTAAAATTTTCAAATATAAATATAAATAAGTCAATTGAATTATCAATATAAAGTACATACTATAATAATAATAATAATAATAATAATAATAATAATAATAATAATAATAATAATAATAATAATAATAAACAAAATATACAAAATTTTCAAGCAAGGAATTCACCTGTGTTTACTGTTATTGTTATGTATTATGTATACATTGTCATAGAGCTTGCATCTCATGCGTTAGACGTCCCCCTCATATTTTGAAATTGGAAATTCCAAATTCTGATTGTGAAATTAGTTAAAATGAAAATAGAAGGGTTAAACTGATTAGTGTGCTAAAAATAGAGGAGTATAGATGTATTAAACTTTATTTTTATTTTATTTCACATTATCTTTAATCTTTTTAGGCCGACAGAAGATCATCATAAGTTATTTTTTATTATATTTACATTTACTATTTAATAAAATTATGATTATTTTAATTTGAAATAATATAAGATATAAAACAATATAAATATATATATAAGAACACAAATTTACATTATTTAATCATATAAAATTATTGAGTACAGGGGATAACTTTTAGGGACAAGTATTTTTTATTGTCCTCAAATTATTTTTTTTTTATATTTTAGGGAACTAATATATTTGTTGTCCCTAATCAATCTCTCATTTAAAATATAAGATGATTTTAATAGGGATGCTCAAGTAGTTCGTCAATCTAGTTGGCTCAACCCAACTCGAGGGGTTTGTGCTTAGTTAGACGGTCCCAAATATAAAAATTGGATGGTGTGAGGGTTGGAGAGACTAACCTGAGTTTTAATTTAGTCGAGCTTTAAATTAAAAAAAAAAAAAAAAAAACTCTCAGAATGGCCTGATCTAGCCCGATTTTTCAATTATTTATTTATTTTTTTAATTTCGTAAAGTTTCAATTTTTTTTATTAATTTTTTCATAAGCTCAATTTTCATTCTCCAAATACCATCATCGGCCCATCATTTCCGACCCACAACAACCCATCTCTCCCCATTTTTCTTCTCTTCTCACTTATACTGTACAGTATACACACAGACCCATCCTCTATTAAACCTTTTTTCTTAATTTATATCTTTTAGGTTTAAAAGATTTTTTGGTAAAATTACATTAATTTAAAAGATTTTACTTCTCAAGTTAAATTTTATTAATTTATATTTTTACATTTTGTAATGGTATTAGATAAAATTTTATTAGCTTTTAGTGATATTAATGATATTAACTATTTTTTTGGTTAATTTAATTGATTTCAATAATTTATAACAAGTTAATATTATATAAAATTTATAATAAAAGAATTGAAAAAGTTAGAAAGATCAAGTTTAAAAAATAATAATTTTTTTTTTATAAAACTAACCTGTTGCCCGGCCCATTGGCAAACTCACGCTGACCACCATGTTCAAGCAAGCGTCTCATCATCACCGTTACTATCTGCTAATTTTTTAATTAAAAAAGAAAACAGTTATATTGCAGTAGCATGATTTTTATGTTACCTTAAACTCGCTATTTCTTGGGTTGCTGGTTCTTAATAATTGGTGGTTCTTGTCTTTGATAAAAATTAATCTATCATTAATTGTCGCTTAAGCTATTTAGAGTTGGAATGAATTTGTTATGAAATTTGCATTCTTTGATAGCTGAGTTGGTATTAAAATTGGATTCAATAGCTTTAGGGCTGAATCTGAAATTGATATTAAAGAAGAGCTAGATTATATCTCTACTTGACACAAACATTTACAATAAGATAAAAGATGATACAATTTGTTCTAGCAAAATGGTATGACAAATTTTATGTTTATCTTTGGCATTTTTTGAAATTTTTTTCTCTATTCGGATTAATTTTGTTGATATAAATGTGTACATAATTTTTAATAACAAAAAGTACTACTTACTGTATTAATTGCTATATTAATTAAGTTGTATAGGTATTAAATAGATTACTTATTTTAAATATTTTTAAATGTTGGGATTTTATGATGGCTGCTGGTTTCTTTTCTTGCTCATGCTGGTCTTCTTGTGGAATAATGTTCACATGCTGCTGTTGTTGAAAAATTGAGTCTAATTACATTATTATGATGCCACTTTTCATTGAGGCTTTTGTTTTGTTGGTTGATCACGCTAATTTCCTTTGGCTGTTGAGGTGTTGGAATGGATTTGGTTTGCTGAGTATTGTGAAAGTTTTGTAATTCCTTTTTTTTTTTTCTTTTTTTGGCTTCTGGAGCTGTGTATGCAAATTGAGGTATACTTGTACAAATTCTTTCTTTGGCAATAAAACTTTTTGAATTTATTGACTAATATATATATATATATATATATATATAGTGTAAGTGTAAACAAAAAATCTTTCTTATTTCTCTATTTGTATAATTATTCAAAATTTATTGATAATTTTTGTTGATTAATTGGAATTGTTTGTTTCAGTGATACTGTGATTTTACAGTGGGATAAATGATGCCATTTAGAGGAGAGAATGGATAAACATTGTAGGATGCCATATGGAGGAGAGAATGGATAAACATTGTAGGATGCCATATGGTGGAGATAATGGATAAACATTGCAGCGGGTGTGGTTCTAAATTGTGTGCCTATTTCAAAGTACAAATGTGATAACTGATTGGGGTTTTCAACCCATTTACTTAGATTAAGTTATAGGAACTTTGTTATTGGATTATTTTTTTTCATTTTTATTTTATTTTCTTATCTTTTGTTTGATTTCTTATCTTTTCTTATTGTCTACTCAGATGTTACACTTATATTTATGGGTGGTCAAAATTCGGTTTATCGATCAATATTTTGGCTAACCAACCGAATATTCGGCTCAGTTAACCGACTGTAGATTAGTTCGGCCGATTCAGTAGAAGAATTTAGATAAATTTGATTTTTAGTTTGGTTAACGGTTAACCAGTTCGGTTCGATCTGTTAACCATTAACCAAAATTTTTTTTTAAATGAATCAATATTGAGTATGTTAACCAGAGAAAGTCAAAAGAGCATTGTCCTTTTTAAAGCATTGGGTATGACTGTGTTTATGGACGTTGCTTGAGACTATCTAATAAAGTGATATTCTATTTATTTCTCTGAGGATAGAGTATGCTTTGTATGGAACTTGCAACTTAGGCTAATCTTATTCCGATACATCAGAAATATTTATTATTCTTTAAGGTATATAAGTTGAAAACTAGACAGTAGCTACTACTAGTATTGAACAGACCTAGAGAAGTTTGTGTTGTCTGGTATATCAACACAATACATCTCTGTTTATGAACTGTGTTCATGGTATGGGTGAGCTCTGACTTTTAATATCCCATACACCCCCAAGTGGTATCAGAGCCATAAGTACTATTCATAAAATAAACATGAATAATAATGAAGGAAGAAGAACATGAAACTACATGACTACTCCCCAGAAAGAAATCATTAATAATACTTTCTCTCTGCTTATTCCTCCTTCTTGTTCTCAGTTTATCACAAATAAGATAGATCACCTACCAGAAATAGCACATATTCCTCAAGACTCTAAAGTTGACAGTTCTTAACTTCTTGTTCTTAATCCTTATCTTATTTTTCAGAAGTCTAATTACACAAAGAAAATTTCCAACCTTATTTCTTCAAAAAAAAAAAAAA
The DNA here is from genome assembly GCA_947685225.1 of Garcia nutans. Lineage (NCBI taxonomy): Eukaryota > Viridiplantae > Streptophyta > Magnoliopsida > Malpighiales > Euphorbiaceae > Garcia > Garcia nutans. Next base: position 32,380,579 of record CANTUV010000013.1, read on the forward strand.
ACCCCATGTGAAAGAATATATCCAAACTTCTCATCTGAATTAGTGTTCTTTATTTTCTACCTCTGTTGAACAATATGTTACTATAGAGATTCCACAAGAGTTTATCTCTTAGTGGAAGAAACATGGGTACTGATGGGTGTAGAATCCACCAAAAATAAAAATCTATTATTGGGTAAAATTAAAATTATAATAACAGTGAATAGGGTATCGAATCCTTAGATAATTGATTGCTTAAATTAATTTCTTTCGAAAACCTAAAGTAAAACTTAATTAAAATAAATTGGGGTAGTTTAAAATTAAAAAATTAAAAATAAATTGAGATCTGAAATTAAAAACTAAATAAATAAATAACATCAAATTAAATTTAAAAAATAATAATGTTGAGAATTTTAGTCAAAGGGAATAATCTTGGTTTCAATCCTTAGATTTGAATATTGATGCAAAAATAATTTTATTTAATTTTTCAGTGAAGTAGTTCTAGCTAACCAAGACTTTCGCATTAGCCAATTCTTTCTCAGATTGTAAAATTAGTTAAGAGACGCTCTATAACTAACCCTTGTTAATGAATAACCCTATTAGGAACACTTTTCTAAGATTTAACTCACTAACAGCTTTAAGATTTAGAATAACATAATTCTAATTAACAATTCTACCATGAAATTCATTTAAATTAGATTATGCATTTTCTTAGTACTACGCCTAATTGCCATAAGTATTAAAAGCTAAAGAACAATTACGGATTCTTAGTTTTGAATAGTGATATATTATTCTACCAATTAAGCAATGAGCCCTTATTATTTAAGTAGCAAAATAATAATAGTAATAAGCCACAGAAGAAATATAAATACTGAATTTAAAGAAAATAAATAAAGAATTAATTAGATCTCACAAATCTTGGCAAATTGATAACCTTGACTATCCCTTCAACTGAATAGAATTTAGTTCCACATGCTCTTTAGAAAAGAAAACTAAAAATAAATTCAATTGTGGTTGTCAAAATCGTGAACAGTAACAGAGTGGGCAAGAATAATTCTAAGGCTGCCAATAAGTTGGCTTAAATACCCTTTTAGTTTCCTAACCTTTTAAGGAGAAATAAAAATAAAATAAATTACAAATAAAATAGAATTTAACACCAAATAAAATTTCTTCTTAATGTCTAATGGATAAAGAAATAAAGAAGTCATAATATCTCTACAAATCAGCTCAAAAATCATAACTCAAATATCCCAAACAAATTAGGATTCGCAGCTGACTCATAAAATCTTCAAGTATCAGATACCCTCGGGTACAAGCCTTACCCAAGTGTTATACCCGAGGCTCTTCAGTTCTTTTTCAGCAGCTTCATGCAACTTTCTTCATTTTCTTCTTATTTTTTCTTTAAGTTATATCATATGCAAAAATATAGCAAGATCAGTATAAATACCCAGTAAAAGTTCAAATATCTTTGCAAAATATAAACTAATTTTATCGACTATCAAATTCCCCCACACTTGAACTGTGCATGTCCTCAAGCACTTTATAATTCAAAGCACTACCCCACATTCATCAAGTCTCAATTCAAACGGCAACATTTAAATAATCTCAAGTAGAATGTCAATCAAAAGATTAAAAATTCATAGAACAAACTTCTCACTAATTCACAAGTATGAACAACTTAATCAATAAAATTATCAATATAAAAAGGGCAAATATTTGTGATGTCAGCACCCGGTTACTCAACTGGTCACGAAATCAAGTGGCTACTAGCTCTACTCATAGTCCTTTTTTTTCCAGCTGAGTAAATTGTTAGATTTTTGAACTTTTTAGGCTTTTTTTTAAGTTTTCAACATTTTTCTCATTTCAAGTACAACAACTCGAGACAAATTAAATGAGCCTAACTAAATGCTCCCAACTAATTAAGTTCATTAAACAGAAACATCACCAAGCAAGAGTCCTTAAAATATTTTATACCAATCATAGATATTAATTAAAGTAGCTCATGATCAAGTGAATTAACAAGAATCAGGCTAGAACAAGCAACCTCAAGGCTGCCGGTACAGTTTAAGATTCAAAATGTCATCTTTAAATCAATTAGCATGTGAAATGGGATTTTGGCAAAAAAAATCATAAAATGTGAGAACATCAACAAAGTTAGAGAAACATATTTGGGACTTAGCAAAATTTTCCTAAAGACATAAGGCATCATCTATATCCATATAAAAACAATGAAAAGTGGGCAGCAACTTCAAAATCAATCAAACCAAAGAACAAATCAACTATTCCAGTAGCAAAATGTATCCAAAAATAGGTTCAAGTCTCAAGAAATCTCCCCCACACGTAGAGTCTACGTTGTCCTCAATGTAGCCAAAATATAGGAAGATACAAGAAAACAAAAATAATTGAAAAATAGAGGACTCCCCTGATATCAGTGAAGGTGACTAGGCTGTTGGGATAGTCAGTGACATCGAGGATGTCGAAAGTCTAAATATGTGGATAATCTAACAAGCCTCTAGTCAACTTCCATGATTTGATCTCGAATCTCACTATCGCTTTTTCCTAAATTGTCTAGATGCCTCTCTATTCGATCAAGTTTCTCAAGAATGGTTTGCAACAATGCTTTATCTAATGAAGAAGGATGTGTTGTAGCAGCAAGACCTGGAGTGATATGAGTTGTAGCCCATAAAGCTTTTCGGAAAACCCGTTGGTCTCTTAGAGTAATGGAACCTGCAGGAATCATAGACAAAATACCATTTTCTTTCCGCAACAATCCCATTTCATCTAAAGTGTGACAATTCAATGGAACTAGCTTACAAGATAAATGCAAGTCAATAGTGTCAACATCGAGCAATTGAGCATTAATTGCAAATTGGGTAATAACAGTGCCCAAGATTAAAGGTCTCTTGCCTGCAATAACATTAGCAAATTGAACTGCCAACCAAAAGCCTAAATTTACCTTCCTTTGTTTAGTCATACACCACAAAAAAAAATAGTTCTATCTTTGAAACAAAGCCTAGTGCATCTTTTCTGCCCTAAAATGAGTATGCTAGGAACCTATGCAAATATTTAAGATTGGGCTCCCTAAAATACAAATTTTTTTATTTGCTATAGTCATATGGAGCAGGAAAATTCTCATAGAAAGCATAATAAACATCATGAGCTTTAAAATCATCAGAAAAATCACAAACAGTAGCGTTTTCATTGAAGCCCAAAGTGTTATTAAACTCAGTGAGAGATAAACTAAATTGTTGACGCATTAATCTGAATTTGATCAAATTAGGTGTAGTCAAATCAAATTGATCAGTTTTGTCAAAATCAAATGTTGCATAAAATTCTCTAGTCAACTCAGTAAAAATTGGGTTATCCAACATAAAAAATGATTCCCACCCAATGCCTCTAATCAAATCAACACATTCAGCTATAATTTTCAATGAACCCAAAGAAGGGAAATAAACAGATTTTTCTAGAAGTATGGAGAATCTACTTTCTTGTTCATACCGTTGTTGCTCACTTAGATTATCAAATTCTAAATTTTGATTTTGGACTACTACTGAAGTTTCTCCAGAGAATCTCCCCTTCTTGACACGTGAGCGACTCCTGAATTCAGTAGGAGGTGGGTTGAATGGGTTCTGTGAATCCCCACTGTGGTGATCAGATTCATCATCGGAATGCTCATCAAAAAGTCGAGGTCGTTTTGGCGAAGAACTCAAGAATGGGCCACCACGCCCTGCACATAACTTGCTCCTCATGTTTATTAGTCTGTTACACTTTTCTATATATATAGATATATATATATATTAGAAAAGAATAATGCTGAAAAATTTAAACAAAAATGGATAGAAATTGAAATTAAATAAGTAAAAAAGAACTCAAATTTTATGATTGTTGTGGGTTATGGCAATTCAATCGCTCAGTACGAGGGCTGCTGGGTCTTGATCTGGGGCGGGCAACAGTGATCAACGATAAGGCTAGACGTTCAGGCTGCTGAGTAGTGGCAAGGACTGCTTGGCTCAGTGTTCTGCTTGGTCTAGCTGGGTCTCGCGCAGCTGGATCGTGGCGAGGGGCGGGCGATGAAGGCTCGCTCAGTGGAGATGGTGTGGAGAGGTGTGGCGACTGAAAGTGAAAGAAAAGAAAGAAAAAAATTAATAAAAATTGGTGAATAGGGTTTTGGTTAGTGTATGCTCAAATGCCCATTATGCCCCTGCATGTTTAAATGTTCTTTTCCGTTTATAATTTTAAAAACAACTGTTGCTCCCTCCTCTGGTAAAGAGTAATAGCTTTGCTCCATCACTCTCCACCCTCCATTATAAACCTGAAAAAGAAAATAAAAGTAACGTGAACAGACTCCTAAAGAGGAAGACGATGAACAATGATTTTTTTTATCATCATTTTTTTTATAAATATGTGAATGAAAGTAAAGAAACAAATTAATGGAAAAGCAATAAAATAAAGAGAAGCAAAAATTAATATAAAGCTAAAACTAAAACCAATTAAATTAATGAAAATGAAAGCAAAAGAAGTAAAATAGAGAAAAAGAAACAAAATGCAAAAGGAGAAAAGAGAAATGGGTTGCCTCCCATTAGCGCCTTCATTTAAAGTCTTTGGCTAGACTTTCATCCTCCACTCAAGTGTCATCCAAAGGGCATTGCAGCTGCACGTTCTCTACAGTAGATGAGCGAAAACTTCATAAAATGGTTTTAAGCGATGTCCGTTGACTTTAAAATTTTTACTAGTGTCTGTACTTTTAATCTCTACTGCTCCGTGAGAAAATAAGTTGGTAATGACAAAGGGTCCTATCCATCTAGTCCTTAATTTGTCAGGAAACAATTTAAGCCTGGAATCATATAGTAACACTTTTTGTCCCACCATAAATTATTTCTTGGAAATCATCTGATCATGAAAAGCCTTTGTTTTGGTCTTATAAATTTTTAAATTCTCATAGGCTTCATTCCTAATTTCTTCTAACTCCTGGAGTTGCAACTTCCTCTGTCTTCTCACTGCTTCTAAGTTCAAATTACACTGCTTGATAGCCCAGTATGCTCTATGCTCTAACTCAACAGGTAAATGACAAGGTTTGCCGAACACTAACCGATATGGAGACATACCAAGGTTTACCGAACACTAACCGATATGGAGACATACCAATTGGTGTCTTATAAGCAGTTCTATAGGCCCACTGTAGACCCTTAATTTTTGACCCAATCCGATCCAATATGCTTTATTTAGTCCAAAATGATTTTTATTGTCTAATTGGTCCAAAATAATTTTAATGAAATAGTTTTTGCTTTATTATCTAATTTTTATTAATAAAAAATAAAAATAAACAAATAAAAATAAAAATCGGAGTTGAAAAAAAATCGACAGCGAAAAGTGGTCGCACGGGCCCGTCGGGCCAGCAACAGCTCACCCGTCGGGCCCGTCGAGTTATTTCGCCCGTAGGAAATTCCTGCGGGGCAAGTTATTTTGCCCGCAGGAAATTCCTGCGGGCGAAATAGCCACCAGCAGGAATTTCCTGCGGGCTGGCACGCCACGGGCCCGCTGCCACAGTTTTCGCCATCGCAAAATTTTGTGACCCAATTTTTAGAAACCTAATCCAATTAGGTTTTAATTTTTTTTTTATTAATATTAATTTGCCGTGTGTAATTAGGAATAAGGAACCTAAAAACCATTATAAATAAGGACCATGAAGAACCTAAGAGGGGGGGAGAAATTTACACAGTGAGTATAGGATTTGAAACCAAATCAAGGAAGGAAAAGCAAGAAATCAATTCAATTGATTTTTAAAGGGAGGAGCACCACGAATTAAGCAATTCAAAGGTAACAAAGGCTTGTCTTTGGAGCTAGTTCATCCAAGAAGAGTTATTTTTTGGAGAATCAACAAAAGAAGGTATGTTAAATTCTTTTTGATTTATGTAACACAGTAGCAAATCTATACAATTTAAGGTTTTTTAAAATCAAAACTTTAGAACTTTAATTTAATTCTTCCAAGATTAAAACACTAAAACGTGACTTTCTTTTCTAAAAAGACTTAAAATTGTTATTTTTTCTTCTTAAAAATCTTAAAACTCTCATTGAACATAATTTTCAACAAAACCAAAATCAAATTCTGTTTCTTTCAAATTTTTAAATTAGGTTCTATTTCATTCAAAAAGCCTTCAAAAACATCTTTTCTACTTATAAAAACTTCAATCCATGTGTTTAAATTCATAAAACTTCATAAATCATCAAATTGCTTTTTAAAACTCTAATTCAAATTCATTACCCGAGAACCCTAATTTCAAACCCTAAAATCCAAAATTCAACTTTTAAACCTAAAACAATGAACCTTAATCCTTTTAAAACCTTAATCCCTAATTTTTATCAACCCTAATCCCTTTAAAACATAAAAAACATAAAAACATGAAAACCCAAAAAATTGCACAGTAGCTTGAAATTCAATAATCAAAAATCACAAATTTAAGTACTTTAAGGTATTCAAAACCCTAGTTTCATGATTTCATCATTCAAACCTTAATTTGGTTAATCAAAGAGTCTTACCAACCTTTTAAAACATAAAACTCTAATCTATTTTAATTCCATAAAAAATCACAGTAGCTATAATTGAACTTTTATTTACTTTATTCAATTCCATATTTATTTATACCTTGATTTATTTCTTATGCTTTAATATATTTGAATTCAATACTTGATTTATTTAATTTATCATGGATGGATGTTTATTTTATATTTTATTTTAACACTTTTGATGAATGATTTATTTATGATGAATGATTATTTACTTTTATCAATCAATTTAGACTTCCAAAAGTTGTAAGAGGTATGTTTCCACTTAGTGGGTACCTTATTAGTTAAACATCATGTAATTTAATTTGCTTTTCTATTTTAGAACTTATGTAAAGGGCATGTTTCTACCTTTTGGTGGGTGTCCTATCTAGGCATGTGATGTAAGGACATGTTTCCATCCTTGGATGGGTGTCCATTTATTTGTTTTCTTTTATTTGGACATTGCTTTGATTTTAATATAATGATATTTTCTTTTTATTGTGTGTAGTATGGATAATATTGTTATATTTAAGAATTTTATAATATTAAGACCTGTAAAGGAGGCCGGTTCCAATGAACCGGGCATTGTGGGGGTGCTGGGCCATTTCTCACCTTCCCCATACGTACCCAACTTTTTGAACCCATTAAGGGGTTGGGAATTCCTTAGGAATAGAGTCATCCACCCCTTTCTTTTTCCCAGCCCGTCCGGGTGGCGACTCCATTTTCTCCGGACTTAGGTCCGTGTTCTCTAAGGCCCCGAGCCTAAACAGTGCCGAAGTCGCAAGAACCATTCCATCGGGAGTGGGGGCGAAAATCCCCGCTCACACCCACAATGCATCATCTAAACGGGAGCTCCAATCCTTCCTATTGGGATTTATTGTCTTTTCAAGGATGGACTTAATCTCCTAATTAGAAATTTCAGCTTGGCCATTGGTCTATGGATGGTACGCTGTTGAAATGCGATGAATAACATTGTATTTTCGAATAAGAGCTTCCATTACCTTGTTACATAAGTGCGTACCTCTATCACAAATAAGCACTCTTGGAATTCCAAAACCTAACAAAAATGTGTGATCTGACAAAATCTATAACAACCTTAGCATTGACAGTTTGGGTACCCTTAGCATCTACCCATTTCGAAACATAATCAACCACAAGTGAAATATAACAATTGCCAATAGAAGAAAGAAACGGACCCATAAAATCAATGCCCCAGACATCAAAAATTTCACAAATTAAAATAGGCGTAAGAGGCATTTGATTTCTATAACTCAAAGTACTAGTCTTTTGACAATTCTCACAAGACTTGCAATGCATATAAGAATCACGAAATATGGAAGGCCAAAACAAACCACTCTCTAATATTTTATGGGCTGTTCGCTTAGGACCAAAGTGTCCTCCACATGCATATGAATGAGCAAAATTTAAAATAGAAGGGATCTCACTCTCATCGACTCATCTCCTAATTATCTTATCAGAACAATGCTTCCACAAATATGGATCATCCCAGACATAATATCTAGCTTCCCTCTTGATTTTATCCTTCTCAACTCTAGAAATATCATCTGGAAAAATGTTAGAAGTCAAGAAATTTACAATGTCAGCGTACCAGGGCGTCGATTGCAGAACAGAAAAGAGGTGTTCATCCGAAAATTCATCCTTAATTGGAATTGGTCCTTCGTTCACTAGCAATCGACTGAGATAATCTGCTACTGAATTTTATGACCCCTTCTTATCTCTTATTTCCAAATCAAACTCTTGTAGCAAGAGTACCCACTGGATAAGTCGTGACTTAGCATCTTTATTCTTAAGTAGATATTTCAAAGCTGCATGGTCAGAATAAATGATAACTTTAGTACCAAGAAGATAAGAACGGAATTTTTCTAAAGCAAAAACTATAACTAGAAGCTCTTTCTCCGTAGTGGAGTAATTCGATTGGTTTTCATCGAGAGTCCTTGATGCATAGTAAATAACATGAGGTTCCCTTCTACTTCTTTGCCCGAGCACTACTCCCACAACGTGATTGCTAGCATCACACATTATTTCAAAGGGCAAATTCCAATCTAGTGGTTGTATAATTGAGGCAGAGATCAACATGTCTTTGAGTATATCAATTGCTTTCTTGCAAGAATCATCAAAATTAAACTCCACTTCTTTTTGCAGCAGCTGGCATAAGGGTTGGGCAATTTTTGAAAAATCCTTGATGAAGCGCCTGTAGAAACCTGCATGGCCAAGAAAAGATCAAACTTTCCATACACTTGCGGGGTAAGATAAACACTTAATTACACCAAACTTTGCCTTATCAACTTCAATTCCTCTCTCTGACACAATATGTCCTAAAATCAATCCTTGATCAACCATAAAATGACGCTTTTCATAATTTAACACAAGGTTTGACTCTAAGCATCTTTCAAGAATTTGAGTCAGGTTAGACAAACACTCACCAAAGGAATTTCCATACACGGTGAAATCATCCATGAAAAGTTCTATAATGTTCTCAACATATTAAGAAAATATACTTACCATACACCTCTGAAATGCGGCCGGAGCATTACAAAGACCAAATGGCATTCTCTGATTGGTAAAGGTTCCAAATGGGCAAGTGAAAGTAGTCTTTTCTTGGTCCTCTGATGCTACTGGAATATGATAAAAGCATGAATAGCCATCAAGACAATAGTAATGGGTCTTACCTATGAGACGTTCCAGCATCTGATCTATAAATGGGAGGGGGAAGTGGTCCTTTCTTGTAGCTACGTTTAGCTTCCTGTAATCAATGCAAACTCTCCATCCATTTTGAACAGGAGTTGGGACCAACTCATCATCCGCATTCTTGACCACAGTTAAACCTATCTTTTTAGGCACTACCTGGACCGGACTTACCCACTTGTTATCTGAAATGGGATAAATCACACCTGCATCAAGAAGCTTTAAAATTTCTTTCTTGACTACCACCATCATTGGTGAGTTCAATTTTCTTTGTGCTTCTCTTTTTGGCTTGCTATCTTCCTCCATAAGAATTTTATGCATGCAAGTTGAAGGCAAAATTCCTTTTATATCAGCAATTGTGCACCCAATAGCTTCTTTATACTCCTTAAGCACTTGAATAAGATTTTCTTCCTCTTCCCTGCTGAGTTTGTTGGAAATTATCACTGGTAGGCTTTATCCTTCTCCTAAAAAATGCATATTTTAAATGTTCAGGCAGTGGTTTCAACTCCAGACTTGGTTCCTGCATGACAAAAGGTACAATTTTAGTATGAGATGCTAGTAAGTCAAATCTGGCTGCACACTTTTCTTCGTATTTTTGAGGGCTCCCAGTTCGTACACCACCTCTTGAAGAGTTTCACCTATAACAAACTTGTCATCTAGATTCTTTAAGCTATATGTATTAAGACTTTTGCAAATAATAGTGTTTAAATTGTCAGAAACACTAAGCTCAAAAATTTCTTGACATAAAGAATGTATGACATCCAATCCATATACACATGATACATCACTAGGGTACTTCATAGCATCATAAACAATAAATTTTACAATTTCTCCATCAAATTCCATAGTTAATGTACCATCATAAACATCAATTTTTATTTTAGTCATGCTAAAAAAAGGTCTTCCTAATAAAATATCAGAGCAATTAGAAGATTTATCCTCCTCCATATCAAGTATATAAAAATCTGCTGGAAAAATTAATCCATTAACTTGAACTAAAACATCTTCTAACACCCTTTCAGGGTAAACCACAGACCTATCAGCTAACTGAATAATCACACCAGTTTCTTTCAAAGGACCAGCCTTTAAATAGGTGTAGATAGACAATGGCATGACATTTATGAAAGCTCTTAAATCACAGATGGCTTTCTTTATGCCCAAATCACCTATTCTACAAGAAATTGCAAACATACCTTAATCTTTACACTTTGGAGGTAGCTTTCTTTTCATCACAGCAGATATGTTCTCCCCTACTCTTACCTTTTTATTACCAATGAGTTTCTTTTTGTTTGTGCACAATTCTTTCAGGAATTTTGCATATCGAGGTACTTGCTTGATGGCATCTAACAATGGTATATTGACCTCAACTTTGTGAAAATTCTCCAAAATCTCCTTTTCTTCCTTCTCCTTCTTAGATTTAGCAAGCCTTTGTGGGAAAGGAGGTGGTATTACCAGAGGTTAGGGCTGATCTGAGTTCACTATGGCTGGTGGTTCTTTTCTTTGAATAATTATTTTAGATTCTGCCTTTTTGTCTAAGCCTTGCCCAGGGGTAAGTCCCTGGTGGTTTTTATCCAGCAGCTCCTTTTCGCTTCTTAAAGTTATAGCGCTTTCATTTTGCTTTGGATTGACTATCATTTGAGAAGTTAATTTCCCCTAGGACTCCAACTTACTAACTATCATGGCTAACTGACTCATCTGGGTCACCAAATTTTGAATGCTTGAGCGAGTTTCCTATTGAAATTGTTGGGTATTAGTCATAAAGGCTTTAAACATGTCATCAAAAGACATACTAGATTTTTGTGGTGGTGGTGGAGGTTGTGTGGTGGTGCCCTTAGCTGGAATTGTTGGGGATTAGCTGCTCTTGCTCCATAGCTAAAGTTTGGATGATCCCTTCACCCCGGATTATAGGTTTCCGCATATGGGTCATATCTCCTTTGGGTTTGATTAGGAAATCCACCTATAGCATTCAATTGTTGTTGCTCCTCTTCTTGAAGTGTGGGACACATATCAGTAGGATGTCCTGAATGAGCGCAAATCCCATAAACTTTTGTTGGTTGCACATTCCCTACAACCATGTTTTGCACCAAATTTGTTAGTTGAGTTATTTTAGAATCAAGTAAAGAGATACTTACCTCTTTAACCCTTTTTGGAGTTTCTTTCCTGCTGTCAAATTGTTGAGAAGTGATTGCCATGATAGTGATGAGGTCTCTAGCAACTTGAGGAGTTTTATTCACTATGGCACCTCCAGTAGCGGCATCTAACATACTCCTTTCTGTAGGTAATAGCCCTTCATAAAAATATTATAGGAGATCTTGCTCTAAAATTCCATGTTGTGGGCAACTCTCACACAATCGCTTAAATCTCTCCCAATACTCATGAAGGTTCTCTGAATCTTTTTGCTTGACATCACATATTTCTCTCCTTATATTTGCAGCTCTTGAAGTAGGAAAGAAATTATCCAAGAAAGTTGTTACCATGTCAGTTCATGTGGTGATTGGCCTAGATGGTAAGTCAAAAAGCCAATCTTTCGCTCAGTTGTTCAATGAAAAAGGAAAGGTTTGCAATTTAACTTGTTCTTCGGTAACACCTTGTGGTCTCATGATTGAGCAAACAATATGAAATTCCTTTAAACGCATATGGGGTTCTTCACTTTCCAGCCCATGAAACTGTGGTAATAAATGAATTAAACCCGATTTAAATCAAAAGAGGCATTCAGGGTTGGGTAAGTGATGCAAAGGGGCTGTTGGTCGACTGGAGGGGCTGCCAATTGCCTCAAAGTTCATTGGTCATCACCCATTTGTTCTTGTTCTTCAATTTTGGTAGAAGAAGATGAGGAATCTGAATCTGAATTTGTGTTTACCACTTGATCAGCTGCAGTTGACGAAATCACAGCGGCTTGTTTTTGTTATTTCATCTTCTTCCTTAGTCTCTTAGCAGTCTTTTCAATCTCAGGATCATATAGGAGGTCATCCTCACAATCAGACCTGGTCATCAAAAGAAATAAAGTAAGTTAAAATTAAGTCCCCGGCAACGGTGCCAAAATTTAATGGGTGTCGAATCCACCAAAAATAAAAACCTATTCTTGGGCAAAATTAAAATTGTAATAGTGATCAATAGGGTATTGAATCTTCAAAAAATTGATTGCTTAAATTAATTCTTTCAAAAACCTAAAGTAAAACTTAACTAAAATGAATTGGGGGAGTTTAAAATTGAAAAATTAAAAATAAATTAAGATCTGATACAAAAATCTTGGTTTCAATCCTTAGATTTGATCATTGATACAAAAATAATTTTCTTTAATTTTTCAGTAAATTAGTTCTAGCTAACCGAGATGCTCGCATTAGCCAATTATTCCTTAGATTATAAAATTAGTTAAGAGACGCTCTATAACTAACCCTTATTAATAAACAACCCTATTAGGAACACCTTTCTAAGATTTAACTCACTAACAGCTTTAAGATTTAGAAGAACCTAATTCTAATCAATAAATTCTACTGCGGAATTCATTTAAATTAGATTATGCATCTTCTTAGTACTACGCCTAATTGCCACAAGTATTAAAAGCTAAAGAACAATTATGGATTCTTAGTTTTGAATGGCGATATATTATTCTACCAATTAGGCAATAGGCCCTTATTGTTTAAGTAGCAAAATAATAATAGTAATAAGCCACAGAAGAAATGTAAATACTGTAATATCCTAAAATATACCCTAAAAGTGTTGGGACTATTGTTGTATTTGGATTCAATGTGTGTATTGAAGGGTAAGAGAAAAGAAGTGAAGAGAAGATATGGGAATTATAAAATGTAACATATATATGAGGTATAAAATGGTGTAGGAAAAGTGAGTTGTATATATATATATTTGTATGATTAGTTAATAATAATAATAATGATAATAAGGACAAAAAGGAAAATAAAGAGGAAAGCAAAAAGAAGTTTGTGTGGAGGAGATTTAATTGCATTATTATTATTATTATTATTATTATTATATATATATATATATGATAAGGATGAAGGAAAGAACGAGAACGTTCTTTCTTCTTCTCCTTCGTCTCCTTCTTCTTAGTAAACGAGAGAGAGAGAGAGAGAGAGAGAGAGAAGCTAGAGAGAGAAAGGGGATTTTACTTCTAATTACACCAAAGACTAAGGTTATCAAGAGGCTTGCAAATGGATATTGAAGATTTGGCAAGCTATTCAAGTAAGTACTTCTCTCTTGAGTTGATTTTATTGATTATGTATATATATGTTTTTATCTTCTTGTTTTGGGTTTCTTTGGATTGAGGTATGGTTGGTGTTTAAGATGATGGAAATGAAAGATTGAAGTATGTAATTGTGTTGAATTGGTATTTAAGTGTTGATAATTTGGGGTATTTGTGATGATGATGATGAATTGTTGAGTTAGGATTTGATATGAATGAAATGGTATTTTGAGTAATTGATTATAGTGATGTATATATATTGATTGTTATGGTGATATAATGAAGTTATATAAATGTTAAAGTGATATGGAATTGATAAATATGAACAAAGATGATGATTAAAAGGGTTGTGGTATGAATTTTGGAAATGGTTTGGTCTTTGAGTTCTTGAAGGACACGGCCAAATTATGAGAGACACGGCCAAGTTAGGGCAACTTGGCCGTGTTGGATGGATTTTGGAGAGACACGGCCACAAGCTTGGCCGTGTCCCTTGAATGTGTTTGCTACTGCCTGACTTTTGTTGAGAGACACGGCCGTGTCCTCTGCCCGTGTCTGAGTCTGTTTGAAATTGTGATGAGAGACACGGCCACAAGCTTGGCCGTGTCCCATGCCCGTGTTCGCTAATGCCAAAATTGTGTTGAGAGACACGGCCACAAGCTTGGCCGTGTCCCTCAAGTGTGCTGCCCGTGTCCCTCAAATGTGTTAAGTAATGTTTTATTCTTTGTCCTTCTTACATTGTTATATATTCTTCTTATATTGTTGGATCTTTAAAAGGGTCTTTCGGTACCTAAACACACTTAAAACAATAATGATCCAACCAAAAGTATATAGAAGATTATAAATCCATGAATAATGTAAAGTGTGATGTATCTAACAATGATGGTATAGGAAATGTGGAAGATATAATGATCATGTATACTTGAGTGATGAATTGATCAATATGATTTGATGATACTATATGAATAATGTTATGTTCTATGCTTTGTAAATTGTAATGTGTTATATGAATGATGTGATGTTGTGATGAAGCATGAAATATAAAATATGTGATATTGTGATGACAGATGAAATGTGAGTTGAAATCAAATGAAATATGAAGCCATTGTGATTGGCTATGATGATTCAAATAAAATGTGAACCATTGTTATTGGTTATGATAATTCAATTGAGAATAAAATTGATAAATGAGTTGTGTGACTAATGTGTTATTCCATTTTCAGAGTTTGTTGTTGGTGGCATGCCTAAGAAGTGTAACAATCTCTTGAAGTTAGGTTGGATTAAATCCTTGAAGCCTAATTGAGATGTTACCACCCTTGAAGCTAGGTTGGATTGGTTCTTGAAGCCAAGTTGGGTTGAAGCTTAGCATGCTTTGCTCCCCTTGAAGCTTGGTTGAACCTAATCCTTGAAGCCTAGTTGGGTCTATGATAATGATAAATGTGATAATTAAACCAAAGCATTACTCTGAAAATTGAATGGCATATTAGTATGTTGTTTGGGCCCAAGTCTGTCTTTGTTGTCAATGTGATTCATGCTTGATGAATTGTGAATAAAATGATGTTATGAAGTATGATTTTGTAATATGTGCATTGATGTATTGAAGAGGAATGTGTTTTGAGGGACTTTGTTGAGATATGGGCTTATGAACATGTTGTATGATGTGTAAAATGTATATGAAGGTGGAATTTGTGAGAATTGCTATTATGAAAATTTGGATAGATCATTGAATGGTGTTTTGTTAAAATGATGTATGTTATATATATATATATGAAATAGAAAGGGCAAGAATTGTGTTATGAATGTTCCATTTAATTATATATCAAATTTGCAAAGATAGTGAGAACTTCTGAAGAATGCATTGAGAAAGGAATACGTGGTAAGAAAACAATAAAACTAAATGCTAAAAATTTAAGGTATGATTCTTTTGGCAAAGTTTATTTTATTATTGTTTTATTTAGTACTACTAAGCTCTCGGGCTTAGCGCGGATGTTTAATCGCGCAGGTATTTATGAGGTTAATTTGGAAGTTTAGCTGTGGTGCCACGAGAAGAGTAAGGGTGTCTCGAGACCAACTAGAAGGTGATGCATACATATATGATTTTAATTATGTTGCATTTTTAATAAGAGCAATGATTTTATAAATGTGTTTCAAAGTAATGTAAAATTTTATGAATTCGGTTAAAGGTAAATAAACTGAAAATTTACGTGATATTCTGATACTACATATATGTATTGTATGTATACTAGGTATATGTATGGTACTTATATGGAGTATCAGGGTGTTACAATTATTTTGGTATCAGAGCTTAGGTTTGAAATTCTCGGCCTAAGTGAAATTAAAAAGAAAATTTTTGAAAAATTTAAATGAGAATCAAAAAGAAGAGTTTTGAAATGCAATTGGTAATATATGCATATGCATTCACATCTAGGTTGGTCTCAAACGTGGCATTATGTGAATTGTGATGTATTTGGATTACATGAGATAAATGATAGTATGTAAATGAGGTTTCATATGAAAGTAAAATTTTAAAATGTTGATAATTGAAAAGTGATTGTGATGTAAAGAAATGATATGGAATTTATAAGTAAAAGTGTAATTGTTGACATGTGTATGACATATAAGGAAATGGCTAAAAGAATAAAGTTGGAAATGAGTTAAAAACAGAATTTAGATTAAAGTATGTAATCTTTCCTCTATTATTTGAACCTCTTTCTAATAAACTTATGTTTAGATTTCTAGAAAGAGGAAATATTGCTGGATGAGTAATATGGAAAGATATATGGTTTAAATGAAAAGATTACAGTGGATTATTGAATGAGTTGATTGGTATAGATTAAGTATGATAATTTAAGGTATGGACATGAAAAACTAAGGTTTGCTTAAGAGGAAAAAGAGATGATGTTGGTTAAATATAAAGAGATATTGGTGTTGATTGTATTGTTAATTTAGTGCAAACATGGTGATTTCAATGTTAGAAATGTGATATGTTTGAATATTGTAAAAGCTCTTGTAAATGGTGATAATATATGATACTTAAATTTTTGGAATGAGCTTGGTAATGGTGAAACATATATGTTTGATGTTGCTTAGTAGTATATATATACAAGATGTTTTAAGATTGATATTAAGAGAATGAGATGAATAAATGGAAGTTTAAGTAAACTAATAAGTTGAGAACTTATGGTTATAATGGAATGTAGATAAAGATTATTTAGATATTGATAGTTTAATGTATTCAATACATGAGATATATGAAATGAATAGTAGTGCACATGAAAGTATTATGAATTGGGGAATGAGATTGATAATAGGAAAATTTGATTAGAAAAAAAAAAAAGGATTGAGTAAATGGAAATGAGTTACTTTAAGTAATTTGATTGGAAAGGAAGAAAATGGGTAGGAAAGATATGTTAAAGGTATTTAAAAACAAATGTGAGAAAGATATCACATTGGACATGTGATTAAGATCTTTGTAAAATAATATTATAAGTAGAGCGTATATATTTATTGAAGTTAAGGAATAATTTAAGTTATGTTAAAAGTATGAGAATGATAATAGTCCAAGGAAAGTGATAAATATTAAATTTGTCTAAACTATATGCAAAAGAGAAATTTAATAAATTGCATAATTATGTGTATATATATAAAGGATATGTAAGAGGAATTTTCGACATGAATATATATAAGAAAGGTGGGAAGTGAGTCACATTATGAATGTGACTTATGAATGCATATATGATATGTTTATTATTTTATACCATTGTATGTTTAATGGTATTAGAAATGAGATTGCATATAGTAGTGGATTTAATAAAGATTAAATTTTCGTAGAATAGATTATGTGATGAAATAGAAAATGAGAATGAATTTGGGTAATATGGGGCTATGAAATTGTTATGATAATAACTAAATCAGGTTATCATAAGATGTTTTGGGAACTTAAAGTATTTGTGTGTGGAAATATTTTATGTATAAGTGTAATAGGAAATTGTAAGGAAAGAATAATGTATTTTTTTAAAAAAAAAATTTTTTTTTTAAAGGAGATGGATTGAAAATGGAGTAATGAATGATATATGTGCAAGATTTGTATTTGATTGAAGGTTGAGTGTAGAAAATGTTAAAGATTATATTATGGAACATGAGTTAGGTTATGATGATCAAATAATTAAAAGTAAACTGGTTGAGATGAAACTAAAAAGGTGTTAACTCTTGGTGTAATAAAAGTTTAAAGTATATATATAAATTGTTGCGATACAATCTAGCTTTATAATTGTGATGGCTGGAAATCGAATAATAGAAGAACAATATTGATTTACAAATCCTAGGTGTGATTGTTAATATATCATGGTCATATGAGTTGGTTAGTGTGATTAATTGGTTGGTTTTATTATCTTCAGAGTTAGAGCTGAGATAATATAATTGTAGTACAGTTTTGGTGAGATGGATAAATATGTTCCTATAAACATGGTTAAAAGATATGATTTAAGCTTGTCTAGATAATATGATTGAATAATGAGATGTTCAATATAGTTAATGATATATGTGTATACTACTTTGATATGATGAAAAACTATGATTATTGACAAGGATGTTGGAAATGAATTATAAATGAGGTAAAATGCTTAATTGATTATGAGAAATAAATGGTGAAAAGATAAGGAACGGATTTGTCTACCTCCTGTGGAACCAAGCGGACCCATTGTGTTGGGCAACCGAACTTGGACTACCGACCTGGTCGAAGGAAAGTTTGTTTATGAAGCTATAGTTGTTGATTATATTGATATACTTTGCATGAGTATGAGAGATGATGATATACTTATAGTAATAATGAAAAGTATATTTATAAGTATGATTTCTATTGATTGAGTATATGAATCTGAAAAGACAAGAATTTGAATATAAGTTTGATCTAATGAGATTAGGTTATATATATGTATATATTGTAAAATCCAATGATAAATGTGGATAAGATAATTGTTGGATTGAATCAAATAAGGTTGAGATATTAGTATATTGTGTGTAATAGATCGATTGATCTAGATTTCGCTAAAGTTGCAAGTCAATATTGAGATTTAATACGTACAGTTGTATTGGGAGTGTAGAATCTAAATGGTAATGTGTATGATATAATATTCTGGCATATGAATGAATATAAATAAATTGAATTATATCAATTGTGTTTGATGAGGAAAAGAGAAATGTTGTTTATCTGTTAAGTAAGTTTAAAAGTTTGGTATTAATATTTATATTAAGTGAAAAGTAAGTTAAAGGAATTAAAAATATTGTTATCCATTGAGATTTGGTAAATGTTATTTTGAAAGTGATAGTAAGAATGGAATAATCAATGTTAAGATATTGATATTTGAAGTTAAAGTTAAGAATATCTATAAAGAGATAATGTGATAATTTGACTTTAATACAAAGATAAAATTCATTGGTAATGTAATGAGTTATCTTAATTGCTTTGTTGAGAAAGTAATAAGATATAAAGGTATATATATCTATACATTGATGAATTGTGAAAATTCAGAGAAGATGATTATTTCTAAGGGGGAGAGTAGAAGTTATGTGAGTTGATAAAATTATAATGTACGATACGATTATCTTCATATGGAAGTTAAGATGGTGATTTGTTCTAAATGGGTTGTTAGTATGTTGGATAATTTCGAGGACGAAATTATTTAAGGGGGAGAGAATTGTAATATCCTAAAATATACCCTAAAAGTGTTGGGACTATTGTTGTATTTGGATTCAATGTGTGTATTGAAGGGTAAGAGAAAAGAAGTGAAGAGAAGATATGGGAATTATAAAATGTAACATATATATGAGGTATAAAATGGTGTAGGAAAAGTGAGTTGTATATATATATATTTGTATGATTAGTTAATAATAATAATAATGATAATAAGGACAAAAAGGAAAATAAAGAGGAAAGCAAAAAGAAGTTTGTGTGGAGGAGATTTAATTGCATTATTATTATTATTATTATTATTATTATTATTATTATTATTATATATATATGATAAGGATGAAGGAAAGAACGAGAACGTTCTTTCTTCTTCTCCTTCGTCTCCTTCTTCTTAGTAAACGAGAGAGAGAGAGAGAGAGAGAGAAGCTAGAGAGAGAAAGGGGATTTTACTTCTAATTACACCAAAGACTAAGGTTATCAAGAGGCTTGCAAATGGATATTGAAGATTTGGCAAGCTATTCAAGTAAGTACTTCTCTCTTGAGTTGATTTTATTGATTATGTATATATATGTTTTTATCTTCTTGTTTTGGGTTTCTTTGGATTGAGGTATGGTTGGTGTTTAAGATGATGGAAATGAAAGATTGAAGTATGTAATTGTGTTGAATTGGTATTTAAGTGTTGATAATTTGGGGTATTTGTGATGATGATGATGAATTGTTGAGTTAGGATTTGATATGAATGAAATGGTATTTTGAGTAATTGATTATAGTGATGTATATATATTGATTGTTATGGTGATATAATGAAGTTATATAAATGTTAAAGTGATATGGAATTGATAAATATGAACAAAGATGATGATTAAAAGGGTTGTGGTATGAATTTTGGAAATGGTTTGGTCTTTGAGTTCTTGAAGGACACGGCCAAATTATGAGAGACACGGCCAAGTTAGGGCAACTTGGCCGTGTTGGATGGATTTTGGAGAGACACGGCCACAAGCTTGGCCGTGTCCCTTGAATGTGTTTGCTACTGCCTGACTTTTGTTGAGAGACACGGCCGTGTCCTCTGCCCGTGTCTGAGTCTGTTTGAAATTGTGATGAGAGACACGGCCACAAGCTTGGCCGTGTCCCATGCCCGTGTTCGCTAATGCCAAAATTGTGTTGAGAGACACGGCCACAAGCTTGGCCGTGTCCCTCAAGTGTGCTGCCCGTGTCCCTCAAATGTGTTAAGTAATGTTTTATTCTTTGTCCTTCTTACATTGTTATATATTCTTCTTATATTGTTGGATCTTTAAAAGGGTCTTTCGGTACCTAAACACACTTAAAACAATAATGATCCAACCAAAAGTATATAGAAGATTATAAATCCATGAATAATGTAAAGTGTGATGTATCTAACAATGATGGTATAGGAAATGTGGAAGATATAATGATCATGTATACTTGAGTGATGAATTGATCAATATGATTTGATGATACTATATGAATAATGTTATGTTCTATGCTTTGTAAATTGTAATGTGTTATATGAATGATGTGATGTTGTGATGAAGCATGAAATATAAAATATGTGATATTGTGATGACAGATGAAATGTGAGTTGAAATCAAATGAAATATGAAGCCATTGTGATTGGCTATGATGATTCAAATAAAATGTGAACCATTGTTATTGGTTATGATAATTCAATTGAGAATAAAATTGATAAATGAGTTGTGTGACTAATGTGTTATTCCATTTTCAGAGTTTGTTGTTGGTGGCATGCCTAAGAAGTGTAACAATCTCTTGAAGTTAGGTTGGATTAAATCCTTGAAGCCTAATTGAGATGTTACCACCCTTGAAGCTAGGTTGGATTGGTTCTTGAAGCCAAGTTGGGTTGAAGCTTAGCATGCTTTGCTCCCCTTGAAGCTTGGTTGAACCTAATCCTTGAAGCCTAGTTGGGTCTATGATAATGATAAATGTGATAATTAAACCAAAGCATTACTCTGAAAATTGAATGGCATATTAGTATGTTGTTTGGGCCCAAGTCTGTCTTTGTTGTCAATGTGATTCATGCTTGATGAATTGTGAATAAAATGATGTTATGAAGTATGATTTTGTAATATGTGCATTGATGTATTGAAGAGGAATGTGTTTTGAGGGACTTTGTTGAGATATGGGCTTATGAACATGTTGTATGATGTGTAAAATGTATATGAAGGTGGAATTTGTGAGAATTGCTATTATGAAAATTTGGATAGATCATTGAATGGTGTTTTGTTAAAATGATGTATGTTATATATATATATATGAAATAGAAAGGGCAAGAATTGTGTTATGAATGTTCCATTTAATTATATATCAAATTTGCAAAGATAGTGAGAACTTCTGAAGAATGCATTGAGAAAGGAATACGTGGTAAGAAAACAATAAAACTAAATGCTAAAAATTTAAGGTATGATTCTTTTGGCAAAGTTTATTTTATTATTGTTTTATTTAGTACTACTAAGCTCTCGGGCTTAGCGCGGATGTTTAATCGCGCAGGTATTTATGAGGTTAATTTGGAAGTTTAGCTGTGGTGCCACGAGAAGAGTAAGGGTGTCTCGAGACCAACTAGAAGGTGATGCATACATATATGATTTTAATTATGTTGCATTTTTAATAAGAGCAATGATTTTATAAATGTGTTTCAAAGTAATGTAAAATTTTATGAATTCGGTTAAAGGTAAATAAACTGAAAATTTACGTGATATTCTGATACTACATATATGTATTGTATGTATACTAGGTATATGTATGGTACTTATATGGAGTATCAGGGTGTTACAAATACTGAATTTAAAGAAAATAAATAAAGAATTGATTAGATCTCACAAATCTTGGCGAATTGATAACATTGACAATCCCTTCAACTGAATAGAATTTAGTTACACATTCTCTTTAGAAAAGAAAACTAAAAATAAATTCAATGGTGGCTATCAAAATTGTGAACAATAACAGAGTGGGGATGAATAATTCTAGGGCTGCCAATAAGTTGGCTTAAATACCCTTTTAGTTTCTTAACCTATTTAGGAGAAATAAAAATAAAATAAATTGCAAATAAAATAGAATTTAACACCTAATAAAATTCCTCCTTAATTTCTACTGAATAAGGAAATAAATAAGTCTTAATATCCCTGAAAATCAACTCAAAATCATAACTCAAATATTCTAAACAAATCAGGATTCATAGCTGACTCATAAAATCTTCAAGTATTAGATACCCTTGGGCACAAGCCTTGCCCAAAGGTTACACCCGAGGCTCTTTCTAGCTCTTTTCCAGCAGCTTCATGCAACTTTCTTCATTTTCTTCTTATTTCTTCTTTAAGTTATATCCTATGCAAAAATATGCTAAGATCAATATAAATACCCAGCAAAAGTTCAATTATCTTTGCAAAATATAAACTAATTTTACCACTATCAGGTACTCTCATCTTCATCTTGGAGGAGTGAGAATTATTCTCACTTATCATGGACATAAAGGTCTTCTAGTTACTGCCAGATTTTCCCCATTGGATACCAGATATGTTCACTTTGAGAATAAAGTGATTGGTACTATTCTCGCAACACTTAATGCTGGACGTGTTGTTTTGCCCTTTTTCCCCAATTATAATTTGTCCTTGAATAATGTGCACTTGTCTATTGCCGTAAAGATCAAGTTCAAATTATTGCAGCTAAACATATTGAAAGATCTCTATCTGCAACCATCCATCATCACATAGTGTATAGATTATAGGACCATGCAATTAACCTATCTACTCCAGGAGTGTGTACGGATGCCCTGTATATCTATACATATACAAATATAATACCTACAATTATACATACTCCAAGACAACTGCCCAGAGAAGATCTCATGAAATTCATTCCTCTTGAGTGGGTTACTACTTATGAAAAGCATCAACAAAACTCTAGACCTATTCAGACAATGAATCATGTGTTCATCAAAAAGAAAGATGGTACAGTAAAGACTGTCTTTCAGAAACCTTCAAAGGATTCAGATGGTGCAAGTTCTAGTTCTCTTTCAGAACTTTTTCATACTTGCATGATAGTTCCAGTATCTCCTAAAGATATAGAAAAGATCCCAGTTCATAGTTTGCATCTGATGATAGTCTGATCTATGTAAGAAAGGTTAGAGGCCATTTTATTTGGGATACCCCAGGATCAGGAGAATGTGACCCTGGTTGTACTTACTGTGATGACATAGGAGATGTTCAATATCCTCCTGTTAGTCTAACCAAACTTACTGGACCTAAGAGATTTTTCTCTTCATGCAAATATGAGGCTACAAGATTTAAAAGACCTCCTTCCAATTTAGGAAATTCTCCCTAGATAAAATTTTCTCCATAAATACAAAAGAAGGAGTATTCACTCCCTCTAATCCTTCTCAGATTTGAACATCAAAGAACTAATAAACCTACTAATGGTCCTTGGTTTACTTTTGATGATTTACCTCCCAGAAAATGGAAATCAAAGATTCTAGAATTTAATGTCTGGCTTGACTTGCAAATGGCAAAAGAAGGTGCCTCTCTCCCTCATGTCCTCAAAGAATTTGTTTCTCGATTCACTGGAAGTCTCAGAGAATGGTTTACTTTCATGGATGAGTAAACCAGACTAGCTTTCTTTAATAAGAGTATTTCTAATGCTTTTTTACATATTTACACAACATTCTTAGGAGATCATACAATCATTTCTAAGAGGCGAAAAGAAGAATTCTTTGAAATGAAATGTTATTCTTTAAAAGCACGGTCGGTTCAGTTAATTAACCGAACCGACTGAAATTGAAAATCAGTCAATTCAGTCGATAAATTTGGTATTCAGAAATTTTGATCAAAATGAAATTTAACTGACAGACAGAATGCCCACCCCTAGTTATATTTTATTAGATAATATTATTATTGTATTTATTTATATTTCTAGTATTATTATATTTTCGTTTCTTATAGATTTTATTATCAAAAAAATAATATCATGGATTTCCTAATATTTATTATGTAACTTATCTACTGATTACATATCGGTGATATTAATTCCTAGATTTAGAGATGATAATTGTATTTGTTTTTGGGGATGACTATTGTCTCTTTGATCGGGGAGGACATTTGTCCCTAATTTTGAAAATACTTTCATCCTTAATTTGAGGACAATTTTTGTCCCCTTTCTGTCATCCCCATATATATGGACGACATTCATTCCTAGTTTTGGAGATAATAATCGTCTCTAAATTTAGACTATCATCCCTTTAATTGGAGGCGACAAATAAAAGTGTCCCTATATGCAGGATGGCTATCATCCCTATATTAGAGACAACTATCATCCCTTATATTGTGGACAACATTATGATTTATCGTCTCCTATAGAATAAGGTATGAAGGTAAAGGGGATAACTAATATTGTCCGCTATACCTCAAGAGATTATTTTTTATACTTTTGGGGACAATTTTATATGTCCCCAATATTTTTTTTTCTCAGTTATATATATATCCACAGTCACAAGGAAAAAAGGTAAAATTCACAAATTTAGATTTAGAAGCACTATTGACATATTAATATTATTAATTTGTTATTATATTGTAGTACTATGGATATACTATTTACATTTGGTGATATATATATATAAAGCTCTTGGTTGGATGGGCACTTAAACTAATCTTCTTTTTCCATTAAATAGTTTGTTTGATAGAAAATGTATAAATAAAACCATCAAGTTTTTCAAAAAGTACACATTGATCTTTGACTTAATTTTGAGCTTAATTAGTCACGACATTCTCTAAATCTATCTAGTTAAACCCTTCCTTTAATGAAAAATTAACACTTATTATCTCATAGTTATTTAATAAATAAAAAATATTTTATTTTCAATAAATAAAATTTAAATTAATTAAAGAAATTTTAATAATTAAAAAATATTATTTTTCTCTAGATCTATACAACTCAATGGAATTTTATGTGGTTGACTTGAATATTTTGAAAATATATTGAAGTTGAAATGTATTACATTGATTTTGATATATTTACCATGTAAAACAATAAACATAGAAATTGCTCGTAATTGATTCAAATATTTTAAAACTTGTTGAACTTTAGATTTATGATATTAATTTTGATATCTTTTCTATGTAAAGAATGAACTTGGAAATTAATGATAATGGATATGATTGTTTGGTGTTGTATGTGTTTGTTAAAATATGAAACAAAAGATTTATATGAGGTTGTGTATACTTGCAGAGTAATTATTGAGTTCTTCTAATGTTTATTCCCTTTGTTAAAAAAAAAAGAATATGCAACAAAATAGAGGGAAGAATAATTGTAGAAAAGATAATTGTTTGGTTGTTGATAAAATGAAAGAAAATTGATTTTTTTTACATGGCTTAGCTTAATTTTTTATTTATGAGAAAATGGAGGAAAGGTAAAGAATCTGCAGTTATTTATTTATTTTTTATTTTTTTAAAATTTTAATTTTAAATTCTTAATTTTTAAGAACTACATTTTTTAATAAATAACCTTGTCGCTATTAATATGCCCTTAGAGATGGGCGAAAATAGTTTGTTTGCATAAGAACTATGTAAAATTAATTGACTTCAAAATTAATTCCCTCATGACCTAAGAACAATTGGAGCAAAGTTCACAAGAAGAAGGAAAAATGTATTTTTTTTGCCCATGAACTTTAGGTTTTTGCGCATTGAGCCTCTGAAATTTTATTTGATAACATTGAGCCAATCAACTATACGGGTTAGTGACATTGAATCCTTTTTAACAGAAGTTTAATGAGTGTTTTTAATTGCCATCAAAAGCGCATGGATATTGAAGCAAAATGGTACATTTTGATTAAAAAAAATGCATTTTTTGGCCCATGAACTTTGTGTGTTTTATATATTAGACACTTAAACTTTTATTTAGTGACATTGAGCCCCTCGATTGACAATAAATTTAACTACCATAGTAAAGGGGCTCAATGTTACCAACTTTTATAGTTAAAGATCTCAATGTCACCAAATAAAAGTTTAAGAGCTCTGTAATACCCTGATTTTTATTGAATCTATTATACATTTGTGGTGAGAGATTGATGATGGTTTTGATAGAAGAGATGACAATATAAATAACATATATATCATATATAAAAGATTAAATATAAATGGTAAGATGGTGAAAGAGTAAAAAAATAGAAAAGTTAAAATATAAAATAATATTATTTTAAATAAAATCTTAATTAAATAATATATATGTAGTAGTGGACAAATATGAGAAAGCTAAAAATATTTTCCAGAATTTTCATTTCTTCTTCTTCATTTTGCCTTTCTTGTGGCTGATTTTCATGGCTAATAAAGGGGTGATTTCAATTCTTCAATTCATCAAGTTTTATTAAGGTTCAACAAGGACTGAAGATAGCTTGAGTTTTAATTCATGTAATAAGTGAGTTTCTTTAATCCTTAATAAATTTCTTTTAGTAGAAATGATATAAAATTGTAGTATAATAGCTATATGGGAAATTATGACATAAAATTGATATAGAAATTATAATTTTAGGCTTGGTCAAGTATTTGGATGAGGTTTGGCTAGAATTTGGAGTAGTAATTGAAAACTAGAGTTTTGTAAGGGATTTAACTAATTCTAAGTTGGAGGAGGTTAAAAGGAGTTTATGGTTATTCATATAAGTTGCTAATACCAATTTTGAAACTATAAATTGATTTGGTATTGATTGAGCTAATTGGTGAAAATAAGAGAAGAAAGTAGAAAGAAGTGAAGTTGTGGTGGAAGGAAGTTGTTCCTTCAATTAGAACTCTAAAAAGGTAGGTATATACTTAGATAATGTTCTTGTCTTTGGTTTGCATCATACTAACTTGATATGTGTATGTTATGTTGATGAAAATAGTGTGAAAAAGTTATTCTGGGATAACATGGGCATGCCATGCAGGGCCACGGTCATGGGCTTTGAAGTGAAGTTGTTTCGTGGGAAAATGGTGAAGAAGCAAAAGCAAAATGAATGCCATGAGTGTGGCCTTTGAATGCCACGACCATGGGGTGTTTAGAGGTGTTTTACAGCTTCGTTTCACATCCCATGTGAGTAGCTATTGGATGCCACGGCCATGGTGTTGGTTTATTAACATTTATTGTCGCATTTCGCACTATATGGGTGTAGTAAATGGCTTGCATAACTATGTCATCATATATATTGTATTAAAAAATTTATATGTTATTATAAAGTGAAGAATCATGATAAAATATGTTGCTTATGTTAATTGTTGGTGTATTGATGAGTTACATGATGAATGGCTCATATATGCATAATGTGGAATGTTATTTGTTATCTTATACTTTACCTAGTTGCCAAAAGATTGAATTTAGTGATTGGCATGCCATACGCAGTGGGTTGAGACACTGGGTGTCATAGAGATATTACTACGCCCCTGAGCGAGACACATGAGGTGTCATATTGATAATTACACTGTGAATGAGACACTGGGTGTCACAGATTTATTTACATCCACTGGCGAGATACAGAGGTGTCATTATTGATGAGATAGGCTAAAGCAATGGTTCTGGAACTGGGTTATTGTATATGATTGTTGGGCCCAATGTATGATGGTTATTTATGTTTATTTGTAAAATAAAGATGAGAATGTATGAAACATTAAAACCTTAGGTATGTTCATATACATTTGTCATAGTAATGTTACATTATCAAGTATATACCATTAAGCTCTAGGCTTAGCGCGATTTATTTATCGCATAGGTGACATGATAGAAGCTGGAATTCCCACCAGACCAGGACATTTCTAGTTAGAGGTTGGATACTAAAAGCCTCTAGTTGCAACGGATCAAGCCTAAGCATAACATGTAAAAATTCTTTTGAGTTGATGTAGATTTAATATATATTTTGTAAAATATAATGAATTAAAATATGATTTAAAGATGTTTTATATATAAGTAATATCATGCTCTCAAATTTATAAATATATGTGTGAAAACAAAGGATTTATGGATATGAGTGTATGCAAATATTTTGAGAACTATTGGATATTCACAGGTTGAGTTGATTGGATTTGGTAATACTCATATTTTAAATGAAATTCTAGCAAAATTTCTATAAACTTATTTATTTTTCTTATACCTATTTATTTATCTATATAATACTATAAACTAGTAACTAAATGATGGTAGGGTGATAAAGTACAGTAGTAGCATTTTGGTAATGCTCTTATACCCTATCTGTGCATACTACATATTTGAAGGTGTGTGTACTATATATGGGTAGGTTATGAGGGTGTTACATTTATTTTGGTATCAGAGATTTGTCTGAGATTCTCATCCTATATGAGTTAAGTGAGGGACAAAGAGGGGATTTCAAAGTTCATTTTAAAAGTGTTGTACATGCATATGCATATGCATTTAAATTGATCTTTAATGTGGCAACCTTTGATCTTGTAACAGATATAGGTAGTAGAGATGTCTATATCTCATAGATCAGATGAAGGTAGTGTAAAGAGTTTTGCTCCTGGGGAAGGTATGGCTTGAGCTAGTACAGGAGCTGCTGGGAAGGCATCAGTGCAAGATAAATCAGCAATGCTAGAAATTCCACCAGTTTAGGCATAGCAGATGGTGGAATTGCTACGTCATGCCCCAGCTCAACAGTAGCAGCAACCGATTAGGAAATATGAGAAGTTGAGGAAGTTTGGGCTACTAACTTCATAGGCACTGTGGATCCAGAAGACGCTTAGCAGTGGTTGGATCAAATTGAGAGAGTGTTTGTCCAATTGCAGGCTACTGCGAAAGAGAAGTTTGATTATGCCTTGTCTCTTCTGTAAGGAAATGCTTATGATTGGTGGAAGATTATTCCTGAAGGATTGAGGCAACCCCCAGTTTGGACGTATGATGATTTTTTAAGGGAATTTGGGAAGAAATATACCCTTTGGGAGTATAAAGATAAGAAGAAGAAGGAGTTTGTTAACTTAAAGCAAGGAAACAAGACAATTGACGAGTATGAGAAAAAATTTCTCTGCTTGAGTAAGTATGCAGGTGGTATTTTGACAGATGAGGTGGATCGATGTAGAAGATTTGAAGAAGGATTGAAGCCATCTATTATGTGTCAGGTGGCAGCAGTTCACTATGATGATTTTTCCAAGATGGTAACAACTGCATGGAATGTAGAGAAAGCTTAAGGACTTATAGCTACACTAAGGGTAGAAGAAAACAGAGTTAGAAGAGCTCTGATGGAGATGGGTTCCTCATCTTCAAAGAGATGCAAAGGTGGTTATCCTCAAAGATCTAACAGGGGTCAGGGACAATTTAGCAGACCACAGCAGCAGAGGCCTCGGTAGCTAGCACACCGACTTCAAGTTCTCATAGGTCTCCACCACCTACCTATGCACAGTGTGGTCGAATGCATAGAGAGGCTTGTTAGGGAGCTTATTTCAGAGGTTGCTATAGGTGTGGATCTTCAGGTCATTTTGTTAGAGATTATCCAAAGCCACCAGATGAGAGATCAGTTGATATAGTAGGATCCAGACATAACAGTAGAGGAGGTAGGGGAAGTCAAGGTGGTAAATTTGGGGCTAGCCAGAGAGGGGATTCAACATCTGTGAGTAGGTCGGAGGAGATTAGAGCTACTCAGAGAGTTTATGTGATGCGGGAGTAACCAGATGCTTCAGATATCATAGCTGCTACATTTTCTTTATTTGGTACCCCTATGCATACATTGATAGATCCTAGATCTACTCATTCATATATTAGTACATCAGTTTTGCCTGTGAGTGGTATGCATTATGAATCTTTGGGATTTGATATATTGGTGACTAATCCCTTAGGGCATAGTGTAGTAGTTAGTAGAGTTTATTGAGATAGTTCAGTTGTGGTATAAGAAGAGGAATTTCTCAATAATTTGACTGAGATGCCTTTTAGGGAGTATGATCTTGTTTTGGGTATGGACTAGTTGTCAAGGCACAAAGCTATAGTTGACTGTCAGCACAAGAATGTTACTCTAAGAACGTTTAAGGGAAAAGAAGTGGTAGTAAGAGGTGAGTCAAGGCGCCTCTTGTCTACATTTATTTCTGTAGTGGCTGCTACATGGATGATGAGGAAGGGGTATGAGGTGTAATATCCTCATGTATACCTTAGAAGTTTTGATTATGTTATTGTTGTAAGTTGGATTGAATGTATATGTGATGTGAAGAGAAAAGAAATGGGAAGAGAAGGTTTATGTATTTGTGTTTTGGGAAAGAAAAGAGGGTTTAGACAGAAATGTATATGTTGATTATATGTTATTATATAATACATATAAGTTGGTCAAAAGAAAGTCAAGAGAAGGAAGAGGTGTGGTGGAGGATTTTTGGAAATTATTATTATTATTATTATTATTATTATTATTATTATTATTATTATTATTATTATTATTATTATATATGTGGCTATTGTGAGAAGAGGGAAAAGATTTTTCTTTCTTCTTCTTCTTCTTCTTTTGGTTCTTGCACGAGAGAGAGAGAGAGAGAGATTGAAAGATGTGATGATCTTCATCAAAATCTTAGGGTTTAAGAGAATTGAAGATAGAGATTGAAGATTTGTCAAGATATTCAAGTAAGTATTCAATTCTTTGTGATGATTCCTCTTGTTTGAGTTTGGATTTGTTAGGGTTGGTGTGTGATGATGATATTAATGAAAGATTAAAGTTATAGATATGTTGAATTGTTATTAGATGATGTAAATAAGGTTGATTGTGAGAAGGATGATGGATATTGAAGTTGAAAGTATAAGAGAAATGTTGATTTTAGGGTTTGAAGTGGTATATGCTTAAATGTGTTGTTAATGATTTGTAAATGAAAATATTGTGATGAATATGTAAAATAAGTGTTAATAACATGGATTATGTTCTTTTGAATGAGGTTATGTTGTGTATAAAGTGTGTAAATGCAATTGAAAGAGTTTTGGCCATATTTAGGGTTTGTGTTCATGAGTGACACGACCAAAACCAAGAAGAGACACGGCCAAGACTAAGAATTTTTGAGAGACACGGCCATGTCTATGGAAATTTGGCCGTGTTGGATAGATTTTGGAGAGACACGGCCGTGTCCTTGCCCGTGTCTGCCTCGGGAAGTTTTGGTTTTGAGAGACAGCCACAAGCTTGGCCGTGTCCCTTGGGTGTGTTTGCTACTGTGATGGTTTTTGGTTCTTCATGCATTGTTTGATTTTTCAAAGGTCTTTTGTTCCTAAACATTTTATATACACTCTAAATACTTTGTAATCAAAGAATGACCTAAACAAATGTATGTGGATGATTCTAAACCTATGAATAATGATCTTTGAATTAGGTTTTGAAGAGATTGTGTTGCATTAACCTAAATGTTGAGAATTCTTGGAAGAGAAAATGTATAGATGGATGGGAATAGTTCTTGAGGTAAGTACAAACTTACATAGATGTAATCTTTTATATGATTTTGAGACTTAACACCCTTGGTATAAATGTGTTAAGTAGATTATTATATTGTTAATTCAATGTTACTAATATTGTTATTTGTATAGTGTGAAAGCTATAATGATCATCCAAAAGAAAGGTATGTACAATGCAACTTGTTAGGATAAATGTTTTAATAATGAATGGTGTTAAAGTGTCTTGAGAAATGATGAAATGTGATGTTATCATGATTGATAATGATGATTAAAATGAAATAAATGTACATATGGATTATATGACAATGAATTTAAGATACATGTTTGTTTAGTAATGTAATTGATGTTGCATATATCAATGATGAAACATAAAATGTGATATGAAGCCATTGTTCTTAGCAATGATAACTCAAATGTGATATGAAGCCATTGTGATTGGCTATGATAATTCAATTGAGATATGTAAGGCATGTTGCCTAAATGATGATGAGAATTGAAAATGATATTGATGATGAAATAATCAATGAATTGTGTAACTAATGTGTTATTCATTTTCAGAGTTTTGTTGTTGGTGGCATGCCTAATGGTAACAATCTCTTGAAGTTAGGTTGGGCTTGATCCTTGAAGCCAAGTTGGGTTGAAGTTTAACATGTTTTACTCCCCTTGAAGCTTGGTTGGGTCTAGTCCTTGAAGCCTAATTGAGATGTTACAACCCTTGAAGCTAGGTTGGATTAGTTCTTGAAGCCAAGTTGGGTTGATACTTAGCATGCTTTGTTCCCCTTGAAGCTTGGTTGAACTTAATCCTTGAAGCCTAGTTGGGATATTTATGAATGTGATAATTAAACCAAAGCATTAACTCTGAAAGTCGAATAGCATTTAGTGTTTTTGGGCCCGAGTCTGTCATTTGTTGTAAATATGATATATATATATATATATATATATATGAAAATGTTGGAATACATGAGTAATGAGATATATAAATTGTGGATTTTAGTGATGTATGATGGTTGGTGATAATAATTGCCTTTGTGAGAAATGTGATGTATGATTAATGAATTGTGAACAAATTAATGTTATGAAATATGATATGTGATGAGTGTATTGATTATGGGTATAAATGATGAATTGTGTTTGGTGATAAGAATTGCCTTCCTTGGAAAATGTGACTTTTGATTAGTATGATATATAATGTATGTATATTGATATATTAATTGTGAACATTATTAATGAATTGTGGATGGTGATAATGATTGTCTTCATTGGAAAGGTGATTCATGATTGGTATGATGTATAATGTGTGTATTGATAAGTTGATTGTGAGCATTAGTGACAGTTAGAATTGGTAATAATGGTATGTATATATATTTATATAATCTATGAAATTAGTCGAGATATATGAAAGGTACAAATTAAAAAGAGAAAGAAAACATGATAAGAACTAATGGTATATGGAATGAATATAGAATTATTATATGTTAGAATTTCTAGAATGTATGTTTATATTTTATATTGTACTACTAAGCTCTCGTGCTTAGCGCGGTTGTGTAATCGCGCAGGTGGATATGCGGTTGATCTGGAAGTCCAGTTGTTATGCCACGAGAAGAGTAAGAGTTTGTCGAGACCAACTATAGGGTAATGCATACATGTATAAATTTTAATTATGATGTATTTCTGATGATAGAGTATTTATATGTATAAATGAAGATTTGATAAAGATAATGATTTTGTAAATGTTATTTAAATTAACGTATTATGGTTTTGAACTCTGTTACAGGTTTTTAAAAGATAACGAAAAGTGACATCCTTATACTTTGTATACTTACTGTATATATACTAGGTATATGTATAGTACTTATATAGGGTATCGGGGTGTTACATGAGGCCTATTTGGCACATATGATGGATACTAGAATAAAGAAGTCTAAGCTCGACAGTATTCCCACAGTGGTTAAATTTCTAGATGTATTTCCAGATGTGTTACCAGGGTTACCTCTGGTAAGAGAGGTGAAGTTTGGTATCGATGTGATGTCAGGTACCACTCCTATCTCTATAACCTCTTATCGAATGGCACCAATAGGGTTAAAGGAGTTGAAGGTGCAATTACAGGAATTGCTAGATAAGGAATTTATATGCCCTAGTGTTTCACCTTGGGGAGCACCAGTACTGTTTGTTAAAAAGAAGGATGGTACCTCGAGATTATTATTGATTATCAGTAATTTAATAAGGTAACCATCAAGAATAAATATCCATTACCTCATATTGATGCTCTCTTTGATCAATTGAAAGGAGTAGTTGTGTTTTCTAAAATTTATTTGAGATCAGGGTATCATCAGTTGAGAGTGAAAGAGGTAGATGTGCCCAAGACCGCTTTTCATATGAGGTATAGACACTAAGAGTTTCTTGTGATGCCTTTTGGGTTGATGAATACACCAACGGCTTTTATGGATCTAATGAATCAAATGTTTTGACCTTATTTGGATCAATTTATAGTGGTGTTCATTGGTAATATTTTGGTGTATTTGCGTTGTAAGGAGGATCATGATAGACACTTACAAATTGTATTGCAAAATTAAGGGAGAAGCAATTGTTTGCGAAATTATCCAAATGTGAGTGTTGGTTAGACCAAGTAACTTTCCTCGGGCATGTTATTTCAGCAGAAGGGATTAGAGTAGATCCAAGTAAAGTTGAGGCAATCTTGAATTGGAGTCCACCTAAAAATGTTATAGAAGTGAGGAGTTTTCTAGGATTGGCAGGTTATGACCATCAATTTGTAAAGGGATCTTCTAGCCATGCCACTCACCAAATTACTTCGAAAAGAAGTGAAATTTGTATGGACAAACAAATGTCAAATGAGTTTTGAAAAGTTAAGGGATATGTTGACTCAAGCTCATGTTCTTACTCTACCTGTAGAAAGCAAACCATATGTGATATATAATGATGCTTCACATAATGGTTTGGGCTATGTGTTGATGCAAGAGGGTAGAGTTATTGTCTATGCCTCTAGATAGTTGAAACCACATGAGTTGAATTACCCGATCTAAAGTTGGCAGCTATAGTGTTTGCATTAAAGATTTGGCAACATTATCTATATGGGGAAAAATGTTTTATCTATACAGATCATAAAAGTTTGAAGTATTTGGGTGTGCAAAAAGAGTTGAATCTTCGACAAAGGCGATGTTGGAGTTGATCAAAGATTATGATTGTTTGATTGATTATCATGTAGTCAAGGCTAATGTAGTTGCAGATGCTTTGAGTCAGAAGTCTATGGCAGGGTTGACTACCTATTCTCTCACGTTTTTGGTGAAATTGAGAACCTTACATGCTAAATTTGAAGTTGGGAATGACGGTGCACTTGTGGTACAATTGCAAGTTAAGCCATTACTCTTGGAGCAAATTAAGGAAGCACAAAAAGGAGATGCGAAGATTCAGAAAATTGTGCAAAATTGCCTTAAGGGGGGAGAGTGGAGACATTCAAATTAAAGATGATGGTAGTATGAGGTATAGAACACAATTGTGTGTACCAGAAGATGTAGAATTGAGGAAGAAGATTTTGGAAGAGGCACATTAATCAGCTTATGTTATGTACCCCGGGAGTATTAAAATGTATCAAGATTTGAAGCAACATTACTGGTGGAAGGGTATGAAAAGAGATATAGCAGAATTTATATCTAAGTGTCTCACTTGTTAGAGGATAAAGGCTGAACATCAAGTTCCTTCGAGATTATTATAGCCCTTATCGGTGCCCGAATGGAAATGGGATAGGGTAACTATGGATTTTGTTACTGGTTCACCTTTGACCCAGAGAAAGCATGATGAAATTTGGGTAATTGTGGATAGAATGACAAAGTTGTCTCACTTCTTAGCGGTGAGGATGGATTACTCCCTTGATAAATTGGCAGAAATTTATATCAGTGAAATTGTAAGACTACATAGGGGCTCCAATTTCATTGGTGTCGGATCGAGATCCCAGATTCATCTCAAGATTTTGAAAGAGTTTGCAAGGTGTATTGGGTACTCGATTACATTTTAGTATTGCTTTTTATCCCCAGCCTAATGGACAGTTTGAAAGGGTGATATTAATGTTGGAGGATATGCTAAGAAGTTGTGTTATTAATTTTGTTGGCAGTTGGGATAAACACTTGCCATTGGTTGAGTTTGCATATAATAATAGCTACAAATCTAGTATTAGTATGGCACCGTATGAAGCTCTATATGGGAGGAAATGTAGAACATCATTATTTTGGGATGACATTGGAGAAAGGAAGATAGTAGGTCGTAAATTGATTAAAGAAATAGAAGAGAAATTGAAAATAATTTGAGATCTGCCGAAAATATCGTCAGATCGACAGAAATCTTACTTTGATTTAAAGAGAAAAGATATAGAGTTTAAGGTATGTGACAAAGTATTTTTAAAGGTATCTCCGTGGAAGAATGTGTTGAGATTTGGAAGAAAAGAAATACAAAGTCCACATTTTATTGGCCCATATGAAGTGTTAGAAAGAGTCGGACCAGTTACCTACAAATTAGCATTACCACCTGAATTAGATAGAATCCACAATATATTTCCTATTTCTATGCTATGATGATATAGGTCAGATCGTCTCATATATTTTCAGTTGAATCTATTGAGTTAAATCCAGCACTAAGTTACAAAGAAGAACCTATAGCAATCTTGGCATGAGACTTGAAGGAGCTAAGAAATAAGAAAGTGCCTCTGCTAAAGGTTTTGTGGAGGAATCACTCCACAAAGGAAGCTACTTGGGAGAGTAAACAAGTGATGCGGAGTCAATACCCACAATTGTTTCAGAACTAATTGCAAGTAATTTTGGGGATGAAATTATTTAAGGAGGAGAAAATTGTAATGCCCTGATTTTTATTGAATCTATTATGTAATGTTTAAAATTTTAAATACTAAACTCTTAATTTAATATTAATAATTAATAGTGAATTATGATATAAGTGGCATGGATGAGTGATGTAAATAGAAGATCTTAAAATTTTACTGAAGAAATTATTTTTTTACAGGTTTATAAGACTAAAAATTGAATTAGAATCAAAAATTAAGAGTGAAGGTGCACTGTAGTTATAATGAGATTGACCATACTAGATTAAACCATATGTATATATATATGTGTGTGGGTAGGTGTGTATATGTGTGGAAACTTCTTTCTTCTTCTCTCTTCTTCCTATGTTCATCATCACCTTCACCACCAAAACTCCTCCTTTCTTCCTTATTTTCAAAAATTTAGCTAGAATTTAAGAGAAAATCACAACTAGTTATAGATTTTTAGAAGAATAAGCTGAAAAGGTTGAGATATCAACAAGTAATTAAAGAAGAAAAGGGATTTTGAAAGAGGTATGTGCTTATGTATTTTTAATTTGCAACTATCTAAATTTCTATGAATTTTATTGTTTGAAGTGATTGATTGAGTTATCTTTGATGAGTTTTTACTGAAAAGTATTTGATATAGACTCTTTCTATGTCAAAGAAACTAGTTTTGATTCATTTTTATCATGTATCTGGATATATGGTGTTTAAGTTGCTGAGTGTGCGAAATACAGAATTTTGCTTGGCACAGCCAATGACACGGCCATGTCAATGGGCATGTCAATGATGTTGTGTTTCAATGTTGATGACACGACCACTAACACGCCTGTGTCATTGGGCGTATCATAGCTACTGTGATTAAAGATAAATGACATGGCCCGTGACACACCTGTGTCATTGGGTGTGTCGTAGCTACTATAATGCAATTTAAATGACACAGCCAAAGACACGCCTGTGTCGTTAGGCATGTCAAAGCTTGTGTAAGAATTGACAAACAACATGGTCATTGACACGCCCATGTCATTGGGCATGTCACTTGAAGAAATTTCCCAAAATAACTTTTTGTTTGTCTTTCATTTGTAATTTCAGTAGAAAAGATTATAAGACCTCAAAGTGTAAAGAATTTTTGAAATTAACCTTAATAAGTAGTGTAACAAATTTATTTTGAATATAAGATAAATATGTGTGATACCAAGTGTTAATCAAAGAATTGTTCCAATGAAGTGCTATACAATTTAATGTTAATTAAAAGCTAACAAATTGCCCAAATCTTATTAATTTTAGATCTAGCTTGGGATTGAATGGCTAGCCAAAGAGAGGATATCCAAAGTGATAGTGGGCACTCTGAGCCATCAATAGACACTCTATGTCACCATATTCAGTGGGCATTCGTGTCATAATGGGGCATTGGCTAAAATTTTATACAATGGGCATTAAATTGCCAACAATGACCCTTTATCCAAATCTAGGATCTGAGTTCAGTGTGTATGAGAAAAATTAAAGAAGTTATTTACTTTAAAAATAATGTGTTATATGGTTATTGTTAAATTAATCGGTTCTGAATTTAATTGTGATTAGTATTTCAAATTTCAATGAATTTATTAATTTCTTTGTTAAACGTTCTAAAAGTGATACTTTCTATTGTTTCTAAATTATTTAATGTTTGATTCTATTTTCTTTAATTTTCCTAGCATATTATAAATACATAAGCACCACTAAGTTTTGCTTAGCGTGTTAGAATTATTTTCTGACGTGCAAATTAAACAAGAAGAGTTGAGACTGCAGAGTGAGAGAGACACGTTCCTAGTCAACTGCATCACAAAGGTTCAAAGAACAATATTGTAAATATTGTATTCTGTATAGTTCGCATGGCACTACTGTATAATTTTATATGATAGTTGTACAAGTTTGAGAGTAGTTTGAGAATTATAATAATATAAGTTAACAATATGAGTTCTTTGTAAATTAACATATATATGTTTGCAATATAGGCATGATTATAGTAGTTCCTTTGAAAGTTTAATAACTGCATTAATACATATATGGACAAGTGTGAGTATTTAGGTGACATCACCTATGTAGTTAAGTGTTTATAGACTATGTAGGGGGTGTTAAATATTATACATTTGTGGTGAGAGATTGATGATGGTTTTGATAAAAGAGATGGAAATATAAATAACATATATATCATATATAAAAGATTAAATATAAATGGTAAGATGGTGAAAGAGTAAAAAAATAAAAATATAAAAATATTATTTTAAATAAAATCTTAATTAAATAATATATATGCAGTAGTGGACAAATATGTGAAAGCTAAAAACATTTTCCAAAATTTTCATTTCATCTTCTTCCTTTTTCCTTTCTTGTGGTTGATTTCCATGGCTAATAAAGGGGTGATTTCAATTCTTGAATCCATCAAGTTTATTAAGGTTCAACAAGGATTGAAGATAGCTTGGGTTTTAATTCATGTAATAAGTAAGTTACTTTAATCCTTAATAAATTTCTTTTAGTAGAAATGATATGAAATTGTAGTATAATAGATATATGGGAAATTATGACATAAAGTTGATATAGAAATTATAATTTTAGGCTTGGTCAAGTATTTGGATGAGGTTTAGCTAGAATTTGGAGTAGTGATTGAATACTAGAGTTTTGTAAGGGATTTAGCTAATTCTAAGTTGGAGGAGGTTAAAAGGGGTTTATG
Organism: Garcia nutans; assembly: GCA_947685225.1. NCBI lineage: Eukaryota > Viridiplantae > Streptophyta > Magnoliopsida > Malpighiales > Euphorbiaceae > Garcia > Garcia nutans. Next base: position 32,419,625 of record CANTUV010000013.1, read on the forward strand.
GTTGTTCATATAAGTTGCTAATACCATTTTTGAAACTATAAATTTATTAGGTATTGATTGACCTAATTGGTGAAAACAAGAGAAGAAAGTAGAAAGAAGTGAAGTTATGGTGGAAGGAAGTTGTTCCTTCAATTAGAACTCTAAAAGGTAAGTATATACTTAGATAATACTCTTGTCTTTAGTTTTCATCATACTAAGTTAATATGTATATGTTATGTTGATGAAAATTATGTGAAAAAGTGATTCTAGGATGCCATGGACGTGGCCATGCAGGGCCACGGCCGTGGGCTTTGAAGTGAAGCTGTTTCATGAGAAAATGGTGAAGAGGCAGAAGCAAAATGAATGCCACAGGCATGGCTTTTGAATGCCACAACCATGGGGGTGTTCAGAGGTGTTTTACAGCTTCATTTCACATCCCATGGGCGTGGCTATTGGATGCCATGGCCGTGGGGTTGGTATGTTAACGTTTATTACCGTATTTCGCACTATATGGGTGTAGTAAATGGCTTGCACAGCTATGTCTTCATATATATTGTATTAATATATATATATGTGATTATAAAGTGAAGAATCATGATAAAATATGTTAATTATGTTAATTGTTAGTGTATTGACGAGTTACATAGTGAATGGCTCATATATATATGGTGTATTGACTAGTTGCCAGAAAATTGCGTTTAGTGATTAGCATGCCATACGCTTGGGTTGAGACACTGGGTGTCACAGAGATATTACTACCCCCCCTGAGCGAGACACATGAGGTGTCATATTGATGATTACGCTGTAGATGAGACACTGGGTGTCACAGATTTATTTACGTCCACTAGCGAGACACCGATGTGTCATTATTGATAAGATAAGCCAAAGCAATGGTTCTGGAACTGGGTTATTGTATAAGATTTTTGGGCCCAATGCATGATGGTTGTTTATGTTTATTTGTAAAACAAAGATGAGAATGTATGTAACATTAAAACCTTATGCATGTTCATATATGTATTTGTCATAGTAATGTTGCATTATTAAGCATATACCACTGAGCTCTAGGCTTAGCGCAATTTACTTATAGAGTAGGTGACAGGATAGAAGCTGGAGGCTCTTCCAGACCAAGACATGTCTAGTTAGAGGTTGGATACTAGAAGCCTCTGCCACGGATCAAGCCTAAGCATAGCATTTAATAATTCTTTTGAGTTAATGAAGATGTAATATCTATTTTGTAAAATATAATGAATAAAAACATTATTTAAAGTTGTTTTGTATATAAGAAATATCATGCTCTCATATTTATAAATGTATATGTGAAAACATGGGATTTAGGGATATCAGTGTATGAAAATATTTTGAGAACTATTGGATATTCATAGGTTGAGTTGATTGGATTTGGTAATACTTGTATTTTAAATGAAACTCTGGTAAAATTTCTATAAACTTATTTATTTTTCTTATACCTATTTATTTATCTATATAATATTATAAACTAGTAACTAAATGATGATAGGGTGATAAAGTACAATGGTAACATTTTGGTAATATTCTTATACACTATCTGTGCATACTACATATCTGAAGGTGTGTGTACTATGTATGGGTAGGTTATGAGGGTATTACAGGATCAATGAGCAAAACACCTAAAGTTCATAGGTCAAAAAATATGTTATCCCCAAGAAGAATTAACTCCGCAATAGCAAGAAAAGATTGGTATTTGATAGAGAAGAAGTTTCGATTATAGATAAAGGACAATTGTTATTAGCTAGAAGTTAGTTTTGTTTGCCACCTGTAATTAGCTCACCTTGTAATGCTTTTATTTAGTTGTATCGATTACTATATACAACTGTGGGGTGAATTGATATTATGTTAAAGAAGCATAATTACACAATAGCAACCAAAGGGACAACTCTTATATAAAAAGAAATTCAATGTAATAGAGGAGGACATGATTGAAAATTATAATACAAAATTCTATCTCAAAACTCACTCTTTCTTCTTCTTCTTCTTCCCCTTCTCCTTCTCTTCCTCTATTTATCATCTTCTTCTTTTCCTTCTTCTTATTCTTCTTCTTCTTTTACTCTCTGTTGAATTTATCTTTCATGAGCTAGGGTCATGAAAATTGGCATCGAAGTCATTAGACACTAAAGGTTAAACATATGAGTAATCAAGTGGAGATTTAGATGGTAGTAGATTCAACTTTTGTGTTTTGGCTTTAAGAAATTGTTCAATGTTGTGATTTTAATACAATGAGAGTTAGGGATATCCAAAGAAAGCTAGAAGAAGAATTTAATATCAATTTATCACATAAGAAAATATTTATGAAGGAAGAAAATTTAAAATTCCTGATACTTTAGATGATGATGATGATGATGATGGACAAGAAAAAGAAGAAGAATTACTTGCCAAATAAGTTTCAATAAATACAATTTGTTTTATGGAGAAAAGAGAAGAACAATTTAATGAATTTGAAATTAATGGAACTCCAACAATAGCCAATGTAGACAAACCTAAATAAGTTATGAAAAACAATGTTGAATGCCTTAAATTGAGTAGCAAAATGTTGTCTCTATTTCAATTGGATAAGATCAAATTATGTTTTTATTTTTTCTTATGCAAGGCTGTGATTGATATAAAATCTGATTTAAGCAATGTGATTTTCATGAATAGAATTGAGATAGTATTGAAAAATCGTTGTGATTATGGGTGGATGTTTGGAATGTGTTTTTTTTTTTTTTTTTTGTACATCTTAAGGAAAATGACTTTGAGAGGTGAAAAATATGAAAGAAAAAAATAAATTGCTTAAGAGGAATTGATGCCTTGAAGGTGTTTGAAAAAATGTCAATAAGAAAGAAACAAAATTTAGCACTTTGTTCAAAGAGAATGAGGGGCTAGCTACAGGGAAGACGGTGCAATTAACTATTGAATTACCAAGGTTGAATAAAATTGTGAATTCAAGGTGGAGCTATTGGTTGTTCTAGACAGGAGATGCATTAAAAGAAAACAACATCAAATGTGGAGGGTGTTTGTTCAATGAGTGAAAATGTCAAAGAAAGAAGTTTTCAAAGGAATGAGTAATGTCATGATCCAATAACAATTAGCTCGAGCTAGACATTCAAGAAGAATTAACTCCACAAGAGCAAGAAAAGTGGCATTTGATAAAGAAGAAGTTTCTATTATTAGCAAAGGATAACTATTATTAGTTGGAAGTTAGTTTTTTTAGCCACCTGTAATTAGCTAGAAATTCAATGTAACAGAGGAAGACATGAATAAAATTACAATACAAATTTCTCTCTCAAAACTCTCTCCATTTTCCTTAAACTTTCTTCTTCTTCTCCTCCTCCTCCTTCTCCTTCTCTCCCATTTTTGATTCGTCTTCTTCTTTTTCTTCTTCCTTTCTTTTACTCTTTGTTGAATTTATCTTTCATGAGCTAGGGTCATGACAGTGTACCTTAGTAAAAATTTGAGAGGTTTATTCGTATATTTTTTCCATTATAAACAAAATATTAAAGGGGAAAAGAAGTCTGTTATAAAGTCCCCTTCCAATCAGGAGGTTTAAAATAGTTTATTTTGCAAAAGGCTATATATAATTAAGCTTAAAAATATCTAAGTGCCAACTCGTACTGGTGCAAAAACTATAAGAACTTGTATATACCTTTATGTATATATATATAACCATTAGCTCCTTTTTAGGTCAGCCATTAAATGTAAGATTATAAAATTTTGCAACATTATAATCTCTCAAAACTAATATCAAAATAAACTAAAAATAGAAGTAAATATAGTAATAATATTGACTTGAAATGTTAGATTGTATTTGAAGACAAATAATAGCCATTTTCAACTCTTTTGATGGATTTTTTTTTTTGTGAATTTGAACATTCTAATTGAACTATCTATCAAATATATATATATATATATATATATAAGTAAGGAGAGTAGTAATCATGGTATCAAGTTGAGTGTGAGAATATTGAATGGCCACTTGATGTGCTCTAAAGAGAGAAACTCATTTTGTCTTAATAAAAATATATAAAATAATGAATTAAAAAGCTAATTAAAAGATGACATTAACCAACTAATAAAAGAGAGTTGTTCAATGTCTTAAAAGCAAATTTGCTTCTTATTATTACTTTAACACCATAATTTAAAACATTTATCCTTATGGAATTAGCTTTGCCACCTCCATAAAAAAATTTTAAATTTTAAATTTTAAATTTCAATTCCATAATTAAAGAGAATTCTTCAATGTCTAAAAAGTAAATTGGCTTGGGTTTGCTTTTTATTATTACTTTAAAACCATAATTTAAAATATTTCTCCTTATTGGATTAGCTTTGCCACCTCCATTAAAAATTTAAATTTCATATTTTAAATTTAATATCATATCATATTCAAAGCGAATTAAAATTATCAGATTTTGTTATTCCTCGGAGTAATTATAAATTATCGTATTTTATATGGATATAGATAATAAATAAATAATGTCGTGTGTGTTTTTTGTATTACCCTATGTGCTTAAAATTTTCTCTTTAGAAAACAAAACTATTCTACTACTCAACTATAAAAATCCATAGTTTCACGTGTTGATTTCATCAGCGAGGTAAAGAAACCAAGATGCAGTAGAATTTGAATGTGCATGAAGCAATTATGACAAGTTTCAAAACGTGATAACCCAAATAATATACTCTCTTGAGATGTTGCTAGCTACAAGATAAAAGGGTATTTTCTTTCTTCTTTTTTTTTTTTTTTTTGTATTTTTCTTTTGATTACTCTAATTATGTGAATTAATTTCAACACTCTATCTTACGAAAACAAATAAGTGTAACAGAAGTTAGAGAATAATAATTGATGGAAGTGCTGGGGATAAATTAATTATTTATGATTGAAAACTAATTGATAGTACATATTGCAAAAGGACGCTAGAGTTAGAGAGAGTTTGGATTGGTTAAAGTGTGTGTGTGTATATATATATATATAGAGAGAGAGAGAGAGAGAGAGAGAGAGAGTTTGGATTGGTTAAAATGCGTGTGTATAGAGAGCTTGGATTGGTTAAAGTGTGTGCGTGTGTGTATACATAGTGTGTGCGTATAGAGAGCTTGGATTGGTTAAAGTGTGTGTGTGTATACATAGTGTGTGTGTATAGAGAGCTTGGATTGGTTAAAATGTGTGTGTATACATATATATATATATATATATATATATATAGATAGATAGATAGATAGATAGATATTGACAAGCCGCAATATCAAATATAAGAAAGATATATATATATATATACATATATAAAGTTAAAATAAGTACTATATTATAATTTTTGCTTAATCACATATTACTGTAAATTGAGAAATTTCAAGAATATATATATAAATAAAAATAAAATATTAGCATATTCAAAAAAATAAAATAAAATAGTAGCAATATCAAATATAAGAAAGATATAAAGAAGTTAAAACAAGTGATATATTTTAATTTTTGCTTATTCACATATTACTGTAAATTAAGATATTTCAAGAATATATATAATTATAAACATAAAATATTAGCATGTCCTTTATAATCTAAGAAAATAATCATTTAGAAAAAATCAAAGTAGATTAATTACTTAAGACAAAAAGAATCAAACAAATAACAAATAATTACAGAGAAAAAAAATGATAATTTTTCATTTTTATATGATCAGCGAATCAATCAGGTCATGAGTGTCATTATATAATAAGCAAATTAAAAAATTGTAATAAATTATAGGTTTGATAGCAAAAGGATCAGTTTTAATTCTTGTTGCTATGCTTGGTAATATAATTGATTATACTAAACTTATAAAATTATATAAATTTAATTAATAAAGAAAATATAAATTTAATTAACAAAGAAAATATTTTGTAAAGAAATGAAATAAAGTTATTGTAAAATCCTATCAAAAATAAAATAAAATTTTAACAAATCATTATATTTTGTTTTTAGAAATTTTCAAAGATAAAATCTTTTGGAGATGGATTTTTGGGATTATAGATGAATGAATTATGAAAATAATATTTTATTCTCTTTTTATTTCAACTTATTTTAAATTTTTTAACAAAAAAAAGGTGAAGGAAATAATTAAGAAATCAATTAGTTAATTTCTCAAAAAAAAAAAATAAAGATCAATTAATTAACTAAGTTAAATTTAGGACATGAAATAGTAATTTCTTCAAATAAATAAATAAAGTAAAAAAAATTATAATAATTTAGGTCAACATATTATATATTTCCCTTATAATTGTTTACATTTCTTTTTAAAAATGTCCAAAAATCATTTTCCATTTGGGTTAACCTATTTTCTAATCACCAGGAATAGGAATTTTCTCAAGATAAACTTAACTGTTTTTTTCTTTTCATTTGATGTTATAAGTTATTAATTTGAATCAATTCAATCTCAAATCAGGCTTGGGATATTACCTAGCCTACATGGATCTTTTGTGGCATGAATTTGTAAAAACTTAAACTCACCGTTTTGTTAACAGCCCCCTAAATCCCAAAACACACTGTTTTATGTAATTTATATATTCTCTTTGCCTCTCATCTCAAAACTCCTTTCTTTAACTCACAAAATGCCTTGTCGTTTTTTAAAGCTCCAATAATGGCAGCCATGGCCACAGCTATTACCTCTCTTTTCGCTAAACCCCAAAAGCACCCTCTCTTCGATTCCTTCGCCTTCTATGGCACTCCGTTGGCTGCTGCACCACCATCAATCTGCATGCAACCATCAAAACCGAATAGAATTTCAATTTTTATGTCAGCAACCGCACCATCATCTTCATCACAGTAGCTACACTGATACTGTTATGGTGATTGTAGGTGCTAGGCTCTCTTGTGCTTATGAGGAGAAGCAACGCGTGGAGGAGTAGGAGATAAAGACTCGACGATACTACTTTGGCTAGGACTACGCGCTACTGCAACAGCTGCTGTGGCGGAGAATTATGTATTTTGATTGATGGTTCTGTGTGATATTTGGTGATTTTGGGGAATTTTGGTGGTGTGTTAGACTTTTGGTTCTTGGTTAATCAAAGACTTGATCTTAGTAGTCTTTCACAATTTGAAGTCTTTCTCATCTATTGTTTAATTGAGAAATAATGTTTAGGATTTTTATTTTATATCAATTAACTATATTCTTATCAATTTTTAATGAACTACTCATGAGTTGTGATTGTGTTCGTAATGGGTATTGGATTTGGCATGACATAGAGCGTGATTGATATCCAACCTTTCATTTTTGGAGTCCGGTTTAAGGTTTTTGCTGTTGGGTGTTTGGTTGATGAAATGTTCGATTATGGTTTTGTTTTTATCAGCTTCTCCTTTTAGGTTTCAATTTATGAGTCCATGAAATGGCACCTACTATTGAAATGATTATGAGTCCTGATTTCTTCACCCATTGCTCCAAGTCGTCTACGACAAAAAAATGCAGTTGTCTTTATTTGAATCATAGGTAATTGCTTGTTTCCTGTTTCCTTGTGATTCATCTATTTGGCTTTTGATTTTTCTAATAGAAGTGCATTCAATTGGCTTATTTATTGCAGCAAATGGTAACTTATTGATTTTGATGTTGGTGAGATGTTTCGCAATTGTTGCTCCGTAGCTTCATTCTCTCATTGCCGAGGGATATGCACTTTTTTTTTCCTTTTTTTGCTATTAATGAACGGCAAAGATGAAAGTTTTTGGATTTTTAAGGTAATTAATTTTTTTTTCTTTTTTAACTCTTTTGTGTAATAACATTAAGCCACAAAAATATCTGATATGGGTATTTTAGGATTAAAAATTGAACTGGTTTGTAAAATATTAGCCTGAAGTGGGATTAATTTGATTCAAATTAGTAACTTATGATACCAAATGACAAGAAAAAAAAGTTGTTTTAAATTAATAACTTATGATACCAAATGACAAGAAAAAAAGGTTGGGTTTATTTTGAGAAAACTCATATTCCTAAAAATTAAAAAAATAGGTTAACCCTTTTCCATTTTTAAATTAAATTATTATTATATTTATATACTTATAATTACAATTATAAGTCATTCTGATGTTAAAAAACTATTTTTGCAAAAAGACAATTTATCAGAGTGACATACAGTTCTCTAAAAATGAGCTTTATTTAAATAATGTCAACAAATGCATCGACCTCAAATGTTTTCAAAATACTTTAGTTTCTCAAGTGCATTTCTCTTTGTGATTCAAAAGAAAGAACAATGCTCTTTCTAGGAGAGAAATTTGAAGTAGCTGCCTTACAGAAAAGCAAAATAGCTCGGTAGAAACGAATAGCACACCCATAAGAAGATAAAAAAAAAAGAGATGAAAACAAGTATAAAACTGTTTATTTGAATATAATTGAGATACCAATGATTGTTATTACAACAACTGTTACTACAACAACAACAAATGATCGACTAATGCTTCCCATTGATGATTTCAATTTGATGACTCCCACATTCTAGGGCCAAACCAATATTTAGTGGTCAAAATCCTGATGGGGAATTGATATGAAATTGTGATGCAGATGAACCCATTGGACCATACAAATTGGTATTTCAAAATTACAACAAATGATCAACTAATGACTCCCGTTGAATCAAAATTACCATGTGATTATTATTTAGTTAAATTAAAAGTCTAATCCTCTTTAGATTTTTATATAAAAAAATATAAGATTGTTTTATACAAATTATATGATAACATATAATATTGTAAGGTGGATAAAGTTGAAAACAAATTATATTGCAAAAAATGTGAATGATTAGATTATTCTGTTGCTTATAGATATTAACCATATTCTTTATTGCCTTAGAGTATTAAAATAAAACTTTATAATTTTAATCTATGATGTCTGTTAGGTACATACTTCAAGTGTGTGGCATGGATGGAACATTCTTTATTTCATTATTGCTTTGGGATCACAAAGCTATGCAACTAATAGGAAAGTTTGCCAATGACTTAAAGGAAGGTTTAGTTGAGGCATTTGGTTTTATCTTAACTTTTTAGTGCTCTTTAATACTTCTGATAATACAATTTTAGACTCTTATTGCTACTAATGAGGGTTCATGTCCATTGGTGCTGGATACTGTTCTTGATAGAAAGGTGATTTTCAAAGTAGTTGTTAAAAGTTCCAACATTGAGATGCATAATGAAGATTATATTGTTGTTAAACTGAACACCGATGAGGATCTTCTAAAGCAATATGGTCATTATTCTAATCAAAATGCATTGACTGTAAGTGATCTTATCTTACAGATCTTAGAATATTAAAATTTTATTATGAAGTTAGAGTATATTATTATGAGTATAACTTTCATTTATAATGTTATCATTTTTTTAATAGGATCCATATCTCAACAATGAACGAGTCACATGTGGAAACAAGGATTTCAAGGTGATTATCATAATCATTTTTTATTTCCATTGAAAATATCACTTGAATGAATAAAATTTTAATCTTTTAAAATTTTGATATATATCAATAATGATGTTCTCATTTTTTTTCTTTTTATAAAATTTTTCTTCTATAGGATTCCATGTCCAATAATGAGGTTACAACTCCTACAAAGACCCCTGTTAAAAGGAATAGTTTAGGGAATGTGGAGTCAATAGTAGAAGTTATTGATGATCCTAATACACAACTTTTAAGCAACAAGGTCAAGAGATTGATGGTTAAGAAAGACAAGAATGCATGAATTGCTATAGCAATTAAACTTTGAATGTGATATTTTAAATTAAATGCATACTTATATTTTTAGCAAGTAGTTTTTGGTATGGATCAGGTGTATTTGGTATAGAAAGAACTAAATACATAAGTATATGCTGTCAACAGTACTAGGTGATTTTGAGTGATTTTGAACAATATTTGTTTCAAACTACATCAATCTTATTTGTTATTGCTTGCAATGTTAAGGACCTATTATATTTGGTAAAATGCTTGCATAATTTTATTCTTTCAAATTTACTTGCAAACCCCATTTGTTCTTTCTTAGCAAAGCTAATATTTTTAATGGGATTTCTGTACACCCTTAATTTTTAATCCAGTCTGGTCCGATATTTTTATATAGTCAAAAATAAATTTTGTGGTATTTTAATTAAATAAGATCTATTTTAGTATTTATTATTTATAATTTTTTATAAAAATAAAAAATATAATATTAGTAAAGTTAAATATATATATATATATAAATAAATAAATAATCGGCGACAAAAAATTTCGTCGTCGAAAGTAAATCGGCTAGGCCAATTTCCCGCAGGAATTTCTTGTGGGCGAATTGGTGCCCGCCCATAGTAACTCTAGCAGTTCTCGTAGTTTCCAGCCCGCAGCAGTTTTTTCGCCAGCGTAATTTGCCAACGCAGTTTTTTCTAAAACCAAATTCTATTTGATTTTGGTTTGTTTTCCTAATTGGTTTTAATTTCCTTAAACAATTAGAAGTAGGTTGATTATTTTTCCTATAAATATCACATTAAAACACAGAATTGTTGGGGAAAAAAAACTTTGTACTTGGATCGGGGGTTCGAAAAAATTGTTTTACAAGGGGGGAGAAAATTATTTTACTGGATCAGAAATTTTGGACTTGACCTTGGAACTTTTGGATTTCTTCGGCCAACCTCAAGCTTGAAAGATTAAGAGGCAGCAAACAATCATCAATCCATCAAAGGCAGCAACATTGCCTTTGTCATTGTTCATCCAGAAGTCAATTGTGGAGGAACCAACGAACGGAAGTTTGAATCTCTATTTTCTTTATTTATTTCTTTACAGTAGCTTCATCATTCAAATTGGATTAATTATTTCATCATACAATTTGATCAAAAACTTCAAAACTTCAAAAACCCTAAATCATCCTTCTGTTTCTAAAACTTCAAAAACCCTAAATTACTCTTCTGCTTCCAAAACTTTAAAATCCTAACCTAATCTCTATTTCAAAAATCCAGTAGCCTTGTTTTTTTCAAGTATCAAAAGCTTCAACCCTAATTAATTCTTCTTTCCAAAATCACACAGTAGCATTATTCTTTTAAAAATAACATTAGTTTCTTCCAATTTCAAAACCTTATTTTATAAATCTTAAACCCTAAAATCTTAATTTTCAACACCAAAACCTACAACCCTAAAACCAATTTTCAAAATCTTCCGAGGCGTTGCCCCCTTGACCCCCGCCCGCTAACCGGCTAGCGGGACCGTCGTATGGGCTCGAGTCAATATTTATTTCTGTATTATAAATCTTTATGTTTAACTTCCTTTATTATGATTATTCAAAATACAGTAGCTTTATTCAAAATACAAACATAAACCCTAATTTATTCAAACCATAAATCCTAATTCTGTTTTCAAATCTTCACAGTAGCTTTTTATAATTTTATTCACTGGGATATTTTAATCTTTCAATAACTCCATTAAAGACTTTCTATATTTGTTTCATCTAAAAATACTTAAGTAGTTTTCATAGTCAATATTAAAACCATACTTAACTTTGATCATGGTAAAGCATCAAATCCTAAGTCATAATCTGCAAAATCAAAGTTTCAAACCATAAAACCCTAATATCTTAACCGTGAACCTAAAACCCAATCTTTTAAAATTATAAACTCTAATGTCTTAAGATTCCCAAAACCCTAATTTCATGATGTTACCCCAAAACCCTAATTTGATTAATCAAAAAACTTTAATACTTTCTTAAATTTATAAAACCCTAATCCATTCCATTTTTCCAAAATCTTCACAGCAGCCTAAATAATAATAATAATAATAATTCTAAAATCCCCAAAACCCTAAATGTTAATTAAAGAACCCTAAATTGAGACATAAACCTAAATTTGTATCTTTACTTGTTTTATTTAATTTTAGATTTGATTATGTAGTTTATTATATATTTTGATGGTTGATTTATTTAATTTCAATGCTTGATTTATTTAATTTATCATGGATGGATATTTTCTTTATTATTATGATTATTATTTGTTTATTTTGGTATTAAAATTGTAAGAGGTATGTTTCCATTATTGGATACCTCATTAGTTAAGTATTATGTAATTTAAATTACTTTTATATTTTGGGACCAATGTAAAGGGCATGTTTCCACCTTTCGGTGAGTGTCCTATTTAGTTTAGACATGATCAATGTAAGGACATGTTTCCATTTTTGAATGGGTGTCCATTTATTTGCTTTGTTTGGACATTACTTTGATTTTAATATAATGATGCTTTATTTTAATTGTTGCATGTAATATGGATAATATTGTTATACTTAAGAATTTTATAGTATTAAGACCTGCAAAGGAGGTCGGTTCTAATGAACCGGGCATTATGGGGGTGCTGAGCCATTTCTCACCTTCCCCGCACGTACCCAACTTTCCGAACCCATTAGGGGATTGGGGATTCCTTAGGAATCGAGTCATCCACCCCTTTCTTTTTCCCAGCCTGTCCGGGTGGTGACTCCATTTTCTCCTGGCTTAGGCCCGTGTTCTCTAAGGCCCCGAGCCTAAACAGTGCCGAAGTCGCAAGAATCATTCCACCGGGAGTGGGGGCAAAAATCCCCGCTCACAATTTCCTTTTACAATTGATTGTGTAGATAGATTAATTGATTGTTTGCATTAAGTTTATGAGGAAAACATAATAATTGACTGATAATTCTATTGTATTTTTGTGTATGTTTGTCTGACCAAAAAAGTATTGCACCTTATTTTGGAGAAATTGTGGGTCGAGTAGCAAAAACTATCAAAGATGGAAAGTTTTCTATTAATGGGGTTGACTACACGTTGCCCATTAACATACCCCCAAACAGTTTTCATGGTGTGTAATCATCTAATAATAATAATAATAATAATAATAATAATAATAATAATAATAATAATAATAATAATAATAATAATAAACTCATTAATATAATAATAATATTACTACTACTACTATTACTACAATAATATTATAAACTTATTGCTTAATAAAGCTTCACTCTAAATATTCTATTAAGATTTATAATTTTGAATTGCTAGATATGCAAACTCACCTTATTATTGATTTAAATGTTCCTCTAATATGAATTTTCTTATACTTTCACTTTTAAATAACATGTAATTTTGAAATTTACTAACAAGTCATAATTTTAAAATTCTTACTAGAATTTGAGGTTGAAAATACCAATGGAAGTGTGCAAGGTATGCCACAAGGGAATATTGGCTTTGCATTTTTAATACTACAAAAAGAATAAGCATATGATTTGCTCATTGTGAAATTGTTGATTCTATCATAAAATTCCTTTATATATATGATGTAACAGAAGTAAAAATAAGCAAGGTTGAAGAGTGTTATTCCTGTTTAGTCTGTGAATATCCAAGAAATAAACACGAAATGAGAAAATTTTCTTCTGAAATGTTATTAAAATCTCAAAAATTACTTACACTTCTTCAAACATTACATTATAAAGCTTTAGGGTTATAGAAAATCATAATTCCAAATAACGAAAATTTTCAAAATGTAACAGATTGCCAAAATAAAAGAATTATAAATATATAAAAATATTATTTAACAAGATAGACAAAATGCTCAAACGGCGCCTCGATCCATGGGTTCTAAATATGAAAATAAAAATATTCCATAAGATGTCATAACAGTAAAATTGTAATATCCTCATTTATGCCCTAGAAGTTTTGCATATTGTTGTTGTTGTTGTTGTTGTTATATATTGGATTGAATATATGTGTTAAATTGTAAGAGAAAAGAAATTGAGAAGAGAAAGTATATGTATATGTATTTTGGGAAGAAATAGGGTTTAGAGACAAATTTATATGTTGTGTATATGTTAATATATATGACATATAAAGTGGTCAAAAGGCTTGGTCAATGCAAGAGAAGATATTTATTTGAGATTGGTAAATTACTTAATTGGACACATATAAGACAAAAAGATAATTATGTGAATAAGGGCACTTTGGTAATTGCTTGGATAAAATCACATGGTGGATATTTAAAGAAGGTTTGATTGGTGTTTTCTTCATCATTTCTTCTTCTTCTTCTTGTTGATGGCCGGCCCTCCATAGCCAAAGAGAAAGAAAGAGACAAGTGATGGTTTTGATGATTTCAAGCTTAAATTGAAGAAAGATTAAGTGTTCAAGTGTTGATTTAAGAAGTTTTTAACTAAGGTAAGATCTTTTCTCTAATTTCTTCAATTCTTTTGAAGTGGTATGATTAAGTTGCTTATGGTATGATTGTAAGTATTGATTTTGCTTGATAGATGAGAAGTTGGGTTGGTGTTGGTGATGGAAGAGTAAGATTGGTGTTTAGTGAAATTGTTTCTGTTTTAGGATTAGTAAAGGCTGTGACTTGTATGATTTTTAATTAATTTTAGAAAAATGTTCTTGAAGTGAATTTTTGATATGTTATGCCTCTATGAGTCTAGAATGACTGAAAAATATGTTGATTCGATTTTGGAATGGTTATGAGTTTAGAAAAATTATTTTCATTAGACCTGTTCCAGCAGGTACCTTAACTGGGACAGCTATACTTCGGGATTTTTAATAAAATGTAGAAAAATCATATTCAATTGAATTTTGGATATGTTGTTGCTTAGTGAGTCTAGTATTTGAGAAAAATAATTTGGAACCACGTTGATTGAATTTGATTTATGGAATTCACAAAGTTCAGAACTGCTGCCAGGATGCAGGGCAATTGGGGCAGTCTGGTTAGGTGAACTATTTGACCAAGATTTTGTGTTTAGTTTGATCTGAAATTTTAAAGGGATGATTTTAAGATACAAAACTAAATTCTGTAAAAATTTTAGAATTTTTAGTCAAGTATATTATTTTATACAAATTTTCAAAATAAGGATAAAATGGAGTTTAAAACCAGAATGTACTATTTATGGTTAGGGTTTTAATTCTTTGTTCTTCTTGCATTGCTTTGGTTCTCCAAAGGTAGGTTGGTCCTTAAACCTAACCCTAAACACTTTAAACACACTTGAATCAATGAATGTTATAATCAATTGTTCTTTGCCCTAATTGCATTGTTGAGATTGAACAATGTTATGTTGTGCATTGTGAATGGTAATGTGTTTCATGAGTAATGTGGAATGAAATGTTGATATTTATGAATGATGCTATGTGAGATATAATGTGATCATGGATGAGATATATATATATATATATACTTGAATAATGAGATGTTATATTATGAAATGAAATGTGAAGCCATTGTTATTGGCTAAGATGATGTAATTGAAAGAAAGAAGGCATGTTTGCCTAAATGTGATGAGAATTGAGAATGGAAATGAATTGTTTGTTTAATATGTTATTCAGTTTCAGAGTTCTGGATTTGGGTGGCATGCCTAAGAAATGATGAAAGGTAACAGTCTTGCCGGGTTGAGGACCTCCTCATAGGTGTTGAGTTGATGGTCCAAGAGACTGGGTCTGTTACACTATGAGATACATGATTTGTAACAGTCTTGCCGGGTTGAGGATCTCCTCATATGTGTTGAGTTGATGATCCAAGAGACTGGGTCTGTTACACTATCCATGGATAGAGATACATGTATATACATTGCCTACGGGCGTGATTATTGTGACTATGAACCAAAGCAGTAACTCTGAACTCTGAATATCGTATTAAATACTTGTTGGGCCCATAGGTGTCAAGGTTGAATGTCCTAAATAATGTTATGAGTTTAATGAAATGAGATGTTGGTTATGGAGTATGATTGATTAATGTTGAATGTGAAAAGATGTTGAAATGTGGTATGCTCATATGACTATGATTTGTGAAATGCATAATTGTGTGGTTAACTTTATATTTATGATGTTGATCTTATCAATAACATATGTGGCATTGCATTTCATTAAAGCATACCGTTAGCATGTTTTATCTTACTAAGCCGTTGGCTTAGCGCGATAGTGTTTAATCGCGCAGGTAATAGAGTGGATAGAGTTGAACCCGAGAGTTCATCAAGACCTAGTGAGAGTAGACCTTGAAGAATCCATTTTGGGAGCTTAAAGATCATAGCAGACTTGCCAATCATGTATAAATTTTATGTGTTGTAAAACTTGAGTTTTGATGTATATGAATTTGTAAATATGTAAATATTTTATAACTTCCGCTGTGTAATATTTAAATATGGGGGTTGTCCCAAAACCTTTATTTTATGTTGTACTAGAAGTGTAAATCCTTTTTGCAGGTTGTAGTTGAGGTTACAAGGGGGATTTATTGGGAGTGTACTGAGAATGATTTTGTTTGCATTGGTTTGTGTAAAATGTTTTTAAAAATAAGAAAAAAATCGGTTTTGTCGACACTTGGGACTCAATTTTTAGGCGAAACTATGGCAAAAATTTTGTAAAAATCGGAACTAAAATTTGACTAAGTAAAATTGGTAGCAACATTAGGTTAGTGTGGCGCCTCTACTCAGTTTACATATGTAGGTTGGGAAGGGGTGTTACAATTGTTTTGGTATCAGAGCCTAGGTTTGAGATTCTCAACCTAGGTAAAATGTAAGAAAAAGACTATTTTTACTTAAAAAGTGAGTTTTTGAACAAAAATACATGTTTGGGATTGGCAGTCTCTGATCTTTAATAAGATATAATCTGCTGTGTTTGCAGTGTTAGGTTGTGATGGATTCTCACTCACATCAGTCGATTGAGGGTAGTGCCGAGAGTATTGCTCCTGCTGAGGGAGCTAGGGTTGATAGTGTTGAGGAGGCACCTGTTTCGATGTCGGGTAGACCAGCTGGGGAGGAGGTTCCGCCAGTCTGGTTTAGGCCTATGATGGAAGCTATGAGACAAGCACCTGTGCAACCACAGCCACCGCCACCACCCCCTCAGCCTTCAGTACCAGTAAGGCACTATGATAAGTTAAGGAAATATGGAGCAGAGGATTTCTTTGGTACAGTTGATCCGGCTGTAGCAGAACAGTGGCTTGATAGAGTTCAGAGGGTATTTGTGCAGTTGCAAGCCACTTCAGAGGAGAAGTTTGACTATGCAAGATCTTTGCTACAGAAGGATGCCTACGACTGGTGGAAGACAGTGCCCCATTCTATGGATGATCCTCCAACACTGTCTTACACTGATTTTCTGAGGGAATTTGAGTTGAAGTATACTCATAGGGAGTATAAAGATGGGAAGAAAAGAGAGTTTCTAGATTTGAAGCAAGATCATCGGACCGTAACTGAATATGAAGTTGAGTTTATTCGACTGAGTCAGTATGCTGGGGGTATCATTGCTGATGAGATTGATAGATGTCGGCGATTTGAGGAGGGATTGAGACCCTCGATCATGTGCTTAGTGGCTGGATCCAGATATCAGAATTTCTCACAACTTGTGGCAGCAGCTCGAAGTGTAGAGCGAGCTCAAGTTATTGCAGCTGTTTCAGAGGAGGAGGTTAGGGTTAGAAGGCCCCAGTTAGAGGCAGGGTCTTCTTCTGCGAAGAGGGGTAGAGGAAGTTTTGTTCCTCGGAGTAGTAGGAGCCAGAGACCAGCGGGTAGGTCAGTGCAGTTCCAGAGGCAGAGATTTAGACCTGCAGCTTCAGTAGCGAGTGCTCCTACTCCTGGAATTCAGAGATCCACCTTACCTGTGTGTGACCAGTGTGGTGGAAGACATGGGGGCGTTTGTTGGAGGTACAGTAGATCAGCTATATGCTTCAGGTGTGGATCACCTGACCACTTTGTGAGAGACTGTCCTGAGAGGCAGGAGCTGATGCCAGTGGATTCTGCTGCTTCTCGAGCTAGTGTGAGGGGAGGCAGAGGAGGCAGAGGTGCCAGTCGGGGAGGTAGATCAGGATTCAGTTCTAGAGGAGGTGCTACATCCAGGGAGGGTAGATCAGAGGAGGTTGGATCTTCCCAGAGGATGTATGTTATGCAGAGGCAGCCAGATACATCGGCAGTCATAGCTGGTACTTTTTCTTTATTTAATACTCCAGTACTTGCTTTGATTGATCCGGGTTCCACGCATTCATATATTAGTGCATCTGTTTTGCCTGTATTTGATGTGCATGCTGAGTCCCTAGGATTTGATGTGTTGGTGACAAATCCGTTAGGGCATAGTGTGGTTGTGAGTAAGGTGCATAGAGATAGTGCAGTAGTGGTGCAGGGTGAGGAGTTCCTTGGAGATTTGATTGAGATGCCATTTAAGGAATATGATGTGATCCTAGGCATGGATTGGTTAGCTAGACATGGAGCTGTAGTTGATTGTAAAAAGAAAATTGTTTCTTTGAGAACGGGTGATGGTAGAGAGGTGATAGTATCTAACGAGCAGGAACAGCTAGCCTCCTTATTTGTTTCAGCTGTTGCAGCTAGAGGATTGATTAGGAAGGGGTGTGAAGCCTATCTTGCTCATGTGGTGGATACTAGAGTGAAGGGTTCTCCTATTGATAGTATTGCCACAGTTGCAGAGTTCCCTGATGTTTTTCCAGAGGAGTTGCCAGGATTGCCTCCTGAGAGAGAGGTGGAGTTCGGTATCGAATTGTTGCCTGGTACCACTCCTATCTCGATTACTCCTTACAGAATGGCACCAGCAGAATTAAGGGAGTTGAAAGTGCAATTACAGGAGTTATTGGACAAAGGATTTATTCGCCCCAGTGTTTCTCCTTGGGGAGCTCCTGTGCTATTTGTGAAAAAGAAAGATGGTACTATGAGGTTGTGTATCGATTATAGGCAATTGAACAAGGTGACTATTAAAAATAAATATTCTTTGCCTAGAATTGATGACCTTTTTGATCAATTGAAGGGTGCAGCTGTATTTTCTAAAATTGATTTGAGATCTGGGTACCATCAGCTGAGAGTCAGAGCTGAGGATGTTCCGAAGACCGCCTTTCGGACCAGGTATGGGCATTATGAATTTCTAGTTATGCCTTTTGGTCTAACGAATGCACCTGCAGCTTTTATGGATTTGATGAATAGGGTGTTTAGGCCCTATTTGGATCAGTTTGTAGTGGTCTTCATTGATGATATACTGGTGTATTCGCGGAATGAGGAGGAACATGATATGCATCTGCGGATTGTGTTGCAGATTTTGAGAGAGAGGCAGTTGTTTGCTAAATTGTCGAAGTGTGAGTTCTGGTTGGATCAGGTAGCTTTTCTCGGACATGTTGTTTCAGCAGAAGGCATTAAAGTTGATCCGAGCAAAGTTGAAGCTGTATTGAATTGGAATCCACCTAAATCAGTGACAGAGGTTAGAAGTTTTCTGGGTTTGGCAGGCTATTACCGGCGGTTTGTGAAAGGATTTTCTTTGATAGCTACTCCACTCACCAGATTGCTTCGTAAGGGAGTGAGATTTGTGTGGACGGATCAGTGTCAGGCGAGTTTTGAGCAGTTGAGAGAATTGTTAACTCAAGCGCCTGTTCTTACTTTACCTGTTGAAGGTAAACCTTATGTGATCTACAGTGATGCTTCACATAGAGGTTTGGGGTGTGTATTGATGCAAGAAGGTAAAGTTATAGCTTATGCATCTCGACAGTTGAAACCGCATGAGCTTAACTATCCAACCCATGATTTGGAATTGGCTGCCATTGTGTTTGCATTAAAGATTTGGCGCCATTATCTATTTGGGGAGAAATGTTTCATCTACACTGATCACAAGAGTTTGAAGTATTTGGGTGTCCAGAAAGAACTCAATCTTCGTCAGAGGAGATGGTTGGAGTTGATTAAAGACTACGACTGTTTGATTGACTATCATCCAGGTAAAGCAAATGTTGTTGCTGATGCCTTAAGTCGGAAGTCTTTAGCTGGTTTAACAATTTATTCGCTCTCGTTGCTTGTTGAATTGAGAGCTCTGCGTGCTAACTTTGTATCTTGTGATGATGGTGCATTGTTGGCACAATTGCATTTGAAACCAGTTTTATTGGATCAGATCATAGAGGCTCAGTTGACTGATATGAAGATTCAGAAGATTGTTTCAGATTGTCAGAGTGAAAAGGGTAGAGATTTTATTGTGAAGAGCGATGGGAGTCTCTGGTTTAAGAACCGATTGTGTGTACCCGATGATGCTGATTTGAAAAGGGTCATTTTGGAAGAAGCTCATCAGTCTATGTTTGCTATGCATCCGGGTAATACGAAGATGTATCATGATTTGAGACAGCATTATTGGTGGATTGGGTTGAAGAGAGACATTGCTGAGTTTGTATCTAAATGTCTCACTTGTCAGAAGGTTAAAGCAGAGCATCAAGTTCCAACCGGGTTGCTTCAACCATTGTCAGTGCCAGAATGGAAATGGGAAAGAGTGACAATGGATTTTGTGTCTGGTTTGCCATTGACACAAAAGAAGCATGATGCTATATGGGTGATTGTGGATAGATTGACGAAGACAGCTCATTTCCTTCCGGTGCGGATGGATTACTCTTTGGAGAGATTGGCTGAGCTGTATATCCATGAGATTGTGAAACTGCATGGTGTTCCAACTTCTTTAGTGTCTGATCGAGATCCCAGGTTTACTTCCAGATTTTGGAAGAGTTTGCATAGTGCTTTAGGTTCTCGACTGCACTTCAGCACTGCTTTTCATCCATAGACGGATGGACAGTCAGAGAGGGTGATATAGATTATTGAGGAACAAGAAAGTGCCATTGGTGAAGATTCTTTGGAAGAATCATGCAAAAGAAGAAGCAACTTGGGAAAGTGAGCAAACTATGCGAGAGCAATATCCTCAACTATTTCAGAGTTGATATCAGGTAATTTCGAGGACGAAATTTCTTTTTAGAGGGGGAGAATTGTAATATCCTCATTTATGCCCTAGAAGTTTTGCATATTGTTGTTGTTGTTGTTGTTATATATTGGATTGAATATATGTGTTAAATTGTAAGAGAAAAGAAATTGAGAAGAGAAAGTATATGTATATGTATTTTGGGAAGAAATAGGGTTTAGAGACAAATTTATATGTTGTGTATATGTTAATATATATGACATATAAAGTGGTCAAAAGGCTTGGTCAATGCAAGAGAAGATATTTATTTGAGATTGGTAAATTACTTAATTGGGCACATATAAGACAAAAAGATAATTATGTGAATAAGGGCACTTTGGTAATTGCTTGGATAAAATCACATGGTGGATATTTAAAGAAGGTTTGATTTGTGTTTTCTTCATCATTTCTTCTTCTTCTTCTTGTTGATGGCCGGCCCTCCATAGCCAAAGAGAAAGAAAGAGACAAGTGATGGTTTTGATGATTTCAAGCTTAAATTGAAGAAAGATTAAGTGTTCAAGTGTTGATTTAAGAAGTTTTTAACTAAGGTAAGATCTTTTCTCTAATTTCTTCAATTCTTTTGAAGTGGTATGATTAAGTTGCTTATGGTATGATTGTAAGTATTGATTTTGCTTGATAGATGAGAAGTTGGGTTGGTGTTGGTGATGGAAGAGTAAGATTGGTGTTTAGTGAAATTGTTTCTGTTTTAGGATTAGTAAAGGCTGTGACTTGTATGATTTTTAATTAATTTTAGAAAAATGTTCTTGAAGTGAATTTTTGATATGTTATGCCTCTATGAGTCTAGAATGACTGAAAAATATGTTGATTCGATTTTGGAATGGTTATGAGTTTAGAAAAATTATTTTCATTAGACCTGTTCCAGCAGGTACCTTAACTGGGACAGCTATACTTCGGGATTTTTAATAAAATGTAGAAAAATCATATTCAATTGAATTTTGGATATGTTGTTGCTTAGTGAGTCTAGTATTTGAGAAAAATAATTTGGAACCACGTTGATTGAATTTGATTTATGGAATTCACAAAGTTCAGAACTGCTGCCAGGATGCAGGGCAATTGGGGCAGTCTGGTTAGGTGAACTATTTGACCAAGATTTTGTGTTCAGTTTGATCTGAAATTTTAAAGGGATGATTTTAAGATACAAAACTAAATTCTGTAAAAATTTTAGAATTTTTAGTCAAGTATATTATTTTATACAAATTTTCAAAATAAGGATAAAATGGAGTTTAAAACCAGAATGTACTATTTATGGTTAGGGTTTTAATTCTTTGTTCTTCTTGCATTGCTTTGGTTCTCCAAAGGTAGGTTGGTCCTTAAACCTAACCCTAAACACTTTAAACACACTTGAATCAATGAATGTTATAATCAATTGTTCTTTGCCCTAATTGCATTGTTGAGATTGAACAATGTTATGTTGTGCATTGTGAATGGTAATGTGTTTCATGAGTAATGTGGAATGAAATGTTGATATTTATGAATGATGCTATGTGAGATATAATGTGATCATGGATGAGATATATATATATATATACTTGAATAATGAGATGTTATATTATGAAATGAAATGTGAAGCCATTGTTATTGGCTAAGATGATGTAATTGAAAGAAAGAAGGCATGTTTGCCTAAATGTGATGAGAATTGAGAATGGAAATGAATTGTTTGTTTAATATGTTATTCAGTTTCAGAGTTCTGGATTTGGGTGGCATGCCTAAGAAATGATGAAAGGTAACAGTCTTGCCGGGTTGAGGACCTCCTCATAGGTGTTGAGTTGATGGTCCAAGAGACTGGGTCTGTTACACTATGAGATACATGATTTGTAACAGTCTTGCCGGGTTGAGGATCTCCTCATATGTGTTGAGTTGATGATCCAAGAGACTGGGTCTGTTACACTATCCATGGATAGAGATACATGTATATACATTGCCTACGGGCGTGATTATTGTGACTATGAACCAAAGCAGTAACTCTGAACTCTGAATATCGTATTAAATACTTGTTGGGCCCATAGGTGTCAAGGTTATATGAATGTCCTAAATAATGTTATGAGTTTAATGAAATGAGATGTTGGTTATGGAGTATGATTGATTAATGTTGAATGTGAAAAGATGTTGAAATGTGGTATGCTCATATGACTATGATTTGTGAAATGCATAATTGTGTGGTTAACTTTATATTTATGATGTTGATCTTATCAATAACATATGTGGCATTGCATTTCATTAAAGCATACCGTTAGCATGTTTTATCTTACTAAGCCGTTGGCTTAGCGCGATAGTGTTTAATCGCGCAGGTAGTAGAGTGGATAGAGTTGAACCCGAGAGTTCATCAAGACCTAGTGAGAGTAGACCTTGAAGAATCCATTTTGGGAGCTTAAAGATCAGAGCAGACTTGCCAATCATGTATAAATTTTATGTGTTGTAAAACTTGAGTTTTGATGTATATGAATTTGTAAATATGTAAATATTTTATAACTTCCGCTGTGTAATATTTAAATATGGGGGTTGTCCCAAAACCTTTATTTTATGTTGTACTAGAAGTGTAAATCCTTTTTGCAGGTTGTAGTTGAGGTTACAAGGGGGATTTATTGGGAGTGTACTGAGAATGATTTTGTTTGCATTGGTTTGTGTAAAATGTTTTTAAAAATAAGAAAAAAATCGGTTTTGTCGACACTTGGGACTCAATTTTTAGGCGAAACTATGGCAAAAATTTTGTAAAAATCGGAACTAAAATTTGACTAAGTAAAATTGGTAGCAACATTAGGTTAGTGTGGCGCCTCTACTCAGTTTACATATGTAGGTTGGGAAGGGGTGTTACAAAAATGCATTTTTGGATGCCTAAACGATGGAATTTGGCCCATTTTCCATTGGGCTAGGCCCTTAGAATGCCCAATTTTCAATATCAACTTTTGGCAGTAATTACCAAATTACCACTATGGCAGTTTTAGGTTAAAATGCTCCATGAAAGTCAAAATTCTCTGTTCTACATCAATATATATATATATGTAAATATATTAACAATTACAATTATAAGTGAAACGCCACTTATGTCATTTTAATTATTAACGTTTTTAGAGGTTGACATTGAGTTTGGGGAATATGCAATGAAGGTATGTATTACGTGATTTTTTATATACAATGAATTAACTAAGCCACATCATCAATATAGTGACTTGAACACTAAATTTTTCTTCATTATTAAAGTATTGGGAAATAGGAGATCATACATATGAATGTGAAAAATGTGGGACATATATGTTTTTGGCAAGAAGAGGGGTCGAAAAACATTATAATTCTAAAAGACCATAATTTTGTTTGTGTTGTTGTCATGAAAAGATAAAGTTATCAGATCCAAAGGAGCCTCCTCAGATTTTAAATTAATTATTGTTTGGATTAGCCAAAACGAAGAATCTCTTTTATAAGACTGAGCACAAATCCTTGAGATATTTAAACCAATCTGAATATCTGGACCAAAAAAATTCATTGACTTTTTTATTTTATCCAAACCAAACCATACTTATTTTTTTCAATATGGTATAATTTTGAATATTAGGTTATACCCGCACTGAGAACCATACCAAACTGAACCGAATAACCAAAATAATAACCAATTTATTATTAATAATATGAAATTATATTTTATTTTATTAATTTATTACTTAATATTTGATATTTTTAAAAAGCATTAGAATTATTTTATTAATTCATATTATGTTATATTATATATTCACTTTGGGATTTCTAATTTTATATTATATATATACCTTGATTTCTTTATTTTATGCTTTGTTAATTGAATATATAGATGTCACTAGTGTCCATACTGTTCTTGGGGATACTAAAGATTTTTCTATTTCTATTGGGTTACATCAAGGTTCAGCTTTGAGCCCTTAACTATTTGCCTTGGTCATGGATGAGCTAACAAGGCATATATAAGATGATATTCCTTAGTGTATGATGTTTGCAGATGATATTGTGTTAATAGATAAGACTCAAGCAGGTATAATTCAAAAGTTGGAGTTATGGAGAAGTAATTTAGAATCAAAGGGTTTTAAGCTTAGTAGAACTAAGACAGAGTATATGCACTGTAGATTTAATAACGTGAATAGAGAAGGAGGCAAAGTTATTTTAGACGGAGTAGCAGTACCTCATAGTACTCATTTTAAATACCTTGGTTCTATTATTCAAGCGGATGGTGGTTGTGAAGAAGATGTAAGTCACATGATTAAAGCTGGTTGGATAAAGTGGAGGAGTGCCACATGAGTATTATGTGACCAAAAGATGCTAGTCAAATTGAAAGAAAAATGCTATCGTACTGCCATACGGCCTGTGATGATGTATAGTAGTGAGTGTTGGGCTGTGAAAGGACAACACGTGAGTAAGATGCATGTTGCAGAGATGAGAATGATAAGATGAATGTGTGGACACACTAGAATGGATAGAATCAGGAATGAGAACATTAGAGAAAAAGTAGGGGTAGTGCCTATCAAGAATAAGATAAGAGAGCATAGATTGAGATGGTTTGGCCATATGAAACGTAGACCTAGGGATGTACCGGTTAGAAAAACTGAACTAGTTAAAGTAGAAATACCTAAGAGATGTAGGGATAGATCTAAATTAACTTGAACAAAGGTGATATAAAAAGATCTTATTATTTTAAATTTATCAGAAGAGGTAGCCCTAAATCGAATCAAGTGGAAAATAAGAATCCATATAGCTGACCCCAATTAGCTTGGGATTAAGGCTTTGTTGTTGTTGTATTAATATGAATAATTGCTACCACTAGTATTAATGATAGCAATTCATACTAATTATAGTAATTTGTACTTAATAAAGTAACTTAATTGTAATAATATTAGTAGTTTTTAATAACAATAATAGGTATGAATATTAACAATAATTAATACTAATAGGTAATGGTAGTGAAGATAAATAATTTTGATATATTTTTTTATGAATATGAGTAATAATAATTAACAAATGAATAATTATGAATAAATTTAAGAAGAACGTGAATGATACAAACACAATGAATTTGTGTGTGCATATGTATAACACCATAATTATATATTAATAGTAAATAAAAATTTACATGAAAATTAATATTAGATTAAAAATTATTTAATAATAATAATTTTTCATGAATTGAGTTAAAATATTTCTATAACTGGTTAATTTAAATTGTTAAAATATTTAAATTTGAAGTTATTTTATTTTATTGTCTCATATTTTATTATATTGATTAAATTTTAAAAAAAAATCTAAATCTCCGAATATCCATCTGTAACATCACAAGTGATACCCTAAAATTTTTGGAAATGTTATTTGTTGAGAATTAATTATATGATTTTAAGTGTATGTTTAATTAAGTGAGAAGATAAGAGGAAGGAGTGTGTATATGTTATATATAGAGAGAGAGATATACACTATATACAAGTCAATGAGTTTTATAGGTCAAAAGGATATTTTAATTATATAAGATAGTGGTAGTGGATATTTGGTTTATTATATTATTATATTAGAAATAGTGAAAGATGATGTAAGTGGGTTTATATTATATTAGTATAATTGCTTGGTGGAGAGTGATTTGGGGAAAGTGTTTGGTTAAAAGAGAAGAGTGAGGTTTGACTTTGCATTTTCTTCTTCTTTCTTCTTTGGCTAGCCACCACCACCATCTTCAAGAGGGAGAGATTTTGTTGCTTCCAAACTCAAGGAATTGAAGGATTTCAAGAGATCAAGTTGGAGTTTTAAGGATTTTCTTTACTTTTGGTAAGTTTCCAACTTGTTTCTTTGTGTTCTTTTGAGTTTGTGCTTTTGAGTTTGTTGGATTGGTTGTTGTAGATGTGTTTATGGTTGTTTTGGTATATTAGAGGTTGTGTTGTTTTGTTAACTTTGATTTTGGGGTTGGATTTAAGAGAAAAGGGTTAAGTTTGGTGAAAGAGACAAGTGTGTGGATGGTGTAAGTTTGAGTTGTGTTATGTGGTTGTGATTGTATTTTGATGTTTGTAATTGAGTTGCTTTGAGGTTTATGCAAGTTTATTGTGGTATATTAATGGTTTGGTTAAGTTTGTTTGGAGTGGAAAAGAGTAAAGAAAGATGATTGTTGAATGTGGTGTTCTTGGTGTCGATTTCAGGGTTTTTGGCCTCACACACCCATTAACAAGGCCATGTCTTTGGGCGTGTCGTTGGTTCTATTTTCTGGGTTGGTGACACGCCCATGTCACTAAGCATGTCACAGCTTCTGTGTTGTTGGTAGATTGACACGTCCAGTGACACGCCCATGTCACTGAGCGTGTCACAGCTTCTGTGTTGTTGGTAGATTGATATGTCCAGTGACACACCTATGTCACTAAGCATGTCATAGCTTCTGTGTTGTTAGTAGATTGACACGTCCAGTGACACTCCCATCTCACTGAGCGTGTCATAGCTACTGTGTTGGAGGAGAATTGACATATGTAGTGACATGCCCATGTCACTGAGCGTGTCAAAGCTTCTGTGTTGTGGGTTTAGGGCACGGTCAGGGACACGCCCGTGTTGTTGAGCATGTCAAGTGTAGAGTTTGCCCTAGGTAGTTGATGAGAGTGATTTTATACTAGTTTTTAGTATGATTTCTATGTGTTTTTAGTTAATGTTTCATTTGATTTTGGTTTAAAGTTTGTTTTAAGTGTTTGTTTTAGGTTAAAGTGGAAAAACTCCCTTGGAGGATCAAAACAATGAAGAAAGAGCTTGAATTAAGCAAGACATGGCCAAGCCAAAACTAGCTTGGCCGTGTCCCTCAAAGAAGCTTCAAGACAGTAGCTGACACAGCCAGGTGACACTCCCAAGTCACTGGCCGTGTCTCACCTAAAGAGCAAAACCAAAGGGACCAAGCAAAGAAAGAAAGAAAAGGAGCAGAAGCTGACACCATCAAGTGACACACCCAAGCCAGTGGCCGTGTCACATGACATGGCCACAAGCTTGGCCGTGTCACCCATTGAAACCAAAGAAAGAAATTGACAAAATGGCAAGCAGAAGGTGACACACCCAAGTGACACAGCCAAGCCACAGGTCGTGTCACATGACACGGCCAGGAGCTTGGCCGTGTCACCCCATGAAGCCAAAGAGAAAAGAAAGAAAGGAAGGAAGGCAGTGATGGACACGTCCAACTAGCTTGGCCGTGTCCCAAAGAAAAACAAGAGACACGACCAAGCCACTCATGGCTTGGCCGTGTTACCTAAGAAAACCTTGACTCTTTTGCATGAATTGAGGAACAAGTGGGAGACAAACCAATTGCTTTTGTCAAAAGAAAGAAAAAAGAAAGGAAAAACCTGCCTAATTGATGGAAAGAAAGATTAAACAAAGAAAATAGTGGGGAACAAGGTATGGGGTGTGAGTTGGAAGTGGGTTGGAAGGCATGGGTTTGAGCTTGGAATGAAATAAAAAGGGAAGAAGATGAAGATGAAGAAAGCTTCTGCAGAGGGCTGCAGGTTTTGTGCAGAAAATAGAGAACAGAGGCAGAGAAGAGAGGTTTGAGAGGAGGAGGCTGTGCATACACGTTTTGGGCAAGGAGGGAGTGACACTTTCCTTAACTCTTCATCTTCATCCTCCATTTCCATCCTCTCCAACATCTGTATCTTCCATTGACAGCTCCTGGAGATTGAAGAAGCTACATTGAAAGGGGTTTTTCTATTTTCTCCTTTTATGTATTTTAATGTTATTATTGTTGTTGTTGTATTAAGTGTATTGAACATGAACTAAATCATTCTCTATCTAGATATTGAAGAACCCTAGCTTATTTGTATGATTGAATGATTTTAATTGATTGAGTTGTTTTATTCTTGTGATGCTTAATGATTATTGTCAATTGATAATAGCATGCTTATTGATTGGTTGCCATTTTCATATTATTGAATTGAGAAAGCTTGATATGAATTGATTACTCATAAGGGTTGAGGATTGATTGGGGTACTAGAGATAGACCTACAAGATCCTTTGGTTTATAGTTCCTTGTTTTTAATGCATGACCTACTTAATTGTGCTTTGAGAAGAGATTCCGGCACTCTACTTAGTGATTAGGGATTAATTCACTCGAGAGAGGTTTTAGTCTAAGTTAGAGGAATGCCAACTCAACTCTATCAAGTGATGTAATTGAGGCTAGGGGATTCAATATCTGGATAGTATCATTATCATCAATCCTTTTTACACAACACACAATTTATCTTTATATGCATTTATTTAAGTTAATTGTCTTTAATTTTAAAACACACAAAAATATTAATTTGCTAAACAACAGTTAAGATTTGCACTAGTGCTTGGCCTTGTCCTCAGTGGAACGATACTTCACTCACTACTTTATTACTTGGGTGACTCGTGCACTTGCGGTAATTGCTATAGCACATAGCGGCATGCACCAGTAGCCAATCATATATATATATATAACCCAACGATCCCAAAACACCTTCCTCTTATCTACCCCTTGACATTTAAAGAACTTTTCAAGGGAACTCACTTATTGTAACACCCCTATATCCCGTATACGTATAAAGCATGCTTATACGATCGTATTATACGTATACTGAATATAGAAATGACACACATTAAAAATACACAAATCATATTTAAAGTAAAACTACAAATTTAAGAAATACCAAATAAAGAGAAATGAAAATCATAAGACACAATAGATAAAAACGTTTGTTTATTACGCAACGGAAGTTTCATCCAAAACTTACAAGTGTAAATACATTAAACCTCAAAAATTACAAAATATGAAATCTATACATGATTGGCAGCTTGACTCTCTGATCTTTAAGCTTTAATCCAACTCTTCACAATCAAAACAACCTCAACTAGGTCTAGAGGAATTCTCCGTCTCAACTCTATCACCTCTATCACCTGCGCGATGAATCATAATCGCGCTGAGCCAACAACTCAGTAGTACAAACCATAATGCTATGATGCTTAATCAATAACAATGATATACAATCAAACAATAAATATCATACTCAATATACAATATTTCATCACATTATAACTTCATTCACAACATCAACATGAAATAGACACCTATGGGCCCAACAAGTGTTTAATACGATATTCAGAATTCAGAGTTACTGCTTTGGTTCATAATCACAATAATCAAGCCCATAGGCAACATATATATATGTCTCTATCCATGGATAGTGTAACAGACCCAGTCTCTTGGACCATCAACTCAACAAATCGAGGAGATCCTCAACCCGGCAAGACTGTTACCAATCATATATCTCATAATCACAATTCTCATAATGTAACAGACCCAGTCTCTTGGACCTCAATTCAACTCAAATTGAAGAGATCCTCAACCCGGCAAGACTGTTACTATTTATAATTTCATAGGCATGCCACCCAAATCCAAAACTCTGAAACTGAATAACATATTAAACATACAATTATATCATTATTCTCTTTCTCAATTTGTATCTCAATATCAAATAGGCAATCAAGCCTCAATACTTTCATTTGTATAACCATAGCCACTCACAATGGCTTCTCATCACATTTGAATCATCATGTCTCAATTCACAATATAATACATCATCTTTCACATATTCATAATCAATTACATTGAACATAATCATATATGCATACATGTCTCAATTATCTCATTTCACATTATACATATAGTACATTTCACAAGATTCCCAATGTGCAAAACGTAACATTATTCATATATAACAATAATGTCATATCAAGTGAATGTATGCCACAATGCAAGGTTTGTACTTACCTCAATAACAATTCACACAACTCTAAACACTCTTCTTTTCCAAGATTCTTTTACTTCTTAGATCAATGACAAATCACTTTCTTCAAGACCTAATCCAAAAATAATAACATACACTTGCTTAGGGATACACATGAGATAATCAAATTAAGAGTTAACTAGGGCAAACCCTAAACACAAATACAACACCATCACTTCCAACCAACTCACTCTTTTCTTCAATCCATCCTTAAAATCCATAATCAATTCAATCAAACACTCTTAAACATATTACAATCAAACAACACACTCTTACATACTCTATCAACTCACAACACAACTTCAAATAAGCAAAGAAATCAAAAGAGGACTTACCAAAGTAATGAAACTTCTTGAATCACCAACTTGATCACTTGATTCTCCTTTGAATTTGATCTAAGAACTCAAAACTCTCCTCTTTCTCTCTTGTCTTTGGGAGGTCCGCCACCAAGGAAGAAGAAAAGAAAATAAAGAAGCAAAGTCAAATTTGTCATCTCTTTAAACCTCCACCAAGCATTTCTAAAAAGTCAATTACCCAAATACCCTCTTCTCACTTACTTTAGCTTTCCTCACTTACTTGCCCTTATTAGTAATTTCACCAATAACCAAATAAATATCTTCATCCCTTGACTCTCCATTTTGACTTAGGTATATGTTATTTATACTTCCATATATACAACATATACACTTTCTTTTAATTTCTTTTCTCTTGCCAATTGACATATACATTCAATCCAATTTAAAACAACAACAATATTCAAAACTTCTAAGGCATACATTGGGATATTACACTTATTACATCTTGTAACATATTCCAACCCTTTTAAAAAGAACAACAATTATTCTTATTATTATTCTTCTTTTTATTGATTTTTTTTTATTTTACAATCTTAAACCTACTAAATTTAACCTCACACATAATTCAACACAACACTTGGTCATAAACGTTCTTAAAATGCTCTTGACCTAATGAAAGGGTAAGAGGCAAAATAGAATGATTCAAGGTTAGTAGTGTTGCGAAAATAAAGAAAAGGAGAAACAAAATAGGCTCAAAATTGGCTAACTAATGTTAAAAATAGGGTTGGTCTTTTTAAGCCAAAGTGGGTTCACCTAATTGCCTTAATCATCTTGATGCCTAATTGAAATTTTTATGTAATCTTAAAATGCATATCAAAGCAAGTTCTAGCAAGTCATCAATCAAAGATGTTTTCCCACAAAAGAATAATAAGTTGATGGCTTAATTTCTCACTAGGTTAAAGGCAATGCAAGGAAAAACCAACAAAATTGACAATAAGCACCAATTCTACTCAATTATCAAATTCATGCTTCAAAAATTCAAAGGTCATCAATCAACAATTTATAACAATTGAACTTTCCAAAATTGATTTATTCAAAGAAAAATAAGAAAAAAATTAACTAAACTTAAACTAAAACAAGTAAAAATAAAAACACAAAATACAATATGCACCCCACACTTAAAATTTCACATTGTCCTCAATGTGAGCATGCATAAACTAGAAGAGAGTTTAGATAAGACCTGATTTTCATCGCTCCCATATGCGATTTGTAGGGCTCCTTCCCCCCATAATGTAATTGTAGCCCAGGATTGAGAGGATGGACAACATGCAACTTTGAAATGTGCCCCATGTATTACAAAGCTTAGGTAGCATCCTTGGATGAGCAATTGGCCAATGAGAATATTTGAAAGCTGTCATGGGGTGATCCTCCAATGCTATAGGGACTTGGTAAGAATGTTTTTCAATATGCAAAATGGTTATATTCATTTTTTGCTCTTTCTCGCTCCCGACAGTGGGAGGGATGATCATTGGTTGCATATTGTTCTCCCCAACTAAATAAATTCCAGCATTTTTGGGGTCTTTTTAAATTCAACCAAGTTCGGTTGAATCTCTTTCTCATCCTCTTTAGCAAATTGGAGTTCCTTCTCAACAACCTTATCATTTAATATTAGTTTGCTCTCCTCAATTTCTAAATTGGAAATATTAGGCTCTACTTCAAAGGTCATGGCTACCTTAAACTTATCTACATTATCCTCGCTATAGGGCATGTTATAGAGTTTAGGAATATGCATACCTTGTTTCTCTTCCTCCAGCATACATGGGAATGAAATTGGTGGCATATGTTGCGCTCAAATTAACTCTACCACAAAGCGTCACTCGCAAGTATACGAGGTAGCTGTAGCAAAGGTGATCGCCCCAAGGTCGTCCCACAAGGAAGCTAAAGTGGCTAATTGATTATCAGATTATGAATAACAAGTAATGAAGAAAATTTAAATTGTTAACTAATGAAAAAGATTGATTGAAGTTTAAAAATGAATAAAAGTAAAGTAAGCTGATGTTTTGATTCACTTGATAGAAAGGTCTAGGGTTTGCACTTCTCTACTACTTATATGTATGAATGAATGGTTATTCCTCTTAACTAATTTAATTTCAAAGATTAAATCTCAAACAACTCAATTAATCAAGTCAAGGAAATAAGCTCTCGCATTCAAACCTCCTTCAACTAATCTTGTTATAATTGAAATAATCTTTTTAATAGGTTATATCTCTAATTCACCTAAGTCCTTAATTGAATTGTTCCAGCATTAGACTTCATCTCTCAATCCATCATCTAATGCCTAAAACACATCATTGGTGGCCAATCAATTATATATTAACAATATTTCATTCAATAAAGGCTAAAGAAATTATTAGCTAAGAGAATAACCAATTCATACAATCATAGCAGATCCATACAAACCCTAGACTAGATCAAATTAGTTCATGATGCTATCAAACATACTCATCTCATTAATATTCTAAGAAATCAATTCAAACATGATAATATCCATAAATACAATTTCAATGAAAATAAAGAGAATAAGTTCGAGAACAAAACCAAGTTACAAACTCCTTGAAGCTTCTGAAGAATCTCTTGTTCAAATTTTGCAAGAAGGATGTATCAATGGCTAGAACAATCTAATCTAAGCTAGATTAATCCAAAGTGTAATCAAAATCAAAGAAAACAAAGTTAAAACCCTAACTTCACTCTCTGACGGCTCAATTCAATCTCCAAATCGCCAACCACCCAAACCCTAGCTTCTTTTTTCCTTTTATATGAAACGTCCGCTTTAAAAATCCGCTACGACTTTGATTCATGAGAGACACGGCCAAGTTGGATGTGACTTGGCTGTGTTGGTGCTCTTTGGAGGGACACGGCCAGTGACTTGGCCGTGTCCCTTGCATGTGTTCACTTCTGCTTGCTTTCCTTCTTTTCTTCTTTGGTTGAGTGACACGGCCAAGTCTTGAAGAAGACACGGCCGTGTTGGATCATTTTGGAGGGACACGGCCAAGTCGCCACTGACTTGGCCGTGTCCCTTGCCTATGTTTGCTTCTGTGTGAGTTGCTTCTTCTTTGCCTTTGGAACTAAGTGAGACACAGCCAAGTTGGAGTGACTTGGCTGTGTTGGAGCCTTTTTGGAGGGACACGGCCACTGACTTGGCCGTGTCCCTTGAGTGTGTCAGCTACTGTGTCTTGACTTCCTTTTTAACTTGGTATGGGACACGGCCAGTGACTTGGCCATGTCCTCTGCCTGTGTCAGCTACTGTCCCTCTTTTCCTTCAATTTGCTTCCTTGCCTTTTTAACCTAAAACAAAACTCAAACAAACTATAAATAAGAAGTAAATAAACAATAGCCAACAAAACATAAACACCATACTAAAAACTAGATCAAAAACGACATAAACACTGAAATAAACTAAAACTACCAAAATTAACGAAAACACCAAATAAACTTATTTAAACTAACAAAATACCTAAATAAAATAATAATTATCATAATAAACAGGACACAAATCTATAACAAAAACTAATAAAACAGCATAAACGGATTTGGAGGTTCATGCAATTCTATCCAAGTTGATGCTTCCAAATTCTCCTCCTCCTTTGTTTGAATCAACTCCTCTATGTCGGGTTGGATCTCCTCGCCATTTTCCTCTTGATTGGTCCCTGCATCATAGAAATCACAGAAATTGTTATATTTTATCTGTTCATTCCTCAAATTCGTGATTACCTCAATTTGCTCCAATTGGCTAGGAGACTCCTCTTTTTGGTGTGCTTGGGGTTGATGTGCCAGCTGCTCCTCTAGAGCATCCAATATCCTCTGTGTTTCTTACAAAGATTCAGACCTCAATTTATCCTCCAAAGTGGGTTCCTCAAGGTGATCTTGATTCATTGTGAGTTTTTGAATATAGGCATTTAACTTATCCTCCAATGTGGATTCCTCAAGTTGGTCTTGGTCTGAGAATTGTTCTTGAAAGTAAGAACTTCTTTGGCAAGGCTGAAAATTTTGTTAAGGTAGGATGTACTGCTGATTTTTCCAATAAAAATTTGGGTGGCTTTCCCAACTTGGATTGTAAGAATTGGGATATTGGTCATTACCACCCCGTTGTTGGAAACTTTCATAAGCATAGTTTTCCTCTTTCCTCTCTTAGTATTGTCCACAATCCAGAGTTGCATTTAGCATCTTAATTCGATTCGTTAACTCTGCGAGTTGCCATGCCGTTTCAGAATTATCGTCCCAATCATAAACTCCCTCGTGCCTTGAAAATTGCATCTTTACAAAAGGCACTCAGCAATTTAAAGAAAAACAAACAAACAAACAAATTCAAACATAACAAACAAATAAATTTACAGAAAACAAACAAAAAATTCAAAGAAAAACAATCAAACAATTTACAGAAAACAAACAAACATTCTTGATAAAAAAAAATAAAACTAAATCAACAGTCTTAATTATATTAATAGTATTGAAACCATTGTCCCCGGCAACTGTGCTAAAAACTTGGTGCGTGCCGCTATGTGCTATAGCAATTACCGCAATTGCACGGGTCGCCGAAGTAATAAAGTAGTGAGTGAAGTATCATTCCACTGAGGACAAGGCCAAGCACTAGTGCAAATATTAACTATTGTTTAGCAAATTAATATTTTTGTGTGTTTTAAAATTAAAGACAATTAACTTAAATAAATGCATAAAAAGATAAATTGTGTGTTGTGTAAAAAGGATTGATGATAATGATACTATCCAGATATTGAATCCCCTAGCCTCAATTACATCACTTGATAGAGTTGAGTTGGCATTCCTCTAACTTAGACTAAAACCTCTCTCGAGTGAATTAATCCCTAATCACTAAGTAGAGTGCCGGAATCTCTTCTCAAAACACAATTAAGTAGGTCATGCATTAAAAACAAGGAACTATAAACCAAAGGATCTTGTAGGTCTATCTCTAGTACCCCAATCAATCCTCAACCCTTATGAGTAATCAATTCATATCAAGCTTTCTCAAGTCAATAATATGAAAATGGCAACCAATCAATAAGCATACTATTATCAATTGGCAATAATCATTAAGCATCACAAGAATAAAACAACTCAATCAATTAAAATCATTCAATCATACAAATAAGCTAGGGTTCTTCAATATCTAGATAGAGAATGATTTAGTTCATGTTCAATACACTTAATACAACAACAACAATAATAACATTAAAATACATAAAAGGAGAAAATAGAAAAACCCCTTTCAATGTAGCTTCTTCAATCTCCAGGAGCTGTCAATGGAAGATGCAGATGTTGGAGAGGATGGAAATGGAGGATGAAGATGAAGAGTCAAGGAAAGTGTCACTCCCTCCTTGCCCAAAACGTGTATGCACAGCCTCCTCCTCTCAAACCTCTCTTCTCTGCCTCTGTTCTCTGTTTTCTGCACAAAACCTGCAGCCCTCTGCAGAAGCTCTCTTCATCTTCATCTTCTTCCCTTTTTATTTCATTCCAAGCTCAAACCCATGCCTTCCAACTCACTTCCAACTCACACCCCATACCTTGTTCCCCACTATTTTCTTTGTTTAATCTTTCTTTCCATCAATTAGGTAGGTTTTTCCTTTCTTTTTTCTTTCTTTTGACAAAAGCAATTGGTTTGTCTCCCACTTATTCCTCAATTCGTGCAAAAGAGTCAAGGTTTTCTTAGGTAACATGGCCAAGCCATGAGTGGCTTGGCCATGTCTCTTGTTTTTCTTTGGGACACGGCCAAGCTAGTTGGTCGTGTCTCTTGTTTTTCTTTGGGACACGGCCAAGCTAGTTGGCCGTGTCCATCACTGCCTTCCTTCCTTTCTTTCTTTTCTCTTTGGCTTCATGGGGTGACACGGCCAAGCTCCTGGTCGTGTCATGTGACACAGCCAGTGGCTTGGCCTTGTCACTTGGGTGTGTCACCTTCTGCTTGCCATTTTGTCAATTTCTTTCTTTGGTTTCAATGGGTGACACGGCCAAGCTTGTGGTCGTGTCATGTGACACGGCCACTGGCTTGGGCATGTCACTTGATGGTGTCAGCTTCTGCTCCTTTTCTTTCGTTCTTTGCTTGGTCCCTTTGGTTTTGCTCTTTAGGTGAGACACGGCCAGTGACTTGGGCGTGTCACCTGGCCATGTCAGCTACTGTCTTAAAGCTTCTTTGAGGGACACGGCCAAGCTAGTTTTGGCTTGGCCATGTCTTGCTTAATTCAAGCTCTTTCTTCATTGTTTTGATCCTCCACGGGAGTTTTTCCACTTTAACCTAAAACAAACACTTAAAACAAACTTTAAACCAAAATCAAATGAAATATTAACTAAAAACACTTAGAAATCATACTAAAAACTAGTATAAAATCACTCTCATTAGTTACTTCATTCTTGAAGTGCTCTTGAACTTAATGATTAAGCTCGCATTTTCTAAATGCCATGCCTCTACCCTAGCCCCATTACAACCCAATAAAAGACCTTTTGATTGATGCTTGATTGAAATTAAGTGGTGGAAATTTGATAGATAATCTTTCATTGATTGTTATGAGTGTAAACACCACCTTGATCAAACACTTTTAAGAGTTGGTGAGGGAGTAACAACATAGGTTATGCATGGAAAGCCACTTAATTGCATTGGTATTGATTTTGTTTGATTTGATATTGATTGCAGATTCAAGGATAGGGAAGTCTTGATGCATTTTTATAACTCTTGAACTTGACAAGATTTTTGTGTTTAGTTTGTTTTGATTTTAGCCTTGCTTGGGGACAAGCAAGGATTTAAGTGTGGGGTATTTGATGAGAGTGATTTTATACTAGTTTTTAGTATGATTTCTATGTGTTTTTAGTTAATGTTTCATTTGATTTTGGTTTAAAGTTTGTTTTAAGTGTTTGTTTTAGGTTAAAGTGGAAAAACTCCCTTGGAGGATCAAAACAATGAAGAAAGAGCTTGAATTAAGCAAGACATGGCCAAGCCAAAATTAGCTTGGCCGTGTCCCTCAAAGAAGCTTCAAGACAGTAGCTGACACGGCCAGGTGAGTAGTTCTCTTCCTTGTTTTCTCATGTGTATCACTAAGTGAGTATTGTATAATCACCTTTGGATTAGGTTTTGAAGAGAATTGAGTTACCCAAGTCCCAAGTGTTGAAGGATTCTTGGAAGAGGAAGTTGATAGAGTGGTGTTGTTGCTTTTAGAGGTAAGTACAAACTTTGAATGATTGCATACATCTACATAACATTGGGACTAAACACATTTAGTTGAGAAATGTATTAAGTTACTTGATAAATATTGTTGATGATTGAGTTATATGTTATGATATGCATAATGTGAATTATGTTGATGTATCAAAGCAATTGAGTAATGTGTTGTAAATGAAAATAAATGTTGAATAATGTGATGAGATATGTGAAAATATAATAGAACAAATTGATATTGATATAAAAGAGAAGAGTGGGAAAAGATGAGAAAATGATGATATAATAAGGCAATGTGCCTAGTTTGATTATGAGAAAGGAAAAGAGAATGGAATTATGAAAGTATTTGATAATGAGATAAATGAATAAATTGTGTGCCTAGTATGTTATTCAATTTTTAGAGTTTTGGGTTTGGCGGCATGCCTATGAATTGCTGGGCAGGTGAAAAGACCAGGTCGGAAGCCGAGCCCAGCTGATAAATATGATGTTTTTGGGGTGAAAAGACTGGGTCCTAAGCCTCAAAAATTGTAGCAGTCTAGCCGGGTTGAGGACCAAGATACTAGGGCCTAATGGTCTAGTCGAGTTGAGGACTAAGAGACTAGGGCTGTTACATTATCCATGAATATATTTATATTGCCTACGGGGCTAGACACAAGGTGTCAATATGGACCAAAGCAGTAACTCTGAACTTTGAATAGCATATTAGATCCTTTTTGGGCTCATGTTTGTCTTTGCTTTCATGTGAATTATGAAAATGTGATGCAAATGATATATATATTGAGATATAATGTAATGAGTTGTTATATTCAAAAGTGTTGTGCATTAGCATCGCATTAATTTATATTGAATCAAAGTTTGTACCACTAAGCTTTCTACTTAGCGCGATTGTGGTTCATCGAGCAAGTGACAGGATAGATCCGGTTATGCCGGAGAGCTCGTCTAGACCGAGTCGAGTCTAGACTTGAGACTTTGAGATTAGAGGTAGTTATGGACATCAAGATCAGAGGCAAACTGCCAGCATATATAAATTTCATATTTTTTTTTAGTACTTATTGATTTTGATGTAAACATATGTATATTCCACTGCATTTTCTGCTACTTATTAAACTAATATTTTTAATAAACTTTCGGGGTAATGAAGGTGTATGTATATGTATTTTAATAAGGAATGTTTTATCTATTACTTGTTATGAAATAAGTTAAATTTACTTGTTATGAAATAAGTTAAATGTTTAACTTACTCATAATATTGAAATGATGATTTGATGTTAAAGATTGGTTGTTTTAAAATGGACTGTGACGCTCTCATATCCTCTATACGTATATCACATGTAGTGTGTATATGTGGTGTACGTATATTGGGTGTAGGGGTGTTACAACTGTTTTGGTATCAGAGCCTAGGTTTGAGATTCTCAACCTAGGTAAATTATAAGAAAAAGAAAATTTTAATTTTTAAAATATGGTTTTTAAATAAGATACATGCATTGACACTGGCAATTTCTGATCTTTAATGAGGTATTCTGTTGTGTTTGCAGTTATAGGTAGTGATGGCATCTCCGTCACATCAGTCTGTAGAAGGTAGTGCTGAGAGTGTAGCTCCTATTGAGGGTAGAGATGGAGCTAGGGTTGAGATAGCTGGAGAGGCACCTGCTCATGTGCCGGAGAGACCAGCAGCTGATGAGATTTCGCCGGTTTGGTTACGGCATATGGTAGATTTGTTGAGGTAGGCTCCAGTGCAGCAGCCACCACCGCAACCATAGCCACAAGTACCGGTGAGGCAGTATGATAAATAGAGGAAGTTCGGAGCTGAGGACTTCTTTGGTACTACCGATCCTGCTGTAGCTAAGCAGTGGCTTGACAGAATTCAGAGGATATTCATTCAGCTGTAAGCTACTCCTAAAGAGAAATTTGATTATGCTAGATATCTTCTGTAGAGAGATGCTTATGATTGGTGGAAGACAAATCCACATGTCATGGATGATTCACTGACCTTATCTTATGGTGATTTTCTGTGGGAGTTTGAGTAGAAGTATACTCCAAGGGAGTATAAGGATAAGAAGATGGAGTTTCTGAATCTGAGGCAGGATAACCGGACGGTGACAGAGTATGAGATTGAATTTATCCGATTGAGTCATTATACCGGTGGGATTATTTCAGATGAGATAGACCAATGTAGGAGATTTGAGGAGGGGTTGAGACCCTCTATTATGTGTATTATTGCTAGTTCCCAGTATCAGGATCTTTCCCAGCTTGTTGCAGTTTCCCGGAGTGTTGAGAGAGCACAGGATATTGCAGCAACTGCTACTGAGGAGGAGACTAGAGTTAGGAGATCCCAGTTTAAGGCAGGGTCTTCATCTACAAAGAGAGGCCGAGGAGGTCTTTTTTAGAGGTTTAGTAAGGGCTTGAGGCAGCCTGGTATGTCAGTACCACATCAGAGGCAAAGATTGAGACCTACAGTTTCTGTGGCTAATGCACCGACCCCAGTGGCTCAGAGATCTACTCTACCTACATGTGTCCATTGTGGTAGGATACATGGGGGTGTTTGCTGGAAGATAGGTAGACCAGCTATGTGTTTTAGATGCGGGTTTCCTGACCATTTCATTTGAGATTATCCTATGCTACAGGAGGATAGGCAGGTAGATTCTGCAGTTTCTCGACCTAGTGTTAGAGGAGGTCGAGGTGGCAGAGGTTTCAGTCGAGGTGGTCGACCTGGGTTTGGTCAGAGAGGAGGCTCTACATTCAGAGGTAGTAGACCAGATGAAGCTGGGCCATCACAGCTAGTGTATGTGATGCAGAGGCAACCAGATGCTTCAGCCTTCATTGTGGGTACATTCTCTTTATTTGGCATTTCAGTTCTTGCTTTGTTAGATCCTAGATCTACGCATTCATATATAAGTGCATCCATCTTGACTATGTCTGAATTGCATTCTAAGTCCCTAGGATTTGATGTTTTGGTGACAAATCCTTTAGGGCATAGTGTTGTGGTGAGTAAGGTGCACCGAGATAGTCCATTTGTTATTCAGGATGAGGAGTTTCTTGGTGATTTGATTGAAATGCCTTTTAAGGAGTATGATCTGATTCTAGGTATGGATTGGTTGTCTAAGCATGGGGTTGTGGTAGACTGTCGGAATAAGTGTGTTACCCTTAGAACCGGTGATGGTAGGAGTGTGATGGTATCTAGTGAGCAGAGACAACTTGCATACATGTTTGTTTCAACTGTTGCAGCTTGGAGGTTGATTCAGAAAGGGTGTGATGCTTATCTTGCTCATGTTGTAGATACTAGAGTAGTGGGTTCTCAACTTGATAGTATACCCACAGTAGCTGAATTCCCAAATGTTTTTCCTAAGGAGTTGCTAGGGATACCCCTTGAGAGAGAGGATGAGTTTGGTATCGATTTGTTGCCCGATACCACTCTCATCTCTATTACTCCTTATCGAATGGCACCTGCTGAGTTGAGAGAGTTGAAAGTACAGTTGCAGGAGTTATTGGATAAAGGGTTTGTTCGCCCTAATGTGTCTCCGTGGGGAGCACCTGTTTTGTTTGTGAAGAAGAAGGATGGTACCTTAAGATTGTGCATTGATTATTGGCAGTTGAATAAGGTGACCATCAAGAACAAGTATCCTTTGCCTAGGATAGATTATCTCTTTGATCAGTTGAAGGGAGCAGCAGTTTTCTCTAAGATTGATCTGAGATCAGGGTACCATCAATTAAGAATCAGAGAGAAAGATGTTCCCAAGACAGCTTTCCGCACAAGGTATGGGCATTATGAGTTCTTGGTGATGCCTTTTAGATTGACGAATGCACTAGCAGCTTTCATAGATTTGATGAATTGGGTGTTTAGACCCTATTTAGATCCGTTTGTGGTGGTCTTTATCGATGATATTTTGGTGTATTCGCATAATAAGGAGGAGCATGACAAGCACTTACGGATTGTATTGCAGACTTTGAGAGAGAAGCAGTTGTATGCTAAGCTATCAAAGTGAGAGTTTTGGCTTGATCAGGTGACTTTTCTCGGTCATTTAGTTTCAGCAGATGGTATAAGAGTTGATCCGAGTAAATTTGAGGCCATTTTGAATTGGAGTCCACCGAAGACTGTGACTGAAGTTAGAAGTTTTCTGGTTTTGGCAGGCTATTATCGACGGTTTGTGAAGGGTTTTTCTTTGATAGCTACTCCACTCACCAGATTGCTTCAAAAGGGAGTTAGATTTGTATGGACAGATCAGTGTCAAGCGAGCTTTGAGCAGTTGAAGGAGATGTTGACTCAAGCTCCTGTTCTTACCTTGCCTGTGGAAGATAAACCATATGTGATTTATAGTGATGCTTCACATAGTGGTTTACGTTGTGTTTTGATGTAGGAGGGTAGAGTCATAGCTTATGCTTCTCGACAGTTGAAGCCACATGAGTTGAATTATCCGACGCATGATTTGGAATTGGTAGCCATAGTGTTTGCTTTGAAGATTTGGTGACATTACCTTTATGGGGAGAAGTGTTTCATTTATACAAATCACAAGAGTTTGAAATACTTGGGTGTTCAGAAAGAGCTGAATCTTCGGCAGAGATGGTGGTTGGAGTTTATTAAAGACAACGACTGTTTGATTGATTATCATCCTGGCAAGGCAAATGTTGTTGCTGATGCCTTGAGTATGAAGTCTTTGGTAAGTTTGACTACTTATTCACTCTCTTTGCTTGTTGAGTTGAGAGCATTGCATGCTAGTTTCGAGCCTTGTAGTGATGGTGCTCTGTTGGCTCAGTTGCAGTTGAGGCTAGTCTTGTTGGATCATATTAGAGAGGCTCGGTTGGCATATGAGAAAATTCAGAAAGTTGTATCGGATTTTCAAAAGGGGGAGAGCCGAGATTTTCTTGTGAGAAGTGATGGTAGTCTATGGTACAATAATAGATTATGTATTCCTAATGATGCAAGAGTGCAAAAGATAATTTTGGAGGAAGCACATCAGTTACATCAAAGTAGGGTCTAAGAATAGTGTTAAGATTTCCATGAGAGTTTGATGAAGAAGAAGTTGCCATAGTGGATCAAATTTCACAATTAAGTTTAAGAAATCTAAGGCTCTGATACCAATTGTTGTCCCAAGATGGCAACCAAGAGGGGGGTGAATTGGTTTCCTCAAGAAATAATGACAATTAAAAAACTCAACAAACTAGAAATGCGGAATAGAGAGATGGTTGAGTAATGAAAGAGAGAAAGAACACACAAGATTTATAGTGGTTCGGATTTACTTCAATCCTACATCCACTTCCTTAACAACTTGTTAAGGTTCCACTAATCTTTGAAGTTTTTACAAGCTCACTTCCAACTTTGGTGTTTTCACAAGTTCACACCTAACTTCACAAGTGTTTTTCTAAGGCTTACACTCAAGAACCTTTAAAGGAGTTTTTAAGGCTCGCTCTCACAACCCAAACAAGAGTTTTACAAGGCTTACTCTCACAACCCAAGTGTTTTCCAAGCTCACACTCAAACTTATGCAATGGTGTTTTCAATGCTTACACCTAACATTCATTACAATTCAAATGTGAGTTTAAGTAAAAGAAAGTTTGTTGCTTGGCTATGAAATTCTTTTTTTCTTGCTTCTCATTCTTTTCTTTTCTTATAGAAGAAATGTATTTATAGCCAATGTGGTCTTACTAGCCGTTATTGATAGTGAGAATAAAGTCTTGGCAGTTTAGACCTTCTTCTTTAAACTGTCTGAAGCATTTCGCGGTCGTCCTTCATATAAGGATGGTCGCGCTATTGTCATACGCGGTCGTCCTTGGACAAGGTACGGTCACTGAATTTAAAAATGCTTCAACGGTCAAATTTGAGTGTTCTGCAGCAGGAATCTTGCCCATGTTGTGGTTGTCGGGACGGTCGCGCATAACAAAGGTGCGGTTGCCCTTTTTGAATGTTGAAGTGGGTTTATAACGGTCATCACACGTGGCATTCTTTGACTGGGCAGAAAAGATGTCTGCCAAAATATGAATGTCACGGTCGCCCTAGGTAACATCTCGTGGTCGAGTTGAGATACTCGCGTCGAACTTCTGGACGCACCTGAGGACGCGAACACTACTGTCTCTTTAAGCAAATTTTTCTTGAATTGATAGAGCGGTCGCGAATATAAATGGGCGGGCGCTAAAGTGATAAGCGAGGCCGTATCATTCATCATTCTTGTCACCGCGAACCTTACTGTGATTAGAATGATTTGAGTTCCTTGGGTAGCGGTCGTCCATAACTTGGGACGGTCGCTCTTCATTAAGTGCGGTCGTTACTGAGGTCGGGTTTCTGACCGTGAAACCTACTGTGATAAGGTTTCATCCTTTAATTGAATGGTGCGATCGTATTCAGGTTTTGTGCGACCACTATA
Source organism: Garcia nutans (assembly GCA_947685225.1). NCBI lineage: Eukaryota > Viridiplantae > Streptophyta > Magnoliopsida > Malpighiales > Euphorbiaceae > Garcia > Garcia nutans. The sequence continues at coordinate 32,463,903 of CANTUV010000013.1, forward strand.
AGTGTTCTGTTCAGCTTTATTTGAAGCAACCTAAGCCTATAACAAGATTCTCCAAACACATGTTAAATGGATCATTCAATTTGAGTTGCAAGGATCATAATTGAGATCATTTGTCTAACAATCTCCCCTATTTTGACTTTGACAATTCAAATGGAATGATAAAAAATATATAATAAGTCTAAAATGCTCCCCCTTAACATATGCATGAATCATGGTTAAGTATATCTTGGTGCATTGATATTATTTGATTATCTTGGTGCATTGAATCACAATCATTCCATGAACATGGTTAAGTATATCTTGGTGCATTGATATTATTTGATTATCTTGGTGCATTGAATCACAATCATTCTAAGTTCCAAGTTGTTTACTATTTCTCCCCCATTGTCATAGGCAAAATGCATAACAGAAAGCAAGAAGTTAAGCTACTAAACATCTTGTTTATTAAAAGATAGAGGAAAGTAAACATATCAAGCTACAAATATATAGTAAACATATCAAGCAACAAACATGAGAACATCTTGAAAATGTAAACTATTCAGAATCATCATCCTCATCTATCTCTTCTTCTACTAAAGGAGCTTTTCCTTTATCAAGAGGAGCAAAAGAGGTAGAGCTAGTACTAATGGACTCTTCTTCTTCAGGAAGACTTTGTGTATGATCACTTATATCCCAATCTTCAAGATTGCATTGAGGCAAGTCCAGTTTGCCTTGCATATCATAGAGATCATGATGCATGTGAGATATAACGTCGATTCTCTTGTTCAAGTGATGGAATCTCTTGGAGACACTTTTCTTGAATCTAGAGAGTTTCCTGGAGAGAGATTTGATAGCATTGAGGATGAGTTGTGTAGAGGATAAGGTAGTTTCTTGAGTAGCTTTTGATGAAGCAGCTTTTGGAGGTAATTCCACAGCAACTTCCAGAGAGTCTCCCTCTTCCTCAATTGTGTACCTTGGCCTTTTCTTTTGTCTATCCACAACTCCTTTTTTGCCAAAATAATACACATATGTACCTTCAATCTTCCTTACACATCCAGCATGTTCTAGATAGTCAATAGTGATGGCACTAGAGGCAAGATTGAAAGGGTTTCTCAATGTAGCTAAGTTTAGATCATTTAGTAGGTTCAGGTGCCTAGCTATTTGAGTTATTTGTGAGGATAAGAAGAAAGTTCCAGTTCTTGTAACTGCATGATGATAGAGGGTGTCAATCAAGAACTTGGTTGTGTTCATTTGGATGTTGTGGGTGAAAGCATATAAAAATATGAGGTCTCTTTTTGTTACCTTTTCATTCCCATCAGCTCTTTGATGGATGGTGTAGGTGATAATCCTATGAAGCATCCAATGGGTGAGGGATTTGATGTGTCTGGCTTTTGATTCTTTTTCAAAAGATGTTTCCACAGAAATTTCTTGCCAGAATGCAGAGAGTGTTTGGTTGGAAAAGGTTTGATCGTTGTAGGAGGTTATATCATCAGCAGGAAAATCCCAGATTTTGCCAAAGTCTTCTAGGGTTAAGGCTTGGTATTGATCAAATAGCTTAAATCTAACCCCATACCATCCCAGTGCAGAGTTAGCACTCTTCTCTATTTGGAAAGACATAAGGAATTCCTTGCTTAAACTGGAATAACCTACCTCCTCAGGAAATACAAACTTTCTCCATCCAAGAACATCTAGTAATCTTTCAATCTCATCCTTGATATTCAGGGCAGAGAGCATCCCACCAAAAGGAGATTTGGTTCCCTCAACTTTCTTTCTCTTCAGCATGGCATATCTCACATCTTCCTCAGAGGTTTGGTGGTGAGGTTTATGAATTTTCTCACCCCTTCTAGACTGTGGAGGAGATGGAGGATCATCTATAGGTTCTCTTATTGTGATTCCTGAAGATCTCTTTCCTTTTCCTTTTACTTTGGAGGTTATCTTCTTTTTGGGAGCCATCAGGATAGGAAGAAAAAGAAGAAAACTGGAAAACAGAGGGTGTTTTGAGAAGCAGATGATTTTGAGAGGATTTTTGAGATTTAGAGGGAAGTTTATATGTTGTAAGAAGCAAAATATCCAAGAAACTAATGTATCATACTCTTAAATAGAAGAAATTAAGAAAATAGCCGTTTATGATTGTTGAAAGTTAAGAGTTGCGACCTGTCATACAGCTAACGATTACAAAATTTTGAGCATAGTGTACAGAGTACGGTCACAGATTTAAAAGGGTGCGATTGCGAAATGTGGTCTAGCGACCATTAGCAAGATCAGTGTGCTCGCGGGTGAAGAAACTGTCTGTAATGGTTAAAACTGTTCAAATTATTGCTTCCGTGCACAAATTTTCTCGACCGCGCACAGAGATTTTTATTTGAATGAATCTGGTAGACTAGATAGCGATCGCTAAGGACACTGGAGCGAACGCGACTGACTTAGAAATGAAAGAGTCAAGGAAAGATGGAAGATTTTTCTAATGTTTAGGCAAAAAGTTTATTCACATAGAAACTTCATTGATAGGAAATTTTTTATTAATTCAAAGTGATTCCATCAATCATTCCTAAATTAATTTTAATGAAGTTAAGTCTATCTTCATTCAAGGGTTTTGTAAAGATATCAGCAAGTTGATTTTGTGTATCTATAAATTCTAGGATTATATTCTGATTTTGTACATTTTCTCTCAAGAAATGATGTCTAATATATATATGTTTGGATCTACAGTGTTGGATAGGATTTTTAGACAAATTGATGGCACTAGTGTTGTCGCATTTAATGGAGATATTGTTAAATACTTTACCATAGTCAAGCAATTGTTGTTTCATCCATAATACTTGTGTGCAACAAAAACATGCTGCAACATATTCGGCTTCCGTTGTGGATAAAGCAACCGATGCTTGTTTCTTACTATGCCAAGAAACTAGACAATTACCAAGAAAGTGACATGCTCCTGTAGTGCTCTTCCTATCTAAGATACTACCAGCATAATCTGCATCTGAAAAGCCTATGATATGAAATGATGTGTTTTTAGGATACCAAAGTCCTAAATGCATTGTACCACTCAAATATTTCAAAATTCTCTTAGTGGCATTCAAGTGTGATTCTTTAGGACAAGTTTGAAATCTAGCACAAAGACATACATTATACATTATATCAGGTCTAGAAGCAGTTAAGTAAAGTAGTGATCCGATGATACCTCAATATTTCTTCTCATCTACTGCTTTACCATTTTCATCTTTACCTAATTTTAAGGATGTGCTCATAGGAGTTTTGCTAGTTTTGCAGCCATCCATTCCAAATTTCTTGATGAGTTCTTTTGTATATTTGGATTAGTTGATGAAGATCTCATCTTCACATTGCTTGACTTGCAGTCCAAGGAAGAACTTGAGTTCACCCATCATGCTCATTTCAAATTCCCTAGTCATACAAGAAGCAAATTCTTTGCACAAGGCTTCATTAGTAGCTCCAAATATTATGTCATCCACATAAACTTGTACAATTAAAATGTTATACTTGTCCTTTTTAACAAAGAGAGTTGTGTCTACTTTTCCTTTTGAAAAACCATTTTCAAGTAAATATGCACTAAATTTATCATACCAAGCTCTTGGTGCTTGTTTCAATCCATATAAAGCTTTGGTAAGTTTGAAAACATGATCAGGAAATTTGTAGTTTTCAAAACCAGGAGGTTGTTCTACATAAACTTCTTCGCTTATAAGTCCATTTAGAAATGCACTTTTAACATCCATTTGAAAGAGTTTAAAGTTCATGTGACATGCAAAAGCAAGTAATATTCTAATAGCTTCTAATCTGGCTACAGGGGCAAAAGTTTCATCATAGTCAATACCTTCTTCTTGATTATAGCCTTTGGCTACCAATCTTGCTTTATTTCTAACAATGTGACCATTTTCATCAAGCTTATTCCTATAGACCCATTTGCATCCTATTATAGAGTGATTTGTAGGTCTAGGAGTAAGTTGCCAAACATTATTTTTTTTTAAATTGATTAAGTTCATCTTGCATTGCAGTTATCCAATTTTCATCATTTAAAGCCTCCTCAACAGTCTTTGGCACAATTTGAGAAACAAAAGCAAAATTAACATCTATATGATTAATTTTAGATCTAGTAATTACTCCCTTAGATGTTTCTCCAATGATGAGTTCCTTAGGATGGTCTTTCTTGTATTGCCAATCCTTAGGTAGATCTTGAGTCTTTTCTTCAAGTTCATACTGATTGATCATTGGAGCATAAATAGATTCAAGAGGTTCAAGAGTACCTGCAGGGTCATTGAAAGTAATACCTTTCTTTTGATCACGTTTAGATGATTCATCAAATACAACATGCATTGTTTCTTCTATAACTAGAGTTTTCACGTTAAATACCCTATATGCTTTGCTATATGATGAATATCCTAGGAATATGCCTTCATCTGATTTGGATGAAAATTTTCCAAGATTATCCTTGGTATTCAATATGAAGCATTTGCATCCGAATACTCTAAAATATCCAATTCTGGGAATTCTTCCATTCCATAGCTCATAAGAAGTTTTATTAGTTAAATGCCTTTTGTAAACACGATTTGTAATGTAACAAGCTGTATTAACGGCTTCTGCCCAAAAATAAGATGGTAAATCATATTCATTGAGCATTGTCCTGGCCATTTCAATTAAAGTTCTATTTTTCCTTTCAACTACACCATTTTGCTGTGGAGTTCTAGGAGCAGAAAAATTATGTGAAATGCCAAGTTCATTACAAAAACCTTCAAAATTTTCATTCTCAAATTCTTTGCCATGATCACTTCTAATAGATGTGATCACATATCCTTTTTCATTTTGAACTCTTTTTGCAAACGTTTTGAAGTAATTAAGGCTTCATTCTTTTGAGCTAAGAAATTAACCCATGTGAATCTAGAGTAATCATCAACCATAACAAATGCATATAATTTGCCTCCTAAGCTTGTAACTCTATTTGGTCCAAACAAATCCAAATGAATGAGCTCTAAAGGTCTAGATCTACCTTAGATCTAGTAATTACTCCCTTAGATGTTTCTCCAATGATGAGTTCCTTAGGATGGTCTTTCTTGTATTGCCAATCCTTAGGTAGATCTTGAGTCTTTTCTTCAATTTCATACTGATTGATCATTGGAGCATAAATAGATTCAAGAGGTTCAAGAGTACCTGCAGGGTCATTGAAAGTAATACCTTTCTTTTGATCACGTTTAGATTATTCATCAAATACAACATGCATTGTTTCTTCTATAACTAGAGTTTTCACGTTAAATACCCTATATGCTTTGCTATATGATGAATATCCTAGGAATATGCCTTCATCTGATTTGGATGAAAATTTTCCAAGATTATCATTGGTATTCAATATGAAGCATTTGCATCCGAATACTCTAAAATATCCAATTCTGGGAATTCTTCCATTCCATAGCTCATAAGAAGTTTTATTAGTTAAATGCCTTTTGTAAACACGATTTGTAATGTAACAAGCTGTATTAACGGCTTCTGCCCAAAAATAAGATGGTAAATCATATTCATTGAGCATTGTCCTGGCCATTTCAATTAAAGTTCTATTTTTCCTTTCAACTACACCATTTTGCTGTGGAGTTCTAGGAGCAGAAAAATTATGTGAAATGCCAAGTTCATTACAAAAACCTTCAAAATTTTCATTCTCAAATTCTTTGCCATGATCACTTCTAATAGATGTGATCACATATCCTTTTTCATTTTGAACTCTTTTTGCAAACGTTTTGAAGTAATTAAGGCTTCATTCTTTTGAGCTAAGAAATTAACCCATGTGAATCTAGAGTAATCATCAACCAGAACAAATGCATATGATTTGCCTCCTAAGCTTGTAACTCTATTTGGTCCAAACAAATCCAAATGAATGAGCTCTAAAGGTCTAGAGGTGCTTATAACACTCTTTGATTTAAATGAGCTTTTATGTTGCTTACCATGTTGACAAGGTTCACAAATCCTATCTTTATCATATTTTATCTTAGGTAGGCCATCAACTAAGTTTTCATTATAGATATATTTTAATTGATCCATACCAGCATGTCCTAGTCTTCTATGCCATAACCATGCATCATTATTAGTGGACATAAACATTTAAATGTATGATTTGAATGTATGTTGATATTATAAGTGTTGTTTGTTCTAGTACCCTTAAATATGATAATATCATTTGAATTCGTGATCTTGCATTCTTTGGAATCAAAATTGACAAAGTATGCTTTATCACAAAGTTGACTAACACTTAGCAAGTTATGTTTCAAACCATCAACAAGCCATACATCTTCTATTAAATCCTTACCAATAGAACCAATGGAGCCAACACCAAGAATTTTACCTTTAGCATTGTTTCCAAAAGTTACATTACCTCCATGTTTATAGGTAATACTTGTAAAGAGCTTTGCATTCCCAGTCATATGCCTTGAGCATCCACTATCCACAAGCCATGTGCTTTCATTGATAGTAGATTTTAGGCATACCTGCAAGGCAATAGTGATCATCTTCTTTTAGGTACCCACATGAAGTTGGGTCCTTGATGGTTAGTAGTAAAAGTGCCTTCTAACTTGAGATGAGCCTTTCTTATATAACAAGAAAAATTTTTTGTGTCCAAATTTCATGCAATATGTGCATTGCCATGGCATTCTATACTTCTACATTTTTCTTTTTGTATTTAAAGTATTATGCATACAACTACAAGTATGTGATTTCTTTTGTGCAAGTTTAGTGTACAAAAATGCATAATTATTTTTGGCTTTATTTCCTAGTGAACCATAAGAAGTTCTTTTGGTATTTTTAGACTTGGTGCAAGCATCTTTGATATGAACATCAGAGATTTCAATTGTAGATGCTTTTACAAATGTTGGTTTGCTTGGTGCAATGTTGGTTGAGCCATTGAATCCTAATCCATATTTTAAGGAAGGTGATCTTTGGTTATTAATTAATGTGTTTAATGCTTCCTTTCCTTTATGAAATCTGGAAATTGATTCTTTTAGTTCTTTTAGTTCATGCTTCAATGTTTCATTTTCTTTAATAACTTTTTCTAAGTCATGTGAGTTTTTATTTAACTCTCCTATCGTATTCATCAAGTGTTCATTTGAGGTTTTTAATTCTAAGGTAGAGTTCTTTAAGCATATAAAATCCTTTTCTAACTTAGAGTTTTTTTCTTTATAGAGCATCATTTTAGAAAAATATTTTTCTATTTTAAAGTTCATGTGCTCAATCAAATCACTATCATCTATGTCATTTATATCATTATGTGCTACTAGATCAAAGGATTGAGTACTTACCTCATTGGAGTCATTTTCAATAGCCATGAGACACAGATTTGCAATTCCTTCTTCTTCTTCTTCTTCACTTGAAGAAGAGTCATCCCATGTGGCTTTGAGAGACTTTTTCTTTTCTTTATCCCATTTCCTTTTGTTCTTTAATTTGAAGCAATCTGATTTAATGTGACCAGTTTTTCCACATTCATAGCACTTTACCTCATTTTTCTTTTCTTTATCTTTGAAGGAGAATTTAGGAAGTGTACCTTTGTTTGCTTGTAATCTTTTCTTCCTTTTCCATTCATTGATTCTTTTTGAGAACATTGCCATTTCATCTTCATCATTAGTACCTTCATTGCTTGAACTCTCAACTTCTTTGATTGCTTTGAGTGCAATTGGTTTTCTCTTTTCTTTTTCACCTTGATCTTCTTCTTTCTCACTGTGTAGCTCAAATGTGAGTAGTTTTCCAACTAGCTCGTCGGTTCTTAATGTGCTGAGATCATGAGCTTCTTCTATGGATGATACTTTTGATTCAAAGTTTTTTCTAGCTCTTAGGGCTCTCAAGATTTTACTGTTTACATCACCTTGATCATATACCTTGCCATACTTCTTTAGTTCATTGACAATAGCAAGCAAGCGATTGGTCATGTCGGTGACATTTTCATTTGATTTCATCTTGAATAGCTCATACTCATGGACATGCATTTGTTTCTTGGTAAATCTCACTTGAGTCGTACCTTCATGGTAGTTTTCGAGTGTTTTCCAAATGCAATGTGCACAAGTTAAATGTTGAACTCTTCCACCTTCTTCTCTTGAAATGGAATTCATCAAGATGGAAGCGGCTCTATTGTTCTTGAATCGATCTTTGACATTGCTAGTTGACCATTGTGCTTTGGGAAGTGGAACTTGAATACCGTCAGCTTCATAAGTGGGAGGTTTCCACTCACTTTCCACGAAATCCCATAGTTCAATCTGTCTAGAAACAAATACATTTTTTGTTTCCAGTATGAATAATCAGTTACATCAAAGTAGGGTCTAAGAATAGTGTTAAGATTTCCATGAGAGTTTGATGAAGAAGAAGTTGCCATAGTGGATCAAATTTCACAATTAAGTTTAAGAAATCTAAGGCTCTGATACCAATTGTTGTCCCAAGATGGCAACCAAGAGGGGGGGTGAATTGGTTTCCTCAAGAAATAATGACAATTAAAAAACTCAACAAACTAGAAATGCGGAATAGAGAGATGGTTGAGTAATGAAAGAGAGAAAGAACACACAAGATTTAGAGTGGTTCGGATTTACTTCAATCCTACATCCACTTCCTTAACAACTTGTTAAGGTTCCACTAATCTTTGAAGTTTTTACAAGCTCACTTCCAACTTTGGTGTTTTCACAAGTTCACACCTAACTTCACAAGTGTTTTTCTAAGGCTTACACTCAAGAACCTTTAAAGGAGTTTTTAAGGCTCGCTCTCACAACCCAAACAAGAGTTTTACAAGGCTTACTCTCACAACCCAAGTGTTTTCCAAGCTCACACTCAAACTTATACAATGGTGTTTTCAATGCTTACACCTAACATTCATTATAATTCAAATGTGAGTTTAAGTAAAAGAAAGTTTGTTGCTAAGCTATGAAATTCTTTTTTTCTTGCTTCTCATTCTTTTCTTTTCTTATAGAAGCAATGTATTTATAGCCAATGTGGTCTTACTAGCCGTTATTGATAGTGAGAATAAAGTCTTGGCAGTTTAGACCTTCTTCTTTAAACTGTCCGAAGCATTTCGAGGTCGTCCTTCATATAAGGATGGTCGCGCTATTGGCATACTCGGTCGTCCTTGGACAAGGTACGGTCGCTGAATTTAAAAATGCTTCAACGGTCAAATTTGAGTGCTCTGCAGCAGGAATCTTGCCCATGTTGTGGTTGTCGGGACGGTCGCGCATAACAAAGGTGTGGTCGCCCTTTTTGAATGTTGAAGTGGGTTTATAACAGTTATCACACGTGGCATTCTTTGACTGGGCAGAAAAGATGTCCGCCAAAATATGAATGTCGTGGTCACCCTAGATAACATCTCACGGTCGAGTTGAGATACTCGCGTCGAACTTCTGGACGCACCTGAGGACGTGAACACTACTGTCTCTTTAAGCAAATTTTTCTTGAATTGATAGAGCGGTCGCGAATATAAATGGGCGGTCGCTAAAGTGATAAGCGAGGCTGTATCATTCGCCATTCTTGTCACCGCGAACCTTACTGTGATTAGAATGATTTGAGTTCCTTGGGTAGCGGTCGTCCATAACTTGGGACGGTCGCTCTTCGTTAAGTGCGGTCGTTACTGAGGTCGGGTTTCTGACCGCGAAACCTACTGTGATAAGGTTTCATCCTTTAATTGAATGGTGTGGTCGTATTCAGGTTTTGTGCGACTGCTATAAGTGTTCTGTTCAGCTTTATTTGAAGCAACCTAAGCCTGCAACAAGATTCTCCAAACACATGTTAAATGGATCGTTCAATTTGAGTTGTCAAGGATCAAAATTAAGATCATTTGTCTAACATGTATCATGATTTGAAGCAACATTATTGGTGGTCAGGTATGAAGAGGGACATAGCGGAGTTTGTATCCAAGTGTCTCACTTATCAGAGAGTGAAAGCCGAGCACCAAGTTCCTTCAAGGTTGCTCCAACCTTTATCAGTGCCTGAATGGAAATGGGAGCGAGTGACGATGGATTTTGTGACTGGTTTGCCTTTGACTCAGAAGAAGCATGATACCATTTGGGTGATTGTTGATTGGTTGACGAAGACAGCTCATTTTCTTCCAGTTCGGATGGACTATTCTCTTAAAAAGTTGGTTGAGCTGTATATCAATGTGATAGTGAAGTTGCATGGAGTCCCAATTTCTATGGTGTCTAATCAAGATCCTCAATTTACTTCAAGGTTTTGGAAGAGTTTGCATAATACTTTGGATTTTTGGTTACATTTTAGCACTGCTTTCCATCCTCAGACAGATGGGCAGTCGGAGAGAGTGTTACAAATTTTGGAGGACATGTTGAGAAGCTGTGTCATTGATTTCTCTGGGAGTTGGGACAGATTCTTGCCATTGATGGAATTTGCTTATAACAACAGTCATCAGTCCAGTATTAGAATGGCACCATTTAAGGCATTGTATGGTAGAAGATGTAGGATGCCTCTATGTTGGGATGAAGTTGGAGAAGGTAAGTTGGTTGGTCCCGATTTGATTAAGGAAAAGGAAGAGAAAGTGAAGATAATTCGAGATCATTTGAAAGCAGCCTCAGATTGACAGAAGTCCTATTCAAATTTTAAGAGGAGAGACATACAGTTCAATATAAGAGATAAAGTTTTTCTGAAAGTGTCTCCTTGGAAGAGAATTTTGATATTTGGCCACAAAGGGAAGCTGAGTCCTCATTTTATTGAACCTTATGAGGTACTGGAGAGAGTTGGACTAGTGGCCTATAGACTAGCTTTACCTCCTGAGTTGGATAGAATTCATAATGTCTTCCATGTCTCTATGCTACGGAGGTACAGGTCAAACCCATCTCACATTCTGTCAGTGGAATCTATTGAAGTGAGTCCATATCTGACTTTTGAAGAAGAACCGGTGGCTATTTTGGCACATAAAGTGAAAGAGTTAAGGAATAAGAAAGTGCCACTTGTGAAGGTTCTTTGGAAGAATCATGCTAAAGAAGAGGCAACTTGGGAGAGTGAGCAAGCGATGCGAGATCAGTATCCCCAGTTATTTCCAGACTTGAGAATAGGTAATTTCGAGGACAAAATTTATTTATAGAGGAGGATAATTGTAACATCCCAAGTGATACCCTAAAATTTTTGGAAATGTTATTTATTGAGAATTAATTATATGATTTTAAGTGTATGTTTAATTAAGTGAGAAGATAAGAGGAAGGAGTGTGTATATGTTATATATAGAGAGAGATATATATACATTATATACAAGTCAATGGGTTTTATAGGTCAAAAGGATATTTTAATTATATAAGATAGTGGTAGTGGATATTTGGTTTATTATATTACTATATTAGAGATAGTGGAAGATGATGTAAGTGGGTTTATATTATATTAGTATTAATTGTTTGGTGGAGAGTGATTTGGGAAAAGTGTTTGGTTAAAAGAGAAGAGTGAGGTTTGACTTTGCATTTTCTTCTTCTTTCTTCTTTGGCCGGTCACCACCACCATCTTCAAGAGGGAGAGATTTTGTTGCTTACAAACTCAAGGAATTGAAGGATTTCAAGAGATCAAGTTGGAGTTTTGAGGATTTTCTTCACTTTTGGTAAGTTTCCAACTTGTTTCTTTATGTTCTTTTGAGTTTGTGTTTTTGAGTTTGTTGGAATGGTTATTGTAGATGTGTTTATGGTTGTTTTGGTATATTAGAGGTTGTGTTGTTTTGTTAACTTTGATTTTGGGGTTGGATTGAAGAGAAAAGGGTTAAGTTTGGTAAAAGAGACAAGTGTGTGGATGGTGTAAGTTTGAGTTGTGTTATATGGTTGTGATTATTTTTTGATGTTTGTAATTGAGTTGCTTTGAGGTTTATGCAAGTTTATTGTGGTAAATTGATGGTTTTGTTAAGTTTGTTTGGAGTGGAAAAGAGTAAAGAAAGATGATTGTTGGATGTGGTGTTTTTGGTGTCGATTTCAGGATCTTTGGCCTGACATGCCCATTAACACGACCATGTCTTTGGGCTTGTCGTTGGTTCTATTTTCTGGGTTGGTGACACGTCCAGTGACACGCTCATGTCACTGAGCGTGTCACAGCTTCTGTATTGTTGGTAGATTGACACGTCCAGTGACACGCCCATGTCACTAACGTGTCACAGCTTCTATGTTGTTGGTAGATCGACACGTCCAGTGACACGCCCATGTCACTGAGTGTGTCATAGCTACTGTGTTGGAGAATAATTGACACGTGTAGTGACACGCCGATGTCACTGAGCGTGTCAAAGCTTTTGTGTTGTGGGTTTAGAGCACAGTTAGGGACACGTCCGTATTGTTGAGCGTGTCAAGTGTAGAGTTTTCCCTAGGTAGTTCTCTTCCTTGTTTTCTCATGTGTATCACTAAGTGAGTGTTGTATAATCACCTTTGGATTAGGTTTTGAAGAGAATTGAGTTACCCAAATCCCAAGTGTTGAAGGAATCTTGGAAGAGGAAGTTGATAGAGTGGTGTTGTTGCTTTTAGAGCTAAGTACAAACTTTGAATGATTGCATACATCTACATGACATTGGGACTAAACACATTTAGTTGAGAAATGTGTTAAGTTACTTGATAAATATTGTTGATGAATGAGTTATATGTTATGATATGCATAATGTGAATTATGTTGATGTATCAAAGTAATTGAGTAATGTGTTGTAAATGAAAAGAAATGTTGAATAATGTGATGTGATATGTGAAAATATAATGGAACAAATTGATATTGATATAAAAGAGAATAATGAGAAAAGATGAGAAAATGATGATATAATAAGGCAATGTGCCTAGTTTGATTATGAGAAAGGAAAAGAGAATGGAATTATGAAAGTATTTGATAATGAGATAAATGAATAAATTGTGTGCCTATTATGTTATTCAATTTTCAGAGTTCTGAATTTGGCGGCATGCCTATGAATTGCTGGGCAGGTGAAAAGACCGAGTCGTAAGCTGAGCCCAGCTGGTAAATGTGATGTTTTTGGGGTGAAAAGACTGGGTCATAAGCCTCAAAACTGTAGCAGTCTAGTCGGGTTGAGGACCAAGGGTCTAGCCGGGTTGAGGTCCAAGAGACTGGGGCTGTTACATTATCCATGGATATATTTATATTGCCTACAGTTCTAGACACAAGGTGTCAATATGGACTAAAGCAGTAACTCTAAACTTTGAATAGCATATGAGATCCTTTTTGGGCCCATGTTTGTCTTTGCTTTCATGTGAATTATGAAATGTGATGCAAATGATATATATATTGAGATATAATGTAATGATTTGTTATATTCAAATGTGTTGTGCATTAGCATCGCATTAATTTATATTGAATCAAAGTTTGTACCACTAAGCTTTCTGCTTAGCACGATTGTGGTTCATCGTGCAGGTGACAGGGTAGATCCAGTTGTGTCGGAGAGCTTGTCTAGACCAAGTCGAGTCTAGACTTGAGACTTTGAGATTAGAGGTAGTTGTGGACATCAAGATCAGAGGTGAACTGTCAGCATGTATAAATTTCATTTTTTTTTTACTTATTGATTTTGATGTAAACATATGTATATTCCATTGCATTTTCCTCTACTTATTAAACTAATATTTTGGATAAACTTTTGGGGTAATGAAGGTGTATGTATATGTATTTTAATAAGGAATGTTTTATCTATTACTTGTTATAAAATAAGTTAAATTTTTTAACTTACTCATAATAATGAAATGACAATTTGATGTTAAAGATTGATTATTTTAAAATGGACTGTGATGCTCTTATATCTTCTATACGTATATCACATGTAGTGTGTATATGTGGTGTACGTATATTGGGTGTAGGGGTGTTACACCATCTCTTTTTGAAGTCGAAATCATTTCGTTACAACCAAATATATGAACCGAACTATATCAATTTTTTTTGAACAATATAATATGAATATTTATATATACGGTTCAGTTTCACTTCAATTGATTTCAAAATCTCCAAACTTTGATTCGATTATAGAGATTTTCATATCTTTGAACCGAACCAGACTGTTCTCAGCCCTAGATCGCCCTCATTTAATATACAAGCACATAATATTTCACTTGATATTTTGCATAGGTCCTATTAGAGACCATTTCTGAGAGAATATTAGAAGTTATAATTTTATGTTCTCATTTACATCAATAAGGGGAAAGATTTATACATCTGTCAATGAAGCACAGGGGATAAGAACATTTAAATTATTTGGCCAAAATTTTAATCAAATTTGAAGTTTGTTGCTTCTTAAGGGATCCTCTCTGTGAACCTGGATTTTCCGCCCGAAAAGGACCCGGGCGAAAGTTCACTCGTTGTCGGGAGTCGCCACTCAGTTTATTTTTGTTCGAAGGGAAAAAACTAAGAAAACCCTTGTTTGACTCCAATAATGCATCCAATGTAAAGGCTTCTAGTCTGCGAACCCAAGGAGGATTCGGGGACTATGTCATGCTTTTGATTAACTTGCAAGAATGGAACAAATTTAAAGACAAAAAGATTGTTGGTAGTTTGTGGACTTGCTATTTGGGGTGAATCCCAAACATGCCTACATACTCCCGTTTGAATAGGAGATCAAAGCCCATGTAGTTCGGAAAAGCCTATTTAAAGGCGATGAAAATTATGCTTTATGCATGTGTGTGCGTATGCTTCGTGCATTTTTCAGGCATTTTGCCAGAGTTGTGAGTTTTAGCACTTAGTGCAAAAGTTGTATAATTTCTGGTACTTAGTACCAAAAGAGTTCAATTTAGGCTTCATGCCAAAAAGAGTTAATTTTATTTACAGCTTAATGCCGAAAGGGTGATTGATTTGTCCGTTAGGCCCTCAGACCTAAAAAGATTAGGTCTTTGACCGAGAAGAAATTAAGAAGAAGACTAGAATGCTTATGATATGCTCGAATTGACCAAAGATGAATTATGATATTACCTTGATCAGAATTCTTCCACTTCTAAGTTCCAGATCTTGATTCTTTACTCTTTTTGAGTATAATTCTTGCTTTCTACAACACAAGATTAGAAAATATTTTTTTTAGCATAAAAATTTCGTCAGCATCTGGACGTCCGAAATCCAAAAGTCCCCCCTCTTATTTTCGAAAATCTGAAGCCTATATATATGCAAAATCGGGCTGCACGGCGGCCGAGCTACCGTGAACGGCGGCTGGCCGCCGGAAGTACGGCGGCCGAGCCGCCGTGGGAGGCGGCCGAGCCGCCGTGGGAGGCGGCCGAGCCGCCGTGGGAGGCGGCCGGGCCGTCGTCCCCCCGGCGGCTGGGCCGCTGTCCCGGCCCACTGCGACTCGCGCTACTTCTGCTAAAACTGACTTTCCGGGAGCCACGGACCTCCAAAAATTATTTCGAGACCATGTCCATGATCCTTGCGTCGCACCGGACATTTCAAGCACCATGAAGACATACTTTCGGTGGACTTTTACCGTTGCCAGCCGGTCCGGCCTGGTCTGAGGAAATTGTCTTTCCGAGCCTCAAAATTCGAGTGTTCACAATTGCCCCCCACTGAGGTCCATAAAAATGATTTATGGAACTCAGTGGTCTTCTGAAGAGCGAATTTTGAGCGAGGTGCAAAAAGACCCGTGTTCTCAGTTTTTCCTATAAATAGGCTCATTTCATTCAATTTTCATTTGCTTTCATTCATTCTTCTTCTTTCACTTCTTTCAAATTTTCTTTCGACGATGGATTTCACCGGCTTTGAAGACCTCGAAATCCCACTCCCTCCCTGCGATCTTTTACTTGAGGAGGAGAAGCATAGTTCTCGGACCGGCTGCTATGAGGTGAGTACATTCCCGTTTGTCCATCTAGTATGCATGCTTAGGAATTTTATTTATTTCCAGTAAGGAACTTAGAAATAAATTTTAGGAACATTTCATTTACATGTACTAGTAATGAATTAGGATCTGTACCAGGCTTCATTATGTTCTGCCATCAGTAATTATTTCTAGTAAAGAACTTAGAAATAATCCTTTAGGGATCCACACCCGGCTGGGGAAAGAACTTAAATCTTTTCTGAATTTGTATTTTTTTTTTTAGACTTGGGCTTACGAGTACTTTCCTGACATCGCCTCTTTTCTTCGTGAGATACCTGCCCCCGCAGATCCTCTTTCCCCCATTGCTTGGAGGTGGTATAGAGAGAGGGTAGAAGTACCAAAGAGGAAACTTCCCATCAGAGTGCTGAGATCGTTCTTCGACAGCTGCCCAATGGACTCAGTAAATGCTTTATCGTCATCTTTTTTATTATATTAGAGAAAATGATTCACTAATATAACAAATGTTTACAGGTTGCATCTAAAGTGATGTCTAGCCGACTGGCAGAGTGGATAGCTCAAGATTACAGCTTTCAGCGATCAGAGTTTCTGACTCGACGACGATTCATACTTCCCCATCCAGAATTTCGACGGTATTATCTCGCTGAGAGGGTGACCTTCCAGTTTGCCGGTTTCTGTGCAGTTCCCGTGGATCCCCCTGATGATATGCTATCTTCAACACTTCTGCCTGTTACTGTGTCCCAGTATGAGGGCGACCCTTTCGAGTCGGCTTATGCCCCGGATGAGGAGGATTATGACTTCTACTGTCTTCATCGACTGATGCCACGCATTGGGGCACGATTTGACTCTGTACCCCCTTATCGGTCTTCCCACTCTTCGGCTCCCACTTCTAGCCCTCCGAGAGACCATCCTTCTCCCGAGCGGCAAACTGACAGACCCTCTTCCTCTAGGGCTGAGACTTCCGCTTTCGGGACTGGACCATCAGACACTGGAGGAAGCAGTAGTTCATCTCATTTGAGGCCTCCTGCATCCGTCCTTACAGCTGCCGGCCAATTTGACCCTATTTTAGCCGATTTGAGGCTGCCTTATGCTGTTCGTCATCATGCACCTGGTGGTTGGGTGACCCGACCAATTAGTGCAGAGGGTGCATTATATCAGAGCTTTGCTCATGTCACTCAGGTATATTCTCATAGAACTTTTCATGAAAAGGATTCATAAAATTCTCTTGAGATTGATTGTGATTTCGTCTCTTTTACAGGTACCAGAGGGCCTGATCACGGAAATGGCGGCATTGATTACTGCTTTCTCGGATGAACTGTCTGGTGCTTTGACTGAGGCTGCTTACGAGAGGCAGAGTAGGCCGCAAAGACGGAGAGGCCGGCACTGATTTTTTTTTTCATATTTATGTTGAACTATGCTTGCTGTATTTGAACTATTCCCCTTCTGTACTTTGTACCTTTCATGTTTTTCAACTGTTATCTGAACTTATTTGTAAACCTGCACTTATTTGTTAGTATTAACAGCACATATGTATGCATTATGCTTTTTCTTTTTAGAAATCTATTTTTAAAAATAAATCCCTGACACAATCCCAAAAAAAAGATAGCACATAACAGGGCCTAAACAGGGCCAAAACATGAGAATTTTACAAAACACCAAAAATAAATAGGAATCAGGACGGTCGGTGGCGGCCGAGCCGCCGTGTACGGCGGCCGAGCCGCTGCCCGGGCCAGACCAGTATAAAAATCAAGGTTGTCTTACATCTGTGGGCCAGAAAGCAATCCTCTTACTGAAAGATCTTATATATTTTTTTTTTCAAACAACAATGAATCCTCTTTTTAATCACGTGATGCATAATTGGACCAAAAGTCTCCACAATGTTGAAAGGATCAACATGGGGAGGTACGGGTTGAAAGCTGTCGCCACACTCAGAGGTGTAGCAGTAGACTGGGATTTCTTGCATTCTTGCATCAGGTTTTGGGATCCCCAAGCCCATGTTTTCAGATTTGGGGCTCGGATGGAGGAAATGTGTCCTCTTTTTGAGGAGTTCTGCTCGATCATTGGGTGCGATCCAAATGCCCCTCTTGTGAGGCACGAGGTCCAAATCGGGTATGTGGGATCTTTTCAGAGGCTTTTTGGCTTCACAAAACCCCAAGCCCAAGCTATGATTGTAGATGGAGATAAGGCGATGCTGCTTCCCCTAATTGATGAATTCTTGACCGTCGATTTTGAAGATGATGTTCAATTGAGGCATAGAATGCGAGCCTTCGTCTTTTGTCTGTTAGCTGGGTTCCTCTTCAACCGTGACCCCGGCTTTGGAGATTTGAGACTTTGTCCAATGGTTAGGCAAATGGAAGAGCTCAACTGTATCGGGGGCATGATCTTGGCTGAGACTATTCAGAGTCTCGACAGATGTGCACTTGGATTTGAACGTTGGACCGTCACCCCGGTCATCCTTCAGGTAATTTTGTCATACCTTTTATTTCTTTTTTGCTTATTCCATCATCTCTCCTTTCCTTTGTAAAATAGAAAGGATCTATTTTTTCAGGTTTGGCTGAGAGATCATCTTCGAGTGGTTGCAGCCCCTCAGACTTTGACCTACAACCCTTCGCAGTACCGCACCAGGAAAATTCAGATTTCTTTTCCCTCTATGGCCGAATGGACTGTTTGGCTGTTTGAGCTTGGACCGGAAGAATTATTATGGTTCGTCCCTTGGTATAGGATTCCTCAATTCATAGAGGCAAATGCCATGCACAACCATGTCTACTTGCTTGGGTTCACTCACAGTACTTGGTACAGTGCTTCTCGCGTCCTTAGGCAGATGGGTATTGATCAGAGAGTTCCCCTTCCTGTCGGGCTTACCATTGCTTCTCCTATTACCCCCGGGGTTACTCGGGCTGTTCTACAGACTTGGGTCAGAGACAATCGGATGATCAGGCCTTTTGCAGAGCCTTCCCTCGTTTAGCCCACTCCAGAGTACAGGACCTGGTTTATAGCTGAGGTTTGGCCCGTTGAGAAACCGAGGAGGTGCGCATTGCTGCAGGAGTTGGAGGGAGAGGGGGTGTAGGATTTGGATCCCAGGGTGACTCCATTGTCTTTTCTGTTTTTGGGTTGTTTTTACCTTTTTGGTTTTTTGGGGAATATGACTTGACCTTTTTGTTTAGTTGTGTATTTTATAGGATGAATGACTCTTTCTGAATGACTCTCTTTTTTTGTAACAGATGATTCTCTCTTTGTAATGAATGATTCTTAATGAATGACCCTTTTGTTTGCTTTCCAAGCATTATCTACCTTATTTATTTGCTCTTATTTTTGCCTAAGCCGTCCTTTCGGATTTTCAACTTAGCGAGCTCTTACCCATTCTTGCCTAAGCCGCCCTTTGCGGGTTTTCAGCTTAGCGGGCCCCACTATTGCCTAAGCCGCCCTTTGTGGGTTTTCGGCTTAGCGGGATTTTTTGTTTTTTTGTTTTTTTGTTTTTTTTGTTTTATTATTTTTTTTTTGGCAAAAGAAAGATGAATGAATGATTTTTATTAAAATTTAGACCGTGCTCAAGGAGAGCTGCCTACATATCTCGAATTAGTTTGCGAGAATCAGGTCTAATGTAGTTCATTATGGAATGCATGATCATACATAATATTTCTTTAGTTGATCCAGATTGCATGGGTTTGTGAACTCCAGACCATCCAAATCAGACAAGATGACGGCTCCGCCGGAAAGTATTTTCTTCAAAATGTAGGGTCCCGCCCAATGAGGACGAAACTTCCCACGAGGATCTGTAACAGGTGTTCTGATCTCCTTCAAAACCAAACAACCTTCTTCCAACTTTCGATCTTTGACCTTTTTGTTGAAATGTCTGGCCATTCGCCTTTGATACCCTTGAATCTGATGTAGAGCTTGAAGTCTTTTTTCATCCAAACTCAACAACTGATGATGATAATTGCTGATCCATTCAGCTTCATTTATCTGACTTTCTTGAATTATCCTCGCCGATTGAACTTCCAGTTCAATGGGGAGTACTGCTTCCATTCCGTATACCAGTGAATACGGGGTTGCCCCAGTAGGAGTTCTAACTGATGTTCTGTATCCCCACAAAGCCAGTGGTAACTTCTCATGCCAACGCCTATGTTCCTTGATCATCTTTTGTATGATCACCTTTATAGACTTGTTCGCTGCTTCTACAGCTTCATTTGTTTGGGGTCTATAAGGAGAGGACTTATGATGTTGGATTTTCTTATCCTGCAAGAGTTTAGCAAATTCTGCTTGGAAATGAGTTCCATTATCTGTGATAATCTCGAATGGTGTTCCGTACCGACAAAGGATGTTGGTTCGGACAAACTGTGCTGCCTTTTTGGCGTCTAATTCTGCATAGAAAGCTGCTTCAACCCACTTTGTGAAGTAATCCACTGCTACCAAGATAAACTGATGTCCATTTGATGCTTTTGGATGTATTTTGCCAATTATATCAATTCCCCAAGTAGCAAAAGGCCATGGAGAAGTGATCGGATTCAGGGCAACAGGAGGTTGCTTCTGTAGCTTAGCAAATATTTGGCATTGATGACATCCTTGCACAAATGCCATGCAGTCTGCATTCATGGTGGACCAATAATATCCCAGATTGGCAATTTTCCGAGCCAAGGCGATCCCATACATGTGTGGTCCTGATTCGCCACCATGTACCATTTCCATTATTTGCTTGGCCTCTGCTTCATTCACACACCTTAGGTGCATTCCATTCCAACTCCTCTTGTAGAGGATATCTCCATTAAGAATGTAACCTGTGGCCAGCTGCCTTATGGCCCTCTGATCAACCTTTGATGATCCCTCCGGATAACTTCCATCCTTGAGATAGGTCTTGATATCCCAAAACCATGGTTTACCATCGGCCAAGTGCATTACATGGGCGGGTTGCTTTTGAAGCTGAACTTTCAATGGACGAATGACTTTCCCCTCCCTGATATTGATCATGGAAGCTAAAGTAGCCAAGGCATCAGCAAATTGATTCTTTGCTCTTGGGAGATATTCGAAGGACAGATCATTGAACTGTTGTGCCAAATGATCAAGGCGTTGTAGGTAAGGAACCAAACGCTCTTCTCTTATCTTCCATTTCCTCAAAGCTTGTGATACTATTAAAATAGAATCACCATAGACCTTTAGGTCCTTAATCCTCAATTCTAGGGCGGCTTCAAGCCCATTAATGCAAGCTTCATATTCTGCTTCGTTGTTTGTGCAGCTAAAGTCAAGTTTAACTGCGAATGGAATGTATTCTCCACAAGGAGTTTTGAACACAATCCCAATTCCGTTTCCATGATAATTGGATGCTCCATCAAAATACATCTCCCAAACACTGCTTTCCACGTTCAAGAGGTCTTCATCAGGGAAACCCATTTCTCGCATCTCGTCATTCACGGGTAATTCTGCTAATTGGTCAGCTATCGCCCCGCCTTTCACAGCTTTCCTTTGAACAAATTTCAGGTCAAAGGCTGCCAATGTTGACACCCACTTAGCCATTTTGCTGTCCAAAATAGGCCTCTCCATAAGGAATTTCAAGGGACTCTGTTCTGCCATGACATAAGTAGTGTAAGAAGACAAGTAGTGTTGCAGCTTCGTGCAAGCCCAATACAAGGCTAGACACAACTTCTCAATCTTGTTATACTTTAACTCATAGTCCAGCATCCTTTTGCTGAGGTAGTAAATTGCATTTTCCACCTTTGTATCTTCGGCTTCTTGAGCTAGCATTGCACCCATGGCTTCATCTGTTACAGATAAATACAAGAGCAGAGGTTTTCCCATTCTGGGAGGTTGCAGAATTGGTGGACTTAACAAGTATTCTTTGATCTTGTCGAAGGCCTTCTGACAGTCTTCATTCCATTCTTGTGAAGCACCTTTTCTCAGTAGCTTAAAGATTGGACCACAAGTCTCAGCCAACTGTAATATGAATCGACTGATATACTGTAATCTACCTAGCAAGCCTCGAACCTCTTTCTCTGTTCTTGGCGGAGACATTTTTAGAATAGCCTTTGACTTTGCTGGATCAACTTCTATTCCTTTTTTGCTGACCAGATATCCCAAAAATAAGCCCGATGTCGCACCAAAGAGGCATTTTGCAGGATTAAGCTTCAAATTGTACTTGCGAAGTCTAAGGAAGAACTTCTCAAGTGCTTCAACGTGTTCTTCTGGAGATTTTGACTTGACAATCATATCATCGACATACACTTCTACTTCTTTGTGAATCATGTCATGAAAGACTATTGTCGCCATCCTTTGGTAGGTAGCCCCTGCATTTATCAACCCAAAAGGCATAACTCTGTAGCAGAAAGTGCCCCATTCTGTAATGAAAGCTGTCTTCTCTTTGTCTGGTGGGTGCACCAGGATCTGATTGTACCCAACTGCAAGATCAGTCATGGAAACCATCACATGCCCAGCCATCCTGTCTATCAGCAAATCTATGTGTGGTAGTGGAAAATCGTCCTTGGGACAAGCCTTATTCAAATCTCTGTAGTCAACACACATTCTGACCTTTCCGTCTTTCTTCGAGACTGGTACAATGTTTGCTAACCAGGAAGGGTAGGCAATTGGTTCTATGAACTTATTGTCCAGTTGCTTGGCAACCTCCTCTTTAATTTTCAAAGACCATTCTGGCTTCATTCTTCTCAATTTCTGCTTAACCGGCTTCGCATCTGGGTATAGCGGAATCTTGTGAACTGCTATGGCTGGGTCTATTCCCGTGACATCACTTGTCTTCCACATGAAGCAGTCAACATATCTTCTGATGCACTCGACAACCTGTTCCTTATTCACACAATCATATGAAATGTATGTATGTTCATTTTCTTTGCCAATTATTACCTTTTCATTTATTTCTTTTATTTCATTTATTTCATTTTTGCTAGATAATACTTGGAAAGCAAAAGACAAAGGGTAACCAAGAATCCGAACAATTTCATTGATAATAACGGAGTCATTCTCCAAGATTACATTAGACTCGACATTAGGGTTTTCTAAATCTGAACTTACAGAAGACTCAGAATTAGACTCTGACTTGGTTTTTGACTCAGAATTAGTACAAGACTCGGTACAAGACTCAAGTTCAGGGTGTGACACTGGGCTAGGTTTAACCTCAGTAGCTTGTCCCTCCTCGGTGTACCAATTTCTCAGCGGTCCATCCGTTGTCTTGATCAGCTTTGTGAAGTCCCTTTTGTCTTCGACATTGGTTATCATAGCAACCTCATCAAAGAGACTAGGCCGCATGAAATCTTCCATTTGGGGGTCAGTTTCAGGTTCTGGCTCTTCTTCTTTCATGGCCACAACATCAGCAAACATTTCAAAACCCGGTAGCTTCTTTCCGGTCATAGGAGAATAGAATGGTTCCTGAAAACCACGGTGATGAACTGCCTTTCCAGGTTTGCAAAAGTGACCATTCAGAGTCCTAAAGTAAGGGCGCATTTTGAGGCTTCTTGCCCCCCATTTTCCCTTTTTCTTCCTTCCACGCTCAAGCTCTTCAATCTCCTTATCTGTGGGTTTGTACCCTAAGCCAAAAGTTCCCTTATTCTCTGGTTCTTCCCATGGCCGTACTACAGGTGTCTTTCTCCCAGACTTCATCATTTCCATTCCGGGCAATAGACCTACCCTCAGCATCATTCCCACTAGGCAGTTGATTTGGACCTCCCCAAAGTCATATGAGACAAATGGCCCTTTGGGTTTTTCACCTTCTATGCATTGAACTTTGTCGTAATGAAACCCAGTCAAGGTCATGGCGGTTTCACCAGGAACAACCTCAAGGAGAGACTGATCCATGGTTTTCTTGTTGATTTCACAGGTATCCCCTTTGATAGTGATTACTTTTCCTTCAAAAGGGAATTTAAGTTTTTGGTGTAATGAAGAAGGTACAGCATTAATTTGATGAATCCACGGCCTTCCAAGGAGGAGATTAAAGCTCTCGGGTACATCAATGACCTGAAAGGGCACTTTCATTTTCACCGGCCCAACAGCAATTTCTAGAGTGGCAACACCCAAAATTTCTCTTCGAGTGTTATCATATGCTCTCACAATCTGATCAGAAGGTGCAAGATCTGTAGTCTCCAACCCCAAACAGCTTGCTACTTTCAAAAGACACGCATTTAAGGCTGACCCATTATCAATGAGAACCATGGGCACAGTCTTTCCCCCAGTTTGTATGGTGATGTATATAGCATCATTGTGTTTACTGCCATCTTCTGGTAGGTCTGTATCAGAAAATCGGATACTCAATGTCTTGGTTGATTGGGTCAAAGTGGCCACCAAAGCTTCTGGGCTTGTGTCCACTGGTGTATCAAGTTGACTCAAAGCTTCGCTGAGAGCCTGGCGGTGTGGGAATGAGGAAGCAAGGAGTTCCCAAATTGAGACCTTAGCTTGAGTTTGTTTAAACTGAGTGAGGACAGGGTCTTCTTTTGGCTCTGGTGTTTTCTTATGGGGGTGATTTGAAATTGTAGGGGTTTTTCCCAAGTCAAGTGGCTGATATTGTCTTCCACCTCTTGTTAGAGCACTGACCTCCTCAGCAAGGTCGTTCAAATCTAACACACACACTTCATTCATTTCCAAGAGAAGTTTGAAAGGATCAAACAACTCTTCTTCCACAGTAATGGCATGGATGGAATGATTGGGCAAAGGGTTAGTGTTGATATTTGGTTGCCTCCTGAGGGGAATGATGTCACCACTATCCACCAGATCCTGGATGCGATTTTTGAGTGTCCAGCAAGCATCTGTTTTATGCCCATTCCCTTGATGGTATTCACAGTATTAATTGACCTTATAACTGGAAGGTAATGGGTTTGGAGGAGGTCTTGGGTCCAAAGGCTTCAAATATTTCCCTTCCACAGCCTTTTTAAACACCAAATGAAGGGGTACCCCAAGGTCAGTATATTGCCTTCTTGGCTGATTTCTTGGCCCAAGATTGCCCACACGTAAAGGATTCGCAGGGGCAATATTGGCCACTTGATTGACCTTGCTTGAGGAAGGAGTTTGGCTTTGTTTCTTATATTTCGATGCGGCCCCCTCATCCACTATTTTTCCCAACTGTATCAAATCTTCTACCTTGGTTGCAGTCGCAATGAGCGATTTGAAAGTAGGTAGATATTGGGTTTGCAGTTGAGCCTGATATGTAGGCCTTAAATTCCTGATTATGATATCAATCTGCTCTTGTTCTGAAGGGTGATTGATCATCTGGGCGGCTTTTGCCCTCCACCTTGTAAGGAACGAGGAGAAGGGTTCATTGTTGTTTTGTTTGGTGGTCTCAAGTTCTCTTCTAGTGACATCCACCTCAATATTATAGTGGTACTGAGAGTTAAATGCATTGCAGATGTCCTCCCATGTCTTAATCTTGGAACGGTCCAGGCTCACAAACCATTTAAGAGCAGCCCCAGTCAGGGATTGTTGGAAGAGTTGAGCAAAGAGTTCATCATTTAAACCCCATGGGCTCAAGGCCCCCACATACATCTTCAAATGAGTTTTAGGGCAAGTGGTCCCATCAAATCTGTCCATCCCCGGCATCTTGAATTTTGGAGGTAATCTGGCTTGGGGAAACAAGGATAAGGAATCCATGTCTACCACCTCTTTGTGAGTTTTCATTGCAGTGATTGACCTCTCAAGCAATTCAAGTTTCCTTTTCAGTTCATCTATTTCGTTCTTGGAGGGTGGATCCTCCAAATTGATAACAGGGGTATTAATCTGAGCAGTCACGGGGGTACTAGTTTGCCCCACAATGGGTTCCTTCCCCAAATTTTCAGGAATAGGGACTGTCTTTGGTGCTCCTTCTAATTCAGCCAGAATGGCTACCCTTTGGGCGGCTAAAGCTTCATCAATTTTTTCTTGCATTCTAGCTTCAATTTCCTTAACCTGACCATCCAGCAAAGCCTTACTTGTTCAATTATGGCCATTTCAGTAATTTGAGTAGTTGGTGAAGTTGGGGTAGTAGAACTTGTAGGGGATAGCTCAGTTGGTGTTGATGTGTCTGGTGTAGGTGAAGGCACACGGACAGAGGGTACCTGAAAAGGTCAAGGGTAAGAAATCAGGGTGGTGTGTAGGGTAGGAAAACTCTTGGTCCACTTATGTACATCAAAATTTTTCCCCAAAAACAATGTTGTTATGTTGCATGAATGCACCTCATCACATCACAATTCATTTTAATGGAATGCGGCACTATCATTGGGTACATACAACCTAAGGGAAGGTTCTATTGTTATGTAAAAATAGAGAATCGGCTTATCATAGGGACCATTGAGTCTTGAGTAAGATATACCTAACCACATGTGAAACAAGGAGTTTCGCATGGGTCCAACAGTACGATTACTCATAGGCCACTCCAAAAGGATTGGAATGGTTTGTGACAACAGGGAGGACGCTTTGGCTGTCCGCCGGCATAATCAAGGAGACCTGCCGGTCAGCGCTACTTGCTATCCAGACTCAGAACTTTGAACAGAAAGAGAAGAAATTCATTTGAAAACAATTTTTTATGCAATGGAGGAAAAAGATTCCCCCATATATGCAAGAGAAAAAGATTCTCTGAATGAGAAAACAAATGCACAAGTAGTCAAAAAAAAAATAGATCCATCAAAGGAAAAAGATTCCTTTCTTCAATCTTCAGTCCAATATCCTTAAAGAAAGGATATATAATGCTAGGGTACCCTGCAAAATGAATAAAAATACCCTAAAGAAGGGCAAATTAGTCAAATAAGCAATAGTAGCCTATTAGGATCCCATAAATTATTTTTATGGTCTCCCGTGGCAAGTTAATCAAATAATCAATAGTAGTCCACTAGGATCCCATAAATGGTTTTCATTCCCCAGTGGAGTCGCCAAATTGTGAACCTCGGTTTTCCGCCCGAAAAGGACCCGGGCGAAAGTTCACTCGTTGTCGGGAGTCGCCACTCAGTTTATTTTTGTT
Organism: Garcia nutans; assembly: GCA_947685225.1. NCBI lineage: Eukaryota > Viridiplantae > Streptophyta > Magnoliopsida > Malpighiales > Euphorbiaceae > Garcia > Garcia nutans. Next base: position 32,490,527 of record CANTUV010000013.1, read on the forward strand.
CGAAGGGAAAAAACTAAGAAAACCCTTGTTTGACTCCAATAATGCATCCAATGTAAAGGCTTCTAGTCTGCGAACCCAAGGAGGATTCGGGGACTATGTCATGCTTTTGATTAACTTGCAAGAATGGAACAAATTTAAAGACAAAAAGATTGTTGGTAGTTTGTGGACTTGCTATTTGGGGTGAATCCCAAACATGCCTACATACTCCCGTTTGAATAGGAGATCAAAGCCCATGTAGTTCGGAAAAGCCTATTTAAAGGCGATGAAAATTATGCTTTATGCATGTATGTGCGTATGCTTCGTGCATTTTTCAGGCATTTTGCCAGAGTTGTGAGTTTTAGCACTTAGTGCAAAAGTTGTATAATTTCTGGTACTTAGTACCAAAAGAGTTCAATTTAGGCTTCATGCCAAAAAGAGTTAATTTTATTTACAGCTTAATGCCGAAAGGGTGATTGATTTGTCCGTTAGGCCCTCAGACCTAAAAAGATTAGGTCTTTGACCGAGAAGAAATTAAGAAGAAGATTAGAATGCTTATGATATGCTCGAATTGACCAAAGATGAATTATGATATTACCTTGATCAGAATTCTTCCACTTCTAAGTTCCGGATCTTGATTCTTTACTCTTTTTGAGTATAATTCTTGCTTTCTACAACACAAGATTAGAAAATATTTTTTTTAGCATAAAAATTTCGTCAGCATCTGGACGTCCGAAATCCAAAAGTCCCCCCTCTTATTTTCGAAAATCTGAAGCCTATATATAGGCAAAATCGGGCTGCACGGCGGCCGAGCTGCCGTGAACGGCGGCCGAGCCGCCGTGGGAGGCGGCCGGGCGGTCGTCCCCACGGCGGCTGGGCCGCCGGTCCCGGCCCACTGCGACTCGCGCTACTTCTGCTAAAACTAACTTTCCGGGAGCCACGGGCCTCCAAAAATTATTCCGAGACCATGTCCATGATCCTTGCGTCGCACCGGACATTTCAAGCACCATGAAGACATACTTTCGGTGGACTTTTACCGTTGCCCGCCGGTCCGGCCTGGTCTGAGGAAATTGGCTTTCCGAGCCTCAAAATTCGAGTGTTCACACTCTCCAAAGTTTTCACAATTATATATTTATGATATAGAGAATGAAGTACAAAATAGAATTCATGTTTTGAGGTTAGTATTCTTTCATTCTTGAATAACATGTAAAAAAAAGTAATTTATGTCAGAGGAAATTTATTTTATATCAATTTAAATCTATGAATATCAATTACAATATATGCTAACTTCATATAATTCATTTTCCACAGTTGTGTTCTAAACATAAACAAACTTCATGTTGAGATTGTTGCTGATTTGCAACAAATGCTAGATGACCATAATGTTTTGACCAAGACTTTTAGAATAGTAAGAGATAGATTTCAAGAAAATAGAAACTATAATATTAGACTTAGATTAATAGGGAAGAGGAGCACTAATGGAAGAAGATACAATTTACTAACAATTTCAGAAGTAGCTGCTTTTTTAGTGAGAGATTTTGAACTATCTAGAAGTGATAGAGATTATATTATTGAAACTCAAATTGGACAACTACAAAGGATGAATGCTACCTATTTAAGTATGCAATATCCTTTGCTTTTCCATATGTTGAAGATGGCTATAGAGAAGATATTCCATTTAATCGGGATGATCAACTGGAGTAAGGCAACATGTTATCATACGAGAATATTTTGCTTACAAAATTCAAGAAAGGAAGGATGAAGTTCCGACAATCATGTTTTCCAAAAGATTATTTCAGTAATTCTTGGTTGATGCATACTCAATGATTGAATCTTCTCGATTAAAGTTTATTAGGTATCATTAAAAATAATTGAGAGCTAAGATCTATAAAGGTTTAACATATGTTGTTTTGCATAGGGATACTTCTTCTCAAGGAAAAAGAATAATTCTACCATCTAGCTTTACAGATAGTGCACAATATATGCTCTAAAATTATAAAGATGTTATGGCAATGTGCAAATGAATTCGGTACCTTGATCTTTTCAACACTTTTACTTACAATCCAAAGTGGCCTAAGATTCATAGATTTGTAAATAGCAGGGGCTTAAGTCCTGAGGATCATTCAGATATTTTATGTAGAGTTTTCAAAATTAAATTGGATCCCTTAATAAAGGACCTTCGTGAAAATCAAGTTTTTGGACAAGTAAAAGCAGGTATACAATTCAACTTCTAAAATAATAATTAGAAATTTATTTATAAATTTGCATAAGCTGCGTTCTTTAAATTTAGAGTTAGACTATTTATTTAACTAAGGACTTTTTGGTGTAGTGATTTATACAATTAAGTTCTAAAAATGAGGGTTGCCTCATGCTCACATCTTGATTTTTCTTCATAAGCATAGTAAATATCTTACTATTGCACATATTGATAGAATAATTTCAACAGAAGCACCATATGAATTGACTAAACCTCATTACTATGAGGCTGTAAAAATTTTGATGATGTATGACCCATGTGGTTTCGCTAGAAAATGTTCCCCTTGCATGCAGAATGGGATATATACAAAGTACTTTCCAAAAATGTTTATTGAGTCAACACAATCGATGAAGATGGTTATCCTATCACACAATTGGTTCTTATTATTAAAGTATGGTGCTCATATTAATGTGGAATGGTGCAATCAATCGAAATCCATTAAGTATTTATTTAAGTATATTAATAAAGGTTATGATTTACTACTATTTTTTCTCAAAGTGCATAAGAGGAAGGTTCATCAAATGTTGTAGATGAAATTAATATATATTATGATTATCGATATATATTAGCTTGCAAAGTTGCTTGGAGAATATTTAGTTTTCCAATTCACAATAGAGAACCTTCTATGGAAAGATTAGTGTTTCATCTTCCAAATGAACATAATGTCATATTCTCTTATGATGATCCAATTGATGTTGTTTCCAATAAAACAATCGTAAATGAATCAATGATTTTAGCTTGGTTTTATGCTTGGTTTGTAGCAAATAAAATATTTTCAAAAGCAAGAGAATAACTTATGCATAATTTCCTCTTAACTTTGTATGGAAACAAAAATTGAAAAAAATGGGAGAAAAGGAAAACTTTAAGATTATCTATTGGGATGATTTTCTTGCTCCACCTAGAATTGGCAAGATATATTATCTGAGATTATTGTTAAATGTAATTAAAGGTCTAACATGCTATGAAGATCTCAAGACAACTGACAATTATAAACATCACACTTTTAGAGATGTATGTTATGAACTTGGATTATTGGATGATGATAAAGAATATGTGGATGTTGTAAAGGAGGCAAGTCAATAAGGGATTCCATCCTACCTTAGGCAATTATTTTTTATGTTGTTATCAAATTCTATGTCACAATCGGAATATATTTGGCAGGAAACATGACAATTGTTATTAGATGATCTCCTCCATAAAGAAAGAGCATTATTGAAAACTCCATGTACCAAAATAAATCTTTTTTTGTTATAATATGATTTATTTGTACATAATTGTTATTTTAATTTTATAATATTTATCATTGTGGCCAAATTATGTGCTGAATAATTTAAAATTATGATCTTCATTTATATGGATGATATGGATTTTTTTTTCACATATTTGTGTTAATAAATTAGCTTATGATCCAATATTCTACTCTAAAAGCATATAACCTGCATGGAACAAAAAAAATATCAGATATCTGTAGCTGTATATGAGTCCATGTTTAAGATATCATCAATCTTAATTTGTTTTGAAATTTGAAACTCTTGGAAAATTAAGACAATTTTTGATAAGTCTAAGGTTTAGATGTTAGATCAGTAAATAATCCAGTATTATGTGCTTAAATTGTTTGCTTAGTAGTTTCACGTGAAATATTTTTATCAATTATATTTGCAATTCTGAATTGTTCTATGCAATTCCATCTTAGGTGTAATGCCTAACAGCCTAAGGACTTTCAAGTGTGATGCTAAGTTTTTTTTTTTTTTTGTTTCTTCGAATGCTCTTCTTAATATATTTTGCAAATAAATTCTTTAATTAGAATATTTTTATCATCTAAAATTTTTTATTTATGGATAATTTCTTGTCTAATTTTATAATATTCCATTCTTTTAAAGGCAGAGCTAACAAATGATGAGGTGAAAAATCTTTGTTTGCAAAAATTGGAAAGAATTTTAAAAGGTTACAAAAAAAATTTTTGTGAATTTCCAATAATGCCAAAACTAGTTTACCATTAAAAAGAAGTTAATTTTAGTAATAGATTAATCCTTAATTTTGGCCTAAACCAAAGGTTATAAAAGGCATGTTTCTACTTTATGCATGTCTTGTTTATTTAATTTACTTCTTTTATTTAATTTATATTTGGGAATTAATGTAAAGGATATAATTTCATTCTTTTGTGAGTGTCTCATCTTACTTTATTTGTATTATGGATATTTAGATATTGTAAATGCATGTTTCCATCCTTGTATGGGTGCCCATTATATTTGTTTATTTGAATTTATGATTTGGTTTTCTTGTATTTTATTTACTTTAAATTTCTTGTAATATGAATAATATTATAATAACCTAAATATTTAATAATATTTAGATCTGAAAAGGATGCTGATTCCAACGAACCAGGCGGTATGGGGGTGCTAGGTCACTTTTCAACTTCTCCATGTATACCCAACTTTTCAAAACCAATATGGGTTAGGGATTCCATAGGAATCAAGTCATCCACCCCTTTTATTTCTTTCCCAGCCCGTTCAGGTGGTGACTCATATTCTTTGGGCTTAGGCCTGTGTTTTCTAAGGCCCAAAGCTTAATAGTGCCGAAGTAGTAAGAACCATTCCACTGGGAGTGGGAAAAAAATCCTCGCTCACATTGATACTTTATGAAGCAAACAATGAGAAGCAAACATAGCATTAGGAGGCATGAAAGACCCATTGCTTGAGAAAGATCCAATCCCATTGCAAAAGATAGAAGAGATGCATGCTTGTAGAAACATTGATTGAAGCCTACATATGGGGCAAATTTGTCAATTTGTACCTACATAAGGCGACAAAAGTATCTAGTGACAAAATTGCCAAATTGAAAAGCATAATTCACAGAACAAATGGCTAGAAGAAAGGCATAACTCTTAAATGAATAAAGATACAAATGACAGAAGGTCGATCAAGCTAAAAGAGTTAAAGTTGATGCAAAACAAAGGTCCATTCCCAAGAATAAAGAATTAAGATGAAAATCTATTTCTATAAAGGCAGACATTTCCAAGTGGAATTGTTGAATCATCCACAACCAAGTCTACTCATATTTTTCCAAATATGATGAACTTTTTAGATTTACTGAAGTATCCAAATCTCTAGCCTAAATTAAATTTGTTGAAGTTTCCTAACGGCACAGTTTTATAGATTTGGTTGAAGTATCCAAACTTCTAGCCTAAATTGGATTTGGTAAAGTACCCTGATGATGTAGTTTTGTAGATTTAGATACTTTTGTCGCCTTATGTAGGTACAAATTGAAAAGCATAATTCACAAAACAAATGGCTAGAAGAAAGGCATAACTCTTAAATGAATAAAGATACAAATGACAGAAGGTCGGTCAAGCTAAAAGAGCTAAAGTTGATGCAAAACAAAGGTCCATTCCCAAGAATAAAGAATTAAGATGAAAATCTATTTCTATAAAGGCAGACATTTCCAAGTGGAATTGTTGAATCATCCAAAACCAAGTCTACTCATATTTTTCCAAATATGATGAACTTTTTAGATTTACTGAAGTATCCAAATCTCTAGCCTAAATTAAATTTGTTGAAGTTTCCTAACGGCACAGTTTTATAGATTTGGTTGAAGTATCCAAACTTCTAGCCTAAATTGGATTTGGTAAAGTACCCTGATGATGTAGTTTTGTAGATTTAGTAAAGAAACCAAACCTTCGGCCTATATTGGATTTGGTGAGGTATCCTAATGGTGCAGTTTTATAGATTTGGTAAAGCATCTAAACCTCTAGCCTATATTGGATTTGTTGAAGTATCCTGACTACACATATATAGTGGATTTGTTGAAGCATCCACTTGAAGATCATGGGTTTATTTGAAGTACCTAGACCAATCCAGATTTATTGAAGTATCTGCTTAAAGGTCTTAGGTTTGTTTGAAGCACCCAAACCATATCAGATTTATTGAAGTATCCATTAGAAGATTTTGGATTTATTTGAAGCATCCAAACCCGCTTGGGTTTATTTGAAATACCAAAGCCAAATCAGATTTATTTAAAGTATCCAAACCATCTCAAGTTTATTTGAAACACCCGAATCAGCCTAGATCTATTAAAGCATCTAAGATCAGTTTAAATTTATCAAAGGCATATTGCTTTTCACTCTCTGAATAAATTTAAGATCGTTCAAGTAGGGGGCAAAACTGTAGATCCTTAATTTTGGTCTAAACCAAATTTGGTCCCAATTAAAAAGCCTATAATAAATCTGGTCCCAATTTAAAAGCCCAAATTGAGTCTAGGCCTGATTTAAAAGTTGAATTACCGAATTAGCCCTAAAGGTCATGACAAATTGGTCATTTTTCATGGAAAATTGTCCATGGCTCATAGCTAATTCACCATGAGACTTTGCTCATGATTCAGTTCTTTAAATTTCCTAATCCTGCTTAAACTCAGGCTGATTGAGATAAGCACAAGGTTTTTGGATACAATCTGGACTTTTCAACTAAGATTAAACCTAATGTAACCCTACTTAGCTTTATAAAAAGGAAGCAATAAACAAAGAGGCGAAGTAGCAAGAATTGGGACACGGCAAGCCAAAACAAAAAAAAGCCCTAAAACACAGAGTGTGAAAAAGAAACAGAAGTTAAAGACGCAGCATTAAAGCCAAAGCTTATTTGACCCAAAGGAATTGTAGAGCATCAAGGAAAAACCAACCTTTATAGAAAGGATTGTGCTAAGGCTTGAATCAACATAATTTTTTGGTGGAGCCAACAATGTTGGTAACAAACTCTAATACTTATATATGCTCAATTTTATCATTCTTTTTAATTGTTAACTTTGCATCTTTTGTATGATTTATTACTTCCTTAATCTTGTTTGATGAATTATATGATTAAAGCCCCCAAATGAATCTTAAAACCCTAGTTTTAGGATAAAACCCTAATTGCGCATTCCAAACCCTAATCCCATCCACTAACCCTAATTTTGGGATTAAACCTTAATTATGCATTCCGAACCCTAGTCCCATCCATTAAAACCCTAATTCGATAGTTGAAAAACTTAATTTGATACTAAACCCTAATTCACCCATCAAAACCCTAATTTGATAATTAAAATCCTAATTTGATAATCAAAATCCTAATTTTATCACCAAAATCATAATTTATCATCAAAATCATAATTTATTATCCAAAATTCTAATTTGTGTTTCAAAACCCTAATTTTATGATTAATCTTAGTTTCATTTTAATTAACCACTAATTTTTTATGATTCTTTATGTATGATGATTATTTGTATGTTTGTGGGTTTTAATTACTTATTATTTGGATTGTAAGGTTGTAAAAGACATATTTCTACTTGTGGATTCCTTCTTTATCTAAATTATTTCTTTTTCTTAATTTATTTTTGGGGATTATTGTAAGGGACATGTTTCTACTTTTTATGTGTATTCCATCTTATTTTATTTATATTTTGGACTCAGACATTGTAAATGCATATTTCTATCTCGTATGGTTGCCCATTTTATTTGCTTATTTTATGAATTGATGAATGTTTATTTTAATTACTTGTAATATGAGTAAACATAATAATAACATAAAATTTTAATAATATTTAGACCAAAAAAGGAGGCCGGTTCCAATGACCTAAGCGTTATGGGGGTGCTAGGCCACTTCTCACATTTCTCATACACATCCAACTTTTCAAACCGAGTAAGGGTTGGAGATTCTTTAGGAATTAAGTCATTCACCCCTTCTACTTTCTTCCTGGCCCATTTGTGTAGTGACTCCTATTTCTCTGGGCTTAGACACATGTTCTCTAAAGCCTAGAGCCTAATAGTACCGAAGTTGCAAGAACCAATCCACCGAGAGTGGGGGGCCAAAATCCCTGCTTACACACTCTTTCTTAAAGGAACATTAGCAGCATTTAATGAATTTAGAAATTGAATAAAAATCTATATATGGTAAAATAATGATAGTAGTGAATGAAGACAAAGGTGGATTGTTCATTTTATATGGTTATAGAGATACTGGCAAGACTTTCATTTGGAGGACTCTGTCTTTTGGAATAAGATCTAAATAAGGTATTGTGTTAATTGTTGTATCAAGCGATATTGTATCCCTTTTATTACCAAGAGGTCGAACAGATCATTCGAGATTTGCAATTCTTCTCTACCCAAATGAAGATTCAACATGCAACATAAAGCAAGGTAGTCCCTTAGCCAATCTTATTGTTAAGACAAAGTTGATTATTTAGGATGAGGCACTAATGATGCATAAATATTATTTTGAAGTCTTTAATCTAACTCTTAGAGATATTCTCATAATTGAAAATGTATTCAATTTAGATCAACCATTAAAAGGTAAAACATTGGTTTTTGCCTATGATTTCAAACAATTTTTTCTTATCATTGCAAAAGGTAATATGTAGGATATTGTCCATACTACTCTAAATTCTTCGTATTTATGGCCCCACTTTCAAGTTTAGAAATTGATAAAGAATATGAGGTTGTAAGAAAATCAGTTGGGCATACATTTAAATGAGTTGAGAAATTTTTCTGATTGGATTTTGGCAATTGGTGATGAAAGAATTAGAAATTCAATTAATGGCATTAAAAAAGTTTGAATCCCTTATAATCTTCTCATAAATCATTATGATGATCCCACATATGCTATTGTCGAAAATACATATCCTGATTTCTTTAGTCATTTCAGTGATGTGGATTATCTCCAACATAGAGCAATTCTTACTCTTACTCTTGACATGCTGGAATCAATCAATCAATGGGTGGTTTCACTTAATCATAGTCCTGAGAAATTATATTTGAGTTTTGATACAGTTTGTATGTCTGATAATGCATTTAAGTCTTTAGAATATGTACATACACTAGATTTGTTAAACATTATTAATTGTTTTATAGTTTCAAATCACTCTATCATATTAAAGGTTAGTGTTCCTGTAATGTTACTGAGAAATATACATCAATCATCAGGATTATGTAATCGCATAAGATTAATCATCACAAAACTTGGGAATTGGGTTATTAAAGTAAAGGCTTTATCTGGAACCATGGTTGGAGAAAAAGTATTCATCCTAAGAATGACATTAATTCCATCTGTTGTAAGAATACTTTTTTAAATTTTAGAGAAGGTAGTCTTCAATCACATTATCTTTTGCGATGCCTATTAATAAAAGTTAAGGTAAATCATTATCCCATGTGGGGTTATTTTTAAGGCAAATTGCATTATTTGGCCCATATACTTTAATGCTTTTTTCTATTGAGTCCTTATACCTTAATTGTGACATATCAAGCCCCTATGCATTGTTGTCTCATGCAAAATTGACCATGTTTCAACATATTATTTTAACGTCATTATAATTGAGGGTTTAATAGAAAAAATAGTATAGTACAGAGGCCAAAATGATTATTTTTTTTTTCTTTTCTTTTTTAATTATACATGAAAAATTAAGGTAACATGAGCTTTTACATCAGGATATTATCCTATATATGCTAATACTACCATTGGTTAAACAAAGTATAATACAATTTATCATAACCAATTAGAAGTGCAAAGATATATGTAAAATTTAAAGAACCTTAAAAGCAAATAAAATAAAATAAAAATTCTAACTTGGTCCTTAATTAATAGAAGAAAAAGATGTTTATCACCAAACTGGAAATATTAAAATGCTATTCAAAAAAAACTAGAAATACTAAAATATTTCATCTTAAAGTGTAGAGAAGCCAACTGGTAAAAAATTTTGAATTTTTGAGGATTATAAGTCTTACAGATTATAAATTGTTGAGGATTATAAAATAATTTTGACCATAACTTCCTTTTAACTATTAGTTTGCACGTGAAGTAGAAGCGTCGTGAAATGTTATGATCATTTTATGTGTTTTTAGGATAATTTTATTTGCTTTTTAGTAATTTTTCTAATATGTTTGTAAAGTTATTTGAAGGTTTTTGGTGATTTAGGTTGGAGCATGAAAAATAGAACTTAAATCGACTTGTTGAAGTCAATTGGGAAGGAAAAGCATTGAACACGGCCAAGATGGTTCAAGCTTAGTCGTGTCCTCCATTAGAAAAATTAAAATTTTTGGCAGAGCTCGACACACTCACCATCTTGGTCATGCCTCTGACCATGTCACATGACATTGCCAGGACAAATTTGAAGCTTGGCTATGTCTTTAACAAGAATAACTTGAAGTTCACATAGCACTGGACACATGGAAAAGACAGCCATGTCCTTGAAATGTCCAAGACAAGAAATCATTTAGATGTGTCAAGACTAGAGAAGAGAAAGCAGAAGCAGACATGGTCAGAAGACATAGCCATGTCAATGACCGTGTCACTGCACACGAGCTCAAGAAAAGAACCACCAAGAGAAGGCAGAAGCAAACACGGCCATAAGACTTGGCCATGTCGCAAGCCATGTCCAAGGAAAGATTGAAAGACATGGGCAGGACCAAACTGACTTGATCGTGTCTATGAGAGATTCCCTTTTTAATTTTAACATGTTTAGTGGAACAAGAGACAAGAAGTAATGTTTTTGAAGTTAAATAAACTCTTATATGTGATTTATTATGAAAATTTGTCTTTGAATAATGCACATGTAAATTACGCAACTACTGAGCGAGAGATGTTAAATGTGGTATTTGCATTTGATAAATTTAGATCTTATTTGATAAATTCTAAGGTCATTGTATTTTTTAATCATACGGCCTTAAAATACCTGTTGACTAAACCACAGACTAAATCTAGGCTCATTAGGTGGGTTCTTATACTACAAGAGTTTGACGTAGAGATTAGAAATAAAAAAGGAAGTGAAGATGCAGTTGCTGACCACCTTTCTAGGTTGCAATGTGATGACGATGATGCACAAATTGCTCAAGAAAGTGCTTTTGAAAAATTTCCTGATGAGCACTTGTTTCCTATAAATCAAGTACCATGGTATGCAGATATTATTAATTATCTTTCTTGTGGTATTTTGAGAAAGGACTTAAATTTTTAGGCCAACAAGAGGTTTTTACATTCCTATAAATATTACTTTTGGGATGAACCATACTTGTTTAGAATTTGCAAGGATGAGATCATTAGAAGATGTGTGCCAGAAGAAGAACAACTGCAAGTGCTGCAATTTTGCAACAATATGTATTATGGACATTTCGGAGGTAAGAAAACTGCAGAGAAGATTCTTCAAAACATTTTGTATTGGCCTAACTCTTTTTAAAAATGCTTATAACTTTTGTATAAGACGTGATAGATGATAAAGAGCAGGAAATATAAGAAAGAGAAATGAAATGCTTCTTAATATTTTTGTTGTAGTGGAAATTTTTGTTGTATGGAGAATTGATTTCATAGAACCATTTCTCAAATCTTTTAGGTTTGATTATATCTTTCTTGCAGTAGATTATGTGTCCAGATGGGTAGAGGTTATCCCTACTAGAACCAATGATGCTAATGTTATTTTGAAATTTTTGAAGGAGTACATTTTGAGCAAGTTTAGAACCCCTAAAGCGATAGTCAGTGATGGAGGAAGCTACTTTTGTAACAAGTGGTTTGAAAAGTTGATGAACAAGATGGGTATTCGGCACAAAGTGGCAACTTCATATCACCCCCAAACATCTGCCCAAGCTGAAATTTTCAACAAGTAGATCAAAGGAATTCTAGAGAAGACAGTGAGTACAACAAGAAAGGATTGGGTGGCACATCTTCCAGAAGCACTTTGGTCATACTGGACAGCTTCTAAAACACCTTTGGGAATGAGTCCATTTGGTCTAGTCTTTGGAAAGACATGCTACCTACTGGTGGAATTGGAGCACAAAGCCTATTGGGCAATCAAGGCTACAAATATGGACTTAGATGGGGGTGAAATAGCACAAAATGTTGTAAATTTCTGAGCTAGATGAGCTTAGAAATAAAGCCTATGAGAGTTTAAGGATTTAGAAGGAAAAAACTAAGGCAATGCATGAAAAGATGATCCTTAGAAGAACCTTCGAACCAGGAATGAAAGTCCTTTTATTCAATTCAAGGATGAGGCTATTCCTTGGAAAGTTTAAGTCTCATTGGAGTGATCCATTCCAAATTGTTCAAACCTTCCCCTATGGAGTTATTGAATTGTTAAATTTGAAGATGAATGAAACTTCAAAGCAAATGGCCAAAGAGTGAAACCCTACTTGGAGGAATTGAAAGGTGCAACAACCATTGAAAGTGTTTTCTTTGTGGATACATGAAGCAACCATGTCCAGCTAGTACGATGTTAAATAAGCACTTGATGGGAGGCAACCCATTGGTTTGAAATTTTTATTTTATTTATTTTAAGAAATTTTTGAATTCTAATTATGTTTAAACTAGTTTGTTGAAAGTTTGAATGGAATATGTGTTATAATGATTTATTTTTGTTGTGATTAAGTTTCAGGAGAAGCAAATGAAGGAAAAAGGTTGATCAAAATTGGACATGAGCTAACACACCCAGAGACATGGCCAAGACAGAGAAAACACGGCCAAAACATCAATTTGTTCAAAAAAATTTACATTGGCAGTAGTAGACACGGCTAGACGACACGGCCATGTCAATGACCGTGTCAAGCCACTCTGAAAACAAGCTCCAGACACAGAACTGAACATGCTCAAGTATCTTGGCCGTGTCAATGCCATTTCCCAAATGCTTATTTTTACACAGTAAAAGACATAGCCTAATGTCTTGGTCGTGTCATCCCAACATGGCTAAGACAAGGGAAACAACTTAGCTATGTCTCTTCCAATACTTTAAAGCCCATATTTCACAAACTAGACACGGCCACTCAGCTTGGCTGTGTTCGTGGCTGTGTCCAATATAAACAACCCATGACACGGCCAAGACAAGTACAACTTGGTCATGTCACTCATTTCAACACTTTTAAAACCTAATCCTTCTCCTCTCTTATCTCTCATTCAAACCCTAAAACTCCATTTTCCCTCTCCCCCACCAATCTCCAACACAACCAAGACATCACCCACCCCCCAAAAACTCAATTTTTCATCAAATTTCTTAATTGTTCTTCAATAAAACACCATTAAACCTTCTTTCATTCCATTTCCAGCAATATCAAAATGCCAAGAACAAAGATGGTGTCCCATCATAGGATAAAGCAAGCTCCATCATCCTCTTTAGCTTCTTCTAGAAGATTGGCCTTTTAAGTTAGGGGATTCTTCCCCTCAAAGTATGTGAGCTATAAAACTCTCAATGCTTTACAAATTAAGGAAAATTTCAACATGTATGTGAAGAACTTAGGTTAGGAGAAATTCATCACCCTTAAACCTTTGCAATTTCAATAGCTAAAAATTGAGCTTCTTTCCTCTAGTAAAGTAGAAAAAGATGAATTTAGGCTTTACACTAGGCTAGGATTCAAATTGAATGGGAAATCATATATGATTAATATTGAATGCTTGAATGACATATTTAGTTTTAATCAAGAGGGAAAAAGAACTGTACCTAAGGACTTTAAGCAACAATTTGCATGGGGAGCATTAGGTTTAGGCCAAACTTATGTGGCTAAGTCGGCCAAAGCAACTCAATTGCAAAACCCCGTATTGAGATATTTGCACAGATTCATGACTTGTAGCTTCTTTGCTAGGAAGGAAAGCCCTAAGGTAGTTAAACTTAATGAGTTGTTCTTCTTAGATTGTGCCAATAATGCTACACCGGTGATAATGTAAAGGATTTTGGGTGCTATTTAAATTGGTGGATTGGTAACCATCCTTGCCTTGGCTCTTGATATAGAATTTAATCCTTATAGTTACAACATACAAAGGATTTTGGCCAATGATATGCTGGATATTTCCACTCTAGAGAAAATATGTATGATAACCAGGAGTGGTGGAGCTTATGTGATGGCTTCTGGTGAGCCTAGTGCACAGGGGGATAGACAAAAATGTCTATGAGTTGATGATGAATCTGATTCGGATTTACTGGATTTAGATGAAGATGCCCCAATTTTGGATAATTATGAGTTGGTCATCAAGATAGAAGCCCTAGAAAATAAGGTTGATCATAATCATACCAAAGTACACAATCAACTGGAGCTAATCATAGCAACTTGGCCAAGCTTCTTAACCTTCATCCCTCAGTTGCATCATCGTCACAATTTCCACCGTAATAGCTCCAACTTGCTTCAACCTATTGAAAGTTTTCTTCACTTATTTTCTATTTTTGGATGATTCAGTTTCTTTTTTTTTTTAATTATTGACACTTTACATTTTGTTATTTCCTTTTATCTTTATTTTGTTTTTGGAAATATTAATGTTTTTTTTTGGAAAGGGTAAGTAGCTCCCTATCTCATGCTAAGGAATAATGGAATACAGGTTTTACCTAACTCCTTTTCTCTTAAATTGTGCATATTCACATTGGGGACAATGTAAATCTTTAAGTGTAGGGTGTTCAAGTTTTCTTATAACTCATTTTTATGTGTTTTGTACTCATTCTTGTGTGTTTTTCTTATTCTTGTGTTTTTGTTGAGTTTCTTAGTAATATATTGTTTATGAAGTTTGAAAAGTTCAATTGTTATAATATTTTGATAGATAACCTTTAGAATTTTTGTAGCATGAGTTTGAGAATTGATTAGAATTGATACTCATTGTCAAGATTGATGATTATTCCTTGCATTACCTTAAACTTGTGAGGAATTGAACATATTAAGTTGGGAATCAACTTATTATCCTTTGTGTGAGCATTCTTGATTGATATATTGCTAGAACTTGCTTAGATATGCATTTTGAGACCACATAAAAATTTTAATTAAGCATCAATATGATTAAGGTAATTAGGTGTACCCATTTAGCTTAAAAGGCCAACCTTGAATATAACCTTAGTTAGCCAATTTTGAGCCTTTTCATTTTCCCTCTCCTTTCTTTTACACAATAACATTAGTCGTAAACCATTTCTCTCCAACTCTTTTCCTTTCATTAAGATCAAGAGCATTTAAAGAGGTTTAGTGCATTATTTGTTGTGTCAATAAAGTGTGAGCTAAAAAATATATATGTGTATTTAATCGCTGCTCTTATGGCTAGGGTTGGAAGGAATTGGTTGTGACTTTTGCAAGTGTAATTAAGTATAATTTCTCTTGTGGGGGGTGTTTTAGCATAAAAGGGGCTAAGTGAGTCAAGATTGTTTCCTTTTGGAGATTGTTGGGTCACATACATATGTAATTATTTCATTCTTGAAATACTCTTGAATTTAATGAATAGCTCATAAATCCAAATATCATGCCTTCACCTTAAGCCCCATTACAACCAAATGAAAAACCATATAATTGATACTTGATTGTAATTGAGTAGTGGATATTTGATTGATAAGAAAGCTTATAGTTATATTCTTTCATTGAATGTTAAGAGTGTCAACACTATCTTGATTAAAAACTTAAGAGATTTGGTGAGGGAGTGACAACTCTTGGTATGCTTGGAAAACCATTGAATTACATGAGTGTTAATTTTATTTGAATTGATAATGATTGTGGACTTTAAGAGAAGGAAGTCTTGATATATCCTTATAACTCTTGAACTTGATTAAACTTTTCTTGTATGGTTTTGTTCTTAATTTTGCTTGGGGACAAGCAAAGAATTAAGTATTGGGTAATTGTTAAGATCATTTTTATATGTGCTTTTAGGATAATTTTATTTGCTTTTTAGTAATTTTTCTAATATGTTTGTAAAGTTATTTGAAGGTTTTTGATGATTTAGGTTGGAGGATGAACATATGAAAGATAGAGCTTAAATTCACTTGTTAAAGTCAATTTAAAAGAACAAGCATTGAATAGGGCCAAGATTGTTCAAGCTTGGCCATGTCCTTCATTAAGAAAATTAAAATTTTTGGCAAAGCTCGACACACTGACCATCTTGGTTGTATCTCTGACCATGTCACATGACATGGCCAGGACAAATTTGAAGCTTGGCCGTGTCTTTCATAAGAATAACTTGAAGTTCACACAGCACTGGACACATGGAAAGGACACAGCTGTGCTATGTCACACCACACAGCCAAGACAAAAAATCATTTGGTCGTGTCCTTCCCCAAGAGATAAGAGAAGAGAAAGAAGAAGCAGACACGATCAGAAGACACAACCGTGTCTATGACCATGTCACTCCACATGAGCTCAAGAAAAGAACCACCAAGAGAAGGTAGAAGCAGACATGGCCATAAGACTTGGCAGTGTCGCAAGCCGTGTCCAAGGAAAGATTGAAAGACACGGCCAGGACCAGACTGAATTGGCCATGCCTATGAGAGATTCCCTTTTTAACTTTAGCACGTTTAGTGGGACAAGAAAGAAGAAGTAATGTTTTTGAAGTTAAAATGTGAACTACTTTTTAGAAAAGAATGTTTTAAAAAATTAAAAAGGGGGAACAAATAGAAGTGAAGAGTATGGTGCAAGGCTGGAGAGCATGGGTTTAAATAAAAAATATATAGGTAATTGAGTTGGAGATGGAGAGAGTTTTTATTAAAAATAGAAGAATAGAGGAGGGAAGACACATGGGTTGGAGGTGAGGAATTTTCATAGCTGGACTTTTCTGAGTTCCAAGGGGAAAGCTCTAAAATTAGTTTAGGAAGATTTTTATCCTTTGATCTTTATTCATCCATTTTTCTGCACAAAACTTGTTTTGCAAAAGCTTTTGGAAGAGGTTTAAGGATTCTTCACCAAAATCAAGCAAAGTTGGAGGAAGAACAAAAGAATATCAACTCTAGTCTTCATAAAACTAGGTTTTGCTATTCCTTGAAGTAGTTCAATTAATTCATTTCCAAATTTTTGTTGGTTTGTTATGAACATTAATATTTCAATGGATATTTGCGATTTGATTTCAATTGAGATGAGTATGTGCTTTGATTTGATAATAATAAGCTAAATTATTCATGCCTAGGATTTGCAATAGATTTGATTAAATGATTTAATTCAAGTATTTCCATTAATATACCTTGTTATGTGAGTTGATTACATTGGATTGAATGTTAGGTTGATAGATCGGTCACCTATTAATCTCTAGATATTGAATAAAGAACCGAAAGTTGAAATTTGATATTGAAAATATGTATTCAACTACCCTAAGAATGAATTAGAAATATAAGTTCAAGGGTTCTCTTAATTTGCAAATTTAAAATAATTAGTTGTTGTTAATTTATGAATGTGAGAACTAATGAATTAAAAATCGCTAATTAATCATAAGAACAAATTAAGTTACAAGGTTATATTAATGGTAATTTAAAAATTAAACATTTGATTGAATCAAATTGTAAATCCTAAGTATCCTTTTGAAAGTTTCAATCAATTTTGTGCAATTGTTATTTATTTTACTTGTAATCTTAAATTTCTTTTACCATTTCAACAACATACACTCAAACTTTAATATTTTGTTTTAATCAAATTATTACGAACAAATACCTTCCTTGTATACTTGCGAAAGTCGCTTTGTATTAGTATTAAGTAGAACACAATACGAAACTCACGTTATCTTAATTTCTCATGTACAATTAAAAAGAAAAGTAAAAAGAATCATTTTGGCCGTTGTACTATACTATTTTTTCTATTTAGCCCCTAATTATAGCGGCGTTAAAATAGTATGTTAAAAAGGGTCAATTTAGCATAAGATAACATTATATAGGAGCTTAAAAGGTCACAATTAAAGTATAAGGACTTAATAGAAAAAAGTATTAAAGTTCAAGGGCCAAATAATATATTTTGCCTATTTTTAAAGAGACATATTTACATATGGACAACTTTATGTTGCTCTTTCAAGAGTTACAAGTAAAAAATGGTTGAAGACTTTAATTTATGATGATGATGGATAAATTACAAATGAAGCTACAAGGACTCAATAGAAAAAAGTAATAAAGTACAGGAGCCAAATAATGTATTTTGCCTATTTTTAAAGAGACATATATATACACAATTAAAGTATAATGAATCAATAGAACAAAGTACTTAAGTATAAGGGTCAAATAATATATTTTGACTATTTTTAAAGAGACATATATTTATATATGGACAACTTTATGTTGCTCTTTCAAGAGTGACAAATAAAAAAAGGTTGAATATTTTAATTTATAATGATGATGGACAAATTACAAAGGAAGCTACAAATGTAGTGTATAAAGAACTTTTCCGTAATTTAATTTGAGATATTATTAGATGTATTTTTCATTAAATTTTTATGTATTATTATTTGTTTTGAAACACATTATATTTTAATTAATCTCAAGTTCATTTAAATGGGATTTTATATAAAAATATCAATACAATTTTATTTTGTTATATATTAATTTTCTTTATATTGCCTCATGCATCGTGCGGATTTTAATAATAATAATAAACAAATAAAGAAAAATCGAGTGTTAAAAATGAATAAATAAACCATAAAAAAGTAGAATAAATATATAAAAGAAAATCAAATGTGTTCAAGAAAACTACAAATTTGAACAGTATTGAATAATTTAAAACTAAAATGAGAAATAAAAGAAAATGCTTGACCATCGACCTATAAAAAAATAGATGCTACCTTGCTAAATTAATGATATTGAAAAAATTTAAAATAGAAAAAAAGAAATTTTATAAAAATAAATAAATAAATAAATAAACCTATCCAATATTCACTTTTAAAATCAAGTTACAATTGAAAAGGGAAAAAAAAAGAGTTTTACAAAACAACCCTCAAAAGCAAAATTTATTTCAAAAGTACCATGGCTTAAATTTTTCAAAAGCACTCCAAAAACTTGAAAAATTACAAATATGCAAAATTGCCGTAATTTCGTCAAATCTCTATAATTTTTTTTAAATTGTATATGTTATGTATATATTATGGATATGTTATAAAACTTTTCAAAATAAAAATATAAACACTGAGTTTATTTAAAATATTATTTTGAAAAATAATAATTTTAAAAAAAATAACATAATTTTATAAAAATTTCTCACAAAAGAAGCTTAAGAACATTTTATAACATCATTTTATATGCTTTAGATATGTTATGTATATGTTGTAGATATGTTATGTGTATATTACAGATATTTTATATTTCAGTCTTTATATTATGTATATATTGTAAATATATTATATATATATTATCTATTAACCCGTATATACTGGTTAATTATAATATTTATGTTGCTGATATATTATGTATATGTTGAAGATATATTATGTATATGTTGGATATGTTATGTATATATTCAGGGGCACAGACACATTAAGAAAAAGGGGGTAGTTGTCCCCCTTCTCTTTTTGAAAATATGAATATATATATATATACTATTTTTAAAAAAGTTTTAAATTATTTATTAATTTTTTTAAAAAATTTTAAATTGCCTTCCTTTTTTTAATTTTTACAAGAAATCAAAAAAAATTATAATAAATTATTTATTCTATAAGCAATAACTCCCTTTTAAAAAATTAACAAAATATTGATAATACAAATACAGAAAAATAAAAAAAAGGGATAAATTTTCTAACTAAATTAATTTAAACTCATTTAATAAATTAAAGGACTCATTTATTTTAATTATTTTTTAAGAAATTATATTCATTATTTAATTTTTTTTATTTTATTTTTATTATGAACAATCTTATAAATTTAAAATTCTATATACATATATATTAATATTTTTTATTAATTATTTTTTTAATAATGAAAGTATATTATTAATAAATTTATAAAATACTATTAAAATAAAAAAAGAGATAAATAATTACGGAAGAAGTTAAAATTTGTAAAAGAAATTTTGCCTCCCTTTGTTTTAAAGTCTGGCTCCGCCCCCTGTATATATTGTCGTTATATTATTTTTCAATCTTTATATATAAATAAATAATAAAAATATAAATCAAAATGAAGCAAATACAACTCAAAAGAAAGGATATATCAATTCAAGAAATATGAAATTGATAAATTTCTTTGAGACATTTTATCAAACAAGTGAAAGACAATATGGTTCAAAAGCAAAGAAAAACTCTAATATTTCAGTTAAACAACGCCAAAATAAAGAAAATAAAGAAAAATTATAAATATAAGGACATGTACAATCTTAGATTCCTCAAACATATACAAATGAATCATTACAAAAAAAGAAAAAGAAGAAACGGTAAGAAAAAGAATAAGACAAAAAATTAAGAAAAAGAAGAAGGAAAAAAATCATTCAAAAAAAAGAAAAAAAAATGTTAAGAACAAGAGATGTTAAGAGGAATAAGAAGAAGAAGAAGCAGTAATAAGAAGAATAATAAATATTGTACCATATATTTAAAAAATATATATATATTTGAGCCCTTAATTTAATCACTTTCGAAATTAAACCTTTGTATTTAATTTTGGTATCATTGAACCCTTAAAATTTTTAATTTATGAAAATTAAGCTCTCAGCTAATAGATTAGCTAATGAAGGCCATGTTAACTAAGGGACTATCATGTGAAGTATTTTAATAAAGGCCTGACACTTTTATTATGTTTTCATATAAGAATAAAATTTGTAAAAATTTAATTTTATCAAATTTATAGAAAAAAATAAGTTAATAGTATTCATTTAACAATTAAATTAAAATTATATTAGTCAGAGAAACTAAACTTAATTAAAATATAATAAATAACATATATAATAATAATTTCTTAAATTTTAATATTATTAGTTATTAACATATTACAAAATAAATAAATTAATTAAAAATTAAATTAATTATTTACTGTATATATAATAAATGTATTTTTATATAAAAATTTAATTCATATTATTCCAATTAATTTTTTTTTCAAAAGAAAGTACAAAGTTCTCTTGTACCAATAAACACATTGCAAAGTGTAAGATACGCTCAAGTTTGAGTTACCAGTATTTATGCCCCACGCACATAACTGCTATCAGCTAAGAGTCTAATTTTTATGAGTCAAATTTTGAGAGTCCAATGTCATTAAAGTTAAGAGTATTAATGTAAAAAAGTTACTAAATTCGGAGGCTTTAAAATATATTTTTTTAAAAAAATAATAAAAAGATAAGAATATAAAATAAGAAAGTTAAAGGTGAAAAAAATATATATACAATTTTTTTTAAAATAAAACTTAAAAATAATAATTCATGTTATTTCCGAAAAAAATTTATTGTGTTCAATTTGTCTACTGAGTCAATAAGAAACTGAAAGGCCAGGATAGTTGGGCCTAAACTGTTAGGCTTCAAATTCTCCCACCTCTCTCCTGTTATCAACTGAATCTGGCAAAGGAGAGAACTACCACTGCATAGCAATTGAGTAGGACAAATAGACACGCATGTTTTTATTTATTTTTTATTGATTTCAGCATGCTTCAAAGTTCGAAACATATCATTGAGTCAAAATTCAGTGAGAATGTTTCTCAAGGTTTGATAAGCTCTTTTTATTATTGAAGCAGCACAAAACTTCTACGTACGCGTAAATCTATTTATTGATTTGCCTCGGTGATGGGCACATCTAAAAAGTCAAAAAACAGATATTGAAGGTTTTTCCAAGAAATTATTGAAAGCAGAATGTTGATAAAAAATAGTAAGGCTTTGGAACTTATACTAGTACTTCTATGCTCATTGTTTCACATGATTGTTGATTTCAGTTTTGATAATATTAGCGATTCATGCCTTGTGTATTCAGACTAAAGATTTTCATTATAAAAATAGTGTTAAATTTTTTTGTATATAAACATTGTTATCTTGACCTTTCTTAGGAGTTCAACAACTGATTTCCTGCACCATGAGACAGTGCTTGGCTACTGTCCAATTCGTATCATGAATTCTTTACGTGCTGATTTAGGCAAGTATCGGCAAGGGCAGTGTGCACCGCTGCACCAATTGGCAGAGCATCTTCGTCGAGAAAGAAGTGAGGAGAGTGGGGGGAATGAATTGAACCAATTTTTTCATTTCTAATCCCAATACTAAACATGACTCCAGGAATCAATTCTTGATAGAAGGCAAAGTCCTCACCAGCCATCACCTTCTCACCTATCTTCACATTCTCAGCACCAAGAAGACCACCGATCCTCTGAACATGCATTTTTAACTTGTCGTCATTCACAACAGCAGGATATGGTGGGTGTTCTTCCTCTTTCATGTCAATGTATGCCTTGCATCTGTGCACAGCTGCCTGACCATTAATTACCTACAAATCAAATAGTTCCAATACCATTAGCTTTACCCAAAACCATTTTGCTAGTCAAGCCAAAACTTGATAAATACATATGTTAAAAGTGATTACAATTTAAATTACTTAACTGAGGTTTATGATATATAGACTTCATAAATGTAAATAAAAACTTGTTTGAGCTTTAATGTGAAATACGTATTAAAAAGATCTCATTTCAAATGCATCCACTTATATTTTGAGAAAAAGTACATTTTTCCTCCTTTTAAAGTTCAGACATTTATATATAAATTTTGGACTAAAACTCAAGTTTATTGGATTTCAAATTCTTTATCAAAATACAATCTCAGGTTCTAAAGTCAGACAATGTAGCTCACAATCCAATCCCCCTTCTTTACTCCCCTTCCCCTTAACCTTTCAAACACACCACTTTGCGAAGCACACAACTAGGAATACTTGTTATAGAACACAATTGATAGGCTTGGAAAGGAGGAACATTAAACTCAGTAATATGTATAGGATATTCAGATGAGGAATTACAAACCAACAAGGGCATGCACGGACACTTGGAGACAAAATAGATAAAAAAAATACTGATTTTTTCCATTAAATCCAAACTCAAAAACAAGTTACTGCTTTTTACCTCTTTCAACCTCTGTTGGAGCCCATGCAAGCCCTCAGTTGTAAGACTCCTCAAAGTGCCACCAAATTCAGCATATGGTGGAATTACATTTAAGGCAGTCCCACCTCTGACATAAGTAACGGATAGCACCTACACCAGAAACAAAGAACCAGTATTAGCAGAAAATGGATGTTTAGATTCCTGTTTAAACAGATTGAAGATGCTAAAAAAATAAGAAAAATAAACAAGTACCAGTATTAACAGAAAATGGATGTCTATATTCCTGTTTAAACAGATACTGGAGAATAAGGGAAAAAAAGAAAGGGGATTTTCCTCTGCAACTAAATAAAAGTGACAAATGTGATCTTTGATGTCTTTCAACTAGTGGTCTAACAGAATCAGACAAACCCTAAAAAAGATAGGACTGGAAAATAAAACCGGTTGAGGCTATAATGCACACATATTAAACCATCTCGTATTGGGTTTCATTAAAGCCAGTAAGAACCTCAGACATTATGTGTTATCAGCTAAGTGACAATAAAGAAGCTACAAAGACACATTGCTAACTGAGGTATACTTCACTGTGCAAGGGATCAACTTCTCTCGAGACGAGCTGTTGCAATGCCAGAGTTGCAAATGATACAGCAAGTATTGGATCCACATTAGTATGAGGCTCTGCAGCATGGCCACCTTTGCCTACAATTTTAGCTTCAAAAACAGACACTGCAGCTAACAGTGACACTGACAGATGATATGCTTCCAGTGGTAGTCCAGCATCAATGTGCATACCAAATATTGCTTCAGCGTCACCTAGTGCACCTTCTTTTGTCATATGAGATGCACCAGCACCACCCTCCTCAGCTGGTTGGAAAAGAAGTCGCACAGTACCCTCCAAAATCAAATGAAAGAAAAGTATTCAATTCACCTAAGTTAGAAAGCTGTACAAATTTGAAAAAAAAAAACCGCAGGGACACAATAACATGACAGAGGGGGAGAGAGAATAAGAAGTGGGGGGAGGAATTCTCATACAATGAATGTAATACAATCCAAGCAATGGCTTCATTATCGTGTGTAACTGGAAAGCCCATGCAACAGAAGAACCAATAGAATGAATAGTCATCACCATATTCTTCCCTTTCTATTGAAAGATTAACCTGCCATGTGGCTTCAGCTATTGGTGAGTGAAGCAATAACAGTAGATGTTGGGCTATTTATGACCATTATAACCAGAAAAATTATGTTCACAGACTATTATGTTTTTTTTGTCACAGAACATTATGTTTTGACCCCCCATTCATATTCACCAAAATCGCTACCTGTAAGCATCCAAATTCACAAATTTTCATTACCATCACCCACATTAGCATGGTTTAGAATTTTCATTACCATCATCCACATAAGCATCCAAACTCACTCCTATGCACTTCCTATGTGTTCCAGCCGGAAAGTTTAATGTCTCTTGAAAAAATGATTGCTTCTTGCTTGCACTGCTTTCATCGCTCATAGAAAATTTCACCAAATTTAGAAAGCAAGATAATTTGTAATTACCCCCATCGAAGTAAACAGATGAGCTTTCCCAGGCATCTTCCAGTCCAATTCTATAGCATTCCAACTTCAAGATTTGGTGGAAAATCCCAACAATCTTGTAGTGTGAGGATATATAGTGATCAAAGGCCAACTATAATTGACTTGAATAGCTTACCACTAGGACTAGGTCGTCAATCTTCACAACCTTGTGGATCAAAGGGACGCAAACTACTTTTTTTTTTGTACTTTATAAAAAGCAATACATGATTTTAGTTTAACAATCATCCAAAACGAAGTTGACAAGTAGATAAGGTATTATATGGAGATAGAAAAAGAGAGTAGTATATAGATGCATACTAAAACCTGCTGAGCATGAATTTCTTTTGATATTAAGAAAGCCTAAGGAAAATTATCCACGTTGCCTGCCTTAAGGGACAGAATTTTATTTGAATTAAATGGGGTTTGCCCTCTTCTACCTTGCTTGACTTATTATAAAGTTTAGTGCTGAAACAATGCCTATTACACATCTAACTCAATGAATAGACAAGATCTTAAGTTTGTGTTTACGCTGATTGCAATTAAATCATTCCACATCTAACTCCAATAGCTGTTGCAATTAACTCTGCAAACATTAGCAGAAACTGCCCATAAGATCATCAAATTTGAGTAAGCAATAAGCATCACATAATTAACTGACCTTAAGTTTGTGTTTATGCTGATTAAGCAGCTTGGCAGCGCCAAGGAGCATTGTAGTGTGAGTGAGCATCGTGTCCACATCCGTGCATTTTACCATCAATTTTACTCTTGTGCTCCCAGTCAACCAGTTCCTACATATCACCAATAAAGCAATTATACTTTCCTACCAACCGTGTAAGGGATATCAAACTCTGAAAAGAACAGAGAAATACTTGCAAGGGAAGAGCATCCATGTCGGCCCGCAGAGCAACGACAGGGCGAGAACCCGAACCAATTTGGGCGACAACGCCAGTTTTAGCAACTGGGTATTCATAAGTGATGCCAAGCCTATCGAGTTCAGTACGAATAAGAGCACTGGTGTTGTATTCTTGAAATTTGAGTTCTGGGTTCTCATGGATTTGTCTTCTGATGGATACTAACCAATCTTTATCTTGCTGGGCTGAGCTTAAAATCTGCTGCAAGCAGGTAAGATCGTGACTCGCATTTCCATTAAGTAAAACAAGAAAGAGAAGCAAAATAATTTGAGCTATGAAATGATTCATCCGAATCTACTACTTTTTCGAACCGGAGAAATATTCTTCAAATTAAAGAAGTGTAACAATTAAATCAAACAAAATATGCGAACCAATTACAGTTCTCGATGCTGATATTTAATTTTAATCTAATCTGAATGCTAGTTGCCAACCTTCGCGTGAAATAGTTAGATGAGTTGGATTAGAATCAGTTTTGCCAATTACTCATTTATCTATTAACTTTAACCAAATTAATACAATAATTCTCATTTTTAAGAAGTTAATTAAATAATTTCAACTTCATTTCTCAATAAATTATTTTTTATCTAAATTATTAAATTTTATTAATTAAATATATATATATATATATATATTGTTAATAAAGTGAGAATTTTATTGCCAACATGGATAAACAATTACTTAATATAAAATGTATACGAATTATGAGTCCAGCCAAACAACACAACTAGACTAGGATTCATCCCCATATCCCAAGCTCCCAAAAGCCAGGAACTATATGCCAAAAGAGTTCCCAGAAACCAACTTACTCCCCATGCTGAAAACCAACCAAAAAAACAAAAGCCCAAATGTCTGCTTGCAGACTGTACAAACATAATTCAAAAGAAGCAGAGGTTCCCAACCTAAGACTTTAGCTGCAGAACCAGGCCAACCAAATATCAGAACCGTCAGACCATTAGCACAGGTCCAGCACTCAAAATAAACAATTTAACTGTCAAATCTGCTATTCAGCATAAGTTCATACAGAACCAAAATAATCATCTCCCCATCAGCATGTCCTCAGCTCCAAATACCATGAGAAATGCTAGCAGAGAAAATATCAGCAGCAGACCCGCTTAGAAGGAATCTCCAAGAAATTATTTGAAAGAAGAATGTAAATAAGGAAATGAAATTTTAACTGTTATTATTACTTTTTATTATGCTATAACTTAAGATTTTCATTACAAAAAAAAAACAAAAGAATTATTTATTTGTATATATACAGCTTTTCATTTTCTCTTGTCATTTCACAAGCGTTAATCCCTATTCATATCTTCCATAGACTGTCTATGAAGATTTAGATAAGTCTCGACAAGGGCAGTGTGCAGTGCTGCTCCAATTGGAAGAACATCCTCGTCCAGAAAGAAGTGAGGTGAGTGTAGGGAATGAATTGAACCAACTTTTTCATTTCTAATTCCAATGCTGAACATAATTCCAGGAATCAATTCTTGATAGAAGGCAAAGTCATCACCAGCCATCACCTTCTCACCTGCCTTCACATTCTCAGCACCAAGAAGAAGACTACCAATCCTCTGAACATGCAAATTCAACTTTTCATCATTCACAACAGCAGGATACGATAGGTATTCTTCCTCTTTCATGTCAATGTATGCCTTGCATCTGTGCACAGCTGCCTGGCCATCAATAACCTGCAAATTAAATAGTTCCAACACCATTAGCTTAACTGAAGCCCTTTCTGTCAGTCAAACCAAAAACGTGACTATATGCATAGGCCAAATTTGCCATTTAAATTACTTATCTGACGCCTGATATATAGATTTTTTTTTTTTTTTGGTTGAATAGCTTCATAAATGTAAAAAAAAAAACTTGTTTGAACTTGAATGTATATTTACCTGTTAAAAAGATCTCATTTTGAATGCACCCGCTTATTTTTTGGGAAGAAGTGCATTTTTCCACTAAAAGTTTAAGCATTTATAAAATTTGGACTAAAACTCAAGTTCATACCTTTGGATTTCAAATTCTTTATTGACATGCAACCCCCCACTCCCCTTCCTTCCCCTTAACCTTTCAAACTCGCCACTTTCCCAAGTATAAGCAAAAGATCTAATCTCATGTCTCAAACAAGCAAACTAGGAATACTTCTTATAGAAAACAATGTAACAGGCTTGGAAAGTGAAAACATGTAACTCTGTTATATATATAAAGTTTCCAGACAAGGAATTGCATGCCAACAAGGGTATGCTTGGAGACTTGGAGACAAAAATGAAAATAGATAATAAAAAATTATTTATTCCATTAAATCCAAAGTGAAAAACCAGTTACTGCTTTTTACCTCTTTCAACCTCCGCTGGAGCCGATGCAAGCCCTCAGTTGTAAGACTCCTCAAACTACCCCCAAATTGAAAATATGATGAAATTACATTCAGGGAAGTCCCACCTGTGATATAAGTAACAGATAGCACCTACACCAGAAGCAAGGTAGCAGTATTAACAGAGAATTGATATCTTCATTCCTGTATAAACAGTTCGAAGAGGCTGAAAAATAAGAAACATAAACAGGAGGGTTTTATCTGCAACTTAAAGTGACAAATGCAATCTTTGAGGTCTTTCGGCAGGTGTTCTAATAGTTAGATGAACACGGAAAAAGAAGATTAGAAAATAAAACTGGCTGAGATGATCTTGTATTGGTTCCATTCAAGTCAGTAAGCATGTCAGACATTATATACTATCAGCTGAGTGGCAATACAGAAGCAACTAGAAATATGGCTAACTGGGGTATACATCACTATGGAGGGGATCAGATTCTCTTGAGATAAGCTGTTGCAATGCCAGAATTGTTAATGATCCAGCAAGTATTGGATCCACATTAGCATGAGGCTCTGCAGCATGGCCACCTTTGCCTTCAATTTTAGCTTCAAAAATGGACACAGCAGCTAACAGTGGCCCTGACAGTGATGATATGCTTCCAGTGGGCAATTCATCATCATTGTGCATGGCAAATATTGCTTCAGCGTCACCTAGTGCACCTTCTTTTATCAAATGAGATGCACCAGCTCCACCCTCCTCAGCTGGCTGGAAAAGAAGTCGCACAGTTCCCTTCAAAATAAAAAAGCAAGGAGAAGTATTCAATTCATCTAAAGGTATAAAACTTCACAAATTAGAAAACCTGCAGGGACACAATAACATAGTAGAGAGGTAGAGACAGAGAAGAGGGAAGAGGAATTCTACTACAACGAATATAATACATCCAAGCAATGACTCATTACACAATTAATTTGTTACTGCATGAAATTTGAGAGCTCATGCATTAGGAAGAAAAAGGATAGAAAGAATAATCATCATAATATTCTTCCCTTCCCATTGAAAATCATTTGCCATGAGGCTTTACCTCTTGGTCAGTGATGTCATAACAGTAGATGTTGGGGTATTTCACACTATTACAACCAAGAAACACTATAGCTGATACCAGAAGATAGGTACTAGGGTGGATAGTATACAGACCATTATATTGTGCTATTTTTAGGCGCAAAACATTATGCTTAAACCCCCATTCATATTCACCAGAATTCTTTACCTATAAGAATCCAAATTCACAGATTTTTATTACCATCACCAAATTAGCGTGGTTTAGAATTCCATACCCACTTATGCATTTCTTATATGCTGGGAAGTCTAATGTCTTGAACAGAGTTGCTTGCACTGCATTCATTAACATCAACACTTTCTATAGAAAATTTCACCAAATATAACAAGCCAGAAAATTTTAAATTGCGCCCATTGAAGTAAACAGATGAACTTTCCCAAGAAATTTCTAACTCCGAGATTAGAAGAAAAACACCAAAAATCTTGCCGTGAGGGGGTATATAGGGATCAAAAGCCAGAGCATCGTGTCTTTTACTTAGATTACCAGTAGGATTATGTCGCACAAGCTTCTGGATCAAAGGGTTCCAAACTACGTAATTTTTTGTCCTTTGTAAAGGGCAGTTCCTGATAATTATCCAAAATGAAGTTGACAAGCACATATTCAAAGAAAACAGTGTCTAGATACATACTAAAACCTGCTAAGCATGAATTTCTTTTGATACAAAGAAAGCCAAGGAAAATCATGTTGCATCCCTTTAAGTGACAAAGAAAGCCAACGAAAATCATGTTTCCTGCCTCTAAGTAACAGAATTTAAGTGGGTTGTTTCCTTTTCCGTTCTCAATTTATGATGAAGTTTTGGTGCTGAAATAACGCCCATTACACATCTAACTTAATTCACAGTTTGCTCTAATGCCAGAAAAGATTCTCAAGGAAAAATCACTCCACATCTAACTCAAATAATTGTTTCAATTAGCTCAGCAAAAATAATCAGAAAGGCAAAACCTCACAATAAAATCATCAAATTAGTCTAAACGTCACATAATTAACTGACCTTAAGTTCGTGTTTACGCTGATTAAGCAACTTAGCAGCACCGAGGAGCATTGTAGTGTGAGCATCGTGTCCACATCCGTGCATTTTACCATCAATTTTACTCTTATGCTCCCAGTCAACCAGCTCCTATATACCACCAAAAAAGAAGTCAAAACTTACCCATTAAGAAATATCTAACTTAGAAAAAAACCGAGACTTACTTGTAAAGGAAGAGCGTCCATGTCTGCTCGGAGAGCAACGACGGGGCGAGAACCAGAGCCAATTTGGGCAACAATGCCAGTTTTAGCAACTGGGTATTCATAAGGGATACCAAGTCTATCGAGTTCAGTACGAATAAGAGCACTGGTGTTGTATTCTTGAAATCTGAGTTCTGGGTTCTCATGGATTTGTCTTCTGATGGATACTAACCAATCTTTATCTTGCTGAGCTGAGCTTAAAATCTGCTGCAAGTACGTTAGATCTTGACTGACATTTCCATTAAGGAAAACAAGAAAGAGAAGCAAAGTGCCCAAGATTTGAGCTATGAAATCAGTCTTCATCTTCATCAAACACTACTCAAAGAAACAAACCAACCTGTCAACCAACTATCCTGTTCGATCCTAGATATTAAATATGCTAATGCATGATGTGAAAAAAATATATATATTTACTCCCCAAGTTGGAAATATTTACTAATTTAATTTTAAAAGATTTATTTGTTTCTAAACCTTTCAAAAAGGAATTATGAAATATTATCTATGGACGAAATTATAATGATATTAAGATTTTTTTTCTTCAAAAAAAATGATATTAAAATTTTTTAAAAATAAAAATTTATGGAAGGTTTTATACATTCTTTTAAAAATAAAAATATACCATCAATTGAACTTTACGCTTTAAAATTTTGATAATTTAATCAATCCAAATATTATCTTATCTGCGTCTGGTTCACGAGAAACTGTAAGAATAGTAAAGAGAAATGTACAAAGCAGGGCTAAAACACCATGCTCTGATACCGAATAATAGGAGTAGGCGTAAGCTTGCTTGCTTTGCGCACCGGCAAGCAGAATTCAAATTCGCTGGCTTGCAAATTAATTGATAAAGTATTGCTCTAGGTTAATATGTGTATTTTTTAAAAATATATATAATATTTATATTAAATGCATTTTTTAAAAACATTGGAGATATTTTATGATGTAAATAAAATTTTAAGAAAAAAAGTAATTTATCGATGCTAAAAAAAATTATTAGGGCATATATTTTGAATTGTTACTGACAGCATTTTAAAACTATAACAAAATTACATTTTTCACAATAAAAATTTTCAAAAAAAAAGTTTTTTTATTAATTACATATGAGAGAAAGAGAATGAGACTTAAATTCAAATTTTAAGCGAGATAAATATACATCTCTGTAAAACTTATTTTATATTCATATAATAATATTATTATTATATGTTTTTATTCATATAAGCATGTATAAAAATTAATTTATAATATTTTGAGTATTTAGTTTCAATTATTTTCTGAAATTGCAATAAGATGTACAATAATATTCATGATTTTTTTTCCTTGAAAATAACGTGTGATATATATATATTTTTGAGCAAAAATAACGTGTGATATATTAATTTGAATACAAAATGTATATAAAGAAGAAAACTAGCAGCAAATATATATATATATATATATATATACACTATGGGCAGCTACATGTTTTGTTGAGAAAAAAAGTGGCATTGGGTTGCCAACACTTGACTTTTTGTTTGCCAAGTGCTTGTTTTCTTCCCTTCAACCTCGTATGCTTCTGCATCATGAGATGGTAAAAAAAAAGAATTTTTTTAATGAAATAAGGAGTTTAAATAAACACTTTAACTTATACTCTCTCTGTTAGAATTAATTTTATATTGATAAAATTAATCCTCTAATAATTATAAGTATGGGCTAAATATATTTAAATATTAAATATGTATTGCAGTCAAATTAAGATAGTCAATTAAAGTTTTGATCTAATTAGGATTGTTGACTATTGAGGTGTCCTACTCGTAATAGGATTATAAGTGTAGAGACCGATAAGAATTTTTGTTTTGTTGAAGGACCAAAATAGAAATCATCATCATCAGTTATAAATAAGGGGTCGTGGTCTCTAGGGGAACATAACAATTGTGAGAGAACATTACGTTCCTTCAGTAGTGCTTCCGCTAAACTTAAAGTGTGTATCCCCTGGAAGGCAACAAACTCCAAAATCGTCTTCAGCTTCAACATACGATGATGTCAGGTACGCAATTTACCCCTTTGCAATTTAATTTGAATAATCTAGTGATCTATGCATATTTTAGGTTTTAGGGGAATTAAGTTTTCTTCCCCTTTCATTTAGGGGAATCAGATTTTCTCCCCCTTTCAATTGGTATCAGAGCCCTATGCTAGGTTGCTAGATTTTCCGATTAAATTGCGGTATTGATTATTGTCTTAATTTTAGAAAATTAATTCGGTAATTGTAATTTTTGAGAATTAATTTGAAATCGAAATTATTAATCTGAAATCAATTTTGGTTTGATTTGTTTTTGGATTAAATTACTGTTATTATTTAATTGATTCTGGAAAAATCAATTTCTGAACTTGAATTTGTGCTTTTGATTTTTTCTGGAATTAATTAATTTTTAGGTTAATTAATTATATAATTAATTAATTAAAAAAATCTGTTTTGAAACTGTATAAAACAGTTGTTTCTTGAACAGTTTTCCTGAACAGTGTTTCGTGAACAGTGTTTCGTGAACAGTTTTGTTGTTCTTCGTTTTGGTTTAGAAGAACACAGTTAAGGATTTTAATTAATTGATTAAATCTTTATGAAATTTTGATTTGATCTTCGATTAAATCGTAAATAAAAAAAATTCATTTAATTTTAAAATTTAATTCAATTGAGTTTAAATTTTGATATTTTAGTCCTGATTGTGTTTAATATTTTTAATAAATTAATTGAAGATAAAAGTTACCAAAGTGACCTCTATTGTGTAAATTAATTTATTTAGGATATTAGACAGATGTATTAAAATTCATTGCGGGTAGTAAACCGGCCCAAAGGAAGGTTGCTATCTGGCTGAATTGAGAATACATTGCGGTAATAAATATGTGATAATTATTATGTATTCATCCATGTGGATAATAAATCGGTCCAAAGGAAGGTTTATTATTTGACAGGACTGAATTGTCAATATTTGATTACTGCGTTGAGATACCAATTACAGTTAATATTTTATGTCCAAAGATGAGAATATTAATGTTGTGTCTGGTATCTTGTTTCCAATATTTAAACTCTACTTCTGTGATTTGTTTCAATTTTTTGTGGATTGTGAGCTTATGTCATTTATTTATTATTTATTTTCTCTGAATTCAGCTAGCATGCCGTATAATCCTAACACTGTCCCCTATGCTTGAGGGATCAAACTTTGGTTCATGAAAATCAAGCATCATGATTTATCTGGGTTGTATGGACTTAGACCTTGCATTCAGGATGGACAAACCTGCTCCTCTTACTGAAGAGAGCACAGATGCTCAGAGGGTTCAGTATGAGAAGTGTGAGCGTTCTAACCGCTTAGGTCTTATGATCATGCAGCAGGGAATCCCAGAACATGTTCGAGGAGCCATTTCTGCTGAAGAAAGTAATGCTAAAAACTATCTTGCTGAGCTGGAGAAGGTCTATGTCAAAAATGACAAGGCCGAAGTGGGGACGCTTTAAGCAAAACTCACCTCCATAAGGTATACTGGCAATGGTATTGTTCGGGAGCATATACTGAGCATGTCTCAAATAGCCAAGAGGCTAAAGGTCCTGGATTTGGTTTTACCAGATGACCTGTTAGTCCATCTAGCTTTGAATTCTCTTCCACCACAGTATGGGCAGATCAGGACTTCATATAACTGCCAGCCGAGCAAATGGGCTCTTAACGAGCTCATTGCTCATTGTGTGGATGAGGAGGAAAAGTTGTTGGCTACTAAGAGGGAGAGTGCTCATCTGGTCTCTTCAGCAGATGAGGGCAAGAACAATAAAAGAAAGAAGACTGCTGATAAAGGTCCGGTGCAAAAGAAGCCTAAGGAATTAAAATGATTCTTCTGCAGCAAGTCTGGACATTTAAAGAAGGATTGTCCTAAATACGCCACATGGCGTGTCAAGAAGGGTAAGTACTGTAATATCCCAATATATGACCTAGAAGTTTTAATACAATTGTTGTGTGATTTGAATTAAAGGTATATATGTTTTTACAAAGGAAATGATTGTGTTAATGAAATGTATATGTTGTATATATGTTAATATATTAAACATATAAGTTGGTCAAAAGATAGCCAAGAGAAGAGAAAGGTGTGGTGGAGGATTTTTGGTAATTATTATTATTATTATTATTATTATTATTATTATTATTATTATTATTATTATTATTATTATTATTATTATATATATGTATATGTGGCTAACGTGAGAAGAGAAAAGGATATTTTCTTTCTTCTTCTTCTTCTTTTGGTTCTTGCATGAGAGAGAGAGAGAAGGATGATAGAGAGGTGATGATCTTCATTAAAACCTTAGGGTTTTAAGAGAATTGAAGATAGAGATTGAAGATTTGTCAAGATATTCAAGTAAGTATTTTCTTGTTTTCTTTTGTTGTTGTTGAAGTTTTGTTTGAAGTGAATTTTGATTTGTTGGGATTTTAATTTGGTGTGGTTAAGATGTGTTTATAAGTGGTGAAAGTGATTATAAGTTAAATTGGTGTTGGTTTTGGTTTGGAAATGGTAAGTTGAGTGGATATTGAAATTGAAAGAATAAGAATGACGTTGGTTTAGGGTTTTGAGATGGTATGTGTTTAAATGTGTTGTTAATGATTTGTTAATAAGAATATTGTGATGAATAGGTAAAATAAGTGTTAATAATATTGATTATGTCTATTTGAATGAGGTGGTGTTGTGTATAATGTGTTTAAATGCAGTTGGAAGAGTTTTGGCCATTTTAGGGTTTTTGTTCATGTGAGACACGGCCAAATCAAAGAAGAGACACGGCCAAGACTTAATATTTTTGGGTGACACGGCCAAGTTGAGGGAAGTTTGGCCGTGTTGGATGAGCTTAGGGAGAGACACGGCCACTGGCTTGGCCGTGTCCCTTGCCCGTGTTTGCCACTGCCTGATCTTGGTTGAGAGACACGGCCGTGTCCCCTGCCCGTGTCTGCCTCGGCTTGAATTGGTGTTGAGAGACACGGCCACAAGCTTGGCCGTGTCCCTTAAGTGTGTTGGCTACTGTGATTTTTCCTTGCTCCTCTTACATGGTTGAGTTTGAACTTACATTTAGTAATGCATATGCTACTATATGAACAAGGTTATGTATTATGTGCATTGTGAATCTTGTGAATGGTAATGTGTATATGAATAATGTATTTTGTAATGTTACATCAATGATGCTATAGGTAAGATGTGAAGGATATGATGAGGTAATTGATTATGTATAGCTTGATGGGAGTAGCTCTTGAGGTAAGTACAAATTTACCTAGAAGCATTCTTTTATATGATTTTGAAACTTAAAACAATGTTAAGTAAATTATATTATTGTTAATACAATGTGATTAATGTTGTCAATTGGATAGTGTGAAAGTTATAATGATGATTCAAAAAGGTATGTGCAATGTGATTTGTTGTGATAA
This sequence comes from Garcia nutans, assembly GCA_947685225.1. NCBI lineage: Eukaryota > Viridiplantae > Streptophyta > Magnoliopsida > Malpighiales > Euphorbiaceae > Garcia > Garcia nutans. The sequence continues at coordinate 32,525,990 of CANTUV010000013.1, forward strand.
ATGTTTTAATAATGCATGGTGTAAATGTGCCTTGAGAAATGATGTAATGTGATATTATCATGGTTGATAATAATGATCAAAATGAAATAAATGGACATATGGTTTATATGACAATGAATCTAAGATACATATGCAATGTAATTGATTATGTATGCTTGGATGATAAAGTGTATAAGGTGGATTGAGATGAAAGGTGATATGAAGCCATTGTGTTTGGCTATGATGATTCAAATGTGATGTGAAGCCATTGTGTTTGGCTATGACGTTTCAATTGAGATAAATGAGGCATGTTTGCCTAAATGATGATGAGAATTGAGAATGAAAGTGCTAATGAAATAATGAATGAATTGTGTGGCTAATGTGTTATTCCATTTTCAGAGTTTGTTGTTGGTGGCATGCCTAATATTAGTAACAATCTCTTGAAGTTAGGTTGGATTGATCCTTGAAGCCAAGTTGGGTTGAAGTTTAACATGTTTTACTCCCCTTGAAGCTTGGTTGGGTCAAATCCTTGAAGCCTAATTGAGATGTTACAACCCTTGAAGCTAGGTTGGATTGGTTCTTGAAGCCAAGTTGGGTTGATGCTTAGCATGCTTTGCTCCCCTTGAAGCTTGGTTGAACCTAATCCTTGAAGCCTAGTTGGGATTATGATAATGATAAATGTGATAACAAAACCAAAGCATTAACTCTGAAAATTGAATGGCATAGTAGCGGTTGTTGGGCCCGAGTCTGTCTTTGTTGTCAATATGATATACTAATGTTGAAATAAATGAGTAATGAGATCTATGGTTGACTTTGTTGGCAATGTGACTTATGATTGGTGAATTGTAAACAAAATAATGCTATGAAGTATGTTGTGTAATGTGTGTATTGATATGTTAATTGTGAGTGTTATTAATGTATTATGGTTGGTGAATTGTGAATTAAACAATGTTATGAAGTATGATGTGTAATGTGTAATGTGTATATTGATATACTAATTGTGAGTATTAATGATGGATTGCGGATAATGATGCAATTGAATGATGTAATGATTGCCTTTGTTGAAAATGTGATTCATGAATGTTGAATTGTGGATAATGATTTAATTGAATGGTGTAATGAGATGTAAGGTTATGTAGTATGGCATGATAATATTGTATAAATGAGTTATTGAAAAGAGATTTGATTTTGAGAAGTTATGTTGAAAATATCTGATTCTGGAAGTATAATGTTCTATGTGAATATGTATATAATCTATGAGATTAGTGGGAGTACATGAAAAATACAATAAGAAAGGAAAAACAGGATAAGAAAACAATAAAACATGATACTAAAAATATGAGGTACGATTCTTTTGTATAGTATATTTTAATATTTATTTGTACTACTAAGCTCTCGAGCTTAGCGCGGATGTGTAATCGCGCAGGTAGCTTGGTGGAAGATGTGAAGTCTTTCGTTATACAACGAGAAGAGTAAGAGTTTGTCGAGACCAACTAGAGGGTAATGCATACATGTTTAATTTTAATTATGATGTATTTCTGATGAGAGAGTATTTATATGTATAAATGAAGTTTTAATTAAGACAATGATTTTGTAAAATGATATTTAAATTAACGTAATATGGTTTGAACTCTGTTGCAGATTTTTAAAAGGTAACAACAAGTGGCATCCTTATACTTTATATACTTACTGTATGAATACTAGGTATATGTACAGTACTTATATAGGGTATCAGGGTGTTACAATTATTTTGGTATCAGAGCTTAGGTTCGAGATTCTCGGCCTAAGTGAAATTAAAAAGAAAAAGTTTTGAAACGCTTAAAATGAATTACAAAGAAGAGTTTTGAAATGTAATTTGTAATACATGTATATGCATTGACACCTAGGTTGGTCTCAGATGTGGCATTATGTGATGTGGGATAAATTTGAATTATGAGAGGGATGATAATGTCTGAATGAGGTTTTTACTTGATAGTAAAAACTAGAGAAAGAAATGATATGAAAACTAAAATAAAATAAAAATATTGGTTAATGTAAGGAAATATAATGGTGTTGTTTGCATTGTTGTTTTAATGCAAATATTGTAAATTTAATGTGATAATGTGATGTAATATGTTAGTGATCAAAGATTGAGTTGATCACTTGAAAATGTAAGGTACGTACAGTATTGCATGTTTGTAACCTATATAATTACTTGTCTATTAATGTTGAGAATGATTACGCTTGCATTGATAAACTTGTGCAAAGCTAGGTCACGTGATAAGATTGATAGTGAGAATTGGATTGAGCAACGTTGGTTTAAGAAACTGAGATTTGTGATAACTAGACTTGAAAAGCGTATAAAGGTTATTGGGCTCAATGTGTATATGATTGGATGTAATGTACATATGTATATATATGTGAGTGATATATATATATATGTTGAATGGTAAACAAATGGATATGTAAAGTTAAGATTTTGTTTAAAGGAAAAAGAGATGATATGGGTTAAGTAAAAATATACATTGGTATTGTTACCTTAATACGGACATTGTGAATTCAATGTTAGAAATGTGAGATGCTTGGATATTGTGAAAGCTCAATGTAATGGTGGTAATATGTGATATTTGAATTGTTGAAGTGAGCTTGATAATTGTGAAAAGTATATGTTTTAATATTGCTTTGTGATATATAAATATATAAGATGAGTTTGGCAAATTGAAGTTTAAGTGAAGTAGTAAGTTGAGAAGTTAAAGTTTTAGTGGCATTTGATAAAGATTATTTGGATATTGATGGTTTAATGTGTATGCAATACATGAGCTAAATGAAATGACTAATATGGCATATGAAAGTATTATGAATTGAGTAAGGTGATTGATAGTATAAGAATTTATCTTGAAGTATAAAAGGGAAGTGGATAAGCAAATGAAGATGAGCTATTTTAAGGCATTATATTGAAAAGGGTAAAAATGGATATGGAAATATATTAAATGCTTTTAAAGATGAAAGTGAAAGAGATGTTACATTGGGAATGTGGTTAAGATGGATGTAAAGTGCTATTATAGTCAGTATATATATATGTGTGTTGTATGAATAAATACTTTGCATCATATTGGAAGAGATGGTACTGGATGATTCTCGCTGACTCTCTTAAGGGGGAGGTTAGGTATTCGATCCAGAGTGGTGACTTGCACTCATGTGTCTTGGGTGTAATTCGAATAAGTGAATCTTGTTGGAAGGCCGTGAGGGCAGTTTGGTACTGTAGCAGCCCAGCTCAGAGGCCCTGATGGTTTCTCCGGATAGGAATGGTTTAGCAGGTGGACTGGGACGGTTGTTACAGTTATAAAGGAAAATTTGTATTGAATGTATGATAAATAAGAGTATTTAATTAAGTGTACATATGTATGTGATATGTGAATTGAGTTTTCACTGTGAATGAAATTATATATATCAACAAATGTGTGAATCGCATTATAAAGGTGACTTATGAATATGTATGTGGTATAATTATAAAATTAATGTTATAGAAACAATATTGTATGTAGTATTAGACCTAAGAGAGATTAGGTCTTGAATTGTGTAAAGCTAAATGAATTATGTGATGGAAGTGAGAATGGCATAGACTTAAATAATAGTGAACAGTGGAAATTGTTATGGTGAGCATTGAACTTGATGATTATGTGATATTTAGAGTTCCAAAGTATTCACATATGAAAAGTTCTATGTGCATATATATATTATAAGAGATTGTAAATGGATTAGAAATGAAGTGACGAATGGAAATTGTATGGGAACTGCATATGATTGAATATGTATATAGAAATATTGTTGGAACATGAATTAAGTTGATAAGGACCATATAATTGAATGCAAATTGGTTTGAAACGAAGTTGGAATGTGTTAACTTCTGATATAGCAAAAATGTGAAGAAATGAATATGTAATTCTTGAGATACACTTTAGTCTAGTATTTGTTAAGACTAAGAATAAAATTATATAAGAACAGCATTGATTTGAAGGTTTCAGGCTTGAATATTAATCTCTTAAAGCCATGTGTTTTGTTCAGTATATTTGATTGGTTAATTTGTTATCCATGGATGTGGGTTTTGGATAAAATGCTTGTAATACAAATTTGGTGAGATTGGAAATTATGTTGGAAAAGTATAGTTAAAAGTTTTGATGGATAAAGTTGTACCTTATCATTTTATGTTAAGAATTTGGTTATAATTATGAAGGTAAAAAGAGAAAAAGGAAATAATGGAAATGTATTGAGTTATGGGTAATTTGACTGAAAGTTATATTGAATATGTTTATGGTATGTAATGAATAAATGAATGGACTTGAAATTTAAGTGAAAGAACTATTGATAGTAAATATGGTATAAAATTTATTATGAGTATTGGTGAGAATTATTAAGATAAATTGAAATGATTTGTTATCATGATAATTTGATTGAATATGGATCGAAAGAAATCAGAAGTTTTATATAAGTATGCCCTAATGGAATTAGGTTATATATACACATATATGAATATTGTGAACTTTCATGATGAATTTGGATAAACTAATGGTTGGTTGGAATTGAACAAGATTGGAATGTGAGTATATTGTAATAAATAGATCAATTGATCTGGTTTTGGCTAAGATTATGAATCGTTATTGAGATTTAATGTGTATAGTTGTACCAAGAGTGTAATTATTTACTTGAAAATGTATATGATGTAAATTTTAAAGTGTGATTGGACATGAATAAATGGGGTTATAGTAATTATAATCATGATAAAAAGGGAAAAGATTGGTTATTTATAATATAAGTGGAAAGATAATGTATTAAAATGCAAGTTAAATAAAAAGGTATGCTAAAGAAGTGATTCAATTTGTGAGAAAGAAGGAACTTGTTATCAATTGAGGATTGATAAATGTCTATTTTGGACAGTGATTGTGATGATGGGATAATTAAAGCTCAGATATTAACCAATGGTTTCTAAGGTTAAAGCTAAGAGAGTAATATCTATGGGGTGAAGGAACAAAATATATGAAATATAATAATTGGACGAAGTATAAGTGTGCTATAAAATGATCTGATTTTTGTATCAAGATACTAATAGGAAATGTAATGAGTTCTTTTGAATGTTTGATCAAGGAAGTAATAAGATATATATAAACATATAGAATGATGAGTTGTGGAATTTAAAGAAGTTGATTAACTCTAAGGGGGAGAGTATAAATGATATGATTTGATTATCTAATGACTTAAGAATTTATTTAACTTCATATGGGAGTTAAAATGGCAGTGTATTATAAATGGATTACAATTGTACTAGATAATTTCGAGGACGAAATTATTTAAGGGGGGGAGAATTGTAATATCCCAATATATGACCTAGAAGTTTTAATACAATTGTTGTGTGATTTGAATTAAAGGTATATATGTTTTTACAAAGGAAATGATTGTGTTAATGAAATGTATATGTTGTATATATGTTAATATATTAAACATATAAGTTGGTCAAAAGATAGCCAAGAGAAGAGAAAGGTGTGGTGGAGGATTTTTGGTAATTATTATTATTATTATTATTATTATTATTATTATTATTATTATATATATGTATATGTGGCTAACGTGAGAAGAGAAAAGGATATTTTCTTTCTTCTTCTTCTTCTTTTGGTTCTTGCATGAGAGAGAGAGAGAAGGATGATAGAGAGGTGATGATCTTCATTAAAACCTTAGGGTTTTAAGAGAATTGAAGATAGAGATTGAAGATTTGTCAAGATATTCAAGTAAGTATTTTCTTGTTTTCTTTTGTTGTTGTTGAAGTTTTGTTTGAAGTGAATTTTGATTTGTTGGGATTTTAATTTGGTGTGGTTAAGATGTGTTTATAAGTGGTGAAAGTGATTATAAGTTAAATTGGTGTTGGTTTTGGTTTGGAAATGGTAAGTTGAGTGGATATTGAAATTGAAAGAATAAGAATGACGTTGGTTTAGGGTTTTGAGATGGTATGTGTTTAAATGTGTTGTTAATGATTTGTTAATAAGAATATTGTGATGAATAGGTAAAATAAGTGTTAATAATATTGATTATGTCTATTTGAATGAGGTGGTGTTGTGTATAATGTGTTTAAATGCAGTTGGAAGAGTTTTGGCCATTTTAGGGTTTTTGTTCATGTGAGACACGGCCAAATCAAAGAAGAGACACGGCCAAGACTTAATATTTTTGGGTGACACGGCCAAGTTGAGGGAAGTTTGGCCGTATTGGATGAGCTTAGGGAGAGACACGGCCACTGGCTTGGCCGTGTCCCTTGCCCGTGTTTGCCACTTCCTGATGTTGGTTGAGAGACACGGCCGTGTCCCCTGCCCGTGTCTGCCTCGGCTTGAATTGGTGTTGAGAGACACGGCCACAAGCTTGGCCGTGTCCCTTAAGTGTGTTGGCTACTGTGATTTTTCCTTGCTCCTCTTACATGGTTGAGTTTGAACTTACATTTAGTAATGCATATGCTACTATATGAACAAGGTTATGTATTATGTGCATTGTGAATCTTGTGAATGGTAATGTGTATATGAATAATGTATTTTGTAATGTTACATCAATGATGCTATAGGTAAGATGTGAAGGATATGATGAGGTAATTGATTATGTATAGCTTGATGGGAGTAGCTCTTGAGGTAAGTACAAATTTACCTAGAAGCATTCTTTTATATGATTTTGAAACTTAAAACAATGTTAAGTAAATTATATTATTGTTAATACAATGTGATTAATGTTGTCAATTGGATAGTGTGAAAGTTATAATGATGATTCAAAAAGGTATGTGCAATGTGATTTGTTGTGATAAATGTTTTAATAATGCATGGTGTAAATGTGCCTTGAGAAATGATGTAATGTGATATTATCATGGTTGATAATAATGATCAAAATGAAATAAATGGACATATGGTTTATATGACAATGAATCTAAGATACATATGCAATGTAATTGATTATGTATGCTTGGATGATAAAGTGTATAAGGTGGATTGAGATGAAAGGTGATATGAAGCCATTGTGTTTGGCTATGATGATTCAAATGTGATGTGAAGCCATTGTGTTTGGCTATGACGTTTCAATTGAGATAAATGAGGCATGTTTGCCTAAATGATGATGAGAATTGAGAATGAAAGTGCTAATGAAATAATGAATGAATTGTGTGGCTAATGTGTTATTCCATTTTCAGAGTTTGTTGTTGGTGGCATGCCTAATATTAGTAACAATCTCTTGAAGTTAGGTTGGATTGATCCTTGAAGCCAAGTTGGGTTGAAGTTTAACATGTTTTACTCCCCTTGAAGCTTGGTTGGGTCAAATCCTTGAAGCCTAATTGAGATGTTACAACCCTTGAAGCTAGGTTGGATTGGTTCTTGAAGCCAAGTTGGGTTGATGCTTAGCATGCTTTGCTCCCCTTGAAGCTTGGTTGAACCTAATCCTTGAAGCCTAGTTGGGATTATGATAATGATAAATGTGATAACAAAACCAAAGCATTAACTCTGAAAATTGAATGGCATAGTAGCGGTTGTTGGGCCCGAGTCTGTCTTTGTTGTCAATATGATATACTAATGTTGAAATAAATGAGTAATGAGATCTATGGTTGACTTTGTTGGCAATGTGACTTATGATTGGTGAATTGTAAACAAAATAATGCTATGAAGTATGTTGTGTAATGTGTGTATTGATATGTTAATTGTGAGTGTTATTAATGTATTATGGTTGGTGAATTGTGAATTAAACAATGTTATGAAGTATGATGTGTAATGTGTAATGTGTATATTGATATACTAATTGTGAGTATTAATGATGGATTGCGGATAATGATGCAATTGAATGATGTAATGATTGCCTTTGTTGAAAATGTGATTCATGAATGTTGAATTGTGGATAATGATTTAATTGAATGGTGTAATGAGATGTAAGGTTATGTAGTATGTCATGATAATATTGTATAAATGAGTTATTGAAAAGAGATTTGATTTTGAGAAGTTATGTTGAAAATATCTGATTCTGGAAGTATAATGTTCTATGTGAATATGTATATAATCTATGAGATTAGTGGGAGTACATGAAAAATACAATAAGAAAGGAAAAACAGGATAAGAAAACAATAAAACATGATACTAAAAATATGAGGTACGATTCTTTTGTATAGTATATTTTAATATTTATTTGTACTACTAAGCTCTCGAGCTTAGCGCGGATGTGTAATCGCGCAGGTAGCTTGGTGGAAGATGTGAAGTCTTTCGTTATACAACGAGAAGAGTAAGAGTTTGTCGAGACCAACTAGAGGGTAATGCATACATGTTTAATTTTAATTATGATGTATTTCTGATGAGAGAGTATTTATATGTATAAATGAAGTTTTAATTAAGACAATGATTTTGTAAAATGATATTTAAATTAACGTAATATGGTTTGAACTCTGTTGCAGGTTTTTAAAAGGTAACAACAAGTGGCATCCTTATACTTTATATACTTACTGTATGAATACTAGGTATATGTACAGTACTTATATAGGGTATCAGGGTGTTACAAGTACCTTGTTTTAGTCTGTTCTGAGGTTAATTTAACTTCAGCTCCTAAAAACACTTATTGGATGGATTCTGGTGCTACCGCTCACATAAGTGTTTCATTGCAGGGTTGCCTGAGCTACCGAAAGCCAACTGACGGTGAAAGATACGTCTATGTGGAAAATGGCGATCCGGTAGAAGTAGAGGCAATAGGACATTTTAGATTGCGTTTAAGAACTGGAAATGTTTTGGATCTAGTAGATACTTTTGTTATTCCGTCTTTTAGGCGGAATTTAATTTTTGTTTTCCATTTGCACAAATCTGGTTTTACTTGTTCATTTGGAAACAATAAAGTTACTTTATCTATGGATTCAAAAATTTTAGGTACTGGTTTCTTGTATGCACTTCATAATCTATATATGTTAGATATCGATGCCTCTTATAATGAGACCCTGCAAGTTAGTACTATATGTACCAAAAGGAAGCTGAATATGGATAACTCAGCTGCTCTATGGCACAGACGTTTGGGTCACATATCCAAATCTAGAATAGAGCGTCTTGTGTCAGATGGTATCATAAATACACTTGATTTCACAGATTTGGACTCCTGTGTTGAGTGTATTAAAGGTAAACAGACTAAATAAAAGAGATTAGGTGCTAATAGGTCATCAAACGTCTTAGAGTTGATACATACAGACATCTGTGGCCCATTCCCTACAGCAACTAGGAATGGTCAAAGATATTTTATATCATTCATAGATGATTACTCACGTTACGGGTACCTATATCTCATTCATGAGAAATCAGAGTCTCTGGACGTTTTCAAATCTTATAAGGCCGAAGTTGAAAACCAACTCGGAAAGAAGATTAAATATGTTAGATCTGACCGTGGAGGTGAGTACTATGGCAGATATGACGGTTCAGGTGAACAACGTCCAGGACCATTTGCTATTTTCCTACAGGACTGTGGTATAGTCCTTCAATACACCATGCCTGGTACACCCAGCATGAATGGTGTATCTGAGAGACGTAACATGACTCTTATGGATATGGTTAGAAGTATGATTAGTCATTCTTCTTTACCTGAGTCTCTGTGGGGAGAAGCATTAAAGACAACAATTTATCTTCTTAACAGAGTACCAACTAAAGCAGCTGCAAAAACACCTTATGAGCTTTGGACAGGACGTAAGCCCAGTCTAAAACACCTTCATGTTTGGGGATGTCCTGCTGAGGCTAGGCCTTATAGGCCTAATGAGACAAAATTGGACTCCAAAACTATTAGTAGCTACTTTGTTGGTTATTCTGAGCGATCTTGGGGTTTTAAGTTTTATAATCCTACTTCCAGATCCATTTTTGAGACGGGAATTGCAAAATTTTTTGAGGATGTTGAGTTTTGGGGGAGAAGTAAGGTTAGAAACATTGTCTTTGAGGAGGGATCGAGTCAGGAACACTCAGTGTCGATTCCTATCATTGCTCCTAACCGTGTTCTGGTTCCTACGCCTGTCACTGTTCCAAAAGCACATCAAGTTCCAATACAAGACAATGTTGAACAACTTCCTCAAGAACAAGCTCAACAACCTCAAGAATTTGAGCCAGAACCTGTGCCTTTAAGGAGGTCCACTAGAGAGAGAAGAAATGCTATTCCAGATGATTATGTAGTATATCTTCAGGAACATGAGGACACTGTAGACATAATGGAAGATGATCCAATCAGCTTTCATCATGTCATGCAGGATTCCAACTCTCATAAGTGGATTGAGGCAATGAGTAAAGAATATAAATCTATGCAAGACAATCAAGTTTGGGATCTTGTTCCATTACCTGAAGGAAAGAAACCCATTGGTTGCAAATGGATATTTAAAACCAAGAGGGATTCTAAAGGTAATGTGGAAAGATATAAGGCTCGTCTTGTAGCTAAAGGCTTCACTCAGAAAGAGGGGATTGACTATAAAGAGACATTCTCTCCAGTTTCATCGAATGACTCTTTTAGGACAATCATGGCTCTAGTTGCACATTTTGATCTTGAGTTACATCAAATGGATGTGAAGACTGCGTTTCTCAATGGAGACATTGATGAAACCATCTATATGGTGCAGCCAGAAAACTTTGTGTCTGGAGACCCAAAGCGACTGGTATGCAGATTAAAGAAATCCATTTATGGACTCAAGCAGGCTTCTCGTCAGTGGTACTTCAAGTTCCATGAAGTAGTTGTCTCTTTCGGTTTTGAGACAAATGCTGTGGAAGATTGTGTGTATCACAAGTTCAGTGGGAGTAGGTTTATCTTTTTGGTCTTATGGTACTTCAAGAACTTGCTGCACGAGACCAAAGTCTTACTCTCAAAACACTTTGAGATGAAAGATTTAGGTGAAGCTTCTTTTGTATTAGGGATTCAAATACATCGAGACCGTACTCAAGGTATTCTTGGATTATCACAAAAGGGCTATATTGAGAAAGTGCTCAAGAGATTTAGTATGCACAATAGTAGACCAATTGATACCCCAGTTGCTAAAGGAGATAAATTCAGTCTTGATCAGTGTCCAAAGGGTGAACTTGAGATTCAGAAGATGCAGAAGATTCCTTATGCGTCAGCAGTTGAGAGTCTGATGTATGCTCAAGTTTGCACTCGTCCAGATATTTCATTCATAGTTGGCATGTTAGGACGATATCTCAGCAATCCAGGAATGAATCATTGGAAAGCAGCCAAAAGAGTCTTGAGGTATCTTCAGAGAACTAAGGGACATATGCTCACATACAGGCGATCAGATCAGCTTGAGATCATTGGGTATACTGATTCTGATTTCGTGGGATGCCAAGACAGTCGGAAATCCACATCAGGCTACATATATCTCTTGGCTGGCGGTGCTATTTCTTGGAAGAGTGTGAAACAAACTCTAGTAGCTACCTCCACCATGGAAGCAAAATTTGTAGCAAGTTATGAGGCATCCAATCAGGCAATCTGGCTGAGGAACTTTGTCACAGGGCTGCGCATTGTGAATGGCATTGAAAGGCCATTAAAGTTATACTGTGATAATAACTCAGCAGTCTTATTCTCCAACAACAACAGAAGCTCTTCTCGATCGAGACACATTGGGATAAAGTTTCTAGCTGTGAGGGAGAGAGTATAGAGTGGACAGATATCCATAGAGCATATTGGAATGAACTCCATGATTGCGGATCCGCTCACTAAGGCTGTGATACCGAAAGTTTTTCATGAGCACACTACTCATATGGGTGTCACATTATTTGAGACTATTTAGTTTCAGTGGGAGTTTGTTCATTAAGTTTGCATTAAGTTTTATGTATGTTCTCTTTGACATTGGATATATTTTATAAAGTACATTCAGTTTCTGCAGAAAAAATGAGTTTTTCTTTCATTTTATTTTACACTCTGTATTATATTTATGTTTGATCTCACTTAAGATTGACCAGTTGGAAACAGGCATGATTAGATCACATTACATGTAGTTTTCATGCTACACTCCTATTATTGATCTATGTCATTTGAGAGTATTGGTAATGTGATTGATGGTGGTTTGAGTCACGATGAATGTGGCGACTGGCCCTTCAGTCCTTTATCGATATAATCAATGGACGAGATTGTTTGAGGCACCTTCAGTATGACTGCTTTTATGAGCTCATTAAGGTATATACATTTACATTTAATATATGTTAGCCCAAGTGGGAGATTGTTAGAATTAATTTTATATTGATAAAATTAATCCTCTAATAATCATAAGTATGGGCTAAATATATTTAAATATTAAATATGTATTGCAGTCAAATTAAGATAGTCAATTAAAGTTTTGATCTAATTAGGATTGTTGACTATTGAGGTGTCCTACTCGTAATAGGATTATAAGTGTAGAGACCGATAAGAATTTCTGTTTTGTTGAAGGACCAAAATAGAAATCATCATCATCAGTTATAAATAAGGGGTCGTGGTCTCCAGGGGAACATAACAATTGTGAGAGAGCATTACGTTCCTTCAGTAGTACTTCCGCTAAACTTAAAGTGTGTATCCCCTGGAAGGCGACAAACTCCAAAATCGTCTTCAGCTTCAACATACGATGATGTCAGGTACGCAATTTACCCCTTTGCAATTTAATTTGAATAATCTAGTGATCTATGCATATTTTAGGTTTTAGGGGAATTAAGTTTTCTTCTCCTTTCATTTAGGGGAATCAGATTTTCTCCCCCTTTCACTCTCTACAGCGTCCTTTTAATAAAAAATTTATATTTCAGTTCAAGTATTACTTTTATAAATTTAAGATAATAATTATAAACCCTAGCAGTCTATTTTAATTAAATATTTTTCGAAAAGCTGTTTTTTTCCCTAAATTTTATAAGTTTTTCTTCTTTCCTAATTTGAGAGTGAGTTGTAGTCAATTTATTGATAGAGTAGCATCATTCGTCTTTTTTTATCTTTTTAATTTTATATTCTCCTTTTTTTTCAGTTTTATATGTTCTTATTAATATTTTATTCTCCAAATAATTTTCAGATCAATATAGATATAAAACTTAATATTCATTTTTATTTTTTATTATTTTTTATAATAAAATTAATTAAATTTAAGTTTTTGTTATATAATTTTTGTCTTTCCTTATTTGAAGGTTATATATCCTCTTCAGATGAATATTTATTTTTCTTTGATAGAGGTCTTATAAATGCACGCTTTGATTCATTAGTGAAATTTTTTTTATATTCAAAAAAATAATAATTGTAAAATTTAAAATTATCTAATGTATTATTTTTTCTTAATTTTAATAATTAATGTTAGAGTATGTAAATAGATTGATGTTTATCTTATTATTTTAAATAGCTCAATTGTATAACTGTAGTTAGTTACCGAGATTATAGGGTTACATATTAGTATATAAGGAATCAAAGATAATGAAAATGTAACGGATGATTTCCTTCACGATATCAGAGCAATAATTTTTTCCGCTGCCTATTTTTATCCAACTCTATTTTTCTTCTTTCTCTTCTCATCTTTTCTCCTAGATGGCCGGCAAAATTGATATTCACCCAGCTCTTGCTGTCACCAATGTCAAAAATTTCATCCCCATTACTCTTGAGATGGAAAAAGGACAGTATTCCTCATGGGCTGAACTTTTTAAAATCCATTGTCATGCATACAAGGTGATTGACTATATAATTCTACCAAAGCTGTAACACCCCCAGTATCCCATATACGCACACTACATACAACCACATCTGTAATATACGTATACTGGATACAGGAGTGTCACGATTTAAATTAAACAAACCAATCTTTCAATTTAACAAGATAAGAAAACTTAAAACATTTAAGATAGATTATAAAACATAATAGATAAAATATTTATTTATTAAGCAGCAAAAAATGTAGCGGTATATACATATATACATCAAAGTCAATATTTACAAAATATAAAGTTTATACATGTTTGGCAGTTCGTCTCTGATCTTGAAGTCCACAATCAACACTTCACAAGCCTAGACTCGACTCGGTCTAGCTGAACACTCCGGTTCTACCGGATCTACCCTGTCACCTGCGCGATGAACCACAATCGCGCTAAGTCATAGGCTTAGTGGTACAAACTATGATGACAATATACTTCAATGTAATGCCAATGTCCTACTTTCAATAATTAGAAACAACAAACAAGAATATCATATTTCATAACATTACATTTCATTATATTATTCAATTGTTTCATCATTCATGATTCACATTTAAACAAAGACAAGCATGGGTCCAAAAGAAACTATTATGTCATTCAAATTTCAGAGTTACTATTTTTGGTTCAATAATCACATTTATCAAGCCCGTAGGCGAATCATTATCACAATGAGAAACATCTCATATGTAACATCCCAACTAGGCTTCAAGGACTAGGCCCAACCAAGCTTCAAGGGGAGCTAAGCATCAACCCAACTTGGCTTCCAGGACCAAGCCCAACCCAGCTTCAAGGGATTGTTACTTTTAGGCATGCCACCAACAATAAAACTCTGAAAATTGAATAACACATTAGGCACACAATTCTTTTATTATTTCATTATCAATTCCATTCTCATTTTCTCATAATCATCTAGGCAACCATGCCACAATTATTTCAGTTGCATCATTATAGCCAACAACAAATGGCTTCACATCTCATCATTAGGGTATACTTAACCAATTGCATTGTACATACATTTTGAATAAATATTTTATCTTTCACATTATACAAATCATATCATTAATCAATTGTATCAACAATGTAATAGATTACTTAACACATTTACAACCAAATGTGTTAAGTCCCAAATTCATGTAAATGTATGCAACCATGTAAGGTCTGTACTTACCTCAAGAGCAACTCACACCAATCTAACCACTTCCTCTTCCAAGAATCCTTCAACACTTGGATTAGGGCAACTCAATCTTTTCAAAACCTAATCCAAACGTGATTATACACACTCACTTAGAGATACACATAAGATAATAAGGATAAGAACCAACTAGGGCAAACTCTACACATGACACGCTCAACAACACGGGCGAGTCCCTGATCGTGCCCTAAACTCACAACACAAAAGCTTTGACATGTTCAGTGACATGGGCGTGTCACTGGCCGTGTCAATCCTCTCTCAACACAGTGGCTGTGACACGCTAAGTGATATCGGCGTGTTAATCCACCAACAACACAGTAGCTATGGTACGCTTAGTGACATAGGCGTGTCACTGGTCATGTCAAAACTACTCAAATACAGAAGCTGTGACACGCTCAGTGACATGGGCGTGTCATTGGTCATGTCACCCATCTAGAAAATAGAACCATTAACACGCCCAAGGACTTGGCCTTGCTCGTGGGCATGTCAAGCCAAAAATCCTGATTCCGACACCAACAACACCACATCCAACAAACAACATACTTAACTCTTTTTCACTCCAAACAATCTTACCCAAAACCATCAATAAACCATACTAGACTTGAATAAATATCAAAACAACTCAAAACAAGCATCAAACACAAATCATCATCACAATCATAACTCAACCCCTGCACAAATCACAACTCTTGTTTTTCTTCGCCAAACTTAACCTTACCACCAAACCAAACCCAAAATCAAAATCAAATAGACAACACAATCTCAAACACATCAAAATTAACCATTCAGCAACCTCAATACACAAACTCAAAAGAAAACCAAGAAAACAAGTTGGAAAACTTACCAAAAGTGATGAAAACCCTTAGAATTTCAACTTGATCACTTGAAACACCCTTCAATCTTGAGTTTGGAAGAACAAAATCTCTCTTTCCCTCTTATCAATAGTGGTGGCCGGCTAACCCAAAAGAAGAAAGAAGAAGATGAAGAAAGAAGAGCAAAGTCAACCTTTAATAACCACTCAAGCTCTCTTTAAATCTTAACCAAGCAATTTTAATAATAAAATATATAAATATCCTCCACTTAATTTAATTTCCATTTATAAAATCAATAAATCTCATTTGACCATCACACTTGTTGACTTGTATATGTTATATATCTCTATATATACAACATATACACACTCCTCTATCCTTTCTTATCTTCCCACTTAAACATACATATATACTTTATATTATTTAATCCAATTTCAACAATAATCATTCCAAAAATTTTAGGGTATAGTTTGAGATATTACAATTCTCCCCCTCTAAAAATAAATTTCATTCTCGAAATTACCTGATCTTAAATCTGAAACAGCTGGGGATACTGGTCTCGCATCACTTGCTTACTCTCCCAAGTTGCCTCTTCCTTAACATGATTCTTCTAAAGAACCTTCACATGTGGTACTTTCTTATTTCTCAACTCTTTTACTTCATATGCCAAAATAGCCACTGGTTCTTTCTCATAAGTTAGATCCGGACTCACCTCTATAAATTCAACTGACAGAACATGAGATGGGCCTGATCTATACCTCCTCAGCATAGAGACATGGAAGACATTGTGAATTTTGTCCAATTCAGGCGGCAAAGCAAGTCGATAAGCAACTGGTCCAACTCTTTCCAGTACCTCATAAGGTCCAATGAAATGAGGAATCAACTTCCCTTTGCGGCCAAATCTCAAAATCTTCTTCTAAGGAGACACTTTTAAAAATATTTTATCTCCAACACAAAACTCTATGTCTCTCCTCTTCAAATCTGAATAGGATTTCTGTCGGTCTGAAGCTGCTTTCAACCGATCCCGAATTATCTTCACTTTCTCTTCTCTTTTCTTAATCAAATCGGGACCAACCAACTTACCTTCTCTAACTTCATCCCAACATAGAGGCGTCCTGCATCTTCTACCATACAATGCCTCATAAGGTGTCATTCTAATAATGGACTGATGATTGTTATTATAAGCAAATTCCATCAATGGCAAAAATCTGTCCCAACTTCTAGAGAAATCAATGACACAGCTTCTCAACATATCCTCTAAAATCTGTATCACTCTCTCTAACTGCCCATCTGTTTGCGGATGAAAAACAGTGCTAAAATGCAATTGAGAACCTAAAGCAGCATGTAAACTCTTCCAAAATCTTGAAGTAAACCGGGGATCTTGATCAGATACCAAAGAAATTGGGACTCCATGCAACCTCACTATCTCACTGATATATAACTCAGCCAACTTTTTCAGAGAATAGTCCATTCTAACTGGAAGAAAATGAGCTGTCTTCGTCAACCGATCAACAATCACCCAGATGGCATCATGTTTCTTCTGAATTAATGGTAAATCAATCACAAAATCCATTGTTACACGTTCCCATTTCCATTCTGGCACTGATAAAGGTTGGAACAACCCTGTTGGAACTTGGTGCTCGGCCTTCACTCTCTGGCAAGTGAGACATTTGGATACAAGTTTTGCTATATCTCTCTTCATACCTGACCACCAATAGTGTCGCTTCAAATCATGATACATTTTGGTACTCCCAGGGTGCATAGCAAAAACGGATTGATGTGTGTGAACCTCGATTTTCCGCCCGAAAAGGATCCAGGCGAAAGTTCACTCGTTGTCAGGAGTCGCCACTCAGTTTATTTTGTTCGAAGGGAAAAACTAAGAAAACCCTTGTTTGACTCCAATAACTTGTCCAATGTAAAGGTTTCTAGTCTGCGAACCCAAGGAGGATTCGGGGACTATGTCATGCTTTTGATTAACTTGCAAAAATGGAACAAATTTAAAGACAAAGATTGTTGGTAGTTTGTGGACTTGCTATTTGGGGTGAATCCCAAACATGCCTACATACTCCCGTTTGAATAGGAGATCAAAGCCCATGTAGTTCGGAAAAGCCTATTTAAAGGCGATGAAAATTATGCTTCATGCATGTGTGTGTGTATGCTTCGTGCATTGTCGGGCTTCATGCCAAAGATGTGAGATTTAGGTACTTTGTACCAAAAGAGTGGAATTTAGGCTCCATGCCAAAGGTTGATTTTAATTGAGTCGGGCTTCATGCCAGAGTTGTGAAATTTAGCACTTAGTGCTAAATGGTGCAATTTTAGGTACTTTGTACCAAAAGAGTGCAATTTAGGCCTTTGGCCAAGTGTGGTTGGGCTTCATGCCAAAGATGTGACATTTAGCACTTAGTGCTAAATTCTCCAATTTTAGGTACTTTGTACCAAAAGAGTGCAGATTTTGGGCCTTTGGCCAAGTGTGGTTGGGCTCCATGCCAAAAATGTGAATTTCAGCACTTAGTGCTAAATTGTGAAATTTTAGGTACTTCGTACCAAAATGGTGTAATTTAGGCTCCGTGCCAACAGATTGATTTTAATTGTGAAATGTAGGTACTTTGTACCAAAAAGATGTAATTTAAGTCTTTGTGCCAAAGAGGCTGATTGATTAGTCCATTAGGCCTTAGACCTAAAAGGATTAGGTCTTTGACCGAGAAGAAATTGAGAAGAAGATAGAATGCTTATGATATGCTTAAATTGACAAATGATGGATTAGAATATTACCTTGCTTAGGATTTTCCCGCTTCGAAGTTCCAGATCTCGTTTTCTTGAACCGGGGATTATGATTCTTGATTACAGATTGTTTCCTGCAGCACACGGTTAGATTTATGCAAATAAAAGTTCTTAATCGTTTTTAAGCGTGAAAAGAATTCGACAGCATGAGGCCCACCCGGAAAAGTCCCCCCGTTTTCTGAAAATCTGAAGCCTATTTATCGTCCACGGCGGCCGGGCCGCCGTGGATGTGACAAGCCGAAAAGATGGAAAAATTTGGCGGCCGGGCCGCCGGTTTTGGCGGCCGGGCCGCTGGGTTCACGGCGGCTGGGCCGCCGGATTTGTCCGGTTTTCGCTCAAACTGATTTTTTGGGAGCTAGAGACCTCCAAAAATTATTCCGGGACCATATCCGTGATTCTCACGTCGTCCCGGACATTTCAAGTACCATATTGATATATTTCTGGTGAACTTTACCGGGAACGTCCGGTCCGGCCCGGTTTTCAGTAGTCTGAGAAAATCGGCTTTCCGAGCCTCAAAATTCGAGTGTTCACAATGTGCTTCCTCTAAAATTGTCTTTCTTAATTCTGCATCATCAGGAACACACAATCTATCCTTGTACCAAAGACTGTCATCATCTCTCACAAGAAAATCTCAGCTCTCCCCCTTTTTGCAATCCGAAACAATTTTCTGAATTTTCTCATCAGCCAACTGAGCCTCTTTAATCTGATCCAACAATACCGGTCTCAATTGCAAATGAGCTAACAAAGCACCATCATCACATGATTCAAAACTAGCATGCAACGCTCTCAATTCAACAAGCAACGAGAGCGAATAAGCAGTCAAACCTGCCAAAGACTTTCGACTCAAGGCATCAGCAACTATATTTGTCTTACCATGATGATAATCAATCAAACAGTCGTAGTCTTTAATCAACTCCAACCACCATCTCTGCCGAAGATTCAGCTCTCTCTGAACTCCCAAGTATTTTAAACTCTTGTGATTTGTATAGATGAAACACTTCTCCCCATACAAGTAGTGTCGCCAAATCTTCAAAGCAAACACTATGGCTGCTAACTCCAAATCATGCATCAGATAATTAAGCTCATGCGGTGCCGAGAAGCATAAGCTATGACTCTCCTTTATTGCATCAAAACACAACGTAAACCACTATGTGAAGCATCACTGTAAATTACATATGGTTTATCTTCCACAGGCAAGGTAAGAACAGGAGCTTGAGTCAACATCTCTTTCAACTGCTCAAAGCTAGCTTGACACTGATCTAACCACACAAATCTAACTCCCTTCTGAAGTAATCTGGTGAGTGGAGTAGCTATCAAAGAAAAATCATTCACAAACCGTCAATAATAGCCTGCCAAACCTAGAAACTTCTAACTTCAGTCACTGACTTTGGTGGACTCCAATTCAAAATGGCCTCAACTTTACTCAGATCAACTCTTATACCATCCGCTGAAACTACATGACCCAGAAAAGTCACTTGATCAAGCCAAAACTCACACTTAGACAGCTTAGCATACAACTTCTTCTCTCTCAAAGTCTGCAATACAATCCGCAAGTGCTTATCATGCTCCTCCTTATTATGCGAATACACCAAAATATCATCAATAAAGACCACCATAAATTGATCTGGAGTAGATGCACTTATGTATGAATGAGTAGATCCAGGATTAATAAGAGCAAGAACTGAAATGCCAAATAAAGAAAATGTACTCGCAATAACTGCTGAAGCATTCGGCTGCCTCTGTATCACATACACTCGCTGAGATGGTCCAGCCTCATCTGGCCTACTACCTCCGAATGTAGAGCCTCCTCTCTAACTAATCCCGGGTCAACCACCTCTACTAAAACCTCTGCCCCCTTGACCTCCTCTGCTGACACTAGGTCTAGAAGCTGCAGTATCAGTCTGTCTATCTTCCACCCGTCTTCTAGCAAGCACCTCCATGTGCCCTACCACAATGAACACAAGTAGGTAAAATAGATATATGAACCACTAGAGTCGGTGCACTAGTGCACTATCTATAGAAACTGTAGGTCTCGGTCTCTACCTCTGATATTGAACTGACCTACCAGACTACCTCTGGCTCCTACTAACTCTCGGAATAAAACTTCCTCTACCTCTCTTTATAGATGAAGACCCTGCCTCAAACTGGGATCTCCTAACTCTAGTCTCTTCCTCAGTAGCAGCTGCTGCAATACCCTGTGCTCTCTCAATACTTCTGGCTGCTGCAACCAACTGAAAAAATCTTGGTACCGAGAACCAACAACAATACACATAATAGAGGGTCTTAATCCCTCCTCAAATCTTCTGCATCGGTCAATCTCATCTGAAATAATTTCACCGACATAATGACTCAACCGGATATACTCAATCTCATATTCTGTCACTGTCCGGTTATCTTATCCTAGACTCAAGAACTCCATCTTCTTAGCATCCTTATACTTCCTTGGAGTATACTTCGACTCAAACTCCCGCAGAAAATCACTATAAGATAAGGTCGGTGGATCATCCATAGCATGTGGAACTGTCTTCCACCAATCATAAGCATCTCTCTGCAGAAGGAATCTAGCATAATCAAACCTTTCTTCAGGAGTAGCTTGCAACTAAATAAATACCCTCTGCACTCTATCCAACCACTCGGTCTAGCTGAACACTCCGGTTCTACCGGATCTACCCTGTCACCTGCGCGATGAACCACAATCATGCTAAGCCATAGGCTTAGTGGTACAAACTATGATGGCAGTATGCTTCAATGTAATGCCAATGTCCTACTTTCAAGAATTAGAGACAACAAACAAGAATATCATATTTCATAATATTACATTTCATTATATTATTCAATTGTTTCATCATTCATGATTCACATTTAAACAAAGACAAGCATGGGTCCAAAAGAAACTATTATGTCATTCAAATTTCAGAGTTACTGTTTTTGGTTCAATAATCACATTTATCAAGCCCGTAGGCGAATCATTATCACAATGAGAAACATCTCATATGTAACATCCCAACTAGGCTTCAAGGACTAGGCCCAACCAAGCTTCAAGGGGAGCTAAGCATCAACCCAACTTGGCTTCAAGGACCAAGCCCAACCCAGCTTCAAGGGATTGTTACTTTTAGGCATGCCACCAACAATAAAACTCTGAAAATTGAATAACACATTAGGCACACAATTCTTTTATTATTTCATTATCAATTCCATTCTCATTTTCTCATAATCATCTAGGCAACCATGCCACAATTATTTCAGTTGCATCATTATAGCCAACAACAAATGGCTTCACATCTCATCATTAGGGTATACTTAACCAATTGCATTGTACATACATTTTGAATAAATATTTTATCTTTCACATTATGCAAATCATATCATTAATCAATTGTATCAACAATGTAATAGATTACTTAACACATTTACAACCAAATGTGTTAAGTCCCAAATTCATGTAAATGTATGCAACCATGTAAGGTCTGTACTTACCTCAAGAGCAACTCACACCAATCTAACCACTTCCTCTTCCAAGAATCCTTCAACACTTGGATTAGGGCAACTCAATCTCTTCAAAACCTAATCCAAAGGTGATTATACACACTCACTTAGAGATACACATAAGATAATAAGGATAAGAACCAACTAGGGCAAACACTATACATGACAAGCTCAACAACACGGGCGTGTCCCTGATCGTGCCCTAAACTCACAATACAGAAGCTTTGACACGCTCAGTGACATGGGCGTGTCACTGGCCGTGTCAATCCTCCCTCAACACAGTGGCTGTGACACGCTCAGAGACATGGGCGTGTCACTGGACGTGTCAATCCACTAACAACAAAGTAGCTATGACACGCTCAGTGACATGGGCGTGTCACTGGTCGTGTCAAAACTACTCCAACACAGAAGCTGTGACACGCTCAGTGATTAAGTTAGCAATAAAAATTCTCGTGCTGTTTATCTGGAAAATCAATTCACTCATGTTCATCTTGATGATTTTTCAAACGTTTCTGCTTATTGTCAGGAACTTAAGATGCTTGCTGATCAACTTTCAATCGTTGGTGCACCAGTCTCAGATCAAAGGTTAGTTCTCCAGTTAATTGCGGGTTTGAATGAGAATTACGATGGTGTTGCTACTTTCATTTAACAAAGTGATCCATTGCCTCCGTTTTATGAGGCACGTTCAAGGCTTATCCTTGAGGAAACCCGCAAAGCTAAGCAAACAGCCACAACCTCTAATGCTGCTGGAACTGCTCTTCTTATTACTGGTAGTTCAGATGACAATTTTGTCTCCGGTCGTGGCTCAAATTGTGGCTCAAGTATTCATAACAACCGCAAAAATAAAGAACAAAAATGAGTTCAGCCTCGAAATAATAATAAAGGAAAAAGCAATGGCGATCATGGTAGAGATCGTGGTGGCAATAACCACGGTACTGGAAAAAATCAAGACATCAGCAAGGAGGTCATCAACAAGGGAGGCAGCAGCGTTTTTAGCAGCAGCAACCACCATTTTATTCGTGGTATGCCTATCCACCATGGCACTCATGGGGTCAACAAGCTTGGTCTGCACCACCATGTCCATATCCAACAACTCCTTAGGCACGTCCACCTGCACGACAATCTGGAATTCTAGGCTCTCGTCCATAACAAGCATATGATGCACAGACATCTCCTTCTAGCTATTCACCTCCTGATATTGATGCTGCAATGCAAACCGTGTCTCTTAATCCTCCTGATGAGACTTGGTACATGGACACAGGAGCCACTTCGCATATGACATCATCTCCAGGTACTCTCTCGTCTTATTTTAATATGAGTAACAATAATAATATAATTATTGGAAGTGGACAGAAAATTCCAATTTGTGGTTATGGATACACATCTCTCTCCCCACCACACCCACCATTACATTTAACCAATGTTCTCTATGCACCCAAAATAAATAAAAACTTGGTTTCTGTGCGTCGTTTTGCTATTGATAATAGAGTTTTTGTTGAGTTTGATCCTTTTGGGTTTTTTGTGAAGGATTTATGGACGGGGATGCCACTAATGAGGTGTAATAGCATTGGGGACCTTTATCCTATATCAAGTTCTCCAGTTCATTCTCCATCTCCTTCTGCTGTTCTATCTTCTGCTTTATAGCATCATAGATTGGGACACCCAGGAACATCTATTTTAAATTCTCTTAGCAAAAATAAGTTTATTGATTGTAAACTTTCTTCTTGTTCTTCAGTTTGTAATTCATGTGTTTTTGGGAAACATGTTACGCTTCCTTTTTCTACTTCTTCTTGCACTCTAATGCCATTTGATATAATACATAGTGATTTATGGACCTCTTCTATTTTGAGTTCGGCAGGACATAAATATTATGTTCTTTTCTTGGATGATTGCACTAATTTTTTGTGGACCATTCCACTTGTCAAAAAGTCACAGGTGTATAACATTTTCCTTTCCTTTAGTGCTCTCATCAAAATACAGTTTGAGAGAAACATTAAATGTTTTCAATGTGATAATGGCAAGGAATTTCATAATGAGTCATTTAAGCTATTTTGTCACAAAAATGGCATGTTGTTTCATTTTTCATGTCCCCACACTTCTTCACAAAATGGAAAGGCCGAACAAAAAATACGAACTATAAACAACATGATTCGAACTCTTCTTTCTCATTCATCCATGCTACCTTCTTTTTGGCATCATGCTTTACAAATGGGTACTTATCTTTTGAACACTATTCAGAGCAAAAATCTTGATTATTCTTCTCCTACACAGTTTCTTTATCATCGTGACCCATTTTATAAGCATCTACCGGTTTTTGGTTGTTCATGTTATCCTCTTTTTCCATCTACAACAATAAATAAACTCCATCCTTATTCTGCTCCATGTATGTTTTTGGGTTACCCACTTAATCATAGGGGATATAAGTGTTATGATTTGTCTAATAATAAAATAATAATCTCTAGGCATGTCATATTTGATGAGTCCAAATTTTCTTTTGCCACTTTGCATACATCATCATCTCATAATTATAGTTTTTTAGATGATGGTTTGCATCCTTTACAGCAGCAAACCATGCAAAACTAAGCTGAATTTTTTCCTTCTCACCAATCCAAACCTGTTACTCCTGCTTTCCAATTTCTAACACCCGAAACCAACATTCCAACCAGCTCCACAAATACACCTTCCATAACTGAGCCACGATGTGATCTACAACCTGCAGATCATGTTGAACCGACCAGCACCTCACCAACAACCATTGCTTCTGCCTAACCAGTTGCATCTCCAACCCAAATAATAATAACTCGAAGCATGCATGGGATTTTTTGGCCCAAATGACATTTTAATCTGATAACTTCAGTCACACCATCCCCACTTCCCCAAAATCCCAAAGCTGCCTTATCTGACCCGAATTGGAAAGCAGCCATGTTGGATGAATATAATACTCTTATTAAAAATAAGACATGGGATTTGGTGCCCCGTCCATCTAATGTCAATGTGATTTGTTCCATGTAGGTTTTTAAAATTAAAAAAAAAAGTCTGATGGTTCTTTTGAGAGGCACAAAGCCCGTCTTGTTGGTGATGGCAGGTCTCAACAGGTTGGTGTCGATTGTGATAAAACTTTCAGCCCTGTGGTAAAGCCAGCTACAATCAGGACTGTTCTCATCATAGCTATTTCTAAAGCATGGAGTATTC
This sequence comes from Garcia nutans, assembly GCA_947685225.1. Lineage (NCBI taxonomy): Eukaryota > Viridiplantae > Streptophyta > Magnoliopsida > Malpighiales > Euphorbiaceae > Garcia > Garcia nutans. Next base: position 32,551,105 of record CANTUV010000013.1, read on the forward strand.
ATCAGTTAGATGTTAAAAATGCATTTTGCATGGACATTTACATGAGACAGTTTATGTGCACCAACCTGTGGGTTTCAAAGATCGAGTTCATCCAGATTATGTGTGTCTTCTTAAAAAATCTCTCTATGGTCTGAAACAGGCTCCTCGTGCCTAGTATCAACGGTTTGCAAATTTTGTTTCTATAATTGGTTTTTTGCATAGCAAATCTGATCATTCTCTTTTTATCTACAGTAAGGGTACTGCTTTGGTATACATCTTTTTATATGTTGACGATGTCATAATTACTGCTTCTTCTAATAAGCTTCATCAATTGATTATGTCATTATTGGCTTCTGAATTTGCTATGAAAGATTTGGGTCCTCTAAACTATTTTTTAGGCATTGCAGTTACAAGACATAAAGGAGAGTTATTTCTTTGTTAATGCAAGTATGTCGAAGAAATTCTTGAAAGGGCTGGCATGGCTTCTTGTAAAACTGTTATGACACCTATTGATACTAAGTCCAAACTAAGTGTCTCTTCGGGTTCTTCATATGAGGATCCTACTCATTATCGCAGTTTAGCTGGTGCATTGCAATATCTTACTTTCACGAGATCGGATATATCCTATGTTGTGCAATAAATTTGTTTGCATATGCATGATCCAAAGATTGCACATATGAATCCTCTTAAATGGATTCTACAATATTTAAAAGGCACTCTGGATTTTGGTTTACATCTGTACAAAATCTTTAATGTCTGGTCTTATTTCTTATACAGATGCCGATTGGAGTGGGTGTCCTGACACTAGGCGATCCACATCTGGTTATTATGTTTTTCTCGGAGATAAGTTAATTTTCTGGTCCTCCAAACGACAGCCAATGTTATCAAGGTCCAGTGCTGAAGCCGAATATAGAGGAGTTGCTAATATTGTCTCTGAGTCTTGTTGGATCCGTAATCTACTTTTGGAGCTACATTTCCCAATTCGCAAGGCTACATTGGTTTACTGTGACAATGTTAGTGCCATTTATCTTTCAGGTAATCATGTTCAACATCAACGTACTAACACACATTGAAATGGATATTCACTTTGTACGTGAGAAAGTTGCTTGTGGGCAGGTTCGTATTTTATACATACCGTCCTGTCACCAAATTGATGATATTTTTACTAAAGGTCTTCCGCGCATACTGTTTGATGACTTCAGGGCCAGTTTCAGCGTTCGTGAACCTCCCGCTTCCACTGAAGGGGTGTGTTAGAGTATATAAATAGATTGATGTTTATCTTATTATTTTAAATAGCTCAATTGTATAGTTGTAGTTATTTACCGAGATTATAGGGTTATATATTAGTATATAAGGAATCAAAGATGATGAAAATATAACGGATGATTTCCTTCAATTAATAATAATAAGATGCTTTAAAAAGGTAATTAAATCATTATTATAAATTTTTATAAAAATTATAATTATAATTTATTATTTTTGTCTTTATTTTTGCATATAAAATAACTTTAATTACCTTTTTAAAGCTAAGGAAGAATGACTTTATTGAGGCTGCACATATGCATATTTTAAGAAATAAGTAATTCTATAATTTCTCAATTTCTCCCTTCATATTCTCAATTCCTTCAATTTCTCTTCTACAAACTTAAACTGATGTATCACTTACTCTCCCCACAATTAAATATTGTAATGATATGAAATAACTTTTTCACTTTCTTAATTTATTGGGTTATGATTTTCTCAGCCTTTTATTTTTAACTTTGCAAGTGATTCATTTTTTCAACATTTTTATATATCTCCTCTTTGATCTAAATGAAAAATCACTCCAAAAGACTTACAATCCAGTCTTTGTTTTTGCAGGTAAGAACAAACCTTTTTCTTTTTCTTTTTCTTTTTAATTTTTAATTTTTAATAAATTTTTGTATTATTTTTGATGTTCTTTTGTAGGTTGTGTTTATCTTTAATGATCGTTTTGTTAATATTTCGAATTAGATTAGATTTTTGAATAGTTTCTTTATAACATGGTTATAGTTGTTTAAAGGGAATTTCTATTATAGTTATTTCAATTTTTTTATCAATCGTAATTGGTGCTGACAATTTAAGCTTTCATTCATCTAAATTCAATAAATTGTCATATTTTTATTATAGGATGCATAGAAGCACCATTGACAAATTTGGTAAAATTTGACATTAAATATTCATTTTAATTTTTTGAAGCATGACTCTATGAGAATCAATAAAAGAGTAACGGAATACAAGCTAACTCAGCAAGCATAAATAGATCAAAGTATTGCCGCTTTTCTCAATTTAATTGATAACTTATTAAAATAAATAAGGTTTATTTAAAATGGATATTATCAATATTATGATTCCTGTAATAATTTAAATATGTTTGCATAACCCAGTATAAATTATGTGATGCATAGCTAGCAACCTAAATATTGTTGAAAATTAAAAATTATATATAGAAATAAAATTGCAGTCAACAATATGTTTAGACACTAATATATATTTTTCTTCTCATCTTAGATTATTGCTTACATGAATGAATAGAGATTGTGAATTAAGCAAATGAAAGAAATAATACGTTATAAAATTTTATAATTTATTAATAAAAATGATAAAAAAAATTTATATCCGCGCATCTCGTGAGTCTACATCTAGTTATTATATAAAAGCCAAGAAAATACATTATCTCCTTAAGATGTCGCATTATGATATTGTAAAAAATAAGCAATTTCATAATTTCTCATTTTCTCTCTATATTCTCAATTTCTCACTTTATCTTCTTTTCTCTCTATATTCTCAATTTTTATATTCTTAAATCAATTTAGTTATCATAATATCAAAATTTAATATGTCATCATTCAATAATAAATTTTTATATACAAGGAATACAAATGGACATTTTAATAATATATAAATAAAATCTAACATAAAAAATATAATACAATTAGCATTTCAAGTGAACATATTTGAAGAAAACAAGAGGTACTGATTTAATATTCTTTTTATAATTATAAGTTAAATAATTATTTTTTTTAGTAAGTAACAACTAACTTTATAAGTAAGATATCTAGATCATATTATTCTTCTTCGTGTCTCATATTTATAAATCTATAATAAGGTTTGTCATACTTTTATAGATTTTTAAGCTTTTTTTATTTCTAATAATAATAATAATAATGAGTAAGGATGTTAAACATAAAATAGAGAGTATGTTTTTATTTTTTTGTGATATGTTATTTTTTATATTTTTTCTTTAATGGGTAAATGAATTATATAATATCAAATATTTTGAAATTCATAAATTTAATATAAAATTAGAAATAGCCAATTTACTATCTCTCTCCATACTTAAATTGATATCGACATAGACACTTTCTTTTGTTGTCATATTATAGTCATGACTCTCAATTCATCATTTTTCAGAAATAACTACCTCATAATTTTTTTTCTTAATAAATTTTTATTTAATTTTAATAAATTATATAAAATTTAGAATTTAATAATTAATAAATTGTATTTATCTTTTAATTTTTTTATTAAATAATTACATATTAATTTAATTTCATAACATTAATTAACTAAATTATATTTTTGGCTTTTAATTTTTTATTAATTAATTATACATTAATATAATTTAATAATATTGATTGATTGATTTTTTTAGAAATTTGAAAATTTAAAAAAATATATATGATTCTTAATATTTACAATAAATTAATTATAAATTAAATAATGTATTTCTAATAAAATATATAACTTTTGATATTTCTAATAAATTAATTATAGATCAATAATTTATTTAATTAATAATTTAGTTATAATAATAATTACATTATATATTTTGTAGAAATTTTTATTATATAAAATTTAAGGAAAGAAATATTGTGGTTACCACCTCATTATTTTTTAGATTAGCTACTTCGCATTTTTTCTTTCTTAATTAATTTTTTATTTAATTTTAATAATTTATATAATTTGAAATTTAATAATTAATAAATTATATTTGTCTTTTAATCTTCTTCTATTAAATAATTATACATTAGTATAATTTTAATATATTTAATTAACTAAATTATATTTTTGACATTTAATTTTTTATGAATTAATTACACATTAATAAAATTTAATAATATTAATTAATTGATATTTTTAGAAATTTAAAAAGTTAAAAAATATATTACTCTTAATATTCTTAATAAATTAATTATAAATTAAGGTTGTCACATCATCAAACTTTGAAAATTTCTAATCCACAATTTTTTTTCTTTTTTTAATTATTTTTTATTTAATTTCAATAATTTATATAAAATTTAAAATTTAATAATTAATAAATTATATTTGTGACATTTAATCTTCTATAAATTAATTATACATTAATATAATTTAATAATATATTTATACTTTTTTAGAAATTTGAAAAGTTAAAAAATATATAACTCTTAATATTTATAATAAATTAATTATAAATTAAATAATTTATTTATAATAATAATTAATTTATATTTTTTAAAAATTAAAAAAATAAATAATAAAATATATGATCTTTGGACATTCTTTTATATATATATATATATATATATCAAGAAAAATAAAAATATTATATGGTGCCACAAAATATATATATGCATAATGTGAAAAAAATAGTATTTATTGTATTTAGTAAAATAATTTATTAATATATGAATATAAAAGATTATATATTTAATAAATTATAAATCATATTTCTAACTTAAATTATTAATTTATATATTTAATAAATTATGAATGTAAACTTAACAACTGAAAAATATTAATATATAAAGATCAATGTCATATATTTAATAAATTTAATAAATTATTAATAAATATTTTAACTGAAACTATTAATATATGAAGCTAAAGATCTTATATTTAATAAATTATTAATAAATTATTAATAATTAATAAATTTTTAACTGAAACTATTAATATATGAAGATAAAATATTATATATTTAATAAATTATTAATAATTAATAAATTTTTAATAAAATATTAATATGTATGAAAATAAAAGATCATATATTTGTTAAATTATTAATATATAATTATAAAATATCTTATATAAAAAAAAATTATTGATCAAAATTGAAAAATAAATAAAAAGTAGATTATCACATAATGTGTATATGCAATATAGAAATATCATATATTATAGTTATTTACCTCTTTATATATTATTTGTGTCATAATTTTTTATATAAAATTATTAATATATAAAGATAAAAAATTAAATGTCACGACCCAACTAGAGGGCACGTGACCGATCCTAGAAACGAGAAAAACATGTGGCTCCCAGAATCCATAGTAAGCCTAACAATTTATTTTTCGATAAATATAGATGATGACAATAATTACTATCTCGAACTGGGCCGATTAGCCTACTAATATTATACTTTAATATAATATCTCATCAACATCATCAGACATTTATTAACAAATATATTTAATTAAACCGTAAAATTAAATGAATAAGAATATAGACAAAAAAAGAAATATCATGCGGAGTTATAAAAAATAATTATAACATAATTGTATAATAAAACATATACAATTAACACTCATGCCGATAAATAAAAAGGTAAGATAAACTGATTAAACAGTACTCCTATACTCAACCTTCAACTTGAAAAAAATTGTGAACAGGAATAAACGTTTGACTCAATGAGCTATATAGTAATTAATATAATACAACTATTCTATGCATAACGTGCGCATAAAAAAAATCAATCAACCAATAAATCACATGAGCAAATAAGGATAAGAGTAAGTCAATGGAGCCACACTAAACCTCAAATTTAAGAGCCTATCACCCTATCTGACTCTCTTAGTCCGTATATTTCTCTTAGAATCCAATACATAGAGTCCACCATTACAGCCGTAGCCAAACAGCACTACCCGACTTACAAGCAGCGCTGAGCATGAAAATGCTATCGCCATCACGTCAGTCCTAATCTCATCATATAATATCTTCATATCATAACTCGTATCCCCCAATCATATGTGGCCTCATATCATCCTAACTCTATCCAGCATCACATATTATATACATTAAGCATAATCAACTCATACTCAACACACATTATGCTTATAACAATAATAATTGTATATATATTGCACAAACAGTTGATGCATTATGTAAATACAATTATAAACATATTTTAAGAGAGCGGGGTATTATGTTATTCTATATAACTCACGGATTTAAGAAAACTCAACGATTCTCCTTGGAACATTTAATTAGAAATAGAAGACACTTGAAAGTATTTTCAATCGATAAGAAAAATTATTAAAATATAGACGAATACGACTCTAGAGATTCTGTCAAAATTTTGGCAGAGTCTCTTCTATAACTATGACATTTTTTCCTGAAACAAAACGAGAACACACTACAAAAAAAAATTCACAACAGTCAACGTCAACTCAATTGTCATATTTGGGCCATCATTATAATTCTCAATAACTCAAATATAAGTCCAACATACATCTCACAAATACAATAGCAATAGTTTATTATATCATTATTAATCTTATTTATTTAATTTATTAATAAAATATTTACTTAAAATTTTAAGATATATATTAATTTAATTTTAAATAATTCTTAGAAAATTATTTTATTACCGTTTCTCAATTATAATCAATTACCATATAATTTATTTATCTCACTTTATAAAAATAACTTGATTAATTTAATTATAAAAATACTAATTTTAATCAAGTAATTAATTTTAAATTAACACCTTCAAAATATTTAAATTTCAATCTATTTACTATCAATCATTAACTATATATATTTATTATTATTATTATTATTATTATTATTATTATTATTTATTTCTTTAATTATATCTAAAATAACTATCATAACTCATAATTTAATAATAAATTTTTTACCAATTAAATACTAAAAATTTATAATAATTTACTTTCAATTATTTATTATATATTTTTACTATTTTTTATAATCGCCGAAATAGTAACTCATCGCCGAAAAAGTATCACCATTGCCGAAAATAATTATCGAAATAGTGTCATAATTATTGAAAAACAGTTGCCGGAATAGTGTTACCATTGCCGGAAAATAGTTATCGAAATAGTATCACTGTTGCTGAAAAAATTTAGCTGAAATAGCATTACCGGGCCGAAAAATGATAACTTGAATAGTATCACTATAGTCGAAAATGGTAATCAAAATAGTATCACCGTTGTCGAATTCTGACCAAACTCAAAAGTTGTCTAAAATTTACAAATGATATACCAAAACGAAACTTATATAGAAAGGGTTTCAAAAATACCAACATTGCCAGGAAAAAAAAGTCAAAAAGTGGCTGAAAGATTGATCGAAAGCTTACTGTAGCGATACACCTCCGATTGACTTTGACCGACGATTTTGGTGACGTTGGACTTGTCGGACGATAGATTTTAAAATTTTTTTTTATATATTTTTTACTATTTGTTATAATCGTCGGAATAGTAACTCATCACTAAAATAGTGTCACCATTGCAGAAAAATATTTATCAAAATAGTATCACTATTACCGAAAAATAATTACAGTTATCGAAATAGTGTCACCGTTGCCGAAAAATAGTTATCGAAATAGTGAAGCAAATTTCAGCATCGGACGTTGACTATTTTGGTGGCGTCGGACTTGTCGGACGATAAACTTTTCAATGGTGCGGGAGGTGTCGATAGTTGATCACTGGACGACGGTAGATCTGAAAAAAATTAATCGGTGTACTATTTTTTCTCTCTCTATCACTTTCTCGCTCTTCTGTTTCTTTCTTTTTTTATTCTGTCTCTTATAAATACATATATATTAATTTTAATTTTAATTTTCTTTTTTATATTTTTTAAAATTTAAAATAAATTTAAAATTTAGGTTATTATATTAAACTACATTTTAATTTTATTTTCTATAATTATACTAATAATTATTAATTATACTAAATCTAAAATTTATTAGCTAAAACTATTAACATATAAAATAAAATATTATATATTTAATAAATTATTAATATATAAATATAAAATATTATATATTTAATAAAATATTTATAACACGTTAAGAAATCACACCCTCTGTCGCGCCAACATGCGATTAGTTTAAAGTGAAACGGAAGAAAATCTTGCTTCTTATTTTTTGTGAAGCTTACTCGCAAAAAGAGTCACAACTGTGTTCACAAAGAGAAATTAAGTGTTGCTTCTCCATCTTTCATCTCAAACTTGATGTTTAAATAATATTATTAAAGTTTTTTTTATCGAATTAATTAAATAATCTTTTGATTTTTTTATTCATTTTTATCGATAAATAACAAAATAAAATAAAATAAAATTTTAATACTTAAACTAATCCTCTTTTCATTTTTCTCTCGTTTTCCTTTTCCATTTCTCTCTTGATTGTTGTGAATTACTCTACTTTTTTTTTTCTAATTTCTCTCTCTTTTCCTTTTTCCTTTTCTTCTTTAATTTCATTATTTAATTTCCCCCCTTTGTTTTTTATTTTAAAAATTAAATAATTAGAAATTAAGAATAAGATTGGTAATAATTAAAGGAGTTATGGACCTATGGTGGAAAAAAGTTAAGACGGCAGCGACAACAGAGAGATGATGAAATATTTATTTATCAATAAAAATTATAAATTTCAATGAACTTTTTAAAGCTTTATCGTAAAAAGTTATTTTTTCACTGCTTAAAAAAGTTGTTTTTTTCCGTTTTCATTTTTATAATTAAAATAAGAGGTGATGAAAATATTATTTTGTTCGAAAATAAAATTAAAAGAATACTTAATTAATTTATAAAAAGATATTTTATTGATTGAATCAAACTTTAAGTACAATATAAAATTTTATTTTTTATTTAATTTTTGATATGAATAATAATTTTTTTATATAAATCATTCTTTCGAGTAATATAGAATAACAAAAGTGATAAAATTATTTCTATTAAATTCTAATGCAGCTATGATCCCAAAAACTCAAACTTAAAACCTTGATATGAGTACTAATTTATCTTATAATATTTAAATTTTGGTTCTGTTTTTCAGTATGCATAACAAAAATAATTCCACTCTACTCAATTTCCAACATGTATATAGTCCACATCTCCTTTGCCAACATGTAAAGTTGCTCCAACAAATGAAAATTATTCCAGATTCAGAATAATTGGCTTTCCACAACCTAAACAAACCAAGTTAAAATCTCAATTTCATTCAAGAATAATTAGCTATATCAAGCAACCTTTACTAGTTCTTGATAATCAAAATCTAGCTTACATTATCTTCTATTCCTTTTCCAGTCTTCCTGCACTAACCCCCTGCCTCCAGACCTGTACAATCTTCACTTTTAGATGGAATAATCAATAGCTACTTCTACAAATAGCTCTATATTTCCTATACATCTGCACATAATTAATATAAATAACTAAAAACACCTAAACAAGCTACAGCCTGGAATATAATTGAGCTAGCAACCTCCCACTCCAAAGATGAAAAAAGAAAAAACAAGTAACTAAATATATGAAAGGCAAATATCATCAAACTGAGTAATCCCCATAAACAATAATCTAGACAATGATGGCTATTATCATACAAATAGAATTCATTAGCTGTGGACTGCAACATTCAGAAGTAAACCTGATAAAAATCTTTGCCTGAGGTTTTAAAAACTACAGAATCACAAATTTAAGAGAAAATGATGATTTCTTATTGTAAGAACTTCATGCATACTGTGAAGCAAGAAATTGATTGACATCTCAAACTCTCAGTAGAACCAGAATAGAAAATTATCACACAGAAAAATAAGGTTCAGAGGGCTAGCCACCTTATAAGTACCTGTGGGTATTGCAGCAGTGGCAGTAGCAACAAGTTAACAACAATCCAGATATATGCATAGACTTCAATAGTACTCTTTACTAGGAAACTAAAATATAGTACTTAATAGGATAGAAAGAAAACCAACTTTTAAAATATTCCTTATCAGAATAAAGACGGCTAACTAGAAATAAAACCCCCAACTCCTGCTTGATATAAATGAATTCCAGAAGACTGCAAAAAGCTCCTATCTACTACTAAAAACCCTAAATTTCCAAAATTGAAAACTGAATAAAGAATATAATCAATATAATACTTCAATATAATTTTCTTTGACTGTAAATTAGCAACTCGAAGGGGAGCCTTTGGCGCAACGGTAAACATTGTCGCTGTGTGACCTGAAGTTACGGATTCGAGTCGTGAGAACGGCCTCTTGCAATTGCAAGGAAAGGCCACGTACAAAGACCTAATGGATCCGACCATTTTCCAGACCCCGTGCACAGCCGGAGAGTCCGGGCTTTTTTTTTTTTTTTTTTGTAAATTAGCAACTCATTACTTACTTAAATATGAACAGTTTATGTACAGGTATGAAAATTCTGAAGGTTCTTATGAAATTAAACTGCCATAAGCAAGAAATTACAAAATCTCAACACTGTAAAGCTATTGTATATTAACAAGAAGACCTATGAGAATTTATATTAAACTAACTAATTTAAATTTATAAGAAAATTAACCTAGCAGATCTACTCCCATAGGCTTAATTAGTAATCACTGCAACCCCCCTCCCCCCCCCATCAAAAACAATAACAATAATGATAAAACGAAAAAAAGCGGTGGGGGAGGGGAAGCCCAAACTACATGGAGAGATAAGGTCCATGTGCAGTTTCAAAAGTAATGTATCGCTGAGCTCAAAAAGATAAGTAGCAAAATTACTAACACAACTACTTTGAACATAGAAATAGTACGACGGGTGGAAGAAGCCTTCAAGCACGTGGATGAAACCTTTTTGAGAAATGAAGCATGGTTCCTCAGCCTCAAATTGGGTCCACTATTAGGTATCAGCTCTTCAGAGAATTTGTTGCTTTCATTGGCCTCATGAAGGGAAAGTTTCTTGTTTTCATCCTCATCGTTGGCATTACTACTAGCACTAGCACTGCTAACAGAAGTATCATTTTCTGATACTTTCACCTCCTGCACATTGCAATGTAATGATATTCAATATCCACATTTACATAATACCATACCATTTACTCAGAGCATCATTTGCAAGCTCCTCACCTCAGGTACATTTTGTTCTGATTTGTGTTCCTCAAGCATAGAGCTCCAGTTTTCACCAAATTGAATCGGCTGGACTTGGATTTTACACTGCAGTCGTAATCTTCTTGCTGCGAAACCCTGATTAGCAGAGTTCCAGGCATGAGGTGAAGGTGGCCTTCGAGGCCTGATCCTGATTCCAGCTCCAACATTCTCACTGCTGCCAGATTGATTCATAAGCTTGCTTGTTTCATTGATGCTACTAAATTGATCAGCAGCAGAACTTGATGCAAAATTCTGACTTCCATGTGATTCATCATGTACTGAACCAAAATTTCTGCGTTGCTCATGGATGCTATGGTCAAAAGCTAGATTCCTGTTATTGTCTGGAGTTATTTCCACGTGCAAAGGAGGCTTTCTGTCAATATCCTCCTCAAACCACAGAGAACCTTGCAACTCTTTCTTCAGCTGTTGCAAAGGAATAAATAGTGAAAATCCAAAATGTAATAAGTTTATTCAAAAGTGCAGGAGGGCAGGATTAGCAACATGGTTGTTCAGTATCATTTATGTTTTTGGTTTCTATTGTACTATACTACATAAAAAGTTTGATAATATATTTAAAAACAAGCATAAACCATTTTTGGTTTTTCTTGTTGTGGCAACCTCTTTTTGTTTTAAGACGCCAAATAACAAAATAAGTAGATTTTAATACCATATGTCCATATCTTTCTTTCATAATAAAGCCAAAACCAAAAACAACAACCAGCATCGCTAAGGGTAATTTCCACTTACCAAAGTTTGGGTCGCTTGATCATCCAAGGCAATATTCTTAATGCTGTCAGACTCCTCGCAAGGGTTATCAACTGGCTGCTGAAGGATATCATTGAGGAAACTAGTTACATAGGCAGCATCTGTTTCATTTGTCCCATGTTGAAATTGTACAACACTGCTACTACTGCCAAAGTTGTTGGTAACGGAATAATAAGGGCACCCAACTTCAGCTTGTACTTGTGCATGCAGTGGAGAAAATAGTTTGTCGTCTATAGGCTCAGGTGATTGGATGAACCAATTTAAGTATTCGTCTGGCTGTGTATCCTCCTGAAAAAAGAAGCACAAACAACTAAAAGGTTTAGTTAATTGTTGTTACTTTTAACCAAAAAAGGCTGCAAAAAATTTATCACCTTAGCAGTAGTTACATCAACTGATGGATCTCCTGCTTGATTAGCATTATAACACTCATTAGGTGGTGAAATGTTGGTAGGGGGCGTGTTTACTGGAGATGATTGTGGCAGTGCTGAATCAGATTGTGTAACTTCTGGAGAAGATTGAACTGCAGTAGGAGATGAAAAAGGAGTTGTAGTCTCAGGTTCATCCGAATTCAAACCTTCCACAGCATCATCTTGTTTCTTAAATAAACGACTAATGACAAAGGGATTCTGCAAAAAGATGAATCGACATTGAGAAAGTAGAAAGCTTTATATTGGATAATCAATACTTTGTCAAATAAACACAATCGAAGCAACCAATTCATCGATTGATAAATTATATTGTAAAGAAAAGATTATGAAACCTGCCTGGCCAGGTTTAGTGCCATCAAGATCGTCTTCTGTGGCACGATATTCATGGATGACCCAGTGGGTTCTAATACCACGAGGAGCGCGTCCAGTGTAGAAGACAAGTGTTTTCTTCATACCAATCAAGTTATTCCCAGACTTAATCTTGCGATCCTTCCCAGTTGCCTTCCAGTAGCCTTTACCTGTAGCTCTGTTCAATCTATGCCCATTCGGATACTTACGGTCCAGCGGACAGAAGAAGAACCACTCTTGATCATTCGTCTTTATGTTTGACAAATCTGCAAAATCCCAAATCACAAAAACCAAAATCAAAGTTAAGGAAACACAAAAAATACAAAATCAAATAATCAAATAAAAAAAATACAAACCAGGCAAATCCCATGGCTCCCATTTACAGACATCAAGTTCACGAATGACTCTAACATCTTTATCATTACCATTAATCTTTGATCTCAAATAGTAATTCACTAATTCCTCGTCGGTTGGCCTGAATCTGAACCCCAACGGTAACGAATTGAACGACATCACACCCATATTAACTCTCCACCACTATACAGATACAAAGAGAAAAGAGAAAGCTCACCAAAAAAGCAATAAAGAAAGAAAAAGGGAAAGTTAAAGATTCTCAGAGAATTCAGATTTTAAGGTAAGACTTTCACAGGATGGCCCATAGCTTTTATAAAGATGAGAAACAACTTAGAAACTGTCAAGTGGTAACTCAGAGATAACTCGACACTGGGAACTCAGCTGGGGCTTCTTAGTTGTTTTATCGACACTAGGGCTGTAAATAAGCCAAGCTATTCGAGCTCGGCTTGGATCTCAATTCGGTAAAAGCTCATTCAGGCTCGAGCTCGAACTGTTTATTTATTAAATGAGTCAAGCTCAAGCTATGAAATACTCGGCTCGTTAGCTCGCGATCTAGCTCATTTAAAAAGCTCGTGAGTTAAACTCGTAAGCTAGCTCGTTTAGTGTATTAGATTAAAAATATATATAATTTAATTTATATATATTAAATTATATACGTGAATATATTAATTTTTGACTAACTTAATTTATATAATTTATTAATATATGGTATATGTAATAAATAAATTAAATAATATACAATATAAAATAGCTTAATAATTTATAATAAAATATAAAATTATAATAATATAATATTTTATTTTTATTAATATACAATTATATTATTCATCTTTCATACAAATATAAATTTTAGTATATCTTTTATAAAAATTTAGAAAAAATGAATGAAAAATAAAAATAAAAATAAATTTATTGAGCTCGTTAAACTTATTTAAATCAAGCTCGAGTTCAAGCTCGAGATACATGATATATGAGCTGGCTCGGTATAAGTTCGGGCTCGGCTCGAGCTCGATTCGAGTTCGAGTTCGAACTCGACTATTTTATAATGAGCCGAGTTTGAGCTTTGCAAAGCTCGGCTCGGCTCGATTACAGCCCTAATCGACACATAAAACCGCGCATTTTCTTCGTATATACCGCGTATCAGTCGAAATATTATTTCGAAAATGTCATTACCATCGTGTTAAATTCCTCTTATGCCCGGTTCTAATCACGAACCAAACTAAAACCGAATCATGAGGAACCGAACCGAACCGATGCAATCATTTTCTTGGTTTAATACCGAATTATAACCCAAAAAGTTCAAGATTTAATTCCAGTAAAAAAAAACTTGTTTTTAAATAAACAATTAATTAATTTTATAATATTTAATATTATCTAAAAGATGTTGTTTATTCACCAATTTATTAAAACTCATTATTACAAAACTATTTCAATAAGAAAAATTTAATATTAGAATAATTAATAAATTTAATATGAATTAATACTTAGTATTAGTCATTTTTTCCTACAAAATAATAATAATATTTTATTTTATTTTAAAATTTTTAATTTTTATTGAAATTAGCTCAAAATATTGATGAAAAGCTAACCCAAATTAAAACCGAAAAACGTTGGTTATTAGAATCAGAATCAAATTAAATATATTTTTTTATTCCGTTAAAATTTTTTAATTTTGAGGAACTAAAATGGGGCTGGAATTGCAAAGGTATATCTTTTTTTAACACTAATTGCAAAGGTATATCAAGACAAATGCATTAGATATTGACACGTAGCATAAATATCGTCAGCAGAAAAGTGTAGGGCCTACACTTCCCACGTGGTGCAAGTTTTATTATTATGATAATGTGAAAGAAAGTAACGAAGAAGAAAGCAACAGGAAACTACCAGGAATCTTGCGCTCCAATTTACGCGCGCTTATTTGGGTTCCTAATTTCCTTTTTTTTTAAAAAAAATTCAGAAGGTTCTTATTTGTTTTTTTAATTATTTTATTTTAACTGTTTTGATTTCTATTCTGCAATAATTAAACAATGTCAATCCCGCTGCGATTCTAAATAAATATCTGATGATTTCCAGTAAAAATAAAATTTCGTAAAATCTCCAAAAATAATATATACACATATAATTTATATTTTTAGAATTTTTCAATATTTCAGTTGATTATTTTAAATATTAAGAATATATAATAAATAGGTTAAAAAGATATTGTATATAAAATTTGCTGAAAATGCGAACCAATGATTAATAGAGGTCGGTCAAGTTAATAAAAATAATATTTAGGAGGATAATCGTCCCCAAGATATGTCTTTGGCTTCACTTTTTTAGGGTCCCGCGTAAAGAATACCACCAAAAACAATGGACAGTCACACACGTCTCCTACTAGGTTTTGCGAGCGAGAGATGCCGTTTATACTTTTATAGGAGTTTAGGGTAAAGTTGAGTGATAGAAACACATTTTTTTTTCTTTTGCTGTCTGCGAGTGAATTTTTAAACTCACAAAATACAGTATTATTTTATTAATATATTAAACCATGTTTAATTACCTAAAATATATTTTTTAATATTATATTAGAGAAGAGGAAATTGATGATCAATTTCCTAAAATATTTTCTATTTTTTTTTATTTTTTTCTTTTTTAATTCTCTATTTTTTTATTCTCTAAATTGAAATTTAAAAAAAAATGAAAAACATGTTCATTTATAACTCTCTATTCTCTGCTTTTTATTTTTTTATTTTGTAATATATTTTATCAGGTTTTACTAAAAGTATTAATTATTTGATATATATATAAATAATTTTATAATATGAAAAGCGAATTTAAATATAAAATTTAGCAAAAGGAATTTTTTAGTAATATTTCAAAATTATGTAAAAAAATTATATATGAAATTATATTATTAAAAAATTAAATATAATAGTATAAAAAAATTATTTCCACATATATGTCTAAAAAAGAATAGATAAATGATAAAAAAAATAAGTAGATATATTTTAAAAATATGTATATTTCATTTAGAATATAATTAAAAATAATTTTTTAAAATTCAACTATTAATTAATAAGTTTAGAAAACTATTTCTAATTTTTCAAATGGAAAAAATTTCTAAATAAACAGCAAACTCTATTTTTCATTTTTCTTTAGAAATTTTTTTAAAAAAAATTAGAGTTATTTTTTATAACTAAACAGCTACTTAAATTTATTTAAAATATTCCCTTTTCTATAAAAATATAATAAGTATTGTAATCGTAAAATTAAAATTAAAATGTTTTCACTTAATTAATTAAAAAAAGATATTATAAATAAAATGAAAAATATCAAAATTGATGAAGATATTATAAGTAAAATGAAAAATATTTAAAATTGATGAAGTGTTGTATGTTTCAATTATTTTTAGTCTTACGTTAAAATAAAATACAATCATTAATTTTCATGATTCCTAATTAACTAAACACTTTAAAATTTTATATTTATACTTTTTAAAGGCTTAATAATACTCTGTAACAAATTAAAAAAAATTAATGATTATATCAAATTATATTATATGAATAAACAGTTGGGATGATGTTCCTGCAAGTTTGGTGCCAATTTAATTGACTAATCTTTGTTTCTGATGGATGTCGAGATCGTTTATCTATACGTGTGGGATAAAGTTGAAGGATGTCGGAATGAACTAATTTCCTTATGCAAAGAATAAGTTTGATAATTAATGTTGAAGTGATCGCTTAATAATGAGCCAGTTCATGCCTTTAATATAGTGCATTGGGCAATGGATTTAGATTTCACAACTATTGAATGATAATTTAGAGGTTACTATTTGTATTTTCTAGCCTATATTGATTTTGCCTTGGTAACTTAATTAGGATATATATATACATTAGTTTAAAAAAAATGAAGGCAAATATATATTTTTATTCTACATTAATTTTGCTGGGATCTTCTTTCTATCACTCTACAGGATACTAACTTCTCCATTTTTTTGGTGTTATGAAAATTAAATTAATTTTTTACCGATAATATATATAGTATATAAATAATTACACTAATTAATTATACTATATATATATTCAGAAAAGAGATGTGAGTCACAATAGACACGCTTAATACTAACTTTTTTCTTAGATAAAATTTTTCTAAATATATAATTAATAGCACAAAATACCACCACAACTATACCTAAAAATAACTATTAAATAAATAATAAAGAGAACACCAAAATTAACTAGATTCGGTCATGTTACTGCGTCTTCGAACACAATTAAAATAATTTTTTACTATTAAAGAAGAAACACAAGAGAAAGAGAATATAAAAAATAAGACTTTATATTTAAATGACTTATTTTTGAGGGAGGAGTCTCTTTTTATAGGCTAAAATCTCCACCTCAATATCCACATCTCTCGACGTGGGATTGAGCAAAACAGCTAAAAAAATAATAAATCTCTATCTCGACTATTTTTCTATTTACAATATACAAGTCTTCTCTCAAAAGAAACTATATTTATTAATGTCTCTAAATACGCTCTGAAGCATTCATCTTTAATTTTTCAAAACATTGATCAAATCTAAATAATAGTTGAACTTGACAGTTGTCACCACTTTTATCAACATATCTACGGGATTATCAGTAGTCCAAATTTTCTGAAGCAAGATTTCACTTTTCTCCAGAAATCTCATGTACAAAGTGATACCGAATATTGATGTGCTTCGTCCTTGCATGATAAACTTGGTTATTTGCTAAATGAATAGCGCTTTGACTATTACAATACACTTTGATGTGCTTTTGTCTAATTTCTAGTTCACCAAGCAACTCTTGAAGCCAAATTGCATTTTTAACAGCCTTTGATACTGCCATGTACTCTACTTTAGTAGTAGACAGGGTAACTGTTGATTGTAATATAAACTTCTAACTAACTGGCCCCTTAGCAAGTATAAACATATAATAGTAGTTGATTGACGCTTATCCAAATCACTAGCATAGTCGGAATCACAGTATCCAACTACACATTGACCATCTTTCTCATCCTGCTCAATTATCAATCCAATATCTATCGTGTCCAGAATATACCGTAGAATTCATTTCATAGCTTGTCAATGCTCCTTACTAGGATCATGCATATACTTGTCTAGCCTTGTACATACTATAACATACATTAAGCTACCAACAACATTTGCATATAAAACTTTTGATATGTACTCTCGTTTCACTTCATTTTTAGGAGATAAAGATACACTGAGCTTTGCATGAGGTGCAAGCGATGTACTTATAGGTTTTGACTTTTCATTCAGGCCAAAATGTTGTAGTATCTTCTTCATATACTATTTTTTATTCAAACAAAGATTTCCTCTCTTCGTATCTTTACATATCTCCATACTTAAAATTTTCTTAACTTCTATCAAGTCTTTCATTTTAAACTCCTAATTCAGCTGAGCCTTCAACTTCTCAATTTGTTATTGATTCTTTGAAGCTATCAGCATATCATCAACATATATAAGCAGATATATCAAAGATTCATTTTGTAACTTGCGCAAATATACACAGTGATTGTATTTGCTTCTTATGTACTTCTACCTCATCATAAAATTATCAAATCACTTGTACCACTGTCTCGGAGATTATTTCAATCCATATAATAATTTTTTTCAATTTGTATACCCATTTTTATTCTCCAAGAACTCCAAACCCTTCTAGTTGAATCATATAGATTTTCTCTTCTAAGTTACAATATAGAAATGTAGTTTTTACATCAAGTTGAATGAGTTCTAAATCCAATTATGCTACCAATGCCAATAAAATTCTAATGGAGAAATATTTTATAATTGGAGAAAATATTTTATTATAATCAATACCCTCCATCTGAACATAGCCTTTAGCTATTAATCTTGCCTTGTACCGAACATCATTCTTGTTAGGAAATTCTTTTTTCTTTGTATATACCCATTTGCATCCTATTGAAGCTGTCTTGGAAGGATATTATACAACTGAGTGAACATAGTCTAAAATATCTTCGGTATCATGGATTGCAGTACCAAACTTTACTCTAGTCTTCTTGCCTTTGACACAATGCTCACAAAAATCTAACTTTTGGGGTTGCACTCATTTCAGTAATCCTTGATCTGACAAAAGTTTCAAGGATTTATTACTAGTATGCTCCAAGCACATATACCATAATCTGGTTGCTTTCCAACTCCTGATCATTACTGGAAGTTGCTGCTGCTGTCACAATAATTGCATTACCCTAATAGTAATACAAATTATTATTTTTAATTATTCCTTTCATTATCAGTAGTGCACCATAGATTATTTTTATTACTCCATCTGCTGTATTTATAATAAAGCCCTTTGGTTTTAGGACTCTCACGGAGATGGAATTCTTCTTCAAACTCAGTACATATAGGACATTTGTCAGAGTCTTGATTGATCCATCATGATTTCTCAATTGGATTGAACTAATCTCTTTCATCATACATGAACCGTCATTTGCTGTGTAAACAATTGCACCTTTTAGTTCTCTAAAGTCAAAGAACTAATCCTGATTAGAACACATATGATGGCTATAACCAGAATCAAGTAACCATACACTAGAAGAGTTTGTTGATGACACAATAGCTAATGAAAGTTCTGGGTCTTCATCATCACACTCAACTATATTTGAATTCATGACATCTTTTCCTTTATCAGATTTTCTTTTATTTCTCAGCTTGAGACAATATATCTTCCAATGTCCTTTCTTTCGGCAAAAGGCATATTCATCTTTAGCTGGTATGGATTTTGATCTCCCCTTCTTTTCTCTCTTCCTACTTTGAGAGTGACCTCTCACTATCAATGCTTCTGTTGCTCCACTTAAACTCTCTTTCTTGTCCTTCTTTCGCAGTTCGTAATTGTATAATGCATCAGTTACTTTAGAGAAAGTTACTTTATCCTTCCCATAGAGTAGAGTTATTTCAAGAAACTCAAACTTCTTTGGAAGGGATCCTAACAACATCAAAGCTAAATCTTCATCTTTGAAAGTCACGTCCAAATTTATCAAATCAGCTATCAACTGATTAAAATTGGTGATGTGCTTATTCATAGTGGTACCATAAACATAAGTGAAGTGAAATAATTTCTTTTTCATATAAAGCTTATTTTGACTGCTTTTATTCGAAAAATTTTCCTCCAATGCCTTCTACAATTTACTTGCAAAAACTTCCTTAGAGAAAGTATACTTCTGTTCTTTAGAAAAGCACGATCGAATTGTACCACATACCACACGATTGATGGTTTTCTAATTTTTTCATTAATGTCTTCTTGTTTCTCTTTTTCAATGCAATGTCTAGACCTTGTTGAAAGAGAGCATCTCGAATATCACTTTGCCAGATGCCAAAATGGCTTGTACAATAAAAAATCTTCACTAAAAATCTAGTAGTTGACACAATAGTCCTTGACCAAAATGATAGAGTGGATGTTGTCTCCTTTGTAGTGGATAATTTGCCTAATTTGCCTGTCATCTCTGCTTCAAAAAATTATTTAATAGCTAACAAATACATAATATAAATAATCTAAGAAGGTATTAGAGTTGATTTGAGTAAAGTTAAGGCTATCTTGAATTGGAGTCCACCGAAGACTGTGGCAGAGGTTATAAGTTTTCTGGGTTTGACAGGCTATTATCATTGGTTTGTGAAGGATTTTTATATGATAGCTACACTACTCATCAGATTACTTCAAAAAGGAGTTAGATTTATATGGACAGATTGGTGTCAAGCGAGTTTTGAGCAGTTGAGGGAGATGTTGACTCAGGCTCTTGTGCTTACCCTGCTTATGGAAGGTAAACCCTATGTGATATACAATGATGCTTCATATAGTGGTTTAGATTATGTTCTGATACAAGAGGGTAGAGTCATTACTTATGCATCTCGACAGTTGAAGCCACATGAACTGAATTAGCCGAATCATGATTTAGAGTTAGCAGCCATAGTTTTTGAATTGAAGATTTGACGACATTACTTGTATGGGGAGAAGTGTTTCATTTATGATTGATCATAAGAGTTTGAAGTATCTGGGTGTTCAGAAAAAGCTGAATCTTCGGCAAAGATGATGGTTAGAGTTGATTAAAGACTGTGGCTATTTAATTGATTATCATCCTGGCAAGGTAAATATTATTGTTGATGTCTTGAGTCGTAAGTCTTTGGCAGGTTTGACTACTTATTCACTCTCGTTGCTTGTTGAGTTGAGAGTGTTGCATACCAGATTTGAGTCTTATAATGATGGTACATTAATGACTCAGTTGCAATTGAGGCCAGTGTTGTTGGATCAGGTTAGGGAAGCCTAGTTGGTAGATGAGAAGATCAAAAGTCAAGACTTTCATGTGAGAGATACATTCCTGAAAAGATAGATTATGCATTCCTGATGATACAGGATTGAAGAGGATGATATTAGAGAAAGCACATCAGTTAGTTTATGCTATGCACCCTGGTAGTACCAAGATGTATCAATATTTGAAATAGTATTATTGATAGTCGGGTATAAAGAGGGACATAACATAATTTGTATCCAGATGTCTCACTTGCCAGAGAGTAAAAGCTGAACACCAAGTTCCTTCAAGGTTGCTTCAACCATTGTCAGTACCAAAGTGAAAATGGGAGCGAGTGACGATAGATTTTGTGACTGGACTACCTTTGATCCAGAACAAGCATGATGAAATCTGGATGATTGTTGATCGAATGACTAAGAAAGCTCATTTTCTTTCAGTTCGGATGGATTACTCACTTGAGAGGTTGGCTAAGCTATATATCAGTGAGATAGTGAGGTTACATGGACTCTCAATTTTTTTAGTATCAGACCGAGATCTCCGGTTTATATCAAGATTTTAGAGGAGTTTGCAGGATGTATTGGGTTCTCGATTGCATTTTAGTACTACTTTCCATCCTTAGACAGATGGACAATTAGAGAGAGTGATACGGATTTTAGAAGATATGTTGAGGAGTTATATCATTGATTTCATAGGGAGTTGAGATAGATTTTTGTCACTGATAACAATAGTCATCAGTCCAGTATTGGAATGTTATCTTATGAGGCCTTGTATGACAGAAGGTGCAGAACACCTTTGTGTTGAGATGAGGTTGGAGAAAGTAAACTAGTTGGTCCTGATTTAATTAAGGAAACAGAAGAGAGTAAAATTGATATGGAGTCATCTGAAAGCAGCTTCAGATAGATAGAAATAGTATACAAATTTGAAAAGGAAGGATATAGAGTTCAGTGTATGAGATAAAGTGTTTCTGAAAGTGTCTCCGTGGAAGAAGATTTTGAGATTCGGCCGCAAAATAAAGTTGAGTCCTCATTTCATAGGACCATATGAGATTCTGGAGAGAATTGGTCCAGTGACTTACAGGTTGGCTCTGTCACCCGAGTTAGACCGGATATATAATATCTTCCATGTCTCTATGCTTTGGAGGTACAAGTCAGACCTATCTCCTATTTTGTCAATGGAGCCCATTGAGCCTAGATCTGATTTACGAAGAAGAACCAGTAGCGATTTTGGCACGAGAAATGAAAGAATTGAGAAATAAGAAAGTACCACTTGTGAAAGTTCTTTGGAGGAATCATGCCACTAAAGAGGCGACATGGGAGAGTGAACAGACGATGTGAAGTTAGTATCCTCAGTTGTTCCAGAGTTGATAGCAAGTAATTTCGCGGATAAAATTTTCTTAAAGGGGAGAGAATCGTAACACCCCTAATTTTTATAAATTAAATAAAATAAATTAAAATTAAATTAGATAAATTAAATAAATAATTTAAATAAAAAATGAAAGAATTTTAAGTGATATAGTAGAATGTATATTTGAAATATATTTGAAGTAAATATGACATGTACAAGACATATACATATACTTAAGATATACATCACATATATATTATGTATAATTATTTATAAGAAAAACTAATTTTAATTATTTAATAATAACAATAATAATGACAAGAGAGAGAAGAAGTGTATAGTGATTATAATATATATATATAAAAGGTTGGAGTTAAAGGGAGAGGTGTCCCTTTTCTTTTCCTTTTTTCATCTTTGAATGTGAGCTAGAGAGAGAGAGTAAGGGGAGCTTCTTTCTTCTTCCATACACCAAGGATTGAAAGAATTTCAAGAATTCAAGTGGAGTTTTTGAGGATTTCTCATCAATTGGTAGGTTTCTTTATCAATTTTGCAAGTTCTTTAGAATTCTATAGAAGAACATGATATGTGGATTTTGAGATTATGTATTAGCATGTTTTAGTAGCTTATTTGGGTATGTAAGAAGTTTTTGTGAGTAGGTAATAATGATTTTAAGGTTGGATTGAAGAAATGATTGAATTTAAGTTGAGTTTGGAATGGTTGTGTTGTAATGGTTGAGTGTGCGAAATATAAAAATTTTGCCTGACACGACTAGTAAAACGGTTATATCTCTAAGCGTGTCGTAGCTACTGTAAGGCAAGATAATTGACATGGCCAGTAACACTCCCATGTTGTTGGGCGTGTCAAAGTTTCTATAATGTAGTAGTAATGACATGGACAACAATAAGCCCATATCGTTGAACATGTCAAAGCTTTCTGTAAAAGTATGTTTATGATACGGTCATTAATTTGCCTGTGTTGTTGAGCATGTTACTTGAGAAAATTGTCCAAAATAACTCTTTTCTTTGTCTTTCATTTGTAATTCTTAATTTAAATGATTTGATATTGAGAATGCTTTAGAATGTGATATTAAATAATTATTTATGATCACATTTGGCTTATACATTAAGAGAGAGTAGTCTGCCCAACCCTAGTATTGAAGGGCAACTTGGAAGAGAATGTTGGAGGGAGTTTTGAAGCTTATTTTGGAGTGATTTCTAAGGTAAGTACAAACTTTTGATAAATTTGATATGTTGGCATTAAATTGGACTTAACACATTTTAGATGAAAAATGTGTTAAGCTACTTGATACATGAATATTATGTTGTAACATTTAAATTGTTATATATGCATTATGAAAAGCCATTATTAATGGCTAGATTAAATAAAATGTGAATTATTTGCAAAATGTGAAAATGACCCAAAGTGTTTGGGTAATGTGGTTTTATTATGAAATATCCTATGTTGAAATGAAATAGCATTGATATGAATGAGGAAAAAAAATGGAAAAATGAGAAAGAAATTAATGATGAAAAATGTGAATTAATTGTGTGCCTATTATATTATTCAATTTTCAGAGTTTGTGTTTGGCAGCATGGCTATGAGGTTATCCTCACTATTTGCCTTTGGGCTAGACACTTGGCGTCACTGTGATATGATTTGCATTCGGAGCTAGCTTTTGAGCATTACTTGATTTTCTTTCGGGGCTAGACACTTGGTGTCATTATGGACCAAAATAATAACTTTGAGATTTGAATAATGTATTAGTTTATTTGGGCCCCTGCTTATATATGTGATTATGTGAATTATTAAGTGATGAAAGAATATATTTAATAGTGAGCTTGGATGCCATATTGTGACATAACATATAAGCATTTTGTATTGGTATTATTTTTAATGTTTTATTATTATCAAAGTTTGTACCATTAGGCTTTTAGTTTAGTGCGATTATAATTTATTGCATATGTGATAGGGGTGATCCGGTAGAGTCAGAGAGTTCTACTAGACCAGGTCGGGTCTAGGCTTGTGTTGGTTGAGCTTGAAGTATTTTTGCTACATCAAAATCAGAGTCGTTTTGCCAGCATATATATATTTTATATTATAATATATTTTGATATTATGTTATGTTTTTTCAGAGTATATATATTGTAACTTATAAATAATGTTTTGTATAATTGAGTAATATGAGGTTTTATATATTTTGACATATATATAAATATAAATATATATGTATAAACATTTTAAGTAATTGGGAATAAGAAAAATTTTATTAAACTGGGTTGTGGCATTCTTATATCGTATATGCATATTTTACATATATTGGTGTGTGTATTATGCATATGTATAGTATAAGAGTGTTACAATATCAATGCTTGGTGGACAAAGTCTACACTAAATTGCCTAATTGGAATTTCACTAATTTATCTCCTGCTGCTAGAGTCACTTTGGCTCAATCGATTTTATGTGTGCTCCCTATTTATACCATGCAAACAACTTGAATTCCAATTACTATTTATGAAAATATTGAGTGGGCTATTAGAAATTTTATATGGGCAGCAATCATCAACAATAGAAAATCCTTCTTGTTTCATGAGATGTGATAACTAGTCCCAAGGAGATAAGCAATTTAGGGCTTAGATCGTTGATGGAACTTAATTAGGCTCATTTTATGAAGCTTTACTACAATTTAATGACAAATTCAGAAGCTTTGTTTGTTAATGTTGTTAAATCCAAGTATAAAGTTAATGATCTTCCTCCTGATGAGATTAAAACTCTATGTGTTTGTTTAGTATATGTGTTGTTTGGCAAGACGTTAGAAGCAATGTTTGTTGGGATCTTAGTAATGGGTGCTAAGTTAAATTTTAGACTGATCATTGGACCCTTGGCATTCCATCCTTATTGAAGTTGTGACATCAAAAATTAATGAAAAATAGTTGCAATTTACAATGTCACATTATACTTTATCTAATGGTAATTGGAATAGGGGGTTTATCTGCTTCCAAATTACCAATCACAATCTTATTGCATCTGTTGTGACCCGAACCTGAGAGTATATAACTAGCATTAGAGAAATGAAAGCACGTGGCTTCCAAAACTCATAGTCAGCCTGATAGCTCAAAAATCGAGTAAATTTTCAATATGACAATCGTCATTGTCACAAAATTAGGGTTATGGACCCACTAGTTAAGCAAAAACTATACATCATATTACAACTACTCAAGGAAACCATCCCAAAACTCATCTTGTTGAACAACAGAACTAAATAATAAGATAGAGAAAGTAATATCATGCTGCGAGTTCTAGAGTATAACAAGTATAATTTAATTATATAATAAAATATATAAATAATACTTTTGCTGAGAAATAAAAGACATGATAACTCGATAAAATTTCTCTCCTTTGCTCAACATGCAATCTAGAGAAAAAAATGATAAATAGGAATAAATGTTCGATTCAATAAGTTATATAGTAAATAATATAATATGATGTTCATGTACGATTAATTTTTATGCAAATGTCAAACAATCAAATAATCATATAATCACGCAAGGATATGAATCAATCAATAGGATCTACACTAAACCAAAACTAGGGAATCGATCTTCTTATCGGCACTTTTAGTTTACACGTTTCTTTTAAAATCTAATACATAAGATCCACTGTCACGGCCTTAGCCAAGCAACGCCATTCAACTAATAAGCAGAACTGAGTATAAGAATGCTTCTGCCGTCACGTTAATCCTAAACTCATCATCACATAATATTATGAAAAAAAAATATCATGGTTCATATGAAAAGCCTGAGACTTGGCCCACAATTTTTAAAACCTGGTCCAATCTGACTAAGTTGGGCCAGGCTGAACCGGTTCAATCAAGTTTGCAGGCCGGTTGAACATCCCTACTTCTGATCTATTGCTTAAAATGATAATTATACATATATATTATATCATAATTCAATGCATGTGTGCAAGAATAAATATAAAATAAGTAAGGAAAACAAAATATTATATTAAACTAATCAACTCACTAGTTTAATGAAAATCAAATAGGCCCTCCTCGGAAATGACAATCACCTGATAAATGGAAAAAAATCAAAATACAAAGTTTGAATAATATATAAAATTATTAGAAATAGAAAAATTAAAGACTTTATGGATTCTACTGACATTCGGTAGAGTCTCCCCTTATGACTATGATATTCCCTAGAACAAACAAGAAAATAACACTTTCAAATAGCCCACAACAACCAACATCAATCAATTGCCCAATCTGAGCCTCTATCACAATTTTTTGTAACAATCCAATAAAATTTTCACAAATCCAATGATTATTAAATATTTAAAAACATCACTACACACCATTAAATTAATTTAATTCATTTGTTTTAATAATAATAATAATAATAAATTTGTTCAATAGAACTCTTAATAGCTAGTATTTATACAATCTTCGTTATAAAATAATTACTTAAATTTCTAGAATATAATTTAAGTTAATTTTGAATAATTTTAAGAAAGTATATTTGGTAAATGTCTTCTAATGAAAACTAATTAATATATGTACATTTATCGTTTACCTTATTTCCATAAATAATAATTTATAATAATGATAATAATAAAAAATGAATTTATTATAAAAATATTAATATTATTTATTTGATTTTCAAAATAATTACTTATTATTTTGAATAATTTATGATTTAATTTACATAATCCTAAGGAGAAACTTTTTCTAAATGCCCCTTACTTAAAACTAAATACTATATAATTTAGTTACTTTAACTCTTAATAATAATTTACCTGAAAACTAATAATCATGCCAATAATATTACTTATATAAATGATAAAACAATTACTTAATATGTTAAAATAGATTCTGAACTATATTAAATAACTTTAAGAAATAATATTTAATTTTATCATATTCATTCTCAACAGTAATAAATTCATATGAGGTTGAAAATAAGGATAAGTATAACTCAATCAATTAATTACTAATAAATTTTATTTTAATTAATTAATTATATTCAAAAATCCACATATATATAATTAATTCAATAAGCCCATAAATAATTATAATTTACATCATGAGTTTGGCAATTAATTAATCACAATTATTTAGTAAACAACAATTATAACTCAAATATTTAGTTAGTTTTAATTAATAAATCCTAAATAAATAAATTTTGAGTTTTAATTATCATTATTTATTATTTTCATCTTTTTTATTTTTTTTATTTTTTTCCTTGTCGGAGTATCATTGGAAAGATCTAAGTCATTGAATTCCGGCCAAAATTATAGATTAATCCAAAAATCTTAAATTAGATATTAAATTGAAACTTGTAAGAAAAGAAACTCAACATTACTTGTCTCACAGGAAAAGTAGACCTTAGTCGGCCAAAAAATCGATCGAAAGTGGTTGTCAATAATAAGCATCGCAGGAGCTTCGGAAGGCGCATGCTTTTTCATTCGACGGTCATTCAAGTCTTCACAGGCAGGGCTCGACTTGTTAGAGAATGGGTCGTCAACTAGTAGTGGTGGTGTCAATCATCGATTACTAGATGGCAGTATAGATCAGTGTAAAATAAATATGGCCCTCTCACTTTCTCTCTCTCCTATTTAATACCCATTTTTCTCATAAATGCTTAGTTTCTGATTGGTTTTTTCTTTTATAAACATTTATTACAAACTATACTTTAAAAATTATTGAAGAAGTAATTACACAAAGCACAAGCACCTGGTATGATAGGAAAGATATTTTTTTAGTCATCCACTGTAACACCCCCATACTCTATATAAGTACTATATATATACCTTGTATACATGCAGTATGTATATAAAATATAAGAATGTCACTTTTCATTTCAGATTAAAAATCTTCACTCTAGTTCCAAACCATAATACATTTTATTTAAAGAACATTTACAAACTCATTATACTTTTGATGATATTACATATATATAATAATCTTGTTTTTACCAAAATTCACTTATATATATGAATACATTTTTATCAAAATACAACATAATTAAATTGTACATGTATGCACCACCTTCTAGTTGGTCTCGAAATACTCTTACTCTTCTCGTGGCATAACGATTTGACTTCAGATCAACCATCTACTCACCTGCGCGATTTACACAACCGCGCTAAACTCGAAAGCTTAGTAGTACATATAAATATTATAAACATACATTACAGAAAATCATACTCATATATTAACTTCATGTATCATTATTTTCTTATCATGTTTTCCCCATTTCAATTACACTTTTTATATGTTTCTACTAATCTCATAATTATATACATATATACATATATCATTAACATAAACCACAATTCCATAACTTATTAGAACATTCATAAAATAATACTCACAATGTCCACATCCATATACATATTACATGTCATATTATACTTTCAGAATCTCATCTTTCAACATAGCTTCTCAGGCCATATTTCTTTTCAATAATTTACTTATGTATTGTAATCATAACATATTTCATAACATTACATTCCATTACTTTATTCAATTGTATCACCATTCATAAATCACATTGAAACAGAGATAAGCATGGGCCCAAAAGACACTAATATGCCATTCAACTTTCAGAGTTAATGTTTTGGTTTAATTATCACATTTATCATTATCATTATCCCAACTAGGCTTCAAGGATTAGGCTCAACTAAGCTTCAAGGGGAACAAAGCATGCTAAGTATCAACCCAACTTGGCTTCAAGAACCAAACCCAACCTAGCTTCAAGGGTTGTAACATCTCAACTAGGCTTCAAGGACTAGACCCAACTAAGTTTCAAGAGATTGTTACCATTAGGCATGCCACCAACAACAAAACTCTGAAAAATGGAATAACATATTAGACACACAATTCATTCATTATTTCATTATCGATTTCATTCTCATTTTCTTATCATCATTTAGGCATCCATGCCTCAATCATCTCATTTGCATCATTATAGCCAACCACAATGGCATCACATCTCATCATTTCTCAATTCACATTAAAGCAATTCATCATTAAAGTATTCATCATAACCAATTGCATTGCACATACCTTTTGAATGATCATCATATCTTTCACACTATATAAATCATAACATTAATCAAATAGTAATAACAATATAGTAGATTACTTAACACATTTATAACCAAATGTGTTGAGTCTCAAAATCATGTAAAAGAATGCATCCATGTAAGTTTGTACTTACCTCAAGAGCAACTCACATCAATCTATACATTTCCTCTTCCAAGAATTCTTCACATCTAGGTTAAGGCAACTCAACCTCTTCACAACCTAATCCAAAAGGAAGAATACACACTTACTTACAAATATACATGAATTCCAATACATTTATTCACCTATTAGTCTCATACTAGACCCATAGATCACAAATTACAAACCAAAACCATTATCTAAGTCCCCACGGTCGTGTCCTTCACTTGCCACGACCGTGGTATCCATTTTACCTCTGTTTCGGACCAAACTCATATATTCTGTGTTTTTAACTTCAATAAACACAAACATATAGAAAATCCAAGATAATAACTGATCAAACTCATATCATACATCAATTACCAATTAACTTAACACTTATATAACTTCAACATATCATAATAATAATCATTATATACATCATCCATACATCAATTATTCAATTCCCCAACTCATTTATATTAAACCCTTACTAAACAATTTCTATAATCCATCATCATCCTCACAAATAACCATATTATCATCATCTAAATACCAATTCAACATATCTATATACTTCAATCTTTCATTATCATCATCTTCACACACTAACCATATCAAATATAAGCTCAATCAATAGAAATCAATACAAGGAAATGAATACTTACTTGAATATTTTGCCAAATCTTTAATATCCACCTTCAATTCTCTCAAAACCCTTAAGAATTTGATGTGTATGTAAATAAAATCACATTCTCTCTCTCTCTCTCTCTCTCTCTCTCTCTCCACGGTCAAGAACAAGAAGAAGAAGAAGAAGAAAGAAAGAAAATCTTCTTTCTTTAATCAAACTTATCTTATATATAATAATAATAATAATAATAATAATAATAATAATAATAAAATATCACAAAAATCCTCCACCACAATTTATTCTTCCCTTTGACTTTCTTTTCTTCTTTTTCTCTTGTCATTAATATCATTATTATTATTATTATTATTATTATTATTATTATTATATACACTCACTTTTCCTACACCAATATATACATCATGTATATGTGATGTATATGTTGATATATGTATATGTCTTATATATTGCTTTTATATTTCCCATATTTTTCAAATACCATATATACTTATAATTCTTCATACACCTTTATCTCTTATAATATTTTCTTTTAATTAACTTATCTTCTTTTGACTTCCATTTCTTTGACTTGTATATGTTATATATATATATATATATATATACAACATATACACTCTCTCTTTACTTCTTTTCTCTTTCTATAAAACATATACATTAAATCCAAATACAACAAAAATTTTAAAACTTTTAGGGTATACTTTGGGATATTACATCCACTCTATCGGAAATTTTTTCCTTGAGAACAATGTATCTTTGTTAAAAAACATGGGAGATGAGTGACTCGTCCTCTATTTGGCAGAAAGTCTGGAGATAGCAAGGGTTTTAGTGGATGATAATATTTTTGTGGCTTCTTATTCATGACTGTCTTTTCACTAACAGTACTTGAATGAAAGGGGATAAAATTTTTTAGAAAAAAAATACAGGCGAATAAAAGTAAAAATTGAATATTTAATATTATAGTAAAATTTATATTTTTATTAAAATTTACATGTCTTTTTATTTTAATTATTGAATCTATTAATTTATTTAAATAATTTTGTTAAATTAAAATTTTAAATTACTATTTTAAATGAGAACCTTAGTTTTATTCAATTCATAATTAAATTATAAAATTTTAGTATTAATCTAAATACCTAATCACAAAATTTTAAATATCCACTAATTAAAAAAACATACATAATACAAAAAAGCCAATAACATATATATAAATTATATATATTTATATATAAAAATTCTAATAATTTATATATAAATATATAATTTATATAATTATAATTATATATATTCATAATTATATACATTTATATATAATTATATAATTTATATATAATTTATATAATTATAATTATATATAATTATAATTATATACATTTATATATAATTATTTAATAATTTATAGATATATAAATATAAAATTTACATAATTATAATTATATATATTTATAATTACATACATTTACATATAATTATATAATAATATATTATATATATATGTATATGTATATAAAACAAGAGGAGGAGGGGAGGGGGAGTCCTGCTCACTAATTGTGAAAAAAGGATATGACATCTGCACTCGAGTGCATTAAATGACATATGTGGTTTGATTGAGGAGAGTACATTCATGCTTTAAGGGATTGTTGTTGCACTACAACAGTTTATCAAGCACTTCAAAGTCTCAATTCTAGATCTGTAGATGGTAGGGAATATTTCTTACTCCATAAAGGATCGGATAGCTGCTAACATTTTAATTAAAGAGGAATATAACGGTGTCTCATGGAATGTGATTTTTGTTGTGGAAATTGGGCTTTTTCCACCAAATAATTTGTGAATTACTGTGATAAAAACTACACCAGGTAAATTCCCAGGAAAGTAGAGGAGTCGCAAGCGGTCTCACTTAAAACCCACTTTCCTTAGACTTACGCATCGTTTGACAGAATTTACCTAGACATGTAATCCCTTTTCACAATAACCACCAAAACAGAGTTTTGCCCAACAAATAGCTATTAAATAAATAAAAGAGAGAACACCAAAATTTAACGAGGTTCGGCCAAAATTTTGCCTACGTCCTCGGACACTACCAAAATATATTTCACTAAAGAAATATTACAAAGGGAGAGAGAAGAGAGAAACTTGCTCCAAATTGATGAGAGGAAACAAGCTTGGGACAAATTGAAACCTAAGGAATTGGCCTTAATTTATAGCCAAAAACTTAAGCTCAATTTCTATAAATTTTCGATGTGGGATTTGTAAACAAATCTAACAAATTAATTTTTAATTTCAAGCCACCATTTTAGCCATAATCTTTGACAATTTTTGGTGGAAATGAGCCACCATTTTTGACAATCTTCACCTTGGCGAAAATTCCACAAATACAAATTTCTATTCTCTCTCGCAGCATTGTAGTGTCTTCAAATGCGCTTCGCAGCGCCAGCTTCAAATTTGGACAATATTAATCAAGTCCAAACAATGTTTGAACTTGACAGCTGTCACCACCTTTGTCAACATATCAGCAGGATTCTCAGCGGTCTGAATCTTCTGGAGCTTTACCTGATCTTTCTCCAGAATTTCTCTAACAAAATGGAATCGAACATCGATGTGCTTCGTCCTTGCATGATAAACTTGGTTCTTTGCCAAATGAATAGCACTCTGGCTATCACAATGTACAACAATGTTGTTTTGCTTTATTCCCAATTCATCAAGCAACCCTTGAAGCCAAACTGCCTCCTTCACAGCTTCTGTGACTGCCATATATTCCTCCTCTGTCGTAGAGAGTGCTACTGTTGACTGTAAAGTAGACTTCCAACTTACTGGTGCTTTTGCAAGCGTAAACACATAACCAGTAGTTGATCGACGTTTATCCAAATCACCAGTATAATCGGAATCACAATATCCAACTATGCGTTGACTATTCTCCTTATCCTGCTCAAAGACCAATCCAACATCCACGGTGTTCAGAAGATACCGTAGAATCTATTTCACAGCTTGCCAATGCTCATTGCCAGGATCATGCATGTACCTGCTCACAACTCCAACAGCCTGTGAAATGTCAGGCCTCGTACACACCATAGTATACATCAAGCTACCAACAGCATTTGCATAAGGAACCTTTGACATATATTCCCGTTCTGCACCATTCTTCGGTGACTGAGCTACACTGAGTTTGAAATGAGGAGCAAGAGGCGTACTAACAGGTTTGGTCTTATTGTCCATACCAAAACGCTTTAGTACTTTTCTCAGATATTGCTTCTGAGACAGACAAAGTCTCCCCAATTTTCTATCTCTGAATATCTCCATGCCGAGAATCTTCTTTGCTTCTCCCAAGTCTTTCATTTCAAATTCTTGATTCAACTGATTTTTCAGCTTCTCAATTTCTTCTTTATTCTTTGAGGCTATCAACATATCATCGACATAAAGAAGAAGATAAATGAAAGAACCGTCTTGTAGCTTGCGCAAATACACACAATGATCATATTTGCTTCTTGTGTACTTCTGCCCTTGCATAAACTTATCAAATCGCTTGTACCACTGCCTCGGAGACTGCTTCAATCCGTAAAGTGACTTTACAAGCTTGTATACCATATTTTCTTTTCCAGCAACTTTGAATCCCTCTGGCTGAGTCATATAGATTTCCTCTTCCAGATCTCCATGTAAAAATGCAGTTTTTACATCCAATTGAACTAGTTCCAAATCAAACTGTGCCACCAAAGCCAATAAAATTCGAATAGAGGAATGTTTTACAACTGGAGAAAACACTTCATTATAATCAATTCCCTCTGTCTGAGCGTAGCCTTTAGCTACCAACCTTGCTTTGTAGTGAACAATATCTCTATCAGGAAATCCATCTTTCTTTGTATGTACCCATTTGCATCCAATCGCCTTCTTTCCCTTCGGCAGAATTGCTAGCTTCCATGTTTGATTCTTGTGAAGGGACTGCATTTCATTATCCATAGCTTTCCTCCACTTTACTTCTTCTGAACTTTGGACAGCTTCTTTAAAAGTGGACGGAATGCTATCATCTGCCATTGAGAATGCATAGGCCACCATATCATCATAACGAGCAGGTTTTCTTATAGCTCTTCGTGGCCTGTCAACTGCAATTGATTCATGTTGCTGTGGAGGTTCTTGGATTTGACCCTCATCTTCATCTGACTCTCCTTCTACCTCAGGAGTGTCTATAGTTTTAACATCTGCTGCTGGGATTTTTCTGTCAAACTCCACCTGTTTTGGAGTATTTTCTACCTGTTGTGAAGTATCATCTGACTGCTCTATTGTCACCTTTTTCAATAAGGTAGATTCATCAAAAGTGACATCTCTGCTAAAGATTATTTTCTTCGTTTATGGACACCATAGCCGATATCCTTTAACACCTGAGCTTATCCCCATGAAAATGGCTTCCTTAGCTCTTGGATCTAGCTTTGATTCCTTAACGTGATAATATGCAGTGGAACCAAATACACGTAAGGAATCATAATCTTTAGCAGGTTTTCCCGACCATGCTTCCATAGGCGTTTTACCACCAATAGCAGTTGATGGAAGTCGATTAATGAGATGACATGCATATGTCAAAGCCTCAGCCCAAAATCGCTTGTCCAACCCAGCATTGGACAACATACACCGAACTTTCTCCAGTAACGTTCGGTTCATGCGTTCTGCCACCCCATTCTGCTGTGGTGTATGTCTAACTGTGAAGTGTCGAACAATGCCTTCATCTTCGCAGACTTTCATAAATGGATCATTCTTATATTCTCCTCCGTTGTCTGTTCTGAGACATTTGATTCGTCTGCCAGTTTGAGTTTTCACCAATTTCTTCCATTTGAGGAAAACTCCTAACACTTCATCTTTTGACTTCAAAGTATACACCCATACCCTTCTAGAGAAATCGTCAACAAAGGTTACATAATAGTGCTTGCCTCCTAAAGAAGGAGTTTTAGAAGGCCCCCACACATCTGAGTGAACATAGTCCAGAATACCCTTGGTATCATGGATTGCAGTACCAAATTTCACTCTTGTCTGCTTCCCTTTGATGCAATGCTCACAGAAATCCATCTTGCAGGTTTTCACATTCTTCAATAATCCTTGATCAACCAAACTTTTCAAGAATTTTTCACTTGCATGTCCCAAGCGCATGTGCCATAATCTGGTTGCTTCCAGATCTTTGTCATCACCAGAAACTGATGCTGCTGTTGTTTCTATAATTGCATTACCTTCATAGTAATACAAATTATTCCTTCTCCGTAATCCTTTCAGCATCACAAGTGCACCAGAGATGATCCTCATAACCCCATTTTCTGCAATAATTTTGAGCCCTTTTGATTCAAGGACTCCGACTGAAATGAGGTTCTTCGTCAAACAAGGTACATACCGAACATCAGTCAGGATCCTGATTGACCCATCATGATTCCTCAAGTGGATTGAACCAATCCCTTCAGTGAAACAAGGATTTGTCATTTGCTGTATAGACAACTTCATGATCAAGTTCTTTGAAATCAAAAAACCATTCCCGAGTGGGACTCATATGATGGCTGCATCCGGAATCTAACAGCCATGCATTAGAAGAACTTGTCGAACATGCTACAGGAGTGTCTACGGATGTCATGACTGCTAATGAGAAGGTTGATTCTGAATCATCACACTCAGCTACATTTGAATCAACAACATCTTTGCCCTTGCCTTTAAGCTTTGGACAATCTTTCTTCTAGTGACCTTTTTCATGACAAAAGGCACATTCATCTTTTTCAACTCTGGCTTTCGAACGGGATCTACTTTTCTTCCCCCTTTTCTTTCGGCTTTGTGAACGGCCTCCAACTACCAGAGCTTCTGCTTCAGTTGTCCTTTCCTTCTTTTCTCTCTTTCTCAGCTCATGACTGTATAGATCAGCACAGACATCACTGAGAGTCACATCTTTGTTCCCGTGGAGTAGAGTCGTTGTAAGAAACTCAAACTCATCAGGAAGAGATGCCAACAATAACAATGCCAAATCTTCGTCTTTAAAGACCACATCCAAATTAAACAGATCAGCCACCAACTGATTAAAATTTGTGATGTGTTCATTCATCGTGGTACCGGGAACATAATTGAAGAGAAACAGTCTCTTTTTCATAAAGAGTTTATTCTGATTGTTTTTCTTCAAAAATTTCTCCTCCAATGACTTCCACAATTTGTTTGCTGAAGTTTCTTTCGAGAAAGCATATTTTTGCTCTCTAGAAAGACAAGAACGAATTGTACCACATGCCAGACGATTGACAGTTTTCTACTCCGTCTCCTCCATTTCTTGGGGTTTATTCTCTTCAATAGCAACATCTAGACCTTGCTGAAAAAGAGCATCTAGAAGTTCGCTTTGCCACATGCCGAAATGACCAGTGCCATCGAAAATCTCCACTGCAAATCTTGCATTTGTAACAGCATTCCTTACTAAAGTTGACGAGGATGATGCTGCAGTAACAGGTGTGGTATTTTTCTTGTTGTCTGTCATTTCTGCTACAAATATTTATTTAATAGCTATAAAACAAATTTTCAAAAATGCGGAACACAGCCAAGGAACGTTTTTTATGTGGAAGATCAGACTATGCTGCAACCACAGTGAATACTAAGTTACCTCGGCTCTGATACCAATTGTTGTGGAAATTGGGCTTTTTCCACCAAATAATTTGTGAATTACTGTGATAAAAACTACACCATGTAAATTCCCAGGAAAGTGGAGGAGTCATAAGCGGTCTCACTTAAAACCCACTTTCCTTAGACTTACGCGTTGTTTGACAGAATTTACCTAGACATGTAATCCCTTTTCACAATAACCACCAAAACAGAGTTTTGCCCAACAAATAGCTATTAAATAAATAAAAGAGAGAACACCAAAATTTAACGAGGTTCGGCCAAAATTTTGCCTACGTCCTCGGATACTACCAAAATATATTTCACTAAAGAAATATTACAAAGGGAGAGAGAAGAAAGAAACTTGCTCCAAATTGATGAGAGGAAACAAGCTTGGGACAAATTGAAACCTAAGGAATTGGCCTTAATTTATAGCAAAAAACTTAAGCTCAATTTCTATAAATTTTCGATGTGGGATTTGTAAACAAATCTAACAAATTAATTTTTAATTTCAAGCCACCATTTTAGCTATAATCTTTGACAATTTTTGGTAGAAATGAGCCACCATTTTTGACAATTTTTAGTGTTACTTGCTGGCTATTATGGAGAATAAGCAGGAACTTTTTTTTTTTATTTAATCATGAAATGCATTCTATGGAGGATATAGTGAAGTAAATATGGTTCCATGCAGTTTCTTCTCATCGATCAGGCGATTTCTAGCCAATTACTTTAGCTTGAAAATTTAATCAATCGCGCAAGGATGTTGTGTGGAGGATGCTACCTACTGGATACATGAAGTTGTTTTCTAACATGTCTTTTTTACATGGAGATGGAAGGATTTTTGGTAGTGGAATATTGAGAGACAATGAGATTTGGATTAAAGGTTTTGTAATCAATTGTGATATAATTTAGGTTGAACTTTAGGCAGTCCGCAAGTGAGTAAAGCTTGCTAATGACTTGAACATGCCAAAACTTATTATTAAATGTGATAACAAATGTCTTATTGAGATGGTTTAAGAAAATTGGAATGCCTAAATCAGTTATCATACTCTACTTTTAGTTTTTGAAAAAATTGATAAAACTTTTAAAAAATTCAAGTCTGTCATACATATCGGAAAGTCAATTTTGAAGTTGACTATCTAGCAAATCAAGCAAAAAATTTTACAATTGGCACTATAATTTTAGAGCACTGTCCTATTAATCTCCAATTTTAACTTCTTCATTATGGCTATAGAGTTTCGTAATTTTGACATACTTTTTTTTTGAGCTTGCTTACCTTCTTATAAAAAATATATAATTTAAAATGAACTCATGGACATATTTTAATGATAATGTATCTCTCATTACATAACAAATCCACATTCCAGCTTTCATACTCCAATGCTAGAAAAAAAAGTACATTTAAAGTTTTTCAAGGATTTATTTTAAACATAAAAGCTTTCAAACTTGTAAAATTAAATTTTTTTTTGACAATAATGTATATATTTTTTTAATTTCAGAAAAACTAATATTATTCTACATTTTTTAGTATTTAAAAATTTATTATGGCAATAAAATATTATTTTTTCAGTTTGTTACAAATTTGTCTATGTCTATTCATAACAATACAAAGCCATATGTTAGTAATGATACATGAATAAAATTGTCATATCAATATTTCCCCCTATCAAAATTATTTTATAAAAAACAATCATGTCTCTGTTTTCTTTCGAGAAATGCTGACCCTTTGAATTTAACAATCAATTTTTCCATTTTAAGAAACCATTGAAATATATCTTCAAGGATTGGATGAATTGGAAATAAATTAGATTTTTTTAGAATTGATAGGAAACAAAATTTACTTTTCACTTTATCAATTAAAATAAGTATAACTTTTCACACTTGAATTCACTAAAAAAAATAAATGACTAAACTACTTTATAATATAAATGAACTAGAAGCCAAAATCGTTCCAATTATATACAGCAGAAACTTGAGAGAGAGAGCAATGATAGAATGATAAAAATGATGACATAATAATGTGGAAGAATTCATATATTGGATAACAAAGTAGTTCACATGAATTCCATCTAAAAAAGTACTTTGCATAAGTCATTTTTTTATTATTACATATGAGCACAAGGCATTCTTAATAAGAATATAATATATGAAATAAAATTTCACATTAAATAAATATAAAATATGTAAATGATTAATATTGAAATGAGCTATCCGACCTTAACAACTGTCTTATAAAATTGACTCTTCATCCCTATATTAAGAAATTCTTTCAAATTTTATTTTTACTCCATGGTAAGTTTCTTTCAATTTGTTCGATGATGAGTTTTTCGCATGATAAATTTCTTTCATAATTTGTCCAGTATAGTCTCTTAGACTTTAAAATTCTTTACAAGTACTGGACTTATAAAAAATCATTTTGATTCAATTATTATTTAAGCTTGGCTAGCTTAAAGTTCGGCTATCTCATTTCTATATGAAGAAATTTATCAATTCTTTTATTACGTAACATGTTAATCAACTCATTCTACTTGACTTTATTTTTGGGTTAGTTACATTAATAGTTTATGATTTTTTGCTTCTGTCATATTAAAATTCCTAAACTTTATTTTGTTAAGATAAAATTTTAAATTTTTTATTTTATTTCAATAAAATTTCTGAGACTATTTTATGTCAATGGCAATATGATATAATAGCAAAATATCATCATGTGGCAAAAAAAGTATAAAAAAAGAATTCATTTTTTGCCTCATTTTATATATGTATGTGGAAATTAAGGGTAAAGCATGTGATTTTAGATATATTGAAAATGTGATTTTAGGCTTGCTAAAAAAATATAGATGAAAATCGAGATGAAATTAAATTTTTTTATCATCTGGTAACTTGTGACTGTTATAACACATTTTAATTGAAGAAAAATAGTTTCAAAAATTTTATTAGGATAAAATCAAAAGTTTAAAAATTTTATTCTAAGGGGTGTATGGATATTAAGAGTCAAAACTCACTATATCGGAAACACATAGTTCACCAATAGAGGACTAGGGGTATATGGTTATTAAGAGTCAAAACTCACTATACCGGGAACACACAGTTCACCAACAGAGATACAATGTATTGTTATACCAGACCAAACTTGACTGAAACTAAAAATTTGCTGGTCGATCATAAATAAATATAGGTTCAGTCTAATTCGGTTTGATTTTTTAGTATATTTTAACCCGACCAAACCTATATATATATACTAAAAAATTAAACTGAATTCGACTGAATATATATATATATATATATATTTTATTGACCCGCAAACTTTAGATTTCGGTCAGGGTCGATAGGGTTAAATCGGATTATAATATATATAATATATATTATAAACATATCTAACATATAAAATATTACATATAAAAAATTTATAGTCGGGTTAGTTCGGGTTGGGTTGGGTTGGGTTATGCAATATATATTATAATATATATATATATATATGTGTGTGTGTGTGTGTGTGTCGGTCGGGTTCGGGTTAAATAAAAAAAATAAATCTCAACTTAATCACCTGACCGAACCAAAATATTTTTAAAAATATAAATCTGATTTTATCCGTATATACAATATAAACCGACCAAATCCGACCAAAATACACTCGGTTCGATCGGATTTGATAAATTTGCATACCGCTATAAGCTACTATCTGGTTTTCAGCTTATATACCTCAAAAATCACAGATGTTTCTAATGTATCGAAACAGGATCAGTCTAAGTTGCAAGTTTCATATAGAGCATACTTCATCCTCAGAGGAATTAACAGAATATTACTTCACCAGATAGTCTCAAGCATCGTCCAAAAACACAGCCATACTTAAGGCTCTTAAATAGGACATCGCTCTTTTGAGTGTCTCTGGTTAACTTACTCATATTAATTCTTCAAGATTATTGCACACTATTCATAAATAAATATAATAATAAATCATGATGAAGAAGAAATGTTTTTTAAAACTGCATGATTTTATTTAGAGAGAGGAATTAAGTTATTAGGTCCTATCCCAAACTGATATAAAAAGGCTCCTTATATAGACAAATGAGGAGCAAACTTCTAAGGAGAGATCGTAAGCCATGATCTCATGGAGCAATACTGAAAAGAAATAAACATGTGGGTATACATACATATCCCACTTACATAAACAGTACAGGCACTCTGAAAAGAGTAAATTATTATAGATAAAATACTATTATAAATAGTAAAAGTGCTACAATAATATGGTTGGAGCATTAGTCAAAGTGACAGGGGGACAAGTTCATATTTCTATAGTCTTCGTCGTCTGAGTTATAATAGGAACGAACCATAAAATTCTATGACATATATACCATGTAGTCAAAAGTGTCAGTCTGAGTGTGCTAAGTAGACTGAGCACTTACTAAAGCTTCATCAATATCTGTCTGAGTAGTTGGTGTTCCATTAGCATTTTGTTGAATTGAAGAGTCGCCAACTGTAGTATTGGCTGAAACTGTGGTGATAACTAAATCTGCTGAGTCATTTGTGTTTGGAGGTACTAGAAGAGATAAGGAAGCATCTCCTTAAGTTGTAGGTTGAGAAGTGTTGGGACTTGCATATTGTTCAAAAGTAAAAAGTCCATAATCAATAAAATATTCTCTTATGAGCTGTAAAGGGACTTCTGTAGTTTTCTCAACATATTGTTGGTCATGGCTGGTCCAATTCTTATTCTTCACCATTGAAGTATAAATCAGAGGACTTCTGATTGTTTGAGAAAAAACTCTGAAATTATTGAGACTACAGAGATGAGCTCGTAATTCAATTTGCTTTTGATAATTAAGAAAGATTTGACCATAATAAGTCTTCCAATAAACAACTTAATTTCTTGACAAAAAAACTCCAGTATAATGATATTGATAAATTGGCTTATACATAATAAAAATGGCATGATAATTCCTTGCTTCTTCATCTGGTTTTTGCCATAATTATTTTTCATGAATGGTCTGCAGTAACTGTAGTTGCCACCATAAAATATCATTGAACCACTTGAGACATTTGTAGGGTAGAGGGTTTAGGGTTTGTAGCAGTATCAACAGAGATATAGCTAAGCATATCTAAAACAAGAATTTCTATTGCATGATTATACAGTGTAGTAAGGCACCATAAAAGTTATAATTTAGCTGAATACTTTGGATGAGCAAGACAAATGTGATAAACCAGCATCTATGGATATCTGGATAGAATGCATTAACTTCTGGATCCATATCAAAGTGATTATGGATTTGCTTAAGATAAACAACAATATGAATTCTGACAAATTCTTGAACTACTGCAGGGGTAGTATATGGACAATTTAGAGGAAATTCTACATTAGGATTTCTCCAAAATGGAGATATTGGTAGAAAGTTTTCAGGCGAGTGTCCTCTATTCATCATGATATAGGAAAATCTGTTGGGTAGGGTTAAAACAGGAATAGGTTTGGAAGGTCTAGGATCAAATTCCTTTGGCCTTTAATATGTTCAATAGAATAGTTATATTTTTATAACTATTCTTGGAATATGAGGAGTTGTTGAGGAGGTAGAATTTTCTGTTTAAAATCTAGGATTCTGAAAAATGAGGCATTATCAAGGATGATGAGGAAATGATAACCAAGAAGATGAAATTTAAACTTTTTGATTCCATATTTTACCGCCAAATCTCATTGTAAACAGAATGATAATGTTTTTTACTATCTTTAAACTATCCGCTAGCATGACCTCAATAATGAGTTTTTCCATTGATTCTTTCAAGGAAAACAACACCCTAAAATTCATCACTTGCATCTGTTTGCAAGATTCTGAGACCATCAAAAGGAATATGAAGAGGAGTTGGGTGAGCAACAATTCTCTTAATGGTCTATACAACTTTTGTTT
Organism: Garcia nutans; assembly: GCA_947685225.1. Taxonomy (NCBI): domain Eukaryota; kingdom Viridiplantae; phylum Streptophyta; class Magnoliopsida; order Malpighiales; family Euphorbiaceae; genus Garcia; species Garcia nutans. The sequence continues at coordinate 32,594,081 of CANTUV010000013.1, forward strand.
GTTCATTTGACCATGGTGGTATATATTTCTTCAGTAGCTTAGATAACTGACTGATGAGATGAGCTATACCAGGATAAAAATCTTTGATATAATTAATTATACCGAGAAATTATTGAATCTGCTTAAAAATCAAATTTGCATCAGGGAAATTAAGCAGTTCTTTTGCTATATGTGGCCCTGGAGTGTAAACTCTATTTTTAAAATGTAAGCCCAGAAAATCAATAGAATCACAACCCATAGTACTCTTCGTTTTAGAATTATAATACCATACTATTGAACAATAGAAGAAAACTGCTGAAGCAGTTTATGATGGGCTTCTACTGTTGGTAAGAACAGTAAGATATCATCAATGTAAATCATGGCTGAATACAGAATGGGCTGAAAAATTTGGATCATGGCCTTTTGAAATAGTGATAGGGCAACTCTCAATCCAAAAGGCATTACTATCCACTGATACTGAGAATCTGAAATATAAAATATTATTTTGGGTCTATCTTCTGGTTTAATACCCAGTTATCAAAATCTAGCCTTCAGATTAAATTTTAAAAATATTTTTTCCGCCTTTAAGTGAACCATAAGTGTAGAGATCTTTGGTAAATGAAACTTATCATTTGCAAAAAACATATTAAGAGGCTTGTAATTGATAACAAGTTTATTCTTTTCTCTAAGAACTTCTAATTATTTCTATACATAGAATGTTTGACAAGCTCAGTTAGACTTAATATATTCAATCAATCCTTGTTGCAATAAGGATTCACATTCTTTTCTAAAAAGAGCAAAGTCTGAAGGGGACATTCCTGAATAAGAATCCTTGGTTGGATTAATATCTTCATTTTTCTTAAATGAAAGAGAAATGAACAAATCTGTATTCTTCCATAAAGGCTTTGGATGATAAAAATTAGCATGGAAATCAGCACAAGCAGGAAATAATAAAATTTTGATATCTTCAAAGTCTGCTGGAACTCTCTGACAGAGAAAGGATTTTCTGAATGTCAGTATAGCATTTAACAAACTTCTTATGATGAATTTCAATGGAAAGAATTTGAAGATTCTAAGCTTGTTGGTAGACATCAAAACCAATCAGTAAATCTTTATTTAGAAGAGATGAACCAAGGATATGAGTTTAGATAATACAGTCTAAAAAGAACTGTATTCTAATATTTTTTGGTGATTAAATGTATAGTAAATATATTTTTATCAATTGCTTTAAAATATTCAATATAATACTTTCAATAAATATCTGGTAAAATTGAAGGATTCATCATAAATTTATAGGTACTAATATACATAAAAACTATTAAGGAAATAACTCTGCCATACTTAGAAGAAAATATTGATATCTTAACTAGGAGAGTTAGTGAATGATCAATAGAATAAGTGAAGGATAAATACTATTATTGGAGATGATAAATAGAAAGATAATCATCTTAATTAGAATTAATAGAACTAAATTTTAAATAAGAATCATCCTCGTATAATTTAATGCAAAAAATCTAGTTAGAGTGAAGAAGAAGCTAATTGAATCTGACAAATCTCTTTTTTTCAGTTTTTTCATTTGAAAAAAAAAAAAAAACAAAGCAGTACGATCCTCACCATCATTACGATCCTCACCATTATTAAACAACTTGAGTTTCCACAACATGAACCTAAGATAGTGTGAACATGGCGAAAATTGAGTGTGAAAACTTGGACTTTATTATTACCGAATAATATAACACATAAAGTAAGGCACTATTTCTACTTTTTTTTTTATTTATCAAAAATATATATTTATTTTTTATCTTTTGGTACTATTTTCTTTTTCTTTTTTTGAAAACTCACTGTCAGATCATTATCTTGTTTTACCCGTTGAGTTTCCAAAACTTTATTTTCTTTTCACATTTAAATCTTCAAATTGTTATTTTTTTCACATCTTTAACAATAAATTTATCATTAAAAATATATACTAATTTTTATTACTAAAATTACAAGAGGTCATTTTTTACATTACTGATGTTATATATATTAAATACTAATAAACTTTTAAAAATACAATATTTTTTAAGAAATATATTTTCATTACGTATAATTTCACATATAGCTTTGTTTTATTATAAAAAAATATTTAATTTGAAAAAAAAATAGAAGCTCAATGTGGAAAATAAAATTTTGAGAATTTAATTGATACAATACAATAAGTTAATAAGCCTTATTTTTTTAAAAAAAATATTTAATATATCGAATACAATACGTGAAAGGGGGAGAAAACCTGATTCCCCTAAAACCTAAAACATGCATAGATCACTAGATTATTCAAATTAAATTACAAAGGGGTAAATTGCATACCTGACATCATCGTATGTTGAAGCTAAAGACGATTTTGGAGTTTGTCGCCTTCCAAGAGATACACACTTTAAGTTTAGCGGAAGCACTACTGAAGGAACGTAATGTTCTCTCAAAATTGTTATGTTCCCCTGGAGACCACGACCCCTTATTTATAACTGATGATGATAGTTTCTATTTTGGTCCTTCAACAAAATAGAAACTCTTATCGGTCTCTACACTTATAATCCTATTACGAGTAGGACACCTCAATAGTCAACAATCCTTATTTGATCATAACTTTAATTTGACTATTTTAATTTGACTGCAATACATATTTAATATTTAAATATATTTAGCCCACACTTATGATTAATTAGAGGATTAATTTTAACAATTTAAAATTAATTCTAACAATCTCCTACTTGGGCTAACATATATTAAATATAAATGTATATACCTTAATGAGCTCATAAAAGCAGTCATACTGAAGGTGCCTCAAACAATCTCGTCCATTGATTATATCGATGAAGGACTGAAGGGTCAGTCGCCACATTCATCATGACTCAAACCACCATCAATCACATTACCAATACTCTCAAATGACATAGATCAATAATAGAAGTGTAGCATGAAAACTACATGTAATATGATCTAATCATGCCTGTTTCCAACTGGTCACACTTAATTGAGATCAACCACAAAAATAACACAGAGTGTAATAAACAAAAGTGAATACTTCATTTTCTGCAGAAACTGAATTAACATATCCAAAACCAAATAGAGCATTCAAAACATAATGAACAAAACTCCCACTGAAACTAAACATCCTCAAACAATATGACACCCACATGAGCAGTGTGCTCATGAAAGACTTTCGGTATCAATGCCTTAGTAAGAGGATCTATAATTATGGAGTTCGTTCTAACATGCTCTATGGATATCTGTCCACTCTGTATTTTCTCCATTTACAACCAGAAACTAAATACCAAATAGCTCCTACTGTCATTGGAGAATCAAACTGCTGAATTAATGTCACACTTAAAACTTTATTAGCATTTTCAATGCTAGCCATAATGTGCAGCCCTGTGACATTCATCAAAGTAAAAAAAAAATTCATGATCAAATGTCTCATAGCATACTACAAATTCCAAAACCATGGAATGTAGTCTAATGTGGATCTTTTGCTACTCAAGACATTCGATAAAGTCAGAATCAGTATACCAAATGATCTCATACTAATCTGACTTTCTATATGTGAGCATACGTTCCTTTATTCTCTGAATATATCTTAAAACCTTATTGGCTGCCTTCCAATGATCCATTTTTGGATCACTAAGATATCAACCTAACATGCCAATTATAAACACAGTATTCAGATAAGTATAAACTTGAGTATACACCAGAATCCCAACTGCCGATGCATAGGAAACTGCTACATCTACTGAACCTCAAGTTCATCCTTAAAACACTGGGAGTTTATATAGCATATTAGCTAAATTCAGAGAAAAATAAAAATAAAAAATTGTACGCTCACAATCCACAAATTATAAACTTGATTTTGAGTTTAAATAATGGAAACAAGATACCAGGCACAACGTTAATATTCTCATCTTTGGACATAAAATATTAACTGTAATTGGTATCTCACGCAGCAATCAAAATATTGACAATTAGTCCCGTCAGATAATAACCTTCCTTTGGGCCGATATATTATCCACATGGATAAAACCAAATAATTGTCACATATTTATTGCAACACGTGTATTCAAAACTCAGCCAGATAGCAGCCTTCCTTTGGGCCAGCATACTACCCGCAACGAATTTTAATACACCTGTCTAATATCCCAAATAAATTAATTAAAATAATAGAGGCCACTTTGGTGACTTATTGCTTCAATTAATTTATTATTAAAAATATTAGACACAATCAGGACTAAAATACCAAAATTTAAACTCAATTAAATTAAAATTTAAAATTAAATGAATTTTTTTTATTTACGATTTAATCGAAGATCAAATCAAAATTTCATAAAGATTTAATCAATTAATTAAAATCCTTAACTGTGTTCTTCTAAACCAAAACGAAGAACAACGACACTGTTCACGAAACACTGTTCACGAAACAGTTTCAAAACAGATTTTTTTTAATTAATTAATTACATAATTAATTAACCCAAAAATTAATTAATTCCAGAAAAAATCACAAGTACAAATTCAAGTTCAGAAATTGATTTTTTTAGAATCAATTAAATAATAACAGTAATTTAATCCAAAAACAAATCAAACCAAAATTGATTTCAGATTAATAATTTCGATTTCAAATTAATTCTCGAAAATTACAATCACCGAATTAATTTTTTTAGAATTAAAACAATAATCAATACCGCAATTTAATCGGAAAATCTAACAACCTAGCACAAGGCTCTGATACCAATTGAAAGGGGAAGAAAACCTGATTCCCCTAAAACCTAAAACATGCATAGATCACTAGATTATTCAAATTAAATTACAAAGGGGTAAATTGCATACCTGACATCATCGTATGTTGAAGCTGAAGACGATTTTGGAGTTTGTCGCCTTCCAAGAGATACACACTTTAAGTTTAGCGGAAGCACTACTGAAGGAACGTAATGTTCTCTCAAAATTGTTATGTTCCCCTGGAGACCACGACCCCTTATTTATAACTGATGATGATAGTTTCTATTTTGGTCCTTCAACAAAATAGAAACTCTTATCGGTCTCTACACTTATAATCCTATTACGAGTAGGACATCTCAATAGTCAACAATCCTTATTTGATCATAACTTTAATTTGACTATTTTAATTTGACTGCAATACATATTTAATATTTAAATATATTTAGCCCACACTTATGATTAATTAGATGATTAATTTTAACAATTTAAAATTAATTCTAACAATGCTCTGATACCAATTGAAAGGGGGAGAAAACCTGATTCCCCTAAAACCTAAAACATGCATAGATCACTAGATTATTCAAATTAAATTACAAAGGGGTAAATTGCATACCTGACATCATCGTATGTTGAAGCTGAAGACGATTTTGGAGTTTGTCGCCTTCCAAGAGATACACACTTTAAGTTTAGCGGAAACACTACTGAAGGAACGTAATGTTCTCTCAAAATTGTTATGTTCCCCTGGAGACCACGACCCCTTATTTATAACTGATGATGATAGTTTCTATTTTGGTCCTTCAACAAAATAGAAACTCTTATCGGTCTCTACACTTATAATCCTATTACGAGTAGGACACCTCAATAGTCAACAATCCTTATTTGATCATAACTTTAATTTGACTATTTTAATTTGACTGCAATATATATTTAATATTTAAATATATTTAGCCCACACTTATGATTAATTAGAGGATTAATTTTAACAATTTAAAATTAATTCTAACAATACGTTTTATATAAATATAAAATTTACCTCTCATAAATTAAAATAGAGTTTATTAAATTTATTATATTAAAGTACACTAAGTACACACCACAGAATAATTTCTATTTTTTTAATTGTTAATGAAGAATGAAAGGTAAAGCAATTCATGAAAAATAAGATTAATTGATTATAAAAGAAGGTCCGATTTCTCACGCCACCATACGCAGCTTATATAGAAAATAAAAAATAAAAAATGTTGTTCTTTGTGTTTTCACTTATTTTTTTTTTTGGTGGAATGAATTAAAGAGATCATTCTCCACGATTTTCTGAATTATATATCCTTACTTCTAGGTTTCATATCATCCTTAATTATAACTGTTAGTAAGATTGAAAATGAGCTAAATTATTTAAATTCGAATTGAGTCTCACTTCAGTAAAAGTTTATTTAAACTCAACTTAAACTATTAATTTATTAAATAAGTAAAGTTCAAATTATAAAATACTTGGCTAATTAGCTCACAAGCTGGCTCATTTAATAATCTCGTGAGTTAAGATTGTAAGCTAGCTCGTTTAGTATATTGAATTACAAAAAATATAATTTAATTTATATATATTAAATTATATATGTAAATATATTAATTTTTTAACTAATTTAATTTATATAATTTATTAATATATAGTATATGTGATAAATAAATTAAATAATATACAATATAAAATAACTTAGTAATTTATAGTAAAATATAAAATTATAGTAATATAATATTTTATTTTTATTAATATATAATTATATTGTTCATCTTTCATAAAAATATAAATTTTAGTATATCTGTTATAAAAATTTTAAAAAATAAATAAAAAAGATAAAAATTAAAATAAATTTATTGGGCTCTTTAAACTTACTTAAATCAAGTTCGAGTTCAAACTCGAAATACATAATATATAAGCTGGCTCGATACAAATTCTGATTTGGATTAAATTTAATTTGAGTTCAAATTTAAACTCGACTATAATATAATCAACCGAGCTTGCTATTAGTTAATTTCCTAAAGGTTCCATTTTGCCTTTCTCTTTTTTTCACTTTTTTGGCTTTTGCTAATCTACATTATTATTATTATTATTATTATTATTATTATTATTATAATAGAAACACAATCTTAGATTTATACATGCGTTTCGAATAATCACGATCGATTTGTTCCTTAAAGTCCTTTTTTCTTTTATTTTTATTTTAAGATATTACTAATATAGGTTTTTTTTATGAATATGTACTTTGCCATGATTATTGCAATAATCTAAATTTTATTTATTTTAAAATATTATTTTATAAAGAATAAATTTATTTTATATTTTTACTTTGGGTTTAAAATGACATATGGCAATTAATAATTTTTTTTAAAAAAAAAATTAGTTATTTGAAGTTTTGTTATTATTATTTAGTATGTAGCTATTCTACTTGTTTTATACCATTTGGATTTTAGTTGTATTAATTGAATGTAATGTTAATTACTTCATTAATTTAGTTAACATTTTATTAAATATATTTATTAATTGAGCGCTAAGTCATTTCTTACTTTTCTGGCCATATACATCTAGCTTTTTAAATTCAATAAGAAATTATAGATTCTTTAGAAATCTGAGTATCTATCATCTTCTTTTCTAATTTTATTGATCCTAAATAATGTTGAAATTGTAAGAATCATTCCATTGGAAATTTAAGGTGAAAATCCCTACTCACATATATAATGGTAAAAAAAAATCAATTTCAAGTGAATAAAATCTAAATGAAATTATATTTATTCTTAGGTATTCTTTTTGTTGAATTCCCTTAAATTTTTATAATGGGCCAACTTGATGAATGATCTAAATTGCTCATAACTTATAATGATTCAATCTAAAAATCCCCAAAAAAAGTAGAAATCGGAAGTAATTCATTTAGGATAATTCACATATTCATTGCATTTTTTTTTTTTATATTCAGTTTACTTTTGAAAGTTGATTTTTGTTTTTTGATTGCAAATCATTTAAATTTTTTTCATTTTGTTTTAGATTTCAAATATTATAACTAGAGTTTTTTTTTTGTTCTTCAACCTAAAATTCACACTATTTGATAAATTGTTTGTTGGACATAGTCTTTTATGGTCTGGACTGCATAAATTAACACTTGGGTTGTTACTTTGATATATATTATTTACGTGAATATTTTTAAATTGCAGCACCATTAATTAGTAAGAGTTACTGACATTAGAACATGACAACGTCTGGTTATGCAGGGAGGAACCAACAGAGCTATACACTTATTTGAGAGGTGAAACTTGAGTGAAATAATTTTTATTACTTTTTATGGCAATTCAATTTTGTTCATCTCCAAATGATCTCTAGAATTTTTTTGTCATGTAATAAGGGAAAAATGACATCCATTAAGTTTTTTAAAATTTTTATTTTTTTAACGGAAATATTTTAGTTATTTTATTATAAACTCATTATAAATTATGTAAAATTTATAAATTCATAATAAACTCATTGTAAACTCATATGGTATTTTGATAAATATTTTATAAATTTTGATATTTTGATAAATATAAATATGATAAATTTAAAATTATTTTTAATTTTTTTTATATTTTTATCAAAAACCAATGTAATAATGCATAAATTTGAAGCGCCCATAAATATTCTGGCCTTTTGGTTTTAATAATGAAATTGATTATGCTCAGATGATATTTCTTTTTATTATGAACTACTTGAAAATTGTTCGCATATATACATATATATGTTGTTTAATGATCAGGAAAGCATCCGTAATCTGCAATCAACTCTATTGTATACCTCGTAATAATGATTTCCATTCATCTAGGGAACAATAAGGCATGTGGATGTCATAAGGCTCGTGGATGTGATACGAGTATTTTATACGTTTAGTTATATATAGATATATGTTATATATAATTAAATATATTTATTGAATTTAAAATAAAATAATAATATACATAGATATATATAATTAAATATATATATTTAATTTTAAAAAATAGTATATAACTATTTATATATTTAATTATATATAAATATATATTATATATAATTAGATATGCCGAAAAAGAAATAATATATATTAATATATTACATAAACCTATATATATATATATATATTGATTTTAAAAAGAATAACAATATATAACTATTTGATATGCTTAGTTATATCTGAATATTTATTACATATAATTATATATGTAAGACCATTAAAAAAAAATCATTAATGTTAAGTTGGCTAACCCACTCACTCTCCAAAGTTGAAATGTTAATCAATTGTGAAGACTGTTATAAAAGCTGTTGTTTTGTACATGCTTGGCCTTGTTATTTACATAGGCAAATAGTCAGCAAGTTAGAAATTTCTGGTAACTGACGTCTATTTTTTTTCCTAATCCCTTCTTAGGAAGTTGGTAAATAGTGCAAAATACTAATATTACTGTAGTGGGAAGTTAATAACTAATCCTAACAGACAGTTAGAGCATTTTAGGAGAAAAAATGTGAACCAAAAGTTGCAACATATTACTGTAATCAAATAACTTATTTCCTAGTAAAGAGTAGATATATTTAAAACAAACAAGGCGTGCAAAATCACATTATTTACTTTAATAAGATACTCAAAATGGTAAACTTTCAATTTCATTTTAGAATGCAATAGATTATGTACAGTTTGGATTGGGTGGAACAAAACCCATTAAGTTTTATCCTGAATGTCATACAAAGGCAATAAGCATTGAAATGGTGCAGGCACCAGTGGTTTAAAATGGGAAGTATAAATGCTTGTTTGTATCCACAATGTAAAATTTGTACCTTCTTTCCTTCCTCCTTTTCCTTTTACTCTCTTTTCCCATTTTCTTTTTCACTCATCATAAGTACCTTCAATCTGCAATTCCCAATGAGTAACAAATGTTTAACTGAAACAAATCCATATTGGTCACTGGCATTGACACTGCTTTTTGAAAAGCACAAGATGGACTACAAACCCAATCAAAGTGAACGTAAAGGACCCGTCAAGGAAAAACTAATAAAATGCCCTCTGCCTCTTAATACAACCTCTTTATAACCTTTCTTATCCATCTTTCTGCTCTTGAGTATATGAGCAAATCTTATGCTGATGATATTTGTTAGGACATCACCTGTTAGCAAGGCATTCTTATCGGTGAAAATACTACTGTGAGTCAGGCATGATCAGAAAGAGAATAATTTTCAGGTCATCTTTCTTTCTCTACTTCAGGAGGGAAAAGTACTGCATTCTCGATACTGAAACCAATGGTTTGCTCTAGCCTATCCCTTGGAGTTTTATCTTGGTCTTCGTTGTCAATTTTATCCTTTCGCTCTGATGAAACAGGATTCCAAATTCGATGCTGCAGTTTCATTATTCCACCATAACCAAATGTTTTAAAGTGAAACTAAAGTAGTCCTGAAGTAAACATACCTTCAAGCAATTGCATTTCTTTAACTGAGTTATATTAAAGGACATGGCAGGAAAATTTGCAGCTATAAAATGTTTATGTCAAGGTTTCCAAACATGTGAAATCACAGTAGTCAGAACATGAACCAATGTTAAACAAAAGGTAATGATTTGTGCACTTATGTTGCAAGGTTTAAACACCCTTGATTGTAGCGTTTGCAGAGCAATTGCATTCCCGTAATTATTTGGAGATTTGGGTGACTTAATTGTTTGACTGACAAAACAGAACATTCATTTTAAGTTCAATACCTGGAATTCTTTGTAATCAAGAAGACCATGTCCCTCAATATCTGCTTGGACCCACAAGTCCTTAGTCTCTTCAACACTGAGTCCATGACGATGGCCAATTAAATTAAGCTGTAGAATTAAGAGATAGTAGTAGCTCTGAATTTGTGTGAAAAAGATACATTATTATATATACCAAGTGATCAGATAGAAGAAGAAACATGGAATAGATACTGAGGTTCACAATTCAGTATACCTGTCATAAAGATTTGCAAAAAGCTGAGTAGGTAATGCAATCACCATCAGTATCAGCTTTCAAAAAAGCAAAGGCATCCTCTTCTGTAAGCGAAGCTCTCCGCAGCAGATACTAAAAATACGTAAGTTCCATAGTCAGAGATTGATTCTCAAGAAGATGATCTAGCTAGAGTTCAATCCAAATGTTCCAAATTCACTTCCATATTCTTGACATGAGAAAACAAATCGTCAAATATTTATATAAAAAGTTGCATGATCTGAGAGAATTATTTTAGTGATAATATATTATCTGCATAGAGACTAGGAAAGTAATTTTGGAAATACTAAAAAAAAAAGCATAATAAAGCTTTCCTAGTTGCAAACTGAATAAAGCTGCTGATGTGAGTAATAAAGTAGCAGCAAATCACATGATATTTGACGAAGTAATAATATAGTCCAATAAATTTTTACTGATGTTAGGTCATTACTGCAAATGGCAGCAAAATCTAAAGTTATTTGAAATGAGTTTAAAAATTTTATTATGCTTTGTAAACTTCTTTCATATTCTTATGATGATATACATTAAGCAAAACGAACTGAATCAGTAGATTTTGTAGAATATGAAAAATGCACAAAAAATATTATTTTCTTTTCAACATTAACTTAGAAATTCATGTTCTTACTACCAAATAGTAACATCAAGCATCTAATATCAAGAGGGTAGAATAATCTTTTCTTGCTGCAATTCAAGAACAATGCTCATTCATTCAAACAGTACATGAGACATAATCAATTTGAGATTCAGCATGTACTCTTCTCTTATCTAATAATATGTGAAAATATAATATCATTGTTGTATTCGAAACTGCAAACTAAAAGGGCTTGGCTGACGTGCCAACAAATAAACCTCACCTTAAACATACTGAACACTGCTTCTTTCCAACTTGCTATTAGTAATTTACGGTACAGGTATCTATTAGGATTAAGAAGCCATATAAAATCCACACCACATATGTTCCCACGGTGATTGCGGTGGCTAATCCACTACGAGCCAAAAAGCAAGAAATAAGGTACACAAAACAAATAAATACACATACAAATATGTAATTATTAATGAGACATTCTCGCAATAGAAAATAAAATTTTCATGTGAACATTAAAATAAAGACCTTGTGAGCATCTGCATCAGTGTACCGAAGAGCAGTATCATATGATGATACAAAACCCTGTGACCTAAGGAACTTGTAAACATGACCACGCTTACTCCCATTCCAATCACTGCAGAAAATGTATAATACAGGGGAAAAAGAAAAAAAGGAAACAAATGGGTGCAGTTCTATGAATGCGTGCATCCAAACATTGGGCTTATTTTTACTGTGGCATGGAATATAGCAAAAATCAAAGTATATAATTATGGATTTACCCGCGAAGTATAATAGGCACTGGATTAAGCTTGCACTCTTTCTGATATGATTCCACACACTGGAGTATTTTGTAGACCTGTTACAAGAATAGCACGATACAGGTAAAAAGTTACTTGATATAGCAGAGCAATTATAAAGTGAAAAAATTGTATTCACCTGATGCAATCGCACTAGGCACAAACTTGAATCATGAAATAACAAATGGGTATTCACAATGAGAATTTCCTGGCGAGTATCATTGTTTCGGCATTGTGAAAAAGGGGCAACTAATTCTACATGTAACAACTGAGCAACCCGGTCTCCAAAGTCATTGAAGAGCAATTCTCGATAATTGATAACTCTGAAATGTTCCTTGCGCACAGCAGTCAACAGACCTGATAAATTAAAAAAAAAATGACAACAGTAAGAATAACAAAAACTTGGAAAGAAAAACAGACAAATACTACCATTCTTTCTTCCTCAAGTTGCATAAATATGTTACATAATCAGCAACTATAGCTCCTGCTTTTACCAACTCTTCAAACTATAACTTGAAAACCATATAAATAAACAAAAAATCATCTGCATATTAGTAAAAAAAGAAAAAGTTCATATATTTTTTGGAAAGATATTGAAAATTTCTTCCCCAGATTAGTTAATAAAATAAAGAAGCAAGATTGTTTCTAGTACTGGCATGGATGGTCTGCACCAAATGGGATCAGGAAGCCCGAGTTAATAGAATGTATGAATGTTTAAAATTGTTCCATAATACCACGTCACAGCTAAATCAATAAAAAAAAAAAAGGCAAGAAGATAGCTTTCCAAATTTGTAAAGTTTTCGTTTTTTTTATCCATTCCTAAATTCAACCAACGTTTGATTTGCTAATATGAATTGAATTTACTAAAACTGATTAAAAAGAAAAATGCAAGATTGAGAAAAAAGTACCATCACCACGGTTGTTAGTGCGTGGAAGCTTCAAATTGATATAACCAGCGTCACCCAGTCTCTTCTCATACATATTCTTGATTGCCCAACCAAAATTCCTATAGAAATAAAAATTAATAAACGAAAAAATGAAAACCCATTAACAGAAATGAAAATAAGAATCAACCTGAAGACAAATGATGGAAGACCTCTCACGCAACAAGGAATCCAAATACGGTGGTTTCTGACAAGCCAATAGGCTCTGCAATCGCTTTCACGAGAATTATGATTGTTGTTAAGGCTAAGGCGTTTGTAAATAGGGGCTAAGATGTTGAAAGTGCTGCAGGTAATGCGTTGATGATCTCTCATTGACATTGATGATGATATTGCATAGCTTCCTATTTTTGATATCCTTCCATTGCTCTTTATTCTCATTTCTTTACCCATTCCTCCTTGGAAACCCATATATAATCTATGGGATTAAAACACCAACAAAACAGAAAATTTGCTGGCTTCAACAACAGAATTAAAGAGAATGGTGATGAAATGGCGGAGGGTTATTTCCACCGTCAAAATGGGGGTGCTTTAGATATAGGGGCTCATTTTTCAACTGTGGACATAAATTTTAAAATGTTTAAAATGTTGATAAATGGGGTGTTTTCAAAAACTGAGTATGAGAGTTGTTAATTTTGTAATTAAGAACTCTCAAATCTGTTATGAGAGTATGAAACTCTCAAACTATATATGAGAGTACAGAAACTCTCAAACTATATATGAGAGTTTAGGGTAGAATCTTTCACGTGCTACATTGTCAGGCTACTTTATTTTTTTTTCCACATAAGTCTCAAACTAAGTTTGAGACTTTGTCTTTTTTTCCACATAAGTCTCAAACTAAGTATGAGAGTATGTGTCTTTTTTATATAATTTTAATTAAAAAAATTGAACATTTTACACTTTTAATTTAAGTTATTTTTTACTATTAAACTACACTAATAATAATACGATTATTTTTTTATATTTTATTTAACTATAGCTATTAATATAATTTATAAAATATAACATCAATTGATAAAATAATTTATAACATTAATTAATAAAATAATTTATGATATATATTATTAGTATAATTTAATAATTTATAAATTATAAATTATCTTATTAAATATATTATTAATAATAATATACTATATATTGATATATATTTATACAAAAATTATTAATAAATATATAATAAATATTATTATCATTTTTATAAATTATAAATTATCTTATTAAATATATTAATAATAATAATAATATACTATATATTTATATATATTTATACAAAAATTATTAATAAATATATAATAATTATTATTATCATTTTTAAATTAATATTTTATAAACTATTAAATTATACTAATAATATATATTATAAATTATTTTATTAATTAATATTATAAATTATATTGACAGCTACTGTGAAAATAAAATTTAATAATATTATTGTTAGTATAGCTCAACAGGAATAAATAACTTAAAAGTTTAAAAGGTATAGGGTTTGAACTCTAACACTTTTAACATATTTTTCATTTAAATTAATACTAAATAAGATGTTGATGTTGTGTCATATCACTTTTTAATTAGTGAGGTAAAAGTTGATGTATTAGTGAGAATGGATAAAAAATTGAACGAATGACTATAATGTTATAATTTCGTAAGTTCAAAGATTTTAAAGTGACAAATCAGAGTTTAAGAATATTAATATTACAACAGCACAAGTTCATGGACCGCGGTAAAATTTAGCCCTATAATTTTTTGAACAATACAAGTTAATTTTTTCTTTCCTTTCGTTTGTTCTGTTCTCTTTGTGAAAAGGTAGATTAAAGTTATTTTAGATCTAGAGTTGTCACCAATCATCACTAGATCTAACTTGTTTTAGGGTTTTGCACTCTCGCAGTTATTTTTTAGTTTTTCTTTAATAATTAGGTGTTTGGTTCTTACTTCATGTTGATCTAGTCCGATGCTGGCTCTCTGTAACCCTTTATTTTGCTTTTTAAGACCTTCGATGTCTTGGATTGGTTCTGAAGAATCAAGCACTATAGATACTGACTAACCTACTTTCTCACTATCGTTCAAGCACTATATATAACATATGTGTAGCTATCTAATTAGTTTGTTATTTCAAATGTCTAATTAAAAAAACTATTCTATCATATAATTTTTTGCAATAGCCTGTTGGGTAGGAAGTAATTTGTTCTACATTTTACTACTTATGTTCAAAAAAGATTGTCACTTTTTTTAAATAAATTTTAAGAAAATATAATTAATACATTGACAATTTATGTATTTTTCTCTTTTACTCTTATTTATATAATAAATAATATAAATTATTATTATTTTTTTTATATTTAAAGTGTGAATTTATTTGAGGATAGAATAGAAAAAAAAAACTTTAAACATATATTTTAAATAAAAATGAGAAATTATTATGTGAAATTCTAAAATAAAATAATAGATAATCTTTATAGTACGAAGAGAGTATCATTTTTTTGGTTTGTTCAAATGAATTTATTTAAAAAAATATTTCATAAGTTCTCGTCTCGTAGTTTTAATATATACATGTATTATTAGGATGATTATACGTGAATTTAAAAAAATATACAGATTAATATATGATGAAAGACTATTATTTAAATATTTAGTACTAAATATTTTAGCCATAATAATATTGAATAGAGTAATATATGTATTTTAGCCTTAATATTTTCATATAATTGCCAACTTTTTTTAAAGTTAATAATAATAACAATATAATAAAAATCCAACATATATGTACATGTTATATATACAGCACCAGCCGATATAATTAATGCAAATTATTTAATGGCAGAGAAACGGTGCTTTGCAGAGGGAAAAGCCAAGCCATTTTCCACCATATATACATATAGCACAACAGCCGATATAATTAATGCAAATTATTTGCATGTACTTCCATCACTTTGTTAAATAAATTTATATTTTCAACTGAATAACTTTTTTTTGTGATATCTATTTTTAATATTTATCAAATAATAGCTTTAAAAAATTGTAAATAATAGGAGTTGATTTGGTTAAGAAACTAAAGAAAGGAAACAAATGAAGGAAAATAATGTAATAATCGATAGATAAACTATTATGATTTATATGGTAGAACTTGTTATTCTCCTAAAAATCATACGTCACGACCCCTCCCCTGCCTAAGGTAATATTACTGCCTTAATTTTCAATTGCCATTTCTCTACAATTAAGACTCTTACAATTTGTCATTTCTCTGTAATTAAAATTTAAAAACTACATTAATGATAATACTTTATTAATCTTATATCTAGATCGTTAAATTAGTAGGTGAAAAAAAATATTCGTAAAATATATATATATATATGTTTTAAACCTCTATTTTTATCATATCGTTAGATAAAAAAATTAAATTGAAACTTAAATAGTCATTTTATGATATATATTTAAGGCAACTCTAAATTTAAGACAACAGAGGTTTAAGACTCTAAGGCTGGTGACAACTCTAAATTTAAGACTCTAATATGGTAGAACTTGTTATTCTCCTAAATTTAAGACTCTAAGGTTGGTGACAACTCTAAATTTAAGGCAACAGAAATGAAAATAAATCCTATGAACAAAAAAATCATAACGAATTAGAAACATTTCTAAATTTTAGATTCTACTTCCAGATGACTCCCTAATGATTCACCATGGAGGGCCGGGCCGAAGAAGGGTAAATAGAATTAAAGGTGCGATGGATCATAGCCGAAGGCAGACTAGGAGAGGTCCGAGATGTAGCCGTTGTGGAAATCCCGATCATAATTCCAGATCATGTCCGCTCTCTCATCCTCCTTCTGATAGAGCTCCAATAGATAGTGTTTGTGATAGATATGGGGAGCATGGTTTGTAATTTTTTTTAAAAATTATGTGAACTTTTTTTAATTATGTGTATTTTTATTTTAATTTGGTTTGTAGTTGAATTATGTATTTTTTTAAATTGTAATTATAGTTTAATTATGTATATTTAATTATGAATGTTTAGTTTAATTACGTATATTTAATTACGAATGTATATTTAATTATGTATTATTTAAATTATGTGTATTTAATATCTAAACATATATAAAAAATAAAACATATATTTATAAAACAAAGCGTGGTAGAAAATTATAGGTTTCTCGGTCAACTTGTGCAAACTGAATTCTAAATAAAATGAAAGTGTAAAATTCTAGAAAGAGCTATAAATAGAATAGAAATAGAGTACTAAAACTTTTCTTATCAATTTACTTGAATTTCTCATGGATTGATATAAATAATAGTCAAAGAACTGCAAAATTCAAGCTAAGACTTCTAAATGATTTGATGGTAGGTTAGTAGACAAAAACGAAGCTAAAACCAAATAAAATAGAGCAATTTTTTTGAAGTGGTTCGAAAAGTAAAGTTATTTTTAAAAATACTTTTTTCCTTTGAAAAATATTACTTATAAATTTTTAATTTTAAAAATTATTTTATTCTAAAAAATAAACATCGAATATTAAATATATATTTTACTTAAAAATATATATTTAATATTCATATAGTATATTAAAAATATATCAAAATAATTAAATTTTTTTAAAAAAAATATAGTACAATTTTCCTTTGTATAAATCCAAAAAAAAAATTCCTCATATTATGAGGAATATAGACAGGTTTATTGTGATCTCACTGGAAATTATTTTTAGACATTATATATATATATGGTCAAATATGACGGCGTTGAAAAATTTAAAAAATTACGTATTGATAATTTAAGTGATATATTTTAAATATTAAATAAAATAAGAGAAATAATTTTTAAATTGTAAAAAATAGTTAAAGATTTAATCACTTGTTATATTCTGTGTAAATTTTAAATTAGAAATTTTGTTGTGTTAATTTTAAGATATATATTATCAAATAAATTAAAATAATTAAATATTGAAATTTTTAATTTTAAATATTAATGAATGTGTCTTATATATTATCAAATAAATTAAAATAATTAAATATTAAATAAAATTTTTAATTTTAAATATTAATGAATGTGTCTTAAATAGTAAAATTGGACAGTCTCAAACTGGATATGAGAGTAAAGAATCTCTCAAACTATATATGAGAGTTTAGGGTTCAATTTTTCACGTGCTGCATTGTCAGGCTACTTTGTCTTTTTTCCTACAAAAGTCTCAAACTGGGTATGAGAGTATAGAAACTCTCAAATTTCGTATGAGAGTTTAGGTTTTGTCTTTTTCCCACAAAAGTCTCATACCGAGTATGAGAGTACTTAAATCACATACTGAGTATGAGAGTTCTGATGACTAATGACGTGTCACCTTATGGTTGGATTGACTCTCTGTACTCTCAAATTGAGTATGAGAGTATATTTAATCTGTCATTAAATTGTTAGTTAGTGGGTAATTATTCTGATTAATGCTTTGTACTCTCATACTGGGTTTGAGAGTATATTTTTTAATTCAAAAAAATACCAGAACTCTCATATCTAATATGAGACTTTCTTAAACTCTCATAATCAGTTTCCGAAAACACCCTTCCGTGTCCAGAGTTTAAAAAAAAACACCCTTTTGGTAAAAACTCCGTCAAAATGGTGGCAGCAGTTGTCTTCTAGGCACCCAAAAGGCCAATAGACGCCACTGCAGCCGCCGCCACCACCACCATGCACCGAACTCCCAAAATCTCCTATGTTGTTTTGTTTTTTTTTTTTTTGAGAAAAGAGAATCAATTTCATTAATTCAAAGTGCTTGACACATCAGCCATTACAACTGTGGAAATAGGGGTTGGAACATGTTTCAACCAAATCTGATAAATAATTTCTTCAGCTACTGCTAATTTAGCAAGGCAGATTAGCTTCCCTTTTAACATGTGAAACAGAAGAGAAAATGAAGTTTGATAGTAAACCTTTGGCTTCAAGAATCCCGAAGCCCATCTCGTCTCTACGAATATCTTCCCTAAGCATCTGTTGGGTGAGAGGCAAGCAATCAGATTCCACCATAAGCTTTGTAAAACCATGGTCTCTTGCAATCCGTAAACCGAAGCGAAGTGCCTCGCATTCTGCCTCTTCTGGAATTAGGCTGTACTCCTTTGAGGATACTGCTGCTATGAAAACATTGCCTTTATTGTCTCGGATTATTGCTCCAAGTTCCCATCTTTCCGACCCTGTATTATGCTGAAGTGCAGCATCACAATTCAACTTTACCAACCCAGCCGGTGGAGGCTTCCATTTCACCCTTGAGCTTTGTTTAGTTTTTTCTTTCCCTCCCTTACTCTTTCTATGTTGTTCAAGCATGTTCAATGCTATCGAGACCATCTGAGCTTCGGATAATTTGTTTTTGCAAAAAATCCATTGGTTCCTAGCCCTCCAATGGGACCATAGCAACATAAAAAATATTTCAAGTCTATCCACCTCATTGTTTGTCAGAAAAGATTGGACCCATACATTCAAATCTAATTCTTTATCAAGATTCTCAATGCGCAGTGAAGACAACTTAAGGCTTAACTGATTTACAACACAACCCAACAAAGCATGAAAAATATTTTCAACACTCCCACATCTTTCACATCCAGGTTCAGTCACAATTTTTTTCTTTAAAAGCTCAACTTTGACAGGTAGTTGGTTATTTAAAGCCCTGTACACAAAATGTTTTATCTTTGGAGGAATGTTCAAATTCCAAATTTTAGGACTAAAGTTATGAGGGGAGTGGGAAGAACTGGCCTCATTGGCCTCCAATTTGGATAAAACAAAATGATATGTAGTCCTTACCGTATATGTCCCAGCTTTTGACCAAGGCCACATCAAGATATCCCTGTCCCTTCGGCTGGAGAGTGGTATTTGTAGAATCTGGTTAGCTTCAAAGGGAAGAAATGTCGACCGAACTAGCTCCTCATTCCATGCCAAGTGGTTTTCATAAAATAAATCCTTCACTACATTAACAGAACCATGACTATTATTAGGTGACCAAACACGAAAGCCATTTTGCTTTGGTAGCCAACTATCATTCCAGACTTGAATATTTGCTCCGTTACCAATCAACCATCTTGCTCCTATCTCAATTACCCATTTTGCCTTCATTAAACTTTTCCAAGAATAGCTAGCCCTTGGATTTGATTTTGCATTCAAGAACGAAGTAGAGGGAAAGTATTTAGCTTTGTATGTCTTGAATAATAAGGAAGAGTCTGAGGTTGCTAACCGCCAACACTGCTTAGCTAGCATTGCTATATTAAAAGCCTCTGTACTACGAAAGCCCAAACCTCCACTCTGTTTTGATTTGCAAAGCTTTTTCCATGAGGACCAATGTGCCACCCTTTCCTCCTTCTTTTGACCCCACCAAAAATTAGCTAGTAAGGATTCAATTTGCTCACATGTCTCTTTAGGGAACATAAAGACACTCATCATATAGGTGGGGACAGCCTGGGCAACTATTTTCAGAAGAACTTCTTTGCCTGCCTTGGAGAGTGAACGTTCCTTCCAGCTTTTAAGTTTTTTCACAACACAATCTATCGTGTTGTTAAACACAAGCTTCTTCTTTCTTCCTATAATGGCCAGCAGGCCAAGATATTCTGATGATGATCGATACATCTGACCCCCAACTTCTCGCAAATAGATGTCTGAAGGAGATTACTAACATTTCTGGTGAAGGCTATCTCGGACTTCTCCATGTTAATCTTTTGACCCGAAGCCTCTTCATAAGCTTTAATAATACTGCTGACTTTTGTAGTTTCCTGCAAGTTAGCTCTACCAAAAATAATGTTGTCATCAGCAAAAAAGAGGTGAGATATGCTAGGGGCCCGTGGACAAACACTGATACCATGAATCTGTTTTCTATTTTCAACGCTATGTATCATAGAAGAAAAGGCTTATGCACACATTAAGAACAGGTAGGGTGATAATGGGTTACCCTGTCGAAGGCCCCTTTGTGGAAGAATTTGTTGTTGAGGGGTACCATTAATAAGCAGATTGTAAGAAACAGTAGACACACAATTCATAACCACCCTAATCCACTCATCACAAAAACCCAATTTACACAATACAACTTTTAAGAAGTCCCATTTTACCCTATCGTATGCCTTAGACATATCAAGTTTCAGAGCAAAAAAGCCTTTTTTTACCTTTATCCTTTTGCTTAAGGTAGTGAAAAACCTCAAATGCTTGAAGAGTATTGTTAGTAATAAGTCGACCTGGTACAAAAGCTGACTGCGCTTGGTGAATAATATCAGGTAAGACCAATTTAAGCCTATTGGAAATGGATTTTGTTATGATTTTGGACAACACATTACAGAGACTTATAGGACGGTAATCTTTTGTGTGTGCAGGATTGTGTATTTTAGGGATAAGTGTGATATATGTTTGACTAATGGAAGATGGAGAGACATTATGATTTAAAACAGACAGGACTTTCTTAGTGACCTCAGGGCCAACAATGTGCCAAAAATGTTAAAAAAAGAAAGGAGGCATACCATCAGGGCCGGGGGCTTTGGAAGGGTGCATCTGTTTTATGGCGGCGTGGACCTCCTCTACTGTGTATGGTCTTGTAAGTGTGTCATTCATCTCGGGAGTCACCTTTGATTCTACTGAGTCCAAAACTGCTTCAAAAGTCGTTGGGTAGTTCGACGAAAATAAATCATGATAGTAGCCAGACATCACTTCTGCTATTTTATCTTCTTCCTCAAACACCATACCATTGTCATCTTTAATCATGGTAATTGAATCCCTTCTCTGTCTTCCTGATGCTTTTTTATAAAAAAAACCCGGTGTTTCTATCACCCTCTTCCAACCATTGAATCCTACTCCTTTGCTTCCACATAGTCTCTTCCTTTTTCAGTAACTCTTCTAGATCTGCATTTAGTTGTTTCTGTTTTAAGATGGAGAAATCAGATTGTGGTCCATTTTGGAGTCGATGAAGTTCTTCCCTGCATTTGGAGATTTGTTTATTAACCGATTCGAAGTGTTGACTCTCCCACCTTTTGAGTTTTGCTCCGCAGTACTGAATTTTTTCCTCCACATAACACTGTGTATCTAGTCCTTTCCATGCCCTGTTAACAACCTCTTCACACCCTTGATCTTTTAGCCACATGAACTCAAAACGGAAAGGTCTACATTTTTTGCTCCTAGCTGGTTCTTTGTAGTTAAAATGAATCTTAATTGGACAATGATCATATCTTGTTCTAAGTAAATGTTCAACCTTAGCACTTGGGAAGAGAGTGGACCAGCCCATGTCAGCTACAAATCGATCTATGCGCTCCAACACAATGTCATCCGGGTCCTAGTTATTACACCATGTATAGTTACATCCCATATACCCCATATCACTAAGTTTGCAAAAATTGAGCGTTTTATGGAAAGCATTAAGTCGACTTTGACTGACTTCATTACCTCCAAGCTTTTCAAAATGATAAAGGATTTCATTGAAATCACCCCCACATAACCACGGTTTTAAGGATAATGGAGCGATACACCTCATGAGATCCCACGTTTTGAATCTTTCTTCACCAAACCAGCCATGAATCCCAGTAAACCTCCAAGTATCATCAATTTCACAGTCCATATGGTGCATTGAGGATGAGAGAATTTTGACCTGAATGTTCTTCTTCCAAATTAACGCCAAACCTCCTCTTCTACCCAGACCAAAAACACAATCATTTGCCCAAATATTATCCAAACCCAAATACTGAACACTTTTGAGAAACTCATCTCTAGTCAACTTTGTTTCCATCAAGAACACCAAAGAAAGATCTTCACTCCTAAGGAGCTTTCTCAAGTTCTGAATTGCAGGCTGGTTCCCAAGCCCTCTGCAATTCCATACTAAGCAACTCATTTGTAATGACGGGGTTGCGAAGCAACCACCGCCGGAATTGGTACTGAAGAGGTTTCAGAATCCATAAAATCAGTCCTTGATTTCTTCGGCAACGCATCAGCCTCCACCGTAACACAGTCTTCTATACCGCCTTTTCTTTTACCACCCACCATATTACTTGTCGCAGGAGATAGATTTGAAGTGTTCCGAGCTAACTGCCTCAATGGAACTCTCTTTCTAGTTTTGCCCGTGTCTGACCCTTTCCCTATATGAGACATTTCATCCATTGGACCTCCAATATTTGCCCCATCTGTTGAGTCAAAAAGAGTTTTACTAAGTGTTTCAATGGTGGTTGGTGAAGGTGTTGTGTTAGCAGGGGTAGAATGGGTTAACGATGAGTAAATTGTGGGTGAGGGTGATATGTTTTGAGATGAGGGTGTTGACAGGATATGGCTTGAATTTTGGGTAGCAGGGGAAGGTTTAGGCTCTCCGTTCTGCTAACTTGAGAAGTATGATTTTGTGTTGTTTCAGGTTTAGGATCACAAACATGGGGGAGATTAGGCAAACTAGTTGGGGTGAATGATGTTTTAAGGATAGTCGTGGAGGCTGGATGGTTTGTTATTGTTGGCCGTTGTGGCGACTTACTGGGTTGGGTAGTGATGATTTCAGGTTCAGTTTAGGCAAACTATGCTGTTTTTAAAGGATGCAAGCTCATATTCTATTGTCTATATTTACGTTGCCTCCTTTTTATATGCAATTGTTTATTATTGTGTTGGATTAAAACAATATTTAAAAAGTAAAATATATAATCTCAAAGCATGGGCAAGATTGACAAATCATACGGGATGGTTGGTTTAATTGCTAATTCTACTTATAATTTCAGATTTTATATAAATTAAAATAAATAATATATGCTCGTGGAGACATAAAATAATGATAAATAAAGTTATAAATAAGTCAAATTATTTGAGTTCTACTTGAGTTTATACTATTTATAAACTTGTTGAGGCCTAAGCTCATTTAAAAATAAGTCGAACTTAAATTGCTCGTTTATTAAATAAGTCAAGTTCAAATTAAGAGATATTCGGCTTATTAAACTTATGAGCTGGCTTATTTAAGAAACTTGTTTAATATTCAAATATATTAATTTATTAACTAATTCAATTTATATAATTTATTATTATAATTATATGTTATAAATAAATAAAATAATATAAAAATAATTTTATATCACATAATATAAATAATAATTGAATTAATAAATTTTATATGAAATTGTATCTCAATATAATAATAAAATTATATGTTGAAAAAATAATTTTAAAATTATGTGTCTTATAAAATTTTGAATTTTTTGTCCTATTTATTTTTATTAAAATTATTAGTAATACTATTTATTAAACTTATATGTTAATTGACATGTATTAGTTTATATTTTAAAACTAAAATAATACTATATTTTGATTAAGTTCTAATTTTATTTATTTTTTTTATCAAGTAATAATAATCAATAAGTCATATGAAAAAAATATATTTTATATACATATTAGTATATTATGTTTACCAAATTTACTATTAATCCTATATTTTAATAACTTATATACTATGCATTATGAATATAATAATACTATATGACAACTAATTTTTAATAAATAAATTAAAGTAATATTCATATAATATTAAATTTAATATATTTTTAATAACAATAAAATTAAAAAAAATATTTATGAAAATATATTAAATATTAATAGTTAGATGCAACTACTAAGATGTAACTTGATAGCCAGAAATATGTATTACTTCCACTTAGCTTTCGAGTTCGAGTATAGATATTTTTTCTCCCCTACATGTAATTAATAAAAAAAGTAGTTAGATACAATATTTATGATAAACAATACCAATATCCAATCAAGAATAAATAAATATAAAATAATATTCATATAATATTAAATTTAATATTTTTTTATAAATATAAAAAATTATTCATGAAAATATATTAAGTATTAATAGTTAGATGCAACCACTAAGATGTAACTTGGTGACCAAAAGTATGTATTACTCCTACTTAAATCTTGAGTTCGAATCTAGATATTTTTTTCTCTCCAACATGTTATCAATAAAAAATAGTTAGATACAAATATTTATAATAAACAATACCAATATCCAATCAAGAATAAGTTTGATAATACCTCTTATGAACTATTGAAAATGACAATGATATAATCATCATCATCATCAATTAACTATCTATTAATGAATATAATGTTAATAATTATTCCCTCCATCCCATCCAAACCATCCCTTTTGGAAAAATTTTCTTGTCCCACCCAAATTGTCATTTAATAAAATCAAGAAACAATTAAGTAGTTTTTTTCAACTTTACTATTCATTATTGCCATCAATAACCAATATTAACTCTCTCCTTTTTTAAAAAAAGATTATGCATTGTTATTAATGGAGTGAGATGTTATCATTGAAAAAAATGTTTAAATAATTAAAAGACATTTTAGTCCATTAAGAATTTTTTATAAGATTTAGAGTTTTGATGATTACCTTAATATCCGTGAAAACTGATAATATCGACAGTTTAGGTATGATAGAAGGAGTATTATGTTAATTAAGTAGCTCAATATTTTAAATACAAATGTGATTTGTTTATTTTATTTCTTAATCAATATATAAACATTAATACAAAATATATATAATTTAACTAATTAATCTAAATTTAATTTATATTTTAGTATTTTAGAAAATATTGTTAATAATTATTATGTTAAATACTTGTCTCAATATTTTATATGCAAATATAATTTGTTTATTTTTCCCTTAATCAACATATTAATATTAATACACATTAAAATATAATTTAGTGATATATAAATATAAAATTTGACTAATCAATTTAAATTTAATTTCTCTTTTAGTATTTTAAAAATATTATTAAAACAAAATAAATGCTTTTTATAAAACTCTATATATTCCCTCCCAATATCTATTTTTAAAATATTCATTTTATTGATTTATGTATTATATATTTTTATTTTTATTTTTAAAATATTTATTTTGTTGTTATTGGTTGGTTGAATTTTTTTATCTAAAATTATACATTTTTTATCTTTAATTTTTTAATATAATTATAGTTTTTTTTTTGAAATTTTTCATATACAAACATATATATATATATATATATATATAGACGTTAACGAGTCCGAGCCTTAGCCTGAGCTCGAGCTCAGCTCGTTGAATATATTAATAAGCTGAACACAAGCCAAGCTTGATCTTGGCTCGAATCAAGCTTAAACTAGAGTTTTAAGGGGCCGAGCCTGAGTATGTCAAACCTCAACTCGGCTCGATTCGTTTACAACTTTAGTGATAGTGCACTTATTCTTACATGATTTTCTCCCTTCTTCCATGTTATAATGCTAAAAAAAGAATATATGAGATAGAATTAATGAAAATAAATTTATATATTTTCTCGGATTTCAAATGATAGCACTGATAGGCAAATTTTTTTTTTAAAATAATAGTTTAACTAATAATAATATATTTAATATTTTTTTATTAAAAATATTTAATGAGTATGTCTCATAATAAAATACAAAAATATCATAATCAAATTATATATTTTTAATTAAAATAATTAATTTTATTTTTTAAAAAAATTCAATAGGGTTATACCAATAAACTTAACTTCTCAAATTTGATAATATATATATATATATATATTGCTTTATTATATATAAAAATTAATGACGTGAAATTATTTTGGAATAACATTTTTTTTAGCCTTTGAACTTTATGTGCTTTACTTATTGAGCTCCTAAATTTTTATTTGATAATATTAAGCCCTTTATCTATATAGCTTGGTGACATTGAGCCTCTTTATCATTGCAATTATACCATAACTATTACGTGGTGTTAATCGAAAGATCAATGTCATCAAATAAAAATTCGGATGCTTAATACTTAAAACACATAAAGTTTAAGAGCCAAAAAATACATTATTTATTAATTTTTCATCAAAATACATTGTTATGCTCCAACAACTATGAGATTTTGATGGCAATTAAAAATATGCGTTTAACTTCTAAAAAAAAGAACTTAATATCACCAACACATATAATTGAAGAGTTCAATATCATCAAATAAAAATTAAGAGGCTTAATAAACAAAATATATAAAGTTCAGGGACCAAAAAATACATTTTTTTTTTATTTTTACAAAATCCTTTTGGAAAAGAAGATGTATAGCTGCTTACATAAAATTCAATTTTTTTTTTTGGTTATGGTGATTTATCGTTTACATCATCAATAGTTGGTTTATTTTGCTTAAGGGTTCTTTCTATCCATTAAAGTTACATTGACATAAAAGGAAATTATATCTTGATCAAAATTATCTACCAGTAAAATATTTAAATACTTTTAGTAAAATATTTAAATACTTTTACTTTCAGTTTTACACTATAAATAAAATTATTTATGCATTGAAATTTTTTAAAAAAAATTGTGCTACGTGTTATTTTCTTAAAATAATAATGATATATAAATATTAATTTTCTTTATTGTTTTCTCATGTTATTCACGATTATTTTTAGATTGCTGGTGGAACTTTTTTTGTCTTAGATTTTCATTCTAGTTTTAATTAAAAAAAGTATCATTCATTTTTTTTTTTTGCAATGATAATGTTTTATTAAGATAATTCATTCATTATAATGCTAAATATTGAATTGAGGACTTCAACCCTCCATCCTATAAAACCAATCATAGAGCTAGTTAGTCTAGCAAGGTTATGGGTCCCTAGTTCGCTAATCTCCTAATATAAACCAATGAATAGTCTACTATATCCTTTAGTAAGGCACAACAATTTGTCCCTAATTGACCATAATAAGAATGATATGTCCTTCTTTTTTCCTTATATAGCTTGCACTGAAGTATGAGAATCCGTTTCTATAATAACTCAGGTTCTTTTCTTTAAGGGAGAAGGTACAAAAATTTCTTGAAATTTGTGTAAAAGTAAATTCAAGCTTAATATTTTTTTTTCACTCATTTATATTCTTAAAGTTTTAAAAAGCTGATAAATTAGTCTATTTTTTAACAAAAAGTTAACTACTGTTAACTATGTTTAAATTTTCATTGAGATGTGTAAATATGCTCCTTAAGTTTGCCAGAAAATACGAATTGACACTGGTGTGAGCGAGAATTTTTGCCCCAACTTCCGGTGGAATGATTCTTATGACTTCGATATTATTAAGCTCTGGGCCTTAGAGAACACAAGCTTAAATCCAGAGAAATGCAGTAGCCACCTGTACAAATCTGGAAAGAAAAGAAATGGGTGGATGATTTAATTCCTAAGAAATCCCTAACCCTCTATTGGGTTCAAAAAGTTGGGTACGCATAGAGAATGTGAGAATGACCCAGCACCCCCATAGCACCCGGTTCATTAGAACCGGCCTCCTTTTCACGTCTAAATATTATTGAATTGTTTATTATTATCATATTATTCATAGTACATGCAATGAAAATAAATAAGCGTCCATCATATTATTGAAAATAAAGCAAATAAAAAAAGCACCCATCCAAAGATGAAAACATGCCCTTACAACTGCTCAATATCCAAGATACAAGTAAATAAAATAGGACACCCACCATTGGTGGAAACGTACCTTTTATAAAGGCCCAATATTTTTAAAATAAATTACATAATTAAAAATAACTAAAGCACCCACAAGGTGAAAACATACATTTTACAATCTTTAAAACTCAAATAAATATAATTTAATTAACCAAAATGAGTAATAAAATAACAAAAATGCATCTTTCATTGTAAAGCATATAATAATAAATCAAACAATCAATATAGAGTTTCAATTATAGAAATGCAATTCTAGGGTTTACAGATTAGGGTTAGGTATTTGGGATTAGGGTTTTGGTTTTACAGATATAGGATTAGGCTTAGGGTTTAGGATTAGGGTTTTTCAAAATTAGAGTTTTATAAAATTAGGATTTTATAAAACTTGAAACGAACTTAAATGGTGATCAAAACCTACTTAATGAAATAAATACCAAACTACTGGAAGTTTTAAAACAAATAATTGTTTAGTATTATTTGAACAAGCTATTGGATGTTTTTTTAAACAAGCTACCGGATGATGTTATTCAAACAAGCTACTAGATGATATTATTTAAAGATTGAAAATAGATGCTAGATCATATTATTTAAAGAATAAAAGTAGCCACTATAAATTTAAACAAATTAAATATCAAAATTAAACCTTCATTTGTTAGCTCCACCAAGTTGAACGTGTTGAACCAAGCTCTCTATCTTACTACCTCGATCTAGTTTTAATTTGATTCTTTGGTTAGCAAAGCAATTTGAAGGCAATTCCACTGCCTCACTTAGTTGCTGCCTTGATTTTCTATTTTTGATTCCTAGTGAATTGCTAGGTTAATTGTGGTTTTACTTTGTTAATTGCAGCTGCCTCTTTTCTGAATTAAATTCTGTACTTATAGGCTACAATTATGGCAAACATAACTTGCGAATTCTCAGCCTACTCAAATTGTCCGTGCTTATCCGAAGCTTATTTGAGTTTTACTACAATTAGTAAAGCACTTTGTCTAATTTTAGGCTAAACCGAAAGCTCCATATCGAATTGGCTTGGACCGAATCCATTTTAACCACATTGGCCTAATTTAAACTGGACTAACCCAATTGAAATTTTAAATAATTAGACTTGATTTAATTTAGGCCTTGTTATTAGACCCAAACTTGGTCCAGCCTTCAAATGAAAATCATATTTGAACTGGTACTAAAATTAAAGGTCTACAATTGAATTTTTTATTTTTTTAATTATGCACTGAAATAATATTTTTGCAATTAATAAGTAAATCACACATATTTATGAGCATTTTATATTAAATAATTTTTAAATTTAAATTATTATTTAATTCTTATTTTAATAAACTTTTAAAGTCATTAATTTGCATTATATATATAACATCAAATGTACTATATCATTATGAGGATATATTTAAGAAATTTCCTTAAATTGTTTTTAAAAAAATATTTTGAAAATATCCATTTTTTAAAAAATACTCCTAATTTTCAATTAAAATTATTTTTTTAAAAATACTAAATTTTAATTAGCTTTAAAAATATACCCTATAATTAATCAATTGAAATTATTTTTGACTTTAAAAATATATATTTTTAATTTTGAAATTGAAAATTAAAAACAATTTTTTTAAAAAATGGATTTTTAAAAAAATATTTTTATTTTTTAAGATCTCTTAAGGAAATTTCTTAAATATATCATCATAATGACATAACATTTGCAATAAGTATATATATATAATATGAATTAATTATTTTAAAGGCTTATCGGAAGAAGTTATAAATAATAATTTTAATCAAAATATTATTTAGTATAAACTGCTCTTAAATATGTTTGATTCATTTATAAAAAGATGAAAATATCATTTTAGTGCATAATATAGTAAAAAAATTATGTGCTAATCTATATTTTCACGCAAACTTAAGGGGTATATTTTTATATTTTAGTAAAAAACTAAACAGAAAGTTAACATCAGTTAATTGTTTGTTAACAGAATGGCTAATTTGTTAGCCTTTTAAAACTTTATAAGTATAAACAAGCCAAAACAAATATTAAATTTCAATTTGTACCAGTGTGAAAACGTTAATAGCTTTTTTGTACCTTCTCCCTTTCTTTAATCCATGAAAAAATGTTTTTACATCCAATGGTCTTAGCCAATGATGTGTATGCAATTCCTATCATAATGTTACTTTTTACTCAGTATTGTTTCTTACAAGGATGCCATATCCAACTTTTCTATCTTAATGAAACATGTTGTATCAATATTACATTTTATATAACCAATGGGTAGGGCTATTGTCATATCCGTAATTTTTAAAAAATTAAATAAGTATTTGGAGATATAAAAATTATATATACTCAATATATATACCTAGTGTATATATAACATATATATGGTATATTAATTGTATATATTAGATATATTTATTACATACTTAATATATTTAATACACAAATAAGGTACATTTGATGTGTATATAAGATACACATTATTTGTGCATATGTGTAATATCCCAAATTCTTTTTGAAAATTTCTAATTTTTTAAAATTTTATAAAATATATTATAATTAAATTGGATAAATTAAATTAATGGTTTTAAATGAAAAAAGAAGGGATTTTAAATAAAAAAAAGTGAAATATATATGTGATATATAAAATATATACAATTTATAAAAGTCAACACTTTTTAAAGAAAAAATCAAAAGTCAAAGTAAAAAGGGTATTTTGGTAATTAAATTTTAAAATTCAAAAATTTTAAATTAATTTAAAAATAAATAAATTTTAAATGGACGAGAAATTTTTGAACTTTTAATTTATTAAATAAATAATTAATTATTAAAATATTAAATAATATATATATGGTTATGATTAAAAGATGAGAGGAAAGAGAAATTAAAATTAAAATTAGTCTTCTTCTTCCTTCTTCTTCTTCAAAAAATGTGACACCATTAGAGAGAAAGAGAGATCTTCTTTTCTTCCAAGCTACCTAAGATTGAAGAGATTTTAAGGAACTAAGTAGAGTTTTGGTGATTTTCTAAAAAGTAAGTAAGCTTTCTTCCTTAATTTTTAAATTTCTAGGAAAACTATGAATATGTGGATTTTGAAATTTTCTATTTGCATGATTTAATTGTTTAATTGGGTATGAATGAAGCTATTTTGATTAATTATTAATGATTTTAAGGTTGGATTGAATAAATGGTTGAGTTTGGGTAAGATTGGTGAAAAGAGAGAATTTAGGGTTATGTAATTTTTGAAAATTTGAAATTATGGTTTTAATTGTGCAAATTGATTCCAAATGAGTTGTTTTGTTTCATAAACAAGCATTTTAAAGTCAAAAATTAAATTTGGTTGTTTTTGGTTGGAGTTTGAGAATGGAAGTGTGATTTGGGGGTTTGAAAAATGATTTTTCCAAAGTTGTTGAAATGTATAATTTTGTTGGTTTAATCTTGTTGTTTGGTGATATAAGTGATGAATATAAGCTTAAAATGATTAATGGATTGTGTTGGAATGGAAAACCTTCAATGGGGGAAGGTTATGTCATTTTAGGGTTTTGTGTATAAGAGTGTGTTTTTGTAATATAAATGGTTTAAATGTATTAAAATATGTTTCTAATAATATAAATAAGCTTAATATATTAAAATGAATGGCCCAGTATGAGAATCCAAAGTTAAAGTGAGGTTAGCCTAAAATTTTGGATTTTTTCTTGGATGGGGTTTAATTATGATTTAATATTGAAAATGTCATTAAATGTGATACTAATTGATTATTTGCTATCACATTTGGTTTAGGCATTGAGGGAGGTTGATTTGCTTCATCCAAGTGGGCAAGGGCAAGTTGAAAGGATAGGATTGGAGGCTGTTTTAAGTTCGGTTGCTATTTGAGGTATGTACAAACTTTGAATACATAGGTAATATTTGCATGACATTTGGGCTTAACACATTATGGTTAAAAAATATGTTAAGCTACTTGATACATTGGTTATGTATGAATAATGTGCTATGACATTTGTAATTTCATATATGTGTTAAATGAATTGTAAAAAGCCATCGATAATGGCTAAATTGTGTAAATGTGATTAATATGCGAATTATGTAGAAATACCCAAAGTAATTGGATAATGTGTTGTGAATACAAAAATATGATATAATGTAAGGAGATATGTGGCAACATAATGAAATGAATTCATATTGATATAAATGAGAAAAATAAGAAAAGTCAGAAAAAGATGAGAAAATAAGGCAATGTACCTAGCTTGATTATGTGACAATGAGAAAGAGATTGATAATGAGAAATATGAATAAATTGTGTGCCTAGTATGTTATTCAATTTTCAGAGTTTTGTGTTTGGCGGCATGCCTATGATTTACCTACAGGCTAGACGTTTGGCATCACTGTGAAAATATTTTTGAGGTGAAATGACTGGATCGTAAGCTTAAAAAATAAATCCATGAGGATGGGCTGGGTGAAATGACCGGGTCGTAAGCTTAGACCTAGTTAGACTATTACATTGATATTTTACCTATGGGGCTAGACACATGGTGTCATTATAGACCAAAACAGTAACTCTGAAATTTGAATAGCATATTAGTTATCTTTGGGCCCATGTTTGTATTTATTTTTATGTGAATTGTGGATTGTGAAATATTTGAAAAGTATGAGAAAATTGAATGATGTGATATCCATAAGCATTTTGCATTGGCCTTACTTTACAGCTTTATTATTATCAAAATTTGTATCGCTAAGCTTTTAGCTTAGCACGATTGTAATTCGTTGCGTATGTGATATGGGCGATTTGGTAGAGTCTGAGAGTCCTACTAGACCTAGTCGTGTCTAGGCTTGCATTTATCGAGCTTAAAGTGTTTTTGGGAACATCAAGATCAGAGCCATTTGCCAGCATGTACATATTTGATATTATGTATATTATATTTTGTTTTTGAAGTATATATATTGTAAATTGTAAAGAATATTTTGGATAATTTATTTAAAATGAGATTCTATATGTGTTGTTGATATATATATATATATCTATGTATAAATATATTTAAAAAATATGAAGAAATTGAGAAGTATTGGTGAAATGGAGATTTGATTTTATTGGGAGTGTTTGTTTTATGCAGATTGAGTTTATTAAATTTTATGATGTCCAAATTACAGATAAAACTCTGGTGAATTTTTCCAGAAATTTTCATATAAAATGTTTATTTTGGGTTCCTATAATAAGTAAAGAATATTTATATACTATTTAATTTTATATATTTAGTTTTTTTTTTAAATTTTAAATCAGAAATGTGAAAATTTTTATTAAACCAGTCTGTGACATTTTTGTACCGTATATTCGTATTTTACATATGCTGAAAATATATATTGTGCATATATAAGATATAAGGTTGTTACATTTATTTTGGTATCAGAGCCTAGGTTTGAGGTTCTCGACCTAGGCGGGTTGTTGGTGAGAGAAAATTGAGATTTAAAAAAAATAGTTTTCAATTATGATACATGCATCGACACTGGCAATTTATTTGATCCCTGATGTGTTAATTGTCATTTGGTATACCGGATATGAGATGAGATGACATCTGGGTTATATAGATCAGAGTGGCACAATAGAAGCTTCATTCTGGAGCTTATGGATTAAGAATTTTTGGAACTTTTATTCGAAATTAAGATTCATAGTTGATTGAATTGATGAATAAGTGAAATTTAAAAAAATAATCTAGGAAATGATTTAAGATATAAAATAAAAAGTTTGAGAAATGGGCATGATAGTTACAGAAAATTCTATATGTGTACTGCAACGTGATATTATTCGAATTTTTGGATAAATCTAAAAATTTTGGATAAGTTTGAAAATTTAATGAAAAGTTATTCTATATGTTAGAATCCAATGAATAAAAAAAATTCATAATTTTTAAAGATGAATGTCTAATTAAGAAAAATAGAAGAACACGGATTGTTGGAACAGTTTCAGCAACTCAAAATATGTAAAAATTGAGAAAATATTTAAAAGCTATGGCAAAAAAAAATCTAAAAATTTGTATACAATATTATATGTATTCCTAGAACATATGGTTAAAAGTTTATGAATCTTTATTAAGGTTTAATACCTAAAAAAATGGATAACCGGGTGCTTCTAGAGGAATTATTAAAGAGATAAAATCTGTCGGTTTGGAAGATTTAATTTTTAAATAGTAAATCAGCTTGGAAAAATCTAAAATTTTAAATATAAATCCATATATGTGTCAAGTACATATGGATAAAATTTTACATGCTTTTATAAAGAATTGGTAAGGAATATAAAAATTGAAAGTGAGATTGACATGAAACTAAGGAAGTCACACAACTTTGTGTACATGAGTAATAAATTAATTTTATGAGACAAATGAATAAAAAATTATGAAAATTTATATATAGACGGGTAGAAGTATGAAGAAGGAATATGGAGTTATTAATAATTTAGAACAAAGAGTTCATAATTAAAAAAAATCAAAGAGGGAATGACATGTGATAGTGAATTGTTTATTATGAAAAAAATGATGCATGATTTAGGGTTTGAGTATGTAAAATTAGGATATCTAAATGGAAGATGTTAATTAGTGTAATAAAATGAATTAGTGTTGTTTAAAAGTAAATATTATGATCTTAATATTTAAAATGTGACATGGATGAGATTTGGTGAGGTTCATGTTGTTGGTTGCATTATATGAAATTTAAATTTTTGAAATGAGTTTCCATAATTGTGAAAGTGATTTGTTTTGATGTTATATTAATATATAAATAATATTTATAAAGTTAGCTCTTGAAAATGAGATTAATAGAATGAAGTTTAAGAAAAGTAGTAAGTTAAAAAATTTAGAGTTGTAAGGAAATTTCGATGAATATTGTTTAGATATTGATAGTTTAATGTTTAATAAATATGGGAGTAATTTTGAATGAGTAATATTAATTATGAAAATATCATGTAATGTGTAATGTGGTTGATAGTATAGATACTGGATATGAAATAAAGAGAAATGATTAAGAAAGTGAAAATATATATATGAAGAGTATGGTAGTGTATGAAAAATGTGAGAGAGAAGTCACATTGGAAATGTGACTAATAATTATGTAAAAAAAATGATGAATGAGGATAATTTATTTATTATATAAGAATGAGAAATGATAATATTCCATGAAATGTGATAAATGTTCAATTTATATATATAAAAAGTTTAGTATAATTGTGTGATTGTGTGTATACACGTATATGATATGTGTGGTGAATTGTCCAATACGGATACTAATATGATATGTAAGAAAATATGAAAAATATTTAAAATGTGAAATAATATGAATTTGTGAGATGAAGGTGATCATGATAAGGTTGATCACCTGAAAATTGTGACAATGTGATGTAATGTGAAAGTGATTAAGTATTGAGTTGATTACTTAAAAATGTGAAAAAGTATTATTGAAGTATTATGGTATGTTTGGAACCCTATATAATTACTTATTTGATTTAAGAAGGAGAAATTGGTAAAAAACAAAAATTGTTGAATAAGTTTGAGATATAACTGGTAATTATTAGTAAATGAATTTTAAAATTGAAAAAGAAGATTTTGTTAAATAATTGTATAAAATTAGTATATAAATATATGAGTTGTTGATGATAATGTTAAAGGATCATGTGTTTAGGCTAATAAAAACAAGTGGATAAGGGTAACTTGTCTTAAAACAGAATTGATAAACGTTAACTCTTCATGTAGTAAGAGTTTAAAGAACTAATATATGATTTTGAAATGCCACGGGTGTGTGACCATTGAGACATGGGCCTAGTTTTGAGACAAGAGCTGTTTGAGAAAGAATTATAGTGAAGGCGATGTCTATTTGTAACCCACAGACGTGGATTTAAGATGATACAACTGTAAAATATATTTATTGAAATTGATAGTTTTTGTTTCATGAGATACAAGTAAGATTTGTGGCTGGTATAAATAGCCTCATAACCTTATGTAGAAATTTATTTATGACCATAGATAGTGTGAAAACAGAAGAGAATTGTGAAAATATGATGAGCTATAAATGATGTGTAAGAAAATTAATTTTTGTAAACATGGTAACTATACGAAATGTGAGAAAATGATAAATGAAAGGAATTATGAAATGTGAGTAAGAGTTATATTGAATGTGTTTGAAAGTAGTATAAAATGATCAAGTTGATGAAAATGACGTTTAAAGTGAATGGGACTAGGAAAAATGAATATTATCTGTAATGATGAATTCGAAGAGAATTAAGATTTCAGAATAAATTTGACCTAATAGAATTAGATTATGAATTGAAAACAGATTGATGATTTTAAAATAAACTAAAGGTTGGTCAGAATAGAATAAGGCTGTGATGGTCATATTGTGATAGTTAGATCAATTGATCTGAAAATGAAATGAGCTAAGTTATATTAGTTTCAAATAATTATAAGAGAAAAATGTTAGTTATAGTATAATTGGAATGAATCTTAATAAGGAAATATGATTTTGTTGTTGTATAATGGTGATATTAAATTAATATGTGGTAATTGTATAAAGAGTAGGATCAAAGTGCAGATGTGTAAAATTATTGTGTGAAAACTTATTAGTTGGAATTATGAGTTGTTATCATTTGTGGTTTTTACAAATAACTATTTGTAAATATAAGCAATGTGGTAATTAAACAGAGATACAATTTTAAAAATGACTATGATGACATAATAGTCACTGTTAAAATATAAGTTATTAACATTTGAATTTAAGTTTATGAGAGTATATTTTTAAGATAATGAAGTGATCAAATATCTTGAGTGCAATAGGTGTGTGGTGTATATATTGTAAAGAGATGAATTAATTTTGTCTAACGACAATTCGATTGATGATATGATAATCTATTGTGATTGTTTGAGTTAGTAGAGAATATAATGATGAGTTATGGAATGGTAAAAAGATAATTGAGAATGAACCTAAGGGGGAGAGTAGAAATTATGTAATTTGATGCAATAATGATTTGATGAGATGATTAGTTTAATATGAGATTTTAAGATTATGTTTTGATTTGGATGATTTATTACCATATTGGATAATCTCGAGGACGAAATTATTTAAGGGGGAGAAAATTATCATATCCGTAATTTTGGAGAAATTAAATAAGTATTTGGAAATATAAAAGTTGTATATACCCAATATATATACCTAATATATATATATATATATATGATATATTAATTGTATATGTTAGATATATACATTACATACTTAATATATTTAATACACATATAAGGTACATTTGATGTGTATATAAGATACACATTATTTGTGCATATGTGTAACATCCCAAATTCTTTTTGAAAATTTTTCATTTTTTAAAATTTGATAAAATATATTATAATTAAATTGGATAAATTAAATTAATTGTTTTAAATGAAAAATGAAGGAATTTTAAATAAAAAAGTGAAATATATATATATATATATATATATGATATATGTGTAAAATATATACAACATATAAAAGTCAACACTTTTTAAAGAAAAAGTCAAAAGTCAAAGTAAAAAAGGGTATTTTGGTAATTAAATTTTAAAAATTCAAAAATTTTAAATTAATTCAAAAATAAATAATTTTTTAATGGAAGAGGTATTTTTGAACTTTTAATTTATTAAATAAATAATTAATTATTAAAATATTAAATAATATATATATGGTTATGATTAAAAGATGAAAGGAAAGAGAAATTAAAATTAAAATTAGTCTTCTTCTTCCTTCTTCTTCTTCAAAAAATGTGACACCATTAGAGAGAAAGAGAGATTTCTTTTCTTCCAAGCTACCTAAAATTGAAGAGATTTTAAGGAACTAAGTGGAGTTTTGGTGATTTTCTAACAAATAAGTAAGTTTCTTCCTTAATTTTTGAATTTCTAGAAAAACTATGAATATGTGAAATTTGAAATTTTCTATTAGCATGATTTAATTGTTTAATTGGGTATGAATGAAGCTATTTTGATTAATTATTAATGATTTTAAGGTTGGATTGAAGAAATGGTTGAGTTTGGGTAAGATTGGTGAAGAGAGAGAATTTAGGGTTATGTAATTTTTGGAATTTTGAAATCATGGTTTTTAATTGTGCAAATTGATTTCAAATGAGTTGTTTTGTTGCATAAACAAGTATTTTAAAGTAAACAATTGGATTTGGTTGTGTTTGGTTGGAGTTTGAGAATGGAAGTGTGATTTAGGGTTTTGGAAAATGATTTTTCCAAAGTTGTTGAATTGTATAATTTTATTGGTTTAATCTTGTTGTTTGGTGATATAAGTGATGAATATAAGCTTAAAATGATTAATGGATTGTGTTGGAATGGAAAACCTTCAATGGGGGACGGTTATGCCATTTTAGGATTTTATGTATTAGAGTGTGTTTTTGTAATGTAAATGGTTTAAATATATTAAAATATATTTCTAATAATATAAATAAGCTTAATATATTAAAATGAATGACCTAGTATGAGAATCTAAAATTAAAGTTAGGTTAGCCTTAAATTTTGGATTTTTGCTTGGATGAGATTTAATTATGGATTAATATTGGAAATGATATTAAATGTGATACTAAATGATTATTTGCTATCACATTTGGTTTAGGTATTGAGGGAGGTTGATTTGCTTAATCCAAGCGGTGAAAGGAAAGTTGGAAGGATAGGATTGGAGGTTGTTTTAATATTGTTCAGTTGCTATTTGAGGTATGTACAAACTTTGAATACATTGGTTATGTTTGCATGACATTTAGGCTTAACACATTTTGGTTGGAAAATATGTTAAGCTACTTGATACATTGATTATGTATGAATAATGTGCTATGACATTTGTAATGTCATATATGTGTTAAATGCATTGTGAAAAGCCATTGATGATGGCTAAATTGTGTAAATATGATTAATATGTGAATTATGTGGAAATACCCAAAGTAATTAGATAATGTGGTGTGAATGCAAAAATATGGTATAACATAAGGAGATATGTGACAACATAATGAAATGAATTGATATTGATATAAATGAGAAAAATGAGAAAAGTAAGAAAAAGATGAGAAAATAAGACAATGTACCTAGCTTGGTTATGTGATAATGAGAAAGAGATTGATAATGAGAAATGTGAATAAATTGTGTGCCTAGTGTGTTATTCAATTTTTTAGAGTTCTGTATTTGGCGGTATGCCTATAATTTGTCTACAGGCTAGACGCTGAGCGTCACTGTAAAAATATTTTTGAGGTGAAATGACCGGGTCGTAAACTTAGATCTAGTTGGACTATTACAATGATTGTAACACCCATATACTCTATATAAGTACTATACATATACTTTGTATACATACAATACATATATAAAATATTAGGATGTCACGTTTCAGTATTGTTTAAATCCCTTACCTTAGTTCCATAACAATGATACATTTTTAATTAAAGAACATTTACAAAATCATTATACTTTTGATTATATTACAAATATATAAATTACACTCTCTTTTTCAAAATTCACTTATGTACATATATATATATATTTTTATCAAAATACAACATAATAAAATTGTACATGTATGCACCATGTTTTATTTGATCTCGAAATGCTCTTACTCTTCTCGTGGCACAACTGTTTGACTCCCATATCAACCATCTACTCACCTGCGCGATTTACACAACCGCGCTAAGCTCGAAAGCTTAGTAGGACAAATAAATATTATATACGTACATTACAGAAAATCATACTCACATACTAACATCATTTATTATCATATTTTTATCATGTTTTTCATTTTCAATGCACTTTTTATATCTCTTCTCTAATTTCATAATTTATATATATCTTTAGCATAAGTCACAATTCAATGGCTTATCATAATATTTATGAAACGATACACATAATTTCCACATTCATATACATATTAAAAATAACATTATATTTCCATAATCTCATTTTCACAATATCAAGACTTAGCTCTGCTCTAGTCTTTCAACAATTCATTTCTCATCATTTAGCATATTTTCTTAAGCTACATTCCTTTTTAGTAATTTTCTTATGTATTGTGATCATATCATTCTATGATCACTATCATATATCTCATAACATTATATCTTAATATATTGCTCAATTATTCCACAATTCACAGTTCACATAAAAACAAACACAAGCATGGGCCACCAAAAGAATCTAATATGCTATTCAATTTTCAGAGTTACTGCTTTGGTCCAAGATGACACCATGTGTCTAGTCCCAAAGGCAAATCATAATCACAATGAGGATTACCTCATATGTAACATCCCAACTAGGCTTCAAGGATTAGGCCCAACTCAGCTTCAAGGGACTGTTACCTCATGTAACATCCCAATTAGGCTTCAAGGACCAAGCCCAACCCAGCTTCAAGGGACCGTTACGTTTTAGGCATGCTGTCAAACACAAAACTTTGAAAATTGAATAACATACTAGGCACACAATTCTTTTATAATTTCATTATCAATATCTTTCTCATTTTCTCTTGATCAAACTAGGCACAATGCCTCAATTATCTCATTTATAACAATATAGCCATCACCAATGGCTTTACATACCATCTTTAATTTATACATGATAAATTACATTATCCATACATTTTGGGTCATTATCATATTTTACACAAAGTTTACATTACATATAATGCATTTGTAACATTATACAAATCATAACATATTTCTCATGCACCAATAATATAGTAGGTAACTTAACACATTTTCCAACCAAATGTGTTAAGTCCCAATGTCATGTAAATATAAGCAATTATTATGAAACACTCCAAAATAAGCTTTAAAACTCCCTCTAACCTTCTCTTCGAAGTTGTCTGTCAATACTAAAGTTGGACAAACTACTCTCTTTCAATGCCTATACCAACTGTGATCATAAACAACCATTTAGCATCACATTCTAAGGCATTATTAACATTCAAATCATTTAAATAGGAATTACAAATGAAAAACAACAAAAAGAGTTATTCTCAAGTGACACATCCAACAACACTGGCGTGTTAATGACCATGTCATTAACTCATTCATACAGAAGCATTGACAATGCAATGACATGGGCATGTCACTGCCCATGTCATTCATTCTGCCTTACAGAAACAATGATACACCCAACAACATGAGCGTATTCCTGGCCGTGTCAATTATCTTATCTCACAGTAGCCACGACACATTCAGAGACATGGCCGTATTAATGGTCGTGTCATCAACGTTAAACTCAGCACCGTTGACATGCCCAACGACATGGCGTATCACTGGCCGTGTCAGGCAAAAGTTCTGCATTTTGAACTCTCAACCATATAAACACAATCATTCCATGTATCAATATACTCAATTCCTAACTCATTTATACTAAACCCTTACTCTTTTCCTTATCACCCTTATTCCTCAATTTCAACTACTCATTATCATCCTCACAAATAATCATATTTTCATCATATAAGCACCAATTCAACATATATATATACTTCAATATTTCATTATCATCATGATATTCAATTAATCATCACTTTCTCTCACTAACCATATCACATATAAACTCAAAATCTATAAAAATCAGCTCAAGGAAAAGAGCACTTACTTGAATTCTTTGCCAAATCTTCAATATCCATCTTCAATTCTCTTAAGACTCTTATGAATTTGGTGTGTAAATGAACAGA
The DNA here is from genome assembly GCA_947685225.1 of Garcia nutans. Taxonomy (NCBI): domain Eukaryota; kingdom Viridiplantae; phylum Streptophyta; class Magnoliopsida; order Malpighiales; family Euphorbiaceae; genus Garcia; species Garcia nutans. Next base: position 32,636,227 of record CANTUV010000013.1, read on the forward strand.
ATCACACTCTTCTCTCTCTCTCTATTCCCACATTCAAATAGGAAGAAGAAGAAGAAAGAAAGAGAGAAAGCTCTCTTTTAAATTTTCATCCTTATCTTATACACATAAAATAATATAATTATTGCCACCTAAATTTTCTCACCAATAATATTTGTCCTTCTTTTGACTTTCATTTCTCCTTTCTCTTGTCATTATTATCATCATCATTATTATTATTATTATTATTTAATTATTTAAAATTTACTTTTTCTACACCAATGTATACATCATGTATATATGGTGTATATGTTGATATATGTATATGCCTTATATATTGTATTTATATTTTCCATATATTTCAAATACAATATATATATATATATATAACATCCTTCATATACATCTATCTCTTATTATATTTTCTTTACCTATTTCACTAATATACTCTCTCATAACTACTATTTCAAAGTACATCAAAAATCGGGGTATTACAATTCTCTCCCCCTTAAATAATTTCGTCCTCGAAATTATCCAGTACGGTAATAATCCATCCTCAACAAAATGCCATCTTAAATTTTATATGAAGTTAATTATATTATCAAATTATTATTTCATCAAATCACATAACTTCTACTCTCCCCCTTAAGGTCAATCATCTTCTCCCAATTTCATAACTCATCACTATATATATATATATATTATTTTCTAAACAAAGCAATCATGATAACTCATTACATTACCAATCAAATTATCATTAGATAAGAATCAGTTCATCTTATTAGTATATATGCCTCACCCATCTATTATGCTCAAGATATTTTATCACTTCATCATTTTATAAATATACTCTCTTAACCTTAAATTTAAAGGTTATTGAATTATACCTTAATACTGACTATCCAGTCACCACAGTCATTTTCAGAATTGTATCATTGTTTATCTATCTCTTTCTTATATTCACAAATAAACACTTGTCAAACCTTAATTGATAACAATTTTCTTATTTCCGATACACTTAATTCTTTTTTTAACATATTCTTCACTTAGCATTAACATTAATACAATGCCTTTAAACTTACTTTACTGTTAATCAACCTTTTTTCTTTTATAATCATTTACAACTGATATACCTTAACTCATTTCATGTCCATACACATATCAGAATATTATATCCTATACAGTATCACATATCTCTCATACTCTTAATACAATTATACATATTAAATCTCAATAATGATTCGCAACCTTAGAAAAATCTAGATCAATTGATCTAACTATCACAATATACCAACGTCGCAACCTTATTCAATTCAAGCCAACAATTAACTTATTTAAACTTAACATTATATTTTAATATATGACCTAACTCTATTAGGTCAAACTTATATTCAAATTCTGGTCTCTTCGGATCCATCATTTCAACTTTTTGAAATTAATGATTATTTATAACAAATCACTTCAAATTATTTTTCAATATTCATATATATATTTTTTCTATTATCTCAATACAATTTCCACATAATTCTCATGATTATCTCATACCATATTCATTACCCATAGTTCATTCACTTAAACATCATTTCCATCAACTTATTCACATTATTTCAATTTTGAACATATTCAATATAACTCTCAGCGACGTTTTGTAATTTCTCCCATTTATTATCTCCTCACATTTTCATACCATTACTATATTTACATAATCACTTTCCTATCACATTATCTATAACTCATTACATTTTCACAATTCTCTTTTTTTTTTCTATACTTTCTATAATTATAAACAAATTTCTAACATAAAAATTATAAGATACAACTATACAAACTATAAATCTTGACCATGTTTCTTGAAGCATAACTATCAATCTCACCAAAACTATCCTACAGTCATGTCATCTCAGGCCTATGCCCGTGGATAACAAAACTAATCGGCCAATATACTAAACAAATTATACGACCATGGCATACTAATAGTCACGCCTGTGGCTTATAAATCAATACTGCCCCTCTATCATTTTTCTTCAAACATTTCTAATCACAATGCTAAGTTCGTATCGCAAAGACCACATATTCATTCTCTAAACTTTTGCTACACAAAGAGTTAACACATTTCAACTCTGTTTCAAAGCAATTTACTCTTGATCACTTGATCATCATTAGCCTAACACATGTTTCAACAATATTATTATTAACATCTCTTACATATACACATTTGATCATATACAAAATTTACACAATTTCCATTTATTACTCCATTTCTAATCTATATCTTACAAAAATTTTCATTCATTATACTTTCCTTTTTCCTTACAATCTCTTATTATATACATATACATAGAACATTTCCACACGCATTTACTCTGGGTCCAAAACATTATACAATCATCAAGTTCAGTTATTACAATAACAATTTTACTATCCAGTGTTACTCGAGTCCATTCTCACTCTCAATTTCATCACATGACCTAGCTCTGTGTAGGTCAAGACCTAATCTCTCTTAGGTCTACTAATACATGCAATATCATTCTCAATATCACTGGACAAATATTTGTATAAGGTAACAAACACACAATAACATTTTTTGTTTTTTAATCATCCATATATACATTCGTAAGTCACATTCCTAATGTGACTTACTTTCCACATTTTCTTACATATTACAATTGCGTTCATATTGAAAAACTCATCTCACATATCATATACATGTATACACATAGTCATACAATTATACTTAATTCCTCTTTTACATACAATCTATACAAATTTAACATTTCTCACATTTCAGAGAAATTATCATTTCTCATTCTTTTGACATGACTTAGGTTATTCATCAACTCAACATATATATACACTCTGACCACAACATAATTAACATCTTTTTATGCATTTATCATACCCTTCATATCCATTTTCATCATTTCCAATCAAATTATCTAAAGTAACTCATTTTCACTTGCTTAATCATTTCCCTTTATTTCATAACAAATTTATATATTATCAACCACATTACACATTACATAGTACTTTCATAAGCAATATTATTCATTCAAAATAGCTCATATGCTTAATATACATTAAACTATCAGTATCTAAGTAATCCTCATTAAAATTTCATTAAAACTCCAAACTCTCAACTTACTACTTTACTTAAAATTCAATCTACTAATCTCATTTTTTTAATATTTAAATTTAAGAACATTATTTATATAGTAATATAACATCAAAATACATCATTTTCACAATTATGAAAGCCCATTTCAAAAATTCAAATTTCACATATTACCACCACCATTAACATAAGCTTTAACAACACCCAAACATATCACATTTCTAACATTAAAATTACAATATTTGCATTAAAACAACACTAATATATCTCCTCACATTAACTAACATCATCTATTTTTAAAAACCTTAACTTTACATAACCAAACCCTAAATTTTCACACCTTGTCCATATCAATCAACCAACCCAATATTCCCCTATACTCTCTTCATTTTAATATCATATCTACCCATTTTAACAATCAAACAATATTTTCTCTCTCTAGTAATCTAAACATATTCTTTATTAGAAAGAGAATCAAGCTTTAGAGAAGAGGTACTTATTTAAATCTTGATGATTTTTTTTAACTCATTTCCAACATTATTCTCATATTCATTCTCTTATAACCTATTTCACAAACACATTTCAATAATCAATAATTTTGAAATTAATTTTACTTAAGTAAACTCCAATTCTTTAATTTATCAATTAAACTTATACAAATTTTTTCATATCATTTCTTTTTCTAACTTTACTTTCATTTAAAGCCTCTTTCACACACTATCATCCAACTCATGTAATTCAAATATATCACATCATAAATCACATAATGCCACATCCGAGACCAACCTAGATGTTAATGCATATGCATGTATCACAAGTTTCATTTTTTAAAAAAATTTCCATCTCTTTCTTTCTTTCTTTTTTTAAATCTCCTTAGGCTGAGAATCTCAAACCTAAGCTCTGATACCAAAATAATTGTAATGCCCATATACTCTATATAAGTACTATACATATACTCTGTATACATACAATACGTATATAAAATATTAGGATGTCACGTTTCATTATTGTTTAAATCCCTTACCTTAGTTCCATAACAATGATACATTTTTAATTAAAGAACATTTACAAAACCATTATACTTTTGATTATATTACAAATATATAAATTACATTGTCTTTTCCGAAATTCACTTATGTACATATACATTTTTATCAAAATACAACATAATAAAATTGTACATGTATGCACCATCTTTTAGTTGGTCTCGAAATGCTCTTACTCTTCTCGTGGCAAAACTGTTTGACTCTCAGATCAACCATCTACTCACCTGCGTGATTTACACAACCGCGCTAAGCTCAAAAGCTTAGTAGCACAAATAAATACTATATACATACATTACATAAAATCATACTCACATACTAATATCATTTATCATCATATTCTTATCATGTTTTTTATTTTCAATGCACTTTTTATATCTCTTCTCTAATTTCATAATTTATATATATCTTTAGCATAAGTCACAATTCGATGGCTTATCATACTATTCATGAAATGATGCACACAATTTCTACATCCATATACATATTACACATCACATTATATTTCCATAATCTCATTTTCACAATATCAAGACTTAGCTCTGCTCAAGTCTTTCAACAATTCATTTCTCATTATTTAGTATATTTTCTTAAGCCACGTTCCTTTTCAGTAATCTGCTTATGTATCGTGATCATATTATTCCATGATCACCATCATATAACTCATAACATTATATTAATATATTGCTTAATTATTCCACAATTCACATAAAAACAAACACAAGCATGGGCCCAAAAGAATCTAATATGCTATTCAAATTCTAGAGTTACTACTTTGGTCCAAGATGACACCATGTGTCTAGCCATGAAAGCAAATCATAATCATAATGAGGATTACCTCATATGTAACATCCCAACTAGGCTTCAAGGACTAGGCCCAAGTTTGTACTTACCTTATGAAACACTCCAAAATAAGCTTTAAAACTTCCTCTAACCTTCTCTTCCAAGTTGCCCTTCAACACTAATGTTGGGCAAACTACTCTCTTTCAATGCCTATACCAACTGTGATCATAAACAACCATTTAGCATCACATTCTAAGGCATTATTAACATTCAAATCATTTAAATAGGAATTACAAATGAAAAACAACAAAAGAGTTATTCTCAAGTGACACACCCAACAACACTGGCGTGTTAATGACCGTGTCATTAACTTATTCATATAGAAGCATTGACACGTCTAATGACATGGGCGTGTCACTGCCCGTGTCATTTATTCTGCCTTATAGAAATATTGACACACCCAACAACATGGACGTGTTCCTGGTCGTGTCAATTATCTTATCTCACAGTAGCCACGACACATCTAGAGACATGGCCATGTTAATGGTCGTATCATCAACGTTAAATTCAACACTGTTGACACGCCCAACGACATGGCCGTGTTAGGCAAAAGTTATGCATTTTGAACTCTCAACCATATGAACACAATCATTCCATGTATCAATATACTCAATTTCCATCTCATTTATACTAAACCCTTACTCTTTTCCTTATCACCCTTATTCCTCAATTTCAACTACTCATCATCATCCTCACAAATAATCATTTTTTCATCATCTAAGCACCAATTCAGCATATATATACACTTCAATATTTCATTATCATCATAATATTCAATTAATCATCACTTTCTCTCACTAACCATATCACATATAAACTCAAAATCTATAAAAATCAGCTCAAGGAAAAGAGCACTTACTTGAATTCTTTGTCAAATCTTCAATATCCACCTTCACTTCTCTTAAGACTCTTATGAATTTGGTGTGTAAATGAATATAATCACACTCTTCTCTCTCTCTCTCTATTCCCACATTCAAATAGGAAGAAGAAGAAGAAAGAAAGAGAGAAATCTCTCTTTTAAATTTTCATCCTTATCTTATATACATAAAATAATATAATTATTGCCACCTAAATTTTCCCACCAATAATATTTGTCCTTCTTTTGACTTTCATTTCTCCTTTCTCTTATCATTATTATCATTATTAATTGATTATTTAAAATTTACTTTTCCTACACCAATGTATACATCATGTATATATGGTGTATATGTTGATATATGTGTAATATCCCAAAGTATGCCCTAGAAGTTTGGTATAATAATTGTTGTAATTGAATTAAGTGTATATGTGTTTAATTGGAAAGAGAAGAGGTTTTTGAGTAGAGTGTATATGTTGTATATATTGGGATATATATACAACATATACAAGTCAAATAAATGAAAGTCAAAGAAAGAACTAATTGTCATTAATTAATTAATTATAAGGAAATTAATTAATTGGAAATTGAGTTAGTGGTATGAGTGGAAGAAGATATTTTGAATATTTTATTGTTTAATGCTTGGAGGAGAGGGTTTTGAGGAAGTGAGCGGTTGAAGGTTGACTTGGTTTTCTTTGCTTTCTTCTTTCTTTCTTTCTTCTTCTTGGGTCACTTTCCTTTTCTTTTATTTTCTTTGTTTTGGCCGATCCTCCATAGCAAGAGAGCAAGAGAGAGAGGTTTGATCTTCCATATTCATGATTGAAGGAAGCTTTCAAGTAATCAAGTTGGAAATCTAAGAGTTTCTTCATCCTTAGTAAGTTTTCCACTTGATTCTTTGATTTCTTTGAGTTGTGAGTTGAGATTGTGGTTGATATGTATTTGTTTGATTGTGGTGTGTTTAAGAGTGTTTGGTTCAAGTGATTTTGAATTTTTGGGGTTGGATTGAAGGAAAGAGTAAGTTTGTTAGAAGTGATAGTATTGTGGTTGTGTTTTGGGGTTTGTGGTGATGATTATGATTTGTGTTTGATATATGTGTTGAGTTGTTTTGGTATTTTTGTAAGTTTGTTATGGTTTTTGGGGGTGTTTAATTGAGTTGGGTTGAAGTGGAAAAGGGTGGAAGGAAGTGAATTGTTGGATGTAGTGTTGTTGTGGCCGGAATCTACATTTTTGGCCTGACATGCCCATGAACATGGCCAGGTTTTTAGGCGTGTCGATGGTTCTGTGTTTTTGGATGGGTGACACGAGCAGTGACACGCCCATGTCACTGAGCATGTCACAGCTTCTGTGTGTAGTAGCATTTACACGAGCAGTGACACGCCAATGTCACTGAGCGTGTCATAGCTACTGTGATGTTGGAGAATTAACACGGCCATGAGCACGCTCGTGTTGTTGGACGTGTCAATGTTTCTGGGAGACAGAATGTATTAGACGTCCAGTGACACGCCCGTGGTTCTGAGCGTGTCAATGCTTCTGTGATGTGAGTTTAGGGCACGGTCAGGGACACACCCGTGTTGTTGAGCGTGTCATGTGTAGAGTTTGCCCTAGTTGGTTCTTAGTCTTATTATCTTATGTATATTCTTCCTTTTGGATTAGGTTGTGAAGAATTTGAGTTGCCCTAACCTAAGTGTTAAGAATTCTTGGAAGAGGAAGAGTATAGATTGGTGTGAATTGTCTTTGAGGTAAGTACAAACCATATTTGATTGCATATATTTATATGTCTTGGACCTTAACACATTTGGATATAAATGTGTTAAGTAATCTATTACATTGTTGATGCATATTAATAATGCTATGTTGTGCACAATGGGAATTATGTGGAATGTATGTTGAAGATTCTAAATCTATTAATAACGTAAATTGCTATGTATACATCAATGATGAATTGAGACATAATGAGGTGATTGAAGCATGTTTGCATATATGGAATATGAAATGTGAAATGTGAATGATATGATGATATAATGAATTGTCTAAATGTGATTTGAGATAATATGAGATATGAGGCCATGTTTGTTGGCTATGATGATACAAATGAGGTAATTAAGGCATGGTTGCCTAGTTGATTGTGATATATGAAATGAGAAATGAATTGAGACAGAAATTGATAAAGAGATAAATGAAATGATTGTGTGCCTAATATGTTATTCAATTTTCAGAGTTCTAGGTTTGGCGGCATGCCTATGAAACACTGGATAGGTGAAAAGACCGGGTCGTAAGCCGATTCCAGTTGAGAAATGTGAAATATGTGAAATATGATGTTTTTGGGGTGAAAAGACCGGGTCGTAAGCCTCAAAAACAGTAACAGTCTTGCCAGGTTGAGGATCTCCTCGGGTTTCGACGGGTTGATGATCCAAGAGACTGGGTCTGTTACACTATCCATGGATAGAGATATATATATATCACCTACGGGCTTGATGATTGTGATATGGACCAAAGCAGTAACTCTGAACCTTGAATAACATATTAGATTCTTTTTGGGCCCATGCTTGTGTTTGTTTAATTGTGAATATTACTTCATAAATAGTGTGATAAGTTATTGAAGAATGTAAGGTTTGAAATATAGAATTCTTTTAAATTGTTATTGAAACTGGATTGTATGACATTAGCATGGCATTGCAGCATCATAGTATTGTAGTTTGTACCACTAAGCCGTTGGCTTAGCGTGAGTGTGATTCTTCGCGCAGGTGACAGGGAAGAACCGGAGAGTTCCTCTAGGCCGAGTAGAGTCTAGATTTTGAGGTGTCGATAGTGGAGCTTAAAGATCAAAGACATACTGCCAACCATGTATATATTTTATAAAACTTGAGTTTTGATGTATATGCATTTGTAAATATTTGTTATATTTTCCGTTGCGTTTTAAACAAACACTTTATCTTTTATGTTTTATAATTTCTTTTAAATGTTTCAAATTTGTTCGTATTATATTAAAAGGAATGATTTGTGTGTCTTGTAAACCGTGGCATTTCTATATTCAGTATACGTATATTACGATCGTATTAGAATGCTATGTACGTATACAGAGTATAGGGGTGTTACAATATGTATATGTCTTATATATTGTATTTATATTTTCCATATATTTCAAATACAATATATATATAATATCCTTCATACACATCTATCTCTTATTATATTTTCTTTACCTATTTCACCAATATACTCTCTTATAACTACTATTCCACAGTACATCAAAAATCGGGGTATTACATTGATATTTTGCCTACGGGGCTAAACACATGGTGTCATTATATACCAAAACAGTAACTTTGGAATTTGAATAGCATATTAGTTATCTTTGGGCCCATATTTGTGTTTGTTTTTATGTGAATTGTAGATTGTGAAATATTTGAAAAGTATGAGAAAATGGAATGATGTGATATCCATAAGCATTTTACATTGGCCTTACTTTACAGTTTTATTATTATCAAAATTTGTACCGCTAAGCTTTTAACTTAGCGCGATTGTAATTCTTCGTGTAGGTGACATGGGTGATTTGGTAGAGCCGGAGAGTCCTACTAGACCTAGTCGTGTCTAGGCTTGCATTTATCGAGCTTGAAGTATTTTTGGGTACATCAAGATCAGAGCCATTTGTCAGCATGTATATATTTGATATTATGTATATTATGTTTTGTTTTTGAAGTATATATATTGTAAATTGTAAAGAATATTTTGGATAATTTATTTAAAATGAGATTCTATATGTGTTGATGATATATATATATATATCTATGTATAAATATTTTGAGAAAATATGGAGAAATTGAGAAGTATTGGTGAAATGGAGATTTGATTTTACTGGGAGTGTTTGTTTTATACAGGTTGAGTTTATTAAATTTTGGGACATCCAAATTACAGATAAAACTCTGACGAATTTTTCCAGAGATTTTCATATAAAATATTTATTTTGGGTTCCTATAACAAGTAAAGAAGATTTATATACCATTTAATATTATATATTTAGTTTTTTTTTTGAAATTTTAAATCAGAAATGTGAAAATTTTTATTAAATCGATCTGTGTATTTTTGTACCATATATGCGTATTTTACATATGCTGAAAATATATATTGTACGTATATAGAGTATAAGGGTGTTACAGCTATCTAATTCTGAGTTGCATTATTCTTCCTATTATCACAATTGTTGTCCTACAATTTTTGAGCCTTTTGCCACTATTCAAGTATGAGGCTACAAACTAAAATATGTCAGATGGTTGTCTCCTCTTATTGCTCCAAACTATATCATTACAAGGGTTCCATATGTTTCATAACAACACTACCATTTTTTCATGTTAAGCTAGCTCATAGTTATGGAATATGTTGAAGAGGATACTACTTTCACTAAAATAGTTAAAATATGTATTTTTGTTTTAAGTAGTATGGGTAGTCTGTTTCACCACCCGAGACCATGAAATAAACTGATTTTTTTTAGTTTCAATTTTTTGCTTTTGAATATGAAGAGTTTTGTTCATTTTGTTACTTTTAAATGTTTTGAAAGGCAAAATTTTGTGTTACATGAGTGGCTCCTTGATAAAGCCAAATAACACATATATATATATATTTATAAATTTATCTATATATTTGTAAATCTATCTAACGAATGATAAGTGATTTTATTCCCTCTTTGCTTTGTCTTCTCACATATCAAAACTCCATTTTGGCTTTGCATTTCTTTGCTCATTTCCTACCATTTTCAGATCTTATTTTTTTACTTCTACCCTTAATCTTTTGATCTAAAGCTTTCAATTGGTATTGGAGCTTTTAGATCTTTGTGGTGCTGTGAAATGAGGAAGAAAGATGGATTCAAAGTATTATTCTGCTCTTACACCAATTTTTAGTGGTGTAAATTATGGAATTTGTGCAATCAAAATAAAGGCATATTTGCAAGTTTTTGATCTTTTGGATGTTGCAGAAATAGTAAAGGATCCATCACCTATTAGAGCAAATCATACTTTGGATCAAATCTAAAATTATAATGAAGAAAAAGCCAAAAAGTTTAAAGCCTTGACAACTATTCTATCTGCTCTTTCTGATAATGTTTTTATCAGAATTATGGCTTATATTAAACCTAAAGAAGCTTAGAGTAGTATTAGTATAAGAGTTTTAGCATAATGTTTCTGATAATGTTTTAGTATAAACTTTAAGAGGAGTTTCAAGGGAGCACAAGAATAAGACAAATGCAAGTTTTAAATTTTAGAAGGGAATTTGAGTCCTTAAAAATGAAGGATACCGAATCTGTAAAGGAGTTTGCTGATAGACTTCTCAATATTGTAAATCAAATCAAGATTCTCAATAAAGAGTTGAGTGATAAGAAAGTGGTGGAGAAAGTTTTGATTTCTTTTTTAGAAAAGTTTGAGGCAAAAATTTCTTCTTTGAAGGATTCAAGAACATATCACTTTTAGAATTGCTTAATGCTTTGCAAGCAATGAAATAAAGGAGAGCAATTAGGCAAGAGGAATCTACTATTGAGAATACTCTTTTGGCCAAGAAAAAGGGCATAGCTCCTTCGACTAGTGGCACTCAAAAGCAAGTAGAAGAAAAGGATAAAGGTAAAAAGAAGAAGTTTCCACCTTGTCCTCATTGCAAGAAGGACACTCATTTGGAAATTTTTTGATAGGATAGACCAAATTTCCAATGTAAGGCATATAAACAATTTGGTCATGTGGAAAAAGTTTGCAAGAACAATTACGAAAAGAAGGCTTAAGAAGCTCAACTAGTAGAAGAATATCACAAAGCTAAGGCAACTATATTTGTGACTCTTTGTCAAAGCTCTAGTAGTAACAAAGATGCTTGGTTGTTATATAGTGGTTGTACTCATCATATAACCTTTGAAGAACAAAATTTCAATATGCTTGATTGAAGCTATTCCTCTAAAGTCAAAGTTGGAAATGGAGAATATGTTAAAGTTATGAGCAAAGGTCAAGTTTCTATTAAGACTTCAATATGTATTAAACTAATTTCATATGTTCTTTATGTGCTAAAAATTAGTCAAAACCTGTTGAATGTTTGTCAAATGTTTGAGAAGAATTAATCTCTTAATTTTCATGATAAAACTTGCATTATTTATGATTCAAATGGGTATGAAATTACGAAGGTGAAAATGAGAAACAAAAGTTTTGTTATTGATTTGAACCAAATTGAGTTGATTGCTTTGAATGCAAATGTTGTTAATGAATCACACTTATGGCACAAATGGTTTGGTCAATTTAATTATGGTTCTTTGCATATGATTCATTCCAAGCCCTTGGTTGAGAACATGCCTATTGTTGATGTTGTTGATGATGTATGTGAAGTGTGTGAATTGGAAAGCAAAAAAAGCATCCTTTTCCATCAAACTCATCTTAGAGAGCTATTGAAAAGATACAACTAATTCATACTGATTTTTGTGGACCAATAAGTGTGTCAACTCTAAATGGAAGTAGATACTTTCTGATTTTCATTGATGATTTCTCCCGAATGTGTTGTTTACTTTTTGAAATCAAAAGCTAATGTTACTAATGTGTTTATGAGATTTAAAGCTCTTGTAAAGAATGAATCTAGTTGTTCCATCAAGGTACATAGGTTAGACAATGGAGCTTAGTACAAGGTTGAAAATTTTGAAAAAATTTGTTGGCATTCAGGCATTAAGCATCAATTTACAACTCCTTACACCCCTCAACAAAATGGTATAAGTGAGAGGAAAAATAAAACTATCATGGAGATAAGTAGATATTTTCTATTTGAGAAGGATCTCCCTAAGTTCTTGAGGGCTAAAGTAGTTAATACCGCTGTGTACTTATTGAATAGGCTTCATACTAAAACTCTTGATTAAAAGACTCTATGGGTTTAAATCTTCTATTACTCACTTGAAAGTATATGGGAGTGTTTGTTATGAACTAGTGCATGAAGGGAAAAGAGACATGCTTGATGACAAGTTTTAACTTAGGAATCTTGGTGGGTTACAGTGGCTCTACCAAAGGTTACTAGGTGTATCAAGTGGAGTCCAAGAAATTGATTGTTAGTAGAGACATCAAAGTTTTCTACGTAGAATTGGGAAAAGAATGAAGTAGTACCTTCCATGATGAAAATCCCTAGCGGTAACCTTCCATATCAATAAGAAGATGAAAATACTGAGAATAATGAAGATGTTGTAATTAGAGGCACTAGACCACTTGTTGATTTTTATGATAGATGCAATTTTATTATGTTAGAATCAACAAACTATGAGGAAGCAACTCAATTTAAAGAGTGGAGGAAAGCTATGAAAGAAGAAATGATGATAATTGAGAAAAATGGCACTTGGAACTTGGTGGATAAACCTGCAAACAAGAATATGTTATTAGTAAATGGATTTTTAGAACTAAGTACAATGCAGATGGTTCAATCCATAAACACAAAGCCAGGTTGGTTGTAAAAGGGTATACCCAACTACCTTGTTTAGATTTTGGAACCACTTTTGCTCATGTAGCCAGACTTAATACTATTAAGCTCATTTTAGCTTTAACAACTATAAAAGGGTTAATGTGAAGTCTACATTTCTAAATGGTGTACTTCAAGAGGAGATATATGTAAGTCAACCTGAAGATTTTGAGCTAACTAGCCGCAGAGTTGATTATTTTTTTTTCAACAAGGATTTTGAAGAAGCATGAATGAGCACACTCTTTATTCCAAAACTAGTTCAGATGGTGAAATACTTATCATTCCTTTATATTTTGATGATTTTTTTTATTACAAGTAATGATGAGCAACTTGTTTAATCATTCAAGTCACACATGATGAATGCCTTTGAAATGTTTGACTTCTGCTTGATGAAGTTTTTTTTGGGGATGGAGGTTGGACAATCTGAATAAGGTATTTTCCTTACTCAAAGGAAATATGCTGAACAAATTTTGAAAAGGTTCCATATGGATAACTCCAAATCAGTGAGCACTCCATTAGTGCATGATGAGAAGTTAAAGATGAAAGATGGGTCTGAAGGGTACTAATGCTACAATTTACAGAGGTTTGGTGGGTGTTTTATTATATTTTACTCCCATAGACCTGATTTAATATATGCAGCTAGTCTTCTTTCAATATTTATGGCTTCTCCAACATAAAATCATTTTGCTACAATAAAGAGAGTCGTGAGATACTTGAATGGGACATTTGATCTTGGTGTAAAGTTTCTGAAACAAGATGATTATGTTTTGTATGGCTTTGTTAATAATGATTGGGATGGTGATGTCAATGTTACAAGAGCACATTCAGTTATTTATTTTCTCTTGGTTTTGGTCCATTTTCATAAAGGACAAAGAAGTAAGAAATTTTTGCACAATCATCTACTGAAGTTGAATAAATTTTAGTTGCTAGTGTTACAAAACAAGTGATTTTGTTAAGAAAGCTTTTTGATGATTTGAATGAAACTCAATGCGAGGCAACTATCATTTTGTGTAATAACAAATATGCTATTGCCATTTCTGAAAATCCAATTTAACATGGAAGGACTAAGCACATATCAATAATGTATCATGTCATGAGGAAAGCTAAAAAAATGAAGTTATAAAGCTTAAATTTTGCAAATCAGATGACAATCTTGCTGATTTGATGATAAAAGCCTTGCCAAAATTAAGAAGTGAAACATTGAGAGATCAAATTTGTGTTTCTAGTAAAAGTAGCAAGGGGGGGGGGGGGGGGGGTATTAAAGAGGATGCTATTTTCACTAAAATAGTTAAAGCATGTGTTTTTATTTTAAGTAGTATGGGCAGTCTGTTTCACCACTTGAGGCCATGAAATAAACTAGTTATTTATAGTTTCAGTTTTTGACTTTGGAATTTAAATTTATTTTGTTACTGTTAAATGTTTTTGAAAGGCTAAACATAGTGTTACATGAATGGCTCATTGAAAAAACCAAATAGCTTATATATTTGTAAATTTATCTAATGAATGACATGTGACTTTATGCCTTCTTTGCTTTGTCTTCTCACATGCCAAAACTCCATTTTTGCTCCGCATTTCTCTACCCTTTTTCTTCTATTTCTAGATCTACCCTTCATCCTTCAATCTAAAGCTTTCAAAATAGTTCACTCACTTTATTCACAACTTCACCCCTCTCCTGGTCACTATATTAATTCCTAGCAAATTCCAACAACTAACTATCAAAAGACAATAAAATAATATGAGCATACAAGACTTTTACAATAGAACAAAAATGACAATATAGGGTTACCTAAATTTGTCTTCTTTATAGTGCGTCATGAGTTGGAAGTCATTCATTTTAGGCTCTCCATATAAAACTTCAACATATAGGGGGGATGTTTAGATTCCAAATAGTCTTCTAGACTTGACCTTATCGAAGATAAAGGTCTCTTTACTAATTAGACTAAACTTTTGTACCTACTTTACACAATTAAGCCCCTTTCTTATCAATTAACCAGAACCAATCATCCTCCAAACTTTAATAACTTAGAGATATAATCAACACCATTTCCCTATCAAAATTCAACAATTTATTTAGTAATCTCCCATCCCATTACCTCTCCCTTTGAACCATAAGATTAGAGATAATATGTATTCATGTGTCCGGTAATTCTACAGAAGAAATGAAAGGATTACTAGCATTTGGTAGCCAAGGATCCTCCCATATTAGTATAGTTCCCCACCTCATCCAACAGATTCCCTTTCCATCATTCTTTTTTTTCTCTACTAGAAAGAGTTCATCATATTTTTCTAGCTCCTCTCTTAAGCCAATAGGACTAAGGAATATGCTCATGGTGTCTATGGATAATGCTTGAGCCATTGTCTTTAAGAGTGTCTATGCTTGAGCCATTGTCTTTAAGAGTGCCTGCTTTCTTACCTTAGATAGGAGTCTTTGATGCTAGCTATTCAACCGCTTCCAAAAATGATCTTTTAAGAATTTTAGAACTTCATTTCTATTCTTTACCATTACAGATGGTAGTCCAAGATATCTAACCTAGTTCATATATAAATACTTCTAAGCCCCCAAAATGTTACAAACCTCATGTCTCATTGATTCTTTTGTATTGGCACTAATGACACACTTAATTTTTTGTAGGTTGACGCACTAAATAAAAGCTTTGCCATATAGTTCCAAGCATTGTCTAAAACACATGCTTTCTTCTGGGATGGCTCTGAAAAAGAGAAAATTATTATCTACAAACAAAAGGTAAGAAATTAATGGTTTTTGTGTATATGTTTTGTTATTTGTACACTACACTACACTACACAACATACATGCTTTTTTATAATGCATGCTTATACATTTGTTTGTTTATGTGTACATATTTTGGTTTGTTTTTTTAGTATAAAAGGTGTATGTTAATTATATATATGTACTAATTACCTACTTATGGTTTATTTTCTTACATGAATTTTTATTTAATATGCACACAACATACACACTTTTTATAATGTTTGCTTATACATTTGTTTCTTTATGTGTATAATGTATGCCATCATTTTAAATTGAATTGAACATGTTAATATATATATATATACATATATATATATATATATATTACAACATTTGGTTTCAAATTTTTGTTTGTATGGCTTTGTGTTTAACATATACACAAAATCCACACTACATCAACACTTTTTATTATGTATTCTTCAAATTTGTAATTTTGTAAGTTTTGTTATTTGTATTGTCTATTTCTCTTTAAATTTAATATCTAAACTATATCAACACTAATATTTGTATATTTTTTATTTTTATATTTGTAATAACTTGAATAAGATCTACATACTTTGAATGTATTGTGTACAAATAGATTGAAAATTTTATTTAATTTTATATAATGAAATGTGTATTAATTTGATTTTAAAAGTTACATTTCTAAGAATTCAATACTTGTTATTTTGAAAATTTATTTTTTTACCTTTTTTCTGTTGTTAATTTTTTTTAAAGTAAAGCATAGATATGGTTGTAGTAAGCTTTTGATTTTCTTATGATAAGGTTTTTATCGACGTTTTGCTATTGATTTCTTCTTGTTAAATTTTTTAACGCTTCAATGTAATACCCTTATATCCTAAATATGTACCATATATATACTCCCATATATGTATAATACCTACTTAAGATACAAAAGAACTACACTAGCTGTATTTAAAACCTTCATTTAAATTTTAAAAATAAATTATAAATTTATAGGAGAAATTCTCTGGGAAAAATTTCGCTGGAGTTTTATCTGAAATTTCGTTATTCCCAAATTCAACGAACACACAACCTATAATGATAATTTATTTCCAAAACAAGTATTACTGACTTTTCCTCATTATTCAGTAAAATACCTAAATGTTTAAAAGAAACAACCCATAATGTACAACATATAAAATCTTTTCCAAAATTTGTTTAGTATACACCTAATATGTTTAAGATATACAAATCTAAGATTCTTTGCAATAGAACTATACATGAATGCACTCCTGGCACTGTTGGTCCTCTACCAAAACAAACACTATAGGCTCAGCTCACACAGGACCACTCAGCTCTGCAGTCCTGTCACCTGCACGATACATCTAACCGCACTAAGCAATTTGCTTAGTAGTACATATATTAAAAACCATAAACAATTAAATAAGAGTTACTTATCAACAGGTAAAGACCACCACATAATACATCACATATACTCTCAAAGATACCCATGGTTTCATAAACCAGTCATACACACATACATATATGTTGGGCCCAACTAGTTCCTACACCAAACCAATTTAAGTCATCTCAACACTAGGGCAAGTGTCTCCTCAATCACCCGAAGGCTGCCCCTATAGACACCAAGGCTAGTGTCAAATTTTCACCCACTGGCTACCTCTACTGACACCGAGGGTAGGTGTCACTTAATTCATCCGTAGGCCGCCCTCTATCGACACCGGAGACAAAGTGTCTATCATCACTTGAAGGCCGTCTCCTCAGCTGAAAAATATTCGACACAAATGTGTCTCACTCGTAGGCACAATAAGCATTATGGCATATTGTTGGCAAACTGACTTTACTGTGCTAACTACAATCTTTCATAACCATTTCCATTTTACACAGTCAAACATACCTCATATTCACATTATCATTTAGCATTTGCTTCATAACAATTATGAGCCACATTTATAATGTGACTAATTCCACACATTATCACTTTTTATAAACTTATCCATTGAGTACATCTTACTACATGACATTAATATATATTTCACATACCTTATGTATATACATTAATTCCACATTAAGCAAATGACCAATGTGATACACGTCACATAACTATGCCACCTGGCATAGGTTATGTGAATATCTACATTACAAAACAACCACATACATTATGCTAAAAACACATGCTCATCAAGTACTAACTCACCATTATTTATTAAATTCTTATCAAAATCTCATTAATACTCCAATTTCACCATTTACCACTTTGTTTAAACTTCAACCTACAAATCTCATTTCAACATTTAACCTTAAAAATATCTTCAACCTACAAATCTCATTTCAACATTTAACCTTAAAAATATTACTTATATATTAATATCACATTAACATAATTCACCTTCACAATTATGGAAACCCCTTTCAAAAATCACATTTTCACATAATGTAACCATCAATATATAGTTTACCAAAACTTTTTCATATCACATTTCAAACCTTAAAGTTATTTTATTTGCTTTAAACAACATTAATTCATCTTGCTATAATAATTATACCATCCTTCTTTCAAAACCCTAATTATACATATTATAACCATAAACATCAACTTTCCCAAAATCCACTCATATCACTTTTCCATTCATAAATTCATAACAATTACATTATAATAACCCTAATTCATCTTATATCATTAATTAAAATTACCCATGTTGAAAACCCTAATTATACATACTCTTTTCATAACCCTAAACATTCTCTAACTCATCCATATCTACATTCTAGCCAAAGAATCATACCATATATATATATATATATAACATTTAATTATTTCATTTCAACAATTATCATCACCCCTTCCAAAACCCTAACTTATACATCTTCACTACATAACTCTCTTTTAACTATTTAAGCTCATCTTCACTAACTAATCATCAAATCATCACTCTTCCATCATATTAATTCAATTATTAATAATTTAAACAATTAAAACACACTTTCTCTCTCTAGATATTCCATACATAAACTTAAAAGCTCAAAAATAAAAGTTTTTAGAGATGTACTTACTTGTTTTTCTTGATTTCTCTTCAAAATCACTTTAAAATCCTCTTGAAATCTCTTGTAAAATTTAGTATTTGAAAAGAATTTGTGCTCTTATCTCTCTCTCTCTCTCTCTCTCTCTCTCTCAACCTCACATTGAAGAATGAAAAGAAGAAGAAGATGAATAATAATCTTCCCATTCTCATCTCTTAATATATATATATATATAATAATAATTAAATAAATTTTCCACCAATCACATTTCTTCCTTCTTTGATTTTTCTTCTTCTTCTTCTTCTATTATTATTATTATTATCATCATCATCATCATCTTTATCATCAATTTTTTCAATATCATTTTATACTTTATTTATATGTATTGTATATGCTATGTATATTTATATGTCTTATATATTTTTGGTATATGTATATGTTATTTATATTTTACATATACTTTAAATAACTAATACATAGACGATGCATACTTTATGTGTATATTATGTGTACAACAAGTGTATATCTTATATATATTAGGTGTATAATATGCATTAAATATATATAATAGGTATATGCTAGGTGTATACTTTGTATATATTATATATATCTCTTATGTATACATTAAGCACATTCTCACATATACCACTACCAACACTTTAATTAATCATCCAATACTTATTTAATTTGACTAAAACTATAGATATTACATTCGATTTATGATTCTGATATGGTTTTTGGTTGATAATTCCTCTACTTGTATTGATTTATCAAATATTAAATGAGAAGATTAGGAAAAGAGTTTTGATAGAATAGGAAATCTTTTAGTTAACGTTTCCGTTAATTTTGTTGTTTTTTTTTTTATTTTGGTAGCTTTTTTTTTTTTCTAAATCTATATTTATTTATTCTACCTGCCGTATTTCTGAAAAAAGAAATTTTTTTCTGTTAATTTTGTTAATTTTTCACAGTTTATATAGGGTTGGATTAAACTATGAATTATATTTACTTGACGATAAAGGACTTGAGTTCCCGATGTTGGATCTCAAGTTAAAGTCCAAAATCAACATGTTGGATAAAATTGATCTATTTACTTGGTGAATTTTTATCAATGAAGTGGAGTAAATTGTAGACTTGCAGATTTTAAGGAATTTTAGCAAATATATTATTTTTTGATATTTTCTTTACATGATTCTTTTTTTTTTTTTAGAAAATCTATATATTAAACTCAAACTATTGTCACTAGTACATTACTCTGCCATGTGTCTCTTTCCCAGTTTGCTACATGTCAATTTTTTCTTGAATTAAATTTTAAATTTTAAATATTAAATTAATATAGATAATTTTTAAAAGCTTCAGGTCTGAAGATCGCCAAAAGCTAAATCCATTCCTCTGTCTATATTTTCCTTGATTTTTAGTAGTAACTAGATCATGAATAATGATTGTGAATTTTAGGAGAAAAAAGATTTTATCTCATCTTAAATATTTATTTATATTTATTTCTTATGGCATATATATTATATTTTCATTAAATGTTTTAGTTTTGGTTAAATTAATTTTATCAATGTAAAAAATTGGAATTATAATAAATGATAAAAAGTTAGAACTATGAGTTTAAATTTTAGGAAATAATTTTTTTAAAAAATTTGTTATGGTATAAATATTATTTTTCACGAGTTTAAAATTTAGCTTTAATTTGTTTAATTTAAAACTGTGAGTTTAAATTTTAAAAAATTTAGAATTATGAGTTAATTATTTTTTAGTTTTAAAATTTGGTTTTATATTGTTATAGTATATATATTATTTTTCATTAAATTTTTTAGTATAAATAAATAAATAAAAGTTTAGGAAAAAAGTAATCAAATCGAAATTTATAGTTTTAGTTTGATTTTAATGAAAAAAAATAATTAATCAATTTGAAACTTATAGTTTTGATTTGATTTTAATAGAAAAAATAATTAATCAAACTGAAATACATGGTTTTGGTTTGCCAAAAAAATTTCAGTAATAATAAATTAAACAGAAATTATGTGTTTTAGTTTAATTTGATTTTAAAAAATATAAAATAAACTGAAATTTATAGTTTCGGTTTGAAAAAAAAAAGTGAATACAAATGTCTATAGCACGTTAAAAATCTGTATGGTTTTAGATATTTTTGTATGTAATGATTTTGTTTTAATGGTTTACGTAGGGTTTAGAATATAAATAGACATAATTAATTAATTATATTAAGTGTGAATGAAATATGTGAAATATGCAGTGCTAATAAGAAATTAAATTTATTATCGGGTGTTTTTTGTTTCCTGTTTTTATGTATATTCAACCTTAATAAATATTATAAAATAAATAAGCTGGGGTAGCTCAGCTGACCACCTGTTGTTATTCTTAATTGAGAGAGCATGAGTTCGATCCCCATAAAATCATATTTCGGAAGTTGAGCTTTTTTTTTAAATATATTATAAAACAAATAAAATGACCAGAGGTTAAAAATTTAATAGAGATAGATGATTTCTATTACACGGAAATCACTTATAAAAAATTACTTTTAAACATATTTTGAGAAGTAGATAAGAAATATATAGTAATAATTTTTTCGTCATGCTAATAAATTGCACAAGAATACAATTCAACAAGGATCTCTAAAATGACTCATCACATATATTATGTATATAACAAAGTACCAAAGATCTTTGACAATAATGGTAACTATTAAATGTTAATTAAATTAGGGTCTATATAAATAAATTATTATTTCAATATGATTAATTTTTTTTTGTTAATAGAAATGTATGCATAATTCACTAACACAAGATTAATAGTTATTCTTGAGAAATATAACTTATTAGTTTGCGAATTTAATAAAGGAATAAAAAAATTAGGTTTATATAATTATTATAAAGAAAATAATGGCGAGGATGCTTGTGATTCCTAGGGTTATTAGGATGAGAGAACAATGCCGTGCGGTTAACAATTTGATTGAGAAGTTATTAGAAATTACAACGGATGAGGAGGACAAAAAATTAGATGAACTCATTCGTCTCGTAAAACCCATCATCAATTTAATAAAGAAATATAAAAAATTATTTGGTTAGGCGGTTTATGAGATGAAGAAGAAAAATATGAAAAGCTTAGGCTTTTAATGCCCAACCACATTAAACAAGGTATCCTGGATTTAGCTTTGAGGAAAACTGATAGTCTGTATGAGTCATATAAGAGGCTTATCAAGGGATTTATTAAGGAGTATACGAGCTGGGTTACTAGAAGAACTTCTAATATTTCACTTAGGATTCCGATAGGGCATCAATGGAAAAACAAAAATACTAGGAAATCCTATTTTGTCTAAAGTGAATTATGAGCTACCAGAAAACCTTCATGATGAATCAATTTCGTCTATTCCAGTTCATAGGAGGGTTCTATACGCACACCGTGGTCGAAATTAAGATTAAACTGTATTTATATTTTGTAAACATATGTATATCATATAATTTTAGAATTTAATTGACTAGCTAGTTATCTATATGTGGTTGAAAATGTAGAACTTTAATTAAGCACTTGATCAATCTTATTTAAATTTTAGAACATGACATGGGTTTGGCTATGATTTTGTGCATCCTATATATATATATATATATATACATATAGATGTATAAGATATATATATATATATAGATGTATAAGATATTTGTAATTAGTTACTATATTATAATTAAAGTCAATATTATCATAGACAAAAAAAAATCAAATCAATGTACTTGGTTATATATATAACTACTACGTGTAATTATTATTTCATTTGAAAAAAAAAAATTTAAACTCTACATTGTTGTTTTGTTTCAATTCAAATAAAATAATAATTTAAAAAATAAAATTGTTTTTAAATTAATTTCAAATTATCACTTGTAACTATACTAGTGAAAAACTTATTAATTTTCATAATTTTTAATATTATATAAAATATTATTTACTGTTTCTATATTATTTATTATTAATTTTTGTTCTATATTTAAAATTTACTACTATTGAGTAATTTTAATACTAATTTTATGATTAACTTAAATAGTTGTTACACACTTAATGTTTGTAATTAATATCCAATGAATTTGAAAATTTTCAATGGTTTAACATGACTTTCGGGTTTAGATATGAGCATTTACACGCTTAACAATTTCATTTAGGATAAATGATTGATGATTTTGCATGAATGTTATTATGTGCTCGAATTATTTTCTCGTTTTAAATATGGTTCATGAATGTAATAAAATATGGGATTTTAATGCAAGTGAATTTATTTGTATCAAAATGTATGTATAAACTATAATCACATTTCTTCCTCATCATTTAAGTCAATACATAGTAGACATTTGTGAAAATTTGCAATATTTGTAAATATCGTAGCTTGATATTTGTCACCATCAACATGAGACTCCATTGCACGCATTAAGAAAAACTGTTGGTTAAGTCTGATATTGATGCAGTTGTTCTTCTCACCAATATGATATAATGCTGTCTGCAATTTATTCATTTTTTAGCATGGCATATTAACTGCATGTGCCCTCGGAACCCATATACGAACTTCACATGCTTCTTCACGAAGAACTTATGACTGTTGCAATTGAAATGACCACTCATTCCTCAGCAAATTGTAATCAATTTCAGCATCAGGCATATTGAGATCTAAAGGACACACAAAATCATTATCAAGTGGCCAATTACATCCAATAACCTGAAAAATATCACCGGGAGTGTAATTCTTGCCATGTAACCTATGTAACCAAAAAAAGTAAATTACATAAAGATGTAAAATGTTGTAACTTGTTATGATAACAATATAATATAAATAAATACGTCTAATGATGTTTTTAGTTAACAATATTTGGACAAATAAAATGACAAATATTTTACAAAATCATTCTCATCTGTCGTTGTATCCTCATATATTCCATTGATTCCTATATATGAAATCCATAGTAAACATAATGTATTCAAGTCATTCTTTCCATGAAATTTGTCTAATTGACGTCGCATTACGTTGATCTCTAAAAGTAACTATTTTTCACTATCAGTACATCTTCAATTGAATCCCTTGGTAAACTAACACAATGAGCCTTCAAAATTGGTATATCATGATATCTATAATAAGCTTCCATTTCACATCTTACTTCCCAAAATATTCTCCAATCTGGCTTTGTGCTGACAACTATGTTGTTAGTTATTTCATAAATGTTTTTTATGCTTACCAATAAAAATATGATTAGGATGACCTCGGTTAAGGCTGTAAATGAGCCAAGCTACTCGAGCTCGGCTTGGGTCTCGGCTTGGTAAAAGCTCGTTTAGGCTTGAACTCGAACTGCTCATTTGTTAAATGAGCCAAGCTCAAGCTATGAAATACTCGGCTCATTAGCTCACGAGCTAGCTCTTTTAAAAAACTCGTAAGTTAAGCTTGTAAGCTAGCTCATTTAGTGTATTGGATTAAAAATATATATAATTTAATTTATATATATTAAACTATGTATGTGAATATATTAATTTTTTGATTAACTTAATTTATATAATTTATTAATATATGATATATGTGATAAATAAATTAAATAATATACAATATAAAATAGCTTAGTAATTTATAGTAAAATATAAAATTATAGTAATATAATATTTTATTTTTGTTAATATATAATTATATTATTCATCTTTCATAAAAACATAAATTTTAGTATATCTTTTATGCAAATTTAGAAAAGTGAATGAAAAATAAAAATAAAAATAAGTTTATTGAGTTTGTTAAACTTATTTAAATCAAGCTCGAGTTCAAGCTCGAGATACATGATATATGAGCTGGCTCGATACAAGTTCGGGCTCGACTCGGGCTCGATTCAAGTTTGAGTTCGAACTCGACTATTTTATAATGAGCTAAGCTTGAGCTTTTCAAAGCTCAGCTCGATTACAGCCCTAACCTCGGTCAATGCATGAATATATAGGAGCCATTCTAAAAGGTCTTTTTTTTTGCCACACCAAATATTGCCACTAGGATCCTCATAACTATCAACCATGTGGACATTTAACACACTTCTAAAATCCTGAACAATATATATCGATATAAAATCAATTTACTTATGTAAATATTTATAATATTCCAAATTAAAACATGCTTACAAAACTTTGCCACATATAATGTGCCTTTAGCACAACTTATGTTGAACAATACATAGTTTTGTATCTTATTTGACCACATTTTCTACAACAAATAATTTTCTCAAATATATTTTTCTAGTCTATCTCATTACATATTTGAGATGTCCTTGGTTTGCCCTTCTTTTGCATCCAATTTGGATTAGGCGCATTGGATCATCTTTTGGAGTTGGCCAATAATCGTGACTTGGAAGTGGGTAGAAGTTTGTTGCCCAACATTTTTAAACTATAAATTGGCACAATGTAAGCTGTGTAATCTAAGCCATGTTTGAGACAATAGGCAATGGCATAGGAGCACGAAATCTTACTATTCTGAAAGTTACCGCATCTACAAGACTTCTCATGTTGACAAACAATATGCCTACACCTTCTTTTCTTCTTGAGTTCTTACATGTTGTCTTAATTGAGAATATTTTTTTTATAGCTATCAAATCTTCTAACTGCATGTCGATTTTCCTTTCTTAATCGCTTTTGGAACACAAATATGTAAGACTGAGTGAACTTGCAATAACTACTAATATATTTTGCATATTGAGTGCAATGCTAATCAAACATATCCACTAGTTTAAAGAAAAGCAATTTGACGAGAGCAATTATTGGCATTCCTCGAATTGTTAGGTACAATTCATTTATCAATTCAGCCATATTTATTGTCATATGCCCATAACAATGACCACCGTCATAGCATAAAGCACACTTCTACTTAGGAATTTTCTTCAACCATTCGTATGTTTCCGGTTGTGTAGCCTCAATTTTTTTATATGTTTCATAAACTTGCACACTTGATTTTTCTCTACCTACAATAAAACATCATTATTTACGTTAAAATAATAATCATAATAAAACCTCAAAACTAATGGCGTATTACTTTATATGTCATACGTGCTTTTTCTATGAAATTTTCATAATAATGTTCTTGGATTTGGTATTATAATTACTACATGGAGGATTTGGTGTTATAGTTACTCCACAGTGGGTCATTCATAGCATATTTAATTCCAACATGCCTATTAGATATGACATAAATTTTGTATCTTCTTGGGCATACGTAATGGCTGATGCATCATATGAAGAATTCCCAGTTGCTCATACTTTCCTTCTCGACAATTGCATAAGCAACTAGAAATATACTTCCAGCACCATCGAAGAATTGTCCTGTAAGAAGTACATATGTAACACCCCTACACCCCATATGCACATACTACATACAACCACATTTGTAATATACGTATATTGGATACAGGAGTGTCAATGTTTATAATAAACAAACCAATCTTTCAATTTAACAACAATATAAGAAAGCTTAAAACATTCAAATTATATTATAAAATATAATGGATAAAACGTTTATTTATTAAGCAGCGGAAAATGTAGCGGTATTTACATATACATATACATCAAAATCAAAATTTACAAAACATAAAGTTTATACATGTTTGACAGTTCGTCTCTGATCTTTAAGCCCACAATCAACACTTCAGAGTATAGACTCGACTCGGCCTAGCTGAACTCTCTGGTACTACCCTGTCACCTGCGCGATAAATCACAATCGAGCTAAGCCATAGGCTTAGTGGTACAAACCACAATAACGATGTGCTTCAATGTAATACCAATGTCATATTTTCAAACATTATAAACAATATATAAGAATATTATATTACCAAACCAATGGCATGATCTATTAGTCAAGGCATCTCATTTAATTCGTCACTTTACATTTAGTTGTCAAGTTAGAAAAGCCCCTACAATTTTAGTAGTTTTTAGAGCTATTTATATTTTATAATTTTTATAATTAGTTATTTTTTAATTCAAAATTTTTAATTAAAACTGTTATTTTGAATGTTTCTCATTGACACTATTTTAATTATTTTTTATTTTCAACAAAATATTATTTTGTATAATTAAAATTTTGATTATATAATTTGACAATTTTCATATAATTAAAATTTCAAATATTCATAGTTAATTTAGCAATTAATATTTTTGGTAATCCAATGCAAGATTTTATATCAAATTTATAGTAAATATAATATATTAGCATAATAAAATTGATTAGAATTGGATTTTCTATAAATTCATACTTAAATAATAACTTAAAGAAAAAAAAATCTCTTGGCCAATTTACCTGGGATTCAAGGACGGAGACAATAATATTAAAATATAATCCATATGACAATAGTAAATAACAACATAAAAGTTTAGTGGTTTATTCATACAAACAATCATATTATCAATTCTAGCACTAAATATATATATATATATATATATATATATATATATAACTACGACTACAATTATTTTTTATCTTAATTAAAAATTAAATTATTTCAATATATGAATATATATATTTATATTTCTTTATTATTCATGTAATTAATGAATATATCAAGAAATGAATTACACACATATAACTACAACTAAAATTACAAAACTATATTAACATTTATTTTTATAATTATAAAATAATACACAGACTTTGTAATATAGTCTCCAAAATTCACCAAAAATATTAAAAATCTGCAAAAAAAATTATATTAATAAATCATTTACAAATATATGAAACAATTACACTTATTTAATAATTTAACAAAATACTTATAATTTTTGTATTTATTACCTTATTATTATATATAGTTGGAGATAATAAATTATATATGGAAATATAATTATAAGGTAAATAAAATTTAGATGTTTAAGTTTATTTTGAATGAAAATTTGAATAGAAACTTTAATAGAAAAAGGGGAAATTTTGAAGGAGGAAAAAGAGAGAGTTGGAAGGACAAGAAGGAGAGGAGATTAAATAGGTAGAAATAAATGAAGATAATATATATATATATATATATATATATATATATATATATATTCACTGGTCCCCTTGGCTGGCATAGAGTCCCACTATATCGAAAGTTTACTTTCGGTTTGCCTAAACTAAAAAGTAAACGTTTTACATTAAAAAAAAATTAATGAAATCTAAACTTTAAATTTTGGTTTAACCAAATTTAAACTTAAGTTTCAATTTAAAAATAAATAAATAAATATATAAATACTCAAGCAGAAATTTTGAATTTTAATTTGAGCATTTGACTATTATATTTCAGTAAATATAAGAGCACGCCTCATATTTTCGTAAAAAAATGAGACTTGCTCCTATAATTTAGAAAAGATCCTGCATTTTGAGTGTTGTTGGTTAATTTAATTAATCTTTGTATAGTACTATGATGTTGATAAGCACCATTTGATTTTGCATTGTCAATTGAGTTAAATCTAATCTTTGCGGGATAAAACAAAAGAGGAATCTTTACTTGCTATATGTTTATTGATAGATTGATTCTTTGTTATATACTTATATGCTTATTTATTTATTTATTTATTCTTTTAGTAACATATGCTACCATCCTGCAAATTTCTAAATTACATTGTAATTGTCCTTAATATACTATGCATAAGTTTATCTCATTTGGTTTTTGTATGATATTGGAGTTTTTAGAAGGAGGTGGACACAAGATAAATTAAAATACTACTAGTGTTTCATTCTAGATGTTGATAGTTGTTGAGATCTCATTTGCATATGTAGCCATTCTTGATTTTTATTGATGGATAAATTTTATTCATAAATTTTATTTGATTTATATGTATTTTGAGGTTCAAGTCGTGCTTATTATGAGGATACAAAATATTACGTCGTCAATTTGGTGTTCTTCTTTTGCTTCCTTTAACTTTTAATTTGACACTTTATTTCTTCCATTGATCAATTGTGTTCCCTTGATTAGTTTTAGACTACTTGGTTTTTTTAATGGGCATATTGTTGTGTAGTGCAAAATTGTTCTTTTTGTTTATTGGTTTTATAATCTTGGTCTTTTGATTTTTTTAGATGATTTTTAATTAGTTTTCTATTATGGGTTTTTAAAATATATGTTTGTTTATTATCCAAATCATTATGCTTATAGTGGTTTTGTGAACATGGGAAATACAACAACAACAATAGCAACAGCAGCAACAATTATAAATAAATAAATAGAATTACAGTAAAGTTAAATGTATTTTATATTTTGTCATGTTGATTGGAAATAGGACATAAAAGAGCTAGCGACTAAATATGTAGTCTCTAACATAATATTTTATCACACGTCTCACTCTCATTTTATTATGTGTTATGATTTTTTAAAATTTCAAATTAAAAATTTTAAAATATTAAATTTATTATTTATTAGAATAGATAATTAATTAATTAATTAATTAGTATAGATATAGATTTAAAAATTTTAAATAGAATTAAGATATTTTATTTAATATTGATGATAATTAGTTATATCTTATTTGATATTGATAGTAATTATTTATTATCTAATAATATATATTAATTTTAAGATATTAAATTAAAAATATTTACATTAAATTTTAAATTATTTTTTAAAATATTAATTTTATTATTTATTAGATTAAATAATTAATTAATTATTATAAATATTTTAATTATATTCTATTTAATTTTAATAAGAATTAGTTATTATTTAATTATATCAAAAAATACTGAAAATTACAAAAAGAACTTATGTGAAAATTAGCTCTTATTTCTCTGTTATTCTCTCTTTTTTTTTTCTTCATAATACTATTCAGTTTTAAAATCACATTTAATACTGTTTTATTATAATGATGGTAGTGATTGTTGTGTTTTATCTATTAAAGTATACATTTCTATTTTTAATATTTTATGTCAATGTTAATATTTTTGGTATATGTATCAATATATATAGATACGTGTTCTTTTTGACAATAATTATTAAGTTATTTTTTATTTATATTCTAAAAGAATTATTATTTTTTGTATAAAAAAAATCTTAATTTTCACTCTATGTGATGTTAGTATTTTACTTTTTTAATTTAGAGTTTTAATCCAAGTAAAATAGTGTTGGGAAATGAATATTATCACTCTACTTCCCTTAAACCAGATTAGTAGGAAAACGAAAAATAAATGCGGAATAGTAACACACAATTTGATAACGGAGTTCGGCTAATTATGCTTACGTCTCCGGAGCTACTGCAGACTTCTATTAAGGAGAAAAATACACCGTATTTACAAACACTCACACCTCACACCCAATTATCCCAAAGAATTTTAACATAAATTCTTTTAAAGAAATTCCTTAATAGACGTGATCAAGAGCACAAAAATTACTTGACTTAATTTTTGCTTGACCCGCTCTGATCTTCCTCTCTATTAATTTTCTTTCTATTCTCTCTAATTTTCTCTCATTACATAACAATGGCCAAAGAGCCATTTATATAGGAAAATTATAACATGTGAACATAATGGTTGGTGAGATTTGTCAAAGGTTAGGTATCTCTTTTACCTAAGTTAGGCACCTCCATTTTTTACCACCATCACTTAAGTTAGGCACCTCCATTTTTTACCACCATCACTTAAGTTAGACATCTCCATTTTTGACCAAAAAATACCTAAGTTAGGCACCTCTATTTTTTACTCAAAAAATTACAACTCCATTTTATGGTTAGTAACATTTTATTAACAATCTCCCACTTGAAGACTGATTTCAATCTGTCTTCACACATCGATCTATGCAATAGCTCTTCTACGATCTACTTCTACTGTAGGCCAACTGAATCTGAACAAAGCTTCAGTTTGTCAGTCGACACCGTCTTCGTTAACATATCTGCTGGATTTTGAGTTCCACTGATCTTCTCAAGTTTCAAAATCCCATTTTTCAGAAGTGACCGGATAAAGTGATATCGCAACTGTATGTGCTTCGTTTTGGCATGAAAAGACGGATTCTTCGCTAAATGTATGGCACTTTGACTGTCGCAATGCAAAATATTGTTTTCTTGTTTTTTGCCTAGTTCTTCCAAGAAACTTTGGAGCCAAATCATCTCCTTGCTGACTTTCGTGACAGCGACATATTCTGCTTCAGTTGTGGAGAGAGTAACTATATTCTGTAGTTGAGAGACCCAGCTCACTGCAGTACCTCCTAAAGTATAGACATACCCTGTAGTGCTCTTTCTGACGTCAACATTTTCGGCTAAGTCAGCATCCACATAGCCTGCTAGTGTCGTATCTCCACCTTGAAAACAAAGTGCCTTATCTGTGGTACCTCAAAGATATCTGAGGATCCACTTGACTGCTTCCCAGTGTACCTTGTCTGGATTATTCATGTACCTGCTAACAGCTCCCACTGCTTAAGCAATATCTGGCCCGATACAAATCATGGCATACATCAAACTCCCAATTGCTGATGCATATGACACCTTTGCCATGTATGCATGTTCCTCCTCCGTCTTCGGTGACTGTTCTTTGGAGAGTCTGAAATGAACACCTAAAGGTGTGCTCACTAGTTTAGCATCTTGCATGTTGAATCTGGCTAGTACTTTGGTGATGTACTCAGCCTGTGATAACATCAAAGTCCCAGACTTCGTGTCTCTCTTGATCCTCATTCCAAGAATCTGCTTTGCAGCACCCAGATATTTCATTATAAACTGCTTTGACAATTTCTGTTTTAAATTTTTAATCTCTTGCATGTCTGAACCGGCAACGAGCATGTCATCAATGTATAACAATAAAATAATAAAGCTACTGTCAAACTTCTTAATGTAGCAACAATGATCTGCTTGGCATCTTGTGAAACCGTTGCTGCCCATAAAGCTATCAAACTTCTTGTACTACTGTCTAGGAGCTTGTTTCAAACCATACAAACTCTTCTTCAACCTGCACACTAGGTTTTTCTTGCCTGCCTTAATGAAGCCTTCTGGCTGCTTCATATAGATCTCTTTCTCCAAATCTCTATGAAGGAATGCTGTCTTTACATCTAACTATTCAAGATGTAAATTCTCTGCAGCTACTATTTTCAACACCAATCTGATTGTCGTAAGCTTTATGACTGGAGAAATTTTTTTAGTATAATCAACACTTTCCTTTTGCTGAAAACCTTTTACAACCAATCTTGCTTTATAGCGTCTACTCAAATCATGCTCTTCTTTGATCTTGTAAATCCACTTGTTGTGGAGTACTTTCTTACCTTGTGGTAGTTCAGCTAATTCCCATGTCTGATTTGACATGAGTGAGTCCATCTTATCTTTCATGGAAAACTCCCACTTAACTGAATCCTCCACTTGCATTGCTTCATCGTAGCACTCTGGTTCACCATTGTCTGTCAGCAACAAGTAATGCAAAGAAGGCGAGTAACGATGGGTTTGTCTAGGAATTCTGGAGAAGCGTCTCAATTTCGGCATGCTTGGCTTCTCTGCTTCAGGACTATTCTAAACATCATTTTCAGAAATCTCCTCGAACTCAGCAAATTCCTAATTTTCAGCATCTGTCTTAGAGCTGCTTGATTCTGCTGTTAGCCTATCTTTGTACATCACATTCTCGTTGAATATGACATCTCGACTTCTTACGATCATCCAATTTTTATAATCCCAAAACCGGTAACCGAACTCATCACCACCATATCCAACAAAGACACATTTTTTAGACTTGGCATCAAGTTTACTTCTTCCAGCAGAATCTATATGTATGTAAGAGATACAACCAACACTCTTAAGTGTGAAAGGTTTACCTCTTTTTTGCTCCATGCTTCCTCAGGTATTTCACCATCCAGAGGTACTGAAGGCCCACGGTTGATCAGGTAGGCCGCGACGTTGACAGATTCAGCCCATAAATTCTTGGGCAAGTCAGCGTGTATCCTCATGCTCTTGGCATGTTCATTCAAGTTCTGTTCATGCGCTCAGCTATGCCGTTTTACTGCGGTGTCATAGAAACTATTTTTTCCATCTTGATTCCGCTACTTTCGCAAAATTCTCTGAATCTTCTATCTCTGTACTCCCCTCCATTGTCAGACCTTAATCGCTTGACTTTCAAGCCAGTTTCATTTTCCATCATGGCCTTCCATTTTCTGAATGTATCAAAGACTTCTGATTTCTTCTTCAGAAAATACACCTATACCTTTCTCGTTGAATCATCAATGAAGGTGACGTAATACAATGAGCCTACAAGAGATGGAACTGGAGATGGTCCCCATACATCGGTATGTACCAACTCGAGCTTTTCTACCTGGGGTGTCTTGCCAGTTTTCGTGAAACTGACATTCTTTTGTTTCCCAAAGATGCAGTCTTCACATAGACCGACATCTACGCTTTTAAGTTCTGGCAACTTTCCCTTTGATAGAAGTGCCTTCATCCCTTTCTCGCTCATATGGCCAAGCCTCTGGTGCCATAGATTTGAATCAGCATCCGCTACTGCGATGAT
The DNA here is from genome assembly GCA_947685225.1 of Garcia nutans. Lineage (NCBI taxonomy): Eukaryota > Viridiplantae > Streptophyta > Magnoliopsida > Malpighiales > Euphorbiaceae > Garcia > Garcia nutans. The sequence continues at coordinate 32,669,704 of CANTUV010000013.1, forward strand.
GTTCTCTATGTTTGAGGTTACATAGAGAGTACCGGTCTTCTTACCACGAGCAATGACAAGTGCTCCTTTGGTAATTTTCCATTCACAATCTGTGAAGGTCGTACAATAACCTTCTTCATCAAGTTGTCCCACAGAGATCAAATTCCTTTTGAGCCCAGGAATATGTCTCAGTCCTTGCAGCTTCCAGGCAGTCCCATTTGGCAACTTTAATTTGACATCTCCTTTTCCTATGATCTTCAAGGTTTCATCATCGGCTAGATGAACCTTTCTGAAATCACCATCGACATAGTTCTCCATGATTTCTCGGCATGGAGTGGAGTGAAAAGATGCCTCTGAATCCAAGATTCATGATTCAATCGGACTGTTAATGCTTAGAATCATAGCATCGCCTGCATCCTTTATCACATTTACATATTCCTGTGCACCGGTATCTTTCTTCGGAGCTCGGCAATCCTTCTTAAAGTGACCCTTCTTACCACAATTATAACACTTGAAATCTTTCTTCCCTGATCTAGATTTGCCCCTTCTAGATCTTGATCTACTGGAGTCTGAGTTTTTGTCTAAAGTTCTCCCTCTAGACTCTATGTGTAGAGCTGAAGAGGTTGATGCTTCTTCTGATTCTCTTCGCCGAATTTCTTCACTCAATACCAGATCTCATACATCGTCGAATTTTAATTTGGTATTTCCTGATGAATTGCTGACCGCTGTAACGGTAGCACTCCAACAGTCTGGTAGAGATGATAAGAGAATTAAAACCCAAACTTCATCATCAAAATCAATTTCCACTGAACTCAACTGGGTTGTGACTGTGTTGAGTTCATTCAGATGTTGGGCCACCGATGCCCCTTCTTCCATTCGTAAATTAAATAACCGCCTCATCAAGTGAACTTTATTTGCGGTCGATGGCTTTTCATACATGCTAGAGAGAGCCGCCATAAGACATTCCGTGGTCTTTTCTTGGCTATGTTGAAAGCAACATTACAGGATAATGTTAATCTAATAACTCCAAGGGCTTGTCTATCGAGAATGTTCCAATCTTCTTCTTTCATGCCTTCTGGTTTCGTTTGTGAAAGAGGTTGATACGACTTTTTCTGATACAAATAATCTTCAATTTGCATCTTCCAAAAGCCAAAGTCCGCACCATCGAACTTTTTAATTCTCACTTTTCCTTCGTCTGCAGCCATCGCTCCTACTCGAATATGGATTTTCAAAAATTTTTTGACAGTGAATAGTACCCCCGTACAGATGAATAGTACTTTTGCCGGATTCCGAACCTTGCCTCTGATACCAGTTGTTGGAAAATAAATATTATCACTCTATTTCCCTTAAACCAGATTAGTAGGAAAGCGAAAAATAAATGCAGAATAGTAACACGCAATTTGATAACGAAGTTCGACTAATTATGCTTACGTCTCCGGAGCTGCTACAGACTTCTATTAAGGAGAAAAATACACTGTGTTTACAAACACTCATACCTCACACCCAATTATCCTCAAGAATTTTAACAGAAATTCTTTTAAAGAAATTCCCTAATAGATGTGATCAAGAGCACAAAAATTACTTGACTTAATTTTTGCTTGACCCGCTCTGATATTCCTCTCTATTAATTTTCTTTCTATTCTCTCTAATTTTCTCTCATTACATAATAATGGCCAAAGGGCCATTTATATAGGAAAATTATAACATGTGAATATAATGGTTGGTGAGATTTGTCAAATGTTAGATATCTCTTTTACCTAAGTTAGGCACCTCCATTTTTGACTACCATCACTTAAGTTAGGCACCTCCATTTTTTACCATCATCACTTAAGTTAGACATCTCCATTTTTGACCAAAAAATACCTAAGTTAGGCACCTCTATTTTTGACTCAAAAAATTACAACTTCATTTTATAGTTAGTAACATTTTATTAACAAATAGTATCAATGATTACTTAAAAAAAATTAAAGCTTTTTATTATAATTTGAAATTAATTAAAGAAAAATAAATAAAATAATTTGCAAAGGTACTACTGTAAAAAAAATTTGCTATCCTTATTTTTAATTTTATTTTTTCAATCCCTAATCTCTCTTTTAAATAATTAGCGATAATTATTTAAGTTTTTATTTGTGTTAATTTTATTTTATAATTTTGACATAGAAAAATGATATATATATTTTAAAATTTTCAACCTTAATAAACATAATAATTGATATAATGTATGTCATCTTCTTTGTTTTACATATCTAATTAATAGTCTATACTACTCTTACTATAATTTTAAATTGTATTTCATCCTTAGATATTTCTATTGCAATTTTTATTTTTTTTATCATTTATAAAATTTTCTAATGATGGACACTAAAATTTTAAATTTTAATGATTTTGTATAGGATTATATATTTGAAATTGAAATTAATACTATTAAAAAACTTTTTGAATTTATTTTTATTAATAAATATGAATTATTCGCTTTATTTTATTTTTTTCCTTAAAACAATATAAAAAAAAACTATTTAAGAGATACATAAGCTATTTATTTATAAATTTGTAAGAGGAAAATTTTTATAATAGAGCTGTAGGGGTTCATGTAAACATCTAATTAAGGATTAAGAATATTTTCTTGGAATAAATAATATTCAATAAAAATAGTTAGAAATAAATATAATAGCAATAATGTATTTCATCATACAATATATATAATACTCTATATTCTCTATTATTAATGATATACTAAATAAATCTATATATTTTATTACATTCAAACTTTATTTTAAAGATAATGGAGTCCAATTTATTTTGTATTTCATATTTTTTCATAAATCTTTTTAGTTAAAGTTAAATATTAAAGAAAAATAATCTAAAAAATAATACTATTGATAAATTACATCAATCTTCCTAAACATCTAAAAAAATAATTTTTTAAAAAAACAGATGATAAATCATAATAAATATTTTTTTATTAATTTAATATATAATTTTTTTATCTCATAACAAATATATTTTATAAATAAAGATTATATTTAAAAAATAATATATCAATTATAAAGTTCTATAAAAAAATTTATTAAAGGTATAAAATTATTAAATTATTATTGCATAACATGCAAGTTTAAAGTTGATTATATTTCAATTAACTTTCTAATCTTACTATATGTTATATTTTTTAAAAATATATTTCCTTAAATATTAAATAAAAATAATTTATTTACATATTAAATATTTAAGATATTAAATATATATAAATTTGCATTAATAATCTATTGCGTTTATTTGTTATTTTTATTAATTTTTTATTTAGCTAATAAATAATATTTGTATAAATTCACCATAATTTTTTTTAGTTTATTGATAATATTCAATTTGTTTAATATCAATTATTTTTAGTTAAGATTATGGCAAAACAATATAATTTGATAAAAAAAAAAAGTGAGGTTCGTAAAAAAAACTCAAAAAATTAAAATTACAATAATTTGTCCATATAATATACCAAACTTCAATAATGTTGATTGTATAAATAACATTGTGCTATCTCGAGATGACAACTAAGAAGGGGAAGGGGAATGAATTAGCTGTTTGATGAAATGGAAAATTTAAAATTTGAACAAACAAAGAATGATGAGTAGAGAAGAAGATAACACAAGTGATTTATAGTAATTCGGATTCTTCAATCCTATGTCCACTTTCTCAACAACTTGCTGAGGTTCCACTATTTTTGAGTTTTTAAAAACTCAATTCTAACTTGGTATTTTTATAAGATCACACCAAAGTTTTACAATGGTTTGATAATTTCTCACAACCCAATAAGAGTTTTACCTAGGCTCACTCTGAAACCTAGTGTTTCAAAACTCATGACAAAATGGTGTTTAATGTTTATACGCAATACTCAATTAAAACAAATGAGAATTTCATACAAAGTAAACAAAATATGTGATCTAGAATCAATGGCTTACTTCTTGCTTTGGAATATAAAGTTCAATGCATGTGGTATTTATAGCCATTTGTGATCCAACTAGCTGTTATAAAAGGTCATTAGTGGATTCCAACACGATTGATTTATGACATGTTTAAATTATTGTTCTGAGATAGCTTGCAGTCGCCCTTTCTCTTGGTCCAATCGCTCTGACATAAGGTGTTGCGGCTCATTTTGAAAATTCTCCAAGGGCTAGCGTAAGTTGCCTTGACAATCAATGCGCCTCCATCATGTGCCAACTTGTAGTTTTTAGTGAGGTCACCCTTGACTCATGCGTTGCCGCACCTGATGCAATTTGAATTTTCCCTTAAAACCATAATGCCTAGTGTCTTGTGTTCATTAGTGGAGAGAAAATTTGCTAGAGATTCAAAAGTTACAGTCGTTCTGAGCTTTAGGTCATGATCTCTACTGCAATTTTATGTGAATTTTGCTTTTGATGCAGGTACGATAGCACCATTTGGCAGAATGGTTACATTATTGTCTATAGTGCCAATGGTCGCATCCTGTACTGTGAGTTTTAAGTGTTCTCCATCTTTAGGTGCGGTTGCTTCTCCTTTGGGATAGTTGCGCTTGCTTTTGTAGAAGTCATCCTTTAGGTTGTGCTTGTCACTACGAACGCTACTATGTTTCTTTTCCTTTTTCTCAAATTAAGGAACAGTCGCACCATACCTCAGGACAGTCACTACAAGTTTCATGTTTTGGCAAATTTGAGGCTAATAATCCTACAAAAAAGATACTTAAAATTCAAGTTAAAATGCCTTTCAATTTGAGTGCTAAAGATCAAAATTGAGTTATTTGTGCCAACCATTTGGCTAACAATCTCCTCCTTTTTGACTTTTGCAATCAAATTGAAGTGAGAAGAAAAAATTATGAATATAATGTTAAGTAGTACCCCTTTAAACTATTCATACAACTTTAGTGATTATATTAGCTTTTGAAGGATCAGAAGTGTGTACCAAGGTTAAAGACTACTGAAATTGTTATGTTCATTTTGTCTTTTTAAGTTTTTTATATCTAAGTTCATTTTTTAGTTCTCCTCTTCTGAGATCATTTCATGCTTCATAGTGTTCATACTTTTCCTTTAGGTTTAAACTTCATATTCTTCACTCTTTACTCTTTTTAAGTTAAGTTCACTAATCTTCTTACTTCATTTGCTTCTTATTTTTCATACATTTCTCCTCCTTTGAGAAAGGCAAAAGAAGATGTGAAAGATATAGATGAGAAGCAAACATAATAAAGAAAGCAAATGTAAGCTTCATTAATAAAACAAAAAAAAAAACAAACATAAAACATCCATAAAACTAACAGAAAATGTATGATCACTACATATGATTGTCTACCAAAAGAAGGGATAAGGTCATACAACAAAAGAAAGTAAAAAAGAAAGAAAAAGATTGGCAAGAGAAGGAGTCTAGTCCGAATCAAAATTTACAGCCTTTTCTTCTTCAACCAAAGGAGCTTTTCCTTTATCTTGGGTTGCTTGTGTGACTTCTTCTTCACCACTAGAGCTCTCTTCTTCAACTTCTACAATTCTTCCTCAAAAGGACTCTCCTCATACTCTCTCACATCCCAATCTTGTAGATCACATTGAGGCAATTTCAATTTGCCTTGTATATCATGAAAATCATGGTGGAGATGAGATAGGAGATCAATCCTTTGGTTTCGCTTCTTAAACCTTTTAGATACATCTCTCTTGAAATGAGAGAGTTGCTTTTTAAGAGGTCTGTTAGCTTTGAGGATGAGATTGGTTACATGAGGAGTCTCTTAGGCATTTCAAGTGCAATTTCTAGATTCTCATGTAACATCCCCTAATAATCCTATTTTAGAACTATCAGAAGATGTTACTCTATACACTTACACTATTCTGGCTTAATTCATTATTACACTATTCTGGCTTAATTCATTATTACATTCACAAAAAATATGGACAACACTAGGTTGAAAACTTGATACAATTGCTTTTACATTTTTCACTACACAAAAAATTCAACATCTATTGCAATATGCTTAAAAGAACTTTGCACCTCTAGCAATAAAATAAATTACAATAACTTCGATAAGAATTTCATTAGAGAAATACCATTCTTGAATCAGAATAATCTTTATAAATTTGTCAACCCACAACTATAAGTGACAATATGTACATATACACATATATAATGTATCTACTATGAACAAATTTATACAATCTCTAAATATTCCAAATGAATTATACAACCTTCAGATATATCAAATCACTAGACAATATACATGTAATTCACATCTGAATTTTTCCTGTTACTTTTCTTCATTCTAAGATAACCTTTGAAATCTTTATTTATCAATTCTTAGTCTTGCACTGATCCACTGTACCTACATGTTAGAAAAATTTCAATACTCTAAGCTCATCGCTTAGTGGTGCTTGTATACATATACTTTGTTAATATTTATAAGAAAAGTATTGGTAACTGTTCACTACTAATTATACAAACTGAAGTCAAATCAAATAATTTTAATAAACTTAATCATTTCAAAATTAATACAGAATCATTTATAATACATAAATTATGAATTCACTATATTTGATAATGTATCTATTATATTGTGTGAAACATGTATTGTTAATAAATTTCTCTTATTTTTCCTTAGTTACTAATATTTCTACACACTTAACACTTAGAACACTTTATCTGTACTTGTCACTAGCATATTAGGGTTTTGTTAAGATACGAGATATTTATATTTAACATGTTTACACAATTTAACACTTAGATCCTTTTATTATTTTTGTTTAGGATATTCAACTCGTATTAACATTATAAAATATCACTTGTTATAGCTGACACATATATATTCATATATTTTAAGTACACTTATATAAACATATATATATATATATATCTACAATACTATATGTTCAATTGATCTATAAATATATATGTACACACAAGATTTAGTACTTTGGTTCATTTCAATATAACACTCCTAGGTTTTAACACTTAATTATCACTATTCTTAATTTATAAGCCACTATAATTATATTGCTAATACACTTTATTGTCATTACACTTTTCTTTATTGTCATTACACTTTTGCCCAATATATACTGAGTTTCAAAGCCTAGATTTGAATAACGGGTCACGAATGATAAATAAATGCCCATATATAAAATTTGGCCAATGGCCCACTATGACACAAATGCTCACTGAATATGGTGATACAAAGTGTCGATTGATAGCATGGTGTGTCCACTATCATAATGGATGTCCACCCTGTAGCTAGCCATTCAATCCAAACACTAGATTTATTAATAGTATCATTGGGCAATACATTTATTTTATTGTTTTTAAAATTTTTTATAGTTATCATGTTAATTACCATAAACACTTCTTTTATTCTTTGAGGTTTGGACTTTTACAATACCATGCACTTATCTTTACTTCGATTAGTTTATTCTTTCCAATACCATACACTTCATAAGCTATCACTTTCTTTTCATGATATTATATATATATAACTCATACACTGCATATACTTTGTATATGTATATGTATATGTTATTTAATTGTATTTGACAATCGATACATCTTTCCGTGATAAACATTATCATTCTCCTTTGGTATGAATTTTACTTTCTTAATTATCATTACGGTTTAAACACTATATCATTTTAAAATTATAACTCTTTCTTAAGTTTCAGGACATGGGCATGTGGTACGTTGGTGCCACGCCCGTGCTTCTCAATTCACTACTGTCTGCCGCAAGACAAATTACACAATATGGTCTGTTACTACCATTTTAAAGTAAAATTAAAAGACATGACCGTGTCAATGCATTGACACACACGTGCATTTTAATCTACAATTGTTTATCCATAAAATCTTCAAGAAAATATTCTCCAACATTCTCATATTCAATCAAACCTAAAAATCATCAATTCACCATTAAACCAAGTATATAATATTAAATACTTCAAAAACTTAATCAAATTTAAATCTAGATTGTCACAAGTGCATCAAATAATCCAAATTCAATATTCATATAACACTATATTTTCTCTTCCCAAGTTAACCTTTGTTATTTCTTTATAACACTTTCTTTTTTCTTTTCCTTGCATTCTTTGGCTTATGCATAACTCTATAAACACTATTATTTCACACACTGCACATAGCTTACTCAACTCCAATTGATTTACATACATGATAGTCACTAGCTTCCTTTCATTTCTTATCCACCAACAAGTAACTCAACATTCTACTATTTTTTATCATGTCACTAACTTTATACTCACTTTGATTATCAAAGGACATATAACAAAATCTCTTCATACAACCTTTACCTTTCCAACTCATCTTATAGATTAGACTCACTTTTATCCTTAACAATTTGATAACAATTACATAAATTCCCAAGCTTAGATTGATAATTCACTATTAAGTTCACTTGCTATCTTAATACATAAATAATGTCAACTCTCTTCAGGAATATAATCATTACATGTTTTAATCCTCATACAATGGCACTTCTACTCTTTTCTTTCTCGCCTTAACTTATTTATACATATCTTACCTATCCCAAAGTTATCCATTAATATAATGATTACTTAATCTCAGTTACATTTCTTATCCATAACAACTAATATAATATTCCAATGTTTTCAACCTACACACAATTTAAATAACCACTTAATTCCAATAACATAGCTCTCTTTAAAATCAATTTCTTCACAGTCCATTAGCATAAAATATCATTTAAATCATATTTATAAAAAAAACAAGATCAAACTCTCCCATTTAACAAATCTTAAAAAATCATATAGTTATGAACCCCTAATTTTGCACCTAAATTAAGGCCACCGATCCTTTTTAAAATAAAAGGATAGTCTTCTTTTCAAAATAAAGGATGATTTTAAACCCGTGATTATTGAACCGATTGGAGGCTGTATGCGGCGGTGTCGTATAGGACTTAGCACTTAAAAAGAGCATTCCTGGCCTCCTCATTAGTGGGTTGGGACCTGATGCTCGGACAAGGCCTCGCAATAGTCCATTACTTTGCTATTCCAAAAATCATTCCAACATCATATTAAATATAATTAACTAATTAATATACTTCTAATAGCACTAATACCATTATATTTTCAAATGAGAAAGTTATATAACTCTAATTTATAACTTGTCTTAGTACAATACTATTATTGATTAATAAACTAAAGTAATTCTTAGTATAATTTTTCAAAAATTTTCAGACACGCCGTGTCTCTTCAAAAGCATACTCATGTGTTTTAATCGATTTAGCCACATTGATAATTTTGCTTTTAGATAAAATCATTCCATAAATATACCCGTGTCTATCCATACACATGCCCGTGTATTTTCAAATAGCTTCTGCCATAGTTGAAAAGTTCTTCGAAACAAGTCTAACACTAATGCCACGCTCGTAGAAATTAAAAGCCTCTATATATATACCATATGCACCCCAAATACATACACTCCAAACAATCCTTTATGCACACTTAACAATAGAAAATCCACAGTTGAAATTTCTAGTCATTACATCTCACCTCTTTCTTCACCTTATACAATGGTGTATCTAGGTCTTCTCATTTCTCTCTCAACTACCCCCTTCTAAATTGATACATGTTCTAGGTAGTCTATGGTGATAGCACTAGAGGTGCTATAAAAAAGATTTCTTAAAGTGGCAAGGTTAAGGTCATTGAGCATTTTTCTATTCTTTGAAATTTGAGTGATTTAGGAAGAAAGAAAAAAGGTTCCATCACATTTCATGGCATGATAGTGGGAGGTGTCAATAAAAAAAAGTGGTGGTATTGATTTTTATGTTATTGGTCATGGCATAGAGGAAGATAAGGTCTCTTTTAGTGATCTTTTCATTCCCATTTTCCCTTTGGTGGATGGTGTAGGTAATTATTCTATAAAGCATCTAATGGATAAGTGATTTGATATCTCTAGATTTGGATTCTTTTACAAAAGAAGTTTCTACTGAAATTTCTTTCCAAAATGTGGAAAGAACTTGATTAGAAAATTGAGGGTCATTATAGGCCATGGCTTCCTCAGTTTGAAATCCCTAAATGCTAGCAAAATCACTTAGGGTTATTGAGATATATCTATCAAAAAGCTTTAATCTAACTCCATACCATCTTATTGCAGCATTTTGACTCTTTTCAATTTGTAGAGACATCAAGAATTCCATACTTAAGCTATGGTATCCTACCTCCTTTGGACGCAAAGTGTCTCCACCCTAAGGCATCTAAGAATCTATAAATTTCTTCTTTAATTCCTAAACCTAGCAACTTCAAAATGGATTTTTAGTTGCTGCCATCTTCTTCTTGTTTATCATGGCATACCTTACATTTTCTTCTTGTTTATCATGGCATACCTTACATTTTCTTCATAGGTTTCATGGCGAGGTTTGAGAATTTTCTCACCTTTTCTAAATTAAGGAGGAGTGGGAGGATCTTGCTCTCTTTCTCTAACAACAATATCAATTGCTTGCCCTTTTCTTTAGATGATACCTTCTTCTTAGGTGCCATTACAAAAAAAAAAATAGATAAAGGATTAAAGAGTTTTTAGAAGTAGGAAGGTGATAGAGAGGAGTTTTAGAGAGATTTTGATTGATTTAGGAGAATTAGTATAAGTATTTTTATAGCTTTAGAGTCATAAAAGAAGTATAGAAACTGAAATTGGTGAGTATTTATATAGGAAAAAACAAAAACTAATTATTTTTTACTGTTAGAAGGATAGAAATGTCAAAAAATGCAGACTGTTAATGGATATATTATTTTTACAGAATATGTTAGATGCAGCCATCCTTCAGGATAGGTGAGACCAAGAACCACGGTGCACGACCATTTACCTAGGAGGGGCATTTATAACCTGTCTGATAACTCATAACAGTCGAGATGTCTTAGTTTCTTGCCCTCACTAAGGTGTTAGGTGCAACCACTAGTACTTATGCCAATTCAGAACCACCAGTTCATATAATTGGCGACCGCTATATTGGTATGGTGCGACTGCATTTGATCAAAGTTGCAGAAAAAAAATGAAAGAAATAAATTTCAAAAGAAAAAAATTGACTTGGTGGACTTTCAATGTATGATCAAATTGATGTCATTGATAAATTTTCTTGCACAAGAACACATAATCTTACATATTTTTAAATTGGTTCAATCAATCAAGCATTCAACATATACACATTCATAAGCAAATAGACAATAGCAAACAAGTAATCAAATGAGGAATTTTTAATATATGCATCATTTTCAGTTTAAACTATTTTCATCAATCATTCTAAGATTTTGATTAATAAAGTTTAATCTTTCTTCATTTAAAGGTTTAGTAAAAATGTCCGCAAGTTTATTTTGAGTATCAATGAACTCTAAAACAACATTGTAGTTTTAAACATTATTTCTTAAAAATTAACATCGTATATCTATACGTTTTGACCTAGAATGTTTAATTGGATTTTTTGATAGATTAATGGCACTAATGTTATCACATTTGATGGGCATATGATAAAAAACTTTGCCATAATCTAGCAATTATTACTTTATTTATAGGACTTGTGTGCAAAAAAAGCAAGCCACAATATATTCAGCTTCCGCAGTAGATAGAGTAACTGATATTTATTTCTTGTTAAATTAAAAAACTAGACAATCACCAAGAAAATAACATGCATCAATTGTACTCTTCCTATATAATATACTACTGGAAAATTCTACATCCGAAAAATCTAATATGTCAAATGATATATTTTTAGGATACTAAAGTCCTATTTTCAATATTCCACTTAAGTATTTCAAAATCCTCTTAGTAGCATTTAAGAGTGATTCCTTAGGGTATGATTGAAATCTAGCATGTAAACAAACACTATACATTATATCTGGTCTAGAAACGGTAATGTAAAGAAGTGATATGGTAATACCTCTATATTTATTTTCATCTACTTTCTTACCAACTTCATCTTTTTCTAGCTTCAAGGATGTAATTATTGGTGTTTTGCTTTTATTGTAACCATCTATGCTAAACTTCTTGAGAAATTTTTTTGTGTATTTAGATTGGTTAATGAAGATTCCATCCTTACATTGCTTGATTTGTAGACCAAGAAAGAACTTAAGTTCACCCATCGTACTCATCTCAAATTCCTTATTCATATAAGAAGAAAACTCTTAGCACTAGGCCTTATTAATAGCACTAAATATAATGTCATCAATATAAATTTGTACAATCAAAATATTAAGCAAGTTTTTCTTAACAAAGAGTGTAGTATCAACTTTTCCTTTAGAAAAATCAATTTCAAATAGACATGCACTAAGCCTATCATACCAATCTCTCAAAGGTTGTTTTAATCCATACAATGCTTTGGTGAGTTTGAAAACATAATTTGGAAGCCTATAATATTCAAAATTGGAGGTTGTTCAACATAAACTTCTTCATAAATGAACTAATTAAAAATACACTTTTAACATCTGTATGAAAATGTTTAAAATTCATATGATATACAAATGCAAGTAGAATTCTAATAACTTCTAATCCAGCTATGAGAGCAAATGTCTTATCATAATCAATACCTTCCTCTTGGTTATAACCTTTGGCTACCGATCGGACTTTGTATCTAGTAATGAGTCCATCTTCATCAAGCTTATTCCTATATACCTATTTGCAGTTAATAATTAGATGATTTTTGGGTCTAGGAATAAGTTCTCATACTTTATTTCTATCAAATTAGTTGAGTTCATCTTGTATAGCAATCATATTCGTAACCAAGAGCCTCCTTAATAGTCCTTGGCTCAATATGAAAAACAAAAGCTGCATTAGAATATAGATATTTAAGTTTTGATATAGTAGTTACTCACTTTGAGGTATTAGCAATGACAGGTTCTTTAGGATGATCCTTTCAATATTGCCATTTTTTGGGTATCTCTTGAGTTTCTTCTATTTTGGATTCTTCTTATTATATTATTTGTTTTTGCTTATCCTTGTTTTCTTTTGGAACATCATTATTTTCTAGGTTTTCAAATGTGCATCATTATTTTCTAGGTTTTCAAATGTGCATCATTAAGAGTACTACCTTTCTCATGATCAAGTTTAATGGATTCATAAAAAATAACATGCATTGATTCTTTAACTACAAAAGATCTTCTATTCTGTATGCTTTGCTCATAGAGGAATAACCTAAAAATGCTCCCTCATCTGATTTTGATGAAAATTTTCCCAAATTATCCTAAGTGTTTAATATATAGTATTAGCATCCAAACACTCTATGGTATGAAACTTTGGGTTTTTTTCCTTTTCATAACTCATAAGAATTTTTATTCATTAAAATCTTTTGAAAACTCTATTTGAAACATAACATGCAGTATTAACGGCTTTGGCCCAAAAGCATGAAGAAAAATTATACTCATTGAGCATTGTTCTAGCTATTTCTACTAATATTCTATTTTTCCTTTTCACTACTCCATTTTATTGTGGTGTCCTAGGATCAGAAAAATTGTGTGAAATACCAAGTTCAATGCAAAAGTTTTCAAAGTCGTAATTTTCACATTATTTTCCATGATCACCTTCAATAGAAGTAATCACATAGCTTTTTTTTTTTTTCATTTTGTACTCTTTTTGCAAAAAAATTGAAGAATTTTAAAGCTTCATTCTTTTGAGCAAATAAATTAACCCAAGTAAACTTAGAGCAGTCATCCACAAGTATAAATGCATATAGCTTACCACCTAAAGTAGCAACTCTATTTGGTCCAAACAAATCTAAATGAATCAATTCTAGAGGTTTAGAGGTACTTACAATAGTTTTAGACTTAAAATACCTCTTGTGTTACTTCCTAAGTTGACATTGTTCACATACCTTATCCTTGTAAAATTTCATCTTAGGTAGTCCATCCACAAGCTTGTCCTTGTTTAGACTTTGGAGTTAGTCCATACTAGCATATCCTAATCTTCTGTGTCGAAGCCAAACATCATTGCTAATTGTAACTAAACATTCAAAACATTAGGTTAATTTTGTAAATTTTAACAATTCTTCCTCCTTAAAATGCAAGTTCAACATTTGGAGAAGTAATCTTACATCCTTTTGAATCAAATTGACATTGTATCTTTTATCACATAATTGATTTACATTTAATAAATTATGTTTTAAACCATCAACCAACCAAACATTGTCAATCAAATTCTTATCAAGTATGCCAATGGAACTAATACCTATAGTTTTACCTTTAGCATTGTTTCCAAAGGTTACATTACTATATTGTGTATAGGTTAGTGTTGTAAAGAGTTTTACATTACCGGTCATGTGCCTTGAGCATCCACTATGTACTATCCAATTATGTTCACTGGTTGGAGATTTTAGGCATACTTATAAAATAATAAATTTTATCTTCTCTTAGGTACCCAAATGAACTTGGATCCTTGGATGTTAGTCATTGAAGGGTCCTCTAACTTGAGGTGAATCTTCCTAATATAACAAAATGTGTTTATATACCCATATTTCATACAATAATGACATTTATATAGAATTTTAGGTTTCTTCATCCTTTTCCCAGCAAATTTTGTTGGATGATATTGTGAATGTTGACAACCATAAGCATGTTTAACATGAGAGTGTTTATTTGCATACTTGTGTATATATTCATTTTTAGTGTACATGTACATATGATATGCTTTAGGAGGCTTAGTTTTAGAACCTTGTGAAACTTGAATAGCCTTTTGAGACTCATAGGCTTGGTGTGTGCACTAGTGTTCTCTTAACCTTAAAACTAAAACTTTGAGGCATAGAAGCCTTAATGAATGTGGGAGTATTGGATATAGAAGTAGTGGAGACATTGAGCCCTAAACCAAATTTAGAGGAAGGTGGCCTTTGAGCACTAAGTAAAGTATCTAAGACCTCCTTTCCTTTGTGAAATTTAAAATAGAGTTTTTCAATTCACTTATTTCTTCTTTCAAAATGTGATTTTCCTTTGAAATTCTATCGAAGTTAGAGAAATTTTTTAAGAGTTCATCCAATGAGCTTTTTAAATGTTCATTAGAAATTTTTAGCTCTAAAGTAGAATTTTTTAGTGTAACAAAGTCCTTTTCTAGCTTGGAACATTTATTCTTTATAAATTTTTATTTTGAAAAAATATTTTTGAACTCTTTAGTTCATTTGCTCAACTAATTCATTATCTTCCAAGCCATTATCAACAACATCATCATAAGCCATATTAAAGTTCAAGGATGAAGTACCTATCTTATTGGAGTTATTGTCATCTTCTATGGCCATTAGACAAAGATTTGTAATCCCTTACTCTTCTTCCTCTTCACTAGAGGAATTATCATCCCAAGTAGCCTTGAGAGCTTTCTTCTTTTCTTTATCCCATTTCTTCTTGTTCTTGAGTTTGGGACATTTAGTTTTGATGTGACTTGGTTTGCCACATTCATAGACTTAAATCTCATTCTTCGTTTCTTTGTCTTTGAAGGAGGATTTAGAGAATGTTCTCTTGTTAGCTTGCATCCTCCTCTTTCTTTTTCATTCACTTACTTCTTTTGAAAGCATGACCATTTCCTCATCTTCATTACTATCATTTTCACTTAAGTTTTCATCTTTTATAGTTTTGAGCGCTATTGCTTTTCTTCTTTTCTTTTTATCTTTGTCATCTTCTTTTTCAATATGCATTTCAAAGGTGAGAAGATTTTCAACTAGCACATCGGTCTTTAGCTTACTAAGGTCATGAGCTTCTTCAATTGAAGAAACCTTTGACTCAAAGTTTTTCTTTAGATGTGTGCTGTAAGTGCCCTCCAAATTTTACTATTAACATCTTTTTGAGCTTACACTTTGTTGTATTCTTTCAAGTCATTGACAATTGCAAGTAACCGATTATTCATCTCAGTGACATTCTTATTTGACTTCATTTTAAAGAGTTCATACTCATACACAAGCATTTGGATTTTGGTGAACCTCACTTGGGTGATGTCCTCATGATAGTTCTTAAGAGTTTTCCAAATGCCATAGGCACTTGAAATATGTTGGACTCTTCTAAATTCTTCTCTAGACATAGAATTCACCAAGATGATGTAAAGAGCTTTTTCTTGAGCTTTGGTCCACTGTGCTCTTGTGTAGAAGATTTCCATTCATTCATCACACACTTTCATAGCTCAATTTATTCACTATCTAGGAACAAATACATCTTGTATTTCCAACAAGAGTAATAGGTTTCATGAGAAAGGGTTTAAGATAGGAATTTAGCTTTCCATGGAAGAAGCATTAGTAGTGGAGGTGGCAGTAGAAGTGGTTTGGGGAGGAATGGCTGCCATTGAGGATATAAATTTCATAGTTACGCTTTACAAAATTTTGAGACTATGATACCAATTATTGTCCCAAGATGACAACCAAGAGGGGGAAAGGGGGTGAATTGATTGTTTGATGAAAGTGAGGAAAAATAAAAAAAATTTAAACAAACAAAGAATGATGAGTAAAGAGGAAGGTATTGAACACAAGTGATTTATAGTGGTTCAGATTTCCTAATCCTACGTCCACTTTCTCAATAACTTGTTCAAGTTCTACTAGCTTTGAGTTTTTACAAGCTCAACTCTAACTTGGTGTTTTCACAAGATTACACCAAACTTTTACAATGGTTTGAGAATTTCTCACAAGCCAACAAGAGTTTTATCCAGGCTCACTCTGAAACTTTGTGTTTCAAAGCTCACAGTAAACTTCTACAATGGTGTTTAATGTTCATACCCATCACTTAATTACAACAAATGAGAACTTAACACAAAGTAAACAAAATATGTTATCTAGAATCAACGGCTCACTTTTTACTTTGAAATATAAAGTTCCATAAAGTATTTATAGCCATTTGGGATCCAACAATGCATTATAAAAGGTGATTAGTAGATTCCAACATGATTGATTTGTGATTTGTTTAGATTATTATTCTGAGACAGGTTGTGACCGCCCTTGCTCCTGGAGTGGTTGCTCTAACATAAGGTGTGGTAGCCTTGAAGCATGGTGCAGTCGCTTGTCTTAAAAATTCTTTAATGGCCAGTGCAAGTTGCCCTGACAAACAATGCATCTCCATCTTATGCCAGCCAGTAGTTTTCGATGCGGTCATGTTTGACTCATGCGCGGTTGCACCTGATGCAATTTGAATTTTCTCTCGAAACCGTTATGCCACATGTCTTGTATTCATTAGTAGATAGAAAATCCATAAGAGATTCAAAAAGTACGGTCACGCTTCCTTTGGATAGTGGTTGGAAAAGACCTCTCGCGCCGAGCTCTAGGTCGTGCTTTAAGTTACGATCTCTACTGTCATTTTAAACGAATTTTGCTTTTGATGCAGGTGCGGTGTTTGCGCGTTATTGTCTATTGTGCCAATGATAGCGTTCTCTACTGTGAGTTTTTAGTGTTCTCCATCTTCGTGCGATGCTCCTTTTTTGGGATGGTCGCGCTTTGTTGTGTAGCGGTTGTCCTTTAAGTCGCACTTGTTACCCTAAATTCTATTATATTGCTTTTCCTTTTTTCTCAAATTAAGGTGTGATCCTGCCATACCGCTGGATGGTCACTACAAGTGTCTTATTTTGATAAATTTGAGGCTAACAATCCTACAATAAAAACACTTAAAATTTAAGTTAAAACGCCTTTCAATTTGAATGCTAAAGATCAAAATTGAGTTATTTGTGCCAACTATTTAGCTAACACATTGAGATGGTGATATTGCTTGAGAAGTTACTATTGTTATACATAAAAATATTTTTATAAGCTATGTTTATTTTCATGCAAAAAAATTATATTTATTTTAATTCTCCCATAAAATGTTATAATATTTATTTTATTTATAAGGCACAATTAAAGAAATTATTAAGAGAACACAACATATGAAACAATGCTATCTCATTTTTTTTTTGTTTATATGTCAACATCTATGTTATATGTAGTGTATATTATTTATATATCATATATATATTATATATATTATTTATATGTCATATATGTTATATATTATTTATATATCACACATATGTTACATATATTTCATATATTTATTGCATTTCAAATGTCAAAACATACAATTTTATAAATCATGTATATATTATAACATTATTTATATGTTGTTTTTATATTATATATATATATATGTTGTATATATTATAAAACACAAAAAAGAGAACGCTTGTAAAACACGGAAAAAGGTTTTCAAGGAGAGAAATCGCAATTGAAAAAAATTGTAAAAATGAATAAAAAATAAAAAAAAAGTAAATTTGAAAAAAAAAATATTTGTGAAAAACAAAAAAAAAGTTAAAAAATAATATATGATATAATTTCCCTTTTTACGTCATTGTGTAAATCATTCACATTAAAATATTTATAGACAAAAAAATATAAATATTTTTTAAAAATACAAGTTCAACAAAAAAAAGGCATATCCGCCCCCGCCACCCGTGCAAAGCACAACCCAACTACAAAATCACTACACTTTAAACTTGTTTCTTATACGTAAAATTACAAACAATAATACCGGCCATGCAAACTGTGTTGCTGCAGCTAATAATATTCTTTTATCTAATATAATTATTTCAAAACTGTGCACAATATAAAAGCCAATTGTTACATCGTTTTCAGATGTCAAGCTAAACAAGGCAGACCCTGAACATATAAACATGGCACATTCTGTGCTGTATAAAATTTGGTCATAGGGTCGGATGTACATGGAACCAATCCTAATAGAAGGCAAACTGTAATCACATCAGTAGCTGAAGCAAAGCAACTTGCTGAGAAAATTTCAACGTACCCAAGAAGCTCATGCTACCTCTGGAGGAACAACAAAACTCTCGCATTTGATTTAAGTATCAGAATGAAGCTGAGCTTGTTCTCCTGAGCTGATATTTAAGTTCCGTTAGAGGATCACAGGGAAACATCTTCTCAAATTCCTACAAACAAAATGAACAAGTGTCAGGACTGCAACAGCTTGGAAGCATAAAATTAGTATTTTCAGTAACCGATGACAGACAATATTGGATGAACTTAAATGAAGTGCACCTATGGTAATAGTATTACTGAATTCTCACCGAACAGCCAAAATATTGCACAGAAATAAATTCTGTTAAATAATTGAATTCTGGTTTTCTCACATGACCAATGAAGGCACTATGGTATACAGAAAAACCACAAGACGATATTTGCTTATGCTTCATCAGTGGGATTCTCTAAGAAAGAGATTTAAAACGCTGAACACTTTTGTTGTATATTGCAATTGTAGAATAACATTATTATTGGCTGTTCAAACTCGAATAGCTCCCTTCTTTGCTATAAAGACAGTTTGTTAAGGTGATATTTGGCTGTGTGGTTGGGCCTGATTACACAGCCAAACTCCAAGTATTCAAGAATCAGGATACAACTATCGTGAAACTGAGCCTCCTAGCTATCAGTCTACAAGTACTCAAGAAACTATATGCATGCAACAATTTCCCAGAGGGAGCATTGATATCCTACTTTGAATAATCAAAGAATTCATCCAAGCAGTTGGTAGATCTAATATATAAGGTAAGCTCCAATCCACCCACACTGGCAAATTGAGGTCAGTTTCAAGCAGCTACTTATCTCAGAAGTTTATTATACGTCACTGAGGTATGACAAGAACATTAAGACTTGTGACAACAATAAGTTAAACTCCACCAACATTAATAAATGCACATACGAGTAATTCATTTGTATTTACTAATAATACAAACAACGTTTGGACCCCCAGTAGAATCACAAACATCACTACATGACAAAAAGTTTATTCAAGCTGATTTCTCTTAAGAATCACAGATATCTCAAGTGCATGGCTCTGTGAATTCAATATTTTCATACAAAATTTAAATCTTAATGAACAACAGAACATAATAATATACATTTTTCTTAATACTTAACCTCAATATCTCCCCACACACACACGCACACAAATATCAATCAATTGATACATTTTTCTTTTATTTATTTATTTTGAGTTTCTCTGTCTCTTTTTTTTTTTTTTTGCCAATAAGTTCTGAGTAAATTTTATTCATAACAAAAAAAATGATATAAAATATTGGAAATACAAATTTTGGTAGTCTTAAACATTAAACAAGCCATTACCAGTTGCAGTCTAATGAAACAAGATCCTAGAAAGGGAAATCGAGAGGCAATCTAACTCTTTAGCATTTAAGGATTGATGATATAATCATGTATATAACCTCGCAATGTGTAAGCTGATTTTGATTTTATTTGTGATCTGTCATCAAGTACTATTGAATGATCATATAAACAAGCTAAATCTACAAAGAGTAGCTCAAAACTTCCACTTAATACAGAGAAGTCAAACTGAATTATGTCAATCTCTAAATAGAAGCCCAGAACAGGCAGTAACCTTTTGCGCACACTGTGGATCCTGCAGTGGCTGATCCTATTGCACCAAAGTCTACACTTATAAATCAGTCTCTCCCATGGTAAGAATGGACCCTATCAAAACTTCAACTTGAGTCTTCAAATTTGTCATGGTATTCTTCTATGGTCCCCATCTGTCTTAATTTTTGCACCTCCTCAACAAAATCCTCCTCACCGTTGTCTCTAAATCTCCTACAAAAAGCCTCTGAAGTCTCTTGCCATCCTATGGCTCTCCTTCCTCCACTCCAATTCAAGACCATGCCTCAATCTTCCCATTCAAGAATAGGTTGGTTATATCTACTTGCCTTTCTGGTAACACTTTATAGATCTGAAAATATTTTCTACATTTACTAATCCAAGACTTCACGTCTACTCCATCAAAATTTGGCAAATCACATTTAGGTAAGAGTTTGTTTAGATAAGTCTTACCTTGACCCATAAACTTAGTTCCTTCTCTCTCAAGGCCCAAGGGTTGTGGGAAGTAGTCCTTTAACAATGCTGGGAGGTCTAATATTATCAACCAACGTTTCCTTACCCCTACTCCTGCCTTGGTTGTGGCTGCTATTAGGTTTTTGAGTTATGTGAGTCCCTTGAATCAGCTAGGCTAAATAAGCTACTGACCTCTGATTTTCCTGCCTGAACTCCTCATAGAAAACATGAGCTTTCCTCTGTTATGCTCTCAAATTGGTTTGTTCTTGCATTAACATTTCAATCTTCTGGTTTTGCTCTTGTTGTAACACCTCCAACCTGGATTCAAAGGGCACAAATCTAGATTCCATTTTTTAGAGGTATGCATCTCCTCGTTCTTCAAACTAGGAGCTGAAAAATCTCAACTGCTCCTCCAACTCCTTCACTGAAATTGGAGTTTCCTCTATGGTTGAACCTTTTGCCTTCCTTGTATTTTTACTCATTTACAGCCCCCCAGGATGGTGGCTACTACTCTGATACTAACTATTAGGATTTAATGCCAATTAATCCTCTCAGATACAAAAGAAATTAGATAAGGAAGAAAGAAATCATACAGACAGAGAAGGGAGACAGAATAGAAGAAACAGAGATAGAAAATAGAAAGATATGAGATAGAAAATTAGATATTTAATTTCATTCGCTGACATCTTCATACCAAAAAGCGTGGACATATATAAAAGGTAATCCTAGGCTGAGCTGTACATTAAGCCAAGGGAGTAATCATGCTGCCCACGGTCTGCAAGAATCCTTTGCCAGCTGCCTGATGGTTATAACAGAATTTGCCCTTATCTGCCAGTAATATCGTCTCTTCCTTTACAATTTTATCGCTATTTATCCCTTCTTAATTTTCCCTTATGATTATATGTAACAGCATCAAACATGGAAATTTGACTTAATTAACAAAGGGTTCATCTTCATCTGTATTGTTCCTTTATAATTAGTCCACTTTGGGAAGAAAAGAAAAGGCATAAAGCAGGAAACTGAGACTTATTGATAAATGGGTAATATAGTCTAGTAACATATTTCCCAAACCATTCCTATGACTTTATCAAAAGCTACTCCAGAAATAGGACCACCCTTCAAACAAAATACTATCTACTACTAACTACCACAGCCATTAACCGATTAATTTTTGCTATAATCATGTCACAAATGAATTGCACAACAATGCTTTGATTTAAGGCCAAGCAATATTAACTACATAATGTATTAATTTTCAATAAATGTACATTGACATGCATAATGATTTATAATGCATTAGCCAAAGGATAATTTGATAAAAAAATTGTAAAAGCACAAATTTATAGAATTACTTACCAAAAAGTCACTTGTACTTTTTTTCATATTTTTTCAACCTCCACTTATTTTTCTTTTTTCAAGAGGCATTGCTTTGGATACAATTTTAATTTTCAACCTCCATTTAGTTTTCCAAAATGATACAATTTTGTATCCTAATGGCACTACTTTGGATTCATCTTCAGTCTATTTTGGACTAAAAGTTAAATATTTTTACGGTCTTCCTCCAAAGAAAAGGATGGTGCATTAAACCTTAAGATTTTTTTTTTTTTGAGAAATTCACTTGTTTTTGGCTGATTGCCCTTATTTATAGTCCAACATTGAGTATGTCCAAATAAGTAGTCTGATAGCCTAGAAATGATTCTTTTTTGGAAAAAAAAGCCAAAACTGGAACAAACAAAACAAGAAACAAGTGGCTGCACAACAATATTCCAGGAAAATTGTCACTGTGACCACCTTTACTTTGTGAATGTGTGTATGTATCTGCTAACACATAACATACCCACCATTTCACAACAGAAGTTTCAACTGCCAGATAGTACAACCCATTTCAGGACAATGGCATTTTATTACAGGGAAAAAGTAGTGTATCAGCCAGCACAGCTTAATGAACTGATATGCAACACATTGGCTGTTACACAATAAAAACCCTTATCTTTACAAGGTTGCCTTAAAGGCAGAATAAAAGAAAAATTGTGAAGAAAGGAAGCATATAGAAGGGGAAAACCTAGAGATGAAACATCAAACTTGAGATATAGCTTTCTTTCTTTTCATTCTTTTGTTTTCCTTTTTCCCTTTTAGGTTTTATTTGGATGATTGACAGCATGGTTTATAAATATATGATACTGTATGGTATGGTATTGTAAGTACTATTTATTATGTTTGCAAAGATTGTTTGGTATAGTATTGCTAAATAAATTAATTTTGTTTGATTTGATGGTATGTTAAGGTTGTAGAAATGATAAAATCACTAGAATGCCCTCAATATATAATTGTTACTAAATTCAATTAAAAATAAATATAAAATTATTTTTAATAGATTCAAAAATAAAATTTAATTAAAAGCATGAAAAATAAATAACTAAATATAGAAAAATAATGCATATGAATGGAAGAAAATACTTGACTAACAAATACAATAATTAAATACATATATTTATAAATTTCATAACAGAATTTTATATTTTTTAATATTTGATGTAAATAAAAATATTTGTTTCACATTTGAATTTTAATAAATTCAAGATGATTAAACTAAGTTAGATTATTTACATATAAAAATTTATATTATTTACAATTAAAAATTTTACAGTGAATCATTTATATAAAAAACAAAATCAAACCATAAATTTCTGTAAAAAAATGCAAGCAATAAATCCTAAATTAATTAAAAACTAAAAATCAAATCAAACCAGTAATTACTAAAATTTTCAATAAGAAACACCCAAGGAAACCACTCTTCAACACTATACAACCATAGAAACAACAAAAATCATCAACTCGGAGGTGTTTGATTTTGGCGAAGATGGAGAGGCAAGTGCAGTGGTTGTGTTTGACAGAGAAGGAGAAGGAGATGGAGCTATTAAATGTGAAATTTATAAATTGCATTGAGTATATTTTTGGAATAAAAAATTTATAAACCATCACAACCCACCGATTCGGTACGTCTAAAAGGTTGAAGAAAAACCATGATTTTTAAACCATGTAAAACCATACAATAACTATGGAATTCAAACCAAACAACAAATTAAATTATACCGTACCTCATAAAATCATGGCATACCATCATCCAAACACAGGGTTAGGCATAAATACAATAAGTCTTCTTTTCTGAGCTTTTTATTGCACTTCCTCTCATTTATATGGAAGCAAGAGATTTTTAAAATAGGACAGGCAAACCATTTAAATTGTATATATATATATATATATACACACACATATATATATACACAAAAAAAACAAACACAATTGTACAAACTTATTTTTAATCATTTTAAAATTTTCTATAAATATTTTTAGTTTAGAACATAAACTTAATAGTCATTTTTTTCCCTTTGGTATGAAGAGCTCAAACCCAAGATCACAGAGGGATTACGCTAGGCCAGAAGACACCCCAACAATCATTTGATTAACTCCTACGCAAAGAAACTACAAATGGAGAGGAAAGTCTCCAATTAATGAACCCCTAAAAGATATCTCACAGACAAACTGGCTAACTTGTCTGCAATCCTATTACATACCCTATAAGCATGAAACACCCCAAAAAATCCAACTATTTGGAAATTATATTTGACAATAGTGGACCATATTAGCCCAAGATAAAGGAACTTGCAATATTCCATCCAGCATCCCCACCACCACAGCCATAACCAACTCAACAGCCAATTGAGAAATACTACTCTTTACCCATTAAGAGACCATCCATTTCCAATGCTGGTCTTAACTCAACAACACCAAAGAGCACATACCCAAATTCACCACATAACTGCCCAGTCGCTGACCATAATGGTCACAAACAGTTCATTTATGCTCAGATTTGTAAATTGCGACAATCACATTAAAATATCATAAAAAATATGCTGTCTATTATCATAATCATAATTAAGGATATCCTCATTAAGTCAAGGATAATTCGATTCACTATTCATGAATATTTCCCTCATAAGAACAATACAATATTCTATTTTCAATTATACAATAATTAAGGAAAAAGAAATTAGTGTGGGTATTATGCCATGTATAACCTTTCTTTATTCATCAAATGGAAAGCTTAAGTATGAAGTTATAAATTCTATATCTGCAATCAAAATATGTTGTAACAGAAGAACAGCAAGCATGCATCTCTTAAAAAAATAAAATTAAACATAAATATTCCTACCTTCTCTTTCTTCCACTTTATATTCTCCTCCTCTAGGCGCGAAACCTTGCTGACTAGCTCATTATGATAAGCCTGTGTATTTCCAGTAACAGATTTAATCATCAATATACAAACTTAAGGGCAACTCAAACACATCAAACTCTTTAAAGATCAAGACATCCAAAAAGCCTACCTGTTTTCTAGCTCGTGAGCGGGCAGCAGATTCCCTATTCTTGATCTTTCTCCTCAGCCTTCTCTCTATGCTTCTCTCAAGAGCATCTGATACAGCCCTTTTCCGACCAGATGTTGTAGCGTCTGATAAAGCACCTGTTGAAGGCGATGAAGAAGAGACTATTGTCTGTGGGAAACTTTGAGGGTTCACTGCATCGACAGTGACCAATTCCATAGAAGGACTTAGAGAAGCTTCAGCAAAAAGCCCTGCTTGAACCAGGAAGTCCTCCAAAGTTATTTCACCAAGTGCAGGTTCTATTTTATAAGCATTCATGTCCTGATTTAACCTCTTCTTCTGACCTTGCTGAATCTCTTTCCAGACCTGATCCACAGTCTTCCCACTCAATGCTCTAGCCAGTGTTAGGCTGGCCTGCCGTTGGAGAGAAGATGCTGAAGAGGTATTTTCAGTGTTCATACCCATGGATTGATTATCTTCAGTACTCCATAAATTTTTAAGAAGCTCATCCAGGTTCATGCTACCTAAGGGTTTTCCTAGATTTCCTAATTGGGTTTCCACTTCAGTCAAAGTCAGGCTATACCATGAGTTTTGCCTCTTCAACTGACATGGTTGTGGATGAGATTGTTGGCCATTACTCTGAGATCCCATTGTTTGAATCCCCATTTACCAATACCTATCTTTATGCCAAACACCAAACCCAAAATCATAAAACAGTTACTAAAATGTACAAACCATTCATCAAATTAGTCCTTCAGATACAAAAGTTGAATGCAATCTGCGTTTATTTACATTGCAGACTGAGCCTTGCACAAAATTAAAAGCTTTCAATTCACAAAGCAAACTAAAAGTTGTAATTAAACAAAATAAAATAAACCTATGAGTGAATAGCAAAAACCCAATCCCCCAAACTGTAATTAGAGCTGCAAAATTAAAAAAAAATAATAATAATAATCCCACAAGCCGTTTATGAATCCCTAATTCTCCTTCCAGCGATAAAAAGAAGATACCCATACATGCCATTTTGAAATCCCAAAAGCAAATTACGAGAGCAAAATTGAGGTCGAAAACCCACAAAAAAATTATGCAATTTATTTCATTTCACATATCGTTCAATTACAAAACAAATTTGAATAAAGGGGGTGAATAGAAAACAACGAAATCCCGAAAATTGACAAATAGTTCATAGTTTACACAGGGCAAAGCCAAACAAAAGCAAAATAAGTACATTTGAGAAGAGGGAAGCAAAATTATAATTTACCTGGGGCAATAGGATTTGGTAACAATAAATATCATAGCTTAGAATCAGAAACAGAGAAAAATGTACTCTCGTTTGCTCACTTGTTGCACCATAAGTTTTACACGTATTATTATTATTATTATTCTTATTATTATTATTATTATTATTATTATTATTTGTCAATATATTATTATTATTATTGTTATTATTAGCGAATTAATCTGTAAAACCAAATTTTTTGACATTTTCCCTCTCGTTTTTTATGCGGCTCATTTCTCTCTGTATTTTTTCAGGTTTTTCTCTATTTGCGCTATAAATTCGAGCTTTCATAGCATCAAAATTGCCCTTCTATTAACCTAGTTTCTTTTTTTTTTTTTTTTTTTCTATTCTTGTGATCCTATTTGCTTGTGACTCCATCTATTTTGTTTAGTAAAACCGATAAAGTTAATTTACTTAGTTATAGTTTTTTTTTTGAAAAAAATCATATCTGAGCAAATATTAGAAAATCTGAATAATGTATGTATGTTTTGAATTTAAAAAATGATACTGCATTATACTTTAAGAGAACTTGGTTGATCTTATTTATCATAATTCTTTCTCCTCATCTTCCTTTATTCTTCTCTCTCTCTCTTTTTTTTTTAAAATTTGTGGAGTCTTAAAGAGTTTGAATAGGTGTAGCAGGTAAAATACTGTTGTGGATTGTTATGAGCTGTCGTGGATTGTTATAGATTATTGTGGATTATTATGAATTATTATCGAGTTTTTTTTTGTTATGGATATGTTACAACTTGTTATGAATTGTTATGAGAATATTATTACTTATTTTAGGTTGAAATGTATAATGTTATATAGTGTTTTTAATTGCTTTATGAATTATTATGGTTTATTATTAGTTAGTATGAATTGTTATTGTTGCGCTCGAATTAAGTACTACTAATGTAACATCCCCCGACAATCCTTATATAAAAACTATCAGAGAATGTTATTCGATACACTGTTCGAGCTCCAATCAGTTCTTAGAACAATCTCATCATAAATAAAAATTTTCAAATAATAATAAATTTTGCATATCACAACGCTTATAGATCCAACATTTAGACCAATTTACAATAATCTATTACAAATCAGATAACTATCATACATTTGTCAAATCAAATGATTATATAATACATTCCTTTTTTTATGAGTCATTCACTTGAATTCTCACACTTCATCCTTTATTCCTGAAATACATGTATTTCTTTCATGTTTACAAATTTGTACAGTCTCTCAAATGGCCAAACTAAAGTATCTATATACATTTTATAACTTATGAATACAACATACACTAGATCTTCGTTTGTTCATATCTTGCTCTGATATCCTGATACCTGCGTGTCAGAAAATAATTATAACACACTAAGCAAAGCTTAGTGGTGCTTGTATACACAATTTTTAACACTTAATATTAATGAAATATACTTATGAAAATTTAGTAATAACACTTAGTTTTAAGAAATATTTCGATATATGAACTAATTTTAGTAACAAGTCAATATACCATGCTGATTACACAAAATAAGAGCTATCCCTGTATAAAGTTATCATATAATACAATACTTTCGGTATTGCCTCTTGTCTCATTGAGAAGCAGTTTATTCAAGACTTGTTTTCTTATTTGATAACATTGTTTACAATACACTTATTTTATTTTTCAATAAGTCTTTTTTTTCAAGTTCACTTCTAGTATCATTTCATTCAATCTATATTTTTCAGTACTTAATTTTAGTACTATACTTTAAAGTACTTTATATCTCACATCATTATATACACTTTCAAATCATTTGATTAATTCAAAACATTGAGCATAACATTTCCATTACATGCATTAGTACTTTCACTTGTAAGCATTAATATATATATTAACACTCACTTTTACACTATAACACAATACTTCAATTTCAAGTAATTGACTTATATTATTATTTTACATTTCTTTCATTAGTCACAACATCATGTTCACATATAATTTCATTAATTATGCCCATACATACTAAACTTAGATCATAGGTTTGGATAACATGTTAGTTAGAAATCTCAAGAATTTATAATGACAATTATGCCCACTATCACTGATAACACAATGTGTCCATTAATGGCACGAGGTGCCCACTATCACTGTGGCTATCCATTCTCTGGTTAGTCATTCAATCCAAAGCTAGATATAAATTTAGTATGATTTGGGCAATTCATTAATTTTGATGAACACTAAATTGTTTATTTCCTTTTATTGATACTATACTCTTATCAACTTTTAGTAGGATATATATGTGTGTCACGTATCTAAAGTTTATCACTCGTTTTTATACATTTAACACATTAACACAAAAGTATGGACTATACACATATTAGTCTCATGTCATTGATCAACACTTGTTTATATAAACACTCACTTGTTTATATAAGCACTTGTTTATATCATTTCACTTTTTTATACCATGACCTTGGTACATTACTCTTAGCAACATTTAGTATGATATATATTTGTCACTTATCTAAATTTTCTCACTCTTTTTCATGCATTTAACACATACACATAAATTTTCAATACAATTATTCATATATTAGTCTCATACCTCACAACCCCACAACCGTGGGATAGCAAACGAGTCTGTCCACTTTGTTTTAAAACCCCCACGGTCGTGGCCTTCAAGGGCCACGGTCGTGGCCTTCAAGGGCCACGGTCGTGGCATTGGAACTTGCTCTGTTTTATCGAATTTTTTTGAAGAAACAGCATCACTTTCAATCCCACGGTCGTGTCACTCAATTGCCACGGCCGTGGCATTGATTTTGGGACTGTTTTCGAAGTAAAATCATGTATTCTGCACTTTTAACTTCATTAAATACAAACATGTTTAAGATCTAAGATGAAAATGTATCAAACTCAAAGTTTTGATAGAAAAAGAATTCATATCAAATATTTTACCACAACTTCACTCAATCAAACTTTCAATCATTTCTTATAAATAAAACCAACATCAAACCATTCAATTCTCATAAAGGTTGAGTTAAGGATCAAAACCCATCATATAAAAGTTATTTTTCACTCATCAATCTATTTAATCAATACTTTCAAGAAATATATCATTATACATAACTTAAGCATTCAATTAAATCATTAAAACTCATAAAAATTCATATTTTTGCAAAGTATAAATCAAAAGCACATACCTTGTTGATAATCACCACTTTTCCAACTTAATCTTCTCAACACTTATATTTAGATGTAATCTTATCTTAGTTTTGATTCAAATCATAGAAATAAAGATGAAAGAAGAAACTTTGGTGGTGTTGGTGATGGTGGCATGGAGAGAAGAAGGAAGAAAGAAATCAGAAAATTCTACACAATTGACACATATACACACATATATATAATATTTTTAATCTAGTGAGGGAATACTCATAATAACTATAGTGCACCATCATTCTTAAGCGTTGATTTTAAATCGAGTTTTAATATCGTAAAACAGTAAAAATACTCTTTTCAGTAAAGTTTTAAGATACACAATTTACTATTCTCTATGTATAGCATATATTTATAATACTTTGGTCACTGTACACTATGCATTTTTCAATATTTATTAAAACGTCCCTGTTTGAAATCTTGACCATTACAATTATCCCCCACTAATGAAATTTCGTCTCGAAATTTACATACTATAGCAATAAGCTATTTACTTTTTAAATAATCTCAAATTTCACATAAAATCAATGATTTTATTAATTTACATAACATTTATTTATGTTTGATATCAAGCAACGTAACACTTCCAGAATAATCATATGATAGAATTGTAGAAAATTATTCAACTCTATACACTTACACTGTTCAAACTCAATTCAGTAATTACCTTTTAACTCTCTTTAGAAATTTTGTTTTATATATAATTTGTATCATTACATTCCACTGTTACATATATATATATCGTTCTTTCTCTTATATACTGAACATTAAATCCTAGTTCCGGATAGCGGGTCACTGATGGCAAGTAATTGCCCACTGTATCAATATGGCCAAAGGCCCATTATGGCATGAATGCCCACTGTATATGATGTCACGGAGTGACCACTGAGAGATAGGAACCAAAGGTTCTCTATGACTCAAAGCGTCCACTGATGGCATAACTGCCTATATCACTGGGACATATATATATAAAAAGTCCTCTATGGCACAAAGTGCCCACTTTCAATATGGAACATAAATGTTCTCTATGGCACAGAGTGCCCACTGCCAATATGGGATATAAGTGTCCTCTATGGCATAGAGTGACCACTGTCAATATGGAACATAAGTGTCCTCTATGGCACAGAGTGCCCACTGTTAATATGGCATAAAATGCCCACTATCACTTTGAATATTTACCCTTTAGCTAATCCGGAAACTAGATTTAACATCAGTATCATTTCTTTCAATGGTATAAGGTATTGTCAATTATAATATACTTTGAAATATAACACTTTCTCTTTGAATGAAATATAACACTTTCTCTTTGCAATGTTTGTTTCTTACTGTAAGTGTACAATATATAAATAATCATTTTAAACACATTTATCATATGAACACATATACACATTATACTTGTTTTCGATTAATTCAATTGATTTTATTTATTCAGCAATCTTTATCTTTTTAAATCATTTTCATGTTTCCACTGTAATAATGAAATCTACAAAGATTTCCACTTTTTACTTGTTTCATTCTTTTCTTAACATATTAAGAATTTATCACTATTCTTTCACTTTAAGAGTACATGTACATTTATACTTTATTCTCTATGTCTCATACACACATTCACATACACACACACATATGTATAAATGCTAACTTGTTCTACTATACATCATTTCACTAGAAGGGTTCACTACCTTCACATCTCACTACATTCTTTTCTTTTTACTTGCAATCAATTAGTATTAAGTAATTCTTTAACACTTCTTACACAATATGTAAATCTCACATTCTTACTTTCATTACTCAATCCATTTGTATATACCTCTTTAGTTTCTTTAACTTGTTCTTCACATTATGTACAATCATTACTGATTTATTAATCTATCATGCTTTTCACTTTATTTCGGAAATTATCTTATTTCATCATGAAGATGTTAAATCCACTAATCACTTATAATTGTCTTTTATCTTTTCTCTATCTTTACACTTCTTTCACATATCCAATTACATTTATTTATACTTTTCCTCACGTTCTTTTCACATTTTAGTTTTATCATTTAATAGATTGTTTTCATTTCAATATTATAAGCAATCTTTTATCACTTATAACTATTTCCACCACTCTACTTTGTGAAGGTATAAAAAGGTAGAAATATGCATAAGCAAATGCATAACCATGCAAGTGATCATGCACATCACTGTTTCAATTATTTTTAAAGTTTTGAAGAATAACACTATGCATAGCCAAATGCATATCCATATGAATGATCATGCACCTCACTATTGGAATTTCTTCTCAAAGTTTGAAGAATAGAAATTTACACAAGCATATGCATGACTATACAAATAATCATGTGTATCACTACTAGAATTTCTTTTCATAATTTAATCAATAAGTAATCATTAATTCAACTCATACAAATTGAGGAAACAGGATCTCAATTTCCATAACCCTTTCAACCTTATTTTCTTTCACAACTTTATATTAACTCATAAATAATTTAATGATAGATTTAATTATTGTTCTAGTTAAATACACATTTACATATTACACGAATAACTTTACTATCATAGAAGTAAAGTTTTCACAATTATTTAATACACCATATCTTTCACAAGTAATGATGTTTTATCAATTCACAAATCTCTTTCATTAAATAGCACTCAATAGTATTCAAGCACTAACCTCTTTATCAATACTCTTACATTACTTTTCATTTCAATCTTTTATTTTGATGATGTTTTAGAAGATAATGAAGACACTAGAAATCATTGCATAAGTTTTAGGACTGTTATCCAATATACTCACTTATACAATAGTTTCGATGTATTCACGTGCTTTCATTTAACTATCACTTCAATCCTTAACGTTGACACATTATAAAAACAATTACTTTTGACACTTTAACACTCCATTATCCATATTTCACATTCAAAATACAGCTCGAATTCATTTCGAGCTAGAAAGGCATTTTCATTATTTCTTACCTCTTTGAGCTCTTTTTCCACTATACGGATATTATCCATACTCAGATTTAATATTACTCGTATTAAGGCTTATTTAACATTATAACTATAATCACTCCACTTTGACACTCATATATTCACTCACTTAATGTAGAACATCAATACTTAATGTTGTACAACATGACAATTCTCATTCTCGTAAGCAATTTCATGCTCAAAATTTAGCTCTCTATCATAATTCATTCCTCAAATTCCAATAAATTATTACACTTTCACTGTGTTACTTTGACACATCTCTTTCACTACTCATATCTTGTTTTCTTTTCACATCATTCTTTATCACAAATAGATCTAGTGCACTCCAAACAATACACTACGAATTGTCTATCAATTCTTAGTAAACATTCTATTACCATAAACATATGGAATATCAATTGTGTCACAACACATATCCACTTATTCACTTCACATAACTTAGACATTTACATTTCACTTCTCCCATAATTCCACATGCCAGAAACGCCTAAACCACGCTCTGATACCACTAAATATAACATCCCCTGACAATCCTTATATAAAAACTATCAGAGAATGTTATTCGATACACTGTTCGCGCTCCAACAAGTTCTTAGAACAATCTCATCATAAATAAAAAATTTTCAAATAATAATAAATTTTGCATATCACAACGCTTATAGGTCCAACATTTAGACCAATATACAATAATCCATTACAAATCAGATAACTATCATACATTTGTCAAATCAAATGATTATATAATACATTCCTTTCTTTATGAGTCATTCACTTGAATTCTCACACTTCATCCTTTATTCCTGAAATACATGTATTTCTTTCATGTTTACAAATTTGTACAGTCTCTCAAATGGCTAAACTAAAGTATCTATATACATTTAATAACTTATGAATACAACATACACTAGATCATCATCTGTTCATATCTTGCTCTGATGTCCTGACACTTGCGTGTCAGAAAACAATTATAACATGCTAAGCAAAGCTTAGTGGTGCTTGTATATACAAATTTTAACACTTAATATTAATGAAATATACTTATGAAAATATAGTAATAACACTTAGTTTTAAGAAATATTTCGATATATGAACTAATTTTAGTAACAAGTCAATATACCATGCTGATTACACAAAATAAGAGCTATCCCCATATAAAGTTATCATATAATACAATACTTTTGGTATTGCCTCTTGTCTCATTGAGAAGCAGTTTATTCAAGACTTGTTTTCTTATTTGATAATATTATTCACAATACACTTATTTTGTTTTTCAATAAGTCTTTCTTTTCAAGTTCACTTCTAGTATCATTTTATTCAATCTATATTTTTCAGCACTTAATTTTAGTACTATACTTTAAAGTACTTTATATCTCACATCATTATATACACTTTCAATCATTTGATTAATTCAAAACATTGAGCATAACATTTCCATTACATGCATTAGTACTTTCACTTTTAAGCATTAATATATATATTAACACTCACTTTTACACTATAACACAATACTTCAATTTCAAGTAATTGACTTATATTATTATTTTACATTTCTTTCATTAGTCACAACTATCATGTTCACATATAATTTCATTAATTATGCCCATACATACTAAACTTAGATCATAGGTTTGGATAACATGTTAGTGTAGAAATCTCAAGAATTTATAATGGCAATTATGCCCACTATCACTGTGGCTATCCATTCTCTGGTTAGCCATTCAATCCAAAGCTAGATATAAATTTAGTATGATTTAGGCAATTCATTAATTTTGATGAACACTAAATTGTTTATTTCCTTTCATTGATACTATACTCTTATCAACATTTGGTAGGATATATATGTGTGTCACGTATCTAAAGTTTATCACTCGTTTTCATACATTTAACACATTAACATAAAAGTATGGACTATACACATATTAGTCTCATGTCATTGATCAACACTTATTTATATAAACACTCACTTGTTTATATAAGCACTTGTTTATATCATTTCACTTGTTTATACCATGACCTTGGTACATTACTCTTAACAACATTTAGTATGATATATATTTGTCACTTATATAAAGTTTCTCACTCTTTTTCATGCATTTAACACATACACATAATTTTTCAATACAATTATTCACATATTAGTCTCATACTAGGCCCGTAGATCACAAATTACAAGCCAAAAATATTATTTAGGTACCCCACGGTCGTGGCCTCACAACCCCACGACCGTGGGATAGCAAACGAGTCTGTCCACTTTGTTTTAAAACCCCCACGGTCGTGGCCTTCAAGGGCCACGGTCGTGGCATTGGAACTTGCTCTGTTTTATCGAATTTTTTTGAAGAAACAACATCACTTTCAATCCCACGGTCGTGGCACTCAATTGCCACTGCCGTGGCATTGATTTTGGGATGTTTTCGGAGTAAAATCATGCATTCTGCATTTTTAACTTCATTAAACACAAACATGTTTAAGATCTAAGATCAAAATGTATCAAACTCAAAGTTTTGATAGAAAAAGAATTCATATCAAATATTTTACCACAACTTCACTCAATCAAACTTTCAATCATTTCTTATGAATAAAACCAACATCAAACCATTCAATTCTCATAAAGGTTGAGTTAAGGATCAAAACCCATCATATAAAATTTAATTTTCACTCATCAATCTATTTAATCAATACTTTCAAGAAAT
Organism: Garcia nutans; assembly: GCA_947685225.1. Classification (NCBI taxonomy): domain Eukaryota; kingdom Viridiplantae; phylum Streptophyta; class Magnoliopsida; order Malpighiales; family Euphorbiaceae; genus Garcia; species Garcia nutans. The sequence goes on from CANTUV010000013.1 coordinate 32,704,985, forward strand.
ATATCATTATACATAACTCAATCATTCAATTAAATCATTAAAACTCATAAAAATTCATATTTTTACAAAGTATAAATCAAAAGCACATACCTTGTTGATAATCACCACTTTTCCAACTTAATCTTCTCAACACTTATATTTAGATGTAATCTTATCTTAGTTTTGATTCAAATCATAGAAAGAAAGATGAAAGAAGAAACTTTGGTGGTGTTGGTGATGGTGGCGTGGAGAGAAGAAGGAAGAAAGAAATCAGAAAATTCTACACAATTGACACATATACACATATATATATATAATATTTTTAATATAGTGAGGGAATACTCATAATAACTATAGTGCACCCTCATTCTTAACCGTTGATTTTAAATCGAGTTTTAATCTCGTAAAACAGTAAAAATACTCTTTTTAGTAAAGTTTTAAGATACATAATTTACCATTCTCTATGTATAGCATATATTCACAATACTTTGGTCACTGTACACTATGCATTTTTCAATATTTATTAAACGTCCCTATTTGAAATCTTGACCATTACAACTAAAAGCGTTACTTGCAAGTATACGAGGTAGTTGTAGCAAAAGTGATCGCCCCAAGGTCGTCTCACAAGGAAGGTGTAGTTCGTAATAGCTTGATTGACAACTTATTTAAAAATTAGAGCTTGTTGTTTGGAATGGTGTAGGAGGAATTTAAACCTAAGAGTAATGAGTGTAAGGGTTAATGTGTGTGATGGTTGTTCAAGATTAAATCGATTCTTGGGAAGGTGCCTAGGGTTATAGGTCCATTCAATTAAAGCTCAATTCTCAATTATCTATTAACATAACCTTGTAAATTAATTTGTTCCTTAAGGTTAATTAGTCAATTACCAATTCATTAGTTCTCACATTCATGAAATAGCAATAACCAATTATTTTACATTTGCAAATTAACAAAACCTTAGAACTTATATTTCTAATTCATTCATAGGGTGGTTGATTATATAGTTCCGATATCGGATTTCACCTCTCGGTCCTTCATCCAATATTCAAAGATTAATAGGTAGCTAATCTATCAACCTAACATTTAATACAATACAATCAACCATAAACAAGGTACATCAATGAAAATATCAAATCAAAGCATTAAATCAAATATACTACAAACCCTAGGCATGGGTATTTATCTCAACATCATCAATTTAAAACATTCATTCAACTCAATATAAATCAAATACAAATTGTTCATTGCAATATCAATTCTCTTAATATAACAAAAATAATATTGAAATGAATTAAAAGAGAGAATAGAAAAACCCCTTGTAGATGCCAAGAGTAGGATTACTAGTCTTCCTCCTAGCTCCACTTTGATATATGATGAAGAACTCAAGCCCTCTTCAATGGATGATTCTCCTTTGCAAAGTGGAATGGAGCTTTCTCAAGTCACCAATCTTTCAATTGATTATGCCTTCAAGAGATGGAATGGAGCTTTTTCAAGTCACCAATCCTTCAATGAAGCTTCTTCAACCTTTAAGAGCTTGTTAACCCACTTTATCCCAAAGAATCTCAAAGATCTTATCAATGGAAGATGGAGAAGATGAAAATGGAGGATGAAGATGAAGGGACAAGGAGAGTGTCACTCTCTCCTCATCCCAAATCGTGTTTGCCCCCTCCTTCTCTTTTCTTTTCTCTCTTTTTCAAACCCTAGCCGTTTCCTCATCCCTTTTCTTCTTTTCGTACAAAGAATTTATATAAATTAAGGGTGACACGTGTCTCTCATTTTTCTTTGGGACATGGCCAAGCTTGCTGATCGTGTCCTTCATTGCCTTCTTCTTTCTTTCTTTCTTTCTTTGTTCTTCAAGGAGTGACACGGCCAAGCTTGTGGCCGTGTCACTTGGGTGTGTTACCTTCTTCTTTTCTTTCATTCTTTGCTTGCTCCAAGTGTTCTTTGGCATGAAATGGGACACGGCCAAGCTTGCTGACACGGCCAGTGGCTTGGCCGTGTCATTGAGTGTTTCTTCTTCTGTTTTGCTCCTTGCTCTTCTTTGTTCTTTGGAGATGAGAGTGACACAGCCAAGCTTGTTGGCCGTGTCACTTGCTGCCATTTCTTTCCTTTGAGGTGACACGGCCAAGCTTTATTTGGCTTGGCCATGTCATGCTTGATTCATGCTCTTCTTTCTTTGTTTTGATCTTCCAAGGGTGTTTTTGCACTTAAACCTAAAACAAATACTTTAAACAAACTTAAAACAAAAATCAATCAAAACATTAACTAAAAATACACAAAAATCTTACTAAAAACAAATACAAAAATGATCTAAACAACTACCCCACACTTAATTTCTTGCTTGTCCCCAAGCAAGGCTAAAATCAAAACACACTAATAAGATAATTTTGTTAAGTTCAAGAGTTATAAAGATGTATCAAGACTTCCCTATCCCTAAATCTGCAATCAATATCGAATCAAACAAAATCAACACCCATGCAATTAAGTGGTTTTCCATGCATAACCAATGTTTTCACTCTCTCACCAACTCTTAAAAGTGTTTGATCATGGTGGTGTTTACACTTTTAACAATCAATGAATGATTATTTCCATAGGCTTGCTCATCAATCAAATCTCCACTACAAAATTACAATCAAGCATCAATCAAAATGTCTTTATTGGGTTGTAATGGGGCTAAGGTAAAGGCATGATATTTAAGAAATGTGAGCTTGATCATTAAGTTCAAGAGCACTTTAAGAATGAAGTACCTGATCATATACATAACCCAACAATCCCAAAACACCTTCCTCTCATCTACCCCTTGATATTAAAGAGCTTTTCAAAGGAACTCACTTATTAAATCTTGCAATGATATATTCCAACCCTTTCAACAAGAACAACAATTATTCTTATTATTTCTTTTTCTTATATATATATATATATATTTTATTTTTCTTTGCAATCTTAAACCTACTAAATTTAACCCCTCACTTAATTCAACACAACACTTGGTCATAAACGCTCTTAAAATGCTCTTGACTTAATGAAAGGGTAAGAGGCAAAATAGTATGATTCAAAGTTAGTAGTGTTGCGAAAAAGAAAGAAAAGGAGAAACGAAATAGGCTTAAAATTGGCTAACTAAGGTTGAATATAGGGTTGGTCTTTTTAAGCTAAAGTGGGTTCACCTAATTGCCTTAATCATCTTGATGCCTAATTGAAAATTTTTATGTAATCTTAAAATGTATGTCAAAGCAAGTTCTAGCAACTCATCAATCAAAGATGTTCACCCACAACAATAATGATAAGTTGATGGCTCAATTCCTCACTAGATTAATGGCGATGCAAAGAAAAACCAACAAAATTGACAATAAGCACCAATTCTACTCAATTCTCAAATTCATGCTTCAAAAATTCAAAGGTCATCAATCAACAATTTATAACAATTGAACTTTTCAAAACTCATTTATTCAAAGAAAAACATTACTAAACTTAAAAAGTAAAAACACAAAATGCACCCCACACTTAAAGATTCACATTGTCCTCAATGTGAGCATGCATAAACTAAAAGAGAGTTTAGATGATACCTGATTTCCATCGTTCCCATATACGATGTGTAGGGCTCCTTCCACCCATAATGAAATTGGAGCCCATGTGTGAGAGGATGAACAACATGCAACTTTGAAATGTGCCCAATGTATTGAAAAGCCTAGGTAGCATCATTGGAAGAGCAATTATCCAAAAAGAACATGTGAGGGTTGTCTTAGCTTGATTCTCTAATGCTATAGGGACGTGGTAGGAACCTTTTTCAGTTTGCAACATGGTTATATATGATTTTTGCTCGTTCTCACCACAAAGAGTGGGAGAGATGATAAATTGTTGCATACTGTACTCCCCAACCAAAACATCTTTCAAAATTCTTGGGGTCTTTTTAAGTTTGGTGGAATCACTTCTTCATCCTCTTTAGCAATTTGAAGTTCCCCCTCAACAATCTCATTATTTAATAGTAAATTACTCTCCTCAATTTCTAAATTGGAAAAATTAGGCTCTACTTCTAATATCATGGCCACCTCAAGCTCATATTCACTATCTTCACTATAGGGCATGTCATAAAGTTTAGAAAGTTGCATACCTTGTTTCTCTTCATTCAGCCTTCTTGGGAATGAAATTGGTGGCATACAAAGATTTGGAGGTTCATGCAATTTTGTGGAAGTTGATGCTTCCAAATTCTCCCCCTCCTTTGATTGAATTAACTCCTCTATGTATGGTTGTATTTCCTCACCATCTTCTTCTTGATTAGTTTCTGCATCAAAGGAATCACAAAAAATGTTATATATCACATGTTCACTTCTCAAATTTGTGATCACCTTGACTTGTTCCACTTGGCTAGGAAATTTCTCCTTTTGGTGTGCTTGGAGTTGATGTGCCAATTGCCCAACTTGAGCTTCCACCCTCTTCAATGTTTCTTCCAAAGAATCAAACCTCTCATTGCTCCCTTCCTGATTTTGTGTGCTAATTTGAAGGTAATCATTCAAATCATCTTCCACTATGGATTTCTTGCATTGATCCTGATCTTGTGCACTAATTTGAATAAAGGCATTCAAACTATCCTCCAATGTGGGTTTCTTAAGGTGATCTTGATTTGAATATTGTTCTTGAGGGTAAGAACTTCTTTGGTAAGGTTGAAAAAAATTTTGAGGTGGAAATTGCTGCTGGTTTTTCCAAGAAAAATTTAGGTGGCTTCACCAGCTTGAATTATAAGGTCTGGGATATGGGTCATTTCCACCCATTTTCTAGAAACTTTCATAGGCATATTCTTCCTCTTGCCTCTCTTGGTATTGTCCATAACCAAATGAACACATGTTTGTGCTATGTCCTGCAATGCCACATGCTGAACATACTTCACAAGTAGGCATAGGTGCTCGTCCTCTTGCATCTAGCATCTTAAGCTGATTCGTTAATTCTGCTAATTGCCATGCTATTTCAGAGTCAGGGTTATCATCATAAACCCCTACGTACCTTGAAAATTGCATATTTACAAAAGGCACTTAGAAACTTAAAGAAAACAAACAAATAATTAAATTGAAAGAAAATCAAACAAAACAAACAAATAATTAAATAAAAAAATCAAACTATCACTACTTAAACAGCCTTCCCCGGCAGCGGTGCCAAAAACTTGTTGCGCTCGAATTAAGTACTACTACAAGCGTCACTCGCAAGTATATGAGGTAGTTGTAGCAAAAGTGATTGCCCCAAGGTCATCTCACAAGGAAGGTGTAGTTCGTAATAGTTTAATTGACAACTTATATAAAAATTAGAGTTTGTTGTTTGGAATGGTGCAGGAGTAATTTAAACCTAAGAGTAACGAGTGTAAGGGTTAATGTGTGTGATGGTTGCTCAAGATCAAATCGATTCTTGGGAAGGTGCCTAGGGTTATAGGTCCATTCAATCAAAGCTCAATTCTCAATTATCCATTAACATAACCTTGTAAATTAATTTGTTCCTTAAGGTTAATTAGTCAATTACAAATTCATTAGTTCTCACATTCATGAAATAGCAATAACCAATTATTTTACATTTGCAAATTAACAAAACCCTAGAACTTATATTACTAATTCATTCATAGGGTGGTTGATTATATAGTTCCGATATCGGATTTCACCTCTCGGTCCTTCATCCAATATTCAAAGATTAATAGGTAGCTAATCTATTAACTAACATTTAATACAATACAATCAACCATAAACAAGGTACATCAATGGAAATATCAAATCAAAGCATTCAATCAAATATACTACAAACCCTAGGCATGGGTATTTAGCTCAACATCATCAATTTAAAACATTCATTCAACTCAATATAAATCAAATACAAATTGTTCATTGCAATATCAATTCTCTTAATATAACAAAAACAATATTGAAATGAATTAAAAGAGAGAATAGAAAAACCCCTTGTAGATGCCAAGAGTAGGATTACTAGTCTTCCTCCTAGCTCCACTTTGATATATGATGAAGAACTCAAGTCCTCTTCAATGGATGATTCTCCTTTGCAAAGTGGAATGCAGCTTTCTCAAGTCACCAATCCTTCAATTGATTATGCCTCGAGAGATGGAATGGAGCTTTCTCAAGTCACCAATCCTTCAATGAAGCTTCTTCAACCTTTAAGAGCTTGTTAACCCACTTTATCCCAAAGAATCTCAAAGATCTTATCAATGGAAGATGGAGAAGATGAAAATGGAGGATGAAGATGAAGGGACAAGGAGAGTGTCACTCTCTCCTCATCCCAAATCGTGTTTGCCCCCTCCTTCTCTTTTCTTTTCTCTCTTTTTCAAACCCTAGCCGTTTCCTCCTCCCTTTTCTTCTTTTCATGTGAAAGAATTTATATAAATTAAGGGTGACATGGCCAAGCTTGATTTGGCTTGGCCGTGTCTCTCATTTTTCTTTGGGACACGGCCAAGCTTGCTGACCGTGTCCTTCACTGCCTTCTTCTTTTTTTCTTTCTTTTCTTTGTTCTTCAAGGAGTGACACGGCCAAGCTTGTCGTCATGTCATGTGACATGGCCACTGGCTTGGCCGTGTCACTTGGGTGTGTCACCTTTTGCTTCTTTTTCTTTCATTCTTTGCTTGCTCCAAGTGTTCTTTGGAATGAAATGGGACACGGCCAAGCTTGCTGGCCGTGTCATGTGACACGGCCAGTGGCTTGGCCGTGTTATTGAGTGTGTCTTCTTCTGTTTTGCTCCTTGCTCTTCTTTGTTCTTTGGAGATGAGAGTGACACGGCCAAGCTTGTTAGTCGTGTCACTTACTGCCATTTCTTTCCTTTGAGGTGACACGGCCAAGCTTTATTTGGCTTAGCCATGTCATGCTTGATTCATGCTCTTCTTTCTTTGTTTTGATCTTCCAAGGGTGTTTTTGCACTTAAACCTAAAACAAACACTTTAAACAAACTTAAAACGAAAATCAATCAAAACATTAACTAAAAACACATAAAAATCTTACTAAAAACAAGTACAAAAATGATCTAAACAGTTATGTATTGTTATGGGTTCTTATTGGTCATTTTAGGTTGACATATATAATGTTTTATATTATTTTTAATTGCTTTGTGAATTGTTATGATTTGTTATGAGTTGTTATGGATTATGATGTGTAGTTATGAGTAATTGTGATGGATTACATTATTTATGGAGTACACACTGTTAGAAAATTATTATTGATTGTTTTGTGGATGGTTATGAGTTGTCATGAATCATTATGGGTAATTATTATAAATTATTTTAGACTTTCATATATACTATCAAAGTGTGTTAATGATTGCATTAAGGATGATTATGGGTTATTATGGGGTTGTCATAGTTTGTTATGGGGTTGTTATGGATTGCTTTGACTTTGTTAAAATCGATTATTTTAGGTGTCATACATACTGTTAAAGTGTGTTAATGATTTCTTTGTGGATTGTAATGGGTTGTTATGGGATGCTATAGATCAATATGGATTGTTATATGTAATTATTAGGATTATTTTAGTTTGCAATACATATTATTGGGGATTTTTGTTGATTACTTCGTGAATTGTTATGGTTTATATGAATTTATTATGTTAATATAATTTATGATTGTAATTGTAAGGCATTGATGAAGGACTTGACATTTATCGAATGATAAATTCATATGATAGACGAATTAATAATCCTTACCCAATATGATGGGAAATTTGATGTGAACATCGGTAAATATATCGGCGGGGGTGTTGAATATGTTATGTTGAAAAGAAAAACTAATTTTAATGAACTTAAGAAATTGGTATCGCAAGTGCCCATATTGACAGTGCATCAAGATTGAGTTCAAATTTGTTACTGGTCATGACATACATCCTCTTTATGATGTTATAGATGATAGGTTACTTAGGACATTCATAGATATTGCTATTGAGAATAGGCTTAAACATCCATTGATTGTTAGTGTTGAAGAAGGTGCATACAAATCTGGACATGACAGTAATGATCCTTCTAATGTGAAAAAATATGTCCAAGGAGAGGTACCGGGTATTGATTCAATACCAAAATATCAATATACTCAAGTACCAATAGACTTAAATATAGATACAAGGTTGTCACCAATTAATGAATCCATCCATGAAACCCCAAAATTAGAAGCCCCCTGAATATGATGCAAATGAAAATGATGTGCCTAATTTAACTGCAGAGGATCGGGCAAAACAAAGTAATGACATTTCAGTAGATTATAATATTGAGATAGAACATAATAATGATGATAATGTATAATTTCAACATATTGGGATAGAACACGGTAATGACATTTATATTGATTGTAATATTAAGGCAGAACATCCTACTACCACTAATAATGAAGAAACTATGATAAACTTATTTGCATCCTTGTGCAAGCCAAACTTATTAGGTGAAAGTTTGATATTTAAAATGATTGAAGAGAGCAAAATATTTAACTTAAAAAGAGATATATTGACAACCATATCTGTCATTGCAGTGGAGGAGAAATTCCAATTCAATGAGGGAGGAAGTCCAATACTTCTTTCTTTGTCGTGCATCATATTATTAAAACCTCTACATATAGATTGAGATCTTAGAGAAAGCAATTTTTGGATGGTGTTAAAATATGTGACTCAGCATACTTGTCTGACTGATTTTGATTAAGCTAGACATAAAAAAACAACTAATTGGATTGTTGTTGAGTATGTTGAGAAGCAATAGATAAATCTTGAGGGGATTTTCAAACAGAGAGATTTGATTGATGACATGCTTAAGGAATTTGTTGTTCAGGTTAGTTATTATGTCACATGGAGTGGACGAAAATACGCTTATGAGAATATTATATTGTGTACTCTAGAATAATCTTTATTTATTCTACCTGCATATTTGCATATCCTTAGCAAAACAAATCCTAGTATGGTTATACATCTACAATGCAGTGATGAGAATAGATTTTTATATCTTTCTTCGCTTTTGATACTTCAATAAAAATGTTTCTAATATTATAGACTCATAATTACCATTAATGGCACCCATTTTAAAAGAAAGTATTGAGGTGTTCTTTATACAATAATTTTTCATGATGACAACCAATAGATATCCCTGTTGGGATTTGAAATTGGTGATTTAGAAAATGATACACTATGGACGTGATTTCTCACAAAGTTGAAGGAAGCATTCGGTGAAAGACCAGATCATTTTATTATTTTTTTATATACACTGAAGTATTCAAATGCAATAGCAAATGTTTTTTCAAATGCATTCCATGGCATTTGCATGTATTACCTGTTAATCAATTTGAACTGCAAATTTGGAAATATAACAAATGACCTTGAAAATACTACTACAAAACAACTAAATCATACAAAATATAGGATTTCACCAAACTTTTTGGCTCTTTTTGCATTGTTGTTCCTAGTGCCAAAGTATATCTAAAAGGTATTGATTTTGAAAGGTGGACACAGTCTCATATGAATAATAGGAGGTATAACATCATGACCACTAGTATTTCTGAATAAGTGAATGTCACACTTGTAAAGGCACGAGAGCTTCCAATTGCCGCATTTGTCAATGAGGCCAGAAAGCTGTGTCAAAGATAGTTTTATGAATGTCAAAGTTAATTAGAGAAGTCTATGACAAAGATGTCAATAGATGTTAAAAAAATTGAGAAAGAGAATAATGCAAGCACAGAAAAATGAATGTAAGTTCTTTATTATTTCTATACAAGTTCTTTATTTATTGTTTCTCATTTTCAATAATTATCGTATTGTTTTATCTTATATTTTTAATGTTATTTTGCAAATGGAGACCGCTAGTGATAATAAATACGATGTTATGAACATAGAAAAAATTATTGTGTTGATATATCATTGAGGACTTGTTGTTGCAGGAAGTTTCAATTAGATCAACTTTCATGTGTGCATGTTCTTATAATAGTGTGAAACAGTAACTTTGACGCTCATGAGTTGTGCTCTCTGTATTATTCACGTGAGTCTTGGTATGAAATATACAAAGAAGCCATAAATCTAATTCATCATATCACTTATTGGTCTATTTTGGAGCACATTCACAATTTAATTTTTCAACCATAAGATGTGCGCACATCAACTAAAATATGGAAAAATTGCATGATTCCTTCTTTAAGTGAAGAAAAATCTCATCCTAAATATAATCGTTGTCATGAGTGTAACTATAATAGATCTACTTGCCAAAATCTTATCGCTTTGCACATCACACTAGGAGCATTGAGTATTAAAAAATAAAACTATTGTGATTTATTTATTGCATTCATGAGTTGTTAAGTATTATCATGACTTGTTGTTGAATAAATGTTGTGAACTATTATGACAAGTTATTGGATATTATTAAATAATATAAATAATTATGGAATGTATTTATTCGACTGTAATAGGTGTTGTATAATAAATCTTATGTACTATTATGAGAAGTTATTGGATATTAATAATTTGTTATGGATCGATATAAATTGTAATGTATTTATTATGAGTTATTATGGATTATTATGAATTATTATGGGTTGTTGTGGGTTGTTAATAGTTTATTATGGATTGTTATGACTTGTTATGTATTGTTATGTATTATTATGTATTGGTATGAGTATTTATAGGTTATTATGGGTTGTTATAAGTTGTTATAGATAGTTTTGATATTACTATGAGTTGTTATAGATAGTTTTTATTGAGAATCAGGAAAATTGTTTGAACCTGACCGACTCGACTGCAACCTGACCGGTAATGTTAGTTTAAGCTGATTGAGTTGGTCGGTTCTGGCTTCTACATTTACTAGTAATTTTTTATGTGATCTTATATTTTTTTATCACACATTTCATTTTCATGTTACTTTAATTGAATTGCTTTGATTTGATTTTACATGTTCAATTCTATTTAACTTATTTGCAACCTTTATGCGATTGACATTGTTTTTAATTGAGTTGTTTTACCTTTATCAAAGTGGAGAATAAATTGGATTGAATTGTTAAGTAGTACGTATTTGATTATTTATCAAAGGGGAAGAAAAATTAAATAGATTGAATTAAATTTGGATTCAATTTGAATTAAATGGTCACTATAGTTTGAAATTTTAGTTAAAAAAATAAAATGTAAAAGGGGACAAGTAATATTAAAATTAAATTAAGAGACAAAAAATGAATTTAGGGAAATAACCTATTAAGGGGGAGCAAAATAAAATGAACTTTAGTTTAAGCATATGTTAAGGGGGAGCATTTTTTAACCTTGAAAATTTGTGAACTTTTAAACCCAATTCAATTTTATTACCAAAATTCAAAAAAAGGGGAGATTGTTAACCAAAACCTTAGTCTAATAAACTTTATTTTGATCTTAGATAATCAAATTAAATAGTACTAATGATTGTACCAAGTGGTATTTTGCTTAAACTTAAAATTTTGGTGAATTAGGTCATGTCCTGATCAGACCATCAATAAGAACTATTGACCCAAAGATTGAATTCTTAGAGCAAATTACACAAAGAAGATCACAGCCAACAGTACTTTCAGATTCTCAGTGGACCAAACTTTTTTGTTCAAAAAATAGTCGAATCCGACCGGACTAGAGTTGAAGATTTTGCTAAAAATTGTCCAATAAATTTTAAGGCCAAAGGTACTCCCAAATTATCAACTGGACAGAAAAGTTCGACTGGACCAAGCCATAAGAAAATTTGTTCAAAAGTTCCAGAGAGTTTCGTGCCTATGGTACAACTAATTTTTAAGTGAACAAAGCCTAGGCCGACCAGACCTCAAATAAGTTCGACTGGACTCTTGAATTTTTTCTTAAGACAACAAGCATGTTTGATCAACTAATGAAAAGATGACATGTGGAAAATTCAAAAAGAGCAAACTCTGAGTTTTCAAATAGTCTAGCTAGACCACAGAAGAGGCCAAATGACCACGTGCTATTTTATTAGTGAAATTTGAATGTTACTCACTTGTATAATAAGAGAATGCCACGTGTATTACTCATTGGAGTTATCTGATCAAAAATAAAAAAAGGTCGATCGGATTAGAGCCAATCCGACCATAAGAGCCATATTCTGACTAGACAATATATCGGTCCGACCATGAAATTACTTTGACCAATAATTGAAGTGGAAGACATTGATTAATAAAGTTGGAACCAACCAATTACCTTTTTAAATAGCTAGTTAGACCTTGAATGGCTATAAATACTTGAGTAAACTTCATTTTTGAATAGAAAAATGAATCACATAGCCAAGATAAACATTTTTAGTTGCTTTTGCTATTCCTGAGTGTTGGGTGTGTGCATTAAACACCATTGTAAAAGTTTGGTGTGAGCTTTGAAATACTAAGTTTAGAGTGAGCATGGGTAAAACTCTTATTGGGTTGTGAGGAATCTCAAACCTTGTAAATGTTTGGTGTAATCTTGATAAAACACCAAGTTAGAGTTGAGCTTGTAAACACTCAAAGCTAGTAGAATATCAACAAGTTGTTGACAAAATGAATGTAGGATTGAAGAATTTAAACTACTATAAATTGTTTGTATTCAATCTCTTCTTTTCTACTCTTCCTTGTTTGTTAATTTTTTAATTTGTCCTATTTTCATCAAATAACCAATTTACCCCCTTCCCTCTTGGTTGCCATCAAGGGACAACACCTTCTCTTTTTCAAAACAGATAACTAATTTTATCATCTTGATTGTTTTCAACTCAAAGCCAATTGTGTTGAATTTATGGATTGTGTTGAATTGATGGTATTTCTACGTATTTTCTGGATTTACATAATTAGCCACATGATACAAGTCGTATTAATAAAATATTCATCCAATTCACATGCTACAATCGAATAATATTGGGTTGAATTAGAGTATTTTGGCTATGTACTTACATTTATGTGCTCATCTTTATTGACATTTTCAAGTGGGGTCTCCACTTTATATGAATTATCTTCTTCCTCTTCAATGGATTTTTCTAGAAGGGAAAAGACCACAAATCTTACTCTCTCCCCTTTGCTTCCTTTTGGTTGACTAGGCAACCTTTTTTTTAATCATGTAATGCTTTGGACTTGATGTGAACCTATAAGAACAATGCCTTGGAACCTAACAACTTTAGGCTTGGATCAACTCCCTTTGAAAGCTGAATCAAGTTACTAAGAAACCTCAACCCAATTCTAACTAATGTGGAAGAGAACTTTGGTATAATTTCACTCAAGTTATTAGCTCTTTGTGAAAAGGTTGAGTCAATAAGAATCAAGACAAGAGACAATCCTCTCAAGATAAAAAGTTTTGTAATTTTCATTCCAAATTCAAGACTCCTAATATAAGACTCATAAGATAGTTTAAATATGGAAAAGTGTTGGAAACCCTATTCTAGCTTATTTGAAAACAAGCATACAAGCATTCTAATCCTAAAATAGCTAACCGAAATAAAGAATAACCCAATAGGTAATTCCCATACAAAACCATGGGCCAAAAGACACCAAAAACCCAAATACAATTATGAAATTCTAGCACATAAAATATAATGAAAATATCCAAAATATAAAATGACATATCCAATTGGGCTTATTAAAGACAACTAGTCTAAATAAACTTCTTGGACTAAACAAAGTGAGATAAGACTTGGATTGGGATGTGAAAGACCAAGCTTCAAATGAGTAGCCTCTTTGTGATTCTTTATGATAGCCAAATCATTCCAAAGTCCTTGGATCATCAAGAGCGTAGCATCCTTACACAGTTGAAGTCGACCTCTCATAACTAGTCCATTGCAAAGACTCAACAAGTCCTTGAGTTTTAGTATAGATTGGTCCTTGGTTGCATATGTACTCGTTATCAACATTGCACAAGGACTAATATATATCATTGCTTCCTTCTCATGACATACAAGTCATTTTCACTTTGAGAACTAGATGAAATAGAACAAACTTGTCGCCATATATTCCTGAAAAAATTTATGGAATCATTATATAAAGTCAATACAAAAACCAATAACAACCCATAATAATCCATAACAATGCATAATGACCTACAAATACACCATTCTTAACTATTTTAATACTTAAACAACATTTACATCATAAAATATTTCAATTTTGAATAATCCCTCAATACCCTATAATAACCCATAACATTCCATAACAAACCATCACAACATACAATTACACCATTCTTAACTATTTGGAATAGTTAGACAACATTTAGAACATAAAATTACTCAATTTTGAATAATTCTATAACAGCTCTTAACAATTCATAACAACCCATAAAAAATATATAATTATACAATTCTTAACTATTTGAAGTATTTAGACAACATTTAGAATAAAAAATTACTCAATTTTGAATAATCTATAAACACCCCCATAACAACCCAAAATAAACTATAAAAACCTATAATTACACAGTTCTTAACTTTTTGAGGAAAGAGGGGATACAAATAATGTAACACCCTTATACCATATATACGTACAATATATATTTTCAGCATATGTAAAATACGCATGTACGGTATAAAAATATCACAGACCGGTTTAATAAAATTTTTTCACATTTCCAATTTAAAATTTCAAATTCTAAATATATAAAAATTAAATAGAATATAAATATTCTTTACTTGTTATAAGAACCAAAAATAAATAATATATATATAAATATCTAAAACAATTTGCCAGAGTTTTGTCTGTAATTTGGACATCTTAAAATTTAGCAATTACTCAACCTGCAAAAAAGAAAACACTTCCAAATAATTTCGAATCACCATCTCAACCATACTTCTCAATTTCACCAAGTTTCTCAAACATTTATTTATATATATATATATATAATTTAAAACACACTTACTCTCCCATTTCAAATACATTGACCCAAACATTCATTATAATATACAATACATAAAATTCAAAACATAATATATTATGCATAAAACTCAAAATATACAATAACATAAAAATATATACATGCTGTTGGTAGTGTTTCTGATCTCGATAGCTACTCAACAAGCTCAACTATAAGTCTAGATCCGACCTGGTCTAGAAGAACTCTCTAGCTCAGATGGGTCTACTTTGTCACCTGCGCGATGAAAACAATCGCACTAAGCCGAAGACTAGTGGTACAAACTTTGATAATAACAATATAACTCGATGCAATACCAAATGCACAATGCATATAGATGTCACATCAATCTACTTTCTTATATTTTTTAAATATTTCATAAGCACAACTCATAACATTATATTGCTCAATTGTATCATAATTCATAATTCACATTAAAACAAAGACAAGTATGGCCCAAAAAGGATCTAATATGCTATTCAAATTTCAGAGTTACTGCTTTGGTCCATAATAACACCATGTGTCTAGCCTCGTAGGCAATATATCCATGGAGTCTAAGGGTCTAGCCGGGTTGAGGTCCAAGAGACTAGCCTAAGGGTCTAATATCCTCGTAGGGTCTAGCCGGCTAGACTGCTATAGTTTTTTAGGCTTACGACCTAGTCTTTTCACCCCAAAAACATCATATTTATCAGTTGGCCTGGCTTATGACCCAGTCTTTTCACCATTCCAGCGTGTAGCATGTAGGCAATCATAGGCATGCCACCAAACCCAGAACTCTAAAAATTGAATAACATACTAGACACACAATTTATTCATTTTTCTCATTATTAATCTCTTTCTCTTTGTCACATATTCAATTTAGGCACATTGCCTTATTTTCACATTTTTTCTCACTTTTCACATCTTTCTCATTTTTCTCATTTTTCTCACTTTTCTCATTTATTATCAATATGAATTCATTTCATTATTCCACATATCTCATTTTTGCATTCACAACACATTACCCAATTACTTTGGGTATTTTCACATAATGTGCATATTTCACATTTTACACAATTTAGTCATTATTAATGGCTTTTCACAATGCATTTAACACATATATGACATTACAAATGTCATAGCATATTATTCATACACAATCAATCAACCAAGTAGCTTAACACATTTTCCAACCAAAATGTGTGAAGTCCAAATGTTATGCAAATATAAACATTATATTCAAAGTTTGTACATACCTCCACCAGCAACCCAAAGCAAGCTAAAAACAACCTTCAATTCAATCTTTTCAACTTGTCCTTCACCACTTGGATGAAGAAAATCAACCTCCCTCAATGCCTAAACCAAATGTGATAGCAAATAATTATTTAGTATCACATTTAATGGCATTTCCAACATTAAACCATAATTACACATCACTCCTACAAATTTCCAAAAATTTAGCTTTTCCTTACTTCAACAATGGAATTCCATTCTAATACAATTAAATTAGTGTTTTAAGTTTATTTATATTATTAAAAACATATTTTAATACATTTAAATCATTTACATTATAAAAATACACTCTTATACACAAAATCTTAAAAATGGCGTAACCTTCCCCCATTGAAGGTTTTCCATTCCAACACAATCCATTACTCATTCCAAGCTTATATTCATCACTTTTAACACTAAACAACATGCTTAAACAAATAAAATTACACAATTTAACCACTTTGGAAAATCACTTTTCCAAAACCCTAAATCTTCACTTCCATTCTCAAACTCCAACCTAACACCACCAAATCCAATATTTGACTTTAAAATACTTGTTTATGAATCAAAACAACTCATTTAGAACCAATTTACACAATTAAAGTTCATATTTTCAAAACCCCAAAAAATCCATAACCCTAAATTCTCTCTCTTCACCATTCTTTATCCAAACTCCATCATCTCTTCAATCTAACCTTAAAATCATTGTTAACTACCCAAAATAATTTCATACACACCCATTCCAACAATTATAACATACTACATCAAACTTTTAAAACTCACATAATCCAAATTTCCAAGGAATTCAAAGAAAAGAGATGAAAACTTACTAATTTTGGTGGAAATCACCAAAAATCCACTTGAAACTTGTTAAATCCTTCAATTTATGGAGTATGAAAGAATCAAATTCTTGGTCTAGCTCCCATGGAAAATTCGGCCAAAGGAAAGAGAAGAAGAACAAGAAGAAGAAGACTTTTAATATTTCTTTTGCTTTCATCTTTTTTTTAAACCACAAATATATATATATATATATATATTAAAATAATTTAATTATTTAATTATTTTTTTAATAAATTAAAAGTTCTAATTTTCCTCTTCCATTCAAAAATATTTTTTTTTGAATTATTTTATTAATTTTGAATTTATAAGATTTAATTACCAAAATACCCTTTTCTTTTAAAAAGTGTTGACTTTTATATATGTTATGTATATTTTGCATATATATCACATTTATATTCCACTTTTTCATTTAAAATCCCTTCATTTTTCATTTAAAACCATTAATTTAATTTATCCTTTTAACTTATAATTTATTTTATCCAATTTTCCAAAATTTAGAAATTTTCAAAAATTTTAGGCTCCCCCTAAAACAAATTTCGTCCTCGAAATTACTTGTTCTCAAATCTGGAACAATTGGGAAAACTGACTCTGCATCGCCTACTCACTTTCCCAGGTCACCTCCTTAGTGGAATGATTCCTCCAAAGGACTTTCACAAGTGGCATCCTCTTATTCCTCAATTCTTTAATCTCTCGTGCCAAAATCACCACTGTTCTTCCTCATAAGTCAGATTTGGACTCACCTCAATGGACTCCACTGACAAGATATGAGATGGGTCAGACCTATATCTCTGAAGCATCGAGACATGAAAAACATTATGTATTATATCCAATTCAGGAATATAAGCCACTGGACCAACTCTCTCCAACACCTCATATAGTCCTATGAAACAAGGACTCAACTTTTCTTTGCGGCCAAATCTCAAAATTTTCTTCCATGGAGACACTTTTAGAAACACTTTATCTCCCACACTAAACTCTATGTCTCTTCTCTTTAAATCTGAATAGGATTTTTGTTGGTTTGAAGCTGCTTTCAAACGACCCCGAATCACCTTCACTTTCTCCTCTATTTCCTTAATCAAATCGGGATAAACCAGTTTACCTTCTCCAACTTCATCCCAACACAAAGGTGCCCTGCATCTCCTGCCCTATAAAGCCTCATAAGGAGTCATCTCAATACTCGACTGATGAATGTTATAAGCAAACTCAATTAATGGCAAAAATTTATCCCAATTCCCGGTAAAATCAATGATACAGCTCCTCAACATATCCTCCAGAATTTGTATCACTCTCTCTGACTGTCCATCTGTCTGAGGATGGAAAGCAGTACTAAAATGCAATTGAGAACCCAAAGCATTATGCAAACTCTTCCAAAACCTTGAAGTAAACCAGGGATCTCGATCTGACACCAAAGAAACTGGGACTCTATGCAACCTGACTATCTCGTTGATATACAGCTCAGCCAACCTCTCAAGAGAAAAATCCATCCAAATGGAAAGAAAATGAGCTGTCTTCGTCATTCGATCAACTATCACCCAGATTGCATCATGCTTCTTCCGGGTCAAGGGCAGTCTAGTCACAAAATCCATTATCACTCACTCACATTTCCACTCTAGCACTGATAAAGGTTGGAGCAACCCTGAAGGAACTTGGTGCTCATCCTTCACTTTTTGGCAAGTGAGACATCTGGATACAAACTCTGCTATGTCCCTCTTCATACCTGACCACCAATAATGTCACTTCAAGTCCTGATACATCTTGGTACTCCCAGGGTGCATAGCAAAAAGTAACTGATGTGCTTCTTCTAATATCATTCTTTTCAATTCTGCATCATCAGGAATACACAATCTATCTCTGTACCATAGACTGCCATCATCCCTCACATAAAAGTCTCGACTCTCCCCCTTCTGACAAACCAACACAATTTTCTAAATTCTCTCATCTGCCAACTGAGCCTCCCTAATATGATCTAACAAGACTGGCCTTAACTGCAACTGAGCCATGAGAGCACCATCATTAGAAGATTCAAATCTAGCAAGCAACGCTCTCAACTCAACAAGCAACAAGAGTGAATAAGCAGTCAAACCTGCCAAAAACTTTCAACTCAAGGCATCAGCAACAACATTTGCCTTACTAGGATGATAATCAATCAAACAGTCATAGTCTTCAATCAACTCTTACCACCGTCTCTGCTAAAGATTCAACTCTCTCTGAACACCCAGGTATTTAAAACTCTTGTGATCCGTATAAATGAAACACTTTTCCCCATACAAGTAATGCCACCAAATCTTCAAGGCAAAAACTATTGCTGCTAAATCTAAATCATGCGTTGGATAATTCAGCTCATGCGGTTTCAACTATCGAGAGGTATAAGCAATGACTCTACCCTCTTGCATCAGAACACAACCTAAACTGCTATGTGAAGTATCACTGTATATCACATATGGTTTACCTTCTACAGGCAGGGTAAGGATAGGAGCCTAAGTCAACATCTCCCTCAGCTACTCAAAACTCGCCTAACACTGATCTGTCCACACAAATTTAACTCCTTTCTGAAGTAATATGGTGAGTGGTGTAGCTATTATAGAAAAACCCTTCACAAATCGACGATAATAGCTTGCCAATCCCAGAGAACTTCTAACCTCTGTTATAGTCTTCGGTGGACTCCAATTCAAGATAGCCTCAACTTTACTCGGATCAACTCTAATACCCTCTGCTGAAACCACATGACCAAGAAAAGCTACCTAATCGAGCCAGAACTCACACTTAGACAGCTTAGCATACAACTGCTTCTCTCTCAGAGTCTGCAATACGATCTGCAAATGTCTATCATGATCCTCCTCATTACGCAAATACACCAAGATGTCATCAATGAAGACCATCACAAACTGATCTAAATATGGTTTGAATACCCTGTTCATAAAATCCATAAAAGCTGCTAGTACATTCATCAATCCAAAGGGCATCACCAGAAACTCATAATGCCCATACCTCGTATGAAAAGCCGTCTTGGGTACATCCACATCTCTGACCCTCAACTGTTTGTACCCTGATCTCAGATCAATCTTAGAGAATACTACTGCTCCCTTCAACTGATCAAAGAGATCAATTATCCGAGGCAAACGATACTTGTTCTTGATGGTCACCTTATTCAACTGCCTATAATCAATACACAATCTCATGGTGCCATCCTTCTTCTTCACAAACAACACAGGTGCTTCCCACGGGGACACACTAAGGCGGATAAACCCTTTATCTAATAACTCCTGCAACTGCACCTTCAACTCTCTCAACTCGGTAGGTGACATCCGATAAGGGGTAATAGAGATAGGAGTGGTACCAGGTAACAAATTGATACCAAACTCCACTTCTCTCTCAAGAGGTACCCCTGACAACTCATCAGGGAAAACATTTGGAAACTCAATATCTGTGGGTATACTTTCAAGCAGGGATCCTGTAATATCCCAAATAATACCCTAAAATTTTGGAATATTAATTGTTGTATTGAATTAAAGGATTTTTAAGTATATGTTTAATTAAGAAAGGAAAAAGAGGAGATGTGTATATGTTGTATAAATGAGGATATATACAAAATATATACAAGTCAATGGGTTTATTTTGGTCAAGAGATATTTTGATTATATTATTAAATATTGTTAGTGGAAGATGATGTAAGTGGGTTGATTATTTTATTGTTTAATTGCTTGGTGGAGAGTGATTTGAGGAGAGAGTGTTTGATTAAAAGAGGTTGACTTTGCTTCACCTTCCTCTTCTTTCTTCTCTTTAGCCGGCCACCATTATCAACCAAAGGAAAAGGGATTTTGTTGCTTCCAAACTCAAAAGACTGAAGGATTTAAAGAAATCAAGTTGGAGTTTTAAGGATTTTCTTCATTTTTGGTAAGTTTCCAACTTGCTTCTTTGTTTTCTTTTGAGTTGTGTTTATGAGTTTGGTGATTGGTTGTTGTAGATGTGTTTATGGTTAATTTGGTATTTTTGGGGTTGTGTTGTTTTGTTAACTTTTATTTTTAAGGTTGGATTGAAGAGAGAAAAGTGTTAAGTTTAGTGAAAGAGGCAAGAGTTGTGGGTGTTGTGATCTTGAGTTGTGTTATATGGTTATGATTGTATTTTTTATGTTTGTAATTGAGTTGTTTTAAGATTTACTCAAGTATTATATGGGTTGTTGATGGTTTTGATTGAGTTTGTGTGTTGTTGATAAGGTTATTGGAAGGTGTTTGTTGGATGTGGCGTTTTGGTGTCAATTTCAGGGTTTTTGGCCTGACACATCCAGGAGCACGGCCATGTCTTTGGGCTTGTCATTGGTTCTATTTTCTGGGTTGTTGACACGAGTAGTGACACACCCATGTCACAGCTTCTGTGTTGTAGTAGCATTGACACGACCAGTGACATGCCTATGTCACTAAGCATGTCATAGCTACTGTGTTGTTGGTTGATTGACACGTCCAGTGACACGCCCATGTCACTGAGCGTGTCATAGCTTCTGTGTTGGAGGAGAATTGACACGGCCAGTGATACGCCCATGTCACTGAGCATGTCAAAGCTTCTGTGTTATGGGTATAGGGCACGGTCAGGCACACGCCTGTGTTGTTGAGCATGTCAAGTGTAGAGTTTGCCCTAGATAGTTCTTATTCTTTTTTTCTCATGTGTATCACTAAGTGAGTGTGTATGATCACCTTTGGATTAGGTTTTGAAGAGATTTGTGCTACCTTAATTCAAGTGTTGAGAGTTATCTTGGAAGAGGAGTTGATAGAGTGGTGTTGTTGCTTTTAGAGATAAGTACAAACTTTGAATGATTGCATACATTTACATGACATTGAGACTTAACACATTTAGTTGAGAAATGTGTTAAGTTACTTAATACATCGTTGATGAATGAATTATATGGTATGATATGCATAATATGAATTATGTTATTGTATCAAAGAAATTGAGTAATGTGTTAGAAATGAAAGGGAATGTGGAATAACATGATGAGTTATATGAAAACATAATGTAACCAATTGATATTGAGATAAAATAGAAGAATGAGAAAAATGAGAAAAGATGATATACTAAGGCAACGAGCCTAGTTTGGTTATGAGAAATGAATTGTGAAAGAGATTGATAATGAGATAAATGAATTAATTGTGTGCCTAGTATGTTATTCAATTTTCAGAGTTTTGGGTTAGGCGGCATGCCTATGAATTACTGGGCAGGTGAAAAGACCGGGTCTTAAGCCGAGCCCAGCTGATAAATATGATATTTTTGAGGCAAAAAGACCGGGTGGTAAGCCTAAAAAACTGTAACAGTCTAGCCGGGTTGAGGACCAAGATACTGGGGCCCAAGGGTCTAGCCAAATTGAGGTCCAAGAGACTGGGTCTGTTACATTATCCATGGATATATATATAGCCTACAGGGCTAGGCACAAGGTGTCAATATGGACCAAAGCAGTAACTTTGAACTTTGAATAGCATATTAGTTTCGTGTTGGGCCCATGTTTGTCTTTGCTTAAATGTGAATTATGAAATGTGATGCAAATGATTAAAATGTTGAGATATAATGCTATGAGTTGATATATTCATATATATTGTTCATGAGCATCGCATTAATCTATATTGAATCAAAGTTTGTACCACTAAGCTTTCTGCTTAGCGCGATTGTGGTTCATTGCGCAGGTGACAGGGTAGATCCGGTTGTGCCGGAGAGCTCATCTAGATCGAGTCGAGTCTAGGCTTGAGATTGTTAGAGCAGTGTTAAATTATGGACATCAAGATCAGAGACAAACTGCCAACATGTATAAATTTCATATTTTTGTATTTAGTGATTTTGATGTAACCTTATGTATACTTCGCTGCTTATTAAACAAATGTTTTGGATAAACTTTTGGGTACTAATGTTATATATATGTATTGTAATGAGAAATATTTTCCCTACTAATTTTATAATATAGGTTAAATATTTTAAGTTTGCTCGGACTAGCTTATGATGATTATATGTTAAAGATTAAAGTTTGGTTTGTTTAAAATGAACCGTGACACCCCTATATTCGGTATACGTATATCGCGTGTTGTGTGGATGTATGCGGTGTGCGTATATGGGATACAGAGGTGTTACATATCCCACTACTATAGTATCTACAACATGAGCAAGATAAGCATCAAATCCCTTCCGAATTATCCTCCCAGCTGAAACAACTGAAACAAACATAGATGAAAGATACCTTTGCTCACCAGATACCACACATCCCTACCATCACATGTTCTTAAAGTAACACATTTCTTCTAACAGTCTACCACAGCCCCATGCTTGGATAATCAATCCATGCCTAAAACTAGATCATATTCCCTGAAAGGCATCTCAATCAGGTCACCGAGAAACTCCTCATCCTGAACAACAACTGGATTATCTTGGTGCACCCTGCTCACCACAACACTATGCCTTAAAGGATTTGTCACTAAGATATCAAATCCTTGGGACTCAAAATGCAATTCAGTCACAGGCAAGATAGATGCACTTATGTATGAATGCGTAGATCCAGGATCTAATAGAGCAATGATTGAAATACCAAATAAAGAAAATGTACCTGCAATGACGGCTGAAGCATCCGGCTGCCTCTGCATCACATAAACCAGCTGAGATAGCCCAGCCTCATCTGGCCTACTGCCCTCGGATGTAGAGCCTCTTCTCTGACTAAACCCAAGTCGACCACCTCTATTAAAACCTCTGCCACCATGACCCCCTCTGACACTGGGTCGAGAAGCTGCAATATCTGCCTGCCTAACCTCTGGTGGCTCGGGACAATATATGATAAAATGGTCTGACGACCCAAATCTAAAACACACTCCCGAATCACCTCTCCACCAGCAGACATCTCTGTGTACCCTACCACAATGAATGCAAGTAGGTGGAGTAGGTCTCTGAGCCACTGGAGTCGGAGCACTAGCCACTGAAACTGCAGGTCTCTGTCTTTATCTCTGCTGCTGTACTGACTTGCCAAACTACCCCTGACTCCTACTAAACCTCTAAAAATGTCCCCTCGGCCTCTCTTCACTGATTAAGACCCTACCTCACTCTGGGGTCTCCTAACTCTAGTCTCCTTAACCCTGGCAGCTGCTGCAAGACTTTGTGCCCTCTCAACACTCCTGGCAGCTGCAACTAACTGAAAAAAATCTTGATACTGATAGCCTATAATGATGCACATGATAGAGGATCTCAGTCCCTTCTCAAACCTCCTGCACCTGTCAAACTCGTCAGAAATGATCTCACCAACATAGTAACTCAACTGGATAAACTCAATCTCATACTTGGTCACTATCCTAGTATCCTATCTCAGACTCAGGAACTCCATCTTCTTTGCATCTTTATACTCTCTCAGAGTATACTTTTGCTCAAATTCCCGCAGGAAATCATCATAGGTCAAGATTGGTAAATCATCCAAAGCATATGGAACCGTCTTCCACAAATCATATGCATCTCTCTACAGAAGAGATATGGCATAATCAAACTTATCTTTTGGACTAGCCTGTAACTGAATGAATACCCTCTAAACCCGGTCTAGCCACTGCTCTACTACAGCAGGGTCTATAGTACCAACAAAATCCTTAGCTCCATACTTTCTCAGTTTATCATACTGCCTCACCGGCAACTGCGGCTGCAGCTGTGGCTGTGGCGGCTGTGGAACTGGAGCCTGCCTCAATAACTCTACCATATGTCATACCCAGCCAGGCGGAATCTCATCAGCTGCTGGTCTCACAAGCAAAGAAATAGACGCCTCACCAGCAGATACAACTCTAGCTCCATCTCTACCCTCATATGGAGCCACACCCTCTACACTATCCTCAGTAGCCTGATGCGGCCGAGATGCCATAACTACCTATATCTGCAAACAAAACAGAAAATACTATATCAGAGATCAGAAACTGTCAGTGCCAATGCATGTATTACAATTAAAAACTATTTTTCAAATCCCCCATTTTCTCTCTCAATCATCCCACCTAGGTTAAGAACTTCAAACCTAGGCTCTGATACCAAAACAAATATAACACCCTTATACCCTATATACGTACAATACATATTTTCAGCATATATAAAATACGCATATACGATACAAAATTATCAAAGACTTGTTTAATAAAAATTTTTCACATTTCCAATTTAAAATTTCAAATTCTAAATATATAAAAATTAAATAGAATATAAATATTATTTACTTGTTATAAAAACACAAAATAAATAATATATATAAAAATATTTGGAAAAAATTCGCCAGAATTTTGTCTGTAATTTGGACATCCCAAAATTTAGCAATTACTCAACCTGCAAAAAGAAAACACTCCCAAATAATTTCAAATCACCATCTCAACCATACTTCTCAATTTCACCAAGTTTCTCAAACATTTATATATATAGATATATATAATTTAAAATACACTTACTCTCCCATTTTAAATACATTGACCCAAACATTCTTTATAATATACAATACGTAAAATCCAAAACATAATATATTATGTATAAAACTCAAAATGTACAATAACATAAAAATATATACATGCTGCTGGTAGTGTTTCTGATCTCGATAGCAACTCAACAAGCTCAACTACAAGTCTAGACTCGACTTAGTCTAGAAGTACTCTCTGGCTCAGCTGGGTCTACCCTATCACCTGCACGATGAAAACAATCACGCTAAGCCAAAGCCTAGTGGTACGAACTTTGATAATAACAATATAACTCGATGCAATACCAAATGCACAATGCATATAGATGTCACATCAATCCACTTTCTTATATTTTTCAAATATTTCATAAGCACAACTCATAATATTATATTGCTCAATTGTATCATAATTCATAATTCACATTAAAACAAAGACAAGCATGGGCCCAAAAAGGATCTAATATGCTATTCAAATTTCAGAGTTACTGCTTTGGTCCATAATGACACCATGTGTCTAGCCCCGTAGGTAATATATCCATGGATAATGTAACAGCCCCAGTCTCTTGGACCTCAACCCGGCTAGACCCTTAGGCCCCAGTATCTTGCTCCTCAACCTGACTAGACTGCTACAGATTTTGAGGCTTAAGGTCCAGTCTTTTCACCCCAAAAACATCATATTTATCAGCTGGCCTGGCTTACCACCCAGTCTTTTCACCATTCCAGCGTGTAGCCCGTAGGCAATCATAGGCATGCCGCCAAACTCATAACTCTGAAAATTGAATAACATACTAGACACAGAATTTATTCATTTTTCTCATTATTAATCTCTTTCTCTCTTTCACATATTCAATCTAGGTACATTGTCTTATTTTCATATTTTTTTCTCACTTTTTCTCATTTTTCTCACTTTTCTCACTTTTCTCATTTATTATCAATTCATTTCATTTCATTACTCCACATATCTTATTTTTGCATTCGCAATACTTTACCCAATTACTTTGGGTATTTTCACATAATGTGTATATTTCACATTTAATACAATTTAGCCATTATCAATGGCTTTTCACAATACATTTAACACATATATGACATTATAAATGTCATAGCATATTATTCATACATAATCAATGAACCAAGTAGCTTAACACATTTTCCAACCAAAATGTGTTAAGTTCAAATGTTATGCAAATATAAACATTATAGTCAAAGTTTGTACATACCTCCACTAGCAACCCAAAGCAAGCTAAAAACAACCTTCAATTCAATCTTTCCAACTTGCCCTTCACCACTTGGATGAAGAAAATCAACCTCCCTCAATGCCTAAACCAAGTGTGATAGCAAATAATCATTTAGTATCACATTTAATGACATTTCTAACATTAAACCATAATTACACATTACTCCTATAAATTTTCAAAAATTTAGCCTTTCCTTACTTCAACATTGAAATTCCATTCTACTGCAATTAAATTAGTGTTTTAAGTTTATTTAAATTATTAAAAATATATTTTAATACATTTAAATCATTTACATTATAAAAATACACTCTTATACATAAAATCTCAAAAATGGCATAACATTCCCCTATTGAAGGTTTTCCATTCCAACACAATCCATTACTCATTCCAAGCTTATATTCATCACTTTTAACACTAAACAACATGCTTAAACAAATAAAATTACACAATTTAACCACTTTAGAAAATCACTTTTCTAAAACCCTAAATCTCCACTTCCATTCTCAAACTCCAACCCAACACTACCAAATCTGATATTTGACTTTAAAATACTTGTTTATGAATCAAAACAACTCATTTAGAACCAATTTACACAATCAAAGTTTATGTTTTCAAAACCCCAAAAAATCCATAGCCCTAAATTCTCTCTCTTCACCATTCTTTATCCAAACTCCATCATATCTTCAATATAACCTTAAAATCATTGTTAACTATCCAAAATAACATCATACACACCCATTCCAACAATTATAACATACTACATCAAAATTTCAAAACTCACATAATCCAAATTTCCTAGGAATTCAAAGAAAAGAGATGAAAACTTACTAATTTTGGTGGAAATCACCAAAAATCCACTTGAAACTTGTTAAATCCTTCAATTTATGGAGTATGGAAGAATCAAATTCTTGGTCTAGCTCCCATGGAAAATTCGGCCAAAGGAAAGAGAAGAAGAAGAAGAAGACTTTTAATATTTCTTTTCCTTTCATCTTTTTTTTAAACTACACACACACACATATATATATATATATATATTAAAATAATTTAATATTTAATTATTTAATTATTTTTTTAATAAATTAAAAGTCCTAATTTCCCTCTTCCATTCAAAAATAATTTATTTTTCAATTATTTTATTAATTTTGAATTTATAAGATTTAAATACCAAAATCCTTTTCTTTTAAAAAGTGTTGACTTTTATATTTGTTATGTATATTTTGCATAAATATCACATATATATTTCATTTTTTCATTTAAAATCTCTTTATTTTTTTATTTAAAATTATTAATTTAATTTATTCTTTTAAATTATAATTTATTTTATTTAATTTTTTAAAAATTAAAATTTTCAAAAATTTTAATATGTTTCAAATATGCTCTCTTAATATAGCTTGTTCTCTCGCTCATCGGGTTTACTGTAAATTCACTACTGATCAAGTTTGATTTTTCTTTTCTTCCCACTAGCTTGGCTGGAAATCTTATAGGCTCTTTCTTTGATTTTCTTCTAAGATTTGGATCTTCTTATTACTATTTTAAGATACCATATTGTGATTTTCTTCATCGGACTAACTGTCGTCTTAGCCTCCGGCGGCTGAGATCAATGACTTCATCACCAGTTTTCTCCCCCAGTGCACTTCACTACCCATGGACATCTATACATTGAGATAATTTTGACTCTGCTCAGTTCTGGGTTTTGGGTTCTCTCTATCCTCTTCTCCAATTTGCTTAGTTCTCTGTATTGGGTTAGTAGTCACTATAAGAGCTTCAGTTAGGTCATGTTATGCAGTCTCCCCTGTTGATATATGGATTCACAAGGGCAATTAGAGGAGGATTTCTTTACTACATTTGATTCACTCCTATAGTCTTAGGTTATTCTTGCTTGAATGGTTGTGATAGTCCTAGATTGAAGCTTGCCTCCTAAGCGATTTCTAAGGTGATCTCCATTTACTCAGGCACTCCTGTATTAAGTCAGGTTGTAATATGTCCTCTTAATGTTCTGTTTGCTTCATTATTGATTAAATAGTGATAATCACTGAAGTGACTAGCAAGCCCCTCTGGTTCTTATTGATCTACTCAAATTTTATATAGCTCTTGGTACTAGTTGGTGGATTGTATATTATATGTTCATCTATTATTCTGTCTATAGTAACTACACTGATGGAGTATTTTGGATCTTTTAACTGGATATTTGTTTGATATTTGGAGGTGACTAGTTGCAAGATTGAACATATTCTCTTTAATTTGCATATCCTCAGACCTTATTCTGACATGATCTTACAACAGTCTCTTAATTGCGATCATACCATTCTGCCAATGTGTTCCATTGCTTGTTTCGATCTTGCTAGTATTGGACAGCTCTTATACTGGTTTTAATGGCAATTTTAGCTTGGAATTGCCAAGGTTTTGGCAATAGCCTTACCAGGAAAGGTCTAAAACATTATCACCAGGGACCAACCGAATATTATCTTCTTATATGAAACAAAACAAAAGAAAGATTTTATGGAAATTTATAGATGTAAATTTAGATTTGATTTTAGATTATACTCTGATACTAATGCTATAGCGGGTGGTTTATGCTTATGGTGAAGGGGAAATTGGCTAATCCAAGAGTTAGCAACTGTACCAAACTTCTTGCACACTCCAGTTTATGATTCAAATCAAAACTTCTCTATTATCACCTTTGTTTATGGTAGTCCATACAATGAGAATCAATAATTTTTTTTTCTAATCGGTAGCAAAATTTAAAGGGGCAAAGACTTTAATGATATTAAATTGAAGTCTTTGCCCCCATTAAACCCAATATCACTAAGGAGTAAATCCTCAATCCAAAAGACTTCGATTTCAGATGGGGGGAATACTTTGCTTCCTAGATTGAGGATTTACTCTTTAGTGACATTGGGTTTAATGGTTTGATGATCGCCTGGACAAATAAAAGGTATGGAGAAGCTAATATCCAATAAAAACTAGATAGAGGGCCAGCCAATTTTGAGCGGAGAATGAAATTCAACTAAGAGAATATTTGTCATGACCCTTTTCAAGGCTTAGATCAGAGGCCCCTCCTTTTATTCAGTTTAAACAGGAAGAATCGGCCGAGAATTTGTAGGTTTGAACAAAAATGGATGGAAATAAATGAATGCAAGGACTAGGTTCAATAAGGTTGGAATCAAATAGTGTATGATACTAACCAATTCATTCTATGCCAGAAAGTCAAGGAAATGGAAAGAGGTATGAAATATTGGGATAAAAGCAACAATTTGAATGCAAGAAGAAGAATTGATTAATTGCAGAAAGAGCTAGAAAGAATATACCAAAACCCTGCAGATAATCTACAAGAAAGAGAAAAGCATATCAGAATAGAATTGGAAGAGAGTTGGAGAACAGAAGAGATATTTTGTTCCAAAGATCTAAGCTTAAATGGTTCGTAGATGGGGATAAAAACACCAAATATTTTCATGCTACAAGAATCCAAAGAAGACAAGCTAATCTCATCACTAGACTGCGATCCAAGAGTATGGTTGGATAAGGAAGATGAATTCCAAAACCTTGTACTGCAACATTTCTAGAAGTTGTTCTAAGCGGGTTTACTAGCTGACCAAGATGAGATTTTTGAATGTATTAATAAGGTGGTTCTAGATATACTTAATGAAGTTTTATGTTCCATGGCTGAAGAGGATTAAAGAAACAAGTAGAAAGGAAACATAATTTGAATTAGGAGCTTAATATGAGACTCTTCTCATCATGTAATTGCCGCAGATGAGTTACGTATATATACAGAAAGTGGAGGATTAAAGAAACCAGCAGAAAGGAAACATAATTTGAATTAGGATCTTAATATGAGACTCCTTCTCATAATGTAATTGCCGCAGATGAGTTATGTATATATACAGAAAGTGGTTATAACAGTCCTATTCTAAAGGAAATTGTTACAATCTGGTACAAGATGCAAATCCTTTACACCCCCCCCCCCCCCTCCCTCAAGCTGGTGTTGGAGAGAAATCAACCAACCCAAGCTTGGAGACAAATGTGCAATAAGAGTGTGAGGGCAAAGACTTTGTGAACATGTCAGCGAGCTGCATTGAAGATGGTAAATGTGGAGTACTGATCAGACCCGCTTGCAATTGACTTCGAACAACGTGACAATCTATATCGATATGCTTTGTGCGCTCGTGAAAAACAGGATTAGCTGCAATATGGATGGCTGCCTTGTTATCGCAATGTAGTGGAATTGGTTGATCAATGTGAATGTGAAAATCAGTTAAAGAAGAAGTAAGCCACTGAAGTTCACACACAGTAGATGCCATTGCTCGATATTCGGACTCTGCCGAGGACCGACTGACCGTTGATCGCTTCTTAGTCTTCCACGAAACCAATGATGTACCCATAAAAATACAAAAACCAGTAATGGAGCGCCGAGAATCACTACACGACGCCCAATTAGCATCAGAGAAAGCTCGTAACTTCAAATCATTTTTAGCCTACAAGAATAGTCCGGTGAAACTGGTACCCTTTAAATATTTGACAACGGTTAGAGCAGCCTTTAGGTGGGAATGATGGGGAACCTGCATAAACTGGCTAAGTTGTTGAACAGCGTAACTTATATCTGGTCGAGTCATGGACAGATATAGTAGGCGACCAACAAGACGTCTATAACTTCCCGAATCCTGCAACGGATATCCCATATCTGTGCCGAGCTTCATGCCTTGAATATAAGGACTGTCTGCAATTTTGGCATTCTGTAGACCAGTATCTTGAATAATATTAGTGATAAACTTATGTTGAGTCAAGAACATACCAGCATCTGTCCGCGCCACCTCAATGCCCAAAAAATACTTCACATCCCCAAGATCTTTAATGGTGAATTTCCTGTCTAAATAAGCCTTCAATTCTGAAATTAATGCAACAGATGGACTGGTGATTAAGCAATCATCTACATAAACCAAGAGAGCAACAAAAGAGTCACCACTGCCTTTAGTGAATAAACAATGATCAAAAGAAGACTGTTTGAACCCCTGGCTTAATAAAGAAGATGTCAATTCTTTATTCCACTATCTACCAGCTTGCTTTAACCCATAAAGAGATCTCTGCAACTTGCAAACCTGTCCCTCTGCAGCTTTGTCATAACCAGGAGGAACCTGCATGTAAATATCTTCATCAATAGTACCGTGCAAGTAGGCATTATTGATATCCAGTTGCTGAACAATCCAAGAATTGGCAACTGATATAGTCAAGAAAACACGAACAGTAACCAATTTTGCTACAAGAGAAAAGGTATGTAGATAATCCAAGCCAAGCAACTGGTTGTAACCCTTGGCGACAAGCCGAGCCTTATAGCGATTGATGCTGCCATCTGCATTATATTTAATCCTGTACACCCACTTACAACCAACTGGTTTAGTATTAGGGGGCAAATCAGTCAATATCCAAGTGTTATTTTGTTCCAATGAATTCAGTTCATTATGCATGGCATTTACCCAATTCATGTTTTGTTTAGCTTCATTATAATTGCAAGGTTCTTTAAGTTTAGACAACTGCGCAATAAAGGACATATGGGAGGTGGTAAAATTTATTTGGGAGGTGGATGAGGCACCAGTATCATATTCATTAAGCCAGGCAGGTGCTCGACGGGTTCAGGTGCTACGACGAACTCCTTGTGAAGGAACAATAATTCTGGAAGTAACAGTATCATCTTCCTCGCGTGCGTCTGCACCAATTTCAGCAGGGGAAACAAGTAAATTATGGGAAGGGGTTGGAGGTTCGGTGCTGGATAGGATGGACGCAGCGGGAGGTTCGGGTTGTGAAGTGTGGGTGGAAGAAGAATCTGTAATAATGGGATCATTATCAACGGCACAAGTGGGTAGCACAAAAGTAGTTACATCTGCTGGATTTGTTTGGTGAAAGGGAAAAATATTCCCCATAAAGATAATATCTCGGGAAGTAAGGATAGTCTTAGTGGTTAAACAATAAAGCTTATATGCCTTTTGATTTTGAGCATAACCCAACAAAGCACAAGGAAAAGCTCGAGGATCAAACTTCTATTTGTGGGGAAAAGTGTTTGTAGCATAACAAAGGCAACCAATGGTGCGAAAATAAGTATAATTTACTTGCTTCCCATGCAGTCTTTCATAAGGAGTTTTCCAATCCAAATTTTGAGAAGGCAATCGATTGGCGATATGTGTGGCAGCCAACAACAATTCAGACCAAAAAATGAGAGGAAGCTTGGATTGAAAAAACAAAGTGCGAGCAATGTTCAGCAGTGTTCGATGCTTCCGTTCGATAACCCCGTTCTGTTGAGGGGTATATACACAAGATCTTTGATGTAAAGTGCCATGTGCCTGTAAAAAAGAACTACATGCAACATTCACAAATTCTGTCCCATTATCGATGCGTATAGCCTTGACCCGTTTGTCATAATGTGTAAACACATAATTAAAGAAAGACTTCAAAGCAAGCAGCACCTGGTCTTTGGTTTTCAACATATAAGTCCAACAAAACCGACTATAATCATCAACAATGGTTAACATATAAATAGCATTGGTAATAGACTTCAATTTATATGGTCCCCACAAATCAGCATGAACCAGATCAAACACATGCACAGAAGAAATAGCACTAGTGGGAAAAGACAATCTCGTTTGCAACAGGACAAACTGGACACATTAATTCAGTATAATCATAATGAGCAACACCATCCACATGTTTCAAACGTTTAAAAGAAATGTGTCCTAATCTGGCATGCCAAAGCAAGGCCAAGTGCTGATTATGCTCGGAACAACGAGCAACAGAATTACAACTTATTTGCTTTAAAAAAGAATCTTTCGTCAAATAATAAAGATCGCTGATCACAGTCCCCTTTGCCAAAACCGCACTAGTCAGTAAATCCTGGAATAAACAATATTCAGGAAATGAGTGCACGGATAAACCACAAGTTCTGGTGAGAAGACTAACTGATAAAAGGTTACAACTGAAAGATGGGACATACAGAACATTGTATAACACAATTCTGGCATTCAATCTGACATTACCAATATGAGTAACCAAACGGGTTGAATTGTCAGGTAATCTGATGGTTGTGGGTGGATTAAGCTTAATGACATAATCATAGAAACTAAGATGGGGTGTGATATGATCAGTTGCGCCAGTGTCTATTATCCAATTGTTCTTGCAATTAAAATTAATGCTATTAAAAACAGAATTGAGTAAAGTACCTGCGAAGTTCACGCTTCTGACATCCCCATCAACGTGTGCACTGCTACTGCCTTTGGTATTAAGGAATTTCTGAAACTCCTGTTGCAAGTAATCGGACATTCCTGTGTTCAGAGACTCAACTCCCTTTTGCTGCGGTATCACCGAAGGGGTATCGGCTGTTGCAACTTGAACAACACTGTTGACACTGTAATACTTGCGGACATCCACTCCTTTCTTCCGTTGCAAATCAATAAACCAGTCTGGGTAACCATGAATAAGAAA
Organism: Garcia nutans; assembly: GCA_947685225.1. Taxonomy (NCBI): domain Eukaryota; kingdom Viridiplantae; phylum Streptophyta; class Magnoliopsida; order Malpighiales; family Euphorbiaceae; genus Garcia; species Garcia nutans. The sequence continues at coordinate 32,738,992 of CANTUV010000013.1, forward strand.
ACAATCATCAATGGTATGCCCTGTAGTTTTGCACTTAGTGCAATACTGTTTCTTTCGATCTTCTTTGCGTGAGGAAGAAAAATTTCTGGTATGCCCAGTCCCAACACTACCTCGGTTACCTGATGAATTCCATTGGACAAGCATAACTGCAGTAGTTTTAGAGGAGGCAGTAATGTTGGTTTGCACCTCCCGTTGTTTCTCAACGCTCAAGACCATGGAAAAAGCTTTGTTGATGGAAGGTAATGGGTCTTGGAGCAGAATCTGATTTTTCACATTATCATATTCGTCGCCTAACCCCATCAAAAATTGCATCAGCCGCCGATTTTTTTCATAATCGGCAATCATAGTACCAGAATCACAACAAACAAGTAACGGAGCTAGACAATTCAATTCATCCCACTTGCATTTCAAATTCGTATAATAATCTGTGACAGAACTGTTACCTTGTTTATATCCTATGATTTCTCGTTCAATTTGATAAATCATCAGCCCATTACTCTCCCCATAACGCTGTTTTAATTCGTCCTAAAGAGCTTTCGCATTCTTGTAGAATACAAACGCATTAGAGATATCTTTGGATATGGCGTTCAACAGCCAGGAAACCACTAAGCTATCTGCCGTCAGCCACTTGTCATAATCATCCGATTCTGGTGACGGTGCTTTGATTTTTTCGTTGATAAATCCGAGCTTCTTCTTTGCTTGAAGAGTGATTTGAACAGATCGGCTCCAAGAGAGATAATTTGGCCCCGTCAGAGGAGTGTTAACAAGACTGGAACCAGGAGCTTTGGAATGATTAACATGATACGGATCATCCACATTATTTTTTGTGGTAATAGCAGTGAGAATCTTCGCTAAATCATCTGGAGACATCATCGTAGTTGCTCTGATACCATGAAGAGGATTAAAGAAACCAGCAAAAAGGAAACATAATTTGAATTAGGAGCTTAATATGAGACTCCTTCTCATCATGTAATTGCCGCAGATGAGTTATGTATATATAAATAAAGTGGTTATAACAGTCCTATTCTAAAGGAAATTGTTACAATCTGGTACAAGATGCAAATCCTTTACAATGACCCCAGACTAAGAGATTAGAGATGCAACCTTTAGCATGGGGGTTATAAAGCACCTAGACTAGATGGCTATCCAGGGCTTTTTTTTTATTATACTTTATGGCTATTATTAAAGATGATGTTATTAAAGTATTCCAAGACTTCTTCACCAACGGTCAAATGCTAAGAGAACTTAACAGAACAAATGTTGTGCTTATTCCTAAATTTCACTCTCCAAAAACTGTAAGTCAATTTAGACCTATCACTTTACGTAACTTTTCCTATAAAATTATTTCTAAATTGTTAGTGCCTAGATTAAAGCCACATATACAACACTTTATTCTCCCATCTCAAGGGGCTTTCACTCGTGGAAGAATCATTCATGAGAATATGCTAATTGCACATGAGTTATTTCATCACCTCCACTCTAATGGAGCTAAGCATAATCATAAGATGGTACTAAAGCTTGATATAAATAAGGCTTATGACAAAGTTGAATGGAGATTCCTAGAAAAAGTGTTGAAGGTTATGGATTTTTCAAACAATATGTGTCTATAGTGTCGTATAATATTTTATTTAATAGGAGTAGCATTGGTACCTTCCACCCTTTCAGAGGACTTAGACAAGGGGATTCTTTATCCTTCTTCCTCTTTCTTTTCATCCTTAACACCCTCTCCTTCTTGTTAGACAAAGTGGTATAGAGTGGGAAACTTTTGGGACTTAAACTGGCTAGAACTACCCCTACTTTGACTCATTTATTGTTTGTCGATGATACTTTACTTTGTATAAAAGCTAACTTTGTTGAAGTGGCTAATCTGAGTAGCATTATGAAGATGTATTATGATGCTTCTATGCAGCTAGTAAACTTTGCTAAGCCAAGCATTACTTTCAATAATTTCACTCCTGCGGAAACTAAATCCCACTTAGCCAATATATTGGGAGTTAAGCATTAAAGGGTAGTGAAAAATATTTGGGCATCCCATCTCTTTAGTGTAAATCAGAAATAGAGGCGCTGGGTTTTCTCTTTGAAAGAGTCCCTTTTAATTCGGATCAAATTTGGTCCTAATTAAAAAGAGTGGATTAAGTTTGGTTTTAATATATATGTCCACATAAAATTCAATCTGATTTTTAAAGTCTAAATTAGATCCGGTCCAATGATTTAAGTTGAGCTTTTAAAGAAAACCAGACTATCAGTTCGGTTGGCCTATCCAATTTAATATGAAACATTGCTCATATCGAATTGGCCAAGGCCAATTCAACATGAGGCAGCTTCCATGCATGTTTATGCCTCTTAATCAACTTTAAACTTGAAGATAGTGTTAGAAATTATTTATGACTTTAGGAAAAATACTAAAGTTGCCTGCTGCCTATAAATATGTGAGTTAAACAGTAATTAGGGGGAGAGCAAATTAAAGAGACATAGAGTGAATAAAGACAAAAAGAGAAGCGATTAATACAACTAACACAAAGGCAGTAGCTGAAAGCAAATAACTGTCTTCAGATTGCATTCGCTCGGTTAAGATCATAATTGATCCAAGCAGTAGCATGAAGGAGTTTGGTTTGCAGATTAACATTGGTGGAGCCAACAAATGAAGGTACGATTTACTAACTCATTTTGATTGAATTCCATTACTTATCTTCATTATTTAATACGGTAGAATTCATTATTATTTTTTTGGTTTAGAAATTTCATCTAGTAACCATATCCCTAGGATTAATTGATGATTTAAACTTTAGCTTGCATATTTTAAAACCCTAGTTTGCATGCTTAATTTCATTTTGCATATTTTGATCTTAGCTTGCATGTAAAAAATCTAAAACCCTAATTTATATTTTAAAACCCTAATTTTCAAACTAAAACCCTAATCATATTATAAAACCCTAATTTTGCATGTTTAACTTTAGTTTCATTAGCAAAATTTTAACTCCCCAACAAAATCCTATCTTGTATCACACTATAATTCATTAATATTAAGATTTACTTATGATTGCAATTTTTGTGATTGATCTTAATTTCATTCGTTTAGCCTTAATTTTATAATTCTTTATATGTTTATGAATTGCAATTTCTTATTATTTGATATTTTGAGATTATAAAAGGCACGTTTCTACCTATGGTATGTGTCTTAGTTTATTTAAATTATTTCTTTTGTTATCTTACTTATTTTATTTTTAAGACAATTGTAAGGGACACATTTTCACTTTTTGGTGGGTGTCCTATTTTATTTGTATTTTAGACTTGAATATTGTAAGGTCATATTTTCATCTAGTATGAGTGTCCATTTTATTAGTTTGATTAATGGTATGATGTTATTTATTTTAATTACTTGTAATGTGAATAATATTATAATAATTTAAAATTTTAATAATATTTAGACCTAAAAAAGAGGCCGGTTCCAATACTGGGTGTTATAGGGGTGCTAGGTTATTCTCATATTCTCCATGCATACCCAACTTTCTAAACCTAAGTAGGGAGTTGGGGATTTCTTAGGAATAGAGTCATCCACCCCTTTCTATTTCTTTCTTGGCCCATCCAGGTAGCGACTCCAAATTCTCCAGCTTTAGGCCCGTTTCTCTAAAGCCAGAGCCTAATAGTGCCGAAGTTGCAAGAACCATTCCACTAGGAGTATGAGCAAAAATCTCCGCTCATAGTCCTATCCAAATTATAATCATGGAAGCACAAATTCTTATCCTTTGTAGGTAAAGAAATTCTAATCAAGGCAGTTATCATAGTAATCCCCTCCCACATAATGTCTTGTTTCCTAACACTAAAAGGCTATTGTCAAAAGCTGAATTTCTAGTGAAAACAGGTTGACATGAATAAAGGTATTTGTTGGAGGAAGTAGGAGGTGATTTCAAAATCAAAATTTAAGGGAGGTTTGGGCTTCAAGGACTTTGAATTATATAACTTAGCACTTCTAGCCAAACATTGTTGGAATCTCCTAGAAGATAGAGACATACTATGGTTTCATCTGGCTAAAGCATCTACTTTCCTCATTCTTACTTCTATAAAGCTTGATTGGGATTCAAACCATCTTGGGGGTGGAGAGGACATTAAATATATTAACACCATTAAATATATTAACTTGGGACCAGATGATGAAGCAGATAGGCTAGTATGGCATCTAGAGAAAAAAAGGCAAATTATCCTCCAAATCAATTTATCATTTTGTCTCTAATTATAGACAGTACTCGTATTTTAGTGCACCATCTATGAATTGACCTCCGAACTTTGATTGGAAGAGCATTTGGAAAGTACAAGTTCATCCCCAAAATTTAGAATTTTATTTAGAGAGCTAGTACAAACTCTATTATTGTCAAGGACAATCTATGCAGACATAAACTTAACACCTCTAACATGTGCCCCTTATTCAATAATTCCATAGAATCCACCTTACATATGCTTGTTCTTTGTGATCATGCTAAGGCTACATAGTTTAGCTCTAATGTGGTGTAACACCCTAATACCATATATGCGCATAACACACATACAACGGTATATGTAAACTACACATGTACAGAATGAGAATGTCACTATTCCATTCTTACGATCATTTCCATTTTCATTATAAAAATATTGTAAAATCATAACATACTTAAAAGACAAATAAAAAAGTATATTAAAAATTTTTGAAAAAAATTCGTCAGAGTTTTGTCTGTATTTTAAACAATCCCAAAATTCAATTTACATAACCTGCAATACAATACACTCCTAGATATCCTTTTAATACATCCATTTCTCCAAAATGGCCCAACGGCCCAAAACAATCAATATTTCAGAAAACACATTCAAACCTTTTTAGATATTAATATATATATATATATGTATGTATATCCTATGTGTGACTTCTATTATTTAATCTAAAAGAAGAATCTTTATAATTTACATTATGACCACATTTATACATATTTTTACAAAATGTCAAAAATAAAGTTTAAAATATTTACATGAAATGTGAAGGCTCTGGTCCGTAGCAGCGCAACAATTCCTAAAATGACCACTACAACCTAGACCTGGGGTAGTCTAGCAGCACTATCCAGAATCTCCGGATCAACTCTGTTACCTGCACGATGAATTTCAACCGCGCTAAGCATAATGTTCAGTAGTACATAATTTAATATACATGAATATAAAATAAATGCTATATGTGTGAGATCATAACATATATTATGTTTCAATGTCAAACAAAGTATACATACAACTTATTAGCATACCAATCATTCATAGACACACAATGGGCCCATACAACCCTATATTCTATTCTAATTCCAGAACTACTGTTTTGGACTATCTCAATCATTCGTGACACTAGTGTGTCTCGCTTAAAGGCGTCGTGCTATCAGTAACACCAGTGCGTCTCACCCGAAAGCATCATACTATCCAATAACAATATTCTAGAATTAGACTGTATATATGGAAAGATACAATCATATTTCATTATCTACTACTCATAATCAATGTCATTTTCTCATTCTTTATAAATGTAGTTAATTTTACATCCTAGTGCAACATTTGCAATTTTCTCATTTTTCACATACCATCACTTTTATTCATTTTTTTAAAGGTCATACCATACAACAGTAATTCAAAATAAGCATTGTTACTCCAAACAATGCCACATATACAAACACATTATCATTCAAGTAGCATAACACATTTTTCGTATTCAATGTGTTATGGCTAAAAGCAATACAATCAATATTATTAAATGCCAAATTATTTACATACCTCCTTAATGCACAAAAGTGAACCAAAGCTCCGCCTCACTTCCAAATCCCTTAGCACCCTTCACTTCTTAGTTGGTGCAATGACTAACTACTCAACACTTAAACAAATGTGAATGTATAGCATACATTAGAATCACATTTTAAGGTGTTTACAATATAAAACATAAATTAAAACACATTCCACCATTTTTCCCTTTACTTAGGTCTAAGGCACTTTAACATTAAAACTATAATTGAATCCATTCTAAAATGAGTTTTAGGCTCAAATATGCCTATAACATCATATTTTAAGACACTTTAAGCAATTAAACTCAATTTAGAAACACTCCTCCCAAAACCCTAAAATGTGCCTCAACTCACTTTCATTCTTGTCCAACCATTCCCAATTATCAATTTGAGTTCATTTCCATCATTTTTATTCATTTAAACAATTTAATCACACCCATTCAAAATTCCAAACTTCACATAATCATAACTTTAGATTAAGCTTCAATTAAAGGAAAAGAACTTACTAATTAAGGAGAGAAATTACCAAAACTATCTTAATTTCTTGAAACTTGAAGAATTAGATGATTGGAATGGCAAAATTTCCTTCCCTTGGCTATGGTGAAATTGGTTTTTGGAGAGGAGAACAGAGGAAGAAGATGACATTTTAAATTTTGATTTTCTTTCTTCTTTAAATATTAACCATATATATATTATTATATTATTTTAATTAATTAATTAATTATTTATTTTAAAATGATAATTTATGTCTTCCATTCATAATTTATTTATTTTAAATTGTTTAATTAACTTTAATTTTATAAGGTTTATTTACCATTTTGCCACTCAACCATTTGACTTTATTAATCAATGTTGACTTTTGTATATGTTATATATATTTAATGTATACCCCACATATACAATTATATTTTCACTTCTAACCCTTCGATTATTCTTTAAGTAATTTATTTAGTTCATTTAATTTAATTTAATTTTTGTAAATTAACAGATATTACATGTGGGATTCATCCCAGATGCTCTAAATAGTTCATCCTTTGCACGGTGGTGGTGGATAGATGTCTTAAATATTGTCAAACAAAGAGGTGATGATTCCTTACTTCATAGAATATCATATTTGTGTTGGGGCATTTGGAAGACTTGTAATGCTTTTTGTTTCAATGGAGTCTCTCCTAATCCCCCAAATTCTATAAGGAGCGGTAAGCATTCTCATGATATGTTTGGTTATGCTCAAAAGGGTAGAACACCAATTAATGGCTCATCATCTACAAGGGTCTAAGCAAATAGACAATTGGCATGGTGCCCTTCATCATCAAGTTGGACAAAAATCAACACGGATGCCACTTTTAAAGGACACTCTTTAGCTAGTATGGTAATCATAATGCGAAATTCTACTAGATTACTAATTGATGGCTTGAGTTGTTTAATAAATGCAATCTCTCCTTTATATAATGAAGCTCAAGCAATGTATCTAGCTATACAAAGAGCTATTAATCTTTGACTCCATAATTGCATTTTTGAAAGCGACAATCTCACTCTAATCAAGGCCATACAGGATTCTCCCAACTGTCCCTTAGATATTGAATATGTTGTATTAAAGTTTATTAAACTAGCTCAATTTCTAGGCTCGTTCGATTTCTCCCATGTTTGTAGAAGGGTAACAAGCAAGCTGATTGGCTCGCCAAAGTTGTTGCCCATTACAGACTTAACTCTAATTAGCTAGCTATCCGTCCACATGTTTTGGACATGTTGTTGTATGCTGATTCATCTTAATATATATATATATATATATATTTCTCATTATGCTAAAGAAAACCTATTTGAAATAGCTAGACAACATTTGGAACAAAAAATAACTCAATTTTAAATAATCTCATGACAACCCATAACAACACATAACAATCCATAATAATCCACAACAATCATAAAAATCTACAATTATACAATTCTTTACTTTTTGAAACACTTAAATAACATATACAATAAAAAATAATTCAATTTTGAATAATCCCTTAATACCCCATAACAATCCATAACAACTTATAAAAACCTACAATTACGTAATTCTTAACTATTTAAAGTTGTTAGATAACATTTAGAATAGAAAATAACTCAATTTTGAATAAAAAATTATTTGGAAAAATATACAATTACAATTACATAATTCTAAAATATTTAGAACAATTAGAAAATTTTTAGAATAAAAAATTACTCAATTTTGAATAATTCCTAAACACCCCCATAACAACTCATAACAACGTACAATTACATATTTCTTAACTATTTGAAACAATTACACAATATTTAGATCAGAAAATAATTTAAGTTTGAATAATCCCTTAACATCTAATAACAGTTCATAACACATAATAATCCATAAGGCATAATATATCTACAGCCCCATGTACTTATTTATTTTGATCACTTTGCACCATATATTTATATATTTGTCAGATTACTCTTTGTACTTGTGTATTTGGTTCCAATAGATACTTATATAATCACATATGGTCATTTGCCCCTTGTACTTGTATATTTTGTATTAAATAGATAATTATATGCATATGTATCACTATTTTTGTCTACGTATCTATTGAGTATGAAATAAATAAATGCAAAGGGGTAAAGTGACCAATAAATAATTCTATAAGTGTCTATTACAAAAAAAAAAAAGACAAATATAAAAAATAATATGATAAATATATAAATACAAAGGGTCAAATGACCAAAATAGACAAATACAAAAAGTTACGGATCAATTAGGCCCAATTCATAATAATTGAAATAAGATCCAATAACACTCTTCAAGTATAATGAAAATCTCATTTAAACACTTAAAGGTCTTTTTTGGTCAAATTAAATTTTTTTTATAAAAAATAGTTCAATTAAACCCTCGTTGGACGGAGGTTAGATTTCAGTTTACATTCGTCTAGATACTACTATGGGTTACACATGTCTCAATATTATTGGATTGTAAAAAATTAAAAATAATTAAATTTAATAATAAAAATAATAAAATTTAATTGTGATATTAGAACTACTACTACTGTTATTCGTATTATCATTATTATTACGCTTTAAACCTAACTACTGCATCTACTTCACAAACACAAAGGAATCAAAATCTAACTTAAAAAAATCTACTAAAAACACGGGTGGAAATCACATTCAGACTATTCTCCTTTAAACTCTTTCTTGTTGAATTTAACCGTCGTCATCAGCAGAGGCCTTTGAGCCTGAGGTACCAGTCTTCTTTGGCAAAAGAAGGTTATGGATATTTGGCATCAGACCTCCATTGTTAATAGTAACATCACCAAGAAGCTTGCTCAGTTCCTCATCATTCCTCACAGCAAGTTGAATATGGCGTGGAACAATTCTCGTCTTATTATTGTATATTCTCATATTATGGCCTTTTTAGTTTCTCGAATTAGCTGGAAATGCAGCCTGTACAAATCCAAAACCCATAAATTTCTTGGAGAAAATATAAATACACATAAACAGATCCAAAACCCATAAATAACTCTTTCCAATTAAAGATTTGGAAAGGAATAGTTATAGATTCAAAATCTCTATGGGACTTTTGTGATAGAATAACTGTAAACATATACTTTGACATGCTAAAAAAATTTAAAATCAATCCCAATTTATGATTCACATGGAGTAATTCCAAGATTTTTACAAAAAAATTATCTTCATCACCATCATCCAACCATAACCATTGTCGTTCCAAAACCCTAACTACCATTACTATTGCTGCTCAAAATCACCGCCACCATAGTTCGAAAACCAAAATCACACCATCATCAGCGTCATTCGAAAGCCCAAATCACTACCACCATCGCCATTCCAAAACCAAAATCACTACCGCCATCGTCCTTCCAAAATCAAAACCACCATTATTCTTCAAATCATTTTATTCCTCAGTGGAGAGATGAAAGAGAAGCTGATTTTGTTCTTTGATGGAGAGATGCAAGAGAAATAGAAAGAATTTGAGGGCTTGGGATTGAAAGACGGTGAAGGATTTGGGATTGAATAATGTGGAGATAAAAATTTTATTATTCTTATTTAAATTTTATTATTATATAATTATTTTACTTTTAGTCTTTAATTTAATTAGTTTTAATTTCTCACAAACCAATAAAATTGAGAAATGTATGAAAAAAATAGGGACTATAGTACTACGTAAATAGAAGTTAACGGAAATTCGACTTCCATTGCGGTGAGGGTTCAATTGAACCATTTTTACAAAAAAAAAAAAGAATTTAATTGGATTTAAAAAAAATTAAGTGTTTAAGAGAGATTTTCGTTATATTTTAGGAATGTAATTGGACATTATCTCCATAATAATTTATAACAACCAATAAAAACCTACAATTATACAATTTTTAATTACTTGAATCTGTTAGACAAAATTTAGAATATAAAATAATTCAACTTTGGATAATCTTTAAACACCGTGTAATACCTCATAATAACCTATAATAATTTGTAATAACCCATAAAAACTACAATTACAAAGTTTTAAACTATTTGAAATACTTAGACAACATATATAATAAAAGGTATTTTAATTTTGAATAATTTCATATCAACCCATAACAATCAATAACAACTTACAAAACCTACAAATACACACTTTTCAACTATCTAAAATACTTAAACAACATATACAACACAAAAATAATTAAAAATGAATGAACCTATTTTGGTCTTTAAATAATAAATCAGACTAGGTTTAGGGGTTAAAAAATTAAACTGACTTACTTTAGGCCATATAAAACTGGACTAATTTAATTAAGAGCTTTAAACTAGGTTTAAGCCATTAAGAATGGACCAATCTCAACTAGGCTTTCTTTAATTGGGATCAAACTAGCTTAGGGTAAAAATTAAGGGTCTACACAAAGTTTCTACTTGTTTTCCCTTGTCTTTTAATTAGCATTATGGAATATTCAATATTAATGAGATTAATGAGGATAAAGAAACAATAAATCTAGGAACACCAGAAGTGCCAAAAATACATTCATTGCATCCTCATTAATTCATAAACAAGAATTGGAGGCACTTCTTAAAGAATTTCCATATTGTTTTGCATGGTAAGTAAGTGATATGACAAGATTAAATCCCTCCATAGTAGTGCATAAGATTCCAACATTTGACCACATGAAGCCAGTCAAGCAAAAACTTTGAGAATGGTCCTTAAAAATCAAGGACGAAATAACCAAGCTATTGGAAAACTTGTTTATTGAACCCATCATGTACCCTCAATGGGTAGCTAATATTGTGCTACTCCCAAAGAAGGATGGGAAAGTTTTCATGTATGTAGACAATAGAGATCTCAACAAAGCATGTTCGAAGGATGACTTCCCTCTACTCGACATTGATCTCCTGGTCAATCGATTGGTTGAATATGAGGTAGTTTCATTGACTGACCTCTATATGAGATATAATCAAATCTTGGTTCATCCTCTAAATAAGGAAAAGACAACATTCATTATAGAATAGGGGGCGCATACTGTTATAGGGTTATGCCTTTTGGTCTCAAATATAATGGTGCTGCCTATCAAAGAATGGCTACCACACTCTTTCACAACATGATGCACTAGGATGTAGAAGTTTGTTTAGACGACATGGTTATTAAATCAAGAAAGGCTAAAATGCATGTAGAAGCCCAGATGTGTGTTTGGAGCAACCTCTGGCATATTTTTGGGACATATGGTCAGTTCTCGGGGAATCGAAGTGGATCCTTCTAAATCTAAGGCAACTCTTGAAATGCCTACTCCTAAGACAGAAAGGGAAATTAAGGGATTCTTAGGTCGCTTGCAGTACATTAGCCATTTCATTTTTTAAATGGATGATGTATGTGGGCCCATTCTCAAACTACTTAAGAAGGGCACTCCAACCAAGTGGAATGACAAGTGTCAAGAGGCATTTGAAAAGGTCAAGCAGTACCTATTGATACCTCTAATCCTGCATCCTTCTAGGCCAAGTGAGCCTCTACTTCTCTACCTTTCAATGACTAAAGAAGCAATGAGAGCCATGCTCACTCAACACGAGGAAGGATCAACAAGGGGGTTTGCTATTTATTACCTCATCAAGAGGCTATTAGCATATGAGCTCAAGTATAATTAGATTGAAAGGTTGTGTTTGGCCTTAGTGTGGGTATGCCAAATGTTGCGCCACTATATGGCTTCTTACCCCATACAAGTAGTTACAAATCAAAGCTCCTTGAAGTTCCTTATGGAAAGATCAGTTCTTGGTAGTAAGATGGTGCGATGGCTTGCAATTTTAGCCACTTTTGATCTTAAGTTATGGCACGCAAAGTGATAAAGGGAAGTGTAGTAGCTGAACAATTAGTAGCCCCTCTTGTGCTAGATGTGGTTGAAGAGCCAGAGTTTCTAGATGAGAATATCCTGGGTATTGACAAGGAAGTATGGATTATGTATTCTGATGGTGCATCTAATCATAAAGGTAATGGTACGACATTGTCCTTATTATCCCAAAAAAGGAACAGATTCTGTTGGCAATTAAATTTACCTTCGAAGTCACCAACAATGAGGCAAAATATAAAGCCTACATAATTGGGATGGAAATGGCCATAAAGTTGAAAGTTATAAGCTTAGATATCTATGAAGATTATGACCTTATTGTATCACAAGCATTGGGAAAGTGGAAAATCAAAGAAAGCATGTGGTTCCTTACCATCGATGCTTGGAAGACTTAGCACATCAATTCAAGGAGGTTTCATTCTAGTACTTACCTTGAACAAAGAATCAATTTGCTAATGCTTTGGCTACCTTTGCTTTTATAACCCATATGGGAGAAGAAATGATAGTTTGCCCCCATCATCATTGATATGAAAACTTACCCCGCATATTGTGCTATAGTTCAGGTGATGTATAAAAAGCTATGGTTCTAGGACATCTTCAATTTTATTCAAAAAGGTGAATACCCTAATCAAGCCTTGAAAATAGATTGAATGACATTAAGGACATTGAGCCTGTATGTTTTAAATGATGATGTACTATATAAAAGGTCTTGGAATAACATTCACCTCAAATCTATGGATGAGTCTGAAGCATAATAGATAATAGAGTGGGTTCATGAGGATGAACAGGGCCCCATATGAATGGAGTTGCCTTGGCATAAAAAATCACCAATTTGGGTTATTATCGGTTTAACATTAGGGGGAATTGCTAGAATTTTGTCAAGAAATGCCATAACTATCAGATATATGCCAAGCTTCAGAAGTAACCTCCAGTCCCTTTACATCTTATTATGACCCCTTGGCCATTTGAAATATAAGGAATTGATGTGATAGGGAGAATCATCCTAAAGTTTTCTAATGGGCATGAGTACATATTGGTAGCCATAGACTATTTCACCAAGTGGGTAGAAGCAGCTTCTTATTTTGATCTCAATGCTAAGAAGGTGGCCCAATTCATTCGCCCTAATATCATCTATTGATATGGAGTTCCCTTTGAAGTTGTTTCAAAAAATGGAGCACACTTCCAAAAGGAGGTGGTTCAACTAATGACAAAGTGCAAGATACAACATCACATATCCTCTCTTTATCGACTGCAAGACAATTGGGTCATTGAGGCAGCAAATAAAACCATAAAAAATATCTTACAAAAGATGATGCAAAGCCACAAAAATTAGCATGAGCATTTGCCTTTTGCTCTTTCGGCTACTGGACTTCAGTCAAAACACCAACTAGGGCAACCCCTTATTCTTTAGTATTCGAAATGGAAGAAGTTCTTTTGATAGAGGTAGAAGTTCAGTCAGCTTGAACATTATGTGAAGGCCAAATCGATGAATTTGAATGGGCCAAGGCCTACCATGATCAACTAAATACTATTAATGAGAAAAGAAATGGATGCCTTGCACAAAGTGCAAGGATATCAGCAAATAATATCTCGGCATTATAATAAAAGGATCAAAGATTGAGGATTACAAGAAGGGCAGTTGGTTTTAAAAGAAATAAGGGCCCTAGTGTATGACCCCAGAGGGAAGTTTAGACCAAACTTGATAGGACCATACTTGCTTAAGAAAATCTTATCATAAGGGGCTGCAATACTCTCGGACCTGAATGGCATTGATTTTTCAAGTCCATGCAACATGGATCAGCTCAAAAGATATTTCATCTAAATTGCATCAACATGCTTGTAATAGAACTACGTGAACCTAATTCTAAAAAAAAAGAAGAGCTCGGTGAGTTGAAAACTTGAAAGGGCAGTTCGGGAGAAAATTAGAGCAATAAAAATAAAGAGATACGTAGGAAGCCCTCTTCAAGTTCAATTCAAATCATTATAAAGCATACATCCCATGCAATACATTAAAAAAAGTGAGGAATGAAGTGATAATACTTTTATTCCATAATGTACATAAAAGGTTTCCATTACAAACATAAGGTCTAAAATTATAGAAAATATCAAAAACAAATTGTCTTCCTATATTGTCTACTAAAACATAAACCCTAGAAAACTAGGTAGCCTCGACAATAGTCCCCATCTCCACCTCTTTAATTAGAGCCAATAGTCAAACTTTCTCTCTAGGCCAAACCATGGTAATAAACCAACCATGTACCCATCAATAGTGTTTGTCAGCCTAGATGGCCGTACGACATGAAATCCTCAGGTCCAGTAATTTAAAATAGCTTAGGCAAAAGCAAAAGTGATGATCGAAGGAGTATAAGTTGTACCATCAGGTGGGACTCCTTGAGAATGGCCCATCTGTCTGAGAATCTAGGTACCTAGGTAAAATGTCAACATAAATAAGCCCAGCAAGTAAACAACCCTATAACCGAAGCTCATGGTCATGAAAGAGCGAATCTAATACCAAGGGCAATGCCATAAAAACTTGACAGGACCAAGATCCAATAGCCAAGAGGTCTATGCCCTCTCTGAATCATGGCGGATAAGGATCTGCCTACCTCTATAAGCAAAAGGAGAATAAGGCAATCAAGATTGCATGGCCACAATGCAAAGGTGATCCTTTAGCCAAACCTGAAAGCAGCAAAGCATATTAAAAAAATCCTAACCTAAAGAAGAATGGGAGTCACTAACCAGTTCCCCTGGGTCCTATACGCCCTGTTAAGACTAATAATGGTCTCAGCTAACAAAAGTGTGGCAACATAATAGGAATCATCCATCTACAGAATTAGTGGAATCAAGTCAATCAGACCCAAGTCTGGCTCCTCTCTGAATAGAAATCCACTAGTCAAGCAAAATGCCAAAGCCCTCATACACAATATTTGTCTCATTCTATCTTTAGTATCCTCCCAAAATTTAGCAATAAATGCATATAAGTTCACTATGTTGTCCCTTAACATGAGTAAAGCCTCAGCCTCACTCAAATTGAACAACCTTTGAAAAACATGAAAATAAACAGTACGACACTCAGGAATTGCTAGTTTTGATTCAATCTTACATCCTAGAATAGAACTAAATGCCTCAAAAGTAGGACACATCTTCTCCATCATAGCCCTAAATCAAAATACATAATCAACAGGGTCCCAATTTAGGCAAGCCTGAATTAAATCATTGTTCAATTTTAGTCAATTCAGAGTAATAGTTGGTGCAATACCATATATGCCAAGGTTAATTTTATCCACTTTGTCCAAATGGGTGGTCCATAGTTGCAAAGAATGATTGAAAAAAGGCTCCATGGCGGCATAATTCATTCTCAAAAAATTAGAAATTTGCAGGAAAAGCCTTATAAAATAGTGTGAAAAGCTATAAAAGTAAAAAAAAAAAAAACAGACCAAGTATAAGAGGGGAGCCCTGTCTACATCTTGTAAAAATGGCCGCACATTGCGCAGCATTCCCACGACGCATGATGCATGGGTGCATCTATAAAAATAAATAAATAAATAAATAAAATGCTGAAAATAATAATCATAGCAAGACATAATACCAATATAGCATAAGGTTCAGAGTACCTAAACTTAAAAGAAAATTATCCGAATGTAATCATTCATAATATCACATGCATCATAGTGCATCATTAAGTATAATGTCAAATCCTACATAAATAGGAAAACCAGCAAAAGAAGGAAATCTATCTCCTGCCATGTTGGCATCTTCCTCCATGCTTAATAGCTAGCTGACTCAAGGTGGTTGATAGATAGGCCTCATAATAGTGCTCCATCGTATAGGTATGATCGATCCATTTCTTCAGGCCACTGAAAAGAACAATAAAGGATGAGTCGAAAGATAAAAATAAAAGAGCCACAAGAAGTAAAAAAAGGTGTGAAGTTTACCTCATGATGATTCTTCGACAATGGAGAGATGGGGATTGAGGGCACAAGAGCATTGGCTTTACCCCTGTCATCATCAACAACATACGAGATGGCATTTTCTAACTAGTAATAAGGGGGAACACCCTCGATAGGCACTTGGTGTGTCCCGATAAACATTTACCGTGGGCGAATAGGAGGACTACTGGGCAGGGGAGTAGTGAACTCAAAATCAAAACTTGCTGAGACCTCAACCCTTCTTTGATAGGATATGCCTCAACTGGCCCCAGTAATGCTAGTCTCGAGATGAGAAGCCTCAGAGGAAGGGAAAGTATGTTGAGACTGGTTGCTTAAGTCGATCTCAATAAAAGGCACCAGAGAAGACCTACAAAAGTCTTCATAGTCCAGCTTACAGAGGGTGAAGTTGGTGGCAAGGAGGGTGGTTTAATAGTAAGGGTGAGATGGTGCATTTCTCTATAGTTTCATGTCTATGGGTGAAGCACATGGAACCAGCCTTCTCATAGATGTCTAGCGCATGAAACGCTTGCCTAAATAGTATTATTGGGTCTTTGGTGAGCGAAAGACTACTTAATAGTTATAGTAAAACACAGTCTTGCGCAAATAATTGGGATTTGAGGGGATGACCCTTTCATTAAAAGGACACCATTTTACCTGTAGGAAGGAAAGTGAAGTTAAAAAAAATGCATCCCCTTACATTACTTATTATCAGGTTATTGAAGATGGCTCGTAGACCTCGAAAGTCCAGGTTGCATGGTCAAGATTTATTACTTAGCGACCAGTGATGACCCACAGAAAAGATGTCCAATTGTGGACTTCCCAGGCTAGGTACCAATTAGGTATATATTCATAAGCCCATAGCTGCAGAAGTTAATAAAGATCAATAAGAAAATCATATGAAAATAAAAAAGGTGAATATACGAACCTCCCAGAAAACATGGGTTCCTCCAATAGAGTGGATTCGCTCATGAGATAATCAACCCATTTCCATGTACATGGTGGCTAGTACAACACCGCCCCAATTGAATTCACAAAAATGAGTTGGGTCCTATTGTTGCTCCTTTGACTAGCATAGTTAAGAAAGATGTAGGTTTTAAGTGGACTAAAATTCAGGATAACTCATTTAACTTTCTTAAAGATAAATTGTGCTCTTATTTTTTGTTTGCCTGACTTAATAAGACTTTTGAGATTGAATGTGATACCTCTAGAATAGGTATTGGTGTTGTTTTGTTGTAGGAAAAGTGACCAGTTGCATACTTCAGTGAGAAATTAAATGGAGTACAGCTTAATTATTCAACCTATGACAAGGAATTGTATGCTTTGGTGAGAACATATGATGTGTCGCAACACTATCTATTACCTAAGGAGTTTGTGGTGCATACTGACCATAAGTCGCCCAAGCATTTGAAGGGATAAGGAAAGTTGAACAAAAGGCATGCTTGATAGGTTGAGTTTATTGAAACTTTCCCATATGTAATCCAATATAAGCAATGTAAGGAGAATGTGGTAGCAGATGCTTTATCTAGAAGGTACATTATAATCTCTACCCTATCTTCTAAATTCATAGGATTTGAACACATCAAAGATTTATATGTTGAAGATTCTGATTTTTCTAATGTATATGATGAATGTGAAAAGGCTGCATTTCAAAAATATTATAGACATGAGGGATTTTTTATGAAGGAAAAGAAAAGTGTTCTTTGAGGGAAGTACTTATGAAAGAATCCCATAGTGGAGGATTGATGGGATATTTTAGAGTAACCAAGACCTTAGAAATTTTGCAAGAGAATTTTTATTGGCCAAACATGAGAAAGGATGTTGAAAGGTGTTGTGCTAGATGTCATGCATGTAGATAGGCTAAGTCTGGGGTTTTGCCACATGGTTTGTATACACCTTTGCCTGTACTCACTACCTTATGGGTTGATTAGTCAATGGATTTTGTGATGGGTTCGCCTAAGACTAAGAAAGGGAAAGATAACATCTTTATAGTTGTTGATAGGTTTAGTAATATGGTACATTTTATTGCATGTCACAAAATTAATGATGATATTCACATTGCTGAGTTATTCTTTAGGTATGTGGTGTGTTTGCATGGTATATCTAAAATAGTAGTCTCTGATAGGGATGTGAAATTTTTAAGGCATTTTTGGAGAGTCTTAAGGGGAAAATTGGGGACTAAATTGCTATTTTTCACTATTTTTCACCCACAAACTGATAGACAAACTGAGATAGTAAATAGGATCTTTGGGGCCTTCTTAAGAGCTACTATAGGTAAAATTTTAAAAATTTGGAAAGATTGTTTACCTTTAGTTGAGTTCGCATACAATAGGAGCATTCATTCTTTTATAGGTTTTTTACCTTTTGAAATTGTTTATGGTTTTAACCCACTTACTCCATTAGATTTGTTGTCTTTACCCTTGAATATGTAACACCCCTAGAAAATCCTATTAGGATTTATCAAGGGATGTCATACAATGCCTCTACACTTATACATTTAATTTTAAATAAAAACTAAATCTAATATCAATAAAAATTTTGGCATAGTCTCCTCCAAAATTTGACATTTCTAAAATATTCTCCAATCAAAACACAACCTGCAGAAGAAAATACTCCCAATATTTCATTCATTTAACCTTAACTCCAATTTTCATAATCCATCATATGTCATCTATAAATTAAAACAAATATCTTTGATTTTATTCATATTTTAGTTCATTAGATATTTACTACAACTAATATATTTTAATTTAAAGTTTAACTCAGACTGTAGATATAAAGTATGCAGTATTCTAGATTATTCATATTTATACAATTGTCGTTGTAGGCGGAATACTACTATGTGAACAAAATTAAATACATAATACAAAACTCTTCGTTAACCACCTTCTGATTTGCAGTTGATCTTGAAATGCTAGAACTCACTCAGTTGGACCTAGCATGCCCGTCTAATTTATGCGTCAAAAATAATTCTAACACGCTAAGCAATGCCTAGTGGTGCTTGTATACTCATAATTTGCCAAAATTATAACATAAAGAAAATATTTATAATAGCAAATAAAAATAAAATCTTCACTTTGATCATAAAGTAAATTAATAATTAATTTAATCAATTGTATACAAATTACTTAATTCATAACAAGCTCTAAAATTTAAATTAAATTTAAAAGAAAATAATCTCTTTGTAATTAGTTGTTAAAATATTATTAACAAAGATAAAAGTTCCATAATACATTCACATTTTTTATACAATTTTTTGTAAACTTTTCATTATACTTTGTTCATTTTCATTAAATTTCACTTAACTTTTTCTCTAATATACTAATTTTAAAATCTAGGTTCAAATAACGGCACTGATGGAAAGTAAATGCCTACTATAAAGAATATGACCAATGGCCCACTAATGGTACGAATGTCAACTATCACTGAGAAAACAAAGTGTCATCTGATGGCACGAATGCTCACTGTTACTAGTGACATAAAGTGTCCACTAGTAATATGGACATCAACCTTCTAGCTAGTCATTCAATCTAGAAGCTAGGTTTAATATCAATAGAATCGAGCAATTTAATTATTTTCTCATTTTCAGTTAATTTTACAGTCAACAATAATGTTAATATTTTTAATAATTATTTAAAATAACAATCACTTTTCTCATTAACCAATTGAAATTAAAACTTTAACAATTCAATTTAATAAACTTTACTTCATCTATTTACTATATAAAATTTAATTTATTTCTCAACTCTTCAAAATCTGCCAGATTTTTATTTTCCCTTGCAGTCTCTTTTTCTAGATTCTTTCTTAGCAATAAATCTCCATTAAAAATTATATAGATTTAAACATAGGTCTTATAAACATATATAAACTTATATTTAAAGTTTCATATTTTTCTAAGTTCCTTTAATATGTTTAAAAATTATGTTTTCCAAAACTATATATTCTTTTTTTATAATAATTTTACTGGCAGTACCCATTTTTTAATTTTATTTAGGCACTAAAATTCATGAAATTTGAAAAGTAAAATAAAATATATATGGTAACTTGTATACAAAATTTCAGAATTTTATATGTTCATTTACCTTGTTTTTAAAATTATGTTTACTTACCCTTATAGATTTTGATTTTACTGTCACTATTCTAGCAGTTTTATTTTTGTTTATTTTATTTTTATAATTAAAACTTTATTAAAATTTATGAACTTTTAACCATATGTCTTAAATATTTATATGATCTTATATATAAATTTTCAGATTTTCATGGGT
The DNA here is from genome assembly GCA_947685225.1 of Garcia nutans. Classification (NCBI taxonomy): domain Eukaryota; kingdom Viridiplantae; phylum Streptophyta; class Magnoliopsida; order Malpighiales; family Euphorbiaceae; genus Garcia; species Garcia nutans. Next base: position 32,759,292 of record CANTUV010000013.1, read on the forward strand.
TATTTTACTATGGTTTCCAATTGAGTTTCTCAAAACATTAAAATTCTGGCTCTACTGGCACAATCATGACATCTTGTGTTCTTCTATTTTTATTTCATATTAAATAATCTTTAAAAATTATTAACTTTTATACATAATCTACTAACATATAGATAAACTCTGAAATAAAATTTCATAACTTTTGAATCTTTCTAGATTAATCTAAAAATTCAGATAAAAGACACTTCATAATTAATTCAATTAATATGGTTCAATTAGCTTCTATAAGAGTTAAAATTTAAAAGAAAATTAAATAATAGCAAACTATTAATACACAAGCACAAACCTCTTTTCAAAGTAACTCTTCCTGTCTCTTTCTCAATTGTTCTTGAATTTATGGTGATGGTTTTAGGGTTTTTCACTTATTCTAATGAATTCTACTAAAAATTTTGGGTTATATATGAATTTTTCACTTAAGTTTGATGGAGGAAGAAGAATAGTGAAACTTTGGCTACGGTGAAGGAGCTAGGTTGGTATTGATGAAAGAAAGAAGAAGAAAAATGATTTTTATTTATTTATATATATTTTATTAGGTTTTGATCATATAAGGTGTGCTCACCGTAACTTCGGTGCATCTACTTTCTTAATTTATTCTAAATCCAACTTTTAATTCTATAACATTGTAAAAATATTTTCTTAATTATTTTAAAGCCTCATTACTCATATTTCATATCCCAATTACGGTAGAATTTAGTTCTAGGGTAACATGGGTATTTTTGTAATTTGCACCACTTAAAAGGTTCTATTTCAAAAATATCGATTTTATCCATACCTAGATTTATCTTTCTATATTTTAAGGCTTAAATAACCATGTTTTTGAAAAATATCCGAGTCACTCTCACCATTATGCACAGTCCCATATTGATATGGTTTAAAAAGTCAATGCTTAAAAATTTCAAACATTACAGAATAAGCTTGTGAGTACATATGGACAAAAGAAGGCTAACAGGGTTAGAACCATACATGAGAAGGTAAGGATACACGTTGAAAAGAGGAACCAACACTATGCATGCCAAACCAATAAAGGAAGGAAAGCTATGATCTTTGAATCAGGAGATTGGGTATGGGTGCATATAAGGAAAGAAATGTTTCCTAACCATAGGAAATCTAAGCTTGATCCAAGGGGCAATGGACCATTCCAAGTTCTAGAGAAGATAAATGACAATGCCTATAAGATAGACCTTCCTGGTAAGTATAATATTTATGCTACTTTTAATGTTTTTGACATGTTTCCTCTTGATTTAAATTCAAATTTGAGGATAAATCTTTTTGAGGAGGGAGAGAATGACGTGAGCATGGCTATGAAGCCCATAGATGGAAGCATTGGAACACAAAGCTTGAAGATTTATAGTGGACCAATCACAAGATAAAAAGCCAAGAAGATAAAGGAAGCTTTACAAGCTTATGTTCAGGGCTTCATTGATTCACATATGGAACTATATGGACAGGATAGAGACCAAGGAAAGCTTATCAACTTGCTAGAAGCATTAGAGCTGGAAGACTTGGAGGCATAGAATGCCTAACGATTACCCAACCCTTTGTGCGATCGTGCTTCTTGTCTAATGGCTTGTCGTGTGGTTGCAATAGTAATGGCTTTTTGTATTTCTAACATTTATTTCATTTTTACATGTTTATTTTGTGATCTAAGGGTTTATTATTGTCTTTGGACTCTAGGAACTTCTATATGGTGGGTTATTTGTGTTTTAGGCCATTGGTTATTTGTTTTAGTTTATTAGTTTAAGGTTAGAGTTGTACTTGTTACCAAACAACCTAACCTAGAATTTTAATGTGTGTAAATAGTATTTAAACTCTTATTTTCCTCTGAAAGAGGGTTGACTATTTTGATAATAGAATTTTTAGAATTCTTGAGAGATCATTGTCCCTTGTTTCTTAGTTCTTGGTTGGATCAAGGTTTCTACTTGCAAAGATAATTTCTTGGAGTAGGTTAATTTCAAGGTTCTCTTCCATAGGTTAGATTTGGGTCTTGGACTTGGCAAGGATCAGATTTCATCTTCCAAGGGATTGATATCACATGTAAAGGTGAGTGCATCTCTGATTTAGTATACTGGTAGTTCACGTCAGTAAATGTGACTAAAAAGAGGTGAAACGGGATTGAATTATGGTGAATATATGGAATTATATATAATTATGGAAAATGAAATGAAAATGGATAAAATGTGATATTGTTTGTGTGTTGGATGTTTGCCTTATATAATATCATGTTCCAAAATATTATATTTGACACTGTTGGATTGGCATGCCATTGATATGTGATAATATTTGATGTGCCATTGGGCTAAATACACAGGTGTCATTATTATTAATGTGCCTTCAGGCTAGACATGTTGGTGTCAATAGGGGGCACATCTTTAAGCGATATGTGACACTTAGATCCCCAGTGTTACAATTGGTTGAATCAATATTTCTAGAACTTGAATATTGTATAAGGACTTTTAGGCCCAATGTGTGTGCTTATGGTGACTTTTGTGGTGACCCTTAATTTTGTCCCTAAAGAAGTTTGATCCCGATTGAATGAGGCCAAGCCAAATATGATCCGATTCTAAAAGCTTAAACCTAGTTTAAAGCCTTGAATTCAATTGGTCTAATTTTAAAAAGCCTAAATTAAACTAGTCCAATTTATAAAAGTCCAAATTAGGTTCGATCCGAAGATTAGAAATTGATTTGGTTTGGTTTAATCTATATGGACTATGCCTATATCAAATTAGACCCATCCAAATCGATATGAGTGAGCTCACATCGATTTGGACTTTCTCATGTCAATTTGGACAAAGTCCAAATCAATGTGAGCTCACTTGTAACATCCGTAAACTTGCTAAAATTAAATTAAATTAAATTAAACTAATAAGTTGGAGGGGTAAATGAAGTGTTGGAAGTGAGAGAATAATATGTATATATGTGAAATATAATAAAAATATACATTACATATAAAGTTAAACATTAGATAGAAAAAGAAAAAAGATGACTGGTAAAGATGGGCAAAATGGTAAATACACTTTATAAAAAATAAAATTTATTAAATAATTTAAAAATAAAATAAATATGGATGAAAGATGGAATTTTGGAATTTAAAATTAATTAAAATAATTAATTGATTAAAATAATTAAATAATAAATATGGTTAAAATTAAAGAAGAAAGAAAATTAAAATAACATATTTATCATCTTCTTCTTCTTTTCTCTCTCAAGAATGAAATTTCCACCATGGCCAGTGATAGTTTTTTCTCCAAACACCAAATTTTGAAGGTTTTTAAAGGACTGAAGTGAGATTTGCTGGTTCTTCATTAGTTGGTAAGCTTTCTTACCAGTTTTTCTAATTATTTGAAATTTTTTGAATATATTTGAATCGGGTTTATGAAAGGGTATGTTATAATTGTTGAAATGGGTATGGATGAAGTTATTTTGATGAGTAATTAATGATTTGATAGTTAGATTAAAGAAAAAGATGGGTTTGGTTAGAGTTTAAAAGAAGTAGAAGTGATTTTAGGGTTTTGAAAAAAGTTAGTTAAAGTACGCATGTTTATTTGGTTTTATGATTTAAATTGTGTTATTTAATGATTTTAATGATGGTAATGAGTTCAAATTGACATTTGGAATTGGATAGAATGAAGAACTAAAATTGAAGTGAGTTAGGGAATATTTTAGGGTTTTGAAGGGAGTGATTCTAAATTGAGTTTTATTCCTTGAAATGCGTTAAAATGTGATGTTTTAGATATATTTAAGCTTAAAACTCAATGTAGAATTGATTGAATTGGATTTCTAAGGTTGGAGAGCCTTAGGGCTAAGAAAAGGGAGATTGAAGGAATGTGTTTTAATTTGTGTTTTAAGTTTTAAACACCTTAATATGTGGTTCTAATGTATGGTATACATTCACATTTTGAATAGGTGTTTAGTAGGAAGTTGTTTCTTCAACTTATTAGTAAAGAGTATTTTGAACAAGTGGTGCTTTTAGCTTGGAGTGCATTTGAAAAAGGTTAGTACATACTTTGGAATTGAATTTAATTGGTTTCATTGATTTTAAGCATGATACGCTACATGTGTCGATCGTGTTATATTCCTCGATTAATGTGAATGTGTGTGTATGGCATTGTTTGAAATAACAATGCTTAGTTTGCATTGATTATGGCATAATAAGCTATTGGAGAATGGCTAAATGTGATGTGTGTGCAAAATGTAAAAAGTGCAAGTTATGCACTAAAATGTGGAAGTGAGCCACATTTGCATTATATATGATGATGTTGTTGATTATGTGTTGAAAAATGGAAAAGAATATGAAATGTGGAAAAAAATAAGAGAAACTTGAAATACGAGAAATATGATTGCGTGTACACCTTATATATAGTTTTTTTTGGAATATCGTTGTTGAAAATTTATTATGCCTTCGGGTGAGACATGCTGCTGTTAGATTTATTACGCCTTCGGGTGAGACACACTGGTGTCATAGATTTATTATGCCTTTGGGTGAGACACGCTAGTGTCACAAATGAATGAGATAGCCCAAGATAATATTTTTGGAACTAGACTATTATATAAGGATTTTTTAGCCCATTTAGCATTTTGATGATTGATATGTTTAATAAATGTGTACATGTGTTGTATGACATTTGAAGTATAGTGCATTCATGGCACTTTTTACAAAGTGTAATTTATTTATACCAAAGTATGTACTACTAAGCAAAATACTTAGACGAATGAATTTCATCGCGCATGTGACAGGGCATATCCGGAGGATCCGGAGTATGCTGCTTGACCACCCCAGGTCTAGGTTATAGTTGGTTGTTTATGAAGATTTTTGAGCTGCTACAGACCAGCGCTACCTGCATATTATGTATACACTTTAAACTTTTTGAAACGCCTTTGATTATACAAATTATATATATAACCATGTATGTGATGCAAATTATAAAGATTTCCTTTTGTGTTAATTGTTGAAAATTCTCTTTACAAAATGGGACTTATGTTTATTAATATATTAATGGATGTGTTTTAGTGAAATATTGGTGGATTGAGCAGTTGGGCTATTTTGGAGAAATGTATGTATTGAATAAATAATTAGGAGTGTATTTTAAATATTGGTTGTGAAATTTGAAATTTGGGAATACCCAAAATACAGACAAAACTTTAGTAAATTTTTCTCAGAGATTTTCTTTTAAAATATATATTTTTAATATTTGAATCACTGATGAATACTTTTATTTATTTATTAAAATATATTTTAAGTATTTAAAATAATTATTTTGGAATTATAGAAACTTTGAAAAGCTGTACTGTGACACTCTTGTATTATGTATGCATATTATATATATATTAGGTATGTGTATTATCTGTATATGGGGTATAAAGGTGTTACATTTTTTTTGTATTAGAGCCTATGTTTGAGATTCTCTACCTAGGTAGGTTTTGAAGAAAGGAAATGAGATTTTAAATTTGAATTTAATATATTATACACGCATCTGCACTGGCATTTTATCTGGTCCCTAATGTGGCAATTTTTTCTGTATTTATAGACATAGACAGATATTGTGTCTCGGACGCATGAGTTTGGAGAGGGGAGTGTAGAGAATGTTACCCCTAGAGAGGGTGCTATTGGGCTAGTGCAGAGATTGCTGGGGAGGCATCGGTGCCTGCTAGACCAGTAGTTGAGGAGGTTCCCCCAATCTGGGTGCAATAGATGGTGGAGCTATTATGACAGGCTCCGGTACAGCTGCCGCAGTTACAGCCACAACAGCAGCATCTACCGACTAGAAAATATGACAAGCTAAGAAATTTTGGAGCTACAGATTTCTTTAGTACCATTGACCCAGCTGTGGCAGAGCAGTGGTTGGATAGAGTATAGAGGGTTTTTATCCAGTTATAGGCTACTGCAGAAGTGAAGTTTGATTATGCCAAATCTCTTCTGTGGGGGGAGGCCTATGAATGGTGGAAGATAGTTCCCTGTGGAACAGTTGATCCTCCAGTATTAACATAAGATTATTTCTTGTGGGAATTTGAGAAGAAATATACCCCTTGGGAGTATAAAGATTCAAAGAAGAAGGAGATTTGAGTTTGAAACAAGAATCAAATATAGTGACAGAGTATGAGAATGATTTTATCCGGCTGAGCAAGTATGCAAGAGGGATTGTGACAGATGAGATTGATAGATGCTGGAGGTTTGAAGAGGGGTTGAGGCCATCTATCATGTGTTAGGTGGCAGTTGTACAATATGAGAACTTTTCACAATTGGTATATGTTGCCAAAAATGTGGAGAAGGCTTAGGGGATTGCAGCTGCAACCAGAGCAGAGAGTAGAGATCGGAGACCATAGTAGAAGGTAGGGTCTTCATCATTTAAGAGAGGCTGAAGGAGTTTTCCTCAGAGGTTTAGCAGAGGCTAAGGGTAGCCTGGCAGGGGTTCTCAGTAGCAGAGGCAAAGACGGGGACCTGCTACTTTTGTGGCTAGTACTCCTACCCTAGTTACACAAAGATCTCCTCTACCCACTTATGTTCATTGTGGTCATATTCACAGGGATGTTTGTTGGGGTACCAGTCCATCATCAGCTAGTTATTTCAAATGTGGGTCCCCTAACCATTTTATCAGAGATTGTCCAGGCCACCAGTGGATAGACAGACTAAGACAACAGTTTTTAGGCCCAGTACAGATTTGGATCCAATCAAAGAAGGGATCCACAGTAAGAACTAGTCGACCAAAGCAGGCAAGGTCATCGCGGAGAGTATATCTAATGTGAGCATAGCCGAGTGCTTCTGATGTTATAGCTGGTACATTCTCTTTACTCAATATTTCTATGCATGCATTTATTGATCCTGGATCGATGAATTCATACATCAGTGCATCCATCCTACTTTTGAGTGAGATGCATTTTAAGTCGTTAGGGTGCCGGTGACCAATCCTTTAAGACACAATGTGGTAGTTAGTAAGGTGCACTGGGACAGTTCAGTTAAGATCCCCTTTAGGGAGTATGATATGATTTTAGTTATGGACTGGTTATCCAGACATAGGGCTATGGTAGACTGTCAGCAGAAATTTATTACTCTAAAAACACATGATGGGAAAGACATAGTGGTATCTGGTAAGCAGAGACACCTCGCATCCATGTTCATTTTAGCTATATCAGCTAGGAGAATGATCCAAAAGGGGTGTGAGGCATTTTTGGCTTATGTTACAGATACTAGGGTAGTGGGGTCTCAGCTGGATAGTATACCTATAGTAGCAAAGTCACTGGATGTGTTCCCTAATGATTTGCCAGGGTTACCTCCAAAGAGAGAGGTAGATTTTAGTATCGATTTGATGCCTGGTACTACTCCCATCTCTATTACTCCTTATCAGTTGGCACTTATGGAATTAAAGGAGTTAAAGGTGCAATTACAGGAGCTACTTGATAAAGGATTCATCCGCCCTAGTATATCACCGTGGGGAGCACCAGTGTTATTTGTAAAGAAGAAGGATAGAACTTTGAGGTTGTATATTGATTATTGGTAGTTGAATAAAGTGACCATCAAGAATAAATATCCTTTAACTTGCATTAATGATCTATTTGATCAATTGAAGGGGGAACAGTGTTTTCCAAGATTGATTTGAGATCGGGGTATCATCAGTTGAGAGTTAGGGATGCAGATGTGCCTAAGACTGCATTTTGCATGAGATATGGCCATTATCACTTCTTGGTGATGCCTTTTAGTCTGACAAATGCACTAGTTGCATTCATGGATTTGATGAATCGGGTGTTTAGGCCATACTTAGATTTGTTTGTGGTGGTGTTCATTGATAATATCTTGGTATACTCTCACAGTAAAGAAGAGCATGATAGACATTTACGGATTGTGTTATAGACCTTGAGGGAGAAATAGTTATATGCCAAATTGTCCAAGTGTGAATTATGGTTGGATCAAGTGACTTTCCTCAGGCATGTTGTTTTAGTAGAGGCTTGATCAGAGTAAAGTTGAGGCAATTTTGAATTAGAGTCCACCAAGAAACGTGACTGAGATTAGAAGTTTTCTGGGATTGGCTAATTGTTACAGTTGATTTATGAAGGGATTTTCCATAATAGCTTTACCACTTACTAGATTACTTTAGAAGAATGTGAAGTTTGTATGGACAGATTGATGTTAGGCGAGCTTTGAGCGGTTGAGAGATATGTTGACTCAAGCTCTTGTTCTTACTATAACGGTAAAAGGTAAACCAAACGTGATCTATAGTGATGCTTCACATAATGGTTTAGGTTGCATTTTGATGCAGGAGGGTAGAGTTATTACTTATGCCTCCAGGCAGTTGAAACCTGATAAGATAAATTATCCGACCCATGATTTGGAGTTAGTGGCTATTGTATTTGCATTAAAGATTTGGAGACACCACTTGTATGGAGAGAAGTATTTTATTTATATTGATCATAAGAGTTTGAAGTATTTGGGTGTCTAGAAGGAGTTAAACCTATGGCAGAGATGGTGGTTAAAGTTAGTAAAGGATTATAACAATCTGATTGATTATCATCCTGGCAAGGCAAATGTAGTTGCAGACTCCTTGAGTTGGGAGTCCATGGCAAGTTTGGCTACCTAATCACTCTCCTTTCTTATTGAGTTGAGAGCATTGCATGCCAGATATGAGATTTGTGATGATGGTCTCTTACGGCTTAATTGCAAGTGAAGCTATTATTACTTGATCAGATTAAAAGGCACAAAAAATAGATTTTAAATTATAGAAGATTATGGAGGAATGCAAAAAGGGGGAGAGTAGAGATTTTCTTATGAGAGATGATGGTAGTGTGTGGTATAGAGATATGTTATGTACTCCTAATGATGTGGAATTGAGGAAGAGGATTTTAGAGGAGGCACACCAATCTTCTTTTGCTATGCATCCCGAAAGTAGCAAGATGTATCATGATTTTTTGAAGTAGTATTGGTGGTCAGGTATAAAGAGAGACATAGCAAAATTTGTATTTAGATGTCTCACATGTCAAAGGGTAAAAGCTGAATATTAGGTTCCTTCTGGGCTGCTATAACCTTCCTGAGTGGAAGTGGGAGCGAGTGACCATGGATTTTGTGGCTGGATTGCCTTTAACCCGGAGAAAGCATGATGTAATATGGGTAATAGTGGATAGATTGACAAAGTCAACTCATTTTCTTCCAGTTAGGATGGACTACTCTCTTGGTAGGTTGGCTGAATTATATAATAGTGAAGTGGTAAGATTGCATGGCATCCCAGTTTCACTAGTGTCAGATCGAGATCCAAGATTTACATTAAGATTTTGGAAGAGTTTGCAGGGTGCCTTGGGTTCTCAGTTACAATTTAGTACCGCTTTCCATCCTCAGACAGATGGGCAGTCATAGACTAATTCAGGTCCTAGAGGATATGTTGAGAAGCTGTATTATTGAATTTACTGGAAGTTGGGATAGATATTTACCTTTGGTTGGGTTTGCATACAACAACAGCTTTCAATCCAGAATTGAGATGGCTCCTTATAAGGCCTTTTATGGCAAGAAATACAGGACACCTTTGTGTTAGGATGAAGTTGGAGAAGGAAAGCTAGTAGGTCATGATTTGATCAAGGAAACACAAGAAAAGGTTAAGGTAATTTGGGATAGATTGAAAGCAGCTTTAGTCAGGCAGAAATCTTACTCATATTTGAAGTGAAAAGATATAGAGTTCAGGGTAGGAGATAAGGTATTCCTGAAGGTGTCTCCATGGAAGAGTATTCTAAGATTTGGTCGGAAAGGGAAGTTGAGTCCTCGTTTCATTAGGCCCTATGAGATACTGGAGAGAGTAAGACCTATGGCCTACAGATTGGCTTTGCCACCTGAATTGGAAAAGATCCATAATATCTTTCATGTCTCTATGCTCTAGAGGTATAGATCAAATCCATCTCATGTCTTATTAGTGAAGTTTATCAGGTGAATCTGGATCTAACCTCCGAAGAGGAACCAGTAGGGATTTTGGCACGAGAGGTGAAGGAATTGAGAAACAAGAAGGTGCAATTAGTTAAAGTTCTTTAGTAGAATCATTCCACTGAGGAAGCAACATGGGAGAGTGAGCAGACAATGTGAAGCCAATATTCTCAGCTATTTCAGAGCTTATGTAAGGTAATTTCAAGGACGGAATTCTTTTAAGGGAGAGAGAGTTGCAACATCCGTAAATTTACTAAAATTAAATTACATTACATTAAATTAAACTAATGAGTTGGATGGGTAAATGAAGTGTTGGAAGTAAGAGAATAATATGTATATATGTGAAATATAATAAAAATATACATTACATATAAAGTTAAATATTAGATGGGAAAAGACAAAAGATGAATAGTAAAGATGGGCAAAATGGTAAATGCACTTTATAAAAATTAAAATTAATTAAATAATTTAAAAATAAAATAAATATGGATGGAAGATGGAATTTAAAATTAATTAATTAATTAAAATAATTAAATAATATATATACATATGGTTAAAATTAAAGAAGAAAGAAAATTAAAATAACCTATTTATCATCTTCTTCTTCTTCTTTTCTCACTCAAGAACAAAATTTCCACCATGGCCAAGGATAATTTTTGCACCAAACAGCAAATTTTGACAGTTTTTAAAGGATTAAAGTGAGATTTGGTGGTTTCTTTATTAGTTGGTAAGCTTTCTTACCTAATTTTCTAATGACATGAAATTTATTTAATATGTTTCAATTAGCTTATATGAGAGGGTATGTTATAATTGTTGAAATGGGTATGGATGAAGTTATTTTGATGAGTAATTAATTATTTGAGAGTTAGATTAAAGAAAAGGATGGGTTTGGTTTGAGTTTAAAAGAAGTAGAAGCGATTTTAGGATTTTGGAAGAAGTTGGATAAAGTATGCATGTTTATTTGGTTTTATGATTTAAATTGTGTTGTTTAATGGTTATAATGATGGTAATGAGTTCAAATTGGCATTTGGAATTGAATAGAATGAAGAAGTAAAATTGAAGTAAGTGAGGGCGTATTTTAGGGTTTTGAAGAGGGTGATTCTAAATTGAGTTTTATTGCTTAAAATGTGTTAAGCTTAAAACTCAATTTAAAATTGATTGAATTGGATTTCTAAGGTTGGAAAGCCTTAGGGCTAAGAAAAGGGAAATTGAAGGAATGTGTTTTAATTTATGTTTTAAGTTTTAAACACCTTAAAATGTGGTTCTCATGTATACATTCACATTTTGATTATGTGTTTAGTAGAAGTTGTTTCTTTAACTTAGTAGTGAAGAATATTTTGAACAAGTGGTGCTTTTAGTTTAGAGTGCATTTGAAAAATGTTAGTAAATACTTTGGAATTGAATTTAATTGATTTCATTGATTTTAGGAATGATACACTACATGTGTCTATTGTGTTATATTCCTTGATTAATGTGAATGTGCGTATGACATTGTTTGAAGTAACAATGCTTGGTGTGCATTGATTAAGGCATGATAAGCCATTGGAGAATAGCTAAATGTGATGTTCGTGCGAAATGTGAAAAGTGCAAGTTATGCACTAAAATATGGAAGTGAGGCACATTTGCATTATATATGATGATGTTGTTGATTATGTGTTGAAAAATGGAAAAAGAATGTGAAATGTAGAAAAAAAAAATAGAAAAGTGAAATACGAGAAATATGATTGCATGTATACCTTATATATAGTTTAGTTTCAGAATATTGTTGTTGGAAATTTATTATGCCTTTGGGAGAGACATGCTGGCATCACAGATTTTTTATGCCTTCGAGTGAGACACGCTAGTATCACAGATTTATTATGCCTTCGGGTGAGATACACTAGTGTCACAGATTTATTATGCTTTCGGGTGAGATACGCTAGTGTTAGAGATGAATGAGATATCCAAAGATAATATTTATGGAGCTAGACCATTATATAAGAATTTTGGGCCTAATGTGTATGTTGATGATTGATATGTTTAATAAATGTGTACATATGTTGTATGACATTTGAAGTACAGTGCATTCATGGCATTGTTTACAAAGTGTAATTTATTTATACCAAAGTATGTACTACCAGGCAAAATGCTTAGCGCGAATAAATTTTATCACACAGGTGACAGGGCAGATCCGGAGGATCCAGAGAGTACTGTTAGACCACCCTAGGGTCTAGGTTATAGTTGGTTATTTGTGAAGATTTTTGAGCTGCCACGGACCAGTGTCACCTGCATATCATGTATACACTTTAAACTTTTTGAAACACATTTGAGTATGTACCATTATATATATAATTATGTATGTGATCTAAATTATAAAGATTTATTTTTGTGTTAATTGTTGAAAATTCTCTTTAAAAAAAATGGGACTTATGTTTATTAATATATTGATGGATGTGTTTTAGTGAAATATTAGTGGATTGAGCAGTTGGGCTATTTTGGACAAATGTATATATTGAATAAATAATTGGAAGTGTATTTTAAATGCAGATTGTGAAATTTAAAATTTGAAAATATCCAAAATATAGACAAAACTCTGGTAATTTTTTTCCAGAGATTTTCTTTTAAAATATATCTTTTTAATATTTAAATCATTGATAAATACTTTTATTTATTTATTAAAATATATTTTAAGTATTTAAAATAATTATTTTGGAATTATAGAAACTTTTGAAAAGAATGTACTGTGACGTTCTTGTATTTTGTATGTGTATTTTACATATACTAAGTATGTGTATTATAGATATATGTGGTATAAGAATGTTACATCACTCATATCGATTTAAATAATGTCCAAATCTATTTGAACATAAAGCTCATGTCAAATCAGCCATGGTCCAGTGCGATATGAGCTTACCTCATGACGAATTGGCTACAGTCTTATTCGACATGAGTTCAGTTTCAGGAAGTCCTAATTGTGTTTAACTTGTGAAAATCTCGGATAACAATTAAGTGTTGAAACCATATTAGTTGAATGATCAAAGTTAACCCTAATTTAAACATTATAAATACAAATCAGGAGGGGGATTAAAAGGAGGACTTTAAACTGAAGAATGTGATTAGCAAATTAAAGAGATAGAGAGCGAATTGAGACAGAAAGAGAAGCAATCAATACAACTGTGAGCGGGGATTTTCGCCCCCACTTCCAGTAGAATGGTTCTTGCGACTTCAGCACTGTTTAGGCTCAGGGCCTTAGAGAACACGAACCTAAGTCCGAAGAAAAATGGAGTCGCCACCCGGACGGGCCGAGAAAAAAAAAAGGAGTGGATGACTCGATTCCTAAGGAATCCCCAACCCCCTAATGGGTTCGGAAAGTTGGGTACGTGCGGGGAAGGTGAGAAATGGCCTAGCACCCCCACAACGCCCGGTTCATTGGAATCGGCCTCCTTTACAGGTCTTACTATTATAAAATTCTTAAATATAACAATATTATCCATACTACACACAATAAAAAGAAAGCATCATTATATTAAAATCAAAGTAATGTCCAAACAAAGCAAATAAATGGATACCCATCCAAGGATGAAAACATGTCCTTACATCACATGCCTAAATAGGACACCCACCAAAAGGTAGAAACATGCCCTTTACATAGGTTCTAAAATAGAAAAGCAAATTAAATTACATGATGTTTAACTAATGAGATACCCACCAAGTGGAAACATACCTCTTACAACTTTTGGAAATCTAAATTAATTGATGAAAGTAAATAATCATTCATCATAAATAAATTATTCATCAAAGCTATTAATCAAAAATATAAAATAAACATCCATCCATGATAAATTAAATAAATCAAGTATTGAAATTAAATAAATTAAAGCATAAGAAATAAATCTAAGCATAATCAAATATGGAATTGAATAAAGCAAATAAAAGTTCAATTATAGCTACTGTGACTTTTTATGGAATTAAAATAGATTAGGGTTTTATGTTTTAAAAGGTTGGTAAGACACTTTGATTAACCAAATTAAGGCTGGAATGATGAAATCATGAAACTAGGGTTTTAGACACTTTAAAATACTTTTGATTTGTGATTTTTGAATGATGATTTCAAGCTACTGTGTAAATTTAGAATATTTGTAAATTTATGGTTTATTAATGTTTTAAAGGATTAAAGCTTAGAAAAAGTTAGGGTTTCAGGTTTTAAAGGGTTAGGGTTTACTATTTTAGGTTTAAAAGTTGAATTAGGGTTTAGTGTTTTTAGAATTTATGGTTACGGGTGATTTGTTAATTTTAAAGTTTGGAAAAAATCATTTGATAATTTTATGAAGTTTTATGAATTTAAACAAACGTATTGAAGTTTTTATAAGTAGAAAAGATGTTTTTTAAGGCTTTTTGAATAAAATAGAACCTAGTTTAAAGTTTTGAAAGAAACAGAATCAAATTTTGGTTCTGTTGAAGAAAATGTTCAATTAGGGTTTTGAGACTTTGAAGAGGCAAAAAATAACAATTTTAAGTCTTTTTGGAAAATAAAGTAACGTATTAGTGTTTTTGACTTGGGAAAACTAAATTAAAGTTCTAAGATTTTAACTTTTGAAAAACACAAAAATCCTAGTTTTAGCTACTGTGTAAAAAAAACAATTAAAGAAAATCAATTAATACATACCTTCTTTTGATGATTCCTCCAAAAACAATTCTTCTTGGATGAACTAGCTCCATAGACAAGCCTTTTTTGCCTTTTTAATTCTTTAAATCGTTCTGCTGCTCCTTTAAAAATCAATTGAATTGAATTATTGCTTTTCCTTCACTGATTTGGTTTTCCAATTTCCAAGCTACTGCCAAAAATTTTCCTCCCCCAATTTGGTTGCCTTTGGTCCTTATATATACGGCTTTGATGTAGTTTAATCCTAATTAGCTAAGGCAAGTAATGTTAATAAAAAGAAAAGAAACCAAAACCTAATTGAATTAGGTTTCGAAAAATTTGCGTTGGAAAATTGCGCTGCCAAAAAAAATTGCTGCAGGAAAAAATGCGCTGGCAAAAAAAAACTGCCGCAGTGGACGGGCTGGGGCGTCCCCCGCAGGAATTTTTGCGGGCGAAATAGAACAGTGATTTCGCCTGCAAGAATTTCCTACGAGCGAAATAGCCCACGGGCCAGTGCAACTGTTTTTTCGCTGTCGATTTTTCCGACTCCGATTTTTATTTTTATTTTTATTTTTTTAATTTTTATTTGTTTATTTTTATTTTTTATTAATAAAAATTAGATACTAAAGCAAAAATTATTTAACAAAAATTATTTTGGACTAATTAGACAACAAAAATCATTTTGGACTAAATAAAACATATTGGACCGGATTGGGTAAAAAATTAAGGGTCTACAGTTTGCCCCCTGCTTGAATGATCTGAAACCTTAGTGAAAGAGAGTAAAAAGCAATAAGACTTAATTTTTGATGAAACGGTTGAGGTTTTGGGTTCTGGACCCGGTTTGAGTTCTGGACTCAAGTGTGATTCTAGGTCTGGACTTAAGGAAAATTTGGATTCTGGACCCAATTCGAATTCTAGACTCAAGAATAATTCTAGGTTCTCGACCTAAGAAAAATTTGGGTTCTAGACTAGGTTCGAGTTCTGGACTCAAGGATGATTCTAGGTTCTGGACCTAAGGGAAATTTGGGTTCTGGACCCGGTTCGAGTTCTGGACTCAAAAGTAATTTTATGTTCTCGACCTAAGAAAAATTTGAGTTCTGGACCCGGTTCGAGTTCTGGACTCAAAGATGACTCTAGGTTCTGGACCTAAGGAAAATTTGGGTTCTGGACCCGGTTCGAGTTCTGGACTCAAGGGAGATTTTAGGTTCTGAACCTAAGGAAAATTTGGGTTCTGGACCCGGTTTGAGTTCTGGACTCAAGGATGATTCTACGTTCTGGACTTAAAGAAAAATTTGGGTTCTGGACCCGAGCTAATAAAAAAGTTTGGCTAATTTTTAAACATGTGTCTTCTTATTGCCCACTGGGTGAAAAAATATTTATATTTCTGCAATTATTTAAATGATTAAAGTGAACAATTGAATTTGCTGTTTATTTACAGTGTAGTCACTGTTCATGAACTATTTACTATTTATAAATAGTAAATTTACTATTTGAAAACAGTATGAAATAGTATTTACTATTGAAAAAAGTAATTTTACTATTTATCAATAGTGATACTATTGATAAATAGTAACATTTACTATTTATGAATAGTATAATTTACTATTCATGAACAGTTTTGAGTTTGTTTTCTTTTGCTTGATGTTCCTCTATAAAAGGCCATAAATTCTTTACTTCATTTCACAATTTCAATTTCAATTTTGTAATTCTCTCAAATTTCTTTTCAATTTCAGCATATATTTTTCAAAAACAATGCATGCTTCGAGGTCGTGGACTCATTCTAATGCCGAGTTATTGGAGTTTATTCGGCATCATGAAGACGAAAATCTAGATATACTAGCCGGGATGCCGCTCCATCACAGTTCCAACCAGAAGAGCGAGGTAATTACTTTTCCCTTTCTCTCTTTATATATATATATATTATTTTTTATTATTTTATTATTTTTTATTATGTTTTATTTTTTTTGTTATTGTGAAAAATAAATTAATTTAAATAGATAGAATAACACGCACTTACCTGGTATAAACTTACCGGTCTGTGTTAGCATGATCGTTGTGTCGTTCGGGCCGGAGGGTGTATTTATAAAGCCCGACAATGGTATGATATAGTGCCTTCTCGGGTAAGGCGGATTATCAGATAGACGAAGTGTAGCCCAGGCACTTGCAAAGCGATGGCCGGATACCACTCACACTTTTCACTTGCCCATCGGGGAGATGACGATTGGTCTGGTCGATTTTACTGCCATAACCTGCCTTCGATATGATAGTGCTCCGGTTCCTCTGACCAATGAAATTTTAACATTTGAAGAAATTCAGGAATTAATTGGTACGGAACCGTCATATAAAGGGCCTTTTAAGATAAAAATCGAACCGATTCGCAGTTATTGGATTAACTACGAAGGTCGGATTGGCAGAAATAGGACCGAACAGTATGCTCGAGGATTTTTGTTATATCTGCTCGGATCGACCATCTTTGGCATCACTGAATCATCCATTCATTTTTCAGTATTGAGTACCCTTTCTTATCTCAGAATGGTACCCTCTTCTGGCTGGGGTGAAGCTGGTCTCGCTTGTCTTTACCATGGCCTTGATAAGCTTTGCCGAAACAAGAATTCTTTTGTCGGCTTGATGGCAGTTGTCAAGGTATTCTTTCTTCCACCAATGTCTTTTCCCCTTTTCTCTTGCATGAATGTGATCTTTATTGTTATTGTAGATATGGGCATATGAACACAACCTCGTGAGGGTACCCGGCATTTTTCGAGAGAGAATCGTGTATCCAAGATTAAATTACTGGTTATCCAATCGTGTGGATGTTCCTGGCTCTCATCATGTGCATACTCATCATTTTATGTTGAGCCGTTTAACCTGGGATCAGGTAAAATAATATTAGTATGCTTTAAATTTTATGTGAAAGTTTTACTTACCTTATGTTATTTTGCAGGTGAATTTGGCCTGGTGGAATCCAGAAGAACGAGCAAATTGGTCTCTTTTGATGAGGGCTGCACTATTTTTCCAACATTCTCACCGAATTATTGCTGGCCCAGTGTCTAGTGGCTGGTTTCTCGAGGAGAGAGTTTATGAATGGTTTCTCGGCCCAGAGCAGCGGAGGTTTCCAGTGCAAATCCCGGAATACACTTTAAATATTATGTTGATGCCGGAGGATGCTTGGTGGTCAGCCCGGTATGGTTATAATGCCGAGTCATTTCTCCATTTACCGGGTCCATTTTATGCCCGTTTTATTCAAATGAGACTCCTACACTTTGATGTATCTCCTGTCGGTGTGCGGGAGATTTCCGATGGAAATGAGGGTAGAGATGAGGAGGAATATCACAGAGATGCAGGAGAGTCTATTCCACATCTCGGGGCCAGTACTTCTCAGGTAAAACTTTTACCACTTTTCCATTGCAATTGCTTTTTCTTTCTTTGATTCTTTAATGATTGTTGCAAGTTGTTGGCTCGTTTGATCATGAAGCTGGACCTTCTTTCACTGCCCCTTCGTTTACTCCTTCTAGCCCACCGGATACGCCATCTCATCCGCAGGGTATTGATATGAACTACCTGGTACGTTCCTCATTCCATAATAGTTTATGCTATATGTGTGCATGATTATGTATGCTCTCACCTTTTTCCTTCTTAGCTCACAGCGGATGCTCGAAGAACAAAATAAGAAACTTCAAGAAGAATTGGCTGCAAGTCGTCAGCAAGCTTCTCATTTTGAAAGTTTATATCATCAATCCGAATAAAATTTCCATGACTTCCGATTTCAAGGAATGAGGGATCCCGGTGCTTCTTCATCGAGAGGCCCCCATACTGATGACCATGAGATCCTTTCGTCTGCTTCTGATGAGGATCATGACAAATCGAAACTCCAAGGAAATAGGAATTTTAGTGCTTCTGCTTCGGATGATCCTGGGATGAGTAATTTCCCCCCTCCTCCAACAGGCGACGACTTTTTCAAGTCTTTATTTGGTGACCTATCACCACCCTCTTAGTGATATGTAAATATTATAGCAATTGTAAAACATTGTACAATAATGAAAAATATACAATTTTCCTCTTTACTGTAATCCTCTCTTTTTTTCATATTTTTTTTACTGCCAAAATTATTTATTATTTATTTTATATATATATATAATACATCATAATTAGTATCCACCTTATTTGCTACACCAAATCCAAGGTGGTAAAGGAAATTGTCACTTCCTTTCCTTGTGCCATATGATCTTATCCTTTTCCATTATCTTTTCCATTTCACTTTTGGAAAAAGGTTTATTTTCTTTTATATAAACCACCTTGTATGCCCTTTTCAATTCATAAACCAAAAATCTCTCTCTTTCAACGTGAAGACTCCTTTTAGCAATTTTAATTCTCCTTTATTCATCAACCATGACCGAGCACCATTTAAAGAAAATAAAAATTCTATTTAAGAATATGGATGCCATCCATTGGAAGCAAATTTCATGGTCAAAGCTTGATGTTTTAAAATGTTTTCAAAATGTCAAATTGGACCACTCCTTTTTACATGCCGTGGCTTCTTTCTGGGATACGGATTCTAGGGTATTTAGAATTAATGGCCTTGAAAATGTCCCTTGATTGAAGAATTTGAGGCCATCCTTGGACATCCTAATAATCAACAAATGGCATTACCCACATTGATTTCCAAGACTCAACAGAAGATGCAGATGTTATTTCAAATTCCAAAACCCGAAGTTCTTCAGTTGATGAGAGGTGAAAAAATTCTACTTGCTCCTTTGATTGACTTTTGTTTTTCTCATTTCGATCCTACTAAGGCATGGGGACGCATGCTTTGTCTTTGCTTGCTCGGCCAATTCTTTCTTGTTTCTTCTGACGACGATATTGATCCACGAGTATTGGATATTATGGATCAAATGGAAGGAGGCTTGTCACTGGTACCTGTGATTTTAGCTGAGACCTTAGTTGGATTAGACCGATTTAAATCAGGATTGTCAAAGAGACTGACTGGGAGTCCGTTGCTGCTTTAGGTAATTACCTAAACTGCCCTTTCGGGTTTTCAATTTAGGTTTTTTTTTTATCGCTCTAACTTTTGCCTAGTCCGCCCATGCGGATTTTCAGAACTAGCGAGCTGTCCTAATTTTTGCCTAAGCTGCCCTTGCGGGTTTTCAACTTAGTGGACTCTTTTTTTTAATTCTTCCTTCACAAATTTGGCTTCAGGAGCGTCTTTATTTGCTTGATACTCCCTCCATGGATTTTGCCAGATACCTGCCACGTCATCATTCTGCTAGGAAGCTTCTCCATCCTGTTTATTCATATGTTGACTGGGTTGACTGGATCCACTCACGCTCTGAAGTCAATATCTTTTGGTTGGTACCTTGGTGGAAGATTTCTCGTACCACCATGCGGACATACTTGATGTACGTTCCCCTTATTGCTCTTTGTCAAGGTACATGCTATGATCCTCGCCGACTTGGGCGTTTGTATGGAGTTGAGCCTCGTGATTCTGACTTTGTTCCCGACTTAGACATGCCTTGCTTGACTGAAGCCTACTTGGATCGGCTGAGGCAAAGCTAGCCTGCACGTTACACTTATCGACTGCCATAGATTTTACATTTGTCAATTCAGAAAGTGCTTTGTTAGGATGAAAAATAACTAAAGTAATAAAAGATGCTTCTTTTCCATTTATAATTTATCATCACCTTTTGCTATTGTGTTTATTTATTTCATCCATATCTGATCAAATACTTATAACAATGCACATAGAACAATTTTAATATTAATTCTGTTTTATTAAATTAGGAAACAACTAAACATAAAGCCAACATACACAAGATCACTCCTGTTGCCAATTAGCCCTTTCGGGTTTTCTAATTGACGATTTTCTCTCATTTAGCCCTAATTATTGCCTAGCCCGCCCTTTCGGGTTTTCGAAACTAGCAGACTGCTCTAACTTTTTCCTAGGCTGCCCTTTTTGGGTTTTCAACCTGGCGAGCTCTTTTTTTCTTCTTTTTCTTCCTATCATACATAAAACCTATTCAACCTGTCAATATTTACTAGCTCACTAAATTCATTCCCATCCATGTCTAATAGCTTCACCGCACCTTTACTCATGACTTGTTTCATGACATATGGCCCTTCCCAGCTAGGTCTGAACTTTCCTCTTGGATCAGACACATTAGGCTTACATTGCTTCAACACCAAATCCCCAACTCTGAATTTTCTGACCTTGACCATTCTATTGTAGGCCCGAGCTATCTTCTTTTGATACAGTTGGTGATGATATAGTACCTTTAACCTTCTCTCTTCTAATAGAGCTAATTGTGTGTATCTGCTCGCTACCCATTCCGTTTCAGGCAGTTCAGCTTCCATGACTACTCTCAGTGATTTGATCTTAATTTCAATTGGCAATACTGCTTCCATCCCATAAACCAAAGATAACGGTGTCATCCCAGTAGGTGTTCGCACGCTTGTCATATATCCCCATAAAGCAAAGGAAAGCATTTCCAACCAGTCCCTGTAAGTCTTGGTCATCTTGGACAGAATTTGCTTAATTGTCTTATTTGTTGCTTCCACGACACCATTAGCCTTTGGTCTATAAGGAGAGGATCGATGATGATGGATTTGGTACTTGGAGAATAAATACTTAACTGCTCCTTGAAATTGTACCCCATTGTCTGATATCACACTGTACGGGACCCCATATCTGCAGATGAGATTCTTTTCGATAAACCTAGCCATTTGACCTACACCCAGCTTATTGAAGGATTTGGCTTCGACCCATTTTGAAAAATAATCAACTGCTACTACAATGAAACGGTGACCGTTTGAGGCTGTCTGATGTATTTCTCCTATAATGTCGATACCCCATGTGGCAAATGGCCAGGGTGAAGACATTGAATGCAGTTCTTCAGGAGGCATGTGATTCAAGTTACCATACATCTGACATTGTTGGCACTTCTTGACAAACTCAATACAGTCTCTCTCCATGGTCAACCAATAGTAACCTTGTTGAATAATCTTCTTAACTAGGGCCAAACCACTCATGTGCGGATCCCAACTCCCCACATGTATTTCTGACATGATGTGCTCCACTTCAGGCTTTCTTAAACATCTCAAATGCACTCCATCAAGCCATCTTCGATATAACTATCCATGGAAGGTGATATATTGCAATGACCACCTCCTTATGGCTCTTCTCTCTTTCTTTGTTGCCCCCGGCGGGTATTCTTTTTCCTCCAAAAATTGCCTTATAGTATCATACCACGCATCATGATCCGCATCAATTTCCATGATTATCTCATATTCATAACAAGGAGTTGATGAACCGGTCAAGATTAGAGGCTTAAGGAATAAGCTAACAGGATTTTCCCATACCGAAGCCAATGTGGCTAGGGCATCAGCCATCTGATTTTCTTCTCTTGACAGGTGTATAAACCTACACTCCTTAAAATTCTTCTTCATCATGGTCAGGTAATGGTGGTATGGTTTCAATTTTTCTTCTTTCAACTCCCACTCTCCATTTACTTGGGATACTACTACCAACGAATCACCATAAACTTCCACCTTATCCACCTTCATAATCATTAGGGTTTCCAAACCAAAAATACAAGCTTCGCACTCCACCATATTATTGGTTGCCCTAAATTTCAACTTTTTGGCTAAAGGGATGAGTTCCCCTTCAGGCGACTCTAGTATAACTCCCAAACCTGCTCCTTTCCTGTTCTCTGCTCCATCAAAATACATTTTCCACCCTTGTACTTCAATTGCTTCTAAATGTTCATCTGGAAATTCTAAGATTACCTCTTCACTTTCTGGTAATGGTTGTTGAGCCAGGAATTCTGTCACCGCTCTACCCTTGATTGTTTTCCTGGTTACATACTCGATCTCAAATTCTTCTAATATTATCAACCATCGACCATATTTCCCAATTAAAGAGGGTGTCTCCCTCAAGTATTTCATTGGATCCAACCTGGAAATTGCTTGCACACTATATGATTGAAAGTAATGCCGCAACTTCTTAGAAGACCAAACCACAGCTATACATGTCTTTTCAATGATACTATACTTAATTTCATAAGGTAGGAGCTTTCTACTCAAATAGTAAACGGCATGCTCAATCCCCGACTCATCTGCTTGGGCTAGCATGGCTCCTATCGACTCTTCTTCTACTGCTAAGTATAATAATAGAGGTTTGCTGGGTTTAGGTGGTTTCAAAACAGGTGGATTCAACAAATACTCTTTTATTCGATCAAAGGCCTTTTGACATTCTTCATTCCATACGACCGGCTGATTCTTTCTAAGCAACTTGAAGATAGGCTCACAGATTGTTGTGAGCTTTGCTATAAATCTGCTAATGTACTGCAGTTTACCAATAAATCCCCGAACTTCTCTCTCCGTCTTTGGGGCTGGCATATCCCTGATTACTTTAACTTTGTCAGGATCTATCTCAATTCCATTCAGACCAATCACATGTCCCAACAATTTACCTGAGGTAACACTGAATACACACTTCTTCGGGTTTAATCGAAGAATAATTCTAAATTCTGGAAGTGCTGCTCCCTCGTATCCGACTTCACCATCATATCATCAACATATACTTCAACTTCTTTGTGCATCATGTCATGAAATAGTGTGGTGGCCATCCTTTGGTAGGTTGCTCCAGCATTCTTTAAGCTGAAAGGCATCACCCTATAACAAAATATACCCCATGTAGTAATGAAGGCAGTTTTGGCTTTATCCTCTTGGGCCATTAACACTTGATTGTATCCGGAAAATCCATCTACAAACGAGTGTAGCACACTAGAGGCTGCACTATCAATGAGAACATCTATATGAGGTAAAGGAAAATCATCCTTAGGGGAAGCCTTGTTTAGATCTCTATAGTCCACGCAGACCCTTATCCTCCCATCTTTCTTTGGCACTGGTACTATGTTGGCTAGCCAATCTGGGTATTCTATCACTTCAAGGAACTTCACTTGTATTTGCTTAGTGACCTCATCTTTATCCAAGCCCACTTAGGTCTTAGTTGCCTAAGCTTTTGTTTGACAGGCTTAATGTGAGTGTAAGTAGGAATGTGATGCTCGGCTATGTCTCGATCTATCCCCGGCATATCTTCGTAAGACCAAGCAAACACTTGGATGCTACACTAATGTTTTTAGGATTTTCAGTTGTTCCCAAATTTAATGATTGTGTGTTAAAATAATTAATATTGAAGATGCTCATGTAAATGCTATTTAAATGTATGCAACCATCAGGAGAAACATTACACAAGTAAGCAAAATCAGACTTTATTGCATTCATTTTGGAAAAGAAAACATCATCATCCTCATACAAAGCAGACAAATTAAAATCAAAATCAAAATCATTGTTCTCAGAATCATAAAGCAGGATGTCTTCAAATTTTTCTTCAACCAGGGCAGCAATCTCTTCCGGAGTCTTCTCGGCTTTCAGGGCAGCTTCATTCTTCTCTTTTGGATTGGATTCTTTGTTGGTTGACAAGGTGAGCTCTTTCTTCACTTGTTCCACTAGCTCGGCAACGTATGCAAAAATTTCAAAACTTGGAATTAACTTACCCATGAACATGATCGGCTCGGGCTTTCCTTGGAGTGGTCCCATATCTGGAGCTTTGACAAAGATCTCTTCAAGTGGTGGGAAGCTCATCTTCTCATTCTTCTTTGGCTGGACATCATTGGCTTCATCATATCCCAACCCCTTCTTGGAAGCTTGAGTTCTAAAATCTGGTAACTTTGTTAAACCGGCCTTACCCTTTCCAAGACCAACTCCGGGAAGGTAGTTCATGTTCTTCATCATATTCAAGACTTTGGAGTCTACTACTTCATCATCAGAAATTATAGCTACTTGAAAATCATTAAGAGGCCTCTCAACCATTAGAGCGTTGACAATCTCATTATCTTCAGCTTCAATGACCACTGTCTCATTTCCGTTGGGGAATTTGATCTTTTGATGAAGGGTGGAAGGAACTCCACCAAGAGGATGAAACCATGGTCACCCCAAGAGTAAGGCAAAGGTAACTGGTATGTCTAAAACAACAAATTCAACAATGGAATCAATCGGACCAACCTTGACAGCAGCTTTGAAAGTCCCTTTAGCATGCCTCTTAGTGTTGTCATAAGCACGAATTGTCACCTCGGTTGGGTTTAGATCTCTTGTTGACATGGCTAGCTTAGGCAATATCTTAAGTGGACAAACATTTATGGAGAACCCATCATCGACCATTACACATGGAGTTCTCTTCCCCTTGACTTCTATTTTGATAAAGAGAGGGCAAATGTGGTCTCTCCCCTCCTACGGTAAGTTCGCATCTGAAAAAAAAAAACTGCTCCCATACTAACTTCACTCTTTTCTTGGACCTCTTCACATTTCATTACTTCCCCAATTTTTATGAAGTTGATTAACTCCTTCGGTGTTGTGGAGGTAGAAATTGGCATGCTAGCCAAGGCTTTTGTAATATCCCAAAAGTGTGCCTAGAAGTTTTGATATTTTTGTTATAATTGTTGTTTTAATTGGATTGAATGTATGTGTGTTAATTTGGAAGAGAAAAGAAATTTGAAGGAAGTGTATATGTAGTGTATATGGGAATATATATAACATATATGTTGGTCAAATGTGTGGTCAAGGGAAGAAGATATTTTAATTGTTGGTGGTGAAATTACTAAAAAGGGCATGTGGATGAGAGGAAGCTAAAACAAATAAGGAAAGGGTATTTAAATAATTGTTTTGTTAGAATTGCTTGGTGGAGGTTTAAAGAGATGACAAAGTTGACTTTGTCTCTAACTTTCCTCTTCAATTTTCTTCTTTCCTTTTCTTGGCCGGCTACTCCAAAGACAAAAGAGCAAGGAAGAGTTTTAATGTTTTAAAATCAAATTGAAGGAAAAATCAAGGAATTAAGTTGGAGATTTGTGAAATTGCCTCAATTCTTGGTAAGTTCTCTTTTGTTTTCCCTTGTTCTTTTTGAAGTTTTAATTGAGTTGAGTTATGATTTGTTGATATTATGATTAGGTGTAGTTGTGATGTGTTTATAAGTGTTGGAATTGATTTTATAATGAGAAGTTAAGTTGGTGTTTGAGTTGAAAGAGTAAGTTGTATTTGTGTTAGGGTTTTGAAGTGGTAAGTGAGGTGTAACTTGAGTTTGATCAATAATTTTCATAGATCTTCATGTTGTTTGTATTTGTTGGAGTTGTAAAGCTAAAATTTGTGATTTTGGGTGAAGGCAGTAGCATTCTGGATGCCACGTTTGTGGCCTTGATTGCCATGGCCGTGGCCAAGTGTAGCTATAGCCGTGGAGGTTGGTGCAAAGGAGGCAGAAGTGATTTCTAACCCACGCCCGTGGGGGTTGGGATGGCCACGGCCGTGGGCTATAATGTGTGATGTTGGGTTTTAATTTATGATCTAAAGGTCTAAGATGAGGTTAACAAGTGGTTGATTGCATTGGAATTGATGTGGTTCATCATTGTTTTGGCTTAGGTTGTGAAGGAGGTGATTTGCTCTAATTTGAGAAGTGAAGAGTTCTTGGAAAAAGAAGTGTATAGAGTTGTTTAAGTGGTGCTTAAGGTAAGTACAAACCTTGCATTGTTGCATACATTCACTTGATATGGCATTGTTGATATATATGGATAATGTTATGTTGTGTACAATGTGGGACATGATGTGAATATTACAATGTGGGACATGATGTGAACATTGATGATGCATATGAGTAATGTTATGTTGTGTATAATGTGGGACATGATGTGAATATTGATGATGCATATGAATAATGTCATGTTGTGTACAATGTGGGACATGATGTGAACATTGATGATGCATATGAATAATGTTATGTTGTGTACAATGTGGAATATAATGTGAACATTGATGATGCATATGAATAATGTTATGTGGTGTACAATGTAGGACATAATGTGAACATTGATGACGTATATGAATTACCTTAATGTGAATTGAGACTTAAAGAGATGTGAAATTATGTGATGAGTTATAATGATGTAGATGATATGATTGAATAATGATATGTTTGTTTAGTCAATGTAATTGATTATGGATATGTGAAAGATGAAGCATTATAATGTGAATTGAGACATGATAATTTAAATGTGATGAGAAGTCATTGTGAATGGTTATGATTATACAAATGAAATGAATTGAGAAAGTAATGTTTAAAGATATCAATGAGTGGACCTATCTGCCTCCTGCAGAACCATGCGGACCCAGTGAGATGGGCAACCGATCTTGGACTACCGACCTGGTTGGGGGATGGTTCGACACAGTCAATATTATATGTACCTATCTGCCTCCTGCGGAACCATGCGGACCCAGTTGTTGGGCAACTGAACTTGGACTACCGACCTGGTTGGGGGAAGGTACATTACTGATGGTTTTATATGTTCCTATCTGCCTCCTGCGGACCCATGGGATTGGCAGTGGCCTGAGGCCCACTGGGCAACCGACCTGGTTGGGGGAAAGTTCGTATATGAAGCCATGGTTGTTGGCTATAGTAGTGAATTTTGAATGAGTATAATGGATGATGATATAATTATCGAAATAATGAAATGAAACATTTATAAATATGATCTTTCTTGGTTGAATGCATGACATTATTATTGACATTGCATATTATTATGGTTTGTGCTACTGAGTCGTTGGCTCAGCGCGATTGTGGTTCATCGCGCAGGTGATAGGGCTGATAGAGTTGAGACAGAGGATTCTTCTAGACCTAGTTGAGTTTGTGCTTGAAGAGTTGGATTAGAGCTTAAAGATCAGAGAGTCAAGCTGCCAATCATGTATATATTCTATGTTGTATAAATTTTGATCTTTATGTATTGGTACTTGTAAATATTTGTTTTAACTTCCGCTGTGTATTAATAAATGATTTCATATATTATATTTTATGGATTTCTTTTAAAACAATTGATATTTGTTTTATTTCTTTTTGAGATATGATATGAGTATTTTGTTTAAACTGTGGCATTTTCTATATTCAGTATACGTATATTACGATCGTATAAGCATGCTTTGTACGTATACGGGATATAGGGGTGTTACAGCTTTGGCCATAGTTTCTCTGTGCTTTTTGGAAGTAGCTAACAAGTCCCAAATGCTAACACTTGCTTGGATTCTTTTCAATTGCTTGAGCACAGCATCATCTTCTTCTACTTCAACTTCTTTCCCCTTATTAGTTTCTATTTCCTTAGGTGGTGGCCTTGCGTAAGGCTTACCAGATCTAGTATTCATCACCTCATCTTCTTCGGGCTCGGACCAAGTCCACTCCTCCTTCTTAGGTATAATATCATCATCACTATCACTTGAATCCCAAAACCCGTTGACAACACAAATCGCTACTTCTCCACCCATCATAGCTTGTTCAAATGCCTCTTCTTCTTTGGTTACTTCTCCACCCACATCTTGAAAAGAAGACATGACAAAATCCTCATGCAAACCTCCTCCAATCATGAAGGTTGCCGGTGGTGGTACCCTATTGAATTTTGGTAACGGGTTGTCTTTGGTGTTTGGCTTATTGGGCTCGGGTAGCTTCCCATTATCAATTAGGTTTTGGATCTCATGTCTCAACCTTACACATCTATCCGTGTCATGCCCTTGCATTTGGTGGAATTGACAAAATGCTTTGGTGTCAAAATTAGGTGGGAGAGGATTAGGCAAAGGATGAGGATTTAAGGGTTGTAGCAATCCCTTTCTTTGAAGCTTGTTGAGAACCCAAGACATCAGTTTTCCTAATTCCGAAAATTGCCTCCTTGTTCCTTGGTTAGTAGCATTAACACCGACGGGCTTTTGCATGCTTTGGCTACCAGGTTCATAGCTCCCTTTCTCATTCCTTTTTGTTGCAAAGCAGCTCTTCTCCCTTTCCTATTCTTCAATTTACAAACCAGCTTGGAGAAGGTCTTTGAAATCATGGATGAGTGTATGAGACATCCTCTCACGAAGACTAGGCAACACCCCTCTCACAATCATCCTTATTTGATCGGATTCATCGGGCCTCTTCTTGAGTAAAGCGGCCTTGTTTCTCCAATGTCACATCCCAAAGTTTAGGTAGTCGAGTATTAGGCAAGAAGGACATAAATAAGTGGTCAAATAGAGGCTCGAGATAGTCAAAAATAATATCGGTGTGCAAAGGAGGCCCGTGAAGTCGACGGGACCTAAAGGTAATTTTTCGAAAGGCCGAGGACCTAAGAGTAATTTTCTGAAAAGTTGTGTCGGTTCTTAATAGTGACCCTAACGGATGCCATAAATGTGTTCTCGGGATTAATCGGGTTGTAATGGTGGCGCACGATTTTTCCCGAAAATGCACGGTTTATAAGTTACGGGCGATTTTTCGACAAGGGCATTTTGGACATTTCCACCGGAAGGGCAATTTTGTAATTAAATATAACTTTGGGGGCAAAATTTAAAAGAACAAAAACAACTTTCAAGTGGCCAAATCCTAGCCATTAAGTCCAAATGGGTTGGACAAATTATGGCCATTGAAAATAAACAAATTAATTAAATGGAAATTAAATTATAAACAACTACTTTTAGTCTTCCAAACACAAGTAAGGATCAAAAAAACACCACCATCACCACTTTTCTTCTTCCTTAGGTCATGCTCCCCCTCCCTTCCATTTTCAAGGAGAAAATTTTCAAGTCTAAGCATTTTTCAAGTGAAATTCAATAGGAAATAAGGTAATATACCATCCTAAGTCTTATTCTTTCATTAGAATTAGGTATTAGGCTATGATTAGAAAGATTTGATATTATGTTCATGTTGGGAAAGTATTAGTAAGTTGATGATTATGGTGAAAAATGATAAACTACTTAAAGGAAATGATGAAAATGGTGATTATTAGTAAGAATAAGTAAAGGATTGTTAGAAAATCATAAGGTAGCATCATGTTCATATTTAGGGTTTGTTCTTACATATGTGACATGTTAAATTCATAAGAAATCAAGGATATTAGAGAGGAAAGGAAGTGAAATAGACAAGAAGAGCAAGGAAAAGCAAGGTTTGGTACTTTAACTAATTGTTTGTTCATTTTCTTGAAATTTTTTTTGTTTTAGAATTAGTGAAATACTGTGATTTGTATGATTTTTAATTAAATATAGAAAAATTTTATTGAAGTGAATTTTTGATATGTTGTGCCTCAATGCGTCTATAATGACTGAAAAATATTTTGAGTTGAATTCGGAATGGTTATGATTATGGAAAATTTATTTCTGTTAGACCTGCTCTAGGAGGTACCTTGACTGAGACAGCCATGTTTCCGGATTTTTAATAAAATTTAGAAAAATAATCTTCAATTGAATTTTGGATATGTTGTTTTTTAGTGAGTCTAGTAATTAATAAAAATAATTTGAAACCACATTGGTTGAATTTAATTTATGGAATTCACAAAATTCAGAACTGCTGCCAGGATGCAGGGCAACTGGAGCAGTCTGGTTGGGTGAACTACTTGACCAAGATTTTGTATCCAGTTTGATCTGAAATTTTAAAGGAATGATTTTAAACTGTAAAACTAAATTCTGTAAAAATTTTAGAGTTTTTAGTCAAGTAGATTATTTTATACAATTTTTCAAAATAAGGATCAAGTTGACACCAAAACTAGAATTTACTATTCATATGGTCATTTTGCTAGTATTCATTTGGTCATTTTTCAAAAGTAATCCAATTGATTCCTTATGCATATAAATGAGCATAATATGTTATTAAAATGACAAAATATGATATTTCACATTGAAATAATATAAGAACCATAAGTCGATAATTGTATAATGTATATTCGATTAAGAAATAGCATGAGAATTTTGGCTCCACTGGGTATCTGGAATAGTACTGAGTAGGGTAAGGGTATGATATATCATACTATATGCAGTGCTGCTTTAATATAGGACTTCGGTCCGAGTTATATAGGGTGACGACCCGAGCTATATAGGACTTCGGTCCGAGTTATATAGGGCAATCGCCCGAGTTATATAGGACTCCGATCCGAGGGCTTCGGCCATAGATTCTACAGGGCTTGGTCCAAAATTTTTTTTTAGGGCCACAGCCATAGAATATATATACAGTTGTTTCAGTTAGTTCCTTACCATACGTTAGTCTACCAAATTACCTTGTGGAGCGAAATGATAAAATGATAATAACTGAATATATGACATGTATGGATTGTTTTTATTGTGATATTATTTTTCAATACGATTCATTGCTTTTAAAAGTGCATTATGCTTTTATTATTTATTTTCCATAATTAGTTAAAGTACCCACTAAGCAATACTTAGCGAGTTTAGTTTCTTCTAAACTCGTAGGCTATTAGCAAGGAGCCAGTAGTGAGCAGAGGAGTCCTGCGATCTGCCGGTCACCAACAAACTTAGGTGGTTCTCTTCATTTTGTATTTTGGTATTAGAAACTGGCATGTACTTATTTGAACAATACAAAGAGATAACTTGATGTAGCATATAAATCTAATAATGTATAATAACTGTATGGTTTTGAATTGAGTTGGGTTGTGAATATAGAAGTGTGAATTCTTCTTGCAGGATTGTAGTTGAGGTTATAAGGGTGGATTATTAGGAGTGTGCTTGAGTTGAGTTGTGAAACAAAATGTTTTTCAAAAGTAAGAAAAATCAGTTTTGTCGACACTTGGGACCTAGAATTTTAAGGGAGACTCCGTCAAAATTTTTGGAAAATTTTTATAAGGAACATTAAGTAAGCTGACATAACCAGAGCTCGTATTCTGATTTAGCATTCCTCCTCGGCTTATTCATAGGTCGGGAAGGGGTGTTACAATTTGTGGTATCAGAGCATTGGTTTAGTTGATTCTGGGAGATAGGTAGTAAGTAAGTAACTATGTGTGCCATGTAAGATAAAGTACGGAGAAAGTTATATGATGAATAGGTAGATGTACATGCCAGATAGGAATTGATAATCGAGTTATATGTTGATGAAGTAAGCAGATAGCTATTTATGTCAATGTAGGATGTCTCTAGATTCGTGGCAAGCTATGGAATGAAACGTAGAATCGCAAGCATCTGGGCCTGCAGATGCCGGGGAAGCTCATAGACCAGGGCCAGCAACAGCTGAAATATTCGGTCCGGAGACTTATCTTAGGTAGATTGCAACAGCTTTTCAGCAAATGGCCGGAAGGGGCCCTGCTGCTGAGGGAGATAGGAAACCCCCGATCGAGAAGTTAAGAAAGTATGGTGCAAAGGAATTTAAGGCTGGTCGTGAAGAGGGATCTGAGGAAGCAGAGTATTGGTTAGATAGTATCATTATAGTTCTTGACTAGCTCCAATGCACTCCGGAGGAAAGAGTGGTTTGTGCTACCTCGCTCCTAACAGAGGAGGCATACATATGGTGGGATACCACGCAGCAGCAGGTTCCACCAGAACAGCGAACTTGGGAATTCTTCAAGAGTGAGTTTAAAAAGAGGTATATCACTGATGCATATTTGACTGCAAGGCGCAATGAGTTCATTCATTTGAAACAAGGAAGAATGACGGTATCAGAATATGAGAAGGAGTTTACGCGCCTTAGTAAGTATGGAAAGAAGTTAATAGAAATTGAAGCTGAGCGATGCGAGAAATTTTTAGAAGGACTTAATGATGAAATTAAGATACAGCTAGTGGCATTGGATAATACAGAGTTTTAAAAGTTGGTGGCTAAAGCATTGGATGTTGAAAAGGTGCAAATAAATCTGAGGAATCGTCAACAGAGAATTCAACAGAAAAGAGAGCAAGCATAGAGTGCCCCAGGTAATCATCAGTCTGCTAGCAAGAGAGCTAAGGGTGAAGGATCCTTTATGAGTGTAAAGCAGAATTTAAGACCATCTGAAGGACCTAATTTTCAAGTTACTTCAGTAGCCAGCACGGGAGGAATAAGCAAAGAATCAAGTAAAGGTTCTGGAAGGACTGAATATACACCATACCCCTCGTGTGAGCATTGTGGATGAAAGCATAGGGGAGAATGTTGGTTAGTTATTGGAGCTTGTATACTTTGTGGTGCCACTAATCACCTTAAGAAGGATTATCCTAGAAATGTGGCAGAGATTTCAAAAGTTCCTGAAAGAACACAAGTAGCAAGTAGCAGCGGTAAAGGTCGAGAAAGAGGAAGAGGCAGAGAAAATGGTAGTAATCAAATAGGAACAAGATCGGAGACAGTAGATCGCCCTGAATCAAGAGCGCCAGCCAGGATATATTACATGAGGGCAGAAGAGAATAAAGTAGAAGAAGGAAATGAAGGTACGTAAGTTTAAAAAGTAATTACACGTAAGAATCATGCATGAATAAGTAAGTTTCGGGGCGAAACTTAAATTAAGGTAGAACTGTCACATCCCAAAGTTTAGGTAGTCGAGTATTAGGCAAGAAGGACATAAATAAGTGGTCAAATAGAGGCTTGAGATAGTCAAAAATAAAATCGGTGTGCAAAGGAGGCCCGTGAAGTCGACGGGACCTAAAGATAATTTTTCGAAAGGCCGAGGACCTAAGAGTAATTTTCTAAAAAGTTGTGTCGATTCTTAATAGTGACCCTAACGGATGCCATAAATGTGTTCTCGGGATTAATCGGGTTGTAATGGTGGCACACGATTTTTCCCAAAAATGCACGGTTTGTAAGTTACAGGCGATTTTCCGACAATGGCATTTTGGACATTTCCACCGGAAGGGTGATTTTGTAATTAAATATAACTTTGGGGGAAAAATTTAAAAGAACAAAAAGCCACTTTCAAGTGGCCAAATCCTAGCCATTAAGTCCAAATGGGTTGGACAAATCATGGCCATTGAAAATAAACAAATTAATTAAATGAAAATTAAATTATAAACAACTACTTTTGGTCTTCCAAACACAAGTAAGGATCAAAAAAACACCACCATCACCACTTTTCTTCTTCCTTAGGTCGTGCTCCCCCCTCCCTTCCATTTTCAAGGAGAAAATTTTCAAGTCTAAGCCATTTTTCAAGTGAAATTCAATAGGAAATAAGGTAAGATACCATCCTAAGTCTTATTCTTTCATTAGAATTAGGTATTAGGCTATGATTAGGAAGATTTGATATTATGTTCATGTTGGGAAAGTATTAGTAAGTTGATGATTATGGTGAAAAATGATAAACTACTTAAAGGAAATGATGAAAATGGTGATTATTAGTAAGAATAAGTAAAGGATTGTTAGAAAATCATAAGGTAGCATCATGTTCATATCTAGGGTTTGTTCTTACATATGTGACATGTTAAATTCATAGGAAATCAAGGAGATTAGAGAGGAAAGGAAGTGAAATAGACAAGAAGAGCAAGGAAAAGCAAGGTTTGGTACTTTAACTAATTGTTTGTTCTTTTTCTTGAATTTTTTTTTTGTTTTAGAATTAGTGAAATGTTGTGACTTGTATGATTTTTAATTAAATATAGAAATATTTTCTTGATTCATCTAGAATGACTGAAAAATATTTTGAGTTGAATTCGGAATGGTTATGATTATGGAAAAATTATTTCTGTTAGATCTGCTCTAGGAGGTACCTTGACTGAGACAGCCATGTTTCCGGATTTTTAATAAACTTTAGAAAAATAATCTTCAATTGAATTTTGGATATGTTGTTGTTTAATGAGTCTAGTAATTGATAAAAATAATTTGGAACCACATTGATTGAATTTAATTTACGGAATTCACAAAATTCAGAACTGCTGCCAGGATGCAGGGCAACTGGAGCAGTTTGGTTGGGTGAACTACTTGACCAAGATTTTGTGTCCAGTTTGATCTGAAATTTTAAAGGAATGATTTTAAAATGTAAAACTAAATTCTATAAAAATTTTATAGTTTTTAGTCAAATAGATTATTTTATACAATTTTTTAAAATAAGGATCAAGTTGAGTCCAAAACCAGAATTTACTATTCATATAGTCATTTTGCTAATATTCATTTGGTCTTTTTTCAAAAGTAATCCAATTGATACCTTATGCATATAAATGAGCATAATATGTTATTAAAATGACAAAATATGATATTTCATGTTGAAATAATATAAGAACCATAAGTCGATAATTGTATAATACATATTCGATTAAGAAATGGCATGAGAATTTTGGCTCCACTGGGTATCTGGGATAGTACTGAGTAGGGTAAGGGTATGATATATCATACTATATGCAGTGCTGCTTTAATATAGGACTTCGGTCCGAGTTATATAGGGTGACGACCCGAGCTATATAGGACTTCGGTCCGAGTTATATAGGGCAATCGCCCGAGTTATATAGGGCTTCGGCCACAGATTCTACAGGGCTTGGTCCGAAATTTTTTTTTTTAGGGCCATAGCCATAGAATATATATACAGTTGTTTTAGTTAGTTACTTACCATACATTAGTCTACTAAATTACCTTGTGGAGCGAACTGATAAAATGATAATAACTGAATATATGACATGTATGGATTGTTTTTACTGTGATATTATTTTTCAATACGATTCATTGCTTTTAAAAGTGCATTATGCTTTTATTATTTATTTTTCGTAATTAGTTAAAGTACCCACTAAGCAATGCTTAGCGAGTTTAGTTTCTTCTAAACTCGTAGGTTATTAGCAAGGAGCCAGTAGTGAGCAGAGGAGTCCTGCGATCTTCCGGTCACCAACAAACTTAGGTCTCTTCATTTTGTATTTTGGTATTAGAACTGGCATGTACTTATTTGAACAATACAAAGAGATAACGTGATGTAGCATGTAAATCTAGTAATGTATAATAACTGTATGGTTTTGAATTGAGTTGGTTTGTGAATATAGAAATGTGAATTGTTCTTGCAGGATTGTAGTTGAGGTTGTAAGGGTGGATTATTGGGAGTGTGGGTGGATTATTGGGAGTGTGCTTGAGTTGAATTGTGAAACAAAATGTTTTTCAAAAATAAGAAAAATCAGTTTTGTCGACACTTGGGACGTAGAATTTTAAGGGAGACTCCGTCAAAATTTTTGGAAAATTTTTATAAGGAACATTAAGTAAGCTGACATAACCAGAGCTCGTATTCCGATGTATCATTCCTCCTCGGCTTATTCATAGGTCGGGAAGGGGTGTTACATCCACCTTTTCACATAGTCCACAAAATTCTCATTCGGCCTTTGCCTAATGGACTCCACTTCCATCAAGGTAACTTCTAACTCAACATTATATCCATATTGTTGGATGAAGGCTTTGTAAAGTAGATCCCAACTCTTTTGTGTTCCTTCATATAATGTATTGAACCAATTTTGGACAACAAGATCCAATGAGAGCATAAAGTACCTTAGGGTTTGAGCCTTAGTAGCTCGGGCAGATTGCATGGCAGTGATATACTGCTTCATATGAAGATAAGGATTTCCGGTGCCATTGTACTTAGCAAAGGAAGGCATCTTGATTTATAAGGGACCTCATCATCTTGTTCAAATAGTTTGTCGATCTCAGACATCTCTTCAGTTTTCAGCTTCTTCTCAAATTTCTTTTCTAAATCCGCAATCATCTTTTCAACGTCGGATGTCTCGGTCTTTTCAATAGTTGCCTTCTCAACAGCCTTCAGTTCTTTCTTCTTTTCTTGAACCTCTTGGTAGTATTGAGCCCAATCATCATCATCATCAATGATCACCTTTTCATTATCAAAAACCACTTCACTAACTTTGGTCTTCCCTTTGTCCTTTGGTTTCTTAGTACTAGCAGATGCCTCGGCATGGTTTTCTAAGATTGCAGTCAATTGGTTCTTCATGGTCTCAGCTAGGGCCTCTTTAATTTCTTCCATTTTGGCATTGAGGGCCTCATCCACCATCCTTTGAATTTGTTCGGGCTCCATTATTTTAGGTGAGCAAGTGATTGAGTCGTTGCTAGATACTTCGTCTCTAACGTAGGTCAGATTGTTGTAAGCTTTTGAACTATCGTAATCCAGGGTTGTGAGCCAGAAAGGATCAATGATATGAGATGCAAATGTATGCATGTATGCATGTATGCACAAACAATCAACAAATAAGGACAAATAGGACGTTCCTTCCAACCTTATAACATCCACACACGATGGCGAGTCTCTTTTCCTAGGTATATACCATCATGGGGTATCTTGCTCTCGAATAATTCCCTCGGACTTTTCAACCAATAGTTATATTTTCAAAAATGAAATCCATTCATAGTAATTCCCATTAATTAGGTTTTAATCCATTCAACCAACTATAGCAGCTTTTATTGGATTAAAACTAAATTAAGAAGTTTATTATAGATAGATTTCTCACTTGAAAAGAGTAACTAATGGTTCATGCCAAAAACAAGCCCATGTTTAATTTATTCTTAGTGTAAACTAGGCCCACAATTGATTTTTGGTATTTCATAATTGACCTAAATATTTTTGCAAGCTCTTTGTAAGAAAAGATTGGGTGAAAAATAGTTTTGTTTCTAAGCCAATTATAAAAGATTTTAGAAAAATGGATTTTGGGCTTAGTATTTGGGCCATGGGCCAAAGAATTTTTTATTTGTTTTTAGAAAAGTCTTATGTCCAAAGGCCATCTTGAAAATTTTGAAAATAATTTTGGTCTTTTGAATTTTAAATAAAAATTTATTTTGAGCTTACAATGTACTTAGGTCATATTAGAAAAAGAACAAACCAAATAAGCCATGATTTAGACTAAGATAAACTAACCATAGTCAAACAACATGCATTTGGGGTAAAACCTAAGGAAAGTAACTAGGCCAATTACATGAGCTTTAGTCTTTGGGTTAAAAGGCTTAGGTTCGCATAGCAAGTATATACCAAACGGTATGAGGCTATGAGTGGTTATGCCATGCTCGATCTCTATACCTTGAGTAAAAGTATGGTATCCCTCACATAACATAACACGAGTAACACGGGCGTCCTAACTCATGCACACGATGCAATCTAAGATGATGCAATGGATAATATCATTATAAGAAAGAATAGAATAATATAAAGACCAACGGAATCAACTTCTCTTATCCCCAGTGGAGTCGCCACTGTGAGCGGGGATTTTCGCCCCCACTCCCAGTGGAATGGTTCTTGCGACTTCGACACTGTTTAGGCTCGGGGCCTTAGAGAACACGGACCTAAGTCCAGAGAAAAATGGAGCCGCCGCCCGGACGGGCCGGGAAAAAGAAAGGGGTGGATGACTTAATTCCTAAGGAATCTCCAACCCCCTAATGGGTTCGGAAAGTTGGGTACGTGTGAGGAAGGTGAGAAATGGCCCAGCACCTCCACAACGCCCGATTCATTGGAACCGGCCTCCTTTACAGGTCTTAATATTATAAAATTCTTAAATATAACAATATTATCCATACTACACACAATAAAAAGAAAGCATCATTATATTAAAATCAAAGCAATGTCCAAACAAAGCAAATAAATAGACACCCATCCAAGGATGGAAACATGTCCTTACATCACATGCCTAAATAGGACACCCACCAAAAGGTAGAAACATGCCCTTTACATAGGTTCTAAAATAGAAAAGCAAATTAAATTACATGATGTTTAACTAATGAGGTACCCACCAAGTGGAAACATACTTCTTACAATTTTTGGAAATCTAAATTAATTGATAAAAGTAAATAATCATTCATCATAAATAAATCATTCATCAAAGCTATTAATCAAAATATAAAATAAACATTCATCCATGATAAATTAAATAAATCAAGTATTGAAATTAAATAAATTAAAGCATAAGAAATAAATCTAAGCATAATCAAATATGGAATTGAATAAAGCAATTAAAAGTTCAATTATAGCTACTGTGACTTTTTATGGAATTAAAATAGATTAGGGTTTTATGTTTTAAAAGGTTGGTAAGACACTTTGATTAACCAAATTAAGGTTTGAATGATGAAATTATGAAACTAGGGTTTTAGACACTTTAAAATACTTTTGATTTGTGATTTTTGAATGATTATTTCAAGCTACTGTGTAAAGTTAGAATATTTGTAAATTTATGGTTTATTAATGTTTTAAAGGATTAAAGCTTAGAAAAAGTTAGGGTTTAAGGTTTTAAAGGGTTAGGGTTTACTATTTTAGGTTTAAAAGTTGAATTAGGGTTTAGTGTTTTTAGAATTTATGGTTACGGGTGATTTGTTAATTTTAAAGTTTGGAAAAAATAATTTGATAATTTTATGAAATTTTATGAATTTATACAAATGTATTGAAGTTTTTATAAGTAGAAAATATATTTTTTAAGGCTTTTTAAACAAAATAGAACCTAGTTTAAAGTTTTGAAAGAAACAGAATCAAATTTTGGTTTTGTTGAAGAAAATGTTCAATTAGGGTTTTGAGACTTTGAAGAGGCAAAAAATAATAATTTTAAGTCTTTTTGGAAAATAAAGTAACGTATTAGTGTTTTTGACTTGGGAAAACTAAATTAAAGTTCTAAGATTTTAACTTTTGAAAAACACAAAAATCCTAGTTTTAGCTACTGTGTAAAAAACAACAATTAAAGAAAATCAATTAACACATACCTTCTTTTGATGATTCCTCCAAAGACAAGCCTTTTTTGCCTTTTTAATTCTTTAAATCGTGCTGCTGCTCCTTTAAAAATCAATTGAATTGAATTATTGCTTTTCTTTCACTGATTTGGTTTTCCAATTTCCAAGCTACTACCAAAAAATTTCCTCCCCCAATTTGGTTGCCTTTGGTCCTTATTTATAAGGGTTTGATGTAGTTTAATCCTAATTAGCTAAGGTAAGTAATATTAATAAAAAAAAATCTAATTGGATTATGTTTCAAAAAATTTGCGTCGGAAAATTTGCGCTGCCGAAAAAAATTGCTGCAGGAAAAAATGCGCTGGCGAAAAAAAAGGGCGTCGCCTGCAGGATTTTCCTGCGGGCGAAATAGAACAGTGATTTCGCCCGCAGGAATTTCCTGCGGGCAAAATAGCCCACAGGCCCGTGCGACTGTTTTTTCGCTGTCGATTTTTCTGACTCTGATTTTTATTTTTATTTTTATTTGTTTATTTTTATTTTTTTATTAATAAAAATTAGATACTAAAGAAAAAATTATTTAACAAAAAATATTTTGGACCAATTAGACAACAAAAATCATTTTGGACTAAATAAAATATATTGGACCGGATTGGGTCAAAAATTAAGGGT
The DNA here is from genome assembly GCA_947685225.1 of Garcia nutans. Taxonomy (NCBI): domain Eukaryota; kingdom Viridiplantae; phylum Streptophyta; class Magnoliopsida; order Malpighiales; family Euphorbiaceae; genus Garcia; species Garcia nutans. The sequence goes on from CANTUV010000013.1 coordinate 32,798,904, forward strand.
CTACAACAACCAACACAAAGGCAGTAGCTGAAGGCAAACAATTATCTTCAAATTAATTGTATTCGCTCGGCCAAGATCACAGTTGATCCAAGTAGTAGCACGAAGGAGTTTGGTTCAACAGATTAATATTGGTGGAGCCGAAAATGCAAGTATGGTCTATTAACTAATTCCATTTAATTTCTTTCAGTTGTCTTCATCTTCCAATGCTATAAAAGTTGAACATTATTTTGGATTATCAATTTGATTTCAAAATTACTTATAGTAAGTAATTAAGTTGAATTATTATTTCAATTTGCATGATCAAAACCCTAATTTGCATAAACAAACCCTAATTTCACGTGTAAAACCCTAGTTCTAAGATTGAAACCCCAAATTGCATGATTAAACCCTAGTTTGTATCCTAAAACCCTAAGTTCATATATTGAACCCTAGTTGTCATGTTTTGATCATAGTTTCCACAATAAAACCCTAATTCCATAACAAAACTTATTTTGTAAATTATTTACCTTTCGGGAGCGCTGCCCCCTTGACCCTCGCCTGCTAACCGGCTAGTGAGACTGCCATGTGTGTTGCATACTATATTTCATTATGGTTTAATATTAAGATGTGCTAGTGGATTGCAATTTTAATTTCCTTTTAATTAAGCTCTAATTTTATGTTTATTTAATGATTATGTGTATGATTATTATTTATGTGATTATGGGATTATAATTTCTTATTATTTGGGATTTTAATAGACCTGTAAAAGGCATGTTTCCACTTTGTAAGTGTCTTATTTAAATTGCTTCTTTTATTTAATTTGTATTTGAGAATTAATGTAAGAGACATGTTTCCACCAATTGGTGGGTGACCTTTTTTTTACTCATGTTTTGGACATTGGATATTGTAAGAGCATTTTTCCATCTAGTATGGTTGCCCATTTTATTTGTTTGCTTATTTTGTTAATTTATAATATGATTATTTATTTTCCACTATTTTATGTAATATGGATAATGTCATAGTAGTTTCAGAATTCAATGATATTTAGATTTGAAAGGAGGTCAGTTCCAATAAACCGGGCATTATGGGGGTGCTGGGCCATTTCTCACATTCTCCATGCATACCTAATTTTTTGAACCCAAGTAAGGGTTGGGGATTCCTTAGAAATTGAATCATCCATCCCTTTCTAGGGCTGAGCACGGATCCTAGAGATATCCAAACCGATCCGAACAATTGGACAAAAAATATCCAGAGCTGAAAAACTCCGTTGACTTTTAACTTTATTTGAACTGAATTATTTTGATTTTTATAATATGGAGCGGTTCTAGAGATTAGGTCATATCTAAACCGAGAACTGGACTGAACCAAACCAAATATCAGAAATAATATTCGACTAATTAATAATAATATAAAATTATTTTTTATTATATTGATTTATTTTCAAATTTTAATATTATATATAATTTAATTAAAGAAATTTCCTAATTTAACTAAAAATAAAATATATAAAAATAAAAATGTTGAGATTGTTGAACAATCAAGCTCTACTTTCATCATTGACAATTAAATTAATAAAGAACTAATGATTTCAAACAAGTTTGTTTTGTAGAGTTAGAAACCGAGCGCCTTTGTATGACCGTCCGAATGAAAGACCGAGCGACCACACAAATATATCACGAGCACAAAACCAAACTAATATTTAGACTTGCCAAGCAAAGAACCAAATAGACATATAGAGTGTCGAGCTAGATATAGAACTGCCAAGCTAAGAGAACGAAACTGTCGAGCTAAAAGTAGCCCAATGGAACAATTGAGCTAAGCAAGCAGTGCAGCTTGATACCAAGTTAGACAAGCCAACTACGGCAACAAAGCTAAGTCCACATTTTCAACAAAAGATTTTGTGTTGTCAATGAGTGGTGAAGTTAGGATGCCCAGTAGGCATGCGACCGTACGTGAGCATCGAGCGACCGCACCAAATTGAAGTTAAAATTCATAAACTCACATAAAAGAGAGCAATCTCAGTGAGAGGTGAAGTCAGGATGCCAGAACCTCATATGACTGCCCAAGACACCCGAGCAACCACATATAACAAAGACGTAAATGTCCAAAAAGAATAGAAAATATAGTGAATAGCTCTCGTGGTGCTTCCTCAATGCTCAAAACCTTGTGCAACTGCCCAGAAAAATTAAGTGACCGGACAAGTTTGGCATATTTGAATCTTAGCACCAAATACCTCAGACCAATAATATCTAAACACATGGATGAAGAAATTTAAATTCAACGGTAACTTTATGCCAAGCAACCACACATCGAGCCTGACAATCGCACGACACAAAGGTGTGGGCATGCTAGATTGTGTCAGACAACAAGATTCGATCATTGGAACTAGCCGTTACATAGATCTTTCAAACCATGCGACCACCCACTGAGCTGGGCGACCACATACCAAGCTTTGACCATAGAATTAGTGAAAGACAAGCACTAAACATGTGGAGACCACTTCATACGACTAGTTTAAGCCAAATGGCTATAAATACCGCACAAAACTTTATTTTTGTGGTTAGAGAATACTTTGATTGTTATTGTAATTTCATTGAACAACATTTTTTATTATCTTGTCTAAAGATCAAAACCTAAAATCTTGGAATGTTAGGTGTGAGCATTAAACACCATTAAAAGTTTGAGTGTGAGCTTAGAAATACTTAGGTGGTGAGAGTGAGCCCGGAAAAACTCTTGTAAGGGTTGTGAGAATTGATCTCAAACCATTATAATAGTTTGGTGTGAGCTAGGGTAAAACACAAGTTAGAATTTAGCTTATAAAAACTCAAAACTAGTGGAACCTTAACAAGTTGTTAAGGAAGTTGATACATAATTGAGGTAAAATTTGAACCACTATAACTCTTTGTGTTCTTTCTCTTCTCTTCTCTACTCTACTCCATCTTAATCTACATCTTCTTCATCTCTTGCTTTTGAATTTTTAAATTTACCATCACTCTTCATATCAACCAATTCAGCCCCCTCCCCCCTTTTGGTTGCTAGTTTGGGACAACAAAAAATATAATTAATCATCATATATAATTTTTAATTTGTCACCTAATTAATATTGATTTATATGTTTTACAATATGATTAAATTAATAAAATATAAATTACATTTAAAAAATTTTGATTGTCAATAAATTATTTATTGAATATTTTAAATTAAATTCATATTCAACATGGTTATATAAATTATTGCTACCAAGTAATTTTTTATAATAAAATTAGTTTTCAATAAAAATTATGAGTTCACATATTAACAATAATTAATAGTATTAGTGATAATGGAGATAAATAAATGATGAATTTAAGAATAATATAAATAATATAAATATTAATTTAGATATAAGTAGAAATTCATATTCAGCACTAGTGTTGTCACATTTAATGGAGATATTGTTAAACATTTTACCATAGTCAAGCAATTGTTGTTTCATCCATAATACTTGTGTGCAACAAAAACATGCTGCAACATATTCAGCTTCCGTTGTGGATAAAGCAACTGATGCTTGTTTCTTACTATGCCAAGAAACTAGACAATTACCAAGAAAGTGACATGCTCCTGTTGTGCTTTTCCTATCTAATATACTACCAGCATAATCTGCATCTGAAAATCCTATAATATGAAATGATGTGTTTTTAGGATACCAAAGTCCTAAATGTATTGTACCACTCAAATATTTCAAGATTCTCTTAGTGGCATTCAAGTGTGATTCTTTAGGACTAGTTTGAAATCTAGCACAAAGACATACACTATACATTATATCAGGCCTAGAAGCAGTTAAGTAAAGTAGTGATCCGATGATACCTCGATATTTCTTCTCATCTACTGCTTTACCATTATCATCTTTACCTAATTTCAATGATGTGCTCATAGGAGTTTTGCTAGTTTTGCAGCCATCCATTCCAAATTTCTTGATGAGTTCTTTTGTATATTTGGATTGGTTGATGAAGATCCCATCTTTACATTGCTTGACTTGCAGTCCAAGGAAAAACTTGAGTTCACCCATCATGCTCATTTCAAATTCCCTAGTCATACAAGAAGCAAATTCTTTGCACAAGGCTTCATTAGTAGCTCCAAATATTATGTCATCCACATAAATTTGTACAATCAAAATGTTGTGCTTATCCTTTTTAACAAAAAGAGTTGTGTCTACTTTTCCTTTTGAAAAACCATTTTCAAGCAAATATGCACTAAGTTTATCATACCAAGCTCTAGGTGCTTGCTTTAATCCATATAAAGCTTTGGTAAGTTTGAAAACATGATCAGGAAATTTGTAGTTTTCAAAACTAGGAGGTTGTTCAACATAAACTTCTTCATTTATGAGTCCGTTTAGAAATGCACTTTTAACATCCATTTGATAAAGCTTAAAATTCATATGACATGCAAAGGCAAGTAATATTCTAATAGCTTCTAATCTAGCTACGGGGGCAAAGGTTTCATCATAGTCAATACCTTCTTCTTGATTATAACCTTTGGCTACCAATCTTGCTTTATTTCTAATGATGTGACCATTTTCATCAAGCTTATTCCTATAAACCCATTTGCATCCTATTATAGAATGATCTATAGGTCTAGGAGTAAGTTGCCAAACATTATTTCTTTCAAATTGATTAAGTTCATCTTGCATTGCAGTTATCCAATTTTCATCATTTAAAGCTTCCTCAATAGTTTTTGGTTCAATTTGAGAAACAAAAGCAACATTAACATCAATATGATTAATTCTAGATCTAGTAGTTATTCCCTTTGATGTTTCTCCAATGATGAGTTCCTTTGGATGATCTTTCTTGTATTGCCAATCCTTAGGTAGATCTTGAGCCTTTTCTTCAAGTTGATTGATCTTTGGAGCATCAATAGATTCAAGAGGTTCAAGAGTGCCTGCAGGGTCATTGAAAGTAATACCTTTCTTTTGATCAAGTTTAGATGATTCATCAAATACAACATGCATTGATTCTTCTATAACTAGAGTTTTCATATTAAATACTCTATATGCTTTGCTATATGATGAATATCCTAAGAATATGCCTTCATCTGATTTGGATGAGAATTTTCCAAGATTATCCTTGGTATTCAATATGAAGCATTTGCATCCAAATACTCTAAAATATCCAATTCTGGGTATTCTTCCATTCCATAGCTCATAAGAAGTTTTATTAGTTAAATGCCTTTTATAAACACGATTTGCAATGTAACAAGCTGTATTAACGGCTTCCGCCCAAAAATAAGATGGTAAATCATATTCATTGAGCATTGTCCTAGCCATTTCGATTAAAGTTCTATTTTTCCTTTCAACTACACCATTTTGCTGTGGAGTTCTAGGAGCAGAAAAATTGTGTGAAATGCCAAGTTCATTGCAAAAGTTTTCAAAGTTTTCATTTTCAAATTCTTTGCCATGATCACTTCTAATAGATGTGATCACATATCCTTTTTCATTTTGAACTCTTTTTGCAAAGGTTTTGAAGTAATTAAAGGCTTCATTCTTTTGAGCTAAGAAATTAACCCATGTGAATCTAGAGTAGTCATCAACAAGAACAAATGCATATGATTTGCCTCCTAAGCTTGTAACTCTATTTGGTCCAAACAAGTCTAAATGAATGAGCTCTAAAGGTCTAGAGGTGCTTATAACACACTTTGATTTAAATGAGCTTTTATGTTGCTTACCATGTTGACAAGGTTCACAAATTCTGTCTTTATCATATTTTATCTTAGGTAAGCCATCAACTAAATTCTCATTACAAATATATTTCAATTGATCCATACCAGCATGTCCTAGTCTTCTATGCCATAACCATGCATCATTATTAGTGGACATTAAACATGTATGATTAGAATGTATGCTTACATTGTAAGTGTTGTTTGTTCTAGTACCCTTAAATATGATAACATCATTTGAATTTGTGATTTTGCATTCCTTGGAATCAAACTTAACAAAGTATGCTTTATCACAAAGTTGACTAACACTTAGCAAGTTATGTTTCAAACCATCAACAAGCCATACATCTTCAATTAAATCCTTACCAATAGAACCAATGGAGCCAACACCAAGAATTTTACCTTTAGCATTGTTTCCAAAAGTTACATTACCTCCATGTTTATAGGTAATACTTGTAAAGAGCTTTGCATTTCCAGTCATATGCCTTGAGCATCCACTATCCACAAGCCATGTGCTTTCATTGGTAGTAGATTTTAGGCATACCTGCAAGCCAATTGTGATCATCCTTTTTTAGGTACCCACATATAGTTGGGTCCTTGATGGTTAGTAGAAAGAGTGCCTTCTAAATTGAGATGAGCTTTTCTTATATAACAATAGAAATTTTTGTGACCAAATTTCATGCAATATGTGCATTGCCATGGTATCCTATGTTTCTGCATTTTTCTTTTTGCATTATACATACAACTACAAGTATGTGATTTCTTTTGTACAAGTTTAGTAAACAACAATGCATAATTGTTTTTGGCTTTATCTCCTAGTGAACCGTAAGAAGTTCTTTTAGACTTGGTGCAAGCATCTTTGATATGAACATCAGAAATTTTAGTTGTAGATGCTTTCACAAAAGTTGGTTTACTAGGTGCAATGTTGGTTGAGCCATTGAATCCTAATCCATATTTCAAGGAAGGTGATCTTTGATTATTAATTAATGTGTTCAATGCTTCCTTTCCTTTATGAAATCTGGAAATTGATTCTTTTAGTTCTTTTAGTTCATGCTTCAATGTCTCATTTTCTTTAATCACCTTTTCTAAGTCATGTGAGCTTTTATTTAATTCTCCTATTGTATTCATTAAGTGTTCATTTGAGGTTTTCAATTCTAAGGTAGAGTTCTTTAAGCATATAAAATCCTTTTCTAACTTAGAGTTTTTCTCTTTATAGAGCATCATTTTAGAGAAATATTTTTCTATTTTAGAATTCATGTGCTCAATCAAATCACTATCATCTATATCACTTATATCATCATGTGCTACAAGATCAAAGGATTGAGTACTTACCTCATTGGAGTCATCTTCAATAGCCATGAGACAAAGATTTGCAATTCCTTCCTCTTCTTCTTCTTCACTTGAGGAAGAGTCATCCCATGTGGCTTTGAGAGACTTTTTCTTTTCTTTATCCCATTTCCTTTTGTTCTTTAATTTGTAGCAATCCGACTTGATGTGACCGGTTTTTCCACATTCATAACATTTTACCTCATTTTTCTTTTCTTTATCTTTGAAGGAGAATTTAGGAGGTGTACCTTTGTTTGCTTGTAATCTTTTCTTCCTTTTCCATTCATTCATTCTTTTTGAGAACATTGCCATTTCATCTTCATCATCAGTACCTTCATTGCTTGAGCTCTCAACTTCTTTGATTGCTTTGAGTGCAATTGGTTTTCTCTTTTCTTTCTCACCTTGATCTTCTTCTTTTTCACTGTGCAGCTCAAAAGTGAGTAATTTACCAACTAGCTCTTCGGTTCTTAATGTGCTGAGATCATGAGCTTCTTCTATGGATGATACTTTGGATTCAAAGTTCTTTCTAGCTCTTAAGGCTCTCAAGATTTTAATGTTTACATCACCTTGATCATATACCTTGCCATACTTCTTCAGTTCATTGACAATAGCAAGCAAGCGATTTGTCATGTCAGTGACATTTTCATTTGGTTTCATCTTGAATAGCTCATACTCATGAACATGCATTTGTTTCTTGGTAAATCTTACTTGAGTTGTACCTTCATGGTAGTTTTCAAGTGTTTTCCAAATACAATGTGCACAAGTTAAATGTTGAACTCTTCCACCTTCTTCTCTTGAAATGGAGTTCATCAAGATGGAAGCAGCTCTATTGTTCTTGAATCGATCTCTGATATTGCTAGTTGACCATTGAGCTTTGGGAAGTGGAACTTGAATACCGTCAACTTCATGAGTAGGAGATTTCCACTCATTTTCCACGAAATCCCATAGTTCAATCCCTTCACTGTCTAGAAACAAATACATTTTGTGTTTCCAGTATGAGTAATCCGTTCCATCAAAGTAGGGTCTAAGAATAGAGTTAAGATTTCCATGAGAGCTTGATGAAGAAGAAGTTGCCATTGTGGATCAGATTTCACAATTAAGTTTAAGAAATCTCAGGGCTCTGATACCAATTGTTGTCCCAAGATGGCAACCAAGAGGGGGGGTGAATTGGTTTCCTCAAGAAGTTATGACAGTTTTAAAAACTCAACAAACGAGAAATGCGGAATAGAGAATTGGTTGAGTAATGGAAGAAGAAAAGAACACACAAGATTTATAGTGGTTCGGATTTACTTCAATCCTACATCCACTTCCTTAACAACTTGTTAAGGTTCCACTAGTCTTTGAAGTTTTCACAAGCTCACCTCCAACTTTACAAGTGTTTTTCTTAGGCTCACACTTACAACCCAAACAAGAGTTTTACAAGGCTCACTCTCTCAACCTAACAAGAGTTTTACAAGGCTTACTCTCACAACCCAAGTGTTTCCCAAGCTTACACTCAAACTTATACAATGGTGTTTTCAATGCTAACACCTAACATTCATAACAATTCAAATACAAGTTTAAGTAAAAGGAAATTTGTTGCTTGGCTATGAAAATCTTTTCTTAATAATATTATCTCTCTTTGTTTTCTCATGGAAACATTGTATTTATAGCCAATGTGGTCTTACTAGCCGTTATTGCTGTTTAGAATAAAGTCTTGGCAGATTAGACCTTCTTTACTTAAACTGTCCGAAGCACTTAGCGGTCACCCTTCATACAAGGATGGTCGCGCTCATGATTCACGCGGTCGTCCTTTTAACCAGGGACGGTCGCTACTTTTGAAAAAGCTTCAACGGTCGAATTTTAGTGCTCTACAGCTGGAATCTTGCCCATGATGTGTTTGTCCGACCGTTTTTTGCCCATACTGTCTTTGTCGGGACGGTCGCTCCAAGCAAAGGTGCAGTCGCCCTTTTTGAATATTGAAGTGGGTTTACAACGGTCATGTCACGTGTCACTTTCTGACAGAGCAAAAGAGATGTCCGCCACAATTTGAATCTCGCGGTCGCCCTTCGTAGCTTTTCGCGGTCGAACTCACATTCTCACTATCTCTTTGAGCAATTTCTTCTTGAATTGTGGGGCGGTCGCGACTCTGAATGGGGCGGTCGCTAAAGTGATAAGCGAGGTCGAGTTATTCACCGTTCTTGTTACCGCGAACCTTACTGTGATTGTAATGATTTAAGTTCCTTGAGTAGCGGTCGGGCAAATATTAGGACGGTCGCTATTATGTAGGAGCGGTCGCGACTATGGTCGAACTTTTGACCGCGAAACCTACTGTGACAAGGTTTCATTTTGTAATTGCATGGAGCGGTCGTATTCAGTTGAGGTGCGACCGCTATACTTGTTATGTTCACCTTTAATTGAAGCAACCTAATCCTGCAACAAGCTTTCTCAAACACAAGTTAAAATAGATCATCCATTTGAGTTGTCAAGGATCAAAATTAAGATCATTTGTCTAACAGTCATGTTTAAATTCCTTGAGCCAATTTTCAATTACTATTCAACATATAGGAGACAATTTAATTAAACAAACTGATAGGAATAGGAAGAATTAAATCAACTGATTTATAACTTAATTGAAATATGTTGGGTACATAAATACATTGAATTGTCCCTACTGCATTGAGATGCTCCAAGGTGCTCAAGTAATCCTTAATGCAACTGACCAAAACATAATATCACAAAAGTTGCATTGTCCCTACTGGATTACATACTTCAGCTCAAAAATAACCAATTTCATACCACAACCTACACTAAATCCTAAATAAACTATACTAAATTCTAAATTCCATAAAACACCACAACTTACACTGGGCACTACTAACCATATTTCAAAGCAACTGAGTAATAATCACAAGAACTAAAAACACAATAGCCATCTTCAACCAATTTGCAGTGGTCTTCGCATTATCTCTTTCCTTTTCGGTGTCCTTCAGCTTCCTCATCAAACTAAGAAATGGTTTTCTCAAGTTATCAGGATATGGTGCCTCGTACCAAACAAAATACCCATAAGGTTGCATGCCTTGAATCTATCCTCAATTAGTACATAGAATAAAAAAACTTCCCACCCAAAAGATAAATGCTAAATTCACTAATTAACTTGGTAAACTTACTCCTTATTTGTTGCAGCCAAAGAATCTCCTTCCAGGGTTAGCTTGAGTCATTGAAATCTTTAACACAACTGATTCTCCACAATAATATTCAGGAATCAAAACATCACTTTGAGCGGAGTTGTTATGAGATAAAGAAGATGCGTTATTTGATTGTGATGCCATTGGAAGAGAAGGAATTTGTTTTTGATCTGTGTAAAATGAGAATAGGGTATTAGGGATTTTCTGATTTCAAATTGGGTATATATGAAAACGATAGATAGAAAGGGGAGAGGTTAATTGTTTTAAATTTGTTCATCCGTTGATTTGATCTTCTATCCTCATGCAGTGTAAAAGAGGTGACTAGGGGACAATTTGCTATTGAATACAACAAGTTGAAGGGGCAGAATGGTTCCTCGAAAAGTATAGGGGGCTAGGTGGCAAACGCCGCCAAGTTGAAGGGGACAAATATGTATTAAGCCTATTATATAAGTGTGTATATATACACGCCTTAATTTCCTTTATTTTATATTTTATTAATTAAATATACATGTCTTATAAAATATTTCTACAATGTTCATTTATAAACTATAAACTTTATTTTCATTCATAAATATTAACTTAAAATGTTTTATAAATGATTAATGGTTAATGTTATATTAACTTAATATAACAACATCAATATAAGATATATATATATATATGTAATAGCCTGATTTTTTTATATTCTAAAATATATACATATAATTGGTTAGTTTATAGTATTGTTGTACTATAGTATACTTTTATTGAGATTTTATTTTATTATATACTTTTATAGTATTGTTATACTATAGTATACTTTTATTGATTAGTTTATATTATATGTATGCTTTTGCTTTTATTGATATTTTTTTTATAACAACACTATAATATATATTGAGATTTTCTTTTTTATAAGAATAAGTTAATTTTGCTTTGTGTACTTTTGTTTTTATTGAGATTCTCTTTTTTATAACAATACTATAGTATATATATTACTATATGTTATATACTACATTATAATAATATACTATGTTATAGTATATATACATAATACATATATACTGCATTATATACTTTATATAATATTATATATACTATAATATACACAGAGGCGAAGTCAAATTTTTTAGTGAAGAGGGGCAAAATAAAAATATCATATATTTTTTAAAAAATTTAAAGGGAGGCAATTAAGTATTTTTAAAAATTTTAATAATATATATATATATAAATTTAAAACAGAAAGCCCCCCTTCTAATTCATGTGTCTTCGCCCATGAATATACATATATACTATATAGTATATAGTATAGTACATACTATAACACACACATATACATATTAGACTATATATAATTATATAGCATACAATATATATTGTACATAGTTTTAACTTAGTTTATAAAATATATATATAAATAATAAAAATAATAAATTTAAATAAAATAATAATATATATTATATATAAAAGAGAAAGAAAGAAAAATGGGAGAGAGAAGTGAGGAGCGAGGAGAGTAGAGTATCAGAGAAAGAGAAGGGAGAGGAGAGAGAGAGAGAGAGCAGCCGGATTGATTTCTGTCTGATCTACCATCGACCGCTCCTTGCCTCGTGACACATGCCATACCAGGAGAACCGCCGCCCGACGATGAGTTAACCGCGCTGGAATAGTCGCCATCATGATTTTTCGATGGCTTTTCGCTTCTGCCCGATCTACTAGGTGAGGTCTTATTTTAAACTAATTTTTTTGGGTTTGTGCTTAATAATGTTGATTTATTGTCTTTATTTGAGTCTTAAATTGTATACAATGTTTTTGTTTTAATAATATTTAGATTTTATGAAAATATAATTTTGTACACAAATAATGTTAATGATATATTTTGTATATTTATGAGCATCTGTGTATGTATGTTTACTATTTAGATTTTTTGTTAATTGTATTAATTATATAATATAATTTAATATGTATACAGATAATTTCAAAGGAATTTAATTATATATGTTTAATTGATTATTTAATTTATTTTACTAAATTATTAAAATTATTTTAGTAAATTATAATTTTTTAATATATATATAAGATTGTGAATTCGATTTACCCATAATTTTTTAACATTAATTATAAACTATTAATGAATATTATATAATTTCACTGTAATGTGTAATATAAATCTGTCAATTATTTTATTTATTAACTTATTTTTAGTAAAAGTTTTTTAAATATAATTTTTTAAAAAAAAGTTTTATATTTTATAAATTATATTTAGCATTTGTAATTCTATATAGTTAAAAATAATTTTAAACATATATAAGTAGTAAATAATTATAAATTATGTTACATGTGTATAATTTTAAATAACTATAATTATAAACTATTAATGAATTTTTAAATAATTATATTATGTATTTGCACAATTTTCTATACTTTTTTGATAGTTTGATAAAGGCAATTGTTTTTGAAAAAGCTACAAAATCACCCAAGGTGAGTAGTAAAAGAAAGAGACCTTGGGTTTTGGAGCATTTTGACTCAAACAATGATAAAAATCTTCAAGAAAAAAAAAGCTAAATATAAATATTGTAGTAAATCCGTCGCATGTCCCTCTACTAGTGGTATTAGTTGTTTAAGTAATCATTTATCTAGTTGTTTGTTATATCCTTATAATTTAGACATTAGTCAAAGTACCTTGGCTTTTAAGCCTTAACAAGATGTAACATATAAGGATACTGCTTTTTCACTTACTAGGATGATCATAATGGATGAATTTCTATTTAGGCATTTAGAATATCTAGGATTTCGTAATTTTTGTCGTATGATACAACCACGATTTATAATTCCTTCTCATTAGACTATAGCTAGAGGTTTTGTTAACCAAACCGTGAGCACCCCTGGCTGTCACACTACCGATGACCACCATATAGAGGCACACACATCGAACAAAGAGCACGCCACCAGAAACTTCTAGCATTGATTCCGACCAGCTCCAATATCCTTTCTCAACGAAAGAGATATTAATCAAGAATAGAAAATTTTAGAAAATATTGTGTCAAAGACTAATGTGGAGATTTAAAATCCAATGTTAATAGTATTATTGTTAAATTATATATTTGTGTATGAAAGTTGTGTTAATGTGTTATTGTGTTTGATTTGTCTATTTTACTTATTTTTATGCATTTAAATTTTTTATTTTGAATTTGCAATAATTTATTCTTGGATGTTGGATATTTTTATTTTATTATAGATATTGAATATTGGATATTTATAATAATTTTATAATCTATGTTTTGGATTATAAATATTTAAGTTGGATATTTTTTATTACTGAAGTAGTTAAATAATATTTTTTTTATTTAGAGTTTTAAAAATGGAGATAATCTCAAGAACCCAAGATTGTAGAAAAATATTGTACCAAGGGCTAATGTAGAGATTTGAGAGTCTATGTAAGCGGTGTTTATTAATAGTGATTGTTAAATTATTTTTCAAATTATTTTTTGGATTGGATTACAACTTCTTTTATTTGGATTGTACTGGATTGGATTATATTACACATTACTTAGATTTGATGATTGTAAAATATATTTATTTTGATGCTTATTATATTTGAGGCAAAATGATGCCATTATTTATTGGAATTGAAGGAAAATATGAATAGCAGTATAATTATTATTAATTAGTAATTTTATTTTCTGTTTTTTAATTACAGGGGATGAAAGTTTAAAAGAGACTTATGGAGTTTGGCATATTTTCACTTGTCCATCTTTTTTTTTCTTCTATGCATTGTTATTTTATTTGGAGTTTGTAACAACTTATACACTTTATTTGGAACTTGTAATAATTAGATGCTAGATGTTGCAAAATTTAATTTTATTATGTATGTATTATAATATGGATGTTGGAGTTTAGACTAGAAAAATCAACTTTATATTTTTTTTATTGCTAAAATAATTAAATATTATTTTACTGTTTAAATTTGAAAAAAAATAATTTCAAATCTCCGAATCTCCAGATCCGTTTTGGATTGGAACTGCTTTATTGGTATCGAATATCCGAATTATATTGTTCCAAATTTCCAAAACAATACAACACGGATATTTTATATCCCCGCTCATAATTCCATAAAACGAGGAAAGTATTTAATGAATTATTTTAAAAATTACTTTTGTTATTAAAATATGTACTGCTAAGCTAGTAGCCAAGCGCAATTTATTTTATTGCGTAAGTGATAGGGTAAAGATAGAGAGTCCTGCTAGACTAGACCAGTCTTAATCCTATAGTTATTTTTGGAAGTTAAAGTTGGTTGCCATAAGACCATACCAATCGTTGCAGCATACATGTATAGTTTACTTATAACGCATTTTTTGTTTTGCAAATATGAAATACTTTATGTAAATTAAATGAACTGAGTAATATTTTGGAAGATTATGTAAATTTTAATTATGTTTATGAAGTTTGGATTATATGTATATTATAAATATGAACTTTGATGACCATTCAGTAATTTTAGAAAATTGATGGAGTGTGAATGGATATATATATATTTATGTATATTTTAAGTATGTTTTATACAGGTTGCATTTTTATAGATTTTTGGGAAATGTCCGATTTATAGACAAAAATCTAAAGAATTTTTTTCAGAGATTTTTTTTAAAATTTTGTATCTTGATATTTATTTATTTATAAATATTTATTTATCTACAAGATTTATCTTTTAAAGGATATTCTTAAACATTTTTGAAATTATGGGAGATTTTCTATTGTTAAGATTGGTGACATCTTTATATTCTACATATTTATTATACATACACAATATGTATATATTATATGTGTGTAGGATATAAGAGTGTTATATATATATATATATATATTTTCTACTATGGCAATGATTACTATAGAACACACGTGAATATTTTACTTTCTAAATATTCTTTCCATAAAGGTAACCCTTGTCTTTTAGCTCTTTAATCTCAGAGAATATTCTAACCTAATTAGATAAGTGCCAAAAGATTCCTCTATTGGTGTACAATGGCCTATCTATGGACTACAAAACCTTTTGAAGGAAGTTTTTAAGTGAATGACACAATTTGAACTTACTCTGAATGTCATGAACAAGTGGCGTGGGATTGGCTAGTGGCATGAAGATGGGGAAGCGACATTGACAAGACTTACTCTGACAACAGGTCATGTCTTGGTTGCCCAAAGAGCTCCATGCCATTGGGACGAGCATGCTATAGGGAGTGGAAAGTCTTCTCACGCCACTCTTTGAACTTTCTTTGGGCTCCAAGCCTTTTGGACCCAATTAGTAGTCTTCAAGCCCATCAAGCAAAAACAATCCATCTTTAGGTCTTTCTTCCTTCTGTCTAGGGGGGGGGGGGGACAACAATATCTACAGTATTGTTCAATGTGTTGTTTGTTTTGATTTACACACTCATAATATGGTTTTCTATGATTTTTTTATGGTTTGAAACATTCTAAGTTTTGTTAAGGGTTTTAATTCACTAAATCGTTGGTTTCCCATGGTTTAGTTTGTTTATCTTCAAAAACTATCTTCATCAAATTTATTATATTCCAAGTTTAACCTTTTTAACCTAATATTTCTTTTTTTTCCCCACTATAACTTACCCTCCCTTTTTTTTTTCTTTCTTCGACCATTTCTTTGAATTCTTTCCTCTCTTATCATTTTCTTTCTTTGGCCATCTCTGCTCCTTCCTTTGTGTCTATAGGAATTATTGCTATTTGCTTCTTCTTTGCACACACAATGTGAGTCATTTGTTTTAATTTTGCTTTTTTGCTTTTGATAAGTTTTTATTGGTAATTTTATTTTGGGTCTCGTTTTTTTAATGTTGTTTGATGTTTGTTTAATTTTATATTTGCTAGTATGTTGAATTAGATTAAAATTTTGGATAAAGAAATTATATTCCAAAAAACTTGATGACGGTGTTCAATTATGTTACTAAAAATTATTACTAAAGTTAAATGTCTGAATTTTAATTATTAAATTGTTAAAATTTATTCTTTTCATATTACAATTTTTTCAATAACAAATGAGAAAGACAGATAGTTATAGAGCTACAAAACTATTTTTGTAGTTTTTTTTTTGTATAATTTAAACTTTGCAGTTGCACCATAAATGACTTTGTTCATAGCAGACAACTTTATAAGGCATGTGGCTCTTTGTAGTTCTTGTAGTTCATATGCAACAAATTAATGGGTTTGTTGCTATGTAATAATCGACTAATGAATTTTTGTTGGTTGATATTCAAGTTGTCTTCAAGCATTGAGCTTGTGAATTTGAAGCTTTAATCAAAATTTATGTATATAGATGAATATTATTTTCTTCTTTCAACATGTAAAGTTAAATAAGTTGAAAATAATATATAATAAATTAACTTTCTTTAATTTTATTATGCTATTGAATGATTGCAATCAAATGTGCATTACTGAGATTAGCCATTTTTATTAAAGTTTGGATGTTAGTATAGAAATAGTTGTTAGCATCAATATAAAACTACAATGTGAAACTAATAAATATTAATTAATTATTTACTATAAAAAATAAATTTATTATTATTTTTATGAATTTTAATTAAAATTAATATTAATTTTAGATTAACGGTATTTTGATTATTTATTTATTACTATAATCATATCATATCATTAAACCAAATAAAAATAATTTAATTAATTATATAATATCATATTATTTTTTCAAATATAATAAACATTATTTATAATACTCTATAATAAAATATATTAATAAATCATATAATCACCCATTAGTTATTCCCTAATCCTGCATGGTTGGGTATTTGAAGCTTTTTGTAGTAATTGTCTTCTTATTACACTATCTTTCACAACTAATCATGGGCCAAGGATTTGGATTAACAATAATGGTCCAGCCAACCCAAAAAAAGTTCAATTTAAAATTGGACTCTAACATTTATGGGCTTTTGATAAAATATAAGAAGAATTAAAAATAATTTTAAATATATCATATTTATAAAATATTTATTAAAATATTAAAATTTATAAAATATTTATCAAAATATCAAATTTTTATTAGTTTACAGTAAATTTACAATGAGTTTATAATTAGCTTATAATGAGTTTATAAATTTTATATAATTTATAATGAGTTTATAATAAAATGGCTAAAATATATCTGGTAAAAAAGTAAAAATTTTTAAAAATATGGTGGTGGATATCATTTTCCCAATATTTATTGCAAATTTGTATGGAAGACAAATTTAGTGCAAATATTTTCCCACCATCTTTTTTATTTATATCATTTACATAACTAACTTAAAAAAAATTATTACAAAAATATTATAAAAGTAAAAAATATTTATATTTTTATAAAAAATATTGCACAACAATATCTACAGTATTGTTCAATATGCTATTTGTTTTGATTTCCACACTCATAATATGGTTTTCTATGATTTTTTTTATGGTTTGAAAAACTCTAAGTTTTTGTTAAGGGTTTTAATTTACTAAATCGTTGGTTTCCATGGTTTAGTTTATTTGTCTTTAAAAACTATCTTCATCAAATTTATTATATTCCAAGTTTAACTTTTTTAACCTAATATTTCTTTTTTTTTTCTCAGTAGAACTTACCCTCCCTTTTTTTTTCTTTCTTCGACCATTTCTTTGAAATCTTTCCTCTCTTATAATTTTCTTTCTTTGGCCATCTCTGCTCCTTCCTTTGTGTCTATAGAAATTATTGCTATTTGCTTCTTCTTTGCACACACAATGTGAGTCATTATTTGTTTTAATTTTTCTTTTTTGCTTTTGATAAGTTTTTATTGATAATTTTATTTTGGGTCTCGATTTTTTAATGTTGTTTGATGTGTGTTTAATTTTATATTTGCTAGTATGTTGAATTAGATTAAAATTTTGGATAAAGAAATTATATTCCAAAAAACTTGATGACGGTGTTCAATTATGTTACTAAAAATTATTACTAAAGTTAAATGTCTGAATTTTAATTATTAAATTGTTAAAATTTATTCTTTTCATATTACAATTTTTTCAAGAACAAATGAGAAAGACAGATAGTTATAGAGCTACAAAGCTATTTTTGTAGTTCTTTTTTTTTGTATAATTTAAACTTTGAAGTTGCACCATGAATGACTTTGTTCATAGCAGACAACTTTATAAGGCATGTGGCTCTTTGAAGTTCTTATAGTTCATATGTAATAAATTAATGGGTTTGTTGCTATGTAATAATCGACTAATGAATTTTTGTTGGTTGATATTCAAGTTGTCTTCAAGCATTGAGCTTGTGAATTTGAAGCTTTAATCAAAATTTTATGTATACAGATGAATATTATTTTTCTTCTTTCAACATGTAAAGTTAAATAAGTTGAAAATAATATATAACAAATTAATTTTTCTTTAATTTTATTATTCTATTGAATGATTGTAATAAAATGTACATTACTGAGATTAGCCCTTTTTATTAAAGTTTGGATGTTAATATAGAAATAGTTTATAGCAACAATATAAACTACAATGTGAAACTAATAAATATTAATTAATTATTTATTATAAAAAATAAATTTATTGTTATTTTTTATGAATTTTAATTAAAGTTAATTTTAATTTTAGATTAACGGTATTTTGATTATTTATTTATTACTACAATTATATCATACTATTAAACCAAATAAAAATAATTTAATTAAAAATCAAATAAAAATAATTTAATTAACTATATAATATCATATTATTTTTTCAAATATAATAAACATTATTTATAATACTCTATAATACAATATATTAATAAATCATATAATCACTCATTAGTTATTCCCCACTCCTGCATGGTTGGGTATTTGAAGCTTTTTGTAATAATTATCTTCTTATTACACTATCTTTCACAACTAATCATGGGCCAAGAACTTGGATTAACAATAATGGTCCAGCCAACCCAATAAAAATTCAATTTAAAATTGGATTCTAATATTTATGGGCTTTTGAAAAAAATACAAGAATAATTGAAAATAATTTTAAATATATCATATTTATAAAATATTTATTATAATATTAAAATTTATAAAATATTTATCAAAATATCATATTTTTATTAGTTTATAGTAAATTTACAATAAATTTATAATTAACTTATAATGAGTTTATAAATTTTACATAGTTTATAATGAGTTTATTATAAGTTTATAATAAAATGGCTAAAATACATCTGGTAAAAAAGTAAAAATTTTTAAAAATATGATGATGGGTGTCATGTTTCCAACATTTATTGCAAATTTGTATGGAAGACAAATTTAGTGCAAATATTTTCCCACCATCTTTTTTATTTATATCATTTACATAACTAGCTTATAAAAAAATTTATTACAAAAATAAAAAAAATATTTATACTTCTATAAAAAATTAATATAAATTTTAAAAATATTTTATTCCTCAATAAAATAATTTTTTTAATATCTCTTCTCTCAATATAATTAATACTTTACTTCAAATTTTTATTTTCTTCTCAAACTTTACTGTTAAATAAAAAAATTATAATAAAATAATAAAATTAATATTTAAATTATTTTTTATCATATAAAAATTATAATTTTTTATAAAAAAATTTAATTTTAATTATAAAAATAAATAACACTAAAAAAATAAAAAATAAAAATATTAATAAAAATTATTAAATTTAATTTTAAATAAATTTTATATATTATGCACATGAAAAAAAATATACATAATTTCGTTATGTAGATATATTATAGATGTATTATATATGTGTTATAGATGTTATATGTATGTTATATTTTTATTTATTTAAGTTGTATATTTTATATAAAAATTATTGAATATTGTATGAATGTTGTGTGTATGTTTTGAGAATAAAAAATTAAATAAATAAAATTAAATAAATATTAAAAATATTATCTAGATGTATTGTAGATTTATTATAGATGTATTGTTTATGTGTTATAGATATATTTTATATTTGTTGAATGTGTATTTTATATATATTGTACATATATTATATATATATATATTTACTTTTTTTTTTGTATATATTAAAAATATGATAATAAAACAATAAAAAAAAAAAGAAAGCCATAAATATAATTTTGAAAAAAAAACCAATTTTCGTATAAGTGAAAAAAAATCTTTCGGTGAAGTATTCTTGAAAATTGTAAATATGCATGGGTATGCAGTATAATATTTTCCCTTTTTTTTTTAGATTCAATAGTAACTTTCTTTCTAAACTAAATCATTTTCTTTAATTTGAACCAAGATCAACATTAATGTGCCTTATCACTAAATTTTACGGATGTGAAAAATACGTTGCTTATGTAAATATGAAATATTTAAATAGATTAATAGTTTAATTTATTCTGTTCACATAACTTGATTCTTTAGAATATATATATATTCTCCTTTTTCTTTCATTAAAATTGTAATTAATAAAATAATAATATTCAACTTTTTTTAATCAAACATCATATTAATATTAAATCAAGCGTATTATAAAATAAAGAAGATCAATCCCAGTATAAACTCAGTTTATCCCATCATTTTTTATATTTTGTTTTTATAAATGGAAGTCTTATATATTCTATATACCATTAAAAAAATAAAGGATAAATATTTATGTGAATATACTTTATATTTAATTATCTAAATAAAAAATTAATGTAACTATAGGAGATTTAATTATTAAAAAAAATGTGGTGGTTTTCTTTTAATATCCATGGAGAAGGGATAGCGTGCGGATGAGAGATATCAGATGCTTAGTGCTTTAGAAGAATGGGCCCACTCAATGTTGAATGGCCCCACGCACGCCCTTCCTATTTATTTTTTGCAAATCAGAGTCAATGAAGAGCCAAGTCGAAGAGGCTATCTGTTTCCTTCCTTTTCTCTTTCTCTCATATTCTCTCTCTCTTTCTCTGATATTTATTTTTTCTCTCAAAACAAGCACCTCTCGATATGGCCGATCAGCTCACCGACGACCAGATCTCTGAGTTCAAGGAAGCCTTCAGCCTCTTTGATAAGGACGGCGATGGTCTCTTCCTTCTGATCTCTTTTATCTTTTATCTTTTTTATTTCCTTGCTTTTCGTTTTCTTAGATCTAATGCGGTTTTAATTTTATTTTTTTCTTTGTTTTTTCTGTGCCCATCATATTGTTCTTGATTGTGTGCTTGATCTATTATTTCTTGATTTTTTTGAGTATTATTTTGACTTTTGGTGCTGATTTGCTTGAGATATTTTTATTACTTTGTAATTTCCATTTGTTTTTGAAATTATGAAATATGTCTTGGGTTGTTTCACTTTTTGTTAATTAAAGTGGTTACCCTTCTCTCAGATCTCTCATATTTTTTTTCTTAGATCTAATAGTCTATTCTTTGCTGATTTTGATTGTGCCAATGTCATTATTCTTTATTATTGGTCGATCTGTGCGTTCTTCATTGTTGTTTTAGTATTTTTAGTATTTATTTTTGATTGTTTTGACTTATTGTTAATTAAAATGTTGAAACTCCGGATCATTTTGCATTAGATAGATGTTATGGATTAAGAAGTTAGTGTTTTGGGGGGTAATGGTTGATTTGAGTTGGGTTTCACTGGATCATCTTGTTTTTATGTAGAAATGGTGGATCTGTAAACGAATACCTGTTTTTATTGCAATTTCTTTTGGTCTTCAGGTCTTGCTTTGCCCTCTCAATATAGCTTATTAAAGGATGAATTTGTTGTCTCTTTTAACTTAAAATACCACTTTAGGAATGTCATTTGAAAATCCTTGAGCGTTTAATGGAGCTTATGGAAATCACTGATGTCTTTTCTTTTGGGAGACGTGGACATGGGGTATGGATGTGTATGGGTGCCTGTGCAACATTTTCCTTATTGTTTGATGCTTAAAATCGGGTTGCTGTCCTAAGATTGTCAAGGAAATCTTTGTCGAACTTGCTTTTTTTTATTGATTCTAGGGAATTATTTTATTTTCATGAAGAAAAATTATTGGAGTCTTTACTTGTTTGTGTTTCCTCAGGCTACTTCCTGATAACCTTAAGATTCTAGCTCCTTGTTTGGTGCTTTATTTATGCTAATTTGATTATGTTGATTATAAAGTTTGGGCATTCATATTTGTGATTGGATTCTCAGTTTGTTTAGTAATCATTCATCTATATCTGGGTGAGTAATGTGGCATTGTAAATAAGTTATGATGTAGTTTGACTATAACCAACAAGTTTCCGGAGAAGATTCTTAGTCTATATTATGTTGCCAGGACTTGTGTGCTTAAAATTTCACCAGCAATATTTAGTTCCTCGTATTACTGATTGTGTAAATTACAATGTTCTTTAACTTTATTGCAGGCTGCATTACTACAAAGGAACTTGGGACTGTGATGCGTTCATTGGGCCAGAACCCAACTGAGGCCGAGCTCCAGGATATGATAAATGAAGTGGATGCTGATGGGAATGGAACTATTGATTTCCCAGAGTTCCTTAATCTGATGGCTCGCAAAATGAAGGACACTGATTCTGAGGAGGAGCTCAAGGAAGCTTTCCGGGTTTTTGATAAGGATCAGAATGGTTTTATTTCTGCTGCTGAGCTGCGCCATGTCATGACAAATCTCGGTGAGAAGCTCACAGATGAGGAGGTCGATGAGATGATCCGCGAGGCTGATGTTGATGGTGATGGGCAGATCAACTACGAAGAGTTTGTCAAAGTTATGATGGCCAAGTGAGGACCACTCAACCAAAACTAAAATTGAAAATCATAAAATTAAAAGGGAACAGGGCAGATAAGTTTGATGAGAATTCTATTTCCCTCTAGAACATCATCATTTGGTGTTATTAGCTTTTGTTGGGTTGTCTATTTTCTTGTTTGCATTTTTTTCTGGCACTTTTCATTACTATCTACTTGTTTGCTCTGTTTCTTGGTTGGTAGTTTGGCTTGTTAGTTTCTCTCTTTCAAGTTTGGTATTTTTTTTCTGCTTTTCGTACTATGAACCTCGAACAATTGGGATAATCAGATGCTTTTGCCTTATGAATGACTAATTTTGTTAATATTTCAAAATTTGGAGTCAGTTTTTGGTTTTCATTCATCTTTCTCAGGGCAGCATAAATTGTTTGTGCTGTAGAGTGTGGGGCTTGTACTTGAAAACAATTGCCATATGAATGCGATTCTAGTTGTCAAAATAGGATTTTTATACTGAGGTTGTCAACTTAGTTGCTAATGTTCTTTGATTTCATTCTAAAGTCTCCTCTGCTGTTTAGTTGCAGTGTCAACTTTATTTCTATTTTTAATCATACGCATTTTAGCTGGCTTGAATTTGGTGCTATCCAGCTTGATTCTATATCTATGGTTTCTAGTCTAGTAGGAAATTTTATTTATTTTACCTTTTTTTTTGGTTATAGATATTGATAGCAGTATTTTAGGTTTGATAATCTGAAAAAGCAACCATCACTGTTAGTGTCGTGCTAGAAAATAAGCTAGTCTTTTACTTTATTTGAACATGGGGATTCTAAATGAAAAATTGGTTTGTTCCAATTTTCTTGGCATTATTTGGTTTTCTTTAGCTGGCTGGCGTCTATGAACTTCATCATAAGATCATTAGGATGATTGCAGCCTTCGAATGAAAATAAAAATTTGAGTAGTAATCCTTTTGCTGGATTTTAATGGGTGGAGAAAGGCAAGTACCGAGTTCTCAATTTGGTTTGAAGGGAAAGGAAAGAGTTAAGTGTTCTGTTTTATGGGACTTACAATTGTATCGATGAGAGGATTACAATTTCACCAAAGCCTAATTTGCCTATTTCTGGATGATCTGCTATTATTTTAAGGTATATGTTTTTGGAGATAGTGAAATCCGGAGGCAATACTATCAAATTGATTTTATGCTTACAAACAGAAATCCTAATACCCTTAAAGGTGAAGTGGATTGTGGTCCAAATGGGAGCTTTATTTGATAATATCGCCTGCATCTAATTCCTTGTTAAATTTTCTGAACGTTGGTTTGGTCCATAATGCTTTGATGCAGTATGGTGAGAATATGTAGCAGTGTTGGGTGGGGTAGGATTTTCTTTTTTCCATTTTTTTTATATATTTGGTCCCGCAAATTTTGGCTGGATAGGTCTTAAGAATTTCCTTGCCATTAAGGAAGTTCGGTTTAGTTTCCAAAAGCGTAATTCATAACAATAAATTATTTTGCATTAAAAGTAATTAGTTCATTCCAGGACTTCCGACAGGTCACATAGTGCATACATATTATGAAAGCCTCTATAAAAAGATAAATTTTCAATGTATTTTTTTAAAAAAAAATTCAGATTGATAGTTTTTAAGTAAAAAGCAACTGGCGATATATGTTTCAGCCATGGTAAGATTCCCTCTGGGTGTTTTTATATTATAGCTCTAGATAAGGTTGGGTCGTCCGGGGGAAGGTGTTTGAACTCTAGAATAATTTTTTTTTAAAGACTAGTAAAATTCTAGAATTTGTTACACAATTTTGAAGTGAATGTCGTGGTGGATGAACTAAATACACAATAAACAGTAATAAATATATAAATAAATGAGAAGGGAATATGCCTAGCATCTTTGGGCCTGCCAAAAAAAGACAGCTGATGTTTGATGTGATTATTGTATACACAGAAGAAGAACAATGTCAAGGAGGCAAGGTAGCGGCGACTTCAATTCTAATGGTGGAAAGAAACGTAGAAAGAGAGAACGCATTCGCCAATGCTTTTTCCTCTGATCTGTTCACTCCAATTTCTTCGAGATTTGCCCCTTGGAAATATATATATATATATATGTATATACATACATAGCTATATAATTTGTGTATCACTACGACGACGTCTATGTGTGTGTATAAAGTTACTTTAGAGAATAAAAATAGATATTTGATGTTGAAAAGAAAAACCCAGTTAAAAAAAAAACACTAAATTATAAAATTTTTAAACAATTATTTCTTTTTTGCACGGGAATTAAAGAATGAAAATCGAATAATGGAACTCGGAGGAACAGAAGAGCCAGCGGCTTAGCATCCACAGAAACCGATTTGAAGCGCTTAGGACAGTGGATGCCATGTGCGAACTAGTTAACCTCAGCAATAACGAAAAATAATTTTATGGTTTATATCTACGAGGGACCAAACCTGAAACCTCAACTAATATTAAAATCTCTGTAAGTTAGGGTTTATAGGTTCCCGTTATTGCCACATCCATTTTAATCATCCATTTTAAACAAAAGAAAATGTGCATATAAGTTTCTGCTGCAGTTTTTACACACATATAAATTGATACGTGGCTCAATTATATATAGTTTTTTGCAAAACTAAATATTTGAGTCTATAATAATATGATGGAGATTTTAATGGGCTTTCACTAAATAATATGAAAAAAAAGATACTTTTCATATTTGAATTAATTTAGTCATTTTATTATAAACTCCTAATAAATATTTATAAATTTTAGTATTTTAATAAATATTTTATAAATACATTAAATTAAAATTATTTTTAAATTTTTTATATTTTTATCAAAAAATTCTAATATTTTTATGAAGGAAGATGCAAATAAGCCCGTAAAATTTTTGCAAAAATGCACATTGGCCATTGAATTAATTTTTTTTATTTAATTAGGTATGATATTTTTTAAATTTAACTATTTAAGCTGTTCCTTTTTGCGGATAATTAGCACTTGTTATTTCATATCTATTTTAACAAATAGAAAAATAATTTATATTCAATAAAGAAAATTTAAATTAATTAAATAAATTTTAATAAATAAAAAATAATATTTAATTCTAGATCTATACTACAATCAGAGTTTTATGTGATTGGTTAAAATTTTTTAGTGATTATGATAATCATATGTCAACTAAATAACTACAATTTTCAGCATAATGATTTGTGAACTGAGCTTAATATGCAACAAAATCATAATAAAAATTTGTAATCTTCTTTTTACAAAATATAATATAAGCTTTCCGTGAAATAATTTTATGGGACATTTGTAAAACTATCCTAAAAACAAGAATTATTTTTAAAAATACTACTACTTTTAATTTTCTAAAATACTACATTTATCTTTTTTTAATACAAAAATATTTTAAAAATGCTATCCTTCCCTAAAAGTGTGTTTGGCACTAATGCTACTAGCACTAAAACGTATTTGGACACTGTAACATGCTATATACCATATAAAATATTAAAATATAAAATATTTAAAATATTAAATTAAAAATATTTATATTAAGTTTTCATTTATGTGTAATAAATATCCACATATATTTATATATACTCTTATTTTGAAAATAAAATTTAAATGTTTATTTATGTTAATATATTTTATTTAATTTATATTTTAAAAAAAATAATTTTCATATAAACTTTAAAAAATATATAAAAATTTTTTTATACCCACATATACGATATATACCCACATATATCAATATATATCTATCTATACTATTATTCTGTAGTTAAATTACATTTAACATATACCAACATATATCAATATATATATATATTGTTATTCTTTTACAACATATACTCATATATATTTAGTTATATGTAATATATGTCAACATATATTATTATTTTTTCAATATATTTTGTTATATGTAATATATACCCACTTATAAATAAATATATAAAATAAGTATATATCAATATATATTGTTATTCATGATTTAGACTTCAAAAGTACGGAACCAATAATTATAAAAATGTCATTATTTAGTAAAAATATATGTAACATATACTACCATATACCCATATATTCATATATATATATATATATCACTATATATTCACATATATTTTTATTTTTTTAGTTAAAATATATGTAACATATACCAACATACTTTGATATATACCTTTATATATACACATATACTGTTATTTTTATAAAAATATTATTTTTAAATTAAAAAATATGTAATATATACTATCATATACCAATATATACTGACTTATACTATTATTCTTTAGTTAAAATATATATAACAAATATCGATATATACTCATATATACACACATATATTGTTATTTTTATAAAATATTATTTTTTAAGTTAAAGTATATATAACATGCACCGACATATACTCACATATATCCCCCACATATAATGTTATTCTTTAGTTAAAATATGTATAACATATACCGACATATACCCATATATAAATACATATATTGTTATTTTTAGTTAAAATATATATGACATATACTTACATATACTCACATATATACTATTATTTTTAGTTATTTATTTATAAAATATACCCACATAATTTGTTAAATTTGTTAAAAATCTAAAAATTTCAAAAATTATTTCTTTGAAATATTTTATTAAGTATATGGTGTGCATTATATTAGAAGAAGAAAAAAACTCAATCAATATATTTGAAACCCAAAAAATAATTAAAACAAATAAAATTAAAAAAGATTTACAAAATAAAAATAAAAATCATTTTCATTATAAATTTATTAAAAAAAATAAATTAAAAGAAAAAAAACAAATAGTATAAAAAACAAACAAAGAAAAGAAAAGAAAATAAGATAAAAAGAAAAACAAAGGAAAAAAAGAAAAAAAGAAACAGGTAAAAGAAAAAATAAATTAGATAAAATAACTTCCTTTTGTAAACACTTATGTATAAATTTTAAAAATATTGCACAATCAGATAAAATAAAATAAAAAAAAATAGCATATATATGAACTTCCGTATAATTGAAAACATAAAAGTATAAATTTGTAAAAATAAACTTTTGTCCGTATAATTGAAAACAAAACATTAAAAGCTGTGTAGAATGTAATTTCCTCTAATTTTATTGAGTTTTTTTTATGAGTAAAAAATAACACTTGGATTGGATATCAAAGTTCATTCCATCCTACGGGAGTGAAAGAGTCTCTCTTTTGACAAAAAAAAAAGTTTGATTTTGTTTATGTGATTTTGTTTCTTTTTTGTAGTTTTGCAAGATTTATTTATTTGAAGCTCATGTTTGTTCGTTTTAATTATGATTTCTGTTTTTTAGAAGTTTCAATAGTTTTTTTTTCTGGGTATTTGCTACTCACTTGAATTTTTATACATATTTTTTGCATTAATTTTGTTAAGTTTGGATTCTTGAGTACAAGATTATAACTTTGTTTGTTCTTAGATAAAAATGGAGGAAATAGTTTAAATGCAAATAACAGTAATGAACTTGGAAAATTATTGGTAATTGATTTGACTATTTTGAAAAATATATTGAGTTTGAAATGTATGACTTTAATTTTGATATCTTTATTATGTAAAGTAATAAACTTGAAAATGAAAAATTCTCATATAGATCATATGTATGTGTACTTGACTAATAAAAATCACTACAAGAGTGATAATAAGAAAATGATATAATTTTACTGTTCGAGTACATATGTACCCGGTCAAGGTGAGTCTTTCTTCTTGAAAATTAGTCGTAATTGATTTGAATATTGTTAAAACTTTTTGTATTTCAAATTTATAACGTTGATTTTGATATCATTTTTATATAAAGTAATGAACTTGGAAATAATTGATAATAAATTTATTATGATTGTTTGGTGTTATATGATGTGCTAGAAAATAAAATGAAAGAGAAGAAACAAGAAGGGTCTCCCTGCAGATAAATAATTGTTTGGCAGCTAAGAAAATGAAAGAAAATTAAACAAAATTGATTTTTTTGGTATGGTAAGGTTAGTTTTTGATTGATGAGAAAACGGAGAAAAGGTAAAAAAAAAATGAAATTTTATGAATTTAAAATTAATTCAAGGCTACATATATATTTCGCAAAAATTTAGGGGTCTTATTTTCACCGTCTCTTATAAACAAACTATAATGAGAAAAAAGTCATGTTAAAATTTCCATCCAACTAGAGGACCTAAATAGTTTATTTGTAAAAAATTATAAATAATTGAGCCTACAAAATTTTAAGTGCAATTTATACTTGAGTGAAAACTATAGAAATTTCTCTACATCTTTTTCCTTTAAATTACAATTGTATCTTTTTTTTTTTTTTCATAATTTGTCTACTTTAGCATAGCTTAATAAAAGAGCCCCTATTTCTTTTTCTTTCTAATTGCATAATGGAGTTCATGATAGAGAGCCAGATACCTATAACCTCTTCGAAAAAAAAGCCTTCAGTTGGTGAAAAGTTGGTGTGATAAAAATATATTTTATTAGTTTTATTTAATTATAATTTTTATCATAGTTTATAAATTATATTATAATTTTATAAAATTATATATATATCTTTCTACTTTTTTGTCACTCAAAACTTTATCAAAATATAATATTGAACTAATGCTAAAAAACATGGACTAATAAAATAATATTTTTTTGGAAGATAAAGTCATATGCTACTAACTATTATGCAACAAATAATCTTATAATATGATAATAGTTATCTAATCAAATCCTTTTAAATAAGTTTATAAATATTATTTCGAGGATATTATAAATTATACAACATACTATTTAAAATTATTTAATCAATATATTAAAAGTTGTGAGGCTTCCTCCAAGCATCTTTTCGATCCGTGATGGAATCAAAATACTCATTTGGGTTTGGTTCATGAAAAATTATCGCATTTGGCCCTCATTCATTGGTAAGCACAGGTCTGTTGAAAGAATCACCATTTTAATTTTATTTCATAGGAAAAATATAAAAGTAAACCCCTTATGACTCATTTTTTAGGAAAAGACATTAGTCGGAATCAAATGATGGGTCCAATACTAGATTTTTATTTTAAACAAATAAGTTTACCCTTAACATAAACTATGATTTATAAAATAGTTTCATGATGATAATTATAATATGAATGACAATTATGTTATGCATGACATCCATTCACATCACAATTTAAGGAGAACAAAGATAAAATTAAATGTTACATTTCAAAACCAACTATGAAGTGACCCCAACTCCAGGTCTTATGATACTAAAATGGGCACACATTTCCTAAATAAGCACAAATAATAATAATGAAAAATTATAAAATAAATAGTGCAACAAGTAATGGACCTAGGGTTGCTAGAGATGTGGGCTCGATTATTCAAACTGAAATTTCAAACAAGTATGTATATCTTTTAATATAGGAATTAGAGCCTCAAATAATTCTGTCCACTCATGAGAGTGAAAGTGGAGTGGGTAACATAATGCTAAGATCCTAGTTGACCTAAGGGTAGGATCTAGGTTAACCTGAAGGTGAAGTCTAGGTTGACCAAAATTTTGATGCAAACTAATTAATTTTTAGGTTTGAAACGATCGATTGATGCAAACCAATTAATACTTTAAGTTTGGAAAAGATTGATCGACATAAACCAACTAATGTTTTGGAAAAGATTTGATTGATGTAAAATAATTAATATTTTAGGTTTGGAAAAGATTGATTGATTGACCTAAAGTTCATTTTAGAGTTTAAGGAATGCCTTAATGTGTATTAAAGACATTAGAATTATACCTTTTTGGAGTGTGCCTTTCACGGTGGGGGAGCCTCCAAACCCTTCCTGTTAGATCGAAGTTCCACCTTTAAAACTCTAGAAGATCTTGATGAACACTTGACAAATATTGATATGAAACTTGACATATTTTGAAGAAAAAACTTGAGGGAGATCTTGATGAAGTGACTTGGTGACTTTGACTTAATGAACTTGAAAGATCTTGAAGGAAATATATAATAATCTTAATTTGACGAAGAAACAAGGGAATTTGGAGGGAAATTTAGTATCAATGAGCTAACAAGAATTCAGTGAGCTTCCTTAGTGTATTTTTCGTTATATTTTTATGTCTTGAGAGATAAAGAGGACCTACTATTTATAGGCACAAAAAATGAGACATAGGTGATTGGAGGATAGCTCAGTAGTCATCATTAGCGAGGTTGTCATTAGTCACTAGACCACTGATCGGAGTGGCCAATTGTCATCGGTCATCATATTGGAGATCGCTTGGACGATTGGAGATAGCAAAACGTCACTGATCCTAGATTTTCATGTAGTTAACCTTTCAAAGCTTATTTTAGAGCTGTCTGACATCAGATTGATATGATTCTCGATCTTAAACTGTGACAAAATGAACTTCAATATATGGTGCAAAAAATAATGGTTTACAGTAGTTACTTATCACTTTTTGTGTGAGAATTCAGTTGAGATGATGGTATTGAACCAAGTTGTCTAACTGTGGGAATAATTGAAGGAAGCTATGATTTTGACTATCTTGATTCGAACAACCTTTTTTACATGAAATGCATTGGATTTGGTCAAGTTTATACCCTGTTTTCTTATTTGTAGTCTGTAAGTTCTATGATTTCATCTCTCACTCTAAGGAAACTCTATCAAATGTCTACATAATGTTAATGTGGCTGTTGTCATGAGTCTGCTCCTTTTTTATGGATATGAAATCAGAGTTTGAATGGTTACCATACTATATGCCTAGGGTCACGAGGCACCTCAATATAAAAGGGGTGGGGGCTCTCATTTGAAACATTTATTCTCTCTCTTCATCAAATATTCTCTCTCTAAAAACATGGCTTCTCCTCCTCTTGTCACTTTAGCCACATTGCTCAAGGATTCTGATACATGAATCTCGAGGCATCACGAACTTGATGTAAATAACAATTTTTCCTTGATTTTGAAATATATTATTTTTGCCCCCATGTGTCTTAGGAATTGTGTCTTATGCATGGTTTATCTGTTTGGCATATGGAGCCTTCATATTAGGCTAAGAGGTGGTCAACCCAACTCGGATGATCTCTAGTCTTTTGCTGATGTCCTGGACTTAAACGAGCTGTCAGGTTTTGTAGTGCCAACAACAAACATGACTTGTTGTGCATTTTGGCTGAGAGATGGTGGGACACCACCAACATATTCCATTTCCTGTGAGTGGAATGATTGTTACTCCTGAAGATTTGATTTAGCTGACAGGTGGTTGCTTTGGAACCTGTAAGTTGGAGTTTTATAAAGACTGGCACCAACTTCTTGACGAGCATCTTACTGAGCTTCTTGGGACTATACTGAGCCAGACATTGATACATTACTCTCTTCTATAGTGGAAAAATACTATCTATACTACACCGGTCTTGTGTTTTATATTTCGGCCTAGATGGCTCCTTAGCTGATGCCAGGGGCGAAGCCAGAGGTTTGATAGAAGGGGAGCAAAAATAAGAAATGTTATATATATTAAAAATAATATAAATGATAATCTCTTTATAAATTTTTTAGATTAATATATAGAAATTTCTTTCATAAATAAAGAAGAAAAAAAATTATAGTTGCTTTTTACATGATAAAATTTAAAAGTATAAATAATAAAATTAAAATAAAAAAGTAAAAAAGTAAAAATATATTAAAAAATAAAATTTTTAACCTTACATTAATTTTCAATGAGTTTGAAGGGAAAGATTTTGAAGGGGGGGGGGGGGGGGGGGTAAATAAAGATTTTAAAAACTTTAATAAAAAAATATATGTATAATATTTTTCCTCCAAAAATGAAGGGGGGCAGTTGCCCCTCTTCCTTAAAGAGTGGCTTTACCACTGGCTGATGCTCTTACTTCTGGGTGCTCCTTCTATCACGACGAAAAGGATGCTATCAACTTCAATGTTCTTAGAAGCCTAGAGGAACTTTCTTTGATTGGTGAGTAAAGTTGGGGTGGTATGTTTCTGGCCACCATGCACAATGATATGGGCAACTTTTCCTACAGCCAATCGTATTCACTTGGTGGGACTTACCTTGTCTGGATGGTATGTTTTATAGCTATACCTACTAGGGATGGCAATTTTGTCCAATCCACTAGATATCAGATCCTATCTGATCTAATTGGGTAGGATTATACCAGATCTGTTTATAGTTAGGGTAAGGTACATATCAAAATAATTATACCCGAGATGAGTTTGTGTAGGATACAAATTATATATAACTCTACCCAAACCCAATTCGATTATATATATATATTCATATATTTATATAAAATTTAATTTCAAATATTATACTAATGAATTTTATACAACATTTACTTAATACTAATTTATTAATTTATTTTGAATAAAAGACATGAAACTTGAGACACATTTAATTAATTATACCAGATCCGATTTGACTTGAGAATTTACTATATATATATATTATAATTATATTTTTCATGGATTTTTTTAAATTTACTTAATAAGGTCACATTTGATATTAACATTTTTTTTATATAATAAAGAGAATTTACTATCATAATTATATTTTTCAAGGATTTTTTATATTTGATTTTTCACACATATATATATATATATATTTTACAATCCTACCTGACTTATAACCCAACCCTTCTCATTTTAGCCCAATCTATGACTATAACATTACTTATACCCGATCCAATTTGACTCGATGTGGGTCATGACATTACAGTTCTAGGGTAGGGTAAGGATTTTTAAAAACCTGATCCATACCTGACCCATTGCCATATGCAATACCTTCATATGTGTTTCCAGTTCTAACTCTGTGTTTTTTCCTTTTCAGATGTGAGGTTACGAATATATCCCTAATACTACCCCACCGTTGTTGCAGCCTAAGCTAGATGTCTATCCTTTTGGGCTAAGATGAAAGAAGGAGAAATGATCAAGTAGTTCTTCCGGCCTACTTGATTTTTTGAGTTTGAGGAGACACTTCAACCATATGGGCCAGAGTGAGGTATGTGAATCCTTCATTCTTGCTATCCTATGATATTAATTATTTTCTTACTAACAACTTTACTTTGGTACATATCAACTAGGCTCCATTTTTCAACAGGTGGCAAATGCAACCAATTTATATGGCCTGATCCTAGGACTTATCATACCTTTGGATCTTGTTTCAGTCTAGGCCCATGAGAGCCTTCTTTCTTGGTAAGAGAGCGAGGGGCCAGACTTTAAGGGTACAAAACATTCCTGTCAATCATCCTCCCCATATGCATAACCCATCTCAGATTAGGCTGAACCTGAGTATTCTTGAGGGCTACTCACTAATGAGGTGATCCTGCTAGAGAGGATTATATTGATTTTCTGCATTACATGACTCATGCCCCGCATTCTATCTTTTTCTTTTAGCAGAAGTTTTAGTCGTGCTGCTCCCTTTTGAGAGCATCTACCCAGCCTTTAAGCTCTTGTGGGGCAAGGCATTCTGTTAGTTTGAGTGTGTTGACATCGGCTCCTCTCCATCCAGTTAGCATACCCCTTGATTACCCCACTCCTGTGTTCTACTGGATTCAAGACCATATATCCTTAGTCCATAGGGCCAATAACAAGGTTCATTAGTACACGTTCCTGGATGTTTGTAACGGCCATAATTTTATTAAAAAAATATTACATAAATAATTTGAAAGGTTAATTAAAGTATTGGAAGAAGGAAGAAATTAATATATATGTAGAATATAAATAAATCACACATAACATATAAATGTCATTAGAAAATGAAAAAAAAGTTAAAAGTTAAATAGTAAAGAAGGTAAAATGATAAATGTAAAAGTAAAGGTAAAAAGTTAAAAAAAAATAAAATTAATTTTTTGTGGAAGATGTAAATTAAGGATTATAATTAATTAATTTATTAAATATTTAAATATATATTAGAAATGAAAGATGAATAAAAAGTCAAAATTTCATTTTATCTTCTTCTTCTTCCTCTCCTCCTTAGGCCAAACCACCATTGATGTTAAAGGGAAGCTTTTGCTTTTTCCAAATACTCAAAATTCCATCAAGTTTCCAAAGACTAACAATGAATTTTAAGGGTTTCCAAGTTAAATGTAAGAATTTTTTTTTATTTTCCTAACTCTTCTTTGAATTTATGAATATGTCAAAATTTGATTTATGATGGAGTTGTTGTTAATTTACAAAATGGCTTTGAATGATGCTATTTTGGTGTGGAAAAAAAGATTTTATGGTTGGATGATTGATTTGAATAGGTTTAGTGAAAGTTTGGGAGAAGAAGAAAGGAAATTAGGGTTTTTGGTGGAAATTGCAAAGAATTGGTGTAATTAAAGTTTAATTCATTAAAATAGTTTAGAATATGATTATAATGACATAATTTAGCTTAAAACTTGATTTGGAATTGAATAGAATAGATTTCTAAAATTAAAGAATGTTAGAGCAAATGTTGGAAATGTGAAAGAAATGTGACAAATGAAGTTTAAATTGTTAAAGTGAGTAGAATTATGCTTCTAATGAATTATTTTAAATTACAATGTGGATAGGAGTTGAGTAGAATCAAGTTGTCTTACCAAAGTAGAGAAGGGCATTGGTAGAAGTTGGCGTTGAGAGGAGAAATTGACTTGGATTTTATCAATTTTAAGGTTAGTACACACTTTGATAGCTTTGGTTTCAATTGCATTGTTTTAGACATAGCACATTGCATATGGATGAATGTGTTATGCTACTTGAACATGGTTGTTTATGTGCAATAGGCATTGTTTGAAGTAAAAAATGCATAATTTGTATAAATTATGATATGTTAAGCCATTATAGTATGACTACTAATAGTGATATGTACAAAATGTAAAAAAAGTGAATTATGCACTAAAATGTGAAAATTAGCCATATTTAGATTGTGACTAAGAATGATGTTGGATATGATTAACAAATTAGAAAATGTATGTGAAATGTGGAAAAACATGGAAAAAATGTATATGATGAATATGTATTGCATGTTGCTTTATATAATGTCTAGTTCTAGAAAATTGTATTTGGCATGCCATACGCCTTTGGGCGAGACATGCTGGTGTCATAGTTATGATTATGCCATTAGGAAAGACACGATGCTATCATAGTTATGAATACGCTTTGGGTGAGACACGCTCGTGTCATCATTGTTGAGATAAGCCAAAGCAATATTTCTGGAATTAGACTATTGTATAAGGATTTTTGGGCCCAATGTGTATTGGTGATTGTGATATGTTAATGAATTGTATGTGTTTTGCATGACATTGTGGCATGATGATTTTTAAGGAATTGTATTCACATTATTATTTATTACTATCAAAGTGTGTACTAGCTTAGTGCAATTGAATTTTATTGCGCAGGTGATGGGGTTGATAGAGAGAGTTCTGCTATACCGGACCAGGTCAAGGATTTGAGATATTACTAGAAGTTTGTTGTTGCCACAAGAGACTAGAGTGCCGGTATATCATGTACTCTTTTGTTTTATACCTTATTATGCGCATATATGTATTAATGCCATAAATGTATGTTTGTCTAATTTAAGTATTTGAGATACTATATATATATATATTTGATCATGTAATTTTGGGATTTTAAATTGTATGGATGATATTGGAGAATTGAGTAAATGAATGAGAGCATTTTAGGAGTGTATATTTTTATATAGGTTGTGTTTTGATATTTTTGGGAATATCCAATTTACAGATAAAATTCTAAAAAACTTTTTCCAGAGATTTTCTTTTAAATTTGTATTTTTAACAATTAATTATTATTATAAAGTTATTATTTTATTTACTAAATTATATTTTAAAGGTTAAACTCCATAACAAAATTAAGGAGTATTTTTCTAATGAGAAACATTGTGATATTCTTATGTCCTGTATACATATTTTACATACTTGGGGTGTGTGTAATATACGTATATAGGGTAATAGGGCATTACAATGCCCTCATTTTTCACTCCCTAATGACATTAACCAGGTGAGGTTCTTTGGTGATCAATTTCTTTATTCTTTGCTTTGTTCTAAGTTTAATTATTTTGTCTTGCATTTTTCTCAAGCATGGATTCGACACACATATAGCATGGCTTGGAGGATGGAGTTTGGCTTGATCTAGGCCATGAGCTAGATGTTTGTGGGGGACTCAAATGATGAAGAGATGGAGGTATCCGAGGCGAGGGAGATCCTGATTCTTTTTATTATTATTTTTCCTCTGTTATTTATTTTAAGTATTTTATGGACAAGTATAGATGATATTTTCAATGGAACTTTTATGATGTTTCGTGATGATTATGTGATGATGTTTATGCAATGCTTTTATGATGGATGATGTTTATGCAAAATTTCTTTTTAAAGTAAGAAAATCTTTCTAATTTTTTTTTGTGTTTTATTTTTTACACATAGAAAAACCTTTGAAATTTACAAAAAACACAAGAAGAAAGGAAACCCAACACTCGAAGCTACCAATGTGCAGCTGGTCATCATTTGGTTACTGATGTTGGTTTTGATCACCATTTAGTGGCCAAAAATTGACCTGGTCAATAATCAGTAGATTAGTGACCACTGGCCATAAGGGTGACTACTGAACTACTCGATGATTGGAATACTACCGGGTGGTTTTTGATAGGCTTTGGTGAAAAACTTATATATATAAGTGCTTTTTAGCTTTCAAATTAATTTTCTTTTTCTCTTTTTAAACAAATGAAGCCTTTTGTATGCCACGCCACACATCAATGGATAAAAAGCTTGGATATGGTTGACCAAATTTATTTTGGTCAATTTGGAATAGACGCTATCATTACTTTGAGAGGAGCCAGGGTTAAGTGGGCTTTCCTAAAGGCCTGTTTAAGATTCTAGGATCCTAAAGCTCATGTTTTCCAATTTGGAGCCCTTATGGAGGATTTATGTCCAACTGATGAGTTTTAAAGCCACCAAAAACATATTTCTATTCTCTATACAAAATAAATTGCAGTGGTAGTAAATATAGTCGAATCCACAGAGAATTGATTACTTAATCTAATTTCTTTTGAAACCAAGATGAAAACTAAAATAAAAATAAAACAAAGGGGGTTTGAAAAAGATAAGAATTAAAATTAAAATTAAATTGAAAATTAATTTCTAAAATTAATTTACAGGAAAAAAATATGGAAAAAACAAAAAGAAAATAAATTCAGTTGAAGGTTTAATTTCAATTTCACTTTATTAGATTAATCCTTGATGCAAAGATAGTTCATTCTAATTTTCAATAAACTAGTTCTAGTGTTGAGATGCATGCAACAACTAATCCTTCCTTAGATTTTAAATTAATTAGGAAACATTCTCTAATTAATTCTTATCAATAACCTACCCTATAAGAACGTTCTTAGAATCTAATTATTAACAACTTTAAGTATTAGAAGGACTTAATTTTAATCAATAAATAAAACTGCATGATTTTATTTAATTAGATTATATACTTTTTTAGGTTACACCTAATTGCCACTAATATCAAAATCACAAGAACAATTATTGATTCTAGTATTTTGATTGGTGATATATTGTTAAACTAAATGAACAATGGATCTTAGTTGAATAGAAAGAAAAACAATAATAATATTAAGTCGTAGAGAATATATAAATACTAAAATATAAAGAAGAGGAGAGAGACATATTTAGATCTCACAATCTTTTGTTGAATTGAAACTTCAATTAAGCCTTCAACCAATCAGAAGTTAGTTGCACATGATTGAAAGAAGAAAACTCAAAATGAAATAAAAGAAATCTATGAAAACGATGGACAAAAGTGGTGGACTAAGGTCCCCAACCAAAGTCATCTAGGGTTGTTGCCCATGTGTTCATTATATAGCTCCTTAATTAAAGTCCTACTCCAACTCTTATTAGAAAAAAGATAAAATAATGAAAATAATAAAAATAATAATCCTAAGGTAATAATAATCTTCTTCTCTAAATAAGAATAAAAGTATCCAAATATCTTATGATATGCATCCAAAAATTGCAGCAAATCAACTCCTAAAATGGTAGGAAATCCAATTGTAATAGTTATGTATTATTCATCAGCAATAGGTCCAGTTCAACCTTGCCCAAGGCTTGTACCCGAGGCTCCTATCAGGTATTTTAAGCATATATTTTTTTTCAAAATAGTCAACTTCCTCTATCTATTAATACCTATTCAAAAGCATTCCAAAATCATTAGAAATCCAAGATAACAAGCTAAAATATACATACAAAATAAGCAATAAAGATGCATAAAATGCTTGTTACCAAATTCCCCCAGACTTAAACTGTGCTTGCCCTCAAGCACTTAAAAAAATTTACATGCACATTAGTTTCCACTGATAAGTTATCCAATACATAGCAAAACATTATTTAATCCACCAAATATGCAACAAACTCATGCTATGAACTAGGAAATTTTGGCTTAGTTTATTTGAGCACATTTTAAGGCTTGCATGAAACGTCAACAACCTTTTAATGTGAGGATAAATATTTGTGATGCCGTCACCTAGTTACTCAGTTCATCATGATTTTAAGCGGCTACTAGCTCTACTCATGGCCTTTTGACCAGTGGAGTAAGTTGTTCATTTTTGAACTTTTTGTGCTCTTATTTATTTATTTGTTTATTCATTCATTTTGCTTCTATTATATCCTCAACATAGATCTCACACAAATCTTAGCAAACCAAATGAAGTCCACTATGTATCGATGATCATTTAATATTAAAAATTAGTTTAATTGAAGTCAAGAATCAAATCATTTTATGTAAATAATATATGTCAGAAATAAAAATTCATGGCAAGTGGAAAAATGACAATCAAACTAGAAAAACTAATTAAAGTTTTCCAGAGCAATCTGATTTTTAAAATATCACATTTGAATTATTTCAAAGATAAAATGAAACTTTTAATTTAAAATCACAAAAAAGCAATGATGGCAGTAGTAAAAATCAAGAAATTTTGAAAACTTTTAACTAAAAATAATTAAAAAGCTCAAAAATTTAAAAACTTTAAAGCCCCAATCATTAAATATCATTCCCCCACACTTAAATCTTACATTGTCATCAATGTAAGAATAAACAAAAATGAAAGATAAGAATAAAGGACTCCCTTGGATTTTTCATGAGGGAGGGTGATACTAAGAGCAAGTTAGTGTTGCTAAGGAAGTTGAATTCCTAAGTTTTGTGCTATAATGATCAATATTTGCACCATCCTAGTGGGTTGTACTACCATTTGAACACCATTATCTTCTAATCATTCAATATTTTCTTATAGTTATTGTAATTGCAATTGAAGTGCAGTAAAAGAAGGTCTAATATTAATAGTAGGTGTAACAACAGGGGTGACACTTCTTTTAACTATTCTTTGATCTCTTAGAGCAAATAGA
This sequence comes from Garcia nutans, assembly GCA_947685225.1. Lineage (NCBI taxonomy): Eukaryota > Viridiplantae > Streptophyta > Magnoliopsida > Malpighiales > Euphorbiaceae > Garcia > Garcia nutans. The sequence continues at coordinate 32,839,063 of CANTUV010000013.1, forward strand.
CCTGATGGAATTAAGCAAACAAAGCACCATTATCCTTGCACAACAAACCCATCTCAACCAAAATTTTCAAATCCAAAGGTACAGCTGTGCAACAAAATGCACATCATGGTTATTAAAATCAAACTACTCATGCACAACCAAATGAGTAATAATGGAACCTAGGATCAATGGTCTCTTAAAAGAAATAACATTCACAAATTGTGTCTGTAACACCCTTGTACCCCATATACATACACCACATATACTCACATATGTAATATACGTATACCGGATATAAGAATGTCACAATCCATTTTAAACAAACCAATCTTTAAAACTTTAATTCAAATCATCATAAGTCAATCTGAATAAACTTAAAACATTTAACTTCTATTATAGAAAGTAATAGATAAAACATTTCTTGTTAAAATACATATATATATATATATATCTTCATTACCCAAAAGTTTATCTAAAATATTTGTTTAATAAGCAGCGGAATATATATATGTTTACATAAAAATCAATATTTACAAAAATATATAGAATTTATACATGCTGGCAGTTCAACTCTGATCTTGATGTCCAAACCAACACTGCTCTCAAAATCTCAAGCCTACACTCTACTCGGTCTAGCTAAACTCTTCGGCTCAACCGGATCTACCCTGTCACCTGCACGATAAATCACAATCGCGCTAAGCCAGAAGCTTAGTGGTACAAACCTTGATAACAATATTATTCAATTGCAATGCAAATACACAACACTTATGGAAACCACAATTTATAACATTATAACTCATTGTGTTACTCAATTATTTTATAATTCATATTTCACATTAAAGCAAAGACAAGCATGAGCCCAAAGAAAACTAATATGCAATTCAAATTCCAAAGTTACTGCTTTGGTCCAATAGTCACATTTATCTAGCCCGAAAGCGAATCATAATCACAATGAGGATTACCTCATATGTAACATCCCAACTAGGCTTCAAGGAATAGGCTCAACCCAGCTTTAAGGGTCTGTTACATCATGTAACACCTAACTAGGCTTCAAAGACTAAGCCCAACCCAGCTTCAAGGGATTGTTACTTTTTAGGCATGCCACCAACAACAAAACTCTGAAAATTGAATAACATACTAGGCACACAATTCTTTCATAATTTCATTATCAAATCTTTTTTTTATTTTCTCATGAAAATTATAAGCACAAAGCCTCAAATATCTTATTTATATTAGTTTAGCCATCACCAATGGCTTCACACACTATCATTAGTGTATACATAACAAGTTGCATTATCCATACATTTTGAATCATCATTATAAATATTTAACATAGTTTACATTATGCAAATCATAGTACTGTAGACCCTTAATTTTTGACCCAGTCTGATATAATATATTTTAATTAGTCTAAAATATTTTTGTGTTGTCCAATATATCTTAATTAGTCCAAAACAATTTTTGTTATCTTAATTAAATAATATTTACTTTAGTATTTAATTTTTATAATTAATAAAAAATAAAAAATAATAATAATAAACAAAAAAATAATAAAAAAATAAAAATAAAAATCGGCGACGAAAAAATCATCGCCGAAAATCAGTGTGTGGCGAAATGGCCTTGGGCTATTTCGCCCGCGGTTTATTTCTGCGGGCGAGGAAAATCCTGCGAGCGAAATGGCTTGCAGGCCAATTCTCCCCGCAGCCCGCAGCCAGCTGCGGCAATTTTTTTCTCCAGCTCATTTTTTCCGCAGCAGTTTTTTTTCGCCAGCGAAATTTTTTCGACGCAAATTTTTCCGAAACCTAATACAATTAGGTTTTGGATTCCTTTTCTTAATTAATGTTAGAGTCCGTGAATAACTAAAATTAATCATAAAATGCTTCTATAAATAAGGACTAAAAGAACACAAAAAGGAAAAAGGGGGATCGGATTTTAGGAGGTGAAATGGGAGACCGAAATTGAGGAGGAAAACTTTGAAAGGGAATCGGATTTGAAGAATTCCTTCTGGCAGTGAAATCAATCGGACTTTTTGAGAAGAAAACAAGCAATTCAACCCATCAAAGGCAACAAAACTTGTCTTTGTTCTTATTCATCTAAGAAGTAATTTTTGGTGGAACCAACAAACGAAGGTACGAATTTCTTTATTTGTTTCATTAATTTACAGTAGCTTCATCACTCAAGATTAAAAATTGTTGCTTCTATTTCTTGAAAATAAAAAAAAACCCTAGAACCTTAGTTTACCTTTTCTAAAGCTTAAAAACCTTAATTCGTTTTTTTGTTTTCCAAAAATCTTAAAATTGTTATTTTTGTTTCTTTAAAATCTCAAAACCCTAATTTGCTTTCCAATTTTTCAAAACCCTAAATTAAATCTGTTTCTTTCCAAAAAACCCTAAAAAATATCTTTTCTATTTCTATAAACCTTAAATTGTTTTGTTTATTTTCATAAAGTTTCATAAAATTATCAATTGTTTTTCCAAATTCTAAAATCTAATGCATTCTCCGAAACCCTAATTCTAAAATTCTAAAACCCTAATTCAACTTTAAAACCAAAACAGTAAACTAAACTAGCTAACCTAAACCCTAAAGTTTTCTTAAACCCTAACTCCCTGAAAACTGAAAACCTTAAACCTTAGTCTTCTAAAACCCTAATCCTTTAAACCTTAAAACCTTATAAACCTAAAAATTAAAATTCAACACAGTAAGTAGCTAATAATCATAAACCTAATGTTTTAAAGTGTTCAAACCCTAATTTCATGATTTCACTCCTCAAACAGTAATTTGGCTAATAAAAAAATTTTATCAACCTCTTAAATTATAAAACTTTAATCCATTTCAATTCCTTTAAAACTCACAGTAGCTTAAACTCATAAATTCCAAAAACCCTAAACACATTAAGTAAAGAATCTTAAATAGAAATAGTAGCCCTAATTTGAATCTTTATTTGCTTTATTCTTAGATTTGATTGTGTAGTTCATTATATGCTTTGATTTATTTTATATGCTTTAATTTATTTAAGTTCAATGCTTGGTTTATTTAGTTTATCATGGATGGATGTTTACGTTCTATTGATGTTTAATATCTTTGATGAATGATTTATTTATGATGAATGGTTATTTACTTTTATCGATTTATTTAGATTTCCAAATGTTGTAAGAGGTATGTTTTCACTTGGTAGGTACCTCATTAGTTAAATATCATGTAATTTAAATTGCTTTTATATTTTAGAACCAATGTAAAGGACATGTTTCTTCCTTTCGGTGAGTGTTCTATTTAGGCATGGATTATGTAAGGGCATGTTTCCACCTTCGGATGGGTGTCCATTTATTTATTTTGCTTGGACATTGTTTTGATTTTCAATATATCGATGCTTTATTTTTGTATGTAATATGGATAATATTATTATATTTAGGAATTTTATAATATTAAGACCTGTAAAGGAGGCCGGTTCCAATGAACCGGGTGTTGTGGGGGTGCTGGGCCATTTCTCACCTTCCCCACACGTACCTAACTTTCCGAACCCATTAGGGGTTTGGGAATTCCTTAGGAATCGAGTCATCAACCCCTTTTTTTTCCCGGCCTGTCCGGGTGGTGACTCCATTTTCTCTGAACTTAGGTTCGTGTTCTCTAAGGCCCCGAGCCTAAACAGTGCCGAAGTTGCAAGAACCATTCCACCGAGAGTGAGGGCGAAAATCCCAGCTCACAGTGGTGACTCCACTGGGGATAAGAGAAGTTGATTCTGTTGGTCTTTATATTATTCTATTCTTTCTTATAATGATATTATCCATTGCATCATATTAGATTGCATTGTGTGCGTGAGTTAGGACGCCCGTGTTACCCGTGTTGTGTTATGTAAGGGATACCATACTTTCATTCAAGGTATGGAGATCGAGCATGGCATAACTACTCATACCATTGTATCATTTGGTATATACTTGCTATGGGAACCTAAGCCTTATAACCCTAAGACTAAAGCTCATGTAATTGGCCTAGTTACTTTCCTTAGGTTTTACCCCAAATGCATGTTGTTTGACTATGATTAATTTATCTTGGCTTAAATCATGGCTTATTTGGTTTGTTCATTTTCTAATATGACCTAAGCACATTGTAAGCTCAAATAAATTTTTCTTTAAATTCCAAAAGACCAAAAATATTTTCAAAACTTTTCAAAATGGTCTTTGGACATAAAGCTTTTCTAAAAATAAATCAAAAATTCTTTTGCTCTTGGCCCAAATACTAAGCCCAAAATCCATTTTTTCTAAAATATTTTTACAATGGGCTTAGAAACAAAATTATTTTCATTTAACCTTTTCTTACAAAGAGCTTGCAAAATATTTAGGTCAATTACGAAATACCAAAAATCAATTGTGAGCCTAGTTTATACTAAGAATAATTAATCATGGGCTTGTTTTTGGCATGAATCATTAGTTACTTTTTCAAGTGAGAAATCTGTCTATAATAAACCTCTTAATTTAGTTTTAATCCAATGTAGCATAAAAGCTACTTTCGTTGGTTAAATGGATTAAAACCCAATTAATGGGAATTATTATGAACTGATTTCCATTTTAAAAAAATATAACTATTGGTTGAAACGTCCGAGGGAAATATTCAAAAACAAGGTACCCCATGTTGGTATTTTGTTAACCATATACCAAGGAAAAGAGGCTCGCCATTCATGTGTGGATGTTATAAGGTTGGAAGAAACATCCTATTTGTCCTTGTTTGTTGATTGTTTGTGCATACATGCATACATACATACATTTGCACCTCATATCATTGATCCTCTCTAGCTCACAGCCCTGGATTACGATAGTTTAAAAGCTTATGACAATCCAACCTATGCCGGAGATGAAGTATCTAGCAATGACTCAATCACTTGCTCACTAAAAACAATGGATCCCGAACAAATTCAAAGAATGGTGGATGATGCCCTCAACGCCAAGATGGAAGAAATAAAAGAGGCCCTAGCCGAGACCATGAAGAACCAATTGACTGCAATCTTAGAAAATCATGCCGAGGCATCTGCTAGAACTAAGAAGCCAAAGGACAAAGGGAAGACTAAAGTTAGCAAAGTAGTTTTTGATGATGAAAAGGTGATTATTGATGATGATGATGATTGGGCTCAATACTACCAAGATGCTTAAGACAAGAAGAAAGAGCCGAAGATTGTTGAAAGATCAACTATGGAGAAGACTGAAACTTCTGACATTGAAAAGATGATTGCTGATTTAGAAAAGAAATTTGAGAAGAAGCTGAAAACCGAGAAAATGTCCGAAGTTGACAAATTATTTGAGCTAGATGAAGAAGTCCCGTACAAGTTCAAGATGCCATCTTTCTCAAAGTTTGATGGAACCGAAAATCCTCATCTCCATGTGAAGCAGTATATCACTGCCATGCAGTCCGCCCAAGCTACTAAGGCTCAAACTCTAAGGTACTTTATGCTCTCATTGGACCCTGTTGTCCAAAATTGGTTCAATACCTTAGATGATGGAACACAAAAGAGTTGGGATCTGCTTTACAAAGCCTTCATCCAACAATATGGATAAAATGTCGAGATGGAAGTTACCTTAATGGAAGTGGAGTCCATTAGGCAAAGTTCGAATGAGAATTTTGTGGATTATGTGAAGAGATGGAGAAACAAGGCTGCTTTACTCAAGAAGAGGCCTAATGAATCCGATCAAATAAGGATGATTGTGAGAGGGGTGTTGCATAGTCTTCATTAAAGACCTTCTCCAAGCGGGTTTGCAAATTGAAGAATGGGAAAGAGAGAAGAACCATTTTTCAATAAGAAGGAACGAGAAAGGGAACTATCAATCTGGTAGCTAAAGCATGCAAAAGGCAGTTGGTGTCAATGCTACTAACCAAGGATCAAGGAGACAATTTTCAAAATTGGGAAAACCGATGTCTTGGGTTCTCAATAAGCTTCAAAGAAAGGGATTGCTACAACCCTTAAATCCTCGTCCTTTGCCTAACCCTTTCCCACCTAATTTCGACACTAAAGCATTTTGCAAATTTCATCAAATGCAAGGGCATGACACGGATAGATGTGTGAGGTTGAGACATAAGATCCAAAATCTAATTGATAATAGGAAGCTACCCGAGCCCAATAAGCCAAACACCAAAGACAACCCATTACCAAAGTTCAATAGAGTACCACCGCCGACAACCTTCATGATTGGAGGAGGTTTGCGTGAAGACTTTGTCATGTCTTCTTTCCAAGATGTGGGTGGAGAAGCAACCAAAGAAGAAGAGGTATTTGGTGAAATTAAACAAGCTATGGTGGGTAAAGAAGTAACAATTTGTGTTGTCAATGGGTTTTGGGATTCAAGCGATAGTGATGATGATCTTGTATCCAAGAAGGAGGAGTGGACTTGGTCCGAGCCCGAAGAATATGAAGTAATGAACACTAGATCCGGTAAGCCTTATGCAAGGCCACCACCTAAGGTGGTAGAAACTAACAAGGGTAAGGAAGTTGAAGTAGGAAATAAAGAAGAGGAAGATGATGTTGTACTCAAATAATTGAAAAGAACCCAAGCAAGTGTTAACATTTGGGACTTATTAGCTACTTCTAAAAAAGCACTGAGAAACTATTGCCAAAGCCTTGGCTAGCATGCCAATTTCTACCTCCACGACACCGGAGGAGCTGATGAACTTCATAAAAATTGAAGGGGTAATGAAATGTGAAGAGGTTTAAGAGAAGAGTGAAGTTAATATGGGAGCGGTTTCTTTTTCAGATGTGGATTTACCGGAGGAGGGGAGAGACCACATCCGCCCTCTCTTTATTAAGATAGAAGTCAAAGGGAAGAGGACTCCATGTGTAATGGTCGATGATGGGTCCGCCATAAATGTTTGTCCACTTAAGATATTGCCAAAGCTAGCCATGTCAACAAGAGATCTAAACCCAACCGAGGTAACAATTCGGGCTTATGACAACACTAAGAGACATGCCGAAGGGACTTTCAAAGCTGCTGTCAAGGTTGGTCCAATTGAATCTATTGTTGAATTTATGGTTTTAGACATACCGGTTACCTTCGCCTTACTCTTGGGGTGACCATGGTTTCATCCTCTTGGTGGAGTTCCTTCCAACCTTCATCAAAAGATCAAGTTCCCCAACGGAGATGAGACAGTGGTTATCGAAGCTGAAGATAATGAGATTGTTAATGCTCTAATGATTGAGAGGCCTCTCAATGGTTTTCAAGTAGCTACAATTTTTGATGATGAAGTAGTGGACTCTAAAGTCTTGAATATGATGAAGAACATGAACTACCTTCCCGGAGCTGGTCTTGGAAAGGGTAAAGCTGGTTTGACAAAGCTTCCAGATTTTAGAACTCAAACTACCAAGAAGGGGTAGGGATATGATAAAGCCAACAATGTCCAGCCAAATAATGAGAAGATGAGCTTCCCACCACTTGAAGAGATTTTTGTCAAAGCTCTAGATATGAGACCACTCTAAGGAAAGTCTGAGCCAATCATGTTCATGGGAAAGTTGATCCCGGGTTTTGAAATTTTTGCAGATGTTGCCGAGCTAGTGGAGCGAGTGAAGAAAGAGTTCACCCTGTTAGCCAACAAAGAATCCAATCCGAAAGAGAAGAATGAAGCTGTCCTAAAAGCCGAGAAGACTCCGGAGGAGATTGCTGCCCTAGTTGAAGAAAAGTTTAAAGACATCCTACCTTATGATTCTGAGAAAAATGATTGTGATTTTAATTTTAATTTGTCTTCTTTGTATGAGGTTGATGATGTTTTCTTTTCCAAAATGAATGCAATAAAGTTTGATTTTGCTTACTTGTGTGATGTTTCTCTTGATGGTTGCATACATTCAAATAGCAGTTATATGAGCATCTTTAATATTAATTCTTTTAACACACAATCATTAAATTTGGAAACAACCGAAAATCCTAAAAATATTAGCATAGCATCCGACCTTACTACTGATGAGAGAGAGAGAATTGAAAAAATATTCAAAAAATATGAAGAAGTGTTTGCTTGGTCTTATGAGGATATGCCTGGAATAGATCGAGACATAGCTGAGCATCATATTCCTACTTACACTCACATGAAACCTGTCAAACAAAAGCTTAGACGATTAAGACTTGAGTGGGCTGAATTGGTTAAAGAAGAGGTCACTAAGCAAATACGAGTGAAGTTCCTTGAAGTGATAGAATATCCAGATTGGTTAGCCAACATAGTACCCGCGCCAAAAAAAGATGGAAGAATAAGGGTCTGTGTAGATTATAGAGATTTGAACAAGGCTTCCCCTAAAGATTATTTTCCTTTACCTCATATAGATGTTCTCATTGATATTGTAGCCTCTAGCGTGCTACACTCGTTTGTAGATGGATTTTCTGGATACAATCAAGTATTAATGGCCCAAGAGGATAAAACCAAAACAACTTTCATTACCACATGGGGTATATTTTGTTATAGGGTGATGCCATTCGGCTTAAAGAATGCTGGAGCAACCTATCAAAGGATGGCCACCACACTATTTCATGACATGATGCACAAAGAAGTTGAAGTATATGTTGATGATATGATGGTTAAATCAGAAACAAGGGAACAACACTTCCAAAACTTAGAATTATTCTTCGATAGAGCTTTGAAATATAAGCTAAGATTGAACCTAAAGAAGTGTGTGTTCGGTGTTACCTCAGGTAAATTATTAGGACATGTGATTGGTCCGAATGGCATTGAGATTGATCCTGATAAAGTTAAGGCAATCAGGGATATGCCAGCCCCTAAGATGGAGAGAGAAGTTTGGGGATTTATTGGTAAATTACAATACATTAGCAGATTCATAGAAAAACTCACAACAATTTGTGAGCCTATCTTCAAATTGCTTAGAAAGAATCAGCCCGTCCTATGGAATGAAGAGCGTCAAAAGGCTTTTGTGTGAATAAAAGAGTATTTGTTGAATCCACCTATTTTAAAACCACCTAAACCCAGCAAACCTCTATTACTATACTTAGTAGTGAAAGAAGAGTCAATAGGAGCCATGCTAGCCCAAGCAGATGAGTCAGAGATTGAGCATGCAGTTTACTATTTGAGTAGAAAACTCCTACCTTATGAAATTAAGTATAGTATCATTGAAAAGACCTGTATAGCCATGGTTTGGTCTTCTAAGAAGTTGCGGCATTACTTTTAATCGTATAGTGTTCAAGCAATTTCCAAGTTGGATCCAATGAAGTACTTAAGGGAGACACCCTCTTTGATTGGGAAATATGGTCGATGGTTGATAATATTAGAAGAATTTGAGATTGGATATGTAACCAGGAAAATAATCAAAGGTAGAGTGGTGGCAGAATTCCTAGCCCAACAACCAATACCAGAAAGCGAAGAGGTAATCTTGGAATTTTCAGATGAACATTTAGAAGCAATTGAAGTACAAGGGTGGAAAATGTATTTTGATGAAGCAGTAAAAAGGAAAGGAGCAGGTTTGGGAGTTATACTAGAATCGCCCAAAGGGGAACTTATCCCTTTAGCCAAAAAGTTAAAGTTTAGGGCAACCAATAATATAGTGGAGTACGAAGCTTGTATTTTCAGTTTGGAAACCCTAATGATTATGAAGGTGGATAAGGTGGAAGTTTTTGGTGATTCATTGCTAGTAGTATCCCAAGTAAATGGAGAGTGGGAGTTGAAAGAGGAAAAATTAAAACCATACCACCATTACCTGACCATGATGAAGAAGAACTTTAAGGAGTGTAGGTTTATACACCTATCAAGAGAAGAAAATCAGATGGCTGATGCCCTGGCCACATTGGCTTTGGTATGGGAAAACCCTGTCAGTTTATTTCTTAAACCTCTAATTTTCACCAGTTCATCAACTCCTTGCTATGAATATGAGACAATCATGGAAATTGATACAGACCGTGATGCGTGGTATGATACTATAAGGCAATTTTTGGAAGAAAGAGAATACCCGTCGGGGGCAACAAAGAAAGAGAGAAGAGCCATAAGGCGGTGGTCTTTGCAATACATCACATTCCATGGAGAGTTATATCGAAGATGGCCTGATGGGGTGCATTTGAGATGTTTAAGAAAGCCTGAAGTGGAGTGTATCATGTCAGAAATACATGCGGGAAGTTGTGGTCCGCACATGAGTGGTTTGGCTCTAGTTAAGAAGATGATTCGACAAGGTTACTACTGGTTGACCATGGAGAAAGATTGTATTGAGTTCGTAAAGAAGTGCCAAAAATTTCAGATGTATGGTAACTTGAATCACATGCCTCCTGAAGAATTGCATTCTATGTCTTCACCCTAGCCCTTTGCCACTTGGGGTATCGACATTATAGGAGAGATGCATCCGACAGCTTCAAACGGTCACCGTTTCATTGTGGTAGCAGTAGATTATTTTTCAAAATGGGTCGAAGCCGAATCCTTCAGCAAACTGGGTGCATGTCAAATGGCTAGATTTATTGAAAAGAACCTTATCTGCCGGTACGGGGTCCCGCACAGTGTGGTATCAGACAATGGGGTACAGTTTCAAGGAGCAGTTAAGGATTTATTCTCAAAGTACCGAATCCATCATCATAGATCCTCTCCTTATAGACCAAAGGCTAAAGGTGCAGTAGAAGCAACAAACAAGACGATTAAGCAAATTCTATCCAAGATGACCAAGACTTACAGGGATTTGTCAGAGATGCTTCCCTTTGCTTTATGGGGATATATGACAAGTGTGTGAACACCTACTGGAATGACACCATTCTCTTTGGTTTACAGGATGGAAGCAGTGTTGCCAATTAAAATTGAGATCAAGTCATTGAGAGTAGTCTTAGAAGCTGAACTGCCTGAAACAGAATGGGAAGCGAGCAGATACACACAGTTAGCTTTCCTAGAAGAGAGGAGGTTAAAAGCGCTGTATCATCACCAACTATATCAAAAGAAGATAGCTCGGGCCTACAATTGAAGGGTTAAGGTCAAAAAACTCAGAGTTGGGGATTTGGTGTTGAAGCAATGTAAGCCTAATGTATCTGATCCAAGAGGGAAGTTTAGGCCCAGCTGCGAAGGGCCATATGTCATGAACAAATGTGCGGTGAAGTTATCAGACATGGATGGGAACGAGTTTAGTGAGCCAGTGAATATTGACAGGTTGAAGAGGTTTTATGTATATAAAAAAAAGAGAGAGCTCGCTAGGTTGAAAACCCAAAAAGGGCGGCCTAGGCAAAAGTTAGAGTAGTCCGCTAGTCCCGAAAACCCAAAAGGGCGGGCTAGGCAACAATTAGGGCTAAATGAGAGAAAATCGTCAATTAGAAAACCCAAAAGGGCTAGTTGGCAACAGGAGTAATCTTGTGTATGCTGGCTTTATGTTTGGTTGTTCCCTAATTTAATAAAACATAATTAATGTTAAAATTGTTCTATGTGCACTGTTATAAGTATTTGACCAGATATGGATGAAATAAATAAATACAATAGCAAAAGGTGATGACAAAATATAAATGGAAAAGAAGCATCTTTTATTGCTTTAATTATTTTTCATCTTAACGATACACTTTCTGAATTGACAAATGTAAAATCTATGGCAGTCGATAAATGTAACGTGTAGGCCAACTTTGCCTCAGCCGATCCAAGTAGGCTTCAGTCAAGCAATGCATGTCTAAATCGGGAGTAAAGTCAGAATCGCAAGGCTCAGCTCCGTACTGACGGCCAAGTCGGTGAGGATCATAGCATGTACCTTGACGAAGAGCAGCAAGGGGAACATACATCAAGTATGTCCGCATGGTGATATGAGAAATCTTCAACCAAGGTACCAACCAACGGATATTGACTTCAGTGCGTGATTGGATCCAGTCAACCCAGTCAGCATATGAAGAAGCAGGATGGAGTAGTTTTCTAGCAGAATGATGATGTGGCAGGTATCTGGCAAAAATCCATGGATGGAGTATCAAGCAAACAAAGACGCTCCTGAAGCCAAATCTGTGAAAAAAAAGAGTCCGCTAAGTTGAAAACCCTCAAGGGCAACTTATGCAAAAATTAGGACAACTCGCTAGTTCCGAAAATTCACATGGGCGGACTAAGAAAAAATTAGAGCAATAAAAAAATATATAACAAAAAAGAAAGAGGTCCGCTAAGTTGAAAACTCGCGAGGGCAGCTTAGGCAAAAATTAGGATAGCTCGCTAGTTCCGAAAACCCACATGGGCGGACTAGGAAAAAAATTAGAGCAATAAAAAGAAGAGAAAAAAAGAAAACCTAAATTGATAACCTGAAAGGGCAGTTTAGGTAATTACCTGAAGCAGCAACGGACTCCCAGTCAGTCTCTTTGACAAACCTGATTTAAGTCGGTCTAATCCAACTAAAGTCTCGGCTAAGATCACAGATACTGGCGACAAGTCTCCTTCCATTTGGTCCATAATATCCAATACTCGTGGATCAATATCGCTGTCGGAAGAAATAAGCAGGAATTGGCCAAGTAAGCAAAGACAGAGCATGCGTCCCCATGCCTTAGTAGGGGCCAAATGAGAGAGACAAAAATCAATCAAGGGAGCAAGTAGAAATTTTTCACCTCTCATCAACTGAAGAACTTCGGGTTTTGGAATTTGAAATAACATCTACATCTTCTGTTGAGTTTTGGAAACCAATGTGGGTAACACCATTTGTTGATTATTTGGATATCCAAGGATGACCTCAAATTCTTCAATCAAGGGACATATTTCAAAGCCATTAATTTTAAATGCCCTAGAATCCATATTACAAAAGGAAGCCATGGCATGTAAAAAGGAGTGGTCCAATTTAACATTTTAAAAATATTTTAAAACATTAAGTTTTGACCATGAAATTTGCTTCCAGTGAATAGCATCCATATTCTTAAATAGAATTTTTATCTTCTTTAAATGATGTTCGGTCATGGTGGATGAATAAAGAAAAATTAGAATTGTTAAAGGAGTTTTTATGTTGAATTGGAAAAGTTTTTGGTTTCTATATGAAATATGGAACAAAAGGTGATTTACATAGAAGAAGTAAAATTTTCCAAAGTTAATAAGGTAAAGGTGATGGAAAAGGACGAAACCATATTGTGTAAGGAAAGGAATTGGCGACAATTTCCTTTACTGCGTTGAATTTGGTTTAGCAAAGTGATGTGACTGTGATGTACTGTGATAAAAAAAATATGAAAAAGAAAGTTTAGTAATTGTGATACAGTAACGATGAAAAGTGAAAAAAAAAGTGAAAAAAAGTTACAGTAAAGATGGAAATTGTATTTTTTCATTATTATACAATATTTATACAATTGATACAATATTTATACATCACTAAGAGGGTGGTGGTAGGTCATCAAATAAGGCCCTAAAAAAGTCATCGCTTGTTGGTAGAGGGGGCAAATCACTCGTCCCGAGTCCGCCCAAAGCGGGAGCACCAAAATCCGACAAATTACTCATCCCGAGATCACCCGAAGCGGGAGCACCAAAATCCGGCAAATTACTCATCCCAGGATCACCCGAAGCAGAAGCATCAAAATCTCTATTACCTTGAAGTTTTGATCTATCACGGTCCTCATCAGAAGTAGACGAAAGGATCTCATGGTCATCAGTCTGGGGGCCTCTTGATGAAGAAGCACCAGGATCCCTCATTCCCTGAAATCGGAAGTCTCAGAAATTCTGTTCGGATTGATGATATAAATTTTCAAAATGAGAAGACTGCTGATGACTTGCAGCCAACTCTTCTTGAAGTTTCCTATTTTGTTCTTCGAGCATCCTCTGTGAGCCAGATAGGAAAAAAAAAAGGTAAGAGCATACATAATCATGCATACATATAGCATAAATTACCATGAAATAAGAGAACTCACCAGGTAATTCATATCAATGCCCTACGGATTAGAAGGCATATCTGGCGGGCTAGAATGAGCAAATGAAGGGGCAATAAAAGAAGGTCCAGCCTCATGATCAAATGAACCAGCACCCTGCAACAATCATTAAAGAATCAAAAAAGAAAGAAGCAAATGCAAGGGAAAATTGGTAAAAGTTTTACATGAGAAATACTAGCCTCGAGATGTGGAACAAACTCTCCTGCATCTCCTTGATGTTCCTCTTCATCTCTACCGTCATTTTCTTCTGGAATCTCCCATACACCAACAGGAGATACATCAAAGTTCAGGAGCCTCCTTTGAATAAAATGGGCATAAAATGCACCGGGTAGATGAAGAAATGACTCAACACCATAACCGTACCGAGCCAACCACCATGCATCCTTCGACATTGACATAATATTTAAAGTATATTCCGGGCAATGCATTGGAACCCTCCACTACTTTGGACCGAGAAACCATTCATAAACTCTCTCCCCGAGAAAATAGCCACTAGACACTGGGCCAGCGATGAATCGGCGAGAATGTTGGAAAGATAGCGCAGCCCTCATGAAAGGAGACCTATTTTTCCGCTCTTCTGGGTTCCACCAGGCCAAATTCACCTGCAAAATAACATAAGGTAAGTAAACTTTCACATAAAATTTAAAGTATACTAATGTTATTTTACCTGGTCCCAGGTTAAGCGGCTCAACACAAAGCGATGAGTATGCACATGGTGAGAGCCGGGAACGTCCACATGATCGAACAACCAAAAATTTAATCTCGGATACCCAATTCTTTCTTGGGAAATACCGGGTACCCTCACAAGGTTATGCTCATATGCCCATGCCTACAACAATATTAAAGATCACATTCATGTAAGAAAAGAGTGTAAATGACATTGGTAGAAGAAAAATACCTCGACAACCGCCATCAAGCCGACAAAAGACTTCTTATTTCGGTAAGGTTTATCAAGACCATGGTAAAGACAGGCGAGACCAGCTTCACCCCAGCCATAAGATGGTACTGTCCTAAAGTAAGAAAGGGCATCCAATAGTAAATACTATTTATCACTATTTATGAATAGTAATTTACTATTTATAAATAGTAAATAGTGCATAAACAGTGACTACATAGTAAATACACAGTAAATTCAATTATTCACTTTAATCATTCAAATGCTTGCGTGTGTATAAATATTATACGCAGGGGGCAAGGAGAAGACATATGCATAAAAATTAACCAAACTTTTTGAAATAAAAAATTATTATTAGCTCGGGTCCAGAACCCAAATTTTCCTTAGGTCCAGAACCTAGAATCTCTTCTAAGTTTAGAACTTAGCTCGGGTCCAGAACTCAAATTTTTCTTAGGTCCAGAACCTAGAATCTCTTCTAAGTCCACAATTTAGCTCAGGTCCAGAACCCAAATTTTTCTTAGGTCCAGAACCTAGAATCATTTCTAAGTCCAGAACTTAGCTCGGGTCCAGAACCCAAATTTTTCTTAGGTCCAGAACCTAGAATCTCTTCTAAATTCAGAACTTAGCTCGGGTCCAGAACCCAAATTATCTTTAGGTCCAGAACCTAGAATCCATTCTAAGTCCAGAACTTATCTCGAGTCCAGGACCCAAATTATTCTTAGGTCCAAAACCTAGAATCTCTTATAAGTCCAGAACTTAGCTCGGGTCTAGAAACCAAATTATCTTTAGGTCCAGAACCTAGAATCCATTCTAAGTCCAGAACTTAGCTCGGGTCCAGAACCCAAATTATCCTTAGGTCCAGAACCTAGAATCTTTTCTAAGTTTAGAACTTAGCTTGGGTCCAGAACCTAAATTTTTCTTAGGTCTAGAACCCAAAATTAAGCTTAGGTCCAGAACCTAAAATTATCCTTGAGTTCAAAACTCGAACCGGGTCCAGAACCCAGAACCTCAACCATCTCAAAAATTAAGTTTTATTGCTTTTCACTCTCTTTCACTAAAGTCTTAGATCATTCAAGCAGGGGGCAAACTGTAGACCCTTAATTTTTGATCCAGTCCGGTCCAATATATTTTAATTAGTCTAAAATATTTTTGTGTTGTCCAATATATTTTAATTAGTCCAAAATAATTTTTGTTATCTTAATTAAATAATATTTTCTTTAGTATTTAATTTTTATAAAAAATAAAAAATAAAAAATAATAATAAACAAAAAAATAACAAAAAAATAAAAATAAAAATCGGCGATGAAAAAATCGTCCCCAAAAATCAGCGTGCGGTGAAATGGCTTTATTCCTGCTGGCAAAATGGCCTGCAAGCCAATTCTTGCCCGCAGCCTGCAGCCAACTGCTGTAGTTTTTTTCGCCAGCGCATTTTTTCTGCAGCAGTTTTTTTTTCGCTAGCGAAATTTTTTTGACGCAAATTTTTTCGAAACCTAATACAATTAGGTTTTGGTTTCCTTTTCTTAATTAATGTTAGATTCTGTGAATAACTAAAATTAATTACAAAATTCTTCTATAAATAAGGACTAAAACAACACATAAAGGAAAAGGTGGATCGGATTTTAGGAGGTGAAATGGGAGACCGAAATTGAGGAGGAAAACTTTGAAAGGGAATCGGATTTGAAGAATTCCTTCTGGCAGTGAAATCAATCGGACTTTTTGAGAATCAAACAAGCAATTCAACCCATCAAAGGCAGCAAAGATTGTCTTTGTTCTTGTTCATCCAAGAAGTGATTTTTGGTGGAACCAACAAACGAAGGTACAAATTTCTTTATTTGTTTCATTAATTTACAGTAGCTTCATCACTCAAGATTAAAAATTGTTGCTTATGTTTCTTCAAAAAAAAAAAAAAAACCCTAGAACCTTAATTTACCTTTTCTAAAGCTTAAAAACCTTAATTCATTTCTTTGTTTTTCAAAAATCTTAAAATTATTATTTTTGTTTCTTCAAAATCTCAAAACCCTAATTTGCTTTCCAATTTTTTAAAACCCTAAATTGAATATGTTTCTTTCCAAAAAACCCTAAAAAA
This sequence comes from Garcia nutans, assembly GCA_947685225.1. NCBI lineage: Eukaryota > Viridiplantae > Streptophyta > Magnoliopsida > Malpighiales > Euphorbiaceae > Garcia > Garcia nutans. The sequence goes on from CANTUV010000013.1 coordinate 32,855,813, forward strand.
TATGTTTTCTGTTTCTATAAACCTTAAATCATTTTGTTTATATTCATAAAGTTTCATAAAATTATCAATTGTTTTTCCAAATTTTAAAATCTAATGCATTCTCCGAAACCCTAATTCTAAAATTCTAAAACCCTAATTCAACTTTAAAACCAAAACAGTAAACCCTAAACTAGCTAACCTAAACCCTAAAGTTTTCTTAAACCCTAGCTCCCTGAAAACCTTAAACCTTAGTCTCCTAGAACCCTAATCCTTTAAACCTTAAAACCTTATAAACCTAAAAATTAAAATTCAACACAGTAAGTAGCTAATAATCATAAACCTAATGTTTTAAAGTGTTCAAACCCTAATTTCATGATTTCACTCCTCAAACACTAATTTGATTAATCCAAGAATTTTATCAACCTCTTAAATTATAAAACTTTAATCCATTTCAATTCCATTAAAACTCACAGTAGCTTAAACTCATAAATTCAAAAAACCCTAAACACATTAAGTAAAGAATCTTAAATAGAAATAGTAGCCCTAATTTGAATCTTTTTTTTGCTTTATTTTTAGATTTGATTGTGTAGTTCATTATATGCTTTGATTTATTTTATATGCTTTAATTTATTTAAGTTCAATGCTTGGTTTATTTAGTTTATCATGGATGGATGTTTATGTTTTATTGATGTTTAATATCTTTGATGAATGATTTATTTATGATGAATGGTTATTTACTTTTATCGATTTATTTAGATTTCCAAATGTTGTAAGAGGTATGTTTCCACTTGGTAGGTACCTCATTAGTTAAATATCATGTAATTTAAATTGATTTTATAGTTTAGAACCAATGTAAAGGACATATTTCTACCTTTCGGTGGGTGTCCTATTTAGGCATGGATTATGTAAGGGCATGTTTCCATCTTCGGATGGGTGTTCATTTATTTGTTTTGCTTGGACATTGTTTTGATTTTCAATATATCGATGCTTTATTTTTGTATGTAATATGGATAATATTATTACATTTAAGAATTTTATAATATTAAGACCTGTAAAGGAGGCCGGTTCCAATGAACCGGGTGTTGTGGGGGTGCTGGGTCATTTCTCACCTTCCCCACACGCACCTAACTTTCCGAACCCATTAGGGGTTGGGGATTCCTTAGGAATCGAGTCATCCACCCCTTTCTTTTTCCCGGCCTGACCGGGTGGCGACTCCATTTTCTCTGAACTTAGGTCCATGTTCTCTAAGGCCCCGAGCCTAAACAGTGCCGAAGTCGCAAGAACTATTCCACCGGGAGTGGGGGCAAAAATCCCCGCTCACAAGTACTATTCTCACACACCAACAATATAATAGGTAACTTAACACATTTTCCAACCAAATGTGTTAAGTCCTAAAGTCATGTAAATGTATGCAATGATTTAAGGTTTGTACTTACCTCTAAGAGCAACAAACACCAATTCCAATCTCCTCTTCCAAGATATCCTTCAACACTTAGATTGGGGTAACTCAAATCTCTTCAAAACCTAATCCTAATGTGATTAAACATGCTCACTTAGTAATACACATAAGAAAATAAGAATAAGAACTATCTAGGGCAAATTCTATACATGACACACTCAACAACACAGGCATGCCCCTGGTGTAGACCCTTAATTTTTTACCCAGTCCGGTCCAATATATTTTATTTAGTCCAAAATAATTTTGTGTTATCTTAATTAAATAATATTTGTTTTAGTATTTATTTTTTATTTTTAAAAAATTATTATAATAATAAAAAATAAATAATAATAATAATAGATAAAAATAAAAAAAAATCGGCTACGGAAAAAATTCATCACCGAAAACCAGTGGACGAACTGGCCTGCAGCCTGCCCCTCGCAAATTTTCTACACGGTTCCTCGCAGCAGCCCGCAGCAGTTTTTTCGCCAGCGAAATTTTTTCGATGCAATTTTTTTCGAAACCAAATTCTATTTGGTTTCGATTTCCTTTTCCTAATTAATGATAAATTCCTTAAAAAATTGGAATTAAGCTTCCAAAATTTTGTATAAATAACACTAAAAAGACACATAAAAGAGGAGGGAATTGGAGAAAAAGATTAACAAGGAAAAAAAGACTTTGGATCAGATAGTGGGACTTTGGAAATTCTAGCAATAAGCAAGCAAATCAACGATTGATCAAAGGTAGCAACCTTGCCTTTGTCCTCGTTCATCGAAGAAGCAATGTTTGGTGGAACCAACGAACGAAGGTTTGAATCTTTAATTTCTTTTTATTTTTTACAGTAGCTTTGTTCTTTTTTTTTATTCATAAGATTATACACACAAAATTTTGATCTTTGAAGATGTAATAACTTGATCTTCGTTTTAAAAAAAAAACCTTAAATAATTTCCTCTGATTCTAAATACCTTAAAAACCCTAATTCTTTTCTTTGTTTTCCAAAAATCTTAGAACGTTCCTTTTATTTCTTTTAAAAACTCAAGAACCCTAATTCTATTTCTTCTAAAATTTAAGAACCCTAATTCTGTTAAGAACCCTAAAAAAAATACTCTTTTGTTTCCAAAAACCTTAAAACGTTTTTCCTATTTCTAAAAGCTTTTAAAAAACCCTAAACTGTTTTCCTTTCACTTTTTTTCCAAAATTTCCAAATGTTTTGTTAAATGTCCCAAACCCTAAATTTATCTTACAGTTTCTAAAAATCACATAATGCTTTATAAAACTATAAATTGTTTTCTCAAATCCTAAAACCAAATATATTTTTTGAAACACTAAAAATCCTAATTCCCTCAAAACCAATACGTAAACCCTAGTTTTCATAAACCTTAATCTTTAAAACCCTAATATTTAAAATCTTATAAACCTAAACATTCAAACCCGATATAGTAAATCCAAAATAATAATCCAGTAGATAAGAAATTTTAAAGCCAAATGTTTTAAAGTGTCCAAACCCTAATTTCATAATTTTACCCCTCAAACCCTAATTTGATTAATCAAAGAACCTTATTAATTTCTTAAATTATAAAACCCTAATCCATTTCAATTCTCTTAAAACTTACCGTAGATTAAACAAATAACAATAATAATACTAAAATACTAAAATTCCAAAACCCTAAAATATTAATTAAAGAATTTTAAATAGAAACAGTAACCCTAATTTGTATCTTGACTTGCTTTATTTTTAGATTTAATTATGTAATCTATTATATGCTTTAGTGGTTGATTTATTTTCAATGCTTGATTTATTTAATTTATCATTGAATGCTTACTTTCTATTTTGTTTGATGTTTAATATCTTTGATGAATGATTTATTTATGATGAATGGTTGTTTATTTCTATCGATTTATTTTGATTTCCAAATGTTGTAAAAGGTATGTTTCCACTTTTTGGGTACCTCATTAATCAAGTTCTATGTAATTTAAATTTCTTTTGTATTTTGGACCAATGTAAAGGACATGTTTCTGCCTTTTGGTGGGTGTCCTATTTAGCTTAGACATGGATGATGTAAGGGCATGTTTCCATCTTTGGATGGGTGTCCATTTATTTGCTTTGTTTGGACATTGTTTTGATTTTTAATATATCGATGCTTTATTTTAATTGTTGTATGTAATATGGATAATATTGTTATACTTAAGAATTTTATAATATTAAGATCTGTAAAGGAGGCCGGTTCCAATGAACCGGGCGTTGTGGGGGTGCTGAGCCATTTCTCACCTTCCCCACACGTACCCAATTTTTCAAACTCATTAGGGGGTTTGGGATTCCTTAGGAATCGAGTCATCCACCCCTTACTTTTTTCCAGCCCGTCCGGGTGGCGACTCCATTTCTCAGGACTTAGGTCCGTGTTCTCTAAGGCCCAGAGCCTAAACAGTGCCGAAGTCGTAAGAACCATTCCATCGAGAGTGGGGGCAAAAATCCCCGCTCACACCTGGCCGTGCCCTAAACCCACAACACAGAAGCTTTGACACGCTCAGTGACTTGGGCGTGTCACTGCATATGTCAATCCTCCTCCAACACAAAAGCTATGACACACTCAGTGACATGGGCATGTCACTAGATGTGTCAATCCTTCTACTACATAGAAGCTGTGACATGCTCAGTGACATGGGCGTGTCACTGATCGTGTCACCCACAGTGAAAATAGAACCATTGACATGCCTAAAGATATGGCCGTGCTACTGGGCGTGTCAGGCCAAAAACCTAAAATGGACACTAAAAATGCCACATCCAATAATAATCTTATCTTTACCCTTTTCCATTCCAAACAAACTTAACCAAATCCATCAATATACCATAATAAACTTGCATAACATCAAAACAACTCAATTACATGCATCAAAACACAATCACAACCATATTTCACAACTCAAACTTACACAATCCACAACTCTTGTTTTCTTCACCAAACTTGACCCTTTCTCTTCAATCCAACTCCAAAATACAAAGTTAACAAAACAAAACAACCTCAAACACACCAAAATCAACCATAAACATAACTACACCAACCATCCAACAAAGTCATATACACAAACTCAAAAGAAATCAAAGAAACAAGTTGGAAACTTACCAAATATGAAGAAAATCCTTAAAACTCCAACTTGATCACTTGAAATCCTTCAATTGCTTGAGTTAGAAAGAAACAAAACCTCTTTTCCCTTTGACAATGGTGATGGCCGGCCCTCTTGGAGAAGAAAGAAGAAGATGAAGAAAAGTCAATAACCACTCCACTTCATTAACCACATAAATTCTCACTAAATCTCCACCAAGCAATTAAATTATTATAATATTATAAATATCAAATATCATCTTCCACTAACATTTAATTTCTATTTTAAATAATTAAATATATCATTTGACCAACTCAACTTGTTGGCTTGTATATGTTGTATATATCTTTATATATACAACATATACACACTTTCCTTTCTCCTTTCTTTCCACTTAACCATATAAATACATTAATCATTTAATTCAATTCCAACAATTAGCATTTCCAAAATTTTAGGGTATCATTTGGGATATTACAATTCTCCCCCTCTACAAAAAAATTTCATCCTCGAAATTACCTGTTCTCAAGTCTGGAATAACTGGGGATATTGATCTCGCATCACTTGCTCACTCTCCCAAGTTGCCTCTTCCTTAGCATGATTCTTCCAAAGAACCTTCACTAGTGGCACTTTCTTATTTCTCAACTCTTTCACTTCACGTGCCAAAATAGCCACTGGTTCTTCCCCATAAGCTAGATCTGGACTCAACTCAATGGATTCTACTGACAAAATATGAGATAGGTCTGACCTGTACCTCCGTAGCATAAAGACATGGAAGACATTGTGAATTCGATCCAATTCAGGTGGCAAAGCGATTCTATAGGCCACTGGTTCAACTCTCTCCAATACCTCATAAGGTCCAATGAAACGAGAACTCAACTTCCCTTTGCGGCCAAATCTCAAAATTTTCTTCCAAGGAGACACTTTCAAAAATACTTTATCTCCTACACTAAACTCCATGTCTCTTCTCTTCAAATCTGAATAGGATTTTTGTCGGTCTGAGGCTACTTTCAAACGATCCTGAATTATCTTCACTTTCTCTTCTATTTCTTTAATCAAATCGGGACCAACCAACTTACCTTCTCCAACCTCATCCCAACATAGAGGCATCCTACATTTTCTACCATAAAATGCCTCATAAGGTGCCATTCTAATACTGAACCGATGACTGTTGTTATAGGCAAACTCAATCAGCGGCAAAAATCTGTCCCAACTCCCAGAGAAATCAATGATACAACTTCTCAACATATCCTCTAAAATCTGTATCACTCTCTCTGATTGCCCATCTTTCTGCGGATGGAAAGCAGTGCTAAAATGCAACCTAGAACCCAAAGCATCATGCAAACTCTTCTAAAACTTTAAAGTAAACCGGGGATCTCGATCAGATACCAACGAAATTGGGACTCCATGCAATCTCACTATCTCACTAATATACAACTCAGCCAACTTCTCAAGAGAATAGTCCATCCGAACTGGAAGAAAATGAGCTTTCTTCGTTAACCGATCAACAATCACCCAGATGGCATCATGCTTCTTCTGAGTCAATGGCAAACCAGTCACAAAATCTATCGTTACAGCTCCCATTTCCATACAGGCACTGATAAAGGTTGGAGCAACCCCGAAAGAACTTGGTGCTCAGCCTTTACTCTCTGACAAGTGAGACATTTGGATATAAACTCCGCTATATCCCTCTTCATACCTGACCACCAATAATATTACTTCAAATCATGATGCATCTTAGTATTCCCAGGGTGCATAGCAAAAGCCAACTGATGTGATTCCTCCAAAATTATCTTTTTCAATCTTGCATCATTAGGAACACACCATCTATCTTTGTACCAAAGATTGCTATCATTCCTCACATGAAAATCTCAGCTCTCCCCCTTTTGGCAATCCAAAACAATTTTCTGGATTTTCTCATCTGCCAACTGAGCCTCTCTAATATGATCCAACAACACCGATCACAATTGCAGCTGAGCCAACAAAGCACCATCATCACATGATTCAAAACTAGCATGCAACGCTCTCAACTCAACAAGCAACGAGAGCGAATAAGCAGTCAAACCTGCCAAAGACTTTCGACTCAAGGCATTAGCAACAATGTTTGCCTTGCCAGGATGATAATTAATTAAAAGTCATAGTCTTTAATCATCTCTAACCACCGTCTCTGCCGAAGATTTAGCTCTCTCTGAACACCTAAGTATTTCAAACTCTTGTGATTCGTATAGATGAAACACTTCTCCCCATACAAGTAATGTCGCCAAATCTTCAAAGCAAAAGCTATGGCTGCCAATTCTAAATCATGCGTCGGGTAATTAAACTCATGTGGCTTCAACTGCTGAGAAGCATAATCTATGACTCTACCCTCCTGCATCAAAACACAACCTAAACCACTATGTGATGCATCACTATAAATCACATATTGTTTATCTTCCACAGGCAAGGTAAGAACAAGAGTTTGAGTCAACATTTCCTTCAACTACTCAAAGCTTTCTTGACACTAATCTGTCCACCTTTCGAAGTAATCTGGTGAGTGGAGTAGCTATCAAAGAAAAACCCTTCACAAATCATCGATACTAGCCTACCAAACCCAGAAAACTTCTAACCTCAGTCACTGTCTTCAGTGGACTCCAATTTAAAATAGCCTCAACTTTACTCAGATCAACTCTTATACCCTCTGCTGAAACCACATGACCGAGAAAAGTCACTTGATCAAGCCAAAACTCACATTTAGATAGTTTAGCATACAACTGCTTCTCTCTCAAAGTCTGTAATATAATTTACAAATACTTGTCATGATCCTCCTCATTGCATGAATACACCAAGATATCATCAATAAAGACCACCACAAACTGTCTAGATATGGTCTAAACACCCTGTTCATCAAATCCATGAATGTGGCTGGTGCATTCATCAATCCAAAAGGCATCACCAGGAACTCATAATGCCCATACCTTGTACGAAAAGCTATCTTAGGTACATCTTTCTCTCTGACTCTCAACTGATGGTATCTTGATCTCAGATCAATCTTAAAGAATATTGTTGCTCCCTTCAACTGATCAAAGAGATCATTTATCCTAGGCAAAGGATACTTATTCTTGATGGTCACTTTATTCAACTGCCTATAATTAATGCACAATCTCAAAGTACCATCTTTCTTCTTCACAAACAAAACAAGCGCTCCCCATGGAGACACACTAGGGTGAACAAACCCTTTATCCAACAACTCCTGCAAATGCACCTTCAACTCTCTCAACTCAGCAGGTGCCATTCAATAGGGAGTAATAGAGATGGGAGTGGTACCAGGCAACAAATCGATACCAAACTCAACCTCTCTCTCAGAGGGTATCCCTGGCAACTCCTCAGAAAAAACATCTGAAAATTCAGCAACTGTGGGTATACTATCAAGCTGGGAACCCACTACTCTGGTATCTACCACATGAGCAAGATAAGCCTCACATCCCTTCTGAATCAACCTCCTAGCTGCAACAGCTGAAACAAACATGGATGAAAGATGTCTTTGCTCGCTAGATACCATTACACTTCTACCATCACAGGTTCTCAGGATAACACACTTTTACTGACAATCTACCACAACCCCATGCTTAGATAACCAATCCATGCCTAAAATTAAATCATACTCCTTAAAAGGCATCTCAATCAAATCACCAAGAAACTCCTCATCCTTTACTACAACTGAACTATTACGATGCACCTTGCTAACTACCACACTATGCCCTAAAGGATTCGTCACCAAAACATCAATTCCTAGGGACTCTGAATGCAATTCAGTCACAGGCAAGATAGATGCACCTATGTATGAATGAGTAGATCCAGGATCTATTAGAGCAAGAATTGAAATGCCAAATAAAGAAAATGTACCCGCAACGATGGCTTAAGCATCCGGCTACCTTTGCATCACATCATTAGCATAAGATTCATTCTCCATTATATTCCATAGATCATATCCTTGTGGTTTCATGTGGAACTTCATCCTTACTTTTTGTTGATTGCAATTTGTTGTCTCCATATTTGTATATGTAAGCAAGGATGCTTGTAGGGTGAATTGGGAGTTATTACTCGGTATTGAGAACTAAATTGTAATGATATTACCATTTTAATCCCATTACAAAACTCAATCCATTAACTTAAAAAGATTAGTTTCGATAGGGATACTTAATAGTATGTCAGGTGATACACATGATTTTCTGACTACCGTCATTACTCTCATTAAATTCTAATGTAATGCAAGTACACATTAATATATAATAAGAAATTATCAAATTATTTTAAAAATAAATCTCCGCAAATGCTCCACTACATCATGAAAGTATTAGTGAAACAATTGATGAATATTTATGTAATATCACTATCCCAAGCTTAGAATAAGATTTGGATATTAATTTGTCAAAATAAAAATAAAAATAGAGAAAGTAATAAAAACATAGTATAAGCAATGATTAAAATAAGAGCATTGATTCAAATGGTTATCCTCAGATCTTACCAATCTTATTCTTGAATAAAAAATAGAAGATTTTCATAGAGAAAAAAAAAACTAATTACCTAATAATTTGTAACATCCTTATACCTTATATATGTATAATACATATACCTGTATATGTAGAGTACATATAAAGAATACAAGAATGTCACATCAAATCACCATAGAAACCGTTATAATTGACCTCAAAATATTTATATTATTTGATAAATCTATACATTTTATAAATTTTAAAATAATATAATTAATAGAAAATGTCTGGAAAAATTTAGCCAAAGTTTTGTTTGCAATTTCAATATTCCCTAAAACATCAATACACAACATGCATAAAATTGAACACTCCTAATATTGTCATTTTCACAAATCTTCCTAATTCTTCAAACATATTCAAAATATATTCAAATTATTTATCTTAATTAAATTTATATTTACATACATACTCCATAATCCCAATTTTTATAAAATACACAAGTGTTGTAAATTTATATACATAAAACAAAATGTATAACACAAAGCACAAATTTACATGAATGCAGTTGGCACTGTTGGTCCTGTGGCACCCCAAATCTCTAGATATCATCCACAACATGGATCCCTTTGATCAACAACTCTCTCACATACACGATTCATATAATCACACTAAGCCTATCGCTTAGTGGTACATATTTAAACAACATATATATATAGATTGAACTACTTGTTCTTCATAATGTAATTTGCATTATTAGTATAGCCACATTTCATTTATAATTCATTCATTATATATATATCCAACACATAATCATATACATTCACACATACATTGGGTCCAATAACCCCTATAAAATTACTAAGTCTAGTCAGTTGTCACATCAATTTGATGACCCAACACTGCTTGGGTCTATTTTCAATTTCAATCTCATGACCTACCTCTGCTTAGGTCTATCATTGCATGCATAATCAATCTCAATAGTACTAGATGAGTAATTGTGTAGGTTATAAAACACAATAACATATTATTCTTTTACACACTCATCTCTTTATCTCATTTTTCACTTTCAACGTATTTACTCTTTCTTTCTTAGTTTCCACATTTTCTTTCTCATTTCTTGTCACATTGTTCATTTCTCATATTTTTACTCATTTTTATTGCATTCTACATTTCATACATTATGCACATAACCATTACAATTGCCATTCTACAATGGCTTATCTTTACATATTCATGCATTTCATGTACAATTTTTAATTTTACATTGAACAAATGCCTAATGTGACACTCATCACATAACTATGTCACATTGCATAGGTTATATGAATATTCGCATTTTAAAGAAACTATATACATTATGTCAAATTAAATTTAATAAAATCTCAAGTAATTAAAATATGTACTAAACCTTCCTTAGCTCCAAAATCACTCTAAGCCTCTTTCCTTCACTAAAATCCTAATTATCTTCTATTGGAGTACCTTGACCTAACATACATAACCAACATTTAAATCCATTTTCATGGTTAATTTATAGCAAACTACCATTAAACATATAATTTGCCTCTAAATTCCAATAAAATTTCACCATTTACTACTTTATCACAATTTCAACCAACTCAACTCATTTCTAACATTTCACCATAAAATCATTACTTACATACCAAAACTACAACAAAACAACTCATTTTCACAATTATTAAAACCTCTTTCAAAAACCCAAATTGCACATAACATGTTCGTAAATCCTAACTTCACCAAAACTCAATCATATTCAATTTCTAGTCTCAAAATCATAACATATATATATTAAAACAACACTAAATCAACCCTTTACAATAATTACCACCACCCATATAAAAACCCTAATTCTCACATAATCTTTTCATAACCCTAAATTTATCAGCTATGTCCATTTCAACTAATTAACCATCAATTTATCATATACTCATCATTTAAACTTCATGACTACCTATTTTAGCAATTTAAAATAACTTTCTCTCTCTAGGTATCTGAAACATAACATTAAAATTAAACAAAAATAAGCTTAAAAGAAGAATTACTTACTCGAATCTTGATTTTTCTTCAAAATCTCCTTGAAACCTTTGGATTTTCTATGTCATTTGAGGTATTTAGAAAGAATTCTCTCTCTCTCTCTCTCTAGCTTAAAAATCAGCCATAGAGGAACAACAAGGAAGAAGAAGACTCCTTTCTGTTTCTTCCAAATGTTCCCATCCATATATATTAATTTAAATAAATAAATAATTTATTTATTTATTATTTTTCCTTTTTTTCTCATCCAAGTATTTCTTCTTACTTTGACTTTCATTTTATTTATTTATTTATTATTTCCATCTTCCATCCATAAATATATATATCTTTTATATTTTAGGTATATGTATATGTTATGTATATGTAATGTATACATTAGGTATACATTATGTATATATCTTATATTGTTTATGAATATATCCTATATTTCTCTCTTCCAACATATAAACTACCCTCCAAATTAATTATTCAACCGTATTTGAAATTCATGGGTGTTACAATTGATTCCAAATTGGATTCAACGGTTGGAAATTTCATAAAATTGATATGAATGCTTGGTTTTCTCCTCTCAAATTTATAGTATTCGCTCCCACAATCTTTAGATTAGCTACTTTTCTCTCAATGTATATGGAATTATTGTGAATAATTTTTTATGAGTATTGATGAGGGGTGGTATTAGAGTGGTAATCACATTTTAGGACTCTTAGGGATAAATTTTCTGAAAGTTGGATGGATGGAGATGGAGATTGAAAACTATTAAATGGGTGCAAAACGATAGAGTTGGGTTTTATATGTAAGTCTTCATAATTATCCATGTGTAGAATCACAGGAACCTCCACACAGTAGTTAAGAACAACCTTGAGGATGATTATAGTCATGGCATGGATGATGGGTCCAAACTCATGTATTTAAGGCTCAATTAGGTCAATACCCAATTTCTTTTACTCTTAAATCCTTCTATGAAGATTAGCGATTGATTTATTTAATCCTAAACCTCCCTTTTTATTGAATTAAGCCTCACTTGATCTCCATTTAATCTAATTTTATAATTAAGCCTATTCACTTAAGCCCAGTTCACTCATTTTCTTACTATTTTAATTTCAAAATACTATTTTAGAGAGAACTCTTGATTCACTCTGTGTTTTCCTTTTGAGGAATCACCTTTCTTGAGATAATTCAATATCATCATTGGGTATTTTTGTAAAATTAAAGTATGCAAAAATGGATTGTTAACAATTTTAGTGATGACAAAACTTAGTGTTAATATTTTCCATCTTATTAACAAAAATGGAGATTAAAGTGTTAATTGAGTCTTAGGCATGAACACTAGTTTCAAAAAAATGAAAACTTGGTAAATATGCCAAGTGATCAAATTCAAACATAGGAATATGTAATGCCCATTCTAGTCAATGAACAAATATCACCATTGTACTCATTCTAGATAAAAGAAAGTGTAATGATCAAGAATACTATAATCCCCATTCACCAGTAAAAAGCACATTCATAATTATATGGAATTTTAGGCGATTGAGACAAAGAAGAGTATAATGCCCATTCACATAAAATAATGCTTGTTACAACCTAAAGAGTTTAAAGCTAAACTCATGCACACTTTAGAAAGTAGCAATCATGACATCCATTCAATTCTATGAAAGCTTGTTACATTTTGAAGAGCTTGAAATTTGAATTCTGGAGGGTATAATTAACTTCATGCCTTAAGAAATTGACTCTCAAGACCTTACTACATAGATGCTACTAGAATGCTCATTCAAGTTTGTAACTCTTATTCAACTAAGATATAGAAAAACTAAGATTTAGGGAAAATAAAACTTAAGGCCCATTCATATTACTTAATGCTTGTTCAAGTTAAATAGAAATCAAATTGAAGGGTGATGAATGCTTATTCACTTAAAGGAACATCTACTTGGATGAAATCAAATGAAAGAAAAATTTAGGTAGAAGAAGATACTGGTAGGTTTTCACGGATATCAGAAAAAATCAAAGCAACATAATAAACAAATATGTCCATGAAAACTCGCCAGGATCCATGTTTTTCAATTAAGTCGAAGGAACAACTAAATTGTCTTACCTCTTGTAGTGAAATTTGATCTTTTCTTTTCAACAAATGAATGGATCACCAAATGTTGTTAGACACGAACACCCTCTATGGTATCCATACGAACAAATTGAACTCTAAAATAGACAATTATGTGTGCTAGCACTCTTTTTTTGAAGACTTTCCTCAAAAAACTATATAAGTCCCTTTCTGGTGTTTTTCTCTAAATAATGTAGTTCTTGGCTAATGACAATATAATATATATATATATATATGTTATACTTAGGGAATATGTTAGGGTTTTAATTTAATTTTGAATTTTTATTTTATCAATTATCCTTTGTAATTAATAAAATAATAAATCATACATATCTGATATATAAAAATAAAAATTCTCCAAAATTCTTTTTGAAACAAAAAATGTATATATGTATATATATACATATATTTATAACCCTATTAGGTTTTCTTAACTATTAAGGAAAACAATTATGCATCTTTTGGCTATGGATATCAAATAAGTCAATCACAAACTTTTTCCAGGTTCACTTGCTTGGCAATCTTATAGGTGCCACTCTTTTCTGACATTATTGAGGCCATGTTTTCATTTCTAACCTAGGCTTTGGCTTTTTTTTTCATGAATATCATAATGGGATAAGCAAGCTCTTCTCATTATATGATTTGACTTTAATGATGAAATGAGTTTGGGATGACCCTTAAAAGTAGAAGGATGTGAATCCTTATTAGGCTTCTGAGCTTATAATAGATCGACCCAAATAATAGTTAATTAACAAAGTCTGCCAAATAAGACTTGGGTCCTAGTGGATAGTTTCTAGGGTTTAATCTTACATGTTGGCTTAGGCTCTAGGATCCTAAAGGGGAGAGTTGTGACCATTGAACATACAATAACAATATATGGCTTCGCATGGATATTGATGATGGTTCGCATGGTGCCCCCACGAACAATATAGATGTGAATTTAATGAATTATCTAACCATAATATATATATTACGATATTAATATGTACATATATATAATATTGTTAATTAATTTTTAATTAAAGAACTAACCCTAAATATACATGTATATATATGGTATATATATGTATATGTACATAATTATATGTATGATGATTAAAATAATTAACTATATACAAAAAAAATATTGCTATATATATGTATATATTACGATACTAACATTAATTTATTAATAATAATGTTGCTAATTACATTTAATTATATACTAACCTAATATATGTGCCATTATATATATTAAAAGTATTTGACTAAAAGAATAAATACATCTGCACCTATATATATGTATACATGTATTAAATAATAATAATATCGGTATTATATAAATATAATATATAATGATATGAGATAAAGAATATATATACTATATGCATAGTTCTGAAATAAATGATAACTTGATATATACTTATGATATGTTACTTGGATAAAAGGAGAAGTAAAGTAAAATAAGATTTTCTAGTTAAAGGAATATAAAATAATTTAAAGTATACAATGCTAAAGCATGCATGGGCTACATTGCATTCAAGGAAATTTTAGTTAAAATTAAAGTATATAAATATATAAATAAACCCAAGTTAAATAGATTGTATAAATTTTACATACATACATAAAAAAAATCAATGCTAAAAGAATGAATGTAAAAAATTAATGTTTTTTTAGGAACAATAGTGATTTAATCATCTTGATTGCTTTTCATTTAGTTTGTGTTGTTTGCTATATTCATATGATTGTTTCTCTCTCTCTCTCTCTCTCTCTCTCTCTCTCTCTCTTTTCTTTTTGCCTCATTTTCTTATTTTGTTGTTTAATTTTATCACTCAAAAATTTAGAGAACTTGACCAAAGGAAGAGTAAAAATACACAATGCACAACAATAAAGATTTCGAACAACACCAAGCAACAATGCTTCCAGCCTCTTGCCTTCCATTTTGTTCTACAATAATCAAAATCTTTTTGTTTTCCACCAAATCATATCCAAAGAAAGAGTAAAAATCACACTATACACAACAACAAAGATTCTAAATAACACCTAGCAACAATGGTTCGAGCCTTTTGCCTTCCATTTTGTTCTATAATATTCAAAATCTTTCTGTTTTCTATCAAACCATATCAATTTCAAATCTAATACACAACCCACTTTGCTACCAAAATTGCCCCAATCATGGATAAAAATTTCTTAGAAATTTAATTGCGAAGTTCATCCATAGCTAGCCACCTTCTAAAGGACCAAAAACAAAGTTTGTTTCTTTTTTTTTTTCTATCATTGAATTTTGTTTTTGTCTAATTATTATATTTTCTATTTTATTACATTAATATCTTTATTTGTAAAAGTTTATCATAACTCATCCCACTCATTAGCAAATTAAAGTTTGATTCCTTTACAAAGCAAAAAAAAAAGGTATTTAATTATATTTTTATGGTTTTGTTGCACTAAGATTAAAAAATAAATAAATATAGTATAAAAAAGAGGAGATATCATATTTGAAAATAAAAATGAAAAAATCCTGAATTATAAACGGAGAGAGAAAGAGGGCTAAAGGGGAGGTTTTGCTCCTAACTTGGAGAAACTTATTGTTTTTAGAATTCCTAATTCTAAAAGGACCTATTATCATTAAATTTTCTTCACATTGACTCAGTTTTATTTTACTCCTAAATTAGTTGTTTTCTTGTCAAACTACACTTTTATTCTTCTTTTTTTTATTACTTCATTATTTACTTTATTTATAATCCTTGATATTACTTGGTTTGATTTTGTTTAACTTAGTCCAATAAAGAATCAAAGAACTAGGATTTAGAGAGTTAAGAAGATAGAGTGGTAAGAACAAAAAAGAGTAAAATCTGAAATCTAAAATAAACATGAATGGAAAAAAAAAATCCAAAGAGCCTAAGCACTAAAGGAACAAACTGTAAGCTAAATGTTATTCAATTATTTACTTATAATTTGTATCAAAATGTCTAAATATAAAAACAAAGAGACCATTAAAGGAGTACCACCAAACACAAGACAATTTTATGACTCCTTGGAAAAAAAATTTGATCAAATTAGTAGAGCATTCCAAAAGATGTTTGACAGAATGAAAAAAGTGGAGCCAAGCATGAGGCAAGCAATAAATCTTCCAAGAAGAAGACCACCCTATAGAAACCATAAGGATAATGATGATGAAGAAGAACAATATGAAAAAGATGGCTAATACAACAAAAACTATCGCTCCAGAAGAAGGCAAACAAGAATAGAACTATCGCCACAACAAAGGCAAAGAAGAATATATGACAATTTAGAAAGTATCAAGATGAAAATCCCAAGATTTGAAGGATTGCTTGACCTTAGAAGTACTTGGAATTGGAGAAGTATGTAGACTTCATCTTTTATTATCACAACTATTTCAAAGAAAAGAAGGTAAAGCTCACTGTCATTAATTTTACATATTATACCATAGCATGGTGGAATCAACTTGTCTTAAATAAAAGAAGAAATTGAGAACCTAGAGTCTCCATATGGGAAGAGATTAAGACTGTAATGAGAATATTTTTGTAATAGGGGGCATTGTCATAAAAGCCTTTTCCAAAAATTGCAAAGTCTCATCCAAGGGAGCAAAAGTGTTGAAGAGTATCATAAGGGGATGGAGATTACCGTAAATCACGTCAATATTAAAGAAGATAGAGAAGCAAAATGGCATGATTTCACACTGTCTTAGAGAGATACCTAACATGGTAGATCTTCAACATTATGTGGAATTAGAGAACATGGTTCACATGGCTATCAAAGTAGAAGTTCAATTGAAAAGAAACGCATTAAGATATGAGCAAAGCATGAATTCAAATCAAATGGATATCAAATTAGAAAAAATAGAGAGTAGTTCTTTCAAGTCAAAGATTGAAACTTCAAAGGACCATAAAGAAAGAAGCAACAATAAGCCAAAAAGTGAAGCCCAAACTAGTAGAACAAGAGATATCAAGCGTTTTCATTGTTTGGAAATGATTCACATCGCTTCTTAATGTTCAAACAAAAGAACCATGCTAGCAAAAGGAGATGGTGAGATACTAAGTGAGCTCAGAAGATTAGAAGTTTTAAAAGATGCAAGTGATATAGAGGAAGCCAAGCAATGAGAGTTGGTAATAGCAATGCGAGCCTTAAACTTACATGCAAAAGAGGAAAAGGTGCAATGTAAAAACTTGATCCAAACATGATGTTGAGTTCAAGATAAAGTGTATAGCTTAATAATAGATAGTGCAGTTGTACTAACATTACAAGTACCAAACATCCTAAATCCTACAAGCTATAATGGATAAACAGTAACTAAAAAATAAAGGTTGATCAACAAGTGATGATTTCCTTCTCAATTGGAAGCTACAATAATGAAGTTTTATGTGATGTAATCTACAATGATGAAGTTTTATGTGATGTAATATTAATGAAAGTTAGTGACATTATCTTAGGGTGTCCATGCAATTCAACAAGCAATCTATTGATTATGGATTCACAAGTTAATATATTTTTTTGTAACGAATAGAAAATCTTTTAATCTTGCCCCGCTATCTTCAAAAGAAGTTCTTAACAACAATTGTATTTAAAAAAGAAAGAATGAGAGAAGAGAAAATTGTGAGAGTGAGAAGAGAGAGGTTGATGAAAAATTGAGTTTGAAAAAGAAAAAGAAAACAATGAGAAAATTGAGGAAAAAGAAAAAAGAAAAAGAGAATGGAAAGCTTAAATAGAAAGAGAATAGGAAGAGTGAAGATTCCACTTTCTCTAATTCTTATTTATCTTGTATTTCTTTTTCTTAAAATTTTGATAAATTTGTATCACCAATAATACCTCCAAAATGATGAAGATATACAATTCAACAACTACTTCAAGTGCGAAAGAAAGAAAGAATGCCATACCAAAATTTGCAAATATTATTCTTTAAACATTTCAAAATATAAGAGGAAAAATTGTTATCAAGAATTAATCCATATGAGACAAAGAGATCTTACAAAATGAAAAATATCGGTAATCACATTTTGAGTTCTATCTTGATGTTATTAATTAATTTTTTTTTTGTTTCATGTAGATAACTAGTTGAAAATAGAGGGCCAAAATTTAAGGATGAATTTTTTAAAGAAATCTAAATGGCAAAGTCAAATCTAAAAAGACCAAGTCTTCCTATGCAATTGAATAACAAAAATTAATTCAAATGCATCAAACCACTTCAACAATATTAAATGAATTCAATAAGTACTTCTACAGATCAATCTTTCCAAAAGTTTCAAATTCAAGTATAATCCTTTCAAGATAATTGAAATTGAGTCCAAGCACAAATATGGGAAAACATGAAAGTTTTTAAATTTCCAAGCAGGGCCAAAATGGTAGATGAGCTTTTTTAAGTATGGACAAACTCTAATTTCAAAAAGATGAAATCAAGATAGGTTCTTTAAGTCAAGTAAGGATTCAATAAGTTCCAAATTGGAATCCAATCCCAGTCAAGAATCCAAGAAGAACAAATGATTTATTATATGTTAGAAGAGGGCCCAAGACAAGATCAAAAGCTAAAAGACTTAAAGAGACCCTAAATTGCCTCATCCAAGAGAGTTGGTTATGTTAATGTAATTTAAATATGCCCGAATCCTGTTTAGCAAAGGATGGCCAATTTTTATATTTCTAGAAGTAAAGTTTCTTTTTGTTAGATAGAAATCCTTTATTTGTTAGGAGTTTGAATTTTCAAAGTGTTAGAATTATAACTCCAACCCTAATTAGGAAGGCTACTTCTTATTAGGAACTACTTCTAGTTAAAAATATGTACATGTAAAATGGATTCCCACACCTACAAATACTTCCATGACATGGCCAAATTATACATTCCATGAATAAGACTAAATTGTTTAATTTATGGTACTAATTATCTTCTTAGTTCTTTAAAGAATTTTGTGATCTATCAAACTTTGTCTTATCAAAATACCATATCTAATTGTGATGACTTTACTTAGTAATTTAGGTTTCAATCTCATATATAGATTAGGGGTCTAAATTTTTTCAATTATAGTAAACTTGATTAGAAAGACTTAGGACAACAACTTGCATTCTTCAACCATTGCATGGAGGATTTGCATCACAGGCCAAGGTACACTTTATACCGTAACAATTTTGACATCCAATAACTTAAACGAATACTTGTTACATTTTAAAGAGTTTAAAATTTTAATTTTTAAAGGATATATTCAACTTCACCCCTTAAGAAATTAATTCTTAAGACCTTATTTCATATAAGCTAGTATAATACATGTTCAAGTTTGTAATGCACATTCAGCTAAGATGAAAAAAAATTGAGATTTAGGTAGAAGGAAATTTAATGTCCATCCATATGACTCAATACCCGTTCAAGTCAAATGGAAATTAGAAAGATAAACTTCAAAATCCTATTCACTAGCCGTCTAATATTTTGCCACATAGAGTCTCAATGTTGATCTAAAATTAGTCCTACTACAAGTGTACAATATCGCAATCAAGTAATACAGTGATGAGTAAGCATCATTCCCTCAAGTTTGGGTCAATTCCAAGTACAAAACCACCAAATTGTTTATTATTTGGAAAGTCGATTAAGTTGAATTTATGAAATCTAAATTTATTAAATTAAACTAATTTGACTTAACTTCTATAATTAAACGAATATGGTTAGATTTTGTCAATTGATTATCTATGGTCTTTCTAAATTATTAACTCAAGGTCTTTCTAAATTATTAACTCAAGTTTATATTTTTTTATTATTAGTTGAATCTTCCTAAATTAAGTATTAGTCTCTCTAAAATTCTAAAACAAATATTGATATTAACTCTTGTATATATTCTCGTGATCATAAGAATTAATTTAATTCATTAAGTTTTGTGAAGATCTTTTAAACAACTACTTGAGTATTTTTCTTATCTATAAGCAAAAATTACTTATGATTATATCTCTTTAAACTAATATTTTGCTTTCACTCTTATTCCATCACATAATATCTTAGATCAAATAATTATTAGTTGTATAATCACAAGCATTAAGCATAAAGATAATAAAATAATCAAAGAAAAATATTATTGAAATTAGCATGAAGTTCACCATAGGAAAATCAAAAGAATATTCTAACCCTGAATTAGGGTTTTAACTACTCATAATTAAAAATAAAATAAATAAATTAAAGTAATTAAATTAAAACATTGGAACGAAAATTCTTTAAAATTAAAAGAAAAGTAGAGTAAGAAATATATCATTAATGAAGACTTGGATTGAATGAAACTCTTAATGTAGTTTTGATCTCTCTAAGAAAAGCCTCCTTCTCTTTCCTCTCCAATAAATCCTCAAAGAAAGGTAGAAACACTTGTAAAGAGACAAAGATAATGAGAATATGGTTGAAGGCTTGCTTATATAGTGGTTTCCAGAGTCTTAAACTAATTAGGGGTAGAATTAGGGCAAAATCTTAGAGAAAAATCGTATCTTATAATTTTGTGTGGGTATGCATATAAAAATGCATGGGCATGAATAATGTTATTGACGCTGCTATGAAAAATTTCTCCTTTAGAAAAGTGGATTTCAAAATGCATAACAATGCGAATTCAATTTGCATGGTCGTGTACTTAAACCTGAGTCTAGTCTTCTTTGGCTTCTTCTTTTTCTTCTTGTAAGATACATTTTAGTTTGCATGGCCAAGCAAAAAGAGTTGTCATGGCTTTGTTTCTCTTTTATTTTTGAGTTGTTTCATTCTTTTTTTGTTTTGCATCTCTTCTTCCTTCATCATTCCATCAATTTCTAGTCATATTACACTCCAAATCCACATTTTGTAGAGCTAAACTTCTACAAAAAAAAAAAAAAAAAGAACTCATCAAATTCATTTGATTAACATGTAGAATATAATTAGAATAAACACAAAACTATATGCAAATATGGCTTTATCACTTAACATACTTTGCACTATAAAAAAATAAGGTTGTATGTTGCATTGTCCCTTTCAAAAAATGGTTGGGAAAAAATGCTCAAATATTATCCTAAACTATTATCCAAATTTTGAGTTGAACCTTAAAATTTTTTTTGAACAAAATATAACATTTTTGTCAAAAATAAAAGACCATTTTAGCCCTTGCCTTAACAACATACCAATTGGTTGTTAAAAAATGTTGACATGGCTTTATTTGAGACTCATTATTTACATATTTTAAGCAAAAAATATGTATATATGACCCTCAAATATTTTTTAAATCTCAAACTGGCCACAAATTTTTTATAGTAAATTATTCTGAAAATATGTATGTTTGATATTATTATTAATATTTTTCTATTAATATAAATATTTAGATCAATAATCATAATATTTAATAATTAAAAAAGAAAAAAATTTTAAAAGAAAAAATAAGCAAAATGTATCAAAATTTATTTATGTAAACACATATTTGTTTATCTTATAATATTGCTTTATTTTTTTCTTCATTTGATTTATTCACTTAATGTTATTAATATATGAAAAATAAATATTCTTTTTTAAAAAATTCTTAAACTTTCATATTATTTACCCTATTAATTAACTCACATTTATTTTAAATTATTTTTAAATACTAAATTTTTATATAAAAATTTCAAATATTTATAAAAAAAAAAGATATTGATTATCTAGAGACTTATCAATCTATAAACATTTGAAATTTTATATAAAATTAAGTATTTTAAAAAATAATTTCAAATAAAGGTCAATTAATTACCAATCTATTTTTTAAAAAAATTTTGAAATTTTAAATAAAAATTAGGTATTTAAAGAATAATTAAATAAATATGTGTTAATTAACATGGTAAATAATATGAAATTTTAAAAAATTTTATTTTTAATTTGAGAAAGATGGTGATTTATCAATGCTTTAATTTAGCAATGTTTTGAATTTTATATTTTGTATCTTCAATGTTTGAATTTAGCAAGCAAGGTTAGTGGTTTATCTTTAATCCCACTTTTCTTATTGTTAGAGTTTTCAAAACTAAATATTTTCAAGGTAAGAATTCTTTGGATGCTTTTTTGGAATCCAATCCTTGTTTTATTACTTTTTTTTTTGACAAAAATCCTAGTTTTATTTAGAGAAGTGCTTTACTTGCTAAAGATTTGCTTAAAAACGGTATTTGTTGGAAGTTGGTGATGGTTCAAACATAAATGTATAGAGAGATCCATGGTCACTTGAAGCTCCTAATTGTTATGTTTCTACTGTGATAGGTCAAGATTTTGAGAAACTCTGAGTTAATAATCTCATTGGTAGTCATGATGTAATGTTTAAAATTTTAAATACTAAACTTTTAATTTAATATTGATAATTGATAATAAATAGTGATAAAAGTGGCATAGATAAGTGATGTAAATAGTGAATCTTAAAATTTACTGAAGAAATTATTTATTTTTATGATTTTACAGAACTAAAAATCAAATTAGAATCAAAGGTTAAGAAAAAAGATGCACCATAGTTAAAATAAAATTGGCCAAACTAGATTAAACTATATATATAGGTGGACATGTGTGTGTGTGTATAGAATCTTCTTCTTTCTTCTTTCATCTTCATCCATGCATATCATCACCATCGCCACTAAAACTCCTTCTTTCTCCTTTTTTTTCAAAAATTCAGCTAAAATTTTAAAAAAAATCATATCTAGTTATAGGTTTTTAAGAGAATAAGCTAGAAAAAGAAGAGATTATCAACAAGTGATTAAAGAAGAAAAAGGGATTTTGAAAAGAGGTATGTGCTTATATATTTTAATTTGCAAATATTTAAATTTCTATGAGTTTTAATATTTGAATTAATTGATTGAGTCATTTATGTTGAATTATTTCTTTAAAATATTGATTAAATGGATTGATGAGTGAAAATGGATTAAAAGAACTTATATGTGGTGAGTATGATTCTTAATTCAATCTTTATAAGAATTGGGTAGTTTGATGTTGTTTTAGCCATAAGTGATGATTGAAGGCTTGATTATTTAAAGTTTGAGTAAGGTGTTAGATGTAGACTCTTTTTATGTCAAAAAAATTATATTTGATTCATTTTTATCATAGGTCTTGAATATATTGAGTTAAAATGGTTAAGTGTGAGAAATGCAAAATTTTTGTCTGACACGGCCATGTCACTGATGTGTCAACGATGCTATTTTTCAATAATTGATGACATAGCCAGTGACACCGCCATATCACTGGGCATGTCATAGCTACTGTATTGCAAGATAAATGACACGTCCAGTGGCATGCCCATATCGTTGGGTGTGTCAAAGGTTCTATAAAATGGGTAAATAACACGACCATTGATATGCCCATGTCATTGGGCGTGTCACTTGAAGAAATTTGCCCAAAATAGCTTTTTTTATTGTCTTTCATCCGTGATTTCGGCCTAAATGACAATAAGGCCTTAAAGTGTAAAGAACTTTTAAAATTAACCCTAACAATTAGTGTAACAAATATATTTTGAATATATGATACTACAAGAATGTATCGGATTAACGACAGAAATTTACCAACAGAAAAAATTTTATTGGTAATACCGACAGAATATCGAGAGAAATTATTAAAAAAATAAATTAAAAAATATACCGACAGATTATTGACAGAATACTGATAAAAAAATTTATCGACAGATATTTTATCTACAATAATAGCGCCATCAAATGACACTAATAATTACCGACAAACTTTACCAATAGAAATATTTTCTAAAGGTAAAATTACTAATAGAAATATTTTCTGTAGATAAAAATACCGACAGAATATATTTTCTGTAGGTAAAATTACCAACAAAAATATTTTTTGTAAGTAATACCGACAGAATATTTTTTGTTGGTAATTTTCCAACAGAAAATTATTCTCTCGGTAAATAAATAGTCACAACCCAATTAGTTAGGCAAAAATTTTACCGTCATTATTTGAGACATTTACCGAGAGAAATTATTTTTTTGTCTGTAAATTTATCGAGAGAAACTATTTTCTGTCGGTAATACCGAGAAATCATATTTTCTGTAGATAAAATTACAGACAAAAAATATTTTCTGTAGGTAATACCGACTGAATATTTTTTCTCGGTAATTTTTTGATAAAAAATTATTCTCTCGGTAAATAAATAGTCACAACTCAATTAGTTAGGCAAGAATTTTACCGCCATTATTTGAGATATTTGTCGAGAGAAATTATTTTTCTGTCAGTAAAATTACCGAGAGAAAGTATTTTTTGTCTATAATACCAAGATAACATATTTTATGTAGGTAAAATTACCGACAGAAAATATTTTCTATAGGTAATATCGACATAATATTTTTTGTCGATAAATTTACCGACAGAAAATTATTCTCTTGGCAAATAAATAGTCACAACCCAATTAGTTAGATGAGAATTTTACTGCCATTATTTGATATATTTACCGAAAGAAATTATTTTTCTGTCGGTAAAATTACCGAGAGAAAGTATTTTCTGTCAGTAATAATGAGAGAATATATTTTCTATAGATAAAATTATCGACAGAAAAATTTTCTGTAGGTAATACCGACATAATTTTTTTTTTGTCGATAAATTTACTGACAGAACATTATTCTCTCAGTAAATAAATAGTCGCAATCCAATTAGTTGGACGAAAATTTACTGCCATTATTTGAGACATTTACTGAGAAAAAATATTTTTCTGTCGCTAAATTTATCGAGAGAAACTATTTTCTGTCTGTAATACTAAGAAAACATATTTTTTATAGGTAAAATTGCCGATAATATATTTTTTCTGTCTATAAATTTACCGACAGATACTTAATTCTCTCCATAATTTTTCTATTCAAATAAATTTTTTCTCTCCTCTCCCATTTCTGCTGATTCTCTGCCATTTTTTTTATTTCTTCTCTCCCTCTATATGTCTTTGTATGTCCCTTTTCTTGCTTGTAGAAGAAGAAGAAGATGATGATGATGAATAATGTATTTATTTTTATTTTTTAATTTTTTATAATTTTTGTAATATATGTTTAATATTTTTTATTTATTTTTTAATTTTAATAAATTTGATATTTTGCTTTGGTTTTGTGAGTGTTGTAGTTTAAGTTAATTATTTATATTTTGGCTGTGTATTGTTTGATTTTTAAGATTATTTTAATTAATTATAATATTATTTTAGAAATTTTTAAAATTTTGATAATATATTTAGAAATATTATGTATTTAAAATTTTATTTAGAGTGTTAGATTTTTTTAAATATTTTCCAATTTTTTAAAAAAAATTAGAAAAAATTAATTTATTTTTATAAATTTCAAAATAAAAATTATAAAAAATTAATCTTTTAAATTTATATATTTAAACACAATATGTTTTAAGAAATTTTAAAATTTTTTATTATATTTTTAGAAATTTTTTGATAAATAAAAATATTTTAGGGCGTTTTATGATTTTTTTTAAAAAAGATTAGCAAAAGTTTATTTATTTTTATAAATTTTAGAATAAAAATAATTAAAAAAATTATTTTTTTTTTCAGTTTTTTAATTAAATAGAATATGTTTTAGGAAATTAATTTTTTTATATTTTAAAAATATTTTGGTAAATAGAAATATTTTAGGGTGTTAGATTTTTTTAGAGTATTTTTTTAATTTTTTAAAAAATTTTAGATAAATTTGATTTTAAATTTTAATTATAAAAATAAACTAACAAAAAATTTAATTTTTTATATTTTCTATATGTGATACTGACAGAATTTTCTCTTAGTAATATAAAATAATTTTCTGTCAAAAATTACCACAGAATTTTCTCTAGGTAATTTACCTACAGAATTTTCTATTGGCATTACCGATAGAAAATTTTTTCTCTCGGTAATTTACCGACAGATATTTATTTTTATCAGTATTTTTATTATCGGCAAAAGAAATAACTATAAAAAATTTTTATCGGTAATCTGCCAGTAAATCTAATTACCGACAAAAAAATAAGGATTACTGACGAAAAAATTCGTCGGTAATCCGGTACATTCTTGCAGTTGTGTCATACTAAGTGTTGATCAAATAATTGTTTCATTGAAGTGCTATACATAATTTAATGTTAGTTAAAACTAATAAATTGCCCAAAACATACTGATTTTAGATCTAGCTTAGGATTGAATGGCTAGCCAAAGGGAGGATATCCAAAGTGATAGTGGACACTCTGTACCATCAATAGATACTTTGTGTCACCATATTTAGTAGGCATTCGTGCCATTGTGGGCTATTGGCCAAATTTTATATAGTGGATATTAAATTGACAACAGTGACCCGTTATCCAAATCTAGTATCTGAGTTTAGTGTATACAGGCATAATTAAAGAAGTTATCTACATGAAAACAATGTGTTATATGGTTATTCTAAAGTTAACCAATTCTGAATTTAATCATGTTTAGTAATTTAAGTTTCAATGAATTTATTAATTTCTTTATGTAACGTTCTAAAAGTAATAATTTCCATTGTTTCTAAATCATTTTATGTATATTTCTTTTTCCTTTAAATTTTCTTGCATATTGTAAATACATAAGCACCACTAAGCTTTAATTAGCGTGTTAGAATTATTTTCTGAAGTGCAAATCAAACAAGAAGAGTTGATACTGCAGAGTGAGAGATATACATTCCAAGTCAATTGCGTAAAAAAAGGTTCAAAGAATAATATTGTAAATATTGTATTCTGTATAGTTCACATGGCAATATTTTATAATTTTGTATGATAGTTGTATAAGTTTGAGAGTAGTTTGAGAATTGTAATAATGTAAGTTAACAATGGGAGTTCTTTGTAAATTAACAGATATATGTTTGTAATATAGGCATGATTATAATAGTTATTTTGAAAGTTTAATAACTGCATTAATACATAAAAGTATTTTGGTTTTATTTCTATAATACATATATAGACAAGTGTGAGTATTTAGATGACATCACCTATGTATTTAAGTGCATATAGACTATGTAGGGGGTGTTACATTTAGTGGTATCAAAGCAGGTTTAGGAGGTCCTAAGTTGTGGGTTAAAAGAAACGAAAAGTACAACTGTCATTGTTATGTGAACTATATAATTGAACACATGTTTGATACAGTTAATTTGTAATGTTTAAAGGTATAAGATGGCCTCTGAATCCCATCAAGGTGCAGAGGAACAAGTTTCATCCTCTCACAGTCAAGCTAGTGCCTTCTGCGGAAAAAATTCCCTTAGATCCTCAATTTGTGAGAAATATGGAGGAAGTTCTCTGACAAATTATAGGAGTTGCTCATCCTGAGCAACCTCCGCCACTGGTGCCTCAAAGATCTCCATTGGAGAGAATTAAGAAATTGAGAGCAGAAGATTTTAAAGCTCGTGACACTAATGAGTCTTCAGTAGCAGAGTATTAGATGGAGAAGATTGTAAGAATTTTTGATATTCTACATTGTACTAATGAAGAAAGATTGGAGTGTGCAGTTTCCTTGTTGCAGGAACAAGCTTATACCTGGTGGGATACAAAGAGAAAGGTGTACCTGCATGTAGACTCACTTGGGCATTTTTCCAAGAAGAATTTAAAAAGAAATATGTTAGTGGGATTTATTTAGAGGAGAAGCATCGAAAATTTTTGTATCTTAAGCAAAGGCCATCAACTGTGTTTGAATATGAGAGGCAGTTTGTTCACCTCAGCAAATATTTTCTAGAGTTAGTTGCATTTGAGGAAGAGAAGTGCAAATGGTTTGATCAGGGTTTGAACAGTCAGATCCGGGTGTATTTAGTAACGATGAGGATTAAAGAATTTTCTACTCTTGTTAATGCGGCAGTTGCCATAGAAAATGAGATTAAACAAAAGCATGGAAGAAAAAAAAAATCAAAGAAGGGATTTTCTAGTGAACAGCAACAAGGTGGCTAGAAAAGATAGAGAAATATTTAAGTTCAAACTCAGGGGTCTGGTAGAGGAAGTGGAGCTAGTTTTAAAAGGTCTAGAGGTGGTAGATTTGGAATTGTTGCAGGCTCATCTTCAAGGGCTATTACTACACATTATCAATATTGTGGCAAGGGCCATGCAAGTGAAGATTGCTGGAATAAAAAAGGAGCTTGTTTGAAATGTGGATCTTTGGAGCATAAAATTAGAAATTGTCCAATGATAAAAGAACTAGAAGTTGTTGAAGGACAAAGTTATGTACAGAGGTCTCAATTAGGCCATAGGATAGGTAGAGGTGGTCGACCCAGTGTTAGTCAGCAGAGAGGATCTGAAATAGTGGATAGACCTCAGACTCAAGGCAGTGTTCCAGATAGGGCTTATGCCATGAAAGCAGTAGAGGACAGGTATGCTCTTGATGTTGTGGTTGGTAAATTTTCTTTACTTGGTTTTGATGTGTATGCATTATTAGATCCTAGTTATACACATTCTTATATTTGTACAATGATAGCTTCAGGGAAGAGAATATGTGTTGATAAACTTGATTATGAGATAGAAGTTACTAATCCCTTAGGCCATAGTGTGAAGGTAAACAAAGTATATCAAAATTGTCCACTTAGAGTTCATGATGTAGAACTTCCTGTTGATTTGATTGAACTTCCATTCCATGATTTTGATGTAATCTTGGGAATGGATTAGTTGTCCCAAAATTAAGCAGTTATGGACTATTGTAGTAAAGTTGTGTCTTTTAAGATTCCAAGTTATGGTGAAACTATAGTTCGAGGAGAAAAATAATTTTACCCTTCTAGTTTGATTTTTGCAACTAATGCTAGAAGGTTGATTAGGAAGAGGTGTGAAGCTTACCTTTCTTATATTAATGATACACGACATAGAAGCAAGGCTTTGGGAGACATACCTACAGTGAATGAGTTTTTGGATATTTTTTCGGAGGAATTACCTGGAATATCACTAGATAGGGAGGTAAAATTTGTTATTGATGTAGTTCTGGGTACGACACCAATTTCTATTCCACCTTATAGAATGAGACCTCTGGAATTAAAGGAGTTAAAAGTGCAACTGCATGAATTACTTTTTAAGGGCTAGTATATCACCCTAGGGTGCACCGATTTTATTTGTGAAGAAGAAGGATAGTACTGTTTTGATCATTTGTGTATGTATTTTTAGAGTAATTTTATTGGAATTTGATTGATGTTTCTTTAAATTTATGCTTAAGTTTGTTTGAAGTATTTGATCCAGGTTGAAGAACAAAAGAATGGAGCTTTAATTCAATTTGATGGATTAATGAGGTGGAAAGCATGAGACACAACCAAGACACTTCATGGCTTGGCCGTGTCCCTTCATCTAAGATAATGAAGCATGACACACTCATAAGACACAGCCAGGTCAAATTGGCTTGGTCGTGTCCCTAAGAGAATTTAGGCGGAGACTGACACATTCAAAAGACACAGACAAGGCATTGGCCGTGTCCCATGACACGGCCAAGGTCTTGGTCATGTCTCACTTGAAGAAAAAAGCAAAGAGAATAGCAAGAAGAGAGACAGGAGAGAATACATTTAGGAGACATGGCCAAGCCATTGGTCATGTCCCATCAATTGAACAAAATAAGAACAAGAGGAAGAAAATGGTAGAGGTGAACAAGCAGAAGACACGGCCAAGACACGGCCAGTGAATTGGCCATGTCACACTTGGAAAAGAAGAAGAAATATTGGGCAGCCATGGACACAACCTCAAGGCTTGGCTGTGTCCCAAGAAGAATGAGTGACATGGCCAAGTCACTCATGGCTTGGCCGTGTCTCATGTGATAGCTTTGAATAATTTTGCACGAGTTAAGGAACAAGTGGGAGACAACATGCATTTTCTTTTAAAAAGAAATAATAAAAGATGTAATAGGTGACTTATTTTATGGAATGAAAGATTTAAAAAAGAAAAAAGGAGGGGACAAATGGGAGTGAGGTGAGTTGAAAAAGCAATTGGCAATTAAAAAAATACATGATTGGAAGAGAGAGTGATGGGGGCACATGTTGGAAACATTAAAAGACCATTCATTTTCCATTTTTATCATCTTGTTCTTGGTTCATCCTCTTGTTCTTGGTCTTGAGAGAGACCATGAACATCACCTTCATCTTCATCTTCTATTTCTTCCATAGACAAGACTCTTAACATTTTTGGGATAAAATTGGGTGAGCAAGCTCTTGTGAAGTTTAGGGTTTGAAGAAAGCTTGATTGAGAAGTTGGGGGCTTGAGAGAGTTACCATTCCATTTTTAAGAGGAGAGCCATTGATCGAAGAAGGCTTGTTAGTTCTTCATCATAATCAAAGTGGAGCTAGGAGGAAGACTAGAAGTTCAACTCTTAGCATCTTCAAAGGGTTTTCTTTACATTCTCTCATTTAATTCATTTCTAGATTATTATTATTTTGTTATGAACATTAATATTACAATGTATAATTGTGATTTGATTTATATTGATATGATTATTTATTTTAAATTGATGATGAGCTAATTTACTCATGCCTAGGGTTTGTAGTAGATTTGATTGAATGACTTAATTTGATATTTCTATTAATATACCTTGTTATTAGTTGATTGTATTGGATTAAATGTTAGGTTGATAGATTAGCTACCTATTGATCTTTAGATATGGAATGAAGAATCAAGAGGTAAAATTCGATACCGAAACTATACAATCGAATACCCTAAGAATTAATTAGAAATATAAGTTCTATAGTTCTTTTAATTTGCAAACTCAAATAATTGGTTGTTGTTAATTCATGAATGTGAAAACTAATGAATTGATAATTACTAATTAAACTCAAAAAATAAATTAAAATATAAGGTTATATTAATGGACAATTTGAGAATTAAGCTTTGACTAAATTGATCTACAACCCTAGGCATCATTCCAAGAATTTTAATTAATCTTGTACAACCATTACACACATTACTTTTAAATTTAAATTACTTATCACCATTCCAACATATCACACTCTTGCTTTTGAATTTATTTGCTTTAATCAAACTATTGCAAAATAATTCCTTCCTTGTGAGACGACCTTGGGGCAATCACCATTGCTACAACTACTTCATATACTTACGAGTGTCGCTTTGCAGTAGTATTAGTCGAGCGCAATAGGCACCTTAAGATTGTGTATAGATTATTGACAGTTGAATAAAGTGACTATTAAGAATAAGTACCCGCTACCGAGGATTGATGATTTGTTTGATCAGTTGAGGGAAGCGGGTGTTTTCTCTAAGATTGATCTTAAATCAGGATATTATTAGATGAAAATTAAAGAGGTAGGTATACCAAAGATAGCATTCAGAACTCAATATGGATATTATGAATTTTGGTTATGCCCTTTGGTTTAACTAATACTCCAGTAGCTTTTATGGACTTGATGAATCAAGTCTTTAAACCCTATTTAGATCAGTTTGTAGTTGTTTTCATTGATGACATATTGGTTTATTCCAGAAATAAAGAGGAGCATGATAAGCATTTGAGAATTATACTACAAACACTAAGGGAGAATCAATTGTATGCTACTATCGAAATGTGATTTTTGGTTGACAGAAGTGGCATTTCTGGGTCATGTAATATCAGCTAATGGTATTCTTGTGGATCCTAGTAAAATTGAGACTATTTTGAATTGGCAACCACCAAAGAATATAATAGAAGTTCGGAGTTTTCTTAGGTTAGCCGGTTACTATAGAAGATTTGTGTAAGGGTTTTCAAAGATAGAACTTCCCTTAACTAAGCTTCTTAGAAAAGAAACTAAATTTGAGTGGAATACCAAGTGTGAAGCTAGTTTTGAAAATTGAAGGTTATGTTGATTGAAGCGCCTGTATTGACACAACCGACCCCAGGTAAAGACTATATTATTTATAGTGATGCTTCTCATCGGGGTCTTGGTTGTGTATTGATGCAAAAGGGTAAGGTAACTACTTATGCTTCTAGATAATTAAAATCTCATGAATTGAATTACCCTACACATGATTTGGAGTTAGCTGCTATTGTATTTGCTCTTAAGATCTGACGACATTACCTGTATGGTGAAAAGTGCTATATTTTCACTGACCATAAAAGTCTGAAATACTTGCCAGCGAAAAAAAAACTAAACTTAAGGTAGAGAAAATGGATGGAATTGATCAAAGATTATTATTGTATTATCAACTATCATCCTAGGGAAGGTAACATGGTAGCTAATGCTTTAAGTCGAAAGACTTTAGCAGGTATGTTATATATAAAATATTATAATACCATATGTATATATAAATTAAATAAACTAAATAATATAATGTGTTATGTTAGAAGAATAGAGAGTTGAACCAATCATAAAGCAAAAAGTGATAGAAGCTCAGAAGCAAAATCAAAAGTTATTAGAAAATTTGAAACAAGTGCATAAAGGTGAAAAGCCAGATTATGTTCTGTTAGAAAATGTTGGGTTGTATTATAGAGGTTGATTGTGTACCTAATGTAAAGGAACTAAAGGAGTCTATACATGGTGAAGCTCATGCTACTACGTATATTGTACATCCCGGAAGCAATAAGATGTATCAAAAGTTGAAGTCTCATTATTGGTGGCTTGGTATGAACAGATATTACTGAATATGTGACTCGGTGTTTAGTGTGTAACATCCCAAATCCCAGATTGGTAAGAAACAGCATAACCTATAACTTGAGCTCGAATTTCATCCAAGTTAATGACAAAATTAGAGAGTCTCAAAGAAGACTTAATTGTTTATTTGTGTCTTAGATAGACGTATAACTTAAAATTACTAAATTTGGAGTTGTATAGAATAAGATATGATAGATTTACTAGACAATGTGCAAGCTGCCTCAGGACAGCATAGTAGGCTTGACTTCAAAGGACAGTCAAAAATCAGATATAGCTCGGATCGACCTCAAATTTTGATACAATATATCCCCGGATGTCTAGTTTCAGTGGGAATAAGAATTACTTAATTTGGAGTTGTGAGTAAAAAGATATTAATAAATAAAGACAGCAAGGTCAAGAAGGGATATCAAAAGGACCTAAGTGGAAATTTCTCAAAAGTTAGGGGCAACTATGTAAACTTAAAAATTAAGTGTCGGAAGTTCTTAATAGTGCCCATATCCGACCCTGAAAGAATATTCTCGAGATTAATCGGGTTATAACCGTGGATTTCAATTTTTCCTGAAAACGCACGGTTTGTAAGTTACGGGCGATTTTCCGATAAGGACATTTTGGACATTTCCACTGGAGGGGCGATTTTGTAATTAAATATAACTTTGGGGGCAAAATATTAAAAGAACAAAAAAAAACCACTTTCAAGTGGCCAAATCCTAGCCATTAAATCCAAATGTGTTGGACAAATCATGGCCATTGAAAATAAACCAAATGCTAGCCATTAAATCCAAATGTGTTGGACAAATCATGGCCATTGAAAATAAATAAATAAATTAAATGGAAATTAAATTATAAATAACTAATTATGGTCTTTCAAACACAAGTAAGGATCAAAAAGACACCACCATCACCACTTTTCTTCTTCTTTAAGTCGTGCTCCCCCTCCCTTCCATTTTCAAGGAGACAAGTTTCAAGTCCAAGCCATTTCTCAAGTGAAATTCAATAGGAAATAAGGTAAGATACCATCCTAAGTCTTATTCTTTCATTAGAATTAGGTATTAGGCTATGTTTAGGAAGATTTGATATTATGTTCATGTTGGGAAAGAATTAGTAAGTTGATGATTATGGTGAAAAATGATAAACTACTTAAAGGAAATGATGAAAATGGTGATTATTAGTAAGAATAAGTAAAGGATTGTTAGAAAATCATAAGGTAGCATCATGTTCATATCTAGGGTTTGTTCTTACATATGTGACATATTAAATTCATAGGAAATCAAGGAGATTAGAGAGGAAAGGAAGTGAAATAGATAAGAAGAGCAAGGAAAAGCAAGGTTTGGTACTTTACTTTGAATAATTACTTTTGATTTGGTGCTTTACCATAAAAGAAATTCTATTTGCTTACAAACTTTGGTTTATGGAAGTTTTGAAATTGATGTTTAAATATATTGATTGAGTTTAAATTAAATATTTGAGTTATGTTCTTGTTTTCTTATGGCAATTGGGTTGTTAAATTTAATTGAAACCAAATGTTTTGAGAAAATTTGGCAAGTTGATTTAGTAAGTTGTTTGGACTTTAATTAGTTTGATTTGAGTTAAACTTGCAAAAATTGCTAAAAGGAAGTGTTTGAATCTTCACTTTACTATTAAAGAAGCCTTAATATTGATTTGCAAAAGAAAAATAAACTATCCTATGCATTTCAAATGTTTGGGCCGAAATGGTCCCAAAGTGACAGCTTCTGGACTATTTTTGTGGCAATTGTTTGGGGCAGTAAACGAATGAATTTTTTAACGAAATTTTACATGCAATTAGTCAACATATGAAATAAGTTTTATGTAAAATTTCAGCCAAAAATAAGATCATTTACTTGGTCAAATGCATAACTGAAGTGGACTGAAATTTTGACGAAAACCCAGATTTTACTATTAATTTGGTCATGCCATTTTGCGTTGCCGATTTTTCTCGCCGCAACACTATTCATTTGGTCAATTTGGGATATTTTGAGGAATGCTTTGAAATGTTTAATATGTTTATTGTGGATATTAAATATGCGAAAAAAGGGGAATGGTTTGACTAAAGAATGTGTTGCGCAGCATAAATGGCAAAGTGCGATGGGAATTTAAAATGATTTCGCGAGTCATTCTAAAATGAGGTTTGAGACTTAAATTGAATCATTTTAACCTTTTTGCTCTAATGGATAGTGGGAGTGGTAGATAAGGGTATGGTGCACTATACTAACGCATGCAGTACTGCTCATCATTGTGATATGATATTTTATTCAGTGGTGAGGCCACTGAAGCCAATGGGGAGGCCCATTGGTTAACCAGGATGGGGAGGCCCATTCCTGTGATCTGATATCGGTGGCCACTGAAGCCAATGGGGAGGCTCATTGGTTAACCAGGATAGGGAGGCCCATTCCTGTGATTTGATATCGGTGGGGAGGCCCACCTATGTTACAGTGGGGAGGCCCACTGCCTTATCACTATGGTTCCCTATATACTAGTAGAGCCTGAATCAAAGACATATTATTTTTCGTTAAACTACGTATTGCAAAATGAGTTGATTTATGGTTTTTTTTTACATTTGTTGGAAGCATATTTACACTGAATGTACAGAAACTTCCATTGGTTTAAGGTTGGTTGAATTATGATTTAATTATTTCCTTTTATTGCGAATACTTTCATATACTACTTTTATTTTTATTGGTAAAGTACCCACTGAGCGACAATGCTCAGCGAGTTAAGTTTTCCTTGACTCGTAGGTTCGGAGCAGTAGATAAATCTTGGGGAAGCAACAAACAGACCACGGCAAATCTCAGGGGTAGATCTTTTAGATCCATTATGAGTTAGCTAGTTGTGGCATGTATATAAATAAATATAAAAGAGAATTTCTATGTTACAATGGTATGTTAGTAGTGTGTAATAATCATAAACTTTTACTTTATGTTGTATTAGAAGTGTGAACTCTTCTTGCAGATTTGTAGTTGAGGGTATAAGGTGAATTCATTGGGAGTGCATTAAATTTGATGGTATTCATATTGGTCTGTGTAAAATGTTTTCAAAAATAAGAAAAATCAGTTTTGTCGACACTTGGGACCACCACTTTTAGGGGAGGTTATGGCAAATTTTTTTTTTTAAAATATGCACTTAAAATTGGCTAAGTAAAATATTAAGACACAACTACCAGGAGATAACAGTCCATCTTGGTCTATAAACGTAGGCTAAGATGGGGTGTTACATAGTATGTCAATAAGTCAAAGCAGAACATCAAGTTCCATCGGGTCTTTTACAACCTATATCAATACCAGAATGGAAATGGGATAGAATCACCATGGCTTTTGTGACTGGGCTTCCGAACACCCAAAAGAAGCATGATACAATTTGGGTAATTGTTGATCGATTAACCAAATCAGCTCATTTCCTTCCCATTCGAGTTGATTATTTAATGGATAGACTTACTAAATTGTATATTAATGAGATAGTCAGGCTTCATGGAGTGCTAATGTCTATTATTTTAGATCGAGACCCTCGCTTTACTTTAAGATTTTGGAAAAGTTTTCAAAAAGCATTAGGTACTCGACTTTATTTTAGTACTGCTTTTCATCCATAGACTGATGGTCAATCGAAAAGGGTGATACAAGTACTTGAAGATATACTTAGAAGTTGTGCAATCAATTTTGAAGGTAGCTGGGATAGATATTTGCCTTTGGTAGAATTTGCCTATAACAACAGTTATCAAACGAGTATTGGGATGGCACCATACGAAGCACTCTATGGAAGAAAGTGTAGAACTCCATTATGTTGGGTGGAATTAAATGAGAGCAAACTTGTGGGACCTAATCTCATAAGGCAAACTGAAGACAATGTGAAGCTTATAAAGGACCGATTACAAATTGCAATGGATAGAAAGAAATCTTATGCAGATTTGAAATGGCATGATATTGAATATAATGTGGGAGATAAGGTATTTTTGAAAGTACCACCATGGAAGAAGGTTCTTCGCTTTGGAAAGAAAGGTAAATTAAGTCCTAGGTTTGTTGGACCATATGAAATATTTGAACGCATAGGTCCAATAGCTTATCGACTAGCTTTGCCTCCAGAACTAGCAAAGATTCATAATGTATTCCATGTGTCGATACTTAGATGATATAGAACAGATCCTTCACATGTGATTCAAACATAGTCCATTGAAATTCAACTAGATTTGAATTATAAAGAAGAATCAGAGATTATCTTAGCTCGTGAAATAAAGGAGTTGCGCAATAAGCGCATTCCTTCAGTGAAAGTATTGTGGAGGAATCATTTGATTGAGGAAGCCATTTGGGAAAGTGAAGAGACAATGAGACAACAATACCCTCAATTATTTCAAGCATCTATAATAGGTAAATTTTGAGGACGAAATTTCTTTAGTGGGGGAGGATTGTAATGTTTAAAATTTTAAATACTAAACTTTTAATTTAATATTGATAATTGATAATAAATAGTGATAAAAGTGGCATGGATAAGTGATGTAAATAGTGGATTTTAAAATTCACTGAAGAAATTATTTATTTTTAAGATTTTAAGGGACTAAAAATCGAATTAGAATCAAAAGATAAAAAAGAGAGTATACCATAGTTAAAATGAGATTGGCCATATTAGATTAAACTATATATAGGTGTATGTGTGTGTGTGTAGAATCTTCTTCTTTCTTCTTTCATCTTTCATCTTCATCCACGCATGTCATCACCATCACCACCAAAACTCCTCCTTTCTCCTTTTAAAAAATTCAGCTAAAATTTAAAAGAAAATCATATCTAGTTATAGGTTTTTAAGAGAATAAGCTAGAAAAAGTAGAGATTATCAACAAGTGATTAAAGAAGAAAAGGGATTTTGAAAAGAGGTATGTGCTTATGTATTTTAATTTGCAAATATTTAAATTTCTATGAATTTTAATATTTGAATTCATTGATTGAGTCATTTATAATGAATTATTTCTTGAAAATATTAATTAAATGGATTGATGAGTGAAAAATGGATTAAAAGAACTTATATGTGGTGTGTATGATTCTTAATTCAATCTTTATAAGAATTGGGTAGTTTGATGTTGTTTTAGCCATAAGTGATGACTGAAGGCTTGATTAATTGAAGTTTGAGTGAGGTATTATATGTAGACTCTTTTTATGTGAAAAAAATTAGATTTGGTTCATTTTTATCATAGGTCTTGAATATATTGAGTTAAAATGGTTAAGTGTGCAAAATGCAGAATTTTTGCCTGACACGACCATGTCACTGGGCATGTCCTATGTCAACGATGTTGTTTTTCAACGATTGATGATACGACCATGTCATTGGGCATGTCGTAGCTACTGTATTGCAAGATAAATGACACGCCCAGTGACATGCCCATGTCGTTAGGCGTGTCAAAGCTTTTGTAAAATGGGCAAATAACACGGTCATTGATATGCCCATGTCGTTGGGCGTGTCACTTGAAGAAATTTGCTGAAAATAGTTCTTTTCTTGTCTTTCATCCGTGATTTTGGCCTAAATGACTATAAGGCCTTGAAGTATAATGGATTTCTGAAATTAACCCTAACAAGTAGTGTAACATAATTATTTTGAATATATGATAAATATGTATAATACTAAGTGTTGATCAAAGAATTGTTCCATTGAAGTGCTATATATAATTTAATATTAGTTAAAAACTAATGAATTGCCCAAAACATACTGATTTTAGATCTATCTTGGGATTGAATGGCTAGCCAAAAGAAGGATATCCAAAGTGATAGTGGGCACTCTGTGCCATCAATGGACACTCTGTGCCACCATATTTTGCAACACCCTTATACCTTATATACATACAATACATATTTTCAGCATTTGTAAAATATGCATATACGGTATAAAAATGTCACAGACCGGTTTAATAAATTTTTTTCACATTTTCAATTTAAAATTTCAAATTCTAAACATATAAAATTAAATAGCATATAAATATTCTTTACTTGTTATAGGAACCCAAAATAAATATTATATATGAAAATCTCTGGAAAAAATTTGCCAGAGTTTTATCTGTAATTTGGACATCCCAAAATTCAGCAAAACACAACCTATGAAAAGAAAACACTCCCAAATAATTTCAAATCACCATCTCAACCATACTCCTCAATTTCACCAAGTTTCTCAAACATTTATATATATATATATATAATTTAAAACACATTTACTCTCACTTTTTAAATACATTAACCCAAACATTCTTTATAATATACAATACATAAAATCCAAAACATAAATTTTTTTTATTTTTTATTTATTAAAGGTGGACGGCACCACCGCAAACTTTATTAATTAAAATAAAAGTATGGAAAACCCATACAAATAGTTCGTACACTACTCTTATAGCAAATGGGCAAAAAAAACATTGAAGAAAAATAAACCTATTGATATCTAATATATGGAAGGCCTACACAGTCAGTTAAAACAATCCCTTTAATGTAATTAGGAAGAGAACTAAAAGACTCAAAAACTCTAGAAGCACTATTAATTCGACTATAGTAAGCAAGATAATGCGAAGCTTAATTGCCTTCATGAAAACTGTGCAGAAATGAAACCTCATTTGGAATATCCAGAAGCCTAGACCTTTGTTGTTGAGAGAAGAAAGAAACAGCATTAATCGCATCCAACTCAACTTGGACACATTGATAACCCAAAGCAAGGCACCAACGCAAGCCAATTGTTACTGCTTGAATTTCTGCTTCCAAAGAACTGCACGCCTATAAAAGGAAAGCATTAGCAGCAATAAAATGGCCATTATCATCCCTTAAAATCGCACCACCCAAAGATTTTGACATGGTGAAGGAAGCATCAATATTTAATTTATATGAACCCGCCGGTGGTTTGGACCAACGAACAAGCTTTACTGCAACCTTCCTAACCCCAAAATTGCTTGGCAAGTGTTCCGAGAAAGGCTCTAATGGAGATGCAAATTTGTCCTGTGAATGAGAAACTCCCCAATTAAGCAAAAACTTTGATATTTGTAATTCAATAAATTGAGAAGAGACCTTTTCATTTCCCCAAACCGACTTGCAGTAGCCACACCAGATTGAAAAAATTATGATTTGAGGAACTAATTTGCAAAGAACCCCTCTAGTGGATCTTCTCTTAGTTAACAACCACCACAACAAAAGTTCTTGCCTCAATGTCAAAGGGTGACGACTAACAAAGGGAAGCAAGTGAGCAGAATAATAGCACCATATTTTAAGAATAATCGGACAAGAGAAGAAAATATGATCCAGAGAGCCCGATGCATGTAAACAGAAAGGGCAAATAGAAGCAGGCTGAACACCCATTGCCTGCAGTCTGTGTGGGAGAGGGAGACCATTTTTTGTATTATACATAATATATTATGCATAATACAAAAAATGTATAATAACATAAAAATATATACATGCTGCTGACAGTGTTTCTGACCTCGATAACAACTCAACAAGCTCAACTACAAGTCTAAACTCGACTTGGTCTAGAAGAACTCTCTGGCTCAGCTGAGTCTACCCTGTCACCTATGCGATGGAAACAGTCGCACTAAGCCGAAGCCTAGTGGTACAAACTTTGATAATAATAATAAAACTCAATGCAATGTTAATGCACAATGCATATATATGTCACATCATTCCATGTTCTTATATTTTTCAAATATTTCATAATCACAATTCACATATAAACAAACATAAACATGGGCCCAAAGATAACTAACATGCTATTCAAAGTTCAGAGTTACTGTTTTGGTCTATAATGACACCATGTGTCTAGGCCCGTAGGCAATATATCAGTGGAATATTCCAACTAGGCATGAGCTTACTACCCAGTCTTTTCACTCATCCTAGCTTTAAATATTTATTTTTGAGGCTTACGACCCAGTCTTTTCACCTCAAAAATATTTTCATAATGACGCCCAGCGTCTAGCCCATAGGCAATCATAGGCATGCCGCCAAATACAGAACTCTGAAAATTGAATAACATACTAGACACACAATATTATTCATATTTCTCATTATTAATCTCTTTCTCATTTTCACATATTTAATCTAGGCTCATTGCCTTATTTTCACATTTTTTTCTCACTTTTCTCATTTTTCACATCTTTCTCATTTTTCTCACTATTTTCACTATTCTCATTTTTATCAATATCAATTCATTTCATTATACCACATATCTCATTTTTGCATTCACAACACATTACCCAATTACTTTGGGTATTTCCACATAATATACATATTTCACATTTTACACAATTTAGCCATTATTAATGGCTTTTCACAATGCATTTAACACATATATGACATTACAAATATCATAGCACATTATTCATACACAATCAATGTACCAAATAGCTTAACACATTTTCCAACCAAAATGTGTTAAGCCCAAATGTCATGCAAATATAAACAATATATTCAAAGTTTGTAAATACCTCCACTAGCAACCCAAAGCAAGCCTAAAACAACCTCCAATCCTATCTTTCCAACTTGCCCTTCACTACATAGATGTAGCAAATCAACCTCCCTCAATGCCTAAACCAAATGTGATAGCAAATAATCATTTAGTATCATATTTAATGGCATTTCCAATATTTAACCATAATTAAACATCACTCCTACAAATTTTTAAAAATTTAGCCTTTCCTTACTTTAACATTAGAATTCCATTCTACTACAATTAAATTAGTGTTTTAAGTTTATTTATGTTATTAAAAACATATTTTAATACATTTAAATTATTTACAGTATAAAAATATACTCTTATACACAAAATCTCAAAAATGGCATAACCTTCTCCCATTGAAGGTTTTCCATTCCAACACAATCCATTACTCATTTCAAGCTTATATTCATCACTTTTAACACTAAACAACATGCTTAAACAAATAAAATCACACAATTCAACCACTTTGGAAAATCACTTTTCCAAAACCCTAAATCTCCACTTCCATTCTCAAACTCCAACCAAACACAACCAAATCCAATATTTGACTTTAAAATATTTTTTTATGAATCCAAACAACACATGTAGAACCAATTTGCACAATTAAAGCTCATGTTTTCAAAACCCCAAAAATTCATAACCCTAAATTCTCTCTCTTCACCATTCTTTATCCAAACTCCATCATCTCTTCAATCTAACCTTAAAATCATTGTTAACTATCCAAAATAACATCATACACACCAATTCCAACAATTATAACATACTACTTCAAAAGTCCAAAACTCACATAAATCAATTTTCTATGGAATTCAAAGAAAAAAGTTGAGAACTTACTAATTGATGAAGAAACTTCTAAAACTCCACTTGAATCCTTAAAATTCTTTCAATCCTTAGTGTATGGAAGAATCAAAATCTTGTTTTAGACTCCCATGGAGTTTCTGCCCTTGTGGAGAAGAATAAGAAGAAGAAGACTTTTTAATTTTCTTTTTTCCTTTCATCTTTATTTTAAACCATATATATATATATATATTAAAATAATTTAATAATTACTTATTTAATTATTTATTTAATAAATTAAAAGTCCTATTTTTCCTTTTCCATTCAAAAATAATTTATTTTTGAATTATTTTATTAATTTTAAATTTCTAAAATTTATTTATAAAAATGCCATTGAACTTTGACTTTTTTTAAAAAGCGTTGACTTTTATATGTTATGTATATTTTCCATATATATCACATATATATTCCACTTTTTTTATTTAAAATCCCTTCATTTTTCATTTAAAACCATTAATTTAATTTATCCTTTTAAATTATAATTTATTTTATCAAATTTTTCAAAAATTAAAATTTTTTAAAATTTTGAAATATTACAATTCTCTCCCCCTAAAACAAATTTCGTCCTCGAAATTACCTGTTCTCAAGTCTGGAACAATTGGAAAAACTGACTCTGCATCGCCTGCACACTCTCCCATGTCTCCTCCTCAGTGGCATGATTCCTCCAAAGGACTTTCACGAGTGGCACCCTCTTATTCCTCAATTCATTAACCTCTTGTGCCAAAATCACAATTGGTTCTTCTTCGTAAGTCAGATCTAGATTCACCTCAATGGACTCCACTGAAAGATATGAGATGGGTTAGACTTGTATCTCTAAAGCATTGAGACATGGAAAACATTATGTATTCAATCCAACTCGGGTGGCAAAGCTAGTCTATAAGCCACTGGACCAACTCTCTCCAACACCTCATATGGTCCTATGAAATGAGGACTTAACTCTCCTTTGCGGCCAAATCTCAAAATTTTCTTCCATGGAGACACCTTCAGAACCACTTTATCTCCCACACTGAACTCAATATTTCTTCTCTTTAAATTTGAAAAGGATTTATGTCGATCTGAAGCTGCTTTCAAACGACCCCGAATCACCTTCACTTTCTCCTCTGTTTCCTTAATCAAATATGGACCAACCAGTTTACCTTCTCGAACCTCATCCCAACACATAGGTGTCCTATATCTCCTGCCATATAAGGCCTCATAAGGAGCCATCCCAATACTAGACTGATGACTGTTGTTATAAGCAAACTCAATTAGTGGGAAAAATCTGTCCCAATTCCCGGTAAAATCAATGATACAGATCCTCAACATAT
The DNA here is from genome assembly GCA_947685225.1 of Garcia nutans. NCBI lineage: Eukaryota > Viridiplantae > Streptophyta > Magnoliopsida > Malpighiales > Euphorbiaceae > Garcia > Garcia nutans. The sequence goes on from CANTUV010000013.1 coordinate 32,899,022, forward strand.
CCTCCAAAATCTGTATCAGTCTCTCTGACTACCCATCTATCTGAGAATGGAAAGCAGTACTAAAATGCAATCGAGAACCCAAAGCATCATGCAAACTCTTCCAAAACCTTAAATTAAATCAAGGTTCTTGATCCGACACCAAATAAACTAGGACTCCATGCAACCTAACTATCTCATTGATATACAGCTCAACCAACCTCTCAAGAGAATAATCTATCCAAACTGGAAGAAAATGAGTTATCTTCGTCATCTGATCAACTATCACCCAGATTGCATCATGCTTCTTCTGGGTCAAAGGCAGTCCAGTTACAAAATTCATTGTCACTCACTCCCATTTCCACTCTGGCACTGATAAAGGTTGGAGCAACCCTGAAGGAACTTGGTGCTCAGCCTTCACTTTCTGGCAAGTGAGACATCTGGATACAAATTCTACTATGTCCCTCTTCATACCTGACCACTAATAATTTCGCTTTAAGTCCTTATACATCTTGGTACTCCCAGGGTGCATAGCAAAAAGTGACTGATGTGATTCCTCTAATATCATCCTTTTCAATTCTGCATCATTAGGAATACACAATCTATCTTTATACCATAGACTACCATCATCCCTCACATAAAAATCTTGACTCTCCTCCTTCTAACAAACCAACACAATTTTTTGAATTCTCTCATTTGCCAACTGAGCCTCCCTAATATGATCCAACAAGACTGGCCTCATCTGCAACTGAGCCATCAAAGCACCATCATCAGAAGACTCAAATATAGCATGCAACGCTCTCAACTCAAGCAATGAGAGGGAGTAAGCAGTCAAACCTGGCAAAAACTTTCGACTCAAGGCATCAGCAACAACATTTGCCTTACCAGGATGATAATCAATCAAATAGTCATAGTCTTTAATCAACTCTAACCACCATCTCTGCCGAAGATTCAGCTCTCTCTGAACACCCAGTTATTTCAAACTCTTGTGATCCGTATAAATGAAACACTTTTCCCAATACAAGTAATGCCGCCAAATCTTCAAGGCAAAAACTATTGCTACTAATTTCAAATCATGTGTGGGGTAATTCAGCTCATGCGGTTTCAACTGTCGAGAGGCATAAGCAATGACTCTACCCTTCTGCATCAGAACACAACCTAAACCACTATGTGAAGCATCACTGTATATCACATATGGTTTACCTTCCACAGGCAGATTAAGGACAGGAGCCTGACTCAATATCTCCCTCAGCTGCTCAAAACTCGCCTGACACTGATCTGTCCACACAAATCTAACTCTTTTTCGAAGTAATCTGGTGAGTGGTGTAGCTATTATAGAAAAATCCTTCACAAACCGACGATAATAGCCTGTCAATCCTAGAAAACTTCTAACCTCTATCACAGTCTTCGGTGGACTCCAATTCAAGATAGCCTCAACTTTACTCAGATCAAATCTAATACCCTCTGCTGAAACCACATGACCAAGAAAAGCTACCCGATCGAGCCAAAACTCACACTTAGACAACTTAGCATACAACTGCTTCTCTCTCAGAGTCTGCAATGTAATCCGCAAATGCTTATCATGATCCTCCTCATTACGTGAATACACCAAGATGTTATCAATGAAGACCACCACAAACTGATTTAAATATGGTCTGAACACCCTGTTCATCAAATCCATAAAAGCTGTTGGTACATTCGTCAATCCAAAGGGCATCACCAGAAACTCATAATGCCCATACCTCGTGCGAAAAGCTATCTTGGGTACATCTACATCACTCACTCTCAACTGATGGTACCCTGATCTCAGATCGATCTTAGAGAATACTGGTGCTCCCTTCAACTGATCAAAGAGATCATCTATTTGAGGCAAAGGATACTTGTTCTTGATGGTCACCTTATTCAGCTGCCTATAATCAATACACAATCTCATGGTGCCATCCTTCTTCTTCACAAACAACACAGGCGCTTCCCACGGGGACACACTAGGGCGGACAAATTCTTTTTTCAACAACTCCTGCAACTGCACCTTCAATTCTCTCAACTCAGCAGGTGCCATCTGATAAGGGGTAATAGAGATAGGAGTGGTACCAGGCAACAAATCAATACCAAACTCCACTTCTCTCTCAGGAGGTACCCCTAGCAACTCATCAGGAAAAACATCTGAAAACTCGGCAACTGTGGGTATACTTTCAAGCAAAGACCCCACTACTCTAGTATCTATAACATGAGCAAGATAAGCCTCACATCCCTTTCGAATAATCCTCCCAGCTAAAATAGCTGAAACAAACATGGATGAAAGATATCTTTGCTCACTAGATACCATCACATCCCTACCATCACGTGTTCTCAAAGTAACACATTTTTTCTAACAGTCTACTACAGTCCCATGCTTGGATAACCAATCCATGCCTAAAATCATATCATACTCCCTGAAAGGCATCTCAATTAGGTCACCGATAAACTCCTCATCCTGAACAACAACTGGACTATCTCGGTGCATTCTGCTCACCACAACACTATGCCCTAAAGGATTTGTGACAAAACATCAAATCCTAAGGACTTAAAATGCAAATCACTCACAGGTAAGATGGATGCACTGATATAAGAATGAGTCGACCCAGGGTCTAATAATGCAAGAACTGAAGTACCAAATAATGTAAAAGTACCAGCAATAACAGCTGAAGCATCTGGCTGCCTCTGCATCACATAAACCCGCTGTGATGGTCCTGCCTCATCTGGTCTACTACCTCCAACTATAGAACCTCTTCTCTGACTAGATCCAGATCGACCACCTCTACCAAAATCTCTGCCACCATGACCCCCTCTGACATTGGGTCGAGAAACTACAGTATCTGCCTATCTAACCTCTGGTGGCTCGGGACAATCTCTGATAAAATGGTCTGACGACCCACATCTAAAACACACTCCTGAAGTACCTCTCTACCAGCAAACACCTTCGTGTGCTCTACCACAATGAACACAAGTAGGTGGAGCAGGTCTCTGAGCCACTGGGGTCGGAGCACTAGCTACTGAAACTGCAGGTCTCTGTCTCTGCTATTGTACTGACTTGCCAAACTGCCCCTGACTCCTACTAAACCTCTGAAAATATCCCCCTCGGCCTCTCTTCACTAATGAAGACCCTGCCTCTCTCTAGGGTCTGCTATCTCTGATCTTCTCAACCCTGGCAACTGCTTTAAGACCCAGTGCTCTCTCTACACTCCTGGCAGCTGCAACTAACTGAAAAAAATCTTGATACCAGGAGCCTGAGATAATGAAAATGATAGAGGGTCTTAGTCCCTCCTCAAACCTCCTGCACCTGTCAAACTCGTCAAAAATTATCCCACCAGCATAGTGACTCAACCGGATAAACTCGATCACTATCCTGGTATCCTGTCTCAGACTCAAGAACTCCATCTTCTTTGCATCTTTATACTCTCTCAGAGTATACTTCTCCTCAAATTCCGCAGAAAATCATCATAAGTCAGGATTGGTGGATCATCCAGAGCATGTGGAACCGTCTTCTACCAATCATATGCATCTCTCTGCAGAAGAGATCTGGCATGATCAAACTTCTCTTCCAGACTAGCCTGGAACTGAATGAATACCCTTTGAACCCTGTCTAGCCACTACTCTGCTACAACAGGGTCTATAGTACCAACAAAGTCCTCAGCTCCATACTTCCTCAGTTTATCATATTGCCTCACCGGCAACTGCGGCTGCGGCTGCGGCTGTGGTGGCTGCGAAACTGGAGCCTGCTTCAATAACTCTACCATATGCCATACCCAGCTAGGCGAAATCTCATCAGCTGCTGGTCTCACAGGCAAAGAAACAGACGCCTCACCAGCAGATACAACTCTAGCTCCATCTCTACCCTCATCCGAAGCCACACTCTCTGTGCTACCCTCAGCTGCCTGATGCGTCTGAGACTCCATAACTACCTATATCTGCAAACACATCAGAAATTACTATATCAAAGATCAGAAACTGCCAGTGCTAATGCATGTTTTACAATTAAAAACTATTTTCAAATCCTCCATTTTCTCTCATTATCAACCCACCTAGGTCGAAAACCTGAAACCTAGGCTCTGATACCAAAACAAATGTAACACCCTTATATCCTATTTACGTACAATACATATTTTCAGCATATATAAAATACGCATATACAGTACAATAATATCACAGACCGGTTTAATAAAAAAATTTTCACATTTCCAATTTAAAATTTCAAATTCTAAATATATAAAATTAAATAGCATATAAATATTCTTTACTTGTTATAGGAACCCAAAATAAATATTATATGTGAAAATCTCTGGAAAAAATTTGCCAGACTTTTGTCTGTAATTTGAACATCAAAAAATTCAGCAAAACACAACATGCGAAAAGAAAACACTCCCAAATAATTTCAAATCACTATCTCAACCATACTCCTCAATTTCACCAAGTTTCTCAAATATTTATATATATATATAATTTAAAACTCATTTACTCTCCCATTTCAAATACATTGACCCAAACATTCTTTATAATATACAATACATAAAATCCAAAACATAATATATTATGCATAATACTCAAAATGTATAATAAAATAAAAATATATACATGCTGCTGACAGTGTTTCTGATCTCGATTACAACTAAGCAAGCTCAACTACAAGTCTAGACCCGACCTGGTCTAGAAGAACTCTTTGGCTCAACTGAGTCTACCCTGTCACCAGTGCGATGGAAACAGTCGCGCTAAGCCGAAGCCTAGTAGTACAAACTTTGATAATAATAATAAAACTCAATGCAATGTCAATGCACAATGCATATATATGTCACATCATTCCATTTTCTTATATTTTTTAAATATTTCATAATCACAATTCACATATAAACAAACACAAACATGGGCCCAAAGATAACTAACATGCTATTTAAATTCCAAAGTTACTGTTTTGGTTTATAATGACACCATGTGTCTAGCCCCGTAGGCAATATATTAGTAGAATATTTCAACTAGGCATGAGCTTACGACCCAGTCTTTTCACTCATCCTAGCTTTAAATATTTATTTTTGAGACTTATGACCTAGTCTTTTCACCTCAAAAATATTTTCACAATGATGTCCAACGTCTATCCTATAGGCAATCATAGGTATGCCGCCAAACACAAAACTCTAAAAATTAAATAACATACTAGACACACAATATTATTTATATTTCTTATTATTAATCTCTTTCTCATTTTCACATATTCAATCTAGGCACATTGCCTTATTTTCACATTTTTCTCACTTTTCTCATTTTTCACATCTTTCTCGTTTTTCTCACTTTTCTCACTTTTCTCATTTTTATCAATATCAATTCATTTCATTATACCACATATCTCATTTTTGCATTCACAACACATTGCCCAATTACTTTGGGTATTTCCACATAATATATATATATTTCACATTTTACACAATTTAGCCATTATCAATGGCTTTTCACAGCGCATTTAACACATATATGACATTACAAATGTCATAGCACATTATTCATACACAATCAATATACCAAGTAGCTTAACACATTTTCCAACCAAAATGTGTTAAGCTCAAATGTCATGCAAATATAAATAATATATTCAAAGTTTGTACATACCTCCACTAGCAACCCAAAGCAAGCCTAAAATAACCTCCAATCCTATCTTTCCAACTTGCCCTTCACCACTTGGATGAAGCAAATCAACCTCTCTCAATGCCTAAACCAAATGTGATAGCAAATAATTATTTAGTATCACATTTAATGGCATTTTCAATATTTAACCATAATTAAACATCACTCCTACAAATTTCTAAAAATTTAGCCTTTCCTTATTTTAACATTAGAATTCCATTCTACTATAATTAAATTAATGTTTTAAGTTTATTTATATTATTAAAAATATATGTTAATACATTTAAATCATTTACATTATAAAAATACACTCTTATGCACAAAATCTCAAAAATGGCATAACCTTCCTCCATTGAAGGTTTTCCATTCCAACACAATCCATTACTCATTTCAAGCTTATATTCATCACTTTTAACACTAAACAACATGCTTAAACAAATAAAATCACTCAATTCAACAACTTTGGAAAATCACTTTTCCAAAACCCTAAATCTCCACTTCCATTCTCAAACTCCAACCAAACACAACCAAATCCAATATTTGACTTTAAAATACTTGTTTATAAATCAAAACAACACATTTAGAACAATTTTCATAATTAAAGCTCATGTTTTCAAAACCCCAAAAATTCATAACCCTAAATTCTCTCTCTTCACCATTCTTTATCCAAACTCCATCATCTCTTCAATCTAATCTTAAAATCATTGTTAACTACCCAAAATAACATCATACACACCAATTCCAACAATTATAACATACTACTTCAAAAGTCCAAAACTCACATAAATCAATTTTCCATAGAATTCAAAGAAAAGAGTTGGAAACTTACTAATTGATGAAGAAACTTCTAAAACTCCACTTGAATCCTTAAAATTCTTTCAATCCTTGGTGTATGGAAGAATAAAAATCTTGGGTTATACTCCCATGGAGTTTTGGCCCTTGTGGAGAAGAAGAAGAAGAAGAAGACTTTTTAATTTTCTTTTTTCCTTTCATCTTTATTTTAAACCATATATATATATATATTAAAATAATTTAATAATTATTTATTTAATAAATTAAAAGTCCTAATTTTCCTCTTCCATTCAAATATAATTTATTTTTAAATTATTTTATTAATTTTAAATTTCTAAAATTTATTTACAAAAATGCCATTGGACTTTGACTTTTCTTTTAAAAAGTGTTGACTTTTATATGTTATGTATATTTTGCATATATATCATATATATATTCCACTTTTTCATTTAAAATCCCTTTATTTTTCATTTAAAACCATTAATTTAATTTATTCTTTTAAATTATAATTTATTTTATCAAATTTTTCAAAAATTAAAAATTTTTAAAAATTTTGGGATATTACATATTTAGTGGGCATTCATGCCATAATGATCAAATTCTATACAGTGGACATTAAATTGCCAATAGTGACTCGTTATCCAAATCTAATATCTGAGTTCAGTGTGTATAGGCATAATTAAAGAAGTTATCTGCATTGAAAATAATGTGTTATATGGTTATTGTAAAGTTAACTAATTCTGAATTTAATGGTGTTTAGTATTTTAAGTTTCAATGAATTTATTAATTTCTTTATTTAATATTCTAAAAGTAATAATTTCCATTGTTTCTAAATCATTTTATGTATAGTTCTCTTTCTTTTAAATTTTCTTGCATATTGTAAATACATAAGCACCACTAAGCTTTGCTTAGCGTGTTAGAATTATTTTCTGACACGTAGATCAAATAAGAAGAGTTGAGACTGTAGAGTAAGAGATATGCATTCCTAGTCAATTGCATCAAAAAGGTTCAAAGAACAATATTATAAATATTATATTCTATATAGTTCACATGGCAATACTTTATAATTTTGTATGACAGTTGTATAATTTTAAGAGTAGTTTGAGAATTATAATAATGTAAGTTAACAATGAGAGTTCTTTGTAAATTAACAGATATATGTTTATAATATAGGCATGATTATAATAGTTATTTTGAAAGTTTAATAACTGCGTTAATACATAAAAGTATTTTGGTTTTATTTTTATAATACATATATAGACAAGTGTGAGTATTTAGGTGACAACACCTATGTAGTTAAGTGTATATAGACTATTTAGGGGGTGTTACACATGACTTTGTCTAGAACTTCAATGGTTCAAATAATTTATTTATTAGGGAGTATGTGGTGCATATTATAAGATTCTCCTTAAATTTTGTAAAGAAGACAAACGTATTTGACACTATTTTACATTTTGTTTTTACTCGGTTAAATCAGGATATTATTTTTCTATGGGTATGCATACAAATTTCCTCTCTCCCTATGTTCCAAGTGATTGTGTTTCTCTTTGGAGCCTCCAAGTCCCACCAAAAGTCTTTTTTTGGCATTCTGTGAGGTTCTACAAACCAAAGCTATGGTTGCAAGTAGAGAAGTTATTATCGATGTCCAATGCCATGCTTGTGGGGATCTAGAAGATATTGATCATGTTTTAGTCTCTTGTCCTCAAGCCTCTAGAAAATGGAGTTCAGCACATGTCAACATTAATGGGTTGCAAGTTTCTAACCTTTTTGCTAATATTTTCTCTAAATAAGATGTGCAACATCCATCAAAGATTATTATGATTGCTTGGAGCTTATGGTACCATCACAACATAGCCATTTGAGGGAATGTTCAAAGTTCTACAGCTGATGTCATTCTTTTTGCATTGTCTACCTTAGCGGATTGAGTTGATGCAATAAAGAGGTTACTCATGCTCAGCTTTATAGGTTATTAGATCATTAAGATGAGAAAGACAACCTATTAATCATATCAAATGTAATGTCAATGGAGATATTGTAACACTCATGAATTTCAAATACTACTAAATAATTAATTTGAAGAGTAGTTGAGATGTTGGAAGAGAGAAATACAAGATATATTCAAGATATATACATAATATATATTTGATGTGTACATAAAATATACATTACATATACATATGCATAACATATATATAAAGTATATATGATATATATATTTATTGGTGGAAGATGATGATGATGATAATAATAATAATAATAATAATAATAATAATAATAAATAAAAAGAAAGTCAAAGGAAGAATAAAATATGTGGTTGGAAATTAAAGAGAAAATAATTAAATAATTAATATTTTGTAATTACATATAAATGTAAAGGAAAAAATGGGAAATTAAAATATATAAAAACTATCTTCATCTTCTTCCTCGCCATTTTTGGCTGAAATTGTAAGGGAAGAGATGGAGAGGATTTTGTTTCTTCAACTACTTCAAACTTGACCAAAATTCTTAAGGAATCAAGTTAGTTTTGAAGAAAGATTAATGTTTCAAGTAAGTTTCCTCTCTTTAAAGCTTTATTTTGTTGTATTTTAAGATTATGTATGAATAAGTTAGTGAGAGAAAGCTGTATTTAATTGTTAAAGTTGATAGTAATTGAGTTAATATGGTGAATATTTGATAATTTGATGACCAATTTGTGGAGATGAGCATAAATGATGAAATTAGGGTTTTGTAGTGAATATGTACAATTATGGTTTCTAGTATGGATATTTATAATTATGATGATTGATTGATTTAGTGTTATTTTAATGTATATGTTATGATTTTAAGGTCATTTGTTAAATATAAGAGAGTTTGGATGAAGTTAGAGTTTATAGAAGGTTATGTGAAATTAGAGTTTTGGATAGAGGTTGATATAATTATTGAAATGAGTTATTTTAATGTTATATTGATGCATATGTAATGAATTTATGGTTAAATATTGGAAATAAGTTGGGTAGGATGAATTTTGAATAAAGTAACTAATGGTGAAATTAAAGTTTTATTGGAATTTTGATGGAAAATTGTACGTTTAATGGTAGTTTGCTATAAATTGACCTTGGAAATGGATTTAAAGTAAATAATGTTGCTTATTATTGGTTATGTATGTTAGGTCAAGGTACCTCAAGGGAAGATAGTTATGGTTTTGGTGAAGAAAGAGGTTTGGAGTAGTTTTAGAGCTAAGAAAAGGTTAGTACATAATTTAATGTTGTTTTAATAGAATTGTTGTTGACATGACACATTATGACTTTGTGAATGTGTTATATCCCTTTAATTTTGGTTTTGGTAGGATATGAGTACTATACAATTAAAGAATGTGATTAATACATGAATATGTAAGATGAGCCATTGTAAAATGGATATTGCAATGTTTATGTGCATAATGTATAACATGTGAGATATGCTAAAATTGAGTAAAAATATGAGAAATGAACAATGTGATAGGAAATGAAAAATAAAATGTCAAAACTATAAAAGAAAGAGTAAATGTGATGGAATTGAGAAATGCGATAAAGAGATGAGAATGTGAAATAATAATATGTTATTATCTATTTGTAACTTATACAATTACTAGTCCAGTATTATTGAGATTGGTTATGCATGCATTGATAGACCTGAGCAGAGCTAGATCATGAGATTAAAATTGGAAATGGATCCGAACAAAGTTGGGTCATGAAATTGATGTGATAACTAAACTTAGTAATTGTGTAGGAGTTATTAGGCCTAATGTGTGTGTAATTGTGGGATGAATATATATATAACGAATAAATTATTAATAAAATATGGCTATATTAATAATGCAAATTACATTATGAAGTTAAAGTATTTTAATGTATATATATGTTATTTTTATAGGTGTATCACTAAGTATAGGCTAAGCATGGTTATATGAATCGCGCAAGTGAAAGAATTGTCGATCAGTGAGATTGGATTGTGGATGATATTTGGGGATCTCTAGGGTGCCACAAGACCAACATTGTCTATTGCATACATGTATAGTTTTGATAGTTATATATTTTGGTTTGTATAATATGATAATAGAATATGTGTGTAATATCCCAAAATGTGCCCTAGAAGTATTGATATAATTGTTATTTCATTTGAATCTAATGTATATGTGTTATTAAAAAGGAAAAGATTATTTAGAGAGAATGTATATGTTGTATATATGGTAATATATGTAACATATATGTTGGTCAAAATGGTGGGTCAAGGTATGAAGATATTTAATTTGTGAAGTGTGAAGTTACTAAAAAGGGCAAATGAATGATATAGGAGTTGGAATGTTTTAAAGAGGGTATTTTAGTCATTTTCATTTTGAATTGTTTGGTGGAGATTTAAAGAGAAGAGGAAGTTGACTTTTCTCATTTCTTCTTCTTTCCTTTCTCTTTCCATGGCCGGCCACCCTATAGCAAGAGAGAGCAAGTTTTGTTTTGATGTTCAAGCTCAAAATTGAAGGGGTTTTCAAGTGATTAAGTGAAACTCCAAGAAGTTTTATTATTTTGGTAAGTTCTCTCTCTTGATTTCTTTTGTTTTCTTGAAGTAAGGTTTGAGTTTGATGGTAGATGTTTGAATTAGGAGTGTGTTGGTTGTAGTATGTTGAAGTATGTTTGATTTAATTAATTATGGTGTTGGTTTTAGTTTAAAGATAAGAAGTTAGGTTGGTGTTGGTGATGGAAGAGTAAGAGTTGTGTTTAGTGAAATTTTTTCTGTTTTACAATTAGTAAAGGCTGTGACTTGTATGATTTTTAATTAAATATAGAAAAATGTTCTTGAAGTGAATTTTTGATATGTTGTGTCTCTATGAGTCTAGAATGACTGAAAAATATGTTGATTCGATTTTGGAATGGTTATGATTTTGGAAAGATTATTTTTACTAAACCTGTTCCAGCAGGTACCTTAACTGAGACAACTATATTTCGGGATTTTTAATAAAATGTATAAAAATCATATTCAATTGAATTTTGGATATGTTGTTTCTTAGTGAGTCTAGTATTTGAGAAAAATAATTTGGAACCACGTTGATTGAATTTAGTTTATGGAATTCACAAAGTTCAGAACTGCTGCCAGGATGCAGGGCAATTGAGGCAGTCTGGTTGGGTGAACTATTTGACCAAGATTTTGTGTTCAGTTTGATCTGAAATTTTAAATGAATAATTTTAAGATGTAAAATTTAGTTCTGTAAAAATTTTAGAATTTTTAGTCAAGTAGATTATTTTATACAATTTTTCAAAATAAGAATAGAGTAGAGTCTAAAACCAGAATGTACTATTCATATGGTCATTTTGCTAATACTCCTTTTGGATTAGGTTGTGAAGAGGTTGAATTGCCCTAGCCTAAGTGTTGAGGATTCTTGGAAGAGTAAGTGTATAGATTGGTGTGAGTTGGTTTTAAGGTAAGTACAAATTACATTATTTCATACATTCATATGATGTTGAGATTTGACATACATTTGATTATAAATGTGTTAAGAAATCTAATACATTGTTAATGCATATTAATAATGTATGTTTGGTATGATGTGAATGTTGTGATGAGTATGTAAAATATGTGTTAATGCCATTGATTATATCCATTTGAATGATGAAATGAAATAGGGAATATGAAATGTAAAAGATGTGATGATGAAATGAAATGTGAAAGATATGATATTATGAAGAATTGTTTTATTGTGATTTGAGATCATTTGAGATATGATGCCATGGTTATTGGCTATGATATGCAAATGAAATATATAATGGAGGCATGGTTGCCTAATTAATTGTGGAATATGAAATGAGAAATAAAATGAAAATATATTGATAAACAAATGAATGAAATGATTGTGTGCCTAATATGTTTATTCAATTTTCAGAGTTCTGGTTTTGGCGGCATGCCTATGAATAACTGGATAGGTGAAATGACCGGGTCGTAAGCCGATTCCAGTTGAAAAATGTGAAATGTGATGTTTTTGGGGTGAAATGACCGGGTCATAAGCCTCAAAAACAAATTATTGAAACTAGATTGGGTGAAATGACTGGGTCGTAAACTCAAATCTAGTTGATTATCCATGGATAAATGTATTGATGATTATGATTATAGACCAAAACAGTAACTCTGAACTTTGAATGACATATTAGATTATTTTTGGGCCCATGCTTGTGTTTGTTTAAATGTGACTATTGAATGGTGAAACAAATGAATAATGAGATGACTACTATACATACATTATTGAAACCGGTAAGATTTGAAATATAATATTCTCTTGAATTGATCTTGAATCTTTATTGTGTGACATTAGCATGGCATTAAAGCATCATAGCACTGTAATTTGTACAACTAAGCCGTTGGCTTAGCGCGAATGTGATTCTTCGCGCAGGTGACAGGGAAGAACCAGAGAGTTCCTCTAGGCCGAGTCGAGTCTAGATTTTGAGGTGTTGATAGTGGGCTTAAAGATCAAAGACTGACTGCCAAAGAAATGTATAAATTTTATGGGTTGTAAAACTTGAGTTTGGATATATATGAATTTGTAAATATTGTTATTTTCCGCTGCATAGTGAACAAATATTTTATCTACTGTATTTCATAATAAACCTTTACTTTATGTTGTACTAGAAGTGTAAATCCTTTTTGCAGGTTGTAGTTGAGGTTATAAGGGGGATTTATTGGGAGTGTACTGAGAATGATTTTGTTTGCATTGGTTTATGTAAAATATTTTTAAATATCAGAAAAAAACCAGTTTTGTCGACACTTGGGACTCAATTTTTAGGCAAAACTATGGCAAAAATTTCTGTAAAAATCGGAACTAAAAATTTGACTAAGTAAAATTGGTAACAACATTAGGATAGTGTGGCGCCTCTACTCGGCTTACATATGTAGGTCGGGAAGGGGTGTTACAATGTGGATTGAACATGTTTTCAGGGGACATTTAGTATGTATATGTGATTATATTGGGTATTGTTTATATTAAGGAACTTTTGGATGTAATTAATGAAAGAGTGATTTTGTAATGAAATGTTCGTGATAAATGGAGCAAGTGTTGGATTTTGTAAAATCTATATTTTGGGAGTGTTCAATTGCAACACCCTTATACTCCATATATGTATAATATACACACAACTAGTATATGTAAAATAAGCATATACGGTATAAGAATGTCACAATCGATTTATTAAAAATTTTCATATTTCCCATTTTTTTAAAAGATTTATATTTATTATATATATATATATATCAAAACACGTAATACCTTACATTACTCCATTATTTAAAACATTCTTTATAATCCACACTATATACATACTCCTAAAACATAATATTAAAATGTACAATAATATAAAATTTATACATGCTAGCAAAATGGTTTCGTTCTTGATGTAGCAACATGCTTCAGTCTCAATCAACACAAGCCTAGACCCAATATGGTCTAGTAGAACTCTTTGGCTCTATCAGATCACCTCTATCACCTGCGCGATGAGTTACAATTGCGCTAAGCCATAGGCGTAGTGGTATAAACTTTGATAATAACAAAACTTTTAAAACAATGCCAATGCAACATGCTCATATGTTATACCATAATATGACTTTCAAGTTCACTTAATAACTCACACGAACACATACACAAGCATGGGCCTAAACAAACTAATACATCATTCACATTCAAAAGTTACTGTTTTGGTCCATAATGACACCATGTGTCTAGCCCTGGAGGCAAATCATATCATAGTGACGCCAAGTGTCTAGCCCCAAAGGTAAATAGTGAGGATAAGCTCATATTTAACATCCCAACCAGGCTTCAAGGGCTAAGCCTAACCCAGCTTCAAGGGACTGTTACATCATAGACATGCCGCCAAACACAGAACTCTGAAAATTGAATAGCATACTAGGCACACAGTTATTTCATATTTTCCATTCTCAATTCCTTTCACATATTTCCATTTTTTCCTATTCATATCAATGTTATTTCATTTCAACATTTCATCACGTCACAGGGTATTTCATAATAAAACCACATTACCCATACACTTTGGGTTATTTTCACAATTTGCACATAGTTCACATTTTATTCAATCTAACCATTAACAATGGCTTTTCATAATGCGTAATAGTACATACATAGCAATTCACAAGTCTTAGTACCATGTTCATGAATACTTAATGTATCAAGTAGCTTAACACATTTTTCATCAAAAATGTGTTTAGGCCAAATGTAATGCAATCATATTTCATTTATCAAGAGTTTGTGCATACATTAGAAAGTACTCCAAAACTCCCTCCAACTTTCTCTTACAAGTTGCCCTTCAACACTAGGGTTGGACAAACTATTCTCTCTCAATGCCTAAGCCAAATGTGATCATAAACAGCCATTTAATATCACATTTTAAGGCATTCTCAATATCAAACCATTTAAATAGGAATCACAAATGAAAGACAAAGAAAAGAGTTATCCTCAAGTAACACGTCCAACAACACGGGTGTGTTAATGACCGTGTCATTAACTCACTCATACAGAAACATTGACACGTCCAATGATATGGGTGTGTTACTGCTTGTGTCATTCATTCTGTCTCATAGAAACTTTATCATGCTCAACAACACGGGCGTGTTCATAGCTGTGCCAATTATTTGGCCTTACAGAAGCTATGACATGCTCGGGGACATGGCCGTGTTAATGGTCATGCCATCAATGTTGAACTCAGCACCGTTGACATGCCCAATAACATGGCCATGTCACTGGCCGTGTCAGGCAAAATCTGCATTTTGTACACTTAACCATTTCAACACAACCACTTCCAAACTCAACTTAAATTTAATCACTACTTTAATCCAACCTTAAAATTATAATTAACTACTCAAAACCAACTTCATACATACCCAAATAAGCTATTAAAATATGCTAATAAATAATCCCAAAATTCAAATATCATGTTCTTCTATAGAATTCCAAAGAACTTGCAAAATTGATAAAGTAACTTATCAATTGATGAAGAAGCCTCAACATCTTCACTTGAATCCTTAAAATCCCTTATAAAATTGGTGTATGGAAGAAGAAACTCTCCTTGCTCACTCTCTCTTTCTAGCTCACAATAAAGAAAAAGGAAGAAAAGAAAAGATTCTTCTCTTTTCTTTCATCCTTATCTATATATATAATAATAATAATAATAACTATGCACTTAATTATACAATATATATATAATGTATATCTTGAATATATGTATATATCTTATATATATCATATTTACTTCAATATATATATATATATATCAAATATTCTTTCTACTAAATCATTTAATATCCTTTCATTTTTCCATTTAAATTATTTATTTAATTATCCAATTTAATTTTAATTTATTTTATTCAATAATTAAAAATTAGGGATGTTACAATTCTCTCCCCCTTAAGAAAATTTTGTTTGCGAAATTATCTACTATCAACTATGGAATAACTGGGGATACTGACTCCGCATCAATTGCTCACTTTCTCATGTTGCCTCCTCAATGGCATGATTCCTCCAAAGGACTTTCACAAGTGGTATTTTTTTTATTTATCAACTCTTTCATTTCTCGTGCTAAAATCGCCAACAGTTCTTCTTCGTAAGTTAGATCCGAACTCACCTCAATGGATTCCAGTGATAAAATATGAGATGGGTCTGACCTGTACCTTTGAAGCATAGAGACATGAAAAATATTATGTATTCGGTCTAACTCAGGCGGCAAAGCCAACTTGTAAGCTACTGGACCAACTCTCTATAGAATCTCATATGGTCATATGAAACGAGGACTCAACTTTCCTTTACGACTGAATCTCAAAATCTTTTTCCACGGAGATACTTTCAAAATTCCTTTATCTCCCACATTGAACTCTATATCCTTCCTCTTCAAATTTATGTTTCAAAATTGCTTTCAAACGACTCTGAATCAATTTTACTTTCTCTTATGTCTCCTTAATCAAATCAAGATGAACCGTTTACCTTCTCCAACCTCATCCCAACATAAAGGTGTTCTGCATCTTCTGTCATACAATACCTCATAAGGTGCCATCCCAATACTGGACTGATGACTTTTATATGCAAACTTAATCAATGGTAAAAACCTATCCCAGCTCCCTGTGAAATCAATGACACAACTCCTCAACATATCCTCTAAAATTTGTATCACTCTCTCTGACTGCCCATCTATGTGGGGATGAAAAGCAGTACTAAAATGTAATCAAGAACCTAAAGCATCCTGCAAACACCTCCAAAATTGGGATGTAAATCGAGGATGCAACCTCACTATCTCATTGATATACAACTCAACCAACTTTTCAAGGGAGTAATCCATCCAAACTAGAAGAAAATGAGATGTCTTCATCATCCAATCAACAATCACCCAAATTGCATCATGCTTCTTTTGGGTCAAAGGTAATCCAATTATAAAATCCATCGTCACTCATTCCCATTTCCACTCTGGTACTGACAATGGCTGAAGCAACCCTAAAGGAACTTGGTGCTCAGCTTTCACTCTCTAACAAGTGAGACATCTGGACATAAATTTTGCTATGTCCCTCTTCATACTTGACCACTAATAATGTTGTTTCAAATATTAATACATCTTGGTATTATCAGGATGCATAGCATAAACTAATTGATGTACTTCCTTTAATATCATCCTCTTCAATTCTGCATCATCAGGCATGCACAATCTATTTTTATACCATAAACTGCCATCATTTCTTACATGAACGCCTCGACTCTCGTATTGTTGGCAATCTAATACAATCTTCTAGCTCTTCTTATCTGCCAACTGGGTTCCCTAACCTGATCTAACAACACTGGCCTCAATTACAATTAGGTCATCAATGAACCATCATCACAAGACTTAAATCTGGCATGCAACGCTCTCAACTCAACAAGCAACAAGAGTGAATAAGCAGTCAAACCTGCCAAAGACTTCCTACTCAAGGCATCAACAACAACATTTGTCTTGCCAGGATGATAATCAATAAAGCAGTCATAGTCTTTAATCAACTCTAACCGTCGCCTCTGCCGAAGATTCAACTCTTTCTGAACAATTAAGTACTTCAAACTCTTGTGATCTATATAAATGAAACACTTCTCCCCATATAAGTAATGTCACCAAATATTCAAGGCAAAAACTATGGCTGCAAATTTCAAATCATGAGTCGGGTAATTCAGCTCATGCGGCTTCAACTGTCTAGAGGCATAAGCAATGACTCTACCCTCCTGTATCAGAACACAACCTAAACCACTATGTGAAGCATCACTGTAAATCACATAAGATTTTTCTTCCACAAGCAGGGTAAGGATAGGAGCCTGAATCAACATCTCCCTCAGCTGCTCAAAACTAGCCTAACACCGATCCTTCTACATAAATCTAACTCCCTTCCAAAGTAATCTAGTGAGTGGTGTAGCTATCATAGAAAAACCCTTCATAAATTGACTATAATAGCCTACTAATCCCAGAAAACTTCTAACCTCTGTCACAGTCTTAGGTAGACTCCAATTCAAGATTGCCTCAACTTTACTTGGATCAACTATAATACCCTCTGCTGAAACCAGATGACTGAGAAAAGTCACTTGATCGAGCCAAAACTAACATTTAGATAGCTTAGCATACAACTGTTTCTCTCTCAGATTCTGCAATACAATCCACAAATGCCTGTCATGATCCTCCTCATTACGTGAATATACTAGAATATCATCAATGAAAACCACCACAAACTAATCTAAATAAAGTCTGAATACCCTGTTCATCAAATCCATAAATGTTGTTAGTGCATTCATCAATCCAAAGGGTATCACCAAAAACTCATAATGCCCAAACCTCGTACGAAAAGTTGTCTAAGGTACATCCATATCTCTGACTCTCAACTGATAGTACCCTGATCTTAGATCAATCTTAAAGAATACTGCTGCTCCTTTTAACTGATTAACGAGATCATCTGTCCAAGGCAATGGATACTAATTCTTGATGGTCAACTTATTCAACTGCCGGTAATCAATACACAATCTCAAGGTTCTATCTTTCTTCTTCAAAAACAACACAGGAGCTCTCCATGGGGACACACTAAGGTGAATGAACCCATTATCCTGCAACTCCTACAACTGTACCTTTAACTCTCTCAACTTAGCAAGTGCCATACGGTAAGGAGTAATAGAGATGAGAGTGGTACCAGGCAATAAATCGATACCAAACTCAACCTCTCTCTCAGGGGGTATCCCTGGCAACTCCTCAGGAAAAATATCTGAAAACTAGGCAACTGTGGATATATTGTCATGCTGGGACCCCACTACTCTAGTATCTACAACATGAGCAAGATAAGCCTCACATCCCTTCCAAATCATCCTACTCACTGAAACAGCTGAAACAAACATGGATGAAAGATGTCTCTGCTTACTAGATACCATCACATTTCTACCATCGTATGTTCTTAAGGTAACATGTTTCCGCTGGCACTCTACCACAATCTCATGCCTAAAATCAAATCATACTCCCTGAAAAGGCATCTCAATCATATCATCGAGAAACTCCTCATCCTGAACCACAACCGGACTATCTCGGTGCACCCTGCTAACCACAATAATGTTCCTTAAATGATTTGTCATAAAGGATTTGTTACCAAAACATCAAATCCTAGGGACTCTGAATGTAAATCACTCACAGGCAAGATGGATGCACTAATGTATGAATGAGTCGACCCAGGGTCTATCAATGCAAGAACTGAAGTACCGAATAAAGAAAAAGTACCAACAATAATGTTGAAGCATCTGGCTACCTCTGCATCACATAGACCCGTTGCGATGGCCCTGCCTCATCTGGTCTACCTTCGGCTGTAGAACCTCCCTCTGACCAGACCTAGATCTACCAACCCTACCAAAACCTCTGCTACCATGACCCCCCTCTAGCACTGGATTGATAAGCTATAATATCTGTCTATTTATCCTCTGGTGACTCTAGACAATCTCTGAGAAAGTGATCTGGCAACCCACAACTGTAACACACTGCTAGTGCACCTGTCCTCCAGCAAACACCCTCGTGTGCCCTATCACAATGGACACAGGTAGGTGGAACTGGCCTCTAAACTACTGGGGTCAGAGCACTAGCCACTGAAACTGCAGGTCTCTGTCTTTGTTGTTGTATTGACCTGCCACACTGATCCTGGCTCCTACTAAATCTTTGAAAATATCCCCCTTGTCCTCTCTTCACTGATGAAGATCCTGTCTCACTCTGGGGTCTCCTAGCTCTGGTTTCCTCAACCCTAGTAGCTACTACAAGACCCTGTGCTCTCTCAACACTCCTGGCAGCTGCAACCAATTGGGAAAAATCCTGGTACTGAGAGCCTAATATAATGTACATGATAGAGGGTCTCAGCCCCTCCTCAAACCTCCAGCACTGGTCAATCTCATCAGAAATGTTTCCACCAGCATACTGACTCAGTTGAGTAAACTCTATCTCATACTCCAACATTGTCCTGGTATCCTGCCTCAAACTCAGGAACTCTTTCTTTTTCGCATCCTTATACTCCCTTGGAGTATACATTTGCTCAAATTTCGCAGAAAATCATCATAGGTTAGGATTGGTGGATCATCCAGAGCATGTGGAAGCATCTTCCACCAATCATATGCATCCTTCTACAGAAGAGATCTGGCATAATCAAACTTCTCCTCTGGAATAGCCTACAGCTGGATGAAACTCTCTAGACCCTGTCTAGCCATTGCTATGCTATAGTAGGGTCTGTAGTACCAACAAAGTCTGTGGATCCAAATTTCCTCAGCTTATCGTACTTTCGCATCGGCAACTGCTATAGTGGATGTGGCTGTGGTAGCAACTGCGGGTGCTGAATTGGAGACTGCCTCAACAGCTCCACCATATGTCGACCCAGCCCGCACGAAATCTCATCAGTTCTTGGTCTCCCTAGCACAGGAGCAGGTACCTCTCCAGCAATCTCAGCTCTAGCTCCATCTCTACCCTTACTAGGAGCCACACTCTCTGCACTACCCTTTACAGACTGATGCGTCTGAGATGCCATAACTATCTACATCTGCAAACACAACAGAAATTGCCACATCAAAGATCAAAAACTGCCAGTGTCAATACATGTATCATAATTGAAAACCATATTTAAAAATTCTCATTTTCTCTCTCTAACATCCCACCTAGGTCGAAAACCTTAAACTTAAGCTCTGATACCAAAATAAATATAACACTCCTATACTCCATATACGTATAATACACACACAACCAGTATATGTAAAATACATGTATACGGTATAAGAATGTCATAATCGATTTATTAAAAATTTCCATATTTCCCATTTTTTAAAAGATTTTATTTATACAGATATATATATATATACCAAAACACGTAATACCTTACATTACTCCATTATTTAAAATATTCTTTATAATCCACACTATATACATACTCCCAAAATATAATATTAAAATGTACAATAAAATAAAATTTATACATGCTGGCAAAATGGCTTCGTTCTTGATGTAGCAACACGCTTCAGTCTCAATCAACACAAGACTAGACTTGATCTGGTCTAGTAGAACTCTCTGGCTCTACCGGATCACCTCTGTCACCTGCACAATGAGTTACAATTGCTCTAAGCCATAGGCCTATTAGTACAAACTTTGATAATAACAATACTTTTAAAATAATGCCAATGCAAATGCTCATATGTTATGCCATAATATGACTTTCAAGTTCACTTAATAACTCACATGAACACATACACAAGCATAGGCCCAAACAAACTAATACATCATTCAAATTTTAGAGTTACTGTTTTGGCCCATAATGACACCATGTGTCTAGCCCCGAAGGTAAACATATCATAGTGACACCAAGCGTCTAGCCCCAAAGGCAAATAGTGAGGATAAGCTCATATGTAACATCCCAGCCAGGCTTCTAGGGCTAAGCCTAACCCAGCTTCAAGAGACTGTTACATCATAGACAAGCTGCCAAATACAGAACTCTAAAAATTGAATAACATACTAGGCATACAGTTATTTCATATTTTCCATTCTCAATTCCTTTCACATATTTCCATTTTTTCCCATTCATATCAATGTTATTTCATTTCAACATTTCATCACATCACAGGGTATTTCATAATAAAACCACATTACCCATACACTTTGGGTCATTTTCACAATTTGCACATAGTTCACATTTTATTCAATCTAGACATTAACAATAGCTTTTCACAATGCATAACAGTGCATACATAGTAATTCACAAAGTCTTAGCACCATGTTCATGTATACTTAATGTATCAAGTAGCTTAACACATTTTCCATCAAAAATGTGTTAGGCCAAATGTAATGCAATCATATTCCATTTATTAAGAGTTTGTACATACCTTAGAAAGAACTCCAAAACTCCCTCCAGCCTTCTTTTCCAAGTTTCCCTTCAACATTAGGGTTGGGCAAACTATTCTCTCTCAATGTCTAATCCAAATATGATCATAAACAACCATTTAATATTACATTCTAAGGCATTCTCAACATCAAACCATTTAAATAGGAATCACAAACGAAAGATGAAGAAAAGAGTTATCCTCAAGTAACACGTCCAACAACACAGGCATGTTAATGACCGTGTCATTAACTCACTCATACAGAAGCATTGACACGTCCAATGAAATGAGCGTGTTATTGCCCGTGTCATTCATTCTGCCTCACAGAAACTTTGACATGCTCAACAACACAGACGTGTTCATGGCCGTGTCAATTATTTTGCCTTATAGAAACTATGACATGCTCAGGGCCATGACCTTGTTAATGGTCGTGTCATTAACATTGAACTCAACACCGTTGACATGCCCAATGACATGGCCGTGTCAGGTAAAATTGGCATTTCATACACTTAACCATTTCAACACAACTACTTCCAAACTCAACTTAAATTCAATCAATTCTTTAATCCAACCTTAAAATCATCATTAACTGCTCAAAACCAACTTCATACATACCCGAATAAGCTATTAAAATATGCTAATAAACAATCTCAAAATTCAAATATCATGTTCTTCCATAGAATTCTAAAGAACTTGCAAAATTGATAAAAATAACTTACCAATTGATGAAGAATCCTCAAGATCTTCATTTGAATCCTTGAAATTCCTTATAAATTTGGTGTATGGAAGAAGAAACTCTTCTTGCTCACACTCTCTCTCTCTAGCTCACGTCAAAGAAGAAGGAAGAAAAGAAAAGACTCTTCTAGTTTCTTTCACCCTTATCTATATATATATAATAATAACTATGCACTTAATCATACAATATATATGTAATGTATATCTTGAATATATGTATATATCTTATATATATATCATATTTACTTCAAATATATATATTTCAAATATTCTTTCTACTAAATCATTTAATATCCTTTAATTTTTTCCATTTAAATTATTTATTTAATTATCCAATTTAATTTTAATTTTTTATTCAATATTAAAAAATTAGGGGTGTTACATCAATTTTATACAAGTTGTGTGTTTGATGTTTTGAGAAATATTGAAATTTTTTTAGATAAGTTCTATTAAATATACTATTTTAAAATTTATAAAATGTATGGATTTATTAGTTAAATTTTTCTTTAAATTATATAAATATTTTGAGATCAATTATAACGGTTTCTACAGTGATTCGACGGACATTCTTATATTCTATACATGTACTCTACATATATGGATATTTATACTATACGTATATAGAGTATAAAGGTATTACATATATTTTTGCCAAAAAAAAAAACAAATCCAGCCACTGTGAGCGAGGGATTTTCGGCCCCACTCTCACATGGAATGGTTCTTGCGACTTCGGCACTGTTAGACTCAGGGCCTTAGAGAACACGGGCCTAAGCCCGGAGAAAATAGAGTTGCCACCCGGACGGGCCAGAAAAAAGAAAGGGGTGGATAACTTGATTCCTAAGGAATCTCCAACCCCCTAATGGGTTCGAAAAATTAGGTACGTGTGGGAAATGTGAGAAATGGCCCAGCACCCCCACAACGTCCGGTTCATTGGAATCGGCCTCCTTTTCAGGCCTTAATATTATAAAATTATTAAATATAATGATATTATCCAAATTACATGTAATAATTAAAATAAAGCATCATTATATTAAAATTAAAGCAATATTCAAACAAAATAAATAAATGGATACCCATCCGAAGATGAAAACATGTCCTTATATCGATCAATGTCTAAAACTAAATAGGATACCCACCAAAAGGTGAAAACGTGTTCTTTACATTAATCCCAAAATATAAAAATAACTTAAATTACATGAAAATTAATTAATGAAGTACCCAATCATAGAAACATACCTCTTACAATTTTAATAAATAAATAATAATTTAAAAAATATTCATCCATGATAAATTAAATAAACCAAGTATCAAAATTAAATAAATCAATCATCAAAATATATAATAAACTATATAATCAAATCTAAAAGTAATAAATATATAAATTTAGGGTTCGCATTTTAAATTAAAGTTTTTAGAATTTTAATAACTAAATTAGGATTTAAAATAAAGAAAGTTAAACACAAAGGCTTATAATACACAAATAAATATTGACTCATTCGACGAGCCCATATGACAGTCCCGCTAACCGGTTAGTGGGCGGGATCAAGGGGCAGCGCCCTAAAAAATTTTGAAAATTAGCTTTTAGGGTTGTAGGTTTTGGTGTTAAAAATTAAGATTTTAGGGTTTAAGATTTAGAAAATAGGATTTTGGGATTGGAAGAAACAAGCTACTGTAGTATTTGTAAATAAATAATCATGCACTAAAAAATTATCAGTTTAAACACTTTTAGTGTAACACCCCATCTTAGCCTACGTTTATAGACCAAGATGGACTGTTATCTCATGGTGGTTGTGTCTAAATATTTTACTTAGCCAATTTTAAGTGCAGATTTTAAAAAAAATTTGCCAGAGTTTCCCCTATAATTGGTGGTCCCAAGTGTCGACAAAACTGATTTTTCTTATTTTTGAAAAATAATTTATTTCACAATTCAATACAAGCACACTCCCAATAATCCACCCTTATAACCTCAACTACAATCCTGCAAGAAGAATTCACACTTCTATATTCACAACCCAACTCAATTCAAAACCATACAGTTATTATACATTACTAGATTTACATGCTACATCAAGTTATCTCTTTGTATTGTTCAAATATGTACATGCCAGTTTCTAATACCAAAATACAAAATAAAGAGCACCATCTAAGTTTGTTGATGACCGGAGGATCGCAGGACTCTTCTGCTCGCTACTGGCTCCTTGCTAATAACCTACGGGTTTAGAAGAAACTTAACTCGCTAAACATTGCTTAGTGGGTACTTTAACTAATTACGGAAAATAAATAATAAAAGCATAATGCACTTTTAAAACATTTTTGAAATGAGTCGTATTGAAAAATAGTATCACAGTAAAAACAATCCATACATGTCATATATTCAATTATTATCATTTTATCAGTTTGCTCCACAAGGTAATTATGAATACACCGATCTCGAAATGAGGCCTCGTATATAATTAAGCGTGGTCTTGACCTCACACGACTAATTGCCATGGTCTTGGACTCACACGATATAACTGCGTGGTCTTGACCTCACACGACTAATTGCCATGGTCTTGGTCTCACACGATATAACTGCGTGGTCTTGGTCTCACACGACTAGTTGTCATGATCTTGACCTCACACGATATAATCCCCATTCCAGACCGGTTTTACTCATTTACCGAGTAGAGCATATATAACATTTCATATATACACATTCACTTCGTATATATATACCACATATTCTCCATGTATATACAGTATATACTCACACAAATACCACATATACTCACATATGAATCATATGTATTCACATATATACCATATACACGCATATATATACCATATGAACAAAAGTTTGTAAAAATAAAATTTCTTTTATGTTAAAGTACCAAACCTTGCTTTTCCTTAGTCCTTATTCTATATCACTTCCTTTCCTTCCTTGTCTCCTTGATTTCCTTATAATCTTGTTTGTCACCAAACTTTTTAAATCAAAAAGCCTTAAACTTAGGAAAAATACCTCCTTCTTCCTTCTCTTATGGTTTTGGACGAATTCACCATGCAAGAGGGGCTTTTATACTTTCTTTCCTTAGCTTATTTTGATCCAAATGGCAGCCATAAGTGGTGAATAGATGTTGACTTCCAATTGGTACACCTTATAGCAAAAATGGCCACTTTTAATTGGTCCATTTGCCTTCTTCCAATTGGTACACCTTATAACAAAAATGGCCACTTTTAATTGGTTCATTTGTCTTCTTCCAATTGGTACACCTTATAACAAAAATTGCCACTTTTAATTGGTCCATTTGTCTTCTTCCAATTGGTACACCTTATAACAAAAATGGCCACTTTTAATTGGTCCATTTGCCTTCTTCTAATTGGTACACCTTATAACAAAACATGGCCACTTTTAATTGGTCCATTTGCCTTCTTCTAATTGGTACACCTTATAGCAAAAATGGCCACTTTTAATTGGTCCACTTGCCTTCTTCTTTTAATAAATGCTATATGGCTAATTATGATCCACTTTTGGGGTGGATGAATGCCTTAGGGCCATTTGTCCATCTCTTTTTCTTTTCTTCTTTTAATAAATTCTAAATGGCTACTTATGATTGGCCCACTTGCCTCCTTCTTTTATCTTATTTATTTGGCAAGCCCTTAGGCTTCTTTTTATTCATATTTTGACCCCCTCAACTTTCTTGTGCTGTAATTTTATAGTCTAGGGTGTGAAAATATCAAAATACCCTCCAACGATTAATCGATTGTAACTTTTAAACCGTGCGTTTTCGGAAAAAATTGAAACCCATGGTTATGACCCGATTAATCTCGAGAATATTCTTCCGGGGTCGGATATGGGCACTATTAAGAACTTCCGACACTTAATTTTTAAGTTTACATAGTTGCCCCTAACTTTTGAGAAATTTCCACTTAGGTCCTTTTGATATCCCTTCCTGACCTTGCTGTCTTTCTTTATTAATATCTTTTTACTCACAACTCCAAATTAAGTAATTCTTATTCCCACTGAAACTAGACATTCGGGGATATATTGTATCAAAATTTCAGATCGATCCGAGCTATATCTGACTTTTGACGGTCCTTTGAATTCAAGCCTACTATGCTGTCCTGAGGCAGCTTGCACATTGTCTACTAAATCCATCATATCTTATTTTGTACAACTCCAAATTGAGTAATTTTAAGTTAAACATCTATCTAAGACACAAATAAACAATTAAGTCTTCTTTGAGACTCTCTAATTTCATTTCATTATGTTTTCACATATCTCATTACATTATACCACATTTTTGCATTCACAACACATTACCCAATTACTTTGGGTATTTCCACATAATTCACATATTTCACACTTTACATAATTTAGCCATTATCAATGGCTTTTCATAATGCATTTAACACATATATGACATTACAAATGTCATAGCACATTATTCATACATAACCAATGTATAAAGTAACTTAACACATTTTTCAACCAAAATGTGTTAAACCTAAATGTCATGCAAACATAACCAATGTATTGTACTTACCTCAAATAGCAACCCAAAACAAGCTCAAAACAACCTCCAATCCTATCCTTCCAACTTGCCCTTCACTACTTGGATGAAGCAAATCAACCTCCCTCAATGCCTAAACAAAATGTGATAGCAAATAATCATTTAGTATCACATTTAATGGCATTCCAATATTAAACTATAATTAAACCCCATCCAAGCAAAAATTCAAAATTTAAGGCTAACCTCACTTTAACTTTGGATTCTCATACTAGTCCTTTGAACCATTTTAATATATTAAGTTTATTTATATCATTAGAAACATATTTTAATACATTTGAACCATTTACTTACAAAAACACACTCTTATACACAAAACTCTAAAATGGCATAACCTTCCCCCATTGAAGGTTTTCCATTCCAACACAATCCATTAATCATTTCAAGCTTATATTCATCACTTTTAACACTAAACAACATGCTTAAACAAATAAAATCAAACAATTCAACAATTTTGGAAAATCACTTTTCCAAAACCCTAAATCTCCACTTCCATTCTCAAACTCCAACCAAACACAACTAAATCCAATATTTGACTTTAAAATACTTGTTTATGCATCAAAACAACTCATTTGGAATCAATTTGTAGAATTAAAAACCATGATTTCAAAACCCCAAAAATTACATAACCCTAAATTCTCTCTCTTCACCAATCTTACCCAAACTCAACCATTTCTTCAATCCAACCTTAAAATCATTGTTAACTACCCCAAATAACATCATACACACCCATTCCAATAATTATAACATACTACATCAAAGCCCCAAACTCAACATATTCATAAATTTATGAAATTCCAAAGATTAAGATGAAAAACTTACTAATTATGGAAGAAATCACCAAGACTCCTCTTAAATCTTTGAAATCTCTTCAATTCTTAGTGCTTGGAAGAAGGAAAAACCTCTCTTACTCTCCCATGGTGTTTCGACCTCCATGAAGAAGAAGAGGAAGATGTGAAGTGATGATATTTTCTCTTTCCTTTCATCTTTTATTTTACACCATATATATATTATAATATTTTCATAATTAATTATTTAATTATTTATTTAATAAATTAAAAGTCCAAAAATTTCTCTTTCATTCAAAAATTATTTATTTTTGAATTAATTTAATAATTTTGAATTTTTAAGATTTAATTACCAAAATACTATTTTTCCTTTGACTTTTGAATTTTCTTTTAAAAAGTGTTGACTTTTATATGTTGTATACATTTTACATATTTATCACATATATATATATTCCACTTTTTCATTTAAAAATCCCTTAATTTTTCTTTTAAAACCATTAATTTAATTTATCCAATTTAATTATAATATATTTTATCAAATTTCCAAAAATTAGAAATTTTCAAAAATAATTTGGGATATTATACATATGCACAAATAATGTGTACCTTATATACACATCAAATGTATCTTACATGTGTATTAAATATATTAAGTATGTAATGTATATATCCAACATATACAATTAATATACCATATGTATATGTTATATATACACTAGGTATATATATTGGGTATGTACAACTTCTATATCTCCAAATACTTATTTAATTTCTCAAAATTACGGATATGATAATTTTCTCTCCCTTAAATGATTTTGTCATCAAAATTATCCAGTACGGTAATAAATCATCCAAATCAAAACATAATCTTAAAATTTCATATTAAATTAATCATCTCATCAAATCATTATTTAATTAGATTACTTAATTTCTACTCTCCCCCTTAAGTTCATTCTCAATTACCTTTTTACCATTCCATAACTCATCATTATACTGTCTATTTACTCAAACAGTCACAATAGATTATCATACAATCAATCGAATTGTCATTAGACAAAATTAGTTCATCTCCTTAATATATATACACCACACATCTATTGCACTCAAGATATTTGATCACTTCATTATCTTAAAAATATACTCTCATGACCTTAAATCCAAATGTTAATAACTTATATCTTATTACTGACTATTCTGTCATCATAGTCATTTTCAAAATTATATCTCTGTTTAATTATCACCTTGCTTATATTTACAAATAGTTATTTGTAAAAACCACAAATGATAACAACTTCCAATTCCAACTAATAAGTCTTAACTCAATAATTTTATACATCTTCACTTTGATCCTACTCTTTATACAATTACCAAATATTAATTTAATATCACCATTATACAACAACAAAATATTATTTCCTTATTAAGATTCATTCCAATTATACTATAACTAGCATTTTTCTCTTATAATTATTTAAAACTAACATAACTTAGCTCCTTTCATATGCATATACATATCAGAATGATGTACTATGCATATTATCATATAGCTTGCATATTCTTAATACAACTACATACATTGAATTTCAATAAATACTTGTAAACTTATTACATTTCAGATCAATTGATCTAACTATCACAATATGACCATCTCAACCTTATTCTATTCTAACCAACCTTTAGTCTATTTTCAATTCATCAATCTGTTTTCAAATCATGACCTAATTCTATTAGGTCAAATTTATTCTCAAATATTAATTCTCTTCGAATTCATCATTATAGATAATATTTATTTCCCCTAGTCTCATTCACTTTAAACATCATTTTCATCAACTTATTCATTTTATATCACTTTCAAACACATTCAATATAACTCCTACTCACATTTCATAATTCCTTTCATTTATCATTTTCTTACATTTCTTATAGTTACTATATTTACAAAAGTTACTTTTCTTACACATCATTTATAGCTTATCATATTTTCACAATTCTCTTATGTTTTTACACTATCTATGGTCATAAATAAATTTCTACCTAAGGTTATGAGTCCAACTATACCAGCCATAAATCTTGCTTGTATCTCATGAAACAAAACTATCAATTTCACTAAAAATATTTCACAGTTGTATCATCTTAAGCCCACGTCTGTGGGTTACAAATAAACACTGCCTTCGCTATAATTCTTTCTCAAACAACTCTTATCTCGAAACTGCACCCATGTCTTAATGGTCACACACCCGTGGCATTTTAAAATCACATATTAGTTCTTTAAACTCTTACTACATGAAGAGTTAACGCGTATCAATTCTGTTTTAAGACAAGTTACCCTTATCCACTTATTTTTATTAGCCTAAACACATGATCCATTAACATTATCATCAACAGCTCATAAATTTATATTCTAATTTTATACAATTTTTTTAAACAAAAACTCCTTTTCCAATTTTAAAATCCATTTACTAATAATTACCAATTATATCTCAACTTATTAAATAATTTTTTTTTACCAATTTCTCCTTCTTAAATCAAATAAGTAATTATATACCATAATACTCCAATAATACTTTTTCACATCTTTAAGTAATCAACTCAATACTTGATCACTTTCATATTACATCATATTGTCATAATTTCTAGGTGATCAACCTTATCATGATCACCTTCATCTCACAAATTCATATTATTTCACATTTGAAATATTTTCTATATTTTTAAATCATCCACATACATATTCATAAGTCACATTCATAATGTGACTTACTTTCCACATTTTCTTACATATCACATTAGTGTCCGTATTGGACAATTCACCATATATATCATATACGTGTATACACACAATCACACATTTATACTCAACTTTTTATATATATAAATTGAACATTTATCACATTTCATGGAATATTATCATTTCTTATTCTTATATAATAAATAAATTATCCTCATTCATCATTTTTTTTACATAAATATTAGTCACATTTCAATGTGACTTCTCTCTCACATTTTCCATATACTTACCATACTCTTCATATATATTTTCACTTTCTTAATCATTTCTCTTTATTTCATATCCAGTATCTATACTATCAACCACATTACTCATTACATGATATTTTCATAAATAATATTACTCATTCAAAATTACTCACATGCTTATTAAACAGTAACTATCAATATCTAAATAATCTTCATCGAAATTCCCTTACAACTCTGAATTTTTAACTTACTGCTTTACTTAAACTTCATTCTATTAATCTCATTTTCAAGAGCTAACTTTATAAATATTATTTTTATATTAATATAACATCAAAACACATCACTTTCAAAATTATAAAAACCCATTTCAAAAATTCAAATTTCATATAATGCAACCAACAACATGAACCTCACCAAATCTCATCCATGTCACATTCCCAATCTTAAGATCATAACATTTACTTTTAAACAACACTAATTCATTTCATTAAATTAATTAATATTATCCACTTAGATATCCTAATTTTACATACTCAAACCCTAAATCTTGCATCATTTTTTTTCATAATAAACAATTCACTATCACATACCATTTCCCTCTTTGATTTTTTTGAACTCTTTGTTCTAAATTAAAAACTCCATATTCCTTCTTCATACTTCTACCCATATGTATATAAATTTTCATAATTTTTCTTATTCATTTGTCTCATAAAATTTATTTATTACTCATGTACACAAAGTTGTATGACTTCCTTAGTTTCATGTCAATCTGACTTTCAATTTTTATATTCCTTACCAATTCTTTATAAAACTTGTAAAATTTTAGCCATGTGCAATTGACACATATATGGATTTATATTTAAAATTTTAGATTTTTTTTTCAAGCTGATTTACTATATTTAAAAATTAAATCTTCCAAACCCACAAAATTTGTCTCTTTAATAATTCCTCTAGAAGCACCCGGTTATCTATTTTTTTTAGGTATTAAACCTTAATAAAAATTCATAAACTTTTAACCATATGTTCTAAGAATACATATAATATTGTATGTAAATTTTTAGATTTTTCTGGGTTGGTTTACCATAGCTTTTAAATATTTTTCTCAATTTTTACATATTCTGAGTTGCTGGAACTATTCCAACCACCCGTGTTCTTCTATTTTCTTCTTAATTAGGAATCCATCTTTAAAAATTATGAATTTTTTTCATTGGATTCTAACATATAGAATAATTTTCCATTAAATTTTTAAACTTATCCAAAATTCCTAGATTTATCTCGAATAATATCATGTTGCAGTACACATAGAATTTTCTATAACTATGATGCCCATTTCTCAAACTTTTTATTTCATATCTTAAATCATTTCCTAAATTTTTTTTTTCTAAATTTCACTTATTCATCAATTCAATCAACTATGAATCTTAATTTCGAATAAAAGTTTCAAAAATTCTTATTCCATAAGCTCCAAAATGACGCTTCTATTGTGCCACTTTGATCTATATAACCCAGACGTCATCTCAACTCATTTTCATTATATCAAATGGACATTGCCATATCAAGGATCAAATAAATTGCCAGTGCCAATGCATGTATCATAATTGAAAACCATTTTTTTAAATCCCAATTTTCTCTCTCTAACAACCCACCTAGGTCGAGAACCTCAATCCAGGCTCTGATACCAAAATAAATGTAACACCCTTATACCCTATATACATACAATACATATTTTCAACATATGTAAAATATGCATATACAGTATAAAAATGTCACAATCCGGTTTAATAAAAATTTTCATATTTCTGACTTAAAATTTCAAATACTAAATATATAAAATTAAATAGTATATAAATATTCTTTTCTTGTTAAAGGAATCAAAAAATGAACATTTTATAAGAAAATCTTTGAAAAAATTTTTCCTGAGTTTTGTCTGTAATTTAGACGTTCCCAAAATTCCGCAAAACACAACCTGCATCAGAAAACACTCCCAATAAAAATCA
This sequence comes from Garcia nutans, assembly GCA_947685225.1. Lineage (NCBI taxonomy): Eukaryota > Viridiplantae > Streptophyta > Magnoliopsida > Malpighiales > Euphorbiaceae > Garcia > Garcia nutans. The sequence goes on from CANTUV010000013.1 coordinate 32,931,867, forward strand.
AATCTCCAATTCACCAATACTTCTCAATTTCTCCATATTTTCTCAAGATATTTATACATAGATATATATATCAACAACACATATAGAATCCCATTTTAAACAACTTATCCAAAATATTCTTTATAATTTACAATATATACTTCAAAAACAAACATAATATACATAGTATCAAAATATACTATAATATCAAATATGTACATGCTGTCACATGACTCTGATCTTGATGTACTAAAAAACAATTCAAGCTCGATAAATACAATCCTAGACACGACTAGGTCTACTAGGACTCTTCGGCTCTACCAAATCACCAATGTCACCTACGCGACGAATTACAAGCGCGCTAAGCTAAAAGCTTAGTGGTACAAACTTTGATAATAATAAAGCTATAAAGTAATGCCAATGCAAAATGCTTATGAACATTACATCATTCCATTTTCTCATACTTTTCAAAAATTTCACAGTCCACAATTCATATAAAAACAAACACAAACATGGGCCCAAAGATAACTAATATGCTATTCAAATTTTAGAGTTACTATTTTGATTTATAATGACACCATGTTTCTAGCCCCGTAGGCAATATATCAATGTAATAATCCAACTAGGTCTAAGCTTATGACCCGGTCATTTCACCCAGCCGAGCTTTAAGTACTTATTTTTGAGGCTTACGACCTGGTCATTTCACCTCAAAAATATTTTCACAATGATGCACAACGTCTAGCCCGTAGGCAAACCATAGGCATGCAGTCAAACACAGAACTCTAAAAATTGAATAACATACTAGGCACACAATTTATTCATATTTCTCATTATCAATCTTTTTCTCATTGTCACATAATCAAACTAGGCACATTGCCTTATTTTATCATTTTTTTCTCACTTTTCTCATTTTCTCATTTATATCGATATCAATTCATTTCATTAAGTTTTCACACATCTCATTACATTATACCACATTTTTGCATTCATAACACATTACCCAATACTTTGGGTATTTCCACATAATTCACATATTTTTCACTTTACACAATTTAGCCATTATCAATGGCTTTTCACTTTGCATTTAACATATATATGACATTACAAATGTCATAGCACATTATTCATATATAACCAATGTATCAAGTAGCTTAACACATTTTTCAACCAAAATGTGTTAAGCCCAAATGTCATGCAAACATAAGCAATGTATTAAAAGTTTGTACTTACCTCAAATAGCAACCCAAAACAAGCTCAAAACAACCTCCAATTCTATCCTTCCAACTTGCCCTTCAGTACTTGGATGAAGCAAATCAACCTCCCTCAATGCCTAAACCAAATGTGATAGTAAATAATCATTTAGTATCACATTTAATGGCATATCCAATATTAAACCATAATTAAACCCCATCCAAGCAAAAATCCAAAATTTAAGGCTAACCTCACTTTAACTTTGGATTCTCATACTAGTCCATTCATTTTAATATATTAAGTTTATTTATATCATTAGAAACATATTTTAATACATTTGAATCATTTACATTATAAAAACACACTCTTATACACAAAACTCTAAAATGGCATAACCTTCCCCCATTGAAGGTTTTCCATTCCAACACAATCCATTAATTATTTCAAGCTTATATTCATCACTTTTAACACTAAACAACATGCTTAAACAAATAAAATCAAACAATTCAATAATTTTGGAAAATCACTTTTCCAAAACCCTAAATCTCCACTTTCATTCTCAAACTCCAACCAAACATAACCAAATCCAATATTTGACTTTAAAATACTTGTTTATGCATCAAAACAACTCATTTGGAATCAATTTGCACAATTAAAAACCATGATTTCAAAATTTCAAAAATTACATAACCCTAAATTCTCTCTCTTCACCAATCTTACCCATACTCAACCATTTCTTCAATCCAACCTTCAAATCATTGTTAACTACCCAAAATAACATCATACACACCCATTCCAATAATTATAACATACTACATCAAAACCCCAAACTAAACATATTCATAAATTTATGAAATTCCAAAGATTAAGATGAAAAACTTACTAATTATGGAGGAAATCACCAAGACTCCTCTTAAATTCTTGAAATCTCTTCAATTCTTAGTGCTTGGAAGAAGAAAAAACCTCTCTTACTCTCCCATGGTGTTTCCACCTCCATGAAGAAGAAGAGGAAGATGTGAAGTGATGATATTTTCTCTTTCCTTTCATCTTTTATTTTACACCATATATATATTAAAATATTTTCATAATTAATTATTTAATTATTTATTTAATAAATTAAAAGTCTAAAAATCCTTCTTCCATTCAAAAATTATTTATTTTTGAATTAATTTAATAATTTTGAATTTTTAAGATTTAATTACCAAAATACCATTTTTCCTTTGACTTTTGAATTTTCTTTTAAAAAGTGTTGACTTTTATATGTTGTATATATTTTACATATTTATCACATATATATATATTCCACTTTTTCATTTAAAAATCCCTTCAATTTTCTTTTAAAACCATTAATTTAATTTATCCAATTTAATTATAATATATTTTATCAAATTTTCAAAAATTATAAATTTTCAAAAATAATTTGGGATATTACACATATGCACAAATAATGTGTACCTTATATACACATCAAATGTATCATATATGTTTATTAAATATATTAAGTATGTAATGTATATATCCAACATATACAATTAATATACCATATGTATGTTATATATACACTAGGTATATATTGGGTATGTACAACTTTTATATCTCCAAATACTTATTTAATTTCTCTAAAATTATGGATATGACATGTGATGAAATGAAATAACATTGATTTGAATGAGAAAAATGGAATATGAGAATGGGAAAAACAAAATAATTGTGTATCTAGGATGTTATTCAATTTTCAGAGTTCTATTTTTGGCGGCATGCCTAGGATGTAATAGTCCCTTGAAGTTGGGTTGGACATAGTCCTTGAAGCCTAGTTGGGATGTTATATATTAGGTTATCCTCACTATTTGTCTTTGGGGCTAGACACTTGGCATCACTATGATATGATTTGCCTTCGGGGCTAGACACTTGGTGTTAATTTGGACCATAACGGTAACTCTAGAATTTGAATAATGTATTAGTTTATTGGGCCCATGCTTGTATGTGTGTTTGTGTGAATCATAAACAAATGAAAAATTATGTTATTAAATTGAATGGAATACTACATTGTGGAATAACATGCAAATACATTATGCATTGACATTGTGTTAAAGTTTTACTTTAATCAAAGTTGTACTGCTAGGCTTTTAGCTTAGCGTGATTGTAATTTATCGCACAGGTGACAGGAGAGATACAGTCAAGCCGGAGAGTTCTTCTAGACTGTGCCGGGTCTAGATTTGAGATTGCTCGTTTAGCAAATTTTGGACACATCAAGAACAAGCCTTTTTCCATCATGTATACATTTTATGTTTTTTTACATTATGAAATCATGTATATTGTGTTTATGATATTAAAGTATATGTATTGTAAGTTATAAAGACTATTGGATAAATTGTGTAGGATGGGTTTTTATATGTGTGTTTTGGATATATATATATATATATATGACTATGTATAAATATTTTGAGAAAATGTGGAAAAATTGAGAAGTTAAGGTGAAGATGTGGTTTATTATTTATTGGAAGTGTTCTTTTTGCAGGTTGTGCAATTGATAAATTTTGGAATGTTCAAATTACAGACAAAACTCTGGCAAATTTTTTTTAGAGATTTTGTAATATTTAAAATTTTAGATACTAAACTTTTAAATTAATAGTGATAATTAATAGTGAATTGTGCTATAAGTGATATGGATAAGTGATGAAAATAGTGGATCTAAAATTAATCAAAGAAATTAATTATTTTTATGGTTTTATGAGATTTAAAATCGAATTAGAATCAAAGGATAAGAAAGCGGGTGCACCATAACTAAGATGAGATTGGCCACACTAGATTGAGCTATATATATATATGTGTGTGTGTGTGTGTGTGTGGACAAGTGTAAGAGTGTCGAAATTTCTTTTTCTCTCTTCATCATTCACATTCAGCACCACCTTCACAATCAAAACTCCTTCTTGCTTCCTTCCTTCCAAGATTTTGATCAAAACCAAAGAGAAAATAATGTTTAGTTATAAGCTTTGAGAAGATTAAGATAGAACGTTGAGAGTATTAACAAGTAATTAGAGAAAAAGAAGAGTTTGAAGAGGTATGTGTTTATGTATTTTAATTTACAAATATTTATTTTTCTTTGAGTTTTAATGTTTAAATTAGTTTATTGGGTCATTTAGAGGAGATATTTCCTAAATATTGGATAAATGAATTGTTGTGTGATATATGTAGAAATTGAAGTTGTTGATGTTATTTTTCTTAATTTTGAGTGATGATTGTGAAAGTTGTTGAGTAGATCATTTGTTAAATACTTGATTAATTAAAGTTTTAGTAAGGTACTAGAAATAAATTATTTTTATGTCAAAACTTTGATTTTGATTCATTTTTATCTTTAATCTTCAATATGTTAGTGTTTTATGAAGTTAAAAGTGCAAAGTACAGGATTTTGGGATGCCGTGGGCGTGGCTTAAAGGTGCCATAGGCATGGCATCAAAGTTGGAATTGTTGGAGGAAGAATGACTCTGAAAATAGTCCCAAAATCAATGCCACGACCGTGGCAATTGAGTGCCACGGCCATGGATGTTGTTTCTTCAAAAATTTTGATAAAACAGAGCAGTTCTAAATGCCACGGCCGTGGCCCTAGAAGGCCACGACTGTGGGGGTCTTCAAATTAATTTTACAGCTTCATTTTGTATCCCACGGGCGTGGGGTTGAGTTGCCACGACCGTGGGGTACCTAAATGATGTTTTTGACTTGTATTTTGTGATATACGGGCCTAGTATGAGGTTAATATGTTTATGTTTGTTACTTTTGTGTTGGGAATTCATGTGTAAGTGTTGAAAGTATGAAAAAAGAGATAAACTTTGAATTTGTGATAAATATATATAATGCTAAATGTTGATGAAAGTATTGCTTCATTGAAATGATATATACAATTCAGTGTTAACTACAAACTAATGAATTGCCCTAGTCATATTGATTTTAGATCTAGCTTGGGATTGAATGGCTAGCCAAAAGGGAGGATATCCAAAGTGTTAGTGGGCACTCTGTGCCATCAATAGACACTCTGTGTCATCATACTCAGTGGGCATTCGTGCCATAGTGGGCCAATGACCAAAATTCTATACAGTGGCATTAAATTGTCATCAGTGACCCATTATCCAAATCTAGAATCTGAGTTCAGTGTGTATGGGCATAATTAACAAAGTTATGTATAATGAAAATAATGTGTTATTTAGTTGTTGATAAATTACTATGTTTTGAATCTAATTGTGCTTAGTATTTCAATTTTACAATGAATTTAGTTAATTTCTTTATTTAACATTCGAAAAGTAATGCAATTTGATGTTTCTAAATTATTTAATTGATAGACCTCTTTTTATTAAATTTACTTGCATATTATGAATACATAAGCACAACTAAGCTTTGCTTAGCGTGTTAGAATTGTTTTTTGACGCGTAGATCAAATAAGGAGAGTTGAGACCGCAGAGTGAGAGGCTGAAGTTCTTGATCAATTGTATCATCAAGGTTCAGTGAACAATATTGTAAATATTGTAATCTTTATGGTTCACATAGCAAAACTTTATAATTTTGTATGACAGTTGTACTAGTTTGAGAGTAGTTTGAGAATATTTATAATAATGTAAGTTTTCATTAAGAGTTCTTATAAATATATGGATATATGTGTGTAATATAGAAAACTTAACAATTGCATTATTGCTTAAAGGTTTTATGACTTTATTTCTTTAGTACATACATAGACATATATATAGAACAATTGTAAATGTTAGGTAACATCTCCTATGTAGGTAAGCGTATGGTCTATGTAGGGGGTGTTACAGATTTTCATATAAAATGTTTATTTTGAGTTCCTATAACAAGTAAAGAATATTTATATACTATTTAATTTTAAATATTTAGTATTTGAAATTTTAAATCAAAAATATAAATTTTTTTATTAAACTGGGTCGTGATATTTTTGTACCATGTATACATATTCTACATATACTGGTGTGTGTATTATATGTGTATAGGGTATAAGGGTATTACATTTATTACTAGAAGAAATGGTACTTGTTGAGTTATAAAGACTATCTTAAGGAGGTCTTGGGATCGAAACGAGGGAGGCGACCCTTGAGTTGGGCCAAATAAAAAAATCCTGCCATGAAACCGTGAGGGGAAGTGGTATTGTAGCAGTCCATTGAAGTGGGCTGGGTGAAAAGACCTAGTCGTAAGCCCAGGGCCATTGGGATGTTACAGTTAAAAAGGTGCCTTTTTAACTATAACATCCCAATGGCCCTGGGCTTATAACTCGATCTTTTCACCCAGCCCGCTTTAAGGGACTGCTATAATACTACTTTCCCTTATGGTTCTACAGCAGGATTTGTTTATTTGGCTTAAGTCAAGGGTCGCCTCCCTCGTTTCGATCCCAAGGCCTCCTTAAGAGAGTCTTTATCCTAAAACGAGCACCATTTCTTCTGGTAGATATTGAGCACATTCGGTCGAGAAACCTATATCATCTGGCACACCTGCACCCCCTTTTTTTTTAAGGCCAGTAGGTTTTCTTTAGCCTTGAGGGAAACAAAATCTCAAGTTTTATTTTTAATGAATCAAATTTGACTTTTTTTTAATAAATAAAACTATTCAAGTTCCACCCTAAATAGTCAAATTCAAATATTATGGATTGTTTAGCAGTGGAAAATAAATATTTTTCAGAATTTTTTAACAAATAAAAAATAGAATTTATTATTTAATTAGAAATATTTTTATTTAAAAATAAAAAAAATATATTTTTTTATGTTGATTCGCTAATTGTTAAACTATTATTCTAAAAAATATTGGTGTTTGTTTCCCATTAGTTTTTTTTTTCCTTTATGAATTTGGATTAGTTTATTTTGAATCCACAATCAGTGCATTAAACAAAAGGTGCAAGTAGCTCTTATTGAAGATAAAATCAAAGAACACAAATTAAGGTAATTTGACATTGTGAAATGAAGACCCGGTGATGTGTCTATAAAAAAAAACTAAGTTAAGATAGGTATAGCTAGGAGAGGTAGGGATAGGCTTAAACTAACTTGGACTAAAATAGTTAAAAATGATTTTACGGCTCTACATCTCTCTGAAGATGTAGCCTAGAACTACTCCGGATGGAACCTGAATTAATTTGGGAATATAGTTTAATTGAGTTGAGTTAAGTTTGATTCATTTATTTTATTTGTTTATGTTATATTTTGAAGTTCAAAAATATTTTTAACTTCATTTTATATTATTTAAAATTTTTTATTTTATTTCAAATATTATTTAATTGTGATTTTATTTTTAAATTAATGAACTATATATATGTATGTATGCATGTATATTCAAGGAAATATTTTTTTGAACATGTATCTTTTAAATTAATAAACTTTTAATTTCAAAGATCATTCAAATTAATAGATAGATATCGATTGACTTGAAATTTATTATGTATTTGCTAAAAAACTACCAGAAAAGAAATTTGCAAAAAATCAAATATAGATTTTTTTTTATTCCAAAGCAATTTATGGGCTAAGCCAAAGGAAATTGGCCCAAAAGCCTGAAGAGAAGAGCTAGTGAATACATACCAGACTAAGGAGTGAAGTTTAGTGAGCTAAAGAGAGATGCAACCATTAGGAACAAAAAAGAAGGAAATGATAGAAGTATAGGCATTTGTAGAAAACATGAAAGAGAAAAACATGAAGGTAGTTCTTGAAGGGCTATATATTTGGCAGAAAAAAGAGAAGAAAGGCATCAACAAATCAATCAAAATTCTTTAACAACATGGACAATTCTCATCTTTTTTGTCACTTCAAGATTTAAAGTCTTTTGTAACTAACTTATTTAGATTAGCTTTTCTAACATCATTTGTAAGTACTTTAAGTTTTTATGATTAAGAAAACACAATCTTTGTCTAAGTAGCCAATTATATTTCATTGTCCAAATCCCCTTCATCGACTTCATTCATAGGAGGTTCTTTACGAGAACTAAACATGCTGCGAAAGTTATATGTTTTAGGGTCCTTCAGAGGATCTACCTTATAATATTCATAAATTTAAATATTAGTGGATAATTTATATGGAGGATAATTAGAGTGTTAGGAGAGGTATATGTATTGTGTATACCCAATGTATCCACAAGATATCCAAGAAATATTCATTGGATACTTAATGTATACATATAAAAAATTATAAAATAGAAAGAACATGGGCCTAAATACAAAGAATTGAAGTTGCCACCTAGATGGGCCGGGAAGATAGAAAGGGGTGGATAACTTGATTCCTAAGGAATCCCCAACCCCTATTGGGTTTGAAAAGTTGGGTATGCATGGAAAAGGTGAGAAGTGATCCAACACTCCCATAATGCTCAGTTTATTGGAATCGGCCTCCTTTTTAGGTTAAATATTATTAAATTCTTAGATTATTATGATATTATCCATGTTACATAAAAATATTGAAATAAAGAATAACCATATCATAAGTCAAAACAAATAAACCAAATGGGCACCCATACAAGATGGAAATGTGCCCTTATAATGTCCAAATATCTATAATACAAATAAAGTAAGATGGGACATCCACAGAAAAGTGAAAATATGTCCTTTACATTAATCCCAAATATAAATTAAATAAAACAATCAAATTAAATAAATAAGGCACCCACAAAGTGGAAGCATGCCTTTTACAACCTTAAAACCAAAATAAAAATTGCAATCCCTAATTATATAAATCTTCATATAAAGAATTATAAAATTAGGGCTTAATTAAAAAGAAATATAGTTTAATAACAAAAATCACAATTTACAAGCAAATCTTAATATTAAACCATTAACGAAATATAGTACGTGATGCACACAGCGATCCTGCTAGCCGGTTAGCAAGCAGGGGTCAAGGGGGGTAGCGCTTCCTAAAGGTAAATGGTTTACCATATTCATTGATTGAGTTGTTGCCTACAGAATATAAATTAGGGTTTTAAATCATTATTTAGGGTTTAATCCTAAAACTAGGATTTATCATGCAAATTTAGGATTTTAAATCCTAAAACTAAGGTTAAACATACAATTTAGAGTTTGATAATATAATTAGGGCTTTGATGGATGCATTTGCACTATAAAACTAATATGCAATTATGGATTTTAATGGGGACTTAACCCTAGGATTAGGGTTTATTGGATGGAAGTGCTAAATAACACCAATAATTTAAAAGAATAGTGAATTTAATAAGGAAGATGATCAATAAAAATAGATAAAAGCCATACATATGTCGTTGGCTCCACCAAGATGAATTTATTGAACCAAGCTTGACAGTTTGAACAATTGATTTGGAAAGTCTAGGTCAACTAAGGTTTCTTGTCTAAATTTTAATAATCCGAAGATTATTTATTATTTCTCACAATGTAGCTAATGTTTCTTGATTTCTCTCGCTTACTATCTCTCTTTTCTTTTTTGTTTCAGGGTTTATTTTCTTAATTACAAATTGTAGTTTCTCTTTATTCATCGCTACTGCCTCCTTATTGATTGTGGCTCCCCCTTTTATAATGCTAATTAGGGTTTAATCAGTTCCATCTTACTTAAAGAGTATCAATTGCATCATAAATCCTTCTGCCTATCTGAATTAATTGAGTTTTAATAGAATTAGGATTGCTATAACCAATAAAAGATTTAGGCTTGAAATTATGGCTCATGGCGAATTGGCTAAGCTAATTCGTCATGAATTTTACCTTTACATGGTTTGGTCTCTTAAGGTTAAACTGGACTTAGTTTGGGCTTTTAGAGTTGGACTAGATTCAATTCCAAGTTTTAAAATTGGATTGGATTTGATTTAGTCCTTTTAATTGGGACTGAACTCATTCAGGGCTAAAATTAAGGGTCCATAATGATATATACTTAACATTTATATAATCTATATATTTTGTACTAACAGACAAAAGTCAAAAAAAGTAAAGTAAAAAAAAGGTAAAAAGTAAAAAATTAAATATATATATATAATAAAATAAATAAATAATAAAATGGGATTTTTTGGATAGGAAAGAGAAAGAAAATATCTAAATATTTTAATAATTAATTAATTTGTAATTTAATAAAAAGGAGAGGGGCAAAATGGGAATTTGGGCATATTAAAAGTCATCATCTTCTTCTAATATTCATCATGGCCAAATTTGAGAAGGAAAAGTTAGAGAGAGAGAGAGAGTGTGTTTTGCTTCCAAATACTTCAAGTTACATGAGAAATTCAAGAGTTTTAAGGTGATTTTGAAGGTTTATCAAAGATTCAAGTAATGTTTCTATTATTTAAGCTTTGTTTTCTTCTATTTTAAGGTTATGTATTGATAAGTTAGTGAGAGAAAGTTGATATAAATTACTAAATTAATAATAATTAAGTTAATATAATAGATATTTGATGATTTATTATCAATTTGTTGAGATGAGCATAATTAATAAATTTAGGGTTGTGGAATGATTATGTGAAGATTAGGGTAATATGGTTGTCTATAATTATTGTACTGTAATGATTTAATGTTTTTTCTAATGTATATGTTATAATTATATGGTTGGAAATTGAATATGATTGAAATTTAATGAATTTGGGGTTTAAGAGTAGGTTATGTAAAATTAGGATTTTGAGTAAGGTTGTAATTGCTAAAATGAATTGCTTTGATGTTGATTTGATGAGTATGTGATGATTTTATGGTTGGATAATTGAAATGAATGGGTTTGATGGGAGTTTGAATGAAGTAGTAAGGGTAATTAAGGTTTTTGGAACAATTTTGGGAAGAATAAGTCTAAATGGTGCATAATTTATTTAAATGGCTTGGGGTGTGTTGCTAATGGATTATTTTTAATTATAATTTAATTTAGGATTGAGTAAAATGAATTTGTGAAATCAAAGTATTAATGGGCAAATGATGAAGTTAAAGTTAGAAGGTGATTAGAGCATGAAACTTGGTATAATTAAGGTTAGTACATACTTGCAAATTTATGTTTTAATTGCATTTGAGTAGCATAACACATAATGATTTGGTGAATATGTTATGCCACTTGGATATTAGTTTTGGTATGATATGTGCATTACATTAAATAAAAGTTTGTTTAATTCATGAAGCTTGAAATGCTAAGCCATTGTAGAATGGCTATGTAGTTGTTATATACTTAAAGTTAAATATACTAAAAATGGTTCAGAAAGATGAGAAATGAATAATGTGATAAATAATGTGGAGAAAAATGTGGACTAAAATGTAGAAATTGTAAAAAAAAAAAAACAATGTGAGTGGGAAATATGGAAAATGATAAATTGTGATTAAAATTGTGAAAAGAGACTATATAATATGTAATGTTGTTGATAATGTGGAAATAGGTTATGAAATAATGAGAAATTGACAAATGAAAAGAAAACATGAAAATGTGATGTATAAGTGATCATGATAAAGTTGATCACTTGAGAAATGTGGAAAAGTAATGGAAAGGAAATGAGAATATGGAAATTTAGAGAAATGATAAAAAAAGTGATAGAAAGTGATAAATGACGTAATTGGCTATGTTATGTGATAATGTGAATGATGTGTGTTACCTTATATAAAATTATATTCTAGAGATTTGTATTTAGTGGACAAGCCTATTATATGATTTGCCTTCAGGCCTAGACACTAGGCGTCACTTATGATATTATTTGCCTTCGGGACTAGACACTGGGTGTCAAGATAGACCAAAATAATATCTCTAAAATTTAAATATTATATAGAGTTATTTGGGCCCAGTGAATGTGATAGTTCTATTTTGATAAAATTCTTGGAAATGTGTGTTGTTGTGTTAAGTCTATGTGAATTATGAGGTGGTGAACTATTACTTGAGTGTGATATGTAAATGAATTTTGTGAGCTTAAATAATGATAGAGTGAGTATTGCATTGCACTAGTGTTGTTTAAGCTTATGAGTGATACTTGTAATGTTGGCAGATAGGATATATGACATGAGTGTTTGAAATGTAGAGAATTGTAATAGAGAAATAAGGCATTACATGTCATGGTAGGGCATATGTTGGCTATGTTATTATAGTATGTACCACTAAGCTCTTGGGCTTAGGGTGGTAATGTGTATCACGCAGGCATTCGAAGTGTAGACCAGGGTGAACTGGAGTGTGTTTGAGACTTGAAGATGTGGGTGCCACGAGAACAAAACTGTAACATCCTCTGACAATTCTTAAATAAAAACTATCAGAGAATGTTATACGTTACACTGTTCACGCTCCAATTAATTTAGAGAAAACTCTCTTCATAATTAAAAATTTTCAAATAATAATACAATCTGCATATCACAACACTTATAGGTCCAACATTTAGACCAATTTTCAATCATCCAAATACTAGTTAGAAACCAGATAACTATCATACACTTGTCAAATCAAATGATTATATAATACATTCCTTTCTTTAATAGTCAGTCACTTTAATTCTCACACTGCATCCTTTACATACATATATTCCTTTCATTTTTCACAATTGTACAAGCTCTCAAATAGCCAAACTGAAGTATCTATTTGCATTTATCACTTATGAATACAATATACACAAGATCTTCATCTATTCTTATCTTGCTCCGATGTCCTGATACCTGCGTGTCAGAAAATAATTCTAACACGCTAAGCAAAGCTTAGTGGTGCTTGTATACACGAATTTTAACACTTAATATTAAAGAAATATACTTATGAAAATATAGTAATAACACTTAGTTTTAAGAAATATTTCAATATATGAACTAATTTTAGTAACAAATCAACATACCATGCTAATTACATAAAATAATAGCTATTCTTGTATAAAAGTTATCATATAATACAATACTTTCGGTATTGCAACTTGTCTCATTAAGAATCATTTTATTCAAGACTTGTTTTCTCATTTGATATCATTGTTCACAATACACTTATTTTGTTTTTCACTAAGTCTTTCTTTTCAAGTTCAGGTTCACATATAGGATCATTTTAGTCAAGCTATACTTTTCATCACTTAATTTCAGTACTATCCTTTAGAGCACTTTGTATCTCACATAGACACTTTCATTCATTTGATATACTTTGGAGCACTTTGTAACTCACCACATTATATACATTTTCAATCATTTGATTAATTCAATACATTGAGCATAACATTTCCATTACGTTCATTAGAACTTTCACGTATAAGCAGTAATATATATATATTACAATCCCGTTTTCACTGGAACACAATACTTCAATTTCACGTAATTGACTTATATTAGTATTTTACATTTCTTTCATTAGTCACAACTATCATGTTCACATATATTTTCATTAATTATGCCCAAACATACTAAACTTAGATCATAGGTTTGGATAACCATGTTAGTGTAGCAATCTCAAGAATTTATAATGGCAATTATGCCCACTTTCACTGATAACACAATGTGTCCACTAAAGGCACGCCCACTATCACTGTGGCTATCCATCCTCTGTTTAACCATTCAATCCAAAGTTAGATATAACTTTAATATGATTTGGGCAATTCATTAATTTTGATGAACACTACATTGTTTATTTCCTTTCATTGATACTATACTCTTATCAACATTTGGTAGAATATATATGTGTGTCACGTATCTAAAGTTTATCACTCGTTTTCATACATTTAACACATTAACACAAAAGTATGGACTATACACATATTAATTTCATGTCATTGATTAACACTTGTTTATATAAACACTCACTTGTTTATATAAGCACTTGTTTATATTTCACTTGTTTATATCATTTCATTAGTACATTACTCTTATCAATATTTAGTATGATATATATATTTGTCACTTATCTCAAGTTTCTCACTCTTTTTCATGCATTTAACACATATACATGAAGTCTCAATATAATTATTCACATATTAGTCTCATACTAGGCCCGCAGATCACAAATTACAAGCCAAAAACATTATTTAGGTACCCCACGGCCGTGGCATCTCAACCCCACGCCCGTGGGATCCAAAATGAAGCTGTAAAATAAGTTTGAAGACCCCACGGTCGTGGCCTTCAAGGGCCACGGTCATGGCATCTAAAACTCTTCTGTTCTATCGAATTTCTTTGAAGAAACAGCATCACTTTCAATCCCACGGTCGTGGCACTCAATTGCCACGGCCGTGGCATTGATTTTGGGACTATTTTTGGAGTAAAAATCATGTATTCTGCACTTTTAACTTCATTAAACATAAACATATTGAAGATCTAAGATAATAATGTATCAAACTCAATATTTTGACATAAAAAGAATTCATTTCAAATACCTTCACTTAGTTAAATTTTTAACCACTTCATATGGATAAAAACATGATCAAACCACTCAATTCTCACTCAATCATCATATAAAAGTTATTTTGCACTTAACAATCCAATTAATCAATATTTTCAAGAAATATCTCATCATACATAACTCAATCATTCAATTAAATCATTAAAATTCATAAAACTTCATATTTTTGCAAAGTATAAATCAAAAGCACATACCTCTTCATAATCTCTTTTTCTTTTTCTTTTTCTCTCTTTCCCTTTGATTACTTATTGATAATCTTGCCTTTTCTAGCTTATTCTTTTAAAAATCATGTAATTATCTCTTATTCCTTGATCAATTTAATGAAAGGAAGAAGAAAGAAGTGAAGATGGTGATGATGGCATGGAGAGAAGAGGAAATCAGAAATTTCCACACACTTGACACATATACACATATATATATATATTTATAATATTTTTAATACAGTGAAGGAATGCTCATAATAACTATGGTGCACCCTCATTCTTAACCGTTGATTTTAAATCGAGTTTTCATCTCATAAAACAGTAAAAATACTCTTTTCAGTAAAGTTTTAGGATACACAATTTACTCTTCTCTACATATTTATCCACAATACTTTGGTCACTATACACTATGCATTTTTTTCATTATTAGTTAAAACTTCCCTGTTGAAAAGCATGACCATTACAAAAACAGTGTGTGCTGTATATGTGTAATTTTGTTTAAGACATTTTGTTTTTTAAGATATAAATATCAAGCAGTAATTGTATTGGAAACAAAGGATATATTATATATTTTATGATTATAAGTAATAAATTTTCTATACATTTGTATATGTTTTGAATCATGGGGAATTTGTGGATTAGTAAATATATTTTGGGAGTGTATTTCAAAATGCAGGTTGGGTTTTTTTGAATTTGGGATTTATCAAAATTATTGATAAAAATCTAGCAAAATTTTCACAAAGATTTTCATATATAGGTTTTCTGAAATATTAAATATAAATGTATTTATTTAATAAATTAGTCTTTTAAAAGTGTAATTATTTTATTAATTGAGAATATGAGATTTCCACAGTCAATTATGGTGGCACTTTTATATTCTATATATGTACTTTATGTATATGGGATATATATATTATATGTATATAGGCTATAAGGGTGTTACATACTCAGTTGCTTGAGTAGAAGTTAGTTCGACATATTGGTTTAGGAGCCATCAATTTCTCTAGTATGCCCATAATTCTTTAAAGGCCAAAATTTGCCACTCACTAGAGTTGGCATGCTCGATGGAACATTATCACTGAGATGCCTCCAAAGAAGAATATTATCAAAGAAACCACTAGATCCAATAATCAGGAGGATGTCGCTATTGAAGTAGGGAAAGAAGTCTTTATTCCTCAAATAGTAGAGCAATTTAAGAAAGGTAACTTGCCATGTTTTGTGGAAAGCCCAAATCAGGGTATATCTGAATAACTTATTCTAGTAGCTCATTGGATACTCAAGCTCCTAGTGAGGAGAAGAGTATCACTAAGATGTTCAAGGAAATCTTAATGATACAGAAGAAAATGCAAGATTAGCATGATGTTTATGTCCTTTATATGAAGGAAAAAAGATTGGTTGATACAATGAACAAAGCTCGAGAGGAGTCAGTCTAGTGATGCTTGAGATCTCTTTAAGGCTAGGAAAAAAATTATCATATGAGAATGGGAAAAGAAGAGAGGGGGGGGGGGGGGGGGGTAGGGCTCCATTCCTCAGCCTACAAAGCAGAAGAATTATCTTTTCCCCAACTTGCAATTAAGGAGAGGTACATTCCATCAAGGAGGAGGGATAAGAGCATAAGGAATAATCATAGCAATGGCCAAAAAAAATGGTCAAAATTCTAGAACTTTCTTACCTCACTAGTTGTAAAAAGTTACCAACCCAATGACACAACCTTTGTACTACAAAGAAGAAAATATTGGGGGCGGGGTGGAGGTCTACTCCTCAGCCTATGAGCTAGAAGAATTATCTTATCCATAAGTTATAATTGAGGACATTCTACCAAGGAGGGGTGATGAGAACATAACGAATAATCATAGTAGTGGTTGACAAAATGGCCAAGATATCAAAACTCCCTCACCTTATTGGCTTTGTGCAATTACCAACCTAATGACATAGCATTAATGCTACGAAGGAGAAAATATGGTGAATTTGAGTATAGTTGGTAGTCCTACCATTGTTAATGCAAGAACTTAAGTTCAAACTCCCTAACCCCCTAGGCCTTTGATCCCCATGGAGATAGAAGCAGTGAGGGATGTCATCCAAAAACTTTATGGACTTGGTCCGAGATAAATTGGTAGCCCTAAATTTTTTTAAGCCTTATCCCAAGGCAATCAATAGGGACAACCCATACTTAGAGAATACCATATTCCAAATATTACTTTAGTCTTTAGTGAAGATGGCCAGTCTTCCTTAGAGCATACAATTCGATTCACTATATTTTGTGGAGAGTTAGTCAACTTTGATTATTAAACTTAGGTTGTTTCCTAACTCCTTAACAGGAACTGCATTCATTTGGTATTCTACATTGCCAAGGAATTCATTTTTCATTTAAAAACAGTTGGAGAGATAGTTCCACACCTACTATTTTAAGGTTGAACTTGAGGTGTGCATTACTGAACTATATAGAGTAACACAGAGAGTTAGGGAGTCCACCAATAGATTTATAGCCAGGTTAAAGAAAATGAGGAACCGTTGCAATATCTATTTACCTAAGATTGAATTTGTTAAAATGGCTCAGAGAGGTCTTGATATTGAGTTGAGGAAAAAAGTCTCAATGTATGAATCCAAAGACTTTTATGTGCTAGCTTCTAAGGTGGCTGAATATGAAATGCTTCTCCTAGCAATAGGGTCTTATTTCTAAGAAGTCAATAGCCTATATGTAGTAATGGCTGATGTGATCACCTTTGGCTCATGCATTTGTCCAACATTGATAAAGAAGTTTCCTAACTTGTGGAAAAATATTAAAGCCAATAAAGCACAACCACAATATACTTTTGACGTCTCAAAAATTAAGGAGATATTTTGATTTCCTCTTGATAGAGGACTTTATCAAGTTACCTTTAGATTACAAGATTCCTAGCACAGAGAAATTGAAAGGAGATGATTACTGTAAGGTCCATAATTCAAGGAATCACTTCACAAATTCTTGTTTGGATTTTAAGAACTTAATCCAAGACAAAATCAATAAGGGAATTCTAAAGTTCCTTGGAGGGTAAAGTAAGCTGGTTGATGAAGACCTTTTCCCCCCAGTTATTTCAGTGAACACAACCACCTTTGATCTTTGATCATTATTGAATAAGAAATATGAGGGAAAAGGAGAATCAGAAAAGGCTACATTTCAAACTGAAAACAGAAATTCATAAGATGTTGGTTCCTAAAGAAAGCAACCAGCAAGTTGAGAAGAACCTCATGGTTTCAAAGCCATAATCACTAGTACATCATAGAACACCTTTCATGTAACATCCGTAATTTTGGAGATATAAAATTTTATATATACTCAATATATATCTAGAGTATATATAACATATACATATGGTATATTAATTGTATATGTTGGATTAATACATTGCATACTTAATATATTTAATACACATATAAGGTATATTTGATGTGTATATAAGATACACATTACTTGTGCATATGTGTAATATCCCAAATTTTTTGAAAAGTTCTAATTTTTGAAAATTTAATAAAAATAAATTGTAATTTAAATGAATAAATTAAATTAATGGTTTTAAATGAAAAAGTGGAATATATATGTGATATATATGTAAAATATATATACAACATATAAAAGTTAATATTTTTAAAAGAAAACTCAAAGTAAAAGGGTATTTTGGTAATTAAATCTTAGAAATTTAAAATGAATAAAATATTTCAAAAATAAATAATTTTGGATGGAAGATAATATTTTAGAGTTTTAAATAAATAAATAAATAAATAAATAAATAATTAAAAATATATTAAAATAATAATATATATAAGGTTGACAATGTGAGTGGGAGGAAAGAGAAAATTACTTTTTTTCATCTTCTTCTTCTTCTTTCCTTCAAGGCCGACTTTCATGGCTTCAAGAGAGGGATTTGCTTCTTCCAAACTCATTTAATTGAAATATTTACAAAGTTTCAAGTGGATTTTTAAGGTTTTCCTCTTTAATTAGTAAGTTTAAAAAGTGGACGTGAACTTGAGAGAGAGAGAGTCTAGATGAGAGTTCTTCTTCCATACATCAAAGATTAAAGGGATTATAAGGATTCAAGTGAAGATTTTGAGGATTCTTCATCAATTGGTAAGTTTCTTTATCATTTTGCAAGTTTCTTTCTATGGAAGAATATGATATTTGGATTTTTGGGGATTGTGTATTAGCATGTTTTGATGGCTTATTTGGATGTGTATGAAGATGTTGTCAGTAGTTAATGATGATTTTTAAGATTGGATTTAAAGAGAAGAGGTTTCTTTTCTTACTTATTCTTTGAATGTGTTATGAGAGAAAGTGATGATAGATTGAATAAGATGATAGTTATAATATGTTTGAGTTATATAAGTGTTGAATTTATGGGTGAATTATGGATATAAACTAAGATGATGATTAAGGGTGTTGTAGTGTTGAGTTTGGAATGATTGTGTTCATATGGTTGAGAGTTCGAAATGCAGATTTTGCCTGACACGGCCATGTCATTGGGCATGTCAATGCTACTGAGTTTAACTTTGATGACACGACTATTAACACGGCAATGTCCCTGAGAGTGTCGTAGCTTCTATAAGGCAAAATAATTGACATGGCCATGAACACGCCCGTGTTGTTGGGCGTGTCAAACTTTCTATGAGGCAAAATGAATTACACGGGCAATGACATGCCCATGTCATTGGACGTGTCAATGCTTCTGTGTGAGTGAGTTAATGACATGGTTCGTAACATGCCCGTGTTGTTGCAGTGTCACTTGAGAATAACTTTTTTCTTTATTTTTCATTTTTAATTCCTATTTAAATGATTTGATGTTGAGAATGCCTTAGAATGTGATATTAAATGGTTGTTTATGATCAACTTTTGTATAGGCATTGAGATAGAATAGTTTGCTTAACCCTAGTCTTGAAGGGCAACTTGGAAGAGAAGGTTAGAGGAAATTTTAAAGCTTGTTTTGGACTATTTCCTAAGGTATATACAAACTCTTGATAAATCGAATGTGATTGCACTACATTTGCCTAACACATTTTGCATGGAAAATGCGTTAAGCTACTTGATACATTAAGTATTCATGAACATGCTTCTATGACATGTGAATTGCTATGTATGCATTATTATGCATTGTGAAAAGCCATTGTTAATAGCTAAATTGAATGAAATGTGAACTTTGTGCAAAATATGAAAATGACCCCAAAATGTTTGGATAATGTGATTTGTTGTGTATACATTAAAGATATTATGTTAAGCCATTGGTGATGGCTAGATTGTATAAAATGAGATACATTATGATTATATGATGATGTTGATATAAATGAGATAAATGAGGCAATGTGTGTAGACCCTTAATTTTTGACCCAGTCCGGTCTAATATGTTTTATTTAGTCCTAAATGATTTTTGTTGTCTAATTGGTCCAAAATAATTTTTGTTAAATAAATTTTCCTTTAGTATCTAATTTTTATTAATAAAAAATAAAAAATAAAAGAATAAAAGTCAAAAAATAAAAATAAAAATCGGCGTCGGAAAAATCGGTGACGAAAAAATCATCACTCGGGCCCGTGGGCATTTCGCCCACAGAAGATGCCGGCGGGCGAAATGGCCCAAGCCATTTTGCCTGCAGATAGCCATTTCGCCCGCAGCCCACCCACTGCCGCAAAATCTGCGGTAGATTTTTTTTCGCTAGCGCATTTTTTCCTGCGGCAATTTTTTCCAGCGGCGCAATTTTTTCCGACGCAAATTTTTCGAAATCTAATTCAATTAGGTTTTGGTTTCCTTTTCTTATCAATATTACTTGCCGTGACTAATTAGGAATAAACCATATCAAACCACTATAAATAAGGACCAAAAGCAATGAAATTAGAGGAGGCCGAAAGGGACAGTGAAAAAGAAAATCCCCGCTCACAGTGGCGACTCCACTGGGGATAAGAGAAGTTGATTCTGTTGGTCTTTATATTATTCTATTATTTCTTATAATGATATTATCCATTGCATCATCTTAGATTGCATCGTGTGCATGAGTTAGGACGCCTGTGTTACCCATGTTGTGTTATGTAAGGGATACCATACTTTCACTCAAGGTATGGAGATCGAGCATGGCATAACCACTCATAGCCTCGTATAGTTTGGTATATACTTGCTATGGGAACCTAAGCCTTTTTACCCAAAGACTAAGGCTCATGTAATTGGCCTAGTTACTTTCCTTAGGTTTTACCCCAAATGCATGTTGTTTGACTATGGTTAGTTTATCTTAGTTTAAATCATGGCTTATTTGGTTTGCTCTTTTTCTAATATGGCCTAAGTATATTGTAAGTGCAAAATAAACTTTTCTTTAAAGTCCAAAAGACCAAAGCTACTTTCAAAATTTTTTCAAGTTGGTCTTTGGACATAAGACTTTTCTAAAAACAAATAAAAAATTCTTTGGCCCATGGCCCAAATACTAAGCCCAAAATCCATTTTTCTAAAATCTTTTACAATGAGTTTAGAAACAAAACTATTTTCACCCAACCTTTTCTTACAAAGAGCTTGCAAAAATATTTAGGTAAATTATGAAATATCAAAAATCAATTGTGGGCCTAGTTTACACTAAGAATAAATTAACCAGGGGCTTGTTTTTGGCATGAATCATTACTTACTCTTTTCAAGTGAGAAATCTATTTATAATAAACCTCTTAATTTCATTTTAATCCAACATAGCATAAAAGCTACTTTAGTTGGTTGAATGGATTAAAACCTAATTAATAAGAATTATCAGGGATTGATTTTCATTTTTGAAAATATAACTATTGGTTGAAACGTCCGAGGAAATTATTTGAAAATAAGGTACCCCATGTTGGTATTTTGTTAACCATATACCTAGGAAAAGAGACTCGCCATTCGTGTGCGGATGTTATAAGGTTGAAAGGAATGTCCTATTTATCCTTATTTATTGATTGTTTGTGCATACATGCATACATGCATACATTTGCATCTCATATCATTGATCCTCTCTGGCTCACAGCCCTGGATTACGATAGTTCTAAAGCTTACAACAATCCGACCTACGCCGGAGACGAAGTATCTAGCAACAACTCAATCACTTGCTCACCTAAAACAATGGAACCCGAATAAATTCAAAGGATGGTGGATGAGGCCCTCAATGCCAAGATGGAATAAATCAAAGAGGCCCTAGCTGAGACCATGAAGAACCAGTTGACTGCAATCTTAGAGAACCATGCTGAGGCGTCTGCTAGCACTAAGAAACCAAAGGACAAAGGGAAGACCAAAATTAGTGAAGTGGTTTTTGATGATGAAAAGGTGATCATTGATGATGATGATGATTGGGCTCAATACTACCAAGATGTTCAAGAGAAGAAGAAAGAACCAAAGGTTGGTGAGAAAGCAACTATCAAAAAAGACCGAGACATCCGATGTTGAAAAGATGATTGCTGATTTGGAAAAGAAATTTGAGAAGAAACTGAAAACTAAAGAAATGTCCGAAGTTGACAAATTATTTGAGCTGGATGAAGAAGTTCCATACAAGTTCAAGATGCCATCTTTTGCAAAGTTTGATGGTACTGGAAACCTCCATCTCCATGTAAAGCAGTATATCACTGCTATGCAGTCTGGCCGAGCTACTAAGGCTCAAACTCTAAGGTACTTTATGCTCTCATTAGACCCTGTTGTCCAAAATTGGTTCAATACCTTAGATGATGGAACACAAAAGAGTTGGGATATGCTTTACAAAGCCTTCATCCAATAATATGGGTATAATGTCGAGATGGAAGTTACCTTAATGGAAGTAGAGTCCATAAGACAAAGGCCAAGTGAGAATTTTGTTGACTATGTGAAAAGGTGGAGAAACAAGGCCGCTTTGCTCAAGAAGAGGCCCGATGAATCTGATCAAATAAGGATGATCGTGAGAGGTGTCCTGCCAAATCTTCGTGAAAGGATGTCTCACACCCTTATAAGGGATTTCAAAGATCTTCTCCAAGCTGGTTTGCAAATTGAAGAATGGGAAAGGGAGAAGAGCCGCTTTGCAACAAAAAGGAATGGGAAAGGGAGCTATCAACCTGGTAGCCAAAGCACACAAAAAGAAGTTGATGTTAATGTGACCGGTCAAGGGAATAAAAGACAATTCTCAGATCTGGGGAAGCCTCTATCTTGGGTTTTTAGCAAGTTGCAAAAGAAAGGGTTGTTACAACCTTTAGCTCCTCGACCTTTACATAATCCATTGCCACCAAACTTCAATGCCGAGGCCTTCTGTCAATTTCATCAAATGTGAGGACATGAAACAGATAAATGTGCTCGTCTAAGGCATGAGATCCAAGATTTAATTAATAGTGGCAAGCTACCCGAGCCGAATAAGCCCAATACCAAGAACAACCCTTTTCCTAAATTTGGAAGAGTGCCACCACCGACAACCTTTATGGTGGGAAAAGGATTGGAAGAAGATTTTGTTTTATCCTTTTTTCAAGATGGGGGATATTGAAGATGTGAAAGGAAAAGAAGCCTAACTCAATGAACTTTCCTTAGCTTGAATGTTGCTTTTCAATGTTACTTTCTTTAATTAGAACTATCGTGTTTTTCAAATTTAAAGTTGCTTGAATAAATTACTTTCATCAAAATTTTTGTTGGTCTTTGTTCAATTTGGTGCTCAACCAATGAGGAATCTAGCTTGATAATTCATGAATTAATATATTAATGCATCATGACTTGAATGACTTTACTAGATGAGGGAATTGCTCTTTAGCATTGAGTTGTGTATGCTTACTTAGAGAGGGCTCCTGCATAGTTACCTTTGTCTAGGTCCTAGTCAGTCTTAGAACATGCTTTGACAAACGTTTGAGGTGAAATTGAACTCCGCTTATTTAAGAGAGAAATGATCTAGGCATTGTTTCGTAAGCCAACAACTAGTATCCACCCAATTAAATATCAATCCCTAGTTGTCCCTTTGAGCCTTCATAAAATTTTAGCTTTCTTTTCATTGGCTTACAAACCCTATAGCCTACCTTGAGTTTGTTATGATACTTTTGACAAGTCTTATGATCACTAAGATGAAGAGGCAAGAAAATCAAAGAAAGCAATGGTTAGTCAAGATCATGAGGATAATTAAAGTTCTCAAGACCAGGAAGATAGTTGAAGTTCTCAAGACCATAAGGGTAGTTGATGTTTCTAGACAGATGAAGTTCTCAAAACCATAGGGGTAGTTGAAGTTCCCTTAATATCTCCAATATATCAAGACAACATCAACATCAGAGTAACAAATGATTTATGCCTGTTAAAGAAGATTTATGTTACTCCACTCATCCATTATTGGAAGCCCAAGTAAGTACAAATAAGACAACTCTTTTAGAGCTAGAACAAAAAAAAAACAATAAAAGAAAAGAAAAGAAAAAAGAAGAAAAAGAAAAAGAAGAAAAGAAAAGAAAAGAAAAAAGAAAAGAAAACCCAAAATGGTTCAAAAAGCCAACTGAGTTCTCTTTTACCTATGACAACAAAAGGCTTCCATTTGGTTTATAAGGACGATTTGACTTGAATTGGTCCAACCCAATCAAAGATTCAAATATCATTCAGTTCTTGAAAGTTTTGTACTTGACAGTCCTACAAGGAAGAAGGACAAAATGATAAAATGCTCAAAGAAAGGGAAGAGTAAGGAAAATAAAGAGAAAAAAAAGGGAAGAATAAGAAAAATAAAAAGAAAGAAAAAGGGAGAAGAAGAAAGGAAATGAATTTGAGTACCAAACCCTTTGCAAGGGCAAAGACTGTTTTAATCAAGATCCAGATTAATGCCGAGAAGATAGAAGGAATTTGGAGTCTAGAAAGATTGTTCCCAACTGTCTAAAGTTTCAACAAGAAATTTGTAGTGTGAGGGTTTGTCCATTGTGTCACACCAGCTCCAATCTTAAAATGGCCTTCACTTAAACCTGTGTCCCTTATAGACCCCATTTCAAGCCTATCAAAGACCTGTTGATCTATCTTGGTAGGTAGAATCTATTAGTAGAGATAGTTTGGATAAGCATGCATATGAGATAGACAATATTTAAACTCAAATGAGACCTTTGGCCAAGTAATGTGTATGTGCCTATTTGAAGAGCAACAATTCTTGCTTAAATAGAATTGATTCCCGAGTTTAATACGGTAACTAGGGTTGACATGTTAATTTGGAAAAATCAAGTCCTGAGGTACATTGACATTAATTTGGTGAAGCCAACATTTGTTTTCAAAATCAAAATTCAAAAAAAAAAAACAAAAAAAAGTGTTTTGTCATACAAAGCCTTCGAGCTAAGGGAAGTCTGTTGAAATGATTATTGGCAAGTTCATCAGCCGACATGCTGAAAAATAGTTTGAAAAGGATGTATCCCTAACTCTGCTGCTTAGGGTCTCCACCACTCATGTTTTCATCATCTTGAAGATAAAAGCCACAAATGCAAAGCTTTCGATCATTCCAATGCAAGACTTGAACAAGCGTCAAAAAGGAACCAATAAGAACACTTCTGCTAATCACCTCGGTCTGTGAGTCGATGGAATGACTGTAAGTATAATTCATGCATATCATGCATACATGAGCATATCAAATCACACTTTCTTGTCTTGTGTTGTCTATTCTTTGGCAAAATGAACAGTAGACACCCTGCGAATTAAAGAATCTAAAGAAGATATTGAATCAAGGGGGCATGGAAAGCCCATTGCTTGAGAAAGCTCCAATAAATTTGCAAAGAGAAGAAATACGTACTTGTGCGAAGAACTAGATGGAAAAAACATCAATCAAAGCTTGTATGGATAAAATATTTGGTTTGAGCCTACACAGGGGGCAAAGTTTCTCCTTTTCAATTTTTTTAGTTTATATACCAAATATTTTTAAACTCACTTACAAATATTTTTCCACACAGGGGGGGCAAGGAGAGGATATAAGGTCCAATTAAAAATAGCTAAATCTTTGCAAAAAGGAAGAATAAAAGAATGGAACATTAGAACTCTCAAAAGAATGAAGATGCAAAAGACAAAAGACTAATCCAGCTAAAAGAGCTGAAGCCAGGGTAAAGACCCGACCTCCAATGGATAAAGACCCATGTTTCAAGGATAAAGACCCAATCTCAAAGGATGAAGAACCATTTGCAAGGGTGAAGACCCAATGTCAAAAGATGAAGATTCATTTTCAAGGATGAAGACCCAATCTCAAAGGATGAAGATCCATTTTGAGGGTGAAAAACCACAATGCATAGAATAACCGGAACAGTCAAATTTCTCAAATGATAAAAGGTCAGTCAAACTCAATCTCGGGTCCAAGCACCCATTCTCGGGTCCAAGTACCCAAATCAATTCAATCTCGGGTCCAAGAACCCATTCTCGGGTCCAAGTACCCAAATCAATTCAAGCTTGGGTCCAAGTACCCATATCAAATCAATTTAGGGTCGAGTATCCCAATCCAGTTTAGGATCGAGTATTCAAATCCAAAATCAAGTTTAGGATCGAGTATCTGAACCCAATTTAGGATCGAGTATCCCAATCCATTTTAGGATCGAGTATCCAAATCCAAAATCAAGTTTAGGATCGAGTATCCGAACCCAATTTAGGATCGAGTATCCCAATCCAGTTTAGGATTGAGTATCTAAAGCCAATTTAGGATTGAGTATCCAAATCAAGTTTAGGATCGAGTATCCGAACCCAATTTAGGATCAAGTATCCCAATCCAGTTTAGGATCGAGTATCCAAAGCTAATTTAGGATCGAGTATCCAAATCAAGTTTAGGATCGAGTATCCGAACCCAATTTAGGATCGAGTATCCCAATCCAGTTTAGGATCGAGTATCGAAAGCCAGTTTAAGATCGAGTATCCAAACCCTATTTAGGATCAAATCCAGTTAGGATAGAGTATCCGAACCCAATTTAGGATCGAGTATCTCAATCCGAATCTAGTTTAGGATCGAGTATCCAAATCCAGATAGGATCGAGTATCCGAGTCTAGTTTAGGATTGAGTATCCAAATCTCTCGAGTCCAGAACCCAAATTTTCCTTAGGTCCAGAACTTAGAAATATCCTTGAGTCCAGAACTCGAACAGGGTCCAGAACCTAAATTATTTCTAAGTCCCGAACTTAGCTCGGGTCCAGAACCTAGAATTATTCTTGAGTCCAGAACTCGAACCGGGTCCAGAACCCAAATTTTCCTTAGATCTAGAACCTAGAATTATTCTTGAGTCCAGAACTCAAACCGGGTCCAGAACCCAAATTTTTCTTAGGTCCAGAACCTAGAATCATCCTTGAGTCTAGAACTCGAACCGGGTCCAGAACCCAAATTTTTCTTTAGGTCCAGAACCTAGAATTATCCTTGAGTCCAGAACTTGAACCGGGTCCAGAATCCAAATTTTCCTTAAGTCGAGAACCTAGAATTATCCTTGAGTCCAGAACTCGAACTGGGCCCAGAACCCAAACTTTCCTTAGGTTTAGAACCTAGAATTTATCCTTGAGTCAAGAACTCAAACCGGGTCCAGAACCCAAAACCTCGACCATCTCAAAAATTAAGTCTTATTGCTTTTCACTCTCTTTCACTAAAGTTTCAGATCATTCAAGCAGGGGGCAAACTGTAGACCCTTAATTTTTGACCCAGACCGGTCCAATATGTTTTATTTAGTCCTAAATGATTTTTGTTGTCTAATTGGTCCAAAATAATTTTTGTTAAATAATTTTTCCTTTAGTATCTAATTTTTATTAATAAAAAATAAAAATAAACAAATAAAAGTCAAAAAATAAAAATAAAAATAAAAATCGGCGTCGAAAAAATCGGTGACGAAAAAATCATCGCGCGGGCCCGTGGGCATTTCGCTAGCAGAAGATGCCTGCAGGCAAAATGCCCAAAGCCATTTCGCCCACATAAAAAAATCTGCAGGCCATTTCGCTCGCAGGATTTTCCTGCAAGCGAAATGGTCGCCCGCAGCCCGCCCACTGCAGCAAAATCTGCGGCAGATTTTTTTTCGCCAGCGCATTTTTTCCTGCTGTAATTTTTTTTGGCGGCGCAATTTTTTCTGACGCATATTTTTTGAAACCTAATTCAATTAGGTTTCGATTTCCTTTTCTTATCAATATTACTTGCCGTGACTAATTAGGAATAAACCATATCAAACCACTATAAATAAGGACCAAAGGCAATGAAATTAGAGGAGGCCGAAAGGGACAGTGAAAAAGAAAATCCCCACTCACAATGTGCCTAGCTTGATCATGAGAAAATGAGAAAGAGATTGATAATGGAAATATGAAATAATTGTGTGCCTAGTATATTATTCAATTTTTAGAGTTCTGTATTTGACGGCATGTCCATATTTGCCTATGGGGCTAGACGCTTGGCATCACTGTGAAAATATTTTTGAGGTGAAAAGACCAGGTCGTAAGCCTCAGAAATAAGTCCTTGAAGCTGGGCTGCATGAAAAGACTGGGTCGAAAGGCCAGGCCTAGTCGGACTGTTATATTGATATTTTACCTTCGGGGCTAGACACGTAGTGTCATTATGGACCAAAATGGTAACTCTGAGAATTGAATGATGTATTAGTTGTTTAGGGCCATGCTTGTGTATGGGTTTGTGTGAATTATCAAGTGATGAAAGCACAAATCAAAAAGTGGTCTTGAATATCATGTGATGACATAGCATATGAACATTTTGCATTGGCATTGTATTTGAATTTTATTATTATCAAAGTTTGTACCACTATACTTCGGTTTAGCCCGATTGTAACTCATCGCGCAGGTGACATGGCTGATCCGGTAGAGCTAGAGAGTTCTACTAGACTAGATCAGGTCTAGGCTTGTGTTATTGGAGCTTGAAGTGTTTGTGCTACAACAAGATCAGTGTCACTTTGCCGGCATGTACATATTTTATTTTATAGTGTATTTTGACATTATGTATATTATGTTATGTTTTGAGAGTATATGTATATACATTTTAAATTACAAAGGATGTTTAAATAATTAAGTAATGTGAGAATTTTGTGTATTTTTCATATGTATACATATGTTTTTATACAAATATTTTGAGTTGAGATTGTAGCACACATTTGTTGATATTGATGATACATATGAACAATGTTAGGCTATATGCATTGTGAATGGTAATGTGGTATGTACTTTGAAATGTTGTATCAATGATGTTATATGAATAATATGAATTGAGATATTGTTTGATTTGAGGCCATTGTGATTGGCTATGATGATTCAATTGAAAGATATATGGCATGTTTGCCTAATTGATGAGAATTGAGAATGAAATGTAAATGAATTGTGTGGCTAATGTGTTATTCCATTTTCAGAGTTTGTTATTGGTGGCATGCCTAATGATAGTAACAATCTCTTGAAGTTAGGTTGGATTGAATCCTTGAAGCCTAATTGAGATGTTACAACCCTTGAAGCTAGGTTGGGTTGGTTCTTGAAGCCAAGTTGGGTTGAAGCTTAGCATGCTTTGCTCCCCTTGAAGCTTGGTTGAACCTAATCCTTGAAGCCTAGTTGGGTATATGATATTGATAAATGTGATAACAAAACCAAAACATTAACTCTGAAAATTGAATGGCATATTAGTGTGTCTTGGGCCCATGCTTGTCTTTGTTTAGTGTTGTTCATGAATGGTTTAATGAGTAACTAATGAGGTATATGAAAAGATGTTGAAATGTGTTATGTCTACATATGTTGGATTATGAAATGTAAAGATATGTTGTTAGCTTTGCATATATGATGTTACATGTATAATATGGATTGAGAATTTACATTGCATTGCACTTAAGTATAACATTAGCATGATTTGTCTTACTAAGCCCTTGGCTTAGCGCGATAGTGTTTAATCGCGCAGGTGATAGAGTTGATAGAGTTGAACCCGAGAGCTCTTCGAGACCGAGTGAGAGTAGACATTGAAGAGTTGATATAGGGACTTAAAGATCAAAGAAGATTTGCCAATCATGTATAACTCTCTTATATTTTGTAAAGTTTTGTTTATAATGTGAATATATGTATATTTGTAAATATGGATTTAAATGCTTTCATATATGTAAATATTTTCTATATTCCGCTGCGTAGTAAGTAAATATATATATATATATATCTATTTGTTTTATATTACAAGTTAATGACTTATTTTCTATAATGTATAATGAGAAAGATTATAGTATTATTTAAAACCATTTGAATGTTAAGAAAAATCCGTAGCATTCCTATATTTGATACATGTATACTACATTGTGGTGTATGTAGTGTGTATGTATTGGGTGTGGGGGTGTTACAAGGCCTAAATTTTCCTCTTGGATAAGATACATTAGGCTTACATTGTTTCAACATAAAATCCCCGACTCTGAGTTTTCTGATCTTAACCCTTCTATTGTAGGCCCGAGCTATCTTCCTTTGATACAATTAATGATGATACAGTTCTTTTAACCTTCTCTCCTCTAGTAAAGCTAACTGTGTGTATCTGCTCACTACCCATTCCATTTCAGACAGTTCAGCTTCTAAGACCACTCTTAACGACTTGATCTCAATTTCAATTGGCAACACTGCTTCCATCCCGTAAACCAAAGAGAACGGTGTGATTCCAGCCAGTGTTTGCACACTTGTTTTATATCCCCACAAAGCAAAAGGAAGCATCTCTGACCAATTCCTGTATGTCTTGGTCATCTTGGACAGAATTTGCATATTTGTCTTATTTGTTGCTTCTACAATACCATTAGCCTTTGGTCTATAAGGAGAGGATCGGTGATGATGGATTTGGTAAATAAGTCCTTAACTGCTCCTTGAAACTGTACCCCCATTGTCTGATATCACACTGTGCGAGATCCCATACCTACAGATGAGGTTCTTTTTAATGAATCTAGCCATCTGACTTGCCCCTAGTTTGTTGAAGGATTCGGCTTCGACCCATTTTGAAAAATAATCTACCACTACTGCAATGAAACGGTGACCGTTTGAGGCTGTCGGATGTATCTCTCCTATAATGTCAATACCCCAAGTGGCAAAGGGCCAGCGTGAAGACATAGAATGCAATTCTTCAGGAGGCATGTGATTCAAGTTACCATACATCTGACATTATTGGCACTTCTTTAAGAACTCAATACAATCTCTCTCCATGGCCAACCAGTAGTAACTTTGTCGAATTATCTTCTTAACTAGGGCCAAACCACTCATGTGTGGACCGCAACTTCCCGCATGTATTTTTGACATGATATGCTCCACTTTAGGCTTCCTCAAGCACTACTTTCTGGTTGTTGGGCCAGAAATTTTGCCACTGCTCTACCTTTGATTATTTTCCGGGTTACATACTCAATCTCAAATTCTTCCAATATTATCAACCATCGACCATACTTCCCAATCAAAGAGGGTGTCTCCCTTAAGTACTTCATTGGATCTAACTTGGAAATTGCTTGCACACTATAAGATTGAAAGTAATGTCGTAACTTCTTAGAAGACCAAACCATGGCTATATAGGTCTTTTTAATGATACTATACTTAATTTCATAAGGTAGGAGCTTTCTACTCAAATAGTAAACTACAAGCTCAATCCCTGACTCATTTGCTTGGGCTAGCATGGCTCCTATTGACTCTTCTTCTACTTTTAAGTATAGTAATAGGGATTTACCAGGTTTAGGTTGTTTCAAAATGGACGGATTCAGTAACTACTCTTTTATTTGCTCAAAGGCCTTTTGACATTCTTCATTCCATAGGAGCGACTGATTCTTTTTAAGCAACTTGAAGATAGGCTCACAGATTGTTGTGAGCTTTGCTATAAACCTATTAATATATTGTAATTTACCAATGAATCCCTAAACTTCTCTCTCCATCTTAGGGGCTAGCATATCCCTGATTGCTTTAACTTTTTTAGGATCAATCTCAATGCCATTCGGACCAATCACATGTCCCAACAATTTTCCTAAGGTAACCCCGAACACATACTTCTTCGGGTTTAATCTTCGCTTATATTTCGATGCTCTATCGAAGAATAATTCTAAGTTTTGGAAGTGTTGTTCCTTTGTATCCGATTCACCATTATATCATCAACATATACTTTAACTTCTTTGTGCATCATGTCATGAAATAGTGTGGTGGCCATCCTTTGGTAGGTTGCTCTAGCATTCTTTAAGCCGAAGGGCATCACCCTATAACAAAATATACCCCATGTAGTAATGAAAGTAGTTTTGACTTTATCCTCTTAGGCCATTAACACTTGGTTGTATATGGAAAATCCATCTACAAATGAATTTAGCACGCTAGAGGGTGCACTATCAATGAGCACATCTATATAGGGTAAAGGAAAATCATCTTTAGGGGAAGCTTTGTTTAAATCTCTATAGTCCACACAGACCTTTATTCTTCCGTCTTTCTTTGGCTTGGGTATTATGTTGGCTAGCCAATCTGGATATTCTATCACTTCAAGGAACTTTACTTGTATTTGTTTAGTGACCTCTTCTTTAACCGATTCAGCCCACTCAGGTCTTAATCACCTAAGCTTTAGTTTGATAGGTTTCATGTGAGTGTAAGTAGGAATAAGATGTTCGGCTATGTCTTGATATATTCCAGGCATATCCTCATAAGACCAAGCAAATATTTCTTCATATTTTTTTAAATAATTTTTCAAATCTCTCTCTCTCATCAGGAGTAAGTTCGGATGCTATGCTAATGTTTTTAGGATTTTTGATTATTTCCAAATTTAATGATTGTGTATCAACAGAATTAATATTAAGGATGATCATGTAACTACTATTTGAATGTATGCAACCATCAGGAAAAACATCACACAAGTAAGCAAAATCTGTAATATCCCAAAATGTGCTCTAGTAGTATTGAGGTAATTGTTGTTCGATTTGAATTAAATGTATATGTGTTATGGGAAAGGAAAGAGTGTATAGAGAGAAGTGTATATGTTGTTTATATGATAATATATATAATATGTAATATCCTCATTTATGCCCTAGAAGTTTTGCATGTTGTTGTTGTTGTTGTTGTTGTATTGTTGGTTTAAATTGAGAAAAGAAAAGTATAAGTGTTTTGGGAAAGAATTTAGGGTTTAGAGACAAGTTTATATGTTGTGTATATTGTGATATATATAACATATACATTGGTCAAAAGAGTTGGTCAAGGCAAGAGGAGATATTTTTTTAGGGCATGTGAAATTACCAAAATGGGCAAGAGATAACAAAGAGAATTAAGATATGTATGAGGGCATTATAGTAATTTTCCTTTGGATGGGTATTTAATGAAGTTTGACTTTGTGATTCTTCATCATCTTTTCTTCTTTCTTTCAAGAGGTGGCCGGCTCTCCATTAGCAAAAGGGAAGGAGAAGTGTTCTTGATACTAAGATCAAATTGAAGAAGGAATTGAGAGCTTTGGTGAAAGAATTGTGGAATTTCTTCATCTAAGGTAAGTATTTTTTTGTTTCCTTTACTTATTTTGTAGTAGCGTTGAAGTTATGATTAGGGTGATTTGTGATTTGTTGGTTTGATGATTAGATGTGTTTGTGTTGTGTTCTCAAGTGTTGAATTGGTTTTAAGTTAAGAGTTTAAATAGGTGTTGTTGTTGGAAGTGGTGGATGTTGATTTTGAAAGATGGTGATTTTAGGGTTTTGAGATGATTTGTGTTTAAGTGTAATATTAATGTGTTATGAGGTGATTCTTATGATGAATATGTGTTTAGAACATTGTTTATGTTCATTTGAAACATGTTGTATGGTGTATATTGTGATTGAGTGCAATTGAAAGAGGGTTGAAGATGGTTAGGGTTTGGTTTGGGTGACACGGCCAAAAGCAAAGGAGAGACACGGCCAAGTCATGAATGTTTTGGGTGTGTTGAATTGGTTTTGAGAGACACGGCCATGTCTAGTACCTGTGTTCACTACTGTGAGTTTTGGTTTGAGTGACACGGCCACAAGCTTGGCCGTGTCCCATACCCGTGTTGCCTACTGTCCAATTGAGTTGAGAGACACGGCCACAAGCTTGGCCGTGTCCCTCATGTGTGCTGCCCGTGTCTCTCATATGGGTTAGGTAAGTTTTGTTTTCCTTGACCTAGTTGCAATGTTTTGGTTCTTCAAAGGTAGGTTGGTTCCTAAACCTAAACTTAAACACTCTAAACATACTTTAAACTATGAATGAGCTAATCAAATGCATATGAAAGATCCTAAAGCTATGAATCATATAAATTGTTCTTTGCCCTAATTGCATTGTTGAGATTTAAACAAGGTTATGTTATGCATTGTGAAAGGTAATGTGTTTTATGAGTAATGTACCTTGAAATGTTATATCAAAGATGTGATATCAATGATGCTTTATGCATAATATGAATTGAAATGTGAAATGTGATACAAAGCCATTGTTATTGGCTATGATGATGATATTGAGAGAAAGAAGGCATGTTTGCCTAAATGTTGATGATAATTGGAAATGGAAATGATAATTGAATAATAAATGAATTGTGTGGCTAATGTGTTATTCTATTTTCAGAGTTTGTTGTTGGTGGCATGCCTAGTAAGTGTAACAATCTCTTGAAGTTAGGTTGGATTGAATCCTTGAAGCCTAATTGAGATGTTACCACCTTGAAGCTAGGTTGGGTTGGTTCTTGAAGCCAAGTTGGGTTGAAGCTTAGCATGCTTTGCTCCCCTTGAAGCTTGGTTGAACCTAATCCTTGAAGCCTAGTTGGGTATATGATATTGATAAATGTGATGATAGAACCAAAACATTAACTCTGAAAATTGAATGGCATATTAGTGTGTCTTGGGCCCATGCTTGTCTATGGTTAATGTGAGTCATGAATGATGCTTGCCTTAGCTTATTGTTGATGATGAATGATTAAATGAATATAAATGAGGTCTATGATAAGATGTGAAGTATGATATGCCTATATATATATATATATGTTGAGTTATAAAATGGAAAGCTATGTTATCAACTTGGCATATATGATGTTACATGCATAATATGGATTGAGAATTGGTACTGCATTGCATTAAAGCATAACATTAGCATGATTATCTTACTAAGCCGTTGGCTTAGCGCGATAGTGTTTAATCGCGCAGGTAATAGAGTTGATAGAGTTGATCCCGAAAGCTCTTCGAAACCGACCGAGGGTAGACAGTGAAGAGTTGATTTTGGAGACTTAAAGATCAAAGAAAACTTGCCAATCATGTATAACTCTTTTATATTTTGTAAAGTATTGATTAAATGTACATATATGTATATTTGTAAATATGGAATTAAGTGTTTTCAAATATGTAAATATTTTATGACTTCCGCTGTGTAATAACTATATGAATGTATATATATATATCTAATGTGTTTTATTTTAAAAGTAAATGATCTACTTTTCTATAATATATAATGATAATAGTATTGTATCTATTTAAATGTTTTGAATGTTGAAGAAAATCGTAGCATCCCTATGTTTGGTGCACTTATGCTACATTGTTGTGGTTGTAGTGTGTGTGCATTGGATGTGGGGGTGTTACATAATATATACATAAGTCAAAATGGAGAGTCAAGGGATGAAGATATTTATTTAGTTATTTGTGAAATTACTAAAAGAGGGCAAGTGCTTTAAAGGAAATCAAAACAAATTGTATAAGGGTGTTTAGGTAATTGCTCATGTTGAGATACTTGGTGGAGATTTAAAGAGGAGTTGACTTTGTTTCTTCATTTTTCTTTTCTTCTTTTCTTTTTGTTGTGGCCAGCTCCTCCATAGACAAGGGAAAGCAAGTGAGCAAGAAAGGATTTTGATGTTCTAAGCTCAAATTGAAGGAAGATCTAAGTGATCAAGTTGGTGATTCAAGAAGTTTTATAACTTTGGTAAGTCCTCTTTTGATATCTTTGCTTATTTGAAGTTGTGTTGTGAAATTGATAAATGATTTAAGAGTGTGTTATTTGATTGTGATATGTTTAAGAGTGTTTGATTAGATTGATTATGGATTTTAAGGATGGATTGAAGAAAAGAGTAAGTTGGTTGGAAGAGATGGTGTTGTATTTGTGTTTAGGGTTTTGTGATGATATTTGTGATTTGTGTTAGTTATAGATGTGGAGTTGTTTTGGTGTTTTTGTAAGTTTAAGATGGTTTTTGGGTATATTTTGTTAAGTTTGTTTGAAGTGGATGTTGGTGAAAAGAAGTGTTTGGTTGGGTGTTTTGTTGTTTTGGCCGGAATTTGAGTTTTTGGCCTGACACGCCCATGAACACGTTCAGATTCTTAGGCGTGTCAATTGTGTTGGAGGCAGTAGGTTTGACATGACCAGTAACACGCCCGTGTTATTGAGCGTGTCATAGCTACTGTGAGATTGGAGAGTTTACACGGCCATGAGCACGTTCACGTTGTTGGACGTGTTGATATTTTTCAGAGAGGCAGAATGTATTACACGACCAGTGACACGCCCGTGGTTCTGAGCGTGTAAAAGCTTCTGTATTGTGGAGTTAGGGCACGGTCAGTGACACGCCCGTGTGGTTGAGCGTGTCATGTTTAGGGTTTGCCCTAGTTAACTCTTAATTTGATTATCTCATGTGTATCCCTAAGCAAGTGTATGTTATTATTTTTGGATTAGGTCTTGAAGAAAGTGAGTTATCATTGATCTAAGAAGTAAAAGAATCTTGGAAAGGAAGTGTTTAGAGTTGTGTGAATTGTTATTGAGGTAAGTACAAACCTTGCATTGTTGCA
Source organism: Garcia nutans (assembly GCA_947685225.1). Lineage (NCBI taxonomy): Eukaryota > Viridiplantae > Streptophyta > Magnoliopsida > Malpighiales > Euphorbiaceae > Garcia > Garcia nutans. The sequence continues at coordinate 32,968,153 of CANTUV010000013.1, forward strand.
TACATTCACTTGATATGACATTATTGTTATATATGAATAATGTTACGTTTTGCATATTGTGCATCTTGTGAAATGTACTATATGTATAATGTGAAATGAGATAATTGAGACATGTATGCATATATGATTATGTTCTATGTAATTGATTATGAATATGTGAAAGATGATGTATTATATTGTGAATTGAGACATGATGATTCAAATGTGATGAGAAGCCATTGTGAGTGGCTATGGTTATACAAATGAAAGTGTTGAGGCATGATTGCCTATTTGATATTGAGATACAAATTGAGAAAGAGAATAATGATATAATTGTATGTTTAATATGTTATTCAGTTTCAGAGTTCTGGATTTGGGTGGCATGCCTATGAAATTATGAATAGTAACAGTCTTGCCGGGTTGAGGATCTCTTCAATTTGAGTTGAATTGAGGTCCCAGAGACTGGGTCTGTTACATTATGAGAATTGTGATTATGAGATATATGATTGGTAACAGTCTTGCCGGGTTGAGGATCTCCTCGATTTAGTCGGGTCGATGGTCCAAGAGACTGGGTCTGTTACAGGTAACAGTCTTGCCGGGTTGAGGATCTCCTCAATTTGTTGAGTTGATGGTCCAAGAGACTGGGTCTGTTACACTATCCATGGATAGAGATATATCTATATATATGTTGACTACGGGCTTGATTATTGTGATTATGAACCAAAGCAGTAACTCTGAATTCTGAATATCGTATTAAACACTTGTTGGGCCCATAGGTGTCTATGTCATGTTGATGTTATGAATGATGAAATAATGTAATATTCATGAAATATTGTATATTGAGTATGGTCTTTATTGTTTGATTGTATATCATTGTTATTGATTAAGCATAATAGCATTATGGTTTGTACTACTGAGTTGTTGGCTCAGCGCGATTATGATTCATCGCGTAGGTGATAGAGGTGATAGAGTTGAGACGGAGAATTCCTCTAGACCTAGTTGAGGTTGTTTTGATTGTGAAGAGTTGGATTAAAGCTTAAAGATCAGAGAGTCAAGCTGCCAATCATGTATATATTTCATATTTTGTAATTTTTGAGGTTTAATGTATTTACACTTGTAAGTTTTGGATGACATTTCCGTTGCGTAATAAACAAACATTTTTATCTATTGTGTCTTATGATTTTCATTTCTCTTTATTTGGTATTTTTTAAATTTTTAGTTTTACTTTAAATATGATTTGTGTATTTTAATATGTGTCATTTCTATATTCAGTATACGTATAATATGATCGTATAAGCATGCTTTGTACGTATACGGGATATAGGGGTGTTACAATTGTTTTGGTATCAGAGCCTAGGTTTGAGATTCTCAACCTAGGTAAAATTGTAAGAAAAAGAATATTTTGACTTTAAAAGTTAGCTTTTGAATAACATACATGTTTGGTATTGGCAGTCTCTGATCTTTAATGAGATATATTCTGCTGTGTTTGCAGATATAGGTTGTGATGGATTCTTACTTACGTCAGTCAGTAGAGGGTAGTGCGGAGAGTGTAGCTCCTGATGAGGCTAGAGAGGGAGCTAGAGTGGCTAGTGCTGGAGAGGTACCTACTTCCGTGTCGGGGAGACCAGCTGGTGAGGAGGTTTCGCCAGTTTGGTTTAGGCATGTGGTCGATTTGTTGAGGCAAGCACCAGTGCAACCACCACCACCACCCCCACAACCTTTGGTATCAGTGAGACAGTACGATAAATTAAGGAAGTATGGAGCAGAAGATTTTCTAGGTACTATTGACCCAGCTGTAGCTGAGCAGTGGCTAGATAAAGTACAGAGAATATTTATTCAATTGCAAGCCACTCCAGAAGAAAATTTTGATTATGCAAGATCATTGTTGCAGAAGGACGCATATGACTGGTGGAAGACAGTGCCCCATGCTATGGATGATCCACCTACCTTATCCTATGTTGATTTTCTAAGAGAGTTTGAATTGAAGTATACTCCAAGGGAGTATAAAGATGTGAAGAAGATGGAGTTTCTGACCTTGAGGCAAGATCACCGGTCTGTGACGGAGTATGAGTTAGAATTTATCCGGCTGAGCCACTACGCCGGGGGAATTATTTCTGACGAGATTGATAGATGCAGGAGATTTGAGGAGGGATTGAGGCCCTCTATTATGTGTCTTGTGGCTGGATCTAGATATCATGATTTTTCCCAGCTTGTGGCAGAAGCTAGGAGTGTGGAGAGAGCTCAGGGTATTGCGGTTGCTTCTGAGTAAGAGATCAGGGTTAGGAGACCCCAGTTTGAGGCAGGGTCTTCATCTGCCAAAAGAGGTAAAGGAAGTTTTGTTCCTCGGGTTAGTAGGAGTCAGAGGCCAGTTGGTAGGTCAGTACAGTTTCAGAGGCAGAGATCTAGACCTACAGTTTCAGTGGCAAGTGCTCCGACCCCAGTGATTCAGAGATCCACTCCACTTGTGTGTGCTCAGTGTGGTGGAACACAGAGGGGTGCTTGTTGGAGGAATAGTGGACCAGCTGTGTGTTTTAGATGTAGATCTCTGGATCATTTTATTTGAGAGTATCCAGAGATACGAGAACAGAGGTCAGCAGATTCTGTAGTTTCTCGACCTAGTGTTAGGGGTGGTCGAGGGGGCAGAAGTTTTAGCAGAGGGGGTAGACCTGGGTATAGTCAGAGAGGATCTTTATCCAGGGATACTAGACCAGATGAGGCTAGGCCTTCTCAACGAGTTTATGTGATGCAGAGGCAGCCAGATGCTTCGGCAGTCATAGCTGGTACTTTCTCTTTATTTGGTATTTTAGTACTTGCTTTGATTGATCCAGGATCTACACATTCATATATTAGTGCATCTGTTTTGCCTGTGTCTGAATTGCATGCTGAATCCCTAGGATTTGATGTATTGGTGACAAATCCTTTAGGGCATAGTGTGATTGTTAGTAAGGTGCACCGAGACAGTGCAGTAGTGGTGCAAGGTGAGGAGTTCCTTGGAGATTTAATTGAAATGCCTTTTAAGGAATATGATTTAATCTTAGGCATGGACTGGTTATCTAGACATGGAGCTGTGGTAGATTGTCAAAAGAAACTTGTTACTTTGAGAACTGGTGATGGTAGAGAGGTGATAGTATCTAGTGAGCAGGGACAACTAGCATCCTTGTTTGTTTCAGCTATTGCAGCTAGGAGGTTGATTAGAAAAGGGTGTGATGCTTATCTTGCTCATGTGGTGGATACTAGAATAAGGGGTTCTCAAATTGATAGTATACCCACCGTTGCAGAGTTCCCAGATGTGTTTCCAGAAGAGTTGCCAGGGTTACCTCCTGAGAGAGAGGTGGAGTTTGGTATTGAATTATTGCCTGGTACCACTCCTATCTCTATTACTCCTTATAGAATGGCACCTGCTGAACTGAGAGAATTGAAGGTGCAGTTGCAGGAGTTGTTGGATAAAGGGTTTGTTCGCCCTAGTGTTTCACCGTGGGGAGCTCCTGTTTTGTTTGTGAAGAAGAAGGATGGTACTATGAGATTGTGTATTGATTATAGGCAATTGAACAAGGTGACTATTAAAATAAATATCCTTTGCCTAGAATTGATGATCCCTTTGATCAATTGAAGGGTGCAACAGTGTTTTCCAAATTGATTTGAGATCAGGGTACCATCAGTTAAGAGTCAGAGCTGAAGATGTTCCTAAGACAGCCTTTCGTACAAGGTATGGGCATTATGAGTTTCTAGTTATGCCTTTTGGTTTGACGAATGCACCTGCAGTTTTTATGGATTTGATGAATAGGGTGTTTAGGCCCTATTTGGATCAATTTGTGGTGGTCTTCATCGATGATATTCTGGTGTATTCGCGTGATGAGGAGGAGCATGACAAGCATCTACGAATTGTGTTGAAAATTTTGAGAGAGAAGCAATTGTTTGCTAAACTGTCGAAGTGTGAATTTTGGCTTGACCAAGTAACTTTTCTCGGTCATATAGTTTCAGCAGAGGGTATTAGAGTTGATCCGAGTAAAGTTGAAGCTATTTTGAATTGGAGTCCACCAAAGTCTGTGACTAAAGTTAGAAGTTTTCTTGGTTTGGCAGGCTATTACCGACGGTTTGTGAAAGGATTTTCTTTAATAGCTACTCCACTTACCAGATTACTTCGAAAGGGAGTTAGATTTGTGTGGACGGATCAGTGTCAAGCTAGCTTCGAGCAGTTGAAAGAGATGTTGACTCAAGCGCCTATTCTAACTTTACCTGTGGAAGATAAACCATTTGTGATCTATAGTGATGCTTCACATAGTGGTTTGGGTTGTGTGTTGATGCAAGAAGGAAAAGTTATAGCTTATGCTTCTCGACAGTTGAAACCACATGAGCTCAATTATCCGACCCATGATTTGGAGTTAGCAGCCATAGTGTTTGCTTTGAAGATTTGGCGACATTATTAATATGGGGAGAAATGTTTTATTTATACGGATTATAAAAGTTTGAAATATTTGGGGGTTCAGAGAGAGCTCAATCTTCGGCAGAGACGATGGTTGGAGTTGATCAAAGACTATGACTGTTTGATTGATTATCATCCTGGTAAGGCAAATGTTGTTGCTGACGCCTTGAGTCGGAAGTCTGTGGCAGGTTTGGCTATTTACTCACTCTCGTTGCTTGTTGAGTTGAGAGCGTTACATGCTAGTTTTGAAGCATGTGATGATGGTGCATTATTGGTTCAGCTGCAGTTGAGACCAGTATTGTTAGATCAGATAAAGGAGGCCCAATTGGCTGATGAGAAGATTCAAAAGATTGTTTCAGATTGTCAGAATGGAAAGAGTCGAGATTTTATTGTGAGAAGGGATGGGAGTCTTTGGTTTAAGAACAGATTGTGTGTACCTGATGATGCTAATTTGAGAAGGATTATTTTAGAAGAAGCACATCAGTCAGTATTTGCTATGCATCCGGGCAATACAAAGATGTATCATGATTTGAAGTAGAATTACTGGTGGTCTGGTTTAAAGAGAGACATTGCAGATTTTGTGTCCAAATGTCTCACATGTCAGAGGGTAAAAGCTGAGCATCAAGTTCCAACAGGGTTACTTCAACCGTTATCAGTGCCTGAATGGAAATGGGATAGAGTAACCATGGATTTTGTATCTGGTTTACCAGTGACACAAAGGAAGCATGATGCTATTTGGGTGATTGTTGACAGGTTGACTAAGACAGCTCATTTTCTTCCTGTTCGGATGGATTATTCTCTGGAAAGGTTAGCTGAGCTGTATATCCATGAGATTGTAAAGTTGCATGGTATCCCAATTTCTGTAGTGTCTAATCGAGATCCCCGATTTACTTCAAGGTTTTGGAAGAGTTTACATGGTGCTTTGGGTTCTTGATTACACTTCAGCACTGCTTTTCATCCATAGACAGATGGGCAGTCAGAGAGAGTGATACAGATTATCGAGGACATGTTGAGAAGTTGTGTCATTAATTTCTTTGGAAGTTGGGATAGATTTTTGCCACTTGTGGAATTTGCTTACAATAATAGTCATCAATCCAGCATTGGTATGGCACCATTCGAAGCATTATATGGTAGACGGTGTAGGACACCTCTATGTTGGAACGAACTTGGAGAAGGTAAGTTAATTGGTCCTGATTTGGTTAAAGAAACTAAAGAGAAAGTGAGAATGATTCGAGATAGGTTGAAAGCAGCTTCAGATCGGCAGAAATCTTATTCAGATTTGAAAAGGAGAGACATAGAGTTTGAGGTTGGAGATAAGGTATTTTTGAAAGTGTCTCATTGGAAGAAGATATTGAGGTTTAGTCGGAAAGGGAAATTGAGACCTCGTTTCATTGGACCGTATGAAGTTTTGGAAAGAGTTGGGCCAGTTGCTTATCGGCTTGCTTTGCCACCTGAGTTGGATAGGATCCATAATGTATTTCATGTCTCTATGTTGAGAAGGTACAGGTCGGATCCATCTCATGTTTTGCCAATTGAATCTATCGAAGTAAGTTCAGATCTGACATTTGAAGAAGAACCAATTGCTATTTTAGCACGTGAAGTGAAAGAATTGAAAAATTAGAAAGTGCCACTTGTGAAGATTTTGTGGAAGAATCATGGGAGAGAAGAAGCAACTTGGGAGAGTGAGCAAGCAATGCGAGATCAATATCCTCAGTTGTTTCGGACTTGATGACAGGTAATTTCAAGGACGAAATTTCTTTTTAGAGGGGGAGAATTGTAATATCCCAAAATGTGCTCTAGTAGTATTGAGGTAATTGTTGTTCGATTTGAATTAAATGTATATGTGTTATGGGAAAGGAAAGAGTGTATAGAGAGAAGCGTATATGTTGTTTATATGATAATATATATAATATATACATAAGTCAAAATGGAGAGTCAAGGGATGAAGATATTTATTTAGTTATTTGTGAAATTACTAAAAGAGGGCAATTGCTTTAAAGGAAATCAAAACAAATTGTAGAAGGGTGTTTAGGTAATTGCTCATGTTGAGATACTTGGTGGAGATTTAAAGAGGAGTTGACTCTGTTTCTTCATTGTTCTTTTCTTCTTTTCTTTTTGTTGTGGCCGGCTCCTCCATAGACAAGGGAAAGCAAGTGAGCAAGAAAGGATTTTGATGTTCTAAGCTCAAATTGAAGGAAGATCTAAGTGATCAAGTTGGTGATTCAAGAAGTTTTATAACTTTGGTAAGTCCTCTTTTGATATCTTTGCTTATTTGAAGTTGTGTTGTGAAATTGATAAATGATTTAAGAGTGTGTTGTTTGATTGTGATATGTTTAAGAGTGTTTGATTAGATTGATTATGGATTTTAAGGATGGATTGAAGAAAAGAGTAAGTTGGTTGGAAGAGATGGTGTTGTATTTGTGTTTAGGGTTTTGTGATGATATTTGTGATTTGTGTTTGTTATAGATGTGGAGTTGTTTTGGTGTTTTTGTAAGTTTAAGATGGTTTTTGGGTATGTTTTGTTAAGTTTGTTTGAAGTGGATGTTGGTGAAAAGAAGTGTTTGGTTGGGTGTTTTGTTGTTTTGGCCGGAATTTGAGTTTTTGGCCTGACACGCCCATGAACACGTTCAGATTCTTAGGCGTGTCAATTGTGTTGGAGGCAGTAGGTTTTACAAGACCAGTAACACGCCATGTTATTGAGCGTGTCATAGCTACTGTGAGATTGGAGAGTTTAGCACGCTCACGTTGTTGGACGTGTTGATATTTTTCAGAGAGGCAGAATGTATTACACGCCCAGTGACACGCCCGTGGTTCTGATCGTGTAAAAGCTTCTGTGTTGTGGAGTTAGGGCACGGTCAGGGACACGCCCGTGTGGTTGAGCGTGTCATGTTTAGGGTTTGCCCTAGTTAACTCTTAATTTGATTATCTCATGTGTATCCCTAAGCAAGTGTATGTTATTATTTTTGGATTAGGTCTTGAAGAAAGTGAGTTATCATTGATCTAAGAAGTAAAAGAATCTTGGAAAGGAAGTGTTTAGAGTTGTGTGAATTGTTATTGAGGTAAGTACAAACCTTGCATTGTTGCATACATTCACTTGATATGACATTATTGTTATATATGAATAATGTTATGTTTTGCATATTGTGCATCTTGTGAAATGTACTATATGTATAATGTGAAATGAGATAATTGAGACATGTATGCATATATGATTATGTTCAATGTAATTGATTATGAATATGTGAAAGATGATGTAATATATTGTGAATTGAGACATGATGATTCAAATGTGATGAGAAGCCATTGTGAGTGGCTATGGTTATACAAATGAAAGTGTTGAGGCATGATTGCCTATTTGATATTGAGATACAAATTGAGAAAGAGAATAATGATATAATTGTATGTTTAATATGTTATTCAGTTTCAGAGTTCTGGATTTGGGTGGCATGCCTATGAAATTATGAATAGTAACAGTCTTGCCGGGTTGAGGATCTCTTCAATTTGAGTTGAATTGAGGTCCAAGAGACTTGGTCTGTTACATTATGAGAATTGTGATTATGAGATATATGATTGGTAACAGTCTTGCCGGGTTGAGGATCTCCTCGATTTAGTCGGGTCGATGGTCCAAGAGACTGGGTCTGTTACAGGTAACAGTCTTGCCGGGTTGAGGATCTCCTCAATTTGTTGAGTTGATGGTCCAAGAGACTGGGTCTGTTACACTATCTATGGATAGAGATATATCTATATATATATATATATATATATATTGCCTACGGGCTTGATTATAGTGATTATGAACCAAAGCAGTAACTCTGAATTCTGAATATCGTATTAAACACTTGTTGGGCCTATAGGTGTCTATGTCATGTTGATGTTATGAATGATGAAATAATGTAATATTCATGAAATATTGTATATTGAGTATGGTCTTTATTGTTTGATTGTATATCATTGTTATTGATTAAGCATAATAGCATTATGGTTTGTACTACTGAGTTGTTGGCTCAGCGCGATTATGATTCATCGCGCAGGTGATAGAGGTGATAGAGTTGAGACGGAGAATTCCTCTAGACCTAGTTGAGGTTGTTTTGATTGTGAAGAGTTGGATTAAAGCTTAAAGATCAGAGAGTCAAGCTGCCAATCATGTATATATTTCATATTTTGTAATTTTTGAGGTTTAATGTATTTACACTTGTAAGTTTTGGATGAAATTTCCGTTGCGTAATAAACAAACGTTTTTATCTATTGTGTCTTATGATTTTCATTTCTCTTTATTTGGTATTTCTTAAATTTTTAGTTTTACTTTAAATATGATTTGTGTATTTTAATATGTGTCATTTCTATATTCAGTATACGTATAATACGATCGTATAAGCATGCTTTGTATGTATACGGGATATAGGGGTGTTACAAAATCAGACTTTATTGCATTCATTTTGGAAAAGAAAACATCATCATCATCCTCATACAAAGCAGATAAATTAAAATCAAAATCAAAATCATTGTTCTCAAAATCATAAGTCAGAATATCTTCAAACTTCTTTTCAACCAAGGCAGAAATCTCCTCCAGAGTCTTCTTGGCTTTTAGGACAACTTCCTTCTTCTCGTCTAGATTGGACTCTTTGTTGGCTGGCAGGGTGAGCTCTTTCTTCACTTGCTCCACTAGCCCGGCAACATCTATAAAAATTTCAAAACCTGGGATCAACTTTCCCATGAACATGATTGGCTCAGTTTCCTTAGAGTGGTCCCATGTCTGGAGCTTTGACACAGATTTTTTCAAGTGGCGGAAAGCTCATCTTCTCATTCTTCTTTGGCTAGACATCTTTGTTGGCTTCTTCATACCCTAACCCTTTCTTGGAAGTTTGAGTTTTGAAATTTGGAAGCATTGTCAAACTGGCCTTGCCCTTTCCAAGACCAACTCCGGGAAGGTAGCTCAAGTTCTTCATCATATTCAAGACCTTAGCATGTATGCACAATAAACAAACAGGGATAAATAGGACTTTCCTTCTGACCTTATAACATCCACACACGAATGGCGAGTCTCTTTTCCTAGGTAATATGGTTAACAAAATACCAATATGGGGTAACTTGTTTTCAAACATTTCCCTCGGACGTTTCAACCAATAGTTATATTTTCGAAAATGGAAATCAGTCCATGATAATTCTCATTAATTAGGTTTTAATCCATTCAACCAACTAATGTAGCTTTTATGCTTTATTGGATTAAAACAAAATTAAGAGGCTTATTATAAATAGATTTCTCACTTTAAAAAAGTAACTAATGATTCATGCCAAAAACAAGCCCATCATTAATTATTCTTAGTATAAACTAGGCTCACAATTGATTTTAGTATTTCATAATTGACCTAAATAATTTGCGAGCTCTTTGAAAGAAAAGGTTGGATGAAAGTAATTTTGTTTCTAAGCCCATTGTAAAAAGATTTTAGAAAAAATAAATCTTGGGCTTAGTATTTGGGTCGTGAGAAAAATAATTTTTTTTATTTGTTTTTAGAAAAGTCTTATGTCCAAAGACCATCTTGAAAAGTTTTGAAAATAGTTTTGGTCTTTTATACTTTAAAGAAAAATTTATTTTGAGCTTACAATGTACTTAGGTCATATTAGAAAAAGAACAAACCAAATAAGCCATGATTTAAACCAAGAGAAATTAACCATAATCAAACAACAAGCATTTGGGGTAGAACCTAAGGAAAGTAACTAGGCCAATTACATGAGCTTTAGTCTTTGGGTTGAAAGGCTGAGGTTCTTATAGCAAGCATATACCAAATGGTACAAGGCTATGAGTGGTTATGCCATGCTCGATCTCCATACCTTGAGTGAAAGTATGGTATCCCTTACATAACACAACACGGGTAACACGGGCATCCTAACTCACCCACACAATGCAATCTAAATGATGCAATGGATAATATCATGATAAGAAAGAATAAAATAATATAAAGACCAATGGAATCAACTTCTCTTATCCCTAGTGGAGTCACCACTGTGAGCGGGGATTTTTGCCCCCACTCCAGGTGGAATGGTTCTTGCGACTTCGGCACTATTTAGGCTCGGGGCCTTAGAGAACACGGACCTAAGCCCAGAGAAAATGGAGTTGCCACCCGGATGGGCTGGGAAAATAAAAGGGGTGGATGACTTGATTCCTAAGGAATTTCCAACCCCCTAATGGGTTTGGAAAGTTACATACGTGTGGGGAAGGTGAGAAATGGCCTAGCACCCCCACAATGCCCAGTTCATTGAAACCAGCCTCCTTTGCAGGTCTTAATATTATAAAATTCTTAAGTATAACAATATTATCCATATTACATGCAATAATTAAAATAAAGCATCATTATATTAAAATCAAAGCAATGTCCAAACAAAGCAAATAAATGGACACCCATCCGAGGATGGAAACATGTCCTTCCATTGTTCATGTCTAAACTAAATAGGACACCCACCAAAAGGTGGAACGTGTCCTTTACATTGGTCCAAAATATAAAATCAATTTAAATTACATAGAAATTAATTAATGAGATACCCACAAAGTGGAAACATACCTCTTACAATACTTGGAAATCAAAATAAATCAATAAAAGTAAATAACCATTCATAATAAATAAATCATTCATCAAAGATATCAAACATCAATCAAAATATATAATAAACATTCATCCAATTTAAATGAAACAGTAAGTATATTAACTTTAGGGGTTCATGCAGCAATTAGGGTTTCTAAGGTTTTATGTTCAGTAACTAGGGTTTTGCATATACTAGTTTAATTTGTTGAGAAATATGTTAAAGCAATAACATAGCTGCTGGATGTTTAAAAGATTTAAGGTTTTGGATGTTTTTATGAAAATAATGCAACTGTGATTTTAAAAAGTAGGTTTTGTTAGGGTTTTAAACAAACATCATGAAATTAGGATTTTTTTAAGACATTAGGGATTATAATTTTAAAAGATTGGGTTTTTGGTTCACTGGATTATGATTTTAGGTGTTGATGAACTTGTCATGAAGTTTTGATGTTTTAAGAATTAGGGTTTAGGGAAAATAGGGTTTACTGGATTGAGTTTTTGATATTTTGGAAAACATATTTGATCTTAGGATTTAAGAAAATAGTTTAGAGTTTTATAGAAATAATTATGATTAAAGTTTTTAGGAACTGTAAAGAAGATTAGGGTTTGGAGAATTAAGAAGATATTTGAAAATTTTGGACAAAAATTTAGAGTTTAGATGATTAAGAAAATAGTTCGGGGAAAAACAATTTACGGTTTTAAAGTTTTGGAAATAGGAGAGTAATTTAGGGTTTTTGAAGTTTTGGAAATAGAAGAACAGTTTTAGGGTTTTTAAAGTTTTGGAAACAGAAGGATGATTTAGGGATTTTGAAGTTTTGATCAAAGACTTAGGCTACTGGATGAATGGACGATTTAATCTGTAAAACATATTACTGAGTTTAATAATTTTGGTTACTGACTAAATATCAAAACAAATGATAGAAGTGTTTAAAAGAAAATATGATAATAACATTGTAAATATAATTAAATCAAAGACTTGTAATCAAACCTCCGTTCGTTGGTTCCACCACAATTTGCTTCTGGATGAACAATGACAAAGGTAGTGTTATTGCCTTTGATGGGTTGCTTCTTGTTGCTAATGTCTCTTGCTCCTAGGGTTTTCTGTCTCTTTTTTCCTCCCCAATTCAGAAGGCCAAAGTTTTGTCCTTTCAGTAAAGAAAATTTTTGATCCCCTAATTCTATGTTTTAATGTGGTATTTATAGGAAAAATCATAAAACTACATCTAATTGTTTAAGTAAATTAAAACCAATTAGGAAAAGAAACCAAAACCAAATAGAAATTGGTTTCGAAAAAAACTGCGTTGGAAAATTGCGTTTGCAAAAAAACTGCTGCGGGCGAAATTGTGGGCAAAAAAAAAAAACCGATGGGTTGATGAGGGCCGAAAAATTGTGGGCAAAAAACTGGGCGACTAACCAATTCATCGCAGGAATTTCCTGCGGGTGATTTGGCCCAGCCGATTCACTTTCGGCGACGAAATTTTTCGTCGCTGATTTTTATTTATTTATTTATATTTATTTTTAACTTTACTCATATTACCTTTTTTTATTTTTATTAAAAATTATAAATAAATGCTAAAATAGATATTATTTAATTAAAATACCATAAAAATTATTTTGGACTATATAAAAATATCGGACCAGATTGGGTAAAAAATTAAGGGTCTACAATCATGCAAACTCTTCCAAAACCTCAAAGTAAATTGGGGATCTCGATCCGGCACCAAATAAACTAGGACTCTATGTAACCTCACTATCTCACTGATATACATCTCAACCAACCTCTCAAGAGAATAATCCAACCGAACTGGAAGAAAATGAGCTGTCTTCATCATCCGATCAACTATCACCCAAATTGTATCATGCTTCTTCTGGGTCAAAGGCAGTCGAGTGACAAAATCCATTATCACTCTCTCCCATTTCCACTCGGGCACTAATAAAGGTTGGAGCAACCCTGAAAGAACTTGGTGCTCAACTTTCACTTTCTGGCAATTGAAATATCTGGATACAAACTTTGCTATGTCCCTCTTCATACTTGACCACCAATAATGTCACTTCAAGTCTTGATACATCTTGGTACTCCCAAGGTGCATAGCATAAAGTGACTAATGTGCTTCCTCTAATATCATCTTTTTCAATTCTGCATCATCAAGAATACACAACCTATCTCTATACCATAGACTCCCTCACATAAAAGTCTCGACTCTCCCCCTTTTGACAAACCAACACAATTTTCTAAATTCTCTCATCTGCCAACTGAGCCTTCCTAATATGATCCAACAAGATTGGCCTCAACTGCAACTGAGCCATCAAAGCACCATTATCACAAGACTCAAATCTAGTAAGCAACGCTCTTAACTCAACAAGCAACAAGAGCAAATAAGCAGTCAAACCTGCCAAAGACTTCCAACTCAAGGCATCAACAACAACATTTTCCTTACCAGGATGATAATCAATTAAACAATCGTAGTCTTTAATAAACTCTAACCATCATCTCTGCCGAAGATTCAGCTCTCTCTGAACACCCAGGTATTTCAAACTCTTGTGATCCATATAAATGAAACACTTTTCCCCGTGTAAGTAATGCTGCCAAATATTCAAGGCAAAAACTATGGCTGCAAGCTCCAAATCATGAATTGGGTAATTCAGCTCATGTGGCTTCAACTATTGAGAGGCATAAGCAATGACTCCACCCTCCTGCATTAGAACACAACCCAAACCACTATGTGAAGCATCACTGTATATCACATATGGTTTACCTTCCACAGGCAAGATAAGGATAAGAGCCTGAGTCAACATCTCCCTCAGCTGCTCAAAACTCGCCTAACACTAATCTGTTCACACAAATCTAACTCCTTTCCAAAGCAATCTGTTGAGTGGTGTAGTTATCATAGAAAAACCCTTCACAAATCGACGATAATAGCCTACCAATCCCAGAAAACATCTAACCTCTATCATAGTGTTCGGTGGACTCCAATTCAAGATAGCCTCAACCTTACTCGAATCAGCTCTAATACCCTCTACTGAAACCACATGACCAAGAAAAGCTACCTGATCGAGCCAGAACTCACACTTAGATAGCTTAGCATACAACTATTTCTCTCTTAGAGTCTGCAATATAATATGCAAATGCTTATCATGATCCTCCTCATTATGTGAATACACCAAAATGTCATCAATGAAGACCACCACAAATTGATCTACATATGGTCTGAACACCCTATTCATCAAATCCATAAAAGTTGTTGGTGCATTCGTCAATCCAAAGGCCATCACTAGAAACTCATAATGCCCATACCTCGTACGAAAAGTTGTCTTGGGTACATCCACATCTCTGACTCTCAACTGATGGTATCCTAATCTCTGATCAATCTTAGAGAATACTGCTGCTTCCTTCAATTGATCAAAGAGATCATCTATCCGAGGCAAAGGATACTTGTTTTTGATGGTCACCTTATTCAACTGTCTATAATCAATACACAATCTCAAGGTGTCATCCTTCTTCTTCACAAACAACACAGGCGCTCCCCAAGGGGACAAACTAGGCAGATGAACCCTTTTTTTGATAACTCCTACAACTACACTTTCAACTCTCTCAACTAAGCAGGTGTCATCTGATAAGGAGTAATAGAGATAGGAGTCGTACCAAGCAACAAATCGATACCAAACTCCATTTTCTCTCTCAGGAGGTACCCTTGGAAACTCATCAGGCAAAACATCTGGAAACTCGGCAATTGTGGGTTTATTATCAAGCTGGGACCCCACTACTCTGGTATCTACAACATGAGCAAGATAAGCCTCACATCCCTTCCGAATCATCCTCCTAGCTAAAACAAACATGGATGAAAGATACCTCTGCTCACTAGATACCATCACATCCCTACCATCACGTGTTCTCAAAGTAACACATTTCTTCTAACAATCTACCATAGCCCCATGCATGGATAACCAATCCATGCCTAAAATCAGATCATACTCCCTGAAAAGGCATCTCAATTAGGTCACCAAAAAACTTCTCATCCTGAACAACAGATGGACTGTCTCGGTGCACCCTGCTTACCACAATACTATGCCCTAAAGGATTTGTGACCAAAACATCAAATCCTAAGAACTCAAAAAATACAAATCACTTACAGGTAAGATGGATGCACTGATGTAAGAATGAGTCGACCAATGGTCTAATAATGCAAGAACTGAAGTACTAAATAAAGTAAAAGTACCAGCAATAATAGCTGAAGCATCCGACTACCTCTGCATCACATAAACCCGCTGTGATGGTCCTGCCTCATCTGGTCTACTACCTCCAGCTGTATAACCTCCTCTCTGACTAGTCCCAGATCTACCACCTATACCAAAACCTCTGCCACCACACCCCTCTGACACTGGGTTGAGAAGATGTAGAACTTGTCTGTCTATCCTGTGGTGGCTCTGGACAATCTCTGATAAAATGGTCTGATGACCCACATCTAAAACACACTTCTGAAGCACCTCTCCACCAGCAGACACGTCCGTGTACTTTACCACAATGAACACAAGTAGGTGGAGTAAGCCTCTGAGCCACTAGCGTTGGAGCACTAGCCACTGAAATCACAGGTCTCTGTCTTTGTCTCTGCTACTGTACTGACCTGCCAAACTACCCTTGGCTCCTACTACACCTCTGAAAATATCCCCCTCGGCCTCTCTTCACTGATGAAGACCCTACCTCACTCTGTAGTCTCCTAGCTCTGGTCTACTCAACCCTGGCAGCTGCTGCAAGACCCTGTACTCTCTCAACACTCCTAGTAGCTGCAACCAACTAATAAAAATCTTGATACCGAGAGCCTGCTATGATACACATGATAGAGGGTCTCAGTCCCTTATCAAATCTCCTGCACCTATCAATCTCGTCAGAAATGATCCCATCAACATAATGACTCAAATGGATAAACTCGATCTCATACTCTGTCACTGTCCTAGTATCTTGTCTCAGACTCAGGAATTCCATCTTCTTTGCATCCTTATACTCTCTTGGAGTATACTTCTACTCAAATTCCCACACGAAATCATCATAGGTCAGAACTGGTGGATCATCCAGAGAATGTGGAACCGTCTTCCACCAATCATATGCATCCTTTTGTAGAAGAGATCTGGCATAATCAAACTTCTCTTTCGGACTAGCCTGCTATTGAATAAACACTCTATAAACCCTGTCTAGCTATTGCTCTGTTAGAGCAAGGTCTGTAGTACCAAAGAAGTCATTAGCTTTGAACTTTCTCAGCTTATCATACTTCCTCACTGGCAACTATGACTGCTGCTATGGCGGCGGCTGCTGCTGAACTGGAGCCTACCTCAACAACTCTACCATATGCCGTACCCAGCCAGGAAAAATCTAATCAGCTGCTGGTCTCACAGGCATAGAAACAGATGCCTCACCAACAGACACAACTCTAGCTCCATCTCTACCCTTATCAGGAGCCACACTCTCTGCACTACCCTCTGCAGACTAATGCGTTTGAGATGCTATAACTACCTATATATGCAAGCACAACAGAAATTACTATATTAGAGATCAAAAACTGACAGTGCCAATGCATGTATTATAATTGAAAACTATTTTCAAATCCCCCATTTTCTCTCTCTATTAACCCATCTAGGTCGAGAACCTCAAACCTAGGCTTTGATACCAAAACAAATGTAAAATCCTTATATCCTATATACGTACAATACATACTTTCAGCATATATAAAATACGCATATACGGTACAAAAATGTCACAAACTGGTTTAATAAAAAATTTTACATTTCTGATTTAAAATTTCAAATACTAAATATATAAAATTAAATAGTATATAAATATTCTTTACTTGTTATAGGAACCCAAAATAAATATTTTATATGAAAATCTCTAGAAAAAATTTGACAGAGTTTTGTCTGTAATTTGGACATCCCAAAATTTATCAATTACACAACCTGCATCAGAAAACACTCCCAAATAATTTCAAAACACCATTTCACCCATACTCCTCAATTTCACCAAGTTTCTCAAGTATTTATATATATATATATATATAATTTAGAACACATTTAAAGCCCCATTTCAAAAAACTTAACCCAAACATTCTTTATAGTTTACAATACATAAAATCCAAAAATATGATATAATATGCATAATACCCAAGATATACAATAACATAATGTAACACCCCTATACCCCGTATACGCACACTACACACCACCATATATGTAATATACGTATACTGAATATAGGAATGCTACGGTTTACTAAACAAACCACTCATTCCTTTTAACAACAATATGAGAAAACTTGAAAACATTCAAATCATATTATAAAGTACAATAGATAAAACATTTATGTAATACGCAGCGGAAAATATAATGGTATTTACAAATACATATACATATCAAAATCCATGTTTTACAAAAGATAAAATTTATACATGTTTGGCAGTTTGTCTTTGATATTTAAGCCCTCTATCAACACCTCAGAAGCTAGACTCCACTCGGTCTAACTGAGTTCTCTGATTCTATCCTATCACCTGCGCCATGAACCACAATCGCGCTAAGCCAACGGCTTACTGGTACAAACCACAATAACAATATGCTATAATGAAATGCAAATGTCATACCTTCAAACATTATAAACAATTCTGAAGGATATTATATTTCATAACATTACCTTTTATTTTATCATTCAATTATTTCACCATTCATGAATCACATTGAAATAAAGACAAGCATGGGCCCAAAAGACACTAATATGTTTTTCAACTTTCAGAGTTACTGCTTTGGTCCATAATCACAATCATCAATACATTTATCCATGGATAATCAACTAGATTTGAGCTTATGACCCAGTCTTTTCACTCAATCTAGCTTTAAGAATTTGTTTTTGAGGCTTACGACCCAGTCTTTTCACCCTAAAACCATCACATTTCACATTTTTCAGCTGGACTTGGCTTACGACCCGGTCTTTTCACCTATCCAGCAATTCATAGGCATGCCGCCAAACCCAAAACTCTGAAAATTGAATAACACAATTATTTCATTTATCTCTTTATCAATCTCTTTCTCAATTCATTTCTCATTTCATATTCCATAACCAAATAGGCAACCATGCCCCAATTATTTCATTTGCACTATCATAGCCAACAACAATGGCTTCACATTTCATCATATCTCAATTCACATTAAAACAATTCATCATTAAAGTATTCATCATGACCAATTACATTGCACATACATTTTGAATGATAATCATATATTTCACATTATGCAATTCATAGCATTAATCAAATGTATCAACAATATAATAGATTACTTAACACATTTACAACCAAATGTGTTAAGTCCCAATGTCATGTAAATGTATGCAATAATGTAGGGTTTGTACTTACCTCAAGAACAACTCACACCAATCTATACACTTCCTCTTCCAAGAATTCTCAACACTTAGGTTAGGGCAACTCAACCTCTTCACAACCTAATCCAAAAAGAATAATACACACTTATTTAAAGATACACATGAATTTCAATACAATTATTCACCTATTAGTCTCATACTAGACCCATAGATTAAAAATTACAAACCAAAACTACTATCTAGGACCCACGGTCGTGGCCTCACACCCCTACGGTCGTGGCCTCACAACCCCACGGTCGTGGTCTCACAAACCCCATGGGCGTGGGTTAGAAAATGAATATGTCCAATTGTTTAAAACCCCCACGGTCGTGGCATCCAAGGGCCACGGGCGTGGCATCCAAAATGCTTCTGTTTCGGACCAAACTCATGTATTCTATGTTTTCAACTCCATTAAACACAAACAAATTGAAAATCTACCAAAAATAATTGATTAAACTCAATATTGACATCAATTACCAAGTCACAACTCTTACTCTTTCAACACCAACCTAATTCCTTTTCTTCAATTCAATCCCAAAATCAAAATCAATTATACCCAACACTCTCAAACACACCACAATCAAACATATTCATACTATCCACAATCAATCATCAAACTCAATAACAACTTAAAATAAAACAAGAGAATCAAGAATAAACTTACTAAAGTTAATGAAATTCCTCAAATCTCCAACTTGATCACTTAAATTCTCCTTCAATTTTGATCTTAGGAAAACAAAACTCTCTTTCCCTCTTTAGCTTTGTGATGCCCGGCCAACCAAAGAAAGAAGAAGAAAATGAAGAAAAAGAGACAAAGTCAACTTTTATTCTCCACTTAAACCTCCACCAAGCAATAAATAATTAAAATATTCTAATATTTTCTCTTCCACTCATTTATTTTCCTTTTAATTAATTTCACTAATTTAAAATCAACAAATATCTTCTTTTGACTTTCATCACCTTGACTTGTATATGTTGTATATATATCTATATATACAACATATACACTCTCTCTCTTTACTTCTTTTCTCTTTCCATAAAACATATACACTTAATCCAAATACAACAATAAATATTCCAAAACTTTTAGGGTATACTTTGGGATATTACAATTCTCCCCCTCTAAAAAGAAATTTCATCCTCGAAATTACCTGATATCAAGTCTGAAATAACTGAGGATACTGATCTCGCATCACTTGCTCACTCTCCCAAGTTGCCTCTTCCTTTGCATGATTCTTCCAAAGAATTTTCACAAGTGGTACTTTCTTATTTCTCAACTCTTTCACTTCATGTGCCAAAATAGCAATTGGTTTTTCTTCAAATGTCAGATCTGGATTCACCTCAATAGATTCAACTGGCAGAACATAAGATGGGTCTGATCTATACCTTCGCAACATAGAAACATGGAAGACATTGTGGATTCTATCCAATTCAGGCGGCAAAGCAAGTCGATAAGCAACTGGTCCAACTCTTTCTAATACTTCATAAGGTCCAATAAAACGAGGACTTAGCTTCCCTTTTTGACTAAATCTCAAAATCTTTTTCCAAGGAGACACTTTCAGAAAAACTTTATTTCCAACATCAAATTCTATGTCTCTCCTCTTCAAATCTGAATAAGATTTCTGTCGATCTGAAGCTGCTTTCAACTGATCCCGAATTATTTTCACTTTCTCTTTTGTTTCTTTAATCAAATCAGGACCAACTAATTTGCCTTCTCCAACTTCATTCCAACACAGAGGCATTCTGCATCTTCTACCATACAATGCCTCAAATGGTGCCATTCCAATACTGGATTGATGACTGTTGTTGTAAGCAAATTCCACAAGTGGCAAAAATCTGTCCCAACTTCCAGAGAAATCAATGACACAGCTTCTCAACATATCCTCTATAATCTGTATCACTCTTTTTGACTGCCCATCTGTCTGCAGATGAAAAGCAGTGCTAAAGTGTAATCGAGAACCCAAAGCACCATGTAAACTTTTCCAAAACCTTGAAGTAAACCGAGGATCTCGATCAGACACCAAAGAAATTGGGACTCCATGCAACTTCACTATCTCACTGATATACAGCTCAGCTAACTTCTCAAGAGAATAGTCCATTCTAACTGGAAGAAAATGAGCTGTCTTTGTTAAAATCACCCAGATAGCATCATGCTTCTTCTGAGTCAATGGCAAACCAGACATAAAATCCATTGTCACTCTCTCCCATTTCCATTTAGGCACTGATAAAGGCTGAAGCAACCCTGTTGGAACTTGATGCTCATCTTTCACCCTCTGACAAGTGAGACACTTGGATACAAACTCCGCTATGTCTCTCTTCATACCTGACCACCAATAAAGCTGCTTCAAATCATGATACATCTTAGTACTCCCAGGATGTATAGCAAAAACCGACTGGTGTGCTTCCTCTAAAATAATCTTTCTCAATCTTGCATCATCAGGAACACACAATCTATCCTTAAACCAAAGGCTACTATCACTTCTCACATGAAAATCTCGGCTCTCCCCATTTTGGCAATCTGACACAATCTTCTGAATTTTCTCATCAACCAATTGAGCCTCTTTAATCTGATCCAACAACACCGGTCTCAACTGCAACTGAGCCAACAATGCACCATCATTACATGATTCAAAACTAGCATACAACACTCTCAACTCAACAAGCAACGAGAGCGAATAAGCAGTCAAACCTGCTAAAGACTTCCGACTTAAGGCATCTGCAACAACATTTGCCTTACCAGGATGATAATCAATCAAACAGTCATAGTCTTTAATCAATTCCAACCACCATCTCTGCCGAAGATTCAGCTCCCTCTGAACACCCAAATATTTCAAACTCTTATGATCTGTATAGATAAAACACTTCTCTCCATACAAATAATGTCGCCAAATCTTCAAAGCAAACACTATAGCTGCCAATTCCAAATCATGTGTCGGATAATTAAGCTCATGCGGCTTCAACTGCCGAGAAGCATAAGCTATAACTTTACCTTCCTGCATCAAAACACAACCTAAACCATTATGTGAAGTATCACTGTAAATCACATATGGTTTATCTTCCACAGGCAAAGTAAGAACAGGAGCTTGAGTCAGCATCTCTTTCAACTGCTCAAAGCTAGCTTGACACTGATCTGTCCACACAAATCTAACTCCCTTTCTAAGTAATCTGGTGAGTGGAGTAGCTATCAAAGAAAAACCTTTCACAAATCATCGATAATAGCCTGCCAAACCCAGAAAACTTCTGACTTCAGTCACAGACTTCGGTGGACTCCAATTCAAAATGGCCTCAACTTTACTCGGATAAACTCTAATACCATCAGCTGAAACTATATGATCGAGAAAAGTCACTTGATCAAGCCAAAACTCACACTTCGACAGCTTAGCATACAATTGCTTCTCTCTCAAGGCCTGCAACACAATCCGCAAATGTTTGTCATGATCCTCTTCATTACACGAATACACCAAAATATCATCAATGAAAACCACCACAAACTGATCTAGGTAGGGCCTAAACACCCTATTCAGCAAATCTATAAAAGCTGCAGGTGCATTCGTCAATCCAAAAGGCATCACTAAGAACTCATAATGCCCATATCTTGTGCGGAAAGCTGTCTTAGGAACATCTTTAGCTCTAACCCTCAACTGATGATACCCTGATCTCAAATCAATCTTGGAGAAAACTGTTGCACCCTTTAACTGATCGAAGAGATCATCAATCCTAGGCAAAGGATACTTATTCTTGATAGTCACCTTGTTCAATTGCCTATAATCGATGCACAACCTCAAAGTACCATCCTTCTTCTTTACAAACAAAACAGGAGCTCCCCATAGAGAAACACTAGGGCGAATAAACCCTTTATCCAACAATTCCTGCAACTGCACCTTCAACTCTCTCAATTCAGCAGGTGCCATTCGATAAGGAGTAATAGAGATGGGAGTGGTACCAGGCAACAAATCGATACCAAACTCAACCTCTCTCTCAGGGGGTAACCCTGGCAACTCCTCAGGAAACACATCTGGAAACTCCACAACTGTGGTTATACTATCAAGTTGAGAACCCACTACTCTGGTATCCACAACATGAGCAATATAAGCATCACACCCTTTTCTAATCAACTTTCTAGCTGCTACAGTTGATACAAACAAGGATGCAAGTTGTCTCTGCTCACTAGACACCAACACACTTCTACCATCACTGGTTCTCAAAGTAACACACTTCTTTTGACAATCTACCACAACTCTATGCTTAGACAACCAATCCATGCCTAAGATCAAATCATACTCCTTAAAAGGCATTTCAATCAAATCACCCAAAAATTCCTCACCTTGCACTACAATTGAACTATCTCGGTGCACCTTGCTAACAACCACACTATGCCCTAAAGGATTTGTCACCAAGACATCAAATCCTAGGGACTCAATATGTAATTTAGACACAGGCAAGATAGATGCACTTATGTATGAATGAATAGATCCTGGATCAATCAAAGCAAGAACTGAAATACCAAATAAAGAAAATGTACCCGCAATGACTGCTGAAGCATCAGGCTGTCTCTGCATCACATACACTCTCTGAGAAGACCCAGCCTCATCTGACCTACTACCTCCGGATGTAGAGCCTCCTCTCTGACTGATCCCAAGTCGACCACCTCTACTGAAACCTCTGCCCCCTCGACCACCTCTGCTAACACTAGGTCGAGAAGCTGCAGTATCAATCTGTCTATCCTCCTGCATCTCAGGACAATCTCTAATGAAATGATCAGGTGACCCACATTTGAAACACACAGCTGATCCACCAATCTTCCAACAAACACCCCCATGTATCCTACCACAATGGACACATGTAGGTGGAGTAGACATCTGAACCACTGGAGTCGGAGCACTAGCTACAGAAACTATAGGTCTCGGTCTCTGCCTTTGATACTGAACTAACCTGCCCGACTGCCTCTGGTTCCTACTGATCCTCGGAATAAAAATTCCTCTGCCTCTCTTCATAGACGAAGACTCTGCCTCAAACTGGGGTCTCCTAACTCTGGTCTCCTCCTCAGTAGCAGCTGCTGTAATACCCTGTGCTCTTTCAACACTTCTAGCTACCGCAACCAACTAAGAAAAATCTTGATACCGAGAACCAGCCACAATACACATAATAGAGGGCCTCAACCCCTCCTCAAACCTTCTACACCGGTCAATCTCATCAGAAATAATCCCTCCGGCATAGTAACTCAACCGGATGAACTCTACCTCATGTTCTGTCACAGTCCGGTTATCCTATCTCAAATTCAGGAATTCCATCTTCTTAACATCATTATACTCCCTCGGAGTATATTTATGCTCAAACTCGCTCAGAAAATCACTATAAAGCAAAGTCGGTGGATCATCCATAGCATAAGGAACTGTCTTCCACCAATCATAAGCATCCTTCTGCAATAAGGATCTAGCATAATCAAATTTCTCTTCAGGAGTAGCTTGCAACTGAATAAATACCCTCTATACTCTATCTAGCCACTGCTCAGCTACTGCAGGATCTGTAGTGCCCAAGAAATCCTCAGCCCCATACTTTCTCAATTTATCATAATGTCTCACTGGCACTTGAGGCTGTGGTGGTGGTGGTGGCTGCACTGGAGCTTGCCTCAACAATTCTACCACATGTCGTAACTAAACCGACAGAACCTCATCAGTAGCTGATCTCTCTGGCACAGGAACAGGTGCCTCTCCAGCTCTATCAACCCTAGCTCCATCTCTACCCTCTTCAAGAGCTACACTCTCATCACTACCTTCTATGGACTAACGTGAATGAGATGCCATCACTACCTATGTCTGCAAACACAGCAGAATATACCTTATTAAATATCAAAGACTACCAATACCAAAACATGTATCTTATTCAAAAATCACATTTTAAAATCAAAATTTTCTTTTTCCTTACAATTTACCTAGGTTGAGAATCTCAAACCTAGGCTCTGATACCAAAACAATTGTAACACCCTTATACCCTGTATACGCACACTACACACCACCATATATGTAATATACGTATACTGAATATAGGAATGCTACGGTTTACTAAACAAACCACTCATTCCTTTTAATAATAATATGAGAAAACTTGAAAACATTCAAATCATATTATAAAGTACAATAGATAAAACATTTATGTGATACGCAGCAGAAAATATAATGGTATTTACAAATACATATACATATCAAAATCCATGTTTTACAAAACATAAAATTTATACATGTTTGGCAGTTTATCTTTGATCTTTAAGCCCTCTATAAACACCTCAGAAGCTAGACTTCACTCGGTCTAATTGAGTTCTCTGGTTCTATCCTGTCACCTGCGCGATGAACCACAATCGCGCTAAGCCAACGGCTTAGTGGTACAAACCACAATAACAATATGCTATAATGAAATGCAAATGTCATACCTTCAAACATTATAAACAATTCTCAAGGATATTATATTTCATAACATTACCTTTTATTTTATTATTCAATTATTTCACCATTCATGAATCATATTGAAACAAAGACAAGCATGGGCCCAAAAGACACTAATATGTTATTTAACTTTCAGAGTTACTGCTTTGGTCCATAATCACAATCATCAATACATTTATCCATGGATAATCAACTAGATTTGAGCTTACAACCTAGTCTTTTCACTCAATCTAGCTTTAAGAATTTGTTTTTGAGGCTTACGACCCAGCCTTTTCACCCCAAAAACATCACATTTCACATTTTTCAGCTGGACTCAGCTTACGACCCGGTCTTTTCACCTATCCAGCGATTCATAGGCATGCCGCCAAACCCAGAACTCTGAAAATTGAATAACATATTAAGCACACAATTATTTCATTTATCTTTTTATCAATCTCTTTCTCAATTCATTTCTCAATTCATTTCTCATTTCATATTCCATAACCAAATAGGCAACCATGCCCCAATTATTTCATTTGCACTATCATAGCCAACAACAATGGCTTCACATTTCATCATATCTCAATTCACATTAAAACAATTCATCATTAAAGTATTCATCATGACCAATTACATTGCACATACATTTTGAATGACCATCATATATTTCACATTATACAATTCATAGCATTAATCAAATGTATCAACAATATAATAGATTACTTAACACATTTACAACCAAATGTGTTAAGTCCCAATGTCATGTAAATGTATACAATAATGTAGGGTTTGTACTTACCTCAAGAACAACTCACACCAATCTATACACTTCCTCTTCCAAGAATTCTCAACACTTAGGTTAGGGCAACTCAACCTCTTCACAACCTAATCCAAAAAAGAATAATACACACTTATTTAAAGATACACATGAATTTCAATACAATTATTCACCTATTAGTCTAATACTAGACCCATAGATCACAAATTACAAACCAAAACCACTATCTAGGACCCACGATCGTGGCCTCACACCCCCACGGTCGTGGCCTCACAACTCCACGGTCGTGGTCTCACAAACCCCCACGGGTGTGGGTTAGAAAACGAATCTGTCCAATTGTTTAAAACCCCCACGGTCGTGGCATCCAAGGGCCACGGGCATGGCATCCATAATGTTTCTGTTTCGGACCAAACTCATGTATTCTATGTTTTCAACTCCATTAAACACAAACACATTGAAAATCTACCAAAAATAATTGATTAAACTCAATATTGACATCAATTACCAAGTCACAACTCTTACTCTTTCAACACCAACCTAATTCCTTTTCTTCAATTCAATCCCAAAATCAAAATCAATTATACCCTACACTCTCAAACACACCACAATCAAACATATTCATACTATCCACAATCAATAATCAAACTCAATAACAACTTAAAATAAAACAAGAGAATCAAGAAGAAACTTACCAAAGTTAATGAAATTCCTCAAATCTCCAACTTGATCACTTGAATTCTCCTTCAATTTTGATCTTAGGAAAACAAAACTCTCTTTCCCTCTTTAGCTTTGTGATGCCCGACCAACCAAAGAAAGAAGAAGAAAATGAAGAAGAAAAAGAGACAAAGTCAACTTTTATTCTCCACTTAAACCTCCACCAAGCAATAAATCATTAAAATATTCTAATATTTTCTCTTCCACTCATTTATTTTCCTTTTATTTAATTTCACTAATTTAAAATCAACAAATATCTTCTTTTGACTTTCATCACCTTGACTTGTATATGTTGTATATATATCTATATATACAACATATACACTCTCTCTCTTTACTTCTTTTCTCTTTCCATAAAACATATACACTTAATTCAAATACAACAATAAATATTCCAAAACTTTTAGGGTATACTTTGGGATATTACACATAAAATATATACATGCT
Organism: Garcia nutans; assembly: GCA_947685225.1. Taxonomy (NCBI): domain Eukaryota; kingdom Viridiplantae; phylum Streptophyta; class Magnoliopsida; order Malpighiales; family Euphorbiaceae; genus Garcia; species Garcia nutans. Next base: position 32,994,884 of record CANTUV010000013.1, read on the forward strand.
GTTGATAGTGTTTTTGATCTTGATATCAAATATAAAAGCACAAACACAAGTCTAGACCTGACCTGGTCTAGAAGAATTCTCCGACTCAGCCGAATCTACCCTATCACCTGCACGCAGTAAACAATCGCGCTAAGCCAAAAGCCTAGTAATACTAACTTTATAACAGTAAAACTCAAATGCAATGCCAATGCACAATACATATGAATATCATATCATTCCATTTTCTCATACTTTTCAAATATTTTACAATCCACAATTCACATAATAACAAACACAGCATGGGCCCAAAGATAACTAATATGCTATTCAAATTTCAGAGTTACTGTTTTGTTCTATAATGACACCATGTGTCTAGCCCCGTAGGCAAAATATCAATGTAATAGTCTAACTAGCTCTGAGCTTATGACCCGGTCATTTCACCTAGCCCAGCTTCAAGGACTTGTTTTTGAGGCTTACAACCCAGTCATTTTACCTCAAAAACATTTTCACATTGGTGCCCAACGTCTAGCCCATAGAAAAATCATAGGCATGCCGCCAAAAACAGAACTCTGAAAATTGAATAACATACTAGGTACACAATTTATTCATATTTCTCATTTACATCGATATCAATTCATTTCATTATATTTTCACATATCTCATTACATTATACCACATTTTTGCATTTACAACACATTACCCAATTACTTTGGGTATTTCCACATAATTCACATATTAATCACATTTAATGTAATCTAGCCAATACCAATGGCTTTTTAACAATGCACTTAACACATTTATGACATTACAAATTTCATAGCACATTATTCATACATAACCAATGTATCAAGTAGCTTAACATATTTTCCAACCAAAATGAGTTAAGCCCAAATGTCATGCAAACATAACCAATGTATTCAGAGTTTGTACTTACCTCAAATAGCAACCAAAACAAGCTTAAAACAACCTCCAATCCTATCCTTCCAACTTGCCCTTCACTACTTGGATGAAGCAAATCAACCTCCCTCAATGCCTAAACCAAATGTGATAGCAAATAATCATTTAGTATCACATTTAATGGCATTTCCAATATTAAACCCCATCCAAGCAAAAATTCAAAATTTAAGGCTAACCTCACTTTAACTTTGAATTCTCATACTAGGCCATTCATTTTAATATATTAAGTTTATTTATATTATTAGAAACATATTTTAATATAATTAAACCATTTACATTATAAAAACACACTGTAATACACAATATCCTAAAATGGCATAACCTTCCCCCATTGAAGGTTTTCCATTCCAACACATTAGATTAATTATTTTAAGCTTATATTCATCACTTATATCACCAAACAACAAGATTAAACTGATAAAATTATACAATTCAACAACATTGGAAAAATCAATTTTCAAAACCCTAAATCACACTTCCATTCTCAAACTCCAACCAACCACAACCAAATCCAATATTTGACTTTAAAATACTTGTTTAAGCCCCAAAACAACTCATTTGGAATCAATTTGCACAATTAAAAACCATGATTCCAAGAATACAAATTTTCCATAACCCTAAATTCTCTCTCTTCACTTAACTCATCCCAAACTTAATTTTTTCTTCCATTTAACTTGAAAATCATTAATAATTAATCAAAATAGCTTCATTCATACCCAATTAAAAAATTAAATCATGCTAATAAAAAATTTCAAAATCCACATATTCATACTTTCATAGAAAATCAAAAATTAAGAAAAGAAGCTTACTAACCTATTGGAAATCCACCAAAACTTCAATTAATTCTTGAAAATTCTTGTCAAAATGAGTATTTAGATGAAGAAAAATCACTCCTATAGCCATGGAATTTCATTTTTTTTTTGAAGAAGAAGAAGACTAATTTTAATTTTCTCTTTCCTTTCTTCCTTTAATTATAACCATATATATATATTATAATAATTTAATAATTGATTATTTAATTATTTATTTAATAAATTAAAAGTTCAAAAATTCCTCTTCCATTAAAAAATTATTTATTTTGAATTAATTTAATAATTTTTAATTTTTAAGATTTAATTACCAAAATGCCCTTTTAACTTTGACTTTTGACTTTTCTTTTAAAAAGTATTGACTTTTATATGTTATGTATATTTTACATATATATCACATATATATTTCACTTTTTCATTTAAAATCCCTTCTTTTTTTTTAATTTAAAATCATTAATTTAATTTATCCAATTTAATTATAATATATTTTTATCAAATTTCCAAAAATTAGAAATTTTCAAAAAATTTGGGATATTACATGACAGGTTCAGTGACATGGGCGTGTCACTTCACGTGTCACCAACACTAAAAGTAGAACTATCGGCACGCCCAAAGATATGGCCGTGTCACTTGGCGTGTCAGGCCAAAATCTTAATATCAACACATAATTGTCACATCCAAAATTATCTTTCTTTACCCTTTTCAACTCTATTCAAACTCAACCAAATCCATTATTTTACCATAAAATACTTGTATATACATCAAAACAACTCAATTAAAAGCAAAATACACAATTTAAAACCATGACTTCACAACTCAAAAGCTACACATCCCAAAACTCTTATTCTCTTCACCAAACTTAACCATTTCTTCAATCCAACCCTAAATTCATAGTTAACTACTCAAAAGAACTTCATACATACTAATACCAACCATTAACACATATTAAACTAAACATCCAATTCACACATATACAAACTTTCATAGAAAATTAAGGAAACAAGTTGGAAACTTACCAAATATGGAGAAAATCCCCAAAACTCCAACTTGAACACTTAAAATCCTTCAATTACTTGAGCTTGCAAGAAGCAAATTTCTCCTTTCCTTTAATGGAGATAGCTGGCCTTCAACGGAGAAAGAAGAAGAAGATGATGATCACCCACTCATCTTTATCCAACTAACACTCTTTTAACCATAAAAATATCCCACTTTCACTCTCCACCAAGTAAATATATATATATATATATATTACTTAATTAATATAAAAAAAATTATCTTCCACTAACTATACAATTAAATTTTCAATAATTTAAAATAACTTTTGACCAATTTAAAATATTGACTTATATATGTTATGTATATCTACATATATTTATCTTATACACATTTTACTTTTTCACTTAAATATATATATATACTTTTAAATCTTTTATTTAATTATTAAAAATTAAAATTTTCAAAATTTTGGGATATTACAATTCTCCCCCTCTAAAAATAAATTTTATCCTTGAAATTACTTGCTTTCAAGTTTGGAACAACTGGGGATACTGATTCCGCATCATATGCTTAGTCTCCCATGTTGTCTCCTCAGTGGCATGATTCTTCCAAAGAACTTTCACAAGTGGCACCTTCTTATTTCTCAACTCCTTCACTTCCCGTGCCAAAATAGCCATTGGTTCTTCCTTGTAAGTCAGATATGGACTTACCTCAATTGACTCTACTGACAAAATGTTAGATGGATCTGACCTGTACCTCCAAAGCATAGAGACATGGAAGACATTGTGAATTCAATCCAACTCAGGTAGCAAAGCCAGTCTATAGACCACTGGTCCATCTCTCTCCAGCATCTCATAAGGTCCTATGAAACCAGAGCTCGACTTTCCTTTGCGGCCAAATCTCAAAATTTTCTTCAAAGGAGACACTTTCAAAAATACTTTATCTCCCACACTGAACTCTATGTCTCTTCTTTTTAAATCCGAATATGATTTCTGTCGGTCTGAGGCTACTTTCACCTTTACTGCTTTCACTCTATGATTTCCTAATCACCTTTACTTTCTCTTCTGTTTCCTTAATCAAATCGGGACTAATCAACTTACCTTCTCCAACCTCATCTTAACATAGAGGTGTCCTGTACCTCGTACTATATAATGCCTCATAAGGTGCCATCCCAATACTGGACTGATGACTATTGTTATAAGAAAACTCAATCAGTGGTAAGAATCTATCCCAACTCCTAGTGAAATTGATGATACAGCTCCTCAACATGTCCTCTAAAATCTGTGTCACTCTCTCTAACTGCCCATTTATTTGAGGATGGAAAGTAGTGCTAAAATGTAACCGAGAGCCTAAAGCATCCTGCAAACTTCTCCACAATCTCGATGTAAATCAGAAATCTTAGTCAGATACCAAAGAAACTGGGACTCCATGTAACCTCACTATCTCACTGATATAAAGTTTAGCCAATCTCACAAGAGAAAAATCCATCCAAATTGGAAGAAAATGAGCTGCCTTTGTCATCCGATCAACTATTACCAAAATCGCATCATGCTTCTTCTGGGTCAAAGGCAATGCAGTCACAAAATCCATCGTCACTTGCTCCCATTTCCACTTTGGTACTGATAATGGTTGAAGCAATCCTGAAGGAACCTGGTGCTCAGCCTTCACTTCTGAAAAATGAGACATCTGGATGCAAACCTTGCTATGTCCTTCTTCATACTTGACCACCAATAATACTGCTTCAAATCCTGATACATCTTGATACTCCCGGGGTGCATAGCATAAGTTGACTGATGTGCTTTCTCCAAAATTATCCTTTTTAGCCCTGCATTATCAGGAACACACAACCTATCTCTGTGCCACAAACTGTCATCACTTGTCACATGAATGTCTTGACTCTCCCCATTTTGGCAATCCAATACAATCTTCTGAATTTTCTCATCTACCATCTGAGTCTTCCTAATATTATCCAATAACACTGGCCTCAACTGCAACTGAGCCATTAAAGCACCATCATCACAAGACTCAAATCTGGCACACAATGCTCTCAACTCAACAAGCAACAAGAGCGAATAAGCAGTCAAACTTGCCAAAGACTTCTGACTCAAGGCATCAGCAATAACATTTGCCTTGCCAGGATGATAATCAATTAAATAATCATAGTCTTTAATCAATTCTAACCACTGTATCTACCAAAGATTCAATTCTCTCTGAACACCCAAATATTTCAAACTGTTGTGATCCATATAAATAAACACTTCTCCCCATACAAGTAATGTCTCCAAATCTTCAAAGCAAAAACTATAGCTGCTAACTCCAAATCATGTGTTGGGTAATTCAGCTCATGCGGCTTCAACTGTCGAGAGGCATAAGCAATGACTTTACCCTCCTATATCAGAACACAACTTAAACCACTATGTGAAGCATCACTATAAATCACATAAGGTTTACCTTCCACAGGCAGGGTAAGAATAGGAGCCTGAGTCAACATCTCCCTCAGCTACTCAAAACTCGCCTGACACTGATCTGTCCACACAAATCCAACTCCCTTTCAAAGTAATCTGGTGAGTGGAGTAGCTATCATAGAAATCCTTTCACAAACAAACGATAATAGCCTGCCAAACCCAGAAAACTTCTAACCTCTGTCACAGTCTTCGGTGGACTCCAATTCAAAGTAGCCTCAACTTTACTCGGATCAACTCTAATACCCTCTGCTGAAACCACATGACTGAGAAATGTCACCAGATCAAGCCAAACTCACATTTAGATAGCTTAGCATACAACTGCTTCTCTCTCAGAGTCTGCAATACAACCCACAAATGTTTGTCATGATCCTCCTCATTACGTGAATACACCAAAATATCATTAATGAAAACCACCACAAACTAATATGGATAGGGTCTGAATACCCTGTTCATCAAATTCATAAATGTTGCTGATGCATTTGTCAATCCAAAGGGCATCACCAAAAACTCATAATGGCCATACCTCGTGCGAAAAGCTGTCTTAGGTACATCTTCATCTCAGACTCTCAACTGATGGTACCCTGATCTCAAATCAATCTTAGAGAATACTGCTGCTCCTTTCAACTGATCAAAGAGATCATCTATTTGAGGCAATGGATACTTGTTCTTGATGGTCACTTTATTAAAACTGCCGGTAATCAATGCACAATCTTAAGGTACTGTAAACCCTTAATTTTGGCCCTAATTTGATATGGTCCTAATTAAAGGATGCCAAAATAAATTTGATCCGACTTTAAAATATTTAAAACTAGTTTATAATTTTTAAAGAAGTCGGTTAGGATTAAAGAGGCATAAATTCAATTGTAAAACCCTAAAATCAAGTTGAATAGGCCCAAATTAAAACTTTTCGGTCCATAAGTTAAAAAAGGCAAGAATAATTTGAGTCAAGCCGGCCGGGGAGACATGAGTAATTGCTCAAGCCGGCCGGGGAGACATGAGTAATTGCTCAAGTCGACCTGGAGGGATAAGGTCGACATAAGCATGCCTCATGTCAATCTGGAAATCCCGATCGACATGAGGTTGGACTCATGTTGACCTAGGACAATTAGGTCGACATAACCTTAACTCATGTCGACCTGGTTTCCCCAGATCGACATGGTTTCAATGAGTTTCCTAATTTAACTAGAATTTATTTTAAGGACAGATTAATATTAGGGTTAAGGATTCTGAGTGAGGTTAGGGCCTATAAATAATAATGTTTCAGAATTAACATTAAGAAGGGGGGCAATTAACATTAACAAGGGGGAATTAACATTAAAGAGGGTCGACAATGAATATTAAGAGAAATTAAACCACAAAATAGAAGAGACGATAATGAACATTAACAAGAGGGGCAATTAACATTAAGAGGGTCGGCAATTAATATGAAGAAAGATTAAACAACAAAGCAGAAGACAGAAAAAAGAAATCAACAACGAGTAGCATTGATCAGTCATCAATCCATCAAAGACAACAACACTGCCTTTGTACATTGTTCATCCAGAAGTCAATTGTGGAGGAACCAACGAACGAAGGTTTGATTATAATTCTTTGATTTTATTATATTTACAACATTCTTACATTTAGATTCATGAATTGTTTAAGCATACCATGTTATTGCCATATTTTCTTTTAAATGTTTCTATCATTTGTTTTGACATTGAGTCAGTAACCTAAATTATTAAACTTAATAGTATGTTTTATAGATCAAATTGTCCATTCATCCAGTAGCCTAAATCGTTGCTTAAATTATCAAAACCCTAATTGAAAAACTCTAGTTTCCAAAACCCTAATCCAAGAAAATCTTAATTTATTCCTGAAATTCCAAAACCTCATTTTTTTCAAACCCCCTTCCAGTAAACCTAAAAAACCTCAAACCCTAATTCCAGTGGCCAAACCTAAAAAATCTTAAACACTAAATCTAATCTTTTAAAATTATAAACTCTGGTTTCTAAAACCCAAAATTCCTTAAACCCTAAAACTCTAGTTTCAAAAACCCTAATTCCAAAAACCCTATTCTTAGATGCAAATCCTAAATTTATATATTTATCGCTTTATTTAATTTTAGATTTGATTATGTAGTTTATTATATATTTTGATGGTTGATTTATTTAATTTCAATGCTTAATTTATTTAATTTATCATGGATGGATATTTTGTTTATTATTATGATTATTATTTATGTATTTTGGTATTAAAATTGTAAGAGGTATGCTTCCACTTTATGGGTACCTCATTAATTAATATTCATGTAATTTAAATTGCTTTTATATTTTGGACCAATGTAAAGAACATGTTTCCACTTTTCGGTGGGTGTCCTATTTATTTAGACATGGACGATGTAAGAACATGTTTTCATCATCGAATGGGTGTCCATTTATTTGCTTTATTTGGACATTACTTTGGTTTTAATATAATGATGCTTTATTTTAATTGTTGCATTTAGTAAGGATAATATTTTTATATTTAAAAATTTTATAATATTAAAACCTGCAAAGGAGGCCGGTTCCAATGAACCGAGCGTTGTGGAGTGCTGAGCCATTTCTCACCTTCCGCACACATACCCAACTTTCTAAACCCATTAGGGGGTTGGGGATTCCTTAGGAATTGAGTCATCCACCCATTTCTTTTTCTCGGACCATCCAGGTGGCAACTCCATTTTCACAGGACTTACGCCCGTGATCTCTAAGGCCCCGAGCCTAAACAGCGCCGAAGTTGCAAGAACCATTCCACCGTGAGTGTGGGTGGAGAAGAAAATCCCCGCTCATAGTGGCGACTCCACCGGGGATAAGAGAAGTTGATTTTGTTAGTCTTTATATTATTCTATTCTTTCTTATCAAGTAATTATCCATTGCATCATATTAGATTGCATTGAGTGAGTGAGTTAGGATGCCCGTGTTACCCATGTTGTGTTATGTAAGGGATACCATACTTTCACTCAAGGTATGGAGATCGAGCATGGCATAACCACTTATATCCTTGTACCTTTTGGTATATACTTGCTATGGGAACCTAAGCCTTTTAACCTAAAGACTAAAGCTCATATAATTGGCCTAGTTACTCTTCTTAGGTTTTACCCCAAATGCTTGTTGTTTGACTATGGTTAATTTGTCTTAGCCTAAATCATGGTTTATTTGGTTTGTTATTTTTCTAATATGACCTAATTACATTGTGAGCTCAAATAAATTTTTCTTTAAAGTCCAAAAGACCTAAGTTATTTTAAAAACTTTTCAAGATGGTCTTTGGACATAAAACTTTTCTAAAAACAAATAAAAATTCTTTTGCTCATGACCCAAATACTAAGCCCAAAATTCATTTTTTTTCTAAAATCTTTTTACAATGGGCTTAGAAACTGTGAGCGGGGATTTTTGCCCCCATTCCCAGTGCAATGGTTCTTGCGACTTCGGCACTATTTAGGCTCGGGGCCTTAGAGAACACGGACCTAAGTCTGGAGAAAATGGAGTCGCCATCCGGACGGGCCAGGAAAAAGAAAGGGGTGGATGACTCGATTCCTAAGGAATCCCCAACACCCTAATAGGTTCGGAAAGTTGGATATGTGTGGGGAAGGTGAGAAATGGCCCAGCACCCCCACAATGCCCAGTTCATTGGAACCAGCCTCCTTTACAGGCCTTAACATTATAAAATTCTTAAATATAACAATATTATCCATATTACACATAATAATTAAAATAAAGCATCATTATATTAAAAGAATCAAAGCAATGTCCAAACAAAGCAAATAAATGGACACCCATCCGAGGATGGAAACATGTCCTTACATCTCATGCCTAAATAGGACACCCACCGAAAGGTAAAAATATGTCCTTTACATTGGTTCTAAAATGGAAAAGCAATTTAAATTACATGATATTTGACTAATGAGGTACCCACCAAGTGGAAACATACCTCTTACAATATTTAGAAATCTAAATAAATCGATAAAAGTAAATAATCATTCATCATAAATAAATCATTCATCAAAGGTATTAAACCTCAATAGAAAGTAAACATCCATCCATGATAAATTAAATAAATCAAGCATTGAACTTAAATAAATTAAAGCATATAAAATAAATCAAAGCATAATCAAATATAAAATTGAATAAAGCAAATAAAATTCAAATTAGGGCTACTGTTTCTATTTAAGATTCTTTATTTAATGTGTTTAGAGTTTTGGAAATTCATGGGTTTAAGCTACTGTGACTTTTAAAAGAATTGAAATGGAGCGAAGTTTTATAATTTAAGAGGTTTATAAAGTTCTTTGATTAACCAAATTAGTGTTTGAGAAGTGAAATCATGAAATGAGGGTTTGGACACTTTAAAACATTTAGATTTATGATTTACGGTTACTGAATTAGGGTCTTTAAGCTTACTGTGTCTAAATTGTAACATTTAGATTTATAAGGTTTTAAGGTTTTAAAGAATTAGGGTTTAGAAAACTTTAGGGTTTAGGTTTTAAGGGAGTTAGGGTTCACTGCTTTGGTTTTTGGAGTTGAATTAGGGTTTAGTGTTTTAGAATTGGGGTTTCGGGGGATGCATTAGGTTTTAGAATTTGTAAATCAACTGATAATTTTATGAAGTTTTATGAAAATAAATAAATTGATTTAAGGTTTATATAAACAGAAAAGATGTTTTTAGGGTTTATGGAAAGAAACAGACTCAAGTTTATTATTTTGAAAATTTGGGAAGCAAATTAGGGTTTTGAGATTTTGAAGAAACCAAAAATAATAATTTTAAGCTTTTTGGGAAACAAAGCAATGAATTAAGGTTTTTAAACTTTAGAAAAGGGGAATTAAGGTTCTAGGATTTTTGAATTAAAAGAAATAATTAGATGATTTAAGCTACTGTGAAGAAATTAGACAATTGATGCATACCTCCGTTTGTTGGTTCCACCGAAAACTTCTTCTTGGATGAACAAAAGCAAAGACAAGCTTTGCTGCCTTTGAATTGCTTGAATTGTTTTTCTGCTCTCTCAAAAAATCAGATTGATTCAAAGCTTTTCTTCTCAATTTCGGTCTCAATTTCTACTCCAAATCCGATCCAATTTTCTTCCTTTTTTCCTCCTCCTTTTGTGTTGTTTTAGTCCTTATTTATAGAAGATTTCTATGGTTAAATCTAGTTATTCATGGAATATAACATTCATTTAGAAAAGGAAACCGAAACCTAATTGTATTAGGTTTCCGAAAATTTACGTCAAAAAATTTTTGCTGGAAAAAAAAAACTGCTGCGGAAAAATTGCGCTGGCAAAAAAGCTGCCGTAGTTGGTTGCGGCAGATGGGGGCGAATTGGCCTGAAGGCCATTTCGCCGCAATCCTATTTTTTTATTTTTTGTTTATTATTATTATTTATTTTTTATTAATAAAAATTAAATATTAAAGCAAATATTTTTAATTAAGATAACAAAAATTGTTTTGAACTAATTAAAATATTTTGGACAACACAAAAATTACTTTGGACTAATTAAAATATATTGGACCGGCCTGGGTCAAAAATTAAGGGTCTACAGTTTGCCCCCTGCTTGAATGATTTGAGACTTTAGTAAAAGAGAGTGAAAAGCAATAAGATTTAATTTTTGATGAGATGGTTATTTGAATTTGATTTGGGTACTTGGACCCGAGACTGAACTTGATTTGGGTACTTGGACTTGAGATTGGGTTGAATTTGGGTACTTGGACTTGAGATTGGGTTGAATTTGGGTACTTGGACCAAGGATTGGGTACTTGGACCGAGATTGATTTGATTTGGGTATTTGGACCCGAGATTGGGTACTTGGACCCGAGATTGATTTGATTTGGGTATTTGGACCCGAGATTGGGTACTTGGACCCAAGATTGGGTACTTGGACCCAAGATTGGATTGAATTTGGGTACTTGGACAAGAGATTGATTTAATTTGGATACTTGGACCCGAGATTGGGTACTTGGACCCGAGATTGCATACTTGGACCTAAGATTGGTTTGAATTTGGGTACTTGGACCCGAGATTGGGTACTTGGACCCGAGATTGGATTTGATTTGGGTACTTGGACCCAAGATTGGATTGAATTTGGGTACTTGGACCCGAGATTGATTTGATTTGGGTACTTGGGCCCGAGAATGGGTACTTGGACCCAAGATTGGATTTGATTTGGGTACTTGGACCCGAGATTGGGTACTTGGACCCAAGATTGGATTGAATTTGGTTACTTGGACCTGAGATTGATTTAATTTGGGTACTTGGACCCGAGATTGTATTGAATTTGGGTATTTGGACCCGATATTGATTTGATTTTGGTACTTGGACCCGAGATTGGGTACTTGGACCCGAGATTGATTTGATTTGGGTACTTGAACCCGAGATTGGGTACTTAGACCCGAGATTGAATTTGATTTGGGTACTTGGACTCGAGATTGATTTGATTTGGGTACTTGGACCTGAGATTGGGTACTTGGACCCTAGATTGGGTACTTGGACCCAAGATTGGATTGAATTTGGGTACTTGAACCCGAGATTGATTTGATTTGGGTACTTGGACCCCAGATTGGGTACTTGGACCCGAGATTGGGTACTTTGGATCCAAGATTGGGTACTTGGATCCAAGATTGGATTTGATTTGCGTACTTGGACTCGAGATTGGGTACTTGGACCCGAGATTGATTTGATTTGGGTACTTGGACCCGAGATTGGATACTTGTACCCAAGATTGGATTGAAATTGGGTACTTGGACCTGAGATTAATTTGATTTGGGTACTTGGACCCGTGATTGGTTACTTGGACCCGAGATTGATTTGATTTGGGTACTTGGACCCTAGAATGGATACTTGGACCCGAGATTAGGTTTGATTGACCTTTTATCAATTGAGAAGTCTGACTGCTCCAGCTGTTCTATGCATCGTGGTTCTTTACCCTCAAAATGGATCTTCATCCTTTGAGATCGGGTTTTCACCCTTTAAAATGAATCTTCATCCTTTGAGATCGGGTCTTCAAACTTGGAACATGGATCTTTATCCATTGGAGGTCTGGTCTTTACCCTGGCTTCAGCTCATTTAGCTGAATTGATCTTTTGTCGTTTGCATCTTCATTCTTTTGATAGTTCTAAGGTTCCACTTTTTTGTTCTTCCTTTTTGCAAAAATTCAGCTATTTTTAGTTGGCTCTCATATCTTCTCTTGCCCCCTGCCTGGCGAAATATTTGTAAGTGAGTTTGAAAATAATTTATATATAGACTCAAAAAATTAAAAAAGGAGAAACTTTGCCCCCTGTGTAGGCTCAAACCCATGATTTTTCTATGCGGGCTCTGATTGATGTTTTTGTTGTCTAGTTCTTTACATAAGCAAGCATTTCTTCTCTTTGCAAAATTACTGGAGCTTTCTCAAGCAATGGGCTTTCCATGCCCCCCAAATTTGACATCTTCTTTTGATTTTTTACCTCACAAGGTGTTTGCTGCTCAATTTGATAAAGAATAGACAATAAAAGACAAGAAAGTGTGATGTGATATGCTCATGTATGCATGATATGCATGAATAATACTTACAGTCGTTCTATCGACTCACAAACCGAGGTGATCGGCAGAAGTGTTTTCATTGGTTCCTTTTTGATGCTCGTTCAAGTATTGTATTGGAATGATCGAAAGCTTCGCATTTGTGGCTTTTATCTTCAAGATGTTGAAAACACAAGTGGTGGAGACTCTAAGCAGCAGAGTCAGGAATACATCCATTTCAAACTATGTTTCAGCATGCCAGTTGGTAGCTCCTTCATTACCTTGCCAATAATCATTTCCTTTGCCCAATGTCTCCTTTGCAGGTTCGACATACTTCCCTTAACTTGAAGGCTTTGTAAAATAATTTTTTTTGAATTTTAATTTTGAAATCAAATGTTGGCTTTGCCAAATCAATGTCAATGTACCTCAGGACTTGATTTTTCAAACTAGCATATCTATAACATGACAACCCTAGTTACCATACTAAACTCGGGAATTATTTCTATTTAAGCAAGAATTGTTGCACTTCAGATAGGCACATACACATTACTTGGCCAAAGGTCTCATTGAGTTTAAATATTGTCTATCTCATATGCATGCTTATCCAAACTATCTCCACTAATAGACTCTACCTACTAAGAGAGATCAACGGGTCTTTAATAGGCTTGAAATGGGATCTATAAGGGACACGTGTTTTAATGAAGGCCATTTTGAGATTGGAGCTGGTGTGACACAATGGACAAACCCTCACACTACAAAATTTCTTGTTGGAACTTTAGACAGTTGGGAGCAATCTTTTTAGACTCCAAATTCCTTCTGTCTTCCTTGTATTAATCTGGATCTTGATTAGGACAGTCTTTGCCCTTACAAAAAAGTTTGGTTCCCAAATTCATTTCTTTTCTTCTTCTCCCTTTTCTTTCTTTTTCTTTTTCTTACTCTTCCATTTCTTTAAGTATTTTATAATTTTGTCCTTCTTCCTTGTAGGACTATCAAGTACAGAACTTTCAAGAACTGGATGGTCTTCCTTCTTTTCTCCAATTTTGATTGAATCATTTGTTGGGTTGGACCAATTCAAGTAAAAATGTCTTTATGAACCAAATGGAAGCCTTTTACTGCTTTAGGTAAAAGAGAACTCAGTTGGCTTTCTGAACCGCCTTTTAGGTATTATTTTTTCTTTTTCTTTTTTTCTTTTCTTTTCTCTTTTCTTTTTTTTCTTTTTTTTTCTTCTTTGTTTTGTTTTTTTTTTGTTCTAGCTCTAAAAGAGTTGTCTTGTTTGTACTAACTTGGGCTTCCAATAATGGATGAGTGGAGTAACATAAATCTTCTTTAACAGGGGTAAATCATTTGTTACTCTAATGATGATGTTGTCTTGATATATTGGAGATATTAAGGGAACTTCAACTACCCTTATGGTTTTGAGAACATCAACTACCCTTATGGTCTTGAAAAGATCAACCACCCTTATGGTCTTGAGAACTTCAACTATCTTCATGGTCTTGAGAACTTCTACTATCCTCATGATCTTGACTAATCATTGCTTTCTTTGATATTCTTGTCTCTTCATCTTAGTGATCATAAGACTTGTCAAAAGTATCACAACAGCTCAGGGTAGGTTTTTGGGGTTTGTAAGCTAATGAAAAGAAAGCTAAAATTTTATGAAGGCTCAAAGGGAAAACTAGGGATTGATGTCAAATTGGGTGGATACTAGTTGTTGGCTCGTCAAACAATGCCTAGATCATCTCTCCCTTAAATAAGCAGAGTTCAATTTCATCTCAAAAGTTTGTCAAAGCATGTTCTAAGACTGACTAGGACCTAGACAAAGATAATTATGCAGGAGCCCTCTCTAAGTAAGCATACACAACTCAATGCTATAGTGCAATTCCCTTACCCAGTTAAGTCATTCAAGTCATGATGCATAGATATATTAATTCATGAATTATCAAGCTAGATTCCTCATTAGTTGAGCACCAAAATGAACAAAGACCAACAAAAATTTTGATGAAAGTAATTTATTTCAAGTAACTTTAAATTTGAAAAACAAGATTGTTCCAATTAAATATTAAAGAAAGAAACATTCAAGCCAAGGAAAGTTTGTTGATTTTAAGCTTTTTTTCCTTTCACATCTTCAATATTTCCATCTTGAAGGATGATAAAATAAAATCTTCTTCTAATTCTTTTCCTACCATGAAGGTTACTGGTGGTGGCACCCTGTTGAACCTTGGAAATCGATTACATTTAGTATTGGGCTTGTCCGGTTCAGGCAACTTGCCATTATCAATTAAATTCTGGATCTCATGCCTCAACTTCATACAATTGTCCATTTCATGTCCAGGCCTTTGATGGAATTGGCAAAATGCATTAGTGTCAAAGTTAGGTGGAAGAGGATTAGGCAAAGGACAAGGAGTCAAAGGTTGTAACAATCCCTTCTTTTGTAGCTTATTGAGAACCCAAGACAGTGGCTTCCCTAATTCTGAAAACTGCCTCATTCCTTCTTGACCAGTTGTATTAACATCAACTTCTTTTTGTGTGCTTTGATTGCCCGACTGGTAGTTTCCTTTCTCATTCCTTTTTATTGAAAAGCGATTCTTCTCCCTTTCCCACTCTTCAATTTGTAGACCAGCTTGGAGAAGATCTTTGAAATCCCTTATAAGGGTGTGAGACATCCTTTCACGGAGATTGGGCAGGACGCCTCTCACGATCATTCTTATTTGATCAGATTCATCGGGCCTTTTCTTGAGCAAAGTAGCCTTGTTTCTCCATCTCTTCACATAGTCCACAAAATTCTCATTTGGCCTTTGCCTAATAGACTCAACTTCTATTAAGATAACTTCCATTTCAACATTGTATCCATATTGTTGGATGAAGGCCTTGTATAGCAGATCTCAATCATTTTAAGTACTTTCCTCTAAGGTGTTGAACCAATTTTGGATAACAGGGTCCAACGAGAGTATGAAGTACCTTAGAGTTTGAGCCTTAGTAGCTCGAGCAGACTGCATAGCAGTGATATACTGCTTCGCATGGAGATGGGGTTTTCCAGTACCATTGTATCTAGCAAAGGATGGCATCTTGAATTTGTACGGAACTTCTTTGTCTAGCTCAAATAATTTATCAACTTCGGACATTTCTTCAGTCTTTAGTTTCTTCTCAAATTTCTTTTCTAAATCAGTAATCATCTTTTCAACATCAGAAGTTTCGGTCTTCTCCATAGTTGATCTTTCAACAATCTTTGGTTCTTTCTTCTTGTCTTGAGGATCTTGGTAGTATTGAGCCCAATCATCATCATCATCAATGACCACCTTTTCATCATCAAAAACCACTTCACCAACTTTGGTCTTTCCTTTGTCTTTTGGCTTCTTAGTGCTAGCAGATGCCTCGGCATGATTTTCTAAGATTGCAGTCAATTGGTTCTTCATGGTCTCAGCTAGGGCCTCTTTTATTTCTTCCATTTTGGCATTGAGGGCTTCATCTACCATTCTTTGAATTTTTTCAGGATCCATTGTTTTTGGTGAGCAAGTGATTGAGTTGTTGCTAGATTCTTCGTTTCTGGTGTAGGTCGGATTGTCAAAATCTTTTGAACTGTCGTAATCCAGGGCTGTGAGCCATAAAGGATTAATGATATGAGATGCAAATGTATGCATGTATGCATGTATGCACAAACAATCACAAATAAGGACAAATAGGATGTTCCTTCCAACCTTATAACATCTACACACGAATGGCGAGTCTCTTTTCCTAGGTATATGGTTAACAAAATACCAACATGGGGTATCTTGTTTTCAACTAATTCCCTAGGACGTCTCAACCAATAGCTATATTTTCAAAAATGGAAATCAGTACATGATAATTCTCATTAATTAGCTTTTAATCCATTCAACCAACTAAAGTAGCTTTTATGCTATATTGGATTAAAACTAAATTAAGAGGTTTATTATAAATAGATTTCTAACTTAAAAAAGTAACCAATGATTCATGTCAAAAACAAGCCCATGATTAATTATTCTTAGTATAAACTAGGCTCACAATTGATTTTTGGTATTTCATAATTGACCCAAATAATTTGTAAGCTCTTTTGGATGAAAATAATTTTGTTTCTAAGCCCATTATAAAAAGATTTTAGAAAAAAAGGATTTTGGGCTTAGTATTTGGGCCATGAGCAAAAGAATTTTTTATTTGTTTTTAGAAAAATTTTATGTCCAAAGACTATTTTGAAAATGTTTTGAAAATAGCTTTGGTCTTTTGGATTTAGAGAAAATTTCATTTTGAGCTTACAATGTACTTAGGTCATATTAGAAAAAGAGCAAACCAAATAAGCCATGATTTAAGCCAAGACAAATTAACCATAGTCAAACAACATGCATTTGGGGTCAAACCTAAGGAAAGTAACTAGGCCAATTACATGAGCTTTAGTCTTTGGGTTAAAAGGCTTAGGTTCCCGTAGCAAGTATATACCAAGTGGTACGAGGCTATGAGTGGTTATGCCATGCTCGATCTCCATGGCTTGAGTGAAAGTATGGTATCCCTTACATAACACAACACGGGTAACACAGGCGTCCTAACTCACGCGCACGATGCAATCTAATATGATGCAATGGATAATATCATTATAAGAAAGAATAGAATAATATAAAGATCAATGAAATCAACTTCTCTTTTCCCCAGTGGAGACGCCATTGTGAGCGGGGATTTACGCCCCCACTCCCGGTGGAATGGTTCTTGCGACTTCGGCACTGTTTAGGCTTGGGGGCTTAGAGAACACGGACCTAAGTTCGGAGAAAATGGAGTCACCACCCGGATGGTCCAGGAAAAAGAAAGGGGTGGATGACTCGATTCCTAAGGGATCCCCAACTCCCTAATGGGTTTGGAAAGTTGGGTACGTGTGGGGAAGGTGAGAAATGGCCCAGCGCCCCCCACAATACCCAGTTCATTGGAACTAGCCTCCTTTACAGGTTTTAATATTATAAAATTCTTAAATATAACAACATTATCCATATTACACACAATAATTAAAATAAAGCATCGTTATATTAAAAGAATCAAAGCAATGTCCAAACAAAGTAAATAAATGGACACCCATCTGAGGATGGAAATATGTCCTTACATCTCATGCCTAAATAGGACACCCACCGAAAGGTAAAAACATGTCCTTTACATTGGTTCTAAAATGGAAAAGCAATTTAACTTACATGATATTTAACTAATGAGGTACCCACCAAGTGAAAACATACCTCTTACAACATTTGAAAATCTAAATAAATCGATAAAAGTAAATAACCATTCATCATAAATAAATCATTCATCAAAGGTATTAAACCTCAATAGAAAGTAAACATCCATCCATGACAAATTAAATAAACCAAGCATTGAACTTAAATAAATTAAATCATATAAAATAAATCAAAGCATAATCAAATTTAAAATTGAATAAAGAAAATAAAGATTCAAATTAGGGCTACTGTTTCTATTTAAGATTCTTTATTTAATGTGTTTAGAGTTTTGGAAATTCATGGGTTTAAGCTACTGTGACTTTTAAAAGAATTGAAATGGAGCAAAGTTTTATAATTTAAGAGGTTGATAAAGTTCTTTGATTAACCAAATTAGTGTTTGAGAAGTGAAATCATGAAATTAGGGTTTGGACACTTTAAAACATTTAGATTTATGATTTACAGTTACTGAATTAGGTGTCTAAATTATAACATTTAGATTTATAGGGTTTTAAGGTTTTAAAGAATTAGGGTTTAGAAAACTTTAGTGTTTATGTTTTAAGGGAGTTAGGGTTCACTATTTTGGATTTTGGAGTTGAATTAGGGTTTAGTGTTTTAGAATTGGGGTTTAGGGGGGTGCATTAGGTTTTAGAATTTGTAAATCAATTGACAATTTTATGAAGTTTTATGAAAATAAATAAAAGGATTTAAGGTTTATATAAACAGAAAAGATGTTTTTAGGGTTTATGGAAAGAAAAAGATTCAAATTTAGGATTTTGAAAATTTGGAAAGCAAATTAGGGTTTTGAGATTTTGAAGAAACGAAAAATAATAATTTTAAGCTTTTTGGGAAACAAAGCAACGAATTAAGGTTTTTAAACTTTAGAAAAGGGGAATTAAGGTTCTAGGGTTTTTGAATTAAAAGAAATAATTAGATTATTTAAGCTACTGTGAAGAAATTAGACAATTGATGGTTCCACCAAAAACTTCTTGGATGAACAAAAGCAAAGACAAGCTTTGCTGCCTTTGAATTGCTTGAATTGTTTGTCTGCTCTCTCAAAAAATCAGACTGATTCAAAGTTTTTCTTCTCAATTTCTACTCCAAATTCGATCCAATTTTCTTCCTTTTTTCCTCCTCCTTTTGTGTTGTTTTAGTCCTTATTTATAGAAGATTTATATGGTTAAATCTAGTTATTCATGAAATATAACATTCATTGAGAAAAGAAAACCGAAACCTAATTGTATTAGGTTTCAAAAATTTGTGTTGGAAAAATTTCGTTGGCGAAAAAAAACTGCTGCAGAAAAATAGCGCTGGCGAAAAAAAACTGCTGCGGAAAAATTGCGCTGGCAAAAAAGCCGCCACAGTTGGCTGCAGCAGCAGGGGGCGAATTGGCCTGTGGGCCTTTTCGCCCGCAGGAATTAAATTTTTTTATTTTTTGTTTATTATTATTATTTTTTACTAATAAAAATTAGATATTAAAGCAAATATTTTTAATTAAGATAACAAAAATTATTTTGAACTAATTAAAATATTTTGGACAACGCAAAAATTACTTTGGACTAATTAAAATATATTGGACCAGACTGGGTAAAAAATTAATGGTCTACTGAAATAAAATTATTTTCATCCAACATTTTTCTTACAAAGAGCTTGCAAATTATTTAGGTCAATTATGAAAATACCAAAAATCAATTATGAGCCTAGTTTATACTAAGAATAATTAATCATGGGCTTGTTTTTGACATGAATCATTGGTTACTTTTTTAAGTGAGAAATCTATTTATAATAAACCTCTTAATTTAGTTTTAATCCAATATAGCATAAAAGCTACTTTAGTTGGTTGAATGGATTAAAACCTAATTAATGGGAATTATCATGTACTGATTTCCATTTTTGAAAATATAGCTATTGGTTGAGACGTCCGAGGGAATTAGTTTAAAACAAGATACCCCATGTTGGTATTTTGTTAACCATATACTTAGGAAAAGAGACTCGCCACTCGTGTGTGGAAGTTATAAGGTTGGAAGGAACGTCCTATTTATCCTTGTTTGTTTATTGTTTGTGCATACATGCATCACATGATATATCATTAATCCCTTCTGGCTCACAGTCCTGGATTACGATAGTTTAAAAGCTTATGACAATTCGAACTACACCAGAGACGAAGAATTTAGCAATGACTCAATCACTTGCTCACCAAAAGCAATGGAGCTCGAACAAATTCAAAGAATGGTGGATGATGCCATCAATGCCAAGATGGAAGAAATAAAAGAGGCCCTGGCTGAGACCAATAAGAGCCAATTAGCTGCAATTTTAGGAAATAATGCCAAAGCATCTGCTAGCACTAAGAAAGACAAGGGGAAGGCTAAAGTTGGTGAAGTGGCTTTTGATGATGATAAGGTGATCATTGATGATGATGATTGGGCTCAATACTTCCAAGATTCTCAAGACAAAAAGGAGCCAAAGGTTGTTAAGAAGATGACTGTTGAAAAGACCAAGACATCTAATGTTGAGAAGATGATCGCTGATTTAGAAAAGAAATTTGAGAAGAAGCTGAAAGCCGAAGAGATGTCCGAGATCAACAAACATTTTGAACAAGATGAGGAGGTCCCTTATAAGTTCAAGATGCCCTCCTTCGCCAGGTACAATGGTACTGGAAACCCCCATCTCCATGTAAAGCAGTACATCATTGCTATGCAGTCTGCTAGAGCTACTAAGGCCCAAACTCTAAGATATTTCATGCTCTCATTGGACCATGTTTTCCAAAATTGGTTCAACACCTTAGAGGAAAGTACTCAAAAAGATTGAGACATGTTATATAAGGCTTTCATTCAGTAATATGGGTACACTATCTAGCTGAAAGTAACCTTGATGGAGGTTGAGTCCATTAGACAAAGGCCAAATGAGAATTTTGTGGACTATATGAAAATATGGAGAAATAAGGCTGCTTTGCTCATGAAGAGACCCGATGAATCTGATTAAATAAGGATGATTGTGAGAGGGGTGTTGCCTAGTCTTCATGAAAGGGTATCTCATACACTCATCCATGATTTCAAAGATCTTCTCTAAGCTAGTCTGCAAATTGAAGAATGAATAAGGGAGAAGAACCATTTTTCAACAAGAAGGAATGAGAAAGGAAACTATCAGTCTGGTAACCAAGGCATGCAAAAGGCAGTTGGTGTTAATGCTACTAGCCAAGGAACAAGAAGACAATTTTCAGAATTGGGAAAACCGCTGTCTTGGGTTCTTAATAAGCTTCAAAGGAATGGATTGTTACAACCCTTAAATCCTCATCCTTTGCCTAACCCTCTCCCACCAAATTTCGACACTAAGGCATTTTGTCAATTTCATCAAATGCAAGGACATGACACTAATAGATGTGTGAGGTTGAAGCATGAGATCCAAGATCTAATCGATAGTGGTAAACTACTTGAGCTGGACAAGCCCAATACCAAGAACAATCCTTTACCTAAGTTTGGAAGAGTACCTCCATCGACAACCTTCATGGTAGGAAAAGGATTTGAGGAAGATTTTGTCTTATCCTCTTTTCAAGATGGGAATATTAAAGATGTGAAAGGAGAAGAAGCTTAACTCAATGAACTTCCCATGGCTTGTTTGTTTTTCTTATTTTATTTTCTTTCTTCAATATTTAATTGGAGCAATCATATTTTTCAAATTTAAATTTATTTGAATAAATTACTTTCATCAAAAATTTTGTTGGTCTTTGCTCATTTTGGTGCTCAACCAATGAGGAATCTAGATTGATGTTCATAAATTAATGTATCTAGGCATCATGACTTGAATGACTTTAATATTTGAGGGAATTACTCTATAGCATTGAGTTGTGTATGCTTACTTAGAGAGGGCTCCTGAATAATGACCTTTGTATGGGTCCTAGTTAGTCTTAGAACATGCTTTGACAAATTTTTGAGGCGAAATTGAACTTTGCTTATTTAAGAAAGAAATGATCTAGGCATTATTTGATAAGCCAACAACTAGTATCCACCCAATTACATATCAATCCCTAGTTGTCCTTTTGAGCCTTCATAAAATTTTACCTTTCTTTTCATTGGCTTACAAATCCCAACAACCTACCCTGAGCTGTTGTGAAACTTTTGACAAGTCTTATGACCACTAAGATGAAGAGGCAAGAAGATTAAAGAATGGAATGCATAGTCAAGACTATGAGGATAGTTGAAGTTCTCAAGACCATAAGGGTAGTTGAGGTTTACCTGAATTAGACCAAATATCACAGACAAAGTCAAGACTAAAGCAGATTCATACCACTCCACTCATCCATTATTAGAAATACAAGTTGGTACAAACAAGACAACTCTATTAGAGCTAGAACCAAAAAAAAAGAAAAAGAAAAAGAAAAGAAAAGAAGAAAAAAAAAGAAAAGAAAAGAAAAGAAAAGATAAAAAGGACAAAAGATAAAAAAGAAAAAGATAAAGATAAAATCTAAAAAGGCGGTTCAGAAAGTCAACTGAGTTCTCTTTTACCTAAAGCAGCAAAAGGCTTCCATTTGGTTTATATGGACAATTTGACTTGAATTGGTCCATCCCAACCAAAGATTCAATCAAATCAGAGAAAAAGGAGAAAGACTATCGAGTTCTTGAAAGTTCTGTACTTGACAGTCCTACAAGGAAGAAGGACAAAATGATAAAATGCTCAAAGAAAGGGAAGAGTAAGAAAAATAAAAAGAAAGAAAAGGGAGAAGAAGAAAAGAAATAAATTTGGGTACCAAACTTTATGCAAGGGCAAAAATTGTCCCAATCAAGATCCAGATTAATGCCAAGAAGATAGAAGAAATTTGGAATCTAGCAAGATTGCCTCCAAGCTACCTAAAGTTCAAATAAGAAGTTTGTAGTGTGAGGGTTTGCCCATAGTGTCACAACGGCTCCAACTTACAAATGGCCTTCATTTCTCGTGTCCCTTATAGACCCCATTTCAAGCCTATCAAAGACCTGTTGATCTCTCTTGGTAGGTAGAGTCTGTTAGTGTAGATAGTTTGGATAAGCATGCATATGAGATTGACAATATTCAAACTCAATAAGACCTTTGGCCAAGTAATGTGTATGTGCCTATCTAAGTGCAACAATTCTTGCTTAAATAGAAATGATTCTCGAGTTTAGTCCAGTAACTAGGGTTGTCATGTTATAGATATGTTAATTTGAAAATCGAGTCTTGAGGTAAATTGAAATTAATTTGGAAAAGCCAACATTTAATTTCAAAATCAAAATTCAAAATTCAAAAATTCAAAATTTTTTTTGTCATACAAAGCCTTTAAGTTAAGAGAAGTTTCTTGAACAGTCGAACCTCAAAGGACACATTGGGAAATTGGCAAGGTCATGAAGAAGCTACCAACTAATATGCTGAAATATAGTTTGAAATGGATGTATCCCTGACTCTGCTGCTTGGGGTCTCCACAACTCATGTTCTCAACATCTTGAAGATAAAAGCCATAAATGCAAAGCTTCCTATCATTCCAATGCAAGACTTGAACGAGCGTCAAAAAGGAACCAATGAGAACACTTTAGCTGATCACCTCAGTTTGTGAGTTGATGGAACCACTGTAAGTATTACTCATACATATCATGCACACATGATCATATCAGACTGCATTTTTCTTTGTCAAAGTGAACAACAGACACTCTATGAAGCAATCATAAAGAAGATATTGAATCAGGGGGGCATGGAAGAACCATTGCTTGAGGAAGCTCTAGTCATTTTGCAAAAGAAAGAAGAGATGCATGCTTATGCAAAGAACAAGACAAAATACAAACATCAATCAGAGCCTTCATGAGAAAAATTATTGGTTTGTGCCTACATAGGGGGCAAAGTTTCTCCATTTTAATTTTTGAGTTTATGCGTATACAAAATATTTTCAAACTCACTTTGAAATATTTTAGTCCATAATCCAAATCTAGTTTGGGATCGAGTATCCAAATCCAATTTAGGATCGAGTATCCAAACCCAATTTAGGATCGAGCATCCAAATCTAGTTTAGGATCGAGTATCCAAATCCAGTTTAGGATTGAGTATCCAATCCCAGTTTAGGATCGAGTATCCAAATCTAGTTTAGAATTGAGTATCCAAATCCAGTTTAGGATCGAGTATCCAAATCTAGTTTAGGATTGACTATCCAAGTCCAGTTTAGGATTGAGTATCCAAATCGAGTTTCATGTCAAGAACCTAAATTACCCTTAAGTCCAGAA
This sequence comes from Garcia nutans, assembly GCA_947685225.1. NCBI lineage: Eukaryota > Viridiplantae > Streptophyta > Magnoliopsida > Malpighiales > Euphorbiaceae > Garcia > Garcia nutans. The sequence continues at coordinate 33,019,006 of CANTUV010000013.1, forward strand.
CTTAGCTCGGGTCTAGAACCCAAGTCCTTTCTGAGTTCAGAACTCAAACGGGGTCCAGAACCCAAATAATCTTGGGTCTAGAACCTAAGTCTTTTCTAAGTCCAGAACTCAAACCGAGTCTAGAACCCAAATGATCTCGAGTCCAGAGCCCAAGTCTTTTCCGAGTCCAGAACTCAAATCGGGTCCAGAACCCAAATCATCTCGGGTCCAGAACCCAAGTCTTTTTCGATTTCAGAACTCAAATCGGGTCCAGAACCTAAACTATCCCGGGTCCAGAACCCAAGTCTTTTTTTAGTCCAGAACTCGAACAGGATCCAGAACCCAAACCATCTCGCTTCTAGAATCCAAATCTTTTTCGAGTCCAGAACTCGAACCGGGTCCAGAACCAAAACCATTCCAGGTCCAGAACCCAAGTCTTTTTCGAGTCCAGAACTTGAACTGGGTCCAGAACCAAAACCATTTCGGGTCCAGATCCCAAGTCTTTTTCTAGTCCAGAACTCGAACTGGGTCCAGAACCCAAACCATCTCGTGTCCAGAATCCAAGTCTTTTTCGACTCAAGAACTCAAATCGGGTCCAAAACCTAAATGATCTCGGGTCCAGAACCCAAGTCTTTTTCTAGTCCAGAACTCAAATAGGGTTCAGAACCCAAACCATTACGGGTTCAGAACCCAAATCATACAGAGTCCAGAACCCAAGTCTTTTCTGAGTCCAAACTCAATCCGAATCCAGAACCCAAACTATCTCCTGTCCAGAACCCAAGTCTTTTCTGAGTCTAGAACTCAAACTGGGTCCAGAACCCAAAACCAAAACCATCTCAAGAAAATTAAGTCTATTTTTGCCAAAATTAAAAGTCTTGCTACTTTTCACTCTCTGAATCAATTCAAGATCGTTCAAGCAGGGGGCAAACTGTAGGCCCTTAATTTTGACCCCAATTTGATTCAATCCTAATTAAAGGATGCCAAAATAAATTTCATCCGACTTTAAAAGATCTAAACCTAGTTTATAATTTTTAAAGAAGTCGGTTCGGATTAAAGAGGCATAAATTCAATTGTAAAACCCTAAAATCAAGTTGAATAGGCCCAAATTAAAACTTTTCGGTCCATAAGTTAAAAAAGGCAATAATAATTAGAGTCAAGCCAGCCGGGGAGACATGAGCAATTTCTCATGTCGACCTGGAGGGACAAGGTTGACATGAGCATGCCTCATGTCGATCTGGCAACCAAGATCGACATGAGGTTGGACTCATGTCTAGGTCGACATGGCCTTAACTCATGTCGACCTGGTTGCCCCAGATCGACATGGTTTCAATGAGTTTCCTAATTTAACTAGAATTTATTTTAAGGATGGATTAATATTAGGGTTAAGGATTCTGAGTGAGGTTAGGGCCTATAAATAATAACGTTTCAGAATTAATGTAACATCCTAAATGTAACACCCCCACACCCAATACATACACACTACATACACCACAATGTAGTATACATGTATCGAATATAGGAATGCTACGAATTTTTATTAACATTCAAAACATTTTAAATGATACTATAAGCTTTCTCATTATACATTAGAGAAAAATAAGTCATTAACTTGTAAAATAAAACAAATAGATATATATATATATACATTTACTAAATACGCAGCGGAATATAGAAAATATTTACATATATGAAAGCTTTGAAATCCATATTTACAAATATACATATATTCGCATCATAAACAATATTTACAAAATATAAAAGAGTTATACATGATTGGCAAGTCTTCTCTGATCTTTAAGTTCCCAAAATCAACTCTTCAACGTTTACTCTCACTCGGTCTCGAAGAGCTCTCGGGTTCGACTCTATCAACTCTGTCACCTGCGCGATTAAACACTATCGCGCTAAGCCAAGGGCTTAGTAAGATAATTCATGCTAATGTTATGCTTTAGTGCAATGCAATGTAAATTCTCAATCCATATTATACATGTAACATCATATATGCAAAGCTAACAACACACCTTTGCATTTCACAAATCATAATCATATAAGCATACCCTATTTCAACACAACAATATAGTTGGAGAGCTATCAACATATCTTTATATTTCACAACCCACACATACATAAACATGTCACATTTCAACATTTTTCCATATACCTTATTAGTTACTCATTTTATCATTCATGACTCACATTAAACAAAGACAAGCATTGGGCCCAAGACACACTAATATGCCATTCAATTTTCAGAGTTAATGCTTTGGTTTTGTTATCACATTTATCAATATCATAGACCCAACTAGGCTTCAAGGATTAGATTCAACCAAGCTTCAAGGGGAGCAAAGCATGCTAAGCTTCAACCCAACTTGGCTTCAAGAACCAACCCAACCTAGCTTCAAGGGTGGTAACATCTCAATTAGGCTTCAAGGATTCAATCCAACCTAACTTCAAGAGATTGTTACTCTTATTAGGCATGCCACCAATAACAAACTCTGAAAATGGAATAACACATTAGCCACACAATTCATTTATTATTCAATTATCATTTCCATTCTCAATTCTCATCATCATTTAGGCAAACATGCCTTATTTCTTTCAATTGCACCATCATGGCCAATCACAATGGCTTTGCATCACATTTCACATCTCAATTCATCTTATGCACATAGCATCATTGATATAGCATTTCAAAGTACATTATCCATGTAACACATTATCATTTACAATGCATAACATAACATTGTTCAATCTCAACAATGCAAATAGGGCAAAGAACAATTTATATGATTCATAACTTTAGAATCTTACACATGCATTTGATTAGGGCATTCTTTGTTTTAGATATGTTTAAAGTGTTTATGTTAGGGTTTAGGTACCAAAATACCTTTGAAGAATTAAAACCATGCAAAAAAAAGAACAAAGAATAGAAACAATAAATAACTCATTTGAGGGACACGGGCAGCATGCTTGAGGGACACGGCCAAGCTTGTGGCCGTGTCTCTCAATCTCAATTTGACAGTAGGCAACACGGGCAAGGGACACGGCCAAGCTTGTGGCCGTGTCTCTCCACCAAAAATCACAGTAGCTAACACGGCTAGGGGACACGGCCGTGTCTCTCAAAAACCAATCCAACACGCCCAAATGTTCCATGACTTGGCCGTGTCTCTCCATTGCTTTTGGCCTTGTCACCCATGAACATAACCCTAACCAAATCCAACACTCTTTCAATTGTACTCAAACACAATATACACCATATAATATATTTCAAATGAATACAATCAATGTTCTAAACATATATTCATCACAAGAATCACTTTACAATATATTAATATTACATTTAAACACAAACCATCTCAAAACCCTAAAATTACCATCCTTCTCCACCTTTCAAAATCAACATATACCACTTCCAACAACAACACCTATTTTCTTTCCCAAAACACATATACACAAGCATTCTCTTCTCAATTTCTTTTCTTAACACATAACATATACATTCAATCCAATTTACAACAACAACATAACCAAGACTTCTAGGGCATACATGAGGATATTACACTAAAATTTTTGAAAATTTCTAATTTTTGGATAATTTGATAAAATAAATTATATTTTAAAAGAATAAATTAAATTAATGGTTCTAAATGAAAAATGAAGGGTTTTTAAATAAAAAAGTGGAATATATATGTGATATATATGCAAAATATATATAACATATATAAAAGTCAACACTTTTTAAAAGAAAAGGGTATTTTGGTAAATAAATCTTATAAATTCAAAATTAATAAAATAATTCAAAAACAAATTATTTTTGAATGGAAGAGGGAAATTATGACTTTTAATTTATTAAAAAATAATTAAATAATTAAATATTAAATTATTTTAATATATATATGTGGTTAAAAAAAAGATGAAAGGAAAAGAAATATAAAAGTCAACATCTTTTTCTTCTTCTTCAAGGATGTGTTTTCCATGGGAGTTTGAATACCAAGGATTTTGCTTCTTCCATGCTCCATAAATTGAAGAAATTAACAAGTTGCAAGTGGATTTTTGGTGATCTCCACCAAAATTAGTAAGTTTCCATCTCTTTTCTTTGAATTCCTTAGAAATTTGGATTATGTAAGTTTTGAGATTTTAATGTAGTATGTTATAATTGTTTAAATTGGTGTGTATGATGTTATTTTGGGTAGTTAACAATGATTCTAAGGTTAGATTGAAGAGATGATGGAGTTTGGTTAAAGAATGGTGAAGAGAGAGAATTTAGGGTTATGGATTTTTGGAGTTTTGAAAACATGAACTTTAATTGTGCAAATTGGTTCTAAATGAGTTGTTTTGATTCATAAACAAGTATTTTTAAAGTCAAATATTGGATTTGGTGGTGTTGGGTAGGAGTTTGAGAATGGAAGTGGAGATTTAGGGTTTTGGAAAAGTGATTTTTCAAAGTGGTTGAATTGTGTGATTTTATTTGTTTAAGCATGTTGTTTAGTGTTAAAAGTGATGAATATAAGCTTAGAATGAGTAATGAATTGTGTTGGAATGGAAAACCTTCAATGGGGGAAGGTTATGCCATTTTTGAGATTTTGTGTATAAGAGTGTATTTTTATAATGTAAATGTGTCACATCCCAAAGTTTAGTTAGTCGAGTATTAGGCAAGAATAACATAAATAAGTGGTCAAATAGAGGCTCGAGATAGTCAAAAACAAAATCGGTGTGCAAAGGAGGCCCGTGAAGTTGACGGGACCTAAAGGTAATTTTTCGAAAGGCCGAGGACCTAAGAGTAATTTTTCAAAAAGTTGTGTCGGTTCTTAATGGTGACCCTAACGGATGCCATAAATATGTTCTCGGGATTAATCAGGTCATAACCGTGGGTTTCAATTTTTCATGAAAACGCACAGTTTAAAAGTTACAATCAATTAATTGCTGGAGGGTATTTTGGTATTTTCACACCCTAGACTATAAAATTACAGCACAAGAAAGTTGAGGGGGTCAAAATATGAATAAAAGGAAGCCTAATGGCTTGCCAAATAAATAGATAAAAGAAGAAGGCAAGTGGACCAATTAAAAGTGGCCATTTTTGCTATAAGGTGTACCAATTGGAAGCCAACATCTATACCAACATATTTTCACCACTTATGGCTGCCATTTGGATCAAAATAAGCTAAGGAAAGAAAATAAAAGCCCTCTCTTACATGGTGAACTCGTCCAAACCATAAGAGAAGGAAGAAGGAGGTGATTTTTCCAAAGTTTAAGGCTTTTGGTTGAAGATTTTGGTGACAAACAAGATTATAAGGTAAGAGAAACCTATCTCTAGTTTTAGTTTCATGGATTAATGGTTAATTTAAGAGATTGAAATTAGGGTTCATGTAGCTAGATTTGGAGAAAATTCAAGAAATAATTATTTGAAGGATTTGATGAAAGAAATGATGGTGTTTAATGGTGAAAATAAGCTAGCAACCATTAGAAAAATCATAAGATAAGACTATGTCTATACCTAGGGTTCTTACCTTTGTATACGTGACATGTTAAATTCATAGGAAATCAAGGAGATTAGAGAGGAAAGGAAGTGAAATAGACAAGAAGAGAAAGGAAAAGAGAGGTTTGGTACTTTAACTAATTGTTTGTTCATTTTCTTCAAATTTTTCTGTTTTAGAATTAGTGAAATGTTGTGACTTGTATGATTTTTAATTAAATATAGAAACATGTTATTGAAGTGAATTTTTGATATGTTGTGCATCAATGCGTCTAGAATGACTGAAAAATATTTTTAGTTGAATTCGGAATGGTTATGATTATGGAAAAATTATTTCTGTTAGACCTGCTCTAGGAGGTACCTTGACTGAGACAGCCATGTTTCCGGATTTTTAATAAACTTTAGAAAAATAATATTCTATTGAATTTTGGATAAGTTGTTGTTTAGTGAGTCTAGTATTTGAGAAAAATAAATTGGAACCACATTGATTGAATTTAGTTTACGAAATTCACAAAATTCAGAACTGCTGCCAGGATGCAGGGCAACTGGAGCAGTCTGGTTGGGTGAACTACTTGACCAAGATTTTGAGTCCAGTTTGATCTGAAATTTTAAAGTAACTATTATAAGATGAAAAACTAAATTCTGTAAAAATTTTAGAGTTTTTAGTCAAGTAGATTATTTTATACAAGTTTCAAATTAAGGATCAAGTTGAGTCCAAAACCAGAATTTACTATTCATATGGTCATTTTGCTAATATTCATTTGGTCATTTTTCAAAAGTAATCCAATTGATTCCTTATGCATATAAATGAGCATAATATGTTATTAAAATGACAAAATATGATATTTCACGTTGAAATAATATAAGAAACATAAGTCGATAATTGTATAATGCATATTCGATTAAGAAATGGCACGAAAATTTTTGGCTCCACTGGGTATCTGGGATAGTACTGAGTAGGCATACTATATGCAGTGCTGCTTTAATATAGGACTTCGGTCTGAGTTATATAGGATGATGACCCGAGCTATATAGGACTTCAGTCCGAGTTATATAGGGCAATCGCCCGAGTTATATAGGACTCCGGTCCGAGGGCTTCGGCCACAGATTTCACAGGGCTTGGTCCGCAATTTTTTAGGGCCACAGCCACAGAATATATATATAGTTGTTTCAGTTAGTTCCTTACCATACGTTAGTCTACCAAATTACCTTGTGGAGCGAACTGATAAAATGATAATAACTGAATATATGACATGTATGGATTGTTTTTACTGTGATATTATTTTTCAATACGACTCATTGCTTTTAAAAGCGCATTATGCTTTTATTATTTATTTTCTGTAATTAGTTAAAGTACCCACTAAGAAATGCTTAGCGAGTTTAGTTTCTTCTAAACTCTTAGGTTATTAGCAAGGAGCCAGTAGCGAGCCGAGGAGTCCGGCGATCTATCGGTCATCAACAAACTTAGGTGGTGCTCTTCATTTTGTATGTTGGTATTAGAAACTGGCATGTACTTATTTGAACAATACAAAGAGATAACTTGATGTAGCATGTAAATCTAGTAATGTATAATAAATATATGGTTTTAAATTGAGTTCGGTTGTGAATATAGAAGTGTGAATTCTTCTTGCAGGATTGTAGTTGAGGTTATAAGGGTGGATTATTGGGAGTGTGCTTGAGTTGAATTGTGAAACAAAATGTTTTTCAAAAATAAGAAAAATCAGTTTTGTCGACACTTGGGACCTAGAATTTTAAGGGAGACTCCGTCAAAATTTTTGGAAAAAATTTTATAAGGAACATTAAGTAAGCTGACATAACCAGAGCTCGTATCCCGATGTAGCATTCCTCCTCGGCTTATTCATAGGTCGGGAAGGTGTGTTACAATTTGTGGTATCAGAGCATTGGTTTAGTCGATTCTGGAAGATAGGTAGTAAGTAAGTAACTATGTGTGCTATGTAAGATAAAGTAAGGAGAAAGTTATATGATGAATAGGTAGATGTACATGCCAGATAGGAATTGATAATTGAGTTATATGTTGATGAATTAAGCAGATAGCTATTTATGTCAATGTAGGATGTCTCTAGATTCGTGGCAAGCTATGGAATGAAACGTAGAATCGCAAGCATATGGGTCTACAGATGTCGGGGAAGCTCATAGACCAGGGTCAGCAGCAGCTGAAATACCCGGTCCGGAGACTTATCTTAGGCAGATTGCAACAACTGTTCAGCAAATGGCTGGAAGAGGCCCTGCTGCTGAGGGAGATAGGAAACCCCCGATCGAGAAGTTAAGAAAGTATGGTGCAAAGGAATTTAAGGCTGGTCGTGAAGAGGGATCTGAGGAAGCAGAATATTGGTTAGATAGTATCATTAGAGTTCTTGACCAATCCAATGCACTTCAGAGGAAAGAGTAGTTTGTGCTACCTCGCTCCTGACAGAGGAGGCATACATATGGTGGGATACCACGCAGCAGCGGGTTCCACCAGAACAGCGAACTTGGGAATTCTTTAAGAGTGAGTTTAAAAAGAGGTATATCACTGATGCATATTTGACTGCAAGGCGCAATGAGTTCATTCATTTGAAACAAGGCAGAATGACGGTATCAGAATATGAGAAGGATTTTTGTCGCCTTAGTAAGTATGGAAAGAAGTTAGTAGAAACTGAAGCTGAGCGATGCGAGAAATTTTTAGAAGGACTTAATGATGAAATTAAGATACAGCTAGTGGCATTGGATAATACAAAGTTTTCAAAGTTGGTGGCTAAAGCATTGGATGTTGAAAAGGTGCAAGTAAATCTGAGGAATCATCAACAGAGAATTCAACAGAAAAGAGAGCAAGCACAGAGTGCCCCAGGTAATCATCAGTCTGCTAGCAAGAGAGCTAAGGGTGAAGGATCCTTTATGAGTGTAAAGTAGAATTTAAGCCCATCTAAAGGACCTAATTTTCAAGCTACCTCAGTAGCCAGCACGAGAGGAATAAGCAGAGGATCAAGTAAAGGTTCTGGAAGGACTGAATATACACCATACCCCTCGTGTGAGCATTGTGGACAAAAGCATAGGGGAGAATGTTGGTTAGTTACTGGAGCTTGTGTACTTTGTGATGCCACTGATCACCTTAAGAAGGATTGTCCTAGAAATGTCGCAGAGATTTCAAAAGTTCCTGAAAGAACACAAGTAGCAAGTAGCAGCGGTAAAGGTCAAGAAAGAGGAAGAGGCAAAGAAAAAGGTAGTAATCAAATAGGAACAAGATCGGAGACAGTAGATTGCCCTAAATCGAGAGCGCCAGTTAGGATATATTACATGAGGGCAGAAGAGAATAAAGCAGAAGAAGGAAATGAAGGTACGTAAGTTTAAAATCAGTGTCTTGAGTACATATGTGTGTATATGTGACGATTATTAGTTATATCGATGATGTGTAATTACACGTAAGAATCATGCATTAATAAGTAAGTTTCGGGGCAAAACTTAAATTAAGAGAGGTAGAACTGTCACATCCCAAAGTTTAGGTAGTCGAGTATTAGGCAAGAAGGACATAAATAAGTGGTCAAATAGAGGATCGAGATAGTCAAAAACAAAATCGGCGTGCAAAGGAGGCCCGTGAAGTTGACGGGACCTAAAGGTAATTTTTCGAAAAGCCGATGACCTAAGAGTAATTTTTTGAAAAGTTGTGTCGGTTCTTGATAGTGACCCTAACGGATGCCATAAATGTGTTCTCGGGATTAATCGGGTCATAACCATGGGTTTTAAATTTTTTCAAAAATGCAAGGTTTAAAAGTTACAATCGATTAATCGCTGGAGGGTATTTTGGTATTTTTCATACTAGACTATAAAATTACAGCACAAGAAAGTTGAGGGGGTCAAAATATGAATAAAAGGAAGCCTAATGGCTTGCCAAATAAATAGATAAAAGAAGAAGGCAAGTGGACCAATTAAAAGTGGCCATTTTTGCTATAAGGTGTACCAATTGGAAGCCAACATCTATACCAACATATTTTCACCACTTATGCTGCCATTTGGATCAAAATAAGCTAAGGAAAGAAAATAAAAGCCCTCTCTTACATGGTGAACTCGCCCAAACCATAAGAGAAGGAAGAAGGAGGTGATTTTTCCAAAGTTTAAGGCTTTTGGTTGAAAATTTTGGTGACAAACAAGATTATAAGGTAAGAGAAACATATCTCTAGTTTTATTTTCATGGATTAATGGTTAATTTAAGAGATTGAAATTAGGGTTCATGTAGCTAGATTTGGAGAAAATTCAAGAAATAATCATTTGAAGGATTTGATGAAAGAAATGATGGTGTTTAATGGTGAAAATAAGCTAGCAACCATTAGAAAAATCATAAGATAAGACTATGTCTATACCTAGGGTTCTTACCTTTGTATATGTGACATGTTAAATTCATAGGAAATCAAGGAGATTAGAGAGGAAAGGAAGTGAAATAGACAAGAACAGCAAGAAAAAGCAAGGTTTGGTACTTTAACTAATTGTTTGTTCATTTTCTTGAACTTTTTCTGTTTTAGAATTAGTGAAATTCTGTGACTTGTATGATTTTTAATTAAATATAGAAAAATTTTCTTGAATTGAATTTTTGATATGTTGTGCCTCAATGCGTCTAGAATGACTGAAAAATACTTTGAGTTGAATTCGGAATTATGGAAAATTATTTTTGTTAGACCTGCCGTAGGAGGTACCTTGACTGGGAGAGCCATGTTTCCGGATTTTTAATAAACTTTAGAAAAATAATCTTCAATTGAATTTTGGATAAGTTGTTGTTTAGTGAGTCTAGTATTTGAGAAAATAAATTGGAACCACATTGATTGAATTTAATTTACGGAATGTACAAAATTCAGAACTGCTGCCAGGATGCAGGGCAACTGGAGCAGTCTGGTTGGGTGAACTACTTGACCAAGCTTTTGTATCTAGTTTGATCTGAAATTTTAAAGGAATGATTTTAAGATGTAAAAATAAATTCTGTAAAAATTTTAGAGTTTTTAGTCAAGTAGATTATTTTATACAATGTTTCAAAATAAGGATCAAGTTGAGTCCAAAACCAGAATTTACTATTCATATGGTCATTTTGCTAATATTCATTTGGTCATTTTTCAAAAGTAATCCAATTGGTTCCTTATGCATATAAATGAGCATAATATGTTATTAAAATGACAAAATATGATATTTCACGTTGAAATAATATAAGAAACATAAGTCGATAATTGTATAATGCATATTCGATTAAGAAATGGCATGAAAACTTTTGGCTCCACTGGGTATCTGGGATAGTACGGAGTAGGGTAAGGGTATAATATATCATACTATATGCAGTGCTGCTTTGATATAGGACTTCGGTTCAAGTTATATAGGGTGACGACCCGAGCTATATAGGACTTCGGTCTGAGTTATATAGGGCAATCGCCCGAGTTATATATGACTCCGGTCCGAGGGCTTCGGCCACAGATTTCACAGGGCTTGGTCTGCAATTTTTTAGGGCTACAGCCAAAGAATATATATACAGTTGTTTCAGTTAGTTCCTTACCATATGTTAGTCTACCAAATTACCTTGTGGAGCGAAATGATAAAATGATAATAACTGAATATATGACATGTATGGATTGTTTTTACTGTGATATTATTTTTCAATACGACTCATTGCTTTTAAAAGTGCATTATGCTTTTATTATTTATTTTTTGTAATTAGTTAAAGTACCCACTAAGCAATGCTTAGCGAGTTTAGTTTCTTCTAAACTCGTAGGTTATTAGCAAGGAGCCAGTAGCGAGCAGAGGATTACTGCGATCTGTCGGTCATCAACAAACTTAGGTGGTGCTCTTCATTTTGTATTTTGGTATTAGAAACTGGCATGTACTTATTTGAACAATACAAAGAGATAACTTGATGTAGCATGTAAATCTAGTAATGTATAATAACTATATGGTTTTAAATTGAGTTGGGTTATGAATATAGAAGTGTGAATTCTTCTTGCAGGATTGTAGTTGAGGTTATAAGGGTGGATTATTGGGAGTGTGCTTGAGTTGAATTGTGAAACAAAATATTTTCAAAAATAAGAAAAATCAGTTTTGTCGACACTTGGGACCTAGAATTTTAAGGGAGACTCCATCAAAATTTTTGGAAAATTTTTATAAGAAACATTAAGTAAGCTGACATAACCAGAGCTCGTATCCCGATGTAGCATTCCTCCTTAGCTTATTCATAGGTCGGGAAGGGGTGTTACAAAATGATTTAAATGTATTAAAATATGTTTTTAATAATATAAATAAACTTAAAATACTAATTTAATTGTAGGAGAATGGAATTCCAATATTGAAGTAAGGAAAGGCTAAATTTTTGGAAATTTGTAGGAGTGATGCGTAATTATGGTTTAATATTAGAAATGCCATTAAATGTTATATTAAATGATTATTTGTTATCACATTTGGTTTAGGCATTGAGGGAGGTTGATTTGCTTCATCCAAGTGGTGAAGGGCAAGTTGGAAAGATTGGATTGAAGGTTGTTTTTAGATTGCTTTGGGTTGCTAGTGGAGGTATGTGTTAAGCTACTTGGTTCATTGATTGTGTATGAATAAAGTGCTATGACATTTGTAATGTCATATATGTGTTAAATGCATTGTGAAAAGCCATTGATAATGGCTAATTTGTGTAAAATGTGAAATATGCATATTATGTGAAATTACCCAAAGTAATTGGGTAGTGTGTTGTGAATGCAAAAATGAGATATGTGTAATAATGAACTGAATTGATATTGATAAAAATGAGAAAAGAGAGAAAAATGAGAAAGATGTGAAAAATGAGAAAAGTGAGAACAAAAATGTGAAAATAAGGCAATGTGCCTAGATTGAATATGTGACAAAAAGAAAGAGATTAATAATAAGAAAAATGAATAAATTGTGTGCCTAGTATGTTATTCAATTTTCATAGTTCTGGGTTTGGCGGCATGCCTATGATTGCCTACGGGCTATACGCTAGAATGGTGAAAAGACTGGGTCGCAAGCCAGGCCAGCTGATAAATATGATATTTTTGGGGGTGAAAAGACTGGGTCGTAAGCCTCAAAAACTGTAGTAGTCTAACCAGGTTGAGGATTAAGATACTGGGGCCTAAGGGTCTAGCCCGGTTGAGGTCCAAGAGAGTGGGGCTGTTACATTATCCAAGGATATATTGTGTACGGGGATAGACACATGATGTCATTATGGACTAAAGCAGTAACTCTGAAATTTGAATAGCATATTAGATCCTTTTTGGGCCCATGCATGTCTTTGTTTTAATGTGAATTATGAAATATTTGAAAAATATAAGAAAGTGGATTGATGTGACATCTATATGCATTGTGCATTTGGTATTGCATTGAGTTTTATTATTATTATCAAAGTTTGTACCACTAGGCTTCAGTTTAGCGCGATTTTTTCCCATCACGCAGGTGATAGGGTTGGCCTAGCTGAGCCAGACAGTTCCTCTAGACCAGGTCAGGTCTAGACTTATAGTTAAGCTTGTTGAGTTGCTATCGAGATCAGAAACACTACCAGCAGCATGTATATATTTTTATGTTATTGTACATTTTTGAGTATTTTGCATAATATATTATGTTTTGAATTTTATGTATTGTATGTTATAAAGAATGTTTGGGTCAATGTATTTGAAATGGGAGAGTAAGTGTGTTTTAAATTATATATATATATCTATACATATAAATGCTTGAGAAACTTGGTGAAATTGAGAAGTATGGTTGAGATGGTGATTAGAAATTATTTGGGAGTGTTTTCTTTTTGCAGGTTGTGTTTTGATAAATTTTGAGATGTCCAAAATACAAACAAAACTCTGGCGAATTTTTCCCAAAGATTTATATATATATATTATTTATTTTGGGTTCTTATAACAAGTTAAAAATATTTATATTCTATTTAATTTTTATATATTTAGAATTTGAAATTTTAAATTGGAAATGTGAAAATTTTTTATTAAACCGGTCTGTGACATTTTTGTACCGTATATGTATATTTTACATATGTTGAAAATATATATTGTATGTATATAGGGTATAAGGGTGGTACATTTATTTTGGTACCAGAGCCTAGGTTTGAGGTTCTTGACCTAGGTGGGATGATAGAGAGAGAAAATGAGGGATTTGAAAATAGTTTTTAATTGTAATACATGCATTGACACTGGCAGTTTCTGATCTCTGATATAGTATTTTCTGCTTTGTTTGCAGATATAGGTAGTTATGGCGTCTCGGCTGCATCAGGTTGCAGAGGGTAGTGCAGAGAGTGTGGCTCCAGATGAGGGTAGAGATGGAGCTAGAGTTATATCTGCTGGTGAGGCATCTGTTTCTGTGCCTGTGAGACCAGCAACTGATGAGATTTCGCTTGGCTGGGTATGGCATATGGTATAGTTGTTGAGGCAGGCTCCAGTTCCACAGTCGCCACGGCCACAGCCACAGCCTCAGTTGCCGGTGAGGCAGTATGATAAATTGAGAAAGTATGGGGCTGAGGACTTTGTTGGTACTACAGATTCTGCTGTAGCAAAGCAGTGGCTAGACCGGGTTCAGAGGATATTTATTCAGTTACAGGCTAGTCCAGAAGAGAAGTTTGATTATGCCAGATCTCTTATGCAGAGAGATGCATATGATTGGTGGAAGACGGTTCCACATGCTCTGGATGATCCATTAGTCTTGACCTATGATGATTTCCTACAGGAATTTGAGCAGAAGTATACTCCGAGAGAGTATAAAGATGCAAAGAAGATGGAGTTCTTGAGTCTGAGACAGGATACCAGGACAGTGACAGAGTATGGGATCGAGTTTATCCAGTTGAGTCACTATGCTGGTGGGATCATTTCTGACGAGTTTGATAGGTGTAGGAGGTTTGAGGAGGGACTGAGACCCTCTATCATGTGCATCATTGCAGGCTCTCGGTATTAGGATTTTTCCCAGTTAGTTGCAGCTGCCAGGAGTGTTGAGAGGACGAGGGGGACATTTTCAGAGGTTTAGTAGGAGTCAGGGGTAGTATGGTAGGTCAGTACAGCAGCAGAGACAGAGACAGAGACCTGCAGTTTCAGTGGCTAGTGCTCCAACTCTAATGGCTCAGAGACCTACTCCACCTATTTGCTTTCATTGTGGTAGAGTACACGGAGGTATCTGCTGGTGGAGAGGTGCTTTGGGAGTGTGTTTTAGATGTGGATCGTCAGACCATTTTATCAGAGATTGTCTCGAGCCACCAGAGGTTAGGCAGGCAGATACTGCATCTTCTCGACCCAGTGCCAAAGGGAGTCATGGTGGCAGAGATTTTAGTAGAGGTGGTCGACATGGGTTTAGTCAGAGAGGATGCTCTACATTCGAAGGCAGTAGGCCAGATGAGGCTGGGCCATCTCAGCGGGTTTATGTGATGTAGAGGCAGCCGGATGCTTCAACCGTCATTGCGGGTACATTTTCTTTATTTGGTATTTCAATCCTTGCTCTATTAGATCCTGGATCTACGCATTCATACATAAGTGCATCTATCTTGCCTATGAATGAATTGCATTCTGAGTCCCTAGGATTTGATGTCTTGGTGACAAATCCTTTAGGGCATAGTGTTGTGGTGAGCAGGGTGCACCGAAATAGTCCAGTTGTTGTTCAGGATGAAGAATTTCTTGGTGACTTGATTGAGATGCCTTTCAAGGAATATGATTTTGTTTTGGGCATGGATTGGTTATCCAAACATGGGGCTGTGGTAGACTGTATGAAGAAATGTGTTACTTTTAGAACATGGGATGGTAGGGATGTTATAGTATCTAGTGAGCAGAGGTATCTTTAATCCATGTTTGTTTCAGCTGTTTTAGCTGGGAGGATGATTCGGAAGGGATGTGAGGCTTATCTTGCTCATGTTGTAGATACTAGAGTAGTGGGATCCCTACTTGAAAGTATACCCACAGTTGCCGAGTTTCCAGATATTTTCCTTGATGAGTTACCAGGGGTACCTCCTGAGAGAGAAGTGGAGTTTGGTATCAATTTGTTGCTTGGTACCACTCCTATCTCTATTACCCCTTATCGGATGGCACCTGTTGAGTTGAGAGAGTTGAAGGTGCAGTTGCAGGAGTTATTGGATAAAGGGTTTATCTGCCCTAGTGTGTCTCCGTGGGGAGCGCCTGTGTTGTTTGTGAAGAAGAAGGATGGCACCATGAGATTGTATATTGATTATAGACAGTTGAATAAGGTGAACATCAAGAATAAGTATCCTTTGCCTCAGATAGATGATCTCTTTGATCAGTTGAAGGGAGCAGTAGTATTCTCTAAGATTAATCTGAGATCAGGGTACCATCAGTTGAGAGTCAGAGATGCGGATGTACCCAAGATAGCTTTTAGGATAAGGTATGGGCATTATGAGTTTCTGGTGATGCCCTTTGGATTGACAAATGCACCAGCAGCTTTTATGGATTTGATGAATAGGGTATTCAGACCATTTTTGGATCAGTTTGTGGTAGTCTTCATTGATGACATCTTGGTGTATTCGCGTAAAGAGGATGATCATGATAGGCATTTGCGGATTGTATTGCAGACTCTGAGAGAGAAGCAGTTGTATGCTAAGCTGTCTAAGTGTGAGTTCTGACTTGATCAGGTAGCTTTTCTTGGTCATGTGGTTTTAGAAGAGGGTATTAGAGTTAATCCGAGTCAAGTTGAGGCTATCTTGAATTGGAGTCCACCGAAGACTGTGACAGAAATTAGAAGTTTTCTGGGATTGGCAGGCTATTATCATCGATTTGTGAAGGCTTTTTCTATAATATCTACACCACTCACTAGATTACTTTGGAAAGGAGTTAAATTTGTGTGGACTGATCGGTGTTAGGCAAGTTTTGAGCAGCTGAGGGAGATGTTGACTTAGGCTCCTGTCCTTACCCTGCCTGTGGAAGGTAAACCATATGTGATATATAGTGATGCTTCACACAATGGTTTAGGTTGTGTTTTGATGCAGGAGGGTAGAGTCATAGCTTATGCTTCACGGTAGTTGAAGCCACATGAGCTTAATTATCCAACACATGATTTGGAATTAGCAGCAATAGTTTTTGCCTTGAAGATTTGGCGGCATTACTTGTATGAGGAAAAGTGTTTCATTTATACGGATCACAAGAGTTTGAAATACCTGGGTGTTCAAAGAGAGCTGAATCTTCTACAGAGACGGTGGTTAGAGTTTATTAAAGACTACAACTTTTGATTGATTATCATCCTGGTAAGGCAAATGTTGTTGCTGATGCCTTGAGTCGAAAATCTTTGGCAGGTTTGACTGCTTATTCGCTCTCGTTGCTTGTTGAGTTGAGAGCGTTGCATGCTAGATTTGAATCTTCTGATGATGGTGCTCTGATGGCTCAGTTGCAGTTGAGGCCAGTCTTGTTGGATCATATTAGGGAGGCTTAGTTGGCAGATGAGAGAATTCAAAAAAATTGTGTTGGTTTTTCAAAAGGGGGAGAGTCGGGACTTTTATGTGAGGGATGATGGCAGTCTATGGTACAGAGATAGATTGTGTATTCCTGATGATGCAGAATTGAAAAGAATGATATTAGAGGAAGCACATCCGTCACTTTTTGCTATGCATCCTAGGAGTACCAAGATGTATCAGGACTTGAAGCAACATTATTGGTGGTCAGGAATGAAGAGGGACATATTAGAGTTTGTATCCAGATGTCTCACTTGCTACAAAGTGAAGGCTGAGCACCAAGTTCCTTCAGGGTTGCTCCAACCTTTATTAGTGCCAGAGTGGAAATGGGAGCGAGAGACAATGGATTTTGTGACTGGACTGCCTTTGACCTAGAAGAAGAATGATGCAATCTGGGTGATAGTTGATCAAATGACGAAGACAGCTCATTTTCTTCCAGTTTGGATGGATTTTTCTCTTGAGAGGTTGGCTGAGTTGTATATCAACGAGATTGTCAGGTTGCGTGGAGTCCCAGTTTCTTTAGTGTCGGATAGAGATCCCCAGTTTACTTCAAGGTTTTGGAAGAGTTTGCATAATGCTTTGGGTTCTCGATTGCATTTTAGCACTGCTTTCCATCCTCATACAGATGGACAGTCAAAGAGAGTGATACAGATTCTGGAGGATATGTTGAGGAGCTGTATCATTGATTTTACTGGGAATTGGGATAGATTTTTGCCATTAATTGAGTTTGCTTATAACAACAGTCATCAGTCGAGTATTGGGATGACTCCTTATGAGGCTTTATATGGCAGGAGATGTAGGACACCTTTGTGTTGGGATGAGGTTGGAGAAGGTAAATTGGTTGGTCCCGATTTGATTAAGGAAACAGAGGAGAAAGTGAAGGTGATTCGGGGACATTTGAAAGCAGCTTTAGACCAATAGAAATCCTATTTAGATTTAAAGAGAAGAGACATAGAGTTCAGTGTGGGAGATAAAGTGTTTCTGAAGGTGTCTCCATGGAAGAAGATTTTGAGATTTGGCCGCAAAGGAAAGTTGAGTCCTCGTTTCATAGGACCATATGAAGTGTTGGGGAGAGTTGGTCCAGTGGCTTATAGACTAGCTTTGCCACCTGAGTTGGATCGAATAAATAATATTTTCCATGTCTCGATGCTTCAGAGATACAAGTCTGACACATCTTATATCTTGTCAGTGGAGTCCATTGAGGTGAACCCAGATCTGACTTACGAGGAAGAACCAGTG
This sequence comes from Garcia nutans, assembly GCA_947685225.1. NCBI lineage: Eukaryota > Viridiplantae > Streptophyta > Magnoliopsida > Malpighiales > Euphorbiaceae > Garcia > Garcia nutans. The sequence goes on from CANTUV010000013.1 coordinate 33,037,101, forward strand.
GCAATTTTGGCACGAGAGGTTAAAGAATTGAGGAATAAGAGGGTGCCACTTGTGAAAGTCCTTTGGAAAAATCATGCCACTGAGGAGGCGACCTGGGAAAGAGAGCAGGCGATATAGAGTCAGTTTTCCCATTTGTTCCAAATTTGAGGACAGGTAATTTCGAGGATGAAATTTGTTTTAGGGGGAGAGAATTGTAAGATCCTAAAATTTTTGAAAATTTTTAATTTTTGAAAAATTTGATAAAATAAATTATAATTTAAAAGGATAAATTAAATTAATGGTTTTAAATGAAAAATGAAGGGTTTTTAAATGATAAAGTGGAATATATATGTGATATATATGCAAAATATACATAACATATATAAAAGTCAACACTTTTTAAAAGAAAAGGGTATTTTGGTAATTAAATCTTATAAATTCAAAATTAATAAAATAATTCAAAAACAAATTATTTTTGAATGGAAGAGGGAAATTATGACTTTTAATTTATTAAAAAAATAATTAAACAATTAAATATTAAATTATTTTAATATATATATGTGGTTAAAAAAAAGATGAAAGGAAAAGAAATATAAAAGTCATCATCTTTTTCTTCTGCTTCAAGGACATGTTTTCCATGGGAGCTTGAATACCAAGGATTTTGCTTCTTCCATGTTCCATAAATTGAAGAAATTAACAAGTTGCAAGTGGATTTTTGGTGATCTCCACCAAAATTAGTAAGTTTCCATTCTCTTTTCTTTGAATTCCTTAGAAATTTGGATTATGTAAGTTTTGAGATTTTAATGTAGTATGTTATAATTATTGAAATTGGTGTGTATGATGTTATTTTGGGTAGTTAACAATGATTCTAAGGTTAAATTTAAGAGATGATGGAGTTTGGTTAAATAATGGTGAAGAGAGAGAATTTAGGGTTATGGATTTTTGGGGTTTTGAAAACATGAACTTTAATTGTGAAAATTGGTTCTAAATGAGTTGTTTTGATTCATAAACAAGTATTTTGAAGTCAAATATTGGATTTGGTGGTGTTGGGTAGGAGTTTGAGAATGGAAGTGGAGATTTAGGGTTTTGGAAAAGTGATTTTTCAAAGTGGTTGAATTGTGTGATTTTATTTGTTTAAGCATGTTGTTTAGTGTTAAAAGTGAAGAATATAAGCTTGGAATGAGTAATGGATTGTGTTGGAATGGAAAACCTTCAATGGGGGAAGGTTATGCCATTTTTGAGATTTTGTGTATAAGAGTGTATTTTTATAATGTAAATGATTTAAATATATTAAAATGTGTTTCTAATAATATAAATAAACTTAAAATACTAATTTAATTGTAGGAGAATGGAATTCTAATGTTGAAGTAAGGAAAGGCTAAATTTTTGAAAATTTGTAGGAGTGATGTGTAATTATGGTTTAATGTTGGAAATGCCATTAAATGTGATATTAAATGATTATTTGTTATCACATTTGGTTTAGACATTGAGGGAGGTTGATTTGCTTCATCCAAGTGGTGAAGGGCAAGTTGGAAAGATTGGATTAAAGGTTGTTTTAAACTTGCTTTGGGTTCCTAGTGGAGGTATGTACAAACTTTGAATATAATGTTTATATTCGCATAACATTTGGACTTAACACATTTTGGTTGAAAAATTTGTTAAGCTACTTGGTTCATTGATTGTGTATGAATAAAGTGCTATGACATTTGCAATGTCGTATATGTGTTAAATGCATTGTGAAAAGCCATTGATAATGGCTAATTTGTGTAAAATGTGAAATATGCATATTATGTGAAAATACCCAAAGTAATTGGGTAGTGTGTTGTGAATGCAAAAATGAGATATGTGTAATAATGAAATGAATTGATATTGATAAAAATGAGAAAAGTGAGAAAAGTGAGAAAAATGAGAAAGATGTGAAAAATGAGAAAAGTGAGAAAAAAATGTGAAAATAAGGCAATGTGCCTAGATTGAATATGTGACAAAAAGAAAGAGATTAATAATGAGAAAAATGAATAAATTGTGTACCTAGTATGTTATTCAATTTTCAGAGTTCTGGGTTTGGCGGCATGCCTATGATTGCCTACGGGCTATACGCTGGAATGGTGAAAAGACTGGGTCGTAAGCCTCAAAAACTGTAGCAGTCTAGCTGGGTTGAGGATCAAGATACTGGGGCCTAAGGGTCTAGCCGGGTTGAGGTCCAAGAGACTGGGACTGTTACATTATCCATGGATATATTGCGTACGGGGCTAGACACATGGTGTCATTATGGACCAAAGCAGTAACTCTGAAATTTAAATAACATATTAGATCCTTTTTGGGCTCATGCTTGTCTTTGTTTTAATGTGAATTATGAAATATTTGAAAAATATAAGAAAGTAGATTAATGTGACATCTATATGCATTGTGCATTTTATATTGCATTGAGTTTTATTGTTATTATCAAAGTTTGTACCATTAGGCTTTGGCTTAGCGCGATTGTTTCCATTGCGCAGGTGACAGGGTAGACCCAGTTGAGCCAGAGAGTTCCTCTAGACCAAGTCGGGTCTAGACTTATAGTTAAGCTTGTTGAGTTGCTATCGAGATCAGAAACACTACCAGCAGCATGTATATATTTTTATGTTATTCTACATTTTAAGTATTATGCATAATATATTATGTTTTGAATTTTACGCATTGTATATTATAAAAGAATGTTTGGGTCAATGTATTTGAAATGGGAGAGTAAGTGTGGTTTAAATTATATATATATCTATATATATAAATGTTTGAGAAACTTGGTGAAATTGAGAAGTATGGTTGAGATGGTGATTGGAAATTATTTGGGAGTGTTTTCTTTTTGCAGGTTGTGTTTTGATAAATTTTGAGATGTCCAAAATACAGACAAAACTCTGACGAATTTTTCCCAAAGATTTATATATATATATATTATTTAATTTGGGTTCTTATAACAAGTAAAGAATATTTATATTCTATTTAATTTTTATATATTTAGAATTTGAAATTTTAAATTGAAAATGTGAAAATTTTTTATTAAACCGGTCTGTGACATTTTTGTATCGTATATGCGTATTTTACATATGCTGGAAATATGTATTGTACGTATATAGGGTATAAGGGTGTTACAATTAACATTAAGAAGGAGGGCAATTAACATTAACAAGGGGCAATTAACATTAAAGAGGGTCGACAATGAATATTAAGAGAGATTAAACCACAAAACATAAGAGACGGCAATGAACATTAACAAGAGGGGCAATTAACATTAAGAGGGTCGGCAATTAATATGAACAAAGATTAAACAGCAAAGCAGAAGACAGCAAAAAGAAATCAACAATGAGTGCACTGATCAGTCATCAATCCATCAAAGATAGCAACACTGCCTTTGTTCATTGTTCATCTAGAAGTCAATTATGGAGGAACCAATGAACGGAGGTTTGATTATAAATCTTTGATTTTATTATATTTACAATATTCTTACGTTTAGATTTACGAATTGTTTAAACATACGATGTTATTGCCATATTTTCTTTTAAATGTTTCTATCATTTGTTTTGGCATTGAGTCAATAACCTAAATTATTAAACTTAATAGTATGTTTTATAGATCAAATTGTCCATTCATCCAGTAGCCTAAATCGTTGATTAAATTATCAAAACCCTAATTGCAAAACTCTAGATTTCAAAACTCTAATCCAAGAAAATCTTAATTTATTCCTGAAATTCCAAAACCTTATTTTTTTCAAACCCCCATCCAGTAAACCTAAAAAACCTCAAACCCTAATTCCAGTGGCCAAACTTAAAAAAACTTAAACCCTAAATCCAATCTTTTAAAATTATAAACTCTAGTTTCCAAAACCCTAAATTCCTTAAACACTAAAACCCTAGTTTCAAAAACCCTAATTCCAAAAACCCTATTCTAAGATGCAAATCCTAAATTTATATATTTATTGCTTTATTTAATTTTAGATTTGATTATATAGTTTATTATATATTTTGATGGTTGATTTATTTAATTTCAATGCTTGATTTATTTAATTTATCATGGATGGATATTTTCTTTATTATTATGATTATTATTTGTTTATTTTGGTATTAAAATTGTAAGAGGTACGTTTCCACTTTGTGGGTACCTCATTAATCAATTTTCATGTAATTTAAATTGTTTTTATATTTTGGACCAATGTAAAGGACATGTTTCCACCTTTCGGTGGGTGTCCTATTTAGTTTAGACATGGACGATGTAAGGACATGTTTCCATCCTCAGATGGGTGTCCATTTATTTGCTTTGTTTGGACATTGCTTTGATTTTAATATAATGATGCTTTTATTTTAATTGTTGCATGTAGTATGGATATTATTGTTATATTTAAGAATTTTATAATATTAAGATCTGCAAAGGAGGCTGGTTCCAATGAACCGGGCGTTGTGGGGGTGCTGGGCCATTTCTCACCTTCCCTACACATACCCAACTTTTCAAACCCATTAGGGGGTGGGGATTCCTTAGGAATCGAGTCATCCACCCATTTCTTTTTCCCGGCCTATCCAGGTGGCAACTCCATTTTCTCCGGGCTTGGGACCGTGTTCTCTAAGGCCCTGAGCCTAAATAGTGTCGAAGTCGCAAGAACCATTCCACCAGGAGTGGGGGCGAAAATCCCCACTCACAGGTACCATCCTTCTTCTTCACAAACAAAATGGGCACTCCCACGGGGACACAATAAAGTGAATGAACCCTTTATCCAATAACTCCTGCAAGTGCACCTTTAACTCTCTCAACTCAGCAGGTGTCATACGATAAGGAGTAATAGAGATGGAAGTGATACCAAGCAATAAATCGATACCAAACTGAACCTCTCTCTCAGGGGGTATCCCTAGAACTCCTTAGGAAAAACATCAGGAAACTCGACAACTATGGATATACTGTCAAGCTGGGAATCCATTACTTTGGTATCTATAACACGAGCAAAATAAGCCTCACATCCCTTCCGAATCATCCTCCTTGCTGAAATAGCTGCAATAAACATGGATGAAAGATGTATCTGCTCACTAGATACCATCAAATTTCTACCATTTATTTAGCTCCCGGTGTGAGGCCTCGTCCGAGCATCGATTCGGCCGACTTGGAAATTGGGAGCCAAAAATGCTCATTTGGGCTTAGTCTCACACGACACTACCATGTACGATCTTAGTCAGTTTGATAAGCATGAGTTTAAAGAAAATAATTTACTCACCTTTTGTTATGAAAAAGAGGAAGTACCTTTTATTTTCAAAAGCAGAAATAGGAGAGTCACCACTCTAATTTATTTTGTTTGGAAAAGTTAAGAAAAAACCCATTTAATTGACTTCATTAAATTTGATTAATTTTTACCTAGAAGGATACTAGCCTGAAATCAATCACGATGGCTACCGGGCTAAGTTTCCAAACTAATTTCAATAAAATATGACTTTCTCTTTGATTGATTTTAATATTTGTGATTAGAAAAATATGATTTCTATGATATATGCCAAAATTAATAATGGATGACATTTTAATGTATGAACATATAATAACATGACATCCATAAAATGCAACACAAAAGATACTTATTACATCTCTACCAAAATACTAATTTCAGGGAAGCATCATGTCTAGCACTTATAGGTTCTAGGTTAAGCACAAATCCCTAATTAGTTAATTAATTGAAGAGGCAAATAATAACAATAATGGAAACAATTAAAAAACTCAACAAATTCGCAAAGTCAACCAAAATCTTAAGAAAAGAGAAATAAATAATAACAAAAAATTTAAATGAAAGAATCAATTGGGATTGTTTAAGTGAGGGCTTGCCACTCGAAGTAATATTTTGAGTATGCCTACTTATCCCATTTGAATGGAAATCAAAGCCGCAAGTAGTTTATGCCTTTGGATGCAAAGGACTTTAATTAACCAATTTTAGTTAATTTAGATTACTGAATTGACAAGAGAAAGGTGATAAAATTTATACCTTGGGTAGTAGCTTCCTCGAGATGTAAGATTGAAGTGATTCACCCCTCCGTAGCTCCACTTGAGGAGTCATGGGAATTAGATGCAGAAAAACTTTGAGTAAAAATAATTATAAAAGAATTGAATTGAATTTGATTAAATTGAACAAGGAAGAATTTTGTTGTATTTGGTGTCAGAATTAATTTTAGCAGAGTTTTGGTATGCAAAATCTGGACCCCAATAAAAAAAGGAGTCCCTTATTTATAAAGAAGCATAAAATTTGAATTGGGAGGAGCTAGGTTTCACAAAATGTGTCACGAGCCATATTTGGTACGACCAGTGCGATCGAGCTGCATCTAATGTGATTGGGCCACATTCAGTGCGATTGGGTCCACCTGGTGCAAACAAGCCAAACTTGGTACAGCTTAGCCACTCACTCCACGACTTAGCACTATGACTTGTATTTGTCATTTTGAGCCCGTTTGACCTCTGTTAACACATGATCTTTCATTTAGAGTAAAAACTAAGGATTTTTTCTCAAGTTCAAAATTGAGGGTTCTTAGGGCCCTTTTAGGCCCGTCTGAACTTTGATTTGTACAATTCTATTTTTGTTGGACTTGTAATCACATGACTTTAATGTCAATGAAAAATTAGGGGTTTACAGATTCCCTCCATCACGGTTTCTTTGTTTGAAAAGCAACCATGACTTCAATGCAAGATGCCATGTCATGTCATGTAATGAGATGATTGTTCACTCTAAGGTGATTCGGATGGCCCATTCTAAGGTTATTTTTGAATGTTTATGTAAACCTATCTGAATGAGAGTAAGGGAGGTTTGACTTAAAAATGTTCAACACTAATGGGGGTAAGGGAAGGCCCATCTAGGTTTGACATAAGATGCTTATGTAAACCTACACTAAATGGGTGAGAGAAGGCTCGTTCTAGGTTTTTGCCCTAAAATGTCTATATAAACCTACCCTAATTGGGTAAGGGAAGGCCCATCTAGATTTGACTTAATTTAGATGTTTATGTAAAGCTACCCTAAATGGATAAAGGAAAGCCTATTCTGGCTTTTGCCCTAAAATGTCAATGTAAACCTACCCTAATGGTGTAAGGGAAGACCCATCTAGATTTGACTTAAGATTTTTATGTGAACCTTATCCTTAGATGCTTATACTGCCTATTATATTTTGGTCTTATTTTAATTATTCTACAATAATGTCGCTATCTTGGTTGCTGAACCGAGCTTTAAGTTCTATGGCATTTACCTAGAATGTATTTTAAACTATATTCTAAGGTTTTTAACCTAGAATGATAATTTCAGGGTCCTTTCCACTATGATTCTAAAAGTTTTATTCTAAGTTGTTAACCTTAGTTGTGCTCTAGGGTGCTAACGTAGGATACCTATGAGGAATGGGCTTTAGGGTTTTCACCTAGAATTGGTCTGATCGTTGGATTTTAGGGCTCTGTAGACCCTTAATTTTTGACCCAATCCGGTCTAATATGTTTTATTTAGTCCAAAATAATTTTTGTTGTTTAATTGGTCCAAAATAATTTTTGTTAAATAATTTTTGCTTTAGTATCTAATTTTTATTAATAAAAAATAAAAATAAAAATAAACAAATAAAAATTAAATAATAATAATAATAATAATCGGAGTCAGAAAAATTGGTGTGCTATTTCGCTCGCAGAATTTTTCTGTCTGCGAAATAGCTTACGAGCCCGTTCCGCGCGCGCTGCGCAGCCAACTACGGCAGAATTTTTTCGCCAGCGCAATTTTTCCTGCGGCAATTTTTTCGGCAGCACAAATTTTCCGATGTAAATTTTTCGAAACCTAATTCAATTAGGTTTTAGTTTCTTTTTTTTATTAATATTATTTGCCTTAGCTAATTAGGATTAAACTACATCAAACCCTTATAAATAAGGACCAAAGGCAACCAAATTGGGGGTGGTAAAAAATTGGCAGTAGCTTGGAAAATTGGAAACCAAATCAAGGAAGGAAAAGCAATAATTCAATTCCATTGATTTTTAAAGGGGCAGCATCACGATTTTAGCAATTCAAAGGTAAAAAAGGTTTGTCTTTGGAGCTAGTTCATCCAAGAAGAATTGTTTTTGGAGAAATCATCAAAAGAAGGTATGTGTTAATTAATTTTCTTTAATTGTTTTTTACACAGTAGCAAATCTATGAAATCAAAATTAAAAACCTTTGAACTTTAATTTAGCTTTTCTAAAGCCAAAAAACTTTATTTCGTTAGTTTACCTTCCAAAAGGCTTAAAATTGCTATTTTTACTTCTTAAAAATCTTAAAACTCTAATTGAACATATTTTTCAACAAAACTGAGATTTAAATTCTGTTTATTTTAAAATTTTAAAGTAGGTTCTATTTCATTCAAAAAGCGTTAAAAAACATCTTTTCTACTTATAAAACTTTAATTTGATTGTTTAAATTCATAAAACTTCATGAAATTATCAAATTGATTTCCAAATTCTTAAAAATTATTCACCACCCGTGACCCTACTTCTAAATCCTAAAATCCAAAATTCAACTTTTAAACCTAAAATAATGAACCCTAATCCTTTTAAAACCTTAAACCCTAATTTTTATGAACCCTAATCCTTTTAAAACATTAAAAACATAAAAACATAAATTTTATACAGTAGCTTAAAAATACAATAAATCACCATTTAAAATCATAAATAAATGTGTTTTAAAGTGTCTAAAACCCTAGTTTCATGATTTCACCATTCAAATATTAATTTAGTTAATCAAAGAGCCTTACCAACCTTTTAAAACATAAAACCCTAATCTATTTTAATTCGATAAAAAGTCATAGTAGCTATAATTGAACTTTTATTTTTTTTATTCAATTCCATATTTGATTATGCTTTGATTTATCTCTTATGCTTTAATTTATTTAATTTCAATACTTGATTTATTTAATTTATCATGGATGGATGTTTATTTTATATTTTGATTAATAGCTTTGATGAACGATTTATTTATGATGAATGATTATTTACTTTTATCAATTAATTTAGATTTCCAAAAGTTGTAAGAGGTATGTTTCCACTTGGTGGGTACCTCATTAGTTAAACATCATGTAATTTAATTTGCTTTTCTATTTTAGAACCTATGTAAAGGGCATGTTTCTACCTTTTGGTGGGTGTCCTATTTAGGCATGTGATGTAAGGACATGTTTCCATCCTTGGATGGGTGTCCATTTATTTGCTTTGTTTGGACATTGCTTTGATTTTAATATATTGATGCTTTCTTTTAATTATTGTGTGTAATATGGATAATGTTGTTATACTTAAGAATTTTATAATATTAAGACCTGTAAAGGAGGTCGGTTCTAATGAACCGAGCATCGTGGGGGTGCTGGGCCATTTCTCACCTTCCCCACACGTACCCAACTTTCCGAACCCATTAGGGGGTTGGAGATTCCTTAGGAATCGAGTCATCCACCCCTTTCTTTTTCCCGGCCTGTCCGGGTGGCGACTCCATTTTTCTCCGGACTTAGGTCCATGTTCTCTAAGTCCCCGAGCCTAAACAGTGCCGAAGTAGCAAGAACCATTCCACCGGGAGTGGGGGCGAAAATCCCCACTCATAGTGGCGACACCACTGGGGATAAGAGAAGTTGATTCCGTTGGTCTTTTATTATTCTATTCTTTCTTATAATGATATTATCCATTGCATCATATTAGATTGCATTGTGTGCGTGAGTTAGGACGCCCGTGTTACCCGTGTTGTGTTATGTAAGGGATACCATACTTTCACTCAAGGTATGGAGATCGAGCATGGCTTAACCACTCATAGCCTCATACCATTTGGTATATACTTGTTATGGGAACCTAAGCCTTTTTACCCAAAGACTAAAGCTCATGTAATTGGCCTAGTTACTTTCCTTAGGTTTTACCCCAAATGCATGTTGTTTGACTATGGTTAGTTTATCTTAGTCTAAATCTTGGCTTATTTGGTTTGTTCTTTTTCTAATATGACCTAAGTATATTGTAAGCTCAAAATAAACTTTTCTTTAAAGTCCAAAAGACCAAAGCTATTTTCAAAATTTTTCAAGATGGTCTTTGGACATAAGACTTTTCTAAAACAAATCAAAAATTCTTTGGTCCATGGCCCAAATACTAAGCCTAAAATCCATTTTTCTAAAATCTTTTACAATGGGCTTAGAAACAAAACTATTTTCACCCAACCATTTTTTACAAAGAGCTTGCAAAAATTTAGGTCAATTATGAAATACCAAAAATCAATTGTGGGCCTAGTTTACACTAAGAATAAATTAACCATGGGCTTGTTTTTGGCATGAACCATTAGTTACCTTTTTTAAGTGAGAAATCTATATATAATAAATCTATTAATTTTAATCCAATATAGCATAAAGGCTACTTTAGTTGGTTGAATGGATAAAAACCTAATTAATGGGAATTATCATGGATTGATTTCCATTTTCGAAAATACAACTATTGGTTGAAACGTCTGAGGGAATTATTCGAAAGCAAGATACCCCATGTTGGTATTTTGTTAACCATATACCTAGGAAAAGAAAATCGCCATTCGTGTGTGCATGTTATAAGGTTGGAAGGAACGTCCTATTTGTCCTTGTTTGTTAATTGTTTGTGCATACATGCATACATGCATACATTTGCATCTCATATCATTGATCCTCTCTGGCTCACAGCCCTGGATTACAAAAGTTCAAAAGCTTACGACAATCCGACTTACGCCGGAGACTAAGTGTCTAGCAATGACTCAATCACTTGCTCACCAAAAATAATGGAACCCGAACAAATCCAAAGAATGGTGGATGAGGTCCTTAACGCCAAGATGGTAGAAATAAAAGAGGCCATGGCTGAGACCATAAAGAATCAACTAGTCGCAATTTTAGGAAACAATGCCGAAGCATCTGCTAGCACCAAGAAAGTCAAGGGGAAGGCTAAAATTGATGAAGTAGCTTTTGATGATGAAAAGGTGATCATTGATGATGATGATGATTGGGCTCAATATTACCAATATGTTCAAGAGAAGAAGAAGGAGCCAAAGGTTGTTTAGAAGGCAACTATTGAAAAAATCGAGACATCTGATGTTGAGAAAATGATCGCTGATTTAGAAAAGAAATTTGAGAAGAAACTAAAGACATACGAGATGTCCGAGATCGACAAATTGTTTGAACTAGATGAAGAAGTCCAGTACAAGTTCAAGATGCCATCCTTTGCTAAGTACAATGGCACCGGAATTCCTCATCTTCATGTGAAGCAGTATATCACTGCCATGCAGTCTGCCCGAGCTACTAAGGCTCAAACTCTAAGGTACTTCATGCTCTCATTGGATCCTGCTGTCCAAAATTGGTTCAATACCTTAGATGATGGAACACAAAAGAGTTGGGATCTACTTTACAAAGCCTTCATCCAATAATATGGATATAATGTTGAGTTGGAAGTTACCTTGATGGAAGTGGAGTCCATTAGGCAAAGTGTAATATCCCAAAGTATACCCTAAAATTTTGGAGTGTTAATTGTTGTATTGGATTAAATAATTTAAAGTGTATATGTTATGTATATGGAGATAAAAACAATATATATACAAGTCATTGGGTCTTAGAAGTCAAAAGAGATATTTTGATTAATTAAATGGATTTAATTATGTTAGTGGATGATGATGTTAGTGGGTGAATATTTTATTGTTTAAATGTATGGTGGAGAGTGTTTTGAGGAGAGAGTGTTGACTTTCTTTCTTTCCTTCTTTCTTTCTTTCTTTCTTCTTCCTCGTTCACCTTCATCTTCTTCTTTCCTTCTCTTTGGCCGGCCACCCTTATCAACCAAAGGAGAAGAGATTTTTTTGCTTCCAAGCTCAAAAGATTGAAGGTTTTCAAGAGATCAAGTTGGAGTTTTAAGGATTTTCTTCACTTTTGGTAAGTTTCCAACTTGTTTCTTGGTTTTCTTTTGTTGTCCCAAGATAGCAACCAAGAGGGGGGGGGTGAATTGGTTTCCTCAAGAAGTAATGACAATTTAAAAAACTCAACAAACAAGAAATGCGGAATAGAGAGTTGGTTGAGTGATGGAAGAAAGAAAGAACACACAAGATTTATAGTGGTTCGGATTTACTTCAATCCTACATCCACTTCCTTAACAACTTGTTAAGGTTCCACTAATCTTTGAAGTTTTTACAAGCTCACTTCCAACTTTGGTGTTTTCACAAGTTCACACCTAACTTCACAAGTGTTTTTCTTAGGCTCACACTTACAACCCAAACAAGAGTTTTACTAGGCTTACTCTCACAACCCAAGTGTTTCCCAAGCTCACACTCAAACTTATACAATGGTGTTTTCAATGCTAACACCTAACATTCATTACAATTCAAATGCAAGTTTAAGTAAAAGAAAATTTGTTGCTTGGCTATGAAAATCTTTTCTCAATGTTGTCTCCTTTTTTGTTTTCTCATAAAAACATTGTATTTATAGCCAATGTGGTCTTACTAGCCATTATTGATGTTGAGAATAAAGTCTTGGCAGCTTAGACCTTCTTTACTTAAACTGTCCGAAGCTCTTCGCGGTTGCCCTTCATACCAGGGTGGTCGCGCTCATGCTTTATGCGGTCGTCCTTTGAACAAGGGACGGTCGCTACTTTTGAAAAAGCTTCAACGGTCGAATTTTAGTGCTCTGCAGCTGGAATCTTGCCCATGATGTGTTTGTCGGACCAGTTCTTGCCCATGCTATGTTTGTCGGGACGGTCGCGCCAAGCAAAGGTGCGGTCGCCCTTTTTGAATATTGAAGTAGGATTACAACGGTCATGTCACGTGTCATTCTCTGACAGAGCAAAAGAGATGTCTGCCATAATTTGAATCTCGCGGTCGCCCTATGTAGCATCTCGCGGTCGAACTCAGATTCTCGCGTCGAACTTCTGGACGCACCTGAGGACGCAAACACTACTGTCTCTTTAAGCGATTTCTTCTTGAATTAGTAGGGCGGTCGCGACTCTGAGTGGGCGGTCGCTAATCTGGTAAGCGAGGTCGAGTTATTCACCGTTCTTGTCACCGCGAACCTTACTGTGATTGTAATGATTTAAATTCCTTGAGTAGCGGTCATTCACATATTGGGACGGTCGCTATTCTATAGGAGCGGTCGCGACTGAAGTCGAACTTCTGACTGCGAAACCTACTGTGATAAGGTTTCTTCTTGTAATTGCATGGAGCGGTCGTATACAGGTGAGGTGCGACCGCTATAAGTGTTCTGTTCACCTTTATTAGAAGCAACCTAATCCTGCAACAAGATTTCTTAAACACAAGTTAAATAGATCATCCATTTGATTTGTCAAGGATCAAAATTAAGATCATTTGTCTAACAATCTCCCCCATTTTGACTTTGACAATTCAAATGGAATGATGAGAAAAAAAATAAGTTTTAAAATTGCTCCCCCTTAACATATGCATAAGATATAGTTAAGAGCATTGTATTTATTAGATTATTTCATTAAGTTATGCCATTTTCTCCATACCACTTTCTCTTTCTCCCCCATTGTACTATTCTTTCTTTTTCTCCCATTGTGCATACTATGTTCCATTTTGTTATTTTCTCCCCCATTGTCGTAGGCAAAATGTTAAAAATAACAATCAAAACAAATAAGGAATGAGAGAAAAAAAACATTTGCAACAAGCATTTAAGCTTTATTAAGGATAGAAAAAGTACAAAGGCAGAAAATAAAACTTATGAAAATGCAAACAACAAAAAATCTAAGCTATTCTGAGTCATCATCTACATCTAACTCTTCTTCAACTAAAGGAGCTTTTCCTTTATCTTGAGGAGCAATAGAGGTAGAGCTAGTGCTAATGGACTCTCCTTCTTCAGCAATGCTTTGGGTGTGATCACTTATATCCCAATCTTCAAGGTTGCATTGAGGCAAGTCCAATTTGCCTTGCATATCATATAGATCATGGTGCATATGAGATATAAGGTCTATTCTCTTGTTCAAGTGCTGGAATCTATTGGAGACACTTTTCTTGAACTTAGAGAGTTTCTTTGAGAGTGTTTTGATAGCTTGGAGGATGAGTTGTGTGGAGGATGAAGCAGTTTCTGGAGCAGCTTTTGATGAAGTAGCTTTTGGAGGTAATTCCACAGCAACTTCCACAGAATCTCCCTCTCCCTCAATTGTATACCTTGGCCTTTTCTTTTGTTTGTCCACAACTCCTCTTTTGCCAAAGTAGTATACATATGATCCTTCAATCTTCCTTACACATCCAGCATGCTCTAAGTAATCGATTGTGATAGCATTGGAGGCTAGAGTGAAAGGGTTTCTCAAAGTAGCTAAGTTCAAGTCATTCAGAAGGTTTAGGTGCCTAGCTATTTGAGTAACTTGAGAGGATAGGAAGAAGGTACCAGTTCTTGTAACAGCATGATGATAAAAGGTATCAATCAAGAACTTGGTGGTGTTTATTTTGATGTTGTGGGTGAAAGCATAGAGAAAGATAAGGTCTCTTTTGGTTACTTTCTCATTCCCATCTGCTCTTTGATGAATGGTATAGGTGATAATCCTATGGAACATCCAGTGGGTGAGAGATTTGATGTGCCTGGCTTTAGATTCCTTTTCAAAAGAAGTTTCAATGGAAATTTCTCGCCAGAAATCAGAAAGAGTTTGGTTAGAGAAGATTTGGTCATTGTAGGAGGTTATACCTTCAAAAGGGAAGTTCCAAATGCTGCCAAAATCTTCTAGGGTTAAGAATTGATACTGATCAAAGAGTTTGAACCTAACCCCATACCACCCTAGTGCAGAGTTTGCACTCTTCTCTATTTGAAGAGACATCAGAAATTCTTTACTTAGACTAGAGTAGCCTACCTCTTCTGGAAAGACAAATTTTCTCCATCCAAGGACATCCAACAATCCTTCAATTTCGTCCTTGATGTTCAAGGCAGACAGCATCCCACCAAAAGGTGATTTGGTGCCTTCAACCTTCTTTTTCTTCAACATAGCATACCTAATATCTTCCTCAGAAGTTTGGTGGTGAGGTTTGTGAATTTTCTCACCTCTTTTAGACTGTGGAGGAGATGGAGGATCAACAATGGGTTCTCTAATGGTGATTCCTGGAACTCTCTTGGCTTGACCTTTTATTTTGGAAGTGGTTTTTCTTTTGGGGGCCATCAGAGTAGAAAGAACAGAAGAGAGTAGGAAAACAGAGAGTGATTGAGAAACAGATGATATTGAGAGGTTTTTAGGGTTTTAGAGGGAGGTTTGTGTGCTTTAATAGGCAAAATATCAGATAAACTGATGCAAAACACTCTTAAATAGATGAAGTAAAGAAAATAGCCGTTTATGACTGTTGGAAGTTAAGAGTTGCGACCTGTCACACAGCCAACGGTTATAAATTTTCGAGCAGAGTGTACAGGGTGCGGTCGCAGATTTAACAAGGTGCGATCGCGACATTGGGTCTAGCGACCATTATTATGATCAGTACGCTCGCGAGTGAAGAAAGCAACTGTAACGGTCGAAACTATTCAAATTGGTGCGGCCGCGCACAAATTTTCTCGACCGTGCATAGAGATTTTTATTGAATGAAACTGGCAGACGAGATAACAATCGCGAAAGGACACTGAAGCGACCGTGACAGACTAAAAAATGAAAGATTCAAGGAAAGATGGAAGATATTCCAAGTGTGTTAAGAAAAATTAATTTCATGCATATAGAAACTTTATTGTAAGGCAAAAGTTTTAATTAACTCAAAGTGATTCCATCAATAATTCCTAAATTGAGTTTGATGAAGTTGAGTCTATCTTCATTCAAGGGTTTTGTAAAGACATCAGCAAGTTGATTTTCTGTATCTATGAATTCTAAGATTATATTCTGATTTTGTACATTTTCCCTCAAGAAATGATGTCTAATATCTATATGCTTGGATCTAGAATGTTGGATAGGATTTTTTGACAAATTGATAGCACTAGTGTTGTCACATTTAATGGAGATATTGTTAAACACTTTACCATAGTCAAGCAATTGTTGTTTCATCCATAATACTTGTGTGCAACAAAAACATGCTGCAACATATTCAGCTTCCGTTGTGGATAAAGCAACTGATGCTTGTTTCTTACTATGCCAAGAAACTAGACAATTACCAAGAAAGTGACATGCTCCTGTTGTGCTCTTCCTATCTAATATACTACCAGCATAATCTGCATTTGAAAATCCTATAATATGAAATGATGTGTTTTTAGGATACCAAAGTCCTAAATGCATTGTACCACTCAAATATTTCAAGATTCTTTTAGTGGCATTCAAGTGTGATTCTTTAGGACTAGTTTGAAATCTAGCACAAAGACATACACTATACATTATATCAGGCCTAGAAGCAGTTAAGTAAAGTAGTGATCCGATGATACCTCGATATTTCTTCTCATCTACTGCTTTACCATTATCATCTTTACCTAATTTCAATGATGTGCTCATAGGAATTTTGCTAGTTTTGCAGCCATCCATTCCAAATTTCTTGATGAGTTCTTTTGTATATTTGGATTGGTTAATGAAGATCCCATCTTTACATTGCTTGACTTGCAGTCCAAGGAAAAACTTGAGTTCACCCATCATGCTCATTTCAAATTCCCTAGTCATACAAGAAGCAAATTCTTTGCACAAGACTTCATTAGTAGCTCCAAATATTATGTCATCCACATAAATTTGTATAATCAAAATGTTGTGCTTATCCTTTTTAACAAAAAGAGTTGTGTCTACTTTTCCTTTTGAAAAACCATTTTCAAGCAAATATGCACTAAGTTTATCATACCAAGCTCTAGGTGCTTGTTTTAATCCATATAAAGCTTTGGTAAGTTTGAAAACATGATCAGGAAATTTGTAGTTTTCAAAACCAGGAGGTTGTTCTACATAAACTTCTTCATTTATAAGTCCGTTTAGAAATGCACTTTTGACATCCATTTGATAAAGTTTAAAGTTCATATGACATGCAAAAGCAAGTAATATTCTAATAGCTTCTAATCTGGCTACGGGGGCAAAGGTTTCATCATAGTCAATACCTTCTTCTTGATTATAACCTTTGGCTACTAATCTTGCTTTATTTCTAATGATGTGACCATTTTCATCAAGCTTATTCTTGTAAACCCATTTGCATCCTATTATAGAATGATCTATAGGTCTAGGAGTAAGTTGCCAAACATTATTTCTTTCAAATTGATTAAGTTCATCTTGCATTGCAGTTATCCAATTTTCATCATTTAAAGCTTCCTCAACAGTTTTTGGTTCAATGTGAGAAACAAAAGCAAAATTAACATCAACATGATTAATTTTAGATCTAGTAGTTACTCCCTTTGATGTTTCTCCAATGATGAGTTCCTTTGGATGATCTTTCTTGTATTGCCAATCCTTAGGTAGATCTTGAGTCTTTTCTTCAAGTTGATTGATCTTTGGAGCATCAATAGATTCAAGAGTTTCAAGAGTTCCTGCAGGGTCATTGAAAGTAATACCTTTCTTTTGATCAAGTTTAGATGATTCATCAAATACAACATGCATAGATTCTTCTATAACTAGAGTTTTCATGTTAAATACTCTATATGCTTTGCTATATGATGAATATCCTAAGAATATGCCTTCATTTGATTTGGATGAGAATTTTCCAAGATTATCCTTGGTATTCAATATGAAGCATTTGCATCCAAATACTCTAAAATATCCAATTCTGGGTATTCTTCCATTCCATAGCTCATAAGAAGTTTTATTAGTCAAATGCCTTTTATAAACATGATTTGCAATGTAACAAGCTGTATTAACGGCTTCCGCCCAAAAATAAGATGGTAAATCATATTCATTGAGCATTGTTCTAGCCATTTCAATTAAAGTTCTATTTTTCCTTTCAACTACACCATTTTGCTGTGGAGTTCTAGGAGAAGAAAAATTATGTGAAATGCCAAGTTCATTGCAAAAGTCTTCAAAGTTTTCATTTTCAAATTCTTTGCCATGATCACTTCGAATAGATGTGATCACATACCCTTTTTCATTTTGAACTATTTTTGCAAAAGTTTTGAAGTAATTAAAAGCTTCATTCTTTTGAGCTAAGAAATTAACCCATGTGAATCTAGAGTAGTCATCAACAAGAACAAATGCATATGATTTGCCTCCTAAGCTTGTAACTCTATTTGGTTCAAACAAATCTAAATGAATGAGCTCTAAAGGTCTAGAGGTTCTTATAACGTTCTTTGTTTTAAATGAGCTTTTATGTTGCTTAACATGTTGACAAGGTTCACAAATCCTATCTTTATCATATTTTATCTTAGGTAAGCCATCAACTAAGTTCTCATTACAAATATATTTCAATTGATCCATACCAGCATGTCCTAGTCTTCTATGCCATAACCATGCATCATTATTAGTGGACATTAAACATGTATGATTTGAATGTATGCTGACATTGTAAGTGTTGTTTGTTCTAGTGCCCTTAAATATGATAACATCATTTGAATTCGTGATCTTGCATTCCTTGGAATCAAACTTGACAAAGTATGCTTTATCACAAAGTTGACTAACACTTAGCAAGTTATGTTTCAAACCATCAACAAGCCATACATCTTCAATTAAATCCTTACCAATAGAACCAATGGAGCCAACACCAAGAATTTTACCTTTAGCATTGTTTCCAAAAGTTACATTACCTCCATGTTTGTAGGTAATACTAGTATAGAGCTTTGCATTTCCAGTCATATGCCTTAAGCATCCACTATCCACTAGCCATGTGCTTTCATTGATAGTAGTTTTTAGGCATACCTGCAAGACAATTGTGATCATCTTCTCTTAGGTACCCACATATAGTTGGGTCCTTGATGGTTAGTAGAAAAAGTGCCTTCTAAATTGAGATGAGCTTTTCTTATATAACAATAGAAATTTTTGTGACCAAATTTCATGCAATATGTGCATTGCCATGGTATCCTATGCTTCTGCATTTTTCTTTTTGCATTATACATACAACTACAAGTATGTGATTTCTTTTGTGCAAGTTTAGTGAATAATAATGCATAATTATTTTTGGCTTTTTCTCCTAGTGAACTGTAAGAAGTTCTTTTAGACTTGGTGCAAGCATCTTTGATATGAACATCAGAAATTTCAATTGTAGATGCTTTCACAAATGTTGGTTTGCTAGGTGCAATGTTGGTTGAGCCATTGAATCCTAATCCATATTTCAAGGAAGGTGATCTTTGATTATTAATTAATGTGTTCAATGCTTCCTTTCCTTTATGAAATTTGGAGATTGATTCTTTTAGTTCTTTTAGTTCATGCTTCAATGTCTCATTCTCCTTAATCACTTTTTCTAAGTCATGTGAGCTTTTATTCAACTCTCCTATTGTATTCATTAAGTGTTCATTTGAGGTTTTCAATTCTAAGGTAGAGTTCTTTAAGCATATAAAATCCTTTTCTAACTTAGAGTTTTTCTTTTTATAGAGCATCATTTTAGAGAAATATTTTTCTATTTTAAAATTCATGTGCTCAATCAAGTCACTATCATCTATATCATTTATATCATCATGTGCTACTGGATCTAAGGATTGAGTACTTACCTCATTGGAGTCATCTTCAATAGCCATGAGACAAAGATTTGCAATTCCTTCTTCTTCTTCTTCTTCACTTGAGGAAGAGTCATCCCATGTGGCTTTGAGAGACTTTTTCTTTTCTTTATCCCATTTCCTTTTGTTCTTTAATTTGTAGCAATCCGATTTGATGTGACTAGTTTTTCCACATTCATAGCACTTTACCTCATTTTTCTTTTCTTTATCTTTGAAGGAGAATTTTGGAGGTGTACCTTTGTTTGCTTGTAATCTTTTCTTCCTTTTCCATTCATTGATTCTTTTTGAGAACATTGCCATTTCATCTTCATCATCAGTACCTTCATTGCTTGAGCTCTCGGCTTCTTTGATTGCTTTGAGTGCAATTGGTTTTCTTTTTTCTTTCTCACCTTGATCTTCTTCTTTTTCACTGTGCAGCTCAAAAGTGAGTAATTTACCAACTAGCTCATCGGTTCTTAATGTGCTGAGATCATGAGCTTCTTCTATGGATGATACTTTGGATTCAAAGTTCTTTCTAGCTCTTAGGGCTCTCAAGATTTTACTGTTTACATCACCTTGATCATATACCTTGCCATACTTCTTTAGTTCATTGATAATTGCAAGTAAGCGATTGGTCATGTCGGTGACATTTTCATTTGGTTTCATCTTGAATAGCTCATACTCATGAACATGCATTTGTTTCTTGGTAAATCTTACTTGAGTTGTACCGTCATGGTAGTTTTCAAGTGTTTTCCAAATGCAATGTGCACAAGTTAAATGTTGAACTCTTCCACCTTCTTCTCTTGAAATGGAGTTCATCAAGATGGAAGCAGCTCTATTGTTCTTGAATCGATCTCTGATATTGCTAGTTGACCATTGAGCTTTGGGAAGTGGAACTTGAATACCGTCAACTTCATGAGTGGGAGATTTCCACTCATTTTCCACGAAATCCCATAGTTCAATCCCTTCACTGTCTAGAAATAAATACATTTTGTGTTTCCAGTATGAGTAATCCGTTCCATCAAAGTAGGGTCTAAGAATAGAGTTAAGATTTCCATGAGAGCTTGATGAAGAAGAAGTTGCCATTGTGGATCAGATTTCACAATTAAGTTTAAGAAATCTCAGGGCTCTGATACCAATTGTTGTCCTAAGATGGCAACCAAGAGGGGGGGGGGTGAATTGGTTTCCTCAAAAAGTAATGACAATTTAAAAAACTCAAAAAACAAGAAATGCGGAATAGAGAGTTGGTTGAGTGATGGAAGAAAGAAAGAACACACAAGATTTATAGTGGTTCGGATTTACTTCAATCCTACATCCACTTCCTTAACAACTTGTTAAGGTTCCACTAATCTTTGAAGTTTTTACAAGCTCACTTCCAACTTTGGTGTTTTCACAAGTTCATACCTAACTTCACAAGTGTTTTTCTTAGGCTCACACTTACAACCCAAACAAGAGTTTTACTAGGCTTACTCTCACAACCCAAGTGTTTCCCAAGCTCACACTCAAACTTATACAATGGTGTTTTCAATGCTAACACCTAACATTCATTACAATTCAAATGCAAGTTTAAGTAAAAGAAAATTTGTTGCTTGGCTATGAAAATCTTTTCTCAATGTTGTCTCTTTTTTTGTTTTCTCATAAAAACATTGTATTTATAGCCAATGTGGTCTTACTAGCCGTTATTAATGTTGAGAATAAAGTCTTGGCAGCTTAGACCTTCTTTACTTAAACTGTCCGAAGCTCTTCGCGGTAGCCCTTCATACCAGGGTGGTCGCGCTCATGCTTTATGCGGTCGTCCTTTGAACAAGGGACGGTCGCTACTTTTGAAAAAGCTTCAACGGTCGAATTTTAGTGCTCTGCAGCTGGAGTCTTGCCCATGATGTGTTTGTCGGACCAGTTCTTGCCCATGCTATGTTTGTCGGGACGGTCGAGCCAAGCAAAGGTGCAGTCGCCCTTTTTGAATATTGAAGTGGGATTACAACGGTCATGTCACGTGTCATTCTCTGACAGAGCAAAAGAGATGTCTGCCATAATTTGAATCTCACGGTCGCCCTATGTAGCATCTCGCGGTCGAACTCAAATTCTCGCGTCGAACTTCTGGACGCACCTGAGGACGCGAACACTACTGTCTCTTTAAGCGATTTCTTCTTGAATTAGTAGGGCGGTCGCGACTCTGAGTGGGCGGTCGCTAATCTGGTAAGCGAGGTCGAGTTATTCACCGTTCTTGTCACCGCGAACCTTACTGTGATTGTAATGATTTAAATTCCTTGAGTAGCGGTCATTCACATATTGGGACGGTCGCTATTCTATAGGAGCAGTCGCGACTGAAGTCGAACTTCTGACCGCGAAACCTACTGTGATAAGGTTTCTTCTTGTAATTGCATGGAGCGGTCGTATACAGGTGAGGTGCGACCGCTATAAGTGTTCTGTTCACCTTTATTAGAAGCAACCTAATCCTGCAACAAGATTTCTTAAACACAAGTTAAATAGATCATCCATTTGATTTGTCAAGGATCAAAATTAAGATCATTTGTCTAACATCTTTTAAGTTTATGTTCTTGGGTTTGTTGGATGGTTGTTGTAGATGTGTTTATGGTTATTTTGGTGTGTTTGAAGTGTTTTGTCTTAGTAACTTTGATTTTTGGGTTTGGATTGAAGAGACAAGAGTTGTGGGTGTTGTGAGCTTGAGTTGTGTTATATGGTAGTGTTTGTGTTTGATGTTTGTGATTGAGTTGTTTTAAGGTTTACTCAAGTATTTTTGAGTTGTTGATGGTTTTGATTGAGTTATGTGTGGTTGATTTGGCTATTTGAAGATGAGTGTTGGTTGTGGCTTTGTTGGTGTCGATTTCAGGGTTTTTGGCCTGACACATCCAGGAGCACGACCATGTCTTTGGGCATGTCGTTGGTTCTATTTTCTGGGTTGGTAACACGAGCAGTGACACGCCCATGTCACTGAGTGTGTCACAACTTCTGTGCCATAGTAGCATTGACACGGCCAGTGACACTCCCATATCACTGAGCGTGTCATAGCTAGTGTTGTTGGAGGATTGACACGGCCAGTGACATGCCCATGTCATTGAGCGTGTCATAGCTACTGTGTTGTTGGAGGATTGACACGGCCAGTGACACGCCCATGTCACTGAGCATGTCAAAGCTTCTGTGTTGTGAGTTTAGAGCACAGTCAAGGACACGCCCGTGTTGTAGAGCGTGTCAAGTGTAGAGTTTGCCCTAGATAGTTCTCTTTCTTATTTTCTTTTTGTGTATTTCTAAGTGAGTGTGTATGATCACCTTTGGATTAGGTTTTGAAGAAAGTTGAGCTACCTTTATTCAAGTGTTGAGAGTTATCTTGGAAGAGGAGTTGATAGAGTGGTGTTGTTGCTTTAAGAGGTAAGTACAAACTTTGAATGATTGCATACATGTACATGACATTGGGACTTAACACATTTAGTTGAAAAATGTGTTAAGTTACTTGATACATTGTTGATAAATGAGTTATATGTTGTGATATGCATAATGTGAATTTTATTGATGTATCAATGCAATTGAGTAAAGTATTGTATATGAAAAGAAATGTGGAAATAGGTGATATGAGATGTGAAAACATAATGTAACCAATCGATATTGAGATGAAATAGAAGAATGAGAAAAGATGATATTATTATATGGCAATGAGCCAATTTTGATTAGGAGAAATGAAATGAGATAAATGAATTAATTGTGTGCCTAGGATGTTATTAGATTTTCAGAGTTCTGGGTTTGCCGGCATGCCTATGAATTGCTAGACAGGTGAAAAGACCGGGTCGTAAGCCGAGTCCAGCTGAAAAATGTGAAATATGATGTTTTTGAGGTGAAAAGACTGGGAGCCTCAAAAACTGTAACAGTCTAGCCGGGTTGAGGACCAAGAAACTGGGGCCCTAGGGTCTAGCCGGGTTGAGATCCAAGAGACTGGGTCTGTTACAATCCATGGATATATATTGCCTATGGGGCTAGACACATGGTGTCATTATGGACCAAAGTAGTAACTCTAAACTTTGAATAGCATATTAGTTTCGTTTTGGGCCCATGTTTGTCTTTATTTTAATGTGAATTATGAAATGTGATGCAAATGATTAATATATTGAAATATATAATGTAATGAGTTGACATATTCATATGTATTGTGTATGAGCATCGCATTGATTTATATTGAATCAAAGTTTGTACCACTAAGCTTTCTTCTTAGCGTGATTGTGGTTCATCGCGCAGGTGACAAGGTAGATCCGGTTGTGCCCTATCGTCTAGACCGAGTCGAGTCTAGGCTTGAGTTGTGAGAGTAGTATTGAGTTGTGGACATCACGTTCATAGACGAACTGCCAGCATGTATAAATTCATATTTTTGTACTTATTGATTTTGATGTAAACATATGTATTTTTCGTTACTTAATTAACAAATATTTGAACAGACTGTTTTAGATAAGCTTTTGGGTACTAATGTTATAAATATATATATATATGTATTTTAACGAAGAAATATTTTCTCTATTACTATTTATAATATAGGTTGAATGTTTTAAGTTTATTCGGACTGATTTATAATGCTTATATGTTAAAGACTAAAGTTTTGGGTTGTTTAGAAATGAACCGTAGCACCCCTTTATCCGGTATGCGTATATCGCTTGTTGTGCGGGCGTATGCGGTGTGCATATATTGGGTGTGGGGGTGTTACATAAAGTCCGAATGAGAATTTTGTAGATTATGTCAAGAGATGGAGAAACAAGGCTGCTTTACTCAAGAAGAGGCCCGATGAATCAATTCAAATAAGGATGATTGTGAGAGGGGTGTTGCCCAACCTTCGTGAAA
This sequence comes from Garcia nutans, assembly GCA_947685225.1. Classification (NCBI taxonomy): domain Eukaryota; kingdom Viridiplantae; phylum Streptophyta; class Magnoliopsida; order Malpighiales; family Euphorbiaceae; genus Garcia; species Garcia nutans. The sequence continues at coordinate 33,061,418 of CANTUV010000013.1, forward strand.
GGATGTCTCACACCCTTATAAGGGATTTCAAGGATCTTCTCCAAGCTGGTCTACAAATTGAAGAGTGGGAAAGGGAGAAGAATCATTTTTCAATAAAGAGGAATGAGAAAGGGAATTACCAACCTAGTAATCAAAGCACGCAAAAAGAAGTTGATATTAATATAACCGGTCAAGGAAATAAAAGACAATTTTTAGATCTGGGGAAGCCTCTATCTTGGGTTCTCAATAAGCTACAAAAGAAGGGATTGTTACAACCCTTGACTCCTCATCCTTTACCTAATCCTCTTCCACCTAACTTTGATACTAATGCATTTTTCCAATTCCATCAAAGGCCTGGACACGAAACGGACAATTGTATGAAGTTGAGGCATGAGATCTAGAATTTAATTGATAATGGCAAGTTGCCTGAGCCGGATAAGCCCAATACCAAAGGTAATCCATTTCCAAGGTTCAACAGAGTACCTCCACCGGCAACCTTCATTGTGGGAAAAGGATTGAAAGAAGATTTTATTTTATCATCTTTTCAAGATGGGGATATTGAATACGTGAAAGGAAAAGAAGCCTAACTCAATGAACTTTCCTTAGCTTGAGTGTTGCTTTTCAATTTTACTTTCTTTAATATTTTATTGGAACAATCTTGTTTTTCAAATTCAAATTTGTTTGAATAAATCACTTTTATAAAAAAAAAACTTTTTGGTCTTTGTTCATTTTGGTGCTCAACCAATGAGGAATCTAGCTTGATAATTTATGAATTAATATATTTATGCATCATGACTTGAATGACTTTACTAGGTGAGGGAATTGCTCTATAGCATTGAGTTGTGTATGCTTACTTAGAGAGGGCTCCTGCATAATTACCTTTGTCAAGGTCCTAGTCAGTCTTAGAACATGCTTTGACAAGCTTTCGAGGTGAAATTGAACTCTGCTTATTTAAGAGATAAATGATCTAGGCATTGTTTGGTTAGCTAACAACTAGTATCTACCTATTAAATATCAATCCCTAGTTGTCCCTTTGAGCCTTCATAAAATTTTAGCTTTCTTTTCATTGGCTTACAAACCCCAATAACCTACCCTGAGCTGTTGTGATACTTTTGACAAGTCTTATGATCACTAAGATGAATAGGCAAGAAGATCAAAGAAAGAAATGATTAATCAAGATCATGAGGATAGTTGAAGTTTCAAGACCATGAAGATAGTTGAATTTCTCAAGACCATAAGGGTAGTTGATGTTCTCAAGACCATAAGGGTAGTTGATGTTCTCAAGACCATAAGCGTAGTTGATGTTTTCAAGACCATAAGGGTAGTTGAAGTTCACTTAATATCTCTGATATATCAGGTCAACATTAGAGTAACAAATGGTTTATCCCTGTTAATGAAGATTTATGTTACTCCCCCCATCCATTATTGGAAGCCCAAGTTGGTACAAACAAGACAACTCAGTTTGAGATTAAAAAAAAAGAGAGAGAAGAAAAGAAAACAAAAATGGACAAAAGAAAAGAAAAAGAAAAGAAAAAAGAGAAAAAAAGAAAGATAAAGCCTAAAAAGGCGGTTCAGAAAGCCAACGGAGTTCTCTTTTACCTAAAGCAACTAAAGGCTTCCATTTAGTCCATAAGGACAGTTTGACTTGAGTTGGTCCAACCCAACCAAAGATTCGATCAAAATCAGAGAAAAAGGAGGAAGACCATCCAGTTCTTGAAAGTTCTGTACTTGACAGTCCTACAAAGAAGGACAAAATGATAAAATGCTCAAAGAAAGGGAAGAGTAAGAGAAATAAAGAAAAGGGAGAAGAAGAAAAGAAATGAATTTGGGTCTTAGACTTTTTGCAAGGGCAAAGACTGTCCTAATCAAGATCCAGATTAATGCCAAGAAGATTTAGAAGGAATTTGGAGTCTAGCAAGATTGCTCCCAACTGCCTAAAGTTCAAATAAGACATTTGTAGTGTGAAGGTTTGTCCTTTGTGTCACACCAGGTCCAATCTCAAAATGGCCTTCATTTAAAGCCGTGTCTCTTATAGACCCCATTTCAAGCCTATCAAAGACCTGTTGATCTCTCTTGGTAGATAGAGTCTATTAGTGGAGATAGTTTAGATAAGCATGCATATGAGATAGACAATATTTAAACTCAAATGAGACCTTTGGCCAAGTAATATGTATGTGCCTATCTGAAGTGCAACAATTATTGCTTAAATAGAATTGATTCATGAGTTTAGTACAGTAACTAGGGTTGTCATGTTATAGATATGTTAATTTGGAAAATCAAGTCCTGAGGTACATTGACATTGATTTGGCAAAGCCAACATTTGATTTCAAAATGAAAATTCAAAAATTTCAAAAAATGTTTTGTCATACAAAGCCTTTAAGTTAAGGGAAGTATGTTGAACCTCCAAAGGACACATTGGGTAAAGGAGATGATTATTGGTAAGGTCATGAAGGAGCTACCAACAGACATACTGAAATATAGTTGGAAATGGATGCATCCCTGACTCAGCTGCTCAGGGTCTCTACCACTCATGTTTTCAACATCTTGAAGATAAAAGCCACAAATGCAAAGCTTTTGATCATTCCAAAGCAAGACTTGAACGACCGTAAAAAAGGAACCAATGAGAACACTTCTGTTGATCACCTCGATCTGTGAGTCGATGGAACAACTATAAGTATTATTCATGCATATGATGCATACATGGGCATATCACATCACACTTTTTTATCTTGTATTGTTTATTCTTTATCAAAGTGAACAGCAAACACCCTGCGAAGAAAAGAATCAAAAGAAGATGTCAAATCAGGGGGCATGAAAAGCCCATTGCTTGAGAAAGCTCCAGTAATTTTGCAAAGAGAAGAAGTACGTGCTTGTGCGAAGAACTAGACGGCAAAAACATCAATCACAGCTTGCATGGATAAAATATTTGGTTTGAACCTACACAGGTGGCAAAGTTTCTCCTTTTCAATTTTTTGAGTTTATATACCAAATATTTTTAAACTCACTTACAAATATTTTGCCACACAGGGGGGGCAAGGAGAGGATATAAGGTCCAATTAAAAATAGCTAAATCTTTGCAAAAAGGAAGAACAAAAGAATGGAACATTAGAATTCTCAAAAGAATGAAGATGCAAAAGACAAAAAATGAATCCAGCTAAAAGATCTGAAGCCAGGGTAAAGACCCGATCTCCAATGGATAAAGACCCATGTTTTAAGAGTAAAGACCCAATCTCAAAGGATGAAGATCCATTTGCAAGGGTGAAGACCCGATGTCAAAAGATGAAGATTCATTTTCAAGGATGAAGACCCGATCTCAAAGGATGAAGATCCATTTTGATGGTGAAGAATCACAATGCATAAAACTGCTGGAGCAGTCAGACATCTCAAATGATAAAAGGTCAGTCAAACTCAATCTCGGGTCCAAGCACCCATTCTCGAGTCCAAGTACCCAAATCTATTCAAGGTCGGGTCCAAGAACCTAATCTCGGGTCCAAGCACCCATTCTCGGGTCAAAGTACCCAAATCAAATCAATCTCGGGTCCAAGCACCCAAATTCAAATCAGCCTCGGGTCCAAGTACCCAATCTCGAGTCCAAGTACTCAATCTTGGGTCCAAGTACCCAAATCAAATCAATCTCGGGTCCAAGTACCCAATTTCGGGTCCAAGTACCCAAATCAAATCTAATCTCGGGTCCAAGTACCCAAATCAAATCAATCTCGAGTCCAAGTACCCAATTCTGGGTCCAAGTATCCAAATTCCATCCAATATTGGGTCCAAGTACCCAAATCGAATTCAACCCAATCCCGGGTCCAAGTACCCAAAATCAATTCAATTTTGGGTCCAAGTACCCAATCTCGGGTCCAATGACCCAAATTAAATCAATCTCGGGTCCAAGTACCCAAATCAAATCAATCTCGGGTCCAAGTACCCAAAATCAATTCAAGCTCGGGTCCAAGTACCCAATCTCGGGTCCAAGTACCCAAATTCAATCAATCTCGGGTCCAAGTACCCAAAACAAATTTAAATCACCATCTCAAAAACTAAGTCTTATTGCTGTTCACTCTCTTTCACTTAAGTTTCAGATCATTCAAGCAGTGGGCAAACTGTAGACCCTTAATTTTTGACCCAATCCGATCCAATATGTTTTATTTAGTCCAAAATGATTTTTGTTGTCTAATTGGTCCAAAATAATTTTTGTTAAATAATTTTTGCTTTAGTATTTAATTTTTATTAATAAAAAATAAAAATAAACAAATAAAAATAAAAATAAATAAAAATAAAAATCAGAGTCGGAAAAATCGGCAGTGAAAAAACAGTCGCGCGGGCCCGTGGGCATTTTGCCCGCTGGAAATTCCTGCAGGCGAAATCACTGTGCTATTTCGCACGCAGAATTTTTCTGCCTGCGAAATAGCTTACGGGCCCGTTCTGCGCGCGCTGCCGCAGCCAACTGAGGCAGAATTTTTTTGCCAGCGCAAATTTTTCGACGCAAATTTTTTGAAACATAATTCAATTAGGTTTTGGTTTTTTTTTTTATTAATATTACTTGCCTTAGCTAATTAGGATTAAACTACATCAAACCCTTATAAAATAAGGACCAAAGACAACCAAATTGGGGGTGGCAAAAAATTGGCAATAGCTTGGAAAATTGGAAACCAAATCAAGGAAGGAAAAGCAATAATTCAATTCAATTGATTTTTAAAGGGGCAGCATCACGATTTAAGCAATTCAAAGGCAAAAAAGGTTTGTCTTTGGAGCTAGTTCAACCAAGAAGAATTGTTTTTGGAGGAATCATCAAAAGAAGTTATCTTTTAATTAATTTTCTTTAATTGTTTTTTACACAGTAGCAAATCTATGAAATCAAAATTAAAAACCTTTGAACTTTAATTTAGTTTTTCTAAAGCCAAAAAACCTTATTTCGTTAGTTTACCTTCCAAAAGGCTTAAAATTGCTATTTTTACTTCTTAAAAATCTTAAAACTCTAATTGAACATATTTTTCAACAAAACTAAGATTTAAATTTTGTTTCTTTTAAAATTTTAAAGTAGGTTCTATTTCATTCAAAAAGCCTTAAAAAACATCTTTTCTACTTATAAAAACTTTAATTTGTTTGTTTAAATTCATAAAACTTCATGAAATTATCAAATTGATTTCTAAATTCTTAAAAATTATTCACTACCTGTGACCCTACTTCTAAATCCTAAAATTCAAAATTCAACTTTTAAACCTAAAATAGTGAACCCTAATCCTTTTAAAACCTTAAACCCTAATTTTTATGAGCCCTAATCCTTTTAAAACATTAAAAAACATAAAAACATAAAACATAAATTTTATACAGTAGCTTAAAAATACAATAAATCACCATTTAAAATCATAAATAAAAGTGTTTTAAAGTGTCTAAAACCCTAGTTTCATGATTTCACCATTCAAATATTAATTTAGTTAATCAAAAAGCCTTACCAACCTTTTAAAACATAAAACCCTAATCTATTTTAATTCGGTAAAAAGTCATAGTAGCTATAATTGAACTTTTATTTGCTTTATTCAATTCCATATTTGATTATGCTTTGATTTATCTCTTATGCTTTAATTTATTTAATTTCAATACTTGATTTATTTAATTTATCATGGATGGATGTTTATTTTATATTTTGATTAATAGCTTTGATGAATGATTTATTTATGATAAATGATTATTTACTTTTATCAATTAATTTAGATTTTCAAAAGTTGTAAGATGTATGTTTCCACTTGGTGGGTTCCTCATTAGTTAAACATCATGTAATTTAATTTGCTTTTCTGTTTTAGAACCTATGTAAAGGGCATGTTTCTACCTTTTGGTGGGTGTCCTATTTAGGCATGTGATGTAAGGACATGTTTCCATCCTTCGATGGGTGTCCATTTATTTGCTTTGTTTGGACATTGCTTTGATTTTAATATATTGATGCTTTCTTTTAATTATTGTGTGTAATATGGATAATGTTGTTATACTTAGAATTTTATAATATTAAGACCTGTAAAGGAGGCCGGTTCTAATGAACCGGGTGTTGTGGGGGGTGATGGGCCATTTCTCACCTTCCCTACACGTACCCAACTTTTCGAACCCATTTGGGGGTTGGGGATTCCTTAGGAATTGAGTCATCCACCCCTTTCTTTTTCTCGGCCCGTCCGGGTGGTGACTCCATTTTTCTCCGGACTTAGGTTCGTGTTCTCTAAGGCCTCGAGCCTAAACAGTGCCAAAGTCGCAAGAACCATTCCACCGGGAGTGGGGGCGAAAATCCCCGCTCACAGGCTCCCTCCTAGAATGAAGGTGAGGGACAATCCTAAGTTTAGTTTGGGAATAAAAATGAGTATTTTAAGTACCTTAAAACCTAAGCTTTTGGTTGATAGTGAATATGATATAGAGGGATAGCCCCTGAATTCATGGGATGGCCATTCGGCTTATTGAGTTATGCGTGGTTGATGGAATGCTCAATTTTGGCAAGACTAGAGGTGTTTTGGTAGAGCTTTAGAAACTATGGTTAGTTTTAATATTTTAATAAGGAATTTGGCCATGATTGGGTTAAAATTGAATTGCTTTAGAGGTCTTGTCCTATGGTAGGTTGGAATTACCTTGTTGGGCACTTGCCTTAAGTTTTCTTTGGAGGGGCATGGCTTCAGATGTCTTTTGTTATGATGGCTTGGCCTTTGGCTCAAGGCTCATATTTTTTTATTTGATTGGAGGGCTTGGCCTTGGGTTTAACATATTTTGAAGAATATATCCCTTGACTTTTTTTGAACGACTTGGCTTTTGGTTTTGATTATTCATCAAGGGCTTAGCCCTAGGGTTTACTTATTCTAGAGGGCTTGGCCTCAAGCTTGGCTCAATTTTGGGACGCTTGGTCTCAAGTTAGGTTTGAATTACTTTTGGAGGGTTTGTCCTCAAATTTGTTTATCATGGGAGGCTTGGCCTACTTTGGAAGATTTTATCATAGGTCTGAATTGCTTTTGGAAGGCTTGTCCTCAAATTGGCTAATCTTGGGAGCTTGGCCTTGGGCTTTACCCTTTTTGGAGGACTTGTCCTTGGTTTTAACCTATTTTGGAGGGCGTGGCCTTAGGTTCAATTGTGGTGATGAGTTGTATGAAATTTTGACTTAGTTAAGCAAGCAAGATGTGGTATATTAGGTATAGATAGATTGTGGTATGCTGATTTAGGAAAAATAAAATTTCCTTAAATGGGCTTCCATCGAACTTTGGTTAGGGGATGCTTGGTTTTGAAGACTTAGATCAGATTTAGCCTTTGGTTTGGCTATAGGCCACTTTTTAGGACATGAAGGATGGGGTTTTGCTCTGACTTTTGGGTGAGGTGGTTAAGGCTAATATTTGATTTGGCTTAAATTTGTTGCTTTGGCTTAAATAGATTAGTTTGGTTTCCAAAGCTGTAGTCTTGGTTTCCAAGGCTTTGGTCTTGGTTTGGTTTTGAAGGCTGTGCCAAAAATATATTTTTAGGTTTTGAGTGAAGGTTTATTTATTCCCCAATAGATTCTTTGACTTAAAAGAAGGATTATTCGGTTGGTGCAAGGAAAGACCTATTTTTAGAGATTGAAATTTTTGAGACCTTAGGCTTTCCAAAGATAGCACAAGTTTCTAGTCATTAGTATGGTCTTGTGTGTTTGTCTTAGCCATGGGCTTCTCCCTTGAAGAACTAAGGTAACAAAGTGGGGAGGCTGCTTAGGCTTGTCTAAGTATGGCTTAAGGCTAATGGATCAATAGATTATTTTTTTTATTTGCAAAAATGTGTTAGTTATCATGTTTGTCAAAGGTAGTAGAGAATGCACTTACTATTAGGCTAAGCCTCGATGTGCCTAAATGAGGAATTGTGTAATGGTCAAGATAACTTTTTAAGTAATATTGAAAAATTGATAGTATATAGTGATAAAAGTAATATGGATAAATGCTATAAGTAGAGAATAGTGAATAGTATATTTTAAAATTTATTGAAAAAATTATTTTTACAGTTTTACGAGACTAAATATCGAATTAGTATCAAAGGATAAGAAAGAGGATGCACCATAGTTAAAATGAGATTGGCCACACTAGATTAAATATATTATATATATATATATATGTGTGTGTGGACGTGTGTGTGTGTATAGAGTCTTCTTCTCCTTTCTCCCATCTTCCATGCCAAACACCATCACCTCCACCATCTTTCTTATTTTCTTCATCTTCCTTTCTTCAAATCAAATAAAATTGAGAGTAGATTACATATGATTTTAAATTTTTAAAAGAATAAGCTAGAAAATGTGAGATTATTAGCAAGTGATCAAAGAAAAAGTGGAAAAAGAGAGAAGAAGAGAGAAATTGAAAGAGGTATGTGCTTATTGTTTTAATCATCTTTGTGTTTATGTTTAGTGTGATTTTATTGGCTTTTGATTGATTTTTCTTTTAATTTGTGTTTAAAGTTTGTTTAAAGTATTTGATCTAGGATGAAGAACAAAACGATGGAGCTTTAAATCAATTTGATGGATTATTAAGGTGAAAAAACATGAGATACGTCCAAGACACTTCATGGCTTGGTTGTGTCCCTCATCTAAAAAAAGAGGCAAGAAATTTTGGCAGAGATGAACACACTTAAGAGACACGACCAAGCCACTGGCCGTGTCACATGACACGGCCAAGGCCTTGGCCATGCTCACCAATTGAACAAAGCAAAGAAGAGTCAAGGAGGAAATGCAGAAATTGAATAAACCAAGGCCTTGGCCGTGTCATATGACAATTCCTGCGGTGAATTGGCAGGCGGCCCAGCACCCGCCTGTAGCAACTCGCTCGCTCACAGTTTTTGCCAGTAATTTTCTTGCCAGTGCAATTTTCCAATGTAGTTTTTACCGAAATCAAATTCTATTTGGTTTTGGTTTCTTTTCATAATTGGTTTTAATTTCCTTAAACAATTAGAAATAGATTTATGATTTTTCCTATAAATAACACATTAAAACACAGAATAAAGGGACTTTGGATTGGGATCGAAAAAAATTATTTTACAAAGAGACAAAAAAACCCTAGCACAAGAGACATTAAGCAACAGCAATCAACAATCCATTCAAAGGTAGCAACACTGCCTTTGTCATTATTCATCCAGAAATCAATTTTGGTGGAACCAACGAACGAAAGTTTGATTATAAATTTTTGCTTCGATTATACTTACAATGTTATGGCCATATTTTCTTTTAAAGTTCATCTATCATTGATTTTTTCAATACTTTAAATCATTAAACTTGGTAATATGTTCTTCAAGTAACCTTAATCAATGATCAAAACTTCAAAACCCTAAAACTATTCTTCTCATTTTAGAAACCTTAAAACCCTAAAGTATTTCTCTCCCGTTTCCAAAAACTGTAAAAACCCTAAATTGTTTCTTCTGTTTCCAAAAACCTTAAACCCTAAACTACTCTTCTGTTTCCAAAAACCTTAAAGCCCTAAAATTGTTTCTCTCCTGTTTCCAAAAACTTTAGAACCCTAAATTGTTTTCCCCAAACTATTTTCATCTAAACCATAACTTTTTGTCCAAAATTTCCAAATGTTTTCTTAAATCTCCAAACCCTAATCTTCTTCACGTTTTTTAAAAATCATAATTATTTTTATAAAACTCTAAACTATTTTCTTAAATCCTAAAATCAAATATGTTTTCCAAAATATCAAAAAATCCTAATTCTCTCAAAACTCAATACAGTAAACCTTAGTTTTCCTAAATCCTAAATACTTAAAACCTTAAAATCTTGTGACAAATAAATCTAAACCTTAAAACACAATCTAGTAAACCTAAAATCACAATCTAGTAACCTTGAATTATAAACTTTATTGTCTTAAGATTCCAAAACACTAATTTCATGATGTTACCCTTAAACCCTAATTTGATTAACCAAAAAAACCTTATTACTCCTTAAATGTACAAAATCCTAATTCATTCCAATTTTCCAAAATCTTTACAATAGCTTAAATAATAACAATAATAATTCTAAAATCTCAAAATCCTAAATGTTAATTAAAGAACTCTAAATTGAAATAGTAAACCCTAATTTACTTATTTTATTTAATTTTAGATTTGATTATGTAGCTTATAATATGTTTTGATGGTTGATTTATTTAATTTCAATACTTGATTTATTTAATTTATCATGGATCAATATTTTCTTTATTGTTATGATTATTATTTGTTTGTTTTAGTATTAAAATTGTAAGAGGTATGTTTCCACTTTGTGGGTACTTCATTAGTTAAATATCATGTAATTTAAATTTTTTTTTATATTTTGGACCAATGTAAAGGACATGTTTCCACCTTTCGGAGGGTGTCCTATTTAGTTTAGACATAGATGATGTAAGGATATATTTTCATCTTCGGATGGGTGCCCATTTATTTGCTTTGTATGGACATTGCTTTGATTTTAATATAATGATGCTTTATTTTATTTGTTGTATGTAATATGGATAATTTTGTTATACTTAAGAATTTTATAATATTAAGACCTGCAAAGGAGGCAGGTTCTAATGAACCGGACATTATGGGGTGCTGGGCCATTTCTCACCTTCCCCACACGTACCCAACTTTGCAAACCCATTAGGGGGTTAGGGATTCCTTAGGAATCGAGTCATCCACCCCTTTCTTTTTCCCGGCCAGTCCGGGTGGCAACTTCATTTTTCTCCGGGCTTAGGTCCGTGTTCTCTAAGGCCTTGAGCCTAAACAGTGCCGAAGTCGCAAGAACCATTTCACCGGGAGTGGGGGGAAAAAATCCCCGCTCACAGTGGCGACTCCACTGGGGATAAGAGAAGTTGATTCCGTTGGTCTTTATATTATTCTATTCTTTCTTATCATGATATTATCCATTGCATCATATTAGATTGCATCATGTGCATGAGTTAGGACGCCCGTGTTACCCATGTTGTGTTATGTAAGGGATACCAAACTTTCACTCAAGGTATGGAGATCGAGCATGGCATAACCACTCATAGTGTTGTACCTTTTGGTTTATACTTACTATGGGAACCTAAGCCTTTTAACCCAAAGACTAAAGCTCATGTAATTGGCCTAGTTACTTTCCTTAGGTTTTTACCCCAAATGCTTGTTGTTTGACTATGATTAGTTTATCTTGGTTTAAATCATGGCTTATTTGGTTTGTTCTTTTTCTAATATGACCTAAGTACATTGTAAGCTCAAAATAAATTTTTTCTTTAAAATCCAAAAGGCCAAAGCTATTTTCAAAACTTTTCAAGGTGATCTTTGGACATAAACTTTTCTAAAAACAAATCAAAAATACTTTTCTCATTATCCAAATACACAGCCCAAAATCCATGGGTTTAGAAACAAAATTATTTTCATCCAAACCTTTCTTACAAAGAGCTTGCAAATTATTTAGGTCAATTACAAAATACCAAAAATCAATTGTGAGCCTAGTTTATAATAAGAATAATTAATCATGAGCTTGTTTTTGGCATGAATCATCAGTTACTTTTTCAAGTGAGAAATCTATTTATAATAAGCCTCTTAATTTAGTTTTAATCCTATATAGCATAAAAGCTGCTTTAGTTGGTTGGATGGATTAAAGCCTAATTAATGGGAATTATCATGAATTGATTTCCATTTTCAAAAATATAACTATTGATTGAAACATCTGAGAGAAATATTAGAAAACAAGATACCCCATGTTGGTATTTTGTTAACCATATTACCTAAGAAAAGAGACTCGCCATTCATGTTTGGATGTTATAAGGTTAGAAGGAACGTCCTATTTGTCCTTGTTTGTTAATTGTTTGTGCATACATGCATACATGCATACATTTGCATCTCATATCATTGATCCTTTCTGGCTCACAGCCCTGGATTATGACAGTTCAAAAGCTTATGACAATCTGACCTACGCTGGAGATGAAGAATCTAGCAACGACTCAATCTCTTTTTCACCAAAAGCAATGGAGCCTGAACAAATTCAAAGAATGGTGGATGACGCCCTCAATGCCAAGATAGAAGAAATAAAAGAGGCCCTGGCTGAGACCATGAAGAACCAATTGGCTACAATTTTAGGAAATCATGCCGAAGCATCTGCTAGCACTAAGAAACCAAAGGACAAAGGGAAGACTAAAGTTGGTGAAGTGGTTTTTGATGATGATAAGGTGATCATTGATGATGATGATGATTGGGATCAATATTTCCAAGATCCTCAAGACAAGAAGAAAGAATCAAAGATTGTTGAAAGATCAGCTATGGAGAAAATCGAGACTTCTGATGTTTTAAAAATGATCGCGGAATTAGAAAAGAAATTTGAGAAGAAGCTGAAAACCGAAGAAATGTCCGAAGTTGACAAATTATTTGAGCTAGACGAAGAAGTTCCGTACAAGTTCAAGATGCCATCTTTTTCGAAGTTTGATGGATCCTAAAATCCTCATCTCCATGTGAAGCAGTATATCACTGCTATGCAGTCTGCCCGAGCTACTAAGGGCAAAACTCTAAGGTACTTCATACTCTCATTGGATCCTATTATCCAAAATTGGTTTAATACCTTAGAAGAAGGAACACAAAAGAGTTGGGATATGCTATATAATGCCTTCATCCAACAATATGGATACAATGTTGAAATGGAAGTTACCTTAATGGAAGTTGAGTCCATTAGGCAACGACCAAATGAAAATTTTGTGGACTATGTGAAAAGATGGAGAAATAAGGCCGCTTTGTTTAAGAAAAGGCCCGATGAATCTGATCAAAATAAGGATGATTGTAAGAGGGGTGTTGCCTAGTCTTCGTGAAAGGATTTCTCATACACTCATCCGTGATTTCAAAGATCTCCTCCAAGCTGGTCTGCAAATTGAAGAATGGGAAAGAGAGAAGAAACATTTTTCAACAAGAAGGAACGAGAAAGGAAACTACCAGTCTGGTAGCCAAAGCATGCAAAAGGCAGTCGGTGTTAATGCTACTAGCTAAGGAACAAGGAGGCAGTTTTCAGAATTAGGGAAACCGATGTCTTGGGTTCTCAATAAGCTTCAAAGAAAGGGATTGTTATAACCCTTAAATCCTCGTCCTTTGCCTAACCCTCTCCCACCTAATTTCGTCACTAAAGCATTTTGTCAGTTTTATCAAATGCAAGGGCATGACACGGATAGATGTGTGAGGTTGAGGCATGAAATCCAAAATTTAATTGATAGTGGAAAGCTGCCCGAGCCCAACAAGCCGAACATCAAAGACAATCCATTACCAAGGTTCAATAGAGGACCACCACCGGCAACCTTCATGAGTGGACGAGGTTTGCATGAAAGTTTCATTATGTCCTCTTTCCAAGATGTGGGTGGAGAAGCAACCAAAGAAGAAGAGATATTTGGCAAAATTAAATAAGCTATGGTGGGTAAAGAAGTAGCAATTTGTGTTGTCAATGGGTTTTGGAATTCGAGCGATAGTGATGACGATCTTGTATCCAAGAAGGAGGAATGGACCTAGTCTGAGCCCAAAGAAGTAATGAACACTAGATCCGGTAAGCCTTATGCAAGGCCACCACCTAAGGAGGTAGAAATTAATAAAGGAAAGGAAGTTAAAGTATGGAATAAAGAAGAGGAAGATGATACCGTGCTCAAGCAACTAAAAATAACCCAAGCAAGTGTTAGCATTTGGGATTTATTGGCTACTTCTAAAAAGCACTGAGAAACTATGGCCAAGGACTTAGCTAGCATGCCAATTTCCATCTCCATAACACCGGAGGTGCTGATCAACTTCATAAAAAATTGAGGGAGTAATGAAACGTGAAGATATTCAAGAGAAGAGCGAAGTTAATATGGGAGCAGTATCTTTCTCAGACGCGGATTTACTGAAAGAGGGGAGAGATCACATCCGCCCTCTCTTTATTAAAATAGTAATCAAAGGGAAAAGGACTCCATGTGTAATGGTTGATGATGGGTCCACCATAAATGTTTGTCCACTTAAAATATTGCCAAAACTAGCCATGTCAACAAGGGATCTAAACCTGACTGTGGTAACCATTCGAGCTTATGACAGCACTAAGAGACATGCAGAAGGAACTTTCAAAGCTGTTATCAAGGTTGGTCTAATTGAATCTATTGTTGAATTTGTTGTTTTGGACATACCTTTTACCTTTGCCTTACTCTTGGGATGACCATGGTTTCATCCTCTTGGTGGAGTTCCTTCCACCCTTCATCAAAAGATCAAGTTCCCTAATAGAGATGAGACAGTGGTCATCGAGGCCAAAGATAATGAGGTTGTTAACGCTCTAATGATTGAGAGGCCTCTCAACGGTTTCCAAGTAGCTACAATTTCTGATGATGAAGTAGTGGACTCCTAAGTCTTGAATATGATGAAGAACATGAACTACCTTCCTGGAGCTGGTCTTGGAAAGGGTAAGGCCAGTTTGACAAAACTGCCAGATTTTAGAACTCAAATTTCCAAGAAGGGGTTGGGATATGATGAAGCCAACAATGTCCAGCCAAAGAAGAAGGAGAAGATGAGCTTCCCGCCACTTGAAGAGATCTTTGTCAAAGCTCCAGACATGGGACCACTCTAAGGAAAGCACGAGCCAATCATGTTCATGGGAAAGTTGATACCGAGTTTTAAAATTTTTGCAGATGTTACCAAGCTAGTGGAGCAAGTGAAGAAAGAGCTTACCCTACCAGCCAACAAAGAGTCCAATCTGGAAGAAAAGAAGGAAGCTGTCCTGAAAGTTGAGAAGACTCCGGAGGAGATTGCTGCCCTGGTTGAAGAGAAGTTTGAAGACATTCTACCTTATGATTTTGAGAATAATGATTTTGATTTTGATTTTAATTTGTCTGCCTTGTATGAGGATGATGATGTTTTCTTTTCCAAAATGAATGCAATAAAGTCTAATTTTGCTTACTTGTGTTATGTTTCCCTGATGGTTGCATACATTCAAATAGCAGTTACATGAGCATCTTTAATATTAATTCTGTTGTCACGCAATCATTAAACATGGGAACAATTGAAAATCCTAAAAAAAATTAGAATAGCATCTGACCTTACTCCTGATGAGAGAGAGAGATTTGAAGAAATATTCAAAAGATATGAAGAAGTATTTGCTTGGTCTTATGAGGATATGCCTGGAATAGATCGAGACATAGCCGAACATCTTATTCCTACTTACACTCACATGAAACCTGTCAAACAAAAGCTTAAGCTTAGACCTGAGTGGTCTGAATTGGTTAAAGAAGAGGTCACTAAACAAATACAAGTGAAGTTCCTTGAAGTGATAGAATATCTAGATTGGCTAGCCAACATAGTACCCATGCAAAAGAAAGATGGAAGAATAAGGGTCTGTATGGACTATAGAGATTTAAATAAGGCTTCCCCTAAAGATGATTTTCCTTTACCTCATATAGATGTTCTCATTGATAGTGCAGCCTCTAGCATGCTACACTCGTTTGTAGATGAATTTTTCGGATACAACCAAGTGTTAATGGCCCAAGAGGATAAAGCCAAAACTGCTTTCATTACTACATGGGGTATATTTTGTTATAGGGTGATGCCGTTCGGCTTAAAGAATGCCGGAGCAACCTACCAATGGATGGCCACCATACTATTTCATGAAATGATACACAAAGAAGTTGAAGTATATGCTGATGATATGATGGTGAAATCGGATACAAGGGAATAACACTTCCAAAATTTAGAATTATTCTTCGATAGAGCATTGAAATATAAGACAAGATTAAACCCGAAGAAGTGTGTGTTTAGGGTTACCTCAGGCGAATTGTTGGGACATGTGATTGGTCCGAATGGCATTGAGATTGATCCTGACAAAGTTAAAGCAATCAGGGATATGCCAGCCCCTAAGACAGAGAGAGAAGTTCGGGGATTCATTGGTCAATTACAATACATTAGCAGATTTACAGCAAAGCTCACAACAATTTGTGAGCCTATCTTCAAATTGCTTAAAAAGAATCAGCTAGTCCTATGGAATGAAGAGTGTCAAAAGGCCTTTGAGTGAATAAAGGAGTATCTACTAAATCGACCTATTTTGAAACTACCCAAGCCCGACAAACCTCTATTACTATACTTAGCAGTAGAAGATGAGTCAGTAGGGGCCATGCTAGCCCACGCAGATGAGTCAGGGATTGAGCATGCAGTTTACTATTTAAGTAGAAAGCTCCTACCTTATGAAATTAAGTATAGTATTATTGAAAAGATCTACATAGTCGTGGTTTGGTCTTCTAAGAAGTTGCGACATTACTTTCAATCTTATAGTGTGCAAGCAATTTCCAAGTTGGATCCAATGAAGTACTTAAGGGAGACACCCTCTTTGATTGGGAAGTATGGTCGATGGTTGATAATATTAGAAGAATTTGAGATTGAGTATATAACCAGGAAAATAATCAAAGGTAGAGCAGTGGCAGAATTCCTGGCCCAACAACCATTACCGAATGTGAAGAGGTAGTCTTGGAATTTTTGGATGAACATTTAAAGGCCATTGAAGTACAAGGGTGGAAAATATATTTTGATGGAGCAGCAAGTAGAAAAGGAGCAGGTTTGGGAGTAATACTAGAATCACCCAAAGGGGAACTTATCCCTTTAGCCAAAAAGTTAAAATTTAGGGCAACCAATAATATGGTGGAGTATGAAGCATGTATCTTTGTTTTGGAAACCCTAATGATTATGAAGGTGGATAAGGTGGAAGTTTTCGGTTATTCATTGCTAGTAGTATCCCAAGTAAATGGAGAGTGGGAGTTAAAAGAAGAAAAATTAAAACCATACCACCATTACTTGACCATGATGAAGAAGAACTTCAAGGAGTGCAGGTTTATACACCTATCAAGAGAAGAAAACCAGATGGCTGATGCCCTATCTACATTAGCTTCGGTATGGGAAAATCCTATCAACTTATTCCTCAAGCCTCTGATTTTGTTCAGTTCATGAACTCCTTACTATGAATATGAGACAATCATGGAAACTGATACAGACCATGATGCGTGGTATGATACTATAAGATGATTTTTGGAGGAAAAGGAATACCCGTCACTGGCAACAAAGAAAGAAAAAAGAGCCATAAGGTGGTGGTCCTTGCAATACATCACCTTTCATGCAGATTTATATCGAAGATGGCTCGATGGGGTGCATTTGAGATACTTGAGGAAGCCTGAAGTGGAGCATATCATGTCAGAAATACATGCGGGAAGTTGTGGTTTGAACATGAGTGGTTTGGCCCTAGTTAGGAAGATAATTCGACAAGGTTACTACTGGTTGACTATGGAGAGAGATTGTATAGAGTTCGTAAAGAAGTGCCAACAATGTCAGATGTATGGTAACTTGAATCACATGCCTCCTGAAGAATTGCATTCTATGTCTTCACCCTTGCCCTTTGCCACTTGGGGTATTGACATTATAGGAGAGATACATCCGACAGCCTCAAACGGTCACCATTTCATTATAGTAGCGGTAGATTATTTTTCAAAATGGGTCAAAGCCGAATCCTTCAACAAACTAGGCGCAAGCCAAATGGCTATATTTATTAAAAAGAACCTCATCTGCAGGTATGGAGTCCCGCACAGTGTGATATCAGACAATGGGGTACAGTTTCAAGGAGCAGTTAAGGATTTAGCCTCGAAGTACCAAATCCATCATCGCCAATCCTCTCCTTATAGACAAAGGCTAATGGCGTGGTAGAAGCAACAAATAAGACAATTAAGCAAATTCTATTCAAGATGACCAAGACTTATAGGGATTGGTCAGAGATGCTTCCCTTTGCTTTATGGGGATATAGAACAAATGTATGAACACCCACTGGAATGACACCGTTCTCTTTTGTTTACGGGATGGAAGCAGTGTTGCCAATTGAAATTGAGATCAAGTCATTAAGAGTGGTCTTGGAAGCTGAATTGCCTGAAATGAAATGGGTAGTGAGCAGATACACACAGTTAGCTTTACTAGAGGAGAGAAAGTTAAAATCACTGTATCATCATCAACTGTATCAAAGGAAGATAGCTTGGGCTTATAATAGAAGAATTAAGATCAGAAAACTCAAAGTCGGGGATTTAGTGTTGAAACAATGTCAGCCTAATGTGTCTGATCCAAGAAGGAAGTTTAGGCCTAGCTGGGAAGGGCCATATGTTGTGAAACAAGTCATGAATAAGAGTGCAGTGAAGCTATCAGACATGGATGGGAATGAGTTTAGTGTGCCAGTGAACATTGACAGGTTGAAGAGGTTTTATGTATAAAAAAAGAAGAAAGAAAAAAAAGATGAAAAAGGAAAAGAAGCTCGCTAGGTTGAAAACCCAGAAAGGGCGGCCTAGGCTAAAGTAAGAGTAGTCCGCTAGTTCCGAAAACTTGAAAGGGAGGACTAGACAACAATTAGGTCTAAATGAGAGAAAATTGTCAATTAGAAAACCCGAAAAGGCTAGTTGGCAACAAGAGTGATCTTGTGTATGCTGGCTTTATGTTTGGTTGTTCCCTAATTTAATAAAATAAAACTAATATTAAAATTGTTCTATGTGCATTGTTATAAGTATTTAACCAGATATGGAGAAAATGAATGAACATAATAGCAAAAGGTGATGACAAATTATAAAAGGAAAAGAAGCATCTTTTATTACTTTAATTATTTTTTTCATCTTAACAATACACTTTCTGAATTGACAAATGTAAAATCTATGGCAGACGATAAGTGTAACGTGTATGCCAGCTTTGCCTCAGCCGATCCAAGTAGGCTTCAGTCAAGCAAGGCATGTCTAAATTAGGAGTGAATAACGGCTAAGCCGGCGAGGATCATAGCAAGTACCTCGATAAAGAGCAGCAAGAGGAACATACATCAAGTATGTCCGCATGGTGATATGAGAAACCACCAAGGTAAAGTTGAATTAAGCGCGTGAGTGGATCAGCCAACCCAGTCAGCATATGAAGAAGCAGGATGGAGTAGTTTCCTAGCAGAATGATGCCATGGCAGATATCTGGTAAAATCCATGGATGGAGTATCAAGTATGCATAGACTCTCCTTAAGCCAAATCTGTGAGGGAAAATTAAATTTAAAAAAAAAAGAGTCTGCTAAGTTGAAAATCAGCAAGGGTGGCTTAGGCAAAAATTAGGAAAGCTAGCTAGTTCTGAAAATCCGCATGGGAGGACTAGGTAAAAATTAGAGCAATAAAATAAAAAAAAGAAGAAGAAATAGAAAACTTAAATTGAAAACCCGAAAGAGCAGTTTAGGTAATTACTTAAAGCAACAATGGACTCCCGGTCAGTCTCTTTGACAATCTTGATTTAAGTTGGTCTAATCCAACTAAAGTTTCGGCTAAGATCATGGGTATCGATGACAAGCCTCCTTCCATTTGGTCCATGATATCCAATACTCGTGGATTAATATCGCTATCAGAGGAAACAAGCAAGAATTGGCCAAGCAAGCAAAGACAAAGCATACGTCCCCATGCCTTAGTAGGAGCCAAATGAGAGAGACAAAAATCAATTAAGGGACCAAGCAGAATTTTCTCACCTCTCATCAACTGTAGAACTTCAGGCTTAGAGATTTGAAATAACATTTGCATCTTTTGTTTAGTCTTGGAAATCAATATGGATAACGCCATTTGTTGATTATTTGGATATCCAAGGATGGTCTCAAATTCTTCAATCAAGGGACATATTTCAAAGCCATTAATTTTAAATGACCTAGAATTCACGTTCCAAAAAGAAGCCATGGCATGTAAAAAAGAATGGTCCCATTTAACATTTTGAAAATACTTTAAAGTCTCAATCTTTGACTAAGATTGTAACATCCAAATTTTTTTTGAAAATTTCTAATATTTAGAAAATTTGATAAAATAAATTATAATTTAAAAGGATAAATTAAATTAATAGTTTTAAATGAAAAATGAAGGGATTTTAAATGAAAAAGTGGAATATATATATGATATATATGCAAAATATACATAACACATATAAAAGTCAACACTTTTTAAAAGAAAAGGGTATTTTGGTAATTAAATCTTATAAATTCAAAATTAATAAATTAATTCAAAAATAAATTAATTTTAAATGGAAGAGGGAAATTAGGACTTTTAATTTATTAAAAAAATAATTAAATAATTAAATATTAAATTATTTTAATATATATAGATATATATGTGTGGTTAAAAAGAAAAGATGAAAAGGAAAGAATATTAAAAATATTCTTCTTCTTCTTCTTCTTCTTCTCAAGAACGTGGCTTCCATGGATGATTGAAGACCAAGGATTTTTCTTCTTCCATACTCCATAAATTGAAGGAATTAACAAGTTTCAAGTGGATTTTTGGTGATTTCCACCAAAATTAGTAAGTTTCCATCTCATTTCTTTGAATTCCTTGAAAATTTAGATTATGTGAGAGTTTGGATTTTTATGTAGTATGTTATAATTGTTGGAATTGGTGTGTATGATGTTATTTTGGGTAGTTAACAATGATTCTAAGGTTAGATTGAAGAGATGATGGAGTTTGGTTAAAGAATGGTGAAGAGAGAGAATTTAGGGTTATGGATTTTTGGGGTTGTGAAAACATGAATTTTAATTGTGCAAATTGATTCCAAATGAGTTGTTTTGATTCATAAACAAGTATTTTAAAGTCAAATATTGGATTTGGTGGTGTTGGGTTGGAGTTTGAGAATGGAAGTAGAGATTTAGGGTTTTGGAAAAGTGATTTTCCAAAGTGGTTGAATTGTGTGATTTTATTTGTTTAAGCATGTTGTTTAGTGTTAAAAGTGATGAATATAAGCTTGGAATGAGTAATGGATTGTGTTGGAATGGAAAACCTTCAATGGGGGAAGGTTATGCCATTTTTGAGATTTTGTGTATAAGAGTGTATTTTTATAATGTAAATGATTTAAATGTATTAAAATATGTTTTTAATAATATAAATAAACTTAAAAAACTAATCTAATTGTAGTAGAATGGAATTCTAACGTTGAAGTAAGGAAAGGCTAAATTTTTGAAAATTTGTAGGAGTGATGTGTAATTATGGTTTAATGTTGGAAATGCCATTAAATGTGATACTAAATGATTATTTGCTATCACATTTGGTTTAGGCATTGAGGGAGATTGATTTGCTTCATCCAAGTGGTGAAGGGCAAGTTAGAAAGATTGGATTGAAGGTTGTTTTTAGCTTGCTTTGGGTTGCTAGTGGCGGTATGTACAAACTTTGAATATAATGTTTATATTTGCATAACATTTGGATTTAACACATTTTGGTTGAAAAATGTGTTAAGCTACTTGGTTCATTGATTGTGTATGAATAATATGCTATGACATTTGTAATGTCATATATGTGTTAAATGCATTGTGAAAAGCCATTGATAATGGCTAATTTGTGTAACATGTGAAATATGCATATTATGTGAAAATACCCAAAGTAATTGGGTAATGTGTTATGAATGCAAAAATGAGATATAATGAAATGAATTAATATTGATAAAAATGAGAAAAGTGAGAAAAATGAGAAAGATGTGAAAAAATGAGAAAAGTGAGAAAAAAAATG
The DNA here is from genome assembly GCA_947685225.1 of Garcia nutans. Lineage (NCBI taxonomy): Eukaryota > Viridiplantae > Streptophyta > Magnoliopsida > Malpighiales > Euphorbiaceae > Garcia > Garcia nutans. The sequence goes on from CANTUV010000013.1 coordinate 33,082,861, forward strand.
TGAAAAATAAGGCAATGTGCCTAGATTGAATATGTAAAAATGAGAAAAAGATTAATAATGAGAAATATGAATAAATTGTGTGCCTAGTATGTTATTCAATTTTCAGAGTTCTGGGTTTGGCGGCATGCCTATAATTACCTACGAGCTATACGCTGAAATGGTGAAAAGACTGGGTCGTAAGCTAGGCCAGCTGATAAATATGATGTTTTTAGGGTGAAAAGACTGGGTCGTAAGCCTCAAAAATTGTAGCAGTCTAGCCGGGTTGAGGACCAAGATACTGAGGCCTAAGGGTCTAGCCGGGTTGAGGTCCAAGAGACTGGGGCTGTTACATTATCCATGGATATATATATATATATATTGCCTACGGGGCTAGACACATGGTGTCATTATGGACCAAAGCAGTAACTCTGAAATTTGAATAGCATATTAGATCCTTTTTGGGCCCATGCTTGTCTTTGTTTTGCTGTGAATTATGAATTATGATACAATTGAGTAATATAATGTTATGAGTTGTGCTTATGAATTATTTAAAAAATATAAGAAAGTGGATTGATGTGACATCTATATGCATTGTGCATTTGGTATTGCATTGAGTTATATTGTTATTATCAAAGTTTATACCACTAGGCTTCGGCTTAGCGCGATTGTTTCCATCGCACAGGTGACAGGGTAGACCCAGTTGAGCTAGAGAGTTCTTCTAGACTAGGTCGGGTCTAGACTTGTAGTTGAGCTTATAGAGTTGCTATCGAGATCAGAAACACTGCCAGCAACATGTATATATTTTTATGTTATTGTACATTTTGAGTTTTATGTATAATATATTATGTTTTGAATTTTACGTATTGTACATTATAAAGAATGTTTGGGTCAATGTATTTGAAATGGGAGAGTAAGTGTGTTTTAAATTATATATATCTATATGTGTAAATGTTTGAGAAAATTGGTGAAATTGAGAAGTATGGTTGAGAGGGTGATTGGAAATTGAGAAGTATGTTGGAGTAATTGCTAAATTTTGGGATATCCAAAATACAGACAAAACTCTGGCAAAATTTTCTCAGAGATTTATATATATATTATTTATTTTGGGTTCTTATAACAAGTAAATAATAATTATATTCTATTTAATTTTTATATATTTAGAATTTGAAATTTTAAATTGGAAATGTAAAAAAAATAGTAAATTCGTCTATGAGATTTTTGTACCGTATATGCGTATTTTACATATGCTAGAAATATATATTGTACGTATATAGGGTATAAGAGTGTTACAAAGATATTTGTTTCCAATGAATGACATTCATATTTTTAAATAGAACTTTTATTTTCTTCAAACGGAGTTCGGTCATTGTTATTGAATGAAGGAAAATCAGAATTGTTAAAAGGAATTTTTACGTTAAAGTAGAAAATTCCTGGCTTCTGTATGAAATTATGGTGTAAAAAGTGATTTATATAGGAGGATTGTGCCATTCCAAAATTGATAAGGAAAGCATGAGACCGTGATGCATGAGGAAAAAGAATTAGCGATGAAGGGATCTTAAATTGCCGCGTTGCATTTGGTTTTGAAGTGATGCTTTGTAAATGTTAAATATGAAGAGGAAAGTATAATAATTATCTCGTAGTAATAATCATGATAAAAAAAAAGAGAAAAAAAAAAGAAAAGAAACGAAAAAAAGGAGTTGCAGTAAAGGTAAAAATTATATATTGTAATTATTATTATTATACTTCTTATATGTTGATACAATATTTATACATCACTGAGAAGGATGTGGTAGATCATCAAATAAAGCTCTAAAAAAATCATCGCCTGTTGGAGGAGGAGGCATATTACCCGTCCCAAGTTCGCTTGAAGTAGGAGCACCAGAATCTCTATTACCTTGGAGTTCTGATCTATAACGGTCCTCATCAGAAGTAGACGAAAGGATCTCATGGTCATCAGTTTGGGGGCCTCTAGATGAAGAAGCACCAGGATCTCTCATCCCCTGAAACCGGAAGTCTCAAAAATTTTGCTCTAACTGAAGGTACAAATTTTCGAAATGGGAAACATGTTGACGACTGGCGGCCAGCTCTTCTTGAAGTTTCTTATTTTGTTCTTCAAGCATCTGCTGTGAGCCAGAAAGGAAAAGAGTAAGAGCATACATAATCATGCATACATATAGCACAAATTACCATGAAACAAGAAAACTTACCAAGTAATTGATATCAATACCCATGTGGATGAGATGGCATATCTGATGGACTAGAATGAGCAAATGAAGGAGCAGTAAAAGAAGGTCCAGCCTCATGATCAAATGTGCCAGTAGCCTGCAACAGTCATTAAAAAGTCAAAACAAGTTACGAAAGAAGCGATTACAATGGAAAAATGGTAAAAGTTTACCTAAGAAGTGCTAGCCCTGAGATGTGGAACAAACTCTCCTCCCTCTCCATAATGTTCTTCTCCATCTCTATCCTCATTTTCTTCAAAAATTTCCTATACGCCAACAAGAGATATGTCAAAGTTCAAAAGCCCAATTTGAATAAACTGGGTATAAGATGCACCCGGTGGATAGACAAAGGTTTCAACATCATAACCATGCCGAGCCAACCACCATGCATTCTCCGGCGTTGATGTGATATTTAAGGTATACTTCGGGCAACGCATCGGGATCCTCCTCTACTCGGGACCAAGAAACCACTCATATACTCTCTCTCCGAGAAACTAGCCACTAGATACAGGGTCGGTAATGACTCGGCGGGTATGATGAAAAGGTAGTGTGGCATTCATGGAGGAAGTCCAGTTTGTCCGCTCTTCTATGTTCCACCAGGCCAAATTCACCTACAAAAGAAATAAGGTAAGTAAACTTTCTTATAAATTTTAAAGTATTCTAATGCTATTTTACCTGGTCCCAGGTTAGGCAACTCAAGAAATAGCATTGGCTATGCACATGGTGAGAGCCGGGAACTTCTATACAATCTGACAACTAGAAATTTAATCTCGAATAACCAACTCTCTCTTGAGAAATACTAGGCACCTTCACAAGATTGTGCTCATATGCCCATGCCTACAATAATAATAAAAATCAAATTCATATAAGAAAAGAATGGAATTGACATTGGTGGAAGAAGAGTAACTCGACAATTACCATAAAGCCAACAAAGGACTTCTTATTTCTTCAATTTTTGTCAAGATCATGGTAAAGACAGGCAAGACCAGCTTCACCCCAGCCGTAAAGTGGTACCATCCTCATATAAGTAAGGGTCCTCAACACTGACAAATGGATGGCGGATTCGGTGCTACCTAAAATGGTCTACCCAAGCAAATACAACAAAAATCCTCGAGCATACTGTTGGGCTGTGTCTCTGTGAACTCGTCCTTCATAGTTCATCCAATAACTACTAATTGGCTTGATTTTTATCTTGAAAGGCACTTTAAATGATGGTTCCATACCAATTAATTGTTGAATTTCTTTAAATGTCAGAATATCATTGGTAAGAGGAACCAGAAGACCATCATACCGAATGCCAGTTATAGCAGCAAAGTCAACCGGACCAATTGTCATCTCTCCAATGGGCAAAGTATGAGTTGTGTCCAACCATCATTCTGTAAGCGTCTAGATCACACTCCGGTCTATCAGATATTCCTTGGATGCAAGATGAAGCTTTCAAAACCGCAATCTCGGATAATCTGTCTTACCCAAGAAGGCGCTACATCATACCATTGTTGGGCTTTGTAGACACACCCTCCCCCCCGAAAAATGCAACGATCACGCTAACACGGAGCAGGTAAGTTAGCACGAGGTAAATATATCATTATATCAATACCACCGATTTTTAGGCTAAATTAATTTATATTCTATTTTTTCTAAATTTTTAAATTAATATATTTTTCCTAAGTTTTCTAAAAAACTAAAAAATATATATGAAAAGAAAAAATAGAAAATAGAAAAAAAGAAACAAAATAAAAATAAAAAGAAAAAAGAAGAAAAAATAACAAATAAACAAGAAACAAAAATAAAAAAAACAAAAAGAAACAAAAAGAAACAAAAAACAAAAAATACGAAAAAAAAAGAAAGAAAAAAATTACAAAAAAAAAACAATAATTTGCTGTTAAAAAAATAATAATAATTACCTTGCTCTTTTGATTTGAATTGCGATGGAGATGCATCCCGACTAGTAGACCTACATTTCTATCTTCATGCTACCAAATAAACTCCAATAACTCAGCATTAGATCGAGTTCCTAATCTTGAAGCATGCATTTTTGCAAAACTGTATGCTACACTATCTAAAATAGCTATGAAATGAAGAAGTTTGCTGTGAACAAAATGAAGAAATCAGTCATTTATATAGAGGAATGGCAAAGGAAAAAATAAAATTCAAAAAGTAAATTTCATTATACATGAATAGGATACTATTTACAAATAGTAGGATACTATTTATAAATAGTAGGTTACTATTCACAAATAGTAAATAGTGCATGAACAGTGACTATACAGTAAATAAATAGGAAACTCAATTATTTAATTTAATCATTCAAATACTTGCGTGTATATAAATATTTTTGGACTTTTAAAATATTTTTACACCAAGGGGCAAGGAGAGGATATATGCATGTGCATGGTAAAAATTAGCTAAAGTTTTTGCAAATTCCTTTAGTATACTACTAACTATAATTACTTTTTGCAGACAATTAAATCTCTTTTAGCTCGAGTCTAGAACCCAAATTATTCTTTAGTCCAGAACTTAGCTCGGGTCCAGAACCCAAATTATTCTTAAGTCCAGAACTTAGCTCGGGTCCAAAACCCAAATTATCCTTAGGTTCAGAGCCTAAAATCTCCTTTAAGTCCAGAACTTAACTCGTGTCCAGAATCCAAATTGCCCTTAGGTCTAGAACCTAAAATCTCTTTTAAGTCCAAAACTTAGCTCGGGTCCAGAACCCAAATTATTCTTAAGTCCATAACTTAGCTCGGGTCCAGAGCCCAAATTATCCTTAGGTTCAGAATCTAAAATCTTTTTTAAGTCCAGAACATAGCTCGGGTCCAGAACCCAAATTACCCTTAGGTCCAGAACCTAAAATTATCCTTGAGTCCAGAACTCAAACAGGGTCCAGAACCCAAAACCTCAACCATCTCAGAAAAATTAAGTCTTATTACTTTTCACTCTCTTTTGTTGTAGTCTCAAATCGTTCAAGCAGGGGATAAACTGTAGACCATTAATTTTTTACCCAGTAGGGTCCGATATTTTTTATATAGTCCAAAATAAATTTTGTGGTATTTTAATTAAATAATATTTATTTTAGTATTTATTATTTATAATTTTTAATAAAAATAAAAATTGTAAAGTTAATAAAATTAAAAATAAAATAATAAAATAAAAATAAAAATAAAAATCGGCGACGAAAAAAATTCATCGCCGAAAATTGGCTTGGCCAGGCCAATTCACCCGCAGGAATTTCCTGCGGTGAATTGGCCCCAAGCCAATTCGCCATAGGAAATTCCTACAGTGAATTGGCTGGCCGCCTAGTGCCCGTCCGTAGCAACTCTGCCTATTACAAGAGACATTAAGTAACAAAAAGCAATCAATAATCCATTCATAGGTAGCAACACTGCCTTTGTCATTGTTCATCCAGAAATCAATTTTGGTGGAACCAACGAACGGAGGTTTGATTATAAATCTTTGCTTCAATTATACTTACAATGTTATGGCCATATTTTCTTTTAAAGTTCACCTATCATTGATTTTTTCAATAACTTAAATCATTAAACTTGGTAATATGTTCATCCAGTAACCTTAATCAATGATCAAAACTTCAAAACCCTAAAACTATTCTTCTCTTTTCAGAAACCTTAAAACCCTAAAGTATTTCTCTCCCGTTTCCAAAAACCGTAAAAAGCCTAAATTGTTTCTTCTGTTTCCAAAAACCTTAAAACCCTAAAATTATTTCTCTCCTGCTTCCAAAAACTTTAGAACCCTAAATTGTTTTCCCCAAACTATTTTCATCTAAACCATAACTTTTTGTCCAAAATTTCCAAATGTTTTCTTAAATCTCCAAACCCTAATCTTCTTCACGTTTTATAAAAATCATAATTATTTTTATAAAACTCTAAACTATTTTCTTAAATCCTAAAATCAAATATGTTTTCCAAAATATCAAAAAACCCTAATTCTCTCAAAACCCAATACACTAAACCCTAGTTTTCCTAAATCCTAAATAGTTAAAACCTTAAAATCTTATGACAAATAAATCTAAACCTTAAAACTCAATCCAGTAAACCTAAAATCACAATCCAGTAACCATGAATTATAAACTCTAATGTCTTATGATTCCAAAACCCTAATTTCACGATGTTACCCTTAAACCCTAATTTGATTAACCAAAAAAACCTTATTACTCCTTAAATGTACAAAACCCTAATTCATTCCAATTTTTCAAAATCTTTATAGTAGCTTAAATAATAACAATAATAATTCTAAAATCCCAAAACCCTAAATGTTAATTAAAGAACTCTAAATTGAAACAGTAAACCCTAATTTATATCTTTACTTGCTTTATTTAATTTTAGATTTGATTATGTAGCTTATAATATGTTTTGATGGTTGATTTATTTAATTTCAATACTTGATTTATTTAATTTATTATGGATGAATATTTTCTTTATTGTTATGATTATTATTTGTTTATTTTAGTATTAAAATTGTAAGAGGTATGTTTCCACTTTATGGGTACTTCATTAGTTAAATATCATGTAATTTAAATTTCTTTTATATTTTGGACCAATGTAAAGGACATGTTTCCACCTTTTGGAGGGTGTCCTATTTAGTTTAGACATAGATGATGTAAGGACATGTTTCCATCTTTGGATGGGTGTCCATTTATTTGCTTTGTTTGGACATTGCTTTAATTTTAATATAATGAAGTTTTATTTTAATTGTTGCATGTAATATGGATAATATTGTTATACTTAAGAATTTTATAATATTAAGACCTGCAAAGGAGGCTGGTTCCAATGAACCGGGCGTTGTGGGGGTGCTGGCCATTTCTCACCTTCCCCACACGTACCCAGCGTTCCAAACCCATTAGGGAGTTGGGGATTCCTTAGGAATTTAGTCATCCACCCCTTTCTTTTTCCCGGCTCGTCCGGGTGACGACTCCATTTTTCTCTGGGCTTAGGTCCGTGTTATCTAAGGCTCCGAGCCTAAACAGTGCAAAAGTCCCAAGAACCATTCCACCGAGAGTGGGGGCAAAAATCCCCACTCACACCAAGTATTGATCAAAGAATTGTTCCATTGAAGGGATATATAAAATTCAATGTTAATTAAAACAAATGAATTGCCCAAATCATACTGATTTTAGCTCTAGCTTTAGATTGAATGGCTAACAACAGGAAGGATAGCCATAGTGATAGTAGACACCTCATGCCATTAATGGACACATTGTGATATCAGTGACACTGGGCATAGTTGCCATATATTCTTGAGATTTGGCATTAAAATTGTTACACTAACATGTTATCCAAACCTATGATCTAAGTTCAGTATGTATGGGCATATTTAATGAAGTTATCTAAATTAAAAAAATATATGAATATGACATTGTGAATAATAGAAGAAATGCAAAATAATAATATAAGTCAATTACTTAAAATTGACTTGCTGTGTTACAATATGAAAGTGATTGGTAATGTATATATTAAGGTTTATAAGTGAAAGTTCTAATGCTCAGAATAGAAATGTTATGCTCAAGTTATTGAATTGATCAATTGCTTTCTAAGTATTATAATGATTGAAAGTGTATATAATGATATAAGATACAAAGGGCTCCAAAGTATAGTACTAAATTTAAGTGCTAAAAATTATAAATTGAATGAAATTATCCTATATGTGAAACTGAAAAGTAAGACTTATTGAAAAACAAATAAGTGTAATATGAGAAATGTTAACAAATGAAAGAGTAAGTCTTAAATAAAATGATTCAAAAAGAGAAAAATTACAATACCGAAAGTGTAGTGTAGCATGATAAATTTATAGAGTTAAAGTTGTTATTTTGTGTGATCAAAATATTATGTTGGTTTGTTATTAAAAAAATTTAAAATATTGTAATGTTTACTAAAACCGAGTATTATTACTATGTTTCCATAAGTATTTTTCTTTAATATTAAGTGACAAAATATGTTTATACAATCACCACTAAGCTTTGCTTAGCATGTTAGAATTATTTTCTGACACATAGTATCTGGTCATTGGAGCAAGTTAAGAAGTGGAATTAAGGATCTCAGGAAACTATCTATAGTTCATATTGAGGTCTTTTGTATATTGTACTCATAAGTTATGAAATTTATATGTACAATTTAGTTTGGCTATTTAAGAAATTGTACAAATTTGTAAACATGAAAGGAATATATGTATTTAGAGGATGAAGTTTGAGATTCTAGTGAATGATTATCAAATAAAGCAATGTGTTATATATTTATTTGATTTGACAAACTTATGATAGTTATATGATTTATAATTAGTATTTAGATTATTGGAGATATTGGAGATTGGTTTAAATGTTGGATTGATAAGTGTTGTATTATATAGATTGTATTATTATTTGAAAATTTTTGTTAGTTGAAAGAACTTTATAAATGAATTAATTGGAGCACTAACGGTATATCGAATAACATTCTCTGATGGTTCTAATTAGAATTGCCAGGGGATATTACAAATTGGGTTGGTTGTTCATTTATGAGATTTTCCTTATATATGAAGTTGGTTTCTTCTTGATGATTTTTGCCTTTAATGAGGGGTTACAAGAGCAATGATCTCTATGTTTGGTAAACCATTATGTTTGGCACTTTCCATAGGAAAATGAGGTTGATGTACCCAAGCATCTTTTATTGAATGATTCTTTTGTTGGAGGGTGATGATATTATCTTAGTCATTCATGAGATGAACTTTTTGAGACTATAGCTCAAGTGGAAATGATTGGTGATTTCATTCAGTGATGAGGTTTAGAGGTGTAACAACTTGGGTGATTGTATGTGTTTGGTTCATGGTCCCATCAAAAGGCTACACCTACACGTAAGATTTAAATGACAACTTTGGGGTATGCCCCCTGATAGAAATGACTCTGAAATTATGACTTTTTTTTATTATAAGCTTAATTTAGACAAGCCTTAATTTAAATAAAACTTTCTATTTTTTTCTCTAATTTTTGAGTAAATCTTATGGGTTTTCAACCTGATGAGCTTGCTCTAATTTTTTTTTATAAGATGCCCTTTCAAGTTTTCAGCTTAGTGAGCTTTTTCTTATTTTTCTTTTTTTTTCTTTACATGACCTTGCATGAAAAGATTCGGTATTATTTGAACCAACTTGGACTGGCTTGGAACAAATAGGACCGAGCCCAATGGGGGTTGCTTATGTATCAATTGCATTTGCAAGAGAATCAGGTCTGTATGAGTGGGGTTTTTTGCCTCTACTCTCTGTGAAATGGTTCTTGTGACTTTGGCATTATTAGGCTTTAGGCCTTAGAGAATACGAGCCTAAACTCGGAGAAATAGGGGGTCTCCATTCAGATGGGCCAGAAAGAAAGTAGATGGGTGGATGACTCAATTCCTAAGAAATTCCTAACTCCTACTGGGTTTAGAAAGTTAGGTATGCATGAGGAATGTAAGAAGTGTCCTAGCACCCCCATAACACCTGGTTCATTAGAACCGACCTCCTTTTTAGGTCTAAATATTATAAAAATTTTAAAATAATATGACATTATTTATATTACGATCAATTAAAAGTAAATAAAATAAGGAAAAATTGGGATCGGAATTAATTTGGGCTTTTAAATTAGGACAAATTTTATCTAGGGCCAAAATTAAGGTTCTACAGTCTGCATAGTTCTTATTTTGGGTTGATTCCATCTAACTTCATGGAGATGGTACTGAGGTGTGATTAATTCCCACCCCCTCTTTCTTCTCCTCCTCCTCCTTCTTCCCTTTATTTGGAAAGAATTTATGTAAGGCATCAAAATATGTTGACTAGGAGAGAACCATATGACTTCAAGCTTTCTTATTCTTGTAGATTTTTTCAGAGGGTTGGTCCTCATTTGTTGTTGGATAATGATGTAATGCTAAGGTCATTGTTTTGTTTTTTATAATGCATAGAAGTTAAGAAGAAACTTTTGTATTTTATTAATAAATGGACAATTAGAAAAAAGGGATTGACTTTGCATCCTTAATGTTTGTCATAGACTTTGACTCAAACTTGGACTAAACTTTAACTTAGACTCAATGTTGGTAAACTGGGACTCAAATTTTTATTTTGATTGACTTCAGTTTTAACTTGATGTTGGTTGACCCAAACTTGTGAGAGTCTAACTAGACTATGATTTTGACTTTGACTTGATGTTGGTAGATTTAAACTCTAAAGACTCTGACCAAACTCTAACTCCAATTTTGATTGATTTACATTCTGACTCAATGCTTTGAAACTTAGACTCAATTTTTGACCTTGGCTCAGTATCTGACATGGGCTTTGAATAGATTAGAACTCAGCCTTAACATAGTATCAGTTGATAAAGGATCTCTAGTCGGTAGGAATGAAAGGTGTTATTTTCTAAGTTTGATTAGGAAATGTAATTGACATTTTTGATGGATATAGGGAGGTCTGTTTAATCAAGGCATGTTTAATCCAGCCTTAATGGTGGTTGGGAAAGGATATAAGTACTGGTTACCTAGGGTGGAATGATCATCCCATTATCAATAAGGTCCTGAATTCTATGCCTTAGGCTTTTACATTCATTTATTTTGTGCCTGCCCCTTTTGTGGCATGCACAATATTCATTAATCTTATAGCCATTTGGCAAAAAGTGAGATGGCTTGTGTGGTTCTAGGGGCATTATTAGATGGGCCTCTAAATCTTTGATATAGACCAGGCCTAATTATATCCCTAATTCTGCAAATTCCCTTTTGGTGTTGCTCTTCTTAAAATGGTGCCATGCTCCATGATTTCCTAATGATTGGAGTTGTTTTCTCTACCTTCAAAATGATTCAAGGAAGAGGAAAGGTTGATGCTTGCTTGGGAAGTCTTTTAAGTGACTTCCTCAATAGTTGTCATGTTGGTTTGATCTGATTTATTTGAGGACTGGTATTGAGACTCTAGATAATTGAGTAAGATGTTCTTAAAATTGGCATGTTGGATGCTTAAGGTAATGGTCACTTCAACATGTTCTGCCAACTTCTTGATGAGCTCAACAACCTAAGCCTATTGTAAATGAGCACTACTTGGAAATTCTTCCATTGTTATTTAAGGAGACTGGTGAAATGAGCTTGATGGGCTGCAAGGATTGTTTGAAAATTCTCCTCTTGCTTCTTGAGAAGTTAGCGAAGTAATCTTGTTGGGCATTAAGAGCCATTTGAAAGTCATTTTTTTGTTTCTTAAGGAAAGTTTCTAGGTAAGGGGGAATCTCATTTTTGTCTCATTATTGGGCCATGGGTACCTTTATATGAAAGGGCTAGGTCAAGCAATGTTGATTTATTCAATAGAGAAATAGGGTATAGGTGATGCTTAAAGACTTATATAGATTGGTAGGGCCATGGTGGTAGATGATACTTTTAATTTAGGCATGGTCAAAACCTTAATTAAAAGGTCATAGTTTAATAATGGTTCATGTGTCAGGATAGCTGGTCACATGGGGCATGGCCCATATTTTGTGGCTAGCTTTGGAGGCTAAATTGTCAAGGGCATGAACTTTGATGATTGAATGTTTAAGTGTATGGGGCTTGGTCCATATGGTTAGGTGGTTATGTGGATGGACAATAGTCCATGGTTTAAGGTCTTTCACATGGGTATAGTTCATGTGGTAAAATGATTTGGTGCATGGGTCATGGTTCATGGCTTATCGGTATGATTCATGTGTTAGGTGATTAGGGCTATTAGTCCTAGGCTTGGGATGGTTTACATGGGTATGGTTTAAGTGGCTTGGTGTATGGGGAGCAATTGTGGTTGGGTTGGATGGGTATGGCTCCAAGAGGTATGCCATGTGGCTAGGTTGGATGGTGGGAAATTATGGATGAGTTGGATGGCTATGTTCTAAAAAGGTGAGCTGTGTGGTTAGGTGTGTTCCCAAAAAGTAAGCACATATGGCTAGGTAATATGGTGAGGTAAGCTGGATGGATGTGCTCCCAAAAGGTAAGCCATGTGTCTTGGTTAGATGGTGAACCATTGTAGATAAATTGCATTTTGAACCCATTAGGTTTGATGTTGAGCGTATTATGGCAGAGCAGGAAGGGCTAGCTCCTGTGGCTAAGATCCACATTGATGGGTTTAACTCTTGTGGCTAATTTTCATATGGATGAATTTGTTTTCAAGTATCAAGCCATATGGCAAGTGTAACACCCCGATACCCTATATAAGTACTATGCGTATACCTAGTATACATACAGTAAATATATAAAGTATAAGGATGTCACTTTTCGTTACCTTTTAAAAACCTGTAATAGAGTTCAAACCATTATACATTAATTTAAATAACATTTACAAAATCATTATCTTTATCAAAAACTTCATTTATACATATAAATACTCTCTCGTCAGAAATACATCATAATTAAAGTTTATACATGTATGCATTACCCTCTAGTTGGTCTCGACAAACTTTACTCTTCTTGTGGCATAACAAAAGACTTCATATCTTCCATCTATATACCTGCGCGAATAAACACCCGCGCTAAGCCCGAGAGCTTAGTAGTCCAACTATAAAATATAAACATATAGTATAGAAGTATTGACATATAATGATACATCAATTCAATATATAATTAGTTCTTATCATATCTTCTTTTCTTTTTAATTTCATCTTTAATATATCCTAGCTAATTTCAAATATGATGTACATATATACATAATATTATCACCAACCCCAATGCATCACCAATACTCAAAACCAATATATTAATACCCCTACATTATATATACCATACCAATCATTATTGCAATACACAAATTACATATCATACAAATCATAAATCACATTTACAATAAAGACAACCTTTATCATCAACCACAATTCATTTACATATTACACTTAATAACATTATATTATTCACAATTCACCAAGCATAATTCATTATTAATACTCACAATCAATATTTCAATACTTGCAATTCACATTGACAATAAAGACAGACTCGGGCCCAAAACACTAATATGTTATTCAAAGTTCAGAGTTACTGCTTTGGTTCATAGTCACAATCATCACGCCCGTAGGCAATGTATATACATGTATCTCTATCCATGGATAGTGTAACAGACCCAGTCTCTTGGACCATCAACTCAACACATATGAGGAGATCCTCAACCCGGCAAGACTGTTACAAATCATATATCTCATATTCACAATTCTCATAGTGTAACAGACCCAGTCTCTTGGACCATCAACTCAACACATATGAGGAGATCCTCAACCCGGCAAGACTGTTACCTTTCATCATTTCTTAGGCATGCCACCCAAATCCAGAACTCTGAAACTGAATAACATATTAAACAAACAATTCATTTATTATTTCATTATCAATCTCATCATCAATTAGGCTAACATGCCTTATCTCTTTCAATTGAATTATCATAGCCAATCACAATGGCTTCATATCATATCATATCTCAATCCATATGATACATATAGCATCATTGATATCACATTTCAAAGTATATTATTCATATAATACATTGCCATACACAAGATTCACAATGCATATAACATAACATTTTCTCACTTCTCAAAACACATTAACATCATTCATTACTAGAGCATTTATCATAACAAATTGCACATACCTTAAGAATGATCCTCATTTCTTCCTACCTTTCCCATTTCATATTTCATCCTTTATATATATTCTTCATTTACATTCACAATATGATAGCTTATTTAACACTTTCATCCCAATGTGTTAATGTTCAAAGACATATAAGGATATACAATCAAATAGGGTTTATGCTTACCTGGTTAATGATCTTCACATCCTTCACATCATTCAATCATCACCTTAGTCCAATTATGTTAACAATATAATAGATCACTTAACACATTTGCAAACAAATGTGTTAAGCCTCAAATTATGTAATTAAATACAATCATATGTATTGGTACTTACCTCAAGAACTAGTCCCATCAATCTATACATTTCTTTTCTTTCCAAGAATTCTCCACATTTAGGTTAATGCAACCCAATCTCTTCAAAACCTAATCCAAAGGAATATTAGCAAAATGACCATATGAATAGTACATTCTGGTTTAAGACTCCATTTTATCCTTATTTTGAAAAATTGTATAAAATAATCTACTTGACTAAAAATTCTAAAATTTTTACAGAATTTAGTTTTGTATCTTAAAATCATTCCTTTAAAATTTCAGATCAAACTGAACACAAAATCTTGGTCAAATAGTTCACCTAACCAGACTGCCCCAATTGCCCTGCATCCTGGCAGCAGTTCTGAACTTTGTGAATTCCATAAATCAAATTCAATCAACGTGGTTCCAAATTATTTTTCTCAAATACTAGACTCACTAAGCAACAACATATCCAAAATTCAATTGGATATGATTTTTCTACATTTTATTAAAAATCCCGAAATATAGCTGTCTCAGTTAAGGTACCTGCTGGAACAGGTCTAATAAAAATAATCTTTCTAAACTCATAACCATTCCAAAATCGAATCAACATATTTTTCAGTCATTATAGACTCATAGAGGCACAACATATCAAAAATTCACTTCTAGAACATTTTTCTATAATTAATTAAAAATCATACAAGTCACAGCCTTTACTAATTGTAAAACAGAAAAAAAATTCACTAAACACAACTCTTACTCTTCCATCACCAACACCAACCTAGCTTCTTATCTTTAATTCCATTTCAACACTTTTACACACACCATACACAAACACACTCCATCAACCATCCATATCAACTCACCAATCCCAAACACAATTTCAAAAGAACAAAGGAAAATCAAGAGAAAGAACTTACCTAAGTTGTTGAATTCCACAAATCTTCAATTAAATCCTTTGATTCTCCCTTCAATTTGATGTTAGAATTAAACAAATCTCACTTTGCTCTCTCTTGTCTAAGAAGGAGCCAACCAACGTGGAGAAGAGAAGAAGAAGAAGAAGGAAATGAAGAAAAGACAAAATATCACCTCTTTAAATCTCCACCAAGTGATTCAACAAGAGTAATTACCTAAACACCCTTATACCATTTGTCTTGATTACCATTCATTACATGCCCTTTATAGTAACTTCACACTTAACAAAAATAAATATCTTCTTTCCTTGACTCTTCATTTTGACCAACTTATATGTTATATATATCATCATATACACAACATATACCATTCTCTCTAAACCCTAAATTCTTTCCCAAATCACATATACATAAACATTCTTTTCTCTATTTCTTTTCTCTTGTAATTTAACACATATATTCAATCCAATTATATAACAACAACAACAACATAATCACAACTTCTAGGGCATATATGAGGATATTACAATTCTCTCCCCCTTAAATAATTTCGTCCTCGAAATTATCAGTACCATAACAATTTATTCTTAACAAAATACTATCTTAACTCCCATATGAAGTTAATTATACGCTTAAGTCATTATATCATCAAATCATATAACTCCAACTCTCCTCTTTAGAATCAACCACCTTCTTTAAATTCTATAACTCATCATTCTATATGTTTATACATCTGGTTACTTTCTTAATCAAACATTCAAAAGATCACATTACATTTCCTATTAATATCTTTATACCAGAATCAGATCATCATATAGCACAATAATACTTTGTCAAATCTTTATATTTAATATATTTTGTTATTTCACCTCTGTATAATTACTCTCTTAACTTTAACATTAAAAACCATTGACTTATATCTGAACATTAATTATCCCTTCATTACAATCACTGTCTAAATAGACATTTATCACTCTCAATAGATAACAAAATCCTGATTTTTCATAAATGGAGTTATTTCTTTAGCATGCTTTTCACTTAACTTACATATTAATACATTATCTTTCAACTTATTTTATAGATAACCAATCTTTTTCTCTTCTTATCATGATTAACAATTACTATACTCCACTCATTCATGTCCAATCATACTTTAAAATTTACATTATATACATTATCATGTAAATACCTATTTTCTTAATACAACTATACACATTAAATTTTATTAATGATCCATAATCTTAGCCAAATCCAGATCAATTAATCTATCTGTCACAATATACCCACGTTCCAATCTTGTTCAATTCCAACCAACGATTAAGTAATCTAACTTATCATGAAATTTCACAATTTTCATATAAGTATAAATATAACTTAATTCCATAAGAGAAAACTTATATTCAATTTCTGCTCTCTTTCAATCTATTTTCAGTCAAATCATCATGATAACAAATCACTTCTAATATCTTTTAATATACACATAGTTTATTCTTTATTATCTTAGTATAATTTCCACCAATTCTCATAAAAATGTTATATCATACTTAATATCTATAATTCATTCACTCAAACTTTGAGTTCATTCCCTTAAACCTCAAGTTACATACCATAAACATATTCAGTATAACTTTCATTCATATAATATAATTTCTCCCTTTTACTAACTCTTCACATTTCCTATCATTGGTATATTTATTTTGATTACCTTTTTGTCATATTATCCATAACTCAACACATTTCAAAATTTTTTAAAATTTTTTTTTTCACAGTTATAACCAAATTCTTAACATAAAAAAAAATAATAATAATAAGGTACAACTTTAACCATCATAATTTTTAACTATACTTCTCAAACAAAATTGTCAACCTCACCAAATCCGTATTACTATCATTATATCTAAGATCCAAATCCATGGATAACAAATTAACCGATCCAAAATACTGAACAAAACACATGACTTTAAGAGATTAATATTCAAACCTAGAACTTTCAATTCAATACTGTTCTTTTATAATTCTATTCTCAATCTTAACATTTTTAGTATAACAGAAGTTAACACATTCCAACTTCGTTTCAACCAATTTGTATTCGCTTATATGATCCTTATCAACTTAACTCATGCTTTAACAATATTACTATATACATATTCAATCATATACAATTCTTATACAATTTCTATTCATCACTTCATTTCTAATCCATCTACAATCTCTTATAATATAATTACATAGAACTTTTCATATGTGAATACTTTGAAACTCTAAATATAATATAATCATCAAGTTCAATACTCATTATAACAATTTCCACTGTCCAATATTACTCAAGTTCTTTCCATTCTCACTTCCATCACATAATCCATCTAGCTTTACACAGTTCAAGACCTAATCTCTCTTAGGTCCACTAATACATATAACATTGTTTTTCCATATCACTAATTCTATAATTATACCACATATATCTTCATAAGCCATCCTCATAATGTGATTCACAAATGTGTTTATATATCATAATTTCATTCATATTGGAAAACTCAATTCACATATCATATACATGTATACACTTAATTATATGCTCTTATAGTATTTTCCTTTTTCATACATTCAATACAAATTTAGTGTTCTCATTTTCTTTTAAACACTATCCTTCTCATTCTTCCAATATGATATAAAGTATTTATTCACACTACAAACATATATATTCCGACTATAGTAACACTTCATATTCATCTCAGTCACATTCCCAATGTGACATCTCTTTCACTTTCGTCTTTAAAAATATTTAGTACACTCCCATATTCATTCTTACCCTGTTCAGTAAAATGACTTAAAATAACTCATTTCTATTTACTTATCCACTTCCTTGATTATTTCAAAACAAATTCTCATACTATCAATCACATTACTCAATTCATAATACTTCCATATGCAATACTAGTCATTTCACTTAGCTCATGCATTGCATATACAGTTAACTATCAATATCCCAATAATCTTTATCAAATTCCACTAAAACTTTAACTTCTCAATTTACTACTTCGTTTAAGCTTCAATTTGCCAAACTCATCTTTTCTATCATCACTTTAAAAACATCTTACAAATATATATCACAAAGCAATATTAAAACATATAATTTCCACAATCATAAAGCTCACTTCAAAAATCTCAAATATCACATATTATCACCATTACCATGAGCTTTCACAATATCCAAGCATCTCACATTTCTAACATTGAATTTACTATGCTCGCATTATAGTAACAATACTAAGTTATATTCTTACTTAACCACTATCATCTCTTTTTCCTTTAAACACAACCTTAACTGTATACACATCCCAACTTTACATAATCACACTTTGTCTCTACTAAACAACTCATTCAACATTCCACCATACTCTCCTCATTTAAATAACATAACTTTCAATTTTAACAATTCGATATCATTTCCGCTGTCTAGTAAATTCAACATTAGCAAAACCAACATAAACTTTATTATAAAGAGGTTCAAAGTATAGAAGAAAAAGTACATACTCTTATCTTGATTTGATTTTCAACTCATTTTCAAATTTATTCTCCTTTTCATTTCTTTATGTTTCAATTCATATTATGTCCTACATAATATTGCTCATAAACATCAACATTACATTCCATGTTGCACACAACATGACATTTTCACATGCATCATCAATATACATATATCATATTACATTTCACAATTAGTTTCTCATAATCAATTAGGCACTATGCCTCAATTATAATTCATTTCCAACATCATTGTCAATAATCATAATTTCTCATCACATCAAAATAGTATACACATATATCATCAACTATATTGAACATCTCATATAACACAAATATTCTATAATTCATACAATGCCACATCCGAGACCAACCTAGGTGTCAATGCATATGCATGTATTACAAATTTCATTTCAAAACTTTTCCTTTTTACTTTTATTTAAACTTTTCAAAAAAAAATATTTTTTTTCTCACTTAGGCCGAGAATCTCGAACCTAAGCTCTGATACCAAAATAATTGTAACACCCCGATACCCTATATAAGTACTATGCGTATACCTAGTATACATACAGTAAATATATAAAGTATAAGGATGTCACTTTTCGTTACCTTTTAAAAACCTGTAACAGAGTTCAAACCATAATACATTAATTTAAATAACATTTACAAAATCATTATCTTTATCAAAAACTTCATTTATACATATAAATACTCTCTCGTCAGAAATACATCATAATTAAAGTTTATACATGTATGCATTACCCTCTAGTTGGTCTCGACAAACTTTACTCTTCTTGTGGCATAACAAAAGACTTCATATCTTCCATCTATATACCTGCGCGAATAAACACCCGCGCTATGCCCGAGAACTTAGTAGTCCAACTATAAAATATAAACATATAGTATAGAAGTATTGACATATAATGATACATCAATTCAATATATAATTAGTTCTTATCATATCTTCTTTTCTTTTTAATTTCATCTTTAATATATCCTAGCTAATTTCAAATATGATGTACATATATACATAATATTATCACCAACCCCAATGCATCACCAATACTCAAAACCAATATATTAATACCCCTACATTATATATACCATACCAATCATTATTGCAATACACAAATTACATATCATACAAATCATAAATCACATTTACAATAAAGACAACCTTTATCATCAACCACAATTCATTTACATATTACACTTAATAACATTATATTATTCACAATTCACCAAGCATAATTCATTATTAATACTCACAATCAATATTTCAATACTTGCAATTCACATTGACAATAAAGACAGACTCGGGCCCAAAACACTAATATGTTATTCAAAGTTCAGAGTTACTGCTTTGGTTCATAGTCACAATCATCACGCCCGTAGGCAATGTATATACATGTATCTCTATCCATGGATAGTGTAACAGACCCAGTCTCTTGGACCATCAACTCAACACATATGAGGAGATCCTCAACCCGGCAAGACTGTTACAAATCATATATCTCATATTCACAATTCTCATAGTGTAACAGACCCAGTCTCTTGGACCATCAACTCAACACATATGAGGAGATCCTCAACCCGGCAAGACTGTTACCTTTCATCATTTCTTAGGCATGCCACCCAAATCCAGAACTCTGAAACTGAATAACATATTAAACAAACAATTCATTTATTATTTCATTATCAATCTCATCATCAATTAGGCTAACATGCCTTATCTCTTTCAATTGAATTATCATAGCCAATCACAATGGCTTCATATCATATCATATCTCAATCCATATGATACATATAGCATCATTGATATCACATTTCAAAGTATATTATTCATATAATACATTGCCATACACAAGATTCACAATGCATATAACATAACATTTTCTCACTTCTCAAAACACATTAACATCATTCATTACTAGAGCATTTATCATAACAAATTGCACATACCTTAAGAATGATCCTCATTTCTTCCTACCTTTCCCATTTCATATTTCATCCTTTATATATATTCTTCATTTACATTCACAATATAATAGCTTATTTAACACTTTCATCCCAATGTGTTAATGTTCAAAGACATATAAGGATATACAATCAAATAGGGTTTATGCTTACCTGGTTAATGATCTTCACATCCTTCACATCATTCAATCATCACCTTAGTCCAATTATGTTAACAATATAATAGATCACTTAACACATTTGCAAACAAATGTGTTAAGCCTCAAATTATGTAATTAAATACAATCATATGTATTGGTACTTACCTCAAGAACTAGTCCCATCAATCTATACATTTCTTTTCTTTCCAAGAATTCTCCACATTTAGGTTAATGCAACCCAATCTCTTCAAAACCTAATCCAAAGGAATATTAGCAAAATGACCATATGAATAGTACATTCTGGTTTAAGACTCCATTTTATCCTTATTTTGAAAAATTGTATAAAATAATCTACTTGACTAAAAATTCTAAAATTTTTACAGAATTTAGTTTTGTATCTTAAAATCATTCCTTTAAAATTTCAGATCAAACTGAACACAAAATCTTGGTCAAATAGTTCACCTAACCAGACTGCCCCAATTGCCCTGCATCCTGGCAGCAGTTCTGAACTTTGTGAATTCCATAAATCAAATTCAATCAACGTGGTTCCAAATTATTTTTCTCAAATACTAGACTCACTAAGCAACAACATATCCAAAATTCAATTGGATATGATTTTTCTACATTTTATTAAAAATCCCGAAATATAGCTGTCTCAGTTAAGGTACCTGCTGGAACAGGTCTAATAAAAATAATCTTTCTAAACTCATAACCATTCCAAAATCGAATCAACATATTTTTCAGTCATTATAGACTCATAGAGGCACAACATATCAAAAATTCACTTCAAGAACATTTTTCTATAATTAATTAAAAATCATACAAGTCACAGCCTTTACTAATTGTAAAACAGAAAAAAAATTCACTAAACACAACTCTTACTCTTCCATCACCAACACCAACCTAGCTTCTTATCTTTAATTCCATTTCAACACTTTTACACACACCATACACAAACACACTCCATCAACCATCCATATCAACTCACCAATCCCAAACACAATTTCAAAAGAACAAAGGAAAATCAAGAGAAAGAACTTACCTAAGTTGTTGAATTCCACAAATCTTCAATTAAATCCTTTGATTCTCCCTTCAATTTGATGTTAGAATTAAACAAATCTCACTTTGCTCTCTCTTGTCTAAGGAGGAGCCAACCAACGTGGAGAAGAGAAGAAGAAGAAGAAGGAAATGAAGAAAAGACAAAATATCACCTCTTTAAATCTCCACCAAGTGATTCAACAAGAGTAATTACCTAAACACCCTTATACCATTTGTCTTGATTACCATTCATTACATGCCCTTTATAGTAACTTCACACTTAACAAAAATAAATATCTTCTTTCCTTGACTCTTCATTTTGACCAACTTATATGTTATATATATCATCATATACACAACATATACCATTCTCTCTAAACCCTAAATTCTTTCCCAAATCACATATACATAAACATTCTTTTCTCTATTTCTTTTCTCTTGTAATTTAACACATATATTCAATCCAATTATATAACAACAACAGCAACATAATCACAACTTCTAGGGCATATATGAGGATATTACAATTCTCTCCCCCTTAAATAATTTCGTCCTCGAAATTATCAGTACCATAACAATTTATTCTTAACAAAATACTATCTTAACTCCCATATGAAATTAATTATACGCTTAAGTCATTATATCATCAAATCATATAACTCCAACTCTCCTCTTTAGAATCAACCACCTTCTTTAAATTCTATAACTCATCATTCTATATGTTTATACATCTGGTTACTTTCTTAATCAAACATTCAAAAGATCACATTACATTTCCTATTAATATCTTTATACCAGAATCAGATCATCATATAGCACAATAATACTTTGTCAAATCTTTATATTTAATATATTTTGTTATTTCACCTCTGTATAATTACTCTCTTAACTTTAACATTAAAAACCATTGACTTATATCTGAACATTAATTATCCCTTCATTACAATCACTGTCTAAATAGACATTTATCACTCTCAATAGATAACAAAATCCTGATTTTTCATAAATGGAGTTATTTCTTTAGCATGCTTTTCACTTAACTTACATATTAATACATTATCTTTCAACTTATTTTATAGATAACCAATCTTTTTCTCTTCTTATCATGATTAACAATTACTATACTCCACTCATTCATGTCCAATCATACTTTAAAATTTACATTATATACATTATCATGTAAATACCTATTTTCTTAATACAACAATACACATTAAATTTTATTAATGATCCATAATCTTAGCCAAATCCAGATCAATTAATCTATCTGTCACAATATACCCACGTTCCAATCTTGTTCAATTCCAACCAACGATTAAGTAATCTAACTTATCATGAAATTTCACAATTTTCATATAAGTATAAATATAACTTAATTCCATAAGAGAAAACTTATATTCAATTTCTGCTCTCTTTCAATCTATTTTCAGTCAAATCATCATGATAACAAATCACTTCTAATATCTTTTAATATACACATAGTTTATTCTTTATTATCTTAGTATAATTTCCACCAATTCTCATAAAAATGTTATATCATACTTAATATCTATAATTCATTCACTCAAACTTTGAGTTCATTCCCTTAAACCTCAAGTTACATACCATAAACATATTCAGTATAACTTTCATTCATATAATATAATTTCTCCCTTTTACTAACTCTTCACATTTCCTATCATTGGTATATTTATTTTGATTACCTTTTTGTCATATTATCCATAACTCAACACATTTCAAAATTTTTAAAATTTTTTTTTTCACAGTTATAACCAAATTCTTAACATAAAAAAAATAATAATAATAAGGTACAACTTTAACCATCATAATTTTTAACTATACTTCTCAAACAAAATTGTCAACCTCACCAAATCCGTATTACAATCATTATATCTAAGATCCAAATCCATGGATAACAAATTAACCGATCCAAAATACTGAACAAAACACATGACTTTAAGAGATTAATATTCAAACCTAGAACTTTCAATTCAATACTGTTCTTTTATAATTCTATTCTCAATCTTAACATTTTTAGTATAACAGAAGTTAACACATTCCAACTTCGTTTCAACCAATTTGTATTCGCTTATATGATCCTTATCAACTTAACTCATGCTTTAACAATATTACTATATACATATTCAATCATATACAATTCTTATACAATTTCTATTCATCACTTCATTTCTAATCCATCTACAATCTCTTATAATATAATTACATAGAACTTTTCATATGTGAATACTTTGAAACTCTAAATATAATATAATCATCAAGTTCAATACTCATTATAACAATTTCCACTGTCCAATATTACTCAAGTTCTTTCCATTCTCACTTCCATCACATAATCCATCTAGCTTTACACAGTTCAAGACCTAATCTCTCTTAGGTCCACTAATACATATAACATTGTTTTTCCATATCACTAATTCTATAATTATACCACATATATCTTCATAAGCCATCCTCATAATGTGATTCACAAATGTGTTTATATATCATAATTTCATTCATATTGGAAAACTCAATTCACATATCATATACATGTATACACTTAATTATATGCTCTTATAGTATTTTCCTTTTTCATACATTCAATACAAATTTAGTGTTATCATTTTCTTTTAAACACTATCCTTCTCATTCTTCCAATATGATATAAAGTATTTATTCACACTACAAACATATATATTCCGACTATAGTAACACTTCATATTCATCTCAGTCACATTCCCAATGTGACATCTCTTTCACTTTCGTCTTTAAAAATATTTAGTACACTCCCATATTCATTCTTACCCTGTTCAGTAAAATGACTTAAAATAACTCATTTCTATTTACTTATCCACTTCCTTGATTATTTCAAAACAAATTCTCATACTATCAATCACATTACTCAATTCATAATACTTCCATATGCAATACTAGTCATTTCACTTAGCTCATGCATTGCATATACAGTTAACTATCAATATCCCAATAATCTTTATCAAATTCCACTAAAACTTTAACTTCTCAATTTACTACTTCGTTTAAGCTTCAATTTGCCAAACTCATCTTTTCTATCATCACTTTAAAAACATCTTACAAATATATATCACAAAGCAATATTAAAACATATAATTTCCACAATCATAAAGCTCACTTCAAAAATCTCAAATATCACATATTATCACCATTACCATGAGCTTTCACAATATCCAAGCATCTCACATTTCTAACATTGAATTTACTATGCTCGCATTATAGTAACAATACTAAGTTATATTCTTACTTAACCACTATCATCTCTTTTTCCTTTAAACACAACCTTAACTGTATACACATCCCAACTTTACATAATCACACTTTGTCTCTACTAAACAACTCATTCAACATTCCACCATACTCTCCTCATTTAAATAACATAACTTTCAATTTTAACAATTCGATATCATTTCCGCTGTCTAGTAAATTCAACATTAGCAAAACCAACATAAACTTTATTATAAAGAGGTTCAAAGTATAGAAGAAAAAGTACATACTCTTATCTTGATTTGATTTTCAACTCATTTTCAAATTTATTCTCCTTTTCATTTCTTTATGTTTCAATTCATATTATGTCCTACATAATATTGCTCATAAACATCAACATTACATTCCATGTTGCACACAACATGACATTTTCACATGCATCATCAATATACATATATCATATTACATTTCACAATTAGTTTCTCATAATCAATTAGGCACTATGCCTCAATTATAATTCATTTCCAACATCATTGTCAATAATCATAATTTCTCATCACATCAAAATAGTATACACATATATCATCAACTATATTGAACATCTCATATAACACAAATATTCTATAATTCATACAATGCCACATCCGAGACCAACCTAGGTGTCAATGCATATGCATGTATTACAAATTTCATTTCAAAACTTTTCCTTTTTACTTTTATTTAAACTTTTCAAAAAAAAATATTTTTTTTCTCACTTAGGCCGAGAATCTCGAACCTAAGCTCTGATACCAAAATAATTGTAACACCCCGATACCCTATATAAGTACTATGCGTATACCTAGTATACATACAGTAAATATATAAAGTATAAGGATGTCACTTTTCGTTACCTTTTAAAAACCTGTAACAGAGTTCAAACCATAATACATTAATTTAAATAACATTTACAAAATCATTATCTTTATCAAAAACTTCATTTATACATATAAATACTCTCTCGTCAGAAATACATCATAATTAAAGTTTATACATGTATGCATTACCCTCTACTTGGTCTCGACAAACTTTACTCTTCTTGTGGCATAACAAAAGACTTCATATCTTCCATCTATATACCTGCGCGAATAAACACTCGCGCTATGCCCGAGAGCTTAGTAGTCCAACTATAAAATATAAACATATAGTATAGAAGTATTGACATATAATGATACATCAATTCAATATATAATTAGTTCTTATCATATCTTCTTTTCTTTTTAATTTCATCTTTAATATATCCTAGCTAATTTCAAATATGATGTACATATATACATAATATTATCACCAACCCCAATGCATCACCAATACTCAAAACCAATATATTAATACCCCTACATTATATATACCATACCAATCATTATTGCAATACACAAATTACATATCATACAAATCATAAATCACATTTACAATAAAGACAACCTTTATCATCAACCACAATTCATTTACATATTACACTTAATAACATTATATTATTCACAATTCACCAAGCATAATTCATTATTAATACTCACAATCAATATTTCAATACTTGCAATTCACATTGACAATAAAGACAGACTCGGGCCCAAAACACTAATATGTTATTCAAAGTTCAGAGTTACTGCTTTGGTTCATAGTCACAATCATCACGCCCGTAGGCAATGTATATACATGTATCTCTATCCATGGATAGTGTAACAGACCCAGTCTCTTGGACCATCAACTCAACACATATGAGGAGATCCTCAACCCGGCAAGACTGTTACAAATCATATATCTCATATTCACAATTCTCATAGTGTAACAGACCCAGTCTCTTGGACCATCAACTCAACACATATGAGGAGATCCTCAACCCGACAAGACTGTTACCTTTCATCATTTCTTAGGCATGCCACCCAAATCCAGAACTCTGAAACTGAATAACATATTAAACAAACAATTCATTTATTATTTCGTTATCAATCTCATCATCAATTAGGCTAACATGCCTTATCTCTTTCAATTGAATTATCATAGCCAATCACAATGGTTTCATATCATATCATATCTCAATCCATATGATACATATAGCATCATTGATATCACATTTCAAAGTATATTATTCATATAATACATTGCCATACACAAGATTCACAATGCATATAACATAACATTTTCTCACTTCTCAAAACACATTAACATCATTCATTACTAGAGCATTTATCATAACAAATTGCACATACCTTAAGAATGATCCTCATTTCTTCCTACCTTTCCCATTTCATATTTCATCCTTTATATATATTCTTCATTTACATTCACAATATAATAGCTTATTTAACACTTTCATCCCAATGTGTTAATGTTCAAAGACATATAAGGATATACAATCAAATAGGGTTTATGCTTACCTGGTTAATGATCTTCACATCCTTCACATCATTCAATCATCACCTTAGTCCAATTATGTTAACAATATAATAGATCACTTAACACATTTGCAAACAAATGTGTTAAGCCTCAAATTATGTAATTAAATACAATCATATGTATTGGTACTTACCTCAAGAACTAGTCCCATCAATCTATACATTTCTTTTCTTTCCAAGAATTCTCCACATTTAGGTTAATGCAACCCAATCTCTTCAAAACCTAATCCAAAGGAATATTAGCAAAATGACCATATGAATAGTACATTCTGGTTTAAGACTCCATTTTATCCTTATTTTGAAAAATTGTATAAAACAATCTACTTGACTAAAAATTCTAAAATTTTTACAGAATTTAGTTTTGTATCTTAAAATCATTCCTTTAAAATTTCAGATCAAACTGAACACAAAATCTTGGTCAAATAGTTCACCTAACCAGACTGCCCCAATTGCCCTGCATCCTGGCAGCAGTTCTGAACTTTGTGAATTCCATAAATCAAATTCAATCAACGTGGTTCCAAATTATTTTTATCAAATACTAGACTCACTAAGAAACAACATATCCAAAATTCAATTGGATATGATTTTTCTACATTTTATTAAAAATCCCGAAATATAGCTGTCTCAGTTAAGGTACCTGCTGGAACAGGTCTAATAAAAATAATCTTTCTAAACTCATAACCATTCCAAAATCGAATCAACATATTTTTCAGTCATTCTAGACTCATAGAGGCACAACATATCAAAAATTCACTTCAAGAACATTTTTCTATAATTAATTAAAAATCATACAAGTCACAGCCTTTACTAATTGTAAAACAGAAAAAAAATTCACTAAACACAACTCTTACTCTTCCATCACCAACACCAACCTAGCTTCTTATCTTTAATTCCATTTCAACACTTTTACACACACCATACACAAACACACTCCATCAACCATCCATATCAACTCACCAATCCCAAACACAATTTCAAAAGAACAAAGGAAAATCAAGAGAAAGAACTTACCTAAGTTGTTGAATTCCACAAATCTTCAATTAAATCCTTTGATTCTCCCTTCAATTTGATGTTAGAATTAAACAAATCTCACTTTGCTCTCTCTTGTCTAAGGAGGAGCCAACCAACGTGGAGAAGAGAAGAAGAAGAAGAAGGAAATGAAGAAAAGACAAAATATCACCTCTTTAAATCTCCACCAAGTGATTCAACAAGAGTAATTACCTAAACACCCTTATACCATTTGTCTTGATTACCATTCATTACATGCCCTTTATAGTAACTTCACACTTAACAAAAATAAATATCTTCTTTCCTTGACTCTTCATTTTGACCAACTTATATGTTATATATATCATCATATACACAACATATACCATTCTCTCTAAACCCTAAATTCTTTCCCAAATCACATATACATAAACATTCTTTTCTCTATTTCTTTTCTCTTGTAATTTAACACATATATTCAATCCAATTATATAACAACAACAACAACATAATCACAACTTCTAGGGCATATATGAGGATATTACAGCAAGGGTTTATGATGGTGAGCCCCTTTGGCCAGGTTGGATGGGATAGTTCTTATGGCTAAGATTCTATAAGGTTAGCTCTTATGGCTAAGATCCAAGTGAATCAGTTTAACTTTTATGGCTAAGGTTTTATTTAGATGAGTTTGGTTTTCTAGTGTCAAACCATATAGTTGAGTGAGGCCCAGGGTAGTCCGTCAAAGTTCAAGACATTGTGGCTATGGGAGGTTGGATATGAGGGAAGACTGAGTAAGGTCCTTAATGGCTCAAGCCATGTGGCTTGGTGAAGACTGGTATGGTCCCTAATAGTTTGAGTCATTGTAGGGTATGGTCCCTAATGGTTCAAGCTACTGAGGCTCGGTGAAGTAGGGCATGGTCCTGAATTATTCAAGCCATGTGGCTCAAGTGTCTTATCTCTTTTAAGCTTGATTTGAGTTGTCCAAGTCTACTTGATTTAGTCTATATGGCCTTGGTTTAGGCCTAAGAGTTAATCCGTCCTATGTTCATGTATGAAGGGTTAAGCCATTGTAGCTATGATTCATGTCTAAAGATCAAGCCATTGCGGCTTAGGAACATGTCTGAAGTTCAAGTCATTGTGGCTTAGGTTCATGTATGATGGTTAGGTCTATACTTATAAGATAAGCAACTGCGGATTAGTTTTGATATCTAATGGTTGAACCGATATGGCTTATGCTTGTGTTTATGGGTTAAGCTAACTTAGTCCATGTGATTCATCTTGGATTTTAATGGACAATCCAACACGGCTTTATTTTGGTGACTAAGCTAATGTAACTCAAGTTTGATGATTGATAGCTATGTGGGATAAGCCTATACTGTCTAGTTTTATGAGCCAATACGGCTTAGGATGGCTAGGTTGATGTGGCTTAGTTTTGGAGATCGAAGGTCAAGTCAATTATGGCCTTATATTGAGGGGTTAGGTCAATGGGGCTTAGATTCAACGTGATTGGCTAAGTTAATACGACTCAATTTTATGCTAAATGATCAAGCTAATGTGGTGGGTTAAGTTGAAGGGGCTTAAGTTTGTGGGTTGAGCCTATAAGGCTTGGTTTCATGTTTGATGGTTAAACTAATATGGCTTATGTTTATGTGGTAAACCTTTGTAGTTTGGGTTTGCACTCTATGTGGGTTCATGATTGATGGGCTAAGTCAATGTGACTTATGTTTATGAGGTAAACTAATGTGGTTAAGGTTTATGTTTAGGGATAAGCAATGTGGCTTGGGTTTATGCTAATTTTGTTTAGGTTTATTGTTTTTTCAAGTCTATAATTTAACTTGGATTGAGTTTTAAAGGAATGGTACCTCAAAATTATAGGGATAGTGGCAATGAAATGCATGCATGGATGCATGAATTAAAACAATTTCATGGCATAGGATCATGGTACATGTAAAGAGTGGCTTGGTCTAAAGGGTCCATCACACTAGAACAATGATATACGTAACCATATGATAGATATTGAATTTGGCGTGGGTCCAATAGTACATACATGTCCGTTACACCTCAAAATGATTATGGATTAGTCATGGGTTGGATGCTTTTGCTACTCCCCAACATACCTAATGAAGGTTACCAGATGGATGTTACTTGCTATTAGGGTTTCCTAAAACTAAAAGGTAAAGAACCCTTATGCATGAATTAAAGGAGACAATTAATCAAAGAGAAAATGACTTTGAAAAGAGTCCATTAAAATTTATATTAAAAAATTTAAGGTCCCCAATGGAGTTGCCAATTGTGAGGCATCATCTGAGCAACTATTTAGCTCGCTCATAAATTGGGAGCCGAAATGCTCATTTGAGCTTATTCTCACATGATACTGCTGCGTACGGTCTCCTATCGATTTGATAAGCATCAGTTTAAAGAAAATGGTATTTTCTATTTTGAGAAAATAATTTACTCTCCTTTTGTTATGAGAAATAAAAGGTGGCTTTTATTTTTGAAAAAACCAAAATTTGAGAGTCGCCACCTTAATTTATTTTGTTTAGGAAAAGTTAAGGAAAAACTTATTTAATTGACTCCATTAATTTGATCAATTTTTACCTAGAAGGACACTAGTCTAAAACCAATCATGATGGGTCTCGAGCTAAGTTTTCAACCAATTTCAATAAAAATGACTTTCTCTTTGTTTGTTTTTAACCTTTGTGATTAAAAAAAGTAATTTTTATGGTTTATACCGAAATTAATCATGGATGACATAATAATGCATGAACATATAATAATATGACATCCACAAAATGGAGCATAAAAGATAATTATTACATTTCTACTAAAATAATTATTTCATGAGAGCTTCAACTCTAGCCCTTATGGATTTTAAGTCGAGCAAAAATTTCCAATTAATTAATTAATTGAAGAGACAAATATTAACAATAATGGCAACAATTGCAAAATGCACCAAATTTGCAATGTCACCTAAAATCTCAAGAAAAAAAATAATAACAAAAATTTTAAATGAAACAACCTGTTGGGGTTTTCTAAGTGAGGACTCGCCACTCAAAATAATATTCCAAGTGTGTACTTATCCCATTTGATTGAGAATAAGAGCTATAAATTGTTCATTCCTTTTATTGCAAATGGCTTTAATTAACTAATTTTAGTTAACTTAGATTACTGAATTGACAAGAGAAATGTGAGAAAATTTATACCTAGGGTAGTCGCTTCCTCAGGATGTAAGGTTAAAGTGATTTACCACTTCCTAGCTCCATTTAGGGAGTCCAGAGAAATAGATGCAGAGGGAGTCTTGAGAAATAAATGCAGAATGACTTTAAGTAAAAATAATTATGAAAGAATTTAATTGCATTTGATTAAATTGAGCAAGGATGGATAAATTTTGTTGTATTTTGGTGTTGGAATTAATTTCGACAGAGTTTTGGTATGCAAAATCTGGACCCCCATTGAAAAGTCCCCTATTTATAGAGGAGTAGAAAATTCAAATTGGAATGAGCTAGGCCGCACAAAACATGACCTGGTGTGGATGGACCATATACAATGTGGTCGACCCGCATCTAGTGTGGGCTGGCCTTACGCTCCACGGCCAATCTCATGCGCTGTGACTTGCTTTTTTTGTTCGTTTGAACTCTGATTCATGTGATTCAAGTTGTGCTGGATTTGTTATCATATGGGCTTTCATTTAGAAGTAAAATTGAGGATTTTTTTCCTTAAGTCCAAAATTAAGGTTTCTCAGGGCTGTTTTGGGCTTGATTGGGCACGTCTGAACTCCTATTTGTGTGATTCTAATTTTGTTGGAATTGTAATCACATGTAATTTAATGTAGGTGCAAAATTAAGGATTCACACATTGCTAAAAGGAAGCTAAGGGAGGAGTTGAATAGAAATGAAAGAACTATTTTAGGTAGTTCTATGATGACATGCTAGGGTTGAATAGAAAATTAGTGGAAAATAGATTCCCCATTAAGTCTGGATTTTAGCCTTACAAACAGCGTCCAAGAAGAATGTCTGAGGAAGTGGAACTACAAGTAAAAGAAGAAATTCAGAAGTTGTTAAAGGCAAATTTCATCAGGCCAACTAGATATATGAGTTGACTTTGAAACATTGTCCTAGTCATCGAGAAGAATGGGATGCTATGGGTCTGTATGGATTTTAGGGACTTCGATGATGCAACACCAAAAGATTTATATGTTATGCAAGTAGCAAATATGCTTATTGATTCTATAGCTAAGAATACTTTACTATCATTTATCATATGGTTTTTCAAGCTATAAGCATATCCTAATAGTAGGAGATGTTGTCTCCAAGACTGCCTTCTGGTGTTTAGGCTCTATAGGGACCATTGAATGGCTAGTGATGCCTTTTAGTACAAAGAACAATAAGGCAACGTACCAAAGGGCTATGATTGCCATTTTCATGTTGTTATTGGAAATTCTTTGAAGTGTACATCAATTATATTGTGGGGAGGTCAAAAATACAAACATGTAGATCACCTGAGGAGAAGCTTCGAAAGGATGAGGATACACAAGATAAAATTGAATCTATTAAATTGTTCCTTTAGAGTACAAGCAGGGAATTTCTTGAGATTTCTAGTGCTTCAAAGGGGAGTCAAAATAAATCCAAGGCTATTCTGGAGGCCCAACCTTCCAATAAAAAGAAAGAACTCCATAGATTCTTGGGCTAAGTTAATTACTTATGGTGTTCCATTTCTAATCATATAGAAAAACCAAGATGTTCTCAAAACTCCTCAAACTAAAAAATACAAAAGATTCACCAAGTGAAGGGATTCCCCTTAAACTATACATTTTGGTAGCCGAAGATTCCATTATATGTCTTGATATGTCCGACGGTCTAAGGGCTATGGATCAGTTTTGACCAAGTAGCCCACAAAGTCGAAGGAGATTGGTGAGCCTAAAATGGGTGTGCCTCTACTGACAACTTAAGCTTTGGGTAGAAATGGTTAGCATTCTTTTTCAGTTAAGCATGCTAGTGCTAGGGACGTACCATGATAGGTGACCTCCTGGGAAGGACTTGGCCTAATTGCATCATTTGCTATCGGAGCTTTTTTGTCAGTGCAGACCCTTAAATTTGGACCGATTTAAATTTAAAAAGCTTATCTTGGTCCATTATAAATTTAAATTTCTAAAACCTAATTTTAAAGATTAGAATTCAATTGGTTTGATTTTATATTCAAATTGCAAAAAAGTCAATGCTAAAAAATTAATTATTTTGGATCAATTTGAGTCGAGTTGGCTCATTTTAACCTCCCAAATCGATATGAGGTTAGCCTATATGAATTTGGGAGAGCCAAATTGATATGGGCATTGCCTCATACCGATTTGTGCATGCCAAATCAATATGGGTATTGCCTCATATTGATATGGGCATTGCCTCATATTGATATGAACTTTGCCTATATCAATTTGGTCAGCCCAAATCAATATTTAGTCTTTAATTTGACCAATCCATGTCCTAAAAGTATTTTGACCAGGCAATTTTATTTTCTAATCAAGCAAGTAAGTCTTTTGCAACTCAGATGAAGCAATTTTAGGTTTAATGAGGAAGTGATTGCTTTTTTCTACAAATATAGGATTAAAGGTAGAGCAAGCGGGGGTGGTAGGCATTAAAAGGTCAAAAAAACCCTAGCAGCAACATTGAGCAATATTGACAGAGGGTTAGCAGTCAACAACAAACACGGCATATTATGAAACCATAAACACTACACCATAAAGGTAGTAGCATATTGTATTTGTCCTGCTCGGCCAGAGTTTGAAAACATTACAAGATCAACATTTAATTATTATGGAGCTAATAAATGATGGTATATTCTAAATTTAACTCATTTGAATTAAGTGCAAGATGCTCTTATGATAATTTTAAATATTGAATGCATTTATCCTTTACTTAAAGAAAATTTTATATTCTATAATCATCAGTCTTTCATTTATATTAGTTTTGTTTTATAATCAGTGACTGTTTGACTTATAATTCAAAATAAGTTATTTGTTTCATCTAGTAGCTATCCGCAAGAGCATATATTTATCATAAATTAATATCCCAATAGCCAAAGTTCATTAATGTAATCATAGTAGCTTATTTAATCAAAAGTTTTAACACCACAACAGCTAAGTAATTATTTTTTTTAAACCCTAAAACCTTAATCCTATTTTTCTAAAACTTTAAAACTTTAATCATATTTTCTTAAAACCCTTATTCATAATTTAAAAACTCTAGTTTGTACATCCATTGTTTAATATGAATTTTAATGTAGAATTGATTATTTATGCATGATTATGCCTTGATGGATAGTTTAATTTTATGATGAATCTTTGAATGTCTTTTATTGATTTATTTTGGTTTCAAGAATTGTAAGAGGTATGCTTCTACTTTGTGGGTACCTCATTAGCTAAGTTCCATGTAAGTTAAAATTATTTCAAGTTTTGGATTAATGTAAAAGGATATGTTTTCATCTTTTGGTGGGTATCCTATTTATTTTAGACATTGGGCATGGTTGTAAGGGCATGTTTCCATCTTCTATGGATGCCTATTCATTAATTTCTTATGAACTTATTTTGATTTTAATACAATGATATTTTATTTTAATATTCGCATGTAGTATGGATAATATCTTAATTGTTATCCTAAGAGAGCAACCAAGAGGAGGTGAATTGGTTGGCTTAAGAAAAGATGGTTAATTCAAAAAATTCAAAGATTAAAAAGAAGTGTAGAAGATATAGAAGAATATTAAGTAGAAGATGGAACACAAAGATTTATATTGGTTTGGATTTACCTTAATCCTACATCCACTTCCTTAACAACTTGTTAAGGTTCCACTAGCTTTGAGTTTTTACAAGCTTAACTCTAACTTGGTGTTTTCTCTAGATCACACCAAACTACTTAAATGGTTTGAGATTACTTCCTCATAACCCTTACAAGAGTTTTCCCAGGCTCACTCTCACAGCCTAAGTATTTTCAAGCTCACACTCAAACTTAAGATGGTGTTTAGTGCTCACACCCAATACTCAATTAATATAAAAAGTGATTTTGATCCAAATAAAAGAAATATGTTCAAGAATGCTATTACAAATCAAAAACTTCTTAAACATTAAGTTACATAAGATATTTATAGCCTTCAAGTCAAGAATTAGCCGTTTAAAGTTGGGTCTAACATATTTGATTCTTGTCTTCCACTAATTTCTTAGCTAGAGCAATTTTCTAGTCGGACTTATAAAGGTCTGGTCAAAAGTTTTCTGGTCTAGTCAAAATTATGCATGGTCTGGTCATAGTATTTAAAATTTTTCTCAATGCTCTTCTAGCAATTGGTCCACGTGGCTTCCACTTATTAAGTGGAGATCCAATGACTTCTAACTTGTTTAATTTTTAAATTGTCCAATCGATCTTACATCAGGTCTGGTTAGACTTTTGTTGGTCCATCCAATCTTTTAGCATACCCTCGACCGGGAAACCTACTGGATATTCTGGAGGAAATTGCTTGTATGGTCCAGTCAGAATGTCATTGAGTCCGGTAGGACTTTCGTGGTACTCTGAGAAAATGGGAGTTACTTCTGATCGTGAATCCTTCTGTGTCTTTTTGGCACATTTGGTCGTCAATGGTTTGGTCGGTCTTCTATGTGGTTCCATTGAACTTTTTATATTTTCTTCAAAGGAAATAACTTCCTGCAAAATGAAACTTAGTGTAAGTATTAGGTAAATTCAATTTGATTGCCTAAGATAAAAAATAGGAGGGTTTGGTTAACAATCTCCCCCTTTTTGACTTTGGCAATTAAATTGAATTTGAAACTCTAAAAGTATAACAAATGTTTAATATGCTCCTGTAGACCCTTAATTTTTTACCCAATCCGATCTAATATGTTTTATTTAGCCCAAAATGATTTTTGTTGTCTAATTCATCCAAAATAATTTTAATTAAATAATTTTTACCTTAGTATTTAATTTTTATTGATAAAAATGAAAATAAACAAATAAAAAAATAAAAATAAAAATAAAATCAGAGTCGAAAAAAAATCGGTAGCAAAAAGTGGTCGCGCGGGCCCGTCTGCCCAGCAGCTCACCGGCAGGCCTGTGGGCATTTCGCCCGTAGGGATTTCCTGCGGGCGAAATAAGTTATTTTGCCCGCAGGAAATTCCTACGGGAGAAATAAGTTATTTTGCCCGCAAGAATTTCCTGCGGGCTGGCACGCCCACACTCCCAGCCACGGGCCCGGCTGCCCCAGTTTTAGCCAAAGCAAAATTTTTCGATGCAAATTTTTTTGAAACGTAATCCAATTAGGTTTTAATTTTTTTTTATTAATATTACTTACCTTAATTAATTTGGAATAAATAACCTTAAACCACTATAAATAAGGACCAAAGGCATTGAAATTAAGGGAGGCCAAGGAGGAAAAAAAAGGGTAGTAGCTTGATTTTTTGAAACCAAATCAGTGAAGGAAAAGGGAAACTCAATTCAAGTGATTTTTAAAAATGTGATCTTCTTTTCTAAAAGACTTAAAATTGTTATTTTTTCTTCTTAAAAACCTTAAAACTCTAATTAAACATATTTTTCAACAAAACCAAAATCAAATTCTGTTTCTTTTAAGATTTTAAAGTAGGTTCTATTTCATTCAAAAAGCCTTAAAAAACATATTTTCTACTTATAAAAACTTCAATCCATTTGTTTAAATTCATAAAACTTCATAAAAAATCAAATTGATTTCTAAAACCCTAAAAATTATTCATTACCCGACACCCAAATTTCAAAACCCTAAAATCAAAAATTCAAATTTTAAACCTAAAATAATGAACCCTAATCCTTTTAAAACCTTAAACCCTAACCTTTTTCTAAACTTTAATCCTTTAAAAGATTAAAAACTATAAAAACACAAATACTCTAAATTTCACACAGTAGCTTAAAAATACCATTTAAAACTATAAATCAAAGTATTTTAAAGTGTCTAAAACCCTAGTTTCATGATTTCACCATTCAAACCTTAATTTGGTTAATCAAAGAGTCTTACCAACCTTTTAAAACATAAAACCCTAATCTATTTTAATTCCATAAAAAGTCACAGTAGCTATAATTAAACTTTTATTTGCTTTATTCAATTCCATATTTATTTAT
Source organism: Garcia nutans (assembly GCA_947685225.1). Classification (NCBI taxonomy): domain Eukaryota; kingdom Viridiplantae; phylum Streptophyta; class Magnoliopsida; order Malpighiales; family Euphorbiaceae; genus Garcia; species Garcia nutans. Next base: position 33,120,294 of record CANTUV010000013.1, read on the forward strand.
TTCTTATGCTTTAATTTATTTAATTTCAATACTTGATTTATTTAATTTGTCATGGATGTATGTTTATTTTATTGATATTTAAATACTTTTGATGAATGATTTATTTATGATGAATGATTATTTACTTTTATCAATCAATTTAGATTTCCAAAAGTTGTAAGAAGTATGTTTCCACTTGGTGGGTACCTCATTATTTAAACATCATGTAATTTGATTTGCTTTTCTATTTTAGAACTTATGTAAAGGGCATGTTTCTACCTTTTGGTGGGTGTCCTATCTGGGCATGTGATGTAAGGACATGTTTCCATCCTTGGATGGGTGTCCATTTATTTGTTTTGTTTTGTTTGGACATTGCTTTGATTTTAATATAATGATATTTTCTTTTTATTGTGTGTAGTATGGATAATATTATTATATTTAAGAATTTTATAATATTAAGACCTGTAAAGGAGGCCAGTTCAAATGAACCGAGCGCTGTGGGGGTGCTGGGCTATTTCTCACCTTCACCACACGTACCCAACTTTCCGAACCCATTAAGGGGTTGGGGATTCCTTAGGAATCGAGTCATCCACCCCTTTCTTTTTTCTAGCCCGTCTGGGTGGCGACTCCATTTTCTCCAGACTTAGGTCTGTGTTCTCTAAGGCCCCAAGCCTAAATAGTGCCGAAGTCGCAAGAACCATTCCACCGAGAGTGGGAGCGAAAATCCCCGCTCACAGTTGCGACTCGACTGGGGATAAGAGAAGTTGATTCCGTTGGTCTTTATATTATTCTATTCTTTCTTATAATGATATTATCCATTGCATCATATTAGATTGCATTGTGTGCGTGAGTTAGGATGCCCGTGTTACCCGTGTTATGTTATGTAAGGGATACCATACTTTCACTCAAGGTATGGAGATCGAGCATGGCATAACCACTCATAGCCTCGTACCATTTGGTATATACTTGCTATGGGAACCTAAGCCTTTTAACCCAAAGACTAAAGCTCATGTAATTGGCCTAGTTACTTTCCTTAGGTTTTTTACCCCAAATGCATGTTGTTTGACTATGGATAATTTATCTTGGTTTAAATCATGGCTTATTTGGTTTGTTCTTTTTCTAATATGACCTAAATACATTTGCAAGCTCAAAATAAATTTTTCTTTAAAATCCAAAAGACCAAAACTATTTTCAAAACTTTTTAAGATGGTCTTTGGACATAAGACTTTTCTAAAAATAAATAAAAAATCCTTTGGCTCATGGCCCAAATACTAAGCCCAAAAATCCATTTTTCTAAAATCTTTTACAATGGGCTTAGAAACAAAGCTATTTTCACCCAACCTTTTCTTATAAAAAGCTTGCAAAAATATTTAGGTCAATTATGAAATACCAAAAATCAATTGTGGGCCTAGTTTACACTAAGAATAAATTAACTATGGGCTTGTTTTTGGCATGAACCACTAGTTACCTCTTTTCAAGTGTGAAATCTATTTATAATAAGCCTCTTAATTTCGTTTTAATCCAATATAGCATAAAAGCAATTTTAGTGGGTTGAATGGATTAAAACCTAATTAATGGGAATTATCATGGATTGATTTCCATTTTCAAAAATATAACTATTGGTTGAAACGTCCGAGGGAATTATTCAAAAGCAAGGTACCCCATGTTGGTATTTTGGTTAACCATATACCTAGGAAATGAGACTCGCCATTCGTGTGTGGATGTTATAAGGTTGGAAGGAACGTCCTATTTATCCTTATTTGTTGTTTGTGCATACATGCATACATGCATACATTTGCATCTCACCTCATTGATCCTCTCTGGCTCACAGCCCTGGATTACGATAGTTCTAAAGCTTATAACAATCCGACCTACTCTAGAGACGAAGCATCTAGCAACGACTCAATCACTTGCTCACCAAAAACAATGGAACCCGAATAAATTCAAAAGATGGTGGATGAGGCCCTCAATGCCAAGATGGAAGAAATCAAAGAGGCCCTAGCTGAGACCATGAAGAACCAGTTGACTGCAATCTTAGAGAACCATGCCGAGGCATCTGCTAGCACTAAGAAACCAAAGGACAAAGGGAAGACCAAAGTTAGTGAAGTGGTTTTTGATGATGAAAAGGTGATCATTGATGATGATGATGATTGGGCTCAATACTACCAAGATGTTCAAGAGAAGAAGAAAGAACCGTGGGTTGCTGAGAAAGCAACTATTAAAAAGACCGAGACATCCGATGTTGAAAAGATGATTGCTGATTTAGAAAAGAAATTAGAGAAGAAATTGAAAACTGAAGAGGTATCCGAGATCGACAAATTGTTTGAGCTAGATGAAGAAGTCCCGTACAAGTTCAAGATGCCATCTTTTGCAAAGTATAATGGCACTAGAAATCCTCATCTCCATGTGAAACAATATATCACTGCCATGCAGTCTGCCCGAGCTACTAAGGCTCAAACTCTAAGGTACTTCATGCTCTCATTGGATCATGCTGTCCAAAATTGGTTCAATACCTTAGACGATGGAACACAAAAGAGTTGGGATCTACTTTACAAAGCCTTCATCCAACAATATGGATATAATGTTGAGTTAGAAGTTACCTTGATGGAAGTGGGGTCCATTAGGCAAAGACTGAATGAGAATTTTGTAGATTATGTCAAGAGATGGAGAAACAAGGCTGCTTTGCTCAAGAAAAGGCCCGATGAATATGATCAAATAAGGATGATCGTGAGAGATGTCCTGCCCAATCTCCGCGAAAGGATGTCTCACACCCTTATAAGGGACTTCAAATATCTTCTCCAAGCTGGTCTACAAATTAAAGAGTGGGAAATGGAGAAGAATTGCTTTTCAATAAGAAGGAATGAGAAAGGGAACAACCAGCCTAACAGTCAAAGCACACAAAAAGAAGTTGATGTTAACGTAACCGGTCAAGGGAATAAAAGACAATTCTCAGAATTGGGGAAACCTCTATCTTGGGTCTTTAGCAAGCTGCAAAAGAAAGGGTTGTTACAGCCGTTAGCTCCTCGACCTCTACATAATCCACTGCCACCAAACTTAAATGTTGAGGCCTTCTGTCAATTTCATCAAATGCGAGGACATGAAACATATAAATGTGCTCGTCTAAGGCATGAGATTCAAGACCTAATCGATAGTGGCAAACTACCCGAGCCGAGTAAGCCCAACACCAAATACAATCCATTACCAAGGTTCAATAGAGTACCTCCACCGGCAACCTTCATAGTGGGAAAAGGATTGGAAGAAGATTTTGTTTTATCATCCTTTCAAGATGGGGATATTGAAGATGTGAAAGGAAAAGAAGCCTAACTCAATGAACTTTCCTTAGCTTGAATGTTGCTTTTCAATCTTACTTTCTTTAATATTTTGGAATTATTGTATTTTTCAAATTTAAATTTGTTTGAATAAATTATTTTTATCATAAATTTTTGTTGGTCTTTGTTCATTTTGATGCCCAACCAATGAGGAATTTAGCTTGATGTTTATAAGTTAATGTGTCTAGGCATCATGACTCGAATGACTTTACTAGATGAGGGAATTACTCTATAGCATTGAGTTGTGTATGCTTACTTAGAGAGGGCTTCTACATAATTATCTTTGTCTAGGTCTTAGTCAGTCTTAGAACATGCTTTGACAAACTTTCGAGGCGAAATTGAACTCTGCTTATTTAAGAGAGAGATGATCTAGGCATTGTTTGATTAGCCAACAACTAGTATCCACCCTATTAAATATCAATCCCTAGTTGTCCGTTTGAGCCTTCATAAAATTTTAGCTTTCTTTTCATTGGCATATAACCTCAACAACCTACTGTTGCGCTCTAATTAACTCTACCACAAAGCATCACTCGCAAGTATACGAGGTAGCCATAACAAAGGTGATCACCCCAAGGTCGTCTCACAAGGAAGCTAAAGTAGCTAATTGATTATCAGATTATAAATAACAAGTAATGAATAAATTTAGATTGCTATCAATTAAAGAAAACAAATTGATCGAAGTTTAAAACAAATAAAAGTAAACTGGACTGATGTATTGATTCACTTAATAGAATGGTCTAGGGTTTGCACTTCTCTACTACTTATTTGTATGAACGATTATTCCTTTCAACGAATTTAATTTCAAAGATTAAATCTCAAGCAACTCAATTAATCGAGTCAAGGAAATAAGCTCTCGCATTCAAACCTCTTTCAACTAATCTTGTTACAATTGAAATAATCTTTTTAATAGGTTATATCTCTAATTCACCTAAGTCCCAAATTGAATTGTTCCAGCATTAGACTTCATCTCTCAATTCATCATCTAATACCTAAAACACATAATTGGTGGCCAATCAATTATATAATACAATATTCTATTCAATCAAGGCTAAAGAAATCATAAAGTTAAGAGTAATAACCAATTCATACAATCATAGTAGATCCATACAAACCCTAGACTAGATCAAATTAGTTCATAATGCTATCAAACATACTCATCTCATTAATATTCAAAGAAATCAATCTAGACATGATAATATCCATAAATATAATTCCAATGAAATTAAAGAGATAAAGTTCAAGATCAAAACCAAATTACAAACTCCTTGAAGCTTCTGAAGAATCTCTTGTTCAGAACTTGCTCGAAGAATGCATCAATGGCTAGAACAAATCTAATCTAAGCTAGATTAATCAAAGTGTAATCAAAATCAAAGAAAACAAGATATCAAAACCCTAAAACTCTCTTTGATGGCTAAACAGCTCTCAAACTCTCAACAACCAACTCAAAATCCTAACTTTAATATTTATATGAAACCTCCGCGCGTCTTTATTAATCCATGAGTGACACGGCCAGGTTGAAGTAGACTTGGCCGTGTCTGAGGTCTTTGGTCCATGAGAGACACGGCCAGGTTGAAGGAGACACGGCCGTGTTAGAGGTGCAATGGAGGGACACGGCCACAAGCTTGGCCGTGTCCCTTGCTTGTGTTCACTTCTGTGAGAGTTTCTTCTTTTCTTCTTTGGTGTGATTGAGTGACACGGCCGTGTTGGAGGTCTCTAGGCTGTGTTGGACAATTTTGGAGGGACACAGCCAGTGACTTGGCCGTGTCCCTTGAGTGTGTCTTCTACTGCTTTATTTCCATCTTCTTTAGCTTTGGACTTGAGTGAGACACGGCCAAGCTAACCAATCCTGGCCGTGTTTGAGCTTTTTTTGGAGGGACACGACCAGTGACTTGGCCGTGTCCCTTGAGTGTGTCCATCTCTGTGTCTTGTGGCTTCTCTTTAGCTTGATATGGGACATAACCAGTGACTTGGCCGTGTCCCCTGCATGTGTCAGCTACTGTCCATTGATTTCTTCCTCTTGATTCCTTAGTTTTTTTTTCTTCCTTAGATGGTTCCTTGCATATTAAACCTAAAACAAAACTTGAAACAAACTTTAAACAGGAATTAAATAAACAATAACCAACAAAACATAAACACACACTAAAAACTAGGACAAAAATGACAAAAACACTGAAATAAATTAAAACTACCAAAATTAATGAAAACACTAAATAAACATATTAAAGCTAACAAAATACCTAAAGAAAACAATAATTATCATAATAAACAAGACACAAATCTATAACAAAAACTAATAAAACAACTACCCCACACTTAAAACTTTGCTTGTCCTCAAGCAAATTCACATGGCATAAATTAAAAACTCAAACAACCTTAACTATAATTCCAGTATATAAGATGAAATCCTTCAAGACTCAGACATAAATAATTGCAATTTCCTTCAATCAAGATTTTCTTAACTCATTCATTAATCCAGACATACAAATCTTATCTCTCTTCTAAGTGTTTCACTTGATTTCAAAGGTTAATTCACTCAAACCACTCATGACTGTATACTACCATAAACTTGCTTAATTATCCAATCTCCCTCACTGATTTTCTCAAGAAATAATCCGAAGGTCTTTTATTTGGATGTAATGGGGCTAAGGTGAAGGTGTGAGAGGAGACATTTAAGCTGGAGCATCAAGAAATGGAGTATCTATATTAGACAATACTCTTGCTAAGAAACTCATAACTTCCTCAAATGGCATACTCACCAACCCTTGATACTTTCACATACTTTCATACTTAAAGAAAAATACATGAGTCGACATTCCTCTAATGCTAGAAAATATATGAATTTTGTTTATATACATATCTTTTCTTTTATTTTCTCTTTCTCTTTTTCTTTTATTTTTATCATCATTTTTTCTCTTTTTTTAATATATATATATATATAAAATATAAACTTGCATGAAACATCTAGCTTAAAATGAAGAGGAAAAGAATAATCAACTCTTAGTCAAATACAATGTGCAAAGTATGCATTTCAACCCCAATTAGCAATACTATTTTTTATTTTTTTATTTTTTTTACTTGCTTACCCCACACTTTGAAATAAATCACCCTATTGTCATATCATAAAACTCCATTCCTTAATGCAGGTATGATGATAATAAGAGAATGTTAAGTTGAGAATTGTGTTGATCAAACAAGAAAAATGTCAAAGGCTCAACTTGGCTCACTAAGGAATTCAATATTAAGGGAAGTCTTTTTAAGCTAAAGGGCTAACCTAATTTGCCTTCATCATTTTAAAACTTGAGATAAAATCATAATGTGAGTTCAATTAGTATGAAAAGCAAGCTCTAGAGATGCAAAATCATGAAGGTGCACACTTAAGAAAAGAAAATCAATTGACACTAATATTCAATATATAAGGCTCAAAACTCACAAAGGTGGGTTCTCAAAAATTTATATGTCATGAATTTCATAATGTGAAAATTTATCCTGAATGAATTCAAATGCTAATTTCTATGCTGATACTAAAGTCTCAACTATAATGCTAGAATCACAGAAAAGATCAATAAGTTTTCAACAATTATGCCATGCACAACGTACAAAATAACAAATAAAGACAAATAAAACAGAAATTAAAGAAAAGCTTAAAGATTACCCCACACTTTAGAATTTACATTGTCCTCAATGGAAAACAAGAATAATAAAGAGAAAGAGTTAAAGGACAACCTGTCTTCCATCGTACCTTTGTGAGGCAAAACCCTAACTTTTCATCACAAACACAAATGTTCAAAAACAAAATACAAGAAAGCTTTAAGGTTTCCATTTATTTAAACTAAACATAAAATCAAAATTGCTAAATATAAAATTATAACTATGAAAAAGAAATGCAAACCGATGGGTTGCCTCCCATTTAGCGCTTCTTTAATGTCATAAAGCTGGACATCACTGCAAGGCCTAGGGATCATGGATCAAAGTGCTGTCAATGATCCTCACTTCTTGAAATCCTTCTTTATATGGTTTAACTCTCTGTCCATTTACTTTAAAAATCTTATTGGTTCGAGAGTTAAGCAATTCAATGGCACCAGAAGGACATACCTTAGTTACCTCGAAAGGACCACTCCATCGAGATTTAAGTTTACCTGGAAACAGACGGAGTCGAGAATTAAAAAGTAAAACTTTCATACCTGGACTCAATGTCTGTCGCACAATAAATCTGTCATGAAGTGCTTTAGTGTGATCCTTATAATTCCTGGAGCTCTCATATGACTTTGGGTTAAGGCACCTTTGGGTCTCCCTCACTGGTTTAGCCCCCTCTTCTAAGGTCAGTGTCAGCTCCAATTTATCTGAGGAACATGTCTGCAAGAAAACATCTGAAACAACTGCGTCAACACAATTAATTAAGGAACAATCCTCATATAAAGCAGTTGTAGGAATGGGAGAAGTGTTAAAAATAGAAAAATCAACAGTTTATCCCAAGACAGTCATTGATAATTTACCATTTTTAACATCTATTAAAGTGTTGGTAATAGCCATAAAAGGCCTACCCAGCAAAATAGTGTGTGCTGATGGTGTAGGGTTACATTCTTCCATGTCAAGAACTATAAAATCCACAGGTACTATCAACCCTCCAACCTTAACTAACACATCTTCTATAACCCCTTTCGGGAATCTAAGAGATCTATCAGCTAATTGCAACACCATTTTGGTTGGTTTAAGTTCCCCTAGTTCTAATTCTTGATATATAGAATAAGGCATCAAATTTACACTGGCTCCTAGATCACACATGCCATCAGTCCCCTTTCCATTCCCCACAGTAATTTGAATTATAAAGCTACCAGGATCCTTTAGTTTGGGTGGTAGTTTATGCTGCAGAACAGCACTAGCTACTTCTGAAACTATCACCTTTTCATTCGACTCATACCTCTTTTTCTTGGTGATCAGCTCTTTGAAGAATTTGGCATAAGCCGGTATGTTCTTTATTGCTTCAAGTAAGGGTAGGTTAATACTTACCTTAGACAGCATGTTGAAGATGTTAGAAAATTGCTTATCTTTTTTATCATCCTTCAACCTGCTGGGGAATGGTATAGGTGGCCGGTATGGATTGCTTGCCTTATGTAAATCTGTTGAAGGGGATTTCTCCGTTGATCTTTCTCCAGCACCTTTGTTCTCTGGTTCTCCTTCCTTCTTGTTCTCTTTGTCACCTGCATTCACAGAATTATTTTCAACATTAGTGTTAATTACCTTACCACTTCTAAGAATAGTCACTGATTGTGCCTACTCAGGTTGACTTGGGAATTTCCCCTTTTGTTGAATCTGCATCTGTTGTGCAAGTTTTCCCACTTGAGTCTCCACTTTCTTAAAAGATGCTTCTAAGGAATCCAGCCTCTTGTTGGTCATCTCTTGATTTTTAGCACTGACTTGGATGAAAGCTTGTAAACTTTCCTCCAAACTCTCTATCTTAGACTGCCCTTGATTTGAGGATTGGCCCTGCTGTTGGTTCTGTCTCTGGAGCAAATGGAAAGGCTGTTGAGCATTATTTGTTGTCCAAGAAAATTTTGGGTGATTCCGCCAACCAGGATTATAAGAATTGGAGTAAGGATCATTCCGGGCCCTTGGTTGAAATCCCCCCATAGCATTGACTTGCTCAGCTTCATTCCCATAAGTCTCATATGCGGAGGGGCAAAAATTTGCTCCATGCCCGAAAGTTCCACAAATTCCACACACTTCTCGAGTAGATGAAGAATTATTGTTCTTCATGTTCAGCATCTGCACCTGCCTTGTCAATTCAGCTATTTGATTGACCATCTCACTATTGGCTTCCAGTTGATTCACCCCTTTACTTCTTCCCCTTACACTTTTCTGTTGAGAATTAGCTCCCAACATCTCAAAGATCTCATAAGTTTCATCAGCTGTCTTATTTCCCATAGCTCCCCCAGCTGCGTTATCAACAGTATTCTGAAATTGCTGGGTTAAACCATCGTAGAAAAACTGATTAAGAAGTTGAAGTGGCTAGTGATGATGTGGACACTGGATCAATAACATCTTGAATCTGTCCCAAGCCTCATGAAATGGCTCTCCTTCAAATTGAGAGAATGTAGCAATCTTCCCTCTCAATTCAGTTGTCTTCTGATGAGAGTAAAACTTGCCCATGAACTTGTTATAAACTTGCTCCCAAGTTGTCAAAGAGTTTTCGGGCAACATCATAAGCCAGCTCTTTGCCCTATCCTTCAATGTATATGGGAAGTATCTCATCCTCAACTGATCCTCTGTTAGTCCTCCCAAAGGAAAAGTGTTGAGGGTAGAATAAAAATCCCGAATAAAGTTCAAAGGATCTTCATTTGGAACTCCATAGAATGATGGCAACATATTGTAATGAATGTTCTTCAACTCATAGTTTCTTGCTGCATCTGTCAATTTATGCAAGAGGTGGAAGTTCCAACGACAGGTCTAGCAAAATCTCTTATAGTCCTTTGTCTTTCTTCAGCCATTTTAACAGATTGTGAAGATTCTGACTCAAAATCAGAAGTGTCCTCCTCTGTAGTATCAAATCCTGTGTACAGTTCAAACTCTTCCCTGCTCCTTTTCACTCTCTAAATTTCTGGAATGACTGGGTATAGCTCTCCTCCAAGTGATCTTCTGCCTTGCATAAATAAAATTTCTAGAACAAAAGAATTATAAAAAGCAAAAGACAAATAAAATAAAAAGTAAATAATGAAAAATAATCTAAAATATCTAAGACTAATAAACAATTATGCAAATTAGCCTCCCCGGCAACAGCACCAAAAACTTGTTGCTCTCTAATTAACTCTACCACAAAGTGTCACTCGCAAGTATACGAGGTATCTGTAGCAAAGGTGATTGCCCCAAGGTTGTCTCACAAGGAAGCTAAATTAGCTAATTGATTATCAAATTATAAATAACAAGTAATGAATAAATTTAGATTGCTATCAATTAAAGAAAACAGATTGATCAAAGTTTAAAACAAATAAAAGTAAACTGGACTGATGTATTGATTGACTTAATAGAATGGTCTAGGGTTTGCACTTCTCTACTACTTATTTGTATGAACGGTTATTCCTCTCAACCAATTTAATTTCAAAGATTAAATCTTAAGCAACTCAATTAATCGAGTCAAGGAAATAAGCTCTCGCATTCAAACATCTTTCAACTAATCTTGTTACAATTGAAATAATCTTTTTAATAGGTTATATCTCTAATTCACCTAAGTCCCAAATTGAATTGTTCCAGCATTAGACTTCATCTCTCGATTCATCATCTAATACCTAAAACACATAATTGGTGGCCAATCAATTATATAATACAATATTCTATTCAATCAAGGCTAAAGAAATCATAAAGTTAAGAGTAATAACCAATTCATACAATCATAGTAGATCCATACAAACCCTAGACTAGATCAAATTAGTTCATAATGCTATCAAACATACTCATCTCATTAATATTCAAAGAAATCAATCTAGACATGATAATATCCATAAATACAATTCCAATGAAATTAAAGAGATAAAGTTCAAGATCAAAACCAAATTACAAACTCCTTGAAGCTTCTGAAGAATCTTTTATTCAGAACTTGCTCGAAGAATGCATCCATGGCTAGAACAAATCTAATCTAAGCTAGATTAATCAAAGTGTAATCAAAATCAAAGAAAACAAGATATCAAAACCCTAAAACTCTCTTTGACGGCTAAACAGCTCTCAAACTCTCAACAACCAACTCAAAACCCTAACTTTAATATTTATACGAAACCTCCGCGCGTTTTCATTAATCCATGAGTGACACGGCTAGGTTGATGTAGACTTGGCCGTGTCTGAGGTCTTTGGTCCATGAGAGACACAGCCAGGTTGAAGGAGACATGGCCGTGTTGGAGGTGCAATGGAGGGACACGACCACAAGCTTGGCCGTGTCCCTTGCTTGTGTTCGCTTCTGTGAGAGTTTCTTCTTTTCTTCTTTGGTGTGATTGAGTGACATGGCCGTGTTGGAGGTCTCTAGGCCGTGTTGGGCAATTTTGGAGGGACACGGCCAGTGACTTGGCCGTGTCCCTTGAGTGTGTCTTCTACTGCTTGATTTCCATCTTCTTTTGCTTTGGACTTGAGTGAGACACGGCCAAGCTAACCAATCCTGGCCGTGTTTGAGCTTTTTTTGGAGGGACACGACCAGTGACTTGGGCGTGTCCCTTGAGTGTGTCCATCTCTGTGTCTTGTGGCTTCTCTTTAGCTTGATATGGGATGCGGCCAGTGACTTGGCCGTGTCCCCTGCATGTGTCAGCTACTGTCCATTGATTTCTTCCTCTTGATTCCTTAGTTTTTTTTTTCTTCCTTAGATGGTTCCTTGCATATTAAACCTAAAACAAAACTTGAAACAAACTTTAAACAGGAATTAAATAAACAATAACCAACAAAACATAAACACACACTAAAAACTAGGACAAAAATGACAAAAACACTGAAATAAATTAAAACCACCAAAATTAATGAAAACACTAAATAAACATATTAAAGCTAACAAAATACCTAAAGAAAACAATAATTATCATAATAAACAAGACACAGATCTATAACAAAAACTAATAAAACACCTACCCTGAGCTATTGTGATACTTTTGACAAGTCTTATGATCACTAAGATGAAGAGGTAGGAAGATCAAAGATAGTTGAAGTTCTCAAGACCATAAGGGTAGTTGATGTTTTCAAGACCACAAGGATAGTTGATGTTCTCAAAACCTTAAGGGTAGTTGAAGTTCCCTTAATGTCTCCAATATATCAAGACAACATCAACATTAGAGTAACAAATGATTTATCCCTGTTAAAGAAGATTTATGTTACTCCACTCATCCATTATTGGAAGCCCAAGTTGGTACAAACAAGACAACTATGTTTGAGCTAGAACCAAAAAAAAAGAAAAAAAAAAGAAAAAAAAGAGAGAATAGAAAAAGAAAAAAAAAAGAAGAAAGAAAAAAATAATAGAAAAAGAAAAGAAAAAAAAGGAAGATAAAACCTGAAAAGGTGGTTCATAAAGCCGACTGAGTTATCTTTTACCTAAAGCAGCAAAAGGCTTCCATTTGGTTCATAAAGACATTTTTACTTGAATTGGCCCAACGCAACCAAAGATTCAATCAAAATTGGAGAAAAGGAGGGAGACCATCCAGTTCTTGAAAGTTTTGTACTTGATAGTCCAACAAGAAAGAAGGACAAAATGATAAAATGCTCAAAGAAAGGGAAGATTAAGGAAAACAAAGAGAAAGAAAAGGGAAGAGTAAGAGAAATAAAGAAAAGGGAAAAGAAGAAAAGAAACAGATTTAGGTCTTAAACTTTTTGCAAGGACAAAAACTGTCCCAATCAAGATCTAGATTAATGCTAAGAAGATAGATTGAATTTGGAGTCACACCAGCTCCAATCTCAAAATGGCCTCCACTTTAACCCATGTCCCTTATAGACCCCATTTCAAACCTATTAAAGACCTGTTGATCTCTCTTGGTAGGTAGAGTCTATTAGTGGAGATAGTTTGGATAAGCATGCATATGAGATAGACACTATTTAAACTCAAATGAGACCTTTGGCCAAGTAATGTGTATGTGCCTATCCGAAGTGCAACAATTCTTGCTTAAATAGAAATGATTCCCAAGTTTAGTACGGTAACTAAGGTTGTCATAGAGGTACATCGACATTAATTTGGCAAAGCCAACATTTGATTTCAAAATGAAAAATTCATAAATTTCAAAAAAAAAATGTTTTGTCATAACAAAGCCTTCAAGTTAAGGGAAGTATGTTGAACCTCCAAAGGACACATTGAGCAAAGAAAATTATTATTGGCAAAGTTATGAAGAAACTACCAACTGACATGCTGAAATATAGTTCAAAATAGATGAATCCCTGACTCTGCAACTTGGGACCTCCACCACTCATTATTTCAACATCTTGAAGATAAAAGCCACAAAGGCAAAATCTTTCTATCATTCCTATGCAAGACTTGAACGGGCGTCAAAAATAAGTCAATGAGAATACTTCTACTGATCGCCTCTGTCTGTGAGTCATGGAACCACTGTAAGTATTATTCATGCATATCATGCATACATGAGCATATCACATCACACTTTCTTGTCTTGTGTTGTCTATTCTTTGGCAAAATGAACAGCAAACACCTTGCAAAGTAAAGAATCAAAAGAAGATATCGAATCAGGGGGGCATAGAAAGCCCATTGCTTGAGAAAGCTCTAGTAATCTTGCAAAGAGAAGAAATACGTGCTTGTGTGAAGAACTAGACAACAACAACATCAATCAGAGTCCGCATAGAAAAATCATGGGTTTGAGCCTACACAGGGGGCAAAGTTTCTCCTTTTCAATTTTTTGAGTTTATATACCAAATATTTTTAAACTCACTTACGAATGTTTTGCCACACAGGGGGGCAAGGAGAGGATATAAGGTCCAATTAAAAATAGCTGAATTTTTGCAAAAGGAAGAGCAAAAGAATGGAACAACAAGTTAAGCTAGAATCCTCAACTAATAAAAGGTCAATCAAATCAAATTTAAATCAAGTTAGGATCGAGTATCCCAATCCAATTTAGGATCGAGTATCCAAATCAAGTTAGGATCGAGTATCCCAATCCAATTTAGGATTGAGTATCCAAATCCAGTTTAGGATTGAGTATCCAAATCCAGCTTAGGATCGAGTATCCCAAGTCCAGTTAGGATCGAGTATCCAAATCAAGTTAGGATTGAGTATCCCAATCCAGTTTAGGATCGAGTATCCAAATCAAGTTAGGATCGAGTATCCCAATCCAATTTAGGATCGAGTATCCAAATCCAGTTTAGGATCGAGTATCCAAATCCACTTAGGATCAAGTATCCAAATCCAGTCTAGGATCGAGTATCCAAATCCAGTTAGGATTGAGTATCCCAATCGAAATTAATATCGAGTATCCAAGTTTAGTTTAGGATTGAGTATCCAAATCCGGGTCCAAAACCCAAATTTCCCTTAGGTCCAGAACCTAGAATTATCCTCGAGTCTAGAACTCGAACCAGGTCCAGAACCCAAATTTTCCTTAGGTCCAGAACCTAGAATCATCCTTGAGTCCAGAACTCGAATCTGGGTCCAGAACCCAAATTTTCCTTAGGTTTAGAACCTAGAATTATCCTCGAGTCCAGAACTCGAATTCGGGTCCAGAACCCAAATTTCCCTTAGGTCCAGAACCTAGAACATCCTTGAGTCCAGAACTCGAACTGGGTCCAAAACTCAAATTTTCCTTAGGTCTAGAACCTATAATTATCCTCGAGTCCAGAACCCAAATTTGCCTTGGATCCAGAACCTAAAACCATCCGTGAGTCTAGAACTCAAATTGGGTCCAAGTACCCAAAACAAGTTGCCATATCAAAAATTAAGTTTTATTGCTTTTCACTCTCTTTCACTAAGGTTTCAGATCATTTAAGCAGGGGGCAAACTGTAGACCCTTAATTTTTGACCCAATCCGATCTAATATGTTTTATTTAGCCCAAAATGATTTTTGTTGTCTAATTGGTCCAAAATAATTTTAATTAAATAATTTTTACCTTAGTATTTAATTTTTCTTGATAAAAAATGAAAATTAAAAATTAAAAATTAAAAATAAAATCGGAGTCGAAAAAAAATTGGCAGCGAAAAGTGGTCGCGCGGGCCTGTCGGCCCACCAGCTCACCCGCAAGCCTGTGGGCGTTTCGCCTGCAGGGATTTCCTGCGGGCGAGTTATTTCGCTCACAGGAAATTCCTGCGGGCGAAATAACTTTTTTATTTCACCCGCAGGAATTTCTTGCGGGCGAAATAGCCGCCCACAGGAAGGCACTCCCACACTCCCAGCCACGGGCCCGGCTGCCACAGTTTTTGCCAGCACAAAATTTTTCGACGCAAATTTTTTTGAAACCTAATCCAATTAGGTTTTAATTTCTTTTTTTATTAATATTACTTACCTTAATTAATTAGGAATAAATAACCTTAAACCACTATAAATAAGGACCAAAGGCATTGAAATTAAGGGAGGCCGAGGAGGAAAAAAAGGGCAGTAGCTTGATTTTTTGAAACCAAATCAGTGAAGGAAAAGGGAAACTCAATTCAAGTGATTTTTAAAAGCAGCAACAGCACAAATTAAGCAATTCAAAAGCAAAAAAGGCTTGTCTTTGGAGCTAGTTCATCCAAGAAGAATTGTTTTTGGAGGAATCAACAAAAGAAGGTATGTTAAATTCTTTTTGATTTATGTTTTCACAGTAGCAAACCTATGAAATTAGGGTTTTTTAAATCAAAAACTTTAGAACTTTAATTTAATTTTTCCAAGATTAAAACACTAAAATGTGACCTTCTTCTCTAAAAGACTTAAAATTGTTATTTTTTCTTCTTAAAAACCTTAAAACTCTAATTGAACATATTTTTCAACAAAACCAAAATCAAATTCTATTTCTTTTAAGATTTTAAAGTAGGTTATATTTCATTCAAAAAGCCTTAAAAAACATATTTTCTACTTATAAAAACTTCAATCCATTTGTTTAAATTCATAAAACTTCATAAAATATCAAATTGATTTCTAAAACCCTAAAAATTATTCATTACCCGAGACCCAAATTTCAAAACCCTAAAATCCAAAATTCAACTTTTAAACCTAAAATAATGAACCCTAATCCTTTTAAAACCTTAAACCCTAACTTTTTTCTAAACTTTAATCCTTTAAAAGATAAAAACCATAAAAACACAAATACTCTAAATTTCACACAGTAGCTTAAAAATACCATTTAAAACTATAAATCAAAGTATTTTAAAGTGTCTAAAACCCTAGTTTCATGATTTCACCATTCAAACCTTAATTTCGTTAATCAAAGAGTCTTACCAACCATTTAAAACATAAAACCCTAATCTATTTTAATTCCATAAAAAGTCACAGTAGCTATAATTGAACTTTTATTTGCTTTATTCAATTCCATATTTATTTATTTCTTATGCTTTAATTTATTTAATTTCAATACTTGATTTATTTAATTTGTCATGGATGGATATTTATTTTATTGATATTTAAATACTTTTGATGAATGATTTATTTATGATGAATGATTACTTACTTTTATCAATCAATTTAGATTTCCAAAAGTAGTAAGAGGTATGTTTCCACTTGGTGGGTACCTCATTATTTAAACATCATGTAATTTAATTTGCTTTTCTATTTTAGAACTTATGTAAAGGGCATGTTTCTACCTTTTGGTGGGTGTCCTATCTAGGCATGTGATGTAAGGACATGTTTCCATCCTTAGATGGGTGTCCATTTATTTGTTTTGTTTTGTTTGGACATTGCTTTGATTTTAATATAATGATGTTTTCTTTTTATTATGTGTAGTATGGATAATATTATTATATTTAAGAATTTTATAATATTAAGACTTGTAAAGGAGGCCGGTTCCAATGAACCGGGCGTTGTGGGGGTACTGGGCCATTTCTCACCTTCCCCACACGTACCCAACTTTTTGAACCCATTAAGGGGTTGGGGATTCCTTAGGAATCGAGTCATCCACTCTTTTCATTTTCCTGGCCCGTCCGGTTGGCGACTCCATTTTCTCCGGACTTAGGTCCGTGTTCTCCAAGGCCCCGAGCCTAAACAGTGCCAAAGTCGCAAGAACCATTCCATCAGGAGTGGGGGCAAAAATCCCCGCTCACAACTCCCCCTTAATGAATGCTCCATTTGAATTGATTATTTTACAATGTATTTGTTCAATTTTTTAATTCAAATGTAATTTATGCATTCAAGTTTGGTATTCAATTCAATTTCTTAAGTAGTTTTCCCCCTTTGACAAAGGTAAAAAAATAAAGGAACCATGTAATGCATTGTGTTAGACACCAAAAGCAATTTAGTAAAGCAAAATTCAATAACAATTTCATTATTTTAAATAAACACAAGTACAAATGAAAAAGAAAATCTAAGGTCTAATCATCATTTTCACTTTCTTCATCCTCTTCTTCTTCTTCTTCTTCTTCTTCATCTCCCTCTTCTTCTCCATGTTCCTCTTCTCCATGATCTCCTTCCTCAACTTCCTTTGGTTGAGAGGCAGCCACTTCTCCTTCTTTTTGAGTATAGGAGCCATGAATGGAGGGTGACAAACTAGGTTCATCTTCAAAGCATTTTGGTAATCCTAATGCTTCTTGGATGGATTGAATGAGAGATGTCACTTGTAATCTTATCTATCCTTGAGCTTTGTGAGCTCATTTGACCTTGAATGTCTTGAAAAAGTTGAAGGATGGAGGATTGAGGTCTAGGAGTTGGGGTTCTTGGGAATTTCATTTGGAAAGTCTC
Organism: Garcia nutans; assembly: GCA_947685225.1. NCBI lineage: Eukaryota > Viridiplantae > Streptophyta > Magnoliopsida > Malpighiales > Euphorbiaceae > Garcia > Garcia nutans. The sequence continues at coordinate 33,137,917 of CANTUV010000013.1, forward strand.
TTCACCTTCATCTACAATCCTTGGTCTTTTTCTTTGTTGAACCCTAGCACCTAGTGCTCCTAGTATGTAGACATAGTTCCCATCATCATCCTTAATACATTTGGCATTTTTGAGATAACCAATGTGTTGCTCTCAACTAACACTACTACAAGCGACACTCACAAGTATACGAGATAATTGTAGCAACGGTGATCACCCCATGGTTGTCTCACAAGGAAAGAATTATTTTGCAATAGTTTGATTAGCAAGAAATTTAAAAACAAGAGTGTTATATTTGAAGTAGTGGTGAAAAGCAATTAAGATTAAAAGTAATGCGCGTAATGGTTGTACAAGATTAATACAATTCTAGGAATGGTGCCTAGGGTTGTAGATCAATTTAATCAAAGCTTAATTCTCAAATTATCCATTAAAATGACCTTGTATTTTAATTTGTTCCTTAAGATTAATCAATAATTACCAATTCATTAGTTTTCACATTTATGAATTAACAACAACCAATTGTGTTGAAATTACAAATTAATAAACCCTAGAACTTATATTTCTAATTCATTCTTAGGGTAGTTGATTGCATAATTCCAATATCAAATTTCACCTCTCAGTCCTTCATTCGATATATAGAGATCAATAGGTAGCTAATCTATCAACCTAACATTCAATCCAATACAATCAACTAGTAACAAGTTATATTAATGAAAATATCAAATCAAGTCATTCAATTAAATATACTACAAACCCTAGGCATGAGTAATTTAGCTCATCATCATCAGTTTAAAATAAATATTCATCTCATTATAAATCAAATCACAATTTTACATTGAAATATTAATGTTCTTAACAAACAATAACAATCTAGAAATGAATTAAAAGAGAGAATATAAAAACCCTTTGAAGATACTAAGAGTTGAACTTCTAGTCTTCCTCCTAGCTCCACTTTGAATGTGATGAAGAACTAACAAGCCTTCTTCAATCAATGGCTCTCCTCTTGAAAGATGGAATGGTAACTCTCTCAAGCCCACAACTCCTCAATCATGCTTTCTTCAAACCCTAAACTTCATAAGAGCTTGCTCACCCAATTTTATCCCCAAAAATGTTAAGAATCTTATTTATGGAAGATGAAGATGAAGGTGATGTTCATGGTCTCTCTCAAGACCATGAACAAGAAGATGAACCGAGAGAGAATCCCTTTCTGAAGATGCTCTAATGTGCATATGTATTTCCCTCTTCCACTCTTTTTAATTTCTTAAGACATAAAGCATGCTTTCCAACTCACACACTCCACTTTGTCTCCCACTTTCTCATTATTTAAGTCTTCATCCCATGAATTAGGCAACCTTTTCCTTCTTTTAATATTTCTTTTTAAAAGATGGCACTTGTTGTCCCCCATTTTATCCCCCATTTTGTGTAAAATAATTGAAGGAATTTTCACAAGACACGGCCAAGTCATAAGTGACTTGGCCATGTCACTCATTTTCTTGTGGACACGGCCAAGCCATGTGGCCATGTCCATGGCTGCCCAAATATTTTCTTTCTTTTCCAAGTGGGACATGGCCAAGCCTTGGCCGTGTCATGTGACATGACCAATGGCTTGGCCACACGGCCAAGGCCTTGGCCGTGTCTCTTGAGTGTGTTCTCCACTGCATTTCCCCCTTCTCTTGAGTGTGTTCTCCACTGCATTTCCCCCTTGCTTCTTCTTTGCTTTGTTCAATTGGTGAGACACGGCCAAGGCCTTGGTCGTGTCATGTGACACGGCTAGTGGTTTGGCTGTGCCTCTTCGGTGTGTCCACTTCTGCCTTTGTTTCTTCTTGTTTTATTCTTTGGCTTCATTTGGTAAGACAAGACCAATGCCTTGGCCATGTCTTGTGACAAGGCCAGTGGCTTGGCCGTGTCTCTTGCTTGTGTCAAGCTCTACTAAAATTTTCTACCTTTTTCCTTTGATAAGGGATACGGCCAAGCCATGAAGTGTCTTGGTTGTGTCTCATATTTTTCCACCTTAATAATCCATCAAATTGAATTAAAGCTCCATCATTTTGTTCTTCATCTTGGATCAAATACTTTAAACAAACTTTAAACACAAATTAAAAGAAAAATCAATCAAAAGCCAATAAAATCACACTAAAAACAAACACATAAATGATCAAAACAACGACCCCACACTTAATTCTTTGCTTGTCCTCATGTAAAGTCAAAATTAAAGCAAACTAAACAAGATAAATTTAGTCAAGTTCAATAGTTAAAGGATGTATCAAGACTCCCATTTTATTAAATCCACAATCATTATCAAATCAAGAACAATTAGTACTCAAGCAATTTAATAGCCAATTCATGCATGCCAAAATTTGTCACTCCCTCACAAAGCCTCTTAAGTGTTTAATCAGGTAGTGTTTAAGCTCTCAATAATCAATGAAAGATTATCTTTATTGGCTTGCTTATCAATCAAATCTCCACTACTTAATTACAATTAAGCATCAATCATAAGGTCTTTCATCGGGTTATAGTGGAGCTAAGGTAAAGGCATGATATTTAGGAAATGTGAGCTTATTCATTAAGTTCAAGAGCATTTCAAGAATGAAGTAACTGATCATATGTATAACCCAACGATCATAAAACACCTTCCTCTCACCTGCCCCTTGACATTAAAGAGCTTTTCAGGGGAACTCACTTATTAAATCTTGCAATGATTATTCCCAAACTTATTCCAACCCTACGAAAAAGAACAACTTCTATTATTTTGATTTTTCCCTCTTTTTTTAATTTATTATTATTATTTTTTTTTAAAAATAGGGTTTGCAACTAAAGAAAGATAATAATTTGTAATTTTGAACCAACTAAATTTAACCTCACACTTTATTTAACACAACACTCAATCACAAACGCTCTTAAAACGCTCTTGACCTAATGCAAGGGTAATAGTTAAAACAACAAGGTTCAAGCTAATGATGTTGTGAAAAAGAAAGAAAAGAAAAAAATGAAATAAGCTCAAAATTGGCTAACTAAGGTCGAATATAAGGTTGGTCTTTTTAAGCCAAAATGGGTTCAACTAATTGCCTTAATCATATTGATTCCTAATTGAAATTTTTATGTAGTCTCAAAATGCATGTCCAAGCAAGTTCTAGCAATTCATCAATCAAAGATGTTTACACACAATAAAGAATAATAAGTTGATGGCTCAATTCCTCACTAGTTTAAAGGTGATACAAAGAGTAACCATCAAAATTGACAATAAGCACCAATTCTAATCAATTCTCAAATTCATGCTTCAAAAATTCAAAGGTCATCTATCAACAATCTTATATCAATTGAACTTTTCAAAATTCATTTATTCAAAGAAAAACATTATCTAAACTGAACTTTTAAAATTCATTTATTCAAAGAAAAATATTAACTAAACTTAAACAAAGATAAGTTAAAAGTAAAAACACAAACTGCACCCCATACTTAAAGATTCACATTGTCCCTAATGTGAGCATGCATAAATTAAAAGAGCATAATTCAGATGAAGCTTAATCTTCATCGTTCCCATATGCAATATGAAGTGCTACTTCCATCCTTAATGAATTTTTCTTCCATGTTTGAAAAGATGAATAGCATGCAACTTAGAAAGGTACCTAGTGTATTGCAAAGCCTCAATAGCATCCTTTGAAGAGCAAGTGTCCAAAGGAAACATGTGAAGGTTGTCTTAGGGTGATCCTCCAATGCTATAGAGCTTGATAAAAAACTTTTTCAGTCTTCAACATGGTTATATATGTTTTTTGCTCTTTCTCACCACCGAGAGTGGAAAAGATGATCATCGGTTGCATACTATTCTCCCCAATCAAAGCATATTTCAAAAGTTTTGGGGTCTTTGTAAGTTTAACCAAGTTTAGTTGAATCTTGTTCTCTTCCACTTTAGAAATCTGAAGTCCTCTCTCAACAACCTCATCATTTAAGAATAACTTGCACTCCTCAATTCCTGAATTAAAATTTTCAAGCTCTACTTCCAAGGTCATAGCCATCTCAAGCTTATCTACACTATGTTCACTATCTTCTTTGGAGGGCATGTCATAGATTTCAGAAAGTGGCATACCTTGCTTCTCATCCTTCAATCTACTTGGGATTGGAATTGGTGGCATATACAGATTTGGAGGTTCATGCAATTTTGATGAAGTTGATGCTTCCAAATTCTCCTCCTCATTTGATTGACTTGGCTCCTCCTTGTTGGGTTGTATCTCCTCACCATTTTCTTCTTGATTAGTACCTGCATCAAAGGAATCACAATTTTTGTTATATATCACCTGATCACTCCTCAAAATTTTGATTGCATTGACTTGCTCTAATTTTCTAGGAAATTCCACTTTTTGGTGTTCTTGGAGTTGATTTTCCAGTTGCCCAACTTGAGTTTCCACCTTCTTCAATGATACCTCCAAAGAATCAAACCTCTTATTGCTCCCTTCCTGATTTTGTGTGCTAATTTGAATGAAGGCATTCAAATTATCTTTCAATGTGGGTTTCTTAAGGTGATCGAGATTTGAACATTGTTCTTGAAAGTAAGAACTTCTTTGGTAAGGTTGAAAAAATTATCGAGGTGAAATTTGCTGTTGGCTTTCCCAAGAAAAATTTTGGTAGTTTCTCTATCTTGGATTATAAGGATCGGAATATGGGTCATTTCTACCCCTTGGCTGAAAACTTTCAAAGGTATATTCTTCATCTTGCCTCTCTTGGTACTGTTCAAAACCAAATGAACACATGTTTGCACTATGTCCTACAATGCCACATGCTGGACATGCTTCACGAGTAGGCATAGGTGTAACACCCCTATTCCCCATATACGCACACCACATATACACTCAATATGTAATATATGTATACCAGATACAAGGATGTCATAGTCTTTTTGAAGCAAACTAACCTTTAATCAAATAATCATAATAGGTAGTAATAGATAAAACATGTCTTATTAAAACACATATACATATATACCACAATAGAACCCAAAAATTTATCTAAAACATTTGTTTAATAAGCAGCGGAAAAATATAGTGGAATATACATATGTATATATCAAATTCAATATTTGCAAAAAACATAGAGTCTATACATGCTTGGCTATTCGTCTCTATTCTTGAAGTCCACAATCAACACTTCCCAAGCCTAGACTTGATTCGGTCTAGCTGAACTCTCCAGTTCAACCTGATCTACCCTGTCACCTGCGCGATGAACCACAATCGCACTAAGCCATAGGCTTAGTGGTACAAACCACAATAACAATATGATTTAATGTAATGCAATGTCATACTTTCCAGAATTAGAAACAATACACAAGAATATCATATTTCTTAACTTTACATTTCATTAAATTATTCGATTATTTCATCATTCATGATTCACATTTAAGCAAAGACAAGCATCGGCCCAAAAGAAACTAATATGTCATTCAACTTCCAGAGTTACTATTTTGGTTTAATAATCACATTTATCAAGCCCGTAGGTGATTCATTATCACAATGAGAAACATCTCATATGTAACATCCCAACTAGGCTTCAAGGACTAGGCCCAACCAAGCTTCAAGGGGAGCTAAGCATCAACCCAACTTGGCTTCAAGGACCAAGCCCAACCCAGCTTCAAGGGATTGTTACTGTTAGGCATGCCACCAATAACAAAACTCTAAAAATTGAATAACACATTAGGCACACAATTCTTTTATTATGTCATTAACAATTGCATTCTCATTTTCTCATAATCATCTAGGCAACCATGCCCCAATTATTTCATTTGCATCATTATAGCCAACAACAATGGCTTCACATCTCATCATTAGGGTATACATAACCAATTGCATTTTACATACATTTTAAATGATCATTATATCTTTCACATTATGCAAATCATAGCATTAATCAAATATATCAACAATGTAATAGATTACTTAACACATTTACAACAAAATATGTTAAGTCCCAAAGTTATGTAAATGTATGCAACCATGTAAGGTTTATACTTACCTCAAGAGCAACTCACACCAATCTAACCACTTCTTCTTCCAAGAATCCTTCAACACTTGGATTAAGACAACTCAATCTCTACAAAACCTAATCCAAAAGTGATTATACACACTCACTTAGAGATACACATAAAATAATAAGGACAAGAACCAACTAGGGCAAACTCTACACATGACATGCTCAACAACACGGGCGTGTCCCTGATCGTGCCCTAAATCCATAACACAGAGCTTTGACACGCTCAGTGACATGGGCGTGTCACTAGCCATGTCAATCCTCCCTCAACACAGTAGCTATGACACGCTCAGTGACATGGGCGTGTCACTGGCCGTGTCAATGCTACTACAACACAGAAGTTGTGACACGCTCAGTGACATAGGCATGTCACTGGTCTTGTCACCCATCCAGAAAATAGAAATATTGACACGCCCAAAGACTTGGCCATGCTCATGGGAGTGTCAAGCTAAAAACAATGATTCCGAACCAACAATACTACATCCAACAAACATCACTTTACCCTTTTCCACTCCAAACAATCTTACCCAAAACCATCAATAAACCATAATAACCTTGCATAAACACCAAAACAACTCAAAACATACATCAAACACAAATCATATCATCATCAACCATTCACCAAACTCAATTCACAAACTTAAAAGAAAACCAAAGAATGAAGTTGGAAAGCTTACCAAAAGTGATGAAAACCCTTCAAACTCCAACTTGATCTCTTAAAACACCTTCAAATCTTGAGTTTGAGAGCAACAAAAATCCCTCTTCTTCAAGCTATGGTGATGGCCGGCTAAAGAGAAGAAAGAAGAAGATGAAAATGAAAGTCAACCCATTCATAGCCTCTTAAACCACACAATTCTATAATTAATCTCCACCAAGCAATTTAAATATTATAATATTACAAATATCATCTTCCACTTAAATAAATTTCCATTTTAAATAATCAATAACTCTCATTTGACCCTCTCATTAGTTGACTTGTATATGTTGTATATATCTCTATATATACAACATATGCATACTTCTCTTTTCCTCTCTTACCACTTAATCATATAAACATTTTGCATTTAATTCCATTTTTAACACTTAAAATTTCCAAAAGTTCTAGGGTATAGTTTGGGATATTACAATTCTCCCCCTCTACAAATAAATTTTGTCCTCTAAATTACCTATTCTCAAGTCTGAAACAGTTGGGGATACTGGTCTCGCATCACTTCTCACTCTCTCAAGTTGCCTCTTTCTTAGCATGATTCTTTCAAAGAACCTTCACAAGTGGCACTTTCTTATTTCTCAACTCTCTCACTTCATGTGCCAAGATAGCCACTGGTTCTTCTTCAAAAGTCAGATTCGGACTTACTTCAATAGATTCAACTGACAAAACATGAGATGGGTCTGATTTGTACTACTACAACATAGAGACATGGAAGACATTGTGAATTCTATCTAATTCAGGCAGCAAAGCTAAACGATAGGCAACTGGTCCAACTCTCTCCAATACCTCATAAGGTCTAATAAAACGAGGACTCAGCTTTCCTTTGCAACCAAATCTCAGAATCTTCTTCCAAGGAGACACTTTCAAAAATACTTTATCTCCAACACTAAACTCTATGTCTCTCCTCTTCAAATCTGAATATGATTTCTGCCGATCTGAGGCTACTTTCAACCGATCCCGAAATATTTTCACATTCTCTTCTGTTTCTTTAATCAAATCGGGACCAACCAATTTTCCTTCTTCAACCTCATCCCAACATAGAGGCATCTTGCATCTTCTACCATACAATGCCTCATAAGGTGTCATTCTAATACTGGATTGATGAATGTTGTTATAGGAAAATTCCATCAATGACAAAAATCTATCCCAACTCCCAGAGAAATCAATAATACAGCTTCTCAACATATCCTCTAAAATCTGTATCACCCTCTCTAACTGCCCAACTGTCTGAGGATGAAAAGCAGTGCTAAAATTCAACTGAGAACCCAAAGCATTATGTAAACTCTTCTAAAACCTTGAAGTAAACCGGGGATCTCGATCAGACACTAAAGAAATTGGGACTCCATGTAATCTTACAATCTCACGGATATACAGCTCAACTAACTTCTCTAGAGAATAGCCCATTCGGACTGGAAGAAAATGAGTTGTCTTTGTTAACCATTTAACAATCACCCAAATGGCATCATGCTTCTTCTGAGTCAATGGCAAACCAGTTACAAAATCCATCATTACACACTCCCATTTCCATTCTGGCACTGATAAAGATTGGAGCAACCCTGTTGGAACTTGGTGCTCGGCCTTCACCCTCTGACAAGTGAGACATTTGGATACAAACTCCTCCATGTTCCTCTTCATACCTGACCATAAATAATGTTGCTTCAAATCATGATACATCTTGGTATTCCAAGGGTGCATAGCAAAAGCCGACTGATGTGCTTCCTCCAAAATAATCTTTCTCAATCTTGCATCATTAGGAACACACAATCTATCTTTGTAAAAAAGGCCACCATCTCTCTCACATAAAAATCTCTACTCTCTCCTTTTTGACAATCCAAAATAATCTTCTAAATTTTCTCATCTGCCAACTGAGCCTCTCTAATCCGATTCAATAACACTGGCCTTAATTGCAAATGAGCTAACAAAGCACCATCATCACATGATTCAAAACTAGCATGCAACGCTCTTAATTAAACAAGCAATGAGAGCGAATAAGCAGTCAAACCTGCTAAAGACTTCCGACTCAAGGCATCAGCAACTACTTTTACCTTACCAGGATGATAATCAATCAAGCAGTCATAGTCTTTAATTAACTCCAACAACCGTCTCTGCCAAAGATTTAGCTCTCTCTGAACCCCCAAATATTTCAAACTCTTGTGATCCGTATAGATGAAATATTTCTCCCCATACAAGTAGTGTCGCCAAATCTTCAAAGCAATCACTATGGCTGCCAACTCCAAATCATACGTCGGGTAATTAAGCTCATGCAACTTCACCTGCCGAGAAGCATAAGCTATGACACCCTCCTACATCAAAACACAACCTAAACCACTATGTGAAGCATCATTGTAAATCACATATGGTTTATCTTCCACAGGCAGGGTAAGAACAGGAGCTTGAGTCAACATCTCTTTCAACTGCTCAAAGCTTGCTTGACACTGATCTGTCCACATGAATCTAACTATCTTCCGAAGTAATTTGGTGAGTGGAGTAGCTATCAAAGAAAAACCATTCACAAACCATCGATAATAGCCTGCCAAACACAGAAAACTTCTAACTCCAGTCACTAATTTTGGTGGACTCCAATTCAAAATGGCTTTAACTTTACTTGGATCAACTCTTATACCATCTGCTGACACCACATGACCGAGAAAAGTTACTTGATCAAGCTAAAACTCACACTTAGACAGCTTAGCATACAATTGCTTCTCCCCCAAGGACTGCAATATAATCCGCAAATGCTTATCATGATCCTCCTCATTATGTGAATACACCAAGTTATCATCGAGAAAGACCAGCACAAACTGATCTAGATAGGGTCTAAACACCCTATCCATCAAATCCATAAAAATAGCTGGTGCATTCATCAATCCAAAAGGCATCACCAAAAACTCATAATGCCCATACCTTGTACGAAAAGTTGTCTTAAATACATCTTCAACTCTGACTCTCAACTGATGGTACCCTGATCTCAAATCGATCTTGGAGAAAACTGCTGCTCCCTTCAACTAATCAAAGAGATCATCTATCCTAGGCAAAGGATACTTATTCTTGACAGTCACCTTATTCAACTGCCTATAATCGATGCACAGTCTTAAAGTACCATCCTTGTTCCTTACAAACAAAACAGGCGCTCCCCACGGAGACACGCTAAGGTGAACAAACACTTTATCCAACAACTCCTACAACTGCACCTTCAATTCTCTCAACTCAGCAGGTGCCATTCTATAGGGAGTAATAGAGATGGGATTGGTACCAGGCAACAAATTGATACCAAACTCAACCTCTCTTTCAGGGGGTATCCCTATAAACTCCTTAGGAAAAACATCTGGGAATTCAACAACTGTGGGTATACTATCAAGCTGAGAACCCATTACCCTGGTATCTACAATATGAGCAAGATAAGCATTGCATCCTTTTCGAATCAACCTCCTAGCTGCAACAGCTGAAACAAACATGGATGCAAGTTGTCTCTGCTCACTAGATACTGTTGCGCTCGAATTAAGTACTACTACAAGCGTCACTCGCAAGTATACGAGGTAGTTGCAGCAAAGGTATCGCCCCAAGGTCATCTCACAAGGAAGGTGTAGTTCGTAATAGTTTGATTGACAAGTAATTTAAAAATAACAGATTTTGTTGTTTGGAATGGTGCAAGATTAATTTAAACCTAAGATTAATGAGTGTGATGGTTAATGTATGTGATAGTTGTACAAGATCAAATTGATTCTTGGGAAGGTTCCTAGGGTTATAGGTCCATACAATCAATGCTCAATTCTCAATTGTCCATTAACATAACCTTGTAAATTAATTTTTTTCTTAAGGTTAATTAGTCAATTACCAATTCATTAGTTCTCACATTCATGAATTAGAAAATACCAATTATTTTACATTATCAAATTAACAAAATCCTAGAACTTATATTTATAATTCATTCTTAGGGTAGTCGATTGCATAATTTTGATATCAAATTTCACCTCTCGGCCCTTCATTCAATATCTAGAGATCAATAGGTAGCTAATCTATCAACCTAGCATACAATCCAATGCAATTAACCAACAACAAGGTACATCAATGGAAATATCAAATTAAAGCATTCATTCAAATATACTACAATCCCTAGGCATGGGTATTTAGCTCAACATCATCAATTTAAAACATTCATTCAACTCAATATAAATCAAATACAAATTGTTCATTGTAATATCAATTCGCTTAATACAACAAAAAACAATATTGAAATGAATTAAAAGATAGAATAGAAAAACCCCTTGTAGATGCCAAGAGTAGGATTACTAGTCTTCCTCCTAGCTCCACTTTGATGTATGATGAAGAACTCAAGCCCTCTTCAATGGATGATTCTCCTTCACAACGTGGAATGGTGCTTTCTCAAGTCACCAATCCTTCAATTGATTATGCCTTTGAGAGATGGAATTCTCAAGTCACCAATCCTTCAATGAAGCTTCTTCAACCTTTAAGAGCTTGTTAACCCACTTTATCCCAAAGAATCTCAAAGATCTTATCAATGGAAGATGGAGAAGATGGAGAGGATAGAAATGGAGGTTGAAGATGAAGAGCCAAGGGAGAGTGTCACTCTCCCCCCCCCCCACCAAAACCGTCTATCCCCCCTCTTTCTTTCTTTTTTCTTTTTTTCCACCAACCCTAGGCCTTGTCCCCTCCTTTTTCTTTCCTCTTTCATGCAAAAGAATTTAAATGTATTAAGGGTGACACGGCCAAGCTGGATTTGGCTTGGCCGTGTCTCTCATTTTTCTTTGGGACACGGCCAAGCTTGCTGGCCATGTCATGTGACATGGCCAGTGGCTTGGCCATGTCTCTTGCCAGTGTCGCCTTCTGCCTTCTTTCTTTTCTTTGTTCTCAAGTGGTGACACGGCCAAGCTCCTGGCCGTGTCATGTGACATGGCCAGTGGCTTGGCCATGTCTCTTGCCAGTGTCGCCTTCTGCCTTCTTTCTTTTCTTTGTTCTTTGGATTTTGCTCTTTAGGTGAGACACGGCCAATGGCTTGGCCATGTCTCTTGCCAGTGTCAGTCACTGCTTCACTTTCTTTGAGGGACACAGCCAAGATAAGGGTGACTTGGCCATGTCTACCAATTTTTCCTTGGACACGGCCAAGCTTCAAGCGACATGGCTAAGCTTCAAGCGACATGGGCAGAGACATGGCCAAGATGGTGCTTGTGTTCAATACTGCTTCTATTTTCATATGATTTTATTTTCTTAGGATGAAACACGGCCAAGACAATGAGACATGGCCAGGACGATCAGACATGGGCAATGACATGGCCAAGACAAGCAGACATGGCCAAGCTTCAAGCGACATGGCCATGTCATGTGAGTGTGTCAAGTACTGCCTATTTTCTTTTCTTTCTTGGTTTCTTTGGTTTTGGTCTTTAAGTGAGACATGGCCAGTGGCTTGGTTGTGTCTCATGGGTGTATCAAGCTCTACCTTGATTTTCTTTGAGGGAACACGCCTAAGCTTGATTTGGCTTGGCCATGTCTTGCTTGATTCATGCTCTTTCTTCATTATTTTGATCTTCCAAGGGAGTTTTTGCACTTAAACCTAAAACAAACACTTCAAACAAACTTTAAACAGAAATCAATCAAAACATTAACTAAAAACACTTAAAATCACAATAAAAACAAGTACAAAAATGACCTAAACAACTACCCCACACTTAATTCCTTGCTTTTCCTCAAGCAAGGTTAAGATCAAAACACACTAAAAAGATAATTTTGTTAAGTTCAAGAGTTATAAAGATGCATCAAGACTTCCCTATCCCTAAATCTGCAATCAATATTGAATCAAACAAAATCAACACCCATGCAATTAAGTGGTTATCCATGCATAACCTATGTTGTCGCTCCCTCACTAACTCTTACTAGTGTTTGATCATGGTGGTGTTTACACTTATAACAATCAATGAAAGATTATTGCCATAGGCTTGCTTATCAATCAAATCTCTACCACAAAATTACAATTAAGCATCAATCAAAAGGTCTTTTATTGGGTTGTAATGGGGCTAAGGTAAAGGCAAGATATTTAGGAAATGTGAGCTTAATCATTAAGTTCAAGAGCACTTCAAGAATGAAGTAACCGATCATTTGTATATACCCCAACAATTCCAAAACACCTTCCACTCATCTACCCTTTGTCATTAAAGAGCTTTTTAAGAGAACTCACTTATTAAATCTAAACATATTCCAACCCTTTCAACAGGAACATCAATTATTCTCATTCTTATTATTTTTTTTATTTTTCTATTCTTCTTTTTTTTATTTTATTATTATTTTTTTCTATTTTTGTTTTCTTTTTTAGGGTTTGCAGCTAAATAACATAATAGCTTGCAATTTTAAACCTACTAAATTTAATCACACACTTAATTCAATACAACACCCGGCCATAAACACTCTTAAAATGCTCTTGACCTGATAAAAGGGTAAGAGACAAATTAGCATGATTCAAAGTTGGTAGTGTTGCGAAAAAGAAAGAAAAGGGAAAATGAAATAGGCTCAAAATTGGCTAACTAAGGTTGAATATAGGGTTGGTCTTTTTAAGCCAAAGTGGGTTCACCTAATTGCCTTAATCATCTTGAAGCTTAATTAAAATTTTTGTGTAGTCTCAAAATGCATTTCAAAGCAAGTTCTAGCAACTCATCAATCAAAGATGTTCACCCACAAAAAGAATAATAAGTTGATGGCTCAATTTCTCTCTAGGTTAAAGGCAATGCAAGGAAAAACCAACAAAATTGACAATAAGCACCAATTCTACTCAATTCTCAAATTCATGCTTCAAAATTTCAAAGGTCATCTATCAACAATTTTATAACAATTGAACTTTTCAAAATTCATTTATTCAAAGAAAAACATTAAAAAACAGTAAGTAAACTTAAACAAAAATAACTTAAAAGTAAAAACACAAAATGCACCCCACACTTAAAGATTCACATTGTCCTCAATGTGAGCATGCATAAACTAAGAGAGAGTTTAGATGAAACTTGATTTCCATCGTTCCCATATACGATGTGTAGGGCTTCTTCCACCCATAATGCAATTATAGCCCATGTGTGATAAGATGGAAAGCACACAACTCCGAAAGACACGCGATGTATTGTTATGCTTAAATAGCGTTATTTGAAAACATGTGAAGGTCATCTTACGGTAATCCTCCAGTGCAATAAGAACGTGGTAATAATCTTTATCTTTGTGCAACATGGGCATATCATATTTCTGCTCTTCCTTACCACCAAGAGTAGAAGAAATGATTTTTGGGGACTCTTTAAGTTCAACCAAGTTTGGTTGAATCACTTCTTCATCCACTTTAACAATGTCAAGTTCCCTCTCAACAACCTCAGCATCTAAAATTAGCTTACACTCCTCAAGTTCTAAATTGGGCATTGCATGTTCTTCTTCTAAGGGCATACCCATCTCAAGCTTATTTCCACTTTCACCTTGGGAGTGCATATCATAGATGTTAGAAAGTTGCTTACCTTGCTCCTCATCCTTCAAGCTACTCGGAAATGGATTTGGTGGCCTATAATGATTGGAAGATTCATATAACTTTGGTGAGGTTGATGCCTCCAAATTCTCCTCCTCCGTTGATTGGCTTGACTCCTCTATGTTGGGTTGTATCTCCTCGCCATTTTCTTCTTGATTAGTCCCTACATCAAAGGAATCACAAAAATTGTTATATATTACCTGTTCACTCCTCAAATTTGTGATTACCTTAACTTGCTCCAATTGGCTAGGAAATTCCTTCTTTTGTTGTGCTTGGAGTTCATTTGCCAGTTGCCCAACTTCAGTTTCCACCTTCTTTAATGATTCTTCCAAAGAATCAAACCTCTCATTGCTCCCTTCCTGATTTTGTGTGCTAATTTGAAGGTAAGCATTCAAATCATCTTCCACTGTGGATTTCTCGAATTGATCTTGATTTTGTGCACTAATTTGAATGAAGGCATTCAAACTATCTTCCAAAGTGGGCTTCTTAAGTCGATCTCAATTTTGTGCGCTAGTTTGAATGAAGGCATTCAAACTATCCTCCAATGAGGGTTTCTTAAGGTGATCTTGATTTGAATATCATTCTTGAAAGTAAGAACTTCTTTGGTAAGGTTGAAAACAATTTTGAGGTGGAATGTGTTTATGATTTTTCCAAGAAAAATTTTGTTGGCTTCCCCAACTTGGGTTGTAAGGATTAGAATATTGGTCATTTCTACCCATTTGCTGGAAACTATCAAAGTCATCTTTTGCTTCTTGCCATTCTTGGTATCATGTGAAACCGAATGAGCATGTATTTGCACTATGCCCTGCATTGCCACATGCTGCACATATATGTCTTTGCGTGGCATAGGTGCTCTTCCTCTTGCATTTAGCATCTTAAGTTGATTCATCAATTCTGCTAATTGCCATGCCATTTCAAACTCATCGTTCCTATCATAAACTCCCCCGTGCCTTGAAAACTGCATCTTTAGAAAAGGCACTTAGCAACTTAAAGAAAATAAAAAAATAATTAAATTGAAAGAAAATCAAACAAAACAAATAAACAATTCAAAGAAAATAAACAAACAATTAAATAAAATCAAACTATCACTACTTAAGCAGCCTTCCCCGGCAATGGAGCCAAAAACTTGTTGCGCTCGAATTAAATACTACTACAAGCGTCACTCGCAAGTATACGAGGTAGTTGCAGCAAAGGTGATCGCCCCAAGGTCGCCTCACAAGGTAGGTGTAGTTCGTAATAGTTTGATTGACAAGTAATTTAAAAATAACAGAGTTTGTTGTTTGGAATGGTGCAAGATTAATTTAAACCTAAGATTAATAAGTGTGATGGTTAATGTATGTGATAGTTGTACAAGATCAAATTGATTCTTGGAAAGGTGCCTAGGGTTATAGGTCCATACAATCAATGCTCAATTCTCAATTGTCCATTAACATAACCATGTAAATTAATTTGTTTCTTAAGGTTAATTAGTCAATTACCAATTCATTAGTTCTCACATTCATGAATTAGCAAATACTAATTATTTTACATTATCAAATTAAAAAAACCCTAGAACTTATATTTCTAATTCATTCTTAGGGTAGTCGATTGCATAATTCCGATATCAAATTTCACCTCTCGGCCCTTCATTCAATATCTAGAGATCAATAGGTAGCTAATCTATCAACGTAGCATACAATCCAATGCAATCAATCAACAACAAGGTACATCAATGGAAATATCAAATCAAAGCATTCAATCAAATATACTACAAACCCTAGGCATGGGTATTTAGCTCAACATCATCAATTTAAAACATTCATTCAACTCAATATAAATCAAATACAAATTGTTCATTGCAATATCAATTCTCCTAATACAACAAAAAACAATATTGAAATAAATTAAAAAAGAGAATAGAAAAACCCCTTGTAGATGCCAAGAGTAGGATTACTAGTCTTCCTCCTAGCTCCACTTTGATGTATGATGATGAACTCAAGCACTCTTCAATGGATGATTCTCCTTTGCAACGTGGAATGGAGTTTTCTCAAGTCACCAATTCTTCAATTGATTATGCCTTTGAGAGATGGAATGGAGCTTTCTCAAGTCACCAATCCTTCAATGAAGCTTCTTTAACCCACTTTATCCCAAATAATCTCAAAGATCTTATCAATGGAAGATGGAGATGATGGAGAGGATAGAAATGGAGGTTGAAGATGAAGAGCCAAGGGAGAGTGTCACTCTCTCCCCCCAAACCGTCTATCCCCCCTCTTTCTTTCTTTTTTCTTTTTTTTCCGCCAACCCTAGGCCTTGTCCCCTCCTTTTTCTTTCCTCTTTTGTGCAAAACAATTTAAATGTATTAAGGGTGACACGGCCAAGCTGGATTTGGCTTGGCCGTATCTCTCATTTTTCTTTGGGACACTGCCAAGCTTGCTGGCCATGTCATGTGACATGGCCAGTGGCTTGGTCATGTCTCTTGCCAGTGTCGCCTTCTGCCTTCTTTCTTTTCTTTGTTCTCAAGTGGTGACATGGCCAAGCTCCTGGTCATGTCATGTGACATGGCCAGTGGCTTGGCCATGTCTCTTGCCAGTGTCGCCTTCTGCCTTCTTTCTTTTCTTTGTTCTTTGGATTTTGCTCTTTAGGTGAGACACGACCAATGGCTTGGCCATGTCTCTTGCCTGTGTCAGTCACTGCTTCACTTTCTTTGAGGGACACGGCCAAGATAAGGGTGTCTTGGCCATGTCTACCAATTTTTCCTTGGACAAGTCCAAGCTTCAAGCGACATGGGCAGAGACATGGCCAAGATGGTGCTTGTGTTCAATACTGCTTCTATTTTCATATGATTTTATTTTCTTAGGATGAAACACGGCCAAGACAATGAGACATGGCCAAGCTTCAAGCAACATGGCCAAGATGATCAGACATGGGCAAAGACATGGCCAAGACGAGCAGACATGGCCAAGCTTCAAGCGACATGGCCATGTCATGTGAGTGTGTCAAGTACTGCCTATTTTCTTTTCTTTCTTGGTTTCTTTGGTTTTGGTCTTTAAGTGAGACATGGCCAGTGGCTTGGCTGTGTCTCATGGGTGTGTCAAGCTCTGCCTTGATTTTCTTTGAGGGAACACGCCCAAGCTTGATTTGGCTTGGCCATGTCTTGCTTGATTCATGCTCTTTCTTCATTATTTTGATCTTCCAAGGGAGTTTTTGCACTTAAACCTAAAACAAACACTTCAAACAAACTTTAAACTAAAATCAATAAAAACATTAACTAAAAACACATAAAATCACACTAAAAACAAGTACAAAAATGACCTAAACAGATACCATCACACTTCTACCATCACTGGTTCTTAGGGTAACACACTTATTCTGACAGTCTACCATAGCTCCGTGCTTAGAAAACCAATCCATGCCCAAAATCAGATCATAATCTTTAAAAGGAATATCAATCAAATCACCCAAGAACTCCTCATCTTGCACCACAACTGAACTATCTCGGTGCACCATGCTAACTACCACACTATGCCCTAAAGGATTTGTCACCAAGACATCAAATCCTAAGGACTCAGTATGCAATTCAGACACAGGAAAAATGGATGCACTATGTATGAATGAGTAGATCCTGGATCAATTAGAACAATAATTGAAATGCCAAATAAAGAAAATGTACCCGCAATGACAGCTGAAGCATCCAGCTGCCTCTACATCACATACACTCGCTATGATGGCCCAGCCTCATCTGGCCTACTGCCTCCAGATGTAGAGCCTGCTCTTTGACTAAACCCAAGTCGACCGCCTCTACTGAAACCTCTACCCCATCGACCTCCTTTGCTACTGCTGGGTCGAGAAGCTATAGTATCAGTCTGTCTATCCTCCAATAGCTTAGGGCAATCTTTGATAAAATGATCCTTGTGACCCACATCTAAAACATACTCCTGGACCACCCGTCTTCCAACAAGCTCCCCCATGTGCCCTACCACCGTGAACACATGTAGGTGGAATGGATCTCTGAACCACTGGAGTTGGAGCACTAGCTACTGAAACTATAGGTCTCAATCTCTGCCTCTGATATTGAACTGTCCTGCTAGGCTGCCTGTGGCTCCTACTGATCCTCGAAACAAAGCTTCCTCTATCTCTCTTCATAGATGATGACCCTGTCTCCTAACTCTAGTCTCCTCCTCAGTAGCAGCTGCTGAAATACCCTATGCTCTCTCAACACTTTTGGCAACTATAACCAACTGAGAAAAATCTTGGTACCAAGAACCAGCAACAATACACATAATAGAGGGCCTCAACCCCTCCTCAAATTTTCTGCATCGGTCTATCTCATCCAAAATAATTCCACCGGCATAATGACTCAACCGGATGTATTCAATCTCTTACTCTGTCACTGTCTGGTTATCTTGTCTTAGATTCAAAAACTCCATCTTCTTGGCATCCTTATACTCCCTTGGAGTATACTTCTGTTCAAACTACCACAGAAAATCACCATAAGACAAGGTCAGTGGATCATCCATGGCATGTGGAACCGTCTTCCACCAATCATACGCATCTCTTTGTAGTAGTGATCTAGCATAATCAAATTTCTCTTCAGAAGTAGCTTGTAACTGGATGAATACCCTCTGAACTCTATCCAACCACTACTCAGCTACCGCAGGATCTGTGGTACCAAAGAAATCCTCAACCCAAAACTTCCTCAATTTATCATAATGCCTCACCGGTACTTGTGGCTGTGGTTGCGGTGGCGGTTGCTGCACTGGAGCTTTCCTCAATAATTCTACCATATGACGTAACCAAACCGGCGGAATCTCATCAGCAGCTGGTCTCTCTAGCACAGGAGCAGGTGCCTCTCCAGCTCTCTCAATCTTAGCTCCATCTCTACCCTCCTCAAGAGCTACACTCTTAGCACTACCTTCTATGGACTAACGTGACTGAGACGCCATCACTACCTATATCTACAAACATAGCAGATTATACCTCATCAAAGTTTAGAAACTGCCAATGCCAAAGCATTTAACTTATTCAAAAACCATATTTTAAAATCATAAATTTTCTTTTTCTTACAATTCACCTAGGTTGAGAATCTCAAACCTAGGCTATAATACCAAAACAGTTGTAACACCACTATTCCCCATATACATACACCACATATACACTCAATATGTAATATACGTATACCGGATACAAGGATGTCACAGTCTTTTTGAAGCGAACTAACCTTTAATCAAATAATCATAATAGGTAGTAATAGATAAAACATTTCTTATTAAAACACATATACATATATATTACAATAGAACCCAAAAATTTATCTAAAACATTTGTTTAATAAGCAGCGAAAAAATGTAGTGGAATATACATATGTATATATCAAATTCAATACTTGCAAAAACATAGAGTCTATACATGCTTGACAGTTCATCTTTGATCTTGAAGTCCAAAATCAACACTTCACAAGCCTAGACTCGATTTGGTCTAGCTGAACTCTCCGGTTCAACCGGATCTACCCTGTCACCTGCGCGATGAACCACAATCACACTAAGCCATAGGCTTAGTGGTATAAACCACAATAACAATATGCTTTAACGTAAAGCAATGTCATACTTTCTAGAGTTAGAAACAATACACAAGAATATCATATTTCTTAACTTTACATTTCATTATATTATTCGATTATTCATCATTCATGATTCACATTTAAGCAAAGACAAGCATCGGCCCAAAAGAAAATAATGTCATTCAACTTCCAGAGTTACTGTTTTGGTTCAATAATCACATTTATCAATCCTATAGGCAATTCATTATCACAATGAGAAACATCTCATATGTAACATCCCAACTAGGCTTCAAGGACTAGGCCTAACCAAGCTTCAAGGGGAGCTAAGCATCAACCCAACTTGGCTTCAAGGACTAAGCCCAACCCAGCTTCAAGGGATTGTTACTGTTAGGCATGCCACCAATAACAAAACTCTGAAAATTGAATAACACATTAGGCACACAATTCTTTTATTATTTCATTATCAATTCCATTCTCATTTTCTCATAATCATCTAGGCAACCAAGCCCTAATTATTTCATTTGCATCATTATAGCCAATAACAATGGCTTCACATCTCATCATTGGGGTATACATAACCAATTGCATTGTACATACATTTTAAATGATCATTATATCTTTCACATTATGCAAATCATAGCATTAATAAAATGTATCAACAATGTAATAGATTACTTAACACATTTACAACCAAATGTGTTAAGTCCCAAAGTTATGTAAATGTATGCAACCATGTAAGGTTTGTACTTACCTCAAGAGCAACTCACACCAATCTAACCATTTCTTCTTCCAAGAATCCTTCAACACTTGGATTAGGACAACTCAATCTCTTTAAAACCTAATCCAAAAGTGATTATGCACACTCACGTAGAGATACACATAAGATAATAAGGACAAGAACCAACTAGGGCAAACTCTACACATGACAAGCTCAACAACACGGGCGTGTCCCTGATCGTGCCCTAAATCCACAACAAAAAGCTTTGACACGCTCAGTGACATGGGTATGTCACTGGCCATGTCAATCCTCCCTCAACACAGTAGCTATGACAAGCTTAGTGACATGGGCGTGTCACTGGCCGTGTCAATGCTACTACAACACAGAAGCTGTGACACACTCATCGGCATGTCACTGGTCGTGTTACCCAACCAGAAAATAGAACTATCGACACATCCAAAGACTTGGCCGTGCTCATGGGCATGTCAGGCCAAAAAACCTAATTCCGAACCAACAATATTACATCCAACAAACATCACTTTACCCTTTTCCACTCCAAACAATCTTACCCAAAACCATCAATAAACCATAATAACCTTGCATAAACACCAAAACAACTCAATACATACATCAAACACAAATCATATCATCAACAACCATTCACCAAACTCAATTCACAAACTCAAAAGAAAACCAAAGAATCAAGTTGGAAAACTTACCAAAAGTGATGAAAACCCTTCAAACTCCAACTTGATCTCTTGAAACACCTTCAAATCTTGAGTTAGAGAGCAACAAAAATCCCTCTCCTTCAAGCTATGGTGATGGCAGACCAAAGAGAAGAAAGAAGAAGATGAAAATGAAAGTCGACCCATTCATAGCCTCTTAAACCACACAATTCTATAATTAATCTCCACCCAGCAATTTAAATATTATAATATTACAAATATCATCTTATATTTAAATAAATTTCCATTTTAAATAATCAATAACTCTCATTTGACCTTATTATTAGTTGACTTGTATATGTTGTATATATCTCTATATATACAACATATACACACTTCTCTTTTCCTCTCTTACCACTTAATCATATAAACATTTTGCATTTAATTCCATTTTTGACACTTAACATTTCCAAAAATTCTAGGGTATAGTTTGGGAAATTACAATAGGTGCTCTTCCTCTTGCATTTAGCATCTTAAGTTGACTTGTTAATTCTGCTAACTGCCATGCCATTTCAGAATTAGCATTCATATCATAAACTCCCTCGTGCCTTGAGAATTATAAATTTGCAATAAACATATAGTAATTAAATAATAAAAATAATCAAACTACTAACAACAATTGCCTTCCTCAGCAGCGGTGCCAAAAACTTGTTGCGCTCGACTAACACTACTACAAGGTCATCTCAAGGTCGTCTCACAAGGAAGGAATTATTTTGCAATAGTTTGATTAGCAAGAAATTTAAAAACAAGAGTGTGATGTTTGAAGTAGTGGTGAAAAGCAATTAAGATTAAAAGTAATGTGCGTAATGGTTGTACAAGATTAATACAATTCTAGGAATGGTGCCCAGGATTGTAAATCAATTTAATCAAAGCTTAATTCTCAAATTATCCATTAAAATGACCTTGTATTTTAATTTGTTTCTTGAGTTTAATTAGTAATTACCAATTCATTAGTTTTCACATTCATGAATTAACAACAACCAATTGTTTTGAAATTACAAATTAATAAATCCTAGAACTTATATTTCTAATTCATTCTTAGGGTAGTTGATTGCATAATTCCAATATCAAATTTCATCTCTCTATGCTTCATTCAATATCTAGAGATCAAAAGGTAGCTAATCTATCAACCTAACATTCAATCCAATACAATCAACCAGTTAGAAGGTATATTAATGGAAATATCAAATCAAGTCATTCAATCAAATATACTACAAATCATAGGCATGAGTAATTTAGCTCATCATCATCAGCCTAAAACAAATATTCATCTCAATATAAATCAAATCACAATTGTATATAGAAATATTAATGTTCTTAACAAATAATAACAATCTAGAAATGAATTAAAAGAGAGAATATAAAAAACCCTTTGAAGATACTAAGAGTTGAACTTCTAGTCTTCCTCCTAGCTCCACTTTGAATGTTATGAAGAACTAACAAGCCTTCTTCAATCAATGGCTTTCCACTTGTGAGATGGAATGATAACTCTCTCAAGGCCCTAAACTTCACAAGAACTTGCTCACCCAATTTTATCCCCAAAAATGTTAAGAATCTTGTTTATGGAAGATGAAGATGAAGGTGATGTTCATGGTCTCTATCAAGACCAAGAACAAGAAGATGAACCAAGAGAGAACACCCTTCTGAAGATGCTCCAACATGTTTATGTATATCCCTCATTCATTCTTTTTAATTTCTTAAGACACAAAACATGCTTTCCAACTCACACACTCCATGTAGTCCCTTAATTTTTGACCTAGTCTGGTCCAATATATTTTGTTTAGCCCAAAATAATTTTTGTGTTGTCTAATATATTTTAATTGGTCCAAAATAATTTTTTTTATCTTAATTAAATAATTTTTGCTTTATTATCTAATTTTTATTAATAAAAAATAAAAATAAACAAATCAAAAATAAAAAAAAAGTTGGATTGCGGCGAAATGGCTTGGCCATTTCGCTCGCAGGAAAAACCTGCGGGGAAAATGGCCGCAGGCCTTCTCCCACTCGCAGCTGTGGCAGCTTTTTCGCCAGCATAATTTTTCCTACGGCAGATTTTTCACCAGCGCAATTTTTCCGCAGTAGTTTTTTCTCCAGCAAAATTTTTCCGACGCAAATTTTTTGAAACCTAATACAATTAGGTTTCGGTTTCCTTTTCTTATATAATATTGTATGCCATGTGTAACTAGGAAAAAACCACAAAAAAACTTCTATAAATAAGTATAATTACAACACAAAAAGGAGAGGAGAAATTAGGAAGGAAAATCTAGAGAGTTTGTAAACCAAATCTGGGAAGGAAAACTTTAATCAAGCTGATTTTTTGAGGGCAGAAAAGCAAGGCCAGAAACGATCAAAGGCAGCAATTGTCTTTGTTTTAATTCATCCAAGAAGAATTATTTTTTGGAGGAACCATCAAAAGGAGGTATGGATTAAATTCTTGTTTTGTTATATTTTTCACAGTAACATAAACTATATAATTGTGGCTTTCAAAATCAAAATCCCAGAACTTTAATTTAGCTTTTCAAAAGTTAAAAACACTAATTCATTGCTTTATTTTCTAAAGAATTTAAAGTTATTAATTTAGTTTCTTCAAAACCCCAAAATCCTAATTTACTTTCCAAATCATTAAAAACCTTAAATAATATGTTGTCTCTTTCCAAAAGCCTTAAAAACTAATTTTTTTTGCTTTATAAACTTTAAATCGTTGGTGTATTTTCATAAAACTCCCTAAAAATATTCAATTGCTTTTTTCAAATTCTAAAATTCTATGATCACCCGAAATCCTAATTCAAAACTTCTAAAACCCTAATTCAATTCCTAAGCTCAAAATAGTAAACCCTAACCCCTTAAAACCTTAAACCTTAATTTTTTTTCTAAACATTAATCCTTTAAAACTTAAAAAGAAAAACATAAAACCACAAATATTTTAAATTTACATAGTAAGCTTGAAATCATCATTTAAAACCATGAATCAAAAGTATTTTAAAGTGTCCAAAACCCTAGTTTCATGATTTCACCATTCAAACCCTAATTTGTTAAATCAAAGAGTCTTACCAACCTTTTAAAACATAAAAACTTAATCTATTTAATTCCATAAAAAAGTCACAGTAGCCAAATTCTATGAATTCCAAAACCTTAAATACATGAAATAAAGAGCCCTAAATGGAAACAGTAGCTATAATTGGACTTTTACTTGCTTTATTTAATTCTTTATTTGATTATGCTTTAATTTATTTAAATTCAATGCTTGGTTTATTTTATTTATCATGGATGGATGTTTACTTTTTATTGATATTTAGTACCTTTGATGAATGATTTACTTATTATGAATGGTTATTTACATTTATCAACTTATTTAGATTTCCAAATGTTGTAAGAGGTATGTTTCCACTTGGTGGGTACCTCATTAGTTAAATTCATGTAATTTAATTTGCTTTTCTATCTTAGAACTTATGTAAAGGACATGTTTCTACCTTTCGGTAGGTGTCTTATTTAGGCATGTGGTGTAAGGACATGTTTCCATCCTTGGATGGGTGTCCATTTATTTGTTTTGCTTAGACTTTGCTACATTGCTTTGATTTTAATATAATGATGCTTTCTTTTAATTATTGTGTATAATATGGATAATGTTGTTATACTTAAGAATTTTATATTATTAGGTGCTGGGCCATTTCTCACATTCCCCACACGTACCCAACTTTTCGAACCCATTAAGGGGTTGGGGATTCCTTAGGAATCGAGTCATCCACCGCTTTCTTTTTTTCCCGGCCCGTCTGGGTGGCGACTCCATTTTCTCCTAACCTAGGTCCGTGTTCTCTAAGGCCTCGAGCCTAAACAGTGTCGAAGTTGCAAGAACCATTCCACCGAGAGTGGGGGCAAAAATCCCCGCTCACAGTGATGACTCCACTGGGGATAAGAGAAGTTGATTCCGTTGGTCTTTATATTATTCTATTCTTTCTTATAATGATATTATCCATTGCATCATCTTAGATTGCATCGTGTGCGTGAGTGAGGATGCCCGTGTTACCCGTGTTATGTTATGTAAGGGATACCATACTTTCACTAAAGGTATGGAGATCGAGCATGGCATAACCACTCATAGCCTCGTACCGTTTGGTATATACTTGTTATGGGAACCTAAGCCTTTTTACCCAATGACTAAAGCTCATGTAATTGGCCTAGTTACTTTCATTAGGTTTTACCCCAAATGCATGTTATTTGACTATGGTTAATTTATCTTGGCTTAAATCATGGCTTATTTGGTTTGTTCTTTTTCTAATATGACCTAAGTACCTTGTAAGCTCAAAATAAACTTTTCTTTAGAAAATCCAAAAGACCAAAGATATTTTCAAAATTTTTCAAGATGGTCTTTGGACATAAAACTTTTCTTTGACTCATGGCCCAAATACTAAGTCCAAAATCCATTTTTCTAAAATCTTTTACAATGGGCTTAGAAACAAAACTATTTTTACCCAACCTTTTCTTACAAAGAGCTTGCAAAAATATTTAAGTCAATTATGAAATACCAAAAATCAATTGTGGGCTAGTTTACACTAAGAATAAATTAACCATGGGCTTGTTTTTGGCATGAATCATTAGTTACCTTTTTTAAGTGAGAAATCTATTTATGATAAACCTCTTAATTTAGTTTTAATCCAATATAGCATAAAAGCTACTTTAGTTGGTTGGATGGATTAAAACCTAATTAATGGGAATTATCTTGGATGGATTACCATTTT
The DNA here is from genome assembly GCA_947685225.1 of Garcia nutans. Lineage (NCBI taxonomy): Eukaryota > Viridiplantae > Streptophyta > Magnoliopsida > Malpighiales > Euphorbiaceae > Garcia > Garcia nutans. The sequence continues at coordinate 33,163,839 of CANTUV010000013.1, forward strand.
TGAAAATATAACTATTGGTTGAAACGTCCGAGGGAATTATTCAAAAACAAGATACCCCATATTGGTATTTTGTTAACCATATACCTAGGAAAATAGACTCGCCATTCGTGTGTGGGTGTTATAAGGTTGGAAGGAACGTTCTAATTATCTTTCTTTGTTAATTGTTCGTGCATACATGCATACATGCATATATTTGCATCTCATATCATTGATCCTCTCTGGCTTACAACCCTGGATTATGATAGTTCTAAAGCTTACAACAATCCGACCTACGCTGGAGATGAAGTATCTAGCAATGTCTCAATCACTTGCTCACCTAAAACAATGGAGCCCGAACAAATTCAAAGGATGGTGGATGAGGCCCTCAATGCCAAGATGGAAGAAATCAAAGAGGCCCTAGCTGAGACCATGAAGAACCAGTTGACCGCAATCTTAGAGAATCATGCTGAGGCATCTGCTAGCACTAAGAAGCCAAAGGACAAAGGGAAGACCAAAGTTGGTGAAGTGGTTTTTGATGATGAAAAAGTGATCATTGATGACGATGATGATTGGGCTTTGTTAGACAAAAGATCTCTATTTTGATCCTTGACAACTCAAATGGATGATCTATTTAACTTGTGTTTAAGAATCTTGTTGCAGGATTAGGTTGCCTTAAGTAAAGCAAGACAGAACAATTCTAGCGGTCGCACCAGACCAGAATACGACCGCTACATGCAATTACAGAATGAAACCTTATCACAGTAGGTTTCGCGGTCAGAAGTTCGACCTCAGTCGCGACCGCGTATCAAGAATGGCGGCCGTCCAAAATACTTGCCCGACCGCTACTCAAGGAACTTAAATCATTACAATCACAGTAAGGTTCGCGGTGACAAGAACGGTGAATGATTCGACCTCGCTAATCAATTTAGCGACCGCCCATTCAGAATCGCGACCGCCCAACAATTCAAGAAGAAATTGCTCAAAGAGACAGTAGTGTTCGCGTCCACAGGTGCGTCCAGAAGTTCGACGCGAAACTGTGAGTTCGATCGCGAGATTCTGCATAGGGCGACCGCGAGATTCAAATTATGGCGGACATTCAGTTTTGCTCTGTCAGAGAATGACATGTAATATGACCGTTGTAAACCCACTTGAAGATTCAAAAAGGGCGACCGCACCTCTGCTTGGCGCGACCGTCCCGACAAACAAAGCATGGGCAAGAAATGGTCCGACAAACACAGCATGGACAAGATTCCAGCTGCAGAGCACTAAAATTCGACCGTTGTAGCTTTTTCAAAAGCAGCGACCGTCCCTTGTTAAAGGACGACCGCGAGAAGCATGAGAGCGACCATCCTTGCATGAAGGGCGACCGCGAAGTGCTTCGGACAGTTTAAGTAAAGAAGGTCTATTCTGCCAAGACTTTATTCAAAACTTCAATAACGGCTAGTAAGACCACATTGGCTATAAATACAATGTCTCTATGAGAAAACAAATAGTGAAGTGAAAAGAACAATCAAGAAATCAGATTTTCATAGCCAAGCAACAAATTTTCTTTTACTTAAACTTACAATTAAATTGTAATGAATGTTAGGTGTGATCATTGAAAACACCATTGTATAAGTTTGAGTGTAAGCTTGGGAAACACTTGGGTTGTGAGAGTGAGCCTTGTAAAACTCTTGATTGGGTTGTAAGCCTTAGAAAAACACTTGTGAAGTTAGGTGTGAACTTGTGAAAACACCAAAGTTGGAAGTGAGCTTGTAAAAACTTCAAAGAATAGTGGAACCTTAACAAGTTGTTAAGGAAGTGGATGTAGGATTGAGGTAAATCCGAACCACTATAAATCTTGTGTGTTCTTTCTTTCTTTCATTACTCAACCAACTTTCTATTCCGCATTTGTGTTTGTTGAGTTTTTTAATTTGCCATCATTTCGTGAGGAAACCAATTCACCCCCCCCCCCCTCTTGGTTGCCATCTTGGGACAACAATTGGTATCAGAGCCCTCAGATTTCTTAAACTTAATTGTGAAATCTGATCCACTATGGCAACTTCTTCTTCATCAAGCTCTCATGGAAATCTTAACTCTATTCTTAGACCCTATTTTGATGGAACTGATTACTCATACTGGAAACACAAAATGTACTTGTTTCTAGATAGTGAAGGGATTGAACTATGGGATTTCGTAGAAAGTGAGTGGAAATCTCCTAATCATGAAGTTGACGGTATTCAAGTTCCTCTTCCCAAAGCTCAATGGTCAACTAGCAATATCAGAGATCGATTCAAGAACAATAGAGCTGCTTCCATCTTGATGAACTCCATTTCAAGAGAAGAAGGTGGAAGAGTTCAACATTTAACTTGTGCACATTGCATTTGGAAAACACTTGAAAACTACCATGAAGGTACGACTCAAGTAAGATTCACCAAAAAACAAATGCATGTTGTAACACCCCCATATCCAATGCACACACACTACAACCACAACAATGTAGCATAAGTGCACCAAACATAGGGATGCTACGGTTTCCTTAACATTCAAAACATTTTAAACAAAACCATAACCTTTCAATTATATACATTATAGAAAAATAGGTCATTTACTTATAAAACAAAACATATTAGATATACATATACATTTAAATATTACACAGCGGAAGTTATAAAATATTTACAAATTTACATTATAAACATTACTTTACAAAATATAAAAGAAATATACATGATTGGCAAGTCAGCTCTGATCTTTAAGCTCCCAAAATTAACTCTTCAATGTCTACTCTCACTCGGTCTCGAAGAGCTCTCGGGTTCGATTCTATCAGTTCTATCACCTGCGCGATTAAACACTATCGCGCTAAGCCAAGGGCTTAGTAAGATAAAACATGCAATCGATATGCTTAGATGCTATACAATGCCAATTCTGATTTATATCATATATGTAACAACATAGATGCAAAGCTAACAACATACCTTTACATTTCATAACCTAACATACATATATGTATCTCACAATTCAACATCTTTGCATATACTTTATTAGTTAATCATTTAATCATCCATGAACAACACTAAGCAAAGACAAGCATGGGCCCAAGACACACTAATATGCCATTCAATTTTCAGAGTTAATGCTTTGGTTTTGTTATCACATTTATCAATATCAATATCATATACCCAACTAGGCTTCAAGGATTAAGTTCAACCAAGCTTCAAGGGGAGCAAAGCATGCTAAGCATCAACCCAACTTGGCTTCAAGAACTAACCCAACCTAGCTTCAAGGGTTGTAACATCTCAATTAGGCTTCAAGGATTCAATCCAACCTAACTTCAAGAGATTGTTACTATCATTAGGCATGCCACCAACAACAAACTCTGAAAATGGAATAACACATTAGCCACACAATCCATTTAGTTCTCATTCTCAATTCTCATTATCATTTAGGCAAACATGCCTCATTTATCTCCATTGAATCACCTTAGCCAATAACAATGGCTTCACATTTCATTTCACAATATAACACTTCATTATTCAAGTGTATATTTATCTCACATAGCATCATTCATAAATATCAACATTTCATTCCATATTAATCATGAAACACATTATCACTCACAATGCATAATATAACAAGGCTCAATCTCAACAATGCAAGAACAATATATATATAATTCATAGCTTTAGGATCATTCACAAGTGTTTTTAATTCATCCCTTGGTTTAAGTATGTTTATGTTTAGGTTTAGAGGCCAAACTACCTTTGAAGAATCTAAACTATGCAAACAAGAACAAAGAAATCAAGCAACATTCAATTCATTTGTGGGACACGCCCAACTCACTTGAAGGACACGCCCAACCTAGTTGAGGAACACGCCCGTGTCTTTAACAATAAAAGAGGCAGTAGCCAATTCAAATAATTGACACGCCCAGCACCTTTGATGGACACGCCCGTGTCACTAAAACCAAAAGAGACAGTAGCCAATCCAAATAATTGACACGCCCACTCCCCTAAATTGCTTTTGGCCTTGTCACCAAATCACAAAACATTAACTAAAACCAACACTTTCTCAATTGCACTCAAACACAATATTCATCATATAACATATTTCACATGAACATAATCAATGTTCTAAACACATATTCATCACAAGAACCACTTCATCACACATTAATATCACAATTAAACACATATTCACCACAAAACCCTAAAACCAACATCCTTCTCCATCCATCCAAATCAACAACCACCATTTCCAACAACAACCTCCAATTAAACTCATAACTTAAAATTAATTTAACACTTGAAAACACAAAACAACACATCTCAAATTCACTAAATCACAAAATCACCAAACCCTAATTCACTTCCAATACAACTTCCAAATAAGTAAAAAAAAAAAACAAGAGAATACTTACTTACAAAGAAGAAATTCCACAAATCTCTTGTCAAATCCTTTGATTGCTTCTTCAATTTGCTTCTATCATCAAGAACACTTCTTTTTCTCTTTTCAATTTGGAGAGCCGGCCACCTCTTGAAGAAAGAAGACAATGATCAAGATACAAAGTCAAATTTTGCTTTTAATCTCCACCAAGTGTTCTTATCCAAGCAATTACTAAAACACCCTCAATCATATAACTAACCTTTGTCTCATATAAGTCCTTATATGTAATTTCATTAACAACCAAAAATATCTTCTTCCACTTAACCATTACCTTGACTCTTCATTTGACCACTTTATATGTTATATATATCATCATATACACAACATATACATTCAATTCAATTTATAACAACAACAACAATAACAATAACTACAACAATATGCAAAACTTCTAGGGCATAAATGAGGATATTACACATGTTCATGAGTATGAGCTATTCAAGATGAAACCAAATGAAAATGTCACCGACATGACAAATCGCTTGCTTGCTATTGTCAATGAACTAAAGAAGTATGGCAAGGTATATGATCAAGGTGATGTAAACAGTAAAATCTTGAGAGCCCTAAGAGCTAGAAAGAACTTTGAATCCAAAGTATCATCCATAGAAGAAGCTCATGATCTCAGCACATTAAGAACCGACGAGCTAGTTGGTAAATTACTCACTTTTGAGCTGCACAGTGAAAAAGAAGAAGATCAAGGTGAGAAAGAAAAGAGAAAACCAATTGCACTCAAAACAATCAAAGAAGCTGAGAGCTCAAGCAATGAAGGTACTGATGATGAAGATAAAATGGCAATGTTCTCAAAAAGAATCAATGAATGGAAAAGAAAGAAAAGATTACAAGCAAACAAAGGTACACCTCCTAAATTCTCCTTCAAAGATAAAGAAAAGAAAAATGAGGTAAAGTGCTATGAATGTGGAAAAACTGGTCACATCAAATCGGATTGCTACAAATTAAAGAACAAAAGGAAATGGGATAAAGAAAAGAAAAAGTCTCTCAAAGCCACATGGGATGACTCTTCTTCAAGTGAGGAAGAAGAAGAAGAAGGAATTGCAAATCTATGTCTCATGGCTATTGAAGATGACTCCAATGAGGTAAGTACTCAATCCTTTGATCTTGTAGCACATGATGATATAAATGATATAGATGATAGTGATTTGATTGAGCACATGAATTTTAAAATAGAAAAATATTATTCTAAAATGATGCTTTACAAAGAGAAAAACTCTAAGTTAGAAAAAGATTATATATGCTTAAAGAATTCTACCTTAGAATTGAAAACCTCAAATGAACACTTGATGAACACAATAGGAGAATTAAAGAAAAGCTCACATGACTTAGAAAAAGTGATTAAAGAGAATGAGACATTGAAGCATGAACTAAAAGAACTAAAAGAATCAATTTCCAGATTTCATAAAGGAAAGGAAGCATTGAACACATTAATTAATAATCAAAGATCACCTTCCTTGAAATATGGATTAGGATTCAATGGCTCAACCAACATTGCACCTAGCAAACCAACATTTGTGAAAGCATCTACAACTAAAATTTCTGATGTTCATATCAAAGATGCTTGCACCAAGTCTAAAAGAACTAGTTATGGTTCACTAGGAGATAAAGCCAAAAATAATTATGCATTGTTGTTCACTAAATTTGCACAAAAGAAATCACATACTTGTAGTTGTATGTATAATGCAAAAAGAAAAATGCAGAAGAATAGAATACCATGGCAATGCACATATTGCATGAAATTTGGACACAAAAATTTTTCTTGTTATATAAGAAAGGCACATCTCAAGTTAGAAGGCACTTTTTCTACTAACCATCAAGGACCCAACTTCAAGTGGGTACCTAAAAGAAGATGATCACAATTGTTTTGCAGGTATGCCTAAAATCTACTACCAATGAAAGCACATGGCTTGTGGATAGTGGATGCTCAAGGCATATGACTGGAAATGCAAAGCTCTTTACAAGTATTACCTACAAACATGGAGGTAACGTAACTTTTGGAAACAATGCTAAAGGTAAAATTCTTGGTGTTGGCTCCATTGGTTCTATTGGTAAGGATTTAATTGAAGATGTATGGCTTGTTGATGGTTTGAAACATAACTTGCTAAGTGTTAGTCAACTTTGTGATAAAGCATACTTTGTCGAGTTTGATTCCAAGGAATGCAAAATCACAAACTCAAATGATGTTATCATATTTAAAGGTACTAGAACAAACAACACTTACAATGTCAGCATACATTCAAATCATACATGTTTAATGTCCACTAATAATGATGCATGGTTATGGCATAGAAGACTAGGACATGCTGGTATGGATCAATTGAAATATATTTATAATGAGAACTTAGTTGATGGCTTACCTAAGATAAAATATGATAAAGATAGAATTTGTGAACCTTGTCAACATGGTAAGCAACATAAAAGCTCATTTAAATCAAAGAGTATTATAAGTACCTCTAGACCTTTAGAGCTCATTCATTTAGACTTGTTTGGACCAAATAGAGTTACAAGCTTAGGAGGCAAATCATATGCATTTGTTCTTGTTGATGATTACTCTAGATTCACATGGGTTAATTTCTTAGCTCAAAAGAATGAAGCCTTTAATTGCTTCAAAACATTTGCAAAAAGAGTTCAAAATGAAAAAGGATATGTGATCACATCTATTAGAAGTGATCATGGTAAAGAATTTGAAAATGAAAATTTTGAAACCTTTTGCAATGAACTTGGCATTTCACATAATTTTTCTGCTCCTAGAACTCCACAGCAAAATGGTGTAGTTGAAAGGAAAAATAGAACTTTAATTGAAATGGCTAGAACAATGCTCAATGAATATGATTTACCATCTTATTTTTGGGCAGAAGCCGTTAATACAGCTTGCTATATTGCAAATCGTGTTTACAAAAGGCATTTAACTAATAAAACTTCTTATGAGCTATGGAATGGAAGAATACCCAGAATTGGATATTTTAGAGTATTCGGATGCAAATGCTTCATATTGAATACCAAGGATAATCTTGGAAAATTTTCATCCAAATCAGATGAAGGCATATTCTTAGGATATTCATCATATAGCAAAGCATATAGAGTATTTAACATGAAAACTCTAGTAATAGAAGAATCAATGCATGTTGTATTTGATGAATCATCTAAACTTGATCAAAAGAAAGGTATTACTTTTAATGACCCTGCAGATAATCTTGAACCTCTTGAATCTATTGATGCTCCAAAGATCAATCAACTTGAAGAAAAGACTCAGGATCTACCTAAGGATTGGCAATACAAGAAAGATCATCCAAAGGAACTCATCATTGGAGAAACATCTAAGGGAGTAATCACTAGATCTAAAATTAATCATGTTGATGTTAATTTTGCTTTTGTTTCTCAAATTGAACCAAAAACTGTTGAGGAAGCTTTAAATGATGAAAATTGGATAACTGCAATGCAAGATGAACTTAATCAATTTGAAAGAAATAATGTTTGGCAACTTACTCCTAGACCTAAAGATCATTCTATAATAGGATGCAAATGGGTTTATAGGAATAAGCTTGATGAAAATGGTCACATTATTAGAAATAAAGCAAGATTGGTAGCCAAAGGTTATAATCAAGAAGAAGGTATTGATTATGATGAAACCTTTGCTCCTGTAGCCAGATTAGAAGCTATTAGAATATTACTTGCTTTTGCATGTCATATGAATTTTAAGCTTTATCAAATGGATGTTAAAAGTGCATTTCTAAACGGACTCATAAATGAAGAAGTTTATGTTGAACAACCTCCTGGATTTGAAAACTACAAATTTCATGATCATGTTTTCAAACTTACCAAAGCTTTATATGGATTGAAACAAGCACCTAGAGCATGGTATGATAAACTTAGTGCATATTTGCTTGAAAATGGTTTTGCAAAAGGAAAAGTAGACACAACTCTCTTTGTTAAAAAGGATAAGCATAACATTTTGATTGTACAAATTTATGTGGATGACATAATATTTGGAGCTACTGATGAAGCCTTGTGCAAAGAATTTGCTTCTTGTATGACCAGGGAATTTGAAATGAGCATGATGGGTGAACTCAAGTTCTTCCTTGGATTGCAAGTCAAGCAATGTAAAGATGGGATCTTCATCAACCAATCCAAATATACAAGAGAACTCATGAAGAAATTTGGAATGGATGGCTGCAAAACTAGCAAAACTCCCATGAGCACATCCTTGAAATTAGGTAAAGATGACAATGGTAAAGCAGTAGATGAGAAGAAATATCGAGGTATCATCGGATCACTACTTTACTTAACCGCATCTAGGCCTGATATAATGTACAGTGTATGTCTATGTGCTAGATTTCAAACCTGTCCTAAAGAATCACACTTGAATGCCACTAAAAGAATCTTGAAATATTTAAGTGGTACAATGCAATTAGGACTTTGGTATCCAAAGAACACATCATTTCATATTATAGGATTTTCAGATGCAGATTATGCAGGTAGTATCTTAGATAGAAAAAGCACAACAGGAGCATGTCACTTTCTTGGTAATTGTTTAGTTTCTTGGCATAGTAAGAAACAAGCATCAGTTGCTTTATCCACAACGGAAGCTGAATATGTTGCAGCTTGTTTTTGTTGCACACAAGTATTATGGATGAAACAACAATTGCTTGACTATGGTAAAGTTTTTAACAATATTTCCATTAAATGTGACAACACTAGTGCTATCAATTTGTCTAAGAATCCTATACAACATTCTAGATCCAAGCATATAGATATTAGACATCATTTTTTTGAGGGAAAATGTGCAAAATCAGAACATAATTCTAGAATTTATTGAAACACAAAATCAACTTGCGGATGTCTTTACAAAACCATTGAATGAAGATAAACTTAATTTTATTAAACTTAATTTAGGAATGATTGATGGAAATACTTTGAATTAATTGCCTATCAATGAAGTTTCTACGTGCATGAATTTAATGGTTCTTAACACTCTAGAAATATTTTCTATCTTTCCATGAATCTTTCAATTTTTAAGTCTTTAGCGGTCGCTCCAGAGTCCTTTCGCGATCGCTATCTTGTCTGACAGTTTCATTCAAACTAATGACTCTGTGCGCGGTCGAGAAAATTTTGTGCGCGGCCGCACCAATTTGAATAGTTTCCACCGTTACAGACAATTTCTTCTCTCGCGAGCGTACTTATCTTGAAAATGGTTGCTAGACCTCATTTCGCGATCGCACCTTGTTCAATGTGCGACCGCACCCTGTACACTCTGCTCGAAAATTTATAACCGTTGGCTGTGTGACAGGTCGCAAATCTTGACTTTCAACAGTCATAAACGGCTATTTTCGTTATTTCATCTATTTAAGAGCATAATAAATAATTTTCTTTGATATTTTGCTTCTAAAAACATTCTGAAACCCTAAAATCTTCTCCTCATCATCTGTCATTCAATTGAACCTCTGTTTTCCTGCTCTCTTCTGTTCTTTCTGTTTCAATGGCTCCCAAAAGAAAAACCACCTCCAAAATTAAGGGTCAAGCCAAGAGAGTTCCAGGAATCATCATTAGAGAACCTGTTGTTGAACCTCCATCTCCTCCTCAATCCAAAAGAGGTGAGAAAATTCACAAACCTCACCACCAAACCTCTGAGGAAGACATTAGGTATGCTATGCTTAAGAAAAAGAAGGTTGAAGGCACCAAATCACCTTTTGGTGGAATGCTTTCTGCATTGGGCATCAAGGACGAAATTGAGAGATTGTTGGATGTCCTTGGATGGAGAAAATTTGTCTTTCCAGAAGAGGTAGGCTACTCTAGTCTTAGCAAAGAATTTCTGATGTCTCTTCAAATAGAAAAGAGTGCAAATTCTGCACTAGGGTGGTATGGAGTTAGATTTAAGCTCTTTGATCAATACCAAGCCCTATCTCTAGAAGATTTTGGTAGCATTTGGAACTTCCCTTCTGAAGGTATAACCTCTTACAATGACCAAATGTTCTCCAACCAAACCCTTTCTGATTTTTGGCAAGAAATTTCCATTGAAACTTCCTTTGAAAAAGAATCCAAAGCCAGACATATCAAAACTCTCACCCACTGGATGCTCCATAGGATTATCACTTATACCATCCACCAAAGAGCAGATGGAAATGAGAAAGTCACCAAAAGAGACCTCATCTTTATGTATGCTTTCACCCATAACATCAAAATAAACTCCACCAAGTTCTTGATAGACACCTTCTTTCATCATGCTGTTACAAGAACTGGTACATTCTTCCTATCCTCTCAAGTTACTCAAATAGCTAGGCACCTAAACCTTCTGAATGATTTGAACTTAGCTACCTTGAGAAACCCTTTCACTCTAGCTTCCAGTGCTATCACAATAGATTACTTAGAGCATGCTGGATGTGTTAGGAAAATTGAAGGATCATATGTATACTACTTTGGCAAGAAAGGAGTAATGGATAAACAAAAGAAGAGGCCAAGATATACAATTGAGGAAGAAGGAGATTCAGTTGAAGTTGCTGTGGAATTACCTCCAAAAGCAACTTCATCAAAAGTTGCTCAAGAAACTACCTCATCCTCCACTCAACTCATCCTCCAAGCTATCAAAACTCTTTCCAGGAAATTCTCCAAGTTCAAGAAAAGTGTCTCCAAGAGATTTCAGCACTTGAACAAGAGAATTGACCTTATATCTCATATGCACCATAATCTCTATGACATGCAAGGAAAATTGGACTTGCCTCAGTGCAACCTTGAAGATTGGGATATAAGTGATCATACCCAAAGCATTCCTGAAGAAGAAGAGTCCATCAGCACTAGCTCTGCCTCTGTTGCTCCTAAAGATAAAGGAAAAGCTCCTTTAGTTGAAGAAGAACTAGATGTAGATGATGACTCTAAATAGCTTAAAACTTTTTGTCTCTATTGTTTGCATTTTCATATGATTATTGCTTTATTTTCTGCCTTTGTACTTTTCTCTATCCTTAATAAACATGTTTGTTTCAAATGTTATTTGTTTTTCCTTATTTGTTGTTGTTTTGATTGTTGCTTTTAATATCTTATCCAATGGAAGACACATTTGTTTAAACATTTGATTTATTTTGCCTATGACAATGGGGGAGAAAATAACAACATAATGGAATGAAACTCAGTAAACATAATAGGGGAGAAACAATGGGGGAGAAAATAGTACAATGAATTGTTTAAACTGTTTATACATAACCTAATGCACCAAGATTATCACAATGCTCTTAATCATGACTTATGCATAAATCAAGAGGGAGCATTTTAGACTTATTATTTTTTCATCATTCCATTTGAATTGCCAAAGTCAAAATGGGGGAGATTGTTAGACAAAAGATCTCTATTTTGATCCTTGACAACTCAAATGGATGATCTATTTAACTTGTGTTTAAGAATCTTGTTGCAGGATTAGGTTGCCTTGAGTAAAGCAAGACAGAACAATTCTAGCGGTCGCACTAGACCAGAATACGACCGCTACATGCAATTACAGAATGAAACCTTATCACAGTAGGTTTCGCGGTCAGAAGTTCGACCTCAGTCGCGACCGCGCCTCAAGAATGGCGGCCGTCCATGTAATATCCTCATTTATGCCCTAGAAGTTTTGCATATTGTTGTTGTTGTTATTGTTATATATTGGATTGAATATATGTGTTAAATTGTAAGAGAAAAGAAATTGAGAAGAGAAAGTATATGTATATGTATTTTGGGAAGAAATAGGGTTTAGAGACAAATTTATATGTTGTGTATATGTTAATATATATGACATATAAAGTGGTCAAAAGGCTTGGTCAATGCAAGAGAAGATATTTATTTGAGATTGGTAAATTACTTAATTGGGCACATATAGGACAAAAAGATAATTATGTGAATAAGGGCACTTTGGTAATTGCTTGGATAAAATCACATGGTGAATATTTAAAGAAGGTTTGACTTGTGTTTTCTTCATCATTTCTTCTTCTTCTTCTTGTTGATGGCCGGCCCTCCATAGCCAAAGAGAAAGAAAGAGACAAGTGATGGTTTTGATGATTTCAAGCTTAAATTGAAGAAAGATTAAGTGTTCAAGTGTTGATTTAAGAAGTTTTTAACTAAGGTAAGATCTTTTCTCTAATTTCTTCAATTCTTTTGAAGTGGTATGATTAAGTTGCTTATGGTATGATTGTAAGTATTGATTTTGCTTGATAGATGAGAAGTTGGGTTGGTGTTGGTGATGGAAGAGTAAGATTGGTGTTTAGTGAAATTGTTTCTGTTTTAGGATTAGTAAAGGCTGTGACTTGTATGATTTTTAATTAATTTTAGAAAAATGTTCTTGAAGTGAATTTTTGATATGTTGTGCCTCTATGAGTCTAGAATGACTGAAAAATATGTTGATTCGATTTTAGATAGGTTATGAGTTTAGAAAGATTATTTTTATTAGACCTGTTCCAGCAGGTACCTTAACTGAGACAGCTATATTTCGGGATTTTTAATAAAATGTAGAAAAATCATATCCAATTGAATTTTGGATATTTTGTTGCTTAGTGAGTCTAGTATTTGAGAAAAATAATTTGGAACCACGTTGATTGAATTTGATTTATGGAATTCACAAAGTTCAGAACTGCTGCCAGGATGCAGGGCAATTGGGGCAGTCTGGTTAGCTGAACTATTTGACCAAGATTTTGTGTTCAGTTTGATCTGAAATTTTAAAGGGATGATTTTAAGATACAAAACTAAATTATGTAAAAAGTTTAGAATTTTTAGTCAAGTAGATTATTTTATACAATTTTTCAAAATAAGGATAAAATGGAGTTTAAAAACCAGAATGTACTATTTATGGTTAGGGTTTTAATTCTTTGTTCTTCTTGCATTGCTTTGGTTCTCCAAAGGTAGGTTGGTCCTTAAACCTAACCCTAAACACTTTAAATACACTTGAATCAATGAATGTTATAATCAATTGTTCTTTGCCCTAATTGCATTGTTGAGATTGAACAATGTTATGTTGTGCATTGTGAATGGTAATGTGTTTCATGAGTAATGTGGAATGAAATGTTAATATTTATGAATGATGCTATGTGAAATATAATGTGATCATGGATGAGATATATATATATATATATATACTTGAATAATGAGATGTTATATTGTGAAATGAAATGTGAAGCCATTGTTATTGGCTAAGATGATGTAATTGAAAGAAAGAAGGCATGTTTGCCTAAATGTGATGAGAATTGAGAATGGAAATGAATTGTTTGTTTAATATGTTATTCAGTTTCAGAGTTCTGGATTTGGGTGGCATGCCTAAGAAATGATGAAAGGTAACAGTCTTGCCGGGTTGAGGACCTCCTCATAGGTGTTGAGTTGATGGTCCAAGAGACTGGGTCTGTTACACTATGAGAATTGTGAATATGAGATATATGATTGTAACAGTCTTGCCGGGTTGAGGATCTCCTCAAATGTGTTGAGTTGATGGTCCAAGAGACTGGGTCTGTTACACTAGGAGAATTGTGACTATGAACCAAAGCAGTAACTCTAAACTCTGAATATCGTATTAAATACTTGTTGGGCCCATAGGTGTCAAGGTTATATGAATGTCCTAAATAATGTTATGAGTTAATGAAATAAGATGTTGGTTATTGAGTATGATTGAGTAATGTTGGATGTGGAAAGATGTTGAAATGTGGTATGCTCATATGACTATGATTTGTGAAATGCATAATTGTGTGGTTAACTTTATATTTACGATGTTGATCTTATCAATAACATATGTGGCATTGCATTTCATTAAAGCATACTGTTAGCATGTTTTATCTTACTAAGCCGTTGGCTTAGCGCGATAGTGTTTAATCGCGCAGGTAGTAGAGTGGATAGAGTTGAACCCGAGAGTTCATCAAGACCTAGTGAGAGTAGACCTTGAAGAATCCATTTTGGGAGCTTAAAGATCAGAGCAGACTTGTCAATCATGTATAAATTTTATGTGTTGTAAAACTTGAGTTTTGATGTATATGAATTTGTAAATATGTAAATATTTTATAACTTCCGCTGTGTAATATTTAAATATGGGGGTTGTCACAAAACCTTTATTTTATGTTGTACTAGAAGTGTAAATCCTTTTTGCAGGTTGTAGTTGAGGTTACAAGGGGGATTTATTGGGAGTGTACTGAGAATGATTTTGTTTGCATTGGTTTGTGTAAAATGTTTTTAAAATAAGAAAAAAACCGGTTTTGTCGACACTTGGGACTCAATTTTTAGGCGAAACTATGGCAAAAATTTTGTAAAAAAAATCGGAACTAAAATTGACTAAGTAAAATTGGTAGCAACATTAGGTTAGTGTGGCACCTCTACTCAGCTTACATATGTAGGTTGGGAAGGGGTGTTACAGTCCAAAATACTTGCCCGACCGCTACTCAAGGAACTTAAATCATTACAATCACAGTAAGGTTCGCGGTGACAAGAACGGTGAATGATTCGACCTCGCTAATCAATTTAGCGACCGCCCATTCAGAATCGCGACCGCCCAACAATTCAAGAAGAAATTGCTTAAAGAGACAGTAGTGTTCGCGTCCACAGGTGCGTCCAGAAGTTCGACGCGAAACTGTGAGTTCGATCGCGAGATTCTGCATAGGGCGACCGCGAGATTCAAATTATGGCGGACATTCAGTTTTGCTTTGTCAGAGAATGACACGTAATATGACCGTTGTAAACCCACTTGAAGATTCAAAAAGGGCGACCGCACCTCTGCTTGGCGCGACCGTCCCGACAAACAAAGCATGGGCAAGAAACGGTCCGACAAACACAGCATGGACAAGATTTCAGCTGCAGAGCACTAAAATTCGACCGTTGTAGCTTTTTCAAAAGCAGCGACCGTCCCTTGTTAAAGGACGACCGCGAGAAGCATGAGCGCGACCATCCTTGCATGAAGGGCGACCGCGAAGTGCTTCGGACAGTTTAAGTAAAGAAGGTCTATTCTGCCAAGACTTTATTCAAAACTTCAATAACGGCTAGTAAGACCACATTGGCTATAAATACAATGTCTCTATGAGAAAACAAATAGTGAAGTGAAAAGAACAATCAAGAAATCAGATTTTCATAGCCAAGCAACAAATTTTCTTTTACTTAAACTTACAATTAAATTGTAATGAATGTTAGGTGTGATCATTGAAAACACCATTGTATAAGTTTGAGTGTAAGCTTGGGAAACACTTGGGTTGTGAGAGTGAGCCTTATAAAACTCTTGATTGGGTTGTAAGTGTGAGCCTTAGAAAAACACTTGTGAAGTTAGGTGTGAACTTGTGAAAACACCAAAGTTGGAAGTGAGCTTGTAAAAACTTCAAAGAATAGTGGAACCTTAACAAGTTGTTAAGGAAGTGGATGTAGGATTGAGGTAAATCCGAACCACTATAAATCTTGTGTGTTCTTTCTTTCTTTCATTACTCAACCAACTTTCTATTCCGCATTTGTGTTTGTTGAGTTTTTTAATTTGCCATCATTTCGTGAGGAAACCAATTCCTCATCTTCATGTGAAGCGGTACATCACTGCCATGCAGTCTGCCCGAGCTACTAAGGCTCAAACCCTAAGGTACTTTATGCTCTCATTGGACCCTATTGTCCAAAATTGGTTCAATATCTTAGATGATGGAACACAAAAGAGTTGGGATCTACTTTATAAAGCCTTCATCCAACAATATGGATATAATGTTGAGTTAGAAGTTACCTTAATGGAGGTGGAGTTCATTAGGCAAAGGCCGAATGAGAATTTTGTAGATTAGTCAAGAGATGGAGAAACAAGGCTGCTTTACTCAAGAAGAGGCCCGATGAATCCGATCAAATAAGGATGATTGTGAGAGGGGTGTTGCCTAGTCTTCGTGAGAGGATGTCTCATACACTCATCTGCGATTTCAAAGACCTTCTTCAAGCTGGTTTGCAAATTGAAGAATGGGAAAGGGAGAAGAGCCATTTTGCAACAAAAAGGAATGAGAAAGGGAGCTATCAATCTGGTAGCCAAAGCATGCAAAAGGTCGTCGGTGTTAATGCTACTAACCAATGAACGAGGAGACAATTTTCAAAATTGGGAAAACCGATGTCTTGGGTTCTCAATAAGCCTCAAAGGAAGGGATTGCTACAACCCTTAAATCCTCGTCCTTTGCCTAACCCTCTGCCACCTAATTTTGACACCAAAGCATTTTGTCAGTTTCACCAAATGCAAGGGCATGACACGGATAGATGTGTAAGGTTGAGACATGAAATCCAAAATCTAATTGATAAGGGAAGCTACTCGAGCCCAATAAGCCAAACACCAAAGACAACCCATTACCAAAATTCAATAGGGTTCCACCACCAGCAACCTTCATGATTGGAGGAGGTTTGCATAAGGATTTTGTCATGTCTTCTTTACAAGATGTGGGTGGAGAAGCAACCAAAGGAGAAGAGGTATTTGGTGAAATTAAACAAGCTATGATGGGTGAAGAAGTAACAATTTATGCTGTCAACGGGTTTTAGGATTCAAGTGATAGTGATGATGATATTATATCTAAGAAGGGGGAGTGGACTTGGTCCGAGCCCGAAGAAGATGAGGTAATGAATACTATATCCAGTAAGCCTTATGCAAGGCCACCACCTAAGGAGGTAGAAACTAATAAAGGGAAGGAAGTTGAAGTAGAAGAAGATGACGCTGTGCTCAAGCAATTGAAAAGAACCCAAGCAAGTGTTAGTATTTGGGACTTATTAGCTACTAAAAAACACCGAGAAACTATGGCCAAAGCCTTAGCTAGCATGCCAATTTCTACCTCCACAATACCCAAGGAGTTGGTCAGCTTTAAAAAAATTGGGGAAGTAATGAAATGTGAAGAGGTTCAAGAAAAGAGTGAAGTTAATATGGGAGCAGTTTCTTTTTCATATGCGGACTTACCGGAGGAAGGGAGAGATCACATCCGCCCTCTCTTTATCAAAATAGAAGTTAAGGGGAAGAGGACTCCATGTGTAATGGTCGATGATGGGTCTGCCATAAATGTTTGTCCACTTAAGATATTACTAAAGCTAGCTATGTCAACAAGAGATCTAAACCCGACCGAGGTAACTATTCGTGCTTATGACAACACTAAGAGGCATGCCGAAGGGACTTTCAAAGCCGCTGTCAAGGTTGGTCCAATTGAATCTATTGTTGAGTTTATTGTTTTAGACATACCAGTTGCCTTTGCCTTACTCTTGGGGCGACCATGGTTCCATCCTCTTGGTGTAGTTCCATCAACTCTTCATCAAAAGATCAAGTTCCCCAACGGAGATGAGATAGTGGTCATTGATGCTGAAGATAATTAGATTTTTAACTCTCTAATGATTGAGAGGCCTCTCAATGGCTTTCAAGTAGTTGCAATTTCTGATGATGAAGTAGTGGATTCCAAAGTCTTGAATATGATGAAGAACATGAACTACCTTCCCGGAGCTGGTCTTGGAAAAGGTAAGGCCAGTTTGACAAAGTTACCAGATTTTAGAACTCAAACTTCCAAGAAAGGGTTGGGATATGATGAAGGCAATGATGTCCAGCCAAAGAAGAGTGAGAAGATGAGCTTCCCACCACTTGAAGAGATCTTTGTCAAAGCTCTAGATATGGGACCACTCTAAGGAAGGCCTGAGCCAATCATGTTCATGGGTAAGTTAATCCCAGGTTTTGAAATTTTTGCAGATGTTGCTGAGCTAGTGTAGCAAATGAAGAAAGAACTCACCCTGCCAACCAGCAAAGAATCCAATCCAAAAGAGAAGAATGAAGCTGTGCCGAAAGTCAAGAAGACTCCGGAGCAGATTGCCACCCTGGTTGAAGAAAAGTTTGAAGACATCCTACTTTATGATTCTTAGAACAATGATTTTGATTTTGATTTTAATTTGTTGGCTTTGTATGAGGATGATGATGTTTTCTTTTCCAAAATGAATGTAATAAAATATGATTTTGCTTACTTGTGTGATGTTTCTCCTGATGGTTGCATACATTCAAATAGCAGTTACATGAGCTTCTTTAATATCAATTATGTTAACACACAATCATTAAATTTGGGAACAACTGAAAATCCTAAAAACATTAGCATAGCATCCGACCTTACTCCTGATGAGAGAGAGAGAGATTTGAAAAAATATTCAAAAAATATGAAGAAGTGTTTGCTTGATCTTATGAGGATATGCCTGGAATAGATCGAGACATAGCCGAGCATCATATTCCTACTTACACTCACATTAAACCTGTCAAACAAAAGCTTAGGCAATTAAGACCTGAGTGGGCTGAATTGGTTAAAGAAGAGGTCACTAAGCAAATACAAGTGAAGTTCCTTGAAGTGATTGAATATCCAGATTGGTTAGCCAACATAGTACCCGTGCCAAAGAAAGATGGAAGAATAAGGGTTTGCGTGGACTATAGAGATTTAAACAAGGCTTCCCCTAAAGATAATTTTCCTTTACCTCATATAGATGTTCTCATTGATAGTGCAACCTCTATTGTGCTACACTCATTTGTAGATAGATTTTCCATATACAACCAAGTGTTAATTGCCCAAGAGGATAAAACCAAAACTGCTTTCATTACTACATGGGGTATATTTTGTTACAGAGTGATGTCGTTCGGCTTAAAGAATGTTGGAGCAACCTACCAAAGGATGGCCACCACACTATTTCATGATATGATGCACAAAGAAGTTGAAGTGTATGTTGATGATATGATGGTTAAATTAAACACAAGGGAGCAACACTTCCAAAACCTAGAATTATTCTTCGATAGAGCTTTGAAATATAATCTAAGATTAAACCTGAAAAAGTGTGTATTCGGTGTTACCTCAGGTAAATTATTTAACATGTAATTGGTCTGAATGGCATGGAGATTGATCCTGACAAAGTCAAAGCAATCAGGGATATGCCAGGCCCAAAGACGAAGAGAGAAGTTCAAGGATATGCTAGGCCCAAAGACGAAGTACATTAGCAAATTTATAGCAAAGCTCACAACAATCTGTGAGCCTATCTTCAAATTGCTTAGGAAGAATTAGCCGGTCATATGGAATGAAGAATGTTAAAAGGCCTTTGAGCGAATAAATGAGTATTTGTTGAATCCATCCATTTTAAGACCACCTAAACCTGGCAAACCTCTTTTACTATACTTAGCAGTAGAAGAAGAGTCGATAGGAGCCATGCTAGCCCAAGCAGATGAGTCAGGGATTGAGCATGCCGTTTCCTATTTGAGTAGAAAGCTCCTACCTTATGAAATTAAGTATAGTATCATCGAAAAGACCTGTATAGCCGTGGTTTGGTCTTCTAAGAAGTTGCGGCATTACTTTCAATCATATAGTGTGCAAGCAATTTTCAGGTTGGACCCAATGAAGTACTTAAGGGAGACGCCCTCTTTGATTGGGAAATATGGTCGATGGTTGATAATATTAGAGGAATTTGAGATTGAGTATGTAACCAAGAAAATAATCAAAGGTAGTGCGGTGGCAGAATTCCTGGCCAAACAACCATTACTAGAAAGCGAAGAGGTAATCTTGGAATTTCCGGATGAACATTTAGAAGCAATTGAAGTACAAAGGTGGAAAATGTACTTTGATGGAGCAGTGAACGGGAAAGGAGCAGGTTTGGGAGTTATACTAGAATCGCCCGAAGGTGAACTCATCCCTTTAGCCAAAAAATTAAAATTTAGGGCAACCAATAATATGGTGGAATACGAAGCTTGTATTTTCGGTTTGGAAACCCTAATGACTATGAAGGTGGATAAGGTGGAAGTTTATGGCAAATCATTGCTAATTGTATCCCAAGTAAATGGAGAATGGGAGTTGAAAGAAGAAAAATTAAAACCATACCACCATTACTTGACCATGATGAAAAAGAACTTTAAGGAGTGTAGGTTTATACACCTATCAAGAGAAGAAAATCAGATGGCTGATGCCCTAGCCACAATGGCTTCGGTATGGGAAAACCCTGTTAGCTTATTCCTTAAGCCTCTGATCTTGACCAGTTCATCAACTCCTTGCTATGAATATGAAACAATCATGGAAATTGATATGGACCATGATGCGTGGTATGATACTATAAGATGATTTTTGGAAGAAAGAGAATACCCACCGGGGGCAACGAAGAAAGAGAGAAGAGCCATAAGGCGGTGGTCATTGCAATACATCACCTTCCATGGGGAGTTATATCGAAGATGGCCTAATGGGGTGCATTTAAGATGTTTAAGAAAGCCTGAAGTGGAGTGCATCTGTCAGAAATACATGTGAGAAGTTGTGGTCCGCACATGAATGGTTTGGCCCTAGTTAAGAAGATTATTCGACAAGGTTACTATTGGTTGACCATGGAGAGAGATTGTATTGAGTTCGTAAAGAGGTGCCAACAATGTTAGATGTATGGTAACTTGAATCACATGACTCCTAAAGAACTGCATTCAATGTCTTCACCCTGGCCATTTGCCATCTGGGGTATCGACATTATAGGAGAGATACATCCTACAGCTTCAAACGATCACCGATTCATTGTAGTAGCAGTAGATTATTTTTCAAAATGGGTCGAAGCTGAATCTTTCAACAAGCTGGGTGCAAGCTAAATGGCTAGGTTTATTGAAAAGAACCTCATCTACAGATACGGGGTCCCGCATAGTGTGATATCAGACAATGGGGTACAGTTTCAAGGAGCAATTAAGGATTTATTCTCCAAGTACCACATCCATCATCATGGATCCTCTCCTTATAGACCAAAGGCTAATGGTGCAATAGAAGCAACAAACAAGACAATTAAGCAAATTTTGTCCAAGATGACCAAGACTTACAGGGATTGGTCAGAGATGCTTCCCTTTGCTTTGTGGGGATATAGGACAAGTGTGCGAACACCTACTGGAATGACACCGTTCACTTTGGTTTATGGGATGGAAGCAGTGTTGCCTATCGAAATTGAAATCAAGTCATTAAGAGTAGTCTTGGAAGCTGAACTGCCTGAAATGGAATGGGTAGTAAGTAGATACACAAAGTTAGCTTTGCTAGAAGAGAGAAGGTTAAAAGCACTGTATCATCACCAACTGTATCAAAAGAAGATAGCTCGGGCCTAAGATAGAAGGGTTAAGGTTAGAAAATTCAGAGTTGGGGATTTGGTGTTGAAGCAATGTAAGCCTAATGTATCTGATCAAAAAGGGAAGTTCAGACCTAGCTGGGAGGGGCCATATGTCGTGAAACAAGTCATGAACAAAGGTGCTGTGAAGTTGTCAGATTTGGATGGGAACAAATTTAGTGAGCCAGTAAACATTGACAGGTTGAAGAAGTTTTATGTATGAAAAATAAAAAAGAAAGAGCTCGCTAGGTTGAAAACCCAAAAAGGGCGGCCTAGGCAAAAGTTAGAGCAGTCCGCTAGTCCCGAAAACCCAAAAGGGAGGGCTAGGCAACAATTAGGGCTAAATGAGAGAAAATCGTAAATTAGAAAATCCAAAAGGGGTAGTTGGCAACAGGAGTATCTTGTGTATGCTGGCTTTATGTTTGGTTGTTCCCCAATTTAATAAAATAGAATTAATGTTAAAATTGTTCTATGTGCACTGTTATAAGTATTTGACCAGATATGGATGAAACAAATAAGCACAATAGCAGAAGGTGATGACAAATTATAAATGGAAAAGAAGCATCCTTTATTACTTTAATTATTTTTTCATCCTAACAATACACTTTCTGAATTGACAAATGTAAAATCTATGACAGTCGATAAGTGTAAAGTGCAGGCCAGCTTTGCCTCAACCAATCCAAGTACGCTTCAGTCAAGCAAGGCATGTCTAAGTCGGGAGCAAAGTTAGAATCACAAGGCTCAGCTCCATACTGACGCCCAAGTTGGCGAGGATCATAGCATGTACCTTGACGAAGAGCAGCAAGGGGAACGTACATCAAGTATGTCCGCATGGTGATACGAGAAATCTTTCACCAAGGTACCAACCAACGGATATTGACTTCAGAGCATGAGTGGATCCAGTCAACCCAGTCATCATATGAAGAAGCAGGATGGAGCAGCTTCCTAACAGAATGATGACGTGGCAGGTATCTGGCAAAGTCCATGGATGGAGTATCAAGCAAACAAAGACGCTCCTGAAGCCAAATATGAGAAGAAAGAATTAAATTTAAAAAAAAAGTCTGCTAAGTTGAAAACCTGCAAGGGCAGTTTAGGCAAAAATTAGGACAGCTCGCTAGTTCTGAAAACCCACATGGATGGACTAGGCAAAAGTTAGAGCAATAAAAAGAAAAAGAAAAAAGAAAACCTAAATTGAAAACCTAAAAGCGCAGTTTAGGTAATTACCTGAAGCAGCAACTGACTTCCAGTCAGTCTCTTTGACAATCCTAATTTAAATCGGTCTAGTCCAACTAAGGTCTCGGCTAAGATCACAGGTACCGGCGATAAGCCTCCTTCCATTTAGTCCATAATATCCAATACTCGTGGAACAATATCACCATCGGAAGAAACAAGCAAGAATTGACTGAGCAAGCAAAGACAAAGCATGCGCCCCCATGCCTTAGTAGGGGCCAAATGAGAGAAACAAAAGTCAATCAAAGGAGCAAGTAGAATTTTTTCACCTCTCATCAACCGAAGAACTTCGGGTTTTGGAATTTGAAATAACATCTGCATCTTCTGTTGAGTCATGGAAAATCAATGTGGGTAATGCCATTTGTTGATTATTTGGATATCCAAGGATGGCTTCAAATTCTTCAATCAAGGGACATATTTCAAAGCCATTAATTTTAAATACCCTAGAATCCAATTCCCAAAAGGAAGCCACGGCATGTAAGAAGGAGTGGTCCAATTTAACATTTTGAAAACATTTTAAAACATCAAGTTTTGACCATGAAATTTGCTTCCAATGAATGGCATCCATATTCTTAAATAGAATTTTTATTCTCTTTAAATGATACTCGGTCTTGATGAATGAATGAAGAAAAAGTTAAAATTGTTAAAGGGAGTCTTCACGTTGAAAGAGAAAGAATTTTGATTTATGAATTAAAATATGGCATGATTTATATAGAGAAAACAAACCCTTTCCAAAAGTGAAAAGGAAAAGATGATGGGAAATGATAAGACCATATGGCATAAGGAAAGGAATTTGTGGCAATTTCCTTTACCACGTTGGATTGGATTTAGCAAATGATGTGTATTCTAAAATTATGATGCACGGTAATGATAAAAAAAAAGTTACAGTAAAGAGGAAAATTGTATATTTTTCATTATTGTACAAAGTTTTACAATTGCTACAATATTTACATATCACTAAGAGGGTGGTGGTAGGTCACCAAATAGAGACTTAAAAAATCATCGCCTGTTGGAGGAGGGGGCAAATCACTTGTCCCAAGTCCACCCGAAGCGGGAGCACCAATATCCCTATTACCTTGAATTTTTTATCCGTCATGGTCCTCATCAGAAGTAGATGAAAGGATCTCATGGTCGTCGGTCTGGGGGCCTTTTGATGAAGAAGCACCGGGATCCCTCATCCCTTGAAATCGGAAGTCTCAGAAATGTTGTTCGGATTTGTAATATAAACTTTCAAAATGAGAAGCCTGTTGACGACTTGCAGCTAACTCTTCTCGAAGCTTCCTGTTTTGTTCTTCGAGCATCCGCTGTGAGCCAAGAAGGAAAAGGTAAGAGCATACATAATCATGCATACATATAGCATAAGTTGCTACGAAATAAAGAATGTACCAGGTAATTCAAATCAATACCCTGTGGATGAGATGGCATATCTCGCGGGCTAGAGCGAGCGGATGAAGGGGCAGTAAAGGAAGGTCCATCCTCATGATCAAATGAGCCGACAGCCTGCAATAATCATAGAAAAAAAATCAAAGAAAGAAAAAGTTGCAAGGGAAAAGTGGTTAAAATGCAAAAATTCCTTTAGAAGATCAAAACAAGGAAAGAAGAGCATGAATCAAGCAAGACATGGCCAGGCCAAATCAAGCTTGGCCGTGTTACTTCAAATGAAATCTTGGAAGAACATGACACGGGCAGGAGACACGATCAAGCCACTGGCCGTGTCTCACCTAAAGGGCAAAGCCAAGAAGGACCAAGCAAAGAAAGAAAAGAAACAGTAGGTGACACTGGCAAGCAACAGGGCCAAGTCACTGGCCGTGTCATGTGTCACATGACACGACCACAAGCTTGGTCCTGTCCTGTCCTAAGCAAAGAAGAACCAAAGGAAAAAACACAGAAGCTGACACACCCAAGAGACACGGCTAAGCCACTGGCCGTGTCACTCTCATCCTCAAAGAACAAAGAAGAACCAAAGGAAAAAAAACAGAAGGTGACACACCCAGGAGACACGGCCAAGCCACTGGCCGTGTCACTCTCATCTTCAAAGAACAAAAACACTAGAGGAGAAACAAAAGCCGACACACTCAAGTGACACGGCCATTTACTTGAGAAGTACTGACCCCGAGATGTGGAACAGACTCTCCTGCAGAGCTGGGATGTTCTTCTTCATCTCTACCTTCATTTTTGTCAGAAATCTCCCGCACACTAACAGGAGATACATCAAAGTTCAAGAGTCTTCTTTGAATGAAATAGGCATAAAATGGACCCGGTAAATGGAGAAATGACTCGGCATCATAACCATACCAGGCCGATCACCATGCATCCTCCGGCATTGACATAATATTTAAAGTATATTCCGGGATTTGTATCAGAAACCTCCGCTGCTCTGGACTGAGAAACCATTCATAAACTCTCTCCCCGAGGAACCAACCACTAGACACTGGGCCAGCAATAATTCGGTGAGAATGTTGGAAAGACAGTGCAGCCCTCATCAAAGGAGACCAGTTTGCTCCCTCTTCTGGGCTCCACCAGGCCAAATTCACCTGCAAAATAACATAAGATAAGTAAAACTTTCACATAAAATTTAAAGCATCTAATATTATTTTACCTGGTCCCATGTTAAACGACTCAACACATAGCGGTGAGTATGCACATGATGAAAGCCGGGAACATACACACGATCGGACAATCAGTAATTTAATCTCGAATATCTGACTCTTTCTCGGGAAATACTGGGTACCCTCACGAGGTTATGTTCATATGCCCATACCTATAATAATAAGAAAGATCACATTGAATGCAAGAAAAGAGTGGAAATGACATTGGTGGAAAAAAGAATACCTCAACAACCGCCATCAAGCCGACAAAAGACTTCTTGTTTCTGCAAAGCTTATCAAGACCATGATAAAGACACGCGAGACCAGCTTCACCCCAACCAGAAGATGGTACCATTGTGAGATAAGAAAGGGAACTCAACACTGACAAGTGAATGGAGGATTCAGGGCTGCCTAAGATGGTCGATCCGAGCAGATATAATAAAAATCCTTGAGCATACTGTTCGGCCGTGTCTCTGCCAACCCGTCCTTCGTAGTTCATCCAATACCTATGAATCGGCTCAATTTTTATCTTAAAAGGCCCTTTATATGATGGTTCCATACCAATTAATTCCTGAATTTCTTCAAATGTTAAAATTTTATTAGTCAGAGGAACCAGAGCACCATCATATCGAAGGCTGGTTATGGCAGTAAAATCGACCGGACCAATTGTCATCTCCCCAATGGGCAAGTGAAAAGTGTGAGTTGTATCCAGCCACCACTCTGCAAGCGCCTGGACTACGCTCCGGTTTATCTAATATTCCTCAGATGGCAATTGTAAGATGAACTGCTCAAAGCTGCAATCTCGGATAATCCGCCTTACCCGAGAAGGCATTACATCATACCATTATCGGGCTTTGTAAATACACCCTCCAGCAAGAATAACGCAACGATCATGTAATATCCCTATGCATGCCCTAGAAGTTTTGTTGTTGTTGTTGTTGGTTTGAATTGAGAAATGGGAAGAGAATGTTTTTGTATGGTGGGTGGGAAAGAAAAGAGGGTTTAGAGATAATTGGCTATAATGATAAATTTAAATGAGTATAATGAATGGTGCTATTATATGAATATTGATGTGACATTGAACAAAGCAACATATTGAATAAATAATATGCTTTTGATTGATATATGTAATTAATTTGTGACATTGCATTTTAGCATGAATTATCTTACTAAGCCCTTGGCTTAGCGCGATAGTGTTTAATCGCGCAGGTAATAGAGCTGATAGAGTCGAACCCGAGAGTTCATCAAGACCAAGTGAAAGTAGACCTTGAAGAGTTGATTTTGGGAACTTAAAGATCAGAAGAGAATTGCCAATCATGTATATTTCTTTATATTTTGTAAAGTAATGTTTATAATGTAAAAGTATGGATATATTTAAATATGTAATCAAGTGTTTGTAAATATGTACATATTTTATAACTTCCGCTGGGTAATATTTAAATGTATATATATATATATAACTAATATGTTTTGTTTTATAAGTAAATGATCTACTTTTCTATAATGTATAATGATAAGGGTATTGTATCAAGTTTAAAGTGTTTTGAATATTAAGAAAACCGTAGCATCCCTATGTTTGATGCACTTATGCTACATTGTTGTGGTTGTAGTGTGTGGGCATTGGATATGGGGGTGTTACAAGAAGTGTAAATCCTTTTTGCAAGTTGTAGTTGAGGTTATAAGGGGGATTTATTGGAAGTGTACTGAGAATGATTTTGGTTGCATTAGTTTGTGTAAAAATATTTTCAAAAATCAGAAAAAAAAAAAAACAGTTTTGTCGACACTTGGGACTCAATTTTTAAGTGAAACCATGGCAAAATTTCTATAAAAATTGGAACTAAAATTTGACTAAGTAAAATTGGTATAAACATTAGGTTAGTGTGGCGCCTCTACTCAGCTTACACACGTAGGTCGGGAAGGGGTGTTACAATTTTTGGTATCAGAGCCTAAGTTTGAGATTCTCAGCCTAGGTAAAATGTAATAAAAAGAATATTTTACTTAAAAAGTTGGTTTTGAAATAATATACATGTTTGGGATTGGCAACCTCTGATCTTTAATAAGATGTAGTATGTTGTGTTTGCAGACTTAGGTTGTGATGGATTCTCACTCACGTCAGTCGATTGAGGGTAGTGCCGAGAGTATCGCTCCTGCTGAGGGAGCTAGAGTTGATAGTGTTGAGGAGGCACCTGCTTCGGTGTCGGGTAGACCAGCTGGAGAGGAGGTTCCGCCAGCCTGGTTTAGACATACGATGGAAGTTATGAGACAAGCACCAGTGCAACCAGTGCCACCACCCCCTCAGCCTTTGGTATCTGTGAGGCACTATGATAAACTAAGGAAGTATGGAGCGGAGGATTTCCTTGGTACTACTGATCCAGCTGTAGCAGAACAGTGGCTTGACAAAGTACAGAGGATCTTTATTCAGTTACAAGCTACCCCTGAGGAAAAATTTGACTATACAAGATCTTTGCTGCAGAAAGATGCCTACGATTGGTGGAAGACGGTGCCCCATTCTATGGATGATCCTCCAACACTGTCTTACACTGATTTTCTGAGGGAATTTGAGTTGAAGTATACTCCTAGGGAGTATAAAGATGGGAAGAAAAGAGAGTTTCTAGATTTGAAGCAAGATCATCGGACCGTAACTGAGTATGAAGTTGAGTTTATTCGACTGAGTCAGTATGCTGGGGGTATCATTGCTGATGAGATTGATAGATGCAGGAGGTTTGAGGAGGGATTGAGGCCCTCGATCATGTGCTTAGTGGGTGGATCCAGATATCAGGATTTCTCACAGCTTGTGACAGCAGCTCGAAGTATAGAGCGAGCTCAAGTTATTGCAGCTGCTTCAGAAGAAGAGGTTAGGGTTAGAAGGCCCCAGTTCGAGGCAGGGTCTTCCTCTGCGAAGAGGGGTAGAGGAAGTTTTGTTCCTCGGAGTAGTAGGAGCCAGAGACCAACTGGTAGGTCTGTGCAGTTCCAGAGACAGAGATTTAGACCTGCAGCTTCAGTGGCAAGTGCTCCGATCCCTATGACTCAGAGATCCGCTCCACCTAGATGTGCTCAGTGTGGGGGTTATCATAGAGGTGTTTGTTGGAAGAGTGGTGGACCAGCTGTATGCTTCAGGTGTGGATCACCTGACCACTTTGTGAGAGACTGTCCTGAGAGGCAGGAGCAGATGCCAGTTGATTCTGCTGCTTCTCGAGCTAGTGTGAGGGGAGGCAGAGGAGGCAGAGGTGCCAGCCGGGGAGGTAGACCAGGATTCAGTTCTAGAGGAGGTGCTACATCCAGGGAGGGTAGACCAGAGGAGGTTGGATCTTCCCAGAGGATGTATGTTATGCAGAGGCAGCCAGATACATCGGCAGTCATAGCTGGTACTTTTTCTTTATTTAATACTCCAGTACTTGCTTTGATTGATCCGGGTTCCACGCATTCATATATTAGTGCATCTGTTTTGCCTGTATTTGATGTGCATGCTGAGTCCCTAGGATTTGATGTGTTGGTGACAAATCCATTAGGGCATAGTGTGGTTGTGAGTAAGGTGCATAGAGATAGTGCAGTAGTGGTGCAGGGTGAGGAGTTCCATGGGGATTTGATTGAGATGCCATTTAAGGAATATGACGTGATCTTAGGTATGGATTGGCTATCTCGACATGGAGCTGTGGTGGATTGTAAAAAGAAAATTGTTTCTTTGAGAACGGGTGATGGTAGAGAGGTGATAGTATCTAACGAGCAGGAACAGCTAGCCTCCTTATTTGTTTCAGCTGTTGCAGCCAGGAGGTTGATTAGAAAGGGGTGTGAAGCCTATCTTGCTCATGTGGTAGATACTAGAGTGAAGGGTTCTTCCATTGATAGTATTGCCACAGTTGCAGAGTTCCCTGATGTTTTTCCAGAGGAGTTGCCAGGATTGCAACCTGAGAGAGAGGTGGAGTTTGGTATTGAATTGTTGCCTGGTACCACTCCTATCTCTATTACTCCTTACAGAATGGCACCAGCAGAATTGAGGGAGTTGAAAGTGCAATTACAGGAGTTGTTGGACAAAGGATTTATTCGCCCCAGTGTTTCTCCTTGGGGAGCTCCTGTGCTATTTGTGAAGAAGAAAGATGGTACTATGAGTTTGTGTATCGATTATAGGCAATTGAACAAGGTGACTATTAAAAATAAATATCCTTTGCCTAGAATCGATGATCTCTTTGATCAATTGAAAGGTGCAGCTGCGTTTTCTAAAATTGATTTGAGATCTGGGTACCATCAGCTGAGAGTCAGAGCTGAGGATGTTCCGAAGACTGCCTTTCGGACCAGGTATGGGCATTATGAATTTCTAGTT
This sequence comes from Garcia nutans, assembly GCA_947685225.1. Lineage (NCBI taxonomy): Eukaryota > Viridiplantae > Streptophyta > Magnoliopsida > Malpighiales > Euphorbiaceae > Garcia > Garcia nutans. Next base: position 33,193,422 of record CANTUV010000013.1, read on the forward strand.
ATGCCTTTTGGTCTAACGAATGCACCTGCAGCTTTTATGGATTTGATGAATAGGGTGTTTAGGCCCTATTTGGATCAGTTTGTAGTGGTCTTCATTGATGATATACTGGTGTATTCGCGGAATGAAGAGGAACATGATATGCATCTGCGGATTGTGTTGCAGATTTTGAGAGAGAAGCAGTTATTTGCCAGATTGTCGAAGTGTGAGTTCTGGTTGGATCAAGTTGCTTTTCTTGGACATATTGTTTCAGCGGAAGGCATTAGAGTTGATCCAAGTAAAGTTGAAGCTATTCTGAATTGGAGTCCACCCAAGTCTGTGACAGAGATTAGAAGTTTTCTGGGTTTGGCAGGCTATTACCGACGGTTTGTGAAAGGGTTTTCTCTGATAGCTACTCCACTCACCAGATTACTTCGAAAGGGAGTGAGATTTGTGTGGACAGATCAGTGTCAGGCTAGTTTTGAGCAGTTGAGAGAGTTGTTGACTCAAGCGCCTGTTCTTACTTTACCTGTTGAAGGCAAACCATATGTGATCTACAGTGATGCTTCACATAGAGGTTTGGGGTGTGTATTGATGCAGGAAGGGAAAGTTATAGCTTATGCATCTCGACAGTTGAAACCGCATGAGCTTAACTATCCGACACATGATTTGGAATTGGCTGCCATTGTGTTTGCATTAAAGATTTGGCGCCACTATCTGTTTGGGGAGAAATGTTTCATCTACACTGATCACAAGAGTTTGAAGTATTTGGGTGTCCAGAAAGAACTCAATCTTCGTCAGAGGAGATGGTTAGAATTGATTAAAGACTACGACTGCTTGATTGACTATCATCCAGGTAAAGCAAATGTTGTTGCTGATGCCTTGAGTCGGAAGTCTTTAGCTGGTTTAACAGTTTACTCGCTCTCGTTGCTTGTTGAGTTGAGAGCATTGCATGCCAGTTTTGTACCTTGTGTTGATGGTGCATTATTGGCACAGTTGCAATTGAAGCCGATTTTGTTAGATCAGATCAAAGAAGCTCAGTTGGCCGATAAGAAGATTCAGAAGATTATTTCAGATTGTAAGAATGGGAAGACAAGAGATTTTGTTGTGAAAGACGATGGGAGTCTCTGGTTTAAAAACCGATTGTGTGTACCCGATGATGCTGAATTGAAAAGAGTCATTTTAGAAGAAGCACATCAGTCAGTGTTTGCTATGCATCCGGGTAATACGAAGATGTATCATGATTTGAGACAGCATTATTGGTGGATTGGGTTGAAGAGAGACATTGCAGATTTTGTGTCGAAATGTCTCACTTGTCAGAAGGTTAAAGCAGAGCATCAAGTTCCAACCGGGTTGCTTCAACCATTGTCAGTGCCAGAATGGAAGTGGGAAAGAGTGACAATGGATTTTGTGTCTGGTTTGCCATTGACACAAAAGAAGCATGATGCTATATGGGTGATTGTGGATAGATTGACTAAGACAGCTCATTTCCTTCCGGTTCGAATGGATTACTCTTTGGAGAGATTGGCTGAGCTGTATATCCATGAGATTGTGAAACTGCATGGTGTTCCAACTTCTTTAGTGTCTGATCGAGATCCCAGGTTTACTTCCAGATTTTGGAAGAGTTTGCATAGTGCTTTGGGTTCTCGACTGCACTTCAGCACTGCTTTTCATCCACAGACGGATGGACAGTCAGAGAGGGTGATACAGATTATTGAGGACATGTTGAGAAGCTGTGTCATCGATTTCTCTGGAAGTTGGGATAGGTTTTTACCTCTTGTGGAGTTTGCTTACAACAACAGTCACCAATCCAGCATTGGTATGGCACCGTTTGAAGCATTGTATGGCAGACGGTGTAGGACACCTCTTTGTTGGAATGAGCTTGGAGATAATAAGTTGGTTGGTCCTGATTTGATTCAAGAAACTGAAGAAAAAGTAAAGTTGATTCGAGGCAGGTTAAAAGCAGCTTCAGACCGATAGAAATCTTATGCAGATCTGAAAAGAAGAGATATAGAGTTTAATGTTGGAGATAAGGTATTTCTGAAAGTGTCTCCTTGGAAAAAGATTTTGAGGTTCGGTCGGAAAGGAAAATTGAGTCCTCGTTTCATTGGGCAGTATGAAGTGTTAGAAAGAGTTGGGCCAGTGGCGTATCGACTTGCTTTGCCACCTGAGTTGGATCGTATTCATAGTGTATTCCATGTTTCTATGTTGAGGAGATATAGGTCGGATCCATCTCATGTGTTGCCATTTGAGTCTATCGAAGTGAGCCCAGATTTGACATTTGAAGAGGAACCAGTTGCTATCTTGGCACATGATGTGAAAGAATTGAGAAACAAGCAAGTGCCATTGGTGAAGATTCTTTGGAAGAATCATGCAAAAGAAGAAGCGACTTGGGAGAGTGAACAATCCATGCGAGAGCAATATCCGCAGTTGTTTCAGCTTTGATATCAGGTAATTTCGAGGACGAAATTTTCTTTTTAGAGGGGGAGAATTGTAATATCCCTATGCATGCCCTAGAAGTTTTGTTGTTGTTGTTGTTGGTTTGAATTGAGAAATGGGAAGAGAATGTTTTTGTATGGTGGTTGGGAAAGAAAAGAGGGTTTAGAGATAATTGTATATGTTGCTTATATGGTGATATATATAACATATAAAGTGGTCAAAATGGAAAGTCAAGGAAAGAGGATATTTTTGTGTTGGTTGTGAATTACTTAAATGGGTATAGATATGACAAAAGCTTAGTTAAATGGATGAGGGTATTATAGTAATTTTCTTTTGGATGGGTATTTAATGCCTATTGACTTTGTGTTTCTTCATCATTTCTTCTTCTTCTTGTTGTTGGGTGGCCGGCTCATTAAAGAGAGAAGAGAGCAAGAGAACAAGTGATGGTTTTGATGATTTCAAGTTCAAAGTGAAGGAAGTTTTCAAAGTTACAAGTTGGAGTTTCAAGGAATTTCATTATTTAGTAAGTTTGCTCTTGTTTACCCTTGTTATTTTTGAAGTTATGCTTGAGTTGAGTTGTGATTTGATGATGGTATGATTAAGTTGCTTATGGTGTGATTTTAAGTATTGATTTTGCTTGATAGATGAGAAGTTGGGTTGGTGTTGGTGATGGAAGAGTAAGAGTTGTGTTTAGTGAAATTGTTTCTGTTTTACAATTAGTAAAGGCTGTGATTTGTATGATTTTTAATTAATTATAGAAAAATGTTTTTGAAGTGAATTTTTGATATGTTGTGTCTCTATGAGTCTAGAATGACTGAAAAATATGTTGATTCGATTTTGGAATGGTTATGAGTTTAGAAAGATTATTTTATTAGACCTGTTCCAGCAGGTACCTTAACTGAGACAGCTGTATTTCGGGATTTTTAATAAAATGTAGAAAAATCATATCCAATTGAATTTTGTATATGTTGTTTCTTAGTGAGTCTAGTATTTGAGAAAAATAATTTGGAACCACGTTGATTGAATTTGATTTATGGAATTCACAAAGTTCAGAATTGCTGCCAGGATGCAGGGCAATTGGGGCAGTCTGGTTAGGTGAACTATTTGACCAAGATTTTGTGTTCAGTTTGATCTGAAATTTTAAAAGAATGATTTTAAGATACAAAACTAAATTCTGTAAAAATTTTAGAATTTTTAGTCAAGTATATTATTTTATACAATTTTTCAAAATAAGGATAAAATGGAGTCTAAAACCAGAATGTACTATTCATATGGTCATTTTGCTAATATTCCTTTTGGATTAGGTTGTGAAGAGGTTGAATTGCCCTAATTGCATTGTTGAGATTGAATAATGTTATGTTATGCATTGTGAATGGTAATGTGTTTCATGAGTAATGCACATTGAAATGTTATACCAAAGATGTTATAGTGATTCAAATGAAATATGATTGAAGCATGCATTGATGATAGGATTGAATAATAATGTGAGTGTTTAGATAATGTAATGAATATTGTATATAATGATTGCTTAACTTGCTTGTGAAAAAGAAATGAATTAAAAAGGTATTGATAAGTTTAATGAACGGACCTATCCGTCTCCTGCGGAACCATGCGGACCCAGTGGGTTGGGCAACCGATCTTCGACTACCGATCTGGTAGGAGGAAGGTTCGATATAGTCAGTATTATATGTACCTATTTGCCTCCTGCTGAACCATGCGGACCCATTGGAATGGGCAACCGAACTTGGACAACCGACCTGGATGGGGAAAGGTATGTTACTGATAATGTTATACGTGCCTTTTTGCCTCCTGTGGACCCTTGGGATTGGAGGGCAACCGACCTGGTTGGGAAAGGGTACGTATATAAAGTCATAGTTGTTGGCTATAATGATAAATTTAAATGAGTATAATGAATGGTGCTATTATATGAATATTGATGTGACATTGAACAAAGCAACATATTGAATAAATAATATGCTTTTGATTGATATATGTAATTAATTTGTGACATTGCATTTTAGCATGAATTATCTTACTAAGCCCTTGGCTTAGCGCGATAGTGTTTAATCGCGCAGGTAATAGAGCTGATAGAGTCGAACCCGAGAGTTCATCAAGACCAAGTGAGAGTAGACCTTGAAGAGTTGATTTTGGGAACTTAAAGATCAGAAGAGAATTGCCAATCATGTATATTTCTTTATATTTTGTAAAGTAATGTTTATAATGTAAAAGTATGGATATATTTAAATATGTAATCAAGTGTTTGTAAATATGTACATATTTTATAACTTCCGCTGGGTAATATTTAAATGTATATATATATATAACTAATATGTTTTGTTTTATAAGTAAATGATCTACTTTTCTATAATGTATAATGATAAGGGTATTGTATCAAGTTTAAAGTGTTTTGAATATTAAGAAAACCGTAGCATCCCTATGTTTGATGCACTTATGCTACATTGTTGTGGTTGTAGTGTGTGGGCATTGGATATGGGGGTGTTACAAGAAGTGTAAATCCTTTTTGCAGGTTGTAGTTGAGGTTATAAGGGGGATTTATTGGAAGTGTACTGAGAATGATTTTGGTTGCATTGGTTTGTGTAAAAATATTTTCAAAAATCAGGAAAAAAAAAACAGTTTTGTCGACACTTGGGACTCAATTTTTAAGTGAAACCATGGCAAAATTTCTATAAAAATTGGAACTAAAATTTGACTAAGTAAAATTGGTAGCAACATTAGGTTAGTGTGGCGCCTCTACTCAGCTTACACACGTAGGTCGGGAAGGGGTGTTACAGATCATGCTAACACAGACCCAAGTAAGTTAATACCAGGTAAGTACATATTATTCTATCTACTTAAATTAATTTATTTTTCACAATAACAAATAAAAAAATCAAGAGAAAGTTACCGCGCTCTTTTTGTTGGAACTGCGGTGAAGCGGCATCCCGGCCAGTATATCTAAATTTCCATCTTCATGTTGTCGTATAAACTCCAATAACTCGGTATTAGAATGAGTGCCTGACCTCGAAGCATGCATTATCTTTGAAAAAATATGTGCTAAAATTGAAAGAAATTTGAGAAAATTAGAATGTGAAAATTTTTGCTATGAAATGAAATGAAATATCAGCTTCTTTTTATAGAGAAACGGTAAGCAAAAAAAACAAAATTCAAAACTGTTCATGAATAGTAAACTTTACTATTTATGAATAGTAAACTTTTACTATTGACAAATAGTGAATATTACAATTCATGAATAGTATTACTATTGATGAATAGTATATTTTACTATTTATAAATAGTATTACTATTGATGAATAGTAAAAATACTATTTCCAATAATAAATACTATTTGATACTATTTGCAAATAGTAAATTTACTATTTATAAATAGTAAATATTACATGAACAGTGACTGCACAGTAAATAAATAGTAAATTCAATTATTTACTTTAATCATTCAAATAATTGCGGGTATATAAATATTCTTACACCCAGGGGCAATAAGAAGACATATTCATAAAAATTAGCCAAACTTTTTTGAAATAAAATTATTAGCTCGGGTCCAGAACCCAAATCTTCCTTAGGTCCAGAACCTAGAATTATCCTTGAGTCCAGAACTCGAACTGGGTCCAGAACACAAATTTTTCTTAGGTCCAGAGCCTAGAATTTATTTCTAAGTCCAGAACTTAGCTCAGGTCTAGAACCCAAATTTTCCTTAGGTCCAGAACCTAAAATTTATTTCTAAGTCCAGAACCCAAATTTTCCTTAGGTCCAGAACCTAGAATTATTTCTAAGTCAAGAACTTAGCTTGAGTCCAAAACCCAAATTTTTTAGGTCCAGAACCTTAAATTTATTTCTAAGTCCAGAACTTAGCTCGGGTCCAGAACCTAAATTTTTTAGGTCCAGAACCCAAAATTTATTTCTAAGACCAGAACCCAAGTTTCCCTTAGGTACAGAACCTAGAATTATTTCTAAGTTCAGAACTTAGCTTGGGTCTAGAACCCAAATTTCCCTTAGGTCCAGAAGCTAGAATTATCCATGAGTCTAGAACTCGAACCGGGTCCAGAACCCAAATTTTCCTTAGGTCCAGAACCTAGAATTATCCGTGAGTCCAGAACTCGAACCGAGTCTAGAACCCAAAACCTACACCATCTCAAAAATTAAGTCTTGTTGATTTTCACTCTCTTTCACTAAAGTTTCAGATCATTCAAGCAGGGGGAAAACTGTAGACCCTTAATTTTTGACCTAGTCTGATCCAATATATTTTGTTTAGCCCAAAATAATTTTTGTGTTGTCTAATATATTTTAATTAGCCCAAAATGATTTTTGTTATCTTAATTAAATAAGTTTTGCTTTATTATCTAATTTTTATTAATAAAAAATAAAAATAAACAAATAAAAAAAAGTTGGATTGCGGCGAAATGGCCCACAGGTCAGCTTGCGTTGCGGCAGCTTTTTTGCCAGCGCAATTTTTCATGCGGCAGATTTTTTTCGTCAGCGCAATTTTTCCGAAGCAATTTTTTTGGCCAGCAAAATTTTCCGACGCAAATTTTTCATTTTCTTATTTAATATTGTATGTCGTGTGTAACTAGAAAAAAACCACAAAAAAACTTCTATAAATAAGTTTAATTACAACATAAAAAGGAGAGGAGAAATTAGGAAGGAAAATCGAGAGAGTTTGTAAACCAAATCTAGGAAGGAAAACTTTAATCAAGCTGATTTTTTGAGGGCAGAAAAGCAAGGCCAGAAGCGATCAAAGGCAGCAATTGTCTTTATTTTAATTCATCCAAGAAGAATTATTTTTTGGAGGAACCATCAAAAGGAGGTATGGATTAAATTCTTGTTTTGTTATATTTTTCACAGTAACATAAACTATATAATTGTAGCTTTCAAAATCAAAATCCCATAACTTTAATTTAGCTTTTCAAAAGTTAAAAACACTAATTCGTTGCTTTATTTTCTAAAGAATTTAAAGTTATTAATTTAGTTTCTTCAAAACTCCAAAATTCTAATTTACTTTCCAAATCATTAAAACCCTTAAATAATATGCTGTCTCTTTCCAAAAGCCTTAAAAACTACCTTTTTTTGCTTTATAAACTTTAAATCGTTGGTGTATTTTCATAAAACACCCTAAAAATATTCAATTGCTTTTTCCAAATTCTAAAATTCTAAGATCACCCGAAACCCTAATTCAAAACTTCTAAAACCCTGATTCAATTCCTAAGCTCAAAATAGTAAACCCTAACCCCTTAAAACCTTAAACCTTAATTTTTTTTTCTAAACTTTAATCCTTTAAAACTTAAAAAAAAAAACATAAAACTACAAATATTTTAAATTTACATAGTAAGCTTGAAATCATCATTTAAAACCATGAATCAAAAGTATTTTAAAGTGTCCAAAACCCTAGTTTCATGATTTCACCATTCAAACCTTAATTTGTTTAATCAAAGAGTCTTACCAACCTTTTAAAACATAAAAACTTAATCTATTTTAATTCCATAAAAATGTCACAGTAGCCAAATTCTATGAATTCCAAAACCTTAAATACATGAAATAAAGAGCCCTAAATGGAAACAGTAGCTATAATTTGACTTTTATTTGCTTTATTTAATTCTTTATTTGATTATGCTTTAATTTATTTGAATTCAATGCTTGGTTTATTTTATTTATCATGGATGGATGTTTAATTTTTATTGATATTTAGTACCTTTGATGAATGATTTATTTATTATGAATGGTTATTTACATTTATCAACTTATTTAGATTTCCAAAAGTTGTAAGAGGTATGTTTCCACTTGGTGGGTACCTCATTAGTTAAATTCATGTAATTTAATTTGCTTTTCTATCTTAGAACTTATGTAAAGGGCATGTTTCTACCTTTCGGTAGGTGTCTTATTTAGGCATGTGGTGTAAGGACTTGTTTCCATCCTTGGATGGGTGTCCATTTATTTGTTTTGCTTAGACTTTGCTACATTGCTTTGATTTTAATATAATGATGCTTTCTTTTAATTATTGTGTGTAATATGGATAATGTTGTTATACTTAAGAATTTTATAATATTAAGACCTGTAAAGGAGGCCGGTTCCAATGAACCGGGCATTGTGGGGGTGCTGGGCCATTTCTCACCTTCGCCACACGTACCTAACTTTTCAAACCCATTAAGGGGTTGGGGATTCCTTAGGAATCGAGTCATCCACTCCTTTCTTTTTTCCCGGCCCGTCCGAGTGGCGACTCCATTTTCTCCGGACCTAGGTCCGTGTTCTCTAAGGCCCCGAGCCAAAACAGTGCCAAAGTCGCAAGAACCATTCCACCGAGAGTGGGGAAAAAATCCCCGCTCACACTCCACTTTGTCTCCTACTTTCTCATTATTTAAGTCTTCATCCAATGAATTAGTGTAGACCCTTAATTTTTGACCCAGTTCGGTCCGTTATTTTTTATATAGTCCAAAAGAATTTTTGTAGTATTTTAATTAAATAATATTTATTTTAGTATTTAATATTTATAATTTGTAATAATAATAATAAATAAATAAACATAAATAAAAATAATTAAATAAAAATTCTTGAAGAAAAAATCGGCGATGAAAAATTTATCGCCGAAAAGTAGAATTGGCCAAGGCCAATTCTCCAGCAAGAATTTCCTGCGGGCGAAATGGCTTGCAATTTTTGCCAGCTCTCGTAGTAATGCCCAACCAGTCCTCGAAAAATCCTCACAATTTTGGCCAACGCTCGCAATTTTTGCCAGCGAAATTTTCCAACGCTGTTTTTTTCTTTGAAACCAAATTCTATTTGGTTTTGGTTTCTTTTCCTAATTAATTTTAGTTTCCTTAAACAATTAGAATTAGGTTGATAATTTTTCTTATAAATAACACTTTAAAACTGAGAATGAGGAGATCAGAAAAAAATAGAAAATTGGACTCTTTGAAATTGGATTGGATCGGAGTAAAAAACAGAAAACCCTAGCCAGAGAAGATTAGCAACAAGCAAGCAATCAAGAATTCATCAAAGGTAGCCACACTGCCTTTGTCTTTGTTCATCCAGAAAGCAATTTTTGGTGGAACCAACTACGCAGGTTTGATCTTTAATCATAGATTATATATTTATGGTAGCTTTGTTTCTTTGATTAATAAGAACATGCACATAGTACTTCGATCCTTAAATATGTAGTAATTTGATCTTTGTTTCAATAACTTAAATTATTCTTTCTATTTCCAAAAACCCTAAAAAATATTCTTCTGTTTCCAAAAACCTTAAGAACCCTAATTTATTTCTTCTGTTTCCAAAAACCTTAAGAACCCTAAATTATTTCTTCAGACCACAAAAACCTTAAAAACCCTAAATTATTTCTTCTGATTCCAAAAACCTTAAAAACTTGTAAATTATTTATTCTGTTTCCTAAAAACCTCAAAAACCCTAATTTGTTTCTTCTATTTCCAAAAACCTTAAAAACCTCAAAAACCCTAATTCGTTTCTTCTGTTTCCAAAAACCTGAAAAACCTTAAATCGTTTCTTCTGTTTCCAAAAACTTTACAAACCCTAAACTATTTTCCTTTGACTTTTTTTCCAAAATTTCCAAATGTTTTCTTAAATCTCCAAACCTTAGTTTTCTTTACGTTTTCTAAAAATCATAATTATTTTTTATAAAACTCTAAACTATTTTCTTAAATCTTAAAACCAAATATGTTTTCCAAAATACAAAATCCCTAACTTTCTCAAAAAACCAAAACAGTAAACCCTAAGTTTTCCTAAACCCTAATTCAGCAAACTTACAACCCCAAACTAGTTAATCTAAACCCTAAAACCCTAATCTAATAAAACTAAAACAACAATCTAGTAAACCATTAATTATAAACCCTAATGTCTTAAGATTCCAAAACCCTAATTTCATAATATTACCCCTAAACCTAATTAGATTAACCAAAAAAACCTTACTACTTTCATAAATTTATAAAACCCTAATCCATTCCAATTTTCCTAAACATTTATAGTAGCCTAAACAAATAATAATAATAATACTAAAATCCAAAAACCCTAAATGTTAATTAAAGAGCTTTAAATAGAAATAGTAAACCCTAATTTGTACCTTTACTTGCTTTATTTAATTTTAGATTTGATTATGTAGTTTATTATATGCTTTGATGGTTGATTTATTTAATTTCAATGCTTGATTTATTTAACTTATCATGGATGGATGTTTTCTTTATTGTTATTATTTATTTGTTTTAGTATTAAAATTGTAAGAGGTATGTTTCCACTTTATGGGTACCTCATTAGTTAAATATCATGTAATTTAAATAGCTTTTATATTTTGGATGATGTAAGGACATGTTTTCGTCTTCGGATGAGTGTCCATTTATTTGCTTTGTTTGGATATTGCTTTGCTTTTAATATAATGATGCTTTATTTTAACTATTGCATGTAATATGGATAATATTGTTATATTTAAGAATTTTATAATATGAAGACCTGCAAAGGAGGCCGGTTCCAATGAACCGGGCGTTGTGGGGGTGTTGGGCCATTTCTCATCTTCCCCACACGTACTCAACTTTTCAAACCCATTAGGGGGTTGAGGATTCCTTAGGAATTGAGTCATCCACCCCTTTCTTTTTCTCGGCCCGTCCGGGTGGCGACAACATTTTCTCTGGGCTTAGGCCCGTGTTCTCTAAGCCCCCGAGCTTAAACAGTGCCGAAGTCTCAAGAACCATTCCATCTGGAGTGGGCAAAAATCCCCGCTCAGTGGCGACTCCACTGGGGGATAAGAGAAGTTGATTCCATTGGTCTTTATATTATTATATTCTTTCTTAAAATGATATTATCCATTGCATCATATTATATTGCATCGTGTGCGTGAGTTAGGACGCCCGTGTTACCCATGTTGTGTTATATAAGGGATACCATACTTTCACTCAAGGTATGGAGATCGAGCATGGCATAACCACTCATAGCCTCGTACCATTTGGTATATACTTGCTATGGGAACCTAAGCCTTTTAACCCAAAGACTAAAGCTCATGTAGTTGGCCTAGTTACTTTCCTTAGGTTTTTACCCCAAATGCTTGTTGTTTGTCTATGGTTAATTTGTCTTGGCCTAAATCATGGCTTATTTGGTTTGCTCTTTTTCTAATATGACCTAAGTACATTGTAAGCTCAAAATAAAATTTTCTTTAAAGTCTAAAAGACCAAAGCTAGCTTCAAAACTTTTTCAAGATGGTCTTTGGACATAAAACTTTTCTAAAATCAAATCTAAAATTCTTTGCTCATGACCCAAATACTAAGCCCACAATCTATTTTTTCTAAAAATTTTTTTACAATGGGCTTAGAAATAAAATTATTTTCATCCAAAAGAGTTTACAAATATTTACGTCAATTATGGAGATATCAAAAATCAATTGTGAGCGTAGTTTATACTAAGAATAAGTTAACCATGGGCTTGTTTTTGGCATAAATCATTAGTTACTTTCTCAAGTGAGAAATCTATCTATAATAAACCTCTTAATTTAGTTTTAATCCAATATAGCATAAAATCTACTATAGTTGGTTGAATGGATTAAAACCTAATTAATGGAAATTATTATGAAATGATTTCCATTTTTAAAAATATAACTATTGGTTGAAACGTCCGAGGTAAATATTCAAAAACAAGATACCCCATGTTGTTATTTTGTTATCCATATACCTAGGAAAAGAGAGTCGCCATTCATGTGTGGATGTTATAAGGTTAGAAGGAATGTCCTATTTGTCCTTGTTTGTTAATTGTTTGTGCATACATGCATGCATACATACATTTGCATCTCATATCATTAATCCTCTCTGGCTCACAGCCCTGGATTACGACAGTTCAAAAGCTTATGACAATCCGACCTATGTCGAAAGCAAAGAATCTATCAATGACTCAATCACTTGCTCACCAAAAGCAATGGAGCCCGAACAAATTCAAAGAATGGTGGATGTTGCGCTCAATGCCAAGATGGATGAAATAAAAGAGGCCCTAGTTGAGACCATGAAGAACCAATTGACTTTAATTTTAGGAAATCATGCCGAAGCATCTGCTAGCACTAAGAAGCCAAAGGAAAAAGGGAAGAATAAAGTTGGTGAAGTGGTTTTTGATGATGAAAAGGTGATCATTAATGATGATGATGATTGGGCTCAATACTACCAAGATCCTCAAGACAAGAAGAAAGAACCAAAGATTGTTGAAAGATCAACTATGGAGAAAATCGAAACTTATGATGTTGAAAAGATGATTGCGGACTTAGAAAAAAATTTTGAGAAGAAACTGAAAACCGAAGAAATGTCCGAAGTTGACAAATTATTTGAGCTAGATGAAGAAGTTTCGTACAAGTTCAAGATGGCATCTTTTGCGAAGTTTGATGGAACCGAAAATCCTCACCTCCATGTGAAGCAGTATATCACTGCTATGCAGTCTGCCCGAGCTACTAAGGCTCAAACTCTAAGGTACTTTATACTCTCATTGTATCCTGTTATCCAAAATTAGTTCAATACCTTAGATGATGGAGCAAAAAAGAGTTGGGATCTGCTATACAAGGTCTTCATCCAACAATATGGATCTAATGTTGAAATGGAAGTTACATTAATGGAAGTTGAGTCCATTAGACAAAGGCCAAATGAGAATTTTGTGGACTATGTGAAAAGATGGAGAAATAAGGCTGCTTTGCTCAAGAAGAGGCCCGATGAATCCAATCAAATAAGGATGATTGTGAGAGTGGTGTTGCCTAGTCTTCGTGAAAGAATGTCTCATACGCTCATCCATGATTTCAAAGATCTCCTCCAAGCTGGTCTGCAAATCGAAGAATGGGAAAGAGAGAAGAACCATTTTTCAACAAGAAGGAATGAGAAAGAAAACTATCAATCTGGAAGTCAAAGCATGCAAAACGCAGTCGGTGTTAATGCTACTAACCAAGGAACAAGAAGGCAGTTTTCAGAATTGGGAAAATCGATGTCTTGGGTTCTCAATAAGCTTCAAAGAAAGGGATTGTTACAACCCTTAAATCCTACTTTGCCTAGCCCTCTCCCACTTAATTTTGACACTAAAGCATTTTGCCAATTTCATCAAATGCAAGGGCATGACATGGATAGATGTGTGAGGTTGAGGCATGAGATCCAAAATTTGATTGATAGTGGGAAGCTACCCGAGCCCAACAAGCCAAACACCAAAGATAACCCATTACCAAAATTCAATAGAGTACCACCACCGGCAATCTTCATGATTGGAGGAGGTTTGCATGAAAGTTTTTTCATGTTTTCTTTTCAAGATGTGGGTGGAGAAGCAACCAAAGAGGAAGAGGTATTTGGTTAAATTAAACAAGCTATGGCGGGTAAAGAAGCAGCAATTTATGTTGTGAATGGGTTTTGGGATTCAAGTGATAGTGATGACAATCTTGTATCCAAGAAGGAAGAGTGGACCTGGTCTAAGCCAGAGGAAGATAAAGTAATGAACACTAGATCCGGTAAACCTTATGCAAGGCCACCGCTTAAGGAGGTAGAAATTAATAAGGGAAAGGAAGTTGAAGTAGGGAATAAAGAAGAGGAAGATGATACTATGCTCAAGCAATTGAAAAGAACCCAAGAAAGTGTTAGCATTTGGGACATATTGGCTACTTCTAAAAAACACCGAGAGACTATGGCCAAGGCCTTGGCTAGCATGCCAGTTTCTACCTCCACAACACTGGAGGAGCTGATCAACTTCATAAAAATTAGAGGAGTAATGAAATGTGAAGATATTCAAGAGAAGAGTGAAGTTAATATGGGAGTGATTTCTTTCTCAGATGTGGATTTACCAGAAGAGGGGAGAGATCACATCCGCCCTCTCTTTATCAAAATAGAAATCAAAGGGAAAAGGAATCCATGTGTAATGGTCGATGACCGGTCTACTATAAATGTTTTTCCACTTAAAATATTGCCAAAGCTAGCCATGTCAACAAGGGATCTAAACCCAAAAGAGGTAACAATTCGGGCTTATGACAACATTAAGAGACATGCCGAAGGAACTTTCAAAGCTGTTGTCAAGGTTGGTCCAATTGAATCTATTGTTGAATTTATTATTTTGGACATACCTATTACCTTCGTCTTACTTTTGGGATGTCCATGGTTTCATCCTCTTGGTGGAGTTCCTTCCACCCTTCATCAAATGATCAAGTTCCCTAACGGAGATGAGACAATGGTCATAGAGGCCGAAGATAATGAGGTTGTTAATGCTCTAATGATTGAGAGGCCTCTCAATGGCTTCCAAGTAGCTGCAATTTCTGATAATGAAGTAGTGGACTCCAAAGTCTTGAATATGATGAAGAGCATGAACTACCTTCCCGGAGCTCATCTTGGAAAGGGTAAGGCCGGTTTGACAAAGTTTCCAGATTTTAAAACTCAAACTTCCAAGAAGGGGTTTGGATATGATGAAGCCAACAATGTCTAGCCAAAGAAGAATGAGAAGATGAGCTTCCCACCACTTGAAGAGATCTTTGTCAAAGCTCCAGACATGGGACCACTCCAAGAAAAGCCCGAGCCAATCATGTTCATGAGAAAGTTGATCCCAGGTTTTGAAATTTTTGCAGATGTTGCCAAGCTAGTGGAGCAAGTGAAGAAAGTGCTCACCCTGCCAGCCAACAAAAAATCTAATCCAGAAGAGAAGAAGGAAGCTATCTTGAAAGCTGAGAAGACTCCAGAGGAGATTGCTGCCCTGGTTGAAGAAAAGTTTGAAGACATTCTGCCTTAAGATTTTGAGAATAATGATTTTGATTTTAATTTTAATTTGTCTACTTTATATGAGGATGATGATGTTTTCTTTTCCAAAATGAATGCAATAAAGTCTGTTTTTTCTTGTGTGATGTTTCTCCTGATGGTTGCATACATTCAAGTAGCAGTTACATAAGCATCTTTAATATTGATTCTGTTAACACAAAATCATTAAATTTGGGGACAATCGAAAATCCTAAAATTATTAGCATAGCATTCGACCATACTCCTGTTGAGAGAGAGAAATTTGAAAAAATATTCAAAAAATATGAAGAAGTATTTGCTTGGTCTTATGCAGATATGCCTGGTATAGATCGATACATAGCCGAACATCTTATTCCTACTTACACTCACATGAAACCTGTCAAACAAAAGCTTAGGCGATTAAGACCTGAGTGGGCTGAATTGGTTAAAGAAGAGGACACTAAACAAATACAAGTAAAGTTCCTTAAAGTGATAGAATATCCAGATTGCCTAGCCAACATAGTACCCGTGCCAAAGAAAGATGGAAGAATAAGGGTCTGTGTGGACTATAGAGATTTAAACAAGGCTTCCCCTAAAGATGATTTTCCTTTACCTCATATAGATGTTCTCATTAATAGTGCAGCCTCTAGTGTGCTACACTCGTTTGTAGATGGATTTTTCGGATACAACCAAGTGTTAATGGCCCAAGAGGATAAAGCCAAAACTGCTTTCATTACTACTTGGGGTATATTTTGTTATAGGGTGATGCCATTCGACATAAAGAATGCTAGTGCAACCTACCAAAGGATGGCCACCACACTATTTCATGACATGATGAACAAATAAGTTGAAGTATATGTTGATGATATGATGGTGAAATCGGATACAAGGGAACAACACTTCCAAAACTTAGAATTGTTCTTCGATAGAGCATTGAATTATAAGCTAAGATTAAACCCGAAGAAGTGTGTGTTCAGGGTTACCTCAGGCAAATTGTTGGGACATGTGATTAGTCCGAATGGCATTGAGATTGATCCTAACAAAGTTAAAGCAATCAGGGATATGCCAGCCCCTAAGACGGAGAGAGAAGTTCGGGGATTCATTGGTAAATTACAATACATTAGCAGATTTATAGCAAAGCTCACAACAATCTGTGAGCCTATCTTCAAATTGCTTAAAAAGAATCAGCCAGTCTTACGGAATGAAGAGTGTCAAAAGGCCTTTGAGCGAATAAAGGAGTACCTACTAAATCCACCTATTTTGAAACCACCCAAACCCGGCAAACCTCTATTACTATACTTAGCGGTAGAAGAAGAGTCAGTATGGGCCATGCTAGCCCAAGCAGATGAGTCAGGGATTGAGCATGTAGTTTACTATTTAAGTAGAAAGCTCCTACCTTATGAAATTAAGTATAGTATCATTGAAAAGACCTATGTAGCCATGGTTTGGTCTTCTAAGAAATTGCGGCATTACTTTCAATCGTATAGTGTGCAAGCAATTTTCAGGTTGGATCCAATGAAATACTTATGGGAGACACCCTCTTTGATTGGGTAGTATGGTCGATAGTTAATAGTATTAGAAGAATTTGAGATTGAGTATGTAACCATGAAAACAATCAAAGGTAGAGCAGTGGCAGAATTCCTGGCCCAACAACCATTACCAGATAGCGAAGAGGTAGTCTTGGAATTTCCGGATGAGCATTTAGAGGCCATTAAAGTACAAGGTTGGAAGATGCATTTTAATGGAGTAGCAAATAGGAAAGGAGCAGGTTTGGGAGTCATACTAGAATCGCCTGAAGGGGAACTTATCCCTTTATCCAAAAAGTTGAAATTCAAGGCAACCAATAATATGGTGGAATATGAAGCATGTATCTTTGGTTTGGAAACCCTAATGATTATAAAGGTGGATAAGGTAGAAGTTTTTGGAGATTCGTTGCTAGTAGTATCCCAAGTAAATGGAGAGTGGGAGTTGAAAGAAGAAAAATTAAAACCATACCACCATTACTTGACCATGATGAAGAAGAACTTTAAGGAGTGTAGGTTTATACACCTATCAAGAGAAGAAAATCAAATGGCTGATGCCCTAGCTACATTAGCTTCTGTATGTGAAAATCCCGTCAACTTATTTCTCAAGCCTCTGATTTTGACCAGTTCATCAACTCCTTGCTATGAATATGAGACAATCATGAAAACTGATACAGACCATGATGCGTGGTATGATACTATAAGACAATTTTTGGAGGAAAGGGAATACCCGTCAGGGGCAACAAAGAAAGAAAGAAGAGCCATAAGGCGGTGGTCCTTACAATACATCACCTTTCATGGAGAGTTATATTGAAGATGGTCTGATGTGGTGCATTTGAGATGCTTGAGGAAGCCTGAAGTGGAGCATATCATGTCAGAAATACATGCGGGAAGTTGCGGTTTGCACATGAGTGGTTTGGCCCTAGTTAAGATGATAATTCTACAAGGTTACTACTGGTTGACCATGGCGAGAGATTGTATTGAGTTCATAAAGAAGTACCAACAATATCAGATGTATGGTAACTTGAATCGCATGCCTCCTAAAGAATTGCATTCTATGTCTTCACCCTGGCCCTTTGCCACTTGGGGTATCGACATTATAGGAGAGATACATCCGACAGCCTCAAACGATCACCGTTTCATTGTAGTAGCAGTAGATTATTTTTCAAAATGGGTCAGAGCTGAATCCTTCAACAAATTGGGTGCAAGTCAAATGGCTAGATTTATTGAGAAGAACCTCATCTGCAAATACGGGGTCTTACACGGTGTGATATCAGACAATGGGGTACAGTTTCAATGAGCAGTTAAGGATTTATTCTCGAAGTACTGAATCCATCATCACTGATCCTCTCCTTATAGACCAAAGGCTAATGGTGCGGTAGAAGCAACAAACAAGAAAATTAAGCAAATTCTATCCAAGATGACCAGGACTTATAGGGATTGGTCAAAGATGCTTCCTTTTGCTTTTTGGGGATATAGAACAAGTGTGCGAACACCGACTGGAATGACACCATTCTCCTTGGTTTATAGAATGGAAGTAGTGTTGCCAATTGAAATTGAGATCAAGTCATTAAGAGTGGTCTTGGAAGCTGAACTGCCTGAAACAGAATGGGTAGTGAGCAGATACATGCAGTTAGCTTTACTAGAAGAGAGAAGGTTAAAAGCACTATATCATCATCAACTATATCAAAGGAAGATAGCTCGGGCTTATAATAGAAGAGTTAAGATCAGAAAACTCAAAGTCAGAGATTTAGTGTTGAAACAATGTAAGCCTAATGTATCTGATCTAAGAGGGAAGTTTAGGCCTAGCTGGGAAGGGCCATATGTTGTGAAACAAGTCATGAATAAGGGTGCAGTGAAGTTATCAGACATGGACGAGAATGAGTTTAGTGAGCCGGTGAACATTGATAGGTTGAAGAGGTTTCATGTATAAAAAAAGAAAAGAAAAAGAGAGAAAAAAAAAAGAAAAGAAAAAGAAGCTCGCTAGATTGAAAACCCAAAAATGGCGACCTAGGCAAAAGTTAGAGCAGTCCGCTAGTTTTGAAAACTCGAAAGGGAGGGCTAGGCAACAATTAGGGCTAAATGAGAAAAAATCATCAATTAGAAAACCTAAAAAGGCTAGTTGGCATCAGGAGTGATCTTGTGTATGCTGGCTTTATGTTCGATTGTTCCCCAATTTAATAAAACATAATTAATATTAAAATTATTCCATGTGCACCGTTACAAGTATTTGACCAGATATGGATGAAATAAATGAACACAATAGCAAAAGGTGATGACAAATTATAAAAGGAAAAGAAGAATCTTTTATTACTTTAATTATTTTTTCATCCTAACAATACACTTTATGAATTGACAAATGTAAAATCTATGGCAAACAATAAGTGTAACATGCAGGCCAGCTTTGCCTCAGCCGATCCAAGTAGGCTTCAGTCAAGCAAGGCATGTCTAAATAGAGAGTAAATTCAAAATCGCGAGGCTTAGCTCCATACAGACGACTAAGCTGGCGAGGATCATAGCAAATACCTCGACGAAGAGCAGTAAGGGGAACATACATCAAGTAGGTCTGCATGGTGAAATGAGAAATCTTCCACCAAGGTACCAACCAACGGATGTTGACTTCAGTGCGTGAATGGATCTAGTTAACCCAGTCAGCATAGGAAGAAGCAGGATGTAGTAGTTTCCTAGTAGAATGATGTCGTGGCAGATATCTGGCAAAATCTATGGATGGAGTATCAAGCAAGCAGAGACACTCCTGAAGCCAAATCTGTGAGGGAAATTAAATTAAAAAAAAAGAAAAAAAGAGTCCACTAAGTTGGAAACCCGCAAGGGCAGCTTAGGCAAAAATTAGGACAGCTCGCTAGTTCTGAAAACCCACATGGGCGGACTAGGCAAAAATTAGAGCAATATAAAAAATATAACAAAAGAGGGCTGCTAAGTTAAAAACCCGTAAGGGCAGCTTAGGTAAAAAGTAGGACAGCTCGCTAGTTTTGAAAACCCATATGGGTGAACTAGGAAAAAATTAGAGCAATAAAATAAAAAAAAGAGAAGAAAGAGAAAACCTAAATTGAAAACTCGAAAGGGCATTTTAGGTAATTACCTGAAGCAACAACGGACTCCCGATCAGTCTCTTTGGCAATCCTGATTTAAGTTGGTCTAATCCAACTAAAGTCTCAGCTAAGATCACGGGTATCGGTGACAAGCCTCCTTCCATTTGGTCCATGATATCCAATACTCATGGATCAATATCACCGTCAGAAGAAATAAGCAAGAATTGGCCAAGCAAGCAAAGACAAAGCATATGTCCCCATGCCTTAGTAGGAGCTAAATGAGAAAGACAAAAATCAATCAAGGGAGCAAGCAGAATTTTCTCACCTCTCATCAACTGTAGAACTTCGGGCTTTGAAATTTGAAATAACATCTGCATCTTCTGTTGAGTCTTGGAAATCAATATGGGTAATGCCATTTGTTGATTATTTGGATATCCAAGCATAGCCTCAAATTCTTCAATCAAGGGACATATTTCAAAGCCATTAATTTTAAATGTCCTAGAATCCACATTCCAAAAAGATGCCATGGCATGTAAAAAGGAATGGTCCAATTTAACATTTTGAAAATACTTTAAAATATCAATCTGTGACCAAGACATTTGCTTACAGTGAATGGCATCCATATTCTTAAATAGAATTTTTATTTTCTTCAAATGGAGTTCGGTCATCGTGGAAGGATGAAGGAAAATTAGAATTGATAAAAGGAGTTTTTAACGTTGAAGTGGAAAATCTCTTAGTTTCTATATGAAATTCTGGCTTGAAAAGTAATTTATATAAAAGAACCCATGCTATTCCAAAATTGATAAGGAAAAAGAGTGAGAACGTGATGAATGAGGAAAAAGAATTAGTGATAAAATGTCTTTAATTGCTGTGTTACATTTGGTTTTAGCTAATTGGTGCGGCTGTGAATGTGAAAAGGGAAATTGTGGCGCAACAATTATGATATATATATATATATAACAAAAAAAAAAGAAAGAAAAAAAAAGTTGTAGTAAAATGAACATTATATATTATCATTATTATTTCTATACTTATTATACAATGTTTACTCAATTGATACAATATTCATACATCACTAAGAAGGAGGTGGTAGGCCATCAAATAAAGCTCTGAAAAAATCATCGCCTATCGTCGGAGGAGGCACATCACCCGTCCTAAGTCCGCTTAAAGCAGGAGCACCAGAATTCCTATTACCTCGGAGTTTTGATCTGTAACGGTCCTCATCGGAAGTAGATGAAAGGATCTCATGGTCATCGGTTTGGGTGCCTCTAGATGAAGAAGCACCAGGATCTCTCATCCCCTGCAACCGAAAGTCTCAAAAATTTTGCTCTGACTGATGGTACAAATTTTCAAAATGGGAAACCTGCTGACGACTAGCGGCCAACTCTTCTTAATGTTTCTGTTTTTGTTCTTCAAGCATCCACTGTGAGCCAGAAAGGAAAAGAGTAAGAGCATACATAATCATGCATGCATGCATACATATAGCATAAATTACCATGAAACAAGAAAACTTACCAGGTAATTGATATCAATACCCTGTGGATGAGATGGCATATCCAAAGGACTAGAATGAGAAAATGAAGGAGCAGTAAAAGAAGGTCCAGCCTCATAATCAAATGAGCCAGCAACCTATAACAATCATTAAAAAGACAAAATAAGTTAAAAAAAGAAGCGATTGCAATGGAAAAATGGTAAAAGTTTACCTGAGAAGTGCTAGCCCCGAGATGTGGAATGAACTCTCCTCCCTTTCCATGATGTTCCTCTTCATCTCTATCCTAATTTTCTTCGGGAATTTTCCATACACCAACAGAAGATACGTCAAAGTTCAAAAGCC
The DNA here is from genome assembly GCA_947685225.1 of Garcia nutans. NCBI lineage: Eukaryota > Viridiplantae > Streptophyta > Magnoliopsida > Malpighiales > Euphorbiaceae > Garcia > Garcia nutans. The sequence goes on from CANTUV010000013.1 coordinate 33,214,954, forward strand.
TAATTTGAATAAACTGGGTATAAGATGTACCCGGTGGATAGAGAAATATTTGAACAACATAACCTTGCCGGGCCAACCACCATGCATTCTCCGGCATTGATGTAATATTTAAAGTATATTTAGGGCAACGCATCGAGATCCTCCGCTGCTCGAGACTAAGAAACCACTCATATACTCTCTCTTCGAGAAACCAGCCACTAGACATAGAGCCAACAATGACTCAGCGGGTATGATGAAAAGGCAGTGCAACATTCATGGAGGAAGTCTAGTTTGTCTGCTCTTCTTGGTTCAACCAAGACAAATTCACCTACAAAAAGACATAAGGTAAGTAAACTTTTATATAAATTTTAAAGTATACTAATGTTATCTTACCTGGTCCCAGGTTAAGCAGCTCAAGACAAAGTGTTGGGTATGCACATGGTGAGAGCCGGGAACTTCTATACTCTCTGACAACTAGAAATTTAATCTTGGATACCTGACTCTCTCTCAGGAAATACCAGGCACCCTCACAAGATTGTGCTCATATGCCCATGTCTACAACAATAATAAAGATCAAATTCATGCAAGAATAAGAATGGAATTGACAATGGTGGAAGAAGAGTACCTCGACAACCACCATAAAGCCGACAAAAGACTTCTTATTTGGGCAAATTTTGTCAAGACCATGGTAAAGATAGGCAAAGCCAGCTTCACCCCAGCCGTAAAGTGGTACCATCCTCATTTAAGTAAGGGCTCTCAACACTGACAAATGAATGGTGGATTCGGTGCTGCCTAAAATGGTCGACCCGAGCAAATATAACAAAAATCCTCGAGCATACTGTTGGGCTGTGTCTCTGTGAACCCGTCCTTCATAGTTCATCCAATAACTACGAATTGGCTCAATTTTTATCTTGAAAGGCCCTTTATATGATGGTTCCATACCAATTAATTGTTGAATTTCTTCAAATGTTAGAATATCATTGGCAAGAGGAACCGGAAGACCATACCGAATGCCGATAATAGCAGCAAAGTCGATCGGACAAATTGTCATCTCTCCAATGGGCAAGTGAAAAGTATGAGTTGTGTCCAACCACCATTCTGCAAGCGCCTGGATCACGCTCCGGTCTATCGGATACTCCTCGAATGGTAATTGTAAGATGAAGCTCTCAAAGCCACAATCTCGGATAATCTGCCTTACCCGAGAAGGCACTACATCATACCATTGTCGGGCTTTGTAGATACACTCTCTGCCCTGAATAACGCAACGATCACTCTAACACGGAGCTAGGTAAGTTAACACCAGGTAAGTATATCATTGTTCTATCTACTTAAATTCTTAAATTAATATATTTTTCCTAAATTTTCTATAAAAAAACAAATAAAAATAAAAAGAAAAATAAAAATAAAAAAAGAAAAAAAATAATAAATAAATATACTAAAAAATAAGAACAAAAGAAAACAAACAAATAAAAAAAAGAAAAAAAAAAGAAAAAACACAAAAAAAAATAATTACCTTGCTCTTTTGATTTGAACTACGATGAAGCGGCATCCCAGCTTCCATCTTCATGATGCCGAATAAACTCCAATAACTCAGCATTAGAATGAATTCCTAATCTTGAAGCATGCATATTTTTCAAAACTGTATGCTAAACTTGAAAGGATTACGGCTATGAATGAATGAAATTAACAAGTTTGCTGTGAATGACATGAAGAAATCAGTCGTTTATATAGAGGAACGGCAAAGGAAAAAATAAAATTCAAAAAGTAAATTCCACTATTGATAAATAGTAGATTGCTATTTACAAATAGTAGATTACTATTTACAAACAGTTGGTTACTATTTATAAATAGTAGGTTACTATTTATAAATAGTAAATAATGTATGAATAGTGACTACACAGTAAATAAATAGGAAACTCAATTATTCAATTTAATCACTCAAATACTTGCATGTAAATAAATATTTTTGTACTTTTAAATATTTTTACATGCAGGGGGCAAGGAGAAGATATATTCATGTGCATGGTAAAAATTAGCTAAATTTTTTGCAAATTCCTTTAAAATCTCTCTTAAGTCTAAAACTTAACTCGGGTCCAGAACTCAAAATTACCCTTAGGTCCATAACCTAAAATTTCTCTTAAGTCCAGAACTTAGCTTGGGTCCAGAACCCAAATTACCCTTAGGTCCAGAACCTAAAATTTCTTTTAAGTCCAGAACTTAGCTTGGGTCCAGAACCCAAATTACCCTTAGGTCCAGAACCTAAAATCTCTTTTAAGTCCAGAACTTAGCTTGGGTCCAGAACCCGAAATTACCCTAATTACCCTTAGGCCCAGAACCTAAAATTATTCTTAAGTCCAGAACTCGAACCGGGTCTAGAACCCAAAACCTCAACCATCTTAGAAAAATTAAGTCTTATTACTTTTCACTCTCTTTTACTGATGTCTCAGATCGTTGAAGCAGGCGGCAAATTGTAGACCCTTAATTTTTAACCCAGTCTGGTCCGTTATTTTTTATATAGTCCAAAATAATTTTTGTGGTATTTTAATTAAATAATATTTATTTCAATATTTATTATTTATAATTTTTAATAATAAATAAAATAAAAAATAACAGTAAAAAATAAATAAATAAAAATAAAAATCCGCGATGGAAAAATCGGCGACGAAAAATTCATCGCCAAAAAGTAGAATTGGCCAAGGCCAATTCGCCCGCAGGAATTTCTTGAGGCGAATTGGTTGGCTACCCAGCCAGCGCCTGCAGTTGCTCGTAATTTTTGCCAGCTCTCGCAGTAGCGTCCAGCCAGTCCTCGCAAATCTCTCAGTTTTGGCCAACGCTCGCAGTTTTTGCCAGCGAAATTTTCCATCACAATTTTCTTTTCGAAACCAAATTCTACTTGGTTTTGGTTTCTTTTCCTAATTAATTTTAGTTTCCTTAAACAATTAGAATTAGGTTGATGATTTTTCCTATAAATAACACTTTAAAATTGAGAATGATGAGATCGAAAAAAATTAGGTTGATTGAAAATTGGACTCTTTGAACTTGGATTGGATCGGAGTAAAAAACAAAAAATCCTAGCCAGAGAAGATTGGCAACAAGCAAACAATCAAGAATTCATCAAAGGTAGCCACACTGCCTTTGTCTTTGTTCATCCAGAAAGCAATTTTTGATGGAACCAACTACGCAAGTTTGATCTTTAATCATAGATTATATATGTAGTACTTCGATTAATAAGAACATGCACACAGTACTTCGATCCTTAAATATGTAGTAATTTGATCTTTGTTTCAATAACTTAAATTGTTCCTTCTGTTTCCAAAGACCCTAAAAAGTACTCTTCTATTTCCAAAAACCTTAAGAACCCTAATTTATTTACTCTGTTTCCAAAAACCATAAGAATCCTAAATTATTTCTTCTGACCCTAAATCTTAAAAACCCTAAATTATTTCTTCTGATTCCAAAAATCTTAAAAACCCTAAATTATTTCTTCTGTTTCCTAAAAACCTCAAAAACCCTAATTTGTTTCTTCTGTTTCAAAAAACCTTAAAAACCTTAAAAATCCTAATTTGTTTCTTCTGTTTCCAAAAACCTTAAAAACCTTAAATCGTTTCTTCTGTTTCCAAAAACTTTAAAAACCCTAAACTATTTTCCTCTAACTTTTTTTTCCAAAATTTCCAAATATTTTGTTAAATCTCCAAACCCTAGTTTTCTTTATGTTTTCTAAAAATCATAATTATTTTTATAAAACTCTAAACTATTTTATTAAATCATAAAACCAAATATGTTTTCCACAATACCAAAAATCCTAACTTTCTCAAAAAACAAAACAGTAAACCCTAAGTTTTCCTAAACCCTAATTTAGTGAACTTAAAACCCCAAACTAGTTAATCTAAACCCTAAAGCCATAACCTAATAAAACTAAAACAACAATCCAGTAAACCATGAATTATAAACCCTAATGTCTTAAGATTCCAAAACCCTAATTTCATAATATTACCCCTAAACCCTATTTAGATTAACCAAAAACCTTACTACTTTCTTATATTTATAAAACCCTAATCCATTCCAATTTTTCTAAACCATTATAGTAGCCTAAACAAATAACAATAATAATACTAAAATCCCTAACAATAAAAGAACTTTAAATAGAAGCAATAAACCCTAATTTGTATCTTTACTTGCTTTATTTAATTTTAGATTTGATTATGTAGTTTATTATATGCTTTGATGGTTGATTTATTTAATTTCAATGCTTGATTTATTTAATTTATCATGGATGGATGTTTTCTTTATTGTTATTATTCATTTGTTTTAGTATTAAAATTGTAAGAGGTATGTTTCCACTTTGTGGGTATCTCATTAATTAAATATCATGTAATTTAAATAGCTTTTATATTTTGGATGATGTAAGGACATGTTTCCATCTTTGGATGGGTGTCAATTTATTTGCTTTGTTTGGATATTGCTTTGATTTTAATATAATGATTCTTTACTTTAATTGTTGCATGTAATATGAATAATATTGTTATATTTAAGAATTTTATAATATTAAGACCTGTAAATGAACCAGGCGTTATGGGGGTGCTGGGCCATTTCTCACCTTCTCCACACATATCCAACTTTTTGAACCCATTAGGGGGTTGGAGATTCCTTAAGAATCAAGTCATCCACCCCTTTCTTTTTTCTGGTCCGTCCGGGCGGTGATTCCATTTTTTCAGGCTTAGGCCCGTGTTCTTTAAGGCCCCGAGCCTAAATAGTACCAAAGTCACAAGAACCATTCTACCGGGAGTGGGGGCGAAAATCCCTGCTCACAATTAGGCAACCTTTTTCTTCTTTTAATATTTCTTTTTAAAAAAATGGCACTTGTTGTCCCCCATTTTGTCCCCCATTTCGTGTACAATAATTGAAAGAATTTTCACAAGACATGGCCAAGTCATAAGTGACTTGGTTGTGTCACTCATTTTCTTGTGGACACGACAATGCCATGTGGCTGTGTCCATGGCTGCCCAAATATCTTCTCTCTTTTCCAAGTGGGACATGGCCAAGGCCTTGGCCATGTCATTTGACATGGCCAATGGCTTGGCCGTGTCTCTTGAGTGTTTTCTCCACTACATTTCCTCATTACTTCTTCTTTGCTTTGTTCAATTAGTGAGACACGGCCAAGGCCTTGGCCTTATCATGTGACACGGCCAGTGGCTTGGCCATGTCTCTTGGGTGTGTCCACTTCTGCCTTTGCTTCTTCCTATTTTATTCTTTCGCTTTATTTGGTGAGACACAGCCAAGGCCTTGGCCATGTCTTATGACACCGCCAGTGGCTTGGCCATGTCTTTGGCTTGTGTAAAGCTCTGCCAAAATTTCATGCCTCTTTCCTTGGACGAGGGACACGGCCAAGCCATGAAGTGTCTTGGTCATGTCTCACATTTTTCCACCTTAATAATCCATCAAATTGAATTAAAGCTCCATCATTTTGTTCTTCATCTTGGATCAAATACTTTAAACAAAATTTAAGCACAAATTAAAAGAAAAATCAATCAAAAGCCAATAAAATCACAATAAAAATAAACACATAAATGATCAAAACACTATTTTTATGGATTTTTTGGTGGGATCTATCAGATTGGAGAGGGTATCTTTGTTTGTAGGTGTAAGTGCACCAACATATTTTGCTATTTGTGTGATTTGTAAAGAGGAAAGGATGAGTCCTGACTTGGGTACTTCATATTAAGTCCTGACTTGGGTACTTCATATTAAGACCTGCATATTAAGACCTGCTATTTGTGTGATTTGTAGGTGTAAGTGCACCAACATATTTTGCTATTTGGGTACTTCATTAGTTAAATGTCATATAATTTAAACTGCTTTTCTATTTTAGAACCAATGTAAAGGACATGTTTCTACCTTTCGGTGGGTGTCCTATCTAGGCATGGATTATGTAAAGGCATGTTTCCATCTTCGGATAGGTGTCCATTTATTTGTTTTGCTTGGACATTGTTTTGATTTTTAATATAACGATGCTTTATTTCAATTGTTGTGTGTAATATGGATAATATTGTTATATTTAAGAATTTTATAATATTAAGACCTGTAAAGGAGGCCGGTTCCAATGAACCAGGCATTGTGGGGGGTGCTGGTCCATTTCTCACCTTCCCCACATGTACCCAACTTTTAAAAACCAATTAGAGGGTTGTGGATTCCTTAGGAATCGAGTCATCCACCCCTTTCTTTTTCCTAGTCAATCCGCGCGGCGTCTCCATTTTCTCCTGACATAGGTCCGTGTTCTCTAAGGCCTCGAGCCTAAATAGTGTTGAAGTTGCAAGAACCATTCCACTGGGAGTGGGGGCAAAAATCCCCGCTCACAGTGGCGACTCCACTAGGGACAAGAGAAGTTGATTACGTTGGTCTTTATATTATATTAGATTGCATCGTGTGTGTGAGTTAGGACGCCTGTGTTACCCGTGTTGTGTTATGTAAGGGATAACTGTAGACCCTTAATTTTTGACCCAATCCGATCTAATATGTTTTATTTAGCCTAAAATGATTTTTGTTGTCTAATTGGTCCAAAATAATTTTAATTAAGTAATTTTTACCTTAGTATCTAATTTTTATTAATAAAAATGAAAATAAACAAGTAAACATTAAAAAATAAAAATAAAAATAAAATCGGAGTCGAAAAAAAAATCGGCAGCAAAAAGCAGTCGTGCGGGCCCGTGGGCGTTTTGCCCGCAGGAATTTCCTGCGGGCGGCACGCCCGTAGGCCCAGCACTTCACCCACAGTTTTCGCCAGTGCAAAATTTTTCAATGCAAATTTTTTGAAACCTAATCCAATTAGGTTTTAATTTCTTTTTTTTTATTAATATTACTTATCTTAATTAATTAGGAATAAATAACCTTAAACCATTATAAATAAGGACCAAAGGCATTGAAAATAAGGGGGTGGCCGAGAGTGAACAAATCCAAGGGGAGTTTGGAAAGTTTGAAACCAAATCAAGGAAGGAAAAGAAGAAATTGAATTTAAATTTTTCTAGAACAACAACATCACATGGGGGAGGGGATTTCAAAGGCTTGTCTTTGGATCTAGTTCATCCAAGAAGAATTGTTTTTGGAGCAACTTACAAAAGAAGGTATTAAATTCTAAATTCTAATTTTTTACACAGTAGCTAAACTAGGGTTTTTTGTGTTTTTCTAAAGTTAAAATCTTAGAACTTTAATTTAGTTTTCCAAAGTTAAAACACTAAAACGTGACCTTCTTTTCTAAAAAGACTTAAAATTGTTATCTTTTCTTCTTAAAAGTCTTAAAACTCTAATTGAACATATTTTTCAACAAAACTAAAATCAAATTCTGTTTCTATTAAAATATTGAAGTAGGTTCTATTTCATTCAAAAAGCCTTAAAAAACATCTTTCTACTGATAAAAACTTCAATCCGTTTGTTTAAATTCATAAAACTTCCTAAAAATATCAAATTGATTTCTAAAACCCTAATTCAAATCTTTTACCCGTGACCTAAATTCTAAAACCCTAAAATTCAAAATTCAACTTTTAAACCTAAAATAATGAACCTTAATCCTTTTAAAACCTTAAACCATAATTTTTATGAACCCTAATCCTTTTAAAACATTAAAAAACATAAAAACTCAAAAATTACACAGTAGCTTAAAGTTCAATAAACCAAAAATCACAAATTAAAGTATTTTAAGGTATTTAAAACCCTAGTTTCATGATTTCATCATTCAAACCTTAATTTTGTTAATCAAAGAGTCTTACCAATCTTTTAAAACATAAAACCCTAATTTATTTTAATTCCATAAAAAGTCACAGTAGCTTAATTTTAGAAATTTCCAAAACCTTAACACATGAGATAAAGAATCTTAAATGGAAATAGTAGCTATAATTTGGACTTTTTATTTACTTTATTCAATTCTATATTTGATTATGTTTTAATTTATTTTATATGCTTTAATTTATTTAAGTTCAATACTTAGTTTATTTTATTTATCATGGATGGATGTTTACTTTTTTTTTAAATACCTTTGATGAATGATTTATTTATTATGAATGGCTATTTACTTTTATCAACCAATTTAGGTTTCCAAAAGTTGTAAGAGACATGTTTCCACTTGATGGGTACCTCACTAGTTAAACATCATGAAATTTAATTTGCTTTTCTGTTTTAGAACCTATGTAAAGGGCATGTTTCTACCTTTTGGTGGGTGTCCTATTTAGGCATGTGATGTAAGGACATGTTTCCATCCTTGGATGGGTGTCCATTTATTTACTTCTTTTGGACATTGCTTTGATTTTAATATAATGATGCTTTTTTTTAATTATTGTGTGTAATATGGATAATGTTATTATACTTAAGAATTTTATAATATTAAGACCTGTAAAGGAGGCCGGTTCCAATGAACCGGGCGTTGTGGGGGTGCTGGACCATTTCTCACCTTCCCCACACGTACCCAACTTTCCGAATCCATTAAGGGGTTGGGGATTCCTTAGGAATCAAGTCATCCACCCCTTTCTTTTTCCCAGCCCTTCTGGGTGGCGACTCCATTTTCTCCGGACTTAGGTCCGTGTTCTCTAAGGTCCCGAGCCTAAATAGTGCCGAAGTCGCATGAATCATTCCACCGGGAGTGGGGGCGAAAATCCCCGCTCATAGTGGCGACTCCACTGGGGATAAGAGAAGTTGATTCCATTGGTCTCTATATTATTCTATTCTTTCTTATAACGATTTTATCCATTACATCATATTAGTTTACATCGTGTGCGTGAGTTAGGACGTCCGTGTTACCCGTGTTGTGTTATGTAAGGGATACCATACTTTCACTCAAGGTATGGAGATCGAGCATGGCATAACCACTCATAGCCTTGTACCATTTGGTATATACTTGCTATGGGAACCTAAGCCTTTCTACCCAAAGACTAAAGCTCATGTAATTGGCCTAGTTACTTTCCTTAGGTTTTACCCCAAATGCATGTTGTTTCACTATGGTTAGTTTATCTTAGTCTAAATCATGGCCTATTTGGTTTGTTCTTTTTCTAATATGACCTAAGTATATTGTAAGCTCAAAATAAACTTTTCTCTAAAATCCAAAAGACCAAAACTATTTTTAAAATTTTTCAAGATGGTCTTTGGACATAAGACGTTTTCTAAAAACAAATCAAAAAAAAAATTCTTTGGCCCATGGCCCAAATACTAAGCCCGAAATCCACTTCTCTAAAAATCTTTTTGTAATGAGCTTAAAAATAAAATTCTTACAAAGAACTTGCAAAATATTTAGGTCAATTATGAAATACCAAAAATCTATTGTAGGCCTAGTTTACACTAAGAATAAATTAACTATGGGCTTGTTTTTGGCATGGATCATTAGTTACCTTTTTCAAGTGAGAAATCTATCTATGATAAACCTCTTAATTTTGTTTTAATCCAATATTGCATAAAAGCTACTTTGGTTGGTTGAATGGATTAAAACCTAATTAATGGGAATTATCATGGATTGATTTCCATTTTCAAGGATATAACTATTGGTTGAAACGTCCAAGGGAATTATTTGAAAGCAAGGTACCCCATGTTGGTATTTTGGATAACCATATACCTAGGAAAAGAGACTCGCCATTCGTGTGTGGATGTTATAAGGTTGGAAGGAACGTCCTAATTTGTCCTTGTTTGTCTATTGTTTGTGCATACATGCATACATGCATACATTTGCATCTCATATCATTAATCCTCCCTAGCTCACAGCCCTGGATTACGATAGTTCAAAAGCTTACAATATGACCTACGCCGGAGATGAGATATCTAGCAATGACTCAATCGCTTGCTCACCAAGAACAATGGAGCCCGAACAAATTCAAAGAATGGTGGATGAAGCCCTCAATACCAAGATGGAAGAAATAAAAGAGGCCCTAGCTGAGACCATGAGGAACCAATTGACTGCAATCTTGGAGAATCATACCGAGGCTTCTGCTAGCACTAAGAAGCCAAAGGACAAAGGGAAGACGAAAGTTAATGAAGTGGTTTTTGATGATGAAAAGGTAATCATTGATGATGATGACGATTGGGCCCAATACTACCAAGAAACTTAAGAGAAGAAAAAGGAACCAAAGACTGTTGAAAGATCAACTATAGAAAAGACTGAAACATCCGATGTTGAAAAGATGATAGCTGATTTAGAAAAGAAATTTGAGAAGAAATTAAAAACCGAAGAGAAGTCTGAGATAGACAAATTATTTGAACAAGATGATGAGGTCCCTTATAAATTCAAGATGCCCTCCTTTGCAAAGTACAATGGTACCAAAAATCCTCATCTTCATGTGAAGCAGTATATCACTGCCATGCAATCTGCCCGAGCTACTAAGGCTCAAACCCTAAGGTACTTTATGCTCTCATTGGACCCTGTTGTCCAAAATTGGTTCAATACCTTGGATGATGGAACACAAAAGAGTTGGGATATACTTTACAAAGCCTTCATCCAACAATATGGATATAATGTTGAGTTAGAAGTTACCTTGATGGAAGTGGAGTCCTTTAGGAAAAGTCCAAATAAGAATTTTGTAGATTACGTCAAGAGATGGAGAAACAAGGCCGCTTTACTCAAGAAGAGGCCTGATGAATCCGATCAAATAAGGATGATTGTGAGAGGGGTGTTACCTAGTCTTCGTGAAAGGATGTCTCATACACTCATCCATGATTTGAAAGACCTTCTTCAAGCTGGTTTGCAAATTGAAGAATGGGAAAGGGAGAAGAGCCGATTTGCAACGAAAAGGAATGAGAAAGGGAGCTATCAACCTAGTAGCCAAAGCATGCAAAAGGCCGTCGGTGTTAATGCTACTAACCAAGGAACAAGGAGACAATTTTTGGAATTGGGAAAACTGATGTCCTGGGTTCTCAACAAGCTTCAAAGAAAGGGATTGCTACAACCCTTAAATCCTCGTCCTTTGCCTAATCCTCTCCCGCCTAATTTTGACACCAAAGCATTTTGTCAATTTCACCAAATGCAAGGACATGACACGGATAGATGTGTGAGATTGAGACATGAGATCCAAAACTTAATTGATAATGGGAAGCTACCTGAGCCCAAGAATCCAAACACCAAAGACAACCCATTGCCAAAGTTCAATAGAGTACCACCACCAACAACCTTCATGATTGGAGGAGGTTTGCATGAGGATTTTGTCATGTCTTCTTTTCAAGATGTGGGAGGAGAAGAAATCAAAGAAGAAGAGGAATTTAATGAAGTTAAACAAGCTATGATTGGTGGAGAAGTAACAATTTGTGTGGTCAACAGGTTTTGGGATTCAAGTGATAGTGACGATGATATCATATCCAAGAAGGAAGAGTGGACTTGGTCCGAGCCCGAAGAAGATGAGGTGATGAATACTAGATCCGGTAAGCCTTACGCAAGGCCACCACCAAAGGAGATAGAAACTAATAAGGGAAAGGAAGTTGAAGTAGAAGAGGATGATGCTGTGCTTAAGCAATTGAAAAGGACCCAAGCAAGTGATAGCATTTGGGATTTATTGGCTACTTCTAAAAAGCACCGAGAAACAATGGCCAAAGCCTTGGCTAGCATGCCAATCTCTACCTCCACAACACCGGAGGAGCTAATCAACTTCATAAAAATTGGGGAAGTAATGAAGTGTGAAGAGGTTCAAGAGAAGAGTGAAGTTAACATAGGAGCAGTTTCTTTTTCCGATGCAGATTTACCGGAGGAGGGGAGAGACCATATCCGCCCTCTCTTTATCAAAATAGAAGTCAAGGGGAAAAGGACTCCATGTGTAATGGTTGATCATGGGTCCGCCATAAATGTTTGTCCACTTAAGATACTGCCAAAGCTAGCCATGTCAATAAGAGATCTAAACCCAACCGAGGTGACAATTCGTGCTTATGACAACACTAAGAGGCATGCCGAAGGGACTTTCAAAGCGACTGTCAAGGTTGGTCCAATTGAATCTATTGTTGAGTTTGTTGTTTTAGACATACCAGTTACCTTTGCCTTACTCTTGGGGTGACCATGGTTTCATCCTCTTGGTGGAGTTCCTTCCACAGAAATGAGACAGTGGTCATTGAAGCCGAAGACAATGAGATTGTTAATGCTTTAATGATTGAGAGGCCTCTCGATGGTTTTCAAGTGGCTGCAATTTTTGATGATGAAGTAGTGGACCCCAAAGTCTTGAATATGATGAAGAACATGAACTATCTTCCTGAAGCTGGGCTTGGAAAGCGCCAGGCTGGTTTGACAAAGCTGCCAAATTTTAGAACTCAAGCTTCTAAGAAAGGGTTAGGATATGATGAAGCTAAAGATGTCCAGCCAAAGAAGAGTGAGAAGATGAGCTTCCCACCACTTGAAGAGATCTTTGTAAAAGCTCCAAATATGGGACCACTCCAAGGAAAGCCCGAGTCGATCATATTTATGGGTAAGTTAATCCCCGGTTTTGAAATTTTTGCAGATGTTGCCGAGCTAGTGGAGCAATTGAAGAAAGAACTCACCCTGCCAACCATCAAAAACTCCAATCCAAAAGAGAAGAATGAAGCTGCCCTGAAAGCCAAGAAGACTCCGGAAGAGATTGCTGCCATGGTTGAAGAGAAGTTTGAAGACATCCTGCATTATGACTTTGAGAACAATGACTTTGATTTTGATTTTAATTTGTCTACTTTGTATGAGGATGATATTGTTTTCTTTTCCAAAATGAATGCAGTAAAGTCTGATTTTGCTTACTTGTGTGATGTTTCTCCTGATGGTTGCATACATTTAAATAACAGTTACATGAGCATCTTTAATATTAATTCTGTTAACACACAATCATTAAATTTGGGAACAACCGAAAATCCTAAAAACATTAGCATAGCATCTAAGCTTACTCCTGATGAGAGAGAGAGAGATTTGAAAAAATATTTAAAAAATATGAAGAAGTGTTTGCTTGGTCTTATGAAGATATGCCGGGGATAGATCGAGACATAGCCGAGCATCATATTCCTACTTACACTCACATTAAGCCTGTCAAACAAAAGCTTAGGCGACTAAGACCTGAGTGGGCTGAGTTGGTTAAAGAAGAGGTCAATAAGCAAATGCAAGTGAAGTTCCTTGAAGTGATAGAATACCCATATTGGCTAGCCAACATAGTACCAGTGCCAAAGAAAGATGGGAAGATAAGGGTCTGCATGGACTATAGAGATTTAAACAAGGCTTCCCCTAAAGATGATTTTCCTTTACCTCATATAGATGTTCTTATTGATAGTGCAGCCTCTAGCGCGCTACACTCGTTTGTAGGTGGATTTTCGGAATACAATCAAGTGTTAATGGCCCAAGAGGATAAAGCCAAAACTGCCTTCACTACTACATGGGGTATATTTTGTTATAGGGTGATGCCTTTTGGCTTAAAGAATGTCGGAGCAACCTATCAAAGGATGGCCACCACACTATTTCATGACATGATGCACAAAGAGGTTAAAGTGTATGTTGATGATATGATGGTGAAGTCGAATACAAGGGAGCAACACTTTCAGAACTTGTAATTATTCTTCGATAGAGCTTTGAAGTATAAGCTAAGATTAAATCCGAAGAAGTGTGTATTCGGTGTTACCTCAGGTAAATTGTTGGGACATGTGATTGGTCCGAATGGCATTGAGATTGATCCTGACAAAGTCAAAGCAATCAGGGATATGCCAGCCCCAAAGACGGAGAGAGAAGTTCAGGGATTTATTGGTAAATTGCAGTACATTAGCAAATTTATAGCAAAGCTCACAACAATCTGTGAGCCTATCTTCAAATTGCTTAGAAAAAATCAGCCGGTCATATGGAATGAAGAGTGCCAAAAGGCCTTTGAGCGAATAAAAGACTATTTGTTGAATCCACCTGTTTTAAAACCACCTAAACCCGACAAACCTTTATTACTATACTTAACAGTGGAAGAAGAGTCAATAGGAGCCATGCTAGCACAAGCAGATGAGTCAGGGATTGAGCATGCAGTCTACTATTTGAGTACAAAGCTCCTACCTTATGAACTTAAGTATAGTATCATTGAAAAAACCTACATAGCCGTGGTTTGGTCTTCTAAAAAGTTGCGGCATTACTTTCAATCGTATAGTGTGCAAGCGATTTCCAGGTTGGATCCAATAAAATACTTGAGGGAGACACCCTCTTTAATTGGAAAATATGGTCAATGGTTGATAATATTAGAAGAATTTGAGATTGAGTATGTAACCAGGAAAACAATCAAGGGTAGAGCGGTGGAAGAATTCCTGGCTCAACAACCATTACCAGAAAGTGAAGAGGTGATTTTGGAATTTCCAGATGAACATTTAGAAGCAATTGAAGTACAAGGGTGGAAAATGTATTTTGATGGAGCAGCAAACAGGAAAGGAGCAGGTTTAGGAGTTATACTGGAATCAGCAGAAGGGGAACTCATCCCTTTAGCCAAGATGTTGAGATTTAGGGCAGCCAATAATATGGTGGAGTACGAAGCTTGTATTTTTGGTTTGGAAATCCTAATGACTATGAAGGTGGATAAGGTGGAAGTTTATGGTGATTCATTGCTAGTAGTATCTCAAGTAAATGGAGAGTGGGAGTTGAAAGAAAAAAAATTGAAACCATACCTTCATTACCTTACCATGATAAAGAAGAATTTTGAGGAGTGTAGGTTTATACATTTGTCAAGAGAAGAAAATCAGATGGTTGATGCCCTAGCCACATTGGGTTCGGTATGGGAAAATCCTGTTAGCTTATTCCTTAAGCCTCTGGTCTTGAGTAGTTCATCAACTCCTTGCTATGAATATGAAATAATCATGGAAATTGATACAGACCATGATGCATGGTATGATACCATAAGGAGATTTTTGGAGGAAAGAGAATACCCGCCGGGGGCAACAAAGAAAGAGAGAAGGGCCATAAGGCGGTGGTCATTGCAATACATCACCTTCCATGGGGAGTTATATCGAAGATGGCCTGATGGAGTACATTTGAGATGCTTAAGAAGGCCTGAAGTGGAGCGCATCATGTCTGAAATACATGCGGGAAGTTGCGGCCCGCACATGAATGGTTTGGCCCTAGTTAAGAAGATTATTCGACAAGGTTACTATTGGTTGACCGTGGAGAAAGACTGTATTGAGTTTGTAAAGAAGTGCCAACAATATCAAATGTATGGGAATTTAAATCTGTTAGTGTATGTGCCCTAGGCCATTTATTTGGATCTTTATGTTATACATTCATTATTAATAAATGAGGTTTTATTATCATTATTGTTTGTTTGCATGTTACACAATTTTGATATTTGTCCCTGGTTTATTATTGTTATAGAGATAAAAAAAATAATTCTTAACCAGTATGAACATTGATTTGATAATCATCAGATGGTTATGTGTATAGTGATACAAATCAATTTCATAGATACTTGTTAGAGAACAATGTATTGGATAGACCCATCATGAGATTACTACATGGGTTAGTGTCATAAGTAAATCTCATGATAGTTATGTATTAATTCTTTGACTTGAGATTGTCATAGTTTCCAATATAAGGACTATTCGTAACTGGATAGTAATAAAGGTTATGATCATATATGATAGAAATTATGTAGAGGATAATGAACAATCAAGATAGAATTTGTCCCTCTCTTTGAGAGAGATATCTTTTGGGCCCCTCGATAAGTGAGACTGTGAAATGCATGGCCGTGCTCAAATGAATTGATAGTGTGATCAATTTCATTTGTTTTTATCAGTCTACTTGGAGATCGAGTAATCATAAGTTTGGACAATATAAGTATGACGTTGACCATGACTTATGTTCAAGCTAGATATCGTGTGACAAAGGGATTAATGCATGTACTATTATTAGGCAAATTGGACATTCCTTATATTAATTGGGTAGTTGTAACGCCTTGCTAGAGGCCAATTTATGACTTGTTGGTTTAATAGAGATTAAATTGATTGCCAATTAATATGGGCCTATCGGGTCACACATAAGAATGCGCTTTGGGCTGGATATAATATTAATAATATTAATATGAGATATTAATATTTATTATTATTATTATTTTCGTTATATATATATATTATTAGATAATATATTCAGAATCCTAATTAGATTTGGATTCTGAATTTGATTTACCTTATCCAATTATATATATTATTAGATAATATATTCAGAATCCTAATTAGATTTGGATTCTGAATTTGACTTACCTTATCCAATTTTGAATTGGATTCTGGAGTGATTATATTCACTCCAGACGTTAAGTCTTCATATAGGTTACTTTAGAAAATAAAAGGAGAACGAAAAAAAAGAAGGAACCCTAATACGTTTTAGAGAAAACATTTTTCAGCCTTCGCCGTTGTAGAGAGCTAGCACTCCAGACGGTAGCATTCGTGTGGATACGTGATAGAGGGTGTTTCGCGTTCGAGGCATCTCTTCCAAACTGTGATTTCTAATCATCAACAGGTTAGTTCTTTAAACACTTTTGTCGAATTAAACGAACAGCATGGATCCTGATGGGAAATCAAAGATCAAATTTTTCCGCTGCATGTTTTTAGTTTGTTGTGATCTCCTTGATTTCCTAACAAAATCATATGCCTCCGAAGAATTACATTCTATGTCTTCGCCCTGGCCATTTGCTACCCGGGGTATCAACATTATAGGAGAGATACATCCGACAGCCTCAAACGGTCACCGTTTCATTGTAGTGGCAGTTGATTATTTTTTAAAATGGGTTGAAGCCGAATCCTTCAACAAGCTGGGTGCAAGCCAAATGGCTAGATTTATTGAAAAGAACCTCATCTGCAGGTACGGGGTCCCACACAGTGTGATATCAGACAACGGGTTACAGTTTCAAGGGGCAGTTAAGGATTTATTCTCCATGTACCACATTCATCATCATAGATCCTCTCTTTATAGACCAAAGGCTAATGGGGTAGTGGAAGCAACAAATAAGACAATTAAGCAAATTCTATCCAAAATGACCAAGACTTACAGGGATTGGTCAGAGATGCTTCCCTTTGCTTTATGGGGATATAGGACAAGTGTACGAACGCCTACATGAATGACACCATTCTCTTTGGTTTACGGGATGGAAGCAGTGTTGCCAATTGAAATTGAGATCAAATCACTAAGAGTAGTCTTGGAAGCTGAACTGCCTGAAACGGAATGGGTAGCGAGTAGATACAGACAATTAGCTCTATTAGAAGAGAGAAGGTTAAAGGCACTATATCATCACCAACTGTATCAAAAGAAGATAGCTCGGGCCTACAATAGAAGGGTTAAAATTAGAAAATTCAGAGTTGGGGATTTGGTATTGAAGCAATGTAAGCCTAATGTATCTAATCCAAGAGGGAAGTTCAGACATAGCTGGGAAGGGCCATATGTCATGAAACAAGTCATGAGCAAAGGTGCAGTGAAGTTATCAGACATGGATGGGAACGAATTTAGTGAACCAGTAAACATTGACAGGTTGAAGAGGTTTTATGTATGATAAAAAAAAAGAGCTCACTAGGTTGAAAACCCAAAAAGGGCAGCCTAGGCAAAAGTTAGAGCAGTCTGCTAGTTCCGAAAACCCAAAAGGGCGGGCTAGGCAACAATTAGGGCTAATGAGAGAAAATCGTCAATTAGAAAATCCGAAAGGGCTAATTGGCAATAGGAGTGATCTTGTGTATGCTGGCTTTATGTTTGGTTGTTCCCTAATTTAATAAAACAGAATTAATAATTAAATTTGTTTTATGTGCACTGTTATAAGTATTTGACCAGATACGGATGAAATAAATAATCATAATTGCAAAAGGTGATGACAAATTATAAATGGAAAAGAAGCATCTGTTATTACTTTAGTTATTTTTTCATCTTAACAAAACACTTTCTAAATTGACAAATGTAAAATCTATGGCAGTCGATAAGTGTAACGTGCAGGCCAGCTTTGCCTTAACCGATCCAAGTAGGCTTCAGTCAAGCAAGGCATGTCTAGGTTAGGAACAAAGTCAGAATCATGAGGCTCAGCTCCATACTGATGCCCAAGTCGGTGAGGATCATAGCATGTACCTTGATGAAGTGCAGCAAGAGGAACGTACATCAAGTATGTCCGCATGGTAAGATGAGAAATCTTCCACCAAGGTACCAACCAATGGATATTGACTTCGGAGCGTGAGTGGATCTAGTCAACCCAGTCAACATATGAAGAAGCAGAATGGAGCACCTTCCTAGCAGAATGATGATGTGGCAGGTATCTGGAAAAATCCATGAAGGGAGTATCAAGCGAACAAAGGCGCTCCTAAAGCCAAATCTGTGAAGAAAGAATTAAAAAAAGAAGGTTCGCTAAGTTGAAAACCCGCAAGGGCAGCTTAGGCAAAAATTAGGACAGCTCGCTAGTTCCGAAAACCCGCATGGGCGGACTAGGCAAAAGTTAGAGCGATAAAAAAAACCTAAATTGAAAACCCGGAAGGGCGGCTTAGGTAATTACCTGAAGCAGCAACGGGCTCCCAGTTAGTCTCTTTGACAATCCTGATTTAAATCGGTCTAATCCAACTAAGGTATCGGCTAAGATCACAGGTACCGGAGACAAGCCTCCTTCCATTTGATCCATGATATCCAATACTCATGGGTCAATATCGCTGTCAGAAGAAACAAGTAAGAATTGGCTGAGCAGGCAAAGACAAAGCATGCGTCCCCAGGCCTTAGTAGGAGCCAGATGAGAAAGACAAAAGTTGATCAAAGGAGCAAGTAGAATTTTTTCACCTCTCATCAACCGAAGAATCTCGGGTTTCAAAATTTGAAATAACATCTGCATCTTCTGTTGAGTTTTGGAAATCAATGTGGGTAACGCCATTCGTTGATTATTGGGATGTCTAAGGATGGCCTCAAATTCTTCAATCAAGGGACACATTTCAAAGCCATTAATTCTAAATACCCTAGAATCCGTATCCCACAGGGAAGCCACGGCATGTAAGAAAGAGTGGTCCAATTTGACATTTTGGAAGCATTTTAAAACATCAAGCTTAGACCATGAAATTTGCTTGCAATGGTTGGCATCCATATTCTTAAATAGAAGAATTTTTCTTCTATAAATGGTGCTCAGTCATTGTTGATGAATAAAGGGGAACCAAAATTGCTAAAGGAAGTCTTCACGTTGAAGGAGAGAGATTTTTGGTTTACGAATTGAAATATGGCATGCAAGGTGATTTATATAGAAGATAATAAACCTTTTCCAAAAGTGAAATGGAAAAGATGATGGGAAAGGATAAGACCATATGGCATAAGGAAAGGAAGTGGTAATGAATTTCCTTTACCATATTAAATTTGGTTTAACAAAAGAAGTGGATATTAATTATGATGTATTATATATATAAAAAATAAAAAAATAAAAAAATTTTTTGGCAGTAACTAAAAAAAAGAGAAAAAAAAGAAAGAGAGCATATTTTTCATTATTGTATAATTGCTATAATGTTTACATGTCACTAAGAGGGTGGTGGTAGGTCACCAAATAAAGACTTGAAAAAGTCATCGCCTGTTGAAGTAGGGGGCAAATTACTCGTCCCGGGATCATCTGAAGTAGAAGCACTAAAATCCCTATTGCCTTGGAGTTCCGATTTGTCATGGTCCTCATCAGAAATAGACGAAAGGATCTCATGGTCATCAGTCTGGGGGTCTCTCGATGAAGAAGCACCGGGATCCCTCATTCCTTGAAATCGAAAGTCACGGAAATTTTGTTCGGATTGATGATATAAATTTTCAAAATGAGAAGCCTGCTGACGACTTGCAGATAACTCTTCTTGAAAGCTTCTTGTTTTGTTCTTCGAGCATCCGCTGTGAGCCAAGAAGGAAAAAGGTAAGAGCATACATAATCATGCATACATATAGCATAAACTATTGCGAAATAAGAAACGTAACAGGTAATTCATATCAATGCCTTGCAGATAAGATGGCATATCTGGCGGGATAGAATGAGCAAACGAAGGGTCAGTAAAAGAAGGTCCAGCCTCATGATCAAACGAGCCAACAACCTGTAATGATCATTAAAGAATCAAAGAAAGAAAGAGCAGTTGCAATGGAAAAGTGGTAAGAGTTTTACCTGAGAAGTATTGGTCCCGAGATGTGGAATAGACTCTCCTACATCTCCATGATGTTCCTCCTCATCTCTACCCTCATTTCCATCAGAAATCTCCCGCACACCGACAGGAGACACATCAAAGTGCAAGAGTCTCATTTGAATAAAACGGGCATAAAATGGACCTAGTAAATGGAGAAATGACTCGGCATTATGACCATACCGGGCCGACCACCAAGCATCCTCCGGCATCGACATAATATTTAAAGTGTATTATTGGATTTGCATCGAAAACCTCCGCTGCTTTGGGCCGAGAAACCATTCATAATCTCTTTCCCCGAGAAACCAGCCACTAGACACAGGGCCAGCAATAATTCGCCGAGAATGTTGGAAAAATAGTGCAGCCCTCATCAAAGGAGACCAATTTGCTCATTCTTCTGGATTCCACCAGGACAAATTCACCTGCAAAATAACATAAGGTGAGTAAAACTTTCACATAAAATTTAAATCATACTAATGTTATTTTACCTGATCCCAAGTTAAGCGGCTTAACATAAAGCGATGGGTATGCACGTGGTGAGAGCCGGGAACTTCTACACGATCGGACAACTAGTAATTTAATCTAGGATATCCGATTCTTTCTTGGGAAATGCCGGGTACCCTCATGAGGTTGTGTTCATATGCCCATACCTACAATAACAATGAAGATCATATTCATGCAAGAGAAAAGGAGAAAAGACATTGATGGAAGAAAGAATACCTCGACAACCGCCATCAAGCCGACGAAAGAATTCTTGTTTCGGCAAAGCTTATCAAGGCCATGGTAAAGACATGCGAGACCAGCTTCACCCCAGCCAAAAGATGGTACCATTCTGAGATAAGAAAGGGCACTCAACACTGACAAGTGAATGGATGATTCAGTGCTGCCAAAGATGGTCAATCCAAGCATATATAACAAAAATCCTTGAGCATACTGTTCAGCCGTGTCTCTGTCAACCCGTCCTTCGTAGTTCATTCAATAACTACGAATCAGCTCGATTTTTATCTTAAAAGACCCTTTATATGATGGTTCCATACCAATTAATTCCTGAATTTCTTCAAATGTTAAAATTTCATTGGTCAGAGGAACCGGAGCACCATCATATCGAAGGCCAGTTATGGCAGTAAAATCGACCGGACCAATTGTCATCTTCCCAATGGGCAAGTGAAAAGTGTAAGTTGTATCCAGCCATCGCTCTGCCAGTGCCTGGACTATGCTTCGGTCTATCTGATATTCTTCGGACGGCAAATGTAAGACAAACTGCTCAAAGCCGCAATCTCGGATAATCTGCCTTACCCGAGAAGGCACTACATCATACCATTGTCGGACTTTATAAATACACCCTCCAGCCCGAATGACACAACAATAATGCTAACACAGACCGAGGTAAGTTAATACCAGGTAAGTACATGTTATTCTATCTATTTAAATTAAATTATTTTTCACAATAGCAAAAAATAATAATAATAATAAAATAATAAAATAATAAAATATAAATAATATAAATATATAATATAAATATATAAATATATAAAAAAAAGATTACCTCGCTTTTTTGGTTGGAACTACGATGGAGTGGCATCCAGGCTAGTATATCTAGATTTCCATCTTCATGATGCCGAATGAACTCCAATAACTCGGCATTAGAACGAGTCCGCGACCTCGAAGCATGCATACTGAAATTGAAAAGAAATTTGAGAGAATTACAATTGTGAAATGAAGTGAAGAATTGATGGCCTTTTATAGAGGAACGACAAGCAAAAGGAAACAAACTCAAAACTGTTCATGAATAGTAAATGTCACTATTCATAAATAGTATTACTAATGATGAATAGTAAATATTACTATTCATGAATATTATTACTATTGGTAAATAGTAAAATTACTTTTTTCAATATTAAATACTATTTGATACTGTTGGCGAATAGTAAATTTACTATTTATGAATAGCAAATAGTGCATATACAGTGACTACACAGTAAATAAACAGAAAATTCAATTATTCATTTTAATCATTCAAATGATTGCGGGTATATAAATATTTTTACATCTAGAAGACTAAGAAGACATATGCCTAAAAATTAGTTAAACTTTTTCTCGGGTCCAGAACCCAAAGTTTCCTTAGGTTCAGAACCTAGAATTATTCTTGAGTCCAGAACTTGAACCGGGTCTAGAACCTAGATTTTCCTTAGGTCCAGAACCTAGAATTATCCTTGAGTCCATAACTCGAACCGGGTCCAGAACCCAAATTTTCCTTAGGTCCAGAACCTAGACTTTTTCTCGGGTCCAGAACCCAAATTTTCCTTAGGTTTAGAACCTAGAATTATTCTTGAGTCCAGAACTCAAACCGAGTCCAGAACCCAAATTTTCCTTAGGTCCATAACCTAGAATTATCCTTGAGTCCAGAACTCGAACCGGGTCCAGAACCCAAATTTTTCTTAGGTCCATAACCTAGAATTTTTTCCGTGAGTCCAGAACTCAAATTGGGTCCAAGTACCCAAAACAAGTCGCCATCTCAAAAAATTAAGTCTTTTTTTGCTTTTCAATCTCTTTCACTAAGGTTTCAGATCATTCAAGCAGGGGGCAAACTGTAAACCCTTAATTTTTGACCCAATTCGATTCAATATGTTTTATTTAGCCCAAAATAATTTTTGTTGTCTAATTGGTCCAAATAATTTTAATTAAGTAATTTTTACCTTAGTATCTAATTTTTATTAATAAAAAATGAAAATAAACAAATAACAAGTAAAAAATAAAAATAAAAATAAAATCGGAGTCGAAAAAAAATCTGCAGCGAAAAGCAGTCGTGCGGGCCCGTGGGCGTTTTGCCCGAAGGAATTTCCTGCGGGCGGCACGCCCGTAGGCCCAGCACTTCACCCGCAGGCCTGCGGGAGAAATAACTTCCCACACTTCGCCCGCAGGAAATTCTTGCGGGCGACACACCCACTGGCCCAAAATTGGCCAGCTGCTGCAGTTTTTACCAGCGCAAAATTTTTCAACGCAAATTTTTTTAAACCTAATCCAATTAGGTTTTAATTTCTTTTTTTTATTAATATTACTTACATAAATTAATTAGGAATAAATAACCTTAAAACATTATAAATAAGGACCAAAGGCATTGAAAATAAGGGGGTGGCCGAGAGTGAACAAATCCAAGGGGAGCTTGGAAAGTTTGAAACCAAATCAAGGAAGGAAAAGAAGA
Source organism: Garcia nutans (assembly GCA_947685225.1). Taxonomy (NCBI): domain Eukaryota; kingdom Viridiplantae; phylum Streptophyta; class Magnoliopsida; order Malpighiales; family Euphorbiaceae; genus Garcia; species Garcia nutans. The sequence goes on from CANTUV010000013.1 coordinate 33,238,193, forward strand.
AATTGAATTTAAATCTTTTCTGGAATAGCAGCATCACGTGGGGGAGGGGATTTCAAAGGCTTGTCTTTGGAGCTAGTTCATCCAAGAAGAATTGTTTTTGGAGCAACTTATAAAAGAAGGTATGAAATTCTAAATTCTATTTTTTTACACAGTAGCTAAACTAGGGTTTTTTGTGTTTTTCTAAAGTTAAAATCTTAGAACTTTAATTTAGTTTTCCAAAGTTAAAACACTAAAACGTGACCTTTTTTTCTAAAAAGACTTAAAATTGTTATCTTTTCTTCTTAAAAATCTTAAAACTCTAATTGAACATATTTTTCAACAAAACCAAAATCAAATTCTGTTTCTATTAAAATATTAAAGTAGGTTCTTTTTCATTCAAAAAGCCTTAAAAAACATCTTTTCTACTTATAAAAACTTCAATCTGTTTGCTTAAATTCATAAAACTTCATAAAAATATCAAATTGATTTCTAAAACCCTAATTCAAATCTTTTACCCGTGACCTAAATTCTAAAACCCTAAAATTCAAAATTCAACTTTTAAACCTAAAATAATGAACCTTAATCCTTTTAAAACCTTAAACCATAATTTTTATGAACCCTAATCCTTTTAAAACATTAAAAAACATAAAAACTCAAAAATTACACAGTAGCTTAAAGTTCAATAAACCAAAAATCACAAATTAAAGTATTTTAAGGTATTTAAAACCCTAGTTTCATGATTTTATCATTCAAACCTTAAATTGGTTAATCAAAGAGTCTTACCAATCTTTTAAAACATAAAACCCTAATTTATTTTAATTCCATAAAAAGTCACAATAGCTTAATTTTAGAAATTTCCAAAACCTTAACACATGAGATAAAGATTCTTAAATGGAAATAGTAGCTATAATTTGGACTTTTTATTTACTTTATTTAATTCTATATTTGATTATGTTTTAATTTATTTTATATGCTTTAATTTATTTAAGTTCAATACTTAGTTTATTTTATTTATCATGGATGGATGTTTACTTTTTATTTAAATACCTTTGATGAATGATTTATTTATTATGAATGGCTATTTACTTTTATCAATCAATTTAGGTTTCCAAAAGTTGTAAGAGGTATGTTTCCACTTGATGGGTACCTCACTAGTTAAACATCATCAAATTTAATTTGCTTTTCTATTTTAGAACCTATGTAAAGGGCATGTTTCTATCTTTTGGTGGGTGTCCTATTTAGGCATGTGATGTAAGGACATGTTTCCATCCTTGGATGGGTGTCTATTTATTTACTTTGTTTGGACATTGCTTTGATTTTAATATAATGATACTTTCTTTTAATTATTATGTGTAATATGGATAATGTTATTATACTTAAGAATTTTATAATATTAAGACCTGTAAAGGAGACCGGTTCCAATGAACCGGGCGTTGTGGGGGTGCTGGGCAATTTCTCACCTTCCCCACACGTACCTAACTTTCCGAACCCATTAAGGGGTTGGGGATTCCTTAGGAATTGAGTAATCCACCCCTTTCTTTTTCCCGGCCCATCCGAGTGGCGACTCCATTTTCTTTGGACTTAGGTCCGTGTTCTCTAAGGCCCCGAGCCTAAACAGTGCCGAAGTCGCAAGAACCATTCCACCGGGAGTGGGGGCGAAAATCCCCACTCACAATACCATACTTTCATTCAAGGTATGGAGATCGAGTGTAATATCCTCATGTATGCCCTAGAAGTCTTGGTTATGTTGTTGGTATTGTTGTTGTTTTATATTGCAAGAAAAAGAAATGAGGAAAGATGTTTGTGTATATGTGTTTTGAGAAAGAATTTAGGGTTTAGAGAGAGTGGTATATGTTGTGTATATGATGATATATATAACATATACATTGGTCAAAAGGGTTGGTCAATGCAAGAGGATATTTTATGTGGAATGTGCAATTACTTAATTGGGCTTATAAGAGACAAAAGCTAAGTTAAATGATGAGGGGTATTTGAGTAATTGCTTGAAGTGGAATGCATGGTGGAGATTAAAAGAAGAAAAGGTGTTTGACTTGTGCATTTTCTTCTTTCTTTCTTGAAGAGGCCAGCCATTGAAGAGAAGAGAGAGCAAGAGAGGTATTCATGGTGCTAGAAGCAAATTGAAGAAGCAATCAAAGGATTTGACAAGAGAATTGTGGAATTTCTTCATCTTAGGTAAGAAATCTCTTGAATTCCTTTGGTAATTTTGAGGTTATGTCTAAATTGAATTGTGATTTGTTGATGTGATGATTTGGTGTGTTTGATATGTGTTTGTAAGTGTTGGAATTGATTTAAAGTTAAAAGATTGAATTGGTATTAATTTGGTTGTGAATATGGTTAGATATGTGAAGGTTGATTGTGAAAGATCAAGTGGGAAGTTGGCTTTAGGGTTTGGTATTGGTGAATGTTTTAATGTAATGTTTATGTGTTGTTTAAGTGGTTAATGTGATGAATATGTAAGATATGTGTTAATAACATTGATTAAAATCAATTGAATGAAGTTATTGTTGTGCAAAGGGTGTGAAAATGCATTTGGAAGAGTGTTGGTTTTGATTAGGGTTGTGTTCTTGAGTGACACGGCCAGAATCAATGAGAGACACGGCCAAGACTTGAGAAATTTGGGTGACACGGCCAAGGTGGAGGGATTTTGGCCGTGTTGGATAGGTTTTGGGGTGACACGGCCACTGGCTTGGCCGTGTCCCTTGAATGTGTTTGCTACTGCCTAAGTTGGATTGAGAGACACGGCCGTGTCATCTGCCCGTGTTGGCTACTGGATTTTATGGTTGAGAGACACGGCCACAAGCTTGGCCGTGTCCCTCAAATGTGCTGCCCGTGTCCCTCAAATGTATGAGTTAATGTTTTTACTTTTGGTTCTTTTTGCATTGTTTTGATTCTTCAAAGGTTGTATTGCTCCTAAACCTAAACATAAACACTTTAAACATACTTCAAACACAAGAATGACCTAATCAAACATATGTGGAAGATTCCAAAGCTATGAATGATGTAGATTGTTCTTTGCCCTAATTGCATTGTTGAGATTGAACAATGGTATGTTATATGTAATGTGAATCTTGTAAATGATAATGTGTGTTATGAATAATGTATATTGTGATGCTATATGCAAAATATGAATTGGGATGTGAAATGTGATGTAAAGCCATTGTGATTGGCTATGATGATATAATTGAATGATGTATGGCATGTTTGCCTAATTGATGAGGAAGATTGAGAAAGAGTTTGATAAAGAGAATAATGAAATAAGTGTATGCTTAGTATGATATTCAGTTTCAGAGTTCTGGTTTTTGGAGGCATGCCTATTTAATGAAAGGTAACAGTCTTGCCGGGTTGAGGATCTCTTCAAATTGAATTGAATTGAGGTCCAAGAGACTGGGTCTGTTACACAATGATAATTGATATTACGAGATATTTGATTTGTAACAGTCTTGCCGGGTTGAGGATCTCCTCGAGTTAGATGAGTTGATGATCCAAGAGACTGGGTCTGTTACGCTATCCATGGATAGAGATATATATATGTATATGTTGCCTACGGGCTTGATAATTGTGTTTATGAACCAAAGCAGCAACTCTGAATTTCTGAATATCGTATTAAGTACTTGATGGGCCCATAGGTGTCTAGGTTTTATGTATATCATAAATGATGTTCTAATGTAATGAAATGTTAATATTACTTAAATGATGAAACGGACTATTCACGGAATATTGTTTGTTGATTATGATCTTTATTGATTGAGTGTGTATCATTGATGTTGATTTGTTAATACATATATGAAACATTGCATTGCACTAAAGCATAACATTAGCATGAATTGTCTTACTAAGCCCTTGGCTTAGCGCGATAGTGTTTAATCGAGCAGGTAATAGAGTTGAACCCGAGAGCTCTTCTAGACCGAGTGAGAGTAGACATTGAAGAGTTGATTTTGGGAACTTAAAGATCAGAGGAGATTTTCCAATCATGTATAACTCTTTTATATTTTGTAAAGATTTTGTTTATATTGTAAATATATATGTAATGATAAATATGTACTCAAATGTTTTCATATGTGTAAATATTTTATAACTTCCACTGTGTACTACTTAAATGTATTTATATATCTATAATGTATATTGAGAAAGATGATGGTATTATATAAAAATGTTTTGAATGTTGATGAAAAGCCGTAGCACTCCTATGTTCGGTGCACATATGCTACATTGTGGTGTTGTAGTGTATGTGTACTGAATGTGGGGGTATTACAATTGTTTTGGTATCAGAGCCTAGGTTTGAGATTCTCAACCTAGGTAAAATGTAAGAAAAAGACTATTTTGATTTTAAAAAGTGGTTTTTGAATAACATATATGCTTGGGATTGGCAATCTCTGATCTTTAATAAGAAGTATTCTACTGTGTTTGCAGTGTTAGGTTGTGATGGATTCTCACTCACGTCAGTTGATTGAGGGTAGTGCCGAGAGTATTGCTCCTGCTGAAGGAGCTAGAGTTGATAGTGTTGAGGAGGCACCTGCTTCGGTGTCGGGTAGACCAGCTGGAGAGGAGGTTCCGCCAGCCTGGTTTAGACATATGATGGAAGTTATGAGGCAAGCACCAGTGCAACTAGTGCCACCACCCCCTCAGCCTGTGGTACCAGTGAGGCACTATGACAATCTAAGGAAGTATGGAGCGGAGGATTTCCTTGGTACTACTGATCCAGCTGTAGCAGAACGGTGGCTTGACAAAGTACAGAGGATCTTTATTTAGTTGCAAGCTACATCGGAGGAAAAGTTTGATTATGCAAGATCTTTGCTACAGAAGGATGCATACGACTGGTGGAGGACAGTGCCCCATTCTTTGGATGATCCACCAACCTTGTCATATGCGGATTTTCTGAGAGAGTTTGAATTGAAGTATACTCCTAGGGAGTACAAAGACATGAAGAAGATGGAGTTCTTAAGCTTGAAGCAAGATAGCAAGACTGTAACTGAGTATGAGGTTGAGTTTATTAGATTGAGCCATTATGCTGGGGGTATTATTATTAATGAGATAGATAGATGCAGGAGATTTGAGGAGGGATTGAGGCCCTCTATCATGTGTCTGGTGGCTGGATCTAGATATCACGATTTCTCCCAGTTAGTGGCAGCAGCTCGAAGTGTGGAGCGAGCTCAGAGTATTACAGCTGCTTCAGAGGAAGAGGTTAGGGTGAGAAGACCTCAGTTTGAGGCAGGGTCTTCTTCTGTTAAGAGAGGTAAAGGAAGCTTTGTTCCTAGAGTCAGTAGGAGTCAGAGGTCAGCTGGTAGGTCAGTGCAGTTTCAGAGGCAGAGATTTAGACCTGCAGCTTCAGTGGCGAGTGCTCCGACCCCAGTGACTCAGAGATCCGCTCTACCTGTGTGTGCTCAGTGTGGTGGATCACATAGGGGTGCTTGTTGGAGGTATAGTGGGTCAGCTGTGTGCTTCAGATGTTGATCTCCTGAGCATTTTATTAGAGATTGTCCAGAGAGACAGGAGCGGATGTTAATTGATACTGCAGCTTCTCGACCTAGTGTGAGGGGAGGTCGAGCAGGCAGAGGTAGCAGCCGGGGAGGCAGATCTGGGTTCAGTGTTAGAGGAGGTGCTACATCCAGGGAGAGTAGACCAGAGGAGGTTGGACCTTCCCAGAGGATGTATGTTATGCAGAGGCAGCCAGATGCATCGGCAGTCATAGCTGGTACTTTTTCTTTATTTAATACTTCAGTACTTGCTTTGATTGATCTGGGTTCCACACATTCTTATATTAGTGCATCTATTTTGCCAGTGTCTGATATGCATGCTGAGTCCCTAGGATTTGATGTGTTGGTGACAAATCCGTTAGGGCATAGTGTGATTGTGAGTAAGGTGCACCGAGATAGTGCAGTGAGGGTGCAAGGTGAGGAGTTCCTTGGAGATTTGATTGAGATGCCATTTAAGGAATATGATGTGATTCTAGGTATGGACTGGCTATCTAGACATGGGGCTGTGGTGGATTGTAAAAAGAAAGTTGTGACTTTGAGAACTGCTGATGGTAGAGAGGTGATAGTATCTAATGAGCAGGAACAGTTAGCATCTTTGTTTGTTTCAGCTGTTGTAGCCTGGAGGTTGATTAGAAAGGGATGTGAAGCCTATCTTGCTCATGTCGTAGATACTAGAGTAAGAGGTTCTCCTATTGATAGCATTGCTACAGTTGCTGAGTTCCCAGATGTATTTCCAGAGGAATTGCCAGGATTGCCTCCTGAGAGAGAGGTGGAGTTTGGTATTGAATTGTTGCCTGGTACCACTCCTATCTCTATTACTCCTTATAGAATGGCACCAGCAGAATTGAAGGAATTAAAAGTGCAATTACAGGAGTTGTTGGACAAAGGATTTATTCGCCCCAGTGTTTCTCCTTGGGGAGCTCCTGTGCTATTTGTGAAAAAGAAAGATGGTACTATGAGGTTGTGTATCGATTATAGGTAATTGAACAAGGTGACTATTAAAAATAAATATCCTTTGCCTAGAATCGACGATCTCTTTGATCAATTGAAGGGTGCAGCTGTGTTTTCTAAAATTGATCTGAGATCAGGGTACCATCAGCTGAGAGTCGGAGCTGAAGATGTTCCTAAGACCGCCTTTCGGACCAGGTATGGACATTATGAGTTTCTAGTTATGCCTTTTGGCTTGACGAATGCACCTGCAGCTTTTATGGATTTGATGAATAGGGTGTTCAGGCCCTATATGGATCAGTTTGTAGTGGTCTTCATCGATGACATTCTGGTGTATTCGCGGAATGAAGAGGAACATGATATGCATCTGCGGATTGTGTTGCAGATTTTGAGAGAGAAGCAGTTGTTTGCCAAATTGTCGAAGTGTGAGTTCTGGTTAGATCAAGTCGCTTTTCTCGGACATATTGTTTCAGCAGAAGGCATTAGAGTTGATCCGAGCAAAGTTGAAGCTATATTGAATTGGAGTCCACCCAAGTCGGTGACAGAGGTTAGAAGTTTTCTGGGTTTGGTAGGCTATTACCGACGGTTTGTGAAAGGATTTTCTTTGATAGCTACTCCACTCACCAGATTGCTTCGTAAGGGAGTTAGATTTGTGTGGACAGATCAGTGTCAGACTAGCTTTGAGCAGTTGAGAGAAATGTTGACTCAAGCGCCTGTTCTTACTTTACCTGTGGAAGGCAAACCATATGTAATCTACAGTGATGCTTCACATAGTGGTTTGGGGTGTGTTCTGATGCAAGAAGGTAAAGTTATAGCTTATGCATCTCGACAGTTGAAACCGCATGAGCTTAACTATCCGACCCATGATTTGGAGCTAGCAGCCATTGTGTTTGCATTGAAGATTTGGCGACACTATCTGTTTGGGGAAAAATGTTTTATCTACACTGATCACAAAAGTTTGAAATATTTGGGTGTTCAAAAAGAGCTCAATCTTCGACAGAGGAGATGGTTGGAATTGATTAAAGACTACGACTGTTTGATTGATTATCATCCAGGTAAAGCAAATGTTGTTGCTGATGCCTTGAGTCGGAAGTCTTTAGCTGGTTTAACTGTTTACTCGCTCTCGTTGCTTGTTGAGTTGAGAGTTTTGCATGCCAGTTTTGTACCTTGTGATGATGGTGCATTGTTGACACAGTTGCATTTGAAACCAATTTTATCGGATCAGATCAAAGAGGCTCAGTTGACTGATATGAAGATTCAAAAGATTATTTCAGATTGCAAGAATGGGAAGACTAGAGATTTTATTGTGAAAGGTGATGGGAGTCTCTGGTTTAAGAACCGATTGTGTGTACCCGATGATGCTGATTTGAAAAGAGTCATTTTAGAAGAAGCACATCAGTCAGTGTTTGCTATGCATCCGGGTAATACAAAGATGTATCATGATTTGAGACAGCATTACTGGTGGATTGGTTTGAAGAGAGATATTGCAGATTTTGTGTCGAAATGTCTCACCTGTCAGAAGGTTAAAGCAGAGCATCAAGTTCCAACTGGATTGCTTCAACCATTATCAGTACCAGAATGGAAGTGGGATAGAGTGACGATGGATTTTGTGTCTGGTTTGCCATTGACACAAAAGAAGCATGATGCCATATGGATGATTGTGGATAGATTGACTAAGATAGCTCATTTCCTTCCGGTTCGAATGGATTACTCTTTGGAGAGATTGGCTGAGCTGTATATTCATGAGATTGTAAAGTTGCATGGGGTTCCAACTTCTTTAGTGTCTGATCGAGATCCCCGATTTACTTCAAGATTTTGGAAGAGTTTGCATAGTGCTTTGGGTTCTCGATTACACTTCAGCACTGCTTTTCATCCACAGACGGATGGACAGTCAGAGAGGGTGATACAGATTATTGAAGATATGTTGAGAAGCTGTGTCATTGATTTCTCTGGAAGTTGGGATAGATTCTTACCACTTGTGGAGTTTGCTTACAACAACAGTCACCAATCTAGCATTGGTATGGCACCGTTTGAAGCATTGTATGGTAGACGGTGTCGGACACCTCTTTGTTGGAGTGACCTTGGGGAAGGTAAGTTAATTGGGCCCGATTTGATTAAAGAAACTGAAGAGAAAGTGAAGTTGATTCGAGGCAGATTGAAAGCAGCTTCAGACCGACAGAAGTCTTATGCAGATCTGAAAAGGAGAGACATAGAGTTTGATGTTGGAGATAAGGTATTTCTGAAAGTGTCTCCTTGGAAGAAGATTTTGAGGTTCGGTCGGAAAGGGAAATTGAGTCCTCGTTTCATTGGACCGTATGAAGTTTTGGAAAGAGTTGGGCCAGTTGCGTATCGACTTGCTTTGCCACCTGAGTTGGATCGTATTCATAATGTGTTTCATGTTTCTATGTTGAGGAGGTACAGATCGGATCCATCTCATGTGTTGCCATTTGAATCCATTGAAGTGAGCCCAGATTTGACATTTGAAGAGGAACCAGTTGCTATCTTGGCACGGGAAGTGAAAGTGTTGAGGAACAAGAGAGTGCCATTGGTGAAGATTCTTTGGAAGAATCATGCAAAGGAAGAAGCAACTTGGGAAAGTGAGCAAACTATGCGAGAACAATATCCTCAGTTGTTTCAGCCTTGATATCAGGTAATTTCAAGGACGAAATTTTCTTTTTAGAGGGGGAGAATTGTAATATCCTCATGTATGCCCTAGAAGTCTTGGTTATGTTTTTGTTATTGTTGTTGTTTTATATTGCAAGAAAAAGAAATGAGGAAAGATGTTTGTGTATATGTGTTTTGAGAAAGAATTTAGGGTTTAGAGAGAGTGGTATATGTTGTGTATATGATGATATATATAACATATACATTGGTCAAAAGGGTTGGTCAATGCAAGAGGATATTTTATGTGGAATGTGCAATTACTTAATTGGGCTTATAAGAGACAAAAGCTAAGTTAAATGATGAGGGGTATTTGAGTAATTGCTTGAAGTGGAATGCATGGTGGAGATTAAAAGAAGAAAAGGTGTTTGACTTGTGCATTTTCTTCTTTCTTTCTTGAAGAGGCCGGACATTGAAGAGAAGAGAGAGCAAGAGAGGTATTCATGGTGCTAGAAGCAAATTGAAGAAGCAATCAAAGGATTTGACAAGAGAATTGTGGAATTTCTTCATCTTAGGTAAGAAATCTCTTGAATTCCTTTGGTAATTTTGAGGTTATGTCTAAATTGAATTGTGATTTGTTGATGTGATGATTTGGTGTGTTTGATATGTGTTTGTAAGTGTTGGAATTGATTTAAAGTTAAAAGATTGAATTGGTATTAATTTGGTTGTGAATATGGTTAGATATGTGAAGGTTGATTGTGAAAGATCAAGTGGGAAGTTGGCTTTAGGGTTTGGTATTGGTGAATGTTTTAATGTAATGTTTATGTGTTGTTTAAGTGGTTAATGTGATGAATATGTAAGATATGTGTTAATAACATTGATTAAAATCAATTGAATGAAGTTATTGTTGTGCAAAGGGTGTGAAAATGCATTTGGAAGAGTGTTGGTTTTGATTAGGGTTGTGTTCTTGAGTGACACAGCCAGAATCAATGAGAGACACGGCCAAGACTTGAGAAATTTGGGTGACACGGCCAAGGTGGAGGGATTTTGGCCGTGTTGGATAGGTTTTGGGGTGACACGGCCACTGGCTTGGCCGTGTCCCTTGAATGTGTTTGCTACTGCCTAAGTTGGATTGAGAGACACGGCCGTGTCATCTGCCCGTGTTGGCTACTGGATTTTATGGTTGAGAGACACAGCCACAAGCTTGGCCGTGTCCCTCAAATGTGCTGCCCGTGTCCCTCAAATGTATGAGTTAATGTTTTTACTTTTGGTTCTTTTTGCATTGTTTTGATTCTTCAAAGGTTGTATTGCTCCTAAACCTAAACATAAACACTTTAAACATACTTCAAACACAAGAATGACCTAATCAAACATATGTGGAAGATTCCAAAGCTATGAATGATGTAGATTGTTCTTTGCCCTAATTGCATTGTTGAGATTGAACAATGGTATGTTATATGTAATGTGAATCTTGTAAATGATAATGTGTGTTATGAATAATGTATATTGTGATGCTATATGCAAAATATGAATTGGGATGTGAAATGTGATGTAAAGCCATTGTGATTGGCTATGATGATATAATTGAATGATGTATGGCATGTTTGCCTAATTGATGAGGAAGATTGAGAAAGAGTTTGATAAAGAGAATAATGAAATAAGTGTATGCTTAGTATGATATTCAGTTTCAGAGTTCTGGTTTTTGGAGGCATGCCTATTTAATGAAAGGTAACAGTCTTGCCGGGTTGAGGATCTCTTCAAATTGAATTGAATTGAGGTCCAAGAGACTGGGTCTGTTACACAATGATAATTGATATTACGAGATATTTGATTTGTAACAGTCTTGCCGGGTTGAGGATCTCCTCGAGTTAGATGAGTTGATGATCCAAGAGACTGGGTCTGTTACGCTATCCATGGATAGAGATATATATATGTATATGTTGCCTACGGGCTTAATAATTGTGTTTATGAACCAAAGCAGCAACTCTGAATTTCTGAATATCGTATTAAGTACTTGATGGGCCCATAGGTGTCTAGGTTTTATGTATATCATAAATGATGTTCTAATGTAATGAAATGTTAATATTACTTAAATGATGAAACGGACTATTCACGGAATATTGTTTGTTGATTATGATCTTTATTGATTGAGTGTGTATCATTGATGTTGATTTGTTAATACATATATGAAACATTGCATTGCACTAAAGCATAACATTAGCATGAATTGTCTTACTAAGCCCTTGGCTTAGCGTGATAGTGTTTAATCGCACAGGTAATAGAGTTGAACCCGAGAGCTCTTCTAAACTGAGTGAGAGTAGACATTGAAGAGTTGATTTTGGGAACTTAAAGATCAGAGGAGATTTGCCAATCATGTATAACTCTTTTATATTTTGTAAAGATTTTGTTTATATTGTAAATATATATGTAATGATAAATATGTACTCAAATGTTTTCATATGTGTAAATATTTTATAACTTCCGCTGTGTACTACTTAAATGTATTTATATATCTATAATGTATATTGAGAAAGATGATGGTATTATATAAAAATGTTTTGAATGTTGATGAAAAGCCGTAGCACTCCTATGTTCGGTGCACATATGCTACATTGTGGTGTTGTAGTGTGTGTGTACTGAATGTGGGGGTGTTACATCGAGCATGGCATAACCACTCATAGTCTTGTACCATTTGGTATATACTTGTTATGGGAACCTAAGCCTTTTAACCCAAAGACTAAAGCTCATGTAATCGGCCTAGAAACTTTCCTTAGGATTTTACCCCAAATGCATGTTGTTTGACTATGGTTAATTTATCTTGGCTTAAATCATGAGTTATCTGGTTTGTTCTTTTTCTAATATGACCTAAGTACATTGTAAGCTCAAAACAAATTTTTCTTTAAAGTCCAAAAGACCAAAACTATTTTCAAATTTTTCAAAGATGTCTTTGGACATAAAACTTTTCTAAAAACAAATCAAAAATTCTTTTGCTCATGGCCCAAATACTAAGCCAAAAATTCATTTTTTCTAAAATCTTTTTACAATGGGCTTAGAAATAAAATTATTTTTATCCAACCTTTTCTTACAAAGAGCTTGCAAATTATTTAGGCCAATTATGAAATACCAAAAATCAATTGTGAGCCTAGTTTATACTAAGAGTAATTAATCATGGGCTTGTTTTTGGCATGAATCATTAGTTACATTTTTCAAGTGAGAAATCTATTTATAATAAACCTCTTAGTTTAGTTTTAATCCAATATAGCATAAAAGCTACTATAGTTGGTTAAATGGATTAAAACCCAATTAATGGGAATTATTCTGAGTTGATTTCCATTTTTGAAAATATAACTATTGGTTGAAACATCCAAGGGAATTATTCAAAAATAAGATACCCCATGTTGGTATTTTGTTAACCATATACCTAGGAAAAGAGACTCGCCATTCGTGTGTGGATTTTATAAGGTTGGAAGAAATGTCCTATTTATCCTTGTTTGTTTATTGTTTATGCATACATGCATACATACATTTGCATCTCATATCATTGATCCTTCTGGCTCATAGACCTGAAGTACAGCAATTCAAGAGTATACAATGATACCACCTACAACATTGATTTTGATTTAAGCACTTCATTGGAAGGATGGATGCGATCCAGATAAGGGACATAGTCGATGAAGTTGTCAAAGCTAGGATGGCCGAACTATGAGATCAATTGGTTGAAATTATGAGGACCCAGTTGATTCAAATTCTAGAGATCATCAATAATGCTAATGAGGCATCTCCCATTGACATAAGAAAGAAGGAAAAGGCAGCATTAACAAAGAACATGTCAATTGATAGAGATCAACTGAAAAATGAGAGATCAATCCCTATTCTACAAGACCAACCGAACCATGCGCTATCTAAGTGGAGCAATAAGAGCGGCTATCACCCTAGTGGGCAAAGTCAAAGTGAAAGAGGAGGTGTTGAGAAAGATGCAACAATGAAGCCAACAAAGAAGCGTAAATTTTCAGACTTAAGGGAGCCTTTGTTAAAGATGTTAGAAAATCTAATGAAAATGGATTTGCTACAACCATTGGCACCTTGGCCTCTACATAAGCCTCTACCACCAAATTTTGATGCCAAGGTTTTCTGTCAATTTCATCAAATGCAAGGGCATGAGATAGATAAATGTGTTTGATTAAGGCACAAAATCAAAGATTTGATTGACAGTGGAAAGCTGCCTAAGCCTGATAAGCCCAACAATAAGAATAATCCTCTGCCTAAATTTGGAAGGGCACCATCGCTTACAACCTTCATGAAGAGTTTTATCTTGTCACCTTGTCATGATATGGATAGAGAAGCTGCTAAAGATGATGATGAAGCAATGATCCTTGATGGTGGAGAAAATCCTTGCTCTTGAGATGTCAAAATAAATGAAGTATCTTCGACTCTAACTCAATTAACTTTCCTTAGCTTGAATGTTGCTTTTCAATTTTACTTTCTTTTTTGGAACTATTATGTTTTTCAAATTTAAAGTTGAAATAAATTACTTTCATCAAAAATTTTGTTGGTCTTTGTCCATTTTGGTGTTGAACCAATGAAGAATTTAGCTTGATATTTCATGAATTAATATATTTATGCATCATAACTCGAATGACTTTACTAGGTGAGGAAATTGTTCTATAGCATTGAGTTGTATATGCTTACTTAGAGAGGGCTCCTGCATAATTACCTTTGTCTAGATCCTAGTCAGTCTTAGAACATGCTTTGACAAACTTTCGAGGCGAAATTGAACTATACTTATTTAAGGGAGAGATGATCTAGGCTTTGTTTGATGAGCCAACAACTAGTATCCACCCAATTAGATATCAATCTCTAGTTGTCCCTTTGAGCCTTCATAAAATTTTAGCTTTCTTTTCATTGGCTTAAAAACCCCAATAATCTACCCTGAGCTGTTGTGATACTTTTGACAAGTCTTATGATCACTAAGATGAAGAGGCAAGAAGATCAAAGAATGAAATGAATACCATGAAGATAATTGAAGTTCTCAGGACCATAAGAGTGGTTGAAGTTCTCAATACCATAAGGGTAGTTGAAGTTTTCTTAGTATTTCCAATATATCAAGACAATATCAGAGTAACAAATGATTTATCCCTGTTAAAGAAGATTTATGTTACTCTGCTCATCCATTATTGGAAGCCCAAGTTGGTACAAACAAGACAACTCTTTTAGAGCTAGAACAAAAAAAAACAAACAAAAAAAGAAGAAGAAAAAAAAAACCTAAAAAGGCGGTTCAGAAAGCCAACTAAGTTCTCTTTTACCAAAAGCAGCAAAAGGCTTCCATTTGGTTCATAAAGGCATTTTTACCTGAATTGGTCCAACCCAACCAAAGATTCAATCAAAATTGGAGAAAAAGGAGGAAGACCATCTAGTTCTTGGAAGTTCTGTACTTGATAGTCTTACAAGAAAGAAGGACAAAATGATAAAAGAAAGGGAAGAGTAAGGAAAGAGAAAGAAAAGAGAAGAGTAAGAAAAATAAAGAGGAAAGAAAAGGGAAAAGAAGAAAAGAAATGAATTTGGGTCTTAAACTTTTTGCAAGGGCAAAGACTGTCCTAATCAAGATCCAGATTAATGCCAATAAGACAGAAAGAAGTTAGAGTCTAGCAAGATTGCTCCCAACTGTCTAAAGTTCCAACAAGAAATTTGTAGTGTAAAGGTTTGTCCATTGTGTCATACCAGCTCCAATCTCAAAATGGCCTTCACTTTAACTAGTGTCCCTTATAGACCCCATTGCAAGCCTATCAAAGACCTGTTGATCTCTCTTGGTAGGTAGAGTCTATTAGTGGAGATAGTTTGAATAAGCATGCATATGAGATAGATAGTATTTAAACTCAATGAGACCTTTGGCCAAGTAATGTGTATGTGCCTATTTGAAGTGCAACAGTTCTTGCTTAAATAGAAATGATTCCCGAGTTTAGTACGGTAACTAGGGTTGTCATGTTATAGATATGTTAATTTGGAAAATCAAGTCCTGAGGTGCATTGCATTAATTTGGCAAAGCCAACATTTTATTTCAAAATAAAAAAAAAAGTGTTTTGTCATACAAAGCCTTCAAGTTAAGGGAAGTATGTTGAACCTCCAAAGGACACATTGGGCAAAGGAAATGATTATTGGCAAGGTCATGAAGAAGCTATCAACTGACATGCTGAGACATAGTTTGAAATGGATGCATCCCTGACTCTACTGCTTGGGGTCTCCACCACTCATGTTCTCAACATCTTGAAGATAAAATCCATAAAAGCAAAGCTTTCTATCATTCCAATGCAAGACTTGAACGAGCGTTGAAAAGGAGTCAATGAGAATACTTCTGCTGATCACCTTGGTCTGTGAGTTAATGAAACTGCTGTGAGTATTATCATGCATATCATGCATACATGAGCATATCACATCACACTTTCTTGTCTTGTATTGTCTATTCTTTATCAAAGTGAACAGCAAACACTCTGTGAAGTAAAGAATCAAAAGAAGATGTCAAATCAGGGGGGAATAGAAGGCCCATTGCTTGAGAAAGTTCCAGTAATTTTGCAAAGAGAAGAAATACATGCTTGTGCGAAGAGCTAGACAACAAAGACATCAATCAAAGCCCGCAAAGAAAAATCATGGGTTTGAGCCTACACAGGGGGCAAAGTTTCTCCTTTTCAATTTTTTGAGTTTATATATAAAACATTTTCAAACTCACTTACAAATATTTTGCCACGCAGGGGGAAAAGAGAGGATATTTAAAGAAAAAAAAGAAAGAAAATAATGGAACATTAGAACTATCAAACGAATGAAGATGCAAATGACAAAAGATCAGTCTAGCTAGAAGAGTTAAAGCCAATATAGACAAATCTCCAAGGATGAAGATCCACTTTCAAAGGTGAAGACCTGATTCCAAGGATGAAGATCCATTTTCAAGGATGAAGACCTGATTTCCAAGGATGAAGATCCATTTTCAAAGGTGAAGACCTAATTCCAATGATGAAGATCCACTTTCAAGGGTGAAGACCCGATTTCCAAGGATGAAGATCCATTTTCAAAGGTGAAGACCCGATTCCAAGGATGAAGATCCATTTTCAAGGGTAAAGACCCGATCTCAAAGGATGAAGATCCATTTTTAAGGGTGAAGACCCGATCTCAAAGGATGAAGATCCATTTTAAAGGGTGAAGACCGACCTACAAGGATGAAGATCCATTTACAAAGGTGAAGACCTAATTCCAAGGATGAAGATCCACTTTCAAGGGTGAAGATCCGATGCTAAGGATGAAGATCCAAGGTCCAACGATGAAGATCCATTTTGAGGGTGAAAAACCACAATGCATAGAATAGCCAGAGCAGTCAGACTTCTCAATTGATAAAAGGTTAGTCAAACTCAATCTCGGGTCCAAGTACCCAAATCCAATTCAAGCCTGGGTCCAAATACCCAAATTAAATCATTCTCGGGTCCAAGTACCCAAATCAAATTCATCTCAGGATCAAGTACCCAAATCAAATCAATCTTGGGTCCAAGTACCCAAATCAAATCAATCCCGGGTCCAAGTACCCAAATTCAATCTAGTCTCGGGTCTAAGCACCCGAATTCAATCTAGTCTCGGGTCCAACTACCCAAATTCAATTCAGTCTCGGGTCCAAGTACCTAATCTCGGGTCCAATACCCAATCTCGGGTCTAAGTATCCAAATCAATTCAAGATCGGGTCCAAGTACCCAAATCAAATTCAATCTCGGGTCCAAGTACCCAAATCAAATCAATCAAGGGTCCAAGTACCCAAATTCAATCCAATCTCGAGTCCAAGTATCCAAATCAAATCAATCTCGGGTCCAAGTATCCAAATCAAGTTCAGTCTCGGGTCCAAGTACTCAAAACAAATTCAAATGACCATCTCATCAAAAATTAAGTCTTATTGCTTTTCACTCTCTTTTACTAAAGTCTCAGATCGTTCAAGCAGGGGGCAAACTGTAGACCCTTAATTTTTTACCCTAGTCCGGTCTAATAAGTCCAAAATAATTTGTGTTGTCCAATATATTTTAATTAGTCCAAAATATTTTTTGTTATCTTAATTAAATAATATTTGCTTTAGTATTTAATTTTTATTAATAAAAAATAAAAAATAATAATAAACAAAAAAATAAAAATAAATAAAAATAAAATTCGACGACGAAAATCGGCGAATAAAATTTCATCGCTGAAAAGGATTGCGGCGAAATGGCCGAAGGATTTTCTTGCGGGCGAAATGACCCGCAGGCCAATTTCACCCGCCGCTGCAGCAGCCAGCTGTGGCAGCTTTTTTGCCAGTATAATTTTTTCGCAGCAGTTTTTTTTTGCCAGCAAAAATTTTTCGACGCAAATTTTTCAGAAACCAAATACAATTAGGTTTCGGTTTCCTTTTCTTAATTAGTGTTAGATTCCGTGAATAACTAGAATTAATCATAAAATCTTCTATAAATAAGGACTTAAACAACACAAAAAAAGGGGAGGAAAATTTCGAGAGGAAAAACTTTGTAACGATCGGACTAGGAGAAACCTTTGGCAGTGAAATCAATGGGACTTTTTGAGAGAAGAAGAAGCAACCAAACAATCAATCCATCAAAGGCAGCCATCTTGCATTTGACCTTGTTCATCCAAGAAGTAATTTTTGGTTTAACCTACGAACGAAGGTTTGAATTCTTAATTTCTTTTTGTTTCTTATAGTAGCTTCGTTCTTTATTTAATTCATAAGATTACACACTCAAAACTTCAATCTTTGAAGATGTAATAACTTGATCCTTGTTTCCATAAACCTTAAGTGAATTCCTCTATTTCTAGAGACCTTTAAAAACTTTAATCCGATTCTTTGTTTTTCCAAAAAACCTTAAATCGTTAAAAACCCTAAAAATCATCCTTCTGTTTCCCTAAAACCTCAAAAACCTAATTTATTCCTTCTGTCCCCCAAAACTCTAAATTGTCTCTTTTGTTTTTATAAACTTTAAATCATTTTCTCTATTTCCAAAAAACCCTAAATTACTTTTTCTATTTCTTCAAAATATCAAAACCCTAATCTACTTTCCAACTTTCCCAAAACCTTAAATCGTTTTATTAATTCCCCAAAACCCTAATCTGTTTTCCAATATTTCAAAACCTTAAAACCCTAAACTTCACTTTACAACTTCTAAAAATAACATAAAGTTTTTATAAAACTATAAATTGTTTTGTCAAACTCTAAAATAAAATACATTCTCCGAAACACTAAAAACCCTAAGTCAACTTTCAAAACCCAAAACAGTAAACCCTAACTCCCTTAAAAACTAATTTCTCTAAACCCTAATCCTTTAAACCTTAAAACCTTATAAACATAAATATTAAAATTCAAACACAGTAAACCTAAAAGCCATAATTCAGTAGCTAATAATCATGAATCCAATGTTTTAAAGTGTTCAAACCCTAATTTTATGATTTCACTTCTCAAACACTAATTTGGTTAATCAAAGAATTTTATCAACCCCTTAAATCATAAAATTCAATCCATTTCAATTCTTTTAAAACTCACAGTAGCTTAAACCAATAAATTCCAAAACCCTAAACACATGAAATAAAGAATCTTAAATAGAAACAGTAGCCCTAATTTGTATCTTTATTTGCTTTATTCAATTTTATATTTGATTATACTTTAATTTATTCTCAATTCTTTGTTGATTTATTTAAGTTCAATGCTTGGTTTATTTAGTTCATCATGGATGGATTTTTATTTTATATTTTGATTGATATCTTTAATGAATGATTTATTTATGATGAATGGTTATTTACTTTTATCGATTTATTTAGATTTCCAAATGTTGTAAGAGGTATGTTTCCACTTGGTTGGTACCTCATTAGTTAAATGTCATGTAATTTAAATTGCTTTTCTATTTTAGAACCAATGTAAAGGACATGTTTCTACCTTTCGGTGGGTGTTCTATCTAGGCATGGATTATGTAAGGGCATGTTTCCATCTTCGGATGGGTGTCCATTTATTTTTTTTGCTTGGACATTGTTTTGATTTTTAATATAACGATGCTTTATTTCAATTGTTGTGTGTAATATGGATAATATTGTTATATTTAAGAATTTTATAATATTAAGACCTATAAAGAAGGCCGATTCCAATGAACCGGGTGTTGTGGGGGTGCTGGGCCATTTCTCACCTTCCCTACACGTGCCCAACTTTCCGAACCCATTAGGGGTTGGGGATTCCTTAGGAATCGAGTCATCCACCCCTTTCTTTTTCCCGGCCCGTCCGGGTGGCGACTCCATTTTCTTCGAACTTAGGTCCTTGTTCTCTAAGGCCCCGAGCCCAAACAGTGTCGAAGTTACAAGAACCATTCCACTGGGAGTGGGGGAAAAAATCCCCGCTCACACTACATAATCAAATCTAAAATTAAATAAAGCAAGTAAGGATACAAATTAGGGTTTACTATTTTAATTTAGAGATCTTTAATTAACTTTTAGGGTTTTAGAATTTTAGAATTATTATTGTTATTATTTAGGCTACTGTAAAGATTTTGGAAAATTTGAATGAATTAGGGTTTTATACATTTAAGAAGTAGTAAGGTTTTTTGGTTAATTAAATTAGGGTTTAAGGGTAACATCATGAAATTAGGGTTTTGGAATCTTAAGACATTAGAGTTTGTAATTCATGGTTAGTGGATTGTTATTTTAGGTTTACTGGATCATGGCTTAAGGGTTTAGATTTATTAGATTGGGTATTAAGTTCATTAGATTAGGGTTTAGGGTTTTAAAGCTTTTGGAAGCAGAAAAATATTTTTAGGTTCTTTAAGGTTTTTGGAAAAAGAAAAACAATTTTAGGGTTTTAGAGTTTTTGGAAACAGAAGAAACAATTTAGGGTTTTAAAGTTTTTGCAAATAGAAGAGTCGTTTAGGGTTTTTGATGTTTTCTGGAACAAGAAAAACACTTTAGGGCTTTAAGGTTTCTGAAAAGAGAAGAATAATTTTAGGGTTTTGAAGTTTTGATCACTGATTAAAGCTACTGGATAAACATATTACCAAGTTTAATGATTTAGGTTACTGAAACAAAAATCAATGATAAATGTATTTAAAAGAAAATATGGCAATAACATTGTAAATATAATCAAAGCAAAGATTTTTAATCAAACCTCCATTTATTGGTTCCACCAAAACTAATTTCTGGATGAACAATGACAAAGACAGTGTTGCTGCCTTTGAAGGATTGTTGATTGCTTCTTGTTGCTAATGTCTCTTGTGCTAGGGTTTTTCTATCTTTTTTCCTCCAGTAAAAACTAATTTTTCGATCCATTAATTTTGAGTTTTAATGTCTTATTTATAGGAAAAATAATAAACCTACTTCTAATTGTTTAAGGAAATTTAAACCAATTAGGAAAAGAGACCAAAACCAAATAGAATTTGGTTTCGAAAAAACTGCGTTGGAAAATTGTGCTGGCAAAAAAATTGCCAGCGAAAACTACGAGGATTGCGAGCTGCGAGGGCCAGCGCTAGGCGGCCAGCCAATTCGTTGCATGAAATTCCTGTGGTGAATTGTCCGATTTTTATTTATTATTATTATTATTATTTATTTAACTTTACCATTTTTATTTTTATTAAAAATTAAAAATATTAAATATTAAAATAAATATTATTTAATTAAAATATCACAAAAATTATTTTGGACTATAAAAAAAATATCAGACCAGACTAGGTCAAAAATTAAGGGTCTACAATTTGCCCCCTGCTTGAACGATCTAAGACTACAGTAAAAGAGAGTGAAAATCAATAAGACTTAATTTTTCTGCGATGGTTGAGGTTTTGGGTTTTGGACTCGGTTCGAGTTCTGGACTCAAGGATAATTTTAGATTCTGGGCCTAAGGGTAATTTGGGTTCTTGACCCGAGCTAAGTTTTGGACTTAAAAAAGATTTTAGTTCTAGACCTAAGGATAATTTGGGTTCTAGACCTGAGCTAAGTTCTGGACTTAAGAGAGATTTTAGGTTCTGTACCTAAGGACAATTTGGGTTCTGGACCCGAGCTAAGTTCTAGACTTAAGAGGAATTTTAGCAACTGGACCTAAGGGTAATTTGAATTCTGGACCCGAGCAAACTTCTGAACTTAAGGGTAATTTGGGTTCTGGACTTAAGGGTAATTTGGGTTCTGGACCCGAGCTAAGTTCTGGACTTGAGGAAGATTTTAGGTTCTAGAACTAAGGGTAATTTGGGTTCTGGACCCGAACTAAGTTATGAACTTAAGAATAATTTGGGTTCTAGATCCGAGCTAAGATAGATTTAATTGTCTGCAAAAAATAATTATAGTCAATAGTATACTGAAGGAATTTGCAAACAATTTAGCTAATTTTTACTATGCACATGCACATATCTTCTCTTTGCCCCCTGCATGTAAAAATATTTTAAAAGTCCAAAAATATTTATATACACACAAGTATTTAAATGATTAAATTGAATAATTAAGTTTTCTATTTATTTACTGTATAGTCACTGTTCATGCACTATTTACTATTTGTAAATAGTAACCTACTATTTATAATAGTACCCTACTATTTGTAAATAGTAACTTACTATTTATCAATAGTGAAATTTACTTTTTGAATTTTTCTTTTTCTTTGCCGTTCCTC
This sequence comes from Garcia nutans, assembly GCA_947685225.1. Taxonomy (NCBI): domain Eukaryota; kingdom Viridiplantae; phylum Streptophyta; class Magnoliopsida; order Malpighiales; family Euphorbiaceae; genus Garcia; species Garcia nutans. The sequence continues at coordinate 33,259,850 of CANTUV010000013.1, forward strand.
TATATAAATGACTGATTTCTTCATTTCATTCACAACAAACTTATTTATTTCATTCATTCATAGCTATAAGCTTCTCATTTTAAAGAGTTTAGCATACAGTTTTGTAAAAATGCATGCTTCAAGATCAGGAACTCGATCTAATGCTGAGTTATTGGAATTTATTTGGCGGCATGAAAATGGAAATATAAATCTACTAGCCGGGATGCCACTCCATCGCAGTTCAAATCAAAAGAGCAAGGTAATTATTTATTTTAACAGCAAATTATTTTTTCATTTTTGTATCCTCTTTTTTATATATATTTTCTATTTTTTTTCTTTTTTTCTTTTTATTTTTATTTTGTTTGTTTATTTTATTTATATTTTCTATTTTTTTCATATATTTTTTAGTTTTTTAGAAAATTTAGGAAAAATAAATTAATTTAAGAATTTAAGTAAATAGAATATAAATTAATTTAGCCTAAAAATCGGTGGTATTCGTGTTAACTTACCTGGCTCTATGTTAGCGTGATCATTGTGTTATTCAGGGGTGGAAGGTGTGTCTACAAAGCTTGACAATGGCATGATGTAGCACCTTCTCAGGTAAGGCAGATTATCCGAGATTGTGGTTTTGAGAGCTTCATCTTTCAATTACCATCCGAGGAGTATCCGACTGACTGGAGCATGATCCAAGCGCTTGTAGAACGATGGTTGGACACAACTCATACTTTTCATTTGCCCATTGGAGAGATGACAATTGGTTTGGTTGACTTTGCTGCTATAACTGGCATTCAGTATGATGATCTTCCTGTTCCTCTTACCAATGATATTCTGACATTTGAAGAAATTCAACAATTAATTGGTATGGAACCATAATTTAAAGGGCCTTTCAAGATAAAAATTGAGTCAATTCGTAGTTATTGGATGAACTACGAAGGACGGGTTCATAGAGACACAGCATAATAGTATGCTTGAGGATTTTTGTTGTATTTGCTCGGGTCGACCATTTTAGGTAGCACCTAATCTGCCATCCATTTGTCAGTGTTGAGGGCCCTTACTTATATGTGGATGGTACAACTTTATGGTTGGGGTGAAGCTGGTCTTATCTGTCTTTACCATGGTCTTGGCAAAATTTGCAGAAATAAGTAAGGGCCCAATGTCAATTTACTTATATGAGGATGGCACCCTCAATTGAAGTCCTTTGTTGGCTTTATGGTGATTGTAGAGGTACTCTTCTTCCACCAATGTCAATTCCATTCTTTTCTTGTATGAATTTGATTTTTATTATTGTTGTAGGCATGGGAATATGAGCATAATCTTGTGAGGGTGTCTGGTATTTCCCGAGAGAGAGTCAGGTATCGAGATTAAATTTCTGGTTGTCAGATCACGTAGAAGTTCCCGGCTCTCACCGTGTGCATACCCAACGCTTTGTCTTGAGCTGCTTAAACTGGGACCAGGTAAAATATCATTAGTATACTTTAAAATTTATGTGAAAGTTTACTTACCTTATGTCATTTTGCTGGTGAATTTAGCCTGGTGGAACGCAGAAGAGTTGACAAACTGGACTTCCTCCATGAATGCCGCACTACCTTTTCCACATACTCGTTGAGTCATTGCCAACCCTGTGCCTAGTGGTTGGTTTCTCAGAGAGAGAGTATACGAGTGGTTTTTTGGTCTTGAGCAGAAGAGGATCCTGATGCATTGCCCGAAATATACTTTAAATATCACATCAATGCCGGAGAATGCATGGTGGTTGGCCCAACACGGTTATGATGTTGAAACATTTCTCTATCCACCAGGTGAAACTTATACCCAGTTTATTCAAATTAGGCTTTTGAATTTTGACGTATCTCCTGTTGGTGTATGGGAAATTTCTGAAAAAAATTAGGATAGAGATGAAGAGAAAATATCATGGAGAGGGAGGAGAGTTTGTTCCACATCTCAGGGCTAGCACTTCTAAGGTAAACTTTTACCATTTTTCCATTGCAATTGCTTCTTTCTTAACTAATTTTGACTTTTTTAATGATTGATGCCGGCTGCTAGCCCATTTGATCATGAGGCTGGTGTAGACCCTTAATTTTTTACCCAATCCGGTTCAATATATTTTATTTAGTCCAAAATAATTTTTGTGTTGTCTAATATATTTTAATTGGTCTAAAATAATTTTTTTTTATCTTAATTAAATAATTTTTGCTTTATTATCTAATTTTTATTAATAAAAAATAAAAATGAACAAATAAAAATCAAAAAATAAAAATAAAAATAAAAATCGGCGACGAAAAAAATCGTCCCCGAAAATTCCAAAAGGCTTGGTCGTGGGCCATTTCGCCCGCAGGAGTTTCCTACAAGCGAAATGGCCCGCAGGCCTACTCCTCGCCCCTTGCCGTAGCCAACTGCGGCATATTTTTTTCGTCAGAGCAATTTTTCCTGCGATAAATGTTTTCGACAGTGAAATTTTCCGACAAAAATTTTTCGAAACCTAATACAATTAGGTTTTGGCTTCCTTTTCTTATTAAATATGGTATGCCGTGTGTAACTAGGAAAAACCAATAAAAAAACCTCTATAAATAACAACACAAAAGGGAGGAAAATCATTTAGAAGTAGGAACGAAAATTGGAGAATTGTAAACCGAATCTTTGAAGGATAGGCAGCAAATCAATTTGACTTTTTAAGAGCAACAAGCAACGCATTAAAAAAGGAATCAAAGGCAGCAACTGTCTTTGTTCTTGTTCATCCAAGAAGAATTATTTTTGGAGGAATCAATAAAAAGAGGTATGTATTAAATTCTTTGGTTATTTTTTCACAGTAGCTAAAACTAGGAAATTGTGTTTGTCAAAATCAAAAATCCTAAAACTTTAATTTAGTTTTTCTAAAGTTAAAAACCTTATTTCATTGGTTTATTTTCCAAAATATATAAAATTGTTACTTTTATTTTTTCAAAACTCCAAAACCCTAATTGAACATGTTTTTCAACAAAACAAAATCATATTCTATCACTTTCCAAAAGCCTTAAAAACTACCTTTTTGCTTTTATAAACTTTAAATCGTTTGTTTATTTTCATAAAACTCCCCAAAATTATCAATTGCTTTTTCAAATTCTAAAATTCTAAGATCACCCGAAACCCTAATTCAAAGCTTCTAAAACCCTAATTCAACTTTCAAACCTAAAATAGTAAACTCTAACCCCTTTCAAACCTTAAACCCCTACCTTTTTTAAAGTTTAATCCTTTAAAACTTTAAAAACCATAAAACCACAAATATTTTAAATTTACACAGTAAGCTTGAAATCATTATTTAAAACCATGAATCAAAAGTATTTTAAAGTGTCTAAAACCCTAGTTTCATGATTTCACCATTCAAACCTTAATTTGTTTAATCAAAAAGTCTTACCAACCTTTTTAAAACATAAAACCTCAATCTATTTTAATTCCATAAAAAAGTCACAGTAGCCTAATTTTATGAATTCCAAAACCTTAACACACGAGATAAAGGACCCTAAATGGAAACAGTAGCTATAATTTGGATTTTTATTTACCTTATTCAATTCCATATTTGATCATGCTTTGTTTTATTTCTTATGCTTTAATTAATTTAAATTCAATGCTGGTTTATTTTATTTATCATGGATGGATGTTTACTTTTTATTGATATTTGGTACCTTTGATGAATGATTTATTTATTATGAATGGTTATTTACTTTTATCAATTTATTTAGATTTCCAAATGTTGTAAGAGGTATGTTTCCACTTGGTGGGTACCTTATTTAAACATCATATAATTTAATTTGCTTTTCTATTTTAGAACCTATGTAAAGGGCATGTTTCTACCTTTCGGTGGGTGTCCTATTTAGGCATGTGATGTAAGGACATGTTTCCATCCTTGGATGGGTGTCCATTTATTTGCTTTGTTTGGACATTGCTTTGATTTTAATATAATGATGCCTTCTTTTAATTATTGTGTGTAATATGGATAATGTTGTTATATTTAAGAATTTTATAATATTAAGACCTGTAAAGGACGCCGGTTCTAATGAACCGAGCGTTGTGGTGGTGCTGGGCCATTTCTCACCTTCCCCACACTTACCCAACTTTTCCGAACCCATTAGGGAGTTGGGGATTCCTTAGGAATCGAGTCATCCACTCCTTTCTTTTTCCTGGCCTATCCGGGTGGCTACTCCATTTTCTCCGGACTTAGGTCCGTGTTCTCTAAGGCCCCGAGCCTAAACAATGTCGAAGTCGCAAGAACCATTCCACCGTGAGTGGGGGCAAAAATCCCCGCTCACAGTGGCGACTCCACTGGGGACAAGAGAAGTTGATTCCATTGGTCTTTATATTGTTCTATTTTTTCTTATAATGATATTATCCATTGCATCATCTTAGATTGCATCATGTGCGTGAGTTAGGACGCCCGAGTTACCCGTGTTGTGTTATGTAAGGGATACCATACTTTCACTCAAGGTATGGAGATCGAGCATGGCATAACCACTCATAGCCTCATACCATTTGGTATATACTTGCTATGGGAACCTAATCCATTTTACCCAAAGACTAAAGCTCATGTAATTGGCCTAGTTACTTTCCTTAGGTTTTACCCCAAATGCATGTTGTTTGACTATGGTTAATTTATCTTGGCTTAAATCATGGATTATTTGGTTTGTTCTTTTTCTAATATGACCTAAGTACATTGTAAGCTCAAAATAACTTTTTCTTTGGAAAATCCAAAAGACCAAAGCTATTTTCAAAATTTTTCAAGATGGTCTTTGGACATAAGACTTTTCTAAAAACAAATAAAAAATTCTTTAGGCCCTAACAAATTCAAAGGATGGTGGATGAGGCCCTCAATGCCAAGATGGAAGAAATCAAAGAGGCCCTCGCTGAGACCATGAAGAACTAGTTGACTGCAATCTTAGAGAATCATGCCGAGGCATCAGCTAGCACTAAGAAACCAAAGGACAAAGGAAATACTAAAGTTGATGAAGTGGTTTTTGATGATGAAAAAGTAATCATTGATGATGATGATGATTGGGCTCAATATTACCAAGATGTTCAAGAGAAGAAGAAAGAACCGAAGGTTGTTGAGTAAGCAACTATTGAAAAGATCGAGACATCCGATGTTGCAAAGATGATTGCTAATTTAGAAAAGAAATTTGAGAAGAAGCTAAAAACCGAAGAGATGTCTGAGATCGACAAACTATTTGAACAAGATGAAGAGGTCCCTTATAAATTCAAGATGCCTTCCTTTGCTAAGTATAATGGCACCGAAAATCCTCATCTTCATGTGAAGTAGTACATCACTGCCATGCAGTCTGCACGAGCTACTAAGGCTCAAACCCTAAGGTACTTTATGCTCTCATTGGACCCTGTTGTCCAAAATTGGTTTAATACCTTAGATGATGGAACACAAAAGAGTTGGGATCTACTTTACAAAGCCTTCATCCAACAATATGGATATAATGTTGAGTTGGAAGTTACCTTAATTGAAGTGGAGTCCATTAGGCAAAGACCGAATGAGAATTTTGTAGATTATGTCAAGAGATGGAGAAACAAGGCCGCTTTACTCAAGAAGAGGCCTGATGAATCCGATCAAATAAGGATGATTGTGAGAGGGGTGTTACCTAATCTTCGTGAGAGGATGTCTCATACACTCATCCATGATTTCAAAGACCTTCTCCAAGCTAGTTTGCAAATTGAAGAATGGGAAAGGGAGAAGAGCCGTTTTACAATAAAAAGAAACGAGAAAGGGAGCTATCAATCTGGTAGCCAAAGCATGCAAAAGGTCATCGGTGTTAATGCTACTAACCAAGGAATGAGGAGACAATTTCATGAATTGGGAAAACCAGTGTCTTGGGTTCTCAATAAGCTTCAAAGAAAGGGACTGCTACAACCCCTAAATCCTCGTCCTTTGCCTAACCCTCTCCCACCTAACTTTGACACCAAGGCATTTTGTCAATTTCACCAAATGCAAGGGCATGACACGGATAGATGTGTAAGGTTGAGACATGAGATTCAAAATCTAATTGATAATGGGAAGCTACCCGAGCCCAACAAACCAAACACCAAAGACAACCCATTGCCAAAATTCAATAGGGTACCTGTAACATCCCGAATTCCAGATTGGTAAGAAACAGACATTGAGGATATGAATTAGGCTTAGAGCAAAGGAGTTTAGAACATGACCTATAAATTGAACTCGAATTTCATCCAAGTCAATGACAGAATTAGAGAGTCTCAAAGAAGACTTAATTGTTTATTTGTGTCTTAGCTAGACGTATAACTTAAAATTACTCAATTTGGAGTTGTACAGAATAAGATATGATGGATTTACTAGACAATGTGCAAGCTGCCTTAGGACAGCATAGTAGGCTTGACTTCAAAGGACAGTCAAAAATTAGATATAGCTCGGATCGACCTCAAATTTTGATACAATATATCCCCGGATGTCTAGTTTCAGTGGGAATAAGAATTACTTAATTTGGAGTTGTGAGTAAAAAGATATTAATAAAGAAAGACAGCAAGGTCAAGAAGGGATATCAAAAGGACCTAAGTGGAAATTTCTCAAAAGTTAGGGGCAACTATGTAAACTTAAAAATTAAGTGTCGGAAGTTCTTAATAGTGCCCATATCCTACCCCGAAAGAATATTCTTGAGGTTAATCGGGTCATAACTGTGGGTTTCAATTTTTCCTGAAAACGCACGGTTTGTAAGTTACGGGCGATTTTCCGATAAGGACATTTTGGACATTTCCACTGGAGGGGCGATTTTGTAATTAAATATAACTTTGGGGGCAAAATATTAAAAGAACAAAAAACCACTTTCAAGTGGCCAAATCCTAGCCATTAAATCCAAATGTGTTGGACAAATCATGGCCATTGAAAATAAACCAAATCCTAGCCATTAAATCCAAATGTGTTGGACAAATCATGGCCATTGAAAATAAACCAAATCCTAGCCATTAAATCCAAATGTGTTGGACAAATCATGGCCATTGAAAATAAATAAATTAATTAAATGGAAATTAAATTATAAATAACTAATTATGGTCTTCCAAACACAAGTAAGGATCAAAAAGACACCACCATCACCACTTTTCTTCTTCTTTAAGTCGTGCTCCCCCTCCCTTCCATTTTCAAGGAGACAAGTTTCAAGTCCAAGCCATTTCTCAAGTGAAATTCAATAGGAAATAAGGTAAGATACCATCCTAAGTCTTATTCTTTCATTAGAATTAGGTATTAGGCTATGTTTAGGAAGATTTGATATTATGTTCATGTTGGGAAAGAATTAGTAAGTTGATGATTATGGTGAAAAAATGATAAACTACTTAAAGGAAATGATGAAAATGGTGATTATTAGTAAGAATAAGTAAAGGATTGTTAGAAAATCATAAGGTAGCATCATGTTCATATCTAGGGTTTGTTCTTACATATGTGACATATTAAATTCATAGGAAATCAAGGAGATTAGAGAGGAAAGGAAGTGAAATAGATAAGAAGAGCAAGGAAAAGCAAGGTTTGGTACTTTACCTTTGAATAATTACTTTTGATTTGGTGCTTTACCATAAAAGAAATTCTATTTTCTTACAAACTTTGGTTTATGGAAGTTTTGAAGTTGATGTTTAAATATATTGATTGAGTTTAAATTAAATATTTGAGTTATGTTCTTGTTTTCTTATGGCAATTGGGTTGTTAAATTTAATTGAAACCAAATGTTTTGAGAAAATTTGGCAAGTTGATTTGGTAAGTTGTTTTGGACTTTAATTAGTTTGATTTGAGTTAAACATGCAAAATTTGTCAAAGGGAAGTGTTTGAATCTTCACTTTACCATTAAAGAAGCCTTAATATTGATTTGCAAAAGAAAAATAAACTATCCTATGCATTTCATGTGTTTGGGCCGAAATGGTCCCAAAAAGACAGCTTTCTGGATCTTTTTGTGGCAATCGTTTGAGGCAGCAAATGAATGAATTTTTCAACGAAATTTTACATGCAATTAGTCAACATATGAAATAAGTTTTATGTAAAATTTCAGCTAAAAATAAGATCATTTACTTGGTAAAATGCATAACTGAAGTGGACTGAAATTTTGACGAAAACCCAGATTTTACTATTCATTTGGTCATGCCATTTTGCGTTGCCGATTTTTCATGCCGCGACACTATTCAATTGGTCAATTTGTGATCTTTCGAGGAATGCTTTGAAATGTTAAATATGTTTATTGTGGATATTAAATATGTGAAAAAGGGGAATGGTTTGACTAAAGAATGTGTTGCGCGGCATAAATGGCAAAGTGTGATGGGAATTAAAATGATTTCTCGAATTATTCTAAAATAAAGTTTGAGACTTAAAGTGAATCATTTTAAATCTTTTTGCTCTACTGGATAGTGGGAGTGGTAGATAAGGGTATGGTGCACTATACTAACGCATGCAGTACTGCTCATTATTGTGATATGATATTTTATTCAGTGGTGAGGCCACTGAAGCCAATGGGGAGGCCCATTGGTTAACCAGGATGGGGAGGCCCATTCCTGTGATCTGATATCGGTGGCTACTGAAGCCAATGGGGAGGCCCATTGGTTAACCAGGATGGGGAGGCCCATTCCTGTGATTTGATATCGGTGGGGAGGCCCACCTATGTTACAGTGGGGAGGCCCACTGCCTTATCACTATGGTTCCCTATATACCAGTAGAGCCTGAATCAAAGACATATTATTTTTTGTTAAACTACGTATTGCAAAATGAGTTGATTTATGGTTTTTTTTACATTTGTTGGAAGCATATTTACACTGAATGTACAGAAACTTCCATTGGTTTAAGGTTGGTTGAATTATGATTTAATTATTTCCTTTTATTGCGAATACTTTCATATACTACTTTTATTTTTTATTGGTAAAGTACCCACTGAGCGACAACGCTCAGCGAGTTAAGTTTTCCTTGACTCGTAGGTTCGGAGCAGTAGATAAATCTTGGGGAAGCAACGACCAGACCACAGCAAATCTCAGGGGTAGATCTTTTAGATCCATTATGAGTTAGCTAGTTGTGGCATGTATATAAATAAATATAAAAGAGAATTTCTATGTTATAATTGTATGTTAATAGTGTGTAATAATCATAAACCTTTACTTTATGTTGTATTAGAAGTGTGAACTCTTCGTGCAGGTTTGTAGTTGAGGGTATAAGGTGGATTAATTGGGAGTGCATTAAATTTTATGGTATTCACATTGGTCTGTGTAAAATGTTTTCAAAAATCAGAAAAACAAGTTTTGTCGACACTTGGGACCACCAATTATAGGGGAAACTCTGGCAAATTTTTTTTTTAAAACATGCACTTAAAATTGGCTAAGTAAAATATTAAGACATAACCACCATGAGATAACAGTCCATCTTGGTCTATAAACGTAGGCTAAGATGGGGTGTTACAATTGTGGTATCAGAGCTCCGGTTTAACCGGTTCTGGGTAGTTAGTTGATGATGGGATATTTATATACATGCCACCTAGGATAAGACAATGCTGTTGGTCTGGGTCGTTACGTATGATGGGATTGTATACGTTTTGCTCTGTTCTTTAGATGTCGCAAGAAGCGCTAGACGTGATTGCAGGTCAGTTGTCTATGTTTGGAGTTCTGCTTTACGTTTTAATAGATTCGGGATTTTCACACTCATATATATGCACAAAGAAAAAAAATTGAGAAATATATGCAATAAAGGTTAAGGCAATTATGAGAGGTAAGTAGTAAAAGCACTGAAAGAATAATAACGAATAGAATACCGACCATAATACAAGAGTCTAAAATTGAAAGAGTGAAGAATAATAGTACGGCAAGAAAAAAAAACAAATCATAGAAAATAAAATTGAGAACTAAGAAAAGGAAGCGAAACTAGTTAGATTCTCCAGGATTAATGCTTTACCTGGTTGAAATCATGTGTGCCTTATATAATGAACTATTTAAACTTATGTTGGAAATGTTTGGTAATGTGTTCTGACAACTTGAGAATTTTTGTGCCTATGTGTGCATTGATATGAATGAAGGAAAGAGAATAAAATATTAGAAAGATATGCTTACCTTGGTAATTCAGATTGAATCAGAGTGGGGATGAGTGTATTTATATGGCATTAACATTTTATACTCAATGGTGAGGGCCATTGGGGCCAGTGGTGAGGGCCACTGGTTTGATATTTATCTGGCACCGATATATATACTCAGTGGTGAGGGCCACTGGGGGCCAATGGTGAGGGCCATTGGTTTGATGAAAATGGTGGTGAGGGCCACCCATGCCATGCTTGTTCCATATGGTATTGTCTCATCCCACTTTGATTCTACTGTCATTACCTTGAGGAGCTAAGTAAGAAAAATATGTAATAATATACAGATGAAAAAAAAAGTATATATGAAAATAAACAGAAAGTGAATTGAAACATATTCGGAAAAGAAAGGAAAGAAAGAGTTTGAAATGTAATAAAAAAAAAGAAAGATGTTCTCACCTTATGTTGGGATCGACCGTAACCAACATAAAGCGAGACACGTAATGAAATAAATAGTACTTCGAGAATAATGGTATCATGGACTGATCACCCATGAGCTATTATTCGAGATGTATATATGACAACACAAGGAAAGTCAGATGAGTTGATACTTAAGGAATGCTACCACACTGCACGAATATACATAGGACATACAAATTCAGTAAGAAGTAAATAAAGAATAACCGCAATGCAAAGAGAAGGAAGCTTAGAAATGAATACATTAGAAAGTGAAAAATGTACAAGAAGGAATGAGAAAGAACAAACCTGAATCAAAGTTGAAGGAAATACAAGAGAGTAATAGTGATGTTTCAAATGAGAAATTGTGACAAAAGTCAAAGCATGTTGAACCACATAATAGTCTATTGGATAATCTTGTAGAATAATAAACAACAAGTGAGCAGAGATGGGAAGAAAACAGAATACAAAAGGTAAAACATGTTGAATCTTAAAATAATTAATCCTAGTAAATGAATAAGTGTCAAAATAAGGCAATGCGTAAACAATATAGAAAGATGACAAAGAACAATCAAGTTAATAAGGTGAAAGAGTGGCAAAAGCAATAGACAGTAGTTAAAGAACATCAAGTATATAGAATGAGTAAGTTTCGGGATGAAACTTAAATTAAAGGGGATAGAATTGTAACATCCCGAATTCCAGATTGGTAAGAAACAGACATTGAGGATATGAATTAGGCTTAGAGCAAAGGAGTTTAGAACATGACCTATAAATTGAACTCGAATTTCATCCAAGTCAATGACAGAATTAGAGAGTCTCAAAGAAGACTTAATTGTTTATTTGTGTCTTAGCTAGACGTATAACTTAAAATTACTCAATTTGGAGTTGTACAGAATAAGATATGATGGATTTACTAGACAATGTGCAAGCTGCCTTAGGACAGCATAGTAGGCTTGATTTCAAAGGACAGTGAAAAATCAGATATAGCTCGAATCGACCTCAAATTTTGAAACAATATATCCTCGGATGTCTAGTTTCAGTGGGAATAAGAATTACTTAATTTGGATCTGTGAGTATAAAGATATTAATAAAGAAAGACAGCAAGGTCAAGAAGGGATATCAAAAGGACCTAAGTGGAAATTTCTCAAAAGTTAGGGGCAACTATGTAAACTTAAAAATTAAGTGTCGGAAGTTCTTAATAGTGCCCATATCCAACCCCGAAAGAATATTCTCGAGATTAATCGGGTCATAACCGTGGGTTTCAATTTTTCCTGAAAACGCACGGTTTGTAAGTTACGGGCGATTTTCCGATAAGGACATTTTGGACATTTCCACTGGAGGGGCGATTTTGTAATTAAATATAACTTTGGGGGCAAAATATTAAAAGAACAAAAAACCACTTTCAAGTGGCCAAATCCTAGCCATTAAATCCAAATGTGTTGGACAAATCATGGCCATTGAAAATAAACCAAATCCTAGCCATTAAATCCAAATGTGTTGGACAAATCATGGCCATTGAAAATAAACCAAATCCTAGCCATTAAATCCAAATGTGTTGGACAAATCATGGCCATTGAAAATAAACCAAATCCTAGCCATTAAATCCAAATGTGTTGGACAAATCATGGCCATTGAAAATAAACCAAATCCTAGCCATTAAATCCAAATGTGTTGGACAAATCATGGCCATTGAAAATAAATAAATTAATTAAATGGAAATTAAATTATAAATAAATAATTATGGTCTTCCAAACACAAGTAAGGATCAAAAAGACACCACCATCACCACTTTTCTTCTTCTTTAAGTCGTGCTCCCCCTCCCTTCCATTTTCAAGGAGACAAGTTTCAAGTCCAAGCCATTTCTCAAGTGAAATTCAATAGGAAATAAGGTAAGATACCATCCTAAGTCTTATTCTTTCATTAGAATTAGGTATTAGGCTATGTTTAGGAAGATTTGATATTATGTTCATGTTGGGAAAGAATTAGTAAGTTGATGATTATGGTGAAAAAATGATAAACTACTTAAAGGAAATGATGAAAATGGTGATTATTAGTAAGAATAAGTAAAGGATTGTTAGAAAATCATAAGGTAGCATCATGTTCATATCTAGGGTTTGTTCTTACATATGTGACATATTAAATTCATAGGAAATCAAGGAGATTAGAGAGGAAAGGAAGTGAAATAGATAAGAAGAGCAAGGAAAAGCAAGGTTTGGTACTTTACCTTTGAATAATTACTTTTGATTTGGTGCTTTACCATAAAAGAAATTCTATTTTCTTACAAACTTTGGTTTATGGAAGTTTTGAAGTTGATGTTTAAATATATTGATTGAGTTTAAATTAAATATTTGAGTTATGTTCTTGTTTTCTTATGGCAATTGGGTTGTTAAATTTAATTGAAACCAAATGTTTTGAGAAAATTTGGCAAGTTGATTTGGTAAGTTGTTTTGGACTTTAATTAGTTTGATTTGAGTTAAACATGCAAAAGTTGTCAAAGGGAAGTGTTTGAATCTTCACTTTACCATTAAAGAAGCCTTAATATTGATTTGCAAAAGAAAAATAAACTATCCTATGCATTTCATGTGTTTGGGCCGAAATGGTCCCAAAAAGACAGCTTTCTGGATCTTTTTGTGGCAATCGTTTGAGGCAGCAAATGAATGAATTTTTCAACAAAATTTTACATGCAATTAGTCAACATATGAAATAAGTTTTCTGTAAAATTTCAGCTAAAAATAAGATCATTTACTTGGTAAAATGCATAACTAAAGTGGACTGAAATTTTGACGAAAACCCAGATTTTACTATTCATTTGGTCATGCCATTTTGCGTTGCCGATTTTTCATGCCGCGACACTATTCAATTGGTCAATTTGTGATCTTTTGAGGAATGCTTTGAAATGTTAAATATGTTTATTGTGGATATTAAATATGTGAAAAAGGGGAATGGTTTGACTAAAGAATGTGTTGCGCGGCATAAATGGCAAAGTGTGATGGGAATTAAAATGATTTCTCGAATTATTCTAAAATGAAGTTTGAGACTTAAAGTGAATCATTTTAAATCTTTTTGCTCTACTGGATAGTGGGAGTGGTAGATAAGGGTATGGTGCACTATACTAACGCATGCAATACTGCTCATTATTGTGATATGATATTTTATTCAGTGGTGAGGCCACTGAAGCCAATGGGGAGGCCCATTGGTTAACCAGGATGGGGAGGCCCATTCCTGTGATTTGATATCGGTGGGGAGGCCCACCTATGTTACAGTGGGGAGGCCCACTGCCTTATCACTATGGTTCCCTATATACCAGTAGAGCCTGAATAAAAGACATATTATTTTTCGTTAAACTACGTATTGCAAAATGAGTTGATTTATGGTTTTTTTTACATTTGTTGGAAGCATATTTACACTGAATGTACAGAAACATCCATTGGTTTAAGGTTGGTTGAATTATGATTTAATTATTTCCTTTTATTGCGAATACTTTCATATACTACTTTTATTTTTTATTGGTAAAGTACCCACTGAGCGACAACGCTCAGCGAGTTAAGTTTTCCTTGACTCGTAGGTTCGGAGCAGTAGATAAATCTTGGGGAAGCAACGACCAGACCACAGCAAATCTCAGGGGTAGATCTTTTAGATCCATTATGAGTTAGCTAGTTGTGGCATGTATATAAATAAATATAAAAGAGAATTTCTATGTTATAATTGTATGTTAGTAGTGTGTAATAATCATAAACCTTTACTTTATGTTGTATTAGAAGTGTGAACTCTTCGTGCAGGTTTGTAGTTGAGGGTATAAGGTGGATTAATTGGGAGTGCATTAAATTTTATGGTATTCACATTGGTCTGTGTAAAATGTTTTCAAAAATTAGAAAAACAAGTTTTGTCGACACTTGGGATCCAAATTTCTAGGCGGAACTATGGCAAAATTTCTGTAAAAATCAGAACCAAAATTTGACTAAGTAAATTGGTAGCAACGTTAGGATAGTGTGGCACCTCTACTCAGCTTACACATGTAGGTTGGGAAGGGGTGTTACAGTACCACCACCAGCAACCTTCATGATTGGAGGAGGTTTACATGAGGATTTTGTTATGTCTTCTTTCCAAGATGTGGATGGAGAAGCAACCAAAGAAGAAGAAGTATTTAGTGAGATTAAACAAGCTATGATGAGTGGAGAAGTAACGATTTGTGTTGTCAATGGGTTTTGGGATTCAAGTGATAGTGATGATGATATTGTACCCAAGAAGGAGGAGTGGACTTGGTCCGAGCCTGAACAAGATGAGGTGATGAACACTAGATTCGGTAAGCCTTATGCAAGGCCACCACCTAAGGAGGTAGAAACGAATAAGGGAAAGGAAGTTAAAGTGAAAGAAGATGATGCTGTGCTCAGGCAATTGAAAAGAACCCAAGCAAGTGTTAGCATTTGGGACTTATTAGCTACTTCTAAAAAGCACCGAGAAACTATGGCCAAAGCCTTAGCTAGGATGCCAATTTCTACCTCCACGACACCGGAGGAGTTGATCAACTTCATAAAAATTGGGGAAGTAATGAAATGTGAAGAGGTTAAAGAAAAGAATGAGGTTAATATGGGAGAAGTTTCTTTTTCTGATGCGAACTTACCAGAGGAGGGGAGAGACCACATCCGCCCTCTCTTTATCAAAATAGAAGTCAAGGGGAAGAGGACTCCATGTGTAATGGTCGATGATGGGTCCACCATAAATGTTTGTCCACTTAAGATATTGCCAAAGCTAGCCATTTCAACAAGAGATATAAACCCAACCGAGGTGACAATTCGTGCTTATGACAACACTAAGAGGCATGCCGAAGGGACTTTCAAAGCGGCTGTCAAGGTTGGTCTAATTGAATCTATTGTTGAGTTTGTTGTTTTAGACAAACTAATTACCTTTGCCTTACTCTTGGGACGACCATGGTTTCATCCTCTTGGTGGAGTTCCTTCCACCCTGCATCAAAAGATCAAGTTCCCCAACGAAAATGAGATAGTGGTCATTTAAGCTGAAGATAATGAGATTGTTAACGCTCTAATGATCGAGAGGCCTCTCAATGGTTTTCAAGTAGTTGTAATTTCTGATGATGAAGTAGTGGACTCCAAAGTCTTGAATATGATGAAGAACATGAACTACCTTCCCAGAGCTGGTCTTGGAAAGGGTAAGGCCGGTTTGACAAAGTTGCCAGACTTTAGAACTCAAACTTCCAAGAAAGGATTCGGATATGATGAAGACAATGATATCCATCCAAAGAAGAGTGAGAAGATGAGTTTCCCACCCCTTGAAGAGATCTTTGTCAAAGCTCCAGATATGGGACTACTCCAAGGAAATCCTGAGCCAATCATGTTCATGGGTAAGTTAATCCCAGGTTTTGAAATTTTTGTAGATGTTGCCGAGCTAGTGGAGCAAGTGAGGAAAGAGCTCACCCTGTCAACCAACAAAGAATCCAATCCAAGAGAGAAGAATGAAGCTACCCTAAAAGCCGAGAAGACTCCAGAGGAGATTGCCACCCTGGTTGAAGAAAAGTTTGAAGACATCCTGCTTTATGATTTTGAGAACAATGATTTTGATTTTAATTTTTCTGCTTTGTATGAGGATGATGATGTTTTCTTTTCCAAAATGAATGCAATAAAGTCTGATTTTGCTTACTTGTGTGATGTTTCTCCTAATGGTTGCATACATTCAAATAGTAGTTACATGAGCATCTTTAATATTAATTCTGTTAACATAATCATTAAATTTGGGAACAACTGAAAATTCTAAAAGCATTAGCATAGCATCCGACCTTACTCCTGATGAGAGAGAGAGATTTGAAAAAATATTCAAAAAATATGAAGAAGTGTTTGCTTGGTCTTATGAGGATATGCCTGGAATAGATCGAGACATAGCCGAGCATCATATTCCTACTTACACTCACATGAAACTTGTCAAACAAAAGCTTAGGAAATTATGACCTGAGTGGTCTGAACTGGTTAAAGAAGAGGTCAATAAGCAAATACAAGTGAAGTTCCTTGAAGTGATAGAATACCCAGATTGGCTAGCCAACATAGTACCCGTGCCAAAGAAAGACGGGAGAATAAGGGTTTGCGTGGACTATAGAGATTTAAACAAGGCTTCCCCTAAAGATGATTTTCCTTTACCTCATATAGATGTTCTCATTGATAGTACAGCCTCTAGCGTGCTACACTCATTTGTAGATGGATTTTCCAGATACAATCAAGTATTAATGGCCCAAGAGGATAAAGCCAAAACTGCTTTCATTACTACATGGGGTATATTTTGTTATAGGGTGATGCCTTTTGGCTTAAAGAATGCTAGAGCAACCTACCAAAGGATGGCCACCACACTATTTCATGACATGATGCACAATGAAGTTAAAGTATATATTGATGATATGATGGTTAAGTCGGATACAAGAGAGCAACACTTCCATAACTTAGAATTATTCTTTGATAGAGCTTTGAAATATAAGCTAAGATTAAACCCGAAGAAGTGTGTATTCGGTGTTACCTCAGGTAAATTATTGGGACATGTAATTGGTCTGAATGGCATTGAGATTGATCCTGACAAAGTCAAAGCAATCAGGGATATGCCAGCCCCAAAGATGGACAGAGAAGTTTGGGGATTCATTGGTAAACTGCAGTACATTAGCAGATTTATAGCAAAGCTCACAATAATCTGTGAGCCTATCTTTAAATTGCTTAGGAAGAATCAGCTGGTCATATGGAATGAAGAATGTCAAAAGGCCTTTGAGTGAATAAAGGAGTATTTGTTGAATCCACCCGTTTTAAGACCACCTAAACCTGACAAACCTCTTTTACTATACTTACCAGTAGAAGATGAGTCAGGGATCGAGCATGCCATTTACTATTTGAGTAGAAAGCTCCTACCTTATGAAATTAAGTATAGTATCATTGAAAAGACATGTATAGCCGTAGTTTGGTCTTCTAAGAAGTTGCAACATTACTTTCAATCGTATAGTGTGCAACAATTTCCAGGCTGGATCCTCATAAGAATTTAGAAGAATTTGAGATCGAGTATGTAACCAGGAAAACAATCAAAGGTAGAGCGGTGGCAGAATTCCTGGCCCAACAACCATTACCCGAAAGTGAAGAGGTAATCTTGGAATTTCCAGATGAACATTTAGAAGTAATTGAAGTACAAGGGTGGAAAATGTATTTTGATGGAGCGGTAAATAGGAAAGGAGCAAGTTTGGGAGTTATACTAGAATCACTCGAAGGGGAACTTATCCCTTTAGCCAAAAAGTTGAAATTTAGGGCAACCAATAATATGGTGGAATATGAAGCTTGTATTTTCGGTTTGGAAACCCTAATGATTATGAAGGTGGATAAGGTGGAAGTTTATGGCGATTCATTGCTAGTTGTATCCCAAGTAAATGGAAAATGGGAGTTGAAAGAAGAAAAATTAAAACCATACCACCATTACTTAACCATGATGAAAAAGAACTTTAAGGAGTGTAGGTTTATACACCTATGAAGAGAAGAAAATCAGATGGCTGATGCCCTAGCCACATTGGCTTCTGTATGGGAAAACCCTGTTAGCTTATTCCTTAAGCCTTTGATCTTGACTAGTTCATCAACTCCTTACTGTGAATATGAAACAATCATAGAAATTGATACAGACCATGATGCGTGGTATCATACTATAAGATGATTTTTGGAGGAAAGAGAATACCCGCCAGGGGCAACAAAGAAAGAAAGAAGAGCCATAAGGCGGTGGTCATTGCAATACATCACCTTCCATATGAAGTTATATTGAAGATGGCCTGATGGGGGTGCATTTAATATGTTTAAGAAAGCCTGAAGTAGAGTGCATCATGTTAGAAATACATGCGGGAAGTTGCAGTCCGCACATGAATGGCTTGGCCATAGTTATGAAGATTATTCGACATGGTTACTACTGGTTGACCATGGAGAAAGACTGTATTGAGTTTGTCAAGAATTGCCAACAATGTCAGATGTATGGTAAATTAAATCACATGCTTCTTGAAGAATTGAATTCAATGTCTTCACCCTGGCCATTTACTGCCTGGGGTATCGACATTATAGGAGAGATACATCTGACAGCTTCAAACGGTCACCGATTAATTGTAGTAGCAGTAGATTATTTTGAAAAATGGGTTGAAGTTGAATCTTTCAACAAACTGGGTGCAAGCCAAATGGCTAGATTTATTGAAAAGAACCTCATCTGTAGATACGGGATCCCGCATAGTGTGATATCAGACAATGGGGTACAGTTTCAAGGAGTAGTTAAGGATTTATTCTCGAAGTACCAAATTCATCATCAT
Organism: Garcia nutans; assembly: GCA_947685225.1. NCBI lineage: Eukaryota > Viridiplantae > Streptophyta > Magnoliopsida > Malpighiales > Euphorbiaceae > Garcia > Garcia nutans. The sequence goes on from CANTUV010000013.1 coordinate 33,278,609, forward strand.
AGATCCTCTCCTTATAGACCAAAGGCTAACGGTGCGGTTGAAGCAACAAATAAGACAATTAAGCAAATTCTGTCCAAGATGACCAAGACTTATAGGGATTGGTCAGAGATGCTCCCCTTTGCTTTATGGGGATATAGGACAAGTGTACGAACGCCTACTGGAATGACACCGTTCTCTTTGGTTTATGGAATGGAAGCAGTGTTGCCAATTGAAATTAAGATCAAGTCACTGAGAGTAGTCTTGGAAGCTGAACTGCCTGAAATGGAATGGGTAGCAAGCAGATACATACAATTAGCTCTATTAGAAGAGAGAAGATTAAAGGCTTTATATCATCACCAATTGTATCAAAAGAAGATAGCTCGGGCCTACAATAGAAGGGTTAAGGTCAGAAAATTCAGAGTTGGGGTTTTGGTGTTGAAGCAATGTAAGCCTAATGTATCAGATTCAAGAGGGAAGTTCAGACCTAGCTAGGAAGGGCCATATGTCATGAAACAAGTCATGAACAAAGGTGCGGTGAAGTTGTCAGACATGGATGGGAACGAATTTAGTGAGCTGTTGCGCTCAAATTAACTCTACCACGGAGCATCACTCACAAGTATACGAGATAGCTGTAGCAAAGGTGATCGCCCCAAGGTCGTTCTCTCAAGGAAGCTAAAGTGGCTAATTGATTATCAAATTAAAAGTAACAAGTAATGAACATATTTTTAAATTGCTAAATAATGAAGAAGATTGATTAAAGTTTAAAATAATAAAAGTAAATTGAATTGATGATTTGATTCACTAAATAGAATGGTCTAGGGTTTGCACTTCTCTACTACTTATATGTATGAACGGTTATTCCTCTTAACCAATTTAATTTCAAAGATTAAATCTCAAGTAACTTAATTAATTGAAATAAGGAAATAAGCTCTCACATTCAAACCTCTCTCAAATAATCTTGTTCTAATTGAAATAATCCTTTCCTAGGTTATATCTCTAATTCACCTAAGTCCTTAATTGAATTGTTCCTGCATTAGACTTCATCTCTCGACCCATCATCTAATACCTTAAAACACATAATTGGTGATCAATCAACTATATATTAGCAATAATTCATTCAATAAAGGCTTAAAGAAATAATTGAGTTAAGAGTAACAACCAATTCATACAATCATAGCAGATCCATACAAACCCTAGACTAGATCAAATTAGTTCATAATGATTTCAAGCATACTCATCTCATTATTATTCAAAGAAATCAAAATAGACATGATAATATCCATTAATACAATTTCAAAGAAGATAAAGAGAATAAGTTCGAGAACAAAACCAAGTTACAACTCCTTGAAGCTTCTGAATAATCTCTTGTTCAAATCTTGCAAGAAGGATGTATCAATGGCTAGAACAATCTAATCTAAGCTAGATTAATCAAAAGTGTAATCAAAATTTAAGAAAACAATTGTCAAAACTCTAAGCTCACTCTCAGACGGCTCAAACTTTGCACCAAATCGTCAATCCCTTCTCAACCCTAGCTCTTCCTTTCCTTTTATATGAAACGTACGCTTTAAAATCCGTTGCGCGTTTAGTTAATGAGGGACACGGCCAAGTCAGAAGTGACTTGGCCGTGTGAGTGTTCTTTGGAGGGACACAGCTAGGTGACTTGGCCGTGTCCCTTGCCTGTGTCCACCACTGCTTGCCTCTCTTCTTTTCTTCTTTGTTGAGTGACACGGCCAAGTGGAGCTTGACTTGGCCGTGTTGAAGCCTTTTGGAGGGACACGGCCAGGTGACTTGGCCGTGTCCCTTGCCTGTGTCTTCCACTGTGAGTTTTGCTTCTACTATTCCTTTGGAACTTGGTGAGACATGGCCAAGTCAGAGTGACTTGGCCGTGTCTGGGCTTCATTGGAGGGACACGGCCACTGACTTGGCCGTGTCCCTTGCATGTGTCTGCTTCTGTGAGTTGCTCTTCTTCTTTAACTTGATATGGGACACGGCCAGTGACTTGGCCGTGTCCTCTGCCTGTGTCAGCCACTGCCACTTTCTCCTTCAAATTTGCTTCCTTGCCTTTTTTAACCTAACACAAAACTCAAAATAAATCTAAACAAGAAATCAATAGACAATAATCAACACAACATAAACACAATACTAAAGACTACATCAAAAATGACCTAAACATTGAAATAAACTAAAACTACCAAAATTAATGAAAACACCAAACAAACCGATTAAAACTAACAAAATACCTAAATAAAACAATAATTATCATAATAAACAAGACACAAAACTATAACAAAAACTAATAAAACAACTACCCCACACTTAAAACTTTGCTTGTCCTCAAGCAAATTCACATGGCATAAATTAAAAACTCAAACAATCCTAACTATAATTCCAGCATATAGATGAAATACTTAAAAAGACAACATAAATAATCGCACTTTCCTTCAATCAAAATTTTTTCTTAACTCATTCATTAATCAAGACATACAAATCTTATCTCTCATCTAAGTGTTTCACTCGATTTCAAAGGTTAATCACTCAAACCACTCATGACTGCATACTGCCATAAACTTGCTTAATTATCCAACTGATTTTGTCAAGAAATAATCAGAAGGTCTTTCATTTGGATGTAATGGGGCTAAGGTAAAGGTGTGAGAAAAGACATTTAAGCTGGAGCATCAAGAAATAGAGTATCTAAATTAGACACTATTCTTGCTAAGAACTCATAACTCCTTCAAATGGCATACTCACCAACCCTTGATAATCTTACATACTTGCATAAAAATACATGAGTCAACATTCCTCTTTTGATAACCAATGCTAGAACATATATGAATTTTGTATATATATATGCAACTTTTCTTTTATTTGCTCTCTCTTTTTTTTTTTTACTTTTTATCATCAATTTTTTTTTTAGATATATATATATATATACAAAATTAAGAATTACATGGAACATCTAGCTTAAAATGTAGAGGAAAAGAATGATGACTCTTAATCAAGTACAATGTGCAAAGTATGCATTTCAACCCCCAATTAGCAATTCCATTTTTCCTTTTTTTTTACTTGCTTACCCCACACTTTGAAACAAACCACCCTATTGTCATATCATAAAACTCCATTCCTTAATGCAGGTATGATGATAATAAGAACATGTTAAGTTGAGAATTGTGTTCATCAAACAAGAAAAGGTTAAAGGCTCAACTTGGCACACTAAGGAATTTAATATTAAGGGAGGTCTTTTAAGCCAAAGGGATAACCTAATTTGCCTTCATCACTTTAAACCTTGAGATTAAATCATAATGCGAGTTCAATTAGTATGCAAAAGCAAACTCTAGAGATGCTAAATCATGAAGGTGCACACTTAAGAAAAGAAAATCAATTGACAATAATATCAAATTTATGAGGCTCAAAAACTCACACAGGTGGGTTCCCAAAGATTATATGTCATGAATTGCAGAATGCGAAAATTGATCCTGAATGAATTCAAATGCTCATTTCTATGCTGATACAAAAGTCTCAACTACAATGCTAGAATCACAGAAAAGATCAATAAATTTTCAACAATTATGCCATGCACAACAAACACAATAAACATACCAAGGCAACCAAAACAAAAATTAAAGAAAAGTTAAAAGATTACCCCACACTTTAGAATTTACATTGTCCTCAATGGAAAACAAGAATAATAAAGAGAAAGAATTAAGTACAACCTGTCTTCCATCGTCCCCTGGTGAGGCAAAACTCAACCTTTTTATCACAAACACAAATGTTCAAAAACAAGATGCAAGAGAGCTTTAGGGTTTCTATTTATTTAAACTAAACATAAAATCAAAATTGCAAAATATAAAATTATAACTATGAAAAAGAAAATGCAAACCAATGGGTTGCCTCCCATTTAGCGCTTCTTTAATGTCATAAAGCTAGACATCATGCAAGGCTTATGGATCATGGATCAAGAGTGCTGTCAATGATCCTCACTTCCTGAAATCCTTCTTTATATGGCTTAACTCTATGTCTATTTGCTTTAAAAATCTTATTGGTTCTAAAGTTTAGCAATTCAATTGCACCAGAAGGACATACCTTAGTCACCTCGAAAGGACCACTCCATCGAGACTTGAATTTACCTGGAAACAGACTGAGTCGAGAATTAAAAAGTAAAACTTTCATACCTGGACTCAATGTCTTTCGCACAATAAATTTGTCGTGAAGTGCTTTTGTGAGATCCTTGTAAATCCTCGAGCTCTCATATGCCTTTGGGTTAAGGCACCTTTGGGTCTCCCTCACTAGTTTAGCCTCCTCTTCTAAGGTAAGTTTCAGCTCCAATTTATCTGATGAACCTGTCTGCAAGAAAGCATCTGAAACAACTGCATCAACACAATTAATTACAGAACATTCCTCATATAAAGCAGTTGTAGGAATGGGAGAAGTGTTAAAAATAGAAAATTCAACTGTTTTTCCTAAGACAGTCATTGTCAACTTACCATTTTTAACATCTATTAAGGTGTTGGTAATAGCCATGAAAGGCCTACCCAGCAAAATAGTGTGTGCAGATGGTGAAGGGTTACTTCCTTCCATGTCAAGTACTATGAAATCCACAGGTACTATCAACCCTCCAACCTTAACTAACACATCTTCTATAACCCCTTTCGGAAATCTAAAAGACCTATCAGCTAATTGCAACACCATTTTTGTCGGTTTAAGCTCCCCTAGTTTTAATTCTTTAAACACAGAATAAGGCATTAAATTCACACTAGCTCCTAGATCACACATGCCTTCAGTCCCCTTTCCATTCCCCACAGTAATTTGAATTATAAAACTTCCAGGATCCTTTAGTTTGGGAGGTAGTTTATGCTGCAGAACAGCACTAGCTACCTCTGAAACTATCACCTTTTCATTCATCTCATACCTCTTTTTCTTGGTGATCATCTCTTTGAAGAACTTTGCATAAGCTGGTATGTTCTTTATTGCCTCAAGTAAGGGTAAGTTAATACTTACCTTAGACAGCATGTTGAAGATGTTAGAAAATTGCTTATCTGGTTTATCATCCTTCAACATGCTGGGGAATGGTATAGGTGGCCGGTATGGATTGCTTGCCTTATGTAGATCTGCTGTAGGGGACTTCTCCACTGATCTTTCTCCAGCACCTTTGTTCTTTGGTTTTCCTTCCTCCTTGTTCTCTTGGTCACCTGCACTCACAGAATTATTTTCAACATTATTGTTAATTTCCTTACCACTTCTAAGAACAGTCACTGATTGTGCCTGCTCAGTTTGACTTGGGAATTTCCCTTTTTGTTGAATCTGCATCTGTTGTGCAAGTTGTCCAACTTGAGTCTCCACCTTCTTAAAAGATGCTTCTAAGGAATCCAGCCTCTTGTTTGTTATCTCCTGATTCTTAGCACTGACCTGGATAAAAGCCTGTAAACTTTCCTCCAAACTTTCTATCTTAGACTTCCCTTGATTTGAGGATTGACCCTGCTCTTGGTTCTGTCTTTGGAGCAAATGGAAAGGCTGCTGAGAATTATTTGTTGCCCAAGAAAAATTTGGGTGATTCTTCCAACTAGGGTTATAAGTGTTGGAGTAAGGATCATTTCTGGCCCTTGGTTGGAATCCTCCCATAGCATTGACTTGCTCAGCATTACCAAAAGACTCATATTCAGAGGAACATATATTTGCTCCATGCCCAAATGTCCCACAGATTCCACACACCTCTTGAGTGGATGAAGAAATATTGTTCTTCATGTTTAGCATCTAAACTTGCTTTGTCAACTCAGCTATCTGATTGACCATTTCACTATTGGCTTCCAATTGGTTCACCCCTTTGCTTCTTCCTCTTACACTCTTCTGTTGAGAATTAGCTCCCAACATCTCAAAAATATCATATGTTTCAGCTGCTGTCTTTTCTCCTATGGCTCCCCCAGCTGCATTATCAACAGTGTTCTGAAATTGCTGGGTTAGACCATCATAGAAAAACTGGTTCAGAAGTTGAAGTGGATAGTGATGATGCGGACACTGGATCAATAGCATCTTAAATCTGTCCCAAGCTTCATGAAATGGCTCTCCTTCAAATTGAGAGAAAGTAGCAATCTTTCCTCTCAATTCAGCTGTCTTTTGATGTGAATAAAACTTGCCCATGAATTTATTATACACTTGTTCCCAAGTTGTCAGTGAGTTTTCGGGCAACATCATAAGCCAGCTCTTTGCCCTATCCTTCAGAGTATATGGAAAACACCTCATCCTCAACTGATCCTCTGTTAATCCTCCCAATGGAAAAGTGTTGAGGGTGGAGTAGAAATCCCGAATAAAGTTCAAAGGATCTTCGTTTGGAACTCCATAGAACAATGGCAGCATGTTGTAGTGAATGTTCTTCAACTCATAATTTCTTGCTGCATCTATCAGTCTTATGCAAGAAGTGGAAGTTCCAATGACAGGTCTAGCAAAGTCTCTCATCGTTCTTTGCCTTTTTTCAGCCATCTTAACAGATTGTGCAGATTCTGACTCACAATCAGAAGTGTCCTCCTCTGTTGTATCAAATCCGGTATAGAGCTCAAACTCTTCTCTGCTCCTTTTCACTCTCTGAATTTCTGGAATAAATGGATGCAGCTCTCCTTCGAGTGATCTCCTGCCTTGCATAAACAGAGTTTCTAGAAAAAGAAATATTAAAAGCAAAAGACAAAATAAAATAACATGAAATCAATGAAAAATAATCTAAAGTAAGGTTTTTTTTTAAATAAACAATTACGCCAATTAGCTTCCCCAGCAGCGGCGCCAAAAACTTGTTGCGCTCAAATTAACTCTACCACAGAGCGTCACTCGCAAGTATACGAGATAGCTGTAGCAAAGGTGATCGCCCCAAGGTCGTTCTCTCAAGGAAGCTAATGTGGCTAATTGATTATCAAATTAAAAGTAACAAGCAATGAACAGATTTTTAAATTGCTAAATAATGAAGAAGATTGATTAAAGTTTAAAACAATAAAAGTAAATTGAATTGATGATTTGATTCACTAAATAGAATGGTCTAGGGTTTGCACTTCTCTACTACTTATATGTATGAACGGTTATTCCTCTTAACCAATTTAATTTCAAAGATTAAATCTCAAGTAACTTAATTAATTGAAATAAGGAAATAAGCTCTCACATTCAAACCTCTCTCAAATAATCTTGTTCCAATTGAAATAATCCTTTCCTAGGTTATATCTCTAATTCACCTAAGTCCTTAATTGAATTGTTCCAGCATTAGACTTCATCTCTCGACCCATCATCTAATACCTTAAAACACATAATTGGTGATCAATCAACTATATATTAGCAATAATTCATTCAATAAAGGCTTAAAGAAATAATTGAGTTAAGAGTAACAACCAATTCATACAATCATAGCAGATCCATACAAACCCTAGACTAGATCAAATTAGTTCATAATGATTTCAAACATACTCATCTCATTATTATTCAAAGAAATCAAAATAGACATGATAATATCCATTAATACAATTTCAAAGAAGATAAAGAGAATAAGTTCGAGAACAAAACCAAGTTACAACTCCTTGAAGCTTCTGAAGAATCTCTTGTTCAAATCTTGCAAGAAGGATGTATCAATGGCTAGAACAATCTAATCTAAGCTAGATTAATCAAAAGTGTAATCAAAATTTAAGAAAACAATTGTCAAAACTCTAAGCTCACTCTCAGACGGCTCAAACTTTGCACCAAATCGTCAACCCCTTCTCAACCCTAGCTCTTCCTTTCCTTTTATACGAAATGTACGCTTTTAAATCCGTTGCGCGTTTAGTTCATGAGGGACACGGCCAAGTCAGAAGTGACTTAGCCGTGTGAGTGTTCTTTGGAGGGACACAGCCAGGTGACTTGGCCGTGTCCCTTGCCTGTGTCCACCACTGCTTGCCTCTCTTCTTTTCTTCTTTGTTGAGTGACACGGCCAAGTGGAGCTTGACTTGGCCGTGTTGAAGCCTTTTGGAGGGACACGGCCAGGTGACTTGGCCGTGTCCCTTGCCTGTGTCTTCCACTGTGAGTTTTGCTTCTACTATTCCTTTGGAACTTGGTGAGACACGGCCAAGTCAGAGTGACTTGGCCGTGTCTGGGCTTCATTGGAGGGACACGGCCACTGACTTGGTCGTGTCCCTTGCATGTGTCTACTTCTGTGAGTTGCTCTTCTTCTTTAACTTGATATGGGACACGGCCAGTGACTTGGCCGTGTCCTCTGCCTGTGTCAGCCACTGCCACTTTCTCCTTCAAATTTGCTTCCTTGCCTTTTTTAACCTAACACAAAACTCAAAATAAATCTAAACAAGAAATCAATAGACAATAATCAACACAACATAAACACAATACTAAAGACTACATCAAAAATGACCTAAACATTGAAATAAACTAAAACTACCAAAATTAATGAAAACACCAAACAAACCGATTAAAACTAACAAAATACCTAAATAAAACAATAATTATCATAATAAACAAGACATAAAACTATAACAAAAACTAATAAAACATGAGCCAGTAAACATTGATAGGTTGAAGAGGTTTTATGTATGATATGAAAAGTAAAAAAAAAAAAAAGAAAGAGCTCGCTAGGTTGAAAACCCAAAAAGGGCAGCCTAGGCAAAAGTTAGAGCAGTCCACTAGTTCTGAAAACCCGAAAGGGTGAGCTAGGCAGCAATTAGGGCTAAATGAGAGAAAATCGTCAATTAGAAAACCCGAAGGGCTAGTTGGCAACAGGAGTGATCTTGTGTATGCTTGCTTTATGTTTGGTTGTTCCCCAATTTAATAAAACAAAATTGATGTTAAAATTGTTCTATGTGCACTGTTATAAGTATTTGACCAGATATGGATGAAATAAATAATCGTAATTGTAAAAGGTGATGACAAATTATAAATGGAAAAGAAGCATCTTTTATTACTTTAGTTATTTTTCATCCTAACAAAACACTTTCTGAATTGACAAATGTAAAATCTATGGCAGTCGATAAGTGTAACGTGCAGGCCAGCTTTGCCTTAGCCGATCCAAGTAGGCTTCAGTCAAGCAAGGCATGTCTAAGTCAGGAGCAAAGTCAGAATCACGAGGCTCAGCTCCATACTGATGGCCAAGTCGGCGAGGATCATAGCATGTACCTTGACAAAGAGCAACAAGGGGAACGTACATCAAGTATGTCCGCATCGTGATATGAGAAATCTTCCACCAAGGTATGGACCAATGGATATTGACTTCGGAGCGTGAGTGGATCCAGTCAACCCAGTCAACATATGAAGAAGCAGGATGGAGTAGCTTCATAGCAGAATGATGACATGGCATGTATCTGGCAAAATCCATGGATGGAGTATCAAGCAAGGAAAGATGCTCCTAAAGCCAAATCTGTGGAAAAAAAAGAGTCCGCTAAGTTGAAAACCCGCAAGGGCAGCTAAGGCAAAAGTTAGGACAGCTCGCTAGTTCCGAAAACCCACTTGGGCGGACTAGGCAAAAATTAGAGCTATAAAGAAAAGAAGAAAAAAGAAAACCTAAATTGAAAACCTGAAAGGGAAGTTTAGGTAATTACTTGAAGCAGCAATGGACTCCCAGTCAGTCTCTTTGACAATCCCGATTTAAATCGGTCTAATCCAACTAAGGTCTCGGCTGAGATCACAGGTACCGGCGACAAGCCTCCTTCCATTTGGTCCATAATATCCAATACTTGTGGATCAACATCGCCATTGGAAGAAGCAAGCAAAAATTGGCCGAGTAAGCAAAGACAGAGCATGCGTCCCCTTGCCTTAGTAGGGGCCAAATGAGAGAGACAAAAGTCAATCAAAGGAGCAAGTAGAATTTTTTCACCTCTCAACAACCGACGAACTTCGGGTTTTGGAATTTGAAATAACATCTGCATCTTTTGTTGAGTCTTGGAAATCAATGTGGGTAACGCCATTTGTTGATTATTTGGATAACCAAGGATGGCCTCAAATTCTTCAATCAAGAGACATATTTCAAAGCCATTAATTTTAAATGCCCTAGAATCCATATCCCAAAAAGGAAGCCATGAGATGTAAGAAGGAGTGGTCCAATTTAACATTTTGAAAACATTTTAAAACATCAAGTTTTGACCATGAAATTTGATTCCAATGAATGGCATCCATATTCTTAAATAGAATTTTTATTCTCTTTAAATGATGCTCGGTCATGGTGAATAAATGAAGGAAAAATTAAAATTGTTAAAAGGGGGTCTTCACATTGAAAGAGAAAGAATTTTGGTTTATGTATTAAAATATGGCATGAAGGGTGATTTATATAGAAGAAACAAACCTTTTTCCAAAAGTGAAAAGGAAAAGGTAATGGGAAAAGGTAAGACCATATGGCATAAGGAAAGGAATTGGTCACAATTTCCTTTTCCACTTTGGATTTGGTTTAGCAAACGATTATGTGCTGTGATATAAATAAATAAATAAATAAATAAAGGTGGTGCTGTAACAAAAAAAAAGATTTACAATAAAGAGGCAAATTGTATATTTTTCATTATTGTACAATATTTTACAATTGCTACAATATTTACATATTACTAAGAGGGTGGTGGTGGGTCATCAAATAAAGCCCTGAAAAAGTCGTGGCCTGTTGGAGGAGGGAGCAAATTACTAGTCCCGGGATCACCCGAAGCAGAAGCACTAAAATCCCTATTGCCTTGGAGTTTTGATCTGTCATGGTCTTCATCAGAAGTAGACGAAAGGATCTCATGTTCATCAGTCTAGGGGCCTCTTGATGAAGAAGCGTTGGGATCCCTCATCCCCCGAAATCGGAAGTTACGAAAATTTTGTTCGGATTGATGATATAAACTTTCAAAATGAGAAGCCTGCTGATGACTTGTAGCCAACTCTTCTTGAAATTTCTTATTTTGTTCTTCAAGCATCAGCTGTGAGCCAAGAAGGAAAAGGTAAGAGCATACATAATCATGCATACATATAGCATAAACTATTATGAAATAAGAAACGTACCAGGTAGTTCATATCAATGCCTTGCGGATGAGATGGCATATCTGGCGGGCTAGAATGAACAAACAAAGGGGCAGTAAAAGAAGGTCCAGCCTCATGATCAAATGAGCCAACAGCTTGCAACAATCATTAAAGAATCAAAGAAAGAAAAAGAAGTTACAATGGAAAATGGTAAAAGTTTTACCTGAGAAGTACTGGCCTCAAGATGTGGAATAGACTCTCCTGCATTTTTATGATGTTCCTCCTCATCTCTACCCTCATTTTCATTAAAAATATCTCGCATACCGACAGGAGATAAATCAAAGTTCAAGAGTCTTCTTTGAATAAAATGGCCATAAAATGGACCTGGTAAATGGAGAAATGACTCGGCACAATAACCATGCCGGGCCGACCACCATGCATCCTCTGGCATTGACATAATATTTAAAATATATTGTGGGATTTGCATTAGAAACCTCCGCTGCTCTGGACTGAGAAACCATTCATAAACTCTCTCCCCGAGGAACCAGCCACTAGACACTGGGCCAACAATAATTCGGCGAGAATGTTACAAAGACAGTGCAGCCCTTATCAAAGGGGACCAGTTTGCTCCCTCTTCTGGATTCCACCAGGCCAAATTCACCTGCAGGATAACATAAGGTAAGTAAAACTTTCACATAAAATTTAAAGCATACTAATGTTATTTTACCTAATCCCAGGTTAAGCGGCTCAACATAAAGCGATGAGTATGCACATGATGAGAGCTAGAAACATCCACATGATCGGACAACCAGTAATTTAATCTCGGATACCCGATTCTCTCTCGAGAAATGTCGAGTACCCTCACGAGGTTGTGTTCATATGCCCATATCTATAATAACAATAAAGATCACATTCATGCAAGAAAAGAGTGGAAAAGACATTGGTGGAAGAAAGAATACCTCGACAACTGCCATCAAGCCGACAAAAGAATTCTTATTTCGGCAAAGCTTATCGAGACCATGGTAAAGACATGCGAGACCAGCTTCACCCCAGCCAGAAGATTGTACCATTCTTAGATAAGAAAGGGCACTCAACACTGACAAGTGAATGGACAATTCGGTGCTGCCTAAGATGGTCAACCCGAGCAGATATAACAAAAATCCTCGAGCATACTGTTCGGTCGTGTCTCTGTCAACCCGTCCTTCGTAGTTCATTCAATAACTATGAATCGGCTCGATTTTTATCTTAAAAGACCCTTTATATGATGGTTCCATACCAATTAATTCCTAAATTTCTTCAAATGTTAAAATTTCATTGGTCAGAGGAACCGGAGCACCATCATATCGAAGGCCGGTTATGGCAGTAAAATCGATCGGACCAATTGTCATCTCCCCAATGGGCAAGTGAAAAGTGTGTGTTGTGTCCAGCCATCGCTCTGCGAGTGCTTGGACTACACTTCGGTCTATCTGATATTCCTCAGACGGCAATTGTAAAATGAACTGTTTGAAGCCGCAATCTAGGATAATCCGCCTTACCCGAGAAAGCATTACATCGTACCATTGTCGGGATTTATAAATACACCCTCCGGCCCGAACGACACAACAATCATGCTAACACAGACCCAGGTAAGTTAATACCAGGTAAGTACGTGTTATTCTATCTACTTAAATTAATTTATTTTTCACAATAACAAAAAAATATATATATAACAAAAAAATCAATCAAGAGAAAAAGAAAGAAAAATAATTACCGAGCTCTTTTCATTGGAACTGCTGTGAAGCGGCATCCCGGCCAATATATCTAGATTTTCGTCTTCATGATGCCGAATAAACTCCAAAACTCGACATTAGAATGAGTCCCCGACCTCGAAGCATGCATTGTTTTTGAAAAATATATGCTAAAATTGAAAAGAAATTTGAGAGTTAGGAAATTGAAATTGAAATTGTGAAATGAAATGAAGAAATGGTGGCTTTTTATAGAGAAACGGCAAGCAAAGAAATCAAATTCAAAACTGTTCATGAATAGTAAATTTCACTATTCATGAATAGTATTACTATTGATGAATAGTAAATATTATTAATCATGAATGGTGTTACTATTGGTGAATAGTAAAATTACTATTTCCAATAGTAAATACTATTTGATACTATTTGTAAATAGTAAATTTACTATTTATAAATAGTAAATAGTGCATAAACAGTGACTACACATTAAATAAACAGTAAAATTATTTATTTATTTTAATTATTCAAATAATTGCAAGTATATAAATATTTTTACACCCAGGGACAATAAGAAAGACATATGCCTAAAAAATAGCCAAACTTTTTTTTATTAGCTCGGGTCCATAACCCAAAATTTCCTTAGGTCCAGAATCTAGAAATATCCTTAAGTCCAAGAACTTAGCTCGGGTCCAGAACCCAAATTTTCCTTAGGTCCTGAACCTATAATTATTCTTGAGTCCAGAACTCGAACCGGGTCCAGAACCCAAATTTTTCTTAGGCCCAAAACCTAGAATTATCCTTGAGTTCAGAACTCGAACTAGGTCCAGAACCCAAATTTTCCTTAGGTCCATAACCTAGAATCTTCCTTGAGTCCAGAACTCGAATTAGGTCCAGAACCCAAATTTACCATAAGGTCTAGAACCTAGAATTATTTCTAAGTCCAGAACTTAGCTCGGGTCCAGAACCCAAATTTTTCTTAGGCCCAGAACCTATAATTATTCTTGAGTCAAGAACTCGAACCTAGTGTAGAACCTAAATTTTTCTTAGGTCTAGAGCCTAGAATTATTCTTGAGTCCAGAACTCGAACCGGGTCCAGAACCCAAAACCTCCACCATCTCAAAAATTAAGTCTTGTTGCTTTTCACTCTCTTTCACTAAGGTTTTAGATCATTCAAGCAAGGGGCAAACTGTAGACCCTTAATTTTTGACCCAATCCAGTCCAATATATTTTATTTAGTCCAAAATAATTTTTGTGTTGTCTAATATATTTTAAATGGTCCAAAATAATTTTTGTTATCTTAATTAAATAATTTTTGCTTTATTATCTAATTTTTATTAATAAAAAATAAAAATAAACAAATAAAAATCAAAAAATAAAAATAAAAATCAGCAATGGAAAAATCGGTGACGAAAAAAATCATCGCCGAAAATTCCAGCGGGCTTGGCCGTGGGCCATTTCGCCCGCAGGAGTTTCCTGCGGGCGAAATGGCCCGCAGGCCTACTACTCGCCCCCTGCGCCAGCCAACTGCGGTAGATTTCTTTCGCCAGCGCAATTTTTCCTACGGCAAATTTTTTCGGCAGCAAAATTTTCCGACGTAAATTTTCCGAAACCTAATACAATTAGGTTTCGATTTCCTTTTCTTATTAAATATGGTATGCCGTGTGTAACTAGGAAAAACCAATAAAAAAACCTCTATAAATAACAACACAAAAGGGAGGAAAATCATTCAGAATTAGGAACAAAAATTGGAGAATTGTAAACTGAATCTATGAAGGATAGGCAGCAAATCAATTTGACTTTTTTAGAGCAACAAGCAATGCATTAAAAAAGGAATCAAAGGCAGCAACTGTCTTTGTTCTTGTTCATCTAAGAAGAAATATTTTTTGTTATCTTAATTAAATAATATTTGCTTTAGTATTTAATTTTTATTAATAAAAATAAAAAAATAATAATAAACAAAAAAATAAAAATAAATAAAAATAAAATTCGACGACGAAAATCGGCGATGAAAATTTCGTCGCTGAAAAGGATTGCGGCGAAATGGCCGAAGGATTTTCTTGCAGGCGAAATGACCCGCAAGCCAATTTCACCCGCCGCTGCAGCAGCCAGCTGCGGCAGCTTTTTCGCCAGCATAATTTTTTCGCAGTAGTTTTTTTTTTGCCAGCAAAAATTTTTCGACGCAAATTTTTCAGAAACCAAATACAATTAGGTTTCGGTTTCCTTTTCTTAATTAATGTTAGATTCCGTGAATAACTAGAATTAATCATAAAATCTTCTATAAATAAGGACTTAAACAACACAAAAAAAAGGGGAGGAAAATTTCGAGAGGAAAAACTTTGTAACGATCGGACTAGGAGAAACCTTTGGCAGTGAAATCAATGGGACTTTTTGAGAGAAGAAGAAGCAACCAAACAATCAATCCATCAAAGGCAGCCATCTTGCATTTGACCTTGTTCATCCAAGAAGCAATTTTTGGTTTAACCTACGAACGAAGGTTTGAATTCTTAATTTCTTTTTGTTTCTTATAGTAGCTTCATTCTTTATTTAATTCATAAGATTACACACTCAAAACTTCAATCTTTGAATATGTAATAACTTGATCCTTGTTTCCATAAACCTTAAGTGAATTCCCCTATTTCTAGAGACCTTTAAAAACTTTAATCTGTTTCTTTGTTTTTTCCAAAAAACCTTAAATCGTTAAAAACCCTAAAAATCATCCTTCTGTTTCCCTAAAACCTCAAAAACCTAATTTATTCCTTCTGTCCCCCAAAACCCTAAATTGTCTCTTTTGTTTTTATAAACTTTAAATCATTTTCTCTATTTCCAAAAAACCCTAAATTACTTTTTCTGTTTCTTCAAAATATCAAAACCCTAATCTACTTTCCAACTTTCCAAAACCTTAAATCGTTTTATTAATTCCCCAAAACCCTAATCTGTTTTCCAATATTTCAAAACCTTAAAACCCTAAACTTCACTTTACAACTTCTAAAAATCACATAAAGTTTTATAAAACTATAAATTGTTTTGTCAAACTCTAAAATAAAATACATTCTCCGAAACACTAAAAACCCTAATTCAACTTTCAAAACCCAAAACAGTAAACCCTAACTCCCTTAAAACCTTAAACCCTAATTTCTCTAAACCCTAATCCTTTAAACCTTAAAACCTTATAAACATAAATATTAAAATTCAAACACAGTAAACCTAAAAGCCATAATTCAGTAGCTAATAATCATGAATCCAATGTTTTAAAGTGTTCAAACCCTAATTTTATGATTTCACTTCTCAAACACTAATTTGGTTAATCAAAGGATTTTATCAACCCCTTAAATCATAAAACTTCAATCCATTTCAATTCTTTTAAAACTCACAGTAGCTTAAACCAATAAATTCCAAAACCCTAAACACATGAAATAAAGAATCTTAAATAGAAACAGTAGCCCTAATTTGTATCTTTATTTGCTTTATTCAATTTTATATTTGATTATGCTTTAATTTATTCTCAATTCTTTGTTGATTTATTTAAGTTCAATGCTTGGTTTATTTAGTTCATCATGGATGGATTTTTATTTTATATTTTGATTGATATCTTTGATGAATGATTTATTTATGATGAATGGTTATTTACTTTTATCGATTTATTTAGATTTCCAAATGTTATAAGAGGTATGCTTCCACTTGGTGGGTACCTCATTAGTTAAATGTCATGTAATTTAAATTGCTTTTCTATTTTAGAACCAATGTAAAGGACATGTTTCTACCTTTCGGTGGGTGTTCTATCTAGGCATGGATTATGTAAGGGCATGTTTCCATCTTCGGATGGGTGTCCATTTATTTGTTTTGCTTGGACATTGTTTTGATTTTTAATATAACGATGCTTTATTTCAATTGTTGTGTGTAATATGGATAATATTGTTATATTTAAGAATTTTATAATATTAAGACCTATAAAGAAGGCCGATTCCAATGAACCGAGCGTTGTGGGGGTGCTGGGCCATTTCTCACCTTCCCTACACGTGCCCAACTTTTCGAACCCATTAGGGGTTGGGGATTCCTTAGGAATTGAGTCATCCACCCCTTTCTTTTTCCCGGCCCATCCGAGTGGCGACTCCATTTTCTTCGAACTTAGGTCCTTGTTCTCTAAGGCCCCGAGCCCAAACAGTGCCGAAGTTACAAGAACCATTCCACTGGGAGTGGGGGAAAAAAATCCCCGCTCACACTACATAATCAAATCTAAAATTAAATAAAGCAAGTAAGGATACAAATTAGGGTTTACTATTTTAATTTAGAGATCTTTAATTAACTTTTAGGGTTTTGGAATTTTAGAATTATTATTGTTATTATTTAGGCTACTGTAAAGATTTTGGAAAATTTGAATGAATTAGGGTTTTATACATTTAAGAAGTAGTAAGGTTTTTTGGTTAATCAAATTAGGGTTTAAGGGTAACATCATGAAATTAGGGTTTTGGAATCTTAAGACATTAGAGTTTGTAATTCATGGTTACTGGATTGTGATTTTAGGTTTACTGGATCATGGCTTAAGGGTTTAGATTTATTAGATTGGGTATTAAGTTCATTAGATTAGGGTTTAGGGTTTTAAAGCTTTTGGAAGCAGAAAAATATTTTTAGGTTCTTTAAGGTTTTTGGAAAAAAAAACAATTTTAGGGTTTTAGAGTTTTTGGAAACAGAAGAAACAATTTAGGGTTTTAAAGTTTTTGCAAATAGAAGAGTCGTTTAGGGTTTTTGATGTTTTCTGGAAAAAGAAAAACACTTTAGGGTTTTAAGGTTTCTGAAAAGAGAAGAATAATTTTAGGGTTTTGAAGTTTTGATCATTGATTAAAGCTACTGGATAAACATATTACCAAGTTTAATGATTTAGGTTACTGAAACAAAAATCAATGATAAATGTATTTAAAAGAAAATATGGCAATAACATTGTAAATATTATCAAAGCAAAGATTTATAATCAAACCTCCATTTGTTGGTTCCACCAAAACTAATTTCTGGATGAACAATGACAAAGAGAGTGTTGCTGCCTTTGAAGGATTGTTGATTGCTTCTTGTTGCTAATGTCTCTTGTGCTAGGGTTTTTCTGTCTTTTTTTTTCCTCCAGTAAAAACTAATTTTTTGATCCATTAATTTTGAGTTTTAATGTCTTATTTATAGGAAAAATAATAAACCTACTTCTAATTGTTTAAGGAAATTTAAACCAATTAGGAAAAGAGACCAAAACCAAACAGAATTTGGTTTCGAAAAAACTGCGTTGGAAAATTATGCTGGCAAAAAAATTGCCAGTGAAAACTATGAGGATTGCGAGCTGCGAGGGCCAGCGCTAGGCGGCCAGCCAATTCGTTGCATGAAATTCCTGTGGTGAATTGTCCGATTTTTATTTATTATTATTATTATTTATTTAACTTTACCATTTTTATTTTTATTAAAAATTAAAAATAATAAATATTAAAATAAATATTATTTAATTAAAATATCACAAAAAATATTTTGGACTATAAAAAAATATCAGACCAGACTACTTCAAAAATTAAGGGTCTACAATTTGCCCCCTGCTTGAACGATCTAAGACTACAGTAAAAGAGAGTGAAAAGCAATAAGACTTAATTTTTCTGCGATGGTTGAGGTTTTGGGTTTTGGACTCAGTTCGAGTTCTGGACTCAAGGATAATTTTAGATTCTGGGCCTAAGGGTAATTTGGGTTCTTGACCCGAGCTAAGTTCTGGACTTAAAAAAGATTTTAGTTCTAGACCTAAGGATAATTTGGGTTCTGGACCCGAGCTAAGTTCTGGACTTAAGAGAGATTTTAGGTTCTATACCTAAGGACAATTTGGGTTCTGGACCCGAGCTAAGTTCTGGACTTAAGAGGAATTTTAGCAACTGAACCTAAGGGTAATTTGAATTCTGGACCCGAGCAAACTTCTGAACTTAAGAATAATTTGGGTTCTGGACCCGAGCTAAGTTCTGGACTTGAGGAAGATTTTAGGTTCTAGAACTAAGGGTAATTTGGGTTCTGGACCCGAACTAAGTTCTGAACTTAAGAATAATTTGGGTTCTAGATCCGAGCTAAGATAGATTTAATTGTCTGCAAAAAATAATTATAGTCAATAGTATACTGAAGGAATTTGCAAACAATTTAGCTAATTTTTACTATGCACATGCACATATCTTCTCTTTGGCCCCTGCATGTAAAAATATTTTAAAAGTCCAAAAATATTTATATACACGCAAGTATTTAAATGATTAAATTGAATAATTAAGTTTTCTATTTATTTACTGTATAGGCACTATTCATGCACTATTTACTATTTGTAAATAGTAACTTACTATTTATCAATAATGAAATTTACTTTTTGAATTTTTCTTTTTCTTTGCTGTTCCTCTATATAAATGACTGATTTCTTCGTTTCATTCACAACAAACTTCTTTATTTCATTCATTCATAGCTATAAGCTTCTCATTTTAAAGAGTTTAGCATACAGTTTTGCAGAAATGCATGCTTCAAGATCAGGAACTCAATATAATGCTGAGTTATTGGAATTTATTTGGCGGCATGAAAATGGAAATATAAATCTACTAGCCGGGATGCCACTCCATCGCAGTTCAAATCAAAAGAGCAAGGTAATTATTTATTTTAACAGTAAATTATTTTTTCATTTTTGTATCCTCTTTTTTATATATATTTTCTATTTTTTTTTCTTTTTCTTTTTATTTTGTTTGTTTATTTTATTTCTATTTTCTATTTTTTTTCATATATTTTTTAGTTTGTTAGAAAATTTAGGAAAAATATATTAATTTAAGAATTTAAGTAAATAGAATATAAATTAATTTAGCCTAAAAATCGGTGGTATTCGTGTTAACTTACCTGGCTCTATGTTAGCGTGATCATTGTGTTATTCAGGGGCGGAAGGTGTGTCTACAAAGCTTGACAATGGCATGATGTAGCACCTTCTCAGGTAAGGCAGATTATCCGAGATTGTGGTTTTGAGAGCTTCATCTTTCAATTACCATTCGAGGAGTATCCGACTGACCGGAGCGTGATCCAAGCGCTTGTAGAATGATGGTTGGACACAACTCATACTTTTCATTTGCCCATTGGAGAGATGACAATTGGTCCGGTTGACTTTGCTGCTATAACTGGCATTCAGTATGATGATCTTCCGGTTCCTCTTACCAATGATATTCTGACATTTGAAGAAATTCAACAATTAATTGGTATGGAACCATAATTTAAAGGGCCTTTCAAGATAAAAATTGAGTCAATTCATAGTTATTGGATGAACTACGAAGGATGGGTTCATAGAGACACAGCCTAATAGTATGCTTGAGGATTTTTGTTATATTTGCTCGGGTCGACCATTTTAGGTAGCACCGAATCTGCCATCCATTTGTCAGTGTTGAGGGCCCTTACTTATATGTGGATGGTACCACTTTATGGTTGGGGTGAAGTTGGTCTTGCCTGTCTTTACCATGGTCTTGGCAAAATTTACAGAAATAAGTAAGGGCGCAATGTCAATTTACTTATATGAGGATGGCACCCTCAATTGAAGTCCTTTGTTGGCTTTATGGTGATTGTAGAGGTACTCTTCTTCCACCAATGTCAATTCCATTCTTTTCTTGTATGAATTTGATTTTTATTATTGTTGTAGGCATGGGAATATAAGCACAATCTTGTGAGGGTGTCTGGTATTTCCCGAGAGAGAGTCAGGTATCGAGATTAAATTTCTGGTTGTCAGATCACGTAGAAGTTCCCGGCTCTCACCGTGTGCATACCCAACGCTTTGTCTTGAGCTGCTTAAACTGGGACCAGGTAAAATATCATTAGTATACTTTAAAATTTATGTGAAAGTTTACTTACCTTATGTCATTTTGCTGGTGAATTTGGCCTGGTGGAACGCAGAAGAGTTGACAAACTGGACTTCCTCCATGAATGCCGCACTACCTTTTCCACATACTCGTTGAGTCATTGCCAGCCCTGTGCCTAGTGGTTGGTTTCTCGGAGAGAGAGTATACGAGTGGTTTTTTGGTCTCGAGCAGAAGAGGATCCTGATGCATTGCCCGAAATATACTTTAAATATCACATCAATGCCGGAGAATGCATGGTGGTTGGCCCAACACGGTTATGATGTTGAAACATTTCTCTATCCACCAGGTGAAACTTATACCCAGTTTATTCAAATTAGGCTTTTGAATTTTGACGTATCTCCTGTTGGTGTATGGGAAATTTCTAAAGAAAATGAGGATAGAGATGAAGAGAAAATATCATGGAGAGGGAGGAGAGTTTGTTCCACATCTCGGGGCTAGCACTTCTAAGGTAAACTTTTACCATTTTCCATTGCAATTGCTTCTTTCTTAACTAATTTTGACTTTTTTTAATGATTGATGGCGGCTGCTAGCCCATTTGATCATGAGGCTGGTGTAGACCCTTAATTTTTTACCCAATCCAGTCCAATATATTTTATTTAGTCCAAAATAATTTTTGTGTTGTCAAATATATTTTAATTGGTCTAAAATAATTTTTTTATCTTAATTAAATAATTTTTGCTTTATTATCTAATTTTTATTAATAAAAAATAAAAATGAACAAATAAAAATCAAAAAATAAAAATAAAAATCGGCGACGAAAAAAATCGACGCCGAAAATTCCAGAAGGCTTGGTCGTGGGCCATTTCGCCCGCAGGAGTTTCCTACGGGCGAAATGGCCCGCAGGCCTACTCCTCGCCCCTTGCCGTAGCCAACTGCGGCATATTTCTTTCGCCAGCGCAATTTTTCCTGCGGTAAATTTTTTCGACAGTGAAATTTTTCGACGTAAATTTTTCGAAACCTAATACAATTAGGTTTTGGCTTCCTTTTCTTATTAAATATGGTATGCCGTGTGTAACTAGGAAAAACCAATAAAAAAACCTCTATAAATAACAACACAAAAGGGAGGAAAATCATTTAGAAGTAGGAACGAAAATTGGAGAATTGTAAACCGAATCTGTGAAGGATAGGCAGCAAATCAATTTGACTTTTTAAGAGCAACAAGCAACGCATTAAAAAAGGAATCAAAGGCAGCAACTGTCTTTGTTCTTGTTCATCCAAGAAGAATTATTTTTGGAGGAATCAATAAAAAGAGGTATGTATTAAATTCTTTGGTTATTTTTTCACAGTAGCTAAAACTAGGAAATTGTGTTTGTCAAAATAAAAAATCCTAAAAATTTAATTTAGTTTTTCTAAAGTTAAAAACCTTATTTCGTTGGTTTATTTTCCAAAATATATAAAATTGTTACTTTTATTTTTTCAAAACTCCAAAACCCTAATTGAACATGTTTTTCAACAAAACAAAATCATATTCTATCACTTTCCAAAAGCCTTAAAAACTACCTTTTTGCTTTTATAAACTTTAAATCGTTTGTTTATTTTCATAAAACTCCCCAAAATTATCAATTGCTTTTTCAAATTCTAAAATTCTATGATCACTCGAAACCCTAATTCAAAGCTTCTAAAACCCTAATTCAACTTTCAAACCTAAAATAGTAAACTCTAACCCCTTTCAAACCTTAAACCCCTACCTTTTTTAAAGTTTAATCCTTTAAAACTTTAAAAACCATAAAACCACAAATATTTTAAATTTACACAGTAAGCTTGAAATCATCATTTTAAACCATGAATCAAAAGTATTTTAAAGTGTCTAAAACCCTAGTTTCATGATTTCACCATTCAAACCTTAATTTGTTTAATCAAAAAGTCTTACCAACCTTTTTAAAACATAAAACCTCAATCTATTTTAATTCCATAAAAAAGTCACATTAGCCTAATTTTATGAATTCCAAAACCATAACACACGAGATAAAGGACCCTAAATGGAAACAGTAGCTATAATTTGGATTTTTATTTACCTTATTCAATTCCATATTTGATCATGCTTTGTTTTATTTCTTATGCTTTAATTAATTTAAATTCAATGCTTGGTTTATTTTATTTATCATGGATGGATGTTTACTTTTTATTGATATTTGGTACCTTTGATGAATGATTTATTTATTATGAATGGTTATTTACTTTTATCAATTTATTTAGATTTCCAAATGTTGTAAGAGGTATGTTTCCACTTGGTGGGTACCTCATTTAAACATCATATAATTTAATTTGCTTTTCTATTTTAGAACCTATGTAAAGGGCATGTTTCTACCTTTCAGTGGGTGTCCTATTTAGGCATGTGATGTAAGGATATGTTTCCATCCTTGGATGGGTGTCCATTTATTTGCTTTGTTTGGACATTGCTTTGATTTTAATATAATGATGCCTTCTTTTAATTATTGTGTGTAATATGGATAATGTTGTTATATTTAAGAATTTTATAATATTAAGACCTGTAAAGGACGCCGGTTCTAATGAAATGAGCGTTGTGGTGGTGCTGGGCCATTTCTCACCTTCCCCACACGTACCCAACTTTCCGAACCCATTAGGGGGTTGGGGATTCCTTAGGAATCGAGTCATCCACTCCTTTCTTTTTCCTGGCCTATCCGGGTGGCTACTCCATTTTCTCCGGACTTAGGTCCGTGTTCTCTAAGGCCCCGAGCCTAAACAATGTCGAAGTTGCAAGAACCATTCCACCGTGAGTGGGGGCAAAAATCCCCGCTCACAGTTGCGACTCCACTGGGGACAAGAGAAGTTGATTCCATTGGTCTTTATATTGTTCTATTTTTTCCTATAATGATATTATCCATTGCATCATCTTAGATTGCATCATGTGCGTGAGTTAGGACGCTCGAGTTACCCGTGTTGTGTTATGTAAGGGATACCATACTTTCACTCAAGGTATGGAGATCAAGCATGGCATAACCACTCATAGCCTCATACCATTTGGTATATACTTGCTATGGGAACCTAAGCCATTTTACCCAAAGACTAAAGCTCATGTAATTGGCTTAGTTACTTTCCTTAGGTTTTACCCCAAATGCATGTTGTTTGACTATGGTTAATTTATCTTGGCTTAAATCATGGATTATTTGGTTTGTTCTTTTTCTAATATGACCTAAGTACATTGTAAGCTCAAAATAACTTTTTCTTTGGAAAATCCAAAAGACCAAAGCTATTTTCAAAATTTTTCAAGATGGTCTTTGGACATAAGACTTTTCTAAAAACAAATAAAAAATTCTTTGGCCCATGGCCCAAATACTAAGCCCAAAATCCATTTTTCTAAATGGGCTTAGAAACAAAACTATTTTCACCCAACCTTTTCTTACAAAGAGCTTGCAAATTATTTAGGTTAATTATGAAATACCAAAAATCAAGTGTGAGCCTAGTTTATCCTAAGAATAAATTAACCATGGGCTTGTTTTTGGCATGAATCATTAGTTACCTTTTTCAAGTGAGAAATCTATTTATAATAAACCTCTTAATTTCGTTTTAATCCAATATAGCATAAAAGCTACTATAGTTGGTTGAATGGATTAAAACTTAATTAATAGGTATTATCATGGATTGATTTCCATTTTCGAAAATATAACTATTGGTTGAAACGTCCGAGGGAATTATTTGAAAGCAAGATACCCCATGTTGGTATTTTGTTAACCATATACCTAGGAAAAGGGACTCGCCATTCTTGTGTGTATGTTATAAGGTTGGAAGGAACGTCCTATTTATCCTTATTTGTTGATTGTTTGTGCATACATGCATACATGCATATATTTGCATTTCATATCATTGATCCTCTTTGGCTCATAGCCCTGGATTATGATAGTTCTAAGGCTTACAACAATCCGACCTACACCGGAGATGAAGTATCTAGCAACTACTCAATCACTTGCTCACCTAAAACAATGGAGCCCGAACAAATTCAAAGGATGGTGGATGAGGCCCTCAATGCCAAGATGGAAGAAATCAAAGAGGCCCTCGCTGAGACCATGAAGAACTAGTTGACTGCAATCTTAGAGAATCATGCCGAAGCATCAGCTAGCACTAGGAAACCAAAGACAAAGGAAAGACTAAAGTTTATGAAGTGATTTTTGATGATGAAAAAGTAATCATTGATGATGATGATGATTGGGCTCAATATTACCAAGATGTTCAAGAGAAGAAGAAAGAACCGAAGGTTGTTGAGTAAGCAACTATTGAAAAGATCGAGACATCCGATGTTGCAAAGATGATTGCTAATTTAGAAAAGAAATTTGAGAAGAAGCTGAAAACCGAAGAGATGTCTGAGATCGACAAACTATTTGAACAAGATGAAGAGGTCCCTTATAAATTCAAGATGCCTTCCTTTGCTAAGTATAATGGCACCGAAAATCCTCATCTTCATGTGAAGTAGTACATCACTACCATGCAGTCTGCACGAGCTACTAAGGCTCAAACTCTAAGGTACTTTATGCTCTCATTGGACCCTGTTGTCCAAAATTGGTTTAATACCTTAGATGATGGAACACAAAAGAGTTGGGATCTACTTTACAAAGCCTTCATCCAACAATATGGATATAATGTTGAGTTGGAAGTTACCTTAATGGAAGTGGAGTCCATTAGGCAAAGGCCGAATGAGAATTTTGTAGATTGTGTCAAGAGATGGAGAAACAAGGCCGCTTTACTCAAGAAGAGGCCTGATGAATCCGATCAAATAAGGATGATTGTGAGAGGGGTGTTACCTAATCTTCGTGAGAGGATGTCTCATACACTCATCCATGATTTCAAAGACCTTCTCCAAGCTAGTTTGCAAATTGAAGAATGGGAAAGGGAGAAGAGCCGTTTTACAACAAAAAGAAACGAGAAAGGGAGCTATCAATATGGTAGCCAAACCATGCAAAAGGTCATCGGTGTTAATGCTACTAACCAAGGAATGAGGAGACAATTTTATGAATTGGGAAAACCAGTGTCTTGGGTTCTCAATAAGCTTCAAAGAAAGGGACTACTACAACCCCTAAATCCTCGTCCTTTGCCTAACCCTCTCCCACCTAACTTTGACACCAAGGCATTTTGTCAATTTCACCAAATGCAAGGGCATGACACGGATAGATGTGTAAGGTTGAGACATGAGATTCAAAATCTAATTGATAATGGGAAGCTACCCTAGCCCAACAAACCAAACACCAAAGACAACCCATTGCCAAAATTCAATAGGGTACCACCACCAGCAACCTTCATGATTGGAGGAGGTTTACATGAGGATTTTGTTATGTCTTCTTTCCAAGATGTGGATGGAGAAGCAACCAAAGAAGAAGAGGTATTTGTTGAGATTAAACAAGCTATGATGAGTGGAGAAGTAACGATTTGTGTTGTCAATGGGTTTTGGGATTCAAGTGATAGTGATGATGATATTGTACCCAAGAAGGAGGAGTGGACTTGGTCCGAGCCTGAACAAGACGAGGTGATGAACACTAGATTCGGTAAGCCTTATGCAAGGCCACCACCTAAGGAGGTAGAAACGAATAAGGGAAAGGAAGTTAAAGTGAAAGAAGATGATGTTGTGCTCAGGCAATTGAAAAGAACCCAAGCAAGTGTTAGCATTTGGGACTTATTAGCTACTTCTAAAAAGCACCGAGAAACTATGGCCAAAGCCTTAGCTAGGATGCCAATTTCTACCTCCACGACACCGGAGGAGTTGATCAACTTCATAAAAATTGGGGAAGTAATGAAATGTGAAGAGGTTAAAGAAAAGAATGAGGTTAATATGGAAGCAGTTTCTTTTTCTGATGCAAACTTACCAGAGGAGGGGAGAGACCACATCCGCCCTCTGTTTATCAAAATATAAGTCAAGGGGAAGAGGACTCCATGTGTAATGGTCAATGATGGGTCCGCCATAAATGTTTGTCCACTTAAGATATTGCCAAAGCTAGCCATTTCAACAAGAGATATAAACCCAACCGAGGTGACAATTCGTGCTTATGACAACACTAAGAGGCATGCCGAAGGGACTTTCAAAGCGGCTGTCAAGGTTGGTCCAATTGAATATATTGTTGAGTTTGTTGTTTTAGACATACTAGTTACCTTTGCCTTACTCTTGGGACGACCATGGTTTCATTCTCTTGGTGGAGTTCCTTCCACCCTGCATCAAAAGATCAAGTTCCCCAACGGAAATGAGAAAGTGGTCATTGAAGCTAAAGATAATGAGATTGTTAACACTCTAATGATCGAGAGGCCTCTCAATGGTTTTCAAGTAGTTGTAATTTCTGATGATGAAGTAGTGGACTCCAAAGTCTTGAATATGATGAAGAACATGAACTACCTTCCCAGAGCTGGTCTTGGAAAGGGTAAGGCCGGTTTGACAAAGTTGCCAGATTTTAGAACTCAAACTTCCAAGAAAGGATTCAGATATGATGAAGACAATGATGTCCATCCAAAGAAGAGTGAGAAGATGAGTTTCCCACCCCTTGAAGAGATCTTTGTCAAAGCTCCAGATATGGGACTACTCCAAGGAAATCCTGAGCCAATCATGTTCATGGGTAAGTTAATCCCAGGTTTTGAAATTTTTGTAGATGTTGCCGAGCTAGTGGAGCAAGTGAAGAAAGAGCTCACCCTGTCAACCAACAAAGAATCCAATCCAAGAGAGAAGAATGAAGCTACCCTAAAAGCCAAGAAGACTCTAGAGGAGATTGCCACCCTGGTTGAAGAAAAGTTTGAAGACATCCTGCTTTATGATTCTGAGAACAATGATTTTGATTTTAATTTTTTTGCTTTGTATGAGGATGATGATGTTTTCTTTTCCAAAATGAATGCAATAAAGTCTGATTTTGCTTACTTGTGTGATGTTTCTCCTAATGGTTGCATACATTCAAATAGCAGTTACATGAGCATCCTTAATATTAATTATGTTAACATAATCATTAAATTTGGGAACAACTGAAAATTCTAATAACATTAGCATAGCATCCGACCTTACTCCTGATGAGAGAGAGAGAGATTTGAAAAAATATTCAAAAAATATGAAGAAGTGTTTGCTTGGTCTTATGAGGATATGCCTGGAATAGATCGAGACATAGCCGAGCATCATATTCCTACTTACAATGGAAAATGGTAAAAGTTTTACCTGAGAAGTACTGGCCTCAAGATGTGGAATAGACTCTCCTGCATTTTCGTTATGTTCCTCCTCATCTCTACCCTCATTTTCATCAAAAATCTCTCGCACACCGACAGGAGATAAATCAAAGTTCAAGAGTCTTCTTTGAATAAAATGGCCATAAAATGGACCTGGTAAATGGAGAAATGACTCGGCACAATAACCATGCCGGGCCGACCACCATGCATCCTCTGGCATTGACATAATATTTAAAATATATTCCGGGATTTGCATCAGAAACCTCCGCTGCTCTGGACTGAGAAACCATTCATAAACTCTCTCCCCGAGGAACCAGCCACTAGACACTGGGCCAACAATAATTCGGCGAGAATGTTAGAAAGACAGTGCAGCCCTTATCAAAGGGGACCAGTTTGCTCCCTCTTCTGGATTCCACCAGGCCAAATTCACCTGCAGGATAACATAAGGTAAGTAAAACTTTCACATAAAATTTAAAGCATACTAATGTTATTTTACCTAATCCCAGGTTAAGCGGCTCAACACAAAGCGATGAGTATGCACATGATGAGAGCTGGAAACATCCACATGATCGGACAACCAGTAATTTAATCTCGGATACCCGATTCTCTCTCGAGAAATGTCGAGTACCCTCACGAGGTTGTGTTCATATGCCCATATCTATAATAACAATAAAGATCACATTCATGCAAGAAAAGAGTGGAAAAGACATTGGTGGAAGAAAGAATACCTCGACAACCGCCATCAAGTCCACAAAAGAATTCTTATTTCGGCAAAGCTTATCGAGACCATGGTAAAGACATGCGAGACAACCGCCATCAAGCCGACAAAAGAATTCTTATTTCGGCAAAGCTTATCGAGACCATGGTAAAGACATGCGAGACCAGCTTCACCCCAGCCAAAAGATTGTACCATTCTTAGATAAGAAAGGGCACTCAACACTGACAAGTGAATGGACGATTCAGTGCTGCCTAAGATGGTCGACCCGAGCAGATATAACAAAAATCCTCGAGCATACTGTTCGGTCGTGTCTCTATCAACCCGTCCTTCGTAGTTCATTCAATAACTATGAATCGGCTCGATTTTTATCTTAAAAGACCCTTTATATGACGGTTCCATACCAATTAATTCCTGAATTTCTTCAAATGTTAAAATTTCATTGGTCAGAGGAACCGGAGCACCATCATATCGAAGGCCGGTTATGGCAGTAAAATCGATCGGACCAATTGTCATCTCCCCAATGGGCAAGTGAAAAGTGTGGGTTGTGTCCAACCATCGCTCTGTGAGTGCTTAGACTACACTTCGGTCTATCTGATATTCCTCAGACGGCAATTGCAAGATGAACTGTTTGAAGCCGCAATCTAGGATAATCCGCCTTACTCGAGAAGGCATTACATCGTACCATTGTCGGGCTTTATAAATACACCCTCCGGCCAGAACGACACAACGATCATGCTAACATAGACCCAGGTAAGTTAATACCAGGTAAGTACGTGTTATTCTATCTACTTAAATTAATTTATTTTTCACAATAACAAAAAAATATATATATAACAAAAAAATCAATCAAGAGAAAAAGAAAGAAAAATAATTATCGAGCTCTTTTCATTGGAACTGCTGTGAAGCGGCATCTCGGCCAATATATCTAGATTTTCGTCTTCATGATGCCGAATAAACTTGTAACACCCCCACATCCATTACATGCACACTACAATACCACAATGTAGCATACATGCAATAAACATAGGGATGCTACGGATTTTCTTAACATTCAAAACATTTTATATACTACCATAATCTTTATCATTATATATTATAGAAAAGAAGTCATTAAATTGTAGTATAAAATAAATTCAATATATACATACATTCATACATTTAATTATTACACAACGGAAGTTATAAAATTATTTACATATATGAAAACATTTAAATCCGTATTTACAAATATACATATATTTACATTATAAACAATATTTTACAAAACATAAAGAAGTTATACTTGATTGGCAAGTCTGCTCTGATCTTTAAGTCCAAAATCAACACCTCAATGTCTACTCTCACTAGGTTTCGAAGAGCTCTCGGGTTCAACTCTATCACCTGCGCGATTAACACTATCGCGCTAAGCCAACGGCTTAGTAAGACAAATCATGCTAATGTTATGCTTTAATGCAATGCAATGTTTCATATATGTATTAACAAATCAACATCAATGATACACACTCAATCAATAAAGATCATATTCAACAGACAATATTCCGTGAATAGTCCGTTTCATCATTTAAGTAATATTAACATTTCATTACATTAGAACATCATTTATGATATACATAAAACCTAGACACCTATGGGCCCATCAAGTATTTAATACGATATTCAGAATTCAGAGTTACTGCTTTGGTTCATAAACACAATTATCAAGCCCGTAGGCAACAAATACATATATATCTCTATCCATGGATAGCGTAACAGACCCAGTCTCTTGGATCATCAACTCATCTAACTCGAGGAGATCCTCAACCCGGCAAGACTGTTACAAATCAAATATCTCATAATATCAATTATCATTGTGTAACAGACCCAGTCTCTTGGACCTCAATTCAATTCAATTTGAAGAGATCCTCAACCCGGCAAGACTGTTACCTTTCATTAAATAGGCATGCCTCCAAAAACCAGAACTCTGAAACTGAATATCATATTAAGCATACACTTATTTCTTTATTCTCTTTATCAAACTCTTTCTCAATCTTCCTCATCAATTAGGCAAATATGCCATACATCATTCAATTGTATCATCATAGCCAATCACAATGGCTTTACATCACATTTCAAATCACATTACAATACTTCATCTTTCAAATACACCATCATATCCTCAACATATCCATCACATTAGACATATAGCATTATTGATATAAACATAACAAAACACATTACTCATCACATAAGTCACAATACATGAAATATCACATAGTATCATATGCATTACCATTATCATCATATATATGATCAAGCTCAACTTCATATGCATCATCAATGCAATGTCACATGTATGTATCAACACAAGATTTGTACTTACCTCAATCACAAGTCACACAACTCTAAACACCTTCCTTCTTGCAAAGTTCTTCACTTCCCAAATTAGGGCAAATCACCTTCTATCAAACCCTAATCCAAAGAATGATACAATCCATAAATTCCAATACCATTTAATCACTTAATAACTTCATCTTAAACCTTAAATCATAAAATTACACTTCAACATCATTCATTATAGACCACTGTCGTGGCCACCATAACCACCACGGGTGTGGGGTACAAAACAATTCTGCCACTCAAGCTTCCATCCTCCACGGCCATGGCACCAAAAGCCTACCAATGGCCAAGGCCATGGCCAACAAGGCCACGGGCGTGGCATCCAGAAGGCTACTGCCCTCGGCCAAAATCCCATTTCCAAGTCCAAAATTCCAACAAACACCAACCACAAGAAGATCTTTGAAAATAATGAAGCAAACACAAGGAAAACATCATGTAACACTTCAAAACCCTAAAACAAAATCAACTCCAACACTTCCAACAACAACACCTCTTAAACTTCTTCACTTAAAATCAAAAACAACATTTAAAAACTCATTACAAACACATTTAATCATCATCTCAACAAACCAAAAATTCATTTCCAACTCCACTTCAAAAGAACAAAAGAAAATCAAGAGAAAGGACTTACCAAAGTTGATGAATTTCACAAATCTTCCACTTAATTCCTTGAATCTCCTATCAAATTGAGTTTAGAACTTCAAGCCCTCTCTAGCTCTTTCTCTTCTTCAATGGCCGGCACACACATGAGAAAAGACAAGAAAATAAACTCAAGTCAACCACTTCTTCTTCTTTTAATCTCCACCATGCAATTCCTACAAGGAAAATTACCAAAACACCCTTAACCATTTGTTCTAGCTTTTGTCCCTTGCATGCCCATATATGTAATTTCACATATCCCATAAAAATATCTCTCTTCCATTGACCTTGCATTTGACCAACTTATATGTTATATATATTAACATATAAACAACATATACACTTTTCTCTAAACCCTATTTTCTTTCCCAAAACACATATACATAACCATTCTCTTCTCAAATTCTTTTCTTCTCACATAACATATACATTCAATCCAATTTAAAACAACAACAACAACAACAACATAGTCAAAACTTCTAGGGCATACATGAGGATATTACAATTCTCCCCCTCTAAAAAGAAATTTCGTCCTCGAAATTACCTGGTATTAACTCTGAAACAACTGAGGATATTGATCTCGCATGGTTTGCTCACTTTCCCAAGTTGCTTCTTCTTGTCCATGATTCTTCCACAAAATCTTCACAAGTGGCACTTGTTTGTTTCTTAACTCTTTCACATCACGTGCCAAGATAGCAACTGGTTCCTCTTCAAACGTCAAATCTGGATTCACTTCAATTGATTTAATTGACAACACATGAGATGGATCCGATCTGTACATCCTCAACATAGAAACATGGAATACATTATGAATACGATCCAACTCAAGTGGTAAAGCAAGTCGATACGCAACTGGCCCAACTTTTTCCAACACTTCATACGGTCCAATGAAACGAGGACTCAATTTCCCTTTCCGACCGAACCTCAATATCTTCTTCCAAGGAGATACCTTCAAGAATACCTTATCTCCAACATCAAACTCTATGTCTCTCCTTTTCAAATCTGCATAAGACTTCTGTCGGTCCGAAGCTGCTTTCAACCTCCCTCGAATCAACTTCACTTTCTCTTCAGTTTCTTGAATCACATCAGGACCAATTAACTTACCTTCCCCAAGTTCACTCCAACAAAGAGGTGTCCTACACCGTCTGCCATACAATGCTTCAAACGGTGCCATACCAATGCTAGATTGGTGACTGTTGTTGTAAGCAAACTCCACAAGAGATAGAAATCTGTCCCAACTTCCAGAGAAATCGATGACACAGCTTCTCAACATGTCCTCAATAATCTGTATCACCCTCTCTAACTGTCCATCCGTTTGTGGATGAAAAGCAGTGCTGAAATGCAGTCGAGAACCCAAAGCTCCATGCAAACTCTTCCAAAATCTTGAAGTAAACCTGGGATCTCGATCAGACACCAAAGAAGTTGGAACACCATGCAACTTCACAATCTCATGGATATACAACTCAGCTAACCTTTCCAAAGAGTAATCCATCCGAACCGGAAGGAAATGAGCTGTCTTGGTCAATCTATCCACAATCACCCAAATAGCATCATGCTTTCTTTGTGTCAATGGTAAACCAGACACAAAATCCATTGTTACTCTATCCCATTTCCATTCAGGCACTGACAACGGTTGAAGCAACCCAGTTGGAACTTGATGCTCTACTTTCACCTTCTGACATGTGAGACATTTTGATACAAACTCAGCAATGTCTCTCTTCAAACCAAACCACCAATAATATTGTCTCAAATCATGATACATCTTTCTATTGCCCGGATGCATAGCAAACACTAAATGATGTGCTTCTTCCAAAATGATCCTTTTCAAATCAGCATCATCGGGTACACACAATCTATTCTTAAACCAGAGGCTCCCATCACTTTTCACAACAAAATCTCTACTCTTTCCATTCTGACAATCTGAAATAATCTTCTGAATCTTCTTATCAGCCAACTGAGCCTCTTTAATCTGATCCAACAAAACTAGTTTCACATGCAACTGTGCCAACAATGCACCATCATCACAAGATACAAAACTAGCACACAATGCTCTCAACTCAACAAGCAATGAGAGCGAGTAAACAGTTAAACCAGCTAAAGACTTCTGACTCAAGGCATCAGCAACAACATTTGCTTTACCTGGATGATAATCAATCAAGCAGTCGTAGTCTTTAATCAATTCCAACCATCTCCTCTGTCGAAGATTGAGCTCCTTCTGAACCCCCAAATACTTCAAACTCTTGTGATCAGTGTAAATGAAACATTTCTCCCCAAACAAATAGTGTCGCCAAATCGTCAATGCAAACACAATGGCTGCCAATTCCAAATCATGGGTTGGATAGTTAAGCTCATGCGGTTTCAACTTTCTAGATGCATAAGCTATAACTTTACCTTCCTGCATTAGCACACACCCCAAACCATTATGTGAAGCATCACTGAAAATCACATATGGTTTGCCTTCCACAGGTAAAGTAAGGACAGGCGCTTGAGTCAGCATATCTCTCAACTGCTCAAAGCTAGCCTGACACTGATCCGTCCACACAAATCTCACTCCCTTACGAAGCAATCTGGTGAGTGGAGTAGCTATCAAAGAAAATCCTTTCACAAACCGTCGGTAATAGCCTGCCAAACCCAGAAAACTTCTAACTTCTGTCACAGACTTGGGTGGACTCCAATTCAAAATAGCTTCAACTTTACTCGGATCAACTCTAATGCCTTCTGCTGAAACTATATGACAGAGAAAAGCTACTTGGTCCAACCAAAACTCACACTTCGACAGTTTAGCAAACAACTGCTTCTCTCTCAAAATCTGCAACACAATCCGCAGATGCTTGTCATGTTCCTCCTCATTCCGCGAATACACCAATATATCATCGATGAAGACCACTACAAACTGATCCAGATAGGGCCTAAACACCCTATTCATCAAATCCATAAAAGCTGCAGGTGCATTCGTCAGACTAAAAGGCATAACTAAAAATTCATAATGCCCATACCTGGTCCGAAAAGCTGTCTTCGGAACATCTTCAGCTTTGACCCTTAACTGATGGTACCCAGATCTCAAATCAATCTTGGAGAACACTGATGCTCCTTTCAATTGATCAAAGAGATCATCAATTCTAGGCAAAGGATATTTATTTTTAATGGTCACCTTGTTCAATTGCCTATAATCAATGCACAATCTCATAGTACCATCTTTCTTCTTCACAAATAACACAGGAGCTCCCTAAGGAGAAACACTGGGGCGAATAAATCCTTTATCCAACAACTCCTGTAATTGCACTTTTAACTCCCTCAATTCTGTTGGTGCCATTCTATACGGAGTAATAGAGATAGGAGTGGTACCAGGCAACAATTCAATACCAAACTCCACCTCTCTCTCAGGAGGCAATCCTGGCAACTCCTCTGGGAATACATCTGGGAACTCTGCAACTGTGGCAATGCTATCAATAGGAGAACCTCTTACTCTAGTATCTACCACATGAGCAAGATAGGCTTCACATCCTTTTCTAATCAACCTCCTAGCTGCAACAGCTGAAACAAATAAGGAGGCTAGCTGTCCTTGCTCACTAGATACTATCACCTCTCTATCATCACCAGTTCTCAAAGAAACAATTTTCTTTTTACAATCCACCACAGCTCCATGTCGAGATAGCCAGTCCATGCCCAAAATCACTTCATATTCCTTAAAAGGCATCTCAATCAAATCCCCAAGGAACTCCTCACCCTGCACCACTACTGCACTATCTCGGTGCACCTTGCTAACAATCACACTATGCCCTAACGGATTTGTCACCAACACATCAAATCCTAGGGACTCAGCATGCATATCAGACACAGGCAAAACAGATGCACTAATATATGAATGTGTGGAACCCGGATCAATCAAAGCAAGTACTGAAGTATCAAATAAAGAAAAAGTACCAGCTATGACTGCCGAAGCATCTGGCTACCTCTACATAACATACATCCTCTGGGAAGGTCCAACCTCCTCTGGCCTACTCTCCCTGGATGTAGCACCTCCTCTAGAACTGAACCCCAGTCTGCCTCCTCTGCTAACACCTCTGCCTGCTCGACCTCCCCTCACACTAGGTCGAGAAGCTGCAGAATCAACTGACCTCTGTTCCCGCGTCTCTGGACAATCTCTAATAAAATGATCAGGCGATCCACACCTGAAGCATACAGCTGACCCACTATACCTCCAACAAGCACCCCTATGTGATCCACCACACTGAGCACACACAGGTAGAGCGGATCTCTGAGTCACTGGGGTCGTAGCACTCGCCACTGAAGCTGTAGGTCTAAATCTCTGTCTCTGAAACTGCACTGACCTACCAGCTGACCTCTGACTCCCACTGGCCCGAGGAGCAGAACTTCCCTTACCTCTCTTAACATAAGAAGACCCTTGCCTCAAACTGGGGCCTCCTAACCCTAACCTCTTCCTCTGAAGCAGCTGCAATAACTTGAGCTCGCTCTACACTTTGGGCTGCTACCACAAGCTGAGAAAAATCTTGATATCTAGATCCAGCCACTAAGCACATGATAGAGGGCCTCAATCCCTCCTCAAATCTTCTGCATCTATCTATCTCATCTGATATTATGCCCCCAGCATACTGACTTAATCGAATAAACTCAATCTCATATTCCGTTATGGTCCGGTGATCTTGCTTCAAATCTAGAAACTCTCTTTTCTTCCCATCTTTATACTCCCTTGGAGTATACTTCGATTCAAACTCTCTCTCAGAAAATCTGTATAGGATAAAGTAGGTGGATCATCCATAGAATGGGGCACTGTCTTCCACCAACTATATGCATCCTTCTGCAACAAGGATCTTGCATAATCAAACTTTTCCTCTGGAGTGGCTTGCAACTGAACAAATATTCTCTGTACTTTGTCTAACCACTGCTCAGCCACTGCTGGATCAGTAGTACCTATAAAATCTTCAGCTCCATACTTCCTCAGTTTGTCATAGTGCCTCACAGATACCAAAGGCTGAGGGGGTGGTGGCTGTGGTTGCACTGGTGCTTGCCTCAAAACTTCTACCACATGCCTAAGCCAAGCTGGCGGAACCTCCTCCCCAGCTGGTCTACCCGACACCGAAGCAGGTGCCTCTCCAGCACTATCAACTCTAGCTCCATCCTCAGGAGCAACACTCTCCGCACTTCCCTCAACTGACTGACGCGAATGAGGATCCATCACAACCTAAGTCTGCAAACACAGCAGATTACATCTTATTAAAGATCAGAGATTGCCAATCCCAAACATATATGTTATTCAAAAACCATTTTTAAAAAAAATCAAAATAGTCTTTTTCTTACATTTTACCTAGGTTGAGAATCTCAAACCTAGGCTCTGATACCAAAACAAATGTAACACCCCACATCCATTACATGCACACTACAATACCACAATGTAGCATACATGCAATAAACATAGGGATGCTATGGATTTTCTTAACATTCAAAACATTTTATATACTACCATAATCTTTATCATTATATATTATAGAAAAGAAGTCATTAAATTGTAGTATAAAATAAATTCAATATATACATACATTCATACATTTAATTATTACACAGAGGAAGTTATAAAATTATTTACATATATGAAAACATTTAAATTTGTATTTACAAATATACATATATTTACATTATAAACAATATTTTACAAAACATAAAGAAGTTATACTTGATTGGCAAGTCTGCTCTGATCTTTAAGTCCAAAATCAACACCTCAATGTCTACTCTCACTAGGTT
This sequence comes from Garcia nutans, assembly GCA_947685225.1. Taxonomy (NCBI): domain Eukaryota; kingdom Viridiplantae; phylum Streptophyta; class Magnoliopsida; order Malpighiales; family Euphorbiaceae; genus Garcia; species Garcia nutans. Next base: position 33,315,748 of record CANTUV010000013.1, read on the forward strand.
TCGAAGAGCTCTCGGGTTCAACTCTATCACCTGCGCGATTAACACTATCGCGCTAAGCCAACGGCTTAGTAAGACAAATCATGCTAATGTTATGCTTTAATGCAATGCAATGTTTCATATATGTATTAACAAATCAACATCAATGATACACACTCAATCAATAAAGATCATATTCAACAGACAATATTCCGTGAATAATCCGTTTCATCATTTAAGTAATATTAACATTTCATTACATTAGAACATCATTTATGATATACATAAAACCTAGACACCTATGGGCCCATCAAGTATTTAATACGATATTCAGAATTTAGAGTTACTGCTTTGGTTCATAAACACAATTATCAAGCCCGTAGGCAACAAATACATATATATCTCTATCCATGGATAGCGTAACAGACCCAGTCTCTTGGATCATCAACTCATCTAACTCGAGGAGATCCTCAACCCGGCAAGACTGTTACAAATCAAATATCTCATAATATCAATTATCATTGTGTAACAGACCCAGTCTCTTGGACCTCAATTCAATTCAATTTGAAGAGATCCTCAACCCGGCAAGACTGTTACCTTTCATTAAATAGGCATGCCTCCAAAACCAGAACTCTGAAACTGAATATCATATTAAGCATACACTTATTTCTTTATTCTCTTTATCAAACTCTTTCTCAATCTTCCTCATCAATTAGGCAAATATGCCATACATCATTCAATTGTATCATCATAGCCAATCACAATGGCTTTACATCACATTACAACACTTCATCTTTCAAATACACCATCATATCCTCAACATATCCATCACATTATACATATAGCATTATTGATATAAACATAACAAAACACATTACTCATCACATAAGTCACAATACATGAAATATCACATAGTATCATATGCATTACCATTATCATCATATATATGATCAAGCTCAACTTCATATGCATCATCAATGAAATGTCACATGTATGTATCAACACAAGATTTGTACTTACCTCAATCACAAGTCACACAACTCTAAACACCTTCCTTCTTGCAAAGTTCTTCACTTCCCAAATTAGGGCAAATCACCTTCTATCAAACCCTAATCCAAAGAATGATACAATCCATAAATTCCAATACCATTTAATCACTTAATAACTTCATCTTAAACCTTAAATCATAAAATTACACTTCAACATCATTCATTATAGACCATGGTCGTGGCCACCATAACCACCACTGGCGTGGGGTACAAAACAATTCTGCCACTCAAGCTTCCATCCTCCACGGCCATGGCATCAAAAGCCTACCAATGGCCACGGCCACGGCCAATCAAGGCCACGGGCGTGGCATCCAGAAGGCTACTGCCCTCGGCCAAAATCCCATTTCCAAGTCCAAAATTCCAACAAACACCAACCACAAGTAGATCTTTGAAAATAATGAAGCAAACACAAGGAAAACATCATGTAACACTTCAAAACCCTAAAACAAAATCAACTCCAACACTTCCAACAACAACACCTCTTAAACTTCTTCACTTAAAATCAAAAACAACATTTAAAAACTCATTACAAATACATTTAATCATCATCTCAACAAACCAAAAATTCATTTCCAACTCCACTTCAAAAGAACAAAAGAAAATCAAGAGAAAGGACTTACCAAAGTTGATGAATTTCACAAATCTTCCACTTAATTCCTTGAATCTCCTATCAAATTGAGTTTAGAACTTCAAGCCCTCTCTAGCTCTTTCTCTTCTTCAATGGCCGGCACACACATGAGAAAAGACAAGAAAATAAACTCAAGTCAACCACTTCTTCTTCTTTTAATCTCCACCATGCAATTCCTACAAGGAAAATTACCAAAACACCCTTAACCATTTGTTCTAGCTTTTGTCCCTTGCATGCCCATATATGTAATTTCACATATCCCATAAAAATATCTCTCTTCCATTGACCTTGCATTTGACCAACTTATATGTTATATATATTAACATATAAACAACATATACACTTTTCTCTAAACCCTATTTTCTTTCCCAAAACACATATACATAACCATTCTCTTCTCAAATTCTTTTCTTCTCACATAACATATACATTCAATCCAATTTAAAACAACAACAACAACAACAACATAGTCAAAACTTCTAGGGCATACATGAGGATATTACAAAACTCCAATAACTCGACATTAGAATGAGTCCCCGACCTCGAAGCATGCATTATTTTTGAAAAATATATGCTAAAATTGAAAAGAAATTTGAGATAGTTAGGAAATTGAAATTGAAATTGTGAAATGAAATGAAGAAATGGTGGCTTTTTATAGAGAAACGGCAAGCAAAGAAATCAAATTCAAAACTGTTCATAAATAGTAAATTTTACTATTCATGAATAGTATTACTATTGATAAATAGTAAATATTATTATTCATGAATGGTGTTACTATTGGTGAATAGTAAAATTACTATTTCCAATAGTAAATACTATTTGATACTATTTGCAAATAGTAAATTTATATTTATAAATAGTAAATAGTGCATAAACAGTGACTACACATTAAATAAATAGTAAAATTATTTATTTATTTTAATCATTCAAATAATTACAAGTATATAAATATTTTTACACCCAGGGACAATAAGAAGACATATGCCTAAAAATTAGCCAAACTTTTTTTATTAGCTCGGGTCCATAACCCAAAATTTCCTTAGGTCCAGAATCTAGAAATATCCTTAAGTCCAAGAACTTAGCTCGGGTCCAGAACCCAAATTTTCCTTAGGTCCTGAACCTATAATTATTCTTGAGTCCAGAACTCGAACCGGGTCCAGAACCCAAAATTTTCTCCAAAACCTAGAATTATCCTTGAGTTCAGAACTCGAACTGGGTCCAGAACCCAAATTTTCCTTAGGTCCATAACCTAGAATCTTCCTTGAGTCCAGAACTCGAATTAGTTCCAGAACCCAAATTTACCATAAGGTCTAGAACCTAGAATTATTTCTAAGTCCAGAACTTAGCTCGGGTTCAGAACCCAAATTTTTCTTAGGTCCAGAATCTAGAATTATTCTTGAGTCAAGAACTCGAACCGGGTGTAGAACCTAAATTTTTCTTAGGTCCAGAGCCTAGAATTATTCTTGAGTCCAGAACTCGAACCGGGTCTAGAACCCAAAACCTCCACCATCTCAAAAATTAAGTCTTGTTGCTTTTCACTCTCTTTCACTAAGGTTTTAGATCATTCAAGCAGGGGGCAAACTGTAGACCCTTAATTTTTTACCCAATCCAGTCCAATATATTTTGTTTAGTCCAAAATAATTTTTGTGTTGTTTAATATATTTTAAATGGTCAAAAATAATTTTTGTTATCTTAATTAAATAATTTTTGCTTTATTATCTAATTTTTACTAATAAAAAATAAAAATCAAAAAATAAAAATAAAAATAAAAATCAGCAATGGAAAAATCAGTGACGAAAAAAATCATTGCCGAAAATTCCAGCGGGCATGGCCGTGGGCCATTTCGCCTGCAGGAGTTTCCTGCGGGCGAAATGGCCCGCAGGCCTACTCCTCGCCCCCTGCGCCAGCCAACTGCGGCAGATTTCTTTCGCCAGCGCAATTTTTCCTACGGCAAATTTTTTCGGCAGCAAAATTTTCCTACGTAAATTTTCCGAAACCTAATATAATTAGGTTTTGGTTTCCTTTTCTTATTAAATATGGTATGCCGTGTGTAACTAGGAAAAACAAATAAAAAAACCTCTATAAATAACAACACAAAAGGGAGGAAAATCATTCAGAATTAGGAACAAAAATTGGAGAATTGTAAACCGAATCTATGAAGGATAGGCAGCAAATCAATTTGAATTTTTTAGAGCAACAAGCAATGCATTAAAAAAGGAATCAAAGACAGCAACTTTCTTTGTTCTTGTTCATCCAAGAAAAATTATTTTTGGAGGAATCAATAAAAAGACGTATGTATTAAATTCTTTGGTTATTTTTTCATAGTAGTTAAAACTAGGAAATTGTGTTTGTCAAAATAAAAAATCCTAAAACTTTAATTTAGTTTTTCTAAAGTTAAAAACCATATTTCGTTGGTTTATTTTCCAAAATATATAAAATTATTACTTTTATTTTTTTAAAACTCCAAAACCCTAATTGAACATGTTTTTCAACAAAACAAAATCATATTCTGTCACTTTCAAAAAGCCTTAAAAACTACCTTTTTGCTTTTATAAACTTTAAATCGTTTGTTTATTTTCATAAAACTCCCCAAAATTATCAATTGCTTTTTCAAATTCTAAAATTCTAAGATCACCCGAAACCCTAATTCAAAGCTTCTAAAACCCTAATTCAACTTCCAAACCTAAAATAGTAAACTCTAACCCCTTTCAAACCTTAAACCCCTACCTTTTTTAAAGTTTTAATCCTTTAAAACTTTAAAAACCATAAAACCATAAATATTTTAAATTTACACAGTAAGCTTGAAATCATCATTTAAAACCATGAATCAAAAGTATTTTAAAGTGTCTAAAACCCTAGTTTCATGATTTCACCATTCAAACCTTAATTTGTTTAATCAAAAAGTCTTACCAACCTTTTTAAAACATAAAACCTCAATCTATTTTAATTCCATAAAAAGGTCACAGTTGTAATATCCCAAAATACACCCTAAAAGTTTTGGAGTTATCGTTGTTTTTGGATTTAATGTGTATGGTTAATGGAAAGAGAAAAGAAGTAAAGAGAGAGTGTAGATGTTGTATATATATATATATAACATATACAAGTCAAAGAAATAGAAGTCCTAAGAAGATAAATTAATAAAAAGGAAATATTATAAGAGATAGATGTATATGGAGGATAATATGTATACATATGGTATTTAGAAAATATGGGAAATATAAATACAATATATAAGGCATATACATATACCAACATATACATTACATATACCTAATGTATAAAGTGGTGTAGGAAAAGTAAGTTTATATAATTAATTAATTAATAATAATAATAAAAGAAAAAGAAGAAAAGAAAGTCAAAAGAGAAGGAAAGTGTGTGGTGGAGGTTTTTAGAAATAATTAATTATTATTATTATTATTATTATTATTATATATATATATATATGATAAACATGAAAAGAAGAGGAGAAAAGATATTTTTCTTCTTCTTCTTCTTCTTGCACGAGAGAGAGAGAGAGAGAGAGAGAGAGAGAGAGAGAGAGAGAGAGAGAGAGAGAGAGAAAGAAAGAGAGATGAGATTTTATTTGCATACACAACAAATTTATAAAGGTTTTGAGAGAATTGAAGATGGAGATTGAAGATTTAGCAAAATATTCAAGTAAGTGTTTATATCTTTGAGTTGATTTCTATTGATTTTATGTATATGTGATTTGGGTTAGTGTGTGAAGATAATGATAGTAAAAGATTAAAGGTTATAGATATGTTGAATTGGAATTTTGATAATGATTATATTATTTGTGAGGATGATGATGGATTATTGAAATTGGTTAGTAAGGGTTTAATATGTATGAGTTGGAGAATTGAATAATTGATGTATGATTGAGGTATGTTTGTGTTTAATGAAGTTAAAAACATAGAATACATGAGTTTGGTCTGGAAACAGAGGCATTTTTGATGCCATGCCCGTGGTCTTGGTTACCATGACCGTGGCCATTGGAAGCCATGGCCGTGGAGGTGTCGAACAAAAGAGACAGATTCACTTTCTATGCCACGGCCATGGGAGTAGGAAGGCCACGACCGTGGGGTCCTAGAGAGAGATGTTGGTTTATAATTTGTGATCTAAGGGTCTAGTATGAGGTTGATAAATGAATAATTGTATTGAATTCATGTGTATATTTGAGTAAGTGTGTGTTATTCCTTGTGGAGTAGGTTGTGAAGAAAGGTTTTGCCCTAATGCAAGTATTGAGATTATTGGAAGATGAGTTTGGTGTTGTGTGATGGCTCATGAGGTAAGTACAAATTTATATGATTGCACTTATGTACATGATTTGAGACTTAACACATTTGTTTGTAAATGTGTTAAGTAATCTAATGCAGTCATTAAAAAGGTATGTACATATTATATTATTGCATGCATTCATATGATGTTGAGATTTAACATCTATTTGATTGCAAATGTGTTAGGAAATCTAATGCATTGTTGATGCTTATGAATAAGGTTATGTTTGGTGTAATGTGAATTGAGACATAATGAGATGTGAACTCTATTGATGAAATGAGGAACCATGATGGTTGGCTATAATGATAATGATAAGGATGCAAATGAAATGATTGAGATATGATTGCTTATATGATGATGAAATGAAATATGAAGGATATGATGATATGATGAATTGTTTTAATGTGAGTTGAGATGATTTGATATATGAGGCCATGATTGTTGGCTATGATCACGCAAATGAAATATAATTGAGGCATGGTTGCCTAATGAACTATGAGAAATGAAATGAAAAGAGTTTGATAAAGAGGCAAATGAAATAATTGTGTGCCTAATATGTTAATTCAATAGTTCTGGGTTTGGCGGCATGCCTATAAAGTACTGGATAGGTGAAAAGACCGGGTCGTAAGCTGATTCCAGTTGATAAATGTGAAATGTGAATTATAGTAACAGTCTTGCCGGGTTGATGATCTCCTTGGTTTATCCGGGTTGAGGTCCAAGAGACTGGGTCTGTTACAGGTAACAGTCTTGCCGGGTTGAGGATCTCCTCAAGTTTAGCGGGTTGAGGTCCAAGAGACTGGGTTTGTTACCCTATCCATGGATAGAGACATATATATATATATATATATATATATATTGCCTACGGGCTTGATGATTATGATATGGACCAAAGCAGTAACTCTGAACTTTGAATAACATATTAGATCCTTTTTGGGCCCATGCTTGTGTTTGTTTAAATATGATTCATGAAATGTGCAATGAATGACTAATGAGACTTATGATGCTCATCTTGGTTTAAATGCAAATTATGTTGAATGATAAGATGTGCAAGTACCACATGAAATTACAATATGATGTATAATATGAATGTGGATGTGGACATTATTAATATTATTTTATGGATATTCTAATAAGTTATGGAATTGTGGTTTGCATCAATAATATATGTGTGCATGGATATAATGACAGGATTAGTAGAAATACATGTATATATGGATATGGAAGGTGTAATTGAAATAGGAAAATATGATAAGAAAATAATGATATAAGAAATTAACATATGAATGTGATTTTCCATAATGTATGTTTATAATATTTATTTGTACTACTAAGCTCTTTGGCTTAGCGCGGTTGTGTAATCGCGCAGGTGAGTAGGTGGTAGATTTCAAGTCAATTGGTATGCCACGATAAAGGTATGAGTATCTCGAGACCAACTAGAAGGTGGTGCATACATGTATAATATAAATATGTTGTATTTTGACAATAATTTATTTATCTGCATAAGTGTATTTTTATTTAAGAAGAGAGTATTATTATATATATATGTAAGACCTTTAAAAGTAGAATGATTTTGTAAATGTACTATTCTTTGAACTCCGATTAAAGTTTTCAACTATAACGATCAATGACATTCTTATACTTTATATACGTACTGTATGTATACCAGGTATATGTATAGTACTTATATGGAGTATGGGGGTGTTACAATTATTTTGGTATCAGAGCTTAGGTTCGAGATTCTCGGCCTAAGTGGAATAAAAAAAAAGAGTTTGGAAAGTCTAAATAGAATTAAAAAGAAAAGTTTTGAAATGAAATTTGTAATACATGCATATGCATTAACACCTAGGTTGGTCTCGGATGTGGCATTATGTGAATTGTAATGTATATGAATTACATGAGATGGATGGTAGTGTGAGGATGAAGTTCTACATGGAAGGAAAATTAGAGAAAGAAATGATATGGAAAAATTTGTACAAGTTTAATTGATAAATTAAAGAATGGGAGTTTACTTAAGAAAAACAAATATTGAAATGTTGATTATTGAAAGGTGATTGTAATATAAAGAAATGAATAAGAGAATAAAGTTCGAATTGAGTTAAAAATAAAATTAAGATTAAAGTATGTGCTCTTTACTCTACAATTTGGATCTCTTTCTAATAAACCTTATGTTTGGATTATTAGAAGGAGGAAATATTGTTGGAGTGTTAATATGGATAAATATGTTATTAAAATGAAGAAGGTATGGTGGAATATTGAGTGAGTTAATTGGTATAGACAAAGTGTGACTATTTAAAGTTTGGGGGTATGTGAAGTTAAGGTTTTGTTCAAAAGAAAAAGAGATAATGTTGGTTAAGTAAGAAAATAAATTGGTGTTGGTTGTATTGTTATTTTAATGCAAACATTGTGATTTTAATGTTAGAAATGAGATATGCTTAAGTGTTGTTAAAGCTCATGTTAATGGTGGTAATATGTAACATTTAGATGTTTGAAATGAGCTTTAATAATGGTGAAAATTATGTGTTGATGTTGCTTTGTGGTGTATATATATATATATATATAAGATGTTTTTAAAGTTGATATTAAGAAAAGATGAAATTTGTAAATTGAAGTTTAGGTGAGATAGTGAATTGAGAATTTAAATTTTTAATGGAATATTGATAAAGATTATTTAGATATTGATAGTTTAATGTACGTTAAGCATATGAATTATTTGCAATGAATATTATTGCATATGAGAATACTATGAATTTGGTAATGAGATTATTAGTAAGAGAATTTGTTTTGAAGTAAAAAAGAAAGTGAATAAGCGAGTGAAAATGAGTTACTTTAAGTTATTTGATTGAAAAGGGTAAAAATGGTTGGAGGTATATTAAATGCTTTTAAAGACAAAAGTGAAAGAGATGTCGCATTAGAAATGTGACTAAAATGTATGTGAAGTGTTATTGTGATTAGAATATATATATTGGTTGTGTTGATAAATACTGTACATTATATTAAAAGAATAAGAATGATATTGTTCAAAGGAAAGTAATAAACATTAAATATGTACAGATTGTATGTGAAAGAGGAATTAAATAAAATTGCATGATTAAGTGTATACATATAAAGGATATGTGAGAGGAGTTCTTCGATATGAAGGTAATTGTAATATGTAAGGAATATGGGAAGTGAGTCACATTACGGATGTGACCTATGAAGGTTTAGGTGGTATAACTAATGGTCTAAAGATATTAAGAATGATATTGCATATATTAGTGGACCTAAGAGGGATTAGGTCTTAACTTGTGCAAAGCTAGATAGACTATATAACGAAATTAAGAGTGAAAATGGACTCGAGTAATATTGGACAGTAAAAGTTTTATGGTGATCACTGAATTTGATGATCATATAATACTTTGAGTTCCAAAGTATTTATATGTGGAAAGGTTCTATGTATATGTGCATAATAAGAAATTGTAAGGAAAAAGGGAAGTATAATATATACAAATTTTAAAAGAGATAGATTAGAAATGGAGTAACAAATGGAAATTGTGTTAGATTTGCATATGATTGAATATGTATATGTAAGAAATGTTAATATTAATATTGTTGAAACATGAATTAAGCTAATGATGATCATATAATTGAGTACAAATTGGGTTGAAACGGAGTTGGAATGTGTTAACTCTTGGTACAGCAAAAGTTTAGAGAATGAATATGTAATTCTTGTGATATGATTTAGCTTTGTAATTGGAAAGGCTGGAAACAGAATAGTAAAGAAACAGTATGGATTTATAAGCTTCACGCTTAATCATTAATCTCTTATAGTCATATGATTTGTTTAGTATATTTGGCTGATTAGTTTTGTTATTCATATATTTGGAAATGAGATAATATGACTGTAATACAGTTTTGGTAAGATTGATAATTATGTTTCTAGAAACATGACCAAGAGTTATGACTGGTAAAGTTATACTTTATTATTTTATGTTAGAAATTTGGTTATAGTTATGAAACGTAAGGAAATAAAAGAGAAATGTAAAATGTTTTGAGTTATGGCTAATGTGATAAAAAGGTAATTATTGTAAATATAGTAATGATATGAAATGTAAGGAGATATTAAAAAGGGAGAAATTACAAAATGTGACTGAAAGTTATATTGAATATGTTTATGGTATAAAGTGAATAAATGAATGGACTTGAGGTTTAAGCGAATGAACTATAGATAGTTGATATGGTATGAGATTATCATGTGAATTGGTGGAAATTAAACTAAGATAATAGAAAATAAACTATGTGTATATTGAAAGATAATTTGAAGTGATTTGTTATCATGATAATTTGATTGAATATGGATTTGAAGAGATCAGGATTTGAATATAAGTTTGCCCTAATGGAATTAGGTTATATATATATAAATATATTATGAAATTTCATGATAAGTTTAAATAAATTAATTGTTGGTTTGAATTGAATAAGATTAAAATGTGGGTATTTTGTGACAAATAGATCAATTGATCTAGATTTCGCTAAGGTTATGAATCAATATTGAGATATAATATGTATAGTATACTAAAAGTATTAAATTTAAATGATAAAGTATGTGATTTAATATTCTGACTTATGAATGGATATGAATAAATTGAGTTATATCAATTGTAAATGATGACAAAAGGGAAAAAGATTGATTATATGTAAAGAAAATTGAAAGGCATTGTATTGATATTTATGCTAAGTGAGAATCGTGATAAAGAAGGAATCAAATGGATGGAAAATAAGAATGGTAGTAATTAAATGGATGAACAATATTAATTTGTATCAATTAAGGTTCGACAAATATTTATTTTGAAAGTAAATGTAGTGACGGGATAATCAATATTAAGAGATAAATCAATGATTTTAAGGTTAAAGTTAAGAGAGTAATTATAACGAGATGAAGTGACAAAATACCTTGAATGTAAAGATTGGACGAAGAATAAGCATATTATAAAATAATCTGATGTTTGTATAAAGATACATTAATTGAGAATGTAATGAGTTATTTTGAATGTTTCGTTAAGAAAGTAATAAGATATATAAATATATATAGAATGATGAGTTATGAAATTTAGAGAAGATGAGTGACTCAAAGGGGGAGAGTTGAAGTTATATGATTGGACGACATAATACCTCAATGATATAATGAACTTTATATGAAAGCTAAGATGGTAATGTGTTAAGAATGATTGCTATTGTACTAGATAATTTCTAGGGCGAAATTAATTAAGGGGGAGAGAATTGTAATATCCCAAAATACACCCTAAAAGTTTTGGAGTTATCGTTGTTTTTGGATTTAATGTGTATGGTTAATGGAAAGAGAAAAGAAGTAAAGAGAGAGTGTAGATGTTGTATATATATATATATATATATATATAACATATACAAGTCAAAGAAATAGAAGTCCTAAGAAGATAAATTAATAAAAAGGAAATATTATAAGAGATAGATGTATATGGAGGATAATATGTATACATATGGTATTTAGAAAATATGGGAAATATAAATACAATATATAAGGCATATACATATACCAACATATACATTACATATACCTAATGTATAAAGTGGTGTAGGAAAAGTAAGTTTATATAATTAATTAATTAATAATAATAATAAAAGAAAAAGAAGAAAAGAAAGTCAAAAGAGAAGGAAAGTGTGTGGTGGAGGTTTTTAGAAATAATTAATTATTATTATTATTATTATTATTATTATTATTATTATTATTATTATTATTATTATTATTATTATATATGATAAACATGAAAAGAAGAGGAGAAAAGATATTTTTCTTCTTCTTCTTCTTGCACGAGAGAGAGAGAGAGAGAGAGAGAGAGAGAGAGAGAGAGAGAGAAAGAGAAAGAGAGATGAGATTTTATTTGCATACACAACAAATTTATAAAGGTTTTGAGAGAATTGAAGATGGAGATTGAAGATTTGGCAAAATATTCAAGTAAGTGTTTATCTCTTTGAGTTGATTTCTATTGATTTTATGTATATGTGATTTGGGTTAGTGTGTGAAGATAATGATAGTAAAAGATTAAAGGTTATAGATATGTTGAATTGGAATTTTGATAATGATTATATAGTTATTTGTGAGGATGATGATGGATTATTGAAATTGGTTAGTAAGGGTTTAATATGTATGAGTTGGAGAATTGAATAATTGATGTATGATTGAGGTATGTTTGTGTTTAATGAAGTTAAAAACATAGAATACATGAGTTTGGTCCAGAAACAGAGGCATGTTTGATGCCCCGCCCGTAGTCTTGGCTGCCACGGCCGTGGGAGTGGGAAGGCCACGACCGTGGGGGTTGGTATGCCACGACCGTGGGGTCCTAGAGAGAGATGTTGGTTTATAATTTGTGATCTAAGGGTCTAGTATGAGGTTGATAAATGAATAATTGTATTGAATTCATGTGTATCTTTGAGTAAGTGTGTGTTATTCCTTGTGGATTAGGTTGTGAAGAAAGGTTTTGCCCTAATCCAAGTATTGAGATTATTGGAAGATGAGTTTGGTGTTGTGTGATGGCTTATGAGGTAAGTACAAATTTATATGATTGCACTTATGTACATGATTTGAGACTTAACACATTTTTTTGTAAATGTGTTAAGTAATTTATTATATTGTTAATATAATTTGATTAAGGTTATAATTAGATGATGTGAAAGATATGAAGATCATTAAAAAGGTATGTGCATATTATATTATTGCATGCATTCATATGATGTTGAGATTTAACATCTATTTGATTGCAAATGTGTTAGGAAATCTAATGCATTGTTGATGCTTATGAATAAGGTTATGTTTGGTGTAATGTGAATTGAGACATAATGAGATGTGAACTCTATTGATGAAATGAGGAACCATGATGGTTGGCTATAATGATAATGATAAGGATGCAAATGAAATGATTGAGATATGATTGCTTATATGATGATGAAATGAAATATGAAAGATATGATGATATGATGAATTGTTTTAATGTGAGTTGAGATGATTTGATATATGAGGCCATGATTGTTGGCTATGATCATGCAAATGAAATATAATTGAGGCATGGTTGCCTAATGAACTACGAGAAATGAAATGAAAAGTGTTTGATAAAGAGGCAAATGAAATAATAGTGTGCCTAATATGTTAATTCAATTTTCAGAGTTCTGGGTTTGGCGGCATTCCTATAAAGTACTAGATAGGTGAAAAAACCGAGTCGTAAGTCGATTCCAGTTGATAAATGTGAAATGTGAATTATAGTAACAGTCTTGTCGGGTTGAGGATCTCCTTGGTTTATCCGGGTTGAGGTCCAAGAGACTAGGTCTGTTACAGGTAACAGTCTTGCCGGGTTGAGGATCTCCTCATGTTTAGCGGGTTGAGGTCCAGGAGACTGGGTCTGTTACCCTATCCATGGATAGAGATATATATATATATTGCCTACGGGCTTGATGATTATGATATGGACCAAAGCAGTAACTCTGAACTTTGAATAACATATTAGATCCTTTTTGGGCCCATGCTTGTGTTTGTTTAAATATGATTCATGAAATGTGCAATGAATGACTAATGAGACTTATGCTCATCTTGGTTTAAATGCAAATTATGTTGAATGATAAGATGTGCAAGTACCACATGAAATTACAATATGATGTATAATATGAATGTGGATGTGGACATTATTAATATTATTTTATGGATATTCTAATAAGTTATGGAATTGTGGTTTGCATCAATAATATATGTGTGCATGGATATAATGACAGGATTAGTAGAAATACATGTATATATGGATATGGAAGGTGTAACTGAAATAGGAAAACATGATAAGAAAATAATGATATAAGAAATTAACATATGAATGTGATTTTCCATAATGTATGTTTATAATATTTATTTGTACTACTAAGCTCTTTGGCTTAGCGCGGTTGTGTAATCGCGCAGGTGAGTAGGTGGTAGATTTCAAGCCAATTGGTATGCCACGAGAAAGGTATGAGTATCTCGAGACCAACTAGAAGGTGGTGCATACATGTATAATATAAATATGTTATATTTTGACAATAATTTATTTATCTGCATAAGTGTATTTTTATTTAAGAAGAGAGTATTATTATATATATATGTAAGACCTTTGAAAGTAGAATGATTTTGTAAATGTACTATTCTTTGAACTCCGATTAAATTTTTCAACTATAATGATCAATGACATTCTTATACTTTATATACGTACTGTATGTATACCAGGTATATGTATAGTACTTATATGGAGTATGGGGGTGTTACAATAGTAGCCTAATTTTATGAATTCCAAAACATTAACACTTGAGATAAAGAACCCTAAATGGAAACAGTAGCTATAATTTGGATTTTTATTTAACTTATTCAATTCCATATTTGATCATGCTTTGTTTTATTTCTTATGCTTTAATTAATTTAAATTCAATGCTTGGTTTATTTTATTTATCATGGATGGATGTTTACTTTTTATTGATATTTGGTACCTTTGATGAATGATTTATTTATTATGAATGGTTATTTACTTTTATCAATTTATTTAGATTTCCAAATGTTGTAAGAGGTATGTTTCCACTTGGTGGGTACCTCATTTAAACATCATGTAATTTAATTTGCTTTTCTATTTTAGAACCTATGTAAAGGGCATGTTTCTACCTTTCGGTGGGTGTCCTATTTAGGCATGTGATGTAAGGACATGTTTCCATCCTTGGATGGGTGTCCATTTATTTGCTTTGTTTGGACATTGCTTTGATTTTAATATAATGATGCCTTCTTTTAATTATTGTGTGTAATATGGATAATGTTGTTATATTTAAGAATTTTCTAATATTAAGACTTGTAAAGGAGACCGGTTCCAATGAACCGGGTGTTGTGGTGGTGCTGGGCCATTTCTCACCTTCCCCACACGTACCCAACTTTCCGAACCCATTAAGGGGTTGGGGATTCCTTAGGAATCGAGTCATCCATCCTTTTCTTTTTCTCGGCCCGTCCGAGTGGCGACTCCATTTTCTCTAGACTTAGGTCCATGTTCTCTAAGGCCCCGAGCCTAAACAGTGCCGAAGTCACAAGAACCATTCCACCGGGAGTGGAGGCAAAAATCCCCGCTCACAGCTGGTCCTTCTTTTAATGCTTCTTCATTTGCTCATTCTAGTCCACTAGATATGCCATCTGATCCACAGGGTTTTGATATCAATTACCTGGTAAGTTTTCTTGTTTCATGGTAATTTATGTTATATGTATGCATGATTATGTATGCTCTTACTCTTTTCCTTTCTGGCTCACAGTGGATGCTTGATGAACAAAACAAGAAACTTCAAGAATAGCTGGCCACTAGTAGTCAACAGGTTCCCCATTTTGAAATTTTGTACCATCAATCAGAGCAAAATTTTTAAGACTTCCAGTTTCAGGGGATAAGAGATCCTGGTGCTTCTTCATCTAGAGGCCCCCAAACTAACGACAATGTGATCCTTTCATTTACTTCTGATGAGGACCGTTACAGATTAAAACTCCAAGGCAATAGAGATTCTGGTGCTCCTACTTCGGGCGAACTTGGGATGGGTGATATACCTCCTCCTCCAACAGGCGATGATTTTTTCAGAGCTTTATTTGATGATCTACCACCTCCTTCTTAGTGATGTATAAATATTGTATTAATATATAAGAAGTATAAGAATAATAATTACAATATGTAATTTTTTACCTTTACTGCGACTTTCTTTTTTTTTTTATCATGATTATTACTACGATATAATTATCATACTTTCCTCTTCATTTTTAACATTTACACAGCATCACTACAAAACCAACTACAACACGGCAATTTAAGATTCTTTCGTCGCCAATTCCTTATCCTCATGCATCTCGACCTCACTCTTTCCTTATCAATTTTGGAATATCACAATCCTCCTATATAAATCACTTTTCACGCCATAATTTCATACAGAAACCAAGAGATTTTCCACTTCAACGTAAATATTCCTTTTAACAATTCTAATTTTTCTTCAGCCTTCCACGATGACCGAACTCCATTTGAAGAAAATAAAAGTTATATTTAAAAATATGAATTCCATTCATTGGAAACAAATATCTTGGTTAGAGATTGATACTTTGAAGTGTTTTCAAAATGTTAAATTGGACCATTCTTTTTTACATGCCATGGCTTCTCTTTGGAATGTGAATTCTAAGACATTTAAAATTAATGGCTTTGAAATATGTTCCTTGATTGAAGAATTTGAGGCCATCCTTGGATATCCAAATAATCAACAAATGGCATTACCTATATTGATTTCCAAGACTCAATAGAAGATGCAAATATTACTTCAAATCTCAAAACCTGAAGTTCTACAGTTGATGACAGGTGAGAGAATTCTGCTTGGTCCCTTAATTGACTTTTGCCTTTCTCATTTGGCTCCTACGAAGGCATGGGGATGTATGCTTTGTCTATGCTTGCTTGGCCAATTCTTGCTTGTTTCTTCTGATGGCGATATTGATCCTCGAGTATTGGATATCATGGACCAAATGGAAGGAGGCTTGTCGCCGATACCCGTGATCTTAGTTGAGATTTAGTTGGATTAGGCCAACTTAAATCAGGATCGTGAAAGAGACTGATAGGGAGTCCATTGTTGCTTCAGGTAATTACCTAAACTGCCCTTTCGGGTTTTCAATTTAGGTTTTCTCTTTCTTCTTCTTTTTTTTATATTGCTCTAATTTTTGCCTAGTCCGGCCATGCGGGTTTTCAGAACTAGCGAGCTATCCTAATTTTTGCCTAAGCCGCCCTTGCGGGTTTTCAACTTAGCGGACCCCTCATTTTATTATATTTTATATTGCTCTAATTTTTGTCTAGTCCACCCATGTGGGTTTCAGAATTAGCAAGCTATCCTAATTTTTGCCTAAGCTGCCCTTGCGGGTTTTCAACTTAGCGAACTCTTTTCTCCCTTTTTTTTAATTTAATTTTCCCTCACAGGTTTGGCTTCAGGAGCATCTTTGCTTGCTTGATACTCCATCCATTGATTTTACTAGATATCTACCATGACATCATTCTGCTAGGAAACTACTCCATCCTGCATCTTCATATGCTGATTGGGTTGACTGGATCCATTCACGCGCTGAAGTCAACATCCGTTGGTTGGTACCATGGTGGAAGATTTCTCGTGTCATCATGTGGACATACTTGATGTATGTTCCTCTTGCTGCTCTTCATCGAGGTACTTGTTATGATCCTTGACGGCTTAGCAGGCAGTATGGAGCTGAGCCTCGCGATTCTGAATTCACTCCCGATTTAGAAATGCCTTGCTTGACTGAAGCCTACTTGGATCGGCTGAAGCAAAGTTAGCCTGCATGTTACACTTATCGTTTGCCATAGATTTTACATTTGTCAATAAAGAAAGTGTATTGTTAGGATGAAAAAATAATTAAAGTAATAAAAGATGCTTTTTTTCCTTTTATAATTTGTCATCCCCTTTTGCTATTATGTTTATTTATTCCATTCATATTTGGTCAAATACTTATAACATTACCTTCCACTCACGCGCTTAATTCAACATTGCCTTGGTGGAAGATTTCTCATATCACCATGCGGACATACTTGATGTATGTTCCTCTTGCTGCTCTTCATTGAGGTACTTGCTATGATCCTCGCCGACTTAGCCGTTATTCACTCCCAATTTAGACATGCCTTGCTTGACTGAAGCCTACTTGGATCGGCTGAGGCAAAGCTGGTATACACGTTACACTTATCGTCTGCCATAGATTTTACATTTGTCAATTCATAAAGTGTATTGTTAAGATGAAAAAATAATTAAAGTAATAAAAGATGCTTCTTTTCCTTTTATAATTTGTCATCACCTTTTGCTATTATGTTCATTCATTTCCTCCATATCTGGTTAAATACTTATAACAATGCACATAGAACAATTTTAATATTAATTCTATTTTATTAAATTGGGGAACAACCAGACATAAAGCCAGCATACATAATATCACTCCTGTTGCCAACTAGACTTTAGGGTTTTCTAATTGATGATTTTCTCTCATTTAGCCCTAATTGTTGCCTAGCCCGCCCTTTCAGGTTTTCGAAACTAGCGGACTGCTTTAACTTTTACCTAGGCTGCCATTTTTGGGTTTTCAACCTAGCGAGTTCTTTTTCTTTTTTTTTATACATAAAACCTCTTCAACTTGTCAATGTTCACTGTCTCACTAAACTCATTCCCGTCCATGTCTGATAACTTCATTGCAACCTTATTCATGACTTGTTTCACAACATATGGCCCTTCCCAGCTAGGCCTAAACTACCCTCTTGGATCAGATACATTAGGCTTACATTGTTTCAACACTAAATCCCCGACTTTGAGTTTTCTAATATTAACTCTTCTATTATAAGCTCGAGCTATCTTCCTTTGATACAATTGATGATGATACAGTGCTTTTAACCTTCTCTCTTCTAGTAAAGCTAACTATGTGTATCTGCTCACTACCCATTCTATTTCAGGCAGTTCAGCTTCCAAGACCACTCTTAACGACTTGATCTCAATTTCAATTGGCAACACTGCTTCCATCCCGTAAACCAAGGAGAACGGTGTCATTCCAGTCGGTGTTCGCACACTTGTTCTATATCCCCACAAAGCAAAAGGAAGCATCTTTGACCAATCCCTGTACGTCTTGGCCATCTTGGATAGAATTTGCTTAGTTGTCTTATTTGTTGCTTCTACCGCACCATTAGCCTTTGGTATATAAAGAGAGGATCAATGATGATGGATTTGCTACTTCGAGAATAAATCCTTAACTGTACCTTGAAACTGTACCCCATTGTCTGATATCACACTGTGTAGGACCCCATACCTGCAAATGAGGTTCTTTTTAATAAATCTAGCCATTTGACTTGCACCCAGTTTGTTGAAGGATTCGGCTTTGACCCATTTCAAAAAATAATCTACTACTACTATAATGAAATGGTGACCATTTGTGGATGTCAGATGTATCTCTCCTATAATGTCGATACCCCAAGTGGCAAAGGGCCAGGGTAAAGACATAGAATGTAATTCTTCAGGAGGCATGTGATTCAAGTTACCATACATCTGACATTGCAGGCACTTCTTTACAAACTCTACACAATCTCTCTCCATAGTCAACCAGTAGTAACCTTGTCGAATTATCTTCTTAACTAGGGCCAAACCACTCATGTGTGGACTACAACTTTCGCATGTATTTCTGACATGATATGCTCCACTTCAGGCTTCCTCAAGCATCTCAAATGCACCCCATCAGGCCATCTTTGATATAACTCTCCATGGAAGGTGATGTATTGTAAAGACCACCATCTTATGGCTCTTCTTTCTTTCTTTGTTGCCCCTAACGGGTATCCCCTTTCCTCTAAAAATCATCTTATAGTTTCATACCACACATCATGGTATGTATCAGTTTCCATAATTGTTTCATATTCATAGCAAGGAGTTGATGAACTGGTCAAAATCAAAGGCTTGAGGAATAAGTTGATAGGATTTTTCCATACCAAAGCCAATGTAGCTAGAGCATCAGCCATATGGTTTTCTTCTCTTGATAGGTGTATAAACCTGCACTCCTTGAAGTTCTTCTTCATCCTGGTCAAGTAATGATGGTATGGTTTTAATTTTTCTTCTTTCAACTCCCACTCTCCATTAACTTGGGATACTACTAGCAATGAATCGCCAAAAACTTCCACCTTATCCACCTTCATAATCAGTAGGGTTTCCAAACCAAAGATACATGCTTCGTACTCCACCATATTATTGGTTGCCCTAAATTTCAACTTTTTGGCTAAAGGGATAAGTTCTCCTTTGGACGATTCTAGTATGACTCCCAAACCTGTTCCTTTCCTGTTTACTACTCCATCAAAATACATCTTCCAACCTTGTACTTCAATTGCCTCTAAATGTTCATCCGAAAATTCCAAGACTACCTCTTCACTATCCGATAATGGTTGTTGGGCCAGGAATTCTACCACTGCTCTACCTTTGATTGTTTTTCTGGTCACATACTCAATCTCAAATTCTTTCAATATTATCAACCATCGACCATACTTCCCAATCAAAGAGGGTATCTCCCTTAAGTACTTCATTGGATCCAACTTGGAAATTGCTTGCACACTATAAGATTGAAAGTAATGCCGTAACTTCTTAGAAGACCAAACCATGGTTATTGTAATATCCTCATTTATGCCCTAGAAGTTTTGCATATTGTTGTTGTTGTTATTGTTGTTGTTATTGTTATATATTGGATTGAATGTATATGATGGGATAAGAAAAGAAATTGGGAGGAGAATGCTTGTGTATATGTGTATTGAGAAAGATTTAGGGTTTAGAGAGAATGGTATATGTTGTGTATATGATGATATATATAACATATAAATTGGTCAAATGAAGAGTCAAAGTGTTGGTTAAGTGGAAGAAGATATTTTTGTGTTAAGTGTGTAATTACATATAAGGGCTTAGATAAGACAAAAAGTTAGTAATATGATTGAGGGCATTTTGGTATTTGCTTGGATAAGAATACTTGGTGGAGATTAAAAGCAAAAATTGACTTTGTGTTTTCATCATTTTCTTCTTTCTTCATGGCCGGCTCTCCATTAACAAAAGGGAAAGATAAGTGTTCTTGATGCTAGAAGTGAATTGAAGAAGCAATCCAAGGTTTTGACAAAGGATTGGTGGAATTTCTTCTTCTAAAGTAAGTATTCTCTTGTTTTCTTTGTTTATTTGGAAGTTTTGTTGGAAGTGAATAAGGGTTTGGTGATTTTGTGATTTGGTGGGTTTGAGATGTGTTGTGTTGTGTTTTCAAGTGTTTAATTGATTTTAAGTTATGAGTTTAATTAGAGGTTGTTGTTGGAAATGGTGGAGATGTTGATTTGGAAGGATGGAGAAGAGTGTTGATTTTAGGGTTTTGAGATGATATGTGTTTAATTGTTATATTATTGTGTTGTGAAGTAATTCTTGTGATGAAAATGTGTTAGAACATTGATTTTGTTCACTTGAAACATGTTATATGATGAATATTGTGTTTGAGTGAAATTGAGAAAGTGTTGGTTTTAGTTAAGGTTGTGTTGATGGGTGACACGGCCATATGCATTGGAGAGACACGGGCGTGTCCATCAAAGGTGATGGGAGTGTCAATTGTTTGAATTGGCTACTGCCTCTTTTGTTGTTAGTGACACGGGCGTGTTCCATCAAGTGGTTGGGCGTGTCAATTGTTTGAATTGGCTACTGCCTCTTTTGTTGTTAGTGACACGGGCGTGTTCCATCAAGTGGTTGGGCGTGTCCTACAAATGAATTACATATTGCTTTTTACTTTGTTTCTTTTTACATTGTTTTGATTCTTTAAAGGTTCCATTGTTTCTAAACTTACATATGAACATTATAAACATGTTTCAAACACAAGAATGATCTAATCAAATGAATGTGGAAGATCATAAAGCTATGAATCATATCAATTGTGTTTTGCCCTAATTGCATTATTGAGATTTAGCAATGTTGTTATGCACTTTGAATGGTAATGTGTTTCATGAGTAATGTATATTGAAATGTTGTATCAAAGATGAAATGATAATTCAAATAAGACATGATATGAGACAAAGCCATTGTTATTGGCTAATGTGATTCAATGGAAATAAATGAGGCATGTTTGCCTAAATGATAATGAGAATTGAGAATGAAATCTAAATGAATTGTGTGGCTAATGTGTTATTCCATTTTCAGAGTTTGTTGTTGGTGGCATGCCTAATAAGTGTAACAATCTCTTGAAGTTAGGTTGGATTGGATCCTTGAAGCCTAATAGAGATGTTACCACCCTTGAAGCTAGGTTGGATTAGTTCTTGAAGCCAAGTTGGGTAGAAGCTTAGCATGCTTTGCTCCCCTTGAAGCTTGGTTGAACTTGATCCTTGAAACCTAGTTGGGTATATGATAATGATAAATGTGATATTTAAACCAAAGCATTAACTCTGAAAATTGAATGGCATATTAGTGTGTTTTGGGCCCATGTGTGTGTTTGTTTAGATGTAATTGTTGAATGGTGAAATGTTTGAATAATGAGACCATGCTTGTCTTTGTTTAGTGTTGATTATGAATGATTAAATGGATACAAATGAAGTATATGGAAAGATATTGAAATGTGATTTTGTAATGTGAAAGTATGTGGTTAGTTTTGTATATATGGTGTTACATGTATAATATGGATTGAGAAATGACATTGCATTGCACTAAGTCATATCATTTGCATGATTATCTTACTAAGCCGTTGGTTTAGCGCGATAGTGTTTAATCGCGCAGGTAATAGAGTTGATAGAGTTGAACCTGAGAGCTCTACGAGACCGAGTGAGAGTAGACCTTGAAGATTTGATTTTTGGGAGCTTAAAGATCAGAGCAAACTTGCCAATCATGTATACTTCTTTATATTTTGTAAAGATATGTTTAATATGTAAATATGCACATATTTTATAACTTCCGCTGTGTAATACCTAAATGTATTTATATATCTATTTTGTTTATATTACCAATTGATTACTTACTATCTATAATGTATATTGATAAAGATGATAACATCATTTAAAGTGTTTTAAATGTTAAGAAAACCGTAGCATCCCTATATTTGGTGCACTTATGCTACATAGTTGTGGTTGTAGTGTGTGTGCATTGGATATGGGGGTGTTACAATTGTTTTGGTATCAGAGCCTAGGTTTGAGATTCTCAACCTAGGTAAAATGTAATAAAAAAAATAAAAATAAAATAAAAATAAAATATTTTGATTTTAAAAAGTGGTTTTTGAATAAAAATACATATTTGGGATTGGCAATCTCTGATCATTAATAAAGTGTGTCCTTTTGTGTTTGCAGTGTTAGGTGTTGATGGATCCTCATTTGAGACAGTCAGTTGAGGGTAGTGAGGAGAGCGTTGCTCCTGATGATGGAGCTAGGGTTGATAGTGTTGAGGAGGCACCTGCTTCGGTGTCGGGTAGACCAGTAGGTGATGAGGTTCCGCCAGCTTGGTTTAGGCATATGATGGAAGCTATGAGACAAGCACCTGTGCAACCACAGCCATCACCCCCTCAGCCTTCAGTATCAGTGAGGCACTATGATAAGCTAAGGAAATATGGAGCAGAGGATTTCTTTGGTACAGTTGATCCAGCTGTGGCAGAACAGTGGCTTGATAGAGTTCAGAGGGTATTTGTTCAGTTGCAAGCCACCCCTAAGGAAAAGTTTGACTATGCAAGATCTTTGCTACAAAAGGATGCATATAGTTGGTGGAAAACAGTGCCCCATTCTATGGATGATCCACCAACTTTGTCATATACTGACTTTTTGAGAGAATTTGAATTGAAGTATACTCCAAGGGAGTATAAAGATGGGAAGAAAAGAGAGTTTTTAGATTTGAGGCAGAATCACCGGACCGTGACAGAGTATGAGGTTGAATTTATCCGGTTGAGTGAGTATGCTGGGGGAATTATAGTTGATGAGATTGATAGATGCAGGAGATTCGAGGAGGGATTGCGGCCTTCTCTTATGTGTCATGTGGCTGGTTCAAGATATACTGATTTTTCCCAGCTTGTGGCAGCAGCTCGCAGTGTGGAGAGAGCTCAAGTTATTGCAGCTGCTTCAGAGGAAGAGACTAGAGTTAGGAGGCCCCAGTTCGAGGCAGGGTCTTCTTCTGCGAAGAGAGGAAAGGGGAGTTTTATTCCTCGGGTTGGTAGGAGTCAGAGGCCTACTGGTAGGTCAGTGCAGTCTCAGAGGCAGAGATTTAGACCTGCAGCTTCAGTGGCTAGTGCTCCAACTCCAATGACTCAGAGATCTACTTACCCCATCTGCATTCATTGTGGGAGGCCACATGGTGGTCCTTGTTGGAAAGCAGGGGTAGCGGGAGTTTGTTTCAGGTGTGGGTCACCTGATCACTTTGTGAGAGATTGCCCTGAGAGGCAAGAGCAGGTGTCAGTTGATACTGCAGCTTCTCGGCCCAGTGTGAGGGGAGGTCGAGGAAGCAGGGGCTTTGGCAGAGGAGGCAGAGTTGGGTTCAGTTCCAGAGGAGGTTCTGCATCCAGAGAGAATAGACCAGAGGAGGTGGGATCTTCTCAGAGGATTTATGTGATGCAGAGGCAGCCTGATGCATCGGCAGTCATAGCTGGTACTTTTTCTTTATTTGATACTCCAGTACTTGCTTTGATTGATCCGGGTTCCACCCATTCTTATATTAGTGCATCTACTTTGCCTGTTTTTGATGTGCATGCTGAGTCCCTAGGATTTGATGTGTTAGTGACAAATCCGTTAGGGCATAGTGTGGTTGTGAGTAAGGTGCACCGAGATAGTGCAGTAAGGGTGCAAGGTGAGGAGTTCCTTGGAGACTTGATTGAGATGCCATTTAAGGAATATGATGTGATCTTAGGAATGGATTGGCTATCTTGGCATGGAGCTGTGGTGGATTGTAAAAAGAAAATTGTTTCTTTGAGGACTGTTGATGGTAGAGAAGTGTTAGTATCTAATGAGCAGGAACAGCTAGCCTCCCTATTTATTTCAGCTGTTGCAGCTAGGAGATTGATTAGGAAGGGGTGTGAAGCCTATCTTGCTCATGTGGTGGATACTAGAGTGAAGGGTTCTCCCATTGATAGCATTGCCACAGTTGCTGAGTTTCCGGATGTTTTTCCAGATGAGTTGCCAGGATTGCCTCCTGAGAGAGAGGTGGAGTTCGGTATCGAATTGTTGCCTGGTACCACTCCTATCTCGATTACTCCTTACAGAATGGCACCAGCAGAATTAAGGGAGTTGAAAGTACAATTACAGGAATTATTGGACAAAGGATTTATTCGCCCCAGTGTTTCTCCTTGGGGAGCTCCTGTGCTATTTGTGAAGAAGAAAGATGGTACCATGAGGTTGTGTATCGATTATAGGCAATTGAATAAGGTGACTATTAAAAATAAATATCCTTTGCCTAGAATTGATGATCTCTTTGATCAGTTGAAGGGTGCAGCTGTGTTTTCTAAAATTGATCTGAGATCTGGGTACCATCAGCTAAGAGTCAGAGCTGAGGATGTTCCGAAGACAGCTTTTCGGACCAGGTATGGGCATTATGAGTTTTTAGTTATGCCTTTTGGTCTGACGAATGCACCTGCAGCTTTTATGGATTTGATGAATAGGGTGTTTAGGCCCTATTTGGATCAGTTTGTAGTGGTCTTCATCGATGACATTCTGGTGTATTCGCGGAATGAAGAGGAACATGATAAGCATCTGCGGATTGTGTTGCAGATTTTGAGAGAGAAGCAGTTGTTTGCCAAGTTGTCGAAGTGTGAGTTCTGGTTGGATCAAGTAGCTTTTCTCGGACATATAGTTTCAGCAGAAGGCATTAGAGTTGATCCGAGCAAAGTTGAAGCCATTTTGAATTGGAGTCCACCCAAGTCAGTGTCAGAGGTTAGAAGTTTTCTGGGTTTGGCAGGCTATTATCGGAGGTTTGTGAAAGGGTTTTCTTTGATAGCTACTCCACTCTCCAGATTGCTTCGTAAGGGAGTGAGATTTGTGTGGACTGATCAGTGTCAGGCTAGCTTTGAGCAGTTGAGAGAAATGTTAACTCAAGCGCCTGTTCTTACTTTACCTATAGAAGGCAAACCATATGTGATTTTCAGTGATGCGTCACATAGTGGTTTGGGGTGTGTTCTTATGCAGGAAGGTAAAGTTATAGCTTATGCATCTCGTCAGTTGAAACCGCATGAGCTTAACTATCCTACCCATGATTTGGAGTTGGCAGCTATTGTGTTTGCATTGAAGATTTGGCGCCATTATCTGTTTGGGGAGAAATGTTTTATTTACACTGATCACAGAAGCTTGAAGTATTTGGGTGTCCAGAAAGAACTTAATCTTCGACAGAGGAGATGGTTGGAATTGATTAAAGACTACGACTGTTTGATTGATTATCATCCAGGTAAAGCAAATGTTGTTGCTGATGCCTTGAGTCGGAAGTCTTTAGCAGGTTTGACAGTTTACTCGCTCTCGTTGCTTGTTGAGTTGAGAGCATTGTGTGCCAGTTTTGTATCTTGTGATGATGGTGCATTGTTGGCACAGTTGCATTTGAAACCGGTTTTGTTAGATCAGATCAAAGAAGCTCAGTTGGCTGATAAGAAGATACAGAAGATTGTTTCAGATTGTCAGAGTGGAAAAGGTAGAGATTTTATTGTGAAGAGTGATGGGAGTCTTTGGTTCAAGAGCAGATTGTGTGTACCCGATGATGCTGATTTAAAAAGGGTTATTTTGGAAGAAGCTCATCAGTCGATGTTTGCTATGCATCCGGGTAATACCAAGATGTATCATGATTTAAGACAACATTACTGGTGGATTGGGTTGAAGAGAGACATTGCTGGGTTTGTATCGAAATGTCTCACTTGTCAGAAGGTTAAAGCAGAGCATCAAGTTCCAACCGGGTTGCTTCAGCCGTTGTCAGTGCCTGAATGGAAGTGGGAAAGAGTGACAATGGACTTTGTGTCTGGATTGCCATTGACACAAAGGAAACATGATGCCATATGGGTGATTGTGGATAGATTAACTAAGACAGCTCATTTCCTTCCGGTTCGGATGGATTACTCTTTGGAGAGGTTAGCTGAGCTGTATATCCATGAGATTGTGAAACTGCATGGTGTTCCAACTTCTTTAGTGTCTGATCGAGATCCCAGGTTTACTTCAAGATTTTGGAAGAGTTTACATGGTGCTTTGGGTTCTCGACTGCACTTCAGTACTGCTTTTCATCCACAGACAGATGGGCAGTCAGAGAGGGTGATACAGATTATTGAAGACATGTTAAGGAGCTGTGTCATCGATTTCTCTGGAAGTTGGGATAGATTTCTACCGCTTGTGGAGTTTGCTTACAACAACAGTCACCAATCCAGCATTGGTATGGCACCATTTGAAGCATTGTATGGTAGACGGTGCAGGACACCTCTTTGTTGGAGTGAACTTGGTGAAGGTAAAATTATTGGCCCTGATTTGATTCAAGAAACGGAAGAGAAAGTAAAGTTGATTCGAGGCAGATTAAAAGCAGCTTCAGACCGACAGAAGTCTTATGCAGATCTGAAAAGGAGAGACATAGAGTTTAAGGTTGGAGATAAGGTATTTTTGAAAGTATCTCCTTGGAAGAAGATTTTGAGGTTCGGTCGGAAAGGGAAAATGAGTCCTCGATTCATTGGGCCGTATGAAGTGTTAGAAAGAGTTGGGCCAGTGGCGTATCGACTTGCTTTGCCACCTGAGTTGGATCGTATTCATAATGTGTTTCATGTTTCTATGTTGAGGAGATATAGGTCGGATCCATCTCATGTGTTGCCATTTGAATCTATTGAAATGAGCCCAGACTTGACTTTTGAAGAGGAACCAGTTGCTATCTTGGCACGAGAAGTGAAAGAGTTGAGGAACAAGAGTGTACCATTGGTGAAAGTGCTATGGAAGAATCATGGAAAAGAAGAAGCAACTTGGGAAAGTGAGCAATTTATGCAAGAGCAGTATCCGCAGTTGTTTCAGCTTTGATATCAGGTAATTTCGAGGACAAAATTTCTTTTTAGAGGGGGAGAATTGTAATATCCTCATTTATGCCCTAGAAGTTTTGCATATTGTTGTTGTTGTTATTGTTGTTGTTATTGTTATATATTGGATTGAATGTATATGATGGGATAAGAAAAGAAATTGGGAGGAGAATGCTTGTGTATATGTGTATTGAGAAAGATTTAGGGTTTAGAGAGAATGGTATATGTTGTGTATATGATGATATATATAACATATAAATTGGTCAAATGAAGAGTCAAAGTGTTGGTTAAGTGGAAGAAGATATTTTTGTGTTAAGTGTGTAATTACATATAAGGGCTTAGATAAGACAAAAAGTTAGTAATATGATTGAGGGCATTTTGGTATTTGCTTGGATAAGAATACTTGGTGGAGATTAAAAGCAAAAATTGACTTTGTGTTTTCATCATTTTCTTCTTTCTTCATGGCCGGCTCTCCATTAACAAAAGGGAAAGATAAGTGTTCTTGATGCTAGAAGTGAATTGAAGAAGCAATCCAAGGTTTTGACAAAGGATTGGTGGAATTTCTTCTTCTAAAGTAAGTATTCTCTTGTTTTCTTTGTTTATTTGGAAGTTTTGTTGGAAGTGAATAAGGGTTTGGTGATTTTGTGATTTGGTGGGTTTGAGATGTGTTGTGTTGTGTTTTCAAGTGTTTAATTGATTTTAAGTTATGAGTTTAATTAGAGGTTGTTGTTGGAAATGGTGGAGATGTTGATTTGGAAGGATGGAGAAGAGTGTTGATTTTAGGGTTTTGAGATGATATGTGTTTAATTGTTATATTATTGTGTTGTGAAGTAATTCTTGTGATGAAAATGTGTTAGAACATTGATTTTGTTCACTTGAAACATGTTATATGATGAATATTGTGTTTGAGTGAAATTGAGAAAGTGTTGGTTTTAGTTAAGGTTGTGTTGATGGGTGACACGGCCATATGCATTGGAGAGACACGGGCGTGTCCATCAAAGGTGATGGGCGTGTCAATTGTTTGAATTGGCTACTGCCTCTTTTGTTGTTAGTGACACGGGCGTGTTCCATCAAGTGGTTGGGCGTGTCAATTGTTTGAATTGGCTACTGCCTCTTTTGTTGTTAGTGACACGGGCGTGTTCCATCAAGTGGTTGGGCGTGTCCTACAAATGAATTACATATTGCTTTTTACTTTGTTTCTTTTTACATTGTTTTGATTCTTTAAAGGTTCCATTGTTTCTAAACTTACATATGAACATTATAAACATGTTTCAAACACAAGAATGATCTAATCAAATGAATGTGGAAGATCATAAAGCTATGAATCATATCAATTGTGTTTTGCCCTAATTGCATTATTGAGATTTAACAATGTTGTTATGCACTTTGAATGGTAATGTGTTTCATGAGTAATGTATATTGAAATGTTGTATCAAAGATGAAATGATAATTCAAATAAGACATGATATGAGACAAAGCCATTGTTATTGGCTAATGTGATTCAATGGAAATAAATGAGGCATGTTTGCCTAAATGATAATGAGAATTGAGAATGAAATCTAAATGAATTGTGTGGCTAATGTGTTATTCCATTTTCAGAGTTTGTTGTTGGTGGCATGCCTAATAAGTGTAACAATCTCTTGAAGTTAGGTTGGATTGGATCCTTGAAGCCTAATAGAGATGTTACCACCCTTGAAGCTAGGTTGGATTAGTTCTTGAAGCCAAGTTGGGTAGAAGCTTAGCATGCTTTGCTCCCCTTGAAGCTTGGTTGAACTTGATCCTTGAAGCCTAGTTGGGTATATGATAATGATAAATGTGATATTTAAACCAAAGCATTAACTCTGAAAATTGAATGGCATATTAGTGTGTTTTGGGCCCATGTGTGTGTTTGTTTAGATGTAATTGTTGAATGGTGAAATGTTTGAATAATGAGACCATGCTTGTCTTTGTTTAGTGTTGATTATGAATGATTAAATGGATACAAATGAAGTATATGGAAAGATATTGAAATGTGATTTTGTAATGTGAAAGTATGTGGTTAGTTTTGTATATATGATGTTACATGTATAATATGGATTGAGAAATGACATTGCATTGCACTAAGTCATATCATTTGCATGATTATCTTACTAAGCCGTTGGCTTAGCGCGATAGTGTTTAATCGTGCAGGTAATAGAGTTGATAGAGTTGAACCTGAGAGCTCTACGAGACCGAGTGAGAGTAGACCTTGAAGATTTGATTTTTGGGAGCTTAAAGATCAGAGCAAACTTGCCAATCATGTATACTTCTTTATATTTTGTAAAGATATGTTTAATATGTAAATATGCACATATTTTATAACTTCCGCTGTGTAATACCTAAATGTATTTATATATCTATTTTGTTTATATTACCAATTGATTACTTACTATCTATAATGTATATTGATAAAGATGATAACATCATTTAAAGTGTTTTAAATGTTAAGAAAACCGTAGCATCCCTATATTTGGTGCACTTATGCTACATAGTTGTGGTTGTAGTGTGTGTGCATTGGATATGGGGGTGTTACAGTTATGCAGGTCTTTTCAATGATACTATACTTAATTTCATAAGGTAGGAGCTTTCTACTTAAATAGTAAACTGCATGCTCAATCCCTGACTCATCTGCTTGGGCTAGCATGGCCCCTACTGACTCTTCTTCTACTGCTAAGTATAGTAATAAAGGTTTGTCGGGTTTAGGTGGTTTCAAAACAGGTGGATTTAGCAAATAATCTTTTATTCATTCAAAGGCCCTTTGACATTCTTCATTCCACAGGACCAGCTGATTCTTTTTAAGCAACTTAAAGATAGCTCACAGATTGTTGTGAGCTTTGCTATAAACTTACTAATGTATTGTAATTTACCAATGAATCCCCAAACTTCTCTCTTCGTCTTAGGGGCTGGCATATCCCTGATTGCTTTAACTTTATTAGGATCAATCTCAATGCCATTCGAGCCAATCACATGTCTCAATAATTTGCCTAACGTAACACCGAACACACACTTCTTTGGGTTTAATCTTATCTTAAATTGCAATGTTCTATTGAAGAATAATTCTAAGTTTTGGAAGTGTTGTTCCCTTGTATCCGATTTCACCATCATATCATCAACATATACTTCAACTTCTTTGTGCATCATGTCATGAAATAGTGTGGTGGCCATCTGTTGGTAGGTTGCTCTGGCATTCTTTAAGCCGAACGGCATCACCCTATAACAAAATATATCCCATGTAGTAATGAAAGTAGTTTTGGCTTTATCCTCTTGGGCCATTAATACTTGGTTGTATCCTGAAAATCCATCTACAAACGAGTGTAGCACGCTAGAGGCTGCACTATCAATGAGAACATCTATATGAGGTAAAGGAAAATCATCTTTAGGGGATGCCTTGTTTAAATCTCTATAGTCCACACAGACCCTTATTCTTCCATCTTTCTTTGGCACGGGTACTATGTTGGCTAGCCAATCTGGATATTCTATCACTTTAAGGAACTTTACTTGTATTTGTTTAGTGACCTCTTCTTTAACCAATTCAGCCCACTTAGGTCTTAATCACCTAAGCTTTTGCTTGACAGGTTTTATGTGAGTATAAGTAGGAATAAGATGTTCGGCTATGTCTCGATCTATTCCAGGCATATCCTCATAAGACCAAGCAAATACTTCTTCATATTTTTTGAATATTTTTTCAAATCTCTCTCTCTCATCAGGAGTAAGGTCGGATGTTATGCTAATGTTTTTAGGATTTTTGATTGTTCCCAAATTTAATGATTGTGTGTTAACAGAATTAATATTAAAGATGCTCATGTAACTGCTATTTGAATGCATGCAACCATCCGGAGAAACATCACACAAGTAAGCAAAATTAGACTTTACTGCATTCATTTTGGAAAAGAAAACATCATAATCCTCATCCAAAGAAGACAAATTAAAATTAAAATTAAAATCATTATTCTTAAAATCATAAGGCAGAATGTCTTCAAACTTCTCTTCAACCAGGGCAGCAATCTCCTCCGGAGTCTTCTCAGCTTTCAGGACAGCTTCTTTCTTTCTTTGGAATTGGACTCCTTGTTGGCTGGTAGGGTGAGCTTTTTCTTCACTTGCTCCACTAGCTCGGCAACATTTGCAAAAATTTCAAAACTCGGGATCAACTTTTCCATGAACATGATTGGCTCGGGCTTTCCTTGGAGTCGTCCCATGGCTCGAGCTTTGACAAAGATCTCTTCAAGTGGCGAAAAGCTCATCTTCTCATTCTTCTTTGGCTGGACATCCTTGTTGACTTCATCATACCCTAACCCTTTCTTGGAGATTTGAGTTTTAAAATCTGGAAGGTTTGTCAAACCGGCCTTACCCTTTCCAAGACCAGCTCCGGGAAGGTAGTTCATGCTTTTCATCATGTTCAAGACCTTAGAGTCCACTACTTCATCATCAAAAATTGCAGCTACTTGGAAACCATTGAGAGGCCTCTCAATCATTAGAGCATTAACAACCTCATTATCTTCTGCCTCGATGACTACTGTCTCATCTCTGTTAGGGAACTTGATCTTTTGATGAAGGGTGGAAGAAACTCCACCAAGAGGATGAAACCATGGTCATCCCAAGAGTGAGGCAAAGGTAATAGGTATGTCCAAAACAAAAAAATTCAACAATAGATTCAATTGGACCAACCTTGACAACAGTTTTGAAAGTTCCTTCGGCATGTCTCTTGGTGTTATCATAAGCCCAAATGGTTACCTCGGTTGGGTTTAGATCCCTTGTTGACATGGCTAGTTTTGGCAATATTTTAAGTGGACAAACATTTATGGCGGACCCATCATCAACCATTACACATGGAGTCCTTTTCTCTTTAATTTCTATTTTGATAAAGAGACGGCGGATGTGATCTCTCCCCTCTTCCGATAAATCCGCATCTGAGAAAGATACCGCTCCCATATTAACTTCGCTCTTCTCTTGAATATCTTCACATTTCATTACTCCCTCAATTTTTATGATGTCGATCAGCTCCTCCAGTGTTATAGAGGTGGAAATTGGCATGCTAGCTAAGGCCTTGGCCATAGTTTCTCGGTGCTTTTTAGAAGTAGCCAATAAATCCCAAATGCTAACACTTGCTTGGGTTCTTTTCAGTTGCTTGAGCACAGTATCATCTTCCTCTTCTTTATTCCCTACTTCAATTTCCTTTCCCTTATTAATTTTCACCTCCTTAGGCGGTGGTCTTGCATAAGGCTTACCGGATCTAGTGTTCATTTCTTCATCTTCTTGGTGCTTGGACCAGGTCCATTCCTCCTTCTTTGATACAAGATCGTCATCACTATCGCTTGAATCCCAAAACCCATTGACAACACTAATTGCTACTTTTTTACCCACCATAGCTTGTTTAATTTTGCCAAATACCTCTTCTTCTTTGGTTGCTTCTCCATCCACATCTTGAAAAGAAGACATGATAAAACTTCCATGCAAACCCCCTCCAATCATGAAGATTGCCGGTGGTGGTACTCTATTGAACTTCGGTAATGGGTTGTCTTTGGTGTTTGGCTTGTTGGGCTCAGGTAGCTTCCCACTATCAATCAAATTTTAGATCTCATGCCTCAACCTCACACATCTATCCATGTCGTACCCTTGCATTTGATGAAACTGGCAAAATGCTTTAGTGTCAAAATTAGGTGGGAGAGGGTTAGGCAAAGGACGAGGATTTAAGGATTGTAACAATCCCTTTTTTTGAAGCTTATTGAAAACCCAAGACATCGGTTTCCCCAATTTTGGAAACTGCCTCCTTGTTCCTTGGCTAGTAGCATTAACACCGACTACCTTTTGCATGCTTTGGTTACTAGACTGATAATTTCCTTTCTCATTCCTTCATGTAGAAAAATGGTTCTTCCCTCTTTCTCATTCTTCGATTTACAGACCAGCTTGGAGGAGATCATTGAAATCATAAATGAGTGTATGAGACATCCTTTCACGAAGACTAGGCAACACCCCTCTCACAATCATCCTTATTTGATTAGATTCATTGGGCCTTTTCTTGAGCAAAGCTGCCTTATTTCTCCATCTTTTCACATAGTCCACAAAATTTCCATTTGGTCGTTGCATAATGGACTCAACTTCCATTAAGGTAACTTCCATTTCAACATTGTATCCATATTGTTGGATGAAGGCCTTGTATAGCAGATCCTAACTCTTTTGTGTTTCTTCTTCTAAGGTATTGAACCAATTTTGGATAACAGGATCCAATGAGAGCATAAAGTACCTTAGAGTTTGAGCCTTAGTAGCTCAGGCAGACTGCATAGTAGTGATATATTGCTTCACATGGAGATGGGGATTTTCAGTTCCATCAAACTTCACAAAGGATGGCATCTTGAATTTGTATGGAACTTCTTCGTCTAGCTCAAATAATTTGTCAACTTCGGACATTTCTTTGATTTTCAGCTTCTTCTCAAATTTCTTTTCTAAATCCGCGATCATCATTTCAACATCAGAAGTCTCGATTTTCTCCATAGTTGATCTTTCAACAATCTTCGGTTCTTTCTTCTTGTCTTGAGGATCTTAGAAATATTGAGCCCAATCATCATCATCATCAATGATCACCTTATCATCATCAAAAACCACTTCACCAACTTTAGTCTTCCCTTTGTCCTTTGGCTTCTTAGTGCTAGCGGATGCCTCGGCATGATTTCCTAAAATCGCAGCCAATTGGTTCTTCATGGTCTCACTAGGGCCTCTTTTATTTCTTCCATCTTGGCATTGAGGGCTTCATCCACCATTCTTTGATTTTGTTCCGGCTCCATTGCTTTTGGTGAAAAAGAGATTGAGTCATTGCTAGATTCTTCGTCTCCGGTGTAGGTTGGATTGTTTTAAGCTTTTGAACTGTCGTAATCCAGGGCTGTGAGCCAAAAAGGATCAATGATATGAGATGCAAATGTATGTATGCATGTATGCACAAACAATCAACAAAGATAAGTAGAATGTCCCTTCCAACCTTATAACATCCACACATGAATGGCGAGTCTCTTTTCCTAGGTATATGGTTAATAAAATACCAACATGGGGTATCTTATTTTCGAATAATTTCCTCGGACGTTTCAACCAAAAGTTATATTTTCAAAAATGGAAATCAATCCATGATAATTCCCATTAATTATGTTTTAATCCATTCCACCATCTAAAAGTAGCTTTTATGCTATAATGGATTAAAACTTAAATTAAGAGGTTTATTATAAATAGATTTCTCACTTGAAAAAGTAACTAATGATTCATGCCAAAAACAAGCCCATGATTAATTATTTCTTAGTATAAACTAGGCTCACAATTGATTCTTGATATTTCGTAATTAACCTAAGTAATTTGCAAGCTCTTTGTAAGAAAAGATTGGATGAAAATAACTTTGTTTCTAATCCCATTGTAAAAAGATTTTAGAAAAGATGGGCTTAGTATTTGGGTCATGAGCAAAAGAATTTTTGATTTGTTTTTTAGAAAAGTTTTATGTCCAAAGTCCATCTTGAAAAGTTTTGAAAATAGTTTTGGTCTTTTGGACTTTAAAGAAAGATTTATTTTGAGCATACAAATGTACTTGGGTCATATTAGAAAAAGAATAAACCAAACAAGCCATGATTTAAGCTAAGACAAATTAATCATAGTCAAACAACAAGCATTTAGGGGTAAAACCTAAGGAAAGTAACTAGGCCAATTACATGAGCTTTAGTCTTTGGGTTAAAAGGCTTAGGTTCCCATAGCGAGTATATACCAAATGGTACAAGGCTATGAGTGGTTATGCCATGCTCGATCTCCATACCTTGAGTGAAAGAATGATATCCCTTGCATAACACAACACGGGTAACACGGGCGTTCTAACTCACGCACATAATGTAATATAATATGATGCAATGGATAATATCATTATAAGAAAGAATATAATAATATAAAGACCAACGGAATCAACTTCTCTTATCCCCAGTGGAGTCGCCACTATAAGCGGGGATTTTTGCCCTCACTCCTGGTGGAATGGTTCTTGCGACTTCGGCACTGTTTAGGCTTGGGTCCTTAGAGAACACGGACCTAGGTCCAGAGAAAATGGAGTTGCCACCCAGACAGGCCGGAAAAAAGAAAGGGGTGGATGACTCAATTCCTAAGGAATCCCCAGCCCCCTAATGGGTTCGAAAAGTTGGGTACGTGTGGGGAAGGTGAGAAATGGCCCTGCACCCCCACAACGCCCAGTTCATTGGAACCGGCCTCCTTTGCAGGTCTTAATATTATAAAATTCTTAAGTATAACAATATTATCCATATTATATGCAACAATTAAAATAAAGCATCATTATATTAAAATCAAAGCAATGTCCAAACAAAGCAAATAAATGGACACCCATCCGAAGATGGAAACATGTCCTTACATCATCCATATCTAAACTAAATAGGACACCCACCAAAAGGTGGAAACATGTCCTTTACATTGATCCAAAATATAAAAGCAATTTAAATTACATAATACTTAACTAATGAGGTACCCACAAAGTGGAAACATACCTCTTACAATTTGAATACTAAAACAAACAAATAATAATCATAACAATAAAGAAAATAATCATTCATGGTAAATTAAATAAATCAAGCATTGAAATTAAATCAACCATCAAAACATATAATAAACTACATAATCAAATCAAAAATTAAATAAAGCAAGTAAGGATACAAATTAGGGTTTACTATTTTAATTTAGAGCTCTTTAATTAACATTTAGAGTTTTGGGATTTTAGAATTATTATTGTTATTATTTAGGCTACTGTAAAGATTTTGGAAAATTGGAATGAATTAGGGTTTTATACATTTAAGAAGTAGTAAGGTTTTTTGGTTAATCAAATTAGGGTTTAAGGGTAACATCATGAAATTAGGGTTTTGGAATCCTAAGACATTAGAGTTTATAATTCATGGTTACTGGAATGTGATTTTAGGTTTACTGGATCATGGCTTTAGGGTTTAGATTTATTAGATTGAGTTTTAAGTTCACTGGATTAGGGTTTAGGGTGTTGTTGAATTTTTCATAAAGTTTTGATGCTTTAAGAATTTAGGGTTTAGGAAAACTAGGGTTTACTGTATTGGGTTTTGAGAGAATTAGGGTTTTTTGATATTTTGGAAAACATATTTGATTTTAGGATTTAAGAAAACAGTTTAGAGTTTTATAAAAATAATTATGATTTTTAGAAAATGTAAAGAAGATTAGGGTTTGGAGATTTAAGTAAACATTTGGAAATTTTGGACAAAAAGTTAGGGTTTAGATGAAAATAGTTTGGGGAAAAAAATTTAGGGTTTTAAAGCTTTTGAAAGCGGAAGAATAATTTTAGGGTCTTTAAGGTTTCTGGAAAAAGAAAAACAGTTTTAGGGTTTTAGAGTTTTTGGAAACAGAAGAAACAATTTAGGGTTTTAAAGTTTTTGGAAACAGAAGAGTAATTTAGGGTTTTTGAAGTTTTCTAGAACAAGAAAAACACTTTAGGGTTTTAAGGTTTCTAAAAAGAGAAGAATAGTTTTAGGTTTTTAAAGTTTTGATCACTGATTAAAGCTACTGGATGAACATATTACCCAGTTTAATGATTTAGGTTACTGAAACAAAAATCAATGATAAATGTATTTAAAAGAAAATATGGAAATAACATTATAAATATAATCGAAGCCAAGATTTATAATCAAACCTCCGTTCATTCATTCCACAAAAACTGATTTCTGGATGAACAATGACAAAGGCAGTGTTGCTGCCTTTGATGGATTGTTGATTGCTTTTTGTTACTAATGTCTCTTGTGCTAGGGTTTTTTTTTCCCTTTTTTTTCTCCAATAAAAACTAATTTTTCGATCCATTAATTTTGAGTTTTAATATCTTATTTATAGGAAAAATCATAAACATACTTCTAATTGTTTAAGGAAATTAAAACCAATTAGGAAAAGAAACCAAACCAAATAAAATTTGGTTTCGGAAAAACTGCGTTGGAAAATTGCACTATCGAAAAAATTATTGGCAAAAACTGTGAGGATTGTGAGTTGCAAGGGCCGGCGCTGGGCGGCCAGGCAATTCACTACAGGAATTTCCTGCGGCGAAATGGCCCTGGCCAATTAAACCTTCGGCGATGAATTTTTTCGTCGCCGATTTTTTCGTTGTTGATTTTTATTTTTATTTTTTATTTTTATTTTTTATTTATTTAAGTTTACCATTTTTATTTTTATTAAAAATTATAAATAATAAATATTAAAATAAATATTATTTAATTAAAATACCACAAAAGTTATTTTGGACTATAAAAAATATCGGACCATATTGGGTTAAAAATTAAGGGTCTACAGAAATATTCTAGGGTAAGTCCATATTATTGGTTGAATAATCTAAAGGAAACACCATAAAAGCCTAAGGGATTTGTGCTCTTTTTGCTAACAACCAAGGTTAGTAATTCATTTGTCAAGGATTCCCAACCAAGATCATCACGCTCCAAGATCATGAATTTTTCCCTTCCTAAGGTTTTAAGACAACCCCTAATGTCATTCACAATCCCTAATGATTTTAGATTGAGGGAGAAGAAGAGACGGTTTGGTTCTACGGGTTTATCTTTTAAGATAGCATACCTTTATCTTTCTTCTTCATCTACAAATTTTATCTTACGGCTTCTTCTAGGGGCTTCTTCTTATTGAGAAGGGACAACAATTCCCTTTCCTTTTTTCTTCTCTTGAAGCCTTCTTCTAATGTTCTTTAGGTGCCATTGTTTAGCTTAAGAAAGAATAGATGAAGAAGAGAGTTTGATTTTAGTAAGTTTGAGTGTTTTTGGTGTTTGAGTGTTTAGAGTTTGAAAAAAGAATGTAAAAAACTAATATTGAGGGGTATTTATAGTGTTTAGGATGAAAAATAGACATTTATAACTGTTGGGGATAAGATATGCACGTTTTGATTGAGTTCCAATGGCTAGAAATTTTTAAATTCTAAGGTAAAGTCTGGTCGGACTTTGATAAGTCCGGTGGTGAAATTTGAAAAATTTGAAAAGTATGGTCAGACTATGTAAGGACCTAATGGAATTTAACTATTAAACATAACGGTCATAAAATTTTAAAAAATTTTGGTCGTACCATAGAAAGTATGGTCATACTTTTGCAGAAAAATGGAATAAAAAATTTTCTAATAAGTGCAGCAGGACTAAAGAATGGTCCAATGAGGAAACTCTCAAAATTTAGAATTTTTCTAGGAAAAGGATATTTTTAAAGTGAAGATACAAATATTAGATAAAAAAATAGATATTGATTTGAAATTTTGGATCAATTAATGTAGATTTTTTCAAGTAGCCTTGAGCTTATGAAATTGTGCTCCCATCTAACATTCTAAGTATTGTTTTATGAAGTTCAACCTTTCTTCATTTAGGGGTTTGGTGAATATGTCAGCAAGTTAGTTTTGCGTATCAATGAACTCTAGGACAACATTTTGGTTTTGGACATTGTCTCTTAAGAAATGATACCTAATATCTATATGTTTTGACCTAGAATGTTGAATATGATTTTTGGATAAATTTATGGAACTAGTGTTATCACACTTAATGGGAATGTGTTAAAAAGATTTTCCATAGTCAAATAATTGTTGTTTCATCTAAAGAACTTGAGTATAACAAAAACATGCAGCAACATATTTGGTTTTCTTGGTAGATAGGACAATCGACACTTGTTTCTTGCAAAACCAATAAACTAGGCATTCACTAAGAAAATGACATACCCCGGTCATGCTCTTTCTATCCAAAAGACTACCGGCATAATCGGCATTCGAAAAGTCTAATATGTAAAATGATGTATTCCTAGGATACCAAAGTCCTAAATGCAATATGCCATTCAAGTATTTCAAAATTCGTTTAGTAGCATTCAAATGAGTTTCCTTAGGGCATGATTGAAATCTAGCACACAAACAAATACTATACATTATATCGATTCTAGATACGGTTAAGTAAAGTAGAGATCTAATAATACCTTGATATTTCTTCTGATCTACTGCCTTGCCACTTTCATCCTTGTCAAGCTTTAGAGATGTGCTCATGGGAGTTTTGATTAACTTGCAACCATCCATTCCAAATAATTTGAGGAGTTCCCTTGTGTACTTGGATTGGTTAATGAAGATCCTATCTTTGCATTGCTTGATTTGTAGCCAATGGAAGAATTTGAGTTCACCCATCATGCTCATTTCAAATTCCCTATTCATACAAGAAGCAAATTCTTTACACAAGGATTCATTAGTATCACCAAATATAATGTCATCAACATAAATTTGCACAATTAATATATTATGCCTATTCTTTTTAACAAAAAGAGTTGTGTCTACTTAGCCTTTTGAAAAATTATTTTCGAGCAAATATGCATTAATTCTATCATACCAAGCTCTTGGATCTTGTTTCAATCCATATAGTGCTTTTGTAAATTTAAAAACATGATTTGAAAATTTATAATCTTCAAAACCAGGAGGTTGTTCAACATAAACTTCCTCATTGATAAATCCATTTAGAAATGGACTTTTAACATCCATTTGAAAAAGTTTAAAATTCATGTGACATGCAAATGCAAGTAATATCCTAATAGCTTTTAATCTAGCAACGGGGAAAATGTCTCATCATAGTCTACGCCTTCCTCTTGGTTATACCCTTTGGCTACCAATCTAGCTTTATTTCTAGTGATGAGACCATTTTCATCAAGCTTATTCCTATATACCCATTTACATCCAATAATTGGATGATCCTTAGGTCTAGAAACAAGTTCCCACACATTATTTCTCTCAAATTGGTTGAGTTCATCTTACATAGCAATCACCCAACACTCATCACTAAGAACCTCATCTATTGTCCTTGGCTCAATTTGAGAAATAAAAGCAAAATTAACATCTAAGTGTTTAAGTTTGGATCTAGTAGTTACTCCCTTTGATGTTTCACCAATGATGAGTTCTTTTGGATGATCTTTCTCATATTCCCAATCCTTAGGTAGCTCTTGAGCCTTCTTATTTTGTTCATCATGATTGTTCTTTGGAGAAAATATTTGTTCAGGTGTACCTACAAAATCATCAAGAACACTACCTTTCCTTTGATCAAGTTTGGAAGATTCATCAAAAACAACATGCATCAATTCTTTAACCACTAGAGTTCTGTAACAACCCCCCCTGTCCCAGGCTCCCAGACTGGGCTGGGAGATTGGGCCAGCTTTCCAGAATCCCGCCAGTAGCTACAGTACTAGACTGCCCTCACGGGCCCTCCAACAGGATTTGTTTATTTGGCTCCCTAAGGAGTCACCTCCCCAGATCGAACCCCTGACCTTCTACTTAAGAGAGCCAGCGAGCACAATCCAGTACCAAAACAATTGTAACACCCCTACACCCCATATACGTACACAGCATGCTAATACGATCGTAATATACGTATACTGAATATAGAAATGCCACGGTTTACTAAACAAATGACTCATCTCTTTTCAAAAACATGAACAATTTTAAAACATTTAAAAGAAATAATAAACACAATATATGAAATACTTATTTAAAACGCAGCGGAAAATATAACAAATATTTACAAATACTTATACATCAAAACTCAAGTTTTACAAAACATAAAATATATACATGTTTGGCAGTATGTCTTTGATCTTTAAGCTTCACTATCAACGGCCCAAAATCTAGACTCTACTCGGTCTAGAGGAACTCTCTGGTTCTTCTCTGTCACCTGCGCGATGAACCACAATCTCGCTAAGCCAACGGCTTAGTGGTACAAACTATAATAATATTATACTATAATGAAATGCAAATGTCATAATCTCAAACATATAAACAATTCTCAAGAATCTCATTATTTGATTATTTCATCATTCATACATCACATTGAAAACAAAGACAAACTTGGGCCCATAAGACACTAATATGTTATTCAAAGTTCAGAGTTATTGCTTTGGTCTATATTCATAATCATCAAGCCCGTAGGCAATATATACATATATATCTCTATCCATGGATAGGGTAACAGACCCAGTCTCTTGGACCTCAACTCGCTAAACTCAAGGAGATCCTCAACCCGGCAAGACTGTTACCTGTAACAGACCCAGTCTCTTGGACCTCAACCCGGATAAACCAAGGAGATCCTCAACCCGGCAAGACTGTTACTATAATTCACATTTCACATTTATCAACTGGAATCGGCTTACGACCCGGTCTTTTCACCTATCCAGTACTTTATAGGCATGCCGCCAAACTCAGAACTCTGAAGGTTGAATAACACATTAGACACATAATCTTTTCATTTATATCTTTATACATTTCTTTCTCATCATTATAGCCAACAACCATGGCTTCATATCTCATCAAGATAATATACAATATCAATTGCATTAACACCATCATCATAGCCAATCACATTGGTTTTATATCTCATTATATCTCAAATTACATTAAATCAATTGATCATTCAAGTATACACAACCAATTGCATAAACATACCTTTCATATTTCATCAAATGTTTTAACCCTGTAATCAATTACTTAGCATATGTATAATCAAATATGTTAAGTATCAAATCATGTGAGTGTATGCAACAATGTAGTTTGTACTTACCTTAGGAACAACTCATACCAATCTACAACCTTTCTCTTTCAAGAATTCTTCACCACCTAGGTTAGGACAATTCAACCTCTTCAATACCTAAACCAAAGGTGATAATACATACTCACTCAGAGATACACATGAGATAATAAGACTAAGAACCAACTAGGGCAAACCCTATACATGACACGCTCAACAACACGGGCGTGTCCCTGACCGTGCCCTAAACTCACAACACAGAAGCTTTGACACGCTCAGAACCACGAGCGTGTCATTGAACGTGTAATACATTATGTCTCATAGAAACATTAACACGTCCAAAAACATGGGCGTGTTCATGGCCGTGTCAATTCCTCACCAACATAGTAGCTATGACATGCTCAGTGACATGAGCGTGTCACTTCTCGTGTCACCCATCCAAAAACACAGAACCATCGACACGCCCAAAGACTTGGCCGTGCTCATGGGCGTGTCAGGCCAAAAATCCATATTCCGGCAACATCAACAACACAACCAACAAATCACTTCCTTTCACCAAAATCCACTTCAAACAAACTTAGCTCAACATACCCAAGAACCATAACAAACTTGCAAAAACACCAAAACAACTAAAAGCATACATCCAATACAAATCAAAATCATCACCACAAACCCAAAACACAACCACAATACTTTCACTTCCAACAACTTACTCTTTCCTTTAATCCAACCCCAAAATCCAAAATCACTTGAACTAAACACTCTTAAACACATCTTAATCAAACATAATCACATACCATCAATAATCAACCAACAAACTCAAACACATCTTAAAAGAAAATCAAGGAATCAAGAGGAAACTTACCAAGGATGAAGAAACTCTTAAATTTCCAACTTGATCACTTGAAAACTTCCTTAGATCTTGAGTTAGAAGATCAAATCTCTCCCTTGTTCTCTTGTTTCTTTGCTAGCCGGCGAAAAGGAAAGAAAAGAAAGAGAACCATGCAGAAAGAAAGAAAGAAAGAAGGAAAGATAGAAAGCAAAGTCAACATCTCATCCACTATCTCCTCAAAACCCTCTCCTCCAAGCAATTAACTATTAAAATATTCCATTTAATCTCTTCCACTCATTTTAAATTTCCTTCTAATTAATTATTAAATCAAAAATACATAAATATCTTCTTTAGTTGACCATCCATTTGACTTGAATATATGTTGTATATATTTCCATATATACAACATATAAACTCTCTCTTCACTTCCTTTCTCTTACCAATTACACAAATACATTAAATTCAATTAAAACAACAATTATATCAAAACTGCTAGGGTACATTTTGGGATATTACAAGTTCTTTTATTGAAAACTCTATATGCTTTGCTAAATGATGAATATCCTAAAAATATGCCTTCATCCGATTTGGATGAGAATTTTTCAAGATTATCCTTGGTGTTTAATATAAAGCATTTGCATCCAAATACTCTAAGGTATGAAATTTTGGGTATTCTTCCATTCCATGGCTCATAAGAAGTTTTGTTTATCAAAGGTCTTTTATAGACATAATTTGAAATATAACAAGCAGTATTAACGGCTTTTGCCCAAAAGTAAGATGGTAGCTCATACTCATTGAGCATTGTTCTAGCTATTTCAACTAAAGTTCTATTTTTTCTTTCAATCACACCATTTTGTTGTGGTGTTCTAAGAGCTGAAAAGTTATGTGAAATACCAAGTTCATTACAAAAGTTTTCAAAATTTACATTTTCAAATTTTTTGCCATGATCACTTCTAATAGATGTGATCACATAGCCTTTTTCATTTTGAACTCTTTTTGCAAATATTTTAAAATGGTTAAAAGCTTCATTCTTTTGAGCTAGGAAATTTACCCATGTAAACCTTGAGTAGTCATCCACAAGTACAAATGCATATAATTTTCCACCTAGGCTAGCAACTCTATT
Organism: Garcia nutans; assembly: GCA_947685225.1. Taxonomy (NCBI): domain Eukaryota; kingdom Viridiplantae; phylum Streptophyta; class Magnoliopsida; order Malpighiales; family Euphorbiaceae; genus Garcia; species Garcia nutans. Next base: position 33,359,730 of record CANTUV010000013.1, read on the forward strand.
TGGTCCAAAAAAATCTAAATGAATAAGTTCTAAAGGTCTAGATGTACTTACAACACTTTTAGATTTAAATGAGCTTTTATGTTGCTTACCAAATAGACAAGGTTCACATGTTTTATAGTTATTAAATTTGACTTTCGGATGACCATCAACTAGCTCATCTTTACTAATGCATTCCAAATGATCCATACTACTATGTCCTAGTCTTCTATGCCACAACTAAGCATCATTATAAGTAGAAATCAAACATTCAAATGCGTTGTTGAAATTTATGTCAATTCTATATGTGTTACTGATTCTAGCTCCTTTAAATGTAATTTCACCATTTAAATTTGTAACTTTGCATCCTTTGGAATCAAAATTTACATTATATCCTTTATCACAAAATAGACTATCACTAAGCAAATTGTGTTTCAATCCATCAACAAGCCAAACATTTTCAATTAAATTTTTACCAAGCATGCCAATGGAGCCAATGCCAATTATTTTACATTTAGCATTGTTTTCAAAAGTAACATTACCTCCATGCTTATAAGTGAGAGTTGGAAAGAGCTTTGCATTCCCCATCATATGCCTTGAACATCCAGTATCCATAAACCAAGAACTCTCTTTGATAGAAGAATTTAGACATACCTACAAAAGCAATAATGTTTGTCTTCTTTTAGGCACCCAAATGAAGTTGGGTACTTGGGGGTTAGTAGTAGAAGGATCCTCTAACTTGAGATGAGCCTTCCTAATATTGCAAAATGTGCTCTTATGACCAAATTTCATACAATATGTGCATTGATACAATATTCTATACTTGCGCACTTTTCTATTGAAATTCACACAATTACACGTATGAGTTGGTTTTTGTGTATTTTTGTTTTTGTATTCATGCCTAGTGTATATTAATGCATGATTTGCTCTTAGAACCTTAGTTCTAGAGTTTTATGTACCTAATGTAATCCTTTTAGGATTTTTAGGCTTAGTTTGTGCATTGGTGTTCTTTACAACTTCAACAGTAGAGGTTTGAGTTGTAGATGCTTTTACAAATATGGGTGTTCTAGATGTAGCATTGAATGATCCATTGAAGCCTAAACCATGTTTCAAGGAAGGTGACCTTTGATTACCAATTAATGTATCTAATGCTTCTTTTCCTTTATGAAAATTTGAAATTGATTCCTTAAGTTCCTTTAGTTCATGCTTCAAATTTTCATTTTCCTTGATCAAATTTTCTAAGTTATGTGAATTTTTATTCATTGTATCAAGTAATTTCAATAATTGTTCGTTTAAGGCCTTTAATTCTAAGGTAGAATTTTTTTAACTAACAAAGTCTTTTCCTAGCTTAAAGCATTTATCCTTATAAAATTTCATCTTAAGATTCATATGTTTAATCATATTATTATCATCTAAAGCATTATCATAATATTCAATTAAATTCAAGGGTTGAGTACGTACCTCATTGGAGTCTTTTTCATCCTTAATAGTCATGAGACATAGATTAGCAATTTCTTCCTCATCTTCTTTTTCTTCTTCACCTGAGGAAGAGTCATCCCATGTAGCTTTGAGTGATTTCTTCTTTTCTTTATCCCACTTCTTTTTGTTCTTCAATTTGAAGCAATCTTACTTGATACGCCCAGATTTGCCACATTCATAGCATTTTATTTCATACTTTTTATCTTTGAAGGAAGTCTTAGAAAGTGTACCTTTGTTAGTTTGCAATCTTCTCTTTTTCTTCCAATCATTCATCCTTTTAGAGAACATTGCCATTTCTTCTTCATCATCATTATCTACATTGCTTGAGCTCTCAACTTATTTGATTGCTTTGAGAGCTATTGCTTTCCTCTTTCCCTTCTCACCTTGTTCTTGATTTCTTTTGGTGTGCAATTTGAAGGTGAGTAGTTTTCCAACAAGTTCATCGATTTTCAAGGAACTTAGATCAGGAGCTTCTTCTACTGAAGAAACCTTACACTCAAAGTTCTTATTGCCTCTAAGTGCTCTCAAGATTTTGCTATTGACTTCATCTTGATCATATATTTTGCCATATTTCATTAATTCTTTGACGATGACAAGCAATCAATTTGTCATGTCGGTAACATTTTCGTTGGACATCATCTTGAATAGCTCATACTCATGTATATACATTTGCTTCTTAGTGAGCCTCACTTGGGTAGTACCCTCATGATAGTTCTCAAGAGTTTTTCAAATGCAATGAGCACAAGTGAGATGTTGGACTCTCCCATCTTCTTCTATTGAGATAGAATTCAACAAGATGGAGGTTGAACTATGGTTTTTTTAATCTATCTTTTGTGTTGGCATTTGACCATTGTTATTTGGGAAGAGGAACTTGGACATCCCCAACTTCATGAGTAGGAGGCTTCCACCCACTTTCAACATAGTCCCAAAGCTCTATTCCCTCACTATCTAGAAACAAAAACATTTTGTGTTTCCAATAGGAATAATCAGTTCCATCAAAGTATGGTGTAAGAAGAGAGTTAAGATGAAGAAGAGGTTGCCATTTTAGATCAAATTTCACAATTAAGTTTAAGAAATTGACAAGCTCTGATACCAATTGTTGTCCCAAGATAGCAACCAAGAGGGGGCGAATTGGTTGGCTTAAGAAAAGATGGTTAATTCAAAAAATTCAAAGATTAAAAAGAAGTGTAAAAGATTAAGTAGAAGATGGAACACAAAGAATTATAGTGGTTCGGATTTACCTTAATCCTACATCCACTTCATTAACAAAGATTAAGGTTCCACCAGCTTTGAGTTTTTACAAGCTTAACTCTAACTTGGTGATTTCCCTAGCTCACACCAAACTACTTACAATGGTTTGAGATTACTTCCTCACAACCCTTGCAAAAGTTTTCCCAGGCTCACTCTCACAACCTAAGTGTTTTCAAGCTCACACTCAAACTTAAGATGGTGTTTACTGCTCACACCCAACACTCAATTAATACAAAAAGTGATTTTGATGCAAATAAAAGAAAGATGTTCAAGAAGGCTATTACAAATCAAAAACTTCTTAAACATGAAGTTACATAAGGTATTTATAGCCTTCAAGTCGAGAATTAGCTGTTTGAAGTTGGGTCCAACATGTTTAATTCTTGTCTTCCACAAATTTCTCGGCCAGAGCAATATCCTAGTCTGACTTATAAAGGTGTGGTCCGGACAGAATTATGCATAGTTTGGTCAAAGTATTTAAAATTCTACTCAACACTCTTCCAATGGTTAGTCCATGTGGCTTCCACTTATTGAGTGGAGATTCATCGACATCTGACTTGAGTAATTTTTAAATAGTCCGGTCGATATTGTATCAGGTCTGGTTGGACTTTCCTTATTTCGTCCAATCCTTGGGCGTACCCTTAACTAAGAAACCTACTGGATATTTTGGAAAATTGGCTTGTATGGTCCAGTTAAAATGTCATTGAATCCGATCGGACTTTTGTGGTACTCTAATAAAATGGGAGTACTTCTTATCGTGAATCCTTCTGTGTCTTTTTGGCTCATTTGGTCATCAATGGTCCGGTCGATCTTCTATATGGTATGATTAGACTTTTCATATTTCCTTCAAAGAAAATAACTTCCTACAAAATGAAAAGGAGGGTTTGGTAAATTCAATTTGATTGCCTAAGATAAAAAATAGGAGGGTTTGGTTAACATTAATGACTAGGAATTTAATAATATGTAGACCTGAAAAGGAGGCTGATACCAATGAACCGAGCGCTGTGGGGGTGTTAGGTCATTCTCACCTTCCCCACACTTACCCAACTTTTCGAACCCACTAAGGGGTTGGGGATTCCTTAGGAATCGAGTTATCCACCCCTTTCTTTTTCCTATCCTATTTGGGTGGCGACTCCATTTTTCTCTGGGTTTAAGCCCGTGTTTTCTAAGGCCCTAAGGCTAACAGTGTCGAAGTTGCAAGAACTATTCCACATGAGAGTAGGAGCAAAAATCCCTGCTCACAGTGGCGACTCCACTGGGGATAAGAGAAGTTAATTTCGTTGATCTTTATATTATTTTATTCTTTCTTATTATGATATTATCTATTGCATCATATAGATTGCATTGTGTTAATGAGTTAGGACACCCCTATAACGCATGTTGTGTTATGTAAGGGATACTATACTTTTACTCAAGGTATGGAGATCGAGCATGATATAACTACTCATAGTCTTGTACCTTTTGGTATATACTTGCTATGAGGACCTAAACTTTTCAACCTAAAGACTAAATCTCATGTAATTGGTCTAGTTACTTTTCTGAGGTTTTTACCCAAAGTGCTTGTTGTTTAACTTTGATTAATATATATTGGTTTGAACCATAGCTTATTTAGTTTGTTCTTTTTCTAATATGACCTAATTATATTTTAAGTTCATAATAACTTTTTCCATTAAATCTAAAAGACCAAATTTCAATTTTCAAGGTTTTCAAGATGGTCTTTGGTTCTTTGAAATAAAATTATTTTTCCAAAGATTACAAACTTTTTTCTTAAAAGAGCTTTCAAACTATTTAGGTCAATTATTGAATACCAAAACTCAATTTTGGGCCTAATTTATAATAAGAATCATTAATCATAGGCTTGATTTTGGCTTTAATCATTAGTTGTTTTTCCAAATTGGAAATCTATTTATGATAAACTTCTTAATATTGTTTTAATCAATATAACATAAAAGCTATTTTTAGTTGATTCAATGGATTAAAGCCTAATTAATGGGAATTTTCATGGATCGATTTCTATGTTTGAAAAATATAACTATTGGTTAAAATCGTCTGAGGGAAATTTTCAAAAATAGAATATCTGATAAGTGTATAATTGATGATATTTTTGTCCCTATTTCTTAATAGATTTATCGTCAAATTGAGTTTAATTTGTTTGTTCAAGTGGTTATTAGGGTTTATTCCAGGAACTTAAGGTTATTTAGGCCATAATCACTAATGAAATACAAGGGAAGAAGCTATTTTGGGCAGATTCTTTAAGTGACACGCCCAGTGACATGGGCGTGTCCGTGGCCGTGTCCCTATCGCAACATTGCAGTAGCAACAACATACCTAAGGACATGGGCGTGTCACTGCCCATGTTATTAAAGTTCAAAACAGCACTGTTGACACGCCCACAGACACGGGCGTGTCCATGGGCATGTCAGGTAAAAATATCTGAGCTATAAAATTTGAGCTAAAGAGCGAATTAGGGATATAGAGTTTATTTTTTAGAGCTGGCCTCCCAAGAAAAAGAGAGTTTTTGGTAGCCAAGAGTGAAGGTGAAGACCCAATTCCTGCAAGATTTAAACCAAGATTCGAGGATTGAAGTGAAGAAACACAAATTGTTCATTATGGATTGTTTGAATTCTTTTACTTATTTCCTCTATTTTGGTTTTCTGGTTTTGAACATGAGCTAAACATTTTAGCTATCTAGATATTGATGAACCCTAGCTTTATTGTATGGATTGAATAGTTCTTATTAAATTAAATCATTTGATTGAGTTGTTTTATCCTTTTGATTCTAAATTTCTTATTTCCAATTGATAATAGCATGCTTATTAATTGGTTACAATTTTCATATTATTGACTTGAGAAAGGTTGATATGAACAGAATGTTCATTAGGATTGAGGGTTGATTGGAGTGCTAGAGATAGACTTACAAGACCCTTTAGTTTAAAGTTCATTGTTCTTATTGCAAGATCTATTTAATTATGCTTGAGAAGAGATTCCTAGCATTCTACTTAATAATTAGGGATTAATTTACTTGAGAGAGGTTTTAATCTAATTTAGGGGAATGCCAATTCAACTCTATTAATTGATTTAATTGAATTGATATTCATAAATACTTCTTATGGCTAGGGGGATTCAATATCTGGATAGTATTTTTACCATGAACTTTTGTTGCACAATATTCAATTTTTCTTCACTTTAGTTTATTGAGTAATTTGTCTTTTATTTTAATCATCACATAAACTATTGATTCACTAAATAATAGTTAAAATTTGCACTAATATTTGACCTTGTCCCCAGTGGAATGATATCTTACTCACTGTTTTATTACTTGAGCGACCCGTGCACTTGCGGTAACACTGCAATAGCATAGATCCATTGTCGTCAAGTTTTTGGCGTCGTCGTCAGGGACAATGGTTTTCAATATTAGTAATATAATCAAGACTATTGATTTAGTTTTTATTTTATTTGTTTTAACATTAGTTCTTGCTTGTTGATTGTCATTCTAGGTACTTCTTCCCATTTATGACTCAAGCTAGCTCTTCCCAACTACTTGAATTAGATCAAGAGCTAAAGAGAACGTTGAGGAGAAAGCAAAAGGAAGAAGAGGAAGCAATTTTGGCAAAAATGGAACCAAACTTTGAAGATCTTAGCTCAGAAGAAGAACTGGAAATGATGGCAGGAAATGAGCCAAGGACAATGCAGGAATTTGCTAGGCCTACTCTTAATGGGGCCAATTCAAGAATACAGAGACCGGTAGTTGCTGCAAATAAATTAGAGATAAAGACAAATGTAATTCAAATGGTGCAGCAGACTTGTCAGTTTGATGGGTTCCTAGATGAAGATCCTAATGCACATATTGAGACTTTTCTAGAAATATGTGACAAATTCAAGATACAAAATGTCTCCGAAGATGCAATTAGACTGAGGTTGTTCCCATTCACACTTATAGATAGACTGAAGAAATGGGTAAAATCTTTCCCCCTAAACACTTTCACAACATGGGGTCAATTGGTAGAAAAATTCTTAGAGAAATATTTTCCACCGTCCAAGACTGCCAAGTTGAGGAATGATATTTCATCTTTTCTCCAGCTAGATGGTGAAACTCTTTATGATGCTTGGGAAAGATTCAAAGATTTGTTGAGAAGGTGTCCTCACCATAGGCTTCTATTGTGGCTACAGATTCAAACTTTCTATAATGAATTGAATTTTGCAAGTAAGCAGTCCATCAATGCAGCTGGCGGAGGTACTATAAATAATAAAATACCTGAACAAGCAAGGGATTTGATTAAAGATATGGCCCTTACCAATTATCAGTGGCAAACTCCAAGGGAACAAGGAAAATTAAGGGTTACTAGTTCACATCAATTGGATCCTGTAGTTGCTTTGAAAGCATAGTTGGAAGCATTGAATAAAAAGATTAATTGTTTAGCTTCATCTTCAGGGAAATCAATACAAGTAATGTCATGTGAATGGTGTGGGGGTGGACATCAAAGTCAAAATTGTCAAAGTGGCAATATGTTTGCTAGACAAAAGTAGGTGGATTATGTTGGAAACATGCCTAGGCAATAGCAGAACAACCCTTATAACAACACATATAATCCAGGGTGGATAAATCATCCCAATTTCTCCTGGAATAATCAGAATAATCCAAGGCCTCCTCCTGGATTTCAGCAGCCTCAACATCAACAAGCTGCCCTCCAAGAAAGAACAATTTGGAGGAAAAGATGGAAAAGTTTATAGCAGCTTTGAAAACCAGATTTCAATCAACAGAAACTACCTTTAAAAATCAGCAAGCCTCCATTCACAATTTGGAAAATCAGGCGGGGCAAATTGCCAAGTTACTCAGTGAACGACCATAAGGGAGTTTACCCAGCAATACTGAGGCAAACCCGAAGGATTAGCTAAAGGTAATTACTCTAAGGAGTGGAAAGGAAATTAAGGGTGGTGTAGTTGAAAAAGAAGCGGAGTCACAAGCAAAAGAGGCTGAGACACAAAAAGCAGAAGAAGATGACTCTACTGTCACTTTGGGAGAGAAGGTTGCAATGGGAAATGAAAAAGAAAATCAACCTTAAGAAACCAGTCCAGTAGTGAAGGAATACAGACCTCGAGTGCCATATCCAGTAAGGTTAAACAAGGATAAGACGGATGCTTAGTTCTGTAAGTTCCTTGAACTCTTTAAACAACTGAACATTAATATTCCATTTGCTGAAGTTTTATCGCAGATGCCCAAATATGCTAAAATTTTGAAAGATATCCTTTCTAACAGAAGGAAACTTGAGGAAGTATCTTTGGTATAATTTTCAAAAAAGAGTTCAGCAATTTTGCAGAAGAGATTACCTAAGAAATTAAAAGATCCTGGTAGTTTTACTATTCCATGTTTGATAGGTAATCTTGAAGTTCAAAGTGCATTGGCTAACTTAGGGGCTAGCATAAGTGTTATGTCCTACAAGATGTTTAAAGAGTTAGGTGTCGGAGAACCTAAACCAATACTCATGACCATTCAACTTGCTGATAAGTTAGTAATTCACCCTCGTGGAATTATAGAGGATGTGTTGGTAAAAGACGGGGAATTCATTTTCCCAATGATTTTGTTGTCATTGATGTAGATGAGGATGCAGATGTTTCGCTTATCCTTGGTAGGCCATTTTTGAATACAGCCCATGCCCTTATAGATGTCCATGATGGCACATTAACCTTAAGAGTGGGAAATGAGAAAGTTGTTTTTAATTTGCATTATGCTATGAAGTATCCACTTACACTCAATGAGGTGGATTCATGCAATGATATCATTGAGCATGAAACATTAAATTGTGTTACTAACATTATTTCTAATGATCCCCTTGAGTTGTGTTTATTACAGGATAATGTTGAGGATTAGGAAGCACTGGAGCAACTTGCTTATCTTGAAGCAAGCAAGTCATTTCAGAGTCAGGCATATGAAACCATTCAAATGCCAAAAGAACAGAAGCTGCGACCATCTATGATTGATCCACCTAATTTAGAACTCAAGATCCTTCCGGATCATATTGAGTATGGATTTCTGGGAGAGGAGAATAAATTTCCAATTATTTTAAGTTGCCACCTATCTTCTGAGCAGAAGGTAAAACTCATTGAGCTATTACAAAAACATAAGCAGGTTATAGCTTGGAAGATAGCAGACATCAAGGGTATTAGTCCGTCCTACTGCACTAACAAAATACTGATGGAGGATGAGTTCAAGCCAGTGGTGCAACCACAATGGAGACTAAACCCTAAGATGAAAGAAGTAGTTAAAGCTGAAGTGATCAAGCTACTTGATGCTGGAATTATATATCTAATTTCGGATAGCTCTTGGGTGAGTCTGGCTCAAGTAGTACCAAAGAAAGGAGGGACAACGGTGGTTCCTAATGAGAATAATGAGCTAATTCCAACTAGAATAGTTACAGGTTGGAGGGTTTGCATTGACTACCAGAAGTTGAATGATGCAACTAGGAAAGACCATTTTTCTTTACCCTTCATTGATCAGATGTTAGAGAGATTGTCCGGGCATGAGTATTACTGCTTTTTGGATGGCCCTTTAGGCTACTTCCAAATTCCTATTGCCTTAGAACACCAAGAGAAAACTACATTCACCTACTAATATGGGACATTCGCATATCGAAGGTGTAATATCCCTAAGTGTGCTTAGAAGTTATGATAATGTTGTTATTATTGAATTGAGTGTGTGATTGATAAGTGGTAATTATGTTGTTTGAAGAAAAGCATTGTGTATAGTGAAGTGTATATGTTGTGTATATGGTCATATATATATAATATAAGTTGGTCAAGGGAAGAGGATATTTTATTTGTGATTGTGAAATTACCAACATGGGCTTGTAAAAGACAAAGGTTTAGTTATATGGTTGAGGGTAGTTTAGTAATTTTCTTTTGGAAGGGTATTTAATGCCTATTGACTTTGTGTTTTCTTCATCATTTCTTCTTCTTCTTCTTGTTGATGGCCGGCTCACTCAAAGACAAAGGAAAGCAAGAGAGCAAGTGATGATTTTGGAATTTTAAGCTCAAAAGTGAAGGAAGATCTCAAGTATACAAGTTGGAATTTCAAGAATTTCATGATTTTAGTAAGTTTTCTCTTGTTTGCCTTTGTTATTTTTGAAGATGTGTGTGAGTTGAGTTAGGGTTATTGATAGTATGATTAAGTGTGTTGATGATTTGTTGATTAGAGTTGAAATTGATTTTAAAATAAGAAGTTAAATTGGTGTTGGTAATGGAAGAGTAAGAGTTGTGTTTAGTGAATATTTTTCTGTTTTACAATTAGTAAAGGCTGTGACTTGTATGATTTTTAATTAATTATAGAAAAATGTTCTTGAAGTGAATTTTTGATATGTTGTGCCTCTATGAGTCTAGAATGACTGAAAAATATGTTGATTCGATTTTGGAATGGTTATGAGTTTAGAAAGATTATTTTTATTAGACCTGTTCCAGCAGGTACCTTAACTGAGACAGCTATATTTCGGGATTTTTAATAAAATGTAGAAAAATCATTTCCAATTGAATTTTGGATATGTTGTTGCTTAGTGAGTCTAGTATTTGATAAAAATAATTTGGAACCACGTTGATTGAATTTGATTTATGTAATTCACAAAGTTCAGAACTGCTGCCAGGATGCAGGGCAATTGGGGCAGTCTGGTTAGGTGAACTATTTGACCAAGATTTTGTGTTCAGTTTGATCTGAAATTTTAAAGGAATGATTTTAAGATACAAAACTAAATTCTGTAAAAATTTTAGAATTTTTAGTCAAGTAGATTATTTTATACAATTTTTCAAAATAAGGATAAAATGGAGTCTAAAACCAGAATGTACTATTCATATGGTCATTTTGCTTATATTCCTTTTGGATTAGGTTGTGAAGAGGTTGAATTGCCCTAATTTGTGAAGTGAAGAACTATTGAGTGGAGAAGAGTTTAGAGTGGTGTGAAATGTTATTAAGGTAAGTACCAATGTTACATGATTGCATTGTTAATGCATATCACTAATGTATTTTGATGTGTTTATATCATTAATGATATGTATATATATAATTGTGTTATGGGAAAATGAAAGATGTGAATGATTTGATGAATATTAATGTATGAGAATACAATTGATTGAGTATAATTAAATAATGTTAGGTAAATTATTACATTGTTAATCTAATGTGACTTGTATAGTGTGAAAGAGAAGAGGATCATTCAACAAGGTATGAGCTATGCAAATTTATTATGATAAACACTTTTATGAAGAATTACTTTAATGTACTTTGTAATGTTATAGCAATGATGCTATATGTATAATGTGAATCATGTGATTGAATAATGATATGTTCATTTGGTTAATGTAATTGATGTTGAGTATTATAATGATGATGCACATGATACTATATGAACAATACTATGTTTTGTGTATTATGAATCTTGTGAATTGTATTGTGCTATATGAATAAGGTACTTTGTAATGTTATAGCAATGATGTTATATGTATCATATGGATTGAGATATGATATGTTGTGAAGCCATTGTAATTGGCCATAATGATTCAAATGTGAGATGAAGCCATTGTGATTGGCTATGATGATCTAATTGAAAGAAATAAGGCATGTTTGCCTAGATGATAATGAACATTGAGATTGAAATTGATAATGAAACAATAAGTGAAATATGTGTTTAATGTGTTATTCAGTCTTCAGAGTTCTGGGTTTGGAGGCATGCCTATAAAATGAAAAAGGTAACAGTCTTGCCGGGTTGAGGATCTCTTCAAATTGAGTTGAATTGAGGTCCAAGAGACTGGGTCTGTTACACTATGAGAATTGTGAATATGAAATATATGATTGGTAACAGTCTTGCCGGGTTGAGGATCTCCTCATGATGAGTTGATGGTCCAAGAGACTGGGTCTGTTACACTATCCATGGATAGAAATATTGATATATGATGCCTACGGGCTTGATGATTATGATTATAGACCAAAGCAGTAACTCTGAACTCTGAATAACATAGTGGTGTCTGTTGGGCCCGAGTCTGTCTTTGTTGTCAATGTGATATACAAATGTTGAAAGAAATGGATAATGAAATCTTTGGTATACTTCATTGGACATGTGATTGATGATATGTAATATGTGCGTTGAAATATTGATTATGAGCACTAGTGATGAATCATTAATGTTGAATTGTGAATAAAGAAATGTTATGATTGGTATGATGTATAATGTGTGTATTGAGATGTTGATTGTGAATATTAGTGATGGGTTGGACTTGGTAGAAATGTTATGTTTATATGTGTATAAGATAGGAGATTAGTTGAAAGATATGAAAGGTGCAAATGAATAGGGATAAACTTAATAAGAACTAAAAGTATATGGAATTGAGATATCTTTATATGTTAGTGTTTCCATGATATATGTTTGTATTTTATATTTGTACTACTAAGCTTTCGAGCTTAGCGCGGATGTATTATCGCGCAGGTAGCTTGGTGGAAGATATGAAGTCTTTTGGTATGCCATGAGAAGAGTAAGATTTTGTCGAGACCAACTAGAGGGTAATGCATACATGTATTCACTTTAAGTATGTTATATTATATGTATAAATGAAGTTTTGATAAAGACAATAATTTGTAAGTGTTCTTTAAATTGACCTATTATGGTTTGAATTTTGTTACAGGTATTGAAAGGTAAAAAGAAAAGTGGCATCCTTATACTTTATATACTTACTGTATGTATACTAGGTATATGTATAGTATTTATATGGAGTATTGGGGTGTTACAGAAGGATGCCATTTGGATTATGCAACGCACCTGCAACTTTTCAACGGTGCATGGTGGTAATCTTCGATGAGCTCATTGAGGATATTATGGATGTGTTCATGGATGATTTCTCAATTTATGGCAGCTCATTCGAAGGTTGTTTGGAAAACCTTGAGAGGGTCTTGATAAGATGTGAGGAAACAAACCTAGTACCAAATTGGAAAAAATGTCATTTCATGGTTCAAGAAGGAATCGTGTTGGGATAGAAGATTTCAAGCAAGGGTATTGAGGTGGACTGGGCTAAGGTGGAAACCATTGAAAAGCTGCCACCCTCCACATCAATCAAGGCTATCAGAAGCTTTTTGGGACATGCAGGCTTCTATCGGAGGTTTATACGTGACTTTTCTAAGATAGCTCATCCACTAATAAGACTATTTGAAAAGGATATTGATTTTGTGTTTGACAAAGAATGTTTAAGAGCTTTCACAACTCTTAAGGAGAAATTGACCAATGCCCCATCATGGTAGCTCCTTATTAGAATTTACCATTCGAACTAATGTGTGATGCAAGTGATATTGCAGTGGGGGCAGTTTTGGGTCAACGCAAAGAGAAGTATTTTTAGCCCATTTATTATGCAAGCAAGATGTTGAACGCAGCCCAGGCCAATTACACAACTACAGAGAAAGAACTTCTAGTTGTCATTTTTGCTTTTGTTAAATTTAGATCATATATGAACTTGTCCGAAGTGATTGTGTGTACAGACCACTCAGCTTTGAGGTATTTATTTGCCAAAATAGGTGCAAAGCCTAGGCTAATTCGTTGGGTTTTGTTATTGCAGAAGTTTGATTTGAAGATTCAAGACAAAAAGGGAGTTGAAAATATGGTAGCAGATCACCTTTCACGCTTATAGAACCCAACATTGGAGAAGTTCAAAGAAGGAAACATTGATGATTATTTTCCTGATGAGCAGCTTTATGCCATGGTAAGTGTTTCAACTTTTGATGTACCTTGGTTTGTAGATTTTGCTAATTACTTGGCTGCTAGGGAACTCCCTAAAGATATGATGTATCAAGAGAAGAAGAAATTCCTTTCTGACTTGAAATATTACTTATGGAAGGATCCTTTCTTGTTTAGGTTATGTAAGGACCACATGATCCAACGTTACGTGGCATGGCTTGAAACATTGAATATTCTTCATCATTGTCATGCTGGACCAATTGGTGGTCATATGGGAGCCAATAGGACTGCTCAAAAAGTGCTAGAATCAGGATTTTATTGGCCCACAATGTTTAGGGATAGCTATGATTTTGTGAAATGTTGTGATCATTGTCAGAGAGTTATAAACATCTCCTCTCATGATGAGATGCCCCAAAATGGAATTCTATATTGTGAAGTCTTTGATGCATGGGGGATCGATTTTATGGGACCATTTCCTAGTTTTTTTTGGTAACAAATATATTATTATAGCTATAGACTATGTTTCCAAATGGCCTAAAGCCCAAGCTTTAGCAACAAATGATGCCAGGGTAGTGATGAGATTTTTGAAAAAGTTATTTTCAAGATTTGGTACACCAAAAGTGATCATAAGTGATAGGGGTACTCACTTTTGTAACACTCAGCTTGAGAAAGTTTTCAAAAGGCTAAGTGTTACATATAGGTTCTCTACTTCTTACCATCCCCAAACTAGTGGCCAAGTTGAGAACACGAATAGAGAAATAAAAAGGATTCTTGAAAAAATTGTAGAGTAATCCCGAAAGGATTGGTCTGAGAAATTAGACAATGCTCTATGGGCCTTTAGGACTGCATTCAAAACACCATTGGATACTACACCATTTAGGCTAGTATATGGAAAGGCTTGTCACTTACCTATGGAGATTGAACATAATGCTTATTGGGTCATAAAATAGATTAACCTTGATCTAGCTAGTGTAGGTGACAGGAGGAAATTGCAGATCAATGAGCTAGATGAATGTAGATTACAAGTTATGACAATGCAAGGATGTATAAAGAGCGGAATAAGAGATGGCATGATGCTCACATTAAGGATTGAAAAGAGTTTCAAGTTGGCAATTAGGTATTATTGTACAATTCCAAGCTTTGACTTTTTCCAGGTAAGTTAAAATCAAGATGGTCTGGTCCATTTACAGTCAAAGAGGTTTTTCCTTATGGGACAATTGAAATTACTCACCCAGAGAAAGGGACTTTTAAAGTTAATGGGAAAAGGCTTAAACTACATTTAGGGGGGGGACTTGAGTGAGTTGAAGGAGGTTTTATACCTCCAAGATTAAAGATGAACCAATCCCAAATGTCCAACTAATACGACATTAAAGAAGTGTTGTGTGGGAGGCAACCCACTATTTTATTTATTTTGATATTTAATTCTTTATTTTTCAAGTTTTTAGTTTGTTTTCCTATTTTTTTTTATTCTTCTATCATTGGTTGGTGGTGTGTTTGCCTTGAATTCATTTGAATTTGTAGAGGAAATTTTCTTTTGAGGGGTAACTTAAGCTTATTTCAGGACACAACCATATGAGTGGGCGTGTCATTAATTTTAAGAGACAGTAGCTAGGATACGACCAGTGACATGCTTGTGTAACTAGACGTGTCATTTAGATGGCACCACAGTAGCTACAGCACATCCAGTGACACGCCCATGTCATTGGTCGTGTCGATTTGGTTAAATTTGAGATTCACAATAGCTACAACATGCCCAGTGTCATGCCCGTGTCACTGGCCATGTTGATTTAAATGAGTCACAGTAGCTACAACATGCCCACTGACACACCCATGTCAGTGAGCATGTCATTTTTTTCCAGAAACAGTAGCTATGACACGCCCATAGACACGATCGTGTCAATGGGCGTGTCCATGAGTTTTTAAGTCGTGCCGATTTTGAATCGAACATAATTTCCTCTCTCTTCTTCCCCTCTTTTTTTATTTTCTCTCAATTTTTTCATTCTCTCACACTCAAAATCACATACCCATTCATCCTAGAAGAGATTTTGACTCACAATTCATGATTTGGAGAGGATTTCATCCATTTTCCCTCGCTTTTATCATATTTTTTCACGCTATTAAGGTACACACTCTTAACATTTGAAATGTTATTTTGTTGTTTGTGAGTTCTTACGATTTGTTTGGAGATTCTTATGAGTTTTTTGGAGAGTCTTTGAGATTTATTGATTATTGGCTTTTTTTTATTTAGTTGGATTCTAGAAACTTGAAAACTTTATTGTTAATTTGTTTATTTTCCATAGCTAGTTTCTAGGGATTTTGATTTTTTTTTACTATGGACTTTCAAGTTTTATTTGAGTTTTGTGGATATTTTATGATTTACTCATTATGTTTTTGACTCTATGGTTAGAATCAAGTTGCGTATATTGACACACTATTTTTGATTTTTTATGCATAATGAGTCGACATCCTATGTTTTGTTGCGTTGAGCTATGGCGATATTGAATTGGGGTGATGCTTGGTAATTTATTATTACATGAATAGGGGGTTGCCCTTGTTGAGAATTGATTCATTATTCTCTCACTGGTTTAGTGCCATTGCTGTTATTGTTTGATAATGCCTTACTATTGTTGGTTTCGTTGGGTTGGTATATTATGTCGCTCTTTTTAGATTGTTTGGTGTACTTTGTTTTGAGGTTATTCTTGTTTGTTTTGCAAATCATGGGTCCTCTCAAACAAATACCATCTAAATTAACAACTAAATGGGCTAGAGGTGAAGGTAGCTTAGGCTGACCTGCTATAAATCCCATCTCGAAATTCATGGCCGGCCATAAATGCCTTTGATTCTCAACTGTGGTGGAGCGAAGACGGTTTGAACTATTAGGGAGCAAGGACTAGTCGCCACCTAGGGTTTTAGATTGGAGTGCCATGGAGTGAGCCAACATAATGACTGAGGTTCAGGAATTATTCAACCATCCGAGATGGGAACAACTCTTCTCCATCAGTGAGCCTTCCTACAAATAGTTAACCCTGGAGTTCTTCTGCACTTTTCAATTTAATAAAAACAAGATCTCCATCATCAAGTCGATGATGAAATTTCAATTGGGCGGTTAGTAATTTCACATGAGCATCAATGAACTTTGCATACATTTGGGTTTATTTACTACAGAAGAGGTGTAGACCATAGAGTATCTTAACTTTGAGGTGGACTTTGCAAAGTATGATGTCATTCCTCCCAGGGTTTCACTACAAAAATATTCGGCATTTGCGACGGAATTGTTTCCATAGCAAATTTGCTACGGATCTGCGACGGATTTGCGACGGAAGGACAAGTTAGAAGAATTTTGAGAAATTGGTCGCAAATCGGTTGCAAATCCGTAGTAAATCTGCGACAAAAATCATTCTGTTGCAAAAAATCGTCGCAAAAGTTGGCGCGGATACTTGGCGGGAGAGAGACTCGCGTATATTTTTTGGCAAAAATTTTTTCCGTCGCATATTGGTTGTAGAAAACACTAAAAAAAGTAATTTGCAACGGAAATTTGCTACCGTCTATTGCCGTCGCAAATTTCACTACAAAAATATTCGGCATTTGCAACGAAAATCTGCAATGGATAATTTCCGTTGCAAATTTGCGACGGATCTGCAATGCATTTGCGACAGAATAACATATGTCTTTTAGAGGTATTTCGTCTTTAACGCATTACCCTAAAAACCTCAGCGAGTTTGAAGCATTCAAGTGTAGTTATCTGTTGCAGCAAAAGAGTGAGATCGATTAGCAAAAGAGTTGAATTCATTAGAAGCAAAAGCACAAAAAATGGGAAGGGAGAGAGAGTCTCAAAAGCGGGCGCAACAGCAACAAGTCGCCTACACTGTCGAGCAACTCGTAGCCGTCAATCCTTACAATCCAGATATCCTTCTAGATCTCGAAAATTACGTCAACGAACAGGTCTCTTTCTTTTTCTCTCCCTGTGCTTTAAATGTCGCTCGCAATTGCTTTAGGCTGTTTCTGTTAGCTTTTCTGTATTAGGTGTTTGGTTGCTGAGAAAAGGAAAGAAAGTTAAAAGTGAATTTAATAAAATCTTAATTCCTATAGTTTTAACAACTGGAGAAGTTAATGCATCCTCTTTTTATCTAATTGCAATCAATCTATTTATTAGAAATGTTAAGATTAAAATGTGCTTTTTTTTTATATCAGGTTTCGTCACAAACGTACAGTCTGGATGCAAATCTATGCCTTCTTCGCCTCTATCAGGTTTTTAATGTTTTTCTTTTGTCATTAGAGCAGTAAAATTTTTCTAAATGGTTCAGTCAATCTATAAATGTTCCTCATTTTAGGGTGTGTTTTTTCTGGTCTAGTTTCAGTTTGGTTTAAATAATTAGCTGTCTTATTAAGTATTTACATGGTATTATGTTTTCTTGTTGCAGTTTGAGCCAGAAAGAATGAGCTCCCAAATTGTTTCTATTCTTTCTAAATTAACGGAAATGTAATGCTTTTAAATTTTAATCATCTGTGTTTGGATATATCTGTGGTGGTTAATTTCTCATTGGATGCGCTTTTCTATTGCATATTATCTTTATACTAGGCTAATAAAATTTTACGCAAAATGATTTCTCATAGAACGAGCAGATATTCTAGTATATCCTTCGCATGTCAGTTGGCAGTGCAGGTCTTTTACGCTCAATATAATTATCAAAAGTTTCTTGATTTCTAGACTGGGCATCAATTTTGCTTTGCAGATTTAGTAATATGCCATATGGTTCACCAGGACAAGATTTTTACTCGTTGAGAATAGAGGGTTCAGATTCTTGTGTTGGTCCATCTAATGGATCTTTGTTATGTATAAGTTATTCTGCATCTCTGGTGATAGAAGACAAACATGTGAAAGAGCTTCTTGAGAGCAATGAAGAGTTTGAGTTTGAGATGGGGACTGGGGCTGTGATTTGCCCACTTGAAGCAGTTCTAACACTGATGTCATTAGGTTAGTCTGCTGTTTTCAGATTGGACTTGCCCTCTCATGAGTTTATTTTAACTGCAGCCGATGATTCTGGGAGGATTGCTTCATTGTATCATCACGTGAGTTATCTCACTTTCGTGTCCTTTTTATTTCTATCAATTGCAGAACAAGTTATTCCATGACATATGATTGGTAAATTTATCCAGTTATCCGTAATTGAAGTTACTGCTTTCTGTTTATGTGCCTAAATTGAATGATAATTTAAATGTTTTACTGTGAGTGGTGTCCTTGAGAAATTATCTTACATGGCTATGAGTATTGATGTATCAACTGACAGGAAAGTTGTTCAATTATTTAATTATTTATTTATTCATGAATTCAATGTCTGAATTATTGTTTACCATTTATTTTGTTGGAAGTGTTTTCTTTTATGTCTATAATATTAATGACGAAGGTGTAATTAGGCATTACAAGAAGTTAAATCAATTTATGCTGTTAGAATTGGACCTAACTGTGGAATTAAAAGGTTTCCGTTACATGACCTCACCACATGACATGATTTCTTGGATTGCAGGGGTAATATGGCTGTAACAATCATTCATTATTTTTTATACATTCAGCTAGTAGCTCAAGCAATGATTTTTGAAGTATTTTTATCCAAATAAGCTCAATATCTCATATTCAACATATATCGAATGGAATTTATATAGTTGTTTTAAACTGACAGCATCTGATGCATAAACCAAGTTTCTGGATATCTCTTTTATACCCTTTGCAAAAATTCTGTAGCAAAATCACCTTTTTCTTTTGAAAAAAGAGAGATCATTAAACTTTCCTGGAAATATTGGTTGTGCAGTTTCTTTACTGGTCTGATACTTTAATTGGTCTTTAACTGCATTTTTTTTCTTTTTTTTTTGGTCAGAGTCTTTATCTGCATTTGAACTGGTAAAATAGCAGTCAATTACTATTGAATTGTTGGTTTTGAGGAAATGGTTAAACTATCCTGCTAATTTGCAGATTTAGTTAGAGGATATTCTTTCTCAAATTAGAACATACAGTTATTTCCAAAGGCATACTCAATGGTCAAGGGCTTGAAGTTTCATCTTGGGGATCCCAGGTTCTAGTAGGGTGCAAAAAGGTCCAGAGAGATTTCATAGATAAATGCGTAGTATAGTTCTGAAAGTATAGTTTCTTCTACATAGCTGGAAGCTGAGTGAACAACTTATTCCGAACTTTATTGATAGAATGAAACAAGATGGAGTGAACATGTTATAGGAAATCTATTGAAACTTTCTATTGTAGATCAACAGAGCCTTGTGTTTTGGCAGAAGCCTGCTGCTTGGACTACTGTGTAACCTTGTTGTGTGTAACTGAACCCCCAGAAGAAAGAATGGAGCAGGCTCTTTTCAGTCCTCCACTTTCAAAACAACGGGTGGAATATGCCCTGCAACACATTCGAAAATCTTGTGCTGCTACTCTGGTATTTGTCTTCTAATTTTTCATTTGATAGTTGTAATGTTGATCTTCTCTATTCTGCTTATACATACCTTTCTCCTCTCATTTCTCTCCAGGTTGACTTTGGATGTGGGTCTGGAAGTTTATTGGATTCTTTATTAGATTACCCAACATCTTTGGAAAAAATTGTTGGTGTCAACATATCGCAGAAGAGTCTTAGCCGCGCTGCCAAGGTTTGAATAATACTCATTGCTAAAATTATTAGTATTATTACCGTTATTATATCAGTGCTGCTTCTGATGTAATTGCTCCTAACAAAGTGTTTATTGCTTTGAGGAGCTTACTTTGTAGGAGTTTCTTTTAAGGATTGAGGAGATATTTTATGGTTTAATTCTATTGTTTGATAGGTTTAGTTACAGATTGGCTTTGTGAACAAGAAAGTGGTTTTTGGATGTTCCTACTGATTCAGTTATTCTAATAATTTACATGGCATGCATGGGCAGTGAACATGGGTATGCATATGCACTTACAAAAGATTTTGGTTTTATATGTATATATAAATTCCTCAGATACCTCAAACCTGGCAATCTCTCTTGATAGAAACTTTAGTTATTTTCTGAAATGCTAGGTATTGATATTGCTAATGAACCTAGGCTGGAGTCAAGTTTTAAGATCCTTGCTCATAAAAGCGATGGGTATTTCGTTTACATGTTTTTCTTTTACCTAATGTAATATCCATTATTTTGCATCATGGAGCGTATAAACTGACAATATTATTTCTTCCTTGTGTTAGCATATTAAGATTTTTTTTTTGGCCAACAGCAAATCAAGATTTTGATTATATGTTATCCAGCAAAGTTCCTTGATGCAGAGCTGGATGATATGGGTAAGTACCAAGCATCTCTTACTGATTTTTGGGGTGTTTCTTCATCTTTGTTCCTTGATGCAGAGCTGGATGATACTCAATTTAGTTTATTTTGCTCAATTTCTTTATGCCATCTCATTACATTTGAACGTTTATTCTGTCTATTTTTATGAGTTTACGGTTTCTAAGCTTCTGCACCTGTATAATTTGAGTCTAAACGAGCTGTCCTGTACTTACATTAAAGCACAGATTGCAGGAGATAATTGGAGAGGGACTTGATAAAACCCTCTCTAGTGTACTTGAATGAAAAGCGCCATATGATGAAAAATTGGCGTATAGAGTATCTTGTCATGTAGCACCCAAACAGTTCCCCCAGATGGGAACATCCCCTGTATAGAGATATTATAAACAATTTTTTGGTTAATTTATTTTTTTGTTCGCAAATGATAAAAAAATACACTGTATCAGGTAGCATTTTATATTTATTGTAGATATTAACGTACTATGTATCCATATGATTTAGCAGTTCACAATATACTTTTTATTTATCATATTCGTATGTGATCAGAAGCATAAGCAAAATTATTGATATGTTCTAATAAAATAAAATTTCTATTTCTTCTGGTTGCAGGCAACGGCGCCAGCGGTTCAGACAATAGTTGATGTGAATGAATTAGCAAAGTCAATGCAAAGAGAGCTGGAAAACCTGCACCTGACGACAAACTTGTGTATATACAAAATTCATGAGCAGCTACACGAGTTGAATGAAAAAGCTTACACACCACGGTTAGTATTACTTTGTTAACGTGTATCATATTATTCTTTTCATTTACTCTTTTTAATATTATTTGCAGGTTAATAATGATGATGCAAGTCATGATTCAATGGAAAATGATAATTGAAGATCTATATTGTTATTTTCAAGATAGATTATTTATAGTAGTGTTCTTAACACTTGTATAGTTAAATTGTAAAATATTTTATTCTATTGAAGATTAATAAAAGAATTATTTTTATCAATGTAATTAGTGTTTATTTTAGATTGTGTTTAAATGTTCCAAATGTATTTATAAAGTTCTCATAAAATTAATTGATAATACAAGTAGTTCCAATAAAAATCAATATTAAATTACTACGGATTTGCTACGAATCTGCGACGGATATTTGAAATCTATGACGGAATCTGCGACAGATACTGCGATGACAATCTGCTACGGAATCTGTGACTAAAATCTGCGACGGAATCTGCAACGAATTTGCGACGAAAATCTGTGATGGAATCTGCGACAAAAATCTGCGACGAAATCTGCAATGGATTTGCGACGGCTGCCCTTTACCCGCAAAAATTTAAGCGCGAGATTTGCAATCGCCGAGTGGTTTCAAATCCGTCGCAATTTGTGACGGCCTGTCGCAAAATTGAAAATTGCGACGCCTTTTTTATTAACGGATCGTATCCGTCGCAGATCGGTCGCAAGACTTGATTTGCGATAGATTTGCGACGGATCTGCGACGGATTCTGTCCGTTGTAGATAGCGTGTTTTTTTGTAGTGTTTGGAGCACATTTGCACCAAATGCCACCAAGTATCAGCCGAAGGTATCCAAGGCATCAAAATTTGAGTCCTTCCCCTATCGAGTAGTGCATAATCTATTGGTTTACACCATTGTGGCTCGGCTTAGCAGTACGGGAGTTGTTGGCATGAGGGAGCTGTTCTTCTTGAACTACATGGTCCATAAGATCCAGTGCAACGTAGCTCATGCTATCATGCATTTTTTCTATGAGCTGTCCAAGAAAGGGCACCGGGTGACTTACACAGTGGCATGTATGTTACGAGACTCACTCATAGCTTGGGGTGTTGGATGGATGCCTCCCAATGACTTTGGATGGGCTCCCCAAACTGTTGGGCATGGATACTTTGAAATGGTTGAACCGGGAGAAGGTGGTGGAACTGCAAGCGCCACCTATGGATTCTGAGCCAGTTCCACCTGCTCCCACTTCCTACATACCTCCATCTCCACCGATAGACATCCCTAGCTCGTCCACCACTGCCAGACCTTCTTCCTCAGTTGGCCCATCTTTTGCTCTAGCCCCTACTTTCAGAAACTGGCATCATTTTATGGATATTAAGTGGGATGATGACCGGAAACCAGCGGGGTTTGAGCCCCAGATATGCAGGATAGAAGGAAAGATTGAAAACATCAAGCTGAACTAGAATAAGCTATTGACTCAGCAGGATCATATCCAGTGTTCCATAGAGCACCACTACTCATCCTTCCAAGTGCAACTGGATCGTGAGATACTGAGGAGGCAATGGCTCGAGCAATCTATGATCGAGTTTAGGAGGCATCAGGTATTTAGCCCTTAATAGCCACCAGGACCACCAAACTAACCTTCAGTGCCCCATGTTGATGTCTCTGACGATGATGATAGCAATGATGCTAGTGCCAGCAGTGATAATATTGACGCTAGTAACGATTCCAATGCAGAGCACATGAACGGCTAGTTCATTTTTGTTTATTTATTTTATTTTCATTTTCATTTTCATTTTTATTTTATTATGAATTCCTGTACTTTTCACTTTTAATATTTTCATGTTTTTTTTATTATTCTTATTTTTATATATGTCTTTGAACTTTCACCATTCTCTATGTCAATTTTTTTATCTTGTAGCTCCTTCGACATCGCAACACTTTTGGAACCCTATTCATATATGTTGATTCAAGACATGTCAGGGCAATTTCCTCTCTTTTGTTCTTTTTATTATTTTACACACATTGGGGACATTGTGTCTCTTAAGTGTGGGGGAGGGGCATATTTTATAAATTGAGCTTTTTTTTTTCAATTTTTCCATTGGTTGCATTTGTCTTAATTAGTTTCTTTGATTTTATTTTTTGGATTCAAGTAAACTAGATTGCTATTATAATATGAAGTGATATGGTTCCTCTTTTCATTAAAATAATGATTGATTTAACGAGCGACAATCTGTTGTTGAGGTTGACTCGGTTTTCTTAATTGATTGCTAAAGACTAAATGTGATAGTTTGAATTAGGTAGTTGATTGATGAGAGTTGCACATCTGAAGTTTAAAACCTCAGTTACATTTTTTAGCATAGCCCAATTCTTTAGATATTTGAGTCGAACTTAGTATGATATCTTTATTATCTTAAGTTTTTGACCACTTTGTTATAAATAAAAAAATTAATTAATTAATTAAACCAATTTTTCAGGAGCTTTGAAAATTTATCCCAGTTTTGCTGATTTTAACTCTTGAATTATAACAAATGAGTTGGAATCATGAATAGTGCTAGTAGCCATTTGAATGATGAACTGAGTAACCGGGGGTCGTCATCACAAATGTTTACTTTCATGTCAAAAAGTTAGTATCAGTTCAAACAAGTCGGGCTCCTTTTGAAAAAAAAATTAATGTTTCACGCAATGCATTTTATGAAGGGGTCAAAGAACTTAAGAGAAAACTTACTTCCTTACTTCATTCATGACTTTTGAATTCTTGGAATTTTATGCTCAATCTTTTAACTTTGAACTTTTAAATTTTAGATCTGTTAGATTTTTGTTTTGAAACTTCTTAATTCAGCTACCATGTTTGAGATTTAGTTTTCGTTTGAGAATGTTGGATTTTCTAATTCAAGTATTGAAAAAAAAAACTTTTGTTTCTTTGGATATAGAGGGGTCTTTCATTTCTACCTATTATAGTGATTTGGTTTGCTTGAGGACAAGCAAAAACTCAAGTATGGGGGAATTTGATAAGTGTATAATTGATGATATTTTTGTCCCTATTTCTTAATATATTTATTGTCAAACTGAGTTTAATTTGTTTGTTCAAGTGTTTGTTAGGGTTGATTCTAGGAACTTTTGACTCGTGGGGACCTTAAGGTTATTTAGGCCGAAATTACATATGAAAGATAAGGGAAGAAGCTATTTTAGGCAGATTCTTCAAGTGAAATGCCCAGTGTCATGGGTGTGGTCATGGCCGTGTCATTCAACTACT
This sequence comes from Garcia nutans, assembly GCA_947685225.1. NCBI lineage: Eukaryota > Viridiplantae > Streptophyta > Magnoliopsida > Malpighiales > Euphorbiaceae > Garcia > Garcia nutans. The sequence continues at coordinate 33,384,407 of CANTUV010000013.1, forward strand.
TTACAGAAGCTTCGACTGAACGTGCCATTACTCCTGACTTACAGAAGTTGTGACATGCCCAATGACATGAGCGTGTTCATGACCGTGTCCTTAACTCAACATTGTAGTAGCAACAACACGCCTAAGGACATGGGTGTGTCAATGCCCATGTCATTAAAGTTTGAAACAGCACCGTTGACACGCCCACGGACACGGGCGTGTCCATGGGCATGTCAGGCAAAAATATACGAGCTATAAAATATGAGCTAAAGAGCAAATTAGGGATATAGAGTTTAATTTTCAGAGCTGACCTCCCAAGAAAAAGAGAGTTTTTGGCAACCAATAGTGAAGGTGAAGACCTAATTCCTGCGAGATTTAAACCAAGATCCGAGGATTGAAGTGAAGAAACACAAATCGTTCATTATGGATTGTTTGAATTCTTTTACTTATTTCCTCTATTTTGGTTTTCTGGTTATGAACATGGGCTAAACATTTTATCTATCTAGATATTGATGAACCCTAGCTTTATTGTATGGATTGAATAGTTCTTATTAAATTAAATCATTTGATTGAGTTGTTTTATCCTTTTGATTCTTAATTTCTTATTTCCAATTGAAATAGCATGCTTATTAATTGGTTGCAATTTTCATATTATTGACTTGAGAAAGGTTGATATGAATAGAATGTTCATTAGGATTGAGGGTTGATTGGAGTGCTAGAGATAGACTTACAAGACCCTTTGGTTTAAAGTTCCTTGTTCTTGTTGCAAGATCTATTTTATTATGCTTGAGAAGAGATTCCAAGCATTCTACTTAGTGATTAAGGATTAATTCACTTGAGAGAGGTTTTAATCTAATTTAGGGGAATGCCAATTCAGCTATATTATTTGATTTAATTGAATTGATATTCATAAATACTTCTTATGGCTAGGGAGATTCAATATCTAGATAGTATTTTCATCACCAACTTTTGTTGCACAATATTCAATTTTTCTTTACTTCAGTTTATTGAGTAATTTATCTTTTATTTTAATCATCATACAAACTATTGATTCACTAAATAACGGTTAAAATTTACATTAATATTTGACCTTGTCCCCAGTGAAATGATATCTTACTCACTGTTTTATTACTTGAGCGACCTGTTCACTTACGGTAACACTGCGATAGCATAGATCCATCATCAATATCCTATGTTGATATTTTGTTGGCCATATACCATAAAAACGAGACTCACCATTCATTTCTGGAAGTTATAAGGTTGGAAGGAACATCATAATAATCTTTGATTGTTTGATTACTTGTGCATACATGCATGCATCCATTGCATCACATGTCATTGATCCTTTCTGGCTCACAAACATGGAGTACAGTAGTTTAAGACCATACGACAAATCAACCTATGCTAGTGACATAGAATCCAGTAGCAACTCAATTAGCTTCTCACTGAAAGCAATGGAGCCTAAACAGATTCAAAGGATAGCGGACGATGCCCTCAACGCCAAGATGGAAGAACTGAAGGAGGCCTTGGCTTAGACTATGAAGAGCCAACTAGCTGTACTTTTGGAAAACACTACTGAGGCATCTGCCAGCACTAAGAAGCTTAAGGACAAAGGGAAGGCTAAGGTTGGTGAAGTAGCCTAAGATGATGACAAGGTAGTCATTGATGATGATGATGACTATGCTCAATATTTTCAAGTTCTTCAAGATAAGAAGAAAGAGTTGAAGGTTATGGAAAGATCAACAATGGAAAAGACAAAAACATCACATGTTGAGAAGATAATTGCCGATCTGGAAAAGAAGCTAAAAATTGAAGAGATGTCAGAGGTGGACAAGTTTTTTGAACAAGATGAAGAAGTCTCATACAAATTCAATATGCCTTCCATTGCCAAATTCGATGTAATCGGGAATCCTCATCTCCATGTGAAATAATACATCACTGCTATGCAATTCACCTTAGCTACTAAAGCTCAAACTCTAAGGTACTTCATGCTTTCATTTGACCTCTGTTGTCCAGAATTGGTTCAACACCTTAGAGGATGGTACTCAAAAGAGCTAGAATATACTATACACAGCCTTCATCCAATAGTATGGGTATAATGTTGAGTTGGAGGTTACTTTGATGGAAGTTGAATCAATTTAGCAAAGACCAAATGAGAACTTTGTTGATTACGTGAAAAGGTTGAGAAATAAAGCTACATTGCTCAAGAAAAGGCTCGATAAATCAGATCAGATTAGGATGATTGTGAGAGGGGTGCTACCTAATCTTTGTGAAAGGATGTTTCGTACCCTTATTAGAGATTTTAAAGATCTCCTTTAAGCTGGCTTGCAAATAGAAGAATGGGAAAGATAGAAGAACCATTTTTCTATAAGAATAAATGAGAAAGGGAACTATCAGTCCGACAATGAGAGTACATAAAAAGCAGTCGATGTTAATACAGCTGGTGATGGAGGAAGGAGGAAATTTTTAGAGTTGGGAAAGCCATTGTCTTGGATTCTCAATAAGCTACAAAAGAAGGGATTGTTACAACCTTTGACTCCTCGACCATTGCCAAATCCTCTACCACCCATTTTTGATGCAAAGGCTTTTTGTCAGTTCCATCAAATGCAAGGACATGAAACAGACAAATGTATGCGGTTGAGGCATGAGATTCAAAATTTAATTGATAATGGAAAGTTACCTGAACATGATAAGCCTAGCACAAAGGACAATCCTTGCCTAGGTTCAATAGAATGCAACCACCAGCAACCTTCATGGTAGGAGGATATGTAACACCCTTATACCCAATATGCTTACACTACATACTCTCCACATATGTATTATATGTATAGATGACATAAGAATGTCACAACCCATTTTAAACAAAACAAATCTTCACTTATAAAATATGTATAAATATAAAACATTCAATTGATATCATATAAATAATTGATATAAATAATAGTTGAAACATTACTTGTTAAAACATATAAATTACTTCATTACCAATGTTTAATCCAAAACATTTTTGATAGTTTGCGGAATATACATATTTATATACATCAAAATCAATATGTACAAAAATATAAAATATATATATATATACATGCTGGCAATTAGTCTCTGATCTTGACGTCCAAACTAACTCTGTACTCAAAGGCCCAAGCCTAGACTCGACTCGATCTTGATGAACTCTCCGGCTCAACCGGATCTACTCTGTCACCTGCGCGACGAACCACAATCGAGCTAAGCTAGGAGCTTAGTGGTACAAACTTTAATAACAATATTATTCAAATGTAGTGCTAATACACAACACATAAGGATATCATATCTCATAACATTACATCATTATATCTCGATAATTTGCTCAATTATTCCACAATTCATAAGGATATTATATCTCATAACATTACATCTCATTATATTACTAAATTGTTTCACAATTCATAATTCGCATAAAAGCAAAGACAAGCATGGAACCAAAAAGGATCTTACATGCTATTTAAATTCCAGAGTTACTGCTTTAGTCTATAATGGCATCCTATGTCTAGCCCCATAGGCAATATATGCATGGATTAATCCAACTGGGACTAAGTTTATGACCTGGTCATTTCACCCAGCCTAGCTTCAAGGATTTGTTTATGAGGCTTACAACCCGGTCATTTCACCTCAAAAATATTTTCACAATGACTCCTAACATCTAGCCCATAGGCAATTCTTAGGCATGCCGCCAAACACAGAACTCTGAAAATTGAATAACATACTAGGCACATAGTATATTCTTATTTCTCATTATCAATTTCTTTATAATTGTCACATTATTAAGCCAGGCATGTTGCCTTATTTTCTCATCTTTTTCTCATTTTTCTCATTTATATCAATATCAATTCATTACATTATGTTTCCACATGTCTCATCACATTATACCACATTTCTTTTCATTTACAGAACAATACTCAATTACCTTGGGTATTTCAACATAATTCACAATGTACCAATCATAGCATATTACTCATGCATCAACAATGTAGTAAGTAACTTAACACATTTTCCAACCATATGTGTTAAGTCCCAATGTCATGTAAATATAAGCAATGTATTCAAAGTTTGTACTTACCTCTAAGAGCAACAAACACCACTTCCAACCTCCTCTTCTAAGATATACCTCAACACTTGGATTGGGGTAGCTCAACTCTCTTCAAAACCTAAACCAAACGTGATTATAAATAATCACTAAGTGATCCACAAAGAAAAATAAGAAAAAGAACTATATAGGGCAAACTCTACACATGACACGCTCAACCACACGGGCGTGTCCATGACCATACCCTAAACCCACAACACAGAAGCTTTGACATGCTCAGTAACATGGGCGTGTCACTGCACGTGTAAATACTACAAAAACACAATAGCTATGACATGCTCAATGACATAGGCATGTCACTTCACGTGTCAAATCTCCTCCATCATAGTAGCTATGACATGCTCAGTGACATGGGCGTGTCACTGCTCGTGTCAATTCTACAACATCACAGTAGCTATGACATGCTCAGTGACATGGGCGTGTCACTGGTCGTGTCACCAGCACTGAAAACAGAACCATCGACACAAAAATGCCACATCCAACTATCATCTTTCATTAACCTTTCCATCTCCATACAAACTCAACCAATTCCACCATTAAATCACATAATCCTTGTAAAAACATCAAGACAACTCAATTACAAGCAAAATACACAATCACAACCATGACTTCTCAACTCAAAAATTACATAATTGCAACACTCTTATTCTCTTCACCAAACTTAACCTTTTCTTCAATCCAACCCCAAATTTATAGTTAACTAGACAAAAGAACTTCAAATATACCAAAATCAACCATAACACAAATCACACCAAACATCCAATTTACATATACATAAACTTCCATAGAAAATCAAAGAAACAAATTGAAAACTTACCAAATATGAAGAAAGTCCTCAAAACTCCAACTTGAACACTTGAAATCCTTCAATTTCTTGAGTAAGCAAGAAGCAAAATCTCTTTCCCTTGATGAAGATGATGGCTGGCTCAATGGAGGAAGAAGATGAAGAAGAAATTAGTCAACACCCACTCCACTATCAACTAACACTCTTAACCACACAATTTTTCTCTTTTAATCTCCACCAAGCAATATATTATTATAATATAATTAATCTCAAATATCCTTTTCCATTATCCATAATTAATATCTATTTTAAATAATTAAATATCATTTGACCTTATTAACATATTGACTTGTATATATTGTATATATCTACTTATATACATCATGTACACATCCTTCCTTCCTTTCTCTTTTCTTATCATTTAGTTATATATACACACTTTTAAATCCTTTAATTAATTTTTCAAAAATTAATATTTCCAAAATTTTAGGATATTACAGGATAATTGGAGGAAGATTTTGTCTTATCCTCCTTTCAAGATGGGAGTATTGATGATGTAAAGTAAGGAGAAATTTCTTTCAATAAACCTCCCTTAGCTTGAAGTGTCGCTCATTTTATTTTTCTTTCTTTAGTACTTAATTGGAACAATTATGTTTTTTAAATTAAGATGGTTTAAATAAATTACTTTTGTTGCATTTATAATTTGTTGGTTTTTGACATTTTGGTGCTCAAACCAATGACGAATTTAGCTTGATATTTAGTATATTTATACATCATAGTTTGAATGACTTGACTAGATGAGGGAATCATTTTATAGAATGAAACTATGTATGCTTACTTAGAGAGCGTTCCTGCATAATTACGAGTTTCTAGATCCTAGTCAATCTTAGAACATGCTTTGATCAACTTTTTAGGCAAAATTGAACTCTGTTTATTTAAGAAAGATAATCTAGGCATTGTTTGATGAGCCAACAACTAGTATCAACATTATTGGCATCAATCCCTAATTGTACCTTTGAGCCTTCATAAGATTTTAGATAGCTTTTCATTGGCTTGTAAACCCAATAACCTACCCTGAGCTATTGTGAGACTCATGATAGGTCTGATGATAATTGAGTTACTAAAGAGAAAGAAGATCAAATAAAAGGATATACAGGCAAGACTATAGGGATAGTTGAAGGACACTTGAATTAGATCTAATATCATAGACTTATTGAGATAAAGTTAGGTCTGAAGCAGATTTATGCCATTCTACTCATCCGTTATTAGAAATATAAGTTGGCACAAACAAAACAACTCTTTTAAAGCTAAAAAAATAAAAAAAAATAAAAAAATAAAACCCAAAAGGCAGGTCAGAAAACCAACCAACTTCTCTTTTACCTAGAGCAATGGAAGACTTCCACTTAGTTCACAAGGATAGTTTGACTTGAATTGGTCCAACCCAACCAGAGACTCAACCAAAATCAGAAATATAGGAGAAAAACTATCTAGTTCATAAAAATTCCTGCACTTGACAGTCCTACAGAGGAAAAGGACGAAATGATGAAATGCTAAAAGAAGAGAGAGAGAAAAAAAAGAAAAGAATAAGGGTCTTAAACTTTTACAAAGGCAAATACTATCCTAATCAAGATCCAGATTCATGTCAAGAAGACAAAAGAATATTCAAAGTTCTATCTTTTCATGCTTACAACTATCTAAGGATCCAATAAGAAATTTGTAGTGTGAAGGTTTGTCAGCAGTGTCACATCAGCTCTAATCTAAAAATGGCATTCATTTAACCTGTGTCCCATATAGATCTTATTTCAAGCATATTAAAGACAGATTAATCTCTTTTTGGTAGGTAGAGTCTATTAGTGGAGATTGATTGAATAAGCATGCATATGAGATAGCATTATATAAACTCAATGATACCTTTTGGCCTAAGTAATATGTAGGTGCCTATCTGAAGTGCAATGGTTCCTATTCAAATAGAATTAATTCCCAAATTTAGTATGTAACTAGGGTTATGATGCTATAGATATGTTAATTTAAAAGACCAAGCCCTGAGGTATATCAACACTAATATGATGAAGCCAACATTTGATTTTAAAAAAAAAAGAGGGGAAATCCAAATTGCAAAAGTAAATACTTTTTATTTATTTTTCATGACTGGTCAATACATTTTCATTCACTGAGATGGGGGTGCTCCATCATCAAATAAAGCCCAAAAAAGTCATCACTTGTTGGAAGAGGAGGCATATCGTCTGTCCAAAGTCCACCAGAAGAGGAAGCACCTAAACCTCTATTATCCTGAGAGTCGGTTCTGTAATAGTCATCACTTGAAAATGTAGGGGGTGCACCATAGTCGTCACTCTAAAGCCTTCTTAAAGAAGAAGCATGCGGATCCCTCATACCTTGAAATAAAAAAATCCTAAAAGTTTATGCCTCCTAATGGTATAACCTTTAAAATGGGCAGCATGTTGACGACTGGCGGCTAACTCTTCCAACAGCTTTTTGTTCTACTCTTCAAGCATCCGCTGTGAGCTAGATAAGAAAAAGGTAAGTATATACATTTTCATGCATGCATACAAGCATATATCATTATAGGATAGGATGACAGACCAAATAACTCAGATCTAAGCCTTATAGATAAGATGGTACATTTGGCTGAAAAAAAGGAGCAAATGGAGAAAATTGCCATTGAATTGGTGAAAATTGTCGTTGAACGTGAAAAATGGAGGAAGGACCAGCCTCATAACCAAATGAACTAGCAGCCTGCAGTAATCATGAAAAAAGTCAGAACAAGTTAAATAGTTGCAATGACAAAATGGTAAGTGTTTACCTGTGAAGTGCAAGCCCCAGAATCACTGCGAGAATGGGAAGAAGGCTCATCCTCCTCCCCTTCATCCTCTCCATCATATTCTTCTTCCTCTCCTTCATCCACTTTTATCTCTCCTTCATCTCAGGAAGCCACCGAACACCAATGGGAGACACCTCAAAATTTAGCAGTTGATTCCGAATGAATTCGGCATATGACACATCCGGTGAAAGAAGAAGGTCTCCAATATCAAAGCCATTGTGAGCATGACTCCAATAAGGTCCACGTATGGATCTGGTGTTCAACACAAACTATGAAAATCTTCTGGTACCCTCCATCAGTCAGGACCGAGAAACTAGTTGTACACTCATTCACCAAGATACTAGCCATAAAAGATTGGGTCGGCAATGATCTGACGAGACTCTTGTAAGGACAGTGCATCAATCATACATGCAGTCCAATTATTTCTCTCTTCGGCACTCCACCAAGCTACGTTCACCTATAGAAAAGTAAACAGGTAAGTTGTTTTACTCATAAGTTTTGATATTTATATTAACATTTTTCTTACTTGGTCCTAGGTTAAGCGACTCATGTGATAGTGATGAGTGTGTAAGTTGTGGCTTCCAGGAACTTCTCTATAGCCCGACAGCCAAATGTTTAGTCGTGGGTATCCAACTCATGGCTTAGTAATAGTGGGAGCTCTCACCAGATTTTGCTCATACACTCATACTTATACATGAGAAGAAAGGTCAAAATCCACACATATGCATTATTTGGACCAACAGTTATAAAAAAAATGATACCTCGGCAATAGTCATAAAGCCGAAAAAGGATCTTCTATTCCTGCAAATTGCATCAAAACCATGATAAAGGCATGAAAGATCAGCTTCTCCCCATGCATAAGTTGTCACATGATCTAAATCGGAAAGGGCACGTAGCAGCGATAAATGGATGGCAGACTTAGTGTTGCCCAATATGGTTGTCCCTAATAGATATAATTCTAACCCTTGAGTATATTGCTCAACTCTTTCATTTTACATGAGTCGAGTATACTTCATCCAATATTTTCAAATAGGCTCATATTTGATTTTGTAAGATCCTCTATAATGGGACCTAACACCAATCAATTGATGAATTTCCTCACGGGTTAAAATATTGGTAGTTAAAGGGACGGGAATCCCATGGTTTTGAATGCCTGTTAGAGCAGCAAAATCAACTGGACCTATGGTCATCTCTTCGATGGGTAGGTGAAAAGTATGGGTTGTGTCCATCCATCGCTCAGCAAGTGCTTGAATGACACTCCTATCAATTTGGTATCCTCGGGATGGTAACTGTAAAATAAAGTCCTCAAACACACTTTCTCAGACCATTCTTTTCACTGCAGGTAGGGCTCGATCATACCACTTGCGGGCTTTATGGATGTTTCCAGCGCCCTTAATGTCACAACCATAATGCTATCCAAATATGGGTAAGTCAAGAAAAGTGCACATATATTTCTTTTCTACATTTTAATTACATTTATGCCACCCTTTCTCTTAATAATTTCTATAAATTTTGCTACATCAATTTTTATACATCTTTTTGCATAATAATTTCTATTTTCTACATCAATTTTTAAACATTATTTTTACACAATAATATTTACTAATTTTGCTATATAAATTTTCATGCATATTTTCACACAATAGAATTTATAATTAAATTATACTGACAAAATTTTGTGTGAATAAGTATTTAAATTACAGCAAAATGATGTTTACCGATATTTTTTTTCTTTGGAAATATGGTGAAGATGCATCTCGAGTAATAGTGGAACTTGCTCAACCCTATTATTATAAAGGTAAGTAAGTAATTCATTGATTAATCGTATCCCGAACCTTGAGGAATGTTGAATGGCAGCCATAGTAAGTGATGAAATTTTAAGAAAATGTTGAAGGTGAAGGTGTTCCGCTTGAAAATGGCAAGAGCACGATCCTTTATATAGGAAATGAGGGAAGTATCAAGTAAATTATATATATATATACATATATAATATAATAATAAATATAATTATTCAATAATTCATTCAATGTCCAGTCAAATAATTCATAAATCAAAGTTGCTTTGCATTATCAGTTTCTGAATTCATAAGTCAAAGTTGGCTTTTTAGTTTATTTAGCTTCTGTTTTAATAAATCACACAACACACGTGCATGCAGTAAATAGATATTTATTGTGGGTTTATAATTTTTTGTGTGTCTAAAAAATATCTTTTGTACTCATTAAATATTTTTTCCACGCAGGGGGCAAGAGCATATAGGTACTCATATATGATAAAAAATAGCTAAATTTTTTACAAAATGCTTTATTAACTATAATTAATTTTTACAGGTGTTTCGGGTCTAGAACCCAACCAACATTGGGTCCAGAACCCAACCAATCCAATTTTAGGTCTAGAACCCAACCAATCTGGGTCTAGTATCCAAACCAACTAGGGGGTCAAGAACCTAAATTATTTTTTGAGTCCATAACTCATTTCGCATCCAGAACCCAAACCAATCCGGGTCCAGAACTCAAATCATTTTTTCAAGTCCAGAACTCATCTCGGGTCCAGAATCCAAACAAATCTGGGTCCAAAACCTTAATCCTTTTCGAGTCCAGAACCCAACAAATCCAGGTCCAGAATCCAAACAAACTTGAGTCTAGAGCTCAAATTATTTTTTTGAGTTCAGAACTCAATTGAGGTCCAGAACCCAAACCAACTCGGTTCTAGAACCTAAATCATTTTTTCAACTCCAGAACTCACTTCGGGTTTAAAACCCAAACCAACTCGGGCCCATAACCTAAATCTTTTTCATGTCCAAAACTTGATTTGGGTCTAGAACCCAAACCAATCCCGGTCTAGAATCAAAATCTTTTTTAGTCTAGAACTTAATCCAACCTCAAGTCTAGAATCCATTCTTTTTTTTTTAATTAGTTCAATAGTCTTGTTGCTTTTTACTTTCTTCTACCAAAGTCTCAAACCGCTCATGCTGGGGGCAAACTGTAGACCCTTAAATTTAGACCAATTTATATTTAAAAAGCTTATCTTGGTCCATTATAAATTTAAATTTCTTAAACCTAATTTTAAAGATTAGAATTCAATTGGTTTAATTTTATATTAAACTTGCAAAAAAGTCAGTGCAAAAAAATTAATTATTTTAGATCGATTTGAGTCGAGTTGGTTCATTTGAACCTCCTAATTCAATATGAGGCTAGCCCATATCGATTTAGGAGAGCATTGCCTCATATCAATTTGGGCATGCCAAATCGATATGAGGAAGCCCAAATCGATATGAGGAAGGCCTCATGTCAATTTTTGGCATCTAATTTGACAAATCTGAGTCATAAAAGTATTTGGCCTGGTGATTTTATTTCCTAATTTTGCAAGTAAGCCGTTTACAACTCGGATGAAGCAATTTTAGGTTTAACAGGGGAAGTGATTGCTTTTGTCTATAAATATATGATTAAAGGCAGAGCAAGAGGGGGATTGTAATGTTTAAAATTTTAGACGCTAAACTTTTAATTTATTATTAATAATTAATATTGAATTGTGATATAAGTGGTATGGATAAGTGATGTAAATAGTGGATCTCAAAAATTTACCGAAGAAATTATTTATTTTTATGGTTTTACGAGATTTAAAATCAAATTAGAATCAAAGGATAAGAAAGAGGGTGCACCATAACTAAGATGAGATTGGCCACACTAGATTAAGCCATATATATATGTGTGTGTGTGTGGACAAGTGTGTTATGTAGAAGTTTCTCCTTCCTTCTCTCTTTTTCATTCACGTTCATCGCCACCTTCATCATCAAAACTCTTTCTTTCTTCCTTCTTTCCATGATTTTAATCAAAACTTAAGATAAGATCACATCTAGATATAGGTTTTTAGAAGATTAAGTTGGAAAAGTTGAGATTAACAACAAGTGATTAGAGAAAAAAGAGGAGTTTGAAGAGGTATGTGCTTATGTATTTTAATTTCCAAATATTTGAATTTCTATGAGTTTGAATGTTTGAATTGATTGATTATGTCATTTATAATGAATTTTTTTCTTGAAAAAATTGATGAAATGGATTTGTAATATCCCAATTGATACCCTAAAATTTTTGAAAATATTAATTGTTGAAATTGAATTAAATGATTTTAAAGCATATATGATTAAGTGGAAAGAAAGGAGAAAAGGAAGTGTGTTTATGTTGTATATATGAAGATATATACAACATATACAAGTCAATATCTTTATAATAAGGTCAAAGGATGTTTTAATTAATTAAATATTAAACATTGATAGTGGAAGATGATTTATTTGATATTTATAATATTATAATAATTTAAATGCTTGGTGGAGAGTGATTTAGGGAAAGGTGTTTGGTTAAAAGAGAAGTGTTTGGTGGTTGTTGTTGACTTTGCATCTTCATCTTCTTCTTTCTTCTCTAAGAGGCTAACCACAACCATTAGCAAAGGAAACAAAAAAAATTGTTGCTAGCCAACTCAAGAAATTGAGGATTTCAAGAGATCAAATTGAAGTTTTAAGAATTTTTCTTCATTCTTTGGTAAGTTCCAACTTGTTTCTTTGATTTCCTTTGAGAGTGTGTTTATGAGTTTGTTGGATTATTGATGTAGTTGCGTGTATGGTTGTTTTTGGGTATGTTTGAAGTGTTTTGTCTTGTTAACTTTGATTTTGGGGTTAGATTGAAGAAAAGGGTTAATTTTGGTGAAGAAAACAAGAGTTGTGGATTGTGTAAGTTTGGAGCTGTGAAATATGGTTGTGATTGTGTTTTTGATGCATGTAATTGAGTTGTTTTGATGTTATGCAAGTTTATTATGGTATATTGATGGATTTGGTTGAGTTTGTGTGGCGTTGATAAGGGTAAAAGAAAGATGTTTATTGGACGTGGCGTTTTGGTGTCGATATCAGGTTTTTGACCCGACATGCCCAGTAACACAACCATGTCTTTGGGCCTATCGTTGGTTCTATTTTCAGTGTGGGTGACACAATCAGTGACATGCCCATGTCACTGAGCATGTCGCAGCTTCTTTGTAGTAGTAGAATTAACATGTCCAGTGACATGCCCATGTCACTGAGCGTGTCATAGCTACTGTGTTGTTGGAGGAATGACACGTCCAGTGACACGCCCATGTCACTAAGCATGTCATAGCTTCTGTGTTGGAGGAGGATTGACACGTACAGTGACATGCCCATGTCACTGAGCGTGTCATAGCTTCTGTGTTGTGGGTTTAGTGCACAATCAGGGACACGCCCGTGTTGTTGAGCATGTCAAGTGTAGAGTTTTCCTTAGATAGTTCTTATTCTTATTTCCTATGTGTATCATTAAGTGAGTATTTATAATCACCTTTGGATTAGGTTTTGAAGAGAATTGAGTTACCCAATCCAAGGATTGAGGGATATCATGGCAGAGGAGGTTGATAGAGTGGTGCTGTTGCTTTTAGAGGTAAGTACAAACTTTGAATGACTGCATATATTTACATGACATTGGGACTTAACACATTTAGTTGAGAAATGTGTTAAGTTACTTAATATACTGTTGATGGATGTGAATTATGTTATGATATGCATAATGTGTATTATGTTGAAGTACTAAGGTAATGTGTTGAAAATGAAAAGAAATATGGTATAATGTGATGAGATATGTGAAAACAAAATGTAATGAATTGATTTTGATATAAAAGAGAAAAATGAGAAAAGTGAGAAAAAGATGATATAATAAGGCAATGTGCCTAGTTTGATCATGAGAAAATGAGAAAAGTTTTGATAAAGGAATTATGAAAGAATTTGATAATGAGAAATATAAATAAATTGAGTGCCTGGTATGTTATTCAATTTTTAGAGTTCTGGGTTTGGCGGCATGCCTATGAATTGCTAGGCAGGTGAAAAGACCGGGTCATAAGCCGGGCCCAGCTAATAAATGTGATATTTTTGGGGTGAAAAGACCGGGTCGTAAGCCTCAAAAACAAATCCTTGAAGCTAGACTGAGTGAAAAGATCGGGTCATAAGCTCAGATCTAGTTGGATTATCCATGGATATATATTGCCTACGGGGCTAGACACAAGGTGTTAATATGGACCAAAGCAGTAACTCTGAAATTTGAATAGCATATTAGATCCTTTTTTGGGCCCATTCTTGTCTTTGCTTTAATGTGAATTATGAAATGTGATGCAAATGATTATTATAATGTGATATAATGTAATGAGTTGTTATATTCATATGTGTTGTGCATTAGCATCGCATTGATCTATATTGAATCAAAGTTTGTACCACTAAGCTTTTGGCTTAGTGCGATTGTAGTTCATCGCACAGGTGACAGGGTAGATCCAGTTATGTCGAAGAGCTCATCTAGACCGAGTCGAGTCTAGGCTTGAGACTTTGAGATCAAAGTTGTTAGCAGATACCAAGATCAGAGACAAACTGCCAGCATGTATAAATCTTATATTTTTACACATATCAATTTTGATGTATATATATAAATGTATATTCCGTTGCATATTCTGCTGCTTATTAAACAAATGTTTTAGATAAACTTTTAGGTAATGAGGATATATATATTTGTATTTTAACAAGGGATGTTTTATCTATTACTTTCTATCAAATAAGTTAAATGTTTTAAGTTTACTCATATTGTAGAAATGATTATTTGATGTTAAAGTTTTAAAGATTTGTTTGTTTAAAATGGATTGTGACATTCTTGTATCCGATATACATATATTACATATGCAGGTGTATGTGGTGTACGTATATGGGGTACAAAGGTGTTACACTTGTTTAGGTATCAGAGACTAGGTTTGAGGTTCTCAACCTAGGTGAAATGTAAGAAAAAGAAAATTTTGATTTTAAAATATGGTTTTTAATTAAGATACATGCATTGGAACTGGCAGTTTCTGATCTTTGATGAGGTAATTTCTGCTGTGTTTGAAGAGATAGGTAGTGATGGAGTCCCAGACACGTCAGTTTGCAGGGGGTAGTGCTGAGAATGTAGCTCCTATTGAGGGTAGAGATGGAGCTAGAGTTGAGATGCTGGAGAGGCACCTGCTCCTGTGCCAGAGAGACCAGCAGTTGATGAAATTCTATCGATTTTGTTATGGCATATGGTAGAGTTGTTGAGGTAGGCTCCAATGCAGCAGCTGCCATCACACCCGCAGCCACAAGTACCGATGAGGCAATATGATAAATTGAGGAAGTTTGGAGCTGAAGATTTCATTGGTACTACAGATCCTGTAGTAGCTGAGCAGTGGTTAGATAAAGTTTAGAGAGTATTCATCCAGCTGCAAGCTACTCCTGAAGAAAAGTTTGATTATGCCAGATCCCTTCTGCAGAGAGATGCATATGATTGGTGGAAGATAGTTCCACATGCGATGGATGATCCACCAACCTTGACTTATGGTGATTTTCTGCGGGAGTTTGAGCAGAAGTATACTCCAAGAGAGTATAAAGATGCAAAGAAGATAGAGTTTTTGAGTTTGAGACAGGATAACCGGACAATGACAGAGTATGAGATTGAGTTTATCTGGTTGAGTCATTATGCCGGTGGGATTGTTTCAGATGAGATAGACCGGTGTAGGAGATTTGAGGAGGGGCTGAGACCCTCTATCATGTGTATTATTGTAGGCTCCCGGTATCAGGATTTTTCTCAGTTGGTTGTAGCTACTAGGAGTGTTGAGAGAGCAAAGGGTATTACAGCTGTTGCTACTGAGGGGGAGACCAGAGTTAGGAGACCTCAGAGTGAGGCAAGATCTTCATCTGTGAAGAGAGGCAGAGGAGGCTATTTTTTGAGGTTTAGTAGGAGCCAAAGGCAGCCTCGTACGTCAGTACATCATCAGAGGCAGAGATCAACACCTACAATTTTTGTGGCTAGTGCACTAACCCCAGTGGCTCAGAGGTCTGCCCACCTACTTATGCTCATTGTGGTAAAGCACACGGAGGTTATTGTTAGTGGAGAGGTACTTTGGTAGTGTGTTTTAGATGTGGGTCACTAGATCATTTTGTCAGAGATTGTCCAGAGCCACCAGAGGATAGACAGGTAGATTCTACAGCTTCTCGACCCAGTGTTAGAGGAGGTCGAGGGGGCAGAGGTTTTAGTAGAGGTGGTCGACCTGGGTTTAGTTAGAGAGGAGGCTCTACATCCAGAGCCAGTAGGCTAGATGAGGCTGGGCCATCTTAGCAAGTTTATGTGATGCAGAGGCAGCCGGATGCTTCAACCGTCATTCTGGGTACATTTTCTTTACTTAGTGTTTCAGTTCTTGCTCTAATAGATCCTAGATCTACACATTCATACATAAGTGCATCTATCTTGCCTGTGACTGAATTGCATTTTGAGTCCTTAGGATTTGATATTTTGGTGACAAATCCTTTAGGGCATAGTGTTATAGTTAGCAAGGTGCATCGTAATAGTCTAGTCGTGGTTCAGGATGAGGAGTTTTTTCAGTGACCTGATTGAGATGCCTTTCAAGGAGTGTGATCTGATTTTAGGCATGGACTGGTTATCTAAGCATGGGGTTGTGGTAGATTGTCAGAATAAGTGTGTTACCTTGAGAACCTGTGATGGTAGGAGTGTGATGGTATCTAGTGAGCAGGGACATCTTTCATCCTTGTTTGTTTCAGCTGTTGCAGCTAGGAGGATGATTTAGAAAGGGTGTGATGCTTATATTGCTCATGTTGTAGATACCAGAGTAGTGGGTTCTCAGCTTGACAATATACCCACAGTTGCTAAATTCTTAGATTTTTTTCCTGAGAAGTTGTCAGAGATACCCCCTGAGAGAGAGGTTAAGTTTGGTATTGATTTATTACTCAGTACCACTCCCATCTCTATTACTCCTTATCCAATGGCACCTGCTGAGTTGGGAGAGTTGAAGGTACAGTTGCAGGAGTTGTTGGATAAAGGGTTTGTTTTCCCTAGTGTGTCTCCATGGGGAGCGCCTATTTTGTTTGTGAAGAAGAAGGATAGTACTTTAAGACTGTGCATTGATTATCGGCAGTTGAATAAAGTGACCATCAAGAATAAGTATCCTTTGCCAAGGATAAATGATCTCTTTGATCAGTTGAAGGGAGCAGCAGTATTCTCTAAGATTGATTTGAGATCAGAGTACCATCAGTTGAGAGTCAGAAAGGAAGATGTACCTAAGACAACTTTTCGTACAAGGTATGAGCATTATGAGTTCTTGGTGATGCCTTTTGGGTTGATGAATGCACCAGCAACATTCATGGATTTGATGAACAGGGTGTTCAGAACTTATCTAGATCAATTTGTAGTGGTCTATATTGATGATATTTTGGTGTATTCACATAATGAGGAGGATCATGACAAGCATCTGCGAATTGTATTGCAGACTTTGAGAGAGAAGCAGTTGTATGCTAAGCTGTCTAAATGTGAGTTTTGGCTTGATCAAGTTACTTTTCTCGATCATGTGGTTTCAGCAGAGGGTATAAGAGTTGATCTGAGCAAAGTTGAAGCTATTTTGAATTGGAGTCCACCAAAGACAGTGACAGAGGCTAGAAGTTTTCTGGGTTTGGCAGGCTATTATCGATGGTTTGTGAAGGGTTTTTCTTTGATAGCTACTCCACTCACCAGATTACATCGAAAGGGAGTTAGATTCGTGTGGACAGATCTGTGTCAAGCAAGCTTTGAGCAATTGAAGGAGATGTTGACTCAAGCTCCTATTCTTACTTTGCCTGTGGACAGTAAACCATATGTGATTTACAGTGATGCTTCACATAGTGGTTTAGGTTGTGTTTTGATGCAGGAGGGTAAATTCATTGCTTATGCTTCTCAGCAGTTGAAGCTACATGAGCTTAATTACCTGACAAATGATTTGGAGTAAGCAACTATAGTCTTTGCTTTGAAGATTTGGCGACATTACCTGTATGGGGAGAAGTGTTTCATTTATACGGATCACAAGAGTTTGAAATACTTGGGTGTTCAGAGAGAGCTGAATCTTCGACAGAGACGGTGGTTGGAGTTAATTAAAGACTATGACTATTTGATTGATTATCATCCTGGTAAGGCAAATGTTATTGCTGATGCCTTGAGTTGAAAGTCTTTGGCAAGTTTGACTACTTATTCGCTCTCATTGCTTTTTGAGATGAGAGCGTTGCATGCTAGATTTGAATCATGTGGTGATGGCGCTTTGATGGCTCAGTTGCAATTGAGACTGGTGTTGTTGGATCATATTTGAAAGGCTCAGTTGGCAGATAAGAAAATTCAGAAGATTGTATCGGATTGCAAAAAGGGGGAGAGCCGAGATTTTCTTGTGAGAAATGATGGCATTCTTTGGTACAGAGATAGATTGTGTGTTCCTGATGATGTAGTTTGGAGGAAGCACATCAGTTAACTTATGCTATGCACCCTGGGAGTACCAAGATATATCATGATTTGAAGCAATATTATTGGTGGTCAGGTATGAAGAGGGACATAGTGGAGTTTGTATCCAAATGTCTCACTTGTCAGAGAGTGAAGGCTAAACACCAAGTTCCAGTTAACTTATGCTATGCACCCTGGGAGTACCAAGATATATCATGATTTGAAGCAATATTATTGGTGGTCAGGTATGAAGAGGGACATAGTGGAGTTTGTATCCAAATGTCTCACTTGTCAGAGAGTGAAGGCTAAACACCAAGTTCCTTCGGGGTTGCTCCAACCTTTATTAGTGCCTGAGTG
Source organism: Garcia nutans (assembly GCA_947685225.1). Taxonomy (NCBI): domain Eukaryota; kingdom Viridiplantae; phylum Streptophyta; class Magnoliopsida; order Malpighiales; family Euphorbiaceae; genus Garcia; species Garcia nutans. The sequence goes on from CANTUV010000013.1 coordinate 33,402,781, forward strand.
GAAATGGGAGTGTGTAATGATGGATTTTGTGACTAGTTTGCCTTTGACTCAGAAGAAGCATGATGCCATCTGGGTGATTGTTGATCAGTTGATGAAGATAGCTCATTTTCTTCTAGTTCGGATGGACTATTCTATTGAGAAGTTGGTTGAGTTGTATATTAATGAGATAGTGAAGTTACATGGAGTCCCAATTTCTTTGGTATCCGATCGAGATCCCCAGTTTAGTTCGAGATTTTGGAAGAGTTTGCATAATGTTTTGGATTCTCGATTGCATTTTAGCACTGCTTTTCATCCTCAGACAGATGGGCAGTCAGAGAGAGTGATACAAATTTTAGAGGATATGTTGAGAAGTTATATCATTGATTTCTCTGGGAGTTGGGATAGATTCTTGCCATTGATTGAGTTTGGAGGATGCCTCTATGTTGGAATGAGGTTGGAGAAGGTAAGTTGGTTGGTCCTGATTTGATTAAAGAAACAAAAGAGAAAGTGAAGATAATTCAGGATCATTTGAAAGCAGCTTCAGATAAATAGAAATCATATTCAGATTTAAAGAGAGGAGACATAGAGTTCAATGTAGGAGATAAGTGTAGACCCTTAATTTTTGACCCATTCAAATCTGATACTATAAAATAAATTTTGTGGTATTTTATTTATTTTAATAATATTTTAATTACTAATATTATTTCATAGTTATTTTTAATATAAAAAAAAATCGGAGGGATTGGCGAGCGTCGCGCGGCAACCCAATTCGCCCAGAAATAATCTAGGGGCGAATTGGGACACCAATTTCGCAGCCAATGGCATCTAGGGGCAAATTAGGCAGTCCCATTTCGCCGCAGATGGCATCTGGGGTCGAATTGGCTTGCTGCCCCCATTTTTACCAGCACAATTACTGCCAACACAGCCCACGGGCCCGAAAGCTCGAGCGCTGCCGATTTTTTGACCAAATTTTTTTTTAACCCAGTCCAGTCCAATATATTTTAATAAGTCCAAAATAATTTTTGTGTTGTCCAATATATTTTAATTAGTCCAAAATATTTTTTGTGTTATCTTAATTAGATAATATTTACTTTAATATTTAATTTTTATTAATAAAAAATAATAATAATAAACAAATAAATAAAAATTATAAATAAAAATAAAAATCGGCGACGAAAAAATCTTCGCCAAAAATCAGCGTGGACGAAATGGTCATGGGCGAAATGGCTCGCTGGCCAATTTCGCCCGCTGCTGCAGCAGCTTTTTCGCCAGCGTAATTTTTCCGTAGCAGTTTTTTTCGACGCAAATTTTTTCGAAACCTAATGTAATTAGGTTTCGGTTTCCTTTTCTTAATCAATATTAGATTCCGTGAACAAATGAAATTAATCATATAAATCTTCTATAAATAAGGACTAAACAACACAGAAAAAGGACAGAAATTTGGAGGAGAGAAATTGAGACTGAAATTGAGGAGGAAAACCTTGAAAGGAAATCGGATTTTAGAAGTTCCTTCTGGCAGTGAAATTAAGGGGACTTTTGAGAGAGCAAACAAGCAATTCAATCCATCAAAGGCAGCAAAGCTTGTCTTTGTTCTTATTCATCCAAGAAGAAATTTTTGGTGGAACCAACAAACGAATGTATGAATGTCTAATTTCTTCACAGTAGCTTAAATAATTCAATTGTCTCTTTTGATTCAAAAAACCCTAGAACTTTAATTTACCTTTTCTAAATCTTAAAAACCTTAATTCATTTATTTGTTTTCCAAAAATCTTAAAATTGTTATTTTTGTTTCTTCAAAATATCAAAACCCTAATCTACTTTCCAACTTTTACAAAACCTTAAATCGTTTTATTAATTCCCCAAAACCCTAATTTGTTTTCCAATGTTTCAAAACCTTAAAACCCTAAACTTCACTTTACAGCTTCTAAAAATCATATAGTTTTATATAACTATAAATTGTTTTCTCAAACTCTAAAATAAGATACATTCTCCGAAACACTAAAAAACCTAATTCAACTTTCAAAACTAAGATAGCAACCCCAAATTAGTTAACCTTAAACCCTAGTTTTCCTAAACCCTAACCCTTTAATCTTTAAATCTTAAAACCTTATAAACTTAAATATTAAAATTCAAACACAGTAAGCCTAAAAACAATAATCCAGTAGCTAATAATCATAAATCCAATAATTTTAAAGTGTTCAAACCCTAATTTCATGATTTCACTCCTCAAACACTAATTTGGTTAATCAAAGAACCTTATCCATTCCTTAAATCATAAAACCTTGCTCCATTTCAATTCTTTTAAAATGTACAGTAGCTTGAACCCATGAATTCCAAAACCTTAAACACATTAAATAAAGAATCTTAAATAGAAACACTAGCCCTAATTTGAATCTTTATTTGCTTTATTCAATTTTATATTTGATTATGCTTTAATTTATTTTATATGCTTTAATTTATTTAAGTTCAATGCTTGGTTTATTTAGTTTATCATGGATGGATGTTTACATTCTATTGATGTTTAATATCTTTGAAAATGATTTATTTATGATGAATGGTTATTTACTTTTATTGATTTATTTAGATTTCCAAATGTTGTAAGAGGTATGTTTCCACTTGGTGGGTACCTCATTAGTTAAATATCATGTAATTTAAATTGCTTTTATAATTTGTGTTAGGAAATCAAGGAGATCACTGCAAACAAAACACACAGCGGAAAAAAAAAATTTTGATCTCTGATTTCCCATCAGGATCCATGCTGTTCGTTTAATTCGACGAAAATGTACAAAGAACTAACCTGTTGATGATTCGAAAACACAGTTTGGAATAGATGCCTCGATCGCAAAACACCCTCTATCGCGTATCCACACGAATGCTACCGTCTGGAGTGCTAGCTCTCTGCAACGACGAAGGCTGAAAAATGTTTTCTCTAAAACGTATTAGGGTTTCTTTTTTCGTTCTCTTTTAATTTTCTAATGTTACCTATAAGAAGACTTAACTTCTAGAGAGAATATAATCACTCCAGAATCCAATTCGAAATTGGATAAGGTAAGTCAAATTCAGAATCCAAATTCTAATTAGGATTCTGAATATATTATCTAATAATATATATATATATATGAAAATAATAATAATAATAAATATTAATAACTAATATTAAAATTATTAATATTATATCCAGCCCAAAGCGCATTCTTGTGTGTGACCCGATAGGCCCATATTAATTGGCAGTCAATTTAATCTCTATTAAACCAACAAGTCATAATTGGCCTCTAGCAAGGTGTTACAACTACCCAATTAATATAAGGAATGTCCAATTTGCCTAATAATAGTACATGCATTAATCCCTTTGTCACACGATATCTAGCTTGAACATAAATCATGGTCAACGTCATACTTATATTGTCCAAACTTATGATTACTCGATCTCCAAGTAGACTGATAAAAACAAATAAAATTGATCACACTATCAATTCATTTGAGCACGGCCATGCATTTCACAGTCTCACTTATCGAGGGGCCCAAAAGATATCTCTCTCAAAGAGAGGGACAAATTCTATCTTGATTGTTCATTATCCTCTACATAATTTCTATCATATATGATCATAACCTTTATTACTATCCAGTTACGGATAATGTTTGATCATGTCAAAATATAATAGTCCTTATATTGGAAACTATGACAATCTCAAGTCAAAGAATTAATACATAACTATCATGAGATTTACTTATGACACTAACCCATGTAGTAATCTCATGATGGGTCTATCCAATACATTGTTCTCTAAAAAGTATCTATGAAATTGATTTGTATCACTATACACATAATCATCTGATGATTATCAAATAAATGTTCATACTGGTTAAGAATGTTTTTTTATCTCTATAACAATAATAAACCAGGGACAAATATCAAAATTGTGTAACATGCAAACAAACAATAATGATAATAAAACCTCATTTATTAATAATGAATGTATAACATAAAGATCCAAATAAATGGCCTAGGGTACATACACTAACAATTTGGACAATTGTAAAGGCATGTTTCTACCTTTCGGTGGGTGTCCTATTAGTTTAGACATGGAATGATGTAAGGGCATGTTTCCATCTTCGGGTGGGTGTCCATTTATTTGCTTTGCTTGGACATTATTTTGATTTTAATATAACGATGCTTTATTTCAATTGTTGTGTGTAATATGGATAATATTGTTATATTTAAGAATTTTATAATATTAAGACCTATAAAGGAGGCCGGTTCCAATGAACTGGGCGTTGTGGGAGTACTGGGCCATTTCTCACCTTCCCCACATGTACCCAACTTTCTAAATCCATTAGGGGGTTAGGAATTCCTTAGGAATCGAGTCATCCACCCCTTTCTTTTTCTCAGCCCGTCCAGGTGGGTACTTCATTTTCTCCAGACTTAGGTCCATGTTCTCTAAGGCCCCGAGCCTAAACAGTGCCGAAGTCGCAAGAACTATTCCCCCGGGAGTGGGGGCGAAATCTCCACTCACAGAGGCAACTCCACTGGGAATAAGAGAAATTGATTCCGTTGGTCTTTATATTATTCTATTCTTTCCTATAATGATATTATCCATTGCATCATATTAGATTGCATCGTGTGCGTGAGTTAGGATGCCCGTGTTACCCGTGTTGTGTTATGTAAGGGATACCATACTTTCACTCAAGGTATTGAGATCGAGCATGGCATAAACACTCATAGCCTCGAAACCATTTGGTATATACTTGCTATGGGAACCTAAGCCTTTTAACCCAAAGACTAAAGCTCATGTAATTAGCCTAGTTACTTTCCTTAGGTTTTACCCCAAATGCATGTTGTTTGACTATGGTTAATTTTTCTTGGCTTAAATCATGGCTTATTTGGTTTGTTCTTTTTCTAATATGACCCAAGTACATTTGTAAGCTCAAATAAATTTTTCTTTAAAGTCCAAAAGACCAAAGCTATTTTAAAAAATGTTTTCAAAATGGTCTTTGGACATAAAACGTTTCTAAAAAAGAAATCAAAAATTCTTTTACTTATGACCCAAAGCCCAAAATCCATTTTTTCTAAAATCTTTTTATAATGGGCTTAGAAACAAAATTATTTTCATCCAAAAGAGCTTACAAATTATTTAGGTCAATTACGAAATACCAAAAATCAATTGTGAGCCTAGTTTATACTAAGAATGATTAATCATGGGCTTGTTTTTGGCATGAACCATTAGTTACTCTTTTCAAGTGAGAAATCTATCTATAATAAACCTCTTAATTTGGTTTTAATCCAATATAGCAAAAAAGCTACTATAGTTGGTTGAATGGATTAAAACCTAATTAATGGGAATTACTATGAATGGATTTCCATTTCCGAAAATATAACTATTGGTTGAAAAGTCCGAGGAAAATATTTGAAAACAAGGTACCCCATGTGTGGATGTTATAAGGTTGGAAGGAACATCCTAGTTATCCTTGTTTGTTAATGGTTTGTGCATACATTCATACATGCATACATTTGCATCTCATATCATTGATCCTTTCTGGCTCACAGCCCTGGATTACAATAGTTCAAAAGCTTACGACAATCCGACCTACGCCGGAGATGAAGTATCTAGCAAAAACTCAATCACTTGCTCACAAAAAAAATGGATCCCGAACAAATTCAAAGAATGGTGGATGATGCCCTCAATGCCAAAATGGAAGAAATAAAAGAGGCCCTAGCTGAGACCATGAAGAATCAACTAGCTACAATTTTAGGAAATAATGCCGAAGCGTCTGCTATCTCCAAGAAGCCAAAGGACAATGGGAAGGCTAAAATTGGTGAAGTAGCTTTTGATGATGATAAGGTGATCATTGATGATGATAATTGGGCTCAATACTACCAAGATCTTCAAGACAAAAAGGAGCTGAAGGTTATTGAGAAGGCAACTATTGAAAAGACCGAGACTTCTGATGTTGAAAAGATGATTGCTGATTTAGAAAAGAAATTTGAGAAGAAACTAAAAATCAAAGAAATGTCCAAAGTTGACAAATTATTTGAGCTAGATGAAGAAGTTTCGTACAAGTTCAAGATGCCATCTTTTGCAAAGTTTGATGGAACCGAAAATCCTCATCTCCATGTGAAGCAGTATATCACTGCTATGCAGTCTGCCCGAGCTACTAAGGCTCAAACTCTTAGGTACTTTATGCTCTCATTGGACCCTGTTGTCCAAAATTGGTTCAATACCTTAGATGAAGGAACACAAAAGAGTTGGGATCTGCTTTACAAAGCCTTCATCCAACAATATGGGTATAATATTGAAATGGAAGTTACCTTAATGGAAGTTGAGTCCATTTGGCAAAGGCCAAATGAGAATTTTATGGACTATGTGAAGAGATGGAGAAACAAGGCCACTTTGCTCAAGAAAAGGCCCGATGAATCTAATCAAATAAGGATGATCGTGAGAAGCATCCTGCCTAATCTCTGTGAAAGGATGTCTCACACCCTTATAAGGGATTTCAAAGATCTTCTCCAAGCTGGTCTACAAATTGAAGAGTGGGAAAGGGAGAAGAATCGCCTTTCAATAAAAAGGAATGACAAAGGGAACTACCAGTCGGGCAATCAAAGCATACAAAAAGAAGTTGATGTTAATGCCACTAGTCAAGGAGGAATGAGGCAGTTTTTTGAATTAGGGAAGCCACTGTCTTAGGTCTTCAACAAGCTACAAAAGAAGGGACTATTACAGCCATTTGCCCCTCGACCTTTGCTGAATCCTTTACCCCCAAAATTTAATACTAAAGCCTTTTGTGAGTTTCACCAAACACAAGGACATGAGACAGACAAATGCTTGTGATTAAAACATGAGATCCAAAATTTAATTGATAATGGCAAGTTGCCTGAGCCGGACAAGCCCAATACCAAAGGTAATCCATTTCCAAGGTTCAACAGGGTGCCACCACCAGCAACCTTCATGGTAGGAAAAGGATTAGAAGAGGATTTTATTTTATCATCCTTGCAAGATGGGGATATTGAAGATATGAAAGGAAAAGAAGCTTAAACTCAACAAACTTTCCTTAGCTTGAATGTTGTTTTCAATTTTACTTTCATTAATATTTAATTGGAACTATCGTGTTTTTCAAATTTAAATTTGTTTGAATAAATTACTTTTATCAAAAATTTTGTTGGCCTTTATTCATTTTGGTGCTCAACCAATGAGGAATCTAGCTTGATAATTCATGAATCAATATATTTATGCATTATGACTTGAATGACCTTACTAGATAAGGGAATTGCTCTATAGCATTGAGTTGTGTACGCTTACTTAGAGAGGGCTCCTGCATAATTACCTTTTTCTAGGTCCTAGTCAGTCTTAGAACATACTTTGACAAACTTTCGAGGCAAAATTGAACTCTACTTATTTAAGGGAGAAATTATCTAGGCATTGTTTGAAGAGCCAACAACTAGTATCCACCCTATTAAATATCAATCCCTAGTTGTCCCTTTGAGCCTTCATAACATTTTAGCTTTCTTTTTATTGGCTTACAAACCTCAACAACCTACCCTGAGCTATTGTGATACTTTTGACAAGTCTTATGATCACTAAGATGAAGAGGCAAGAAGATCAAAGAAAGCAATGATTAGTCAAGATCATAAGGATAGTTGAAGTTCTCAATACCATGAAGATAGTTGAAGTTCTCCAGACCATAAGGGTAGTTGGTGTTTTCAAGACCATAAGGGTAGTTGAAGTTTTCAAGACCATAAGGGTAGTTGAAGTTCCCTTAATATCTCCAATATATCAAGACAACATCAACATCAGAGTAACAAATGATTTATCCCTGTTAAAGGAGATTGATACCACTCCACTTAACCATTATTGGAAACCAAGTTGGTACAAACAAGACAATTCTGTTTAAGCTAGAACCAAAATAAAGGAAAGAAAGAAAGAAAAAAAAAGAAAGAAAGAAAAGAAAAAAAGGAAAGAAAGGAAAAAAGAAAGAAAAGAAAAGAAAAGAAAAAAAGAAAAAGAAGAAAAAGAAGAAAACAAAAAGGAAAAAAAAGAAGAAAAATAAAACCCAAAAAGGCGATTCAAAAAGCCAACTAAGTTCTCTTTTACCTAAGATAGCAAACGGCTTTCATTTGGTTTATAAGGACAGTTTGGCTTAAATTGGTTCAACCCAACCAAAGATTCAATCAAAATTAAAGAAAAAAGGAGGAAGACCATCTAGTTCTTGAAAGTTCTGTACTTGACAGTCCTATAAGGAAAAAGGACAAAATGATAAAATGCTCAAAGAAAGGGAAGAGTAGGAAAAAGAAAAATAAAGAAAAAGGAGAAGAAGCAAAGAAATGAATTTGGGTACCAAACTTTTTGCAAGGGCAAAGATTGTCCTAATCAAGATACAAATCAATGCCAAGAAGATAGAAAGAACTTGGAGTCTAGCAAGATTGCTCCCGGCTACCTAAAGTTCAAACAAGAAATTTGTAGTGTGAAGGTTTATCCATTGTGTCACATCAACCCCAACTTACAAATAGCTTTCATTTAACCCGTGTCCCTTGTTGACCCCATTTCAAGCCTATCAAAGACCTGTTGATCTCCCTTGGTAGGTAGAGTCTATTAGTGGAGATAGTTTGGATAAGCATGCATATGAGCAGACAATATTTAAACTCAATGAGACCTTTGGCCAAGTAATATGTATGTGCCTATCTGAAGTGCAACAATTCTTGCTTCAATAGAAATAATTCCCGAGTTTAGTACGGTAACTAGGGTTGTCATGTTATAGATATGTTAATTTGGAAAATCAAGTCCTGAGGTACATTGACATTAATTTGGCAAAGCCAACATTTGATTTCAAAATTAAAATTCAAAAATTCAAAAAAAAATGTTTTGTCATACAAAGCCTTCAAGTTAAGGGAAGTATGTTGAACCTCCAAAGGACACATTGGGCAAAAGGAAATGATTATTGGCAAGGTTATGAAGATGCTATCAACTGACATGCTGAAACATAGTTCAAAATAGATGAATCCCTGACTCTGCTGCTTGGGGCCTCCATTATTCATGTTTTCAGTATCTCAAAGATAAATGTCATAAATGGGAAGCATTCTTTTATTCCAATGCAAGACCTGAACAAGTATATGAAAGGAACCAATGAGAACACTTCTGCTGAACACGTCGGTCTGTGAGTCGATGGAACGACTGTAAGTATCATTTATGCATATCATGCATACATGAGCATATCACATTGCACTTTCTTATCCTGTGTTGTGTATTCCTTGTCAAAATGAATAGCAAACACCGTGCGAAGTAAAGAATCAAAAGAAGATGTCAAATTAGGAGGGCATGGAAAGCTCATTGCTTGAGAAAGCTCCAGTAATTTTGCAAAGAGAAGAAATGCGTGCTTATGCAAAGAACTAGACAAGAAAAACATCAATCAAAGCTTGCATGGAAAAAAATCCTTAGGGAGCAAGGAGAGGATATGAAAGCCAACTAAAAATAGCTGAATTATTGCAAAAAGGAAGAACAAAAGAATTGAACATTAGAACTATCAAAAGAATGAAGATGCAAATGACAATAGATCAGTCCAGCTAGAAGAGTTGAAGCCAATGAAGATGAAGACCTGACCTACAAGAATGAAGATCCATTTACAAGGGTGAAGACCCGATCTCTAAGGATGAAGATCCATTTTACAATGGTGAAGACTCGATTTCCAAGGATGAAGATCCATTTTCAAAGGTGAAGATCTGATGCTAAGGATGAAAATCCAAGGTCCAACGATGAAAATCCATTTTAAGGGTGAAAAACCACAATGCATAGAACAGCTGGAGCAATCAGACTTCTCAACTGATAAAAAGTTAGTCAAACTCAGTCTCGGGTCCAAGCACCCAAATTCAATACAGTCTCGGGTCCAAGTACCCATTCTCGAGTCCAAGTACCCAAATCAAATCAGTCTCGGGTCTAAGTACCCAAATCAAATCAATCTCGGGTCCAAGAACCCAAATCCAATTCAAGCTCGGGTCTAAGTACCTAAATCAAATTCAGTCTAGGATCTAAGTACCCAATCTCGGGTCCAAGTACATAAATCAAATCAATCTCGGGTCTAAGCACCCAATCTCGGGTCCAAGTACCCAATCCCGGGTCCAAGTACCCAAATCAAATTCAATCTCGGGTCCAAGCACCCAAATTCAATTCAGTCTCGGGTCCAAGTATCCATTCTCGGGTTCAAGTAACCAAATCAAATCAGTCTCGGGTCCAAGTATCCAATTTCGGGTCCAAGTACCCAAATCAAATCAATCTCTGGTCCAAGTACCCAATCTCTGGTCCAAGTACCCAAATCCAATTCAAGCTCGGGTCCAAGTGCCCAAATCAAATTCAATCTAGGGTCTAAGTACCCAATCTCGGGTCCAAATACCCAAATCAAATCAATCTCGGGTCCAAGTACCCAAATCAAATTCAATCTCGGGTCCAAGTGCCCAAATCAAATTCAATCTCGAGCGCAAGTACCCAATTCAAATTCAATCTCGGGTCCAAGTACCCAAATCAAATTCAATCTCGGGTCCAAGTACCCAATCTCGGGTCTAAGTACCCAATCCTAGGCCCAAGTACCCAAATTCAATCTAGTCTCGGGTCCAAGTACCCAAATCAAGTTCAGCCTCGGGTCCAAGTACCCAAATCAAATTCAAGTAACCATCTCATCAAAATTAAGTCTTATTGCTTTTCACTCTCTTTTGCCATAGTCTCAGATCATTCAAGCAGGGGGCAAACTGTAGACCCTTAATTTTTGACCCATTCAAATCCGATAGTCTAAAATATTTTTTTTGTGGTATTTTATTTATTTTAATAATATTTTAATTACTAATATTATTTCATAGTTATTTTTAATAAAAAATATAAAAAATATAAAAAATGAAAAAAATAAAAAATCGGACGGATCGGCGCACCCTATTCACCGCAGAAATAATCTAGGGGCAAATTGGGACACCAATTTCGCAGCCAATGGCATCTGGGGGTGAATTGGGCTGTCCCATTTCGCCGCAGATGGCATCTGGGGGCAAATTGGCCCGCTGCACCCATTTTTGCCAGCGCAATTGCTGCCAGCACAGCCCACGGGCCCGACAGCTCGCGTGCTGCCGATTTTTTAACAAAATTTTTTTTACCCAGTCCGGTCCAATATATTTTAATAAGTCCAAAATAATTTTTGTGTTGTCCAATATATTCAGCGATGGAAAAATCAGAGAAGAAAAAATTGTCTCCGAAAATCAGCGTGGACGAAATGGCCGTGGGCCATTTCTCCCGATGCGGCAGCTTTTTTGCTAGCGCAATTTTTCCGCAGCAGTTTTTTTCGCCAGCAAAATTTTTTCGACGCAAATTTTTTCAAAACCTAATACAATTAGGTTTCAGTTTCCTTTTCTTAATCAATGTTAGATTCCGTGAATAAGTGAAATTAATCATATAAATGTTCTATAAATAAGAACTAAACAACACAGAAAAAGGACAGAAATTTGGAGGAGAGAAATTGAGACCGAAATTGAGGAGGAAAACCTTAAAAGGAAATTGGATTTTAAAAGTTCCTTCTGGCAGTGAAATCAAGGGGACTTTTGAGAGAGCAAACAAGCAATTCAATCCATCAAAGGCAACAAAGCTTGTTTTTGTTCTTATTCATCCAAGAAGAAATTTTTGGTGGAACCAACAAACGGAGGTATGAATGTCTAATTTCTTCACTGTAGCTTAAATAATTCAATTGTCTCTTTTGATTCAAAAAACCCTAGAACTTTAATTTACCTTTTCTAAAGCTTAAAAACCTTAATTCGTTTATTTGTTTTCCAAAAATCTTAAAATTGTTATTTCTATTTCTTCAAAATATCAAAACCCTAATCTACTTTCCAACTTTCCCAAAACCTTAAATTGTTTTATTAATTCCCCAAAACCCTAATCTGTTTTCCAATGTTTCAAAACCTTAAAACCCTAAACTTCACTTTACAGCTTCTAAAAATATATAAAGTTTTATAAAACTATAAATTGTTTTCTCAAACTCTAAAATAAGATACATTCTCCAAAACACTAAAAACCGTAATTCAACTTTCAAAACCAAGACAGCAACCCCAAATTAGTTAACCTTAAATCCTAGTTTTCCTAAACCCTAACCCTTTAATCTTTAAATCTTAAAACCTTATAAACTTAAATATTAAAATTCAAACACAGTAAGCCTAAAAACAATAATCCAGTAGCTAATAATCATAAATCCAATATTTTAAAGTGTTCAAACCCTAATTTCATGATTTCACTCCTCAAACATTAATTTGGTTAATCAAAGAACGTTATCAATCCCTTAAATCATAAAACCTTGCTTCGTTTCAATTCTTTTAAAATGTACAGCAGCTTAAACCCATGAATTCCAAAACCTTAAACACATTAAATAAAGAATCTTAAATAGAAACAGTAGCCCTAATTTTAATCTTTATTTGCTTTATTCAATTTTATATTTGATTATGCTTTGATTTATTTTATATGATTTAATTTATTTAAGTTCAATGCTTGGTTTATTTAGTTTATTATGGATGGATGTTTACATTATATTGATGTTTAATATCTTTGATAAATGATTTATTTATGATGAATGGTTATTTACTTTTATTGATTTATTTAGATTTCCAAATGTTGTAAGAGGTATGTTGCCACTTGGTGGGTACCTCATTTGTTAAATAGCATGTAATTTAAATTGCTTTTATAATTTGGTCCAATGTAAAGGACATGTTTCTACCTTTCGGTGGGTGTCCTAGTAGTTTAGACATGGAATGATGTAAGGGCATGTTTCCATCTTCGGATTGGTGTCCATTTATTTGCTTTACTTGGACATTATTTCTATTTTAATATAATGATGCTTTATTTCAATTGTTGTGTGTAATAGGGAAAATATTGTTATATTTAAGAATTTTAAAATATTAAGACCTATAAAGGAGGCCGGTTCCAATGAACTGGGCGTTGTGGGGGTGCTGGGCCATTTCTCACCTTCCCCACACGTACCTAACTTTCCGAACCCATTAGGGGGTTTTGGATTCCTTAGGAATCAAGTCATCCACCCCTTTCTTTTTCTTGGACCGTCCAAGTGGCGACTCCATTTTCTCTAGATATAGGTCCATGTTCTCTGAGGCCTCGAGCCTAAACAGTGTCGAAGTCGCAAGAACCATTCCACAAGGAATGGGGGCAAAAATCCTCGCTCACAATAAGGTATTTTTGAAAATGTCTCCTTGATAGAGATTTTTGAGATTTGGCCGCAAAGGGAAGCTGTGTCCTCGTTTCGTTAGACCTTATAAGGTACTAGAGAGAGTTGGACCAGTGGCCTATAGACTCTCTTTGCTGCCTGAATTGGATCAAATTCACAATGTCTTCCATGTCTCCATACTATGGAGGTATAGGTCAGACCCATCTCATATTTTATGAGTAGAATTTATTGAGGTGAGTCCAGATCTGACTTATGAGGAAGAACCAGTGGCTATTTTGGCTTGTGAAGTGAAAGAGTTCAGAAATAAGGAAGTACCACTTGTGAAGGTTCTTTGGAAGAATCATGCAAAGTAAGATACAACTTGGGAGAGTGAGCAAGTAATGTGAGATCAATATCCCCAGTTGTTTCAGACTTGAGAACAAGTAATTTTGAGGGTGAATGTAGAGGGGGAGAATTGTAATATCCCAATTAATACCCTAAAATTTTTGAAAATATTAATTGCTGAAATTGAATTAAATGATTTTAAAGTATATATGATTTTCGTGCCATAGTGGGCCATTGGCCAAAATTCTATACAGTGGGCATTAAATTACCAACAGTGACCCGTTATCCAAATCTAGAATCTGAGTTCAGTGTGTATGGGTATAATTAAAGTAGTTAACTATATTGAAAACAATGTGTTATATAGTTATCAATAAATTACTCAATTCTGAATTTAATTGTGTTTAGTATTTCAATTTTCAATGAATTTATTAATTTCTTTATTTAACATTCCGAAAGTAATACTTTTCATTATTTCTAAATTATTTAATGTTTAGATCTCTTTTCTTTAAATTTTCTTGCATATTATAAATACATAAGCACCACTAAGCTTTGCTTAGCATGTTAGAATTATTTTCTGACGCGCAGATCAAACAAGGAGAGTTGAGACTGCAAAGTGAGAGATATACGTTTCTGATCAACTGCATCACCAAGGTTCAATGAACAATATTGTAAATAATGTATTCTATATAGTTCAAATGGCAATACTTTATAATTTTGTATGACAGTTGTACAAGTTTAAGAGTAGTTTGAGAATTTTGAATTAATGTAAGTTATCATTAAGAGTTATAAATTAATAGATATATGAAGCTTCACAACTGTATTAATGCTTAAAAGTATTTTGACTTTATTTCTTTAATACATACATAGACACATATATAGAACAATTGTGAATGTTAGGTGACATCTCCTATGTAGGTAAGTGTATGGGCTATGTAGGGGGTGTTACAATTAGTGATATCAGAGCAAGTTTAGATGGTTCTAAGTCATGGGTTAAAAGAAAAGAGAAGTACAACTGTCATTGCTATGTGAACTATATAATTGAATAAATATTTGATGCAGTTGATTTTTAATGTTTAAAGGTATAAGATCACCTCTGAATCCTATCAAGGTGATGAGGATCAAGCTGCATCCTCACACAGTCAAGCTAGTGTGGGAAATCAGCAGCCATCAGAACCTTTTGCAGAATAAATTCCATTAGATCCCCAATTTGTGAGAAATATGGGGGAAGTTCTCAGGCAAATTGTAAGAGTTGCTCCTCCTGCACAACCTCCACTACTAGTGCCCCAAAGATCTCCATTGGAGAGAATTAGAAAATTGGGATCAGAAGATTTTAAAGTTCGTGATACTGATGAGTCTTCAATAGCATAGTATTGGATGGAGAGGATTGTAAGAGTTTTTGATATTCTGCATTGTACTAATGAGGAAAGTTTAAAGTATGCAATTTCTTTATTGTAGGAACAAGCTTATGCCTGGTGGGATACAAAGCAGAAAGGTGTACCTGCAGGTAGACTTACTTGGGCATTTTTCCAAGAAGAATTTAAAAAGGAATATATTAGTGAGATTTATTTAGAGGAGAAGCGTCAGGAGTTTTTGTATCTTAAGCAAAGGCAAGCATCTGTGTCTGAATATGAGAGGCAATTTTTTTTCCTCAGCAAATATTTTCCAGAGTTAGTTGTATCTGAGGAAGAGAAGTGTAAGTGGTTTGAATAGTCAGATTCGGGTGTATTTAGTAGCAATGAGGATTAATGAGTTTTCTACTCTTGTTAATGCGACAGTCGCTATAAAAAATGAGATTAAACAAAAGCAGGGAAGAAAACAACAATTAAAGAAGGGATTTTCTAGTGAACCAACAAGGTGGCCAAAAAAGACAGAGAAATATTCAAGTCCAAACTCAGGGGTTTGGTAGAGGAAGTGGAGCTAGTTTTCAAAAATCTAGAGGTGGTAGGTTTAGAGTGGCTACAGGCTCATCTTCACACCTTGTCAATATTATGGCAAGGGCCATGCAAGTGAAGATTGTTGGTATCAAAAGGGGGCTTGCTTGAAATGTGGTTCTTTGGAGCATAAAATTAGAGATTGCCCAACGATAAAAGAATTAGAAGTTGTTGAATGACATAGTTCTATACAGAGGTCTCAGTCAACCCGTAAGATAGGTAGAAGTGGATGACTCAGTGTTAGTCAATAGAGAGGATCTGAAATAGTGGATAGACCTCAGACTCGAGGTAGTGCTCCAGCTAGGGCTTATGCCATGAAAGTTGTGGAGGACCAAGATGCTCCTGATGTTGTAATTGGTAAATTTTCTTTACTTGGTCTTGATGTGTATGCATTGTTAGATCATGGTTCTACACATTCTTATATTTGTACAACTATAGCTTCAGGGAAGAAAATCTATGCTGATAAACTTGATTATGAGATAGAAGTTACAAATCCCTTAGGCCATAGTGTGAAGGTAAATAGAATATATCAAAATTGTGCACTTAGATTTCATGATGTAGAGCTTTCTGCTGATTTGATTGAACTACCATTCCATGACTTTGATGTAATCTTGGGAATGGATTGGTTGTCCCGATATCAAGCAGTTAGGGATTGTTATAGTGTATCTTTTAAGATTTCGGGTTATGGTGAAATTGTAGTTCGAGGAGAAAAACAATTTTATCCTTCTAGTTTGATTTCTGCAACTAAAGCTAGAAGGCTGATTAAGAAGAGATGTGAAGCTTATCTTGTTTATGTTAGTGATACACGGCATTCAAGTAAGGTTTTGGGAGACATACCTACAGTGAGTGAGTTTTTGGATGTTTTTTCGAAAGAATTACTTAGAATACCACCAGAGAGAGAGGTAGAATTTGTTATTGATGCAGTTCCAGGTACAACACCAATTTTTATTCCACCTTATAGAATGGCACCTCCGAAATTAAAAGAATTAAAGGTGCAACTTCAAGAATTGCTTGATAAAGGATTTATAAGACCTAGTGTGTCACCTTGGTGCACCAGTTTTGTTTGTGAAGAAGAAGGATGGTACTTTAAGATTATGTATAGATTATCGACAGTTGAATAAAGTGACTATTAATAATAAGTACCCGTTGCCTATGATTGATGACTTGTTTGATCAGTTGAGTGGAGCCGGTGTTTTCTCTAAAATTGATCTTAAATCGAGTTATTATCAGATGAAAATTAAAGAAGTAGATATTTCGAAGACAACTTTTAGAACCCGATATGGACATTATGAATTTTTTGTTATGCCCTTTGGTTTAACTAATGCTCCAGACGCTTTTATGGACTTGATGAATTGAGTCTTTAAACCCTATTTAGACCAATTTATAGTTGTTTTTATTGGTGATATACTGGTTTATTCTAGAAATAGAGAGGAGCATAATAAGCATTTGAGAATTGTACTACAGATACTAAGGGAGAATCAATTGTACGCTAAATTATCGAAGTATTATTTTTGGTTGACAGAAGTGGCATTTCTAGGTCAAGTAGTGTCAGCTAATGGTATTCGTGTGGATCCAAGTAAAATTGAGACTATTTTGAATTGGCAACCACTAAAGAATATAACAGAAGTATGCAGTTTCCTTGGGTTGGTTGGATATTATAGAAGATTTGTGCTTTCGAAGATAACACTTCCTTTAACTAAGCTCCTTTGAAAAGAAATTAAATTTGAGTGGAATGCTTAATGTCAAGCTAGTTTTGAACAATTGAAGGCTACATTGACTGAAGCTCCTGTCTTGACACAATCGACTCCAGGTAAAGACTATGTTATTTATAGTGATGCTTCTCATCGGGGACTTGGTTGTGTATTGATGCAAGAGGGTAAGGTAATTGCTTATGCTTCTAGGCAATTAAAATCTCATGAATTGAATTACCCTACACATGATTTGGAGTTAGTTGTTATTGTATTTGCTCTTAAAATCTGGTGACATTGCTTGTATGGTGAAAGCTGTTATATTTTCACTGATTATAAAAGTTTGAAATACTTGCCAACACAAAAAGAACTAAACTTAAGGCAGAGAAGATGGATGGAATTGATCAAGGATTATGATTGTATTATCGACTATCATCCTGGGAAAGCTAATGTGCTAGCTAATGCTTTAAGTCGAAAGACTTTAGCAGGTATGTTGTATACAGAATATTTTAGCATTATATATATAAATTAAATAAACTAAATGATATCATGTGTTATGTTAGCAGAATTGAGGGTTAAACCAACCATTAGGCAAAAAGTGATAGAAGCTCAGAAACAAAATCAAAAATTGTTAGAACTTTTGAAACAAGTGCATGAAGGGGAAAAACCAGATTATGTTGTGTCAAATGATGGTGGAGTGTATTATAGAGATTGATTGTGTGTACCTGATGTGAAGGAACTAAAGGAGTGTATTCTTGGTGAAGCTCACAATACTATGTATACTGTACATCCCGGAAGCAATAAGATGCACCGAAATTTGAAATCTCATTATTGGTGGTTTGGTATGAAAAGAGATATTACTGAATATGTGACTCGATATTTAGTGTATCAACAAGTCAAAGCAGAACATCAAGTTTCATCGGGTCTTTTGCAACCTATATCAATACCAGAATGGAAGTGGGATAGAATTACCGTGGATTTTGTGACTGGTCTTCCAAACACTCAAAAGAAGCATGATACAATTTGGCTAATTGTTGATCGATTAACCAAATCAACTCATTTCATTCCCATTTGAGTTGACTATTCAATGAATAGACTTGCATATTTGCATGTAAATGAGATAGTCAGGATTCATGTGTAACACCCTTATACCCTATATACGTACAATACATATTTTTAGCATATGTAAAATACGCATATACGGTACAAAAATATCACTGACCGGTTCAATAAAAAAATTTCACATTTCAAATTTAAAATTTAAAATACTAAATATATAAAATTAAATAGTATATAAATATTCTTTGCTCATTATAGGAACCCAAAATAAACATTTTATGTGAAAATCTCTGGGAAAAGTTCGTCAGAGTTTTGTCTGTAATTTGGACATTCCAAAAATTTAGCAAAACACAACTTGCAAAAAGAATACACTCCCAAATAATTTCAATTCGCCATCTCAACCATACTCCTCAATTTCACCAAGTTTCTCAAACATTTTTATCTATATATATAATTTAGAACACATTTACACTCTTATTTCAAATAACTTAACCCAAATTTTCTTTATAGTTTACAATACATAAAATCCAAAACATAATATATTATGTATAATACTCAAAATATACAATAACATAAAATATATACATGTTGTTGACAGTGTTTCTGATATCGATATCAACTCTACACGCTCAACCACAAGTCTAGACCCGACCTAGTCAAGAAAAACTCTCTAGCTCAGTTGATTCTACCCTGTCACCTGCGCAATGTAAATAATCGCGCTAAGCAAAAGCCTAGTGGTACAAACTTTGATAATAACAAAAATCAAATGCAATGCCAATGCACAATGCTTATGAATATCACATCATTCCATTTTCTTATACTTTTCAAATATTTCACATAAAAACAAACACAAACATGGGCCCAAAGATAACTAATATGCTATTCAAATTTCAGAGTTACTGTTTTGGTCTATAATGACACCATGTGTCTAGCCCCATAGGCAATATATCAATGTAATAATCCAACTAGGCCTGAGATTAGGACCCGGTCATTTCACCCAGCCTAGCTTTAAATTTTTATTTTTGAGGCTTACGACCTGGTCATTTCACCTCAAAAATATTTTCACAATAACGCCCAGCGTCTAGCCCGTAGGCAATCAAAGGCATGCCGCCAAACGCAGAACTCTGAAAATTGATTTACATACTAGACACACAATTTATTCATATTTCTCATTATTAATCTCTTTCTCATTGTCACATATTCAATATAGGCTGCCATATTTTCTTATTTTTTTTTCACTTTTCTCATTTTTTCTCATTTATCTCAATATCAATTCATTTCATTATATTTTCACATATCTCATTACATTATATCACTTTTTTTTTCATTCACAACACATTACCCAATCAGTTTGGGTATTTCCACATAATACACATTTTAATCACATTTACACAATTTAGCCATTATCAATGGCTTTTCACAATGCATTTAACACATATATGACATTACAAATGTCATAGCACATTATTCATGCACAACCAATGTACCAAGTAGCTTAACACATTTTTCAACCAAAATGAGTTAAGGCCAAATGTCATGCAAACATAACCAATGTATTCAAAGTTTGTACATACCTCAAATAGCAACCCAAAGCAAGCTTAAACAACCTCCAACCCTATCTTTCCAACTTGCCCTTCACCACTTGGATTGTAACACCCCTACATTCAATACATGCACACTACAAACACCACAATGTAGTATACATGCACTAAACATAGAGATGCTACGGATTTTCTTAACATTTTAAACATTTTAAACCATACCATAATCTTTCAATTGAATCATTATAGAAAGATAAGTAGTTAACTTGTAATACAAAACTAAATAGATATATATAGATACATTTAGTTGTTACGCAACGAAATTTATCAAATATTTACATATATGAAAACATTTAATTTCATATTTACAAATATACACATATGTACATTAAAATCATTACTTTACAAAATATAAAAGAGTTATACATGATTGGCAAGTCTCCTCTGATCTTTAAGTTCCCAAAATTAACTCTTCACTGTCTACTCTCACTCAGTCTCGAAGAGCTCTCGGGTTCAACCCTATCACCTGCGCGATCAAATACTATCGCGCTAAGCCAACGGCTTAGTAAGACAAAATGTGCTAGTGTTATGCTTCAGTGCAATGCAATGCCAATTCTCAATCCATATTATACATGTAACATCATATATGCAAGGCTAACAACATACCTTTACATTTCATATGCCTCATTAGTTATTTATTTAACCATTCATGAACAACATTAAACAAATCATGACTCACATTAAACAAAGACAAGCATTGGGCCCAAGACACACTAATATGCCATTCAATTTTCAGAGTTAATGTTTTGGTTTTGTTATCACATTTATCAATATCATATACCCAACTAGGCTTCAAGGATTAGGTTCAACCAAGCTTCAAGGGGAGCAAAGCATGCTAAGCATCAACCCAACTTGGCTTCAAGAACCAACCCAACCTAGCTTCAAGGGTAGTAACATCTCAATTAGGCTTCAAGGATTCAATCCAACCTAACTTCAAGAGATTGTTACACTTATTAGGCATGCCACCAACAACCCACTCTGAAAATGGAATAACACATTAGCCACACAATCCATTTATTATTTAGTTATCATGTCCATTCTCAATTCTCATCAACATTTAGGCAAACATGCCTTCTTTCTTTCAATATCATCATCATAGCCAATCACAATGACTTTGCATCACATTTCATTATACATTACTCATGGAACACATTATCATTCACAATGCATAACATAACATTATTCAATCTCAACAATGCAATTAGGGCAAAGAACAATTTATGTCATTCATAGCTTTAGGATCTTCCACATCCATTTGATTAGGGCATTCTTTGTTTGAAGTATGTTTAAAGTGTTTATGTTTAAGTTTAGGTACCAAAATACCTTTGAAGAATCCAAACAATGCAATTAGAACAAAGAAATAAATCCCTAACCAACAAATGTGAAGAACATGGGCAGCCCACTTGAGGGACACGGCTAAGCTTGTGGCCGTGTCTCTCAACACCACTTGACAGTAAGCAACACAGCTTGGGGACACGGCCGTGTCACCCAAAAACCAATCCAACACGCCCAAAATCTCTTGACTTGGCCGTGTCTTTCTTTCCCTTTGGCCGTGTCACCCAAGAACACAAACTCTAATATGCACAACTCTCCTCCAATTGCACTCAAACTCATCAAACACAATATTGCATGTTTCAAATGAATGGAAACAATGTTCTAAACACAAATTCATCACAAAAATCATTTCACAAAACATTCCTAATACATCTAAACACAAACCATCTCAAAACCCTAAAACCAACATCCTTCTCCATCTTCCAAAAATCAACATCCACCACTTCCAACAACAACACCTATTTAAACTCTTAACTTAAAACCAATTTAACACATGAAAACACATCTCAACCACCTCTTAAACACACCAATCTCAAAATCAACCAACCCTAATTCACTTCAAACACAACTTCAAAATAAGTAAAGAAAACAAGAGAATACTTACTTGAAATGAAGAAATTCCACAAATCTCTAACCAAAACCCTTGATTCCTTCTTCAAAATGCTTCTAGCATCAAAAACACTTCTCTTGCTCTTTCTCTTCTTGGATGGCCGGCACACACATGAGAAGAAATGAAATCCAACACAAATCAAATAGCTTTTCTTCTTTAAATCTCCACCAAGAGATTTTATCCAATCAATTACCAAAATACCCTCAACCATATAACTAACCTTTTGTCTCTTATATGCCCATATATGTAATTACACACTCAACACAAATAAATATCTCTTCCATTGACTCTCCCTTTGACATATTTATATGTTAGTTATATCATCATATAAACAACATATACCATTCTCTCTAAACCCTATTTTCTTTCCCAATTTCTTTTCTCTTGCAATTAACACATATATTCAATCCAATATAACAACAACAACAATAAAAACAACATAATCAAAACTTCTAGAGCATATATGAGGATATTACAATTCTCCCCCTCTAAAAAGAAAATTTCGTCCTCGAAATTACCTGATATCAAAGCTGAAACAACTGAGGATATTGCTCTCGCATGGATTGTTCACTTTCCCAAGTTGCTTCTTCTTTTGCATGATTCTTCCATAGAACCTTCACCAATGGCACTCTCTTGTTTCTCAGCTCTTTCACATCATGTGCCAAGATAGCAACTGGTTCCTCTTCAAAAGTCAAATCTGGGCTCACTTCGATAGATTCAATTGGCAACACATGAGATGGATCCGATCTGTACCTCCTCAACATAGAAACATGAAACACATTATGAATACGATCCAACCCAGGTGGCAAAGTAAGTCAATACGCAACTGGCCCAACTCTTTCCAAAACTTCATACGGTCCAATGAAACGAGGACTCAATTTCCCTTTTCGACCGAACCTCAAAATCTTCTTCCAAGGAGACACTTTCAGAAATACCTTATCTCCAACATCAAACTCTATGTCTCTCCTTTTCAGATCTGCATAAGACTTCTGTCGGTCTGAAGCTGCTTTTAACCTGTCTCGAATCAACTTTACTTTTTCTTCAGTTTCTTGAATCAAATCAGGACCAACCAACTTATTATCTCCAAGCTCATTCCAACAAAGAGGTGTCCTACACCGTCTGCCATACAATGCTTCAAACGGTGCCATACCAATGCTGGATTGGTGACTGTTGTTGTAAGCAAACTCCACAAGAGGTAAGAATCTATCCCAACTTCCAAAGAAATCGATGACACAGCTTCTCAACATGTCCTCAATAATCTGTATCACCCTCTCTGACTGTCCATCCGTCTGTGGATGAAAAGCAGTACTGAAGTGTAATCGAGAACCCAAAGCACTATGCAAACTCTTCCAAAATCTTGAAGTAAACCTGGGATCTCGATCAGACACTAAAGAAGTTGGAACACCATGCAACTTCACAATCTCATGGATATACAGCTCAGCCAATCTCTCCAAAGAGTAATCCATCCGAACCGGAAGGAAATGAGCTGTCTTAGTCAATCTATCCACAATCACCCATATAGCATCATGCTTCTTTTGTGTCAATGGCAAACCAGACACAAAATCCATCGTCACTCTATCCCACTTCCATTCTGGTACTAATAATGGTTGAAGCAATCCAGTTGGAACTTGATGCTCTGCTTTAACCTTTTGACAGGTGAGACATTTCGACACAAAATCTGCAATGTCTCTCTTCAAACCAATCCACCAGTAATGCTGTCTCAAATCATGATACATCTTTGTATTACCCGGATGCATAGCAAACACTGACTGATGTGCTTCTTCTAAAATGATCCTTTTTAAATTTGCATCATTGGGTACACACAATTTGTTCTTAAACCAGAGACTCCCATCATTTCTCACAATAAAATCTCTACTTTTCCCGTTCTGACAATCTGACACAATCTTTCGAATCTTCTCATCAGCCAACTGAGCCTCTATAATCTGATCCAACAAAACTGGTTTCACATGCAACTGTGCCAACAATGCACCATCATCACAAG
This sequence comes from Garcia nutans, assembly GCA_947685225.1. Taxonomy (NCBI): domain Eukaryota; kingdom Viridiplantae; phylum Streptophyta; class Magnoliopsida; order Malpighiales; family Euphorbiaceae; genus Garcia; species Garcia nutans. Next base: position 33,426,498 of record CANTUV010000013.1, read on the forward strand.
GTACAAAACTGGCATGCAAAGCTCTCAACTCAACAAGCAACGAGAGCGAGTAAACAGTTAAACCAGCTAAAGACTTCCGACTCAAGGCATCAGCAACAACATTTGCTTTACCTGGATGATAATCAATCAAACAGTCGTAGTCTTTAATCAATTCCAACCATCTTCTCTGCCGAAGATTGAGCTCTCTCTGGACACCCAAATATTTCAAACTTTTGTGATCAGTGTAGATAAAACATTTCTCCCCAAACAGATAGTGTCGCCAAATCTTCAATGCAAACACAATGGCTGCTAGTTCCAAATCATGGGTCGGATAGTTAAGCTCATGCGGTTTCAACTGTCGAGATGCATAAGCTATAACTTTACCTTCCTGCATCAGCACACACCCCAAACCACTATGTGAAGCATCACTGTAAATCACATATGGTTTGCCTTCTACAGGTAAAGTAAGAACAGGCGCTTGAGTCAGCATATCTCTCAACTGTTCAAAGCTAGCCTGACACTGATCCGACCACACAAATCTCACTCCCTTACGAAGCAATCTGGTGAGTGGAGTAGCTATCAAAGAAAACCCTTTCACAAACCGCTGGTAATAGCCTGCCAAACCCAGAAAACTTCTAACCTCTGTCACCGACTTGGGTGGACTCCAATTCAATATAGCTTCAACTTTGCTCGGATCAACTCTAATGCCTTCTGCTGAAACAATATGTCCGAGAAAAGCGACTTGATCCAACCAGAACTCACACTTCGACAATTTGGCAAACAACTGCTTCTCTCTCAAAATCTGCAACACAATCCGCAGATGCATATCATGTTCCTCTTCATTCCGCGAATACACCAGAATGTCATCAATGAAGACCACTACAAACTGATCCAGATAGGGCCTGAACACCCTATTCATCAAATCCATAAAAGCTGCAGGTGCATTCGTTAGACCAAAAGGCATAACTAGAAATTCATAATGCCCATACCTGGTCCGAAAGGCGGTCTTGGAAATGTCTTCAGCTTTAACTCTCAATTGATGGTACCCAGATCTCAAATCAATTTTAGAAAACACAGCTGCACCCTTCAATTGATCAAAGAGATCATCGATTCTAGGCAAAGGATATTTATTTTTAATAGTCACCTTGTTCAATTGCCTATAATCGATACACAACCTCATATCACCATCTTTCTTTTTCACAAATAGCACAGGAGCTCCCCAAGGAGAAACACTGGGGCGAGTAAATCCTTTGTCCAACAACTCCTGTAATTGCACTTTCAATTCCCTCAATTCTGCTGGTGCCATTCTATAAGGAGTAATAGAGATAGGAGTGGTACCAGGCAACAATTCAATACCGAACTCCACCTCTCTCTCAGGAGGTAATCCTGGCAACTCCTCTGGAAACACATCTGGGAACTCTGCAACTGTGGGTATATCAACAATAGGAGAACCCCTTACTCTAGCATCTACCACATGAGCAAGATAGGCTTCACATCCCTTTCTAATCAACCTCCTGGCTGCAACAGCTGAAACAAATAAGGAGGCTAGCTGTTCCTGCTCATTAGATACTATCACCTCTCTACCATCAACAGTTCTCAAAGAAACAATTTTCCTTTTACAGTCTACCACAGCTCCATGTCTAGATAGCCAGTCCATACCTAGAATCACATCATATTCCTTAAATGGCATCTCAATCAAGTCTCTAAGGAACTCCTCACCTTGCACCCTCACTGCACTATCTCGGTGCACCTTACTCACAACCACACTATGCCCTAACGGATTTGTCACCAACACATCAAATCCTAGGGACTCAGCATGCATATTAGACACAGGCAAAACAGATGCACTAATATAAGAATGTGTGGAACCCGGATCAATCAAAGCAAGTACTGAAGTATCAAATAAAGAAAAAGTACCAGCTATGACTGCAGATGCATCTGGCTGCCTCTGCATAACATACATCCTCTGGGAAGATCCAACCTCCTCTGGCCTACTCTCCCTGGATGTAGCACCTCCTCTAGCACTGAACCCAGATCTGCCTCCCCGGCTGCTACCTCTGCCTGCTCGACCTCCCCTCACACTAGATCGAGAAGCTGTAGTATCAACTGACATCTGTTCTTGCCTCTCAGGACAATCTCTAACAAAGTGATCTGGTGATCCACATCTGAAACAAACCCCTGCTACACCAGTCTTCCAGCAAGGACCACCATGTGGCCTACCACAATGGATACAGATGGGTAGGGTGGATCTCTGAATCATAGGGGTCGGAGCACTTGCCACTGAAGCTGCAGGTCTAAATCTCTGCCTCTGTAACTGCACTGACCTACCAGCTGACCTCTGACTCCTACTAACTCTAGGAACAAAGCTTCCTTTACCTCTCTTAACAGAAGAAGACCCTGCCTCAAACTGGGGCCTCCTAACCCTAACCTCTTCCTCTGAAGCAGCTACAATAACTTGAGCTCGCTCTACACTTCGAGCTGCTGCCACTAGCTGGGAGAAATCGTGATATCTAGATCCAGCCACTAAGCACATGATAGAGGGCCTCAATCCCTCCTCAAATCTCCTGCATCTATCTATCTCATCAGCTATAATGCCCCCAGCATACTGGCTCAATCGAATAAACTCAACCTCATACTCAGTTACAGTCTTGCTATCTTGCTTCAAGCTTAAGAATTCCATCTTCTTCATGTCCTTGTACTCCCTAGGAGTATACTTCAATTCAAATTCTCTCAGAAAATCCACATATGACAAGGTTGGTGGATCATCCATAGAATGGGGCACTGTCCTCCACCAGTCGTATGCATCCTTCTGTAGCAAAGATCTTGCATAATCAAACTTTTCCTCCGAGGTGGCTTGCAACTGAATAAAGATCCTCTGTACTTTGTCAAGCCACTATTCTGCTACAGCTGGATCAGTAGTACCAAGGAAATCCTCCGCTCCATACTTCCTTAGTTTGTCATAGTGCCTCACTGATACCACAGGCTGAGGGGGTGGTGGCACTGATTGCACTGGTGCTTGCCTCAAAGCTTCTACCACATGCCTAACCCAAGCTGGCGGAACCTCCTCCCCAGCTGGTCTCCCCGACACCGAAGCAGGTGCCTCCCCAGCACTAACAACCCTAACTCCATCATCAGGGACAATACTCTCAGCACTACCCTCAACTGACTGGCGTGAGTGAGAATCCATCACAACCTAACACTGCAAACACAGCAGAATACTTCTTATTAAAGATCAGAGATTGCCAATCCCAAACATATATGTTATTCAAAAACCACTTTTTAAAATCAAAATAGTCTTTTTCTTACATTTTACCTAGGTTGAGAATCTCAAACCTAGGCTCTGATACCAAAACAATTGTAACACCCCTACATTCAATACATGCACACTACAAACACCACAATGTAGTATACATGCACTAAACATAGAGATGCTATGGATTTTCTTAACATTTAAAACATTTTAAACCATACCATAATCTTTCAATTGAATCATTATAGAAAGATAAGTAGTTAACTTGTAATACAAAACTAAATAGATATATATAGATACATTTAGTTGTTACGCAGCAGAATTTATCAAATATTTACATATATGAAAACATTTAATTTCATATTTACAAATATACACATATGTACATTAAAATCATTACTTTACAAAATATAAAAGAGTTATACATGATTGGCAAGTCTCCTCTGATCTTTAAGTTCCCAAAATTAACTCTTCACTGTCTACTCTCACTCAGTCTCGAAGAGCTCTCGGGTTCAACCCTATCACCTGCGCGATCAAACACTATCGCGCTAAGCCAACGGCTTAGTAAGACAAAATGTGCTAGTGTTATGCTTCAGTGCAATGCAATGCCAATTCTCAATCCATATTATACATGTAACATCATATATGCAAGGCTAACAACATACCTTTACATTTCATATGCCTCATTAGTTATTTATTTAACCATTCATGAACAACATTAAACAAATCATGACTCACATTAAACAAAGACAAGCATTGGGCCCAAGACACACTAATATGCCATTCAATTTTCAGAGTTAATGTTTTGGTTTTGTTATCACATTTATCAATATCATATACCCAACTAGGCTTCAAGGATTAGGTTCAACCAAGCTTCAAGGGGAGCAAAGCATGCTAAGCATCAACCCAACTTGGCTTCAAGAACCAACCCAACCTAGCTTCAAGGGTAGTAACATCTCAATTAGGCTTCAAGGATTCAATCCAACCTAACTTCAAGAGATTGTTACACTTATTAGGCATGCCACCAACAACCCACTCTGAAAATGGAATAACACATTAGCCACACAATCCATTTATTATTTAGTTATCATGTCCATTCTCAATTCTCATCAACATTTAGGCAAACATGCCTTCTTTCTTTCAATATCATCATCATAGCCAATCACAATGACTTTGCATCACATTTCATTATACATTACTCATGGAACACATTATCATTCACAATGCATAACATAACATTATTCAATCTCAACAATGCAATTAGGGCAAAGAACAATTTATGTCATTCATAGCTTTAGGATCTTCCACATCCATTTGATTAGGGCATTCTTTGTTTGAAGTATGTTTAAAGTGTTTATGTTTAAGTTTAGGTACCAAAATACCTTTGAAGAATCCAAACAATGCAATTAGAACAAAGAAATAAATCCCTAACCAACAAATGTGAAGAACATGGGCAGCCCACTTGAGGGACACGGCCAAGCTTGTGGCCGTGTCTCTCAACACCACTTGACAATAAGCAACACGGCTTGGGGACACGGCCGTGTCACCCAAAAACCAATCCAACACGCCCAAAATCTCTTGACTTGGCCGTGTCTTTCTTTCCCTTTGGCCGTGTCACCCAAGAACACAAACTCTAATTGTAACACCCCGATACCCTATATAAGTACTATACATATACCTAGTATACATACAGTAAGTATATAATGTATCAGGATGTCACTTTTTGTTACCTTTTAAAAACCTATAACAGTGTTCAAACCATAATACATTCTTTTAAAGAATATTTACAAAATCATTATCTTGTTCAAAATTTCTTTATACATATAAATACTCTCTCGTCAGTAATACATCAATATAAAAGTTATACATGTATGCATTACCCTCTAGTTGGTCTCGACAAACTCTAACTCTTCTCGTGGCATAATGAAAGACTTCATATCTTCCACCAGGATACCTGCGCGATTACACATCCGCGCTAAGCCCGAAAGCTTAGTAGTACAAATATAAAATATAAACATACATTATAGAAATACTAACATATAATGATATATCAATTCTATGTACCATTAGTTTCTTATCATGTTTTTCCTTTTGAATTTCACCTTTCATATATCTTAACTAATTTCATAAATTTTACACATATATACATAACATTATCACCAATTCCAAGCCATCACTAATACTCACAATCAATATATGAATACACAATTTACCAATCACAATTCATTAATAGTATCCATACTCAATCATGATTCACACTCCATAACATTACTTTATTCACAATTTATCAATCATGATTCATTACTAATACTCACAATTAATATGTATCAATACACATATTATACATCATATTAATCATGAATCACATTTCCAACAAAGGCAATCATTATTTCATCATTCATAAATCACCTTAAAACAAAGACAGACTCGGGCCCAAAAGACACTAATATGTTATTCAAAGTTCAGAGTTACTGCTTTGGTCTATAACCATAATACTCAAGCCCGTAGGCGATACACATATATCTCTATCCATGGATAGTGTAACAGACCCAGTCTCTTGGACCATCAACTCAGCTAAACTCGAGGAGATCCTCAACCCGGCAAGACTGTTACCTGTAACAGACCCAGTCTCTTGGACCATCAACCCGACTGTATCAAGGAGATCCTCAACCCGGCAAGACTGTTACTTTTCATATATTTCATATCCATAATTCACATAGTGTAACAGACCCAGTCTCTTGGACCTCAATTCAACTCAATTGAAGAGATCCTCAACCCGGCAAGACTGTTACCATTCATAAATTTCATAGGCATGCCACCAAATCCAGTACTCTGAAGATTGAATCAACATATTAGACACACCATCTTTTCATTTACTTATCATTTCCATTCTCAATTCTCATCATCTAGGCAAACATGCCTCATTTATCACAATTGAATCATCATAGCCAATCACAATGGCTTCACATTACATTTGAGTTATCATAGCCAATCACAATGGCTTCACATCACATTATATCCCAAATCACATTTCATATTTTATCATTGATATATGCAACATTAATTACATTAACTAAACAAACATATCATTCAAGCACATATACTCCATTTCATTGCACATGTATCTTAAATTCATTGTCATATAATCCATATGTCCATTTCTTTCATTTTGATCATCATTATCAATCATGACAACATCACATTTCATCATTTCTCAAAACACATTAACACCATTCATTATTAAAACATTCATCAAATAAATTGCATTGCACATACCTTTTTAGATGATCCTCATCTCTTCCACACTATATAAATCATAACACTAGTCACATTATTCATATAACACATTATCATTAACAAGATTCACAATACCTAACACATAACATTGTTCATTTAGTATCATATGCATCATCAAGTGTAAGTTCAATCTCAACAAAACATGAAGGCCAAAGAACCATCACAGTAGCCAACACACTCAAGGGACACGGCCAAGCTTGTGGCCGTGTCTCTCAATACCAATTCAAGCCGAGGCAGACACGGGCAAGGGGACACGGCCGTGTCTCTCCACAAAATTCAGGCAGTGGCAAACACACTCAAGGGACACGGCCAAGCTTGTGGCCGTGTCTCTCCAAAATTCAACCAACACGGCCAAACTTCCCTCAACTTGGCCGTGTCTCCCAAAATTAATAGATCTTGGCCGTGTTCCATTCTTATTTTGGCCGTGTCTCTCGAATATAAAACCCTAAACATATCCAACACTTCTTTGATTGAATTAAGAACAACTTATGCACAACACAATCTCATTCAAATGAGTGTAATTCATGTTATTAACACATATTCATCACAATATTCATTTTAACACTATATCCACCACACATTCAAACACTTTCCACATCAAACCCTAAAAACCAACATCAATCTTCTTCTTTCTATAACAACATCCATTTAACTTACCATTTTTAAACAAAACCAACACCAATTTAACCTTTCTAACTCACAATCAATTTCCATACCTTTAAACACCTCTCAAACACTCTAAATCATGATATTAACAATTCACAACACACATCAAACACATCTTCAAAATACCAAAGGAAAAACAAGAGAGTACTTACCTTAGATGAAGAAATTTCACAATTCTCTAACTCAATCCTTTGATTCTTCCTTCAATTTGAGCTTAGAATCAAGAACACCTCCTTTGCTCTCTCTTTCCCTTTAGGTAGCCGGCCACCACAATGAAGAAGAAGAGAAATAATGAAGAAATCACAAAGTCAACACTCATTAAATACTCATCCAAAAGAAAATTACTATAAGACCCTCATACACATTTTAATTCCTTTTATCATCTCTTGCCCACTTTGGTAATTTCACAATTAACAATTTAAAATATCTTCTTCCCTTGACTATGCACTTTGACCAACATATATGTTATATATATTGCCATATACCCAACATATACACTTTCTCTTAACACACTCATTTCTTTTACAAATACATATATACATTTAATTCAAATCAAAACAACAATTGTATCCAACTTCTAGGGCACACATTGGGATATTACACTAATATGCACAACTCTCCTCCAATTGCACTCAAACTCATCAAACACAATATTGCATGTTTCAAATGAATGGAAACAATGTTCTAAACACAAATTCATCACAAAAATCATTTCACAAAACATTCCTAATACATCTAAACACAAACCATCTCAAAACCCTAAAACCAACATCCTTCTCCATCTTCCAAAAATCAACATCCACCACTTCCAACAACAACACCTATTTAAACTCTTAACTTAAAACCAATTTAACACATGAAAACACATCTCAACCACCTCTTAAACACACCAATCTCAAAATCAACCAACCCTAATGTAACACTCCAAGATCCCATATACGCACACTACATATCACCAAAATGTAATATACGTACATAGAACATAGGAATGCTATGACTTCTTTAAACCATTTAACTCTTTTATAAACCCTAATCCATTTTGTTATTTTTGTACAATATAAGAAATGTATTATAGTATTTAATTTGTAATAGAAATTGAAATGGATATCAACATTTATTTAATACGCAGCGGAAATTATAAAATATTTACATATATTAAAACATCCAAGTTCAAGTTTACAATTACATATATATATATATATATACATTAAAATCATTCCTTTACAAAACATAAAGAAACTATACATGGTTGGCAGCACTGCTCTGATCTTTAAGCTCTAATGCAAAACCTCAGTGTCTAGACTCACTCTGTCTAGCGGAACTCTCGGGTTCTTCTCTAACACCTGCGCGATGAACACAATCGCGCTAAGCCAACGGCTTAGTAAAGCAACTACAATATCGATATGCTATGATGCAATACTCATGTCACACAATCAAGTTCCATGCACAATGCAAGTAAATATTTCACTTCAATTCATACCATAGTCATCATAATATATTAAACCACAATCATGTTTCATAACATCATATCTTATCTTTACTCATAAGTTTCATCAAACAATAACCACATATAAACAAACACAAGCATTGGGCCCATAACACATCTAATACGTTATACAAGGTTCAGAGTCCCTGTTTTGATTCAATATCACAATCATCAAGCCCATAGGCAATATATATCATATCTCTATCCATGGATAGCGTAACAGACCCAGTCTCTTGGACCATCAACTCATTAACATGAGGAGATCCAATGATTCATAATCATCACATTGGAAATCAGCTTACGGGCCATCCCATTTCGCCTATCCAATGATTCATAATCATCACATTTCACATTTATCAACTGGAACCAGCTTACGGGCCATCCCATTTCGCCTATCCAGTGATTCATAGGCATGCCATCAAAACAGGACTCTGAAAGTTGAATCAACATATTAGGCACACAAACATTTCATTTATTTCTTTCTCAATTCATTTCACAATTCACAATTCATTAGGCAATCATGCCTCAACTATTCCATTTACATCGTTTTGACCTAATCACAATGGCCTCACATATCATTTAAATCATCAAAAACAATCACATTAGAGCAATTCATCACATCCTTCATATATAGTATCACATTGCATTATCATATAGGCAACTATGCATTAACCATTTTTTTTACTTACATCATAAGCAATAAATCATACGGTTCCACACTTTACTACTCAAGTATACATACACAATGATCTTAACATACATTCCACATGCATAACACAATATTCACATAACATTAACAATATGCATCCACAATGCATTAATGCTCTTAACACCTTAACACTCACATGTGTTAAGTTCCAACATCTTATAAATGAATACAATGATGTAGTTGTACTTACTTTAAGAACACTCACACAACTAAGCAATCCTTCCTTCCAAAGATCCTTCACCTCACAATTAGGGCAAACCACCTCTTCCAACACCTAATCCAAAACAATGGTGCAACACATTAATTTCTATAACATTCCTCACTTATTACCCTTAGCTTAGACCTTTAGAACACTAAATAAAACTTAACAACCCTAAGCAAAGCCCACGGCCGTGGCCACCTCCAACCCCCACGGTCGTGGCTTTAGGAAGCATTCTGCCCAAAAGTGATCACCTCCCCCACGGCCATGGCTCCCACAAGGCCACGGGCGTGGCATCCAAAGTGCTACTGCCCCTTTCCAAAATTATGTGTTCTTCACTTCCAAAACCAATAAACACCAACAACTCAAAGATCAACAAGAATAATCAATCAAACATAACATAAACAACACTTATCAACTCAAAACCCTAACTCAAACTTAACACAACCACTTCCAACATCACACCAACTTAACTTCTCATCTTACAAACAATATCAACACTCAAAATCACCCCATAAACAACCTTAATCAAACCATCATCAAATCAAAATCCAACTCAAGCAAAACTTCAAACATAACAAAAGAAAACAAGAGAAAACTTACCAAATAATGAAATTCCTTGAAAATCCAACTTGTAAATTTGAAACCTTCCTTCACTTTAAGCTAAAAACATCAAAATCTTCCTTTGCTTTCTTGCTTTCCCTTGTCTTTGGTGAGCCGGCCAACACCATGAAGAAGAAGAGAAGATGATGAAGAAAACACAAAGTCAACATTCATTAAATAGCCATCCAAAAGAAAATTACTATAATACCCTCAACCATTCAACTACACTTTTGTCATATATATACCCATTTAAGTAATTCCACAATAATAAAAGAAATATCTTCTTCCACTAACTCCAACACCTTGACTCTCCCTTTTGACCAACTTATATGTCATATATATTACCATATACACAACATATACATCTCTCTCTAAACCCTAATTCCTTAACAACTTAACATATACAATTAATCCAAATGAACAACAACAACAACAACAACAACAACAACCAAACTTCTAAGGCACAAATAGGGATATGACAATTCTCCCCCTCTAAAAAGAAATTTCGTCCTCGAAATTACCTGAAATCAACTCTGAAACAACTGAGGATGCTGGTCTCGCATTGCTTGCTCACTCTCCCAAGTAGCCTCCTCTCTCCCATGATTCTTCCATAACACTTTCACAAGTGGTACTCTCTTGTTCCTCAACTCTTTCACTTCATGTGCCAAAATAGCAACTGGCTCTTCTTCAAATGTCAGATCCGGACTCACCTCGATAGACTCAACTAACAACACATGAGATGGATCTGATCTGTACCTCCTCAACATAGAAACATGGAAGACATTATGGATCCTATCCAAATCAGGTGGCAAAGCAAGCCGATAAGCAACTGGTCCCACTCTCTCTAATACCTCATACGGCCCGATGAACCGAGGACTCAACTTTCCTCTCCGACCAAATCTTAAGATCTTTTTCCAAGGAGACACCTTCAAAAATACTTTATCTCCCACCTTATACTCAATGTCTCTCCTCTTCAAATCTGCATAAGATTTCTGTCGATCCGAAGCTGCTCTCAATCTACCTCGAATCATCTTTACTTTCTCTTCAGTCTCTTGAATCAAATCAGGACCAATTATCTTACTTTCACCAGCTTCACTCCAACACAAAGGTGTCCTACACCTTCTCCCATACAGTGCTTCGAATGGTGCCATACCAATGCTCGATTGATGGCTGTTGTTATAGGCAAACTCCACAAGTGGCAAAAATCCGTCCCAACTTCCAGAGAAGTCAATAACACAACTTCTCAACGTATCCTCGATAATCTGTATCACTCTCTCTGACTGTCCATCTGTCTGAGGATGGAAAGCAGTACTAAAGTGTAATCGAGAACCTAAAGCTCCATGCAAACTCTTCCAAAATCTCGAAGTGAACCTAGGATCTCGATCAGACACTAAAGAAATTGGGACTCCATGCAACTTCACAATCTCATGGATGTACAGCTCAGCCAACCTCTCAAGCGAATAATCCATCCGAACTGGAAGAAAATGAGCTGTCTTAGTCAGCCTATCAACAATCACCCAAATAGCATCATGCTTCTTCTGTGACAAAGGCAAACCAGACACAAAGTCCATAGTCACTCTCTCCCACTTCCATTCAGGCACTGACAAAGGTTGAAGCAACCCCGTTGGGACTTGATGCTCAGCTTTCACCCTCTGACATGTGAGACATCTAGATACAAACTCTGCAATGTCTCTCTTCATACCGGACCACCAATAATGCTGTCTCAAATCATGGTACATCTTTGTACTGCCCGGATGCATAGCAAAAGCTGATTGGTGTGCTTCTTCTAAAATAATCCTTCTCAAACTATCATCATCAGGCACACACATTCTATCCTTAAACCACAAACTCCCATCAACTCTCACAACAAAATTCCGGCTCTCTCCCTGTTGACACTCTGAAACAATCTTCTGAATCTTCTTATCAGTCAACTGAGCCTCCTTAATCTGATCTAACAGCACTGGCCTCACTTGCAATTGTGCTAACAATGCACCATCATCACAAAGTGTAAAGTTAGCATGCAACGCTCTCAACTCAACAAGCAACAAGAGCGAATAAGCAGTCAAACCTGCTAAAGACTTCCGACTTAAGGCATCTGCAACAACATTAGCCTTACCTGGATGATAATCAATCAAACAGTCGTAGTCTTTAATCAATTCCAACCATCGCCTCTGCCGAAGATTAAGCTCCTTCTGAACACCCAGATATTTCAAACTCTTGTGATCTGTATAGATAAAACACTTCTCTCCATACAGATAATGTCGCCAAATCTTCAAAGCAAACACAATGGCTGCCAACTCCAAATCATGTGTCGGATAGTTGAGCTCATGCGGCTTCAACTGACGAGAAGCATAAGCTATCACTTTACCCTCTTGCATCAACACACAACCTAAACCACTATGTGAAGCATCACTATAAATCACAAATGGTTTGTCTTCCACAGGTAAAGTGAGAACAGGTGCTTGAGTCAACATCTCTTTCAACTGCTCAAAACTAGCTTGACACTGATCCGTCCACACAAATCTCACTCCCTTCCGAAGTAATCTGGTAAGTGAAGTAGCTATCAAAGAAAATCCTTTCACAAAGCGTCGATAATAGCCTGCCAAACCCAGAAAACTTCTAACTTTAGTTACAGACTTCGGTGGACTCCAATTCAGAATAGCTTCAACTTTACTCGGGTCAACTCTAATGCCATCTGCTGAAACAATATGACCGAGAAAAGCTACTTGATCAAGCCAGAATTCGCACTTTGACTGCTTAGCAAACAACTGCTTCTCTCTTAAGATTTGCAACACAATCCTCAAATGCATGTCATGCTCTTCCTCATTCCGAGAATACACCAAAATATCATCTATAAACACCACTACAAACTGATCCAAATAGGGCCTAAACACCCTATTCATCAAATCCATGAAAGCGGCAGGTGCATTCGTCAAACCAAATGGCATCACCAAAAACTCATAATGCCCATACCTGGTTCGAAAAGCTGTCTTCGACACATCCTCAGCTCTGACCCGCAACTGATGGTACCCTGATCTCAAATCAATCTTAGAAAACACAGCTGCTCCCTTCAATTGATCAAAGAGATCATCAATTCTAGGCAAAGGATATTTATTCTTGATAGTAACTTTATTCAATTGCCTATAATCGATACACAATCTCATAGTACCATCCTTCTTCTTAACAAACAAAACAGGAGCTCCCCACGGTGAAACACTAGGGCGAATGAACCCTTTATCCAACAACTCCTGCAACTGCACCTTCAATTCCCTCAATTCAACAGGTGCCATTCTATAAGGAGTAATAGAGATAGGAGTGGTACCTGGCAACAACTCAATACCAAACTCCACCTCTCTCTCAGGAGGCAATCCTGGCAACTCCTCTGGAAAACATCAGGAAACTCAGAAACTGTGGGAATGCTATCCAATTGAGAACCTACCACTCTGGTATCCAAGACATGAGCAAGATAAGCTTCACACCCTTTTCTGATTAACTTCCTAGCTGCAACAGCTGAAACAAACAAAGATGCAAGCTGTCTCTGCTCACTAGATACCAACACTACTCTATCATCACTAGTTCTCAAAGTAACACACTTCTTCCTACAATCCACCACAGCTCCATGCCTAGACAGCCAATCCATGCCTAGAATCAAATCAAATTCTTTAAATGGCATTTCAATCAAATCACCACAGAACTTCTCACCCTGTACCACCACTGCACAATCTCTATGCACCTTACTAACAATCACACTATGCCCTAAAGGATTTGTCACCAACACATCAAATCCTAGGGACTCAGCATGCATTTCAGACACAGGCAATACTGATGCACTAATGTATGAATGTGTGGATCCAGGGTCAATCAAAGCAAGTACAGAAATGCCAAATAAAGAAAAAGTACCAGCTATGACTGCAGAAGCATCAGGCTGTCTCTGCATCACATAAACCCGCTGAGAAGGCCCAGCCTCACCTGGTCTGTCATCCCTGGGTGCAGATCCTCCTCTCTGACTATACCCAGATCTACCCCCTCGGCTGAAACCCCTGCTTCCTCGACCTCCTCTGTTAAAACTCTGCCGAGAAGCTGTAGATTCCACTGACCTCTGGTCCTGCATCTCAGGACACCCTCTAATGAAATGGTCAGGTGATCCACAACGAAAACATACTCCTGATCTACCAATCCTCTGACAATTACCCACATGAACCTTACCACAAAGCTCACATGCCGGCGGAGTGGATCTCTGAATAAAGGGAGTAGGTGCACTAGCCACAGAAGCTGTAGGTCTCAATCTCTGTCTCTGGAACTGCACTGACCTACTCATCGGCCTCTGACTCCTTCCCACTCTAGGAATAAAGCTCCCTCTACCTCTCTTAACATATGAAGACCCTGCCTCAAACTGTGGTCTTCTCCCTCTAGACTCCTCTTCAGAAACAGATGCTGCAATGCCTTGGGCTCGCTCTACACTCCTAGCTGTAGCAACTAACTGGGAGAAATCTTGATATCTAGAGCCCGCCACAAGGCGCATAATAGAGGGCCTCAATCCCTCTTCAAACCTTCTGCATCTGTCTATCTCGTCTGATATAATGCCTCCCGCATAATGGCTCAACCGGATAAACTCCACTTCATACTCAGTTACTGTCCGGTGCTCCTGTTTCAGACTCAAAAACTCCATTTTCTTCACATCCTTATACTCCCTAGGAGTATACTTCAATTCAAATTCTCTGAGAAAATCTGCATAGGTCAATGTAGGTGGATCATCCATAGCATGTGGGACTGTCTTCCACCAGTCGTAAGCATCCTTCTGCAGCAGTGACCTGGCATAATCAAATTTTTCCTCTGGTGTGGCTTGCAACTGAATAAAGATTCTCTGAACTTTATCAAGCCACTGTTCAGCCACTGCCGGGTCAATGGTACCTAAGAAATCTTCTGCCCCAAACTTCCTCAATTTATCATATTGTCTCACTGGTACCTGAGGCTGAGGTGGTGGTGGAGGCTGCTGCACTGGTGCTTGTCTCATTGCTTCCATCATATGCCTAAACCAGGCTGGAGGAACCTCATCACCTGCTGGTCTCCCAGATACCGAAGCAGGCACCTCACTAGCTACCTCCACTCTAGCACCCTCCCTACTCTCAACAGGGGCTATACTCTCTGCACTCCCCTCAACAGACTGACGTGAGTGGGGATCCATTACTACCTATATCTGCAAACACAACCGAATATACCTTATTAAAGATCAGAGGCTGCCAATACCAACATGTATTTTATTTAAAATCAACTTTATAATCAAAATATTCTTTTACTTTATAAGTTACCTAGGTTGAGAATCTCAAACCTAGGCTCTGATACCAAAACAATTGTAACACTCCTAGATTCCATATACGCACACTACATATCACCAAAATGTAATATACGTACATAGAACATAGGAATGCTACGACTTCTTTAAACCATTTAACTCTTTTATAAACCCTAATCCATTTTGTTATTTTTGTACAATATAAGAAATGTATTATAGTATTTAATTTGTAATAGAAATTGAAATGGATATCAACATTTATTTAATACGCAGCGGAAATTATAAAATATTTACATATATTAAAACATCCAAGTTCAAGTTTACAATTACATATATATATATATATACATTAAAATCATTCCTTTACAAAACATAAAGAAACTATACATGGTTGGCAGCACTGCTCTGATCTTTAAGCTCTAATGCAAAACCTCAGTGTCTAGACTCACTCTGTCTAGCGGAACTCTCGGGTTCTTCTCTAACACCTGCGCGATGAACACAATCGCGCTAAGCCAACGGCTTAGTAAAGCAACTACAATATCGATATGCTATGATGCAATACTCATGTCACACAATCAAGTTCCATGCACAATGCAAGTAAATATTTCACTTCAATTCATACCATAGTCATCATAATATATTAAACCACAATCATGTTTCATAACATCATATCTTATCTTTACTCATAAGTTTCATCAAACAATAACCACATATAAACAAACACAAGCATTGGGCCCATAACACATCTAATACGTTATTCAAGGTTCAGAGTCCCTGTTTTGATTCAATATCACAATCATCAAGCCCATAGGCAATATATATCATATCTCTATCCATGGATAGCGTAACAGACCCAGTCTCTTGGACCATCAACTCATTAACATGAGGAGATCCTCAACCCGGCTAGACTGTTACAAATTTTCAATTGGAAATCAGCTTACGGGCCATCCCATTTCGCCTATCCAATGATTCATAATCATCACATTTCACATTTATCAACTGGAACCAGCTTACGGGCCATCCCATTTTGCCTATCCAGTGATTCATAGGCATGCCATCAAAACAGGACTCTGAAAGTTGAATCAACATATTAGGCACACAAACATTTCATTTATTTCTTTCTCAATTCATTTCACAATTCACAATTCATTAGGCAATCATGCCTCAACTATTCCATTTACATCGTTTTGACCTAATCACAATGGCCTCACATATCATTTAAATCATCAAAAACAATCACATTAGAGCAATTCATCACATCCTTCATATATAGTATCACATTGCATTATCATATAGGCAACTATGCATTAACCATTTTTTTTACTTACATCATAAGCAATAAATCATACGGTTCCACACTTTACTACTCAAGTATACATACACAATGATCTTAACATACATTCCACATGCATAACACAATATTCACATAACATTAACAATATGCATCCACAATGCATTAATGCTCTTAACACCTTAACACTCACATGTGTTAAGTTCCAACATCTTATAAATGAATACAATGATGTAGTTGTACTTACTTTAAGAACACTCACACAACTAAGCAATCCTTCCTTCCAAAGATCCTTCACCTCACAATTAGGGCAAACCACCTCTTCCAACACCTAATCCAAAACAATGGTGCAACACATTAATTTCTATAACATTCCTCACTTATTACCCTTAGCTTAGACCTTTAGAACACTAAATAAAACTTAACAACCCTAAGCAAAGCCCACGGCCGTGGCCACCTCCAACCCCCACGGTCGTGGCTTTAGGAAGCATTCTGCCCAAAAGTGATCACCTCCCCCACGGCCATGGCTCCCACAAGGCCACGGGCGTGGCATCCAAAGTGCTACTGCCCCTTTCCAAAATTATGTGTTCTTCACTTCCAAAACCAATAAACACCAACAACTCAAAGATCAACAAGAATAATCAATCAAACATAACATAAACAACACTTATCAACTCAAAACCCTAACTCAAACTCAACACAACCACTTCCAACATCACACCAACTTAACTTCTCATCTTACAAACAATATCAACACTCAAAATCACCCCATAAACAACCTTAATCAAACCATCATCAAATCAAAATCCAACTCAAGCAAAACTTCAAACATAACAAAAGAAAACAAGAGAAAACTTACCAAATAATGAAATTTCTTGAAAATCCAACTTGTAAATTTGAAACCTTCCTTCACTTTAAGCTAAAAACATCAAAATCTTCCTTTGCTTTCTTGCTTTCCCTTGTCTTTGGTGAGCCGGCCAACACCATGAAGAAGAAGAGAAGATGATGAAGAAAACACAAAGTCAACATTCATTAAATAGCCATCCAAAAGAAAATTACTATAATACCCTCAACCATTCAACTACACTTTTGTCATATATATACCCATTTAAGTAATTCCACAATAACAAAAGAAATATCTTCTTCCACTAACTCCAACACCTTGACTCTCCCTTTTGACCAACTTATATGTCATATATATTACCATATACACAACATATACATCTCTCTCTAAACCCTAATTCCTTAACAACTTAACATATACAATTAATCCAAATGAACAACAACAACAACAACCAAACTTCTAAGGCACAAATAGGGATATGACACCTAATTCACTTCAAACACAACTTCAAAATAAGTAAAGAAAACAAGAGAATACTTACTTGAAATGAAGAAATTCCACAAATCTCTAACCAAAACCCTTGATTCCTTCTTCAAATTGCTTCTAGCATCAAAAACACTTCTCTTGCTCTTTCTCTTCTTGGATGGCCGGCACACACATGAGAAGAAATGAAATCCAACACAAATCAAATAGCTTTTCTTCTTTAAATCTCCACCAAGAGATTTTATCCAATCAATTACCAAAATACCCTCAACCATATAACTAACCTTTTGTCTCTTATATGCCCATATATGTAATTACACACTCAACACAAATAAATATCTCTTCCATTGACTCTCCCTTTGACATATTTATATGTTAGTTATATCATCATATAAACAACATATACCATTCTCTCTAAACCCTATTTTCTTTCCCAATTTCTTTTCTCTTGCAATTAACACATATATTCAATCCAATATAACAACAACAACATAATCAAAACTTCTAGAGCATATATGAGGATATTACATGGATGAAGCAAATCAACCTCCCTCAATGCCTAAACCAAATTTTATAACAAATAATCATTTAGTATCACATTTAATGGCATTTCCAATATTAAACCATAATTAAACATCACTCCTACAAATTTCCAAAAATTTAGCCTTCCCTTACTTTAACATTAGAATTCCATTCTAATCCATTTAAATTAGTGTTTTAAGTTTATTTATATTATTAAAAACATATTTTTAATACATTTAAACCATTTACATTACAAAAACACATTCTTATACACAAAATCCTAAAATGGCATAACCTTCCCCCATTGAAGGTTTTCCTTTCCAACACAATCCATTAATCATTTCAAGCTAATTTTCATCACTTTTAACACTAAACAACATGCTTAAACAAATAAATCACACAATTCAACAACTTTGGAAAATTACTTTTCCAAAACCCTAAATCACCACTTCCATTCTCAAACTCCAACCAAACACAACCAAATCTAATATCTGACATTAAAATACTTGTTTATGCATCAAAACAACTCATTTGGAATCAATTTGCACAATTAAAGCTTATGTTTTCATAAACCCAAAAGTTCCATAACCCTAAATTCTCTCTCTTCACCATTCTTTATCCAAACTCCATCATCTCTTCAATCTAACCTTAAAATCATTGTTAACTACCCAAAATAACATCATACACACCAATTCCAACAATTATAACATACTACTTTGAAAATCCAAAACTCACATATTTCAATTTTCCATGGAATTTAAAGAAAAGAGTTGGAAACTTACCAATTGATGAAGAAACTTCTAAAACTCCACTTGAATCCTTAAAATTGTTTCAATCCTTGGTGTATGGAAGAAGAAAAAATCTCCCCTTGTTGGCTATGGAGTTTTGGCCTAGATGAAGAAGAAGAAGAAGATGAAGACTTTTTTTTAATTTTCTTTTTTCCTTTCATCTTTATTTTAAACCATATAAATATATTAAAATAATTTAATAATTAATTATTTAATAATTTATTTAATAAATTAAAAGTCCTAAATTTCCTCTTCCATTCAAAAATAATTTATTTTTGAATTATTTTACTAATTTTAAATTTCTAAAATTTATTTATAAAAATGTCATTGGACTTTGACTTTTTTTAAAAAGTGTTGACTTTTATATGTTATGTATATTTTACATATATGTCACATATATATTCCACTTTTCATTTAAAATCCCTTCATTTTTCATTTAAAACCATTAATTTAATTTATTCCTTTAAATTATAATTTATTTTATCAAATTTTTTAAAAATTAGAAATTTTCAAAAATTTTGGGATATTACAATTCTCTCCCCCTAAAATAAATTTTGTCCTCAAAATTACCTGTTCTCAAGTCTGGAATAATTGAAAAAATTGACTCTGCATCACCTGCTCACTTTTCCGTGTCGCCTCCTCAGTGGAATGATTCCTCCAAAGGACTTTCACAAGTGGCACCCTCTTATTCCTCAATTCTTCAACCTCTCGTGCAAAAATTGCCACTGGTTCTTCCTCGTAAGTCAGATCTGGACTCACCTCAATAGACTCCACTGATATGTTATGAGATGGGTTAGACCTGTATCTTCGAAGCATAGAGACATGGAAGACATTATGAATTCGATCCAATTCAGGCGGTAATGCTAGTCTATAAGCCACTGGACCAACTCTCTCTAACACCTCATATTGTCCTATGAAACGAGGACTCAACTTCCCTTTTCAATCGAACCTCAGAAATTTCTTCCATGGAGACACCTTTAGAAATACTTTATCTCCTACACTAAACTCTATGTCTCTTCTCTTCAAATCTAAATAGGATTTCTGTTGGTCCAAAGCTGCTTTCAAACGACCCTGAATCACCTTCACTTTCTCTTTTGTTTCCTTAATCAAATCTGGATCGACCAGTTTACCTTCTCCAAACTCATCCCAACACAAAGGTGTCCTGCATCTCCTACCATATAAGGCCTCATAAGGAGCCATCCCAATACTAGACTAATGACTGTTGTTATAAGCAAACTCAATTAGTGGCAAAAATCTATCCCAAATTCCCGGTAAAATCAATGATATAGCTCCTCGACATATCCTCCAAAATCTATATCACTCTCTCTGACTGCCCATCTATCTGAGGATGGAAAGCAGTACTAAAATGCAATCAATAATCCAAAGCATCATGCAAACTCTTCTAAAACCTCAAAGTAAACCGGGAATCTCGATCTGACACCAAAGAAACTGGGACTCCATGCAATCTCACTATCTAATTGATATACAGCTCAACTAATCTCTCAAGAGAATAATCCATCCGAACTAGAAGAAAATGAGCTATCTTCGTCATTCGATCAACTATCACCCAGATTGCATCAAGCTTCTTCTGGGTCAAAAGCAGTCCAGTTACAAAATTCATTGTCACTTGCTCCCATTTCCACTCGGGCACTGATAAAGGTTGGACCAACCCTGAAGGAACTTGGTGCTCAGCCTTCACTTTCTGGCAAGTGAGACATCTAGATACAAAATCTTCTATGCCCCTCTTCATACCTGACCACCATTAATGTTGCTTCAAGTCCTGATACATTTTGGTACTCCCAGGGTGCATAGCAAAAAGTGATTGATGTGCTTCCTCTAATATCATTCTTTTCAATTCTGCATTATCAAGAATACACAATCTATCTCTGTACCATAGACTGCCATCATCCCTCATATAAAAGTCTCGACTCTCCCCCTTCTAACAAACCAACACAATTTTCTAAATTTCCACTTCTGCCAACTGAGCCTCCCTAATATGATCCAACAAGATTGGCCTCAACTGCAACTGAGCCATCAAAGCACCATTATTAGAAGACTCAAATCTAGCATACAATGCTCTCAACTCAACAAGCAACGAGAGCGAATAAGCAGTCAAACCTACCAAAGACTTCTGACTCAAGGCATCAGCAACAACATTTGCCTTGCCAGGATGATAATCAATGAAACAGTCATAGTCTTTAATCAACTCTAACCATCATCTCTGCTGAAGATTTAGCTCTCTCTGAACACCCAGGTATTTCAAACTCTTGTGATCCGTATAAATGAAACACTTTTTCCCATACAAGTAATGCCACCAAATCTTCAAGGCAAAAACTATTGCTGCTAATTCCAAGTAATGCGTCGGGTAATGAGAGACATAAGCAATGACTCTATCCTCCTGCATCAGAACACAACCTAAACCACTATGTGAAGCATCACTATATATCACATATGGTTTACCTTCCACAGGCAGGGTAAGGACAGGAGCCTAAGTCAACATCTCCCTCAGCTACTCAAAACTCGCCTGACACTGATCTGTCCACATAAATCTAACTCCTTTCCAAAGCAATCTAGTGAGTGGTGTAGCTATTTTAGAAAAACCCTTCACAAATCGACGATAATAGTATGCCAATCCCATAAAACTTCTAACCTCTGTCACAGTCTTCGATGGACTCCAATTCAAGATAGTTTCAACTTTACTCGAATCAACTCTAATACCCTCTGCTGAAACCACATGACCAAGAAAAGCTACAAGATCGAGCCAGAACTCACACTTAGATAGCTTAGCATACAACTGCTTCTCTTTCAGAGTCTGTAACATAATCCGCAAATGCCTATTATAATCCTCCTCATTATACAAATACACCAAAATTTCATCAATGAAGACTACCAGAAACTGATCTAAATATGGTCTGAACACCCTGTTCATCAAATCCATAAAAGCTGTTGGTGCATTCGTCAATCCTGTTGTCCCAAGATGGCAACCAAGAGGGGGGGGGGTGAATTGGTTTCCTCAAGAAGTTATGACAATTTAAAAAACTCAACAAACGAGAAATGCGGAATAGAGAATTGGTTGAGTAATGGAAGAAGAAAAGAACACACAAGATTTATAGTGGTTCGGATTTACTTCAATCCTACATCCACTTCCTTAACAACTTGTTAAGGTTCCACTAGTCTTTGAAGTTTTCACAAGCTCACTTCCAACTTTACAAGTGTTTTTCTTAGGCTCACACTTACAACCCAAACAAGAGTTTTACAAGGCTCACTCTCTCAACCTAACAAGAGTTTTACAAGGCTCACTCTCTCAACCTAACAAGAGTTTTACAAGGCTTACTCTCACAACCCAAGTGTTTCCCAAGCTTACACTCAAACTTATACAATGGTGTTTTCAATGCTAACACCTAACATTCATAACAATTCAAATACAAGTTTAAGTAAAAGGAAATTTGTTGCTTGGCTATGAAAATCTTTTCTTAATGATGTTGTCTTTTTTATTTTCTCATGGAAACATTGTATTTATAGCCAATGTGGTCTTACTAGCCGTTATTGCTGTTTAGAATAAAGTCTTGGCAGATTAGACCTTCTTTACTTAAACTGTCCGAAGCACTTAGCGGTCGCCCTTCATACAAGGATGGTCGCGCTCATGCTTCACGCAGTCGTCCTTTTAACCAGGGACGGTCGCTACTTTTGAAAAAGCTTCAACGGTCGAATTTTAGTGCTCTACAGCTGGAATCTTTCCCATGATGTGTTTGTCCGACCGTTTTTTGCCCATACTGTCTTTGTCGGGACGGTCGCGCCAAGCAAAGGTGCGGTCGCCCTTTTTGAATATTGAAGTGGGTTTACAACGGTCATGTCACGTGTCACTTTCTGACAGAGCAAAAGAGATGTCCGCCACAATTTGAATCTCGCGGTCGCCCTTCGTAGCTTTTCGCGGTCGAACTCACATTCTCGCGTCGAACTTCTGGACGCATCTGAGGACGCGAACACTACTGTCTCTTTGAGCAATTTCTTCTTGAATTGTGGGGAGGTCGCGACTCTGAATGGGGCGGTCGCTAAAGTGATAAGCGAGGTAGCGGTCGGGCAAATATTAGGACGGTCGCTATTATGTAGGAGCAGTCGCGACTATGGTCGAACTTTTGACCGCGAAACCTACTGTGACAAGGTTTCATTTTGTAATTGCATGGAGCGGTCGTATTCAGGTGAGGTGCGACCGCTATACTTGTTCTGTTCACCTTTAATTGAAGCAACCTAATCCTGCAACAAGCTTTCTCAAACACAAGTTAAAATAGATCATCCATTTGAGTTGTCAAGGATCAAAATTAAGATCATTTGTCTAACAATCTCCCCCATTTTGACTTTGACAATTCAAATGGAATGATGAGAGAAATAATAAATCTAAAATGCTCCCCCTTAACATATGCAACAATCATGGTTAAGAGCATTGTGAATGTATTATAAGATGTATCTTTCAACATATGTTATTGTTTGATGCAAACATTTCTCCCCCATAAACATTTTTCACTTATTTGCAAATGTTCAACAAATTTTCATAGTTGTTCAAATGTTCAACAAATTGTAACAAATTGTTCTTGTTTTCCCATTATTGTATTTTCATTCCATTTTGATATTTTCTCCCCCATTGTCATAGGCAAAATGAAACAAATGTTCAAAACAAATGAAACAATGAAAGGGAATATAAACATTATATATATTAAAGTGAAGGAAAGTACAAGACATGAAACATAAGCAGCAAACATATGAAAATGCAAACAAAAACAAATTAAAGCTAAGCTATTCTGAGTCTACATCTAACTCTTCTTCAACTAAAGGAGCTTTCCCTTTATCTTGAGCTTTCCCTTATATCCCAATCTTCAAGATTGCATTGAGGCAAGTCCAATTTGCCTTGCATGTCATAAAGATCATGGTGCATGTGGGATATAAGGTCTATTCTCTTGTTTAAGTGCTGGAATCTCTTGGAAACACTTTTCTTGAACTTAGTGAGTTTCCTGGAGAGAGTTTTGATAGCTTGGAGGATGAGTTGTGTGGAGGATGAAGCAGTTTCATGAGCAGCTTTTGATGGAGATATTGTTAAACATTTTACCATAGTCAAGCAATTGTTGTTTCATCCATAATACTTGTGTGCAACAAAAACATGCTGCAACATATTCAGCTTCCGTTGTGGATAAAGCAACTGATGCTTGTTTCTTACTATGCCAAGAAACTAGACAATTACCAAGAAAGTGACATGCTCCTGTTGTGCTTTTCCTATCTAATATACTACCAGCATAATCTGCATCTGAAAATCCTATAATATGAAATGATGTGTTTTTAGGATACCAAAGTCCTAAATGTATTGTACCACTCAAATATTTCAAGATTCTCTTAGTGGCATTCAAGTGTGATTCTTTAGGACTAGTTTGAAATCTAGCACAAAGACATACACTATACATTATTTCAGGCCTAGAAGCAGTTAAGTAAAGTAGTGATCCGATGATACCTCGATATTTCTTCTCATCTACTGCTTTACCATTATCATCTTTACCTAATTTCAATGATGTGCTCATAGGAGTTTTGCTAGTTTTGCAGCCATCCATTCCAAATTTCTTGATGAGTTCTTTTGTATATTTGGATTGGTTGATGAAGATCCCATCTTTACATTGCTTGACTTGCAGTCCAAGGAAAAACTTGAGTTCACCCATCATGCTCATTTCAAATTCCCTAGTCATACAAGAAGCAAATTCTTTGCACAAGGCTTCATTAGTAGCTCCAAATATTATGTCATCCACATAAATTTGTACAATCAAAATGTTGTGCTTATCCTTTTTAACAAAAAGAGTTGTGTCTACTTTTCCTTTTGAAAAACCATTTTCAAGCAAATATGCACTAAGTTTATCATACCACGCTCTAGGTGCTTGCTTTAATCCATATAAAGCTTTGGTAAGTTTGAAAACATGATCAGGAAATTTGTAGTTTTCAAAACCAGGAGGTTGTTCAACATAAACTTCTTCATTTATGAGTCCGTTTAGAAATGCACTTTTAACATCCATTTGATAAAGCTTAAAATTCATATGACATGCAAAGGCAAGTAATATTCTAATAGCTTCTAATCTAGCTACGGGGGCAAAGGTTTCATCATAGTCAATACCTTCTTCTTGATTATAACCTTTGGCTACCAATCTTGCTTTATTTCTAATGATGTGACCATTTTCATCAAGCTTATTCCTATAAACCCATTTGCATCCTATTATAGAATGATCTATAGGTCTAGGAGTAAGTTGTCAAACATTATTTCTTTCAAATTGATTAAGTTCATCTTGCATTGCAGTTATCCAATTTTCATCATTTAAAGCTTCCTCAATAGTTTTTGGTTCAATTTGAGAAACAAAAGCAACATTAACATCAATATGATTAATTTTAGATCTAGTAGTTACTCCCTTTGATGTTTCTCCAATGATGAGTTCCTTTGGATGATCTTTCTTGTATTGCCAATCCTTAGGTAGATCTTGAGCCTTTTCTTCAAGTTGATTGATCTTTGGAGCATCAATAGATTCAAGAGGTTCAAGAGTGCCTGCAGGGTCATTGAAAGTAATACCTTTCTTTTGATCAAGTTTAGATGATTCATCAAATACAACATGCATTGATTCTTCTATAACTAGAGTTTTCATATTAAATACTCTATATGCTTTGCTATATGATGAATATCCTAAGAATATGCCTTCATCTGATTTGGATGATAATTTTCCAAGATTATCCTTGGTATTCAATATGAAGCATTTGCATCCAAATACTCTAAAATATCCAATTCTGGGTATTCTTCCATTCCATAGCTCATAAGAAGTTTTATTAGTTAAATGCCTTTTATAAACACAATTTGCAATGTAACAAGCTGTATTAACGGCTTCCGCCCAAAAATAAGATGGTAAATCATATTCATTGAGCATTGTCCTAGCCATTTCGATTAAAGTTCTATTTTTCCTTTCAACTACACCATTTTGCTGTGGAGTTCTAGGAGCAGAAAAATTGTGTGAAATGCCAAGTTCATTGCAAAAGTTTTCAAAGTTTTCATTTTCAAATTCTTTGCCATGATCACTTCTAATAGATGTGATCACATATCCTTTTTCATTTTGAACTCTTTTTGCAAAGGTTTTGAAGTAATTAAAGGCTTCATTCTTTTGAGCTAAGAAATTAACCCATGTGAATCTAGAGTAGTCATCAACAAGAACAAATGCATATGATTTGCCTCCTAAGCTTGTAACTCTATTTGGTCCAAACAAGTCTAAATGAATGAGCTCTAAAGGTCTAGAGGTGCTTATAACACACTTTGATTTAAATGAGCTTTTATGTTGCTTACCATGTTGACAAGGTTCACAAATTCTGTCTTTATCATATTTTATCTTAGGTAAGCCATCAACTAAATTCTCATTACAAATATATTTCAATTGATCCATACCAGCATGTCCTAGTCTTCTATGCCATAACCATGCATCATTATTAGTGGACATTAAACATGTATGATTAGAATGTATGCTTACATTGTAAGTGTTGTTTGTTCTAGTACCCTTAAATATGATAACATCATTTGAATTTGTGATTTTGCATTCCTTGGAATCAAACTTAACAAAGTATGCTTTATCACAAAGTTGACTAACACTTAGCAAGTTATGTTTCAAACCATCAACAAGCCATACATCTTCAATTAAATCCTTACCAATAGAACCAATGGAGCCAACACCAAGAATTTTACCTTTAGCATTGTTTCCAAAAGTTACGTTACCTCCATGTTTATAGGTAATACTTGTAAAGAGCTTTGCATTTCCAGTCATATGCCTTGAGCATCCACTATCCACAAGCCATGTGCTTTCATTGGTAGTAGATTTTAGGCATACCTGCAAGCCAATTGTGATCATCCTTTTTTAGGTACCCACATATAGTTGGGTCCTTGATGGTTAGTAGAAAGAGTGCCTTCTAAATTGAGATGAGCTTTTCTTATATAACAATAGAAATTTTTGTGACCAAATTTCATGCAATATGTGCATTGCCATGGTATCCTATGCTTCTGCATTTTTCTTTTTGCATTATACATACAACTACAAGTATGTGATTTCTTTTGTACAAGTTTAGTAAACAACAATGCATAATTGTTTTTGGCTTTATCTCCTAGTGAACCGTAAGAAGTTCTTTTAGACTTGGTGCAAGCATCTTTGATATGAACATCAGAAATTTTAGTTGTAGATGCTTTCACAAAAGTTGGTTTACTAGGTGCAATGTTGGTTGAGCCATTGAATCCTAATCCATATTTCAAGGAAGGTGATCTTTGATTATTAATTAATGTGTTCAATGCTTCCTTTCCTTTATGAAATCTGGAAATTGATTCTTTTAGTTCTTTTAGTTCATGCTTCAATGTCTCATTCTCTTTAATCACCTTTTCTAAGTCATGTGAGCTTTTATTTAATTCTCCTATTGTATTCATTAAGTGTTCATTTGAGGTTTTCAATTCTACGGTAGAGTTCTTTAAGCATATAAAATCCTTTTCTAACTTAGAGTTTTTCTCTTTATAGAGCATCATTTTAGAGAAATATTTTTCTATTTTAGAATTCATGTGCTCAATCAAATCACTATCATCTATATCACTTATATCATCATGTGCTACAAGATCAAAGGATTGAGTACTTACCTCATTGGAGTCATCTTCAATAGCCATGAGACAAAGATTTGCAATTCCTTCCTCTTCTTCTTCTTCACTTGAGGAAGAGTCATCCCATGTGGCTTTGAGAGACTTTTTCTTTTCTTTATCCCATTTCCTTTTGTTCTTTAATTTGTAGCAATCCGACTTGATGTGACCGGTTTTTCCACATTCATAGCATTTTACCTCATTTTTCTTTTCTTTATCTTTGAAGGAGAATTTAGGAGGTGTACCTTTGTTTGCTTGTAATCTTTTCTTCCTTTTCCATTCATTCATTCTTTTTTAGAACATTGCCATTTCATCTTCATCATCAGTACCTTCATTGCTTGAGCTCTCAACTTCTTTGATTGCTTTGAGTGCAATTGGTTTTCTCTTTTCTTTCTCACCTTGATCTTCTTCTTTTTCACTGTGCAGCTCAAAAGTGAGTAATTTACCAACTAGCTCGTCGGTTCTTAATGTGCTGAGATCATGAGCTTCTTCTATGGATGATACTTTGGATTCAAAGTTCTTTCTAGCTCTTAGGGCTCTCAAGATTTTACTGTTTACATCACCTTGATCATATACCTTGCCATACTTCTTCAGTTCATTGACAATAGCAAGCAAGCGATTTGTCATGTCGGTGACATTTTCATTTGGTTTCATCTTGAATAGCTCATACTCATGAACATGCATTTGTTTCTTGGTAAATCTTACTTGAGTTGTACCTTCATGGTAGTTTTCAAGTGTTTTCCAAATACAATGTGCACAAGTTAAATGTTGAACTCTTCCACCTTCTTCTCTTGAAATGGAGTTCATCAAGATGGAAGCAGCTCTATTGTTCTTGAATCGATCTCTGATATTGCTAGTTGACCATTGAGCTTTGGGAAGTGGAACTTGAATACCGTCAACTTCATGAGTAGGAGATTTCCACTCATTTTCCACGAAATCCCATAGTTCAATCCCTTCACTGTCTAGAAACAAATACATTTTGTGTTTCCAGTATGAGTAATCCGTTCCATCAAAGTAGGGTCTAAGAATAGAGTTAAGATTTCCATGAGAGCTTGATGAAGAAGAAGTTGCCATTGTGGATCAGATTTCACAATTAAGTTTAAGAAATCTCAGGGCTCTGATACCAATTGTTGTCCCAAGATGGCAACCAAGAGGGGGGGTGAATTGGTTTCTTCAAGAAGTTATGACAATTTAAAAAACTCAACAAACGAGAAATGCGGAATAGAGAATTGGTTAAGGTTCCACTAGTCTTTAACAAGCTCACTTCCACTAGTCTTTGAAGTTTTCACAAGCTCACTTCCAACTTTACAAGTGTTTTTCTTAGGCTCACACTTACAACCCAAACAAGAGTTTTACAAGGCTCACTCTCTCAACCTAATAAGAGTTTTACAAGGCTTACTCTCACAACCCAAGTGTTTCCCAAGCTTACACTCAAACTTATACAATGGTGTTTTCAATGCTAACACCTAACATTCATAACAATTCAAATACAAGTTTAAGTAAAAGGAAATTTGTTGCTTGGCTATGAAAATCTTTTCTTAATGATGTTGTCTTTTTTATTTTCTCATGGAAACATTGTATTTATAGCCAATGTGGTCTTACTAGCCGTTATTGCTGTTTAGAATAAAGTCTTGGCAGATTAGACCTTCTTTACTTAAACTGTCCGAAGCACTTAGCGGTCGCCCTTCATACAAGGATGGTCGCGCTCATGCTTCACGCGGTCGTCCTTTTAACCAGGGACGGTCGCTACTTTTGAAAAAGCTTCAACGGTCGAATTTTAGTGCTCTACAGCTGGAATCTTGCCCATGATGTGTTTGTCCGACCGTTTTTTGCCCATACTGTCTTTGTCGGGACTTTCGCGCCAAGCAAAGGTGCGGTCGCCCTTTTTGAATATTGAAGTGGGTTTACAACGGTCATGTCACGTGTCACTTTTTGACAGAGCAAAAGAGATGTTCGCCACAATTTGAATCTCGCGGTCGCCCTTCGTAGCTTTTCGCGGTCGAACTCACATTCTCGCGTCGAACTTCTGGACGCATCTGAGGACGCGAACACTACTGTCTCTTTGAGCAATTTCTTCTTGAATTGTGGGGCGGTCGCAACTCTGAATGGGGCGGTCGCTAAAGTGATAAGCGAGGTCGAGTTATTCACCGTTCTTGTTACCGCGAACCTTACTGTGATTGTAATGATTTAAGTTCCTTGAGTAGCGGTCGGGCAAATATTAGGACGGTCGCTATTATGTAGGAGCAGTCGCGACTATGGTCGAACTTTTGACCGCGAAACCTACTGTGACAAGGTTTCATTTTGTAATTGCATGGAGTGGTCGTATTCAGGTGAGGTGCGACCGCTATACTTGTTCTGTTCACCTTTAATTGAAGCAACCTAATCCTGCAACAAGCTTTCTCAAACACAAGTTAAAATAGATCATCCATTTGAGTTGTCAAGGATCAAAATTAAGATCATTTGTCTAACAAATCCAAAGGGCATCATCAGAAACTCATAATGCCCATACCTCGTATGAAAAGCCATCTTGGGTACATCCATATCTCTGACTCTCAACTAATGATACCCTGATGTCAGATCAATCTTAGAGAATACTGCTGCTCCCTTCAGTTGATCAAAGAGATCATATATCCGAGGCAAAGGATACTTGTTCTTGATGGTCACCTTATTCAACTGCCTATAATCAATACACAATCTCATTGTGCCATCCTTCTTCTTCACAAACAACACAGGCACTCCCCACAGGGACACACTAGGGCGGACAAACCCTTTTTCCAACAACTTCTGCAACTGCACCTTCAACTCTCTCAACTCAGTAGGTGCTATCTGATAAGGGGTAATAGAGATAGGAGTGGTACCAGGAAACAAATTGATATCAAACTCCACTTCTCTCTCAGGAGGTACCCTTGGCAACTCATCAGGGAAAACATCTGAAAATTCGGCAACTGTGTACATATTGTCAAGCTGGGACCCAACTACTCTAGTATCTACAACATGAGCAAGATAAGCCTTACATCCCTTTCAAATCATCCTCCTAGCTAAAACAGCTAAAACAAACATGGATGAAAGATACCTCTGCTCACTAGATACCACCACATCCCTATCATCACGTGTTCTCAAAGTAACACATTTCTTCTGATAGTCTACCACAGCCCCATGCTTGGATAACCAATCCATGCCTAAAATCAGATCATACTCCCTGAAAGGCATCTCAATCAAGTCACCGAGAAACTCCTCGTCCTGAATAATAACTAGACTATCTCGGTGCACCCTACTCACCACAATACTATGCCCTAAAGGATTTGTGACCAAAACATCAAATCCAAAAGGACTTAGAACGTAAATCACTCACAGGCAAGATGGATGCACTGATGTAAGAATGAGTAGACCTAGGGTCTAATAATGCAAGAACTAAAGTACTAAATAATGTAAAAGTACCAGTAATAACAGCTGAAGCATCTGACTGCCTTTGCATCACATAAACCAGTTGTGATGGTCCTGCCTCATCTGGTCTACTACCTCCAGCTGTAGAACCTCCTCTTATACTAGACCCAGATTGACCACCTTTACCAAAACCTCTACCACCACGACCCCCTCTGACACTGAGTCGAGAAGCTGCAGTATCTATCTGTCTATCCTCTAGTGGCTCGGGACAATCTTTGATAAAATGGTCTGACGACCCACATTTAAAACACACTCCCGAAGTACCTCTCCACTAGCAGACACCTCCATGTGCTTTACAATAATGAACATAAGTAGGTGGAGCAGGCCTCTGAGCCACTAGGGTCGGTGCACTAGCCACTGAAACTGCAGGTCTCTATCTTTGTCTCTGCTGCTGTACTAACCTATCAAACTACCCCTGGCTCCTACTGAACCTCTGAACATATCCCCCTCAGCCTCTCTTCATTGATGAAGACCCTACCTCACTCTGGGGTCTCCTAGCTCTAGTCTCCTCAACCCTGGCAGCTGCTGCAAGACCCTGTGCTCTCTCAACACTCCTGGTAGCTACAACCAACTGAGAAAAATCTTGATACCAAGAGCCTGCTATGATACACATGATAGAGGGTCTCAATCGCTCCTCAAACCTCCTGCACCTAACAAGCTCATCAGAAATGATCCCACCAGCATATTGACTCAACCGGATAACCTCGATCTCATACTCTATCACTGTCTTGGTATCCTGTCTCAGACTCAGGAACTCCATCTTCTTTGCATCCTTATACTCCATCGAAGTATACTTCTGCTCAAATTTCCGCAGGAAATCATCATAGGTTAGGACTGGTGGATCATCCAGAGCATGTGGAACCGTCTTCCACCAATCATATGCATCCCTCTGCATAAGAGATCTGGCATAATCAAACTTCTCTTCTGGACTAGCCTGCAACTGAATGAATACTGTTTGAACCATGTCTAGCCATCGCTCTGCTACAGTAGGGTCTATAGTACCAACGAAGTCCTCAGCTCCAAACTTTCTCAGTTTATCATACTGCCTCATCGGCAATTGCGGCTGCGACTGCGGCTGCAGCTGCTGAACTGGAGCCTGCCTCAACAACTCTACCATATGTCGTACCTAGTTAGGCAGAATCTCATCAGCTACTGGTCTCACAGGCACAGAAACAGAGGCCTCACTAGCAAACACAACTCTAGCTCTATCTCTATCCTCATCTAGAGCCACATTCTTTGCACTACCCTAAGTAGCCTGATGCGACCGAGATGCCATAACTACTTATATATGCAAACACAACAAAAATTACTATATCAGAGATTAGAAACTGCCAGTGCCAATGCATGTATTACAATTAAAAACCATTTTCAAATCTCCCATTTTCTCTTTCTATCAACCCACCTACGTCGAGAACCACAAACCTAGGCTCTGGTACCAAAATAAATATAACACCCTTATACCATATATACGTACAATAAATTTTTCTAGAATATGTAAAATATGCATATACAGTATAAAAATTGCACCGACCGATTTAATAAAAATTTTTCACATTTCAAATTTAAAATTTTAAATACTAAATATATAAAATTAAATAGTATATAAATATTCTTTGCTCGTTATAGGAAACCAAAATAAACATTTTATATGAAAATCTCTGGGAAAATTTTGCCAGAGTTTTGTCTGTAATTTGGACATTTCCAAAAATTTAGCAAAACACAACCTGCAAAAGAATACACTCCCAAATAATTTTAATTCACCATCTCAACCATACTCCTCAATTTCACCAAGTTTCTCAAACATTTATATATATATATATAATTTAGAACACATTTACACTCCTATTTCAAATAACTTAACCCAAATTTTTTTTACAGTTTATAATACATAAAATTCAAAACATAATATATTATGCATAATACTCAAAATATACAATAACATAAAATATATACTGCTGACAGTGTTTCTGATCTCGATATCAACTCTACATGGTCAACCACAAGTCTAGGCCTGACCTAGTCTAGAAGAACTCTTTGGCTCAGCTGAATCTACCCTGTCACCTGCGTGATGTAAACAATCGTGCTAAGCCGAAGCCTAGTGGTACAAACTTTGATAATAACAAAAATCAAATGCAATGCCAATGTACAATGCTTATGAATATCACATCATTCCATTTTCTTATATTTTTCAAATATTTCACATAAAAACAAACACAAACATGGGCCCAAAGATAACTAATATGTTATTCAAATTTCAGAGTTACTATTTTGGCCTATAATGACATCATGTGTCTAGTCCCATAGGTAATATATCAATGTAATCATCCAACTAAACCTGAGCTTACGACCCAGTCATTTCACCCAGCCTAGCTTTAAATATTTATTTTTGAGGCTTATTACCTGGTCATTTCACCTCAAAAATATTTTTAATATGACGCCCAGTGTCTAGCCCGGAAACAATCATAGGTATGCCGCCAAACATAAAACTCTGAAAATTGAATAACATACTAGACACACAGTTTATTCATATTTCTCATTTTTAATCTCTTTCTCATTGTCACGCATTCAATATAGGCACATTGCCTTATTTTCTTATTTTTTTTCTCACTTTTCTCATTTTTTCTCATTTTTCTCATTTATCTCAATATCAATTCATTTCATTATATTTCCACATATATCATTACATTATACCACTTTTTTTTTCATAACACGTTACCCAATCACTTTGGGTATTTCCACATAATACACATTTTAATCACATTTACACAATTTAGCCATTATCAATGGCTTTTCACAATGCATTTAACACATATATGACATTACAAATGTCATAGCACATTATTCATGCACAACCAATGTACCAAGTAGCTTAACACATTTTTTAACCAAAATGAGTTAAGGCCAAATGTCATGCAAACATAACCAATGTATTCAAAGTTTGTACATACCTCAAATAGCAACCCAAAGCAAGCTTAAACAACCTCTAACCCTATCTTTCCAACTTGCCCTTCACCACTTGGATGAAGCAAATCAACCTCCCTCAATGCCTAAACCAAATGTGATAAAAAATAATCATTTAGTATCACATTTAATGGCATTTCCAATATTAAACCATAATTAAACATCACTCCTACAAATTTCCAAAATTTATCCTTCCCTTACTTTAACATTAGAATACCGTTCTAATCTATTTAAATTAGTGTTTTAAGTTTATTTGTATTATTAAAAATATATTTTTATTACATTTAAACCATTTACATTACAAAAACACATTCTTATACACAAAATCCTAAAATGGCATAACCTTCCCCCATTGAAGGTTTTCCATTCCAACACAATCCATTAATCATTTCAAGCTTATTTTCTTCACTTTTAACGCTAAACAACATGCTTAAATAAAATCACACAATTCAACAACTTTGGAAAATTACTTTTCCAAAACCCCAAATCACAACTTCCATTCTCAAACTCCAACCAAACACAACCAAATCCAATATTTGACTTTAAAATATTTGTTTATGCATCAAAACAACTCATTTGGAATCAATTTGCACAATTAAAGCTCATGTTTTCACAAACCCAAAAGTTCCATAACCCTAAATTCTCTCTCTTCACCATTCTTTATCCAAACTCCATCTCTTCAATCTAACCTTAGAATCATTGTTAACTACCCAAAATAACATCATACACACCAATTCCAACAATTATAACATACTACTTTGAAAATCCAAAACTCACACAATTCAATTTTCCATGGAATTTAAAGAAAAGAGTTGGAAACTTACCAATTGATGAAGAAACTTCTAAAACTCCACTTGAATCCTTAAAATTGTTTCAATCCTTGGTGTATGGAAGAAGAAAATCTCTCCCCTTGTTGGCTATGGAGTTTTGGCCTAGATGAAGAAGAAGATGAAGATGAAGACTTTTTTTTAATTTTCTTTTTTCCTTTCATCTTTATTTTAAACCATATAAATATATTAAAATAATTTAATAATTAATTATTTAATAATTTATTTAATAAATTAAAAGTCCTAAATTTCCTCTTCCAAGCAAAAATAATTTATTTTTGAATTATTTTACTAATTTTAAATTTCTAAAATTTATTTATAAAAATTCCATTGGAATTTGACTTTTCTTTTAAAAAGTATTGACTTTTATATGTTATGTATATTTTACATATATATCACATATATATTCAACTTTTTCATTTAAAATCCCTTCATTTTTCATTTAAAATCATTAATTTAATTTATCCTTTTACATTATAATTTATTTTATTAAATTTTCCAAACTTTAGAAATTTTTAAAAATTTTGGGATATCACATCATGGAGTACCAATGTCTATTATTTTAGATCGAGATCCTCGCTTTACTTCAAGATTTTGGGAAAGTTTTCAGAAAACATTGGATACTCGACTTCATTTTATTACTGCATTTCATCCACAAACAGATGGTCAATCAGAAAGGGTGATATAAATACTTGAGGATATGCTTTGAAGTTGTGTAATCTATTTTGAAAGTAGCTGGGACAAATATCTGCCTTTAGTAAAATTTGCTTATAACAACAGTTATCAAATAAGTATTGGAATGGCTCCATATGAGGCACTCTATGGAAAGAAGTGTAGAACTCCGTTGTATAGGGTGGAATTGAATGAGAGTAAACTTGTGGGACCTGATCTCATAAAACAAATAGAAGACAAAGTAAAGCTTATAAAGGATCAATTACAAATTGCAATGGATAGAAAAAAATATTATGCAGATTTGAAATGATGTGATATTGAATATAGTGTGGGGGATAAGGTATTTTTGAAAGTATCACAATGGAAGAAAGTTCTTCGCTTTGGAAAGAAAGGTAAACTAAGTCCTAGGTTTATTGAGCCATATGAAATACTTGAACGTGTAGGTCCAGTAGCCTATCGACTAGCTTTGCCTCCAAAATTGGCTAAGAGTCATAATGTATTCCATGTGTTGATGCTTAAATGATATAGATCAGATCCTACACATGTGATTCAAGTAGAGTCTATTGAAATTCCGCCAGATTTGAATTATGAAGAAGAACCAGTGACTATCTTAGTTCGTGAAATAAAAGAGTTGCGTAATAAGCGCATTCCTCTAATAAAAGTGTTGTGGAGGAATCATTCGATAGAGGAAGTCAAATGGGAATGCAAAGAGACAATGAGACAGCAATAGCCTCAGTTGTTTCAAGTGTCGATAACAGGTAAATTTTGAGGACAAAATTTCTTTAGTGGAGGAGAATTGTAATGCTTAAAATTTTAGATACTAAACTTTTAATTTAATATTGATAATTAATAGTGAATTGTGATATAAGTGGTATGGATAAGTGATGTAAATAATGGATCTAAAAAATTTACCGAAGAAATAATTTATTTTTATGGTTTTACGAGATTTAAAATCGAATTAGAACCAAAGGATAAGAAAGAGGGTGCAACATAACTAAGATGAGATTGACCACACTAGATGAAGCCATATATATATATATGTGCGTGTGCGTGTGGACAGGTGTGTTATGTAGAAGTTTCTCCTTCCTTCTCTCTTCTTCATTCACGTTCATTGCCACCTTCATCATCAAAACTCTTCTTTCTTCCTTCTTTCCAAGATTTTAATCAAAACTTAAGATAAGATCACATCTAGATATAAGTTATTAGAAGATTAAGTTTGAAAAGTTGAGATTATTAACAAGTGATTAGAGAAAAAAGATGAGTTTGAAGAGGTATGTGCTTATGTATTTTAATTTGCAAATATTTGAATTTCTATGAGTTTGAATGTTTGAATTGATTGATTAAGTCATTTATAATGAATTTTTTTCTTGAAAATATTTATTAAATGGATTGATGAGTGAAAAGAGGATCAAAAGAACTTATATATGGTGAGTATGATTCTTAATTCAATCTTTATAAGAATTGGGTAGTTTGATATTATTTTAACCATAAATGATGATTGAAGGCCTGACTAATTGAAGTTTGAGTAAGGTATTAGATGTAGACTCTTTTTAAGTCAAAAAAATTAGATTTGATTCATTTTTATCATGGGTTTTGAATACATTGAGTTAAAATGGTTATGTGTGCGAAATGCAAAATTTTTGCCTGACATGGGCAATGACACGCCCATGTCACTGGGCATGTCATAACTACTATATTGCAAAATAAATGCATGTCCAATGACACGCAAATGTTGTTGGGCGTGTCAAAGCTACTGTGAAATGAGCAAAAGACACACCCAGTGACATGCCCATGTCATTGGACGTGTCACTTGAACAAATTTGCCCAAAATGGCTCTTTTTCTTGTCTTTTTAAATGACTATAAGGTCTTAAGATGTAAAGAATATTTGAAATTAACCTAAAAAATAGTGTGATTAATTTATTTTGAATATATGATAAATATGTGTGATAATAAGTGTTGATCAAAGAATTGTTTCATTATAGTGCTATACATAATTTAATGATAGTTAAAAACTAATGAATTGCCCAAAACATACTGATTTTAGATCTAGCTTGGGATTGAATGGCTAGCCAAAGGGAGGATATCTAAAGTGATAGTGGACACTCTATGCCATCAATAAACACTCTGTGTCATCATACTCTGTGGGCATTCATGCCATAGTGGGCCATTGGCCAAAATTCTATACAGCAGGCATTAAATTGCCAACACTGACCCGTTATCCAAATCTAGAATCTAAGTTCAGTGTGTATGGGCATAATTAAAGTAGTTAACAATGTTGAAAATAATGTGTTATATAGTTATCGATAAATTACTCAATTCTGAATTTAATTGTGTTTAGTATTTCAATTTTTAATAAATTTATTAATTTCTTTATTTAACATTTCGAAAGTAATACTTTTCATTATTTCTAAATTATTTAATGTTTAGATCTCTTTTCTTTAAATTTTCTTGCATATTATAAATACATAAGCATCATTAAGCTTTGCTTAAAACCCTAATTCATAATTTAAAAACTCTAGTTTGTAGATCCATTGTTTAATATGATATTTGAATGTAGAATTGATTATTAATGCATATTAATGTCTTGGTGGATGGTTTAATTTTATGATGAATCATTGAATGTCTTTTATTGATTTATTTTTGTTACAAGAATTGTAAGAGGTGTGTTTCTACTTTGTGGTACCTCATTAGCCAAGTTCCACGTAATTTAAAATTATTTCAAGTTTTGGATTAATGTAAAAGGATACATTTTCATCTTTTGCTGGGTATCCTATTTATTTTAGACATTGGACATGGTTGTAAGGGCATGTTTCCATCTTGTATGGATGCCCTTTCATTATTTTGTTATGAACTTATTTTGATTTTAATACAATGATGTTTTATTTTAATATTCTCTTATAGTATTGATAATATCTTCATGACTAGGAATTTAATAATATTTAGACCTGAAAAAGAGGCTGATTCTAATGAACCGGGCATTGTGGGGGTGCTGGGTCATTTTCACCTTCCCCATGTGTACCCAACTTTTCAAACCCACTAGGGGGTTGGGGATTCCTTAGAAATCGAGTCATTCACCCCTTTCTTTTTCTCGGCTCATCCAGGTGGACACTCCATTTTTCTCCAGGTTTAGGCCCGTGTTCTCTAAGACCCTGAGCCTAATAGTGTCAAAGTCATAAGAACCATTCCACATGGGAGTGGGGGAAATAATTCCCGCTCACAATCAAGTCTAGTCCCATTGCTCCAACTTTGAGAATGAACCTCCTTAAAGAAGGAGGGAATGATATATCCATGTGTCTGAGGGGTGTAGATCAAGTTTGACCTAGTGACCACAAAGTTGAAGTAAACTGGTAAGCCTGTATTTGATCCAAATAAAGGAAATGGTTGCGCATCTACTGACAACTTAAGATTTTAAATGATAAGTGTTCTTTCTAGTTAAGCATGCTAGTATTGAGAAAGTACCAGGATGGGTGACCTACTGGGAAGGACTTGGCCTAGTTGCATCATAAGAGAGAAGAAAGAAATAAATCCTTAAGAGAAAAAGAAAAAAGTGGCAAAAAGAGTTAGAATCAAAAGAAGGAAAAGAAAAAGGAGAGAGCTCAAAAGAATATATTGAAGATAAAAATAAAGAGCTTGTTATTAGAAAAAAGAAAAAAAGAGAGCTACTATGTAAGGAGTGATGTTAAAGAGGCATTATTTTCTCAAATAAGCATACTTATACTCTTGTACAAGGTAGCTTGTTATAATTTAGTTGACCTTAACACTTATTTGCCTAGTGTTTTTATGTCTCTCTTGTAGGAGTTTAAAGGTGTCTTTCCTGAAAAAGGTTTTCAATGGATTGCCACCCATTAGGGGATTGAACACCAAATAAATTTCATCCCTAGTGATTGCATTCCAAACAAGATGATGTAATGAAGCAACTCCAAGGAGATAAAAGAGCTCCAATGCAAAGTGAAGTTGTAACACTCCCATATCCAATGCACCCACACTACAACCACAACAATGTAGCATAAGTGCACCAAACATAGGGATGCTACGGTTTCCTTTATATTCAAAAACACTTTCAATTTGATTCAATACCCTTATCATTATTCATTATAGAAAAATAGGTCATTTACTTATAAAACAAAACATATTAGTTATATATATATATACATTTAAATATTACACAGCGGAAGTTATAAAATAATTACATATTTACACATTAAACATTTCTTTACAAAATATAAAGAAGTATACATGATTGGCAAGTCTGCTTTGATCTTTAAGCTCCCAAAAATGGATTCCTCAAGGTCTACTCTCACTTGGTCTTGAAGAACTACCGGGTTCAACTCTATCAACTCTATTACCTGCGCGATTAAACACTATCGCGCTAAGCCAACGGCTTAGTAAGATAAAACATGCTATTGATATGCTTTAATACAATACAATGTCAATTCTCAATTCATATTATACATGTAACCATTTAAATGCAAAGCTAACATCATAACTTTACATTTCATAATTCAACATATAAATATGTGCATATCACATTTCAACATCTTTTCTCATACTTCATTAACTAATCATTAAACAATCCATAAACAACACTAAACAAAGACAAGCATGGGCCCAAGACACACTAATATGCAATTCAATTTTCAGAGTTAATGCTTTGGTTTGTTATCACATTTATCAATATCATATACCCAACTAGGCTTTAAGGATCAAGTTCAACCAAGCTTCAAGGGGAGCAAAGCATGCTAAGCTTCTACCCAACTTGGCTTCAAGAACTAATCCAACCTAGCTTCAAGGGTGGTAACATCTCAATTAGGCTTCAAGGATCCAATCCAACCTAACTTCAAGAGATTGTTACACTTATTAGGCATGCCACCAACCACAAACTCTGAAAATGGAATAACACATTAGCCACACAATTCATTTAGATTTCATTCTCAATTCTCATTATCATTTAGGCAAACATGCCTCATTTATCTCCATTGAATCACATTAGCCAATAACAATGGCTTCACATTTCATTTCACAATATAACACTTCATTATTCAAGTGTATATTTATCTCATCCATGATCACATTATATCTCATATAGCATCATTCATCATAGCCAAACACAATGGCATTGTCTCATATCATGTCTTATTTGAATTATCATTTCATCTTTGATACAACATTTCAATATACATTACTCATGAAACACATTACCATTCAAAGTGCATAACAACATTGCTAAACCTCAACAATGCAATTAGGGCAAAACACAATTGATATAATTCATAGCTTAATGATCTTCCACATTCATTTGATTAGATCATTCTTGTGTTTGAAACATGTTTATAATGTTCATATTTAAGTTTAGAAACAATGGAACCTTTGAAGAATCAAAACAATGTAAAAAGAAACAAAGTATAAAGCAATATGTAATTCATTTGTAAGACACGCCCAACCCATTTGATGAACACGCCCGTGTCCTTAAAAAGAAAAGAGGCAGTAGCTAACCCAATCAATTGACACGCCCGTGTCTCTCCAATGCATATGGCCGTGTCACCCATCAACACAACCTTAACTAAAACCAACACTTTCTCAATTTCACTCAAACACAATATTCATCATATAACATGTTTCAAATGAACAAAATCAATGTTCTAACACATTTTCATCACAAGAATTACTTCACAACACATTAATATAACAATTAAACACATATCATCTCAAAACCCTTAAATCAACACTCTTCTCCATTCTTCCAAATCAACATCTCCACCATTTCCAACAACAACCTCTAATTACACTCATAACTTAAAATCAATTAAACACTTGAAAACACAACACAACCCATCTCAAACCCACCAAATCACAAAATCACCAAACCCTTATTCACTTCCAATAAAACTTCCAAATAAACAAAGAAAACAAGAGAATACTTACTTTAGAAGAAGAAATTCCACCAATCCTTTGTCAAAACCTTGGATTGCTTCTTCAATTCACTTCTAGAATCAAGAACACTTATCTTTCCCTTTTGTTAATGGAGAGCCGGCCACTTCATGAAGAAAGAAGAAAATGATGAAGACACAAAGTCAATTTTTGCTTTTAATCTCCACCAAGTATTCTTATCCAAGCAAATACCAAAAGGCCCTCAATCATATAACTAACTTTTTGTCTTATCTAAGCCCTTATATGTAATTACACACTTAACACAAAAATATCTTCTTCCACTTAACCAACACTTTGACTCTTCATTTGACCAATTTATATGTTATATATATCATCATATACACAACATATACCATTCTCTCTAAACCCTAAATCTTTCCCAATACACATATACACAAGCATTCTCCTCCCAATTTCTTTTCTTATCCCATCATATACATTCAATCCAATATATAACAATAACAACAACAATAACAACAACAACAATATGCAAAACTTCTAGGGCATAAATGAGGATATTACAATTCTCCCCCTCTAAAAAGAAATTTCGTCCTCGAAATTACCTGATATCAAAGCTGAAACAACTGCGGATACTGCTCTTGCATAAATTGCTCACTTTCCCAAGTTGCTTCTTCTTTTTCATGATTCTTCCATAGCACTTTCACCAATGGTACACTCTTGTTCCTCAACTCTTTCACTTCTCGTGCCAAGATAGCAACTGGTTCCTCTTCAAATGTCAAGTCTGGGCTCACCTCAATAGATTCAAATGGCAACACATGAGATGGATCCGACCTATATCTCCTCAACATAGAAACATGAAACACATTATGAATACGATCCAACTCAGGTGGCAAAGCAAGTCGATACGCCACTGGCCCAACTCTTTCTAACACTTCATACGGCCCAATGAATCGAGGACTCAATTTCCCTTTCCGACCGAACCTCAAAATCTTCTTCCAAGGAGATACTTTCAAAAATACCTTATCTCCAACATTAAACTCTATGTCTCTCCTTTTCAGATCTGCATAAGACTTCTGTCGGTCTGAAGCTGCTTTTAACCTGCCTCGAATCAACTTTACTTTTTCTTCAGTTTCTTGAATCAAATCAGGGCCAATTATTTTACCTTCACCAAGTTCACTCCAACAAAGAGGTGTCCTGCACCGTCTACCATACAATGCTTCAAATGGTGCCATACCAATGCTGGATTGGTGACTGTTGTTGTAAGCAAACTCCACAAGCGGTAGAAATCTGTCCCAACTTCCAGAGAAATCGATGACACAGCTCCTCAACATGTCCTCAAGAATCTGTATCACCCTCTCTGACTGTCCATCCGTCTGTGGATGAAAAGCAGTGCTGAAGTGCAGTCGAGAACCCAAAGCACTAAGCAAACTCTTCCAAAATCTTGAAGTAAACCTGGGATCTCGATCTGACACTAAAGAAGTTGGAACACCATGCAGTTTCACAATCTCATGGATATACAGCTCAGCCAAGCTCTCCAAAGAGTAATCCATCCGCACCGGAAGGAAATGAGCTGTTTTAGTCAATCTATCCACAATCACCCATATAGCATCATGCTTCTTTTGTGTCAATGGCAAACCAGACACAAAATCCATTGTCACTCTTTCCCACTTCCATTCTGGTACTGACAACGGTTGCAACAACCCGGTTGGAACTTGGTGCTCTGCTTTAACCTTCTGACAAGTGAGACATTTCGGTACAAACTCAGCAATGTCTCTTTTCAACCCAATCCACCAATAATGCTGTCTCAAATCATGATACATCTTCGTATTACCCGGATGCATAGCAAACATCGACTGATGAGCTTCTTCCAAAATGACCTTTTTCAAAACAGCATCATCGGGTACACACAATCTGCTCTTGAACCAGAGACTCCCATCACTTTTCACAACAAAATCTCTAGATTTTTCATTTTTGCAATCTGAAATAATCTTTTGAATCTTCATATCCGTCATCTGAGCCTCTTTAATCTGATCTAGGAAAACTGGCTTCAATTGCAACTGTGCCAATAATGCACCATCATCACAAGGTACAAAACTGACATGCAATGCTCTCAACTCAACAAGCAACGAGAGCAAATACACAGTTAAACCAGCTACAGACTTCCGACTCAAGGCATCAGCAACAACATTTGCTTTACCTGGATGATAGTCAATCAAGCAGTCGTAGT
Source organism: Garcia nutans (assembly GCA_947685225.1). Taxonomy (NCBI): domain Eukaryota; kingdom Viridiplantae; phylum Streptophyta; class Magnoliopsida; order Malpighiales; family Euphorbiaceae; genus Garcia; species Garcia nutans. The sequence continues at coordinate 33,470,600 of CANTUV010000013.1, forward strand.
CTTTAATCAATTCTAACCATCTCCTCTGACGAAGATTGAGCTCTTTCTGAACACCCAAATACTTCAAACTCTTGTGATCAGTGTAGATGAAACATTTCTCCCCAAACAGATAGTGACGCCAAATTTTCAATGTAAATACAATGGCAGCCAATTCCAAATCATGGGTTGGATAATTAAGCTCATGCGGTTTCAACTGTCAAGATGCATAAGCTATAACTTTCCCTTCCTGCATCAATACACACCCCAAACCTCTATGTGAAGCATCACTGTAGATCACATATGGTTTGCCTTCCACAGGTAAAGTAAGAACAGGCGCTTGAGTTAACATATCTCTCAACTGCTCAAAGCTCGCCTGACACTGATCCGTCCACAAAAACCTCACTCCCTTACGAAGCAATCTGGTGAGTGGAGTAGCTATCAGAGAAAACCCTTTTACAAATCGCCGGTAATAGCCTACCAAACCCAGAAAACTTCTAACCTCTGTCACCGACTTGGGTGGACTCCAATTCAGAATAGCTTCAACTTTGCTCGAATCAACTCTGATGCCTTCTGCAGAAACAATATGTCCGAGAAAAGCTACTTGATCCAACCAGAACTCACACTTCGACAATTTGGCAAACAACTGCTTCTCTCTCAAAATCTGCAACACAATTCGCAGATGCATATCATGTTCCTCTTCATTCCGCGAATATACCAGAATATCATCGATGAAGACCACTACAAACTGATCCAGATAGGGCCTAAACACCCTATTCATCAAATCCATAAAAGCTACAGGTGCATTCGTCAGACCAAAAGGCATAACTAAAAACTCATAATGCCCATACCTGGTCCGAAAAGCTGTCTTCGGAACATCCTCAGCTCTGACTCTTCGCTGATGGTACCCAGATCTCAGATCAATTTTAGAAAACACAGCTGCACCCTTCAACTGATCAAAGAGATCATCAATTCTAGGCAAAGGATATTTATTTTTAATAGTCACTTTGTTCAATTGCCTATAGTCGATACACAACCTCATAGTACCATCTTTCTTCTTCACAAATAGCACAGGAGCTCCCCAAGGAGAAACACTGGGGCGAATAAATCCTTTGTCCAATAACTCCTGTAATTGTACTTTCAACTCCCTTAATTCTGCTGGTGCCATTCTGTAAGGAGTAATCGAGATAGGAGTGGTACCAGGCAACAATTCAATACCAAACTCCACCTCTCTCTCAGGAGGCAATCCTGGCAACTCATCTGGAAAAACATCTGGAAACTCAGCAACTGTGGCAATGCTATCAATGGGAGAACCCTTCACTCTAGTATCCACCACATGAGCAAGATAGGCTTCACACCCCTTTCTAATCAATCTCCTAGCTGCAACAGCTGAAACAAATAAGGAGGCTAGATGTTCCTGCTCATTAGATACTAACACTTCTCTACCATCAACAGTCCTCAAAGAAACAATTTTCTTTTTACAATCCACCACAGCTCCATGTCGAGATAGCCAATCCATTCCTAAGATCACATCATATTCCTTAAATGGCATCTCAATCAAGTCTCCAAGGAACTCCTCACCTTGCACCCTTACTGCACTATCTCGGTGCACCTTACTTACAACCACACTATGCCCTAACGGATTTGTCACTAACACATTAAATCCTAGGGACTCAGCATGCACATCAAAAACAGGCAAAATAGATGCACTAATATAAGAATGGGTGGAACCCGGATCAATCAAAGCAAGTACTGGAGTATCAAATAAAGAAAAAGTACCAGCTATGACTGCCGATGCATCAGGCTGCCTCTGCATCACATAAATCCTCTGAGAAGATCCCACCTCCTCTGGTCTATTCTCTCTGGATACAGAACCTCCTCTGGAACTGAACCCAACTCTGCCTCCTCTGCCAAAACCCCTGCTTCCTCGACCTCCCCTCACACTGGGCTGAGAAGCTGCAGTATCAACTGACACCTGCTCTTGCCTCTCAGGGAAATCTCTCACAAAGTGATCAGGTGACCCACACCTGAAACAAACTCCCGCTACCCCTGCTTTCCAACAAGGACCACCATGTGGCCTCCCACAATGAATGCAGATGGGGTAAGTAGATCTCTGAGTCATTGGAGTTGGAGCACTAGCCACTGAAGCTGCAGGTCTAAATCTCTGCCTCTGAGACTACACTGACCTACCAGTAGGCCTCTGACTCCTACCAACCCGAGGAACAAAACTCCCTTTTCCTCTCTTCGCAGAAGAAGACCCTGCCCCGAACTGGGGCCTCCTAACTCTAGTCTCTTCCTCTGAAGCAACTGCAATAACTTGAGCTCTCTCCACACTGCGAGCTGCTGCCACAAGCTGGGAAAAATCAGTATATCTGGATCCAGCCACATGACACATAAGAGAAGGCCACAATCCCTCCTCAAATCTCCTGCATCTATCAATCTCATCAACTATAATTCCCCCAGCATACTTACTCAACCGGATAAATTCAACCTCATACTCTGTCACGGTCCGGTGATCCTGCCTCAAATCTAAAAACTCTCTTTTCTTCCCATCTTTATACTCCCTTGGAGTATACTTCAATTCAAATTCTCTCAAAAAGTCAGCATATGACAAAGTTGGTGGATCATCCATAGAATGGGGCACTGTTTTCCACCAACTATATGCATCCTTTTGTAGCAAAGATCTTGCATAGTCAAACTTTTCCTCAGGGGTGGCTTGCAACTGAACAAATACTCTCTGAACTCTATCAAGCCACTGTTCTGCCACAGCTGGATCAACTGTACCAAAGAAATCCTCTGCTCCATATTTCCTTAGCTTATCATAGTGCCTCACTGATACTGAAGGCTGAGGGGGTGGTGGCACTGGTTGCACAGGTGCTGGTCTCATAACTTCCATCATATTCCTGAACCAAGCTGGCGGAACATCCTCACCAACTGGTCTACCCGACACCGAAGCAGGTGCCTCCTCAACACTATCAATCCTAGCTCCCTCCTCAGGAGCAACACTCTCCGCACTTCCCTCAATTGACTGCCGTGAGTGGGGATCCATTACTACCTATATCTGCAAACACAGCAGATGATGTCTTATTAAAGATCAAAGACTGCCAATCATAAACATTTATTTTATTCAGAAATTCATTTTTTTTTAAGTAAAAATATTCTTTTCCTTACATTTTACCTAGGTTGAGAATCTCAAACCTAGGCTCTGATACCAAAACAATTATAACACTCCCATATCCAATGCACCCACACTACAACCACAACAATGTAGCATAAGTGCACCAAACATAGGGATGCTACGGTTTCCTTTATATTCAAAAACACTTTCAATTTGATTCAATACCCTTATCATTATTCATTATAGAAAAATAGGTCATTTACTTATAAAACAAAACATATTAGTTATATATATATATACATTTAAATATTACACAGCGGAAGTTATAAAATAATTACATATTTACACATTAAACATTTCTTTATAAAATATAAAGAAGTATACATGATTGGCAAGTCTGCTTTGATCTTTAAGCTCCCAAAAATGGATTCCTTAAGGTCTACTCTCACTTGGTCTTGAAGAACTACCGGGTTCAACTCTATCAACTCTATTACCTGCGCGATTAAACACTATCGCGCTAAGCCAACGGCTTAGTAAGATAAAACATGCTATTGATATGCTTTAATACAATACAATGTCAATTCTCAATTCATATTATACATGTAACCATTTAAATGCAAAGCTAACATCATAACTTTACATTTCATAATTCAACATATAAATATGTGCATATCACATTTCAACATCTTTTCTCATACTTCATTAACTAATCATTAAACAATCCATAAACAACACTAAACAAAGACAAGCATGGGCCCAAGACACACTAATATGCAATTCAATTTTCAGAGTTAATGCTTTGGTTTGTTATCACATTTATCAATATCATATACCCAACTAGGCTTCAAGGATCAAGTTCAACCAAGCTTCAAGGGGAGCAAAGCATGCTAAGCTTCTACCCAACTTGGCTTCAAGAACTAATCCAACCTAGCTTCAAGGGTGGTAACATCTCAATTAGGCTTCAAGGATCCAATCCAACCTAACTTCAAGAGATTGTTACACTTATTAGGCATGCCACCAACCACAAACTCTGAAAATGGAATAACACATTAGCCACACAATTCATTTAGATTTCATTCTCAATTCTCATTATCATTTAGGCAAACATGCCTCATTTATCTCCATTGAATCACATTAGCCAATAACAATGGCTTCACATTTCATTTCACAATATAACACTTCATTATTCAAGTGTATATTTATCTCATCCATGATCACATTATATCTCATATAGCATCATTCATCATAGCCAAACACAATGGCATTGTCTCATATCATGTCTTATTTGAATTATCATTTCATCTTTGATACAACATTTCAATATACATTACTCATGAAACACATTACCATTCAAAGTGCATAACAACATTGCTAAACCTCAACAATGCAATTAGGGCAAAACACAATTGATATAATTCATAGCTTAATGATCTTCCACATTCATTTGATTAGATCATTCTTGTGTTTGAAACATGTTTATAATGTTCATATTTAAGTTTAGAAACAATGGAACCTTTGAAGAATCAAAACAATGTAAAAAGAAACAAAGTATAAAGCAATATGTAATTCATTTGTAAGACACGCCCAACCCATTTGATGAACACGCCCGTGTCCTTAAAAAGAAAAGAGGCAGTAGCTAACCCAATCAATTGACACGCCCATGTCTCTCCCAATGCAAATGGCCGTGTCACCCATCAACACAACCTTAACTAAAACCAACACTTTCTCAATTTCACTCAAACACAATATTCATCATATAACATGTTTCAAATGAACAAAATCAATGTTCTAACACATTTTCATCACAAGAATTACTTCACAACACATTAATATAACAATTAAACACATATCATCTCAAAACCCTTAAATCAACACTCTTCTCCATTCTTCCAAATCAACATCTCCACCATTTCCAACAACAACCTCTAATTACACTCATAACTTAAAATCAATTAAACACTTGAAAACACAACACAACCCATCTCAAACCCACCAAATCACAAAATCACCAAACCCTTATTCACTTCCAATAAAACTTCCAAATAAACAAAGAAAACAAGAGAATACTTACTTTAGAAGAAGAAATTCCACCAATCCTTTGTCAAAACCTTGGATTGCTTCTTCAATTCACTTCTAGAATCAAGAACACTTATCTTTCCCTTTTGTTAATGGAGAGCCGGCCACTTCATGAAGAAAGAAGAAAATGATGAAGACACAAAGTCAATTTTTGCTTTTAATCTCCACCTAGTATTCTTATCCAAGCAAATACCAAAATGCCCTCAATCATATAACTAACTTTTTGTCTTATCTAAGCCCTTATATGTAATTACACACTTAACACAAAAATATCTTCTTCCACTTAACCAACACTTTGACTCTTCATTTGACCAATTTATATGTTATATATATCATCATATACACAACATATACCATTCTCTCTAAACCCTAAATCTTTCCCAATACACATATACACAAGCATTCTCCTCCCAATTTCTTTTCTTATCCCATCATATACATTCAATCCAATATATAACAATAACAACAACAATAACAACAACAACAATATGCAAAACTTCTAGGGCATAAATGAGGATATTACAGAAGTAATTTGTAATATCCCAAAGTGTGCCCTAGAAGTTTTGATATAATTGTGGTTTGATTTGAATCAAATGTATATGTGTTTTGGAAAGGAAAAGATTGTTTAGAGGGAATGTATATGTTGTATATATGGCAATATATATAACATATATGCAAGTCAAATAGGTGGTCAAGGGAAGAAGATATTTTAATTTGTGATTTGTGAAATTACTAAAAAAGGGCAAGTGTTTTAAAGGAAGTTAAAACATTGTAAGAGGGTGTTTAGGTAATTGCTTATGTTGAAATACTTGGTGGAGATTTAAAGAGAGGAAAAGTTTGACTTTGTTTCTTTATGTTCTTTTCTTCTTTTCCATTGTGTTGGCCGGCTCATCCAAAGACAAGAGAAAATAAGAGAGCAAGAGAGGATTTTAATGTTCTAAGCTCAAATTGAAGGAAGATCTAAGTGATCAAGTTGGTGATTCAAGAAGTTTCATTACTTTGGTAAGTCCTCTTTTGATTTCTTTGCTTATTTGAAGTTGTGTTTGAGTTTGATAGATTATTTAAGGGTGTGTTGTTTGATTGTGATATGTTTAATAGTGTTTGATTATCTTGATTATGGATTTTAAGGATGGATTGAAGAAAAGAGTAAGTTGGTTGGAAGAGATGGTGTTGTATTTGTGTTAAGGGTGTGTAATGATATTTATGATTTGTGTTTGATGTAGGTGTGGAGTTGTTTTGGTGTTTTTGTAAGTTTAAGATGGTTTTTGGGTATGTTTTGTTAAGTTTGTTTGATGTGGATGTTGGTGAAAAGAAGTGTTTTGTTGGGTTGGCCGGAATCTGGGTTTTTGGCCTGACACGCCCATGAGCACGTTCAGATTCTTAGGCGTGTCAATTGTGTTGGTGGCAGTAGGATTGACATGACCCGTAACATGCCAGTGTTTTTGAGCATGTCATAGCTACTGTGAGATTGGAGAATTGACACGGCCATGAGCACGCTCACGTCATTGGACGTGTCGATGTTTCTCTGAGAGGCAGAATGTATTACACGTCCAGTGACACGCCCGTGTTTCCGAGCGTGTAAAAGCTTCTGTGTTGTGGAGTTAGGGCATGGTCAGGGACACGCCCGTGTGGTTGAGCGTGTGATGTTTAGAGTTTGCCCTAGTTAACTCTTACCTTGCTTATCTCATATGTATCCCTAAGCAAGTGTATGTTATTATTTTTGGATTAGGTCTTGAAGAAAGGGATTTGTCATTGATCTAAGAAGTAAAAGAATCTTGGAAAAGGAAGTGTTTAGAGTTGTGTGAATTGTTATTGAGGTAAGTACAAATATTGCATTATTATATTGTTGACATATATGAATAATGTACTTTGTTATGTTTATATCAATGATGTTATATGTATAATGTGAAGGATATTATGATGTAAATGATTGTGTATTTGAAAGATGAATTGCTATAATGTGGATTGAGATGTGATGGAATATAAAGCCATTATGATTGGCTATAATGACTTTAATGAGGCATGTTTGCCTAATAGATAATGAGAATTGAGAATGGAATCGATAATGAAATAATGAATGAATTGTGTGTCTAATGTGTTATTCCATTTTCAGAGTTTTGTTGATTGGTGGCATGCCTATTAGTAACAATCTCTTGAAGTTAGGTTGGAATTGATCCTTGAAGCCAAGATAGGTTGAAGTTTAACATGTTTTACTCCCCTTGAAGCTTGGTTGGGTCTAGTCCTTGAAGCCTATTTGAGATGTTACAACCCTTGAAGCTAGGTTGGGTTGGTTCTTGAAGCCAAGTTGGGTTGATACTTAGCATGCTTTGTTCCCCTTGAAGCTTGGTTGAACCTAATCCTTGAAGCCTAGTTGGGATTATGATAATGATGAATGTGATAATTGAACCAAAACATTAACTCTGAAAATTGAATGACATATTAGTGTCTTTTGGGCCCATGCTTGTCTTTGTTTAAATGTGATTTATTAATGGTAAAATAATTGAATAATGAGATCTATGGAAGGACTTTGAAATGTGATATGTTTATATGTGTATGGTTTATGAAATATAAAGGTGTGATATTGCATTGCATTAAAGCATAATGTTAGTATACTATGTACTACTAAGCCGTTGGCTTAGCGCGATAGTGGTTGATCGCGCAGGTGACAGAGTTGAACCCGAGAGTTCCTCGAGACCGACTGAGACTAGGCATTGAAGAATTTATTTTTGGGACTTAAAGATCAGAGAAGAGCTGCCAATCATGTATAACTTCTCTATATTTTGTAAAATATTGATTCTAATGTAAATATATGTATAATTGTAAATATGAATTTGAATGTATTCATATATGTAAATATTTTATAAATTCCACTGCGTATTAAGTAAACGTATATATCTATTTTGCTTATATTACAAGTTAATTACTTTATTTTCTATAATGTATAAAGAGAAAGAATATCTTATCATTTAAAATGATTTAAATGTTAAAGATAACCGTAGCATCCCTATATTCAGTGTACGTATATTACATTGTGGTATTTTGTAGTGTGCGTGTACAGGATGTAGGGGTGTTACACAATTGATGGGTAAAGGATATGTTAGAGAGAGCATGAGCCCATGTGCAATTCCTATTTTACTTGTGATAAAAAAGGATATGACTTGAAGGATATGCATCGACTATAGAGTTGTAAATAACATTATAGTAAAGTATTGACATCCCATTCCTACGCTAGATGACATGTTAGATGAATTGCATGGTAGTTTAATCTTTGGTAAGATAGATCTTAAGAGTGGGTACAACCAAATAAGGATGAAAGAGGAAGGTGGGTTGAAAACAACATTTGAAACAAAATATGGTTTTAATGAGTGGCTAGTTATGCCCTTTAGTTTAATAGATGCCCCTAGTATATGAGATTAATGAACCATGTTATGAAAGATTTGATTGATAAATGTATGGTTTTGTACTTTGATGACATACTAATGTTATCATAGGGACAAGCATGGACTACTAAGCTAATCCAAATAAGAAAGCCAATATCTTGAGGAAGGATTCTTTACTAAATCCTTAGAGATTTGAAGAGTGGTTTGATTCAAGCGTATATTCCATGTTTATGCAGGGCTTATGGATTGACCAAGCTACAATTGAAGAGTGTATAGAAGAAATCTAACTATAATAAAAAAAGTTCCTACCACTTAGTCAATCATCCACAAGTTCAATAGGATGGGTAATTTTAGCATGTGGCCCATTTCTATATTGGTTTGTTCAGCCATTTGTATTTTAGACTATCTCTTAAAAATTTTCATTTCTATTCTTGACTAAAATTTGCAACTTGGGCCTAATCTCAATGCTTTGTAATTAGGCTTTAAGTTGTCCAAGGCCCAAGGTATGATTGTTGGATAGTACACTAGGTGTTGGGATGGATTGTAAGCTAGTTTCCAAACATCCTAATTAGGGCAGCCAACCAAAGCACCTATACAAACTATGTTTTGGCATCATTGTAATAATTACTTGATAACTCTTGAATTTGAATGAAATTTTTAGAACTTTTATCTTTGAGAGAAGTATCTCTTGCTTTATTCTTATGGATCAAATTATTGAAAAAGAGTTAATAACTTGAGTGAATCTAATACCAAAATTTCCTTTTGCATTTATTGGAATTGAGTTGAGATCTTGGCATGGACTTGATTTAGTTTTCCAAGAGAGTTGATCCAAGCATAAAGGTTTTAGGTCTCAAGAGTATATTCTCATTTATTCCAAATCTTTGAATTATCATGTGATGCATGTACATTTTATCTTGGAAGTTATGAGAAAAGAAAAATTATTTGCCAATTTAAAAAAAATGTTGTTTTTACTTAGATAGAGTTGTGTTCCTATGATTTGTTGTTAGCAAAGATGATGTTGAAGTTGACGAGGAAAAGGTTAGTGCTATTAAAAGTTGGCCAACACCTAAATCTATTAGTGATGTTAGAAGTTTTCATTGTTTTGCTAGTTTTTATAGGAGATTTGTACAAGACTTCATACCATAGTTGCACCTCTAACTACTGTGATTAAGAAGAATAATGCTTTTTTTGGGGGGTGTAGAATAAGATAATGCTTTTGCTCTCTAGAAAGAGAAATTGTGTAATGCACATGTTTTTTCCTTACCTGAATTTTCTAAAACTTTTGAGATTGAGTGTGATGCTTTAGGTATAGGTATAAGAGTTGTGTTAATACAAGAAAAGAAGCCTTTAGTGCCCATTGCTTACTTTAGTGAAAATCTCAACAGTGTAACATTGAATTACCCGACCTATGACAAGGAGTTATACATCTTAGTGAGAGCATTGGCAACACTATCATTGGCCTAAAGAGCTTGTCATCCACACGAACCATCAATCTTTGAAGTTCATCAAAGGCCAAGGTAAATTAAATAAAAGGCATGCTAAATGTGTTAAATTTATAGAATCCTTTCCTTATCTTATTAAGTACAAAAATAGAAAAGAGAATGTGATCATCGATGCATTTCCAAAAAGGTATACTCTTTTGACCACCTTAGATGCTAGGATACTTGGTTTTGAATTTCTTAAAACCTTATATGAAAAAGGATAATAATTTTTTCACTATTTTTTATGCTCGTGACAGGGGAGCTTATGGTAAGTTATACCAATTAGATTGATTATTATTTAAAAAGAATAAATTATGTGTGCCTTATTATTCTATTAGAATATTGCTTATGAAAGAGTTATATTGTGGTGGGTTGATGGGACATTTTAGGGTTTCTAAGACTTTAGATATTTTAAATGAACAATTTTATTGTCCTAAAATAAAAACTGATGTGTAAAATACTTATACTGAGTGCATTGAATGCAAGCAAGCTAAGTCTAGAATTATGATTCATGGGTTATATAGTCCTTTGCCTATTTCTAATAAACCATGGACTAATATTTCTATGGACTTTATATTGGGTTTGCCTATGCCTAGGAGAGGTAGAGACTCTATTTATGTGGTGGTTGATCATTTTTCTAAAATGGTGCATTTTATACCTTGTAATAAAATGGATGATGCCACACACATTGCACAACTTTCATTTCAAGAGGTTATTAGATTGCATGGTATACCTAGAACTATTGTTATTGATAGGGGCTCCTTAGTCATTTTTAGAAAGTTTTATGGAATAAGTTAGGAACCAAGCTATTATTTTATACTACTTATCATTCATAAACAAATAGGCAAACTGAAGTTGTTAACAGAATATTAGGAACTTTATTAAGTGGAATCATTAAAAAGAACTTGAAATGTAACATCCCAATGGCCCTAGGCTTATGGCCCGGCCTTTTCACCCAGCCTGCTTTAACGGACTGCTACAGTGCCATTTCCCCTCACGGTTCCACAGCAGGATTTGTCCCTGAGGCTTACGACCTAGTCTTTTCACCCTAAGTATTTGGCCCAATTAAGGGTCGCCTCCCTCATTTAGATCCCAAGACCTCCTTAAGAGAGTCTTTTTCACTAAACGAGTATCATTTCTTCTAAAATGGTACTCGTTTAGTGAAAAAGACTCTCTTAAGGAGGTCTTGGGATCCAAACGAGGGAGGCGAGCCTTAATTGGGCCAAATACCTGGGGTGAAAAGACTAGGTCGTAAGCCTCAGGGACAAATTCTTTTGTGGAACCGTGAGGGGAAATGGCATTGTAGCAGTCCCTTGAAGCAGGGTGGGTGAAAAGGTTGAGCCATAAGCCTAGGATCATTGGGATGTTATAGTTAAAAAGGCACCTTTTTAACTGTAACATCCCAATGGCCCTAGGCTTATAGCCCGGCTATTTCACCCAGCCCACTTCAAGGGACTACTACAATGTTATTTCCTCTCATGGTTTTGCAGTAGGATTTGTCCCTGAGGCTTACGATTCAGTCTTTTCACCCTAGGTATTTGCCCAATTAAGGGTTGCCTCTCTCGTTTCGATCCCAAGACCTCCTTAAGAGAATCTTTTTCACTAAACGAGTACCATTTCTTCTAGTACAGTCCCTTAAAGTAGACTAGGTGAAAAGACTGAGTTGTAAGCCCAGGGCTATTGGGATCGAAATGAGGTGAAAAGACTGGGCTGTAAGCCTGAGGGACAAATCCTGCTATGGAACCGTGAGGGGAAATGGCACTGTAGCAGTCCCTTGAAGCGGGCATGTTGTGCATTCTACCACATGTTTTTCTCCTTTTGAAATTATTTATGGCTTTAACCCTTTGACACTTTTGGATCTAGTTCATTTACCTTGTGATGAAAGGTCTAGCTTGAATGGTAAAAAGAAAGCATATTTGGTAAAGAAGATCCACATGGAATTGAAAGGAGGAACCAATAAATTGCAAGTTGAGTCAATAAATGAAGGAGGAAACTTGTTTTTGAATTGGTGAATGGGTGTAGGTTCACATGAGAAATGAAATATTTCCTAATCAAAGGAAGCCTAAGCTTCACTCGAAAGGGGATGGACCATTTCAAGTCTTGGAGTGCATCAATGATGATGCCTACAAATTAGATTTTCTAAGTGAGTATAATGTTGTACTACCTGTAATGTTGTTGATTTTGAAGGTGATGATTCGATGATGAATCCTTTTGAGGAATGAGAGAATGATGCAGCTAAGGACCAATCCATGCTTAAGTCTAAGAATCCACTTAGTCTATCCAATGGACCTACAAGAGGACACTTACAATGGTTCAAGGAAGCTTTGTTGACCATGATGCAAGGCCTTTGGAGTGATTTACCTACCATTGAAAAATGCAAAGAGGACTCCAACTACAAGCTTATGCTCTTGCAACCAAATTAAGGCCTAGTCCACCTTTGCTTAGTTTAAGAGTTCTAGCAGACGCACTGTGGATGTTGTAATTGCCATTTCTGTGTCGAGCTTAATATCTCAGTGGCAAGCACCGCTATCAACTCTTCTGTGTAACAACTAGCTAATTTTTGTATTATAGCCAGTTATTACTTTTTTATTTATTAGTTACAACATTTTGCTAGGATTATCTTCTTCGGCTTAAGATCTACTATAATATTAGGCTATAATTGTATAAGGCCCAAAGGTTTGCTATGTTAATCTAGTAGAACAAGGTTAGGTTTGTTCTTGTTACCAAATAACCTAACTTAGGGTTCCCTTTCCTTGTAACATATTTGAACATTTCTTTTACAATGTAAGAAGTTCAGTTGTTTGATCAATAAAATTTCAGAACTTTTATTCTTGAGAGATTTCATCATCTCTTATTCCTTGATTCTTATTTGAATCAATTTCCATATAGAACATTAACCACTTGAGAGTTGTTTATACCAAGGTTCTCTCCTACATTATTAGGTTTGGATTGAGGTCTTGGATAAAGGATCTAATTTAGTTTTATAAGGAGTTGCTTCCAAGAGTAAAGGTGTTGGATCTCAAATTGGTACTTATGGTTTGCATCATGTCTAGTAGCACGAAATAACTCCTCAAGTTATGAACATGCTTCTATTACTGGAGTAGAATTCTCCAACCCATAAAAGTAAGAAACTCTTCAATTGAAAAATTACACTTCGCCTTGTTCTTTGTGTGTACCAAATTGAGACATTATATAGCTAGAAGTAGAGTCTTAGTCCTTTCCTTAATTGACCTAGTTAAGTACATGTTGAGTAGACCTCTAATTATAGGTAGGGTGGGGAAATGAGCCATTGCTCTCATGGAGATTTCTTCGATATATTATCCTAAAAGTCGATGAAAACACAAGCTATGGCTGAATTCTTGGCCGATCACCCATTTTTGGAAATCGAAGGAGAGGAGTTGAACCTCAAGATTTGCAATTTGGAAAAGGGCCAACAGATTTTAAAGTTTGACAGCTCTAATACTGATTCAACAATTGGGGTTGGAATTCTTTTGACCTCTCTAAAAAGGACCAAGATTACATGGTCATTTAAACTCAACTTTGAGTGCACCAATAACCAAGTTGAGTATAAGGCCTTGATCATTGGCTTGGAGATTCTATTTGATATGAAAGCTAAGGATATTCTAATGGTGGGAGATTCTCAATTGGTATTAAAGCAATTAACGGGGAGTATAAGTGCAATAGTTTCTCATTAACACCATACTTGCCACTGCTATACAATTATTAGATAGTTTTAATAAAGTTGCCTTTATGCATGTTCCTAGGGAAACTAATTAGGAGGCTAATGTAACATCTGTTAATTTACAAAAATTAAATTAAATAAATTAAATAAATAATTAAAATGAAAATTGAAGGGTTAGAAGTTAGAAAATGTAATGTATGTGTGAGGTATATATGGGATATATATATATATATATATATAATATACAAAAGTTAAAGCAAGTAAGGAAGTCTAATGGCAAAATGATAAATATATCTTATAAAATTAAAATTAATTAAATAATTTAAAAACAAATTATTTATGAATGGAAGATGTAAATTATATTTTTAAAATAAATAAATAAGTAATTAAATAATAAAATTATATATATATGGTCTCAAATGAAGCGAAATAAAAAGAAAGAGTAAAAAGTTCCATCTTTTTCTTCTTCTTTCTCTAAAATCTGAAATTCACCATGGATAAAAGGGGAGATTTTTGCTTCTTCTTACTTCAAATTATTCAATTTTTCTATGGGGTTTGGGGTGAATTTGAGGTTACTCCACCTAAAGGTAAGCTTTCTTGCCTTAATATTGAATTATATGGAGATTCAAGGTTATGTGATAAATGAGATTTTGATGGAGTGTGTTTTAATTTATCAAATGTATATGTAACATGTTATTTTATATGTAACATGTCATTTTGATGACTAAGCAATGATTTTCAAGTTAGATTAAAGAAAAGATTAAGTTTGGTTAGAGTTTGGAAGAAGAAGAAGAAGATTTAGGGTTTTGGAAAAGTGATATTAAAGAATTGATGTTAATTTGATTTTATTGTTTAGAATGTGTTATAAAATGATTTAAATGATAGAAATGGGCTTAGATTAACATTTAGAATGGATTGGAATGAAGAATTGGTAATGAAGAGGCTTAGGGTACATTTTAGCATTTTGTTAAAGAATTAGTATTTATTTGATATAATTGGTTAAAACATGTTCTAATGTGATTGTAGTAATAAAAATAAACTCAAAACACCAATTAAAATGGATTAGAATGGAGTTCTAAGATTAAAGTGAGGTAAGGCAAATTTTGGGAAATTGGTAGGAATGATGCTTATTTGAAATGCCTTGAAATGTGATTCTAAATGATTATATTTACTCACATTTTGAATAGGCATTAAGTGAAAGTATTTTTCTAACCCTAGTATTGAAGGGCATCTTGAAAGTGAAGAATAAAGAGATACATTAGCTTGGATTTGGGTATTAATTAAGGTATGTATATACTTATGATAGTTTGAAAGTTGTTGCATTCAATTTAGCTTAACAAATTTTAGATAGAAAATGTGTTAAGCTACTAGGTTATTTGAATATTCATATAAATTATGATATGAAATGTGAAATGATGTATACGCATTATGTACATTATGAGAAGTCATAATTAATGGCTAAAATGAGTGGAATGTGTTTGGTATGCATTATGTGAGAATAGCCCAAAATGTTTGGGTATTGTATTTGTAATGCAAAGTGACATGCATTGTTGATTAAATGATATGATAAATTAAATTAAAGTGATTTTGTATGATTATGACTAGGAAAAATGAGAAAAAGGCAATGTAATAAGAAAATTGATTATGAAAATATATATTATTTTTGTGTCGCTGAATTTATTATTCAATTCCAGAGTTTTGTGTTTAGTGGCATGCCTATGATTGCCCTCAGGCTAGATGCTGGGCGTCACTGATATTTGATTTGCCTTCGGGCTAGACGTTGTATGTCACCATGATTTGCGTACAGGCTAGACGCTGAGTGTCACTTGTATTGCCTTTGGGCTAGACAGTGGGTGTCAAAATATACCAAAACAACAACTCTGGGATTTGAATAGTATATTAGGTTATTTGGGACCAATGCTTGTGTATGTGTTAATGTGATGTTTTGGAAGAAAGATAAATGTGAAGTAAAGTGGAATTACATATTACATTTGTGAAAATCATGATACAACATCATGCATTGTCTTTTCTTTTAAAGTTTCATTATTATCAAAGTATGTACTGCTAGGCTTTTAGCTTAGCGCGATTGAAATTCATTGTGCAGGTGACAGGGTTGGTCCAGTAGATCCAAAGAGTTCATCTAGACCTAGTTAGATCTTGGCTTGGGACTAGTGTGCTTGAAGTGATTTTACTTTCACGGGATCAGAGCCAACTGCTGATATGTATGCATCTTATTTTATAGAACATGTTATAATTATGTATATTATGTTTACATTTTGGGAGTATTGTAAACTATAATGAGTTTTTGGACTAATTTTATAATGTGGGATTGTTTATATGTTATATATATATGTACATATTTAAATGTTTGAGGATAATGTAGAAGATTGAGAAGTTGGGGTGAAATGTTTAGGTTATTATTATTGGGAGTGTATTTTTCTGCAAGTTGAGTATTGTCAAAAATTTTGGAACGTCCAAATTACAGACAAAACTTTGACAAATTTTTTTCAGAGATTTTACTAATTAATTATGTATTTTGGTCCTTAAATTATTAGAGAATAATATTATTTATTTAATTAAAACTACATTATAACTTTTAAAATATTTTATTCAAAACTATGGGAAATTTTGAAAAGATAATAATAGTGACATTTCTTATATTGTATATGTGTATTTTACATATACCAGTTGTATATACTATATATAAATAGGGTATAAGGGTATTGCATTTTTTTTGTATCAGAGCCTAAGTTTGAGATTCTCGACCTAGGTGGGTTTATGGGGGAGAAAATGGAGATTTTAAATGTGGTTTTAAAGTGTGATACATGCACTTGCACTGGTATATTATCTAATCCTCGATATGGTAATCTTTTGTGAATTTATAGATATAGGTAGATATGGCATCTAGGATGCACCAGTCTGCTAAGGGGAGTGCTGAGAGTGTACCTGCAGAAGAGGATAGAGCTGGAGCTAGTGCTGAGATTGCTAGGGAGGCATCTATATCAGTGTCAGTCTGACCAGCAGGATAGGGATAGCTACCAGTCTGGGTTCAATAGATGGTGGAACTGCTCCGTCAGGCCCCAATACAAATACAACAACAACAACAACAACAACAATAACAACCGCTATAGCCACCACTATAGACCAGGAAGTATGATAAGCTGAGGAAGTATGGAGCCATGAATTTTATGGGTACAATTGATCCAGCTGAGGCAGAGCAGTGGCTGGACAGAGTTCAGAGGGTGTTTATCTAGTTTCAGGCCATTGCAGAAGAGAAGTTTGACTAAGCCTTGTCTCTTCTGCAAAGGGACGCCTGCAACTGGTGGAAGACAATTTTGCATGGGTTAGATGATATATCGGTGCTGACATATGTCAATTTTCTACGTGAATTTGAGAAGAAGTATACCCCTTGAGAGTACAAAGATATTAAGAAGAAGGAATTCCTAAATTTGAAGCAATAGATGAAGACAATAACTAAGTATGAGAAGGATTTTCTCTGGTTGAGCAAGTATGCAGGGGATTTGTTGTCTAATGAGAATGATAGATGTCAGAGAATTGAGGAGGGGCTAAGACCATCTATTATGTGTCAAGTGGCGGCAGTACAATATGATGATTTCTCGAGGTTGGTGTCCACTTGAAACTGCAACTAGAGAGAAGAGTAGAGCTAGGGGCAGCCCGGTAGGTCATCACAGTAGTAGAGATAGAGACCTATAACCTCAGTGGCTAGTGCCCCAACCCTAGTATCCCAAAGGCCTACTCCACCTACCTGTACTCAGTGTGGTAGGGCACATGGAGGTGTTTGTTGGAGGGCTGGTGCATCAGCAGTTTATTTCATATGTGGATCACTAGATCATTTTATTAGAGACTGTTCAGAGCCAACGGATGACAGATAGGCAGATACAATAGCATATACACCTAGTTTTAGAGGGAGTCATGGTGGTAGAGGCAGTGGCAGGGGTGGTAGACCAGGGTCTGGCCAGATAGGAGGTTCTATGGCAAGGAGTAGACCAGATGATGCAGGGCCATCACAGCGGGTATATGTGATGCAGAGGCAGCCAGATACTTCAGCTGTCATAGTTGGTATTTTTACTTTATTTGGCACTTTAGTTCATACATTGATAGACCATATATCGGTGCATTCATACATCAGTGCATCCATTCTACCTCTGAGCGATATGAATTTGGAGTCTCTAGGATTTGATGTGTTAGTTACCAATCCTTTAGGGCATAGTGTCCCAATTAGCATGGTGCACCGAGATAGTCCAGTTGTTGTTCATGATAAGGAGTTCCTCGGTGACTTGATTGAGATGCCCTTTAGGGAGTATGATATAATTCTGGGTATGGATTGGTTATCCAGACATGGGGTTGTAGTAGACTGTTAGCAGAAACGTGTTACTCTGAAAATATGTGATGAAAGAGATGTAGTGGTATCTAGTGAGTAAAGACACCTCTCATCTATGTTTATCTCAGCTATATCAGCTAGAAGGATGATTCAGAAGGGGTGTGAAGAATATTTAGCTCATGTTTTAAATACTAGAGCAATAGGGTCTCACCTTGATAATATACCTATGGTTGTCGAGTTTCTAAATTTTTTTCCCTGATGAGTTGCCAAGGTTACCTCCAGTGAGAGAGGTGGAGTTTGGTATCAATCTAATGCCTGGTACCACTCCCATCTCTATTAGCTCTTATTGAATGGCACCTGTAGAATTAAAGGAGTTGAATGTGCAGTTACAGAAGTTACTTGATAAAGGGTTTATCCATCCTAATTTCTCACCGTGGGGAGCACTAGTACTATTTGAGAAGAAGAATGATGGCACCTTGAGATTAAACATTGACTACCGGCAACTGAACAAGGTGACCATCAAGAATAAGTATCCACTACCTCGGATAGATTATCTCTTTGATCAGTTGAAAGGAGTAATAGTATTCTCTAAGATTGATCTGAGATCAGGGTACCATCGTTAAGAGTTAGAGATATAGATGTACCCAGCACTGCTTTTCGCATGATGTATGGGCATTATGAGTTCATGATGATGCCATTTGGACTGACGAATGCACCAGCAGCATTCATGAATTTGATAAATCAGATCTTCCGACCGTATCTGGATCAGTTTGTGGTGGTTTTTATTGATGATATTCTGGTGTATTCACGTAATAAGGAAGATCATGATAGAAATCTGCGGATTGTACTGCAGACATCAAGAGGGAAGTAGTTATATGTTAAGCTATCGAAGTGTGAGTTTTGTTTGGATTAAGTGACTTTTCTCCGATATGTGGAATCAGTAGAGGATATTAGAGTTGTCCCGAGTAAAGTCGAGGCAATCTTAAATTGGAGTCCACCAAAGAATGTGATAGAGGTTAGAAGTTTTCTGGGTTTGGCAAGCTATTATTGTCGGTTTGTGAAGGCAAGTTTCGAGTAGTTGAGAGACATGTATATGTGAAATATACATGAATTTGTGTGGACAGATCGGTGTCAGGCGAGTTTCGAGTAGTTGAGAGACATGTTGACTCATGCTCCTATTGTAACATCCCTAATTTATGAAATTAAATAAAATAAATTAAAAAGTAAATTTAATAAATGATTTAAATGGAAAATAAAAGGATTTTAAGTGAAAAAGTGGAATGTATATGTGAAATATACATCAATTATACATAAAGTATATAAAAGTCAACTCTTTTAAAAGAAAAGTCAAAGTCAAGTGGCATTTTTATAATTCTATTTCGGGAATTTAAATTTATAAAAATAAGTTTAAAATAATTTATTTTTATATGGAAGAAGTAATTTTGCTGTTTTTATTAAATAAATAATTAATTAATTAAAAATATAATATAATATAATATTAAATGTATATGGTTATAAAGAAAGTGGAAAGAAAGAGAAATAACTTTGGTCTTCTTCTTGTTAGAAATCGAAATTCCATGGATGAATAAAGGTGATCTTTGCTATATTTAAACAACCAATTTTGCAAGAAATTTTAAGAATCAATGGTAGTTTTGGTGATTTTCTAACAAGTAAGCTTTCTTATCTAAATTTTGAGCTTTATGAAGTTTTGGGTTATGTGTAATATGAGATGTTGATGGGGTGGTTTATAATTTTTCTAATGCATATAGAACATGTTGATTTGATTGGATATTAATGATTTTAAGGTTGGATTGAAGAAATGGTTGAATTTAAGTTGAGTTTGGTGAAGAGAGAGAATTTAGGGTTATGGAACTTCTGGGTTTTTGAAATCAAGAGCTTTAATTGTGCAATTTGGTTCCAAATGAGTTTTTTTAATGCCTAAATAATGATTTTAAAGTCAAATGATGGATTTGGCTAAGTTTGGATAAAGTTTGGAAATGGTAGTGTTGATTTAGGGTTTTGGAAAAGGGATTTTTCAAAGTATGTTAAATTGTTTGGTTTTAATGCTTAAATCATGTTCTTTAAGGATATAAGTGATGCAAATAAGATTGGATTGATAATTGTAATGAATTGGAATGGAGAACCTTCAATGGGGAAGGTTATGCCATTTTAGGGTTTTGAAAATAAGTATGTGTTTTTGTAATGTAATTGTTTTAATCATATTAAAATATGTTTTTAATGACAATAATAAACTTAAAACACTAATTTAAAAGGCTTGATATGGATTTTCAAAGTTAAAGTGACGTGAAGCTTAATTTTGAAATTTTGTTTAGAGTGATGTTTAATTATGGTTTGATGTTGAGAATGCCTTAAAATGTGATATTAAATGATTATTTATGATCACATTTGGTATAGGCATTGAGAGGAAGTAGTTTGCCTGGCCCTAGTGTTTAAGGAAAACTTGGAAGAGAAGGTGGAGGGAGTTTTGAAGCTTGCTTTGGAGTGCTTTCTAATGTATGTACAAAATCTTGATAAATGAGGTATAATTGCATTACATTTGGCCTAACACATTTTCATTTTGGATTAAAATGTGTTAAGCTACTTGTTAGCATGAACATTCATGAAAATTGTGTTATAACATGTGAATTGTTATGTATGCATTATATGATTTATGAAAAGATATTATTAATGGCTAAATTGAATAAAATGTGAAATATGTGCATTATGTGAAAATGACCCAAAATGTTTGGGTAATGTGATTTTGTTATGGAATATCCTACATTGTGATGAAATGATGAAATGTGATAAATTGAAATGAAGTGACATTGATATGAATGAGAAAAATGAGAAAATGAGGCAGTGTGCCTAATTGATAATGAGAAAAGAGAAAATGCACCTAATTGATTATGGTAAAATATGAAAGAAATTGATGATAGAAAATACGAAATAATTGTGTGCCTAGTATGTTATTTAATTTTTAGAGTTTTGTGTTTGTCGATATGCCTATGATTTGCGTCACCATGATTGATTTACCTTCGGGGCTAGCTTTTGAGCATTACTTGATTTGCCTTTGGGGCTAGACACTTGGTGTCATTATGGACCAAAATAGTAACTCTGGGATTTGAATGATGTATTAGTTTATTTGGGCCCATGTTTATGTATGTGTTTGTATGAATTATTAAATGATGAAAGAATATGTTTAAAAATGAGATTGGATGCCACATTGTGGCATAGAATGTAAGCATTTTGCATTAGCATTGTTTTATAGTTTTATTATTATTAAAGTTTGTACTACTAAGCTTTTAGCAGGTGAAAGGGGTGATCCAGTTGATTCGGATAGTTCATCTAGACCTGGTCGGGTCTAAACTTGAGGTTGATTTGAGGTGATTTAGCTGCTTCAAGATCAAAGCTAGTTGCCACCATGTATACATTATATGTTATAGTATATTTTATCACTTTGTATATTATGTTTATACTTTTTAGTGTATTGTAAATTAAAAAAGAACATTTTGGATAAATTGTGTAATGTAACAATGTGTATATGTGTTTTGATATATATATATATATGTATATATATAAATGTTTTGAGGAAATGGCAGGAGTTTAAGAAGTGGGGGTGAAATGGCTGATGTATATTTATTGGGAGTGTATTTATATGCAGGTTGGGTATTGTTGAATTTTTGGAATGTCCAATTTACAGTCAAAACTGTAGCGAATTTTTTCTAAAGATTTTTATATGAAATATTTGTTTTGGAACCTATAATTTATAAAGAATATTTTATTTATTCTTTAAAAATTACATTTTAAAGTATTTGATATTTTAAATTAGAAATATAAAAAATTTTATTAAACCGGATTGTGGTATTTTTATACTTTATATGCTTATTTTACATATACCTATTGTATGTATTGTATGTATATATGGTATAAGGGTGTTACATTTATTTTGGTATCAGAGTCTAGGTTTGAGGTTCTCGACCTAGGTGGGTTGTTAGAGAGAGAAAATATGGATTTTAAATATGATTTTCAATTGTGATGTGTGCATTGGCACTGGCATTTTTGATTTCTAATGTGGCAATTTCTGCCGTATTTGCATATATAGGTAGTTATGACGTCTCGAACTCACCAATCTGCAAAGAGTAGTGCAGAGAATGTAGCTCTTGATGAGGGTAGAGTTAGAGCTGGTGATGAGTCCTCTAGTGAGGCATTTGCTTCTATGCATGTTAGACTAGCATCTAAGGAGATTCCATCGAGCTGGGTTTGGCATATGGTGGAGCTGTTGAGGTAGGCTCATTGTGAGCGAGGATTTTTGCCCCCACTCCCGGTGGAATGGTTCTTACGACTTCGACACTGTTTAGGCTCGGGGCCTTAGAGAACACGGACCTAGGTCAGAAGAAAATGGAGTTGCCACCCGGACGGGCCGGAAAAAAGAAAGGGGTGGATGACTCGATTCCTAAGGAATCCTCAATCCCCTAATGGGTTCGAAAAGTTTGGTACGTGTGGGGAATGTGAGAAATGGCCCAGCACCCCCACAACGCCCGATTCATTGGAACCGGCCTCCTTACAGGTCTTAATATTATAAAATTCTTAAGTATAACAATATCATCCATATTACACACAATAATTAAAATAAAGCATCGATATATTAAAATCAAAGCAATGTCCAAACAAAGCAAATAAATGGACACCCATCCGAAGATGGAAACATGTCCTTACATCATCCATGCCTAAATAGGACACCCACCGAAAGGTAGAAACATGTCCTTTACATTAGTCTAAAATATAAAAAGCAATTTAAATTACATGATATTTAACTAATGAGGTACCCACCCAGTGGAAACATACCTCTTACAACATTTGCAAATCTAAATAAATCGATAAAATTAAATAACCATTCATCATAAATAAATCATTCATCAAAGATATTAAACATCAATAGAATGTAAACATCCATCCATGATAAACTAAATAAGTCAAGCATTGAACTTAAATAAATCAAAGCATATAAAAGAAATCAAAGCATGTAATGAACTACACAATCAAATCTAAAAATAAATAAAACAAGTAAAGATACAAATTAAGGCTACTGTTTTTATTTAAGATTCTTTATTTGATGTTTAGGGTTTTAGAATTTATTGGTTTAAGCTACTGTAAGTTTTAAGGGAATTAAAATGGATTAAGGTTTTATAATTTAAGGGATTGATAAGGTTCTTTGATTAACCAAATTAGAGTTTGAAGGGAAAAATCATGAAATTAGGGTTTTGATATTAAAACATTAGGTTTATGATTTACGGTTACTGGATTATTATTTTGGATTTACTATATTGAATTTTAATATTTAGATTTATAAGGTTTTAAGGATTAGTGTTTAGGAAAACTAGGGCTTACAGTTTTGGTTTTGAGGGAATTAAGGTTTTAGAAAAATTAGGGTTTATAATAATTGGTTTGAGGTTCACTGTTTTGATTTTGAAGTTGAAGAAAATAGTTTAGTTTTTAAAAGCATTTGGAATAAGAAAAATGATTTAAGGATTTTGGAAACAAAAGAAAAAATTTAGGATTTTTGCGGACAGAAAGAATATATTAGGGTTTTTGAAGTTTTAGGGAAACAGAAGGATGATTTTTAGGGTTTAAGAACGATTTAAGGTTTTTGGGAAAACAAAAGAAATGAATTAGGATTTTAGGGTTTTTGAAAATAGAGGAGACAATTTAAGGTTCTAAGGTTTAGAAAAAGTAAATTACGGTTCTAAGGTTTTTAGAATCAAAAGAAAGAGTTTAATGATTCAAGCTACTGTAAAGAAAAAAGATTTGATATTCATACCTTTGTTTGTTGGTTCCACCAAAGATTACTTCTTGGATGAACAAGGACAAAGGCAAGATGGCTGCCTTAGATGGATTGATTGTTTAGTTGCTTATTCTTCTCTCGAAAAGTTTAATTGATTTCACTGCCAAAGTTTTCTCCTAGTGCGATCGATTCAAAGCTCAGTTCACTCTCCCCTCCCTTCTGCGTTGTTTTTAGTCCTATTTATAGAAAATTTTGATGATTAATCTTAATTGTTTACGGAATCTAACATTAATTAAGAAAATGAAACCGAAACCAAATTGAATTTCGTTTCAAAAAAATTGCATCGAAAAAATTTCGCTGGCGAAAAAAAACTGCTGCGGAAAAATTTCGCTGGAGAAAAAAAACTGCTGCGGAAAAATTTTGCTGGCGAAAAAAAACTGCCGTGGGAATTTGCGGGCTGCGGGAGCGAAACTGGCTGCGGGCCATTTCGTCTGACCTTTTCGGCGATGAAATTTTTCATCGCCGATTTTTATTTTTATTTACTTGTTTATCATTATTATTTTTTATTTATTATTAATTACTAAAACAAATATTATTTAATTAAGATAACACAAAAATTATTTTGGACTAATTAAAATATATTGGACAACACAAAAATTATTTTGGACTAATTAAAATATATTGGACCGGACTGGGTCAAAAATTAGGGGTCTACAGTTTGCCCCCTGCTTGAATGATCTGAGACTTTAGTAAAAGAGAGTGAAAAGCAATAAGACTTAATTTTTGAGATGGTTGAGGTTTTGGGTTCTGGACCCGGTTCGAGTTTTGGACTCAATGATAATTTTAGGTTCTAGACCTAAGGGTAATTTTAGGTTCTGGACCTAAGGATAATTTGGGTTCTAGACCCAAGCTAAGTTCTGGACTTAGAAAAGATTCTAGGTTCTGGACCTAGGGATAATTTGGATTCTGGACCTGGGCTAAGTTCTAGACTTAGAAAAGATTCTAGGTTTTGGACCTAAGGATAATTTGGGTTCTGGACCCGAGCTAAGTTCTGGACTTAAAAAAGATTATAGGTTCTGGACCTAAGAAAAATTTGAGTTTTAGACCCGAGCTAAGTTCTGGACTTAGAAAAGATTCTAGGTTCTGGACCTAAAGATAATTTGGGTTATGGACCCGAGATTGGGTACTTGGACCCAAGATTAATTTGATTTGGGTACTTGGACCCGAGCTTGAATTGGTTTGGGTACTTGGACCCAAGAATGGGTTTGACTACCCTTTTATTAGTTGAGAAGTCTGACTGCTCCGGCTGTTCTATGCATTGTAGTTCTTCACCCTCAAAATGGAACTTCATCCTTTGAGATCGGGTCCTCACGCTTGAAAATGGATCTTCATCCTTTGAGATCGGGTCTTTACTCTAGAAAATGGATCTTCATCTTTTGAGATCGGGTCTTCACCCTTGAAAATGGATCTTCATCCTTTGAGATCAAGTCTTCACCCTTGAAAACGGATCTTCATCCTTTGAGATCGGGTCTTCACCCTTGAAAATGGATCTTCAAAATGGATCTTCATCCTTTGAGATCGGGTCTTCACCCTTGAGAAAATGGATCTTCATCCTTTGAGATCGGGTCTTCACCCTTGAAAATGGATCTTCATCCTTGGAGATTGGGTCTTCACCCTTGTAAATGGATCTTTATCCTTGGAGATCAGGTCTTCACTCTTGAAAATGGATCTTCATCCTTGGAAATTGGGTCTTCACCCTTGAAAGTGGATCTTCATCCTTGGAAATTCGGTCTTCACCCTTGAAAGTGAATCTTCATCCTTTAAATTGAATCTTCATCCATTAGAGATTAGGTCTTATATTGGCTTCAGCTCTTCTAGCTAGACTGATCTTTTGTCATTTACGTCATCATTTTTTTGATAGTTCTAATGTTCCATTCTTTTGTTCTTCCTTTTTGCAAAAATTCAGCTATTTTTAGTTAGCCCTTGTATCTTCTCCTGCCCCCGGTGATTTTTCTATGCGGGCTTTGATTGATATTTTTTGTTGTCTAGTTCTTTTCACAAGCATGTATTTCTTCTCTTTGCAAAATTACTGGAACTTTCTCAAATAATGGGCTTTCTATGCCCCCTGATTTGATATCTTCTTTTGATTGTTTACTTCACAGGGCATTTGTTGTTCACTTTGACAAAGAATAGACAATACAATACAAGAAAATGCGATGTGATATACTCATGTATGCATGATATGCATGAATAACACTTATAGTGGTTCCATCGACTCACAGACCAAGGTGATCAGCAAAAGTGTTCTCATTGGTTCCTTTCAGATGCTCATTCAGGTCTTGCATTGGAATAAAAGAATGCTTTCCATTTATGACTTTTATCTTTGAGATATTGAGAATATAAGTAATGGAGGCCCTAAACAGTAGAGATACATTCATTTTAAATTATGATTCAGTATGTCAGTTGGTAGCTTCTTCATAACCTTGCCATTAATCATTTATTTTGCCCAATGTATCTCTCGAGATTCGACAGTTCAACATACTCCCCTTAACATGAAGGCTTCGTATTTATTTTTTATTTTGAATTTTGATTTTGAAATCAAATGTTGGCTTTGCCAAATCAATGTCAATGTACCTCAGGACTTGATTTTCCAAAATTAACATATCTATAACATGACAACCCTAGTTACCTTACTAAACTCGGGAATCATTTCTATTTAAGCAAGAACTGTTGCACTTCAGATAGGCACATACACATTACTTGGTCAAAGGTCTCATTGAATTTAAATATTGTCTATCTCATATGCATGCTTATTCAAACTATCTCCACTAACAGCTCTACCTACCAAGAGAGATCAATAGGTCTTTAATAGGCTTGAAATGGGGTCTATAAGGGTCATAGGTTTAAGTGAAGGCCATTTTGAGATTGTAACTGGTGTGACACAATGGACAAATCCTCACACTACAAATTTCTTGTTGGAACTTTAGACAGTTGGGAGCAATCTTTCTAGACTCCAAATTCCTCATATCTTCTTGGCATTAATCTGGATCTTAATTATGACAATTTTTTCCCTTGCAAAAGGTTTGGCACCCAAATTTGCTTCTTTTCTTCTTCTCTTTTTTTTTTCCTTTTATTTTTCTTACTCTTCCTTTTCTTTGAGCATTTTATCATTTTGTCCTTCTTCCTTGTAGGACTGTCAAGTACAGAACTTGCAAGAATTGGATGGTCTTCCTCCAATTTTGATTGAATCTTTGGGTTGGACCAATTCAGGTCAAAATGTCCTTATGAACCAAATGGAAGCCTTTTGCTACTTTAGGTAAAAGAGAACTCAGTTGGCTTTCTGAACCGCCTTTTTAGGTTTTATTTTTCTTCTTTCTTTTTTTTGGTTGTTTTTTTTCTTTTTTCTTCTTTTTTCTTTTCTTTTCTTTTCTTTTGTTTTTTCCTTTTCTTTTTTCTTCTTTTTTTCTCTTCTTTTTTCTTGATCTCATTTCTCTTGTTTTCTTTTCTTCTTCTTCTTCTTTTTTGTTTTTTTTTTTGGGTTCTAGCTCTAAAAGAGTTGTCTTGTTTGTACCAACTTGGATTTCTAATAATGGATGAATGGAGTGACATAAATCTCCTTTAACAAGGATAAATCATTTGTTACTCTGATATTGTCTTGATAGATTGGAGATACTAGGAAAACTTCAACTATCCTTATGGTCTTGAAAGCATCAACTACCCCCATGGTCTTGAGAACTTCAACTGTCTTCATGGTCTTGACTATTCATTTCTTTCTTTGATCTTCTTGCCTCTTCACCTTAGTGATCATAAGACTTGTCAAAAGTATCACAACATCTCAGGGTAGGTTGTTGGGGTTATATGCCAATGAAAAGAAAGTTAAAATTTTATGAAGGCTCAAAGGGACAACTAGAGATTGATATTTAATAGGGTGGATGCTAGTTGTTGGCTAACCAAACAATGCCTAGATCATTTCTCTCTTAAATAAGTAGAGTTCAATTTTGCCTCGAAAGTTTGTCAAAGCATATTCTAAGACTGACTAGGACCTAGACAAAGGTCGTTATGTAGGAGCCCTCTCTAAGTAAGCATTCACAACTCAATGCTATAGAGCCATTCCCTCACCTAGTAAAGTCATTCAAGTCATGATGCCTAGATACATTAATTTATAAATATCAAGCTAGATTCCTCATTGGTTGAGCACCAAAATGAACAAAGACCAACAAAATTTTTGATGAATGTGATTTATTTCAAGCAACTTTAAATTTGAAAAACATGATTATTCCAATTAAATATTAAAAAAAGTAAAATTGAAAAGCAACATTCAAGTTAACGAAAGTTTGTTGAGTTCAAGCTTCTTTTCCTTTCACATCTTCAATATTTCCATCTTGAAAGGATGATAAAAAAAAATCTTCTTCCAATCCTTTTCCCACCATGAAGGTTGTTGGTGGTGGCACTTGTTGAACCTTGGAAATGGATTACCTTTGGTATTGGGCTTGTCCGGCTCAGGCAGCTTGCCATTATCAATTAAATTCTGGATCTCATGCCTCAATTTCATACAATTGTCCGTTTCGTGTCCAGGCCTTTGATGGAATTGGCAAAATGCATTAGTATTAAAGTTAGGTGGAAGAGGATTAGGCAAAGGACGAGGAGTCAAGGGTTGTAACAATCCCTTCTTTTGTAGCTTATTGAGAACCCAAGACAGTGGCTTCCCTAATTCTGAGAACTGCCTCATTCCTTCTTGACTAGTGGCATTAACATCAACTTCTTTTTGTGTGCTTTGATTTCCCGACTGGTAATTCCCTTTCTCATTCCTTCTTATTGAAAAGCGATTTTTCTCCCTTTCCCACACTTTAATTTGTACACCAGCTTGGAGAAGATCTTTGAAATCATGGATGAGTGTATGAGACATCCTTTCACGAAGACTAGGCAACACCCCTCTCATTATCATCCTTATTTGATCAGATTCATCGGGCCTCTTCTTGAGCAAAGCAGCCTTATTTCTCCATCTTTTCACATAGTCCACAAAATTTTCATTTGGTCGTTGCCTAATGGACTCAACTTCCATTAAGGTAACTTCCATTTCAACATTATATCCATATTGTTGGATGAAGGCCTTGTATAGCAGATCCTAACTCTTTTGTGTTCCATCATCTAAGGTATTGAACCAATTTTGGACAACAGGGTCCAATGAGAGCATGAAATATCTCAGAGTTTAAGCTTTAGTAGCTCGGGCAGTCTACATTGCAGTGATATACTACTTCACATGGAGATGAGGATTTTCGGTTCCATCAAACTTCGCAAAAGATGGCATTTTGAACTTGTACGGTACTTCTTCATCTAGCTTAAATAATTTGTCAACTTTGGACATTTCTTCGATTTTCAGTTTCTTCTCAAATTTATTTTCTAAATCAGCAATCATATTCTCAACATCAGACGTCTTGATCTTTTCAATAGTTTCCTTCTCAACAACCTTTGGCTCCTTTTTGTCTTGAAGATCTTGGTAGTATTGAGCCCAATCATCATCATCAATGATCACCTTATCATCATCAAAAGCTACTTCATCAACTTTAGCCTTCCCCTTGTCTTTCTTGGTGCTAGCAGATGCTTCAGCATTGTTTCCTAAAATTGCAGCTAGTTGATTCTTTATGGTCTCAGCCATGGCCTCTTTTATTTCTTCCATCTTGGCATTGAGGGCGTCGTCCACCATTCTTTGAATTTGTTCGGGCTCCATTGCTTTTAGTGAGCAAGTGATTGAGTTGCTACTAGATTCTTCGCTTCCGACGTAGGTCGGATTGTCGTAAGCTTTTGAGCTATCGTAATCCAGGGCTGTGAGCCAAAAAGGATCAATGAAATGAGATGCAAATGTATGCATGTATGCATGTATGCGCAAACAATCAACAAATAAGGACAAATAGGACGTTCCTTCCAATCTTATAACATCCACACATGAATGGCGAGTTTCTTTTCCTAGGCAATATGGTTAACAAAATGCCAACATGGGGTATCTTGTTTTCAAATATTTCTCTCGAATGTTTCAATCAATAGTTATATTTTCAAAAATGGAAATCAGTTCATGATAATTCCCATTAATTAGGTTTTAATCCATTCAACCAACTAAAGTAGCTTTTATGCTATATTGGATTAAAACTAAATTAAGAGGTTTATTATAGATAGATTTCTCACTTGAAAAAGTAACTAATGATTCATGCCAAAAACAAGCCGATGGTTAATTTATTCTTAATTGATTTTTGGTATTTTGTAATTGACCTAAATAATTTGCAAGCTCTTTGTAAGAAAAGGTTGGATGAAAATAATTTTGTTTCAAAGCCCATTGTAAAAAGATTTTAGAAAAAATGGATTTTGGGCTTAGTATTTAGGCCATGAGCAAAAGAATTCTTGATTTGTTCTTAAAAAAGTCTTATGTCTAAAGACCATCTTGAAAAGTTTTGAAAATAGCTTTGGTCTTTTGGATTTTAAAGAAAAATTTATTTGAGCTTACAATGTACTTAGGTCATATTAGAAAAAAAAAAAAAGCAAACCAAATAAGCCATGATTTAAGCCAAGATAAATTAACCATAGTCAAACAACATGCATTTGGGGTAAAAAGCTAAGAAAAGTAACTAGGCCAATTACATGAGCTTTGGTCTTTGGGCTAAAAGGCTTAGGTTCCCATAGCATGTATGTACCAAATGGTACGAGGCTATGAGTAGTTATGCCATGCTCGATCTCCATACCTTGAGTGAAAGTATGGTATCCCTTACATAACATAACACGAGTGACACGGGCATCCTAACTCACGCACACGATGCAATCTAATATGATGCAATGGATAATATCATTATAAGAAATAATAGAATAATATAAAGACCAATGGAATCAACTTCTCTTATCCCTAGTGGAGTCGCCACTGTGAGCGGGGATTTTCGCCCCCACTCCCGGTGGAATGGTTCTTGCGACTTCGGCACTGTTTAGGCTTGGGGCCTTAGACAACACGGACCTAGGTCCTAAGGAATCCCTAACCCCCTAATGGGTTCAGAAAGTTGGGTACGTGTGGGGAAGGTGAGAAATGGCCCAGCACCCCCACAATGCCCGGTTCATTGGAACCGACCTCCTTTACAGGTTTTAATATTATAAAATTATTAAGTATAACAACATCATCCATATTACACACAATAATTAAAATAAAGCATAGATATATTAAAATCAAAGTAATGTCCAAACAAAGCAAATAAATGGACACCCATCCAAAGATGGAAACATGTCCTTACACCATTCATGCCTAAATAGGACACCCACCGAAAGATAGAAACATGTCCTTTACATTGGTCTAAAATATAAAAGCAATTTAAATTACATGATATTTAACTAATGAGGTACCTACCAAGTGGAAACATACCTCTTACAACATTTGAAAATCTAAATAAATTGATAAAAGTAAATAACAATTCATCATAAATAAATCATTCATCAAAGATATTAAACATCAATAGAATGTAAACATCCATCCATGATAAACTAAATAAATCAAGCATTGAACTTAAATAAATCAAAGCATACAAAATAAATTGAAGCATGTAATGAACTACACAATCAAATCTAAAAATAAATAAAGCAAGTAAAGAAACAAATTAAGGCTACTGTTTTTATTTAAGATTCTTTATTTAATGTTTAGGGTTTTAGAATTTAATGGTTTAAGCTACTATAAGTTTTAAGGGAATTAAAATGGATTAAGGTTTTATAATTTAAGGGATTAATAAGGTTCTTTGATTAACCAAATTAGGGTTTTGAAGGGAAAATTCAAGAAATTAGGGTTTGGATATTAAAACATTAGGTTTATGATTTACGGTTACTGGATTATTATTTTGGATTTACTATATTGAATTTTAATATATAGTTTTATAAGGTTTTAAAGTTTTAAGGATTAGGGTTTAGGAAAACGAGGGCTTACAGTTTTGGTTTTGAGGGAATTAAGGTTTTAGGAAAATTAGGGTTTATAATAATTGGTTTGAGGTTCACTGTTTTGGTTTTGAAGTTGAAGAAAATAGTTTAGGGTTTTTAAAAGCTTTTGGAAATAAGAAAAACGATTTAAGGTTTTTGGAAACAAAAGAAACAATTTAGAATTTTTGAGAATAGAAGGAATAAATTAGGGTTTTTGAAGTTTTATGGAAAGAGAAGGATGATTTTTAGGGTTTAAGAACGATTTAAGATTTTTGGAAAAAAAAAAAAGAAACGAATTAGGATTTTAGAGTTTTTTAAAATAAAGGAGACGATTTAAGGTTCTAAGGTTTAGAAAAAGTAAATTAGGGTTATAGGGTTTTTAGAATCGAAAGAAAGAGTTTAATGATTCAAGCTACTATAAAGAAAAAAGTTTTGATATTCATACCTTCATTTGTTGGTTCCACCAAAGATTACTTCTTGGATGAACAAGGACAAAGGCAAGATAGCTGCCTTTGATGGATTGATTGTTTAGTTGCTTATTCTTCTCTCAAAAAGTTTGATTGATTTCACTGCCAAAGTTTTCTCCTAGTGCGATCGATTCAAATTTTTCTCAGTTCACTCCCCCCTCCCTTCTGTGTTGTTTTTAGTCCTATTTATAGAAAATTTTGATGATTAATCTTAATTAATTAAGAAAAGGAAACCGAAACCAAATTGAATTTGGTTTCGAAAAAAAACTGCTGCGGAAAAATTTCGCTGGCGAAAAAAAACTACCGTGGGAATTTGCGGGCTGCTGGAGCGAAACTAGCTGTGGGCGATTTCGCCTGACCTTTTCGGCGATGAAATTTTTCATCGCTGATTTTTCATCGTCGATTTTTATTTTTATTTATTTGTTTATTTTTTATTAATTACTAAAACAAATATTATTTAATTAAGATAACAAAAAAATTATTTTGGACTAATTAAAATATATTGGGCTGGGTCTACACTTCAGTTCAGCAACCGCAGTAGCCACCACAGCCGCAACAGCAATTACCAACGGGAAGTATGATAAGCTGAGGAAATTCGGAGCCATAGATTTTGTTGGCACTATAGACCCTGCTATAGCAAAGCAGTGGCTGGACAGGGTCTGGAGGATATTCATTCAGCTGTAGGCTAGTCCAGAGGAGAAATTTGATTATGCTAGATCACTTCTGTAGAGGGATGCCTATGAGTGGTGAAAGATGATTCGCTATGGTACAACTGATCCACCAATTTTGACCTATGTCAATTTCCTGCAGGAATTTGATGAGAATTATACTCCGAAGGAGTATAAGGATGTAAAGAAGATAGAGTTTCTGAGTTTGAGGTAGGACACCAAGGACATTGACAAAGTATGAGATTGAGTTAATTTGGCTGAGCCAGTATGCTGGAGGGATTATTTTTGATAAGGTTGACAGATGCCAGAGGTTTTGAGGAGGGGCTGAGACCCTCTATCATGTGTTTGATGAGGTTGCAGCTGCCATGAGTATAGAAAGGGCACAGGGACTTCCAGCAGCAGCCAGAGCAGAGCTAGGAGACCCCCGGGTGATGTAGGGTCTATATCATCAAAGAGAGGTCGAGGGGAATATCCTCAGAGGTTCAGTAGGAGCAAGAGGCAGCCTGGTAGGTCAGTACAACAGCAGAGATAGAGACAAAGACCTACAGCCTCAGTGGCTAGTGCCCTGACCCCAGTGACTCAGAGGCCTGCTCCACCTACTTGTATTCATTATGGTAGGGCACATAGGGGTGTTTGCAAAAGAGCAGGTGCACTAGCAATGTGTTACAGATGTGGGACCACAAAACCATTTTCTCAGAGATTGTCTAGAGCCACAAGATGATAGACAAACAGATACAATAGCTTCTAGACCTAGTGTTAGAAGGGGTCATGATGGCAAAAGTTTTAGTAGAGGTGGTCAATCAGGGACTGGTTAGAGAGGAGGTTATATAGTAGGGAGTAGACCAGATGAGGCAGGGTCATCACAGTGGGTTTATGAGATACAGAGGCAATCAGATGCTTTAGCTATTATAGCCAATATTTTTACTTTATTTGGTACTTTAGTTCTTGCATTGATAGACCCTGGGTCAAATCATTCATACATCAATGCATCCATACTTCCTGTATGTGATTTGCATTATGAGTCCCTAGGATTTGATGTTGTGGTTACAAATCCTTTAGGGCACAGTGTTGTGGTGAGTAGGGTGCACCAAGATAGTCCAATTATTATTCAGGATGAGAAATTTCTTAGTGACTAGATTGAGATGCCTTTGAGGGAGTATGATCTAATTCTGGGCATGGATTGGTTATCCAGACATGGGGTTATGGTAGACTATCAGTGAAAACATGTTACTCTAAGAACACGTGATGGTAGAGATGTGGTGGTATCTAGTGAGCAGAGACATCTTTCATCCATGTTTATTTCAACTATTTCAGCTAGGAGAATGATTCAAAAGGGATGTAAGCCTTTTCTTACTCATATTGTAGATACCAGAGTAGTGGGGTTTCAGCTTGACAGTATACCTACAGTTGTCTAGTTTCCAGTTGTTTTCCTTGATGAGTTGCCAGGGGTACCTCTTGAGAGAGAGATAGAGTTTGGTATTGATTTGATGTCTAGTACCACTCCTATCTCTATTACCCTTTATCAGATGGCATCTATGGAGTTGAAGGTACAGTTGCAAGAGTTGCTTGATAAAGGGTTTATTTGCCCTAGTATGTCCCCGTGGAGAGCACCTATTTTGTTTATGAAGAAATAGGATAATACCTTGAGATTATGTATTGATTACAAACAGTTTAATAGGGTGACCATCAAGAACAAGTATCCTTTGCCTCGAATAAATGATCTATTTGATCAGTTCAAGGGAGCAGCAGTATTCTCTAAGATTAATCTGAGATCAAGGTACCATCAGTTGAGAGTTAGAGATGTAGATGTACCTAAGACAGCATTCCGCATGAGGTATGGGCATTATGAGTTTCTGGTGATGCCCTTTGGATCGATGAATGCACTAGCAACATTTATTGATTTGATGAAAAGGGTGTTTAGACCATACTTAAATCAATTTATGGTGATCTTCAATGATGATATTATGTTGTATTCACATAATAAGGAGGATCATAATAGGCATTTGCGAATTGTATTGCAGACAATGAGAGGGAAGCAGTTATATGCTAAGTTATCTAAGTGTGAGTTCTGGCTCAATAAGGTAACTTTTCTATATCATGTGGTATCATCAGAAGGTATTAGAGTTAATCCAAGTAATTAGAGTTAATCCGAGTAAAGTTGAGGCTATCTTGAATTGGAGTCCACCGAAGACTGTGACAGAGGTTAGAAGTTTTTTGGGTTTGGCAGGCTATTATCGTCGATTTGTGAAGGGTTTTTCTAGGATATCTACACCACTCACAAGATTACTTTGGAAGGGAGTTAGATTTGTGTGGATAGATTGGTGTCATGTGAGTTTTGAGCAACTGAGGGACATGTTGACTTAGGCTCCTGTCCTTACCCTGTCTGTGGAAGGTAAACCATATGTGATATACAATGATACTTCACATAGTGGCTTAGGTTATGTTCTGATGCAGGAGGCTAGAGTCATTGCTTATGCATATCGATAGTAGAAGCCACATGAGCTAAATTACCCGACTCATGATTTGAAGTTAGCAGCCATAGTTTTTACATTGAAGATTTGGTAGAGTTTTTGCATTGAAGATTTGGCGGCATTACGTGTATGGGGAGAAGTGTTTCATTCATACTGATCATAAGATTTTGAAGTATCTGGGTGTTTAGAGAGAGCTGAATCTTCAACAGAGATGATGGTTAGAGTTTATTAAAAACTATGACTGTTTGATTGATTATCATTCTGGCATGGCAAATGTTGTTGCTGATACCTTGAGTCGAAATTCTTTGGCAGGTTTGACTGCTTTTTTGCTCTTGCTGCTTGTTGAATTAGGAGCGTTGCATGCCAAATTTGAGTCTTATGATAATGGTGCATTGATGGCTCAGTTGCAATTGAGGCTAGTGTTGTTGGATCAGGTTAGGAAAGCCCGATTGGCAGATGAGAAGATCCAGAAGATTGTGTTAGATTGGCAAAAGGGGGAGAGTCAAGACTTTTAAATGAGAGATAATGGCAGTCTATGGTATAGAGATAGGTTGTACATTCCTGATGATGCAGGATTGAAGAGGATGATATTAGAGGAAGCACATCAGTCAGTTTATGCTATGCACCCTAGTAATACCAAGATGTATCAAGATTTGAAGTAGTATTACTGGTGGCCAGGTATGAAGAGGGACATAGCAAAATTTGTGTCCAGATGTCTCACTTGCCAAAGAGTGAAGGCTGAGCACCAAGTTCCTTCAAGGTTCTTCAGCCATTGTTAGTACCAGAGTGGAAATGAGAGTGAGTGACGATGGATTTTATGACTGGACTGCCTTTGACCCAGAAAAAGCATGATGCAATCTGGGTGATAGTTGATTGGTTGACGAGGACAACTCATTTTCTTCCAGTTCAAAGGGACTTTTCACTTGAGAGATTTCCCGAGATATATATCAGAGAAATAGTGAGGTTGCATGGAGTCCTAATTTCTTTGGTGTCAGATGAAGATCCCTAGTTTACATCGAGTTTTTGAAGGAGTTTGCAAGATGCATTAGATTCTCAGTTACATTTTAGTACTGCTTTCCATCCTCAGACAAATGGGCAGTCAGAGAGAGTGATACAGATTCTAAAGGATATGTTGAGGAGTTGTATCATTAATTTCACTAGGAGCTAGGACAGATTCTTGCCACTAATTGAGTTTGTATATAACAACAGTCATCAGTCCAGTATTGTGATGGCACCTTATGAAGCCCTGTATGGTAGGAGATGCAGGACACCTTTGTGTTGGAATAAGGTTGGAGAAAGTAAATTGGTTGGTCCCGATTTAATTAAGAAAACTGAAGAGAAAGTGAAATTGATTCGGGGTCATCTGAAAGCAGTTTCAGACTGACAGAAATCTTATACAAATTTGAGGAGGAAGGATATAGAGTTCAGTGTGGGAGACAAAGTGTTCTTAAAGGTGTCTTCATGGAAGATAATTTTGAGATTCGATCGCAAAGGAAAGTGTACTCCTCGTTTCATAGGAAAATAAAAGGATTTTAAGTGAAAAAGTGGGGTGTATAGATGAAATATACAAGAAATATACATAAAGTATATAAAAGTCAACTCTTTTAAAAGAAAAGTCAAAGTCAAGTGGCATTTTTGTAATTATATTTTAGGAATTAAAATTTATAAAAATAATTTTAAAATAATTTATTTTTGTTTGAAAGAAGAAATTTTAGGGTTTTTATTAATTAAATAAATAATTAATTAAAAATATAATATAATATTATATATATGGTTATAAAGAAAGTGGAAGGAAAGAGAAATAACTTTGGTCTTCTTCTTCTTCTTCTTAGAAACTAAAATTCTATGGATGAATAAGGGTGATTTTTGCTCCATTTAAACAACCAATTTTGCAAGAAATTTCAAGAATCAAGGGTAATTTTGGTAATTTTCTAACAAGTAAATATGCTTTCTTATCTAAATTTTGAGTTTTATGAAGTTTTGTGTTATGTGTAATATGAGATGTTGATGGGGTGGTTTATAATTTTTCTAATGCATATAGAACATGTTGTTTCGATTAGTTATTAATGATATTTAAGGTTGGATTGAAGAAATGGTTGAATTTAAGTTGAGTTTAGTAAAGAGAGAGAATTTAGGGTTATGGAACTTTTGTGTTTGTAAAATCATGAGCTTTAATTATGCAATTTGATTCCAAATATGTTGTTTCGATGCATAAAAAATGATTTTAAAGTAAAATGATGGATTTGGTTAATTTGTATAAAGTTTGGAAAGGGTAGTGTTGATTTAGGGTTTTGGAAAAGGGATTTTTTGAAGTATGGTGAATTTTTTGGTTTTAATGCTTAAATCATGTTCTTTAAGGATATCAGTGATGGAAATAAGATCAGATTGATAATTGGAATGAATTGGAATGGATAACCTTCAATGGGGAAGGTTATGCCATTTTAGGGTTTTGAAAATAAGTATGTGTTTTTGTAATGTAATTGTTTTAAGCATATTAAAATATTTTTTTAATGATATTAATAAACTTAAAATACTAATTTAAAAGGCTTGATATGGGTTTTCAAAGTTAAAGTGAGGTCAAGCTTAATTTTGGGATTTTGTTTAGAGTGATGTTTAATTATGGTTTGATATTGAGAATTCCTTAAAATGTGATATTAAATGATTATTTATGATCACATTTGGTATAGGCATTGAGAGGAAGTAGTTTGCCCAGCCCTAGTGTTGAAGGGCAACTTGGAAGAGAAGGTGGAGGGAGTTTTGAAGCTTGCTTTAGAGTTCTTTCTAATGTATGTACAAAATCTTGATAAATGAGGTATAATTGCATTACATTTGGCCTAACACATTTTCATTTTGGATGAAAATGTGTTAAGCTACTTGGTAGCATGAACATTCATGAAAATTATGTTATAACATGTGAATTGTTATGTATGCATTATATGCTTTATGAAAAGCTATTATTAATGGCTAAATTGAATAGAATGTGAAATATATGCATTATGTGAAAATGACCCAAAGTGTATAGGTAATGTGATTTTGTTATGGAATATCCTATATTGTGATGAAATGATGAAATTTGATAAATTGAAATGAAGTGACATTGATATGAATGAGAAAAATGAGAAAATGAGGTAATGTGCCTAATTGATAATGAGAAAAGAGGCAATGTGCCTAATTGATTATGGTAAAATGAGAAAGAAATTGATGATGGAAAATATGAAATAATTGTGTGCCTAGTATGTTATTCAATTTTCAGAGTTCTGTGTTTGGTAGCATGCCTATGAGGTTATCCTCATTATTTGCCTTTTGGGCTAGACGCTTGCCATCACTGTGATATGATTTATCTTTGGGGCTAGCTTTTGAGCATTACTTGGTGTCATTATGGACCAAAACAGTAACTTCGGGATTTGAATAATGTATTAGTTTTTTTGGGACCATGCTCGTGTATGTGTTTCTTTGAATTATTAAATGATGAAAGAATATGTTTAAAAGTGAGCTTAGATGCCACATTGTGACATAGCATGTAAGTATTTTTCATTAGCATTGTTTTACAGTTTTATTACTATTAAAGTTTGTACTATTAGGCTTTTAGCTTAGCGCTATTGCATTTCATCGCGCAGGTGACAAGGGTAATTTGGTAGATCTAAAGAGTTCATCCAGACCAGGTCGGGTCTAAACTTGATGTTGATTTGAGGTGATTTAGCTACTTCAAGATCAGAGCTAGTTGCCACCATGTATACATTATATGTTATAATATATTTTATCGCTTTGTATATTATGTTTATATTTTTTAGTGTATTGTAAATTAAAAAGAACATTTTGGACAAATTGTGTAACGTAAGAATGTGTATATGTGTTTTGATATATATATATATATATTTTGAGGAAATCAGAGGAGTTTGAGAAGTTGGAGTGAAATGGTTAATGTATATTTATTAGGAGTGTATTTATATACAAGTTGGGTATTATTGAATTTTTGGGATGTCCAATTTACAGATAAAACTCTGGCAAATTTTTCACAAAGATTTTTATATGAAATATTTATTTTGGAACCTATAATTTATAAAGAATATTTTATTTATTCTTTAAAATTACCGTTTAAAGTATTTGAAATTTAAATTAGAAATATAAAATTTTTTATTAAACCGGGTTGTGGCATTTTTATACTTTATATGCATATTTTACATATACTGGTTATATATATATTATACGTATATAGGGTATAAGGGTGTTACACATGTCCTTACCCTACCTATGGAAGGTAAACCTTATGTGATATACACCGATGCTTCACATAGTGGTTTAGGATGTGTTCTAGTGCGGGATTGTAGAGTCATTGATGATGCATCCCTACAGTTGAAGCCTCATCAGTTGAATTACCCGACTCATGATTTGGAGCTGGCGGCCATAGTTTTTGCACTAAAGATTTGGCAGCATTATTTGTATAGGGAAACTTGCTTTATTTATACAGATCACAAGAGTTTAAATTACCTGGATCTGTAGAAAGAGTTGAATCTTTGGCAAAGACGGTGGTTAGAGTTGATAAAAGACTATGATTGCTTAGTCTGAAGTCCATGGTAGGTTTGGCTGCCTATTTGCTCTCGTTACTTGTTAAGTTGAGAGCATTGCATGCTAGGTTTGAGTTATGTAATGATGGTACACTTATGGCACAGTTGTAGTTAAGGCCAGTATTACTAGATCAGATTAAGAAAGCACAACAGGTAGATGAGAAAATCCAAAAGAGTGTTGAGAATTGCCAAAAGGGAGAGAGTAGAGACTTTCATATGAGTGATGATGGCAGTTTAAGGAACAAAGATAGATTGTGTACAAAGATGAATATTTTAGAGGAAGCACATCAATCATCCTTTGCTATGCACCCTGGAAGTACCAAGATGTATCAATACTTGAAGCAGCACCATTGGTTGTTAGGTATGAAGAGAGGCATAGTAGAATTTATATCTAGATGTCTCACTTGCCAGAGAGTGAAGGCTAAGCACTAAGTTCCTTCAGGGTTGCTTCAGCCATTGTCAGTGCCTAAGGGGAAATGGGAGCGAGTGATCATGAATTTTATGACTGGACTACCTTTGACCCAGAAGAAGCATGATGCAATATGGGTGATAGTTGATCAGATGATGAAGACAACTCACTTTCTTCCAGTTAGGATGGACTACTCACTTGATAGGTTGGTTGAGTTGTATATCAGTGAGATAGTGAGATTGCATGGAGTCCTAGTTTCATTAGTGTTAGATCGAGATCCCCTTTTCACATTGAGATTTTGGAAGAGTTTACAGGATGCATTGGGTTCTAAATTGCACTTTAGTACTGCTTTCCATCCACAAATAGATGGGCAGTCTGAGAGAGTGATACAGGTTCTGGAGGATATGTTATGGAGTTGTATCATTAATTTTACTGGGAGTTGGGAAAGATATTTGCCACTGATAGAGTTCGCCTACAACAACTGTCATCAATCCAGTATTGGGATGGCACCATATGAGGCCCTGTATGGCAGGAAGTGCAGGACACCATTATGTTGGAATGAGGTTAGAGAAGGTAAATTGGCAAGACCCGATTGATTAAAGAAACAGAGGAGAATGTGAAGGAAATTTAGGATTGTCTAAAAGCAGCTTCAGACTAGTAGAAATCTTACTCAGATTTGAAAAGGAAAGATATAGAGTTCATTGTGGGGGATAAGATGTTCCCGAATGTTTCTCCATGGAAGAAGATTTTGAGATTTGGTCAAAGAGGAAAGTTGAGTCCTCGCTTTGTAGGACCATATCCGGTACTGGAGAGAGTTGGTCCAGTGGCTTACAGATTGGCTCTACCACCTGAGTTAGACCGGATACAAAATATCTTCCATGTCTTTATGCTTTGGAGATACAAATCAGACCCATCTCATATCTTGACAGTAGAGGCTATCGAGGTGAGTTCGGATCTTACTAACAAAGAAGAACCAGTGGCAATTTTTGCATGAGAGATGAAGGAGTTGAGAAACAAGAAGGTGAGGAGGGGACATGGGAGAGTGAGCAGACAATGCAGAGCTAGTAACCTCAGCTATTCCAGAGCTGATACTAGGTAATTTCGAAGATGAAATTTTCTTTAGGGGGGAGAGAATTGTAACATCCGTTAATTTATAAAAATTAAATTAATTAATTAATTAATTAATTAATTAAAATGAAAATTAAAGGGTTAGAAGTGAGAAAATGGAATGTATATGTGAGGTATTTATGGTATATATATAAAATATACAAAAGTCAAAGTAAGTAAGGAAGTCAAATGGCAAAATGGTGAATATATCTTATAAAATTGAATTAATTAAATAATTTAAAACAAATTATTTATGAATGGAAGATGTAAATTATCATTTTAAAATAAATAAATAAGCAATTAAATAAAATAATAAAATAATATATATATGGTCTTAAATGAAGTGAAATAAAAAAGAAAGAGTAAAAAGTTCCATCTTCTTCTTCTTCCTTCTCTAAACTCCGAAATTCACCATGGATGAAAGGGGAGATTTTTGCTTCTTCCTACTTCAAATTCTTCAAGTTTTCTTCACCTAAAGCTAAGCTTTCTTGCTTTATTATTGAATTATATGAAGATTTAAGGTTATGTGATAAATGAGATTTTTGATGGAGTGTGTTTTAATTTATCAAATGTATATGGAAGATGTTATTTTGATTACTAAGCAATGATTTTCAAGTTAGATTAAAGAAAAGATTAAGTTTTGTTAGTGTTTGGAAGAAGAAGATGATTTATGTGAGAATAGACCAAAATGTTTGGGTATTGTATTTGTAATGCAAAGTGACATGCATTGATGATTAAATGATATGATAAATTAAATTAAAGTGATTTTGTATGATTATGAATAGGAAAAATGAGAAAAAGAGGCAATGTGATAAGAAAAATGATTATGGAAATATGTATTATTTGTGTGTCGCCTAATATATTATTAAATTCTAGAGTTTTGTGTTTGGTGGCATGCATATGATTGCCCTCGGGCTAGGCATTGGGCATCACTGATATTTGATTTGCCTTCGGGCTAGATGTTGGACATCACTATGATTTGCCTACGGGCTAGACACTGGGCATCACTTGTATTGCCTTTAGGCTAGGCACTGGGTGTTAAAATAGACTAAAATAATAACCCTAGGATTTGAATAGTATATTAGGTTCTTTGGGCCCAATGCTTGTGTATGTGTTAATGTGATGTTTAGGAAGAAAGATAAATGTGAATTAAAGTGGAATTGCATATTACATTGTGAAATGTCATGAAACAACATTATGCATAGTCTTTTCTTTTAAAGTTTTTTTATTATCAAAGTATGTACTGCTAGGCTTTTAGCTTAGCATAATTGAAATTCATTGCGCAACTGACAGGGGTTATCCGGCAGAAAGAAACACCCATCAATCTCTCATTGAGAGATCTAAGTAGAATCATTTAACACAAATGCCAATCTCATTAAGGAGTGAAGAACTGAAATCAAAAGATAATTGGAATGTCCTAGTATTAAGGAGCTGCAAAAGATCAAACTTTGAGCCCTCAGCAATGTTCTTTTAGAAGGTGAATTATATAGAAAAAGTTTGGATAGCTTATTACTCAAATGTTTGGCCTTCCTATAGGCGATAAGAGTAATGTAACAAGTTCACAAAGGGACATGTGGAGTGCATCAACTTGGAAATAAGATGAGATTATTAATTAGGAGATATGAGTATTATTGGCTATCAATCTTGAAAGATTGCATCACGTAAACAAAAAGGTGCCCTCAATGTCCAAGATATGGGATCATTCACAGAGTGCAGCAAAGGAGTTACATTTTATAGTAAAATCGTGGCCCTTAAGAGGGTGGGCCATGGATCTAATTGGAAAAATCGACCCAGCCTTTTTAAAATGTCTCATTTTCCTCTTAGTTGCTACTGACTACTTTACCAATCAGGTGGAAGCCATTCCTATGAAGAATGTTGAGCAAAAAGACATTGAATTCATCAAGAAGCACATCATCCATAGATTTGACATTCCTTAATCTTTCATCACTGATCAAGGAACTATGTTCATGGTGATGAAATGAAAGACTCTACAAAAGACTATGGGATATAACTCCTAAAGTCAACACCACATTATGCTCAAGCTAGTGGCTAACTAGATGTGTCTAAGAAAGTGCTCATCAAGATTTTGAAAAAGACGAGTGAGGATAACCATAGGGAATGGCATAAGATGTTGTCTGAGACCCCATGAGCTAATCAAATATCAAAAGAGAAATGTAGCATGGGTTTTGCTATAGGCTATTACATATGATCATGTTATGGTTTTACCCCTTGACATGATCCCTAAGGAGTACAATAAATCAATTATTATGGTGCTTGAAAATGTGGAGGAAGAGAGACTTCAAGTGTAATGTTTGGAAATTTTAAGCGATGAATTTCTATATTAAATATATGTATAAGGGTATATTAAACTGATTATGATATTATGTAATGTTTTAGTATTTAGAATTGGTAGTAATAAGATTGATTAAGCCCTAATGACTGGAAAATAAAATCCAAGTGTGAAATTAATTAGTATTTTTGGAAAAGAATTTAAAAGAGACAAGAAATTATTTTGTATGCTATTATGGCCCTAAAATGAAATTCTATCATAAATAAGATATGAAATGTAGATAATAGGGCTTTTAAATAGTCAAAGCAAATATTTTTTATGAATGTATGGAGTTAAAAACTAGATTTAGAGGCAATTAAAGAAAATAGGAGTATCGAAGCAAAGTTATGAGCAAGTGCATAGAATTAAAACCTTAGATAATATAAATAGAGCACCAAAGTTCTACAAACTTCTATCATCTTCCTCCCTTGGCCAATTTTATACATCCACCATCTCCATCTTCTTCATTTTCTTCTTCTTCTATATTAAGCTTAAAAAGTATAGAATTTCTTGAAACAATTTAGGGTTTAATGATTGTGTGAGCAGGGATTTTCACCCCCACTTCCATTTGAAATTGTTCTTGCGACTTCGGCACTGTTAGGCTCAGAGCCTTAGAGAACATGAGCCTAAACTCGAAGAAAATGAAGTCGCCACCCGAACATGCTAAAAAAAGAAAGGGGTGGATGACCCGATTCCAAAGGAATCCCCAACCCCCTATTGGGTTCAGAAAGTTGGGTACACGTAGGGAAGGTGAGAATGACCCAACACCCCCAC
This sequence comes from Garcia nutans, assembly GCA_947685225.1. Lineage (NCBI taxonomy): Eukaryota > Viridiplantae > Streptophyta > Magnoliopsida > Malpighiales > Euphorbiaceae > Garcia > Garcia nutans. The sequence goes on from CANTUV010000013.1 coordinate 33,515,162, forward strand.
AGCGCCAAGTTCATTGGAACCGGCCTCCTTTTTAGGTTTTAATATCATAAAATTTTTAGTTAATATGATATTATCCATAATACATGCAATCATAAAAATAAATAATCACTTTATTAAAATCGCAACAAGTTTAAACAAAATAAATAGGCACCCATCCATGGATGAAAACATGCCTTTACAATCATTCAATGTCTAAAAAAAATAAGTAAAATAGGATATCCACCAATTGGTGGAAACGTATCCTTTACGTTGATCCAAAACTTAAAAAAAATTAAATTACATGAAGCTTAATAAATGAGGTACCCATAATGTGGAAATATACCTCTTACAATTCCTTTGAGTAATTAATCAAACAAATCAATAAATAAATATTCGAGCATTCATTATAAAATCAAATAAAAATAAATCATCCATCAAGACATGTAATAAGCACACATCCAAACTCAAGTAAAGCAATAGATATATAATTGTAAGGTTTTATTTTTCCAAACATGCAACTCAGGTTTTGAATATTTAAAATCTAACTACTATAAGCAAGTTCACAAATCGATGATCACTGTCTATTGATTTTCCTAGTTTGCTATCCGGGTTATTAAGGTTGCAATTGTAAATTTTAACACATCAATTACTACTACATGATAAAAAACTACTGCATGAAAATAATTTTTTAATGAATAAAGGTCGTTGCTAGATATCTTAAAAAATTTCAACACATTAAATAAGATAATAATCAAAGTAACTATTGTAACCATAAATGAATTGAATAATAAAACTAAACCTCTATTTGTCGGCTCCATCGAATTGTAAGCTGATCCAAACTTCCTGCATGCACCAATATTTGAGTCCCAGTTGAGCAAAGTGCAGGCAATTGTATGTTGCCTTCTGATTTGTTGTAATTAGAGTTATGTGACTCTCTCTTATCCTCTTACTTCGGTTCTTTTTCTTTCTTTGTTAAATCTTGTTGCCTCTTTCTCTCCTAGATGCTGCTAGGGTTTTTTAATTTTTATTGTTGCCTCTTTGTTGCTAATCCTTGATTCCGTTCCAAAGTCTCAAAAGTCCAACCCCTAAAAGTCTAAAAAATCCCAAAGTCAAAATCCATTTCTTTCATCTTTAAGTTTGTATTTATAGGTAATTAATCAAATAAAAACCTAGTCATTATTGGTTCAGATAATATTTAAAATGTTTCAAATTAAACTAGGTTTATGTAAAATTGGCGAGGCTGGCACATGGGTGCAGGCTGCGAGCATTGTGAGCACGGGCTTGCGAGGGTGCTGGCTACAGGCTACGAGCTGCTAGAGCAGGACTACGAGGGCACAAACCAATTTGCCTCATACATGGCCTGCAGCGAATTGGCCTTGCGCCTGGAGCGAAATGGCGTAACAATTCGTGCAGGCCGGCCCATCCCGTGTTTCTCACCGATTCGTCCATTATTTTTATTGTTTTATTTTATTATTATTATTAAAAATAATATTATATTTAAAATAAATATTTATAATTATATTATTAAAATAAATAATATATATTACAAAAATTATTTCAAACTATTTTAAATGTTCAGACTTGACTTAATCACCTTTTAATTAGTGTCGGACTGGACTTGGTCAAAAAATAAGGGTCTACAGGTTGCCCCTTGCTTGAGCGATATGGAACTACAACAAAAGAGAGTGAAAAGCAACATAATTTTTTACTGGGTTTAGAGCCAGATTGGACTCCATACCCGAGGTTGGATTGAGTTATGGACTCAAAAAATGATTTGGGTTATGGACCTGGGATGAGTTCTAAACTTAAAAATAATTTAGGTTCTGGATCCAAGGTGAGTTCTGGACTCAAAAAATAATTTGGGTTCTGGACCGAGGTGAGTTCTTGACTAAAAAATAATTTAGATTCTGGACCCGATGTGAGGTCTGGACTCAAAAATAATTTGGGTTCTGGACCCGGGATAAGTTCTGGACTCAAAAAATAATTTGGATTCTGAACCCGGGGTGAGTTCTGGACTAAAAAATAATTTAGGTTATGGACCCGAGATGAGTTTAAGACTGAAAAAATAATTTGGGTTTTAGACCCGAGGTGAGTTCTAGACTCAAAAATTATTTGGGTAGTTCTTAACAAGAAAAATAATTTGGGTTCTGAACCCGAGATGAGTTCTGGACTCAAAATTAATTTGGATTCAGGAACCGAGGTGAGTTTTGGACTAAAAAATAATTTGGGTTCTAAACCCGAGGTGAGTTCTGTACTCATAAATAATTTGGATTCTAGACTCGAGTTGAGTTCTAGACTCAAAAATAATTTTAGGTTCTGGACACAAGGTGAGTTCTGGATGCAAAAAATAATTTTTAGTTCTGGACCCGAGGTGAGTTTTGGACTCAAAAATAATTTTGAGTTCTAGACCTGAGGTGAGTTCCTGACTCGAGGCATCTACAAATGATAATTATAGTCGGTAAGATATTTGCAAAAAATCTAAATATTTAGCTATTTTTTATCATACCCATATCCTTTTGCCCCCTACGTGGAAAAATATTTTAGATGTATAAAAAATATTTTTAGATACTCAAATAATTACTATTAACACGTGAATGTTAATTTCATTTTTGAATAATTGAATTTACTATTTACTCATTGTTCATTCACGTGATTTTTTTATCTTTTTCCTTTCTTTTTTGCCTATATAAACGCATCAACGCATCAGCCCCTCACAATTTCACTTCACTTAAACTTTCATTTGCACTTACATACATATAGTTTGATAGTTTGAGCAGTAGATGGAGATGATGCATGCTTCGAGATCGGGCCCTCGATCCAACATTGGGTTGCTAGAATTTATTCGAGAGCACAAAAATGGAAATGTAGATCTTCTAGCTAGGATGCAGCTTCATCATAGTACAGGTCAAAAAACTAAGGTAATATTGCAATTTAATATTTTAACAGCACAAATATATATTTATCATTTTATTTTATTTTATTTTATTTTTTTATTATTTTTCATTTTATTATTATTTTTATATGCATTTTTATTTTTTAGCTATAATTTAGTTATTAATAGTATATTAGCGAATAAATTGTAACAAAGAATAGGACATATTCTAATGCTAAAAAAAATTATCTAATGGACTATAACAAAAATTTAATAAGTAACCTAGTATTAATAAATTTGAACAAAAAGTAATGAGTAGCTTATGACAATATTAGACTTTAAAATAGTAGTTTTTGTGAGATGATATACTTACCTCATATTGGCTTACCTGGTTCGATGTTAGCGTGATCACTGCGTTGTCCGGGTTAGAGGGTGTGTCTATAAAGCCCGACAATGGTGTGATGTAGCGCCTTCTCAGGTAAAACGGATCATTCGAGAGTTTGGTTTTGAAAACTTTATTCTGTAATTACCATCTGAAGAATGTTCGATAGATAAGAGTGAAGTTCAAGTGTTATTGGAATGGTGAATGAACACGACTCATACTTTCCACCTTCATGTGGGAGAGATGACCATTGGCCCAGTTAATTTTACAACCATAACTGGTCTTCAGTACTATGGCCTTTCGGTCCCTCTTACTAACAATATCCTGACACATGATGAAATTCAACAATTAATAAGTATGGAACCTTCAATAAAAGATCCATTCAAGATAAAAATTGAACCGATTTGGAATCATTGGATGAACTATGCTCGGGGATTTTTGCTATATTTTCTCAAATCAACCATTCTATGTAGTATCAAATCTACTATCCATCCATTGGTGTTGAGGGCCCTTGCAGATATGGATCTCTTATGGCTTTACAGCTGGGGTGCAGCTGGCCTTTCTTGTCTCTACCATGGTCTCGACAAGATTTGCATGAACAAAAAGTCTTTCGTCGGCTTCACGCTGATTATTGAGGTACTATCTTCCACCACTATCAATTCCATTCATATACTTATATGAATTTTATTTTCATTGTTATTGTATGTATGGGCTTATGAGCATAATCTCGTGAGGGTGCCTAGCATTTTTTGAGAGAGAGTCGAGTATCCAAGGTTGAACTTTTGGTTATCCGATCGCACGGCAGTTCCCAGCTTTCATCATGTGCACTCCCTGCGCTATCACTTAACCTGGGGCTAGGTAAAATAATGTTAGTATACCTTAAAATTTATGTAAAAATCCACTTACCTTTTTTCATCTTGCAAGTTGACTTAGCTTTGTGGAAAGTTGAAGGGCGGGTGAATTAGACTCCTTCCATGAATGATGCACTGCCTTACCAGCACACCCACCGAGTCATTGCTGGTCCTCTGTCCAGTGGCTGGTTTTTCAGGGAGAGGGTGTATGACTGGTTCCTTAGTCCCGAGCAATAGAGGGTTCCTATGCACTGTCCAGCATATACTTTGAATAGTACATCAATGCCACAGAATTCGTGGAGGCTAGCTCGGAATGGCTATGATGTTGAAACTTATCTTTATCCACCGAGTCTGTCATATATCCAATTTATTTGAGCACGGCTCTTAAACTTTAATGTGTCTCCTATTGGTGTCCAGGGAGTTTTCAAGGAGGAAGAAAGAAGGGATGGCAAAGTCAGTGATGAAGAGGAAACGAAGAAGAGAGTCTTCTCTCATCTTGAGGCTGGTACTTCTCAGGTAGACTTTTGCCCTTTTGTCATTGTAATTGTTTCTTCTTAACTTGTTCTGACTATTTGTAGGCTGCTAGTTCATTTGAGAATGAGGATGGACCTTCCCTCGTTGCTCCAGTTCAGCGACAATTTTCACCAGTTCAAAGAAAATTTTCTCCGTTTGCTCCTTTTTTTTAAGCTGAAAGTGCAATCTCATCCGCAAGGCTTTAATCTGAATTATCTAGTTTGTTATCCTGCTCTAGGATGATTTATGCTATATGTATACATGATTATGTATGTCCTTACCCTTTCCTTTTCTAACTCACAGCGAATGTTTGAGGAGCGAAATAAGAAACTGCAAGAAGAGTTAACTGCTAGCTGTCAACAGGTTGCTCATTTCGAAGGGTTGTATCAGCAGTCGAAATAAAACTTTCGGGACTTCCAGTTCTGGGGAATCAGGGATCCTGGTGCTTCATCATCTAAGGGGCCCCAAATTGATGACCATGAGATCCATTCTTCTACTTTAGATGATAATGACTATTACAGGCCTAAATTTTAAGAAAACATGGACTTAGGTATTTTTCCTCTGAGCAAATTTCAAATGGGTGGTATGCCTCCTCCTTCATCAGGCGATGACTTTTTTAGGACTTTATTTGATCATGGTCTGCCTTCTTCTTTGCAGTGAATGAAAATGTATTTACCAGTCATGTAAAATAAATAAAAAAAGTATTTACTTTTACAACTTAAGCTTTTTTTTCTTTTTGTGAACTTAATTTTGAAATCAAATGTTGGTTTCATCAAATTAGTGTTGATATACCTCAGGGCTTGGTATTTTAAATTAACATATCTATAGCATCATAACCCTAGTTACCTTACTAAACTCGAGAATTAATTCTATTTGAATAGGAACCATTGCACTTCAGATAGGCACATACATATTACTTAGGCTAAAAAGTATCATTGAGTTTATATGATGTCCATCTCATATGCATTCTTATTCAAACAATCTCCACTAATAGATTCTACTCACTAAAAGGAGATCAATAGTTCTTTAATAGGCTTGAAATGGGGTCTACAAAGGATATGGGTCAGTTGAAGGCCATTTGCAAATTGGAGTTGATGTAAAAGTGTTAACAAATTGTCACACCATAAACTTTTCGTTGGAGCCACAAGCAACTAGGAGCAATCTTATACTTTAGAAATTTTAGAATATGGATTATTGTTGTCTTGCTTCATGACAAGATGGACTTTAATTTCCTTATAACTTCTTAAGAGAAATCCATATCTAATTAAGACTATCTTCATCTTTTTCCTTTTGCTTTTGTACAAACTCAGGACCCTTTTTTTTTTGCCTTTTTGGGTTTTCAACCTTGCGAACTGTTATTTTCTCTTTTATCTTCTTCTTCTCTTCTTTTCCTTCTTCTTTTTTTTATTGGGTTATAGCTCTAAGATAGTCACCTTGTTTTTGCTATCCTATGTCTCTGAATATGAGGTAGCATGAACTTGCCTTAATGAGGATGGACCATTTTATTGCCTTGATAGATCTAAGAAATTAGGTCTAGTTTGGATAAAATTTTGATTGTCCTTATGTCTTGACTAAGTATCCTTTTCTTTGATCTTATTGTCCTTTCACCTCAGTGATCATCAGACTTGTCATAAGTGTTACATCAATATAGGGTAATTAATCATGCTTACAAGCCAATAAGAAGCAAGCTAAAATCTTACGAAGGCTCAACAAGACAAACTATGGATTGATGTTAATAAGGTGGATTTCATTTGTTGGCTTATCAAACAATTTGTAGATCATTTCTCCTTTTAAAAAAATAGAGTTCAATTTTGCCTCAAAATTTTGTCAAAGCATATTTTAAGACCGATTAGAATCAAGACACGGGTAGTTAAGCAGGAGCCCTCTCTAAGTAAGCATTCATAGTTCCATTCGATAGAACAATTTCCTCACCTTGTAAAGTCATTCAGATCATGATGCATATATATCCCAATTTATGAATATCAAGCTAGACTCGTCATTAATTGAACACTATAATACCAAAAGCCAATAAAATTATAAATTTAATAAAAGTAATTTATTCAAATAATTTTAATTTGAAAAAACATAATTGTTCTAATAAAATACCAAAGAAAATAAAATAAAATGAGCATAATTTTCAAGCTAATAGAGGTGTGTTGAATGAAATTTCTCCTTACTTTGCATCTTCAATATTCCCATCTTGAAAGGAGGATAAGACAGAATCTTCCTCCAATCCTCCTCCTACCATGAAGGTTGCTGGTGGTGGCACTCTGTTGAACCTTGGCAAAGGATTATCTTTTGTACTGGGCTTATTAGGTTCATGTAACTTCCCACTATCATTTAAATTCTAGATCTCATGCCTCATAATCTCAAACATTTGTCCATCTCGTGCCCTTGCATTTGATGGAATAGACAGAATGCCTTAGCATCAAAGTTAGGTGGAAGAAGATTTGGCAAGGGACGAGGACTCAAGTGTTTTAACAGTCCCTTAGCTTATTGAGAACCTAAGACAGTGGCTTCCTCAATTTTGAAAACTGCCTCCTTCCTCATTAACCAGTGGCATTAACATCAACTACCTTTTGCGTACTCTGATTACCAGACAGATAGTTCCCTTCTCACTCCTTCTTGCCGAAAAGTGGTTCTTCTCCCTTTCCCACTCTTCAATTTGCAGACCAGCTTGCAGAAGATCTTTGAAATTTCAGATGAGTGTATGAGACATCCTTTCATGAAGGATAGGCAACTCCCCTCTCACAATCATCCTAATCTGATCCGATTCATCGAGCCTCTTCTTGAGTAATGCAACCTTATTTCTCCACCTCTTCACATAGTCCACAAAGTTCTCATTTAGTCTTTATCTAATGGACTCAACCTCCATCAACGTAACTTCCAATTTAGCATTATACCCATATTGTTAGATGAAGGCCTTGTATAGTAAATCCCAGCTCTTTTGTGTACCATCCTCTAAGGTGTTGGACTAATTCTTGACAACAGGGTCTAATGAGAGCATAAAGTATCTTAGAGTTTGAGCATTAGTAGCTCGGGCAGACTGTATAGCAGTGATGTATTTCTTCATATGGAGATGAGGGTTCCCAGTTTCATCAAACTTTGCAAAGGAGGGCATCTTGAACTTGTACGAGAACTCTTCATCTAGCTCATACAACTTGTCAACCTCCAACATTTCTTCAATTTTCAGCTTCTTTTCAAATTTCTTTTCCAGATTAGTAATCATCTTCTCAACATCGGTGGATTCAGCTTTCTTTTCTATAGTCTTCTTTTCTTTCTTGTCCTTTTATTGATCTTGGTAGTACTGTTCCCAGTCATCATCGTCCATAGCTTCTTTCTCTTCATCAAAGATCACTTCGACTATATTAGCCTTTCCCTTATCCTTTGGTTTCTTTGTGCTAGAAAATGCCTCAGTGGTGTTCCCCAAAAGTGCTGCCAGTTGCCTCCTCATAGTCTCAGCCAGTGCCTCCTTTAATTCTTCCATCTTAGCATTGAGGGCATCATCCACCATTCTTTGAATTTGTTCAGGATCTATTAGTCTTAGTGAGAAGCTAATTGAGTCATTATTGGATTCTATGTCACTGGCATAGGTTGGGTTATCATACGCTCTTGAACTGCTGTACTCCAGGTCTATGAGCCAGAAAGGATCAATGACATGTTATGCAATGCTTGTATTCATGTATGCATGTATACACAAGTAACAAACAAACAAAAATAATTAGGATGTTCATTTCAACCTTATAACTTCCACCCACAAATGGCGAGTCTCTTTTCCTAGGTATATGGTCAACAAAATATCATCATGGGACATCTTGTTTTTTGAAAATTCCCTTGGACAATTTCAACCAATAGCTATATTTTCAAGTTTAGAAGTTAATCCATGATAATTCCCATTAATTAGACTTGAATCCATTGAATCAACTAAAAATTAGCTTTTATGCTATATTGGATTAAAATAAAATTAAGAGGTTTATTATAAATAGATTTCTCACTTGAAAAAGTAACTAATGATTTATGCCAAAAATAAGCCCATGATTAATAGTTCTTAGTATACTCTAGATGAAGTGAAATTCACATAAATATTCCATAATTCACATAAATATTTGTAAACTCTTTTGTAATCTTTAGATGAAGTGAAAGATAATTTTGTTTCAAAGCCCTTAGGCTTTTAAATTTGGGCCATAGGGTTGAAAAAGATTTTCAACCCATCTTGAAAAGACTTTCCTGAAGATTTTGAAAATTTGGAATTTGATCTCTTGGATTTTAAGGAAAAAATTATTTTGAGCTTACAATATAGGTAGGTCGTACTAGAAAAAAGAACAAACCAAATAAGCCATGGCTTAAACCAAGATAAATTAATCATAGTTAAACAATAAGCATTTGGGTAAAAACCTAAGAAAAATAACTAGGCCAATTACATAAGCTTTAGTCTTTTGGGTTGAAAAGTTTAGGCTTCCATAGCAAGTATATACCAAAAGGTACAAGGTTATGAGTGGTTATGCCATGCTCGATCTTCATATCTTGAGTGAAAGTATGATATCCCTTACATAACACAACACGGGTTACACGGGCGTCCTAACTCAAGCATTTAATTCAATCTAAATGATGCCATAGACAATATCATAATAAGAAAGAATACAATAATATAAAGACCAATGGAATCAACTTCTCTTATCCCCAGTGGGGTCGCCACTATGAGCAGGGATTTTTGCCCCCACTCCCATGTGGAATGGTTCTTGCGACTTGGCACTGTTAGGCTCAGGACCTTAGAGAACACGGGCCTAAACCCAAAGAAAATAGAGTCACCACCCAGACAATCAAGGAAAAAGAAAGGGGTGGATGACTCGATTCCTAAGGAATCCCCAACCCTCTATTGGGTTCGAAAAGTTGGGTATGCATGGGGAAGGTGAGAATGACCCAGCACCCCTACAGTGCCCAGTTCATTGGAACCAACCTCTTTTTAAGGTCTTAATATTATAAAATTCTTAGTTAATACGATATTATCCATAATACATGCAACATGAAAAATAAATAATTACTTTATTAAAATCGCAACAAGTTCAAACAAAATAAATAAGCACCCATCCATGGATGGAAATATGCCTTTACAATCATTCAATGTCCAAAAGAAAATAAGAAAAATAGGATACCCATCAATTGGTGGAAATGTATCCTTTATATTGATCCAAAACTTAAAATAAATTAAATTACATGAAGCTTAATAAATGAGGTGCTCACAATGTGGAAACATACCTCTTACTATTCCTTTGAGTAATTAATCAAACAAATTAATAAACAAATATTTGAGCATTCATTATAAAATCAAATAAAAATAAATTATCCATCAAGACATATAATAAGCATGCATCCAAACTCAAGTAAAGCAATAAATATATAATGGTAAGGTTAACACTTCAATTAGGGTTTTATTTTTCCAAACATGCAACTCAGGTTTTGAATATTTAAAATCTAACTACTATAAGCAAGTTCACAAATTAATGATCATTGTCTATTGATTTTCCTAATTTACTATCCTAGTTATTAAGGTTGCAATTGTAAATTTTAACACGTCAATTACTACTGCATGAAAATAATTTTTTAATGAATAAAGGTTGCTACTAGATATCTTAAACAATTTCAACACATTAAATAAGATAATAAGCAAACTAACTATTATAACCTTAAATGAATTGAATAATAAAGCCAAACCTCCATTTGTTGGCTCCACCTAATTGTAAGCTGATCCAAACTTCCTGCTTGCACCAATATTTGAGTCTCAATTGAGCAAAGTTAAGGTAATTGTATGATGCCTTCTAATTTTTTGTAATTTGGGTTCTGTGTCTCTCTTTTTTCCTCTTACTTCGGTTGTTTTTCTTTCTTTGTCAAATCTTGTTGCCTCTTTCTCTCCTAGAAGCTGCTAGGGTTTTTTAATTTTTATTGTTGCATCTTTGTTGCTAATCCTTGCTTCTGCTCAAAAATCTCAAAAGTGCAACCCCCAAAAGTCCAAAAAAATCCCAAAGTCAAAATTCATTTCTTTCATCTTTAAGTCTGTATTTATAGGCAATTAATCAAATAAAAACCTAGTCATTATTGGTTAAGAAAATATTTAAAATGTTTCGAATTAAACTAGGTTTAGGCAAAATTGGCAAGGCTGGCACACGGGCACGGGCTGCTAGCATGGGCTTGCTAGGGCACTGGCTACAGGCTACGAGCTGCGGGTACAGGACTGTAAGGGCATAAGCCAATTCGTCACAGGCACAACTTACGGTGAATTCTCCTAAACCAATTCGCACAGGCTGGCCCACTGTGTGTCGCTCACCGATTCATTCATTATTTTTATTATTTTTTATATTTATTACTATTATTAAAAATAAATATTATATTTAAAATAAATATTTGTAATTATATTATTAAAATGACTAACAAATATTGCAAAAATTATTTCGGACTATTTTAGATGTTCAAACTTGACTTAATCAACTTTTAATTAGTGTCGGAGTGGACTTGGTCAAAAAATAAGTGTTTACAGATTGCCCAAGAAAATCATCATCAAACCAAAGGATTGAATGGAAGAGTGATGAAAAAGAAATTTTAATGAGGTTAGTGCTTGTATAATACTTGATTTGCTATTAATTGAATTTATCTTGATCTTAATTATATAAAGAGAGTTGTGAATTGATAATGTATAATTATTTATGAAAAAGATTGTATATTAAATGATTTGTGAAGAATATGAGCTTTTATGATAATAAAGTTATTTTTGCAATGTATAAAGAGTATATTTATTATTTTTTAGTTGAAATTAGTTAAGTGTTGAGTCAAGGTTATGGAAGAATTTAGGGTTTTGGAATTTTAGGGTTATGGAATTCTTTAATTTTGAAAGTATAATTATAAGTATTATATTTAAAAGTGTGTTTATTGGATAATTGGCTCAAAATCAAGTTTGGAAGATCCTTGGAGCTAATTGAAGGTTGATTTATGGTTATAGAGAATATTTGGAAGTTTATTTGTTAGTTACTTCACTTAAAATCATCTTTAAGAGAACATTTGAATTAATTAAATGTTGAATTATATGATTATGGAAGACTAGATGAATAGGAAGGAAGTTCTTTTCCTTGAAAAATGTGGTTTAGATGTAAAATTGGAGTTAATGCAATGTTGGTTCAATTGATTATGGAAGAAAAAAATGTGAATGGAGCCAAGTGACTATTTGAGGTATTTTTGATAATTGTGGTTTAAATTTGTTATGTTTAAAGTCAATTGTAATAGAATTTATAAAATTATATGGGTAGTGTGTATATCTAGAGTTTATGAGGGAAAGAGGAAAGGGAAGTGCAATTGTAGGAGGATTGAAGTGGAATAATCAATGTTAAGAAAGAAAAGTTTAGTATTAAACTTAATGAAAGTTATTGTATGGGTAAGTGACAATTGCAAGTGATTGGGAAAAATATTAGGGTATTCTTAAGGACACATGGAAACTTGAGAATTAAGATAAAGGATTTGATAGGATGATTGATCGCCATTGATAAAAAAAATAACTTGAAATAAAGAATAATGAAAAGAAAAAAAGGAAGTGAAGGATTAGTTAAGTGATAGAAATAAATGTTGAAAATAATGTTTAGATATACAGACTGCATACCTATTGTATACCTGATAGCAATACCATTTGGTGACTTAAGATAATTTACAAATTGTATATAGAAGTGTTTGGTGAGTTAAATTGTATTTTTTGTTAATAATTAAAGGGAAATGAAGTGGTTATACATAGGGAAATGATAAAGTTTTAGTGGAAAGTGACTAAATTATAGAATATACATATATGCATAAGATATACATAGTTTATACATAAAATATACACCTTTGGAATGAAAATCATAACTTGTATAATTTATATATTTTGAAAGACCTAATTAAGAGAATTTGAAATATTTATTAGAATTTATTTGCCACAAGTACATTATGCAATATGAGATTAAGAAGATAAAAATTATAGAATGTGAAATGTAAAGTGTAAAGACAAAGTTGATATATGAATAAAGCTAGTCAAATTGTTTTAGTACAAGTTTGTTTTATGTACATGACAAATGTAATTGAAAGAATTGTCTATAGTGTCTATAAATTTATAAAGATATGTAAAATAATTCAAGAAAGAATTATATAAACAAATAAGTATAATAAGAAGTGAATGAGCAACGAATGAAAGCTTGAGAATGCCTAAAAGCAACTTCATTAGGATTTAAAAATAATTTATGATATATATTTGGAATTAATTGAAACAAAGATCATTTATTATATTGTTAAAAGTAAAAATATTAAAAGTTGCCAAGAAAGAAATTTTTTATTAAAATTCATATTTTAATTGTGAAATTGTTTGGAATAAGGAAATAAGTGAATTGCCCGATTGTACTTATGATAAACCCAATTATCAGATTGAATGGCCAACTAGAGAGTGTTACTAACCCACTGGCCATATTGATTGATGTAGGCACAAGTGTTGCAGAGCTTGTGTTAAGTTTTCTCTTCTCATCTTAAGCTCTGATAGTGGGCATTTAATTTCCATTACTAGGCTACTGGTTACATTGACTGACGTAAGCATAGGCACTACAGGGCTTGTGTTGAGCTTTCTTTTTCATCTCAAACTTTGAAGTGGCAATTTACTTACCATTAGTGACCCGTTATCCGAGTCTAGGGTTTGCTACTAAGTATATAAGGGCAAAAGAGTAAAAATATATAAACCTATTGGAATGTATTATATATATAAATATTGAATGCTTACATTATATTGCAATAAAAAAAGGTTTAAACTATTGAAGCTTAATTGAAAGCTTAATTAAGTTGAACATTATGAAAATGTTCAAAGTGTGACTTGAAATGAAGTGTTCAAAGTGTTAAATCAATAAGTGCAATTTACTGTAAATATGGGAAGTGAATTGTGAACATTAATATAAACTATAAAGGAAAAATATAAACTGATAGTGAAAAACAATATATAATTATAACAATTGAAGCATGGGTGATTACAATTCTTGATAAATAAGATAGGTGGAACATAGTTATATTTTATTGTTTAAAATTGAATTTGAACCATATTAATATTAAAATAAGTTTAATAATTGAAAGTATTTGTTTCTTCAAGTTGTTTTCAAGAATTAAGATTTATTACTTTTCTATTATAATTATTTTCTTTAAAATTATGTGGCAAAACATGTGTATACAAGAACCACTAAGCAATATGCTTAGCATATTAGATTTTTCTAACACACAGATAACATGAACCAGAGCAGTGTTGGTAATTGATGATCTGGGTTTCTAAGATCAGCTGTAGTGTGGGCAAAGTTTTTATAAACATTATAAATGTGAATTGTATACATTGTATAATTTATTTTGGTTAATATTTGAGGATTGTATTATTTGTAAATGTGGATGGAATATTTGAGTATATTTTAAATTTAGAGTTATAAGAATTAGTGAAAGATTATTAAGTCGGATAATGTATATAAATAAATGTGTATATATGTATAATTTATTTTGGTTTGTGGTTGACATTGGATTAATTGGAGTTACTAGAGTTGAGATTGGTTGAATGAAGTTTAGAAGTGTTTTTCTGGCAGGTTGTGTTACAATGTTGGATTTTTAGATAGTGATTATTGTAAAGGAATCTCTGCCAATTTTTTAGTTAGAATGTTTTTTATGTTTATTTAATATTAGACATAGAATTGTACCATACAGAGTAGCATCTTCTGACAGTTCTCTGACCAGACTGTCAGGGGGCATTACATCAAGATTTAAGTTAGTTGATCCAACAGAAGAGAAAGATGGCTAATGTGTATGACAAAAGAGTGAAGAAGAACAAATTCAAGAAAGGGGATCTAGTCTGAAAGGTGATTCTTCCATTGGGAATCAAAGATAGAGAATTTGGCAAGTGGTCCCTAAGGTGCACAAGATCTTGGAGAACAACACATATTGGTTATCTAGTCTAGATGGGAAGCCACACAAATATTCCATCAACGAAAAATACTTAAAGATATATTTGCCTAGGATATGGGAAATGACAGAAACAGATGTGAAAGTGCAAGGCCAAATCATGGCCATGCTCCGTGACTTCCTTTATGGAAGTCAAAGTTCATTTTGTTTGTAGTTATTTTATTAATAAAAGTTAGCCTAATGGCCACTTTAATTTCACCAAAATATTGGTGTTAAAAATGGATTAAAGACTGTTATAAAGGTTATGCGACTTTTAAGGATCTTTATTATGAATTTTTTTAAGTCATTCGAGGAGTAGCATATAGTGAGCTCATAAGGGTGAGGAGCATGGCCACCATTTCTTTATGCTTGGAATTCTCTTAAATAAACCATTCAATTTCATTCTCCATAAAATTCAAACATCTAGATTCAGGAGTTACTTAGGCCAAAGTATGGCTAAATATTCTCAAAACACAAAATATGAGGTTCAAGCTAGCAACCAAAGTACAGAGCTAAAAGGAATCAAAATCCAAACTCTTAACCTCTTGTCACTTTAAGATACAATTAATCTTACTCTCCCTCATCGTGTTAAGCTCTCTTACCTACAAGGTGACTTGAGCTTTCTCATATCATAAGGAATTTTCCAGGGTTGTATACTTTTATCTGTAGTTTAGGAACTCGAAATTCAAAGTATTGCCTTCAACTAAAAATGTTTTCGGACGAATCTTTAACTCCTCGATAGCTAGCAAGTGTTTTTGTATTTCCTCCTCACCCTTATCAAACTCGTCCCTCTCACTCTCTATCTTGGTTGCTAATTCCTTCATAAGGCCAAAGATTTGGCTATAGTTTTTCCTTTTGTACTTGAAGGCATTAATCTTCCCATTTAATTCTTTTTCCAAAAAGATAATCAATCCAAAGACTTAAACAAAGATTCAACAAAAGAAATCTAGGTAGCCAATTGTTATTGCTTCTCAGGATTCTAACAAACAACCTAGAGAATAGTTAGGGAGGAAATAAAGGTAGACTTCTAAAGCTCACTAAGAATTGAGATATCAAGTTTCACCATATGCTTCAAGAAAGTTATGGCAGCTCCAACTTGTTCCTTATTTAAAGCATTTGGACCTTAAGAAACAAGTACAGACAATTCCTCTAAAAAGGATGTATCAAGCATTCCTTCAATTACCAAAATATGGTCATGCTTCCATTCTAAAGCATGTTCATTCAAACAAGTAAAAATAAGCTAGAGAAAAGGAAGAATTGAAAACAAAAAATTGGAAGCTTACCTTTGTATGAAGAGTATGAGAAGTTAAGTCTTCAGGGAAGTTAGTCTCTCTGGAGGATTGAGGCAACCTCAATATTTGTCTACTATAACTTTTAAAGCTCATTCATAGAATCCTTCTCTACTTTAACTTTGCTATATGAGATGTCATGACTCTCTAAAGATCTACTTTCTAAAGTAGCCACATCCTTAAAGGAGGAAGAATGAACTTCTGAAAGAGTTTTTTTCCTTTAAAAAAGAAGAAGAATAAAAACTTATAATAACACTACTTCTCAAAGGATTAGCTTATAAAAAGGTCATTTGGACTATTAGTGAAGAAGACATAGCAAAAAGAGATTGAAATAGGCTAACATGAAGGATGAGTCTCTGAATCAACATCAACAGGAATAGGATCACTAATGGTATTGGAAAATTTTGATTTAAAGGGGATCCCATTAGATTTCCTAGTGGCCTTGCTACAAGTGGGTATTGTCTCCTTCTCTTTGATGAGAACTTTTGAAACCTTGGTTTTCTTTGACACACGCTTCACTACCTTAGCTTTAGAACCAAGGGGAAAAGTTATACGAGGATGCATGCTTGATTGGGGATTGATGAAGCTTTGACCTATAAAATAAAGAAACAAACATTAGAGATGAGGGCTTATAAAGAAAGCATAAATTCATAGAATCACCTGACTTAGGAGCAACAACTTTATATGTCCAATACTACTAAGTATGAAACTTTGTAGCCTACTTAGGAGAGGCCAAAATGAGTGAAGGACTTCATTCATAGCATTGTGACGAAGCTGGATTCAAAAATTAGTTGAAGGGATAATGGGAGTTAATCAAAGTGGAAATTTAGAATATGTAACACCCCCACATTCAATATATGCACACTACAAACACCACAATGTAGTATACATGCACTAAACATAGGGATGCTACGGATTTTCTTTACATCCAAAACATTTTAAACAATACCATAATCTTTCAGTTGTATACATTATAGAAAAATAAGTAATCAAGTTGTAATACAAAACCAAATAGATATATTTACATTTAGTTAATACGCAGCGGAATTTTATAAAATATTTACATGTATAAACTCTTTCAAATCCATGTTTATAGTTATACATATATTTACATTAAAACCAATACTTTACAAAATATAAAAGAAATATACATGATTGGCAAGTCTCTTCTGATCTTTAAGTTCCAAATTAACACTTCAACGTCTACTCTCACTCGGTCTCGAAGAACCTTCAGGTTCAACTCTATCAACTCTATCACCTGTGCGATTAAACACTATCGCGCTAAGCCAAGGGCTTAGTAAGATAAAACATGCTAATGGTATGCTTTAATGTAATGCAATGCCACATGTTATTGATAAGATCAACATCATAAATATAAAGTTAACCACATAATTATGCATTTCACAAATCATAGTCATATGAGCATACCACATTTCAACATCTTTCCACATTCATCATTTATCAATCATACTCAATATACAACATCTCATTTTATTAACTCATAACGTTATTTAGGACATTCATATAACCTTGACACCTATGGGCCCAACAAGTATTTAATACGATATTCAGAGTTCAGAGTTACTGCTTTGGTTCATAATCACAATAATCACGCCCGTAGGCAATATATATACATGTATCTCTATCCATGGATAGTGTAACAGACCCAGTCTCTTGGACCATCAACTCAACACATATGAGGAGATCCTCAACCCGGCAAGACTGTTACAAATCATATATCTCATATTCACAATTCTTATAGTGTAACAGACCCAGTCTCTTGGACCATCAACTCAACACATTTGAGGAGATCCTCAACCCGACAAGACTGTTACCTTTCATCATTTCTTAGGCATGCCACCCAAATCCAGAACTCTGAAACTGAATAACATATTAAACAAACAATTCATTTATTATATAGTTACCATTTCCATTCTCAAATTCTCATCACATTTAGGCAAACATGCCTTCTTTCTTTCCATATCATCATCATAGCCAATCACAATGGCTTTGATATAACATTTCAATATACATTACTCATGAAACACATAACCATTCACAATGCATAACATAACATTGTTCAATCTCAACAATGCAATTAGGGCAAAGAATAATTTATATCATTCATAGCTTTAAGATCTTCTATATGCATTTGTTTAGGTCAATCATTGTTTAAATGTGTTTAGGTTTAGGTTTAGGTACCAACTTACCTTAAAAGGACCAAAACAATGCGAATAGAACAAAGTATAAAAACCCTAACTCACACATTTGAGGGACACGGGCAGCCACTTGAGGGACACGGCCAAGCTTGTGGCCGTGTCTCCCAACACCAAAATCCAGTAGTGAACACGGGCACTAGACACGGCCGTGTCTCTCTCAAAGCAATCCAACACGCCCAAAATCACTTGGCTTGGCCGTGTCTCTCCTTTGTTTTTGCCGTGTCACTCAAATACACAACCCTAAAAAAATGGCCTACACCCTTCTAAAAGCATTTACACCCTTTTGACACAACAATCATCTCATTCAAATGGATACAATTCATGTTATAAACACATATCTTACATATTCACCCTAGTAATCACAATAACCATACATTAAATTCATACCAAACCAAAACCCTAAAAATACAACATCACTCCTATTTTCTCAAAATCAATCTCCACCTACTTACCATCTTCAATCCAAAACCATTAATAATTAACTCTTTGGCTTATAATCAAATTCAACACATTACAACCACATCAAATCATCATATCAACAAATCACAATTTCTTTTAGACCCAACTTCAAAATTAACAAAGGAAAAACAAGATATTTCTTACCTTAAATTATAACACCTCTTGAATCAACACTTGATCACTTCAATCTTCCTACAATTGGAGCTTACTCTTCAAAGTCTTCTCTTTGTCTCTTTGCTTTCCCTTTGTCTACGAGAAATCAGCCAAAATGCCAAAGAAGAAGAAAAATACATGGAGAAAATAAAGTGAACTCCACTTTAAATCTCCACCAAGAGATTTTATCCAAGTAATTACCAAAATGCCCTCAATCAAATAACTAACCTTTTGTCTCATCTAAGCCCTTATATGTAATTGCACATTCCACAAAAATATCTTCTTGCATTGACTCTATATTTGACCAATTTATATGTTATATATATCATCATATACACAACATATACATTTGTCTCTAAACCCTATTTCTCTCCCCAAAACACATATATTCACAAACATTCACTTTCCAATATATATACCAACAACAACAATAACAACAACATCAACAACATAATCAAAACTTCTAGGGCATATATGAGGATATTACAATTCTCCCCCTCTAAAAAGAAATTTCGTCCTCGAAATTACCTGAAATCAGCTCTGAAACAACTGAGGATATTCCTCTCGCATGGTTTGCTCACTTTCCCAAGTTGCTTCTTCTTTCCCATGGTTCTTCCATAGAACCTTCACAAGAGGTACTCTCTTGTTTCTCAACTCTTTCACTTCACGTGCCAAGATAGCAACCGGTTCCTCTTCAAATGTCAAGTCTGGGCTCACTTCAATAGATTCAAATGGCAACACATGAGATGGATCCGACCTGTACCTCCTCAACATAGAAACATGAAATACATTATGAATACGATCCAATTCAGGTGGCAAAGCAAGTCGATAAGCAACTGGCCCAACTCTTTCCAACACTTCATACGGTCCAATGAATCGAGGACTCAATTTCCCTTTCCGACCGAACCTCAATATCTTCTTCCAAGGAGACACTTTCAAAAATACCTTATCTCCAACATCAAACTCAATGTCCCTCCTTTTCAGATCTGCATAAGACTTCTGTCGGTCTGAAGCTGCTTTTAACCTGCCTCGAATCAACTTCACTTTCTCTTCAGTTTCTTGAATTAAATCAGGCCCAATTAACTTACTATCCCCAAGTTCATTCCAACAAAGAGGTGTCCTACACCGTCTACCATACAGTGCTTCAAATGGTGCCATACCAATGCTAGATTGGTGACTGTTGTTGTATGCAAACTCCACAAGTGGTAAAAACCTATCCCAACTTCCAGAGAAATCGATGACACAGCTTCTCAACATGTCCTCAAGAATCTGTATCACCCTCTCTGACTGTCCATCTGTCTGTGGATGAAAAGCAGTGCTGAAGTGCAGTCGAGAACCCAAAGCACTATGCAAACTCTTCCAAAATCTTGAAGTAAACCTGGGATCTCGATCAGACACTAAAGAAGTTGGAACACCATGTAATCTCACAATCTCATGGATATACAACTCAGCCAATCTCTCCAAAGAGTAATCCATCCGAACCGGAAGGAAATGAGCTGTCTTGGTCAATCTATCCACAATCACCCATATAGCATCATGCTTCCTTTGTGTCAAAAGCAAACCAGACACAAAGTCCATTGTCACTCTATCCCACTTCCATTCAGGCACTGACAACGGCTGAAGCAACCCAGTTGGAACTTGATGCTCTGCTTTTACCTTCTGACATGTGAGACATTTCGATACAAACTCAGCAATGTCTCTCTTCAACCAAATCCACCAGTAATGCTGTCTCAAGTCATGATACATCTTGGTATTACCCGGATGCATAGCAAACACTGACTGATGTGCTTCTTCTAAAATGATCTTCTTCAAATCAGCATCATCGGGTACACACAATCTGTTCTTATACCAGAGACTCCCATCACCTCTCACTACAAAATCTCTACCTTTTCCACTCTGACAATCTGAAACAATCTTCTGAATCTTCTTATCAGCCAACTGAGCCTCCCTAACCTAATCCAACAAAACTGGTTTCACTTGTAACTGTGCCAACAATGCACCACCATCACAAGCTACAAAATTAGCACCCAATGTCTCAACTCAACAAGCAACGAGAGCGAGTACACAGTCAACCCTGCTAAAGACTTCCGACTCAAGGCATCAGCAACAACATTTGCTTTACCTGGATGATAATCAATCAAACAGTCGTAGTCTTTAATCAATTCCAACCATCTCCTCTGACGAAGATTGAGTTCTTTCTGAACACCCAAATACTTTAAACTCTTATGATCAGTGTAAATGAAACATTTCTCCCCAAACAGATAGTGGCGCCAAATCTTCAATGCAAACACAATGGCAGCCAATTCCAAATCATGGGTCGGATAATTAAGCTCGTTCGGTTTCAACTGTCGAGATGCATAAGCTATAACTTTACCTTCTTGCATCAATACACACCCCAAACCACTATGTGAAGCATCACTGAAAATCACATATGGTTTGCCTTCCACAGGTAAAGTAAGAACAGGCGCTTGAGTCAACATATCTCTCAACTGCTCAAAGCTAGCCTGACACTGATCCGTCCACACAAATCTCACTCCCTTACGAAGCAATCTAGTGAGTGGAGTAGCTATCAAAGAAAACCCTTTCACAAACCGCCGATAATAGCCTGCCAAACCCAGAAAACTTCTAACCTCTGTCACAGACTTGGGTGGACTCCAATTCAAAATTCCTTCAACTTTGCTCTGATCAACTCTAATGCCTTCCGCTGAAACAATATGTCCGAGAAAAGTGACTTGATCCAACCAGAACTCACACTTCGACAATTTGGCAAATAACTGCTTCTCTCTCAAAATCTGCAACACAATCCGCAGATGCATATCATGTTCCTCTTCATTCCGCGAATACACCAGTATATCATCAATGAAGACCACTACAAACTGATCCAAATAGGGCCTAAACACCCTATTCATCAAATCCATAAAAGCTGCAGGTGCATTCGTCAGACCAAAAGGCATAACTAAAAACTCATAATGCCCATACCTGGTCCGAAAAGCGGTCTTCGGAACATCTTCAGCTTTGACTCTCAGCTGATGGTACCCAGATCTCAAATCAATTTTAGAAAACACAGCTGCACCCTTCAATTGATCAAAGAGATCATCGATTCTAGGCAAAGGATATTTATTTTTAATAGTCACCTTGTTCAATTGCCTATAATCGATGCACAATCTCATAGTACCATCTTTCTTCTTCACAAATAACACAGGAGCTCCCCAAGGAGAAACACTGGGGCGAATGAATCCTTTATCCAACAACTCATGTAATTGCACTTTCAACTCCCTCAATTCTGCTGGTGCCATTCTATAAGGAGTAATAGAGATAGGAGTGGTACCAGGCAACAATTCAATACCGAACTCCACCTCTCTCTCAGGAGGCAATCCTGGCAACTCCTCTGGAAAAACATCAGGGAACTCTGCAACTGTGGCAATACTATCAATAGGGGAACCCTTCACTCTAGTATCCAACACATGAGCAAGATAGGCTTCACACCCCTTTCTAATCAATCTCCTAGCTGCAACAGCTGAAACAAATAAGGAGGCTAGCTGTTCCTGCTCATTAGATACTATCACTTCTCTACCATCAGCAGTTCTCAAAGTAACAACTTTCTTTTTACAATCCACCACAGCTCCATGTCGAGATAGCCAATCCATACCTAAGATCACATCATATTCCTTAAATGGCATCTCAATCAAGTCTCCAAGGAACTCCTCACCTTGCACCCTCACTGCACTATCTCGGTGCACCTTACTCACAACCACACTATGCCCTAACGGATTTGTCACCAACACATCAAATCCTAGGGACTCAGCATGCACATCAAATACAGGCAATACAGATGCACAAACATATGAATGTGTGGAACCCGGATCAATCAAAGCAAGTACTGAAGTATCAAATAAGGAAAAAGTACCAGCAATGACTGCCAAAGCATCTGGCTGCCTCTGCATAACATACATCCTCTGGGAAGAACCAACCTCCTCTGGTCTACTCTCCCTAGATGTAGAACCTCCTCTGGCACTGAACCCAGATCTTCCTCCTCTGCTAACACCTCTGCTTCCTCGACCTCCCCTTACACTAGGTCGAGAAGCTGCAGTATCAACTGACATCCGCTCCTGTCTCTCAGGACAGTCTCTCACAAAGTGGTCAGGTGATCCACACCTGAAACATACCCCTGCTACACCAATCTTCCAGCAAGGACCACCATGTTGCCTACCACAATGTAGTATACATGCACTACAAACACCACAATGTAGTATACATGCACTAAACATAGGGATGCTACGGATTTTCTTTACATCCAAAACATTTTAAACAATACCATAATCTTTCAGTTGTATACATTATAGAAAAATAAGTAATCAAGTTGTAATACAAAACCAAATAGATATATTTACATTTAGTTAATACGCAGCGGAATTTTATAAAATATTTACATGTATAAACTCTTTCAAATCCATGTTTATAGTTATACATATATTTACATTAAAACCAATACTTTACAAAATATAAAAGAAATATACATGATTGGCAAGTCTCTTCTGATCTTTAAGTTCCAAATTAACACTTCAACGTCCACTCTCACTCGGTCTCGAAGAACCTTCAGGTTCAACTCTATCAACTCTATCACCTGCGCGATTAAACACTATCGCGCTAAGCCAAGGGCTTAGTAAGATAAAACATGCTAATGGTATGCTTTAATGTAATGCAATGCCACATATGTTATTGATAAGATCAACATCATAAATATAAAGTTAACCACATAATTATGCATTTCACAAATCATAGTCATATGAGCATACCACATTTCAACATCTTTCCACATTCATCATTTATCAATCATACTCAATATACAACATCTCATTTCATTAACTCATAACGTTATTTAGGACATTCATATAACCTTGACACCTATGGGCCCAACAAGTATTTAATACGATATTCAGAGTTCAGAGTTACTGCTTTGGTTCATAATCACAATAATCACGCCCGTAGGCAATATATATACATGTATCTCCATCCATGGATAGTGTAACAGACCCAGTCTCTTGGACCATCAACTCAACACATATGAGGAGATCCTCAACCCGGCAAGACTGTTACAAATCATATATCTCATATTCACAATTCTTATAGTGTAACAGACCCAGTCTCTTGGACCATCAACTCAACACATTTGAGGAGATCCTCAACCCGGCAAGACTGTTACCTTTCATCATTTCTTAGGCATGCCACCCAAATCCAGAACTCTGAAACTGAATAACATATTAAACAAACAATTCATTTATTATATAGTTACCATTTCCATTCTCAAATTCTCATCACATTTAGGCAAACATGCCTTCTTTCTTTCCATATCATCATCATAGCCAATCACAATGGCTTTGATATAACATTTCAATATACATTACTCATGAAACACATAACCATTCACAATGCATAACATAACATTGTTCAATCTCAACAATGCAATTAGGGCAAAGAATAATTTATATCATTCATAGCTTTAAGATCTTCTATATGCATTTGTTTAGGTCAATCATTGTTTAAATGTGTTTAGGTTTAGGTTTAGGTACCAACTTACCTTAAAAGGACCAAAACAATGCAAATAGAACAAAGTATAAAAACCCTAACTCACACATTTGAGGGACACGGGCAGCCACTTGAGGGACACGGCCAAGCTTGTGGCCGTGTCTCCCAACACCAAAATCCAGTAGTGAACACGGGCACTAGACACGGCCGTGTCTCTCTCAAAGCAATCCAACACGCCCAAAATCACTTGGCTTGGCCGTGTCTCTCCTTTGTTTTGGCCGTGTCACTCAAATACACAACCCTAAAAAAATGGCCTACACCCTTCTAAAAGCATTTACACCCTTTTGACACAACAATCATCTCATTCAAATGGATACAATTCATGTTATAAACACATATCTTACATATTCACCCTAGTAATCACAATAACCATACATTAAATTCATACCAAACCAAAACCCTAAAAATACAACATCACTCCTATTTTCTCAAAATCAATCTCCACCTACTTACCATCTTCAATCCAAAACCATTAATAATTAACTCTTTGGCTTATAATCAAATTCAACACATTACAACCACATCAAATCATCATATCAACAAATCACAATTTCTTTTAGACCCAACTTCAAAATTAACAAAGGAAAAACAAGAGATTTCTTACCTTAAATTATAACACCTCTTGAATCAACACTTGATCACTTCAATCTTCCTACAATTGGAGCTTACTCTTCAAAGTCTTCTCTTTGTCTCTTTGCTTTCCCTTTGTCTACGAGAAATCAGCCAAAATGCCAAAGAAGAAGAAAAATACATGGAGAAAATAAAGTCAACTCCACTTTAAATCTCCACCAAGAGATTTTATCCAAGTAATTACCAAAATGCCCTCAATCAAATAACTAACCTTTTGTCTCATCTAAGCCCTTATATGTAATTGCACATTCCACAAAAATATCTTCTTGCATTGACTCTATATTTGACCAATTTATATGTTATATATATATCATCATATACACAACATATACATTTGTCTCTAAACCCTATTTCTCTCCCCAAAACACATATATTCACAAACATTCACTTTCCAATATATATACCAACAACAACAATAACAACAACATCAACAACATAATCAAAACTTCTAGGGCATATATGAGGATATTACAGAATACAAGGCAAATAAATGACAATTAACAAAGAGTTTGCAGTGGAGTGGGGCTTGATGGAATATGACTCGCTAATGAAAACTATGCAAGGAGAAGTAAACATGTAAAACAAACTATGAGTGCCTAGTCCATCCAAGCTCATCATTTTTTTTATTTTCAAAATTGATTTTTATGGCCTCAAAACTATTAGGTTCTAGATCTTGGAGATCCAATTGGAAAAGGCTAGTGAGAATGAAGTTTCCACCTGATTTTAGATTGAGAAAAGATAATAAAGGGATACCATACTCTTGATTCTATGAGGAATCCCTAACCCCTCCTTTCCCAGCTTCGAAAAGTTATGTATGCATAAAATGAAAAGAAAATAAATGGTTTTCTACTTATCATTTACATGCGCTCGATCCAGAAGGATCGACCTCCTTTATTATTCAAATATTAGTAAACTGGAATTATTTGAAACGTTAGACAACTATCAATTTAAAGTAGAATAATCAATATCATATAACATCGCGCAAATGATGCATATGGTGTGTATGTTATAAAAATAGCCTGTGAGCACCCATCAAAGATTGAAACATATCCTTACAAATTTGCTAAAGAAATAAAAAAAAATAATTATTTATATGGTTTTAGACAAATCCTATACATTATTCTAGAAAAGGAAAAATTACCTTAAATCCATACATTGGATCTAGAAAATATGTGTGGTCATAATGATAGTATGTATGAATGAAGCGATATTTAAAATAATACAGGAATAACATAAAGACTTCAAAGTAAAAGGCAAGTTAAAGAATATTGAAAATAATGTCAAACTTGATAATACGAAGACTATCGAGTTCAATATAGCACAAGGAAATGGGGTTAGATAAAATAAGATAAAAAAAACATTTTTGAATTTTCATGATGAGAATTGTTGAGATTGATAGTAAAGACTACCAAAATCAATAGTATTTTTTGAACTTAGTGTAGAATGATCTTTTTAAGTTGATTTTTACAAAAAGGCCTAATCAAAAATCCATTTTTAGTCACCATTTCTTATTTTGGATCATTTTACCTTATGAAATATGAGTGAAATCTCAAAGCTTTTCTTGAGTTCTTTTAAATCCTTTAAAACTCTTTTAAGTTCAATCTTTAAATGTGGTTCTTTTTGTTTCAAAAATAACTTATGGAGGGTTAGTTTAAAATATTCCTTTCTCAATCACACATAGTTTTAACCATATTGAGTCTATGCAATATTTAATGAAATGATGATTTATATGAGGTTTAAAGAAACACCAATTGAAAGTAAGGAAGCTTACTGCCAAGGGGTTTGATGCAAAGTATTTCATTAATTACCTTAAATCCATACATTAGATCTAGAAAATATGTGTGGTCATAATGATAGTATGTATGAATGTAGCGATATTTAAAATAATACAGGAATAACATAAAGACTTCAAAGTAAAAGGCAAGTTAAAGAATATTGAAAATAATGTCAAACTTGATAATATGAAGACTATCGAGTTCAATATAGCACAAGGAAATGGGATTAGATAAAATAAGATAAAAAAAAAACATTTTTGAATTTTCATGATGAGAATTGTTGAGCTTGATAGTAAAGACTACCAAAATCAATAGTATTTTTTGAACTTAGTGTAGAATGATCTTTTTAAGTTGATTTTACAAAAAGGGCTAATCAAAAATCCATTTTTAGTCACCATTTCTTATTTTGGATCATTTTACCTTATGAAATATGAGTGAAATCTCAAATCTTTTCTTGAGTTCTTTTAAATCCTTTAAAACTCTTTTAAGTTCAATCTTTAAATGTGGTTCTTTTTGTTTCAAAAATAACTTATGGAGGGTTAGTTTAAAATATTCCTTTCTCAACCACACATAGTTTTAACCATATTGAGTCTATGCAATATTTAATGAAATGATGATTTATATGAGGTTTAAAGAAACACCAATTGAAAGTAAGGAAGCTTACTGCCAAGGGGTTTGATGCAAAGTATTTCATTACTTTTGGTGATCTCCTTTAGCATTTCATAATTGGTTTGGGTAGTTTTTTTTTTTTTTTTTTTTGTCAAGCTTGCCATTGGTCTTCTTATTGTGGGAAAAGCCTATTTTTTATTGGTTGAAAAAAGGTCCCTTAAATGATGTTGTAGATTGCCTTTTATATGCAGAGGATGCAGTCTAAAATTCAATATTATTGAGCTAGATAGAAAGTGACTATTTAGTTTGATAATAAGAATTCCTATAAGTTCATTGAATATGATCTTTGCAGTATCTTCTTTGATACTCTTTCAAAACCACCAAACTCGATAGTAAAACTCTCGCTTTTGATAATCTTAAAGATTACTTAGGGGTGCCATTTTTTGTGTCTACAAAAATGAACCCAAATCTCTTCAAATCAAGGGCTTTAATATTTTTTAATTAAGCTGGTTTGGCCATAAAGTCATCTTAAGTCATACAAAATGAAGATGGCCTAGACTACATATTCAAAAATAACGAAAAAAGAGTAAAAGCAGAGAGCTCGCTAGCTCATTCCATTAACTGGTCATGCATGCTCTTGAGAGACTTAGGATTGAATGGGGTAGCTCTCAGTTCAGGAAAATAGACAAACAACTAGAGTTAGGTAAACCATAGGCAACCATGAAACTTGTCAAAATAGGCATAGTTCCTCATACCAAAACACAGAGAACCAATAAAAACAGAGCCAGTAGTGAAGAATTGGCCATAAGCCATGGCTCGACCAGATTTATATATTCCATACTAGGTTTGCCACTTGAATAGTAGAGAGATATTTACAAATCAAGATCAAGAGGAATTCTATGTGCTCTTTGAGAGTAGTAATAGTAAGTTTATACCATTTTAAATAACATGACCATATAAGGACTATTTGGTGAAAAAGGTTTCTAAGGGAGGAAGTAGAAGATCATTAGGATTGATGAAACAAATGGTCTCATTCCTTATGATTAGTAATCCAATTTAGTAGAACGCATCCTTAAGCGAAATAGAGGAAAAACAAAAGGAAAGATGAAAGAGTTTAAATATGGAGGCCAGGAACAAAGGGCATAATCCAGTAAATTCAAATTGTATGACATTAATTTTTTACTTAATGAAATGAGTTGCAGAATACTTAATTTGTTCCAATTATGAAAAAAAAAAAGTGAAGAGTGAGAAACCCACGTTATCCATTAAATATTACCCTTGGAGCAAGATTTATTAAAGGATTTAAGAGGGACCTCAGGGAAACAAATGGGACAATATCAATCACTAGGACTAGAATATCAAGGAGCAAGAGAGGGACCAATAATTAATGGATGGGCATTATCAACCTCATCCACTGAGAAGATATTAGGGGCATCCCTACAAGACAATAATCCATTAGGTTAAATGTGTATAGAGGTTTAAATTTGAGAGGAAGGGGCAAGTGCTTACTTGAATCGAAGAGGAGCAACTGGTGGAGTCACTAGGAAGTTCCTTAATAGGTTGGATTGTAATTCCTAGATGGTGACATATATGATGAGATAGGGAGGTCCATCAAAATAAAGGAGATAAACATCGAAGGAATTACCTTGAAAACATTAGAATCAGGATGAGATGAGGATGAAGAAGTAGCAGCCATAGGAACACCTAGAAGAACAAAGAAAAGATTAAAGATTGCCAACTCGTAAAAGCCAATATTGGTGAAATATAAGGGGCTTGCTTAGAAGAAGGGTAGGGAAATCTTAAAGAGACCTGAAAATAAGATTTAGATGAGGAGTAGAGGGTTTAGTGAGTAAGGATTTGATTCTTTGAAAATGAAAGCAAGGTATATTTATGGGCGAAATAGGAAAGGTGACCTTTGTGATAGTAGCCGAATGCCATAAGATATATAGGGGAAATTTTGAATTGGGTGATGATAAAGGCACCTTAGTAGGAAAAGAATAAAGACTCCTTGAGGGTTTTATAAAGACTCTCTTTTGAGGATTCAATTTCAAGGATAGTGAGCAAGGATGCTTTTTTTTTTAGTGAAGATTGACTTGAAATTTGAGGGGGAGATGAATAAGCCTCTCAAAACAATGTAGGGATTAGATCTTTACTGGGTCCAATGAATAAAGATGGGGAAAGATCATATGAGTGATTCTTGAGTAATTTAAAATTCAAATTAAAGCCAAAAATGAGATGAACTATTATATTAAATGAAAATGGTTGAGAGGTCACTAAGAAATTCGAGATATAAAATGTATTAGTACTTGAGGCTAAAGGGAAATAATTAAACGAAGGTTGTTGAGATTGATGGACAATCAAACACTATTTTGAACATTGATAATCATATTGATAAAGAACTAATGATTTTAAACAAGTCTACTTTGTAAAGTTAGAATCCGAGCAGCTTTGTGCGACCGCTTGAACTGTTGACCAAGCAACCGCACAAATTCAGCATGAGCACATAACCAAACTCACACAGATTTGCCAAGCCAAAAAAAATTAAATAGACATACACATGTGCCGAGCAGGGAACTAAACTAAAACATAGAGTGTTGAGTTGGATTTAGAACTGTTGAGCTAAGAGAATCAAGCTAAACGAGCTAAAAGCAATTTGTTGAAACAACCAAGCTAAGCATGCAGTGTAGCTCGATACAGAGCAAAGACTAGCCAACTACGGCAACTGAACTAAGTCTACAAATTACTAAAAGGACCACTTTCTCAGTGAGCGATGAAGTAAGGATGCTCAGTAGTCGTGCGACTGAACAAGTGAACTAAGCGACCGCACTGGATCAAGGTAAAAAATTCATAAACTCATAGAAGTGATAGCAGTCTCAGTGAGTGGTGAAGTCAGCCAGATCTTCGAGCAACCAACCTAGTCACCAGAGCAACCGTGCATGACAAAGAGCTAAAATACTAAAAAGAACATAAGGGATAACGGTCAGCTCTCGCTGTGCTTCTTCAACACTCAAAACCTTATGCGCCAGGTCTGAAAAACTGAGCGACCGCATAAGTCCCACTGATTTAAATCTTAGTGCCAAATACCTTGGACCAATGATAATCGAACATGTGGAAGAAGAAATTTAATTTTAATGGTAACTTTGCGCCGAGTAACCACACGGTGAGCTAGACGACCCATGACACAAAAGTATGGGCAAATGAGATTCTGTCAGACACCAAGATCTGACCATTGGAACTAACCGTTATACATAGCTTTCAAACTATGCGACTACACACCTAGTCAAGCGATTGCACATTGAGCTCCAAACACAGAATCAGTGGAAGACAAGCACTAAACATGTAGGAGCCACTTCAATTGGCTACATTAAGCCTAATGGCTATAAATACCATACGAAGCTTCATTTTTGTGATTAGAGAATACTTTGATTGCTATTGTAATTTCATTGAACAACATTTTTCATTATCTTGTCTAAAGATTAAAAGATCAAAACTCAAAAATCTTAGAGTGTTGGGTATGAGCATTAAACACCATATAAGTTTTAGTGTGAGCTTAGAAATACTTAGGTTGTGAGAGTGAGCCTAGGAAAACTCTTGTAAGGGTTATGAGGATTAATCTCAAACCATTGTTATAGTTTGGTGTGAGCTACGAAAAATGCCAAATTAGAGTTAAGCTTATAAAAACGTAAGACTAGTGAAACCTTAACAAGTTGTTAGCAAAGTGGATGTAGGATTAAGGTAAATTCGAACCACTATAATTCTTTGTGTTCTTTCTTCTCAAACTCTACTCCATCTCCATCTACATCCTATTCATCTCTTGCTTTTTAAGCTTTAAATTTACCATCATTCTTCAAACAAACAATTCACCCCCCCCCCCTTCCCTCTTGGTTGCTAGTTTGGGACAACAATTGGTATTAGAGCTAGTGAATTTCTTCAAACTTCATTGTGAAATTTTGATCCAAAATGGTAACCATTTCATCAATAAACAACTTCACACATGGAAACCTAAATTCATCCCTTAAACCTTACTTCGATGGAACGGATTACTCTTATTGAAAACACAAGATGTTCTTTTTCCAAGATAGTGAAGGAATTGAGCTTTGGGATTTTGTTGAAAATGAGTGGAAACCTCTTACTCATGAAGTTGATGGTGTCAAAGTTCTTCTTCCTAAATCACAATGGTCAAGTGCCATTGTGAGAGATCGATTCGAGAACCAAAGGGCAGCCTCTATCTGGATGAATTCAATATCAAGAGATAAAGGTGGGAGAGTTCATCATCTCACTTGTGCATATTGCATTTGAAAAACTCTTGAAAAATATCATGAGGCTACTACCTAAGTGAGGCTCACCAAGAAAAAAAATGTATGTGCATGAGTATGAGTTATTCAAGATGAAGCCCAACGAAAATGTCACCGACATTACAAATCAATTGCTTGCCATTGTCAATGAATTAAAGAAATATGGCAAGATATATGATCAAGATGATGTTAATAGCAAGGTCTTGAGAGCAATTAGAGCAAAGAAGAATTTTGAGTCTAAAGTTTTTTCAATTAAAGAAGCTTGTGACCTTAGCTCTTTAAGAACCGATGAACTTGTTGGAAAGCTACTCATCTTCTAATTGCACACCAAAAGAGAAGAAGAGCAAGGTGAAAAGGATAAAAAGAAAGTAATAGCTCTCAAAGCCATTAAAGAAGTTGAGAGCTCAAATGATGAAGAGAGTGATGATGAAAAAGAATTGGCTATGCTATCTAAAAGGATAAGTGATTGGAAGAGAAAGAGAAGATTACAAGCTAACAAAGATACATTTCCTAAATCCTCTTTCAAAGATAAAGATACAAAGAATGAAGTGAAATGCTATGAATTTGGCAAATCCGGTCACATCAAGTCGGATTTTTTCAAATTGAAAAGCAAGAAGAAGTGGGATAAGAAAAAGAAGAGATCACTCAAAGCCACATGGGATGATGACTCCTCAAGTGAAGAAGAAGTGGAAAATACAAATCTATGTCTCATGGCTATTAAAGATGACAATAACTCCAAAAAGGTAAGTACTTCATCCTTAAACTTAATTGCATATGATAATGATGTTGATGATGCCTTATATGAGAATGGCTTGATTGAGCATATGAACCTTAAAATAGAAAAGTATTTCTTTAAGATGAAATTTTATAATGATAAATATTCCAAATTAGAAAAGGATTTTGTGTCTTTTAAAAAAACTCTGCATTAGAATTGAAGACCTCAAATGAAAACTTGTTGAAATCAATTGATGAAATGACTAAAAACTTAAATGGCTTAGAAAATGTGATAAAGCAAAATAAAACATTCAAGGATGAAATAAATGAGCTAAAAGAGTCAATTTTAAAATTTCACAAGGAAAAAGAGGCCTTAGATACATTGATCAAAAATCAAAGACCACCCTCCATGAAACATGGTTTAGGGTTCATTGATTCATCTTACACTTCATCTAATGCACCAATATTTGTTACAGCTTCTACAACACAAACATCTAGTGTTGATGTTATAAAGAACACTTGTGCACAAACCAAGCCTAAAAATCCTAAAAGGATTACTTGGGTTCACAAGGCTCTAGAACTAAAGTTCCAAGAGAAAGTCATGCATTCATATCTCAAAGGCATGTACATAAACGCAAAAATGTACAAAAACAATCTCATTCAACACACACTTGCAATTGTGTGCATGGTTCATTGAATTCTAATAAGAAAGTGCATAAGTATAAAACCATGTATCAATGCACTTATTGTATGAAATTTGGACATAAGAGCACATTTTTCTATATTAGGAAGGCTCATCTTAAGTTAAAGGATCATTCTATTACTAACCCCCAAGGACCCAACTTCATTTGGGTACCTAAAAAAAGATGAACACTGTTATTTTATAGGTTTGCCTAAAATCCGCTATCAATGAAAATATTTGGGTTGTAGATAGTAGATGCTCAAGGCATATGACAGGTAATGCAAAGCTCTTTACAACACTTACTTACAAGCATGGAGGTAATTTAACTTTTGGTAATAATGATAAAGATAAAATCATTGGTATTGGTTCAGTTGGCATACTTAGTAAGAATATGATTGATAATGTTTGGCTTATTGATGGGTCAAAGCACAATTTACTTAGTGTAAGTCAATTATGTGATAAAGGTTATGATGTAAGTTTAAACTCCAAAGGATGCAAAGTTACCAATGCAAATGGTGAGATTTTATCCAAAGGAGTTAGAATTGGCAATACATATAAAATTGACTTATGTTCTAATAATACATTTGAATGTTTGATTACCATTAATAATGATACTTGGATATGGCATAGAAGACTAGGACATGCTAGTATGGATCACTTACAATACATTAGCAAAGAAGAATTAGTTGATGGTCTCCCTAAAGTAAAATTTGATAAAGATACGACTTGTGAACCCTGTAAATTTGGTAAGAAAAATAAAAGTTCATTCAAATCTAAGAACATTGTAAGCACTTCTAGACCAATAGAACTCATTCACATAGACTTGTTTGGACTAAATAGAGTTGCTAGATTAGGTGGCAAGTTATATGCATTTGTACTTGTGGATGATTACTCAAAGTTTACATGGGTTAATTTCTTAGCTCAAAAGAATAAAGCTTTCAATTATTTTAAAATATTTACAAAAAAGAGTTCAAAATGAAAAAGGCTATGTAATCACATCTATTAGGAGTGATTATGGCAAAGAATTTAAAAATGAGCACTTTGAAAATTTTTTCAATGAGCTTGGTAACTAACATAACTTTATTGGCCCACTCTGTTTAGAGATAGCTACGAATTTGTAAATCATTGTGATCGTTGCCAAAGAAATAGAAATATTTCATCTCGTGATGAAATGCCCCAAAATGAGATTTTAGTTTGTGAAATTTTTGATGTATGGGGGATAGATTTTATGGGACCCTTTCCAAATTCATTTGGTAACAAATATATTCTTGTAGCTATAGACTATATATCTAAATGGCCTGAAGCCCAAGCCTTGGCAACCAATGATGCTAGGGTTGTGGTGAAAGTTTTGAAGAAATTGTTTTCTCGATTTGGTACACCAAAAGCAATTATAAGTGGTAGGGGCATTCACTTTTGTAACTTTCAGCTTGCGAAAGTTTTCAAAAGATTAGGAGTTACACATAGATTTGCTACTCCCTATCATCCCCAAACTAGTGGCCAAGTTCAGAACACGAATAGGGAGATTAAAAGAATCTTGGAAAAAGCTGTAGAGCGATCCCGAAAGGATTGGTCCGAGAAATTGGACAATGCTGTATGGGCTTTTAGGACTGCATTCAAAACTCCCTTGGGCACTACACCATTTAGGTTGGTATATGGAAAAGCTTGCCATTTACCTGTTGAAATTGAGCATAATGCATATTGGGCCATCAAACAGATTAACCTTGATCTAGCTTGTGCAGGTGAAAGGCAAAAATTACAGGTAAACGAGTTAGACGAGTGGAGATTGCAAGCTTATGACAATGCGAGAATGTATAAGGAACGTACCAAGAGATGACACGATGCTCGCATTAAGGAACCGAAAGAGTTTCAAGCGGGAGATCAGGTATTACTGTACAATTCAAGGCTTCGACTCTTTCCAGGTAAGTTGAAATCTCGATGGTCTGGTCCTTTTACTGTCAAGGAAGTTTTCCCCTACGGAGTGGTTGAAATAACTCACCTGGAAAAAGAAAATTTTAAGGTCAATAGGCATAGGCTCTAACTTTATTTTGGAGGGAAAATACAGGACCTAAAGGAGGTTTTACACCTCCAAGAATAGGAACATCTACCCTGAACGTCCAACTAATACAACGTTAAAGAAGTGCTGGGTGGGAGGCAACCCACCATGTTATTCGTTCTTTAAATTCTATGTCTTTAATTCTTGTATTTTTGAGTTGTTTTTTAAAAAAAAAAAATTGGGGTTTCTTCTAAGCTCTCCTTTAGTTTAGGCATACTCACATTGAGGACAATGTGAAATTTTAAGTGTGGGGTGCATTTTATGTTTTGTGTTTTCATTTTTAATTGCATTTTGTGTTTTAAGTTATCCTTGTTTAGGTTTAATTAATGTTTTTCTTGTTTTTCTTTGAATAAATGAATTTTGGAAAGTTCAGTTGTTATAAATATTGTTGATTGATGACCTTTGAATTTTTGAATCATGAATTTGAGAATTGAGTAGAATTGGTGCTTATTGTCAATTTTGTTGGTTTTTCTTTGCATTACCATCAACCTAGTGAGGAATTGAGCCGTCAACTTATTATTCTTTGTGTGGAAAAACATCTTTGATTGATGACTTGCTAGAACTTGCTTTGATATACATTTTAAGACTACATAAAAATTTCAATTTGGCATCAAGATGATTAAGGCAATTAGGTGAACCCACTTTGGCTTAAAAAGACCAACCCTAATTTTAACCTTAGTTAGCCAATTTTGAGCCTATTTAGTTTTTCCTTTTCTTTCTTTTTCACAACATCATTAGCTTGAACCTTGTTGTTTTAATTCTTACCCTTTCATTATGTCAAGAGCATTTTAAGAACGTTTATGACCAAGTGTTGTGTTGAATTAAGTGTGGGGTTAAATTTAGTAGGTTTAAAATTGCAAAGTATAAAAAAATCAAAATCAAATAAAAAGAAGAAAAATAAGAATAATTGTTGTTATTGTTGAAAGGGTTGGAATATGTTTTAGAAATAATCATTGCATGATGTAATAAGTGAGTTCCCTTGAAAAGTCCTGTAAATGTCAAGGGGTAGATAAGAGGAATGTGTTTTGGAACCATTAGGTGATACATATGATCGGTTACTTCATTCTTGAAGTGCCCTTGAACTTAATGATTAAGCTCACATTTCCTAAATGCCATGCCTCTGCCTTAACCCCATTACGACCCAATAAAAAACCTTTTGATTGATGCTTGATTGTAATTAAGTAGTGGAGGTTTGATAGATAAGAAAGCCTATGCCAATAATCTTTCATTGATTGTTATGAGTGTAAACACCACCTTGATCAAACACTTTCTAACAGTTGGTAAGGGAGTGACAACATGGGTTATGCATGGAAAGCCACTTAATTGCATTGGTACCGATTTTGTTTGATTTAATATTGATTGCGGATTTAAGGATAGGGAAGTCTTGATGCAATTTTTATAACTCTTGATCTCGAAAAAAATTTTTGTGTTTAGCCTTGCTTGGGGACAAGCAAGGATTTAAGTGTGGGATATTTGATAAGAGTGTTTTTATACTTGTTTTTAGTATGATTTCTATATGTTTTTAGCTAATGTTTCATTTGATTTTGGTTTAAAGTTTGTTTTAAGTGTTTATTTTAGGTCAAAGTGCAAAAACTCCCTTAGATGATCAAAATAATGAAGAAAAAGCATGAAGCAAGCAAGACACGGCCAAGCCAAAGCAAGCCTGGCCGTGTCCCTCAAATTTATCTCAAGACAGTAGCTGACACGGCCAGGTGACACGCCCAAGTCACTGGCCGTGTCTCTCCCAAAGAGCAAAAACCAAAGAACCAAGCAAAGAAGGAAAAATGAAGAACAGAAGCTAACACTGGCAAGTGACACGGCCAAGCCAATGGCCATGTCACATGACACGGCCACAAGCTTGGCCGTGTCCCATGCCCAGCCAAAGAACAAAAGAAGAAAAGAAACAGGCAGAAGGTGACACGGCCAAGTGGCTTGGCCGTGTCCCAAAGAAAAGCATGAGACACGGCCAAGCCACTCATGGCTTGGCCGTGTCACCTCATGAAGCCAAAGAGAAAAGAAAGAAAGGAAGGAAGGCAGTGATGGACACGGGCAAGTGGCTTGGCCGTGTCCCAAAGAAAAAAAAATGAGAGACACGGCCAAGCCATTCAAAGCTTGGCCGTGTCACCTAGAAGGAAACAAGGAAAGAGAGGGCAGAAGGTGACATGGCCAGCAAGCTTGGCCGTGTCACCTAGGACAACTTTGAAACGTTCAAATTCTTTTGCAGACAAGTGGAAAACAAAGACTAGTTTTGGTCAAAAGTAACATTAGACAAAAGAAAAAGCTTACCTAATTTGAGGAAAAGAAAGATTGAACAAAGGGAATGTGGGAGACAAGGTGAGTTGGAGGTGAGTTGGAAGATTGACTTGAGCTTTGGAGGGAAATAAAAAGAGAAGAAGAGGAAGTTTTTTAGGGGACTTTTGCTGGAGCTAGAAACGGGAAGGCTGGAACAAGGGAGAAGGAGCCAACAACTGAAGCAAAGAGGAGGGTTTTGAGCTGAGTTTGAAGAAGGAGATACATCTTGTACAAGCCCTAAACCAAGAATCAAGGATTGAAGTGAAGAAATACAAATTATTCATCATGGATTGTTTGGTTTCTTTTACTCATTTATCTTGCTCTGTTTTTCTGGTTTTGAACATGAACTAATTCCTTCTCTATCTAGATATTGATGAACCCTAGCTTATTTGTATGGATTGAATAATTATATTTAGTTGAATCATTTGATTGAGTTGTTTTATTCTTATGATGCTTAATGATTTATTTCCAATTGATAATAGCATGCTTATTGATTGGTTGCAATTTTCATATTATTGACTTGAGAAAGCTTGATATGAATTGACTACTCATAAGGGTTGAGGATTGATTGGGGTGCTAGAGATAGACTTACAAGATTCTTTGGTTTATAATTCCTTGTTCTTAATGCATGATCTATTTAATTGTGTTTTGAGAAGAGATTCCGGCACTCTACTTAGTGATTAGGGATTAATTCACTCGAGAGAGGTTTTAGTCTAAGTTAGAGGAATGTCAACTCAACTCTATTGAATGATTTAACTGAATTGATTGTTTATAAATATCATTGAGGCTAGGGGGATTCAAAATCTGGATAGTATTATTATCATCAATCCTATTTACATAACATTTAATCTTCCCTTACTTCCAGTTATTAAATTAGTTGTTTTTAATTACAAAGCATCACACAATCATTAATTTGCTAAACAATGGTTAAGATTTGAACTAGTACTTGGCCTTGTCCCAGTGGAATGATAACTCACTCACTACTATATTACTTGGGCGACCCGTGCACTTGCGATATAGCCATAGCGCAGCTCGCGCGCACCAAGTTTTTGGCATTGGTTCTTGCTTGTCGATTATCAATTTAGGTATTCCTCCCTGTTTATGACCAGAGGTAACTCATTCCAATTGTTTGAGTTAGACCCAGAGCTAGAAAGAACATTAAGGAGAAAGCGAAAGGAAGAAGGGGAGGCAGTTTTGGAAGACACAGAAAAAGAAATAAATCTGGATATAGATAAAGAATAAGAGTTTGAAGTGATGGAAGGAGCTGGACCAAGAACAATGCAGGAGTTTGCTAAGCCCAATCTCAATGGAGCTGAATCTAGTATCCGGAGGCCGACAATTGCTGCAAACAACTTCGAAATAAAAGCAAATGTAATTCAAATGATGCAGCAGACTTGCCAATTCTATGGGTTTCCTGATGAAGATCCTAATGCACATATTGAGAATTTTCTGGAGATATGTGACACATTCAAGATAAATAATGTCTCAGATGATGCAATTAGGCTAAGGTTGTTCCCATTTTCCCTTAGAGATAGACCGAAGAAATGGCTGAAATCTTTTTCTCCAGGAACCTTCACCACATGGGGTCAGTTGGTAGAGAAATTCCTAGAGAAATACTTTCCACCATCCAAAACTGCTAAGTTGAAGAATGATATCTCATCCTTTCTGCAACAAGATGGTGAGACCCTTTATGATGTCTGGGAAAGATTTAAAGATTTGCTGAGAAGGTGTCCTCATCATGGACTTCCACTATGGCTTCAAATTCAAACATTTTACAATGGGTTGAATTATGTAAGTAAGCAATCCATTAATGCAGCAGCTGGTGGTACCATAAACAACAAGACACCTGAACAAGCAAGGGATTTAATTGAAGACATAGCTATCACCAATTATCAGTGGCACGCCCCAAGGGAACAAGGAAAGCTGAAGGTCATGGGTTCACACCAATTAGACCCTATGGTGGCTTTGACAGCCCAATTGGAGCATTGAATAAAAGATTTGATTCCTTGACTTCTTCTTCTGGGAAAGTTATGCAGGTGATGTCTTGTGAATGGTGTGGGAGTGGACATCAAAGTCAAGAT
Organism: Garcia nutans; assembly: GCA_947685225.1. Lineage (NCBI taxonomy): Eukaryota > Viridiplantae > Streptophyta > Magnoliopsida > Malpighiales > Euphorbiaceae > Garcia > Garcia nutans. Next base: position 33,554,562 of record CANTUV010000013.1, read on the forward strand.
TGCCAAAGTGGCAACATGTTTGCTAGGCAAGAGCAAGTAGATTATGTTAGAAATATGCCAAGGCAATAGCAGAATAACCCCTACAGCAACACATACAATCCGGGGTGGAGAAATCATCCAAATTTCTCATGGAATAATCAAAATAATCCAAGACCTCCCACTGGATTCCAGCAGCCCCAACATCAAGAAGCAGCCCCTCCAAGAAAGAGTAGTTTGGAGGACATGATGGAGAAATTTATAGTAGCTTCTGAAACTAGGCTCCAATCAACTGAAACCACCCTAAGAAATCAGCAAGCCTCTATTCATAATTTGGAGAATCAGGTGGGGCAAATTGCCAAGATGCTCAGTGAGAGACCACAAGGGAGTTTACCTAGCAACACTGAGGCAAATCCTAAAGAGCAACTTAAGGCAATTACACTAAGTAGTGGAAAAGAGATCAAGGGTAATGTGGAAAAGAAAAGGGCTGAAGTACAAGAAAAAGAAAAAGAAGACGATCCTCCTGTCACTTCGGGAGAGAAAGCTGCACTTGAAAGTGAGAGAGAGAAGCAGCCACAAGAAAGCAGCCCCAATTTAAAGGAATACCGACCTAGAGTACCCTATCCGGCAAGGTTGAACAAGGACAAGATTAATGCTCAGTTCGGTAAGTTTATTGAACTTTTTAAACAATTGCACATTAATATTTCATTTGCTGAAGCTTTGTCACAAATGCCTAAGTATGCTAAATTTTTGAAAGATATCCTTTCTAACAAAAGGAAACTTGAGGAAGTGTCTTTAGTGCATTTATCTGAAAAGAGTTCGGCAATTTTGCAAAGAAGGTTACCTAAGAAGTTAAAAGATCCAGGTAGTTTTACCATTCCATGTTTTATAGGTAATCTTGAGGTTAAAAGTGCATTAGCGGATTTGGGGGCTAGCATAAGTGTTATGCCCTATAAAATGTTTAAAGAGTTAGGCATTGGTAAACCTAAACCAACACTCATGACCATTCAACTTGCTGATAAATCGGTAGTCCATCCTCGTGGCAATATAAAGGATGTGTTGGTAAAAGTCAGGGATTTCATTTTCCCCAATGATTTTGTTGTCATTGATATTGATGAGGATGCGGATGTTTCACTTATTCTTGGTAGGCCATTTTTAAATATAGCCCGTGCCCTTATCAATGTACATGATGGCACATTAACTTTGAGAGTGGGTGATGAGAAGGTTATTTTTAGGATACATGATGCCATTAAACATTCACTTTCATTTGATGAGGCAGAATCATGCAATGATGTTATCGAGCATGAGACCGTAAATTGTGTTACTAACGTTGTTTCCAAGGATCCCCTTGAGTTGTGTTTATTGCAAGAAAATGTTGAGGATCAAGAAGCAATGGAGCAGCTTGCTTTTCTTGAAGCAAGCAAATCGTTCAAACGCAGGGCATATGAGACTATTGAGATGCCAAAGGAAGAAAAGCCAAAACCATCGGTGATTGATCCACCCAACTTGGAACTGAAACCTCTTTCGGATCACCTTGAGTATGGATTTCTGGCGAAGAAAAAGAAACTGCCAATAATTTTGAGTTCCCATCTATCTTTTGAGCAAAAGGAGAAGCTTATGCAGTTGTTGCAGAAACATAAACAAGTGATAGCTTGGAAGATAGCAGACATAAAGGGTATCAATCCATCCTATTGCACTCACAAGATATTGATTGAAGATGAATTCAAACCAGTAGTGCAACCACAACGGAGACGAAATCCAAAGATGAAAGATGTAGTGAAGACTGAAGTGATCAAACTACTAGATGCAGGGATTATCTATCCGATCTCAGATAGCCCTTGGGTGAGCCCAGTTCAGGTAGTACCAAAGAAAGAAGGGATGACAGTGGTCCCTAATGAAAATGATGAGCTGATCCCAACAAGAACAGTTACCGGTTGGAGGGTTTGCATTGACTACAGAAAATTGAATGATGCAACTAGAAAGGATCACTTTCCTTTACCCTTCATTGATCAAATGTTGGAGAGGTTATCAGGCCATGAGTACTACTGCTTTTTGGATGGCCTTTCAGGCTATTTCCAAATTCCTATTGCACCGGAAGATCAAGAGAAAACTACATTCACCTGCCCATATGGGACATTCGCATATCGAAGAATGTCATTCGGGTTGTACAATGCATCTGCAACTTTCCAAAGGTGCATGATAGCAATCTTTGATGAGCTTATGGAGGATATTATGGAGGTATTTATGGATGACTTCTCGGTCTATGGTAGCTCATTTGAAAGATGTTTGGAAAACCTTGAAAGAGTCTTGATGAGATGTGATGAAACCAATTTAGTGCTTAATTGGGAAAAGTGTCATTTCATGGTTCAAGAGGGAATCGTGTTGGGACACAAAATTTCAAGCAATGGCATTGAGGTGGATCGGGCAAAGGTAGATATAATTGAGAAGTTAACACCACCCACATCTGTGAAGGCCATCAGAAGTTTTCTAGGACATGCGGGTTTTTATCGGAGGTTCATTAGAGATTTTTCTAAGATAGCCCGTCCATTAACAAGACTCCTTGAGAAAGATGTGAACTTTGTCTTTGATGAGGAATGTTTGAGAGCATTCACAACTCTTAAGGAGAAATTGACCCATGCTCCAATCATGGTAGCTCCCAATTGGAGTCTACCGTTTGAACTAATGTGTGATGCAAGTGACTTTGCAGTGGGAGCAGTCTTGGGTCAACGCAAGGAGAAATACTTCTAGCCTATCTACTATGCAAGCAAATCCTTGAACACAGCTCAAGCTAATTACACAACTACAGAGAAAGAGCTGCTGGCTGTGGTTTTTGCTTTTGACAAGTTTAGATCATATCTAATCTTGTCAAAAGTGATTGTTTATATAGATCATTCGGCTTTGAGGTATTTATTTGCGAAAATTGATGCAAAGCCGAGGCTAATCCTTTGGGTTTTGTTGTTGCAAGAATTTGACTTGACAATTCAAGACAAGAAGGGAGCTGAAAATCTAGTAGCAGATCACCTTTCTCGCTTGGAGAATCCAACCTTGGAGAGGTTTGAAGAAGGGGACATTGATGATCACTTCCCCGATGAGCAGCTGTACGCCATGGTAAGTGAGGTAAGTAACTTAAATTTTGAAACACCTTGGTTTGCAGATTTTGCTAACTATTTGGCTGTTAGGGAACTTCCTGAGAACTTAACTTATTAAGCAAAGAAGAAATTCTTTTTTGATTTAAAATATTACTTTTGGGAGGATCCCTTTTTGTTTAGATTATGTAAGGATCACATGATCTGACGATGTGTGGCATGGCCCGAAACAATGAACATTCTTAGTCAATGCCATGCTGGACCAGCTGGTGGTCATATGGGGGCCAATAGAACTACTCAAAAGGTACTAAAATCAGGATTTTATTGGCCCACTCTATTTAGAGATAGCTACGAATTTGTAAATCATTGTGATCGTTGCAAAAGAACTGGAAATATTTCATCTCGTTATGAAATGCCCCAAAATGGGATTTTAGTTTGTGAAAATTTTTGATGTATGGGGGATAGATTTTATAGGACCCTTTCCAAATTCATTTGCTAACAAATATATTCTTTTAGCTATAGACTATGTATCTAAATGGCCTGAAGCCCAAGCCTTGGCAACCAATGATGCTAAGGTTGTGGTGAAATTTTTGAAGAAATTGTTTTCTCGATTTGGTACACCAAAAGCAATTATAAGTGATAGGGGTACTCACTTTTGTAACTTTCAGCTTGCGAAAGTTTTCAAAAGATTAAGAGTTACACATAGATTTGCTACTCCCTATCATCCCCAAACTAGTGGCCAAGTTGAGAACACGAATAGGGAGATTAAAAGAATCTTGGAAAAAACTGTAGAGCGATCCCGAAAGGATTGGTCCGAGAAATTGGACAATGCTGTATGGGCTTTTAGGACTGCATTCAAAACTCCCTTGGGCACTACACCATTTAGGTTGGTATATGGAAAAGCTTGCCATTTACCTGTTGAAATTGAGCATAATGCATATTGGGCCATCAAACAGATTAACCTTGATCTAGCTTGTGCAGGTGAAAGGCAAAAATTACAGGTAAACGAGTTAGACGAGTGGAGATTGCAAGCTTATGACAATGCGAGAATGTATAAGGAACGTACCAAGAGATGGCACGATGCTCGCATTAAGGAACCGAAAGAGTTTCAAGCAGGAGATCATGTATTACTATATAATTCAAGGCTTCGACTCTTTCCAGGTAAGTTGAAATCTCAATGGTCTGGTCCTTTTACTGTCAAGAAAGTTTTCCCCTACGGAGTGGTTGAAATAACTCACCCGAAAAAAGGAAATTTTAAGGTCAATGGGCACAGGCTCAAACTTTATTTTGGAGGGGAAATACAGGACCTAAAGGAGGTTTTACACCTCCAAGAATAAGAACATCTACCCTGAACGTCCAACTAATACGACGTTAAAAAAGTACTGGGTGGGAGGCAACCCACCATGTTATTCGTTCTTTTAAATTCTATGTCTTTAATTCTTGTATTTTGAGTTGTTTTTAAAAAAAAATTTGGGGTTTCTTCTAAGCTCTCCTTTAGTTTAGGCATACTCACATTGAGGACAATGTGAAATTTTAAGTGTGGGGTGCATTTTATGTTTTGTGTTTTCATTTTTAATTGCATTTTGTGTTTTAAGTTATCCTTGTTTAGGTTTAATTAATGTTTTTCTTGTTTTTCTTTGAATAAATGAATTTTGGAAAGTTCAGTTGTTATAAATATTATTAATTGATGACCTTTGAATTTTTGAAGCATTAATTTAAGAATCGAGTAGAATTGGTGCTTATTGTCAATTTTGTTGGTTTTTCTTTGCATTACCATCAACCTAGTGAGGAATTGAGCCGTCAACTTATTATTCTTTATGTGAAAAAATATCTTTGATTGATGACTTGCTAGAACTTGCTTTGATATACATTTTAAGACTACATAAAAATTTCAATTTGGCATCAAGATGATTAAGGCAATTAGGTGAACCCACTTTGGCTTAAAAAGACCAACCCTAATTTTAACCTTAGTTAGCCAATTTTGAGCCTATTTCGTTTTTCCTTTTCTTTCTTTTTCACAACATCATTAGCTTGAACCTTATTGTTTTAACTCTTACCCTTTCATTAGGTAAAGAGCATTTTAAGAACGTTTATGACCAAGTGTTATGTTGAATTAAGTGTGGGGTTAAATTTAGTAGGTTTAAAATTGCAAAGTATAAAAAAAATCAAAATCAAATAAAAAGAAGAAAAATAAGAATAATTGTTGTTATTGTTGAAAGGGTTGGAATATGTTTTAGAAATAATCATTGCATGATGTAATAAGTGAGTTCCCTTGAAAAGTCCTGTAAATGTCAAGGGGTAGATAAGAGGAATGTGTTTTGGAACCATTAGGTGATACATATGATCGGTTACTTCATTCTTGAAGTGCTCTTGAGCTTAATGATTAAGCTCACATTTCCTAAATGTCATGCCTCTGCCTTAACCCCATTACGACCCAATAAAAAACCTTTTGATTGATGCTTGATTGTAATTAAGTAGTGGAGGTTTGATAGATAAGGAAGCCTATGGCAATAATCTTTCATTGATTGTTATGAGTGTAAACACTACCTTGATCAAACACTTTCTAAGAGTTGGTAAGGGAGTGACAACATAGGTTATGCATGGAAAGCCACTTAATTGCATTGGTATCGATTTTGTTTGATTTAATATTGATTGCGGATTTAAGGATAGGGAAGTCTTGATGCAATTTTTATAACTCTTTATCTCGAAAAAATTTTTTGTGTTTATCCTTGCTTGGGGACAAGCAAGGATTTAAGTGTGGGATATTTGATAAGAGTGTTTTTATACTTGTTTTTAGTATGATTTCTATATGTTTTTAGCTAATGTTTCATTTGATTTTGGTTTAAATTTTGTTTTAAGTGTTTATTTTAGGTCAAAGTGCAAAACTCCCTTGGATGATCAAAATAATGAAGAAAAAGCATGAAGCAAGCAAGACATGGCCAAGCCAAAGCAAGCCTGACCGTGTCCCTCAAATTTATCTCAAGACAGTAGCTGACACGGCCAGGTGACACGCCCAAGTCATTGGCCGTGTCTCTCCCAAAGAGCAAAAACCAAAGAACCAAGCAAATAAGGAAAAATGAAGAACAGAAGCTGACACTTGCAAGTGACACGGCCACAAGCTTGGCCGTGTCCCATGCCCAGCCAAAGAACAAAAGAAGAAAAGAAACAGGCAGAAGGTGACACGGCCAAGTGGCTTGGCCGTGTCCCAAAGAAAAGCATGAGACACGCCTCATGAAGCCAAAGAGAAAAAAAAAAGAAAGGAAGGAAGGCAGTGATGGACACGGCCAAGTGGCTTGGCCGTGTCCCAAAGAAAAAAATGAGAGACACGGCCAAGCCATTCAAAGCTTGGTCGTGTCGCCTAGAAGGAAACAAGGAAAGAGAGGGCAGAAGGTGACACGGCCAGCTTTTGCAGACAAGTGGGAAACAAAGACTAGTTTATGTCAAAAGTAACATTAGACAAAAGAAAAGCTTGCCTAATTTGAGGAAAAGAAAGATTGAACAAAGGGAATGTGAGAGACAAGGTGAGTTGGAGGTGAGTTGGAAGATTGACTTGAGCTTTGGAGGGAAATAAAAAGAGAAGAAGAGGGAGTTTTTGAGGGGACTTTTGCTGGAGCTGGAAACGGGAAGGCTGGAACAAGGGAGAAGGAGCCAACAACTGAAGCAAAGAGGAAGGTTTTGAGCTGAGTTTGAAGAAGGAGATACATCTTGTACAAGCCCTAAACCAAGAATCAAGGATTGAAGTGAAGAAATACAAATTATTCATCATGGATTGTTTGGTTTCTTTTACTCATTTATCTTGCTCTGTTTTTCTGGTTTTGAACATGAACTAATTCCTTCTCTATCTAGATATTGATGAACCCTAGCTTATTTGTATGGATTGAATAATTATATTTAGTTGAATCATTTGATTGATTTATTTTATTCTTATGATACTTAATGATTTATTTCCAATTGATAATTGCATGCTTATTGATTGGTTGCAATTTTCATATTATTGACTTGAGAAAGCTTGATATGAATTGACTACTCATAAGGGTTGAGGATTGATTGGGGTGCTAGAGATAGACTTACAAGATTCTTTGGTTTATAATTCCTTGTTCTTAATGCATGATCTATTTAATTGTGTTTTGAGAAGAGATTCCGGCACTCTACTTAGTGATTAGGGATTAATTCACTCGAGAGAGGTTTTAGTCTAAGTTAGAGGAATGCCAACTCAACTCTATTGAATGATTTAACTGAATTGATTGTTTATAAATATCATTGAGGCTAGGGGGATTCAATATCTGGATAGTATTATTATCATCAATCCTATTTACATAACATTTAATCTTCCCTTACTTCCAGTTATTAAATTAGTTGTTTTTAATTACAAAGCATCACACAATAATTAATTTGCTAAACAACGGTTAAGATTTGAACTAGTACTTGGCCTTGTCCCCAGTGGAATGATAACTCACTCACTACTATATTACTTGGGCGACCTGTGCACTTACGGTATAGCCATAGCGCAGCTCGCACGCACCAGTGAACTCAATTAATTTGAGAGGAGCAAAGTATGAGAACTTGTTCCTAAACCGAAAGATCATCCTATTATAGGATGTAAATGGGTATATAGGAATAAGCTTGATGAAAATGGTCTCATTACTAGAAATAAAGCTAGATTGGTAGCCAAAGGCTATAACCAAGAAGAAGGCATTGACTATGATGGGATGTTTGCCCCCATTGCTAGATCAGAAGTCATTAGAATATTGCTTGCATTTACATGTCACATGAATTTTAAACTTTATCAAATGGATGTTAAAAGTGCATTTCTATATAGGTTTATAAATGAGGAAGTTTATGTTGAACAATGTAACACCCCCACACCCAATATACGTACACCACATACACCCCCATATATAATACACGTATGCTGGATATAGGAGTGTCACAGTCCATTTTAAACAAACCAATCTTTAAAACTTTATCATCAAATTATTGTAAATCAATCTAAGTAAACTTAAAATATTTAATCGTATATTATAGAAATCAATAGAGAAAACATTCCTTACTAAAATACATATTCGTATATCTTCATTACCCCAAAAGTTTATCCAAAACATTAGTTTAATAAGCAGCGAAAATGCAGCGAAGTATACATATATTTACATCAAAATCAATAAGCACAAAAATATAAAATTTATACATGATAGCAGTTTGTCTCTGATCTTAATGTCCACAACTAAACACTGCTCTCACAAACTCAAGCCTAGACTCGACTCGGTCTAGACGAGCTCTCCGACACAACCAGATCTACCCTATCACCTGCGCGATGAACCACAATCGCGCTAAGCAAAAAGCTTAGTGGTACAAACTTTGATTCAATATAGATCAATGCGATGCTAATGCACAATACATATGAATATATCAACTCATTACATTATAACTCAACATATTAATCATTTGCATCACATTTCATAATTCACATTTAAGTAAAGACAAACATGGGCCCAAAAAGGATCTAATATGTTATTCAAAGTTCAGAGTTACTGCTTTGGTCCATAATGACACCTTATGTCTAGCCCCGTAGGCAATTTATATATCCATGGATAATGTAACAGTTTCAGTCTCTTGAACCTCAACCCGGCTAGACCCTTAGGCCTCAGTATCTTGGTCCTCAACCCGGCTAAACTGTTACAGTTTTTAAGGCTTACGACCCAGTCTTTTCACCCCAAAAACATCACATTTATCAGCTGGGCTCAGCTTACGACTTGGTCTTTTCACCTGCCAAGCAATTCATAGGCATGCCGCCAAACCCAGAACTCTGAAAATTGAAAAACATACTAGGCACACAACTTATTCATTTATCTCATTATCAAATACTTTCATAATTCATTTCTTATTTCATTTCTCATAATCAAACTAGGCTCATTGCCTTATTATATCATCATTTTTCTCACCTTTCTCATTCTTCTCTTTTGTATTAATATCAATTAGTTACATTATGATTTCACATGTCTTGCCACATTATTCCATATTTCTTTTCATATACACTACATTACTCAATTGCATTGATACATTAACATAATTCACATCATGCATATCACAACATATAACTCATTCATCAATAATGTATCAATTAACTTAACACATTTCTCAACTAAACGTGTTAAGTCCCAATATCATGTAAATGTATGCAATCATTCAAAGTTTGTACGTACCTCTTAAAGCAACAACATCCCTCTATCAACTTCCTCTTCTAGGATATCCCTCAAACCTTGGTTAGGGTAACTCAATTCTCTTCAAAACCTAATCCAAATGTGATTATAAATACTCACTTAGTGTTACACATAAGAAAATAAGGATAAGAACTATCTAGGGCAAACTCTACACTTGACACGCTTAACAACACGGGCGTGTCCCTGACCATGCCCTAAACCCACAACACAGAAGCTTTGACACGCTCAGTGAGATGGGCGAGTCACTGCACGTGTCAATTCTCCTCCAACACAGAGCTATGACACGCTCAGTGACATGGGTATGTCACTGGACGTGTCAATCCACCAACAACACAGAAGCTGTGACACGCTCAGTGACATGGGCGTGTCACTGGACGTGTCACCAACCCAGAAAACAGAACTAACGACACTCCCAAAGACATGGTTGTGCTAATGGGCGTGTCAAGCCAAAAACCTAAAATCGACACTAAAACACCACATCCAACTATCATCTTCTTAAAACCCTTTTCCAGTCCAAACAACCTTAACCAAAACCATCAACATACCATAATAAATTTGAGTAAACATTAAAACAACTCAATTACAAACATCACAACACAATCACAACCATATATCACAACTCAAAGTCACAATACCCACAACTCTTGTCTCTTTCACCAAACTTAACCATTTTATCTTCAATCCAATCCCACAATCAAAGTTAACAAAACAAAACAACCTCAAACATACCAAATCAACCATAAACACATCAACAATAACCAATCCAACAAACCCAAAACATAAACTCAAAAGGAAATAAAGAAACAAGTTGGAAACCTAACAAAAATGAAGAAAATCCTTAAAACTCCAACTTGATCTCTTGAAATCCTTCAATTACTTGAGTTTTGGAAGCAACAAAATCTCTCCCTCTTGAAGATGGTGGTGATGGCTGGCCAAGGAAGAAAGAAGAAGAAGAAGATGAAGCAAAGTCAAATCACACTCTTTTAATCAAACACTTTCCCCAAATCACTCTCCACCAAGCAATTAACAATATAATAAAATAATAACCCAATTACATCATCTTCCACTAACTTAAATAAATCCATTTAAATACCAAAATATCTTTTGACCTATTAAACCCATTGACTTGTATATAATGTATATATCTCCATATACATAACATATACACACTCCTTCCTCTTATCCTTTCACTTAATTTAATATACACTTAAAATCATTTAATTAATTCTCAACAAATAATATTTCCAAAAATTTTAGGGCATCACTTGGGATATTACAATTCTCCCCCTCTACAAATAAATTTCATCCTCGAAATTATCTGATCTCAAGTCTGAAATAACTGAGGGTACTGATCTCGCATCATTTGCTCACTCTCCCAAGTTGCCTCTTCCTTAGCATGATTCTTCTAAAGAACCTTCACAAGTGGCACTTTCTTATTTCTCAACTCTTTCACTTTATGTGCCAAAATAGACACCGGTTCTTCCTCAAAAGTCATATCTGAATTCACCTCAATGGATCCCACTGACAAAATATGAGATGGGTCTGACCTGTACCTCCGTAGAATAGAAACATGAAAGACATTGTGGATTCTATCCAAATCAGGCAGCAAAGCGAGTCTATAGGCCACTGGTCTAACTCTTTCCAATACCTCATAAGGTCCAATGAAACGAGGACTCAACTTTCCTTTGCAGCCAAATCTCAAAATTTTCTTCCAAGGAGACACTTTCAGAAAAACTTTATCTCCAATACTGAACTCTATGTCTCTTCTCTTCAAATCTGAATAGGATTTCTGTTAATCTGAGGCTACTTTCAAACGATCCTGAATTATCTTCACTTTCTCTTTTATTTCTTTTATCAAATCAGGACCAACCAATTTACCTTCTCTAATCTCATTCCAACATAGAGGCGTCCTGCATCTTCTACCATACAATGCTTCGTAGGGTGCCATTTTAATACTGGACTGATGACTGTTGTTATAAGCAAATTCCATCAATGACAAGAATCAGTCCCAACTCCCATAGAATTCAATGACACAGCTCCTCAACATATCCTCTAAAATCTGTATCACTCTCTCTGACTGCCCATCTGTCTGAGGATGAAAAGCAGTGCTAAAATGTAACCGAGAACCCAAAGTATTATGCAAACTCTTCCAAAACCTTGAAGTAAACCGTGGATCTCGATCAAACACCAAAGAAATTGGGACTCCATGCAATCTCACTATCTCATGGATATACAGCTCAGCCAACTTCTCAAGAGAATAGTCCATCCGAACTGGAAGAAAATGAGCTGTCTTCGTCAACTGATCAACAATCACCCAAATTGTATCATGCTTCCTCTGAGTCAAAGGCAAACCAGTCACAAAATCCATTATCACTCACTCCCATTTCCATTTTGGCACTGTTAAAGGTTGAAGCAACCCCGAAGGAACTGGGTGCTCGGCCTTCACTCTCTGACAAGTGAGACATTTGGATACAAACTCCGCTATGTCCCTTTTCATACCTGACCACCAATAATGTTGCTTCAAATCATGAAACATCTTAGTATTTCCAGGGTGCATAGCAAAAGCCGACTGATGTGCTTCCTCCAATATCATCTTTTTCAATCTTGCCTCAATAGGAACACACAATCTATCTTTGTACCAAAGACTACCATAGCTCCTCACATGAAAATCTCTGCTCTCTCCTTTTTGACAATCCAAAACAATCTTCTGAATTTTCTCATCTGCCAACTGAGCTTCTCTAATATGATCCAACAAGACTGGCCTCAACTGCAACTGAGCCAACAAAACACCATCACTACAAGGCTCGAAGCTAGCATGTAGCGCTCTCAACTCAACAAGCAACAAGAGCTAATAAGCAGTCAAACCTGCTAAAGATTTTCGACTCAAGGCATCAGCAACAACATTCACCTTACCAGGATGATAATCAATCAAACAATCGTAGTCTTTAATCAACTCCAACCACCGTCTCTGCCGAAGATTTAGCTCTCTCTGAACACCCAAGTATTTCAAACTCTTATGATCCGTATAAATGAAACACTTCTCCCCATAAAGGTAATGTCACCAAATCATCAAAGCAAACACTATGGCTGCCAATTCCAAATCATGTGTCGAGTAATTCAACTCATACGGCTTCAACTGCCGAGAAGCATAAGCTATGACTCTACCCTCTTCCATCAAAACACAACCTAAACCACTATGTGAAGCATCACTGTAAATCACATATGGTTTATCTTCCACAGGCAAGGTAAGAACAGGAGCTTGAGTCAACATCTCCTTCAACTGCTCAAAGCTTACTTGACACTAATTTGTCCACACAAATCTAACTCCATTTCGAAGTAATCTGGTGAGTGGAGTAGCTATCAAAGAAAAACCTTTCGCAAACCGTCGATAATAGCCTGCCAAACCTAGAAAACTTCTAACTTCTGTCACTGACTTCGGTGGACTCCAATTCAAAATGGTCTCAACTTTACTTGGATCAACTCTTGTACCATCTGTTGAAACTACATGACCTAGAAAAGTCACTTGATCAAGCCAAAACTCACACTTAGCCAGCTTAGCATACAACTGCTTCTCTCTCAAGGTCCGCAATACAATCCGCAAGTGCTCATCATGATCCTCCTCATTACCCGAATACACCAAAATATCATCAATAAAAATCACCATAAACTGATCTAGATAGGGTCTAAACACCATATTCATCGAATCCATGAAAGCTGTTGGTGCATTCGTCAATCCTAAAGGCATCACCAAGAACTCATAATGTCCATACCTTGTGCGAAAAGCTGTCTTAGGAACATCTTCCTCTCTGATTCTCAACTGATGGTACCCTGATCTCAGATTAATCTTAGAGAAAACTGCTGCTCCTTTCAATTGATCAAAGAGATCATCTATCTGAGGCAAACGATACTTGTTCTTGATGGTCACTTTATTCAACTGCCTATAATCAATGCACAATCTTAAGGTATCATCCTTCTTCTTCACAAACAAAATAGGAGCTCCCCACGGAGAAATACTAGGGCGAACAAACCCTTTATCCAACAACTCCTGCAACCGCACCTTCAGCTCTCTCAACTCAGCAGGTGCCATTCGATAGGGAGTAATAGAGATGTGAGTGGTACTGGGCAACAATTCGATAACTCAACCTCTCTCTCAAGGATATCCCTGGCAACTCCTTAGGAAAAACATTTGGAAATTCAGCAAGTATGGGTATACTATCAAGTTGAGAACCCATTACTCTAGTATCTACAACATGAGCAAGATAAGCATCACACCCTTTCCGAATCATCCTCCTAACTGCAACAGCTAAAACAAATATGGATGCAAGTTGTCTCTGCTCACTAGATACTATCACACTCCTACCATCACCGGTTCTAAGGGTAACACATTTCTTCTGACAATCTACTACAGCCCCATGCTTAGACAACCAATCCATGCTTAAGATCAAATCATACTCCTTAAAAGGCATTTCAATCAAATCACCGAGAAACTTCTCATCCTGAGCAACAACTGGACTATCTCGATGCACCTTACTCACCACAACACTATGCCCTAAAGGATTTGTCACCAAGACATCAAATCCTAGGGACTTATAGTGCAATTCAGACACAGGCAAGATGGATGCACTTATATATGAATGCATAGATCTAGGATCTAACAGAGCAAGAACTGAAATACCAAATAAAGAAAATGTACCCGCAATGATGGTTAAAGCATTCGGCTGCCTCTGCATCACATACACTCACTGTGATGGCCCAGCCTCATCAAGCCTACTGCCTCTGGATGTAGAACCTCCTCTCTAACCAAACTCAGGTCTACCACCTCTACTAAAACCTCTACCACTACGATCTCCTCTGACACTAGGTCGAGAAACTGTAGAATCTACCTGCCTATCCTCCTGTAGCTCAGGATAATCTCTGATGAAATGGTCAGGTGACCCGCATCTAAAACACACAACTGGTCCACCTATCTTCCAACAAACACCCCCATGTATCCTACCGCAATAGACACTTGTAGGTGGAGTAGATCTCTGAGCCACTGGGGTCAGTACACTAGCCACAGAAACTGTAGGTCTCGATCTTTGCATCTGATGTGGTACTAACTTAGCAGGCTGCCTCTGGCCCCTACTGAACCTCTGAAAATGACCTCCTTGGCCTCTGTTTGCAGATGAAGGCCCTGCCTCAAACTGAGATCTCCTAACTCTGGTCTCCTCCTCAGTAGCAGCTGCTGTAATACCCTGTGCTCTCACAACACTCCTGGCTGTTGCAACTAGCTGGGAAAGATCCTAATACTGGAAACCAGCAACAATACACATAATAGAGGGTCTCAACCCCTCCTCAAATCTCCTACACCGGTCTATCTTATCTGAAATAATCCCACCGGCATAATGTCTCAACCGGATGAACTCTACCTCATACTCTGTCACCGTCCGGTTATCCTACCTCAAATTCAGAAACTCCATCTTTTTAGCATCCTTATACTCCCTCGGAGTATACTTCTGCTCAAACTCCCGCAGAAAATCATCATAAGACAAGGTCAGTGGATCATCCATGGCATGTGGAACCATCTTCCACCAATCATAAGCATCTTTCTGTAGAAGAGATCTAGCATAATCAAATTTCTCTTCAGGAGTGGCTTGCAACTGGATGAATACCCTCTGAACTCTATCCAACCACTGCTCAGCTACTGCAGGATCTATAGTACCAAAGAAGTCCTCAGCTTTGAACTTCCTCAATTTATCATACTGCCTCACCGGTACTTGTGGCTGCAGTTGTAGTGGCGGCTGCTGCACTGGAGCCTGCCTCAACAAATCTACCATATGCCGTAACCAAACCGGCAGAATCTCATCAGTAGCTGGTCTCTCTGGCATAGGAGCAGGTGCCTCACCATCTACCTCAACCCTAGCTCCAACTCTACCCTCAACAGGAGCTATACTCTCAGCACTACCTTCCACAGACTAACATGACTAAGATGCCATCACTACCTATATCTGTACCTCATCAAAGATCAGAAACCTACCAGTGCCAATGCATGTATCTTATTTAAAAACCATATTTTAAAAATCAAAATTTTCTTTTTCTTACAATTCACCTAGGTTGAGAATCTCAAACCTAGGCTCTAATACCAAAACAGTTGTAACACCCCCACACCCAATATATGTACACCACATACACCCCCATATGTAATATACGTATGTTGGATATAGCAGTGTCACAGTCCATTTTAAACAAACCAATCTTTAAAACTTTATCATCAAATCATTGTAAATCAATCTAAGTAAACTTAAAATATTTAATCGTATATTATAGAAATTAATAGAGAAAACATTCCTTACTAAAATACATATTCATATATCTTCATTACCCCCAAACGTTTATCCAAAACATTAGTTTAATAAGCAGCGGAAAATGCAGCGGGGTATACATATGTTTACATCAAAATCAATAAGTACAAAAATATGAAATTTATATATGCTGGCAGTTTGTCTCTGATCTTGATGCCCACAACTCAACACTGCTCTCACAAACTCAAGCCTAGACTCGACTCGGTCTAGACGAGCTCTCTGACACAATCGGATCTACCATGTCACCTGCGCGATGAACCACAATCGCGCTAAGCAAAAAGCTTAGTAGTACAAACTTTGATTCAATATAGATCAATGTGATGCTAATGCACAATACATATGAATATATCAACTCATTACATTATAACTCAACATATTAATCATTTGCATCACATTTCATAATTCACATTTAAGTAAGGATAAACATGGGCCCAAAAAAGATCTAATATGCTATTCAAAGTTCAAAGTTACTGCTTTGGTCCATAATGACACTTTGTGTCTAGCCCCGTAGGCAATTTATATATCCATGGATATTGCAATAGCCCCAGTCTCTTGGACCTCAACCCAGCTAGACCCTTAGGCCCAGTATCTTGGTCCTCAACCCGGCTAGACTGCTACAGTTTTTAAGGCTTACATCACAGTCTTTTCACCCCAAAAACATCACATTTATTAGTTGGGCTCGGCTTACGACCCGGTCTTTTCACCTGCCAAGCAATTCATAGGCATGCCGCCAAACCCAGAACTCTGAAAATTGAATAACATACTAGGCACATAACTTATTCATTTATCTCATTATCGAATACTTTCATAATTCATTTCTTATTTCATTTCTCATAATCAAACTAGGCTCATTGGCTTATTATATCATCATTTTTCTCACCTTTCTCATTCTTCTCTTTTGTATTAATATCAATTTGTTACATTATGATTTCACATGTCTTGCCACATTATTCCATATTTCTTTTCATATACACTACATTACTCAATTACATTAATACATCAACATAATTCACATCATGCATATCATAACATATAACTCATTCATCAACAATGTATCAATTAACTTAACACATTTCTCAACTAAACGTGCTAAGTCTCAATGTCATGTAAATGTATGCAATCATTCAAAGTTTGTACTTACCTCTTAAAGCAACAACACCACTCTATCAACTTCCTCTTCCAGGATATCCCTCAAATATTGGCTAGGGTAACTCAATTCTCTTCAAAACCTAATCCAAAGGTAATTATAAATACTCACTTAGTGTTACACATAAGAAAATAAGGATAATAACTATCTAAGGCAAATTCTACACTTGACACGCTCAGCAACACGGGCGTGTCCCTGACCGTGCCCTAAACCCACAACACAGAAGCTTTGACATGCTCAGTGACATGAGCATGTCACTGCACGTGTCAATTCTCCCCCAACACAGAAGCTATGACACGCTCAGTAATATGAGTGTGCCACTGGATGCGTCAATCCACCAACAACACAGAAGTTGTGACACGGGCATGTCACTGGATGTGTCACTAACCCAGAAAACAGAACTAACGACACGCCCAAAGACATGGCCGTGCTAATGGGCATGTTGAGCCAAAAACCTAAAATCGACACTAAAACACCACATCCAGCTATCATCTTCTTAAAACCCTTTTCCAGTCCAAACAACCTTAACCAAAACCATCAACATACCATAATAAACTTGAGTAAACATTAAAACAACTCAATTACAAACATCACAACACAATCACAAACATATATCACAACTCAAAGTCACAACGCCCACAACTCTTGTCTCTTTCACCAAACTTAACCCTTTTCTCTTCAATCCAATCCCACAATCAAAGTTAACAAAACAAAACAACCTCAAACATACCAAATCAACCATAAACACATCAACAACAACCAATCCAACAAACCCAAAAACACAAACTCAAAAGGAAACAAAGAAACAAGTTGGAAACTTACCAAAAGTGAAGAAAATCCTTAAAACTCCAACTTGATCTCTTGAAATCCTTCAATTCCTTGAGTTTGGAAGCAACAAAATCTCTCCCTCTTGAAGATGGTGGTGATGGCTAGCCAAGGAAGAAAGAAGAAGAAGATGATGAAGCAAAGTCAAACCACACTCTTTTAACCAAACACTTTCCCCAAATCACTCTCCACCAAGCAATTAATAATATAATAAAATAATAACCCAATTACATCATCTTCCACTAACTTAAATAAATCCATTTAAATACCAAAATATCTTTTGACCTATTAAATCCATTGACTTGTATATAATGTATATATCTCCATATACATAACATATACACACTCCTTCCTCTTATCTGTTCACTTAATTAAATATACACTTAAAATCATTTAATTAATTCTCAACAAATAATATTTTCAAAAAGTTTAGGATATCACTTGGGATATTATAAACAACCTCCCAATTTTGAAGATTATAAATTTTCAAATCATGTTTTTATACTTACCAAAGCACTATATGGATTGAAACAAGCTCCAAGAGCTTAGTATGATAGATTTAGAGCATATTTGCTTGAAAATGATTTTTCAAAAGGCAAGGTTAACATAACTCTTTTTTTAACACCTCTATACCCTATATACGTACTGTACATATACTCTGCATACATACAATACGAATATAAAATATAAGATAGTCACATTACAGTATTGTTTAAACTCTTACCTTATTTTCACATCAATTATATATTTAATAAAAGAACATTTCCCATTATCAAATCTCATTCTTTTAAAAATAACATTTCCAAAACCATTATACCTTTCATTAGATTACATATATATAAATATACATTGTCTTTTTCAAAATCCATTTATATACATATACATATGACCAAACTACAAAATAACAAAATGTACATGCATGCACCACCTTCTAGTTGGTCTCGAAGCACTCTTAATCTGCCTGTGGCACAACCCTCCAACTCTTGGATCAGCATTCTTCTTACCTACGCGATTCACACAACCGCACTAAGCTTGAAAGCTTAGTGGTACATATAAATAGCATATACATACATTGATCTCATATCACATACTCATACGCATATATTATACACATACACAAATATACTATTGGGAATCATATCCCATACTCATACACAATTACACTATTGGATCCAATACCTCTATACAATTATCATGTCCGGTTAACACAGTCTCATGGTCCAGCTATGATCAGAACCATCACAAATCTCAATCACATGACCTAGCACTGCTTAGGTCAAGACCTAGCTCTACTCAGGTTCATCAACATATGCACCTCAAGGCCTAGCTCTGCTCAGGACTTCTCATGCATATCCAATCAATCTCAACATAACTGGATAGGTAATTGTATAGGCTACACACATAAAACATTACTTTACATTTCATTATCACATGCTCATTACTCTATGCTTTTCCCGTGATCACCACTGTCCGTAATCACT
The DNA here is from genome assembly GCA_947685225.1 of Garcia nutans. Classification (NCBI taxonomy): domain Eukaryota; kingdom Viridiplantae; phylum Streptophyta; class Magnoliopsida; order Malpighiales; family Euphorbiaceae; genus Garcia; species Garcia nutans. The sequence goes on from CANTUV010000013.1 coordinate 33,573,636, forward strand.
TCACATTTCCATTTCACATCATGCATAAATGAGCCACACTCATCATATGACTCAATTCACATACAAATACTTCCATTTAATAATCAACATAATATAAAAAGATATAGCCATGCAAGCCACAAACTATGCTCGTATAACATAAAATGAAGCTCTAAAACTTGAAAAACCAACCCCACGATCGTGGCATTCAATAGCCATGCCCGTGGGATGTGAAACAAAGCTATCAAACACCTTTGGACACCCCCATGGCCATGGCATCCAAGGGCCATACCCACGGCATTCAAAATGCTACTGCCTCTATCCAAAACTCACACTAAACAGCTTCATATCTAATCCCATGGCCGTGGCACTCAAGGGCCACGCTCGTGGTATACAATATACTTCTGTTTCTCTTAAAAATCTCAAGCAAACAGAGTTGATTTAAGGCCCACGGCCATGGATCTCCATGGCCACGCCCATGGCATCCCAAAAATCAAACTTTGCACGAGTTTCATCACTACAACACACACACATCACAAAGAATGGTTAATATGTACAAACCAAAGAGATTATATGTACAAACCTTGGCTATCCCAAGCTTACTCTTCTCCACTTGATCCCTCTTGGCCTAAACACAGCATCATCAATAATAATCATCATTATAATTCATTCATACAATCATCCATATACCAATTCACTCAATTCCCAACTCATCTCTACAAAACCCTTATTCATCACTTCAGTTTATATCCATGATTTACCCATCAATTCAACACATATATAACTTCAACATATCATAACTATCATCTTATTCAATTAATCATCACTTTCTCTCATTAACCATATTATACATACATATATATATATATGAAATTACATAAAAACAAGCATAGAGATAAACACTTACATGAGTTCTTGCTAAACCTTCAATATCTACCATTAAATCTCTTGAAATCCCTTGTAGATTTGGTGTATAAATGAAAATAATCAAGCTCCCCTCACTCTCTCTCAACTCCCACGGCCATGGAACAAAAGAAGGAGAAGAAGAAAACATCCTCTTTCTTTTAATTCCATCCTTATCTATACATATATAATATAATATAGCCACTATCCACCAATCTCTTTCTCCCTTCTTTTGACTTTCACTTCTTCTCTCCCTTATTATTATTATTATTATTATTATTATTATTATTATTATTATTATTAATTAAAATCAACTTTTCCTACAACCAATTACACATAATATATATGTGATGTATATCTTAGGTATATGTATATGTCTTATATATGTCATGTTTATTTCAAATATATATAACATATACATATATATCACATCTATCATACATATTTATCTTATATTTTCTCTACCCATCACAACTATTTACTCTCCCATATTTACTATTCTAAAGTATATCAAAAATCGGGATATTACTCTTTTTGTTAAGAAGAAAAAGCATAACATTTTGATTGTTCAAATTTATGTTGATGACATTATATTTGGTGCAACTAATGAATCTTTGTGCAAGGAATTTACTTCTTGTATGACTAGAGAAGTTGAGATGAGCATGATGGGTGAACTCAAATTCTTCCTTAGACTACAAATCAAGTAATGCAAGGATAGGATCTTCATCAACCAATCCAAGTACACAAAGGAACTCCTAAAGAAGTTTGGAATGGATGGTTGCAAATCAAGTAAGACTATGATGAGCACATCCTTGAAACTTGACAAAGATGAAAGTGGTAAGGCGATAGATGAAAAGAAATATGGAGGTATTATCGGATTACTACTTTACTTAGCTGCATCTAGACCAGATATTAATGTATAGTGTATGCTTGTATGCTAGATTTCAATCTTGTCCTAGGAAATCACATTTGAATGTAACTAAAAGAATCTTAAAATACTTGAGTGGTACTTTGCATTTAGGTCTATAGTATCCTAGAAATACATCATTTGACATATTAGGCTTTTTTGACGCGAATTTTGCCAGTAGCCTACTAGATAGGAAAAACACCACTGGAGCATGTCATTTTCTTAGTGGATGCTTAGTTTCTTGGTTTAGTAAGAAACAAGTGTTGATTGCTTTATCTAATACGGAAGCCGAATATGTTGCTGCATTTTTTGTTGCACACAAGTTTTTTGGATGAAACAACAATTGCTTAACTATGGAAAAATATTTTGTCACATTCCTATTAAATGTGATAACACTAGTGTAATCAATTTATCCAAGAATCCTATTCAACATTCTAGGTCTAAGCATATAGACATCAAACATCATTTCTTAAGGGATAATGTTAAAAATCACAACATAGTTTTAGAATATGTTGAAACTCAAAATTAACTTGCGGATATTTTTACAAAACCCTTAAATGAAGAAAGAATGAATTTTATAAAATAAAATATTAGCATGATTGATAGAAAATCTCTTGCATAATCATTCTTTATTTATTTCAAAATGTATTTTCATCATATGCAATTAAAATTATTTTAAAACTCAAAATCAGCTCCCTTTATGCGATCACTCAGTATACTGCGGCGACTGCACATCATTTGCTCTTCCCGAGCCTAAGCCATACAAGTGATTTCTCTCGAGCCTCAACATGAATCTCTAGATCTTTGACTTGCATTTCTACCGAGCTCGAGCTTCAAAGCTTCTCTCTTCAGTGAGTGAACAACATCTCGTGCAATCGATCAAACTCAAAATTTTCAAAATTTTTTGACCATTACATTCCTCTCAAAGTTGTGCAAACACGCACTGCCAAAAGAGCTCGCCAGACCAAGCTTGCGATCGCCCAACAACTTGGGCAACCGCACAGAGTGTGTAACTGAAATTTTTTTAAATGTTGAAACTTTCAAAAATTCAGATTTTTTGTCCCCTAAACGGTAAAAAATAGCTAGTTTTCTAATTTTTGTCTATAAATACCCCTATTTTGCATAAAAATACATCTTTACAAACTCAAAAACACATATTCAAACAATCTTCCAAGAATTTACTCATCAAGAAGTAGATTTTGAAGCTTTTTCACCAATTTGAAGTAGTTTGCTCAAAGCATGACCAACAATCTATTTCTTTCTACATTTCTTCCAATCTTCTACATTTTTATTTTCTTTTACTTTGTTTTTGATTGAGGATATGGCACCCAAAACCAAAATCACCAAAAAGAAAACCATAACCAAGGGAAACGGGATTGTCATTAGTGAACCTCAACCTCAACACAAACCTAAACACTTCACTAGAAAAAGTGTCCAACCATACAAATCCAAGTACAAAAATGAGGATAAGAAAACCAAGTACTACTTGCTCAAGGAAAAGACCCTTGAACCAACCAAAATGCTTGCAGAAGGGATGCTCCTAACCTTAAACATCCAAGGTGAAATCTATAGCTACCTTGATAGAATTAGGTGGAGGAAATTTGTATTTCCTAATGAGCTAAATTACTCTAGCCTCTCAAAGGAATACTTAATGTCTCTAAGCATAGAGAAAAACCATAATGCACCTATAAGATTTTATGAATGTTATTTTAGGCTTTTTGACTAAGATTTTGCTCTTACCTTAGAAGAATTTGGAGAGGTTTGGGGATTTCAAACTCATGAAGCTTTCTCCTACAATGATGTGGATTTTCCTTTAAACAATTATTCATTATTTTGGAGTAAACTATCCATTCCAATACAATAATTGGTCATCCAAAGATATCCATTTTAGGATCCTTCTCTTTTGGCTCTTACATAGAATCATCACTTACACCATTCACCAAAGAAGTGATGGAAATGAGAAAGTTACTCAACGTGACTTATTTTTCTTATATGCTATTGTGCATAATGAGCCAATCCAAAGTACTAGTTTTCTCATTGACACCTTTATACATCATGGGAAACTTAAGGCAGGAACCTTCTTTCTATCTTCTCAAATTAATCAACTTGCTAGACACTTAAGACTCTTAACCCCTGAAAATCTTGCAACACTAAGTGATCTCCTTGATCCATCTATAAATTCCATCAACCTAGACTACCTTTAACATGGTAGATGTATCCAAAAGGTTAATAATCACTATGAGTACACATTTAGTAGCAAGGGAGTTATCCAAAGGGAGAGGAAGAGACCTAGGTATCATATTATGGAAGAAGAAGGTGAACTTATCCATGTTCAAGTTGAGCACCTCCCTAAATCCACCAAAGAAAAAGGTGAATCATCCAAAACTCTAAAACTTATCCTAAAGGCCATATCTTCTCTCCAAAAAAAAATTTAAACATTTTAAGAAGGATGTCACAAAGAGAATCACAAAACTCAACAAAAAGATTGATCTCCTTTCCCATATTCATCATGACATATATGACTTCCAGGGAAATTTTGATCTTCCTCAATGTGATTTAAGTTAATGGGATATGAGTGAGCATATTGAAAGTCCTTATGAAGCATCCTCACCATCCTAACATGACTCCTCTCCAACTTCCTCTCTTGGTGATGATAATGAAAGAACTCCAACTCCTCTTTCACCGTCAAGAAAAGGAAATGAAAAAGTTTTAAATTAATCATTCTTTAAATTGGTATCAAATTATTTTCTTCTTGTACTTTCATTTATTGGTATCAATGAATTTCATCTCTCTATTACTTTAATTTTCCTTTTGCCTTTGTCAAAGGGGGAGAAATATATATGTCATTGAATTTAAATGTACTTAATTGTCAAAGGGAAGAGATAAACAAGAAAAGAAAACAAATTGATATTAAGAAAATCATACATCAATTGGTATCAAGAATTGCATGCATCAATTGTGAAATCATCCAACATAGGGGGAGAAAATTTATCATCATTTCATTAATTGCTTCATGTACTTAATTATATTTAAACTTAAATTCAATTTGATTGCCAAAATAAAAAAAGAGGGAGATTGTTGAGATTGATGGACAATCAAACTCTATTTTGATCATTGACAATCAAATTGATAAAAAAAAAAACTATTGATTTCAAACAAGTCTACTTTGCAGAGTTAGGATCCGAGAAGCTTTGTGTGACCACCCGAACTGCCAACTGAGCGATCGTACAAATGCAGCACGAGCACAGAACCAAACTTACATAGATCTATCGAGCCAAGAAAAATCGAACAGACATATGCATGTGCTGAGTAGAGATCCGAACTGAAACCTAGAGTGCCGAGCTAGATTTAGAACTACCGAGCTAAGAGAACCAAACTAAACTAGCCAAAAGTAGTTTGCCAAAACAACCGAGCTAAGCATGAAGTGTAGCTCGATTTTAGAGCTAAGACTAGCCAACTACGGCAACTAAACTAAGTCCACAAATTACAAAAAGGATCGCATTCTCAGTGAGTAGTGAAGTAAGGACGCCCGGTAGTCGTGCGACCAAACATGCAAACTGAGCGACCACTCCGAATCAAGGTAAAAATTCATAAACTCACTGATGTGATAGCGATCTCAATGAGCAGTGAAATCAGAACACCAGATCTTCGAGTGACTGCCCTAGTCACCCGAGCGACTGCACGTGACAAAGAGCTAAAATACTAAAAAGAATAGAAGGGATATCGATCAGCTCTCATGGTGCTTCTTCAACATTCAAAACCTTGTGTGCCTACCCTGTAACACCTCTAATTGTTGAATACTAAATAAAATAAATTAAAGTTAAATGGATAAATTAAATAAATAATTTGAATGGAAAATGAAAGGATTTTAAGTGAAAAAGTAAAATGTATATTTGAAATATATTTGAAGTAAATATGATATATACATATACCTAACATATACAATACATATAAAAGAGTAAAAGTTAAAATATAAATAATTAATAAATATATATAGATAAGGATGGAAAGAAAGAGAAGTTGATATTTGCTTCTTCTTCTTCTTTGTTCCTTTGAACGTGAGCTTGAGAGAGAGGCTTAAGGATAGTTTCTTCTTCCATATACCAATTTTACAAGGATTTCAAGGAATCAAGTGGAGTTTTTAAGGATTCTTCATCAATTGTTAAGTTTCTCTATCATTTTGTAAGTTTCTTTGGAATTCTATGGAAGAACATAATATATGTGTGTTGGGATTGTGTATTAGCATGATATAATTGCTTATTTGGGTAAGTATGAAGTTGTTGTGAGTAGTTAATATTGATTTTAAGGTCAGATTGAAGAAATGATTGAATTTAAGTTGAGTTTGGAAGTGGTTGTGTTGAAATGGTTAAGTGTACGAAATAAAGATTTTGCCAGACACAGCCAGTGACACGGCCATGTCGTTGGGCATGTCAATGGTGCTGAATTCAACGTTGATGACACAACCATTAACATAGCCATGTCCCTAAGCGTGTTGTAGTTTTTGTAAGGCAAAATAATTGACATGGCCATGAATATGACCATGTTGTTGAACGTGTCAAACTTTCTGTGAGGCAGAATGAATGATAGGGGCAGTGACACGCCCATGTCATTGAATGTGTCAATGCTTATGTATGAGTGAGTTAATCACACGGTCATTAACATACCCGTGTTGTTGGACGTGTTACTTGAGGATATTGCCTAAATAACTCTTGTCCTTGTCTTTCATTTGTAACTCCTAATTTAAATGGTTTGATGTTAAGAATGTCTTAGAATGCGATATTAAATGGTTGTTTGATTAGATTTTGTATATGCATTGAAAGGAAGTAATTTGCCCAACCCTAGTGTTGAAAGGCAACTTGGAAGAGAAGGTTTGAGGGAGTTTTGAAGCTTGTTTTGGAATGTTTCCTAAGGTATGTATAAACTATTGATAAATGGAATGTGATTGCATTACATTTGGCCTAACACATTTTGAATGGAAAATGTTTTAAGCTACTTAATACATTAAGTATTCATGAACATGGTGCTAAGACATGTGAATTGCTATGTATGCATTATTATGCATTGTGAAAAGCCATTGTTAATAGCTAGATTGAATATAATGTGAAATATGTGTAAAATATGAAAATGACCCAAGGTATTTGGGTAATGTGGTTTCATTATGAAATATCATGTGATATGATGAAATGTTGAAATGAAATAACATTAATATGAATGAGAAGAGTGGAAATATGAGAAAGGAATTGAGAATGAAAAATATGAATTAATTGTGTGTCTAGTATATTATTCAATTTTCAAAATTTTATGATTGGCGGCATTCCTATGAGGTTATCCTCAATATTTGCCTTTGGGGCTAGACGCTTGGCGTCACTATGAAATTATCTGGTGAAAAGACTGGGTCGTAAGCCTCAGAAATAGACTGTAGCAGGCCCTTGAAGCTGGGCTGGGTGAAAAGAGTAGGTCGTAAGCTCAGGCTTGGTTGGACTGTTACATTAAAACTTTATCTTCGGGGCTAGATACATGGTATCATTATGGACCAAAACAGTAACTCTGAGATTTGAATGATGTATTAGTTGTTTAGGTCCATGCTTGTGTATGTGTTTCTGTGAATTATTAAGTGATGAAAACATATATCTAAAAGTGATCTTGAATGTGATATGATGACATAACATATAAACATTTTGCATTGGCATTGTTAAAAGTGTTATTATTATTAAAGTTTGTACCACTAGGCATGTGGGTGACAGGGGTGATCCAGTAGAGCCGGAGAGTTCTACTAGACCAGATCGGGTCTAGGCTTGTGTTGGTTGAGACTGAAGTGTGTTGCTACATCAAGAACAGAGCCACTTTGTCAGCATGTATAAATTTTATATTATTGTACATTTTAATATTATGTATATCATATTATGTTTTGGGAGTATATGTATATTGTAAATTATAAAGGATGTTTTTAAAAATGAAGTACTGTGAGGTATTATGTATTTTGATATATATATATATGTATACATATATATATATATATATGTTTTGAGGAATAAGGAATAAATGAAATGTGAAAAATTTTATTATATAAGATTATGACATTCTTTAACCATATATGCATATTATACACATACTAAGTGTGAGTGTATTATATGTATATAGGGTACAAGGGTGTTACACGCCCTAAAAAACCAAGCGACCGCACAAGTCTGGTTGATTTAAATCTTAGCACCAAATACTTCAGACAAATGATAACTGGACACGTGGAAGAAGAAATTTAATTTTAACGATAACTTTGTACCAAGCGATCGCACGATGAGCTGGATAACCACACGACACAAAAGTATGGGCAAATGAGATTATGTCAGACACCGAGATCCGACCATTAGAACTAGTCGTTACATAGAGCTTTCAAACCATGCGACCGCACACCGAGGTCCATTCATCTGAAGTAAACATCTTTCTCAAGTTGTTTTTCTGCGTGTGCATACGTTCAAGAGTAAGGAAAGATATTGCAAACCTAGTTACACCAGGCCTCAGTAGTTCCATATGTCCAGTGAATTTCCTCAACATGTTAACCACACCCGGTCGAACATAAATGTAGGAGTTCAAAGATATAGCTCTCCTTACTGTATTCTTCACTTGAGGCATCTTTCCAATATCCTCCAACATCAAATCAATGCAATGCGCCGCACACGGAGTCCAAAATAGTTTGGCCATCAATATTCTTCCTATTATACATAAACAACTCAACTTTATTCAGGAAAAAAAAAAGAATTCAAATCATATAATGATAATGAAAATGTGGTAAGATAAGTTACCTGCAACCACATTACAAGATGCATTATTGGTAATAACTTGGACCACGTTTGCTACTCCCACACGCTCCACCATACTCTCAAGCAATTTCGCCATAGTCTCACCGGACTTAAAGTAATCCGAAGCATCAATGGACTCAAGGAACACCGTTCCTTTAGGAGAATTCACTAAAAAATTTATCAAAGTTCTATGTCTCTTGTCCGTCCACCCATCCGCCATAATCGAGCAACCATAATGCGCCCATTCAGATTGATATTCCTTCAATAGCTCATTCACATCACTCACTTCTTTTTGCAAAAATGGTACTCGCGCTTCATGATAACTTGGCAGTTTTAGTCCTGGACCAAATTGTCCAATAGATTCAACCATCACCGCAAAGCTAGGGTGTTTAACGGCATTAAATGGTATAGTTGTATCATACATCCATCGACATATGTCTCTACAAACTTTCTCCCTCAACTCCTTCTTACACAACCCATTGATAGTTGTTTGCTTCATTTGTTTCTTCCCTTTCACAATCTTCTCAACATTAGGAGCAAAGTAGACATCTAACGGGCCTTTTTTTCTTGGCCGTTTGTTCATTTGATTTGTAGGAAGGTCTTCCTCTTCCTCTTCTTCGAAACTATCACTGAAACTATCTTGTTCCCGAATAACTAGATTCCTTGACTTTGCTTTCAATGCCATGTAAGCTCTAATTTCTTCCTCAACATGAGGCGGACATTTTGTACACTTTGTGGCATTCCGAAATCCACCAACTATGTGTTGTTTTGCTCTAAATATACCTCCTCTTATGGTAATATTACAGAAATTGCAAATCAAGTCATTTGTGCTTGGTGGCTTAGCCAAACGGAAATACTTCCAACCTGGATCTTTCCTAGAAGACCCACTACTATTTGATCCGCCATCGGATGAAGCCATAACATCAATTTCAACACTCAAAACCAATCAATAAACCAATAAATTTACTGCTGAAAAAAAATTTCAGCATTACAAACCTCAATCAATTTGTGTATTAGTCACATATTACTACAACAATACTAAATAATTCAAACAGCTACTTTATTTCCTTCATAAATTAAAAAAGAAAACACATTTAACTATCAAAATTAGGATTTCTGAAAAAAATTGGGCAGCATAACCCCATAGAAGATTGATATTTATTTGAAAAAGAAGGAGTAGAAGCTGAGGAATCTTGAGATAAATGAAGAAAGAGCTTGAAAAACTTATCTCTGGTACTTAGGTTTTAGATTTCTCCAACATTCTTCTGTCCTTTTTTGTTTTAGCTCTTCTGGTTTCTGTCTTCGCTAGTTTTTAACCCTTTTTTTCCCCAAGCTGCCACGTCAGTTAAAAATTAAACTGTGTGCCTTTTGTTAAAAGGCGCGCCTTTCTTGCGCCTGGAAGAGAACCAAAGGAGCACGCCTTTGTGCCTAAGGCAACGCCCGACAATCCTCGCCCGCCTTACTGTTTTTAAGGCTCAACGACCTGCGCCTGTACTAAGGCGCGCCCGAGGCTTTTACAACACTGTACAAAACTATCACAAGTTTCGATAGAATTGTCGAAGCCTTCATTAATAACTCGCCAACGGAACATCTAGTTCTGCAGAGTGGATATTTATCTACCCCGGATTTTAACTTTAAGAGTCCAGTTAACCTTTCCCTCCGGCAATGGTATAGACTTTGGCAAGCATAGATGCACATCATGTTCACCAAAAGTAGTCAAGGGTGATGGAAGATGAAGATTATCAGGCTCAATTAGCACATTAAGCTGCCTTGCCACCTGAAAAATATATATGAAAAACCTACTCGGTAGAATTACAAACTATAAGTAACAGGAAAGATTTTCATTAACAGAATTATTAGCCTCTATTCCAAATGATGATATGTCTAAATCTGCTTTAGTCCCAGAACAACAAATAATTTACATTCATGCCTCAGAAAAACTGAACTACAAACATCACTATAAACCTAAATCTTAAAATCCAAACCTCCATAAACATCTTCTTTTGCAAATAAGGTCAAATTTGCAATTTGAAAAATAATCTCATAACTTAGAACTTACATAATGATTGATTAGCACAATCAGTCATCCACTTGATCCTTTTTTTTTCTCATTCCAAGCCTAGGATAACAGCCATCAAAGCTACACTATTTCAGTCAACAATAAAAAATATATAAAAAATATCTTTTTAGCGATTAAGGATATGGATGTCATTCTCCGCTTACGAGTTTATAGCCATGTTTTTGGGGAATGTATGGGATACAAACTGCATAAACAACCAATGCCTAAAAGAGAATTGGATAAGCTAGATTCCTTATATTTTTATGCTATTAAGTAATTTACTAGAGCTTGCTTACCCAGGCCTCTTTGAACTTCATTTTTTCCATTTTTTTATGCATGATAAAAATAAGTCATCTTTGTAAATTTGTCAGTGAAATAACCACCAAAACAAAGAATGCTATACCTCCTTCACAATATCGTCCACAGTGACAGGTGAATGGATTACTATAGGTTCATCTTTTGTTGCATGAGCACGGAATTTCTCAGTGTCAATCCCTGCTCTAATTGTGCAAGGCACCACATAATCAATCAGCATTTCATCGCCTCCTAGACTATCTAAAGAGAAGGAATTTATAATAGCAGAATTCAAGAATAAAACTAGTGAGAAAAAATCATAAACTTCAAAGATAGGCTACAAACCAGCCCGGCATTAGTTAAGCATTTTGCTGCTGTCTCATATTCTTTCATCTTATCTTCCACTGTCTCTTTAACCACTTTAACCTCTTCTTCTTCCTCACGTTGATAAATGTGACAGATAAAAGGTGTCAAGGAAATATAATGAGCTATATTAAATGTCAAAAGAATTGGTATTTCCCTGATATGGAACTAAAATGTACTGATAATGAATGGAGGATGTCCATTCGAAAACCTATTCAACCAATAGATGTATGTATTTTATATTTAAAAGAAATCACATTTGAAAAACCTTGCGCTGCTCTTTGATGAGATGAGTAAACTTGTCAATATTAGGAACAGCAAGCAATTTGGGTATAAGGTGATTGCGAAAATACCCAGGAGCAACCTTCACTGTCTCACCAGCTTTCCCAAGCTTCTCTATGCTCTGCAAGTGTTTAAAAGGAACATCAACAGTTGATTCTACTATTACACAAATGTTTTGAACCAGAATACCACATAACATTTACCTGGTGGATATGTGCAAAAGTTCTACTATTTTAAGTTGTCAGCATGCACATATCTTAATGGAAACTTCCATCAAATGAAGCAGCAATGCTTTCACCATCAATGTTAGAACTCAAACCTATATAAACTATGTTATATGTAACACCTAAAAAATTATACTACATAAAACGATGGTCAAAAGAGACATTGTTCAGAATCTCCTTTCTTTTCCTATGCTATATTTGGTAGATAAGAATGCAAGAGGGGAAGGAAAGCATCGCTCTTCCTAAAAGTAAATGTGAGCATATCAGGGTTTTAACAAACGTTTTCAAAATCAGAAACCGTGTAATGGAATCAGAACATATCGGATTGAATAGGTTGCAGGTATCTTGAATAATTTTTCCAAATTTTGCTAAGTGACTCAAATAAATATTAAGTTAATACTTCAATCAAATATTACAATGATCTTGTGTATCCACTGTTTTAAATCGCTGAATCGGACACAGTAAAACGGAATCATATTGAATTGTCATGAAACAGATTGAATCGGACGAATCGAGTAACAAAATCAGTGAAACGGAATAAACTAAACCGATAAAAAATAAGAAGTAAATATTTCTTATAATATATAAATTACTAATACATGATAAAATTGATCCATAACAGTATAGAGATTTAATTATCATCAAAAGTTATTTAAAAATAACTATATAAAAACAATCAAATAGTTTTAACAATAATTAAATATATTTTAAATTTTTTTACGTAATAACATTACTAAATTAAAAATAATAATAATCATGATAATACACTGATCATTGGTTAAAAATAAAAAAAAATAATATTATTCAAAAACATATACTACATGATAAAAATATTTACCGCATCAAATTCAATTAAACTGGTCAATTCATCACCAAAGGAGGATCTTGATTATTTTAATCATCACCATCAAAATTTTGATTTTGATTGTTCCTCCCATAAAGTCTTCTTTACTTTTATTTTTTCTTCTTTCTTTCTCTAAATTTATTTTTATTTTTTATTTATTTTTATTATTTTTTAATTATTTATTTTTTTATTAATTAGATAAATTTATTTTTTTATTTATTATTATTTATCATTTATTATTTAAAGAACTAAACACTTCTTATTTTTTTATTATTTATCATTTATTTTTTCTTCTTTCTTTAGCCGCTGCAAATAGCGGTAATACCCAATGGCGATGTGATTGATTACTCAGTTACTCACTTGATCTTCTTCTTCTTCACCTGCAAAACCAAAACCATCTTTCTCTCCTCCTTTTTCTTCTTCTTCTCGTAATTTCACTGTCGCGGCTTCCGTCCATCGCCGATTCAAGAAATATAATCGATAAATATCGGCCGATTTACCGATTCAACGATTTTGTGAGGCGATTCATTGTGATTTTTAGCATTTGAAATATTCCATTAATATAACAGCAAAACTCATATCGGCACCTTCCAAATTTGATAAATATCAGTTGTTTCTTCACGAATTGGCCGATATTTAAAACCTTGTGTGTATCTAATAATTTAGACTAACAAATATATGGTCAATAAAATAATTTATTGTAAAACTTACTTGAAGAACATGTGATTTTCAATCATCCAATATTGTAACAAGAAATATCATATCGGAAGGCTAAAAATCCAATACATAATGGACGATACGTAATGTACTAGCCACTATTTGAAACCCTGGAGTAGACAACAAGTGAGGAAAACGTACCAAACTTGTAAGCTAAATACATTTCCTTAGCCCTTTCCTTCCAAACATATATATTGCTAATGCCTAGACAAAAGATTTGCACACCTGAAAACAATATGGGTTACTCTCCTTCGGAAGATAATTCACCAGAGTATGAAGGAATCTAACTTCACCAGATACTCAAAAAAGTTGATCTATTTCATACTTGAACTGGTTTCATATTTATGTAAACAGAGTACATTGTGTTTAGGAACAGAAAAATACAAAGGAATGAAAAACCGGGATGTGATTTGAGCAAGGGAAATTTCTTTCTTCCATAAATGTTGGGAAATTATACCTTCTATTTTCATCATTATGATGAACAATTGGGTTGAGCTAGCCATCATTTTGTTCAGCCAAACACATTTGAGTTGAGTCTTATATGAGCTTAGGCTTAGTTCAGTCAAAAAACTAGAAAAACAAGCTTAGTGCACATTTTGGCCTAAAGCTCATAAACAACATGAGTGAGGTTGAGCTTAAAGTTAAAAATTTTAATCAAGCTAAGTTCAAGCATGATCACAGCCAATCATGTTCAAGCCTCTAACTTGACTTTAGCTTCGCATGTTTACAGGCCTAACCACTAGTGATGTAACCAAACCAAGTCAAATTAAATAATATTGAACTCGAGTTCAACTCAAATAGAAAACTCAACACTCGAGTCGAACTCACCGATTTCTCATTTTGATGCTCGAACTGTGCTCAAACGAAAACTTGAAAAATTCAAGCTTGACTTGATTAATATTAAAAAAATAATAATATATTATGTCAAACTAAAACTCAAATAAGCTCAAGCTCAAAATCGAATTAATAAAGTATGATATATAACATAAACTATATTTAAAATTAGACAAATATTAATAAGTCTATTGGGCTAGCGAGCCACTCGAGTCGAGTATTATAATATTCAAACTTGGCTCAAGTCAAATATCTTGAACTCAAGCTCTAATAAAGTCAAATTCATTTCATCATTCAAATTCGAGTAGCTCATGAGTAGACCCCCTACTAGCCATCATGACCAAAGTGGCCATATCCTTCTTTGTTTATTTGTTGCTTGGTTAAGCAAAATACATTTGACAAGAGCTATGTTTTAGCTTTTTTACCTCATAGTTATACTTTGACCCCAAATCTATTCTCACCAACATAGATTTATTTGTTCCTTAATTTTGGCATCTTTATTGCTTAGTTTGTTACTCCATCAAAACTACTTTGCAATTTTTTTTAATCCTTCTGCAATAAAGCTATTTTCAATCTCTGATTATGAAATATGAGTTCATCATAATAAGTTTTTCAGAAGGCACATTCACTTGGCATGTGATTCCATCTTTTGACTTATGTCCTATCTTTTTTTTTTTGGGTCAATTATCATATTTCATTGCCAAAAAAAGTATGTACAGTAGCCTATACAGTAACAGTAGGAGCCTGTACAAATATTTTTGACTCAATATACCATCCCTCAACTACACAAAAGCCTGCAGCATCAAGCACCCTACTGAATAAGCCTAGGAAGTATAAAGACACAAACCACCCAGACAAAAGCTATACAACCAAATCCAATAAACGCAGCTTTCTGAACACTAACAAATGCAAGAAGCCAATTACCCAAATAAAACTAAAGTCTTTGTAAATCTGAAACACACTCAGTCATCAACACAAACCAGACACAGAAATTAATTAACCAAGCAAAGTCAAGGTAACTGTAACTCTGTAAAGCACTCGGTCAACAAACAAACCAGATCAATAGTCCATTAAACTACTGTTTTTCAATCCCTTACATTCCATCTGCCATGAGAACCATAATTGTTTCTCTCCATTCCATATTTCATTGTATAAGAGATATTCCCGCAGACTCTATTCTTATCTGCATTAGCCTGCATAAATACAATTGTATTCCTTTCTCTCCACATCCAATAAAAAGTAGCAAGCAAAGCCATTCTCCTCGTTGTTGCCTTTGCACTTTTCCCACCAGCTTTCCTAGAGAACCAGCTGATTTCTCTTCTCCAACCCAAAGGAGCTCTGCCAATTTCACATTTCAACAATACTTGTGACCATATCTGCCTACAAGATAGGATTTCTGTCCTATATGGTTAAAACCTTTTTCTCTTATGTGTTCTGAAACTCTGTCCTAACCATCAACATCTCTTCCAACGGCAAACTAGACTATTTGCTACGAGCTAGAAGACTATCCCGCAGATTAATGAGCTTACTTACTAGATACTAGGACAGCAATATCATTAGACTATAATTTTGTTAGTGTATGTGCCCTAGGCCATTTATTTGGATCTTTATGTTATACATTCATTATTAATAAATGAGGTTTTATTATCATTATTGTTTGTTTGCATGTTACACAATTTTGATATTTTTCCCTGGTTTATTATTGTTATAGAGATAAAAAAAAATAATTCTTAACCAGTATGAACATTGATTTGATAATCATTAGATGGTTATGTGTATAGTGATACAAATCAATTTCATAGATACTTGTTAGAGAACAATGTATTGGATAGACCCATCATGAGATTACTACATAGGTTAGTGTCATAAGTAAATCTCATGATAGTTATGTATTAATTCTTTGACTTGAGATTGTCATAGTTTCCAATATAAGGACTATTATATTTTGACATGATCAAACATTATTCGTAACTGGATAGTAATAAAGGTTATGTTCATATATGATAGAAATTATGTAGAGGATAATGAACAATCAAGATAGAATTTGTCCCTCTCTTTGAGAGAGATATCTTTTGGGCCCCTCGATAAGTGAGACTGTGAAATGCATGGTCGTGCTCAAATGAATTGATAGTGTGATCAATTTCATTTATTTTTATCAGTCTACTTGGAGATCGAGTAATCATAAGTTTGGACAATATAAGTATGACGTTGACCATGACTTATGTTCAAGCTAGATATCGTGTGACAAAGGGATTAATGCATATACTATTATTAAGCAAATTGGACATTCCTTATATTAATTGGGTAGTTGTAACGCTTTGCTAGAGGCCAATTATGACTTGTTGATTTAATAGAGATTAAATTGACTGCCAATTAATATGGGCCTATCGGGTCACACACAAGAATGCGTTTTGGGCTGGATATAATATTAATAATATTAATATTAGATATTAATATTTATTATTATTATTATTTTCATTTTTATATATATATTATTAGATAATATATTCAGAATCCTAATTAGACTTGGATTCTGAATTTGACTTTCCGTATCCAATTTTGAATTGGATTCTGGAGTGATTATATTCACTCCAGACGTTAAGTCTTCTCAGAGGTAACAATAAAAACAAAGAGGAACGAAAAAGGTAACCCTAATACGTTTTAGAGAAAACGTTTTTCCAGCCTTCGCCGTTGCAGAGAGCTAGCACTCCAAACAGTAGCATTCGTGTGGATACGCGATAGAGGGTGTTTCGCGATCGAGGCATCTCTTCCAAACTGTGATTTCGAATCATCAACAGGTTAGTTCTTTGAACACTTTTGTCGAATTAAACGAACAGCATGGATCCTGGTGGGAAATCAGAGATCAAATATTTTTCCGCTGCGTGTTTTTGTTTGCAGTGATCTCTATGATTTCCTAACAGTGGTATCAGAGCCACTTGTTGTTTTCGTTTAAGTCGAAAATGCCATGTTGATATGATTATGGTGATATATATTGTTTACGTATGGCATGTTAACTATAAAACTCTAATTCGTTTTTCATATGATGAGAAAGGATTGGTTTTTGGTTTCGTTTCTGTAAAACCCTAATTCGTTTTTCATATGATGAGAAAGGATTGGTGTTTTTAATTTCGTTTTCATGAGATGATCACGTATATATGATTGGTTGATTAAAATGATTTTCATATGATGAAAACGATTAAGTTTATATGTGATATAAACATTTGGTAATGATTCTGTAATGGGTTGTACATATTCGAAATAAAACAGTAAGAAGGTTAATGAGATTAACGGTTCTATTTTAGGGTTTCGCCAAAGAAAAATGTTAATGAGATTAACGTTTCTGTTTGGCTTCGAGGGGCGCTGCCCCTCGACCCCGCCCAGGGGCGCTGCCCCTTCGGAACCCCGCCCGCTGACCGGCCAGCGGGAGCCCCGCCCGCTGACCGGCTAGCGGGACCGCCGTATGTTCGCGCCCTATAGTTCGTTACCGCGACATTAAGAATGTCAATATATTTGTTTCTATTTAACATGTTGGTGATGAATATGTTATGTTTGTTTGATGTCTTGGCATGGTGCATAGCATGGCCTTATGACCTATGTGATTGGTTTATTCATATCTTTATTTTGGGTAAATACGGCCTGCGTGTCGTTTATTTTGTTGTAATTTATTTTACTAGTAGTTAGATTTTCTTTTATTGTAATATATGAAGATTCAAGCTACAATGTTTGTGATGGAGATTCATACCAAGGAGAAGATGGTTCCATGGTGATGGAAGCACAAGCTCAAGTTTTGAAGATATGTAATATTGCAAGTGTTGTAATAGATAGGTTTTTCACCTAGGGTTGCCTTTATGATCTTCATTTGGTCTCTTGAAGATCATATTTAGTTTGGCCATGCTATGTCACGTTTACATATTTTGTCATTTGGTATATGATGCTTATGTGATAAATTATATATATGCATATAGGATGCTAAAATATAATGATATGTAATGCAAGACATGATAATAATTTAGTTGAATCCTCATTAATAATTTAAGTCTAAATGCCATCCACGTTTTGAACACCTATCAAAACTAAGATTGTATTAAAGTAGGTATTGCCAAATCAATATGCTTTAAACATTCCTAGCTAAGTAGGATGAGTAATAGTGCTACTCATATGTTTTAAAATTGGTTAGACTTAATTAGGCTATCAAAATGGTTTTGGGCCTAAGGCATTAGATGGAATTCAACATGCTATGACATATGATGTCAATATTCCATAATTACTAAGAGTTACATGAGATGTAATTGGTAAAGATGTTACCTCCTACCTAAATAACTTGATTTTAAGCGTCACGCCAAAGCTGAGTTTAGAATTAAGTGAAATACGGATCTTAGCCTACTAAAATATTTCTTTAGAGGGTTATATTTTTTAGTAGGAGTTTAAATAATTTTAACCTTATTATTAATTAAAATTTGACTTTGCATATTTATCAACAGATGGCTGCTAATAACAATTCCACCTTATCACTGCGATCTATCCTTGAGAAGGAAAAACTGAAAGAATGTGGGACTAATTTTGTTGACTGGTTTAGGAACCTGAGAATTGTTCTCAAACAAGAGAAAAAGTCCTACGTGCTTGATGAAGCTATCCCTGACCCACCTCCTGCCGATGCTTCTAATGCTGCTAAGAGTAAGCATAAGAAGCATGTGGATGATTCCAATGACATAGGATGTCTTATGTTGGCTACTATGTGTCCAGGACTTCAGAAGGATCTGGAACACTTAGAGGCTTATGAGATGAGTGTGCATCTCAAACAAGCTTTCCAACAACAGGCTAGGCAAGATAGGTTTAACACCGCTGTTGCATTATTTGACTGCAAAATGTCTGAAGGTGAATCTGTTAGTGCTCATGTTTTGAAGATGAAAGGCTATCTAGATCACCTTGCTAGACTTGGATATCCCCTGAGTTTAGAACTCTCCACGGATTTGATCCTACATTCATTGCCTAGCAGTTTCTCACAGTTTGTCATGAACTATAACATGAATGACATGGAGAAATCCATTCCTGAGCTACATGGTATGCTCAAAACTGCTGAGGGGAATATCAAAAAGCCTACCCAAATATTGAATGTCAATATTAAACAAATGAAAAAGAAAGCCAAAGATACTAAAGGCAAGGGTAAGGCAAAAGGTGCTAAAGGGTCCAAGGGACAAGCTAAACCAAAACTTGTACCTAAGGCTAAAGTTCCTAAGGAAGGGACTTGTTTCCATTGCAACAAGCCTGGGCATTGGAAGAGAAATTGTCAACTCTATTTGGATGAGTTAAAGAAGTTGAAGGGTAGTGCGACTACATCTTCAGGTATTTATGTTATAGAAATTAATTTATCTATTCCTTCTTCCTGGGTATTAGATACCGGATGTGGATCTCATATATTGTACAAATATGCAGGGACTCAAAAGGAGTAGGATGCTGAAGAAGGGCGAAGTGGACCCACGTGTTGGCAATAGAGCAAGAGTTGCTGCTATAGCTGTAGGAACTTATGAGCTTGTTATGCCCAATGGGTTTTTGTTAATTTTGAACAATTGCTTTTATGTTCCTACTATGAGTAGGAATCTTATTTCAGTATCTGTTTTGGATGATGAAGGTTATTCATTTTTTATTAAGAATAAGAAATGTTCTATTTTTGATAAAAATGATCTGCTTTATGGTATTGCAAATTCTTATAATGGCCTTTATATCCTTAATCTTGATGATTCTAATGGTAATTATATCTATAACATAACTTCTAAGAGAACTAAGCCAAATGAGTTAAACCCTACTTATTTATGGCATTGTCGCCTTAGCCATATAAATGAGAAACGCATTTCTAAGCTCCATCAAGATGGATTATTAGATTCATTTGATTTTGAATCATTTGAAACATGTGAGTCTTGTTTGCTTGGTAAGATGACAAAGGATCCTTTTACTGGTCATAGTGAAAGGGCTAATGATTTATTGGGCTTGATACATACAGATGTATGTGGTCCTTTTAGCATTAGTGCCAGAGGAGGATTTCGATACTTCATTACTTTTACTGATGATTTCAGTAGGTATGGCTATGTCTACCTAATGAAACATAAGCATGAGTCTTTTGAAATGTTTAGAACTTTTCAAAATGAAGTACAAAATCAACTTGGTAAAACAATTAAACTACTTCGATCAGATCGAGGTGGTGAATATTTGAGCCAAGAGTTTGATGATCATCTAAGGGATTGTGGAATTGTTTCACAACTGACTCCTCCAGGAACTCCATAGTGGAATGGAGTTTCTGAAAGGAGAAATCGAACTCTATTAGATATGGTTCGATCAATGATGAGTCAAGCGGATCTTCCTTTATCTTTTTGGGGTTATGCCTTAGAGACAGCTGCATTCATTCTGAACCGTGTACCATCTAAGGCGGTTGAAAAGACACCATATGAGATATGGACAGGTAAGACACCTAGTTTGTCTTTTCTTAAGATTTGGGGTTGTGAAGCTTATGTGAAAAGACCAGTTTCAGATAAGTTAGCTCCAAAGTCTATCAAATGTAATTTTGTGGGGTATCCTAAGGAAACTAAAGGATACTATTTCTATACTCCTTCAGAGAACAAAGTGTTTGTTGCTCGAAATGGGATCTTTTTGGAAAGGGAATTTCTTTCTAAGAGAACTAGTGGGAGTATAGTAGAACTTGAGGAAACTCAAGTACCACAAGAAATCATTGAGCCGTCTATAGAGCCTATTTCAGAACCACAAATAGTTGTGGAGTCTGAAGATGTAACACAAATCCCTCGCAGGTCTGATAGGACACGTCGTCATCCAGAGAGATATGGATTTCTTGTGACTGATGATAGTGAAGTAATACTCATAGATCAAGATGAGCCTACTACCTATCAAGAAGCTGTGTCAGGTCCAGATTCAGACAAATGGCTTGGAGCCATGAAATCTGAGATGCAATCTATGTTTGACAACCAAGTTTGGTCTTTAATTGATCCTCCAGAGGGTATTAAGACTATTGGTTGCAAATGGGTTTTCAAGAAGAAAACTGACATGGATGGGAATGTGCAGACCTATAAAGCAAGGCTTATTGCAAAAGGTTTCAAGCAAACTCATGGTATAGACTATGATGAAACCTTTTCACCAGTTGCTATGCTTAAGTCTGTTAGAATTCTCATTGCCATTGCAGCATACTATGATTATGAGATATGGCAAATGGATGTCAAAACCGCTTTCCTTAATGGAAACTTGCTTGAGGATGTGTATATGACACAACCTGAGGGTTTTGTAAATCCTGAGAATTCTACAAAGGTTTGCAAGCTTCAAAAATCCATTTATGGATTGAAGCAAGCATCTCGAAGCTGGAATCTTCGTTTTGATGAAACAGTTAAGAACTTTGGTTTCATCAAGAATGAAGATGAACCTTGTGTCTACAAGATGGTTAGTGGGAGTGCAGTAGTGTTTTTAGTCTTATATGTGGATGACATATTACTCATTGGGAATGATATCCCTACCTTGCAAAAGGTTAAGACTTGGTTAGGGAATTCTTTCTCAATGAAAGACTTAGGTGAGGCTGCCTATATCCTTGGTATAAAGATCTATAGAGATAGATCTAGAAGGATAATTGGCCTGAGTCAAAGTACATACATAGATAAAGTGTTGAAGAGGTTCAACATGCAAGATTCCAAAAAGGGATTCTTGCCTATGTCTCATGGCATTCATCTCAGCAAGAGTCAATGTCCTATGACATCTGATGAGCGAGATCGAATGAATAAGATTCCTTATGCTTCTGCTATAGGATCTATTATGTATGCCATGCTATGTACTAGACCAGATGTCTCATATCCATTAAGCGCAACTAGTAGATTTCAAGCTGATCCTGGTGAAGGTCACTGGACAGCTGTCAAGAATATTCTTAAGTACCTTCGAAGGACTAAAGATGTATTCTTGGTTTATGGAGGTTTGAAAGATGAGCTAGTTGTAAATGGTTACACAGATGCTAGTTTCCAAACTGACATAGATGATTTTAGATCGCAGTCAGGTTTTACATTCACATTGAATGGTGGAGCTGTTAGTTGGAAGAGCTCAAAACAAAGCACTGTGGCTGATTCTACAACTGAGGCTGAGTATATAGCAGCATCAGATGCAGCTAAGGAAGCAGTCTGGTTGAAGAAATTCATCACTGAGCTAGGAGTGGTGCCTAGCATTGCAAATCCTGTGGACATTTATTGTGACAACAATGGTGCCATAGCACAGGCAAAAGAGCCTAGATCTCATCAAAGGTCTAAGCATATACTCAGGCGTTTTCACCTCATTCGAGACATTATCGATAGAGGAGATATCAAGATATGCAAAGTTGACACAAATGATAACATAGCAGATCCATTAACAAAGCCTCTCTCACGGGTCAAGCATGATCAGCACACTAGATCTATGGGTCTTAGAAATTTGTAGGCCTAGTGCAAGTGGGAGATTGTTAGTGTATGTGCCCTAGGCCATTTATTTGGATCTTTATGTTATACATTCATTATTAATAAATGAGGTTTTATTATCATTATTGTTTGTTTGCATGTTACACAATTTTGATATTTGTCCCTGGTTTATTATTGTTATAGAGATAAAAAAAAATAATTCTTAACCAGTATGAACATTGATTTGATAATCATTAGATGGTTATGTGTATAGTGATACAAATCAATTTCATAGATACTTGTTAGAGAACAATGTATTGGATAGACCCATCATGAGATTACTACATGGGTTAGTGTCATAAGTAAATCTCATGATAGTTATGTATTAATTCTTTGACTTGAGATTGTCATAGTTTCCAATATAAGGACTATTATATTTTGACATGATCAAACATTATCCGTAACTGGATAGTAATAAAGGTTATGTTCATATATGATAGAAATTATGTAGAGGATAATGAACAATCAAGATAGAATTTGTCCCTCTCTTTGAGAGAGATATCTTTTGGGCCCCTCGATAAGTGAGACTGTGAAATGCATGGTCGTGCTCAAATGAATTGATAGTGTGATCAATTTCATTTGTTTTTATCAGTCTACTTGGAGATCGAGTAATCATAAGTTTGGACAATATAAGTATGACGTTGACCATGACTTATGTTCAAGCTAGATATCGTGTGACAAAGGGATTAATGCATATACTATTATTAGGCAAATTGGACATTCCTTATATTAATTGGGTAGTTGTAACGCCTTGCTAGAGGCCAATTATGACTTGTTGATTTAATATAGATTAAATTGACTGCCAATTAATATGGGCCTATCGGGTCACACACAAGAATGCGTTTTGGGCTGGATATAATATTAATAATATTAATATTAGATATTAATATTTATTATTATTATTATTTTCATTTTTATATATATATTATTAGATAATATATTCAGAATCCTAATTAGACTTGGATTCTGAATTTGACTTTCCGTATCCAATTTTGAATTGGATTCTGGAGTGATTATATTCACTCCAGACGTTAAGTCTTCTCAGAGGTAACAATAAAAACAAAGAGGAACGAAAAAGGTAACCCTAATACGTTTTAGAGAAAACGTTTTTCCAGCCTTCGCCGTTGCAGAGAGCTAGCACTCCAAACAGTAGCATTCGTGTGGATACGCGATAGAGGGTGTTTCGCGATCGAGGCATCTCTTCCAAACTGTGATTTCAAATCATCAACAGGTTAGTTCTTTGAACACTTTTGTCGAATTAAACGAACAGCATGGATCCTGGTGGGAAATCAGAGATCAAATATTTTTCAGCTGCGTGTTTTTGTTTGCAGTTAATTTTTATATGTAAAGCGAGATAAATATATCAAATTGAACAGATTATCCAATTGAACAAGAGAAAAAAGAAAGAAATCTCAGTCTATTAAGCCAAACTTACTGTTGTAAGAATAACATCTAACTTTCTGTATCGAACCCCTTGGGAAGCATAAAGAAGTGGATGTATAGCGCCATCAGAACTTTTAAGATTAGCTTCTTTAATAATGTCTTAAGGCATGTCTGCCCTGTTGAACATAAGCCATAATGATAATAATGATACCTGTTCCAAATAAACTGGATTTCCATCACTAAATATGCAAGTAAATAAGCGGAAAGCTAACAAAATAAAAGATTACTAGTTCAGTACAACACACGATAAGCTAGCCCGTGATACCACATTGATATAATACACCAAAAAATATCAAAATACCCAAAACAAAATCTATTTTTTTAAATAGTATTTTATAGGAACCCATACACCATATAGAAAAATTCCTGATTTATATACCAAACAAGATGGACTAAAAAAGCACTAATCTCTTGAAAAGGAAGGTTGTGAAGAGCCAAAAACTGTAATAGAGATAACAATTGAAAGACCCAGAAACAAAATAAAGCAACCCACAACTTCAAATATGCAAATTTCATACCTTTATAGAGAAGAAACGAAGTGAACCCTGCTCTCTAATCAGTATCAACGCCGCAGTGACAGAAGCTACCGGCTACTGCTAAACGCTGATGGTCAAGAAGAACGGTTTAAGGTCATTATAATACTGTGTCGTTTGGAGAATTAAAAGAAAAATGCTTAAATTTTTTTTAATTGCTTAATGTAAATTTAAATATATAGTATAATATAGTAATAATAAATTAATAATAATATGATTCAATATTATATATATATATGAAAAATATTTATTATAATTATTTTTATAAAAAGTAAAAAAATTTTATTATAATTTATTTATTAAAAAAATATTATAATAAATATTTTTTTATAAGACAATAAATATTGTTTAATAATTAGCATTTATCGTGTGTGTGTGTATATATATATATATTTTTTTTTTCATTCACGTATAAAAATAAGGAAGGGAAAGAAGCAGAGTAGGCGGGGCCACTCCTACTGCGATCGCCGACTCGACGTCCCGCTCTCCTTAACTTCCAGCTCCACCGTTTACACTGGCTGCCTTAACATATTTTTTTACCCAACCTCCGCCGTTTTATTATAGTTACTCAAAATTTGATTTTTCAGACCTAAAAACTGTTACTATATAGTCTGTCATATGTGGATGTTATTGTAGCAATACGGCGTGTATTGATGAAGGGCCGAGTTTGAGTTGGCTTTATATATATGGGCCGAGTTTGAGTTGGCTTTATATATATATATATATGGAAAATAAATAAATAAATTTCGGACCGACTCGGAGTCGTAGTTATTATAAAGGACTTAAAAAGGGGTCTCTCTCTTTGCCCTTGTACTCTCAATTTGTGTCTCTCCCTTTCATCTTCAATGAAATTTCAAAGGTAAAAATCTGAAATATATCCTTATTTGTTCATTCGCATTAGTAATTTTGATCTGAATTTGATACTTATTCCATTAGAAAGTTTGATTTAAACCCTCTATGATTTTTTTTATTGTATTTTTGGTGGTGGTGGGTTAATTTCATTGTAGCTTTTTAAACACTCGCCTTTTACCATTTTCAGGAATCTTTCTAATTAAAGATTGTTTTTCGGGACTTTCATCAATATTTAGCAAATTTAATATTTTTGTGTGGATAGTTTTGGATTTTTGTTTTTTTTTCCTTTTTAATTTGTTTCATGCATACAGTCTTAAGACATTTACAATAATGAAAATTATGACACACAAGTTTTGCATCATCTGTTGTGTTTCTTTTGAAGAGTTTTTTAGTTGTGGAGTTTGCATAATATGAGCAATGTATGTGGGCTTAACGTCCAAATCCTGATAAATTTCATTCATTAGTATTTGCTTTTTTAATTTAACATCAAGTGGGCATTAGTTTATCTTTGTGAATTTGCAGAATCCAATCATTGGAAATCTTCTTGTTTATATGGGACGTGCTTATTAGTAATGAATTTTGGGTTGGTTTTACTTGCTTGCAATTCTGATTTTATGCTACTTTAACAGCTCGACAAGGTTAATTTCTCAATACACATGTCAACTTTGACCTGTCCTCAATAAAATTTTCAATGGCCACGGATCAATCAGTTTCTGTGAAAGACACTGTTCATAAATTGCAATTATTCCTTCTTGAAGGCATAAAAAATGAAGACCAGCTATTTGCAGCTGGATCATTGATGTCACGTAGTGATTATGAAGATGTTGTTACTGAGCGATCGATTGTACACTTGTGTGGTTATCCTCATTGCAACAAGTCTCTGCCATTGGATTGCTCTCGCAAGGGCAGATATCGCATTTCATTGAAAGAGCACAAGGTTTATGATCTACATGAGACATACATGTATTGCTCTTCTGCTTGTGTTGTTAATAGTCGAGCCTTTGCGGGGAGCTTACAAGAAGAGAGATGCTCAGTTCTAAATCCATCAAAACTTAATGAGATTTTAAGAATGTTTGGTGATTTGAGTTTCGATTCTGATGTTTTGGGGGAAAATGGGGACTTAGGGTTGTCTAATTTTAAGATTCAAGAGAAGATGGAAAGTAATGTAGGTGGGGTGTCTTTGGAAGAGTGGATTGGTCCATCAAATGCAATTGAAGGCTATGTTCCACAAAGAGATCGTGATTCCAAGCCTCTGTCAATAAAAAAACCCAAAGAGGGTAAACATGCTATTTTTGAGCTTTCTATTTAATCTTTTAACTCTTCTAACTTTTCCCCTCCATATTGTGGACATTTTGCTATTTGAACTTTAAGTGACATATTCATGTTCTTGACTAGCATTCAACAACAGAGCCATTTTTTTTTTATCTTGGAGAATGATTCTTTAGCTGTAGATTTGTTGGATTAGAAGATTTGTAATATCTATGTTTTCAATTGCCTTTATTTCCTAAAATCAAAACTCAATTCCTCATATAACTGGTTTGAAATGTTTTTATATTTCTTTTTCAATTTCTTTTGTTTCCAAAAAGCAAGGACTTTAGAAGTTTTTATGGTTTGTGGTATTCACTTTTTTTCTCTTTCAACAATTACATTGTAGTATTTGGCTTTTATGGGTGGGGGTTGTTCTGATCCTGCAGTAGTTGATTTTCTGGTGCATGATCTTGTGATGATGCGTTCTTGTTATTCAATACAAGTAACTTTTTTTCCTTGTTATTACCTTTTCTTTTCCTGATTGCTATGTTTCTTGAAATTATTTTGACCTACCTAAGTGAGCTTGAATTATATATTGCAGGGACAAAAGCTACCAGTACCAAACCAGCCAAGAAGCAGGATGGTTTCTTTAATGATATGGACTTTATGAGCACCATAATCACTCAAGATGAGTATAGCATTTCAAAAGCTTCCTCTTGTTCAACAACCACGGGCTCTGACACGAAATTACGAGAACAAAAGGGGAAAGAAACTCATAAAGGCTCAAAGGTTCAATCATCTTCTCCTGGAAAGCACGAGACTCTAAGGACATCAAGAAAATCAAAAGGAGAGAGGAGTAAAAAGGTTGTAAAAGATGAAGTTAGTGGTCAAGACCTGCCTTCACCTTCGATTCAATGTCAAACCAGTTCCACTACTAATAATGCTGAAGCTGAAGAGAAATATGAAGCAAAGAAAGCAGATAATTCAAGTGAATTCATGCTCAAATCCTCTCTTAAATCTTCTGATGCAAAGAAATCTAATCGCTCTGTTACTTGGGCTGATGAGAAAGTTGATAATGTTGGCTGTAGAAATCTTTGCAAGGTTAGGGAAATGGAAAATACAAAGACGAATCTTGAATTTCTAGACAGTGTAGACGCAGATAACGATAGCTTGTTGCGCTTTGAATCAGCAGAGGCCTGTGCCATGGCATTGAGCCAGGCAGTAGAAGCTGTCACATCAGGAGATGCAGATGTTACTGATGCCAGTAGGGTTTATTCAAATCAATTTTGGTTAATTACTAACTCCACTTTGATGTTTTGCATAAAGTACACTTGCATCCCTATTGGTTTAGAAATATGCCTTCTAACCCTTCAAGTTTGCTAAGTGTAAAACACATTAGTCCATGAGTTTCAGAATTATAAAATTCTAATTCTTTAATTTTAAAATTAGCCCCACTCCAGTCATTGGACTTGTAATATCAATATGTTTTATCAGCTGAGATTCATTACTAGAAAAAAAAATGAAAATATTATAAATGTTTGTACTGTTTGCGTAATTTAGTGAATCAGAGAGCATATATCCTATACCGGATAGGCGCAAGTGTATTTCATAGGAAATTTTTAGGGTGTGAGGACATGGGGGTGGGTGGTTATGGACTTTGGAGGGTGTGCATTCTGGTCGGTGTTGGTAATTACGCGGATAGAATGAAATTTTTTGATGCACATAATTTAAGAATTTTTTAGTGGAGTCTTCCTGTTCCTTACTCTTTCTAGCATTATATGCCCAGTGTCTGAAGCTGGAGTCATCATATTACCACAGACTCATGATTTGTGTCAAGGATACTCTATGGAGACTTCTGATATGCTTGAACAAGAATCTGCATCTCTTAAGTGGCCAACTAAACCAGGAGAACAATCTGATTTATTTGATCCTGAGGATTCATGGTATGATGCTCCACCAGAAGGATTCAGTTTGATGGTAAGTTTGAGGTAAAAGAGTTATCTTTTTATTTCACCAATTTAGATTTATGCTTGTCCATTCTTTTCAGCTATCACCTTTTGCAACAATGTGGATGGCGCTCTTTGCATGGGTAACTTCAGCTTCTTTAGCCTATATATATGGAAGTGATGAAAGTTGCCATGAAGATTATTTATGTGTTAATGGGAGGGAATACCCACAGAAGATTGTTTTGGGAGATGGTCATTCTTCTGAAATCAAGCTTACTGTTGAGGGCTGTCTTGCTCGGGTTCTCCCTGGAGTCGTTACTGATCTCAGGCTGCCAATACCAATATCTACATTGGAGCAAGGAGTGGTATTAATTCTTGAACTATTCATTTGTTGCAACCGTATTATGTTAACGAACTTGCAGAAGTGCCTTCCTTGAAACTTAAAATTAAATTGGGCAAAATAAGATTTCATTTTAGTTAACAGTTTCCAAAATATTTTAATTCTAACAATACCTCGGTTTTACAAGATAGAATAATATACTTGATGCCAAAACACAAAACCTTTGGAACCAAAGTGGAGGAATGATGTGAAATTGTGTGTTTTTATCTTTGCAGTATACATGATCTGCTAGTGTTAAAAATCAGTTGTGGCGTTAAAAATCTGTTATGGCATTTTTTTCCCCTTCATCTACTTTGGATGACAATATTATTAGACCTATTGGCCGATAATGTTTCATGCTGTTAAAAGTGTTTTCTGGGGTGGGCTTTTTGTCATTAACCTAGTTAGTTTCTACATTCTATTGATTATTATCATCACTGTCAATTCATGAAGTATTCATTTGTTGCAACAGTATTATGTTAACGAACTTGCAGAAATGCCTTCCTTGAAACTTGAAATTAAATTGGGCAAAATAAGATTTCATTTTGGTTAACAGATTCCAAAATATTTTAATTCTAACAAAACCTCAGTTTTAACGAGATAGAATAATATACTTGATTCCAAAAGACAAAACCTTTGGAACCAAAGTGGAGGAATGATGTAAAATTGTATGTTTTTATCTTTGCAGTATACATGATCTGCTAGTGTTAAAAATCTGTTATGGCATTTTTTTCCCCTTCATCTACTTTGGATGACAATATTATTAGACCTATTGGCCGATAATGTTTCATGCTGTTAAAAGTGTTTTCTGGGGTGGGTTTTTTTTCATTAACCTAGTTAGTTTCTACATTCTGTTGATTATTATCATCACTGTCATCATTGTTTGCAAGTTTCTTCTGTCAATTATTTTCATGTCTCAAAATTATGTTAAGCTGTTGTGGTTTTCTGCCCATTTCCATACATTTTAAATAGAATCAATACTTTTAGTGGGTGCTAGTGTGAGATGCTTTTGTACAGCTTGATGATTCTTCTCTAGAAACAATTGTTTTTTATTGTGAAATGGCCTGAGAAATGTTTGACACAGGGGCGATTGTTGGACACAATGTCCTTTGTTGATGCACTTCCTGCTTTCAGAATGAAACAGTGGCAAGTCATAGCTTTCCTCTTTGTTGAGGCTCTCTCTGTATGTAGGATTCCCGCGCTCACTTCATGCATGATGAATAGGAGGATGGTGCTTCACCAGGTGAGACATTATATGTTTGGTTTAATTGTATAGTTTCCTTTTATAAGATCAAATTAGCAGTCATATGAAGCTTCCAAAAGAAATAATACATTAGTTTTGCTTATCAATTACATATTAGGG
Source organism: Garcia nutans (assembly GCA_947685225.1). Lineage (NCBI taxonomy): Eukaryota > Viridiplantae > Streptophyta > Magnoliopsida > Malpighiales > Euphorbiaceae > Garcia > Garcia nutans. Next base: position 33,604,071 of record CANTUV010000013.1, read on the forward strand.
AGCATCTTGTTAAAATAATTTAGGTGCTATGTGATAATTTGAAAATTGAATAGCTAATGTGAGGAGTTGAATTTTGTGTTTGATTACTGATTATATTTGCATAACCAAGCAACTTAAAGCAATTTTGGATGATGGGTATGCTTAATTGGTTAAAACAGTGCTGGAGTTTGAAAATCTGTGTGCATTATGATTCTTCTCTTATATTGAAATGATATTCTTCATGCGGACTCTTTACATTTTGATTTAATGTATAACTTTGCTATATTGATATTGATATTGCAAGGAGGATTTGTCGTGGTCCAAGTGAGGCTAACAATAAATCATCAGTTGATCTTTGCAGCAGCAATGATAACACCATAAAGAAAGAAATGTTCACCTAAACACAATGCATTTCTACGAACCCCACAGAGAAACTGCTACTAATTTTTTTGGGGAAGAATTTTCTTTTCTTCTGAAATTCCAAAATCTTGCTAGAAGTTCTTTACAAAATATTAAATATTTAGATTTGATTGTTTGACTGACATTTGGACTAAATTGACCACAAAATAAAAGTTGCATTTTAATTGATGCTGCTAAAGGCTTATAGGTTTGAGGCAAATTTGGTCTCTAGTACTAATGTGAGGCTGGATGCTCTGACAAACTCAGCATATGACATAAGAATGCATATGTATTTTTTTATGTTCTCCAATTGATCTGAATGAACATAAAAATGATTGAAATTTTTTAATTAGATTCATGTAAAAGGATATTTGCCTTGGGGAAACTTGGACCCATCAGGCTACAAACTAGTATTAGTTTTAGTTGTTTCATTTGAAAATCAAAGAACAAAGTGCCTTTGGATGTTTTCTTACATAGATGGGGATATTAGAACTCATTACATGAGACACTTTGTTGATAATTGTTGATAACTGTGCCTTGGATTGGGAATTTGGCTTCAATGAAATTTACTATCCTTTCAGAACGAAATTCTTCAAGCCCTTTTTTTTTTTTTTCTGTTTTTGTTGTCAACCAAATAGGTTCTAGATGGTGCTCAGATCAGCGTTGAAGAATACGAGGTTATGAGGGAACTGATGGAACCTCTTGGCCGAGACCCTCAAGCACGGAGTGGAGCATAATGTCAAATACTTTTTCAGTCCCGTTGAAAACATTTGATTATGGAACAATGAATCTGAGAACGGACTTGAAACTTATGCCTATAGACCAATTTTAGTACTGCTAATAGAAAATGTATCTGGGAACACTTGCGACGGTTGCATTACCGTCAATACATTAGACTCTGGAGGTGCTGTTAATGCAGAAGCAGCAACTGCATATTTTATGTAAAAGAAATAAAAATAACAATAATAATTTATTGGTTGTCTGCTTATCTTTCCATCTCATCCTCTCCATTTTTTTTTTCCTTATTATGTAGTTATTATATACATAATAACAATAATATTTTGAAAGAATAGTGATTTAGGGTCTGAGTTTAATGTGATTTAGGCTTAAGGCGGTGGGGTCATGAATTAATTATGCCACAAATGCTGATAAGCATCTATGAATGGTATAAGTAGACAAAATCGAATGTTTGGTTTCGCTTGATATTGTAGAAGCATTCAAGTTTTTTCATAATATTTTAGATTTTCTCTAATTTTAGTTCATGTTGATATTATTTTTATATCTATAATATAATTTTTTATCAATAATAATTGAAAATATCATTAAAGAACAAGAGAAATTTAAAATGTCTTAACACCAAAGCACAAAATAGTACAAAAGATTACCAATCTTCATCCTATTCAATTGAATTTTTAAGCAAATGAAAAACTAAAACGGCCAAAGAACAGTATGAAGGCCTATGGAGAGAATGAGAGTAATAATCTTGACAAGACTATCAAAGAAGAGCAGAAGAAAATAAAATTGAAAGAATAACTTCTCAATCTACAAATTTCACACATCCTTAGGTTTTGTCACAATGGAAAATGAGGGAAATGAAGGACTTGATATCTTTTTTGGGACTTCTGGAATAGAAGTTCTGATAAAACGTTGAGGTTGAGCTGTAAAACAATGGCATCCAAAGTTGTTATCTAGCCACCTTCCTTGGATGATGACTAAGAAAGAAAAACAAGAGGAAACATTATTACCGGAGATTCGCAAGAACAGTCCGGAGTAGATTGGCTTGCTTTTGAATATACAGTGTACATAAATAAACAAGTAATGTAGAAACCCTGACTTCAAAAAGACATTAAAAGACAAGACAGACAAACACATAAAAAAATAAAAATGAAGTCGAGAGTTAGGCAGTATTGGTAAAATTAATCATTAGAGCTCTTGCTGGTCAAGGCCCGCCTCCCACCTAGACCAAACCAACCAAAGGCAATCATGTCTCCTTGGTGGTTGAAGGCGAGCCACTAACATCGTCTACAAAGGTCGACGAGTTTCTCCTTCAACCTCTTTCTTCTTTCTGGCTGAAGTCTTCTATTTCTGAGAAGGGAGGAGCAATGAAGGCCTAAAGCTTATTTGCTTAAAGTCTAGTCTAAGAGAGCTATAAGGTTCGTCTCCTTAAGGATAGAAGAGTTGGGCTTCCTAGAGGAGGGAAGGATTGAGCTAGGAGAAAGGTTTCTGGATACTTTGTTCTTCGGCTTTTTTGCAGTAGATGGAGACCCATATTCTTCATTTTAGTTCCTCTTAAAGTGACAGCTTGGGACAATATTTAAATAGAAAGGGGTGTAAAATATAGGCTTATCATCAAAGTGGGGCATGGTAAAAGGGCTTAAAAGCCTTGCTTCTTCGACTGGATTGCAAGATTGGATCTATTCAAAGAATGGTTCAACACTTGAGACAAGATCTTTTCTCGCTTCTTGAGCATTAAATGATGACTGCTGTTGAGACTTGGGTGAAGCTCAAGACATTACCAAAGCTTCCTTCTCTGGCACATCTATCAATTCGGTGATGACAATTCCCAATGACAAGTTCATAACTGTAACGGTCAAGATTTAATCAGTGACATTTTAACAAATATTGAAAAATGCATAGTATATAGTGACAAAAATATGATGGATAAATGCTATACGTAACGAATAGTAAATTGTGTATTTTAAAACTTTACTGAAAATAATATTTTTACTATTTTACGAGATTAAAACTCGATTTAAAGTCGACGGTTAAGAATGAGGGTGCACTATAGTTATTATGGGCATTCCCTCACTGGATTACAAATATTATATATATATATATATATGTGTATATGTGTCAAGTGTGTAGAAATTTCTTCTTTCTTCTTCTCTCCACGCCATCACCACCATCTTCACTTCTTTCTTCTTCTTTCTTTCTATGAGTTGAATCAAAACTTAAGATTAAGTTGGAAAAGTGGTGATTATCAACAAGGTATGTGCTTTTGATTTATATTTTATAAAAATATGACTTTTTATAAGTTTAAATGATTTAATTGATTGATTAAGTTATGTATAAAGATATATTGATGAGAAGTGAATGATTTGATTATGTTTTTATCCATATAAAATGGTTAAAAGTTTAATCAAGTGAAGGTATTTGATATGAACACTTTTTATGTCAAAATATTGAGTTTGATCAATTATTATCTTAGATCTTCAATATGTTTGTGTTTAATGAGGTTAAAAGTGCAGAATACATGATTTTACTTCGAAAACAATCCCAAAATCAATGCCACGACCGTGGCCCTTGAGTGCCACGACCGTGGGATTGAAAGTGATGTTGTTTCTTCAAAAAAAAATTCGAGAGAACAGAAGAGTTTGAGATGCCACGACCGTGGCCCTTGAAGGCCACGACCGTGGGGTCTTCAAACTTATTTTACAACTTCATTTTGGATCTCACGGGCGTGGGGTTGAGATGCCACGGTCGTGGGGTACCTAAACAGTGTTTTTAGCTTGTAATTTGTGATCTACGGGTCTCGTATGAGACTAATATGTGAATAATTGTATTGAAACTTCATGTTTATGTGTTAAATGCATGAAAAAGAGTGAGAAACTTGAGATAAGTGACAAATATATATATATATATATATCATACTAAATATTGATAAGAGTAATGTACTAATGAAATGATATCAACAAGTGAAATATAAATAAGTGCTTATATAAACAAGTGAGTGTTTATATAAACAAGTGTTAATCAATGACATGAGACTAATATGTGTATAGTCCATACTTTTGTGTTAATGTGTTAAACGTATGAAAACGAGTGATAAACTTTAGACAAGTGACACACATATACCAAATGTTGATAAGAGTATAGTACCAAGGAAATGAAATAAACAATGTAGTGTTCATCAAAATTAATGAATTGCCCAAATCATACTAAATTTATATCTAGCTTTGGATTGAATGGCTAACCAGAGGATGGATAGTCAAAGTGATAGTGGGCACCTCGTGCCATTAATGGACACAATGTGTTATCAGTGATAGTGGGCATAATTGCCATTATAAATTCTTGAGATCTGGCATTCAAATTGCTACACTAACATGTTATCCAAACTTATGATCTAAGTTTAGTATGTATGGGCATAATTAATGAAAAGATATGTGAACATGATAGTTGTGACTAATGAAAGAAATGTAAAATAATAATATAAGTCAATTATTTGAAATTGAAGTATTGTGTTCCAGTGTAAAAGTGATTGTTAATATATATATTAATGCTTACAAGTGAAAGTTCTAATGAACGTAATGGAAATGTTATGTTCAATGTATTGAGTTAATCAAATGATTGAAAGTGTATATAATGTTGTGAGATACAAAGTGCTCAAAGTATATCAAATGATTGAAAGTGTATAACATGATGTGAGATACAAAGTGCTCTAAAGTATAGTAATAGATGTAAGTGCTGAAAAGTATAGATTGAATAAAATGATCCTATATGTGAACTTCAAAAGTAAGAATTATTGAAAAACAAAATAATGTATTGTGAACAATGTTATCAAATGAGAAAGCAAGTATTGAATAAAATGATTCTTAATGAGACAAGCTGTAATACTGAAAGTAGTGTATTATATGATAACTTTTATGCAGGGATAGTTATTATTTTGTATAATTAGCATGGTATGTTGATTTATTACTGAAATGAGTTAATATATTGAAATACTCCTTAAAACTAAGTGTTATTACTATATTTTCATAAGTATATTTCTTTAATATTAAGTGTTAAAATTTGTGTATACAAGCACCACTAAGCTTTGCTTAGCGTGTTAGAATTGTTTTCTGACACGCAGGTATCAGGACATCGGAGCAAGTTAAGAACAGATGAAGATCTTGTGTATATTGTATTCATAAGTGATAAATGTATATAGATACTTTAGTTTGGTGAATTGAGAGATTGTATAAATGTGTAAACATAAAAGGATATATGTATTTAGAGAATGAAGTTTGAGAATTCTAGTGAATGATTGTAAAAGAAAGAAATGTATTGTTTATTTATTTGACTTAATGAACTTATAAAGTTTATCTGATCGATATAGGAGATATTGAAAATTGGTCTAAATGTTGGACTTTTAAGCGTTGTGATATGCATATTGTATTATTATTTGAAAAATTTTATTTATGAAGAGAGTTTTCTAAGAATTGATTGGAGCACGAACAGTGTATCGCATAACATTCTCTAATAGTTTTTATATAAGAATTGTCAGAGGATGTTGTATTTAGTTGTATCAGAGCATGGTTTAGGCATTTCTGGCACATGGAGATAGGGGAGAAGTGAAATGTAATTTTCTAAGTTATGTGAAGTGAAGAAGTGAATATGTGTTTTGGTACAATTGATATTCCATATTTTTATGGTAATAGAATGTTTACTAAGAATGATTGACAATTCGTAGTGTATTGTTTGGAGTGCACTAGATCTATTTGTGATAAAGAATGATGTGAAAAGAAAACAAGATATGATTAGTGAAAGAGATATGTCAAAGTAACACAGTGAAAGTGTAATAATTTATTGGAATTTGAGGAATGAATTATGATAGAGAAATAAATTGCAAGCATGAAATTTCTTACGAGAATGAGAATTGTCATGTTGTACAACATTAAGTATTGATGTTCTATATTAAGTGAGTGAATATATGACTGTCAAAGTGGAGTGACTACGATATGAGAGCATTTGAAACTGATAGTGATAAGGTTAAATAAGCCTTAATAAAAGTAATATTAAATCCCAGTATGGATAATATCCGTATAGTGGAAAAAAAATTCGAAGAGGTAAGAAATTGTGAAAATACTCTTATAGCTCGAAAGGAATTCGAGTTGTACTTTGAATGTGATATATGGATAAGGGAGTGTTAAAGTGTCAAAAGTAATTATTTTTATAATGTTTCAACATTAAGGATTGAAGTGATAGTTAAATGAAAGCACGTGAATGTATCGAAACTATTGTACAAGTGAGTATATTAGATAACAAGCCTAAAACTTATTGAAAGATTTCTATTGCCTTCTAAAACATTATCAAAACAAAAGATTGAAATAAAAAGTAATGGAAGAGTATTGGTAAAGAGTGACTAGTGCTTGAATAATATTGAGTGCTATTTAATGAAATGATCTTGATTTTTATTATGAAAAGAGATTTGTGAATTAATAAAACACCATTACTTGTAAAAGATATGATGTAATAAATAATTGTGAAAAAAATAAGAGTATAAAACTTTACTTCTATGATAGTAAAGTTCTCCGTGCAAAATGTAAATGTGTATTTAACTAGAACAATGATTAAATCTATCATTGAATCATTTAAAAGTTAATATCCAGTTGTGAAAGAAATAAGGTTGAAAGGGTTATGAAAATTGAAATTTGAATATGATTGTGCTTTGAGGATCCTGTTTCCTCAATTTGTATGAGTTGAATAAATGATAACTTATTGATTAAATCAAGAAAAGAAATTCGAGCAGAGATATGCATGATTATGTGTATAGTCATGCATATATGGTTGTGTAAATGTCTATTCTTCAAACTTTGAGAAGAAATTCCAATATTGAGGTGCATGATCATTTATATGGACATGCATATATTTGTGCCCTTAAAATTGTGAAAGGCAATTTCAGTAGAGACGTGCAAGACCATTCGCATGGTCATATATTTGGCTATGCATACTTTTGTTCTACAAAAGTTTAGTAATGTGTATACTTTCACAGAGTAGAGTTTATCGGTGGAACTAGTAGTGAATTAATAACGACATTTTGGAAATAATTATAAGTGACAAGAGATTGCTTATAAGATTGAAATGAAATCAATCCATTAAATGATGAAACTGAAATGTGAAGAAAACATGAGGAAAGTATGGATAAATGTAATTGAGATGTGAAAGAAGTGTAAAGGTAGAGAAAAGATAAAAGACAAGTACAAGTGATTAGTGGATTTAACATCTTCATGATGAAATAAGATAAGTTCCGAAGCAATGTGAGAAGAATGATAGATTGATAAATCAATAATGATTGTACATAATGTGAAGAGCAAGTTAAAGAAACTAAAGAAGTATATACAAAGTGATTGAGTAATGAAAGTAAGAATGTGAGATTTGCATATTGTGTATTTATGAAATACGTGATAGTAATATTAATTGGTGATTAAAGCCAAGGTATAAATTATATATATAGAAGTGTTAAAGAGTTACTTAATACTAATTGATTGCAAATGGAAAGAAAGGAAGTGATAATGTAAAAAGAAAAGAATGTAGTGAGATGTGAAGATAGTGAACCCTTCTAGTGAAATGATGCATGGTAGAACAAGTTAGCATTTATACAGATATGTGTGTGTGTGTGAATGTGTGTATGAGACATAGAGAATAAAGTATAAATGTACATGTACTCTTAAAGTGAAAGAATAGTGATAAATTCTTAATATGTTAAGAAAAGAATGAAACAAGTGAGGAGTGGAAATCTTTGTAGATTTCATTATTACAGTGGAAACATGAAAATGATTTGAAAAGATAAAGATTGATGAATAATTAAAATCAATCGAACTACTCGAAAACAAGTATAATGTGTATATGTATTATGTTTGAAATGATTGTTTATATCTTATACACTTACAGTAAGAAACAAACATTGTAAAGAGAAAGTGTTATATTCCATTCAAAGAGAAAGTGTTATATTTCAAAATATATTATAATTGACAATACTTTGTACCATTGAAAGAAATTATACTGATGTTAAATCTAGTTTCCGGATTAGCTAAAGGGTGTGATAGTGGGCATTTTATGCCATATTGACAGTGGGCACTCTGTGCCATTGAGGACACTTATGTCCCATACTGACAGTGGGCACTCTGTGCCATAGAGAACATTTATGTTCCATATCGAAAGTGGGCACTTTGTTCCATAAAGGACATTTTTTTTTATCTATGTCCCAGCGATATAGGCAGCCATGCCATCAGTGGACGCTTTGCGTCATAAAGAACCTTTGGTTCTTTTCTCTCAGTGGTCACTTCGTGACATCATATACAGTGGCCATTCATGCCATAGTGGGCCTTTGGCCATATTGATACAGTGGGCATTTACTTGCCATCAGTGACCCGCTATCCGGAACTAGGATTTAATATTCAGTATATACAAGAAAGAACGAGATATATATGTAACAGTAAAATGTAATGATACAAATTATATATAAAACAAAACTTCTAAAGAGAGTTAAAGGTAATTATTAAATGGAGTTTGAAAAGTGTAAGTGTGTAGGGCTGAATTTTCTATAGTTCTATAATATGCTTATTCTGAAAGTGTTACGTTGATTGAAATCAGATATAAATAAATGTTATGTAAGTTAAGAAAATCATTGATTGTATGTGAAATTTAAAATGACCTAAAAAGTGAATAGCTTAGTGCCATAGTATATAAATTTCGAGGACGAAATTTCTTTAGTGGGGGAGAATTGTAATGGTCAAGATTTTAATCAGGGACATTTTAACAAATATTGAAAAATGCATAGTATATAGTGACAAAAGTGTGATGGATAAATGCTATACGTAACGAATAGTAAATTGTGTATTTTAAAACTTTACTGAAAAGAGTATTTTTACTGTTTTACGAGATTAAAACTCGATTTAAAATCGACGGTTAAGAATGAGGGTGCACCATAGTTATTATGGGCATTCCTTCACTGGATTACAAATATTATGTAACACCCCCACATCCAATGCACACACACTACAACTACAACCATGTAGCATAAGTGCACCAAACATAGGGATGCTACGGTTTTCTTCAACATTCAAAACATTTAAATAGATACAATAATATTATCATTATATAATATAGAAAAGTAGATCATTTACTTTTAAAATAAAACACATTAGATATATATATACATACATATAGTTATTTCACAGCGGAAGTCATAAAATATTTACATATTTGAAAACACTTAATTCCATATTTACAAATATACAAATATGTACATTTAATCAATACTTTACAAAATATAAAAAGAGTTATACATGATTGGCAAATCTCCTTTGATCTTTAAGTCTCCAAAATCAACTCTTCAATGTCTACCCTCACTCGGTCTCGAAGAGCTCTCGGGTTCGATTCTAACAGTTCTATCACCTGCGCGATTAAACACTATCGCGCTAAGCCAAGGGCTTAGTAAGATAATCATGCTAATGATATGACTTCGTGCAATGCAATGTCATTTCTCAAACCATAATATATATGTAACATCATATATGCAAAATTTACAATATACTTTCACATTACATATCACATTTTATTATCTTTTCATATACCTCATTAGTATTCATTTAATCATCAATACAAAGCAAAACAAACATCATTCATGACTCACATTAACCATAAACAAGCATGGGCCCAAGACACACTAATATGCCATTCAATTTTCAGAGTTAATGTTTTGGTTCTATCATCACATTTATCAATATCAATATCATAGACCCAACTAGGCTTCAAGGATTAAGTTCAACCAAGCTTCAAGGGGAGCAAAGCATGCTAAGCTTCTACCCAACTTGGCTTCAAGAACTAACCCAACCTAGCTTCAAGGGTGGTAACATCTCAATTAGGCTTCAAGGATTCAATCCAACCTAACTTCAAGAGATTGTTACTATCATTAGGCATGCCACCAATAACATACTCTGAAAATGGAATAACACATTAGCCACACAATTCATTTACATATCAATTATCATTTCCATTCTCAATTCTCATCAACATTTAGGCAAACATGCCTTCATTCTCTTAATATTAACATCATAGCCAATAACAATGGCCTCACATTTCATTTCACAATATAACACTTCATTATTCAAGTGTATACTTATCTCATCCATGATCACATTATATCTCATATAGCATCATTCATCATAGCCAAACACAATGGCATTGTCTCATATCATATCTTATTTGAATTATCATTTCATCTTTGATACAACATTTCAAGGTACATTACTCATAAAATACAATACCTTTCACAATGCATAACATAACCTTGTTTAAATCTCAACAATGCAATTAGGGCAAAGAACAACTTATATGATTCATAGCTTTAGGATCTTCCATATGCATTTGATTAGTTCATTCATTGATTTAAGTGTGTTTAAAGTGTTTAGGGTTAGGTTTAAGAACCAACCCACCTTTGTAGAACCAAAACAATGCAAAAAGAACAAAGAAACAAAACCCTAACCAACTCATTTGATGGACACGGGCAGCACACATGAGGGACACGGCCAAGCTTGTGGCCGTGTCTCTCAATTCAACTTTGGCAGTAGCAAACACGGCTTAGGGACACGGCTGTGTCACCCAAAAATTAATCCAACACGTCCAAAATCATATGACTTGGCCGTGTCTCACATGGCCTTTGGCCGTGTCTCCCAAAACCAAAACCCTAATTGTAACCAACTCTCTTCCAAATGCATTAAAACTCAATATACATCATACCACATGCTTCAAATGAACATCATCAATGTTCTAAATACATATTCATTACAATAATCACTTTAAAACACCTTAATATCACAATTAAACAAACACCATCTCAAAACCCTAACTCAAACTCTACTCTTGATTTTCCACTATCAATCTTCACTTATTTTTTTATAATCACAACCAAACCAACACAACCTCCAATTTTTAACTTACAATCAACTCTAACACTTATAAACACACATCAACACACTAAATCATCATCTCAACAATTCTCAATACACCTTAACCACAATTTCCAAATTAATAAAAGAAAACAAGAAATTACTTACCTAAAGTGAAGAAATTCCACAAATCTTCAACTTGATTCTTCAATTCTCCCTTCAATCTTGATCTTACTATCAAGAACACTTCTCCTTCCCTTTTGCTAATGGAGAGCCGGCCACTACCATCAAGAGGAAGAGAAAATGATCAAGAATCACAAAGTCAATCTTCCTTTTAATCTCCACCACAAAATTTCCAAATGTAAATTACCTCAAGGCCCTTAACCATATAACTAACCTTTTGTCTTATATGAGCCCATATATGAACTTTCACACTCAACAAGAAAATATCTTCTTCCACTAACCAACACTTTGACTCTCCCTTTGACCATTTTATATGTTATATATATCACAATATACACAACATATAAACTTGTCTCTAAACCCTAAATTCTTTCCCAAAACACTTATACTTTTCTTTCTCAATTTAAACCAACAATCCAATAACAAAAACAACAACAACATGCAAAACTTCTAGGGCATAAATGAGGATATTACAATTCTCCCCCTCTAAAAAGAAATTTCGTCCTCGAAATTACCTGAAATCAATTCTGAAACAATTGAGGATATTGCTCTCGCATAGTCTGCTCACTTTCCCATGTTGCTTCTTCTTTTGCATGATTCTTCCAAAGAATCTTCACCAATGGTACTCTCTTGTTCCTCAATTCTTTCACTTCCCGTGCCAAGATAGCAACTGGTTCCTCTTCAAATGACAAGTCTGGGCTCACTTCAATAGATTCAAATGGCAACACATGAGATGGATCTGACCTGTACCTCCTCAACATAGATACATGGAACACATTATGAATACGATCCAACTCAGATGGCAAAGCAAGTCTATACGCCACTGGCCCAACTCTTTCCAACACTTCATACGGTCCGATGAAACGAGGACTCAATTTTCCTTTTCGACCGAACCTCAAAATTTTCTTCCAAGGAGATACCTTCAAAAATACCTTATCCCCAACATCAAACTGAATGTCTCTCCTCTTCAGATCTGCATAGGACTTCTGTCGGTCTGAAGCTGTTTTCAATCTGCCTCGAATCAACTTTACTTTCTCTTCAGTTTCTTGAATCAAATCAGGCCCAATCAATTTATCATCACCAAGCTCACTCCAACACAGAGGTGTCCTACACCGTCTGCCATACAATGCCTCGAATGGGGCCATTTCGATGCTGGACTGGTGACTGTTATTATAAGCAAACTCCACAAGAGGTAAAAATCTATCCCAACTTCCAGTGAAATCAATGACACAGCTTCTCAACATATCCTCAATGATCTGTATCACCCTCTCAGACTGTCCATCCGTCTGTGGATGAAAAGCAGTACTGAAATGCAGTCGAGAACCCAAAGCACCATGCAAACTCTTCCAAAATCTCGAAGTAAACCTGGGATCTCGATCAGACACTAAAGAAGTTGGAACACCATGCAATCTCACAATCTCATGGATGTATAGCTCAGCCAACCTCTCCAAAGAGTAATCCATCCGAACCGGAAGGAAATGAGCTGTCTTAGTCAATCTATCCACAATCACCCATATGGCATCATGTTTCTTTTGTGTCAAAGGCAACCCAGACACAAAGTCCATTGTCACTCTTTTCCACTTCCACTCTGGCACTGACAACGGTTGAAGCAACCCAGTTGGAACCTGATGCTCTGCTTTAACCTTCTGACAAGTGAGACATTTTGATACAAACTCAGCAATGTCTCTCTTCAACCCAATCCACCAATAATGCTGTCTCAAATCATGATACATCTTCGTATTACCCGGATGCATAGCAAATAAAGACTGATGAGCTTCCTCTAAAATGATCCTCTTCAAGTCAGCATTATCGGGTACACACAATCTATTCTTAAACCATAGGCTCCCATCATCCTTCACAACAAAATCTCTAGTCTTTCCACTCTCACAATCTAAGACAATCTTCTGAATCTTCTTATCAGCTAACTGAGCCTCTTTGATCTGATCCAACAAAACAGGCTTCAATTGTAACTGTGCCAATAATGCACCATCATCACAAGGTACAAAACTGGCACGCAATGCTCTCAACTCAACAAGCAACGAGAGCGAGTAAACTGTTAAACCAGCTAAAGACTTCCGACTCAAGGCATCAGCAACCACATTTGCTTTACCTGGATGATAATCTATCAAACAGTCGTAGTCTTTAATCAATTCTAACCATCTCCTCTGCCGAAGGGTGAGCTCTTTCTGAACACCCAAATACTTCAAACTCTTGTGATCAGTATAAATGAAACATTTCTCCCCAAACAGATAATGGCGCCAAATCTTTAATGCAAAAACAATGGCAGCCAACTCCAAATCATGGGTAGGATAGTTAAGCTCATGCGGTTTCAACTGTCGAGATGCATAAGCTATAACTTTCCCTTCCTGCATCAATACACACCCCAAACCTCTATGTGAAGCATCACTGTAGATCACATAGGGTTGGCCTTCTACAGGTAAAGTGAGAACAGGCGCTTGAGTCAACAAATCTCTCAACTGTTCAAAACTAGCCTGACACTGATCTGTCCACAAAAACCTCACTCCCTTACGAAGCAATCTGGTGAGTGGAGTAGCTATCAAAGAAAATCCTTTCACAAACCGCCGGTAATAGCCTGCCAAACCCAGAAAACTTCTAACCTCTGTCACAGACTTGGGTGGACTCCAATTCAAAATGGCTTCAACTTTACTCGGATCAACTCTAATGCCTTCTGCTGAAACAATATGTCCGAGAAAAGCTACCTAATCCAACCAGAACTCACACTTCGACAATTTGGCAAATAGTTGCTTCTCTCTCAAAATCTGCAACACAATCCGCAGATGCAAATCATGTTCCTCTTCATTCCTCGAATACACCAGAATATCATCGATGAAGACCACTACAAACTGATCCAAATAGGGCCTAAACACCCTATTCATCAAATCCATAAAAGCTGCAGGTGCATTCGTCAGACCAAAAGGCATAACTAAAAATTCATAATGCCCATACCTGGTCCGAAATGCAGTCTTCGGAACATCTTCAGCTCTAACTCTCAGCTGATGGTACCCCGATCTCAGATCAATCTTAGAGAATACTGACGCTCCCTTCAACTGATCAAAGAGATCATCGATTCTAGGCAAAGGATACTTATTTTTAATGGTCACCTTGTTCAATTGCCTATAGTCGATGCACAACCTCATAGTACCATCCTTCTTCTTTACAAAGAGCACAGGAGCTCCCCAAGGAGAAACACTGGGGCGAATGAATCCTTTATCCAACAGCTCCTGTAATTGCACTTTCAACTCCCTCAATTCTGCTGGTGCCATTCTGTAAGGAGTAATGGAGATAGGAGTGGTACCAGGCAACAATTCAATACCAAACTCCACCTCTCTCTCAGGCGGCAATCCTGGCAACTCCTCAGGAAAAACATCAGGGAACTCTGCAACTGTGGCAATGCTATCAATAGGAGAACCCTTCACTCTAGTATCTACCACATGAGCAAGATAGGCTTCACACCCCTTCCTAATCAACCTCCGGGCTACAACAGCTGAAACAAATAAGGAGGCTAACTGTTCCTGCTCATTAGATACTATCACCTCTCTCTCATCACCGGTTCTCAAAGAAACAATCTTCTTTTTACAATCCACCACAGCTCCATGTCGAGATAGCCAATCCATGCCTAAAATCACATCATATTCCTTAAATGGCATCTCAATCAAATCTCCAAGGAACTCCTCACCCTGCACCCTCACTGCACTATCCCGATGCACTTTACTCACAATCACACTATGCCCTAACGGATTTGTCACCAAAACATCAAATCCTAGGGACTCAGCATGCACATCAAACACAGGCAATACAGATGCACTAATATAAGAATGGGTGGAACCCGGATCAATCAAAGCAAGTACTGCAGTATCAAATAAAGAAAAAGTACCAGCTATGACCGCCGATGCATCCGGCTGTCTCTGCATAACATACATCCTCTGGAAAGAACCAACCTCCTCCGGTCTAGTCTCCCTGGATGCAGCACCACCTCTAGAACTGAACCCTGCTCTACCACCTCGGCTGGCACCTCTGCCTCCCCTCACACTGGCTCGAGAAGCGGCAGAATCAACTGACATCTGCCTCTGCCTCTCAGGGCAATCTCTCACAAAGTGATCCGGTGACCCACACCTGAAACATACCCCAGCAACACCAGCTTTCCAACATGGACCACCATGGGGCCTCCCACAATGGATGCAAATAGGTAAGGTGGATCTCTGAACCATAGGGGTTGGAGCACTTGCCACTGAAGCTGCAGGTCTGAATCTTTGTCTCTGGAACTGCACTGATCTACCTGCTGGTCTCTGGCTCCTAATACTCCGAGGAACAAAGCTTCCTCTACCCCTCTTCACTGAAGAAGACCCTGCCTCAAACTGGGGCCTTCTCACCCTAACCTCATCCTCTGAAGCAGCTGCAATCACTTGAGCTCGCTCTACACTTCGAGCTGCTTCCACTAACTGGGAGAAATCATGATATCGAGATCCAGCCACTAAACACATGATCGAGGGCCTCAATCCCTCCTGAAATCGCCGGCATCTATCAATCTCATCAGCAATGATGCCCCCAGCATACTGACTCAGTCGAATAAACTCAACTTCATACTCAGTAACAGTCTTGTTATCTTGCTTCAAGCTCAAGAATTCCATCTTCTTCATATCCTTATACTCCCTAGGAGTATATTTCAACTCGAATTCCCTCAAGAAATCTGCATATGACAAAGTTGGTGGATCTTCCATGGAATGTGGCACAGTCTTCCACCAATCGTAGGCATCCTTCTGTAGCAAAGATCTTGCATAGTCAAACTTTTCCTCAGGGGTGGCTTGTAACTGAATAAAGATCCTCTGAACTTTGTCAAGCCACTGTTCTGCCACAGCTGGATCAGTGGTACCAATAAAATCCTCAGCTCCATACTTCCTTAACTTGTCATAGTGCCTCACTGGCACCAAAGACTGAGGGGGTGGTGGCACTGGTTGTACTGGCGCTTGCCTGAAAGTCTCCATCATATGCACAAACCAAGCTGGTGGAACCTCCTCACCAGTTGGTCTCCCCGACACCGAAGCAGGTGCCTCCCCAGCACTATCAACCCTAGCTCCCTCATCAGGAGCAACACTCTCCTCACTGCCCTCAACTGACTGTCTCAAATGAGAATCCATCAACACCTAATACTGCAAACACAACAGGACACACCTTATTAAAGATCAAAGATTGCCAATCCCAAACATGTATTTTCTTTCAAAATATTCTTTTTATAACATATTACCTAGGTTGAGAATCTCAAACCTAGGCTCTGATACCAAAACAATTGTAACACCCCCACATCCAATGCACACACACTACAACTACAACCATGTAGCATAAGTGCACCAAACATAGGGATGCTACGGTTTTCTTCAACATTCAAAACATTTAAATAGATACAATAATATTATCATTATATAATATAGAAAAGTAGATCATTTACTTTTAAAATAAAACACATTAGATATATATATACATACATATAGTTATTTCACAGCGGAAGTCATAAAATATTTACATATTTGAAAACACTTAATTCCATATTTACAAATATACAAATATGTACATTTAATCAATACTTTACAAAATATAAAAAGAGTTATACATGATTGGAAAATCTCCTTTGATCTTTAAGTCTCCAAAATCAACTCTTCAATGTCTACCCTCACTCGGTCTCGAAGAGCTCTCGGGTTCGATTCTAACAGTTCTATCACCTGCGCGATTAAACACTATCGCGCTAAGCCAAGGGCTTAGTAAGATAATCATGCTAATGATATGACTTCGTGCAATGCAATGTCATTTCTCAAACCATAATATATATGTAACATCGTATATGCAAAATTTACAATATACTTTCACATTACATATCACATTTTATTATCTTTTCATATACCTCATTAGTATTCATTTAATCATCAATACAAAGCAAAACAAACATCATTCATGACTCACATTAACCATAAACAAGCATGGGCCCAAGACACACTAATATGCCATTCAATTTTCAGAGTTAATGTTTTGGTTCTATCATCACATTTATCAATATCAATATCATAGACCCAACTAGGCTTCAAGGATTAAGTTCAACCAAGCTTCAAGGGGAGCAAAGCATGCTAAGCTTCTACCCAACTTGGCTTCAAGAACTAACCCAACCTAGCTTCAAGGGTGGTAACATCTCAATTAGGCTTCAAGGATTCAATCCAACCTAACTTCAAGAGATTGTTACTATCATTAGGCATGCCACCAATAACATACTCTGAAAATGGAATAACACATTAGCCACACAATTCATTTACATATCAATTATCATTTCCATTCTCAATTCTCATCAACATTTAGGCAAACATGCCTTCATTCTCTTAATATTAACATCATAGCCAATAACAATGGCCTCACATTTCATTTCACAATATAACACTTCATTATTCAAGTGTATACTTATCTCATCCATGATCACATTATATCTCATATAGCATCATTCATCATAGCCAAACACAATGGCATTGTCTCATATCATATCTTATTTGAATTATCATTTCATCTTTGATACAACATTTCAAGGTACATTACTCATAAAATACAATACCTTTCACAATGCATAACATAACCTTGTTTAAATCTCAACAATGCAATTAGGGCAAAGAACAACTTATATGATTCATAGCTTTAGGATCTTCCATATGCATTTGATTAGTTCATTCATTGATTTAAGTGTGTTTAAAGTGTTTAGGGTTAGGTTTAAGAACCAACCCACCTTTGTAGAACCAAAACAATGCAAAAAGAACAAAGAAACAAAACCCTAACCAACTCATTTGATGGACACGGGCAGCACACATGAGGGACACGGCCAAGCTTGTGGCCGTGTCTCTCAATTCAACTTTGGCAGTAGCAAACACGGCTTAGGGACACGGCTGTGTCACCCAAAAATTAATCCAACACGTCCAAAATCATATGACTTGGCCGTGTCTCACATGGCCTTTGGCCGTGTCTCCCAAAACCAAAACCCTAATTGTAACCAACTCTCTTCCAAATGCATTAAAACTCAATATACATCATACCACATGCTTCAAATGAACATCATCAATGTTCTAAATACATATTCATTACAATAATCACTTTAAAACACCTTAATATCACAATTAAACAAACACCATCTCAAAACCCTAACTCAAACTCTACTCTTGATTTTCCACTATCAATCTTCACTTATTTTTTTATAATCACAACCAAACCAACACAACCTCCAATTTTTAACTTACAATCAACTCTAACACTTATAAACACACATCAACACACTAAATCATCATCTCAACAATTCTCAATACACCTTAACCACAATTTCCAAATTAATAAAAGAAAACAAGAAATTACTTACCTAAAGTGAAGAAATTCCACAAATCTTCAACTTGATTCTTCAATTCTCCCTTCAATCTTGATCTTACTATCAAGAACACTTCTCCTTCCCTTTTGCTAATGGAGAGCCGGCCACTACCATCAAGAGGAAGAGAAAATGATCAAGAATCACAAAGTCAATCTTCCTTTTAATCTCCACCACAAAATTTCCAAATGTAAATTACCTCAAGGCCCTTAACCATATAACTAACCTTTTGTCTTATATGAGCCCATATATGAACTTTCACACTCAACAAGAAAATATCTTCTTCCACTAACCAACACTTTGACTCTCCCTTTGACCATTTTATATGTTATATATATCACAATATACACAACATATAAACTTGTCTCTAAACCCTAAATTCTTTCCCAAAACACTTATACTTTTCTTTCTCAATTTAAACCAACAATCCAATAACAACAACAACAACAACATGCAAAACTTCTAGGGCATAAATGAGGATATTACATATTATATATATATATGTGTGTGTGTGTGTGTATGTGTCAAGTGTGTAGAAATTTCTTCTTTCTTCTTCTCTCCACGCCATCACCACCATCTTCACTTCTTTCTTCTTCTTTCTTTCCATGAGTTGAATCAAAACTTAAGATTAAGTTGGAAAAGTGGTCATTATCAACAAGGTATGTGCTTTTAATTTATATTTTATAAAAATATGAATTTTTACAAGTTTAAATGATTTAATTGATTGATTAAGTTATGTATAAAGATATATTGATGAGAAGTGAAGGATTTGATTATGTTTTTATCCATATAAAATGGTTAAAAGTTTAATCAAGTGAAGGTATTTGATATGAACACTTTTTATGTCAAAATATTGAGTTTGATCAATTATTATCTTAGATCTTCAATATGTTTGTGTTTAATGAAGTTAAAAGTGCAGAATACATGATTTTACTTCGAAAACAATCCCAAAATCAATGCCACGACCGTGGCCCTTGAGTGCCACGACCGTGGGATTGAAAGTGATGTTGTTTCTTCAAAAAAAATTCGAGAGAACAGAAGAGTTTGAGATGCCACGACCGTGGCCCTTGAAGGCCACGACCGTGGGGTCTTCAAACTTATTTTACAGCTTCATTTTGGATCTCACGGTCGTGGGGTACCTAAACAGTGTTTTTGGCTTGTAATTTGTGATCTACGGGTCTCGTATGAGACTAATATGTGAATAATTGTATTGAAACTTCATGTTTATGTGTTAAATGCATGAAAAAGAGTGAGAAACTTGAGATAAGTGACAAATATATATATATATCATACTAAATATTGATAAGAGTAATGTACTAATGAAATGATATCAACAAGTGAAATATAAATAAGTGCTTATATAAACAAGTGAGTGTTTATATAAACAAGTGTTAATCAATGACATGAGACTAATATGTGTATAGTCCATACTTTTGTGTTGATGTGTTAAACATATGAAAACGAGTGATAAACTTTAGACAAGTAACACACATATACCAAATGTTGATAAGAGTATAGTACCAAGGAAATGAAATAAACAATGTAGTGTTCATCAAAATTTATGAATTGCCCAAATCATACTAAATTTATATCTAGCTTTGGATTGAATGGCTAACCAGAGGATGGATAGTCAAAGTGATAGTGGGCACCTCGTGCCATTAATGGACACAATGTGTTATCAGTGATAGTGGGCATAATTGCCATTATAAATTCTGAGATCTGGCAATCAAATTGCTACACTAACATGTTATCCAAACTTATGATCTAAGTTTAGTATGTATGGGCATAATTAATGAAAAGATATGTGAACATGATAGTTGTGACTAATGAAAGAAATGTAAAATAATAATATAAGTCAATTATTTGAAATTGAAGTATTGTGTTCCAGGGTAAAAGTGATTGTTAATATATATATTAATGCTTACAAGTGAAAGTTCTAATGAACGTAATGAAAATGTTATGTTCAATGTATTGAGTTAATCAAATGATTGAAAGTGTATATAATGCTGTGAGATACAAAGTGCTCCAAAGTATATCAAATTATTGAAAGTGTATAACATGATGTGAGATACAAAGTGCTCTAAAGTATAGTAATAGATGTAAGTGCTGAAAAGTATAGATTGAATGAAATGATCCTATATGTGAACTTCAAAAGTAAGAATTATTGAAAAACAAAATAATGTATTGTGAACAATGTTATCAAAATGAGAAAGCAAGTATTGAATAAAATGATTCTTAATGAGACAAGCTGCAATACTGAAAGTAGTGTATTATATGATAACTTTTATGCAGGGATAGTTATTATTTTGTATAATTAGCATGGTATGTTGATTTATTACTGAAATGAGTTAATATATTGAAATACTCCTTAAAACTAAGTGTTATTACTATATTTTCATAAGTATATTTCTTTAATATTAAGTGTTAAAATTTGTGTATACAAGCACCACTAAGCTTTGCTTAGCGTGTTAGAATTGTTTTCTGACACGCAGATATCAGGACATCGGAGCAAGTTAAGAACAGATGAAGATCTTGTGTATATTGTATTCATAAGTGATAAATGTATATAGATACTTTAGTTTGGTGAATTGAGAGATTGTATAAATGTGTAAACATAAAAAGATATATGTATTTAGAGAATGAAGTTTGAGAATTCTAGTGAATGATTGTAAAAGAAAGAAATGTATTGTTTATTTATTTGACTTGATGAACTTATAAAGTTTATCTGATCGATATTGGAGATATTGAAAATTGGTCTAAATGTTAGACTTTAAGTGTTGTGATATGCAGATTGTATTATTATTTGAAAAATCTTATTTATGAAGAGAGTTTTCTAAGAATTGATTGAAGCACGAACAGTGTATCGCATAACATTCTCTGATAGTTTTTATATAAGAATTGTTAGAGGATGTTACAATAACTTTGCCACTTGTTGCCATCATGAGATAGGAATGTCGAATTATTCTCTGGTTTTTCCTTACACTAACGGTAGGATGTTCATTTTTCTCACAAGAGCTAGCCCTTCCAGAGAGTTGGAAATTGGAAAGGTTCTCTATTTAGTTGAAGAGTCACTATGAAAAGCTTTGAGATAAGGTCCATAAGGGCTATAAACAAAAATTCGCTCAAACACTTCAATAGAAAAGGTCACCAATATCCCTTGAAGCATGTACATGCCAACTCCATATAGGCATTGTTTGATAGAGCTACCATCTTTGCATACTTAGATGAGATCAACTCAAAATAATAACTACGCAGACCTGATTCTCTTGTGAATTAATACATAGGCAAGCACTCATTGGGCTCAGTCCAACTTATTCCCACTCAATCCAAATCGGTCTAAATAAATTTTTATGCCGAAGTCATGTAAAAAAAGAGAGAGAGAAAGCTCGCTAAGTTGAAAATCCAAAAGGACGATTTAGGCAAAAATTAGAGCAAGCTTATCGAGTTGAAAACTTGTAAGGACAGCTCAGGCAAAAATTAGAGCTAAAAGATATTTTACTTAAACCAAGGGTTGTCAAAGTTAAGCTTTCAATAAAAGAGTCAAAATTTTCACAATCCTATCTAAGGGGGGCATACCTCAAAACCATCATTCAAACTTTAGGTGTAAGTGCAGCCTCCTCTCTAATGTCTCCCTCTAGTACAGTCACCAAAATTTAGTAGTTACGCATTCTCATAAGACCATGAACCAAACACGTATAACCACCCAAGTTGTCACACCTTCAAACCTCATCACTTCACCATACCAATCATTCTCACTTAAGTCATAGTCTTAGAAAGAAAAGAAAACTCATCTTATGAATAACCAAGAACATGTTATCAACCTTCAGCATGAGCGGCATTCAATAAATAATGCCAAAATCACCAACCTCATTCCCCTGTGCAAGGGGCCAAACATAAAGGTTTACCTAAGAGCTCATTGCTTTGGTGCCACTCAAAGAGTCAAAGACCGAACCATACTAAAGTTCTCTCAAGACAAACTAAAGGCCAAATCTAACTTAAGCCTTCAAAACCAAGCATCCCCAAAACCAAAACTTGATGGGAGCCCATCTAAAGAAAGTTGCATCATTCCTAAATCAACAAACCATATTCTGTCCAAGCCAAATAAACCACAACTTGCTTGTTTAACTGAGTCAAAGTCCCATAATGAGCAAACTCATTCCACAATTAAACCTGAGGCCAAGCCTTCCAAAATAGGTTAAACCCAAGGATAAATCCTTTAAAAAGAGACTGAGGCCAAGCCTTCAAGATGAGCTAATTTGAGAATAAGCCTTCCAAAACAATTCATTCCTAAGATCAAATATTCTAAAGTAAGCCAAACAGGATGCTAAGACCTCCTAAAAACAAGCCAAACTTGAGGCCAGGCTCTCTAAAGTAAATCGAACCTTATGCCAAACACGAACGAGTTGAGCTTGAGGCTAAGCCCTCTCAAATAAGTTAAACTTGAAACCAAAACCTCTAAAAAGAGTCAAACCAGAGAAATAAGTCAAAGCACCCATCCTTCAAAATAGGTTATACTCAAGGCCAAGCCCTTCAATCAAAGTCAAAGTCTGAGTTTGGAGCCAAGCTCTCCAAGAAAAATTAAGGCCAAACCATTATAACAAAACAAATATGAGGTCAAGCCCCTCTAAAGAAAACATGTTGCTATAGAGCTTACCAAGGTAATTCAAAATCAATCCAAGCCTAGATTGACTCAACCATAGCTTCACCAAAACACCTATAGTCTTGCCAAATTGAATATACCATCAACCATGTGTACTCAACTAAAGCCTAGTATCATACTACTAGTAGATAAGCCAAATAGTCATCCCTTGAATTTGGGAGGTATCCCCCTAGATCCTGTCTACTATCAACCAAGAGCTTAAGTTTTAAAGTACCTAAAATCCTCATTTTTGTTCCTAAACCAAACTTAGGTTATCTCTGACTATCATTCTCGGCAAGAGTCCTAAAATTCAGCTATCAAACAAATTTTAGGTCAAAACCCTAGAGTCTATCCTACATATGTATTCCAGGTTAGAACCTTAAAATTCAACTTTCAAAATCATCCTAGATAAAAGCTCTAGATTTATCATTTTAGATTAAAAGTTTTAGAATTCAACTTTAAGGTGCATTCTAGGTGAGTGACCTTAGAACTCAAACCTCAATTCAGTAACTAAGACAACAATATCTTTGTAGAACAGTTAATATTAGACTAAAAACCAACTGACAGTATAAGAATCTTAGGATAGGTTTATACAAATATTTTAGGTCAAAATCTAGAATATGCCTTCTCCTACCAATTTATGGTAAGTTTATATAGACATTTTATGTCAAAACCTATAATTAGACTTCTCTTACCCCATTAGAGTAGGTTTACATAAACATTTTAGATCAGAACCTATAATAGACTTTCCTTTACACCCTATTGGGATAGGCTTATATAGACATTCTAAGACAACCTTAGCATAGGTTGTCCCAATTATTCTAGAGTAGACGATCATTTCATTACATGACATGACATGATGTTTGCATCAAAGCTATCGTATTCATAACATCATGGTTATTTTTTAAACAAAAAATTGTTACTTTTTAAACCAAAAAAAAATCATGATGGAGGGACATATGTGAACTCTTATTTTTGCATCTAGATTAAAGTATAAAAGATTATGGTTCCAAAAATTTAAAATTACATAAATCGGAGTTCGATCGAGCTTGAACGAGCCAAAAATGCCCCAGAGAATCCTCTATTTTAGACATGAGAAAAAATCATCAAATTTGCCTCTAAAAAAGCCCACATGATACCAAATCTAATGCAACTAGAATCACGTAAATCGAAGTTCAAACTTGCTCAAAATGGCTAAAAAAGGGGGGGCAAAATGGCATGCGTGCAGCCCTAGAGTTTTTGCTGCTTGATTTCTTTCCTGCCTTTTATCACTGTAAATAGTGGTCTCCTTTTCAAAAAAAAATTATTAAAAATTATTAGCCAAATTGCTCTCAAAATTTCTCCAAAATCCGAAAATTCTCTTATTTTTTTTCAATAATTAATTTTCTAAATTAACTTTTCCCAATTAAATTTTATTCCAAAAAATTTATTTTCTTCAAAATAAGTTAAGAAATTTCATTAAGGCTAAGGCTAAATTAAGAAGTGGAAAAGCACTTCAAGCTTCAAGTCACGTAAGAGAAAATATTTAAAGAGGTAAAACTCATAACTCAATCTTTTTCAATTCAGTAACATACCAAACATAATTAATTAAACTCTGTCCTTTGCAATAAAAGACATGAATTATTTACGACTTTGATTCTTATTTAAACGAGATAAATAGACATACTCTAAAATTTCACTCCAAGTAGCGAGCTTCTTAAAAGCCATAAAATTGGTCCTTTTCATTTAATATATCTTTAGCCTCTTTTGTTAGCCTTATGAAAGTTGATCTTGCTATATTTTCATTTGTCCATGTTCACTCTTTCACTAGTGCCTGTAAGTGTCAAGTAGTTTTGTGATGAGTAAATCTCTAGCTACTTTATTTATTGTATTGAGTGACTTAGCAATATTTAATGTCATTATCCAGTATTTATTCCTTGTTGAATGTACTTTTGTCCATATGTGGTAGCCAGTGCTATTCAAGTATGGTATAATCCTTTCATCCAATTTGTCTAGGTCATTCATGTAGTTTTCAAATTGTTCAATCATGTATTTTAAATGTCCTTGTTATCCTCAAAAATAACTCTTTTATCTTCTTTTGATTTTTCTTGAAGTTCATGTTTTCAGGTTGTTCCACAAGTAGAACATGTATAGTCCATTATTGGCTTCAAGGTATATATTTCCTATTGTTGTTATTGTGCTCTCATGTCCATCTAAAATTATGCACATACTATTTTTGTAACTAAAGGTTCTTTTTATGTTTGTAAAGAACCATTTTTAGTTTTGATCATTCTTTAAATCAACTAGTAAGAATGCAAGAAGAAATATTTTACTAGATCCATCTTATGTTGATGCTAGAAATATCGTTCATAAAAAACCTTTCAGAAATGTTCCATCAATAATCGGAATAGGTTTGCAATAATTCCAACCTTTTATTAATGCATCTAGTGCTATAAATACATAGAGGAATGAACCATACAATTTAATAATTGACCATGAGTTTGTAGCATTTAAAATGCAGCACTATCAATCTCTTCTGCATGTTATTATTCTTCATTTCCTTTTGTTTCATCAATTATGCTTTTACTCATCATATTTGTCAATTCAGGCTTTAAAATATGGCTCGTGGCTTGGTCCATGACCCTGGGGCAAAAATGTATCTGGGATTCAAGTTAACCAGATCAATTTGGGCCAAGCTTCTTAGGCTAGAAAGGGGCATTTAGAATTGAAGTTTGTATTAGACTCCAAATATTGTGCTTTTAATTTAAATGTATTATGAAAAATGAACATTGAATCAAAGAACACAATTAATCCCAAATATCCCAAACAACTAAAAAATTATTAAATCACAAAACTAAAATCCTAAACAAACAAAAACTAAAAATTTCAAATAAAAATACAACAAATCAAAATCAAAACAAATTAAAAACTAAAAACTACAATCACAAATCTGAGATCTCAAATATACAATCAAACAAAAGAAAGTATTATGAACATTGAATTGCACAACGCAAAATCTTAAATCTTAGATATCTCAAATAGCAAGAAAGAAAAATAGTTGAGTCAAATATCAAAAATCTCAAGCAAACCAAAACTAGTTAAAATAAAGCAAAAACATCATTAAGGGAGATCAAATACCATGAGACCAAGGCCAAGGGAGTGACAAAAACAGAGAGAGATTGACGCTTGATAGATCAATGATTGAGAGAGATCGATTCAATGGTTTCAACTCTAATACGTGTTACTTTGAGAGGGTTAAGGTTGGAAGAGAGCGAGACTATGAGAGACAGAAAGAAAGGAGGAATAATTGTCTGATTGACAATGTGGAAGAGGAGGCAAGCAAAGTAAAATGGGCTAGCAGTTTCAATAGAGAGGCAAAATGAGAGAGGAGGGAGACGACATAAGTGAATTAGGTTAAGAAAGAATGATGAGTTGGATAAAGGAACGAGGCTAGTCTAAAGTGGTCTTTGAAACTGACTGTCTACAAGTGTATCAAGCTCTGTCTTCAAATTGTATTGATAGATCTGATTTTGGCTTGATTGTATCTGATTGTAAATCACTCCTTCAAGATATTGAGGAGCCTAAAGTGATGTTTGTTAAATGCTCTACGAACCATGTGGCTCATAGTTTAGCCCGAGTCGCTGTTTCTTTGTCTGAACGTAATACCTAGGTGGATTCTCCCCCTATGGTTATTTTTTATTCTCTATTATATGATTTACGACAATGAAGTTGTTTATTTGGAGGTTAAAAAAAGGTTAAGAAAGAATGAGGCTTTAGCATATGATAAGAATATATATATATATATGAAAAAATGACACCCTCCACCATATTTTTAAAGATTTTTATTTTTTTATTAAGGGTATTTTAGTCATTTTATTATAAACTCATTATAAATATGTAAAATTTATAAACTTGTTATAAACTCATGATAAACTCATTATAAACCCGTTATAAACTCATTGTAAACTATAAAAATTTGGTATTTGGATAAATATTTTATAAATTTTAGTATTTTGATAAACATTTTATAAATATGATTAAGTTGAAATTATTTTTAAATTTTCTTGTATTTTTATCAAAAATGCTATATATATATTCAAGTTGGGTCGGATTGGTCTAAAAATTTTATGAGCCAACCCAAATTTTGATCTGAATATAATTTGGGTTTGACTTTTAAATCTTAAGGACAATTTAAAAATTTATTCGATCCAGCCTAACCCAACCCAAATCACATGATTCCTCCAATTTATGGGCTAGTTAAACATCTATAATTTTATCACTTGCAATTCAATATATATTACACATATATATCACGCATAACAAACATATATATCACATAATATGCATGTAAAAGAATTATATATTTCATCACTTATAATTCAGCATATACAACACACATATGCAATGCATAAAGAACTTATACATCACATATAATGCACAAATAAAGGAGGCGTATATTTTACCATTTACAATTTTACACACATACACACACACACATATATATAGGGCATATGCAGTATATAAGAAACATATAACAGATATCTTTTATTTGTTACAACTCATCAAATTATAATATTCAACAAATTATGCAATTGTTTTGTTGTGATTTTATTTTAAAATACCTGATATTGAATCTTTTTTTTTCTCTTTTTGTTTTTTGTTGATTGAAGATTATAGAAGGTTATCGATATTTTTTATTTGCTATTTATTTGGTCTTCATTCCTCTTTGATTTTATAGTTAAAAGAATTTTTTGAATATGCAAGATGGCTTGACAAATGAATTTTTAATATAAGAGGCGGGAAAATGATATAATTTATCGTTCAATGAGAAACGTTAACTTGTAAATTGTTTTTTTGAATAATTGTAAAACTTTTATGAAAGTATAGTATTTTTTGAAAAAATAACTTTTCCTTTTAGATTAGTTGCGTGAATTCCCTAAAAAAATGTACCAATTTTTAGAGCACTAAATTATTTTACCATCCAATCGAAATTCAATGACAAAGTGACTGATCATAATAAAGTAACAACTAAATTTAAAATGAAAAGAAAAATCAAAAGGCTTGTATGTCGCATCCAGATATCATAATAGAGTCTACTCAGGGCTCCGACGGATTCATTTTAATTCATTGATGTACCGACATCCAGCAATAGTTGCAAAAGTTTCCTGAATAGCTCAGAGGATACGTCCTTCGAGGCCTTTTAGAAAGCTCTAGCCATTGCTTTTGCTAGCGTAGCAAAGCCATCAGGCCACCCCCCAAGCATAACAATGCTAACTTGAAAATTTTACAGTAGGACAAGGGCATAATAAAGTGAACAACAGAACAAGTGCAAAATCTCAAATTGATACAGGAAAATTGAAGCATTGTATTGCATTGAAACAAAGCAGAGCTCCTCCCAAAGTTTTATTTACGTTGGGGAACCCTTTTTTTTTTCTGGAAATTTACATTGAGAACAACAGCCAAGCGAATGTAAGACATGCAAAACGTTCCTTGCCGAAATTATGAGACATAACGCTCCTCGCTCTCCATGGTTATACATCTAGGAAATTAGATCCTGGGTAAAAACGAGCTCAACTTCAAGTTTAATTGCTTTACATACTTGCTCAAGGTCCATCTTCTTGGGCTAAATCAAGAAAAATGACAAGTTTTATTTGGGTTTGTAAAGAAACCAAACAGCCATTTCACAAGTGCAGTTGCAAAGAAAAATACAAGAGAAAGACTTACTACTCAAAATAAAACCCTGAAGCAAGCTCTGAGCTCTTTCTGCTTGTTCTGGAGTACCTGATAATTGAATTATTTTTTCTGTCTCTTCTGGTCTATCTTCTACAAGGGTTACATTGGCTCCAGATAACTGTCCGATAACAAGAGTATGCAGAAATTATTGAGAGGCAAAAACTAAAAAAATTATAATTTGTCAGCAAAATGTCTGCAAGTATAACAAGTTTAGGCTCACCTCACTGATCTGTGCAAGCTTGTTTTTCGATTTTGTTACAAGCTTGGGAACTGCATGCTCTGGTATAACAATTTCAAGGGTACTCCTAGTGACAAGTGGTTTGGGGATTCTAAAAGTAAATGAAGATATAAATTATAAATTGGAAAAAATAAATAAATAAACAAATGCCTTCTTATGATGCATAGAACAATAGCCACAACGGGCACCTATTGCTAAAATTCATAGAAATAAAGCTAAATCTGGTACCTAGTTATTGCAGTGGGCAACTCTTCACGGCGTTCACTTTCATTCTGCTTCACTTTGTCAGTGCTAGATCCTCCACCATCCTACAAAATGATTGTTTTTTACCTTTTAAAAATCCAGTAGCAAGGGAACGGGTTTTTTATTCCAGTTATTACATTAGAATAGTTGAGCCCTTTTTAAAGATAGATAAAGAAAGGTGGGTGAGGATTTCACAATGTTATCTTTTCCTTCTCTTTCTGAGCTTAATTGACCTTTTCCCTTCTTTCTTTGTGCTGTTCAGTCTGGAAAAAGACCATTAGGTCATATCTTATTCAATTGTTTGGCTCTATAAGGTCATGTCCTATAAAAAGAGATTAACTTCTTAAAATATGAAAACAAAAGTCACCAGGAACAGCAAAAGTCAGCTAACTGCTACAAGAAATACATTGGCATTTTCTGTGCCCAGCAAACACATTAGCAATGCTTCAATCTTTTGCCAAACAAGTTAAATATAACCTGTTCATTTTCAGCTTCACCTGAACATAATTTAACAAGTATTTCCAGGTCATACTTGTTTGAAAATTACCAGGTCAACAAAGTTTCAAGTTTTAGCCGGTTGATATTCCAATCTTCTTAATAGCAGAAAAATGTGAACTTGAATAGACAGTAAAAATTCAATATATGGCAAAATAAAGAAATAAAAAGAGTATCCCCCATGAGAGAGAATAACCTTTGGTTGTTGTGCTGCAGCTGCAGACTGCATATTTGAATAGTTTGCAGCAGGAGGTTCACTGCCACTATAAGTGTCACGAGCTGGCGTTATGTTATTTGGAGAAGCCGTCTCCATTCTTAAAGCACTTGCAGCAGTGCCTTGCTCAGAACTATGCAGTGGAGAATCCTTCTGGAAGAACTCCTTGTATAAATAACTCCTCAGTCTTGACGTCACCTCAACAAGGGCATGTCGAGATGCTTTTATATCCCCTTCAATCTGTAGAGAATCTCAATGCCAATCAAAACAGTGAAGGAAATAACAGAACCCTCTGAACAAAGCTCTTGTTGGGCCTATGGGATTTCCATCACCACTTCAGCCACAAGCATTTCAACTGGAAAAGACCAGTTGCAGAAGCAAATGCACATCATAATCAAGAGAAATAAAAATGTATATTCAGGTGGAGGATGCTTCAGGATTATTGACTTGAGGAACTCTATAAGCATTGCAGAAGGTCAATGGCTGAATCCATTTACAAGGAAATCATGTTCTAATCCTGCACAACATATGATACTCTGGTCTACTAAAACATACCTTGACAACAGAATCCAGCAAATCATCTTCTTAGACAACATTAAAAACCATTCAACAAACAGCGTATTCATAAACATTTACTCATCATGTTAAGTGGCATACCTGCACAAGCTCATCAGCCCCTTGTACACAAGCAGGAAGTTTTTCCCTTGGCAGGATCTGTATTTTTGCACCAGTTAATCTCTCCATCTCAGATAACGATCCATCTCGTCCATCTAAACATCCAATTTCACAGGATGGGACAATTAACTTAGTTTTAATTATATCATCTTTATCTGGAACAAGATCAGCTATATGAGTTTGAATATGCAACAAAGCCTCTTGAGCAGGAAATAGCTCATCATTAGGACCCTGAATACAGAAGGAAATCAAGAGGTGTGTTAGAACCTCCAAAAGGGAAAATAGATGAAAGGGCATTGAGACGTTAAGCATTCAGAGTGAGCATACAAATTTCAAGATACAATAATATAAGAAATTTCAAATTTAATTTGCAAAGATAGCTCATTTTCCATTGGATGATTGTCACTGCCAAATCATCACATAATCTGAGGAGGAGAACTTTATAGGCAACAGTTATTTGCTTGATAGAAATCAGGTGATGGTAAATACCTCCTCAGATGAAATGATAATAATTTGCTCATCTGACCCAGATACAGGGTCAGAAACTTTTACATCCACACCAATTTCATTTTGAAGCAAATCCACTATGCCATCTGACTCTCCAACAACTTTGTTAACCTTGTCAATAGGGCAAAGCATTTTGAACACAAGGTCCTCGCCATAAAAGGGTTGTGTATTGTCAGCCATGGGAGCACCGGCTTCAACTGTGTAACCAGATTGCCGGGCAGAATAGTTACCACTTCTGTAATTGGAGGCAGATAATCGTGCTCCAAATGAAGGTCCATCCACAGATGAACGTCGTCCTGTATTATTCATGTGAGGAATATAATCATCATCAGGAAAAAATTGTTCAGGTGAGTGTACTCGCCCATGGAAATTTCCATGGCTTCGGTCACGATGCTGACTCTCCCGCAAGCGCGATGAAATAATTGTTATAGCATTTTTCACTGCATTAACATCACCTACAACCTGCTTGGGAAACAAAACACATGAAGTCCTCATATAACCATTTTCAATTGACATTATTCTCTATCTGATATGTTAATTAAAACAAAAAATCTTCCGGAGGCACTAGAGGCAAGCACCTAAAAACTTCTAAAACCTCAATTGTCAAAGTAATCATAACAGAACTCATTTTATAGACTTTGAACCATGCAATTGATAAACAAACTCAGTTGCACCAAGATAGTAAGCCGATGTCTATGTCATGTAGTCAAGATTCTAATTTTCCAGTCACAATAATTCACACAAACGATAATGATGCTTGAATATCCTAAACTAGCCATTCTATTGCTTTATGGCTATAACAAAAAATTGTATAAGCCAAACTCAAATGTGTCTTGACTTCTAGACATGAATGAAGCCCACTAATGTCAATGGGAAACCCGCAATCAGGTATTCCTAAAGTTCTGGTATCTGGTTAGTTTGTTTTGTCAACAATAATACCAGCAGATAGTAGATCTGTGAATGAGCAACCTTGAAAGGCGTAGACATAAGTTAAAATCACCAATAAACAGTAAAGGAGTAGCCAATGAATTATATCATTCAAGTTATGAGTAGTCAATCAAGCAATTCTTAATGGCAATTCAAGCAAATGTCATTATCCAATGGATCAAGTAAAAACACATATCAGAAAACAGCATCCTCCATCATTCTTATGTGCATATCAAATCAATGAGTGCTCTTATAAGACTTTAAACAACCAGGTATCAAGCTTTTAAATGGGGTCAATTTTGAAGCATCCAAAAGTAAATGAAGCAATAAGTGATTAAATCCAATGTGATTCACTTGAGTCTAAGTCATCATCTGTTTATAGTTTCAGCTCTCTCTACTGCTAAAGAAACACTTTAAACTGGCAAGCACTGTAAGCGAGTGACTAATTCATTGCATTTAAAGACGAAGACATTAAAGTAATGCAGAGCAGTAACTCCACTGAAAATCGTCCGTTTCAGCCAAAATTAAGTTCCATTTCCACCCAAAACTCACAAGTTCACAAGTGAAGTCATAAGATTTTAGTGAAAAGTCCTTGTAGGAGCAATAGCAGCCAATAGTAATAGCAAGTTTTGGGTCAATCAATAAAACCTGAACAATCTCCTCAGACATGGAAACGCAGCGAGGCAAGGTATGATCTCTTGGCAAAATCCTAATCTGGGTCTTTGTCTCAATCCTCATTTGCTCAATTATCTTCCCTCCCTTACCCAATAAACAACCCACATGCATTCTAGACACCACCAGCCTTGTAGCCACTCTATTTCCCCTACCACCACCATAATCCTCCTCTTCATTTCCATAACCGCCGCCATTCATAGCGAACTGAGCATCACTTTCAAGAATCCTATCATGTATTAAGAAAAGAGCTTCTTGTGCAGGCGAGAAGGCAGGCATTCGCCCCTCTGGGTCCCGCCGCCGAGTATCTGATATCTCGATGATTCGCTCTTCATCTCCAGGGATCAGCTCGTGGACGTTGATCCACGCGCCAGTATGTTGTCTAATAGACTTGATAATACTCCCAGACTTACCGATTACTCCACCGGCTTTCATATCGTGACAAAGAATACGGTAGGTGGTGGTTACCATCAAAGAAGGGTCCTGACCAGGCTTAGACAGGCGGTTGTTAGCGGCGTTAGCACTGCTACCACGGTGACGGTGGGTATTAGGAGTATAGTGGTGGTTGTTGTATCTGGGTTTGGTCCTACCACCACCCATGGTATTGTCATTATCATAGTCCTGATGGTCATAGTAGTAGTTCCTCTTAGATCTAGATCTCTCCATCTTCTTCTTCTAACAAAATTTTCAAATATTCAGATTCACAATGTCATAAAGTCATAAAAACAAGAAAACCGAACAAGGGTTCTACTTTTATTCGATTTTCTATTTGTTTCTTAGCAAAATAGATAAAAGAAAAGAGAGAGAAATGCTTAACAATTATTGTCAGTGCGTAGTGAAAACCCTAATGAGAGGAGGAAAGAAGAAAGTAAGAGACAGAGAATCTAAAGAAGAGGAAGAGAGAGACCGTTGAGTCATACAGAGTAGTGATTAGCTAATTCTTATAGCTCACCTCAGCTCTAACATTTAACCCACGACTTCAGTTTCTGATTATACTTTACATTTTCCTCGGATGGTGCTGTAATCCAATTGGACAGTCTATAAACGCTGTCGTATTTTTTTCTGATATTATTTATTTATTTATTTTGAGCTAGAGATTTGATGTTTTTTTTAGTCAACACAAATGGTGGGGTTTCGCTTGAACGTGTGACCTGGGTAAATAGGTATTCCTATTCAATTTCCATATGCTAACGGTTCTTATAATTTTTTACTACTTGTTTGTAACTCAACACAAAATGAGTTGATTTGATTGCGGTTTGGATTAGTGGTATATTATCAAACCATTCGGTGCATAACAGATACTATCGAACTAAAAGTCTAAGATTCCATGACTCAAACCTAAATCATCAAATCAATAGAAATATCTGAAATATCATATTATCATTCATCCAGTACAATATCCAGTTATTGAATCCTATCAACCTAAAATTTGCAAATATTTTTAAAATACAAATATCATATGGTAAGTAATAGTAAATTACACAACTAAATAATTATAAAATAGATTCTATTGCTATAAACTCCGCCTGCGAGTATCGTAGCCGGTCCCAAGCCCGGATAAAGGAGGAGGGTTGCGGTAGGTTGGCGGCCAGTGTAAAAATTTTGCCAAACTTTCTATGGATTCTCAAAACTATCATTATACCGTTGGGACGTGCTCACCTAGGCACGCGCTACATCGGCACCCGGGTGTAGTGTTAAATGAGCAAGGGGTTCCATCACATCGACGCCTGGGTGTGGTGGAGTATGAGCAAAGGTTCCCATGCCATGGACGGGTATGGGTAAAGAAGTTAGTCCCGCCATATCAGCGCCCGGATGTGGTGTCAGACAGGAAAGGGCTACCGCATTATGGACGAATGCGGCTAAAGAAGCAAGTCCAAGGGAGCCGATTAAGATTAGGTAGTTGGAATATTGGCACTCTGACTGGGAAGTCTATAGAGCTTGTGGATACTTTGAAAAGAAGGAAGGTTAGTATTGCTTGTTTGCAGGAAACCAGGTGGAAGGGAAATAAAGCAAAAGAGATTGGTAACTCAGGATATAAGCTGTGGTATTGTGGCTTGGATAACAATAGGAATGGTGTGGGCATTATTATTGAGCCTACGCTTAAAGACAAGGTGGTGGAAGTGAAAAGAAAGGGAGACAGGATTATCTCTTTGAGGCTTGTTTTGGGAGATGACACTATTAATGTTATTAGTGCTTATGCTCCCCAAGTAGGTTTGGACGGAGCATCCAAGGTTCAGTTCTGGGAAGATATGGATGATATCATGCAAGGTATTCCAGATAATCAGCAAATCTTCATTGGTGGGGACCTTAACGGGCATGTTGGTAAGGACAGTAATGGTTATGACAGGGTCCATGGGGGTTATGGTTTTGGCAACAGGAATGAGGAGGGAAAGAACATTTTGGATTTTGCGGTGGCTTATGATCTAGTGCTGGCGAATACCTGTTTTGAAAAGAGGGGGTCACACTTGATTACCTTTAAGAGTGGACGAACCCAAAGTCAAATAGACTTCATACTTACTCGAAGACGGGACAAAAGTAAGTGTAAGGATTGCAAGGTCATTCCGTGTGAAGCATTGGCGGCGCAACATCGTATTGTGGTTTTAGATGTTAAGAATAAAAGTAGCTGGAGGAATGATAAGAAAATATTGGAACCAAGGATAAGATGGTGGAAATTGAAAGACCTAGCTCAAGGTACCTTTAAGGAGGAGTTACTAAAGGAAGAAATTTGGAACCTTGAGGCTAGTGCAGAGAACTTGTGGACAAAAATGGAAGGTGGCATTAAGAAAGCAGGTAGTAAATTGCTGGGGATCTCTAAAGGGGCAGGGCCTCGACCGCATGATGCATGGTGGTGGGATGAGGAGGTTCAAAAGGCTATTAAGGCTAAGAGGGAATGGTATAAAAAGTTACCGAATGCGGTTAATAGCGAGGCCTTTGAGGAATATAAGAGGGCTAAGAAAGAGGCAAAGAAGGCTGTTAGTGTAGCTCGTGGCAGAGCCTTAGAAGGGATTTATCAAAAGTTAGGTACTAAAGAGGGAGAAATGGGCATTTATAAGATTGCAAGGATGAGAGAAAGGAAAAGCAGAGATTTAAGCCAAGTCAAATGTATAAAGGATGAAGATCAACGGGTGTTGACAAGAGATGTTGAGATTAAGGAGAGGTGGAAGGCTTATTTTGAGCAGTTATTCAATCCTGAACATGAACAAGATTTTCAAGGTCTTCATGCAACAAATGATTATATCAGCTGGTCTAGGAGGATCTTGCATAGTGAAGTAAGAGAAGCCTTGAAGTATATGAAAGTTGGTAAAGCTTGTGGCCCGGATGGTATTCCTATAGAGGTTTGGAAGAACCTTGGAGAGGTAGGAGTTGCCTGGTTAACTAAACTCTTTAATGCTATTGTGAAAGGACGTAAGATGCCGAATGCCTGGAGGAAGAGTATCATGGTACCCATATATAAAAATAAGGGAGACATTCAATGCTGTACAAATTATCGGGGTATCAAACTTATGAGCCATACTATGAAATTATGGGAAAGGATTATTGAACACAGATTGAGGAAGCTTACAAGAGTTTCGGAGAATCAGTTTGGGTTTATGCCAGGGAGATCTACCATGGAGGCTATTTCTCTTCTAAGAAGACTAATGGAATTGTATCAAGAGAAGAAGAAAGATCTCCACATGGTATTTATTGACTTGGAGAAAGCCTATGATAGAGTACCAAGAGAAGTGTTATGGTGGGTTTTGAAGAGGAAAGGAGTCAACGGCAAATATATCAACATCATCAAGGACATGTATGAGAATGCATCCACTAGTGTGAAAACACCTGGTGGAGACACTGAGACTTTTCCTATTACTGCCGGATTGCATCAAGGTTCGGCCATGAGTCCATATTTATTTACCCTGGTTATGGACGAGCTAACCAGAAGCATACAAGACGATGTTCCTTGGTGTATGTTGTTTGCTGATGACATTATTTTAATTGATGAGACTAGTGCTGGTGTAAACCGTAAGTTGGAAGTGTGGAGAAAAACCCTCGAGGACAAGGGTTTTAAGTTAAGTAGGAGTAAAACGGAATATATGCACTGTGAGTTCAGTCTAAGGAAGAAGCAGGAACATGAGGTTAAGTTGGATGGAGTTTTGGTTCCTAAAACCAACCACTTCAAATATTTGGGTTCGGTGTTCCAGAATGATGGCCGTATAGATGAAGATGTGGCTCACAGAATACAGGTAGGGTGGTTGAAGTGGAAGGGTGCGACTGGGGTTTTATGTGATAAGAAAATACCTCTGAAAGTGAAAGGTAAATTCTATAGGACGGTTGTTAGACCTGCGATGCTCTATGGTAGTGAGTGTTGGGCACCAACGGGACAACATTTGCATAAGATGAGTGTGGCAGAAATGAGGATGCTAAGATGGATGTGTGGACATACCAGACTGGACAAAATTAAGAATGTTCATATTCGACAAAAAGTCCAAGTAGCGGACGTCGGAGATAAGGTGAGGGAAGGAAGACTTAGATGGTATGGGCATGTTTTAAGAAGACCTCCTAATGCTGCGGTTCGTAAGTGTGAGAATTTGTTGATTGAGGGGGCTAGAGGTCGTGGCAGACCTAGAACTGTGTGGAAGGAGGTGATAGCAAGAGACTTACGTGCCTTAGATCTTGATGCGGATTTGATTAATGACAGACTTGAATGGAGACGTAAAATCCGTGTCTTGGAAGGGGCCTAAGGCTGGAGTTTTTTTTTTTTGGTGTCTTTTGAGCTTATTTTGTTGAGAATCCATACAGCCGACCCCAATTTGTTTGGGATTAAGGCTTAGTTGTTGTTGTTGTATTCTATTGCTATAGAAGAAAGGCAAGGATATTTTACAAAATTACTATTAGAAGCTCATCCTAAAAATTTGAAAAAAAAAATAGAGAGACATGGATGAACATTTCAACTTAGTAAATAATATCACCAATATTTAAACTTAGTGTCTTATGCTGATTTTTTCTAAAGAATACTCATACATTGTATCAAACACATAACAAAACAATTAATCATCAAAGAATGGGATCTAATCTACAAGAACCACTCTAAAACTTAAATTTGGGAGCCAATCCTCTTATCTAACTCTCTTTGTCCACATATGGTTTCTTATAATCCAATACATAATGTTTGTCATCACGATAGTAGCCAACTAATGCTACCTGACTAGCGAGCAATGATGTGCAATGAGCAAGTTATCCTTGTCATATATAGTGAAGTTACTATATGGTTTCTATCTCATTCCAATCCCATCCAACAACAACAATTCACATATATTACATAATAGAGCAAACAAAAAATGTGAGTGGGTCGATTGGAGTCGCCATTCAATGTAGACTGAAAATATCAATTTCAAAATGGGTGGATTGACTTAACAGATGATCCTTGGTGAAAAAAGGTTGGTTTGATTCTCTATACTAAGTTTGATAATGACAATTGCTAAACAATAAGTCATGTTATCTCAATGTGTCATTCTTTGCGTATATCAAGAAGTCTTATAGATGTAGTTCTAATGAAAGTTTTTTATAAGAGCATATATATACATCAAACAATTATATGAATGATATGTAATGAATGGTTAAAATATCACCACATTATAACAATTATACATCAAGCATAGAGAAGTTATAAAAGATACATCTATAAGCTCTACTTCATATGATATCATGTGAATTGGTCAAAGAGTAACCCAAAATTTCATCATGTACACAACAACTTCCTAATGAATTTAAAACATATTTATCAAAGGAAAATCATAGAATATATGTTATTGGTCATGTTCCCTTTGAATCATAGATTATCATGCTTACTTATCATGTGATTCCGTCATCTTAAATGAAAAATATGTTTAAGACTAAACTATGACAACAAAAGAAGTCAATATCAATGAGTTTCAAAAGAGAGTTTTAGGTAAATAAAAGCTTTTTTGAAAGTTTAACACTTAGGTTTTACCAAACTCAATTGAATGGTTTCATTTTCTAGGCCAATTTAATCTTGTTTTTGCAAATAAAATTATTGAATACGTTGAGAATACTGGGTATAAAATGTGGCATACAGGTACAGATAGAAGTAAAAATGGAGTAGTATAATTTTGGATCGGAACCTAAAGGAGACGGTTATATAGGTGAAAAGAGTAAGCGATAGGATTATTTCAATTAAATTTGTGATCCAGAATGAGACCATTAACATAGTTAGTGCATATGCCCCTCAAGTTGGATTGGATAGGGAGAGCAAGCAAAATTTTTGGGATGATATGGATGAACTTATGTGAGGGATTCCAAATGATGAAAATATTTTTATAGGAGGAGACTTAAATGGACATGTAGGAAAAGACAGAGTAGGTTTTGAGGAGGTAAATAGAGGGTATGTTTTTGGAATTAGAAATGAAGAAGGTAAGAGTATCCTTGATTTTGCTTTAGCCTATGGTTTGATTCTGGCAAATACATATTTTATAAAAAGGGAATCACGTCTCGTGACCTTTAAAAGTGGGCAAAATAGAAGTCAAATTGACTTCATACTCACAAGAAAAGCTAGTCGAACTCGATGCAAGGATTGTAAGGTTATTCCAGGTGAGGCTTTGACCACTCAACATAGGTTAGTAGTTTTGGATATTAAGTTTAAGAGGTTGACTAGTAGGCCAAGGAGGAATAATAGTCCTAAGATTAGGTGGTGGACTTTAAAAGGTGAAAAATAATTGTTGTTCAAGGATGAGTTGGTCAAAGCTGGAGTGTGGGAGGAAGATGTGAGTATGTCATCAAATGATATGTGGATATGCATGTCTACAACTATTAGAAGAGTAGCTAGAAAGATTCTTGGAGAATCTAAAGGGTGTGGACATTCCTCGAAGGAGTCTTGGTGGTGGAATGAGGAAGTGCAAAAAGCTGTAAGAAGTAAAAGGGAATGGTATAAGAGTTTGCCCAAGTGTAATAACAATGATTCTTTCGAGCAGTACAAACAAGCAAAAAAAGATGTTAAAAAGGCAGTTAGTCAAGCAAGAGCGTAATCTTTAAAGAGTTTGTATGAGAAACTTGGAACAAAAGAATGAGAAAAAGTTATCTATAAATTGGCTAAGATAAGAGAAAAGAAATTTCGTGATTTGAACCAAGTTAAGTGCATTAAAAATAAAGAGAATAAGGTTCTGGTTCAAGAAGAGGATATTAAGGAATGATGGAGAAGCTATTTTGAGGAACTTCTCAATGGTAACCATAGTGATAACATTGAGGGTTTAGACGTTAGGCTGGAGAAAAATGTGAAATACACTAGACGGATTAGATTTTCAAAAGTTAAAGAAGCTTTGAAGAGGATGAAAGTTGGTAAAGCCTGTGGACCAGATGAGATACCTATTGAGGTTTGAAAATGTTTGGGAGATACAGGAGTTACATGGTTGGCATCTTTGTTCAATAAGATCTTAAGTTCAAAGAAAATGCCTAATGAATAAAGACAAAGTAATTTGATACCTATTTTTAAGAATAAATAAGATATTCAGAATTGCTCAAATTATAGAGGTATAAAGCTTATGAGCCACACTATGAAATTGTGGGAAAGAGTTGTGGAATACCTTTTGCGGTTAGATACTTGTATCTCCTCAAATCAGTTTGGCTTTATGCCTGGTCGATCAACTATGGAAGCTATTTTTCTTATAAGAGATTTGATGGAAAAGTATAGAGAGATGAAGAAGGACTTACATATGGTTTTTATTGACTTGGAAAAGGCGTATGATAGAGTCCCTAGAGAAGTTTTATGGTGGGTCATAGAGCGTAGGGGAATATCTATATGATATATCCAAGTCTTGAAGGATATGTATGAGGGAGCTACCACTAGTGTCCGCACCGTGGGAGGGGATACTAAGAATTTTTTCATTTCTATTGGATTACGCCAAGGTTCAGCTTTGAGCCCTTATCTTTTCGCCTTGGTCATGGATGAGCTAACAAGACATATACAGGATGACATCCCTTGGTGTATGATGTTTGCATATGATATTGTATTAATAGATGAGACTCAAGCAGGGGTAAATCAAAAGTTGGAGTTATGGAGAAGCATTTTGGAATCTAAGGGTTTTAAGCTAAATAGAACTAAGACTGAGTATATGCATTGTAGATTTAATAGCAAGAATAGAGAAAGAAGCAAAATTATTTTAGACGGAATAGCAGTACCTCATAGTACTTATTTTAGATACCTTGGCTCTATTCTTCAAGAAGATGGGGGTTGTGAAGAAGATGTAAATCATAAGATTAAAGCTGGTTGAATGAAGTGGAGGGGTGCTACATGAGTTCTATGTGATCGAAAGATGGCAATTAAATTAAAAGAAAAATTTTACCGCACTGTAATACGCCCTGCTATGATGTATGGTAGTGAGTGTTGGGCAGTAAAAGGACAACACATGAGTAAAATGCATATTGCGAAAATGAGAATGATAAGATGGATGTGTGGTCATACTAGGATGGATAGAATCCGTAATGAGTACATTAGAGAAAAAGTGGGGGTAGCACCTATTGAGAATAAGATAAGAGAGCATAGATTGAGGTGGTTTGGCCATGTGAAACGAAGACTTAGCAATGCGCCAGTTAGAAAAACTGAACAAGTTAGAGCAGATATAATTAAGAGAGACAGAGGTAGGTCTAAACTGACTTGGTTAAAGGTGGTCCAAAATGATCTTACGATGTTACATCTATCAGAAGAGATAACCTTAAATCGTATTGAGTGGAAAAAAAGAATCCATATAGCCGACCCCAATTGACTTATGATTAAGGATTTGTTGTTGTTGTTCTATGAAAATGTAGAAAAGATAAATGAAAAATTAAAACTGAAATAAGTTCGTTAAACTTCTTAAACTTATTTAAATCTAATTCGAGTTTAAGCTCGAGATATATGATATATGAGCTAGCTCGATATAAGGTCGGGCTTGGGTCAAGCTCGATAGCTCGATATAAGTTCAGGCTTGGGTCAAACTTGATTCAAGTTTGAATTTGACTTCAAACTCGACTATTTTATAATGACCAGAGCTTGAGCTTTCCAAATCTCGATAGGCTTAACTTGACTCGATTACAACCCTACTAAAAAATAGACATCCAACAACTGTGGAGAATATAACTGAAAATCTAATGGGATTCATCATGAACTAGTCTTCAAAAAATGCCTTTGTGGTACCAGAGTTCATAGAGAAGCGTGAAGAGTTTGATTTTGTAGTTGAGTGCTTACATGTATGAAAATCCGAGGATGAATAACCTTATTTTTTTAATAATTTTAAAATATTTTAAAATTTCTTTTTGAGCAAAAGTGTTTAATTATTTAATAATAACATAATAAATAAATAATATTTAAATATGCTTTTATGGTGGCCGTCGAGGTTCAAACCCAAAAACTCAAGCAACCGTCAAAGTCCTTAACCATTAAACCTAACCTACTTCATGTTTATTTACTTCCTTTAATATATATATATATATATATTATAATTATCATATCATTCATTATATATATCAATTGGCCCATCAAAATAGACAATTGATGAGAGAGAGAGAACCATCGATCATATAAAGGTTAATCTACTGCCGACTAGTGATCGGTGACCAATACTGCCCTTATAAATGAATGGCACATTCTTTAGCAACCCTAAGTGAAGAAATGACAACGCAAATGGTGGTTGGATGGTGACACACACGTTTTTCGACCAACCCATCTCTCGCATTTTTTTGGCAGCAATTTCTGGCTCCTCTTATAGCAATTTTAGTGACATGGAACTCCTCTCTTCCCCAACTTTATTTTGATCCCATTAAGCAATTTTTTGTTGACTTTAGGAAGAAATCAGAAAATAGTGGTGGCCAGACCTTTGGAGTTCCAATTATGGTGAATGGCGATGAGTAGCGGCTCATGGACATCACCATTGGGCTCTTGACGTTGAGATGATTCCAACAATATCAATCCTGACTCCAAGAGCCACCAGTAGTGACGATGCGTGCATGTCCAGTGGCAGCTCCAACGAGCCCAACACTAGAAGCTTCATTTCGATATTTTTCTACGCACTTGTGATTATAGTTTAATGGGATTTTGTCAATGTGAGCGTGGAACCCCTGTATTTTTAATTTATAATAAACTTTATGTGTTGTTAAATTTTAGAATGAGCTATGTTTAATATTTATTAAATTAATTGATTGAAAATTTATTAGTTATAAATTAATTGCATAGGTTGATTGTGGTTTAAAATTCATAAAATTAAATTAATTGATTGGAACTAATTAATTATTAATTAAATGATTGAATTATAATAATTATTCAAGAAATTAATTAATATTGTTGAATCAATAAGATGTGTCACTGTTATTTTGATTATTAGTATGTATAGATTATTATTATTATTATTGATCACATTATGGTTATTATTATTATTATTATTATTATTATTATTATTATTATTATTATTATTATTATTATTATTATTATAATAATCAACCTATTGTTGTTATTTTTATTATTAATTCTAGTTTATTATTATTATTGTTAAAAAGGTAATCGAATAATAAATTATTTTGTTTTGAAGGACATTTAGCAGATTATTTTCTTAAGGTTATTAAAATTAGTTTAGAAAATATTTTAACATTTAAGTAATTATCTTATAATGAAATTAACTAAATAATATTATTGTTATAATTATTATATTTTTTAATTGTTGTTGTTGTTGTTATTATTATCATTAAATGATTGGTAAAAAGTGTGAATTAATTCAATAAATCTATTGTTACATTTTAATACTTAGTAATTAATGATCATTTGTATTATGAAATTCTGTTAAGTGTTTATTGTGATAGGAGGCAAGAGGGGTAATTGATATTTAGCGGTTGCATTGCAAGTATTGCGGATGATATAAAAGTTCTTATTTTTGTACTTGTTTCAAAGGGAATTATCCTAGTTATAACGGAGATCTTATCGAAATTATAGCAGAATCTTTAGAGTCTTTAGTCTGTCTGCTGCAGCTAAGGACTAGCCGTGGCAAAACTTAAGGATCCTAAGGAATCATTAATCTTTCAAAAGTTACCACTAATTTTATTCTAAAGGATGCTTCTTTGGTAAGACTTCCCCTTTTCTTTCATTTCAAGTTTATTTTTCCTCTCTTCAGTATATCCATTGACTGCCTCTTTGGTGCAGTGCCCTGAGTCTTCCATGAAGTATGTTGCTTGGCTCATTATGGGCTTGAAGAATTAGCTAACCCTGCACAGTC
Source organism: Garcia nutans (assembly GCA_947685225.1). NCBI lineage: Eukaryota > Viridiplantae > Streptophyta > Magnoliopsida > Malpighiales > Euphorbiaceae > Garcia > Garcia nutans. The sequence continues at coordinate 33,648,233 of CANTUV010000013.1, forward strand.
AATAAATGTAGGTATGTATGCATATGTAGGCATGTACTACAAATTTCTAAATGCAAAAGTTTAATCATAGATCCATCTCTTCACAGGTTGCCCATATTGAGGGCTTAAGACAATCGGAATGGGCTTTTAAGTAGTGCACAGGCTGGTATTAGTAGGAGCAAACGATGAATGAGACTCCCTGTGATAGGTTAGAGAGGAAGGGTGTTGATGTGGAAAACATCATTGAGGAACTTTAGGAATAGACGGAATCCAAAGGCCAAGCTGCTTACGATGGGCTCGGTATAGAAAGCAACTGGGGTCAGCGTAAGAGGAGAGCAAAGGTTAAAGTAATGATTTAGGATTTTTATTTCATTTGGTTTCCTTGTACTTTTTTTTTTCTCATGAACATAAAGGATTTTTGAATTTTTATGAAGGATAAATCAACTTTTCCTCTTAATGGTTTCAATTATACACAAATGATTTTGTTGTGAAGGATGATTTCCCAAATAGATGCCTCCGGTACATTGACCTTGCAAATTATATTTTTTCCAGCTATCTTTATCCCATCATCCATGTGAATATATGGTACATCCTCACGGATAAGTTGAATATCCAGGGGTATGCATTTGATTAACCAAATCGAATCAAAATATAAAATAGCCAAAATTTTTAAAATTTTATAAAAAAAATTAAATCCAAACAAATATTTCAAAGAACTAAAATTTAATCATATTGAAATGATTCGGTGCTATTATTTTATTATTTTGATTAACTGATCTTTTTTCCAAATATGTAATAGTAAAACTTTCATAATCAATCAATTAATAAATTTTCATGATTAAGTTAACTCATACATATATAACAAACTAGCTGTTAGCAATATTAGAAGTTATAGTTAACATTTAATATATTAATATTTAATATTAACAAATATCACTGTTTAAATAAAATTAGCTTAAAATATATTTTTAGTGGACAATTAATATCTTAAAATAGTCAATGAATTTACAGCTTCAATTATATTGTAAGAGTTTCTAACTTCATCAAACAAAAGATTCAAAATAATCCTCAAAGTTAAGATAGAAAGTGCCATTTCTTAAAGTAATCATATGCATTCTGCATTTCTATATTGGGGATTAAAATGCTAAAAAAAGGTGCCACTTCAAAATAGTCTAACACTTATATATCAAAGTAATCCAACACTTTTATATTCAGCTACCACTAATGTTTCATTTGTAAATATCTTCCATGTCTCTGTTAACGCAAAAGGAAAACACAAGAAAAGAACAATTAATATATGTGTAACTACTGTGAATAAAATGTTAATTAAATCGCAAAGCTTCCATCTACACAATTAATTGTATTGTTTAATAAATGTTTAATTACAATAAAAAAAATGACACTAGACTCATATATATATATATATATACATGTATAAAACTAAAGTAACAAAAATGAAATAAACTTACAAATTTAAGGAAATTCTTCACAAAGTCCCATTCAAGTTGCATTTGTAGCCAATCCAATATTTGATAGGCCTAAAATTTCAAAAAGGAAAAAGTATGAATTCAATATCTCAATTTCAAACTTCAATCATTTAAAAATAATATTTTATGAAATATATCAAGCTCCAATTTTTCAAGGTCTGCTAGATCTTCTTCAATGTTGTTAATTAGACATTAAGATGCTCGAAGCCAATCTCAAGAGCAAACGAGTAATTGTACAATCTTAGGAGTTAGGGAACTTCTAAAGGGTTCAAGCACTCTTCCTCTTGTATTGAATGCAAACTTTGAAGCAATAGTAGACATAGGTATAACCAGCACATCACGAGCTAAATGAGCAAGGATAGGAAATCTAGGGCTATTAAGTTTCCACCATTTAAAATTATCAAAATTCTCACTGGTCTTCAAAATCTTCATTTAAATATCTATCCAACTCTAATTTACTCTCTCCACCATTAATTATAGCTTTGAATTTTTTTTAAATCTACTTATCATCATCAATTGCACCTTTTGTGTTGGATTTTCAACTTCTGATGCACTTTGTGATTGCACTCGCTCAATGTTTTGGCAACTTTGAGGTGCATATAGATTTTTATACACAGTATAGATTGTCTGTCTTACTTCTTTAACTAATTTCATCCCTGCGTCACAACTTTATAAATTAACTACACACATAATTAACTAATTTCTTTAACTAATTTCATTCCAATAAGAGCAAACTCTATAAATTCCAATTTGAATCAAGGATCAAGCACAACTTTAATATAAATCAAATTATTCATTTTGAGAGGATCTCCCTAACATTTGTCAAACTTACTTTTTCATTTTTTAGCTATTGCAATCAATTCAAAATCATTGCTAGCTCTCTATTCTTTCAAAAGACAATTAACCATACTAATCTCATGAAAAAAATTATTACATGTGACATACAAAGAACTTGAAACTCTCAATATTAACTAATTAAAAAGTTACAGTATTCCTACCATTCTCCTCACGTTTGCTTAATCCTCATCAGTAGGTACCCCATTAGATTCATCCCCCATAAGATTTATTTTAAAATATGGATCTTGCTCATCAAATCTATCAAAGGCCCTTTAGAATTCTTCGGCTGCATATAACATTAAATAAGTTGAATTTCATCTTGTACTAACATCAACACATAACAAACTTTTTCAATGCATTCTTTAAATTTCTTTTATCTTGTAGGGGATTGCCTTACATGCTTCACAACATCTTTAACTTGATTAATAGACACATTAATTTCTTTTAGACCACTGTAACAACAAGATTAATTATGTGTGTAGTACATCTCATTTATAGATATCTACACTCTATAGCACTAGTTCCTTTATTCAGTCATTTTTTCTTCATATATGAGATGGCAACATCATTTGAACTTGCATTATCAATAGAAATAGTAAAAACTTTATCAACATCCCATTCAAGCAATCACATCTCATTTGCCCTACCAATAGTCTCACCCTTGTGATTGGAAATTGGATAGAACTTTATTATTCTTTTATGCAATTTCCAACCATTGTCTATAAAATGCATAGTAAGACACATATAATTGATTCTTTATAAAGAAGACCATGTATCAGTGGTTAGACACACCCTTTGACATGAACTTTTTTAAAAAACTTTTCAAAGTTTTTTCTCCCAGTTGAGTAAAGATCAAAGCAGTCATATGATACAATCCATCAGGGAAGGAATTTGGAACTTAGGACATGCAAGTGACATGAAGTGCCTAAGTCCCTAACCCTCTACAAATTTAAAAGGCAATTCATCAACAATCACCATGTAAGCTAAACCCTTCCTAATTGCCTCATGATCAAATTTCCAATTAGTAAGACTACCTTCTTTTTCATAACCTTTATGACTTGGTTGGAGATTTAACCTTGCTTGGTAAGTGCTTTCTAAATGAAGATGTTTTCTACAAACACCAATATGATTTCTTAATGCAATGGTGCCACTTTTTCTTGGATGGATTATAATATCTGTAATTTAAATACAATAAAATAGTTAATATGAAGGGTTAATTTAAGTGATGGATGAAGGATATGTATGGTATATACCCAATATATATATAATATATACAAAAACAATATACATTGAATATTTAATATATACGTGGTATATACCTAATGTATATATATATATATATAATATACATTGTCACTAAAAGACAAAGATTTGGTAAAAGTTAAAAAGTAAAAAGTAAAAAGTTAAAAATATAAAATTATTAATTATAGTAAATTTTTTAAAAAAAATTAAAATTAATTAATTATGGATGGAAGAAGAGAAAAATATATTAATATTATATTAATTAATTATTTTGTAATTATTCATAAATGAGGGGTAAAATGGAAAATATTAAAGTATTAAAAAGTCATCTTAGCATGCAAGTAATTAAAATTTAATTGATTAAAATGTGGGAGAGTGGGATTATGATGCTATATTTAAATATATAATTTGGTTTAGGATTAAGTAAAGTATACTTGCCCGATTAAAGTATTGAAGGGCTTTTGGAAAAGTGAAGGTTGGAGATAGAATTAGGCTTGGAACTTAGCATAATTGAGGTTAGTACATACTTTGATAATTATTGTTTCAATAAAATTGCTTTTGGCATATCACATTGTGAAATGATAAATGTGTTATGCCAGTTGAACTTCGGTTTTCATATAAGAAATGCATTATTTTGAATACAAACATGTGAATTGTGTATTATGTTACATGTTAAGCCATTGTATTATGACTATTATATCTATTCTGCGTAATTTATGGGAAATGTGATAAATGCATAAGAAATGCGATTTAGTAGTCACATTGTGAATGTGACTAAGGAAATGGTGAAATGTGTTATAAGATATTCAAAATATGGAAATTACACATGTATATGGAAAAAGATGTGAAATTGGAAAAAATTGTGTATTATGTGTGTTTAAAGATTGACATTCAGCCACACTATGAAAGTGGCAAAAAATGTGAAATCTATGATAAGAATATGTAGAAATTGATGGAAAGGTGTAAAAAAATGGGGGTTGATAGAATTAACAATTTTTAAATGATAATGTGAAATGATGTGTGATTATCTTATATAATATCATGTTCCAGAGTTTTGTGTTTGGTAATATAGATACAACTTATGATATGATCTGCCTTTAGGATTAGACGCTGGATGTCACTTATGATATGATTTGCTTTCAGGGTTAGACATTGAGTGTCACTTATGATATTATTTACCTTCAGGCTAGGTACTATGTATCACAATAAACTAAATAATATCTCTCAAACTTGAATATTATACAGAGTTACATAGGCCTGATGCATGTGATTATAGTATTTGATAAAATTTGTGAAGTGTATGCACGTAAAAACATTAATCATGATATGTTTTAGAGAAGTTTGCATTGTATTTTTTTAAAAATTATTTTATTTTCTAAGTATGTACCGCTAAGCTAGTACCTTAGTGCAATTGGATTTCATCGTGTAGGTGATAGGATAGAGGCGGAGAGCTTTGCTAAACCTGATTAGGTCTAAATTTTTAGAGAGTACTTGAAGTTTATTAGACTGCCACATGACCAGTGCCTGTTGCATAGCAAGTAATATTTATTTTTTTTATAATCATGTTGTGAGTATATACATTATGTTAATATAAAAAATGTTGTAAAATTAATATATGTTTAAGTAATAATACTTTTTAGTATATAAATATATACAAGTGATTTTAAGAAATTGAACATTTTTGGAGAAATGTTGGAGTATTGAAAACATATGTGTATTGGGAATGTAAATTTTTTTTTGCAAGTTGTGTTGAGTTGTTTGGGGGAATCATATGAAATACATACAAAACTCTGGCAAAATTTTTTGAGAAATTTTCATTAATAAATGCTATTTTAATATTTAATTAATTATATGTATATTTGTTTATCCAATAAAATTATGTTTTAAGGAACGCTTTATTTTATTGAAAATTTTGTTAAATTTTCTAATAATTAGAACAATGACACTTGTATTCTGTACACATATTTTTCATATACGAGATATATGTATAGTACGTATATAATATATAAGGATGTTATATATACAATAATAAGAGCATCACAATAATTACACTTGCTTTTGATATCATCATCTCCATCTTTGATCTTTATAAAATGATCCCAGACCACTGACCTAGGCTTCATCTTTTTTCGAGTTTTGTTTTGTTTTGAAGTAGCATCTAGTTGAATATAAGGTTGGAATTGTGCAATTAATTCTTTGGTCAATATTCCCTCTGGTTGTTGTTGTTGTTGTGCATCTTGGATTTGTGCCATCTTTTTTTTTTTTTTTTTGAAAAAATAGAGTTAAAATTGTCATATAAAATTATATACTTACATATCAAAAGCCAATAGAAAACCCAAAAATATAAGAAAGAAATCCCAAACCACAAAAAGAAAAAATAAAGTAATATTTTCTATTGCTATCACGCTTAACCAATATGTACTATATATTTTATTTTTTGACTTGGCTCACTAAAGAAGGGGAGTTTGGATGCTAGTTGCAACTAATTTGAAGTAGATAACTGGATTAGTGATTGTCATCTTTTCAGTGAATAGGAGATTGAAAAAGTTACGAAGTGATATTGAAAGAGATCATAGATATTGATTTTTTTTCTAAATGTAAATAATTGAGAACAAGAAAATACAAGACATTATAATCTTTCTATTTTCAAAATTTTCGAATCAATTTTCTTCAAAATTCAATTGTAATCGATACATGATAACCCAAATGCCCAATCTTCAGATTTACCTTAGACATCGGACAACTAGTTGTACTTGAATTCTCTCTATCAATTTATCCCTCTATGGTTACTTTTGCAGGATTTTTTTTCTTTTAAAAAAACCAACTTCTAAAGATAAAGCCTTTTCAGTGAATTTAATTTAGTTTTTACATTGTTGGCCAATAACACTGTCCATAAGAAATTAAAATGCTATCAAGTTTTAAGAATTTGTCAACTAAAGATGTACTCTATCTCTCAAAATTGCAGGGCAATCTGCAGCTTTATTTGATTGAAACAAAAGAGCCAATTAATAATATTAAGAAAACATTTCAAACATTTTCGATCTTTACATTTAAAAAAGCTTTATTTATTCCCTACTTCAGAGTCATTTTAAACATTTTCAAAACTAGAAATAAAAGCTACAAAAATGAAACACCAAACAATCAAAATTTATTAAGAAACCTCTAATATTCTTTAATCGTGAAATAGCTTTTATTCTATAAATTTGTTCCATTTCACATATCAATTGCAATAATTAATACTATAAGTAATTACCTTTGTGGATGCGTTTGAGGAGCTCACAGCCTCTAGCTAGCAATTCTCTATTGCAGATTCCAAGGAAACCATAGTAGATACAAAGATTTGAGAAATAAGAATGTGCCACTTGTGAAAGTTCTTTAGAAGAATCACGATACTAAAGAGGCAACATGGGAAAGTGAGCGGATGATGCGGAATCAATATCCCAGTTGTTCCAGACTTGAGAGCAGGTAATTTTGAGGATGAAGTTTATTTATAGAGGGGGAGAATTGTAATATCCCAAAATTTTGAAAATATTAATTTTTGAAAATTAAATAAATGATTTAAAAGTATATATATAATTAAGTGAAAAAGAAAAAAATATGTATATGATATATATATATATATATGTAGATATACATAATATATATATAAGTCAACATTTTAACTTGGTCAAATGATATTTCAATTATTAAAATAGTAATTAAATGATTAGTGGAAGATGACATTATATATTAATTAAGTAATATGCTTTACTTGGTGGAGAGTGAAAGTTGGAAAAGTTTGTAGTTAAAATAAGAGAGTAATTAGATTCAGTTGAGTGGATGATTATCTTCTTCTTCTTCTTTGTCCATTGAAGCCGGCCACCTTCATCAAAGGAAGAGAGGAATTTGTTTCTTGCTAACTCAAGTAATTGAAGGATTTCAAGTGTTTAAGTTGGAGTTTTAAGGATTTTCTTTATATTTAGTAAGTTTCCAACTTGTTTCTTTTATTTCCTTTGGAACTTGTATTTGTGTGAATTGGATGTTTGGTGTAGTATGTGTTAAAGGTTGATATTGGAATGTTTGAAGTTCTTTTGACTAGTTAACTATGAAATTTAGGGTTGGATTGAAGAAAAAGTTAAGGTTGGTGAAGAGAATAAGAGTTTTGGATTGTGTAACTTTTGAGTTGTGAAGTCATGGTTGTAATTGTGTATTTTTGTTTTTAATTGAGTTGTTTTGATGTTTATACAAGTATTATGTGGTATAATGATGGATTTGGTTGAGTTTGTATGGAGTTGAAAAGTTTAATGAAAGATAATAGTTGAATGTGGCAATATATGTGTAGATATCAGGATTTTTGGCCTGACACGCCCGGTGACACAGCCATGCCTTTGGGCTTATCGATGGTTCTATTTTCAGAGTTAGTGACACGTGCAGTGACACTTCTATGTCACTCAGCATGTCATATATATTGTGTAGTTGTAGTATTAACACGTGTAGTGACACGCCCATGTCACTGAGCATGTCATAGCTAATGTGTTGTAAGAGTTTTGGCACTGTCATTGACACACCCATGTCACTGAGCGTGTCAAAGCTTCTGTGTGGTGGATTTATGGCACGGTCATTGACACACCCGTATTGTTGAGCGTGTCATGTGTAGAGTTTGTCCTAGATAGTTCTTTTCCTTATTTTTCTCTGTGTATCTTATCCTTGGGTTGTAAGGTTTTATTTATACCTATAAGTGTATCACCTAGCGATTATTTATAATCACATTTGGTATAGGCTTTGAAGAGACTTGAGTTACCCAATCTAAGTGTTGAGGGATATCTTGGAAGAGGAGGTTGAAAGTGGTCTTTGTTGCTTTTAAAGGTAAGTACAAACTTTGAATAACTATTTATATTTACATGACATTGGGACTTAACACATTTGGTTGGAAAATGTATTAAGTTACCTACTACATAATTGGTGCATGAGAAATATGCTATGATTTGTATAATGTTACAAATGCATTATATGTAATGTAAACTTTGTGCAAAATATGATAATGGCCCAAAACATATGGGTATTGCAATTTGTTATGTATAAATTAAAGATGCTATGTAAAGCCATTGGTGATGGCTATATTGATATAAATGAGATATTTGAAGCATTGTGCTTAGTTTGATCATGAGAAAATGAGAAAGGATTTGATAATGGAATTATAAAATGAATTGATATTGATATAAATGAGAAATATGAATAAATTGTGTGCCTAGTATGCTATTCAATTTTCAGAGTTCTGTGAATGGCGGCATGCCTATGATTTGCCTACGGGCTAGACGCTAGGCGTCACTGTCAAAATATTTTTGAGGTGAAATGACCGGGTTGTAAACCTCAAAAATAAATCCTTGAAGCTAGGCTGGGTGAAATGACCGGGTTATAAGCTCAGACCTAGTTGGATTATTACATTGATATATTGCCTACGGGGCTAGATACATAGTGTCATTATAGACCAAAACAGTAACTCTGAAATTTGAATAGCATATTAGTTATCTTTGGGCCCATGTCTGTATTTTTTTATGAGAATTGCGGATTGTGAAATAATTGAAAAATATGAGAAAATAGAATGATGTGATATCCACATGCAAATAATTGAAAAGTATGAGAAAATGGAATGATGTGATATCCATATACATTGTACATTGGCATTGCATTTGATTTTTATTTATTTATTTATTATCAAAGTTTGGACCACTAAGCTTTTGGCTTAGTACGATTATAATTTATTGCGTAGGTGACAGGGTCGATCTAGTTGAGCCGGAGAGTTCGTTTAGACCGAGTCGAGTCTAGGCTTGAGACCTTGAGTGCAGACTTGATTGTTGGACATCAAAGTCAAAGACAAACTGCCAGCATGTATATATTTTATATTTTTCTACATATTGATTTTGATATAAATAAATATGTATATTCCGCAAACTATCGAAAATATTTTGGACAAACCTTTGGTAATGAAGTATACATATGTGTTTAGCAAATAATATTTCATCTATTATTTATATGACATCAGTTGAATGTTTGAAGTTTATACAAATTTTGTAAATGAATATTTATTTATTAAAATGGGTTGTGACATTCTTGTATCCTATATTCGTATATTACATATGTTGGGAGTATGTAATGTACGTATATTGGGTATAACGATGTTACACGACCTATGTAATTAAGGTGGCTTGCTAGTTTTAAAAACTCGCAAGGGTGGACTAGGTAAAAATTAGGACCAAAATAATAATAATAATAATAATAATAATAATAATAATAATAATAATAATAATAGTAAAGCTCGCTAGTTTCGAAAACCCGCAAGGGCAGACTAGGCAAAAATTAGAGCAAATAAATAAAAGATCACTTAAATTGAAAACCCAAAAGGGCAATTTAGGTAATTACCTGTGTTGTCCCAAGATGGCAACCAAGGAGGGGGGGGGGGGGGGGGTGAATTGGTTGTCTCAAGAAATGATGGCAAATTAAAAACTCAACAAACAAGAAATGCGGAATAGAGAAATGGTTGAGTAGTGAGTAGAAGAAAGAACGCACAAGATTTATAGTGGTTCGGATTTACTTCAATCCTACATCCACTTCCTTAACAACTTGTTAAGGTATCACTAATCTTTGAAATTTTACAAGCTCACTTCCAACTTTGGTGTTTTCACAAGTTCACACCTAACTTGACAAGTGTTTTACTAAGGCTAACACTCACAACCTTTACAAGAGTTTTTCTAGGCTCACTCTCACAACCTTTACAAGAGTTTTTCTAGGCTTACTCTCACAACCTAAGTGTTTTTCAAGCTAACACTCAAACTTTTACAATGGTGTTTTTCAATGCTTACACCTAACATTCATTACAATTCAAATGTAAATTGGAGTAAAAGAAAATATGTTGCTTGGCTATAAAATTTTTGATTCTCCCATTTTTTCTCTTTTCTTTTTTTTAATAGAATAGTAATGTATTTATAGCCAATGTGGTCTGACTAGCCGTTATAGATAGTGAGAATTAAGTCTTGGCAGTTTAGACCTTGTTTCAATAGACTGTTCGAAGCCGTTCGCGGTTGTCCTTGATACAAGGATGGTCGCATTGATGTCTCACGCGGTCGCCCTTGGACAAGGGATGATCGCTGCATTCAAATTTGCTTCAACGGTTAAATTTAAGTGCTCTACTGCAGGAATATTGCCCATGCTGTGGTTGTCGGCACGGTCACACATAGTATAGGTGCGGTCACCCTTTTTGAATGCTGAGGTGGGTTTCCAACGGTCATTACACGTGGCATTCTTTAACTGGGCAAAATGAAAGTCCGCCTAAATATGAATTTCGCGGTCATTCTAGGTGCCAGTTCGCGGTCGAGTTGAGAGACTCGCGTCGAACTTCTGGACGCACCTTAGGACGCGAACACTACTGTCAGTTTAAGCAGATTTCTCTTGAATCATCAGCGTGGTCGCGGAGACTAAAGGGCGATCGCTAGAGTCGTAAGCGAGACCGTATTCTTCACCGTTCTTGTCACCGCGAACCTTACTGGAATTTGGATGATTTAGGTTTCTAATGTTGCGGTCGTTCATTATCGTAGGATGGTCGCTCTTGTGCGAGTGCGGTTGCGACTGTGGTCGAGTCTTTGACCGCGAACCCTACTGTGATATGGTTTCATCCTTCAATTGAATGGGGCGGTCATCTCCATGTCTTGTGCGACTGCTAAACATGCTTTGTTCAGCTTTATTTGAAACAACCTAATCCTGCAACAAGGTTCTTTAAACACATGTTAAATAAGTCATTCAATTTGAGTTGTCAAGGATCAAAATTGAGATCATTTGGTTAACAATCTCCCCCATTTTGACTTTGACAATCAAATGGAATGATGATATAAATTGAAAAAAAATGTAAATTAGATTGGCTAACAATCTCCCCTAATTTAAACTTCTCATGTGTTGAATGTTAATAAATTTCTACAATGCTCCCCCTAAACATATGCATGAGTCATGTTTATGTTGGAGTATAACTTGGTACATTAGTAAAATAACATTCCCATTTTATATCTCTCCCTCTTTGTCTATCTCTCTCTCTCTCTCTCCCCCTTTGTCATAGGCAAAATGAATAATATAAGAGAAATATTTAAAGACAATGATAAGATTATAAACATTATGTATAATAAACAAAATGTTGTGAGATAGAGGGTAGTACAAAGATAATGTAAAATAGGAAATAGAAAAAGAAAACAAAAACAAAACAACAAAACATAACCAAAAACAGGAAAAATAAACTAATCAGAATCTTCATTCTCATCTAGCTCTTCTTCGAAAGGAGCTTTTCCCTTATCAAGAGGGACATTGCTAGTAGAGCTAGTGCTAATAGATTCTTCTTCTTTAGGGAGACTTTCTGTATGATCACTTATATCCCAATCCTCAAGATTGCATTGAGGCAAGTCCAATTTGCCTTGCATGTCATAGAGATCATGATGCATGTGAGATATAAGGTCAATCCTTTTATTCAAGTGATGGAATCTCTTGGAGACACTTTTCTTGAACCGAGAGAGTTTCCTGGAGAGTGATTTGATAGCTTTTAGAATGAGTTTTATAGAAGAGCTGGTTTGGGTAGGTTTAGATGAGGAAGCTTTGGGAGGTAGTTCAACAGCAACTTCCAAGGAGTCTCCTTCTTCCTCAACGGTGTACCTTGGTCTTTTCTTTTGTCCATCCACAACACCTCATTTGCCAAAGTAATAGACATATGTACCCTCAATCTTCCTTACATAGCCATCATGTTCTAGATAGTCAATGGTGATGGCACTAGAGGCAAGATTGAAAGGGTTTCTCAAGGTAGCTAAGTTAAGATCATTTAGTAAGTTCATGTGCCTAGCTATTTGATTTATTTGTGAGGACAAGAAGAAAGTTCCAGTTCTTGTGACAGCATGGTGATACAATGTGTCAATCAAGAACTTTATTGTGTTCATTTGGATGTTGTGGGTGAAAGCATATAAGAAGATGAGATCTCTTTTTGTTACCTTTTCATTCCCATCAGCCCTTTAATGTATGGTGTAGGTGATGATCCTATGAAGCATCCAAAGGGTGAGGGATTTGATGTGTCTAGCTTTTGACTCTTTTTCAAAGGAGGTTTCCACAGAAATTTCTTGCCAAAAGGTAGAGAGTGTTTGATTGGAGAAGGCTGAATCATTGTAGGAGGTTACTCCATTAACAGGAAAGTCCCAGATTTTTCCAAAGTCCTCTAATGTTAAGGCTAGGTATTGGTCAAATAATTTAAATCTAACCCCATACCACCCTAGTGTAGAATTTGCACTCTTTTCAATATGAAAGGACATGAGAAATTCCTTACTTAAACTAGAATAGCCTACCTCTTCAGGAAATACGAATTTCCTCCAGCCAAGGACATTAAGTAGACATTCAATCTCTTCTTTAATGTTGAGGGCAGAGAGCATCCCTCCAAATGGAGATTTGGTTCCTTCAAATTTCTTTCTCTTTAGCATGGCATATCTCACATCTTCCTCAGGGGTTTGGTGGTGAGGTTTATGAATTTTCTCACCTCTTCTAGACTATGGAGGAGATGGAGGAGCATCTATTGGTTTGCTTATGATGATTCCTGAAGGCTTGTTTCCTTTCCCTTTCCCTTTGGAGGTAATTTTCTTTTTGGGGGCCATTAGAGTTGAAGAACCAGAAGAAAACTGGAAAACAGAGAGTGTTTGAGAAGGAGATGGTCTTGAGAGGATTTTGGAGATTTGGAGGGAAGTTTGTATGTTATAAGAGGTAAAAGATCCAAGGAACTGATGTATAATGGTCTTAAATAGAAGAAATTAAGAAAATAGCCGTTTATAACTGTTGAGAGTAGAAAATCACGGCCTGTCATATAGCCAACAGTTATAAAATCTCGAGCAGAGTGTACAGAGTGCGGTCGCCTATTTGTATAGGTGCGATCGCGAAAGACACTCTAGCGACCATTAAGAAAATTAGTGCGCTCGCGAGTGTAGAGAATGTCTGCAAAGGTCAAAAATATTTAAACTATTGCGACCGCGCACAGAGTTTGCAGACCGCTCACAGAGGTATCAATTTAGATGAATCTGTCTGGTAAGATAGCGACTGCTAGAGGCATTGGAGTGAATGCGAGTAGCTCAAAAATGAAAGAGACATAAAAGATGATGGACTTTTATAGTTTTAAACAAAAAGTCTATGCGTTAAGATGTTTAAGAAATTTTTATTGATAGGCAATCTTTTATCCATTCAGGATAGTTCCATCAATCATACCTAAATTAAGTTTAATGAAGTTAAGCCTATCTTCATTCAAAGGTTTTGTAAAGATATCAGCAAGTTGATTATGTGTATCTATAAACTCTAAGACAATATTCTGGTTTTGTACATTATCTCTCAAAAAATGATGTCTAATGTCTATATGTTTAGATCTAGAGTGTTGGATAGGATTTTTAGACAAATTAATAGCACTTGTGTTGTCGCATTTAATGGAGATGTTGTTAAATACTTTGCCATAGTCAAGCAATTGTTGTTTCATCCATAATACTTGTATGCAACAAAAACATGCTGCAACATATTCGGCTTCCGTCGTAGACAAAGCAACCGATGCTTGTTTCTTACTATGCCAAGAAACTAGACAATTGCCAAGAAAGTGACATGCTCCTGTTGTGCTTTTTCTATCTAAGATGCTACCAGCATAATCCGCATCCGAAAAACCTAAGATATGAAATGATGTGTTTTTAGGATACCAATGACCTAAATGCATCGTACCACTTAAATATTTCAAAATTCTCTTAGTAGCATTCAAGTGTGATTCTTTAGGACAAGTTTGAAATCTAGCACAAATTCATACACCATACATTATATTAGGTCTAGAAGCGGTTAAGTAAAGTAGTGATATGATAATACCTCGATATTTCTTTTCATCTACTGCTTTACCATTTTCATCTTTACCCAATTTCATGGATGTGCTCATAGGAGTCTTGCTAGTTTTGCAGCCATCCATTCCAAATTTCTTGATGAGTTCTTTTGTATATTTGAATTGGTTAATGAAGATCCCATCTTTACATTGCTTGATTTGCAGTCCAAGGAAGAACTTGAGTTCACCCATCATGCTCATTTCAAATTCCCTAGTCATACAACAAGCAAATTCTTTGCACAAGGTTTCATTAGTAGCTCCAAATATTATGTCATCCACGTAAATTTGTACAATTAAAATATTATGTTTGTCCTTTTTAACAAAGAGAGTTGTATCTACTTTTCCTTTTGAAAAACCATTTTCAAGTAAATATGCACTAAGTCTATCATACTAAGCCCTTGGTGCTTGTTTCAATCCATATAAAGCTTTGGTAAGTTTGAAAACATGATTAGGAAATTTGTAGTTTTCAAAACCAGGAGGTTGTTCTACACAAACTTCTTCATTTATAAGTCCATTTAGAAATGCACTTTTAACATCCATTTGAAAGAGTTTAAAGTTCATGTGACATGCAAAAAAAGCAAGTAATATTCTAATAGCTTCTAATCTAGCTACAGGGGAAAATGTTTTATCATAGTCAATACCTTCTTCTTGATTATAGCCTTTGGCTACCAACCTTGCTTTATTCCTAACAATGTGACCATTTTCATCAAGCTTATTTCTATAGACCCATTTGCATCCTATGATTGAATGTTCTTTAGGTCTAGGAGTGGGTTGCCAAACATTATTTCTTTCAAATTGGTTAAGTTCATCTTACATTGCAGTCATCCAACTTTCATCGTTTAGAGCTTCCTCAATGGTCTTTGGCTTAATTTGAGAAACAAAAGCAAGATTAACATCTATATGATTAATTTTAGATCTAGTAATTACTCCTTTAGATGTTTCACCAATGATGAGTTCCGTAGGATGATCTTTCTTGTATTGGCAATCCTTAGGTAGATCTTGAGTCTTTTCTTCAAGTTTGTACTGATTGATCTTTGGAGCATCAATAGTTTCATGAGGTTCAAGAGTACCTGCAGGGTCATTGAAAGTACTACCTTTCTTTTGATCATGTTTAGATGATTCATCAAATACAACATTCATTGATTCTTCAACAACTAGAGTTTTCATGTTAAATGCTTTATATGCTTTGCTATATGATGAGTATCCTAGGAATATGCCTTCATCTGATTTGGATGAAAAATTTTCAAGATTTTTCTTGGTGTTCAATATAAAGTATTTGCATCCAAATACTCTAAAATATCCAATTCTGGAAATTCTTCCATTCCATAGCTCATAAGAAGTTTTATTAGTTACAGGCCTTTTGTAAACATGATTTGTAATGTAACAAGTTGTATTAACGGCTTCCGCCCAAAAATAAGATGGTAATTTATATTCATTGAGCATTGTTCTAGCCATTTCAACCAAGGTTCTATTTTTCCTCTCAACCACACCATTTTGTTGTGGAGTTCTAGGAGCAGAAAAATTATGTGAAATGCCAAGTTCATTATAAAAACTTTCAAAATTTTCATTCTCAAATTCTTTGCCATGATCACTCCTAATAGATGTGATCACATATCCTTTTTCATTTTGAACTCTTTTTGCAAACATTTTTAAAAGCTTCATTCTTTTGAGCTAAGAAATTAACCCACGTGAATCTAGAGTAATCGTCAACAAGAATAAATGCATATAATTTGCCTCCTAAGCTTGTAACTCTATTTGGTCTAAACAAATCCAAATGAATGAGCTTTAAAGGTCTAGAGGTACTTATAACATTCTTTGATTTAAATGAGCTCTTATGTTGCTTACCATGTTGACAAGGTTCACAAATTCTATCTTTGTCATATTTTATCTTAGGGAGACCATCAACTAGGTTTTCATTACAAATATATTTTAATTGATCCATACCAGCATGTCCTAGTCTTCTATGCCATAACCATGCATCATTATTAGTAAACATTAAACATTTAAATGCATGATTTGAATGTATGTTAATATTATAAGTGTTGTTTGTCCTAGTACCCTTAAATATGATAGCACCATTTGAATTTGTGATTTTGCATCCTTTGGAATCAAAATTAACAATGTATGCTCTATCACATAATTGACTAACACTTAGCAAATTATGTTTCAGCCCATCAACAAGCCATACATCTTCTATTAAATCTTTACCAATTGATCCAATGGAGCCAACACCAATAATTTTACCTTTAGCATCATTTCCAAAAGTTACATTACCTCCATGTTTGTAGGTAATACTTGTAAAGAGCTTTGCATTCTCGGTCATATGCCTTGAGCACCCACTATCCACAAGCCATGTGCTTTCATTGATAGTAGATTTTAGGCATACCTACAAGGCAATAGTGGTTATCTTTTCTTAGGTACCCAAATGAAGTTGGGTCCTTGATGGTTAGTAATAAAGGTGTCTTCTAACTTGAGATGAGCCTTTCTAATATGACAAAAAGAACTTTTATGTCCAAATTTCATGCAATATGTACATTGCCATAGTGTTTTATATTTTTTCATTTTTCTATTCATATTCCAAGTATTATGCATACAACTACAAATATATGATTGCTTTTGTGCAAGTTTACTGTACATAAATGCATGATTACTTTTTGAGAACTTAGCTCTATTTCCTAGTGAGCCATGAAAAGTTCTTTTGGAACTTTTAGACTTAGTGTGAGCATCTTTGTTCTTTACAATATCAACATTAGAAATTTTAGTTGTAGATGTTTTTACAAATGTTGGTGTGCTTGGTGTAATGTTGGTTGAGCCATTGAATCCTAATCCATATTTTAAGGAGGGTGATCTTTGGTTACCAATTAATGTGTCTAAGGCTTCCTTTCCTTTATGAAATCTTAAAATTGATTCTTTTAGTTCTTTTAGTTCGTGCTTCAGAATTTTATTCTCTATAATAATTTTTTCTAAATCATGTGAGTTTTTATTTAACTCTTCTATTGAATTCATCAAGTGTTCATTTGAGGTTTTCAATTCTAAGGTAGAGTTCTTTAAGCATATAAAGTCCTTTTCTAACTTAGAGCTTTTTTCTTTATAGAGCATCATTTTAGAAAAATATTTTTCTATTTTAAAGTTCATGTGCTCAATCAAATCACTATCATCTAGATCATCAATATCATTATGTGCTACTAGATTAAAGGATTGAGTAGTCACCTCATTGGAGTCATCTTCAATAGCCATGCGACATAGGTTTGCAATTCCTTCTTCTTCTTCTTCTTCACTTGAAGAATAGTCATCTCATGTGGCTTTGAGAGACTTTTTCTTTTGTGTTTCAATCCCTTCACTATCTAGAAACAAATACATTTTGTGTTTCCAATAGGAATAATCCGTTCCATCAAAGTAGGGTCTAAGGATAGTGTTAAGATTTCCATGAGAGATTGAGTTTGATGAAGAAGAAGTTGCCATGATGGATCAAATTTCACAATTAAGTCTAAGAAATTTCAAAGCTCTGATACTAATTGTTGTCCCAAGATGGCAACCAAGAGGGGGGGGGGGGGTGAATTGGTTGTCTCAAGAAATGATGGCAAATTAACAAACAAGAAATGTGAAATAGAGAAATGGTTGAGTAGTGAGTAGAAGAAAGAACGCACAAGATTTATAGTGGTTCGGATTTACTTCAATCCTACATCCACTTCCTTAACAACTTGTTAAGGTATCACTAATCTTTGAAGTTTTACAAGCTCACATCCAACTTTGGTGTTTTCACAAGTTCACACCTAACTTGACAAGTGTTTTACTAAGGCTAACACTGAAACCACTTACAAGAGTTTTACTAGGCTCACTCTCACAACCTTTACAAGAGTTTTTCTAGGCTTACTCTTACAACCCTTACAAGAGTTTTTCTAGGCTTACTCTCACAACCTAAGTGTTTTTCAAGCTAACACTCAAACTTTTACAATGGTGTTTTCAATGCTTACACCTAACATTCATTACAATTCAAATGTCAATTGGAGTAAAAGAAAATATGTTGCTTGGCTATAAAATTTTTGATTCTCCCATTTTTTTCTCTTTTCTTTTTTTAATAGAATAGTAATGTATTTATAGCCAATGTGGTCTGACTAGCCGTTATAGATAGTGAGAATTAAGTCTTGGTAGTTTAGACCTTGTTTCAATAGACTGTTCGAAGCCGTTCGCGGTCGTCCTTGATACAAGGGTAGCCGTGTTCATGTCTCACGCGGTCGCCCTTGGACAAGGGATGATCGCTGCATTCAAATTTGCTTCAACGGTCAAATTTAAGTGCTCTGCTGCAAGAATCTTGCCCATGTTGTGGTTGTCGGCACGGTCGCGCATAGTATAGGTGCGGTCACCCTTTTTGAATGCTGAGGTGGATTTCCAATGGTCATTACACGTGGCATTCTTTAACTGGGCAAAATGAAAGTCCACCTAAATATGAATTTCGCGGTCGCTCTAGGTGCCTGTTTGCGGTCGAGTTGAGAGACTCGCGTCGAACTTCTGGACGCACCTTAGAACGTGAACACTACTGTCAGTTTAAGCAGATTTCTCTTGAATCATCAGCGCAGTCGCGGAGGCTGAAGGGCGGTTGCTAGAGTGGTAAGCGAGACCGTATTCTTCACCATTCTTGTCACCGCGAACCTTATTGGAATTTGGATGATTTGGGTTTCTAATGTTGCGGTCGTTCATTATTGTAGGAAGGTCGCTCTTGTGCGAGTGCGATTGTGACTGTGGTCGAGTCTCTGACTGCGAACCCTACTGTGATATATTTTCATCCTTCAATTGAATGGGTCGGTCATCTCCATGTCTTGTGCGACCGCTAAATATGCTCTGTTCAACTTTATTTGAAAAAACCTAATCCTGCAACAAGGTTCTTTAAACACATGTTAAATAAGTCATTCAATTTGAGTCATCAAGGATCAAAATTGAGATCATTTGGTTAACAACCTAAAGCAACAAAGGACTTCCATAAAACCTTTTTGAAGAACCAGTCTTGAATTGAACTAACCCAAACAGGGTTTCAGCTAAAATTAGAGGTATTGGTGAAAATCCTCCCTCCATTTGGTCCATGATATGATGTATCCGCGGGTCGATATCCCCATCAGATGAAATAACAAAAACTTGACCAAGAAAGCATAAACAGAGCATGCACCCCCATGCCTTGGTAGGTACCAAACAGGATTGGCAAAAATCAATTAAAGTACCATGAAAAATTTCATCACCTCTGGTTAATTGAAGAACTTTGGGCTTTGAAATTTGAAATAGTATTTGTATTTCCTGATGAGGGTTTGTGTATAAAAGGGGAAGTGCTAGTTGACGATCACTTGGATATCCGAGGATGCATTCAAATTCCTCGATCATAAGACACAGCTTGAAATTGTCAATTTTTAAAGTCCTAAATTCTACATTCCAAAAAGAGGCCATAACATGTAAGAAAGATTGATTCAATTTGATATTTTGAAATCACTTCAAAGTGTTAATTTGATACCAAGATATTTGTTCGAATAGGTTAAATCCTTCATATTTTTTAGATTGGCTTAGGTCATGGTTGGATTCATGGGACTTTAAACTGTTTGCTTTGGTGAGATAACAATTTGCAAACTATTTGTTTAAGTGAAAATTAATGGTCTCAAAAGGAAGAGATGTGGTGATAGTGTGTACAAAAAGTAATACAAAGGAGCATTTTAAATAGATGATGAATTGAAGACCAAGCTACACAAGGAAGAAGCAATTCGTGTCGGATTCATTTTGAGTAGCTTAATTCGACACGATTTTGTAAAAATCTAATCCATGATGAATCCATTAAAATGAATTCATCATGGATACTATATGCATATATATATATATACATATATATATATGAAGTCAAAAAAGAGATAGATAAAAAAATTTCAAAAAAGTAAAAAGTTAAAAAAAAAAAAAGAAAGGGTCAAAAAGTTGAAAATTAATTTATTAAATATTACAATGGTCGTAGGCAGTACATGTCCAATGCAATTACAAGATCACTGAGAAGGAGGAGGTGGTCTATAATCAAATAGTGCTCTAAAAAAGTCATCACTTGAAGGATGAGGGGGAATCGTGCGGTCATTGGTCTGGGGTTCCCTTGACAAAGAAGTAGCAACAGGAACTTTAAAGTTCTGTTCTAACTAGTGGTACAAATCTTTGAAATGTGCTACATGTTAATGACTGGCGCTTAGCTCCCAATGGCAGGCATTTATTTCCTCCTGCAACCTCTTATTTTGTTCTTTAACCATTCACTATAAGCCAGAAAAGGAAAAGGTAAGGACATCCATAATCACACATACATATAGCAGAAATTAATATGAAACAGGACTACAGACCATATAATTTAAGTCAAAGCCCTAAGAATAGGATGACATATCAGTATAAGGGGTTGCAGCCGTAGGAGGAGAGAATGGAGAAAATTATAGTTGAACTGGAGAAGCATAAGATGGTCCAGCATTGTGATCAAATAAACCAATAGCCTGCAAAGTTCATAAAGACTTAGAACAAATAAAGAGGAAGTAGTTATGGACAATATATTCGCACGTACCTTAAAAGGGAAAAGTGCCGACCCTGGTGTCCATGACAATGGGAAGAAGACCCTTCCCTCTCATCTTCATCTCCATCACCCTCTTCTTCATCATCATCGCCTTCTTCCCATCCTTCTTCTTCTTCTCCTTCTTCTTTTTCTTCTTTATGAAGCCTTCAGAGACCAGCAAGAGAAACTTGAAAATTCAAAAGTCACTCTTGAATAAATTGGACAAATGACTCAATAAGTGAAAGAAGATAAGATTCAATGTCATATCCATTCTAAGCATACATCCAAAATTTCTCCAGCATGGATGTAATGTCCAATGTGTATGCCGGGAAATTCCTAGGAACCCTCCACTGATCAGGGCCAAGGAACCAATCGCACACCCTTTTACCAAGGAACCAGCTATTGGTAACTGGATTGGCAATGACTTGACGAGAGTTTTGGAAAGGCAGTGCAACAAACATAAATGGAGTCCAGTTGCCAGCTCGTCAGTCATGTACCAAGCAATTTCTACTTGCAAAATTACAAAAAGGGTAAGTTGACTTCTTTATAAATCTTTAATAGTCACTAACTTTCTTTTACCTAGTCCCAGGTTAGGCAGCTTAAATAATAGCGGCAGGAGTGCACATGGTGAGAGCCAGGCACTGCTGTATGACCTGATAACTAGAAGTTCAGCCTTAGATACCTGACCCTCTAACGAGAAATACCAGGTACCCATATAAGGTTGTGCTCATATGCCTAAACCTGCAAAAATGATGATGGTCAGATCCATGCAAGCACTTTATTTGAATCAACAAATGGTGGGAGTCGGCACCTTAGCGATGACCATATAGCCAGTAAAGAATATTTTGTTCCTGAAAATCTTGTCAAATCCATGATACATGAAGGATAGGCCGACTTCCCCCCAACCATAAAGTGGCATAAGGTCCAGATCAACAAGGGTTTGCAACACCAATAAATGGACAGCATATTTGATACTGCATAGGTTGGTAGATCCTAGTAAATACAATAGGAACACTTAGGTGTATTGTTTAGCCCGTAAATTCCACATTGGTTGGGTGTAATTCATCCAGTACTTCTGAATTGATTCATATTTTATCTTGAATGGCTCCTTTAATGAAGGTCTCATACCTATCAGTTGTCGAATCTCATCACATGTTAGAATGTTGTTGGTAAAAGGGACTGGGATCCCATGATATTGGATGCCCGTTATAGTAGTAAAGTCAACCAAGTTGATAGTCATTTCTCCTACCAGCAAGTGAAAGGTATGAATGGTGTCCATCCACCGTTCCACAAGCTCTTGGATCATACTTTTGTTGATTTGGAATCCTTGTGATAGTAGATGCAGAAAAAAAATTTCAAAGTCGCACTCTCGGATCATCCACTTTGCCACTGGAGGTGTTTATTGTACCACTGGTGCACTTTATAAACACACCCTCTGCCAAGGATGACGCATTGGTCATGTTGTCACCGAAATAGGTAAGTTAATATACGGTAAGTTAATGAGCTCTAAAAGCATTGATAATTTTTCTTTATGAATAAGGTCTAGTATTTTGTTTTAAACATTTTCCTATCATAAAATTATGGTGCTAATTAACCCCTTTTTTTTACATAAGTTTATCTACTTTAATATTAGATTTGTCTATCTTTCTAATTTTGCTAAATAGGTCCTAGAAATTGGTTTTATAACACGTTAATTTTCATTTTTAATACAATTTTAATTAATTTTCACTAATTTTTATTTTTAATAATTTTTTAATTTTCTCTTTAATTTTTATATTTTATTTTGTTAAGCAGTTGTGTGCTATTAAGAAATTAAATTACAATAAAATAATGCTTATCTCAATTTTTTCATCCACACTACGATGAAGTTGTATCCCAGCTAAATGAGAAATCATCCATGTTCATGAGTCCGGACATGTTCTAGCAACTCAGCGTTCGAACGGGGTCCCATTCTAGAAGCATGTTGTGTCCCCTCCATTTGCAAGACTGGAGTGATTAAATGAAATTGAAAAAGCTTAAAATGAGGAAAAATCAAAATGAAGCAAAGAAATGAAGAAATTAAGCAAAAGAAGTCTAGAATTCTGAATGAAAATGAAATGATGAAGGAATGGATGGGAAATTGTCATTTAAATAGGAAAGGAAAAATAAATAAAAAAGTAAATAAAGTAAAGTGAAAGAAAATAAAAGAACAGGAAAGGCCAGAATAAAGCCAAGACATAGACAAAGAATATGGTCAAGAAATGGACAACTTCATTGACTGCACAACATAGTTGCACAAATAATTCATCTGAATTGCTTCATATATTTTTTGCAGAGCACGAGTCATATGTATATAGTAAATTGATATTTATTGTAGGTATAAATTTATGCATATTTTTACTAGTAAAAATATTTTTCCATCCAGGGGCAAGGGTATATAAGGAGGTACCAATATAGCAGACAATTAAAAATAGCCAAAATTTTTGCTGACCTTTAAAATCAATATTGCATGTCTAGAACCAAAACAAGTCTGGGTCCAAAACCCAAACCAAGATATTCCGGGTTTAGAATCCAAATTAGTTCGGGTTCATAACCTAAAACCAAGATATTATGGGTCCAGAACCCAAACCAAAATATTACTAGTCCACAACCCAAACCAAGATATTATGGGTCCAGGACCTAAACCAGTCCAAATACAGAATCTAAACCAAGATATTACTAGTCCAAAACCCAAATCAGTCTAGGTCCAGAAACCAAACCAAGATGTTACAGGTCCATAACCCAAAACCAACTCACGGGTCCAGAACCAAAAATAAAATATATTAGGTCTAGAACCCAACCTATCGAAGAGCCCAAATTTTTCTGAACCGGCTCGGACTTATCTTGAAGAGTATTGAGCAAAATTACTTTTCAGTCTCTGAATAAATTCAGGACCATTCAAGTAGGGGACAAAGCGGTAGACCCTTAATTTTGTTCCTAATTAAGTTCATTAAAAATTAAAAGGGCTAAGTTAGGTATAAACAAATCTTAAGAAACTTAAATCTGGTCCGATCCAATTTTAAAGGCTTGAATTTAGCTTGGTCCAATTTTAAAAGCCTGAATTTAATTTGATCCAATTTGAAAAAGCCTAAAATAAAATCTGGTTAGACTTATTTACCAAACTGAACTGGTTCAGGGTTAAAAAGCCAACTCCATGATGAATTGGCCTTGGCCAATTAGCCATGGGTCCTTGATTCGGGCTAGATTCACTTTAATTATGTTTAAATTCCAATACAGGTTAGATAGGCAGAAAGGTGTTTGAATTGGATAAGGATTAATGAGCTGAAGTTGCCCTAATTTCTGCTTATAAATACAGAACGAGAATCAGCAAAAAGAGGAGCCACATTTAGCCACTAGGAGTAATCAAAGAGTCGTGATTACTAATTAAACAGCAAACTTTACAAAAACCAATGGAAAGACAGTAACTAGAATAACAAACAATCTCCAAATTGTTTAAACGTCAACCAAGCAATCTTAATTGATCCTGACTCAAATCTATTGTGCAATAAAAACTGTGACCTTGGTTCAATAATTATCTTGGTATAGCTAGCCATGCAATTATGATTTTCATTAACCAATTCAATTTAATTTCATTAATCAGTTTCATTTGTTTAACTTGCTGTATTTTCAAATTATGGTTTTGACTTTGGTAGTTCAATCCCATGAACCATATATCTAAGTTTAAGATCAATCCAAACCCAACTGCATTATTTAATCTAAGCTTTGTAAATACAAAACTTCAATTTGCATCTTAAACTCTAATATTGTTTGTAAAATCCTAGGTTTAAAATAAGATCTTAGCTTGCATGTTTTAAAACCCTAACCTTGCATTTAAAATCCTAATTCTAGGATTGAAACCCTAAACTTGCATGTAAAACCCTAAATTGTATAATTAATCTTAGTTTGTATATTAAACCCTAATTTACATTTTTAAAAATCCTAGTTTACATTTTAAAACCCTCGTTTGAATGCCGTAATCTTGGTTTGCATGTTTTGGTCTTAGTTTGCATGTAAAAACCATAGCTTGGGTTTGAAAATCCTAGTTTGCATGAACAAACCCTAATTTTGCATATTTACATCTAAAATCCTAATTTTGCTTATTTGCATCTTAAACCCTAATTTTACATATTTTAGCCCTAGTTTAGGATTTGAAACCCTAATTTATAAAATTAAACTTTAATCTTATGATTGAAACTTTAATTTGATGACTAAACCTTAATTTTACCAATATAGCTCTATTTATTATTATGTGCAATCTTATTTATAATTATGTGCTTGATGATGGGTGATAAGGTTTAATTTTATTGCTTATAATGGATGGTTGGATTGTGTTTGTTTATCATTTTTTGGATTTTAAGGATGTAAAAGCATGTTTCTACTTCATGGGTGTCTGGTTTATTTTAATTATTTATTTAAAGAATTTTGGACCATTTATAAAGGGTTTGTTTTCATCAATTGGTGGGTGTCCTATTTTATTTATTTTTATGAACATTGGGACATTGTAAAGGCATATTTTCATCTTTTTATGGGTGCCCATTTTATTTATTTGTTTGCTTAATTTATAATATGATGATTATTTATTTTTTATAATTGTATGTAATATGGATAGTATTAAAATAATGTAAGAATTCAATAATATTTAGCCTAAAAAGGAGGCCGGTTTTAATAAACCGGGCGTTATGAGGGTGTTGAGTCACTTTTCACCTTTCCCATACGTACTCAACTTTTCGAACCCAAGTAAAGATTGAGGATTCCTTAGGAATTGAGTTATCCACCCCTTTGTATCTTCCCAACTCAGTTAAGGGGCGACTCTAAATTCTCCAAGTTTAGGCCTATGTTCTCTAAGGCCCAAAGCCTAACAGTGCAGAAGTCTAAGAACCATTATATCGGAAAATAGTTCTTTCAAAGTGATCAAGTCTAGATAATTTATCATAGATTATTCTTATCTTGAGTAGTCTTGCTTTAAGAATATTTGGTGAATTTATTTGGCTATATTAGTTGGTTTTAATGTTTATGATTTTTTGAACTATTTACTTTATTTTATTAATTAATGGGAAATGCAACTTATTTATTTAATTATTGTTGGATTCATGGTGTTAATTATGTTTTATAATTATTCAATACATGGTTCTGACTTGGTTTGAATAATTAATTTGTAACACCTTTATACCTTATATACGTACAATACATATTTTCAGCATATGTAAAATATGCATATACGGTATAAAAATGTCACAGATCGATTTAATAAAAATTTTCACATTTCTGTTTTAAGATTTCAAATACTAATATATAAAATAAATATTATATAAATGTTCTTTACAATTTACATTATATATTTCTAAAAACATATCATAACATATATAATATCAAAATACATTGTAATATCAAATATCTACATGCTGACAACTGGCTCTAATCTAGATGTACCCAAAAATAACTCTTCAAGCTCAATAAATACAAACCTAGACCCGACCAGGTCTAGTAGAACTGTCCAGTTCTACCAAATCATCTATGACACCTGCACAACAAATTACAATCGCGCTAAGCCGAAGCCCAGTGGTACAAACTTTGATAATAACAATAAAACTCAATGCAATGCCAATGCACAATGCATATAGATGTCACATCATTCTACTTTCTTATATTTTTCAAATATTTCATAATCACAACTCATAGCATTATATTGCTCAATTGCATCACAATTCATAATTCACATTAAAGCAAAGACAAAAATGGGCCCAAAAAGGATCTAATATGTTATCCAAATTTCAGAGTTACTGCTTTGGTCCATAATGACACCATTTGTCTAGCCCCGTAGGCAATATATCTATGGATAATGTAACAGCCCCTGTCTCTTGGACCTCAACCCGGCTAGAACCTTAGGCCCCAGTATCTTAGTCCTCAACCTACCTAGACTGCTACAATTTTTAAGGCTTACGACCCAGTCTTTTCACCCCAAAAACATCATATTTATCAGCTAGCCTGGCTTACGACCCAGTCTTTTCACCATTTCAGCGTTTAGCCTGTAGGCAATCATAGGCATTCTGCCAAATCCAAAACTCTAAAAATTGAATAACATACTAGGCACACAATTTATTCATATTTCTCATTATTAATCTCTTTCTCATTTTCACATATTCAATCTAGGCACATTGCCTTATTTTCACATTTTTTTTTCTCACTTTTCTCATTTTTCACATCTTTCACATTTTTCTCATTTTTATCGCTTTTCTCATTTTTATCAATATCAATTCATTTCATTATACCACATATCTCATTTTTGCATTCGCAACACATTATCCAATTACTTTGGGTATTTTCACATAATATACATATTTCACATTTTACACAACTGAGCTATTATCAATGGCTTTTCACAATGTATTTAACACATATATGACATTACAAATGTCATAGCATATTATTCATACACAATCAATTAACCAAGTAGCTTAACACATTTTTCAACCAAAATGTGTTAAGTGCAAATGTTATGCAAATATAAACATTATATTCAAAGTTTGTACATACCTCCACTAGCAACTCAAAGCAAGCTTGACACAATCTCCAATCATATCCTTCCAACTTGCCCTTCACCACTTGGATGAAGCAAATTAACCTCCCTCAATGCCTATACCAAATGTGATCAACCATAATTATTTAATATCACATTCTAAGGTATTCTTAACATCAAACCATAATTAAACATCACTCTAAACTAAATCCCAAAATTAAGCTTCACCTCACTTTAACTTTGAAAAACCATATCAAGCCATTTAAATTAATATTTTAAGTTTATTAATATCATTAGAAACATGTTTTAGCATGTTTAAACCAATTACATTAATTAACCACATGCTTATACTCAAAACCCTAAAATGGCATAACTTTCACCATTGAAGGATCTCCATTCCAACTCAATCCAATTATCTTTTCAATCTTATTTCCACCACTCATATCATTAAATAACATGATTAAAGCATTAAAATCAAACAACTAATCATTCTTTGAAAATTCACTTTTTCAAAACCCTAAATCAATACTACCATCTTCAAACTCTATCCTAACTAAATCCATCATTTAATTTTAAAATCCTTGTTTACGCATCAAAACAACACATTTGGAACCAATTTGCATAATTAAAACACATGATTTCAAAAACTCAAATGTTCCATAACCCTAAATTCTCTCTCTTCACCAAACTCAACTTAAATTCAACCATTTCTTTAATCCAACCTTAAAATCATTATTTACTCATCAAAAGAACATCTTCCATACCCATTCCAACAATTATAACATGCTCTTTCAAAAACTCAATTCATACATATTTATAAGTGTAGACCCTTAATTTTTGACCCAGTCCGGTCCAAATAATTTTGCTTTAGTATCGAATTTTTAATAATAAAAAATAAAAATAATAATAATAAACAAAAATAATAATAATAAAAATAAAAATAAAAAAAATTCAGCGTGCGGCGAAATGGCCTAAGCAGGCCAATTTCTCCCGCCAGCGCAATTTTTCTGCAGTAGTTTTTTTTTCGCTAGCGCAATTTTTCCGCAGCAGTTTTTTTTCGCCAGCGAAATTTTTCGACGCAAATTTTTTCGAAACCTAATACAATTAGGTTTCGGTTTCCTTTTCTGAATTAGTATTAGATTCCATGAATAACTAGGATTAATCATAAAAAACTTCTATAAATAATAACTAAAACAACACAAAAAGAGGGGAGGAGGAAAAAGGAAAATTGGATCGGATTTGGGAGTAGAAATTGAGACCGAAATTGAGGAGAAAAACCTTGAATCAATCTGATTTTTTTGAGAGAGCAGACAAACAATTCAAGCAATTCAAAAGCAGCAAAGCTTGTCTTTGTTTTTATTCATCCAAGAAGAAATTTTTGGTAGAACCAACAAATGGAGGTATGCATCAATTGTCTAATTTCTTCACAGTAGCTTAAATCATATAATTGTTTCTTTTAATTCAAAAATCCTAGAACTTTAATTTACCTTTTCTAAAGTTTAAAAAACCTTAATTCGTTTATTTGTTTTCCAAAAATCTTAAAATAGTTGTTTTTGCTTCTTCAAAATCTTAAAACCCTAATTTACCTTCCAATTCTTCAAAACCATAAATTAAATCTGTTTCTTTCCAAAAACCCTAAAAAACATCTTTTCTGTTTCTATAAACCTTAAATCGTTTTGTTTATTTTTATAAAGTTTCATAAAATTATCAATTGTTTTTCTAAATTATAAAATCTAATGCATTCACCGAAACCCTAATTCTAAAATTCTAAAACCCTAATTCAACTCCAAAACCCAAAACAGTGAACCTTAACTCCCTTAAAACCTTAAACCCTAATTTTTCTAAACCCTAATCCTTTAAAACTTTAAAAACCATATAAATCTAAATGTTATAATTCTACACAGTAAGCCAAAACAACAATTCATTAACCGTAAATCACAAATCTAAATGTTTTAAAGTGTCCAAACCCTAGTTTCATGATTTCACTTCTCAAACACTAATTTGGTTAATCAAAGAACTTTATCAACCTCTTAAATTCTAAAATTTTGCTCCATTTCAATTCTTTTAAAATTTATAGTAGCTTAAACCCATAAATTTCAAAACCCTAAACATATTAAATATAGAATCTTAAATAGAAACAATAGCCATAATTTGAATCTTTACTTGCTTTATTCAATTTTATATTTGATTATGCTTTGATTTATTTTAATTTATTTAAGTTCAATGTTTGGTTTATTTAATTTATCATAGATGAATGTTTACTTTCTATTGATATTTAATACCTTTGATGAATAATTTATTTATGATGAATGGTTATTTACTTTTATCGATTTATTTAGATTTTCACTTGGTGGGTACCTCATTAGTTAAATATCATGTAATTTAAATTGCTTTTCTATTTTAGAACCAATGTAAAAGACATGTTTCTACCTTTCGGTGGGTGTCCTATTTAGGCATGGATTATGTAAGGGCATGTTTCCATCTTCGGATGGGTGTCCATTTATTTGTTTTGCTTGGATATTATTTTGATTTTCAATCTATCGATGCTTTATTTTAATTATTGTGTGTAATATGGATAATGTTGTTATATTTAAAAATTTTATAATATTAAGACCTGTAAAGGAGGCCAGTTCCAATGAACCGGACATTGTGGGGGTGTTGGGCCATTTCTCACCTTCCCCACATGTACCCAACTTTCCAAACCCATTAGGGGGTTGGGGATTCCTTAGGAATCGAGTCATCCACCCCTTTCTTTTTCCCGACTCGTCTGGGTGGCGACTCCATTTTCTCCGGACTTAAGTCCATGTTCTCCAAAGCCCCGAGCCTAAACAGTGCCGAAGTCGCAAGAACCATTCCACCGGGAGTGGGGGCGAAAATCTCCGCTCACAATAAGCTTTAAAGAACTTCAAAATTTTGGAAATAAAGCTTGCTTACTTGTTGAAAAATCACCAAAACTACTCTTATTCCCTTGAAAGCTTGAAGAATTTGATGATGGAAGAAGCTAAAAATCTCCCTCTTTGGCCATGGAGAATTTGGCTTGGAGAAGAAGAAGAGAGAAGATGAAGACTTTTAATTTTCTTTTTCTTTTCATCTTTTATTTTAAACCATATATATATATTAAAATAATTTAATAATTAATTATTTATTTATTTAATAAATTAAAAGTCATAAAGTTCCTCTTCAATTCAAAAATAATTTATTTTTGAATTATTTTATAAATTTTAAATTTCTAAGATTTAATTACCAAAATACCCTTTTACTTTGACTTTTCTTTTAAAAAGTGTTGACTTTTATATGTTATGTATATTATATATATATCACATATATGTTTCACTTTTTTATTTAGAATCCCTTCACATTTCATTTAAAACCATTAATTTAATTTATCTATTTAAATTATAATTTATTTTATCAAATTTTCAAAAATTAGGACTTTTTAAAAATTTAGGATATTACACATATGCACAAGTAATGTGTATCTTATATGCACATCAAATGTACCTTATATATGTATTAAATATTAAGTATATAATGTATTAATCCAATATATACAATTAATATACCATATGTTATATATACACTAGATATATATATTGGGTATATACAACTTTTATATTTTCAAAATTACGAATGTGACAATTTTCTCCCCCTTAAATAATTTTGTCCTCAAAATTATCCAGTACGATAATAAATCATCCAAATAAAACATAATCTTAAAATCTTATCAAAATTATTATTTTATCAAATTACATAATTTCTATTCTCCCCTTTAGGTTCATTCTTAATTTCCTTTTTACCATTCCCTAACACATCATTATACTGTCTATTTACTCAAACAGGCACAACAAATTATCATATCATCAATCGAATTGTCATTAGATAAAAATTAGTTCATCTCTTTAATATATATACCCACACACCTATTGTACTCAAGATATTTGGTCACTTCATTATCTTAAAAATATACTCTCATCACCTTAAATTCAAATGTTGATAACTTTTATCTTAACACAATAATTTTACACATCTTCACTTTGATCCTACTCTTTATACAATTACCAAATATTAATTTGACATCACCATTATACAACAGCAAAATCTTATTTTCTTAATAAAATTCATTCTCATTATACTATAACTAACATTTTTTCTTATAATTATTCGAAACTAACATAACTTAGCTCCTTTCATATGCATATACATATCAGAATGTTATATTAAGCACATTATCATATAGCTTGCATATTCTTAATACAACTATAGACATTGAATTTCAATAAATACTTATAAACTTATTACATTTCGGATCAATTGATTTAACTATCACAATATGACCATCACAACCTTATTCTATTTTGACCAACCTTTAGTTTATTTTAAATTCATCAATCTATTTTCAATTCATGATCTAATTTTATTAGGTCAAATTTATTCTCAAATTTTAATTCTCTTCAAATTCATCATTACAAATAATATTCACTTCCCCTAGTCTCGTTTATTTTACACATAATTTTCATCAACTTATTCATTTTATACCACTTTCAAACACATTCATTATAACTTTTACTCATATTTCATAATTCCTTTGATTTACTATTTTCTCACATTTCTTATAGTTACCATATTTACAAAAATTACTTTTCTTACTCATCATTTATAGCTTATCATATTTTCACAATTCTCTTCTTTTTTCACACTTTCTATAATTATAAACAAATTTCTAGTATAAAATTATAAGATACAACTATGCAAATCATAAGTCTTGACCATGTTTCTTGAAGCATAACTATCAATCTCACCAAAACTATCCAACGGTCATGCTATAATAATGGTCACGCCTGTGGCTTATAAATAAATATTGCTCCTCTATCATTCTTCTTCAAACATTTTCAATCACAATGTTAAGTTCGTATTGCAAAAATTACATATTCATTTTTTAATCTTTTGCTACACAAAAAGTTAACACGTTTCAGCTCTGTTTCAAAGCAATTTACTTTTGATCACTTCTGTTTCAAAACAGTTTACTCTTAATCACTTGATCATCATTAGCCTAACTCAAGTTTCAACAATATTATCATTAATATCTCTTACATATACACATTCGTTCATATGATAATTTTACACAATTTTCATTTATTACTCCATTTCTAATCTATCTCTTATAAAAATTTTCATTCATTCATATATATATATATATTCCATTTCCATACTTTCTTCATTATACTTTCATTTTCCTTACAATCTCTTATTTATACGCATATACTTTAGGCCCAAAATACTATACAATCATCAAGTTCAATTGATAAAATAACAATTTCACCGACCAGCTCTATTCGGGTCCATTCTCAATCTCAATTCACCACATGACCTAACTCTACTCAAGTCAAGACCAAATCTCTCTTAGGTCTATTAATACATGCAATATCATTCTCATTCTTTTGAAATTACTTAGGTTATTCATCAATTCAACATATATATACACTCTGACCATAACATAATTAACATCTTCCTTATTTAATTGCCCATCTCTTAAATAAGTTTCTTATTATATATATATATATTAACACCTCACATAAATCTTAGTCACATTTTCAATGTGACATCTCTCTCACAATTTTTTTTATGCATTTATCATACCCTTCATATCCCTTTTCATCATTTCCAATTCAATTACCTAAAGTAACTCATTTTTACTTAATCATTTCCCTTTTATTTCATAACAAATTTCTATATTATCAACCACATTACACGTTACATGATATTTTCATAAATAATATTACTCATTCAAAATTACTCCCATGCTTATTAAACATTAAACTATCAATATCTAAACAATCTTCATCAAAATTCTCTTACAACTATAAATTTCCAACTTACTACTTTACATAAACTTTATTCTATTAATCTCATTTTCAACATCTAACTTTATAAACATTATTTTTATATTAATATAATATCAAAACACATCACTTTCACAATTATGAAAACTCATTTTAAAAATTCAAATTCCACATAATACAATCAACAATATGAACCTCACCAAATCTCATATATGTTACATTTCCAATCTTAAAATCATAATATTTACATTTAAACAACACTAATTCATTTCATTACACTAATTTACATCATCCATTTATATACTTTAATTTCACACACTCAACCCTAAATCATGCATCATTATTCCATAATAAATAATTCACTATTATATATGATTTCACTCTTTGATTTTAATTATGAACTCTTTGTTGCAAATTATTAAAAACTCCATATTCATATATATACTTATACCCATATGCATATAAATTTTTATAATTTTCTTCATTCATTTATCTTATAAAATCAATTTATTACTTACACAAAACTGCATGACTTTCTCAGTTTCATGTCAATCTCACTTTCAATTTTTATATTCCTTACTAATTCTTTATAAAAGCTTGTAAAATTTTATCCATGTGCATTTGACACAAATATAGACTTATATTTAAAGTTTTAGATTTTTCCAAGCTGATTTAATATATTTAAAAATTAAATCTTCCAAAATCAGAGAATATGTCTCTTTAATAATTTCTTTGGCAGCACCTGGTTATCCATTTTTTTTCAGGTATCAAACCTTAATAAAAATTCATAACATTTTAATCATATGTTATAGGAATACATATGATATTGTGTGTAAATTTTCAGATTTTTCTAGGTTGGTTTACCATAGTTTTTAAATTTATTTTTTTCTCAATTTCTACAGATTCTGAGTTGCTGGAATTACTCCAACAATCTGGGTTCTTCTATTTTTCTTAATTAGAGATCCATCTTTAAAACTTATAAAATTTTATACATTGGATTATAACATATAGAAAAACTTTCTATTACATGTTCAAACTCATCCAACATTTCTAGATTTGTCCAAAAATTCAGACAATATCACTTTGCAGTACACCTATAAAATTTTCTGTAACTATTATGCTCATTTTTTAAACTTTTTATTTTTATATCTTAAATCATTTCCAAGATTGTTTTTCTAATTTCACTTATTCGTCAATTGAATCAGCTATGAATTTTAAATTTCAAATAAAAGTTTTAAAAAATTTCTTAATCCATAATCTCTAGAATGACGCTTCCACTGCGCCACTCTGATCTATGCAACCGAGATGCCATCTCAACTCATATCCATTATATCAAATGGACATTGTCACATCAGGAATAAGATAAATTGCCAGTGCCAATGCATGCATCACAATTGAAAATTATTTTTTAAAAAATTTTAATTTTCTCTCTCTAACAACCCACCTAGATTGAGAACCTCAAACTTAAGCTCTAATACCAAAATAAATGTAACACCTTATATCTTATATACATACTATACATATTTTCAGCATATGTAAAATATGCATATACGGTATAAAAATGTCACAGACCAATTTAATAAAAAATTTTACATTTTTGTTTTAAGATTTCAAATATTAATATATAAAATAAATAGTATATAAATATTCTTTACAATTTACATTATATACTTCCAAAAACATATCATAACATATATAATATCAAAATACATTGTAATATCAAATATCTACATGCTAGCAACTGGCTTTGATCTTGATGTACCTAAAAACAACTCTTCAAGCTCAATAAATATAAATCTAGACCCGACCAGGTCTAGTAGAACTGTCCAGTTCTACCAAATCATCCATGACACTTGCGCAACGAATTACAATCGCACTAAGCCGAAGCCTAGTAGTACAAATTTTGATAATAACAATAAAACTAAATGCAATGCCAATGCACAATGCATATAGATATCACATCATTCTACTTTCTTATATTTTTTAATTATTTCATAATCACAACTCATAGCATTATATTGCTCAATTGTATCACAATTCATAATTGACATTAAAGCAAAGACAAGCATGGGCCCAAAAAGGATCTAATATGCTATCCAAATTTTAGAGTTACTGCTTTGGTCCATAATGACACCATGTGTCTAGCCCCGTAGGCAATATATCCAGGGATAATGTAATAGCCTCAGTCTCTTGGACCTCAAACCGGCTAGACCCTTAGGCTCCAGTATCTTAGTCCTCAACCCGGCTAGACTGCTACAGTTTTTGAGGCTTATGATCCAGTCTTTTCACCCCAAAAACATCATATTTATCAGCTGGCCTGGCTTACGACCCAGTCTTTTCACCATTCCAGTGTTTAGCCCGTAGGCAATCATAGGCATGCAGCCAAATCCAGAACTCTAAAAATTGAATAACATACTAGGCACACAATTTATTCATATTTCTCATTATTAATCTCTTTCTCATTTTCACATATTCAATCTAGGCACATTGCCTTATTTTCACAGTTTTTTTTCTCACTTTTCTCATTTTTCACATCTTTCACATCTTTCTCATTTTTCTCACTTTTCTCATTTTTATCAATATCAATTCATTTCATTATACCACATATCTCATTTTTGCATTCACAACACATTACCCAATTACTTTGGGTATTTTCACATAATATATATATATTTCACATTTTATACAATTGAGCCATTATCAATGGCTTTTCACAATGTATTTAACACATATATGACATTACAAATGTCATAGCATATTATTCATACACAATAAATAAACCAAGTAGCTGAACACATTTTCCAACCAAAATGTGTTAAGTCCAAATGTTATGCAAATATAAACATTTTATTCAAAGTTTGTACATACCTCCACTAGCAACCCAAAGCAAGATTGCCACAATCTCCAATCCTATTCTTCCAACTTGCCCTTCACCACTTGGATGAAGCAAATCAATCTCCCTCAATGCCTATGCCAAATGTGATCATACATAATCATTTAATATCACATTCTAAGGTATTCTCAACATCAAACCATAATTAAACATGTAACACCCCCATACCCTATATAAATACTATACATATACCGAGTATACATACAGTACGTATATAAAGTATAAGAATGTCACTTTTTGTTACAATTTAAAAACCTTTAGCTAAGTTCAAACAATATTGCATTAATTTAAAGAAAACTTACAAAATCATTATATTTTTAATGATCTTACATATATATAGATCTTACATATATATATAATAATCTTATCTTTACCAAAACTTCATTTATACATATGAATACATTCTTGTCAGAAATACAACATAATTAAATTATACATGTATGCATCACCTTCTAGTTGGTCTCGACATACTCTTACTCTTCTTGTGGCATAATGATGGCTTCAGATCTACCACCTACTCACCTACGCGATTAAACAACCGCGCTAAGCCCGAGAGCTTAGTAGTACAGATAAAGAATATAAACATACATTACAGAAATTCAAACATCTATATTTTAACTTCATGTAACATTAGTTTCTTATCATGTTTTCACTTCTTAAGTACACCTTTCATATATCTCTACTAATCTCACATATTATATACATATACACATATCATTAACACAAACCACAATTCCATAACTAATACTCACAATGTATACATCAATACACATATTACATGTCATACTGTATTTTCAGAATCTCATCTTTCAACTTAGCTTCTCAAGCCATATTTCTTTTCAATAATTTACTTATATATTGTAATCATACCATACTTCATAACATTATATGTCCTTATTTTAATCAATTAGTTCATTATTCACAATTCACCATTCATGAATCACATTTCCAACCAAGACAAACATGGTTTCATTATTCATCCATTTCACATTTCATAAATCACATTTAAACAAAGACAAGCATGGGCCCAAAGACTCTAATATGCCATTCAACTTTCAGAGTTAATGTTTTGGTTTAATTATCTCATTTATCATTATCATTATCCCAACTAGGCTTCAAGGATTTAGGTTCAACCAAGCTTCAAGGGGAACAAAACATGCTAAATATCAACCCAACTTGGCTTCAAGAACCAAACCCAACCTAGCTTCAAGGCTTGTAACATCTCAATTAGGCTTCAAGGACTAGACCCAACCAAGCTTCAAGGGGAGTTAAGCATGCTAAACTTCAACCCAACTTGGCTTCAAGGATTTAGCCCAACCTAACTTCAAGAGATTGTTACTATTAGGCATGCCACCAACAACAAAACTCTGAAAATGAATAACATATTAGACACACAATTCATTTATTATTTCATTATCAATTTCATTCACATTTTCTCATCATCATTTAGGCATCCATGCCTCAATTATCTCACTTGCATCATTAAAGCCAACAACAATGGTTTTACATCTCATTAAGCTCAAATCATATAAAAGCAATTCATCATTCAAGTATTCATCATAAGGCATTACATCTCATCAATCTCAAATCACATTAAAGCAATTCATCATAACCAATTGCATTGCACATACCTTTTTAATGATCATCATATCTTTTATAATTCATATGCATCATCAAGGTAATAGGTTACTTAACACATTCAAAACCAAATGTGTTAAAGTCCAAAGACATATAAATATATGCAATCAAATAGGGTTTGTACTTACCTCATGAGCAATCACACCACACCAAACTCACCTTCCAATAATCCTCAACACTTGGATTAGGGAAAAACAACTTCTTCACAACCTAATCCACAAAGAATAACACACACTTACTCAAAGATACACATGAATTCAATACAATCATTCATTTATTAATCTCATACTAGACCTTTAGATCACAAATTACAAATCAACCTCTCTCTCTAGGACCCCACGGTCGTGGCCTACCAACCCCCACGGGCGTGGCATAGCAAACAATTCTGCCCAATCTTTCTAAAATCCCCACGGTCGTGGCCTTCCAACCCCCACGGCCGTGGCATAGCAAATGAATCTGTCTCCCTTGCTCAACACCCCCACGGCCATGGCTTCCAATGGCCACGGTCGTGGCAGCCAAGGGCCACGGGCGTGGCATCCAAAATGCCTCTGTTTCCGGACCAAACTCATGTATTCTATGTTTTCAACTTCCTTAAACACAAACATACATCAATCATATACCAATCACTCAATTCTCCAACTCATTTATTTTAAGCCCTTATTAAACAATTTCAATAATCCCTCATCATCCTCACAATTAACCCAAATTATCATCATCTAAATACCAATTTAACATATCTATAAACTTTAATCTTTCACTATCATCATCTTCACACACTAACCAAAACAAATATAAACACAATCAATAGAAATCAACTCAAAGAAATAAACACTTACTTGAATATTGTGCCAAATCTTCAATCTCCATCTTCAATTCTCTCAAAACCTTTATAAATTTGTTGTGTATGCAAATAAAATCTCATCTCTCTTTCTCTTTCTCTCTCTCTCTCTCTCTCTCTCTCTCTCTCTCTCGTGCAAGAAGAAGAAGAAGAAGAAAAATATCTTTTCTCCTCTTCTTTTCATGTTTATCATATATATATATAATAATAATATAATAAAATAACTCTAAAAATCTCCACCACACACTTTCCTTCTCTTTTGACTTTCTTATCTTCTTTTTCTTTTATTATTATTATTAATTAATTAATTATATAAACTTACTTTTCCTACACCACTTTATACATTATGTATATGTAATGTATATGTTGGTATATGTATATGCCTTATATATTGTTTTTATATTTCCCATATTTTCTAAATACCATAAGTATACATATTATCCTCCATATACATCTATCTCATATAATATTTCCTTTTTATTAATTTATCTTCTTAGGACTTCTATTTCTTTGACTTGTATATGTTATATATATATATATATATATACAACATCTACACTCTCTCTTTATTTCTTTTCTCTTTCCATTAACCATACACATTAAATCCAAAAATAACGATAACTCCAAAACTTTTAGGGTGTATTTTGGGATATTACAATTCTCTCCCCCTTATTTAATTTCGTCCTCGAAATTATCTAGTACAATAGCAATCATTCTTAACACATTACCATCTTAGCTTTCATATAAAGTTCATTATATCATTGAGGTATTATGTCGTCTAATCATATAACTTCAACTCTCCCCCTTTGAGTCACTCATCTTCTCTAAATTTCATAACTCATCATTCTATATATATTTATATATCTTATTACTTTCTTAACGAAACATTCAAAATAACTCATTACATTCTCAATTAATGTATCTTTATACAAACATCAGATTATTTTATAATATGCTTATACTTCGTCCAATCTTTACATTCAAGATATTTTGTCACTTCATCTCTTTATAATTACTCTCTTAACATTAATCTTAAAATCATTGATTTATCTCTTAATATTGATTATCCCGTCACTACAGTTACTTTCAAAATAAATATTTGTCGAACCTTAATTGATACAAATTAATATTGTTCATCCATTTAATTACTACCATTCTTATTTTCCATCCATTTGATTCCTTCTTTATCACGCTTCTCACTTAGCATAAATATTAATACAATGCCTTTCAATTTTCTTTACATATAATCAATCTTTTTCCCTTTTGTCATCATTTACAATAGATATAACTCAATTTATTCATATCCATTCATTAGTCAGAATATTAAATCACATACTTTATCATTTAAATTGAATACTTTTAGTATACTATACATATTATATCTCAATATCGATTTGTAGCCTTGACGAAATCTAGATCAATTGATCTATTTGTCACAAAATACCCACATTTCAATCTTATTCAATGTAAACCAACGATTAATTTAGTTAAACTTATCATGAAATTTCATAATATCTTTATATATATATAACCTAATTCCATTAAGGCAAACTTATAGTCAAATCCTGATCTCTTCAGATCCATATTCAATCAAATTATCATGATAACAAATTACTTCAAATTATCTTTCAATATACACATAGATTAGTTTCTATTATCTTAGTTTAATTTCCACCAATTCGCATGATAATCTCATACCATATCAACTATCTATAGTTCATTCACTTAAACCTCAAGTCCATTCATTTATTCACTTTATACCATAAACATATTCAATATAACTTTCAATCACATTTTGTAATTTCTTCCTTTTTAATACTCCTTCATTTCATATCATTACTATATTTACAATAATTACCTTTTTATCACATTAGCCATAACTCAAAACATTTATATTTCTCTTTTCTTTCCTTACGTTTCATAACTATAACCAAATTTCTAACATAAAATAATAAAGTATAACTTTATCAGTCATAACTTTTGGTCATGTTTCTAGAAACATAATTATCAATCTTACCAAAACTTTATTACAGTCATATTATCTCATTTCCAAATATATGAATAACAAAACTAATCAGCCAAATATACTAAACAAATCATATGACCATAAGAGATTAATGATTAAGCGTGAAGCTTATAAATCCATACTGTTTCTTTACTATTCTGCTTCCAACCTTTCCAATTACAAAGCTAAATCATATCACAAGAATTACATATTCATTCTCTAAACTTTTGTTGCACCAAGAGTTAACACATTCCAACTCCGTTTCAACCCAATTTACACTCAATTATATGATCATCATTAGCTTAATTCATGTTTCAACATTTCTTACATATACATATTCAATCATATGCAAATCTAACACAATTTCCATTTGCCACTCCATTTCTAATCTATCTCTTTTAGAATTTGTATATATTATACTTCCCTTCTTCCTTAAAATTTCTTATTATACCCATGTACATAGAACATTTCCACATGTAAATACCTTGGAACTCAAAATATTATATTATCATCAAGTTCAGTAATCACTATAACAATTTTCACTGTCCAGTATTACTCAAGTCCATTTCCACTCTCAATTCCGTCACATAATCCATCTAGCTTTGTGCAGTTCAAGACCTAATCTCTCTTAGGTCTACTAATACATGCGATATCATTCTTAATATCATTAAACCAGTAGTTATACCACATACACATTCATAGAGTACATTTATAATGTGATTTACTTTCCACATTTCTTACATCATTTACAGTCATATTGAAAAACTCATTTCACATATCCTATACATGTATACACATAATTATATATGTATATTTAATTTTTCTTTTACATACAATCCATACAAATTTAGCATTTATTACTTTTCTTTGAACAGTATCATTCTCATTCTTTTGACATGACTTAAATTATTTATCAACTCACCATATATATATATTTACTCTAATCATAATAATATTTCACAAAAATCTTAGTCACATGTCCAATGTGACATTTCTTTCACTTTTGTTTTTACCAATATTTAATATACCTCCACATCCATTTTTATCCTTTTAAATCAAATGACTTAAAGTAACTCATTTTCACTCGCTCAATCACTTTCTTTTTACTTCAAAACAAATTCTCATACTATCAATCTCATTACCCAATTCGTAGTATTTTCATATGTAATAATATTCCTTCAATTAGCTCATATGCTTAATATACATTAAACTATCCATATCTAAATAATCTTTATCAATATTCCATTAAAAATTTAAATTCTCAAATCACTATCTCACCTAAACTTTAATTTACAAATCTCATCTTCTCTTAATATCAACTTTAAAAACATCTTATATATATATACCACAAAACAACATCAGAACATATAATTTTCACAATTATTAAGCTCATTTCAAAAATTCAAATGTCACATATTACCACCATTAACATGAGCTTTCACAATATTCAAACATATCACATTTCTAACATTGAAATCACAATGTTGGAATTAAAATAACAAGACAAACAACACCAATATATCTTCTTACTTAACCAACATCATCTCTTTAATAATCCAACCATAAGGTTTATTAGAAAGAGATTCAAATTATAGAGGAAAGAGTATATACTTTAATCTTGATTTTATTTTTAACTCAGTTCCAACTTTATTCTTCTATTCATTTTATTATAACCTTTTTCACAAGCATACTTCCATAATAAAAAAAAATTCCAAAATTTACTTTACTTAAATAAATTCCCATTCTTTAATTTATAAATTAAACTCATATAATTTTTTTTTCATATCATTTCTTTATCTAATTTTTTTTCCTTTCATATAGAATTTCATCCACACACTATCATTCATCTCATCTAATTCAAATACATTACAATTCACATAATGCCACATCCGAGACCAACCTAGATGTTAATGCATATGCATGTATTACAAATTTCTTTTCAAAAACTTTTCTTTTTAATTTTATTTAGGCTTTTCAAAACTTTTTCTTTTCAATTCCACTTAAGCCGAGAATCTCGAACCTAAGCTCTGATACCAAAATAACTGTAACACCCCCATACCCTATATAAATACTATACATATACCGAGTATACATACAGTACGTATATAAAGTATAAGAATGTCACTTTTTGTTACAATTTAAAAACCTTTAGCTAAGTTCAAACAATATTGCATTAATTTAAAGAAAACTTACAAAATCATTATACTTTTAATGATCTTACATATATATAGATCTTACATATATATATAATAATCTTATCTTTACCAAAACTTCATTTATACATATGAATACATTCTTGTCAGAAATACAACATAATTAAATTATACATGTATGCATCACCTTCTAGTTGGTCTCGACATACTCTTACTCTTCTTGTGGCATAATGATGGCTTCAGATCTACCACCTACTCACCTACGCGATTAAACAACCGCGCTAAGCCCGAGAGCTTAGTAGTACAGATAAAGAATATAAACATACATTACAGAAATTCAAACATCTATATTTTAACTTCATGTAACATTAGTTTCTTATCATGTTTTCACTTATTAAGTACACCTCTCATATATCTCTACTAATCTCACATATTATATACATATACACATATCATTAACACAAACCACAATTCCATAACTAATACTCACAATGTATACATCAATACACATATTACATGTCATACTGTATTTTCAGAATCTCATCTTTCAACTTAGCTTCTCAAGCCATATTTCTTTTCAATAATTTACTTATATATTGTAATCATACCATACTTCATTACATTATATGTCCTTATTTTAATCAATTAGTTCATTATTCACAATTCACCATTCATGAATCACATTTCCAACCAAGACAAACATGGTTTCATTATTCATCCATTTCACATTTCATAAATCACATTTAAACAAAGACAAGCATGGGCCCAAAGACTCTAATATGCCATTCAACTTTCAGAGTTAATGTTTTGGTTTAATTATCTCATTTATCATTATCATTATCCCAACTAGGCTTCAAGGATTTAGGTTCAACCAAGCTTCAAGGGGAACAAAACATGCTAAATATCAACCCAACTTGGCTTCAAGAACCAAACCCAACCTAGCTTCAAGGGTTGTAACATCTCAATTAGGCTTCAAGGACTAGACCCAACCAAGCTTCAAGGGGAGTTAAGCATGCTAAACTTCAACCCAACTTGGCTTCAAGGATTTATCCCAACCTAACTTCAAGAGATTGTTACTATTAGGCATGCCACCAACAACAAAACTCTGAAAATGAATAACATATTAGACACACAATTCATTTATTATTTCATTATCAATTTCATTCACATTTTCTCATCATCATTTAGGCATCCATGCCTCAATTATCTCACTTGCATCATTAAAGCCAACAACAATGGTTTTACATCTCATTAAGCTCAAATCATATAAAAGCAATTCATCATTCAAGTATTCATCATAAGGCATTACATCTCATCAATCTCAAATCACATTAAAGCAATTCATCATAACCAATTGCATTGCACATACCTTTTTAATGATCATCATATCTTTTATAATTCATATGCATCATCAAGGTAATAGGTTACTTAACACATTCATAACCAAATGTGTTAAAGTCCAAAGACATATAAATATATGCAATCAAATAGGGTTTGTACTTACCTCATGAGCAATCACACCACACCAAACTCACCTTCCAATAATCCTCAACACTTGGATTAGGGAAAAACAACTTCTTCACAACCTAATCCACAAAGAATAACACACACTTACTCAAAGATACACATGAATTCAATACAATCATTCATTTATTAATCTCATACTAGACCTTTAGATCACAAATTACAAATCAACCTCTCTCTCTAGGACCCCACGGTCGTGGCCTACCAACCCCCACGGGCGTGGCATAACAAACAATTCTGCCCAATCTTTCTAAAATCCCCACGGTCGTGGCCTTCCAACCCCCACGGCCGTGGCATAGCAAATGAATCTGTCTCCCTTGCTCAACACCCCCACGGCCATGGCTTCCAATGGCCACGGTCGTGGCAGCCAAGGGCCACCGGCGTGGCATCCAAAATGCCTCTGTTTCCGGACCAAACTCATGTATTCTATGTTTTCAACTTCCTTAAACACAAACATACATCAATCATATACCAATCACTCAATTCTCCAACTCATTTATTTTAAGCCCTTATTAAACAATTTCAATAATCCC
Source organism: Garcia nutans (assembly GCA_947685225.1). NCBI lineage: Eukaryota > Viridiplantae > Streptophyta > Magnoliopsida > Malpighiales > Euphorbiaceae > Garcia > Garcia nutans. Next base: position 33,693,178 of record CANTUV010000013.1, read on the forward strand.
TCATCATCCTCACAATTAACCCAAATTATCATCATCTAAATACCAATTTAACATATCTATAAACTTTAATCTTTCACTATCATCATCTTCACACACTAACCAAAACAAATATAAACACAATCAATAGAAATCAACTCAAAGAAATGAACACTTACTTGAATATTGTGCCAAATCTTCAATCTCCATCTTCAATTCTCTCAAAACCTTTATAAATTTGTTGTGTATGCAAATAAAATCTCATCTCTCTCTCTCTCTCTCTCTCTCTCTCTCTCTCTCTCTCTCTCTCTCTCTCTCTCGTGCAAGAAGAAGAAGAAGAAGAAAAATATCTTTTCTCCTCTTCTTTTCATGTTTATCATATATATATATATATAATAATAATAATATAATAAAATAACTCTAAAAATCTCCACCACACACTTTCCTTCTCTTTTGACTTTCTTATCTTCTTTTTCTTTTATTATTATTATTATTAATTAATTAATTATATAAACTTACTTTTCCTACACCACTTTATACATTATGTATATGTAATGTATATGTTGGTATATGTATATGCCTTATATATTGTTTTTATATTTTCCATATTTTCTAAATACCATATGTATACATATTATCCTCCATATACATCTATCTCTTATAATATTTCCTTTTTATTAATTTATCTTCTTAGGACTTCTATTTCTTTGACTTGTATATGTTATATATATATATATACAACATCTACACTCTCTCTTTATTTCTTTTCTCTTTCCATTAACCATACACATTAAATCCAAAAATAACGATAACTCCAAAACTTTTAGGGTGTATTTTGGGATATTACAAAACATCACTCTAAACCAAATCCCAAAATTAAGCTTCACCTCACTTTAACTTTGAAAAACCATATCAAGCCATTTAAATTAGTATTTTAAGTTTATTAATATCATTAGAAAAATGTTTTAGCATGTTTAAACCAATTACATTAATTAACCACATGCTTATGCTCAAAACCCTAAAATGACATAACCTTCACCATTGAAGGATCTCCATTCCAACTCAATCCAATTATCTTTTCAATCTTATTTCCACCACTCATATCATTAAATAACATGATTTAAGCATTAAAATCAAACAACTGATCATTCTTTGAAAATTCACTTTTCAAAAACCCTAAATCAATACTACCATCTTCAAACTCTATCCTAACTAAATCCATCATTTAATTTTAAAATCCTTGTTTATGCATCAAAACAACATATTTGGAACCAATTTGCACAATTAAAACTCATGATTTCAAAAACTCAAATGTTCCATAGCCCTAAATTCTCTCTCTTCACCAAACTCAACTTAAATTCAACCATTTCTTTAATACATCCTTAAAATCATTATTTACTCATCAAAAGAACATCTTCCATACCCATTTCAACAATTATAACATGCTCTTTCAAAAACTCAATTCATACATATTCATAAGCTTTAAAGAACTTCATAATTTTGAAAATAAAACTTACTTACTTGTTGGAAAATCACCAAAACTACTCGTATTCCCTTGAAAGCTTAAAGAATTTGATGATGGAAGAAGCTAAAAATCTCTCTCTTTGGCCATGGAGAATTCAACTTGGAGAAGAAGAAGAAAAAAGATGATGACTTTTAATTTTCTTTTTCTTTTAATTTTTTATTTTAAACCATATATATATATATTAAAATAATTTAATAATTATTTATTTAATTAATTATTCAATAATTTAAAAGTTATAAATTCCCTCTTCCGTTCAAAAATAATTTATTTTTGAATTATTTTATAAATTTTAAATTTCTAAGATTTAATTACCAAAATACCCTTTTACTTCGACTTTTCTTTTAAAAAGTGTTGACTTTTATATGTTATGTATATTTTACATATATATCACATATATGTTCCACTTTTTTATTTAGAACCTCTTCATTTTTCATTTAAAATATTAATTTAATTTATCCATTTAAATTATAATTTATTTTATCAAATTTCTAAAAATTAGAACTTTTCAAAAATTTGGGATATTACACATATGTACAAGTAATGTGTATCTTATATACACATCAAATGTACCTTATATATGTATTAAATATTAAGTATGTAATGTATTAATCCAACATATATAATTAATATACCATATGCTATATATACACTAAATATATATATTGGGTATATACAACTTTTATATTTTCAAAATTACGGATGTGACATAATTAATATATTTTTGTATATATATTTTATATTGATATTGATTATTACATATAATCAAGATGATGATTGGAAACCTAAAGACCTTTTGACTTGAGATTATATGTGTGTTAATGTATAAATTGGTTGTGAAAATATAATGGCATGTAAACAACGGCATTAATAATATCATATGCATATTATCTCTATAGATATTTCCTTTAACTTCCAAAAATGTCTTTTGCTTCCAAAAACATTCTTATTGAGTCGAACAAGGGTGCCAAGGTATCTGGGGATAATTACGAGATATAGAGCATAAAAATACAGTATGTGTTGGAGGAACAAGAGGCACTGGAGCCTTTAAATTTGATCGTGGAAGAACTAGACCAAGAAGGGACCTAAACCCAACATAGGTAAGACAGAGACACCTATATTGCCTGGAAAAGGAAGAACTCCCCTACTCTCATCACATTGCCCAGTGTAATGGATGATGATATTATGAAGGAGTTCAATAGTTATGAGTATGCCAATGACATGTGGGTTCCTCTCAAGGAAAAGTTTGGTGAAATTTCCCTGACCAAGCTAGGCCCACTTACAATCTAGTTTGACACCTATAAAAAGAGTCTTGAATACACTATGAGGAAACATCTTAGGGAAATATCTAACATGATAAGTGAGCTTCATAATGTTGATCATGTGTTGACCGAGGAGCAAAAGATCGACGGATTCGTTCTTTCCTTACGCGAAAGCTTGCAGCATATGTGTATGCACGTTACACACAACCTCTTGATTAAGAACTTTGTTGATGCCTCCCATTACTTGGAGTTGGAGGCTGATAGGCTTGTTGTTATGTAACCTATAGCGGAAGCACAATTGGTTTAAGCCAAGCCAAATGGGAGTCATAGCACTAAATGCAAGTATAATAACTTTAAAGGTAAGGGTAAGGGAAAACAGGGTCAGGATAACAAGAAACCTAAGCAAAATAAGAAAAAGCATCCTAAAAAGAGAAATGTTTCAAGGTCAAATGTTTCAACTATGGAAACAAGGGCCACTATGCTAAGGATTGCATTGTACCTAAGAAGGTACAATCCATTAACTATTGTGAAAATGGAATTTATGTTTCAAGTTCAGTCTTGCTAACTGAAAAAAAAATCCTTTGTGGGGATTACAGATTTGAAAGCCATCTACCATGTAGTAAAGGATCATGAGGCCTTTGTAGGACCAAATAGTGGTGTCCAAGCCTTCTTCATGCCCATTAGTTTTACAAGCCATTTTTTAGCTTTTCTTCACTCTATGAGGCAATTACAATACTTACACTACTACCCATGGTAGTTAAGTCAACTAACATTGGATGGGAAGATTCTAAAATTACCTAGACCAAGGCAAAGCTACTCAAGATGTGTGGAAGGATCTAGACCATGGCTTATCCACCACATGTTCATGGATGGTTTTAGAGAATCAACTGCCACCACTTGTTGAGGAGTTGGAGTGTCTATATATACTTGCCTTTGGCATTAGGATATAACATGTAGAGAGTAACCTAGAGAGGATCACTTAGAAATCCTTAGAGAGAGCTAAGCTAGTGCACTTACTCAAGGGTTCCTTGTAATAAAACCTTGTTTTATACATTCTTTGTAAATAATATAAATCTCTTTGACTTTGGCTACGTTTCTCTCTTGTGCATCTTTCTTTTTTGCTTACTTATCTAGTAAAGCTTTCTTTGTATTAGATAAAAGGTTAACTTAACTAAAATTTAGGGAAGTTAATCTTTCCAAGTGCTGCATTAGGACAAGTTAAAGTTCTTGCCTTGTGACAATAAGCACACAACACACTTCCTTATTGGGCTTGCAGTTTCTCAAAAATTGCTAAAGAATCTCCATAAGGACGATCGTTCGTTAAACTGCCAGAGAAAAAAAAAAGTAAACTAATGGGATCATGACACATGACATTGTAGGTCCCTTCTCTTAATATATTCATCAGTTAAACAAATCCATTAAATCAAATACTTGATGTGCTAAATTCATTTCTTCACACTTTAAGCCATCAAGCTTGGAATTCCATGAAACCAAATTCTTAAAAGCTATTATAAAATGCTTCTCATGCAACAAAAACCTCTCCAAAGAAAGCATACAAGTGAATCAAAGAATTTAAGAGCAATCTATCCATATAATAATCAATTTTTGTAGTATGGCCAACCAAGTTTTTGCTTCAAGTGACAAAATGATGCCTTAGAAAGAAAAGAAAGCATTTAAAATGGTCTGTTAAGGAATTGGCAATTACAAAAGTATTTTGTTAGTTTGATTAGAGATTCAATTTGAGAAATGATGATATGTGATGGTGATTGGATTTGCGATCTTGATTAAATTGTGCTTTTGAATTGGTGTAGAGGAGAGGGATAGTTAAGTAGATTTTCATGGCTCATGCAAACTTTGAAATGATGAGTTACCATACCATGTAAATTTTGCCATAACATTTTGGATGAAAATTGAGTTAAAATTTTTTATTAGGGATGTGCCTGGGTATGTTCAGTCGGATTTAGGGCATATTGTAATCCGACTAAACCCGACAAATTGATGAAGATTGCAAATCAAAGTCGATCGAATAATTTATTTTTTTATCGACCCACACATATGTGGGTTCAGGAAGCTGAAAATAGATGGATTTAGGTGAAATCCCAATGAAAAAATAAATTCCCAGAAAACATAACTTATAATTGAAATTCAAAAAACATGAATTCAAAATCAACATCAAAAACATTCAAAACCACAACAGCATGTTGTTTTCAACATTCAAAAGAACAAATTAAAATAATTCATAAACATGCAGAATTGCAGATGCATCACAACTTTATATTCAAAAATCATTTATAAAATAAATCAAAAATCATTTTATAAAATAAAATAAAAACCTACATCAAAAGTCTAACAAGTCAAAATCATTTTATAAATAAAATAAAAAACCTTAAATAAAAAAAAACTAATAGAAGAATAAACTAAAATAAAAATCCTTATTTTCAAATCAAAGAACCCTAAAATAAAAACCCTCGATTTTTAATCAAAGAATCCTAAAGACAATCTGAAAAAATATGAGAAATCTTTATAAACTTACAAAGAAAGGCCAATAATCATTGGAAATTTGAAGAAGATTAGAAACTTGAAAGAAAATTAGAAAGAGTTAAAGAAGAATTGGTTAAGAGGTTGAGAGACAAAGAAAGAGAATCAATTGAGACAAAACATGAGGTAGCCAAAGTGAATCTAGAGTTCACTATGGAATTAAGGATGCTTATTTAAGCATCAGCAAAATGACGTATTATTGTATGTTATATAATATCTTCAGTTGGTTCGGGTATAAATGAAAATTTAAACTATAATCCGATCATCCAATCTAACTCAAATTAAATTACAAAATCTGAATTATTTTCATCTAAATTTTCATTTCTAATCAACTGAACCCACTTGAAACCATTCGGTTTGGTCGAGTTCAATAAGTTTTAATAAATCTGCACATTTTAATTTTTATGTTAGTGAAAATATAATGATTTTTTTTGAGAAAAAAATATAATGATTTTAAAATAACGCAATTATACTGGAAAACTATAATAAGCATTAGTCAAATGTTGAATAATTAATAATGAAATTAATCCATAAAAGTAAAGAGGATGTTGGTGGCTCATTTGCTCAACTCTTCTCAAATCTCAACTCATAAATTTTCTCTAGAAATTCTTTTTTTTTTTTCAATTACTATTTGGTTTTTTTTTCTTTCTTTCATTGCATGACAATTTTTTTATTTTATTTATTAACTTTAGAGTTGTATTGATTTTTTACTTTCTGATAAAAAAAACTGCCCAAATGAATTTTGAGACATTTATAAAACTACCCATAAAAACAAACTTTTTTTTCAAAAATACTGCACAAAAAATTATACTTCTAAAAAAGTTGGGTTAAATTTTTAAAAATATCAAACTTCTCATTAAAACAAGAATTTTTTTTAAAAATACCTCATCTCTTACTAGGAATAATACTTTTACTTCAATTTTACCTCTTTTTTTAAACATCACTATTAATTAAATATATTCAAATAAAATAATAAAAATTCATATTTTAAATTATAATTCAACATATAAAATGTATTAATTTTTTTTAAAAAATTAAATTTGATTACAAATAACAAATAACAATTATAAAAATTATATAAAAAATTAAAATATATAAAAATATATTAATAAAAATTATTAAATTTATTTTTAAGCAAATATTTTTTATTATGCACATAAAAATAAAATTTTTTAAAAAAATATTCATTTTATTATGTAGCTATTGTATAGATGTATATATATTATATGTATATTATGTAGATTGTTATATATATTGTGTGTATATCATATATAACATATTTACTATGAATATTATGTGCATATTGTATGAATATTATATATATACTGTGTGTACATAAAATTTTTTCAAAAAATTTAAAATATATTAAATAAATTATATAGATATTACATGTATATTTAATATATATTGTCTATATATCAGTATGTTGTATATATATTATATATATATATTGTATATATATTTTTATTTTTTGTGTATATGTGAAAATATTAAAAAAATATATTTATAAATAAAAATAAAAAATAAATAAATAATCAACATTCAAAAAAGTAAAAATTAAAAAAAAAACAAACGCGCCATCACACCAAAAAAAACTCTAGGAATGCAAAAAGACACCAAAAATGCATCATCAGTGTAATTTCCTCATGAATTTTTCTTGTAATTGGTTGCTAAATAGGAGGATGTTAGAATTTTAGTTCCAGTAAGGGGAATTTGAAATCTTCTATGATTCAAGGCGGGCACATACACACATATATGTATACACACATATATGTATATGTACATGTATATGTATATATATATACATATACATATATTTAAAAAAAGATAGAAATATAAAGGACAATTTAGTCACGCAATGACTTAAAAATACTAATTTCTTGATCCATAGAAAATCTAATATGACAATATCGCTACCTTAAAAGAAAAAGGAAAGGAAAATTGAATATTCATTATGAATGATAGAAGGCTTGCTCTCTTTTTCCTCTAGTTTATGGTACAGATAAAAAAGATATCAACATGCTTTCAATCTGCATATAGAAATAGTCATTAACAACATCAGACAATTCCCTGGAGGTTCGCAATCAGAAATGACAAACCCTACAAACAGCAAACCCTTTAAGAATTTCTGATCTTGCAAAAAAGATTTTTAAAAAAGAAAAAAAAAACAAAAAACTGGGAACATGTATAAAATTCTGATAGGTTAAAAAAAAATCAAAGATGATACATTACATACTCTAGCAGAATAATATTAATATAGGATCACCTAATTTTCATAATTCAAGTAAACTCTTCCTTCAAATAACCAGGTCCAGGCTTGAATGGGTCAGATTCCTCGTATGCCTCTGGACGGTAATACCCAGCATCATTCATGCGGTTACTAAGCACATGCAGGATTGCCTTTTTCTTACCTCCATACTCATCTCTGTTGTTCTCGATGTATTCTTTTGCCTCAGCTGCTACCTCATTGACGAAATCAAACCTGTTTTCCTCAGATAGCAACAGTCTCTCAATATCATGTGTCAAGAACTTACCCCCATCTCGTATCTTCCTCACTTGCTCCTCGAGGAACGGAACTCGCTCCAATTTATACCGCAACATGTCATCCTTCTTTGTCTGAAAAATAATATTATGCACAAGCATTTTCAGCCAAAACTCAACATCTCCAAAGCATGATACAAGTAAAGTATGCCACATTTTGGAAAGACAACCAATACAAGATATCCGCATGAAAATATGTTTTGGTAAGTCTTATATCATCTCCAAATTCCTTTTTTTTTTAATATCTCTCTCACTCCCTCCCTCTCTCTTTCTATGTGTGTGCGTGTATGGAACCACAGAATTTTAAAAAAAAAAATCTCTAAAGACAATTTAATAGTTTAACAGAAGAAATTTTGATTTACAAATATTGCACTGACCAATGAGAGTATGAATCCCTCATACTGACGTATTAAATTCCATCATGCTGACCTAACACTGTTTGATTTTAGCTTCCTTGCACTAAGGCATCAACAAAACTGGCTTAAGCTTTCATCAACACCACAAAGAATCTATTATCTAAACATCTAAGAATTCAGAGTTTGCACCTTATTATTTCACCAATACTAACCTTTGCACCCTATACGCCCACTGGCATTGAATATATGAACTGTAATACTACAGTTTGCAAACATTTCAGTCCCTATCTCTCTTGCCCAAGTTATACAATAAAAGGTAGATCTCTCGGCTTAATTAGAATTTAACTCCTATTCTCTCACAATGATGCTGAATTTCACTAGCTAAGTTAGCTGGTAGTCTGGCACCTATATTGCTGTAATAATTCCAATTTCGGCAACTAACCAAGTTAGCTGGAAAATATATTACCGTTATAATTCCAATTACCCCCATTCATATGATATCCTCTCTTTATGCCTAGTTCACCAGTAAAACATTTCAAATGCTTAAAAAAATGTTAAACCATTTCCAGAATAAAATACAACAAAAATGAACCTATTTTTAGCATTCTCTGTATAATTTCCCAACAATGACTTTCTTTCTGCTCAAAATTCTGATCAATCAGCCTCTAGTATCCGAGAAAAAGCTTATATTACATAAATAATTGCTACAGCCTTCATTTAGACTCAAATATTCTTGCAAGATAAAAAGCTAGATCATAAATAAAAATTATCAATAGTAGTCTTTTATTTTATTTATGGGTTTTTAATAGACATCAAAAAAACAACCTAAGATTAGCAAACTTAGATTTTGCAAGAATTCAATTTAAATGAATTTATTTTATCAATGAAATTTCACTTGTAATTCTATTAAAGGGAATAATCTTCACAAGCAAGAACCACAATCATTATCAAATTTGACATTTCATAAAATAAATTCTGCGTTGAGTACCAATTTTCTCCGCCGCCACACTCGCCTACCGCTGCCATTGCTTTGCAGTTGCAAAATTACCTAAAAGAAAGTTTCTCCTTTTTGAATTAAAAAAAGAAAAAACATAAACAAAATGAAAGCGTTGGAAATTTTGAAATTTGAAACCTGCGTTTTCTCAGGGAAAGGAAGTGATTGGCGACGAGAAAGGTTTAAAGTTGTAATCGAACAGAAACCAAACGGTAAGGTAGAGAAAGCCATGTCTGGTGGCCCGAAGGACGACGCTCTGCGCTGATTAGGCGACTGAAAACGCAAAGCAACCCAAAAAAAAAAATTGCAAGATAGGATTAACCCTCACCAATTCACAGGCTGCTTTGGTTTTAGCGATAGGATACAGTGACACATAGCAAGCCATCAACTTTGAACAGTGAAACGGTGAATGGCCAGTAATTAGCCATTAGTTGTGAGTTTTGAGTAGTTGAATGCAGTACATTTACTACTTTAAGGATTAAATTTACTATTAAATTATAAAATGATAAACAAAAACACATTTATATATTTTATGTAAAATTAAATTTTATTTTTTAAATATATTTAATAATTTTATCATATAGACTCAACTCAATTTTAATTTTAATTAAGTTTAATTATTATATATATTAAATAAAATAAAATTAATTACTTACATAATTTAAAACTTTTATTTTTCTAGATGAGCACAACTTTGACCCAATAAGACATAAGCAAGCCATTAATACTTCAGTGATTAGCCATTAGTAATTGATGAGCTCATCACCATATCGAAATACTCATGTAATGTCATATTTTGAATTATCGAAATGCAATGGTTTTAGAGACTAAGTTAACTTAAGATCTCCGTTCAAGTGGGTATCAAACAGGTTGACAGATCATGTTTAAAAATATATTAATAAAAATTATTAAATTTATTTTAAAATAAATTTTATTTATATTATACATATGAACTTTTTACTATTATTTTTATCAAATAATAATACTCAAAACTATTTATTTATAAAAATGTTAATTTTTTAATTACTTATATGTCATATATACTGACATATATCGATATATACTAATATTTATTGATATATACATGCATATATATTAGTTATTCCATAATTAATATATACGGACTTAAGTAACACATATTATTTTTCTTTTATAATATATATCCACATGTATCTAAATATATGTCAATACATAACTAAACATATAAAATAACTATGGAATATTATTCTTTTCAAAATCAACACATATAGTTATATATAAACATATATCAACATATAATTAAATTTTAATATCATACTTTATTTATTTTTAATTATTGTAATTATTATATATAATTTCCTTTTTTTTGTCCCACACTGAATGTTTTTATTTTCTACTGCTTAATTATCAATGTTTTGCCTTATTATAGTGTCATTAAACTGAAATTTTTCAGTTCAAAAAAGCCACTTTCCAATTGCCCACTATTAAAATTTTGCAGCTCTAATTATGGATGTTGTATATATTATATATATATTGTATATATTTATATATTTTATGCATATGTTGTGACTATAATAATAGTAAAAATATTTATAAATAAAAAAATAAAAATAAAAATAAAAAATGAAAAAATGAAAATTAACTTGATTACATAAAATTAAAAAAAGGGTGTAACGTAGTTTTTTTTTTAAAAAATGGCTAACCATATATTAGAAAATAGATTTTGACAAAAATATAAAATTAATTAAAAATAATTTTTTTATTTATCATATTTATAAATTATTTACTAAAATATCAAAATTTATAAAATATTTATCAAAATATAAGATTTTTATTAATTTACAATGAGTTTATCATGGATTTATTATGAATTTATAAATTTTATATTATTTATAATAAATTTATAATAAAATAATTAAAATATTTATTGTAAAAAAATAAAAATTTTAAAAAATATGATAATGTGTCTTTTTTTCATTGGAAAATGGGCAAAATGCCCAAATTTTATTCTTTTGAAATAAGGCCCAATTCCTTTTAATTTAGGAGGAATTACATGAAATACGGAGTTTGGGTTTATTGTTTTCAATTTTACGTCTCCTGACTTTTTGTTTACAATTTTATGCTGTTTGTATTTTTTTTTCTTTTTTATAGTTATTTTGATTCTTTATTTTTCTTTTCCTAGTTTTTTCCCTTTTTCACTATTTATTTTCTACATATTTTTATTTATAAATAATTTTATTATTTTCATATTCACAACATACATATGAAATATATAAACATAAATAATATACATATAATATATAAAATATATATAATAAATATAGACATACACATAATATATATAATATTTTTTAATTTTACTTTTTAATTTTATATGATCAATATATAATAAATATATAATATATATACACATATATATAATATATATGTATATATAATATATAAAATAAAATAAATATATTTTATATGTTAAAATATAATTTAATATATTAATTTTTATTAAAATATATTTATTTAACAGTAAAGTTTAGAAAAAAAAAAAAAAGGAGACAAGATGAAACTTTAAGGTAGTTTTGTAAAAAAGTCTTTAATTTAATTTGTTTAAATATTAAAATACTGATAAAAGCCTAGAAATCTCCCTCTATTTTTTTTCTTCAAATCTCCGTAAACCCTAACATCATACTTTCTCCAACAATGGTTTCTCAATCAATACCGATTGAACAACAATTCTTCACAAATTCTCCCACAACCCAACAATTCCTTCCTGAACCCACTACCACCACAACTGTTCAGGCCACGGGAAATGTTGCCAGAACTCAAGAACTTCTCCCTAATCTTAATAAGCCCCGTTCTAAGGACCGCCACAAGAAGGTGGAAGGCCGAGACACCCGTGTTCGTGTGCCCGCGGACTGTGCAGCACGTATCTTTCAACTAACCAGAGAACTCGGCCACCGAACTAATGGCCAGACCATTGAGTGGCTCCTCCAACATGTGCCCCCCTCCCACTTCCCAACAACTGCGAGTGTTGATACAAATTCTTCTTTGCGCGTTGTCCCTTCAGCAAATTCTTCTGCTTCACCTCATCGGAAGAAATCATCGTCATCATCAAGATCAAGAAAGATGGAAACTCTAAATCATTCTGGTGATGGGGTCCTTCAAGCTTCAAGTTCCTTGGATTCTTTAGTTTTGTCAACCCCCACAACAATTCCAAGAATCCAACCGGTAGTGGATCAGAAGAGTAAGAGAGAAGATTTGAGGGGTGAATTTGGGGTGTTCCCTGGTATAGATGGGACTTTACCAAACATATCTTTTACTTCATTGTTGATGCAGTTGCAGAGAGAGTCATGACTTTTCATCTTTGTTTCGTTTTTTGTTTTTTCAGCTCTATCACACTCTGTTTCTAGGTGTTGGAATGCAGATAGTTTAACTCTTACAAGTCTAGTTCGAGGACACATAATAGAATAGCTTTCTTGGCCTTTTCTTCTTTTGTGTTGATAATTAGTAGAAGTTGCTGTTAATCCCCACTTAATCAAGTTTTAGCAAATCATTCGCAACCTCGCTCTTAATGGAACAAAATTATGTATTTAAACCTTTGCTAATAGATCATTCTACAAGATCGCGTATGTAGTAGTTGTAGAAAACCTCCTATTTTGTTTAGTTTTTGAACACTTGAATATTATATTAATGTCTGAATTTTTTGTGTTTAGGTGAAGTGCTTGAACAAATTAATCTATGTTAGTTATGGCTGCATTATCAGTCAGATGAATTTATCTGAAGTTATTATTTCAATTGTTCAACAAATACCAAGACACTGCTCTGTACCAAAAATTACATCTACTTCCGCATTACTTGAAAAAAGAGGCTATAATTTGCAAGTTGGTATCAAATTGCAAAGGCTATATACATGGCCCTGTAATGCATGAAACCCCTTTGCTTCAGACTAAAGCCATCCAGAAAATGCTGTTAAAAACCAGCATTATGATTGTAGCTACAGCAATTGCTCTATTCGTCATTCCCTCTGAAGTCTAGCTGGAAGCTACTTGGCAGCTCATTTCATCATACAAGGGCTGCAATTAGCTGCAATTATAATAGCACATTAGCTGCAATTATAATAACAATTGAATAAAAGAAGATGATGGGAGAGAGAAGCGTAGAGAATATTTTGCTGAAACTGATCAACGGAAGCACCAAAAGTAATTTTAAAAGAAAAAAACAATGAACTGCAGAAGATAGCCTCGAAATAAACAGATCCCTTGGCAAACAGAATTGATGGAGAACATCCCTGCAAATTTACCAAATGCAGCAGCGTGGAAAGAACAAAAAAAAGAGGGGGGGGGGGGGGGGGGGGGGGGGGGTGGGGGTTGGTGTGGGGTGGAAGGCCGGTGGTATAAGAGGCATTTAACTCCTTTATAAACACTAGTAATAAGGAGAGCAGAAGTCAAAGAATTTTTGCCAATATTGAAGCTCAAAAATACAGTAGAAAATAAAAGGGAGAGCTTTGCCCAAACTACAATTTTCACCTATAAACAGAAGCCAAAGAAAACGCTCGCGCAGAAATTAACATGTATACAGAAGCACACTTTTATAAACATGTACACAGAAGCACCAGAAATTAACTCCAGCCCCAATGCAGAGAAGCTCTCAGCTATTTAACTTAAAAGATCCCAGCTGATAATTGATGATAATTGAGCCCAGCTGAAAGTCTAAACTATAATACTAATGGCTTTGGAACTTTGCAGAGAGAGAAGTTATCTGCACTATTATCACCAAATTTATCTCATTGCATTTGATATTAAGAGGAAGGTCTCAGAATCAGAAAACTACAAGTCAGCAAAACAACATAAGAATTGCAGCAACCATACATCACAGTAGCATACAATACAGCATTGAAGATCATTCAGGTAGAAGCTGTCCAAGCTGGACAATAAAGACAACGAAAGAGAAGCAATCACAGACATATTAATGATAAGAAGTCGCAAATTAGCAGCGACTGATGATCATCAGCAGCAGTCCAAACTGCTCAAAGACATGCAACTATAGCAGCAATAGGCATGCAAAAAAAAAAAAAAAAAACAAATAACCGAGTGACCAACTCCACATACAAATTCAAACGTCAGAAAAAGTGGTTTGTGTAGACTCTTAATTTGGTACCGGTCCAAATAATTTTCGTTTGAAGAACCAAAGCAAACCAATTATAATTATTCAATATTTGGATCGTGTCGATTCAGTTTTATTGTGGATAATATGTTTAAAAGGTGATTTGGTCGGACCGTGGCTTGGCCCAAGCCATGCCAATTCGATATGATTTGCTCATATCGATTTGGCATGAGCCTCCTATCGAATTGGCATAAGCCAATTCAACATGAGCAATTGCTCGTGCCAAAATTGGCAGGAGCCAATTCAACAAGCTTGGTTAACACTACAAGAAAAACTGAATCAGACAACGGTCATCAGACAACGGTTAAGGAAAAAACCATTGTCTGGAAAAAACAGACAACAGTTTTTTTTTTCATAAAAAAGCGTTGTCTGATTAATTACCAGACAACTGTTTTTGGTGTTTCTTTAATCGTTGTCTACTAGGTGTCATTTTGGTCACACCAGACAACGATTTTTTAGGGACCGTTGTGTAATATATGTTCAGACAACTGTTTTTCTGGTCATACAAAACCGTTGTCTGATAAGATGTTTCAGACAACGGTTTTTTCGAAAGTGTTGTATAATTCAGCGTTTCAGACAATGGTTAAAAAAAAACCATTGTCTGAAGCAAGCATACAGACAACTGTTTTTAGGGACCGTTGTGTAATATATGTTCAGACAAATATTTTTTTGGTAAAAAAAAACCGTTGTCTGATAAGATGTTTCAGACAACGGTTATTTAAAAAGTTGTCTGATTAACTGTTCAGACCATTGTATAATATATGTTCAGATAAGTATATATATAAGTATATACAAGTATATATTAGTATATATATAAGTATATACAAGTCTATATATTAGTATATACAAGTATATATATATAAGTATATATTAGTATATATATATATTAGTATATATTAATATATATACAAGTATATATAAGTATATATTAGCATATACAAGTATATACAAGTATATATATTAGTATATATAAGTATATATTAGTATATATAAGTATATATTAGTATATATATTAGTATATACAAGTATATATATTAGTATATACAAGTATTAGAAGCTAAGGTTTGGATTTATAAACATTTCATAAACCCATTAGAAACTTTAAAGTCCACCATTAAATAATGATTTAGATATAATATGATATTATATAAGTAGGAATACAAGTATATATTAGTATATATATATACAAGTATATACAAGTATATACAAGTATATATATAAGTATATACAAGTATATATTAGTATATACAAGTATATACAAGTATATATTAGTATATATATTAGTATATACAAGTATATATATTAGTATATACAAGTATATATTAGTATTAAAAGCAAAGGTTTGGATTTATAAACAAACTTGACTAAGTATTAAAAGCTAAAGTTTGGATTTATAAACATTTCATAAACCCATTAGAAACTTTAAAGTCCACCATTAAATAATGATTTAGATATAATATGATATTATATAAGTAGGAATACAAGTATATATATTAGTATATACAAGTATATATTAGTATATATACAAGTATATACAAGTATATATATTAGTATATACAAGTATATATATAAGTATATATTAGTATATATACAAGTATATATTAGTATATATATTAGTATATATACATGTATATACTAGTATATATTAGTATATACAAGTATATATATTAGTATATACAAGTATATACAAGTATATATATTAGTATATATACAAGTATATATAAGTATATATTAGTATATACAAGTATATATATTAGTATATATAAGTATATATTAGTATATATGTTAGTATATATAAGTATATATTAGTATATACAAGTATATATATTAGTATATACAAGTATATATTAGTATATATATTAGTATATATTAATATATATACAAATATATATTAGTATATATACATGTATATACAAGTATATATTAGTATATACAAGTATATATATTAGTATATATAAGTATATATTAGTATATATACAAGTATATGCAAGTATATATATTAGTATATACAAGTATATATATTAGTATATATAAGTATATATTAGTATATATGTTAGTATATATATACAAGTATATATTAGTATATACAAGTATATATTAGTATATATATATATATATATATATATATTAGTATATATATATATATATATATATTTGATAGTAATCTTGTCTATCTGTTGCATTTCACTAGATCTTTCTACAAGCATATATTGGGAGTTAAAGTAACATATCACGATATCGAAGTTTTTGATCCAGATTACTTCAATCACTTTAAGTGGATGCTTAGGGTATGTATGTTGCATTTCTTCTTTTTTTTACCTTAGAAAGAATCAATGTTAGACTTATTTAGTTTTTGCTCAATCTAATTTACATCAACACTAAATTTTATAATTATATAGTGTTCCATAGAAATTTATCATTACTAATTATTTAAATTGTATTGCCTTAAGCACTTATGGATGAATTATAAATTGAAATTTATAAGTCATCTATATAAGTGAATTTATAAAGTTATTTTAACAAAATTTTGAAAAATCTATTTTGTTTCAAAAGAGGGATGTCAAAACTTCAAAAATTTTGAACACTTAAATTCCCCCCTTTATTTCCAAAAAAAAATTTCATTTGCCTCCATTTTGCCAAAAACACGGCTGTTTTGAAATTTAGTAATAAACCTAAACAGACCTATCTCCTCCTTCCCTCTTTCGATTTCTCTCTATAGACCTAATTTGTTTCCATTTTCAAGGGTAGAAAGCTTCAGAACCTAATTTGTTCCATTTTGAGATGAGTTCAGAAGAGAGTATTAGAGCTGGCAGTGGAGTGAGTTTCTTAGGGAATTCTCAATTCGTCGAAGTTATTGGTATTGGTAGCAGAAAAGATGTTGTTCTTGATTTCTGCTTGGAGTCGCCTTTTCAGTTATCATCGTCGTTGCGTTTCTGGTAATTTTTGCCTCATTTTTATCATTCTTTTGGGAAACTGGAGGAAGAGATCGACGAAGAGCAGCGAGAGATCTCGGCGGCTGTCCCCGTCGGTGATTCTCGGCAAGCGCTGCTGTATGAGGTCACTGTACAGGTTAATATACTTAACTCTACGTTCTCTTGGAACGAGGCCGATCGAGCTGCTGCCAAATGCGCCACTCACGTCCTTGCAGAGTTCGCCAAAAACGGTAACTATTCTCTCTCTCTCTCTCTCTCTCTCTCCCTCTCCCTCCCTCGTTGTCTCTTTTATTTCTTGAATCTGTTGACTGTACCTTACACATTGAAATCAAGATCTCTCTCTTTATATTTGAGTTTTTTTTTTCAAATTTTCTTTTGCATTTATTGCCTTCAAATTGAGAGATGTTGTGTTTGGTGGTCATTGTTCTCTAGAGGAATTAGTGAACATGATTGTTGAAGGAGGTGCGGTTCCAGCTCTGGTTAAGCATCTTCAAGCTCCTCCGTCAAGTGAAGCTGAACGTAATCTGAAGCCGTTTGAGCACGACGTCGAGAAGGGGAGTGCTTATGCGCTAAGACTGCTTGCTGTAAAGGTTATTCAGTTATATATGTATCATTTTATTTTTGTTTTAATATTTGTCTTAGATCATCTTATAATTCAATATCCGGGCTTCAAAATTCTAGTATTATAGGAAATTTCTTCCCGTTCAACAATCAATTGTTCTATGACGCTGATTATCTGTCAATTAAAGTTATGCTTATTATTTACCAAAAAAATATCATATAAGCATGATACAGTGCAGATGAGCTTTTAATTTTTTGAATGTGGAAAGAAATCTGACTGACAATTAGTCAATAAAACAGTTAGTATGTTTCTCTTCCTTCTTTGCTTGAAAGTTCTAATTTCTGGTGGCATATGCTTATTTACATGAATACTGCCTTTGATGATACACTTTAATTTTGTTACTAAAGCTAATTAAGGCAAACAAAGGTAGCTTATCCAGCCTTTTCTTTTTCATAACACTGTAACAAAGGTAGCATAATTTCTTTAAAAATGCTCTAAACATTAATCTAATCTTCCCCCTTCCTATATCTTATATAGTTTACATTTTTGCTGTCAACAGCCAGAGCATCAGCAACTCATAGTTAACACTGGGGCATTGTCACATCTTGTGGACCTGTTAAAAAGGCACAATGATGGTTCTAGTTCCCGGGTAGTGATTAGTGTAATCAGAAGGGCTGCTGATGCTATTACGAATCTAGCACATGAAAACAGCAACATTAAGACTCGTGTTAGGTTTGCTCATTTTAGTAGTAAGTTTATTTCAATTTTGATTTTGCCACTATGTTCTTCGTATGCTCATTACTATTTGGTGTACAGGAGGGAGGGTGGAATTCCACCTCTAGTTAAGTTGCTTGAATTTACTGACACAAAGGTGCAAAGAGCAGCTGCTGGGGCTCTACGAACCCTTGCTTTTAAGAATGATGAGAATAAAAAGCAGGTGAATACCTTTGCTTTGGAAGCTAGATTTTGTAAAGTTGACTTTAGTATTAATGAATGATAGGACTAGTTGATTTGCAGATTGTTTAATGTAATGCTCTTCCTACTCTCATTCTAATGCTGCGATCTGAGGATGTTGCTATACACTATGAAGCAGTAAGATATTTTAGAATTCAGATTCATTATTAATTTTTAATTTTCAATTGTTTTGGAAAATTTTTAATTTTTCATTTGACAATAACTTTTGTACAAAAAATTATCTCATTGTTACAGGTTGGTGTGATTGGAAATCTGGTTCATTCATCCCCAAACATAAAGAAAGAAGTCCTTGCAGCTGGTGCTCTACAGCCTGTTATTAGTTTACTTAGGTTTGTCGAAATCCTGTATTCTTAGTGTGAACATTATTCTTTCATTTCTTCTGTGACGATTTTTATTTGTATTATTTTTTTTTCACTTTCTTATTTGTATCTTGGCAACAGCTCCTGTTGCTCTGAGAGCCAAAGAGAGGCTGCTTTATTACTTGGACAGTTTGCTGCAACAGACTCAGATTGCAAGGTAAAGTCAAGCTTGCCTTTTAACTTCATTTTTTTTTGAGTTGGTTTCTATTTCTAATTGTTTAGAAGATGGAAATAAATTAAGTAAATATTATTCTCTCCTTCTTAAGTCTAAGGTTGTTTTTCCAGCTGTTCCTTTTGCAGATAAACACAGAGTTAACTTTTGTAAATCGATGGTGTTGAGACTCATTTGCCTTCCAATTTTTTGTGAATTCTCAATCTTGTTTAACCCTTCCACCCCCGATTTTTTACATGCTTTAGATTGATAAATATGATATATTTTTAGGTTCACATTGTACAAAGGGGTGCAGTTCAACCCTTGATAGAGATGTTGCAGTCTTCTGATGTACAGCTGAGGGAAATGTCAGCTTTTGCATTGGGGAGATTAGCACAGGTTAGTATTTCCTTATCTTTGTTGCATACTTCATTTGCTTTAAAATTTATAGATCCTAATGGCATAATGAAGTTGGCATTGTCTTCATACAGGTGGATATTAATATACATTTCCCATTTCTAGTATGGTATTTGCGTTTGTAGATGCATGTGGGAGTGAACGCAAATACACTGAACCCTCCTTTGGTATAAGCATTTATGCTATTCAGAATTTGTCACTCTGATGGATAATATATTCATGTCACATTTATATTCTGAAACCTGTGTTTATCTTCCTCATCACTATCTACATTTATGCAAAACATAATCCACAGACTAGAAAATTCAATATTCTATGCCTACGACGCTGCTGTTTCTTTTTTTTTAGAACTTACTTTGAGTGGCGTGGAATTCTGTTCTGATTTTATTTTGTTGCACATCTTTGTTAGTATGGTGGATGTATAATATATTTATGCCATATTTGAGTTAACTTTGTCATGAGGTACATGAAGGAAATCTGTTATGACAAGGAGCTTCAGTTTGCAGCTAAGGTGAGAATTTTAATTATTTTCATTTTTTATATAATAGTTTTGTATTTACCACATGTGGCTAACCAAAATTTTATTCATTTTTCAGTGGCTACGCAGAGGCAACTTGGAGTATAGTGATGCCGACATCAACGAGATTAGGATTGACTTCGCCAAATATTTCATGAAGCGTCATTCAAGTTGAAGTTAATAGTATAATTCAGTGATATATGTATAGTGTTGATTTTTTTTTAGTTTGTTAATATGTTGAATGGTTGAATTTGTGGAGGTTTTTTGATTCCCAAATTTTCAATCCTCCATTGTAAAGTGTTGTCTTATATGTATAATGTACAGTTTAACAGACAATGGTGGTGAAATGAAAATGAACATTGAAACTATTGTCTAATATTCAGTGTGCCACATTAATTAACCGTTGTATTTAGTGTCCTTCTACAACGGTTTTAGATTAATTAACCATTGTCTGAATAATTAAAAAGCGTTGTGTAAACCTTCATTAGATAACGGTATTTAATAAGAAAGCATTGTATAAACCTTAATCAGACATCGCCTCAATAGACAACGGTTTTTGTTTTCATCAGACAACGGTAAAAAAGCGTTGTCTAAACCTTCATCAGACAACGGTTAAAAACCGTTGTCTGATAAAACTAAAAACCGTTGTGGAAACCATCTTCAGACAACGGTTAAAAACCGTTGTCTGAAATGCTATAAGACATCGCCTCAATAGACAACGGTTTTTGTCTTCATCAGACAACGGTCAAAAAGCGTTGTCTAAACCTTCATCAAACAATGGTTAAAAACCGTTGTCTAAAAATTTAGAAACTGTTGTCTGACAATTTAGAAACCGTTGTGGAAACCATCAGACAACGGTTAAAAACCGTTGTCTGAAAAATTAGAAACCGTTGTCTGAACGATCATCAGACAACGGCCAAACCCCGTTGTCTGATAAAATTAAAAACTGTTGTGCAAACCTACATCAGACAACAGTTTTAAAACCGTTGTCTGAAATGCTATCAGACATCGCTTCAATAGACAACGGTTTTTGTCTTCATCAGACAACGGCCAGAAAGCATTGTCTGATTCAGTTTTCCTTGTAGTGTAATAGCTAATTGTGTGAGGTTTTCACATTTGATTCTCTGAGGCTGTTTAGGTATTGTTCATCCGAAGTTTAAAGGTACTGGAAGGATGCCATAGTGTTGGATATAAAAGGGAATTAATTGTCAAATTAAGGGATCGGCAATTAGCAGGAACAATCAATCAACAAGTAACAAAAAAAGATTAAAAAACCCTAGCAACACTACCAAATGGGGAAAAGAGACACAGGAACAAAACACCCCAAAGGCAGTAGCACACTGTCTTTGCTTTTGCTCAGCCAGAATTCTAAATTGTTGCAAGTAGAAGTTTGATTAACGTTCAATTATGATGGAGCCAACAAACGACAGTATATTCTAAATTAATTCAACATAAGAGGCTTTGATAATGGTTTTTAAATACTGAATGCATTTATCCTTTGTCTAAATTAAGTTCAGTATACTATACTCATCAGTTTTTTTTGAAGCATGATCAATGACTGTTGATTTTATGATTTATAGTAGGTTATATATTTGAGTCTGTTCCATTTAGTAGCCATTCACAAGAACGTGTATTGTGTAAATCTTTACTATAAGTCAATGTGACAATGGCCTTAGAGTTTTTTTTACAGTAATCAAGTTTTATCAAAACCCTAAAATCTATTTTATAAAAACCTAAAATCCTAAATCTATTTTATAAAATCCCAAAACCCTAAATTCTATTTTTCTAAAAATCAAAAACCCTAGCTTTATTCACTAAACCCTAATTTTGTAGAAACTATAAATTCAATCCTCAAACCCTAATATCCCAACATCCAATAGCCTAATTTTTGAAACCAAAACCATAAACCTCATCCAGTAGCCCCAACTTCCATAACCCTAATCCAAGAAAAAAACCTTATCTAGTAGCCATGACCCCAAAACTTCCAAACTTTAATCTTATTTCCTAAAACCATGATTTAAACCCATAAACCCAAATTTAATATGTAAATAATAATTTTATACATTTAATACTTTAAACTCTAGTTTTGACTATTTGATTTGTTACATACTTTTATGATAGATGATTTATTTTATTTTATAATGGATGTTTTATTTTTAATTATCATGCTTGAATGGTTTAATTTATTTAGTTATTTGTTTATTTAGATTCTAAAGTTGTAAAAGACACGTTTTCCACTTTGTGGGTTCCTTGGTTTTTATTATGTAATTTAACTTATCTTTTAAAAATTTTAGGACTTTTGTAAGGGACACATTTTCACCTATGGTGAGAGTCCCATCTTATTTATTTTATCTTCTTTTTGGATATTGGACATTTGTAAAGGCATGTTGTAACACTCCTAGATCCCATATACGCACACTACATATCACCAAAATGTAATATACGTACATAGAACATAGGAATGCTACGACTTCTTTAAACCATTTAACTCTTTTATAAACCCTAATCCATTTTGTTATTTTTGTACAATATAAGAAATGTATTATAGTATTTAATTTGTAATAGAAATTGAAATGGATATCAACATTTATTTGATACGCAGCGGAAATTATAAAATATTTACATATATTAAAACATCCAAGTTCAAGTTTACAATTACATATATATATATATATATATACATTAAAATCATTCCTTTATAAAACATAAAGAAACTATACATGGTTGGCAGCACTGCTCTGATCTTTAAGCTCTAATGCAAAACCTCAGTGTCTAGACTCACTCTGTCTAGCGGAACTCTCGGGTTCTTCTCTAACACCTGCGCGATGAACACAATCGCGCTAAGCCAACGGCTTAGTAAAGCAACTACAATATCGATATGCTATGATGCAATACTCATGTCACACAATCAAGTTCCATGCATAATGCAAGTAAATATTTCACTTCAATTCATACCATAGTCATCATAATATATTAAACCACAATCATGTTTCATAACATCATATCTTATCTTTACTCATAAGTTTTATCAAACAATAACCACATATAAACAAACACAAGCATTGGGCCCATAACACATCTAATACGTTATTCAAGGTTCAGAGTCCCTGTTTTGATTCAATATCACAATCATCAAGCCCATAGGCAATATATATCATATCTCTATCCATGGATAGCGTAACAGACCCAGTCTCTTGGACCATCAACTCATTAACATGAGGAGATCCTCAACCCGGCTAGACTGTTACAAATTTTCAATTGGAAATCAGCTTACGGGCCATCCCATTTCGCCTATCCAATGATTCATAATAATCACATTTCACATTTATCAACTGGAACCAGCTTACGGGCCATCCCATTTCGCCTATCCAGTGATTCATAGGCATGCCATCAAAACAGGACTCTGAAAGTTGAATCAACATATTAGGCACACAAACATTTCATTTATTTCTTTCTCAATTCATTTCACAATTCACAATTCATTAGGCAATCATGCCTCAACTATTCCATTTACATCGTTTTGACCTAATCACAATGGCCTCACATATCATTTAAATCATCAAAAACAATCACATTAGAGCAATTCATCACATCCTTCATATATAGTATCACATTGCATTATCATATAGGCAACTATGCATTAACCATTTTTTTTACTTACATCATAAGCAATAAATCATACGGTTCCACACTTTACTACTCAAGTATACATACACAATGATCTTAACATACATTCCACATGCATAACACAATATTCACATAACATTAACAATATGCATCCACAATGCATTAATGCTCTTAACACCTTAACACTCACATGTGTTAAGTTCCAACATCTTATAAATGAATACAATGATGTAGTTGTACTTACCTTAAGAACACTCACACAACTAAGCAATCCTTCCTTCCAAAGATCCTTCACCTCACAATTAGGGCAAACCACCTCTTCCAACACCTAATCCAAAACAATGATGCAACACATCAATTTCTATAACATTCCTCACTTATTACCCTTAGCTTAGACCTTTAGAACACTAAATAAAACTTAACAACCCTAAGCAAAGCCCACGGCCGTGGCCACCTCCAACCCCCACGGTCGTGGCTTTAGGAAGCATTCTGCCCAAAAGTGATCACCTCCCCCACGGCCATGGCTCCCACAAGGCCACGGGCGTGGCATCCAAAGTGCTACTGCCCCTTTCCAAAATTATGTGTTCTTCACTTCCAAAACCAATAAACACCAACAACTCAAAGATCAACAAGAATAATCAATCAAACATAACATAAACAACACTTATCAACTCAAAACCCTAACTCAAACTCAACACAACCACTTCCAACATCACACCAACTTAACTTCTCATCTTACAAACAATATCAACACTCAAAATCACCCCATAAACAACCTTAATCAAACCATCATCAAATCAAAATCCAACTCAAGCAAAACTTCAAACATAACAAAAGAAAACAAGAGAAAACTTACCAAATAATGAAATTCCTTGAAAATCCAACTTGTAAATTTGAAACCTTCCTTCACTTTAAGCTAAAAACATCAAAATCTTCCTTTGCTTTCTTGCTTTCCCTTGTCTTTGGTGAGCCGGCCAACACCATGAAGAAGAAGAGAAGATGATGAAGAAAACACAAAGTCAACATTCATTAAATAGCCATCCAAAAGAAAATTACTATAATACCCTCAACCATTCAACTACACTTTTGTCATATATATACCCATTTAAGTAATTCCACAATAACAAAAGAAATATCTTCTTCCACTAACTCCAACACCTTGACTCTCCCTTTTGACCAACTTATATGTCATATATATTACCATATACACAACATATACATTTCTCTCTAAACCCTAATTCCTTAACAACTTAACATATACAATTAATCCAAATGAACAACAACAACAACAACAACAACAACAACCAAACTTCTAAGGCACAAATAGGGATATGACACATGTTTCCATCTATAGATGAGTGTCTATTTATTATTTTCTTTGGACATGTTTTGATTTTAATATAATGATTATTTTCCTTAATAACCGCATGTAAAATGGATGATTTTGTAATATTTAAGAATTTAATAATGTTTAAATATGAAAAAGAGGCCGATTTCAATGAACCGGGCGTTATGGAGGTGTTGGGTAATTCTTACCTTCCCCATATGTATCCAACTTTTTAAACCCATTAAGGGTTGGGGATTCATTAGGAATTGAATCATCTATCCCTTTCTTTTTCCCGACCCGTTCAGGTGGCGACTCTAATTTTCTCCGGATTTAGGCCTGTGTTCTCTAAAGCCATGAGCCTAACAGTACCGAAGTAGCTAGAACCATTTTCACAGGGGAGTGGGGGTGAAAATTCCCACTCATAATAACGACTCCACTAGGGATAAGAGAAGTCAATTTCGTTGGTCTTTATATTATTTTATTCTTTCTTATTATGATATTATTTGTTGCATCATTTAATTGTATTGTGTGTGTGAGTTAGGATGCATGTGTGATCCGTGTTGTGTTATGTAAGGGATACCATACTTTCGCTCAAGGTATGGAGATCGAGCATGGCATAACCACTCATAGCCTTGTACCTTTTGGTATATACTTGCCATGGGAGCCTAAACTTTTCAACCCAAAGACTCAAACTCATGTAATTGGCTTAGTTACTTTTCTTAGGTTTTTACCCAAATATTTATTGTTTGTCTATGATTAATTTAATTTGGTTTGAACCATACCTTATTTGGTTTGTTCTTTTTCTAATATGATGTAATTATATTGTAAGCTCACAATAGTTTTTATTCCTTTTTAAGCCCAAAAGACCAAAACTATTTTCAAAATTTTCAAGATGGTCTTTGGACATAAAACTTTTTCTTTTTTCTAAAATGAATCAAAGGTTCTTTTCTACCTCATGGCTCAAATACAAAGCCCAAAATTCATTTTTAAACAAACCTTTTTACAATGGGCTTTGAAAACAAAATTATTTATAACTTTTCTTAACCTTCTGATTAAATGAATTTACAGCTATTTAGGTCAATTATGGAATACCAAAAATTAATTGTGGGGCTAATTTATACTAAAAAGTTAATCATAGGCTTGTTTGTCTCATAAATCATTGGTTGTTTTTCCAAATAAGAAATTTATTTATGATAAACCCTTTAATTTAGTTTTAATTTATAATATAGCATAAAAACTATCTTTTGTTGGACCAATGGTTTACGACTTAATTAAAGGAGATTATCATGGACTGACTTTTATATTTGAGAATACAATTAATGGTTAAATCGTCTGAGTGAATTTTTCAAAAATAAGATATCCCATGGTGGTATTTTGTTAACCATATACCTAGGAAAAGAGACTCGTCATTCATGTGTAGGTGGTATAAGATTAGAAGGAACATCCTAATTATCTTTGTTTGTTTGTTACTTGTGCACACATGCATATATGCATACATATATTGCATTACATATCATTGATCTTTTTTGGCTCACAGACCTGGAGTACAACAATTTAAGGACATACGACAACCTGACCTACGTCGGTGACTCAGAGTTCAGTGAAGATACAGTTAATTTCACTCCGAGAACCATGAATCCCGACCAAGTTCAAAACCTGATAAATGAAGCTCTTGCATCCAAGATGAAAGAGTTGAAGGGGGCCTTAGCTGAGACCATGAGAAATCAACTAGACACACTGTTGGAAGGAAATATTGTTGAAGTATCTGCTAGTACTAAGAAGTAGAAGGATATGGGAAAGGCTAAGGTAGGTGAGGTAGCCTTTAATGATGATAAGATAATAATTGATGATGATGATGACCGATCTCAATATTTCCAAGCTCCTCAAGATAAGAAGGAAGAAAAGAAGGCTATGGAGAAAACTAAAACTGTGGATATGAAGAAAATGATTGATGATTTTGAAAAGAAGTTTAAAAAGAAGCTGAAGGCTGAAGAGGTATCAGAGGTAGACAGGCTATTTGAGAAAGATGAAAGAGTCCCTTACAAGTTCAAAATGCCTTCTTTCACTAAGTATAATGGTTTAGGAAATCCTCACTTGCATGTTAAGCAGTACTTCACTGCCATGCAGTTTGGTCGAGCTACTAAAGCCCAAACTCTGAGGTATTTTATGCTTTCTTTGGACTCTGCTGTGTAGAATTGGTTTAATACTTTGGTTGAAAGTACCTAAAAAGATTGGAATATGTTGTACAAGGGCTTCATTTAGCAGTACGAGTATAATGTAGAATTAGAAGTGACTCTGATAGAGGTAGAATCAATTTGACAAAAGCAAAATAAACATTTTGTTGATTATGTGAAGAGTGGAGGAATAAGGCTGCACTGCTTAAGAAATGACCAAATGAGTCAAATCAAATTAGGATGATTATGAGAGGGGTGCTACCTAATTTTTGTGAAAGGATGTCTCACACACTTATTAAAGATTTTAAATATCTTCTTCAAGTTGGCTTGCAAATAGAAGAATGGGAAAGAGAGAAGAACCATTTTTCCATAAGAAGGAATTATCAATTTGGTAATCAAAGTACACAGAAGGAAGTGACGCTAATGCGACTGGAAATAGAAGACAGTTTTCAGAATTAGAAAAACTTCTGTCTTGGGTTTTTAAAAAGCTGCAAAAGAAAGGATTATTACAACCATTGGCTCCTCGACCATTGCCGAATCCTTTACCACCAAACTTTGATACCGAGGCTTTTTGTCAATTTTATCAGACTCAAGGACATGAGACAGATAGATATACCCAATTGAATCATGAGATTCAAGATCTGATCGATAGTTGTAAGCTACTTGAACCTGATAAGCCCAGCACAAAGGACAATCCTTTGCCTAGGTTCAATAGAGTGCGACCACCAGCAACTTTCATGGTAGGAGGAGGATTGGAGGAAGATTCTATCTTATCCTCCTTTCAAAATGGGAGTATTGAAGATGTGAAGTAAGGAGAAATTTCATTCAAAAGTGTTGTCATTTTATTTTGCTTTCTTTAGTACTTATTGGAAACAATTATGTTTTTCAAATTAAGATGGTTTAAATGAAACATCCGTGATTTTGGAGATATAAAATTGTATATACTCAATATATATCTAGAGTATATATAACATATACATATGGTATATTAATTGTATATATTGGATTAATACATTACATACTTAATATTTAATATACATATAAGGTACATTTGATGTGTATATAAGAAACACATTACTTGTGCATATGTGTAATATCCCAAATTTTTGAAAAGTTCTAATTTTTAAAAATTTGATAAAATATATTATAATTTAAATGGATAAATTAAATTAATGGTTTTAAATGAAAAATGAAGGAGTTTTAAATGAAAAAGTGGAACATATATGTGATATATATGTAAAATATATACAACATATAACAATCAACACTTTTTAAAAGAAAAAGTCAAAGTAAAATGGTATTTTGGTAATTAAATCTTAGAAATTCAAAATTAATAAAATAATTTAAAAATAAATTATTTTTGAATGGAAGAGGAAATTTAGGACTTTTAATTTATGTAATATCCCAAAATGTACCCTAGAAGTATTGGAGTAATTATTGTTATTATTGGATTAAGTGTATTTATTTTATTGGAAAGAGAGTTGAGGTTAGAGTAATGTGTATATGTTGTATATATTGTGATATACTTAACATATACAAATATTTGTTTGAAGGGTATAAAGGTAATTATTTTGAAATTGAGTTAGTGGATTTAGATGGGTGGATGGTGATGTTTGAGATTATTTTATTTTTATTTGTGTGGAGGAGAATGTTTTGAGGAGAGAGAGGGTTAATGTTTGACTTTTCTTTCTTTCCTTTTCTTCCTTCTTCCTCTCTTCTCGTGTCTCTCATTTTCCTTTTCTTCTTCTTTCTTTGCTTTGGACGGGCAGCAAGAGAACAAGAGAGAGGGAGAGATTTGACCTTCCAAGCTCAAGATTGAAGAAGTTTTCAAGAGATCAAGGAGGAATTTAAGAGTTTTCTTCATTCTTGGTAAGTTTCCTCTTGATTCCCTTATTTTCTTTGAGTTTGTGTTGTGGGTTTGGTGATTTATGGTTGTTGGTATGGATATGTTTGAGTGTGTTGTGTTTAAGAGTGTTGGGTTTACTTGATTTTTGATTCTTGGGTTGGATTGAAGAAAAGAGTAAGATTGAAAGGAAGAATAAGTTTGTTGGTTAAGATTGAGTTGTGGTTGTGTTTAGAGTTTTTGATGATGTTGTGATTTGGTGTTGGATGTGTATTTTGAGTTGTGTTGGTGTTTTTGCAAGGTTGTTATGGTTTTGGGTGTGTCTAGTTGAGTTTTGTTGAAGTGGAAGATTGTTGTTTGTTGGTTGGATTGTTGTTTTGGCCGGAATCTGGGTTTTTGGCTTGACACGCTCAGGAGCACGTCCAGGTCTTTAGGCGTGTCAATTGTGTTGGATGGCAGTAGGTGTGACACGGCCATTAACACGCCCGTGTTAGTGAGCGTGTCATAGCTACTGTGATTTTGGGGAATTGACACGGCCAGGAACACGTTCATGATGTTGGACGTGTCGATACTTCTGAGAGACAGTAGGTATTACACGCCCAGTGACACGCCCGTGGTCCTGAACGTGTAAATGCTTCTTTGTTGTGGAGTTAGGGCACGGTCAGGGACACGCCCGTGTGGGTGAGCGTGTCCAGTTTAGAGTTTGCCCTAATTGATTCTTAGCCTTATGATCTTATGTGAGTTTCCTCATTGTTCTGAATTAGGTTGTGAAGAAGGTGAATTGCCTTAATTATTTGGTGAAGGACTTGTTAAGAGGAAGTGTTTAGAATTGTGTGGATTTCTTTTGAGGTAAGTACAAACCTTGCATTCTAACATACATTCATGTGATTTTGGAACTTATACATTTGAGTGTGAATGTACTAAGTAATTTCATTGTATTGTTGATATGTTTGAATAATGTTACGTTTTATACAATATGAACCTCATGAAATGTAATATGGTATATATATGTGTTACGAAAATGAAAGATGTGATGATAAGATGATGTGTAAAGCCATTGTGATTGGCTATATTGATTTAAATGAGGCATGTTTGCCTAGTTGATTGTGGAATGAGAAATAAATTGAGAAAAAGTTTGATAAAGAGATATATGAAATGGTTGTGTGCCTAATATGTTTATTCAAATTTCAGAGTACTGGTTTTGGTGGCATGCCTATATAAAGGTAACAGTCTAGCCGGGTTGAGGATCTCTTCAATTAAATTGAATTGATGGTCCAAGAGACTGGGTCTGTTACTAGTAACAGTCTAGCCGGGTTGAGGATCTCCTCATGTTAATGGGTTGATGGTCCAAGAGACTGGGTCTGTTACACTATCCATGGATAGAGATATGATATATATATCGCCTACGGGCTTAATCATTGTGATTATAAACCAAAGCAGTAACTCTGAACTTTGAATATCATATTAAATGCTTGTTGGGCCCATGTGTGTCTATGTTAAATGTGTGAGTAATGGATGATGATACAATTATTGAAATAATGAAATGTAACATCCATAAAATAAAGTGTATTGAGTATGATCTATATTGTTTGAATGTATGACATAGCATAATATCATTATAGTTTGTTCTACTGAGCTGTTGGCTCAGCGCGATTGTGGTTCATCGCGCAGGTGACAGGATTGAACCCGAGAGTTCCTCTAGACCTAGTGAGTCTAGGCGTTGAAGAGTTGATTTTTGGACTTAAAGATCAGAGAAGAGCTGCCACTCATGTATATATTTTATATTTGTAACTTTTGATTTTGATGCAAATGTATTGGGAAACATTTGTTATATTTTCCGCTGCGTTTTAAATAAACTTTCTATCTATTTCGTTTTATAAACTCATTTAAAAGTTTTGAATTTGTTCATAGTATATAAGAGTCATGTCATGTGTGTTTTGTAACCGTGACATTTCTATATTCAGTATACGTATATTACGATCGTATTAGCATGCTGTGTACGTATACGGGGTATAGGGGTGTTACAATTTATTAAATAAATAATTAAATAAATAATTATTAAATTATTTTAATATATATATGTTTTATTAGTTTTTGTTATAGTTTTGTGTCTTGTTTATTATGATAATTATTGTTTTATTTAGGTATTTTGTTAGTTTTAGTCGGTTTGTTTGGTGTTTTCATTAATTTTGGTAGTTTTAGTTTATTTCAATGTTTAGGTCGTTTTTGATGTAGTCTTTAGTATTGTGTTTATGTTGTGTTGGTTATTGTCTATTGATTTCTTGTTTAGATTTGTTTTGAGTTTTGTGTTAGGTTAAAAAGGCAAGGAAGCAAATTTGAAGGAGAAAGTGGCAGTGGCTGACACAGGCAGAGGACACGGCCAGGTCACTGGCCGTGTCCCATACCAAGATTAAATTGAAGAACAAGTCCCAGTAGCAGACACAAGCAAGGGACACGGCCAAGTCATCTGGCCGTGTCCCTCCAAAAAGACCCAACACGGCCAAGTTAAGCTTCACTTGGCCGTGTCTCATTTGGTTCCACAGGAAAGAGATCAAAATTGCACAGAAGCGAACACAGGCAAGGGACACGGCCAAGTCATCTGGCCGTGTCCCTCAAACATAGTCCAACATGGCCAAGTCAGGCTTCATCTGGCCGTGTCACTCAACCAAAGAAGAAAAGAAGGAAAAGGCAAGCAGTAGGTGACACATGCAAGGGACACGGCCAAGTCATCTGGCCGTGTCCCTCCAAAAGCCACTCACACGGCCAAGTCACATCTGACTTGGCCGTGTCCCTCATGAAGAAAACACGTAGCGGATTTTTAAAGCGATGTTTCATATAAAAGGAAGGGGAGAGCTTAGGGTTAGGACTGTTGATGGTTTTGAGAAAAAGTTTGAGCCGCCAGAGAGTAGAGATTAGGGTTTTTACTTTGTGTTCTTGGATTTTGATTAAACTTTGGATCAAAACTAGCTAGATTAGATTGTTCATGCCAGTTATTCATTCTTCTTGCAAGATTTGAACAAGAGATTATTCAGAAGCTTCAAGGAGTTGTAACTTGGGTTTGTTCTCGAACTTATTCTCTTTATTTTCATTGAATGAATATTATCATGTCTATTTGGATTTCTTTGAACATTAATGGATGAATATGTTTGATTGCATTATGAACTAATTTGATCTAGTCTAGGGTTTGTATGGATCTGCTATGATTGTATGAATTGGTTATTCTCTTAGCTAATAATTTCTTTTGCCTTTATTGAATGAAATATTGTTACATATAATTGATTGGCCACCAATTGTGTGTTTTAGGTATTAGATGATGGATTGAGAGATGAAGTCTAATGCTGGAACAATTCAATTAAGGACTTAGGTGAATTAGAGATATAACCTATTAAAAAGATTGTTTCAATTGTAACAAGATTAGTTGTAAGAGGTTTGAATGCGAGAGCTTATTTCCTTGACTCAATTAATTAAGTTATTTGAGATTGAATCTTTGAAATTAAATTAGTTAAGAGGAATAACCGTTCATACATATCAGTAGTAGAGAAATGCAAACCCTAGACCCTTTTATCAAGTGAATCAAAACATCAGTTCTTGTTTACTTTTATCGTTTTAAACTTCAATTAAACCTTTTCATTACTTAGCAATTTAAATTTCTTTAATTACTTGTTACTTTTAATTTGATAATCAATTACCCACTTTGGCTTCCTTGAGAGACGACCTTGGGGCGATCACCTTTGCTACAGCTACCTCGTATACTTGCGAGTGACGCTTTGTGGTAGAGTTAATTTGAGCTCAACAAGTTTTTGGCGCCGCTGCCGGGGAAGCTAATTGGCGTAATTGTTTATTTAAAAAAAATAAAAAATATTTTAGATTATTTTTCATTGTTTTCATTTTATTTGTCTTTTGCTTTTGATATTTCTTTTTCTAGAAATTTTTGTTTATGCAAGGCAGGAGATCACTCGAAGGAGAGCTACATCCATTCATTCCAGAAATTCAGAGCAGGGAAGAGTTTGAGCTCTACATCGGATTTGATACAGAGGAGGACATTTCTGATTTTGAGTCAGAATTTGAAAAATCTGTGAAGATGGCTGAAGAAAGGCAAAGAACCATGAGAGATTTTGCTAGACCTGTCATTGGGACTTCCACTTCTTGCATAAGACTGACAGATGCAACAAGGAACTATGAGTTGAAGAACATTCACTACAACATGCTGCCATCATTCTATGGAGTTCCAAATGAAGATCCTTTGAACTTTATTAGGGATTTCTACTCCACCCTCAACACTTTTCCTTTGGGAGGATTAACAGAAGATCAGTTGAGGATGAGATGTTTCCCTTATACTTTGAAGGATAGGGCAAAGAGCTGGCTTATGATGTTGCCCGAGAACTCACTGACAACTTGGGAGCAAGTTTACAATAAATTCATGGGCAAGTTCTACTCACATCAAAAGACAGCTGAATTGAGAGGGAAGATTGCTACATTCTCTCAATTTGAAGGAGAGCCATTTCATGAGGCTTGGGACAGATTCAAGATGCTATTGATCCAGTGTCCACATCATCACTACCCACTTCAACTCCTTAATCAGTTTTTCTATGATGATCTAACCCAGCAATTTCAGAACACTGTTGATAATGCAGCTGGGGGAGCCATGGGAGAAAAGACAGCTGATGAGACTTATGAGATCTTTGAGATGTTGGGAGCTAATTCTCAACAAAAGAGTGTAAGGGGAAGAAGTAAAGGGGTGAATCAACTGGAAGCTAATACTGAAATGGTTAGTCAAATAGCTGAGATAACAAGGCAGGTTCAGATGCTAAACATGAAGAACAATATTTCTTCATCCTTTCAAGAGGTGTGTGGAATCTGTGGGACATTTGGGCATGGAGCAAATATATGCCCCTCTGCATATGAATCTTTTGGGAATGAAGCTGAGCAAGTTAATGCTATGGGGGGATTTCAACCAAAAGCCAGGAATGATCCTTACTCCAACACTTACAATCCTGGTTGGAGGAGTCACCCCAATTTTTCCTGGACAACAAATAATGCTCAACAGCCTTTCCATTTGCTCCAGAGACAGAACCAACAGCAGGGCCAATCCTCAAATCAAGGTCAGCCTAAGAGAGAGAGTTTGGAAGAAAGTTTACAGGCTTTTATCCAAGTCAGTGCTAAAAATAAGGAGATGAACAACAAGAGGCTGGATTCCTTGGAAGCATCTTTTAAGAAGGTGGAGACTCAAGTGGGGCAACTTGCTCAACAGATGCAGATTCAACAAAAAGGGAAGTTCCCAAGTCAACCTGAACAGGCACAAGCAGTGACTGTTCTTAGGAGTGGCAAGGTAATTAATAACAATGTTGAAAATAATTCTGTGAATGCAGGTGAGCAAGAAAATAAAAAGGAAGGAGAACTGGAGAACAAAGGTGCTGAAGAAAGATCAATGGAGAAGTCCCCTACAGCAGATTTGCACAAGGCAAGCAATCCATACCGGCCACCTATACCATTCCCCAGCAGGTTGAAGGATGATAAAAAAGATAAGCAATTTTCAGATATCTTCAACATGCTGTCTAAGGTAAGTATTAACTTACCCTTACTTGAAGCAATTAAGAACATGCCGGCTTATGCTAAATTCTTCAAAGAACTGAATACCAAGAAAAAGAGGTATGAGCCGAATGAAAAGGTGATAGTTTCTGAGGTAGCTAGTGCTGTTTTGCAGCATAAACTACCTCCTAAGCTAAAGGATCCTGGAAGCTTTATTATTCAAATTACTATGGGGAATGGAAAAGGTACTGATGGCATGTGTGATTTGGGAGCTAGTGTGAATTTAATGCCTTACTCTGTGTACCTTGACTTAGAATTAGGGGAACTTAAGCCAACAAAAATGGTGTTGCAATTAGCTGATAGATCTCTTAGATTCCCGAAAGGGGTTATAGAAGATGTGTTAGTTAAAGTTGGTGGTTTGATAGTACCTGTGGATTTCATTGTCCTTGACATGGAAGTAAGTAATTCTTCACCATCTGTACACACCATTCTGCTGGGTAGGCCTTTTATGGCGACTACCAATACTTTGATAGATGTTAAGAATGGAAAATTATCAATGACTGTTTTGGGACAAACTGTGGAATTTTCTATTTTTAACACTTCTCTTATTCCTACAACTGCTTTGTATGAGGATTGTTCTTTCATTGATTGTGTTGATGTAGTTGTTTCAGATGTTTTCTTACAGACAGGTTCCTCTGATAAATTGGAGCTGGCATTGACTTTGGATAGTGATTTGGAAATTTTTGATGCAGAAATAGCCAGTTGTCTTGAGACCTTAGGAAGTTCTGAAGTAGAGGAACTTAAGGAGGAGCCATTTTGTGAACCTTCCCCCATTGAAAAAGAAGAGAAGAACCCCTCACTAGAGTTAGAGCTGAAAGAGTTACCTAAGAACCTGAAATATGTGTTTTTAGGAAATCACAACACTTTACCTGTGATAATATCGAGTGAACTTAGTGAAGGGGAGGAGATGAGGGTGGTGAGTGAGCTTAAAAGATTAAAGAGAGCAATAGGATGGGGATTGAGTGACATAAAGGGTATTAGCCCTTCTATGTGCATGCATAGAATCACTTTAGAAGAGGGAGCTAAACCTGTGAGGGAGACCCAAAGGCGACTTAACCCAAATATGAGTGAAGTGGTTAAGAAAGAAGTGCTCAAATTGCTGGATGAAGGAGTAATTTATCCAATTGCTAACAGTGAGTGGGTGAGCCCAGTTCATGTAGTTCCTAAGAAATCTAGAATCACTGTGGTGAAAAATGAGAATAATGAGTTGGTTCCTACTAGGACTACTACTGGTTGGAGAATGTGCATCGATTATAGGAAGTTGAACAATGCTACAAAGAAAGATCATTTCCCTCTTCCTTTTATTGATCAGATGTTAGATAAACTTTCTGGACACTCACATTATTGTTTTCTGGATGGCCTTTCAGGTTACTATCAGGTGCCAATAGCTCCAAAGGATCAGTCCAAGACAACCTTTACTTGCCCTTTTGGGACTTATGCATTTCGACGTATGCCCTTTGGCTTGTGCAATGCACCTGCAACCTTTCAGAGATGCATGATGTCTGTCTTCTCAGATATGATCGATGATTTTATTGAGGTATTTATGGATGATTTTTCTGTTTTTGGTAATTCTTTTGATAACTGCCTCAATAAACTTGTTCGTGTGCTTGAGAGATGCATTGAATGTAACCTCACTTTAAGTTGGGAAAAGAGTCATTTTATGGTTAACCAGGGCATTGTTTTAGGTCATGTGGTGTCCAGTAAAGGGATTGAGGTAGATAAGGCTAAAATTGAATTGATTGCTAAGTTACCCCCACCTACCTCAGTTAAGGGAATAAGAAGTTTTCTAGGGCATGCAGGATTTTACAGGAGGTTTATTAAGGATTTTTCCAAAATAAGCCAACCATTGTGCCATTTATTAGGGAAAGATGTTCCATTTGAATTTACAGCACAATGCATGCAAGCTTTTAATTCCCTTAAGGAAAAATTGACTAGTGCACCCGTGATTGTAGCTCCTGTCTGGTCTTTACCTTTTGAAATAATGTGTGATGCCTCTAATCATGCAGTAGGAGCTGTTCTTGGGCAAAGGGTTGACAAATATTTGAGAGTAATTTATTATGCCAGTTTAACCCTGAATAGTGCACAAATGAACTACACCACAACTGAGAAGGAAATGTTAGCTGTTGTTTTTGCTTTAGACAAATTTAGAGCATATTTAATTGGGTCAAAAATTATTGTGCATTCTGATCATGCAGCTCTTAAATATCTATTAACAAAACAACATGCTAAACCGCGCTTAATTAGATGGGTGTTGTTGTTGCAAGAGTTTGATTTCCAAATCAAGGATACTAAGGGTAGTGAGAATGTTGTTGCTGATCACTTATCCAGATTACCCTTCTTTAGTGAAAATCTTGCATCTGATAGCATTTATAAAAATTTAGAAGAATTTCCTGATGAGCATCTGTTTGTGGTGATTAATGCCCCTTGGTTTGCAGATATTGCTAACTATCTTGCTTGTGGTATTTTGAGATCTAACATGTCCTTTCAGGAAAAGAAAAGGTTTCTACACTTGAGTAAGTTTTATTTTTGGGATGAACCTTATCTATTCCGGATATGCAAAGATGAGATAGTTCGTAGGTGTGTAGCTGAGGAAGAACAACTGAGTGTTCTTCAATTTTGTCATGACCTTCATTGTGGGGATCATTTTGGAGGAAGGAAGACTGCAGAAAAGGTGCTTCAAAGTCGTTTTTACTGGCCTACTTTATTTAAAGATGCTCAAGACTATTGTAAGCACTGTGATCGTTGCCAAAGAGTAGGTAACATTGGGAGGAGGAATGAAATGCCCCTTCAGTCATATATTGTTGTTGAACTGTTTGATGTGTGGGGAATAGACTTCATGGGTCCTTTCCCCAAGTCCTTTGGTTATGAATACATTTTAGTTGTTGTTGATTATGTTTCCAAATGGGTGGAGGCAATCCCCACCCGTACTAATGATGCTAATATTGTTGTTAAATTTGTGAAGGAAAACATTCTTAGCAGGTTTGGCACACCAAGGGTGATAGTCAGTGATGGGGGGAGTGTTTTGTTAGTTTTTGTTATAGATTTGTGTCTTGTTTATTATAATAATTATTGTTTTATTTAGGTATTTTATTAGTTTAAATCGGTTTATTTAGTGTTTTTGTTAATTTTGTAATTTTAGTTTATTTCAGTGTTTATGTCGTTTTTGATCTAGTTTTTAGTATGGTGTTTATGTTTTGTTGGTTATTGTTTATTTACTTTTTGTTTAAAGTTTGTTTGAGTTTTGTTTTAGGTTAAAAAAGCCAGGAACCAAGACTGAAGAAAAGATATCATCACAGTAGGCGACACTGGCAAGCGACATGGCCATGTCAGGCGACACATGCAAGCGACATGGCCAAGTCACCTGGCCATGTCTCTCCAAATATGCTCAAACACGGCAAAGTCATCACAGTAGGCAACACTGGCAAGCGACATGGCCATGTCAGGCGACACATGCAAGCGACATGGCCAAGTCACCTGGCCATGTCTCTCCAAATATGCTCAAACACGGCCAAGTCATCACAGTAGGCGACACTGGCAAGCGACATGGCCATGTCAGGCGACACTGGCAAGCGACATGGCCATGTCAGGCGACACTGGCAAGCGACATGGCCATGTCAGTTGGCCATGTCTCTCAAAAATGAAGCAACACGGCCAAGTCACCTCTGACTTGGCCGTGTCTCACCAATTCCAAAGGCAAAGAAGATTTAACACTCACAGTAGAGGACACTGGCAAGGGACACGGCCATGTCACCTGGCTGTGTCCCTCCAAAGAAGTGCAACACGGCCAAGTCACCTCTGACTTGGCCGTGTCACTCAATCAAAGAAGAAAAGGAAGAGAACATGCAGTAGCGAACACAGGCAAGGGACACGGCCAAGTCACCTGGCCGTGTCCCTCCAAAAGCCACTCACACGGCCAAGTCACATCTGACTTGGCCGTGTCCCTCATGAAATATACGCGCACCGAATTTTAAAGCCGCGTTTCGTATAAAAGGAAGAAAGAAAGTTAGGTTTTGGGGAGAGTCGACGATTTAGAGCAGTTTTTGAGCCGTCAGAGATTAGAGCTAGGGTTTTAACATTTATTTTATTGATTTTGATTTCACTTTGGATAAAAACTAGTTAGATTAGATTATTCTAGCCATTGTTTCATCCTTCTTGCAAGATTTGAACAAGAGATTCTTCAGAAGCTTCAAGGAGTTGTAACTTGGTTTTGTTCTCGAACTTATTCTCTTTATTTTTATTGAATGGATATTATCATGTCTATTTTGATTTCTTTGAACATTAATGAGATGAATATGTTTGATTGCATTATGAACTAATTTGATCTAGTCTAGGGTTTGTATGGATTTGCTATGATTGTATGAATTGGTTATTCTCTTAGCTAATAATTTCTATAGCCTTGATTGAATGAAACATTGTTAATATATAATTGATTGATCAACAATTATGTGTTTAAAGGTATTTAATGATGGATCGAGAGATGAAGTTTAATACTTGAACAATTCAATTAGGGACTTAGGTGAATTAGAGATATAACCTATTAAAAAGATTATTTCACTTATAACAAGATTAGTTGAAAGAGGTTTGAATGCGAGAGCTTATTTCCTTGACTCGATTAGTTGAGTTGTTTGAGATTTAATCTTTGAAATTGAATTAGTTAAGAGGAATAACCATTCATACATATGAGTAGTAGAGAAGTGCAAACCCTAGACCCTTTTATCAAGTGAATCAGTACATCAGTTCTTGTTTACTTTTATTGTTTTAAACTTTAATCAATCTTCTTCATTATTTAGCAATTTATAAATCTCTTTATTACTTGTTAAACATAATCTGATAAGCAATTAACCACTTTAGCTTCCTTGAGAGAACGACCTTGGGGCGATCACCTTTGCTACAGCTACCTCGTATACTTGCGAGTGACGCTTTGTGGTAGAGTTAATTTGAGCGCAACAGGGAGCCATTTTTGCAACAGGCTTTTTGAGAATTTAACGCACAAATCTGGCGTGAAGCACAAGGTGTCAACCCCATACCATCCACAGACTTCGGGACAAGTGGAAACATCAAACAAGCAGCTAAAAGGGATTCTGGAGAAAACAGTCAACACATCCAGGAAGGATTGGGCAAACAGATTGCATGATGCACTATGGGCATATCGGACTGCTTTCAAAACTCCTCTAGGTATGAGTCCATATCGATTGGTGTTTGGAAAAGCTTGTCACTTACCAGTGGAGTTGGAGTACAGAGCATATTGGGCAATCAAGACTCTGAATTTGGACTTGGACAAAGCGAAAAGAGAAAGATT
The DNA here is from genome assembly GCA_947685225.1 of Garcia nutans. Lineage (NCBI taxonomy): Eukaryota > Viridiplantae > Streptophyta > Magnoliopsida > Malpighiales > Euphorbiaceae > Garcia > Garcia nutans. The sequence continues at coordinate 33,733,276 of CANTUV010000013.1, forward strand.
TCTGCAAATTTCAGAGTTGGATGAGCTGAGAAATGAGGCCTATGAGAGCTCGAGAATTTACAAGGATCGCACTAAGGCACTTCATGATAGAATTATAGTGCGAAAGACATTGAGTCCAGGTATGAAGGTTTTACTTTTTAACTCACGACTCTGTCTTTTTCCAGGTAAACTCAAGTCTCGATGGAGTGGGCCTTTCGAGATAACTCGGGTGTATCCTTCTGGTGCCATTGAATTACTTAACTCTCGAACAAGTGAGACTTTTAAAGTGAATGGACAGAGAGTTAAGCCATACAATGAAGGATTTCAAGAAGTGAGGGTCATTGATAACACTTTGATCCGTGATCCCTAGACCTTGCATGATGTCCAGCTTAATGACATTAAAGAAGCGCTAAATGGGAGGCAACCCATCGGGTGTTGAAAGAAGAAGATCTCAAGATGCCAAGAACTAAAACTGTCTCACACCGCAAGAAGAAGAAATGTACTACCGAAGGAGCTTCTTCCTCTTCCTCAACTTCATCTTTCAAGAGGGCAAGTCTTTTGGCTCGGGGTTTTTTCTCGACAAGGTATGTGAATGACGAATCTCTAGATGCCTTGCAAATTAGAACTAATTTTTATAGATATGTGCAATTTCTTGGGTGGGAGACTTTTATCTCATTGAGACCTTTGCAGTTTGAGGAGCTTACTCTAGAATTTTTGACATCTCTTAAGGTGGAAAGAGATGATAAGAAAATCTGCAAGAGAATGATGTTTAAATTGATGGGAAAATCATTTGAGCTTAATATTGATCAGTTAAATGCTATCTATGGTTTTCATCAGCATGGGGAAAGGTCGATACCCAAAGAATTTAGACAACAATTTGCTTGGGGAGCTTTAGGCTCGGGTACTTATGTGGCCAAATCGGCCAAGGCATCTAAATTAAAGAATCCCGCTTTGAGGTACTTGCATAGGTTTATGTCTTGCGGATTCTTCACTCGGAAGGAAAGCCCGGGTGTGGTTGAGTAGAGTGAGTTATTTTTCCTGGACTGTGTTTTGAATGAAATGGCTGTGAGTGCCGGCTATTGGTTAGCTGATATTTTTGATACTGTAGCTAATAAAAGGAGGGGGGCAATTTGTGTTAGAGGATTGATAACCACATTAGCAGTAGCCCTTGTTGAGGATTTTGAGCCAAGTACTAGTCGCATGACTAGAATTATGGGTAATGACTCCTTGGATCTAGCTACACTTGAGAAAATGCACATGGTGGTGCATAGAAGAGGGACTTATGTGATGCCTTCAGCTGAGCCTGTAGCACCGGGGGACAGGCAGAAGAGAGCACGGGTCCAAGAGGAGTCCGACTCGGATTCTCTTGGCCTAGATGAGGATGCTCCGGTCTCGGAACATCAAGAGGTACTTCTAAGGATTGAGGCCCTGGAGGATAAAGTGGATCAACTGGATAGCAAGGTGGACCGTAACCATGCTGAGGTCTTACAGCAGTTGGAACAGATTAACAATAACCTTGCGACGATCTTGAGTCTCCATCCATCAGCTGCATCATCTTCCCGCCACCTTTTCCATAGATTTTGAGTCCTTGCTTTATTTTGCTTTATTTTGTATTTTTGTTATTATTTTTCGTTTTTGTTTTCAGGTTAACCTTTATATTTGGATATTTTATTTTTATATATTGTACTTTTGTTTTTTTGAACTTTTGTGTTTGTGATGGAAAGCTAGGGTTTTGCCTCACCAATACGATGGAAGACAGGTTGTCCTTTAACTCTTTTTATTTACTATTCTTATTTTACATTGAGGACAATGTAAGTTTTAAGTGTGGGGTACTCTTTAAGCTTTCCTTTAATTTTTGTTTTGTTTATTGTGTTGCTTATTGTGTTTGTTGTGCATGGCATAATTGTTGAAAATTTATTGATCTTTTCTTTGATTCTAGCATTATAGTTGAGACTTTAGTATCAGCATAGAAATGAGCATTTGAATTCATTCGGGATCAATTTTCGCATTCTGCAATTCATGACATATAATCTTTGGGAACCCACCTGTGTGAGTTTTTGAGCCTCATAAATTTGATATTATTGTCAATTGATTTTCTTTTCTTAAGTGTGCACCTTCATGATTTAGCATCTCTAGAGTTTGCTTTTGCATACTAATTGAACTCGCATTATGATTTAATCTCAAGGTTTAAAGTGATGAAGGCAAATTAGGTTATCCCTTTGGCTTAAAAAGACCTCCCTTAATATTAAATTCCTTAGTGTGCCAAGTTGAGCCTTTGACCTTTTCTTGTTTGATGAACACAATTATCAACTTAACATGTTCTTATTATCATCATACCTGCATTAAGGAATGGAGTTTTATGATATGACAATAGGTTGGTTTGTTTCAAAGTGTGGGGTAAGCAAGTAAAAAAAAAGAAAAATGGAATTGCTAATTGGGGGTTGAAATGCATACTTTGCACATTGTACTTGATTAAGAGTCATTATTCTTTTCCTCTACATTTTAAGCTAGATGTTCCATGCAATTCTTAATTTTGTATGTATATATATAATAAAAAAAAGAAAAAAAATGATGAAAGTAAAAAAAAAGAGAGAGAAAATAAAAGAAAAGTTATATATATATATAAAATTCATATATGTTCTAGCATTGGTTATCAAAAGAGGAATGTTGACTCATGTATTTTTATGCAAGTAAGTAAGATTATCAAGGGTTGGTGAGTATGCCATTTGAGGGAGCTATGAGTTTCTTAGCAAGAGTATTGTCTCATTTAGATACTCCATTTCTTGATGCTCCAGCTTAAATGTCTTTTCTCACACCTTTACCTTAGCCCCATTACATCCAAATGAAAGACCTTCAGATTATTTCTTGAGGAAATCAGTGAGGGAGATTGGATAATTAAGCAAGTTTATGGCAGTATGCAGTCATGAGTGGTTTGAGTGATTAACCTTTGAAATCGAGTGAAACACTTAGATGAGAGATAAGATTTGTATGTCTGGATTAATGAATGAGTTAAGAAAATCTTGATTGAAGGAAAGTGCGATTATTTATGTTGTCTCTTAAAGTATTTCATCTATATGCTGGAATTATAGTTAGGATTGTTTGAGTTTTTAATTTATGCCATGTGAATTTGCTTGAGGACAAGCAAAGTTTTAAGTGTGGGGTAGTTGTTTTATTAGTTTTTGTTATAGTTTTGTGTCTTGTTTATTATGATAATTATTGTTTTATTTAGGTATTTTGTTAGTTTTAATCGGTTTGTTTGGTGTTTTCATTAATTTTGGTAGTTTTAGTTTATTTCAATGTTTAGGTCGTTTTTGATGTAGTCTTTAGTATTGTGTTTATGTTGTGTTGGTTATTGTCTATTGATTTCTTATTTAGATTTGTTTTGAGTTTTGTGTTAGGTTAAAAAGGCAAGGAAGCAAATTTGAAGGAGAAAGTGGCAGTGGCTGACACAGGCAGAGGACACGGCCAAGTCACTGGCCGTGTCCCATACCAAGATTAAATTGAAGAACAAGTCCCAGTAGTAGACACAAGCAAGGGACACGGCCAAGTCATCTGGCCGTGTCCCTCCAAAAAGACCCAACACGGCCAAGTCAAGCTTCACTTGGCCGTGTCTCATTTGGTTCCACAGGAAAGAGATCAAAATTGCACAGAAGCGAACACAGGCAAGGGACAGGGCCAAGTCATCTGGCCGTGTCCCTCAAACATAGTCCAACACGGCCAAGTCAGGCTTCATCTGGCCGTGTCACTCAACCAAAGAAGAAAAGAAGGAAAAGGCAAGCAGTAGGTGACACATGCAAGGGACACGGCCAAGTCATCTGGCCGTGTCAGTCCAAAAGCCACTCACACGGCCAAGTCACATCTGACTTGGCCGTGTCCCTCATGAAGAAAACACGTAGCGGATTTTTAAAGCGATGTTTCATATAAAAGGAAGGGGAGAGCTTAGGGTTAGGACTGTTGATGGTTTTGAGAAAAAGTTTGAGCCGTCAGAGAGTAGAGATTAGGGTTTTTACTTTGTGTTCTTGGATTTTGATTAAACTTTGGATCAAAACTAGCTAGATTAGATTGTTCATGCCAGTTATTCATTCTTCTTGCAAGATTTGAACAAGAGATTGTTCAGAAGCTTCAAGGAGTTGTAACTTGGTTTTGTTCTCGAACTTATTCTCTTTATTTTCATTGAATGAATATTATCTGTCTATTTGGATTTCTTTGAGCATTAATGGGATGAGTATGTTTGATTGCATTAAGAACTAATTTGATCTAGTCTAGGGTTTGTATGGATCTGCTATGATTGTATGAATTGGTTATTCTCTTAGCTAATAATTTCTTTTGCCTTTATTGAATGAAATATTGTTACATATAATTGATTGGCCACCAATTGTGTGTTTTAGGTATTAGATGATGGATTGAGAGATGAAGTCTAATGCTGGAACAATTCAATTAAGGACTTAGGTGAATTAGAGATATAACCTATTAAAAAGATTGTTTCAATTGTAACAAGATTAGTTGTAAGAGGTTTGAATGCGAGAGCTTATTTCCTTGACTCAATTAATTAAGTTATTTGAGATTGAATCTTTGAAATTAAATTAGTTAAGAGGAATAACCGTTCATACATATCAGTAGTAGAGAAATGCAAACCCTAGACCCTTTTATCAAGTGAATCAAAACATCAGTTCTTGTTTACTTTTATCGTTTTAAACTTCAATTAAACCTTTTCATTACTTAGCAATTTAAATTTCTTTAATTACTTGTTACTTTTAATTTGATAATCAATTACCCACTTTGGCTTCCTTGAGAGACGACCTTAGGGCGATCACCTTTGCTACAGCTACCTCGTATACTTGCGAGTGACGCTTTGTGGTAGAGTTAATTTGAGCGCAACAATATATATGGTTAAAAAAAAGATGAAAAGGAAAAGAAATATTAAAAAAAGTATTCTTCTTCTTCTTCTTCTTCTTCTTATTCTTTATTTAGGACGTTTTCCATGGGAGTTTGGAGCATGAATTTGATTCTTCCATACAGCATAAATTGAAGGATTTAACAAGTTTCAAGTGGATTTTTGGTGATTTCATCCAAAACTAGTATGTTTCCAACTCTTTTCTTTGAATTCCTTGGAAATTTGTATTATGTGAGAATTTGGATTTTGATATAGTATATTATAATTGTTGAAATTTGTGTGTATGATGTTATTTTGGGTAGTTAACAATAATTCTAAGGTTAGATTGAAGAGATGATGGAGTTTGGTTAAAGAATGGTGAAGAGAGAGAATTTAGGGTTATGGAAATTTTGGGTTTGGGGAAACATGAGCTTTAATTGTGCAAATTGGTTCTAAATGTGTTGTTTTGATTCATAAACAAGTATTTTAAAGTCAAATATTGGATTTGGTTGTATTTGGTTGGAGTTTGAGAATGGTAGGATTGATTTAGGGTTTTGGAAAAGTGAATTTTCAAAGAATAATTAATTGTTTGATTTTAATGCTTAAATCATGTTATTTAATGATATAAGTGGTAGAAATAAGATTGAAATGATAATTGGATTGAGTTGGAATGGAGATCCTTCAATGGTGAAGGTTATGCCATTTTAGGGTTTTGGACATAAGCAAGTGGTTAATTAATGTAATAGGTTTAAACATACTAAAATATGTTTTTAATGATATTAATAAACTCAAAACACTAATTTAAATGGCTTGATATGGTTTTTCAAAGTTAAAGTGAGGTGAAGCTTAATTTTGGGATTTGGTTTAGAGTGATGTTTAATTATGGTTTGATGTTGAGAATACCTTAGAATATGATATTAAATGATTATGTATGATCACATTTGGTATAGGTATTGAGGGAGGTTGATTTGCTTCATCCAAGTGGTGAAGGGCAAGTTGGAAGGATAGGATTGGGCTTTGGGTTGCTAGTAGAGGTATGTACAAACTTTGAATATAATATTTATATTTGCATAACATTTGGACTTCATACATTTTGGTTGAAAAATGTGTTAAGTTACTTGGTTCATTAACTGTGTATGAATAATATGCTATGACATTTGTAATGTCATATATGTGTTAAATGCATTGTGAAAAGCCATTGATAATGGCTAATTTATGTAACATATGAAATATGCATATTATGTGAAAATACCCAAAGTAATTAGGTAATGTGTTGTGAATGCAAAAATGAGATATGTGTACTAATGAAATGAATTGATTGATAAAAATGAGAAAAATGAGAAAGATGTGAAAAATGAGAAAAGTGAGAAAAAAATGTGAAAATAAGGCAATGTGCCTAGATTGAATATGTAAAAACGAGAAAGAGATTAACAATGAGAAATATGAATAAATTGTATGCTTAGTATGTTATTCAATTTTCAGAGTTCTGGGTTTGGCGGCATGTTTATGATTGCCTACGGGCTAAACGCTGAAATGGTGAAAAGACTGGGTCGTAAGCCAGGCCAACTGATAAATATGATGTTTTTGGGGTGAAAAGACTGGGTCGTAAGCCTCAAAAACTGTAGCAGTCTAGCCGGGTTGAGGACCAAGATACTGGGACATAAGGGTCTAGCCGAGTTGAGGTCCAAGAGACTGGGGCTATTACATTATCCATGGATATATTGCCTACGGGGCTAGACACATGGTGTCATTATGGACCAAAGCAGTAACTCTGAAATTTGAATAGCATATTAGATCCTTTTGAGCCATGCTTGTGTTTGCTTCAATGTGAATTATGAATTGTGATATGATTGAGCAATGTAATGCTATGAGTTGTGATTATGAAATATTTGAAAACTATAAGAAAGTAGAATGATGTGACATCTATATGCATTGTGCATTGACATTGCATTGAGTTTTATTGTTATTATCAAAGTTTGTACCACTAGGCTTCGGATTAGCGCGATTGTTATTCGTCGCGCAGGTGATGGATGATTTGGTAGAGCTGGAGAGTTCTACTAGACCTGGTTGGGTCTAGGTTTGTATTTATTGAGCTTGAAGAGTTGTTTTTAGGTACATCAAGATCAGAGCCAGTTGCCAGCATGTACAGATTTGATATTATAGTATATTTTGATATTATGTATGTTGTGATATGTTTTTAAAGCATATATTGTAAATTGTAAAGAATGATTTGAATAATTTTGTTTAAGATGGGATTTTATATGTCATGTTGATATATATATATATATATACCTATATATAAGTATTTTGAGAAAATATGGAGAAATTGAGAAGTATTGGTGAATTGGTGAATTGATTTTATTTGGAGTGTTTGTTTTATGCAGGTTGTGTTTTGTTGAATTTTAAAAATGTTCAAATTACAAACAAAACTCTGGCGAATTTTTCCCAGAGATTTTCATATAAAATATTTATTTTGGATTCCTATAACAAGCAAAGAATATTTATATACTATTTATTTTATATATTAGTATTTGAAATCTTAAAACAGAAATGAGAAAATTTTTATCAAATCAGTATGTGATATTTTTATACCGTATATGCATATTTTACACATGCTGAAAATATGTATTGTACATATATAGGGTATAAGGGTGTTACATTTATTTTGGTATCAGAGCCTTGGTTTGAGGTTCTCGACCTAGGTGGGTTGTTAGAGAGAAAAAATTAGAATTTAAAAAAAAATAATTTTCAATTGTGATGCATACATTGGCACTGGCAATTTATCTGATCCCTCATGTGGCAATGTCCATTTGATATAATGGATATGAGTTAAGATGGCGTCTGGGTTGCATAGATCAGAGTGTCGCAGTGGAAGCGTCATTCTAGAGATTATGGATTAAGAATTTTTGAAACTTTTATTTGAAATTTAAAATTCATTGCTGATTCAATTGATGAATAAGTGAAATTAGAAAAAACAATATAGGAAATGATTTAAGATGTAAAAATAAAAAGTTTGAGAAATGAGCATGATAGTTACATAAAATTTTATAGGTGTACTTTAAAGTAATATTGTCTGAATTTTTGGACAAATCTAGAAATGTTGGATGAGTTTGAACATTTAATAGAAAGTTTTTCTATATGTTAGAATCCAAATGTATAAAATTTTATAAATTTTAAAGATGGATCTCTAATTAAGAAAAATAGAAGAATACAGATTGTTGGAGAAATTTTAGCAACTCAGAATCTGTAGAAATTGAAAAACAAATAAATCTAGAAACTATGGTAAACCAACCCAGAAAAATCTAAAAATTTACACACAATATCATATGTATTTTTATAACATATGTTAAAATTTCATGAATTTTTATTAATGTTTGATACCTGAAAAAAATGGACAACCGGGTGCTGCCAGAGAAACTATTAAATAGACAGATTCTCTAATTTTGAAAGATTTAATTTTTAAATATATTAAATCAACTGGAAAAAATCTAAAACTTTAAATATAAGTCCATATATGTGTCAAGTGCACATGGATAAAAATTTTACAAGTTTTTATAAAGAATTGGTAAGGAATATAAAAATTGAAAGTGAGATTGACATGAAACTAAGGATGTCATGTAGTTTTGTGTAAGTAAGTAATAAATTAATTTTATGCGACAAATGAATGAAGAAAATTATAAAAATTTATATGCATATGGGTATAAGTATAGAAGGAATATGGAGTTTTTAATAATTTGCAACAAAGAGTTCATAATTAAAATCAAAGAGTGAAATCATATATGATAGCGAATTATTTATTATGGAACAATGATACATAATTTAGGGTTGAGTGTGTAAAATTAAAATATCTAAATGGATGATGTTAGTTAGTGTAATGAAATAAATTAGTGTTATTTATATGTAAATGTTATGATTTTAAGATTTGAAATGTGACATGGATGAGATTTGGTGAGGTTCATGTTATTGGTTGCAATATATGAAATTTAAATTTTTGAAATGAGTTTCCATAATTGTGAAAGTGATGTGTTTTGATGTTATATTAATATAAAAATAAAGTTTAAAAGTTAGCTTTTGAAAATGAGATTAATAGAATGAAGTTTAAGTAAAGTAGTAAGTTGGAAATTTAGAGTTGTAAGAGAATTTTGATGAAGATTGTTTAGATGTTGATAGTTTAATGTTTAATAAGCATGGGAGTAATTTTGAATGAGTAATATTACTTATGAAAATATCATGTAACATGTAATGTGGTTGATAATATAGAAATTTGTTATGAAAAAAAAGGGAAATGATTAAGCAAGTAAAAATGAGTTACTTTAGGTAATTGCATTGGAAATGATGAAAATGGATATGAAAGGTGTGATCAATGCAAAAAAAAAAATGTGAGAGAGATGTCACATTGGCAACGTGACTAAGATTTATATGAAGTGTTAGAAAAAAATTATATAATAAGAAACTTATTTAAGAGATGGACGATTAAATAAGGAATATATTAATTATGCTGTAATCAGAGTGTATATATATATTGAATTGATGAATAACCTAAGTAATGTCAAAAGAATGAGAAATGATAATGTTCTCTGAAAGGTGATAAATGTTAACTTTGTATAGGTTGTATGTAAAAGAGGAATTGAGTATAATTGTATGATTTGTGTGATTAGATTTTTCAATATGAACACAATTGTGATATATAAGAAAATGTGAAAAGTAAGTCACATTGTGAATATGACTTACGAAGGTGTATGTGGATGATTAAAAAAAAATGTTATCGAGTATTTGTTACCTTATATAATTACTTGTTTATTGATATTGAGAATGATATTGCAAGTATTAATATATCTAAGAGAGATTAGGTCTTGACCTGCGTAGAGTTAGGTCATGTGATGAAATTGAGACTGAGAATGGACCCAAGCAGCATTGGACGGTGAAATTGTTATTGTAACAACTGAACTTGATGATTTTATAGTGTTGGGCCCAATGTTTATGCATATTAATAAGAGATTGTAAGGAAAAGGAAAGTATAATGAAGAAAGTATGAAAGTAAAAAAAAAATGAATGAAAATTTTTATAAGAGATAGATTAGAAATGGAGTAATAAATGGAAATTGTGTAAATTAGCATATGAACGATTGTGTATATGTAAGAGATGTTAATGATAATATTGTTGAAACATGAGTTAGGCTAATGATGATCAAGTGAATAAGAGTAAATTGCTTTGAAGCAGAGCTGAAACATGTTAACTTTTTATGTATCAAAAGATTAGAAAATGAATATGTGATTTTTGTGATATTAACTTAACATTGTGATTGGAAATGTTTGAAGAAGAATGATAGAAGGGAAGTATTTATTTATAAACCACGGATGTGACCATTATTATGGCATGACCGTTGGATAGTTTTGGTGAGATTGATAGTTATTGTAACACCCTGATACTCCATATAAGTACCATACATATATATAGTATCAGAATGTCACGTAAATTTTCAGTTTATTTACCTTTAACCGAATTCATAAAATTTTACATTACTTTGAAACACATTTATAAAATCATTGCTCTTATTAAAAATGCAACATAATTAAAATCATATATGTATGCATCACCTTCTAGTTGGTCTCGAGACACCCTTACTTTTCTCGTGGCACCACAGCTAAACTTCCAAATTAACCTCATAAATACCTGCGCGATTAAACATCCGCGCTAAGCCCGAGAGCTTAGTAGTACTAAATAAAACAATAATAAAATAAACTTTGCCAAAAGAATCATACCTTAAATTTTTAGCATTTAGTTTTATTGTTTTCTTACCACGTATTCCTTTCTCAATGCATTCTTCAGAAGTTCTCACTATCTTTGCAAATTTGATATATAATTACATGGAACATTCATAACACAATTCTTGCCCTTTCTATTTCATATATATATATATATATAACATACATCATTTTAACAAAACACCATTCAATGATCTATCCAAATTTTCATAATAGCAATTCTCACAAATTCCACCTTCATATACATTTTACACATCATACAACATGTTCATAAGCCCATATCTCAACAAAGTCCCTCAAAACACATTCCTCTTCAATACATCAATGCACATATTACAAAATCATACTTCATAACATCATTTTATTCACAATTCATCAAGCATGAATCACATTGACAACAAAGACAGACTTGGGCCCAAACAACATACTAATATGCCATTCAATTTTCAGAGTAATGCTTTGGTTTAATTATCACATTTATCATTATCATAGACCCAACTAAGCTTCAAGGATTAGGTTCAACCAAGCTTCAAGGGGAGCAAAGCATGCTAAGCTTCAACCCAACTTGGCTTCAAGAACCAATCCAACCTAGCTTCAAGGGTGGTAACATCTCAATTAGGCTTCAAGGATTTAATCCAACCTAACTTCAAGAGATTGTTACACTTCTTAGGCATGCCACCAACAACAAACTCTGAAAATGGAATAACACATTAGTCACACAACTCATTTATCAATTTTATTCTCAATTGAATTATCATAACCAATAACAATGGTTCACATTTTATTTGAATCATCATAGCCAATCACAATGGCTTCATCACATCACATTAAAATCACCATAGCCAATAACAATGGCTCACATCTCATTTGAATCATCATAGCCAATAACAATGGCTTCATATTTCATTTGATTTCAACTCACATTTCATCTGTCATCACAATATCACATATTTTATATTTCATGCTTCATCACAACATCACATCATTCATATAACACATTACAATTTACAAAGCATAGAACATAACATTATTCATATAGTATCATCAAATCATATTGATCAATTCATCACTCAAGTATACATGATCATTATATCTTCCACATTTCCTATACCATCATTGTTAGATACATCACACTTTACATTATTCATGGATTTATAATCTTCTATATACTTTTGGTTGGATCATTATTGTTTTAAGTGTGTTTAGGTACCAAAAGACCCTTTTAAAGATCCAACAATATAAGAAGAATATATAACAATGTAAGAAGGACAAAGAATAAAACATTACTTAACACATTTGAGGGACACGGGCAGCACACTTGAGGGACACGGCCAAGCTTGTGGCCGTGTCTCTCAACACAATTTTGGCAGTAGCGAACACGGGCATGGGACACGGCCAAGCTTGTGGCCGTGTCTCTCATCACAATTTCAAATAGACTCAGACACGGGCAGAGGACACGGTCGTGTCTCTCAACAAAAGTCAGGCAGTAGCAAACACATTCAAGGGACACGGCCAAGCTTGTGGCCGTGTCTCTCCAAAATCCATCCAACACGGCCAAGTTGCCCTAACTTGGCCGTGTCTCTCATAATTTGGCCGTGTCCTTCAAAAACTCAAAGACCAAACCATTTCCAAAATTCATACCACAACCCTTTTAATCATCATCTTTGTTCATATTTATCAATTCCATATCACTTTAACATTTATATAACTTCATTATATCACCATAACAATCAATATATATACATCACTATAATCAATTACTCAAAATACCATTTCATTCATATCAAATCCTAACTCAACAATTCATCATCATCATCACAAATACCCCAAATTATCAACACTTAAATACCAATTCAACACAATTACATACTTCAATCTTTCATTTCCATCATCTTAAACACCAACCATACCTCAATCCAAAGAAACCCAAAACAAGAAGATAAAAACATATATATACATAATCAATAAAATCAACTCAAGAGAGAAGTACTTACTTGAATAGCTTGCCAAATCTTCAATATCCATTTGCAAGCCTCTTGATAACCTTAGTCTTTGGTGTAATTAGAAGTAAAATCCCCTTTCTCTCTCTAGCTTCTCTCTCTCTCTCTCTCTCTCTCTCTCTCGTTTACTAAGAAGAAGGAGATGAAGGAGAAGAAGAAAGAACGTTCTCGTTCTTTCCTTCATCCTTATCATATATATATATATATATATATAATAATAATAATAATAATAATAATGCAATTAAATCTCCTCCACACAAACTTCTTTTTGCTTTCCTCTTTATTTTCCTTTTTGTCCTTATTATCATTATTATTATTATTAACTAATCATACAAATATATATATATACAACTCACTTTTCCTACACCATTTTATACCTCATATATATGTTACATTTTATAATTCCCATATCTTCTCTTCACTTCTTTTCTCTTACCCTTCAATACACACATTGAATCCAAATACAACAATAATCCCAACACTTTTAGGGTATATTTTAGGATATTACAGTTATGCTTCAAGAAACATGGTCAAGACTTATGGTTTGCGTAGTTGGATCTTATAATTTTATGTTAGAAATTTGTTTATAATTATAGAAAGTGTGGAAACAGAAGAGAATTATGAAAATATGATGAGCTTTAAATGATGTGTAAGAAAAGTGATTTGTGTAAATAGGGTAACTATAAGAAATGTGAGTAAGAGTTATAATGAATGTGTTTGAAAGTGGTATAAAATGAATAAGTTGATGAAAATGATGTGTAAAGTAAACGAGACTATGGGAATTGAATATTATCTGTAATGATGAATTCTAAGAGAATTAAAATTTGGGAATAAATTTGACCTAATAGAATTAGATCATGAATTGAAACTAGATTGATGAATTTAAAATAGACTAAAGGTTGGTCAGAGTAGAATAAGTTAGTGATGGTCATATTGTGATAGTTAGATCAATTGATCCGAAATGTAATAAGTTTACAAGTATTTATTGAAATTCAATGTGTGTAGTTATATTAAGAATATGCAAGCTATATGATAATGTGCTTAATACAACATTCTGATATGTATATGCATATGAAAGGAGCTAAGTTATATTAGTTTCAAATAATTATAAGAGAAAAATGTTAGTTATAGTATAATGGGAATGAATCTTATTAAGGAAATAAGATTTTGCTGTTGTATAATGGTGATGTCAAATTAATATGTGGTAATTGTATAAAGAGTAGGATCAAAGTGAAGATGTGTAAAATTATTGTGTTAAGATAAAAGTTATCAACATTTGAATTTAAGGTGAAGAGAGTATATTTTTAAGATAATGAAGTGATCAAATATTTTGAATGCAATAGGTGTGTGGGTATATATATTAAAGAGAAGAACTAATTTTTGTCTAATGACAAGAAGTAGTATCCGCCCTATTAATATCAATCCCTAGTTTGTCCCTTTGAGCCTTCATAAGATTTTAGCTTGCTTTTATTAGCTTGTAAACCCAATAATCTACCCTGAGTTGTTGTTTTACTTTTTGACAAATATGATGATCACTAAGGAACAAAAGATGAAACAAGATCAAGAAAAAGTTTGTATTATTAAGACCATAAGGATAATTGAAGTTTATCTGAACTGGATCTAATATCTCAAATCTATAACATTAGGATAATAAAGAGTTCATCCTTACTGAAGCAAACTCATCCTACTCCATTCATCTATAGTCAGAAGCATAAAATGGTATAACTCTCTTAGAACTAGGACCCAAAAGTCAAAAAAAGGAAGAACAAAAAAAAAAAAAGAAAAAGAAAAGGAAAAAAGAAAAAAGAAAAAAAGAAAAAGAAAGAAAATAAAAAAAAGAAAAAAAAAGGAAAAAAGGGGGAAGAACAATAGGATTTTAAAATTCATTCGGATTCCTGCAAAGGATACCAAAATCTAAAGTCTTGACTTTTTATGAAGCATAATTTCAAACTCTGTCTCATCATGAAGCATGATTTTAAGTTCTATCTTTTTATGAAGCAAAGATTTTATGACCTGTCTTTTCATGAAGCAAGATAACAAGATGCCCAGAAGGTGAAAATGGACTGTTTTAAAAATATCGGGCTGGACTGGGTAAAAAATTAAGGGTCTACAGATGGTTGAACCTTTAAAACCCTAAAGAGGTTTGTTTTGAAGGTTCAGTCGGATCTAATTCAATGTTAGGGTATTCATGGGTGTATCCAAGTCAAATCATGCCTCCCAATTCAATTGGGACAACCCATATCGAATTGGGATGCCCTAATTCGATATTGGACTATTCGATATGGGACAGTCCAATATTGAACTGGGACCTTCCCAATTCAATATGGGACCTACGTTTGGCTCCCATTTCAAATTGGGAAGCCCCATTTCGATATGGGAGTGTCCCATATCGAATTGGAACCTTCCCAATTCGATATAAGACCTTAGTTTGGCTCCCATATTGAATTGGGAAGCCCAAATTTGATATGGGGAGGTCCGATATCGAATTGGGCCTTCCCTAATCAATATGGAGCTTATTAATTTTGATTCCATGTCGGATTAGGAGATAGGGGAGTCTGACATGGTCTCAGTTTGCCACGAATTCAAGTTGTTTTAATTCGATATGCTTCAGGGAAACAGTTTGGAAATAGAAAGTTAACACTCAATTTTTAATCTAATATATTCTTCTATAAAAACAGGATTAAAGAAGAGGAATGGGGGAGCAACTTTGATTAACTAACAGGCAATGAAAAGAAATTGAAAGACAATAATCCTAGTAGAATCAAGCCAAAAAGAAAAAAAGATACAGAAATATTAAAAAGAAGACACCGAGAGGCAACAACCAAGAAGTAATAGATATACAACAAGAACACAGAGAGGAAAGGACGAGGATTAAAATTTATTAGCTCATTAAGCAAGAAGACAGAACATCAAACCATCAAACCACGAAGGTAGTAAATAATTGTCTTCATTCCATTCAACAGAGAATTTACAATTGGTGCAAGCAAAAGTTTGGATCAAAGTTTAATTATTGGTGGAGCCAACAAACGAAGGTGCGTCTTCTAACTTAAATTCATTTAAACTCAACATAAGAAGCTTTAATCATGTTGTTTGTGCTTCATACAAAGTAATCCTAGTAACTTATTAGCTCCATTAACTTAGACAAGTTCAATTAATGTTTGTCAATGCATGATCATTTAATTTAAACTTATCCAGTAGCTATATTCTATATAAATATTTATCAAAAAAATTCAATTGTCAAAATAGCTTGAAAGTTTTTTACAGTCGCCATGATTTTTTCCAAAACCTAAATATTTTTCCAAAATTCACCTAAATCCTAATTTAGCTAAACCCTAAAAACTATAAAACCTAGTATCCAGAACCTTAATATCCAAACCCTAAATCTTAATTTATGTTTTTTAATTTTCCCAGTAGCTAAATCCTTTCAAAAAATATATATAAAATGTTAGTTTTCTAAATCAAAACACTATTTTATAAATCTAAACCCTAAAATCTTTTTTTTTTAATTCTAAACCCTTAAAACTCTAATTTTATTCAAGAAACCCTAATTGATGTGTAAACCCTACATTTGTATATCTTTTGCTTTAGTTAAGTTTGGATGTATGCTTATTATATGTGTTGATGGATGATTTATTTTTATTTGATTTTATAATGAGTGTTCGAATGTTTGTTCATTGATTTATTTTTTAATTCAAGTAATTGTAAGAGGTATGTTTCCATGTTATGGGTAACTCATTTGTTAGGTCTCATGTAATTTAATTTATTTAAAAGTTTTGAATTAATGTAAAGGATACGTTTCCATCAATTGGTGGGTATCCTATTTTATTTTTTTTCTTTTGGATATCAGACGACTGTAAAGGCATGTTTCCATCCATGGATGTGTGCCTATTCATTTATTTTGTTTGAACTTGTTGTGATTTTAATAAAGTGATTATTTATTTTTATGATTGCATGTAGTATGGATGATATTTTTAATAAGTTAAGAATTCAACAATATTTACACCTGAAAAGGAGGTCGGTTCAAATGAACCAGGCGTTATGGGGGTGTTGGGCCATTTCTCTCCTTTCCCATACATACCTAAATTTTTGAACCCAATAGGAGGTTGGGGATTTCTTAGGAATCGAGTCATCCACCCCTTTCTATTTTCCTAGCCCGTCCGAGTGGCGACTCCATTTTCTCCTAGTTTAGGCCCGTGGTCTCTAAGGCCTTGAACCTAACAGTGCTAAAGTCGCAGGAACCATTCCATATGGGAGTGGGGGCGAAAATCCCTGCTCACAGTTGTGACTACACTACGGGATAAGAGAAATTGATTCCGTCGGTCTTTATATTATTCTTATTCTTTCTTATTATGATATTATCCATTGCATTATTCAGACTGTATTATGTGAATGAGTTAGGATGCCTGTGTAACCCGTGTTGTATTATGTGAGGGATACTATGCTTATATTCAAGGTATGGAGATCGAGCATGGCATAACCACTCATAGCCTTGTACCTTTTGGTATATACTTGCAATGGGATCCTAAACCTTTCAACCTAAAAGACTAAAGCTCATGTAATTGGCCTAGTTACTTTCCTTAGGTTTTTACCCAAATTCTTCTTGTTTGACTGTGATTGATTTATCTTGGTTTGAACCATGGCTTATTTGATTTGTTCTTTTTCTAATATGACCTAATTATATTATAAGCTCAAAATAATTTTTCCTTTAAAATCCAAAGAACTAAAACTATTTTCAAAATTTTCAAGATGATCTTTGGACATAAAACTTTTTCTAAAATGGGTCAAAAATTTTCTTTTCTACCTCATGACCCAAATACAAAGCCCGAAATTCATTTTTAAACAAACATTTTTTTTTACAATGGGCTTTTCATTGAATGAGCTTATAAACTATTTAGTTCAATTATGAAATACCAAAAATCAATTGTGGGTCTAATTTACACCAAGAATCATTAATCATGGGCTTATTTTTGGCATGAATCATTAGTTATTTTTTCAAATGCGAAATCTATTATGATAAATATAACATAAAAGCTATTTTTAGTTAATTCAATGAATTAAAACTTAATTAATGGGAATTATCATGGACTGACTTCTATGTTTGAAAATATAACTATTGGTTAAAATCGTCATAGGAAATTTTTTCAAAAACAAAAGATCCCATGTTGATATTTTTTTGACCATGTACCTAGGAAAAGAGACTTGTCATTCGTGTGTGGAAGTTATAAGGTTGGGAGGAACGTCCTAATTATCTTTGTTTGATTGTTACTTGTGCATACATGCATACACGCATTGCATTACATGGCATTGATCCTTTTTGGCTCACAGACCTGGAGTATAGCAGTTCAAGAGCGTACGACAACCTAACCTACACCAGTGATATAGACTCCAGTAGCAACTTAATTAGCTTCTCACCAAGAGCAATGGAGCCTGAACAGATTCAAAGGATGGTGGACGATGCCCTCAATGCCAAGATGGAAGAATTGAAGGAGGCCATGGCTGAGACTATGAAGAGCCAATTGGCTACACTTTTAGGGAACACTACTGAGGCATCTTCCAGCACAAAGAAATCGAAGGACAAAGGAAAGGCTAAGGTTGGTGATGTAGTCTTTGATGATGACAAAGTAGTCATTAATGATAATGATGACTGGGCTTAATAAATCCAAGATCTGCAAGATAAGAAGAAAGAACTAAAGGTTATGGAAAGATCAGCTATGGAAAAGACTGACACTTCAGACATAGAAAAGATGATTGCTGATTTGGAGAAGAAGTTTGAAAAGAAGTTGAAAGCTGATGAGATGTTAGAAATAGACAAACTATTTGAACAAGATGAGGAGGTCCCTTATAAGTTCAAGATTCTTTCCTTCGATAGGTACAATGGTACAGAAAATCCTCACTTGCATGTTAAGCGGTACATCACTGCTATGAAATTTGCCAGAGCTACGAAAGCTCAAACTCTAAGGTATTTCATGCTCTCATTGGATCCTATTATGCAAAATTGGTTCAATACCTTAGATGAAAGTATCCAAAGAGATTAGGATATGCTGTATAAGGCCTTCATCTAGTAGCATGGGTACAATGTCGAGCTGGAAGTTACCTTGATGGAGGTGGAGACTATCAGGAAAAATAAAATGAAAGTTTTGCTGATTATTTAAAGAGATGGAGAAATAAGGTTGCACTTCTCAAAAGGAGGCCGATGAGTCGGACCAAATCAGAATGATAGTCAGAGGCATCCTGCCTAATCTTCGCAAAAGGCTATCTCACAAGGGATTTCAAAGATCTTCTCCAAGCTGGATTGCAAATAGAAGAATGAGAAAAATGGAATATGAGAAAGGAATTGAGAATGGGAAATATGAAATAATTGTGTGTCTAGTATGTTATTCAATTTTTATAGTTCTATGATTGGCGGCATGCCTAGGATGTAACAGTCCCTTGAAGCTGGGTTGGGCATAGCCCTTGAAGCCTAGTTGGGATGTTACATATGAGGTTATCCTCACTATTTGCCTTTGGGGCTAGACGTTTGGCATCACTATGATATGATTTACCTTCAGGGCTAGACACTTGGTGTCAATTTGAACCAAACGGTAACTCTGAAATTTGAATAATGTATTAGTTTATTAGATCCATGCTTGTATGTGAGTTTGTGTGAATCATAAACAAATGAAAAAATTATGTTATTAAATTGAATGGAATACTACATTATGGCATAGCATGCAAATGCATTATGCATTGGCATTGTGTTAAAGTTTTACTTTTATCAAAGTTTATATTGCTAGGCTTTTAGCTTAGCGTGATTGTAATTTTTCAGGCAGGTGACAGGGGAGATCCGATCATATCGGAGAGTTCTTTTAGACCAGGCTGAGTCTAGATTTGAGGTTGCTCATTGAGCAAATTTTTGACACATCAAAAATAAGCCTTTTGCCATCATGTATACATTTTATGTTTTTGCACATTATGAATTCATGTATATTATGTTTATGATTATAAAGTATATGTATTATAAGTTATAAAGACTTTTGGATAAAATGTGTAGGATGGGTTTTTTGTATATGTGTGTTTTGGATATATATATATATATATGAATATGTATAAATGTTTTGAGAAAATATGGAAAAATTGAGAAGTTAAGGTGAAGATGTAGTGTATTGGAAGTGTTCTTTTTGCAGGTTGTGTAATTGATAAATTTTGGGATGTCCAAATTACAGACAAAATTCTGACGAATTTTTTCCAGAGATTTTCATATAAAATGTTTATTTTGAGTTCCTATAACAAGTAAAGAATATTTATATACTATTTAATTTTATATATTTAGTATTTGAAATTTTAAATCAGAAATGTGAAATTTTTTATCAAACTGGGTCGTGAAACTTTTGTACCGTATATGCGTATTCTTCATATACTTGGTGTGTGTATTATACGTGTATAAGGTATAAGGGTGTTACAGCTTCCATCCCATAAACCAAGGAAAATGATGTCACTCTAGTCGGGGTTCGCATGCTTGTTTTGTATCACCGTAAAGCAAAAGAAAGCGTCTCCAACCAATCTCTGTATGTTTTGGTCATCTTGGACAAAATTTTCTTAATTGTCTTGTCTGTCGCTTCTACTACACCATTAGCCTTCGGTCTATAAGGGAAGGAACGGTGATGATGGATTTGGTACCTTGAGAATAAGTCCCTAACTGCTCCCTGAAACTGTACCCCATTGTTCGATATCACACTGTATGGGACCCCATATCTGTAGATGAGATTCTTTTCAATAAAGCTAGCCATTTGCCTTGCCCCTAGCTTGTTGAAAGATTCAGCTTTGACCCATATTGAAAAATAATCCACTATTACTATAATGAAATGGTGACTGTTCAAAGCCATCTGATGTATCTCTCTTATAATGTCAATCCCCCAAGTTGCAAAAGGCCAAGGTGAAGACATAGAATGCAATTCTTCAGGAGGCATGTGATTCAGATTACCATACATCTGACATTATTGGCACTTCTTCACAAACTCAATACAATCTCTCTCCATTGTCAACCAATAGTAACCTTTTCGAATTATCTTCTTAACTAGAGCTAACACATTCATGTGTGGACCACAACATCCCGCATGTATTTCTGACATGATCTGCTCAACTTCAGGCTTCCTCAAGCATCTCAAGTGCACCTCGTCAGGCTATCTTTGATAAAACTCTCCATGAAAGGTGATGTATTGTAAAGACCACTGCCTTATGGCTCTTCTCTCTTCCCTTGTTGCCCCCAATGGGTATTCCTTATTCTCCAAGAACCGTCTTATAGTGTCATACCACGCATCATGGTCTGTATCTCTCTCCATGATTGTTTTATACTCATAGCAAAGAGTTGATGAACTGGTCAAAACCAGGGGCTTAAGAAAAAAGTTGATAGGATTTTTCCATACCGAAGCCAATGTGACTAGGGCATCAACTGTAATATCTGACAAGATACCCTAGAATTTTGGAAATGCTTATTGTTGATATTGAATTAAATGATTCAAAATGTATATATGATTAAGTGGAAAGATAAGAAAGGAAAAGGAAAGTGTGTATATGTTGTATATATAAAGATATATACAACATATTCAAGTCAACTTTATTTATGGTCAAATGAGATTGTTAATTATTTAAAATCGAATTAATGTAAGTGGAGGATGATATTTATAATATTATACTATATTAAATACTTGGTGGGGAATTAATGAAGATTTAAGTGGTTAAGATGTGAGGTTGGTTTGACTTTCTTATTCATCATCTTCTTCTTCTTCTTCTTTCTTCTCTTTGGCCGGCCACCATTATCAACCAAGGGAAAGAGAGGTTTTGTTAATTCCTCACTCAAGATTGAAGGGTGTTTCAAGAGATCAAGTTGGAGTTTGAAGAATTTTCTTCACTTTTGGTAAGTTTCCAACTTGTTTCTTTGTGTTCTTTTTGAGTTTGTGTAATTGATTTTGGGGTATGGTTATTGTAGATGTGTTTTTGGTTGATTTGGTATGTTTGAGAGTGTTTGGTCTTATTAACTTTGATTTTTAGGGTTGGATTGGAGAAAATGTTTAGTTTGGTGAAGAAAACAAGAGTTGTGGGTTGTGTATGTGTTGAGTTGTAATATATGGTTGTGATTGTGTGTTGGTGCATATAATTGATTTGTTTTGATGTTATACAAGTTTATTTTGGTATATTGATGGTTTTGGTTAAGTTTGTTTGGAGTGGAAATAGGTGAAAGAAAGAGGTTTGTTGGATGTGGCATTTTTGGTGTCGATTTCAGGTTTTTAGCTTGACACACCCAGTAGCACGGCCATGTCTTTGGGTGTGTCATTGGTTCTATTTTTAGTATGGGTGATACGACCAGTGACACGCCCATGTCACTGAGCGTGTCACAGCTTCTGTGTTGGAGTAGTATTGACACGTCCAATGATAAGCCCATGTCACTGAGCGTGTTACAGCTTCTGTGTTGGTGGATTGACATGACCGGTGACATGCCCATGTCACTGAGCGTGTCACAGCTTCTGTGTTGGAGTAGTATTGACATGTCCAGTGACATGCCCATGTCACTGAGCATGTTATAGCTACTATGTTGTTGGTGGATTAACACATCCAGTGACACGCCCATGTCACTGAGCGTGTCTCCAACAACATAGTAGCTATGACACGCTCAGTGACATGGGCGTGTCACTGGATGTGTTAATCCACCAACAACATAGTAGCTATAACATGCTCAGTGACATGGGCATGTCACTGGACATGTCAATACTACTCCAACACAGAAGCTGTGACACGCTCAGTGACATGGGCATGTCACCGGTCATGTCAATCCACCAACACAGAAGCTGTAACACGCTCAGTGACATGAGCGTGTCACAGCTTCTGTGTTGGAGTAGTATTGACACGTCCAATGATAAGCCCATGTCACTGAGCGTGTTACAGCTTCTGTGTTGGTGGATTGACATGACCGGTGACATGCCCATGTCACTGAGCGTGTCACAGCTTCTGTGTTGGAGTAGTATTGACATGTCCAGTGACACGCCCATGTCACTGAGCATGTTATAGCTACTATGTTGTTGGTGGATTAACACATCCAGTGACATGCCCATGTCACTGAGCGTGTCATAGCTACTATGTTGTCGGAGAATTGACAAGTTCAGTGACACGCCCATGTCACTGAGCATGTCAAAGCTTCTATGTTGTGGGTTTAGGGCACAGCCAGGGACACGCCTGTGTTGTTGAGCGTGTCATGTGTAGAGTTTGCCCTAGTTAGCTCTTGTCCTTATTTTCTTATGTGTATCACTAAGTGAGAATGTATAATAACCTTTGGATTAGGTTTTGTAGAGAATTAAGTTGCACCAATCCGAGTGTTGAAGGATTCTTGGAAGAGGAGGTTGTTAGATTGGTGTTTATTGCTCTTAGAGGTAAGCACAAACCCTACATGATTGCATACATTTACATGACTTTGGGACTTAACACATTTGGTTGGAAAATGTGTTAGGTTACCTATTATATTGTTGTTATATGAGAATGGTGCTATGGTTTGTATTATGTAAACTATGTGAAATACATGTTGAGTATTCAAAATATATGAACAATGTAATTTGTGATGTGCACTCAAATGATGAAATGTGAAGCCATTGATATTGGCTATAATGATATAAATGAAATATTTGGGGGCATTCTGCCTAGATGATCACTAGAAAGTAAGAATGGATTTGATAATGAAATAATGAAAGAATTGTGTGCCTAGTATGTTATTCAATTTTTAGAGTTTTGTTGTTAGTGGCATGCCTAAAAGTAACAATCCCTTTAAAGCTGGGTTGGGCTTGGTCCTTGAAGCCAGGTTGGGTTGATGCTATGCTCCCTTTGAAGCTTAGTTTGGCCTAGTCCTTAAAGCCTAGTTGGGATGTTACATATGAGTTGTTTCTCATTGTGATAATGATTCGCCTACGGGCTTGATAAATGTGATTATTGGACCAAAACAGTAACTCTGAAATTTAAATGGCATATTAGTTTCTTTTGGTCCCATGCTTGTCTTTGCTTTAAAATGAATCATGAATGATGAAATAATTGAACAATATAAGGAAATATAATGTTATGAAATATGATATCCTTGTATATTGTTTCTAATTCTTGAAAGTTTGACATTGGAATTACATTGAATCATATTGTTATCATGGTTAGTACCACTAAGCCTTTGGCTTAGTGCAATTGTTATTAATCGCGCAGATGATAGGGTAGATCTGGTTGAACCGGAGAGTTCAGCTAGACCGAGTTGAGTCTAGGCTTGTGATCCTTTGTGAAGAGTTGATTTTTGGACTTCAAGATCAGAGACAAACTGCTAAGCATGTATAAACTCTATGTTTTTGTAAATATTGATTTAATATATACATATGTATAATCCGCTACATTTTCAGCTGCTTATTAAATAAATGTTTTGGATAAACTTTGGGTGTAATGAAGATATATGTTTATGTATTCTAACAAGGAATGTTTTATCTATTACTATTTATAATAATGATTTGATGTTAAAGTTTTAAAGATTGGTTTGCTTCAAATAGACTGTGACATCCTTGTATCCGGTATACATATATTACATATTGAGAGTATATATGGTGTATGTAAATGGGGTATAGGGGTGTTATAAATTGTTTACTGGATGGCTCACATTGGCTCTCTTAAGTGGGACGTCGAGTGTTCAATCCGGGGAGGCAACTTTAATGGTTTGTACACCATTAAAGCCAAATAAACAAATCCTGCTGGAGGGCCCGCGAGGGCGGTCCAGTACTGTGGCTGCCTGCCGGGTTGAGGGCTGGGACTACGGTCCACCTGTGGGAGAAAAGGCCTAATAGACCAGTTGTTGTAAGACTGTGCAAGTGGGGTCGTTACATCAACCATCTAGTTTTCTTCTCTTGGTAGGTGTATAAATCTGCACTCCTTGAAATTCTTCTTCATCATGGTCAAATAATGTTGGTATGGTTCTAACTTCTCTTCTTTTAACTCCCACTCTCCATTTACTTGGGATACCACTAACAAAGAATCACCAAAGACTTGAACCTTATCCACCTTCATAATCATCAAGGCTTCCAAACAAAAAATACATGCTTCATACTCCACCATATTATTGGTTGCCCTAAACTTCAACTTCTTAGCTAAAGGGATAAGCTTTCCTTGAGGTGATTCTAGTATGACTCCCAAACCTGCTCCTTTTCTATTCACTGTGCCATCAAAATATATCTTCCATCATTGTACTTCTATGGCCTCTAAATACTCATCAGGAAATTCCAAGACTAGTTATTTACTATCCGGCAATGGTTGCTGGGCCAAGAATGTAACACCCTTATACCCTATATACGTACAAAACATATTTCTAGCATATGTAAAATACGCATATACGATACAAAAATGTCACAGACGGATTTACAAATTTTTTTTTCAATTTAAAATTTCAAATTCTAAATATATAAAAATTAAATAGAATATAAATATTATTTACTTCTTATAAGAACCTAAAATAAATAATATATATAAAAATCTCTGAAAAAAATTCGCCAGAGTTTTATCTGTATTTTGGACATCCCAAAATTTAGCAATTACTCAACCTACAAAAAGAAAACACTCCCAATAATTTCCAATCACCCTCTCAACCATACTTCTCAATTTCACCAATTTTCTCAAGCATTTATACATATAGATATATATAATTTAAAACACACTTACTCTCCCATTTCAAATACATTGACCCAAACATTCTTTATAATATACAATACGTAAAATTCAAAACATAATATATTATGCATAAAACTCAAAATGTACAATAACATAAAAATATATACATGTTGCTGGCAGTGTTTCTGATCTCGATAGCAACTCTACAAGCTCAACTACAAGTCTAGACCCGACCTGGTCTAGAAGAACTCTCTGGCTCAACTGGGTCTACCCTGTCAACAGCGCGATGGAAACAATCGAGCTAAGCCAAAACCTAGTGGTACAAACTTTAATAATAATAATATAACTCAATGCAATACCAAATGCACAATGCATATAGATGTCACATCAATCCACTTTCTTATATTTTTTTTAAATAATTCATAAGCACAACTCATAAACATTATATTACTCAATTGTATCATAATTCATAATTCACAGTAAAACAAAGACAAGCATGGGCCCAAAAAGGATCTAATATGCTATTCAAATTTCAGAGTTACCGCTTTGGTCCATAATTACACCATGTGTCTAGCCCCGTAGGCAATATATATATCCATGGATAATGTAACAGCCCCAATCTCTTGGACCTCAACCCGGCTAGACCCTTAGGCCCCAGTATCTTGGTCCTCAACCCGGCTAGACTGCTACAGTTTTTGAGGCTTACGACCCAGTCTTTTCACCCCAAAAACATCATATTTATCAGCTGGCCTGGTTTACGACCCAGTCTTTTCACCATTCCAGCGTATAGACCGTAGGCAATCATAGGCATGCCGCCAAACCCAGAACTCTGAAAATTGAATAACATACTAGGCACACAATTTATTCATATTTCTCATTATTAATTTCTTTCTCATTTTTACATATTCAATCTAGGCACATTGCCTTATTTTCACATTTTTTTTCACTTTTCTCATTTTTCACATCTTTCTCATCTTTCTCACTTTTCTCATTTTTATCAATATCAATTCATTTCATTATTACACATATCTCATTTTTGCATTCACAACACATTACTTTGGTTATTTTCACATAATATGCATATTTCACATGTTACACAAATTAGCCATTATCAATGGCTTTTCACAATGCATTTAACACATATATGACATTACACATGTCATAGCACATTATGCATACATAATCAATAAACCAAGTAGCTTAACACATTTTCCAACCAAAATGTGTTAAGTCAAAATGTTATGCAAATGTAAATATCATATTCAAAGTTTGTACATACCTCCACTAGCAACCCAAAGCATGCTAAAAACAACCTTCAATCTAATCTTTTTAACTTGCCCTTCACCACTCGGATGAAGAAAATCAATCTCCCTCAATGCCTAAACCAAATGTGATAGCAAGTAATAATTTAGTATCACATTTAATGGCATTTCCAAAATTAAATCATAATTACACATCACTCCTACAAATTTCCAAAAATTTAGCTTTTCCTTACTTCAACATTAGAATTCCATTCTACTACAATTAAATTAGTGTTTTAAGTTTATTTATATTATTAAAAACATATTTTAATACATTTAAATCATTTACATTATAAAAATACACTCTTATATACAAAATCTCAAAAATGGCCTAACCTTCCCCCATTGAAGGTTTTCCATTCCAACACAATCCATTACTCATTCCAAGCTTATATTCATCACTTTTAACACTAAACAACATGCTTAAACAAATAAAATCACACAATTCAACCACTTTGGAAAATCACTTTTCCAAAACTCTAAATCTCCACTTCCATTCTCAAACTCCAACCCAACACCACCAAATCCAATATTTGACTTTAAAATACTTGTTTATGAATCAAAACAACTCATTTGGAATCAATTTGCACAATTAAAATTCATGTTTTCAAAACCCCAAAAATCCATAACCCTAAATTCTCTCTCTTCACCATTCTTTAACCAAACTCCATCATCTCTTCAATCTAACCTTAGAATCATTGATAACTACCCAAAATAACATTATACACACCAATTCCAATAATTATAACATCCTATCTAAAAATCCAAACTCTCACATAATCTAAATTTCTAAGGAATTCAAAGAAAATAGATGGAAACTTACTAATTTTGGTGGAAATCACCAAAAATCCACTTGAAACTTGTTAATTCCTTCAATTTATGGAGTATGGAAGAAGCAAAATCCTTGGTCTTCAATCATCCATGGAAGCCACGTTCTTGAGAAGAAGAAGAAGAAGAAGAAGAAGAAGAAGACTTTTAAATATTCTTTCCTTTTCATCTTTTTTTTAAACCACATATATATATATTAAAATAATTTAATATTTAATAATTTAATTATTTTTTTAATAAATTAAAAGTCCTAATTTCCCTCTTCCATTCAAAATTAATTTTTTTGAATTATTTTATTAATTTTGAATTTATAAAATTTAATTACCAAAATACCCGTTTTTTAAAAAAAGTGTTGACTTTTATATATGTTATGTGTATTTTGCATATATATCATATATATATATATATATATTCCACTTTTTCATTTAAAATCCCTTCATTTTTCATTTAAAACTATTAATTTAATTTATCCTTTTAAATTATAATTTATTTTATAAAATTTTTCAAAAATTAGAAATTTTCAAAAATTTTGGATGTTACAATTCTCTCCCCCTAAAACAAATTTTGTCCCCGAAATTACCTGTCCTCAAGTCTGGAACAAATGGGAAAACTGATTCTGCATCACCTGCTCACTTTCCCATGTCGCCTCCTCAGTGGCATAATTCCTCCAAAGGACTTTCACAAGTGACACCCTCTTATTCCTCAATTCTTTAACCTCTCGTGCTAAAATCGCCACTGGTTCTTCCTTGTAAGTCAGATCTGGACTCACCTCAATGGACTCCACTGACAAGATATGAGATGGGTCAGACCTATATCTCCGAAGCATTGAGACATGGAAAACATTATGTATTCGATCCAACTCAGGCGGCAAAGCTAGTCTATAAGCCACTGGACCAACTCTCTCCAACACCTCATATGGTCCTATGAAACGAGGACTCAACTTCCCTTTGCGGCCAAATCTCAAAATCTTCTTCCATGGAGACACCTTCAGAAATACTTTATCTCCCACACTAAACTCTATGTCTCTTCTCTTTAAATCTGAATAAGATATCTGTCGGTCAGAAGCTGCTTTCAAGCGATCCCGAATCACCTTCACCTTCCCCCCTGTTTCCTTAATCAAATCGGGACCAACTAGTTTACCTTCTCCAACTTCATCCCAACACAAAGGTGTCCTGCATCTCCTGCCATATAAAGCCTCATAAGGAGTCATCCCAATACTCGACTAATGACTATTGTTATAAGCAAACTCAATTAATGGCAAAAATTTGTCCCAATTCCCGGCCAAATCAATGATGCAGCTCCTCAACATATCCTCCAAAATCTGTATCACTCTCTCTGACTGTCCATCTGTCTGAGGATGGAAAGCAGTACTAAAATGCAATCGAGAACCCAGAGCATTATGCAAACTCTTCCAAAACCTCGAAGTAAACCGGGGGTCTCGATCCGACACCAAAGAAACTGGGACTCCATGCAACCTGACTATCTCATTGATATACAGCTCAGCCAACCTCTCAAGAGAATAATCCATCCAAATTGGAAGAAAATGAGCTGTCTTCGTCATCCGATCAACTATCACCCAGATTGCATCATGCTTCTTCTGAGTCAAAGGTAGTCCAGTCACAAAATCCATTGTCACTCGCTCCCATTTCCACTCTGGCACTGATAAAGGTTGGAGTAATCCTGAAGGAACTTGGTGCTCAGCCTTCACTTTCTGGCAAGTGAGACATCTGGATACAAACTCTGCTATGTCTCTCTTCATACCTGATCACCAATAATGTCACTTCAAGTCCTGATACATCTTGGTACTCCCAGCGTGCATAGCAAAAAGTGACTGATGTGCTTCCTCTAATATTATTCTTTTCAATTGTGCATCATCAGGAATACACAATCTATCTCTATACCATAGACTGCCATCATCCCTCACATAAAAGTCTCGACTTTCCCCTTTCTGATAAACCAGCACAATTTTCTGAATTCTCTCATCTGCTAATTGAGCCTCCCTAATATGATCCAACAAGACTGGCCTCAACTGCAACTGAGCCATCAAAGCACCATCATCAGAAGACTCAAATCTAGCATGCAATGCTCTCAACTCAACAAGCAACGAGAGCGAATAAGCAGTCAAACCTGCCAAAGATTTTCGACTCAAGGCATCAGCAACAACATTTGCCTTACCAGGATGATAATCATTCAAACAGTCATAGTCTTTAATCAACTCTAACCACCGCCTCTGCCGAAGATTCAGCTCTCTCTGAACACCCAGGTATTTCAAACTCTTATGATCTGTATAAATGAAACACTTTTCCCTATACAAATAACGCCGCCAAATCTTCAAGGCAAAGACTATTGCTGCTAATTCCAAATCATGCGTTGGATAATTCAGCTCATGCGGTTTCAACTGTCGAGTGGCATAAGCAATGACTCTACCCTCCTGCATCAAAACACAACCTAAACCATTGTGTGAAGCATCACTATATATCACATATGGTTTACCTTCCACAGGCAAGGTAAGGACAGGAGCTTGAGTCAACATCTCCCTCAGCTGCTCAAAACTCGCCTGACAATGATCTGTCCACACAAATTTAACTCCTTTCTGAAGTAATCTGGTGAGTGGTGTAGCTATTATAGAAAAACCCTTCACAAACCGACGATAATAGCCTGCCAATCCCAGAAAACTTCTAACCTCTGTCACAGTCTTCGGTGGACTCCAATTCAAGATAGCCTCAATTTTACCCGGATCAACTCTAATACCCTCTGCTGAAACCACATGACCAAGAAAAGCTACCTGATCGAGCCAGAACTCACACTTAGACAGTTTAGCATACAACTGCTTCTCTCTCAGAGTCTGCAATACGATCCGCAAATGTCTATCATGATCCTCCTCATTACGCGAATACACCAAGATATCATCATTGAAGACCACCACAAACTGATCTAAATATGGTATGAATACCCTGTTCATCAAATCCATAAAAGCTGCTGGTGCATTCGTCAATCCAAAGGGCATCACCAGAAACTCATAATGCCCATACCTCGTACAAAAGCTGTCTTGGGTACATCCACATCTCTGACTCTCAACTGATGGTACCCTGATCTCAGATCAATCTTAGAGAATACTGCTGCTCCCTTCAACTGATCAAAGAGATCATCTATCTGAGGCAAAGGATACTTGTTCTTGATGGTCACCTTATTCAACTGCCTATAATCAATACACAATCTCATGGTGCCATCCTTCTTCTTCACAAACAAGACAGGCGCTCCCCACGGGGACACACTAGGGCGGACAAACCCTTTTTCCAACAGCTTCTTCAACTGCACCTTTAACTCTCTCAACTCAGCAGGTGCCGTCCGATAAGGGGTAATAGAGATAGGAGTGGTACCAGGCAACAAATCGATACCAAACTCCACTTCTCTCTCAGAAGGTACCCCTGGCAACTCATCAGGGAAAAAATCTGGAAACTCGGCAACTGTGGGTATACTTTCAAGCAGGGATCCCACTACTCTAGTATCTACAACATGAGCAAGATAAGCCTTACATCCTTTCCGAATCATTCTCCCAGCTGAAACAGCTGAAACAAACATAGATGAAAGATACCTCTGCTCACTAGATACTATAACATCCCTACCATCCCGTGTTCTCAAAGTAACACATTTCTTCTGACAGTCTACCACAACCCCATGCTTGAATAACCAATCCATGCCCAAAATCAGATCATATTCCCTAAAAGGCATCTCAATTAGGTCACCGAGAAACTCCTCATCTTAAACAACAACTGGACTATCTCGGTGCACCCTGCTCATCACAACACTATGCCCTAAAGGATTTGTCACCAAGACATCAAATCCTAGGGACTCAGAATGCAATTCAGACACAGGCAAGATGGATGCACTTATGTATGAATGCGTAGATCCAGGATCTAATAGAGCATGGACTAAAATACCAAATAAAGAAAATGTACCCGCAATGACGGCTGAAGCATTCGGCTGCCTCTGCATCACATAAACCCGCTGAGATGGCCCAGCCTCATCTGGCCTACTACCTCCGGATGTAGAAACTCCTCTCTGACTAAACCCAGGGTGACCACCTCTACTAAAATCTCTGCCACCGCGACCCCCTCTGACACTGGGTCGAGAAGATGCAGTATCTGCCTACCTAACCTCTGGTGGCTCGGGACAATCTCTAATAAAATGGTCTGATGACCCACATCTAAAACACACTCCCGAAGCACCTCTCCACCAGCAGACACCTCTATGTACTCTACCACAATGAATGCAAGTAGGTGGATTAGGTCTCTGAGCCACTGGAATTGGAGCACTAGCCACTGAAATTGCAGGTCTCTGTCTCTGCTGCTGTACTGACCTGCCAAACTACCCCTGACTCCGACTAAACCTCTGAAAATGTCCCCGCGGCCTCTCTTCACTGATGAAAACCCTGCCTCACTCTGGGGTCTCCTAACTCTGGTCTCCTTAACCCTGGCAGCTGCTGTAAGATTCTGCACCCTCTCAACACTCCTGGCAGCTGCAACTAACTGGGAGAAATCCTGATATCGAGAGCCTGCAATGATGCACATAATAGAGGGTCTCAGTCCCTCCTCAAACCTCCTGCACCTGTCAAACTCGTCAGAAATAATCCCACCAGCATAGTGACTCAATCAGATAAACTCGATCTCATACTCGGTCACTGTCCTAGTATCCTATCTCAGACTTAGGAACTCCATCTTCTTTGCATCTTTATACTCTCTCGGAGTATACTTCTGCTCAAATTCCCGCAAGAAATCATCATAGGTCAGGACTGGTGGATCATCAAGAGCATGTGGAACCGTCTTCCACCAATCATATGCATCTCTCTGCAGAAGAGATCTGGCATAATCAAACTTCTCTTCTGGACTAGCCTGTAACTGAATAAATATCCTCCGAACCCGGTCTAGCCACTGCTCTGCTACAGTAGGGTCTGTAGTACCAACAAAGTCCTCAGCCCCATACTTTCTCAGTTTGTCATACTGCCTCACCGGTAACTGCAGCTGTGGCTGTGGCCGTGGCGGCTGCAGAACTGGAGTCTGCCTCAACAACTCTACCATATGCCATACCCAACCAGGCGAAAGCTCATCAGCTGCTGGTCTCACAGGCACAGAAACAGATGCCTCACCAGCAGATACAACTCTAGCTCCATCTCTACCCTCATCTCGAGCGACACTCTCTGCACAACCCTCAACAGCTTGACGCGGCCAAGACGCCATAACTACCTATATCTGCAAACAATGCAGAAAATACTATATCAGAGATCAGAAACTGCCAGTGCCAATGCATGTATTACAATTAAAAACTATTTTTTAAATCCCCCATTTTCTCTCTCTATCATCCCATCTAGGTCGAGAAAATCAAACCTAGGCTCTGATACCAAAATAAATGTAACACCCTTATACCCTATATACATACAAAACATATTTCTAGCATATGTAAAATATGCATATACGGCACAAAAATGTCACAGACGGATTTACAAATTTTTTTTTCAATTTAAATTTCAAATTCTAAATATATAAAAATTAAATAGAATATAAATATTATTTACTTGTTATAAGAACCCTAAATAAATAATATATATAAAAATCTCTGGAAAAAATTCGCCAGAGTTTTGTCTGTATTTTGGACATCCCAAAATTTAGCAATTACTCAACCTACAAAAAGAAAACACTCCCAATAATTTCCAATCACCCTCTCAACCATACTTCTCAATTTCACCAATTTTCTCAAGCATTTATACATATAGATATATATAATTTAAAACACACTTACTCTCCCATTTCAAATACATTGACCCAAACATTCTTTATAATATACAATACGTAAAATTTAAAAAATAATATATTATGCATAAAACTCAAAATGTACAATAACATAAAAATATATACATGTTGCTGGCAGTGTTTCTGATCTCAATAGCAACTCTACAAGCTCAACTACAAGTCTAGACCTGACCTGGTCTAGAAGAACTCTCTGGCTCAACTGGGTCTACCCTGTCACCTGCGCGATGGAAACAATCACGCTAAGCTAAAGCCTAGTTGTACAAACTTTGATAATAACAATATAACTCAATGCAATACCAAATGCACAATGCATATAGATGTCACATCAATCCACTTTCTTATATTTTTTTTTAAATAATTCATAAGCACAACTCATAACATTATATTACTCAATTGTATCATAATTCATAATTCACAGTAAAACAAAGACAAGCATGGGCCCAAAAAGGATCTAATATGCTATTCAAATTACAGAGTTACTGCTTTGGTCCATAATTACACCATGTGTCTAGCCCCGCAGGCAATATATATATATCCATGGATAATGTAACGCCCCAGTCTCTTGGACCTCAACCCGGCTGGACCCTTAGGCCCCAGTATCTTGGTCCTCAACCTGGCTAGACTGCTACAGTTTTTGAGGCTTACGACCCAGTCTTTTCACCCCAAAAACATCATATTTATCAGCTGGCCTGGCTTACGACCCAGTCTTTTCACCATTCTAGCGTATAGCCCGTAGGCAATCATAGGCATGCCGCCAAACCCAGAACTCTGAAAATTGAATAACATACTAGGCTCACAATTTATTCATATTTCTCATTATTAATCTCTTTCTCATTTTTACATATTCAATCTAGGCACATTGCCTTATTTTCACATTTTTTTCTCACTTTTCTCATTTTTCACATCTTTCTCATTTTTCTCATTTTTATCAATATCAATTCATTTCATTATTACACATATCTCATTTTTGCATTCACAACACATTACTTTGGTTATTTTCACATAATATGCATATTTCACATGTTACACAAATTAGCCATTATCAATGGCTTTTCACAATGCATTTAACACATATATGACATTACAAATGTCATAGCACATTATGCATACACAATCAATGAACCAAGTAGCTTAACACATTTTCCAACCAAAATGTGTTAAGTCAAAATGTTATGCAAATATAAATATCATATTCAAAGTTTGTACATACCTCCACTAGCAACCCAAAGCAAGCTAAAAACAACCTTCAATCCAATCTTTTTAACTTGCCCTTCAGCACTTGGATGAAGCAAATCAATATCCCTCAATGCCTAAACCAAATGTGATAGCAAATAATCATTTAGTATCATATTTAATGGCATTTCCAACATTAAATCATAATTACACATCACTCCTACAAATTTTCAAAAATTTAACCTTTCCTTACTTCAACATTAGAATTCCATTCTACTACAATTAAATTAGTGTTTTAAGTTTATTTATATTATTAAAAACATATTTTAATACATTTAAATCATTTACATTATAAAAATACACTCTTATATACAAAATCTCAAAAATGGCCTAACCTTCCCCCATTGAAGGTTTTCCATTCCAACACAATCCATTACTCATTCCAAGCTTATATTCATCACTTTTAACACTAAACAACATGCTTAAACAAATAAAATCACACAATTCAACCACTTTGGAAAATCACTTTTCCAAAACTCTAAATCTCCACTTCCATTCTCAAACTCCAACCCAACACCACCAAATCCAATATTTGACTTTAAAATACTTGTTTATGAATCAAAACAACTCATTTGGAATCAATTTGCGCAATTAAAATTCATGTTTTCAAAACCCCAAAAATCCATAACCCTAAATTCTCTCTCTTCACCATTCTTTAACCAAACTCCATCATCTCTTCAATCTAACCTTAGAATCATTGATAACTACCCAAAATAACATTATACACACCAATTCGTACAATTATAACATTCTACATAAAAATCCAAACTCTCACATAATCTAAATTTCTAAGGAATTCAAAGAAAAGAGATGGAAACTTACTAATTTTGGTGGAAATCACCAAAAATCCACTTGAAACTTGTTAATTCCTTCAATTTATGGAGTATGGAAGAAGCAAAATCCTTGGTCTTCAATCATCCATGGAAGCCACGTTCTTGAGAAGAAGAAGAAGAAGAAGAAGAAGAAGAAGAAGAATTTTAAATATTCTTTCATTTTCATCTTTTTTTTAACCATATATATATATATTAAAATAATTTAATATTTAATTATTTAATTATTTTTTAATAAATTAAAAGTCCTAATTTTCCACTTCCATTCAAAATTAATTTTTTTTTAAATTATTTTATTAATTTTGAATTTATAAGATTTAATTACAAAAATACCTTTTTCTTTTAAAAAGTGTTGACTTTTATATATGTTATGTATATTTTGCATATATATAATATATATATTCCACTTTTTCATTTAAAATCCCTTCATTTTTCATTTAAAACTATTAATTTAATTTATCCTTTTTAATTGTAATTTATTTTATCAAATTTTTCAAAAATTAGAAATTTTCAAAAATTTTGGATGTTACAAAGAATTATGCTACTGCTCTACCTTTGATTGTTTTTCTGGTTACAAAATCAATCTCAAATTCTTCCAAAATTATCAACCATCAGCCATACTTCCCGATCAAAGAGGGCATCCCCCTTAAATACTTTACTGGATCCAACCTAGAATTGCTTTCACACTATAAGCCTGAAAGTAATGTCACAACTTCTTAAAAGACCAGACCATAGCTATACAGGTCTTTCAATGATACTATACTTAATTTCATAAGGTAGGAGCTTTCTACTCAAATAGTAGACTATGTGCTCAGTCCTTGATTCATTTGCTTGGGCTAGCATAGCTCTTATTGACTCTTCCTCTACTACTAAGTATAGTAATAAAGGTTTACTGGGCTTAGGTGGTTTTAGAACAGGTGGGCACAACAAATATACTTTTATACTCTCAAAGGCCTTTTGACACTCTTCATTCCACTTGATTGGCTGGTTCTTTTTAAGTAACTTAAAGATAGGTTTGCAGATAGTGGTGAGCTTTACTATGAACCTACTAACATTCTGTAACCTACTAATGACCGCTGAACTTCTTTCTCCATCTTAGGGGCTGACATATCCCTGATTGCCTTAACCTTGTCTGAGTCAATCTCAATGCAATTTGGACCAATCACGTGTCCCAACAACTTACCTGAAGTAACCCAAAATACACATTTCTTTGGGTTTAACCTTAGCTTATACTTTACTACTCTATCAAAGAATAACTCTAAGTTTTAGAAGTGCTACTCCCTTGTATCCGACTTCACCATCATGTCATCAACATAATATAGATCTTTAGTTTTTGACCTAGTCCAGTCTGATATTTTTAAATAGTCCAAAATAAAATTTGTGGTATTTTAATATTTATTATTTATTTTAAACTAAATAATATTTATTACTTATAATATTTATTTTTAATAATAAAAATAATAAAATAAAAAATAAAATTGACGACGGGCAAAATCGGTGACGAAATTTTTCGTCATTGGCGACAAATTGGCTGCGGGCCAATTTTTCCGCAATTGCGGCAGAAATGCGCGCAGCTTATGCTCCCAGCCAGCAGCACCCTACAGCAATTTTTACCAGTACAACTTTCTCCAGTGCAGTTTTTTCGAAACTATTCTACTTGGTTTTTAATTTTATTTCCTAAACGGTTTTTATTTCCTTAACCAATTAGTATTAGGTTTTTATTTTTTCTTATAAATACCGCATTAAAGACACAGAATAGGGGGATTGAGATTTTTCAGCCAGAGAGAGGATCGGACTTTGGGGATTGAGACTTTTGGAATTTTATTCAAGAACTATCTGAATTCCTTTTGGCAGTTGATTGACAATCTCAAGCTTGAATGATCAAGAGGCAGCAAAAAACATACAACCCATTAAAGGCAGCCCACAATGTCTTTGTTATTGTTCAACCATAATTCAAAATTGTGGTGGAACCAACAACGAAGGTTTGAATTTCTACATACTTGTTTATGTTTACAGTAGCTTCATCACTCAATTAAATCAATTATTTAAACATACAATAGATGATGTTTTTGTTAGGCACATTGATCAATTGTTCTACTTGGCATCTAAACTCTATTTAAAACCCTACAAAGTATGTTTTCAAAACCTTAATACCTTAATGCCTGTAAACTAATTTATGAAATCTAAAACCCTAATTACACTTTTCTAAAACCACAAAACAATAATCCGTTTCCTTAAAACCCTAATGAAATCTATTTTTCTGAAGATTCACAATAGCATATTCTTTCCAAATACCTAACTTAAAATACTATTTTTATGATCTTCAATCTTATTTACTTAAACCTTAAACTTAATATTATTTCACGTACAACTTCCTAAACCCTAAATACAAAACATCCATTCTTTAGATTCGAGCCCGAACTTATTTCAAAACTAATCTCTAATTCAAACATCCAGTAGCCTTATTTTTTCAAGTATCAAAATCTTTAACCCTAATTAATTCTTCTTTCTAAAATCACACAGTAGCATCATTCTTTTAAAAAATAACATTAGTTCCTTAAAATCTCAAAACCCTATTTTCTAAATCTTAAACCCTAAAATCTTAATTTTCAACACCAAAACCTACAACCCTAAAAGCCAGTTTTTAAAATCTTTCAGGGCGTGGCCCCCGACCCAGCAAGGGGCTCTGCCCCCTTGACCCCAACCCGCTAACCAACTAGCGGGAATGCTGTATGGGCTGGTCAAAGGGGTCAATATTTATTTGTGTATTATAAGCCTTTGTGTTTAACTCCCTTTATTTAAAAATCGTAATTTGGCTATTAAAATTCTAAAATCCTAAATTTATACATTTATTACTTTATTTAATTTTAAATTTGATTATGTAGTTTATTATATGTTTTGATGATTGATTTACTTAATTTTGATATTTGATTTGTTTATCATGAATGGATGATTTTTTTATTATTTTTATTTTGGTATTAAAAATTGTAAGAGGTATGTTTCCATGATTGGGTACCTCATTATTTAATCTTTATATAATTTAGATTATTTTCATATTTTGGACCAATGTAAAGGACACATTTCCACCTTTCGGTGGGTGTCCTATTTAGTTTTAGATATGGATGATGTAAGGACATGTTTCCATCCTTGGATGGGTGTTCATTTATTTATTTTGTTCGGACATTGTTGTGATTTTAATAAAGTATTTATTTATTCTTATGATCACATGTAGTATGGATAATATCATTATATTTAAAAATTTTATAGTATTAAGACCTAAAAAGGAGGCCGGTTCAAATGAACCGGGCATTGTGGGGGTGCTGGGCCATTTCTCACATTCCCCACACGTACCCAACTTTCCAAACCCATTAGGGGGTTGGGGATTCCTTAGGAATTGAGTCATCTACCCCTTTC
Organism: Garcia nutans; assembly: GCA_947685225.1. NCBI lineage: Eukaryota > Viridiplantae > Streptophyta > Magnoliopsida > Malpighiales > Euphorbiaceae > Garcia > Garcia nutans. The sequence continues at coordinate 33,771,954 of CANTUV010000013.1, forward strand.
TATTTTTTCAGCCTGTCCGGGTGGCGACTCCATTTTCTTTGGGTTTAGGCCCGTGCTCTCTAAGGCCCCGAGCCTAAATAGTGCCGAAGTAGTAAGAACCATTCCATCGGGAGTGGGGACGAAAATCCCTGCTCACGCATAAACCTCAACTTCCTTATATCATGTAATGAAACAAAGTGGTGGCCATCCTTTGGCAGGCTGCTCCGGCATTCTTTAACCCAAATGGCATCACCCTATAACAAAAATATATTCCATGTAGTAATGAAGGCAGTTTTGGCTTTATCCTCTTAGACCATTAACACTTGGTTGTATCTAGAAAATCCATCTATGAATGAGTGTAGCATGCTAAAGGCTGCACTATCAATAAGGACATCTAGATGGGGTAAAGGAAAATCATCCTTAGGGAAAGCCTTGTTTAGGTCTCTATAGTCCATGTAGACCCTAATTCTTCCATCTTTCTTTGGCATGGGAACTATGGTTGCTAGCCAATCCGAATAATCTATCACTTCAAGAAACTTTACCTGTATCTATTTAGTGACTTCTTCTTTAATCAATTTTGCCCATTCTAATCTTAACCGTCTAAGTTTTTGTTTGACAGGTTTCATATGAATGTAAGTAGGAATCAAGTGCTCGGCTATGTCTCGATATATTCCAGGCATGTCCTCATAAGGCCAAGCAAAAACCTATTCATATTATTTAAATATTTTTTCTAATCTGTCTCTCTCTCATCCGGAGTAAGGTCAGATACTATGCTAATATTTTTAGGATTATCAGTTATTCCCAAATTTAATGATTGCTCCTCAATATAGTTAATATTAAAAATGCTCATGTAACCACTATTTGAATGTACGCAACCATAAGGAAAAATATCACACAAGTAAGCGAAATCAGATTTTATTGCATTTATCTTGGAAAAGAAAACATCATTGTCCTCATACAAAGCAGACAAATTAAAATCAAAATCAAAATTATTGTTCACAAAATCATAAACCAAAACATCTTCAAACTTCTCTTCAACTAAGGCAACAATTTTCTCTAGAGTCTTCTGGCCTTTCAGGATAGCTTCCTTCTTTCCTTATAGATTAGGCTCCTTGTCAGCTAGTAGGATGAGCTCTTTCTTCATTTGTTCAACCAGTTCAACAACATCAGCAAAAAGCTCAAAACCCGGGATCAATTTTCCCATGAACATGACTAGCTCGGGTTTCCCTTAGAGTGGTACCATGTTGATCTTTGACAAAAACCTCTTCAAGTGGTAGGAAGATCATCTTCTCATTCTTCTTTGGCTGAACATTTTTGTTAGCTTCCTCATATCCCAACCCTTTCTTGGAAGTCCGAGTCTTAAAATATGAAAGTTTTGTCACACCTGTCTTACCCTTTCCAAGACCAACACCAGGTAGGTAGTTCATATTTTTCATCATAGCCAAGACCTTGGGGTCTACCATTTTAGCATCAGAAATTACAGTTACTTGAAACCATTAAAAGGCCTCTCAATCATCAAAGCATTTACCACTTCATTATCTTCGCCCTCGATGACCACTGTCTCATCCTCGTTTGGGAACTTGATCTTTTGATGGAGTGTAGAAGGAACTCCCCCAAGAGGATGAAACTAGGGTCGTCCCAATGGTAGTGTGAAAGTGACAGGGATATCCAAAAATACAAGCTCTACAATAGATTCAATAGGGCCAGCTTTCACAATAGTTTTGAAAGTTCCCTTAGCATGCATCTTAGTATTATCATAAGCCCTAATTGTGACCTCTGTTGGGCTTACATCCCTTGTTGACATAGAAAGCTTCAGTAAGATTTTAAGTGGGCGGACATTTAGGCAGACCCATCATCAACCATTACACATGGAGTTCTCTTCCCTTTGACATCAACTTTGATAAAAAGAGGGCAGACATGGTCTCGTCCTTCTTCTGGCAAATCAACATCCAAAAAATACACCATTCCCACATCAGTCTTCTTCTGATCTCCCTCACATTTCATCACCCCCACAATCTTTACAAAATTAACCAGCTCTTCTGGCATTATAGAAGTGGAAATTGGCATGCTAGCCATAGCCTTGGCTATTGTTTCTCGATGCTTCTTTGATGTAGCTAGTAAATCCCATATGCTGATACTAGCTTGTGTTCTTTTCAATTGCTTAAGAATGACATCTTCTTCATCTTCTTTGTTCCCAGCTTCTACTTCTTTTTCCTTATTAGCTTCTACTTCCTTTGGTGATGGCCTTGCATAAGGCTTACCAGATAGGGTGTTCATAACTTCATCTTCTTCAGGCTCAGACTAGGTCCACTCTTCCTTTTTGGGCTCAGAATCATCTTCACTATTAGTTGAGTCCCAAAACTCACTTACAAACCAAATGGCCAATTCCTTTTCAACCACAACTCGCTCCATCTTGCTTTGCACCACTTCTTCTTTAGCTGCCTCTCCATCTACATCTTGGAAAGAAGACATGACAAAACTTTCACGCAAACCTTCTCCAATCATGAAAGTTGCCGATGGTGGTATTCTGTTGAACCTTGGCAATGGATTATCCTTGGTGCTAGGCTTGTTGGGTTCAGGCAAATTCCCACTATCAATCAAATTTTGGATCTCATGTCTCAACCTCAAACACTTGTCCATCTTGTGCCCTTGCATTTGATGGAATTGGCAGAATGCCTTAGCATCAAAGTTAGGTGGAAGAGGATTAGGCAAATGACAAGGAGTCAAGGGTTGTAACAATCCCTTCTTTTGTAGCTTATTGAGAAACTAAGATTGTAACACCCCTTCCCAGCCTACATGTGTAAGCCGAGTAGAGGCGCCACACTAACCTAATGTTGCTACCAATTTTACTTAGTCAAATTTTAGTTCTGGTTTTTACAGAAATTTGGCCAGAGGTTCGCCTAGAAATTTGGTCCCAAGTGTCGACAAAACTGGTCTTTCTGACTTTTGAAAATATTTTTACACAAACCAATGCGAACACAATTAGTCTCAATACACTCCCAATGAATCCCCCTTATAACCTCAACTACTAACCTGCAAGAAGAATTCACACTTCTAGTACAAAATAAAGTAGAGGTTTATTATTATTACATACTACTAACGTACAGTATAACATTATAATTCTCAATCTTATATATACATATACATGCCACAACTAGTTAACTCATAATGGAAACTAAGAGATCTACCCTGAGATGCTGTGGGTCTGGTCATCGCTTCCCAAGAGTTAGCTACTGCTCCGAACCTACGAGTCAAGGAAAACTTAACTCGCTGAGCAATGTCGCTCAGTGGGTACTTTACCAATGAAAATAAAAGTAAAACATGAAAGCATTTGAAATAAAAAGGAAACAATTAAATAAAAAATCAACCAACATTAAACCAATGGAAGTTATTGTACATTCGGTGTACATATGCTTTTAACAAATGTAAAAACCATAATTCAAACTCATTTTGCATTACGTAGTTTAAAAAAAACAGGACTTTGGCTCTACTGGTATATAGGGAACCATAGCGATAAGACAGTGGCCCTCACCACTGTAACATAGGTGGCCCTCACCATCATTATCATATCACAGGAATGGCCCTCACCATCCTAGTTATAACCAATGGCCCTCACCACTGGCTTCAATGGCCCTCACCATTGAGTTCAGATCATAACAATTCAATCACAATATCAAGCAGTACTGCATAAGTTAGTATAGTGCACCATGCCCTTATCTACCACCCCCAACTACCCAGCAGAGCGTAAAGGTTAAAATGATTCAATTTAAGTCTCAAACTTCATTTTAGAATGACTCGAGAAATCATTTTAATTCCCATCGCGCTTTGCCATTTACGTCGCGCACCACATTCAAAGCTTCCCTAATAATGTAATGAAGACTTAGACACTTCCCTTTTAAAATAACTTGATTGTTTAAATCAATTTGGACTAAATGGAGTTCATAAACTCTTTTACCAAAATCATTGGAAACATTAGATTTCATTTGAATTTAAACAACCCAATCACCACATGGATTTTAAAAATACCACTCAAAAATTGAATTCAAATTCAAACAACACATTTATGCATCCATAGCAAAAGTTCCATAGATAAAGTTTTGGTAAGAAAATGAAAGGAAAATTAATTCTTCCAAGGTAAAGTACCAAACCTTGTTCTTTTAATTCCCCTTTGCTTTTCCTTCTTCTCCTTCCTTAATCTTTGTTTCTCCTTCAAGAAATTCAAGAACACAACCTTAAACATAAACCTTAGAAATTTAGAACAATAAGCTACCCTCCAAATTCATATGAATTTCTACCTAGATTAACCATATCTCATCATTAATCAACATATTTTTCCATTAAATTCATTTTCTAACCATCCTACAAACTTTCCCCAAATTCAACCTTTATGAACTCTAATTTCCAATCTTCCAATAGATATATAAATACTTAAAATTGATACTAGAATTGAATCCTACATGCTTTAAAACCTTAAAACTCACCTTGAACTTGAATCAAACTTGACAAAAATTAGAAATTCTTTGGTGTTCTTCTTATGGAGGCCGACGGTTTGGGAGAGTTTTTAGGGGAGATTTTGTGTTCTTCTTGCTATGATATATAGTGGAAATGATGTCCACTTTTGGGGTGGATGAATGCTTTAAGGCCATTTGTCCATCCCTTTTACTTTTCTTCTTTTAATAAATTCTAAATGGCTAATTATGATTGGCCATCAAAAGATATTTATATTTTTCTTCCCAATTAAATCCTCCAACTTGTCCCACTTCCCATTTGGTACCCCAATTTGTTCCATGTCACCCATATGGTACCTACATGGAACCGGGCCCATTTTACGCTCCGGCGATTAATCGATCGTATCTTTTAAACCGTACAGTTTCACGAGGCAAACTACATATGGTTTTGATCCTTTCGACCTCTACTTTCTATTTTTAAAGTCTATTTTAGGTTTCCAAGTCATTTTAAAAAATTACCAATAAGCCCTCGACTTTTTACAAAATTTCCTTTAGGTCCTTTCTTTGCTCGGGTTTGCCCGGGCTCTATTTCTACTGACGATCATTTTATATTCAACCCCTCGACGTCCTCTGCGCACTCGTGTGTTTATTTCCTACTTTGGATTCATGTATAAATTTTAATTGATAATGACCAAAATGCCCCTAGTTTACATGTCTTCGTTTCTCTCTAACGGGGCGTTTCCTGGAAAAACCGTTACGCGTTGTTGTGGCCCGATTTTTCTCTACTCTCCATTTTTGGAGTCTGTTATGTGCACTATTAAGAACCTCCAGTACAACTTTTGGAAATTACAGTCACCTCCCCAAAACTTTGCATTTCTTGAATTAGGTCCCATTGGTCCTATAGCCTTATCTGGGGCCGTTGTCAGGAATTGACTTCTCCTTTCCCCTTCTCTCACTATGCACATGCTTGCCATGCATAAATGCGGTGGGCGGATGTGACAAAGATAGTGGCATCCTCAATTATGAAAACTGCCTCCTTGCTCCTTAACCAATTGTATTAACACTAGCTGCCTTTTTTGTGCTCTGATTATAGGACTGGTAGTTCCTTTTCTCGTTCTTTCTTGCCAAAAAATGGTTCTTTTCCCTTTCCCATTCTTCAATTTGCAAACCAGCTTGCTGAAGGTATTTGAAATCCCAGATGAGTATATGAGACATTCTTTCACGGAGACTAGGCAATACCCCTCTCATAATCATCCTAATATGATCCAATTCATTCGGCCTCTTCTTGAGCAATGAAGCCTTATTCCTCCACCTCTTCACATAGTCAACAAAGTTCTCATTTGGCTTTTGTCTAATGGACTCAACTTCCATTAAAGTAACCTCTAATTTAGCATTATACCTGTATTATTGGGTGAAGGCCTTGTATAGTAAATCCTAGCTCTTTTGAGTACCATCCTCCAAGGTGTTTAACCACTTTTGGACAATAGGATCCAATGAGAGCATGAAATACCTTATAGTTTTAACTTTGGTAGCTCTAGTAGACTGCATAACAGTGATATATTGCTTCATATGGAGATGGGGATTTTCAGTTCCATCGAACTTTGCAAAGGAAAGCATCTTAAATTTGTATGGGACCTCTTCATCTAGCTAAAACAACTTGTCGACGTCTGACATTTCTTCATTTTTTAGCTTCTTTTCAAATTTCTTTTCCAAATTAGTAATCAACTTCTCAACATCTAAAGTTTCAACCTTTTCTATGGCTGATCTTTCAACAACCTTCGGCTCCTTCTTCTTATCTTGAGAATCTTGAAAATATTGAGCCCGGTCATCATCATCATCAATGACTACTTTGTCATCATCAAAGGCTACTTTGCCAACCTTACCTTTCCCTTTATCCTTTGATTTCTTTGTGCTAGCAGATGCCTCAGTAGTGTTCCTCGAAAGTGCATCCAGTTGGCTCCTCATAATCTCAGCTAGGGCCTCCTTCAGTTCTTCCATCTTGGCATTAAGGGCGTCGTCTACCATCCTTTGAATCTTTTCGGGATCCATTGCTCTTGGTGAGAAGCTAATTAAGTTGCTAATGGATTCTACGTCACTGGTGTAGGTTGGGTTGTCGTATGCTCTTAAATTGTTGTACTCTAGGTTTTCTGATGCAGAAAGGATCAATGACATGTTATGCAATGCGTGTAAGCATGTATGCATGTATGGACAAACAAATAAACAAAGGTAATTAGGATGTTCTTTTCAACCTTATAACTTTCACACACGAATGGTGAGTCTCTTTTCCTAAGTATATGGTCAACAAAATACCAACATGGGATATTCCATTTTCGAGCAATTCCCTCAGACAATTTTAACTTATAGTTATATTTTCAAACATGGAAATTAGTTTATGATAATTCCCATTAATTAGGCTTTAATCCATCCAGTTAAAACAACTTTTATGCTATATTGGATTAAAACTAAATTAAGAGCTTTATTATAAATAGATTTCTCACTTAAAAAAGTAACTAATGATTCATGCCAAAAATAAGTCCATGATTAATAGTTCTTAGCATAAGCTAGTGTAGACCCTTAAATTTTTGCACGGATTAGGTTTAAGAAGCTTACCTTGTTCTATTATAATTTTAAGGAATCTAGACCTAATTTATGACTTAAATATTAGAGGTTCCAATTGATAGAAACCCTAAATTAAATCTGTTGGCCCAAATTAGAAGTTTTCGGTCCAGAAATTGAAAATTATTCAACAGATTTGAGTCGAGACAAGCCAAAATTGACATGAGCTATGGCTCATATTGATTTGGACCTTCCAAATCGATATGGGTTGGCCCCATATCGATTTGGAATTTCCAAATCGATATGAGCCCCTCAAAATCAAAGTTTTAACCGGCCATTTAATTTCCTAATCGAGTGATAATTCTTTTAAGACTCGGATTAGGTTTAGGGTTAAGTTTTTTATTTCCTATAAATACGTGATTAACACATAGAGATGGGGACTTTGGAATGGAAGCAAGGCAACAATTTGAAAATTAAAAAGAGACACAGCAGGAAAGAAACAAAAAAGGACAGATAAGTAACATGTGATTAACAGATGAATTGATTGATAAAAATTGAACATATTATTAAAAGAAGCAGCAAGAAAGGAAGAGAACAATCTAAAAACAAGAAAGCAAAGTAAAATGGCAGTGCTGATCTTTGGATCACTGATTCTTCAACCAAGAACCAATTACTCTTGGCAGAAAGAAAATGATAGCTTGGATAAACACATCAACTTGGCGGAGCCTACAACACAAGTAACATTCTTATTAACCGATCCAGTTAAATGTATTGATTAATTTCAACATTTAACTTACTGTGTCAATAATTTATGAATAGGATTTTACAATAATTTTTGCAATAACTTATAAATTTATCATCCAATCATCCGTAACTCTAATTACAATTTATACTTTAGAATTACATCATAGTATTTTTCAGTGCTAGTTTACATCAAACCGTAATTGTGCATTATTTTAAATTTTCATTTGTATTTTAAATCTTGTTTTGTATATATTAAATCTTAGGTTAAGGAAAAAACCTAATTTCCCATCTAAAGCCCTAGAAAACCATGTTTCAAGTTTAAAACCCTAGAAACCCTAATTCATATATCAAAACCCTAACTTTGCATGTTTAATTTTAGTTTCATTAGCAAAATCCTTAATTCCATAAAAAAACTTATTCTGCAAATCGTATATCTATCAGGGGCACTGCCCCCGATCCCCGTAAGGGGCTGTAATGTTTAAAAATTTTAAATACTGAACTCTTAATTTAATATTGATAATTGATAGTGAATTGTGAAATAAGTGTGTGAGCGGGGATTTTCGCCTCTACTCCTAGTGGAATGGTTCTTGCGACTTCAGCACTGTTTAGGCTCGGGGGCCTTAGAGAACACGGACCTAAGTCTGAAGAAAATGGAGTCGCCACCCCGGACGGGCCGGGAAAAAGAAAGGGGTGGATCACTCGATTCCTAAGGAATCCCCAACCCCCTAATGGGTTCGAAAAGTTGGGTACGTGTGGGGAAGGTGAGAAATGGCCCAGCACCCCCACAACGCCTGGTTCATTAGAACCGGCCTCCTTTACAGGTCTTAATATTATAAAATTCTTAAATATAACAACATTATCCATATTACATACAATAATTAAAATAAAGCATCGACATATTGAAAATTAAAACAATGTCCAAGCAAAACAAATAAATGGACACCCATCCGAGGATGGAAACATATCCTTACATCCCATGCCTAAATAGGACACCTACCGAAAGGTAGAAACATGTCCTTTACATTGGTTCTAAAAAAGAAAAGCAATTTAAATTACATGATATTTAACTAATGAGGTACCCACCAAGTGGAAACATACCTCTTACAACATTTGGAAATCTAAATAAATCGATAAAAGTAAATAACCATTCATCGTAAATAAATCATTCATCAAAGGTATCAATCAAAATATAGAATAAACATCCATCCATGATAAACTAAACAAATCAAGCATTGAACTTAAATAAATTAAAGTATATAAAATAAATCAAAGCATAATCAAATATAAAATTGAATAAGGCAAATAAAGATTCAAATTAGTGCTACTGTTTCTATTTAAGATTCTTTATTTCATGTGTTTAGGATTTTTGGAATTTATGGGTTTATGTTACTGTGACTTTTAAAAGAATTGAAATGGAGCAAAGTTTTATAATTTACGAGGTTGATAAAGTTCTTTGATTAACCAAATTAGTGTTTGAGAAGTGAAATCATGAAATTAGGGTTTGAACACTAAAATATTTAGATTTGTGATTTATGGTTAATGAATTGTTGTTTTGGCTTACTGTGTTTGAATTTTAATATTTATTTTATAAGGTTTTAAAGTTCAAAGGATTAGTGTTTAGAAAAATTAGGGTTTAAGGTTTTAAGGGAGTTAGGGTTTACTGTTTTGGATTTTGGAGTTGAATTAGGGTTTTAGAATTTTTTAATTAGGGTTTCGGAGAATGCATTAGGTTTTAGAATTTGAAAATCAGTTGATAATTTTATGAAGTTTTATGAAAATAAACAAAACGGTTTAAGGTTTATATAAACAGAAAAGATGTTTTTAGGGTTTGTGGAAAGAAACAGACTCAAATTTAGGATTTTGAAAAGAAACAGGTTCAATTAGGGTTTTAAGATTTAGAAAAAAAATAACATTTTTAAGATTTTTGGAAAACAAATAAACAAATTAAGGTTTTTAAGCTTTAGAAAAGGTAAATTAAAGTTCTTAGGGTTTTTTGATTTTGAAGAAACAAAAACAATTATTTTTGATCTATAGTGATGAAGCTACTGTGAATTCATGAAGAAACAAATAAAGAAATTCATACCTTCGTTTGTTGGTTCCACCAAAAATCACTTCTTGGATGAACAAGAACAAAGACAAGCGTAGCTGCCTTTGATGGATTGAAGTGCTTGTTTGCTCTCTCAAAAAAGTCCGATTGATTCAAGGTTTTCCTCCTCAATTTCTGTCTCAATTTCTCCTCCCAATTTTTTATCCAAATTTTTCTCCTCCCAATTTCTCCTCCCAATTTTCGATCCTTTTTGTGTTGTTTTTGGTCTTATTTATAGAAGATTTTTTTGATTAATTCTAGTTATTCATGGAATATAACATTGATTGAGAAAAGGAAACCGAAACCTAATTGTATTAGGTTTCGAAAAAATTTGCGTCGAAAAAATTTCGCTGGCGAAAAAAAACTGCTGCAAAAAAATTGCGCTGGTAAAAAAAAAACTGCTGAGGAAAAAACATGCTAGCAAAAAATTGCCGCAGCTGGCTGAGGGCTGCGGGCGAAATGGCCCTAGGTCATTTCGCCGCAGCTCTTTTCGGCGATGAAATTTTTTGTCGACGATTTTTTTATATTTTGTATTTTTTATATTTATATTTTTTATATTTTACTTTTTTTATTAATTAAAAATTAGATACTAAAGCAAATATTATTTAATTAAGATAACAAAAATTATTTTGGACTAATTAAAATATATTGGACCATACTGGATAAAAAAATTAAGAGTTTACAGTTTGCTCCCTGCTTAAATGATTTGAGACTTTAGTGAAAGAGAGTGAAAAGCAATAAGACATAATTTTTGAGATGGTTGAGGTTTTGGGTTCTGGACCCGGTTCGAGTTCTGGACTCAAGGATAATTTTAGTTTCTGGACCTAAGAAAAATTTGGGTTCTGGACCCGAGCTAAGTTCTGGACTTAGAAAAGATTCTAGGTTATGGACCTAAGGATAATTTGGATTCTGTACCTGAGCTAAGTTATGGACTTAGAATGGATTCTAGGTTCTGAACGTAAAGATAATTTGGGTTCTGGACCCGAGCTAAGTTCTGGACTTAAGAAAAATTTAGGTTCTGGACCCGAGCTAAGTTCCGGACTTAAAAGAGATTCTAGGTTCTGGACCTAAGAAAAATTTGGGTTCTGGACCCGAGCTAAGTTCTAGACTTAAAAGAGATTCTAGGTTCTGGACCTAAGGAAAATTTGGGTTCTGGACCCGAGCTACGTTCTAGACTTAAAAGAGATTCTAGGTTCTGGATCTAAGAAAAATTTGGGTTCTAGACTTGAGCTAAGTTCTGGACTTAGAAGAGATTCTAGATTCTGGACCTAAGGAAAATTTGTGTTCTGGACCCGAGCTAAGTTCTAGACTTAGAAGAGATTCTAGGTTCTGGATCTAAGGGTAATTTGGGTTTTGGACCCGAGCTAAGAATTTTTTATTTCAAAGAGTTTGGCTAATTTTTATGAATATGTCTTCTTCTTTGCCCCCTTGCGAGTAAAAATATTTATGCACACGCAAGTATTTGAATGATTAAATTGAATAATTGAATTTACTGTTTATTCACTGTGCAATCACTGTTCATCCACTATTTACTGTTCATAAATAGTAAATTACTATTCATAAATAGTAGTAAATTGTATTTTACTATTGGAAACAGTAATTACTATTCATCAATAGTAATATTTACTATTCATGAACAGTAAAAGTTACTTTTGAATTTTATTTTTTTCCTTGCCGTTTCTCTATATAAACCCACGAGTTACTTCATTTGGTTCACAACAAAACTTCTCAATTTCTATAATTCTCTCAAATTCTTTCAAATTTAGCACATAGTTTTCAAAAAAATGCATGCTTCAAGGTCAGAGACTCATTCTAATGCTGAGTTATTAGAGTTTATTCGACATCATGAAGATGGAAATATAGATCTACTAGCCGGGATGCCGCTTCATCGAAGTTCCAACGAAAAGAGCGCGGTAATTATTTTTCTCTTTCTTTTTTTCTTTTCTTGATTTTTTTCATCTTTCTGTTTTGATTTTTGATTTTTTTTCTTTTTCTTTTTTTTATTTTCTGTTAATTGTTTATATTTATATTTTTTATTCTTTATTACTTTGATTTTTTATTTTTTATTTTTGTTTTATTATATTTTTAGTTATGTTTTTATATTATTATTTTTTAGAAAATTTAGGAAAAATAAATTAATTTAAGCAGATTGAACAATACGAACTTACCTGGTACTAACTTACCTGGCTCCGTGTTAGCATGATCGTTGCATTGTTCGGGCCGGAGGGTGTATCTATAAAGCCCGACAATGGTACGATGTAGTGCCTTCTCAGGTAAGGCAGATTATCTGAGATTGCAGCTTTGAGAACTTCATCTTACAGTTACCATCCAAGGAGTATCAGATAGACCGGAGCGTAGTCCAGGCACTTGCAGAATAATGGTTGGACACAACCCACACTTTTCACTTGTCCATTGGAGAAATGACAATAGGTCTGGTCGATTTTACTGCTATAACCGGCCTTCGATATGATGGTGTTCTGGTTCCTATGACCAATGATATTTTAACATTTAAAGAAATTCAGGAATTAATTGGTGTGGAACCATCATATAAAGGGCCTTTTAAGATAAAAATTGAATCGATTCGTAGTTATTGGATGAACTACGAAGGACGGGTTCACAGAGACACGGCCCAACAGTATGCTCAAGGGTTTTTGTTATATTTGCTTGGGTCGACCATCTTAGGCAGCACTAAATCTTCCATCCACTTGTCAGTGTTGAAGGCCCTTTTTTATTTTAGGACAGTACCATCTTCTGGCTACGGTGAAGCTGGTCTTGCCTGTCTTTACCATGGTCTTGATAAACTTTGTCGAAATAAGAAGTCTTTTGTCGGCTTGATGGCGGTTGTCGAGGTATTCTTCCTCCACCAATGTCATTTCCACTCTTTTCTTGCATGAATGTGATCTTTATTATTATTGTAGGCATGGGCATACGAGCATAATCTTTTGAGGGTATCCGGTATTTCCCAAGAGAGAGTCGGGTATCCGAGATTAAATTTTTGGTTGTCAGATCGTGTGGACATTCCTGGCTCTCACCATGTGCATACTTACTGCTTTGTGTTGAGCCGCTTAACCTGGGACCAGGTAAAATAACATTAGTACACTTTAAATTTTATGTGAAAATTTACTTACCTTATGTTATTTTGCAGGTGAATTTGGCTTGGTGGAACCCAGAATAGCGGACAAACTGGTCTCCTTTCATGAGGGCTACGCTATCTTTCCAACATTCTCGCTGAGTCATCGCCGGCCTAGTGTCTCGTGGCTGGTTTCTCGGAGAGAGAGTTTATGAGTGGTTTCTCAGTCCAGAGTGGCGGAGGATTCCAATGCCTTGCCCGGAATACACTTTAAATATTGTGTCGATGTTGGAGGATGTCCGGTGGCCAACTCGGTATGGTTATGGTTTTGAAGGATTTCTCTATCCGCCGAGTGCATCTTATGCCCACTTTATTCAAAGAAGGCTCTTGAACTTTAAGTATCTCCTGTCGGTGTATGGGAGATTCCCGAAGAAAATGAGGGTAGAGATGAAGAGGAATATCACAGAGATGCAGGAGAGTTTGTTCCACATCTCGGGGCTAGTACTTCTCAGGCAAAACTTTTACCATTTTTCTCTTGCAACTGCTTCTTTCTTTTTTGATTCTTTAATGACTATTGCAGGACCTTCTTTTACTGCCCCTTCGTTTGCTCATTCTAGCCTGCCAGACATGCCATCTCATTCGCAGGGCATTGATATGAACCACCTGGTGAGTTTTCTTATTTCATGGTAATTTATGCTATATGTATTCATGATTATGTATGCTCTTACCCTTTTCCTTTATGGCGTACAACAAATGCTTGAAGAACAAAATAGGAAACTTCAAGAAGAGTTGGCTGCAAGTCGTCAACATGCTTCTCATTTTGAAAGTTTATATCATCAATCCGAACAACATTTTCGAGACTTCCAATTTCAAGGGATGAGGGATCCTGGCGCTTCTTTATCAAGAGGCGCTCAGACTGATGACCATGAGATCCTTTTGTCTACTTCTGATGAGGACCGTGATGAATCAGAACTTCAAGGTAATAGAGATTTTGGTGCTCCTGCTTTGGGTGATCCTGGGACGAGTAATTTATCGGATTTTGGTGCTCCCACTTCGGGCGGACTCGGGACAAGTGATTTGCCCCCTCCTCCAACAGGCGATGACTTTTTTAAGGCTTTATTTGATGACCTACCACCACCCTCTTAGTGATGTATAAATATTATATTAATTGTATAAATATTGTACAATGAGTATAATAATAATGACAATATATAATTTCCATCTTCACTGTAACTCTCTTTTTCTCTTTTTTTTTTATCTAGCCTTGCCCCCCTGTATAGGCTCAAACCCATGATTTTTTCTATGCGGCTTTGGTTGATGATTGTATATTGTCTAGCTCATCAAACAAGCATGCATTTCTTCCTTTCTCAAGTAATGGACCTTCTATGCTCCCCTGATTCAATATTTTCTTTTGATTCTTTGCTTCACAAGACGTTTGAATGGTTTCGTCGACTCATAGACCAAGATGATCATTGGAAGTGTTTTCATTGACTCTGATCAGATACCCATTCAAGGATGCTTCGAGATATTGAGAACATGAACAATGGAGTCCCCAAATAGCAGAGATACATCCATTCAACATGTCAGTTGGTAGCTTCTTCATAACCTTGCCAGCAATCATTTCCTTTCCCAATGCGCCCAAGAAACTTCTCTTAACTTGAAGGATTTGTATGACAAAAATATTTTTTATTTTGAATTTTGATTTTGAAATCAAATGTTGGTTTTGCCAAATTAATGTCAATATACCTCAAGACATGATTTTCCAAATTAACATATCTATAACATGACAACCCTAGTTACCGTACTAAACTCGAGAATTATTTCTATTTAAGCAAGAATTGTTGCACTTCAGATAGGCACATACACATTACTCGGCCAAAGGTCTCATTGAGTTTAAACATTGTCTATCTCATATGCATGCTTATCCAAACTATCTCCACTAAAAAAACTCTACCTATCAAGAGAGATCAATAGGTCTTTGATAGGCTTGAAATGGGGACTATGAGGGATATGGGTTAAATGAAGGCCATTTTGAGATAGGAGCTGATGGTTCCCAAATTCGTTTCTTTTCTTCTTCTCCCTTTTCCTTATTTTTTCTTACTCTTCCCTTTTTTTTCTCTTTATTTTCCTTACTCTTCCCTTTCTTTGAGCATTTTATCATTTTGTACTTCTTCCTTGTAGGACTGTCAAGTACAGAACTTTTGAGCACTGGATGGTCTTTCTCCTTGAAAAGAGTAAGAAAAAACAAGCATATCATAACTAATGGTTTATGCCAAAAACAAGCCTATGATTAATTTATTCTTAGTATAAACTAGGCTTACAATTGATTTTTGGTATTTTGTAATTGACCTAAATAATTTGCAAGCTCTTTGTAAGAAAACGTTGGATAAAAAATAATTTTATTTCTAAGCCCATTGTAAAAAGATTTTAGAAAAAACAAATTTTGGGCTTTGTATTTGGGTCATGTGCAAAAGAATTTTTGATTTGCTTTTAGCAAAAGTCTTATGTCCAAAGACTATCTTGAAAAGTTTTGAAAATAGCTTTGGTCTTTTGGATTTTAAAGAAAAATTTATTTTGAGCTTACAATATACTTAGGTCATATTAGAAAAAGAGCAAACCAAATAAGCCATGATTTAAGCCAAGATAAATAAACCATAGTCAAACAACATGCATTTGGGGTAAAACCTAAGGAAAGTAACTAGGCCAATTATATGAGCTTTAGTCTTTGGGTAAAAAGGCTTAGGTTCCCATAACAAGTATATACCAAATGGTACAAGGCTATGAGAGGTTATGCCATGCTCGATCTCCATATCTTGAATGAAAGTATGGTATCCCTTACATAACACAACATGGGTAACATGGGCGTCCTAACTCACGCACACGATGCAATCTAATATGATGCAATGGATAATATCATTATAAGAAAGAATAGAATAATATAAAGACCAATAGAATTAACTTCTCTTATCCTCAGTGGGGTCGCCACTGTGAGCGGGAATTTTCGCCCCCACTCCCAGTGGAATGGTTCTTGCGACTTCGGCACTGTTTAGGCTCGGAGCCTTAGAGAACACGAACCTAAGTCCAGAGAAAATGGAGTTGCCACCAGACGAGCCTAGAAAAAGAAAGGGGTGGATGACTTGATTCCTAAGGCATCCCTAAACCCCTAATGGGTTTGAAAAGTTGGGTACATGTAGGGAAGGTGAGAAATGGCCCAGCACCCCCACAACGCCCGGTTCATTAGAATCGGCCTCCTTTACAGGTCTTAATATTATAGAATTCTTAAGTATAACAATATTATCCATATTACAAGCAACAATTGAAATAAAACATCGTTATATTAAAATCAAAGCAATGTCCAAACAAACCAAATAAATGGATGCCCATCTGAAGATGGAAACATGTCCTTACATCATCCAAGTCTGAACTAATAGAACACCCACCAAACGGTAGAAACATGTCCTTTACATTGGTTTAAAATATAAAAGATATTTAAATTAAATGATATTTAACTAATGAGGTACCCACAAAGTGGAAACATACCTCTTACAACATTTGAAAATCAAAATAAATTGATAAAAGTAAATAACCACTCATCACAAAAAAATCGTTCATCAACGATATTAAACATCAATCAAAATATAAATATTCATCCATAATAATTTAAATAAACCAAGCATTGAACTTAAATAAATCAAAGCATATAATAAACTACATAATTAAATCTAAAAATAAAGTAAGTCAAGGTACAAATTAGGATTACTGTTTCTCATTTAAAGTTCTTTAATTAATATTTAGGGTTTTGAAATTTATTGGTTTAGGCTACTGTAAGTTTTAAGAGAATTGAAATAGATTAAGGTTTTATATTTTAAGAGATTAATAAGGTTCTTTGATTAAAGAAATTAGGGTTTGAGGGGTAAAATTCTGAAATTAAAGTTTGAATATTAAAACATTAGTTTTATGATTATTAGCTACTGGATTGTTTGTTTTTAGGCTTACTGTGTTGAATTTTAATATTTAGGTTTATAAGATTTTAAGGTTCTAAGGATTAGGGTTTAGAAAAACTAGGGTTTAAGATTTTAAGGAAATTAGGGTTTAAGAACATTAGGGTTTAGATTAGCTAGTTTGGTGTCTTGATTTTGGAATTGAAGAAAATAATTTAGAGTTTATAAAGTTTTTGGAAATTGGCAAGTCGATTTAAGGTTTTTTGGAAACGGAAAATATTTTTTTAGGGTTCTTGGAAATAAAAGGATCAATTTAGTGTTTTAAGGTTTTAGAAAATTGGAAAGCAGATTAGGGTTTTGGGAATTAATAAAATGATTTAAGGTTTTGGAAAGTTGGAAAGTAGATAAGGGTTTTAAGATTTTGAAGAAATAGATTAGGGTTCTTAGGTTTTAGAAGAAACAGAAATGTAATTTTAGGGTTTTTGGAAAACAAAGAAACGAATTAAGGTTTTTAAAATCAAAAGAAATAATTTAATGATTCAAGCTACTACAAGGAAAAAAGAGATTAGATATTCAAACCTTCGTTTGTTGGTTCCACCAAAAATTGCTTCTTGGATGAACAAGGATAAAGGCAAGATGGCTGCCTTTGATGGATTGCTTGCTTATTCTTCTCTTAAAAAGTCCGATTGTTTTCACAACCAAAAAGAATTTTCAAGGTCCAATCTCCTTTCAAAAATTCCTCCCCCCTGTTCTGTGTCTTTTTAGTCTTATTTATAAGAAATTTTGATGATTAATTTTAATTGTTTAAGGAAACTGTATTTAATTATGAAAAGGAAACCGAAACCAAATTCTATTTGGTTTCGAAAAAAATTACGTCGGAAAAATTTCGCTGGAGAAAAAATTGCTGCAGGCCCGCTGTGGAAACTTGAGAGGGCACGCGAGCGAAATTGGCTGTGGGCCATTTCGCCTGCAGGAAACTCTTGCGGGCGAAATGGCCCAAGGCCATTTCGTCCAACGCTTTCGGCGATGAATTTTTTTCGTAGCCGATTTTTCCATCGCGAATTTTTATTTTTATTATTATTTATTATTATAATTATAAAAAATAAATACTAAAAAAATATTATTTAATTAAGGTAGCACAAAAATTATGTTGGGCTAAATAAAATATATTGGACCGGACTTGGTCAAAAATTAAGGTTCTACAATTTACCCCCTGCTTGAACGATCTGAGACTTTAGTAAAAGAGAGTAAAAAGCAATAAGACTTAATTTTTCTGAGATGGTTAAGGTTTTGGGTTCTAGACCCGGTTTGAATTCTGGATTCAAGGATAATTTTAGGTTCTAAATCTAAGGGTAATTTTGGGTTCTGGACCCGAACTAAGTTCCGGACTTAGAAGAGATTCTAGGTTCTGGACCTAAGGATAATTTGGGTTTTGGACCTAAGCTAAGTTCTGGACTTAGAAGAGATTCTAGGTTCTGGACCTAAGGATAATTTTGGTTCTGGACCCGAGCTAAGTTATGGACTTAGAAGAGATTCTAGGTTCTGGACCTAAGGAAAATTTGGGTTCTAGACCTGAGAGATTTGGATACTCGATCCTAAACTAGACTTGGATACTCGATCCTAAACTGGATTCGGATACCCGATCCTAACTGGATTTGGTTTCTCGATCCTAACTGAATTCAGATACTCGATCCTAAATTGGGTTTGGATACTTGATCCTAACCGGATTTGGATACTCGATCCTAACCGGATTTGGATACTTGATCCTAAATTGGATTGGGATAATCGATCCTAACTGAATTTGGATACTTGATCCTAAACGGGATTTGGATACTTAATCCTAACTGGATTCGGATACTCGATCCTAACTGGATTTGGATACTCAATCCTAAATTGGATTGGATATTCGATCCTAACTGGATTTGGATACTCGATCCTAACTGGATTTGGATACTCGATCCTAACTGGATTTGGATACTCGATCCTAAACTGGATTGGTATACTAGATCCTAACTGGATTTGGATACTCGATCCTAAATTGGATTGGGATACTCGATCCTAAAATAAATTGGGATGCCCAATTCTAACTTGATTTGATTTGGGTACTCGGACCTGTGACTAAGTACTTTTGATTCGAGATTGAATTCGATTTGATTGACCTTTTATTAGTTGAGGATTCTGACTTAACTTGTTGTTCCATTCTTTTGTTCTTCCTTTCGTAAAAATTCAAGTATTTTTAATTGGCCCTCATATCTTCTCCTTGCGCCCCTGCGTGGTAAAATATTAGAAGCGAGTCAAAATGTTTTGTTCATGCATAAACTTAAAAATTGAAAAGGAGAAACTTTGCCCCTGTGTAGGCTTAAACCCATGATTTTTTCCATGCAAGCTTTGATTGATGTTTTTGTTGTCTAGTTCTTCGCACAAGCATGTATTCCTTCTCTTTGCAAGACTACTGGAACTTTCTCAAGCAATGGGCTTTCCATGCCCCCCTGATTTGATATCTTCTTTTGATTATTTACTTTACAGGGTGTTTGCTGTCTACTTTGACAAAGAATAGACAATACAAGATAAGAAAGTGCAATGTGATATGCTCATGTATGCATGATATACATGAATAATACTTACAGTGGTTCCATCGACTTACAGACCAAGGTGATCAGCAGAAGTATTCTCCTTGACGCCTTCCAAATGCTTGTTCAGTTCTTGCTTTGGAATGACACAATGCTCCACATTTATAGCTTTTATCTTTAAGATGTTGAAAATATGAATAATGGAGGCCCCAAACAGCAGAGATACATCCATTTCAAACTATGTTTCAATTGGTAGCTTCTTCATGACCTTGCCAATAATTATTTTCTCTACCCAATGTGTCCTTCGAGGTTTGACAGTTCAACATACTTCCCTTAACTTGAAGGCTTCGTGTGACGAAAACATTTTTTTTTTCATTTTTTTATTTTTTGAATTTTAATTTTGAAATCAAATGTTGGCTTTGCCAAATCGATGTCAGTGTACCTCAGGACTTGATTTTTCCAAATTAACATATCTATAACATGACAACCCTAGTTATCGTACTAAACTCGGGAATTATTTCTATTTAAGCAAGAATTATTGCACTTCAGATAGGCACATACACATTACTTGGCCAAAGGTCTCATTGAGTTTAATATTGTCTATCTCATATGCATCCAAACTATCTCCACTAATAGACTCTACCTACCAAGAGAGATCAACATGTCTTTAATAGGCTTGAAATGGGGTCTATAAGGCACATGGGTTAAATGAAGGCCATTTGTAAGTAGGAGCCATTGTGACACTATAGGCAAACCTTCACACTATAAACTTCTTATTTCAACTTTAGGTAGCTTGCAGGCAATCGAGAGCAATCTTGCTAGACTCCAAATTCCTTCTATCTTCTTAGCATTAATCTGGATCTTGATTGGAACAGTCTTTGCTTTTGCATAAAGTTTGGTACCTAAATTCATTTCTTTTCTTCTTCTCCCTTTTCTTTCTTTTTATTTTTCTTACTCTTCCCTTTCTTTGAGCATTTTATCAATTTGTCCTTCTTCCTTGTAGGACTGTCAAGTACAGAATTTTCAAGAACTGAATAGTCTTTCTCCCTTTTTCTTTGATTTTGATTGAATCTTTGGTTGGGTTGGAACAATTCAAGTCAATCCGTCATTATAAACCAAATGGAAGCCTTTTGTTGTCTTAGGTAGAAGAGAACTCAGTTGGCTTTTTGAACTGCCTTTTTAGGTTTCATTTTCTTTTTTCTTTTTTGTTTTCTTTTTTGTTTTCTTTTTTGTTTTCTTCTTTTTTGTTTTCTTTCTTTTTTTCTTTTGTTTTCTTTTTTTTTTCTTTCTTTCCTTTTTTGGTTCTAGCTCAAACAGAGTTGTCTTATTTGTACCAACTTGGGTTTCCAATAATGGATGAGTGGAGTGGTATAAATCTTCTTTAATAGGGATAAATCATTTGTTACTCTGATGCTATCTTGATATATTAGAGATATTATGGTCTTAAAAACATCAACTACCCTTATGGTCTTAAGAACTTCAACTATCTTTATGGTCTTGAGAACTTCAATTATCCTAATGATCTTGTTAGCATCAACTATCCTTACAGTTTTGGCTATGCATTCCTTTCTTTGATCTTCTTGCCTCTTCACCTTAGTGATCATAAGACTTGTCAAAAGTATCACAACAGCTCAGGGTAGGTTGTTGGGGTTATATGCCAATGAAAAGAGAGCTAAAATTTTATGAAGGCTCAATGGGACAACTAGGGATGGATATTTAATTGGGTGGATACTAGTTGTTGGCTCATCAAACAATGCCTAGATCATTTCTCTCTTAAATAAGCAAAGTTCAATTTTGCCTCGAAAGTTTGTCAAAGCATGTTCTAAGACTGACTAGAACCTAGATAAAGGTAATTATGCAGGAGCCCTCTCTAAGTAAGCATACACAACTCAATGCTGTTGAGCAATTCCCTTATCTAGTAAAGTCATTTGAATCATGATTAATTCATGAATTATCAAGCTAGATTCCTCATTGGTTGAGCACCAAAATGAACAAAGACCAACAAAAATTTTGATGAAAGTAATTTATTCAAACAAATTTAAACTTAAAAAACAAGATTGTTCCAATTAAATATTAAGGAAAGTAAAATTAAAACGCAGCATTCAAGCTAAGGAAAGTTTGTTGAGTTTAAGCTTCTATTCCTTTCACATCTTCAACATTCCCATCTTGAAAAGATGATAAAACAAAATCTTCTTCCAATCCTTTTCCCACCATGAATGTTGCTGGTGGTGGCACTCTTCCAAATTTAGGCAAAGGGTTGTTCTTGGTATTGGGCTTATCCAGCTCGGGTAGCTTACCATTGTTGATTAAATCTTGGATCTCATGCCTTAGACGAGCACATTTATCTGTTTCATGCCCTTGCATTTGATGAAATTGACAGAAGGCCTCAGCATTGAAGTTTGGTGGCAGTGGATTATGTAACGGTCAAGGAGCTAACGGTTGTAACAACCCTTTCTTTTGCAGCTTGCTAAAAACCCAAGATAGAGGTTTCCCCAATTATGAGAATTGTCTTTTATTTCCTTGACTAGTCGCATTAACATCAACTTCTTTTTGCGTGCTTTGATTACTAGACTGATAGTTTCCTTTCTCATTTCTTCTCGTTGAAAAATGGTTCTTCTCTCTCTCCTATTCTTCAATTTGCAAACCAGCTTGGAGTAGATCTTTGAAATCACGGATGAGTGTATGAGACATCCTCTCACGAAGACTAGGCAACACCCCTCTCACAATCATCCTTATTTGATCGGATTCATCGGGCCTCTTCTTGAGCAGAGCGGCCTTGTTTCTCCATCTCTTCATATACTCCACAAAATTCTCATTTGACCTTTGCCTAATGGACTCCACTTCCATTAAGGTAACTTCCATCTCGATGTTATATCCATATTGCTGGATGAAGGCCTTGTATAGCAAATCCCAACTCTTTTGTGTTCCATCATCCAAGGTATTGAACCAATTTTGGACAACAGGATCCAATGAGAGCATGAAGTACCTTAGAGTTTGAGCCTTAGTAGCTCGGGCAGACTGCATGGCAGTGATATATTGCTTCACATGGAGATGAGGATTTTCGGTTCCATCAAACTTTGCAAAAGATGGCATCTTGAACTTGTACGGAACTTCTTCATCTAGCTCAAATAATTTATCAACTTCGGATATTTCTTCGGTTTTGAGTTTCTTCTCAAATTTCTTTTCTAAGTCCGCAATCATCTTTTCAGCATCAGAAGTTTCGATTTTCTCCATAGCTAATCTTTCAACAATCTTCGGTTCTTTATTCTTGTCTTGAGCATCATGGTAGTATTGAGCCCAATCATCATCATCATCATCAATGATCACCTTTTCATCATCAAAAACCACTTCACCAACTTTAGTCTTCCCTTTGTCCTTTGGCTTCGTAGTGCTAGCAGATGCTTCGACGTGATTTTCTACAATTGCAGTCAATTGGTTCTTCATGGTCTCAGCTAGGGCCTCTTTTATTTCTTCCATCTCGGCATTGAGGGCATCATCCACCATTCTTTGAATTTGTTCGGGATCCATTGTCTTTGGTGAGCAAGTGATCGAGTCTTTACTAGATTCTTCGCTTCTGGCATAGGTCGGATTGTCATAAGCTTTTGAACTGTCGTAATCCAGGGCTGTGAGTAAGAAAGGATCAATGATATGAGATGCAAATGCATGTATGCATGTATGCACAAACAATAGATAAATAAGGATAAATAGGATGTTCCTTCCAACCTTATAACATCCACACACAAACGGCGAGTCTCTTTTCCTAGGTAACATGGTTAACAAAATACCAACATGGGGCATCTTGTTTTCGAATATTTCCCTCGGACGTTTCAACCAATAGTTATATTTTCAAAAATGGAAATCATTTTATAATAATTCACATTAATTAGGTTTTAATCCATTTAACCATCTAAAGTAGCTTTTATGCTATATTTGGATTAAAACTAAATTAAGAGGTTTATTATAAATAGATTTCTCACTTGAAAAAGTAACTAATGATTCATGCCAAAAACAAGCCCATGATTAATTATTCTTAGTATAAACTAGGCTCACAATTGATTTTTTGTATTTCATAATTGACCTAAATAATTTGCAAGCTCTTTGTAAAATAATTTAGTTTATAAGCCCATTGTAAAAAGATTTTAGAAAAATGGATTTTGGGCTTAGTATTTGGGCCATGAGAAAAAGAATTTTTGATTTGTTTTTGTTAGAAAAGTTTTAGGTCCAAAGACCATCTTGAAAAGTTTTGAAAATAGCTTTTGTCTTTTAGATTTTAAAGAAAAATTTATTTTGAGCTCACAAAGTATTTAGGTCATATTAGAAAAATAGCAAACCAAATAAGCCATAATTTAAACCAAGATAAATTAACCATAGTCAAACAACAAGTATTTGGGGTAAAACCTAAGGAAAGTGACTAGGCCAATTACATGAGCTTTAGTCTTTGGGTAAAAAAGGCTTAGGTTCCCATAACAAGTATATTCCAAATGGTATGAGGCTATGAGTGGTTATGCCATGCTCGATCTCCATACCTTGTGTGAAAGTATGGTATCCCTTACATAACATAACACAGGTAACACAAGCATCCTAACTCATGCACACGATGCAATCTAATATGATGCAATGGATAATATCATTATAAGAAAGAATAGAATATTATAAAGACCAATGGAATCAACTTCTCTTATCCTTAGTGGAGTCTCCACTGTGAGCGGGGATTTTCGCCCCCACTCCTGATGGAATGGTTCTTGCTACTTTGGCACTGCTTAGGCTCGGGGCCTTAGAGAACACAGATCTAAGTCTGGAGAAAATGGAGTCACCACCCGGACGGGCTGGGAAAAAGAAAGGGGTGCATGACTCGATTCCTAAGAAATCCTCAACCCCTTAATGGGTTCAAAAAGTTGGGTACGTGTGGGGAAGGTGAGAAATGGCCCAGCACCCCCACAACGACCGGTTCATTGGAGCCGGCCTCCTTTACAGGTCTTAATATTATAGAATTCTTAAGTATAACAATATTATCCATATTACATGCAACAATTGAAATAAAGCATCGTTATATTAAAATCAAAGTAATGTCCAAACAAACCAAATAAATTGACACCCATGCGAAGATGGAAACATGTCCTTACATCATCCAAGTCTGAACTAATAGGTGTTGTGCTCTAATTAACACTACTAGAACTACACTCGCAAGTATACGAGGCTGCTGTAGTATTTTGGTGAACACCTCAAGGTCGTCTCATAAGGAAGCTAGATAAGCTAATTATTTATCAAATCGTAAATAACAAATTATCAATAAAATTGAATTTTTAAACAACTAATGAAAACATAACGAGTTGAATTTTAAACAATGAAAGTAAACTGAACAGATATATTGATTCACTTAATAGAAAGGTCTAGGGTTTGCACTTCTCTACTAACTTATATGTATGAATGACTATTCCTCTCAACCGATTTAATTTCAAAGAATAGATTTCAAGCAACTTAATTAATCGAATAAAGGAAATAAGCTCTCGCATTCAAATCTCTTTCAAATAATCTTATTACAATTGAAATGATCTTTTTCTTAGGTTTATATTTCTAATTCACCTAAGTCCTTAATTGAATTGTTCCAGCATTAGACTTCATTTCTCAATTCTTCATCTAATACCTCAAACACATAATTGGTGGCCAATCAATTATATATTAACTTTGATCCATTCAATTAAAGATAAAAGAAATACTTCAGTTAAGAGCAATAACCATTTCATACCGTCATAGTAGATCCATACAAACCCTAGACTAGATCAAAATTAGTTCATACTATCAAACAAATTCATCTCATTAAAATTCAAAGAAATTAATTTAGACATTAGAGAGTTCATGAATACAATTCCAATGAAACTTAAGAGATAGAGTTTGAGAACAAAACCAAATTACAAACTTCGTTTGGCTTCTGAAGAATCTCTTGCTCAGATTTTTGCTAAAAGAATAATGCAATGGTTAAAACTAATTTAATCTAGAGTGTTTGCATGAAAAGTGAAATCAAAATTCAAAAGAAGAATGAAGAATAGCTCAAAAGTTTGTGTTTGACGGCTGAAAAAATGTGTAACCCTTTCAAATACCATAATCTTCTAATTTATACAAAACCCTCGTTCAAAATTCACGTTTCCTTTCTTTCCTTAGCCCCATGGAGTGACACGGCCAAGCTTGTGGCTGTGTCATCTTGGCTGTGTCACCTGGGTGTGTCAGCTTCTGTGTAATCTTGCTCTTCTTTGCTTCTATGGAAATGAGTGTGACACGGCCAAGCTCCTCGCTGTGTCATGTGACATGGCCAGTGGCTTGGCCGTGTCACCTGCCAATGTCACCTACTGATTCTCTTCTTTCTTTACTCTTCTTTCTTGGCTAAATATGGGACACGACCAAGCTTGTGGCAGTGTCATGTGACACGGCCAGTGGCTTGGCCGTGTCACCTGCCAGTGTCAGCTACTGCTAATTTTCCTTTCTTTCTTGGTTCCCTTGGTTTTTCCCTTTAGGTGAGACACGGCCAGTGGCTTGGCCGTGTCTCCTGCCCGTGTCATGATCTGTCAAAAATCTCCTTGAGGGGACATGGCCAAGCTTGATTTGGCTTGGCCATGCCTTGCTGCATCATGCTTTTCTTTGTTTGTTTTGATCTCCCAAGGGAGTTTTTTACACATTAACCTAAAACAAACACTTGAAACAAACTTTAAACAAGAATCAAATGAAACATTAACCAAAAACACATAAACATCACACTAAAAATTAGTACAAAAATGACATAAACATTGGGATAAATTAAAACTACCAAAATTGATGAAATCACTAAATAAACAGATTAAAACTACTAAAATGCATTAAGAAAACAATAATCATCATAATAAATAAGTTACAATTCTATGACAAAAACTAATAAAACAACTACCCCACACTTAAAACTTTGCTTGTCCTCAAGCAAATTCTCATGTCATAAATTAAAAACTCAAATAACCTTAATTATAATTCAAGTATATAAGATGAAATCCTTTAAGTCTCAGCCATAAATAAATGCAATTTACTTCAATCAAGATTTTCTTAACTCAAAAATTTCTCAACCCTTTGCCCAATGACAGCTCCTACTACATGATTGGAGGCATCACACATAATTTCAAAAGGTAAAGACCAAACAGGAGCTATAATTACCGGTGCACTGGTCAATTTTTCCTTAAGGGAATTAAAGGCGTGCATGCATTGTACAGTAAATTCAAATGGAACATCTTTCCCAAGAAAATGACACAACTGTTGGCTTATTTTAGAAAAATCTTTAATAAACCTCCGGTAAAAACCTGCATGCCCTAGAAAGCTTCTTATTCCCTTAACAGAGGTAGGTGGGGGTAACTTAGCAATCAACTCTACCTTAGCTTTATCCACCTCAATCCCTTTACTAGACACAACATGGCCTAATACAATGCCCTGAGTAACCATGAAATGACTCTTTTCCCAACTCAAAGTGAGGTTACATTCAATGCATCTCTCAAGCACAAGAACAAGTTTATTGAGGCAATTATCAAAAAAGTCACCAAAAACAGAAA
The DNA here is from genome assembly GCA_947685225.1 of Garcia nutans. Taxonomy (NCBI): domain Eukaryota; kingdom Viridiplantae; phylum Streptophyta; class Magnoliopsida; order Malpighiales; family Euphorbiaceae; genus Garcia; species Garcia nutans. The sequence goes on from CANTUV010000013.1 coordinate 33,798,910, forward strand.
AATCGTCCATAAATACCTCAATAAAATCATCTATTATGCCCGTGAAAACAGACATCATGCATCTCTGAAAAGTTGCAGGCGCATTGCACAAGCCAAAGGGCATACGCCGAAATGAATAAGTCCCAAAAGGGCAAGTAAAAGTGGTCTTGGATTGATCCTCTGGTGATCTTAGCACCTGATAATAACCTGAAAGTCCATCTAAAAAGCAATAATGTGAGTGTCCAGAAAGTTTATCCAGCATCTGATCAATAAAAGGAAGAGGGAAATGATCTTTCTTTGTGGCATTGTTCAACTTCCTATAATCGATACACATTCTCCACCCAGTAGTAGTCCTAGTAGGAACCAATTCATTCTTTTCATTTTTTACTACAGTGATTCCTAATTTCTTAGGCACTACATGTACTGGGCTAACCCACTCACTATTGGCTATCGGATATATCACTCCTTCATCAAGCAATTTAAGCACTTCCTTCTTAACCACTTCACTCATGTTTGGGTTAAGGCACCTTTGGGTCTCTCTCACAGGTTTAGCTCCCTCTTCTAAGATAATTTTATGCATGCACATTGAAGGGCTAATACCTTTGACATCACTCAACCCCCATCCTATAGCTCTTTTCAATCTTTTTAGTTCACTCACCAACCTCATCTCTTCCCTTTCACAAAGTTCGCTAGAAATTATCACAGGTAAGGTGTTGTGGTCTCCTAAAAAAACATATTTCAAATTTTTAGGCAACTCTTTTAGCTCTAACTCAAGTGAAGATTTATTCTCTTCTTTTTGGATAGAAGGGAGCTCAAATGCTGGGTCCTCCTTAAGTTCCTCTATTTCAGCACTTTCTAATATCTCAAGGCAACTGGCTATTTCTGAGTCAAAAATATCCAAGCCACGATCTAAGGTCAGTGCCAGATCCAATTTATCCGAAGAACTTGTTTGCAAGAAAACATCTGAAACAACTGCGTCAATACAATCAATCAAAGAGCAATTCTCATATAATGCAGTTGTAGGAATGGGAGAAGTGTTAAAAATAGAAAATTCAACCATTTGTCCCAAGACAGTCATTGACAATTTACCAATTTTAACATCAATCAAGGTGTTGGTCGTAGCCATAAAAGGCCTACCCAGTAGAATAGTGTGTGCGGATGGTGTAGGGTTATTTCCTTCCATATCAAGAACTATAAAATCCACAGGCACTATCAACCCACCAACCTTAACTAACACATCTTCTATAACTCCTTTCGGGAATCTAAGAGATCTGTCAGCTAATTGCATGACCATTTTGGTAGGTTTAAGTTCCCTAAGTTCTAATTCAAGATACACAGAATACGGCATCAAATTAACACTGGCTCCTAAATCACACATTCCATTAGTCCCCTTTCCATTACCCATGGTAATTTTAATTATGAAACTGCCTGGATCCTTTAGCTTCGGAGGTAGTTTAAGCTGCAGAACAGCACTAGCTACCTCTGATACTATCACCTTATCATTTGGCTCATACCTCTTTTTCTTGGTGTTCAATTCCTTGAAGAATTTGGCATAATCCAGCATGTTCTTTATTGCTTCAAGTAAAGGTAAGTTAATACTTACCTTAGACAGCATGTTGAAGATGTCTAAAAATTGCTTATCTTGTTTATCATTCTTCAACCTGCTGGGGAATGGTATAGGTGGCCGGTAAAGATTACTTGCCTTGTGTAAATCTGCTGAAGGAGATTTCTCCATTGATTTTTCTTCAGCACCCTTATCCTCTGGTTCTCCTTCCCTTTTGTTCTCTTGATCACCTGCATTCACAGAATTATTTTCAACATCATTATTTATTACCTTGCCACTTTTAAGAATAGTCACTGCTTGTGCCTGCTCAGGTTGACTCGAAAATTTCCCTTTTTGTTGAATCTGGATCTGTTGTGCAAGTTGTCCCACTTGGGTCTCCGCTTTCTTAAAAGATGCTTCCAATGAATCCAGCATTTTGTTATTCATCTCTTGATTCTTGGTACTGACTTGGATAAAAGCATGTAAACTATCCTCCAAACTCTCTCTCTTAGGTTGCCCTTGATTTGAAGATTGCCCTAGCGGTTGATTTTGTCTCTGGAGCAAATGGAAAGGTTGTTGAGAATTATTTGTTGCCCAAGAAAAGTTTGGATGATTCCGCAAACTAGGATTGTAATTGTTTGAGTAAGGATCATTCCGGGCCCTTGGTTGATATCCCCCCATAGCATTGACTTGCTCAGCCTCATTTCCATAAGACTCGTATGCAGAGGGGCATATATTTGCTCCATGCCCAAAAGTCCTACAAATTCCACACACTTCTTGAGTGGATGAAGAAGTATTGTTCTTCATGTTCAGCAACTGCACTTGCCTTGTCAATTCAGCTATCTGATTGACCATCTCACTGTTGGCTTCCAATTGATTCACCCCTTTAATTCTTCCTCTTACACTTTTCTATTGAGAATTAGCTCCCAACATTTCAAAGATTTCATAAGTTTCATCTGCTGTCTTTTCTCTCATAGCTCCCCCAGCTGCGTTATCAACAATATTCTGAAATTGCTGGGTTAGACCATCGTAGAAAAACTGATTCAGAAGTTGAAGTGGGTAGTGATGGTGTGGACACTGGATTAACAACATCTTAAACCTGTCCCAAGCCTCATGAAATGGCTCTTCTTCAAATTGAGAAAATGTAGCTATTTTTCCTCTTAATTCTGCTGTCTTCTGATGTGAGTAAAATTTTCCCATAAACTTGTTATAGACCTGCTCCCAAGTTGTCAAAGAATTTTCAGGCAACATCATAAGCAAGCTCTTTGCCCTATCCTTTAACGTGTACGAAAAACACCTCATCCTCAACTGGTCTTTTGTTAGTCCTCCCAATGGAAATGTGTTGAGGGTGAAGTAGAAATCCAGAATAAAATTCAAAGGATCTTCATTCGGAACTCCATAGAAAGATGGCAGCATGTTGTAATGGATATTCTTCAACTCATAATTTATTGCTGCATCTGTTAATCTTATACATGTGGTGGAAGTCCCAATGACAGGTTTGGCAAAATTCCTCATAGTTCTTTGCCTTTCATCTCCCATATTGGTAGATTGTGCAGTATCCGACTCAAAATTAGAAATTTTCTCCTCTGTATCAAACCCGGTATATAGTTCAAACTCTTCTCTGCTCCTTTTCACTCTCTGAATTTCTGGAATAACTGGGCAAAGCTCTCCTTCGAGTGATCTCCTACCTTGCATAAACAAAATTTTTGGAAAAAAGAAATTATTAAAAGTAAAAGAAAAAATAAAATGTAAACAATGAAAAATAATTGAAAATATTTATGCCTAATAAACAATTACGCCAATTAGCCTTCCCGGCAACGGTGCCAAAAACTTGTTGCGCTCTAATTAACACTACTAGAACTACACTTGCAAGTATACGAGGCTGCTGTAGTATTTTGGTGAACACCTCAAGGTCGTCTCACAAGGAAGCTAGATATTTATCAAATCATAAATAACAAATTAACAATAAAATTGAATTGTTAAACAACTAATGAAAACATAATGAGTTGAATTTTAAACAATGAAAGTAAACTGAACAGATATATTGATTCACTTAATAGAAAGGTCTAGGGTTTGCACTTCTCTACTAACTTATATGTATGAATGGCTATTCCTCTCAACCGACTTAATTTCAAAGAATAGATTTCAAGCAACTTAATTATTCGAATAAGGAAATAAGCTCTCGCATTCAAACCTCTTTCAAATAATCTTGTTACAATTGAAATGATCTTTTTCTTAGGTTTATATTTCTAATTCACCTAAGTCCTTTTGAATTATTCCAAAATTAGACTTCATTTCTCAATTCTTCATCTAATACCTCAAACACATAATTGGTGGCCAATCAACTATATATTAACTTTAATCCATTCAATTAAAGATAAAAGAAATAATTCAGTTAAGAGCAATAACCATTTCATACCATCATAGTAGATCCATACAAACCCTAGACTAGATCAAAATTAATTCATACTATCAAACAAATTCATCTCATTAAAATTCAAATAAAGTAATTTAGACATTAGAGAGTTCATGAATACAATTCCAATGAAACTTAAGAGATAGAGTTTGAGAACAAAACTAAATTACAAACTTCCTTTGGCTTCTGAAGAATCTCTTGCTCAGATTTTTGCTAAAAGAATAATGCAATGGATAAAACTAATTTAATCTAGAGTGTTTGCATGAAAAGTGAAATCAAAATTCAAAAGAAGAATGAAGAATAGCTCAAAAGTTTGTGTTCGACGGCTGAAAAAATGTGTAACCCTTTCAAATACCCTAATCTTTTAATTTATACAAAACCCTCGTTCAAAATCTGCGTTTCCTTTCTTTCCTTAGCCCCATGGAGTGACATGGCCAAGCTTGTGGCCATGTCATGTGACACGGCCAGTGGCTTGGCCGTGTCACCTGGGTGTGTCAGCTTCTATGTAATCTTGCTCTTCTTTGCTTCTGTGGAAATGAGTGTGACACGGCCAAGCTCCTGGCCGTGTCATGTGACACGGCCAGCCAGTGTCACCTACTGATTCTCTTCTTTCTTTGCTCTTCTTTCTTGGCTAAATATGGGACACGGCCAAGCTTGTGGCAGTGTCACATGGCTTGGCCGTGTCACCTGCCAGTGTTAGCTACTGCCAAATTTTCCTTTCTTTCTTGGTTCCCTTGGTTTTGCCCTTTAGGTGAGACACGACCAGTGGCTTGGCCGTGTCTTCTGCCTGTGTCATGATCTGCCAAAAATCTCCTTGAGGTGATACGGCCAAGCTTGATTTGGCTTGGCCATGCCTTGCTGCTTCATGCTTTTCTTTCTTTGTTTTGATCTTCCAAGGGAGTTTTTTGCACATTAACCTAAAACAAACACTTGAAACAAACTTTAAACAAGAATCAAATGAAACATTAACCAAAAACACATAAACATCACACTAAAAATTAGTACAAAAATAACATAAACACTGGGATAAATTAAAACTACCAAAATTGATGAAATCACTAAATAAATAGATTAAAACTACCAAAATGCATGAAGAAAACAATAATCATCATAATAAATAAGTTAATTCTATGACAAAAACTAATAAAATAATAGGACACCCACTAAACGGTAGAAACATGTCCTTTACATTGGTTTAAAATATAAAAGCTATTTAAATTACATGATATTTAACTAATGAGGTACCCACAAAGTGGAAACATACCTAAGCTATTTAAATTACATGATATTTAACTAATGAGGTACCCACAAAGTGGGAACTTACCTCTTACAACATTTGAAAATCAAAATAAATTGATAAAAGTAAATAACCACTCATCACAAATAAATCATTCATCAACGATATTAAGCATCAATCAAAATATAAACATTCATCCATGATAATTTAAATAAACCAAGCATTGAACTTAAATAATTCAAAGCATATAATAAACTACATAATTAAATCTAAAAATAAAGTAAGTCAAGGTACAAATTATGATTACTGTTTCTCATTTAAAGTTCTTTAATTAATATTTAGGGTTTTGGAATTTATTGGTTTAGGCTACTGTAAGTTTTAAGGGAATTGAAATAGATTAAGGTTTTATATTTTAAGAGATTGATAAGGTTCTTTGATTAACGAAATTAGGGTTTGAGGGGTAAAATTATGAAATTAAAGTTTGAATATTAAAACATTAGTTTTATGATTATTAGCTACTGGATTGTTGTTTTTAGGGTTACTGTGTTGAATTTTAATATTTAGGTTTATAAGGTTTTAAGGTTCTAAGGATTAGGGTTTAGAAAAACTAGGGTTTAAGATTTTAAGGGAATTAGGGTTTAAGAACACTTAGGGTTTAGATTAGCTAGTTTGGGGTTACTATCTTGATTTTGGAATTGAAGAAAATAATTTAGAGTTTATAAAGTTTTTGGAAATTGGCAAGACGATTTAAGGTTTTTTGGAAACGGAAATTTTTTTTAGGGTTCTTAGAAATAAAAGGATCAATTTAGTGTTTTAAAGTTTTAGAAAATTGGAAAGCAGATTAGGGTTTTGGGAATTAATAAAATGATTTAAGGTTTGGAAAGTTGGAAAGTTGATTAGGGTTTTAAGATTTTGAAGAAATAGATTAGGGTTCTTAGGTTTTAGAAAAAACAGAAAAGTAATTTTAAGGTTTTTGGAAAACAAAGAAACGAACTAAGGTTTTTAAAATCAAAAGAAATAATTTAATGATTCAAGCTACTGTAAGGAAAAAAGAGATTAGATATTCAAACCTTCGTTTGTTGGTTCCATCAAAAATTGCTTCTCGGATGAATAAGGACAAAGGCAAGATGGCTGCCTTTGATGGATTGATTGCTTGCTTGCTTATTCTTTTCTCAAAAAGTCCGATTGTTTTCACTACCAAAAACAATTTTCAAGGTCCAATCTCCTTTCAAAAATTCATCCCCCTGTTCTCTGTCTTTTTAGTCTTATTTATAAGAAATTTTGATGATTAATTTTAATTGTTTAAGGAAACTGTATTTAATTAGAAAAAGGAAACCAAAACTAAATTCTATTTGGTTTTTGAAAAAATAGCATCGAAAAAATTTCGCTGGCGAAAAAATTGTTGCGGGCCGCTGTGGAAACTTGCTAGGGCGCACAAGCGAAATTGGCTACGGGCCATTTCGTCCAACGCTTTCGGCGATGAATTTTTTTCGTCGCCTATTTTTTCGTCTCCTATTTTTATTATTTATTATTTATTTATTTATTTATTTATTATTATAATTATGAAAAATAAATACTAAAATAAATATTATTTAATTTAGAACAGGGGGACAAATTAAGATTTTTAAAATCAAAAGAAATAATTTAATGATTCATGCTATTTTAAGGAAAAAAGAGATTAGATATTCAAACCTTTGTTTGTTGGTTCCACAAAAAATTGCTTCTTGGATGAACAAGGACAAAGGCAAGATGGCTACCTTTGATGGATTGATTGCTTGCTTGCTTATTCTTCTCTCATAAAGTCAGATTGTTTTCACTGCCAAAAAGAATTTTCAAGGTCCGATCTCCTTTCAAAAATTCCTCCCCCCTGTTCTGTGTCTTTTTAGTCTTATTTATAAGAAATTTCGATGATTAATTTTAATTATTTAAGGAAACTGTATTTAATTAGAAAAAGGAAACCGAAACTAAATTCTATTTGGTTTCTAAAAAAATAGCGTCGGAAAAATTTCGCTGGCGAAAAAATTGCTGCGGGCCGCTGTGGAAACTTGCTAGGGCGCACGAGCGAAATTGGCTGCGGGCCATTTCGTCCAACGCTTTCGGTGACGAATTTTTTTCGTCGCCAATTTTTTCGTTGCTGATTTTTTATTTTTATTTTTTATTTATTATTATTTATTATTATTATTATTATAAAAAATAAATACTAAAACAAATATTATTTAATTAAGGTAACACAAAAATTATTTTGGACTAAATAAAATATATTGGACCGGACTGAGTTAAAAATTAAGGGTCTACATTAATATTGATAATTGATTGTGAATTGTGATATAAGTGACATGGATAAGTGATGTAAAAAGTGGATCTTAAAAATTTAATGAAGAAATTATTTATTTTTACTATTTTGCGAGACTAAAAATTGAATTGGAATCAAATGATAAGAAAGAGGGTGCACCATAGCTAAGATGAGAGTGGCCACACAAAATTAAAACATATATATATATATGTGTGTGTGTGTGTGTGGACAGGTGTGTGTATGTGTGGAAACTTCTCTTTCTTTCTTCTTTCCACGTTCATCATCACCTCCACCACTAAAACTCCTCCTTTCTTCCTTCTTTTCAAGAATTTAGCTAAAATTTAAGAGATCACATCTAGTTATGAGTTTTTAGAAGAATAAGTTGGAAAAGTTGATATTATCAACAAGTGATTATAGAAGAAAAGAGATTTTGAAAGTGATATGTGCTTATGTATTTCAATTTGCAGCTATTTGAATTTCTATGAATTGAATTGTTTGAATATGTTGATTGAGTTATCTTTAATGAGTTATTACTGAAAAGTGTTTGATATAGACTCTTTCTATATTAAAGAAACTGGTTTTTGATTCATTTTTATCATATATTTGGATATATTGTGTTTAAATTGTTGAGTGTGCGAAATACAAAATTTTGCTTGACACAACCAATGACACGGCCATGTCAATGATGTTGTGTTTCAATAATGATGACACAACCAGTAACACGCCCATGTCATTCAGCATGTCATAGCTATTGTGATGAAAGATAAATAACACGGACAGTGACACGACCAGTGACATGCCTGTGTCATTGGGCATGTCGTAGCTACTATAATGCAAGTTAAATGACACGGTCAGTGACACGCCTGTGTCGTTGAGCCTGTCAAAGCTTCTGTAAGAATGGAAAAATAATACGGCCATTGACACACCTATGTCATTTGGCATGTCACTTGAAGAAATTGCCCAAGATAACTTTTTATTTGTCTTTCATCTGTAATTCCAGCTAAAAAGATTATAAGGCCTCAAAGTGTAAACAATTTTTGGAATCAACCTTGACAAGTAGTGTAACAAATTTATTTTGAATATATGATGAATATGCATGATACCAAGTGTTGATTAAAGAATTGTTCCATTGAAGTGTCATACATAATATAATGTTAATCAAAAACTATTGAATTGCCTAAATCATACTAATTCTAGATCTAGCATGAGATTGAATGGCTAACCTAAGGGAGGATATCCAAAGTGATAGTGGGCACTCTATGCCATCAATAGACACTCTAAGTCACCATATTTAGTAGGTATTTGTGCCATAGTGAGTCATTAGCCAAATTTTATACAGTGAGCATTAAATTGCCAACAGTGACCCGTTGTCCAAATCTAGAATCCGAGTTCAGTGTGTATGGGCATAATTAAAGAAGTTATCTACATTGAAAACAATGTGCTATATGCTTATTATTAAATTAATCTTTTCTAAATTTGATCGCATTTAGTATTTCAAGTTTAATGAATTTATTAATTTCTTTATTTATCGTTCTAAAAGTGATACTTTCTATTGTTTCTAAATCATTTCATGCATAGTTCTCTTTCCTTTAAATTTTCTTGCATATTTTATATACATAAGCACCATTAAGATTTGCTTAGCATGTTAGAATTATTTTCTGATGTGTAGATCAAATGAGAAGAGTTGAGACTACAGAGTGAGAGATATTTGTTTCTAGTCAACTGCATCACAAAGGTTCAAAGAAAAATATTGTAAATAGTGTATTCTGTATAGTTTACATGGCAATACTTTATAGTTTTGTATGATGATTGTATAAGTTTGAGAGTAGTTTGAGAAATATAATAATGTAAGTTAACAATAGAAGTTCTTTATAAATCAACAGCTATATGTTTATATTATAAGTATGGTTATAGTAGTTCTTTTGAAAGTTTAATAACTGCATTAATACATATATAGACAAGTGTGAGTATTTAGGTGACATCATTTATGTAGTTAAGTGTATAGACTATGTAAGGGGTGTTACAGGGGTGCCGCCCCCTTGACCCATGCCCGCTAAATGGCTAGCGGGATCGCCGTAAGCGCAACCCTTGTCGTCACGCCCTATATTTCTTTAATGGATAATATTTAGATTTTTTGTATCTTCTTTTTAATTATTCAATTATCTTTATAAGTGTTGTATTATTTTTCCTTGCTTTACTCTTTTCCTTAGATTTATATGTATTTTTAAAGGGAATTGTAAGGGACACATTTTCACCTTTGGTTGGGTGTCCTATTTTATTTATTTTCTTTGTGAACATTTAAAGATTGTAAGGGTATATTTCCATCTATGGATGGGTACCCATATTATTTTGTGATGTGTTGTTTTATCTCATTTTATGAATGATTCTATTTTATTAATAATTACATGTTGTATGGATGATATTATAATATTTAAGAAGTTTATAATATTAAGACCTGAAAAGGAGGCCAATTCCAATGAACCGGGCGTTGTGGGGGTGTTGGGTTATTCTCACCTTCCGCACTCATACCCAACTTTCTAAACCCAATAGGGGGTTGGGGATTCCTTAGAAATCAAGTCATCCACCCCTTTCTTTTTCTCGGCAAATCTAGGTGGCGACTCCATTTTCTTCGGGTTTAAGCCCATGTTTTCTAAGGCTTTGAGCCTAACAGTGTCGATGTCGCAAGAACCATTCCATATGGGAGTGGGGGTGGAAATCTCTGCTCATAGCTAGGCTCACAATTGATTTTTTGTATTTCATAATTGACCTAAATATTTGTAAGCTCTTTTGTAATCGAAAAATAATTTTTTTTCAAAGCCCTTGGGCCATAAGGTTGAAAAAGACTTTTGACCCATCTTGAAAAGACTATCTAGAAGATTTTGAAAATTTGAAATTTGGTCTCTTGGATTTAAAGAAAAAAATTATGTTGAGCTTACAATATAGGTAGGTCATATTAGAAAAAGGGCAAACCAAATAAGCCATGTTTCACACTAAGATATATCAATCATAGTCAAACAACAAGCATTCAGGGTAAAATCCTAAGGAAAGTAACTAGGCCAATTACATGAGCTTTAGTCTTTGGGTTGAAAAGCTTAGGTTCCCATAGCAAGTATATACCAAAAGGTATAAGGCTATGAGTGGTTATGACATGCTCAATCTCCATACCTTGAGTGAAAGTATGGTATCCCTCACATGACACAACACGGGTTACATGGGCGTCCCAACTCATGCACACAATGCAATCTATATGATGCAATGGATAATATTATGATAATAAAGAATGGAATAATATAAAGACCAACAGAATCAACTTCTCTTATCCCCAGTGGAGTCACCACTGTGAGAGGGGATTTTTGCCCCCACTCCCATATGGAATGGTTCTTTTGGCACTGTTAGGCTCAGGGTCTTAGAGAATGCGGACCTAAACCCGGAGAAAATGGAGTCGCCACCCGGACGGGCTGGGAAAAAAAAGGGTGGATGACTCGATTCCTAAGGAATTCTCAACCCCCTATTGGGTTCAGAAAGTTAGGTACACGTGGGAAAGGTGAGAATGACCTAGCACCCCCCACAACGCCTGGTTCATTGGAACATGCCTCCTTTTTAGGTCTAAACATTATTAAACTCTTAAATATATTGATATTATCCATACTACATGCAATCATAAAAAATAAATAATCACTTTATTAAAATCACAACAAGTTCAAACAATAAAATAGGACAACCACCAATTGGTGGAAACGTATCCTTTACATTAATCCAAAACTTAAAATAAATTAAAGTACATGAGACTCAACAAATGAGGTTCCCATAATGTGGAAATATACCTCTTACAATTTCTTGAAACTAAAAATAAATCAATAAACAAAATTTGAGCATTCATTATAAAATTAAATAAAAAAAAATAAATCATTTATCAAGACATATAATAAGCATGCATCCAAACTTAAGTAAAGCAATAAATATATAAATATAGGGTTTACACTTTAATTAGGGGTTTTTGAATAAAATTAGGGTTTTGAGGGTTTAAGTTTAAAAAACTAGGATTTTAGGTTTTTAGAAAATTAAAAGAATATATTAGGGTATTATAGAAGAAGGCTCAAAAACTACTGTAACATGGATTTTTTTTTATGAAAACTTATATGTGATATGGCTACAAGATGTATAAGACATTATGTGAATAATTCTAGTACTATGGTGATTTAATGGGACGAGTTACTGGACATGCAAACAATAAATAGAGGCTACTATGTTGACTGTATAAATTAAAAGTTAAAAGAATGAACTTTAAACAAAGACAGTTTAATGGACGGAATAATAATAAGTTAACTCACAGTAAGATTAAATGAATTAAATTAGAAAGACACACCTCTATTTGTAGACTCCACAAAAATTAATCATTGATACAATACTCTTTCCTGCACCAACCTAGAACTCTTGGTTGAATAAAACCAAGATAGTAAGCCACTTCCTTGTTTGATAATGTTCTCTATGCTTAATCATTGGTTTTCCTTTTCCTTGATCAAGATGTTGCTTCGTGCTTAATATTGTGTTCTCGATGGATGCTAATCCTTGTTGAAGGTTGCTAAATCCTCCTAAATGTTTTAAAACATGCATTTATATAAGGGTCTATTAGGTTAAACACTGTGAAATCTTCCCATTTTAAACATGGATTCTTGATGCATATCGAATTAGTGATTTTAAATTGGACACTAACCATCACCATGTTAGATTAAAACCAGTTCAATTCGAGCCAAACCGAGACCATATCGAATTAAAGTGACCCTAATCCGACATGGAATCAAAGTCCATATTGAATTAGCTATCCAAATTTGATATGGAGTACCCAAAAAATTGCCCCATATCAATGTGGGAGAGCCCCATTTTGATATGAGGCATCCCTATATCGAAATGGGGCCCCAATTTGATATGGGAACAACCCCATATCAAATTGGGGGAGCCCCAATTTGATATGGGGCAACCCCATATCGAATTGGGAGCCTTAATTTGACATGGGGACACCCATACCAATTGAAGTCTACCTAAATCAAATAAACAATCAACCAAACATTTAAATCGGACCCGTTTAGGGTTTAGTACACCTGTATCAAATAGAAAATAAACCAAACCTTTAAATTAGACTCGTTTAGGATTTTAAAGGTTTAATCAACTTATTTTAGGCCCCCATTAAAATATATCAATTTAATCAAAAGTTTGGAATCGGTTTAGACTTATTAAGAAAGGACTGGTTCAGGCCTCATTAATTAGCATCGGACTAGCTAGAGGCAAAATCAAGGGTCTACACTTTGGCAAGATCTTAAGTGGATAGACATTTATGGAAGATTCACCATCAACCATCACATATGGAATCCCTTTCCCTTTGACCTCTACCTTGACGAGAAGTGGGTGGATGTGATCTCTTCCTTCTTTCGGTAAATCTGCATCTGAAAATGACACCATCCCTACATCAACTTTGTTCTTCTTCTGGACATCTTCGCACTTCATTAGTTCTTCAATTTTCACAAAATTAACTAACTCATCTATTGTTATAGAAGTGGAAATTGGCATGCTAGCCAATGCTTTGGCTATAGTTTCAAGGTGTTTCTTGGATGTAGCCAAAAGATCCCAGATGCTAACGCTTGCTTGGGTCCTTTTCAATTACTTAAGAGTTGTATCATCTTCATCTTCCTTCACTTATTTTTAAGCATCCTTCCTCTTTTTGGCTTCTACTTCCTTTGGTGGTGGCCTTGCATAAGGCTTACCAGTGTGGGTGTTCAATACATCATCCTCTTTAGGCTCGGACTAGGTCCACTCCTGCTAATTTGATTCAAAATCATCATCACTATCCATTGAATCCCAAAACTCACTTACAGCACAGATAGCCAATTCCTTTTCAACCACAACTTGCCGCATCTTGCAAAGTACCTTCGCTTCTTTAGTCTCTTCACCATCTACATCTTAGAAAGAAGGCAGAATAAACTTTTCATTCAAGCAGCTTCCTGTAATATCCGTGATTTTGGAGAAATTAAATAAGTATTTGGAGAGATAAATTGTATATACTCAATATATATCTAGAGCATACATAACATATACATATGGTATATTAATTGTATATGTTGGATTAATACATTACATACTTAATATTTAATACACACATAAGGTACATTTTATGTGTATATAAGATACACATTACTCGTGCATATGTGCAATATCCTAAATTTTTGAAAAGTGCTAATTTTTGAAAATTTGATAAAATAAATTATAATTTAAATGGATAAATTAAATTAATGATATTAAATGAAACATGAAGGGGTTTTAAATGAAAAATTGGATAATATATATGTAAAATATACATAACATATAAAAGTCAACATTTTTTAAAAGAAAAGTCAAAGTAAAAGGGTATTTTAGTAATTAAATCTTAGAAATTCAAAATTAATAAAATAATTCAAAATAAATTATTTTTGAATGGAAGAGGAAATTTATGACTTTTAATTTATTAAATAAATAATTAAATAAATAATTATTAAATTATTTTAATATATATATAAATACATGGTTAAAAATAAAAGATGAAAAGAAAAAGAAAATTTAAAAGTTTTTATCTTCTTCTTCTTCTCCATCAAGGGTCGGCCACCATGGCTATGGAATTCAAGAATTTTGATCTTCCATACTCCACAAATTGAAGGATTCAACAAGTTTAAAGTGGATTTTTGGTGATTTCCACCAAAATTAGTAAGTTCCCAACTTCTTTCTTTGGATTTCATAGGAATTGTGATTATGTTTGTTTTGGGTTTTTAAAGTTCTAAGATTTCTTTGGGTATATATGAAGTTATTTTAAGTGATTAACAATGATTTTAAGGTTGGATTAAAGAAATGGTTGAGTTTGGGTAAGATTGGTGAAGAGAGAGAATTTAGGGTTATGTAATTTTTGGGGTTTTGAAATCATGATTTTTAATTGTGTAAATTGATTCCAAATGAGTTGTTTTGATACATAAACAAGTATTTTAAAGTCAAATATTGGATTTGGTTGTGTTTGGTTGGAGTTTGAGAATGGAAGTGGAGATTTATGGTTTTGGAAAAGTGATTTTCCAAAGTGGTTGAATTGTGTGATTTTATTTGTTTAAGCATGTTGTTTGGTATTAAAAGTGATGAATGTAAGCTTGAAATGAGTAATGGATTGTGTTGGAATGGAAAACCTTCAATGGGGGAAGGTTATATCATTTTATGATTTTGTATATAAGAGTGTATTTTTATAATGTGAATGGTTCAAATGTATTAAAATATGCTTATAATGATATTAATAAACTTAAAACACTAATTTAAATGGCTTGATATGGTTTTTCAAAGTTAAAGTGAGGTAAAGCTTAATTTTGGGATTTGGTTTAGAGTGATGTTTAATTATAGTTTGATGTTGAGAATACCTTAGAATATAATATTAAATGATTATGTAGGATCACATTTGGTATAGGAATTGAGGGAGATTGATTTGCTTCATCCAAGTGGTGAAGGGCAAGTTGGAATGATAGGATTGGAGGTTGTATTAAGCTTGCTTTGGGTTGCTAGTAGAGGTATGTACAAACTTTGAGTATAATGTTTATATTTGCATGACATTTGGACTTAACACATTTTAGTTGAAAAATGTGTTAAGCTACTTGGTTCATTGATTGAGTATGAATAATGTGCTATGACATTTGTAATGTAATATATGTGTTAAATGCATTGTGAAAAGCCATTGATAATGGCTAAATTGTGTAAAGTGTGAAATATACATATTATGTGAAAATACCCAAAGTAATTGGGTAATGTGTTGTGAATGTAAAAAATGAGATATGTGGAATAATGAAATGAGTTGATATGGAAAAAAATGAGAAAAATGAGAAAGATATGAAAAATGAGAAAATGAGAAAAAAAAAAAGTGAAAATAAGGCAATGAGCCTAGTTTGATTATGAGGAATAAAATGAGAAATGAATTGTGAAAGTATTTGATAGTGAGATAAATGAATTAATTGTGTGCCTAGTATGTTATTCAATTTTCAGAGTTTTGGGTTTGGCGGCATGCCTGTGAATTGCTGGGCAGGTGAAAAGACCGGGTCGTAAGCCGAGCCCAGTTGATAAATGATAAATATGATGTTTTTAGGGTGAAAAGACTGGGTCGTAAGCCTTAAAAAAGGTAACAGTCTAGTTGGGTTGAGGACCAAGATACTGGGGCCTAAGGGTCTAGCCGGGTTGAAGTTCAAGAGACTGGGGCTGTTACATTATCCATGTATATATATATATATTGCCTACGGGCTAGACACATGGTGTCATTATGGACCAAAGCAGTAACTCTGAAATTTGAGTAGCATATTAGATCCTTTTTGGGCCCATGCTTGTCTTTGCTTTAATGTGAATTATGAATTGTGATACAATTGAGCAATATAATGTTATGAGTTGTGAGTATGAAATATTTGAAATATATAAGAAAGTGAAATGATGTGACCTCTATATGCATTGTGCATTGGCATTACTTTACACTTTTATTATTATCAAAGTTTGTACCACTAGGCTTCGACTTAGCGTGATTGTAATTTATCGCGCAGGTGTCATTGACATTTTGGGAGAGCTGGAGAGTTTTACTAGACCTGGTCGGGTCTAGGTTTGTATTTATTAAGCTTGAAGAGTTGTTTTGGGTATATCAAGATCAGAGCCAGTTGCCAGCATGTACATTTTTGATATTATGCATGTTATGATATGTTTTTGAAGTATATATTGTAAATTGTAAAGAATGATTTGAATAATTTTGTTTAAGATGGGATTTTATATGTAATGTTGATATATATATATATATATACCTATATATAAGTATTTTGAGAAAATATGGAGAAATTGAGAAGTATTGGTGAATTGGTGAATTGATTTTATTTGGAGTGTTTTTTATGCAGGTTGTGTTTTGTTGAATTTTGGAAACGTTCAAATTACAAACAAAACTCTGGCGAATTGTTTCCAGAGATTTTCATATAAAATATTTATTTTGGATTCCTATAACAAGTAAAGAATATTTATATACTATTTATTTTATATATTAGTATTTGAAATCTTAAAATAGAAATGTAAAATTTTTTATTAAATTGGTTTGTGACATTTTTATGCCGTATATGCGTATTTACATATGCTGAAAATATGTATTGTACGTATATAGGGTATAAGGGTATTACATTTATTTTGGTATCAGAGCCTAGGCTTGAGGTTCTCGTCCTTGGTGGGTTATTAGAGAGAGAAATTTGAAATTTTAAAAAAATAATTTTCAATTGTGATGCATGCATTGACACTGGTAAATTATCTGATCCTTGATGTGGCAATGTCCATTTAATATAATGGATATGAGTTGAGTTGGCGTCTGGGTTGCATAGATTAGAGTGGCGTAGTAGAAGCATTATTCTGGATCTTATGGATTAAGAATTTTTGGAACTTCTATTCGAAATTAAGATTCATAGTTGATTCAATTGATGAACAAGTAGAATTAGAAAAAATAATTTATGATATGAAATAAAAAGTTTGAGAAATGGAATGAGAGTTATAGAAAATTTTATAGGTAAGCTGTACAATGATATTGTTGAATTTTTTTAAATAAATATAGGAATCTTGGATGAGTTTGAAAATTTAATGAAAAGTTTTTCTATATGTTAGAATCTAAAGTATAAAATTTCATAATTTTTAAAGATGAATTACTAATTAAGAAATGTATAAGAACATAGATTGTTGGAGGAGTTCCAGAAACTCAGAATCTGTAGAAATTGAGAGACATATTTAAAAACTATGGCAAACCAACCCAGAAAAATATGAAAATTTACACCCAATATCATATATATTCCTATAACATATGGTTAAAATTTCATGAAGTTTTATTAAGGTTTGATTCCTAAAACAAAATGGACAACCGGGTGCTGCTAGAGAAATTATTAAAGAGACAGATTCTCTGATATTGGAAGATTTAATTTTTAAATATATTAAATCAACTTGGAAAAATCTAAAACTTTAAATATAAGTCCATATATGTGTCAAGTGCGCATGGATAAAAGTTTACAAGCTTTTATAAAGAATTGGTAAGGAATATAAAAATTAAAAGTGAGATTGATATGAAACTGAGGAAGTTATGCAGTTTTGTGTAAGTAAGTAATAAATTAATTTTATGAGACAAATGAATGAAGAAAATTATAAAAATTTATATGCATATGGGTATAAGTATAGAAGGAATATGGAGTTTTTAATAATTTTTAACAAATAGTTCATAATTAAAAAAAAAGAGTGAAATCATATATGATAGCGAATTATTTATTATGGAACAATGATTCATAATTTAGGGTTGAGTGTGTAAAATTAAAGTATCTAAATGGATGATGTTAATTAGTGTAAGGAAATGAATTAGTGTTGTTTAAAAGTAAATGTTATGATCTTAAGATTGAGAATGTGATAAGGATGAAATTTAGTGAGGTTAATGTTGTTGGTTGTATTATGTGGAATTTGAATTTTTGAAATGGGTTTCCATAATTGTGAAAGTGATGTGTTTTGATGTTATATTAATATAAAAATAATGTTTATAAAGTTAGCTCTTGAAAGTGAGATTAATAGAATAAAGTTTAAGTAAAGTAGTAAGTTGAAAATTTAGAGTTGTAAGAGAATTTTGATGAAGATTGTTTAAATATTGATAGTTTAATGTTTAATAAGCATGGAAGTAATTTTGAATGAGTAATATTATTTATAAAAGTACTAACTAAGGTGTAATATGGTTGATAATATAGAAATTTGTTATGAAATAAAGAGAAATGATTAAGCAAGTAAAAATGAGTTACTTTAGGTAATTGAATTGGAAATGATGAAAATAGATATGAAGGGTATAATAATTGAAAAAAAAATGTGTGTGAGAGATGTCACATTGGAAACGTGAATAAGATTTATGTGAAGTGTTAGAAAAAAATATATATAATTATGAAATTTCTGGGAGAGATGGGCAATTAAATAAGGAAGATGATAATTATGTTGTGGTCAGAGTGTATATATATGTTGAATTGATGAATAACCTAAGTAATGTCAAAAGAATGAGAAGTGATAATGTTCTCTGAAAGGTGATAAATGTTAACTTTGTATAGGTTGTATGTAAAAGAGGAATTGAGTATAATTGTATGATTTGTGTGATGAGATTTTTTTTATGAACACAAATATGATATATAAGAAAATGTGGAAAGTAAGTCACATTGTGATTATGACTTACGAAGGTGTATGTGGATTATTAAAAAAAATGTTATTGAGTATTACTACCTTATACAAATACGTTTCTGGTGATATTGAGAATGATATTGCATGTATTAATAGACCTAAGAGAGATTAGGTCTTGAACTGCGTAGAGTTAGGTCATGTGATGAATTGAGACTGAGAATGGACCCGAACAGAGCTGGACGGTGAAATTGTTATTTTAACAATTGAACTTAATGATTGTATAGTGTTTTGGGCCTAAAATATATGCGTATAAATAAGAGATTGTAAGGAAAAGGAAAGTATAATGAAGAAAGTATGGAAATGGAAAATATATATATATATACATATATATATATATGAATGAAAATTTTTATAAGAGATAGGTTAGAAATGGAGTAATAAATGGAAATTGTGTAAATTAGCATATGAACGAATGTGCATATATAAGAGATGTTAATGATAATATTGTTGAACCATGAGTTAGGCTAATGATGATCAAGTGAGCAAGAGTAAATTGCTTTGAAACAGAGCTGAAATGTGTTAACTCTTCATGTAGTAAGAGTTTAAAGAACTTATATGTAATTTTAAAATGCCACGGAAGTGTGACTATTAAGACATGGGTGTAGTTTCAAGATAAGAGCTATTTGAGAAAAAAAAATTATAGTGAAGGCAGTGTTTATTTGTAACCTACAGACGAGGACTTAAGATGATACAATTGTGAAATATATTAAGTGAAGTTGATAGTTTTTGTTTCATGAGATACAAGCAAGATTTGTGGCTGGTATAGTTAGACTCATATCTTCATGTAGAAATTTATTTATGACCATAAATAGTGAGAAACCAGAAGGTAATTGTGAAAATATGATAAGCTATAAATGATGTGTAAGAATAGTGATTTTTGTAAATATGGTAACTATAAGAAATATTAGAAAAGGGGTAAATGAAAGGAATTATGAAATGTGCATAAGAGCTATATTGAATGTGTTTGAAAGTGGTATAAAATGAATAAGTTGATGAAAGTGACGCTTAAAGTGAACAAGACTAGGGGAAGTAAATATTATCTGTAATGATGAATTCGAAGAGAATTAAAATTTGAGAATAAATTTGATCTAATAGAATTAGGTCATGAATTGAAAACAAATTGATGAATTTAAAATAGACTAAAGGTTGGTCAGAATAGAATAAAGTTGTGATGGTCATATTGTGATAGTTAGATCAATTGATCCAAAATGTAATAAGTTTACAAGTATTTATTGAAATTCAATATGTGTAATTGAATTAAGAATATGCAAGCTATATGATAATGTGCATAATACAACGTTTTGATATGTATATGCATATGAAAGGAGCTAAGTTATATTAGTTTCAAATAATTATAAGAGAAAAGTGTTAGTTATAGTATAATTAGAATGAATTTTAATATGGAAATAAGATTTTGTTGTTGTATAATGGTGATATTAAATTAATATGTGGTAATTGTATAAAGAGTAGGATTAAAGTGAAGATATGTAAAATTATTGTGTTAAGATAAAAGTTATTAGCATTTGAATTTAAGGTGATGAGAGTATTTTTATAAGATAATAAAGTGATCAGATATCTTGAGTGCAATAGGTGTGTGGTGTATATATATTAAGGAGATGAATTAATTTTGTCTAATGACAATTCGATTAAAGATATAATAATCTGTTGTGACTGTTTGAGTAAATAGACAGTATAATGATGTGTTAGGGAATGGTATAAAGGAAATTAAGAATGAACCTAAGGGGGAGAATAGAAATTATGTAATTTGGTAAAATAATGATTTGGATGATTTATTACTATACTGGATAATTTCGAAGACGAAATTATTTAAGGGGGAGAAAATTGTAACATCCGTGATTTTGGAAAAATTAAATAAGTATTTGGAGAGATAAATTGTATATACTCAATATATATATATATATCTAGAGTATACATAACATATACATATGGTATATTAATTGTATATGTTGGATTAATACATTACAAACTTAATATTTAATATACACATAAGGTACATTTGATGTGTATATAAGATACACATTACTTGTGCATATGTGCAATATCCTAAATTTTTGAAAAGTGCTAATTTTTAAAAATTTGATAAAATAAATTATAATTTAAATGGATAAATTAAATTAATTATTTTAAATGAAAAATGAAGGGGTTTTAAATGAAAAAGTGGATAATATATGTGATATACATGTAAAATATACATAACATATAAAAGTCAACACTTTTTAAAAGAAAAGTCAAAGTAAAAGGGTATTTTAGTAATTAAATCTTAGAAATTCAAAATTAATAAAATAATTCAAAATAAATTATTTTTGAATGGAAGAGGAAATTTATGACTTTTAATTTATTAAATAAATAATTATATAATTAATTATTAAATTATTTTAATATATATATAAATACATGGTTAAAAATAAAAGATGAAAAGAAAAAGAAAATTTAAAAGTTTTTATCTTCTTCTTCTTCTCCATCAAGGGCCGGCCACCATGGCTATGGAATTCAAGAATTTTGATCTTCCATACTCCACAAATTGAAGGATTCAACAAGTTTAAAGTGGATTTTTGGTGATTTCCACCAAAATTAGTAAGTTCCCAACTTCTTTCTTTGGATTTCATAGGAATTGTGATTATGTTTGTTTTGGGTTTTTAAAATTCTAAGATTTAATTGTCTATTTGGGTATATATGAAGTTATTTTAAGTGATTAACAATGATTTTAAGGTTGGATTAAATAAATGGTTGAGTTTGGGTAAGATTGGTGAAGAGAGAATTTAGGGTTATGTAATTTTTGTTGTTTTGAAATCATGATTTTTAATTGTGTAAATTGATTCCAAATGAGTTGTTTAGTTACATAAACAAGTATTTTAAAGTCAAATATTGGATTTGGTTGTGTTTGGTTGGAGTTTGAGAATGGAAGTGGAGATTTAGGGTTTTGGAAAAGTGATTTTCCAAAGTGGTTGAATTGTGTGATTTTATTTGTTTAAGCATGTTGTTTAGTATTAAAAGTGATGAATGTAAGCTTGAAATGAGTAATGGATTGTGTTGGAATGGAAAACCTTCAATGGAGGAAGGTTATGCCATTTTATGGTTTTGTATATAAGAGTGTATTTTTATAATGTGAATGGTTCAAATGTATTAAAATATGCTTCTAATGATATTAATAAACTTAAAACACTAATTTAAATGGCTTGATATGGTTTTTCAAAGTTAAAGTGAGGTAAAGCTTAATTTTGGGATTTGGTTTAGAGTGATGTTTAATTATGGTTTGATGTTGAGAATACCTTAGAATATAATATTAAATGATTATGTATGATCACATTTGGTATAGGCATTGAGGGAGATTGATTTGCTTCATCCAAGTGGTGAAGGGCAAGTTAGAAGGATAAGATTGGAGGTTGTATTAAGCTTGCTTTGGGTTGCTAGTAGAGGTATGTACAAACTTTGAGTATAATGTTTATATTTGCATGACATTTGGACTTAACACATTTTGGTTGAAAAATGTGTTAAGCTACTTGGTTCATTGATTGAGTATGAATAATGTGCTATGACATTTGTAATGTAATATATGTGTTAAATGCATTGTGAAAAGCCATTGATAATGGCTAAATTGTGTAAAGTGTGAAATATGCATATTATGTGAAAATACCCAAAGTAATTGGGTAATGTGTTGTGAATGTAAAAAATGAGATATGTGGAATAATGAAATGAGTTGATATGGAAAAAAATGAGAAAAATGAGAAAGATGTGAAAAATGAGAAAATGAGAAAAAAAAGTGAAAATAAGGCAATGAGCCTAGTTTGATTATGAGGAATAAAATGAGAAATGAATCGTGAAAGTATTTAATAATGCGATAAATGAATTAATTGTGTGCCTAGTATGTTATTCAATTTTCAGAGGTTTGGTGGCATGCCTGTGAATTGCTGGGCAGGTGAAAAGACCGGGTCGTAAGCCGAGCCCAGCTGATAAATGATAAATATGATGTTTTTGGGGTGAAAAGACTGGGTAGTAAACCTCAAAAATGGTAACAGTCTAGCCGGGTTGAGGACCAAGATACTGGGGCCTAAGGGTCTAGTTGGGTTGAGGTTCAAGAGACTGGGGCTGTTACATTATCCATGGATATATATATTGCCTACAGGCTAGACACATGGTGTCATTATGGACCAAAGCAATAACTCTGAAATTTGAATAGCATATTAGATCCTTTTTGGGCCCATGCTTGTCTTTGCTTTAATGTGAATTATGAATTGTGATACAATTGAGCAATATAATGTTATGAGTTGTGAGTATGAAATATTTGAAATATATAAGAAAGTGAAATGATGTGACCTCTATATGCATTGTGCATTGGCATTACTTTACATTTTTATTATTATCAAAGTTTGTACCACTAGGCTTCAGCTTAGCGAGATTGTAATTCGTCGCGCAGGTGTCATGGACATTTTGGGAGAGCTGGAGAGTTTTACTAGACCTGGTCGGGTCTAGGTTTGTATTTTTTGAGCTTGAAGAGTTGTTTTGGGTACATCAAGATCAGAGCCAGTTGCCAGCATGTACATTTTTTATATTATGCATCTTATGATATGTTTTTGAAGCATATATTGTAAATTGTAAAGAATGATTTGAATAATTTTGTTTAAGATGGGATTTTATATGTAATGTTGATATATATATACCTATATATAAGTATTTTGAGAAAATATGGAGAAATTGAGAAGTATTGGTGAATTGATTTTATTTGGAGTGTTTTTATGCAGGTTGTGTTTTGTTGAATTTTGGAAACGTTCAAATTACAAGCAAAACTCTGGCGAATTTTTCCCAGAGATTTTCATATAAAATATTTATTTTGGATTCCTATAACAAGCAAAGAATATTTATATACTATTTATTTTATATATTAATATTTGAAATCTTAAAACAGAAATGTAAAATTTTTTATTAAATTGGTTTGTGATATTTTTATACCGTATATGCGTATTTACATATGCTGAAAATATGTATTGTACGTATATAGGGTATAAGGGTGTTACAGTTCCTATCTTGAAAGTTGTTGGTGGTGGTACTTTGTTGAACCTTGGCAGCAGATTATCCTTCGTGCTAGGCTTTGTTAGGTTCGTGCAACTTCCCACAATCAATTAAATTCTAGATCTCATGCCTCAACCTCAAACATTTGTCTGTCTCATTCCCTTGCATTTGATGGAAACTGACATAAAGCTTTAGCATCAAAGTTACGCAGTAGAGGATTTGGCAAAGGGCATGGAGTTAAAGGTTGTAACAATAACTTCTTTTATAGCTTATTGAGAACCCAAGACAATGGCTTTCCCAACTCTAAAAATTGCCTCCTTCCTGCTTGACCAATTGCATTAACATCGACTGTCTTTTATGTTTTGATTGCCAGACTAGTAGCTCCCTTTCTCATTTCTTCTTGCAGAAAAAATGGTTCTTCTCTCTTTTCCATTATTTTGTTTGCAAGCCAGCTTGAAAGAGATCCTTAAAATCTCTATTAAGGGTATGGGAGATCCTTTCATGAAGATCAAGTAGCACCTGTAGACCCTTGATGTTGGCCCTGACTAGTCCATTGCTAATTAATATTGCCTGAGTCATAAACCTTTCGATTAGATGGTATAATGGTTGAACCTTTAAAACCATAAAGAGGTTTGTTTTGAAGGTTTAGTTGGGTCTAATTCGATGTTAGGGCATTCAAGGGTGTATCTAAGTCAAACTGGGCCTCCCAATTCTATATGGGATGGCCCATATCGAATTGAGACCTTCCAAATTTGATATGTGACCATTAGTTTGGCTCCTATATTGAATTGGGAGAGCCCCACTCCATATCGAATTTGATTGCCAATTCAATATGTACTTTGATTCCATGTCGGATTAGGGTCACTTTAATTCTATATATTCTCGGTTTGCCTTGGTTTTAATCTGGCACGGTCTCATTTTGCCACGGATTCATGTTTCATTAATTTGATATGCATCAGGAATCCATTTTTAAAATGGAAAGTTTTCATGATGTTTTAACCTAATGCACACTCATATAAATACAGGTTTTAAAACCATCAAAAGGGAGACTAGCAGCCAAGAAATGGCAGAAATGATTAGCAACCTTCAGCAAGGAACTTTGGACTTTTAGCAAGAGGAGCAACTTCAGTAACGAGGAAGCAACATAAAAATAAAACCATAGCAACAAAAGAAATAGAAGAACAAACAGAAAATCAAAGGCAGAAAATATTATCAAGGCAGTGGTTCACTGTCTTGATTTGAACCGATCAAGAATAATAAGGTGGTGCAAGCAAAAACTTCATATCAACATTTAATTATTGGTGGAATCTACAAACGAAGGTGTGTTTTTCTAACTTAATTCATTTAAATGCATAGTGAGTTAATTTATTATTTGATCCATCAAAATGTATATATTTAAAATTTATTCTTTTGTTTTTTAGTTTATATGCTCATATATAGTAAGAATAAGTGGTTTCTTTTTTTTTTTTTTTGCATGATCATTTAATTTAAAAGATCCAATAGCTCCATTCCAAATAAATATTCACCAAAAATCAATTGGTAAAATAATTTTGAAAGCTTCTTATAGTAGCAAAAATATTTTCTAAAACCCTGATTCTCACAAACCGTAAATCCTAATTTATCTAGTTTTTTTTTAATTTTCACAGTAACTAAATCCTTTTCAATATATATATATATTGTTAGTTTTCTAAATCAAAACTCTATTTTCTAAATCTAAATCCTAAATTCTTAGTTTTTAAATCTAAACCCTTTAAATCCTAATTTTATTCTAGAAACCCTAATTGAAGTGTAAACCCTACATTTATATATCTGTTGCTTTACTTAAGTTTGGATGCATGCTTATTACATGTCTTGATGGATGATTTATTTTTATTTAATTTTATAATTAATGCTTGAATGTTTTTTCATCTATTTATTTTTAGTTTCAAGAAATTATAAGAGGTATGTTTCCACATTGTGGGTACCTCATTTGTTAAGCTTTATGTAATTTAATTTATTATAAGTTTTGGATCAATGTAAAGGAAACGTATCAACCAATTAATGGGTATCCTATTCTATTTGTTTTCTTTTAAAAATTGAACAATTGTAAAGGCATGTTTCCAGCCATGGATGGGTACCTATTCATTTACTTTGTTTGAACTCATTGTGATTTTAATAAAGTGATTATTTATTCTTATGATTGCATGTAGTATGGATAATATCATTATAATTAAGAATTTTATAATATTAAGACCTAAAAAGGAGGCCGGTTCTAATGAATCGGGTGTTGTAGGCGTGCTGGGTCATTCTCACCTTCCCAACGCATATCCAACTTTTCAAACCCAATAGGAGGTTGGGGATTCCTTAGGAATTGAGTCATCCATCCCTTTCTTTTTCTTAGCCTCTCCAGGTGGTGACTCCATTTTCTCCTAGTTTAGGCCTATGTTCTCTAAGGTACTGAGCCTAATAGTGCCAAAGTTGCAAGAATCATTCCACATGGGAGTGGAGGCAAAAATCACTGCTCACAGCACCCCTTTACAATCATACTAATCTGATATGATTCATCGGACCTTTTCTTGATCAATGCAGCTTTATTTCTCCACCATTTTACGTAGTCAACAAAGTTCTCATTTTTTCTTTGCCTGATTGACTCAACTTCCATGAAAGGAACTTCCAACTAAGTATTATACCCATAATGTTCAATGAAGGCATTGTATAGTAATTCATAGTTCTTTTGAGTACCATCATCGTGTTGAACCAATTCTAGACAATAGGATCCCACAAAAGCATGAAGTACCTCAGAGTTTGAGCTTAAGTAGCTCGGGCTGACTGCATAGTAGTGATGTGTTGCTTCACATGGAGATGAGGATTCCCAGTTCCATCGAACTTGGCAAAGGAAGGCATCTTGAAATTGTATGGGACTTCCTCATCTTGTTCAAACAACTTGTCTACCTTTGATATCTCTTCAATTTTCAACTTCTTTTTAAACTTCTTTTCCAAATCTACAATCATCTTTTCTACATCTAAAGTTTGGGTCTTTTCTACAGTTGATCTTTCCACAACCTTCGGCTCTTTGTTCTTATTTTGAGGATCTTCGAAGTATTAAGCCCAGTCATCATCAACATCAACAACTACTTTATCATCATCATAGGCTACTTTGCCAACCTTACCCTTTCCTTTGTCCTTTTACTTCTTAGTACTAGTAGATGCCTCAGCAGTATTCCCTGAAAGTGCAGCCAGTTGGCTCTTCATAGTCTCAGCTAGGGCCTCCTTCAATTCTTCCATCTTGGCATTGAAGGCATCATTCACCATCCTTTGAATCTGTTCAGGTTCCATTACTTTCAATCAGAAGCTAACTAAGTTGCTACTAGATTCTACATCACTGGCATAGGTTGGGTTGTCATACGCTCTTGAACTAGTTGTACTCTAGGTCCGTGAGCTATAAAGGATCAATGCCATGTAATGCAATGCGTGTATGCATGTATACACAAGTAACAAACAAAGATAATTATGACATTCCTTCCAGCCTTATAACTTCCACACACGAATGGCGAGTCTCTTTTCCTAGGTATATGGTCAACCAAATCAACATGGGATATTCTATTTTTAAAAAATTCTCTTGGATGATTTTAACCAATAGATATATTTTCAAACATAGAAGTCAGTACATGATAATTTCTATTAATTGGGCTTTAATTCATTGAATCAAATAAAAATAACTTTTATGTTATATTAGATTAAAATAAAATTAAGAGGTTTATCATAAATAGATTTCCCATTTGCAAAAAAAAACTAATGATTCATGCCAAAAATAAGCCCATGATTAATGATTCTTAGTATAAATTAGCCCCACAGTTGATTTTTGGCGTTCTATAATTGACCTAAATAGTTTGTAAGCTCATTAAAAAAGATGGTTAGGGAAAATAATTTTGTTTCAAAGCCCATTGTAAAAAATGTTTTTTTAAAAATGAATTTTGGGCTTTGTATTTGGGTTATGAGGTTGAAAAGAATTTTAACTCGTTTTGGAAAAGTTTTATGCCCAAAGACATTTTGAAAATTTTGAAAATAGTTTTGGTCTTTTGGATTTAAAGGAAAAATTATTTTGAGCTTACAATATAATTAGGACATATTAGAAAAGAACAAACCAAATAGGCCATGGTTCAAACCAAGATATATCAATCATAGTCAAACAACGAGCATTTGGGTAAAAACCTAAAGAAAGTAACTAGGCCAATTACATAAGCTATAGTCTTTTGGGTTGAAAAGTTTAGGCTCCCGTAGCAAGTATATACCAAAAGGTATAAGGCTATGAGTGGTTATGCCATGCTCAATATCCATACATTGAATGAAAGTATGGTATCCCTCACATTACACAACACGGGTCACATGGGCATCCTAACTCACGCACACAATGCAATTTAAATGATGCTATGGATAATATTATAATAAGAAAGAATAAAATAATAGAAAGATCAATGGAATTAACTTCTCTTATTTTCAGTGGATTTGGCACCTGGATAGACCGAAAAAAATAGAGTTGCTACCCGGACGGGCCGAGAATGGTTCTTGCGACTTCAGCACTGTTAGGCTGAGAGCCTTAGAGAATAAGGGCCTAAACCCGGAGAAAATGGAGTCGCCACCCTTACGGGCCAGGAAAATAGAAAGGGGTAGATGACTCGATTTCTAAGAAATCCCCAACCCCCTAATGGATTCAGAAAGTGGGGTGCGTACGGGGAAGGTGAGAATGACCCATCACCCCCATAATACCCGGTTCATTGGAACCAGACTCCTTTTCAGGTCTAATTATTATTAAATTCTTAAATTTTATAAAATCATCCATGTTACATGCAATTATTGAAATAAAGATTCATAATATTGAAATCAAAGAAAATTCAAACAAACAAATAAAATGGGCACGCATATAAGATGGAAACATGCCCTTACATCCATGTCCAATATCCAAAAAGTAAATAAAATAGGACACCCACCATTTAGTAGAAACATGCCCTTTACATTAATTCAAAACTCAAAATAAATTAAATTACATTGAACTTAACTAATGAGTTACCCACAAAGTGGAAACATACCTCTTACATCATCGAAACCAAAATAATCAACATTAAAATAATTAACCAAATGAATTAAACCATTCAAACATTCATAATAAGCAAAAATAGAAAAAATAATTCATAATAAATATTAATAAATCATTTATCAAAACATAAAACAATCAAACCTAAATTTTAATCTTAAATAAAACATCAAGTATACAAACTTATGGTTTATATATTAAACTAGGGCTTATAAATGATTTTAGGATTTTTATGATGAAATTAGGCTTTTTAGGATAAAATTAGGGTTTTAGTATAAGGATTAAGATTTTAGGGTAATACTAATTCGATATGAAGCTTTCCATCAATATGGACTTAGGCCTTTCTCTAATTAGCATTGGACTAGCTAGGGCCAAAATCAAGGGTCTACAGTTTGCCATCTGCTTGAATGATCTTGAATTTATTCAGAGAGAGAAAAGCAACATGACTTTGTGCTTATTTTGGATAAGGACTGAATTCTAGATCTGAGGATCTAGTTTGAGTTCTGAACCCAAAGTTGGTTGGGTTCTGGACCCGAGGTTGGTTGGGTTATAGATCCGAAACTAAATTGGTTAGGTTCTGGTCCCAAAACTGGATTGGTTGGGTTTTGGACCCGAGGTTGGTTTGGTTCTGGACCCAAAACTAGATTGATTAGGTTCTAGACACGAGGTTAGTTGGGTTCTAGCCCCTAAAACTAGATTTGTTGGTTTCTTGACCAGGTTGTTTGGTTGGTTGGGTTTTGGACACAAGGTTGGTTTGGTTGGGTTCTGGACCAGAGGCTGGTTGGGTTATGGACTCGCAATTGGATTAGTTGGATTCTGGACCCGTGGTTTGTTGGGTTCTGGACCCGAAGTTGGTTTGGTTGGATTCTGGACCCAAGGTTCTAGACTCGAAACTGGATTAGTTGGGTTTTGGACCCGATGTTGGTTGGGTTATGGACCTGAGGTTAGTTTTGGTGGGTTTTGGACCTGATTTTAGTTAGGTTCTTAACTCGAAACTGGATTTGTTGGATTCTAGATCTGAGGTTGGTTTGGGTTCTGGACCCAAAACTAGATTGGTTGGGTTCTAGACCCGAGTTTAGTTGGTTGGGTTTTGAACTCGAAACACTTGCAAAAATTAATTAAAGTTAGTAAAGCATTTTTCAAAAAAAATAGCTATTTTTTTACTATATATGGGCACCTATATACTCTTGTCCCTTGCATGAAAAAAATATTGAATGAGTATAAAAGATATTTTTTAGGCACGAAAAAAATATAAAATCACAATAAATATCTATTTACTGTGTGCATATGTGCCGTGTGAATTATTGAAATAGATAAAGAAGATAAAGAGACTAAAGAAGCCAATTTTGACTTATGAATTCAAATACTAATAATACAAAGCATATTTGAGTTATGATATATTGAAATGGACGAAAGATATGAATGAACTATTGAAACTACATGTGACATTGTCCTTTTTATTTATTACATATATATAATATTTTTTAAATTAATTAATTAAAAATGTGATACTTATCCTTCAGACTTATTCGTTATAAATATGTAACAATTCCATGAGAAATTCACTCAAACTTCAAGTAGAATTACACTCACTCAAACTTCAAGCAGAATTGTAATCTTTCGAGCAAACAAATTCAGTTTCTTCTTTTTTATTTGAAGATTTTCAACTTTCAGCACATATAAATGGCGGTAAATCAACATGCATCTAGGACTGAACCTCGTATGGATCCTGAACTGTGTGCTTACCTTAGAAATAGTGGGTTGGCTCGAGTTTCATCTTAGCGAGAATGGGCCTTCACCGAAGTTCATGAGAAAAAAATACAGGTATATATTTTTTATTTTTTATATATATTTTACATTTCAAGTTTTCTTTCTGCAAAAATTTTATTATATATATTTTGCTGTAGTTTTATTATTTACAGTAGTAAAAATAAACAAATTATTGTAAAAAATAAATTTATCACAAAAAGGCAACATGAAAGTAAAAAATATAAAAATTAATGTTTGGAATGAATTTAGTAAAAATGTGTAGAAAAATAAGCAATACTAGTGTAGAAAATGCCTAAATGCATGAAAGATTATATATATTGTTGCTGAATTAAAGAACAAAGAAAAAAATCATCATATATATTTGACTGACTTAGGTAAAAAATAAAAGGATCTATTACATGAATAAAATAAAATTTTAGTCATGATGCAAAATATGCTTAAAAAGAAATTTTTAAAGTCTATGAAAAGAAGGAAATAAATGACAAAAATTAACAGGGTATTGAAAATAATTATGTATGAAATTTTATATTTTTTTCATTTTTTATTATTTTAGAATTATTAGTAGGGTGGATATACTTACCTGACTTAACTTACATTTATTGTGATAGTATGATTGCTGTGTGATCCACGGTGGTGGAAATGTCCATAAAGCCTGCCAATGGTATGAGCGAGTACCACCGGCAGTTCGGAGAATCATCCAAGAGTGTGGCTTTGAAGAATTTATACTGCAACTGCCAAACAAAGGATTCCAAATTGATAGAAGTGTGAATCAGGTGCTTACCGAGTGGTGGATGGACACCACTCACACTTTTCATTTGCCCATTGGAGAGATGACCATCGGTTCGATGGACTTTACTATAATAACAGGTTTAAAATGTGATGGAATCCTCGTTCCTTTGACCAATGGTATATTGATTGCGGATGAGATTTGTCAATTAATCAGTTTAAGGCCCAAGTATAAGGGAGCATGCAAGATAAAATATGAATACATCCGAGAGTACTAGATGAGACAGACCAGGCCTGTACATGGTGCATGGGCGAAAAGGTACACCCATGGATTCTTGTTGTATCTGTTAGCCATAATGATTTTATGCAGCACTGAGGCATCAACCCACCTATTGGTTCTGTGTGCTCTGTCCGATTTTGATCTCTTGCCATTTTATGCTTGGGGAGAGGTGGGTCTTGCCTATCTCTATCATGGCTTGATAAAATTAGCAGGAATAAAAGATTATTTACAAGCTTTATGGTCATTGCCAAGTTATGAAACTTTCTCTTTGTTTATTCACATGATGCATATGAGCAAGCTTGACCCCTTTTTTTATGATAGGTGTTGGCTTACAAACATAACTTGGTGAGGGTGCCTGGTATTACTGAAAGATGGATGGGATACTCAAGATTAAACCTTTGGTTGTCGGGTCGTAGAGAGGTGCCCGGCAGTCATCATGTGCATTCCCAGAGTTACCAGCTGAGCCACTTGACCCAGGATTTGTTAAAAGACAAAATTAGTATTATTATTATTAAATTATATATGAAAAATAACTTACTTATGTCATTGTCTTTCTGGTTAACATTGCTTAGTGGAGAGACAAAGAGAGGCCGAGTTGGACCACCGGAATGAATAATGCATTACCCCTATAAAACTCTCATCGAATAATTGTTGAGATTTTTTCCAGTGGCTGGTTTCTTAGTGAGAGGGTACATAATTGGTTCCTTGGCCCTAAGTAGAGGAAAGTGCCAGCTAATATCCCAACATCTATACTGACTTGCATATCTATGCCGAAGAACACTTGGAGACATGCCCGAAATGGATATGATGTTAATACATTCTTGCTTCAACCATACTTGTCATATAATGAGTTCATACGGGACTAGTTGTTGCACTTTGAGATCGCTTCTGATGGTTTTAAAGATTTTGAGGATGAAAGGGATGGAGAAGAAGAAGAAGAAGAAGAAGAAGAAGAAGAAGAAGAAGAAGAAGAAGAAGAAGAAGAAGAAGAAGAGGAAGAAGAAGAAAAATAAGAGGAAGAAGAAGAAGATGATGATGATAACATGGAGGAAGAAGATTATAAGGAAAATGTGGAGGAGGAGGAGGAGGAGGAGGATGGTGATGGTGATGGTGAGGAAGGTAGTGGGGATGAAGAGGAAGAAGAGGATGAGGAAAAAGATAGTATAGGGAATGCTACCTATGATGATGCCATAGTTGTCTCCTCCCAGGTTGATCAGATATTTTTTTTTAATCCTAGACTTGACTTGTCATTGTGCTTATTTAACTTTAATTTTTGCAGCAATAGAACAATTAGGTAGTACCAGTCATGATGTAGCTGGTCCATCTCATGTAACTGTAACGCAGCTAGATGTGCCGCCCATAGTGCCCTATGTTGATCCATCTTCCAGGTTTAAGGGTTTCAATTTGAGCTATCTGGTTTGTATTTCCTGTTTTATATTTACATATGTTGAATGTATGCATGAAAATGTGTGAACCTAACTTTTCCTTTTTTGGCCCACAGTGAATGCTTGAGGAACAGAATTGGAAGTTGCAGGAGGAACTGGCCGCTAGTCACTGCCATGCGAATCATCTTGAATGGAACTTTTGGGACTTTAAATTTTAGGGCTATAGGGATCCCGGTGCATCTTCATCAAGGAGGCCCTATATTGATGACCATGATGTGCCACCTTCCTTCTCAGGCATGGATTACAATAGGACTGATTTTCAGGACAACTGAGACCCAAAAGCTTCTTTTTTGGGAGTAAACTGGGCTAATGATGCACCGCCACCTCTGACATGCGATGAATTTCATAGGGATTTATTCAACTATAGACCACCTCCTCCTCCATAGTGATTTGCCTTGTAATATACTAAGAAACTTGTTTTAAAAATTTTTGTACATAAAATGATAAAATATAATATTTGACTTTTCAAAACCTCTTTTTTTTTTTAATCTGGACATTTTTTTATCTTTGACTATCTTATTTTCTTTTAATATATGCACATATACAGATGCAATACCATATCAATTTTATTTTAAATAAATTTGGCATGGATTAAAACTTTAAATAAATATAGAGAACAAATACCCAAGTGGATTAGGTTTAAAAATTTTCAATTTAATAATGAATTTAGTGTTCCAAATGTAAACCTGATTCGACATGGATTTCTGTCTCCTTAAATAATTTGGACTGTAGCTAGTGGCTATATAAGTCAAAAAATCACTTTCTCTTCTTCGACATTCATAACAAAATAGTAACGCTCCAATAAATTCAAGGTAATTATATCCCTCTCAAATCCTTAATTCCGCTTCGTCTCCATAAATTCAAATCAATTGTGATTGTTATACTTATGATGGAGGCTAATTTGAAAAAGATAAAGAATTTATTCAAGACCATCAAGCCTACACATTGGGAACAAATATCATAGTCTCAACTTAATATCTTTAAGTGCTTCTAAAATATCAAATTAGACCATTTCTTTTTACATGCCATGGTTTCCTTTTGGGATGTAAAAACTAGGACTTTCAAGATAGATAACTTTGAAATTTGTTCAATGATTGAAGAATTTGGAGCTATTCTTGGATACCCAAGCAATCAACCAATGGCATTACCCCTATTGACCTTTAAAACTCATCAAAAGATGCAGATGTTGTTTCACTTATCAAAACCCAAAGTTCTGCAATTGACCAGAGGTGAGAAAATCTTGCTTGGTCCATCGATCGATTTTTGCACTTCTAATTTGCTCCCACCAAAGCTTGGGGACGCATATTTTGTATATGGTTGCTTGGTCAACTCGTGCTTGTTTCTCTTGATGGCGACATTGATCTGCGAGTACTGGACATTATGGATCAGATGGAGGGAGGATTTTCACCAATACCCATGATCTTTGTTGAAACCCTAGTTGGATTGGATCAATTCAAGATAGATTCTTCGAGGAGGTTAGCTGAAAGTCCCTTGCTTCTTCAGGTAATTGCCTAAGCTGCCCTTTTAGGTTTTCAATTTAGGTTTCTTATTTTTTATTGCTCTAATTTTTGCCAATTCCATCCTTGTTGATTTTCGAAACTAGCAAGCTGTCCTAATTTTTACCTAGGTTGCCCTCATGGGTTTTCAACCTAGCAAACTTTTTTTTAATTATTGCTTGTGCTTACAGATCCGGCTATAAGAGCTCCTCTTCTTACTCGACACCACATCTATGGACTTTACCAGATATCTACCATGACATCATTCTGCCAGAAAATTACTCCATCCTTCTTCTTCATATGCCTACTGGATTGACTAGAGCTACTCATAAGCAGTGATTAACATCCTTTGACTTGTACCTTGGTGGAAGATTACCCATGTCACCATTTGAGCGTATCTGATGTATGTTCCTCTTGCTGCTCTTTATCTAGGTATTTGCTATGATCCTCATCGACTTGATTGCCAATATGGAGCCGGGCCTCGAGGTTCTGAGTTCCCTTCTGATTTGGACATGCCTCGTCTGACTGAAGCTTTCTTGGATCAATTGAAGTAAAGCTGACCTGTGCATTGTGAGCGAGGATTTTTGCCCCCAATCCCATATGGAGTGAGTCTTATGACTTTGATACTATTAGGCTCAGGGCCTTAGAGAACATGGGTCTAAACCCAGAGAAAATGGAGTCGCCACCCGGATGGGTAGGGAAAAATAAAGGGGTGGATAACTCAATTCCTAAGGAATCTCTAACCCCTATTAGGTTTGAAAAGTTGAGTACGCGTGGGGAAGGTGAGAATGACCCAGCACCCCTGTGAGCAGGGATTTTTGCCCTCACTCCCAGTGGAATGGTTCTTGTGACTTTGGTACTGCTTAGGCTCGAGGCCTTAGAGAACAAAGGCCTAAGCCCAGAGAAAATTGAGCCGCCACCTAGACGGGCTGGGAAAAAAAAAGGGGTGGATGACTCAATTCCTAAGGAATTCCCAACCTCCTATTTCGGAAAGTTGGGTACATGTGGGGAAGGTGAGAAATGGCCCAGCACCCCCACAACGCCCGGTTCATTGGAACTGGCCTCCTTTTCAGGTCTTAATATTATAAAATTCTTAAATATAACAATATTATCTATATTACATGTGTTTCTAAGAATAAATAAATACGTTATCAAAATCACAACAATGTCCAAAAAAAGCAAATAAATGGACACCCATCCAAGGATGGAATATATCCTTACATCATTCATATCTAAAACTAAATAGGACACCCACCGAAAGGTGGAAACTTGTCCTTTACATTGGTCCAAAAAACTTTAAAATAAAATAAATAACATGATGCTCAAAACATGAGGTACCCAAAATATGGAAACATACCTCTTACAATGTTTTGAAATCGAAACAAATAAATAAAAATAGCCAACCATTCATTATAAATAAATCAATCATCAAAGACATCAAACATCAATCAAAATATATAATAAAAATTCATCTAATTTAAATAAAAAAATAAGTATATAAATTTAGGGTTCATGCATCAATTTAGGTTTCTTTGGTTTCATGTTTAACAATTAGGGTCTTGTAATTTAGTTTGTTGGATTAATCAATTTGTAAAATATTTAATATAAAAGAAGTAATATAGCTACTGGATGTTTTAAAGATTTAGGGTTTCGAAAGTTTTATGAAAATAATATTAAAGTTTAGGGTTTAAATAAATAATATTGAAAATCATGAAAATTGTATTTTAAGTTAGGTATTTGGAAAGAATAGGCTACTATGAATCTTTCACAAAAATAGATTTGGTTAGGGTTTTAAGAAAATAGTCTATTATTTTGTGGTTTTAGAAAAGTATAATTACGGTTTTAGATTTTAAAAATATGTTTTACGGGTATTAAGGCATTAGGGTTTTGAAAAATAATTTTTAGGGTTTTAAATAGAGTTTAAATGGTAAGTAGAACAATTGATCAATGTGCTTAACAAAAAAACATCATCTATTGTATGTTTAAATAATTGATCTAATTGAGTGATGAAGCTACTGTAAACATAAACAAGTAAGTAGAAATTCAAACCTCCGTTGTTGGTTCCACCACAATTTTGAATTATGGTTGAACAATAACAAAGACAGTGTCGGCCGCCTTTGATGGATTGTTTGTTGCTTGCTGACTTCCTCTTCCTCCTTCAAGTCCAAGGTTCTAAATCTATTCTAAAAAAGTCTAGCTCCATCCAAAAGTTTGATCTCCTTTTAAAAGATCAAATTCCATTTCTGTGTGTTTTAATGTGGTATTTATAAGAAAAAATAAAAAATTAATACTAATTGGTTAAGGAAACAAAAATTATTTAGGAAATAAAATTGAAAACCAAGTAAATAGAGTTTTGGAAAAATTGCGCACTAGTAGGCTACTGGCGTGTGAAACTGCGCTGGTAAAAAAAATTCTTGAGGGGCGCTGCGGGCTGGGCTTGGGCCATAGGCCAATTCATCGTAGGTTTTGGCTTATGGCTAATTTGTCTTAGGTTTTTCCTGCGGCGAATTGGCCCAAGCCAATTTGTTGCCAGCGATTTTCGTTGCCGATTCTTCTGACGTCGATTTTTATTTTTATTTATTTTATCTTTTATCTTTATTTATTTTATTTTAATTAAAAATAAATATTATAAGTAACAAATATTATTATTTATTTAAAATATCATAAAAATTATTTTAGACTGTTTAAAAATATTAGACTTGACTGAGTGAAAAATTAAGGGTCTACAGTTTGCCCCCTGTTTGAGGGATCTGAGACTACAGCAAAAGAGAGAGAAAAGCAATATGATTTTTTGACTGAGTTTTGAGCCATACTTGACTCCGTAACCAAGGTTAGTTTGAGTTCTGGACTTAAAAATAAATTTGGGTTCTGGACCCAAGGTAAGTTCTGGACTTAAAGATAATTTGGGTTCTGGACCCGGGATAAGTCCTGGATTTAAAAATAATTTGGGTTCTGGACCAGGGATAAGTTCTGGACTTAAAAATAATTTTAGTTCTGGACCCGAGGTAATTTTTGGACTTTAAAAATATTTTAGATTCTGGATCTGGGATAAGTTCTGGACTTAAAAATAATTTAGATTCTGGACCCGAGGTAAGTCCTAGACTTGAAAAATAATTTAGATTCTGGACCCGAGGTAAGTTCTGGACTTTAAAAATAATTTGGGTTCTGGACCTGGGATAAGTTCTGGACTTAAAAATAATTTGGGTTCTGGACTTTAAAAATATTTTTGGTTCTGGACCCGGGATAAGTTCTGGACTTAAAAATAATTTGGGTTCTAGACCCGAAGTAAGTTATGGACTTTAAAAATATTTTAGGTTTTGGACCCGGGATAAGTTCTAGACTTAAAAATAATTTGGGTTCTGGACCCGAGGTAAGTTCTAGACTTTAAAAATAATTTGGGTTCTAAACCCGGAATGAGTTCTGAACTTAAAAATAATTTGAATTCTGGACCCGAGGTAAGTTCTAGACTTTAAAAATATTTTGGGTTCTGGACCCGAGGTAAGTTCTAGACTTAAGAAATAATTTGGGTTCTAGACTCGAGTTAAGTTCTGGACTTTAAAAATAATTTGGGTTATGGACCCAGGATAAGTTCTGGACTAAAGAAATAATTTGGGTTATGGATTCAGAATAAGTTCTGGACTTAAAAATAATTTGAATTCTGGACCCGGGATAAGTTCTGGAATTAAAAATAATTTGGTTATCTGCTAAAAATGATTGTAGTCAGTAGGATACTATAGAAATTTGCAAAAAAAAATTAGCTATTTTTTACCATGCCTATATTCTATTGCCCCCTGCATGTAAAAATATTTTAAAAGTGCCAAAATATTTGTAAACACGCAAATATCTAGATAATTGAATTGAATAATTGAATTTACTATTTAGATACTGTTCATCACTATTCATTTACTATTTATCACATTGATATTGACTTTTTCTCTTTTTTCACGAGAATTACTATTTTTCCTTTTTGATTTTTGTCTTCTTGCCTTAGTTTTTTCCTATATAAACCCTCTTTTATCTTTTCATTCTCACACCATTTCCTTTTCCTTTTTATTTTTCATTCAAATTCATGAAAGTTTCATCTTCATTTCATTTTTCTTTTCCTTTGCAATTTGCCTATTAAACAACTTATTTCTTCAATTCTCATCCACACTTACATATTCTCATAATTAAAGTAGAGAGTTTAGCAAAGAGTTCAGGAGAAAATGTATGCTTTGAGATCAGGACCTCGATCCAATGCTGAGTTATTAGAATTTATTCAACGGCATGAAAATGGAACTATAAGTCTACTAGCTGGGATGCAGCTTCATCATAGTTCAAGTAAAAAAACAAAGGTAACAATGCAATTTGATATTTTAATTGCACAAATTTATATTTATTATTTGATTTTATTGAAATTTTTTATTATTATTTTAATAATGCTAAAGTTTTGAAAAAATAAATTAGTTAGTGGACTATTTAATAAATAAATAAATAGATAAATTAAAATAGGACATAATGAATAAATGTAGTTTATGAATCAGTAGTATTGGTATGATGATATACTTACCTCGTGTTAACTTACCTGACTCCGTATTAGTGCGATCACTGTGTTATCTGGGACGAAGGGTGTGTCTATAAAGCCCGATAATGGTATGATGTAGCACCCTCTCAAGTAAAATGGATTATCCGAGATTGCAGTTTTGAAAGCTTTATCTTGCAATTACCATCTGAGGAGTGTCCGATAGATAGGAGTGTAGTTCAAGCATTATCGGAGTGGTGGATGGACACGACCCATACTTTTCACCTACCTATAGGAGAGATGACCATTGGCCCAGTCAATTATACATTCATAACTGGTATTCGATACTATGGCCTTTCAGTCCCTCTTACCATTGATATTCTGACATACGAAGAAGTCCAACAATTAATCGGTATGGAATCGTCATTAAAAGAGCCCTTTAAGATAAAAATTGAGTCGATTCGGAGTTAGTGGATGAACTGCAATGGATAGATTCATAGGGAAACAACCAAACAATATGCTCGAGGATTTTTATTGTATTTTCTCGAATCGACCATTTTATGCAGCACCGAATCTGCCATCCATTTATCGATATTGAGGGCCCTTACTGACATGAGTATGGTACCGCTTTACGGCTAGGGTGAAGCTGGCCTTACCTGTCTCTATCATGGACTAGACAAGATTTGCAGGAATAAGAAGTCTTTCGTTGGTTTTATGGTAGTTGTCCAGGTACTCTTCTTCTACCAATGTCAATTCCATTTTTGTACTTGCATGGATTTGATTTTCATTGTTGTTGTAGGTATGGGTATATGAGCATAATCTTGTGAGGGTGCCTGGCATTTCCCAAGAGAGAGTCAGGTATTCGAGATTGAATTTTTGGTTGTCGGATCATGTAATAGTTCCTGGCTCTCACCATGTGCACACTCAGTGTTATCTCTTGAGTTGCTTAACCTGGGGCCAGGCAAAATAGTATTAGTATAATTTAAAATTTATATAAAAGTTCACTTACCTTATTTCATTTTGTAGGCCAATTTGGCTTGGTGGAACACAGAAGAGAGAACGAACTGGACTTCTTCCATGAATGCCGCATTGCCTTTTCAGCATACCTGCCGAGTTATTGCTGGCATTGTGTCTAGTGGCTGGTTTCTCGGGGAGAGGGTGTATGAGTGGTTCTTTTGTCCCAAGCGATGGAGGATCCCGATGAATTTCCGGAGTATACTTTAAATATTGCATCAATGTAGGAGAATGTGTGGTGGTTAGCTCGGTATGGTTATGATGTTGAAACCTTTCTTTATCCATTGGGTGCATCATATGCCCAGTTTATTTGAGTAGGACTCTTAAACTTTGATGTATCTCCTGTTGGCATCCAAAAAATTCTCGAGAAAAATGAGGATAGCAATGAAGAGGAGTATCACAGAGAGGGAGGAGGGTCCGGGGCTAGCACCTCTCAAGTAAACTTTTACCATTTTGCCATTGCAATTACTTCTTTCTTAACTTATTTTAA
Source organism: Garcia nutans (assembly GCA_947685225.1). NCBI lineage: Eukaryota > Viridiplantae > Streptophyta > Magnoliopsida > Malpighiales > Euphorbiaceae > Garcia > Garcia nutans. The sequence goes on from CANTUV010000013.1 coordinate 33,839,452, forward strand.
CTGTATTAATGATTATTTTTAGGCCACTGGCTCATTTGGTCATGAGGCTAGACCTTCCTTTACCGCTCCTCCATTTGCTCATTCTAATCAACCGGAGATGCCATCTCATCCATAGGGTATTGATATGAATTACCTGGTAGGTTATCTTGTTCCATGATGATTTATGCTACATATATGCATGATTATGTATGTCCTTACCTTTTTCTTTCTGGCTCACAGTGGATGCTTGAGGAACAAAACAAGAAACTTCAAGTAGAGTTAGTTGTTTGTCGTCAACAGAGAGTATATGTGATGCAGAGACAGCCGGATGCTTCAGCAGTTATAGTGGGTACATTTTCTTTATTTGATACTTTAGTTCTTGCTTTCATTGATCCAGGATCCACTCATTCATACATAAGTGCATCTATCTTGCCTGTGTCTGAGTTGCATTCAGAATCCTTAGAATTTGATGTGTTGGTGACAAATCCTTTAGGGCATAGTGTGGTAGTTAGCAAGGTGCATCGGGATAGTGCAGTTGTGGTGCAAGGAGAGGAATTTTTGGGAGATTTGATTGAAATGCCTTTTAAGGAGTATGATTTGATCTTAGGCATGGATTGGTTGTCTATGCATGGAGCTGTGGTAGATTGTCAAAAGAAGTGTGTTACTTTGAGAACCGGTGATGGTAGAAGTGTGATAGTGTCCAGTGAGCAGAGACAACTTGCATCCTTGTTTGTTTCAGCTGTTACAGTTAGGAAGTTGATTAAAAAAGGGTGTGATGCTTATCTTGCTCATGTTGTGGATACAAGAGTAGTGGGTTCTCAACTTAATAGTATACCCACAGTTGTTTCAGACTTGATATCAGGTAATTTCGAGGACGAAATTTCTTTTCAGAGGGGGAGAATTGTAATACCCCAATGTATGCCCTAGAAGTTTTAAATATAATTGTTGCTTGATTTGGATCAATGTATATATGTTTTGCAAAGGAAATGATGTGTAAATGGAAGGTATATGTTGTATATATGTTAATATAAATAACATATACATAAGTCAATATGAGGAGTCAATGGGAGAGGATATTTTTATGTGATATGTGAAATTACTATAATGGGCATACAAGTGACAAAAGTTAAGTTAAATGAAAAAGGGTATTAAGGTAATTTTCTTTTGGAATTGCTTGGTGTAGGTTTAAAGAGAGGAAGAGGTTGACTTTGCTTCTTCAATTTCTTTTCCTCTTCTTTGGTGGCCGATCCTTGTCAAGAAAAAGGAGCAAGAGGAAAGTTTGATTTCTAGAATCAAATTGAAGGAGAAATCAAAGGAGTTGGTTGGAGATTTGTGAAATTTCTTCATCTAAGGTAAGTACTCTCTTGTTTTCCTTTGGTATTTTGAAGATGTGTTTGAAGTGTGTTGTGATTTGTTGATCTCATGATTTAGAGTGTTTGAGATGTGTTTAAAAGTATTGAAATTTATTGTGAGTTAATAAGGTTAAATTGATGTTGGTTTTGGTTGGAAGATGATAAGTTAAGAGTGATATTTGGTTTAGGGTTTTGAAATGGTAGATGATTAAAGGTATTGTTGATGTGTTGTTAATGTGCAAATTGTGATGAATATGTGTTTAGAACATTGATTACATTCATTTAAATTAAGTTATATTGTGTATAATGTAATTGAGTGCAACCAAAGGAGACTTGGACATGATTAGGGTTTCAATTCATGAGTGACACGGCCAAAAGCAAGGAGAGACACGGCCAATTCATGAGAGACACGGCCAAGCCAAGGAAAATTGGGCCGTGTTGGATTGATTTTGGAGAGACACGGCCGTGTCCTATGCATGTGTTTGCTACTGCCAAATTTGTGATGAGAGACACGGCCACAAGCTTGGCCGTGTCCCTCAAATGTTTTAGTTAATGTTTCTATTCTTTGTTCTTCTTGCATTGGTTTGATTCTCCAAAGGTATTTTTGTACCTAAACCTAAACATAAACACTTTAAACACACTTAAAACAATAATGATCCAAACAAATGAATGAGGAAGATTCTAAATCCATGAATGATGTAAATTGTTATGTATATATATAAATGATGATCATTGAAAAAGTATGTGCAATACTATTGCTTATGTATACTTAAGTGATGAATGGATCAATGTGATTTGAGATATAGTGAGATGTAAAACCAATGTGTTTGGTGATAATGATGCAAATGTGATTGAAGCCATTGTGATTGGCTATGATGATTCAATTGAAAGAATATAAAGCATGTTTGCCTAATTGACGATGACAATTGAGAATGAAACAATAAATGAATTGTGTGTCTAATGTGTTATTCATTTTCAGAGTTTTGTTGTTGGTGGCATGCCTATTGGTAACATTCTCTTGAAGTTAGGTTGGATTGGATCCTTGAAGCCTAATTGAGATGTTACAACCCTTGAAGCTAGGTTGGATTGGTTCTTGAAGCCAAGTTGGGTTGATACTTAGCATGCTTTGTTCCCCTTGAAGCTTGGTTGAACCTAAATCCTTGAAGCCTAGTTGGGTTTATGATATGATTAATGTGATAACAAAACCAAAGCATTAACTCTGAAAATTGAATGGCATATTAGTGTGCTTTGGGCCCATGCTTGTCTTTGTTTAATGTGAGTCATGAATGGTGAAATGATTGACTAATAAGGTATACGGTAAAATATTGAAATGTGATATGTTTATATATGTGTGGTTTATGAAATGTAAGGATATGTTGATAGCTCTCCATCTATAATGTTGTGTTGAAATGGGGTATGCTTATATGATTATGGTTTGTGAAATGCAAAAGATGTGATGTTAGCTTTTCACCTATGTTGTTGTCTTTATTAATAATATGTGTGGCATTGCATTACATTAAGCATAATGTTGGCATATTTTGTACTACTAAGCCGTTGGCTTAGCGCGATAGTGTTGATCGCGCAGGTAACAGAGTTGAACCTGAGAGCTCCTCGAGACCGAGTGAGAGTAGAAATTGAAGAGGTTATTTTGGGACTTAAAGATCAGAGAAAGCTGCCAATCATGTATAACTTCTTTATATTTTGTAAAGTATTGTTTATAATGTGAATAAATGTATATTTGTAAATATGGATTTAAATGCTTTCATATATGTAATTATTTTATAAATTCCGCTGCGTATTAATTAAATGTATCTATATCTATTTTGTTTTGTATTACAAGTTAACTACTTATTTTCTATAATATACAATTATAAAGGTTATAGTATCTTTTAAAATGATTTGAATGTTAAGGAGAGCCGTAGCATCTCTATGTTCAGTGCATGTATATTACTTTGTGGTGAATGTAGTGTGCATGTATCGAATGTAGGGGTGTTACAGTTTGTGGTGGTCTTCATTGATGATATTCTGGTGTATTCGCGTAATGAAGAAGAACATGACAGGCATCTATGGATTGTGTTGCAGACATTGAGAGAGAAGCAATTGTATGCTAAGCTGTCGAAATGTGAATTTTGGCTTGATCAAGTGACTTTTCTCGGTCATATAGTTTCAGCAGATGGTATAAGAGTTGATCCGAGTAAAGTTGAAGCTATTTTGAATTGGAGTCCACCGAAGTCTGTAACTGAAGCTAGAAGTTTTCTGGGTTTGGCAGGTTATTACCGACGCTTTGTGAAAGGTTTTTATTTGATAGCTACTCCACTCACTAGATTACTTCGAAAGGGAGTTAGATTTGTGTGGACAGATCAGTGTCAAGCTAGTTTTGAGCAGTTGAAGGAAATGTTGACTCAAGCACCTGTTCTTACTTTGCCTGTGGAAGATAAACCATATGTGATTTACAGTGATGCTTCACATAATGGTTTAGGATGTGTTTTGATGCAAGAAGGTAAAGTCATAGCTTATGTTTCTCGGCAGTTGAAGCCGCATGAACTTAATTATTCGACGTATGATTTGGAGTTGGCAGCCATAGTGTTTGCTTTGAAGATTTGGCGACACTATTTGTATGGGGAGAAATGTTTTATTTACACTAATCATAAGAGTTTGAAATATTTGGGGGTTCAAAGAGAGCTTAATCTTCGGCAAAGACGATGGTTAGAATTGATCAAAGACTACGACTGTTTGATTAACTATCATCCTGGTAAGGCAAATGTTGTTGTTGATGCCTTGAGTTGGAAGTCTTTAGCAGGTTTGTCTGTTTATTCGCTCTCATTGCTTGTTGAGTTGAGAGCGTTGCATGCCAGTTTTGAATCATGTGATGATGGTGCATTGTTAGCTCAATTGCATTTAAGACCGATGTTGTTGGACCAGATAAGGGAGGCTCAATTGGTAGATGAGAAAATTCAAAAAATTATTTCAGATTGCCAAAATGGAGGAAGCCTAGATTTCCATGTGAAAAGTGATGGTAGCCTTTGGTTCAAGAATAGATTATGTGTTCCTGATGATGCAAGTTTGAGAAGAACTATTTTAGAGGAAGCACATCAATCAGTTTTTACTATGCACCCTGGGAGTACAAAAATGTATCAAGATTTGAAGCAGCATTATTGGTGGTCAGGTATAAAGAGAGACATAGCGGAATTTGTATCTAAGTGTCTCACGTGTCAGAGGGTGAAAGTTGAGCACCAAGTTCCAAACAGTGCCTGAATGGAAATGGGAGAGAGTGACAATGGATTTTGTGTCTGGTTTGCCATTGACTCTGAAGAAGCAAGATGCTATTTGGGTGATTGTTGATCGGTTGACAAAGACAGCTCATTTTCTTCCAGTGTGGATGGATTATTCTCTTGAAAAGTTGGCTGAGCTGTATATCAGTGAGATAGTGAAGTTGCATGGAGTCCCAATTTCTTTAGTGTCTGATCGAGATCCATGGTTTACTTTGAGGTTTTGGAAGAGTTTGCATGGTGCTTTGGGTTCTCGATTGCACTTTAGCACTGCTTTTCATCCTCAGATAGATGGGCAGTCAGAGAGAGTAATACAGATTATAGAGGATATGTTGAGAAGTTGTGTTATTGATTTTTCAGGAAGTTGGGACAGATTTTTGCCACTTGTGGAATTTGCTTACAACAACAGTCATCAATCCAGTATTGGTATGGCACCTTATGAGGCATTGTATGGTAGAAGATGCAGAACGCCTCTGTGTTGGAATGAAGTTGGGGAAGGCAAATTGATTGGTCCTGATTTGGTTAAAGAGACGGAAGAGAAAGTGAAGATAATTCGGAATCAATTAAAAGCAGCTTCAGATCGGCAGAAATCTTATTCAGATTTGAAGAGGAGAGACATAGAGTTTGATGTTGGAGATAAAGTATTTTTGAAAGTGTCTCCGTGGAAAAAGATTTTAAGATTTGGTCGAAGAGGGAAGCTGAGTCCTCATTTTATTGGACCGTATGAGATATTAGAAAGAGTTGGACCAGTTGCTTATCGTCTTACTTTGCTACCTGAGTTGGATAGAATCCATAATGTCTTCCATGTTTCTATGCTGAGGAGGTACAGATCTGACCCATCTCATGTTCTGTCCGTTGAATCTATTGAGGTGAGTCCGGAGCTGACTTTTGAAGAAGAACCAGTTGCTATTTTGGCATATGGAATGAAAGAGTTGAGACATAAGAAAGTGCCAATTGTGAAGGTTCTTTGGAAGAATCATGGTAGAGAAGAGTCAACTTGGGTGAGTGAGCAAGCAATGCAAGATCAATATCCTCAATTGTTTCAGACATGAGATCAGGTAATTTCGGGATGAAATTTCTTTTTAGAGGGGGAGAATTGTAATATCCCAAAGTATGCCCCAGAAGTTTGGTATAATAATTGTTGTAATTGGATTAAGTGTATATGTGTTTAATTGGAAAGAGAAAGGAAGTGAAGAGAGAATGTATATGTTGTATATATAGTGATATATACAACATATACATGTCAAAATGTGAAGTCAAAAGATGATTAGTTAATGATTTTAAATTAATTAAATTAATTAAGTGGAATTTGAGTGAGTGGAAGTGGATGGAGATATTTAGAATATTTCAATATTATAATGCTTGGAGGAGAGGGTTTTGAGAAGATAGTGGTTGAGAGTTTGACTTTGTTTCTTTGTTTTCTTCTTTGTTTCTTTCTTCTTCGTGGTTCACCTTCCTCTTCTTTTCTTTTCTTGTTTTTTTTGGCCGGTCCTCCATAGCAAGAGAGCAAGAGAGGTTTTGATCTTCCATACTCAAGATTGAAGGAAGTTCTCAAGTGATCAAGTTGGAAATTTAAGACTTTCTCCATCTTTGGTAAGTTTTCCACTTGATTCTTTGAATTTCTTTAAGTTTGTGGGTTGAGGTTATGGTTGATATGTGTTTGTTTGATTGTGGTGTGTTTGAGTGTGGTTGGTCTATTGATTATGGATTTTGGGGTTGGATTAAAGGAAAGAGTAAGATTGTTGGAAGAGTAAGTGTGGTGGTTGTGTTTTGGGTTGGTGGTGGTGATTATGATTTGTGTTGGATGTGTATGTTTTGAGTTGTTTTGGTGTATTTGCAAGTTTGTTATGGTTTTTGAGTGTGTTTAACTAAGTTTGTTTGAACTGGAAAATGGTGTAAGTGAGAGGTTTGTTGGATGTGTTGTTGATGTTGCCGGAATTTGGATTTTTGGCCTGACACGCCCATGAGTACGGCCAGGTCTTTAGGCGTGTTAATGGTTCTGTATTCTTAGATGGGTGACACGAGCAGTGACACGCCCATGTCATTGAGCGTGTCATAGATACTGTGATGTTGGTGGATTGACACGGCCATGAACACGCCCGTGTTGTTGGACGTGTCAATGTTTCTGTGAGACAGAATGTATTATACGTCCAATGACACGCCCGTGGTTCTGAACGTGTCAAAGCTTCTGCGTTGTGGAGTTAGGGCACGGTCAGGGACATGCCCGTGTTATTGAGCGTGTCAGGTGTAGAGTTTGCCCTAGTTGGTTCTTAGTCTTATTATCTCATGTGTATTTCTAAGTGAGCGTGTATTATTTCTTTTTGAATTAGGTTGTGAAGAGGTTGAGTTGACCTAACCTAAGTGTGAAGGAATCTTGGAAGAGGAAGTGTATAGATTGGTGTGAGTTGGTTTTGAGGTAAGTACAAACTATATGGTTGCATACACTTACATGATTTTGATACTTAATACATATTTGGTTGTAAATGTGTTAAGTGATCTAATGTATTGTTGATATACTTGATAAATATTTTGATTTATATAATGTGAATGATATGATGAGCCTTCAATATGTATGTTAATGTAATTGGTTATGTACACTTGAATGATGAATTGAGTTAATGTGATATGAGACATGATGAGAAATGAAACCCTTGTTGTTGGCTATGATAGTGCAAATGAAATAATTGGGGCATGGTTGCCTATTTGATTATGGAATATGAAATGAGAAATGAATTGAGAAAGAGATTGATAAAGAGATAAATGAAATAATTGTGTGATTAATATGTTATTCAATTTTCAGAGTTCTGAGTTTGGCGGGATGCCTATGAATCACTGGATAGGTGAAAAGACCGGGTCGTAAGCCGATTCCAGTTGAAAAATGTGAAATATGTGAAATGTGATGTTTTTGGGGTGAAAAGACTGGGTCGTAAGCCTCAAAAACAGTAACAGTCTAGCCGGGTTGAGGATCTCCTCGAGTTTAGCCGGGTTGAGGTCTAAGAGACTGGGTCTGTTACACTATCCATGGATAGAGATATATATATATTGCCTACGGGCATGATGATTGTGATTATGGACCAAAGCAGTAACTCTGAATTTTGAATAACATATTAGTGTCTTTTGGGCCCATGCTTGTCTTTGTTTAAATGTGATTTATAAATTGTGAATCAAATGAATAATGGGATTCAATGTAAGACTTTGAAATGTGATATTCTTATGTATTGTTTATAATGTTTGAACATATGATATTGGCATTGCATTGAAACATATTATCATTGTGGTTTGTACCACTAAGCCTATGGCTTAGCGCGATTGTTGTTCATCACGCAGGTGACATGGTAGAACCGGAGAGTTCCTCTAGGCCAAGTTAAGTTTAGATTCTGAAGTGTGGATAGTGAGCTTAAAGATCAAAGACTGACTGCCAAATATGTATAAACTTTATGTTTTGTAAAATTTGTTTTTGATGTAATTGTATTTGTAAATATAACTATATTTCCCGCTGCGTATTAAATGGAGGTTGTATTTATTGTGTTTAAGTTTATGTATATTTTTGTAAAAAGAAAATGAGTAGTTTGTTTAGTAAACCGTGGCATTTCTATATTCAGTATACGTATATTACGATCATTTTAGCATGCTGTGTACGTATACGGGGTATAGGGGTGTTACAATTGTTTTGGTATCAGAGCCTAGGTTTGAGATTCTCAACCTTAAGAAAAAGAATATTTTGATTTTAAAAGTTGGTTTTTATACATGTTTTGGTATTGGCAGTCTTTGATCTTTAATGAGGTATATTCTGCTGTGTTTGCAGATATAGGTAGTGATGGCGTCTCAGTCACGTCAGTATGTAGAAGGTAGTGCTGAGAGTGTAGCTCCTGAAGAGGGTAGAGATGGAGATAGGGTTGATAGAATTAGTGAGGCCCCTGTTCCTGTCCAGGGAGATCAGCTGCTGATGAGGTTCCGCCGGGTTGGTTTCAGCATATGGTAGAATTGTTGAGGAGAGCTCCCGTACAGCAGCCACCACAGCCTCAAGTGCCGGTGAGACATTATGATAAATTGAGGAAGTATGGAGCTGAGAATTTCTTGGGTACTACAGATCCTGCAGTAGCTGAGCAGTGGTTGGATAAAGTGCAGAGGATATTTATCCAGTTGCAAGCTACTCCTGATGAGAAATTTGATTATGCTAGATCCCTTCTTCAGAAAGATGCTTATGATTGGTGGAAGACGGTTCCTCATGCCATGGATGATCCACCTACATTATCTTATAATGATTTTCTGAGGGAGTTTGAGCAGAAATATACTCCAAGGGAGTATAAAGATGTTAAGAAAATGGAATTTTTGAATCTGAGACAAGATAATCGGAAAGTGACAGAGTATGAGATAGAGTTCATCCGGTTGAGTCACTATGCCGGTGGGATTATTTCCAATGAGATTGATCGGTGCAGGAAGTTTGAGGAGGGGTTGAGGCCTTCTATTATGTGCATTGTTGCTGGTTCTCGATACCAGGATTTTTCTCAATTGGTTGCAGCAGCCAGAAGTGTTGAGAGAGCACAGGGCATAGCAGCAGCTGCTACCGAGGAAGAGACCAAAGCTAGGAGACCCCATTTTGAGGCAGGGTCTTCATATATGAAGAGAGACAGAGGAAGTTTTATTCCAAGAGTCAGTAGAAGCCAGAGGCAGTCTGGTAGGTCAGTTCAATATCAGAGACAGAGATCGAGACCTACAGTTTGTGTAGCGAGTGCTCCGACTCCAGTGGTTCAGAGATCTACTCCACCTGTATGTGCCCATTGTGGTAGGATACATGGGGGTGTTTGTTGGAAGATTTGTGGATCAGCTGTGTGTTTCAGATGTGGATCGCCTGACCATTTCATTAGAGAGTGTCCTGAGCCACAGGATGATAGACAGACTGATAGTGTAGCTTTTCGACCCAGTGTCAGCAGAGGTGGTCGAGGGGGCAGAAGTTTCAGTAGAGGTGGTAGACCTGGGTTTAGTCAGAGAGGAGGATCTTCATCCAGAGGCAGTAGGCCAGATGAGGCCGGATCTTCTCAGAGAGTATATGTGATGCAGAGACAGCCGGATGCTTCAGCAGTTATAGTGGGTACATTTTCTTTATTTGATACTTTAGTTCTTGCTTTCATTGATCCAGGATCCACTCATTCATACATAAGTGCATCTATCTTGCCTGTGTCTGAGTTGCATTCAGAATCCTTAGAATTTGATGTGTTGGTGACAAATCCTTTAGGGCATAGTGTGGTAGTTAGCAAGGTGCATCGGGATAGTGCAGTTGTGGTGCAAAGAGAGGAATTTTTGGGAGATTTGATTGAAATGCCTTTTAAGGAGTATGATTTGATCTTAGGCATGGATTGGTTGTCTATGCATGGAGCTGTGGTAGATTGTCAAAAGGAGTGTGTTACTTTGAGAACCGGTGATGGTAGAAGTGTGATAGTGTCTAGTGAGCAGAGACAACTTGCATCCTTGTTTGTTTCAGCTGTTACAGTTAGGAAGTTGATTAAAAAAGGGCGTGATGCTTATCTTGCTCATGTTGTGGATACAAGAGTAGTGGGTTCTCAACTTAATAGTATACCCACAGTTGTTTCAGACTTGATATCAGGTAATTTCGAGGATGAAATTTCTTTTCAGAGGGGGAGAATTGTAATACCCCAATGTATGCCCTAGAAGTTTTAAATATAATTGTTGCTTGATTTGGATCAATGTATATATGTTTTGCAAAGGAAATGATGGTGTAAATGGAAGGTATATGTTGTATATATGTTAATATAAATAACATATACATAAGTCAATATGAGGAGTCAATGGGAGAGGATATTTTTATGTGATATGTGAAATTACTATAATGGGCATACAAGTGACAAAAGTTAAGTTAAATGAAAAAGGGTATTAAGGTAATTTTCTTTTGGAATTGCTTGGTGTAGGTTTAAAGAGAGGAAGAGGTTGACTTTGCTTCTTCAATTTCTTTTCCTCTTCTTTGGTGGCCGATCCTTGTCAAGAAAAAGGAGCAAGAGGAAAGTTTGATTTCTAGAATCAAATTGAAGGAGAAATCAAAGGAGTTGGTTGGAGATTTGTGAAATTTCTTCATCTAAGGTAAGTACTCTCTTGTTTTCCTTTGGTATTTTGAAGATGTGTTTGAAGTGTGTTGTGATTTGTTAATCTCATGATTTAGAGTGTTTGAGATGTGTTTAAAAGTATTGAAATTTATTGTGAGTTAATAAGGTTAAATTGATGTTGGTTTTGGTTGGAAGATGATAAGTTAAGAGTGATATTTGGTTTAGGGTTTTGAAATGGTAGATGATTAAAGGTATTGTTGATGTGTTGTTAATGTGCAAATTGTGATGAATATGTGTTTAGAACATTGATTACATTCATTTAAATTAAGTTATATTGTGTATAATGTAATTGAGTGCAACCAAAGGAGACTTGGACATGATTAGGGTTTCAATTCATGAGTGACACGGCCAAAAGCAAGGAGAGACACGGCCAATTCATGAGAGACACGGCCAAGCCAAGGAAAATTGGGCCGTGTTGGATTGATTTTGGAGAGACACGGCCGTGTCCTATGCATGTGTTTGCTACTGCCAAATTTGTGATGAGAGACACGGCCACAAGCTTGGCCGTGTCCCTCAAATGTTTTAGTTAATGTTTCTATTCTTTGTTCTTCTTGCATTGGTTTGATTCTCCAAAGGTATTTTTGTACCTAAACCTAAACATAAACACTTTAAACACACTTAAAACAATAATGATCCAAACAAATGAATGAGGAAGATTCTAAATCCATGAATGATGTAAATTGTTATGTATATATATAAATGATGATCATTGAAAAAGTATGTGCAATACTATTGCTTATGTATACTTAAGTGATGAATGGATCAATGTGATTTGAGATATAGTGAGATGTAAAACCAATGTGTTTGGTGATAATGATGCAAATGTGATTGAAGCCATTGTGATTGGCTATGATGATTCAATTGAAAGAATATAAAGCATGTTTGCCTAATTGATGATGACAATTGAGAATGAAACAATAAATGAATTGTGTGTCTAATGTGTTATTCATTTTCAGAGTTTTGTTGTTGGTGGCATGCCTATTGGTAACATTCTCTTGAAGTTAGGTTGGATTGGATCCTTGAAGCCTAATTGAGATGTTACAACCCTTGAAGCTAGGTTGGATTGGTTCTTGAAGCCAAGTTGGGTTGATACTTAGCATGCTTTGTTCCCCTTGAAGCTTGGTTGAACCTAAATCCTTGAAGCCTAGTTGGGTTTATGATATGATTAATGTGATAACAAAACCAAAGCATTAACTCTGAAAATTGAATGGCATATTAGTGTGTTTTGGGCCCATGCTTGTCTTTGTTTAATGTGAGTCATGAATGGTGAAATGATTGACTAATAAGGTATACGGTAAAATATTGAAATGTGATATGTTTATATATGTGTGGTTTATGAAATGTAAGGATATGTTGATAGCTCTCCATCTATAATGTTGTGTTGAAATGGGGTATGCTTATATGATTATGGTTTGTGAAATGCAAAAGATGTGATGTTAGCTTTTCACCTATGTTGTTGTCTTTATTAATAATATATGTGGCATTGCATTACATTAAGCATAATGTTGGCATATTTTGTACTACTAAGCCGTTGGCTTAGCGCGATAGTGTTGATCGCGCAGGTAACAGAGTTGAACCTGAGAGCTCCTCGAGACCGAGTGAGAGTAGAAATTGAAGAGGTTATTTTGGGACTTAAAGATCAGAGAAAGCTGCCAATCATGTATAACTTCTTTATATTTTGTAAAGTATTGTTTATAATGTGAATAAATGTATATTTGTAAATATGGATTTAAATGCTTTCATATATGTAATTATTTTATAAATTCCGCTGCGTATTAATTAAATGTATCTATATCTATTTTGTTTTGTAATACAAGTTAACTACTTATTTTCTATAATATACAATTATAAAGGTTATAGTATCTTTTAAAATGATTTGAATGTTAAGGAGAGCCATAGCATCTCTATGTTCAGTGCATGTATATTACTTTGTGGTGAATGTAGTGTGCATGTATCGGATGTAGGGGTGTTACAATTGTTTTGGTATCAGAGCCTAGGTTTGAGATTCTCAACCTAGGTAAAAAGTAAGAAAAAGAATATTTTCACTTAAAAAGTGAGCTTTTAAATAACATACATGTTTGGGATTGGCAGTCTCTGATCTTTAATAAGATGTAATGTGCTGTGTTTGCAGATATAGGTTGTGATGGATTCTCACTCACGTCAGTCAGTCGAGGGTAGTGCTGAGAGTATAGCTCCTGATGAGATTAGAGAGGGAGCTAGAGTGGATAGTGCTGGGGAGGCACCTGCTTCGGTGTCGGGGAGACCAGCTGGTGAGGAGGTTCCGCCAGCTTGGCTTAGGCATGTGGTGGATATTTTGAGGCAAGCACCAGTGCAACCACCGCCACCACCCCCACAGCCTTTGGTATCAGTGAGATAGTATGACAAACTAAGGAAGTATGGAGCAGAGGATTTCCTTGGTACTGTTGATCCAGCTGTAGCTGAACAGTGGCTAGATAGAGTACAGAGAATATTTGTTCAGTTGCAAGCCACTTCAGAGGAGAAATTTGATTATGCAAGATCATTGCTGCAGAAAGACGCATATGATTGGTGGAAGACAGTGCCCCATGCTATGGATGATCCACCAACTTTGTCCTATGCTAATTTTCTGAGAGAGTTTGAATTGAAGTATACTCCGAGGGAGTATAAAGACAGGAAGAAGATGGAGTTTTTGAGTTTAAAGCAAGACAACCGGACCGTAACTGAATATGAGGTTGAGTTTATTCGATTGAGCCAGTATGCTTTGGGTATTATATCTGATGAGATTGATAGATGTAGGAGATTTGAGGAGGGATTGAGGCCCTCTATCATGTGTCATGTGGCTGGATCTAGATATCATGATTTTTCCTAGCTTGTGGCAGCAGCTAGGAGCGTGGAAAGAGCTCAGGTTATTGCAGCTGCTTCAGAGGAAGAGGTCAGGGTTAGAAGGCCCCAGTTTGAGGCAGGGTCTTCATCTGCTAAAAGAGGTAAAGGAAGCTTTGTTCCTCGAGTTAGTAGGAGTCAGAGGCCTGCTGGTAGGTCAGTACAGTTTCAGAGGCAGAGATTTAGACCTACAGTTTCAGTGGCGAGTGCTCCGACCCCAGTGACTCAGAGATCCACTCTACCCGTATGCATTCATTGTGGCAGGCCCCATGGTGGTACTTGTTGGAGGACTGGTGTGTCAGGGGTATGCTTCAGATGTGGATCACCTGATCACTTTGTGAGAGATTGTCCTGAGAGGCAGGACCAGATGTCAGTGGATATTGCAGCTTCTCGACCTAGTGTGAGGGGAGGTCGAGGAGGCAGAGGGTTCTGCAGAAGAGGCAGATCTGGGTTCAGTCCTAGAGGTGGTTCTACATCCAGGGAGAGTAGACCAGAGGAGGCTGGATCTTCTCAGAGGATTTATGTGATGCAGAGGCAACCAGATGCTTCAGCAGTCATAGCTGGTACTTTTTCTTTATTTGATACTTCAGTACTTGCTTTGATTGATCCGGGTTCCACACATTCATATATTAGTGCATCTATTTTGCCTGTGTCTGATGTGCATGCTGAATCCCTAGGATTTGATGTATTGGTGACAAATTCGTTAGGGCATAGTGTGATTGTTAGTAAGGTGCACCGAGATAGTGCAGTAGTGGTTCAAGGTGAGGAGTTCCTTAGAGATTTGATTGAGATGCCTTTTAAGGAATATGATGTGATCCTAGGTATGGACTGGCTATCTAGATATGGAGCTGTGGTAGACTGTAAAAAGAAAATTGTTACTTTGAGAACTGGTGATGGTAGAGAGGTGATAGTATCTAATGAGCAGGAACAGCTAGCATCCTTGTTTGTCTCAGCTGTTGCAGCTAGGAGATTGATTAGAAAAGGGTGTGATGCTTACCTTGCTTATGTTGTGGATACTAGAGTAAAGGGTTCTCAACTTGATGATATGCCCACAGTTGCAGAGTTTCCAGATGTGTTTCCAGAGGAGTTACCGGGGTTGCCACATGAGAGAGAGGTGGAGTTTGGTATTGAATTATTGCCTGGTACCACTCCTATCTCTATTACTCCTTATAGAATGGCACCTGCTGAATTGAGAGAACTGAAGGTGCAGTTGCAGGAGTTGTTAGATAAAGGGTTTATTCGCCCTAGTATTTCACCGTGGGGAGCTCCTGTATTATTTGTGAAAAAGAAAGATGGTGCTATGAGATTGTGTATCGATTATAGGCAATTGAATAAGGTAACTATTAAAAATAAATATCCTTTGCCTAGAATCGATGATCTCTTTGATCAGTTGAAGGGTGCAGCAGTGTTTTCTAAAATTGATTTGAGATCAGGGTACCATCAGTTGAGGGTCAGAGCTGAAGATGTTCCTAAAATAGCCTTTCGGACCAGGTATGGGCATTACGAGTTTCTAGTGATGCCTTTTGGTTTGATGAATGCACCTGCAGCTTTTATGGACTTAATGAATAGGGTGTTTAGGCCCTATTTGGATCAGTTTGTGGTAGTGTTTATTGATGATATTTTGGTGTATTCGCGTAATGAGGAGGAACATGACAAGCATTTGCGGATTGTGCTGCAAATCTTGAGAGAGAAGCAATTGTTTGCTAAACTGTCAAAGTGTGAGTTTTGGCTTGATCAAGTTACTTTTCTCGGTCATATAGTTTCAGCAGAAGGTATTAGAGTTGATCCGAGTAAAGTTGAAGCTATTCTGAATTGGAGTCCACCAAATTCTGTGACTGAAGTTAGAAGTTTTCTGGGTTTAGCAGGTTATTACCGACGGTTTGTGAAAGATTTTTCTTTGATAGCTACTCCACTCACCAGATTACTCGAAAGGGAGTGAGATTTGTGTGGACGGATCAGTGTCAGGCTAGTTTTGAACAGTTAAGAGAAATGTTGACTCAAGCGCCTGTTCTTACTTTACCTGTGGAAGGCAAACCATACGTGATCTACAGTGATGCTTCACATAGTGGTTTGGGTTGTGTTCTGATGCAAGAAGATAAAGTTATAGCTTATGCTTCTCGACAATTGAAACCGCATGAGCTCAATTATCCGACCCATGATTTAGAGTTGGCAGCCATTGTGTTTGCATTGAAGATTTGGCGACATTATTTGTTTGGGGAGAAGTGTTTCATCTATACTGACCATAAAAGTTTCAAATATTTGGGGGTTCAGAAAGAGCTTAATCTTCGACAGAGGAGATGGTTGGAATTGATTAAAGACTACGACTATTTGATTGATTATCATCCAGGTAAAGCAAATGTTGTTGCTGATGCCTTGAGTCGGAAGTCTTTAGCAGGTTTGACTGTTTATTCGCTCTCGTTGCTTGTTGAGTTGAGAGCATTGCAAGCCAGTTTTGTATCTTGTGATGATGGTGCATTATTGGCACAGTTGCAATTGAAACCAGTTTTGTTGGATCATATTAAAGAGGCTCAGTTGGCTGATGAGAAGGTTCAAAAGATTGTTTCAGATTGCCAGAGTGGAAAGAGTCAAGATTTTATTGTGAGAGATGATGGGAGTCTCTGGTTTAAGAACAGATTGTGTGTACCTGATGATGCTTATTTGAGAAGGATTATTTTAGAAGAAGCACATCAGTCAATATTTGCTATGCATCCGGGCAATACCAAGATGTATCATGATTTGAAACAACATTACTGGTGGTATGGTATGAAGAGAGACATAGCGGAGTTTGTTTCCAGATGTCTCACATGTCAGAAGGTAAAAGCAGAGCATCAAATTCCAACCGGGTTGCTTCAACCTTTGTCAGTACTTGAATGGAAATGGGAGAGAGTGACAATGGATTTTGTGTCTGGTCTTCCATTGACACAAAGGAAATATGATGCTATTTGGGTGATTGTGGATAGATTGACTAAGACAGCTCATTTCCTTCCGGTTCGGATGAATTATCCTTTGGAGAAATTAGCTGAGCTGTATATCCATGAAATTGTAAAGTTGCATGGTATCCCAATTTCTATAGTGTCTGATCGAGATCCCCGGTTTACTTCAAGATTTTGGAAGAGTTTACAGGGTGCTTTGGGTTCTCGACTGCACTTCAGCACTGCTTTCCATCCGCAGACAGATGGGCAGTCAGAGCGAGTGATACAGATTATTGAGGACATGTTGAGAAGCTGTGTCATTGATTTCTCTGGAAGTTGGGATGGATTTCTACCACTTGTTGAATTTGCTTACAACAACAGTCACCAATCCAGCATTGGTATGGCACCTTTCGAAGCATTGTATGGTAGACGGTGTAGGACACCTCTGTGTTGGAGTGAACTTGGAGACGGTAAGTTGATTGGGCTTGATTTGATTAAGGATACTGAAGAGAAAGTGAAAATGATTCGAGATAGATTGAAAGCAGCTTCAGACCGACAAAAATCTTATTCAGATTTGAAGAGGAGAGACATTGAGTATAATGTGGGAGATAAAGTGTTTTTGAAAGTGTCTCCTTGGAAGAAGATTTTGAGGTTTGGTCGGAAAGGGAAATTGAGTCCTCGCTTCATTAGACCGTATGAAGTTTTAGAAAGAGTTGGGCCAGTTGCTTATCGGCTTGCTTTGCCACCTGAATTGGATCGTATCCATAATGTATTCCATGTTTCTATGTTGAGGAAGTACAGATCAGATCCATCTCATGTTTTGCCAATTGAATCAATCAAAGTAAATCAGGATCTGACGTTTGAAGAGGAACCAGTTGCTATCTTGGCACGTGAAGTGAAAGAATTGAGAAATAAGAAAGTGCCACTTGTGAAGATTTTGTGGAAGAATCATGCAAAAGAAGAAGCAACTTGGGAACGTGAGCAAACCATGCGAGATCAATATCCTCAGTTGTTTCAGACTTGATATCAGGTAATTTCGAGGACGAAATTTCTTTTCAGAGGGGGAGAATTGTAATACCCCAATGTATGCCCTAGAAGTTTTAAATATAATTGTTGCTTGATTTGGATCAATGTATATATGTTTTGCAAAGGAAATGATGGTGTAAGAGGAGTCAATGGGAGAGGATATTTTTATGTGATATGTGAAATTACTATAATGGGCATACAAGTGACAAAAGTTAAGTTAAATGAAAAAGGGTATTAAGGTAATTTTCTTTTGGAATTGCTTGGTGTAGGTTTAAAGAGAGGAAGAGGTTGACTTTGCTTCTTCAATTTCTTTTCCTCTTCTTTGGTGGCCGATCCTTGTCAAGAAAAAGGAGCAAGAGGAAAGTTTGATTTCTAGAATCAAATTGAAGGAGAAATCAAAGGAGTTGGTTGGAGATTTGTGAAATTTCTTCATCTAAGGTAAGTACTCTCTTGTTTTCCTTTGGTATTTTGAAGATGTGTTTGAAGTGTGTTGTGATTTGTTGATCTCATGATTTAGAGTGTTTGAGATGTGTTTAAAAGTATTGAAATTTATTGTGAGTTAATAAGGTTAAATTGATGTTGGTTTTGGTTGGAAGATGATAAGTTAAGAGTGATATTTGGTTTAGGGTTTTGAAATGGTAGATGATTAAAGGTATTGTTGATGTGTTGTTAATGTGCAAATTGTGATGAATATGTGTTTAGAACATTGATTACATTCATTTAAATTAAGATATATTGTGTATAATGTAATTGAGTGCAACCAAAGGAGACTTGGACATGATTAGGGTTTCAATTCATGAGTGACACGGCCAAAAGCAAGGAGAGACACGGCCAATTCATGAGAGACACGGCCAAGCCAAGGAAAATTGGGCCGTGTTGGATTGATTTTGGAGAGACACGGCCGTGTCCTATGCATGTGTTTGCTACTGCCAAATTTGTGATGAGAGACACGGCCACAAGCTTGGCCGTGTCCCTCAAATGTTTTAGTTAATGTTTCTATTCTTTGTTCTTCTTGCATTGGTTTGATTCTCCAAAGGTATTTTTGTACCTAAACCTAAACATAAACACTTTAAACACACTTAAAACAATAATGATCCAAACAAATGAATGAGGAAGATTCTAAATCCATGAATGATGTAAATTGTTATGTATATATATAAATGATGATCATTGAAAAAGTATGTGCAATACTATTGCTTATGTATACTTAAGTGATGAATGGATCAATGTGATTTGAGATATAGTGAGATGTAAAACCAATGTGTTTGGTGATAATGATGCAAATGTGATCGAAGCCATTGTGATTGGCTATGATGATTCAATTGAAAGAATATAAAGCATGTTTGCCTAATTGATGATGACAATTGAGAATGAAACAATAAATGAATTGTGTGTCTAATGTGTTATTCATTTTCAGAGTTTTGTTGTTGGTGGCATGCCTATTGGTAACATTCTCTTGAAGTTAGGTTGGATTGGATCCTTGAAGCCTAATTGAGATGTTACAACCCTTGAAGCTAGGTTGGATTGGTTCTTGAAGCCAAGTTGGGTTGATACTTAGCATGCTTTGTTCCCCTTGAAGCTTGGTTGAACCTAAATCCTTGAAGCCTAGTTGGGTTTATGATATGATTAATGTGATAACAAAACCAAAGCATTAACTCTGAAAATTGAATGGCATATTAGTGTGTTTTGGGCCCATGCTTGTCTTTGTTTAATGTGAGTCATGAATGGTGAAATGATTGACTAATAAGGTATACGGTAAAATATTGAAATGTGATATGTTTATATATGTGTGGTTTATGAAATGTAAGGATATGTTGATAGCTCTCCATCTATAATGTTGTGTTGAAATGGGGTATGCTTATATGATTATGGTTTGTGAAATGCAAAAGATGTGATGTTAGCTTTTCACCTATGTTGTTGTCTTTATTAATAATATGTGTGGCATTGCATTACATTAAGCATAATGTTGGCATATTTTGTACTACTAAGCCGTTGGCTTAGCGCGATAGTGTTGATCGCGCAGGTAACAAAGTTGAACCTGAGAGCTCCTCGAGACCGAGTGAGAGTAGAAATTGAAGAGGTTATTTTGGGACTTAAAGATCAGAGAAAGCTGCCAATCATGTATAACTTCTTTATATTTTGTAAAGTATTGTTTATAATGTGAATAAATGTATATTTGTAAATATGGATTTAAATGCTTTCATATATGTAATTATTTTATAAATTTCGCTGCGTATTAATTAAATGTATCTATATCTATTTTGTTTTGTATTACAAGTTAACTACTTATTTTCTATAATATACAATTATAAAGGTTATAGTATCTTTTAAAATGATTTGAATGTTAAGGAGAGCCGTAGCATCTCTATGTTCAGTGCATGTATATTACTTTGTGGTGAATGTGTTAGTGTATGTATCGAATGTAGGGGTGTTACAGTTTGTGGTGGTCTTCATTGATGATATTCTGGTGTATTCGCGTAATGAAGAAGAACATGACAGGCATCTATGGATTGTGTTGCAGACATTGAGAGAGAAGCAATTGTATGCTAAGCTGTTGAAATGTGAATTTTGGCTTGATCAAGTGACTTTTCTCGGTCATATAGTTTCAGCAGATGGTATAAGAGTTGATCCGAGTAAAGTTGAAGCTATTTTGAATTGGAGTCCACCGAAGTCTGTAACTGAAGTTAGAAGTTTTCTGGGTTTGGCAGGTTATTACCGACGCTTTGTGAAAGGTTTTTATTTGATAGCTACTCCACTCACTAGATTACTTCGAAAGGGAGTTAGATTTGTGTGGACAGATCAGTGTCAAGCTAGTTTTGAGCAGTTGAAGGAAATGTTGACTCAAGCACCTGTTATTACTTTGCCTGTGGAAGATAAACCATATGTGATTTACAGTGATGCTTCACATAATGGTTTAGGATGTGTTTTGATGCAAGAAGGTAAAGTCATAGCTTATGCTTCTCGGCAGTTGAAGCTGCATGAACTTAATTATCCGACGCATGATTTGGAGTTGGCAGCCATAGTGTTTGCTTTGAAGATTTGGCGACACTATTTGTATGGGGAGAAATGTTTTATTTACACTAATCATAAGAGTTTGAAATATTTGGGGGTTCAAAGAGAGCTTAATCTTCGGCAAAGACGATGGTTAGAATTGATCAAAGACTACGACTGTTTGATTGACTATCATCCTGGTAAGGCAAATGTTGTTGCTGATGCCTTGAGTTGGAAGTCTTTAGCAGGTTTGTCTGTTTATTCGCTCTCATTGCTTGTTGAGTTGAGAGCGTTGCATGCCAGTTTTGAATCATGTGATGATGGTGCATTGTTAGCTCAATTGCATTTAAGACCGATGTTGTTGGACCAGATAAGGGAGGCTCAATTGGCAGATGAGAAAATTCAAAAAATTATTTTAGATTGCCAAAATGGAGGAAGCCTAGATTTCCATGTGAAAAGTGATGGTAGCCTTTGGTTCAAGAATAGATTATGTGTTCCTGATGATGCAAGTTTGAGAAGAACTATTTTAGAGGAAGCACATCAATCAGTTTTTACTATGCACCCTGGGAGTACAAAAATGTATCAAGATTTGAAGCAGCATTATTGGTGGTCAGGTATAAAGAGAGACATAGCGGAATTTGTATCTAAGTGTCTCACGTGTCAGAGGGTGAAAGTTGAGCACCAAGTTCCAAACAGTGCCTGAATGGAAATGGGAGAGAGTGACAATGGATTTTGTGTCTGGTTTGCCATTGACTCTGAAGAAGCAAGATGCTATTTGGGTGATTGTTGATCGGTTGACAAAGACAGCTCATTTTCTTCCAGTGTGGATGGATTATTCTCTTGAAAAGTTGGCTGAGCTGTATATCAGTGAGATAGTGAAGTTGCATGGAGTCCCAATTTCTTTAGTGTCTGATCGAGATCCATGGTTTACTTTGAGGTTTTGGAAGAGTTTGCATGGTGCTTTGGGTTCTCGATTGCACTTTAGCACTGCTTTTCATCCTCAGATAGATGGGCAGTCAGAGAGAGTAATACATATTATAGAGGATATGTTGAGAAGTTGTGTTATTGATTTTTCAGGAAGTTGGGACAGATTTTTGCCACTTGTGGAATTTGCTTACAACAACAGTCATCAATCCAGTATTGGTATGGCACCTTATGAGGCATTGTATGGTAGAAGATGCAGAACGCCTCTGTGTTGGAATGAAGTTGGGGAAGGCAAATTGATTGGTCCTGATTTGGTTAAAGAGACGGAAGAGAAAGTGAAGATAATTCGGAATCAATTAAAAGCAGCTTCAGATCGGCAGAAATCTTATTCAGATTTGAAGAGGAGAGACATAGAGTTTGATGTTGGAGATAAAGTATTTTTGAAAGTGTCTCCGTGGAAAAAGATTTTAAGATTTGGTCGAAGAGGGAAGCTGAGTCCTCGTTTTATTGGACCGTATGAGATATTAGAAAGAGTTGGACCAGTTGCTTATCGTCTTGCTTTGCTACCTGAGTTGGATAGAATCCATAATGTCTTCCATGTTTCTATGCTGAGGAGGTACAGATCTGACCCATCTCATGTTCTGTCCGTTGAATCTATTGAGGTGAGTCCGGAGCTGACTTTTGAAGAAGAACCAGTTGCTATTTTGGCATATGGAATGAAAGAGTTGAGACATAAGAAAGTGCCAATTGTGAAGGTTCTTTGGAAGAATCATGGTAGAGAAGAGTCAACTTGGGTGAGTGAGCAAGCAATGCAAGATCAATATCCTCAATTGTTTCAGACATGAGATCAGGTAATTTCGGGATGAAATTTCTTTTTAGAGGGGGAGAATTGTAATATCCCAAAGTATGCCCCAGAAGTTTGGTATAATAATTGTTGTAATTGGATTAAGTGTATATGTGTTTAATTGGAAAGAGAAAGGAAGTGAAGAGAGAATGTATATGTTGTATATATAGTGATATATACAACATATACAAGTCAAAATGTGAAGTCAAAAGATGATTAGTTAATGATTTTAAATTAATTAAATTAATTAAGTGGAATTTGAGTGAGTGGAAGTGGATGGAGATATTTAGAATATTTTAATATTATAATGCTTGGAGGAGAGGGTTTTGAGGAGATAGTGGTTGAGGGTTTGACTTTGTTTCTTTGTTTTCTTCTTTGTTTCTTTCTTCTTCGTGGTTCACCTTCCTCTTCTTTTCTTTTCTTGTTTTTTTTGGCCGGTCCTCCATAGCAAGAGAGCAAGAGAGGTTTTGATCTTCCATACTCAAGATTGAAGGAAGTTCTCAAGTGATCAAGTTGGAAATTTAAGACTTTCTCCATCTTTGGTAAGTTTTCCACTTGATTCTTTGAATTTCTTTAAGTTTGTGGGTTGAGGTTATGGTTGATATGTGTTTGTTTGATTGTGGTGTGTTTGAGTGTGGTTGGTCTATTGATTATGGATTTTGGGGTTGGATTAAAGGAAAGAGTAAGATTGTTGGAAGAGTAAGTGTGGTGGTTGTGTTTTGGGTTGGTGGTGGTGATTATGATTTGTGTTGGATGTGTATGTTTTGAGTTGTTTTGGTGTATTTGCAAGTTTGTTATGGTTTTGAGTGTGTTTAACTAAGTTTGTTTGAACTGGAAAATGGTGTAAGTGAGAGGTTTGTTGGATGTGTTGTTGATGTTGCCGAAATTTGGATTTTTGGCCTGACACGCCCATGAGCACGGCCAGGTCTTTAGGCGTGTCAATGGTTCTGTATTCTTAGATGGGTGACACGAGCAGTGACACGCCCATGTCATTGAGCGTGTCATAGATACTGTGATGTTGGTGGATTGACACGGCCATGAACACGCCCGTGTTGTTGGACGTGTCAATGTTTCTGTGAGACAGAATGTATTATACGTCCAGTGACACGCCCGTGGTTCTGAACGTGTCAAAGCTTCTGCGTTGTGGAGTTAGGGCACGGTCAGGGACATGCCCGTGTTATTGAGCGTGTCAGGTGTAGAGTTTGCCCTAGTTGGTTCTTAGTCTTATTATCTCATGTGTATTTCTAAGTGAGCGTGTATTATTTCTTTTTGAATTAGGTTGTGAAGAGGTTGAGTTGACCTAACCTAAGTGTGAAGGAATCTTGGAAGAGGAAGTGTATAGATTGGTGTGAGTTGGTTTTGAGGTAAGTACAAACTATATGGTTGCATACACTTACATGATTTTGATACTTAATACATATTTGGTTGGAAATGTGTTAAGTGATCTATTGTATTGTTGATATACTTGATAAATGTTTTGATTTGTATAATGTGAATGATATGATGAGCCTTCAATATGTATGTTAATGTAATTGGTTATGTACACTTGAATAATGAATTGAGTTAATGTGACATGAGACATGATGAGAAATGAAACCCTTGTTGTTGGCTATGATAGTGCAAATGAAATAATTAGGGCATGGTTGCCTATTTGATTATGGAATATGAAATCAGAAATGAAATGAGAAATGAATTGAGAAATGAATTGAGAAATGAATTGATAAAGAGATTGATAAAGAGATAAATAAAATAATTGTGTGATTAATATGTTATTCAATTTTCAAAGTTCTGAGTTTGGCGGCATGCCTATGAATCACTGGATAGGTGAAAAGACTGGGTCGTAAGCCGATTCCAGTTGAAAAATGTGAAATATGTGAAATGTGATGTTTTTGGGGTGAAAAGACTGGGTCGTAAGCCTCAAAAACAGTAACAGTCTAGCCGGGTAGAGGATCTCCTCGAGTTTAGCTGGGTTGAGGTCCAAGAGACTGGGTCTGTTACACTATCCATGGATAGAGATATATATATATTGCCTACAAGCTTGATGATTGTGATTATGGACCAAAGCAGTAACTCTGAATTTTGAATAACATATTAGTGTCTTTTGGGCCCATGCTTGTCTTTGTTTAAATGTGATTTATAAATAGTGAATCAAATGAATAATGGGATTCAATGTAAGACTTTGAAATGTGATATTCTTATGTATTGTTTATAATGTTTGAACATATGATATTGGCATTGCATTGAAACATATTATCATTGTGGTTTGTACCACTAAGCCTATGGCTTAGCACGATTGTGGTTCATCGCGCAGGTGACATGGTAGAACCGGAGAGTTCCTCTAGGCCAAGTCAAGTTTAGATTCTGAAGTGTGGATAGTGAGCTTAAAGATCAAAGACTGACTGCCAAATATGTATAAACTTTATGTTTTGTAAAATTTGTTTTTGATGTAATTGTATTTGTAAATATAACTATATTTCCCGCTGCATATTAAATGGAGATTGTATTTATTGTGTTTAAGTTTATGTATATTTTTGTAAAAAGAAAATGAGTCATTTGTTTAGTAAACCGTGGCATTTCTATATTCAGTATATGTATATTACGATCGTATTAGCATGCTGTGTATGTATACGGGGTATAGGGGTGTTACACTCGATCTCCATACCTTGTGTGAAAGTATGGTATCCCTTACATAACACAACACGGGTAACACGGGTGTCCTAACTCACGCACACGATGCAATCTAATATGATGCAATGGATAATATCATGATAAGAAAGAATAGAATAATATAAAGACCAATGGAATCAACTTCTCTTATCCCCATTGGAGTCATCACTGTGAGTGGGGATTTTCGCCCCCACTCCCGGTGGAATGGTTCTTGCGACTTCGTCACTGTTTAGACTAGAGAACTTAGAGAACACAGGCCTAAGCCCGGAGAAAATGGAATCGCCACCCAGATGGGCTAACAAAAAGAAAGGAGTGGATAACTCAATTCCTAAGGAATTCCAGACCCCCTATTGGGTTTGGAATGTGAGAAATGGCCCAGCACCCCCACAACTCCCGGTTCATTGGAACCGGCCTACTTCTCAAGCCTTAATATTATAAAATTCTTAAATATAACAATATTATCCATATTACATGTGTTTATAAGAATAAATAAATACTTTATTAAAATCACAACAATGTCCAAACAAAGAAAATAAATGGACACCCATCTGAGGATGGAAACATGTCATTACATCATCCATATCTAAAACTAAATAGGATACCTACCAAAAGGTGAAAATGTGTCCTTTACATTGGTCTAAAAAATTTTAAAATAAAATAAATTACATGATGCTCAAAACATGAGGTACCCAAAACATGGAAACATACCTCTTACAATGCTTTGAAATCAAAACAAATCAATAAAAATAGCCAACCATTCATTATAAATAAAATCAATCATTAAAGGCATCAAACATCAACCAAAATATATAATAAACATTCATCTAATTTAAATAAAATAGTAAGTATATAAATTTAGGGTTCATGGATTAATTTAGGTTTCTTTGATTTCATGTTTAACAATTAGGGTCTTGTAATTTAGTTTACTGGATTAATCAATTTGGGAAATATTTAACATAAAAGAAGCAATATAGCTACTGGATGTTTTAAATATTTAGGGTTTCAGAAGTTTTATGAAAATAGTATTAAAGTTTAGGGTTTAAATAAATAAGATTGAAAATCATGAAAATTGGATTTTAAGTTAGGTATTTGGAAAGAATAGGTTAATGTGAATCTTTCAGAAAAATAGATCTGATTAGGGTTTTAAGAAAACAATCTATTGTTTTGTGGTTTTAGAAAAGTGTAATTAGGGTTTTAGATTTCAAAAATATGTTTTACAGGTATTAAGGCATTAGAATTTTGAAAAATAATTTTTAGGGTTTTAAATAGAGTTTGCATGATAAGTAGAATAATTGATTAATATGCCTAACAAAAAAAAACATCATCTATTGGATGCTTAAATAATTGATCTAATTGAGTGATGAAGCTACTATAAACATAAACAAGTAGAAATTCAAACCTCCGTTGTTAGTTTCACCACAATTTTGAATTATGGTTGAACAATAACAAAGATAGTGTGGGCTACCTTTGATGGATTATTTGTTGCTTGTTGACTGCCTCTTCCTCCTTCAAGTCCAAGGTTCTGAATCTATTCTGAAAAAGTCTAGTTCCTTCCAAAAGTCTGATCTCTTTTTAAAAGATCAAAGTCCATTTCTGTGTGTTTTAATGTGGTATTTATAAGAAAAAATAAAAACCTAATACTAATTGGTTAAATAAATAAAAACTGTTTAGGAAATAAAATTGAAAACAAAGTAAAATAGGGTTTCAAAAAAATTACGCGGGGGTCGGGCTACTGACGTGCGAAACTGTGCTGGCAAAAAATTTCCTGTGGAGCGCTATGGGCTGGGTGCAGGCCACAGCCAATTCACCACAAGTAAAACTTATGGCCAATTCACCGCAGGATTTTCCTGCGGTGAATTGGCGTGTGGTCATTTCACCGTAGGTTTTTCCTACAGCGAATTGGCCCAAGCCAATTCGTCGCCAGCGATTTTCGTCGCCGATTCTTCCGTCGTCGATTTTTATTTTTATTTTTATTTATTTTTTATCTTTTATATTTTTATTTTATTTTAATTAAAAATAAATATTATAAGTAACAAATATTATTATTTAATTAAAATACTACAAAAATTATTTTGGACTGTTTAAAAATCTTAAACTGAACCTAGTTAAAAATTAAGAGTCTACAACACCCACATCACCGGGTTCATTGGAACCAGCCTCCTTTTCATGTCTTAATATTATAAAATTCTTAGTTAATATGATATTATCCCTATTACATGCAATCACAAAAATAAATAATCACTTTATTAAAATTACAACAAGTTCAAACAAAATAAATAAATAGGCACTCATCCACAGATGGAAACATGCCTTAACAATCATCCAATTTCCAAAAGAAAACAAATAAAGTAGGATACCCACCAATTGGTGCAAATGTATCCTTTACATTAATCCAAAACTTAAATAAATTATATTACATAAATCTTAACAAATGAGGTACTCACAATATGGAAACATACCTCTTATAATTTCTTGAGTAATTAATAAAATAAATCAAATCATTCAAGTAAAGTAATTAATATAAAACATACATCATAAAATATCATAAAACATCCATCAAAATATAGTGTATACTAAAAATCAATTCTATATTAAACAATAGATGTACAAACTAGGGTTTTTAATTTTTTAAATTAAGGTTTTAAGAAACATAACTTGAGTTTTAAAGTTTAGGTAAATTAGGGTTTTAAGTAAAACAGTATTAGGATTTTTGGAAATTGATAAATATGATTGTGAAATTTTAGGGTTTAAATCTTAAGCTAACTTTGTGCATATAAGTTAAACAAATTATTAGACAATATTTAAACAAGCCACTGGATACGTTTTAATAAAGGCATGTGAATTGAAATTAAGGAATATAAACTATTGGGATTATTTAGGCAAAAAGATAAATATGATCAGTGTTTGAAATCATCATCATCAAGACATCCTATTGAATTTAAATGAGTTAAATTAGAAAAACACACCTTTGTTTGTTGATTCCACCAAAATTAACTGTTGATACTATTGTTTGCACTAACCTTATTATTCTTGGTCGGATCAAATAAAGACAGTGAGCCACTCCCAAATATTGTCTGCCTTTGATTTTTTGTTCGTTCTCCTTTGTTGATAATCCTTCTCTTGTTTCTTTCGCCGCTAGGTTTTTTTACCCTATTCTTGAAGATTGCTAAATTGTTGCTAAAGTTCCCCTAAAAGTCCCTTAGAAGATTTTAAAACCTGCATTTATGTAAGGGTGTATTAGATTAAACATCGTGAAATCTTCCCATTTTAAAACTGGATTCCTGAAACATATCAAATTGGTGATTTTTTTATTCAACACAAATTGCCACCATGTTGGATAAAAACCACTTTAATTTGAGGCAAATCGAGACTATATCGAATTAAAGTGACCCTAATATGACATGGAATCAAAGTCCATATCGAATTGGCAATCAATTTTGATATGGAGTACCCAAAAATTGCCCCATATCAAAGTGGGAGAGCCCCATTTCGATATGGGCTGCCCCATATCAAAATGGGGCTTCCCAATTTGATATGGGAGCCAAACTAAGGTCCCATATTGAATGGGAATGTCCCAATTTGATATGGGACATTTGATATGGGTTGTCCCATATTGAATTGGAAGGCCCAGTTTGACTTGGATACACCCCTAAATGCCCTAACATCGAATTAGACCTGACCGAACCTTCAAAAAAAACCTCTTTAGGGTTTTAAAGGTTCAACCATTATACCATCTAATAAAAAATTTTATGACTCGGGCAACGAACTAGTCAAGGTCAAAATCAAATGTCTACAGTTTGCTCCTTGCTTGAATGATCTGAGACTTCATTAAAAGAGAGTGAAAAGCAACATGATTTTGAGCTTATTTTGGATAAGGATGGGTTCTCGACCTGAGGTTGGAGTTGGTTTGAGTTCTAGACCTGATATGTGATTTGATTTGGATTCTGGACTCGGAATGAGTTCTAGACTCAAAAATAATTTGATTTGGGTACTTGGACCTGAGACTAGGTTTTGAGTTCTCGACCCAAAAATAGATTTGGGTTCTCGACCTAAGACTGAATTTGGGTTCTCGGCCTGAGACTATATTTCAGGTTCTCGACCTTAAATTGGATTTGGGTTCTCGACCCGAGACTTGATTTTAGGTTCTCGACCCTAAACTTGATTTGGATTCTCTAGTTGAGACTGAATTTTGGGTTCTCGACTCTAAACTGAATTTGGATTCTCGATCTGAGATTAGTTTTGGGCTCTCAACCCGAAACTATATTTGAGTTCTCGACCCAGGACTAGATTTCGAGTTCTCGACCCTAAACTGGATTTTGGTTCTCAACCTGTGATGGGATTTGATTTAGCCTTCTGTCAATTTGAGAGTTCTGGCTTTCTTCTAGCCGATTGTTCCATTCTTCAACGGATTGTGGGTCTTCACCCTTAAAATGGATCCCCATCCTTGGATCTTCATCCTTGGTCATTGGGTCTTCACCCTTCAAAAATTAATCTTCATCCTTGGAGATCGGGTCTTCACCCTTCAAAGTGGATCTTTATCATTGGCATCGAGTCTTCACCCTTTGGAGATTGGTCTTCACCCTTCATAATGGATCTTCATCCTTTGGAGATTGTCTCATATTTTGGCTTCAACTCTTCTAGCTGGACTGATCTTTTGTCTTTTGTATCTTGATTCTTTTCTAATTTTCTTCTTGTTATATTCTTTTTGTTCTTCCTTTTGCAAAAAATTTAGCTATTTTTTAGCTAGTCCTCATATTCTCTCTTTGCCCCTTATGCGGTAAAATATTGAAAGTGAGTCTGAAAATATTTTGTACATACATAAACTCAAAAATTGAAAAGAGGAAGTTTTTCCAAAAATTGAAAGTGATTTTTCCCAGTGGAGTCGCCACTGTGAGCGGGGATTTTCGCCCTTTAGAGATTAGGTCTTTACCCTTCATAATGGATCTTCATCCTTTTGAGATTGTCCTATAATGGCTTCAGCTCTTCTAGCTGGACTGATCTTTTGTCTTTTGCATCTTCATTCTTTTCTAATTTCTTCTTGTTGCATTCCTTTTGTTGTTCTTTCTTTTGCAAAATATTTAGTTATTTTTTAGCTAGTCCTCATATCCTCTCTTTGCCCCCTGTATGGCAAAATATTAAAAGTAAGTCTGAAAATATTTTTGTACATGAATAAACTCAAAAAATTGAAAGGAGAAACTTTGCCCCCTATGTAGGCTCAAACCAATGATTTTTCCCATGCAGGCTCATATTGATGTTTGTGTTGTCTAGTGCTTCGTACAAGCATGCATTTCTTCTTTCTTTTGCAAAATGACTGGATCTTTCTCAAGCAATGGGTCTTTCATGCACCCTGAGTCCATATCTGCTTCATCTTTGCTTTATAGAGTATCTATTGTTTACTTTGACAAAGAATAGGAACACAAGACAAAAAATGCAATGTGATATGCTTATATATGCATGATATGCATGGATGATACTTACAATGGTTCCATTGACTCACAGACTGAGGTGCTCAGCTGAAGTGTTCTCATTGATTTCTTCCATATGTTCGTTCAGGTCTTGCATTGGAATGACAGAAGGCTTCGCATTTATGGCTTGTATCTTTAAGATGTTGAAAACATGAGTAGTGATGCCCTAGTAACATAGTCTAAGATACATTTATTTCAGACTATGATTCAACACGTCAATTGGTAACTTCTTCATAATCTTGAAAATAATCATTTACTTTGCCCAATGTGCCCTTCGAGGATCAATGGTTCAACATACTTCACTTACCTTAAGGATTTGTATGACCAAAGCACATTCTTTTTTTTACAAAAATCATAAAATCATATTTTGGCTTTGTCAAATCAGTATCATTATAACTCAGGACTCAATTTTCTAAATTAACATATCTATAACATGATAACCCTAGTTATTGTACTAAACTCAGGAATTATTTCTACATTAGCAAGAACTGTTGCTCTTCAAATAAGCATATACACATGTCTCATTGAGTTTGAATATTGTCTATCTCATATGCATGCTTATTCAAACTATCTCCACTAATAGACTCTACCTATCAAGAGAGATCAATAGGACTTTAATGGGCTTGAAATGGGATCTATAAAGGACATAGTTTAAGTGAAGGCTATTTTGATATTGGAGCTAATGTGACACTGCTGAAAAACCTTCATGCCAATACCTTCTGTTGGAGCCATAGGCAGCTGGGAGCAATCTTACTAGACTCCAATTTCCTTTTATCTCCTTGTAAGAAATATAGAACTAATTAAAATGATCTTCATATGTTTCTTTTGCTTTTACACAAACTCAAGAACCGTTTTTTTTCCTCTCTTTCTCTTTTTTTTGCCTTTTTTCTTCTTTTTTTTGTATTTTTTTCTTTTGTTGTTTTTTCTTCTTTTTTGGGTCCAACTCTAAGAAGATTGTTCTGTCTGCACCATTCTATGCTTCTGACTATGGTTGAGTAGAGTAGAGTGAGTTTGCATCAACAAGGATAAATCATTTATTTCCCTAATGTCATCTTCATAAATTGGAAATATTAGGTCTAGTATCAGGTGAACTTCAACTACCCATATGGTCTTAAGAACTTCAACTGTCCTGTAGACTCTTAACTTTTGACCCAGTCCAATCCGATATTTTTAATCAGTGCAAAATAATTTTTGTGGTATTTTAATTAAATAATATTTATTTTAATAATTATTTTTAATAATTATTTTTAATAAAAATAAAAAAGTAATAATAAAAAGGATAAAAAATAATAAATAAATAAAAATCGGCGACGAAAATTTTTTGTTGGGGGTGACAAATTGGCTTGGGCCCATTCGTCGCAGGAAAAACCTGCGGTGAATTGGCCACAAGCCAATGTGCCACAGAAAAAACCTGCTGCGAATTGGCTGGCCCGCGCCTAGCCCACGCGGAACTTCTTTGCCAGCGCACTTTCACACGCCCGGCCCGCGCATGATTTTTCCAAAACCCTATTCTACTTGGTTTTTAATTTTATTTCCTAAAATGTTTTTATTTCTTTAGCCAATTAGTATTAGATTTTTATTTTTTCTTATAAATACCACATTAAAGACACATAATGAAGCAGCTGAAATTTTTTTATCGGACTTTGGACTTTTAGATTTTTTCAGCCAAAAAATAAAACCTTGAAGAAGCAGTAAGCAATAATAATCCATCAAAGGCATCCTACACTGTCTTTATTATTGTTCAACTAGAATTCAAAGATTATGGTGGAACCAACAACGGAGGTTTGAATCTCTATTTCTTGCTTATGTTTACAGTAGCTTCAATCATATAATTTAATCAATTGTTTAAACATACATGTTTTTGTTATTTGATCAATTGTTCTAATTTCCATCCAAACTTTATTTAAAACCCTAAAAAAATGTTTTTTCAAAACCCTAATGCCTTAATACCCATAAAATATATTTTTGAAAACTAAAACCCTAATTACATTTTTCTAAAACTACAAAACAATAATTTGTTTTCTTAAACCCTAACCAAATCTATTTTTCTGAGATTCACAGTAGCCTTATTTTTTTAAGTGTCAAAAGCTTTAACCCTAATTAATTCTTCTTTCCAAAATCACATAGTAGCATTATTCTTTTAAAAATAACATTAATTTCTTAAAATCTCAAAGCCATATTTTCTAAATCTTAAGCCCTAAAATCTTAATTTTCAACACCAAAACCTATAACCCTAGAAGCCAGTTTTTAAAATCTTCTGGGGCGCGGCCCCCGACCCAGCAAGGGACGCTGCCCCTTGACCCCTGCCTGCTAACCAACTAGCAGGACTGCCGTATGGGCTCGTCGAAAGTTCAATATTTATTTGTGTATTATAAGTCTTTATGTTTAACTTCCTTTATTATGATTATTCAAAATACAAACCTAAACCTTAATTTATTCTAACCATAAATCTTAATTAATTCTATTTTCCAAATCATCACAGTAGCTTGTTCTTTTCAAATATCCTAAGATTTTATTTTATTTTCATAAGCTTAAATCTTATTTACTTAAACCCTAATTGTTAAACATAAAATCCAAGAAACCCTAATTGATACATGAACCCTAAAGTTATATACTTACTATTTTATTTAAATTGGATGAATGTTTATTATATATTTTGATTGATGTTTGATATCTTTGATGAATGATTTATTCATGATGAATGGATGTTTACTTTTATTAATTTGTTTTGATTTCAAAACATTATAAGAGGTATGTTTCCATATTTTGGGTACCTCATGTCGTGAGCATCATATAATTTATTTTGTTTTAAAGTTTTTAGACCAATGTAAAGGACAAGTTTCCACCTTTCAGTGGGTGTGCTATTTAGTTTTAGACATGGATGATGTAAGGACATGTTTCCATCATCAGATGGGTATCCATTTATTTATTTTGTTTGGACATTGTTGTGATTTTAATAAAGTATTTATTTATTCTTATGATCGCATGTAGTATGGATAATATCATTATATTTAAGAATTTTATAATATTAAGACCTGCAAAGGAGGCCGATTTCAATGCACTGGGCGTTGTGGGGGTGCTGGGCCATTTCTCACCTTCCCCACACGTACCCAACTTTCTAAACCCATTAGGGGGTTAGAGATTCCTTAAGAATCGAGTCATCCACCCCTTTCTTTTTTCCTGGCCTATCCGGGTGGCAACTCTATTTTCTCCGGGCTTAGGCCCATGTTCTCTAAGGCCCTTAGCCTAAATAGTGCCGAAGTAGTAAGAACCATTCCACTAGGAGTGGGGACGAAAATCCTGCTCACATGTCCTTATGGTCTTGACTGAGCATTCCTTTCTTTGATCTTCTTACCTCTGCAACTTAGTGATCATTAGATTTGTCATAAGAGTCCCAAGAGCTCAGGGTAGGTTATCGGGCTTACGAGCCAATAAAGAGTAAGATAAAAATTTATGAAGGCTCAAAGGGACAATTAGGGATTGATATTTTATAGGGTTGATACTAGTTGTTGGCTCATTAAACAATGCCTAGATCATCTCTCCCTTAAATAAGTAGAGTTTAATTTTTCCTTGAAAGTCCGTCAAAGTATGTTCTAAGATCGACTTGGATCTATACAAAGGTCATTATGCATAAGCCCTCTCTAAGTAAGCATATACAACTCAATGCTATAGAATAATTCTCTCACCTAGTAAAGTCATTCAAATCATGATGCATAGATATGTTAATTTATAAATATCAAGCTAGATTCATCATTGGTTGAGCACCAAAATGAATAAAGACCATGAAAAAATTAATGAAAATAATTTATTCAAACAAACATAATTTGAAAAAACATAATTGTTCCAATTAAATATTAAAGAAAGAAAAATAGAAGAGCAACATTCAAGGTAAGGGAAGTTCGTTGAGTTGAGCTTATTCTCTCTTCACATATTGAATACTCTCGTCTTGAAAAGAGGATAAGACAAAATCTTCCTCCAATCCTCTTCCTGCCATAAAGGTTGCTGGTGTTGCGCTCAAATTAACTCTACCACAAAGCGTCACTCGCAAGTATACGAGGTAGCTGTAGCAAAGGTGATCGCCCCAAGGTCGTCTCACAAGGAAGCCAAAGTAGGTAATTGATTATCAAAGTAAAAGTATCAAGTAATTGAAGTAATTTAAATTGCAAAGTAATGAAGAAGATTGATTTAAGTTGAAAACAAATAAAAATAAATAATAGCTTATGTTTTGATTCACTTGATAAAAAGAGTCTAGGGTTTGCACTTCTTTACTACTCATATGTATGAATGGTTATTCCACTTAACTAATTTAATTTCTAAGATTAAATTTCAAACAACTTAATTAATTGAGTCAAGGAAGTAAGCTCTCGCATTCAAACCTCTTACAACTAATCTTGTTATAATTGAAACAATCTTTTTAATAGGTTATATCTCTAATTCACCTAAGTCCTTAATTGAATTGTTCCAGCATTAGATTTCATCTCTCAATCCATCATCTAATACCTAAAACACACAATTGGTGGCCAATCAATTATATGTAACAATTTTTCATTCAATAAAGGCTAAAGAAATCATTAGTTAAGAGAATAACCAATTCATACAATTCATAGCAAATCCATACAAACCCTAGACTAGATTAAATTAGTTCATGATGTTATCAAGCATACTCATCTCATTAATAATCAAAGAAATCAATTTAGACATGATAATGTTCATAAACACAATTTCAATGAAACTAAAGAGACAAAGTTTAAGAATAAAACCAAGTTACAAACTCCTTGAAGTTTTTGATGAGTCTCTTGATCGAATCTTGCAAGAAGGATGAAACAATGGCATGAACAATCTAATCTAAACTAGTTTAATCCAAAGTAAAATCAAAATCCAAGAAAACAAATGTTTAAACCCTAAGATCTCTCTCAGACGGCTGAACTTTTTGCTCTCCAAATCGTCAACTCCCAACCCTAACTTTTCTTTTTGCTTTTATACGAAACGTCGGCTTTAAAATTCGGTGCGCGTTTGGTTCATGAGGGACAGGGCCAGATGATGAGGGACACGGCCACAAGACACGGCCGTGTCCCCTGCATGTGTCCACCTCTGTTGCTTTTGATCTTCTTTTCTTCTTTGTTGAGTGACACGGCCAAGTGGAGCTTGACTTGGCCGTGTGAGTGAGTTGGGAGGGACACGGCCACATGACTTGGCCGTGTCCCTTGCCTGTGTTCGCTTCTGTGTAATTTTTGATCTCCCTTTCCTTTGGTAACAAGTGGGACACGGCCAAGTCAAGGTGACTTGGCCGTGTTGCTCTTCTTTGGAGGGACACGGCCACATGACTTGGCCATGTCCCTTGCTTGTGTCTGCTACTGGGACTTGCTCTTCCTTTTAACTTGGTATGGGACACGGCCAGTGACTTGGTCGTGTCCTCTGCCTGTGTCAGCTACTGCCCATTTCATCTTCAATTCGTTTCCTTGCCTGTTTTAACCTAACACAAAACTCAAAACAAACTTAAAACACGAAGTAAATAAACAATAACCGACAAAACATAAACACAAACTAAAAACTAGATCAAAAACGACATAAAACTAAAAATAAACTAAAACTACACAATTAAAGAAAACACTAGACAAACCGATAAAAACTAATGAAATACCTAAATAAAACAATAATTAACATAATAAACAAGACACAAAACTTATAACAAAAACTAATAAAACAACTACCCCACACTTAAAACTTTACTTGTCCTCAAGCAAATTCACATGGCATAAATTAAAAACTCAAACAACCTTAACTATAATTCCAGTACATAGATGAAATACTTTAAGACATCAGACATAAATAATTGCAATTTCCTCAATCAAGATTTTCTTAACTCATTCATTGATCCAGACATACAAATCTTATCTCTCATCTAAGTGTTTCACTCGATTTAAAAGGTTGATCACTC
Source organism: Garcia nutans (assembly GCA_947685225.1). Classification (NCBI taxonomy): domain Eukaryota; kingdom Viridiplantae; phylum Streptophyta; class Magnoliopsida; order Malpighiales; family Euphorbiaceae; genus Garcia; species Garcia nutans. The sequence goes on from CANTUV010000013.1 coordinate 33,875,797, forward strand.
AAACCATTCATAACTGCATACTGCCATAAACTTGCTCAATTATCCAATCTCCCTCACTGATTTTCTCAAGAAATAATCCGAAGGTCTTTCATTTGGATGTAATGGGGCTAAGGTAAAGGTGTGAGAAAAGACATTTAGGCTGGAGCATCAAGAAATGGAGTATCTAAATTAGACACTACTTTTGCGTAAGAAACTCACAACTCCCCAAATGACATACTCACCAATCCATTAATACTTCACATACTTGCATAAATACATGAGTCAACATTCCTCTTTTGATAACCAATGCTAGAACATATATGAATTTTTGCATATATATATATAACTTTTCTTTATTTTCTTTCTTTTATTATATTTATTTATTTATTTATTTTCATTCATTTTTTTTAAATATATATATATATATATACAAAATTAAGAATTACATGGAACATCTAGCTTAAAAATGTAGAGGAAAAGAATAATGACTCTTAATCAAATACAATATGCACAGTATGCATTTCAACCCCCAAATAGCAATTCCATCTTGTTGTTATTTATTTATTTATTATTATTTTTTTTAACTTGCTTACCCCACACTTTGAAACAAACCACCCTATTGTCATATCATAACACTCCATTCCTTAATGCAGGTATGATGAAAATAAGAACATGTTAAGTTGAGAAATGTGTTGATCAACAAGAAAAGGTCAAAGGCTCAACTTGGTTCACTAAGGAAATCAATATTAAGGGAGGTCTTTTAAGCTAAAAGGGCCAACCTAATTTGCCTTCATCATTTTAAAACTTGAGATTAAATCATAATGTGAGTTCAATAAGTATGCAAAAGCAAACTCTAGAGATGCAACATCATGAAGGTGCACACTTAAGAAAAGAAAATCAACTGAAAATAATATCTAATATGAGGCTCAAAACTCAACAGGTGGGTTTGCAAAGATTTATATGCCATGAATTGCAGAATGTGAAAATTGATCCTGAACGAATTCAACTGCTAATATCTATGCTGATACTAAAGTCTCAACTACAAAGCTAGAATCAAAGAAAAGATTGATAACTTTTCAACAATTATGCCATGCATAACACAATACAACACACAGCGACAAACAAAACACAAATTAAAGAAAAGCAGAAAGAGTACCCCACACTTAAAATTGACATTGTCCTCAATGGAAAACAAGAATAATAAATAAAAAGAGTGAAAGGATAACCTGTCTTCCATGTACCTGGTGAGGCAAAAACCCTAGCTTTCCATCACAAACACAAAAGTTTTATAACAAAAGTACAATAAAAATATCTAAACAAAAAAGTTTTAACATGAATAACAAAAATGAAAAATAAAACAAAAGTACACTAAATAAAATAAAGCAAGGACTGAAAATTTATGGAAAATGTGGGCAGGAAGATGATGCAGCTGAGGGGTGGAGGCTCAAGATCGTCGCAAGATTACTGTTAATCTGTTCCATCTGCTGTAAGATCTCAACATGATTACGGTCCACCTTGCTATCCAGTCGATCCACTTTTCCCTCCAGGGCCTCAATCCTTATAAGTACCTCTTGATGTTCCGAGACCGGAGCATCCTCATCTAGACCTAAAGAATCCGAGTCTAACTCATCTTCAACCCGGGCTCTCTTCTGCCTGTCTCCCGGTGCTTCAGGCTCAGCTGAAGGCATCACAAAAGTCCCTCTCCTATGCACCACCATGTGCATCTTCTCAAGGGTAGCTAAATCCAAGGAATTATTACCCAAAATTCGAGTCATCCGAGTAGTACTCGGGTCAAAATCCTCCACAAGGGCTACTGCTAATGTAGTGATCAATCCTCCAACACAAATAGCCCCCCTCCTTTTATTAGCTGCAGTGTAAAAAACATCGGCTAACCAATAGCCGGCACTAATATTCATTTCATTCAAAACACAGTCCAAGAAAAATAGCTCACTCGACTCAACCACACCCGGGCTCTCCTTCCGAGCAAAGAACCCACATGACATAAACCTGTGCAAATATCTCAAAGTAGGGTTTCATAATTTAGATGCTTTGGCCGATTTGGCCACATAAGTACCCGAGCCTAAGGCACCCCAAGCAAATTGTTGTCTAAAATCTTTGGGTATCGATCTTTCTCCATGTTGATGAAAGCCATAGATATCATTCAACTGATCAATAGTAAGCACAAACGATCTACCCATTAATTTAAACATCAGTCTCCTGCAAATTTTCTTATCATCTCTTTCCACCTTAAGAGTAGTAAAAAATTCTAGGGTGAGCTCCTCAAACTACAGAGGTCTCAATGAGACAAAAGTCTCCCACCCAAGATATTGCACATATCTATAAAAAGCAGTTCTCATTTGCAAAGCATCTAGAGATTCGTCGTTCACATACCTTGTTGGGAAAAAACCTCGAGCCAAAAGACTTGCCCTCTTGAGAGATAAAGTTGAGGAGGATGACGAAGCTCCTTCGGCACCAGATTTCTTCTTCTTGCGGTGTGGTACAATTTTAGTTCTTGGCGTCATGAAATCTGAGAAATTAACACCCAAAACTGAATTAAATCAAAATAATATGAGTAAAGAGGAAGTTTTAAGTGATTATCTCAAGTTTTGTTGTAGAAATTTGAAGTTTTAATGGAAAAGATGGAGTTTTGAAAATAAAAATCAAGGGTTTTGGTGTTGCAGAGAGCGAGAGAGCGAGAGAGAAGAAATAGAAAAGTTAGGGATTTATGAAAAGAACTGGGCAAAATCGGGCTTTTAAAAGTCAAAAATTGAAGGGACACGGCCGTGTGTGTGCTGACTTGGCCGTGTCTGTGTGTGAGAGTGAAGGAACACGGCCAAGTGGAGAGCACACGGCCGTGTCTCATAGTTTTTGGGGGACACGGCCAGGTGACACGGCCGTGTCCCCTGGGTGTGTCCAAATCTGTATGAAATTGCAAAATCGTTCAAATTTTTGAAGGAGGTGTGGCCGTGTCCAGTGTGTGACATGGCCAAGGGACACGGCCAAGTCCTTTGGCCGTGTCACCTACTGCCTTTTTATAAACTTTAAACATTTTTTTTCAATGATTTTGCAATCCTTCTTCGTTAAACACCCTGAAACACAAAGTAAAGAAAAACCGATCAAAGCACAGTCCATTTATTTAAACCGAACATAAAATTAATACTGCTAAATTTAAAATTACAACTAAAAAAATTAAAAAAAAAATAAATGCAAACCGATGGGTTGCCTCCCATTTAGCGCTTCTTTAATGTCATAAAGCTGGACATCATGCAAGGCCTAGGGATCATGAATCAAAGTGTTGTCAATGACCCTCACTTCCTGAAATCCTTCATTGTATGGCTTAACTCTCTGTCCATTCACTTTGAAAGTCTCACCTGTTCTAGAGTTAAGTAATTCAATTGCACCAGAAGGATATACCTGAGTTATCTCGAAAGGACCACTCCATCGAGACTTGAGTTTACCTGGAAAAAGATGGAGTCGTGAGTTAAATAGTAAAACCTTCATACCTGGACTCAATGTCTTTCGCACTATAATTTTATCATGAAGTGCTTTAGTGTGATCCTTGTAAATTCTCGAGCTCTCATAAGCCTCATTCCGCAGCTCATCTAACTCTAAAATTTGTAGATATCTTTCTCTCTTCGCTTTGTCCAAGTCCAAATTCAGAGTCTTGATTGCCCAATATGCTCTGTGCTCCAACTCCACTGGTAAGTGACAAGCTTTTCCAAACACCAATTGATATGGACTCATACCTAGAGGAGTTTTGAAAGCAGTCCGATATGCCCATAGTGCATCGTGCAATCTGCTTGCCCAATCCTTCCTGGATGTGTTGACTATTTTCTCCAGAATTCCTTTTAGCTGCTTGTTGGATGTTTCCACTTGTCCAGAAGTCTGTGGATGGTATGGGGTTGCCACCTTGTGCTTCACACCGGATTTATGCATTAACTTCTCAAAAAGCCTGTTGCAAAAATGGCTCCCCCCATCACTGACTATCACCCTTGGTGTGCCAAACCTGCTAAGAATGTTTTCCTTCACAAATTTAACAACAATATTAGCATCATTAGTACGGGTGGGGATTGCCTCCACCCATTTGGAAACATAATCAACAGCAACTAAAATGTATTCATAACCAAAGGACTTGGGGAAAGGACCCATGAAGTCTATTCCCCACACATCAAACAGTTCAACAACAATATATGACTGAAGGGGCATTTCATTCCTCCTTCCAATGTTACCTACTCTTTGGCAACGATCACAGTGCTTACAATAGTCTTGAGCATCTTTAAATAAAGTAGGCCAGTAAAAACCACTTTGAAGCACCTTTTCTGCAGTCTTTCTTCCTCCAAAATGACCCCCACAGTGAAGGTCATGACAAAATTGAAGAACACTCAGTTGTTCTTCCTCAGAAACACACCTGCGAACTATCTCATCTTTGCAAATCCGGAATAGATAAGGTTCATCCCAAAAATAAAACTTACTCAAGTGTAGAAACCTTTTCTTTTCTTGAAAAGACATGTTAGATCGCAAAATTCCACAAGCAAGATAGTTAGCAATATCTGCAAACCAGGGTGTATTAATTACCACAAACAAATGCTCATCAGGAAATGCTTCTAAATTTTTATGAATGCTATCAGATGCAAGATTTTCACTAAAGTAGGGTAATCTGGATAGATGATCAGCAACAACATTCTCACTACCCTTAGTATCCCTGATCTGGAAATCAAATTCTTGCAATAACAATACCCATCTAATTAAGCGCGGTTTAGCATGCTGTTTTGTTAAAAGATATTTAAGAGCTGCATGGTCAGAATGAACAATAATTTTTGACCCTATTAAATAAGCTCTAAATTTGTCTAAAGCAAAAACAACAGCTAACATTTCCTTCTCAGTTGTGGTGTAGTTCATTTGTGCACTATTCAGGGTTAAACTAGCATAATAAATTACCCTCAAGTATTTGTCAACCCTTTGCCCAAGAACAGCTCCTACTGCATGATTAGAGGCATCACACATGATTTCAAAAGGTAAAGACCAGACAGGAGCTACAATCATAGGTGCACTAGTCAATTTTTCCTTAAGGGAATTAAAAGCTTGCATGCATTGTGCTGTAAATTCAAATGGTACATCTTTCCCCGATAAATGGCACAATGGTTGGCTTATTTTGGAAAAATCCTTAATAAATCTCCTGTAAAATCCTGCATGCCCTAAAAAACTTCTTATTCCCTTAACAGAGGTAGGTGGGGGTAACTTAGCAATCAATTCAATTTTAGCCTTATCCACCTCAATCCCTTTACTCAACACCACATGACCTAAGACAATGCCCTGAGTAACCATAAAATGACTCTTTTTCCAACTTAAAGTGAGGTTACATTCAATGCATCTCTCAAGCACACGAACAAGTTTATTGAGGCAATTATCAAAAGAATTACCAAAAACGGAAAAATCATCCATAAATACCTCAATAAAATTGTCGATCATATCTAAGAAGACAGACATCATGCATCTCTGAAAAGTTGCAGGTGCATTGCACAAGCCAAAGGGCATACGTCGAAATGCACAAGTCCCAAAAGGGCAAGTAAAGGTTGTCTTGGACTGATCCTCTGGAGCTATTGGCACCTCATAGTAACCTGAAAGGCCATCCAGAAAACAATAATGTGAGTGCTCAGAAAGTTTATCTAACATCTGATCAATAAAAGGAAGAGGGAAATGATCTTTCTTTGTAGCATTGTTCAACTTCCTATAATCGATGTACATTCTCCATCCAGTAGTAGTCCTAGTAGGAACCAACTCATTATTCTCATTTTTCACCACAGTGATTCCAAATTTCTTAGGAACTACATGTACTGGGCTCACCCACTCACTATTAGCAATTGGATAAATTACTCCTTCATCCAGCAATTTGAGCACTTCCTTCTTAACCACTTCACTCATATTTGGGTTAAGTCTCCTTTGGGTTTCCCTCACAGGTTTAGCTCCCTCTTCTAAAGTGATTCTATGCATGCACATAGAAGGGCTAATACCCTTGATGTCACTCAATCCCCATCCTATTGCTCTCTTCAATCTTTTAAGCTCACTTACTAACTTCATCTCCTCCCCTTCACTAAGTTCACTAGATATTATCACAGGTAAAGTATTGTGATCTCCCAAAAACACATATTTCAGGTTCTTAGGTAACTCTTTCAGCTCTAACTCTAGTGAGGGGTTCTTCTCTTCTTTTTCAATGGGGGAAGGTTCAAAAATTGGGTCCTCCTTAAGCTCTTCTATTTCAGCATCCTCTAAAGTCTCAAGACAACTGGCTATTTCTCTATCAAAAATTTCCAAATCACTATCCAAAGTCAATGCCAGCTCCAATTTATCAGATGAACCTGTCTGCAAGAAAACATCTGAAACAACTGCATCAACACAATCAATGAAAGAACAATCCTCATATAAAGCAGTTGTAGGAATAGGAGAAGTATTAAGAATAGAAAATTCTATAGTTTGTCCCAAAATAGTCATTGATAATTTTCCATTTTTAACATCTATCAAAGTGTTGGTAGTTGCCATAAAAGGCCTACCCAGCAGAATGGTGTGTGCAGATGGTGAAGAATTACCTACTTCCATGTCAAGAACAATGAAATCAACAGGAACTATCAAACCACCAACTTTAACTAACACATCTTCTATAACCCCTTTCGGGAATCTAAGAGATCTATCAGCTAATTGCAATACCATTTTTGTTGGTTTAAGTTCCCCTAATTCCAAATCAAGATAAACAGAATAAGGCATTAAATTCACACTAGCCCCTAAATCACACATGCCCTCAGTACCTTTTCCATTCCCCATAGTAATCTGAATAATAAAGCTTCCAGGATCCTTTAGTTTAGAAGGTAGTTTATGCTGCAAAACAGCACTAGCTACCTCAGAAACTATCACCTTTTCATTCGGCTCATACCTTTTTTTCTTGGTATTTAGTTCTTTGAAGAATTTAGCATAAGCCGGCATGTTCTTAATTGCTTCAAGTAAGGGTAAGTTGATACTTACCTTAGATAGCATGTTGAAGATATCTGAAAGCTGCTTATCTTTTTTATCATCCTTCAACCTGCTAGGGAATGGTATAGGTGGCCTGTATGGATTGCTTGCCTTGTGCAAATCTGGTGTAGGGGTCTTCTCCATTAATCTTTCTTCAGCACCTTTGTTCTCTTGTTCTCCTTCCTTTTTCTTTTCTTGCTCACCTGCATTCACAGAGTTATTTTCAACATTATTATTAATTACCTTGCCACTCCTAAGAACAGTCACTGCTTGTGCCTGCTCAGGTTGACTTATAAACTTCCCCTTTTGTTGAATCTGCATCTGTTGTGCAAGTTGCCCCACTTGGGTCTCCACCTTCTTAAAAGATGCTTCCAAGGAATCCAGCCTCTTGTTGTTCATCTCTTGGTTTTGAGCACTGACTTTGATAAAAGCCTGTAAACTTTCCTCCAAACTCTCTCTCTTAGGCTGACCTTGATTTTGATTTGAGGATTGGCCCTACTGGTTCTGTCTCTGGAGCAAATGGAAAGGCTGTTAAGCATTATTTGTTGTCCAGGAAAAATTGGGGTGACTCCTCCAACCAGGATTGTAAGTGTTGGAGTAAGGATCATTCCTGGCTCTTGGTTGAAATCCCCCCATGGCATTAACTTGCTCAGCTTCATTCCCAAAAGTCTCATATGCAGAGGGACATATATTTGCTCTATGCCCAAATGTCCCACAGATTCCACACACTTCTTGAGTAGATGAAGAAATATTGTTCTTCATGTTTAGCATCTGAACCTGTCTTGTCAACTCAGCTATTTGACTAACCATTTCAGTATTGGCTTCCAGTTGATTTACCCCCTTGCTTCTTCCCCTTACACTCTTTTGTTGAGAATTAGCTCCCAACATCTCAAAGATCTCATAAGTCTCATCAGCTGTCTTTTCTCCCATGGCTCCCCCAGCTGCATTATCAACAGTATTCTGAAATTGCTGGGTGAGACCATCATAGAAAAACTGATTAAGGAGTTGAAGTGGGTAGTGATGATGTGGACACTGGATCAATAGCATCTTGAATCTGTCCCAAGCCTCATGAAATGGCTCTCCTTCAAACTGAGAGAATGTAGCAATCTTCCCTCTCAACTCAGCTGTCTTTAGGTGTGAATAGAACTTGCCCATGAATTTATTGTAAACTTGCTCCCAAGTTGTCAGTGAGTTCTCAGGAAACATCATGAGCCAGCTCTTTGCCCTATCCTTCAAAGTATAAGGGAAACATCTCATCCTCAACTGATCTTCTGTTAGTCCTCCCAAAGGAAAAGTGTTGAGGGTGGAGTAGAAATCCCGAATAAAATTCAAAGGATCTTCATTTGGAACTCCATAGAATGATGGCAGCATGTTGTAGTGAATGTTCTTCAACTCATAGTTCCTTGCTGCATCTGTCAGTCTTATGCAAGAAGTGGAAGTTCCAATGACAGGTCTAGCAAAATCTCTCATGGTTCTTTGCCTTTCTTCAGCCATCTTTACAGATTTTTCAGATTCTAACTCAAAATTCGAAATGTCTTCCTCTGAAGTATCAAATCCGGTGTAGAGCTCAAACTCCTCTCTGCTCCTTTTTACTCTCTGAATTTCTGGAATGAATGGATGCAGTTCTCCTTCAAGTGATCTCCTGCCTTGCATAAACATAAATTTCTAGAAAAAGAAATATCAAAAGCAAAAGACAAATAAAATGAAAACAATGAAAAATAATCTAAAGTATTTTGTATTTTTTATTTTTTTTTCTTCTTTTTTTTTAAAAAAAATAAACAATTACGCCAATTAGCTTCCCCGGCAGCGGCGCCAAAAACTTGTTGCGCTCAAATTAACTCTACCACAAAGCGTCACTCGCAAGTATACGAGGTAGCTGTAGCAAAGGTGATCGCCCCAAGGTCGTCTCACAAGGAAGCCAAAGTAGGTAATTGATTATCAAAGTAAAAGTATCAAGTAATTGAAGTAATTTAAATTGCAAAGTAATGAAGAAGATTGATTTAAGTTGAAAACAAATAAAAATAATAATAGCTTATGTTTTGATTCACTTGATAAAAAGAGTCTAGGGTTTGCACTTCTTTACTACTCATATGTATGAACAGTTATTCCACTTAACTAATTTAATTTCTAAGATTAAATCTCAAACAACTTAATTAATTGAGTCAAGGAAGTAAGCTCTCGCATTCAAACCTCTTACAACTAATCTTGTTATAATTGAAACAATCTTTTTAATAGGTTATATCTCTAATTCACCTAAGTCCTTAATTGAATTGTTCCAGCATTAGATTTCATCTCTCAATCCATCATCTAATACCTAAAACACACAATTGGTGGCCAATCAATTATATGTAACAATTTTTCATTCAATAAAGGCTAAAGAAATCATTAGTTAAGAGAATAACCAATTCATACAATTCATAGCAAATCCATACAAACCCTAGACTAGATTAAATTAGTTCATGATGTTATCAAGCATACTCATCTCATTAATAATCAAAGAAATCAATTTAGACATGATAATGTTCATAAATACAATTTCAATGAAACTAAAGAGACAAAGTTTAAGAATAAAACCAAGTTACAAACTCCTTGAAGTTTTTGATGAGTCTCTTGATCGAATCTTGCAAGAAGGATGAAACAATGGCATGAACAATCTAATCTAAACTAGTTTAATCCAAAGTAAAATCAAAATCCAAGAAAACAAATGTTTAAACCCTAAGATCTCTCTCAGACGGCTGAACTTTTTGCTCTCCAAATCGTCAACTCCCAACCCTAACTTTTCTTTTTGCTTTTATACGAAACGTCGGCTTTAAAATTCGGTGCGCGTTTGGTTCATGAGGGACACGGCCAGATGATGAGGGACACGGCCACAAGACACGGCCGTGTCCCCTGCATGTGTCCACCTCTGTTGCTTTTGATCTTCTTTTCTTCTTTGTTGAGTGACACGGCCAAGTGGAGCTTGACTTGGCCGTGTGAGTGAGTTGGGAGGGACACGGCCACATGACTTGGCCGTGTCCCTTGCCTGTGTTTGCTTCTGTGTAATTTTTGATCTCCCTTTCCTTTGGTAACAAGTGGGACACGACCAAGTCAAGGTGACTTGGCCGTGTTGCTCTTCTTTGGAGGGACACGGCCACATGACTTGGCCGTGTCCCTTGCTTGTGTCTGCTACTGGGACTTGCTCTTCCTTTTAACTTGGTATGGGACACGGCCAGTGACTTGGTCGTGTCCTCTGCCTGTGTCAGCTACTGCCCATTTCATCTTCAATTCGTTTCCTTGCCTATTTTAACCTAACACAAAACTCAAAACAAACTTAAAACACGAAGTAAATAAACGATAACCGACAAAACATAAACACAAACTAAAAACTAGATCAAAAACGACATAAAACTAAAAATAGACTAAAACTACACAATTAAAGAAAACACTAGACAAACCGATAAAAACTAACGAAATACCTAAATAAAACAATAATTAACATAATAAACAAGACACAAAACTTATAACAAAAACTAATAAAACAGCTGGTGGAGGTACTCTTCTAAATTTAGGCAAAGGATTTCTTTGGTATTGTGCTTATCCCGATCAGGTAGCTTACCACTGTCAATAAGATCTTGAATTTCATGTCTTAATCGAGCACATTTATCAATCTCATACCCTTGCATTTGATAAAATTGACAGAAGACCTCAGCATCGAAATTTGATGGCAGAGGATCATGTAGCGGTCGAGGAGCCAATGGTTGTAATAACCCCTTCTTTTATAGCTTGTTGAAAACCCAAGATAGAGGTTTCCCCAACTCTAAAAATTATCTTCTACTTCGTTGACCAGTTGCATTAACATCGACTTCCTTGTGTTTACTTTGATTGCCAGACTGATAATTCTGTTTTGTAGAAAAATGATTCTTCTATCTTTCCCACTTTTATAATTGTAAGCTAGCTTGAAGAAGATCTTTAAAATCGCTTATAAGAGTGTGAGATAGCCTTTCATGGAGATTAGGTAGGATGCCTTTGACTATCATCCTGGATTGGCTTGACTCATCAGGACTCCTTTTGAGAAGTACAGCCTTATTTCTCCATCTCTCTACATAATCAGCAAAACTTTCATTTTTGTTTTTGCCTGATTGTCTCCACCTCCATCAAGGTAACTTCCAGCTTGACTTTATACCTATACTATTGAATGAAAGTTTTGTACAACATATCCCAATCTTTTTGGGTATTTTCCTCCAAGGTATTGAACCAATTCTGCACAACATGATATAATGAGAGCATGAAATACCATAGAGTTTGAGCCTTAGTAGCTATGGCAGACTGCATGGTAGTGATGTACTGCTTAACATGCAAGTGAAGATTTCCTATACCGTTGTACCTAAAGAAGGAAGGTGTGAGTGGGGATTTTTGCCTCCACTCCCATATGGAATGATTCTTACGACTTCAGCACCGTTAGGCTCAGGGCCTTAGAGAACACGGGCCTAAATAAGGAGAAAATGGAGTCGCCACCCAGACAGGTTGGGAAAATAGAAAGGGGTGGATGACTCAATTCCTAAGGAATCCCTAACTCCCTAATGGGTTTGAAAATTTGGGTACACGCGGGGAAGGTGAGAAATGGCCTAGCACCCCCATAGCGCCCGGTTCAATGGAATCGACCTCCTTTTCAGGTCTTAATATTATAAAATTCTTAAATATAATGATATTATTCATAATGACATGCAATGATAAGAATAAACAAATACTTTATTAAAAACCATAGCAATGTTCAAAGAAAACAAAAAAATGGACACCCATCCGAGGATGGAAACATGTCCTTACATCGTCCAATATCTAAAACTAAATAAGACACCCACCAGAAGGTGAAAATATGTCCTTTACATTAATCCCAAAATATGAAAATAATTTAAATTACATGAAGTTTGACTAATGAGATACCCACAAAGTGGAAACATACCTCCTACATTATTAATACCAAGATAAACAAATAATAATAATAATAAAGAAAACGGCCATCCATGATAAATTAAACAAATCAAACATCGAAATCAAATCAATCATCAAAACATATAATAAACTACATAATCAAATATAAAACTAAATAAAGCAATAAATGCATAAGCTTAGGGTTTATATCTTAAATTAGAGTTTTAAAATTTTAATAACTAAATTAGGATTTTTAAATAAAGGGAGTTAAACATAAAGACTTATAATACACAAATAAATATTGACCCCTTCGACAAGCTCATACGACGGTCCCGCTTGTAAATCTTTGAATTACTATTTTGAGGTTCTTGGAAAATATTTGAATTATTGTAATATTAAAACAAATTGAAAAAAACAATGAAAAAAGAATAACTGAATTACTGTAATCTTAGAAACAATTTAAACGAAAGATTGCAAACATCTGTCATAGGTTCCACCAATATTTAAGCTTGTGAATCTTGGTTGAAACCAATTTAAGACAGACGTATAGCACTGCCTTCTTGTTTGATAGTCTTGATGCTTTTGATCTCTTCGTTCTCTTTTCTTTTACTGAAGGTTTTCCCCAAGTTTTAAAAGTCTGCTCCCTAATAGCTACTGCCTCCATTCAAAATCCAAAAGTTCCAAAAATAAAAGTCATCCTGATTCTCTGAAAAATTGCCAAAGCCCTAAAAGTCTACTCCTTACTCTCTGTCTTAATCAAAGTCCCTAATAGTTGCTGCCATTTTTAGTTCCGGCAAAGAAAAGTCCCTGAGTAATTTGCCCAAAAGTCCTCCTTTCTATGTTTTAACATGTTATTTATAGGAAAATCCAAAAAAACACCTAATACCATTTGGTTTAAGGAAATATAAACTGTTTAGGAAACAAAACTTAAAAACCTAGTAAAATAAGGTTTTGAAAAAAATCGGCCAACGTGTTGGCACACTGGCCCGTAGACTGCTAGGACGGGCTACTGCATTGCTGCGAGGGCTGATGGGCATTGAGGCACTGGGAGTTAAGGCCTACTGGGCATGGGGCCTACGACGAATTGCTTGCCGTTCGGCAGCACTGTCGCACGTCATTCGCAGATTCGTCCGATTTTTATTTTTTATTTTATTTTAATTTTATTATTAAAAATAAATATTTAAAATTTCTTTTTTTCTTTTTCTTTTAATATATTAAATAATAAATATTATTAAATTCATTTTGGACTATTTTTAAATTTTAGACTGGACTTGGTAAAAAAATAAGGGTCTACAGTTTGCCTCCAGCTTGAACTATCTGAGACTTCAGTAGAAGAAAGTGAAAAGCAACATGATTTTGAGCAGACTTTGGATGAGGATGGATTCTTGACCCAAGATTGGCAATGGTTGGGTTTTTCAACCGAGGTGAGTTCTGGACTAAAAAATGATTTGATTTGGGTTTGGGTACTTGTACCCGGGATTGGGTACTTGGACCCGAGATTGAATTAGATTTGGGTACTTGGACCTGAGACTAGATTTGACTGACCTTTTATCAATTAAGAATTCTGGCTTAACCGGCTATTCCATTCTTTAATGGATTATGGGTCTTTACCCACCAAAAATGGATCTTTATCCATTGGAGATCGGGTCTTTACCCTTGAAACATGGATCTTTATCTATTGGAAATCGGGTCTTTACCCTCAAAACATGGATCTTTATCAATTAGAGATAGGGTCTTTACCCTCGAAACATGGAACTTTATTCATTGGAGATCGGGTCTTTACCCTCGAAACATGGATCTTTATCCATTGGAGATCAGGTCTTTACCCTTAAAAACATGAATCTTTATCCATTGAGATCGGGTCTTTACCCTTAAAACATGGATCTTTATCCATTGGAGAATGAGTCTTTACCCTTGAAATATGATTTTTATCCATTGGAGATCGAGCCTTTACCCTTCAAACATGGATCTTTATCCATTGGAGATCGAGTCTTTACCCTTGAAACATGGATCTTTATCCATTGGAGATCGAGTCTTTACCCTTGAAATATGGATCTTTATCCAATGGAGATCAGGTCTTTACCCTTGAAACATGGATCTTTATCCATTGGAAATTGGGTCTTTACCCTTAAAACATGGATCTTTATCCATTAGAGATCGAGTCTTTATCCTTGCTTCAGCTCTTCTAGGTGGACTAATCTTTTGTCCTTTGCATCATTATTTCTTTTGGGATTCTTACTTTCTTCTTGTTTTGTTCCTTTTTTTTTTACTCTTTTGCAAAAGAATTCAGCTATTTTTTAGTTGGCTCCTATATCATCTCCTTCCATCTCCTTGCCCCATGCGTGGCAAAATATAGAAATTGAGTCTGAAAATATTTTGTACATGCATAAACTCAAAAAAATTGAAAGGAGATACTTTGCCCCATGTATAGGCTCAAACCCATGATTTTTCTATGCGGGTTTTGGTTGATGTTTGTATATTGTCTAGTTCTTCACACAAGCATGCATTTCTTCTTTTGCAAAATGACTGGAGCTTCCTTAAGCAATGGGCCTTCCATGCCCCCCTGATTCCATATTTGCTTCATGTTTTCTTCATAGAGTATTGTTGTTCACTTTGACAAAGGATAGGCAATACAACAAAATGTAGTGTGATATGCTCATGTACGCATGATATACATTAATAATACTTACAGTGGTTCCATCGACTCATAGACTGAGGTGATTAGCTGAAGTGTTCTCACTGACTCCTTCCAGATGCTCATTCAGTTCTTGCATTGGAATGGTAGAAGACTTCATAATTATGACTTTTATCTTCAAGATGTTGAAAACATGAGTGGTGGAGAGCCCAAGCAGCAAAGTCAAAGTCATGGGAGATATCTGTTTGGTTGGTAACTGCTTCATGATATGACCTTGCAAGTGATTCTTTCATTAGCCCTCTTTTGCCCATAGTGTCCTTTGAGGTTTGACCATACAACATACTTCCCTTAACTTAAAGGCTTTGTATGGCAAAAATACTTTTTTTTTTAAATCATATTTTCATTTTGTCAAATTAATGTCAATATACCTCAAGACTCAATTTTTCAAATTAACATATTATAACATGACAACCCTAGTTACCGTACTAAACTCAGGAATCATTTCAATTTGAGCAAGAATGGTTGCACTTTAAATAGGCACATACACATCACTTAGCCAAAGGTCTCATTGAGTTTAAATATTATCTATCTCATATGCATGCTTATTCAAACTATCTCCACTAATAGACTCTTCCTACCAAGAGAGATCAATAGGTCTTTAATGGGCTTGAAATGGGTCTATAAGGGGCGTGGTTTAAGTAAAAGCTATATGTAAGTTGGAGCTGTTGTGACACTATGGGCAAGCCCTTACACTACAAATTTCTTGTTTAGACAGTTGGAAGCATGAAAAGATAGAGCTTTGAATATTCTCCTTTCTTCTTTACATGAATCTAGATCTTGATTAGGACAGTCTTTGTCTTTGTAAAAAGTTTGGTACCCATATTCCTTTCCATTTCTTCTTTTCCTTTTCTCTCTTTTTTGTTGTTTTCTTACTTTTTCTTTTCTTTGAACATTTTATCATTTTGTCCTTCTTCCCTGTATGACTGTCAAGTACAGGACTTTCAAGAACTTGATAACCTTTCTTCTATCTCTACAATTTTGGTTGAATTTCTTGTTAGGTTGGACCAATTAAAGTCAAACTATCTTTGCTTTCTGTTGCTTTAGGTAAAGGAAAACTCATTTCGCTTTCTGAATTGCCTTTTGTGTTTTATTTTATTTTCCTTTTCTTTTTCATTCTTCTCTTCTTCTTTTTTTTTTCATTTTCTTCTTTTCTTCTTTTTTCCCTTTTCTTTTTATTCCTTAGTAATCATAAGACTTGCCAAAGGTGTAACAACAGCTCAGGGTTGGTCATTGGGCTTACCAGCCAATGAAGAGTAAGCTAAAATTTATGAAGGCTCAAAGGGACAACTAGGGATTGATATTTAATTGGGTGGATACTAGTTGTTGACTTACCAAACAATGCCCAGATCATCTCTCTCTTAAATAAGCAGAGTTCAATTTTACCTCGAAAGTTCGTCAAAGCATGTTCTAAGATTGACTAGGACCTAGACACTCGTAATTATGTAGGAGCCCTCTCTAAGTAAGCATACAACTCAATGCTATAGAAAAACTCCCTCACTTAGTAAAGTCATTCGAATCACGATGTATAGATACACTAATTTATAAATATCAAGCTAGGTTCGCCATTGGTTGAGCACCAAAATGAATAAAGACCAACAAAAATTTAATAATTTATTCAAACAATCTTAATTTTAAAAACATAATTGTTTCAAATAAGTACTAAAGAAAGCAAAATAAAAAGAGCAACACTTCAAGCTAAGGGAGGTTCATTGAGTTGGAGTCGAGGATACTTCATTTATTTAGACATATCAAGGGCAAGGATTTTTTCCATCATCAAGGATCATTACTTCATCATCCACAGTTAGTCCAAGCTTGCTTAGTAGCACATCCTCTTTAGCAGCTTCTCCATCCATATCATGATAAGATGACAAAATAAAACTCTTCATGAAGGTTGCAAGCGGTGACGCCCTTCCAAATTTAGGCAGAGGATTATTCTTAGTGTTGGGCTTATTAGGCTCAGGTAGCTTTCCACTGTCAATCAAATCTTGGATCTCATGCCATAATCGAACACATTTATTTGTCTCTTGCCCTTGAGTATGATGAAATTGATAAAAAGATTTGGTATCAAAATTTGGAGGTAAAGGATTTGGCAAGGAGCTAATGGTTGTATCAAATCTGTCTTCATTAGATTCTCTAACACCTTTGACAAAGGTTCCCTCAAGTTTGAAAATTTACGCTTCTTTATTGGTTCAATTGTTGCATTTTTCTCAATACCTCTTCTTTCCTTTTGACTTTGCCCACTGGGGTGGTATCCACCCTTGTTGCTCCACTTAGACAGCATATGTTTTGACTGATCTTGTAGAATAGGGATTGATCCCTTATTTTTCATTCGATCTCTATCAGTAGACTTGTTCCTTGTTAATGTTGCCTTTCCCTTCTTCTTTACGTCAATAGGAGATGCCTCATTAGCATTGTTGATGATCTTCAGAATTTCAATCAACTAGGTCCTCATAATCTCAACCAATTTATCTCGTAGCTCGACCATCCTAGTTTGACAACTTCATCGACTATGTCCCTTAGATGGTTTGTATCCATCCTCCTAATGAAGCACTTGAATCAAAATCAATGTTGTAGGTGGTGTCGTTGTATGCTCTTGAATTGCTGTACTCCAAGTCTGTGAGCCAAAAAGGATCAATGATATGTTATGCAATGCATTTATGCATGTATGCACAAATAACAAACAAACAAAGATAATTAGGATGTCTCTTCCAACCTTATAACTTCCACACACGAATGGTGAGTCTCTTTTCCTAGGTATATGGTTAACAAAATACCAACATGGGATATTTTTCTCTAGAAAAATTCCCTCGGACGATTTAACCAATAGTTATATTTTTGAACATGGAAATCAATTCATGATAATTCTCGTTAATTAGGCTTTAATCCATCCAATCAACTAAATATAGCTTTTATACTATGTGGTGGATTAAAATTAAATTAAAAGGTTTATCATAAATAGATTTTCTATTTTGAAAAAGCAACTAATGATTCATACTAAAAATAAGCCCATGATTAATAGTTCTTAGCATAAGCTAGGCTTGCAATTGATTTTTGGTATTTCATAATTGACCTAAATATTTGTAAACTCTTTCAAATGGTCATGAAAATAATTTTATTTCTAAGACCATTGTAAAATGATTTTAGAAAAAATGAATTTTAGGCTTTGTATTCGAGTCATGAGAAAAGAATTTTTGACTTGTTTTGGAAAAGTTTTATGTCCAAAGACGATTTTGAAAATTTTGAAAATAGTTTTGGTCTTTTGGATTTAGAGGAAAAAAATATTTGATCTCACAATGTAATTAGGTCATATTAAAAAAAGAACAAACCAAATAAGCCATGATTTAAACCAAGATAAATTAACCATAGTCAAACAACAAGCATTTGAGGTAAAACCTAAGGAAAGTGACTAGGCCAATTGCATGAGCTTTAGTCTTTGGGCTGAAAGGCTTAGGTTTCCATAGCAAGTATATACCAAAAGGTACAAGGCTATGAGTGGTTATGCCATGCTCGATCTCCATACCTTGAGCGAAAGTATGGTATCCCTTACATAACACAACACGGATAACACGGGCGTCTTAACTCACACACACAATACAATCTAAATAATGCAATGGGTAATATCATAATATGAATAAAATAATAAAAAGGCTTGGATTTTCACCCCCCCCCCCACTCCCATGTGGAATGGTTCTTGCGACTTTGGCATTGTTAGACTCAGGACCTTAGAGAATACATGCCTAAACCCGGAGAAAATGGAGTTGCCACCCAGACGGGCTAGGAAAATAGAAAGGGGTGGATGACTTGATTCCTAAGGAATTCCTAACCCCCTAATGGGTTTGGAAAGTTGGGTATGTATGGGGAAGGTGAGAAATGGCCCAGCACTCCCAAAGCGGTTCATAGGAACCGGCCTCCTTTTCAAGTCTTAATATTATAAAATTCTTAAATATAATGATATTATCCATAATAACATGCAATCATAAGAATAAACAAATACTTTATTAAAAATCATAGCAATGTTCAAACAAAATAAATAAATGGACACCCATCCGAGAATGGAAACATGTCCTTACATTTTCCAATGTCTAAAACTAAATAGGACACCTACCAAAAAATGAAAACATGTCCTTTACATTAATCCCAAAATATGAAAATAATTTAAATTACATAAAGTTTGACTAATGAGATACCCACAAAGTGGAAACATACCTCCTACATTATTAATACCAAGATAAACAAATAATAATAATAATAAAGAAAACATCCATCCATGATAAATTAAATAAATCAAACATCGAAATCAAATCAATCATCAAAACATATAATAAACTATATAATCAAATATAAAACTAAATAAAGCAATAAATGTATAAGCTTAAATTAGAGTTTTAGAATTTTAATAACTAAATTAGGGTTTTTAAATAAAGGGAGTTAAACACAAAGACTTATAATACACAAATAAATATTGACCCCTTCGACAAGCCCATACGGCGGTCCTGCTTGTAAATCTTTGAATTACTGTTTTGAGGTTTTATGAAAATATTTGAATTACTGTAATATAAAAACAAAATGAAAAAAACAATGAAAAAATAATAAGTGAATTACTGTAATCTTAGAAACAATTTAAATGAAAGATTGCAAACGTCCATCATAGGTTCCACCAATATTTAAGCTTGAAAATCTTTGTTGAAACCAATTCAAGACAGACGTATAGCATTGCATTCTTGTTTGATAGTCTTGATGCTTCTAATCTCTTTGTTCTCTTTTCTTTTACTGAAGGTTTTCCCCAAGTTTTAAAAGTCTGCTCCCTAATAGCTACTGCATCCATTCAAAATCCAAAAGTCCCAAAAATAAAAGTCATCCTGAGTCTTTAAAAAATTGCCAAAGTCCTAAAGGTCTTCTCCTTGCTCTCTGTCTTAATTAAAGTCCCTAATAGTTGTTGCAGTTTTTAGTTCCCCCAAAGAAAAGTACCTGAGTAATTTGCCCAAAAGTCCTCCTTTCTGTGTTTTAACGTGTTATTTATATAAAAAATCCAAAAGAAACCTAATACCATTTGGTTTAAGGAAATATAAACTATTTAGAAAATAAAATTTAAAAACAGAGTAAAATAAGGTTTTAGCAAAACATTGGCCAATGCGCTGGCACGCTGGCCCGTGGACTGCAAGGATGGGTTGTCGTGTTGCTGCGAGGGCTGCTGGGCGAGCAAGCTACTGCTGGGCATGGAGGCACTAGGCATTGAGGCCTACTGGGCATGGGGCCTACGGTAAATTGGCTGCTGCAAGCCAATTCGCTGCAGGCCGGCTTGCCGCGCAGCAGCGCTGTCGCTCGTCATTCGCCGATTCGTCCAATTTTTATTTTTATTTTTATTTTATTTTTATTATTATTAATTAAAATAAATATTTAAAATTTATTTTTTTCTTTTAATATATTAATAATAAATATTAAATATTATAAAATTTATTTTGGACTGGATTTGGTAAAAAAATAATGGTCTACAGAAGGCATCTTGAACTTATAAGGGACCTCCTCATCTTGTTTGAACAACTTGTCTATTTTTGACATCTCATCAGTTTTCAGCTTCTTTTCAAATTTATTCTCTAAATCAGCAATCATCTTCTCCACATCAGATGTTTCGGTCTTTTCCACAGTTTCTCTTTCAACAACCTTTGGCTCCTTCTTCTTGTCTTGAGGATCTTGAAAATATTGAGCCCAATCTTCATCATCATCAATGACTACTTTGTCATCATCAAAGGCTACTTTGACAACCTTAGCCTTCCCTTTATCCTTTAGTTTCTTTGTTCTGGCAGATGCCTTGGCAGTGTTCCCCAAAAATGTAGCCAGCTGGCTCCTCATAGTCTCAGCCAGGGCCTCTTTCTGTTCTTCCATCTTGGCATTGAGGGCATCATCCACCATCCTTTGAATCTATTCGGGATCCATTGCTCTTGGTGACAAGCCAATTGAGTCACTACTGGATTCTACGTCACTGGTGTAGGTTGGATTATCGTACGCTTTTGAACTGCTATACTTCAGGTCTGTGAGCCAAAAAGGATCAATGATATGTTATGCAATGTGTGTATGCATGTATGCACAAATAACAAACAAACAAAGATAATTAGATGTCCCTTCTAACCTTATAACTTCCACACAGGAATGGTGAGTCTCTTTTCCTAGGTATATGGTTAATAAAATACCAACATGGGATATTTTGCTCTCGAAAAATTCTCAAGCAATGGGCTTTCCATGCCCCCTGATTTGATATCTTCTTTTGATTGTTTACTTCATAGGGTGTTTGCGGTTCACTTTAATAAATAATAGACAATACAAGATAAGAAAGTGCGATGTGATATGTTCATGTATGCATGATATGCATGAATGATACTTACAGTCGTTCCATTGACCCACAGACCGAGGTGTTCAATAGAAGTGTTCTCATTGACTCCTTTGAGATGCCCATTCATTTCTTGCACTGGAATGACAGGCTGCTTCACATTTATGGCTTTTATCTTCAAGATGTTGAAAATATGAGTGGTGGAGACCCCAAGTTGCAGAGTCAGGGATGCATCCATTTCAAACTATGTTTCAGCATGTCAGTTGGTAGCTTCTTCATAACCTTGGCAGTAATCATTTCCTTTGCCCAATGTGTCCTTTGAATTTTGATGATGCAATAAACTTCCCTTAACTTGAAGGCTTTGTATGACAAAAACATTTTTTTATTTTTGATTTAGAATTTTGATTTTGAAATCAAATGTTGGCTTTGCCAAATCAATGTCAATGTACCTCGGGATTCAATTTTTCCAAATTAACATATCCATAACATGACAACCCTAGTTACCATACTAAACTCGGGAATCATTTCTATTTAAGCAAGAATTGTTGCACTTCAGATAGGCATATACACATTACTTGGCCAAAGGTCTCATTTGAGTTTAAATATTGTCTATCTTATATGCATGCTTATTCAAACTATCTCCACTAATAGACTCCACCTACCAAGAGAGATCAATAGGTCTTTAATAGGCTTGAAATGGGGTCTATAAGAGACATGGGTTAATGAAGGCCATTTGTAAGTTGGAGTCGTTGTGACACTATGGACAAACCCTCACACTATAAATTTCTTATTTGAACTTTAGACAGCAAGGACCAATCTTACTAGACTCTAAATTCTTTCTATCTTCTTGGCATTAATCTGGATCTTAATTAGGACAGTTTTTGCCCTTGCAAAAAGTTTGGTACCCAAATTCGCTTCTTTTCTTTTCCTCCCTTTTCTTTCCTTTTATTTTTCTTACTCTTCCCTTTCTTTGAGCATTTTATCATTTTGTCCTTCTTCCTTATAGGACTGTCAAATACAGAACTATCGAGAACTGGATGGTCTTCCTCCCTTTTTTTTCTCCAATTTTGATTGAATCTTTGGTTGGGTTGGACCAATTCAAGTCAATATGTCCTTATAAACCAAATGGAAGCATTTTGCTGCTTTAGATAAAAGAGAACTCAGTTGGTTTTCTGAACCGTCTTTTTAGGTTTTATCTTTTTATCTTCTTTATCTTTTTTCTTTTGTCTTTTTTTTTCTTCTTTTTTTTCTTCTTCTTTTCTTTTCTTCTTTCTATTTTTGTTGGTTCTAGCTCTAAAAGAGTGGTCTTGTTTGTACCAACTTGAGCTTCCAATAATGGATGTGTGCAGTGACATAAATCTTCTTTAACAGGGATAAAATTTGCTATTCTGATGTTGTCTTTATATATTAGAGATATTAGGTGAACTTCAACTACCCTTATGGTCTTGAGAACATCAACTATACTTGCAGTTTTAGCTATGCATTCAATTCTTTGATCTTCTTGCCTCTTCTTCTTAGTGATCATAAGAAATGTCAAAAGTATCACAACAGCTTAGGGTAGGTTGTTGGGGTTTGTAAGCCAATGAAAAGAAAGCTAAAATTTTATGAAGGCTCAATGGGACAACTAGGGATTGATATTTAATAAGTGGATACTAGTTGTTGGCTAACCAAACAATGTCTAGATCATCTCTCTCTTAAATAAGCAGAGTTCAATTTCGCCTCAAAAATTTGTCAAAGCATGTTCTAAGACTGACTAGGACCTAGACAAAAGTAATTATGCAGGAGCCCTCTCTAAGTAAGCATACACAACTCAATGCTATAGAGCAATTCCCTCACCTAGTAAAGTCATTCAAGTCATGATGCCTAGACACATTAATTTATGAATATCAAGCTAGATTCCTCATTGGTTGAGCACAAAAATGAACAAAGACCAACAAAATTTTTGATAAAAGTAATTTATTCAAACAAATTTAAATGTGAAAAACATGATTGTTCTAATTAAATATTAAAACAAATTTTGAAAAGCAACATTCAAGCTAAGGAAAGTTTGTTGAGTTAAGCTTCTTTTCCTTTCACATCTTCAATATCCCCATCTTGAAAGGATGATAAAACATCTTCTTCCAATCCTTTTCCTACCAAGAAGGTTGCTGGCAAAGGATTGTTTTTTGTGTTAGTCTTATCAGGCTCAGGCAGCTTACCACTGTCAATTAAATTTTGGATTTCATGCTTCAATCGGGTACATCTATCAGTTTCATGTCCTTGAGTCTGATGAAATTGACAAAAAGCCTTAGTATCAAATTTTGGGGGTAAAGGATTTGGCAAAGGTCGAGGGGCCAATGGCTGTAATAGTCCCTTCTTTTGTAGTTTGTTGAAGACCCAAGACAAAGGCTTCCCCAGATCTGAAAACTGCCTTCTTTTTGCTTGACTAGTTGTATTGACATCAACTTCTTTTTGTGTGCTTTGATTGCCCGACTGGTAGTTCCCTTTCTCATTCCTTTTTATTGAAAAGTGATTCTTCTCCCTTTCCCACTCTTTAATTTGTAGACCAGCTTGGAGAAGATCTTTGAAATCATGGATGAGTGTATGAGACATCCTTTCATGAAGACTAGGCAAAACCCCTCTCACAATCATCCTTTTTTTATCAAATTCATCGGGCCTCTTCTTGAGCAAAGCATCCTTATTTCTCCATCTTTTCACATAGTCCATAAAATTCTCATTTGGCCTTTGCCTAATGGACTCAACTTCCATTAGGGTAACTTCCATCTCGACGTTATACCCATATTGCTGGATGAAGGCCTTGTATAGCAAATCCCAACTCTTTTGTGTTCCATCATCTAAGGTATTGAACCAATTTTGGATAACAGGTTCCAATGAGAGCATAAAGTACCTTAGAGTTTGAGCCTTAGTAGCTCTGGCAGACTACATAACAGTGATATATTGCTTCACATGGAGGTGAGGATTTCCGATTCCATCAAACTTCACAAAAGATGGCATCTTGAACTTGTACAAAACTTCTTCATCTAGCTCAAACAGTTTGTCGATCTCTGATATTTCTTCGGTTTTCAGCTTCTTCTCAAATTTCTTTTCTAAATCAGCAATCATCTTTTTAACATCAGAATTTTCAGTCTTTTCAAAGGTTCTTCTCAACAACCTTCGGCTCCTTTTTGTCTTGAGGATCTTGAAAGTATTGAGCCCAATCATCATCATCAATGATCACCTTATCATCATCAAAAGCTACTTTACCAACTTTAGCCTTCCCTTTGTCCTTTGGCTTCTTAGAGCTAGTAGACACTTTGGCATTATTTCCTAAAATTTCAGCCAATTGGTTCTTTATGGTCTCAGCTAGGGCCTCTTTTATTTATTCTATTTTGGTATTGAGGGCTTCATCCACCATTCTTTGAATTTGTTCAGGCTCCATTGCTTTTGGGGAGCAAGTGATCGAGTCGTTGCTAGATTCTTTGTCTCCGGCATAGGTCAGATTATCGTAAGCTTTTGAACCGTCATAATCTAGGGCTGCGTGCTAGAAAGGATCGATGATATGAGATGCAAATGTATGCATGTATGCATGTATGCACAAACAATTAACAAACAAGGACAAATAGGACATTCCTTCCATCCTTATAACATCTACATACAAATGGCGAGTCTCTTTTCCTAGATAATATTGTTAACAAAATACCAACATGGGGCATCTTGTTCACAAATAATTCCCTCGGATATTTTAACCAATAGTTATATTTTCGAAAATGAAAATCAGTTCACGATAATTCCCATTAATTAGGTTTCAATTCATTCAACCAACTATAGTAGCTTTTATGCTATATTAGATTAAAACAGAATTAAGAGGTTTATTATAGATAGATTTCTGACTTGAAAAAGTAACTAATGATTCATGTCAAAAACAAGCCCATGATTAATTACTCTTAGGATAAACTAGGCTCACAATTGATTTTTGGTATTTCATAATTGACCTAAATAATTTGCAAGCTCTTTATAAGAAAAGGTTGGATAAAAATAATTTTATTTTTAAGCCCATTGTAAAAAGATTTTAGAAAAAATGGATTTTGGGTTTAGTATTTGGGCCATGAACAAAAGAATTTTTGATTTGTTTTTAGAAAAGTCTTATGTCTAAAGACCATCTTGAAAAGTTTTGAAAATAGCTTTGGTCTTTTGGTCGTTAAAGAAAATTTTATTTTGAGCTTACAATGTATTTGGTCATATTAGAAAAAGAGCAAACCAAATAAGCTATGATTTAAGCCAAGATAAATTAACCATAGTCAAACAACATGTATTTGGGGTAAAAACCTAAGGAAAGTAACTAGGCCAATTACATGAGCTTTAGTCTTTGGGTAAAAAGGCTTAGGTTCCCATAGCAAATATATAACAAATGGTATGAGGCTATGAGTGGTTATGCCATGCTCGATCTCCATACCTTGAGTGAAAGTATGGTATCCCTTACATAACACAACACGGGTAACACGGGCATCCTAACTCACGCACACGATGCAATCTAATATGATGCAATGGATAATATCATTATAAGAAAGAATAAAATAATAAAAAGACCAATGGAATCAACTTCTCTTATCCCCAGTAGAGTCGCCACTGTGAGCGGGGAATTTTGCCCCCACTTCCAATGGAATGGTTCTTACGACTTCGGCACTGTTTAGGCTCGGGGCCTTAGAGAACACGGACCTAAGTCTGGAGAAAATGGAGTCCCCACCCAGACGGGACAGGAAAAAGAAAGGGGTGGATGACTCGATTTCTAAGGAATCCCCAACCCCTTAATGGGTTCGGAAAGTTGGGTATGTGTGGGGAAGGTGAGAAATGGCTCAGCACTCCCACAATGCCCGATTCATTGGAACTGGCCTCCTTTACAGGTCTTAATATTATAAAATTCTTAAGTATAACAATATTATCCATATTACACACAACAATTGAAATAAAGCATCGTTATATTAAAAATCAATGCAATGTCCAAGCATAGCAAATAAATGGACATCCATCCGAAGATGGAAACATGTCCTTACATCATTCATGTCTAAACTAAATAGTACACCTACCAAAAGGTAGAAACATGCCCTTTACATTGGTCCAAAATATAAAAGCAATTTAAATTACATGATATTTAACTAATGAGGTACCCACAAAGTGGAAACATACCTCTTACAACATTTAGAAATAAAAAATAAATCGATAAAAGTAAATAACCATTCATAATAAATAAATCATTATCAAAGATATTAAACATCAATCAAAATATATAATAAGTATTCATCCATGATAAATTAAATAAATCAAGCATTGAAATTAAATAAATCAAAGCATATAATAAACTACATAATCAAATTTAAAATTAAATAAAGCAATAAATATATAATTTAGAGTTCACATTTTAAATAGGATTTTAGAATTTTAGTTACTAACTTAAGGCTTTGGAAAAAGGAAAGTTAAATACGCGGACTAATAATACACAAATGAATATTGACCCCTTCGACGAGCCCATACGGCGGTCCCGCTAGCCGGTTAGTGGGCGAGGGTCAAGGGGGGTAGTGCCTCAAAAAATTTTGGAAATTGGTTTTTAGGGTTGAAGATTTTGGTGTTGAAAATTAAGATTTTAGGGTTTAAATTAACTAGTTTGGGGTTTTAAATTCAATGAATTAGGGTTTAGGAAAATTTAGGGTTTACTGTTTTGATTTTGAGAGAATTAGGGTTTTTGGTGTTTTGGAAATTATGTTTGATTTTAGGATTTGAGAAAATAGTTTAGAGTTTTTGTAAAATTTCTGAAAATAAGCAAAACAATTTAAGGTTTTTAGAAATAGAAAAGTATTTTTTTAGGGTTTTTGGAAATAAAAGGAACGATTTAAGGTTTTTGGAAACAAAAGAAAAGAATAAGGGTTTTTAAGGTATTTAGAAACAGAAGAAAGTATTTATGTTATTGAAACGAAGACCAATGTTACTACATATTTATAGATAAAAACTTTGTGTGTATATTCTTATGAATCAAAGAAAAAAAAAAAGCTATTGTGAAGAAATAAATAAAGAAAATAAAGATTCAAACCTCTGTTTGTTAGTTCCACCAAAAAGTTGCTTTATGGATGAACAAATACAAAGACAAGCTTGCTGCCTTTGATGAATTGTTTGCTTATTCTTGCTCCTTTCAAATATTAAGTCCTCAAATTTCAATCCAAATCCAAAGTTTAAAAGTTTTCAAGTCTCCCAGTTCAAAAGTTCAAAGGTCTGATCTTTTTCACTGCCAAATTTTTAAAGTCCGATCCCCCTTTTCTGTGTCTTTTTAGTGTTATTTATCGGAAATTTTGGAAGCTTCATTCAAATTGTTTATAGAAACTATAATTAATTAGGAAAAGGAAACCGAAACCAAATAGAATTTGGTTTCAAAAAAAATTACGTCAAAAAATTTCGCTAGCAAAAAAACTGCTGCGGGCTGCTGTGAGAAACTGTGGAAACTTGCGAGGGCGGGCTGCTGCGAGAAACTACATGGAAACTTGCGAGGGCATGCGACTAGGCTGTTTCACCCACAGGAAAGTCCTGCGGGTGAAATGGCCCAAGGCCATTTCAACCATCTGTAACGAAATTTTTCGTCGTCGATTTTTCTGTCGCCAATTTTTATTTTTATTTTTTTATTATTATAATAATTTTTAAAAATTATAAAAAATAAATATTAAAATAAATATTATTTAATTAAGATAACACAAAAATTATTTTGGACTATATAAAATATATTGGACCAGACCAGGTAAAAAATTAAGGGTCTACAATGCCTCAGCATTGTTCCCCAAAAGTGCAACCAGTTGGCTCTTCACAGTCTCAGCTAGGGCCTCCTTTAGTTCTTCTATCTTGTCATTGAGGGCATCGTCCACCATCCTCTGAATCTGTTCAGGTTCCATTGCTTTTGGTGAGAAACTAACTGAGTTGCTACTAGATTCTACATCATTGGAGTAGGTTGGGTTGTCATACTCTCTTGAACTGCTGTACTCCAGATTTGTGAGCCAGAAAAGATCACTATCATGTAATGCAATGCATGTATGCACAAGTAACAAACAAACAAAGATAATTAGGACATTCCTTCCAACCTCATAACTTCCACACACGAATAGAGAGTCTCTTTTTCTAGGTTTATAGTCAACAAAAAACCAACATGGGATATTCTATTTTTGAAAAATTCCCTTGGACGATTTTAACCAATAGTTATATTTTTAAACATAGAAGTGAGCCCATGATAATTCACATTAATTAGGCTTTAATCCATTGAATCAACTAAAAATAGCTTTTATGCTATATTAGATTAAAACAAAATTAAGTGGTTTATCATAAATAGATTTCCCATTTGGAAAAACAACTAATGATTCATACCAAAAATAAGCCTATGATTAATTATTCTTGGTATAAATTAGGCCCACAATTGATTTTTTAGCATTCCATAATTGGCCTAAATAGTTTGTAAGCTCATTCAAAAAAGATGGTTAGAGAAAATAATTTTGTTTCAAAGCCTATTATAAAAATATTTGTTTAAAAATAAATTTCAGGCTTTGTATTTGGGTCATGAGGTAGAAAAGAATTTTTGACACATTTTCAAAAAATTTTATGTCTAAAGACCATCTTAAAAATTTTGAAAATAGTTTTGGTCTTTTGGATTTAAAGGAAAAATTATTTTGGGCTTACAATATAATTAGGTCATATTAGAAAAAGAACAAACCAAATAGGCCATGGTTCAAACTATGATATATCAATCATAGTTAAACAAGTATTTGAGTAAAAACCTAAGGAAAGTAACTAGGCCAATTACATGAGCTTTAGTCGTTTGGGTTAAAAAGTTTAGGCTCCCATAGCAAGTATATACCAAGAGGTACAGGGCTATGAGTGGTTATGCCATGCTCAATCTCCATATATTGAGTGAAAGTATGGTATCCCTCACATAACACAACATAGGTCACACAGGCATCCTAACTCATGCACATAATGCAATCTAAATGTGCAATGGACAATATTATAATAAGAAAGAATAAAATAATATAAAGACCAATGGAATAACTTCAGTTATCCCTTTCGGGGATTTTTGCCTCTCACTCCCATGTGAAAATGGTTCTTACAACTTCGGCACTGTTAGGCTCAGGGCCTTAGAGAACACAGGCCTAAACCCAGAGAAAATGGAGTCACCACCGGGATGGGCCAGGAAAATAGAAAGGGGTGGATGACTCGATTACTAAGGAATTTCCAACCCCTAATGGGTCAGAAATTTGGGTACATATAGGAAAGGCGAGAATGACTCGTTACTCCCATAATGCTCTATTCATTGGAACCATCCTCTTTTTTAGGTCTAAATATTATTAAATTCTTAAATATTATAAAATCATCCATACTACATGCAATTATTGAAATAAAGATTCATTATATTAAAATCAAAGAAAAATCAAACAAACAAATAAAATGGGCATCCATATAAGATGGAAACATGCCCTTACAACCATACCCAATGTCCAAAACTAAATAAAATAGGACACCCACCATTTGGTAGAAACATGCCTTTTACATTAATTCAAAACTCAAAATAAATTAAATTACATTGAACTTAACTAATGACGTACCCACAAAGTGGAAACATACCTCTTACATCATCGAAACCAAAATAATCAGCATTAAAATAATTAACTAAATGAATTAAACTATTCAAACATTCACAATAAGCAAAAATAGAAAAAATCATTCATAATAAACATTACTAAATCACATATCAAAACATAAAACAATCAAACCTAAATTTTAATCTTAAATAAAACATCAAGTATATAAACTTATGGTTTATATATTAAATTAGGACTTATAGATTATTTTAGAATTTTTATGAGTAAATTAGGGTTTTTAGGATAAAATTAGGGTTTTAGTATGAGGATTAGGATTTTAGGGTTTTTGGATGAAAATTGGGATTAGAGCTTTAGCTAAAGGTTTGGAAATCATAGTTAAGGTTTTACAGGTTAAGGCTTGGAAATTGGTTTTCGAAATTAGGGTAAAGATTAGAGTTTTTTTTGTGAATTACAGATTTTGGATTTTGATATTTGAAAAACTGGTTTAGGATTTTAGGGTTTTAGAGTTGTTAGGGTTTCTAGTAAAATATAATTAGGGTTTTTAAGATTTTATAAAAACAGATTTAAGGTTTTGAATTTTAGGGTTTTAGAGTTTTTAGTATTTTTGCTACTATTATTAAACTCATTGCACAGTTTAATTTTTAACTCTAACTATTGCTATTATAAACTTAATACTATTGGAAAATCATAGATGAATTAAACATAGAAAACAAATCAATAAATAAAATAATAAAACAAATCATTGGATGAAATTAAAGGTAGCTATTTCAAGTTTAAATAGATTAAACACATAAATCAAACCTCCATTTTGTTGGTTACTCCAAATTAAAATTGTTGAATTAAGCACCTTGCCTTATTACTGCTACTTGGATCAATCTTCTTTTTGGTTGGAATGAAGCAAGTATAAGACAAATCATTGTCTCCTCAGTCATTGCGTATTCATTGTGTTTTGGTATGCTTTTCTTTCTTTGCTATATCATTAATCCAAAGTTGCTCTATGTAAATGTTGTCTTGGTCCCCCCCCCCCCCTTCTTTCTCCTTAATCTTATATTTATAGAAGAATATATTAGGTTAAAACCTTGTAACTGAGTCTTAAACTTCCTGTTTAGAAACAGTTTCCTAAGGCATGTCGAATTAGATCATTTTTAATTTGAGAGAAACTATGAGCATATCGGATTAAAACCCATTCAAATCATGGCCAATTAAGACTTCGTTGAACTAAAACAATTTTAATCGATATGGAATCAAGTCCATATCGAATTGGCAATCCTAAATCAACATGGACAAGCTCCATATCAAATTAGGATTGCCCTAATTCAATATGGAGACCCCAATTGATCCCCATATTGAATTAAAGTCCTATATTGAATTGGGGAAGCCCCAATTCGATATGGGGAAGCCCCATGTCAAATTGGGACACCTAATTCGACATGGGGAGGACATTCTTCCCCCTCTTTGATTCACTCATCTCCCTTCAGGGGAGAGCTCTCGTTCGTGCCTTCCCTCAGAAGTCACTCACTCCTTCCTCTTTTTCAGACTTGCTTTGCCCCCGTTCCTTCGTGCTCCTCCCTATGCCCATACATTTCACTCATAGTTGCAGGTTGCTTGCTTACTAACTACACGAAATGAAATGAAAGTTTGGGATGAGCGAGTATACTACGATAAGTGAGACTCCTTCCAAGTTAATTAAGAACCTTCTTCCCCATCTTCGCTTCGCTCATCTCCCCTCAGGGGAGAGCTCTCATTCATGCCTTCCCTTGGAAGCCACTCACTCCTCCCTCTTTTTTGGACTTTCTTTGCTCTAGTTCCCTCGTGCTCCTCGAGGAGCACTCAGTCACCAATGATGAGTGATAATTAATGTTAAAGGTATATTCTAGGAGTCGTTCACTCACTCCTGAATTGGCAGCGTCCTAATTCGATATGGGGTGTCCCATGTCTAATTGAGGCATCCTAATTTGACATGGGTACACCCATATCAAATTTGAAGTGTAATACAAGGCCCACATCAAATTAAATCCAAACAAACCTTCAAATTAGACCTATTTAGGGTTTTCAAGTTTTAAGTAGCTATTTTAGGCCTCATGAAATTATACCAATCCAGTCAAAAGTTTAAAAATAGGTTTAAGCTTATTACGAATGGAATGATTATGACTTAGACCTTTCTCTAATTAGCATCAGACTAGCTAGGGCCAAAATCAAGGGTCTACAGGAACGGTTGTGGATAATATATTTGTCACATCCGCCCACCGTATTTATGCATAGTAGTCACGTACACAGTGAGGGAAGGGGAAAGGAGAAGATAATTTCTGACAACGGCCCCAGATAAGGCTATAGGATCAATGGGACTTAATTGTAATTTCCAAAAAGTTTTGGGGAGTTAACTGTAATTTCCAAAAGTTGTACTGGATGTTCTTAATAGTGCACTTAACAGACTCCAAAAATGGAGAATAGAGAAAAATCGGGTCGCAATGACATGTAACGGTTTTTCCAAAAAACGTCCCGTTAGAGAGAAACGAAGACATGTAGACTAGGGTCATTTTGGTCATTATTAATTAAAATTTATACATGAAACCAAGTAGGAAATAAACACATGAGTGCGTAGAGGACGTCAAGGGGTTGAATATGAAATGATTGTCAGTAGAAACGGAGCCCGGGCAAAACCCGAGCAAAGAAAGGACCTAAAGGTAACTTTGTAAAAAGTCGAGGGCTTATTGGTAATTTTTTAAAATGACTTGGAAACTTAAAATAGACCTTAAAAATAGAAAGTAGAGGTCAAGAGGATCGAAATCATATGTAGTTTGCCTCATGGAACTGTACGGTTTAAAAGTTACGAACGAATAATCGTCGGAGGGTATTTTGGTCTTTTCACACCTTAGACCATAAAATTTATGCACAAGGAGGTGGAGGGGCCAAAATATAATTAAAAGAAAGTCTAAGGGCTTGGGTTTTAAATAAATAAAAGGAAGAGACATTTGGGCTAATGAAAATTAGCCATTTAGGGTTTATAAAAAGAAGAAAAGAAAAAGTGGTGGACAATTGGCCTTAAAACATTCATTCACCCAAAAGTGGACATCGTTTCCACTATATATATATCATCATAGCAAGAAGAACAAAACTCTCTCTCTCCCACTTCAAAATTTCGGCCACCATAGGAAGAACACCAAAGAGTTCCAATTTTTGTCAAGTTTGATTTTCAAGGTAAGTTTTAAGGTTTTCAAGTATGTAGATTTCAATTCTAGTATCAATTTTAAGTATTTATATATCTATTGGAAGATTGGAAATTAGGGTTCTTATGGTGGATTTGGGGAAAATTTTAAGTAGTGATGATATTGATAAATTAAATGGAAGAATCAAGGTTTCTAAGGTTTAATAAGGCTAGATTAGGGTTTGGTTTGAAAAGAAATGGAGGATATCTTATTGTTCTAAATTGCTAAGGGTTATGTTTAAGGTTGTGTTCTTGAATTTCTTGAAGGGGAAACAAAGATTAAGGAAGGAGAAGAATGAAAAGCCAAGGGGATTTAAAAGAACAAGGTTTGGTACTTTACCATAAAAGAAATTTTATTTTTCTTACAAACTTTGGTTTATGGAATTTTTGATGTTGATGAACTTTAATTAGTTGATTTAAGTTAAACATGCAAAAGTTGTCAAAGGGAAGTGTTTGAATCTTCACTTTATCATTAAAGAAGACTTCATATTGATTTGAAAAAGAAAAATAAACTATTCCATGTATTTCATATGTTTGGGCCGAAATGGTCCCAAAGTGACAGCTTTCTGGACTATTTTTGTGGCAATTTTTTGAGGTAGCAAATGAATGAATTTTTCAACAAAATGTTACATGAAATTAGTCAACATATGAAATAAGTTTCCTGTAAAATTTCAGCCAAAAATAAGATCATTTACCTGGTCAAATGCATGACTGAAACGGACTGAAATTTTGACGAAAATCCAGATTTTACTATTCATTTGGTCATGCCATTTTCATTGCCGATTTTTCATGCCGCGACACTATTCATTTGGTCAATTTGTGATTTTTGAGGAATACTTTGAAATGTTTGATATGTTTATTATGGATGTTAAATATGTGAAAAAGGGTAATGGTTGGACTAAAGAAAGTGGTGCGCGGCGTAAATGGCAAAGTGCAACGGAAATTAAAATAATTTCTCGAGTCATTCTAAAATGAAGTTTGAGACTTAAATTGAATCATTTTAACCTTTATGCTCTACTGGGTAGTTGGGAGTGGTAGATAAGGGTATGGTGCACTATACTAACGTATGCAGTACTGCTTGATATTGTGATTGAATTGTTATGATCCGAACTCAATGGTGAGGGCCATTGGGGGCCAATGGTGAGGGCCATTGGTTATAACCAGGATGGTGAGGGCCATTCCTGTGATTTGATATTGGTGGTGAGGGCCACCTATGTTACAGTGATGAGGGCCACTGCCTTATCGCTATGGTTCCCTATATACCAGTAGAGCCAAAGTATTGTTTCTTTTAAACTACGTATTGCAAAATGAGTTTGGATTATGGTGTTTACATATGTGGAAAGCATATTTATACTGAATGTCCAATAACTTCCATTTGTTTAATGTTGGTTGATTTTTGATTTACTTATTTCCTTTTATTTCAAATGCTATCATGTTTTACTTTTATTCCCATTGGTAAAGTACCCCCTGAGCGACATTGCTCAGTGAGTTAAGTTTTCCTTGACTCGTAGGTTCGGAGCAATAGCAAACTTTTGGAAAGAGACGACCAGACCCACAGCATCTCAGGGTAGACCTTTTAGTTTCCATTATGAGTTAGCTAGTTGTGGCATGTATATGTATATATATAAGTTTGAGAATTACTATGTTATACTGTACATTAGTAGTATGTAATAATAATAAACCTTTACTTTATTTTGTATTAGAAGTGTGAACTCTTATTGCAGGTTTGTAGTTCAGGGTATAAGGTGGATTCATTGGGAGTGTATTGAAACTGATTGTACTCACACTGGTTTGTGTAAAAATGTTTTCAAAAATCAGAAAAACCAGTTTTGTCGACACTTGGGACCCAAATTTCTAGGCGAAACTCTGACAAAATTTCTGTAAAATTGGAACTAAAATTTGACTAAGTAAAATTGGTAGCAACATTAGGATAGTGTGGCGCCTCTACTCATCTTACACATGTAGGCCGGGAAGGGGTGTTACAATATTTGCATCTACCTGAAAAGTGTCGGCTCTACCATCACCACGAGAATGAGAGGAAGACCTCTTCTCTCCTCTGCTTCTTTTCTTCATCCTTCTCCTCCTCCTCTTCTTCTTCTTCTTCCCCTTAGTTTCTTTAGAAATCCCTTGAACACCAATAGAAGAAACTTGAATATCCAAAAATCTGCTCTTGGATAAATCAAGCATATGATTCAGTCGGTGAAAGTAGAATACATCATGCACTTTCTAAGGACATCTCTAATAATTTTCTAGCATGCACATACTATTTAATGTGTATTCTAGAATGTCTGTATGTACCCTTCACTGGTTAGGACCAAGGAACTTGTTATACACCCAATCGATAAGGAACCAGCCACTGGAAACTAGCCCGATGATGATTCGACAAGAATTTTGCAAAGGCAGTGTTGCATTCATGAATGGTGTGTAGTTGGCCTGCTCATTAGACCTTCATTAAACAATGTCCACCTGTAGAATTACAAAAGCGATAAGTTGACTTTTATAAATTATGATAATAATACTTATTGTCCTAATATGGTAACTAAGAGGAGGGTGAATTGGTTTTTGAAGAAGTGATGGTAAATTAAAATTTAAAATTAAACAAAGGCAAGAGAGGAGTAGAGTAGAGAGTAATAAACACAAAGAATTTATAGTGGTTCAGATTATCTCAATCCTACGTACACTTCCTTAACTGTAACACCCCCACATCCAATGCACACACACTACAACCACAACAATGTAGCATAAGTGCACCAAACATAGGGATGCTACGATTTTCTTTAACATTCAAAACATTTAAATAGATACAATACTATTATCATTATATATTATAGAAAAGTAGATCATTTACTTTTAAAATAAAACACATTAGATATATATATATATACATACATATAGTTATTACACAGCGGAAGTCATAAGATATTTACATATTTACATATTTGAAAACACTTAATTCCATATTTACAAATATACATATATGTACATTTAATCAATACTTTACAAAATATAAAAGAGTTATACATGATTGGCAAGTTTTCTTTGATCTTTAAGTCTCCAAAATCAACTCTTCACTGTCTACCCTCAGTCGATTTCGAAGAGCTTTCGGGATCAACTCTATTACCTGCGCGATTAAACACTATCGCGCTAAGCCAACGGCTTAGTAAGATAATCATGCAAATGATATGACTTAGTGCAATGCAATGTCATTTCTCAATCCATATCATGCATGTAACATCATATATGCTAAACTAACAACATACTTTCACATTGCATATCACATTTCAATATCTTGTCATATACCTTATTAGTGTTCATTTAACCATTCATAGTCAACACTAAACAAAGACAAACATAATCTCCTTATTCAAACATTTCACCATTCAACATTTACATCTAAACAAACACATGCATGGGCCCAAAACACACTAATATGCCATTCAATTTTCAGAGTTAATGTTTTGGTTTTATCATCACATTTATCAATATCATATACCCAACTAGGCTTCAAGGATTAGGTTCAACCAAGCTTCAAGGGGAGCAAAGCATGCTAAGCTTCAACCCAACTTGGCTTCAAGAACAAAACCCAACCTAGCTTCAAGGGTGGTAACATCTCAATTAGGCTTCAAGGATTCAATCCAACCTAACTTCAAGAGATTGTTACACTTACTAGGCATGCCACCAACAACAAACTCTGAAAATAGAATAACACATTAGCCACACAATTCATTTATTATTCAATTATCATTTCCATTTCCAATTATCATCAACATTTAGGCATACATGCCTTCTTTCTCTCAATATCATCATCATAGCCAATAACAATGGCTTTGTATTACATTTCACATTTCAATTCATATTATGCATAAAGCATCATTGATATCACATCTTTGATATAACATTTCAAGGTACATTACTCATAAAACACATTACCTTTCACAATGCATAACATAACCTTGTTTAAATCTCAACAATGCAATTAGGGCAAAGAACAATTTATATGATTCATAGCTTTAGGATCTTTCATATGCATTTGATTAGCTCATTCATAGTTTAAAGTATGTTTAGAGTGTTTAAGTTTAGGTTTAGGAACCAACCTACCTTTGAAGAACCAAAACATTGCAACTAGGTCAAGGAAAACAAAACTTACCTAACCCATATGAGAGACACGGGCAGCACACATGAGGGACACGGCCAAGCTTGTGGCCGTGTCTCTCAACTCAATTGGACAATAGGCAACACGGGTATGGGACACGGCCAAGCTTGTGGCCGTGTCACCCAAACCAAACCCTAACCATCTTCAACCCTCTTTCAATTGCACTCAATCACAATATACACCATACAACATGTTTCAAATGAACATAAACAATGTTCTAAACACATATTCATCATAAGAATCACCTCATAACACATTAATATTACACTTAAACACAAATCATCTCAAAACCCTAAAATCACCATCTTTCAAAATCAACATCCACCACCTCCAACAACAACACCTATTTAAACTCTTAACTTAAAACCAATTCAACACTTGAGAACACAACACAAACACATCTAATCATCAAACCAACAAATCACAAATCACCCTAATCATAACTTCAACACTACTACAAAATAAGTAAAGGAAACAAAAGAATTCTTACCTTAGATGAAGAAATTCCACAATTCTTTCACCAAAGCTCTCAATTCCTTCTTCAATTTGATCTTAGTATCAAGAACACTTCTCCTTCCCTTTTGCTAATGGAGAGCCGGCCACCTCTTGAAAGAAAGAAGAAAAGATGATGAAGAATCACAAAGTCAAACTTCATTAAATACCCATCCAAAGGAAAATTACTATAATGCCCTCATACATATCTTAATTCTCTTTGTTATCTCTTGCCCATTTTGGTAATTTCACATGCCCTAAAAAATATCTCCTCTTGCCTTGACCAACTCTTTTGACCCATATATATGTTATATATATCACAATATACACAACATATAAACTTGTCTCTAAACCCTAAATTCTTTCCCAAAACACTTATACTTTTCTTTTCTCAATTTAAACCAACAATACAACAACAACAACAACATGCAAAACTTCTAGGGCATAAATGAGGATATTACATTAACAACTTGTTAAGGTTCCACTAATATTGATTTTTTACAAGCTCAACTCTAACTTGGTGTTTTTACAAGCTCACACCAAACTTTTACAAGTTTTGAGAATTTTCTTCACAACACAACAAGAGTTTTTCCAGCCTCACTCTATAAACCTAAGTGTTTCAAAGCTCACTGTCACATCCGTGATTTTGGAGAAATTAAATAAGTAATTGGGGATATAAAAGTTGTATATACTCAATATATATATCTAGTGTATATATAACATATACATATGGTATATTAATTGTATATGTTCGATTAATATAATACATATGTAATATATTTAATACACATATTAGGTACATGTGCTGTGTATATAAAATACACATTACTTGTGCATATGTGTAATATCCCAAATTTTTAAAAATTATTTTTGAAAATTTCTAATTTTTAAAAATTTGATAAAATAAATTATAATTAAATGGATAAATGAAATTAACAGTTTTAAATGAAAAATGAAGGGATTTTAAATGAAAAAGTTGAATATATATGTGATATATATGTAAAATATATACAACATATAAAAGTCAACACTTTTTAAAAAAAGTTAAAGTAAAAGGGTATTTCTGTAATTAAATCTTAGAAATTCAAAATTAATAAAATAATTTAAAAATAAAAAATTTTTGAATGGAAGAGGGATTTTTGAACTTTTAATTTATTAAATAAATAATTATTAAAATATTAAATAATATATATACATGGTTATAATTAAATGATGAAAGGAAAGAGAAATAAAAATAAAGTCTTCTTCTTCTTCTTCTTCTTGGCCGAAATCACCATGGGAGAGTAAGAGAAGTTTTCTTCTTCCAAACACTAAGAATTAAAGAGATTTTAAGTATTCAAGTGGAGTTTTAGAAGTTTCTTCATCAATTGGTAAGCTTTCTTATCAAAATTTTAAATTCTATGGAAAAGTGTGTTATGTAAATTTTGGAATTTTATAGTAGCATGATTTAATTGCTTAATTGGATATGAATGAAGTTGTTTTGATTGATTATTAATGATTTTTAAGATTAGATTAAAGAAATGATTGAATTTAAGTTGAGTTTGGTGAAGAGAGAGAGTTTAGGGTTATGGAACATTTGAGTTTTTGAAATCATGAGTTCTAATTGTGCAAATTGGATCCAAATGTGTTGTTTTGATGCATAATCAAGGATTTTAAAATCAAATGATGGATTTAGTTAAGTTTGGATAGAGTTTGAAGATGGTAGTATTGATTTAGGGTTTTGGAGAAGTGAATTTTCAAAGAATGATTAATTGTTTGATTTTAATGCTTAAATCATGTTATTTAATGATATAAGTGGTGGAAATAAGATTGAAATGATAATTGGATTGAGTTGGAATGGAGATCCTTCAACGGTGAAGGTTATGCCATTTTAGGGTTTTGAACATAAGCATGTGGTTAATTAATGTAATTGGTTTAAACATGTTAAAATATGTTTGTAATGATATAAATAAACTCAAAACAATAATTTAATGGGTTAATATGGATTTGCTAAGTTAAAGTAAGGAAAGACTTAATTTTTGAAATTTTGTAGGAGTGTTGTTAAATTAAGGTTTGATGTTGAGAATGCCTTAGAATGTGATATTAAATGATTATTTATGATCATATTTGATATAGGTATTGAGAGGAAGTAGTTTGGCCGATCCAAGTGTTGAAGGGCAACTTGGAAGAGAAGGTTGGTGAGAGTTTT
The DNA here is from genome assembly GCA_947685225.1 of Garcia nutans. Lineage (NCBI taxonomy): Eukaryota > Viridiplantae > Streptophyta > Magnoliopsida > Malpighiales > Euphorbiaceae > Garcia > Garcia nutans. The sequence continues at coordinate 33,915,347 of CANTUV010000013.1, forward strand.
AAGATTATTTTGGTTACTATTTGAGGTAAGTACAAACTTTGAATATATATTAGTTATCTTTGCATGACATTTGGGCTTAACACATTTTGGTTGGAAAATGTGTTAAGCTACTTGATACATTGGTTATGTATATATAATGTGCTATGATATTTGTAATGTCATATATGTGTTAAATGCATTGTGAAAAGCCATTGATAATGGCTAAACTGTGTAAAATATGAAATATGTATATTATGTGAAAATACCCAAAGTAATATGTTGTGAATGCAAAAATGAGATATGTGGTGTAATGAAATGAATTGATATTGATAAAAATCAGAAAAGTGAGAAAAATGAGAAAAATGAGAAAGATGTGAAAAATGAGAAGTGAGAAAAAAAAAGTGAAAATAAGGCAACGTGCCTAGATTGAATATGTGAAAATGAGAAAGAAATTAATAATGAGAAATATGAATAAATTGTGTGTCTAGTATGTTATTCAATTTTCAGAGTTCTTTGTTTGGCGGCATGCCTATGATTGCCTACAGGCTAAATGCTGGGCTGGTGAAAAGACCGGGTCGTAAGCTAAACCAAGCTGATAAATCTGATATTTTTGGGGTGAAAAGAACGAGTCGTAAGCCTCAAAAACAAATCCTTGAAGCTAGATTGAGTGAAAAGACTGGGTCGTAAGCTCAAATCTAGTTGGATTATCCATGGATATATTGCCTACGGGGCTAGAAACATGATGCATTATAGACCAAAACAGTAACTCTGGAATTTGAATAGCATATTAGTTGTCTTTGGGCCCATGTTTGTATTTGTTTATATGTGAATTGTGAATTGTGAAATAATTGAAGAGTATGAGAAAATGGAATGATGTGATGTTCATAAGCATTTTGCATTGGCATTACTTTACATTTTTATTATTATCAAAGTTTGTACCATTAGGCTTCGGCTTAGCGAGATTGTAATTTGTCGCACAGGTGACGTGGACGTTTTGGTAGAGCCGGAGAGTTCTACTATACCTGGTCAGGTCTAGGTTTGTAGTTTATGAGCTTGAAAAGTTTTTCAATACATCAAGATTAGAGCTAGTTGCCAGCATGTAGATATTTGATATTACAGTATATTGTGATATTATATATGTTATGATATGTTTTTTAAGTATATAATGTAAATTGTAAAGAATGTTTTGAATAATTTAGTTAGGATGGGATCTTATATGTTAATATATATACCTATATATAAGTATTTTGAAAAATAAATATGGAGAAATTGAGAAATATTGGTGAAATGGTGAATTGATTTTATTGGGAGTGTTTGTTTTATGCAGGTTGTGTTTTGCTGAATTTTGGGAATGTTCAAATTATAGACAAAACTCTGGCAATTTTTTTTAGAGATTTTCATATAAAATGTTATTTTGGGTTACTATAGCAAGTAAATAATATTTATATACTATTTAATTTTATATATTTAATATTTGAAATTTTAAAGCAGAAATGTAAAATTTTTTATTAAACTGGTCTGTGACATTTTTGTACCATATATGCGTATTTTACATATGCTGAAAATATATATTGTACGTATATAGGGTATAAGAGTGTTACATTTATTTTGGTATCAGAGCCTAGGTTTGAGGTTCTCGACCTAGATGGGTTGTTAGAGAGAGAAAATTAGAATTTAAAAAAATAATTTTTAATTATGATGCATGCATTGGCACTAGCAATTTATCTGATTCCTGATGTGGCAATGTCCGTTCGACATAACGGATATGAGTTGAGACGATGTCTGGGTTATATAGATCAGAGTGGTACAGTAGAAGCATCATTCTGGACCTTATCGATTAAGAATTTTTTAAAACTTCTATTTGAAATTAAGATTCATAGTTGATTCAATTAATGAATAAGTGGAATTAAGAAAAATAATTTATGAAATGATTTAAGATATGAAATAAAAAGTTTGAGAAATGGGCATGATAGTTATAGAAAATTTTATAGGTGTGCTGTAAAATGATATTGTCAAATTTTTGAATAAATATAGGAATGTTGGATGAGTTTAAAATTTTAATGAAAAGTTTTTCTATATGATAGAATATAATTTATAAAATTTCATAATTTTTAAAGATTAATTACTAATTATGAAAGGTAGAAGAATATAGATTTTTGGAGGAGTTTCAGAAACTCAGAATGTGTAGAAATTGAGAAACATTTTTAAAAACTATGGCAAACCAACCCAGAAAAATATGAAAATTTACACCCAATATCACATGTATTCCTATAACATATGGTTAAAATTTCATGAATTTTTATTAAGGTATGATACCTGAAAAAAATGGACTATCGGGTGATGCCAGAGAAATTATTAAAGAGACAGATTCTCTGATTTTTAAAATTTTAATTTTTAAATATATTAAATCAACTTAGAAAAATATAAAACTTTAAATATAAGTCCATATATGTGTCAAGTACACATGGATAAAATTTTATAAGCTTTTATAAAGAATTGGTATGGAATATAAAAATTGAAAGTGAGAGTGACATGAAACTAAGGAAGTCATATAATTTTGTGTACATGAGTAATAAATTAATTTCATGAGACAAATGAATAAGAAAAATTATGAAAATTTATATGCATACGGGTAGAAGTATGAAGAAGGAATATGAAGTTTTAATAATTTAGAACAAAGAGTTCATAAAACAAAATGATGCATGAATTAGGAATTGAGTATGTAAAATTAAGATATCTAAATGGATGAGATTTGGTGATGTTGATGTTGTTGGTTGTATTATATGGAATTTGAATTTTTGAAATGGGTTTCCAGAATTGTGAAAGTGATGTGTTTTGATGTTATGTTAATATAAAAATAATATTTATAAAGTTAGATCTTGAAAATGAGATTAATAGAATGAAGTTTAAGTAAAGTAGTAAGTTGGAAATTTAGAGTTGTAAGGGAATTTTGATGAAGATTGTTTAGATATTGATATTTTAATGTTTAATAAGCATGTGAGTAATATTATTTATGAAAGTACTAACTAAGATGTAATGTGGTTGATAATATAGAAATTTGTTATGAAATAAAGGGAAATGATTAAGCAAGTGAAAATGAGTTACTTTAGTTAATTGAATTGGAAATGATGAAAATGGATATGAAAGGTATGATAAATGCATTAAAAAAACAAATGTGAGGGAGATGACAAATTGAAAATGTGACTAAGATTTATGTGAAGTGTTAAAAAACATATAATAAGAAACTTATTTAAAAGATTGACGATTAAAAAAGATGTTAATTATGTTGTGGTTAGAGTGTATATATATATGTTGAATTGATAAATAACCTAAGTAATGTCAAAAGAATGAGAAATGATAATATTCTCTGAAAGGTGATAAATGTTAACTTTGTATAGGTTGTATGTGTAGACCCTTAATTTTTGACTCAATCCGGTCCAATATGTTTTATTTAGTCTAAAATAATTTTTGTTGTCTAATTGGTCCAAAATAATTTTTATTAAATAATTTTTGCTTTAGTATCTAATTTTCAACTCCGATTTTTATTAGGCAATTAAAAAAAGGGAGCTGAAATCCAACAGTAGCTTGGAAAAAGAAAATCCAAATCCATAAAGGAAAAAGCTTGAATTCAATTAATTTTAAAAGGGGCAGAAACAAGATTTAAGACAGGAAAAAAGGAAAAAGGGCTGGTCTTTTGAGCTTGTTCATCCAAAGAGCAATTTTGGTGCAACTTACAAAAGAATGTATGAAATTCTAATTTCCTTTTTTTTTTTACGCAGTAGCTAAAACTAGGAATTTTTTTTTTCAAAATCTAAAATCTTAGAATTTTAAATTAGTTTTTCTAAAGTTAAAAGCTTTATTTCATTAGTTTATCTTCCAAAAGGCTTAAAATTGTTATTTTTACTTCTTAAAAATCTTAAAACTCTAATTGAACATATTTTTCAACAAAACTAAGATTTAAATTCTGTTTCTTTTAAAATTTTAAAGTAGGTTCTATTTCATTCAAAAAACCTTAAAAAACATCTTTTCTACTTATAAAAACTTTAATTTGTTTGTATAAATTCATAAAACTTCATGAAATTATCAAATTGATTTCCAAATTCCTAAAAATTAATTCACCACCCGTGACCCTAAATTCTAAAAATACTAAACCCAAATTCAACTTCCAAAATTCAAAATAATGAACCCTAATCCTTTTAAAACTTTAAACCCTAATTTTTATGAATTCTAATTCTTTTAAAACATTAAAAACCATAAAACTATAAATAGATTAAATTTACACAGTAGCTTAGAAACCCAATAACCGAAAATCATAAATCAAAGTATTTTAAAGTGTCTAAAACCCTAGTTTCATGATTTCACCATTCAAACCTTAATTTGTTTAATCAAAGTGTCTTACCAACCTTTTAAAAACATAAAATCTTCAATCTATTTTAATTCCATAAAAGTCACAGTAGCTTAAATTCATGAAATTTCCAAAACCTTAACACATGAGATAAAGAACTCTAAATGGAAATAGTAGCTATAATTTGGACTTTTTATTTGCTTTATTCAATTCTATATTTGATTATGCTTTGATTTATTTTATATGCATTAATTTATTTAAGTTCAATACTTAGTTTATTTTATTTATTTTGGCTGGATGTTTACTTTTTATTGATATTTAAATACCTTTGATGAATGATTTACTTATTATGAATGGTTATTTACTTTTATCAATTTATTTAGACTTCCAAATGTTGTAAGAGGTATGTTTTAACTTGGTGGGTACCTCATTAGTTAAATATCCTGTAATTTAATTTGCTTTTCTATTTTAGAACCAATGTAAAGGGCATGTTTCTACCTTTTGGTGGGTGTCCTATTTAGGTGTGTGATGTAAGGACATGTTTCCATCCTTGGATGGGTGTCCATTTATTTGTTTTGTTTGGGCATTGCTTTGATTTTAATATAATGATATTTTCTTTTAATTATTGTGTGTAATTTGAATAATATTGTTATATTTAAAAATTTTATAATATTAAGACCTGAAAAGGAGGCCGGTTCCAATGAATCGGGCATTGTGGGGGGTGCTGGGCCATTTCTCACCTTCCCCACATGTACCCAACTTTCCGAACCCATTAGGGGGTTGGGAATTCTTTAGGAATCGAGTTATCCACCCCTTTCTTTTTCCCGGCCCGTCCAGGTGGAAACTCCATTTTCTCCAAGCTTAGGTCCATGTTCTCTAAGGCCCCGAGCCTAAACAGTGACGAAGTGGCGAAAATCCCCGCTCACAGTGGCGACTCTACTAGAGACAAGAGAAGTTGATTCCGTTGGTCTTTATATTATTCTATTCCGCTCACAGTGGCGACTCCACTGGGGATAAGAGAAGTTGATTCCGTTGGTCTTTATATTATTCTATTCTTTCTTATAATGATATTATCCATTGCATCATATTATATTGCATTATGTGTGTGAGTTAGGACGCCCGTGTTACCCATGTTATGTTATGTAAGGGATACCATACTTTCACTCAAGGTATGGAGATCGAGCATGACATAACCACTCATAGCCTCGTACCATTTGGTATATACTTGCTATGGGAACCTAAGCCTTTTTACCAAAAGACTAAAGCTCATGTAACTGGCCTAGTTACTTTCGTTAGGTTTTACTCCAAATGCATGTTGTTTGACTATGGTTAGTTTATCTTAGTCTAAATCATGGCTTATTTGGTTTGTTCTTTTTCTAATATGACCTAAGCATATTGTAAGCTCAAAATAAATTTTTCTTTAAAATTCAAAAGACCAAAACTATTTTCAAAATTTTTCAAGATGGTCTTTGGACATAAGACTTTTCTAAAAAATAAATAAATAAATTCTTTGGCCCATGGCTCAAATACTAAGCCCAAAATCCATTTTTCTAAAATCTTTTACAATGGGCTTAGAAACAAAACAATTTTCACCCAACCTTTTCTTACAAAGAGCTTACAAAAATATTTAGGTCAATTATGAAATACCAAAAATTAATTATGGGCCTAGTTTACACTAAGAATAAATTAACCATGGGCTTGTTTTTGGCATGAATTATTAGTTACCTTTTTCAAATGAGAAATCAATTTATATTAAACCTCTTAATTTTGTTTTAATCCAATATGGCATAAAAGCTACTATAGTTGGTTGGATGGATTAAAACCTAATTAATGGGAATTATTATAACCTAATTTTCATTTTCAAAAATATAACTATTGGTTGAAACATCCGAGGGAATTATTCGAAAGCAAGATACCCAATGTTGGTATTTTGTTAACCATATACCTAGGAAAAGAGACTCGCCATTCGTGTGTGGATGTTATAAGGTTGGAAGGAACGTCCTATTTATCCTTATCTGTTGATTGTTTATGCATACATGCATACATGCATACATTTGCATCATTGATCCTCTCTGGCTCACAGCCCTGGATTACGATAGTTCAAAAGCTTACAACAATCCGACCTACGCCGGAGATGAAGTATCTAGCAACGACTCAATCACTTTCTCACCAAAAATAATGGATCCTGAGCAAATTCAAAGAATGGTGGATGATGCCCTCAATGCCAAGATGGAAGAAATCAAAGAGGCCCTAGCTGAGACCATGAAGAACCAATTGACTGCAATCTTAAAAAATCATGCCGAGGCATCTGCTAGCACTAAGAAACCAAAGGACAAAGGGAAGACCAAAGTTAGTGAAGTGGTTTTTGATGATGAAAAGGTGATCATTGATGATGATGATGATTAGGCTCAATACTACCAAGATCTTCAAGAGAAGAAAGAACCGAAGGCTTTTGAGAAGGTAACTATTGAAAAGACCGAGACATCCGATGTTGAAAAGATGATTGCTGATTTAGAAAAGAAATTTGAGAAGAAGCTGAAAATCGAAGAGATGTCCGAGATCGACAAACTATTTGAACAAGATGAAGAAGTCCCTTATAAATTCAAGATGCCTTCCTTTGCTAAGTACAATGGCACCGGAAATCCTCATCTTCATGTGAAGCAGTATATCACTGCCATGCAATCTGCCTGAGCTACTAAGGCTCAAACCCTAAGGTACTTTATGCTCTCATTGGACCCTGTTGTCCAAAATTAGTTCAATACCTTAGATGATGGAACACAAAAGAGTTGGGATCTACTTTACAAAGCCTTCATCCAACAATATGGATATAATGTCGAGTTAGAAGTTACCTTAATGGAAGTTGAACCCATTAGGCAAAGGTCAAATGAGAATTTTGTGGACTATGTAAAGAGATGGAGAAACAAGGCTGCTTTACTCAAGAAGAGGCCTGATGAATCCGATCAAATAAGGATGATTGTGAGAGGGGTGTTGCCTAATCTCTGTGAAAGGATGTCTCACACCCTTATAAGGGATTTCAAAGATCTGCTCCAAGCTGGTCTACAAATTGAAGAGTGGGAAAAGGAGAAGAATCGCTTTTCAATAAGAAGGAATGAGAAAGGGAACAACCAGCCTAACAATCGAAGCACACAAAAAGAAGTTGATGTTAATGTAACCGGTCAAGGGAATAAAAGACAATTTTTAGATCTGGGGAAGCCTTTGTCTTGGGTCTTCGACAAGCTACAAAAGAAAGGGTTGTTACAATCGTTAGCTCCTCAACCTTTACATAATCCATTGCCACCAAACTTCAATGCCAAGGCCTTCTGTCAATTTCATCAAATGCGAGGGCATGAAACAGATAAATGTGCCCGTCTAAGGCATGAGATCCAAGATTTAATCGACAGTGGTAAGCTACCCGAGCCGGATAAGCCCAATACCAAGAATAACCCTTTGCCTAAGTTTGGAAGAGTACCTCCACCGGCAACCTTCATGGTGGGAAAAGGATTGGAAGAAGATTTTGTTTTATCATCCTTTCAAGATGGAAATATTGAAGATGTGAAGGGAAAAGAAGCTTAAACTCAACGAACTTTCCTTAGCTTGAATATTGCTTTTCAATTTTACTTTCTTTAATATTTAATTGGAACTATCGTGTTTTTCAAATTTAAATTTGTTTGAATAAATTACTTTCATCAAAAATTTTGTTGGTCTTTGTTCATTTTGATGCTCAACCAATGAGGAATCTATCTTGATAATTCATGAGTTAATATATTTATGCATCATGACTCGAATGACTTTACTAGGTGAGGGAATTGCTCTATAGCATTGAGTTGTGTAAGCTTACTTAGAGAGGGCTCCTGCATAATTATCTTTGTCTAGGTCCTGGTCAGTCTTAGAACATGTTTTGACAAATTTTGAGGCGAAATTGAACTCTGCTTATTTAAGGGAGAGATGATCTAGGCATTGTTTGGTTAGCCAACAACTAGTATCCACCTATTAAATATCAATCCCTAGTTGTCCCTTTGAGCCTTCATAAAATTTTAGCTTTCTTTTCATTGGCTTACAAACTCCAATAACCTACCCTGAGCTGTTGTGATACTTTTGACAAGTCTTATGATCACTAAGATAAATAGGCAAGAAGATTAAAGAAAGAAATGATTAATCAAGATCATGAGGATAGTTGAAGTTTCAAGACCATGAAGATAGTTGAAGTTCTCAAGACCATAAGGGTATTTGATGTTCTCAAGACCATAAGGGCAGTTGATGTTTTCAAGATCATAAGGGTAGTTGAATTTTTCAAGACCATAAGGGTAGTTGAAGTTTTTTCTAATATCTCCGATATATCAAGACATCATCAGAGTAACAAATGATTTATCCCTGCTAAAGAAGATTTATGTTACTCCATTCATCCATTATTGGAAGCCTAAGCTAGTACAAACAAGACAACTCTTTTAGAGCTACAACTAGAAAAAAAAAGAGAGAAGAAAAGAAAACAAAAAAGACAAAAGAAAGACAAAAGGAAAAAAAAACCAACAAGAAAAGAAAACCTAAAAAGGTGGTTCAGAAAGTCAACTGAGTTCTCTTTTACCTAAGCAGCAAAAGGCTTCCATTTGGACAGTTTGACTTGAATTTAGTCAAAATCAAAGAAAAAGGAGAAAGACCATCATGTTCTTGAAAATTCTATACTTCACAGTCCTACAAGGAAGAGGGACAAAATGATAGAATACTCAAAGAAAGGGAAGAATAAGAAAAATAAAAAAAGGAAGGGAAAAGAGGAAAAGAAACGAATTTGGGTACCAAACTTTTTGCAAGGGCAAAGATTGTCCTAATCAAGATTCTAATTAATGCCAAGAAGATAGAAAGAACTTGAAGTCTAGCAAGATTGCTCCCAGCTGCCTAAAGTTCCAACAAGAAATTTGTAGTGTGAAGGTTTGTCTATTGTGTCAGACCAGCTCTAATCTTAAAATGGCCTTCACTTAAACCTGTGTCCCTTATAGACCCCATTTCAAGCCTATCAAAGACCTGTTGATCTCTCTTAGTAGGTAGAGTCTATTAGTGGAGTTAGTTTGGATAAGCATGCATATAAGATAGACAATATTTAAACTCAAATGAGACCTTTGGCCAAGTAATGTGTATGTGCTTATCTGAAGTGCAATAATTCTTGCTTAAATAGAATAATTCCCGAGTTTAGTACGGTAACTAGGGTTGTCATGTTATAAATATGTTAATTTGGAAAATCAAGTCCTGAGGTACATTGACATTGATTTGGCAAAGCCAACATTTGATTTCAAAATGAAAATTCAAAAATTTCAAAAAAAAAAAAAGTTTTGTCATACAAAGCCTTCAAGTTAAGAGAAGTATGTTGAACCTCCAAAGGACACATTAGGCAAAGGAAATGATTATTGGCAAGGTCATGAAGAAGCTATCAATTGACATGCTAGATATATCCTTGACTCTGCTGCTTAGGGTCTCCACCACTCATGTTTTCATCATCTTGAAGATAAAAGCCAAATGCAAAGCTTTCGATCATTCCAAATGCGAGAACTGAACGGGCATCTCAAAGGAACTAATGAGAACACTTCTGTTGATCACCTCGATCTGTGAGTCGATGGAACAACTGTAAGTATTATTCATGCATATCATGCATACATGAGCATATCACATCACACTTTCTTGTCTTGTATTGTCTATTCCTAGTCAAAATGAACAGCAAACACCCTGGAAATTAAAGAATCAAAAGAAGATATTGAATCAAGGGGGCATGGAGAGCCCATTGCTTAAGGAAGCTCTGGTCGTTTTGCAAAGAGAAGAAATGCGTGCTTTTACGAAGAACTAGACGGAAAAAACATCAATCAGAGCCCGCGTAGAAAAATCTTTGGTTTGAGCCTACACAGGGGGCAAAGTTTCTCCTTTTCAATTTTTTAAGTTTATATACCAAACATTTTTTTAACTGACTTGTAAATGTTTTGCCACGTAGGGGGCCAAGGAGAAGATACAAGGTCCAATTAAAAATAGCTGAATTTTTGCAAAAAGGAAGAACAAAAGAATGGAACATTAGAACTCTCAAAAGAATGAAGATGCAAAAGACAAAAGACCAATCCAGCTAAAAGAGCTAAAGCCAGGGTAAAGACCTGACCTCCAATGGATAAAGACCCATGTTTCAAGGGTAAAGACCCAATCTCAAAGGATGAAGATCCATTTGCAAGGGTGAAGACCCAATCTCAAAGAATGAAGATCTATTTTTCAAGGGTAAAGACCCGATCTTAAAGGATGAAGATCCATTTGCAAGGGTAAAGACCCAATCTCAAAGGATGAAGATCCATTTGCAAGGGTAAAGACCCAATCTCAAAGGATGAAGATCCATTTGCAAGGGTAAAGACCCGATCTCAAAGAATGAAGATCCATTTTTCAAGGGTAAAGACCCGATCTCAAAGGATGAATATCCATTTGCAAGGGTGAAGACCCGATCTCAAAGAATGAAGATCCATTTTTCAAGGGTAAAGACCCGATCTTAAAGGATGAAGATCCATTTGCAAAGGTGAAGACCCGATTTCAAAGGATGAAGATCCATTTTTCAAGGGTGAAGACCTGATGTCAAAAGATAAAGATTCATTTTCAAGGATGAAGATCCATTTACAAGGGTGAAGACCCGATCTCAAAGGATGGAGAATCACAATGCATAGAACAGCCGGAGTAGTCAGATTTCTCAGCTAATAAAAGGTTAGTCAAACACAATCTCGGGTCTGAGTACCCAATCCTGGGTCCAAGTACCCAAATCAAATCAATCTCGGGTCCAAGTACCCAATCTTAGTTCCAAGTACCTAAATCAAATTCAAGCTCGGGGCCAAGTACCCAATCTCGGGTCTGAGTACCCAAATCTAGTTAGGATCGAGTATCCAAATCTAGTTAGGATCGAGTATCCAAATCCAGTTTAGGATCGAGTATCCAAATCCAGTTACGATCGAGTATCCAAATCCAATTTAGGATCGAGTATCCAAATTCGATTTAGGATCGAGTATCCAAATCCAGTTTAGGATCGAGTATCCAAATCCAGTTTAAGATCGAGTATCCAAATCCAGTTTAGGATAGAGTATCCAAATCCAATTTAGGATTGAGTATCCAAATCCAGTTTAGGATCGAGTATCCAAATTCGATTTAAGATCGAGTATCCAAATCCAGTTATGATCGAGTATCCCAATCAAGTTTAGGATCGAGTATCCGAATCCAAGTTAGGATCGAGTATCCAAATCAAGTTAGGATTGAGTATCCCAATCCAATTTAGGGTTGAGTATCCAAATCCAATTTAGGATCGAGTATCCAAATCCAGTTAGGATCGAGTACCCGAATCCAGTTTAGAATCGAGTACCCAAATCCAGATAGGATCGAGTATCCAAGTCTAGTTTAGGATCGAGTGTCCAAATCTCTCGGGTCCAGAACCCAAAACCTCAAAAATTAAGTCTTATTGCTTTTCACTCTCTTTTACTAAGGTTTCAGATCATTCAAGCAGGGGGCAAACTATAGACTCTTAATTTTTGACCCAATCCGGTCCAATATGTTTTATTTAGTCTAATTGATTTTTGTTGTCTAATTGGTCCAAAATAATTTTTATTAAATAATTTTTGCTTTAGTATCTAATTTTTATTAATAAAAATAGAAATAAACAAATAAAAATCAAAGTCGAAAAAATCGGCGACGAAAAAATCGTCGCACGGGCCCGTAGGCAAGGGCCCGTGGGCATTTCGCACATAGAAAAATTCTGCCTGCGAAATAGCTGGCAAAATAGCTATTTCGCACGCAGAATTTTTCTGCCTGCGAAATGGCTATGGGCCCGTTCCGCGAGCGCTGCCGCAGCCAACTGCGGCAGAATTTTTTTGCCAGCGCATTTTTTCCTGCGGTAATTTTTTTCGGCAGCACAATTTTTCCGACGCAAATTTTTCGAAACCTAATTCAATTAGGTTTCGGTTGCTTTTTTTTTATTAATATTACTTACCTTAACTAATTAGGAAAAAATCACATCAAACCACTAGAAATAAAGACCAAAGGCAATTAAAAAAGGGGAGCCGAAATCCAACAGTAGCTTGGAAAAAGAAAATCCAAATCCATAAAGGAAAAAGCTTGAATTCAACTGATTTTAAAAGGGGCAGAAACACAATTTAAGAGAGGAAAAAAGGCAAAAAGGCTGGTCTTTTGAGCTTGTTCATCCAAGAAGCAATTTTGGTGCAACTTTCAAAAGAATGTATGAAATTCTAATTTCCTTTATTTTTTTTACGCAGTAGCTAAAACTAGGAATTTGCTTTTTCTTTTCAAAATCTAAAATCTTAGAATTTTAAATTAGTTTTTTTGAAGTTAAAAGCTTTATTTCGTTGGTTTATCTTCCAAAAGGCTTAAAATTGTTATTTTTACTTCTTAAAAATCTTAAAACTCTAATTGAACATATTTTTCAACAAAACTAAGATTTAAATTCTGTTTCTTTTAAAATTTTAAAGTATGTTCTATTTCATTAAAAAATCCTTAAAAAACATCTTTTTCTACTTATAAAAACTTTAATTTGTTTGTGTAAATTCATAAAACTTCATGAAATTATCAAATTAATTTCCAAATTCCTAAAAATTAATTCACCACCCGTGACCCTAAATTCTAAAAATACTAAACCCAAATTCAACTTCCAAAATTCAAAATAATGAATCCTAATCCTTTTAAAACTTTAAACCCTAATTTTTATGAACCCTAATTCTTTTAAAACATTAAAAACCATAAAACCATAAATAGATTAAATTTACACAGTAGCTTAGAAACACAATAACCGAAAATCATAGATCAAAGTATTTTAAAGTGTCTAAAACCCTAGTTTCATGATTTCACCATTCAAACCTTAATTTGTTTAATCAAAGTGTCTTACCAACCTTTTAAAAACATAAAATCTTCAATCTATTTTAATTCCATAAAAGTCACAGTAGCTTAAATTCATGAAATTTCCAAAACCTTAACACATGAGATAAAGAACTCTAAATGGAAATAGTAGCTATAATTTGGACTTTTTATTTGCTTTATTCAATTCTATATTTGATTATGCTTTGATTTATTTTATATGCATTAATTTATTTAAGTTCAATACTTAGTGTATTTTAAGGAAAAGGAAAGTATAATGAAGAAATTATGGAAGTGAAAAAAAAATGAATAAAAATTTTTATAAGAGATAGATTAGAAATTGAGTAATAAATGGAAACTGTGTAAAAGTAGCATATGAATGAATGTGTATATGTAAGAGATGTTAATGATAATATTGTTGAAATATGAGTTAGGCTAATGATGATCAAGTGATCAAAAGTAAATTGCTTTGAAATAGAGCTGAAATGTGTTAACTCTTCATGTAGTAAGAGTTTAAAGAACTAATATGTGATTTTAAAATGCCACGGGTGTGTGATCATTAAGACATGGGTGTAGTTTCGAGATAAGAGTTGTTTGAGAAAGAATTATAGTGAAGGCGGTGTTTATTTGTAACCTATAGACATGGACTTAAGATTATACAATTGTGAAATATATTGAGTGAAATTGATAGTTTTTATTTCATGAGATACAAACAAGATTTATGGCTAGTATAATTGAACTCATAACCTTGTGTAGAAATTTATCTATGACCATGGATAGGGTGGAAACAGAAGAGAATTGTGAAAATATGATAAGCTATAAATGATGTATAAGAAAAGTGATTTTTGTAAATATGGTAACTATAAGAAATGTGAGAAAAGGATAAATGAAAGGAATTATGAAATGTGAGTAAGAGTTGTATTGAATGTGTTTGAAAGTGGTATAAAATGAATAAGTTGATGAAAATAACTTTTAAAGTGAATGAGATTAGGGGAAATGAATATTATCTGTAATGACGAATTTGAAGAGAATTAAGATTTGATAGAATTAGGCCATGAATTGAAAACAAATTGATAAATTTAAAATAGACTAAAAGTTGATCAGAATAGAATAAGGCTGTGATAGTTATATTGTGATAGTTAGATCAACTGATATGAAATGTAATATATTTATTGAAATTCAATGTGTGTAGTTGTATTAAGAATATGCAAGCTATATGATAATGTGCATAGTACAGTGTTCTGATATGTATATGCACATAAAAGGAGCTAAGTTATGTTAGTTTCAAATAATTATAAGAGAAAAATGTTAGTTATAGTATAATTGGAATGAATCTTACTAAGGAAATAAGATTTTGTTGTTGTATAATGGTGATATTAAATTAATATGTGGTAATTGTATAAAGAGTAAGATCAAAGTGAATGTGTGTAAAATTATGATGTTAAGATATAAATTATTAACATTTGAATTTAATGTTATGAGAGTATATTTTTAAGATAATGAAGTGATCAAATATCTTGAGTGCAATAGGTGTGTGGTGTATATATATTAAAGAGATAAACAAATTTTGTCTAATGACAATTTGATTGATGATATGATAATTTATTGTGATTGTTTGAGTAAACAGACAGTATAATGATGAGTTATGGAATGGTAAAAAGGTATTTGAGAATGAACCTAAGGGGGAGAATAGAAACTATGTAATTTGATGAAATAATGATTTAATGAGATGATTAATTTAATATGAGATTTTAAGATTTTGTTTTATTTGATGATTTATTACCATATTAGATAATTTCAAGGATAAAATTATTTAAGGGGAAGAAAATTGTCACATCAGTGATTTTGGAGAAATTAAATAAATAATTGAGGATATAAAAGTTGTATATACTCAATATATATATCTAGTGTATATATAACATATACATATGGTATATTAATTGTATATGTTGGATTAATATATTACATACTTAATATATTTAATACACATATTGTGTACATGTGATGCGTATATAAGATATACATTATTTGTGCATATGTGTAATATTTCAAATTTTTGAAAAGTTTTAATTTTTAAAAATTTAATAAAATAAATTATAATTTAAATGGATAAATTAAATTAATGGTTTTAAATGAAACATGAAGGGATTTTAAATGAAAAAGTGGAATATATATGTGACATATATGTAAAATATATACAACATATAAAAGTCAACATTTTTAAAAAAAGTCAAAGTAAAAGGGTATTTTGGTAATTAAATCTTAAAAATTTAAAATTAATAAAATAATTCAAAAATAAATAAATTTTGAATGGAAGAGGAATTTTAGATTTTTAATTTATTAAATAATTAATTATTAAAATAATAAATAATATATATATACATGGTTATAATTAAATGATGAAAGGAAAGAGAAATAAAAAAAAAGTCTTCTTCTTCTCCTTCTTCTTCTTGGCCGAAATCACCATGGGAGAGTAAGAGAAGTTTTTCTTCTTTCAAGCACTAAGAATTGAAGAGATTTTAAGAATTCAATTGGAGTTTTAGAAGTTTCTTCATCAATTGGTAAGCTTTCTTACCAAAATTTTAAATTCTATGGAAAAGTGTTATGTAAATTTTGAAATTTTATAGTAGCATGATTTAATTGATTAATTGCATATGAATGAAGTTGTTTTGATTGGTTATTAATGATTTTAAGGTTATATTAAAGAAATGATTGAATTTAAGTTGAGTTTGGTGAAGAGAGAGAATTTGGGGTTATGGGACATTTGAGTTTTTGAAATCATGAGTTTTAATTGTGTAAATTGGTTCCAAATGTGTTGTTTTGATGCATAAACAAGGATTTTAAAATCAAATGATGGATTTAGTTAAGTTTGGATAGAGTTTGAAGATGGTAGTATTGATTTAGGGTTTTGGAAAAGTGAATTTTCAAAGAATGATTAATTATTTGATTTTAATGCTTAAATCATGTTATTTAATGATATAAGTGGTGGAAATAAGATTGAAATGATAATTGGATTGAGTTGGAATGGAGATCCTTCAATAGTGAAGGTTATGCCATTTTAGGGTTTTGAACATAAGCATGTGGTTAATTAATGTAATTGGTTTAAACATGTTAAAATATGTTTGTAATGATATAAATAAACTTAAAACAGTAATTTAATGGGTTAATATGGATTTGCTAAGTTAAAGTAAGGAAAGACTTAATTTTTGAAATTTTATAGGAGTGTTGTTAAATTAAGGTTTGATGTTGAGAATGCCTTAGAATGTGATATTAAATGATTATTTATGATCACATTTGATATAGACATTGAGAGGAAGTAGTTTGACCGATCCAAGTGTTGAAGGGCAACTTGGAAGAGAAGGTTGGTGAGAGTTTTAAGATTATTCTGGTTGCTATTTGAGGTAAGTACAAACTTTGAATATATATTAGTTATGTTTGCATGACATTTGGGCTTAATACATTTTGGTTGGAAAATGTGTTAAGCTACTTGATACATTGGTTATCTATATATAATGTGCTATGACATTTGTAATGTCATATATGTGTTAAATGCATTGTGAAAAGCCATTGATAATGGCTAAATTGTGTAAAATGTGAAATATGTATATTATGTGGAAATACCCAAAGTAATGTGTTGTGAATGCAAAAATGAGATATGTGGTATAATGAAATGAATTGATATTGATAAAAATCAGAAAAGTGAGAAAAGTGAGAAAAATGAGAAAGATGTGAAAAATGAGAAAAGTGAGAAAAAAAATGTGAAAATAAGGCAATGTGCCAAGATTGAATATGTGAAAATGAGAAAGAGATTAATAATGAGAAATATTAATAAATTGTGTGTCTAGTATGTTATTCAATTTTCAGAGTTCTGTGTTTGGCGGCATGCCTATGATTGCCTACGGGCTAAACACTGGGCTGGTGAAAAGACCGGGTCGTAAGCTAGACCCAGCTAATAAATCTGATATTTTTGGGGTGAAAAGAAAGGGTCATAAGCCTAAAAAATAAATCTTTGAAGCTAGACTGAGTGAAAAGACTGGGTCGTAATCTCAGATCTAGTTGGATTATCCATGGATATATTGCCTACGGGGCTAGACACATAATGTCATTATGGACCAAAACAGTAACTCTGGAATTTGAATAGCATTGCAGCTGTCTTTGGGCCCATGTTTGTGTTTGTTTATATGTGAATTGTGAAATAATTGAAGAGTATGAGAAAATGGAATGATGTGATCTTTATAAGCATTTTGCATTGGCATTACTTTACATTTTTATTATTATCAAAGTTTGTACCACTAGGCTTCGGCTTAGCACGATTGTAATTCATCACGCAGGTAACATGGACATTTTGGTAGAGCTGGAGAGTTCTACTAGACCTGGTTGGGTCCAGGTTTATAGTTTATGAGCTTGAAGAGTTTTTCAGTACATCAAGATCAGAGCCAGTTGCCAGCATGTAGATATTTGATATTACAGTATATTGTGATATTATATATGTTATGATATGTTTTTGAAGTATATAATGTAAACTATAAAGAATGTTTTGAATAATTTAGTTAGGATGGGATCTTATATGTGTTGTTAATATATATACCTATATATAAGTATTTTGAAAAAAAAATATATAGAGAAATTGAGAAGTATTGGTGAAATGGTGAATTAATTTTATTGGGAGTGTTTGTTTTATGCAGGTTGTGTTTTGCTGAATTTTGGAAACGTCCAAATTATAGACAAAACTCTAGGGAATTTTTTTCAGAGAATTTCATATAAAATGTTATTTCGGGTTACTATAGCAAGTAAAGAATATTTATATGCTATTTAATTTTATATATTTAAAATTTAAAATTTTAAAACAGAAATATGAAAATTTTTATTAAACCGGTTTGTGACATTTTTATACTATTTATATTTTACATATGCTGGAAATATGTATTGTACGTATATAGGGTATAAGGGTATTACACTTATACTCAAACTTACAATGTTGTTTCAATGCTCACACCTAACACTCAAAGAGTACAAGTAGAAATTTTGATGCAAGGAAATGAAAGATGTTAAACTTGGCTATTACAATCACAATCTTACAGAAAAATGTGATTTCTTGTGGTATTTATAGCCTTGAAGTCTTCAACTAGCCATTTGGAGTGGGACCTAATATGTTTGATTCCTATCTCCCACTTTAATCACTTTTTAGAGCAAGTTCATGGTCAGACTACCTTTAGTCCAGTCGGCTCGGGCTATTTATGGTCAGGCTGCCTTTGGTCGTGTCGAATTGGACTCAGTCTGGTTGTGCTCTCCATTCTTTCTAATGAAAGTTCTTCAACGGCTAGTACATGTGGCATTCACTAATTGAGTGGATAAGCAATGGCTATATTTTTTAAATTCCATACTACTGGAATGGTTGGGACAAGTTTGGTCTGGTTGGTCTTCATCTGGTATGCTGAGATTTTTTAAAGAATTGACGGCGTGAGCTATATTGGAACTTGTTGGATTTTAGCTTTGGCTCGGTGCAATCGGACTGCATCAAGTCCGGTAGTACCTATCGTGGTATGCTGAAGTTTTCAGAGTAATCAGTGACTGTGAGCTCTATAGAATGTTTTGAGAATTTATCATGAGCTCGGTATGCTCCAACTTCATAACAGTCCAGTCAGGACATGTAGTCCATTCACCAAATGGGAGTGACATTGAGCGTGAGCTCTTCTGGATACTTTGGCTTGAGTTTAGTCTAATTTGTTTGTCCTCAGTTCTATTAGCTAAGGTTCAGTTCTTGCTTTGTCTGGTCAGCTCATCCTTTGTCTTGTCTGCTCATTCTTGGTGCTTGGTCATAGCGTACTTCAGTTTGGTAAGCTATGACATTCAGTTCTGTGCTCATTACTTTGTTGCTTGTCAGTTCGGTGTTGGTGTACTCCTACTTTCAATATATTCGGTCTAGAATGATAAGCTATGCTCGGTATGATCATTTTTTAGCTCGGTATGGCCAACTGCTCTATGAGTCCAGTCAGTCTAGCTATTGGTTTGGTAGGGCTCTGGAGAATTCTTCAATAATTTTAAGTCCTATAAAATGTAGCTTGGTACAAATATTAGTCCTATTCAATTTGATTACCTAAGATCAAAATAAAAGTCAATGGTTTGGCTAATAAAACTAATTTCTTTTTACCTTATCCCAGGTCAAGTGGCTCAAGTGATAGCGGTGGGAATGCACATGGTGAGTGCCAGGCACTATTGTTTGGCCTGATAGCCAAAATTTTAGCCTTGGGTACCCAACTCGCTATCCAGTAACATTGGGTACCCTTATAATGTTTGGCTCTTTCCCCATGTACTAGTTGGGTATAATTCATCCAATGTTCCCGAATCGGTCATATTTTATTTTGAATGGCTCCTTTAATGAGGGTCTCATGCATATCAAACACCGAATTTCATTGTGCATTAGAAGGTTGTTTGTAAAAGGGACTAGGATCCCATGACATTGAATGCCCATTATAACAGAGAAGTTAATTAGGTCGATTGTCATCTCCCCCACCGGCAAGTGGAAAGTGTAAGTAGTGTCCATCCACCATTCCGCAAATGCCTATATTACACTTCTATCAATTTGGAATCCTTCTATCGACAATTGCAGAACAAAATCTTCAAATCCACACTCCATGATCATCTGTCTAGCTAGAGGAGGCATTTTATTATACCACCAATGAGCCTTGTAAATACACCCCCACCACAAACAGCGTAACCATCATGCTATCACACAGCAGGTAGGTCATGATTTCATGCAAGGTAAGTAAATAGGCCCTAGAAATTTATTTATGGCACTTTCATAATTTTCTATAATTAAGTTCTTTGTGCATAAGTTTTAGTATTTTATTTTAGATGTTTTAATTTCTCTTTACCTTAGTCCAACATTTTATTTTCTTCTTGTAACACCCCTTCCCGACCTACGAATAAGCCGGGGAGGAATGTCACATCGGGATGCGAGCTCTGATTACAATATCTTAATTAAGAATTCTTATGAAAATTTTTTTGAAAAATTGGGCGGAGTTTCCCCTAAAAAGCGGGGTTCCCAAGTGTCGCCAAAACTGATTTTTTTTAAAACACTTTTGTTCACAATTCAACTCAAGAACACTTCCAATAATAATCTCCCTTATATCCTCAACTACACCCTGCAAAAAATTTCACACTTCTATATCGTTTCTCAAGATCGCATATCATTTGCTAATTTTCATTACCATACTACTGTTTATTCTCTTGTTACATACACCACAATACTTAATATGTTTAACAAACCTTTACAATAGATATAACGCACATGCCATACTACTATTTTAAGTCAAAAGTCCTACCCTATTCGCCGTCGAGCTGGTGCGGGCCGCCTGATCTTCTATCCACTACCTGCGAGTTAGACATATAACTCGCTGAGCAACTTATTGCCCAGTGGGTACTTTAACCATTGCCGAATATAAATAGTGCAAGGAAGGTTGTTGAAACACATATAAAAGTAGAATACTGCATAATTAAACTATTTTCATACAATCATCATATTTATATTTTCTAATTAAGTTAAGATTCACATTCTGTATGTAAACAACATGTAATATAACTTCATTATAATTACGAGATAATCTGCTCCACTAGGTAATTATGAATACACCGATCTCGAAATGAGGCCTCGTATAGAGTTACGCGTGGTCTTGACCTCACACGACTAATTGCCATGGTCTTGGTTGCACACGATATGGAATATACAACATAACTGCGTGGTCTTGGTCTCACACAACTAGTTGTCATGATCTTGACCTCACACGATATAACCGCGCGCGCATAAGTAATATCCAGACCAAAGCCGTTAAGACAGTACTGCCGGTAGGATGGCATGCCAAACCCCCATTCCAGACTAGTTTTACCCATTTACCGAGTAGAGCATATATAACATTTCATATATATACCCATTCACTTCGTATATATACCACATATTCTCTATGTATATACAATATATACTTACACAAATACGACATATACTCACATATGTATCATATGTATTCACATATATACCATATACACGCATATATATACCATATATAAACGTATTCCCCACGTATATACCTTATCTATATATTCACATGATAACGAACATGTATTCCATCACGTGACTTTTATCACGGTTATGAAATTCAGATTGATTTTCTCCTCTTTTCCATCTAATTTATTCTTCATATTCATACTTCACACCAAGTTTTTGACCAAGTTAATAATGAAAAATTACCATATGAACAATAAACTCTGGTTCTTGACCCAACTTGATCCTTGTTTAGAAAATTTGTATAAAATAATCCACTTGGCTAAAAACTATAAAATTTTTACAGAATTTAGTTTTGCATCTTAAAATCATTCCTTTAAAATTTTATATCAAACTGGACACAAAATCTTGGTCAACTAGTTCACCCAACCAGACTGCTCCAGTTGCCCTGCATCCTGGCAGCAGTTCTGAATTTTGTGAATTCTGTAAATTAAATTCAATTAATGTGTTCCAAATTATTTTTCTCAAATACTAGACTCACTAAAAAAAACATATCCAAAATTCAATTGGATATTATTTTTCTACATTTTATTAAAAATCCAGAAAGATGGCTCTCTCAGTCAAGGTACCTGCTGGAGTAGGTCTAATAAAATAATCTTTCCAAAAATCATAACCATTCCAAATTCAACTGAACATATTTTTCAGTCATTCTAGACTCATTGAGACACAACATATCAAAAATTCAACTCAATATAATTTTTCTATATTTAATTAAAAATCATACAAGTCACAGCATTTTACTAATTGTAAAACAGAAAAATTTCAAAAGGAGTTCAATGGTTAAAGCACCAAACCTTACTATTTCTTAGTCCTTTATCTATATCACTTCCTTTCCTTCCTTGTCTCCTTGATTTCCTATGAAATTTAACATCACATATACAAAGGTAAGAACCCTAGGTATAGACATAGTCTTATCTTATGATTTTTCTAATGGTTGCTAGCTTATTTTCACCATTAAACACCATTTCTATTCATTCTCCAACTATTTTGCTATTCTCCATCATATTCATCAACTTTCTAATATTTTCCCCAATTAAACATGACTTTAAGTCCTTCCATACAAAGCCTAATACTCAAATTAAATGAAAGAGAAGAAGTTAGCTTGAAGAATTACCTTAATTTCTCTTAAAAAAAACTTGATAAATCACTTAGAAATTGAAACTTTCCCTTGGCTCTTTTGGAAGAAGCCCATGGCAATGGAGTCCCAAAATGAAGATAATGGAGTTTTCTAGGTGTTAGGCATGTGTCTTATGCTTTAAGACAAAAATTAGATGTTAGATAATTATTTAATTAATTAATATATTATTTTTAACTTGAATGGTCTTGATTTATCCACCAAAATTGAACAAATGGCCATGATTTGGCCACTTGAAAGTTACTTTTCCTTCTTTATAATTTTGCCCCTCAAATTGGTTCTATTTACAAAATTGCCACTCCGGTGGAAATGACCAAAATGGCCTTGTTGCAAAATCATTCGTAACTTTCAAACCGTGCGTATTCGGGAAAATCGTGCGCCACTGTTATGACCCGATAAATCCCGAGAACACATCTATTACATCCATTATAGGCACTATTAAGAACCGACGTAACTTTTTGGAAAAGTACCTTTAGGTCCTCAGCCTCTTAAAAAATTTCAATTAGGTCCCGTCAGCTCCACTGTGTACACCAATTTCATATTTGACTATCCCGAGCCTCTATTTGACCACTCGTTCATGTCCTCCTTGCCTATTACTCGACTGTCTAGCCTTTGGGATGTGACACTACTTGTAAAATTGTGCTAGCTAGATTCTTTTTCGTTTTCTATGTAAATTTTGGTACTTTATTAGATTTTTCTATTTTCCCACAAATTTTTGCTGACAACAATAAAATGTGTAGTTTTTCTTTTTCTTCTCGATTTCTATAGAATTATCTTTATTTAACATTTATCAATAATTTGTGCTAAAAGTTTTGTACTATTAAGTAATTAAACTGCAGCAAAGTAATGCTTGCTTGAGTCTTTTAGCCTTCGCAGTGATGTAAATGCATTCCAGCTAAAAGAGAAACCCTTCCATATTCATGAGCCCAGATATATTCTAGCAGCTCGGTGTTGGAATGGGTCCAATTCTAGAAGTGTGATGACTCCTCTCCATTTACAAGAAATAAGGAATGGATTGTTTAAAATGAAGTAATGAAGCAAAGAATTGAGAGGTTCTAGGTAAGAGTGAAATTGCGACCTGAATGGAAAATGCAATAGAATTTAAATAGAGAAAAGGAATGGCCTGATTCAGGATGAAGTAAAGTAAAAATTAAAAGAAAAAGAAAAGAAAAGAAAAGAAAAGAAAAAGGGACGAAAGAAATGAATAAAGTAAAACGTGGGGTAAAGGAAAGGGAAGGAGGTATACTATGCTAAATTAGATGAATTATTACTCTGTTTGCTTCTGGCTACATATACATTATTGACTCCATAATGCATCTGAATAATAAGGCCTGAGGCCTATTTAGTCTTAGCTAAAACACTGCATTTGCATACACTCACAAGCCAATAGTAAAATGATATTTATATGCGTGTCTAAAAATATTTTTTCCACATAGGGGGCAAGAGTATATAAGGAGATACCGAACACAATATATAGTTAAAAATAGCTAATTTTTTTTATTGAATTTTGAAATAAATTTTTTGCATATCAGCTCATGTTTTTTTAATGCACTTGAACCAATTCAGATTTATTAAAGCATCCCTTAGAAGATTCTAGATTTTCCATATCAGCTCGGGTTTTAAAGCACCTAAACTAATTTAGATTTATTAAAGCATCCATTAGAAGATTTTGGATTTATTTGAAGCATCCAAACTAGCTCAACTTTATTTGAAGAACTCGAATCAATTTGGATTTACTGAAGCATCCAAACCAGCTCAAGTTCATTTGAAACACTCGAACTAACTAGGATTTGTTAAAGTGTCTGAAATCGGTCCAAGTTTATCAAAAGCAAGTTTCTTTTCACTCTCTAAATAAATTCAAGATCGTTCAAGCAAGGAACAAAATTATAGATATTTGATTTTGGCCCTATAAGTCGAATTTGTTGAAGCATCCAAACCAACTCGGGTTCATTTGAAACACCCGAACAAACCAAGATTTGCTGAAGTGTTCGAGATTGGTTTAAGTTTATTAGAAGCAAGTTGCTTTTCCCTCTCTGAATAAATTCAAGATCATTCAAGCAAGGAACAAAATTGTAGACCTTTAATTTTGGTCCAATATAAGCCTAGTCATAATTTAAAAATGCTCAAATTCAATCCAGCCCATTTAAAAAAGTATCTGGTCCTGATTTTTAGACATAATTACCTAATGGGCCCATAAGGTCATGATGATCGGCCATTTTTTTATGGCCAGTTTGCCATAAGTCGGTCCTTTAAATGTCCTGATTCTACTTAAACTCTGATGGATTCAGATAAGTAAGAGATTTTCTAATAGAATATAGATTTTTTAACAAAGATCTAGTCGAATTGTTGCCATAATTTTGCCTATAAAATAAATTAACATGTAGCAATTAAGGGACGAAAACAATTAGAAAAGAAAGAAGGCAATTAGGTAGTAGCAACCCAGAGAAAAGTAAAGAGACAGAGATCAATCAAATAAAGCCAGACAGTAGCTAAAGCTTATGAACATAGTAGGTAATCTTCGGATTATTTAGCTCAGCCAAGACCTATTTTGATACAAACAAATCTTAGCATCATCACGTACTAGCCTCTGTGAAGAGATTGTGGTGCTTAGGGCAAGGTTTGGTTCAAGGAAATTATTTTTGTTGAGCCAACAACGTAGGTATGGTTTTATTAACTAAATCCATTTAATTCAATTGATCATCATCATTATTTAACCTTGTAAATTTGCTATGTTTTGATTTACTATTTTGAATTCATTTAATTACAACCTAAGACCTTGACCCAAATCCTAATCTCATCCATTAGAACTTTAGTTTAGGATCAAACCCTAATTATGCATTAAAACCCTAATTTGTCCATCCAAGCCTTAATTGTGCATTCAAAACCATAGTTTGATAACTAAAACCCTAAATTGGTATTCAAAACCCTATTTCTAGGATCTAATCCCAATTCCATCAATAAAACCCCAATTTCATAACCAAAATCCTAATTTTGTAATTTTGCATGTTAAAACCCTAGTTTTAAGATTAAAACCCTAATTTGCATAAGAAACCCAAATTTTTCATGTTAAAACCCTAGCTCTAGGATCAAAACCCTAATTTGATAATTAAAACCATAGTTTTAGATTAAAAACCCTAATTTGTAATCAAAACCCTAATTTTCATTAATACCCTAATTTCATTTAATTAAACCTTAGACTTATGGTTGTTTGAATGATGATCAGTTATATGCCTTGATTATTTACTTATTATGAATGGTTAAATTGTGATTATTCATTATTTGGATTTTAAAGAGTTTGTAAAATGTATGTTTCTATTTTGAGGATGCCTAGTATATTTAAGTTGTTTATTTTAATTTATTTTTAGGAGAATTGTAAGGGACATGTTTTCGCTCATTTGTGTGTGTCCTATTTTGTTTGTATTATAAACATTTGGATATTGTAAGGGTATATTTCCATCCTTGTATGGGTGCCCATTTTATTGTGTTGAGATTGATGGACAATCAAACTCTATTTTGATCATTGACAATCAAATTTATAAACAACTAATGATTTCAAATAAGAATACTTTTGCAGATTTAGAAACCGAGTAGCTTTACACGACCGCCAAAATATCGAGCAACCACACAAATGCAGCAGAAAGCATAGAGCCAAATAGACATATGAAACACTGATATACCAAGCAAAAAGGGCAAAACTGAATAGGCATATGACATATAGACCTGTCGAGAAAAAATTGTAGAACAAAACGGACATATAGAATGCCGAGCTAAATATAGAACCACCGAGCTAACAACTGCCCGAGTAGCCAAAGAGGAGAGCATGGAGCTGCTAAGGTAAGCAAGTATCGCATCTCTATACTGAGCTAGACGAGCGAAGTATGGCCAACTAAACTAAGTCCTCAATTTCATTAGAAAGGATAAAGGTCTCAGTGAGCGGTGACATTAGGAAGTCTAGTAAGCATGCGACCATACATGAGCATCGAGCGGCCACACCAAATCAAGGTAAAAATTCATGAACTCACAAAAAAGATAGCGGTCTCAGTGAGGGGTGAAATTAGAACGCCAAAACTTCATGCAACCGCCCACGACACCAAAGCGACTGCACTTAACAAAGACATAAAAGTCCAAAAAGAATAGAAGAGATAGCAGTTAGCTCTCGTGGTGCTTCCTCGATGCTCAAAACCTTGTGCAACAGCCCAGAAGAACCTAGCAACTGCACAAGTCAGGCATATTTAATTATTAGCGCAAAATACCTCAGACTAATGATAACCGAACATGTGGTTGAAGAAATTTGAATTCAATAGTAAATTTGTGCCGAGCGACCACACGACGAAAAAGTATGGGCAAGCGAGATTCTGTCAGACAACAAAATCCATCCGTTGGAACTAGTTATTACATAGGGCTTTTAAACCGTGCTATCGCCCACCGAGCCGAGCGACCACACATCGAGCTCCGACCACACAATTAGTGAAAAACATGCACTAAACATGTGAGAACCACTTCAAATGGCTAGTTTAAGACAAATGGCTATAAATACCACATTAAACATCATTTTTATGGTTAGAGATTAATTTGATTGTTATTGTAATTTCATTTAACAACATTTTTCATTATCTTGTCTAAATATCAAAAGATCAAACATGAAAAATCTTAGAGTATTGGGTATGAGCATTAAACACCATCAAAAGCTTAAGTCTGAGCTTTAAAACACTTAGGTTGTGAGAGTGAGCCTGGAAAAAATCTTGTAAGGGTTGTGAGGATTGATCTCAAACCATTGTAATAGTTTTGGTGTGAGCTAGGGAAAATACCAAGTTAGAGTTAAGCTTGTAAAAACTCAAGACTAATAAAACTTTAACAAGTTGTTAAGGAAGTGGATGTAGGTTTGAGGTAAATCCAAACCACTATGACTCATTGTGTTCTTTCTTTTCTAATTTACTCCATCTTCATCTACATCTTCTTCATCTCTTGTTTTTGAATTTTTAAAGTTACCATCATTCTTCATATAACCAATTCACCCCCCCTATTGGTTACTAGTTTGGGACGACAATTGGTATAAAAGCTAGTAAATTTCTTCAAACTTAATTGTGAAATTTGATTCAAAATGGCAGCCATTCCACCAACAAACAACTTCACATATGGAAGAAAAAATTCATTCCTTAGACCCTATTTCGATGGAACAGATTACTTTTATTGGAAACACAAGATGTTTTTGTTCCTAGATAGTGAAGGAATTGAGCTTTGGGATTTTGTTTAAAATGAGTGGAAACCTCCTACTTATGAAGTTGATGGTGTCCAAGTTGCTCTTCCTAAATCATAATGGTCAAGTTCCAATATGAGAGATCGGTTAAAGAATAATAGGGCAACCACCATCTTGATGAATTCAATATCAAGAGAAAAGGGTGGGAGAGTTCATCATCACACTTGTGCATATTGCATTTGGAAAACTCTTGAGAACTATCATGAGGGTACTACCCAAGTTAGGATGACCAAGAAACAAATGTACGTACATGAGTATGAGCTATTAAAGATGAAGCCCAATAAAAATGTCACCGACATGACAAACTGCTTGCTTGCCATTGTCAACGAACTAAAGAAATATGGCAAGATATATGATCAAGATGATGTCAATAGAAAAATCTTGAGAGCACTTAGAGCAAAGAAGAACTTTGAGTATAAAGTTTCTTCAATTAAAGAAGCTCATGATCTTATCTCTTTAAGAACCGATGAACTTGTCGAAAAACTACTCACCTTCGAATTACACACTGAAAGAGAAGAAGAACAAGGTGAAAAGGATAAGAGGAAAGCAATAGCTCTTAAAGCCATCAAAGAAGTTGAGAGCTCAAATGATGAAGATAGTGATGATGTAGAAGAATTGGTTATGTTATCCAAAAGCATAAGTGGTTGGAAGAGAAAGATAAGACTGCAAGCTAACAAAGGTTCATTTTCTAAATCCTCCTTCAAAGATAAAGATAAAAAGAACAAAGTGAAATGTTATAAATGTGGAAAACCTGGTCACATCAAATCAGGTTGCTTCAAATTGAAAAACAAAAAGAAGTGGGATAAGGAAAAGAAGAGATCACTCAAACTACATGGGATGATGATTCCTCAAGTGAAGAAGAAGAAGAAATTGCGAATCTATATCTCATAGCTATTGAAGATGATAATAACTCTAATAAGGTGAGTACTCCATCTTTAAACTTAATTGCATGTGATAATGATGTTGATGATGTTTTAGATGAAAATGGTTTGATTTAACACATGAACCTTAGAATAGAAAAGTATTTTTCTAAGATGAAATTTTATATAGATAAATGTTCCAAGTTAGAAAAGGATTTTGTGTCTTTGAAAAGTTTTACATTAGAATTGAAGACCTCAAATGAAAACTTGTTGAAATCAAATGATGAAATGACTAAAAATTTACATAGCTTAGAAAATGTGATCAAGGAAAATAAAATGTTGAAAGATGAAATAAATGAGTTGAAAGAGTCAATTTCAAAATTTCACAAGGGAAAAGAGGCCTTATACATTGATCAATAATCAAAGACCACCTTCCTTGAAACTTGATTTAGGATTCATTGGCTCATCTAACACTTCACCTAATGCACCAACATTTGTTAGAGTTTCAACAATATAAACATCTAGTGTTGATGTTGTGAAGAGTACTAATGCACAAACCAAACCTAAAAATCCTAAAAGGATTACACTGGGTTCACAAGGCTCTAGAACTAAAATTCCAAGAGCAAATCATGCATTCATGTATACATGGTATGTACATAAACACAAAAATGCACAAAAGCAATCTCATTCAATACACACTTGCAATTGTGTGCATAGTTTATTGAATTTTAATAGGAAAGTGCATAAGTATAGAATCTTGTATCAATGCACTTATTGTATGAAATTTGGACATAAGAGCACATTTTGCTATATTATGAAGGCTCATCTCAATTTAGAGGACCCTTCTATTACCAACCCCTAAAGACCTAACTTCATTTGGGTACCTAAAAGAAGATGAACATTGTTATTTTATAGGTATGCCTAAAATCCACTATCAACGAAAATGTTTGGATTGTGGACAGTGGATGCTCAAGGCATATGATGGCTAATGTAAAGCTTTTTACAACACTCACCTACAAGCATGGAGATAATGTAATTTTTGGTAATAATGCTAAAGGTAAAATTATTAGCATTGGTTCCATTGGCATAATTAATAAAAATATGATTAATAATTTTTGGCTTGTTGATGGATTGAAACATAATTTACTAAGTCTAAGTCAATTATGTGATAAAGGGTATGATGTAAGTTTTAACTCTAAATGATGCAAAGTTACCAATTCAAATGGTGAACTTGTATTCAAAGGAGTTAGAATTGGCAATACATATAAAATTGACTTATATTCTAATAATGCTTTTGAATGTTTGATTGCCATTAGTAATGATGCTTGGCTATGGCATAGAAGACTAGGACATGCTAGTATGGATAACTTAAAATGTATTAGTAAAGAAGAATTAGTTGATGGTCTCCCTAAAGTAAAATTTGATAAAGATAGAATTTGTGAACCTTGTCAATTTGTTAAGTAACATAAAAGTTCATTCAAATCTAAAAAAAAATTGTAAGCACTTCTAGACCCTTAGAACTCAATCACTTGGATTTGTTTGGACCAATAGAGTTGCTAGCTTAGGTGGCAAGTTATATGCATTTCTACTTAATGATGACTACTCAAGGTTTATATAGGTTAATTTCTTAGCTCAAAATAATGAAGCCTTCAATCATTTTAAAATATTTTCAAAACAAGTTCAAAATAAAAAAGGCTATGTAATCACATCTATTAGATGTGATCATGGCAAAAAATTTGAAAATGAGAACTTTGAAAATTATTGCAATGAATTTGGTATTTCATACAACTTTTCAGCTCCTAGAACACCACAATAAAATGGTGTGATTGAAGGGAAAAATAGAACATTGATTGAAATGGCTAGGACAATGCTCAATGAGTGTGATTTACCATCTTACTTTTGGATGAAAGTCGTTAATACCGCATGCTATATTTCAAATTGTGTTTACATAAGGCGTTAGATAAACAAAACTTCTTATGAGCTATGGAATGGGAAAATATCCAAAATTTCATACCTTAGAGTGTTTGGATGCAAATGCTTTATATTAAATACCAAGGATAATCTTGGAACTTTTTCATCCAAATCGAATGAAGGCATATTTTTAGGATATTCATCATTTAGCAAAGCATATATAGTATTTAATAAGAGAACACTAGTAGTTGAAGAATCAATGCATGTTGTTTTTTATGAATGCTTTAAACTTGATCAAAGGAAAGTTAGTGTTCTTGATGATTTTGTAGGTATATTTGAACAACAAGAAATAATCAATGCTCCAAAGAACAATATTGATGAACAAGAAGAAGAGTCTTAAGAGCTACCCAAAGATTGGCATTACAAGAAGGATTATCTAAAAGAACTAATCATTAGCGATATCTTTAAGGGAGTAACTACTAGATCTCAATTTAAATACTTAGATTTTAATATTGCTTTTGTTTCTCAAATTGAGCCAGGGACCATTGAGGGGGCTCTTAGTGATGAGTATTGGGTGATTGCTATGCAAGATGAACTCAACCAATTTGAGAGAAACAAAGTATGGGAACTTGTTCTAAACCTAAAGATCATCCAATTATAGGATTTAAATGGCTATATATGAATAAGCTTGATGAAAATGGTCTCATTACTAGAAACAAAGCTAGATTGATAGCCAAAGGCTATAACCAAGAGGAATGCATTGACTATGATGATACATTTTCTCTCGTTGCTATATTAGAAGCTATTAGAATATTGCTTGCATTTGCATGTCACATGAATTTTAAACTTTTTCAAATGGATGTTAAAAGTGAATTTCTAAATGGGTTTATAAATGAGGAAGTTTATGTTAAACAACCTCCCGGTTTTAAAGATTATGAATTTCCAAATCTTATTTTTAAACTTACCAAAGCACTATATGGATTGAAACAAGCTCCTAGAGCTTGGTATGATAGACTTAGTGCTTATTTGCTTACAAATGGATTTTCAAAAGGTAAAGTTGACACAACTCTTTTTGCTAAAAAGAAAATGCATAACATTTTGATTGTGTAAATTTATGTTGATGAGATTATTTTTGGTGTTACTAATGAATCTTTGTGGAAATAATTTGCTTCATGTATGACTAGGAAATGTGAGATGAGCATGATGAGTGAACTCAAATTCTTCCTTGGACTACAAATCAAGCAATGCAAGGATGGGATCTTCATCAATCAATCCAAGTACACAAAGGAACTTCTAAAGAAGTTTGGAATGGATGGATGCAAATCAAGTAAAATTTCTATGAGCACATCCTTGAAACTTAACAAAGATGAAAGTGGTAAGGCAGTAGATGAGAAGAAATATCGAGGTATTATCGGATCACTACTTTACTTAACCGCCTCTAGACCAGATATAATTTATAATGTATGTTTGTGTACTAGATTTCAATCTTATCCTAGGGAATCATATTTAAATGCAACTAAAAGAATTTTAAAATACTTGAGTGGCATATTGCATTCAGGTCTATGGTATCTTAGAAACACATCATTTGACATATTAGGCTTTTTCGATACCAATTTTGTCGATAGCCTACTAGATAGGCAAAGCACCACCGAAGCATGTCATTTTCTTGGTGAATGCTTAGTTTCTTGGTTTAGTAAGAAACAAGTGTCGATTGCTTTATCTACTGCAGAAGCCGAATATGTTGCTGCATGTTTTTGTTGCACACAAGTACTTAGGATGAAACAACAATTGCTTGAATATGGAAAAACATTTGATTACATTCCTATTGAATGTGATAACACTAGTGCAATCAATTTATCCAAGAACCCCATTCAGCATTCTAGGTCTAAACATATAGACATCAAACATCATTTCTTAAGGGATAATATTCAAAATCATAATATAGTTTTAGAATTTGTTGAAACTCAGAATCAACTTATGGATATTTTTACAAAATTCTTAAAAGAAAAAAGAATGAATTTTATAAAATAAAATATTAGCATGATTGATGGAAAATCTCTTGCATAATCATTCTTTATGTCCCCTAAAATCTATTTTGATCATGTGCACTGAAAAATTTTTAAAAATTCAAAATAGCTCATTTTGTGCAGATGTCCCAATATACCGAGAAGTCACACATCACCTACTCTCTCTCGAGCCGTGCCTTAAAATAGTTCTCCCGAGCTTTAACATGTATTTTTATCGAGCCCGAGCTTCAAAGTGATTTCTCTTCAGTGAATGCACAACAGCTCGTGCGGTCTATCAAACTCAAGAATTTCAAAATTTTCTCGACCATTACACTCCTTTCAAGCTTGTACAAGCACGCACTGCCAAGAGAGCTTGTCAGACTGAGCTAGAGGTCACCCAACAGCTTGGGCGACCGCACAACATGTATAACTGACCTTTCTTTTGAACGTTGGAACTTTCAAAAATTTAAATTTTTGGCCCCCAAAAGGTCAAAATAACTAGTTTTCTAAATTTTTTTTTTATAAATACCTATATTTTAAATGAAAATACATCTTTACAAACTTAAAAACATATATTCAAACAATCTTCCAAGAATTTAATCATTTAGAAGAAGATTTTGAAGGATTTTCTCTATTTGAAGTTGTTTGTTCAAAGCATCACCAATAATCTATTTCTTTCTACATTTCTTTCAATCTTTTACATTTCAATTTTCTTTTACTTTTGTTTTTTGATTGAGGATATGACACCTAAAACCAAAATCACCAAAAAGAAAGCCACAACCAAGGGAAAAGAAATTGTCATTAGTGAACCCCAACCTCAACCTCAACCCAAACCTAAACACTTTCACTAGAAAAATGTCCAACCATACAAACCCAAGTACAAAAATGAGGATGAGAAAACCAAGTATTATATTCTCAAGAAAAAGACCCTTGAACCTACCAAAATGCTTGCAGAAGGGATGTTCCTAACTTTAAAATCCAAGGTGAAATCTATAGCTATGTTTAGATCATATTTGTACTAGTTTTCAGTATGATTTTTATGTGTTTTTAGTTAATGTTTTGATTGATTTTTGTTTTAAGTTTGTTTAAAGTGTTAGTTTTAGGTTTAACTGTAAAAACTCCCTTGGATGATCAAAACAATCAAGAAAAATGAAGAAAGAGCATGAATCAAGCAAGACATGGCCAAGCCAAAGCAAGCTTGGCCATGTCCCTCAAAAGAATTCCAAGACAGCAGCTGACACACCCAAGAGACACGGCCAAGCCATTGGCCGTGTCTCACCTAAGGAAAAGAAACCAAGAAAGAAAAAAAATAGAGGCAGTACTTGACACACTCACAGACATGGCCATGTCTTTGCCCATGTCTGATCGACATGGCCATGTCACTTAAAGCTTGGCCATGTCTCATTGTCTTGGCCGTGTTTCATCCTAAAATAGAGGCAGTACTTGACACACTCACAGACATGGCCATGTTGCTTAAAGCTTGGCCATGTCTCATTGTCTTGGGCGTGTCCCTCAAAGAAATAGAAGGCAGAAGGCGACACTGGCAAGCGACATGGCCAAGCCACTGGCCATGTCACATGACATGGCCATGTCGCTTGAAGTTTCGCCGTGTCACCACTTGAGAACAAAGAAAAGAAAGAAGGCAGAAGGCGACACAGGCAAGCGACATGGCCAAGCCACTGGCCATGTCGCTTGAAGCTTGGCCGTGTCACCACTTGAGAACAAAGAAAAGAAAGAAGGCAGAAGGTGACAATGGCAAGCGACATGGCCAAGCCACTGGCCATGTCACTTGAAGCTTGGCCATGTCACCACCTGAGAACAAAGAAAAGAAAGAAGGCAGAAGGCGACACTGGCAAGCGACATGGCCAAGCCACTGGCCATGTCACTTGAAGCTTGGCCGTGTCACTCCATGAAACCAAAGAAAAGAAAAAGAAAGAAAAGGAGCAGCAAGAGACACGGCCAACTAGCTTGGCCGTGTCCCAAAGAAAGATGAGAGACATGGCCAAGCCACTCATGGCTTGGCCATGTCACCTATTAAATGTTGAATTCTCTTGCACGAGGTGTGGACAAAATGGGGAACAAGGGTATTATTTTTGCCAAAAGTAATATTAAACAAAGAGAATGTGGGGAACAAGGGAGAGTGGTGTGAGTTGGAAGGCATGGGTTGAGTTTTGAATGAATTAAAAAAAGAGAAGAAGAGGGAAATTGGAGGGAGTCTTTTTGGTTCTTGAACAATTTCTGCAAAAAAAAAAAACGTGGGGAGAGGGAGAGAGTGACACTCTCCCTTGTCCCTTCATCTTCATCTCCATTTCCATCCTCTCCACCTTCTCCATCTTCCATTGACAATTTCTTTGAGATTCTTTGGGATAAATTGGGTAACAAGCTCTTAAAGGTTGAAGAAGCTTCATTCAAAGGTTTGGTGACTTGAGAAAGCTCCATTCCATCTTCCAAAGGCACAATCAATTGAAGGGTTGGTGACTTGAGAAAGCTCCATTCCATATTGCAAAAGGGTAATCAACCATTGAAGAGGGCTTGAGTTCTTCATCAAACATCAAAGTGGAGCTAGGAGGAAGACTAGTAATCCTACTCTTGGCATCTTCACAAGGGGTTTTTCTATTCTCTCTTTTAATTCATTTCTATTGTTGTTGTTGTATTAAGAGATTGATATTGCAATGAACAATTTGTATTTGTTTTATATTTAGTTGAATGAATGTTATAAATTGATGATGTTGAGCTAAATACCCATGCCTAGGGTTTGTAATATATTTGGTTGAATGTTTTGATTTGATATTTCCATTGATATTCCTTGTTGATTGGTTGATTGTATTGCATTAAATTCTAGGTTGATAGATTAGCTACCTATTGATCTTTGAATATTGGATGACGGACCGAGAGGTGAAATTCGATATCGGAGCTATATAATCGACCAGCCTATGAATGAATTAGAATTATAAGTTCTAGGGTTTCATTAATTTGATAATGTGAAATAATTGGTTATTGCTAATTCATGAATGTGAGAACTAATGGATTGGTAATTGACTAATTAACCTTAAGGAATAAATTAATTACAAGGTTACGTTAATGGATAATTGAGAATTGAGCTTTGATTGAATGGACCTATAACCCTAGGCACCTTCCCAAGAATTGATTTGATCTTATATCACCTTCACACATTAATCCCTACACTCCTTAATCTTAGGTTTAAATTATTCTCGCACAATTCCAACACAACAAACTCCCACATTTAAATAATTTGTTAATCAAACTATTACAAACCACACCTTCTTGGGGAAACGACCTTGGGGTGATCACCTTAGCTATAGCTACTTCGTATGCTTGCGAGTGACGCTTTGTAGTAGTACTTAATTTGAGCGCAACAAGTTTTTGGCGCCGCTGCCGAAGAGGGCTGTTTAAGTAGTGATAGTTTGATTTTTCTTTACAATTTAATTGATTGTTTGTTTTCTTTGAATTGTTTGTTTGTTTTGTTTGATTTGCTTTCAATTTAATTATTTGTTTGTTTTCTTTAAGTTGCTAAGTGCCTTTTGTAAATATGCAGTTTTCAAGGTACGTAGGGGTTTATGATGATAACCCTAACTCTGACATGGCATGGCAATTAACAGAATTAACGAACCAACTTAAGATGCTAAATGCAAGAGGAAGAACACCTATGCCTACTCATGAAGTATGTTCAGCATGTGGCATTGCAGGACATAGCGCAAACATGTGTTCATTTGGTTATGGACAATACAAAGAGAGGCAAGAGGAAGAATATGCCTATGAAAGTTTCCAGCAAATGGGTGGAAATGACCCATATCCTAGACCTTATAATTCAAGCTGGGGAAGCCACCCAAATTTTTCTTGGGAAAATCAACAGCAAATTCCACCTCAAAATTTTTTTCAACCTTACCAAAGAAATCCTTACTCTCAAGAATAATATTCAAATCAAGATCACCTTAAGAAACCCACATTGGAGGATAGTTTGAATGCCTTCATTCAAACTAGGGCACAAAATCAAGATCGACTTAAGGAACCCACCTTGGAAGATAGTTTGAATGCCTTCATTCAAATTAGTGCACAAAATCAGGATCAATGCAAGAAATCCACAGTGGAAGATGATTTGAATGCTTACCTTCAAATTAGCACACAAAATCAAGAAAGGAGCAATGAGAGGTTTTATTCTTTGGAGGAATCATTGAAGAGGGTGGAAGCTCAAGTTGGGCAATTGGCACATCAACTCCAAGCACACCAAAAAGAGGAATTTCCTAGCCAACTGGAGCAAGTCAAGGTAATCACAAATTTGAGGAGTGAACAAGTAATATATAACAGTTTTTGTGATTCCTTTGATGCAGGAACTAATCAAGAAAAAGATGGTGAGGAAATACAACCATACATAGAGGAGTTAATTCAATCAAAGGAGGAGGAGAATTTGGAAGCATCAACTTCCACAAAATTGCATGAACCTCCAAATCCTTGTATGCCACCAATCCCATTCCCAAGCAGGCTAAATGAAGAGAAACAAGGTATGCAACTTTCTAAACTTTATGACATGCCCTATAGTGAAGATAGTGAAGATAAGCTTGAGGTAGCCATGACCTTAGGAGTAGAGCCTAATTTTTCCAATTTAGAAATTGAGGAGAGCAATTTACTATTAAATAATAAGATTGTTGAGGGGGAGCTTCAAATTGCTAAAGAGGATGAAGAAGTGGTTCAACCAAACTTGGTTAAACTTAAAAAGACCCCAAGAATTTTGAAAGACGTTTTGGTTGGGGAGTACAGTATGCAACAAATTATCATCTCTCCCACCCTTTGTGGTGAGAACGAGCAAAAACCATATATAACCATGTTGCAAACTAAAAAAGGTTCTTACCGCGTCCATATAGCATTAGAGGATCAAGTTAAGACAACCCTCACATGTTCTTTTTGGACAATTGCTCTTCCAAGGATGCTACCTAGGCTTTTCAATACATTGGGCACATTTCAGAGTTGCATGTTGTTCATCCTCTCACACATGGGCTCCAATTGCATTATGGGTGGAAGGAGCCCTACACATCGTATATGGGAATGATGGAAATCAGTTATCATCTAAACTCTCTTTTAGTTTATGCATGCTCACATTGAGGACAATGTAAATCTTTAAGTGTGGGGTAGTGTATTTTGTGTTTTTACTTTTTAAGTTTAATAATGTTTTACCTTGAATAAATGAGTTTTAGAAAGTTCAATTGTTATAAAAATTGTTGATAGATGACCTTTGAATTTTTGTAGCATGAATTTGAGAATTGAGTAGAATTGGTGCTTATTGTCAATTTTGTTGGTTTTTCCTTGCATTGCCATTAACCTAGTGAT
This sequence comes from Garcia nutans, assembly GCA_947685225.1. Classification (NCBI taxonomy): domain Eukaryota; kingdom Viridiplantae; phylum Streptophyta; class Magnoliopsida; order Malpighiales; family Euphorbiaceae; genus Garcia; species Garcia nutans. The sequence continues at coordinate 33,953,104 of CANTUV010000013.1, forward strand.
GAATTGAGCCATCAACTTATCATTATTATTGTGGGTGAACATCTTTGATTGATGAACTGCTAGAACTTGCTTTGACATGCATTTTAAGATTACATAAAAATTTCAATTAGGCATCAAGATGATTAAGGCAATTAGGTGAACCCACTTTGGCTTAAAAAGACTAACCCTATTTTTAACCTTAGTTAGCTAATTTTGAGCTTATTTTATTTTTCCTTTTCTTTCTCTTTCACAACACCATTAGCTTGGACCTTGTTGTTTAACTCTTACCCTTTCATTAGGTCAAGAGCATTTTAAGAGCGTTTATGACCGAGTGTTGTGTTGAATTAAGTGTGGGGTTAAATTTAGTAAGTTTAAGATTGCAAAGCAAAATAATAAAAATAAAAAAAAAGAGAGAAAAATAAATAAATATATATATATAATAATAAGAATAATTGTTGTTCTTGTTGAAAGGGTTGGAATGTATCATTGCAATATTTAATAAGTGAGTTCCCTTGAAAAGCTCTTTAATGTCAAGGGGTAGATGAGAGGAAGGTGTTTTGGGATTGTTGGGTTATATATATGATCGGGTACTTCATTCTTAAAGTGCTCTTGAACTTAATGATCAAGCTCACATTTCCTAAATATCATGCCTTTACCTTAGCCCCATTACAACCCAATAAAGACCTTTTGATTGATGCTTGATTGTTATTTTGTGGTGGAGATTTGATTGATAAGCAAGCCTATGGCAATAATCTTTCATTGATTGTTATGAGTGTAAACACCACCATTATCAAACACTTGTAAGAGTTGGTGAGGGAGTGACAACATTGGTTATGCATGGAAAGCCACTTAATTGCATTAGTGTTGATTTTGTTTGATTTGATATTGATTGCAGATTTAGGGATAAGGAGTCTTGATGCATCTTTATAACTCTTGAACTTAACAAAATTCATCTTGTTTAGTGTGTTTTGATTTTAGCCTTGCTTGGGGACAAGCAAGGAATTAAGTGTGGGGTATTTGTTTAGATCATATTTGTACTAGTTTTCAGTATGATTTTTATGTGTTTTTAGTTAATGTTTTGATTGATTTTTGTTTTAAGTTTGTTTAAAGTGTTTATTTTAGGTTTAAGTGCAAAAACTCCCTTGGATGATCAAAACAATCAAGAAAAATGAAGAAAGAGCATGAATCAAGCAAGACATGGCCAAGCCAAAGCAAGCTTGGCCATGTCCCTCAAAAGAATTCCAATACAGTAGCTGACACACCCAAGAGACACGGCCAAGCCACTGGCCATGTCTCACCCAAAGAAAAGAAACCAAGAAAGAAAAAAAATAGAGGCAGTACTTGACACACTCACAGACATGGCCATGTCTTTACCCATGTCTGATCGACATGGCCATGTCACTTGAAGCTTGGCCATGTCTCATTGTTTTGGCCGTGTTTCATCCTAAAATAGAGGCAGTACTAGACACACTCACAGACATGACCATATCGCTTGAAGTATGGCCATGTTGCTTAAAACTTGGCCATGCCTCATTGTCTTGGGTGTGTCCCTCAAAGAAATAGAAGGCGGAAGGCGACACTTGCAAGTGACATGGCCAAGCCACTGGCCATGTCACATGACATGGCCATGTCGCTTGAAGCTTGGCCGTGTCACCACTTGAGAATAAAGAAAAGAAAGAAGGCAGAAGGGGACACTGGCAAGTGACATGGCCAAGCCACTAGCCATGTCACATGACATAGCCATGTCGCTTGAAGCTTGGCCGTGTCACCACTTGAGAACAAAGAAAAGAAAGAAGGCATAAGGCGACGCTAGCAAGCGACATGGCCAAGCCACTGGCCATGTCACATGACATGGCCATGTCTCTTGAAGCTTGGTCGTGTCACTCCATGAAACCAAAGAAAAGAAAAAGAAACAAAAGGAGCAGCAAGAGACACGGCCAACTAGCTTGGCCGTGTCCCAAAGAAAGATGAGAGACATGGCCAAGCCACTCATGGCTTGGCCATGTCACCTATTAAATGTTGAATTCTCTTGCACGAGGTGTGGACAAAGTGGGGAACAAGGGTATTATTTTTGCCAAAAGTAATATTAAACAAAGAGAATGTGGGGAACAAGGGAGAGTGGTGTGAGTTGGAAGGCATAGGTTGAGTTTTGAATGAATTAAAAAAAGAGAAGAAGAGGGAAATTGGAGGGAGTCTTTTTGGTTCTTGAATAATTTCTGCAAAAAAAACATGGGAGAGGGAGAGAGTGACACTCTCCCTTGCCCCTTCATCTTCATCTCCATTTCCATCCTCTCCACCTTCTCCATCTTCCATTGACAAGTTCTTTGAGATTCTTTAGGATAAATTGGGTAACAAGCTCTTAAAGGTTGAAAAAGCTTCATTCAAAGGTTTGGTGACTTGAGAAAGCTCCATTCCATCTTCCAAAGGCACAATCAATTGAAGGGTTGGTGACTTGAGAAAGCTCCATTCCATATTACAAAAGGGGAATCAACCATTGAAGAGGGCTTGAGTTCTTCATCAAACATCAAAGTGGAGCTAGCAGGAAGACTAGTAATCCTACTCTTGGCATCTTCACAAGGGGTTTTTCTATTCTCTCTTTTAATTCATTTCTATTGTTGTTGTTGTATTAAGAGATTGATATTGCAATGAACAATTTGTATTTGTTTTATATTGAGTTGAATGAATGTTCTAAATTGATGATGTTGAGCTAAATACCCATGCCTAGGGTTTGTAGTATATTTGGTTGAATGTTTTGATTTGATATTTCCATTGATATTTCTTGTTGATTGGTTGATTGTATTGCATTAAATGCTAGGTTGATAGATTAGCTACCTATTGATCTTTGAATATTGGATGACGGACCGAGAGGTGAAATCCGATATCGGAACTATATAATCGACCACCCTATGAATAAATTAGAAATATAAGTTCTAGGGTTTCATTAATTTGATAATGTGAAATAATTGGTTATTGCTAATTCATGAATGTGAGAACTAATGGATTGGTAATTGACTAATTAACCTTAAGGAACAAATTAATTACAAGGTTATGTTAATGGATAATTGAGATTTGAGCTTTGATTGAATGGACCTATAACCCTAGGCACCTTCCCAAGAATCGATTTGATCTTATATCACCTTCACACATTAATCCCTACACTCCTTAATCTTAGGTTTAAATTATTCTCGCACAATTCCAACACAACAAACTCCCACATTTAAATAATTTTTTAATGAAGCTATTACGAACCACACCTTCTTGGGGAAACGACCTTGGGGCGATCACCTTAGCTACAGCTACCTCGTATACTTGCGAGTGACGCTTTGTAGTAGTACTTAATTCAATCGCAACAAGCTACCATGATAGAATTGGGTGGAGGCAATTTGCATTTTCTAGTGAGCTAGGTTACTTTAGCCTCTCAAGGGAATTCTTAATGTCTCTAAGGGTAGAGAAAAACCACATGCACTTATAGGATTCTATGGAGTTTATTTTAGGCTTTTTGACCAAGATTTTGTTCTCTCTTTGGAAGAATTTAGAGAAGTATGGGGATTCCAAACTCATGGAGCTTTCTCCTACAATGATACAGATTTTTCTTTAAAACATTATTCATCTTTTTGGAGTGAACTATCTATTGAAACCTAATACAACAATAGGTCATCCAAAACCATCCATTTTAGGACCCTTCTCATTTGGCTCTTGCATAGAATCATCACTTACACCATTCAACAAAGAAGTAATGTATATAAAAAGGTTACTCAACGTGACTTATTTGTATGCTATTGTGCATAATGAGCCAATCCAAAGTGCTAGGTTTCTTATAAACAACTTTATTCATCATGGGAAGTTTAAGGCATGAACCTTCTTTCTATCCTCCCAAATTATTCAACTTGCTAGACACTTAGGACTCCTAACCCCTGAAAATCTTGTAACCTTAAATGATCCCCTTGATCCGGCTATAAACTTCATCAACCTAGACTACCTTGAACATGCCAGATGTATCCAAAAGGTTGATAATCACTATGAATATACATTTGGTAGCAAGGGAGTTATCCAACGGGAAAGGAAGAGACCTAGGCACCATATTATAGAAGAAGAAGGTGAATCTATCCATGTTCAAGTTGAGCACCCCCCCTAGACCTTCCACCAAAGAAAAGGTGAATCATCCAAAACCCTAAAGCTTATCCTCAAGGCCATATCTTCTCTCCAAAAAAATTTAATCATTTCAAAAACGATGTCATAAAGAGGGTCACAAAACTCCAAAAAAATGTTGATGTCCTATAACACCCTTATACTCTATATATGTATAATACATACATCCAGTATATGTAAAATATGCATATACTATATAAAAATGTCACAACCTGGTTTACTAAAAATTTTTACATTTCCAGTTTAAAATTTTAAATACTTTAAAATGTATATTTAAAAAACAAATAAAATATTCTTTACAAATCCTAGGTTCTAAAATAAGTATTTTATATAAAAATCTCTGAAAAAAATTAGCCAGAGTTTTGTCTGTAATTTGGATATTCTAAATTTTCAACAGTTACACAACCTGCATAAAAACACTCCCAATAAAATAAATCACACATTTCCACCTCAACTTCTCAATTTCTTAACATTTCCTCAAAACATTTATACATATAAATATATATATATCAAAAGCACATATAAAACCCACATTGTACAATTTATCCAAAATATACTTTATAATTTACAATGTATACTCCGAAAACATAACAAAATATACATAATATCAAAAGTACTATAATATAAAATACATACATGATGGCAAATGGCTCTGATCTTGGTGCACCCAAAATCAACTCAACAAGCAACCTCAAATCTAGACCTGACCTGGTCTAGAAGAACTCTCCGGCTCAACCGGATCTCCTCTGTCACCTGCGTGATAAATTACAATCACATTAAGCTAAAAGCCTAGCGATACAAACTGTGATAATAATAAAACTTAAAAACAATGCAAATACATAATGCATTTATATGTTATGTCACAATGTGGCATTCAATTCCATTTTATTACATAATCTTTAATATTTTTATAGTTCACATAAACACATACACAAGCATGGGTCCAAACAAACTAATACATTATTCAAATCTCAGAGTTACATTTTGGTCCAAATTGACACCAAGTGTCTAGCCTCGAAGGCAAATCATATATCAGTGACACCTAGCGTCTAGCCCCGAAGGCAAATCATAAATCAGTAATGCACAGCGTCTAGCCTCGAAGGCAAATAATAAGGATAACCTCATAGGTATGCCACAAAACACAGAACTCTGGAAATTGAATAACATACTAGGCACACAATTAATTCATATTTTTTCTAATCAACTTTTTCTCATTTTCTCATAATCAATTAGGTACATTGCCTCATTTTCTCATTTTTCTCATTCATATCAATGTCAATTCACCTTAATTCATCATACTTCATCACAATGTATGACATTTCATATCAAAATCACATTACCCAAATATTTTGGGTTATTTTCATATAATTCACATTTTATTCAATTTAGCCATTTACAATGGCTTTTCATTATACATATAATGCATACATAACTACTCACATGTCATAGCAGAATGTTCAATGTATCAAGTAGCTTAACACATTTTTCATCCAAAATATATTAGGCCAAATGTAATACAATCACATTCCATTTATCAAGAGTTTGTACATACCTCAATAAGCTCTCAAATGCAAGTTAAAAATCTCTCACAAACCTTCACTTCTAAGTTTCCCTTCAACACTAGGGTTGGGCAATTCACCTCTCTTTGATGACTATTCAAAATTTGATCAAACACAATCATTTAATATCACATTTTAAGGCATTTCCAACATTAAATCCTAATTAAACATCACTCAAATCAAAACTCTAAAATTTAGCCTTTCCTTACTTTAACATTGAACTTCCATTTTAATCCATTTAAATTAATGTTTTAAGTTTATTTATATTACTAAAAACATATTATAACATGTTTCGATCATTCACATTAATTAAAAACACACTCTTATACAAAAACCCTAAAATGGCATAACCTTCACCAATGAAGGTTCTTCATTACAACTTATTCCAATTATTAATCAAAGCTTATTTCCATCACTAATATCATGAAATAACATAATTTAAACATTAAAATCAAGAAACTCACCATTCTTTGAAAATTTCCTTTCCAAAACCCTAAATTCAACACTATGTGAGCGGAAATTTTTACCCCAACTCCCGGTGGAATGGTTCTTGGGACTTCGGCACTGTTAGGCTCAGGGCCTTAGAGAATATGAGCCTAAGCCCCAAGAAAATGAAGTCGCCACCCGGACGAGCTGAAAAAAAAAAAGAAGAAAGGGGTGGATGACTAGATTTCTAATAAATCCCCAACCCCCTATTGGGTTCGAAAAGTTGGGTACACATGGGGAAGGTGAGAAATGGCCTAGTACCCACACAGTGCCCGGCTCATTAGAACCGGCCTCCTTTCCAGGTCTTAATATTATAAAATTCTTAAATATAATGATATTATCTATACTACATGCAATCATAAGAGTAAACAAATACTTTATTAATAATCATAGCAATGTTTAAATAAAATAAATAAATGAACACCCATCCGAGGATGGAAACATGTCCTTACATCATTCATGTCTAAAACTAAATAGGACACCCACCGAAAGGTGAAAACGTATCCTTTACATAAATCTCAAAATATAAAATAATTTAAATTACATGAAGCTTAATTAATGAGGTACCCAATCATGGAAACATACTTCTTATAATTTTAATAAACAAATAAAAATAAAGAAAATATTCATCCATGATAAATTAAACAAATCAAACATATAAATTAAATAAATTAATCACCAAAACATATAATAAACCACATAATTAAATCTAAAACTAAATAAAGCAATAAATGTATAAATCTAGGGTTTACATCTTAAATTAAGATTTTTAGAATTTTAATAACTAAATTAGGATTTAAAATAAAGGAAGTTAAATACAAAGACTTATAATACATAAATAAATATTGACCCCTTCGACGAGCCCATACGGTGATCTCAATGGGTTGTAGGTTTTGGTGTTGAAAATTAAGATTTTAGGGTTTTAAAAATATATTTTTCTTACTATAATATTTGAGGGTTTAAAGAATAATTGAAACAATTTAAATAAAAATAAAACAAAAATAATGAAACAAAAATGAAAATAAAACAATGAAAAATAATAATCGAATTATTGTAACCTTAAAAATAATTTAAATAAAATGACTGCAAACCTCCATTGTAGGTTCCACCAATATTTAAGCTTGTAAAACTTGGTTGAAACGAATTGAAGACAGACGTATAGCACTGCCTTCTAGTTAGTGGTCTTAAGCCTTCAATTTTTTTCTTGCTCTCTTGCTCTCTGTCCCAATCGTCTCAGCCGAAAAATCAAAGTCCTTCTATAAATTGCTAAAAGTCCAGCCGAAAGAAAAGTCCGAATAATTGCTAAAGCTCTTTGAATAATTCTTCAATAATTGTGTCGTCCCCTGTTTCTATGTTTTAATGCCTTATTTATAGAAAAAATCAAAAACCTAGTCTTAGCTGGTTAAGAAAAATTCAACTGTTAAGGAAAATATTAAAAATCAAGCTAAATAAGAATTTGTAAAAAAAACTAGTCGTGGGCGCAGGCTGCTTGGCCAACTGCTGCGAGGCTGGGCGTGCAAGTGCTGCAGGGATCGGGCGAGGCGCAGGCATTTTCTTCGGCGAATTGGGGCAGGCCAACCGCTCACCGATTGGTCCGTCCGATTTTTTTTATTTTTTATTATATATATATATTAAAAATAAATATTATATATTTAATTAAATTATTAAAAATAAATAAATAATAAATAAATAATAAATATTAAAATAAATATTAATATTAAAATAAATAATAAATACCACAAAAATTATTTCAAACTTATTTTAAAATATTGTACTAAACTTGGACAAAAATTAAGGATCTACACACTACTTCATCTAACCTCTATCCAAACTTAACCAAATCTATCATTTGACTTTAAAATCCTTGTTCATGCATCAAAACAACACATTTGGAACCAAATTGCACAATTAAAACATATGATTTCAAAAATCTAAATATTCCATAACCCTAAAATATGAATGCTTGGAAGAAGAAAAAGCTTGGCTTGGTTGGCTATGGAGGTTCAGTCACCTTAAGAAGAAGAAGAAGAAGATGAAGATAATTTTTTTTAATTTCTCTTTCTTTCCACTTTCAAAAATAACCATATATATATATTATTATATTTTTAATAATTAATTATTTATTTATTTAAAAATCACAAATTACCTCTTCCAACTAAAATAATTTATTTTAAATTTATTTAATTAATTTTAATTTTACAAAGTATAATTACCATTTTTCCATTTGACTTTTCTATTTAGGAGTTGACTTTTGTATATGTTATGTATATTTAATGTATATTTTATATATGCTCTTTACTTTTTTACTTAAAATTCTTCAATTTTCCATTTAATCATTTATTTAATTTAATTTCAAAAATTAGGGATGTTACAATTCTCTCCCCCTAAAGAAAATTTCGTCTGCGAAATTACTTGCTATCAATTCTAAAATAACTAAGGATACTGACTCTGCCTTGTCTGCTCACTCTGCCATGTCACCTCCTTAGTGGAATGGTTCCTCCAAAGGACTTTAACAAGTGACACCTTCTTGTTTGTCAACTCTTTCACCTCTCGTACCAAGATCGCCACTGGTTCTTCTTCATAAGTCAGATCCGGACTCACCTCAATAAATTCCACTAACAAGATATGAGATGGGTCTGACTTGTATCTCCGAAGCATAGAGAGATGGATGACATTATGTATCCAGTCTAACTCAGGTGGTAGAGCCAATCTATAAGCCACTAGATAAACTCTCTCCAGTACCTCATATGGTCCAATGAAACGAGGACTCAATTTTTCCTTCAGACCAAATCTCAAAATCTTCTTCTACGGAGACAACTTCAAGAACACTTTATCTCCCACACTGAACTCTATGTCTTTCCTATTCAAATATGTATAGGATTCCTCTTAGTCTGAAGCTGCTATTAGATGATCCCGAATCACCTTCATTTTCTCTTATGTTTCCTTGATCAAATTGGAACCAACCAGTTTACCTTCTCCAACCTCATCCCAACACAAAAAGGTGTCCTGCATTTTCTGTCATAAAAGGCCTCATAAGGTGCCATCCCAATACTAAGTTGATGACTGTTATTATAAGCAAACTCAATCAGTGGTAAGAATCTGTCATAGCTACCTGTGAAATCAATGATACAACCCCTCAACATATCCTCTAGAATCTGAATCTCTCTCTCTGACTTTCCATCTATCTGAGGATGGACTGTAGTACTAAAATACAACTAAGAACCCAATACATCCTGCAAACTCCTACAAAATCTCGATGTAAAATGGGGATCTCGATCCGACACTAAAGAAATTGGGGCTCTATGCAACCTAACTATCTTATTGATATACAGCTCAGCCAACCTAATCCATCCGAACTGGAAGAAAATGAGATGTCTTCATCATCCGATCAACTATCACCCATATTGCATCATACTTCTTCTAGTTCAAAGGCAGTCTAGTCACAAAAATCCATCATCACTCACTCCCATTTCCACTTTGGTATTGATAATGGCTGAAGCAACCCTGAAAAAACTTGGTGTTCATCCTTCACTCCCTGGCAAGTGAGACATCTGAATATAAATTTTGCTATGTCCCTCTTCATACCTAACCACCAATAATGTTGCTTCAAATCTTGATACATCTTGGTACTACCAGGATGCATAACATAAAGTGACTTATGTGCTTTCTCTAAAATCTTTCTTTTCAATTCTGCAACATCAGGAATACACAGTCTATCTCTGTACCACAAACTACTATCATCTCTCATATGAAAGTCTCGACTCTCCCCCCTTTTGGCAATCCATCACAATCTTCTGGATTTTCTCATTTGCCAACTGGGCTTCCTTAATTTGATCCAATAATCTGGCCTCAACTGCAACTAAGCTATCAATGCACCATCATCACATGACTCAAATATGGCATGCAACACTCTCAACTCAACAAGCAATGAGAGCAAATAGGCAGTCAAACCTGCTATAGACTTCCGACTTAAGGCATCCACAACAATATTTGCTTTGCCAGGATGATAATTAATCAAATAGTCATAGTTTTTAATTCACTCTAACCATCATCTTTGTCTCAAATTCAACTCCCTCTGAACACTTAGGTACTTCAAACTCTTGTGATCCATGTAAATGAAGTATTTCTCCCCATACAAATAATGTCGCCAGATCTTCAATTCAAAAACTATGGCTGTGTAGACCCTTAATTTTTTACCCAGTCCGGTCCAATATATTTTGATAAGTCCAAAATAATTTTTGTGTGGTCCAATATATTTTAATTAGTCTAAAATAATTTTTGTGTTATCTTAATTAAATAATATTTGCTCCATTATTTAGTTTTTATAATAAATAAATAAATAAATAATAAATAAATAAATAAAAATAAAAATCGGCAACGAAAAATTTTGTCGCCGAAAAGGGGGACGAAATGGCCCGCAGGCGATTTCCCCCACCCCAGCTCGTAGGTTCCCGCAGCAACATTTTCGCCGGCAAAATTTTTCCGCAGCAGTTTTTTTTCGCCAGCAAAATTTTTTCGATGCAAATTTTTTCCGAAACCAAATTCAATTCAATTCGGTTTCGATTTTCTTTTCTTAATTAATGTTAGATTCTGTGAACAATTAAGATTAATCACCAAAATCATCTATAAATAGGACGAAAAACAACACAAAAAGGGGAAGGGAGTGAACTGAGAAAACTTTGAATCGATAGAAACCTTTGCCAATGAAATCAATCGGACTTTTGAGAGAAGCAAACAAGCAATTCAATCCATCAAAGGCAACCATCTTGCCTTTGTTCTTGTTCATCCAAGAAGTAATTTTTGGTGGAACCAAAAAACGAATGTATGGATATCAAATCTTTTTTTTTTTACAGTAGCTTGAATCATTAAACTCTTTCTTTTGATTCTAAAAACCTTATAACCCTAATTTACTTTTTCTAAACTTTAGAACCTTAAATCGTCTCTTCTACTTTCAAAAACCCTAAATTACTTTTTTTGTTTCTTCAAAATATCAAAACCCTAACCTACTTTCCAACTTTCCAAAACCTTAAATCATTTTATTAATTCCCCAAAACCCTAATATGTTTTCCAATGTTTCAAAACTTTAAAACCCTAAATTTAACTTACAACTTCTAAAAATCACATAAAGCTTTATAAAACTATAAATTGTTTTTCCAAATTCCAAAATCAAATACATTCACCGAAACACTAAAAACCCTAATTCAACTTCAAAACCAAGACAGTAACCCCAAACTAGCTAACCTTAAACTCTAGTTTTCTATATCCCAATCTTTAAAACCTTAAAACCTTATAAATCTAAATATTAAAATTCAACATAGTAAATCCAAAATAATAATCCAGTAACCATAAATCATAAACCTAATGTTTTAATATCCAAACCCTAATTTCATGATTTTTCCCCTCAAACCCTAATTTGGTTAATCAAAGAACCTTATCAATCTCTTAAATGATAAAACTTTAATTCATTTCAATTCATTTAAAACTTACAGTAGCTTAAACCCACAAATTCCAAAACCCTAAACATATTAAATAAAGAATCTTAAATAGAAACAGTAGCCCTAATTTGAATCTTTACTTGCTTTATTTAATTTTATATTTGATTATGTAGTTTATTATATGCTTTAATTTATTTTCAATGCTTTGTTGGTTTATTTAAGTTCAATGCTTGATTTATTTAGTTTATTATGGATGGATGTTTATATTCTATTGATGTTTAATATCTTTGATGAATGATTTATTTATGATGAATGGCTATTTACTTTTATCGATTTATTTAGATTTTCAAATGTTTTAAGAGGTATGTTTCCACTTGGTGGGTACCTCATTAGTTAAATATCATGTAATTTAAATTGCTTTTATATCTTAGACCAATGTAAAGGACATGTTTCTACCTTTCGGTGGGTGTCCTATTTAGGCATGGATTATGTAAGGGCATGTTTCCATCTTCGGATGGGTGTCCATTTATTTGTTTTGCTTTGACATTGTTTTGATTTTTAATATATCGATGCTTTATTTTAATTATTGTGTTTAATATGGATAATATTGTTATATTAAGAATTTTATAATATTAAGACCTGTAAAGGAGGCAGGTTCCAATGAACCGGGAGTTGTGGGGGTGTTGGGCCATTTCTCACCTTCCCCACATGTACCCAACTTTCTGAACCCATTAGGGGGTTGGGGATTTCTTAGGAATCGAGTCATCCACCCCTTTCTTTTTTCCCCGCCCGTCCGGGTGGCTACTCCATTTTCTCCGGACTTAGGTCCGTGTTCTCTAAGGCCCCGAGCCTAAACAGTACAGAAGTCGCAAGAACCATTCCACCAGGGGTGGGGGTGAAAATCCCTGCTCACAGTGGCGACTCCACTGGGGATAAGAGAAGTTGATTTTGTTGGTCTTTTTGTTATTCTATTCTTTCTTATAATGATGTTATCCATTGCATCGTGTGCATGAGTTAGGACGCCTGTGTTACCCGTGTTATGTTATGTAAGGGATACCATACTTTCACTCAAGGTATGGAGATCGAGCATGGCATAACCAATCATAGCCTCGTACCATTTGGTATATTCTTGCTATGGGAACCTAAGCATTTTTAACCCAAATACTAAAGCTCATGTAATTGGCCTAGTTACTTTCCTTAGGTTTTTACCCCAAATGCATGTTGTTTGACTATGGTTAATTTATCTTGGTTTAAATCATGGCTTATTTGGTTTGTTCTTTTTCTAATATGACCTAAATACATTGTGAGCTCAAAATAAATTTTTCTTTAAAATCCAAAAGACCAAAGCTATTTTCAAAACTTTTCAAGATGGTCTTTGGACATAAGACTTTCTAAAAATAAATCAAAAATTCTTTTGCTCATGACCCAAATACTAAGCTCAAAATATGTTTTTTCTAAAATTTTTTTACAATGGGCTTAGAAACAAAATTATTTTCACCCAACCTTTTCTTACAAAGAGCTTGCAAAAATATTTAGGTCAATTATGAAATATCAAAAATCAATTGTGAGCCTAGTTTATACTAAGAGTAATTAATCATGGGCTTATTTTTGGCTTGAATCATTAGTTACTTTTTCAAGTGAGAAATCTATCTATAATAAACCTCTTAATTTAGTTTTAATCCAATATAGCATGAAAGCTACTTTGGTTGAATAAATGGATTAAAAGCCAATTAATGGGAATTATCATGGATTGATTTCCGTTTTCGAAAATATAACTATTGGTTGATACGTCCGAGGGAATTATTCGAAAGAAAGGTACCCTATGTTGGTATTTTGTTAACCATATACCTAGGAAAAGAGACTTGCCATTCGTGTGTGGATGTTATAAGGTTGGAAGGAACGTCCTATTTGTCCTTGTTTATCGATTGTTTGTGCATACATGCATACATTTGCATCTCATATCATTGATCCTTTCTGGCTCACATCCCTGGATTACGATAGTTCAAAAGCTTACGACAATCCGACCTACGCTGGAGATGAAGTATCTATCAATGACTCAATCACTTGCTCACCAAAAGTAATGGAGCCTGAACAAATTCAAGGAATGGTGGATGAAGCCCTTAATGCCAAAATAGAAGAAATAAAAGAGGCCCTAGCTGAGACCATGAAGAACCAATTGACTGCAATTTTAGAAAATCACGTCGAAGCATCTACTAGCACTAAGAAGTCAAAGGACAAAGGGAAGACTAAAATTGGTGAAGTAGCTTTTGATGATAAGGTGATCATTGATGATGATGATTGGGCTCAATACTACCAAGATCCTCAAGACAAAAAGGAGCCGAAGGTTGTTGAGAAGGAAACTATTGAAAAGACCGAGACATCTGATGTTGAGAAGATGATTGCTGATTTAGAAAAGAAATTTGAGAAAAAACTGAAAATCGAGGAAATGTCTGAGATCGACAAACTATTTGAGCTAGATGAAGAAGTTCCATATAAGTTCAAGATGTCATCTTTTGCGAAGTTTGATGGTACTGGAAACCCCCATCTCCATGTGAAGCAATATATCACTGCTATATAGTCTGCCCGAGCTACTAAGGCTCAAACTCTAAGGTACTTCATGCTCTCATTAGACCATATTGTCCAAAATTGGTTCAATACCTTGGAAGAAGGAACACAAAAGAGTTGGGATCTGCTATACAAAGCCTTTATCCAACAATATGGGTATAATGTCGAGATGGAAGTTACCTTAATGGAAGTGGAGTCCATAAGACAAAGGCAAAATGAGAATTTTGTGGACTATGTGAAATGATGGAGAAATAAGGCCGCTTTGCTCAAGAAAAGGCCCGACGAATCTGATCAAATAAGGATGATCGTGAGAGGCGTCCTGCCCAATCTCCGTGAAAGGATGTCTCACACCCTTATAAGGGATTTCAAAGATCTTCTCCAAGATGGTCTACAAATTGAAGAGTGGGAAAGGGAGAAAAGTCGCTTTTCAGCCTAGCAGTCAAAGCATGAAAAAAGAAGTTGATGTTAATGCGACCGGTCAAGGAAATAAAAGACAATTCTTAGAATTGGGGAAACCTCTATCTTGGATTTTAGCAAGCTGCAAAAGAAAGGGTTGTTACAACCGTTCGCTCCTCGACCTTTACATAATCCACTGCCACCAAACTTCAATGCCGAGACCTTCTGTCAATTTCATCAAATGCAAGGGCATGAAATAGATAAATGTGCTTTTCTAAGGCATGAGATCCAAGATTTGATTGATAGTGGTAGGCTACCCGAGCCTGATAAGCCCAATACCAAGAACAACCCTTTACCTAAGTTTGGAAGAGTACCTCCACCGGCAACCTTCATGGTGGGAAAAGGATTAGAAGAAGATTTTGTTTTATCATCTTTTCTAGATGGGAATATTGAAGATGTTAAAGGAAAAGAAGCTTAAACTCAATAAACTTTCCTTAGCTTGAATGTTGCTTTTTAATTTTACTTTCTTTAATATTTAATTTGAACAATTATGTTTTTCAAATTTAAATTTGTTTGAAATAAATTACTTTCATCAAAATTTTTGTTGGTTTTTGTTCATTTTGGTGCTCAACCAATGAGAAATCTATCTTGATGATTCATGAATTAATATATTTAGGCATCATGACTTGAATGACTTTACTAGGTAAGGGAATTGCTCTATAGCATTGAGTTGTGTATGCTTACTTAGAGAGGGCTCCTGCATAATTATCTTTGTCTAGGTCCTAGTCAGTCTTAGAACATGCTTTGACAAACTTTCGAGGCGAAATTGAACTCTGCTTATTTAAGAGAGAAATGATCTAGGCATTGTTTGGTTAGCCAACAACTAGTATCCACCTATTAAATATCAATCCCTGGTTGTCCCTTTGAGCCTTCATAAAATTTTAGCTTTCTTTTCCTTGGCATATAACCCTAATAACCTACCCTGAGCTGTTGTGATACTTTTGACAAGTCTTATGATCACTAAGGTGAAGAGGCAAGAAGATCAAAGAAAGCAATGATTAGTCAAAATCATGAAGATAGTTGAAGTTCTCAAGACCATAAGGGTAGTTGATGTTTTTAAGACCATAAGGGTAGTTGAAGTTTTCCTAATATTTCCAATATATCAAGATAGCATCAGAGTAACAAATGATTTATCCCTATTAAAGAAGATTTATACCACTCCACTCATCCATTATTGGAAATTCAAGTTGGTACAAATAAGACAACTATGTTTGAGCTAGAACCAAAAAAGGAAAGAAAGAAAGAAAAAGAAAGAAAGAAAAAGAAAGAAAGAAAAGAAAGAAAAGAAAAGAAAAGAAAAAAAGAAGAAAAGAAAAAGAAAACCCAAAATGGCGATTCAGAAAGCCAACTGAGTTCTCTTTTACCTAAAGCAACAAAAGGCTTCCATTTAGTTTTTAAGGACATTTTGACTTGATTTGGTCCAACCCAACCAAAGATTCAATCAAAATTGGAGAAAAAGGAGAAAGACCATCTAGTTCTTGAAAGTTCTATACTTGATAGTCCTACAAGGTAGAAGGACGAAATGATAAAATGCTCAAAGAAAGGGAAGAGTAAGAAAAATAAAAAGAAAGAAAAGGTAGAAGAAGAAAAGAAGAAAATTTGGGTACCAAACTTTATGCAAGAGCAAAGACTGTTCCAATCAAGATCCAGATTAATGCCAAGAAGACAGAGGGAATTTGGAGTCTAGCAAGATTGCTCCCAATTGTCTAAAGTTCCAATAAGAAATTTGTAGTGTGAAGGTTTTTCCTTTGTGTCACACCAGCTCCAATCTTAAAATGGCCTTCATTTAAACCCGTGTCCCTTATAGACCCTATTTCAAGCCTATTAAAGACCTGTTGATCTCTCTTGGTAGGTAGAGTCTATTAGTGGAGATAGTTTGAATAAGCATGCATATGAAATAGACAATATTTAAACTCAAATGAGATCTTTAGCCGAGTAATGTGTATGTGCCTATCTGAATTGCAATAGTTCTTGCTTAAATAGAAATAATTCTCAAGTTTAGTACGGTAACTAGGGTTGTCATGTTATAGATATGCTAATTTGAAAAATCAAGTCCTGAGGCACATTGAAATTGATTTGGCAAATCCCATATTTGATTTCAAAATAAAAAAAATAAAAATAAAAAATATTTTTGTCATACAAAGCTTTCAAGTTAAGGGGAGTATGTTGAACTGTTGAATCTCCAAAGGACACATTAGGAAAAGGAAATGATTATTGGCAAGGTCAAGAAGAAACTACCAACCGACATGCTGAAATATAGTTTGAAATGGATGCATCCCTGACTCTACTGCTTAGGGTCTCCACCACTAATGTTTTCAACATCTTGAAGAAAAAAGCCACAAATCCAAAGCTTTCAATCATTCCAATGCAAGACTTGAACAAGCGTCAAAAAGGAACCAATAAGAACACTTCTACTGATCACCTCGGTCTGTGAGTCGATGGAACGACTGTAAGTATTATTCATGCATATCATGCATACATGAACATATCACATCACACCTTCTTGTCTTGTATTGTATATTCTTTATTAAGGTAAATGGCAAACACCTTGTGAAGTAAACAATCAAAAGAAGATATCAAATCAGGAGGGCATAGAATCCTGTTTAGGATCGAGTATCCCAATCCAGTTTAGGATTGAGTATCCAAATCCAATTTAGGATCGAGTATCCAAATCCTGTTAGGATCGAGAATCCAAATCCAGTTTAGGATCGAGTATCCCAATCCAATTTAGGATCGAGTATCCGAATCTAGTTATGATCAAGTATCCCAATCCAGTTTAGAATCGAGTATCCAAATCCAATTTAGGATCGAGTATTCAAATCCTATTAGGATCGAGAATCCAAATCCAGTTCAGGTTCAAGTATCCCAATCCAAATTAGGATCGAGTATCAAAATCCAGTTAGGATCGAGTATCCAAATCCAATTTAGGATCGAGTATCCAAATCTCTTGGGTCCAGAACCCAAAACCTCAACCATCTTAAAAATTAAGTCTTATTGCTTTTCACTCTCTTTTACTAAAGTCTCCGATCGTTCAAGCAGGGGGCAAACTGTAGACCCTTAATTTTTTTACCCAATCCGGTCCAATATATTTTGATAAGTCCAAAATAATTTTTGTGTGGTCCAATATATTTTAATTAGTCCAAAATAATTTTTGTTATCTTAATTAAATAATATTTTCTTTAGTATTTATTTTTTTATAATTAATAAAAAATAAAAAATAATAATAATAAACAAATAAATAAAAATAAAAATCGGCGACGAAAACTCAGCGATGAAAAATTTCATCGCCAAAAGGGGGACGAAATTGCCTGCGAGCCATTTCACCCGCAGGATCCTGCGGGCGAAATGGCCCAAGGAAATTTCACCATCCCCAGCTCGCAGGTTCCCGCAGAAACTTTTTCTCCAGAGAAATTTTTCTACAGCAGTTTTTTTTCGCCAGCAAAATTTTTCCGACGCAAATTTTTTCCAAAACATAATTCAATTCGGTTTTGGTTTTATTTTCTTAATTAATGTTAGATTCCGTGAACAATTAAGATTAATCACCAAAATCATCTATAAATAGGACCAAAAATAACACAAAAAGGGGAAGGGAGTGAACTGAGAAAACTTTGAATCAATAGAAACCTTTAGCAGTGAAATCAATCAGACCTTTGAGAGAAGCAAACAAGCAATTCAATCCATCAAAGGCAAACCATCTTGCCTTTGTTCTTGTTCATCCATGAAGTAATTTTTGGTGGAACCAACAAACGAAGGTATGGATATCAAATCTTTTTTTTTACAGTAGCTTGAATCATTAAACTCTTTCTTTTGATTCTAAAAACCTTATAACCCTAATTTACTTTTTCTAAACTTTAGAACCTTAAATCGTCTCCTCTACTTTCAAAAACCCTAAATTACTTTTTCTGTTTCTTCAAAATATCAAAACCCTATCCTACTTTCCAAAACCTTAAATCATTTTATTAATTCCCCAAAACCCTAATCCGTTTTCCAATGTTTCAAAAGTTTAAAACCCTAAATTTAACTTACATCTTCTAAAAATCACATAAAGCTTTATAAAACTATAAATTATTTTTCCAAATTCTAAAATCAAATACATTCACCGAAACACTAAAAACCCTAATTCAACTTCAAAACCAAGACAGTAACCCAAAACTAGCTAACCTTAAACCCTAGTTTTCTATATTGTAATCTTTAAAACCTTAAAACCTTATAAATCTAAATATTAAAATTCAACATAGTAAATCCAAAATAATAATCCAGTAACCGTAAATCATAAACCTAATGTTTTAATATCCAAACCCTAATTTCATGATTTTTCCCCTCAAACCCTAATTTGGTTAATCAAATAACCTTATCAATCTCTTAAATTATAAAACTTTAATTCATTTCAATTCATTTAAAACTTACAGTAGCTTAAACCCACAAATTACAAAACCCTAAACATATTAAATAAAGAAACTTAAATAGAAATAGTAGCCCTAATTTGAATCTTTACTTGCTTTATGTAATTTTATATTTGATTATGTAGTCTATTATATGCTTTAATTTATTTTTAATGCTTTGTTCGTTTATTTAAGTTCAATGTTTGATTTATTTAGTTTATCATGGATGGATGTTTACATTCTATTGATGTTTAATATCTTTGATGAATGATTTATTTATGATGAATGGTTATTTACTTTTATCGATTTATTTAGATTTCCAAATGTTGTAAGAGGTATGTTTCCACTTGGTGGGTACCTCATTAGTTAAATATCATGTAATTTAAATTGCTTTTATATCTTAGACCAATGTAAATGACATGTTTCTACCTTTCGGTGGGTGTCCTATTTAGGCATGGATTATGTAAGGGCATGTTTCCATCTTCGGATGGGTGTCCATTTATTTGTTTTGCTTTGACATTATTTTGATTTTCAATATATCGATGCTTTATTTTAATTATTATGTGTAATATGCATAATATTGTTATATTTAAGAATTTTATAATATTAAGACCTGTAAAGGAGCCCGGTTCCAATGAACCAAGCATTGTGGGAGTGCTGGGCTATTTGTTACCTTCCGTACACGTACCCAACTTTTCAAACCCATTAGGGGGTTGGGGATTCCTTAGGAATCGAGTCATCAACCCCTTTCTTTTTTTCCCAGCCCGTCCGGATGGCGACTCCATTTTCTCGGGACTTAGGTCTGTGTTCTCTAAGGCCCCAAGCATAAACAGTGCCAAAGTCGCAAGAACCATTCCACCGGGAGTGGGGGCAAAAATCCCTGCTCACAGGCTGCTAACTCCAAATCATGAGTCGGGTAATTAGCTCATGAGGCTTCAACTATCGAGATGCATAAGCAATGACTCTACCCTCATACATCAAAAAATAATCTAAACCAATGTGTAAAGCATCACTGTATATCACATAAGGTTTACCTTCCATAGGTAGGGTAAGGACAAGAGCCTGAGTCAATATATCCCTCAGCTGCTCAAAACTCACCTGACACCGATCTGTCCACTCAAATCTAACCTCTTTCTGAAGTAATCTGGTAAGTGGTGTAACTATCATAGAAAAACCCTTCATAAACCAACAATAATGGCCTGCCAATCCCATAAAACTTCTAACCTCTGTCACATTCTTCGGTGGACTCCAATTCAAGATAACCTCAACATTACTAGGATCTACTCTAATACCTTCTATTGATACCACATGACCGAGAAAAGTAACCTGATCAAGCCAAAACTCATATTTAGACAGCTTAGAATACAACTGCTTCTTTCTCAAAGTCTATAATACAATCCACAGATACCTGTCATGATCTTCCTCTCTATATGAATACACCAGAATATCATCAATGAAGACCACTAGAAACTGATCTAAGTATAGTCTAAACACCATGTTCATCAAATCCATAAATGTTGCTGGTGTATTCATCAATCCAAAGGGCATCACCATAAACTCATAATGCCCATATCTCGTGCGAAAAGCTATCTTGGGTACATCTACATCTCTAACTCTCAACTGATTGTACCCTAATCTTAGATCAATCTTAGAGAATATCGATGATTCCTTCAACTGATCAAAGAGATCTTCTAACCGAGGTAAATGATTCTTGTTCTTAATGGTCACCTTATTCAATTACCTATAATCAATACATAATCTCAAGATTCCATTCTTCGTCTTCACAAATAAGACAGGTACTCCCCACAATGACACACTAGGGCAGATGAACCCTTTATCAAGCGATTCCTGCAACTGCACCTTCAACTCCTTTAATTCTGCAAGTGCCATCCAATAAGGGGTAATAGAGATGGGAGTGGTACCGAGCATCAGATCAATACCAAACTCCACCTCTCTCTCTCAAGAGGTACCCCTGGTAACTCATCAGGGAAAACATCTGAAAACACGACAACTATAGGTATACTGTCAAGCTGGAACCCCACTACTCTAGTATCTACAACATAACCAAGATATGCCTCGCATCCCTTCCGGATCATCCTTCTAGCTGATATAGCTAAAATAAATATGCATGAAAGATGTCTCTACTCACTAGATACCACCACATCTCTACTATCACATATTCTTAAGATAACATGTTTCTCTTACAGTCTACCATAGCCTCATGCCTGAATAACCAATCCATGTCCAAAATCAGATCATACTCCCTAAAAGGCATCTCAGTCAGGTCAACGAGAAACTCTTTCCTGAACAACAACTGGACTATCTCGGCGAACCCTGGTAACCACAACATTGTGCCCTAAAGGATTTATAACCAACACATTAAATCCTAGGGACTCCAAATGGATGTCACTCGCAGGCAAGATGGATGTACTAATGTATGAATACATCTATCCAAGGTCTATCAATGCAAGAACTAAAGTACCAAATAATGTAAAAATATTGGCTATAATAACTGAAGCATTTGGCTGTCTCTGCATCACATAAACTCATTGTGATGGTCCTACATCCTCTGGTCTACTCCCTGCTATAGAATCTCCTCTCTGACCAGACCCTGATCGACTACCTCTATCAAAACCTCTGCCACCATGACCAACACTGGGTCTATAAGCTGTTGTATCTGTCTATCTATCATCTTGTGGCTCTAAATAATCTCTAAGAAAATGGTCTGATGATCCACATCTGTAATATACTGTCGGCGCACCTGTCCTCCAGCATACACCTCTATGTGCCCTACCATAATGAGCATAGGTAGGTGGAGCGGGCCTCTGAGTCACTGGGGTCGGGGTACTAGCCACTGAGGCTGCAGGTCTCTGTCTCTGTCTCTGCTACTATGCTGACCTGCCAGGCTGCCTCTGGCTCCCACTAAACCTCTGAGGATATCCCCCTCGACCTCTCTTCACTGATGAAGACCCTGCCTCACCCTGGGGTCTCTTAACTCTGCTCTCCTCTACTCAGGCTGCTGCTGTAAGTCCCTGTGTCCTCTCTACACTCCTGGCAGCTGCAACTAACTGAGAAAAATCCTAATATTGGGAGCCTACCACTAAACACATGATAAAGGGTCTCAAGCCCTCCTCAAACATCCGGCATCTGTCAACCTCATATGATATAATCCCTCCAGCATACTGGCTCAGCCGGATGAACTTAATCTCATAATTACTCACAGTCCTCGTGTCCTGTCTCAAGCTCAGAAACTCCATCTTCTTAGCATCCTTTATTCTCTGGGAGTATACTTCTTCTTGAATTCCCATAGGAAATCGACATATGTCAAAACTGGTGGATCAGTTGTACCATGGCAAACCGTCTTTCACCACTCATAAGCATCCCCCTGTAAAAGAGATCTAGCATAATCAAACTTCTCCTCCAGACTAGCCTGCAGATGAATGAATAATATATTGACCCTGTCCAGCCACTGCTCTGCTACAGTCAGGTCTATAGAGCCAACAAAATTTGTGGCTCCAAACTTCCTCAGCTTATCATACTTCAGTGTCGGCAACTGCTGCTGCGGCTATGGCTGCTAAACCGAAGCATGTCTCAACAACTCCACTATCTGCCATATCCAGCCCGGGGGAACCTCCTCTGTTGCTGGTCTAATAGGAACAGAAGTAGATGCCTCTTCAGCAGACTCAGCTCTAGCTCCAACTCTGTACTCATCAGGAGCTACACTCTCTGCAGTACCCTCTATAGACTGGTGAGTCTGAGATGCCATAACTGTCTGTATCTACAAATACAGTAAAAATTGTCACATCAAAGATCAAATATAATTCCAGCGCCAATGGATGTATCACAATTTAAAACCATAATTAAAATATCCAATTTTTCACTCTAAAACCCACTTAGATAGAGAACCTCTAACCTAGGCTCTGATACCAAAATAAATATAATACCCTTATACCCTATATATGTATAACACATACATCCAATTTATGTAAAATATGCATATATGATATAAAAATGTCATAACCTGGTTTACTAAAAATTTTCACATTTCTAGTTTAAAATCTCAAATACTTTAAAATGTATATTTAAAAAAAAATAAAATATTCTTTACAAATCCTAGGCTCCAAAATAAGTATTTTATATGAAAATCTCTGAAAAATATTCACTAAAGGTTTATCTGTAATTTGGACAACATAAATTTTAAATAGTTACACAACCGACATAAAATACTCCCAATAAAATATATCACACATTTCCACAACTTTTCAATTTCTCTACATTTCCTCAAAACATTTATACATATAAATATATATATATATATATATATATCAAAAGCACATATAAAACCCACATTGTACAATTTATCCAAAAAATACTTTATAATTTACAATTTATGTAACACCCTTATACCCTATATACGTACAATACATATTTCTAACATATGTAAAATATGCATATACGATACAAAAATGTCTCAAATCGATTTAATAAAAAATTTCACATTTCTGATTTAAATTTTCAAATACTAAATCTATAAAATTAAATAATATATAAATATTCTTTACTTGTTATAGGAACCCAAAATAAACATTTTATATAAAAATCTCTGAAAAAAAATTCGTCAGAGTTTTGTCTGTAATTTGGATATTTCCAAAATTTAGCAAAATACAATCTGCATCAGAAAACACTCCCAAATAATTTCAAATCACCATTTCACCCATACTCCTTAATTTCACCAAGTTTCTCAAATATTTATATATATATATATATATATAATTTAGAATATATTTAAACCCCCATTTCAAATAACTTAACCCAAACATTCTTTATAGCTTATAATACATAAAATCCAAAAACATGATATAATATGCATAATACCTAAAATATACAATAATATAAAATATATGCATGTTGCTAATAGTGTTTCTGATCTTGATATTAACTCTACCAACACAACCACAAGTCTAGACCCGATCTGGTCTAGAAGAACTCTCCGGCTCAGCCGAAACTACCTTGTCACCTACGCGATGTAAACAATCGTGCTAAGCCAAAAGTCTAGTGATACAAACTTAATAACAATAAAACTCAAATGCAATGCCAATGTACAATGCATATGGATATCATATCATTCCATTTTCTCATACTTTTCAAATATTTCACAATCCACAATTCATATAAAAACAAACACAAGCATGGGCCCAAAGATAACTAATATGCTATTCAAATTCCAGAGTTACTATTTTGGTCTATAATGACACCATGTGTCTAGCCCCGTAGGCAAAATATCAATGTAATAGTCCAACTAGGTCTGAGCTTACGACCCAATTATTTTACCCAGCCCAGCTTTAAGGACTTATTTTTAAGGCTTACGACCCGGCCATTTCACCTCAAAAATATTTTCACAGTGACGCCCGGCGTTTTATCTGTAGGCAAATCATAGACATGCCGACAAATACAGAACTCTAAAAATTGAATAACATACTAGGCACACAATTTATTCATATTTCTCATTTATATCGATATCGATATCAATTATTTCATTATGTTTCCACATATCTCATTACATTATACCATATTTTTTCATTTACAACACATTACCCAATTACTTTGGGTATTTCCACATAATTCACATATTAATCACATTTAATATAATCTAGCCAATACCAATGGCTTTTTTAACAATGCACTTAATGCATACACAACAAATGGCATTATCCAAACACTTTAGGTCATTTTCACATAACACACTATTTCATATTTTACACAATTTAGCCATTTTCAATGGCTTTTCACAATGTATTTAACACATATATGACATTACAAATGTCATAGCATATTATTCATACATAACCAATATATCAAGTAGCTTAACATATTTTTCCAACCAAAATGTGTTAATCCTAAATGTCATGCAAACATAACCAATGTATTCAAAGTTTGTACTTACCTCAAATAGCAACCAAAACAAGCTTAAAACAACCTCCAATCCTATCCTTTCAACTTGCCCTTCACCACTTGGATGAAGCAAATCAACCTCCCTCAATGCCTAAACCAAATGTGATAGCAAATAATCATTTAGTATCACATTTAATGGCATTTTCAATATTAAACCATAATTAAATCCCATCCAAGCAAAAATCCAAAATTTAAGGCTAACCTCACTTTAATTTTGGATTCTCATACTAGGCCATTCATTTTAATATATTAATTTTATTTATATTATTAAAAGCCTATTTTAATACATTTAAACAATTTACATTACAAAAACACACTCTTATACACAAAACCCTAAAATAGCATAACCTTCCCGCATTGAAGGTTTTCCATTCCAACACAATTCATTAATCATTTTAAGCTTATATTCATCACTTATATCACCAAACAACACACTTAAGCCAATAAAATCAAACAATTCTACAACTTTGGAAAAATCACTTTTCCAAAACCCTAAATCACGCTTCCATTCTCAAACTCCAACCAAATACAACCAAATCCAATATTTGACTTTAAAATATTTGTTTATGCAT
Source organism: Garcia nutans (assembly GCA_947685225.1). Lineage (NCBI taxonomy): Eukaryota > Viridiplantae > Streptophyta > Magnoliopsida > Malpighiales > Euphorbiaceae > Garcia > Garcia nutans. The sequence goes on from CANTUV010000013.1 coordinate 33,978,639, forward strand.
CAAAACAACTCATTTATAATTAATTTGTACAATTAAAACACATGATTCTAAGAATCCAAATTTTTCATAACCCTAAATTCTCTCTCTTCACCCAACTCATCCCAAGCTTAATTCTTTCTTCCATTTAACTTGAAAATCATTAATAATTAATAAAAATAGCTTCATTCATACCCAATTAAACAATTAAAACATGCTAATAGAAAATTTTAAAATCCACATATTCATACTTTCATAGAAGATCAAAAATTAAGAAAAGAAGCTTACTAACCTATTGGAAATCCATCAAAACTTCAATTAATTCTTGAAAATTCTTTTCAAAATGAGTATTTGGATGAAGAAAAATCACTCCCATGGAGCCATTGAATTTCATTTTTTTTTTTTGAAGAAGAAGAAGACTAGTTTTTAATTTCTCTTTCCTTTCATCCAAAAATTATAACCATATATATATATATATGTATGTATATATATTTTAATATTTAATTATTTAACTATTTTGATAATTTTAAATTTTTAAGATTTAATTACTAAAATACCCTTTTTACTTTGACTTTTGACTTTTCTTTTAAAAAGTGTTGACTTTTATATGTTGTATATATTTTGTATATATATCATATATATATTCCACTTTTTCATTTAAAATTTCTTCATTTTTCATTTAAAACCATTAATTTAATTTATCCAATTTAATTATAATATATTTTATCAAATTTTCAAAAATTAGAAATTTTCAAAAAAATTTGGGATATTACAATTCTCTCCCCCTAAAATAAATTTCGTCCTCAAAATTACATGCTCTCAAGTCTGGAATAATTGAAAAAATTGACTATGCATCGTCTGCTCAGTCTCCCATGTCGCCTCCTCAGTGGAAACATTTCTCCAAAGGACTTTCACAAGTGGCAACCTCTTATTCCTCAATTCTTTAACCTCTCGTGCCAAAATCGCTATAGGTTCTTCCTCGTAAGTCAGATCTGGACCTACCTCAATAGACTCCACTAATAGGATATGAGATGGGTCAGACCTGTATCTTCGAAGCATCAAAATATGGAAGACATTATGAATTCAATCCATTAGAGGTGGCAAAGCTAGTCTATAAGCCACTAGACCACTCTCTCCAACACCTCATATGGTCCTATGAAACGAGGACTCCACTTCCCTTTGTGATCGAACCTCAGAATCTTCTTCCATGGAGACACCTTCAGAAATACTTTATCTCCCACACTGAACTCTATGTATCTTCTCTTCAAATCTAAATAGGATTTATGTCTGCCTGAAGCTGCTTTCAAACAACCCCGAATCACCTTCACTTTCTCTTATGTTTTCTTAATCAAATCGGGATTGACCAGTTTATCTTCTCCAACCTCATCCCAAAACAAAGGTGTCCTGCATCTTCTGCCATACAAGGCCTTATAAGGAGCCATCCCAATACTGGACTGATGATTGTTGTTATAAGCAAACTCAATTAGAGGCAAAAATATGTCCCAATTCCCAGTAAAATCAATGATGCAGCTCCTTAACATATCCTCAAGAATTTCTATCACTCTCTCTAAAGATGGAAAGCAATACTAAAATACAATTGAGAACCCAAAGCATTATGCAAACTCTTATAAAACCTTGAAGTAAACTGGGGATCTCGATCCGACACTAAAGAAATTAGGACTCCATGCAACCTCACTATCTCACTGATATACAGCTCAGCCAACCTCTCAAGAGAATAATCCATCCAAATTGGAAGAAAATGAGTTATCTTCGTCATCCAATCAACTATCACCTAGATTGCATCATGCTTCTTCTAGGTCAAAGGTAGTCTAGTCACAAAATTCATTATCACTCGCTCCCATTTCTACTCGGGCACTGATAAAGGTTAGAGGAACCCTGAAGGAACCTGGTGCTCAGCATTCACTCTATGGCAAGTCCCTCTTCATACCTAACCACCAATAATGTCGCTTCAAGTCCTTATACATCTTGGTGCTTCTAAGGTGCATAGCATAAAGTGACTGATGTGCTTCCTTAATATCATCCTTTTTAATTCTGCATTATCAGGAATACACAACCTATCTCTGTACCATAGACTGCCATCATCCCTCGCAAAAAAGTCTCGACTCTCCCCCTTCTGACAAACCAACACACTTTTTTTAATTCTCTCATCTGCCAACTGAGCCTCCCTAATATGATCCAACAAGACTGGCCTCAACTGCAACTGAGTCATCAAAGTACCATCATCACAAGACTCAAATCTAGCATGCAACACTCTCAACTCAACAAGCAATGAGAGCGAATAAGCAATCAAACCTGCCAAAGACTTTCGACTCAAGGCATCAGCAACAACATTTGCCTTACCAGGATGATAATCAATCAAACAGTTGTAGTCTTTAATCAACTCTAGCAACCGTCTCTGCCGAAGATTCTCTCTGAACACCTAGGTATTTCAAACTCTTGTGATCCGTATAAATCAAACACTTCTCCCTATATAAGTAATGCCACCAAATCTTCAAGACAAAAACTATGGTTGCAAGCTCCAAATCATGAGTCGGGTAATTCAGCTCATGTGGCTTCAACTGTCGAGAGGCATAAGCAATGACTCTACCCTCCTACATCAGAACACAACATAAATCACTATGTGAAGCATCACTGTATATCACATATAGTTTACCTTCCACAGGCATGGTAAGGACAGGAGCCTGAGTCAGCATCTCCCTCAACTGCTCAAAACTCGCCTAACACCAATCTGTCCATACAAATCTAACTCCTTTCCAAAGCAATCTGGTGAGTGGTGTAGCTATCAAAGAAAAACCTTTCACAAACAGATGATAATAGCCTGCCAATCCCAGAAAACTTCTAACCTCTGTCATAGTCTTTGGTGGACTCCAAATCAAGATAGCCTCAACCTTACTCGGATCAACTCTAATACCCTCTGTTGAAACCACATGGCTAAGAAAAGCTACCTGATCGAGCCAGAACTCACACTTAGACAACTTAGCATACAACTGCTTCTCCCTCAGAGTCTATAATACAATCCACAAATGCCTATCATGATCCTCCTCATTATGCGAATAGACCAAAATGTCATCAATGAAGACCACCACAAACTGATCTAAATATGTTCTAAACATCCTATTTATCAAATCCATAGAAGCTACTGGTGCATTCGTCAATCCAAAGGGCATCACCAGAAACTCATAATCCCCATACCTCGTGTGAAAAGCTATCTTGGGTACATCTATATCTCTAACTCTCAACTAATGGTACCCTGATCTTAGATCAATCTTAGAGAATATTGCTGCTCCCTTCAACTGATCAAAGAGATCATCTATCCAAGGCAAAGGATACTTGTTCTTGATGGTCACCTTATTCAACTGCCTATAATCAATACACAATCTCAAGGTGTCATCCTTCTTCTTCACAAACAACACAGGCTCTCCCCATAGGGATACACCAGGGTGGACGAACCCTTTTTTCAATAAATCCTGCAACTGCACCTTCAACTCTCTCAAATCAGCAGGTGTCATCCGATAAGGAGTAATAGAGATAGGAGTGGTACCAGGAAACAAATCGATATCAAACTCCACTTCTCTCTCAGAAGGCACCCCTAGCAACTCATCAGGAAAAACATCTGAATACTCGGCAACTATAGGTATACTGTCAAGCTGGGACCCCACTACTATGGTATCTACAACATGAGCAAAATAAAGCCTCACATCCCTTCTGAATCATCATCCTAGCTGAAATAGTTGAAACAAATATGGATGAAAAATACTTCTGCTCACATCCCTACTATCACGTGTTCTCAAAGTAACACATTTCTTCTGACAATCTACCATAGCCCCATGCATGGATAACCAATTTATGCCTATTTCTTCTCATCAATTGTTGGTCTCACAGACATAGAAACAGATGCCTCACCAGCAGACAACTCTAGCTCCATCTCTACCCTCATTAGGAGCCACACTCTCTACACTACCCTCTGCAGACTGATGCGTCCGAGACGCTATAACTATCTATATATGCTAATACAGCAGAAATTACTATATCAGAGATCAGAAACTGTCAGTGACAATGCATGTATTACAATTGAAAACTATTTTAAAATCCCCCATTTTCTCTCTCTATCAACCCACCTAGGTCGAGAACCTTAACCTGGCTCTGATATCAAAATAAATGTAACACCCTTATACCCTATATATGTATAATACATATTTTTAGCATATGTAAAATGCGCTTATACGGTACAAAAATGTCACAAACCGGTTTAATAAAAATTTTCACATTTCTGATTTAAATTTTCAAATACTAAATCTATAAAATTAAATAGTATATAAATATTCTTTACTTATTATAGGAACCCAAAATAAACATTTTATATGAAAATCTCTGGAAAAAATTCGTCAGAGTTTTATATGCAATTTGGACATACCCAAAATTCAGTAAAACACAACCTGCATCAGAAAACACTCCTAAATAATTTCAAATCACCATTTCACCCATACTTCTCAATTTCACCAAGTTTCTCAAATATTTATATTTATATATATATATATATAATTTAGAACATATTTAAACCCCCATTTCAAATAACTTAACCCAAACATTCTTTATAGTTTACAATACATAAAATCTAAAAACATGATATAATATGCATAATACCCAAAATATACAATAACATAAAATATATGCATGTTGCTGATAGTGTTTTTGATCTTGATATTAACTCTACAAACACAACCACAAGTCTAAACCCGACCTGGTCTAGAAGAACTCTCCAGCTCAGCCAAAACTACCTTGTCACCTACATGATGTAAATAATCGCGCTAAGCCAAAAGCCTAGCGATACAACTTGATAACAATAAAACTCAAATGCAATGCCAATGCACAATGCATATTGATATCACATCATTCCATTTTCTCATACTTTTCAAATATTTTACAATTCACAATTCACATAAAACAAACACAAGCATGGGCCCAAAGATAACTAATATGCTATTCAAATTTCAGAGTTACTGTTTTGGTCTATAATGACACCATGTGTCTAGCCCTGTAGGCAAAATATCAATGTAATAGTCCAACTAGGTCTGAACTTACGACCCAGTCATTTCACCCAACTCAGCTTCAAAGACTTATTTTTGAGGCTTACGACCCAGTAATTTCACCTCAAAAATATTTTCACAGTGACACCCAGCGTCTAGCTCGTAGGCAAATTATAGGTATGCAGCAAAACACAGAACTCTGAAAATTGAATAACATACTAGGCACACAATATATTCATATTTCTCATTTATATCGATATCAATTCATTTCATTATGTTTCCACATATCTCATTACATTATACCACATTTTTGTATTTACAACACATTACCCAAATACTTTTGGGTATTTCCACATAATTCACATATTAATCACATTTAATGTAATCTAACCAATACCAATGGCTTTTTTAACAATGCACTTAATTCATACATAACAAATGGCGTTACCCAAACACTTTGGGCCATTTTCACATAATACACATATTTCACATTTTATACAATTTAGTCATTATCAATGGCTTTTCACAATGCATTTAACACATATATGACATTACAAATGTCATAGCATATTATTCATGCATAACCAATGTATCAAGTAGCTTAACACATTTTTCAACCAAAATATGTTAATCCTAAATGTCATACAAATATAACCAATATATTCAAAGTTTGTACTTACCTCAAATAGCAACCAAAACAAGCTTAAAACAATCTCCAATAACTTGTCCTTCACCACTTGGATGAAGAAAATCAACCTCCCCCAATGCCTAAACCAAATGTGATAGCAAATGATCATTTAGTATCACATTTAATGGCATTTCTAATATTAAACCATAATTAAACCAAGCAAAAATCCAAAATTTAAAGCTATCCTCACTTTAACTTTGGATTCTCATACTAGACCATTCATTTTAATATATTAAGTTTATTTATATTATTAAAATCATATTTTAATACATTTAAACCATTTACATTACAAAAACACGCTCTTATACACAAAACCCTAAAATGGCATAACCATCCCCCATTGAAGGTTTTCCATTCCAACACAATCCATTAATCATTTTAAGCTTATATTCATCGCTAATAATCATTAATAATTAATCAAAATAGCTTTATTCATACCCAATTAAACAATTAAGTCATACTAATAGAAAATCTCAAAATTCACATATTCATAATTTCATAGAAAATCAAAAATTAAGAAAAGAAGCTTACTAACCTATTGGAAATCCATCAGAATTTCAATTAATTCTTGAAAATTCTTGTCAAAATGAGTATTTGGATAAAGAAAAATCACTCCCATGGAGCCATGAAATTTCAATTTTTTTTTTAAGAAGAAGAAGAAGAAGAAGAAGAAGACTACTTTTTAATTTCTCTTTCCTTTCATCCTTTAATTATAACCATATATATATATATTAATATTTTAATAATTATTTATTTAATAAATGAAAATTTCAAAAATTCCTCTTCCATTCAAAAATTATTTATTTTTGAATCAATTTAATAATTTTGAATTTTTAAGATTTAATTACCAAAATACCCTTTTTTATGTTGACTTTTGACTTTTCTTTAAAAAATTGTTGACTTTTATTTGTTGTATATATTTTGTATATATCATATATATATTCTATTTTTTCATTTAAAATCCCTTCATTTTTCCTTTAAAACCATTAATTTAATTTATTCAATTTAATTATAATATATTTCATCAAATTTTCAAAAATTAGAAATTTTTAAAAAAATTTTGGGATATTACAATGTATATTCCGAAAACATAATATAATATACATATTATCAAAATTACTATAATATAAAATATATACATGATGACAAATGACTCTAATCTTAATGCACCCAAAATTAACTCAACAAACAACCTCAAATCTAGACTCGACCCGGTCTAGAAGAACTCTTTGGCTCAACCGGATCTCTCCTGTCACCTGCACGATGAATTACATTCGTACTAAGCTAAAAGGCCAGTGGTAAAAACTATGATAATAATAAAGCATAAAAACAATATCAATGCATAATGCATTTATATGTTATGTCACAATGTGGCATTCAATTCCATTTTATTATATAATCTTTAATCTTTTTATAATTCACATAAACACATACACAAGCATGGGCCCAAACAAACTAATACATTATTCAAATTCCAGAGTTACTATTTTGGTCCAAATTGACACCAAGTGTCTAGCTCCGAAGGCAAATCATATATTAGTGACGCCTAGTGTCTAGCCCGAAGAAAAATCATAAATCAATAACTCATAGTGTCTAGCCCCGAAGGTAAATAATGAGGATAATCTCATAGGCATGCCGCCAAATACAGAACTCTAAAAATTGAATAACATACTAGGCACACAATTAATTCATATTTTCCCTAATTAATTTTTTCTCATTTTCTCATAATCAATTAAGCACATTGCCTCATTTTCTCATTTTTATCATTTATATCAATGTCGATTCACCTTAATTCATCATATTTCATCACAATATATGACATTTCACATTAAAATTACATAATTCACATTTTACTCAATTTAGCCATTTACAATGGCTTTTCATAATACATATAATGCATACATAACTACTCACATGTCATAGCACAATGTTCAATATATCAAGTAGCTTAATATATTTTTTTATCCAAAATCTGTTAGGCCAAATGCAATGCAATCACATTCCATTTATCAAGAGTTTGTACATACCTCAATAAGCTCTCAAATGCAAGCTAAAAATCTCTCACAAACCTTCACTTCTAAGTTGTCCTTCAACACTAGGGTTGGGCAATTCACCTCTCTTTGATGATTATTTAAAATGTGATCAACTACAATCATTTAATATCACATTTTAAGGCATTTCCAACATTAAACCCTAATTAAACATCACTCTAATCAAAACTCCAAAATTTAGCCTTTCCTTACTTTAACATTGAACTTCCATTTTAATCCATTTAAATTAATGTTTTAAGTTTATTTATATTATTAAAAACATATTGTAACATGTTTCAATCATTCACATTAATTAAATACACAATCTTATACAAAACCATAAAATGGCATAACCTTCACCAATGAAGGTTCTTCATTCCAACTTATTCCAATTATTAATCCAAGCTTATTTCCATCACTAATATCATGACATAACATGATTTAAATATTAAAATCAAACAATTCACTATTCTTTAAAAATTCCCTTTTCAAGACCTTAAATCCAACACTACTTCATCCAACCTCTATCCAAACTTAACCAAATCTATCATTTGACTTTAAAATCCTTGTTTGTGCATTAAAAAAACACATGTGAAACCAAATTGAATAATTAAAACACATGATTTCAAAAATCCAAATGTTCCACGGCCCTAAATCATGTTCTTCCTCCAAACTCCATTCAAACTTAGTCATTTCTTCAATCCAACTTAAAAATCATTAATAACTAATCAAAATAACTTCATACATACCCATTCAAGCAATTAAATCATGCTAATTCAAAATTTCAAAATCCACATAATCACAATTTCATGAAATTCCAAAGAATTTGCAAATTTGGTAAAGAAACTTTACCAATTGATGAAGAATTCCCAAAAACTCGTCTTGAATCCTTAAAATTCTTTCAATTATGGATGCTTGGAAGAAGAAAAAGCTTGGCTTGGTTGGTAGTGGAGGTTCGGTAACCTTAAGAAGAAGAAGAAGATGAAGACAATTTTTTTTTAATTTCTCTTTCTTTCCACTTTCAAAAATAACCATATATATTTTATTATATTATTAATACTTAATTAATTATTTATTTATTTAAAATTCACAATTAGCTCTTCCATCCAAAAATAATTTATTTTAAATTTATTTAATTAATTTTAATTTTACAAAGTATAATTACCATTTTGCCATTTGCCATTTGACTTTTCTATTTAATAGTTGACTTTTGTATATGTTATGTATATTCAATATATATTTCACATATACTCATTACTTTTTCACATAAAATCCTTCAATTTTTCATTTAAATTATTAATTTAATTTAATTTAATTTAATTTATTTAATTTCAAAAATTAGGGATATTACATGTCCTTTCCCACATTCATCATGACATATATGACTTACAAGGAAAATTTAATTTTCATCAATGTGAGTTAAGTGAATGGGATATGAGTGAGCATGTTGAATATTCTTATGAAGGATCCTCACCATCCTCACATGACTCCTCTCCAACTCCTTCTCTTGGTGATGATGATGAAAGAACTCTAACTCCTCCACCACCATCAAGAAAAGGAAAAGAAAAGGTTTTAGATTAATCATTTTCATGTGTTTTTCTTTCAATTGGAATCAAATTTATTTTTCTCTTGTATTCACTTTTATTGTTATCAGTGAACTTTATCTCTTTTATCATAATTTTGTTTTTATCTTTTTCAAAGGGGGAGAAACATATATGTGATTGAATTTAAATTATTGAATTGTCAAAAGGGAAGATAAACTTGATTGTAACAAGAAAAGAAAACAACTTGGTATCAAGAAAAGAAAAAAAATTGCATGCATCAATTGTGAAATTATCTAACATAGGGGGAGAAAATTTATTATCATTGCATTAATTGCTTCATGCATTTGATTATGTTTAACTTAAATTCAATTTGATTGTCAAAGTCAAAAAGGGGGAGATTGTTGAGATTGATGGACAATCAAACTCTATTTTGATGATTGACAATCAAATTGATAAGGAACTAATGATTTCAAACAAGTTTACTTTTGCAAAGTTAGAAACCGAGAAGCTTTATGTGACCGCCCAAAATATCGAGGGATCACAAAAATGTAGTAGAAAGCATAGAACCAAAAGGACATATGAAACACTGATATACCGAGCAAAAATGGCAAAATCGAACGGGAATATGACATACAAACTTGCTGAGCAAAAAGCGTAAAATAGAACAAACATATAGAATGTCGAGCTAAATATAGAACCACCGAGCTAACAGCAGCTCGAACAGCCAAAGAGGAGAGCATGAAGTTGCTGAGCTAAGAAAGTATTGCATCTAAATACCGAGCTAGACGAGCGAAGTACGAAAAACTGAACTAAGTCCTCAATTTTCACAGAAAAAGATAACAATCTTAATTAGCGGTGAAGTTAGGACGCCCAATAAGCATGCGACCATACGCAAGCACAGAGCGACCGCACCAAATCAAGGTAAAAATTCATGAACTCACAGAAAGGATAGTGACCTTAGTGAGCGGTGAATTCAGGATACCAGAACTTCATGTGACCGCCCATGACACTCGAGCAAGCGCACCTAATAAAGATGTAAAAGTCCAAAAAGAACTGAAGAGATAGTGGTAAGCTCTCACGGTGCTTCCTCGACACTCAAATCCTTTTGCAACTGCTCATAAGAACCAAGCGATAGCACATGTCTGGCATATTTGAATCTTAGTGTCAAATACCTCGGACCAATGATAACTAAACAAGTGGATGAAGAAATTTGAATTCAACGATAACTTTGTGAAGAGCGACTGCACGATATGAAAGTATGGGCAAGCTAGATTCTGTCAGACAACAAAATCCGATCATTGGAACTAGCCGTTACACAAAGCTTTTGAACTATGCGATTGCACACTGAGCTCCAACCATAGAATTAGTGGAAAAGAAGCACTAAACATATGGAACCCACTTCAAAGGGCTAGTTTAAGCCAAATGGCTATAAATACCACATTAAACTTCATTTTTATGGTTAGAGAATACTTTGATTATTATTGTAATTTCATTAAACAATATTTTGCATTATCTTGTCTAAAGATCAAAAGATCAAATATGAAAAATCTTAGAGTATTCAGTGTGAGCATTAAACATCATTAAAAGTTTGAGTGTGAGCTTAAAAATACTTAGGTTGTGAGAGTGAGCCTGGGAAAACTCTTGTAAGGGTTGTGAAAATTGATCTCAAACCATTTGTAATAGTTTGGTGTGAGCTAGGGAAAACACCAAGTTAGAGTTAAGCTTGTAAAAACTCAAGGCTAGTAGAACCTTAACAAGTTGTTAAGGAAGTGGATGTAGGATCGAGGTAAATTTGAACCACTGTAACTCTTTGTGTTCTTTCTTCTCAACTATACTCCAACTTCATCTACATCTTCTTCTTCTTCATCTCTTATTTTTGAATTTTAAATTTACCATCATTCTTCATATTAACCAATTCACCCCCCTCTTGGTTGCTAGTTTGGGATAACATATTGGTTTGTTTGATTTATGGTATGACATTATTTACTTTAAATTATTTGTACTATGGATATTATCATACTAATTTAAGAGTTTAATAATATTTAGACTTGAAAAGGAGGCCAGTTCCAATGAATCGAGTATTATGGGGGTGCTAGGCCACTTTCCACATTTTCTATGCGTACCCAACTTTATGAATCCAGTAGGGGTTGGAGATTCCTTAGGAATCGAGTCAGTCATTCCTTCTATCTTCTTCCTAGCTCGTCTGGGTGGAAACTCTAATTCTCCAGGCTTAGGCCCGTATTCTCTAAAGCCCAGAGCCTAACAGTGCTAAAATATAATACACTTATACCATATAAACGTGTAGTACACACACTCTCAATATGTAAGATATGCATTTACAGTATAAAAATGTCACAATCTGATTTAATAAAAACTTTCATATTCCCTTATTACTCAAAATATTTGTATTTATATAGATGTATATATGTATCAGAATACATGATATCTCACATTATTTCATTATTTAAAATACTCTTTATAATTTACAGTATATACTTACATACTCTCAAAACATAATATTAAAATATACATTAATATAAGATTTATACATGCTGGCAAAGTGACTCTGTTCTTGATGTAGCAATATGCTTCAAGCTCAACCAACAAAAGCCTAGACCTAATCATATCTAGTAGAACTCTCTGGCTCTATCGGATAACCTCTGTCACCTGCGAGATGAATTATAATCGCGCTAAGCCGAAGCCTAGTGGTACAAACTTTGATAATAATAAAATTCAAAAATAATGCCAATGCAGAATGTTCATATGCTATGTCATCACATGATATTCAAGACCACTTTTAGATATATGCTTGCATCACTTGATAATTCACACAAATACATACACAAGCATGGGCCCAAACAACTAATACATCATTCAAATCTCAGAGTTACCATTTTGGTCTATAATGACACCATGTGTCTAGCCCTGAAGGCAAAATATCAATGTAACAGTCCAACTAGGCCTAGGCTTATGACTCGATCTTTTCACTCAGCCCAGCTTTAAGGACTTATTTTTGAGGCTTATGACCTGGTCTTTTCACCTCAAAAATATTTTCACAGTGACGCCAAGCGTCTATCCCCATAGGCAAATATAGGCATGCCGCCAAACACACAACTCTGAAAATTAAATAACATATTAGGCACACAATTATTTCATATTTTCATTATCAATCTCTTTCTCATTTTCTCATAATCAAGCTAGGCATATTGCCTTATTTATTTCATTTATATCAACATCATCATATAATCATAATGTATCTCATTTTATACAATCTAGCCATCACCAATGGCTTTACATAATATCTTTAATGTATAAACCACATTACCCAAACATTTTGGGTCATTTTCATATTTTGCACACAGTTCACATTTCATTCAATTTAGCCATTAACAATGGCTTTTCACAATGCATATTAATGCATACATAGCAATTTACATATTTTAGCATCATGTTCATGAATACATAATGTATCAAGTAGTTTAATACATTTTCCATCCAAAATGTGTTAGGCCAAATGTAATGCAATCGCATTCCGTTTATCAAAAGTCTGTACATACCTTAGGAAACACTCCAAAACAAGTTTTAAAACTTCCTCTAACCTTCTCTTCCAAGTTGCCCTTTAACACAAGGATTAGGCAAACTACTCTTTCTCAATGCCTATACCAAAATGTGATCATAAACAACCATTTAATATCACATTCTAAGGCATTCTCAACATCAAATAATTTAAATAGGAATTACAAATGAAAAATAAAGAAAAGAGTTATTCTCAAGTGACACGCCCAACAACTACTGACCTTGTCACTAACCCAATCACACAGAAGCTTTGACATGTCCAATGACATGGGCATGTCACTATCCATGTCATTCATTCTACCTCATAGAAACTTTGACACTCTCAATAACACGGGCATGTTCATGGCAGTGTCAATTATTTTGCCTTACAGAAGCTCGACACGCTCACTGACATGGTCGTATTAATGGTCGTGTCATCAACGTTGAACTCAACACCATTGACACTTCCAACAATATGGCCATGTCAGGCAAAAGTCCTGCATTCCAAACTTTCAACCATATGAACACAAACATTCCAAACTCAACACTACAACACCCTTAATCATCATCTTAATTTATATCCATAATTCACCCATAAAATTCAACACTTATATAACTCCAACATATCATAACTATCATCTTATTCAATCAATCATCACTTTCTCTCATAACACATTCAAAGAAGAAGAAAGAAAAGAAATCTCTTCTCTTTCAATCCAACCTTAAAAATCATCATTAGCTACTCACAACATCTTCATACATATTCAAATAAGCCATCAAAACATGCTAATACAAAATCTCCAAAAATCCAAATATCATATTCTTCCATAGAATTCCAAAGAAACTTATAAGATGATAAAGGAACTTACCAATTGATGAAGAATCTTCTAAATCTTCACTTGAATCCATGAAATCTCTTCAATTCTTTATGTATGGAAGAAGAACTCTCCTCTAGACTCTCTCTCTCTCAAACTCATGCCAAAGAAGAAGGAAGAAAAGAAAAGACTCTTCTCTTTTCTTTCATCCTTATCTATTTATATATAACAATAATAATAATCCACTATTCAATTCTTTATACTATATATATATATATGTAATGTATATCTTAGGTATATGTATATGCCATATTTCCATCAAATATATTTCAAATATCTAGTTTAATTTTTCACTTAAAATCCTTTAATTTTCCATTCAAATCATTTATTTAATTTATCCAAATTTATTTTATTTTATTTAATATTCAAAAATTATGGGTATTACAAAAGTTGCAAGCACCATTCTATAGGGAGTGTGGGAGAAAATCTCCGCTCATAGCTGGGGTTTTAAGTTAAGTAGAATTATAAATTGAGTATATGCATTGTAGGTATAGTATTATGAATGAAGAAAGTGGAAAAGTTGTTTTAAACAAAGTGGTAGTGTTTTATAGTGCTCATTTTAAGTATCTTGTATCAATTCTTCTAAAAGATGGATGTTGTAAAGAAGATATTTGCCATAGAATTAAAATAGGTTAGATAAAAAGAACGAGTGAAGGTAAATTTTACCACACTACCACACAACCGACTATGATGTATGATAGTGAGAGTTAGGCATTGAAAAGACAACACTTGAGTAAGTTGCATGTTGTTGAAAGAAGAATGCTAAGATGGATATGTGAACATATAAGGATGGATAGAATCCATAATGAGTGCATTACATAAAAGATGGGCCATGATACCAACTCCTTGTAAAGTCAAATTAAATTCTTTACCAAATTCTTAACCCAATTCTAACATATGGAAGAGAACCTTGGAATTAACTACTTCAAAGCGATTAACTTCATTGTAGAAACCTTGATCCAACATGAACTAAGAAATAAGAGATGGAATAATCTTTTAAGAAATATCTATATTCAATATTAATAATGTTTAACCTCTTTACAATATAAAAGGAAGGTTAAATAGATTATAATAATTTGGTTTGTTTGGAAACAAGAACACCCTTAACTTTGAACTTCTAATCTAGCTTAAGCAAACCTTTAGGTTTTAAACAAATGTAGCCCAATATTATATTATTTCTTAAATCCAATTGAGACAAACCCTACAACATACTGTAGGAAATACATAAAAACAAAATAACTAGCTAAAATACAAAAATCAATCTGAACTGCACAGTAGGGTTTGCAGCATTGTTTGGGACTACGATACTGAGAGTGAGATAAAGATGGAAACCACGATGTCTGTTGTGTGACTGCTAGATGAGTTAGCTCTCTAAGCATTTAGATCTTTTTGCCTCTAATAAGATGATTAGCTTCTCTTTGTCTCTTCTTGGTTCATATGGTCCCATGTTTATATCCACTAGGTTCTGAACATAAGCTTACAAAGCCTCCTTCATCTTCTCTGAACTGTGCCTTATGATAGGTCCAATAGGCATCTTCAAGCTTTGAGTTCCAGTAGGCATCTTCAAGCTTTGAGTTCCAATGCTTCCATTCATGGGCTCCATGGCCTTACTCATATCATTATGGCTTTACATCTCTCCGAAGACGTGGTCCATAATCGCTCTAAGTAAAAAAATAGAATCTATATAGATAATCCCAATTAATTTGGGATTAAGGCTTTATTGAGCTAACTTGACTAACACTAAATATGTGTATAATAGAGACTTGACATATTAATTAATTTACTTAAAATAATAAGTGAGTTATAATTTAAAATAAATAAAAAAAATATCGTATATATCAATTTAAGATAAAAAAATATTTAATTTTTAAGTCTTGACTTGTTTAATCTATAATGCCAAAACAATTGAACTTTAATTATGAATTTAAATAATATGTTAATGATATTAGTTGAAGGCTTAGTATATTCGATGTGTAACACCCCTTGACAATCTTATATATAAAAAAAAACAAACGAAGGATGTCACATAATGTCTATACACTTATTCAATTATTATTATTTTTTTTATAATATTTAAAACAACACCAATAAAAATTTTGGTAGAGTTTTTCCTAAAAATTCGACACTGCCAAATCTTCATCAAATAAAAACACAACCTGCAGAAGAAAAATACTTCCAATAATTTTGTTTAATCTCAACTCCAATTTCAAACTCTCCAACAATCATCTATAATCTATTTTAAACATCTATACTTTTACCAATATATTTTAATATTAAACATGTATCATCTTTATCAATATATATATATAATCATACTTCAAGCAACTTATAAATTATACCTCAAACATCAAAGTATTTAAAAATCTCTAACTATCCATAATTATATAACTGTCATTTAAAATTTAAATACTGCTATGTGAATTGAATAAAATATATTATACATATTTCTACATATAACACCTTCTCTGATGTAGTTGATTTGAGGCTCTAAATTCTCACTCCCCAAGATCCAATCTGCTTGTTTGATCTGCACGTCAGAAATAAATCTAACACGTTAAGCTACTGCTTAGTGGTGCTTACATATTCATAATTTACCAATAATTATAACATAAGAAAATCAATATTAATATTTCATATAAATAAAATAAAATTATTACTTTACAATACCAATTAGGAAGTATCATATTAAAATATTAAATATGAATTATCACTTTAAAACACTAATAAAATATATGAATAAATCTTTAAAATGTGAATTAACTCAATATTATATAAATAAGTTCAATGTTTACCTAGTAGTAAATCACTTTAAACCATTAACTTATCTTGGTAAGTTTTACTTGATTTGTCCTCATATATTGATTTAAAAATCTAGGTTTGGACAACGGGATCACCGATGGCAAGTAAATGCCCACTATAATGAATATGGCCAATGGCCCATTAGTAATACGAATGTCCACTATCACTGATGACACAAAGTGTCCTCTGATGGCACTATCACTGGTAACACAAAGTGTCCACTATCACTATGGACGTTCACCCTCTGGCTAGCCATCCAATCCAGAAGCTAGGTTTAATATCAATATAATTAGGCAATCCAGTTATTTTTTTTTATTTTCAGTCAATTTGACAATCGATAATAATAATAACATTTTTAATAATTATTTAAAACAACAACCACTTTTCTCATTAAACAATTGGCATTAAACCTTTAACAATTCACTTTAATAAACTTTACTTCCTCCATTTACTATATAAAATTCAATTTATTTCTCAACTCTTAAAAATCTGCCAGATTCTTACTTTCTCTAGCAGATTCTCTTTCCTAATTCTTTCTCAGTACTAAATCTCCATTAAAAATTATACATATTTAAAAATAAGTCTTAGGAACATACATAAACTAATATTTAAAATTTCATATTTTTATGAGTTCCTTTACTATGTTTAAAAATTATGTTTTTTCCAACCCTATATATTTTGTTTTGCAATAACTTTACTGGCAGCACCCATTTTCAAATTTTATTTAGGTACTAAATCTTCATACAAATTAATGAAATTTTAACCATAAAACAATAACATATATATTAACTTGTATATAAATTTCAGATTTTTTTCTGGGTCGTTTTACAATAGTTTCTAATTGAGTTTTTTTCTAGTTCTACTAGTACAATCAGGGCAGCTTGTGTTCTTCAATTTTTCTTTCATAATAAATCATCTTTAAAAATTATGAACTTTTATACACTATCTATTAACACATAGATAAACTTCCAAGTAAAATTTCATAATTTTTAAACCTTTCTAGGTTAGTCTAAAAATTCAGACAAAATACTTCACAATTAATTCAATTATGGTTCAACTAGCTTCCATAAACATAAAAAAATCACATGAAAATTAAAAAATAGCAAACTATTAATACACAAGCACAAACCTCTTTTCAAAGTAGATATTCCTCTCTCTTTCTAAATTTTTCTTAAATTTATGGTGATGATTTTAGGATTTTTTTTTATTTTACTTATTCTAATGAATTCTACTAAGAATTTTAGGTTATATGTGAATTTTCCTTAAATTTTCACTTATTTTGATGCAAGAAAGAGAAGGAAATGGAGTTTTTAGCTATGGAAGAGGTAAGGTCGGTTTTGGGATGGGGAAGAAGAAGAAAATAGATTTTTTATTTATATATATTAATTAGAGTTTTGATCATATAAGGTGCGTCCACCGTAACTTTAGTGCACCTACTTTCTTAAATTATTTTTAATTCAACTTTTAATTATGTAAAATCATAAAAAATAATTTTTTTAATTATTTTGAAGTTTTATTATTCATATTTCACATTCTAATTTAAATAAAAATCCAATTATGGGGTTAAAAAGGTATTTATGTAAGGTTTTATTGCTTAAAGATTCTTTTGTAGAAATACCGATTATGTCCATATCTGAATTAAATTTTTAATTTTTAAAGACTTAACTAACCCTATTTTTCATTCATCATAAATACTCGAGTCACTCTCTACATTATACACAGCTCTATATTGGTATAATTCAAAAGGTCAACTTTTAAAAATTTTAGACATTACAACTCTCTCTCTCATAAGAAATTTCATCCTCGAAATTTACCTATTCATGATGTTTGAAATAGCTGAGGATATTGTTGTCTCGTTATTTCTTCACTTTTCCATGTGGCTTCTTCAGTTGAGTGGTTCCTCCATAATACTTTTACTAGGGAAATGCGTTTATTTCGCAACTCTTTGATTTCTTGAGCTAAGATAGCCACTGATTCTTCTTCATAACATAAATCTGGTTGTACCTCAATGGATTCCACTTGTATCACATGTGAGGTCCGATCTGTATCTTCTAAGCATCGATACATGGAATAAATTATGTATCTTGGCTAGTTTTGGAGGTAAAGCTAGTCGATAAGCTACCGGACCTACACGCTTAAGGATCTCGTATGGTCCAATAAACCTTGGACTTAGTTTCCCTTTCTTGCCAAAATAAAGAACTTTCTTCCATGGCGACACTTTCTAAAATACTTTATCCCCTACATTATATTTGATGTCCCTTCTCTTTAAATTTGCATAGGACTTTTGTCTATCTACAACAGCTTTCAGAGGATCCTTTATAAGCTTAACTTTATCTTCAGTTTGTCTGATGAGATCAGGTCCCACCAACTTATTCTCACTCAATTTTGTCTAACAAATTGGAGTTCTACATTTTTTCCATATAGTGCTTCATATGGTGCCATTCCAATACTTGTTTGGTAGTTGTTATTATAAGCAAATTCTACTAATGGTAGATGTCAGTCCCAACTATCTTCAAATTCAATAACACAACTTCTAAGCATATCTTCAAGTATCTGTATCACTCTTTCCGTTTGTCCATCAGTTTGTGGATGGAATGTAGTGCTGAAATGGAGTCGAGTACCTAATGCTTTCTGGAAACTCTCCCAAAATTTTAAAGTAAAGCATGGGTCTCTATCCGATATGATAGACATTGGCACTCCATGAAGTCTAACTATCTCATTTATATATAATTCTACAAGTCTATCTAATGAATAGTCAGTTCTAATTGGAAGAAAATGGGATGATTTAGTTAATCTATCAACAATCACCCAAATTTCGTCATGTTTCTTATGAGTGTTTGAAAGACCAGTCACAAAGCCATAGTAACTCTATCCCATTTCCATTCTAGTATTGTGATGGGTTGTAGAAGACCTAATGGTACTTGATGTTCTGATTTGACCTGCTGACATACTAAGCATTTAGTTGCATACTTAGTAATGTCTTTCTTCATACCAAGCCACCAATAGAAAGGCTTCAGATCTTGATACTTCTTGTTGCTTCCTGGATGCACAGTATATTTGGTATTGTGAGCTTTTTTTAAGGATATTCTCTTTTAACTCCTTCACATTCGGAACATACAATAGACTCCTATAGTACAAACCACCATGTTCCAGAATAATATAATCTGATTTTTCATTTTTGTGCACTTGTTCCATCACTTTTAGCAATTTTTGATTCTTTTGTTGGGCCTCTATAACTTTCTGCTTAAGGGTTGGCTCAATTCTCGGTTTTTTCAGTATAACATATTATATTATTTTTGGTTATATAATACAAGTATTACATTTAATTTTAATATAATAATTTATTACCTGCCAAAATCTTTTGACTTAGACATCAACCACCATATTAGCCTTTCCAGGATGATAATTAATGATACAGTCATAATCTTTGATTAATTTTATCCATCTTCTTTGCCTTAAGTTAAGCTCTTTCTGGGTAGGAAGATATTTCAAACTTTTATGATCAGTATAAATATAACATCTTTCACCATACAAGTAGTGCCATGAAATTTTTAAAGCAAATACAATGGCCACAAGCTCTAAATCATGTGTGGGACAATTCAACTCATTTGGTTTCAACTGCCTAGAAGCATAGGCAATCACTTTGCCTTCCTACATCAATAAACAACCAAGTCCCTGATGAGAAGAATCACTATAGATCACATAATCTTTACTTGGAGTTAGTTATGGCAAAATAGGTGCTTTTGTCAACATAGCTTTTAATTGTTCAAAGCTAGTTTGATATTGATCATCCCACTTGAATTTAGTTTCCTTTCTAAGCAATTTAGTTAGAGGAAGTACTATCTTAAATGTTAGCCAAATGATCTCAATTTTGAACCTTGACAACTCAAATTGAATGACTTATTTAACATGTGTTTAAAGAACCTTGTTGCAGGATTAGGTTATTTCAAATAAGTTGAACAGGGCAAATTTAGCGGTCGCATGGACCATGGAGACGACCGCCCCATTGAATTGAAGGATGAAACCATATCACAGTAGGGTTCGCGGTCAGAAACACGACCTCAGTTGCGACCACACATCAACTTGAGCGACCGTCCAAAAACAAGGACAACCGCAATAAGAGAAACCCAAATCATCCAAATTCCAGTAAGGTTTACGGTGACAATAGCGGTGAAGAATATGATCTCGTTTACTATTATAGCGACCTCTCTTCAGACTCCGCGACCGCTCTACTGATTCAAGAGAAAACTACTCAAACTGACAGTAGTGTTCGCATCCTCAGGTGCGTCTAGAAGTTCGACGCGAGGCTCTCAATTCGATCGCGAACTGGCACCTAGGGTGACATTGAAATTCATATTTAGGCAAAATTTTATTTTTCCCAGTTAAAGAATGCCTCATGTGATGACCGTTATAAACCCACTTCAGCATTCAAAAAGGGTGACCGCACCTAGCTTATGCGACCGTCCCGACAACCACAGCATGGCCAAGATTCCAGCAGCAGAGCACTTAAATTCGACCGTTGAAGAAAATTTGAATGCAGCGACCATCCCTTATCCAAGGGCGACCGCGTATGACATTTGTGCGACCGTCCTAGTATCAAGGACAACCGCTAACTGCTTTGAACAGTCTGTTAAAACAGGACTAAACTACCAAGACTTATTTCTCACTATCTATAACGGCTAGTTAGACCACATTGGCTATAAATACATTATTATTCTATTAAAAAAATAGGAGAGAACAAAAGACATTCTGAATTTGATAGCCAAGCAACATATTTTCTTTTATTACTACAATTAGCATTTGAATTGTAATGAATGTTAGGTGTATGCATTAAAAACACCATTGTATTTGAGTGTGAGCTTGGAAACACTTAGGTTGTGAGAGTGAGCCTAGGTAAAACTCTTGTAAGTGGTTTAAGTGTTAACCTTAGTAAAACACTTGTCAAGTTAGGTGTGAACTTGTAAAAACACCAAAGTTGGAAGTGAGCTTGTAAAACTTCAAAGTTAGTGGAACCTTAACAAGTTATTAAGGAAAAGGATGTAGGATTGGCGAAAATCCGAACCACTATAAATCTTGTGTGTTCTTTCTTCTACTCACTACTCAACCATTTCTCTCTTCTACATTTCTTATTTGTTGAGTTTTTAATTTTCCATCATTTCTCAAGAAAACCAATTCATCCCCCCCCCCCCCCCTCTTGGTTGCCATCTTGGGACAACAATTGGTATCAGAGCAAGAAATTTCTTAAACTTAATTGTGAAATTTGATCCGCTATGGCAACTTCTTCTTCATTAAACTCAACCTCTCATGGAAATCTTAACACTATCCTTAGACCCTATTTTGATGGAATAAATTATTCCTATTGGAAACACAAAATGTGTCACGACCCAATTTGTACATATGTACAGTACATCCGCGTACAGTAACAGGAGTCGTCCCGAGTAATCACCAAAGAACACGAAGTGAAAGGAAGCTCTATAGGACAAAAAGGACCTAACTGAAAAGATTGTAAAAGTTTTGGGGAGGTGACTGTAATTTCAAAAAGTTTTGGGGAGGAAACTGTAATTTTCAAAAGTTATACTGGAGGTTCTTAATAGTGCATATAACAGACTCCAGAAATGGAAAGTAGAGAAAAATTTGGTCGAAATGGAACACCACAGTTTTTCCCAAAAACGCATAAATTGAGAGAGATAGTGGATTCTTGACCAAGGGTATTTTTGTCATTCTTGTGATAATAATGTATACACTGGAAAACAAGTCACGTAAAGGTGTCCGAAGTAAATGGAAGGACTCCGCAGTGATCGATGTTGAAGAACGAACCTAAGTGGAGACCCGAATCACGTAAGGACCTAAAGGGAATTTTTACAAAAGTCAAGGGCATGAGCGTAATTTTTATAAATTAGTTCAAAATCAAGAATGAATGTCGGAAATGGAAACGAGAGGTTGAAAGGAGGAGAATAGTACATTTTACGCATCGTAAAACCACCCGGTTACGAAGAAAAGGCAAAACCTTCCATTGAAGGGTATTTTGGTCTTTTCACTTCCACTCATTTTCTAGAAAAGGGACACATGGCATAGTAATTTTCTAGAAAATGACACATGGCAAAATTTTGTTGAAAGACACTTTTGGGTTGGATTAATCTTAACCCTCCATATGGCACCATCCTAGTTAAAGATACTTTTGTGGTGGTTACATCTTAACCCTCCAAAATGAAATTAAATAAATAAATGGAAAATGGAAAAATATAAAAAGAGAGAGAAGGATGATTAAAGAACTAAGGACACATTTTTCTCTCCATTTTTGAGAGGCATGGCCGAATTCTCTCCACCAAAAAAGGGAAGGAATTTTTCAAGTGTTCAAATGGATTTTTGGAAGGAAAAGCTTAATTTTAAGGTAAGGATTCCAATTCTAGCTTTAGTTTATTAATTTGATTGATAGTTTTCAAGTTATCAATGAAAGAAAAGTTGGGAAGATTATGGGAAAGTTAAGAAAGTGAAGAGAAATTAGATTAAATGATCCATACATGTAGAAGTGATGAGTAAATGGTAATTAGTAGCTTTAGATAGTAAGAATCAAGGCTTGAACATATAGTTTTTATCACGTTCTTATTATGGAAGTTATGAAAATTATAGGAAATCAAAGGGATAAAGAAGAAGAAGGGAAGAAAGAATAAGACAAGCAAGGAACAAAGCAAATAAACAAGGTTTGGTACTTAAATCATTGCTCTTTTCAATTAATTCACATATTTTGCATTATGGGACTTTTGAAATGGTTTTGAAATAATGTTATTATGTGTGGTAAATATGTGGGAAAGTGCTCTTGAACCATTTGTAATCAATTGATTGTGAAAAGAATGAAAACAAAACAAACTAGCTAAACTTTGCTCAATTATCCATAAACTTTGATAAACTTTTAATCATTCCTTTGGTTTGATTTTTGAAAGAGGGACCCTTAGTCCTTCAATGGTATCACAAAAGGAGTCTAAAAATCAATTTTGCAAGAAAAAAATGAATTTCCCTCAACTTTTGAAAATTGGGCCGAATGGTCCCTTTTGGGCACCATTCTGCAGCTTTCATTTTGGGCAGTCCGTTGAAGGGGCAAACGAAAGAATTTTTTGACGAAATTTTACATGCATTTAGTTAACTTATGAAAGTGTTTTCCTGCAAAAATTCATCCAAAAATAAGGTTGTTTACTTGGTCAAAACTGTTGCCAAAGTTGACTGATTTTCAGCAGTAAAAACAGATTTTACTATTTAGTAGTCGCGCGCCATTGCGTTGCCGATTTTACGCACTGCGCTACTATTCATTTGGTCATTTTTCTAATTATGTTAAAACTTGAATATTATGATATAGATTGATGTTAAATCATATAAAATGACATGAAGGAGAATTGGGAATGATCAGAAAGGCATCATGACAAGCTATTCTGACAATACATGCATTATGGAAAAATCATGGCTTATTGAATATCATGATCAAATTAATTAATGAATTGTTTATGCTCTACTTGGTTATGACAGAACCCTTGAGATAAGGGTATGATGCATCATAATATTACTGTAGTACTGCTTATGACATGATATGATATTCCAACTGAAGGCCGATGATTACAATGATATGATCAATGATGCAATGATAATGGCCATTGGCACATGTGCAAGAATTATGATGAAAGATAATGAAATATGATCATGACGAGATATGTTTATCATGACCCTTCCTTATCCGCTGAAGTTCTGTTAAACCAGTAGAGCAACCAAAATGATAAAAGCAAGAAAAATGATTTAAATTCAAATTATTCAGTCAAGCCTTTTTACCTTATGTGTTTTGTATTTATTCCTTTCAATTATTTAAAGTATATAAATGTATGTTCAAGTCATTCTTTCATTTTATTATTTTATTGCAATGATTTAAGTACCCACTAAGCAATTGCTTAGCGAGTTTAGTTTCCCTCTAAACTCGTAGGTTAAACGAGGAGACGAGATTGCAGCATGTCCTGCGCAGCTGGCCTTGACTACTACTTTGGGTAGGAGTTTGGATATGATTGATTGTAGAAATATGGCATGTACATAAGCTTGTATGATCTAGCAAATAAATGTATTATACTGAAAAGCCAGAACACGTACACTGCTAGTAATCTAATAAATCTTATTTGGGTTTAGCACTTATGTATGCAAGTATAGAAGTGTGAATTCTTCTTGCAGGATTGTAGTTGAGGTTATAAGGGTGGATTATTGGGAGTGTGCTTGAGTTGAATTGTGAAACAAAATGCTTTTCAAAAAATTTTAAAAATCAGTTTTGGCGACACTTGGGACCTCCATTTTTTGGGGAGGTTATGGCAAATTTTTTTTTCTCTATAAATCAGCACTTAAAATTGGCTAAGTAAAATATTAAGACACAACCACCATGAGTTAACAGTCCATCTTGGTCTATAAACGTAGGCTAAGATGGGGTGTTACAAAATGTATTTGTTTCTAGATAGTGAAGGGATTGAGCTATGGGATTTTGTGGAAAGTGAGTGGAAACCTCCTACTTATGAAGTTGATGGTGTTCAAGTTCCTCTTCTCAAAGCACAATGGTCAACTGTCAATGTTAAAGATCAATTCAAGAACAATAAAGCCGCTTCCATCTTGATGAACTCCATCTCAAGAGAAGAAGGTGGAAGAGTTCAACACTTAACTTGTGCACATTGCATTTGGAAGACACTTGAAAACTATCATGAAGGTACGACTCAAGTGAGATTCACCAAGAAACAAATGCATGTTCATGAGTATGAGCTATTCAAGATGAAACCAAATGAAAACGTCACCAACATGACGAATCGCTTGCTTGCTATTGTCAATGAGCTAAAGAAGTATGGCAAGATATATGATCAAGGTGATGTAAACAGCAAAATCTTGAGAGCCCTAAGAGCTAGAAAGAACTTTGAATCAAAAGTATCATCCATCAAAGAAGCTCATGATCTTAGCACATTGAGAACCGATGAGCTTGTGGGAAAACTACTCACATTTGAGCTACACAGTGAAAAAGAAGAAGATCAAGGTGAGAAAGAAAAGAGAAAACCAATTGCGCTCAAAGCAATCAAAGAAGTTGAGAGCTCAAGCAACGAAGGTATTGATGATGAAGATGAAATGGCAATGTTCTCAAAAAGAATAAGTGAATGGAAAAGAAAGAAAAGATTACAAGCTAACAAAGGTACACTTCCTAAATCCTCCTTCAAAGATAAAGAAAAGAAAAATGAGGTAAAGTGTTATGAATGTGGTAAATCTGGTCACATCAAATCGGATTGCTTCAAAGTAAAGAATAAAAGTGTAATATCCTCATGTATGCCTTAGAAGTTTTGATGATATTATTGTTATAAGTTGGATTGAATGTATATGAGAATTGAAAGAGGAAAGAAATTAAAAGAGAATGTGTATGTGTTGTTTTAAAAAAGAAAGTAAGGTGTAGAGAGAAATGTATATGTTGGGTATATGGTGGTATAACTAACATATACATTAGTCAAAAGAGAGAGTCAATGAAAGGGGATATTTATTTGGATAAGTGAAATTACTATTATGGGCATACAAATGACAAAAGTTAAGTTAAATGGAAAAGGGTATATAGGTAATTGCTTGGTTAAAATCTTTGGTGGAGATTTAAAGAAGAAGAGGAAGTTGACTTTTGTTTATTTTTCTTTTCTTCTCTTTGGTGTGCCGGCCATTCAAGAAAGGAGAGAGCAAGAGAGGTGTTCTTGATGCAAGAATCAAATTGATGAAGCAAGCAAAGGGTTTGGTTAAAGATTAGTAAAATTTCTTCATTTAAGGTAAGACCTCTCTTGTTTTCCTTTGTTAATTTTGAAGTTGGGTCTAAAAGAAATTGTGATTGGTTGATGTGATGATTTGGTGTGTTTGATATGTGTTTATAAGTGTTTAAATTGATTGTGAGATTAAAAGATTGAATTGGTATTAATTTGGTTGTGAATATGGTAAGATATGTGAAGGTTGATTGTGGAAGATCAAGTGGGAAGTTGGTTTTAGGGTTTGGTATTGGTGAATGTTTTAATGTAATGTTTATGTGTTGTTTAAGTGGTTAATGTGATGAATATGTAAGATATGTGTTGATAACATTGATTAGAACCAATTGAATGAAGTTATTGTTGTGCTAAGGAAGAGAAAATGCATTTGGAAGAGTGTTGGTTTTGATTAGGGTTGTGTTCTTGAGTGACACGGC
Source organism: Garcia nutans (assembly GCA_947685225.1). Taxonomy (NCBI): domain Eukaryota; kingdom Viridiplantae; phylum Streptophyta; class Magnoliopsida; order Malpighiales; family Euphorbiaceae; genus Garcia; species Garcia nutans. The sequence goes on from CANTUV010000013.1 coordinate 34,005,364, forward strand.
CAGAATTAATGAGAGACACGGCCAAGACTTGAGAAATTTGGGTGACACGGCCAAGTTGGAGGGATTTTGGCCGTGTTGGATAGGTTTTGGGGTGACACGGCCACTGGCTTGGCCGTGTCCCTTGACCGTGTTTGCTACTGCCTGATTTATATTGTGAGACATGGCCGTGTCCTTGCCCGTGTCTTCCTCGGGAAGTTTTGATTTTGAGAGACACGGCCACAAGCTTGGCCGTGTCCCTTGGGTGTGTCTGCTACTGTGATGGTTTTTGGTTCTTCATGCATTGTTTGATTCTTCAAAAGTCATTTGCTCCTAAACATTTTATATACACTCTAAATACTTTGTAATCAAAGAATGACCTAAACAAATGTATGTGGATGATTCTAAACCTATGAATAATGATCTTTGGATTAGGTTTAAAGAGATTGTGTTGCATTAACCTAATGTGGAGAATTCTTGGAAGAGGAAATGTATAGATGGATGGGAATAGTTCTTGAGGTAAGTACCAATACATATGATTGTATTTATTTACATGATTTGAGGTTTAACACATTTGTTTGCAAATGTGTTAAGTGATTTATTATATTGTTAATATAATTGGATTAAGGTGATGATTGAATGATGTGAAGGATGTGAAGATCATTAAAAAGGTAAGCATAAACCCTATTTGATTGTATATCCTTATATGTCTTTGAACCTTAACACATTTGGATGAAATATGAAATGGGAAAGGTAGGAAGGAATGAGGATCATTCTTAAGGTATGTGCAATTTGTTATGATAAATGCTCTAGTAATGAATGGTGTTAATGTGTTTGGAGAAATGAGGAAATGTTATGTTATATGCCTTGTGAATCTTGTGTATGGCAATGTATTATATGAATGATATACTTTGAAATTGTTATATCAATGATGCTATATGTATCATATGGATTAAGATATGATATGTTGTGAAGCCATTGTGATTGGCTATGACAATTCAATTGAGATATGTGAGGCATGTTTGCCTAAATGATGATGTGAATGAGAATGAAATTGATAATGAAATAATGAATGAATTGTGTGTCTAATATGTTATTCATTTTCAGAGTTTTGTTGTTGGTGGCATGCCTAATGGTAACAATCTCTTGAAGTTAGGTTGGGCTTGATCCTTGAAGCCAAGTTGGGTTGAAGTTTAACATGTTTTACTCCCCTTGAAGCTTGGTTGGGTCTAGTCCTTGAAGCCTAATTGAGATGTTACAACCCTTGAAGCTAGGTTGGATTGGTTCTTGAAGCCAAGTTGGGTTGATACTTAGCATGCTTTGTTCCCCTTGAAGATTGGTTGAACCTAATCCTTGAAGCCTAGTTGGGATAATGATAAATGTGATAATTAAACCAAAGCATAAACTCTGAAAGTCGAATGGCATATTAGTGTTTTGGGCCCGAGTCTGTCTTTGTTGCCAATGTGAAATACAAGTGTTGAAATAAATGAGATTTATGGTGGATTCATAATTGATATGATATGTAATGTGTGTATTGCAATATTATTGTGAGCATTGGAAATGTGATTCATAATTGATATGATATGTAATATGGGTGTTGCAATATTATTGTGAGCATTGGGAATGTGATTCATAATTGATATGATATGTAATGTGTGTATTGCAATATTATTGTGAGCATTTGAAATGTGATTCATGATTGGAATGATACATATAATGTGGGTATATTAATATGTTGATTTTGAGTATTGGTGAAGGATTGGAGTTAGTGATGATATTATGTATATATATATATATATATATACATCATATATGGAATTAGCTAGGATATATAAAAGATGCAATTAAAAAGAAAAGAAAATATGATAAGAATTAATTATACATTGAATTGATATATCATTATATGCTAATACTTCTATATTACATGTTGTATTTTATATTTGGTCTACTAAGCTCTCGGGCTTAGCGCGGGTGTGTATTCGCGCAGGTAAATAGGAGGAAGATATGAAGTCTTTCGTTATGCCACAAGAAGAGTATAAGTTTGTCGAGACCAACTAGAGGGTAATGCATACATGTATAACTTTTATATTGATGTATTTATGTCGAGAAAGTAATTATATGTATAAATGATGTTTTTGATAAAAATAATGATTTGGTAAATGTTATTTAAATTAATGTATTATGTTTTGGAATTTCTTTTACAGGTTTTTAAAAAAAAATAATGAAGTGACATCCTTATACTTTATATACTTACCGTATGTATACCAAGTATATATGTATAGTACTTATATAAGGTATCAGGGTGTTGCAAAAAGGAAATGGGACAAAGAAAAGAAAAAGTCTCTCAAAGCCATATGGGATCTCTTCTTCAAGTGAAGAGGAAGAAGAAGAAGAAGAAGAAGGAATTGCAAACCTATGTCTCATGGCTATTGAAGATGACTCCAATGAGGTAAGTACTCAATCCTTGAATCTAATAGAACATGATGATATTGATGACCTAGATGATAGTGATTTGATTGAGCACATGAACTTTAAAATAGAAAAATATTTTTCTAAGATGATGCTCTATAAGGAAAAGAGTTCTAAGTTAGAAAAGGATTTTATATGCTTAAAGAACTCTACCCTAGAATTGAAAACCTCAAATGAACACTTAATGAATTCAATAAAAGAGTTAAATAAAAACTCACATGATTTAGAAAAAGTTATCAAAGAGAATGAAATTCTGAAGCATGAACTAAAAGAACTAAAAGAATCAATTTCAAGATTTCATAAAGGAAAAGAAGCCTTAGACACATTAATTGGTAACCAAAGATCACCTTCCTTAAAATATGGAATAGGATTCAATGGCTCAACCAACATTGCATCTAGCACACCAACATTTGTAAAAGCCTCTATAACTAGAATCTCTAATGCTGATGTTGTAAAGAACAAAGATGTTCACACCAAGTCTAAGAATTCCAAAAAGGCCACTCAAGTCTCAGTAGGAAATAGAGCTAAGTTTTCAAAGAGTAATCATGCATTTATATACACTAAACATGCACAAAAGCAATAACATACTTGTAGTTGTATGCACAATACATGGAATATAAATAGGAAAGTGCAAAAATATAAAGCATTGTGGCAATGTACATATTGCATGAAATTTGGACATAAAAGTATTTTTTTGTCATATTAGAAAGGCTCATCTCAAGTTAGAAGATGCCTCTATTGCTAACCATTAAGGACCCAACTTCGTTTGGGTACCTAAGAAAAGATAACTACTATTGCCTTATAGGTATGCCTAAAATCTACTATCAACGAAAACACATGGCTTGTGGATAATGGGTGCTCAAGGCATATGACTGGGAATGCAAAGCTCTTTACAAGTATTACATATAAACTTGGAGGTAATGTAACTTTTGGAAATGATGCTAAAGGTAAAATTATTGGAGTTGGCTCCATTGGAATACTTGATAAAGACTTGATAGATGATATATGGCTTATTGATGGTTTGAAACATAATTAGCTAAGTGTCAGACAATTATGTGATAGAAAATACATTGTAAATTTTGATTCCAAAGGATGCAAGATCACTAATTCAAATGGTGTTATTATATTTAAGGGAATTAGAATAAGCAACACTTATAAAATTGACATTCATTCCAATAATGCATTTAAATGTTTAATCTCTACTAATAATGATGCATGGTTATGGCATAGAAGACTAGGACATGCAAGTATGGATCAATTAAAATGTATTTGCAATGAAAACCTAGTTGATGGTCTCCCTAAAATAAAATATGACAAAGATAGAACTTGTGAACCTTGTCAACTTGGTAAGCAACATAAGAGCTCATTTAAATCAAAAAATATTGTAAGTACCTCTAGACCTTTAGAACTCATTCATTTAGATTTGTTTGGACCAAATAGAGTTGCAAGTCTAGGTGGCAAGTCATATGCATTTGTTCTTGTTGATGACTACTCTAGATTCACATGGGTTAATTTCTTAGCTCATAAGAATGAAGCTTTTAATTATTTCAAAACGTTTGCAAAAAGAGTTCAAAAAGAAAAAGGATATGTGATCATATCTATTAAAAGTGATCATGGCAAAGAATTTGAAAATGAAAATGTTGAAAACTTTTGTAATGAACTTGGCATTTCAAATAATTTTTCAGCTCCTAGAACTCCACAACAAAATGGTGTGGTTGAAAGGAAAAATAGAACCTTGGTTGAAATGGCTAGAACAATTCTCAATGAATATGAATTACCATCTTATTTTTGGGCAGAAGCCGTTAATACCGCTTGTTACATTGCACATCGTGTTTACAAAAGACCTTTAATTAATAAAACTTCTTATGAGCTATGGAATGGAAGAATTCCCAAAATTGTGTATTTTAGAGTATTTGGATGCAAATGCTTTATATTGAACAACAAGGAAAATCTTGGAAAATTTTCATCCAAATCGGATGAAGGCATCTTCCTAGGATACTCATTATCTAGCAAAGCATACAGAGTGTTTAACAAGAAAACTCTAGTTGTTGAAGAATCAATGCATGTTGTATTTGATGAATCATCTAAACTTGATCAAAGAAAGGTAGTACTTCTAATGACCTTGCAGGTACTCTTGAACCTCAAGAAACTATTGATGCTCCAAGGATCAATCAAAATGAACTTAAAGAAAAGACTCAAGATCTAGCTAAGGATTGGCAATACAAGAAAGATCATCCAAAGGAACTCATTATTGGTGAAACATCTAAAGGAGTAATTACTAGACCTAAAATTAATCATATAGATGTTAATTTTGCTTTTGTTTCTCAAATTGAGCCAAAGACCATTGAGGAGGCTCTAAATGATAAAAGTTGGATGATTGCAATGCAAGATGAACTTAATCAATTTGAAAGAAATAATGTATGGGAACTCACTCCTAGACCTAAAGATCATTCAATCATAGGATGCAAATGGGTATATAGAAATAAGCTTGATGAAAATGGTCACATTACTAGGAATAAAGCAAGATTGGTAGCCAAAGGCTATAATCAAGAAGAAGGCATTGACTATGATGAAACATTTGCCCCTATAGCTAGATTAGAAGCTATTAGAATTTTACTTGCTTTTGCATGTCACATGAATTTTAAACTCTTTCAAATGGATGTTAAAATTTCTAAATGGATTTATAAATGAAGAAGTTTATGCAGAACAACCTCCTGGTTTAGAAAACTACAATTTTCCAAATCATGTTTTCAAACTCACCAAAGCTTTATATGGATTGAAATAAGCACCAAGAGCATGGTATGATAGACTTAGTGCATATTTACTTGAAAATAGTTTTTCAAAAGGAAAAATGGACACAACTCTTTTTGTTAAAAAGGACAAACATAACATTTTAATTGTACAAATTTATATGGATGACATAATATTCGAAGCTACTAATGAAACCTTGTGCAAAGAATTTGCTTGTTGTATGACTAGGGAATTTGAAATGAGGATGATGGGTGAACTCAAGTTTTTCCATGGACTGCAAATCAAGCAATGCAAAGATGGAATCTTCATTAACCAATCCAAATATACAAAGGAACACATCAAGAAATTTGGAATGGATGGCTGCAAGACTAGCAAGACTCCTATGAGCACATCCTTAAAATTGGGTAAAGATAAAAATGGTAAAGCAGTAGATGAAAAGGAATATCGAGATATTATCAGATCACTACTTTACTTAACCGCTTCTAGACCTGATATAATGTATAATGTATGTCTTTGTGCTAGATTTCAAACTTGTCCTAAAGAATCACACTTGAATGCTACTAAGAGAATTTTGAAATACTTAAATGGTACATTGCATTTAGGTCTTTGGTATCCTAGAAACACATCATTTCATATCTTAGATTTTTTGGATGTGGATTTTGCTGGTAGTATCTTAGATATAAAAAGCACAACAAGAGCATGTCAATTTCTTGGCAATTGTCTAGTTTCTTGGCATAGTAAGAAACAAGTATCAGTAGCCTTATCTACAGTGGAAGCAGAATATGTTGCAGAAGCAGAATATGTTGCAGCATGTTTTGTTGCACGCAAGTGTTATGGATGAAGCAACAATTGCTTGACTATGGTAAAGTGTTTAATAACATTTCCATTAAATGTAATAACACTAGTGCTATAAACTTGTCCAAAAATCCCATCCAACACTCTAGATCTAAACATAGTGACATTAGACATTATTTTCTGAGGGATAATGTACAAAACCAAAATATTATTTTAGAGTTCATAGATACACATAATCAACTTGCTGACATCTTTACAAAACCTTTGAATGAAGATAGGCTTAACTTCATTAAGCATAATTTAGGTATGATTGATGGAACTTCCATGAATGATTAAAAGATTGCCTATTAACAAAAAATTTCTTAAACATCTCAAGGCATCAACTTTGGTCACTTTGCTTAAAACTATAAAAATCCATCATTTTTTTTTGCCCCTTTCATTTTTGAGATACTCGTGGTCATTCCAATGCTTCTAGTGATCGCAATCTTACCAGACAGATTCATCTGTATTGACCCTTCAGCAAGTGACTGAGAAACACTATGAGCGGTTGCAATAATTTGAACAGTTTCAACCGTTACAGACATTCTCTGCACTCGCAAACACGCAACTTACTCTAACGGTTGCTAGAGTGTCTTCAGCAATCGCGCCTATACAAATAGGCGACCGCACTCTGTACACTCTGCTCGAAATTTTATAACCATTGGCAGTATGACAGGTCGTGATTTTCCAACCTTCAATAGTCATAAACGACTACTTTCTTAATTTCTTCTATTTAAGGCCATCATACATCAGTTACATGGATCTTTTACCACTTATAACATACAAACTTCCCTCCAAATCTCCAAATCCTCTCAAGATCATCTCCTTCTTAAACACACTTTGTTTTCCAGTTTTCTTCTGCTTCTTCAACTCTCATTGCCCCCAAAAAGAAAATTACTTGCAAAGGGAAAGGGAAAGGAAAGAAACCTCTAGGAATCACCATAACTGAACCTCTAGATGCTCCTCCAACTCCTCCATAGTCTAGAAGAGGTGAGAAAATTCATAAACCTCACCACCAAACCCCTGAGGAAGATGTGAGATATGCCATGCTGAAAAGAAAGAAATTTGAAGGAACCAAATCTCCATTTGGTGGGATGCTTTCTACCCTAAACATTAAAGAAGAGATTGAGAGTCTACTTGATGTTCTTGGCTGGAGGAAATTCATTTTCCCTAATGAGGTAGGTTACTCTAGTTTAAGTAAGGAATTTCTCATGTCCTTTCAAATTGAAAAGAGTGCAAATTCTGCATTAGGGTGGTATGGGGTTAGATTTAAGTTATTTGACCAACACCTAGCCTTAACATTAGAGGACTTTGGAAAAATTTGGGACTTTCCTGTTGATGGGGTCGCCTCCTACAATGATCTAGCCTTCTCCAACCAAACCCTTTCTACCTTTTGGAAAGAAATTTCTGTAGAGACCTCATTTTAAAAAGAGTCAAAAGCTAGACACATCAAATCCCTCACCCACTGGATGCTTCATAGGATCATAACCTACACCATTCATCAAAGGGCTGATGGGAATGAAAAGGTAACAGAGAGAGATCTCATCTTCCTATATGCTTTCACCCATAATATCCAAATGAACACAACAAATTCTTGATTGACACATTGTATCGCCATGTTGTCACAAGAACTGGAACCTTTTTCTTATCCTCCCAAATAACTCAAATAGCTAGGCACCTAAACTTACTCAATGATCTTAACTTACCTACTTTGAGAAACCCTTTCAATCTTACCTCAAGTGCCATCACCATTGACTATTTAGAACATGCTGACTATGTTAGGAAGATTGAAGGAACATATGTGTACTACTTTAGAAAATGAGGAGTTGTTGATAGACACAAGAAAAGACCAAGTAACACCATTGAGGAAGAAGGAAACTCCTTGGAAGTTTCTGTTGAACTACCTCCCAAGGCTTCCTCATCTAAACCTACCTAAACCAGCTCTCCTACAAAACTCATTTTGAGAGCCATCAAATCCCTCTCCAGGAAACTCTCTCGCTTCAAGAAAAGTGTCTCCAAGAGATTCCATCACTTGAATAAAAGGATTGACCTTATATCTTATATGCATCATGATCTCTATGACATGCAAGGAAAAATGAATTTGCCTCAATGCAATCTTGAGGATTGGGACATAAGTGATCATACAGAGAGTCTCCCTGAAGAAGAAGAATCCATCAGCACTAGCTCTACCAGCAATGTCCCCTCTTGATAAGGGAAAAATCTCCTTTAGAAGAAGATGAGCTAGATGAGGATGAAGATTCTGATTAGTTTATTTTTTTTCTGTTTTTGTTTCTGTTTTGTTTTTTTTTCTCTCTCTTACATTGTCTTTGTACTGCTCTCTTTCAAATAACACTATGTTTATTATGTTTATATTCATTATCTTACCATTGTCTGTAATATTTCTCTTATATTTTGCATTTTGCCTATGACAAAGGGGGAGAGAATATGTAAGTTCTTATACAAAAGAGAGAGATATCTATAAAGGGAGAGAGATATACAATTGAAATTACAAATGGGAATGTTATTTTACTAATGTGCCAAGTTATAAGCTATACACTCCAAAATAAACATGATTCATGCATATGTTTAGGGGGAGCTTTGTAGAAATGTATTAACACTCAACACATGAGAAGTTTAAATTGGAGGAGATTGTTAGCTAAGTTAATTTACATTTCTTTCAATTTATATCATCATTCCATTTGATTGTCAAAGTCAAAATGGGGGATATTGTTAGCCAAATGATCTCAATTTTGATCCTTGACAACTCAAATTGAATGACTTATTTAACATGTGTTTAAAGAACCTTGTTGAAGGATTAGGTTGTTTCAAATAAGTTCAACAGGGCACATTTAGTGGTCGCACAGACCATGGAGATGACCGCCCCATTGAATTGAAGGATGAAACCATATCACAGTAGGGTTCACGGTTAGAATCACGACCTTAGTCATGACCGCACATCAACATGAGCAACTGTCCAAAAACAAGGACGGCCGCAACAAGAGAAACCCAAATCATCCAAATTTCAGTAAGGTTCACAGTGACAAGAGCGGTGAAGAATATGATCTTGCTTACTATTGTAGCGACCGCCCTTCAGACTCCACGACCGCTCTACTGATTCAAGAGAAAACTACTCAAACTGACAGTAGTGTTTCCGTCCTCAAGTGCCTCCAGAATTTCGACGCGAGTCTCTCAATTCGACCACGAACTGGCACCTAGGGTGTCCGTGAAATTCATATTTAGGCAGAATTTTATTTTGCCCAGTTAAAGAATGCCACGTGTGATGACCGTTATAAACCCACTTCAGCATTCAAAAAGGGTGATCGCACCTAGCTTATGAGTGACCGTCCCAAAAACCACAGCATGGGTAAGATTCCAGCAGTAGAGCACTTAAATTCGACCGTTGAAGCAAATTTGAATGCAGCGACCGTCTCTTATCCAAGGGAGACCGCGTATGACATTTGCGCAACCATCCTAGTATCAAGGACGACCGTTAACTACTTCGAACAGTCTGTTAAAACAGGTCTAAACTACCAAAACTTATTTCTCACTATCTATAATGGCTAGTTAGACCACATTGGCTATAAATACATTATTATTCTGTTAAAAAAATAGGAGAGAATAAAAGAGATTCTGAATTTGATAGCCAAGCAACATATTTTCTTTTATTACTACAATTAACATTTGAATTGTAATGAATGTTAGGTGTAAGTATTAAAAACACCATTGTAAAAGTTTGAGTGTGAACTTAGAAACACTTAGGTTGTGAGAGTGAGCCTGGGTAAAACTCTTGTAAGTGGTTTAAGTGTTAGCCTTAGTAAAACATTTGTCAAGTTAGGTGTGAACCTGTAAAAACACCAAAGTTGGAAGTGAGCTTGTAAAACTTCAAAGTTAGTGGAACCTTAATAAGTTGTTAAGGAAGTGGATGTAGGATTGGAGAAAATCCAAACCACTATAAATCTTGTGTGTTCTTTCTTCTACTCACTACTCAACCATTTCTCTCTTCTACATTTCTTGTTTGTTGAGTTTTTAATTTGCATTATTTCTCAAGAAAACCAATTCACCCCCTCCCCTCGGTTGCCATCTTGGGACAGCATTAAAGAATCCCTGTACAAATCTTCTATAATAACCTGTTAAGCCAAGAAAACTTCAAACTTTAGATACATTGTTTGGTGATTGCCAATTTAAGATAGTTTCAATTTTACTAGGATCCACACAAATACCATCAGCTAATACCACGTGTCCTAGGAATGCCACCTCTGTTAACCAGAAGTCACATTTTGATAGCTTAACATATAATTGATTCTCTCTCAGTGTCTGTAGCACAATCCTCAAATGTTTATCAGGCTCCTCCATCTTCTTGGAATAGACCAATATATCATCTATGAAAACAACTACAAACTAGTCTAGATAAGGCTTGATGACCCGATTCATTAAGTCTATGAAAGCTACTGGAGCATTAGTCAAACCAAAAGGCATTACCAAAAATTCATAATGTCCATATCGAGTTCTAAAAGCTGTCTTCAGAACATTTACTTCTTCAACTTTCATCTAATAATAACCTGATTTAAGATTAATCTTAGAGAAAACACCCACTCCCTTTAACTGATCAAACAAATCATCAATTCGAGGAAGCAAATATTTATTTTTGATGGTTACCTTATTTAACTGTCAATAGTCAATACACAACAGTAATGTACCATCTTTCTTTTTCACAAAAAGAACTGGTACACCCCAAGGCGACACACTAGGTCTGATGAACCCTTTATTAAGCAATTATTGCAGCTGCACTTTTAACTCCTTCAATTTCGGAGTTGCCATCCTATGAGGTGGTATGAAAATCAGTGTTGTACCAAAACTACATCAATAACAAATTCTACTTCCCTTTCTTGCAGTACCCCTGGTAATTCTTCTGGGAAGACATCCGAAAATTCACATACTGTAGGTATGTCACCTAAAGCTTTGCTTGAATGTCAGGTATCAATAACATATATACGATAAGCTTCACACTTTTTCCTAATTAACCTTCTAACCTTAGCAGCAGAAATCAAATTAGAATGATAAAATTGTTTTTCTCCATGAACAATAACTTTAGTTTGTCCCGAAACCTTAAAAGTCATAAATTTCCTATGACAATCCATGACTGCTTGATATCGTGATAACCAATCCATTCCCAAGATCATATCAAAATCATGGAATGGAAGTTTAATCAAATAGCCTGGAAGTTCTACGTCAATCGGATAATTCTGATACACTTTATTTACTCTCACACTGTGGCACAAGGGATTAGTAACTTCTATATCATATTCAAGTCTATCAGCATATATGTTCTTCCCAGAAGCTATAATTGTGCATATATATGAATGTGTAGAACCAGGACATAATAATGCATAAACATCAAAGCCAAGTAAGGAGAATTTACCAACAACAACATCTGGAGCATCTTGATCTTCCACTGCTTTCATGGCATATGTCCTAGCTGGAACACTACCCCATGTCTAGGGTCTATCAACAGTCTTAGACTCTCTTTGCTGACTAGCACTAGGTTGACCGCCTCTGCCTAATCTATGACTTTTCTGTGACCTCTATACAGAACTCTGTCCTTCAGCAACATTAGATCCCTTTATAAAAGGACAATCCTTAATCATGTGTTCCTTAGAGCCACATTTCAGACAAGCTTTACTTCGATACCAACAAACATCACTAGTATTTCCCTTGCCACAATGCTGGCAAGGTGTAGAAACTGCTCGTGAAGATGAGCCTGCAGGAGCACTAGATCTACCTTCTCGAGATCTTTGAAAACTTGCTCCACTTGTATAACCTCCTCTATTAAAACCCTGTGTATGTGTTTGAACACTTCTCTATCTGTAGACCCTTAATTTTTTACCCAGTCCAGTCCGTTATTTTTTTATAGTCCAAAATAATTTTTGTGATATTTTAGTATTTATTTTAGGATTTTTATGGTGAAGTGAATAAAAATAATAAAAATAATAAATAAATAAAATAAAATAAAATAAAATAAAAATCGACGACGAAAAAATTCGTTGCTGAAAATGTTGGATGAAATGGCCTGCAGCCCACCCCTCGCAATTTTTCAACGTTGTTCCTTGCAACAGTATTTTCGCTAGCGAAATTTTTTCAACGTAATTTTTTCTGAAACCAAATTCTATATGGTTTCAGTTTCCTTTTCCTAATTAACGATAAATTCCGTAAGCAATTGGAATTAAGCTTCCAAAATTTCCTATAAATAACACTAAAAAGACACAAAAAAGGGGAGGGATCGGACTTTGGACTAGGACTTGGATTTTGAATTGGAACTTTACAAATTGATCAGACTTTTTAGAAAAGAAGAAGCAAGCAATCAACCAAGCTATCAAAGGCAGCAACCTTGCCTTTGTCCTTGTTCATCCAAGAAGCAATTTTTGGTGGAACCAACGAACGAAGGTTTGAATCTTTAATTTCTTTTTATTTCTTATAGTAGCTTCATTCTTTATTTGATTCATAAAATTATACCTTCGATCTTTGAAGATGTAATAATTTGATCTTCGTTTCCAAAAACCTTAAATGATTTCCTCTGTTTCTAAATAGCTTAAAAACCTTAATCCGTTTCTTTGTTTTCCAAAAATCTTAAATCGTTCCCTTTGTTTCTTTTAAAACTCAAGAACTCTAATTTTGTTTCTTCTAAAATTTAAAACCCTAAATTGATCCTTTTATTTTCAAAAACCCTAAAAAAATAATACTTTTTGTTTTCAAAAACCTTAAATCGTCTTACTTATTTCCAAAAGCTTTATAAACTCTAAACTATTTTCTTCAATTCCAAAACCAAGATAGTAACCCCAAACTAGCTAATCTAAACCCTAAGTTTTCTTAAACCCTAATTCCCTTAAAACCTTAAACCCTAGTTTTCCTAAACCCTAATACTTAAAACCTTAAAACCTTATAAACCTAAACATTCAAACCCAATATAGTAAATCCAAAATAATAATCCAGTAACCGTGAGTCCTAAACTAAAATGTTTTAAAGTATCCAAACCCTAATTTCATGATTTTACGCCTCAAACACTAATTTGGTTAATCAAAGAACCTTATCAATCTCTTAAATTATAAAACCTTAATCCATTTCAATTCCCTTAAAACTTACAGCAACCTAAACCAATAAATTCCAAAACCCTAAATATTAATTAAAGAACTTTAAATCAGAAACAGTAAACTTCAATTTGTATCTTTACTTACCTTGTTTGATTATGTAGTTTATTATATGCTTCAATTTATTTAAGTTCAATGCTTGATTTATTTAATTTATCATGGATGGATGTTTACTTTCTATTTTGATTGATGTTTAATATCTTTGATGAATGATTTATTTATGAGCCATAAGGAGGTGGTCTTTGCAATTCATCACATTCCATGGGGAGTTATATCGAAGATGGCCTGATGGGGTGCATTTGAGATGTTTAAGGAAGCCTAAAGTGGAGCATATCATGTCAGAAATACATGCAGGAAGTTGTGGTCTGCACATGAGTGGTCTGGCCCTAGTTAAGAAGATTATTCGACAAGGTTACTACTGGTTGACCATGGAGAAAGATTGTATTGAGTTTGTAAAGAAGTGCCAACAATGTCAGATGTATGGTAACTTGAATCACATGCCTCCTGAAGAATTTCATTCTATGTCTTCACCCTGGCCATTTGCCACATGGGGTATCGACATTATAGGAGAGATACATCTGACAGCCTCAAACGGTCACCGTTTCATTGTGGTAGCAGTAGATTATTTTTCAAAATGGGTCGAAGCCGAATCCTTCAACAAGCTGGGCACAAGTCAAATGGCTAGATTTATTGAAAAAAACCTCATCTGCAGATATGGGGTCCCGCGCAGTGTGATATCAGACAATGGGGTACAGTTTCAAGGAGCAGTTAAGGATTTATTCTCAAAGTACCGAATCCATCATCACAAATCTTCTCCTTATAGACCAAAGGCTAATGGTGTGGTAGAAGCAACAAACAAGACAATTAAGCAAATTTTGTCCAAGATGACCAAGACTTACATGGATTGGTCAAAGATGCTTCCTTTGCTTTATGGGGATATAGGACAAGTGTACGAACACCTATTGGAATGACACCGTTCTCTTTGGTTTACGAGTTGGAAGCAGTGTTGCCAATTGAAATTGAGATCAAGTCGTTAAGAGTGGTCTTGGAAGCTGAACTGCCTGAAACAGAATGGGTAGTGAGCATATACACGCAGTTAGCTTTACTAGAAGAGAGAAGGTTAAAGGCACTATATCTTCATCAACTATATCAAAAGAAGATAGCTTGGGCCTACAATAGAAGGGTTAAAATCAGAAAACTCAAAGTCGAGGATTTAGTGTTGAAGCAATGTAAGCCTAACGTATCTGATCTAAGAGGGAAATTTAGGCCTAGTTAGGAAGGGCCATATGTTGTGAAACAAGTCATGAACAAGGGAGCTGTGAAGCTATCAGACATAATTGGGAACGAGTTTAGTGAGCTAGTGAATATTGACAGGTTAAAGAGGTTTTATGTATAAAATAAAATAAAATAAAGAGAAGCTCGCTAGGTTGAAAACCCAAAAAGGGCAGCCTAGGCAAAAGTTAGAGCAGTCCGCTAGTTTTGAAAACCTGAAAGGACAGGCTAGGCAACAATTAGGGCTAAATGAGAGAAAATCGTCAATTAGAAAACCCGAAAGGGCTAGTTGGCAACAGGAGTGATCTTGTTTATGCTGGTTTTATGTTTGTTGTTGCCCAATTTAATAAAACAGAATTAATGTTAAAGTTGTTCTATGTGCACTGTTATAAGTATTTGACCAGATATGGATGAAATAAATAAACACAATAGAAAAAGGTGATGACAAATTTAAAAAAAAAGGAAAAGAAATGTCTCTTTTTATTACTTTAATTATTTTTTATCCTACCAATACACTTTCTGAATTGACAAATGTAAAATCTATGGCAGACGATAAGTGTAACATGCAGGCCAGCTTTGCCTCAACCGATCGAAGTAGGCTTCAGTCAAGCAAGGCATGTCTAAGTCGGGAGTAAAGTCAGAATCGCGAGGCTCAGCTCCGTACTGACGGCCAAGTCGGCGAGGATCATAGCATGTACCTTGACAAAGAGTAGCAAGGGGAACATACATCAAGTATGTATGCATGGTGATACAAGAGATCTTCCACCAGGGTACCAACCAATGGATGTTGACTTCAATGCGTGAGTGGATCCAATCAACACAGTCAGCATATGAAGAAGCAGGATGGAGTAGTTTCCTAGCGGAATGATGTCGTGGCAGATATCTGGCAAAATCCATGGATGGAATATCAAGTAAGCAGAGATGCTCCTAAAGCCAAATCTGTGAGGAAAGAATTAAATTAAAAAAAGGGAGGTCCGCTAAGTTGAAAACCCGCAAGGGCAGCTTAGGCAAAAATTAGGACAGCTCGCTAGTTTCGAAAACCCGCATGGGCGAACTAGGCAAAAATTAGAGCAATAAAAAAGAAGAAGAAAAAGAAAACCTAAATTAAAAACCCGAAAGGGCAATTTAGGTAATTACCTAAAGCAGCAATTGACTCCTGATCAGTCTCTTTGACAATCTTGATTTAAGTCGGTCTAATCCAACTAAAGTCTCGGCTAAGATCACAGGTACCGGCGACAAGCCTCCTTCCATTTGGTCCATGATATCCAATACTCATGGATCAATATCACCGTTGGAAGAAACAAGTAGGAATTGGCCAAGCAAGCAAAGACAAAGCATGCATCCCCATGCCTTAGTAGGAGCCAAATGAGAGAGACAAAAATCAATCAAGCGAGCAAGTAGAATTTTCTCACCTCTCATCAATTGAAGAACTTCAGGCTTTGAAATTTGAAATAACATCTGCATCTTCTGTTGAGTCTTGAAAATCAGTATGGGTAACGCCATTTGTTGATTACTTGGATATCCAAGGATGGCCTCAAATTCTTCAATCAAGGGACATATTTCAAAGCCATTAATTTTAAATGTCCTAGAATCCACATTCCAAAAGAAAGCCATGGCATGTAAAAAGGAGTGTTCCAATTTAACATTTTGAAAACACTTTAAAATATCAAGTTTTGACCATGAAATTTGCTTCCAGTGAATGGTATCCATATTCTTAAATAGAATTTTTATCTTCTTTAAATGAAGTTCGGTCGTGGTTGATTAATGAAGAAAAATCAAAATTGTTAAAAGGAAGTTTTTACGTTGAAATGGAAAGTCTTTTGGTTTCTATATGAAATTATGGCATGAAAGGTGATTTATATAGAGAAAATAAGCTTTTCCAAAATTGATAAGGAAAGGTTGAAGGGAAAAGGGCGAGACCATGTTGTATGAGGAAAAGATTTAGCGACGAAATTACTTTACCATGTTGCATTTTGCTTTTGTGATGATGCTGTGTAAATATTAAAATATGAAGAGGAAAGTATAATAATTGTGGTGCAATAATAATGACAAAAAAAAGAAAAAAAAAGAGTTACAGTAAATATGGAAATTATATATTGTTATTATTATTTTTATGCTTATCGTACAATGTTTATACAATTGATACAATATTTATACATCACTAAGAAGGTGGTGGTAGGTCATCAAATAAAGCCCTAAAAAAGTCGTCTCATGTTGGAGGACGAGGAGGCAAATTACTCTTCCCGAGTTCGTCCGAAGCAGGAGCACTAAAATCCCTATTGCCTTGGAGTCTAATCTATCACAGTCCTCATCGAAAGTAGACGAAAGGATCTCATGGTCATCAGTCTGGGGGCCTCTAGATGAAGAAGCAACAGGTTCCCTCATCCCCTGAAATTGGGAGTCTCGAAAATTTTGTTCTGATTGATGATACAAACTTTCAAAATGAGAAGCCTGCTGACGAATAGTGGCCAACTCTTCTTGAAGTTTCTTATTTGTTCTTCAAGCATTCGCTGTGAGCCAGAAAGGAAAAAGTAAGAGTATACATAATCATGCATACATATAGCATAAATTACCATGAAACAAGAAAACTTACCAGGCAATTCATATCAATGCCCTGCGAATAAGGTGGCTTATCTGGCGGACTAAAATGAGCAAACGAATGAGCAGCAAAAGAAGGTCCAGCCTCATAATCAAATGAGCCAGCAACCTACAACAATCATTAAAAAGTCAAAATAAGAAAGAAGCAGTTGCAATGAAAAAATGGTAAAAGTTTTACCTGAGAAGTGCTAGCACCGAGATGTGGAACGAACTCTCTTGCACCTCCATGATGTTCCCCTTCATCTCTACTTTCATTTTCTTCGGGAATTTTCCGTACACCAACAGGAGATACTGTGAGCGGGGATTTTTGCCCCCACTCCCGGTGAAATGGTTCTTGCAACTTCGGCACTTTTAGGCTCGGGGCCTTAGAGAACAGGGACCTAAGTCCGGAGAAAATGGAGTCGCCACCCGGACGGGCTGAAAAAAAGGAAAGGGGTGGATGACTCGATTCCTAAAGAATCCCCAACCCCCTAATGGGTTTGAAAAGTTGGGTACGTGTGGGGAAGGTGAGAAATGGCCCAGCACCCCCCACAACGCCCGGTTCATTGGAACCGGCCTCCTTTACAGATCTTAATATTATAAAATTCTTAAATATAACAACATTATCCATACTACACACAATAAAAAGAAAGCATCATTATATTAAAATCAAAGCAATGTTCAAACAAAATAAAACAAATAAATGGACACCCATCCGAAGATGGAAACATGTCCTTACATCACATGCCTAGATAGGACACCCATCAAAAGGTAGAAACATGCCCTTTACATAGGTTCTAAAATAGAAAAGCAAATTAAATTACATTATGTTTAACTAATGAGGTACCTGCCAAGTGGAAACATACCTCTTACAACTTTTGAAAATCTAAATTAATTGATAAAAGTAAATAATCATTCATCATAAATAAATCATTCATTAAAGCTATTAATCAAAATATAAAATAAACATCCATCCATGATAAATTAAATAAATCAAGTATTGAAATTAAATAAATTAAAGCATAAGAGATAAATCAAAGCATAATCAAGTATATAATTAAATAAAGCAAATAAAAGTCCAATTATAGCAACTGTGACTTTTTATGGAATTAAAATAGATTAGGGTTTTATGTTTTAAAAGGTTGGTAAGACTCTTTGATTAAATAAATTAATATTTGAATGGTGAAATCATGAAACTAGGGTTTTAGACACTTTAAAATACTTTTGATTCATGGTTTTAAATGGTGATTTCAAGCTACTGTGTAAATTTGTGTTTTTATGGTTTTTAATATTTTAAAGGATTAGGGCTTAGAAAAAAGTTATGGTTTAAAGTTTTAAAGGGGTTAGAGTTTAATATTTTAGGTTTAGAAGTTGAATTAGGGTTTTAGGATTTAAAATTAGGGTCACGGGTGGTGAATTAGCTTTTAGAATTTGGAAGTCAATTTGATAATTTTATGAAGTTTTATGAATTTAAACAAACGGATTAAAGTTTTTATAAATAGAAAAGATGTTTTTTAAGGTTTTTTTGAATGAAATAGAACCTAGTTTAAAATTTTGAAAGAAACATAAATAAATTTTGTTTTTGTTGAAAATATGTTTAATTAAGGTTTTAAGATTTTGAAGAGGTAAAAATAACAATTTTAAGTCTTTTTGGAAAATAAAGTAACGTATTAGTGCTTTAACTTTGGAAAAACTAAACTAAAGTTCTAAGGTTTTTGATTTAAAAAATAAAATTTCATAGATTATGCTACTGTGAAAAAATAAAACAAAAAGAATTTAACATACCTCCTTTTGTTGATTCACTGTTGCGCTCGAGTTAAGTACTACTACAAAACGTCACTCGCAAGTATACGAGGTAGTTGTAGCATTGGTGATCGCCCCAAGGTCATTTCCCCAAGAAGGTGTGGTTCGTAATAGCTTGATTAAAGCAATTAAATTAAAAGCGAGAATTTGTTGTTTGGAATGCAAAATAACAATTTAAACCTAAAATTAACGTGCGTAGGGTTGAAGTGTGTGATGAGTGTACAAGATCAAATCGGTTCTTGGGAATGTGCCTAGGGTTATAGGTCCATTCAATCAAAGCTCAATTATCAATTATCCATGAACATAACCTTGTAATTAATTTGTTCCTTAAGGTTAATTAGTCAATTACCAATTCATTAGTTCTCACATTCATGAAATAGCAATCACCAATTATTTTATATTTGCAAATTAATGAAACCCTAGAACTTATATTTCTAATTCATTCATAGGGTGGTCGATTATATAGCTCCGATATCGGATTTCACCTCTCGGTCCATCATCCAATATTCAAAGATTAATAGGTACTAATCTATCAACCTAGCATTTAATACAATCAACCAATCAACAAGGAACATCAATGTAAATATCAAATCAAAACATTCAATCAAATATACTACAAACCCTAAGCATGAGTTTTTAGTTCAACATCATCAATTTAAAACATTCATTCAACTCAATATAAATCAAATACAAATTGTTCATTGCAATATCAATCTCTTAATAAAACAAAAACAATAAGAATGAATTAAAAGAGAGAATAGAAAAACCCCTTATAGATGCCAAGAGTAGGATTACTAGTCTTCCTCCTAGCTCCACTTTGATGTTTGATGAAGAACTCAAGCCCTCTTCAATGGTTGATTCCCCTTTTGCAATATGGAATGGAGCTTTCTCAAGTCACCAACCCTTAATTGATTGTGCCTTTGGACGATGGAATGGAGCTTTCTCAAGTCACCAATCCTTTCAATGATGCTTCAACCATCAAGAGCTTGTTAACCCAATTTAATCCCAAAGAACCTCAAAACAAGTAGAGTGTCACTCTCTCCTCATCCCAAATTATGTTTGCCCCCCTCTTCTCTTCTCTTTTCTTTCTTTCAAAACCCTAGCCGTTCTCTCTCTTTTCTTTTGTCGTGCGAAAGAATTTATAGAATTTAAGGTGACACAGCCAAGCTTGGGTGAGCTTGGCCGTGTTTCAAGTTCTTTTCCTTGCTTTCCATTAGGTGAGGCTTGGCCGTGTCCCTTAATAACTCTTCCTTTCTTTCTTTCTTTCTTTTCTTTTGAAGTTGGATGTGTGACACGGCCAAGCTTTGGATTGCTTGGCCGTGTTTGAGCTCTTTTGGAGGGACACGGCCACAAGCTTGGCCATGTCCCTTGGGTGTGTCTCCTTCTGTGGTTATGGACTTCTTCTTAGCTTGGTATGGGACACGGCCACAAGCTTGGCCGTGTCCCTTGAGTGTGTCAGCTACTGTTCTTCGTTCTTTGCTCTTCTTGCACTATTTTGATCTTCCAAGGGTCTTTTTGTACCTAAAACAAACACTTTAAACAAACTTAAAACAAAAATTAATCAAAACATTAACTAAAACACACATAAAATCATACTAAAAACAAGTACAAAAATTATCTAAACATTCACCAAAAATAATTCTTCTTGGATGAACAAGAACAAAGACAATTGCTGCCTTTGAATTGCTTAAATTGTGTCCCTGCTATTCCAAAAAAAAAAAGAAATTGAATTGCTCCTTTCCCTTCCCTGATTTGGTTTCAAATTTTCCAAGCTTCTGTTAATTTTTCATTTTTTCAATTTAATTGCCTTTGGTCCTTATTTATAGTGGTTTGATATAGTTTATTCCAAATTAGTCATGGCAAGTAATATTAATAAAAAAAAAAAGAAACCAAAACCTAATTGCATTAGGTTTCGAAAAATTTGCGTCGAAAAAATTGCGCTGCCTAAAAAATTGCCGCAGGAAAAAATGCACTGGCGAAAAAAATCTGCAGCAGGAAATTGCGTCAGTGGCGGGCTGCAGGCGAGGCGAAATAGAAAGCTATTTCGCCAGCAGATTTTTTCTGTGGGCGAAATGCCCATGAGCCCGGGCGACGATTTTTTTGTGGCCAATTTTTCCTACTCTGATTTTTATTTTTTTTTATTTTTTGACTTTTATTTATTTATTTTTATTTTTTTTAATAAAAATTAGATACTAAAGCAAAAAATTATTTTGGACCAATTAGACAACAAAAATCATTTTGGACTAAATAAAACATATTAGACCGGATTGGGTTAAAAATTAAGGGTCTACAGTTTGCCCCCTGCTTGAAAAATCTGAAACTTTAGTGAAAGAGAGTGAAAAACAATAAGACTTAATTTTTGAGATGGCTGAGGTTTTGGGTTCTGGACCCGGTTTGAGTTTTGGACTCAAGGATAAATTCTAGGTCCTAAACCTAAGGAAATTTTGGGTTCTGGACCCGGTTCGAGTTCTGGACTCAAGGATAATTCTAGGTTCTCGACCTAAGAAAAATTTGGGTTCTGGACCTGGTTCGAGTTCTGGACTCAAGGATGATTCATGGTTCTAGACCTAAGGAAAATTTGGGTTCTGGACCCGGTTCGAGTTCTGGACTCAAGGATGATTCTAGGTTCTGGACTTAAGGATAATTTGGGTTTTGGACCCGAGAGATTTGGATACTCGATCCTAAATTGGATTGGGATACTCGATCCTAAATTGGATTGGGATACTCGATCCTAAATTGGATTCGGATACTCGATCCTAAACTAGCTTTGGATACTCGATCCTAAACTGGATTGGGATACTCGATCCTAAATTGGGTTCGGATACTCGATCCTAAACTTGATTTGGATACTCGATCCTAAATTGGCTTTGGATACTCGATCCTAAACTGGATTTGGATACTCGATCCTAACTTGATTTGGATACTCGATTCTAACTGGATTTGGATACTCGATCCTAACTGGATTTGGATACTCGATCCTAAGTTGGATTGGGATACTCGATTCTAATTGGATTTGATTTGGGTACTTGGACCCAGGACTGGGTACTTGGATTGATTTGGGTACTTGGACCCGAGAATGGATGCTTGGACCCGATATTGGATAATTGGACCCGATCTTGAATTGATTTGGGTACTTGGTCCCAAGATTGTATACTTGGACCCAAGATTGATTTGATTTGGGTACTTGGACCCGAGATTGGGTACTTGAACCCGAGATTGATTTGATTTGGGTACTTGGACCCGAGATTGGGTGCTTGGACCCGAGATTGATTTGATTTGGGTGCTTGGACCCGAGATTGAGTTTGACTGACCTTTTATCATTTGAGAAATCTAACTGCTCCTGTTATTCTATACATTGTGGTTTTTCACCCTCAAAATAGATCTTCATCCTTTGAGATCGGGTCTTCACCCTTAAAACATGGGTCTTTATCCTTTGAGATCGGGTCTTCACCCTTGCAAATGGATCTTCATTCTTTGAGATTGGGTCTTTACCCTTGAAACATGGGTCTTTATCCTTTGAGATCGAGTCTTCACCCTTGCAAATGGATCTTCTTCCTTTGAGATTGGGTCTTCACCCTTATAAGTGGATCTTCATCCTTTGAGATTGGGTCTTCACCCTGGCTTCAGCTCTTTTAGCTGGATTGATCTTTTGTCTTTTGCCTGATAGTTCTAATGTTTCATTCTTTTGCTCTTCCTTTTTGCAAAAATTCAGCTATTTTTAATTGGACCTTAGATCCTCTCCTTGCCCCCCTGCGTGGCAAAATATTTGTAAGTGAGTTTAAAAATATTTGGTATATAAACTCAAAAAATTGAAAAAGAGAAACTTTGCCCCCTGTGTAGGCTCAAACCAAAGATTTTATCCATGCAAGCTGTGATTGATGTTTTTGCCGTTTAGTTCTTCGCACAAGCATATATTTCTTCTCTTTGCAAAATTACTGGAGCTTTCTCAAGCAATGAGCTTTCCATGCCCCCCTGATTTGACATCTTCTTTTGATTCTTCACTTCACATAGTGTTTGCTGTTTACTTTGATAAAGAATAGACAATACAAGACAAGAAAGTGCAAAGTGATATGCCCATATATGCATGATATGCATGAACAATACTTACAGTTGTTCCATCGACTCACAGACCGAGGTGATTAGCATAAGTGTTCTCACTGACTCCTTTTGACGCTTGTTCAAGCCTTGCATTGGAATGATTAAAAGCTTTTGCATTTTTGGCTTTTATCTTCAAGATGTTGAAAACATGAGTGGTGAAGACCCTAAGCAGCAGAGTCAAGGATACATCCTTTTCAAACTATGTTTCAGCATGTCGGTTGGTAGTTTCTTCATAACTTTGCCAATAATAATTTCCTTTGCCCAATGTGTCCTTTGGAGGTTCAACATACTTCCCTTAACTTGAAGGCTTTGTATGACAAAATATTTTTTTTTAATTTAATTTTGAAACCAAATGTTGGCTTTGCCAAATTATTGTCAATGTACCTCAGGACTTGATTTTCCAAATTAATATATCTACAACATGACAATCCTAGTTACCGTACTAAACTCGGGAATCATTTCTATTTAAGCGAGAACTGTTGCACTTCAGATAGGCACATACACATTACTTGGCCAAAGGTCTCATTTGAGTTTAAATATTGTCTATCTCATATGCATGCTTATCCAAACTATCTCCACTAATAGACTCTACCTACCAAGAAAGATCAACAGGTCTTTGATAGGCTTGAAATGGGGTCAATAAGGGACATGAGCTAAATGAAGGCTATTTGTAAGTTGGGGCTGATGTGACACAATGGAAAAACCTTCACACTACAAATTTCTTGTTGGAACTTTAGACAGTTGGGAGCAATCTTTCTAGACTCCAAATTCATTCTATCTTTTTGGCAATAATCTAGATCTTAATTAGGACAGTCTTTGCCCTTGCAAAAAGTTTAAGACACAAATACGTTTCTTTTCTTCTTCTCCCTTTTCCTTCTTTTTATTTTTCTTACTCTTCCTTCTTCTTTCTCTTTCCTTACTCTTCCCTTTCTTTTTTCATTTTGTCCTTCTTTCTTGTAGGACTATCAAGTACAAAACTTTCAAGAACTGGATGGTCTTCCTCCTTTTTCTCCAATTTTGACTGAATCTTTGGTTGGGTTGGACCAATTCAAGTAAAAATGTCTTTATGAACCAAATGGAAGCCTTTTGCTGCTTTAGGTAAAAGAGAACTCAGTTGGCTTTCTGAACCGCCTTTTAGTTTTATTTCTTTTCTCTTTTTTTTCTTTTTTCTTTTCCTTTTTTCTTCTTTTTTTTTCTTTTCTTTTTCTTCTTTTTTTTGTTTGTTTGTTTTTTTTTGTTTGGTTCTAGCTCTAAAAGAGTTGTCTTGTTTGTACCAACTTGGGCTTCCAATAATGGATGAGTGGAGTAACATAAATCTTCTTTAACAGGGATAAATCATTTGTTACTCTGATGTTGTCTTGATATATTGGAAATACTAAGAAAACTTCAACTACCCTTATGGTCTTGATAACTTCAACTCCCCTTATGATCTTGAAAACATCAACTACCCTTATGGTCTTGAGAACTTCAACTATCTTCATGATCTTGACTAATCATTGCTTTCTTTGATCTTCTTGCCTCTTCACCTTAGTGATCATAAGACTTGTCAAAAGTATCACAACAGCTCAGGGTAGGTTATTGGGGTTTGTAAGCCAATGAAAAGAAAGCTAAAATTTTATGAAGGCTCAAAGGGACAACTAGAGATTGATATTTAATTGGGTGAATACTAGTTGTTGGCTAACCAAACAATGCCTAGATCATTTCTCTCTTAAATAAGCAGAGTTCAATTTCGCCTCGAAAGTTTTTCAAAACATGTTCTAAGACTAACTAGGACCTAGACAAAGATAATTATGCAGGAGACCTCTCTAAGTAAGTATACACAACTCAATGCTATAGAGTAATTTCCTCACCTAGTAAAGTCATTCAAGTCATGATGCCTACATATATTAATTCATGAATTATCAAGCTAGATTCCTCATTGGTTGAGCATCAAAATGAACAAAGACCAACAAAAATTTTGATGAAAATAATTTATTCAAGTAATTTTAAATTTGAAAAACAAGATTGTTCCAATTAAATATTAAAGAAAGTAAAATTGAAAAGCAACATTCAAGCTAAGGAAAGTTCATTGAGTTAGGCTTCTTATCCTTTCATATCTTCAATATCCCCATCTTGAAAGGATGATAAAACAAAATCTTCTTCAAATCCTTTCCCCACCATGAAGGCTGCTGGTGGTGGCACCCTGTTGAACCTTGAAAATGGATTACCTTTGGTATTGGGGCTTGTCTGGCTCCGGCAACTTGCCATTATCAATTAAATTCTGGATCTCATGCCTCAACTTCATACAATTGTCTGTTTCATGTCCAGGCCTTTGATGAAATTGACAGAAGGCCTCGGCATTGAAGTTTGTTGGGAATGGATTATGTAACGGTCGAGGAGCTAATGGTTGTAACAACCCTTTCTTTTGCAGCTTGCTAAAAACCCAAGATAGAGGCTTCCCCAGATCCGAAAATTGTCTTTTATTTCCTTGACCGGTTACATTAATATCAACTTCTTTTTGCGTGCTTTGATTTCCAGACTGGTAATTCCCTTTCTCATTCCTTTTTATTGAAAAGCGATTCTTCTCTCTTTCCCACTCTTCAATTTGCAGACCAACTTGGAGAAGATCTTTGAAATCCCTTATAAGAGTGTGAGACATCCTTTCATGGAGATTGGGCAGGACGCCTCTCACGATCATCCTTATTTGATCAGATTCATCGGGCCTTTTCTTGAGCAAAGCAGCCTTATTTCTCCATCTTTTCACATAGTCCACAAAATTCTCATTTGGCCTTTGTTTAATGGACTCCACTTCCATTAAGGTAACTTCCAACTCGACATTATACCCATATTACTGGATGAAGACTTTGTAAAGCAAATCCCAACTCTTTTGTGTCCCTTCATCTAATGTATTGAACCAATTTTGGACAGCAGGGTCCAATGAGAGCATAAAGTACCTTAGGGTTTGAGCCTTAGTAGCTCAGGCAGATTGCATGGCAGTGATATACTGCTTCACATGTAGATGAGGATTTTTGGTGCCATTGTACCTAGCAAAGGAAGGTATCTTGAATTTATAAGGGACCTCTTCATCTTGTTCAAATAGTTTGTCAATCTCAGACATCTCTTCGGTTTTCAACTTCTTCTCAAATTTCTTTTCTAAATCAGCAATCATCTTTTCAACATCGGATGTCTCGGTCTTTTCAATAGTTGCTTTCTTAGCGACCTTCGGTTTTTTCTTCTTCTCTTGAACATCTTGATAGTATTGAGCCCAATCATCATCATCAATGATTACCTTATCATCATCAAAAACCACTTCACTAACTTTGGTCTTCCCTTTGTCCTTTGGTTTCTTAGTGCTAGCAGATGCCTCGGCATGGTTCTCTAATATTGCAGTCAACTGGTTCTTCACGGTCTCGGCTAAGGCCTCTTTGATTTCTTCCATCTTGGCATTGAGGGCCTCATCCACCATCCTTTGAATTTGTTCGGGCTCCATTGTTTTAGGTGAGCAAGTGATTGAGTTGTTGCTAGATACTTCGTCTTCGGCGTAGGTCAGATTGTTGTAAGCTTTAGAACTATCGTAATCCAGGACTGTGAGCCAGAGAGGATCAATGATATGAGAAGCAAATGTATGCATGTATGCATACATGCACAAACAAATCAACAAATAAGGATAAATAGGATGTTCCTTCCAACCTTATAACATCAACATCCACACACGAATAGCGAGTCTCTTTTCCTAGGTATATGGTTAACAAAATACCAACATGGGATAACTTGCTTTCGAATAATTCCCTAGGACGTTTCAACCAATAGTTATATTTTCGAAAATGGAAATCAATCCATGATAATTCCTATTAATTAGGTTTTAATCCATTTATCCAACTAAAGTAGCCTTTATGCTATATTAGATTAAAACTAAATTAAGAGGTTTATTATAGATAGATTTCTCACTTGAAAAAGGTAACTAATGGTTCATGCCAAAAACAAGCCCATGGTTAATTTATTCTTAGTGTAAACTAGGCCCATGTTGCGCTCTAATTAACTCTACCACAAAGCGTCACTCGTAAGTATACGAGGTAGCTGTAGCAAAGGTGATCGCCTCAAGGTCGTCTCTCAAGGAAGCTAGAATAGCTAATTGATTATCAGATTATAGATAACAAGTAATGAATAAATTTAAATCACTAACAACTAATGAAGAAGATCGATTGAAGTTTAAAACAAATAAAAGTAAACTGGACTGATGTATTGATTCACTTAATAGAATGGTCTAGGGTTTGCACTTCTCTACTACTTATATGTATGAATGGTTATTCCTCTTAACTAATTTAATTTCAAAGATTAAATCTCAAGCAACTTAATTAATCGAATCAAGGAAATAAGCTCTCGCATTCAAACCTTTCTCAAATAATCTTGTTACAATTGAAATAATTTTTTCCTAGGTTATATCTCTAATTCACCTAAGTCCCTAATTGAATTGTTCCAGTATTAGACTTCATCTCTCAATCCATCACCTAATACCTAAAACACATAATTGGTGGCCAATCAATTATATATTAACAATAATCCATTTAATCAAGGCTAAAGAAATAATTAAGTTAAGAGTAATAACCAATTCATACAATCATAGCAGATCCATACAAACCCTAGACTAGATCAAATTAGTTCATATTAATGTTATCAAACATACTCATCTCATTAATATTCAAGGAAATCAATTCAGACATGATAATATTCATAAATACAATTCCAATGAAATTAAAGAGATAAAGTTCGAGAACAAAACCAAATTACAAACTCCTTAGCTCTTGAAAAATCTCTTGTTCAGAACTTGCTCGAAGAATGTATCAGTGGCTAGAACAAATCTAATCTAAGCTAGTTTAATCAAAGTGTAATCAAAAGATCAAAGAAAACAAGATATCAAAACCCTAATGTTCTTTGATGGCTCAATCTAAACTCAAACTCTCAACAATGCTCTCAAAACCCTAACTTTAATATTTGTACGAAACCTCCGCTTCAAAAATCGGCGTTCTCTTTAATCCATGAGTGACACGGCCAAGTTGGGGGAGACACGGCCGTGTCTGAGGTTCTTGGACCTGAAGGTGTCTTCTACTGCTTGATTTTCATCTTTCTTTTGCTTTGGACTTGAGTGTGACACGGCCAAGTCTAAACAACTTGGCCGTGTTGGACAATTTTGGAGGGACACGGCCACAAGCTTGGCCGTGTCCCTTGCATATGTCACCTTCTGTGTCTTGGTCTTCCTCCTTAGCTTGGTATGGGACACGGCCACAAGCTTGGCCGTGTCCCCTGCATGTGTCAGCTACTGTCCAATTTTTCCTTCTTCTTGGTTCCTTGGCTTTTTAACCTAAAACAAAACTTGAAAAAAACTTTAAACAAGAAGTAAATAAATATTAACCAACAAAACATAAACACCACACTAAAAACTAGGACAAAAATGACATAAACACTGAAATAAATTAAAACTATGAAAACACTAAATAAACTGATTGAAACTACCAAAATACCTAAAGAAAACAATAATTATCATAACAAATAAGATACAAATCTATGATAAAAACTAATAAAACAACTACCCCACACTTAAAACTTTGCTTGTCCTCAAGCAAATTCACATGACATAAATTAAAAAAAAACTCAAACAACCTTAACTATAATTCCAGTATATAAGATGAACTCCTTTAAGACTCAGCCATAAATAATTGCAATTTCCTTCAATCAAGATTTTCTTAACTCATTCATTAATCCAGACATACAAATCTCATCTCTCATCTAAGTGTTTCACTCGATTTCAAAGGTTAATTCACTCAAACCACTCATGACTGCATACTACCATAAACTTGCTTAATTATCCAATCTCTCTCGCTGATTTTCTCAAGAAATAATCCGAAGGTCTTTTATTTGGATGTAATGGGGCTAAGGTGAAGGTATGAGAAAAGACATTTAAGCTGGAGCATCAAGAAATGGAGTATCTAAATTAGACAATACTCTTGCTAAGAAACTCACAACTCCCTCAAATGGCATATTCACCAACCATTGATACTTCACACACTTGCATACTTAAAGAAACATACATAAGTTGACATTCCTCTTTTGATGGCTAATGCTAGAGAATATATGAATTTTGTATATATATATATATATATCTCTTTTCTTTTATTTTATTTTCTTTATTTTATTTTATTTTTATCATTTCATTCATTTTTTTTAATATATATATATATATACAAAATATACAATTACATGGAACATCTAGCTTAAAATGTAGAGGAAAAGAATAATCGACTCTTAATCAAATACAATGTGCAAAGTATGCATTTCAACCCCAAAATAGCAATACCATTTTTTTTTTAATTTCTTACCCCACACTTTTGAATCAAACCACCCTATTGTCATATTATAAGAAACTCCATTCCTAAATGCAGGTATGATGATAATAAGAGAAAGTTGAGTTGTGAATTGTGTTGATCAATCAAGAAAAGGTTAAAGGCTCAACTTGGCTCACTAAGGAATTCATAATTAAGGGAGGTCTTTTTAAGCTAAAGGGCTAACCTAATTTGCCTTCATCATTTTAAAACTTGAGATAAAATCATAATGTGAGTTCAATTAGTATGCAAAAGCAAGCTCTAGAGATGCAAAATCATGAAGGTGCACACTTAAGAAAAGAAAATCAATTGACACTAATATTCAATCTATGAGGCTCAAAACTCACAAAGATGGGTTCTCAAAGATTTATATGTCATGAATTGCAGAATGTGAAAATTGATCATGAGTGAATTCAAATGCTAATTTCTATGCTGATACTAAAGTCTCAACTATAATACCAGAATCACAGAAAAGATCAATAAGTTTTCAACAATCATGCCATGTCCAACACACAATAAAACACACCAAGACAAACAAAACAAAAATTAAAGAAAAGCTAAAAGATTACCCCCACACTTTAGAATTTACATTGTCCTCAATGGAAAATAAGAATAATAAAGAAAAAGAGTTAAAGGACAACCTGTCTTCCATCGTACCCTAGTGAGGCAAAACCCTAACTTTTCATCACAAACACAAATATTCAAAAATAAAGTACAATATATAAAATAAAATATCCAAAATATAAAATGTTAACAATACAAACAAAAATGAAAAATAATAACAAAAATATGCTAAACACAATAAAGCAAGGAACTCAAAATCTACGGTAAAGGAGGATGTGAAGATGATGCAGCCGAGGGATGAAGACTCAAAATCTTTGCAAGGTTGCTATTAATCTGTTCCAACTGCTGCAAGACCGCAGCATGGTTACGGTCTACCTTGCCCTCCAATGCCTCAATCCTATTAAGTATTTCTTGTTTATCCGAGACCGGAGCATCTTCATCTAAATTAAGAGAATCCGAATCGGACTCCTCTTGGACTTGAGGTCTCTTTTGACTGTCCCCCGGTACTTCTGGCTCAGCTGAAGCCATCATATAAGCCCCTCTCCTGTGCACCACCATATGCATCTTCTCTAGTGTAGCAAAATCCAATGAATCATTACCCGTAATTCTAGTCATGCGACAGGTACTCGGGTCAAAATCATCAAAAAGGGCTATGGCCAATGTGGTAACCAATCCTCCAATACAGATAGCCCCCTTTTCTTGTTTGCCACACTATCAAAAACATCGGCTAACCAATAGCCGAAACTAATAGGCACCGTATTAACCACACAATCTAAGAAACATAGGTCACTCAGTTCCACTACACCCGGGCTCTCCTTCCTAGCAAAGAATCTGCAAGACATAAAACGATGCAAATACCTCAAAGCGGGATTGCTCAATTTAGTTGCTTTGGCCGATTTGGCCGCATAAGTCCCCGAGCCTAATGCTCCCCAAGCAAATTGTTGTTTAAATTCCTTAGGTACCGACCTTTCACCATGTTGATGGAAACCATATATACCATTCAATTGTTCAATATTAATTACAAATGATTTCCCAAGCAATTTAAAACTCAACCTAGAGCAAATTTTCTGTGCATCCCTTTCAACATTAAGAGATGTTAAGAACTCCAAAGTAAGCTCTTGAAATTGTAAAGGTCGCAAAGAGACTAGGTTCTCCCACCCTAGGATTTGAACATAATGATAAAAATTATTCCTAATATTAAGAGCATCAAGGGACTCATCATTGACATACCTCGTCGGAAAGAAACCCCGAGCCAAAAGATTTGCTCTCTTCAAAGATGAGACCGATGAAGATGAAGATGCACCTTCAGTTGTAGGTCTCTTCTTCTTGCGGTGGGAAACCATCTTCGTTCTTGGTATCTTGAAAGATCTGAAAAAATTTGAGATTTAAACCGATTAAATTGATCTTTTGTGAGAGAAGAAGAAGATTTAATGGATTAATTTTGGTTTTGGTGAATAAAATTGAGATTTAATGGAGGTTTTGAAGCTTTTGAAACACAACAATGGAGTTTTGGGAGAGAGAGAAGTCGAGAGAGCGAGAGAGAAAGCAAAAACAGATCTAGGGATTGGAAGGAACAAACAGTGCAAAAATCGTGTTTTTAAAGTGTAAAAGTGAAGAGACACTGCCAAGTTTGGGTGGACACGACCGTGTCTAGTGTGTTTTGAGGGACACGGCCAATGACTTGGCCGTGTCCCAAGGGTGTGTCACTTACTGTAAGAAGAGAAGCAAAAATAAAAACAAAAAAAAAATTGGTGAAGCTTGGCCGTGTCAGGGACATGGCCAAGCTCCTTGGCCGAGTCTCCTACTGTGAAAAACTTTGCAAAAACAAAAGAAAAGCAATTTTTTTTTATTGAAGCTTGGCCGTGTCCCATGTGACAAGGCCAAGGACACGGCCAAGCTCCTTGGCCGTGTCTCCTTCTGCCAATTTTAACTTTTTTTTTAATTTTATTTTATATCATCAAATCTTAAAGAAATTGCAAACCTCTTCTTCAATCCACCCTGAAACACATGAGAAAAGTAAAAACCGATCAAAGCACCCATTCCATTTATTTAAACCAAACATAAAATCAAAATTGCTAAATTTAAAATTACAACTATGAAAAAGAAATGCAAACCGATGGGTTGCCTCCCATTTAGCGCTTCTTTAATGTCATATAGCTGGACATCTCTGCAAGACTTAGGGATCGTGGATCACAGTGCTGTCAATGATCCTTACTTCTTGAAATCCTTCTTTATATGGTTTAATTCTCTGTTCATTTACTTTAAAAGTCTTATTGGTTCGAGAGTTAAGCAATTCAATGGCACCGGAAGGACATACCTTAGTTATCTCGAAAGGACCACTCCATCGAGACTTGAGTTTACCTGGAAATAGACGGAGTCGAGAATTAAAAAGTAAAACTTTCATACCTGGACTCAATGTCTTTCGCACTATAATTCTGTCATGAAGTGCTTTAGTGCGATCCTTGTAAATCCTCGAGCTCTCATATGCCTTTGGGTTAAGGCACCTTTGAGTCTCCCTCACTGGTTTAGCCCCCTTTTCTAAGGTCAGTGTCAGCTCCAATTTATCTGAGGAACCTGTCTGCAAGAAAACATCTGAAACAACTGCGTCAATACAATCAATTAAAGAACAATCCTCATATAAAGTAGTTGTAGGAATAGGAGAAGTGTTAAAAATAGAAAAATCAACAGTTTGTCCCAAGACAGTCATTGATAATTTACCATTTTTAACATCTATTAAAGTGTTGGAAGTAGCCATAAAAGGCCTATCCAGCAAAATAGTGTGTGCTGATGGTGTAGAATTACTTCCTTCCATGTCAAGAACTATAAAATCCACAGGTACTATCAACCCTCCAACCTTAACTAACACATCTTCTACAACCCCTTTCGGGAATCTAAGAGATCTATCAGCTAATTGCAACACCATTTTGGTTGGTTTGAATTCCCTAGTTCTAATTCTTGATACACAGAATAAGGCATCAAATTTACACTGGCTCCTAAATCACACATGCCATCAGTCCCCTTTCCATTCCCCACAGTAATTTGAATTATAAAGCTACCAGTATCCTTTAGCTTGGGAGATAGTTTATGATGCAGAACAACACTAGCTACCTTTGAAACTATCACCTTTTCATTCAGCTCATACCTCTTTTTCTTGGTGATCAGCTCTTTGAAGAATTTGGCATAAGCCGTCATGTTCTTTATTGCTTCAAGTAAGGGTAAGTTAATACTTACCTTAGACAGCATGTTGAAGATGTTAGAAAATTGCTTATCTTTTTTATCATCCTTCAACCTACTGGGGAATGGTATAGGTGGCCGGTATGGATTGCTTGCCTTATGTAAATCTGTTGAAGAGGATTTCTCCGTTGATCTTTCTCCAGCACCTTTGTTCTCTGGTTCTCCTTCCTTTTTGTTCTCTTGGTCACCTGCATTCACAGAATTATTTTCAACATTATTGTTAATTACCTTGCCACTTCTAAGAACAGTCACTGATTGTGCCTGCTCAGGTTGACTTGGGAAATTCCCCTTTTGTTGAATCTGCATCTGTTGTGCAAGTTGTCCCACTTGAGTCTCCACTTTCTTAAAAGATGCTTCTAATGAATCCAGCCTCTTGTTGGTCATCTCTTGATTTTTAGCACTGACTTGGATGAAAGCTTGTAAACTTTCCTCCAAACTCTCTATCTTAGACTGCCCTTGATTTGAGGATTGACCCTGTTGTTGGTTCTGTCTCTAGAGCAAATGGAAAGGCTGTTGCGAATTATTTGTTGTCCAGGAAAAATTTGGGTGACTCCGCCAACCAGGATTATAAGTATTCGAATAAGGATCATTCCGGGCCCTTGGTTGAAATCCCCCCATAGCATTGACTTGCTCAGCTTCAATACCATAAGACTCATATGCGGAGGGGCAAATATTTGCTCCATGCCCGAAAGTTCCACAAATTCCACAAATTTCTTGAGTGGATGAAGAAGTGTTGTTTTTCATATTCAGCATCTGCACTTGCCTTGTCAATTCAGCTATCTGATTGACCATCTCACTATTGGCTTCCAGTTGATTCACCCCTTTGCTTCTTCCCCTTACACTTTTCTGTTGAGAATTAGCTCCCAACATCTCAAAGATCTCATAAGTTTCATCAGTTGTCTTTTCTCCCATAGCTCCCCCAGCTGCGTTATCAACAGTGTTCTGGAATTGCTGGGTTAGACCATCATAGGAAAACTGATTCAGAAGTTGAAGTGGGTAGTGATGATGTGGACACTGGATCAATAGCATCTTAAATCTGTCCAAAGCCTCATGAAATGGCTCTCCTTCAAATTGAGAGAATGTAGCTATCTTCCCTCTCAATTCAGCTGTCTTTTGATGAGAGTAAAACTTGCCCATAAACTTGTTATAAACTTGCTCCCAAGTTGTCAAAGAATTTTTGGGCAACATCATAAGCCAGCTCTTTACCCTATCCTTCAATGTATACGGGAAACATCTCATCCTCAATTGATCCTCTGTTAGTCCTCCCAATGGAAAAGTGTTGAGGGTAGAATAGAAATCCCGGATAAAGTTCAAAGGATCTTCATTTGGAACTCCATAGAACGATGGCAGCATGTTGTAATGGATGTTCTTCAACTCATAATTTCTTGTTGCATCTGTCAATCTTATGCAAGAGGTGGAAGTTCCAATGACAGGTCTAGCAAAATCTCTCATAGTCCTTTGTCTTTCTTCTGCCATTTTAATAGATTGTGCAGATTCCGACTCAAAATCAGAAGTGTCCTCCTCTATAGTATCAAATCCGGTGTACAGTTCAAACTCTTCCCTACTCCTTTTCACTCTCTGAATTTCTGGAATGACTGGGTATAGCTCTCCTCCAAGTGATCTCCTGCCTTGCATAAACAAAATTTCTAGAACAAAAGAATTATTAAAAGCAAAAGACAAATAAAATAAAATGAAAACAGTGAAAAATAACCTAGAATATCTTTGACTAATAAACAATTACGCCAAATAGCTTCCCCGGCAATGGCGCCAAAAACTTGTTGCGCTCTAATTAACTCTACCACAAAGCGTCACTCGCAAGTATACGAGGTAGCTGTAGCAAAGGTGATCGCCCCAATGTCGTCTCTCAAGGAAGCTAGAATAGCTAATTGATTATCAGATTATAGATAACAAGTAATGAATAAATTTAAATCACTAACAACTAATGAAGAAGATCGATTGAAGTTTAAAACAAATAAAAGTAAACTGGACTGCTGTATTGATTCACTTAATAGAATGGTCTAGGGTTTGCACTTCTCTACTACTTATATGTATGAATGGTTATTCCTCTTAACTAATTTAATTTCAAAGATTAAATCTCAAGCAACTTAATTAATCAATTCAAGGAAATAAGCTCTCGCATTCAAACCTTTCTCAAATAATCTTGTTACAATTGAAATAATCTTTTCCTAGGTTATATCTCTTATTCACCTCAGTTCCTAATTGAATTATTCCAGTATTAGACTTCATCTCTCAATCCATCACCTAATACCTAAAACACATAATTGGTGGCCAATCAATTATATATTAACAATAATCCATTCAATCAAGGCTAAAGAAATAATTAAGTTAAGAGTAATAACCAATTCATACAATCATAGCAGATCCATACAAACCCTAGACTAGATCAAATTAGTTCATATTAATGTTATCAAACATACTCATCTCATTAATATTCAAGGAAATCAATTCAGACATGATAATATTCATAAATACAATTCCAATGAAATTAAAGAGATAAAGTTCGAGAACAAAACCAAATTACAAACTCCTTAGCTCTTGAAAAATCTCTTGTTCAGAACTTGCTCGAAGAATGTATCAGTGGCTAGAACAAATCTAATCTAAGCTAGTTTAATCAAAGTGTAATCAAAAGATCAAAGAAAACAAGATATCAAAACCCTAATGTTCTTTGATGGCTCAATCTAAACTCAAACTCTCAACAACGCTCTCAAAACCCTAACTTTAATATTTGTACGAAACCTCCGCTTCAAAAATCGGCGTTCTCTTTAATCCATGAGTGACACGGCCAAGTTGGGGGAGACACGGCCGTGTCTGAGGTTCTTGGAGGGACACGGCCACAAGCTTGGCCGTGTCCCCTGAAGGTGTCTTCTACTGCTTGATTTTCATCTTTCTTTTGCTTTGGACTTGAGTGTGACACGACCAAGTTTAAACAACTTGGCCGTGTTGGACAATTTTGGAGGGACACGGCCACAAGCTTGGCCATGTCCCTTGCATGTGTCACCTTCTGTGTCTTGGTCTTCCTCCTTAGCTTGGTATGGGACACGGCCACAAGCTTGGCCGTGTCCCCTACATGTGTCAGCTACTGTCCAATTTTTCCTTCTTCTTGGTTCCTTGGCTTTTTAACCTAAAACAAAACTTGAAACAAACTTTAAACAAGAAGTAAATAAATATTAACCAACAAAACATAAACACCACGCTAAAAACTAGGACAAAAATGACATAAACACTGAAATAAATTAAAACTATGAAAACACTACCAAAATACCTAAAGAAAACAATAATTATCATAACAAATAAGATACAAATCTATGACAAAAACTAATAAAACAGCCCACAATTGATTTTTAGTATTTCATAATTGGCCTAAATATTTTGCAAGCTCTTTGTAAAAAAAAGATTGGATGAAAATAATTTTGTTTCTAAGCCCATTGTAAAAATATTTTTAAAAAAATGGATTTTGGGCTTAGTATTTGGGCCATGGGCCAAAGAATTTTTTGATTTGTTTTTAGAAAATGTCTTATGTCCAAAGACCATCTTGAAAAATTTTGAAAATAGTTTTGGTCTTTTGGATTTTAAAGAAAAATTTATTTTGAGCTTACAATATACTTAGGTCATATTAGAAAAAGAACAAACCAAATAAGCCATGATTTAAGCCAAGATAAGTTAACCATAGTCAAACAACATGCATTTGGGGTAAAATCTAAGAAAAGTAACTAGGCCAATTATATGAGCTTTAGTCTTTGGGTTAAAAGGCTTAGGTTCCCATAGCAAGTATATACCAAATGGTACGAGGCTATGAGTGGTTATGCCATGCTCGATCTCCATACCTTGAGTGAAAGTATGGTATCCCTTACATAACACAACAGGGGTAACACGGGCATCCTAACTCACGCACACGATGCAAACTAATATGATGCAATGGATAATATCATTACAAGAAAGAATAGAATAATATAAAGACCAACGGAATTAACTTCTCTTATCCCCAGTGGAGTCGCCACTGTGAGCAGGGATTTTCGCTCCCACTCCTGGTGGAATGGTTCTTGCGACTTCGGCACTGTTTAGGCTCGGAGCCTTAGAGAACACGGACCTAAGTCCGAAGAAAATGGAGTCGCCACCCGGACGGGCAGGAGAAAAAGGAAAGGGGTGGATGACTCGATTCCTAAGGAATCCCCAACCCCCTAATGGGTTCGGAAAGTTGGGTACGTGTGGGGAAGGTGAGAAATGGCCCAACACCCCCACAATGCTCGGTTCATTGGAACTGGCCTCCTTTACAGATCTTAATATTATAAAATTCTTAAATATAACAACATTATCCATACTACACACAATAAAAAGAAAGCATCATTATATTAAAATCAAAGCAATGTCCAAACAAAAATAAAACAAATAAATGGACACCCATCCGAAGATGGAAACATGTCCTTACATCACATGCCTAGATAGGACACCCACCAAAAGGTAGAAACATGCCCTTTACATAGGTTCTAAAATAGAAAAGCAAATTAAATTACATTATGTTTAACTAATGAGGTACCCACCAAGTGGAAACATACCTCTTACAACTTTTGGTAATCTAAATTGATTGATAAAAGTAAATAATCATTCATCATAAATAAATCATTCATCAAAGCTATTAATCAAAATATAAAATAAACATCCATCCATGATAAATTAAATAAATCAAGTATTGAAATTAAATAAATTAAAGCATAAGAGATAAATCAAAGCATAATCAGGTATATAATTAAATAAAGCAAATAAAAGTCCAATTATAGCTACTGTGACTTTTTATGGAATTAAAATAGATTAGGATTTTATGTTTTAAAAGGTTGGTAAGACTCTTTGATTAAATAAATTAATATTTGAATGGTGAAATCATGAAACTAGGGTTTTAGACACTTTAAAATTCTTTTGATTCTTGGTTTTAAATGATGATTTCAAGCTACTATGTAAATTTGTGTTTTTATGGTTTTTAATGTTTTAAAGGATTAGGGCTTAGAAAAAAAGTTAGTGTTTAAAGTTTTAAAGGGGTTAGAGTTTAATATTTTAGGTTTAGAAGTTGAATTAGGGTTTTAGGATTTAAAATTAGGGTCGCGGGTGGTGAATTAGCTTTTAGAATTTGGAAGTCAATTTGATAATTTTATGAAGTTTTATGAATTTAAACAAACGGATTAAAGTTTTTATAAATAGAAAAGATGTTTTTTAAGGTTTTTTTGAATGAAATAGAACCTAGTTTAAAATTTTGAAAGAAACATAAATAAATTTTGTTTTTGTTGAAAATATGTTTAATTAAGGTTTTAAGATTTTGAAGAGGTAAAAATAACAATTTTAAGTCTTTTTGGAAAATAAAGTAACGTATTAGTGCTTTAACTTTGGAAAAACTAAACTAAAGTTCTAAGGTTTTTGATTTAAAAAATAAAATTTCATAGATTATGCTACTGTGAAAAAATAAAACAAAAAGAATTTAACATACCTCCTTTTGTTGATTCTCCAAAAATAATTCTTCTTGGATGAACAAGAACAAAGACAATTGCTGCCTTTGAATTGCTTAAATCGTGTCCCTACTATTCCAGAAAAAAAAATTGAATTGCTCCTTTTCCTTCCCTGATTTGGTTTCAAATTTTGTTAATTTTTTATTTTTCCAATTTAATTGCCTTTGGTCCTTATTTATAGTGGTTTGATATAGTTTATTCCTAATTAGTCACGGTAAGTAATATTAATAAAAAAAAGAAACCAAAACCTAATTGAATTAGGTTTCGAAAAATTTGCATCGGAAAAATTGCGCTACCGAAAAAATTGCCGCAGGAAAAAATGCGCTGGCGAAAAAAATCTGCCGCAGGAAATTGCGGCAGTGGCGGGTTGCGGGCAAAATAGCGTGAGCTATTTCGCGCGCAGGAAAATCTTGCGAGGTAATAGAAAAGTTATTTCGCCCGCAGGAAATTCCTGCGGGCGAAATGCCCACGGGCCTGCGTAGTGATTTTTTCGTTGCCGATTTTTCCAACTCCGATTTTTATTTTTATTTTTATTTTTTGACTTTTATTTGTTTATTTTTATTAATAAAAATTAGATACTAAAGCATAAAATTATTTAACAAAAATTATTTTGGACCAATTAGACAACAAAAATCATTTTGGACTAAATAAAACATATTGGACCAGATTGGGTCAAAAATTAAGGGTCTACAGATACATAAAAGTTCAAGAGCCTTATTTGAATAAAATGGGCATAAGATACACTCGGCGAATAGAGAAATTTTTCAACACCATAACCGTGCCGAGCCAACCACCATTCATCCTCCGGAATTGATATAATATTTAAAGTATATTCCAGGCAAGGCATCAAAACCCTCTGCTGCTCTAGACCAAGAAACCACTCATAAACTCTCTCTCCAAGAAACCAGCCACTAGACATTGGGCCAGCGATGACTCGGTGAGTATGTTGGAAAGATAGTGCAACATTCATGAAGGGAGTCCAGTTTGTCCGCTCTTCTGGGTTCCACCAGGCCAAATTCACCTGCAAAATGACATGAGGTAAGTAAACTTTCATATAAATTTTACAGTATACTAATGCTATTTTACCTAGTCCCAGGTTAAGCGACTCATCACGAAGCGTTGGGTATGCACATGGTGAGAGCCGGGAACGTCCACGCGATCTGACAACCAGAAATTTAATCTTAGATACCCGACTCTCTCTCGAGAAATACCAGGCACCCTCACAAGATTGTGTTCGCATGCCCATGCCTACAACAACAATAAAAATCAAATTCATACAAGAAAAGAATGGAATTGGCATTGGTAGAAGAAGAGTACCTCGACAACCGCCATCAAGTCGACGAAAGAATTCTTATTTCAGCAAATTTTATCAAGACCATGGTAAAGACAGACGAGACCAGCTTCACCCCAGCCATAAAGTGGTACCGTTCTGAAATAAGAAAGGGTCCTCAACACTGACAAATGGATGGAGGATTCAGTGCTGCCTAAGATGGTCGACCGAAGCAAATATAATAAAAATCCTCGAGCATACTGTTGGGCCATGTCTCTGTGAATTCGTCCTTCGTAGTTCATCCAATAACTACGAATTGGCTCGATTTTTATCTTAAAAGGCCCTTTATATGATGGTTCCATACCAATTAATTGCTGAATTTCTTCAAATGTCAAAATATCGTTGGTAAGAGGAACCGGAACACCATCATACCGAATGCCGGTTATAGCAGTAAAATTGACTGGACCAATTGTCATCTCTCCAATGGGCAAGTGAAAAGTATGAGTTGTGTCCAACCATCGTTCTGCAAGTGCCTGGACTACGCTCCGGTATATCAGATATTCCTCGGATGGTAATTGTAAGATGAAGCTCTCAAAGCCGCAATTTTGGATAATCTACCTTACCCGAGAAGGCGCTACATCATACCATTGTCGGGCTTTGTAGATACACTCTCCGGCCCGAACAACGCAATGATCACGCTAACACGGAGCCAGGTAAGTTAATACCAGGTAA
The DNA here is from genome assembly GCA_947685225.1 of Garcia nutans. NCBI lineage: Eukaryota > Viridiplantae > Streptophyta > Magnoliopsida > Malpighiales > Euphorbiaceae > Garcia > Garcia nutans. The sequence continues at coordinate 34,045,955 of CANTUV010000013.1, forward strand.
GTACATATTATTATATCTACTTAAATTAATATATTTTTCCTAAATTTTCTAAAAAAATAATAATATAAATATATAAATAAAGACAAACATAATAATAAAAAAGCAAAAATAAATATAATAAATAATAAATAATAAATAAATTATCGTAATCTTTTGGTTTGAACTACGATGAAGTGGCATCCCGGCTAGTAGATCTATATTCTCATCTTCATGATGCCGAATAAACTCCAATAACTCAGTATTAGAATGAGTTCTTGATCTTGACGCATGCATTTTTTTTTCAAAACTATATTTGAGAGAATTATAGCTACTAAGGAAAGGAATGAAAATTTGATGTGAATAAAATGAAGAAATTAGTTCGTTTATATAGAAGAATGACAAGGAAAAAAATAAAATTCAAAAAGTAAATTTTACTATTAGTGAATAGTAAATTACTATTGATAAATAGTATGTTACTATTTACAATAGTAAATTACTATTTACAAATAGTAGATTAATAGTAAATAGTGCATGAACAGTGACTACATATTAAATAAATAGTAAATTCAATCATTCAATTTAATCATTCAAATACTTGCATGTATATAAATATTTTTTTACACGCAGGTACAAGGAGAAGATATGTGTATAAAAATTAGCCAAATGTTTTGTATCCAAAAAATTATTTTTTGCAGATAATTAAATCTCGAGTCCAGAATTCAAATTATCTTTAGGTCCAGCTAAAATCTCTTCTAAGTCCAGAACTTAGCTCAGGTCTAGAACCCAAATTATCCTTAGGTCCAGGACCTAAAATCTCTTCTAAGTCCAAAACTTAGCTCGGGTCCTGAGCCCAAATTATCCTTAGGTCCAGAATATAAAATCTCTTCTAAGTCCAGAACTTAGCTCAAGTTTAGAACCCAAATTATCCTTAGGTCCAGAACCTAAAATCTCTTTTAAGTCCAGAACTTAGCTCTGGTCCAGAACCCAAATTATTCTTAATTCCAGAACCTAAAATTCATTTTAAGTCCAGAGCTTGGGTCCAGAACCCAAATTATCCTTAGGTCCAGAACCTAAAATCTCTTCTAGGTCCAGAACTTAGCTTGGGTCCCGAACCCAAATTATCCTTAGGTCCAGAACCTAAAATCCATTTTAAGTCCAAAACTTAGTTCGGGTCCCGAACCCGAATTACCTCTAGGTCCAGAACCTAAAACCTCTTTTAAGTCCAGAACTTAGTTCGGGTCCAGAACCCAAAATTACCCTTAGGTCCATAACCTAAAATTATCCTTGAGTCTAGAACTTGAACCGGGTCAAGAACCCAAAACCTCAACCATCTCAGAAAAATTAAGTCTTATTGCTTTTCACTCTCTTTTACTAAAGTCTCAGATCGTTCAAGCTGGGGGCAAACTGTAGACTCTTAATTTTTGACCCAATCCAGTCCGTTATTTTTTATAGTCCAAAATAATTTTTGTGATATTTTAATATTTATTTTAGTATTTTTATGGTGAAGTGAATAAAAATAAAAATAATAAATAAATAAATAAATAATAATAATAATAATTAATAAATAAATAAAAAAATAAAAATCGAATACGAAAAAATCAGCGATGAAAAAATTCATCGCCGAAAATGTTGGACTAAATGGCCCGCAGCCCGCCCCTTGCAATTTTTCAACGTTGTTCCTCGCAGCAGCCAGTAGCAGTTTTTTTGCCAGCGAAATTTTTCCGACGTAATTTTTTTCGAAACCAAATTCTATTTGGTTTCGGTTTCCTTTTCCTAATTAATGATAAATTTCTTAAACAATTGGAATTAAGCTTCCAAAATTTCCTATAAATAACACTAAAAAGACACGAAAAAGGGGAGGGATCGGACTGTGGACTGGGACTTGGATTTTGAACTGGAACTTTACAATTGATCAGACTTTTTAGAAGAGAAGAAACAACCAAGCAATCAAGCTATCAAAGGCAGCAACCTTGCCTTTGTCCTTGTTCATCCAAGAAGCAATTTTTGGTGGAACCAATGAACGAAGGTTTGAATCTTTAATTTCTTTTTATTTCTTACAGTAGCTTCATTCTTTATTTGATTCATAAAATTAAACCTTTGATCTTTGAAGATGTAATAATTTGATCTTCGTTTCCAAAAACCTTAAATGATTTCCTCTGTTTCTAAATACCTTAAAAACCTTAATCCATTTCTTTGTTTTCCAAAAATCTTAAATCATTCCGTCTATTTCTTTTAAAACTCAAGAACCCTAATTTTGTTTCTTCTAAAATTTAAAACCCTAAATTGATCCTTTTATTTCCAAAAACCCTAAAAAATAATACTTTCTGTTTCCAAAAACCTTAAATCTTCTTACCTATTTCCAAAAGCTTTATAAACTCTAAACTATTTTCTTTAATTCTAAAACCAAGACAGTAATCCCAAACTAGATAATCTAAACCCTAAGTTTTCTTAAACCCTAATTCCCTTAAAACCTTAAACCCTAGTTTTCCTAAACCCTAATCCTTAAAACCTTAAAACCTTAAAATCTTATAAACCTAAACATTCAAACCCAATATAATAAATCCAAAATAATAATGCAGTAACCGTGAGTCCTAAACTCAAATGTTTTAAAGTATCCAAACCCTAATTTCATGATTTTACTCCTCAAACCCTAATTTGGTTAATCAAAGAACCTTATCAATCTCTTAAATTATAAAACTTTAATCCATTTCAATTCCCTTAAAACTTACAGCAGCCTAAACCAATAAATTCCAAAACCCTTAATTAAAGAACTTTAAATGAGAAACAGTAAACTTCAATTTGTATCTTTACTTACCTTATTTGGTTATGTAATTTATTATATGCTTCGATTTATTTAAGTTTGTTGTCCCAAGATGGCAACCAAGAGGGGGGGTGAATTGGTTTTCTCAAGAATTAATGACAATTTAAAAAACTCAACAACAATCAAGAAATGCAGAATAGAGAGTTGGTTGAGTAATGGAAGAAAGAAAGAACACACAAGATTTATAGTGGTTCGGATTTACTTCAATCCTACATCCACTTCCTTAACAACTTGTTAAGGTTCCACTAATCTTTGAAGTTTTTTACAAGCTTACTTCCAACTTTGGTGTTTTCACAAGTTCACACCTAACTTCACAAGTGTTTTTCTTAGGCTCACACTCACAACCCAAACAAGAGTTTTACAAGGCTTACTCTCACAACCTAACAAGAGTTTTACAAGGCTTACTCTCTCAACCCAAGTGTTTCCCAAGCTTACACTCAAACTTATACAATGGTGTTTTCAATGCTAACACCTAACATACATTACAATTTAATTGTAAGTTTAAGTAAATGAAAATTTGTTGCTTGGCTATTACAATCTGATTTCTTGCTTATTCCTTTTTTTTTTGTTTTCTCAGAGAGACATTGTATTTATAGCCATTGTGGTCTTACTAGCCGTTATAGACATTAAGAATAATGTATTGGTAGATTAGACCTTCTTTACTTAAACTGCCCGAAGCACTTCGCGGTCGCCCTTCATGCAAGGATGGTCGCGCTCATGCTTCTCGCGGTCGTCCTTTAACAGGGGACGGTCGCTACTTTTGAAAAGACTTCAACGGTCGAATTTTAGTGCTCTGCAGCTGGAATCTTGCCCATGCTGTGTTTGTCGGACCGGCTTCTTGTCCAGCTGTGTTTGTCGGGACGGTCGCGCCTAGCAATGGTGCGGTCGCCCTTTTTGAATAATCAAGTGGGTTTATAACGGTCATATTACGTGTCATTCTCTGACAGGGCAAAATTGAATGTCCGCCATAATTTGAATGTCGCGGTCGCCCTATGTAGATTATCGCGGTCGAATTGAGAAACTCGCGTCGAACTTCTGGACGCTCCTGAGGACGCGAAACCTACTGTCTCTTCAAACAATTTCTTCTTGAATGGTAGAGCGGTCGCGATTCTAAATGGGGCGGTCGCTAAAGTGATAAGCGAGGTCAAGTCATTCACCGTTCTTGTCACCGCGAACCTTACTGTGATTGTAATGATTTAAGTTCCTTGAGTAGCGGTCGTTCAAATATTCGGACGGTCGCTATTATGTAGGAGCGGTCGCGACATAGGTCGAACTTCTGACCGCGAAACCTACTGTGATAAGATTTCTTCTTTTAATTACATGGAGCGGTCATATTCAGGTGAGGTGCGACCGCTATAAGTGTTCTGTTCACCTTATTTGAAGTAACCTAATCCTGCAACAAGATTTCTCAAACACAAGTTAAATAGATCATCCATTTGAGTTGTCAAGGATCAAAATTAAGGTCATTTGTCTAACAATCTCCCCCATTTTGACTTTGACAATTTCAAATGGAATGATAAGAAAAATAATAAGTCTAAAATGCTCCCTCTTAACATATGCAACAATCATGGTTAAGAGCATTGTGATTATTAGATTATCTTGGTGCACATGTTATTGTTTGATGCAAACATTTTTTCTTATTTGCAAATGTTCAATAAATTTCAACAAGAAATTAACTCCCCCATAAACATTTTTCCCTAATTTGCAAATGTTCAAACAGATTGTTGTTCTTGTTCTTATTTCTCCCCCATAATTTTCTTATTTCTCCCTATTTCTCCCCCATAATTTTATTGACATTCCATTTATAATTTTCTCTCCCCCATTGGCATAGGCAAAATGAAATAAATGTTAAGCAAAATACAAATGGAAATATAAACATGGAAATATATAGATTGAAGTGGAGGAAAATACAAAACAGAAAGCAAATTAGCAAACATATGAAAATGCAAGCAAAAACAGACTAAAGCTAAGCTATTCTGAGTCATCATCTAACTCTAACTCTTCTTCAACTAAAGGAGCTTTCCCCTTATCTTGAGGTGCAACAGAGGCAGAGCTAGTGCTAATGGACTCTTCTTCTTCAGCAACGCTTTGGGTGTGATCACTTATATCCCAATCTTCAAGATTGCATTGAGGCAAGTCCAATTTGCCTTGCATATCATAAAGATCATGATGCATGTGGGATATAAGGTCTATCCTCTTGTTTAAGTGCTGGAATCTCTTGGAAACACGTTTCTTGAACTTAGTGAGTTTCCTTGAGAGAGTCTTGATAGCTTGGAGAATGAGTTGTGTGGAGGATGAAGTAGTTTCTTTAGCAGCTTTTGATGAAGTTGCTTTTGGATGTAATTCTACTGCAACTTCTACAGAATCTCCCTCTTCCTCAATTGTATACCTTGGCCTTTTCTTTTGTTTATCCATAACTCCTTTCTTGCCATAGCAGTATACATATGACCCTTCTATCTTCCTTACACAACCAGCATGCTCTAAGTAATCCATTGTGATAGCATTGGAGGCTAGAGTGAAAGGGTTCCTCAAAGTAGCTAAGTTCAAATCATTCAGAAGGTTTAGGTGCCTAGCTATTTGAGTAACTTGAGAGGATAGGAAGAAGGTACCAGTTCTTGTTACAGCATGATGATAAAGAGTATCAATCAAGAACTTGGTGGTGTTTATTTTGATGTTGTGGGTGAAAGCATACAGAAATATAAGGTCTCTCTTGGTTACTTTCTCATTCCCATTTGCTCTTTGGTGAATGGTATAGGTGATAATCCTATGGAGCATCCAGTGGGTGAGAGATTTGATATGTCTGGCTTTAGATTCCTTTTCAAAAGAGGTTTCAATGGAAATTTCTCTCTAGAAATCAGAAAGTGTTGGGTTTGAGAAGATTTGGTCATTGTAGGAGGTTATACCTTCAGAGGGGAAGTCCCAAATGCTGCCAAAATCTTCTAGAGATAGGGCTTGGTATTGATCAAAGAGCTTAAATCTGACCCCATACCACCCTAGTGCAGAATTTGCACTCTTCTCTATTTGAAGAGACATTAAAAACTCCTTACTCAGACTAGAGTAGCCTACCTCTTCTGGAAAGACAAATTTTCTCCATCCAAGGACATCCAACAATCTCTCAATTTCGTCCTTGATGTTCAAGGCAGAATGCATCCCACCAAAAGGAGATTTGGTGCCTTCAACCTTCTTTCTCTTTAGCATGGCATACCTAACATCTTCTTCAGTGGTTTGATGGTGAGGTTTGTGAATTTTCTCACCTCTTTTAGATTGAGGAGGAGATGGAGGATCAACAATGGGTTCTCTAATGGTGACTCCTGGAACTCTCTTGGCTTGACCTTTTATTTTGGAAGTGGTTTTTCTTTTGGGGGCCATTAGAACAGAAGAGAGTAGGAAAACAGAGAGTGATTGAGAAACAGATGATATTGAGAGGTTTTTAGGGTTTCAGAGGAAGGTTTGTGTGCTTTAATAGGCAAAATATCAGATAAACTGATGCAAAACACTCTTAAATAGATGGATTTAAGAAAATAGCTGTTTTTGACTGTTGAAAGTTAAGAGTTGCGACCTGTCACACAACCAACGGTTATAAATTTTCGAGCAGAGTGTACAGGGTGCGGTCGCAGATTTAACAAGGTGCGATCGCGACTTATGATCTAGCGACCATTGTCAAGATAAGTATGCTCGCGAGTGAGGAATGTAACTGTAACGGTCGAAACTATTCAAATTGGTGCGGCCGCGCACAAATTTTCTCGACCGCGCACAGAGTCATTAGTTTGAATGAAACTGACAGACAGGATAGCGACCGCTAAAGAATACTGGAGCGACCGCGACATACTTAAAAATGAAAGATTCAAGGAAAGATGGAGAATATTTCTATTGTGTTAAGAAGCATTAAATTCATGCACATAGAAACCTTATTGATAGGCAATTAATTCAGAGTGTTTCCATCAATCATTCCTAAATTAAGTTTAATAAAATTAAGTCTATCTTCATTCAAGGGTTTTGTAAAGACATCCGCAAGTTGATTTTGTGTTTCAATAAATTCTAGAATTATGTTCTGATTTTGCACATTTTCCCTTAAAAAATGATGTCTAATATCTATATGCTTGGATCTAGAATGTTGTATAGGATTTTTAGACAAATTGATAGCACTAGTGTTGTCACATTTAATGGAAATATTGTTAAAAACCTTACCATAGTCAAGCAATTGTTGTTTCATCCATAATACTTGTGTGCAACAAAAACAAGCTGCAACATACTCAGCTTCCGTTGTGGATAAAGCAACCGATGCTTGTTTCTTACTATGCCAAGAAACTAGACAATTACCAAGAAAGTGACATGCTCCTGTTGTGCTTTTCCTATCTAATATACTACCAGCGTAATCTGCATCTGAAAATCCTATAATATGAAATGATGTGTTTTTAGGATACCAAAGTCCTAAATGTATTGTACCACTCAAATATTTCAAGATTCTCTTAGTGGCATACAAGTGTGATTCTTTAGGACTAGTTTGAAATCTAGCACAAAGACATACACTAAACATTATATCAGGCCTAGAAGCAGTTAAGTAAAGTAGTGATCCGATGATACCTCGATATTTCTTCTCATCTACTGCTTTACCATTTTCATCTTTACCTAATTTCAATGATGTGCTCATGGGAGTTTTGCTAGTTTTGCAGCCATCCATTCCAAATTTCTTGATGAGTTCTTTTGTATATTTGGATTGGTTGATGAAGATCCCATCTTTACATTGCTTGACTTGCAGTCCAAGGAAAAACTTGAGTTCACCCATCATGCTCATTTCAAATTCCCTAGTCATACAAGAAGCAAATTCTTTGCACAAGGTTTCATTAGTAGCTCCAAATATTATGTCATCCACATAAATTTGTACAATCAAGATGTTATGCTTATCCTTTTTAACAAAAAGAGTTGTGTCTACTTTTCCTTTTGCAAAACCATTTTCAAGTAAATATGCACTAAGTTTGTCATACCAAGCTCTAGGTGCTTGCTTTAATCCATATAAAGCTTTGGTAAGTTTGAAAACATGATCAGGAAATTTGTAGTTTTCAAAACCAGGAGGTTGTTCAACATAAACTTCTTCATTTATGAGTCCGTTTAGAAATGCACTTTTAACATCCATTTGATAAAGCTTAAAATTCATATGACATGCAAAGGCAAGTAATATTCTAATAGCTTCTAATCTGGCTACTGGGGCAAAGGTTTCATCATAGTCAATACCTTCTTCTTGATTATAACCTTTGGCTACCAATCTTGCTTTATTTCTAATGATGTGACCATTTTCATCAAGCTTATTCCTATAAATCCATTTGCATCCTATTATAGAATGATCTATAGGTCTAGGAGTAAGTTGCCAAACATTATTTCTTTCAAATTGATTAAGTTCATCTTGCATTGCAGTTATCCAATTTTCATCATTTAAAGCTTCCTCAACAGTTTTTGGTTCAATTTGAGAAACAAAAGCAAAATTAACATCAACATGATTAATTTTAGATCTAGTAGTTACTCCCTTTGATGTTTCTCCAATGATGAGTTCCTTTGGATGATCTTTCTTGTATTGCCAATCCTTAGGTAGATCTTGAGTCTTTTCTTCAAGTTGATTGATCTTTGGAGCATCAATAGATTCAAGAGGTTCAAGAGTACCTGCAGGGTCATTGAAAGTAATACCTTTCTTTTGATCAAGTTTAGATGACTCATCAAATACAACATGCATTGATTCTTCTATAACTAGAGTTTTCATGTTAAATACCCTATATGCTTTGCTAAATGATGAATATCCTAAGAATATGCCTTCATCTGATTTGGATGAGAATTTTCCAAGATTATCCTTGGTATTCAATATGAAGCATTTGCATCCAAATACTCTAAAATATCCAATTCTGGGTATTCTTCCATTCCATAGCTCATAAGAAGTTTTATTAGTTAAATGCCTTTTATAAACACGATTTGCAATGTAACAAGCTGTATTAACGGCTTCCGCCCAAAAATAAGATGGTAAATCATATTCATTGAGCATTGTCCTAGCCATTTCGATTAAAGTTCTATTTTTCCTTTCAACTACACCATTTTGCTGTGGAGTTCTAGGAGCAGAAAAATTATGTGAAATGCCAAGTTCATTGCAAAAGTCTTCAAAATTTTCATTTTCAAATTCTTTGCCATGATCACTTCTAATAGATGTGATCACATATCCTTTTTCATTTTGAACTCTTTTTGCAAACGTTTTGAAGAAATTAAAGGCTTCATTCTTTTGAGCTAAGAAATTAACCCATGTGAATCTAGAGTAGTCATCAACAAGAACAAATGCATATGATTTGCCTCCTAAGCTTGTAACTCTATTTGGTCCAAACAAATCTAAATGAATGAGCTCTAAAGGTCTAGAGGTGCTTATAACACTCTTTGTTTTAAATGAGCTTTTGTGTTGCTTACCATGTTGACAAGGTTCACAAATTCTGTCTTTATCATATTTTATCTTAGGTAAGCCATCAACTAAATTCTCATTGCAAATATGTTTCAATTGATCCATACCAGCATGTCCTAGTCTTCTATGCCATAACCATGCATCATTATTAGTGGACATTAAACATGTATGATTTGAATGTATGCTAACATTGTAAGTGTTGTTTGTTCTAGTACCCTTAAATATGATAACATCATTTGAATTTGTGATTTTGCATTCCTTGGAATCAAACTTAACGAAGTATGCTTTATCACAAAGTTGACTAACACTTAGCAAGTTATGTTTCAAACCATCAACAAGCCATACATCTTCAATTAAATCCTTACCAATAGAACCAATGGAGCCAACACCAAGAATTTTACCTTTAGCATTGTTTCCAAAAGTTACATTACCTCCATGTTTATAGGTAATATTTGTAAAGAGCTTTGCATTTCCAGTCATATGCCTTGAGCATCCACTATCCACAAGCCATGTGCTTTCATTGATAGTAGATTTTAGGCATACCTGCAAGACAATTGTGATCATCTTCTTTTAGGTACCCACATGAAGTTGGGTCCTTGATGGTTAGTAGAAAGAGTGCCTTCTAAATTGAGATGAGCTTTTCTTATATAACAATAGAAGTTTTTGTGACCAAATTTCATGCAATATGTGCATTGCCATGGTGTTCTATGCTTCTGCATTTTTCTTTTTGCATTGTACATACAACTACAAGTATGTGATTTCTTTTGTGCAAGTTTAGTGAACAACAATGCGTAGTTATTTTTGGCTTTATCTCCTAGTGAACCATAAGAAGTTCTTTTAGACTTGGTGCAAGCATTTTTGATATGAACATCAGAAATTTCAGTTGTAGATGCTTTCACAAATGTTGGTTTGCTAGGTGCAATGTTGGTTGAGCCATTGAATCCTAATCCATATTTCAAGGAAGGTGACCTTTGATTATTAATTAATGTGTTCAATGCTTCCTTTCCTTTATGAAATCTGGAAATTGATTCTTTTAGTTCTTTTAGTTCATGCTTCAATGCCTCATTCTCTTTAATCACTTTTTCTAAGTCATGTGAGCTTTTATTTAATTCTCCTATTGTATTCATCAAATGTTCATTTGAGGTTTTCAATTCTAAGGTAGAGTTCTTTAAGCATATAAAATCCTTTTCTAACTTAGAGTTTTTCTCTTTATAGAGCATCATTTTGGAGAAATATTTTTCTATTTTAGAATTCATGTGCTCAATCAAATCACTATCATCTATATCACTTATATCATCATGTGCTACAAGATCAAAGGATTGAGTACTTACCTCATTGGAGTCATCTTCAATAGCCATGAGACAAAGATTTGCAATTCCTTCCTCTTCTTCTTCTTCACTTGAGGAAGAGTCATCCCATGTGGCTTTGAGAGACTTTTTCTTTTCTTTATCCCATTTCCTTTTGTTCTTTAATTTGTAGCAATCCGACTTGATGTGACCGGTTTTTCCACATTCATAGCATTTTACCTCATTTTTCTTTTCTTTATCTTTGAAGGAGAATTTAGGAGGTGTACCTTTGTTTGCTTGTAATCTTTTCTTCCTTTTCCATTCATTGATTCTTTTAGAGAACATTGCCATTTCATCTTCATCATCAGTACCTTCATTGCTTGAGCTCTCAGCTTCTTTGATTGCTTTGAGTGCAATTGGTTTTCTCTTTTCTTTCTCACCTTGATCTTCTTCTTTCTCACTGTGTAGCTCAAATGTGAGTAATTTTCCAACTAGCTCATCGGTTCTTAATGTGCTGAGATCATGAGCTTCTTCTATGGATGATACTTTGGATTCAAAGTTCTTTCTAGCTCTTAGGGCTCTCAAGATTTTGCTGTTTACATCACCTTGATCATATACCTTGCCATACTTCTTTAGTTCATTGACAATTGCAAGTAAGCGATTGGTCATGTCGGTGACATTTTCATTTGGTTTCATCTTAAATAGCTCATATTCATGAACATGCATTTGTTTTTTGGTAAATCTCACTTGAATCGTACCTTCATGGTAGTTTTCAAGTGTTTTCCAAATGCAATGTGCACAAGTTAAATGTTGAACTCTTCCGCCTTCTTCCCTTGAAATGGAATTCATCAAGATGGAAGCAGCTCTATTGTTCTTGAATCGATCTCTGACATTGCTAGTTGACCATTGAGCTTTGGGAAGTGGAACTTGAATACCGTCAACTTCGTGGGTAGGAGATTTCCATTCATTTTCCACGAAATCCCATAGTTCAATCCCTTCACTATCTAGAAACAAATACATTTTGTGTTTCCAGTATGAATAATCAGTTCCATCAAAGTAGGGTCTAAGAATAGAATTAAGATTTCCATGAGAGCTTGATGAAGAAGAAGTTGCCATAGTGGATCAGATTTCACAATTAAGTTTAAGAAATCTAAGGGCTCTGATACCAATTGTTGTCCCAAGATGGCAACCAAGAGGGGGGGTGAATTGGTTTTCTCAAGAATTAATGACAATTTAAAAAACTCAACAACAATCAAGAAATGCGGAATAGAGAGTTGGTTGAGTAATGGAAGAAAGAAAGAACACACAAGATTTATAGTGGTTCGGATTTACTTCAATCCTACATCCACTTCCTTAACAACTTGTTAAGGTTCCACTAATCTTTGAAGTTTTTACAAGCTTACTTCCAACTTTAGTGTTTTCACAAGTTCACACCTAACTTCACAAGTGTTTTTCTTAGGCTCACACTCACAACCCAAACAAGAGTTTTACAAGGCTTACTCTCACAACCTAACAAGAGTTTTACAAGGCTTACTCTCTCAACCCAAGTGTTTCCCAAGCTTACACTCAAACTTATACAATGGTGTTTTCAATGCTAACACCTAACATACATTACAATTTAATTGTAAGTTTAAGTAAATGAAAATTTGTTGCTTGGCTATTACAATCTGATTTCTTGCTTATTCCTTTTTTTTTTGTTTTCTCAGAGAGACATTGTATTTATAGCCATTGTGGTCTTACTAGCCGTTATAGACATTAAGAATAATGTATTGGTAGATTAGACCTTCTTTACTTAAACTGCCCGAAGCACTTCGCGGTCGCCCTTCATGCAAGGATGGTCGCGCTCATGCTTCTCGCGGTCGTCCTTTAACAGGGGACGGTCGCTACTTTTGAAAAGACTTCAACGGTCGAATTTTAGTGCTCTGCAGCTGGAATCTTGCCCATGCTGTGTTTGTCGGACCGGCTTCTTGCCCAGCTGTGTTTGTCGGGACGGTCGCGCCTAGCAATGGTGTGGTCGCCCTTTTTGAATAATCAAGTGGGTTTATAACGGTCATATTACGTGTCATTCTCTGACAGGGCAAAATTGAATGTCCGCCATAATTTGAATGTCGCGGTCGCCCTATGTAGATTATCGCGGTCGAATTGAGAAACTCGCGTCGAACTTCTGGACGCTCCTGAGGACGCGAAACCTACTGTCTCTTCAAACAATTTCTTCTTGAATGGTAGAGCGGTCGCGATTCTAAATGGGGCGGTCGCTAAAGTGATAAGCGAGGTCGAGTCATTCACCGTTCTTGTCACCGCGAACCTTACTGTGATTGTAATGATTTAAGTTCCTTGAGTAGCGGTCGTTCAAATATTCGGACGGTCGCTATTATGTAGGAGCGGTCGCGACATAGGTCGAACTTCTGACCGCGAAACCTACTGTGATAAGATTTCTTCTTTTAATTACATGGAGCGGTCATATTCAGGTGAGGTGCGACCGCTATAAGTGTTCTGTTCACCTTATTTGAAGTAACCTAATCCTGCAACAAGATTTCTCAAACACAAGTTAAATAGATCATCCATTTGAGTTGTCAAGGATCAAAATTAAGGTCATTTGTCTAACAAAGTTCAATGCTTGATTTATTTAATTTATCATGGATGGATGTTTACTTTTATATTTTGATTGATGTTTAATATCTTTGATGAATGATATATTTATGATGAGTGGTTATTTACTTTTATCAATTTATTTTGATTTCCAAATGTTGTAAGAGGTATGTTTCTACTTTGTGGGTACCTCATTAATTAAGTTCTATGTAATTTAAATTGCTTTTATATTTTAGACCAATGTAAAGGACATATTTCTACCTCATGGTGGGTGTCCTATTTAGCTTGGACATGGTGATGCAAAGGCATATTTCCATCTTTGGATGGGTGTCCATTTATTTGTTTTACTTGGACATTGCTTTGATTTTTAATATATTGATGCTTTATTTTAATTGTTGCGTGTAATATGGATAATATTGTTATATTTAAGAATTTTATAATATTAAGACATGTAAAGAAGGTCGGTTCCAATGAACCGGGCGTTGTGGGGGTGCTGGGCCATTTCTCACCTTCCCCACACATACCCAACTTTCTGAATCCATTAGGGGGGTTGGGAATTCCTTAGAAATCTAGTCATCCACCTCTTTCTTTTTCCCGGCCCGTCCGGGTGGCGACTCTATTTTCTCCGGACTTAGGTCCGTGTTCTCTAAGGCTCCGAGCCTAAATAGTGCCGAAGTCGCAAGAACCATTCCACCGGGAGTGGGGGTAAAAATCCCCGCTCACACTGTCTCTTTTGACTACCTTGTTGTTGTTCACCAGAAGATCCCTTTCGCTGTTGTTGTTTTCTTCTTTGCTCTTGTTTAGTTTCGTTCTCAATGGAAATTGCTGCATTGACAAGAGTAGAGAACTCTTTGATTCTTATAGCCACTCGGAATTAACTCTTTAACCTGCTCAAACTGCTTACACTTCTCTTCTTCCGATGAAACCAATTCAGGAAAATATTTACTGAGGCGAATGAACTGCCTCTCATACTCAGACATAGATGACTGCCTTTACTTTAAATACAAAAACTCCCTTCTCTTCTCTTCTATATAAATCTCACTCATATGCTTCTTCTTAAACTCTTCCTGGAAGAATGCCCAAGCGAGTCTATTTGCAGGATTACCTTTCTTCTTTGTATCCCACCATGAATATGCTTGTTCATGTAGTAATGAGACTGCACACTCTAGCCTTTCCTCATCAGTGCAGTGAAGAAGATAAAAAACTCTCACAATCCTTTCCAGTTAATACTTTACTATAGAAGTTTCATCTGTGCCAATGGCCTTAAAATCTTCTGCTCTTAACTTTCTGATTCTTTCCAGCGGAGATCTCTGTGGTACTGGCTATGGAGGCGGCTCTGGAGGAACTATCCCTTCAATCTATCTAAGGACCTCCCCCCATGTTTCTCACAAACTGAGGGTCTAATGGTATCTTCTTTGCAGAGAGTTCTGTTGGCTGCTGGTTCCCCACACTCGCTTGACTGTGTGAGGATGCAACTTCTTCCGCTATAGCTCGACGAGATTCAGAAGTCATTCTACACCTATAAACATTTAAAGACCAACTGCATCAGATTACTTAACCACTTATTCAGTTCATATAGCAATGGCAATTGTTTTTCAATTTTTCCTATAACCCCACACAACAGAATGTAAAACCCCTTGACAATTTTATAAATAAAAAAAAATAACAAAGGATGTCACATAATGTCTATACACTTATTCAATTATTATTATTTTTTTATAATATTAAAAACAATGCCAATAAAATTTTTGATAGAGTTTCTCCTAAAAATTCGATACTGCCAAATCTTCATCAAACAAAAACACAACCTGCAGAAGAAAAACACTCCCAATAATTTTGTTTAATCTCAACTTCAATTTCAAACTCTCAAACTATCATCTATAATCTATTTTAAACATCTATACTTTTACCAATATATTTTAATATTAAACATGTATCATCTTTATCAATATATATATATATATAATCATACTTCAAGCAACTTATAAATTATAACTCATATAACAAAGTATTTAAAAATCTCTAACTATTCACTATCACTATAATGAATATGGCCAATGGCCCATTAGTGACATAAATGTCCACTATCACTGATGATACAAAGTGTCCTCTGATGGCATGAATGTCTATTATCACTGGTAACATAAAGTGTCCACTATCATCACTGTAGATGTCCACCATCTGGCTAGCCATTTAATTCAGAAGCTAGGTTTAATATTAATATAATCGGGCAATCCAATTATTTTCTTATTTTCAGTCAATTTGACAATTGATAATAATAATAATAATAATAATAATAATAATAATAATAATAATAATATTTTTAATAATTATTTAAAACAACAACCACTTTTCTCATTAAACAATTGGCATTAAACCTTTAACAATTCAATTTAATAAACTTTACCTCCTCCATTTATTATATAAAATTTAATTTATTTCTCAACTCTTAAAAATCTGCCAGATTCTTACTTTCTCTGGCAGAGTCTATTTCCTAATTCTTTCTCAGTACTAAATCTCCATTAAAAATTATACATATTTAAAAATAAGTCTTAGGAACATACATAAACTTATATTTAAAATTTTATATTTTTCTGAGTTCCTTTACTATGTTTAAAAATTATATTTTTTCCAACCCTATATATTATATTTTTGCAATAACTTTACTGACAATATCCATTTTCAAATTTTATTTAGGTACCAAATCTTCATAAAAATTTATGAAATTTTAACTATAAAACAATAACTTATATATTAACTTGTATATAAATTTTAGATTTTTTTCGGGGTTGTTTGACAATAGTTTCTAATTGAGTTTTTCAGACCCTAAAATTTTGGCTTTACTAGTACAGTCAAGACAGCTTGTGTTCTTCTATTTTTCTTTCATAATAAATCATCTTTAAAAATTATGAAATTTTATACACTATCTATGAACACATAGTTAAACTCCCAAGTAAATTTTCATAATTTTGAAACATTTCTAGGTTAGTCTAAAAATTTAGACAAAATACTTCACAATTAATTCAATTATAGTTCAACTAGCTTCCATAAACATAAAAAAAATCACATGAAAATTAAAAAATAGCAAACTATTAATACACAAGCACAAATCTCTTTTCAAAGTAGATATTCCTCTCTCTTCCCTGATTTTCCTTGAATTTATGGTGATGATTTTAAGATTTTTTTTTTACTTATTCTTATGAATTCTACGAATTTTAAGTTATATGTGAATTTTTCTTAAATTTTCACTTATTTTGATGGAAGAAAGAGGATGAAATGGAGTTTTTGGCTATGGAAGAGGTAAGGTCAGTTTTGGAATGAGGAAGAAGAAGAAAATAGATTTTTTTATTTATATATATTAATTAGAATTTTGATCATATAAGGTGCGCCCACCGTAACTTTGGTGCGCCCACTTTCTTAAATTATTTCTAATTCGACTTTTAATTCTGTAAAATCATAAAAATTAATTTCTTTAATTATTTTGAAGTTCTATTATTCATATTTCACATTTTAATTTAAATAAAAATCCAATTCTGAAGAAAAAAAATATTTCTGTAAGATTTTACCATTTAAAGATTCTTTTGCAGAAATACTAATTATGTGCATATCAGAATTAAATTTTTAATTTTTAAAGACTTAACTAACCCTATTTTTCCTTCATCATAAATATCCAAGTCACTCTCTACATTATACACCGATCTATATTGGTATAATTAAAAAAGTCAACTTTTAAAAATTTTAAACATTACACGATATCCCCTATATTTAGTAAATTTAATCATTTTACCTCATATATTTTTAATTTAAACATTTAGCCCTTCTTAATTGCTAATTTATTAATTATTTAACTCTTAGTTTTTGATGTGCGATAATGTGTATAGTTCACTTTTTGACTGCACGTGAATCTAATTAAATTTGCTGACGCATATTGTAAAATGTCCCATATGCCCATGCTTCTTCCCCATTCTTGACCTTCTTCCCCGATTGAATTTTATAGATAAAGGGCATCCAATTGAAGGGGGACGTATGTATTATGTCTTGTTTGGAACAAGTAACATTATTCATATTGCTTTTGATAATGAATCCTATCATCCATACTGTTGGAACTTCAAAAATATTTTTGTTTAAACTTCTATTTAGCACATAGATTATGATTATGATTATGATTATTATTATTATTATTATTATTTTGTTTATTTATTAAATATTATTATGCCATATCTTGTTGCTTATTAATAGAATCTGTAACTATTTGACAACTTCTAATATGTATAGATTTGATAGGATGAAAATCGGATATGAAAAATCCAGCATATAAATTACGCCTATCCTTTCAATAGAATAGGATTAATAGCAACATTAATTTTCTTAAAACTTAAATAAGTAAAAAAATATAATAAGAAATTAAAAATGAATTAATTTGAAGATCGAGAGTGATGTATATCTTTTATCATATATGCTGTACTCGTATTTATGACTGTGAACTATACTCACACACACACATATATATGATAATAATAATTATAAAGGATAGAAATGGGTTATCTCGGAAAAAAAGGGATAGAAATGGATATGAATATGGTATCTACCAAATTTCACCAACTCTTCACCATTTTCCTTTCAACTAAATTGTTGGATTGATATTTGGGAGCAATTTTGAACAAGTCATTAATTAATTGTATGTATGTATATGGCATGACCATTATCATGAAAATCCATGACATACATCCATGACATTGGTGACTATTTTGAAGAGATTAAAAGGGTATTTATGGAATAATGGTAATGGTGAAGGAAATGGTTTTTGCTTGCCCAATGTAATATATCATCAATTTAGGACTTTTGTGGAGAAGGTCCAAAAAAGGCACAACAGCACAAACGGACGATCCTAAGAACAAACTGCTCTCTCTTCTCTCTCTCTCACAACTATTCTTTATCTACTGAAGAAGAATCATCGCTAAAATCAATAATATTTTATATTATATAATATATATAAATAAATAAATTTATAATAATAATAATCTACAAAAAAAAAAAAAAGAAGCAAAATTTGCTCTCTGTTTTACCCATCTCTTTTTCTCCCATCAAGATTATTGCAGAGTCTGTTTCTATCTTTTCTTTCTTTTTTGGTTCCCATTCTAATACACAGACGATCCTACAAGTGGGTTTTGCTTTGTTGTTTCCATTTTCCATCAATGGAAACCATTTAGATAAGGCAGGTATGACCCCTTCTTCTAACAAGGTTTTTTCTTTATTCTTTTCGATTTTATTTGGCATTTATTATCTGGGTTTTTTCTTTTTATTTGGAAATTTTCGTTTATCTGATAAAAATCATAACTTGATTAATTGTATATAGAAAACACAAGTTTGCAGAGAAATCTGAAGAAAAAAAAAAGGCGATCTCTTGATACAAAAGTTGTGATTTTTGATCATGGCAGTTGCTGAGAATGCTGGGGCTAAAAATGGCACTTCCGGTCAAAATTTTGATAGCCCTGTAGTATCATCGGAATCAAAGGGAACAAACGATCTTGAAAGATCAAAACCCAGAAACGAATCTATGGTCAACACTAAAGAACCAAATTTTCACGGTGAAGATTATGATCAGAGTGTTAATGGCAAGTTTGAACACCAAGAGACTGCAACTGCAGCGGCTGCTTTAAGCAATGGCAAAACTAATGGGACCCAGATACAGAATGGGTTCGATATTAGTGAGCAGCAGATGGTGGCAAACGCTGTTGGTGTTGGGTACGGAAACAATCAGATTCAACGGGCTAAGTCTAATGGGGTGGATGATATGAGTGATTTGGTGGAGATTTTGTCCAAACTGAATCCCATGGCTGAAGAGTTTGTTCCTCCTTCACTTGTTAACAATCATGGCTATCTGGGTCATGGGTTTGGCTACACTAACAATTTTACAGTGCACACTAGTACTGCGAATGCCAATGGAAATAACACCAAAAGGGTATGTTCCATTGTCCTTCCGTAGGCTTTTTTTTTTAAATTAAAATTTTGGCTTTGTTCTTGTTCAGAAAATGCAGGAAGAGGACTGATTAAGAAGTTTTTACTTTTATTTTGGATATAGAGTTGTAAAGTGAAAAAGAAAATCATTTAATCATTTTCTTTTGAATCAAATAGAATGTGAATTGCCTTTTTTTTTTGTTATTACTATTATTTTTTTACCATTCATGTTTGGTATTTATTTTTGTGCCAGAAGAAGAACAACTTTAATCAAGGAAGGAGAAGGATTAACAGTAGGACAAGTATGGCTCAGCGTGAGGAAGTAATCAGGAGGACTGTTTATGTTTCTGACATTGATCAACAGGTAAAAAGTCACTCTTGTATTCTCCATCTCATTTCCTTTGTTTGAGGTTCCTTTATATCTTAGATTATTGGTTGTTTAGTATTTGGGATCACTGTTTTTCTCTGTTCTTGTATAGGTCACTGAAGAGCAGCTTGCAGGTCTCTTTGTTCATTGTGGACAGGTATTCAACTTTGTTTGCTCACATTATCCTTTTGTTTTTGCTAATGGTGAATTCTGGTTCCTGCTTGTTGATTCAATTTTCCATTCATTTTGGGATAAAGGTGGTAGATTGTCGTATATGTGGTGATCCTAACTCAGTTCTCCGATTTGCCTTCGTTGAGTTTACTGACGAAGGTACTGTTGAAAACTTATATACCTTGTCCATTTTGATGGATGTGTGTTAACATCATATGAAATGTGCTGGCAGATGGGGCTAGGGCTGCTTTAAATTTGTCTGGAACGGTGCTTGGATATTATCCACTAAGGGTGCTTCCTTCCAAAACTGCAATTGCACCTGTCAACCCCACATTTTTGCCACGGGTGAGCACTTGCATATGACAAACAATTCCACATTGATGCAGCCACATTAAGATTCCTACTTAATCTGGAATTAATAGTTCTACTTCTACTCAATTTAGGATTTGGAGCCAAATTCCACTGCGTCATACATCTTGTCCGTTTTAGTAATTAAATTAATGCTATAGCTGTATTTGCATTTCTTTTCTAGTATTTGGCATTCTAATGTTATCGTCATACACTTTCTGCAGTCAGAAGATGAACGTGAAATGTGTGCTAGGACTGTTTACTGTACAAATATTGATAAGAAGGTAGTAGTCGATGTTTCACAATTTTTTGATAGTTTTGAATAAAAGCAATACCTGAAATCCTTTTTCTTCTTGTTCTTCTCCACTGATTTTTCTGCATCCAATTGATGCAGGTTACACAGGCAGATGTCAGACTCTTCTTTGAATCATTTTGTGGAGAGGTTTGTAGATGTTTATATAATGAATAACTGGCTGTCCTTGGATTATGCATTATATCTCATTTAACATTTTGATTTAAAAAGGTTCAACGCTTGAGGCTTCTTGGGGACTATCATCATTCCACTCGCATTGCTTTTGTTGAGTTTACAGTGGTAATTAGCCATGATTTCTTAATTTTTGCGAAACATTTATATCATATGTATTGAATAACTGTATATGCAGTGTTTCTTCTCATTTTAGATGCAATAGTCACGGCATATATTTCTGCAATCTAAATGACTCCAATTGCTTTGTATCCTTGTTATCGAATTTGCTGTCTTCTTACTATTGGAAGTTGTGCACAACTAGTGTTTCAATTGTTTTTTTTAATGGTTCATACAGTTGAAGCATGTTATTTTGTGCTTTTCTTATCAAGTTCTTTGTAGATATTTGTTTTATTTCTGTGGCACTTAGGACTGGATTAGACTTGATTCTGGTTAGCTTGTGCTTTCATTTCAGAAATATCCAAAGGTTGGTATCTTATAGCTCTTAATTCAAAAACATTCATCACACACAGTAAGAATGCCAGCTAAAAACATCATGGGTTTTATATTTAATATAGGACCTTATGAACTTTCATGATGTATATAGATGATATAAGAGAGGTCTAGCTGGAAGGGGATTTCTGGATGAGGAGGTTGTACTGATCTGATTAGAGTGAGAAACTAAGAGAATTTGGTGATTGTTAAAATACTGTGTGCCGTGGCTCTGGTTATTGTAGCGGGCACCCTTTGAAAATGGTAAGAAACAATGAAGGGGCAGAGAGACTGAACTAGGTTAACAGCCTTCTGAATTCCTTGCAATCAACTGATATTTCATTAACTAAAGCCTAGGGAAAACCATGTTACGAGTGTATCTATAGATATCTAAAAATTTTTTCCTTTTTCCTTGTGAATCCCGCTTCCTCATCAATGTGAAACGGAAAGCAATTGATTAAATTCCTAGATACAGAAACTCAAATGTTCCCTAAATAGCCGAACTCTTGAATAAGAAATTTGATGATACATTTGAGTTGTAAGACTAACTAGAAATTTCAAGTTGACAGAATTATGAATTGAATCAAGATGACTTGACAATTTCATGCACCTAAACTTCTGTGAGTAGGGGCTATTGGAGGCAGAAAAAAAAGTTTATCTATGGAATAAGCATGATTAGCCTCTTAATGATTTCGAGAGATGCATCAATGCATTTTATTGAAATAGTATAATTACAATGGTAAGTCTGTGTGTTTGTGATACAATTGTATAGCTTTTAAAGAAAAGCTAAAATTTAGTAGAACTGTAAAAATTCAGTGGCACAGAGGAAGTTCCTTTCTTTGGTTCTTTTTGGGTTATGCATCTGTATGAGATCATGTGAAGGCAAATTATATGTTAATTGTGGCATGCATTTCATTCATTTGTAAATGGATTTTGGAAAATGCAATTTTTCTTATTTAGCATGGGATTTTTTTTTCCTGCATTGGATGTGGGTGTATTGACTTTTTAATGTGGTGCTTCCTGTAAATTTTGAAATATGTCCACAACACAGATTCTTCTCTAAATTATAGGATTTGATTTCTGTATTTATTCAATTTCACTTTGGGTCAATAAAATCAATTCTTATAAGATTGGGATAAATAAGGATGTATGCATAGATGTGTTTGATGTAGCTAGCCTCTTGGGTGTGGCAATTGAAGTTACTAAGAGTTAGTTATACTCTAGGAGAGTACTTGACTGTTTGCTGTGTTGATGATATTTTTTGTCTTCATAAGTTTTCAACTTCACTGGCAAAGTCTTTCAAAGATGAAATGGAAATATTGATTGGTTAGTGGAATTTTTGAGGCTAAAAGTGTGGGCAGGACATGCGCACACAAGTCAGAAAGAGGAAAGAAGGAAAGGGAGAGGGAAAGGAATATGCCCTGCTTGAATAGATTCAATAGTTATGCAGGAGCTTAAGTTTGTAAATCTATGAGCATTGCTGGTAATTAGCCAATATTGGCATACTTGACACGCCTGTGATAAGTAGCCGAAAGTCTGTTGATCTTTTAATAAGTTAATGTAAGATTAGCAGCCTTAGAGCCTGCAATAACTCTTATTGTTATATTTGGCGTTTTCATAGCTTGCAAGTAATGCTCTCTTTCTTGTTCAAACTTGGAAATCAATTAAAAATATTAAAAAAAAGTTATACTGAGCACTTGGTACAGAAGGTACCATTTTAATCAGCTTCCACTTCACTTTGCTGATAAGTATGAAAACTGGTAGTTGATTTTCAATTCCTTTGGGTATTTTATCCTCCTTTCTGAATGGATGCTCTATTTTTGTTCTTCTCCTTTGTGTGGAATTAAGTTGTTAGCCTCATCTTTGCTTCTTAAGGGATAAATATAGATTTATTATAGTAATCATTAGTAACAGTGATGAAACATTGTATTCGATTTACTTTTGAAAAGACACTGTTAATGAATGTGTGACTGTCTCACAGATGTCAGTACTGCCAAACCTACAAGGATAATTCTTAGTTATTGTCCTAACTGATATAAAAGGCTTTGCGGTAATTTTCTACTTACTGCAGGTTACACATTAACACGTGATTTATACCACAATTTTTGATAGTCCATTGGAGCATTTGCTTAATAGTTCTGAAGTTCTCACATCTTTGCCTCCCCTTGACATAGGTTAATAAGCAGACTGCTTTTCTTTTTCTCAATATTAAGTTTGAACTGAGTTTTCATGGAGTAGCCTTTTCCCATGAAAAAACCATTGTTAGGATGTCTGGAGCTGTCCAACTAAAAGATGATCTTAGCTTTTGGTAGAAAACTTCAGAGCCATGTTATGAATATCAGGAATATGCAAAGCATCTTAACTAGTTATTATCTTCCTGATTACAGCTCAGCCCTGCTGTTTCTTTAACAGCCTCTTGCACAGATGAGATGAGAGTTGTCCATACATGTCTCTTTTCCATCTCATTTTGGTATCAAATGAGTCGTTGATCTTTAGTTATATTACGGTTACCCAATGTTGTTCCATCATTCCTTGTTCTCAATAATGAATATATGAGCAACTGTTGTTGCTGTTTCATTTTTCAAGTCGTTTTTTTGGATTATGAATCTATGCAATCATTTCTTTGGATCCTTCAATATCTTTATTTGTATTTTCTTCCTCAATATATATGTGCTGCACCAACTCCTCTGGAATTGTATATTACATTTTATGCATCAGCATGTTGTGGAACTTCTTTGAAGATTGAGGCAATTTAGCAATAAGTACTCAAATATTATGGCTTTTGTCGATGATATTTAAAGGCTGCAATTATCTTTGGAATTATCATGAATATTATTTGGATTTAGGCCAATCTTCTTCCATTTAACAATCATTGTATTAATGATTTACTATCAGATTGTGGGCATTTGATAGGAGATTGTTGCATGGCTACATCAACAATTTTCAATTTGTTTGAGAGATATTCCATCATTTCATACAAACTCTCGTGGTTTTTTTTAATAAAAAATCTTGGACTTATGGTTGGACAATTAGGAACAGAATATGGTTTGGGCTGTTCTGTTTCAGCTGACCTATTTATTTTTGTCTTATCAACAACTTTTCATTGCTTAAGAAGAGAATAGATTTCTCTATTCTCTTCTCTTCTCTCTTATTAGAAAGGATCAGCAGGACAATAGAATGATGGGCTAAGAAAAGTATGTATAGGATGTAGGAAATTAGCACAAGTTCATCGAAGCTGAGAGTCTATTCTAGAATATTTTACTTATTTTTACTTGACTGATGTTTACAGAAATCTATGTACTTTTTTTATGTCTCATGGCTCTGACTCATTGCTTCTCTGACCATGTCTACATTATACCAATTATATTTGAAGCTTCTGGGTTCATATTTTTGATTGCTTGGTTTTTCTTTTGCTCAATCCTTTCCCTTCATTTTATGTTATTGAGGTAACATTTCATCCTTGATGTTGGTGTCTGGTGGCCTTTTCCTTGAATGCTAAACATGGTTAGTATAGTCACATCATTTTTTATTTTTAAGATGATGATCTTATAAAGATTTGAGAATATGTTTGAATAGTTTTTGGATTGCTTAGCCATACATGTACCACCCAGTCGCACATAAACACATATGAGAGTGAGAGATGACCTTACTTTTAGTGGTTGAGCAAAGTCTGAGATAATAAAAACACTATAATCAGTTAACATGTCTGCATTGGTGAAGCATTGTTGGCTAATCCAAAGCATATAATAATAATGTCTTAGATGGGGAAAATGATATCCCATAGAACTTAAGATTACCATTGTGTAAATGCCATTGATATGCTTTTTGGTATTCATTGTGGTGGATGGAAACTAATTTGTATGATACATTAGAAATTCCCATTGGACAATCAGATTGCAATGCATCAGCTAGAAATATTACCATATTCTGTTCCTTATTTTGACTTCTCATCTGCAATTGGGTGATGTGCATAAAAATGTACTTTTGAGCTGTTTGTCAAACTCTTGCACAAAGGTCAATAGCCTTTTGTTCTATTTTCTAATTCTTGCAGGCTGAAAGTGCAATTTTAGCACTTAACTGTAGT
The DNA here is from genome assembly GCA_947685225.1 of Garcia nutans. NCBI lineage: Eukaryota > Viridiplantae > Streptophyta > Magnoliopsida > Malpighiales > Euphorbiaceae > Garcia > Garcia nutans. The sequence continues at coordinate 34,070,943 of CANTUV010000013.1, forward strand.
GGTGCAGTTCTGGGATCCTTGCCAATAAGGTAGTTTTGGAAGAACTATTAATTTTTTCTTCTAGTATTTTTTGCCCTTTTACCAATATCAAAACCTTTTGCTTGAAGTTTCCAAGTCCAATCCTTTTTATGTTATTGCATGCAGGGTGAGCCCATCAAAGACACCTGTTCGACCTCTCATTCCTCGCTCTCCATTGCATTGAATGATGCTCAAAGCTGCCTGGACTAATCAACTGCTGATGGATGTATCTATATATATACATATATAGATACTGAAATATTTTAAAGTTACTTGTGGCGTTAATGTCTTAACATTTTGTCCTTGCATCTCAGCCCGGTATCTTTGTTTTCTATAGGGGGTTGCTTATGGTTTTATTTTATTTTTTAAAATTTTTTTGTTAGCTTATAGAGTTGGATCAATGGATGGGATTTCGAGGATATGATGAATGGCTTTATTCATGTCGCACAATTGAAAATTGAAAAATGACCCGCTTTCAAGTGCCTAATCTTTAATATTTGGGGATAGTTTTGTTTGTATCTCTGTTCATTTTGCAAGCCTTCTACCCTACTGCTGTTGTGTTGAAGTTTTCAAAGGTCAATTTCGACATCGTTGAATGGATTGTATGATAAATGGTCTGCTGTCTCCTACAAGATGCTGTCAAGATTAAATTTGGGTTTCGGGAATTAGTTTTTTCTTTTGCTCACATTTTAACGTTGATAACGACACTATGTTATCATATTTGAATATTTTATTGGTCATTTTGTCATGTGGGTAATGAATGTTTCTTGTCAATTTTATTTTTGTTTTATAAAATGTGAAAGGTTGGACCATCTTTACATTGGAAAGAAACTTCGTAACCAATTATTTTCTGTTGTATCTTTTCATCAGTTCTTAGCTCAGCCCTCGAGAAGGGAAGGTACTTGTATTTATTCCATCTATGTACTTGTATTTTTAGCTCATGTTCGGCTCATTATGAAACTATTGAGTTTGAGTTTAAGTCAAATTTGAGCTTATTTGATTTAATTGAATTTAACAAGTTTAATTGTTTTAGTTTTTATTTTTTTTACTTTATTATTTTTATTTTTTTAAAGTAGAAATATTAAAATTAATATTTTTATAAAAAAATTAATAATTTAATTTTATTTATATTAATAAAAATAAAATATTTTATTGTTATAATTTTATATGTTATTATAAATTACTAAGTTATTGAATTATTTATACTATTTATATATTATACTAACTAATTAGTATTATAGATTAATTCATCATGTTTCTATAATATTATTAATTAAATAGTTATTAATTTTTGTAATTTATATTATATAAATAAAAATAAAAAGATTATATACTATAATTTATTCCTTTAAATTAATTAGTTTTTTCTTCCAAATAATTTAATAATTATTTTATTCATAAATATTTTATTAATATAAATTTTACTCATTAGTAAATAAATATTAATATTTATAGTTTAAAAACATAATATATGAAAAAAATTTAAATTAAATTTATTGAATTAAATTATTACGTAATATCGAAATTATTATTTTATATTATTTAATTATTAATCATGTGTAACAATATATTATATAAATTAAATTAGTTAAAAAAATAATATATTTAAGTACATAAAATATAAATTTAATTATAAGTATTTATAATTCAGTATAATAAACGAGTTAATTTGTGGACTTAATTCATAAATTTTTTAAAATGAGACGGCACATGAATCTAATGAGACGAGTATTTTTTAGATTAGACTTGCTCATTTAATAAATATAATTTGAACTTAACTTATTTATAATACATATGTAGTTTGAAAAAGTTTGTATCAAATAGATATTCAAACTGAATTTAAGTGGCTTACTCATTTATAGCAATATGATTCTTGAAACTGAGTACTGTAAATTCTAACTCGAGCTTGGACTTGGGACTCACTCAAGTGGATCTGGTTTATATCAAACTTGGCAACTTTTAGGGTTACTTTACCGTTCCACTGCTAAAGCTGCAGGCCAGTTCCCTGTCAAACTGAAACAAAGCAATTAACAATGCTCAAAAGCACTCGGAATGTTTATTACGTCGTTACATTACATGACTTGTTACTTCTTTAAGTTTGAACTGACACATCTTACATCGTTTTGATTTCAAATGAATTGATAAATAAAATTTACTTTAATGTGACGTTGATCACACGATGATTTCGTTATCTCATTACACCACCGCCGCACTAGGGTGGTTGCCTCTTCCATCCTTTTGTTACCGTTACCAGCATTATTTCTAATACAAATATGAAAAAAAAACCTTCATTATATATTATAACTTTGGATTTCCAAACCAAATATATATATATATATATAAGATTAAAATGGCTATTGTTATTATTATATTTGCTATATCACCTTTCTCTTTCCATCATTATTTATTTTCCTTTCATTATTTCATACAATAAGAAAATTAGAAGAAAAAAAAAAGCCTCGGAGCCCACTTATTGTAAAATAGCTTGCTATGTCACAAATTTCCTTGTAGAATTACATTTCTAACTGTTGCTTTAAGCTGAATGGTTATAGTCCAAATCCCAAAAAATTAATTTACTGCCTGTCTTCTTTTGAGAAATTATATAATTGCGCGTTTTTAATATGGTATGGAATAAATTATGCCTAAAAATTCAATTAGTTACTGATATTTATATTTATGTGTTTAAAATAATTTTTGAAGTGAAAAAATTATTTTAGATCTAAATTTTATTATTTAAAAATATTATTATTTTCTTTATAGATAAAACTTCATTAATTGCACACTGGAACATCAACCAGTGTCTTAAAGAATAAAATGCTGAACTGAAGGGGGAACACCTTGAGAAATGCTACTACCCTAATCATTCATCAAAGCAAGTTTTGCCAAGTGATGAGCCACTGTATTCTCTTGAAGCCTAACAAAAGAAAACGAAACAGAAGAAAAATAGGAAAAAGACATCTGAAACCAAATGGTGGATTGTTTAAATGCCTCAGAAACAACAACTATAGAGTCGTTCTGGATGATCAAGTCAGGCCAAAAGCTTGGATGAACCACCCTCAGTCCTTTCGTATATAGCGATATCTTAACACGTGCAGAGACGGAATAACGCCGGATCTTTTTCGATTCCGCTGCTACTGACATTGAAGACATAGGATTACATTGCGGGCTGACAATTGCAAAGCCACAAAAAGCTACATTTTTTTTTTTGTTTCTTTTTCAACTTTACTAAGCTTGTTTTTTCTCTCATTTTTTCTCTTTCCCCTTTTCACTGTTTTTAATTTACTATTTTTAATAGAGAAAGTTACATTTTTTTTCTTGTTTTTATATATTTTTTCTTTTGATATACTTTTCTCACTTTCTTTGATTATTTTTTCTTTTTCTTCTTTGTTTTCCTTTCAAATATTCTTATTTTTGTTTCCTTTTATTTTCAATTTTCTTTTAATTTTTTTTTCATTTGTCACTTATTGTCTTTATTTAGTTATTGTTAGAAAAAAGAAGCCTCTAGCCTAATAAACAAATTGTCAATTGCAAGCTTACGATAATACAAAGTTGTATTATTTTTCTCTCCATTGCAATATTTAAAATGAATAATAAAAATAATAGTAGCAAACCACAATCATAACCATAAGAATACCTAAGTTTAAATGTGAGGCAATCATAATCAACAATAATCTCAACACTTATCTTAACAAAACATCACGCAAAAGATGGTAATCACAAATATAAGAGAAAATTAAAATGATTTCAACAAGAACAATATATATATAGAGAAGACACAAAATGAAAGCTTTTTAATGATCCACGCCATTCAAATTATAGAGCTCAAAGAGGAGAACAACATATCAAAATTTCATCAAAATCAGATAAGAAACGAGCATCCGATCTCGGTAAATAGTTTTTTTCAAAAACCCACTCATCTTTCTTTTTCTCTATCTTTTCTTTTTTACTTTCTTTTCTTTCATTATTTAATAAGAAAGCCTCTTCTTTTCTTTTAACTTTTCAACTTTACAACTTCTATTTTTTATTAATTTAATTAATGTGGGTCCTACTACTTGAGTGGAACCCTACTGATAAATCTTTCCCTCACACCCAAGTAGGTGAAACTTCCGTATTAGTAACCGCTCTAAAAGCAATAAGCTTCTTCATGGATAGAACTTTAGTTATCATATCAGAGCTATTATCATTTAAATGAATGTTTTCAAGTTGAACCTACTTAATCTCTAATGCATCTCGAATTCAGTGATATCTCATAATAATATGCTTTAATCGTGAGTGAAAAGTAGAGTTTTTGTTGAGATGAATGACACTATGACTGTCATAGTATAATACATGCTTCTCTAACTCAAAACTCAACTCTTGCAGAAACTTCTTCATCCACAGCAGTTGCTTTAGTAATTGCAATATTTTTAGCCTCAATAGTGAATAAGGCTGTAATATCCCTAATTTTTGAATATTAAATAAAATAAAATAAATTTGGATAAATTACATAAATGATTTGAATGGAAAATGAAAGAATTTTAAGTGAAATATATATTTGAAATATATTTGAAGTAAATATGACATATACATATACCAAAGATATACAACACATATAAAATAATAATTAATATATATATATATACATATATATATATATATAAGGATGGAAAGGAAGAGAAGTTGAAATTTGCTTCTTCTTCTTCTTCTATGTTCTTTTAGATGTGAGCTTGAAAGAGAGAGATAAGAGGAGAGTTCTTCTTCCATACATCAAAGATTGAAGTGATTTTAATGATTCAAGTGAAGATTTTGAGGATTCTTCATCAATTGGTAAGCTTCTTTATCAATTTTGCAAGTTTCTTTGGAATACTATTGAAGAATATGATTTGGTGAAATTGGGATTTGTATATTAGCATGTTTTAATGGCTTATTTGGGTATGTACAAAGTTATTGTGAGTAGCTAATGATGATTTTAAGGTTGGATTGAAAGAGAAGAGATTTCTATTCTTTCTTCTTCTTTGAATTTGTTATGAGAGAAAGTGATGATTGATTGAATAAGATGATAGTTATGATATGTTGGAGGTATATAAGTGTTGAATTGATGGGTGAATTATGGATATAAGTGATGATTAGGAGTATTGTAGTATTGAGTTTGGAATGAATGTGCTCATATGATTGAGAGTTTGAATGCAAAACATTTGCCTGACATAGCCATATCGTTGGGCGTGTCAACAGTGTTGAGTTTAACATTGATGACACGACCATTAATACGACAATGTCTCTGAGCGTGTTGTAGCTACTATGAGATAAGTTAATTGACACGGTCATGAACACGCCTATGTTGTTGGGCGTGTCAAAGTTTCTGTGAGGCAGAATGAATTACACAGGTAGTGACACGCCCATGTCATTGGACGTGTTAATGCTTTTGTATGAATAAGCTAATGACACGATCATTAACACGCCTGTGTTGTTGGACGTGTCACTTGAGAATAACTCTTTTCTTTATTTTTCATTTGTAATTCCTATTTAAATGATTTGATATTGAGAATGCCTTAGAATGTGATATTAAATGGTTATTTATGATCACATTTGATATAAGCATTGAGAGAGAGTAGTTTGCCCAACCCTAGTGTTGAAGGGCAACTTGGAAGAGAAGGTTAGAGGAAGTTTTAAAGCTTATTTTGGAGTGTTTCCTAAGGTATGTACAAACTCTTGATAAATAGAATGTGATTGCATTACATTTGGCCTAACACATTTTGGATGAAAAATGTGTTAAGCTACTTGATACATTAAGTATTCATGAATATGGTGCTAAGACATGTGAATTGCTATGTATGCATTATTATGCATTGTGAAAAGCCATTGTTAATGGCTAGATTGAATAAATTGTGAATAATGTGAAAATGATCCAAAGTGTTTGAGTGATGTGGTTTTGTTATGAAATATCCTATGATGAGAATGAAATATTGAAAAGAAATAACATTGATATAAATGAGCCAAATGAGGCAATGTGCCTAGCTTGATCATGAGAAAATGAGAAAGAGATTGATAATGGAAATATAAAATAATTGTGTGCCCAATATGTTATTCAATTTTCAGAGTTCTTTATTTGGCGGCATGCCTATATTTGCTTATGGGGCTAGACGCTTGGCGTCACTATGAAAATATTTTTGAGGTGAAAAGATCGGGTCGTAAGCCTCAGAAACAAGTCCTTGAAGCTGGGCTACGTGAAAAGACCGGGTCGTAAGCTCTGAGCTAGTTGGACTATTACATTGATATTTTACCTTCGGGGCTAGGCACATGATGTCATTATGGACCAAAATAGTAACTCTGATATTTGAATGATGTATTAATTGTTTGGGCCCAGGCTTGTAAATGTGATGTTGTGGTACTATTGTATATAAAACCTGTGATGGTTAAATGGGATATATGATGGTAATTATGGAATGATATGATCACAATACATATACAAATTACTGAAAAAGAATGTGACATAAGAAAATATGCTAAATGATGAGAAATGAATTGTTGAAAGACTTGAGCAAAGCTAAGTCTTGATATTGAAAATGAGATTATGGAAATATAATGTGATGTGTAATATGTATATGGTTATGGAAATTGTGTGTATTGTTTCATGAAAATTATGATAAGCCATCGAATTATGGATTATGTTAAAGATTTGTATAAATTATGAAATTAGTGAAAAGCTATGAAAAGTGTATTGAAAATGAGAAACATGATAAGAATATGATGATAAATGATGTTAGTGATGTGAGTGTGATTTTCTGTAATGTATGTATGTATATTGTATGCTATTTATATGTACCACTAAGCTTTCGAGCTTAGTGCAGTTGTGTAAATCATGCAGGTGAGTAGATTATTGATCTGGGAGTCAAACAATTATGCCACGAGAAGAGTGAAAGTGTTTCGAGACCAACTAGAAGGAGGTGCATGCATGTACAATTTTATTATGTTGTATTTTGATAAAAACGTATATGTATATAAGTGAATTTTGAAAAAGACAATGTAAATTTATATATATGTAATCTAATGAAAAGTATAATGGTTTTGTAAATGTTCTTTTATTAAAAATATAATTGATATGGACTAAAGTAAGGGTTTAAAAAAAATACTGTAAAGTAACATCCTTATATTTTATATGCATATTATATGTATATGGGGTGTATGTATGGTATGCATATGCATATAGGATATAGGGGTGTTATAATTATTTTGGTATCAGAGCTTAGGTTTGAGATTCTCAACCTAAGTAGATTTTGAAAAAGAGATGGAAATTTTGGAAAAGTGAAACTTGTGATACATGCATATGCATTAACACCTAAGTTGGTCTTTGATGTGACATTATGTGATTTGTGATGTGATGTATTTAAATTATATGAGTTGGATGATAGTGTGTGAATGAGACTCTACATGAAAGTAAAGCTAGAGAAAGAAATAATGGGAAAAATTTGTATAAGTTTAATTGATAAATTAAAGAATTGGAGTTTTACTTAAGTAAAATTAATTTTGAAATTATTGGTTATTGAAAAGTGTTTGTGAAATAAGTTATAAGGGAATGAATATGAGAATAATGTTGGAAATGAGTTATAAAAAAAATCAAGATTTAAGTAAGTACCTCTTCTCTAAAGCTTGGTTCTCTTTCTTATAAAGATTATGTTTGGATTGCTAGAGAAAGAAAATATTGTTTGATTGTTAAAATGGGTAGAAATGATATTAAAAATGAAGAGAGTATGGTGGAATATTAGTTGGTTGGTTGATATGGACAAGGTGTGAAAATTTAGGGTTTGGTTATGTAGAGTTGAGGTTTCTAAAAATGGATGATGTTGTTTAATGTAAGGAGATATATTAGTGTTTTTTAATGCAAATATTGTGATTTTAAAGTTAGAAATGTGATATGCTTGATTGTTGTTAAAGCTCATGTTAGTGGTGACAATATGTGAAACTTAGATTTTTGAAATGAGTTTCCATAATTGTGAAAATGATGTGTTTTGATGTTATATTATTATATAAATAATGTTTTTAAAGTTAAATATTGAAAATGAGATTAGTAGATTAAAGTTTAAGTAAAGTAGTAAGTTGAGAATTTGGAGTTTTAATGGAGTTTTAATGAGGATTACTTAGATATTGATAGTTTAATGTATATTAATCATATGAGTGATTTTGAATGAATAATATTACTTATGAAAATACTATGTAATGTGTAATATGGTTGATAATATAGAAATTTGTTATGAAATAAAGGGAAATGATTAAGCAAGTGAAAATGAGTTACATTAGGTAATTGGATTCATGTATTCTCTACCATTATTTGCATGAACACATTTTAACTGTGTTCCAGTTTCTCTTTCAACACTAACATGAAAATGCTTGAATACATCCAACACCTAATCTTTGGATTTCACTACAAAAGTCCATACTTTTCTAAAGTGATCATTAATAAGGGTCACAAAATATAAGGCATCACTAAGAGTTCTATCACTCATAAAACAAAATTAGTTTGAACTAAATCAAGAACATTGGATTTTCTAAAAGAGTAGGATCTCTGAAATGCAACTATATGTTACTTTCCAACCAAACAGTCAGGGAAAGGTTCTAAATGGATACCTATCAAGGATAGAAATTTCTTCCTAATGAGAACATGATGCAACAAAGGAGCTGATCACACCCAAGTCCATGGATCCATTTCACTTAAATATTGGACCCATCATAAGAGGACGCTTGAAGAAGTTCAAAGATGCTTTGTTGGCTATGATTCAAGGCCTATAGACAAATTTAGCTACAATTGAAGAATGCAAAGAAGACTCCAACTATGAGCTTGGACTTCAGCAATTAGATCAAGGCCTAATTAAACTTTCTGAAGTTATAAAGGACATAGCGGTCACACCACCCATATAGCAGTGGCTGTGAACACTACTGTCTTCTGATGAATCAACTTTTTATATTCTAGTTTATTTTGATATTGTACTCCTTATTTAGTATATTATCTAGAGGATATATTATTTTTGGTTAATGTTAGTTGTAATATTAATTTAGAAGATATTTTCCCTAGATATATCATACTTTTTAGTTAGATAATGATAAGGTTAATTAACTTCTTAAACAATCTTATTTCTATTTAGAGTTAGGTTTCTTTTGTAATCATATATAAGGAATTTTTTCTATATTATAAAAGTTACAAAATTTTGATCAATTAAAGTTTAAGAACTTTATTCTTATTTAAGAGAGTTTTCTTTTGTTCTTGATTCTTGTTTGAATCAACTTCCACATATAGAGTTAGTCACTTGAGTGTGTTAATACTAAGGTTCTCTTTATATTGTTAGGTTTGGGTTAAGGTCTTGGATAAGGATTTGATTTGGCTTTCCAGAGAGTCACTTCCAAGTGTACTCATTGTTGGGTCTATAGTCGTTATACTAGGGTTTCACATTAACTTGGTATCAAAGCTTAGCTCTAAATTAGGTTCCCCATACTATTTATCTATCAATCTATTTTGTCTATTTAATTTAATGTTCTTTTTATTGTTCCTGTTCATCTCTATATCTTAAAAAAATAAGATTATAAATATAAAAAAGGAAGAATATAATTAATTAAAAAATATTATTACTATTATTATTGTTCCAATTAAGTTGTTAATCAATTAAAAGAAAGTATTTCAAAATCCTAGAAGTTGTAAATTCAGAATACTTGGAGGAAACTTAAAAATCATTGTACCCAGCTGTTACAAAAAGATTTTTGCATAATCATGCAGTCGCTTCCTCTGTATTGTAATCGCCATACCTATCATGCTCGTACAACCCATCACACCACAAGCCGCGAGCCCTACTATCAGATTTCAGAATTCAGCTCAAACTTTCGAGCGGTCTCTAACTCTGTCTTTCGGTCACTATAGTCTCTGTAGTCACAACACCTATTGTACCACAGACTATGAACCATACTACCATAATTTCAGAACTCAGTTCAACCTCCTGAGCAGTCGCTACACCAACATCATGATCACACAATCACTTGAACGGCACCACTAGCCGCAAAACATTTTGTGAGATTGACTCAGTTCTCAAATTTTGGTATTTAATTTAACTCTTGTGATTTAAACACCTTGTATTGATTTTAATCCTATACAAAAGTATCGACAAGAGATTTTGAGTAGTAAAAGGCAAGAGTGTGAGCTCATCTAGAGAAAAGACAAATAACTTGAGTGCAAACATGTAATATCCCAAAGTGTGTTCTAGAAGTTTTGATATAATTGTTGTTTTATTTGAATTAAATGTATATGTGTAATTGGAAAGAAAAAGAATTAAGAGAGAGTTTATATGTTGTATATATGGAAATTTATATAACATATATACAAGTCAAAATGGATGGTCAAAGGAAGAAGATATTTAATTTGTTATTTGTGAAATTACTAAAAAGGAAAGTAAGGGAAAGGGAGCTAAAATAAATAGAAGAGGGTATTTAAGTAATTTCTTATTTGGAATACTTGGTGAAGGTTTAAAGAGATGAGAAATTTGACTTTGTCTCTTACACTTTGTCATTTTCTTTTCTTTTCTCTTTGTGTTGGCCAGACATCAAGGAAGCAAGAGAGCAAGTGAGGGTTTTTGAATTTTAAGAGCTAATTGAAGGAAGAATCAAGTGACTGAGTTGGAAAATTTTGAAGTTTCATCAACTTTGGTAAGTTCTCTCTTGATTTCCCTTGTTTTATTTGAGTTGTGATTATGTTTAAAAGTGTTGAAATTGAATTAAAGATAAGAAGTTAGGTTGGTGTTGGTGATGGAAGAGTAAGAGTTGTGTTTAGTGAAGTTGAAAGCATAAAATACATGAGTTTGGTACTTTAACCATTGAACTCCTTTTGAAATTTTTTTCTGTTTTACAATTAGTAAATGCTGTGACTTGTATGATTTTTAATTAAATATAGAAAAACATTCTTGAAGTGAATTTTTGATATGTTGTGCCTCTATGAGTCTAGAATGACTGAAAAATATGTTGATTTGATTTTGGAATGGTTATGATTTTGGAAAGATTATTTTTATTAGACCTGTTTCAGCAGGTACCTTGACTGAGACAGCTATCTTTCAGGATTTTTAATAAAATGTAGAAAAATAATATCCAATTGAATTTTGGATATGTTGTTTCTTAGTGAGTCTAGTATTTGAGAAAAATAATTTGGAACCACGTTGATTGAATTTAATTTACGGAATTCACAAAGTTCAGAACTGCTGCCAGGATGCAGGGCAATTGGAGTAGTCTGGTTGGGTGAACTATTTGACCAAGATTTTGTGTTCAGTTTGATCTGAAATTTTAAAGGAATGATTTTAAGATGTAAAACTAAATTCTGTAAAAATTTTAGAGTTTTTAGTCAAGTAGATTATTTTATACAATTTTTCAAAATAAGGATTAAGTTGAGTCCAAAACCAGAATTTATTATTCATATGGTCATTTTGCTAATATTCCTTTTGGATTAGGTTGTGAAGAGGTTGAATTGCCCTAACCTAAGTGTTGAGAATTCTTGGAAGAGTAAGTGTATAGATTGGTGTGAGTTGGTTTTAAGGTAAGTACAAACTACATTATTGCATACATTCATATGATGTTGAGACTTAACATACATTTGATTATAAATGTGTTAAGAAATCTAATGCATTGTTAATGCATATTAATAATGTATGTTTGGTATAATGTGAATGTTGTGATGAGCATGTAAAATGTGTGTTAATTCCATTTGTTATATACACTTGAGTGATGAATTGATTAATGTGATTTGAGATATAATGAGATGTAAAACCAATGTGTTTGGTTATAATGATGTAAATAAGATGGTTGAAGCATATTTGCCTATATGATGATGAAATGAAATATGGAATATGAAATGTGAAAGATATAATGATTGTGTGCCTAATATGTTAATTCAATTTTCAGAGTTCTGGGTTTGGCAACATGCCTATGAATCACTGGATAGGTGAAAAGACCGGGTCGTAAGCCGATTCCAGTTGAAAAATGTGAAATGATAAATGTGAAATATGATGTTTTTGGGGTGAAAAGACTGGGTCGTAAGCCTCAAAAACAGTAACAGTCTAGCCGAGTTGAGGATTTCCTCGGTTCTAACCGGGTTGAGGTCCAAGAGACTGGGTCTGTTACGCTATCCATGGATAGAGATATATATATATTGCCTACGGGCTTGATGATTATGATTATGGACCAAAGTAGTAACTCTGAACTTTGAATAACATATTAGTGTATTTTGGGCCCATACTTGTCTTTGTTTTCAATGTGAATCATTAATGTTTTGATTAATTATTAAATAATGTAAGATTGTGAAATATAATATTCTTTTGAATTGTTTATAAACTTGATTGTGTGACATTGGTATTACATTGAGGCATAATATTATGGTTGTTTGTACCACTAAGCCGTTGACTTAGTGCGATTGTGGTTTATCGCGCAGGTGACAAGGCGGAACCGGAGAGTTCCTCTAGGTCGAGTAGAGTTTAGATTCTGAAGTGTGAATAGTGGGCTTAAAGATCAAAGACTGACTGCCAAACATGTATAAACTTTATGTTTTGTAAAACTTGAGTTTTGATGTATATGAATTTGTAAATATTGTTACTTTCCGTTGCATAGTGAACAAATATTTTATCTACTGTGTTTCATAATAAACCTTTACTTTATTTTGTACTAGAAGTGTAAATCCTTTTTGCAGGTTGTAGTTGAGGTTATAAGGGGGATTTATTGGGAGTGTACTGAGAATGATTTTGTTTGCATTGGTTTGTGTAAAAATGTTTTCAAAAATCATAAAAAAACCAGTTTTGTCGACACTTGGGACTCAATTTCTAGGCGAAACTATGGCAAAATTTCTGTAAAAATCGGAACTAAAATTTGACTAAGTAAAATTGGTAGCAACATTAGGATAGTGTGGCGCCTCTACTCAGCTTACACACGTAGGTCGGGAAGGGGTGTTACAAAACAAGAGTGAAACACATGAGGGAGTGAAGTGAGGTTTATATTCTTATTTACTAACACTTTTGTATAGCTCAATTGAAAGTTTCAAAGATGAGTGGTGAAGGTAGGAGAACATATGGACCGATTGATTAGATGGACCTTATGTCTAAAGTTGTATAGAATTTGAGCCAACAATTCGTCAATATGAGAGATAGAATGGAAAGAGTATAAGCTTTAATAGTCGAGGGACAACCCAATAACGTCCGTAATGCCTAAAGAGGAGGAGGTAATAGGAGAAATTAATTGAAAGAAGATTCAAAAGGAGAAGAGTCCTATAGGGATAATGGAGATGAGGAAGAAGTCAGATCTAGGAGAAGATAAAATAATTGAGATAGTGGAGGAGGGAAGATGAAAATCCCATCCTTTTATAGTAAGATGGATTTGAAAGCATATCTTGATTGGAAAAAGAAGATTGAACTAGTCTTTGATTGCCATGAGTACACCGAGTATAAAAAGGCCAAGCTTGCTGTAGCTGCCTTTGAAGATTATGCAATCACCTGGTAGGATGATACAAAGCAAAAGAGGAGAAGAAATAGGGAAAGACCTATTAAAGAATGGAGAGATCTCAAATCCATTATGATGAGACAATTTGTACCAAGTCACTACTATAGAGAGTTATACATCTGCCTTCAAAATTTTACTCAAGGATCAAAAAATGTGGAAGAATACTACAAGGAGATGGGCGTTGCTATAATTTGAGCCAATGTTGAGGAAGATGGAGAAGCTATCGTGGCTAGATATCTCAATGGACTTAATAAGGAAATTTTAAACATTGTAGAATTGCAACCATATATAGAATTGGAGGAGCTATTACATCTTGAAATAAAAGTAGAAAGTCAATTAAAAAAGATTTAATTTATAACTACTTCTACTTACAAGCCCTCTTGAAAGAAAGAAGAGAAAGCTACTTCATCAAGGTCTAAGCTAGAATCCAAGGAAACACCTAAAGCAAGCACACCTAACAAAGAGAGGGGGAAGATGGAACCATCCTCTAGTTCCAAAATTAAATGCTTTAAGTGTGGGGAAGTTGGACACTTCAAACATGATTGTCCTAGTACTAAAATTATGTACATGCTTTGTCACATCTGTGATTTTGGAGAAATTAAATAAGTAATTGGAGATATAAAAGTTGTATATACTCAATATATATATCTAGAGTATATATAACATATACATATGGTATATTAATTGTATATGTTGGATTAATACATTATATACTTAATATATTTAATACACATATAAGGTACATTTGATATGTATATAAGATAAATATTACTTGTGCATATGTGTAATATCCTAAATTTTTAAAATTTTTTAGAAATTTGATAAAATAAATTATAATTTAAATGGATAAATTAAAATAATGGTTTTAAATGAAAAATTAAGGGATTTTTAATGAAAAAGTGAAATATATATGTGATATTTATGTAAAATATATACAACATATAAAAGTCAATACTTTTTAAAAGAAAAGTCAAAGTAAAAGGGTATTTTGGTAATTAAATCTTAGAAATTAAAATTTTATAAAATAATTTAAAAATAAATTATTTTTGAATGGAAGAGCGATTTTGGACTTTTAATTTATTAAATAAATAAATAAATAATTATTAAATTATTTTAATATATATATATATATATATATGGTTATAAATAAAGATGAAAGAAAAGAAAAAAAATAAAAAGCCATTTTCATCATCTTCTTCTTCCTCCTTGGCTGAACATCCATTGTTGTGGAGCCAAGGATTTTGCTTCTTCCATACTCCACAAATTGAAGGATTTCAAGTATTCAAAGTGGATTTTTTGTGATTTCCACCAAAATTAGTAAGTTTTTAACTTCTTTATTTGGATTTCATGAAAGATTGAATATGTGTTTTTGAAGTTCTAAGATTTAATTATCTATTTGGGTATGGATGAAATTATTTTAAGTGATTAACAATGATTTTAAGGTTGGATTAAAGAAATGGTTAAGTTTGAGTTAAGTTGGTTGAAGAGAGAGAATTTAGGGTTATGGAACATTTGGATTTTGAAATCATGAGTTTTAATTGTGTAAATTGGTTCCAAATGTGTTGTTTTGATGCATAAACAAGGATTCTAAAATCAAATGATGGATTTAGTTAAGTTTGGATAGAGTTTGAAGATGGTAGTATTGATTTAGGGTTTTGAAAAAGTGAATTTTCAAAGAATGATTAATTGTTTGATTTTAATGCTTAAATCATGTTTTTTAATGATATAAGTGGTGGAAATAAGATTGAAATGATAATTGGATTGAGTTGGAATGGAGATCCTTCAATGGTGAAGGTTATGCCATTTTAGGATTTTGAACATAAGCATGTGGTTAATTAATATAATTAGTTTAAACATGTTAAAATATGTTTGTAATAATATAAATAAACTCAAAATAATAATTTAATGGGTTAATATGGATTTGCTAAGTTAAAGTAAGGAAAGACTTAATTTTTGAAAATTTGTAGGAGTGTTGTTAAATTAAGGTTTGATGTTGAGAATGCCTTAGAATGTGATATTAAATGATTATTTATGATCACATTTGGTATAGGCATTGAGAGGAAGTAGTTTGGCCAATTCAAGTGTTGAAGGGCAATTTGGAAGAGAAGGTTGATGAGAGTTTTAAGCTTGTTTTTGTTGTTATTTGAGGTATGTACAAACTTTGAATACATTGGTTATGTTTGGATGACATTTGGGCTTACCTCATTTTGGTTGAAAAATGTGTTAAGCTACTTGGTACATTGGTTGTGCATGAATAATGTGCTATGACATTTATAATATCATATATGTGTTAAATGCATTGTGAAAAGCCATTGATAATGGCTAAATTGTATAAATGTGATTAAAATGTGTATTATGTGGAAATACCCAAAGTGATTGGGTAAAGTGTTGTGAATGAAAAAAAAAAGTGATATAATGTAATGAGATATGTGCAAATATAATGAAATGAATTGATATTGAGATAAATGAGAAAAGTAAGAAAAGTGAGAAAAAAAAAAGAAAATAAGGCAATGTGCCTATATTGAATATGAGACAATGAGAAAGAGATTAATAATGAGAAATATGAATAAATTATTTGTCTAGTATGTTATTCAATTTTTAGAGTTCAGTGTTTGGTGGCATGCCTATGATTGCCTACGGGATAGATGTTGGGCGTCATTGTGAAAATATTTTTGAGGTGAAATGACCGGGTCGTAAGCCTCAAAAATAAATATTTAAAGCTAGGCTGAGTGAAAT
Source organism: Garcia nutans (assembly GCA_947685225.1). Lineage (NCBI taxonomy): Eukaryota > Viridiplantae > Streptophyta > Magnoliopsida > Malpighiales > Euphorbiaceae > Garcia > Garcia nutans. Next base: position 34,087,185 of record CANTUV010000013.1, read on the forward strand.
GACCGGGTCATAAGCTCAGACCTAGTTGGATTATTACATTGATATATTGCCTACGGGGTAGACACATGGTGTCATTATAGACCAAAATAGTAACTCTGGAATTTGAATAGCATATTAGTTATCTTTGGGCCCATGTTTGTGTTTATTTTTATATGAATGATGGATTGTGAAATATTTGAAAGGTATGAGAAAATGGAATAATGTGATATTCATGAGCATTGTGCATTAGCATTTCATTTGAGTTTTATTGTTATTACCAAAGTTTATACCACTAGGCCTCGACTTAGCACGATTATAATTCGTCGCGCAGGTGACATGGACATTTTGGTAGAGCCGAAGAGTTCTATTAGACTTGGTCGGGTCTAGGTTTGTATTTATTGAGCTTGAAGAGTTATTTTTTGGTACATCAAGATCAGAGCCAGTTGCCAGCATGTACATATTTGATATTATAGTATATTTTGATGTTATGTATGTTATGATATGTTTTTGAAGTATTTATTGTAAATTGTAAAGAATGTTTTGAATAATTTGTTTAAGATGAGATCTTATATGTGCTGTTGATATATATACCTATATATAAGTCTTTTGAGAAAATATGAAGAAAATGAGAAGTATTGGTGAAAAAGTGAATTGATTTTATTGGGAGTGTTTGTTTTATGCAGATTGTGTTTTGCTGAATTTTGGGACCATCCAAATTATAGAAAAAACTCTGGCGAATTTTTTCCAGAGATTTTCATATAAAATGTTATTTCGCATTACTATAGTAAGTAAAGAATATTTATATACTATTTAATTTTATATATTTAGTATTTAAAATTTTAAAACAGAAATGTGAAAATTTTTATTAAACCGGTCTGTGATATTTTTATATCGTACATGCGTATTTTACATATGCTGAAAATATATATTATACGTGTAACATCCTAAAATTTTTGAAAATTACTAATTTTTGGAAAATTTGATAAAATAAATTATAATTTAAAAGGATAAATTAAATTAATGATTTTAAATGAAAAATGAAGGGATTTTAAATGAAAAAGTGGAATATATATGTGATATATATGCAAAATATACATAACATATATAAAAGCCAACACTTTTTAAAAGAAAAGGGTATTTTGGTAATTAAATCTTATAAATTCAAAATTAATAAAATAATTCAAAAATAAATAATTTTTGAATGGAAGAGAGAAATTAGGACTTTTAATTTATTAAAAAAATAATTAAATATTAAATTATTTTAATATATATATATGGTTTAAAAAAAGATGAAAAAGAAAAGAAATATTAAAAAGTCTTCTTCTTCTTCTTCTTCTTCTCTTTCCTCTAGGCCGAATTCCATGGGAGCTTGAACCCAAGAATTTGATTCTTCCATACACCATAAATTGAAGGATTTAACAAGTTTCAAGTGGATTTTTGGTGATTTCCACTAAAATTAGTAAGTTTCTATCTCTTTCTTTGAATTCCATGAAAGATTGTATTATGTGAGAATTTGAATTTTGATATAGTATGTTATAATTGTTGGAATTGGTGTGTATGATGTTATTTTGGGTAGTTAACAATGATTCTAAGGTTAGATTGAAGAGATGATGGAGTTTGGTTAAAGAATGGTGAAGAAAGAGAATTTAGGGTTATGAATTTTTTAGGTTTTGAAAACATGAACTTTAATTGTGCAAATTGGTTCTAAATGAGTTGTTTTGATTCATAAACAAGTATTTTAAAGTCAAATATTCGATTTGGTGGTGTTGGGTTGGAGTTTGAGAATGGAAGTGGAGATTTAGGGTTTTGGAAAAGTGATTTTCCAAAGTGATTGAATTGTGTGATTTTATTTGTTTAAGCATGTTGTTTAGTGTTAAAAGTGATGAATATAAGCTTGGAATGAGTAATGGATTGTGTTGGAATGGAAAACCTTCAATGGGGGAAGGTTATGCCATTTTTGAGATTTTGTGTATAAGAGTGTATTTTTATAATGTAAATGATTTAAATGTATTAAAATATGTTTTTAATAATATAAATAAACTTAAAACACTAATTTAATTGTAGTAAAATGGAATTCCAATGTTGAAGTAAGGAAAGACTAAATTTTTGAAAATTTATAAGAGTGATGTGTAATTATGGTTTAATGTTGGAAATGCCATTAAATGTGATACTAAATGATTATTTGCTGTCACATTTTGTTTAGGCATTGAGGGAGGTTGATTTGCTTCATCCAAGTGGTGAAGGGCAAGTTGGAAAGATTGGATTGGAGGTTGTTTTAAGCTTGCTTTGGGTTGTTAGTGGAGGTATGTACAAACTTTGAATATAATGTTTATATTTGCATAACATTTGGACTTAACACATTTTGGTTGGAAAATGTGTTAAGCTACTTGGTTCATTGATTATGTATGAATAATGTGCTATGACATTTGTAATGTCATATATGAGTTAAATGCATAGTGAAAAGCCATTGATAATGGCTAAATTGTGTAAAATGTGAAATATGCATATTATGTGAAAATACCCAAAGTAATTGGGTAATGTGTTGTGAATGCAAAAATGAGATATGTAGAATAATGAAATGAATTGATATTGATAAAAATGAGAAAAGTGAGAAAAATGAGAAAGATGTGAAAAATGAGAAAAGTGAGAAAAAAAAATGAAAATAAGGCAATGTGCCTAGATTGAATATGTGACAAAGAGAAAGAGATTAATAATGAGAAAATTGAATAAATTGTGTGTCTAGTATGTTATTCAATTTTTAGAGTTCTAGGTTCGGCGGTATGCCTATGATTGCCTATGGGCTAAACGCTGGAAAGGTGAAAAGACTGGGTCGTAAGCCTTAAAAACTGCAGCAGTCTAGTCGGGTTGAGGGCTGTTACATTATCCATGGATATATTACCTACGGGGCTAGACACATGGTGTTATTATGGACCAAAGTAGTAACTCTGAAATTTGAATAGCATATTAGATCCTTTTTGGGCCCATGCTTGTCTTTGTTTTAATGTGAATTATGAATTATGATACAATTGAGCAATATAATTTATGAGTTGTGATTATGAAATATTTGAAAAATATAAGAAAGTGGAATGATGTGACATCTATATGCATTGTGCATTGGCATTGCATTGAGTTTTATTGTTATTATCAAAGTTTGTACCACTAGGCTTTGGCTTAGCGTGATTGTTTCCATCGTGCAGGTGACAGGGTAGATCTAGCTGAGCCAGAGAGTTCTTCTGGACTAGGTCGGGTCTAGACTTGTAGTTGAGCTTGTTGAGTTGCTATCGAGATTAGAAACACTGCCAGGAACATGTATATTTTTTTTTATTGTACATTTTGAGTTTTATGCATAATATATTAGGTTTTGGATTTTACGTATTGTATATTATAAAGAATGTTTGGGTCAATGTTTTTGAAATGGGAGAGTAAGTGTGTTTTAAATTATATATATATCTATATATATAATTGTTTGAGAAACTTAGTGAAATTGAGAAGTATGGCTGAGATGGTGATTTGAAATTATTTGGGAGTGTTTTCTTTTTGCAGGTTGAGTAATTGCTAAATTTTGGAATGTCCAAATTACAGACAAAACTCTAGCGAATTTTTTCCAGAAATTTATATATATATTATTTATTTTTGGTTCTTATAACAAGTAAAGAATATTTATATTCTATTTAATTTTTATATATTTAGAATTTGAAATTTTAAATTGGAAATGTGAAAATTTTTTATTAAATCGGTCTGTGACATTTTTGTACCATTTATACATATTTTACATATGCTGAAAATATGTATTGTACGTATATAGGGTATAAGGGTGTTACATTTGTTTTGGTATCAAAGCCTAGGTTTGAGGTTCTCGACCTAGGTGAGATGATAGAGAGAGAAAATGGGGGATTTTAAAATAGTTTTTAATTGTAATACATGCATTGGCACTGGCAGTTTATGATCTCTGATATAGTATTTTCTGCTTTGTTTGCAGATATAGGTAGTTATGGCGTCTCGGCCCCATCAGGCTGCTGAGGGTAGTGCAGAGAGTGTGGCTCCAGATGAGGGTAGAGATGGAGCTAGAGTTGTATCTGCTGGTGAGGCGTTTGTTTCTATGCCTGTGAGACTAGCAGCTGATGAGATTCCACCTGGCTGGGTATGACATATGGTAGAGTTGTTGAGGCAGGCTCCAGTTTTGCAGCCGCCACAGCCACAGCCGTAGCTGCTGTTGCCGGTGAGGCAGTATGATAAACTGAAAAAGTATGGGGCTGAGGACTTTGTTGATACTATAGACCCTGCTGTAGCAGAGTAGTGGCTAGACCGAGTTCAGAGGGTATTCATTCAGTTACAAGCTAGTCCAGAAGAGAAGTTTGATTATGCCAGATCTCTTCTGCAAAGAGATGTATATGATTGGTGGAAGACGGTTCCACATGCTCTGGATGATCCACCAGTCCTAACCTATGATGATTTTCTACGAGAATTTGAGCAGAAGTATACTTCGAGGGAGTATAAAGATGCAAAGAAGATGGAGTTCCTGAGTCTGAGACAGGATACCAGGACAGTGACTGAGTATGAGATCGAGTTTATCCGGTTGAGTCACTATGTTGGTGGGATCATTTCTGACGAGTTTAACAGGTGCAGGAGGTTTGAGGAGGGACTGAGACCCTCTATCATGTGCATCATCGCAGGCTCTCGGTATTAGGATTTTTCCCAGTTAGTTGCAGTTGCCAGGAGTGTTGAGAGGGCACAGAGTCTTGCAGCAGCTGCCAGGGTTGAGGAGACCAGAGTTAGGAGACCCCAAAGTGAGGCAGGGTCTTCATCAGTGAAGAGAGGCCGAGGGGGATATTATTTTGGCAAGTCAGTACAGCAGCAGAGACAAAGACAGAGACCTGCAGCTTCAGTGGCTAGTGCTCCGACTCCAGTGGCTCAGAGGCCTGCTCCACCTACTTGCGTTCATTGTGGTAGAGCACACAGAGGTGTCTGCTGGTGGAGAGGTGCTTCAGGAGTGTGTTTTAGATGTGGGTCATTAGACCATTTTATCAGAGATTGTCCCGAGCCACTAGAGGTTAGACAGGCAGATATTGCAGCTTCTCGATCCAGTGTCAGAGGGGGTCGTGGGGGCAGAGGTTTTGGTAGAGGTGGTCGATCTGGGTATAGTCTGAGAGGAGATTCTACAGCTGGAGGTAGTAGACTAGATGAGGCAGGACCATCACAGTGGGTTTATGTGATGCAGAGGCAGCCATATGCTTCAGCGGTTATTGCTGGTAATTTTACATTATTTGGTACTTCAGTTCTTGCATTATTAGACCCTGGATCGACTCATTCTTACATAAGTTCATCTACCTTGCCTGTGACTTAATTACATTCTGAGTCCCTAGGATTTGATGTTTTGGTCACAAATCCTTTAGGGCATAGTGTTGTGGTGAGCAGGGTGCACCGAGATAGTCCAGTTGTTGTTCAGGATGAGGAGTTTCTCAGTGACCTGATTGGGATGCCTTTCAGGGAATATGATCTGATTTTAGGCATGGATTGGTTATCCAAGCATGGGGCTATGGTAGACTGTCAGAAGAAATGTGTTGCTTTGAGAACACGTGATGGTAGGGATGTGATGGTATCTGGTGAGCAAAGGTATCTTTCATCCATGTTTGTTTCAGCTGTTTCAGCTGGGAGGATTATTCGGAAGGGATGTGAGGCTTATCTTGCTCATGTTATAGATACTAGAGTAGTGGGATCCTTGCTTGAAAGTATACCCACAGTTGCCAAGTTTCCATATGTTTTCCCTGATGAGTTGCCAGGGGTACCTCCTGAGAGAGAAGTGGAGTTTGGTATCAATTTGTTGTCTGGTACCACTCCTATCTCTATCACCCCTTATCAGATGGCACCTGCTGAGTTGAAAGAGTTGAAGGTGCACTTGCAGGAGTTATTGGATAAAGGGTTTATCCACCCTAGTGTGTCCCCATGGGGAGCGCCTGTGTTATTTGTGAAGAAGAAGGATGGCACCATGAGATTGTGTATTGATTATAGGCAATTGAATAAGGTGACCATCAAGAACAAGTATCCTTTTGCCTCAGATAAATGATCTCTTTGATCAGTTGAAGGGATCAGCAGTATTCTCTAAGATTGATCTGAGATCAGGGTACCATCAGTTGAGAGTCAGAGATGTGGATGTACCCAAGACAACTTTTCGAACGAGGTATGGGCATTATGAGTTTCTGGTGATGCCCTTTGGATTGACGAATGCACCAGCAACTTTTATGGATTTGATGAACAGGGTATTCAGACCATATTTAGATTAGTTTGTGGTGGTCTTCATTGATGACATCTTGGTGTATTCGCGTAATGAGGAGGATTATGATAAACATTTGTGAATCGTATTGCAATTATATGCTAAGCTGTCAAGTGTAAGTTCTGGCTCGATCAGGTATCTTTTCTTGGTCATATGGTTTCAACACAGGGTATTAGAGTTTATTTGAGTAAAGTTGAGGCTATCTTGAATTGGAGTCAACCGAAGACTGTGACAGAGGTCAGAAGTTTTCTGGGATTGGCAAGCTATTATCATCGATTTGTGAAGGGTTTTTTTTTTATAATAGCTACACCACTCACCAGATTACTTCGGAAAGGAGTTAAATTTGTGTGGACAGATCGGTGTCAAGCGAGTTTTGAGCAGCTGAGGGAGATGTTGACTCAAGCTCCTGTCCTTACCCTGCCTGTGGAAGGTAAACCATATGTGATATACAGTGATGCTTCACACAGTGGTTTAGGTTGTGTTTTGATGCAAGAGGGTAGAGTCATTGCTTATGCCTCTCAACAATTGAAATCGCATGAGCTGAATTATCCGACGCATGATTTGAAATTAGCAGCAATAGTTTTTACCTTGAAGATTTGGCGGCATTATTTGTATGGGGAAAAGTGTTTCATTTATACAGATCATAAGAGTTTGAAATACCTGGGTATTCAGAGAGAGCTGAATCTTCGGCTGAGACGATGGTTAGAGTTGATTAAAGACTATGACTATTTAATTGATTATCATCCTGGTAAGGCAAATGTTGTTACTGATGCCTTGAGTCAAAAATCTTTGGCAGGTTTGACTACTTATTTGCTCTCGTTGCTTGTTGAGTTGAGAGAGTTGCACTCTAGATTTGAATCTTTTGATGATGGTGCTTTGATGGCTCAGTTGCAGTTGAGGCCAATATTGTTGGATTGTATCAGGGAGACTTAATTGGCAGATGAGAGAATTTAAAAAATTGTGTTGGTTTGTCAGAAGAGGGAGAGTCGAGACTTTTATGTGAGGTATGATGGCAGTCTATGGTACAGAGATAGATTGTGTATTCCTGATGATGCAGAATTGAAAAGAATGATATTAGAGGAAGTACATCAGTCACTTTTTGCTATGCAACCCAGGAGTACCAAGATGTATCAGGACTTGAAGCGACATTATTGGTGGTCAGGTATGAAGAGAGACATAGCAGAGTTTGTATCCATATGTCTCACTTGCTAGAAAGTGAAGGCTAAGCACCAAGTTCCTTCAGGGTTGCTCCAACCTTTATCAGTGCTAGAGTGGAAATGGGTACGAGTGACAATGGGTTTTGTGATGGAATGCCTTTGACCCAGAAGAAGCATGATGCAATCTGGGTGATAGTTGATCGAATGATGAAGACAACTCATTTTCTTCCAGTTCGGATGAAGTTTTCTCTTGAGAGGTTGGATGAGCTGTATATGAACGAGATAGTCAGGTTGTATGGAGTCCTAGTTTCTTTGGTGTCAAATCGAGATCCCAAGTTTACTTCAAGGTTTTGGAAGAGTTTACATGATGCTTTGGGTTCTCAATTGCATTTTAGTACTGCTTTCCTTCCTCAGACAGATGGACAGTCAGAGAGAGTGATACAAATTCTGGAGGATATGTTGAGGAGCTGTATCATTGATTTTACTGGGAATTGGGACAGATTTTTGCCATTAATTGAGTTTGCTTATAACAATAGTCATCAGTCTAATATTGGGATGACTCCTTATGAGGCTTTATATGGTAGGAGATGCAGGATACCTTTGTGTTGGGATGAGATTGGAGAAGGTAAACTAGTTGGTCCCGATTTGATTAAGGAAACAGAGAAGAAAGTGAAGGTGATTCGGGGTTGTTTGAAAGTAGCTTCAGACCGACAAAAATCCTATTTAGATTTAAAGAGAAGAGACATAGAGTTCAGTATGGGAGATAAAGTGTTTCTGAAGGTATCTCCATGGAAGAAGATTTTGAGATTTGGCCGCAAAAGGAAGTTGAGTCCTCGTTTCATAGGACCATATGAGGTGTTGGTGAGAGTTGGTCCAGTGGCTTATAGACTAGCTTTGCCGCCTGAGTTGGATTGAATACATAATGTTTTCCATGTCTCGATGCTTCGGAGATACAGGTCTTACCCATCTCATATCTTGTCCGTGGAGTCCATTGAGGTGAGTCTAGATCTGACTTACGAGGAAGAACCAGTGGCGATTTTGGCACGAGAGGTTAAAGAATTGAGGAATAAGAGGATGCCACTTGTGAAAGTCCTTTGGAGGAATCATGCCACTGAGGATGCGACATGGGAAAGTGAGCAGGTGATGCAGAGTCAGTTTCCCCAATTGTTCCAGACTTGAGGACAGATAATTTCGAGGACGAAATTTATTTTAGGGGGAGAGAATTGTAACATCCTAAAATTTTTAAAAATTTCTAATTTTTGGAAAATTTGATAAAATAAATTATAATTTAAAAGGATAAATTAAATTAATAGTTTTAAATGAAAAATGAAGGGATTTTAAATGAAAAAGTGGAATATATATGTGATATATATGCAAAATATACATAACACATAAAAAAGTCAACACTTTTTAAAAGAAAATGGTATTTTGGTAATTAAATTTTATAAATTCAAAATTAATAAAATAATTCAAAAATAAATTATTTTTGAATGGAAGAGGGAAATTAGGACTTTTAATTTATTAAAAAAATAATTAAATAATTAAATATTAAATTATTTTAATATATATATATGGTTTAAAAAAAATGAAAAGGAAAAGAAATATTAAAAAGTCTTCTTCTTCTTCTTCTTCTTCTCTTTCCTATAGGCTGAATTCCATGGGAGCTTGAAGCCAAGAATTTGATTCTTCCATACTCCATAAATTGAAGGATTTAACAAGTTTCAAGTGGATTTTTGGTGATTTCTACCAAAATTAGTAAGTTTCCATCTCTTTTCTTTGAATTCCATGGAAGATTGTATTATGTGAGAATTTAGATTTTGATTTAGTATGTTATAATTGTTGAAATTGGTGTGTATGATGTTATTTTGGGTAGTTAACAATGATTCTAAGGTTAGATTGAAGAGATGATGGAGTTTGGTTAAAGAATGGTGAAGAGAGAGAATTTAGGATTATGGATTTTTGGGGTTTTAAAAATATGAACTTTAATTGTGCAAATTGGTTCTAAATGAGTTGTTTTGATTCATAAACAAGTATTTTAAAGTCAAATATTCGATTTGGTGGTGTTGGGTTGGAGTTTGAGAATGGAAGTGGAGATTTAGGGTTTTGGAAAAGTGATTTTCCAAAGTGGTTGAATTGTGTGATTTTATTTGTTTAAGCATGTTTTTTAGTGTTAAAAGTGATGAATATAAGTTTGGAATGAGTAATGGATTGTGTTGGAATGAAAAACCTTCAATGGGGGGAAGGTTATGCCATTTTTGAGATTTTATGTATAAGAGTGTATTTTTATAATGTAAATAATTTAAATGTATTAAAATATATTTTTAATAATATAAATAAACTTAAAACACTAATTTAATTGTAGTAGAATGGAATTCCAATGTTGAAGTAAGGAAAGGCTAAATTTTTGAAAAGTTATAGGAGTGATGTGTAATTATGGTTTAATGTTGGAAATGCCATTAAATGTGATACTAAATGATTATTTGCTATGACATTTTGTTTAGGCATTGAGGGAGGTTAATTTGCTTCATCCAAGTGGTGAAGGGCAAGTTGGAAAGATTGGATTAGAGGTTGTTTTAAGCTTGCTTTGGGTTGTTAGTGGAGGTATGTACAAACTTTGAATATATTGTTTATATTTGCATAACATTTGGACTTAACACATTTTGGTTGGAAAATGTGTTAAGCTACTTGGTTCATTGATTGTATATGAATAATCTGCTATGACATTTGTAATGTCATATATGTGTTAAATGCATAGTGAAAAGCCATTGATTATGGCTAAATTGTGTAAAATGTAAAATATGTATATTATGTGAAAATACCCAAAGTAATTAGGTAATGTGTTGTGAATGCAAAAATGAGATATGTGGAATAATGAAATGAATTGATATTGATAAAAATGAGAAAAGTGAGAAAAATGAGAAAGATGTGAAAAATGAGAAAAGTGAGAAAAAAAAATGAAAATAAGCCAATGTGCCTAGATTGAATATGAGACAAAGAGAAAGAGATTAATAATGAGAAAAATGAATAAATTGTGTGTATAGTATGTTATTCAATTTTTAGAGTTCTGGGTTTGGCGGTATGCCTATGATTGCCTATGGGCTAAACGCTGGTATGGTGAAAAGACTGGGTTGTAAGCCAGGCCAGCTAATAAATATGATGTTTTTGGGGTGAAAAGACTGGGTCGTAGGCCTAAAAAACTGAAGCAGTCTAGCCGGGTTAAGGACCAAGATACTGGGGCCTAAGGGTCTAGCCAGGTTGAGGTTCAAGAGACTGGGGCTGTTACATTATCCATGGATATATTGCCTATGGGGCTAGACACATTGTGTCATTATGGATCAAAGCAGTAACTCTGAAATTTGAATAGCATATTAGATCCTTTTTGGGCCCATGCTTGTCTTTGTTTTAATGTGAATTATGAATTATGATACAATTGAGCAATATAATGTTATGAGTTGTGATTATGAAATATTTGAAAAATATAAGAAAGTGGAATGATGTGACATCTATATGCATTGTGCATTGGCATTGCATTGAGTTTTATTGTTATTATCAAAGTTTGTACCACTAGGCCTTGGCTTAGCTTGATTGTTTCCATCGCGCAGGTGACAGGGTAGACACAGCTGAGCCAGAGAGTTCTTCTGGACCAGGTCTGGTCTAGACTTGTAGTTGAGCTTGTTGAGTTGCTATCGAGATTAGAAACACTGCCAGCAACATGTATATTTTTTTATGTTATTGTACATTTTGAGTTTTATGCATAATATATTATGTTTTTTATTTTACGTATTGTATATTATAAAGAATGTTTGGGTCAATGTATTTGAAATGGGAGAGTAAGTGTGTTTTAAATTATATATATCTATATATATAAATGTTTGAGAAACTTAGTGAAATTGAGAAGTATGGTTGAGATGGTGATTTGAAATTATTTGGGAGTGTTTTCTTTTTGCAGGTTGAGTAATTGCTAAATTTTGGAATGTCCAAATTACAGACAAAACTCTAGCGAATTTTTTCCTGAAATTTTTATATATATTATTTATTTTTGGTTCTTATAACAAATAAAGAATATTTATGTTCTATTTAATTTTTATATATTTAGAATTTGAAGTTTTAAATTGGAAATGTGAAAAATTTTTATTAAACCTTTCTGTGACATTTTTGTGCCGTATATGCATATTTTACATATGCTGAAAAAATATATTATACGTATATAGGGTATAAGGGTGTTACAATACGTATATAGGGTATAAGGGTGTTACATTTATTTTGGTATCAGAACATATGTTTGAGGTTCTTAACCTAGGTGAGTTGTTTGAGAGAGAAAATTTGGATTTAAAAAATAGTTTTCAATTATGATACATACATTGACACTGACAATTTATTTGATCCCTGAGGTGGCAATGTCCTTTTGATATAATGGATATGAGTTGAGATGATGTCTGGGTTAAATAGATCAGAGTGGCAAAATAGAAGCGTCATTCTGGACCTTATGGATTTAAAATTTTTGGAACTTGTATTCAAAATTAAGATTCATAGTTGATTGAATTGATGAATTAGTGAAATTTAGAAAAAAAAATGATCTAGAAAATGATTTAAGATATGAAATAAAAAGTTTGAGAAATGACAAGATAGATGCAGAAAATTTTATATGTGTGCTGTAACGTGATATTATTAGAATTTTTGGATAAATCTAAGAATTTTGGATAAGTTTGAAAATTTCGTGGAAAGTTATTCTATATGTTAGAATCCAATGAATAAAAAAAATGAATAACCGGGTGCTCCTAGAGGAATTATTAAAGAGACAAATTCTGTGGGTTTGGAAGATTTAATTTTTAAATATAGTAAATCAACTTGGAAAAAAATCTAAAATTTTAAGTATAAATCCATATATGTGTCAAGTGCACATGGCTCAAATTTTACAAGTTTTTATAAAGAATTGGTAAGGAATATAAAAATTGAAAGTGAAATTGACATGAAACTAAGGAAGTCATACAACTTTGTGTACATGAGGGATAAATAAATTTTATGAGACAAATGAATAAGAAAAAATATGAAAATTTATATGCAGACGGGTAGAAGTATAAAGAAGGAATATGCGGTTTTTAATAATTTAGAACAAAGAGTTCATATTTTAAAAAAATCAAAGAGGGAAATGGTAAGTGATAGTGAATTGTTTATTAAGAAAAAAAATGATGCATGGTTTAGGGATTGAGTATGTAAAATTAGGATATCTAAATGGATGAGATTTGGTGAGGTTCATGTTGTTGGTTGCATTATATGGAATTTGAATTTTTGAAATGGGTTTCCATAATTGTGAAAGTGATGTGTGAGCGGGGATTTTCGCCCCCACTCCCGGTGGAATGGTTCTCGCGACTTTGGCAATGTTTAGGCTCGGGGCCTTAGAGAACACGGACCTAAGTTTAGAGAAAATGGAGTCGCCACCCAGACGGGCCAGGAAAAAGAAAGGGGTGGATGACTCGATTCCTAAGGAATCCCCAACCCCCTAATGGGTTCAGAAAGTTGGGTACGTGTGGGGAAGGTGAGAAATGGCCCAGCACCACCACAATGCCCGGTTCATTGGAACCGGCCTCCTTTACAGGTCTTAATATTATAAAATTCTTAAATACAACAATATTATCCATATTACACAACAATTAAAATAAAACATTAATATATTAAAAATCAAAACAATATCCAAACAAAGCAAACAAATGGACACCCATCCAAGGATGGAAACATGTCCTTACATCCCATGCCTAAATAGGACACCCACCGAAAGGTAGAAACATGTCCCTTACATTGGTCTAAAATATAAAAGCAATTGAAATTACATGATAGTTAACTAATGAGGTACCCACAAAGTGAAAACATACCTCTTACAACATTTGGAAATCTAAATAAATCGATAAAAGTAAATAACCATTCATAATAAATAAATCATTCATCAAAGATGTCAATCAAAATATAAAATAAACATCCATCCATGACAAATTAAATGAATCAATCATTGAATTTAAATAAACCAACAAAGCATTGAAAATAAATTAAAGCATATAATAGACTATATAATCAAATATAAAATTAAATAAAGCAAGGATTCAAATTAGGGATACTGTTTCTATTTAAAGTTTTTTTTATTAATATATTAAGGTTTATGCTACTGTAAGTTTTAAAGGAATTGAAATGGATTAAAGTTTTATAATTTAAGAGGTTGATAAAGTTCTTTGATTAACCAAATTAGTGTTTGAGGAGTGAAATCATGAAATTAGGGTTTGGACACTTGAAAACATTCGGTTTATGATTATTAGCTACTTACTGTGTTGAATTATAATATTTAGATTTATAAGGTTTTAAGGTTTTAAAGATTAGGGTTTAGAAAAATTAGGGTTTAAGGTTTTAAGGGAATTAGGGTTTTAGAGAACTTTAGGGTTTAGGTTAGCTAGTTTAGTTTGGGGTTTACTGTTTTGGTTTTGAAAGTTGAATTAGGGTTTTTAGTATTTCGGAGAATGTATTTGATTTTAGAATTTGGAAAAACAATTTATAGTTTTATGAAGCTTTATGAAAATAAACAAAACGATTTAAGGTTTATAGAAACAGAAAAGATATTTTTTAGAGTTTTTGGAAAGAAAACGATTCAATTTAAGGTTTTGAAAAATTGGAAGGTAGATTAGGGTTTTAAGATTTTGAAGAAACAAAAACAACAATTTTAAGATTTTTAGAAAACAAAGAAACGAATTAAGGTTTTTAAGCTTTAGAAAAGGTAAATTAGGGTTCTAGGGTTTTTTGAATCAAAAGAGACAATTGGATGATTGAAGCTACTGTGAAAAAATTAGATAAAGAAATTCATACCTTCGTTTGTTGGTTCCACCAAAATTACTTCTTGGATGAATAAGAACAAAGGCAAGATGGCTGCCTTTGATGGATTGATTGTTTGGTTGCTACTCTCAAAAGTCCGATCATTAATCTTTGCCAAAAAAATTTCTCCTAGTCCGATCGATTCTCTTAAATTTTTCCTTAACCCCCAAAATCTTTTCCCCCTTTTCGGTGACGAAAAATTTCGTCGCCGATTTTTATTTTTATTTATTTGTTTATTATTAATTTTATTTTTTATTAATTATAAAAACTAAATACTAAACCAAATATTATTTAATTAAGATAACATAAAAATTATTTTGGACTACTTAAAATATATTGGACATCATAAAAATTATTTTGGACTAATTAAAATATATTAGACCGGACTGGGTCAAAAATTAAGAGTCTACAGTTTGCCACCTACTTGAATGATCTGAGACTTTAGTACAAGAAAGTGAAAAGCAATAAGACTTAATTTTTGAGATGGTTGAGGTTTTGAATTCTGGACCCATTTCGAGTTCTAGACTTAAGGATAATTTTAGGTTCTGGACTTAAGTGTAATTTTAGGTTTTGGACCTAAAGGTAATTTTAGGTTCTGGACCTAAGAAAAATTTGGGTTCTGGACCCGAGCTAAGTTCTGGACTTAAAAGATATTCTAGGTTCTGGACTTAAGAAAAATTTGGGTTTTGGACCCGAGCTAAGTTCTGGACTTAAAAGAGATTCTAGGTTCTGGACCTAAGGAAAATTTGAGTTCTGGACCCGAGCTAAGTTCTGGACTTAAAAGAGATTCTAGGTTCTGGACCTAAGGATAATTTGGGTTCTGGACCCGAGCTAAGTTCTGGACTTAAAAGAGATTCTAGGTTCTGGACCTAAGGATAATTTGGGTTCTGGACCCGAGCTAAGTTCTGGACTTAAAAGAGATTCTAGATTCTGGACCTAAGAATAATTTGGGTTCTGGATCCGAGCTAAGTTTTGGACTTAGAAAAGATTCTAGGTTCTGGACCTAAGGATAATTTGGGTTCTGGACCCGAGCTAATAAAAGTTTAATTATCTGCAAAAAATAATTTTTTGGTTTAAAAAAGTTTGATTAATTTTTATGCACATGTCTTCTTCTTGCCCCTGCGTGTAAAAATATTTATATACACACAAGTATTTGAATGATTAAATTGAATAATTGAATATACTGTTTATTTACTGTGTAGTCACTGTTCATACACTATTTACTATTTATAAATAGTAACTTACTATTCGTAAATAGTAGTAAATACTATTTTACTATTTATAAATAGTAATTTACTATTTATCAATAGTAATTTACTATTTATAAATAGTAAAACTTACTATTTATCAATAGTAAAATTTACTATTTATAAACAGTAAAACTTACTTTTGAATTTTGTTTTTTTTCTTGTCGTTTCTCTATATAAACCAATGAATTTCTTCATTTCATTCATAGCAAAATCTATAATTCTCTCAAATTCTTTCAACTTTAGCACATAGTTTTTTAAAAAAAAATGCATGCTTCAAGGTCAGGGACTCATTCTAATGCTGAGTTATTAGAGTTTATTCGGCATTATGAAGATGGAAATATAGATCTACTAGCCGGGATGCCGCTTCATCGTAGCTCAAACTAAAAGAGCGTGGTAATTATTTTCCCTTTCTTTTTTTTTTCTGTTTTGATTTTTCGTCTTTTTGTTTTGTTTGTTTTTTTTTGTTTTGCTCTTTTTTATTTTTCTGTTATTTGTTTATATTATTATTTATTATTTTTGATTATTTATTATTTTATTATTTTTAATTTTTTATTACACTCTTTTATTATTATTGTGTTTGCCTTTATTTTTATATTATTTTTATATTATTATTCTTTAGAAAATTTAGGAAAGATAAATTAATTTAAGCAGATAGAATAATATGTACTTACATGGTATTAACTTACCTGGCTCCGTGTTAGCGTGATCGTTGCGTTGTTCGGACCGGAGAGTGTATTTTCAAAGCCCGACAATGGTATGATGTAGTGCCTTCTCGGGTAAGGCAGATTATCCGACATTGCAGCTTTGAGAGGTTCATCTTACAATTGCCATCCGAGGAGTATCTGATAGACTGGAGCGTAGTTCTGGCGCTTGCAGAACGATGGTTGGACACAACTCATACTTTTCACTTGCCCATTGGAGAGATGACAATTGGTCCGGTCGATTTTACTGCTATAACCGGCCTTCGATATGATGGTGTTCCGGTTCCTCTGACCAATGACATTTTAACATTCGAAGAAATTCAGCAATTAATTGGTATGGAACCATCATATAAAGGGCCCTTTAAGATAAAAATTGAACCGATTCGTAGCTATTGGATGAACTACGAAGGACGGGTTCACAGAGACATGACCCAACAGTATGCTTGATGATTTTTATTATATTTGCTTGGGTCGACCATCTTAGGCAGCACTGAATCCTCCATCCACTTGTCTGTGTTGAGGGCCCTTTCTTATTTCAGAACGGTACCATCTTCTGGCTGGGGTGAAGCTGGTCTCGCCTGTCTTTACCATGGTCTTGATAAACTTTGCCGAAACAAGAAGTCTTTCGTCGGCTTGATGGTGGTTGTCGAGGTATTCTTCTTCTACCAATGTCATTTCTACTCTTTTCTTGCATGAATTTGATTTTTATTGTTGTTGTAGGCATGGGCATACGAACACAACCTCATGAGGGTACCCGATATTTCCCGAGATAGGGTTGGGTATCCGAGATTAAATTTTTTATTGTTCGATCGTGTGGGTTCCCGGCTCTCACCATGTGCACACTCACCGCTTTGTGTTGAGTCGCTTAACCTGGGACCAAGTAAAATAACATTAGTATACTTTAAATTTTATGTGAAACTTTACTTACCTTATGTTATTTTGCAGGTCAATTTGGCCTGGTGGAACCCAGAAGAATGGGCAAACTGGTCTCCCTTCATGAAGGCTGCACTATCTTTCCAACATTCTCGCTGAGTCATCGCTGGCCTAGTGTCTAGTGGCTGGTTTATCGAAGAGAGAGTTTATGAGTGGTTTCTTGGTCCAGAGCAGTGGAGGGTTCCAATGCATTGCCCGAAATATACTTTAAATATTATGTCAATGCCGGAGGATGCATGGTGGTTGGCTCGGTACGGTTATGGTGCTGAGACATTTCTCCATCTACCAGGTGCATTTTATACCCACTTTATTCAAAGAAGGCTCTTGAACTTTGATGTATCTCTGGTTTCGTATGGGAAATTTCTGAAGAAAATAAGGGTAGAGATGAGGATGAACATCATGGAGATGCAGGAGAGTTCGTTCCACATCTCGGGGCTAGTACTTCTCAGGTAAAACTTTACCCTTTTTCCCTTGCAACCGCTTCTTTCTTTTTTTGATTCTTTAATGATTGTTGAAGGTTGTTGGGTCATTTGATCATGAGGCTGGACCTTCTTTTACTGCCCCTTCGTTTGCTCATTCTAGCCTGCCAGATATGACATCTCATCCGCAGGGCATTGATATGAATTGCCTGGTAAGTTCTCTTATTTTATGGTAATTTATGCTATATGTATGCATGATTATGTATGCTCTTTCCTTTTTTCTTTATGGCTCACAGCGGATGTTTGAAGATCAAAATAAGAAACTTCAAGAAGAGTTGGTTGCAAATCGTCAGTAGGCTTCTCATTTCAAAAATTTATATCATCAATCAGAATAAAATTTTTGGGACTTTTGATTTCAGGGGATGAGAGATCCTGGCGCTTCTTCATCAAGAGGCCCCCAAACTGATGACCATGAGATCCTTTCATCCACTTACGATGAAGACCATGACAGATCGGAACCCCAAGGTAATAGGGATTTTGGTGCTCCCGCTTTGGGCAATCCCGGGACGAGTAATTTGCCTTCTCCTCCAGCAAGCGACGACTTTTTCAGGGCTTTATTTGATGACCTACCACCACCTTCTTAGTAATGTATAAATTGTATCAACATTGTACAATAAGCATAATAATGAAAAATATAATTTCCATCTTTACCGTAACTAATTTTTTTTTTCACTTTTCATCATTACTGTATCACAATTATTAAACTTTCTTTTTCATATTTCAATATTTATACAGTCACCACCACAAAAGCCAAATGCAACACGGTAAAGTAAATTTGTCGCCAATTCCTTTCCTTACACAACATGGTTTCGTCCTTTTCCATCACCTTTATCTTATCAATTTTGGAAAAGTTTATTTCCTCTATATAAATCACCTTTCATGCCATATTTCATATAGAAGCCAAAATACTTTCCATTTCAATGAAAAAACTCCTTTAACAATTTTGATTTTCCTTCATTCATCAACCATGACCGAACATCATTTAAAGAAGATAAAAATTCTATTTAAGAATATGGATTCCATTCATTGGAAGCAAATTTCATGGTCAAAACTTGATATTTTAAAGTGTTTTCAAAATGTTAAATTGGACCACTCCTTCTTACATGCCATGTCTTCCTTTTGGAACATGGATTCTAGGGCATTTAAAATTAATGGCTTTGAAATATGTCCCTTGATTGAAGAATTTGAGGCCATCCTAGGATATCCAAATAATCAACAAATGGCGTTACCCACATTGATTTCCCAGACTCAACAGAAGATGCAGATGTTATTTCAAATTCCAAAACCTGAAGTTCTTCAGTTGATGAGAGGTGAAAAAATTCTACTTGCTTCCTTGATTGATTTTTGTCTCTCTCATTTGGCTCCTACTAAGGCATGGGGACGCATGCTCTGTCTTTGCTTGCTTGGCCAATTCTTGCTTGTCTCTTCCTACGGCGATATTGATCCACGAGTATTGGGTATTATGGACCAAATGGAAGGAGGCTTGTCTCCGGTACTTGTGATCTTAGCTGAGACTTTAATTGAGTTAGACCAGCTTAAATTAGGATTGACAAAGAGACTGACTAGGAGTCCATTGCTGCTTTAGATAATTACCTAAACTGCCCTTTCGGGTTTTCAATTTAGGTTTTTTTTTCTTCTTTTCTTTATTGCTCTAATTTTTGCCTAGTCTGCCCATGTGGGTTTTCGAAACTAGCGAGCTGTCCTAATTTTTGCCTAAGCTGCCTTCGTAGGTTTTCGACTTAGCGAACCTCTTTTTTATTATATATATTTTTTTATTGTTCTAATTTTTGCCTAGTCTGCCCATGTGGGTTTTTGGAATTAGCCAGCTGTCCTAATTTTTGCTAGCGGACTCTTTTTTTTTTTAATTTAATTCTTTCCTCACAGATTTGGCTTCAGGAGCGTCTTTGTTTGCTTGATACTCCATCCATGGATTTTGCCAGATATCTGCCACGTCATCATTCTGCTGGAAAACTACTCCATCCCGCTTCTTCATATGCTGACTGGGTCGACTGGATCCACTCACGCGCTGAAGTCAATATCCGTTGGTTGGTACCTTGGTGGAAGATTTCTCGTATCACCATGCGGACATACTTGATTTATGTTTCCCTTGCTGCTCTTCGTCAAGGTATATGCTATGATCCTCGCCGATTTGGCCGTCAGTACGGAGCTGAGCCTCGCAATTCTGACTTTACTCCCGATTTAGACATGCCTTGCTTGACTGAAGCCTACTTGGATCGGCTGAGGCAAAGCTGGCCTGCACGTTACATTTATCGACTGCCATAGATTTTACATTTGTCAATTTAGAAAGTGTATTGTTAGGATGAAAAAATAATTAAAGTAATAAAAGATGCTTCTTTTCCATTTAAAATTTGTCATCACCTTTTGCTATTGTGTTTATTTATTTCGTCCATATCTGGTCAAATACTTTGTTTCAAAGCCCTTGGGCTCTTAAGTTTGGGCCATAAGGTGGAAAAAGATTTTTGATCCATTTTAAAAGGTTTTCATGTCCAAAGACCTTCTTGAAAAAGATTTTTTAAAAAGATTTTTGGTCATTCAACTTGAGCTTACAACACAGGTAGGTCATATTAGAAAAAGAACAAACCAAATAATTCGTGGTTCAAACCAAGATAAAATAATCATAGTCAAATAACAGGCATTTGGGTAGAAACCTAAGGAAAGTTACTAGGCCAATTACATGAGCTTTAGTCTTTAGGGTTGAAAAGTTTAGGCTCCCATAGTAAATATATACCAAAAGATACAAGGCTATGAGTGATTATGTCATGCTCAATCTCCATACCTTGAGTGAAAGTATGGTATCCCTTACATAACACAACACGCGTTACACGAGTATCCTAACTCACGCACACAATGCAATCTAAATGATGCAATGGATAATATTATAATAAGAAAGAATAAAATAATATAAACACCAAAGAAATCAACTTCTCTTATCCCTAGTGGAGTCACCACTGTAAGCGGGGTCTTTTGCCCCCTCTCCCATGTGGAATGGTTATTGTGACTTCGGCACTATTAGGCTCAAGGCCTTAGTGAACATGGGCATAAACCCGAAGAAAATGGAGTTGCCACCTGGACAGGTCGGAAAAAAGAAAAGGGTGGATGACTCGATTTCTAAAGAATCCCCAATCCCCTATTAGGTTAGAAAAGTTGGGTACACGTGGAGAAGGTGAGAATGACCCAGCACCCCCACAGTGCCTGGTTCATTGGAATCGGCCTCCTTTTTAGGTCTTAATATTATTAAATTCTTAACTTATTAAAATGTTATCCATATTACATGCACATTAAAAATAATAAACATCCATCATCTTTATTTAAAATAAACAATCAAAATAGGCACCCATCCAAAGATGGAAACATTCCTTTATAATATCCAATACTCAACATAAATTACATTGAATTTAATTAATGAGGTAACCACAAAGTGGAAATATACCTCTTACATTTTTGAAACCAAAATAATCATTAAAATAATTAACCAAATGAATTAAACCATTCAAACATTCACAATGATTAAAAGAAAATCATCCATTATAAAATAAAATAGTCAAGCCTAAGTTTTAATATTACATTGAATAGTAGATATGCAAAACTAGGGTTTTATCTTAAATTAGGCATCTACATATGGGATTAGGGTTTACTTATGATACTAGGGTTTGCTAAAGTAAATTAGGGTTTCAAGGCATGAATTAGGTTTTGAATATTTAAAATTGGGATCTTTAAAAGATTAGAGTTTCAAAGCTATAATTTAAGATTTTGGTTTTTCAAAACATGTCAATAGGGTTTTTGGCAATTAAATTAATGGTTTAAATTAAGACCTAGACTACTGGACATATTTAAAACAATGGTGGCTGCATGTTTATTTAAATGAGCTACTTTTGTGTTATTTCAATTCATGTAAATTGCTACTGTGAAATTAAATAACATGTAGATCACTGTATGAAATCATGATAAACATATCTACTATGATAAACGAGTGAAACATAGAAAACATACCTTCATTATTGGCTCCACCAAATTGAAAGCAAGCTTACTGCCCGAATCAACTTTAGGTTTTGGCTTTGTTGTTGGCTCCACCAAATTGAAAGAGATGAACCAAGCTTACTGCCTAAATCAACTTTGGGTTTTGGCTTGAGGTTTAGTGTAATCAAGGATGGTCTTTGTTCTTGTCTCTTAGATTGCTCTATATATTAATTGGTTGCTCTTAATTCTTGTTGTTTGTTAATTTTTGCTGCCTATCATTATTGCTAATGATCGCTCTCTGCCAGTTAATTGCTAATCACTGCTTTTAGTCTTTTGTCCTCTTAATTACTTAATTGGTGATTTTGGACCCCTTCATCACTAAATGTAACCTTGTATTTATAAGGCACAACTAGTGTAACACCCCCATGCTCTATATAAGTACTATACATATACCTAGTATACATATAATACATATATAAAGTATAAGGATGTTACTTTTAGTTTCAATTTAAAACCTTTATCCAAGTTCATCAAATTATACATTAATTTAAAACATATCTACAAAAGTCAGTATTCTCATTTATCAAAACTTCATTCATCCATATGAATATATATTAACTCAAAAATACAATATAGTTTAAAATCACACATGTATGCATCACCTTCTAGTTGGTCTCGAGACACTCTTACCCTTCTCGTGGCATCACAGCTAGATTTCCAGATCAACCGCATAAATACCTGCGCGATTAAACAACCACGCTAAGCTCGAAAGCTTAGTAGTACAACTAAAATAATAAAATACACTTTACCAAATTATCATACCTCATATGTTTAGCTTTATGGTTTACTGTTCTTTTACCACGTTTTCCTTTCTCAATGCATTCTTCATAAGTTCCCACTAATTTCATAAATTAGATATATAATTACATAGAACATTCACAACTCAATTCTTGCCTTTTCTATCTCATATACATATAAATATACATCAATTCAACAAAGCACCCTTTTATGACCTATCCAAACCTTCATAAAAACCATTCTCACAAATTCCACATTCATATACAATTTACACATCATACAATATTTTCATATTTTCATATATCAAGAAAGTCCCTCAAAACATATTCACCTTCAATACATCAATACACATATTACAAAATCATACTTTCAATAACAGCAGTTATAGATCTCATTACTCATTTATTTCAATATTTGAATATCACACTGACAACAAAGACAGACTCGGGCCCGAACAATACTAATATGTTATTCAAAGTTCAGAGTTACTGCTTTGGTCTATAATCATAATCATCAAGCCCGTAGGCATCATATATAATATCTCTATCCATGGATAGCGTAACAGACCCAGTCTCTTGGATCATCAACTCGGCTAAACTCGAGGAGATCCTCAACCCGGCAAGACTGTTACTACATTTCTCATATCACATTTATCAAGTAACAGACCCAGTCTCTTGGACCATCAACCCGACTCAATCGAGGAGATCCTCAACCCGGCAAGACTGTTACCTTTTTCATTTTATAGACATGCTTCCAAACCCAGAACTCTGAAATTGAATAACACGTTAGTTACACAATTCATTTATTATTTCATTATCAATTTCATCATCAATTAGGCAAACATGCCTTATCTCTTTCACTTGAATCATCATAGCCAATCACAATGGCTTTCCATCACATTTGAATCATTATAGTCAATAACAATGACTTCTCATCATATTCGAATCATTATAGTCAATAACAATGACTTATCATCATACTTTTCACAATATATATATATATATATATATAAATCATCATTGTAATTCACAAAATTCACAATGCATTCTACACAACATTGTTCATATAGTATCATAAACATCATTGTTATCATCTAGTCATATTGATCAATTCATCACTCAACAATACATAATCAATGGCATTGCACATACCTTTTTCCATGATCATTATCTCTTCCACATTTTCTATATCATCATTGTTATATACAAAACAATTTACACTATACATGAATGTAGAATCTTCTATATACATTTGGTTGGATCATTATTGTTATAAGTGTATTTAAGTACAAAAGACAATTGAAGATCCAACAATATATGAAGAACAATTAACAACCACAAAAGCCAACACCCTCAAGGGACACGGCCAAGCCTGTGGCCGTGTCTCTCAACCAAAAGTTTCAGTAGCAAACACGGGCAGTAGACACGGCCAAGCCAGTGGCCGTGTCTCCCAACACAAACAATCCAGAAGCAGACACGGGCAAGGGACACGGCCGTGTCTCTCAACACAAACTAGGCAGTGGCAAACACAGTCAAGGGACACGGCCAAGACAGTGGCCGTGTCTCTCCAAAAACCATTCTACACGGCCAAGTTTGCCCTAACTTGGCCGTGTCTCTCATAACTTGGCCGTGTCATTCAATGATTCAAAGACCAAACACTTCAAAATTCATCCAAGCCCTTCCAAATTCATACCACAACCTTAATAATCATTATCTTTATTAATATTTATCAATTTCCTATCATTTTAACATATATATAACTTCATTATATAATCATAATAATCAATATATATTCATCATATAATCAATTACTCAAAGTACCAATTCATTTATACACAACCCTAACTCAACAATTCATCATCATTCTCACAATTATCTCAACTTATCATCACTTAGATGATAATTCAATACATCTACATGCTTCAATCTTTTCTTTTCATCATCTTACACACCAATTATACCCAAGATAGCATCAATCCAAAGGAAAACCAAACAATAAGATAAATACTTATATATATGTATAATCAATAAATCAACTTAAAGAATAGGTACTTACTTGAATATGTTGCCAAATCTTCATCTCTATCTTCAATTCTCTTAAAATCCTTAAGAACTTTGATGTGAAAAGCAACAAAATCACATCTCTCTCTCTCTCTCTCTCTCTCTCTCTGTCTCTCTCTCTCGTCCAAGCAGCAAGAAGAAAACGAAGAAGGAGCAGAAGAGGAAAGAAGTTTCTACTTCCTTCCTTCGTTCTTATCATATATAATAATAATAATAATAATAATAATAATAATAATAATAACAATAACAATAATAATAATAATAATAATAATAATAATAACACTTTAAATCTCCACCACATAATCTTTCTTTGACTTTCTTCTTCTCTTTTCTTTTTGACCTTATTATTATTATTATTATTAATTCATTACACAAATATATATATATATATACCATTCACTTATCCTACACCACTTTATATCCCATGTATATGTCTTATATATATTATCTTTATATTTCCCCCTATATACATATACATTAAATCCAAATTCAACAACAATAACTCTAAAACTCTTAGGGTCTATTCCGGGATATTACAATTCTCTCCCCCTTAAATAATTTCGTCCTCGAAATTATCTAACACAATAACATCCCATTCTTAACATAATACCATCTTAATTTTATCCAATTACATAACTTTTACTCTCCCCCTTAGAGTCAATCACCTTCTCTAAATTCCACAACTTATCATGCTATAAGATTATATATCTTATTACTTCCTCAACAAAGTAATTAAGATAGTTTCTCACATTTCCAAATGAGATTACCTTTAGACAAAAATCAGATCATCTTATGGTCTATACATTCCATTCACTTATTACATTCAAGATATTTATCACTTCATCTCTTTATAGATAATCTCTTGATTATAACCTTGAAAATTATTGAATTATATTATACCATTGCTTATCTTGTCATTATAATCACTTTTGAAAATTGCCACTTATTAAACCTTAATTGATAACAATCTTTTCATTTTGTTTACACTTAAATCTTTCTTTATCATATCTCACTTAACATTAATAGTGATACACCCTCTGTAAACTTATTTAACAGATAATCAACCTTTTTCCCTTTTATATCACTATTTGCAATTGATGTAATTCAATTCATCAATGTCCATACATCCATCAAAATATTACATCATCCACATTATCATGTAAATCTTTATACTATTAGTACAACTATACATATTAAATCTTAATAATGATTCACAATCTTAATGCAACTTAATTCATTTGGTTCATTTATCACAAAATATCCACATTTCAATTCAAACCAACAAGTAAGTTATTTAAACTTATCCTTAGATTTCACATTATATATATATCCTCATTCCACTTAATCAAAAATTATATTCAATTCCTAATCTTTTCAGATCCATATTCAATCACATTATCATAATAACAAAGCACTTCAGATTACTCTTCAGTATATATATATATTTTGTTTTCTATTATCTTATTATCACTTCCACCAATTCTTATGATAATCTCATATCATGTTGATTATGTATAATTCATTCACTTAAACTTTAAACTCATTCACTTTATACCAAACACATTTTTAGCAAAACCTTCAATCATCTTTTTATAATTTCTCTCTTTATAATATCTTCTCACATATCATCCCATTGCTATCTTAACAATAAATATTATCCATACTTAACACATTTTCAAAAGTCTCTTCTGTTTCCTTACTTTTCATAATTATAACCAAATTTCTAACATAAAAAAAATCATAAAATATCACTTTACCACATCATAATTATCAATCTCGTCAGAACTATACGAGAATCATGTTATCTCCATCCCAAATCAGAAAATAACAAAATCAATCAACCACAATATACCAAACAAACCATAGGATTATAAAAGATTAAGGGTCGTGTAAAACTTATAAAGTCATATGGTTCCTTAATTATTCTGCTTCCAACCTTTCCAATTACCATACTAAATTGAATCTCAAGAATTTTATATTCATTTCTAAACTTTAGATACCTCAAGAGTTAACACATTCCAACTCCGTTATCACCCAATTTGCACTAGATTATATAATCATCACTAACTTAATTCATGTTTTAACAATATTATCATCTTCTTGTATGAACACATATTCCATCATATAAACATTACATAATTTCTCTTTTGTCACATAATTTCTAATCCATTTACAATCTCTTACAATATACAAATACATAAGCTTTTCCATAAGTGGATACCTTGAAACTCTAAATATCATATGATCATCAAATTAGTGATCACCATAACAATTTCATTATCCACTATTACACAATTCTATTCTTACCCTCAATTCCATCATAAAATTCATCTAATTTGTTCAAGTCATAACCTAATCTTTATTAGGTTCACCAATACATACAATATCATTATCCATATCTCTAATCCAATATTTGTACCACATATACATTCATAATGTGATTCATATTTCTTACATATCGTAATTTCATTTATATAGAAAATCTCACTTCATACATCCTATACATGTGTATACTTAATCATATGCTCTTATTTTACTTCCTTTTCATACATTCCATACAAATCTAATGTTTATCACTTTCCTTTGAACATTATCATTCTCATTTCTTCAATATGATGTAGAGTATTTATCATTACAACAAATATATAAATATTCTAACCATAATAACATTCACATACATTTTAGTCACAATCCTAGTGTGACATCTCCTTCACTTTTATCTTTAAAAGCATTTAATATATCTTCATATCTATTTTTGTCCTTTTTATTTAAATAACTTAAAATAACTCATTTCCACTTACTCACTCACTTTATTTAAACTTCAACAAATTCTCATACTATTAATCACATTATTCAATTCTCATAGCTCATGTATTAAATATACATTAAACTATTAGTATCCAAATGATCTTTATCTACTTCCATTAAAACTTTAACCTTTCAACTTACTACTCCTCTTAAACTTCAGTTTACCAAACTCATCTTTTATTAATATCAACTTTAAAACATTATATATATATATATATATCACAAAGCAACATCAAACATATAATTCTCACAAGTCTTAAACTCATTTCAAAAATCCAAATATCACATTATCACTGTTACCATGAGCTTTCACAATATGCAAACATCTCACATTTCTAACATTAAAATCACAATGTTTACATAAAGAAAGACAGTACAAACTATACCCATTTCATCTCTTTTTCTTTTAAACACAACTTTAGCTTTACATACCTAAACTTTAAATAATCACACTTTATCTATTTTACTCAATTCATTTTATATTCTACCATACTCTCTTTCTTTAAATAACATATCCTTCCATAATAACAATCTCACCATATTTCCTCTTTCTAACAAACTAAACATAAACTTTGTCATAAAAAAAAATTCAAATCATAGAGGAAGGAGTACATACTCTAATCTTGATTTTATTTTCAACTCATTTTCAACTTTATTCCCCTTTTCATTTCTTTACTTTCCAATCACTTTTCAATAATCAATATTTCAGAATTTACTTTCCTTAAGTAAACTCTCATTCCTGAATTTATCAATTAATCTTGTACAAATGATCATATCATTTCTTTTTCAAATTATTACTTCCATTTAAAATTTTATTCACACACTATCATTCATCTCAAGTCATTCAAATACATCACAAATCACATAATGCCACGTTCGAGACCAACCTAGATGTGAATGCATATGTATATATTACAAATTTCATTTCAAAACTTTTCTTTTCACTTCTCTTTAAGCTTTTCAAAACTTTCTCTTTTCTTTTTTTTTTAATTCCACTTAGGCCGAGAATCTCGAACCTAAGCTCTGATACCAAAATAATTGTAACACCCCCATGCTCTATATAAGTACTATACATATACCTAGTATACATATAATACATATATAAAGTATAAGGATGTTACTTTTAGTTTCAATTTAAAACCTTTATCCAAGTTCATCAAATTATACATTAATTTAAAACATATCTACAAAAGTCAGTATTCTCATTTATCAAAACTTCATTCATCCATATGAATATATATTAACTCAAAAATACAATATAGTTTAAAATCACACATGTATGCATCACCTTCTAGTTGGTCTCGAGACACTCTTACCCTTCTCGTGGCATCACAGCTAGATTTCCAGATCAACCGCATAAATACCTGCGCGATTAAACAACCACGCTAAGCTCGAAAGCTTAGTAGTACAACTAAAATAATAAAATACACTTTACCAAATTATCATACCTCATATGTTTAGCTTTATGGTTTACTGTTCTTTTACCACGTTTTCCTTTCTCAATGCATTCTTCATAAGTTCCCACTAATTTCATAAATTAGATATATAATTACATAGAACATTCACAACTCAATTCTTGCCTTTTCTATCTCATATACATATAAATATACATCAATTCAACAAAGCACCCTTTTATGACCTATCCAAACCTTCATAAAAACCATTCTCACAAATTCCACATTCATATACAATTTACACATCATACAATATTTTCATATTTTCATATATCAAGAAAGTCCCTCAAAACATATTCACCTTCAATACATCAATACACATATTACAAAATCATACTTTCAATAACAGCAGTTATAGATCTCATTACTCATTTATTTCAATATTTGAATATCACACTGACAACAAAGACAGACTCGGGCCCGAACAATACTAATATGTTATTCAAAGTTCAGAGTTACTGCTTTGGTCTATAATCATAATCATCAAGCCCGTAGGCATCATATATAATATCTCTATCCATGGATAGCGTAACAGACCCAGTCTCTTGGATCATCAACTCGGCTAAACTCGAGGAGATCCTCAACCCGGCAAGACTGTTACTACATTTCTCATATCACAGTTATCAAGTAACAGACCCAGTCTCTTGGACCATCAACCCGACTCAATCGAGGAGATCCTCAACCCGACAAGACTGTTACCTTTTTCATTTTATAGACATGCTTCCAAACCCAGAACTCTGAAATTGAATAACACGTTAGTTACACAATTCATTTATTATTTCATTATCAATTTCATCATCAATTAGGCAAACATGCCTTATCTCTTTCACTTGAATCATCATAGCCAATCACAATGGCTTTCCATCACATTTGAATCATTATAGTCAATAACAATGACTTCTCATCATATTCGAATCATTATAGTCAATAACAATGACTTATCATCATACTTTTCACAATATATATATATATATATAAATCATCATTGTAATTCACAAAATTCACAATGCATTCTACACAACATTGTTCATATAGTATCATAAACATCATTGTTATCATCTAGTCATATTGATCAATTCATCACTCAACAATACATAATCAATGGCATTGCACATACCTTTTTCCATGATCATTATCTCTTCCACATTTTCTATATCATCATTGTTATATACAAAACAATTTACACTATACATGAATGTAGAATCTTCTATATACATTTGGTTGGATCATTATTGTTATAAGTGTATTTAAGTACAAAAGACAATTGAAGATCCAACAATATATGAAGAACAATTAACAACCACAAAAGCCAACACCCTCAAGGGACACGGCCAAGCCTGTGGCCGTGTCTCTCAACCAAAAGTTTCAGTAGCAAACACGGGCAGTAGACATGGCCAAGCCAGTGGCCGTGTCTCCCAACACAAACAATCCAGAAGCAGACACGGGCAAGGGACACGGCCGTGTCTCTCAACACAAACTAGGCAGTGGCAAACACAGTCAAGGGACACGGCCAAGACAGTGGCCGTGTCTCTCCAAAAACCATTCTACACGGCCAAGTTTGCCCTAACTTGGCCGTGTCTCTCATAACTTGGCCGTGTCATTCAATGATTCAAAGACCAAACACTTCAAAATTCATCCAAGCCCTTCCAAATTCATACCACAACCTTAATAATCATTATCTTTATTAATATTTATCAATTTCCTATCATTTTAACATATATATAACTTCATTATATAATCATAATAATCAATATATATTCATCATATAATCAATTACTCAAAGTACCAATTCATTTATACACAACCCTAACTCAACAATTCATCATCATTCTCACAATTATCTCAACTTATCATCACTTAGATGATAATTCAATACATCTACATGCTTCAATCTTTTCTTTTCATCATCTTACACACCAATTATACCCAAGATAGCATCAATCCAAAGGAAAACCAAACAATAAGATAAATACTTATATATATGTATAATCAATAAATCAACTCAAAGAATAGGTACTTACTTGAATATGTTGCCAAATCTTCATCTCTATCTTCAATTCTCTTAAAATCCTTAAGAACTTTGATGTGAAAAGCAACAAAATCACATCTCTCTCTCTCTCTCTCTCTCTCGTCCAAGCAGCAAGAAGAAAACGAAGAAGGAGCAGAAGAGGAAAGAAGTTTCTACTTCCTTCCTTCGTTCTTATCATATATATATATATAATAATAATAATAATAATAATAATAATAACAATAACAATAATAATAATAATAATAATAATAATAATAACACTTTAAATCTCCACCACATAATCTTTCTTTGACTTTCTTCTTCTCTTTTCTTTTTGACCTTATTATTATTATTATTAATTCATTACACAAATATATATATATATATACCATTCACTTATCCTACACCACTTTATATCCCATGTATATGTCTTATATATATTATCTTTATATTTCCCCCTATATACATATACATTAAATCCAAATTCAACAACAATAACTCTAAAACTCTTAGGGTCTATTCCGGGATATTACAACTAGGGCAACCTTAGCTCGATAATTCGCATCTCACTCTAACTCTCCCTTGCTTATCTGAAGTTTATTTGGATTTTAAACCTAATCAAGACTCAAATTAAAGGTTGACTTAAGATTCATGTCAATTTGAAATGTCCAAATCGACATGAGTGAAGCCATGTCTATTTGGCCACTCCAAATTTACATGAGTCATGGCCATGCCGATTTAGGTCCAGTCCAACTCAAATAGAATACATTTTTATAATTTTTAGACCGAACATGTTTTATAATTTTAGCTTGGGCCTTTATAAATTAGACTGGCTTGATTAAATTAGGTTTAAGTTCTTTAAAATTGTAACAAACCAGGTTCAAGCTTCTTAATTTTAATCTGTGCCAAATTTAAGGGTCTATAGGACCAAGCAAGATTTTCTCACCTCGAGTCAATTGTAGAACTTCAGGCTTTGAGAGTTGAAATAACATCTGCATCTTTTGATAAATCTTTGCAGTCAATATGGGTAATGTCATTGAATGATTGCTTGGATATCAGAGGATGGCATCAAATTCTTCGATCATAGGACATACTTCAAAGTTGTTTATCTTGAAAGTCCTAGTTTTCACATACCAAAAGGAAGCCATATTATGTAAAAAGGAATGGTCCAACTTGGCATTTTGAAAGCATTTTATGACATTGAGTTGAGACCATGATATTTATTCCCAATGTGTAGCTTTGATTTTCTTAAATAAATACTTTTATCTTTTTCAAATTGGCTTTGGTAATTATGGAGGATGGGAAAATTGAAATTGCTTTGGGTTTGTAGAAAGGAAATATTGAAGCTAAGTGTTCTGCCTTGATTTAAGAATGGCCTTAGAAATTGGTGATTTAATCGACATAGAATAGAGTGAATGGCTGATTTATATAGCTGAAGGTGAAGTCATATCTATTTAGGGAAATTTATCCATGTGGCGTTGGGTTTAGAAGAATTTATCTATGTCGAATTAGGTTGGGATTCGGAGACACCGAACTTGTTATGGGATATGAAAATATAAACCTAATCTGTATTGGTTTTGTATTGTATGTCAAGTCCATGTTGAATTTATGGTATATATATATATAAGCATATATATAAAAGGAAAAGAAGAAAGTCAAAGAAAAAAATGTCCAGTAAAAAATTTAATAATAAAAAAATAAAAAAGGGTTTAAAAAGTCAAGTTATTATATTTTATTATGTTCATTTATTACAAGCCATTATTTTATATACACTAAATTTAATATAGGTCTTTTAATTTAATACAAGTTGATCACTGAGAAGGGGGAAGAGACCCATGATCGAATAAAGTTCTAAATAAGTAATTGCCTGATAGAGGAGGAGGTATACCAAAGTCCCTGTAAACCATTAATGTTGAACCAAATCCAGTCCGACATTAATTAAAATAAGGTTAGGTCAAGTCTAAAGATTTAAAATAGTCCGGAACAATTTTACAAACTTAAAATTGATCTAGTACAATATTAAAATCTCAACACATAATAATATAATAATAATTAAAAAAAGAAGAAAAGA
This sequence comes from Garcia nutans, assembly GCA_947685225.1. Lineage (NCBI taxonomy): Eukaryota > Viridiplantae > Streptophyta > Magnoliopsida > Malpighiales > Euphorbiaceae > Garcia > Garcia nutans. The sequence goes on from CANTUV010000013.1 coordinate 34,119,984, forward strand.
AAAAAATATAATTTTTATTTTATTATATTAATATAATATTTATTTTTATATTATTTTATAATATAATAATAAAATAATAATAATAATAAAAAAAATATAATATTTATTTTATAATAATTATAATAATAAATAAATAAATAATAATTTGACCGAGACCCGACCTGACCCGACGAATTGGCAGCCCAATTTGCCCAGGCTGGCAAATTGGCCTTGCCAATTCGTGCTGCAGGCTCGCTTGGCCACCGACTTTTAGTTTAACTTGTTAGTCTTGTATTTCAGGATGAATTGGGTATTAGTCTTAGGTTTTGCTTATTTACCTATAAATAAGAGAATTTAACACAGAATTAAAGCACGAAAAAGAGGAGAACGACAACAACATTGAATTAAAAACAATCAATAAAAAAATCAAAGATAGCAACAAAGAGGCAGTGAAAGATTGTTTCAAGCTTGCTTCAACTCATCCAACCAATGCAGATTTTTCTTTCTTAAAAATCCTATTTATTTTAAACATGCACTGCTATATTTATTTTCTTTCTTTCTTTAAACATTGAAGATTGTTTGATGATTAAAATCAATAGCTAGTTATTGTGTTTTTTCATAAGAACTTAATAAATTGAACTAAAGATATTTGTTTCATCCAGTAGCTCATTTAACTGTCCAACAATTAGTTTATGCCCAATAAACTACTTTAGCACCATAGTAGTCTATTTAATCAAATTAACATTAAATATTTAAATCACAGTAACTGTGTTTTCTAAAAACCCTAAAACTCAAACTGTGTTTCTCTAAAACTCTAAACCCTAATTATTTTCTAAAAAACCCTAAAACCCAAACTATATTTTTCTGAAATTATAAACCCTAATTTTGCAAAAACAATCCTTATTGCATTTTCTAAAACATTAAAACATTAATCATATTTTCTTAAAACCCTAATTCACAAATTAAAAACCCTAGCTTGTACATCTATTATTTAATATGATATTTGAATGCAGGATTGATTATTAATGCATGTGTATTTATGATATGTCTTGATGGATGGTTTATTTGATTTATGATGAATGATTTATTTATGATGAATGGTTGATTATTTTTTTTGTTTATTTTAGTTTCAAGAATTATAGGAGGTATGTCTCCACTTTGTGGGTACTTCATTAATTAAGTTCTAAAGTAATTTAATTTATTTTGAATTTTGGATTAATGTAAAGGGCTTATTTCCACCAAATGGTGGGTGTCCTATTTTATTTAGTTTTAGACATTGGACATTATAAAAGGCATGCTTCCATCAATGGATGGGTGCCTGTTTTGTTTGATTTATTTTAATAAAGTGATGGATGTTTATTTCTTTTGATAATTGCATGTAGTATGGATGATTTTATAATATTTAAGAATTTAATAATATATAGACCTAAAAAGGAGGCTGGTTCCAATGAACTGGGCGGTGGGGTGCTGAGTAATCCTCACCTTCCTCACGCGTACCTAACTTTTCAAACCCATGAGGGGGTTGGGGATTCCTTAGAAATTGAGTCATCCACCCCTTTCTTTTTTTAATCCATCTGGATGACGATTTCATTTTCTTCGGGTTTAGGCCCGTGTTCTCTAAGGCCTTGAGCTAACAATGCCAAAGTCGCAAGAACCATTCTACATGGGAGTGGGAGCAAAAATTCTCGCTCACAATGGCGACTCCACTGGGGATAAGAGAAGTTGATTTCATTAGTCCTTCTATTATTTTATTCTTTCTTATTATGATATTATCCATTGTATCATTTAGATTGCATTGTGTACGTGAGTTAGGATACCAATGTTGTGTTATGTAAGAGATACTATACTTTCATTCAAGGTATGAAGATCAAGCATGGCATAACCACTCATAGCCTTGTACCTTTTGGTATATACTTGCTATGGAAGTCTAAAACCTTTCAACCCAATGACTTGAGATCATGTAATTGACCTAGTTATTTTTCTTAGGTTTTTTACCCCAAATGCTTGTTGTTTGACTATGATTAATTCATCTTGGTTTGAACCATGGCTTATTTATTTTATTCTTTTTCTAATATAACCTAATTGTATTGTAAGCTCAAAATAATTTTTCCCTTAAAATCTGAAAGACCAAAATATTTTCAAAATTTTCAAGATGGTCGTTGGACATAAAACTTTTCAAGAAAGGTAAAAAATCTTCTTCCACCTTATGGCCCAAACTTAAAAGCCTAAAGGCTTTGAAATAAATTTATTTTTCACTTCAAAAATTACAAATTTTTTTCTTGAAAAGAGCTTACAAATTATTTAGATTAATTATAGAATACTAAAAATCAATTGTGGGCTTAGTTTATACCAAGAATTATTAATCCTGGGCTTATTTTTGGCATGAATCATTAGCTGCTTTTTTTAAAAATGAAAAATCTATTTATGATAAACTTCTTAATTTAGTTTCAATCCAATATAGCATAAAAGCTATTTTAGTTGAGATTCAATGGATTAAAGCCTAATTAATGAAAATTATCATAGACTGACTTCTAAATTTGAAAATACAACTATTGGTTAAATTATCCGAGGGAATTTTTCAAAAATAGAATATCCCATGTTGATATTTTGTTGACCATATACCTAGGAAAAGAGACTCACCATTCGTGTATGGAAGTTATAAGGTTGGAAGGAATGTCCTAATTATCTTTGTTTGATTGTTACTTATGCATACATGCATACATGGATACACGCATTGTATTACATGCCATTGATGCTTTTTGGCTCACAGACATGGAGTACAACAGTTCAAGAACGTACGACAACCCAACCTATACCAGTGACGTAGAATCTAGTAGCAACTTAGCTAGCTTCTCATCGAAAGTAATGGAGCCCGATCAGATTTAAAGGATGGTGGACGACACCCTCAATGCCAAGATGGAAGAACTGAAGGAGGCCTTGGCTAAGACTATGAAGAGCCAACTGGCTACACTTTTAGGGAACACTATTGAGGCAACTATTAGTACTAAGAAGCAGAAGGACAAAAGAAAGGCTAAGGTTGGCAAAGTAGCCTTTGATGATGACAAGGTAGTCGTTGATGATGATGATGACTGGGCTCAATACTTCTAAGATCCTCAAGATAAAAAGAAAGAGCCGAAGGTTATTGAAAGATCAACTATGGAAAAGACTGAAACTTCAGATGTTGAGAAGCTGATTGCCAATTTGGAAAAGAAGTTTGAAAAGAAGCTGAAAACTGAAGAAATGTCGAAGGTCGACAAATTATTTGAACAAGATGAAGAGGTCCCATACAAGTTCAAGATGCCCTCCTTTACCAAGTTTGATGGAACTGGGAATCCTCATCTCCATGTGAAGCAATACATCACTGCTATGCAGTCTGCCCAAGCTACTAAGGCTCAAACTCTAAGGTACTTCATGCTTTCATTGGACCCTATTATCCAGAATTGGTCCAACACCTTAGAGGACAGTACTCAAAAGAGTTGGGATCTACTATATAAGGCCTTCATCTAATAGTATGGGCATAATGCTGAGTTGGAGGTTACTTTGATGGAAGTTGAATCAATTAGGCAAAGATCAAATGAGAACTTTGTTGATTACATGAAAAGATGGAGAAACAAAGCTACATTGATCAAGAAAATGCCCGATGAATAAAATCAAATTAGGATGATTGTGAGAGGGGTGCTACCTAATCTTGGTGAAAGGATATCCCATACTCTTATTAGAGATTTTAAGGATCTCCTTCAAGCTGGCTTATAAATAGAAGAATGGGAAAGAGAGAAGAACTATTTTTCTGTAAGAAGAAATAAGAAAGGGAACTACCAGTCTGGCAATCAAAGCACACAAAAGGCAGTTGATGTTAATACAACTGGTTAAGGGAGAAGGAGGTAGTTTTCATAATTAGGGAAGCCACTGTCTTGGTTTCTCAATAAGCTATAAAAGAAGAGACTGTTACAACCCTTGACTCCTCGCCCTTTACTAAATCCTCTTCCACTTAACTTTGATGCTAAGGCATTCTGCCAATTCCATCAAATGTAAGGGCATGAGATGGATAAATGTTTGAGGTTGAGGCATGAAATTCAGAATTTGATTGATAGTGGGAAGCTGCCTGAACCCAACAAGCCTAGCACAAAAGACAATCCATTGCCAAGGTTTAACAGAGTACCACCGCCTGCAACTTTCATGATAGGAGGAGGTTTCCATGAAAGTTTTGCCATGTCTTCTTTCCAAGATGTAAATGGAGAGGCAACTAAAGAAGAAGTGGCACTAAGCAAAATGGAGCAATTCAAAGTAAAAAGGGAAGTAGCCATTTTTGTTGTGAATGAATTTTGGGATTCAACCGATAGTGATGATGATTCTGAATCAAAGGAGGAATGGACCTGGTCCGAGCTTGAAGAGGATGAGGTATTGAACACACACTCTAATAAGCCTTATGCAAGGCCACCATCAAAGGAAGTAGAGGCTAATAAGGGGAAGGATGTTGAAAAAGAAGTAAAGGAAGATGAAGATGACACAGTCCTTAAGCAATTGAAAAGGACCCAAGCAAGTGTTAGCATCTGGGATCTATTGGCTACATTCAAGAAACATCATGAAACTATGGACAAGGCTTTGGCTAGCATGCTAATTTCCACTTTTATAACACTAGATGAGCTAGTTAATTTCATGAAAGTTGAAGGAGTAATGAAGTGCTAAGATATTTAAAAGAAGAACAAGGATGATATGGGGATGGTATCATTTTCGGATGTGGATTTACTAGTGGAAGGGAGAGATCACATCTGCCCTCTCTTTATCAATGTAGAGGTCAAAGGGAAAAGGACTCCATGTGTGATGGTTTATGATGGGTTCGCCATAAATGTCTACCCACTTAAAATCTTGCCAAAGCTCACTATGTCAACATGGGATCTAAGCCCAACCGAGGTGACTATTAAGGCTTATGACAATACTAAGAGGCATGTCGAGGGAACTTTTAAAGCTATTGTGAAGGCTAGTCCAATTGAATCCATGATTGAGTTTGTAGTTTTGGATATATCCATCACTTTCGCATTGCAATTGGGATGACCCTGGTTTCATCCTCTTGGTGGAGTTCCTTCTACACTTCATCAGAAGATCAAGTTTCCAAATGGAGATGAAACAGTGATTATCGAGGCTGAGAATAATGAAGTAGTAAATGCTTTGATGGTTGAGAGGCCTCTCAATAGTTTTTAAGTGGATGTTGTTTCTAATAATGAGATGATGGGTCCTAGAATTCTAGCTATGATGAAGAAAATGAACTATCTACTCGGTACTGGCCTTGGAAAGGGGAAGGCAGGTGTAACAGAGCTTTCGGATTTCAAGACTCAAACTTCCAAGAAAGGGTTGGGATATGATGAAGCAAATGGAGGTGTTCTGCTAAAAAAGAATGAGAAGATAAATTTTTCTCGACTTTAAAAAATATTTGTCAAAGCACCGAAATTGGGACTAGTCTAAGAAAAGCAGAAACCAATCATGTTTATGGGATAGATGATCCCCGGGTTTGAGAACTTTACTGATGTTGTTGAATTGGTGGAACCTGAAGAGAATAAGCTTGACCTACTAACTGACAAAGAACCTAGCCTGGAAGAGAAGAAAGAAGCTGCCTTGAAGATCCATAAGACTCCAGAGGAAATTGTTGCTCTTATCGAAGAATAGTTTGAAGACCTTTTAGTTTATAATAATGAGAACATGGATGTTAATTTTGATTTTGATTTTAATTTGTCTGCTCTATATGAGGATGATGATGTTTTCCTTTCCAAAATGAATGCAATAAAGTCTAATTTTGCTTACTTGTGTGATGTTTTTCCTAATGGTTGCATACATTCAAATAGTGGTTACATGAGCATCTTTAATATTAACTCTATTGATACATAATCATTAAATTTGGGAATAATCGATAATCCTAAAAATATTAGCATAGAATCCGACCTTACTCCTGATGAGAGAGAGAAATTAGAAAAAATATTTAAAAAATATGAAGAAGACTTTGCTTGGTCTTATTAGGATATGCCTGGAAATGGTCAAGATATAGTCGAGCACTTGATCCCCACTTACACTCACATGAAACCTATCAAACAAAAGCTTAGACGGTTAAGATCAAAATGGGCAGAATTGATCAAAGAAGAAGTCACTAAGTAGATACAAGTAAAGTTCCTTGAAGTTATAGATTATCCAGATTGGCTAGCCAATATAGTTCCCATGCCAAAGAAAGATGGAAGAATTAGGGTCTGTGTAGACTATAGAGACTTGAACAAGGCTTCCCTTAAGGATGACTTTCTTTTACCCCATATAGATGTCATAATTGATAGTGCAGCCTCTAGCATTCTGCACTCATTCATAGATGAATTTTTTGGATACAATAAACTATTAAAGGCCCAAGACGATAAAGCTAAAACTGCCTTTATTACTACATGGGATATATTTTGTTATAGGGTGATGCCTTTTGGATTAAAGAATGCTGGAGCAACCTACCAAAGGATGGCCACCACCATGTTTCATGATATGAAGCATAATAAAGTTGAGGTCTATGTTGAAGATATGATGGTAAAGTCTGATACAAGAGAATAGCATTTCCAAAACCTAGAGATATTCTTTGAGAGAGCAATAAAGTATAATCTCAGGTTGAATCCAAAGAAGTGTGTGTTTGGAGTTGCTTTAGGTAAAATGTTGGGGCACGTGATTGGCCCAAATGGTATTGAGATTGACCCTGACAAGATTAAGGCAATCAGGGACATTCGAAGGTTCATAGCAAAGCTTACCACAATCTATGAACCTATCTCCAAATTACTTAAAAAGAACCAGCCAATCAAGTGGAATGAAGAGTGCCAAAAGGCCTTAGAGCGTATAAAAGAGTATTTGATGAATCCACCTATTTTGAAACCACCTAAACCTAATAAACCTTTATTACTATACTTGGTAATAGAGGAAGAGTCAATAGGAGCTATGTTAGCCCAAGCAGATGAATTAGGGGTTGAGCACGCATTCTAATATTTGAGTAGAAATCTCCTACCTTATGAGATTAAGTATAGTATCATTGAAAAGATCTGTATAGCTATGGTTTGGTCATTTATGAAGTTGCGGCATTACTTTCAGTCATATAGTGTGCAAGCAATTTCCAAGTTGGATTTGGTGAAATATTTAAGGGAGACACCCTCTTTGATTGGGAAGTATGGTCGATGGTTGATAATTTTAGAGGAATTTGAGATTAAATATGTAACTAGAAAAATAATCAAAGGTAGAGCAATAACAGAATTCCTGGCTCAGCAACCATTTTTGGGTAGTGAGGAAGTGATTTTGGAATTTCTTGATGAATATTTAGAGGCCATAGAAGTACAAGGATGGAAGATGTATTTTGATGGATGTTGCGGCCTTGGCCTCACTATCTGCAAGTGCACAGATCATTAATAAGTAATATAATGATGAGTAGAGTATCGTTCCCACGAGGAGGTTAATTCTAAGTGCCAAATAATTAAACTGATTAATATTTGGACAATCAAATTTAATTTTATGATTGAGCTTAACTAAAATGACAATAAATCAAGAATAAACTTCTAATAATTTAAAACTTAGGGTTTGGTCACCTTTATTGATTTATCATGGATTTTTTAAGGTATCAATTTAATTCAGTCTTCCTTTTGATTAATGGTTGGATTCTCCTAAATTAATTTCAAGTCTCTCTCAAGTACTAGAACTAATATCAACTTTAATCCTTACGTCTACTCGAGTGATCATAAGTAATTAAATTAATTCATTAAGTTTTATGAGAATCTTGAATTAACCTCTTAAGGGTTTAACCTTATCTCTAAGTGACAAACTTACTTAAGATTGTTATCTCCTTGGACTAATGTCATGCTTCCACTCTTGCTCCATCACACAACATCTCAAATCAATTAATCATTGGCCAAATAATCAAAGCATTAAGATTAGAGATAACAAATTAATCAAAGGATAACTAAATTAACCATATAGACATTTATAACTCCATGATAAATTCAATTAAAGGGACCAACCCTAAAAAGGATTAGTTTTTCATTATTGAAATAAAAACATTACAAATATTCAAAATGGTAAATGAAAACATAATTAAAAGGAATAAGAAAGATCAAACTCTATTTCTTTGAAGAAGATCTTGACTTGAATCTTGAACTCCTCCTTGAAGCAGAATTTCACACCTCTAAACTAAATTTATTTGGATGAATCTAATCTAATCTATTGTATCTCTCATACCTTGGAGGAAGTGTGTTTAAATAGAGTGTTTGGAAGCTTCTTTAGTGGGGAAAAACTGAAAAAGGTTAGGCCACACCTTGTTTGGTTCAACACCTACCCAATTGTTTGCTCAAAGTCATGATTTTTAGCCCCACGGTCGTGGCTTTTGAGTTCCACGGTCATGGCCTGAGTTGGTTTGGTCGGTTTGAGCACTTTGGAGCTGTAAAATGGTCAGTTTGGAAGGCCACAGTCATGGTCTTTGGGAGGCCACGGTCGTAGCTTTCAAAAATGCTTCTAAATATGCAAAATCTCTTCACAATAGAGCCAAAATCCATGCCATGGTAGTGGCCTTTGAGCCCCATGGTCGTGGCTTTCCAAATGCTTCTACCCTTGCAATTTCTATCATTGAAAAACTTGGACAGCTTCAAATCAAATCCCATGGCCATGGATTTTTAACAGCTTTGGCCCTGAGATTTAAAATGACTCTGGACCTCTTGATTTCTCATCTTTAATTCCATTTTCAAGTTCAAAATAATGTATCATGGTTTATAAGACCATGTAAATTCATTTTCTTCCATTTTTGAGCTTGATTTGACCTCATTTCCATTTTCCCATGATTTTTAGCCAAAATAAGCTTTTTCTTCATACTTGCAACTCTATACTTGAAATGATGAATATTCTAGCTTTCACAATAAAGATTGATCAAATTCAATTGATAACAATAAAAATATAACTAGAATAATCATTAAATTATGTGCAAAAATAGTCCTATCAACTCCCCCAAACTTAAATCATTGCTTGCCCTCAAGCAACAAGAACAATCTCATTCACAACAGGCCTCATTAAAACAGTCCCAAGATTTTGATATACAAATAAAATTTCAAAATTCAATTCTAAATCAATTTTCATAACTGTACTTACTTCATTCCCCCTTCCTTCATTCAAGAAGTTATTCAATTGTAATCAATTGTTGCTCTTTAGATAAACACATACCCCTTGCATTCATTAAAAATTTTATATAGTTTAAAGAAAATTTGCCTTTCTCATATGCATGTTTAATCAAACCTTCTCCACTAATAGACCTTACTAACTCAAGGAAAATCAAAAGGTCTTTTTAAGCTTGTAATGTGGTTTAAAAGGATTAAGGATAAAGTGACGCTTAACTTCTTTTTTTTTTGAATACCTTCCAAGGTTTTGATTGCAGCTCTTCTTAATGGTTTTGGAGAGTTCGTTAATAGATATGATTTTTCCTCAATTGCTTAAGCATACTAGTAGGGAAATTTTATTTTTACTATCTTTTTCTTCTTTTCTTTTCTTTATATATATATATTTTATATTTTATATCTTCTCCCAAAACTTGAAATTTTATTAATGAGAAATCTAAAGGTGCTTTCCCATTTTATTTTCTCTCTCCAATTGAGCATAAATAATAGGAAGATATACCAAAAGATAATTAACCACAAAAGGTAGATATTAGTGTTTAATGAGAAAGAACAACAAGCTAGAATATTCAATTTGGCTCAAAGGGGACAACTAGAGGCAATGTTCAAATATGGTGGATATAAGAATTTGGCTACACAAACAATGCCTAAATCATCTTTTCCCCTACTTAGCAAGGTTCAATTTTGCCTCAAAAGTTCTTTTAAGCATGTTCTAGGCTTAGGCATAAGATAATAAAAAAAAATAAATGACAAAAGAGTAGGAGTCATCTTTAAGTAAGCATATACCATTGATCACTTTCAACTAAAGTCAAGAATGTATTCAGGTCAAAATCTATAAAGTACAGTTCTTCACAACAACTTTATTTCAAAAGATAAATTTAAGTAATTAGCATCACAAAATCACAAAATTTTATTAGCCTGTCATGAATTCAATCATTCAAGTGTAAGATAGCAAGAAATTTTTTTGTTCGAAAAATTTTTCGTAGGTACCCCATATCCCAACATTTATGAAAGAGTAATAAAATTTAAAAAGGGAATGGAATACATTACTAAATTTTGGGCTAAACTCCCCCAAACTTGAAGTGTTCCACTGTCCTCAGTGGTTTAGGCATTGGGTGGTGGAGGGGTTGTGCATGCTCATTCTTAAATTTGCCCTTTGAAAGAAGAATCCATCAAAAGCTTATTTCCATCCAAGTTCATCCTGAAATAAAAACACAAAACACAAAATCAAAACACAAAAATAAAACCAAAAATAAAAGACAAAGTTTAAATAAAACATTGGGTTGCCTCCCAAAAAGCGCTAATTTATAGTCTTTAGCTTGACTATAACTTCTTATCCTCAAGGTGGAAGATCACAAATTACTTCCTTTCCCACTATGTTGCTTGCTAAAGTTGACTTGGAATTTTGCTTCCCAAGTTCATTATACCCTTCAAATTGTGCTTGTGAGCTTGATGAGGCTAAATTGTATTTTTCCTCCTTTGGATTGGAGTTTTGAATTTGTTAATCCTTGAGTGCATTTGGAGATTTAATCATGTTAATTTCCACTTGTTCACCTTCAATTATTAAAGTGAGTTTGCCATTTTTCACATCAATTACAACTCCAATTGTGGCTAAGAAGGGTCTCCCAAAAATCAATGGAGCATCTTCATCCTTATTTAAATCAACTATCATGAAATCAACAGGGATGTAAAATTTTTCCATTTTTACAAGCACATTTTTTGCAATTCCTTTTGGGCATTTGACTGATTTATCTGCAAGCTGCAATACTAAATTGGCAGGTTTCATTTATGCAAGTTCTAATTTCCTGAAAATAGATAAAGGCATTAAATTAATACTAGCACCTAAATCACATAATGCATTTTGAAAATTTAATCTACCAGTTTGACAAGGAATCAAAATACTCCTTGAGTCTTCAAGTTTAGAAGGGATCTTATCCTGAAGAAGATTGTTACACTCCTCAGTAAGTGCAATCTTTGCATTTTCCTCCATATTTTGCTTTAACCTTTGAGGAAAAGGAATAGGTGGCACATAAGGTCTGACCTCTTGCTTTAATGGTGCCTCCTCTTGTTTAGCTTCACTTTCTTTTATTTTAGAAGAAGAAATTTGATAGATTCAGGGCTCTAGTAAAGAATCTTCAAGTTGTATGCTATTTAGGAAAATAACAGTACAATGTTCTCTTGGATTGATTTCTGGTTGGCTTGGAAGTGCTCCTTGTGGTCGAGTGTGAAGAGAACTTGCTATTTGACGAACTTGAATTTCAAGATTTCTATTTTGAACTGCAATTTGTTCCATCCTTGATTCAAGCTTGTCATATTGTTTTTCCAGCTTGTCGAACCTTTCTGAAGTTGCACCAATAAATTTTTCCAAAGCCAATTCATAGGATGGTTTTTCAGGAGGATGAATTTGGCCTTGGCTTTGAATTTTCATGTATGGTGGCTGATATGGTGCTTTTTGATTGCCTTCATTTCCCCATGCCAAGTTAGGGCGATTTCTCCATGTGGGGTTGTAAGTGTTTCCTTGTGGGAAAGTTGGACCTCTATTTTGATTCCCCAAAAATTGGACATGCTCCATAATTTTGCAATCAGCTATATCGTGGCTTCCTCCACATCCTTCACAAATTGGAGATGATAATGACAAATTGACGTGCTCTAATTTCTTGGCAATTGTATCTACTTTAGCTGCAAGTAAAGAAAAATGGTCAATCTCATGTAAACCCGCAACTCTTTTTTGCATACCTCGTTCTGAAGTCCAATGATAATTATTTGCTGCCATTTCTTCAATTAAATTGGTTGCTTCAAAAGGAGCTTTGTTCATTATTGCACCTCCTGCTGCTGCATCAATCATTCCCTTAATATTTGGATGAAGTCCATTATAAAAGGTTTGAATTAAAAGCCATTCCGGGACTCCATGGTGAGGACATTTTCTTTGCAAATTCTTGAACCGTTCCCAAGCTTCATATAAGCTCTCCCCATCTTGTTGAATGAAACTTGTGATATCATTCCTTAATTTAGCCGTCTTTGTTGGTGGAAAATATTTTGCCAAAAATGCAGCGGCTAATTGATCCCAAGTGGAGAATGTACCTAGTGCCTTAGAAATGAGCCAATCTTTTGCTTGATCTTTTAACGAAACTGGAAAAAGTCGCAACCTAATAGCATCATCAGATACACCATTAATTTTAAATGTATCACACATTTCTAAAAAATTTGAAATATGAGCATAAGCATCCTCATGTGGTAAGCCATGAAAAACAGATTGCTGAATTAAATTAATAAGTGCTGGTTTTAGATCAAATGTGTTGGCTTGCACAAGAGGTTTGACTATGCTAGATCTTGGGTGAGCAGATGGCATAGCATATTGTTTCAAGGTCATGTTCTGTGGATCTCCCATGATTTCTTCTTCTAACTGGATTTCAATTGAAGTTCCTTCTCCTCTTTGTCTTTCTCTTCTTTCCTTATTTTGATGTCTATAAAATTTTTCAATTTCAGGATTATAGGGTACAAGTTGAGTGTGTGGATTGTTATGCATGTACCCTTAAAATTAAAAAAAAATAATGCAAAAAAGTAAAAATCCAAAGTAATAACAGTTTAATATTATCAATATCAGAATGATTGCTTCCCTGGCAGTGGCGCCAAAAACTTGTTGCGGCCTCGGCCTCACTATCTACAAGTGCACAGATCGTTAACAAGTAATATAATGATGAGTAGAGTATCGTTCCCACGAGGAGGTTAATTCTAAGTACCAAATAATTAAACTGATTAATATTTGGACAATCAAATTTAATTTTATGATTGAGCTTAACTAAAATGACAATAAATCAAGAATAAACTTCTAATAATTTAAAACTTAGGGTTTGGTCACCTTTATTGATTCATCATGGATTTTCTAAGGTATCGATTTAATTCAGTCTTCCTTTTGATTAATGGTTGGATTCTCCTAAATTAAGTTCAAGTCTCTCTCAAGTACTAGAAATAATATCAACTTTAATCCTTACGTCTACTCTCGTGATCATAAGTAATTAAATTAATTCATTAAGTTTTATGAGAATCTTGAATCAACCTCTTAAGGGTTTAACCTTATCTCTAAGTGACAAACTTACTTAAGATTGTTATCTCCTTGGACTAATGTCATGCTTCCACTCTTGCTTCATCACATAACATCTCAAATCAATTAATCATTGGCCAAATAATCAAAGCATTAAGATTAAAGACAACAAATTAATCAAAGGATAACTAAATTAACCAAATAGACATTTATAACTCCATGATAAATTCAATTAAAGGGACCAACCCTAAAAAGGATTAGTTCTTCATTATTGAAATAAAAACATTACAAATATTCAAAATGGTAAATGAAAACATAATTAAAAGGAATAAGAAAGATCAAACTCTATTTCTTTGAAGAAGATCTTGACTTGAATCTTGAACTCCTCCTTGAAGCAGAATTTCACACCTCTAAACTAAATTTATTTGGATGAATCTAATCTAATCTATTGCATCTCTCATACCTTGGAGGAAGTGTGTTTAAATAGAGTGTTTGGAAGCTTCTTTAGTGGGAAAAAACTGAAAAAGGTTAGGCCACACCTTGTTTGGTTCAACACCTACCCAATTGTTTGATCAAAGTCATGATTTTCGACCCCACGGTCGTGGCTTTTATGTGCCACGGTCGTGACCTAAGTTGGTTTGGTCGGTTTGAGCACTTTAGAGCTGTAAAATGGTCGGTTTGGAAGGCCATGGTCGTGGCTTTTGAAATGAGGCTGCCAGACTTACTGCCAGACTTATTTTCTTCTTGTTCTTGGCTCAGGCAGTGACGAAAAGGAACCCACGGTCGTGGCCTTTGGGAGCCCACGGTTGTGGCTTTCAAAAATGCTTCTAAATATGCAAAATCTCTTCAAAATAGAGCCAAAATCCATGCCATGGTCGTGGCCTTTGAGCCCCATGGTCGTGGCTTTCCAAATGCTTCTGCCCTTTCAATTTCTGTCATTGAAAAACTTGGACAGCTTCAAATCAAATCCCATGGCCATGGATTTTTTACAACATTGGCCCTGAGATTTAAAACGACTCTGGACCTCTTGATTTCTCATCTTTAATTCCATTTTCAAGTTCAAAATCATGTATCATAGTTTATAAGACCATGTAAATTCATTTTCTTCCATTTTTGAGCTTGATTTGACCTCCTTTCCATTTTTCCATGATTTTTAGCCAAAATAAGCTTTTTCTTCATACTTGCAGCTCTATCCTTGAAATGATGAATATTCTAGCTTTCACAATAAAGATTGATCAAATTCAATTGATAACAATAAAAATATAACTAGAATAATCATTAAATTATGTGCAAAATATAGTCCTATCAATGGAGCAGCAAATAGAAAGGGAGCAGGCTTGGGAGCAATACTAGAATCACCTGAAGGGGAGCTTATTCCTCTAGCTCAGAAGTTGAAGTTTAGGGCAACTGTAGACCCTTAATTTTTGACCCAATCCGGTCCAATATGTTTTATTTAGTCCAAAATAATTTTTGTTGTCTAATTGGTCCAAAATAATTTTTGTTAATTAATGTTTTTGCTTTAGTATCTAATTTTTATTAATAAAAAATAAAAATAAACAAATAAAAGTCAAAAAATAAAAATCGACGACGAAAAAATTGTCCGTGGGCATTTTGCCCGCAGGAATTTCCTGCGGGCGAAATGGTCCAAGCTATTTCGCCTGCAAAAAAAATCTGCGAGCAAAATAGCTTTTCCATTTCTCCCGCAGGAAAATCCTGTGGGCGAAATGGTCGCACGCAGGAATTTTCTGAGGGCGACGCCCACAGCCCGCCCACTGCCGCAATTTCCTACGGCAGATTTTTTTTTGCCAGCGCATTTTTTCCTGGGCAATTTTTTCGACGCAAATTTTTTGAAACCTAATTCAATTAGATTTCAGTTTCTTTTTTTTATTAATATTACTTGCCGTGACTAGCTAGAAAAAAACCATATCAAACCACTATAAATAAGGACCAAAGGCAATGAAATTGGGGGGGACCGAAAATTGGCAGTAGCTTGGAAAATTTGAAACCAAATCAAGGAAGGAAAAGGAGCAATTCAATTTCTTTTCTTTCTAGAATAGCAGGGACACGATTTAAGCAATTCAAAGGCAACAATTGTCTTTGTTCTTGTTCATCCAAGAAGAATTATTTTTGGAGAATCAACAAAAGCAGGTATGTTAAATTCTTTTTATTTTATTTTTTTCACAGTAGCATAAACTATTAAATTTTATTTTTTAAATCAAAAACTTTAGAACTTTAATTTAGTTTTTTCAAAGTTAAAAACACTAATACATTACTTTATTTTCCAAAAAGACTTAAAATTGATATTTTTACCTCTTTAAAACATTAAAACCTTAATTAAACATATTTTCAACAAAAACAAAATTTGATTCTGTTTATTTTAAAATTTTAAACTAGGTTCTATTTCTTTCAAAAAGCCTTAAAAAAATCTTTTCTATTTATAAAAACTTTAATCCATTTGTTTAAATTCATAAAACTTCATAAAATTACCAAATTGATTTCCGAATTCTAAAAGCTAATTCATCACCCGTGACCTTAATTCTAAATCACTAAACCCAAAATTCAATTTTCAAACCTAAAATATTAAACTCTAACTCCTTTAAAACTTTAAACCCTAACTTTTTTCTAAGCCCTAATCCTTTAAAACATTAAAAACCATAAAAACACAAATACTTTAAATTTACACAGTAGCTTGAAATCACCATTTAAAACTACGAATCAAAAGTATTTTAAAGTGTCTAAAACCCTAGTTTCATGATTTCACCATTCAAATATTAATTTAGTTAATCAAAGAGTCTTACCAACCTTTTGAAACATAAAACCCTAATCTATTTTAATTCCATAAAAAGTCATAGTAGCTATAATTGGACTTTTGTTTGTCTTATTCAATTCCATATTTAATATGCTTTGATTTATTTTATATGCTTTAATTTATTTAAGTTCAATGCTTGGTTTTTTTTATTTATCATGGATGGATGTTTATTTTCTATTGATATTTAATACCATTGATGAATGATTTATTTATTTTGAATAGTTATTTACTTTTATCAATTTATTTAGATTGCCAAATGTTGTAAGAGGTATGTTTCCACTTGGCGGGTACCTCATTAGTTAAACATCATGTAATTTAAATTGCTTTTCTATTTTAGAACCTATGTAAGGGGCATGTTTCTACCTTTCGGTGGGTGTCCTATCTAGGCATGTGATGTAAGGACATGTTTTCATCTTCGGATGGGTGTCCATTTATTTGCTTTGTTTTGTTTGGACATTGCTATTATTTTAAATATAATGATGCTTTCTTTTGATTATTGTGTGTAACATGGATAATGTTGTTATACTTAAGAATTTTATAATATTAAGACCTGTAAAGGAGGCCGGTTCCAATGAATCGGGCGTTGTGGGGGTGTTGGGTCATTTCTTACCTTCCCAACACGTACCCAACTTTCCAAACCCATTAGGGGGTTGGGGATTCCTTAGGAATCGAGTCATCCACCCCTTTCTTTTTTTCTCGGCCCGTCCGGGTGGAGACTCCATTTTTTCCTGACTTAGGTCCGTGTTCTCTAAGGCCCCGAACATAAACAGTGTCGAAGTCGCAAGAACCATTCCACTAGGAGTGGGGGCAAAAATCCCCGCTCACAGCAACCAATAACATGGTGGATTATGAAGCATATATCTTTGGATTTGGAAACCCTGATAATAATGAAGGTGGATAAGGTGCAAGTCTTTAGTAATTTATTGTTAGTTCTATCCCAAGTGAATGGAGAGTGAGAGTTAAAAGAAGAGAAGTTAAAATCATACCACAATTATTTGACCATGATGAAGAAGAATTTTAAGGTGTGCAGATTTATACACTTACCAAGAGAAGAAAACCAGATGGTCGATGTCCTAGCCACATTGGCTTCAGTGTGGGAAAATCCTATCAACTTGTTTCTTAAGCCTCTTTTTTTACCAGTTGATCAACTCTTTACTATGAATATGAAATAATCATAGAAATTGATATATACCATGATGCATGATATGACACCATAAGACACTTCTTGGACAATAAGGAATACCTGTTGGGGGCAACAAGGGAAGAAAGAAGAGCCATAAGGCGATGGTCCTTACAATACATCACCTTTCATGGAGAGTTGTATCAAAGATGGCTTGATGGGGTGCACTTGAGATGCTTGAGAAAGTCTAAAGTTGAGCATATCATGAAGAAAATACATGCGGGAAGTTGTGGACCACACATGAATGGATTAGCCCTGGTTAAGAAAATAATTTGACAAGGCTACTACTGGTTGACCATGGAGAGAGATTGCATTGAGTTGTAAAGAGGTGCAGCAGTGCCAGATGTATGAAAACATAAATCACTTACCTCCCGAAGAATTACATTATATGTCTTCACCCTGGCCTTTTTCAACTTGGGGATTGACATTATAGGAGAGATACATCTGACGACTTTAAATGGTCACCGTTTTATTATAGTAGCAGAGAATTATTTTTCAAAATGGGTTGAGGCCAAATATTTCAACAAGCTGGGTTCAAGGAAAATGGCTAGGTTTATTGAAAAGAATCTCATATGCAGGTATGGGGTCCCATACAGTGTGATATTAGACAATGGTGTAAAATTTCAAGGAGCAGTTAAGGACTTATTCTCAAACAACCAAATCTATCATCACTAATCCTCCCCTTATAAATCGAAGGCTAATGGTGCAGTGGAAGCAACAAATAAGACAATTAAGCAAATTCTATCTAAGATGACTAAGACGTACAAGGATTGGTCAGAGATGCTTCCTTTTACTTTATGGGGATACAAAACAAGTGTGTGAACCCAGACTAAAATGATGCCATTTTCTTTGGTTTATGGGATGGAAGCAGTGTTGCCAATTAAGATTGAGATCAAATTGTTAAGAGTGGTCCTGGAAGCTGAATTGCCTGAGATGGAATGGGTAGCGAGTAGATACTCACAGTTAGCTTTGTTAGAAGAGAGAAGGTTAAAAGCTCTGTACCATCATCAGCTGTATCAAAGAAAGATAACTCGGGCCTATAATAGAAGGGTTAAGATCATTAAGTTTAAAATCAGCGACTCAGTGTTGAAGCAGTATAAGCCTAATGTCCCTGATCTGAGAGGAAAGTTTAGACCCAGTTGGGAAGGGTCGTATGTTGTGAAGCAAGCCATGAACAAGGGTGCAATCAAGCTATCAGACATGGATGGGAAAAAGTTTAGCGAGCTAGTGAACATTGACAGGTTGAAGAGGTTTTATGTATTAAAAAAAAAAAGGAGAGCTCGCTAGGTTGAAAACCCAAAAAAGGGTGGCTAGGTAAAAGTTAGAGCAATCCGCTAATTTTGAAAACCCAAAAGGGCGGGCTAGGCAACAATTAGGGCTAAATGAGATAAAATTGTCAATTAGAAAACCTGAAAGGGCTGAATGGAGACAAGAGTAATCTTATGTATGCTGGCTTTATGTTTGGTTGTTCCCCAATTTAATAATATAGAGTTAATATTAAATTGTTCTATGTACACTATTTCAAAATAATCTGACCATTAGGATAAAATAAATAACACAATAGCAAAAGGTGAAGACAAATTATAAAAGGAAAGAAAACTTCTTTTATTATTATTATTATTATTATTATTATTATTATTATTGTTGTTGTTGTTGTTGTTGTTATTGTTGTTGTTGTTGTTGTCCATCCTAATATCATTTTTTCTAAGAAATTGACAAGTGTAAACTCTATGACAGATGTTAAATGTAGCATGTACGCTAACTTTGCTTCAGTCGATCCAGGAAAGCTTTAGTCAGACGAGCCATGTCCAAATCACGAGTAAACTCAGAACCTCTAGGCTCAGCTCCATACTGGTGGTCAAGACGATGAGGATCATAGTAAGTACCTCGACGAAGAGCAGTAAGAGGAACATACATCAGATACGTCTGAATGGTGATATAGGTGATCTTACATAAAGGTACCAACCAACGAATGTTAATCGTAGCTTGTGAGCGGGCCCAGTCAATCTAGTTGGCATATGAAGAAGCATGATGGAGTAGTTTCCTGACAGAATGATGTCTTGGCAGATATCTAGCAAAATCCATAAACGGAATGTCAAGTAAGCAAAGACGCTTATGTAGCCATATCTGTAAATACATGCAATAATTAAAAAAAAATCCACCAAGTTAAAAACCCAAAAGGGCAGCTTAGGCAAAAATTAGGACAGCTCGCTAGTTTCAAAAATTCGCAAGGGCAGACTAGGAAAAAATTAGAGCAATAAAAACAAAAGGCCTAAATTGAAAATCCTAATAAAAATAAAAGGTAGTTACCTAAAGCAGCAGAGGACTTTCAGCCGATCTCCTTGAAGATGCTATCTTGAATTGATCCAATCTGATTAGGGTTTCGGCCAAGATCACAGGCACTGGTGACAATCTTCCTTCCATTTGGTCCATAATATCCAGTACTCCTGGATCGATGTCATCGTCAGGAGAAATAAGCAAAAATTGACAAAGCAAGTAAAGACAAAATATACACCCCCCCAAGTTTTGGTGGGAGCCAAATTAGAAGTGCAAAAGTCAATTAAGGGACCAAGCAGAATTTTCTCACCTCTCGTCAATTGTAGAACTTTGGGCTTTGAAAGTTGAAACAACATCTGCATCTTCTGATGAGTTTTGGAAATCAATATGGGCAATACCATTGGTTGATTACTTATAGATCCAAGGATGACCTCAAATTCTTCGATCATAGAACATATCTCAAAGTTATTTATCTTTAACATCCTAGTTTTCACATCCCAAAAGGAAGCCATGGCATGTAAAAAGGAATATCCAATTTGACATTTTGAAAGAACTTTAAATTATTAATTTGAGACCAAGATATTTGTTCCCAATGAATGGCTTTCATGGTTTTTAAACAAACCTTTGATTTTCTCCATATTAAGCTCAGTCATTCCCGAAGTTAAAGAAAAGCTTGTTGGAATGGTTTTTGTTGCCATAATAAAATTTGTAGAATATTTCATTGCTTCTGCTGAAATTAGGAATTGTGGCATGAATGGAAAATTGAAAAAAGATTTATATAAGAGGTTGGCTTATATACCAAAATGCACATGGAGTTGGTAGTGACTTGAAACCAAGGCGCATAATGAAAAGGGGTTTGCGTCGAAGTAGTTGTTGAATTGCCGCATTTATCTTGGTTTTATAAATCTAAATCCATAACAAATCTGGACTTATGACTTGTGAATTCATCATGGATGGTTTTGTGTGTATATATATAAAAAAAAGAGGATAAAAAAATATTAAAAAGTCAAAGTTGTAGTAAAGTAAACACCATTATAATAATAATAATAATAATAATAATATTTATTATTATTATTATTATTATTATTATTATTATTATTATTATTATTATTATTATTATTATTATTATTATTATTATTATTATTATTATTATTAATACAAGTTTTTTCACTTAGCACAATAGTTGATCACTGCGAAGAAGGAGGCGAACCATAATCAAATAAAGCCCTGAAAAAGTCATCGCCTGATGGAGGAGGAATATCACTCGCCCGAAGTCCACACAAGGAGGAAGCATCTGAGTTCCTATTACCTTAAAAGTCAGGTCTATAATATTCACCGCCTAAAAAAGGAGGAGGCACCTTATGGTCATCAGCTCGGGGCCTCCTAGAAGATGAAGCACCAGGATCCCTGATTCTTGGAATCGAAAGACTCAAAAGTTTTGTTACTGATGATACAATCCTTCAAAATGGGTGACCTGTTGGAGCTGGCAGCTAATTCTTCTTCTAGTTTCTTATTTTGCTCCTCAAGCATTCATTGTGAGTCAGAAAAGGAAAGGGTAAGAACATACATAATCATGCAATCATGCATACATATAGCATAAATCATCATGGAATAGGATGATAGACCAAATAACTCAGATCAAAGCCTTGCGGATAAAATGGCACCTCCGATTGAAAAGAAGGAGCAAATTGAGAAAATTGTCATTGAACTGGTGAAAATTATCTCTGAATTGGAACAATAGAGGAAGGTCCAGCCTCATGACCAAATGAACCAACAACCTGCGATAATCATGAAAATAGTCAGAAGAAATAGTTGTAATGACAAAATGGTAAAAGTTCACATGAGAGGTACCAGCCAGGGATAAGAGATAGACTTTCTTCCCTCTCCTTCATATTCCTCTTCATCACTGTTTTCTTCATCCCTTCTTTATTCCTCCTCGAAAACTCCATGGATGCCAACAGGAGATACATCAAAGTTTAAGAGCCATGCTCGAATAATTGGACATATGGCACACTCGGTGGACAAAGGTAAGTTTCAACATCGTAGCCATTCCGAGCTAGCAGCCATGAATTCTCTGGCATTGATGTAATATTCAAAGTATATGCCAGATAGTTCATCAGAACCCTCCATTGCTTAGGACTAAGGAACTAGTCATACACCCTCTCCCCGAGAAACCAGCCACTAGACATAGGACTAGCAATGACTCAGCGGGAGTGCTAGTAAGGTAGTGCAGCATTCATGAGATGAGTCCAATTTCCACTCTTTAGTTTTCCACTAAGCCAAGTCAACCTACAATATTACAAAATGTAATATCCCGGATAGACCCTAAGAGTTTTGGAGTTATTGTTGTTGTATTTGGATTTAATGTATATGTGTATATGTGAAATATAAGGATAATATATGTAAGACATATACATATACATCACATATACATGGGATATATATAATGGTGAAGGATAAGTGAGTTGTATATATATTTGTATAACTAAATAATAATAATAATAATAAAGACAAAAAGAAAAGAGAAGAAGAAAATCAAAGAAAGAATATGTGTTGGAGATTTAAAGTATTATTATTGTTATTATTATTATTATTATTATTATTATTATTACTATTGTTATTGTTATTGTTATTATTATTATTATTATTATTATTATTATATATATATATATGGATAAGGACAAAGGAAAGAAGTAGAAACTTCTTCTTCCTTCAACTCCTTCTTCGTCTTCTTCGTTCTTCTTGGCCGAGAGAGAGAGAGAGAGAGAGAGAGAGAGAGAAAGAGAGAAATATGTGATTTTCTTACCAAATTTCTTAAGGAATTCAAGAGATTTGATGATAGAGATGAAGATTTGATAAAGGATTCAAGTAAGTATTTATTTCTTTAAATTGATTTTCATTGTTTGAGTTGGGTTTGGTATGGTTGATGTGTGATGATGATGATATTGAAAGATTTAAGTATATATATGTGTTGATTTGGTAATTGGATGATGATAATATGATTATTTGTGAAGATGATGATGAATTGTTGAATAAGGGTTGAGTTTAATGAAATTTGGGGATTTGATAAATTGGTATATGAATGATGTTTATAATGATGATTGGTGTGTGTTTTGAGTGTTGTTGATGTTTTGGTAAGTTTGTTATGGTTTTTGGGTGTGTTTGATGAAGATTGTTTGAAGTGAGTAATGATAAAAAGATGGGTATTGTTGGATGTTGTTGTGTGTTGACCAGAATCTGGGTTTTTAGTCAGACACGCCCAGAGACACGGCCAGTTTGTTAGGCGTGTCGTTGGTTCTGTTTTCT
Organism: Garcia nutans; assembly: GCA_947685225.1. Classification (NCBI taxonomy): domain Eukaryota; kingdom Viridiplantae; phylum Streptophyta; class Magnoliopsida; order Malpighiales; family Euphorbiaceae; genus Garcia; species Garcia nutans. The sequence goes on from CANTUV010000013.1 coordinate 34,142,729, forward strand.
GGAGTTGGTAGCACGAGCAGTGACACGCCCATGTTATTGAGCGTGTCATAAGTTCTGTGTGGCAGTAGAATTGACACGACCAGTAACACGCCCGTGTTATTGAGCGTGTCATAGCTACTGTGAGTTTGGAGAATTAACACGGCCATGAGCACGCTCTTGTTGATTGGACGTGTTGATGTTTTTGAGATACAGAATGTATTACACGCCCAGTGACACGCCCGTGGTTATGAGCGTGTCAATGTTTCTGTGTTGTGGAGTTAGGGCACGATCAGGAACACGCCCGTGTTGATGAGCGTGTCATGTGTTGAGTTTGCCCTAATTGATTCTTATTTGTATTATCTCATGTGTATTTCTAAGTGAGTGTGTATGATTACTTTTGGATTAGGTTTTAAGAGATGGAATTGCCCCTAATCCAAGTATTGAAAGATCTATGGAAGAGAAGTTATATGGGAGTGAGTTCTTTAGAGGTAAGTACAAAACCCTATTGGATTGCATATAAGTATATTGTTAAAATAAATATTAATATTGTATATGCAATGAAAAGATAAGAGATATGATAATACATTAATACATATAAGATGTGAAGGCATTCAATATATATATGTTATGAAATGTGAAAGATGTGAGGATATGATTTGTATGATGTGTATTTCAATTTATATGGTAATGCAATTGATTGTGCATACTTGAGTAATGAATGATTATGTATATAAATATCAAAGATGAACTATGAAATGTGATAATGTGATATTGTGATGAACTATGAAATGTGATAATGTGATATTGTGGTGAACTATGAAATGGGATATTGTGATGGAATATGAAATGTAAATTGAGAGGTGATGATGTATAAAGCCATTGTGGTTGGCTATGATATTGAGAATGAGATAAATGAGGCATGTTCTGCCTAAATGATGCCATTGTGGTTGGCTATGATGATGTAAATGATGATGAGAATGAGAATGAAATTGATAATGAAATAATAAATGAATTGTGTGGTAATGTGTTATTCATTTTCAGAGTTTTGTTGTTGGTGGCATGCCTAATAAGTGTAACAATCTCTTGAAGTTAGGTTGGATTGAATCCTTGAAGCCTAATTGAGATGTTACCACCCTTGAAGCTAGGTTGGGTTAGTTCTTGAAGCCAAGTTGGGTAGAAGCTTAGCATGCTTTGCTCCCCTTGAAGCTTGGTTGAACTTAATCCTTGAAGCCTAGTTGGGTATATGATATTGATAAATGTGATAACAAAACCAAAGCATTAACTCTGAATTTTGAATGACATATTAGTGTCTTTTGGGCCCGAGTCTGTCTTTGTTGTTAATGTGATGTATATACAAGTTGAAATAAATGAGTAATGGGATCTATGTTGCCTTTGTTGGAAATGTGAGTTGTGAATGATGAATTGTGGTTAGTGATATGATTATAAAACATACATGAATTATTGAAAGGAGATATGGTTCGTGAAGTTGTATGCAATATGCGATTATAAAGTATAAAATGATATTTATGATATGTATGAGGTGAAATTGGTAAGTATCATAATATGAAGGTTCTATCAATTTATTGAATTATGTTTGATGGTTATGTTATATGTGTATATGTATATCCTCTATAAGGTTAATAGGATTATATGAAGAATGCAATGAAAAAGGGGAAAACAGAGTAAGAAAATGTTAAAACATGAGACTAAACATATGAGGTATGTTTCCTTTATATTGTATATTTTAATGGTTACTTGTACTACTAAGCTTTCGAGCTTAGCGCGGTTATCTTAATCGCGCAGGTATATAGGTGATGAAGCTGGAGATAAGCTACTATGTCACAACGAGGACAAGTCTAGTTCGAGACCAACTAGATGGTGGTGCATGCATGTAATTATACTGTATTTTCATAAGAATGTATTCATTTGTATAAATGAATCTTTGGAAGAAACAATGTAACTTATATTTATGTATTACCATGATAAGAATAACCATTTTGTAAATACTTTCATATGATTTATAGTGTATTACGGTTTTAAAAATTAAAGTAAAGAGTTATAATGGTGATGAAAAGTGACATTCTTATACTCTATATACATATTGTATGTGTACCTGGTATATGTACAGTATTTATATGGGGTATCGGGGTGTTACAATTATTTTGGTATCAGAGCTTAGGTTTCGAGATTCTCGGCCTAAGTAAATTTACAAAGAAAAGTTTTTAAAAAAAATGATGATAAATGAAAATAAAAAGAATGAAAATTTTGATACATGCACATGCATTAACACCTAGGTTGGTCTCGGATGTGGCATAATATGATTTGTAAAATATTTGTGTTACATGAGATGTTTAATATAGTTGATGATATATGTGTATACTATGTTGATGTGAGAAGAAACCATGATTGTTGGCAATGATGTTGGAAATGAATTATAATTGAGGCATAGTGCCTAATTATTTATGAGAAACGAATTACGAAATGTAATGTGAAATATGCATGTTGATGAGACATATGAAAAATGTTATGTCATGTGCAACATGGAATGTAATATTGATGTTTATGAGTAATATTATGTATGACATAATATGAATTGAAAAATAAAGAAATGGAAAGGAAAATAAAGTTGGAAATGAGTTGAAACTCAAATTAAGATAAGAGTATGTACTCTTTCTTCTATACTTTAAACCTCTTTATAAGAAAGTTTATGTTGAGTTTGCTAGACAGAAGAAATAATGTCGAATTGTGAATATTGAAAGTTATGTTATTTAAATGAAGAGAGTATGGTGGTATATTGAATGAGTTGATGGGTATAGACAAAGTTTGACCATTTATGATTTGAATATGTAAAGTTAAAGTTTTTAAAAGAAAAAGAGATGGTGTTGGTTAAATAAGGAAATATAAGGGTGTTGTTGCATTGCTGTTTTAAATGCAAACATTGTGATTTTAATGTTAGAAATGTGATACGCTTGAGTGTTGTTAAAGCTCATATTAATGGTGGAAAGATGTGATAATTAGATTTTTGGAAATGAGCTTTAATATTTGTGAAAAGAATATACTTTGAGGTTGTTTTGTAATGTGTATATATAAGATGTTTTTTTTTAAGTTGATATTAAGAACATAAGATAAGTGAATGGAAGTTTAAGTAAAGTAGTAAATTGTGAAATTATAGTGTTAATGGAATTTGGGTAAAGACTATTTGAGTATTGATAATCTTAATGTAAGTTAAACCCATGAGCTTGTGGAATGAATATTACTGTATATGAGAGTACTATTAAATTGAATAATGTGATTGATAGTATGAGAATGATTATGCTTGCATTGACAAACCTGAGCAAAGCTAGGTCATGGGATAATATTGACAGTAAGAAATGGGATGGATCAATGTGGATTTAAGAAATTGAGATTTGTCATAATTAGACTTGGAGAGTATAAAGAGATTATTGAGCCCAATGTATATATGAGTGGATGTAATGTACATGTGTATAGATATGTGAGTAATATATATATATATATATATATATGTGTTGAAGAATAAACTAATGGATGTATAGATGGTATACTAATGCATTTAAAAATATATGTGAGAGAGATGTCACCTTAGTAGCGTGACTAAGATTTTGTGAAGTAATATCATGGTGATAATGTATATGTGTTGGGTTGATAAACAACTTAAGTCATGTCAAAAAGGGATAAAAATGATGTTGTTCACGGAATAGTAAAATGTTAAATTGTGTTGAAAATATGTAAAAGAGGAATTAAATATCATTGTATGATTATGTGTATACATGTATAGAAAATGTGGAATGAGTTTTTGATATGAATGTAATTGTAAAATGTAAGAGATGTGGAAAGTAAATCACATTGTGAATGTGATATATGGATGTGTTATATAATTGCATATTTGATGTATATTGGAAATGACATTGCATGTAGTAGTGGACCTAAGAGAGATTAGGCCTTGATTGACGTAAAGAGTATGTGATGAAATGAAAATAAGAATAAACTTAAGAAATGTTGGATAGTGAAATGGTTATGGAAATAAGGATTAATTTGGGAAATGGTGGACAGTAATATTGTTATGATAATAACTGAATTTGGCTATCATAAATGTTATGAGCCAAAGTATTTGTGTGAGGAAATGTTCTGTGTATATAAATTTAATAAGAAATTATAAGGGAAAAAGAAAGTATAAAGAATGAAATTTATGTAAGATCTGTATAAGATTGAATGATGTGTGAAGGAGAGGTTAAGGATAATATTGTTGTATATGAGACATGCAAATGGTGATCAAATAATTAAGAGTAAATTGTGTTGAGATAGAGTTGACATATGTTAATTTTGGATGTAGTAAAGTTTGGAGAATGGAGATATAATATTTGTGATGCAACTTAGTAGTATAATTGGAAAGTTGGAAATAAAATAATAGAGGAACGGTATTGATTTATAAGTTTCAGATGTGATCATTAATCTCCTATGGCCATATAGTGTATTTATGGTATTTGGCCGATTAACTTTGTTATCCACAGAATTGAGACTAAGAAAGTATAACTGTAATACTACTTTGGTAAGATTGATAATTATGTTTCTAGAAACATGATTAACGGTTATGATTGATGAAGTGTATTTTATGGTTTTTGTGTTAGCAATTTGGTTATAATTCTGGAAAAGAAAAGACAGAAAGAGAATTGTGGAAATACTTTAAGTTATGAGTAATGTGAGAAAAAGGTAATTATTGTTAATATAGTAATGATATGATAAGTGAGAAGATGATAATGAAAGAAGATTGCAGAATGTGTTTGAGAGCTATATTGATTATGTTTATGGTATACGGTGAATAAGTGGATGGGTTTAAAATTTGAGTGAGTAAACTATGAATGATAAGCATGGTATGAGATAATTATGAAATTTGGTGGAATTGTATTGAGATAATGAAAGATAAACTATGTGTATATTGAAAGATAAATTAAAGTGGATGGTTATTCATGATAAATTTAGATAAGTGAACTATTGATTTGAATCAAACAAGATTATGATGTTAAGATATTGTGGAGAATAAATCAATTGATCTGGATTTTTGCTATAATTGTGAATTATTATTGAGATTTAATATGTATGGTTGTGCTAAAGGCATAAGAGATAAATAATGATGTATACAATGTAAAATTTTGATAGATGAACGGACATGAATTAATTGAATTATATCAATTTTAATGATGAGAAAAGGGAAGAAGTTGATTTCCTGTAAAGTAAGTTCAAAAGCATTGTATTAATATTGATGTTAAGTGAGAAAATACTAGAGAAGGAATGAAGTGTATGAGAAATAAGAATATTATTATCAATGAAGGTTTGATAAATGTTTGTTTGTAAGGATGATTGTAATGATGGGATAATTAATATTAAGATATAAGTTTATGATCTTGAAAGTTAAAGTTAAGAGAATAGTTATAAAGAGATGAAGTGATAAAATATTTTGAATGTAATAATGGAATGTAACATAAGTATGTTAAAGGATGATTGAATTTTTGCATATAGATAAGGTATTTGAGAGTATAATGAGTTATTTTGAATATTGGATGAGAATGTAATAAGGTATAAAGATTTTTATCGTGACAAGTTGTGGAATTGAATAATATAATTGACTCTAAGGGGGAGAGTGCAAACTATGTGATTTGATGAAAATTTTAAATGGTGTATTGGTAAGAATGGAATGTTATTGTACTGAGTAATTTCGAGGACGAAATTTTTTTTAGGGGGAGAGAATTGTAATATCCCGGAATAGACCCTAAGAGTTTTAGAGTTATTGTTGTTGTATTTGGATTTAATGTATATGTGTATATGTGAAATATAAGGATAATATATGTAAGACATATACATATACATCACATATACATGGGATATATATAATGGTGAAGGATAAATGAGTTGTATATATATTTGTATAACTAAATAATAATAATAATAATAATAATAAAGACAAAAAGAAAAGAGAAGAAGAAAATCAAAGAAAGAATATGTGGTGGAGATTTAAAGTATTATTATTGTTATTATTATTATTATTATTATTACTATTGTTATTGTTATTGTTATTATTATTATTATTATTATTTTTATTATATATATATATATGGATAAGGACAAAGGAAAGAAGTAGAAACTTCTTCTTCCTTCTACTCCTTCTTCGTCTTCTTCGTTCTTCTTGGCCAAGAGAGAGAGAGAGAGAGAGAGAGAGAAAGAGAGAAAGATGTGATTTTCTTACCAAATTTCTTAAGGAATTCAAGAGATTTGATGATAGAGATGAAGATTTGATAAAGGATTCAAGTAAGTATTTATTTCTTTAAATTGATTTTCATTGTTTGAGTTGGGTTTGGTATGGTTGATGTGTGATGATGATGATATTGAAAGATTTAAGTATATATATGTGTTGATTTGGTAATTGGATGATGATAATATGATTATTTGTGAAGATGATGATGAATTGTTGAATAAGGGTTGAGTTTAATGAAATTTGGGGATTTGATAAATTGGTATATGAATGATGTTTATAATGATGATTGGTGTGTGTTTTGAGTGTTGTTGATGTTTTGGTAAGTTTGTTATGGTTTTTGGGTGTGTTTGATGAAGATTGTTTGAAGTGAGTAATGATAAAAAGATGGGTATTGTTGGATGTTGTTGTGTGTTGACCAGAATCTAGGTTTTTAGTCGGACACGCCCAGAGACACGGCCAGTTTGTTAGGCGTGTCGTTGGTTCTGTTTTCTGGAGTTGGTAGCACGAGCAGTGACACGCCCATGTTATTGAGCGTGTCATAAGTTCTGTGTGGCAGTAGAATTGACACGACCAGTAACACGCCCGTGTTATTGAGCGTGTCATAGCTACTGTGAGTTTGGAGAATTAACACGGCCATGAGCACGCTCTTGTTGATTGGACGTGTTGATGTTTTTGAGATACAGAATATATTACACGCCCAGTGACACGCCCGTGGTTATGAGCGTGTCAATGTTTCTGTGTTGTGGAGTTAGGGCACGATCAGGAACACGCCCGTGTTGATGAGCGTGTCATGTGTTGAGTTTGCCCTAATTGATTCTTATTTGTATTATCTCATGTGTATTTCTAAGTGAGTGTGTATGATTACTTTTGGATTAGGTTTTAAGAGATGGAATTGCCCCTAATCCAAGTATTGAAAGATCTATGGAAGAGAAGTTATATGGGAGTGAGTTCTTTAGAGGTAAGTACAAAACCCTATTGGATTGCATATAAGTATATTGTTAAAATAAATATTAATATTGTATATGTAATGAAAAGATAAGAGATATGATAATACATTAATACATATAAGATGTGAAGGCATTCAATATATATATATGTTATGAAATGTGAAAGATGTGAGGATATGATTTGTATGATGTGTATTCCAATTTATATGGTAATGCAATTGATTGTGCATACTTGAGTAATGAATGATTATGTATATAAATATCAAAGATGAACTATGAAATGTGATAATGTGATATTGTGATGAACTATGAAATGTGATAATGTGATATTGTGATGAACTATGAAATGTGATAATGTGATATTGTGATGAACTATGAAATGTGATAATGTGATATTGTGGTGAACTATGAAATGTGATAATGTGATATTGTGATGAACTATGAAATGTGATAATGTGATATTGTGGTGAACTATGAAATGGGATATTGTGATGGAATATGAAATGTAAATTGAGAGGTGATGATGTATAAAGCCATTGTGGTTGGCTATGATATTGAGAATGAGATAAATGAGGCATGTTCTGCCTAAATGATGCCATTGTGGTTGGCTATGATGATGTAAATGATGATGAGAATGAGAATGAAATTGATAATGAAATAATAAATGAATTGTGTGGCTAATGTGTTATTCATTTTCAGAGTTTTGTTGTTGGTGGCATGCCTAATAAGTGTAACAATCTCTTGAAGTTAGGTTGGATTGAATCCTTGAAGCCTAATTGAGATGTTACCACCCTTGAAGCTAGGTTGGGTTAGTTCTTGAAGCCAAGTTGGGTAGAAGCTTAGCATGCTTTGCTCCCCTTGAAGCTTGGTTGAACTTAATCCTTGAAGCCTAGTTGGGTATATGATATTGATAAATGTGATAACAAAACCAAAGCATTAACTCTGAATTTTGAATGACATATTAGTGTCTTTTGGGCCCGAGTCTGTCTTTGTTGTTAATGTGATGTATATACAAGTTGAAATAAATGAGTAATGGGATCTATGTTGCCTTTGTTGGAAATGTGAGTTGTGAATGATGAATTGTGGTTAGTGATATGATTATAAAACATACATGAATTATTGAAAGGAGATATGGTTCGTGAAGTTGTATGCAATATGCGATTATAAAGTATAAAATGATATATATGATATGTATGAGGTGAAATTGGTAAGTATCATAATATGAAGGTTCTATCAATTTATTGAATTATGTTTGATGGTTATGTTATATGTGTATATGTATATCCTCTATAAGGTTAATAGGATTATATGAAGAATGCATTGAAAAAGGGGAAAACAGAGTAAGAAAATGTTAAAACATGAGACTAAACATATGAGGTATGTTTCCTTTATATTGTATATTTTAATGGTTACTTGTACTACTAAGCTTTCGAGCTTAGCGCGGTTATCTTAATCGCGCAGGTATATAGGTGATGAAGCTGGAGATAAGCTACTATGTCACAACGAGGACAAGTCTAGTTTGAGACCAACTAGATGGTGGTGCATGCATGTAATTATACTGTATTTTCATAAGAATGTATTCATTTGTATAAATGAATCTTTGGAAGAAACAATGTAACTTATATTTATGTATTACCATGATAAGAATAACCATTTTGTAAATACTTTCATATGATTTATGGTGTATTATGGTTTTAAAAATTAAAGTAAAGAGTTATAATGGTGATGAAAAGTGACATTCTTATACTCTATATACATATTGTATGTGTACCTGGTATATGTACAGTATTTATATGGGGTATCGGGGTGTTACACAAAAGGTAAGGCAAACTAACATTATTTTCCTGGCCCCAGGTTAAGCGACTCAAATGATAGTGCTAGGAGTGCACATGATTAGAGCGGGGAAACGCTGTATGATCAGACAACCAAAAATTCAACCTTGGATACGCGACTCTCTCTTGGGAAATACCAGACACCCTCATGAGATTATGCTCATAAGCTAATACTTGCAATAACAATGGAAATCAAATTCATATAAGTATATGAATTGAATTGACAATGGTGAAAGACAGTACCTCAATAATAACCATAAAGCCAACGAAAGACTTTTAGTTCCTGCAGATCTTGTCAAGACCATGATATAGACAAGAAAGGCCAGCTTGACCCTAGCCATAAAGTTGTAAGAGATCCATATCAGCAAGTACCCTCAACACTAATAAATGGATGGCAGATTTGGTACTGCATAAAATGGTCAATCCAAGCAAGTATAGCAAAAATCCTCGAGCGTATTGCTCGGCCATTTCTCCATGAACTTGTCCGGCATAATTCATCCAATAATTCTAAATTGGTTTAATTTTTATCTTGAACGGCTCTTTTAATGAAGGTTCCATACCTATTAACTGTTAAAACTCGTCATGTATCAAGATATCATTAGTAAGAGGGACTGGAATTCTATAGTATTGAAGACCAATTATGGCTACAAAATCAACTGGGATGGTCATCTCTCCCACAGGGAGGTGGAAAGTGTGAGTCATGTCCTTCCACCATTCTGATAATGCCTAAACCACACTCTTATCTATCGGGCATTCTTTGGATGGTAGTTGCAGAATAAAGTTTTTAAAACCACACTCTCGGATGATCCATTTTACCCGATAAGGCTCTACATCGTACCATTGTCGGGCTTAGTAAACACACCCTCCACCCCGGCTGATGCAGCGATATCGCTAACATCAAATCAGGTAAGTCCATACTAGGTAAATAAATTATCTTATAAATGGTGAAAATTTTTTCCTTTTCTTTTCTTAAAAAAAATTTAAAAAATCTACTATTGTTTTAAGTTAGTGTATACTACGATTTATTGATACTACTTTACTTACTAAACTTTTACCTCAATCCATTTATTTATCTACTTTTTAATACTAAGTTACTTTTTAAACTTTACTACATTGATTATCTACTATTAGTAACTAAATCATAGCTTAAAAATAGCTAAAAAATTAATTTTCTACATAATATTTTTTCTTTTCATATATTCTTTCTTTTCTTAAAAATTTTTGCTCATATGTATAGAAACTTTTGTGCTGCTAAAATATTAAATTGTGGTATAGTCAATCCTTACCTTAGTTTTTTGACTCAAACTGTAATGAAGTTGCATCCCAGCTAGAAGATCAACATTTCCATGTTCATGCTCTCGGATGAATTCTAGCAATTCACCTTTGGATTGAGGCCCCGATCTTGAAGCATGTTGTATCCTCTCCATTTGCTACAAATATATGTATGAAAATTTGAATGAAATGAATGATGGCTACTCCACTCCTCTTAGTGTTTAAATAGAAGAAAAAGAAAAGAAAGGACAAAGACAAAGACAAAAAAAATCAATTCAAAACAAAGTAACGTTAATAAATAGTAAAATCAATTATTATTACTTTTTCAAAATCAAAAGACATGAATAGTAAAATTTAATTATTATTGATTTTGTCACATGCATACAGTAAATATATGCATTCTAAAAATATTTTTTGTGCTTCTAAAATATTTTTTCACGCAGGGGGCAAGAGGATATAGGTATGGTAAAAAAAAAAGCTAAATTTTTTGCAGATTTTATAATTATCTTACTAACTATAATTATTTTTTGCAGATAACTCGGGTTCAAAACCCAAATTATTTTTTGAGTCCAGAACTCATCTCGGGTCGAGAACCTAATTTTTTTTAGTCCAAAACTCATCTCGGAACCAGAACCCAAATTATTTTTTGAGTCCAAAACTCATTTCGAGTCCAAAACACATTATTTTTTTAGTCCAGAACTCATCTCGGATCCAGGACCCAAATTATTTTTTGAGTTCAGAACTCATCCCATGTCAAGAACCCAATTTATTTTTTTTAGTCCAGAACTCATCTCTGGTTCAGAACCCAATTATTTTTTTTAGACCCTTAATTTTGGACCAAATCCAGTCCGGCATTAATTAAAAAAAGGTTAGGTCAAGTCTAAAGATTTAAAATAGTCTGAAATAATTTTACAAACTTAAAATTGATCTAGTACAATTTTAATGTCTCAACACATAATAATATAATAATAAAAGAAGAAGAAAAGAAGAAAATATAATAATTATTTTATTTTATTAATATAACATTTATTTTTATATTATTTTATAATATAATAATAATATAACATTTATTTTATTATAATAATAAAGAAATAATAATTTGACCGAGACCCGACCCGATGAATCGACAGCCCGATTAGCCACAAGCCTGGCCTGTGGTGAATTGGCTTTGATGTAACACCCCGATACCCCATATAAATACTGTACATATACCAGGTACACATACAATATGTATATAGAGTATAAGAATGTCACTTTTCATCACCATTATAAATCTTTACTTTAATTTTTAAAACCATAATACATTTAAATCATATAAAAGTATTTACAAAATGGTTATTCTTATCATGGTAATACATAAATATAAGTTACATTGTTTCTTCCAAAGATTTATTTATACAAATGAATACATTCTTATGAAAATACAGTATAATTACATGCATGCACCACCATCTAGTTGGTCTCGAACTAGACTTGTCCTCGTTGTGACATAGTAGCTTATCTCCAGCTTCATCACCTATATACCTGCGCGATTAAGATAACCGCGCTAAGCTCGAAAGCTTAGTAGTACAAGTAACCATTAAAATATACAATATAAAGGAAACATACCTCATATGTTTAGTCTCATGTTTTATCATTTTCTTACTCTGTTTTCCCCTTTTTCAATGCATTCTTCATATAATCCTATTAACCTTATAGAGGATATACATATACACATATAACATAACCATCAAACATAATTCAATAAATTGATAGAACCTTCATATTATGATACTTACCAATTTCACCTCATACATATCATATACATCATTTTATACTTTATAATTGCATATTGCATATAACTTCACAAACCATATCTCCTTTCAATAATTCATGTATGTTATATAATCATATCACCAACCACAATTCATCATTCACAACTCACATTTCCAACAAAGGCAACATAGATCTCATTACTCATTTATTTCAACTTGTATATACATCACATTAACAACAAAGACAGACTCGGGCCCAAAAGACACTAATATGTCATTCAAAGTTCAGAGTTAATGCTTTGGTTTTGTTATCACATTTATCAATATCATATACCCAACTAGGCTTCAAGGATTAAGTTCAACCAAGCTTCAAGGGGAGCAAAGCATGCTAAGCTTCTACCCAACTTGGCTTCAAGAACTAACCCAACCTAGCTTCAAGGGTGGTAACATCTCAATTAGGCTTCAAGGATTCAATCCAACCTAACTTCAAGAGATTGTTACACTTATTAGGCATGCCACCAACAACAAAACTCTGAAAATGAATAACACATTAGCCACACAATTCCTTTATTATTTCATTATCAATTTCATTCTCATTCTCATCATCATTTACATCATCATAGCCAACCACAATGGCATCATTTAGGCAAAACATGCCTCATTTATCTCGTTCTCAATATCATAGCCAACCACAATGGCTTTATACATCATCACCTCTCAATTTACATTTCATATTCCATCACAATATCACATTTCATAGTTCACCACAATATCATACGATTTATATTCCATATTTCATCACAATATCACATTATCACATTTCATAGTTCATCACAATATCACATTATCACATTTCATAGTTCATCACAATATCACATTATCACATTTCATAGTTCATCTTTGATATTTATATACATAATCATTCATTACTCAAGTATGCACAATCAATTGCATTACCATATAAATTGGAATACACATCATACAAATCATATCCTCACATCTTTCACATTTCATAACATATATATTGAATGCCTTCACATCTTATATGTATTAATGTATTATCATATCTCTTATCTTTTCATTGCATATACAATATTAATATTTATTTTAACAATATACTTATATGCAATCCAATAGGGTTTTGTACTTACCTCTAAAGAACTCACTCCCATATAACTTCTCTTCCATAGATCTTTCAATACTTGGATTAGGGGAAATTCCATCTCTTAAAACCTAATCCAAAAGTAATCATACACACTCACTTAGAAATACACATGAGATAATACAAATAAGAATCAATTAGGGCAAACTCAACACATGACACGCTCATCAACACGGGCGTGTTCCTGATCGTGCCCTAACTCCACAACACAGAAACATTGACACGCTCATAACCACGGGCGTGTCACTGGGCGTGTAATACATTCTGTATCTCAAAAACATCAACACGTCCAATCAACATGAGCGTGCTCATGGCCGTGTCAATTCTCCAAACTCACAGTAGCTATGACACGCTCAATAACACGGGCGTGTTACTGGCCGTGTCAATTCTACTTCCACACAGAACTTATGACACGCTCAATAACATGGGCGTGTCACTGCTCGTGCTACCAACTCCAGAAAATAGAACCAACGACACGCCTAACAAACTGGCCGTGTCTCTGGGCGTGTCCGACTAAAAACCCAGATTCCGATCAACACACAACAACATCCAACAATACCCATCTTTTTATCATTACTCACTTCAAACAATCTTCATCAAACACACCCAAAACCGTAACAAACTTACCAAAACATCAACAACACTCAAAACACACACCAATCATCATTATAAACATCATTCATATACCAATTTATCAAATCCCCAAATTTCATTAAACTCAACCCTTATTCAACAATTCACCATCATCTTCACAAATAATCATATTATCATCATCCAATTACCAAATCAACACATATATATACTTAAATCTTTCAATATCATCATCATCACACATCAACCATACCAAACCCAACTCAAACAATGAAAATCAATTTAAAGAAATAAATACTTACTTGAATCCTTTATCAATCTTCATCTCTATCATCAAATCTCTTGAATTCCTTAAGAAATTTGGTAAGAAAATCACATCTTTCTCTCTTTCTCTCTCTCTCTCTCTCTCTCTCTCTCTCTCTCTCTCTCTCTTGGCCAAGAAGAATGAAGAAGACGAAGAAGGAGTAGAAGGAGAAAGAAGATTCTACTTCTTTCCTTCATTCTTATCCATATATATATATATAATAAACAATTCCCTTAAGCCTCCACCATACACTTGTCACTTATCTTGCCTATCTCTTCTTCTCTTTGACTTTTCTATTCTTCTTTTTCTTTTATTATTATTATTATTAATTATATAAACTCACCTCTCCAACACCAATTTATACCTTATGTATATGTGTTGTATATGTAGATATAGGTATATGTCTTATATATCCCTTTTATATTTTCCATATCTTTTCCAAGTATCAAATATATATAGATATCATCTTACTACAACAATTCCAATATACATCAAAATTAGGTATTAAAATAATTCATTTCTCTTCTTATGACTTTCATTAATCTAACTTGAAATAATTCCATGAAACATACTCATTAAATCCATATACAACAATAATTATTCCAAAACTTTTAAGGTATACTTTGGGATATTACATTTGACAATTCACTTTAGGCCTTGCCAATTCACGCTGTAGGCCTACCTGGCCATCAACTTTTAGTTTTACTTATTAGTCTTAGATTTCAGGATGAGTTGGGGTTTAATGTTAGGTTTTGCTTATTTCCCTATAAATAAGAGATTTTAACACAGGATTAAAGGGGGGAAAAAGAGGAGGATGGCAGCAACATTGAATTTAAAATAATCAATAACAAACCAAAGATAGGAACGAAGAGGCAGTGAAAGATTATCTCAAGCTTGCTTCAACTCTTCCAAGATCAAGCAGTAGGATATTGATATTGGAGGAATCAACCAACGCAGGTTTTGCTTTCATAAAAATCCTATTTATTTTAGACATGCACTGGCTATATTTATTTTCTTTCTTTCTTTATACATTGAAGATTGTTTGATGATTAAAATCAGTAGCTAGTTATTGTGTTTTTGCATAAGAACTTAATAAACTGACCTAAAGATATTCGTTTCATCCAGTAGCTCGTTTAACCATCCAACAATTAGTTTATGTCCAATAAACTACTTTAGCACTATAGTAGTCTGTTTAATCAAATTAACATTAAATATTTAAATGATAGTAACTATGTTTTCTCAAAACCCTAAAACTCAAACCGTGTTTCTCTAAAATCCTACCCTAATTATTTTCTAAAAAACCCTAAAACCCCAAACTATATTTTTCTGAAATTATAAACACTAATTTTGTAAAAACAACCCTAATTGTATTTTTCTAGAACCTTAAAACATTAATCATATTTTCTTAAAACCCTAATTCACAAATTAAAAACCCTAGCTTGTACATTTATTGTTTAATATGATATTTGAATGTAGGATTGGTTATTAATGTATGTGTATTTATGATATGTCTTGATGGATGGTTTATTTGATTTATGATGAATGGTTGATTTTTTTTTTTTTGGTTTATTTTGGTTTCAAGAATTGTTAGAGGTATGTTTCCACTTTGTGGGTACCTCATTATTTAAGTTCCAATGTAATTTAATTTATTTTGAATTTTGGAAAAATGTAAAGGGCATATTTCCACCAAATAATGGGTGTCCTATTTTATTTAGTTTTAGACATTGGATATTATAAAAGGCATGTTTCCATCTATGGATGGGTGCCTATTTTGTTTGCTTCAATTTAATAAAGTGATGGATGTTTATTTCTTTTGATAATTGCATGTAGTATGGATGATTTTATAATATTTAAGAATTTAATAAGATATAAATCTGAAAAGGAGGTCGATTTCAATGAACCAGGCGTTGTGGGGGTGCTGAGTCATTCTCACCTTCTCCATGCATACCTAACTTTCCTAACCCATTAAGGGGTTGGTGATTCCTCAGGAATTGAGTCGTCCACCCCTTTTTTTTTCCTGGTCCGTCCGGGTGGTGACTCCATTTTCTCTGCATTTAGGCTCGTGTTCTCTAAGGCCTTGAGCCTAACAGTGCTGAAGTCACAAGAACCATTCCGCATAGGAATGGGGGCAAAAATCCCCTCTAAAAGTCCCTATTATCTTGAAAGACGGGTTTGTAACAATCGTTGCCTGGAAAAGGAGGAGGCACCTTATGGTCATCAGTTCAGGGCTCCCTTGATGATGAAGCACCAGGATCCCTGTAGCTCTAAAATTAGAAGTCCCGAAAGTTTTGCTCAAGATAAGTAGCACGCCAACGGCTGGAAGCCAATTCTTCTTGCAATTTCCTATTCTGTTCTTCAAGAATTTGTTATGGACCAGATAATGAAAAAGAAAGTTCACGCATTTTCATGCATGCATACAACATACACCAATTTAAAAAAATCCAAACCAGGTAATTCAGATTAAATCCCTAAAGCCCGAAGGATGGATCAGCGTAGGGCACTACGGATGGAGTATATGGCTGAGATGGAACAGCATGAGATGGACCGACCTCGTCGTGATGAGGACCACTTGATTGTTCGGCCACCTATAAAAATTAAAGATTAGACAAGTTCCATGAAAAGTGATCCTAAATGAGCAAAAGAACATATTTGATCAACCTAAGAAGAAACAACCATGACATTATCATCCCCGTCTCCATCCTCATCATTGTCTTCTTCCTCTTCCTCTTCTTCTTTTTCTTCTCCAACATAAAGTCCTTAAACTCCAACAGGAGAAACTTCAAAATTCAAAAGCTGCTCCTAGATAAATTGAGTGTACGATTCGACAGGTGGGAGAAGATATTGTTCGACATCATATCCACCCTGATCATGCATCCAGAGGTGCTCCGGCGTGGATGTGATGTCTAATGTATATGTTGAAATTTCCTTAGGAACCCTTTGTTGCTCAAGGCCGAGAAACCAATTATTTACCCTCTCACCGAGGAACCACCTACTAGATACCGGACCAACAATGATTTGGTGGGAATTTTAGAAAGGCAAGGCCACATTCATGAAACGAGTCCAATTGGCTCACTCAATGTTCCTCTACCAAGTGATATCTACCTGCAGAACCAAAAAGAGAAGGTAAGTTAATTTCTTCACAAATTTTAATACTTATTAATTCTTTTTAACCTGATCCCAAGTCAACTGACTCAAGTGATAGAGACGAGAATGCACATGATGAGAAATGACTAGTACCTGCATGAGGTTATGCTCATACGCCCAAACCTAAAGGAACAATGAGGGTCAGACTTATGCAAATTCTTTATTTGACTAAACAAATGGTGAGAATTAATATCTCAACAACCACCATGAAGCTGAAAAATGATCTTTTCCTCTAAAGAAGTTTGTCAAAACAGGCCAGACCAACTTCTCCCCATTTGTATAACAACACAAGATCAATGTCAGTAAGAGCCCGTAGTACTGACAAGTGGACGATAGACTCATTGTTGTACAAAATGGTCATCCCTAGCAAATAGAGCAATAATCCTTGGTCATATTGTTTAACCATTTCTCCATGAACTGGTCCAGTTTAATTCATCCAATATTCTCAAATAGGTTCGTACTTGATCTTGAATGGCTCTTTTAAGGAAGGTTCCATGCCTATTAGTTGTCGAATTTCATCGAGTGTTAAGATATTGTCAGTAAAAAGGGCATGGTTTCCATGACATGGGATATCAGTTATGGCAGAAAAATCAAATGGACCGATAGTCGTTTCCTCCACTGGCAAATGAAAAGTATGGGTGGTATCCATCCACTTTTTTGCGAGCGCTTGAATTATGCTCCTATCTATCTGGAATCCTTTCGATGATAACTGCATGATAAAGTCCTCAAAACCAAACCAATGGATCATCTGCTTTACTCAAGATGGGGCATGGTATAAGTCACTATTAATGCAATCGCCGCCTTGAACAATGCAGTTGTCATCCTACCACAAAACAGGTAGGTCCTAAAAAGGTACGTAAACTCCTTCTCTTTTGCCCATAAATAATTAACTATAAAAATATATGAAAATTAAAATAAAAATAAGAAATGAAATAATAAAAATTCGAATAAAAATTTAAATATATATATAATAAATTTACATTAACAATACATCACTTTTTATACTTAGTTATTTTTGTGCAATCAAATAATTATTTTTGTAATAACAATTATATTTTCCTTAGTTTTCTCATTTGAACTACGATGTAACTCCATGCCAACTAATAACGATACTCTCCCATGCTCATGCACCCGAATATAATTAAGAAGCTTAGCATCTGAACGGAATCTGGCCTTAGAAGAATGTTGATTAATTGCCATTTATAAGAAATGCTATTGTTTTTTTGCAAGTTTAACCAAGTAAAAGAAATTTAAAAGATAGAAAGTTTTGAATGCATAGACGTTCCAGCATAAACATTCATATTTATAGAGGAAAATTTGTGGAATAAGTGATAGGAAAATATGAATACTATAACTACAAGCCAAGCAAAGCATATAAAAGTATAAAGTAAAGAGTAACTTCGCATGCAATCAATTATTCAGACTAATAATTCTATCTTTACTTTACATTTCAATTATTCCTTTCTTTCTTTTATCAATTATTCATTTTTTCAGATTAATAATTCAATCTTTACTTTTCATTTTAATTATTCATTATTCATTTCTTTGTCAAATCAATTATTTCTTTTTAACATAGCACGCGTACACACAGTAAATTAATATTTATACATTTTTGCTTGCCTAAAAAATATTTTTATTTTTTTATACTTAAAAATATTTTTCCACTTAAGGGGTAGACTATATAGGTACGGTAAAAAATAGCCAAATTTTTTTGTAAATACTAAAATTTATTTTTTTCAAACCATTTTCAAGTCAAGAACTCAATCCAAGTCCAGAACCCAAACCAATTTTGAATCCAAAACTCAATCCGGGTCTAGAATCCAAACCAATCCGGGTCTAAAATCCAAACCAACTCGGGTCCATAACCCAAACCATTTTTAAGTCCAAAACTCAATCTGAGTCAAGAACCCAAACCAACTCAGGTCCAAAACCCAAACCAGTTTTTAGTCCAGAATCCAAATTAACTAGGGTCTAAAACCTAAACCATTTTTTAGTCCAGAACTCGATCCGAGTCCAGAACCCAAATCAACTTAGGTCCAAAACCCAAATCCAAATTATTTTTTAGTCTAGAACTCAATCCGAGTCCAGAACCCTAATCAATCCAACTTTTTCAAATTAAAATTTCTTTTCACTCTGTGAATAAATCCAAAATAGTTCAAGCGGGGGGGCAAGACTATAGACCCTCAATTTTGGTCCGAGTTAAATTTTAGATTAATACATGATAAAATTTGATGTGAATAACAAGCCTAAATCAAGTCTTATTTATCTGGTTCGGTTTAAATCAAGATAACATGACTCGGCCTAAGCCAATTTGGTATGGAAAAGCTCCATATCGAATTGGCCCAGGCCAATTTGGTATGGGCAAGTCCCATAGCCAATTCAATATGGAACAAGTCCCATGTCGAATTGGCCTTGGCCAATTCTATATGGGTAGCATTTTTAATCGAATGAGCCCAAAATGTTATTAAAATCCTAAAAAGACTAGGATAAGTGGCAGGAGGGATTTTCTCATACTCGGATGGCTCAGCTAGGTTGCCCTAGTTGATGCTTATAAATAAAAAAGACTTAGCACAAGAGAAGCAGCAAGAATTAATTAAAAAACCCTAGTAGTGGCAGTTATCAAATAGGCAGAGAGTTAGCAACAATCAAAAAACACATAGCATTTATAAAACCATTCAAAGGTGGTGACATATTGTCTTTGTCTTGCTCAGCCAGAGTTTCAAATTGTTGCAAGCAGAAGCTTGATCAATGTTTAATTTTAGTGGAGCCAAAAAACTATGGTACCTTCTAAATTAATTCAATATAAGATGCTTTCATGGTTTTTAAATACTGAATCCATTTTTCCTTTGTCTAAATTAATTCCAGTATATTATATTCATCAGTTTTGATTTATATCAGTTTTATTTGAAGCATGATCAGTGACTGATGGATTTATAATTCACAGTAGATTATATATTGGAATTTGCTTCTACCAGTAACTATCCATAAGAGCATGTATTTACCATAAGTCAATATCCCAGAAGCCTAAAGTCTATTATTATAATCACAGTAGCTTGTTCAATATCACAGTAGCAATAGCGATTGATATAATGTAATATTAACTTGAATTAAATATATTCCAGTGGTCCAAAATTTATAAATATAGTCACAGCAACTAAGTTTTTCAAACATCCAAAACCCTAATTTATTATTTTCCAAACCCTAATTTTAAAAACCCTAGCATTATTTTCTAAAACCCTAATTCTATTTTCCCAAAACCCTATCTTTGTTTTCTAAAAACCTTAAAACCCTAACATTATTTTCTAAAACCCTAAAAAATCCTAATTCATGTCAATAAAACCCTAGTTTGTATATCTATTGTTTAATATAATATTTAAGCATAGATTTGATTATTTAACTTGTTAATAAATGTTTATAATGAGTGATTTATTGATATTTTATGATGGATAATTTGCTTTTATTATTGTAAATGTTTGAATGGTTTAATTCATTTAATTAATTATTTTAATGTTGATTATTTTAGTTTCAATGATGTAAGAGGTATGTTTCCACTTTGTGGGTACCTAATTACTTAAGTTGAATGTAATTTATTTTGAGTTTTGGATTAATGTAAAGGGCATGTTTCCACCAAAAAGTGAGTATCCTATTGTATTTAATTTTGGATATTGGACATTGTAAGGGCATATTTTCATATTGTATGGGTGCCTATTTATTAGTTTGTTTAGACCTTCTTTGATTATAACACAATGGATATTTATTTTCTTCAATATATATGTAATATGGATGATATCTCAATCAATTAAGAATTTAATAATATTTAGACCTGAAAAGGAGGCCGGTTCTAATGAACCAGGAGTTATGGGAGTGCTGGGTCATTCTCACCTTCCTCATACATACTCAACTTTTCGAACTCAATAAGGGGTTAGGGAGTCCTTAGGAATTGAATCATCCACCCCTTTCTATTTTTCCAGTCTGTCCAGGTGGCGACTCTATTTTCTCCGAGTTTAGGCCCATGTTCTCTAAGGCCTTGAGCCTAACAACCGAAGTACAAGAGCCATTTCACATGGGAGTGAGGGCAAAAATCCCTGTTCATAGGGCTGAAAAATTATGTGAAATTCCAAGTTCATTGAAAAAATTTTTAAAGTTATCATTTTCAAATTCTTTGCCATGATCACTCCTAATAAATGTGATCACATAGCCTCTTTCATTTTGAACCTTTTTTACAAAAATTTTGAAATGATTGAAAGTTTCATTCTTTTGAGCTAAGAAATTAACCCATGTAAACCTTGAGTAATCATCAACAGGCATAAATGCATATAACTTACCTCCTAGACTAGCAACTCTATTTGGTGCAAACAAATCCAAATGTATTAGTTATAGAGATCTAGATGTACTTACAAAGTTCTTAGTTTTGAAAGAGCTCTTATATTGCTTTCCAAATTGACAAGGTTCACAAATTTAATCTTTGTTAAATTTTATTTTAGGGAGACCATCTACAAGTTCTTCTTTGCATGGAAATTGTAATTGATCCATATTAGCATGCCCGAATCTTCTATGCCATATCCAAGTATCATAACTAATAGTGTAACACCCTTATACCCTATATACGTACAATGCATATTTTTAGCATATGTAAAATATGCATATACCGTACAAAAATGTCACCAACCGGTTTAATAAAAAATTTTCACATTTCAAATTTAAAATTTTAAATACTAAATATATAAAATTAAATAGTATATAAATATTCTTTGCTCATTATAGCAACCCAAAATAAATATTTTATATGAAAATCTCTGGGAAAAATTCGCCAGAGTTTTATCTGTAATTTGTACGTTCCCAAAATTTAGCAAAACACAACCTGCAAAAAGAATACACTCCCAAATAATTTTAATTCACCATCTCAACCATATTCCTCAATTTCACCAAGTTTCTCAAACATTTATATATATATATATATATTAGAACACATTTACACTCCCATTTCAAATAACTTAACCCAAATTTTCTTTATAGTTTACAATACATAAAATCCAAAACATAATATATTATGCATAATACTCAAAATATACAATAACATAAAATATATACATGCTGCTGACAGTGTTTCTGATCTCGATATCAACTCTACACGCTCAACCACAAGTCTAGACCCAACCTGGTCTAAAAGAACTTTCTGGCTCAACTGAATCTACCCTGTCACCTGTGCGATGTAAACAATCGCGCTAAGCTGAAGCCTGGTGGTACAAACATTGATAATAATAAAAATCAAATGCAATGCCAATGCACAATGCTTATGAATATCACATTATTCCATTTTCTTATACATTTCAAATATTTCACATAAAAACAAACACAAATATGGGCCCAAAGATAACTAATATGCTATTCAAATTTTAGAGTTACTATTTTGGTCTATAATGACACCATATGTCTAGCCCCATGGGCAATATATCAATGTAATAATCCAACTAGGCCTGAGCTTACGACCTAGTCATTTTACCCAGCCTAGCTTTAAATATTTGTTTTTGAGGCTTACGACCTGATCATTTCACCTCAAAAATATTTTTACAATAACGCCCAGCGTCTAGCCCGTAGGCAATCATAGGCATGCCGTCAAACACAGAACTCTAAAAATTGAATAACATATTAAACACACAATTTATTCATATTTCTCATTATTAATCTCTTTTTCATTGTCACATATTCAATATAGGCACATTGCCTTATTTTCTTTTTTTTTTCTCATTTTTCTCACTTTTCTCATTTATCTCAATATCAATTCATTTTGTTATATTTTCACATACCTCATTATATTATATCACATTTTTTTTTCATTCACAACACACTACCCAATCACTTTGGGTATTTCCATATAATACACATTTTAATCACATTTACACAATTTAGCCATTATCAATGGCTTTTCATAATGCATTTAACACATATATGACATTACAAATGTCATAGCACATTATTCATGCACAACCAATGTACCAAGTAGCTTAACACATTTTTCAACCAAAATGTGTTAAGCCTAAATGTCATGTAAACATAACCAATGTATTCAAAGTTTGTACATACCTCAAATAGCAACCCAAAGCAAGCTTAAACAACGTCCAACCCTATCTTTCCAACTTTCCCTTCACCACTTGGATGAAGCAAATCAACCTCCCTCAATGCCTAAACCAAATGTGATAACAAATAATCATTTAGTATCACATTTAATGGCATTTCCAATATTAAACCATAATTAAACATCACTCCTGCAAATTTTCAAAAATTTAGCCTTTCCTTACTTTAATATTAGAATTCCATTCTATTCTATTTAAATTAATGTTTTAAGTTTATTTATATTATTAAAAACATATTTTAATACATTTAAACCATTTACATTACAAAAACACATTCTTATACACAAAACCCTAAAATGGCATAATCTTCCCCCATTGAAGGTTTTCCATTCCAACACAATCCATTAATCATTTCAAGCTTATTTTCATCACTTTTGACACTAAACAACATGATTAAACAAATAAAATCACACAATTCAACAACTTTGAAAAATCACTTTTCCAAAACCGTAAATCTCCACTTCTATTCTCAAACTCCAACTAAACACAACCAAATCCAATATTTGACTTTAAAATACTTGTTTATGCATCAAAACAACTCATTAGGAATCAATTTTCACAATTAAAGCTCATGTTTTCACAAATCCAAAAGTTCCATAACCCTAAATTCTCTCTCTTCACCATTCTTTATCCAAACTCCGTCATCTCTTCAATCTAACCTTAAAATCATTGTTAACTACTCAAAATAACATCATACATACCAATTCCAATAATTATAACATACTACTTCAAAAATTCAAAACTCACATAATTCAATTTTCCATGGAATTTAAAGAAAAGAGTTGGAAACTTACCAAATTTGGTGGAAATCACCAAAAATTCACTTTAAACTTGTTAAATCCTTCAATTTGTGGAGTATGGAAGAATCAAATTTCTTGGTCTAGCTCCCATAGAAATTCGGCCTAGATGAAGAAGAAGAAGATGATGAAGACTTTTTAATTTTCTTTTTCTTTTCATCTTTATTTTTAAACCATATATATATATTAAAATAATTTAATAATTATTTATTTATTTATTTATTTAATAAATTAAAAGTTCTAAATTTCCTCTTCCATTCAAAAATAATTTATTTTTGAATTATTTTATTAATTTTAAATTTTTAAAATTTATTTATAAAAATACCATTGGACTTTGACTTTTCTTTTAAAAAGTGTTGACTTTTATATGTTATGTATATTTTACATATATATTTCACTTTTTCATTGAAAATCCCTTCATTTTTCATTTAAAACCATCAATTTAATTTATCCTTTTAAAATATAATTTATTTTATCAAATTTTCCAAAAATTTAAATTTTTCAAAAATTTTGGGATATTACAAATAGTGACTAAATATTCAAAGGCATTATTAGTGTAGGTAAATTTTATAAGTATTGCCAATTCTACTTCTGTTGTCCCAAGATGGCAACCAAGAGGGGGGGTGAATTGGTTTTCTTTAGGAATGATGGCAAATTAAAAAACTCAACACACAAGAAATGTAGAAGAGATGAATGGTTGAGTAGTGAGTAGAAGAAAGAACACACAAGATTTATAGTGGTTCGGATTTTCTCCAATCCTACATTCACTTCCTTAACAACTTGTTAAGGTTCCACTAACTTTGAATTTTTACAAGCTCACTTCCAACTTTGATGTTTTTACAAGTTCACACCCAACTTGATAAGTGTTTTCCTAAGGCTAACACTCAAACCATTTACAAGAGTTTTACCCAGGCTCACTCTCACAACCTAAGTGTTTCCAAGCTCACACTCAAACTTTTACAATGGTGTTTTTAATGCTTACACCCAACACTCATTACAATTCAAATGTTAATTAAAGTAAGAAAATATGTTGCTTGGCTATATAATTCAAAATCTCTTTTTTTTCTTAACAGAATAATAATGTATTTATAGCCAATGTGGTCTAACTAGCCGTTATAGATAGTGAGAAATAAGTCTTGGCAGTTTAGACCTTGTTTTAATAGACTTTTCGAAGCAGTTAGTGGTCGTCCTTGATACTCGGACGGTCGCGTCAATGCCTTAAGCGGTCGCCCTTGGATAAGGGACGGTTGCTGCATTCAAATTTTCTTCAACGATTGAATTTAAGTGCTCTGCTACTGGAATCTTGCCCATGCTGTGGTTGTCGGGATGGTCGCCCATAAGCTAGGTGCGGTCGCCCGTTTTGAATATTGAAGTGGGTTTATAACGGTTATTACACGTGGCATTCTTCAACTGGGCAAAATAAACTTCCGCCTAAATATGAATTTCGCGGTCGTCCTAGGTGCCAATTAGCAGTAGAATTGAGAGACTCGCGTCAACCTTCTGGGCCACTTAAGGTTGCGAACACTACTGTCAGTTTGAGTAGTTTTCTCTTGAATCAGTATAGCGGTCGCGAAGTCTAAAGGACGGTTGCTACAACAGTAAGCGAGACTGTATTCTTCACCATTCTTGTCACCGTGAGCCTTGCTGGAATTTAGATGTTTTGGGTTTCTCATGTTACGATCGTCCTTATTTGTTGGATGGTCACTCATGTTGATGTGCGATCGCTACTGAAGTCGAGTTTGTGACCGCGAACCCTACTGTGATATGGTTTCATCCTTCAATTCAATGGGGCGATCGTCTCCATGGTTTGTGCGACCGCTAAATGTGCCCTGTGTTGACTTATTTGAAACACTCTAATCCTGCAACAAGGTTCTTAAAACACATGTTAAATAAGTCGTTCAATTTGAGTTGTCAAGGATCAAAATTGAGATCATTTGGCTAACAATCTCCCTCATTTTGACTTTAACAATCAAATGGAATGATGATATAAATTGAGAGAAATGTAAATTTAATTGGCTAACAATATGAGCAATCTCCCCTAATTTAAACTTCTCATGTATTGAGGGTTACTATAAAGCTCCCCCAAAACATATGCATGTATCATGTTTATTTTAGAGTGTATAGCTTATAACTTGGCACATTAGTAAAATAACATTCCCATTTGTAATTTCATTTGTATATCTCTCTCCCTTTGTATATATCTCTCCCCCTTTGTATAAGAACATTTACATATTCTCTCCCCCTTTATCATAGGTAAAATGCAAAATGTAAGAGAAATATTAAAGACAATGGCAAGATCATGAACATAATGTGTAATAATCATAATGCTATTAGAAAGAGGGCAGTACAAAGACAATGTAAGAGAGAGAAAAAAACAAAAACAACAAAACAAAAATAAAAACAAAAAAAAAAGTAAACTAATCAAAATCTTCATCCTCATCTAGCTCTTCTTCTTCTATAGGAGCTTTTCCCTTATCAAGAGGGACATTGCTGGTAGAGCTAGTGCTGATGGATCCTTCTTCTTCAGGGGGGCTCTCTGTATGATCACTTATATCCCAATACTCAAGATTGCATTGAGGCAAATTCATTTTGCCTTGCATGTCATAGAGATCATGATGCATGTGAGATATAAGGTCAATCCTTTTGTTCAAGTGATGGAATCTCTTGGAGACACTTTTCTTGAAGTGAGAGAGTTTCCTGGAAAGAGATTTGATGGCTCTCAAAATTAGTTTTGTAGGAGAGCTGGTTTCGATAGGTTTAGATGAGGAAGCCTTGGGAGGTAGTTCTACAGTAACTTCCAAGGAGTCTCCTTCTTCCTCAATGGTGTACCTTAGTCTTTTCTTGTGTCTGTCAACAACTCCTCTTTTGCCAAAGTAGTACACATATGTTCCTTCAATCTTCCTTACACAGCCAGCATGTTCTAGATAGTCAATGGTGATGGCACTTGAGGCAAGATTGAAAGGTTTTCTTAAGGTAGCTATGTTAAGATCATTGAGTAAGTTCAGGTGCCTAGCTATTTGAGTGATTTGGGAGGATAAGAAGAAAGTTCAAGTTCTTATGATAGCATGGTGATACAATGTGACGATCAAGAATTTTTTTGTGTTCATTTGGATGTTGTGGGTGAAAGCATATAAGAAGATGAGGTCTCTCTTAGTTACCTTTTCATTCCAGCCCTTTGGTGAATGGTGTAGGTTATGATCCTATGAAGCATCCAGTGGGTGAGGGACTTGATATGTCTAGCTTTTGACTCTTTTTCAAATGAAGTCTCTACAGAAATTTCTTGCCAAAAGGTAGAGAGGGTTTGGTTGGAGAAGGCTAAATCATTGTAGGAGGTGACTCCATCAATAGGAAAGCCCCAAATTTGTCCAAAGTCGTCTAAGGTTAAGGCTAGGTATTGGTCAAATAGTTTAAATCTAACCCCATATCACCCTAGTGCAGAATTTGCACTCTTTTCAATTTGAAAGGACATGAGAAATTCCATACTTAAACTACAGTAACCTACCTCATCAGGGAAAACAAATTTTCTCTAGCCAAGAACATCAAGTAGGCTCTCAATCTCTTCCCTAATGTTGAGGGCAGAGAGCATGCCACTAAATGGAGATTTGGTTCCTTCAAATTTCTTTCTTTTTAGCATAGCATATCTCACATCTTCCTCAGGGGTTTAGTGGTGAAGTTTATGAATTTTCTCACCTCTTCTAGATTGTGGAGGAGATGGAGGAGCATCTTGAGGTTCACTGATGGTGATTCCTAAAGGTTTCTTTCCTTTCCCTTTCCCTTTAGAAGTAATTTTCTTTTTGGAGGCCATAAGAATAGAAAATCTAGAAGAAACTTTGAAAATAGAGAGTGTTTAAGAAGGAGTTGATCTTGAGAGGATTTGAAGATATGGAGGGAAGTTTGTATGTTATAAGTGATAAAAGTCCTATGTAACTGATGTATGATGATCTTAAAAAGAAGAAATTAAGAAAGTAGCCATTTATGACTATTGAAGGTTGGAAAATCACGACCTGTCATACTGCCAACGGTTACAAAATTTTGAGCAGAGTGTACAAAGTGTGGTTGCCTATTTGTATAGGCGCAATCGCTAAAGACACTCTAGCTACCGTTAGAATACGTTGCATGCTCACGAGAGCAGAGAATGTCTATAACGATCGAAACTTTTGAAATTATTGTGAACGCTCACGGTGTTTCCCTACCGCTCGCTGAAGGGTCAATTCAGATGAATCTGTCTGGCAAGATTATTACCGCAAGTAGCATTGGAACGACCGCGAGTATCTAAAAAATGAAAGGGGAAAAAGTGAGGGATTGTTATAGTTTTAAACAAAGTGATCAAAGTTGATGCCTAGAGATGTTTAAGAAATTTTAGTGAATAGGCAATATTTTATTCATTCATGGAGGTTCCATCAATCATACCTAAATTATGCTTAATGAAGTTAAGCCTATCTTCATTCAAAGGTTTTGTAAAGATATCAGCAAGTTGATTATGTATATCTATGAACTCTAAAACAATATTTTGGTTTTGAACATTATCTCTTAAAAAATGATGTCTAATGTGTATATGTTTAGATCTTGAGTGTTGGATAGGATTTTTGGACAAGTTGATAGCACTAGTGTTATCACATTTAATGGAAATATTATTAAACACTTTACCATAGTCAAGCAATTGTTGCTTCATCCATAACACTTGTGTTTAATAGAAACATGCCGCAACATATTCTGCTTCTGCTGTAGACAAGGCTACCGATACTTGTTTCTTACTATGCCAAGAAACTAGACAATTGCCAAGAAAGTGACATGCTCCTGTTGTGCTTTTTCTATCCAAGATACTTCCAGCATAATCTACATCCGAAAAACCTAAGATATGAAATGATGTGTTTCTAGGATACCAAAGACCTAAATGCAATGTACCGTTTAAGTATTTCAAAATTCTTTTAGTAGCATTCAAGTGTGATTCTTTAGGACAAGTTTGAAATCTAGCACAAAGACATACACTATACATTATATTAGGTCTAGAAGCGGTTAAGTAAAGTAGTGATCTGATAATACCTCGATATTTCTTTTCATCTACTGCTTTACCATTTTCATCTTTACCCAATTTCAAGGATGTGCTCATAGGAGTCTTCCTAGTCTTGCAGCCATCGATTCCAAATTTCTTAATAAGTTCTTTTGTATATTTTGATTGGTTAATGAAGATTTCATCTTTACATTGCTTGATTTGCAGTCCAATGAAGAACTTGAGTTCACCCATCATGCTCATTTCAAATTCCCTAGTCATACAACAAGCAAATTCTTTGCACAAGGTTTCATTCGTAGCTCCAAATATTATGTCATCCACATAAATTTGTACAATTAAAATGTTATGTTTGTGTAACGACCCCACCTGCACGGTCTTACAACAGCTGGTCTATTGGACCTTTTCTCCCGTAGGTGGACCGTAGTCCTAGCTCTCAACCCGGCAGGCCGCCACAGTACTGGACCACCCGCGAGGGCGGTCCAGTACTGTGGCGGCCTGCCGGGTTGAGAGCTAGGACTACGGTCCACCTACGGGAGAAAAGGTCCAATAGACCAGCTGTTGTAAGACCGTGCAGGTGGGGTCGTTACAGTTTGTCCTTTTTAACAAAAAGAGTTGTGTCCACTTTTCCTTTTGAAAAACCATTTTCAAGTAAATATGCATTGAGTCTATCATACCATGCTCTTGGTGCTTGTTTCAATCCATATAATGCTTTGGTGAGTTTGAAAACATGATTTGGAAAATTGTAGTTTTCAAAACCAAGAGGTTGTTCAACATAAACTTCTTCGTTTATAAATCCATTTAGAAATGCACTTTTAACATCCATTTGAAAGAGTTTAAAATTCATATGACATGCAAAAGCAAGTAATATTCTAATAGCTTCTAATCTAGCTACAGGGGCAAATGTTTCATCATAATCAATGCCTTCTTCTTTATTATAGCCTTTGGCTACCAATCTTGCTTTATTCCTAGTGATGTGACCACTTTCATCAAGCTTATTTCTATATACCCATTTGCATCCTACGATTGAACAATCTTTAGGTCTAGGAGTGAGTTCCCATACATTATTTCTTTCAAATTGATTAAGTTCATCTTGAATTGCAATCATCCAACTTTCATTATTTAGAGCCTTCTCAATGGTTTTTGGCTCAATTTGAGAAACAAAAGCAAAATTAACATCTATATGATTAATTTTAGATCTAGTAATTACTCCCTTAGATGTTTCACCAATGATGAGTTCCTTAGGATGATCTTTCTTGTATTACCAATCCTTAGGTAGATCTTGAGTCTTTTCCTTAAGTTCATTCTGATTGATCCATGGAGCATCAATAGTTTCTTGTGGTTCAAGAGTACCTGTAAGGTCATCAAAAGTACTACCTTTCCTTTGATCAAGTTTAGATGATTCAACAAAGACAACATGCATTGATTCTTCTACTACTAGAGTTTTCTTATTAAATACTCTATATGCTTTGCTAGATAATGAGTATCCTAGGAATATGCCTTCATCCAATTTGGATGAAAAATTTCTAAGATTTTTCATGGTGTTCAATATAAAGCATTTGCATCCAAATACTCTAAAATATGAAATTCTGGGAATTCTTCCATTCCATAACTCATAAGAAGTTTTATTAATTAAAGGTCTTTTGTAAACACAATTTGCAATGTAACAAGCGGTATTAACAGCTTCCGCCCAAAAATAAGATGGTAATTCATATTCATTGAGCATTGTTCTAGCCATTTCAACCAAGGTTCTATTTTTCCTTTCAACCACACCATTTTGTTGTGGAGTTCTAGGAGCTCAAAAATTATGTGAAATGCCAAGTTCATTACAAAAATTTTTAAAATTTTCATTCTCAAATTCTTTGCCATGATCACTTCTAATAGATCTGATCACATATCCTTTTTCATTTTGAACTCTTTTTGCAAACGTTTTGAAGTAATTAAAAGCTTCATTCTTTTGAGCTAAGAAATTAACCCATGTGAATCTAGAGTAATCGTCAACAAGAACAAATGCATATAACTTGCCACCTAGGCTTGTGACTCTATTTGGTCCAAACAAGTCCAAATGAATGAGCTCTAAAGGTCTAGAGGTACTTACAACTTTTTTTGATTTAAATGAGCTCTTATGTTGCTTACCAAGTTGACAAGGTTCACGAGTTCTATCTTTGTCATATTTTATTTTAGGGAGACCATCAACTAGGTTTTCATTACAAATGCATTTTAATTGATCCATAATTGCATGTCCTAGTCTTCTATGCCATAACCAAGCATCATTATTAGTATAGATTAAACATTTAAATGCATTATTAGAATGAATGTCAATTTTATAAGTGTTGCTTATCCTAGTTCCTTTAATTACAATAACAACATTTGAATTAGTGATCTTGCATCCTTTGGAATCAAAATTTACAATGTATTTTCTATCACATAATTGACTAACACTTAGCAAATTATGTTTCAAACCATCAACAAGCTATACATCCTCTATTAGGCCTTTACCAAGTATTCCAATGGAGCCAACACCAATAATTTTACCTTTAGCATTATTTCCAAAAGTTACATTATCTCCAAGTTTGTATGTAATACTTGTAAAGAGCTTTGAATTCCCGGTCATATGCCTTGAGCACCCACTATCCATAAGACATGTGCTTTCGTTGATAGTAGATTTTAGGCATACCTACAAGGTAATAGTAGTTATCTTTTCTTAGGTACCCAAATGAAGTTGGGTTCTTGATGTTTAGCAATAGAGGTGTCTTCTAACTTGAGATGAGCCTTTCTAATATGACAAAAAATGCTTTTATGTCCAAATTTCATGCAATATGTACATTGCCATAATGCTTTATATTTTTGCACTTTCCTATTCATATTCCATGTATTATGCATACAACTACAAGTATGTGATTGCTTTTGTGCATGTTTAGTGTATATAAATGCATGATTACTCTTTGAGAACTTAGCTCTATTTCCTAGTGAGCCATGAGTGGACTTTTTGGAATTCATAGACTTGGTGTGAGCATCTTTGTTCTTTACAACATCAACATTAGAGATTCAAGTTGTAGTTTCTTTTACAAATGTTGGTGTTTTAAGTGTAGTGTTGGTTGAGCCATTGAATCCTAATCCATATTTTAAGGAAGGTGATCTTTGGTTACTAATTAATGTGTCTAAGGCTTCTTTTCCTTTATGAAATTTGAAATTGATTCTTTTAGTTCTTTTAGTTCATGCTTCAAAATTTCATTCTCTTTAATAACTTTTTCTAAATCATGTGAGTTTTTATTTAACTCTTTTATTGAATTCATCAAGTGTTCATTTGAGGTTTTAGCAATAGAGGTGTCTTCTAACTTGAGATGAGCCTTTCTAATATGACAAAAAATGCTTTTATGTCCAAATTTCATGCAATATGTACATTGCCACAATGCTTTATATTTTTGCACTTTCCTATTCATATTCCATGTATTATGCATACGACTACAAGTATGTGATTGCTTTTGTGCATGTTTAGTGTATATAAATGCATGATTACTCTTTGAGAACTTAGCTCTATTTCCTAGTGAGCCATGAGTGGACTTTTTGGAATTCTTAGACTTGGTGTGAGCATCTTTGTTCTTTACAACATCAACATTAGAGATTCAAGTTGTAGTTGCTTTTACAAATGTTGGTGTTTTAAGTGTAGTGTTGGTTGAGCCATTGAATCCTAATCCATATTTTAAGGAAGGTGATCTTTGGTTACTAATTAATGTGTCTAAGGCTTCTTTTCCTTTATGAAATTTGAAATTGATTCTTTTAGTTCTTTTAGTTCATGCTTCAAAATTTCATTCTCTTTAATAACTTTTTCTAAATCATGTGAGTTTTTATTTAACTCTTTTATTGAATTCATCAAGTGTTCATTTGAGGTTTTCAATTCTAGGGTAGAGTTCTTTAAGCATATAAAATCCTTTTCTAACTTAGAACTCTTTTCCTTATAGAGCATCATCTTGGAAAAATATTTTTCTATTTTAAAGTTCATGTGCTCAATTAAATCACTATCATCTAGGTCATCAATATCATCATGTGC
The DNA here is from genome assembly GCA_947685225.1 of Garcia nutans. NCBI lineage: Eukaryota > Viridiplantae > Streptophyta > Magnoliopsida > Malpighiales > Euphorbiaceae > Garcia > Garcia nutans. The sequence goes on from CANTUV010000013.1 coordinate 34,175,972, forward strand.
TATTAGATTCAAGGATTGAGTACTTACCTCATTGGAGTCATCTTCAATAGCCATGAGACATAGGTTTGCAATTCCATCTTCTTCTTCTTCTTCTTCTTCCTCTTCGCTTGAAGAAGAGTCGTCCCATGTGGCTTTGAGAGACCTTTTCTTTTCTTTGTCCCATTTCTTTTTGTTCTTTACTTTGAAGCAATCCAATTTGATGTGACTAGATTTACCACATTCGTAGCACTTTACCTCATTTTTCTTTTCTTTATCTTTGAAGGAGGATTTCGGAAGTGTACCTTTGTTAGCTTGTAATCTTTTCTTTCTTTTCCATTCACTTATTCTTTTTGAGAACATTGCCATTTCATCTTCATCATCAGTACCTTCATTGCTTGAGCTCTCAACTTCTTTGATTGGTTTGAGCTCAATTGGTTTTCTCTTTTCCTTCTCACCTTGATCTTCTTCTTTTTCACTGTGTAGCTCAAATGTGAGTAGTTTTCCCACAAGCTCGTCGGTTCTCAATGTGCTAAGATCATGAGCTTCTTCAATGGATGATACTTTTGATTCAAAGTTCTTTCTAGCTCTTAGAGCTCTTAAGATTTTGCTATTTACATCACCTTGATCATATATCTTGCCATACTTCAGCTCATTGACAATAGCAAGCAAGCGATTCATCATGTCGGTGATGTTTTCATTTGGTTTCATCTTGAATAGCTCATACTCATGAACATGCATTTGTTTCTTGGTGAATCTCACTTTAGTCATACCTTCATGATAGTTTTCAAGTGTCTTCCAAATGCAATGTGCACAAGTTAAGTGTTGAAATCTTCCACCTTCTTCTATTGAAATGGAGTTCATCAAGATGGAAGCGGCTCTATTGTTCTTGAATCGATCTTTAACATTGACAATTGACCATTGTTATTTGGGAAGAGAAACTTGAATACCATCAACTTCATGAGTAGGAGGTTTCCACTCACTTTCCACAAAATCCCATAGCTCAATCCCTTCACTATCTAGAAATAAATACATTTTGTGTTTCCAATAGAAATAATTTGTTCCATCAAAATAGGGTCTAAGGATAGTGTTAAGATTTCCATGAGAGGTTGAGTTTGATGAAGAAGAAGTTGCCATAGTGGATCAAATTTCACAATTAAGTTTAAGAAATTTCTAGCTCTGATACCAATTGTTGTCCCAAGATGGCAACCAAGAGGGGGGTGAATTGGTTTTCTTTAGGAATGATGGCAAATTAAAAACTCAACAAATAAGAAATGTAGAAGAGATAAATGGTTGAGTAGTGATTAGAAGAAAGAACACACAAGATTTATAGTGGTTCACATTTTCTCCAATCCTACATCCACTTCCTTAACAACTTGTTAAGGTTCCACTAACTTTGAAGTTTTACAAGCTCACTTCCAACTTTGATGTTTTTAAAAGTTCACACCCAACTTGACAAGTGTTTTCCTAAGGCTAACACTCAAACCACTTACAAGAGTTTTACTCAGGCTCACTCTCACAACCTAAGTATTTCCAAGCTCACACTCAAACTTTTACAATGTTGTTTTTAATGCTTACACCCAACACTCATTACAATTCAAATGTTAATTGAAGTAAGAAAATATGTTGCTTATAATTCAGAATCTCTTTTTTTTCTTAACAGAATAATAATGTATTTATAGCCAATGTGGTCTAACTAGCCGTTATAAATAGTGAGAAATAAGTCTTGGCAGTTTAGACCTTGTTTTAATAGTTTATTCGAAGCAATTAGTGGTCATCCTTGATACTAGGACGGTCGCGTCAATACCTTAAGTGGTCGCCCTTGGATAAGGGACAGTCACTGCATTCAAATTTGCTTCAACGGTCGAATTTAAGTGCTCTGCTGCTGGAATCTTGTCCATGCTGTGATTGTCAGAACGGTCACGCAAAAACTAGGTACGGTCGCCTGTATTGAATACTGAAGTGGGTTTATAACATTTATTACACATGGCATTCTTCAACTGGGCAAAATAAACTTCCACCTAAATATGAATTTCGCAGTCGCCCTAGGTGCCAATTAGCAGTCAAATTGAGAGACTCATGTCGAACTTTTGGGTGCACCTAAGGATGCGAACACTACTGTTAGTTTGAGTAGTTTTCTCTTGAATCAATAGAGCAATCGTGGAGTCTAAAGGACGGTCACTACAATAGTAAGCGAGACCGTATTCTTTACCATTCTTGTCACCGTGAACCTTACTGGAATTCGGATGTTTTGGGTTTCTCATGTTGCGTTCGTCCTTGTTTGTTGGACGGTCGTTCATGTTGATGTGTGGTTGGCTACTGAGGTCAAGTTATTGACCGCGAACCCTACTGTGATATGGTTTCACCCTAGGTTGACTTATTTGAAACACTCTAATCCTACAACAAGATTCTTAAAACACATATTAAATAAGTCATTCAATTTGAGTTGTCAAGGATCAAATTTGAGATCATTTGGCTAACAACTTCCATTGAATGCAAGTTCACCACTAGAAGAGGTAATTTTGCATCCTTTAGAATTAAAATTTACATTATATCCTTTGTTATACAATTGACTAACACTAAGCAAATTATGTTTCAATCCATCAACCAACCAAACATCATCAGTCATATTTTTGCCAAGCATACCAATACAGATAATGCCTATAATTTTTCCTTTAGCATTATTTTCAAATGTCACATTACCTCCTTGCTTATAAATAAGAGTTGTGAAAAGTTTTGCATTACCGGTCATGTGCCTTAAGCATCCATTATCTACAGGCCAAACACTTTCAGTGATAGTAAACTTTAGGCATACCTACAAGATAATAAGATTTATCTTCTTTTAGGTACCCAAATGAACTTGGGTCCTTGGGAGTTAGCTGTAGAAGGATCCTCCAATTTGAGGTGAGCCTTCCTAATGTAGCAATATATACTTTTATAGCCAAATTTCGCGCAATATTGGCATTGATACAATGTTTTATGTTTTTGCATTCTTTTTCTATTGAGCTTTAAAGAATTAAATTGGCAATCACATATGTGTATGGGATAGGATTGTCTATGTTCATGCTTGTGATTATGTTCATGCTTTGTGTACATATATGCATAATTTGCTTTTAGAATCTTAGTTCTAGAGCCTAATGAGCCTTGAGTAGTCTTTTTAGGACTTTTAGGCTTAGTGAGTGCATTTGTGTTCTTTGCAACTTCAACACTAGAGTTTTGAGTTGTATATGCTTTAACAAATGTTGGCGCATTGGATGTAGTAGTGGAAGACCCGTTGTACCCTAAGCCATATTTGGAGGAAAGTGGCCTTTGGACACTAATTAATGTATCCAAGGCTTCATTACCTTTATGAAATTTTGAAATAGAATCTTTTAGTTGATTTATTTCTCCTTTTTAATTGTCATTTTCCTTAGAAATTCTCCCTAAGCTAGGTGAATTTTTTGATATTTCATCTAATGATTTCATTAATTGTTGATTTAAAGTTTTAAATTCTATGGTAGAATTCTTTAAATAAATAAAACCCTTTTCTAGCTTAGAGTATTTTTCCTTATATAATTTCATCTTAGAGAAATATTTTTGGACTCTTAGGTTCATATGTTCAACTAAATCACTATCATCTAAAGCATCATCAACATTATCATCATATGTATTTAAGTTCAAGGATTGAGTACCTACCTCATTGGTGTGATCATCATCATCTCCGACAGCCATGAGACAAATTTGCAATTCCTTGCTCTTCCTCCTCTTCTTCTTCACGTGAGGAGTCATCATCTCATATGGCTTTGAGAGATTTCTTCTTGTCCTTGTCTTATTTCTTCTTGCTCTTCAATTTGAAACAATCCATTTTGATGTGACCCGTCTTGCCACATTCATATCATTTTACTTCATTCTTCTTTTCTTTGTCTTTGAAAGAGGATTTTGAAGAATTACCATTGTTTGCTTTTCCATTCACTTATGCTTCCAAACAACATGATCATTTCTTCATCATCATCACTATCTTCTTCACTTGAGCTCTTAACTTCTTTGGTGGCTTTGAGAGCTATTGCTTTCCTCTTGTCTTTTTCATCTTTATCATCTTCTTTCTTGGTATGCAATTCAAAGGTGAGGAGCTTGCCAACTAGCTCATCATTCTTAGTGTGCTAAGATCATGAGCTTCTTCAATTGAAGAGACTTTTGATTCAAAGTTCTTCTTGGCTCTTAGTGCTCTTAATATTTTGCTATTGACATCACCTTGATCATATATTTTCCCATATTTCTTTAAGTCATTGTCAATAGTAAGTAACCATTTATGTGTGCACAGGTAAGATGTTGGCCTTCATTTCGGTGACATTTTCATTGGGCTTCATCTTGAAGAGTTCATACTCATGTACAAGCATTTGGATTTTGGTTAACCTCACTTAGGTAGTATCCTCATGATAATTATCAAGGGTTTTTCAAATGTTATATGCACAGATATGATGCTGGATTCTTCTGACTTATTCTCTAGATAAGGAATTCACCAAGATGGAGGCTGCTCTAATGTTCTTGTAGTGAGCGTTTTCTTAAGCAACAGTCCATTTGTCTCTAGGAAAAGGCACTTGAACACCATCAACCTCATGAGTAGGAGGTTTCCATGCATTTTACACTCATTTTCAAAGCCTAATTCCCTTAGTATCAAGAAACAAATACATCTTGTATTTCCAACAAGAATAATTTGTTCCATCGAAGTAGGGTCTTAGATAATAATTGACATGTCCATGAGATTGAGCAATGGAGGTGGATGAAGAAGTGGATGCCATTATGGATCAAATTTCACAATTAAGCTTCTTGAAATTTTGAGGCTCTGATACCAATTGTTGTCCCAAGATGGCAACCTAGAGAGGAGGTGAATTGGTTATTTTGAAGAAGTGATGCCAAGTAAAAAATTAAAAGCAAAGAAAGCAGGAGAAGACTAGAGTAGAGAAGAACAAACACAGAGAGTTTATAGTTGTTCGGATGACCTCAATCCTGCATCTACTTCCTTAACAACTTGTTAAGATTCCACTAATCTTGAGGTTTTATAAGCTCAACTCTAACTTGGTGTTTTCATAAGTTCACACCGAACTTTTACATAGTTTGAGAATTTCCTCACAACCCCCACTAAGAGTTTTCCTATGCTCACTCTAAAATCTGAGTGTTTCAAAGCTCATACTCAAACTTACAATGGTGTTTAATGCTCACACCCAACACTCAATAAGTACATACAGAATTTAAATGCAAAGAAGCAAAGTTTGTTAATTTTTGGCTATCACAAAGAAAACATTCATCACCTAAAAGTGAAGTTTCTAGGAGTATTTGTAACACCCTTATACCCAATATACATACACTACATACACCCAACATATGTAATATACGAATATAGGATACAAGGATGTCACAACCCATTTTAACAAAACAACTCTTCACTTATAAAATCTATATAAACTTAAAACATTCAACTGATATCATATAAATAATAGATGAAATATTACTTGCTAAAACACATATGTATACTTCATTACCAAAGGTTTATCCAAAACATTTTCGATAGTTTGCGGAATATACATATATATATACATCAAAATATAACATAATATACATGAAATCAATATGTACAAAATATAAAATATATACATGCTGGCAGTTTGTCTCTGATCTTGATGTCAAACAATCAACTCTGCACTCAAGATCTCAAGCCTAGACTTGACTTGGTTTAGACGAACTCTCCGGCTCAACCAGATCTACCATGTCACCTACGTAATAAATCACAATTGTGCTAAGCCAAAAGCTTAGTGATACAAACTTTCTTAACAATATAGTTCAAATGCAATGCTAATGCACAACACATAAGGATATTATATTTCATAACATTATATCTTGATAAATTGCTCAATTATTCCACAATTCAAAAAATTCACATAAAAGCAAACACAAGCATGGGCCCAAAAGGATCTAATATGCCATTCAAATTCCAGAGTTACTGCTTTGATCCAAGATGACACCATATATCTAGCCTGAAGGCAAATCATATCACAATGAGGATATACCTCATATGTAACATCCCAACTAGGCTTCAAGGACTAGACCCAACCCAGCTTCAAAGGTCTGCTACATCATGTAGCACCCAACTAGGCTTCAAGGACAAAGCCCAACCTAGCTTTAAGGTACTGTTACGTCTTAGGCATGCCGCTAAACACAAAACTCTAAAAATTAAATAACATACTAGGCACACAATTCTTTCATAATTCCATTATCAAATCCTTTCTCATTTTCTCATTATCAAACTAGGCACAATGCTTCAAATATCTCATTTATATTAATATAGCCATCACCAATGGCTTTACATACCATCTTTAATTTATACAAAACAAATTACAATACCCATACGTTTTGGGCCATTATCATATTTTGCATTTGTAACATTATACAAATCATAGCATATTTCTCATGCACCAATAATGTAGTAGGTAACTTAACACATTTTCTAACCAACTGTGTTAAGTCCCAATGTCATGTAAATATAAACAATTATTCAAAGTTTGTACTTACCTCTAAAAGCAACAAACACCACTTCCAACCTCCTCTTCCAAGATATCCCTCAATACTTGGATTGGGTAACTCAAGTCTCTTCAAATCCTAAACCAAATGTGATTATAAATAATCACTTAGTGACGCATTTATAGGTATAAACAAAACCTCTCAACACAAGGATAAGATACACAAAGAAAAATAAGAAAAAGAACTATCTAGGGCAAACTCTACACATGACACGTTCAATAACACAAGCATGTCAAAGACTGTGTCCTAAACCCACAACACATAAGCTTTGACATGCTCAGTGACATGGGCGTGTCAATGACCGTGCCAAAACTCCTACAACACAGTAGCTATGACACGCTCAGTGACATGGGCATGTCACTGCACATGTCAAAACTACAACAACACAAAAGTTGTGACACGCTCAGTGACATGGACGTGTCACTGCATGTGTCACCAATACTGAAAACAGAACTATCGACACGCCCAAAGGCATGGCCGTGTCACCGGGCGTGTCAAGCTAAAATCCTAATATCCACACATAATTGTCACATCCAATTATTATCTTTCATTAACCTTTTTAACTCCATACAAACTCAACCAAATCCATCATTATACCACATAATACTTGTATAAACATCAAAACAACTCAATTAAAAGCAAAAATACACAATTACAACCATGACTTCACAACTCAAAAGTTACGCAATCCAAAACTCTTATTATCTTCACCAAACTTAACCTTTTTCTTCAATCCAACCCTAAATTTCAGAGCTAAATAGTCAAAAGAACTTCAAACATACCAATATCAACCTTTAACACATACTACACCAAACATCCAATTCACGCATATACAACTTCCAAAGGAAATCAAAGAAACAAGTTGAAAACTTGCCAAATATGAAGATAATCCTTAAAACTCCAACTTGAACACTTGAAATCCTTCAATTACTTGAGTTAGCAAGAAGCAAAATTCCTCTCTTCCTTTAATGAAGGTGGCCAGCTTCAATGGAGAAAGAAAAAGAAGAAGAAGATAATAATCACCAACTCCACTACTAACAATCCCTTTTAACCACACAATTATTCCTCTTTCACTCTCCACCAAGTAAAATATATTACTTAATTAATATATACTATGTCATCTTCCACTAACCATTTAATTAATATCTTAATAACTAAAATGACATTTGACCATATTAAAATGTTGACTTATATATATATGCATATCTACATATATATATCACATACATATTTTTCTTTTTCACTTAATTATATATATATACTTTTAAATCATTTATTTAATTTTTAAAAATTAATATTTTCAAAATTTTGGGATATTACAGTATTTATAGCCAAATTTGTCTAACTAGCTATTATAAGTAATGTTTTAGATTTTATTTGGCTAGTTGCTACAATATAATGATTTTACATAGGTAGCGATCGTCCAGTAGTAGAGGATGGTCGCTCAAACAGGTTGGGAGGCCATATGCTTGTCGAGGATGGTTGCTCCCTTTGAAAAATTTCCAATAGTAAAGTGTTAGTGCTCAAACAGAGAAGTTTTGTCCATCTTTTGCCAGCCTATAACTGTCAGGACAGTCGCCCACAAACAAAGGACGGTTGCCCTTTTTGAATTCCAATTCTACTCTTCCAACGGTCATTCCATGTGTCATTGCTTCATTGGTCAAAAAGAATTTTTGCAAAGATACAAAATGTATGGTTGCTCTTTGCTGAGATAGCAGTCAAATTGGATGACCCGCGTTGAACTTCTGAGTGCACTTGATACCGCAAACTCTACTACTAGTCTATGTGGTTTTAGCTTAGAAATTTATGGATGGTTGTTCATGGACAAGGACGACTGTAAAAATGTGTTAAGTGACCATTCTTCATACCGTGCCTATCACTTTGTTCCTTACTATGAGTGTTGGAATATTTGTTACTTGAGGTGCGATCATCCTTATAGATGGACGGTCATGCATTACCCTTTCGTGGTAGTTCCTCTGGTCAAGCTTCTCACTGCGAATACTACTGTGACTTTATATGTTTTCCAAGGCTTTAGGGGTGGTCGTCCAAGGCTATGGGGTGACCTCTATTTTGTCCTAATCTGGAAATATATTGAGCATTTTATTCCTGCACCAAGCATCTTAAAATCATATAAAATGCATCATTCAATTTGAGTGCTAAAGATCAAAATTGAGAGTATTAGGCTAACAACTGCCAATTAATGACCAAGCAAAATCTTGCAATCATCAAGTTGTCGTCCATCAGACCCAGGGGCATCTCCCCCATCTCCAGTTAACTTCAGGCCCAATGCACCCTGAAAATCCAAATATCAAGCATTCCAACTTATATCTCATTTGGAAAGCATTCTGAAATGCATCCCATCTTATAAGCATTTCAACATGCATTTCAACATATTTATCGTCTTTCAAGTATTTCAACATACATCTCATCTTGCATGCCTAGATAAGATGTAGGACATAGCTCCATCTGCAGTACTAAAGGCTCACAAGCTTAAGCACCAAAATTATAAATAAAAAAAGACAATCATCCTCTCGGTGCAGGATTAAGTTCCAAGCCATCCTCTTAGCATCGGATTAAGTTCCAAGCCATCCTCTTGGCGTCGGATTAAGTTCCAAGCCTTCCTTTTGGTGCAGGATTAACTTCCAAGCCAACCTTTTAATGCACGATTAAGTTCAAAGCCAACCTCTTAGCTTATGACTCAAATTCAAGGCCACCTCAATATAAATCATAACCATGCTTATCCAAACCAACTCAGACCATGTTCATTCTATTTAGAGATATCCAATGATTTCGACCAACTATTCTTGCCTAAGATTAATCTTGGGTTCACAACATCATGGCCACTTTTCAAATAAAAGTAACCATGATGGGGGAAATTTTGAACCCTTAATTTTTATGCCCTGGACAAATCACATGTGATCATGAATCCAATGCAATTGGAATCACGTGAATTGGGCATTGGATGATCCCAAATAATCCCCTTAAATTTTTATACACAAACTAGAAATTTTTATGACATAAATCTTTAATTTTTAATCTTTATATTAAATTCAATCCTTTACAATTCCAACACATCAAGAATTGCATCCATCAAACATCAAACGGGCCTGAAACAAGCTTTAGAATTTTAGTGCATAGAATCTGATAATTGATGTGCCATGTGGTCACCGCTTGCCATTGCAGTCACCATGGAGCCATTTAGTGACCGCGGGACCATTCGACGACCTCCAAGCCATCCATTGACCTCCAAGTGGCTCGGTGATGTCCTAGTAGCCCTGCAGTTTCCTCCTTCCTGAATTTGTGTGTCTATAAATAGAGCCTCATTTTTACCATTTTTTCATCACTCGCCATCATTTTCTCTCATTCGTTGAGAGCATTAAACACCTTTTTACAATAGTTTAGGGATTTTTATAATCTTTTATGGTTTTTAGCTAAATTCATCATTTTGATCCATCCTTTGGATTTATTGTCAAGGTTGTCAAGCATTTCTCAAATATTTTTTTATCTTCTCAAGCGTTCTTCCATTCTCCAAGATTTATCACATCAAACCAAGATCATCAACTCCTCCATCAAGATTTTTCAAGTCAACGTCACCCAAATCATCTCATCAAGATCTTGCTCAAGTCCTTTCGCTAAGGTCTATCAACTTTCACATCAAATCAACATCATCAAGTGTTTATCAAGTTCATCCAAAGGAAAAACTTTAAGCACACTTTCGAAGCTCCCTCATCACAAAAGCCATGCTCCAAGAAGGTAAATTTCTTAAATTAAACTCTTTTAAATTCTTGTCAAAATAAATTAAATCATTTTCAATTAATCAATCATTCAAATCTTTTCAAACCTAATATTGACCTTGTTTATCATCAATCAAATCTTTTCAAACCTCAAACTAAACGGGTTTGAGTCAGCCTTAGGTCATTATCATTAGATCCACCAAGACCTTAGTACTAGGTCACCCCTTGCCATTTTCTCACTATTGCGAGTTGACAAAACTGCATAAGGCTCTGATTCCTATGCTAAAAGGATAAGTAGGCTTGTTTGGAATTTCAATCCGAATGATCAGGTTGTGAGTTCATATCATATATGCCATTGCTCATTATAATGATGTATTATTTCAGCTTTCTTTTGGGGAATGTGTGCCCATCCTAGTACCCATAATGGTTAGAGAGGGTGTGAGCGGGAATTTTTGCCCCCACTCCTGGTGGAATGGTTCTTGCGACTTCGGCACTGTTTAGGCTCGGGGCCTTAGAGAACACGGACCTAGGTCTAGAGAAAATGGAGTCGCCACCCGGACGGGCCGGGAAAAAAGAAAGGGGTGGATGACTAGATTCCTAAGGAATCCTCAACCCCCTAATGGGTTTGAAAAGTTGGGTACATGTGAGAAAGGTGAAAATTGGCCCAGCACCCCCACAACGCCCGGTTTATTAGAACCGGTCTCCTTTACAGGTCTTAATATTATAGAATTCTTAAGTATAACAACATTATCCATATTACACGCAATAATTGAAAGAAAGAATCATTATATTAAAATCAAAGCAAAGTCCAAACAAAGCAAATAAATGAACACCCATCCGAGGATGGAAACATGTCCTTACATCCTCCATGTCTAAACTAATAGGACACCCACCGAAAGGTAGAAACATGTCCTTTACATTGGTCCAAAATATAAAAGCAATTTAAATTACATGATATTTAATTAATGAGGTACCCACAAAGTGGAGACATACCTCTTACAACATTTGAAAATAAAAAATAAATCGATAAAAGTAAATAGCCATTCATAATAAATAAATCATTATCAAATATATTAAACATCAATCAAAATATATAATAAGCATTCATCCATGATAAATTAAATAAATCAAGCATTGAAATTAAATAAATCAAAGCATATTATAAACTCCATAATCAAATCTAAAATTAAATAAAGCAATAAATATATAATTTAGGGTTCGCATCTTAAAATAGGATTTTAGAATTTTAATTACTAAATTAGGGCTTTGGAAAAAGGAAAGTTTAATACGCGGACTCATAATACACAAATGAATATTGACCCCTTCGACGAGCCTATACGACAGTCCCGCTAGCCGGTTAGCGGGCAGGGGTCAAGGGTGCAGCGCCCCATAAAATTTTAGAAACTTGCTTATAGGATTGTAGGTTTTGGTGTTGAAAATTAAGATTTTAGGGTTTAGAATTTAGAAAATAGGGTTTTGGAATTTTGAGTAACTAATATTATTTTTTAAATGAATAATGCTACTGGATGTTTTAAGAGAATTGAAATGGATTAGGGTTTTATAATTTAAGAAATTAGTAAGGTTCTTTAATTGATCAAATTAGGGTTTGGACATTTTAAAACACTTAGCTTTATAATTCTTAGCTACTAGATTATTATTTTGGATTTACTATATTTGGTTTGAATGTTTAGGTTTATAAGGTTTTAAGGATTGGGGTTTGGGAAAACTAGGGCTTACGGTTTTGATTTTGAGGGAATTAGGGTTTAAGAAAATTTAAGGTTTAGATTTACTAGTTTGGGGTTTACTTTTTTTGGTTTTGAAGTTGAAGAAAATAGTTTAAAGTTTCATAAAGCTTTATGTGATTTTTAGAAACTGTAAAGTAAATTTAGAGTTTGGATATTTAACAAAACATTTGGGAATTTTGAAAAAAAGTGAGGAAAATAGTTTAGGGTTTTCTAAAAGCTTTTGGAAATAAACAAAATGATTTAAGGTTTTTAGAAAAAAAAAAGAGTATTTTTTAGGGTTCTTAAGGTTTAGAAAAGACAGAATTAGGGTTCTTAAATTTTAAAAGAAACAGAATTAGGGTTCTTGAGTTTTTAAAAGAAACAGAAGTAACGATTTAAGATTTTTGGAAAACAAAGAAATGAATTAGTGTTTTTAAGGTATTTAGAAACAGAGGAAATCATTTAAGGTTTATTGAAACGAAGATCAAGTTATTACATCTTCAAAGATCAAAGTTTTGTATGTATAGTAGTATGAATCAAAGAAACAAAGCTATGAATAGTTTATGATTAAGGATCAAACCTGCGTAGTTGGTTCCACCAAAAAGTTATTTTCTGGATAAACAAAGACAAAGGCAAGATGGCTGCCTTTGATGGATTGATTGCTTGCTTGCTTATTCCTCTCAAAAATCTGATCGTTTTACTGCCAAGTCCCTTGTTAATCTCCAGATCCTTTTTTCCTTCCTTTTAGTGTTATTTATAGAAAATTTTGGAAGCTTCATTCAAATTGTTTATGGAAACTATAATTAATTAGGAAAAGGAAACCGAAACCAAATAGAATTTGGTTTCGAAAAAAAATTACGTCGGAAAAATTTTGCTAGCGAAAAAAAACTGCTGCGGGCTGCTGTGAGGAACTGTGTCAAAAAATTGCGAGGGGTGGGCTGTGGGCCATTTCGCCTGCAGGAAGCTCCTACGGGTGAAATGGCCCAAGGCCAGTTCGTCCAATGGTTTTCGGCGATGAATTTTTTCATCGTCGATTTATTTTTATTTTTATTTATTATTATTTTTTATTTTTAAAAATTATAAAAAATAAATACTAAAACAAATATTATTTAATTAAGATAACACAAAAATTATTTTGGACTAATTAAAATATATTAAACCGGACTGGGTCAAAAAGTAAGGGTCTATAGAGAGGATCCCCTTTATTCTGATTTTGAAGTGTAAAATTAAACTATTTCCTTTAAACACTGGTTTTTGCTTATTTTATGGTGGATGAATGGATGCCATACTCATACACAATGTAATAGTTCATGCATAATATAAATACTCATATATATTTTCTTAATTGTCATTCATGAAAATCTATCTTGTAAATATTGGTTTACATAAAGGCTAGATTTATTTACTTAAAGTGGAAAACCTAGTAGCGAACCCATCCTTTGGATTTGACTAGTGCCCTTTTTCTTAAACTGGAGTCATAAGGGGTTTTTCTTTAAATTTACTCTCTAAAATCAAATTTAAAGCGGCAACTCTCTTTTAAACTCATGGTTACCCACGTGAGAAGATTGAACACAGAGGTTTTGCATGAACCAATTCCAAATGAGCATTTTAATTCCACAATGGATTGGGTAAGGTACTCGAGGGAGGACTCACACAATAGTGAAGTATGATATGTTTATTTATTTCATGAACACCTCAACACTAATGAATTCTGATATGTTTATTCATTTCAAGAATACTTCCATTTTTTATTTGATTAATACAAGTTAATCTTCATTCACATTCTCTGAGTTTGGGTAAAAATGTAACAAAACTTAAATTAATCTTTTGTTCTTCACCAATATCATTACTAAAGAGTTTAGACAAAGAAAAGAACCAAGAACATATAGATATAAATGGCTAAAATATGTTTCCTTCCTCTCTCTTTTTTATATGTGTTGAAATGAATTTCAAACACAAAATCTTTTTTTGCTTTTGACATTAGGCATGTCAAAGAGATGAAGAAAAAAATTAATGCGTTCTTGCTATAATTAAAGAATTGGCAATGTATTATTCACCAAGTCTTGTATTTAGTTGTTACAAGATTTTTTTTTTAAAAGCCATGTGTTTTCTCATAATTGGGTGGGAGTGCTAGCTCATTATGCTGACATAAAGAGCCTCTGTGCTTGTAACACATATAATATTTGTACAAAAATTAAATCAACAAATGGTTAAATATTGCCAAAATTAAATTGGACAGTTATGTGAAAAATCTTGAAGTCCAGATGGATATTTGAAAAGCACACTCATGTGTTTTTGATATCACATGGGCATGCTCATGGAGAAGGCTTTTATATCTAGCGAGCAAAGGACTGAAGATCTCTGTTAAAAAAAAAGGACTGAAGATCCAAAGGTAATTATTCATGGTCGTGCCATTATATAGAGCACATCAATGAATATTATTATGACATTATTTACTATGAAATCTATCCAGATTTTACCATAATTTCAATCCTAGTCATTTTATGATTCTTCAAAGATCCTATTTAAAGCAACCTTCAATCTTAATTTTAATCATCCTTAGTAATATTGAGTTTTCTTTTGCTACTTGGGATACTTGAGAGAGAAAAGAGGAGGCTAGCTATGAAAATATTCTAGCAAGTTCAAGATCTCCATTCAATCAAAGACCAAGAGTAATGTTTAAAATTTTAAATACTAAACTTTTAAATTAATATTGATAATTGATAGTAAATAGTGATAAAAGCGACATAGATAAGTGATGTAAATAGTGGATCTTAAAATTTACTAAAGAAATTATTTATTTTTACAGTTTTACGAGACTAAAAATCGAATTGGAATCAAAGATTAAGAGTGAGGATGCACCATAGTTAAAATGAGATTGGCCACACTAGATTAAATCATATATATATATATATATGTGGATAGGTGTGTGTATGTGTGGAAACTTCTCCTTCTTTCTTCTCTCTTCTTCTTTCCACACATATCATCACCTTCATCACCAAAACTCCTCCTTTCTTCCTTCTTTTCAAACATTTAGCTAAAATTTAAGAAGAAATCGCATCTAGTTATAAGTTTTTAGAAGGATAAGCTGGAAAAGTTGAGATTATCAATAAGTGATTAAAGAAGAAAAGAGATTTTGAAAGAGGTATGTCCTTATGTATTTTAACTTGCAACTATTTGAATTTCTTTGAATTTTATTGTTTGAATTGGTTGTTTAAGTTATCCTTAATAAGTTATTAATGAAAAGTATTTGATATAGACTCTTTCTATGTTAAAGAAACTAGTTTTTTATTCATTTTTATTATATATTTGGATATATTGTGTTTAAGTGGTTGAGTGTGCGAAACACAAAATTTTACCAAACACAACCAGTGAAACGGCCATGTCACTGGACGTGTCAATGATGTTGTGTTTCAATATTGATGACACGACCAGTAACACACCTGTGTCATTAGGCATGCCATAGCTACTGTGGTGAAAGATAAATGACACGGCCAGTGACACGACTATGTCATTGGGCATATCGTAGCTACTGTAATGTAAGTTAAATGACACGGCCAGAGACGCCCTTTTCATTGGGCATATCAAAGCTTCTATAAGAATGGGCAAACAACACGGTTATTGTACGCCCATGTCATTGGGCATGTCACTTAAAGAAATTGCCCAAAATAACTTTTTCTTTGTCTTTCATCTATAATTCCAGCCAAAAAGATTATAAGTCCTCAAAGTGTAAAGGATTTTTGAAATCAACCCTAACAAGTAGTGTAACAAATTTATTTTGAATATATGATAAATATGTGTGATACCAAGTGTTGATCAAAGAACTACTCCATTGAAGTGCTATACATAATTTAATGTAATTAAAAACTACGGAATTGCCCAAATCATACTGATTTTAGATCTAGCTTGGGATTGAATGGCTAGCCAAAGGGAGGATATCCAAAGTGATAGAGGAAACTTTGTGCCATCAATAAACACTCTGTGTCACCATATTCAGTGAGCATTCGAGCCATAGTGGGCCATTGGCCAAATTTTATACAGTAGGCATTAAATTGCCAATAGTGACCCGTTATCCAAACCTAGGATCTGAGTTTAGTGTGTATGGGCATAATTAAAGAAGTTATCTACATTGAAAATAATGTGTTATATGGTTATTGTTGAATTAATCGATTCTAAATTTAATCTGTTTAATATTTCAAGTTTCAATGAATTTATTAATTTCTTTATTAAACATTCTAAAAGTGATACTTTTTATTATTTCTAAATTATTTTATATATAGTTCTCTTTCCTTTAAATTTTTTTGCATATTGTAAATACATAAGCACCACTAAGCTTTTCTTAGCATGTTAGAATTATTTTCTGATGCTCACATCAAACAAGAAGAGTTGAGACTGCAGAGTGAGAGATATACATTCCTAGTCAACTGCATCACAAAGGTTTAAAGAACAATATTGTGAATATTGTATTCTGCATAGTTCACATGGCAATACTTTATAATTTTGTATGACAGTTGTACAAGTTTGAGAGTAGTTTGAGAATTATAATAATATAAGTTAACAATAGGATTTCTTTATAAACTAACAAATGTATTTTTGTAATATAGGTGTGATTATAATAGTTATTTTAAAAGTTTAATAATTGCTTTAATACATAAAAGTATTTTGGTTTTATTTCTATAATACATATATAGACAAGTGTGAGTATTTAGGTGACATCACCTATGTGGTTAAGTGTATACAGACTATGTAGGGGGTGTTACATTTAGGGGTATCAGAGCAAGTTTAGGCTGTCCTAAGTTGTGGGTTAAAAGAAAAGAGAAATACAAATATCATTGCTATGTGAACTATACAATTAAATAAATATTTGATGCAGCTGATTTGTAATGTTTAAAGGTATAAGATGGCCTTTGAATCCAGTCAAGGTGTGGAGGAACAAGTTGTGTCCTCACACAGTCAAGCTAGTGTGGGGAATCAGCAGCCATCGGAACCTTCTACAGAATAAACTCCTTTAGATCCCCAATTTGTGAGAAATATGGGGAAAGTTCTCAGAAAAATTGTAGGAGTTGCTCCTCCTACACAACCTCCACCGCCAGTGTCCCAAAGATCTCCATTAAAGAGAATTAGGAAATTGGGAGCAGAAGATTTTAAAGCTCGTGATACTGATGAGTCTTCAATAGCAGAGTATTGGATGGAGAGGATTGTGAGAGTTTTTGATATTCTACATTGTACCAATGAGGAAAGATTGGAGTGTGTAGTTTCCTTATTGCATGAACAAGCTTATGCTTGGTGGGATACAAAGTAGAAAGGTGTACCCGCAGGTAGACTCACTTGGGTATTTTTCCAAGAAGAATTTAAAAAGAAATACATTAGTGAAATTTATTTAGAAGAGAAGCATCTGGAATTTTTGTATCTTAAGCAAAGGCAGTCATCTATGTCTGAATATAAGAGGTAGTTTGTTTTCCTCAGCAAATATTTTGTGGAATTAGTTGCATCTGAAGAAGAGAAGTGTAAGCGATTTGAACAGTCAGATCCGGGTGTATTTAGTAGTAATAAGGATTAAAGAGTTGTCCACTCTTGTTAATGAGGTAGTTTCCATAGAAAATGAGATTAAACAAGAGAAGGGAAGAAGACAATAATCAAAGAAGGGATTTTCTAGTGAACAACAACAATGTGGCCAGAAAATAGAGAAATATTCAAGCCCAAACTCAAGGGTCTGGTATAGGAAGTGGAGCTAGTTTTCAAAGGTCTAGAGGTGGTAGGTTTAGAGTGGCTATAGACTCATCTTCAAGGGTTGTTACTACATCTTGTCAATATTGTGGTAAGGGTCATGCAAGTGAGGATTGCTGGTATCAAAAAAGGGCTTATTTGAAATGTGGTTCTTTGGACCATAAAATTAGAGATTGTCCAATGATAAAAGAACTAGAAGTTATTGAAGGACAAAGTTCTATACAGAGGTCTCAGTCAGGCCGTAGGACAGGTAGAGGTGGTTGACCCAGTGTTAGTCAGCAGAGAGGATCCAAAGCAATGGATAGACCTCAGTCTCGAGGCAGTACTCCAGCTAGGGCTTATGCCATGAAAGCTGTGGAAGACCAGGATGCTCCTGATGTTGTAGTTGGTAAATTTTCTTTACTTGGTCTTGATGTGGATGCATTATTAGATTCTAGTTCTGCACATTCTTATATTTGTACAACTATAGCTTTAGGGAAGAGAATGTGTATTGATAAACTTGATTATAAGATAGAAGTTGCTAATCCTTTAGGACATAGTGTAAAGGTAAATAAAGTATATCACAATTGTCCACTTAGAGTTCATGATGTAGAACTACCTGCTGATTTGATTGAACTTCTATTCTATGATTTTGATGTAATCTTAGGAATGGATTGGTTGTCCCGACATCAAGCAGTTATGGACTGCTATAGTAAAGTTATGTCTTTTAAGATTTCAGGTTATGGTGAAATTATAGTTCGAGGAGAAAAACAATTTTACCCTTCTAGTTTGATTTCCACAGCTAAAGCTAGAAGGTTGATTAGGAAGAGGTGTGAAGCTTACCTTGTTTATATTAATGATACACGACATTCAAGTAAGGCTTTGGAGAATATCTACAGTGAGTGAATTTTTGAATATTTTTTCTAAGAAATTACCTGGAATACCACCGGAGAGGGAGGTAGAATTTGTTATTGATGTAGTTCTGAGTTTAGCACCAGTTTCTATTCCACCTTATAGAATGGCACCTCCGGAATTAAAAGAGTTAAAAGTGCAACTATAGGAATTACTTGATAAGGGCTTTATTAGACCTAGTGTATCACCCTGGGGTGCACCAATTTTATTTGTGAAGAAGAAGGATGGTATTTTAAGATTGTGTATAGATTATTGACAATCGAATAAAGTGACTATTAAGAATAAGTACTCATTACCTAAGATTGATGACTTATTTGATCAGTTGAGGGGAGCGGGTGTTTTCTCTAAGATTGATCCTAAATTGGGTTATTATCATATGAAAGTTAAAGACGTAGATATTCCAAAGATAGCTTTCAAAACACGATAAAGACATTATAAATTTTTGGTTGTGCCCTTTTGCTTAACTAATGCTCCAGCAGCTTTTATAAACTTGATGAATTGAGTCTTCAAATCCTATTTAGAATAGTTTGTAGTTGTTTTCAATCATGATATATTGGTTTGTTCCAAAAATAAAGAGGAGTATAATAAGCATTTGAGAATTGTACTGCAAACACTAAGGGAGAATCAATTGTATGCTAAACTATCGAAATGTGATTTTTGGCTGGCGGAAGTGGCATTTCTAGGTCATGTAATATCATCTAATGGTATTCATGTGGATTCTAGTAAAATTGAGACTATTTTGAATTGGCAGCCACCAAAGAATATAACAGAAGTCCAAAGTTTTCTTGGGTTAGCTTGTAATACCCCTAATTTTTAAATATTAAATAAAATAAATTAAATTTGAATACATTAAATAAATAATTTAAATGAAATGAAAGAATTTTAAGTGAAATGTATATTTGAAATATATTTAAAGTAAATATGACATATACATATACCAAACATATACAACACATATAAAAGAATAATTAATATATATATATATAATGGAAAGAGAAGATATTTTCTTCTTCTTCTCTTCTTTTGCTCCTTTTTGCTGTGAGTTAGAGAGAGAGAGTAAGGAGAGTTTGATCTTCTACCATACACCAATTTTACAAGGGATTTTAAGGATTCAAGTGAAGATTTTGAGGATTCTTCATCAATTGGTAAGTTCCTTTATCATTTTTCAAGTTTCTTTGGAATTATATGGAAGAACATGACATTTGGATTTTGGGGATTTTGTATTAGTATGTTTTGATGGCTTATTTGAATATGTATGAAGATGTTGTAAGTAGCTAATGATGATTTTTAAGGTTGGATTGAAAAAGAAGAGATTTCTTTTCTTTCTTCTTCTTTGAATGTGTTATGAGAGGAAGTGATAATTGATTGAATAAGATGATAGTTATGATATGTTGGAGTTATATAAATGTTAAATTTATGGGAGAATTATGGATATAAACTAAGATGATGATTTAGGGTGTTGTATTATTGAGTTTAGAATGATTGTGTTCATATGGTTGAGAGTTCGGAATGCAGATTTTGCCTGACATGGCTAGTGACACGGCCATGTCGTTGGGCTTGTCAATGGTGCTGAGTTCCACGTTGATGACACAACCACTAATACGGCCATGTCCCTGAGTGTGTCGTAGCTTCTATAAGGCAAAATAATTGACACGGCCATTAACACGCCCATGTTATTAGGCATGTCAAACATTCTGTGAGGCAGAATGAATGACACAGGTAGTGACATGCCCATGTCATTGGACGTGTCAAAGCTTTTGTGTGATTGGGTTAGTGACACGGTCAGTAATACACCCTTGTTGTTGGGCATGTCACTTGAGAATAACTTTTTCTTTGTTTTCCATTTATAATTCCTATTTAAATGATTTGATGCTAATAATACCTTAGAATGTGATATTAAATGGTTGTTTATGATCACATTTGTTATAGGCATTAAGAGAGAGTAGTTTGACCCTAGTGTTGAAGGGCAACTTGGAAGAGAAGATTAGAGGAAGTTTTAAAGCTTGTTTTGGAGTGTTTCCTACGGTATGTACAAACTCTTAATAAATGGAATGTGGTTGCATTGCATTTAGCCTAACACATTTTGAATGAAAAATGTGTTAAGCTACTTGATACATTAAGTACTTATGAATATGGTGCTAAGACATGTGAATTGCTATGTATGCATTATTATGTATTGTGAAAAGCCATAGTTAGTGGCTAAATTGAATGAAATATGAACTATGTGCAAAATATGAAAATGATCCAAAATATTTGGGTAATGTGGTTTGTTGTGTATACAGTAAAGATAGTATGTAAAGCCATTGTTCATGGCTAGATTGTATAAAATGAGATACATTATGATTATATGATGATGTTGATATAAATGAAATAAATGAGGCAATATGACTAGCTTGGTCATGAGAAAATGAGAAAGAGGTTGATAATAGAAAAATAAAATAATTGTGTGCCTAGTATGTTATTCAATTTTCAGAGTTGTGTGTTTGGCGGCATGCCTATATTTGCCTATAGGGCTAGATGTTTGGCATCACTGTGAAAATATTTTTAAGGTGAAAAGATCGGGTCGTAAGCCTCAGAAACAAGTCCTTGAAGCTGGGCTGGGTGAAAAGACCGGGTCGTAAGCCTAGGCCTAGTTGGACTGATACATTAATATTTTGCCTTCGGGGCTAGACACATGGTGTCATTATGGACCAAAATGGTAACTCTAAGAATTGAATGATGTATTAGTTATTTGGGCCCATGCTTGTGTATGTGTTGATGTGAATTATCAAGTGATGAAAGCATATATCCAAAAGTGATGTTCAATATTATGTGATGACATAGCATATGAACATTCTGCATTGCCATTGTTTCTGAATTTTATTATTATCAAAGTTTGTACCACTAGGCTTTGGCTTAGGGCGATTATAATTCATCACGCAGGTGACAAGGGTGATCTGGTAGAGCTAGAGAGTTCTACTAGGCTAGATCGGGTCTAGATTTTTGTTGGTTGAGCTTGAAGCGTATTGCTACATCAAGAACAAAGTCACTTTGCCTGCATGTATAAATCTTATATTAAAGTATATTTTAATATTATATTTTGAGAATATGTATATATACTATAAATTATAAAGAGTGATTTAAATAATGAAGTAATGTGAGGTATCATGTATTCTAATACATATATATATCTGTATAAATACAAATATTTTGAGTAATAAGGGAATATGGAAGTTTTTATTAAACTGGATTGTGATATTTTTATATCGTATATGCGTATTTTACATACTAGAGTGTGTGTGTGTGTATTATACATTTATAGGGTATAAGAGTGTTACATAGCTGGTTACTATAGAAGATTTATACAAGGGTTTTCGAAGATAGCACTTCCTTTAACTAAGCTTCTTAGAAAAGAAACTAAATTTGAATGGAATACCAGTGTCAAGCTAGTTTCGAACAATTGAAGTCTATATTGACTGAAGCGCCTGTATTGACACAACCGACTCCAGATAAAGATTATGTTATTTATAGTGATGCTTCTCATCAGGGACTTGGCTATGTATTGATGTAAGAGGGTAAAGTAATTGCTTATGCTTCTAAGTAATTAAAATCTCATAAATTGAATTATTCTACACATGATTTGGAGTTGGCTGCTATTGTATTTTCTCTTAAGATCTGGCGACATTACTTGTATGGTGAAAGGTGCTATATTTTCATTGATCATAAAAGTTTGAAATACTTACCAACACAAAAAGAACTAAACTTAAGGCATAGGAGGTGGATGGAATTGATCAAAGATTATGATTGTATCATCGACTATCATCTTGGGAAAGCTAACGTGATAGCTGATGCTTTAAGTCGAAAGACTTTAGCAGATATATTGTATATAAATATTATAATACTATATGTATATATAAATTAAATAAACTAAATGACATAACATGTTATGTTCGCAGAATTAAGGGTTAAACCAATCATAAAGCAAAAATTGATAGAAACTCAGAAACAAGATCAAAAGTTATTGGAAATGTTAAAATAAGTGCGTAAGGTGAAAAGCCAGATTATGTTGTGTTAGAAAACGGTGGATTGTATTATGGAGCTCAATTGTGTGTACCTGATGTGAAGGAACTAAAGGAGTGTATACTTGGTGAAGCTCATACTACTAAGTATACTATACATCCCGGAAGCAATAAGATGTATCAGAATTTGAAGTCTCATTATTGGTGGCCTGGTATGAAGAGAGATATTATTGAATTTGTGACTCGGTGTTTAGTGTGTCAACAAGTCAAAGTAGAACATCAAGTTTCGTCGGGTCTTTTGCAACCTATATCAATACAAGAATGGAAGTGGGAGAGAATCACCATGGATTTTATGACTGGTCTTCCAAACACCCAAAAGAAGCATGATACAATTTGGGTAATTACTGATCGATTAGCCAAATCAGCTCATTTCCTTCCCATTCGAGTTGATTATTCAATGGATAGACTTGCTAAATTGTATATTAATGAGATAGTCAGGCTTCATGGAGTACCAATGTCTATTATTTCATATCGAGACCCTCGTTTTACTTTAAAATTTTAGGAAAGTTTTTAGAAAGCATTGGGCACTCGACTCCATTTTAGTACTGCTTTTCATCCACAGACTGATGGTCAATCGAAAAGGGTGATACAAGTACTTGAAGATATGCTTAAAAGTTGTGTAATCGATTTTGAAGTTAGCTGGGATAGATATTTGCCTTTAGTAGAATTTGCCTACAACAATAGTTATCAAACGAGTATTGGAATGGCGCCATATGAAGCACTCTATGGAAGGAAGTGTAAAACTCCATTGTGTTGGGTGGAATTGAATGAGAGCAAACTTGTGGGACCTGATCTCATAAGACAAACTGAACACAAAGTGAAGCTTATAAAGGATCGATTACAAATTGCAATGGATAGACAAAAATCTTATCTAGATTTGAAACGGCGTGATATTGAATATAGTGTGGGAGATAAGGTATTTTTGAAAGTATCACCGTGGAAGAAGGTTCTTCGCTTTGGAAAGAAAGGTAAACTAAGTCCTAGATTTATTGGACCATATGAAATACTTGAATGTATATGTCCAGTAGCTTATCGACTAGCTTTGCCTCTAGAACTGGCTAAGATTCATAATGTATCCATGTGTCAATGCTTAGATGATATAGATTAGATCCTTCACATGTGATTCAAAAAGAGTCCATTGAAATTCGACTAGATTTGAATTATGAAGAAGAACCAGTTACTATCTTAGCTCGTGAAATAAAGAAGTTGTGTAATAAGTGCATTCCTTTAGTGAAGTGTTGTGGAGAAATCATTCGATAGAGGAAGCCACTTGGGAAAGCGAAAAGATAATGAGACAGTAACACCCTCAATTATTTCAAGCATCCATAACAGGTAAATTTCGAGGATGAAATTTCTTTAGTGATGGAGAATTGTAATGTTTAAAATTTTAAATACTAAACTTTTAATTTAATATTGATAATTGATAGTAAATAGTGATAAAAGTAGCATAGATAAGTGATGTAAATAGTGAATCTTAAAATTTACTAAAGAAATTATTTATTTTTACAGTTTTACGAGACTAAAAATCGAATTGGAATCAAAGGTTAAGAGTGAGGATGCACCGTAGTTAAAATAAGATTGGTCATGCTAGATTAAACCATATATATATGTGGACAGGTGTGTGTATGTGTGGAAACTTCTCCTTCTTTCTTCTCTCTTCTTCTTTCCATGCATATCATCACCTTCATCACCAAAACTCCTCCTTTCTTCCTTCTTTTCAAAAATTTAGCCAAAATTTAAAAGGAAATCACATCTAGTTATAAGTTTTTAGAAGGATAAGCTGGAAAAGTTTAGATTATCAACAAGTGATTAAAGAAGAAAAGAGATTTTAAAAGAAGTATGTGCTTATGTATTTTAACTTGCAACTATTTGAATTTCTATGAATTTTATTATTTGAATTGGTTGTTTAAGTTATCCTTAATAAGTTATTACTGAAAAGTATTTGATATGGACTCTTTCTATGTCAAAGAAACTAGTTTTTGATTCATTTTTATCATAGATTTGGATATATTGTGTTTAAGTGGTTGAGTGTGTGAAATACAGAATTTTGCCTGACACAGCCAGTGACACAGCCATGTCATTGGACATGTCAATGATACTGTATTTTAATATTGATGACACGACCAGTAACATGTCTGTGTCATTGGGTGTGTCATAGCTATTGTGATTAAAGATAAATAATACAGCCAGAGACATGCTCGTGTCCTTGGGTGTGTTGTAGCTACTGTAATGCAAGTTAAATGACACGGCCAAAGACACGCCCGTGTCATTGAACGTATCAAAGCTTCTATAAGAATGGGCAAACAACACGGTCATTGACACTCCTATGTCATTGGGCATGTCACTTAAAGAAATTGTCCAAAATAACTTTTTATTTGTCTTTCATCTATAATTCCAGCCAAAAAAATTGTAAGTCCTCAAAGTGTAAAAGATTTTTGAAATCAACCCTAACAAGTAGTGTAACATATTTATTTTGAATATACGATAAATATGTGTGATATCAAGTGTTGATTAAAGAATTGTTCCATTGAAGTGCTATACATAATTTAATGTAATTAAAAACTACTGAATTGCCCAAATCATACTGATTTTAGATCTAGTTTGGGATTGAATGGCTATCCAAATGGAGGATATCCAAATTGGTAATGGGCACTTTGTTCCATCAATGGACACTCTATGTCACCATATTCAGTGGGCATTCGTTTAATAGTGGGCCATTGGCCAAATTTTATACAGCAGGCATTAAATTGCCAACAGTAACCCATTATCCAAATCTAGTATCTGAGTTCAATGTGTATGGACATAATTAAAGAAGTTATCGATATTGAAAACAATGTGTTATATGGTTATTGTTGAATTAATTGATTCTGAATTTAATCATGTTTAGTATTTCAAGTTTCAATGAATTTATTAATTTCTTTATTAAACGTTCTAAAAGTCATACTTTCTATTATTTCTAAATTATTTTATGTATAGTTCTATTTCCTTTAAATTTTCTTGCATATCACTCACTTTGCTTAGCTTATTAGAATTATTTTCTAACGCGCAGATCAAACAAGAAGAGTTGAGACTGCAGAGTGAGAGATATAAGTTTCTGGTCAACTGCAACACAAAGGTTTAAAAAACAATATTGTAAATATTGTATTCTGTATAGTTCACATGGCAATACTTTATAATTTTATATGACAGTTGTATAAGTTTGAGAGTAGTTTGAGAATTATAATAATGTAAGTTAACAATATGAGTTCTTTATAAATTAACAAATATATGTTTGTAATATAGGCATGATTATAATAGTTCCTTTAAAAAGTTTAATAATTATTTTAATGCATAGAAGTATTTTGGTTTTATTTTTATAATACATATATAGACAAGTGTGAGTATTTAGGTGACATCACCTATGTGGTTAAGTGTATATAGACTATGTAGGGGCTGTTACACTAAGACCTATAGAGTTTTTCTTCACTCTTTTCATCTCTTTTATTTATTTCAATTTAAGTTATTCTTCATGTTCAAGTACAATTATTTCTTATTCTTTATTTTTGTATCAATTTTGATTACGAGTAACTAAAACCTTAAGTGGGGTTAGATTTATCTTTTGACTCTCCTATGGTGTGTTTATTAATATTTTGATTAAATTTTCATTCTCTTTGACTATTCTTATTATCTTTGTGCTTATTATTTGTGATTATTTGGTCAATAATTGCATGAACTAAAATGTTATGTAATGTAGCAAGAGTAAAAACATAATATTAGTTCAAAGAAATAATAACCTTAAGGAATTTTTTGCTTAGAGATAAGAAATTTACTTAGGCAATTGTTTAAGGATCTTCATGGATCTTAAATGGTTAAATTAATTATTGTGATCACGAGACTAAATATAGGAATTAAGCTTTAGATCTTTAGATAGAATAACACTTAATTAAAGAATATTCAATCAATAATAAAAGAAAATAAATTTGAGTTAATAATTTAGGAAAATCATAGAAAATCAATTGAAAAGATCTAACTCTATGAATTTAAATATAAGAAGTCAAATTTAATTAATCTAGTTTCATTAACTTAGTTTTAGAATTAAGTTTACTTTTTTTAGTTTTTCAAATAATCAATAATTAGGTAGTTTGGTACTTGAATTTTGCACCTTCCTCGTGGGATCAACACTCACTCATGCTATATTACTGTCGCGATGCTATGCACTTACAATAGCCTAGGCCAGTGGCGGAACCAGGTGAGGTCATGTGAGGTCGCACAACCCCCCCTGGCTGGCCGACCGGAAGCACATGTGAGGGGGAGCGGGGAGCTTCCTTGGCTGCTGGTTGTACAGCCGCTGCAACAGAGCCCCCTCTTCCGGCAATGACGGTGGAAATTTTGCCCCCCTTGGTAAGTCGCTAGTTCCACCACTGGCCTAAGCCAAGCGCAACAAGAACTTGCATTCCTTGAGCTTCTATGTAACAGGTCTTAAAGGCTAACTTCTTGTGGTGCGAAGCCAGTTGAACCTTCAAAAATTCAAGATTTCAAATCTTCAAATTGGAATATGCGTGCCATGTTGGGAATGGGCATTGAAATAACTTTGTTTTGAAATGCCATTTCTTAGGGTGCCCTCAAAAATTCAAATATTTAAATCTTTCAAGTTGGAACATGCATTGCATGTTAGGAACAAACATTTGAGTAGCTTTTGTTAGAATTTGTAGGAGTGGCCATGGTCTAGAATGAGCATGCGATAAAAGAAACAGATGTGAAGCTTTGCTTCTGCTTGAAAAATGCATTATTGGAATGGGAGGAATAGGCACTCCATATTTCGAATGTTTGTGGCAAAAGGTTCTATTTGAATTTGCATGATTTGGATTTTTCTGAAACATGCATTTCATTGTCAAAATGAATGTTCAATGAATCTTACCTGAAATACACTAACAAACACTACGAAATACTTTCTCGTTCTTTGTGTTAGTAATATGTGCATATAAATAATTTATTTTTGGCATAATTAATATTTTAACATACAAAGATAGCAGTTTAATTCTAGTTGCTCCATAGTAATTATTTGAGATTATAAAACATATGTATAGATGATAATGCAAAGTTTAAAAGAAATATATGAATAGATAATGTGCTTCGCTTATGTGAGAAATCTAATATGCTCTGAAATGGCCCATTGATGATAGTATGACATAATAGATTGATCCAGGGCATGGAACAAATAGTTGCTAGTGGTGGTTGATTTTATGTGAGTGCAATTTTTGTCTTTAGGGTATATATTGAGATAGATTTCAAATATGTGCTGGATTCTTTAAGTGCATGGTGGCCTGAATTCTATCCATGCCTTAAGACAGTTGCAACTCGCAAAGTAAGTTGTGACATAAGAAGAAATTTCCCGCTTTGTGTGCAATCATCCTCTCTCGCTCTGCCTGCAATCATCCCTCTCTTTCTTCTATCTCTCATTGTCCGCCACCATTGTCCCTCTTCCTTAGACCCTCACTCACTCTTCTCTCTCTCTCGCTCTCTCAGGCTCTCTCGATTTCTCACTCCCACTCTCTATCTTTCTCAAGTTTACTGTTTTTTATTTTTTATTTTTCATTGTGATTTTTAGTTTAATTATTTTTTTAGACTATGAATTTTCATTTGTTTTTCTATTTAATGATTTTTTTTCATATTTTTATTGATTTTATTTAAAATTTTCATATTTTTTTATTTCTTTTTTTTGCCTTTCATTTCTAGTTTTTTTTTTCAATTTATGTTCTATTTTTTATTTTTTCATTTTATGGTTTTTTTGGAATTTTTTTATTTTTTATTCTATTTTTAATTTCTAATTCATTTTCTTTTTTAATTTGATTTTTTATTTGTTTCAATATTCACACTACAAATTTCTTCTTGAATATTGTAGATTGATTTGAATGTCCATTGTAGAAAGCTAGAACAACAACAAAAAGAAAAAAGAAAATTACACCATTTACTACTTTTTAATTTTCATTTTCATTTTCATTTTTACTGCTTTTACTTCTTTTTTCATTTTTAACTTTTTTTTTTTCAATTTTAGGCTAATTTTTATTTTTCTTTTAAAAAATACAGTGAATCCTCCAAATACCATTATTTCTGCTCTTTCCTTTTTTTTTTTCTATTTCTGCAACGATGCTCTATTCTACTGTCCCTCTCTTCTTGCTCTCTTACTGTGATACAATCCTTAATTTATTTAGAATATGAAAAATATGGTCTTTTAATGTTTTCATAGGATTCTCATTTGCTAAAGTTAGCAGTGAAGAAGCTCTTTTCAACCAATCATAAGTGAAAACTTTCAAATTTAGCATTTCTTTTTCCATATGGATTAGAACGTCTAATAATGTTTTGCAATCACTAAGATCTTCTTGAAGACTTGCGGTTTTAACTAATGAGGCAACAAGGAAATGGACTTCAAGCAATCAGGTCCTTATGGAAATTGCTTGTTAATTAATCCAAAAGGAAATGATGGTTTTTATCCATATTTTTTATTTTTGATTTCTTGTTAGTAAAATTAAGTAATTTGGTAAACCATTGACTTGAGCAATCATATTTGTAATTAATTTAGATTGATTAATGTTCTTATACTTCATTTTCGCCATTTTCAATATGAGTAATTTTATATGCAAGTTAATTCTACAAATAACATTAAACTTTTTTTTTTTACTGAGCTTTTGTTATTTATTGATTAAATAAGAGAATTGGTATAACCCATTTTTAGTTAAATCAGATTAGAAAATTAATCATGTTGAAATCTCACTGGTATTTCCATCAAAGCCTTGCACAGATGATTTTATTGGAACGAAACTTGAATGTTTCTGTAAATTGAGATATATACTGTAAAGGTCAGTTTGTAAATCATTTTTTTTTTCTTGGTTTCAAATGTATTGATTGAAAAAAAAAATTTCTACAAATATAATTCACTCCACATATTTTATAAAATACTTTAAATAAATTATTTTTTAATTTTTTATATTTTTATTAAATTCAACAAATTATATTAATTTATATATGAGTTTATATTATATATAAATAACTAAATAATAATAATAATATAGGTTATTATATATTGTAAAATAATAATAGTATACGTTATATATATATGCATATATTATATATAAATAACTAATGAATGATAATATATATTGGTATATGTATGCATGTGTTAATTATAGAATAATAATATATATCAATATATATTAATTATAGAATAATAATATATGTAAATATATATTAGCATATATTAGAAAATATATATTTTTTGACTTTTAAATTTTATGTGTTATGTGTATTAGATTTTTAAATTTTTATTTAATAATATTAAGCCTATAAATAATATGAATTAATAATTTTAATTTTTTTTTTTGACAAAAGTTAAATGTGTCTATTAAATTATATTAAAATGGCGTGAATTGCCGCTCAATCTGAAAACTACAAATGCTTTACACGTGCTTGGTTAATAAAATTGCCTTTTTTTACACTCACTATATTTTTTCTACTTTTTCTTAGCTGTCTATTCATTAGTAAAATTTTATATTAATTTTATATCAAAAGACATGAGACATTATATTTAAACAATTGATTTTAAAAAAAAATTTAAATTTAGGAATTTAAACAATTGATTTATTTTTAAAAATTATATTATTTAAAACATGAAATAATTTAGGAATTTAAAAAGTATTTTTTTTTAATAATTTTAATAATTTTATAATAAAAAATAATATAATACTTAACATTTTTAAATTGGTATCACAAATTTTTTTATTAATTTTATTTTATCATTAAAAATTTTAATATGAAATAAAACTTAGAACTCATTAGATAAATCATTACAAGTGAAAGGTTTTTAGATTGAGAATTTTTTTTCCTATAATTGAAAATTCAAATTCTTTACTAGCTCAATGGAGAAAAATTTCTATGTATATTTTTTTTTCTTTTTTTTTCTCATTTAGAGTATGAAATAAAAGAGGATTTAATATGTTATGATTCTCCTAATAATTATGGTTTATTTTTTTATTTGAATCAATGATATTAATTTAAAATGTTAAATATATAAGGAAAGCAAGAATTTGGAGAGAAATAATTATTCCAAAAAATCCAAATTGTGTAATTAGTCTGGCTAATTTTTAAAATGACATTGTGATAATTGTAAAGATATAAATAAAATATATACATATTACTTTAAATTTCGAAATATTATAGCTATGACTTTTGATTATAAAAATTAAATATAAAAATATATATAACTAGTAAAAATTAAAAGAATTAGAAAATATTTACATTTTATTTAAAGAAAAATATATAAATTATATTTTAAAAAATTTATAGGAGAACTATATAATATTGCAATTTTTAAAAGTAAATTATATATTATATGATTTTTTTTTGGTGCTAATGAATGAAACTCTTAAAAAAAATAAAGACTTCAAATAATAGCTTAAAAAAAAGTTATTTTGATAAATAAAAAAATTGGCAACAAATAATTTGGACTATTTTATTAGGGTAAAGTAAATAAATTTTTATTTTTATTATTTGTTTTTAAATAAAAAACAACTTTCAAAAAAAATCTGTCATATTTTCAAGAAAATTTAATTTTCAAATTGACACGTAGCAACAAGTTTTTATTCACACAATTTTGAAGGCGCATGTTAAACATGCATTTAATAATCCATATAATTGAGGAATTCAGTATCAATAAAAATTTAAAATTTTAATTTTCAAAATATATAAAATTTAAAAGTTAAAAAGATTTTTTTATACGTTATATACAAATAACTAATAAATGATATTTTATAAATAAAAGGTAATATATTTTTTTAATGATCCAACCTTTCACTAAAAGTGGTTATCTCATTTTTAAATTCAAAACTATATGACTAAAGTGGTTATCTCATTTTTAAATTCAAAACTATATGACTTAATTGAATTGGACCGAATTATAAAAAAATTAAATTGGGTCTTAAGCTTTAAAATGAAGCCCGATTATATTTGAAATCGAGTTTATTTTTCTCAAGCCAGCCCAACTCAATTTAAAAAATAATATATTATTAATTACATATTATATATATTATATTGTTATAATATTTATATATTATTTTATTATTTATTCATATATTTATATATATCTTGAAAGAAAAAGCCGGCGTCTCTTGTTGCTTTTTCTTTATCATATATATTATATTAATATTATTGTAATATTTATATATTATTTTATTACATATTTATGTATTTATATATATAAATATCTATTATCTAAAAAAAGCTGCAAGAGTGCATATTGTACATACATACATATATATATATACATACATATATATATATACATATATATATATATATAGAAAACAACGTAATCTTTGTTTTTTTTTATGGAAAACCCTTCTGCAGCATTTGTTTTAAAATATATATTATATAAATTAAAAAAAAAAAAGTTCGTAACCTAATCTGCTGGCTCGGTTGGCCCAGCCTTGGCCCAGCCAACCCAAGGTGCGGGCCAAGATGTTCTGGGCCAGAATTTAGATTAGAGAAAAATTCAATCCAAAAATACCCTTATCTTTCGCCATAATTTTGAAAAAAAAAATTGTCTTAAAGTTTTTTTTGAAGTATTTTTAAAAACAATTTTTTCAAAAATTATTTTTGTAATTTTCCAAAAAAAAAATCATTCATTGTAAACCCGACGAAACTGAGCGGCTCAAGTTTATTTGAAGACACGAGTGGAGTTGCAGAAGAACCAAAAACTGTAACCAATCCGGATACACCCCTACTCACGGTACTAAAAAATTTTATATTCAGATTAGAAATTCACAGTGATGATAAATATAGATTGTCAATTCAAAATATTGGTTATAAATTGGAGGATTAGATATTTCGATAACACCTAATGGCGTTTGTGCAAATAATTTCTTTAGGTAAAATAGGAATTTTTCTAACTAACGACTAAATATAATCATACGACCAAGTTAATTTGTGATCATATTTGCAATTAAGTGCTTGGCGTCCCTGGCCATGTTCAAAAGTTAATGAAAAAAATGGGGAAATACACGACTTTAGCCAATCAATGAATTTATCCTCTTTGTTATCTCTTTCGAACAAAAATTATGAGTCCTTGCTACTAGTTTAGGAATAAAGAACTATGACCTTCAGCATTCAAGTGCTCTAGAAACTGTGAAGGAACAAATAAGATAATTCGCTTTTGTTTTAGGTTAATTTTTTCTAAGTTGATATAACTTAAGAAAAAAAAATAGCAGTTTAAACACTTAGATTGATAAAAATAAAATAAGAAAAAAACATTATTGTTATAGTATCATGGAATTTATGATATAAATTTATAATGGGTTATTCCAAACCCAAGGGAGACACCAAAGGCAAAAGACCCTAATTTTTTATCTCAATCTCTAATATAACTGCATCTTCACTCTGAAAAGCCTGAAAAAGAACTGCCTCAATAGGATGCCCATGCCTGCTCAGTTGGTTTTGCCACTGGACCAGTAATCATGGTGACTGATAAATTTGACCCAAACCAGCCAACTTTCTCCAGCAGCTTACCGATTAGGTCACCTGCTATATAAGAAGCACCTGAGGCCATGACTCCTATGCTGACATAGTATAATACAGTGCTGATATAAGACTTGGGCTGCCGCCGAACATGAGCCTTTCCAATGCTGAGTAAAATAATGCATACAAGCGAAACACCTCCAACCAGTCCAAGCTTGAGATCTTTATTATCACTCCTATGAAATGAGAAGCCGTAGATGACAGGAGGCACCATGCCAAAAATGAGGAATGATATGATAGCTACTGTTGCATGAAGTAAAAAATTATCCCTTTGTCCTAGTGTTTCTTGGTACCGGTCGTTTATTTGGTTGGAAGACCCACCCAAGGAATCATTCTTCAGCTCAATAAGCTGTAAAAAGGAAAATTAGATAGAACAGAAAATTAAGGCACAAACTGCATTTATTTCTTTATACCTATCATGGTTTCAAGTGCAAGATAAAACCAGTACATACTTTCAAACAAATTAAGATTGATCTAGATTCACTGCATGACACAAAATTAGTATATTATATATATATATATATATATATGCACACAAATATTGAATGATGCCTTAATGAATTATCATATGATAAATAAAATGTAGAATGGGTAGGAAAATAACCCAAGTAGCAACTGCAGCATAATCTGTATTGACCAATAGTAATTTCAAAAAGCTTCTATTGAAAATAAAATTAGTGGAAGGGGAGGGTGGAAGAGTCAGGTCGGGGAATTAGAGAAAACAAAAACAAGGAGGCTAAAACACCGATTAGCCCAACAGTTTAAAATAAAAGAACTTGGTAGGCTCAAATACTTTTCTTTTTTTTTTCTGGAATTGAGGTTGCATATTCAAAACAAGGAATATTTCTATCGCAAAGGAAATATATCCTTAATCTTCATAAGGAAATTAGAAAAATTGGCAGCAAGACTTCAAGTACTCCTGTAGATCCGAATCACAGAATTGGTGGAGATAAAGAATGGAGCAGGGGACAAAGGGTGTCAAAAGTGTTGGAAGGAAGATTAGTTTATTTATCCCGTACCAGACTGGATATAGTATATGTTATGTATTGTAGGTTAGTTCATGCATGAACCAAGAGAAGGAAGCAGCGCAAAGAATTTCCCAGTACTTGAAGGTTATTCCAGTGCAACTATGCTGGGTCTACAGTGAATCGAATGTCTATATCAAGCTATTACAAATTTGTAGCAAGAAATGTGGTCACTTGGGAGGAGTAAGAGGCAAAATGTTGTCGTTCAATCAAGCGCTAAAGCTAATTTTGGGCTATGACACATGGCATTTGTGAATTCTTGTGGATAAAGACTATTTTGAATGACCTTAAGATTAAATGAAGTGGACCAATGAGGATATATTTTGACAACAAAATTGCAATCAGCATAGCCCTTAATGCAGCCCAGCATGACCGGATCAAATATATCGAAATCGATAGACATTTCATAAAAGAGAAATTAGGCAGCAAATTGATAAGCACCTCCTTTGCCTTTTCGAAATCAACTGGCTGATGTCTTAACCAAAGGTCTTCCCAAAGCAAGATTCCAGGAATTAACAAACAAGTTAGGAATGAAGGATACAGATTCACTAGCTTGTAAAGGAGTGCTGGAGATTCCTGCAATCTTCTCAACTAAATCCCTCATTTTGCGCATCTTTAGTCTATATATAGTATAGTATGATTTGCTAGTTGATTTTCTTTTATTTAGTTGATTATTTCCTTCATAAGATTATGTAATCGGGACATATTTATCAATTAGGGGTCTACAGTTGTTGTATAAATACTGTCAAATTATTCCTAAGAAATATGAGAAAACAATCCACCATTTTTCAGATTGCTATATTAAAATTTTATTGTATTAATAAGCACAAAATTTTTACTCGATATACTCATTTAAGAAGTGAAGACAGAATATCACTCACATTGTGACCTATGATGAAAAGTCCCCCAATCAAATTTGCCAATCCCAGAGCTAATATATTCACTGCAGAAATGCAAGATCTACAAGATTACAAATTGCTGATACATGTAAGTTTAAGCAAAATATAGAAAAGAGCATCTAACAAAACTTAAAAAATAGAATACAGCAGATTACGTTTAAGCAAAAGGAAAGCTTCTTAGCCAACTGGAATTAACAGAATTCAAATTCATATGCATGCCAAATTCAATACAATAGCATGAACTGGTTAAGCTGTACATTTTTCTTGTTGACGTCGTCAAATGTACAAGTTATGTTATCACCATTCAGTGAAAACTATGAAGTTGTGAGGTGATGCTTCTTCTCATCTTGTGTAGAGTTACCACAAATCAGGAATTCATAATACAGTACCATCAGCCAAAGTTAGCAAGATTTTTGGAAGTGTAAATACAATGTTCTGTAGATAAGAGACTTAAGCCTCTATGATGGTTTATGACTGGATAGCTCAGTGAAGTCACATGGCATACTATAATAATATATTTGAACCTACAAAACTAGATGGTTTTGTTCAGTTAATTCATATTTACTGTAGATTAGCATTCAGGAAAAGAAAACTAATGCTTACACGTAGCAGAACCAGCACCAGCTGCAGATGACACAACGCCTAGACTCGTGATGGATTCTACTAAACCACCATAAACAATGCTTTTCAAGATATCCACAGTAACTTCAGCACCTCTTTGTTCACTCATATATGTATGGGTCCCACTTTGCAGCAAGCTCACAATTCCTGTCGAGTCATCAATATTTTGTGCCCTTTGAGAAGCTGCAGGTTCTGGTGACCTTGTTTCAACATTAATTATTACATAACTCCCTGCATCATATCATCATGTCAAAAAAATCTACAAACAAAAAGTTCATGCTAGCATGTACACAGAGATTAAGCAAGGGCAAACATCTGAGGAAATTATCAGCATCACACCAGGTTATTAGGTTTTGGACACATGAAAACAATAAGCTTTCATGCAGATGCTAATCTAATACATCTGTTGGATTTTGGAAGGCTGAAAATTCACAAAAACAGACACAGCACACACAGCAATTACATAGAAAATCATGTTCAGCAAACTGAACCTCCTAGGGCTGTCTGCATTCATTTATTTTCTTAGAGTTAACACTAACATATAGTTCAGGATTTCTAGTACAAAAACAGATAATATTCATGCCTTAACCATGTTAGACCCTTATTATATATACCTGTGTTCTTTTCCACAGAATCAACTGCTCGCTCTCCAACATTAAGTTTGAGTTTTTCAAGAATTGGAGTTCCTTGGCTTGAAGAAAACATAGCAT
Source organism: Garcia nutans (assembly GCA_947685225.1). NCBI lineage: Eukaryota > Viridiplantae > Streptophyta > Magnoliopsida > Malpighiales > Euphorbiaceae > Garcia > Garcia nutans. The sequence continues at coordinate 34,212,437 of CANTUV010000013.1, forward strand.
CTTTTATAGTTTCATGTTGTTCAACAACTGAATCAAGTTCACCTTCACTGAACAATTGTGGGGGCAATTCAGTGCCTTGTACTGATGAAGCTTGATCATTTTGAACAGGTTGTTCCCCTGCCACTGCTGTGTTGGCATTCTTGTATATTTCTACCTGTGACTCGGGCATCAAAGACTTGAAAGTTGAAGACACTAGAGAATTCACTCCATCTTGGGGATGTCCCTGTGAGGCATCTGCAGCAAGTTCTCCTGAGTTAACCCCAGTGATAGGAAGAGGTGCTCCTGAATGACCCTTCTTATATAACATATTATCTGCAGAACATTGAGAGTTTAAATGTTTAACAATAACCAATATGGAATTGTTCAATACAGCACCAAATGGAAAAAAAAAATGTAAACTCAAAAATATGCACTGTTACAGTACATTTAGCCAGCCATCTGACAGAAAAGTGAAAGTACCTTTAACTTATCCTCCTGGTTCAGTGTTATGCAGCAACAATATTCCAAATAAACTACCTATTTCCAGAAATACTACAGGAATACACTTGCAAAGAGACTGGAAAAGTTGTGACAAACATAAATGTAGAAGAGCAGGACTTGTTATTAATTTGATGAAGAATGGTTATCAACATCCAAAGTTGAGAAACATAAATAAAGACAACAAACATTTTCAGGCCTGTACAGACAGCAAACTATAAAACTACCCAGATCAAGAGTAAACATCAACATTCAACAGGGAGATACATGCCACTTTCCAATCTTGATAGCCAAAAAGTGGATAAGGTAACGTAAAGAAATGGAAAAAGAAACATACAATGCCCATATGTCTCAGTGATGGGCACTACCTAACAATATCCTACATGGCATGAGTCATCTCCAGGAATATTTTAGCATTAGACAAGCAGACACCCAAAAAGGCATTAACATGTATAATTACATATGTGAATAGACATCTGCATAACTTGAGAAATTTCGTTTTCCATACCTGTGTTGGCTTGTTCAGATGCATTGTCTGACTTCTCTCCCACACTGGCAGTATTTTCAAGATATTTATTAACTCCTGCTGAAGAATTCGCAATCTCCTTCCTAGCTTCTGCGGATGCACTCCCCAAATTGTTTACTGGTGTGATCGGTGGAGGAGTAATAGCAGAGGCAAGCCCATTTTGATCAGCCAATGTCTCATTTCCTGATGTGAAACATTCTAACTGAATGATTGATAATACTAACTGCTATATTCTGGAGCAAAGCAGCTCCTAAACTAACAAGAAAAATTGTAATTGTGTTGTGCTATAAAAGGTACATTTTTTTTGTTTTTATGAGGGGGGAAGGACATGAATATGCAACACGGAGGCTCAAGCACATGCACATACACATATATGCATGTGAGAAAGACACGGCAACATTTTCATTTATTCGTAAGGCTTTATGGACCAAAATCTTGTGGCATATTTCACCACAGACCTAAGGCTGCAAAGAATCTTTTAGTGCAATAATCATGCCTAAAAGGACAATAGTACATCAAGTTTCTCATAGTTGGTTTAGGAAACCTTTTTATTGCAATTATTTGCCTTTTTGAATATCTAAAAGAGAATATGCAAGAATTATTCCTAGTAAAAGGAAACATTGAAAATATATTGATTATGTTCATTCCCTTTTGTGCAGAGATGAGTACAATTTTTTTAAAAAAGTTGTAAGAGAAAATATGCAAGAAAGGAACTCTAGTTGAGTTGAAAGCTTTCCACAATGTTTCTCTCTTATTTTCACCAGAAACTACTTGATATTTCATCTCCATAGTGACATGATCTACTTTGATTTCATAAAATCTACATCTGTCCTTCGACCCATTACTTATTCTCTACATGTTTATGTTTCAAGATGTAAAATATCTCAGCTATTAGACAGCATTTTTAACTTCTAGACCATTACTGTGCTAAAGTACACTCAGCCACATACTGTGCTAAAGTACGCTCAGCCACATCAAACTCCATGTCAAGAAGAAAGAATTTTCCAATTCATTACCACATAAAGCAGAAATAGGTGTAAACAAAATCATTGTGTTCAATATCTTCAGAGGAAGGGAAGCCAAATTGTACCTTGTTCAGTGCGCGTTTTCTTTTTATCAGTAGTAAAAATAGAAAAGAACCAATTTGTGTTGCTTGCAGGTTTCATTGGAAGATTCTGGACATTTTCATCCTTAGAGCTATCTCCAAGAAACGAGAACAATTTATAACCATCTCCTGGCAAACATTACAAATAGTTAAGCTTTTAGTGAAATGATAAAATCCTTGATAAATGACAATTAGATGAATAAAACAACACTAGCTTGGGAAGGAAAGTAATGCATAAACTAATCACTTGAATAGCCTTCAATTCAGTTGATGCATTAATCAAATTGGTGAAATGAAATGCATAGACCAAAGAGAAAAACTTAAATAAATAATTAAAAAAGAGATAGACAGAGAAAGGATTTCTTTTTTGTTAACAAATCCAATATTTTTCTCTTGTTCTGTTGAAGCATGAATCAGAAAGACATAAGATGCTTTAAGTGGGGGCCACTAAAGAAGTTACTATAAGCATGGATTTGTTATAAACCACCTAATGGCAGCACATGTGGCAATGCATCAAATTAACCACTTCCCAAGTCCTAGATCCACTCTCATGGTTTATGTTCCGGATGGAAAATTTCAATAAGATGCATTCCAAGAGCAAGGTTATTGAAGATTGCCACTCAACAAAGATCAGTTCCAAACTCTACTGGAGAGTAGCATCAGATCCTATGAACCTTGAATACCACTTATGCTAAAAATTCTTGATATTAACGAAATATTAACAAGTTATTCCAGTAACAGACATAAAGTGGTTGTATTTAAGGGGTTTTGGTGCCTAGGGGAAGGAAGGGGAGTGTAGCCGAAACTCATAACAATGACCATTTTCAAACACTCTCTCCCTGCCCACCTGGAAAATAGGTTTATCATTTAAATATTATCGTCTGCCTTAAAACAAGCAGCCAAAAATTAGTGAGAGGGACCAAAATACCAACTTCCCTCTCATCTTTCCAACCATTTATTTTCTACTCTTCTAAGCCCATAATGTGTCCTCAAATGGATCTACTGCAGACAAGGGAATCTGCACTACTACACTTATCCAACAACTTTCTAGTCCATTGACAATGGACTTAATACATCTGTGGCCCCTCCAACTTGATAATATTTGTCACTTAGTCTCTTATACTTTCCGAGTAACTATTTTACTCCTTAAATTTGTTGGTTTCAATAGCAAGCAGACCCTTCATTGCTAAGATAGCAATATGCATGTAGTAAACTCTCTTCTAGCGTGTGATACATTAAATCTGTTGCATTTATTATAAAATGACAATTATACCCTTTATTTCTATGCCCTTTACTTTTTTCTAATTTTTCACAGCTTTTAATTACAAAAGAATATAATATTAAAAATTAATTATATTTAAATTTATTTTATACTATTATATTAAATTAATTTAATTTAATTTAATTTTCTCTAATTCATATCCTTTAACAAAAAATACAAATTAAAAAAGAATTAAACGAATAAAAAATTATAAGTTAAAAATTAATTTAAATAAAAAAATAAAAAAAAAAGAAAAAGAAAAACCAAATTGAGAAGCCGCAAATATACCAATTTTCACCATAGATAACAATTTGAGAAAGTAGATCTCTGATGATTCTTTCAAGCGATTCTCTAAAGAAGTGATCCAAAAGTATTTGAAGCTAATCAAGCCCCTGTACATCAAAGTTTCTAAAAATCAAACTAAGAAGCCCAAATTCTTAGAGAATTATCAATTCCATCACCTTCGGCTACTTTGCCTTCTAGTTTGCCAAAGAAAGAGAAATAGGGGAGTATTCGAGTTGTCTGTAAGCATTTAGGAAAGAGTAAATATGAATCGGCAGCAATCACATTTATGCATTTGTTATTTGTTTAGAGATGGGAAAGCAATGGAAGCTAAAGTAATAACCCGACGAAGATTTTATTGTTTATGCAGAGTAATTGTTCGCCAGGGGTGAGGCAAATGTCGACAAATTTAATGAAAATATTCAGGGTGAATTTAGATAGGAAATCAACGAGAAATTTTGGGAAAAATTATTTTGGGAGAGAGGAATCGATTTGGTTAGGTTAGGGATTTTTGTTTTTTTTTTCTCTCATCTAACGTGTTGCCAACGTGTTGATTGTGTCATAGCATTTGAGTTTCACGCGCTGTTTGTAATCTGTTTATGGAAAAATAGGGGTTAATTTGTTATGCAAATGAATAAGTATAAGGAGCTAAGTGGTTACTTAAAGAGTTCAAGGGGCAAAATAACAAATCGTGCTAAGTATAAGGGGCCACAGATGTATTAAGCATTGACAATGCAAAAGCAAATATATATTTTTAGGATGTGAATATATATGATCAAGAGTTTCCCCTTCTAAATATTGTAGGTTTCCTGCTAAACAAACAAAAACCATGTTCTTAGGTATCTCTAGCTTCCATATACAAAGGAAGAAGAAGTAAGATAAGAGGAAGTGTTGGCCATGATCTTGGATGGTTTAGAGGTGCCACAAAGGACATATTTTAGAAACCTAGTATTTACTCTAAAAAAGAATGGAAGAATTAGAGGAGAATGTCAACCATAGGAGTCAATAGGATGTATGAAGTAGAAAGATGCAATAGGACTCATTTGTGATTGAAAATACCAATTAAGTTCAAGAAGCAGTTTTACAATATCAGGATTCAACCAGTTATAAAGTGATCATTAAGCAGGAAAATACGATAACAAAAGATTAACGATACAAAGAGAGGATGTAAAATGGATGTATGGAAGGTGACTGGAACTAGATAGTGAATAAACACATTCATAGGAAAGGAATGTAGGATCCATTGAAATTTGGGAGAGAGGAGATTGAAATGATTCTAGCACATGCATCATAGGCCAAAAATACACATATAGAAAGTTGAGAAATATTGAGGTTGCAAGAGAAAGAGAGATAAAAGAAGTGGGTAGACCTAGGCTGATGTAGGGAGAAGGAGAACTAGGGAAAGAGAATTTAACAACCTTAAGTAGTTGTTGAGAACTAAGCATAAATCAGGTAGAATGAAAGGGGGAAAAACATATAGCTAGCCTCAAATAGTAACGGATTAGGATTAGTTGGATCGGTCTTTAGCTTCCATATAGCCAACCAAGTAAATTGTTTTAAGAACCCTACAAAGTTTTTCTTACAAAAGTACAACAATAGAATTTGACCTCAAAATAACCACTCCTAGATGCTTTGATTCTTGCATAATCCTCCCCATGCCTATTCCCCATTAAGTTATAACATAGATCTTAAACAATTAAGAAAGATTTGGGAATTTCAAATTCTAAACATTTTGAATGATGGCACATCCCAAAATCAACTCAGTTACAACAACGACAACAACAACAAAGCCTTAATCCCAAGTCAATTGATGGTCGACTATATAGATTCTTCTTTTCCACTCAATACGATTTAAGGTTATCTCTTCTGATAGATGTAACATCATAAGATCATTTTGGACCACCTTTGACCAAGTCAGTTTAGGCCTACCTCTGCCTCTCTTAGCTATATCTACTCTAACTTGTTCGGTTTTTCTAACCGACGCATCGCTAGGTCTTCGTTTCACATAGCCAAACCATCTCAATCTATACTCTCTTATCTTATCCTCAATAGGCGTTACTCTCACTTTTTCTCTAATCCACTCATTGCGGATTCTATCCATCCTAGTATGACCACACATTCATCTTATCATTCTCATTTTCGCACTATGCATGTTACTCATGTGTTGTCCTTTTACTGTCCAACACTCACTACCATACATTATCGCAGGCCGTATTACAGTACGGTAAAATTTTCTTTTTAATTTCATTGGTATCTTTCGATCACATAGAACTCCTGTAGCATCCCTCCACTTCATCCAACCAGCTTTAATCCTATGATTTACATCTTCTTTACAACCCTCATCTTCTTGAAGAATAGAGCCAAGGTATCTAAAATAAGTACTATGAGGTACTACTATTCCGTCTAAAATAATCTTGCCTCTTTCTCTATTCTCGCTATTAAATCTACAATGCATATACTCAGTCTTAGTCCCACTTAGCTTAAAACTCTTAAATTCCAAAGTGCTTCTCCATAACTCCAACTTTTGACTTACCCCTGCGTGAGTCTCATCTATTAATACAATATCATCTACAAACATTATACACCAAGGGATGTCATCCTGTATATGTCTTGTTAGCTCATCCGTAACCAAGACGAAAAGATAAGGGATCAAAGCTAACCAATAAAAACGAAAAAATCCTTAGTATCCCCTCCCACAGTGCGGACACTGGTGATAGCTCCCTCATACATATCCTTCAAAACTTGGATATATCATATAGATATTCCCCTACGCTCTAGGACCCACCATAAAACTTCTCTAGGGACTCTATCATACGCCTTATCCATTAGGCCATGGCTGGTTATTCAAAATCAACTCAATTAAACAAAACAAATGATAGCTACTATGCTTCTCCATAGCAAATAATAAAACAAAAAAAATTTCTCATTTAACTCTATAAAGACCAAGGGTCATGCTGAAAAAGCTAACTATTTAGATTAAAGCATGAGAACTGGATGGAGGACACATTATAATGTCATATTCCTACATCCAGTATCATTATGCATATTTGGAGTAAAGCACAAAGCCAAAATGCATATGCACACAATTACCATTTCTTTCATCAAAATTCAGATTAAATTTTTTTTGGGATTTACTTAATATAATTTTCTTTATCTTACTTCTATGTATCTATCAATTGTCTTAAATTGTTAATCACTAACACAAACAACAGATGAACATAAGCAAACAAAAATATCTAGCATAGAACAAAAATAATTACACATGCAAGTTAATTTTACTATTTGAGAACTAAGCATAAATCAAGTAGAATGAAAAGGGGAAAAAACATATAACTAGTCCCAAATAGTAACGGATTAGGATTAGTTGGATTGGTCTTCAGCTTCCATATAGCCAACCAAGTAAATTGTTTTAAGAACCCTACAAAGTTTTTCTTACAAGAGTACAACAATAGAATTTGACCTCAAAATAACCACTCCTAGAAGCTTTGATTCTTGCATAATCCTCCCCATGCCTATTCCCCATCAAATTACAACATAGATCTTCAACGATTAAGAAAGATTTAGGAATTTCAAATTCTAAACATTTTGAATGATGGCACATCCCAAAATCAACTCAGTTAAACAAAACAAATGATAGCTACCATGCTTCTCCATAGCAAATAATAGAACCAAAACAATTTCTCATTTAACTCGATGAAGACCAAGGGTCATTCTAAAAAAGCTAACTATTTAGATTGAAACATGAGAACTGGATGGGGAACACATTATAATGTCATATTCCTACATCCAAGTATCATTATGCATATTTTGGAGTAAAGCACAAAGCCAAAATGTATATGCAAACAATTACCATTTCTTACATCAAAATTCAGATTAAAATTTTTTTGGGATTTACTTAATATGATTTTCTTTCTCTTACTTCTATGTATCTATCGACTGTCTTAAATTGTTAAACACTAACACAAACAACAGATGAACATAAGCAAACAAAAATATCTAGCATAGAACAAAAATAATTACACTTGCAAGTTAATTTTAATGATACAAAAACAATTATTGATAAAAAACAATAACAAATAATTTTTCCACTCAAGCAGATTAGAAGGAAAAAAAAAGGATTGAACTCTTATATGCACTACTAAGACAAGCACTTCATCACTAGACCACAAACTAGTTAAAAGACGACAAATTTAATGTGAAGATAAAAATCAGATGACAATAAATTCATAGTGATACTCTTTAATATATGAACAACAATTCCAAATTAATACACTGGCCTATTTGATGATGAAAATATTTACACCTCATAAAACACACATTCAATCACCATCCTTAAAATAGCCGCTATTGCTAATATATTAAGAAGATTAACCATAAGAATTAGTTTTCACACATCTGGAAAAACATCAATACCTGTAGGTGTGAAAAAGCTGAAGCACGATAAGCATCTGAATACCTCTGGTTCCCTTTCTATATTATTATCATTGGTCATAGGCTGTTCTCTAGCACTTGAGTAATCATTACCTGAGTCATGGACTTGAACATTGGCTGAATTGATATAATTGGCATCCAGCTCAGTGCCAGAAATTATATCCACTTTATTGTGCTTTGATTTTCGATGTAAATTTAAAATTTTTCGTTTTCTTCTACGCAGGATAACCTTTCTAGTAATGCAAGAGTTACAGTTAGGGCAATACAAATCATGAGTATTTTGCTTCTCTAAGACTCTCTCAACATCAAATTCTGTCTCTTGCTGGTCAATTCCCCGTATTAAGGCAAAATCTCCTACTAGTCTAGTTTCATTTTCAAATGGCTTTCGTTTATTTTGTTCTTCATGTGATTCCTCTAAAGGTGTTGAACTTGAATAAAAAATCCCTTTATCATCTAAATTTTCCACACATTGATTATTCATTTCCTCTGTGAGACTATTCTGAATCTCCAAATTTATGTTGATATCTGCATCTTTGGAATTTGTCTTGAAAGTAGGACTTGCAACACGGCCATTCTTCATTTCAGAAATTCCATCAACAGATTCAGTACCTGCAACCAAGTAGCAGCTAAAAATTTCATTTGTGAACCATAGAACAACAAAATACAAATATTGATGATTATCTACATACAAAAAATAGAGGAAGATCAGAAGATTATGTCAAAGTTAAAAAATAAATCCCCCACTTGACAGGTTTATTTTTTCACAAGCACCTGTAATAATCTCAACTTTATATGTGTAACAATCAAAAATCAATACCCAAAAATTTAGTATCTAGAAAATAAGATCATTAATAACTTTACCAGCCAATAACAAAGAAGAAGTAATAGACATTCTCCATTATTAACAGACGAGCACTTGCTCTCACATAAAATAGTTGTATTGTCCAAGAAGAGGTACACTGCCATGCCAACCGGAAGCCTCTAAGTTTTGAACTTCTACTAGTTACATGGATGGAACACCAACATGACATAACATAGTTCGGCGTATTAAATTACACCAATTAACTGTTTTCTATTTAAGGGCAATGCAATATGCATTTTCACTAATACTAACTGGTAATATTTCCCCAAGAAATCTTGGCATCTACTGACCTAGAGTTTCAAAAATGAAACATGGTCCCTATTGATTAAAGGTTTTGACATTCATCAGCATGTGCAAGTACCCTTCGTTTCTGATAAGATCAGTCAAAGGACTTCCCATGCAGTGGGTCCAATTGCAGTGGTGACATTTCCTTATTCGTTCAGTCAAAAACAAGGAAAGGCAACAAAACATTCACCAAAACAGCAAATCCCACAGGGAGAATCCATAAAAAGTACATAAAAGGAATCAAATTTTTTAAGTTGAAATAGTCTCAAAATCAAAGAATATGAGACTTGGTTCAGTATTTTTATTTTCTTTTATGAAGATTCAATAGACAATTAAGAGAATTAACTAGGAAGTGACCTTCTTTAGAACATATCACATCTGTCGGCAACCTCTTTTCTAAAACTGAAACAAGTATAATCATGTTAACAGACAACATCCAAATCCAAGTCACAACTATGGGTATTAAAATTAAGGCTTTGTGACCAAAATACATTAATGTTAATAGCTTTACGTCTTTATGGATACATCAAAGCTTGTGACCACAATCAAACAAGATATTGGGGATTATTAACATACATCAATTTTTTACAGATAAACTTTAAAGACTGTCGAGAAGATAACAGTATTAAGCTCTGTAGGAAAATATGGTGGGCTGCATAATAAGTCCCATTTTGACATGAGCCGTAGGTTAAAGGAATTGAATTTGACAAAAGATTTTTCTTTTGCAACAATGGATGGATACTTTATGGGATTGAAAACAATTAATTGTTTTCTACCAATGAGACAGCAGTTTTCTTGTTCTTATTTCATATGTCAACCAGCAACTACTACTGCAGATTGTGTACAAAAGTGTAGGCACAAAGTTGTAAGACAAACAATAGCAACAACCCATTAGTTTAACTACATCCAAAGAACAAATTGAGAATCCTAAACTAAAATTTGAAAATCCTTAAACCAGCTGGAAATCTTGAAATACGTTTCAGTGGGATCTTAGCAAAATTATTTAGCAGGTGAAAAAATTGAGATATGCATACCAATCAGCAGTAGCATCTGACAAATACAATATGGCCCATCAGATGATGTGGATAGGCAAACTACAAATATAAAATCAAGGCCCACACCCTTTATCACCATGTTGTAGGTATCAGAGTTAAACTTGTTATGAGAAGTTAAACTAATTTTTTATGATTTTTTAAAAAAAAAATTTACATCTGGTGATCAGATTTTATTTTTATGCAAGTATAAATGATCCAAAAAACATCATTCCGCATGAAGTGATAAAAGAAATTGCGGCATAGACGATCAAAAATACCAAGTTTGAAACGATTTCCAACACACTTTCTACATGCAAATCCAACATTACCTGCCTGCATTTTAAGGTGCTGGTATTGCCCTATTTACTACCACACTACTGGCAAAGTAGATTACTTTTTTGAACATAGAGATTACTTTTTTGAAAATAGACTAAGGTTCTCAAAGAAATAAAAAAAAAGCATCAAGATCTGCATAAACAATGTTATGATGAATTTTCTTTAAGAAGAAAGAAAGCAAATGACGAACTGAGAGTGAGAAGAGAAATGCATAGAGTACCATAGTTTTGGTCAAAGTACACGCTATTACTGCGCAATTTAGCGTTCGCCTCGCTGTCTTTACTAAGAGATTCATGTTCAGTTCCATTTGCAGTCTCCAAGATGATACCGTTAATAGGAATATCAACATTATCGTTTCCGTTCCCATTCCCATTCTCATTGCCAGAAATGACAACAGTGGAGACGTTATTCTGCCGGCGTCGTGACTGTCTACTGAGCAGAGACTCCTCCGCCGCGGCTGCCACTTCCTCGTTGTCTACCTCTTCCAACACCAAATTATGGTGATTAGTTTCCAACTCCATAACCAAGAACAGAGAGACAGAAGCCGAGAAAAGTTAAATTTTTGATCCCTAGCCTTCTGTCTCGAGCTAGAGAAAGTGTGAATTGACAACTGACATCTACCTGCATTTGTAGTCAATAAATACAAATTTTCTTTATATGCAAACAGACAAGAATCAATATGCTGTAAAACCGTGAGTTTTCTTTTTCTTTAACTCTGTTTTTACGCTGTCACCGCGCATAATTGCTTTATTTGTTTAATATTATTATATTCTGTGACAATAATTCTATTAATAATAATAATATTAATAATTAGGATAAATATTCAATTTAGATGTTATATCTAGTAGTTCAAATTGATTCTTAAATATTTTTTAAACTAAATGAAAAAAAAATTTATTAAAATGAACTCAAATTTATCTTTTTTAAAACAGAGCCTAACAGGAAGTAATTGGCAAACATGAAATCTATAATTAAAAGCTGAAAGTTAAAAATTAAAATAAGTGAGACCCATAATTAAGGGTTGAAAGTTAAAAATTGAAACCTCTTTACCCTCTTCTTCTTCCTACCATTACTATCATTGTTGTCTCCTTTTTTTTTATTTGCTTCCATATTCTTTTTGTCTCCTTTCTCCTTTTTTTTTTATCCACTCTCATTGGATTTTTTTTCTTTTTTTATCTTTGAAATTTTATTAAAAATATTCAATAATATAAGTCTTAATATCAAAATTTAGAAGAACTCTATACTTTTTGTGAAAAGTTTGTATATTTAATTTTTACTCTATGTTTTTTTTTTTTGTTGATGATAACCTAATTTGCCTTAAAATTTTAAAGATACTTTGAAAATGCTAGTATCATGATATATTTCTGTTTTCTTTTATTACTATCATGTTTTTAAATTTTGGATTTTGTTTGATTTTTTTTTAATATGGCTTGTTTGCTTTTCAATTTTTTTTGTTTGATTTGGTTTTTTAACTTCACTCTGAATATGTGTGTGTTTTTATTTGTGATTTATTGTATGATACTAAATTATCTGTCAAGATGCTCTATTTTATTTATTTATATTTGTAATTCAACGCTTTTCTTGATTCAAGTTTTAATTTATCTTTTGATTGTTGGGTTTTTCAATTCTCTTATTTTTATTATAAAATTTTTAATTTTAAGTTTAATTTTTATATTTTTATAAATTTATCTTTCTATAAATTAGAATCTATTCTTTCGCATAAAACTCTTATAGCTTTCTTTGCTTGTTCATTGCAATTCTCTAAAATCAGTCGATCTATAATCACAAACAATAAAGATTGTTTGTTGCATATTTGCTCACTGTTTTGGGAGGCAACACTAGCCCCTTCACCGAGGACTTGAAGCAAATCCTCAAATCTATTGGAGCTGAAGGTGATGACAATGACAAAAGAATTAATTTCTTTTGTCCCAAATCAAGAGGGAGGATGTTATAGAACGAATTGCTTCTGGTAGGAAGAAATTGGCTTCAGTACCTTCTGGCAATGATTTAGCTGTTGCTGCTGCTGGTGGCGGTAGTGAGCTCTTGCGATTGAGTCCAAAAAGAAAGAGAATGCTTGCCGGTTGCTTTTGTATCAGGGCTTTCTTTACCTTCTAGCACTCTAATTAAAAAAAATTCAAGTTTTTTGTCCAATGATAATTAGAAATTGTTTGTGCTATGCAATTTTTGAGTTAGATTACAAAGGCTTGATTATTTCATATATAATTATACAAAAAAAATCTATAATTTTTTTATAACTTTTTTCTTAATATAGGTTCCACCCATTTTTAATTTTCAACTTTGATCCCTTAATTGTGTGTCCCACACATGCCAAATCAGTGGTTGTTACCTTTTGTTAGGTTGTCCCTTAAAAAAGAGGCAAATTTGAGCTCATTTTGATAGAAAAAATTCTAGTTTGGTTCAAACCAATATTTACAGGTTAATTTGGACTGCTAGCTATAATATAGAGTCCAAATTGAACATTTGTTCATAATAATAATGATAATAACAATAATTTTATAAATAAGCCTAGCTTCTTAAATTTAGTTGAATTGAATTTGAATATAAAAAAGTTAAGGATTCACCAGATAAATACTCCCTAAGAACATTAGTCAATTTTAAACTATAGTCATCTTAGTTAGGTAATTTTGGACATTTTTACCCTTGATTCTAAAAAAAAGAAAACAAACCTGAAGTTTTATTCCTTTCTCTTTCTCTTTCTTTTTATCATTCATATTCTTTTTTTCATTCCCGTACTCTATTTCTTTTAATGTAAACCTAAATCTGCTACTATTCTATTTTTACCCTTAACAGTTAAAGCAATCATATAAAACTTCATGAAAAATTTTTCATAATGGCTTTAACTGTTACTGATTTTTCACTATAGGTATTAGATACTAGCAGTAATATTAACATCTGCAAATATGTTGCAGAGAATGCAGATAACTAGAACGTTAAAGAAAGGAGAAGTTAATATTCAAGTTGAAAGTGGTGTAAGAGGTGTACCTCTAAGTATAGGATCAATTTCTCTACTGATGCCTACAGGCAAAATACTTGTGTTGAATGATTGTTATTATGTTTCTAAGTTTGTTTCAAATATAATATCAGTTTCTATGTTAAACAAATGTGGTTTTCATTTTATTCTAAATAATAACATTTGCTCTATTTATCATAGTGATGTTTTATATGCAAATGGTTATCTCCAACATATGAAACATGGAAAGAAAATAAGTCAAGCCTTAAACATATTAAAGTTTTGGGTTGTCCAACTTATGTTAAGAGACTAAAAACAGATAACCTTGACTGAAGATCTAATAAGTGTAGTAGAATCATCAGATATCCTAAAGAAATAATAGGATACTATTTCTATCACATTTCTGACCATAAAGTGTTTTGGCTAGAGGTGCAACCTTTTTGGAAAGGAAATTCCTTTTCGAAGGAAGTCATGGTGAGAAAATTGGACTTGATGAAGTTTAAGAGAACGATGAATTAACACTAGATAAAGAATATGAGATATAAGAAGGGCAACCTTTACTAGATGTTTTAAAGTTGACATGGAAGTTGCTAACTTCGACAGTTGATGTTTAAGAACGAATTATAGTTCAAGAGCATATTAGTGAGTTTGTTCCACTTATAATTAAATAATAACCAAGTTTAGTACAAAGTGATTTGGTTATATGCGAACCTCTTAGAAGGTCTTCTCATCAACATCATGCATCAATCTAATGGTGCATGATGATGATTCAAATGAGGTTGATCATAATGATGATGTTCCTAAGATCTATGAAGAGGCTATTCAAAGCTCTGGCTGAGAAAAATGGTAGAAATCCATGGAATCTAAGATGGAATCTATGAAGATAAACAAAGTATGGAATTTGGTTGGTGCTTTAGATTATATAAAACCTATTGGATGTAAATTGCGTTACAAGAAAAAGATTGGAGCATACGATATTGTTGCCTAGGGATACCGTCAAAACACTATAAAATTTTGGCAATTTTAAAAGTGATTTTAGAAATGGATTACAGTCATTTTCTAAGGTTTCTATTAGATACAATTTGAAACGAAAAAGAAACAAATATGATGTAGGCATTTTTTGAAACTATTCAAAAATAGACTAGAAACATATATTTAAAATGGATATAATTCGTTTGTAAGTTTCGCACGAAGTTATGGCTCGTGATTCTTGAAACGGATCTGAAACCGTTTAGAAATGGATGTTTAGAAACACATTGTAGTCTGTTTTTGGTATTTGGAGGGAAATTTTCGCAGGCAAAAAAAGTATAGAAAGTGAGAAACATATTTTATTTCCGTTTCTGGGTTGTAAAAATCCATTTCTGACAAAAATAGAAATTTTAGTCTGTTTCTATGTAAATTTGTTTATGGACCTAAATACAAAAATCTAATTTGTTTCCTTTCTTTTTTTTTTTACCTCATTTCACAAACTCTTAGTTTCCTTCTCTCAAAACTCTTTTGGTTTTCTCTCTGAATATCGTTCGTCTCTCTCAACGTCGACTGTCTGAGTAAGTGTCTCTCTCTCTCTCTCTCTAACTAACTCTAACTTCATGTCTCTGTCATCTATCATCTGTCGACTTTGGTGTACAACTGACATTGAGTTCATCGATTATTTGGGAGCAAATACTACTGAAGAAGACATTTGTTTTAGGTAAATTTATCATTTTGATAGTTTTTGTTAATTTAGCATTATTATTTGTAATCAAAATATTTACAATTTAGGGATCCGATTTTGTTTGTGTTTTGTCTCAAAAGTGTGGTTGTTTTGAATAATGTTTTGTTAGAGCAAAATATTTAGTGTTTTTGCCATTATTTTTTTTTATCTCAAGCTCCAGTCTTTGTTCATAGTCTAATGTTGATTTATGGACAAACGTAGAGTCGCAAGCTACTGATGAGGCACATATTTTTTTGGATGTTGTTAGCAAAGAGAAGAAACGTAGAGTCTATGGTATGGGATCTACCACAGCTACTTACTATCATCATCATTCAGCATCATTTGCCTCTTCTTCTCAACCAGTAGATGATGATGACCCGTATGAAAGAGCTAATGAGAAAGTTCCAACATTCGTCACACTCTCATTCTCCTTTTGATGATCCACCTTCTGATCAGGACCCTGTAATTGATGGGTATATAGATTTGTCGTTTTTTTAAGATATTAATATATATTTTTGGTATGTCGACTGTTTTGTCGATTGTATATGATATATCTACAGATTTTGTAGATGTTTTAGATACTTTTATTATATATTTTTGATATGTCGACTGCATATGATAGGTCTACATATTTATAGATATTTTGGATACTATTATTATACATTTTTGATATCTAGATTGCATATGATAGGACTATAGATTTGTAAATATTTTGGATATTATTGTTATACTTTTTTTATATATCAACTATTATGTCGATCTATTAGACAAACATAATATTTTTGGATATATGTATTTGTAGACAAACATAATTTTCCATTTATATACTCTTAATTCATTAAAAGACAAACAGTTTGTAACATAAATGGACACCAGAAATAGAACTCTTCTATTTCTATTACAAACGGAAAATTTTCATTTTAAATGCAATAAATCCATTTTGTTCCATATCAAAATAATATGATATTAGAAACAAATCTATTCGTCTCTATTTGAAATGGATAGTTATCTGTTCCTATTAGAAACCATTTTTTCTGTTTCTAAACAAAAAATTGGTTCTTCACCTTTCCAAGATAGGGTTGTATTTGAAACGAAAAATTCCATTTCTACTAGAAACGGAATTTTCTTTTGTTCTCAAACCATATAGATTCAGGAACGGATGTGTGTTTCGTTTTAAATAAAAAAAAATGGTTTGTTCGTTTCAAGTTCGTTTCGATATTAGAAACGCACTAGAAATTCCGTTTCTATTATATTAGAAATGAGGATTTTTCAATCAAATGTTTTCGGTTTCAAATCCGTTTCTAAGTCTAGTTAGAAATGAAAATTTAGCGTTTTTATATTCTTGTAGTGAAAAGAATGACTTGATTATGACAAAACATATTCCCCTATGACAATGCTCAAATTCATTCGGATTCTACTTGTTATAGCAGCTTAATATGATTATGAAATATGACAAATGGATGTGAAAACAACTTTCCTTAATGGTGAGCTAGAAGAGAATTTTTTGTAACATCCTTATATCCTATATACGTACAATACATAAACTACATATATAGGATATAAGAGTGCTATAATATTTAACTATAAAAATACTCTCATTTGATAATATAAAAATACAAGATTGTAAATGCATATACTGCAATTGAATAAATATAGTAAAAATATAATTTGATTAATTTATAAAAGAAAATCTCTGAAAAAAAATTGCCAGAGCTTTGTTTGTAATTTCAATAAGTCCCAAATCATCAAAAGTATAATTTCTCCAAAATCCTTCATTTCTCTATTTCACATTCAGGTAT
This sequence comes from Garcia nutans, assembly GCA_947685225.1. Taxonomy (NCBI): domain Eukaryota; kingdom Viridiplantae; phylum Streptophyta; class Magnoliopsida; order Malpighiales; family Euphorbiaceae; genus Garcia; species Garcia nutans. The sequence goes on from CANTUV010000013.1 coordinate 34,229,499, forward strand.
TTACAAATATAATTAATATACATTATATATATATACAAAATAGTACCAAACATCATTGTTTTAAATGTGTTTACATTTAATAACCATAGCGTACAAAACTTTACATGTAATATAGCATAGACTGACTTGGTCTTGTGGCATAATCCTACGTTCACTGTCAATCTCTAAGCCTAGTCCCGCTCAGGTCTATCAAGACTTCTCTGCTCTGCACTTCTGTCACTTGTGTGATACAATTCAAGTGCGTTAAGCCCGAAAGCTTAATGATACATACTTTGATAACAATGAAAATTTAAAAACAATATTTTTTTCATGCCAAAAAAATGCATTATGCTCCATTTTATATGCAATGCTCATTTAACATTTACCATCTCTTATATCTATAAACATATCATAATCACACACATTGGGCTAACAAATCACTACACAACATTCAAGTTTTAGAAATATTGATTTGATCTATCGCGGCCCGAAGTCTTGACGTCAGGGATCTAAGTGTTATAAAATATCATCCAAAGGTCATCTCCTCTCAACACTGGAGATCAAGTGTTATATAATATTGCTCGAAGGCTGCCTTCTCAATACTGAAGTGTTCGACACTAGTGTGTCTCACCCCAAGAAGTAATGAAATGTCATAACGTATCATTGACATGTCAACTCAACAATACTAAATACAATTTTCTAGAATAAGTTATTGTATAAGGTAAACATACATCACACATCTTTCACATTCTACTCATTGTTATCACATTTGTCCTTTTTCCATATTTTCGATATTTCATATTCATTTCTCACATTTTCAATCACACTATGCACAATTCTTAGTCACATTCTCAATGTGACTATTCTTCCACATTTCCAATGCATATTTCACATTTTTAGTACTTTGTACTTAACATTAACATATACCATTATACAATAGTTTAAAATCCCAAACATCATACATTAAACCCATTTTATTAGTAACAATGTATATATTATATGAAAAATCAATTTCAAAGTGACTACATTCTCAAAACAACAATGTATTATGCTAAATCAAATATATTTAATGTACAAGTTATCAAAGTGTGCCTTAGAGCAATCGTTGAAAGGATATTGGGTATAATTAAATACTTAAATAATTAATAATTGATCAAGATGAAACTTGTCAACCCTTGGTAATGAGTTTAAGCTTTATGTTGTCATTAATTATAAATGGCTTAATTAAGTTAGCAACCTATTGAAATTTGACGGGTTAACCATGTCCTAAAATTGGCCTAGAGCTATAACGACAGAAGAAAATATTATATTATTCTTATTTGAATTCTTGATAATAATTATTTACTTCATGTTATTTGGTCATTAAGAAGTGTTGCTAGACACAAACCTTAATTAGTAAATTGGTTTGACTAATTTACTATCGATTTAGCATTGAACCTATGAGGTCATACTAATGAGTGTTCTGAGATTTACTTATGGACTAATTATATTAATTTAGAGAATTTAATTATTTAAATAAATAATATTTTTAGTTTGAATGAAATATTATTATATTTTCTACCAGCACCGAGAATATAATTAATATTATTAATAGTGAATTAAATTTTTCTATTTAAAATAGAAAAAATTAATTAATATTTTGTGGATAAACTTATTATATATATTATATTATTATTTATATATATATGATATATAAATAATTAAAATTAAAATTAAATAATTTTATGGTCAATCTAATGCACGTTGAAAAAACTTCCGACAAGCATTAATGCATTAGTGCATGGTCACTCAATAAATACTATTCTATTAAATAATTTTTAATAATGCACATCAATAATGTGACCTTTAGAGTTGGTCAAGAGTCACAACTCATATGTATAATTAAAAAATAATAATATTTATTATATTATTATTAAGGCTTAATATATTTATGGTCCTTTGTACTTATGAGTTTTTTATCATTTTGTCCCCCTCAGCTCTTAGAATAACCACTTAGCCTCCTGTACTCAATTTTTCCTTTATACAACTGCTCATTTGTTTAACAAACATAGATATGATTTAGAGCATATTCCCCATATGCTCTGACATTACATACATGTGTATGCTATGCAAGAAAACTGAAGACACAATAGAAACTTTTAAAAAAAAATTTCCAAATCGTTCAGAGAATATTTCCCCAAAATCAATATGCAAACCTAAACTCAAATTCCTCAATCGATCTCACCAAAACTTTATCCTAAATCATTTGCCCAAACTAAATTAGTTTACCATTTTAATCTTTTAGTTTCAATTTTGAAAACATTAGCAGAAATTACTTTCAAAAGCAATTCAAGTTTTCAATTTCGAAATCAATTTTTCACTTGAACAATCACTCGTGAATCAAAAGATGCATTAGCCTACTTTGATGCAAGCTCTAAATCTGATGGTCGTCGGCCTTTCAATTGATCAAAGTTGGATTGCCATGTCAGGATATTTTGATTATCTATAAGAAATGGGTTGAAAATCAGCTCAGTTGGCAGAGATTATTCAAGAAGCTAGGTTTGCACCAATTCATCTTAGGTTTGCTTTTAAGTGAGCCAGCATGTTATAGCTTAATTCAACGACGGAGATGGGTATAAAGTAGATGAAAATAGTGGGTGCTTAATGCTAAGTTGGCATACACGGCCACTGATTGCAATTTTAAAATGGTGGTTGGCCAACAAACTAGTAGCAATTCAAGTTGCCTCTTAGCTTTTGTTTTGTTTTTTTTTCCCTTGTTTCAATTTCACTTTCCTATTGATTACGTGAATTATTAATTACTATTTTGTAAAAAATTTTGGATGAAATCTTTTCTGTAATTTTCAGAGTATATTACTCTTCTCTTTTTAATTTTTGGATGAAATCTTTGTTTATTTTTTTAGGACTATATTTTTAAGGTTGTATGTTCATATCTTTCTATTTTTTTCAAGGCTTGTATTTTTTAGGGTAGTAGTTTTCAAGATTGTATTTTTTAAGTACTGCAATTTCCTCTTCTCTTTTTAATTTTTGGATGAAATCTTCTGTCTTTGAATTTTTTTTAAAATTTTTTTGTTATTGAAACTTTTGTATAAAATTGTAGCAAAAACAAAGAAAGGTAACAATGGAGTGTGCATTTATCTAAGGTGGAAACTCCATAACTGCTAGTAGCTTTTGTTATGCTAAAATTCCATAAACTTACAATAAATTCTTCATTTTTTTCATGTGTTTGGTATTCCCAGTCTTCTTTCTAGTACAAATTTTTACGAACTTATACTTTCTTGCTTTCTCTGTGTTTCTTATTCTTTCCTTTTGTTTAGTGCTATGAATGTATTAAGTCTATTATTAATGTTTAGCGCATTAACGATAAAACACAAGTGGCTATTAGTGTGGCCTTTAGAGTAGTGAAGAGTAACAACTCTAAGGCTATAAATATGCTGTAGCCAAAGAATACAAGGTGTGAACAAAATTTATTACTAGTTATAAATAAGATGTATTTTATTATAATTTTTTTAATAAAAAAAATTATAAATAGATAGTAAGAAGATTAAGATTAAAAGAGTCTTAATCTTATAGGCATAACTAGAAGATTAAGAATATCTTAATATTATAAAATATATATGTTTATCCATTTTAAAGGCTATTATTTTAATGAAAATTCCAGTTTCAGTTAATTTGCTTGCGAGTTTCATTTGTCAAAGGGTTGATAGTAAAACTTAGTCTCGGTGTAAACATATATAGAGACTTTATATAATCGAAGTTTTAATATCAAGAAATTGCTTCTAAGTATTATTAAAATATGTTTTTAATATATATATATATACATATAATTTTAAACGCAAATAGATCTATCATGGATTATTTTAAATTTTCGTTGTGTGTTATGAACCCCGAACAATCCAATAATTTGTAATTTCTATTTTTTTCCTTTTTGTTATTGTAAATACATTTATAATGCATTTGGTATCTTAAATATTATAATTTATACAAGTGTTATATATATATATATATATTTTTTATAGAAATTTAAATTTATTTAAATAAATTAAAATAAAATACAATACAGAATAAAATACAAAATATAAATTATAAGTTATAAACTAAGACTACCTTATATAAGGAGATCAATAGGTGTGGAGTACAGGTATGGAAGAAATATAAGTGAGGAAGGGAAAGGGAAGAGAGAAGCTAAGACTAGGCTAAGAGGTTCTTCAATGTCTTCTGAGTTGACACCAGAAGACATGGAAGGTCTTCTGAGTAAAGATTCATCTGATTATATATATATATATATATTTTTTTTGCAGAAAAAATACGTATTATTATTGATATCTCAAATACGGCAAGCCACTACAATCAGAAATAATAAGGCCCTTGATTAATCTGGGCAGAGAATCAAATGTCAAAAAAGTAAAAGAAACATTATTAACACGACTCAGCAAAGCTAGTGAATGGGCAACTTGATTCCCCTCTCTAAAAATATGTGTAAGTAAGGAGCCTGAGGAAACCAGAAAAGAATGAATAAAGGGAGCTTCATTATAGTCCATAGTAGGAGAGTTCTGCTGAAATAAGGAGACCAATTTCTGTGAGTCCACTTCAATATGCAAAGGACCGTGAACCATACTCAAACACCAAATTATACCCATAAACAGAGCAATCAACTCAGCTTGAAACGGAGAAGTTGCTGTAAACAGAAAGCCATGTCCAGCAATAAAATTACCTGCTGAGTTGCGTATAATAATACCGCCAGAAACACCAGTTTTGGTATAAGACGCATCAATGTTTACCTTGTAGCTTGTTGTTGTCGGGCATCTCCATTTAACCAAAGTAAGTTTACGTCCCATTCTTCCAAAATTATTAGGGAGCAGATCAACGAGGCTATCATCAAGAGATCGAGCAAATTTCCGATGTGTGTTTGCAGCTCCCCAGCTAAAAATAAAAGAGGAAATCTGCTGAGACAATGTTGACACTCTTTGATCGCCGGCACCCCAGCAGTAACAACAATAAAGTTTCCAAACATGCCAAACAATCACTTGCGGGATTAAGCGTCTTAAAATGCCCATAATAGTCCGAGGTTTAGAAACAAACCACCAACGAACCAAGTTGTGCCGCAAGGATTGAATCTGTCCATGAATCTGGGAGAAGAAATATGATTCATAAAAAGCCCAAATTCTCCGAATATAAGAACACAGGAAGAAAATGTGATTAACTGAGGCTGGTGCATTACAACAGAATGGACATCGGCTAGGACCAGCTATACCCATCTGATTGAGCTTATGGGGGAGAGGCAGCACATCTTTTAACAATCGCCAAGTGAAAACAGAAAGCTTAATGGGGATTGAATTGTCCCAGATCATTTGAAAAGATATGGTAGAACTAAGAGAGGATCGTACCTTTTCATAAATCTGAGCAAACACAAGTTTTCTAAATTCCATACCCGGTCGGACCTCTTGTGAACTATCCAGCTCAAGAGCTACTTGGGCAGTAGAGTGGCTAAGACAAATTCGTTTCCATATATTGGAGTCTATAATCTGAAAATTCATGAGCCCTTTTCGATAATATTTTTGATACATATAATGAGACCAAAGGGAATCTTGACACATGAAAGACCACCACAGTTTAATGGAAAAAACTTTTTGAATATCGGACAAAGATCGAATACCTAAGCCACCTTCATTGGTAGGATAACACAAGTGACGAAAGCTGACCCAATGGCGATTATCTTTAGCGGCATTGCTACCCCATAAAAACGTGGCCATCAATTGTTCAAGAATATAAATAACTTTCGTTGGAAGCTTCATTGCACCCATAATGTGAATAGGGAGAGTACTCAAGACATGCTTAATCAATAACAACCTGCCACCTTGAGACAAAAGTTTCTTAGTCCAACCTTGAAGCTTGGATTTTGTTTTTTGAATGATGTCTCCACAATATGATAGCCGATTAATGCCTTGATATATAGGTGCGCCAAGGTAAGTGAATGGAAAGCTTTTATGCCTGATGGAGAGTGCAAGTTCTATCCGCCTAATAGATTGCTCAGTTATCTTTTTAGGGCCATAGAAGGAACTTTTGTCAAAATTAATAAGTTGCCCCGAAGCTCTCTGATAACATTGAAGAAAACCCTTTAAATTGGCAATGCTTCGCATGTCTCCCCTCAAAAAAATGAGCAAGTCATCAGCAAAAGCAAGGTGAGTAATAGGAGAGCAATTACGGGCAAGCTTGAAGGATTGAATTTTGCCATCCGAAACAAGCTGCTTTAAACCTCTAGAAAAACACTCGGAGGCTATTATGAACAAGAGAGGCGATAGTGGGTCTCCTTGCTTGACCCCTCTAGATGGAGTGAAAAAACCATATGAAGCGCCATTAACACAAACCGACAGCCGAGTGGAAGCCAAGTTAGACATGATAAGATTAACAAAACCAGGAGCAAAGCCAAAATGCAGAAGCACTTTTTCCAAGAAAGGCCAAGAGACTCGATCGAAGGCTTTAGCCATGTCCAGTTTAACAGCTATATTATTCCCCCTAGCTTTACGATCCATTTCATGGGCCATCTCGTTGGCCAAAAGAATCTGAGAGTGAATGGATCGACCCTTCATGAAACCCGCTTGCTCAGGAGATATAATATCATTTAAGATTGGAGCTATACGAGAAGCCAGGATACGGGTGCAGACTTTACTAATAAAATTAGTCAGACAAATGGGCCGAAATTGACTAAAAGTAATGGCATTGCTGACCTTCGGAATGAGAATAATCTGTGAGCTACTGAATGAAGTAGGAATAGGAAGACCCAGAAAAAATTCTTTCACCGCACTACATACATCCCACTGGATAATAGTCCAACATTCTCTATAAAATCTTCCATCAAACCCATCCGGTCCAGGAGCACTGCATGGATCAAGCTGCCAAATCGCATTTTTGATCTCCACATCAGAAGGGAGATCGACAAGACTAGCATTTTGTGAATCTGTAACCAAATGTGGAATGTAAGCCAACATGCTATCAATATCTTGAACCTGCGAATCACTCTGGAAAAGCTCTGAATAAAACTTCACTGCCTCTTCACCAATCTCAGCTTGTTCAGTCAGCCAGGTATCTGAAGTGGATTTTATAGTACAAATCCTTTGAAACTTCCTGGTCATATTCACAAAATTGTGATAAAATTTTGTATTGGCATCACCATCCGAGAGCCATTTAACCCGTGATTTTTGTTTCCAGTAGACCTCTTCCAACCGCAATTTAGTAATGAGAGCTGCTTGTTTTTCCTGCCATTTAGCACGCTTGTTAGGACTGGGATCCTCCATGAACTCAACTTCAGCATTTTCAGCCTCCACCTCAGCAGAATGGATATTTGAGAAAACGTTCCCAAACTTATCTTTGTTCCATTGCCGAATTTTAGTTTTGAGGTCTTTGAGTTTCAGATGCAAACCACACATACCACCTCCATAAAAAGAGTTAGACCAAGTTTCTTGCAACATAGGCATGAAAGATGAATCCATTAACCACATATGCTGGAACTTAAAAGGTTTAGGGGAATTAAAGGCCACTTTCCTGCAAGTCAGAAGCATAGGAGAATGGTCCGAAGTTGACTTACCCATGTTTCGCACCTGAACCTCATCAAAAAGATCATAAAAAGATTGATTAGCAAGAAACCGATCAAGGCGCTCCCATACTCTACCACTGCGTCGAGCTCCCGACCAGGTAAAAGAATTCCCCACAAAAGGGATATCAATCAGCCCACAATCATCCATACAGGTACAGAAATCAGATATACTGGCCAAATTGGGAGATGCATTACCCTTGTATTCAGAGATACATTTAATGGCATTGAAATCTCCTCCTACCAGCCAAGGGGACGAAACAGACATAGAACGCAGTTTATTCCATAAAACAGAACGCGCACTACGTGAATGAAGCCCATAAACAGCAGTAAGCATAAAGTCAAGATTCAGGATAGAAGAATGTCCTTTACACGAAAGCAATTGACCATCATCAACAAAATCTGTCAGCACAAAATAAGCACTTTGCCACAAAACCCAAATTTTATTAGAGGAGCTAAAAGAAGAGCTATCAAAACCCAATCGAAAAGCTAAATCATTAATCTTCTCAGGCAAAACCATAGGCTCAATAACCAGTAAAACTTTAATGGAATAATCTGAACAAAGTTTCTGCAGCCGAAGCATAGAAGAGGAAATCCCTCTTGTATTCCAACATAAAAAATTCATTGGGAAAGGGTGGACATACCAGTTAGAGTCTTTTTAGAACGACGAGTCTCCATTGGTGGACCAACTATTTTTACTTTTTTGCGAGCTGACTTCTTCCTGATGACAGGAATGAAACCATCTTCCAAGTCCATCGCTGCTTGTAACTTCTTTCCAATCATATCACTGGCAACATGCAACTCAGTAATAGAGCATGGCGAAGAAAGAAGTCCTTCATCTCCTTCTGAAGCATGGCCCACTGATACATTATCAGAAGCTGGATATTGAGGAGTATCAGAATGACAATCAATTAATATATCAGTATCTGGAATAGAAGTGGCATTAACCATCGGTTCAGGTATAATACTGACAACTGGTTCTGAGTTATTAAATTTGGTACTCGGCTGAGTATCCAAAAAATTAACGTCTGTCGTAAGATTAGTAGCAACTTCTGGTACAGTTAAGGAATTGGTTGTAGGCTCTGGAATATGCAAACTGGGACCCGGTTGCTCACGAACTTCCCCATTCTCTATATTTGTTCCAGCATTGACATTAATTTCAGATATAGGAAGAGAAGAATTCTTAACAACCCAAGTCTTGTGCTGCTTTGGAACCTGTGTCAAGGTTTGCTTAGCAGAGATATCCAACATTGTGTTCTCAGGCTTAACAATAGGTTCAGCAGAGCCCACATTATTGTCAACCATGCTACCAGTACACTGTAATAACGAATGACCTATTTTACCGCAATGAGAACAATATGATGGTAAGCATTCATACAGGATAGATTGAAAGAAGCCATTTGCACCATTATTAATCCAAAGCTTAGACGGCAATTCTAAAGTCAAATCCAGTTCAACACACACTCGGGCTGCAGAGGGACGAGTTCGCAGTGCCGTCGCAGCATCAAGTTTCAAAGGAGCACCAATGGAGCCCGCAATGGCAAAAAGAGCCTCTTTATCAAAAAGATGAATGGGAAGACCTTCTAAAGTAATCCAAATAGGTACAATAGGACTATCCACATCCGGACGGAAAAACGGAGTCCATTTAGAAACTATCATATCAAAACCTTGAAAGTGCCAAACATGGCGGAGCCAGCATCTATGATAGTCTACTTCACAATCAAAATTAATTAAAATATGATGAGAGTCTATTAATCCCATGGAGAAAGATCCCTTGAACCCTACGGCATCAAAATATTTCCTTAGAGCCACCATGCTAGGTCGGCCAGATTTGAAGGATCCAATCAAAGCAAATTTAAACGGAAGAGCAAGTTTAGATACATCATCCTCAGAGAAAGTAATGGAAGGACAGCCCTTGAATTTTCCTGAATTAGAAACTGTTAATCGTTTATTCTCCATGATAGCCGCAAACGAACGCGAAACATCCAAATCCGAAGAAGAAAACTTCATACCATTCGTACCAGAGAGTGCAGAAGCATAAGATTTGGCAGCAGGCTCAGGCGGAGCCGCCGCCATAGTGCCGGAAAACCCAACCGTGACGGCCAAAGAAAGGAAAACCTAAACCCTAGCAGACTCTCTTTTCTCTCAGTTTCTCAAGCATTTGATGAGTGTTATATATATATATAAATATATATATATATATATATGTCTTTAGGTGATATACATAGCCATGTCCATATCACATATGGTCATTTTAATTAATTTATTTAATATGAAATTCATATATAAACGAAACACTATAATATTTTATGTAGATATGGTCGAATGAACATATGGTGTTATATATGAATATATTTAGGCGATATAAACGGTCATATCCATAAAAAGTTTGAATAACAAATCAACATATATTTGAATATTATATATATATATATATTACAGTAAATTTTTTTCGATAATGATCTTAGCAACTTGATGATTAGCTCCGTTTGAGTGAAGATCTTGCATATGTCTTTCAAATCATATACTAAAGTATGAATAGCTTGCACATGCCAGTCATGGATCCATTCTTTCCCATTGTGAAAATTTCAAATTTTGCCGTAAAAATATTGAGTTGTATATCTTTCACTTGGTTGATAAATAATTTTTAGCACATCTCATATTTCCTTTATCGTTTTACATACGGAGGCTCAGTTGAATTGCATCTCATTCAATATACAAAATAGTAAGTCCATCACCTTATCATCTAAGGCTAATTTCTTTTTGTTTATGTTTGTGTATGCAGATAGATTTAGATGTTGAGTCATTTTCCACAATTAGAATGAACGATCCGTACGTGAAATCTCATCCTCACTGATTATAATTGGCTCCACAAAATAGTGGTGGCCTTGCGTTGCATTGCCTTCCTTCAAAGTTGTTTGAATGTTCCTACCATAATTTATTTGATTTTCAAATAAGTGCACAGGCTCTAATACCAATTGTTTGACCCGAAATGACAAAATACTAGAGAAGAGATGAATATGATATTAAAAAATTTAAACAATTTATGCACCTATAAAAATTTAGAGCAAACAAAAATAAGTGCAACATTAATAAAAATAGGTTAAGGATAGAGAGAGCTTCGTAAATTTTTATAGTTGTTTGGGGGCATAAATGAGTTTCTCCAATATCCATTCTCATAAGATCACCAATTGGGGTTCTATTATTTCAAGTGGGATAACACCTAACAATAGTAAGTTAGATCTCCAGTAATTTTGCTCTTTATACTAACTAGACTCCGGGATGTTGCCTTAGATTTCAGGATTTTACCGGTTACAACCATACTAGCTTTTGTACAACAAGAGTTATAGTCTCTCGTGACTTTTATAAAGTCAAGCTCTTAAAGACGGTGGAGATGAAACTCACAAGCTTTTTTTTTCTTACAAAATATGGAGTTAAAGCATAAAGAAAAATATAGGCTTTTGGGTGATTTTTTGGATTCTCAAGTCTGCAAAAAGTCCTAAACTTGTATGGGATTCTCTCCTTTTATAGGTTTGAGCCATTTTCCTTGAAAGTCTACATTTTAGGCCTAAAATAGTATGCATAACAACTAAAAGAGTTTCTACATATTTTGTTTGACGCATCAGAAACGTGCATTATATTTCAAGGAATGAGCATTTCTATTTTCTTTGTCTATGGTTTTTGTGCAGATCAATCATCAGAGAGGGTGTTCAATATGTGGAATAGGCATGCAGGCTTCTACTTTCAGAATTTTAATTCTCTAGGATAGACGTTGAAGTCTTTGAATGAACATCTCATTCTCTTCTATATGAATTTTCATCTTTTTACTTTTGAGAGGAATGTGTTCTTCTTCTTGGAACGGGCATGCTTTGAGCACTATAAAAGTTCTTGAGAGCTAACTTTTTGTGCTGTGAAGACCATTGAATCCCCCAAAATTCATAAATTCAAATTTTCAAATTGGAAACATGCATGCAATGCTGGAAACAAGCATTGAAGTTGATTTTGTTTGAAATATAATTTCTTATGGCTTAAATTTAAAGTTCAAATTTTCAAATCCTTCAAACTAGAACAGACATTCCATGATTGAAACAAGCGCTTAAGTGGCTTTTGTCTAAACTTGAAGGAATGTTATAGCTCAAAATATGTGTGTGAAAGAGAAACTACTTCTGCTTGAATAGTGCATCGTTAACGAGTGCTCAATGTTCAAAATGTGCATGACACAAGGTTCTATTTGAGTTTGATGCATTTGCCTTGAAACACATAAAGAAACATTGCGAAATACCTTATTGGTCTTTGTGTTAGTAATATATGTAACTTAAACAATTAAATATTGCAATCACTAAATTATTTTCATATGTGAAAACAACAAAATTAACAAGAGCCAAATTAGCTGAGCTTCTAAATTCAACTAATTCAATTACTCATCGATTTCCAAAAACTAATTATCAATTTCCTTAAGGCTAAAATATTCCTAATTCATAATCCTTATGTCTCTTATTATGCTATCAAGTATTAATCGTCATTTCTTAATTCTTCAATTAAATACCTAAGGCATATAAGTGTTGCAAAGTAATATAATTTAAATTAAATTCATAACAATAGACAACAAAATATTCTTGGTTAAACATTATCAATTGAACATAATCAATTAACATAAAGAAGAAATTAATTTTTAAGTGATAAATAATCAAACTAAATCTCAGTGAAATTGGAAATCATTATTCTTATAATTGTAAAAGTTATGAATAAATTAAATAGAGAAAAATTTAAGAAAAACTCGAGATTGCCATGGGACTCTTATGTTACCATAAGATTAATAATTAAAATGAAAGAAAAATTTCACCGCATGGCTATATGACCGACTATTTTATACGATAATAACTATTGGATAATGAAGGGATAATATTTTTCTAAAATGAGTGTTACCCAAGTAAAAATGCTAAAATGAATATATGTTTATACTAAAATGGATAAAATATTCATTGAAAGCATTAAAGATAACACAGAGCAGCATTGATTGAGAATAAAATAAGAAATGTAGATTCGTGTAGTTTGGGCATGTAAGGCGAAAATTTATGATGGTTCCATCTTAGAAAGTTAGCACATTGCAATTGATAAGAAGGAAAAAAGGACAAAGAAAACTTAAATTTACTCAAAAGAGAGTATAATACGATCTAAGAGCATCACAACTATTAAAACATATAATCAAAAGTTTTTTAGAGTGAAAATAAAAAATTTATATAACGACGCAATTAATAATGAGATTATAACTGAATAAAGTTGAGTTTTGGCAATACAGTGGTAGGGCAAGGGTTGATGAGATGAGGTAGTTGAAAGGAAACTGATACTTTATTGAAGGATAAAATAAATATTTTATTGCATTTTAATTGAAAATTAATAAAAAGAACTTTAAACCAAAATAAATTATAGCGTATTTAGTTGTATAAAAATTTTAAAAAAATTGACTGGATAATTATATTTGACTAATAATATTATGGTTGTTTGCAAATGACTTATGTAAAATAAAATATTGGGTCCACTAAATTTTATTAATTAGTTGGTAAAATATTTTATTTAGGAGAGAGTAAAAAGTGAAAAAGTGAATTGAAGGGTTTATATATCAAAAGACAATCGTATCCTTAATTTAAAATATGATAAATCAAGAAAAAGATATTATAATGATAGTTTAAATATTATTTAAACTCTTTCTATAAAGTTTAGTTGCAATTAAATAAATTAATATTTTTTTTAATTTATTTTTTCAGTATTTTATTATATCTTTTAAACACAGTAATATAATGTTTCACAATAAAATATAATTTCTATAATATATTTCTATAAAATATATTTTCAACAATCAATTATTCTAGTAATTTATTAAAACACTATTAAAATATAATAAGTATTTATAAAGATATGAGTTCTAACTAATATATTAACATAATCAAAAGATTAAATAAAAATTCACTTAAGATAAAAGTCAAAATTTGATAACAAGTAATACAATATAATTGTTGACCAAATTAGCACATCTAAATTGTAGAAGAGAGACCAGCTGCCGTGCACAACCCGATGATGATCTAAGATCTCAGATCTAAGATCTAAAATCAAAGGGCATCCCAGTCAAAGCGTGGATCACATTTTAATATCTACTCCATAGGATAATATTTTAAATAATAATAGTAATAATCGTTATTATTATTATTATTATTATTATTAGGTGTGGGAGCTTATGGTAATTAATAACCATTATTAATAAGGAAATAAATGGATAGTTGGCAATTTGTTTTACAAAAATAGAATAGGCATTGCCGTATTGTCAGTCAATTATTATTGAATAGAAAAAAAAAGTAGTGTATTATGAGTTTGCGTTTTATGTGATTTTTTATATTTTATTATTTAATTTATACATTATTACTTGTGGATATGTATCAATATTTATTATTTTGTTAATAATACTATTTATTATTAGTTTTGTATTTGTATTTTTTATAGTTTTAATTATATATATATATTTTTTATCTAATCCACATTTTTTAAAATTATTTTAATATACATAAGTTATTATTATAATTTTTTATTTAATTAAAATATTATTATGTAATACTTTAAATATTAGCATAAAAATATATATGAATTGATGAAATGCATTATAAAAAAAGATATTATTATATAATATATATAATAATTTAAATATATTATCATTTTACTTAAGGCGATAAAAACATAATAATTATTAAAAAATATTAAAAATTGACTTTTTATAAATTTAATTTTTTAAAAATTATTTGATAATACAGATTTTTTTAAAATAACACATAAATTTAGTATATATAATAAAAACAACAACAACAACAACAACAACAACAACAACAACAACAATAATAATAATAATAATAATAATAATAATAACAACAATAATAATAAATATTGGATATGCTTTGGTAGATACAACGAAGAAGCTCTAAAAAAATAATTTTATTTTGAATCGGGTCAGGTCGGAATTGATTGCTACACATAATAATAAAATAAAATCAATAATATTGGTTATGCTTTAGTGTATAGATCACCTACCATTAATAAAGAAGGCTCTAAAGTGCTGTTCAGTTTGCGGATGGACACGAGAATAAAGGTAATGAAAATCCCACAATTCCCCAAATGGAATGAGCAATTGCCAATCATTATCTCGTTAATTAATTTTAATTTATGATGAAAATCAAAATTAAAAAAAAATATATTCTTTCAATGAAATAAAAACATACAAAATCAAGTTAATTCTCTTCGTCTATCTTTAAAAACAAATATTTATTCCTTTATTATTTATATTATTTTAATATATTTTCTATCATCAATTAAATCAACATGTATTATTTTCATAAATAAAATTAATAAATTATTAGTATAATATTTTTCGTTATTTTTTAATTTGTCAACATAAAAAAAATTCGCACATATGTATTATTGTTATTGTTTTCAATTTGGAGTCTATCCAAATAACTTTAAAAGAAAAATAATTTCGATTTCATATTGAAACAAAAATAAAAAAAAATAGTATTATGATTTCAATTTCATATTATTTCAGTTTTGATTATAAAGTTCTAACAAAACGCCTCCTAATTTGTATTGTATATCAAAGTAAGTTTGGATTTGATTTGGAGTTACATTTGAAATTTTATTTTGAGATTTTTTATTTTTTAAAAGCTTTTAAATGCATATTGAGAAAAATTAAAAAATATATTTTTTTTCTAAAAAATAATTTTGTATTATTCTAAATAAATAAAAGTAGTTTATTAGAATTATTGCAAATTACAATATAAATATTCTCTTTTATTTTATTGCAATCACAACATATGGGTACGTTGTTTTAATTTGATCTATGCTTGCAAAAGTCTTTTTCAATGAAATTGATTTGTGTATTTCTTAATTTTTGGAGAGAAGTATTTTTATTTGATTGGCTGAATAAATTATATGTTGTCTTTGAATTTGTCATTAATGTTTATTATTGTTATTAAATTTCAATTTATAGCAACACAACCCTTCGATTTAAAGTTGATTAAAATAGTGGTGAAATCAGAAATTTATTAGGCGGGGAGCTAAATTTCTATAAAAAAAATTACAGATAAGTTTAGTACAAAATTTAATATTTAATATTATAATAATTTAATAATTAGTTTATACTATTATATTAACTACGCTTAAAATACAGTAATTATATCCTATAAATTTGTATATTTTAAAAATATTTCATAATAGTCTCATTTTAAATTTTTTAAAAAAATATCCTTCTTTGACTTCAATTTTGCTAAAACTCTCAAGTTACATCCTACTCATCATTTTTTAGGCTTAATTATAAAAAAAAAAAACTTAAACTTTACCCATTTTTCACTTTTATCATAATTTTTTTTGATAAATTAGTTCATAAATTTTTTTTAAAAATCTTTCTTTAACCGATTGAGCTTTATTTTTATCAAAAATCTTACTGACGTGTCAGTCTTTTTTTATTCTAAAAAATAAGTGAACGGGCTTTACATTTTTATAACACTCATTCATTTATTCTTTAAGTAAATTACGAAAATCACGAAATGAATGAGCGTTATAAAAAAAATAAGGGACGTTATTTTTTCTTTTAAAAAAATTATACTTGAACATTTTTGCTTGTATAAATCTTTGACTTAAGTTTTTTCTTTCTGCTAAATGTAGTTTTTACGAACAAAAGAAAGGGAATTAACCAAATAAATACTCATTCATATATCACTAATAAATTTTAGACTCCACTCATTTTAAATAGATATTTTTTTATAAAATTGACTTTTGATCTTAAAAAAAACTAACAGTAACCTTTTTTATCCCTCTCTCTCTCTTATTCTTTTCTCTCTCTCTTATTCATTTTAAATAGTTATTTTTTCCCTCTCTCTCTCTTATTCTTTTCTCTTTCCCTTAGATCGTATCCCTCAGATCGTTTCTTTCTTTCTATTTTTATATACGATTTCAAGTTTTCTTCGCTTTGTTTGATATATCGATTCAAGTATTTTCTCTATTTTCTTTTGCTCTCATATTTTCTTGCGGTAAACTTTATTTTTTTAGCTATATGTTTTTATTTTGTGAATAAAAATTCGATATGAGCAAATATGATGAAATCTGAAAAATGCATGTATGTTTATGTTTTGGGGTTTGGAAAATGACGATATATTAAACTTGAAAAGAACTTATTTTATTTTATTTTATTCTTATGATATTACAGCTCTTGAATCCTCATGTTCCTGTATTCTTCATTTCTTTCTTTATTTTAATGCATGAAGTTTTAAAGAGTTTGAATGGGTGTGGGTGTAGTTAGATTATTATAAGCTGCCATATTTTGTTACAGAATAATATGGATTGTTATAGATTAATGGTGTGTATGTGTATGTTAATATAGGTTTAAGTGCAATTTAAGTTTTTTATTCTTTATGCAGTTTAAGTTTTTTTTTAATGTGATTTTAGGTGTTTTGAATAGTTAAGAAGTAAGTAATTGTAGGTTGATATGTGTTGATATAGATTGATATGTGTTGATATGTGATTATTTAAGATTGAATCATTTTTTGGTATGTTGTTTAATTGTTAAACAGTTATTGAGTCTATATTTGTAGATTGGTATGGGTTAATATGTGTTGATATGAGTTGATATGTATTGATATTGACTATTTTGAGTTTATTATGGTTTCTATGGATTATGATGTGAGCATAATTTATTATTATAATTGTAGGTTATTGATTGATGGATTTAAACTAATCGGTGGTTGAATTCATTTAATGGACAAAATAATAATTTTCATCTAATATGGGGGGAAGTTTGATGTGAAGATTGGAAAATATGTTGTTGGGCATGCTGAATATATTTTCTTGAATAGAATGAATGATTTCAATGAACTTAAGAAATCAATATTCGAGGCATTTCATATTGATAGTGCATCAAAAATTGAATTCAAATTTATTACTGGTCATGACGCATATCTTCTTTATGATATCTCAAAAAATAGGTCACTTAAGATATTCATAGGTATTGCTATGGAGGATAGACTTAAACATCCATTGATTGTTGGTGTTGAAATGTAACATCCGTGTGAACACTCAAATTTTGGGGCTCGAAAAAATGATTTTCTTGGACTGCAAAGGACCGGGCATCCCCGATAAAAGTTCACCGAAAGTATGTCTTCATTGTACTTGAAATGTCCGGAGCGATGTGAAGATCATGGATGTGGTCTCGGAATAATTTCTGGAGCCCCGTGGCTCCCGAAAAACCAGTTTTGGTAAGAATAGCACGAGTCGGGGCCCCTTTTTTTTGGAGCCAGAGCCGGCGGCCCGGCCGCCGATTTTTCTGCTTTTTGCCTCGGCGGCCCAGCCGCTGTCCAGCCCAATTTTTGCCTATAAATAGCCTTCAAATTTTCAGAAAGGGGGACTTTTGGAGATCCCGGGCCCTCATGCTGTCGAATTCGTTTCACGCCTAAAAAACTCTTATTGGACTTTTATTTGCAAGAATTTAACCTCGTGTGTCAGGGATTAAGAACCATACTTCAAGATCTAAGAAAACAAGACCTGGAACTTCGAAGTGGAAGGACCCTAAACAAGGTAGTATGATAATTTATCATTTGTCAATTTAAGCATGTCATAAAGCATCTTATATTCTTCTTAATTTCTTTTCGGTCAAAGACCTAATCCTTTTAGGTCTAAGGCCTAATTAACTAATCAATCAACACTTCGGCATGAAGCCGCGAATCAATCAACCTTTTGGCACGAAGCCTAAATTGTATCTTTTTGGGTACAAAATACCTAAATTTCACAATTAAAATCAATCTTTTGGCCAAAGGCCTAAATTGCATTATTTTGGTACAAAGTACCTAAATTTCACAAATTCGCACCAAGTGCTAAAATTAACAACTTTGGCAAAAAAGCCCGACAAATGCACGAAGCATACACACACACATGCATGAAGCATAACTTTCATCGCCTTTAAATAGGCTTTTCCGAACTACATGGGCTTTGATCTCCCATTCAAACGGGAGTATGTAGGCATATTTGGGATTCACCCCAAGTAGCAAGTCCGCTATTTATTAACAATCTGTTTGTTTTTTTTTCTTCATCCCTTTTATGTTTATTTCTTTTTTATTACAAAGTTAGTCGAATACATGACATAATCCCCGAATCCTCCTTGGGTTCGCAGATTAGAGACCTTTACATTGGATGCATTTATCGGAGTCAAACAAGGGTTTTCTTAGTTTTTCCCTTTAAACAAAATAAACTGAGTGGCGACTCCGGACAACGAGTGAAAGTTCATCCGAATCCTTTTCGAGTGGAAACAGAGGTTCACAATTTGGCGACTCCACTGGGGACCATAAAAATGATTTATGGGATCTTAGTGGATTACAATTGTTATTTGACTAACTTGCCCTTCTTTAGGGTATTTTTATTTATGTTGCAGGGTACCGTAGCGATGGTTGTCTTTTCTTTAAAGACATTAGAACTGAAAATTAAACTAAAAAAATTTTTTTTTTCCTGGGGACCATAAAAAATATATATATATATATAAAATAAAAAAAAATAATAATAATGATAATTTATGGGATTCTAGTAGATTACCATTATTTATTTAACAGATTTTCCCTTCTTTAGGGTATTTTTGTTCATTTTGCAGGGTACCTTAGCAATACATATCTTTTCTTTAAGGATATTGGATTGAAAATTGACAAAAGGAATCTTTTTCCTTTAATGGACCCCTTTGTTTGATCAATTGTGCATTTGTTTTGTCATTCAGAGAATCTTTTTCTCTTGCATTACATGGGGGAATCATTTTCCTCCATTGCATAAAAAAATCGTTTTCAAATGAATTTCCTCTCTTTCTGTTCAAACTTCTGAGTTTGGATAGCAAGTAGCGCTGACCGGCAGGTCTCCTTGATTATGCCGGCGAACAGCTAAAGCGTCCTCCCTGTTGTCGCAAACCATTCCAATCCTTTTGGAATGACCCATGAGTAATCGTACTGTTGGACCCACGCGAAACTCCTTGTTTCACATGTGGTTAGGTATATCTTACTCAAGACTCAAGGGTCCCTATGATAAGCCGATTCTCTATTTTTCACATAACAATAGAACCTTCCCTTAGGTTGTATGTACCCAATGATAGTGCCACATTCCATTAAAATGAATTATGATGTGATGAGGTGCATTCATGCAACATAACAACACGTTTTGGGGAAAACTTTTGATGTATATAAGTGGACCAAGAGTTCTCCTGCCCTACACACTACCCTGATCTCTTACCCTTAACCTTTGCAGGTATCCACTGTCCGTGTGCCTTCACCTACACGAGCTACACCAACTCCGACTGTGCTATCACCTACAAGTCCTACTACCCCAACTTCACCAACTGCTCCAATTACTGAAATGGCTACTATAGAACAGATTAAGGCTTTGTTAGATGGACAAGTTAAGGAAATTGAAACTAGGATGCAAGAGAGGATTGATGAAGCTTTAGCTGCCCAAAGGGTAGCCATCCTGGCTGAATTAGGAGAAGCACCAAAGACAGCCCCTACTCCTGGAAATTTGGGGAAGGAACCTATTGTGGGGTAAACTAGTACCCCCATGACTGCTCAGAATAATACCCCTGTCATCAATTTAGAGGATCCACCCTCTAAGAATATTACTGAAACTGATGAACTGAGAAAGAAACTTGAATTACTTGAAAGGTCAATTACGACCATGAAAACTCACAAGGAGGTGGTAGACATGGATTCCTTATCCTTGTTTCCCCAAGCTAGATTACCTCCAAAATTCAAGATGCTTGGGATGGACAGATTTGATGAGACTACTTGCCCTAAAACCCACTTGAAGATGTATGTGGGGGCCTTAAGCCCTTGGGGTTTAAATGATGAGCTCTTTGCTCAATTGTTCCAACAATCCTTGACTGGTGCTGCCCTTAAGTGGTTTGTAAGCCTAGATCATACCAAGGTTAAGACCTGGGAGGACATCTGCAATGCATTTAACTCTCAATACCATTACAATATTGAGGTTGATGTCACTAGAAGGGAGCTTGAGACAACCAAGCAGAACAACAATGAACCCTTCTCCTCGTTCCTTACGAGATGGAGGGCAAAGGCTGCCCAAATGATCAATCGCCCTTTAGAACAAGAGCAGATTGATATCATAATCAGGAACTTAAGACCTACATATCAGGCTCAACTGCAAACTCAATACCTACCTACTTTCAAATCGCTCATTGCGACTGCAACCAAGGTAGAAGATCTGATACAATTGGGTAAGTTAGTAGATGAGGGGGCTGCTTCAAAATATAAGAAACAAAGCCAAACTCCTTCCTCAAGCAAGGTCAATCAAGTGGCCAATATTGCCCCTGCGAATCCTTTACGTGTGGGCAATTTTGGGCAGAGAAATCAGCCAAGAAGGCAATATACCGACCTTGGGGTACCCCTTCATTTGGTATTCAAAAAGGCCGTGGAGGGAAAATATTTGAAGCCTTTGGACCCAAGGCCTCCTCCAAACCCATTACCCTCCAGTTATAAAGCCAATGAGTACTGTGAATACCACCAAGGAAAAGGGCACAGAACAGATGCTTGTTGGACTCTGAAAAACCGCATCCAGGATCTGGTGGATAGTGGTGACATTATACCCCTCAAGAGGCAACCAAACATTAACACTAACCCTTTGCCCAATCACTCCATCCACGCCATCACTGTGGAAAAAGAGCTGTTTGATCCTTTCAAACTTCTCTTAGAAATGAATGAAATATGTGTGCTAGATTTGAATGACCTCGCAGAAGAGGTCGATGCCTTGACAAGAGGCGGAAGGCAGTATCAGCCACTCAACTTGGGAGAAACTTCTAAAACTCCAAGCCACCCCTATAAGAAGACTCCAGAACCAAAAGAAGACCCTGTCCTCACTCAGCTTAAGCAAACCCAAGCTAAGGTGTCAATTTGGGAGCTCCTTGCTTCCTCATTCCCACACCGTCAGGCTCTCAGCGAAGCTTTAAGTCAACTTGATACATCAGTGGATATAAGCCCAGAAGCTTTGGTGGCCACTTTGACCCAGTCAACCAAGACATTGAGTATTAGGTTTTCTGATCTTGATTTACCAGAAGATGGCAAGAAACACAATGATGCTCTGTACATCCCTGTACAAACTGGGGAAAAAACTGTGCCCATGGTTCTCATTGATAATGGGTCGGCCTTGAATGTGTGTCCCTTGAAAGTAGCAAGCTGTCTGGGGTTGGAGGCTACAGATCTTACACCTTCTGATCAGATTGTGAGAGCATATGATAACACTCGAAGAGAAATTTTGGGTGTTGCCACTCTAGAAATTGCTATTGGACCGGTGAAAATGAGAGTGCCATTTCAGGTCATTGATGTACCTGCAAGTTTTAATCTCCTCCTTGGAAGGCCGTGGATCCATCAAATTAATGTTGTACCTTCTTCATTACACCAAAAACTTAAATTCCCTTTTGAAGGAAAAACCATCACTATTAAAGGGGACACCTGTGAAATCAACAAGAAAACCATGGATTAGTCTCTCTTTGAGGTTGTTCCTGGTGAAACCGCCATGGCCTTGACTGGGTTCCATTATGACACAGTTCAGTGCATTGAAGGAGAAAAACCCAAAGGGCCATTTATCTCATATGACTTTGGGGAGGTCCAAATCAATTGCCTAGTGGGAATGATGCTGAGGGTAGGTCTGCTACCCGGAATGGAAATGATGAAGTCTGGGAGAAAGACACCTGTAGTTCGACCATGGGAAGAACCCGAGAATCAGGGAACTTTTGGCTTGGGGTACAAACCCACAGATAAGGAGATTGAAGAGCTTGAGCATGGGAAGAAAGGGAAGAAGACTTGGGGAGCAAAAACCCTCAAAATGCGCCCTTACTTTAAAACTCTGAATGGTCACTTCTGCAAACCTGGGAAAACAGTTCCTTACTGTGGTTTCTAGGAACCATTCTATTCTCCTTTGACTGGAAAAAAGTTACCGGGTTTTGAGATGTTCACTGATGTCTTAGCCACAAAGGAAGAAGAACCAGAACCTCAAACTGACCCACAAGGGGAAGATTTCATGCAGTCTCTTTGATGAGGTTGCTATGATAACCAATGTCGAAGATAAAAGGGACTTCACAAAGCTGATCAAGACAACAGATGGACCACTGATGAACTGGTATGCCGAGGAAGGACAAGCTGCTGTAGACAAAACTAGTCCCGTGTCACACCTTGAACCCGAGTCCTGTACCGAGTCAAATTCTGAGTCAAACACCAAGCCAAAGTCTAATTCTGAGTCTTCTGTAGTTTTAGATTTAGAGAACCCTAATGTCAAATCTAATGTAATCTTGGAGAATGACTCCGCCATTATCAATGAAATTGTTCGGATTCTTGGTTACCCTGTGTCTTTTGCTTTCCAAGTATTATCTAGCAAAAATGAAATAAATGAAATAAAAGAAATAAATGAAAAGATAATAATTGGCAAAGAAAATGAACATACATACATTGCATATGATTGTGTGAATAAGGAACAGGTTATTGAGTGCATCAGAAGATATGTCGACTGCTTCATGTGGAAGGCAAGTGATGTCACGGGAATAGACCCAGCCATAGCAGTTCATAAGATTCCACTATACCCAGGTGCGAAGCCGGTTAAGCAGAAATTGAGGAGAATGAAGCCAGAATGGTCTTTGAAAATTAAAGAGGAGGTTGCCAAGCAACTGGACAATAAGTTCATAGAACCAATTGCCTACCCTTCCTGGTTAGCAAACATCGTGCCAGTCCCGAAAAAAGATGGAAAGGTCAGGATGTGTATTGACTATAGAGATTTGAATAAGGCCTGTCCCAAGGATGATTTTCCACTACCACACATCGATTTGCTGATAGACAGGATGGCTGGGCATATGATGGTTTCCATGACTGACCTCGCGGTTGGGTACAATCAAATCCTAATGCACCCACCAGACAAAGAGAAGACAGCTTTCATTACAGAATGGGGCACCTTCTGCTACAGGGTTATGCCTTTTGGGTTGATAAATGCAGGGGCTACCTACCAAAGGATGGCGACAACAGTCTTTCATGACATGATTCACAAAGAAGTAGAAGTATATGTCGACGATGTGATTGTCAAGTCAAAATCTCCAGAAGAGCACGTTGAAGCACTTGAGAAGTTCTTCCTTAGACTTCGCAAGTACAATTTGAAACTTAATCCTGCAAAGTGCCTCTTTGGTGCAACATCAGGCTTATTTTTGGGATATCTGGTCAGCAAAAAAGGAATAGAAGTTGATCCAGCAAAGTCAAAGGCTATTCTGAAAATGCCTCCACCAAGAACAGAGAAAGAGATTCGAGGCTTGCTAGGTAGATTACAGTATATCAGTCGATTCATATCACAGTTGGCTGAGACTTGTGGTCCTATCTTTAAGCTACTAAGGAAAGGTGCTTCACAAGAATGGAATGAGGACTGCCAGAAGGCCTTCGACAAGATCAAAGAATACTTGTTAAGTCCGCCAATTTTACAACCTCCCAGAATGGGAAAACCTCTTCTCTTGTATTTGTCTGTAACAGATGAAGCCATGGGTGCAATGCTAGCTCAAGAGGCTGAAGATACAAAGGTAGAAAATGCAATTTATTACCTCAGCAAAAGGATGCTGGATTATGAGTTAAAGTATAACAAAATTGAGAAGTTGTGTTTAGCCTTGTATTGGACTTGTACGAAGTTACAACACTACTTGTCTTCTTACACTACTTATGTCATCGCAGAACAGAGTCCCTTGAAATTCCTTATGGAGAGGCCTGTTTTGGACAGCAAAATGGCTAAGTGGGTGTCAACATTGGCAGCCTTTGACCTAAAATTCATTCAAAGGAAAGCTGTGAAAGGTGGCGCAATAGCTGACCAATTAGCGGAATTACCCGTGAATGACGAGATGCGAGAAGTGGGTTTCCCTGACGCAGACCTCTTGAATGTGGAAATGAGTATTTGGGAGATGTATTTTGATGGGGCATCCAATTATCATGGAAATGGAATTGGGATTGTGTTCAAAACTCCTTGTGGAGAATACATTCCATTTGCAGTTAAACTTGACTTTAGCTGCACAAACAATGAAGCATAATATGAAGCTTGCATCAATGGGCTTGAAGCCGCCCTAAGATTAGGAATTAAGAACCTAAAGGTCTACGGTGATTCTATTTTAATAGTATCACAAGCCTTAAGGAAATGGAAGATAAGAGAAGAGCGTTTGGTTCCTTACCTACAACGCCTTGATCATCTAGCACAACAATTCGATGATTTGTCCTTCGAATATCTCTCAAGAGCAAAAAATTAGTTTGCTGATGCCCTGGCTACTTTAGCTTCCATGGTCAATATCAAGGAGGGGAAAGCCATTCGTCCATTGAAAGTTCAGCTTCAGAAACAACCCGCCCATATAATGCATTTGGCCGATGGTAAACCATGGTTTTGGGATATCAAGAGTTATCTCAAGGATGGAAGTTATCCGGAGGGATCATCAAAGGTCGATCAAAGGGCCATAAGGCAGCTAGCCACAGGTTACATTCTTAATGGGAATACCCTCTACAAGAGGAGTTGGAATGGAATGCACCTAAGGTGTGTGAATGAAGCAAAAGCTAAGCAGATAATGGAAATGGTACATGGTGGCGAATCAGGGCCACACATGTATGGAATCGCCTTGGCTTGAAAAATTGCCAATCTAGGATATTATTGGTCTACCATGAATGCTGACTGCGTGGCATTTGTGCAAGAATGCCATCAGTGTCAGATATTTGCCAAGATGCAGAAGCAACCTCCCGTTGCCCTGAATCCAATCACTTCTCCATGGCCCTTCGCTACTTGGGGAATAGATATAATTGGCAAAATACATCCAAAAGCCTTAAATGGACATCAGTTTATCTTGGTAGCAGTGGATTACTTCACAAAGTGGGTTGAAGCAGCTTCCTATGCAGAATTAAACGCCAAAAAGGCAGCACAGTTTGTCCGAACCAATATCCTTTGTCGGTACGGAACGCCATTTGAGATTATCACTGATAATGGAACTCATTTCCAAGCAGAATTTGCTAAGCTCTTGAAGGATAAGAATGTCCAGCACCATAAGTCCTCTCCTTATAGACCTCAAACAAATGGAGCTGTAGAAGCAGCGAACAAGTCTATAAAGGTGATCATACAAAAAATGATCAAGGAACATAGGCGTTGGCATGAGAAGTTACCGCTGGCTTTGTGGGGATATAGAACATCAATTAGAACTCCTACTGGGGCAACCCCGTATTCCCTGGTGTACGGAATGGAAGCAGTACTCCCCATTGAACTGGAAGTTCAATCGGCGAGGATAATTCAAGAAATTCAGATAAATGAAGCTGAATGGATCAGCAATTATCATCATCAGTTGTTGGGTTTGGATGAGAAAAGACTTCAAGCTCTACATCAGATTCAAGGGTATCAGAGGCGAATGGCCAGACATTTCAACAAAAAGGTCAAAGATCGAAAGCTGGAAGAAGGTTGTTTGGTTCTGAAAGAGATCAGAACACCTGTTATAGATCCTCGTGGGAAGTTTCGTCCTCATTGGGCGGGACCCTACATTTTGAAGAAAATACTTTCCGGCGGAGCCGTCATCTTGTCTGATTTGGATGGTCTGGAGTTCGCAAACCCATGCAATCTGGATCAGTTAAAGAAATATTATGTATAATCATGCATTGTAAGGAACTACATTAGACCTGATTCTCGTAAACTAATTCGAGATATGTAGGCAGCTCTCCTTGAGCACGGTCTAAATATTAATAAAAATCATCCATTCATCTTTCTTTTGCCAATAAAAAACAAAAAAAAAAAACAAAAAAACAAAAAAATCCCGCTAAGTCGAAAACCCACAAAGGGCGGCTTAGGCAACAGTGGGGCCCGCTAAGTTGAAAACCCGCAAAGGGCGGCTCAGGCAAGAATGGGTAAGAGCTCGCTAAGTTGAAAATCCGAAAGGACGGTTTAGGCAAAAATTAGAGCAAATAAATAAAGTAGATAATGCTTGGAAAGCAAACAAAAAAGTCATTCATTAAGAATCATTCATTACAAAAAAGAACCTTTCATTACAAAAAAGTCAGTCGGTTCATCAAAAGAGTCATGCTACAAGTCCTATACATTCAAGGAACTAAAAAGGTACAAACAACCCAAAAAGCAGACAATGGGGTCATCCTGGGATCTAAATCCCCCGCCTCATACGTGGGGCAGAGTCTTCGGCGTCTTCCTTAGTCCCGGAACTCTCTGCAACATCTATCTTTTCCTCGCTAGGAGGAACCACTTCCTCTCCCTCTAACTCCTGCAGCAAGGCGCACCTCCTCGGTTTTTCAATAGGCCAAACCTCAGCTATAAACCAAGTCCTGTACTCTGGAGTGGGCTGAACAAGGGAAGGCTCTGCGAAAGGCCTAATCATCTGATGGTCTCTGACCCAAGTCTGTAAAACAGCCCGAGTAACTCCGGGGGTAATAGGAGAAGCAATGGTAAGCCCGACAGGAAGGGAAACTCTCTGATCAATTCCCATTTGTCTGAGGACGCGGGAAGCACTATACCATGTGCTGTGAGTGAAGCCAAGAAGGTAGACATGGTTGTGCATGGCATTCGCCTCCATGAAGCGAGGAATTCTATACCACGGGACGAACCATAACAATTCTTCTGGTCCAAGTTCAAACAACCAGACAGCCCACTTAGCCATGGAGGGAAAAGAAATCTGGATTATCCTGGTACGGTACTGCGAAGGGTTATATGTCAAGGCATTAGGAGCAGCAACCACTCGGAGATGGTCTCTCAGCCAAACCTGAAAAATAGATCCTTTCTATTTTACAAACAAAAAAGAGAGAATGAAATTAGAAGCAGCAAAAAGGTATAACAAGATTACCTGAAGAATGATCGGGGTGACAGTCCAGTTCTCAAACCCGAGAGCAGCTCTGTCAAGACTCTGGATAGTCTCAGCCAGAATCATACCACCGATGCAATTGAGCTCTTCCATCTGCCTAACCATGGGGCAAAGCCTCAAATCGCCGAAGCCAGGATCACGATTGAAAAGAAACCCGGCTAATAGGCAGAAAATAAAAGCTCGCATTCTGTGTTTCAGTTGAACCTCATCTTCAAAGTTGGCGGTCAGAAATTCATCAATCAGGGGAAGCAGCATCGCCTTACTCCCATCCACAATCATAGCTTGGGCTTGGGACCTTGTGAAACTGAAAAGCCTCTGAAAGGATCCCACATAACCAACTTGGACCTCATGCCTTACAAGAGGGGCATTGGAGTCACATCCAATGATTGAACAAAATTCCTCAAAGAGAGGACACATTTCCTCCATTCAAGCACCGAATCTGAAAACATGGGCTTGAGGATCCCAAAATCTAATGCAAGCATGCAAAAAATCCCAATCCACAGCCACGCCCCTAAGGGTAGTAACGGCTTTCAGTCCATACCTTCCCATGTTGATCCTTTCGACGTTATGAAGGCTCTTGGTCCAGTTATGCATCACGTGGTTAAAAAGAGGATTCATTTTTGAGAGAAAAATAAATTCTTCCAGCAAAAAGCTTGTTGTTTGGCACACAAATGAAAGACAAATTCGAAATTTATACTGCCCTGGCCCAGGTAGCGGCTCAGCCGCCGCGGCCGGCGGCTCGGCCACCCCCCTACGGCGCTTTGGCCGCCGCTGACCAGGCTCGACTACTGTTTTTGATTTTTGTGAAATTCTTGTGTTTTGGCCTTGTTTAGATTATTTTAGGTACTATTTTTGGGGTTATCTTAGGGATTTATTTTAAAAATAGATTTCTAAAAGAACAAGCATAATGCATACATATTTGCTGTTAATGCTAACAAATAAGTGCAGATTTACAGATAAGTTCAAATAACAGCTGAAAAACAGGGAAAGTACAAAGTACAAAAGGAGAATAATTCAAATACAGCAAACATAGTTCAAGACAAGTATGAAAAATCAGCGTCGGCCTCTCCGTCTTTGCAGCCTGTTCTGCCTCTCATAAGCAGCATCAGTCCAAGCACCAGTCAGTTCATCCGAGAAACCAGTGATCAGTGCCGCCATTTCGGCAACCAGGCCCTCAGGCACCTGTAAAAAAAAAAAGAAGAAGAAGACAGAATCACAATCAATTTCAAGAGAATTTTATGAATCCTTTTCATGAAAAGTTCTAAAAGAATATACCTGAGTGATGTGAACAAGGCTCCGATGTGGTGCACTCTCCACACTAATTGGTCGGGTCACCCAACCATCAGGTGCATGATAACGAACAGCAAAAGGCAGCCTCAGGTCGGCTAAAGCAGGGTCCAATTCACCGGTAGCCGCAAGGACGGATGCGGGAGGCCTCAAATGTGATGAACTGCTGTTTGTTCTTGTGAATGATGGTCCAGCTCTGAAAGCGGAAGCCCCAGCTGTAATATCCTCATTTATGCCCTAGAAGTTTTGCATGTTGTTGTTGTTGTATTGTTGGTTTAAATTGAGAAAAGAAAAGAAAAGTATTAGTGTTTTGGGAAAGAATTTAGGGTTTAGAGACAAGTTTATATGTTGTGTATATTGTGATATATATAACATATACATTGGTCAAAAGAGTTGGTCAAGGCAAGAGGAGATATTTTTTAGGGCATGTGAAATTACCAAAATGGGCAAGAGATAACAAAGAGAATTAAGATATGTATGAGGGCATTATAGTAATTTTCCTTTGGATGGGTATTTAATGAAGTTTGACTTTGTGATTCTTCATCATCTTTTCTTCTTTCTTTCAAGAGGTGGCCGGCTCTCCATTAGCAAAAGGGAAGGAGAAGTGTTCTTGATACTAAGATCAAATTGAAGAAGGAATTGAGAGCTTTGGTGAAAGAATTGTGGAATTTCTTCATCTAAGGTAAGTATTCTTTTGTTTCCTTTACTTATTTTGTAGTAGTGTTGAAGTTATGATTAGGGTGATTTGTGATTTGTTGGTTTGATGATTAGATGTGTTTGTGTTGTGTTCTCAAGTGTTGAATTGGTTTTAAGTTAAGAGTTTAAATAGGTGTTGTTGTTGGAAGTGGTGGATGTTGATTTTGAAAGATGGTGATTTTAGGGTTTTGAGATGATTTGTGTTTAAGTGTAATATTAATGTGTTATGAGGTGATTCTTATGATGAATATGTGTTTAGAACATTGTTTATGTTCATTTGAAACATGTTGTATGGTGTATATTGTGATTGAGTGCAATTGAAAGAGGGTTGAAGATGGTTAGGGTTTGGTTTGGGTGACACGGCCAAAAGCAAAGGAGAGACACGGCCAAGTCATGAAAGTTTTGGGCGTGTTGAATTGGTTTTGAGAGACACGGCCGTGTCTAGTGCCTGTGTTCACTACTGTGAGTTTTGGTTTGAGTGACACGGCCACAAGCTTGGCCGTGTCCCATACCCGTGTTGCCTACTGTCCAATTGAGTTGAGAGACACGGCCACAAGCTTGGCCGTGTCCCTCATGTGTGCTGCCCGTGTCTCTCATATGGGTTAGGTAAGTTTTGTTTTCCTTGACCTAGTTGTAATGTTTTGGTTCTTCAAAGGTAGGTTGGTTCCTAAACCTAAACTTAAACACTCTAAACATACTTTAAACTATGAATGAGCTAATCAAATGCATATGAAAGATCCTAAAGCTATGAATCATATAAATTGTTCTTTGCCTTAATTGCATTGTTGAGATTTAAACAAGGTTATGTTATGCATTGTGAAAGGTAATGTGTTTTATGAGTAATGTACCTTGAAATGTTATGTCAAAGATGTGATATCAATGATGCTTTATGCATAATATGAATTGAAATGTGAAATGTAATACAAAGCCATTGTTATTGGCTATGATGATGATATTGAGAGAAAGAAGGCATGTATGCCTAAATGTTGATGATAATTGGAAATGGAAATGATAGTTGAATAATAAATGAATTGTGTGGCTAATGTGTTATTCTATTTTCAGAGTTTGTTGTTGGTGGCATGCCTAGTAAGTGTAACAATCTCTTGAAGTTAGGTTGGATTGAATCCTTGAAGCCTAATTGAGATGTTACCACCCTTGAAGCTAGGTTGGGTTGGTTCTTGAAGCCAAGTTGGGTTGAAGCTTAGCATGCTTTGCTCCCCTTGAAGCTTGGTTGAACCTAATCCTTGAAGCCTAGTTGGGTATATGATATTGATAAATGTGATGATAGAACCAAAACATTAACTCTGAAAATTGAATGGCATATTAGTGTGTCTTGGGCCCATGCTTGTCTATGGTTAATGTGAGTCATGAATGATGTTTGCCTTTGCTTATTATTGATGATGAATGATTAAATGAATATAAATGAGGTCTATGATAAGATGTGAAGTATGATATGCCTATATATATATATACATGTTGAGTTATAAAATGGAAAGCTATGTTATCAACTTGGCATATATGATGTTACATGCATAATATGGATTGAGAATTGGTACTGCATTGCATTAAAGCATAACATTAGCATGATTATCTTACTAAGCCGTTGGCTTAGCGCGATTGTGTTTAATCGCGCAGGTAATAGAGTTGATAGAGTTGATCCCGAAAGCTCTTCGAAACTGACCGAGGGTAGACAGTGAAGAGTTGATTTTGGAGACTTAAAGATCAAAGAAAACTTGCCAATCATGTATAACTCTTTTATATTTTGTAAAGTATTGATTAAATGTACATATATGTATATTTGTAAATATGGAATTAAGTGTTTTCAAATATGTAAATATGTAAATATTTTATGACTTCCGCTGTGTAATAACTATATGTATGTATATATATATATATCTAATGTGTTTTATTTTAAAAGTAAATGATCTACTTTTCTATAATATATACTGATAATAGTATTGTATCTATTTAAATGTTTTGAATGTTGAAGAAAATCGTAGCATCCCTATGTTTGGTGCACTTATGCTACATTGTTGTGGTTGTAGTGTGTGTGCATTGGATGTGGGGGTGTTACACCAGCCCTAGAGGAAGAAGGTATGTTGGCTTGCCAGCTGGAAGAGGGATGGTTTCTCAGAGTGCTGGAAGTGGGAGCCGAAGAATGGGAAGACCGATAAGGTGGTACAGAGTCGAATCGCGCCCCAATGCGTGGCATGAGTCGCTGAAGACAGTAGAAATCATAATCATCCTCATCCGGGGCACAGGCCGACTCGAAGTGATCGCCCTCATACTGGGACACAGTAACAGGCAGAAGTGTCAAAGATAGCATATCATCAGGGGGATCCCTGGGAGCTACACGGAAGCCGGCAATCTGGAAAGTCACTCTCTCAGCAAGATAATACCTTCGACACTCTGGATGGGGAAGTATGAATCGACGGCGAGTCAGAAACTCTGATCGCTGAAAGCTGTAATCTTGAGCAATCCACTCTGCCAGCCGGCTAGACATTGCCTTAGATGCAACCTGTAAAAAAATTTATTGTGTTAGTGAATCATTTTCTCTAATATAATAAATAAGGATAAGAATGAAGAATTTACTGATCTCATTGGGCAGCTGTCGAAGAATGATCTCAGCTCTCTGATAGGAAGTTTCCTCTTTGGTACTTCTACCCTCTCTTTATACCACCTCCAGGCAACGGGAGAAAGAGGATCTGCAGGGGCAGGTAGCTCACGAAGAAAAGGGGCGATGTCAGGAAAGTACTCGTAGGCCCAAGTCTGAAAAAAGTCAAGAAAATGTCAGAGCGGGTGTATGTCAACACATATGAGGTAAAAGGAATGTTCTTTACATTACCTCCCAGAAGTAATACAGGCCACATGGAGTAATGCGGGTATAGCAGAGGTCTGACATGTCGTCATACAATCTACTCAGCATCATGCTAGCCCAATATGTATGGAGTCGTGTCAGGTCGAGTAGGCTCTTCAGCACATTGAGACTCACTGCATCCTTCCTGTTTGATAGAAAGGAGCTAGCAAATAGGAGAATCAGGGTAAACCTAGCCACCTGGTCGGCAGTAAGGTTGCCTACCTCGTAACCAGTATAGATACCTGGCGCCTGCTCCACGAGCCACCTCCGCTGAATGCAGCGAGGCGCCTGATATCGAGGATAATCAACCCCGATCAAGGTGATCATGTCGGCTGAAGAAATGTCATGTCGGCTGAAGAAATGTCATGCCGCTAGTCATCATAGGACTCCACCATCTCAACGCCAAAGGGAATCCCGGATATGACAGAAAAGTCGGTAGGTGTCATTGTCATCTCCCCCCAAGCAAAGTGGAAGGTGTCAGTAGTGGGCCACCAGCGCTCAGCTAACGCGCAAATCAACTCTCTGTGGATATCTCTATCCATATCTATAGCCCTCAAATGGTGGAGGAAAGCAGGTCTGATAAGATCCCCCACTGGATTCCCGGCAGCAAAGATGTAAGCTGGGATGGCGCTCATGGGACGCTCAGCTATAGATATCTTGATCGTAGGGTCCTAAAAAAAAATTTAAAATTATTAATTGAAAAAAAATTGATTTAAATCATTATTTGGGAATAATTTGGGGACAAATTCAGAAAAATTTAAGTTCTTTCCCCAGCCGGGTGTGAATTCCTAGAAGGATTATTTCTAAGTTCTTTACTAGAAATAATTAATGATGGCAGAACACAATGAAGCCTGATATTAATTCTAATTCATTACTAGTACATGTAAAGGAAAGATCTCTAAAATTTATTTCTAAGTTCCTTACTGGAAATAAATAAAATTCCTAAGCATGCATACTAGATGGGCAAAACAGGAAATACTTACCTCATAGCAGCCGGTCCGAGAACTGTGCCTCTCCTCCTCAAGTAAAAGATTGCAGGGAGGGAGTGGGATTGTGAAGTCTTCAAAGCCAGTGAAATCCATCCTTGAAAGAAAATTTAAAAGAAGTGAAAAAAGAAGAATGAATGAAAGTAAATGAAATTTGAATGGAAATGAGCCTATTTATAAGGAAAAGGGGAAAACGCGGGTCTTTCTGCAACTTGCTCAAAATTCTCGTTTTGACGACCACTGAGTTCCATAAATCATTTTTATGGACCTCAGTGGGGGGCAATTGTGAACACTCGAATTTTGGGGCTCGAAAAAATGATTTTCTTGGACTGCAAAGGACCGGGCATCCCCGATAAAAGTTCACCGAAAGTATGTCTTCATTGTACTTGAAATGTCCGGAGCGATGTGAAGATCATGGATGTGGTCTCGGAATAATTTCTGGAGCCCCGTGGCTCCCGAAAAACCAGTTTTGGTAAGAATAGCACGAGTCGGGGCCCCTTTTTTTTGGAGCCAGAGCCGGCGGCCCGGCCGCCGATTTTTCTGCTTTTTGCCTCGGCGGCCCAGCCGCCGTCCAGCCCAATTTTTGCCTATAAATAGCCTTCAAATTTTCAGAAAGGGGGACTTTTGGAGATCCCGGGCCCTCATGCTGTCGAATTCGTTTCACGCCTAAAAAACTCTTATTGGACTTTTATTTGCAAGAATCTAACCTCGTGTGTCAGGGATTAAGAACCATACTTCAAGATCTAAGAAAACAAGACCTGGAACTTCGAAGTGGAAGGACCCTAAACAAGGTAGTATGATAATTTATCATTTGTCAATTTAAGCATGTCATAAAGCATCTTATCTTCTTCTTAATTTCTTTTCGGTCAAAGACCTAATCCTTTTAGGTCTAAGGCCTAATTAACTAATCAATCAACACTTCGGCATGAAGCCGCGAATCAATCAACCTTTTGGCACGGAGCCTAAATTGTATCTTTTTGGGTACAAAATACCTAAATTTCACAATTAAAATCAATCTTTTGGCCAAAGGCCTAAATTGCATTATTTTGGTACAAAGTACCTAAATTTCACAAATTCGCACCAAGTGCTAAAATTAACAACTTTGGCAAAAAAGCCCGACAAATGCACGAAGCATACACACACACATGCATGAAGCATAACTTTCATCGCCTTTAAATAGGCTTTTCCGAACTACATGGGCTTTGATCTCCCATTCAAACGGGAGTATGTAGGCATATTTGGGATTCACCCCAAGTAGCAAGTCCGCTATTTATTAACAATCTGTTTGTTTTTTTTTCTTCATCCCTTTTATGTTTATTTCTTTTTTATTACAAAGTTAGTCGAATACATGACATAATCCCCGAATCCTCCTTGGGTTCGCAGATTAGAGACCTTTACATTAGATGCATTTATCGGAGTCAAACAAGGGTTTTCTTAGTTTTTCCCTTTAAACAAAATAAACTGAGTGGCGACTCCGGACAACGAGTGAACGTTCATCCGAATCCTTTTCGGGTGGAAACAGAGGTTCACAATCCGTTAATTTGTTAAAATTAAATTAAATTAAACTAATGAATTGGAGGGGTAAATTAAGTGTTCGAAGTGAGAGAATAATATATATATGTGAAATATAATAAAAATATACATTACATATAGAGCCAAATATAACTTAGATGAAAAAATATAAGATGAATAGTAAAAGAGGCAAAATGGTAAATAACTTTATGAAAATTAAAATTAATTAAATTTAAAAAGAAAATAAATATGAATGGAAGACGAAATTTTAGAATTAAAAATTAAATAAATAAATAATTAATTAAAATATTAAAATAACATATATAATTGGATGGAAGAAGGAAAAAAGTCAAAATTTTATCTTTATCCCTTTCTTTCTTCTTCTTCTTCTTCCTCTTCTCCCTCTGCATGAAATTTCACTATAGACAAAGAAGAAATTTCTTCATCCAAGCACTAATTTTAAGAAGGATTTTCAAGAATTAAAAGAGTTTTGGTGATTTTCCAACAAACTAATAAGTATTCTTTTAAAATTATGAAGTTTCTTTGAATTTTTGATTATGTAAGATATGAGTTTTTGTTAGAGGGTTTTATAATTGTTTAAATGGGTATGGATGATTATATATTGATGAGTAATCAATGATTTTGAGGTTGGATTGAAGAAAATGTTAGGTTTGGTTAGAGTTTGAAAAAGGTAGTGAGTGATTTAGAGTTTTGGAAAGGGTTTTGTTAAAGAATGATTGTGCAATTAGTTTCATAGTTTAAATTGTGCTGTTTAATGCTTTTAATGATGGAAATAAGTTTAAATTACCATTTAGAATTGGTTGGAATGAAGAATCAAAATTGAAGTGAGTTAGGGCATATTTTAGGGTTTTGAAGGGAATGATTCTAAATTGAGTTTTATTGCTTGAAATGTGTTAAAATATAATGTTTTAGATATATTTAAGCTTAAAACTCAATTTAGAATTGATCAAATTGGATTTCTAAGGATGGAGAACCTCAGGGCTAAGAAAAAGAAAATTGAAGAAATGTGTTTTAATTTGTGGGTTAAGCTTTAAACACCTTAAAATGTGGTTCTAATAAATGGTATATAGTCAAATTTTGAATAGCTGTTGAGTAGGAAGTTGTTTCTTCAACTTAGAAGTGAAGAGTATTTTGAACAAGTGGTATTTTTAGCTTGGAGTGCTATTGAAGGAGGTTATTACATACTTTGACATTGAATGTGGTTGGTTACATTGATTTTAAGCATAGTGCATTTCATTATTTGAGTGTGATATTATTATAGTCATGTATATATGTGTTTTTTATAGTATTTTTATTTGATTTTTAAATGTTTTCTAAATGATTTGTTCAAGTTGTTGTAAGGAATTTGAGCTAAAGCAAAATAATTAACAAAAAGAAGTGGAAGGTGCTAAGTCCATTATTTAAAGGGATTAAGAGAGATCCAACACAGAACAAGACACGTTCAATATCTTGGCCATGTGACCATGAAGATAAAACTAAGGCAGATTGGGACACGCTCATCCATCTTGGCTGTATACCATTCTAGGTGAGAAGACTTGTAGGCAGAAGGAGACATGGGCAACCATCTTGGTCGTGTCACCTTACACGGCCAAGACTTAAGCTCACATGGCCGTGTCTCTCACAAGCAAGAAGAGAAATAAATACAAGTTGGCAGAACTAAACATAGGAAAGGATTTTGGTCATGTCATCTATTTGTGTCACATCACACGGCCAAGACAACTTGTTCTTGGCTGTGTTCCACTCAAGAAAGCAAAGCTCTTGAACTTGGCAGCAAGAGATACATGCATATATCTTGACCATGCTCAAGATGAAGAATGGAACACACGGCCAAGCCATTCCAAGCTTGGCAGTGTCTCTTAACTTAAGAAGCAAAATGAAGATGAATTTATGAGCTGTAAAGTGAGACAAAGAAAGGTGGCATATCAGAATAAGAGGAATAGTGAGTTTTTAAATAAAAAGGAAGGTGGATTGTTAGAGAAGTTGGGAACAAATGCTAATGGCACAACAAAAGGAGTGGATTTTTATTAAAAAGAAGACAACCTTTTGGAATAAAAGGTTGGGTTTTGAAGATAAAAAGTCATTATGATATTTGGAGAGTAATATCTCCATCATCAAAAACTCTCTCACATGGCCAACTCTTGGTTTTTAGTTCAAATTTAGACATACATAGAAGAAGTAGGGGATTCATCCATTTTTTCTGCACAAGACTTGTTTTGCAAAGATTTTGGAGGAGGTTTTAAGGATTCTTCATCAACATCAAGCAAGGTTGGAGGAAGAACAAGAGAAGATCAACTCTAGTCTTCTTTAAATCGGGTTTTGTCATTCCTTGAATTAGTTCAATTAATTCATTTCCACATTTTTATTGAATTGTTATGAACATTAATATTTCAATGGATATTTGTGATTTGATTTCAACTGAGATAAATATGTGCTTTGATTTGATGATGATGAGCTAAATTCTCCATGCCTAGGATTTGCAATAGATTTGATTAAATGATTTGATTCAAGTATTTCCATTAATATACTTTGTTATGTGAGTTGATTACATTGGATTGAATATTAGGTTGATATATTGGCCACCTATTAATATCTAGATATTGAATAAAGAATTGAGAGGTGAAATTTGATGTTGGAACTATGTATTCAACCACTCTAAGAATGAATTAGAAATATGAATTAAAGGTTCTCTTAATTTGCAAATTTAAATTTTTGTTGTTAATTCATAAATGTGAGAACTAATAAATTGATAATTTCTAATTAATCACAAGAAACAAATTAAGTTACAAGGTTATATTAATGGATAATTTGAGAATTAAACATTTGATTAAATTGAAGTGTAAATCTTAGTTATCCTTTTGAAGTTTTAATTAAATTTGTGCAACCCGTTATTTATTTTACTTGTAATCTTAGATTTTTTTTTACTATTTCAATAACATACACTCAAACTTTAATATTTTGTTTAATCAAATTATTACTAACAAACACCTTCCTTATGAGATGACCTTGGGGCGATCACCATTACTATAACAACCTTATATACTTGTGAGAGTCACTTTTGGTAGTGTTAAGTAGAGCGCAATAGATACATTACTTGACTAATGTGAATGTGTGTGTATGGCATTGTTTGAAGTAACAATTCTTGATTTGCATTTATTATGACATGATAAGCCATTGGAAAATGGCTAAATATAGTATTTGTGTAAAGTGTTAAAAATGCATGATGTGTATGGAAACATGAAAGTGAGCTACAATGGCTTAAAATGTAATGATGATGTGGTTTATGAGTTAAAAATATGAAAGAGAATAAGAAATGTGAAAAAATAAGAGAAATGCAAATTTTGAGAAAAATGTATCTGCATGTTACCTTATATAAAGTCTAGTTCCAAATTGTTGTTGGATTTTTTTACGCCTTCGGGTGAGACACACTAGTATCATACATGATTGAGATAGCCTAAGATAATATTTTTGAAACTAGACCAATATATAATGATTTTAGGGCCCAATGTGTGTGGATGGTTACTATGTTAACTAAATTTTGATATGTGTTGGGTGTTTTTTGAATTATAGTGGATTATTGATATTATGTGTGAAATATCATTTTCTTTATAACAAAGTATGAACTACTAAGAGAAATGCTTAACGCGAATGGATTTCATTGCGCAAGTGATAAAGCAGATCCGGAGGATCCGGACAGTGCTGCTAGACCACCCTAGGTCTAGGCTACGGTAGGTCGTTGTGAAGGTTTTTGAGTTACACGGACCAGTGCCATTTGCATTTCATGTATAAATTTTAAACTTTTGAAATTTGCTTAAGTATGTACATTATATATATAACCATGTATATGATGTAAATTATAAAGATTTCCTTTGGTGTTAAGTGTTGGAAGTTCTTTTAAAAAAATGGGACTTATATTTATAAATATATTAATAGATATGTTTTGGTGATATGTTGGTAGTT
Organism: Garcia nutans; assembly: GCA_947685225.1. Taxonomy (NCBI): domain Eukaryota; kingdom Viridiplantae; phylum Streptophyta; class Magnoliopsida; order Malpighiales; family Euphorbiaceae; genus Garcia; species Garcia nutans. Next base: position 34,268,294 of record CANTUV010000013.1, read on the forward strand.
TGAGCCGTTGGGTTGTTTTGGAGAAATGTATATATTGAATAAATAATTGGGAGTGTATTTTAAATGCAGGTTGTGAAATTTAAAATTTAAGAATATCCGAATATAGAAAAAACTCTGGTAAATTTTTTTTAGAGATTTTCTTTTAAAATATATCTTTTTAATATTTAAATCACTGATGAATACTTTTATTTATTTATTAAAATAAATTTTAAGTGTTTAAAATAATTATTTTAAAATTATAAAAACTTTTGAAAAGACTGTACTATGACATTCTTGTATTATGTATGCATAATTTACATATACTAAGTATGTGTTTTATATGTATATGGGGGGTATAAGGGTGTTTTATGAAAAATTTGCATATAAATTTGGACATAATAGTAATGATCCTCATGGTGTGAAAAAAAAGTGTCGAAGTAGAGGTACCATGTCTTAATTCAACACCATAAGACGTAGATGCAAAATTTTCACCGATTATTAAATCCATCCATGTAGGCCCAAAATATTATGAAAATGAACATGATGTGCCTAATTCATATGCAGAGGAACAAACAAAGCATAATAATGAGAGTCTTGTAGATTGTAATGTTAGGGTAAAATGTATTAGTGATGAACATATAGAATTTCAGCATACTAAGGCGAAATACAATAATGACATTGGTTTTGATTGTAATAATGAGACAGAACATACTACTACTGATAATGAAGAGACTGTGACAGACTTATTTACATCCAGGAGCAATCCAAAGTTATTAGGCGAAAGTTCTATATATGAAACGATTGAAGAGGGAAAAATATTTAATTCAAGGAATGATATTAAGACAACAGTGTCCTTGATTGCAATTAGGGAGAAATTCTAGTTTAAGATATTCAAGTCTAATACTTCTTTCTTTGTCGTGCGTTGTACTAATAAAACCTATATGTGGAGATTGAGAGTGAAAAGTCTTAGAGACCTATTGTTGGATGGTGACAAAATATGTGACCTAACATAAGTGTCCGACTAATTTTGATTAGACTAGACACAGATAAGCAACCAATTGGGTTGTCGCTGAATGTGTTAAGAAGCAATTTATAAATCCTAGAAGGGTTTTCAAACCCAAGAATGTGATTATGACATGCGTAATAAATTTTGGTGTTGAGATTATTTATTTTGTCGCATGGAGGGGACGAGAGTATGCATATGAGAATATCATTGGGTATTCCAGAATAATCTTTCTCAATTCTACTTGCATATTTGCAGATGCTGGGTGAAATAAATCCTAGTACGGTTATACATCTACAATATGGTGATGATAATGAATTTTTGTATCTTTTCTTGGCCTTTAATGCTTTAATAAAATGTTTCCAACATTATAGACCTGTAGTTACTATTGATGACACTCATTTGAAAGGGAAGTATCGAGGTGTGCTTTTTTATTGTCGTTTGTCATGATGTAAACCAACATATATTCCCTTTGATGTTTGGGATTGGTGACTCTGAAAATTATGTATTATGAATATGATTTCTTATGAGGTTGAAGGAAGTTTTTAGTGAAAGACCATGTAGACCCTTGATTTTGGCTCTAAGCTAGTTCGATCCTAATTAAAGAAGGCCTAGTCAAGTTCGGTCCATTCTTAATGGCTTAAACCTATTTTAAAGCCTTTAATTAGATTGGTTCAATTTTATTAGGCCTAAAATAAGCCGATTCAACTTTGAATGCCCTAAAATGGTTCGATTCAAAGTTAGAGGGGTTGGGTTTTGGTTTAAATCGATATGGGACATGTCCATATCAAATTGGGAGTGTCATGTCAGATATACAATATCTTCATGCGTAAGGCATTATAGATGAATAGTACCTTATCGGGGGTACTATTTGCTTTACTGTGGATGAATAGTACTTACTTTATATTGTTGGTGAATAATATTCTGTTAGTACTATTTTTACTGTAACCATGTGAAACAATGCAGTTCCTTCTGCCTTTAATAAGACAAATTTTATTTTTTCTCTTTTCCTTTTTCCTTTTTGATTTCTTTTTTCCTTTCTTTTTCTTGTTCTTTTCTTTTCACTTTTTTTTATTTTTTTTATTTTTTTATTTTTCTTTACAGGAGACAATACCCCAAAACAATCATCTTCATTACTGGGTGCATAGTCTGAATCTGAGTCTGAGTCAGAGGATGAGCCAGATGATGACAACATCATAGATGAGTTGGATGAAGAGCTAGAAAAAGATGAAGGAGACTTTCTTCTTCTAGACTGGGCTTTAGAATGGGCTATAGATATCTTCGACCGAGTTTTAGTAGAGGAACTAGAAGAAGAAGGCTTTATGGTTATGGGCACAAAGGTTGAGGGAACCATCTATTCCATAATGGCTTTATATTTTTCAGTAGTCTTTGCAGCTGCTAGAAGGGCTTGACAATGGGCTTTTTGGGCTCCAAAGGTAATGGCTTGCTGTGGATTAGCCTTACCATATTCCCTTTTGAGATGCCATTTCTTTACTATCAATTCAGTGACTTTATTTTTGAAGGCATTCTACCATTTGACTTTACTTAGTCTTAATACCACACGTATATTGGTACCTGATTGATAAGCTAGTTCAAAGTACAATTGATATACGCAGGGTATAAAGAATTTCATACAAAAGAGCAGGAGAGAGGGAAACTGGTTTTCATACAAAGAAGGATGGGCATTAGTTCAAAAATATTGGTATGCTTTTAGGGCTTATGGTGATAATGTTCGATCAACATTACCACAGTAATACCACCAATCAACAAACCACATAGGAATTTTATTAGTCTTGATATTTATATCAAAATACAACAACCAAGAATGAGAGTGTGTAGGATTTTGGAAATAAAGGGCTTTTGTCCAAGCATGAACATAGTCACAATATGTATATGAAGAAAAAGTGGCTTTAAATGAAAGAAAATTGGCTTTAAAGGTTCTAGGATTATGCAAAGGTTTTCCCGAATCAGAAGGATTGAGAATGTTCTTTATTTGAATAGAGGAATGAGATATAATGGCTTTATCATTAGGATCATACTTATGTTTTAGTTTTATAGAACCAGTATCCTCAAGGATAGCTAAATAGTATTCTTGAGGTTTTGACAAATTATTAGATTTAAAAAAACTAACTTTTAAGATATGCAGTACTAATAATTTCCTATGGGTTCTGATGCATGAACCCATCTTCTATTATTAATTCTGTATCCCTAAAAGTTTTTATAAACCATTTTGATTTTAATTGAAAATTATAATTTGAAGAAATAATTTGAGTTGGTTGTGAAACTGCCAACTCTGGTTTTTAACATTTGTGGACAGTGCATTTGAGGAAGAAGATTCTCCTGTCCTAGGTTTTACAAAAGGGATTAGAGCTTTACCTGTGGCTACAGGAGGTAGGGGACCCAATTTTTAAAGAGCTTGGAGTACCTCTGGAGAATGGGCTAACTGATTAACCCATAGCTTTATTACTTCAATTTGGGCTTTACTTTCAACATCTTCTACCATTCGGCCCAAGACTTTATGATTTTAGAACCAGGTTTTAATTGTCTGAATGATCATTCAGACAAGGGTTTAGGAGTTGGGTTTGAATCGAATTTCATAATTTATTTGGCTTTATTGCCTTTCTTCTTTTTTATTTTCCATTATTTTAGTGTTTTGAATTATCTTATTTGGACTTCAGATTCCTAAGTTATGGTCCAATTAATTTGATAATAGTAAGTTTAAAGAAATTATCAATTTGAAATTTATTTTAATTGTTTTCTTTTCCTTCTCTGTAGGGATTATATGTGCAGTGATTGACGAGCAGTGCTAGAAGAGTTTAATCCTAAAATTGAAAAGCAGTGAAGAGAAAATAATGGAGCAAGAAGAGAGAGGCTTCGTTTAGAAAGAAAAGAAAGAGAATAAATTCGTGCACAGGAGTCTTTAGAAACTGATAGTAGAGTTAAGCTAGAAGAAGCTAGTGACGAAGAAGTTAACATGGCAGATTCACAAGATCAACCTTCAACCAAGAAACCTAACTTTGAAAGAACATGAAATGCCTAATACTCATATTGGGTCAAGCATCACTCATCCTACAGTGAATGCTAATAATTTTGAACTTAAACCAGCTCTCGTCAACATGGCTCAACAACAACTTTTTTATGGCTTGAACCAGGAAGATGCTATTACTCACTTAGAAAATTTCCTATAAATTTGTGACATATTCAAGATGAATGGAGTAAGTGATTATGCAATTAGGCTACGCCTTTTTCCTTTCCCAATAAAGGACAAGGAAAAAGCTTGGTTGCAAGGACAAGCTGCTGGAACTTTCACCACATGGGATGATCTGTCGAAAGGATTTTTGGCAAAATATTTCCCTTCTGGTAAGATTGCAAAATTCAGAAATGACATAACCAGTTTTGTGCAGTTTGATGGAGAGTCACTCTATGAATCATGGGAGAGATTTAAAGACCTTCAAAGGAGGTGCCTTCATCACGAGATTCCATAATGTTTGATTGTGCAAATATTTTATAATGGAATAACAGGGCCATTGAGAAGTACAATAGATGCAGTTGTTGGAGGTGCTCTAATAAGCAAAAATACAACTGAAGCTTTGGAACTACTTGAATTCATGGTAGCAAACAACTACCATTGGTCTAGTGAGAGGTCTTTACCTAAGAAGGTAGTCTTTGTGCATGAAGTAGACGGAATATCATTACTTTCAGCTAAGGTTGATGCCTTAACTAGGAAGTTGGAACATGTTAATCTTGCCATAATAGGTTGTGAAGTATGTGGTGAAAATCACCAATCTTTTGAATGCCTAGCTCAAGACCAAGTAAATTTTGTGGGGATTCAAAATAGAGCTCAACCAATGCCTTATGGAAACACATATAATCCTAGTTGGAAAAACCATCCTAATTTATCTTGGGGTGGAAATCAACCAATTCAACCAAAGAGGAATCTACCAACCACCATTTCCAAATCATGGACAAGGTCAAGCTATTACCATGATATCAAGATGGGATCTGAGGCTGCTTTAGAATAAATTATTACCATTTCTAGTAAAAGATTTGACAAATTAGATAAGCAATATGATCATTTGGAAGGTAGGATAGATCAAATTGCTAGTCAAAATAGGAACCTTAAAATGCAAATTGGGCAAATTGCTAGTTCTTCTAATTCGAGAAGTCAAGGAGCTCTTCCTAGTAAAACAGAAATAAATCCTAAGGAATATTATAAAGCAATTATGATTAGAAGTAGGAAGGAGTTATAAGAGATAGTACCAAAGAAGGTTGAATCAGAAAGAGAAAGGAAAGAAATTAAAGAAGATGAGCAATATAAAGAGAGTGAGACTGAAAAAGAGAAAAATGAGACATTCCCACCAAAAACAGAAGTGAAGCCCTATGTACCACCTGTACCATTTCCTCAAAGGCTTCAAGCAAAAAGTGGAGAAGCGATATGAAAAATTTCTTGAAGTGTTTAAACAATTAAGAATTAACATTCCTTTTATAGATGCTTTAGCTCAAATGCGTTCATATGTCAAATTTTTGAAGGAGATACTTTCTAACAAGAGATCCATTGAAGAAAATGCAAGAGTTGTCCTAACCAAAGAGTGCAGTGCAGTGATCCTAAACAAACTTCTATCCAAATTGAAAGATCCAAGGAGTTTTTCTATACCTTGCACTATTGGTGAATTTGACTTTAATAAAACTTTATGTGATTTAGGTGCTAGTGTGAGTCTTATGCCAAATTCTATTTGCAGGAAGCTTGGATTCACTGATTTGAAGACTACAAAGATGACAGTTTAGATAGCTAACGGATTAATTAGACATCCCTTAGGAATTATGGAGAATGTGCTAGTAAAGGTGGATAAGTTCTACTTACCTGCAGATTTTGTCATCCTAGAGATGGGAGAGAATGTAGAGATCCCATTGATTCTTGGAAGACCATTCTTGGCAACTTCTGGAGCATTAATTGATGTATGAGAAGGAAATTTGACATTAAGAGTTATGAATGACAAAGTAGAATTCGATATAATCAAATCAACAAATAGTCTACCCCTAGTGCATAGTTATTTTCGAGCGGACACTATTGACAATTTAATACATGATGGTCCTGAAAAAAAATCAAAAAGATACTTATCAAGAAGAGTGGAGTATAAATTCTCAAGGTGAAAACAATGGGGTTGCTATTGACATTTTAGATTGGAAAACCCTACCATCAATTCTATTTCTAAAGAAGTATGATTTTGAAGAGTTAGAGAAGCATGAAATTGCAGACAAGAGAATGATATGTCAATTTTCGCCTTGAAAGACATAGAAAAGGTATAGCTGAAGATGTTAAACAATGCTTTTGGGAGGAAACCCAACTTTTTAGCCTTTTTTTCACTTAATCTTTTTGTTATAGTTTCAGTTTAGTGTTTTAATTTAATTTAATTTTCTTTAATTTTGTGTTTTTCTTTCTGTTTGTTAAGCAAATAGTGATGGTGGAGAAGGAAGAACAAGAATAGGTGAGTTTAAGTTGAGTTTTTTTTTATTTACTTCATAGTTGAAAAATATATATATATATATTTGTAGCACAAAAGCATCGCCACTGTCGCGATCACGATAGGCTCCAGATTTAAAAATAAAAGAAGAATTTAAGACAATCGGTGCGAGCCTCTGTCGTGATCATGCAAGCTCGTACGATCACAACAGAGGGCTTCCCACCCTACCACGCGAGCAGTAGAGACATCATGCTACTACTACCACGCGCTTGTCGCGATCTCGACAGATGTCGCTATCGCAATGGGACCTCAGACGAATGTTTTTTTATTTTTATTTTTTTAGCATAAAAACACTATATTGGCCTTCTCTCTCCTCACTTTTCTTTTTCATCTTCTTCTTCTCTCTCTCTCTCACTCCCAAAGTCTCTCTCAAATTCCTTACCTATCGTTTCTCAAATCCACACAAATCTCACTCAAATCTTCTCAATTTCTTACTTAATCCAATAAATCTTTACCTAATCTACTAAACCCATTCCTCAAATTAATAAAAAATGGCTTCAAGAACCAAAAGTGTTGCAAGGAAAACTTCTTCAAGGAAGGGGAAAGAGAAGGTTTCAAGCTCTTCAAGGGATGAGGTAGATATATCTTCTCGTTTTAAGGCTCCTTTTTCAATTTTTGATCAAGAAGAAGGTAAGAAATATCTCTCTCTATGCTTAAGAAATATTACTCCATGTAGATATTTTAACCATGGTGTTTTTAAATATTTGGGTTTAGATGATAGAATGAAATAATTATTTACTAGATTAGTTTGGGAAAAATTGGTTCAAAAGAGATATGACACATATAAAGAACCCACTCTTGAATTTTTCACAACCCTTAAAATGTCCAAACCTAAGGATAAAAATTTAGAGTGTAGAATGTTTGGTGTGAATTATGTGATTGATCATGATATTATGTTTAAAGCTTTTGGCTTGCCTAAAGGAGGTGCTTGTACACATTCGAAGGAATTTAATGTTGATAAAATTTCAAAAACATTAATTGGATTTAATTCATTCAATATAAGAAATGCACCTAATGGATTGATTCGTGATCATAGTTTACTATTATTGTATAAGTTTATGTGTCATTATGTGTTTGGTAAAAAGAAAAGTAATAAAGTGTCAGTTCAAAAATTATTTATGTTGTATTGTGCTTATAAGGGTAAAAAAATGTCTACAACATATCATATTTTTCAAAGTTTAATATTTATTACTCAACATCCCAAGAGTACAATTGCATTAAGTCATATTATTACTGGATTGGCAGTATATTTTAATATTTTTTATCCTAACAATACTTCGATGAAATGTATTAGTGGGGAGTCATATTAATTTGACACTTAATGTCGTGCTGAGATTTTGGATGCTAACAGTAGTTTAAGGGATCCCACAATAAGAAGATGCTACAAGAAATTATTTCAAGGAGGATCTAGTAGTAGTAGTACACCAATTGATCAATTAGCACATGAAGAGGAGGACAATAAGGAAGAGAAGAGTGATGAAAAAGAAGATGATAATGCCAATGATGAGTAGGGATGGCGACAAGTTTTAAAGCGACTCGATTCAATGGACGAAAAGAATCAGCAGATGAGCACGCAATTGAACATTATGGAGACGCAATAGAAGCAATATGGCGATCAAATAGGGACCATAAATCACAAACTTGTCAATATGGAAAGGAGTTAGAATTATCACAATTACAAGCTCATGAAGTATATTGAACTTTCAGGTTTGTCTATTCCTTCACCGACTCCCTCAACTCCATCGTCGCCATGACTCAGGGAAGCTTCCATCCTTTTCTTTTTCTTATCATATTTTCTTTTTCTTATTATTTATGGTATTTTTGTTGTGGTTACATGTTTTTCATTGGGGATAATAAAAATTTTAAGTGTGGGAGGGGAGTATTTGTTTTGTCATATTAGTTTGTTTAATTTGCGTTTTGTGAATTATGTTTCTTATATTGATATTTTGTGTTTTTTATGTTTTATGTTTTTGTAAATTTAAAATTTAAAATTTAAATATATATATATATATAATTTTTGAAATAAAAAAATATTTTTCAGATTTTGTGCAAAACAAAACAAAAATAAAATTTTCAGTTTTTGCGTGAAGAAAGAAAAAAACAGGTAAAAAATTAAAAAATTATAAATAATAATAATAATAATAATAATAATAATAATAATAATAATAATAATAATAATAATTAGGTTATATTTAAATGGTTAATTAGATTTTTTAGTTTATCTAGGATTAAGATGGTATCTTTTATTTTGAATTTAATTACTTATCCTTAATAGAATAAGAATTTGATTTTAATTAGTAAACTTTAATAATAAGAGTGTAATATCCTCATTTATGCCCTAGAAGTTTTGCATATTGTAGTTGTTGTTGTTGTTGTAGTTGTTGGGTTAAATTGGGGGAAAGAAAAGTATTTGTATATGTGTTTTGGAAATTTAGGGTTTAGAGACAAGTTTATATGTTGTGTATATGATGATATATATAACATATAAATGGGTCAAAGGAAGAGTCAAAGGAAGAGAGATATTTTTGTGTTAAGTGTGTAATTACATATAAGGGCTTATATGAGACAAGAAGTTAGTTAATTGAGTGAGGGCATTTTGGTAATTGCTTGGATAAAATCACTTGGTGGAGATTAAAAGCAAAATTTGACTTGGTGTCTTCATTATTTTCCTTTTTCTTTCAAGAGGTGGCCGGCCATTGTAGAGAAGAGAGAGCAAGGAAAGTGTTCTTGATGTTTGGAGCAAATTGAAGAAACAATCAAAAGATTTGACAAGGGATTTGTGGAATTTCTTCTTGTAGGTAAGTAATCTTTTGTTTTCATTACTTATTTGGAAGTTGTGTTGGAAGTGAGTTAGGGTTTGGTGATTTTGTGATTTAATGGATTTGAGATGTGTTGTGTTGTGTTCTCAAGTATTAAATTGGTTATAAGTTAATAGTTTATATAGTTGTTGTTGTTAGAAGTGGTAGATGTTGATTTGGAAGGTTGGAGAAGGATGTTGGTTTTAGGGTTTTGAAATGATGTGTGTGTTTAATTGTTATATTAATGTGTTGTGAAGTGTTTCTTGTGATGATTATGTGTTTAGAACATTGTTTATGTTCATTTGAAACATGTTATATGATAAATATTGTGTTTGAGTGCAATTGAGTAAGTGTTGGTTTTAGTTAGGTTGTGTTTGTGGGTGACACGGCCAAATGCTTTAAGGGGACACGGGCGTGTCATTTATTTGAGGAAGCTACTGCCTCTTTTCTTTTTAAGGACACGGGCGTGTCACTCAAGTTGGTTGGGCGTGTCATTTATTTGAGGAAGCTACTGTCTCTTTTCTTTTTAAGGACACGGGTGTGTCACTCAAGGTGGTTGGGCGTGTCAATCAAGTGAGTTGGGCGTGTCTTTCAAATGATTTGAACATTGTTTGATTTCTTGGTTCTTTTTGCATGGTTTGAATTCTTCAAAGGTAGTGTGGTCTTTAAACCTCAACATAAACATTTCTAAACATGCTTAAACTAAGGAATGACTTGATCAAACACTTGTGGATTATTCTAAAGCTATAAATAAAATAAGTTGTTCTTGCATTGTTGAGATTGAACAAAGTTATGCTATGAAATGTTGATATTTGTGAATGATGTTATGTGAGATATAATGTGATCATGAATGTGATAAATATACACTTGAGTAATGAAGTGTTATATTGTGAAATGAAAGGTGAAGCCATTGTTATTGGCTAAGGTGATTCAATGGAGATGAATGAGGCATGTTTGCCCAAATGATAATGAGAATTGAGAATGAAATCTAAATGAATTGTGTGGCTAATGTGTTATTCCATTTTCAGAGTTGGTTGTTGGTGGCATGCCTAATAAGTGTAACAATCTCTTGAAGTTAGGTTGGATTGAATCCTTGAAGCCTAATTGAGATGTTACCACCCTTGAAGCTAGGTTGGGTTTTGTTCTCGAAGCCAAGTTGGGTTGAAGCTTAGCATGCTTTGCTCCCCTTGAAGCTTGGTTGAACCTAATCCTTGAAGCCTAGTTGGGTATATGATATTGATAAATGTGATGATAAAACCAAAACATTAACTCTGAAAATTGAATGGCATATTAGTGTGTTTTGGGCCCATGCATGTGTTTGTTTAGATGTAAATGTTGAATGGTGAAATGTTTGAATAATGAGATTATGTTTGTCTTTGTTTAGTGTTGACTATGAATGGTTAAATGAACACTAATAAGGTATATGACAAGATATTGAAATGTGACATGCAATGTGAAAGTATGTTGTTAGTTTAGCATATATGATGTTACATGCATGATATGGATTGAGAAATGACATTGCATTGCACTAAGTCATATCATTTGCATGATTATCTTACTAAGCCATTGGCTTAGCGCGATAGTGTTTAATCGCGCAGGTAATAGAGTTGAACCCGAGAGCTCTACGAAACCGAGTGAGAGTAGACCTTGTAGAATCCATTTTAGGAGCTTAAAGATCAGAAGAGACTTGCCAATCATGTATATTTCTTTTATATTTTGTAAAGTAATGTTTATAATGTAAATTTGTAAATATTTTATAACTTCCGCTGTGTAATATTTAAATGTATATGTATATCTAATATGTTTTGTTTTATAAGTAAATGATCTATTTTTCTATAATGTATATAATTGAAAGGTTATGGTTTTGTTTAAAGTGTTTTGAATGTTAAGGAAACCGTAGCATCCCTATGTTTGGTGCACTTATGCTACATTGTTGTGGTTGTAGTGTGTGTGCATTGGATATGGGGGTGTTACAAAGAGTTTAACTAGAATTCCTTTAGTTGAATGGTTTTAAGATTAATCTTTATTTTTCCTCTATATAACATTAAGTTCTTATCACCTTAATTCATATTTAGCATAACCTTAGAAGAGAGAAAGATGAACAATAAAGAGAAATCATTTACTTGGGGTTAGAATGGAAATAACATATGGGATCCTAAAAAACCTTTTTTCAATCCACTTGTAGAAACACCTAAGCAACTTACTACTTTCTATGCTTTTAGGCATGCTTATCTTGATTTTTATGAATGTACTTTTGATCTCGATGAGATAACAGAGAGGGAAAAATTAGAGAAAGCATGGGAGAAAGTTGGATCCCAACTTGACTTGGTAGTTTTAGATAATACCTCAAGTCAAGATGATGAACCTAAGCCATTTCCAACAAACAGAAAGAGAGGTAGGCCATCTAAATTGAAGAAAAAAAAGAGAGGAAGACCTCCAAAGATTCCTAAAAAAGTTTAGTTCGATGAAGTAACTATTAAGAAAGAAGAGAAAGATGCTTAGAAGTCCATAAATAACTCTTATTATTGTTAGTTTGATTTAAATAATATTTCTTTTTAGATTATATTTTGTTTTTATTCTTACTTAATTTTATGTCTTTTTATTTTTAATTATAGTAGACTTTAAATATCAGTTTTCAATAAATAATAGATCTTGTTCTACTCCTACTTTACAAGCTATTTGGCTTGTGATCTCTACTTATTTTTTACATGTTATTAAGTAAATTAATTATTGTTATTTTAGATTTCAACTTGATAATTGAATTCTTTTAGCTAAATTGAAATAATTTTTGGTTATTTTAAATTTAATGCATGGAATGGATAAGGTTGTGATCTTGAGAAATTTTACAAATTAAGAGCACTTATTTTAAAAGAATATTTAAAATTATTTTTTATCATAGAGATTTAAGTTCATTGTGATGTAATAGATTCTTGAGTTAGCATGTATCACTAAGGTAGTAAATTGTTTAATTTTGTGAGGATATGATGTGAGAATTATGCACAATTAATATAGCTATCATATTAATATTTTTGTGAGATGGAGTGTAAAACGCACTCATTTAGATAATTAAGGTAGAATGGAGCATAAAATGCATCCACTATACATACACACACACACACACACACACACACACACACACACACATATATATATAGAAAGAAAGAAAAAGAAAATAATAATAATAATGGGATGGAGCATAAAATGCACCCATTAAATATATATAATCATATTGATAATGCATAGTTCTTATTGATCCTCAATTGTTGTGTATAATTTGCTACTTAGTGATGCTTGCTATATTCTTGGGTTTTATGATGAACTTTTTATGACTATGGTTTGACATGAAAATTTTTGTTAATCACTTAATGTATAAGTGTGTTTTATTTGTGATGTTACTCGAGGTTATGATTCTTTGAAGTTTAGTGTTTTAAGTTAAGAATAAGTGATTATTATTTTACTTTGGTTGATTGTGTTTGATTAATTGTTGAGATTTGACTTAATGATGTTAATTTACTTGAGGACAAGAAAAAGTTTAAGCGTGGGAGAATTTGATAAGTGTAAATTGACCTTATATTTTCTATCATATTTAGTATGTAATTGACTTAAATTAATCTAATATAAGCTTGTTTATGTGCTTTTATTTCATGATTCTTAAATTTAGCTTAGTTTAAATTAATTTCATGAAAATGTGTCTAAACTGGAAATTTTAGGTAAAATTAGATCTTTAGAGCTTCAAGTACAATTTTGGTTATTTTAAAGTAAAAAATTGAAAAGGTGGTATTCTTAAAGTTGATAGATGATATCTTAAGCTTTTCATAGAATCTTGATTTGTTAAATTCTGAGTTCATTTGGGCTTCCAACTTAAAAGTGAAATTTGGGCTTAAATTTCAGAAGCATAAGTCTGGTCCGAGCCACTAATAGTAATTGGGCCATAACTTAGATATCTGAAGCCCAAATAAGATAATTAAAAAACACTAAAATCATATAATCTTCCAAGGCTACAATTTTATTGAAGGAGTTAATTGGAGATAAAGATGATATCTGATAGAAAATCGAGGGGGAATTTTGAATTCAAATTCTGGAATAGAAGCTAAGTAGGAGGAATCTAGTTGGAAGGAGAGAAAAAAACAACTTGAAGGGGGATGTGAACAAAAACGTGGAGAGCATCCAGAGGCAATTTTCTACTACACTTTTTCATCTTTCAAGGGGAGCTTAGTTTTTTCACCATTAGAGATGAAAAAGAAGATGAAAATTGGGCTTGAGGATGACTTCATCATCTCAACAAGATTATTCATCTATCTAGTTTGAACTCTTTATTTTGGTTTATGTTTTATTTAATGTTTTTGTTCTGTTATTGATTTGAATATTGGAATTATGAATATCATGTTTATTTTCTTAATTTCTATGTTCTTGTTTAATTTAGCCATGAGCAAATAATTCCCTTGGTGGGATTAGGTAGATTTGAGATTATGAATAATGGGAATTAATTAAATTGATTACTATTTATTTTTTGAAATTGAAGTTTTGTTGATTTTGATCTTAGTTCTTGTGATTGACTAGCCACCAATTGCATGATCAATTGAAATCGTATGTTGAGTGAAAGCCAAGTATAAATTTAGATTAAGGAATCAACAACTTAAGAAAATTCTATTTAGAGATAAAAGATAATCTTATGACCAATTTAGTTCCTTTGAGCTTGATAGGTTGTTGAAATTTATTGTTCATGAAAATAGAATTAATAAATTATATCAATCATTAATTTTCTTTCTTGAAAAAGAGGAAAGTTAATATTTAAGGAATTGGTAACTTCGATTCAAGAAAAAATTGAATTAGTTTAAAAAGATGTTTTTACCCATTTAAAATAATCCTAATGAAACCTAATCCTACTAGTTATCTTAATTATTTGAATTTAAATTAATAGATAATTATCTTAGTTTAATTTCATTTTAAATTTGAATTTTATTTTGAATTTACAATTAAGGATTAAGTGTTTAATTTTTAAATATTAAATTGATTATTTAGTTTTCAGATAATAGTTGATTTGAATTTTGATTCGTCAAATTACTCCTTCCGGGATCGACCTTTACTTTCACTATATTACTTATTACGAACCATGCACTTGTGGTTTAAAATTGATAAGCATCATTAGACTAAGAATATCTAAGACATCAGTCTCAACAATTTTAGGGCCTCATGGATCAAAGATATAAAGACAAGGAATAGTTTTTACTAGGGCTTTAATCTGTTAGACTATACCAGTTTGGCCTTCAGTCCATGGGCTAGGATTTTTCCTAAGCCTATCATATAAGATTTTTATTAATCTATTTAGATTTGGATAAAATTCTATAACATAATTTAAACATCCTAAAAATCTCTATAATTGGGCTTTATTTAATATTTGATCAGAAAACTTATCTTCAAAAGCTAAGTTTCTTTCTATGGGCTCTATTATACCTTGTTCTATATTATGTCCTAGAAATCTAACCTTAGTTTGAAATAAGGACATGTAATCGGGAACTTTTGTTCCCACTTTCGGTAGAATAGTTCATGTGACTTTGGCACTATTAGGCTCAGGGCCTTAGAGAACACATGCCTTAACCTGCAAAAAATAGAGTTGCACCCAGATGGACTAGGAAATAAAAGAAAGGGGTGGATGACTCGATTCCTAAGAAATCACCAACCCCCTATTGGGTTCAAAAAGTTGGGTATGCATGAGAAAGGCAAGAATGACCCAGCACACCCATAACACCCCGTTCATTGGAACCTGCATTCTTTTTAGGTCTAAATATTATAGAATTTTTAAATATTATGACATCATTCATACTATATGTAATTTAAAGAAATAAATCATTCACTATATCATTGAAATAAAATAAACAAAATAGGCACCCATCAAAAGATGAAAACATGCTCTTATAATGTCAAAAATCCAAAATACAAACAATATAGGACAACCATCGATTGATGGAAAAGTGTCCTTTATAAAGGACCAAAGTTCATAAAATAAATTACATAATTAAAAATAACTAAGGCACCCACAAGGTAGAAACATGCCTTTTACAATCTTTAAAATTCAAATAAACGTAATGTAATTAACCAAAACAAGCAATAAAACAACCAAATTGCATCATTCATTATATAGTATATAACAATAAATCAAATAATTAATCTAGAGTATAATTATAAAATTAAGGTTGGATATATGATTCTAGGTTTTATAGATTGGGGATAAGCATTTGGGATCAAGGTTTTGGTTTTACAAATTTAGGGTTAGGCTTAAGTTCGGGATTAGAGTTTTGGTTTTAGGAGTTAGGGTTTAGAGAGTTAGAATTAGGGTTTAGTGAGTTGGAACTAGGGTTTAGGATTTTAGGAGATAGGGTCTAGATTTTAGGGTTTTATAAAATTAGGGTTTTATAAAATTAGAATTTTGAATTACTTGGGATAAATAAAACTTAAACCAAACTTAAATCGTGATCATGACCTACTGGAAGAATAACAAACTACTAGAAAAAATTATTTGATTGAGCTACTATATGTTGTTTAAACAAGCTACTAGATGGATGATGTTACTTGAACAAATTACAGAACAATATTGTTTAAAGAATGAAAAGTAGCTAATGTAAGTTAAATGAATTAAATATCAAAATCAAACATTCGTTTCTTGATTCCACCAAGTTGAACATGTTGAACCAAGCCCTCTGTCTTACTGCATGGATCAAATTTCATTTTGATTCTTAGGTGAGCAAAGCAATCTAAAGGCAATTCCATTGCCTTCCTTAATTGCTGTGTTGATATTTTATTTTTTATTCTGAGTGAATTCCTAGATTAATTGTAGTTTAACTTGTTAATTGTTGCATCCTCTTTCTGTTTGTAAATTCCCTTTTTATAAGCAATATTAGGGCATCATAGTAATCCTTTTTGACTTCAGAGAGGCCAGGAAGTGTTTTAGTTTTAGTAAAACTGAAACCGTGGCCAGCCAAGCCATGCAAGCTCATATTGAGTTGGCTCATGCTAATTTGACATGAGCAAGCTGCTCATGTCGAATTGCCATGCCAATTCGACATGAGCACTCAGTCAAATTGTAACAACCCTTGCGTAGTCTATACACTTAGCTACATAGAAGATGTCACCTAACATTCACACTTGATCTACATACGTGTCTATGTATGTATTAAAGAAATAAAAACAAAATATTTCTAAGTATTAATGCAGTTGTTAAGCTTTCAAAATAACTAGTACAACCAATCCTATATTACAAACATATATCTGTTAAATTATACAAAAATCTTATTGATAACTTACATTAATTAAATTCACAAACTACTCTCAAACTTATACAACTATCATACAAAAGTATAAGGTATTACCATGTGAACTATACAAAACACAATATTTACAATATTGTTATTGAACCTTTATGATGCAGTTGACTAGGAACGTAAATCTCTCACTCCGCAGTCTTAACTCTTCTTGTTTGATCTGCGTGATAGAAAATAATTCTAACACCCATGCCAATTTGACATAAGCTTATTCTCACAGAAGTTTTGACATGTCCAAAGACAAGGGCGTGTCTTTGGCCATGTCATTTAAGTTGCATTACAGTAGCTACAACATGCCTATTGTCACAGGCGTGTCACTGGCCGTGTCATTTATCTTTTTATCACAGTAGCTGTGAAACGCCTAATGACACGGGCGTGTTATTGGTCGTGTCTTCAATGTTGAAGCACAACATCATTGGCATGCCCAGTGACATGGCCGTGTCACTGGTGGTGTCAAGCAAAACTCTATATTTCGAACACTTATCAACTTAAATTTCATATATCCAAATATATGATATCAATGGATAAAAACTAGTTTCTTTAACATAGAAAGAGCATATATCAAATATTTTTCCAGTAAAAACTCATCAAGATAACTCAATCAATCATTTTAAACAATAAATTCATAGAAATTCAGATAGTCGCAAATCAAAAATACATAAGCACATACCTCTTCAAACTCTTCCTTTTCTCTAATTACTTGTTGATAATCTCAACTTTTCCAGCTTAATCTTCTAAAAATTTATAACTAGATATTATTTCCTTTTAGGTTTTGATCAAAGTCTTGGAAGGAAGGAAGAAAGAAGGAGTTTTGGTGGTGAAGATGGTGATGAACGTGGAAAGAATAAAGAAGAAGAAAGAAAGAGAAGTTTTTACATAAATACACCTGTCCATTCACCTATATATATGCAGTAGCCCATCTCATCTTAGCTATGGTACATCCTCTTTCTTATCCTTTGATTCTAATTTGATTTTTAATCTCATAAAACTATAAAAATACATAATTTCTTCAGTAAATTTTTAAGATTCACTATTTAATTCACTTATCCATACCACTTATATCACAATTCATTATCAATTATTAATATTAAATCAAAGTTTAGTATTTAAATTTTTTAACATTACACGAATGGCCTAGTGCTTATTCCAAAATAAAACCACCTTGATTCGGCTTTGACCAGACTAATTGGACTGTAAAAATTGGCCCAATTTATTTAAGCTTTCTAAAATTAGACTATATTTAACACGAACCTCTTAATTAAAACTAAGGGCCAAAATTAAGAGTCTGCAGTTTCTAAACCCAGGACTGGACTCTGATTTTTTCTCTTTTCCTTTTTTTTTTAATTTATTTTATATTTCTTTTTCTTTTTTCTTTTCTCTTTTCTCTTTTCTATTTACTTTTTTTGTTTTTTATTTTTCTTTACAAGAGACAACACCCCAAAACAGTCATCTTCATTATTGGGTGCATAATCTAAGTTAAAGGATGAGTCAGATGATGATGATGTCATAGATGAGGTGGATGAAGAGCTAGAAGAAGATGAAAGAGACTTTATTCTTCTAGACTGGGCTTTAGAATGAGTTATAGAAATCTTTGACTGGGTTTTAGTAGAGAAACCAGAAGAAGAAGGCTTTATGGTTATAGGCTCAGAGGTTGAGGGAATGAA
Organism: Garcia nutans; assembly: GCA_947685225.1. NCBI lineage: Eukaryota > Viridiplantae > Streptophyta > Magnoliopsida > Malpighiales > Euphorbiaceae > Garcia > Garcia nutans. The sequence continues at coordinate 34,286,579 of CANTUV010000013.1, forward strand.
CTCAACCATCTATTCAATAATGACTTTATATTCTTCAGCTGTCTTTGCAGCTGTCAGAAGGGCTTGTCAATGGAATTTTTTTGGCCCTAAAGGTAATGGCTTGTTGTGGATCAACCTTACCATATTTTCCTTTCGAGACACCATTTATTCACAATCAATTCAGTGACTTTATTTCAGAAGGCATTCCACCATTTGACTTTACTTAGTCTTAATTCCACATGTACATTGGTACTTGACTGACAAGCTAGTTAAAAGTACCATTGATATACCCAGGGTATAAAGAGTTTCATACAAAAGACCAGAAGAGAGGCAAACTATTTTTCATACAAAGTAGGATGGGCATTAGTTCAAAAATATTGGTATGCTTTTTGGGCTTTTGGTGATAATGTTCGATCAACATTACCACAGTAATACCACCAATCAACAAACCACATAGAAATTTTATCAATCTTGATATTTGTATCAAAATATAACAACCAAGAATGAGAGTGTGTAGGATTTTGGAAATAAAAGGCTTTTGTCCAAGCATGAACATAGTCCCAATATGTATATGAAGAACAAGTGGCTTTAAATGAAAGAAAATTGGCTTTAAAGGTTCTAGGAGTATGCAGAAGTTTTTCCCAATCAAAATGATGGAGAATGTTCTTTATTCGAATAGAGGAATGAGATATAATGGTTTTATCTTTAGGATCATAGTTATATTTTAGTTTTATAGAACCACTATCCTCAAGGATAGCTAAATAGTATTCCTAAGGTTTTGACAAATTATCAGGTTTAAAAAACTAATTTTTAGGATTGGCAATACTAATAATTTCCCATGGGTTCTGGTGCATGAACCTATCTTCTATTATTAATTCTATATCCCTAAAAGTTTTTATAAACTATTTTGATTTTAATTGAAAATTATAATTTGAAGAAACAATTTGAGTTGGTTGTGAAACTACCAACTTTGGTTTTAAAATATTTGTGGACAAGGCATTTGAGGAAGAAGAGAGAAAGAAAGAGAGAGAGAGAGAGAGAAAGAAAGAAAGAAAGATAGATAGAAAGAAAGAAAGAAGGAAGAAGGAAAAACAAAGGAAAAAAGTTAGAAAGAATATATATTTAGGTTAATTTCGTCTCTAAAAAATGCGACATATTTTTAAAAATTCATTATTAGTGACAAAATTAGCAACGACATTAAGTTTTGTCGCTAAAATCTCGCACAAAAATCCTACCTATTCTTTAAAATATTTAAATTTAGCGATGAAAATAAATTTCATCATTAATTAGCCCGCAAAAAATTTTTACCTGTATTTTTAAATAATTAAAAATTAATGATGGAATAGTTATGTCGCTAATTAAGATGAAATTAGTAACATATAAGGTGTTTTGTCGCTAATTAGAGAAGAAAATTAATTTCGTCGCTAATTAGCTACGAAAATAAATTCAATTGCTATTTTTGTTTATTAGCAATGATATTTAGCTACGGATATTTAATTCCTTCGGTAAATGCAAGACGCCAATAGTTGGCGCTAGATTTAGCGACAAATTTATTCTTTTGCTAAATCCGTTGCTAATATATCGCTAATAATTTTTCGTCGATAATATATCGCTATTTAGCAACAGATAAAAATTTGTTGCTAATTTCCATTGCTAATTTGTATTTTTCTTGTAGTGCATTTAGACATGAACCGAGCCAAGGCCATAAAGGCTAAACCAAGTAAATAGGAACTACTGAAGCAAAGCTAGGCGCATAGCTTAGCCACATGGTTCAAGCCTTAGGGGCTATACCCTATCTGGCAATATGGTTCAACTCTTAGGAATTATACTCTACCTGGCCACATGACTTAAATCATTAGGGACCATGCCCTATTTCACTGAGCCATATGGCTTAGACCATTAGGGACCATACCTATTTTCACTAAGCCTCAATAACTTGAATCATTAGAGACCATGCCTTATCTCACTGACCCTCAATAACTTGAACCTTTATGGACCATAACCTACCCTACTAGGTCACATGGCCTAAACCATTAAAGATCTTCCCCAATCTTCTCTCAGCCACATAACATGAACCAGTTGATATCATAACCATCCTCTTAGAGCCATAATGGCTCAAACCATGATGGACCACACTAGACCTCACAAAGCCACATGGCTTCAACCACTTACCACATGGTTAACCTTTTAAGAATAAACCCATTGAACCTAACCACAATGGCTCACAATCCAACTTAATCATGTGGCTCACCTTTCTGGGAACACACCTATCCAACTTGACTACAATGGCTCACCATCATAAGCCCTGGCCATATGGCTTGAGATTTGAAATCAATTTAATCTTTATGAACCTTAACAATTAGAGTTAAACCCATCCACATGGATCTTAGCCATAAAAGCTAACCCTATAGAATCTTAGCCATAGGAGCCCTTCCAACCTTATCTCAACGGGCTCAACTGTTTAGATCAATTTTGTATATATTTTTCTATGATGTTTTTGTTGATTTTAAGTTAATTTTCATGTTAATTTGTACTTAAGTTTGTTTGAAGTTGTTGATTTAGGTTGAAGTGCATTTGATGGAGCTTTTTAACAAAAATTTGGTGGACTTGTTGGAGAAAAACATGTGACACGGCCAAGCTTGTCATGGCTTGGCCGTGTCCCTCATCAAAAGAAGAAAAGATCAAGGTAAGGCAGGACACGGCCAGGATTAACCAAGCTTGGCTGTGTCCCTCAAGCAAACATGTCTAGAAGCAGACACGGCCAAGCCACTGGCCATGTCTCGCCAAAGGAATAAAAGGCAAAGAAAGAAAAGAAAGAAGCAGAGAGTGACACCATGAAGAGACACGGCCAAGCCACTGGCCTGTCACATGACAAGGCCGTGTCCTTGGCCGTGTCACCCCTTGGACAAAAACAAGCAGCAAGGGACACGGCCAGAAGCTTGGCCGTGTCCTAAGAAAGAAAAACATGAGACACGACCAAGCCCCACATGGCTTGGCCGTGTCACCCTGGATCCCTTAGCTGGCTTGCATGAGGTGTAAATTGTTGTGTTTTAGTGGGTGACAAAAAGAACAAAAAGGAGTGAAAGGTTGAAGGATTTATGGAAGAAACATATAAAGAAATTGGAAAGTGGGAGACAAAGAATGATGGTTGTCTTAAAAATTCAAAGTGGAAGAGCATGGAGGGGATAGAAAATAAATTGAATATAGTGAGTGGACATTCTCTACACCATTATCATCTTCTTCCTTGGTTCTTGCTTGAGAGAGCAAGACACTATTCTAATCTTCATTCACCATTTCCTTTCACACACCAAGAGCAAAGACAATCGTTGGATTTGAAGTGAGTAGCTAGTTCTTGAGAATTAGGGTTTTAAGAGGCTTGATTGGAGAGTTGAGAACTTGAGAAAGCTATCATTCATCCTTTAAGAAGAGAGCCATTTGTTCAAGAGATCTTGGAAGTTCATCATCACACATCAAAGAGGGAGCTACGAAAGAGACAAGGAGTCCGATTTTTAGCATCTCCAAAAGGGGTTTTTCCAACTCTTTCTTTTAATCCATTTCTTATTTATTGTTGTTGTATTAAGAACATTAATATTGCAATGAATAACTTTGATTTGGTTTATATTGAAATGAGCATTTGCTTAAAGAATATGATGAGCTAATTTACTCATGCTTTGGGTTGTAGTATATTTGATTGAATGATTTGATTTGATGATTCCATTGATATACCTTGTTATTGGTTGATTGCATTGAAATTAAAGGTAAATTGATAGATTGGCCACCTATTGATTACTTAATATTGAATGATGAACCGAGAGGAGAAGTTTAATATAAGAACTATGCAATTGACCACCCTGAGAATGAATTAGAAATATAAGTTCTAGGGTTTATTAATTTGCTAATGTAAAGTAATTGGTTGTTGTTAATTCATAAATGTGAAAACTAGTGAATTGATAATTGACTAATTAATCTTAAGGAACAAATTAAGGTACAAGGTTATATTAATGGATAATTTGATAATTAAACATTTGATTAAATGGACCTACAACCCTAGGCATCATTTCCATAATTGAATTTATCTTGCATAAAATCACTCATTTTCATTTCTAAGGGGGAAGGCAATTTTTGTTGATAGTTTGATTCTTTTAATTTATTTGTTAAATCGTTTAAAGTGTTCTTTTTGAATTGCTTAGGTACTTTATGCACGGACGAAGGTCTCAAGGAAACGAACTTGTTCCATTTATAGACAATATCCATAGACTTCCAAGACCCGAGGGACCGAATCCTATTGAGCAAAAAAGGGAAAATACTGATGAGTAGTTTGAGAAGAACATAGAAATAGAGATGGGTGATGCACAAGAACCACCTATGAAGGAGTTTGCCCGACCGATCATCGGAGTGACCACATCTTGTATCCGGTTGAGCAACGCAGCGAGAAATTATGAACTCAGAAATACTCACTGTAGTATGCTGCCATCCTTCCACGACTTCATTCGGGATTTTTACTCAACATTGCATACATTCCCTTTGCAAACACTAACAGAAGATGAACTCAAGTTGAGATGTTTCCCATATAGTTTGAAAGACAGAGCAAAAGCACGGTTGATGACCCTACCGGAGAATTCTTTAACCATATGGACAGAGGTTTACAACAAATTTATGAGAAAGTTTTATTCACACCAAAAAACCAAGGAGCTTAGGGGGAGTATTGCAACTTTTACCCAATTTGATGGAGAACTGTTTCATGAGGCGTGGGATTGCTTCAAATCCTTATTATTTCAGTGCCCTCACCATTACTATCCACAACAGTTTCTCAATCAATTCTTCTATGATGGGCTAACTCAACAATGTCAAAACACAGTGGATAATGCAGCAGGGGGAGCAATGGGTGAAAGAACAGCTGCAGAAACAGTTGCATTATTCAAAATGCTGGGGGAAAATTCCCAACAAAAGAGTATTGGAGAAAGAAGAAGAGGAGCACATGAGATAAGTGCAAACTTAGAAATGGCTAGGCAAATTGCAGAACTGACAAAACAAGTAAAATTGTTGAATGCCAAAGGAAACTTGTCAGGACCAAGCCAAGAGTCATGCGCATCATGCGATCTTGTAGGCCATCAAGCAAATGTGTGCCCCTCAAATTTTGATACATTTCAAGAGGAGCAAGAACAAGCTTTTGCTTTTGAAGGGTTCCAACAAAGGGGTAGGAATGACCCATATTCAAATTCTTATAACCCCGGTTGGAGGAATCACCCCAATTTTTCATGGAAAAATCAACAACATGCTCCACCTTAATAGCCTTTCCAACCATATCAAAGAGGTCCCCAATTTCAAGGGCAACCCTCAAATCAAGAGCAGGTCAAGAAACCTTCATTTGAAGACAATTTGAATGCTTTCATTCAAGTAAGCACTCAAAATCAAGAAATGAACAATAAGCGGTTTGACTCTTTAGAAGCATTGCTTAAGAAGGTTGAAACTCAAGTGGGTCAATTGGCTAATCAACTTCAAGCCAATCAAAAAGGGAAATTTCCAAGCCAACTGGAGCAGGCCAAAGCAATCACCGTTTTGAGAAGTGGTAAGGTACTTGATAATAAAATCGGTGATAATAACATTGATAATCCTTTGATGCAGGTACAATGTAAGATAATGGCAAGGAAATGCAAGAAGAAAAAGCTGAACCAAATGAGCTTAAAGAGGATAAAGAGGAGGCATCCATTGCACCAAAACTGCACAAATCTCCAAATCCATACAGACCACCAATTCCGTTTCCCAGCAGGTTAAAAAAATGAAAAGCATGATAAGCAATTTTTTGAAATTTATAACATGCTTTCGAAGGTAAGTATCAACCTACCCTTACTAGAGGTAATAAAGAATATTCCATCTTATGCCAAATTCTTAAAATGCTAAACACTAAGAAAATATGGTATGAGTTGGATGAGAAGGTGATAGTTTCGGAAGTAACAAGTGCTGTTTTACAATATATGTTACCTCCTAAACTAAAAGATCCTGGGAGCTTTATAGTTAAAATCTCTATGGGGAATGGGAAAGAGACCATTGGCATGTGTGATCTCGAAGCTAGTATTAATTTGATGCCATATTCAATTTATTTGAAATGAGAGCTCGAGGAACTCAAATCGACTAAAATGGTTTTGCAACTAGCTGATAGAACTCTTAGATACCCTAAGGGAATAATAGAAGATGTTTTAGTGAAGGTAGGAGGTTTGATTGTACCCGTTGATTTCATTGTCTTAGACATGGGGGAGAAATTCCACGGGATGCAGAGCATGCAATTTTGTTAGGGAGGCCTTTTATGGCCACAACTAACACTTTAATTGATGTTAAAAATGGAAAATTGACTATGACCGTTTTGGAACAAACTGTAGAATTTTCAATTTTTAACACTTTCCCCATTCCCACTAGTGCTTTATATGAAGATTGCTCTTTCATTGATTTTACTGATAGTGCTGTTAAAGAAGTTTTCTTGCAGGATAATGGTGAACACAAGCTAGAAAGGACTCTAAAATTGCAAGAAAAAGTAGAGATTTCCAATGAGGAGAATAAAGAAGACAAATCCATTTTAGACGATGAGAGTGTTGAGAAAGAATTTGAAGTTGAAGAAGAGCAAATTCAACTACAAGGGGTTGAACTTAAAGAACTTCCCAAGCATTTAAATATATTTTTCTTGGGAAAAATAACTCTCAACCAGTGATAATTTCTGCTACCCTTACTAGTGAGGAAGAAGATAAGCTTGTAGCGATGTTGAAAAAATTCAAGAAAGCTATAGGTTGGGGATTGAGTGACATTAAGAGTATTAGTCCCTCTATGTGCATGCATAAGATCATCTTAGAGGAAGGGGCTAAACCGGTGAGAGAATCTCAAAGGAGGCTAAACCCTAACATGAGCGAGGTTGTTAAGAAGGAGGTCCTTAAATTACTGGATGAAGGGGTAATTTATCCTATTGCTGATAGTGAATGGGTTAGTCCTATTCATGTTGTGCCTAAGAAAACAGGGTTGACAGTGGTCCAGAATGATAAAGGAGAGTTGGTACCAACACGAACACAAACTGGGTGGCGGATGTGCATAGATTATAGGAAATTAAATAATGTCACCAAGAAAGATCACTTTCCTTTACCATTTATTGATCAAATGCTTGATAGGTTATCTGGACATGCTTTTTACTGTTTTCTTGATGGTCTTTTAGGTTACTACCAAGTCCCGATAGCACCGGAAGATCAACCAAAGACTACATTTACTTGTCCCTTTGGGACATTTGCATTTCGAAGGATGTCATTCGGACTTTGCAATGCACCGAGAACCTTTCAAAGGTGTATGCTTTCCATATTTTTTGATATATTAGACAAGTGCATTGAGGTATTCATGGATGACTTTTCTGTTTTTGGTAATTCCTTTGATGATTATTTGGAAAAGTTGACTCTACTACTTGAAAGGTGTATTGAATGTAATCTTACTTTGAGTTGGGAAAAGAGTCACTTTATGGTTGATCATGGAATTGTTTTAGGGCATATTATTTCCTATGAAGGGATTGAGGTAGACAAGGCTAAGGTTGAATTAATTGTGAACCTACCTCAACCCACATCAGTTAAGGGAATTAGAAGTTTTTTGGGTCATGCAGGATTTTATAGGAGATTTATAAAATTTTTTTCCAAAATTTCACGCCCTTTGTGTCATTTGTTAAGGAAAAGATGTCCCATTTGTTTTTGATGAAAAATTCTTAGAAGCTTTTAAAATTTTGAAAGAGAAACTAACTTCTGTCCCTATAATTGTTGCCCCAAATTGGGATTTGCCATTTGAAATTATGTGCGATGCATCGAATTTTGCAATTGGAGTTGTGTTGGGCCAAACAGTGAACAAGTTGATGTGTGTAATTTATTATGCAAGTTTGTCTTTAAACGATGCACAAGTAAATTACATGACCACTGAGAGAGAAATGTTAGTTGTGGTGTTTGCACTAGACAAATTTAGATCTTACTTGATAGGTTCTAAGGTCATAGTATTTTCTGATCATACGGCTTTGAAATACCTGTTGACCAAACCATAAGCTAAACCTAGGCTCATTAGATGGGTGTTGATGTTACAAGAATTCGATGTTGAAATCAAAGATAGGAAAGGAAGCGAGAATGTAGTGGCCGACCATCTTTCTAGACTTAACTCTTATGACAATGATGCTGAAATTGCTTATGAAAATGCTTTCAAAAAATTCCCGGTTGAACACTTGTTTTCTTTAACTCAAGCACCATGGTATGCGGATATTGCTAATTATCTTTCTTGTGGTGTAGTGAGAAAGGATTTGAGCTTCCAGGCAAAGAAGAGATTCCTGCATACATGTAAGTATTATTTTTGGGGTGAGCCTTACTTGTTTAGAATTTGCAGGGATGAAGTGATAAGAAGATGTGTGCCGGAAGAGGAACAAAAGCAAGTGCTGCAGTTTTGCCACAATATGTATTGCGGGGGACATTTTGGAGGAAAAAAGACCGCCGAGAAAGTTCTTCAAAGCAGTTTGTATTGGCCTACTCTTTTTAAAGATGCTTATCATTTTTGTATAAGATGTGATAAATGCCAAAAAGTAGGAAACATTAGCAAAAGGAATGAAATTCCCCTTAATATTTTTATTGTGGCTGACATTTTTGATGTATGGGGAATTGATTTCATGGGGCCATTTTCCAAATCCTTTGGTTTTGAATATATTCTTCTAGCAGTGGATTATGTGTCCAAGTGGGTTGAGGCTATCCCCACTAGGACTAATGATGCTAACATTGTGTTAAAATTCGTGAAGGAGAATATTTTGAGCAGGTTTGGAACCCCCAAGGCAATAGTGAGTGATGGAGGAAGCCATTTTTGCAACAAATGGTTTGAAAAGTTGATGACCAAGATAGGCATCCGACACAAAGTGGCAACTCCATACCATCCCCAAATGTCCGGGCAAGCTGAGATCTCAAACAAGCAGATCAAGGGGATTTTAAAAAAGACAGTGAGCACAACTCGGAAGGATTGGTCAATCCAACTCTCGGAAGCATTGTGGGCTTTAGGACCGCTTTTAAAACCCCATTGGGAATGAGTCCTTATAGGTTGGTCTTTGGCAAAGCATGCCACCTCCCGGTGGAATTGGAGCACAAGGCTTATTGGGCAATAAAGACCACGAATATGGACTTAAGTGAAGCAAGTGAGCAAAGAATGCTTCAGATTTCCGAGCTTGATGAGCTTCGAAATGAAGCCTATGAGAGTTCAAGGATCTTCAAGGAAAAGACAAAAGCTATTCATGACAGGATGATTCTTCGAAGGACTTTTGAACTGGGAATGAAAGTCCTTCTCTTCAATTCAAGAATGCGGTTGTTTCCTAGAAAATTGAAGTCACGTTGGAGTGGACCCTTTCAAGTTACTCAAACATTCCCATATGGGGTTGTTGAAGTTGCTTAATTTAAAAACCAATGAGACGTTCAAGGTCAATGGACAAAGGGTGAAGCCCTACTCTGAAGAAATCGAAGTTGCAAAAACGGTGGAAAGCATGGTGTTCATTGACGAATGATGCAACAATGTCCAGCTATACGACATTAAAGAAGCGCTAAATGGGAGGCCACCCATCGGTTTGCATTTCTTTTCATAGTTACAATTTCATTTTTTTTTTTGCAATTTCAATTTCATGTTGAGTTAAATAAAATGGAATGGGTACTTTGATCGGTTTTCATTTTTCTTGAATGTGTTTCAGGGTTAAACAAAGAAGAAGATTGCATTTTTGTGATTTGGTGACACAAATAAACCATCAAAAAAAATTTTCAAAATCAAATTGGCAGTGTAAGGCACGACCACTTGACACGGCCAAGCCACTGGCCGTGTCAAGCAAACCCAAAAACACACAGAGGCGGAAAGGGCTTGGCTGTGTCACATAGACACGGCCAAGCTTCTCCCAGTGTCCCTTTCATTTGGCTTGCAATTTTCTTTCGATCCAGTAACAAACACACTCAAGGGACATGGCCAAGCCACTGGCCGTGTCCCTCCAATCACATCAACACGTTCAAGGGACACAGCCAAGCCACTGGCCGTGTCCCTCAAAACCCATCAAACACGGCCAAGCTTCACCAAGCTTGGCCGTGTCACTTCAATTTTCAAGTTTTAAATTACGAATTCAGCCCATTTCCTTCATTTAAAATCCCTAACTCTCATTTCTCTCCTCTCTCTCTCTCGACTACCTCTCTCTCAAAACCTCCATAACCACTTTCTTAAAGCTCCAAATTCCTATTAAATCTTCCATTTTTCTTAATCAAAACTAATTTAACCTCATCCAATCTTCCTCTTTTCTCATTAAAAGCAATTAAACCGTTTAAGCTTCATTTTCACCAAATCATCAAAATGACAAGAACAAAGATGGTGTCTCACCACAAGAGGAGGCCACCTCCATCTTCAACTCCATCTTCAACGTCATCATCTTCAAGCAGGGCGACTCTTCTAGCTAGGGGTTTATTTCCGACTAGGTATGTTAGCGAAGAATCCCTTAATGCTCTTCATATTAGGGATAATTTTTATAGATTTGTTCAAAACCTTGGATGGGAGAGATTCGTTTGCCTTAAACCTTTGCAATTTCAAGAGCTTACATTGGAATTTTTAACCTCTCTTAAGGTTGAAAGAAATAACAAAAAGATTTGCATTAGGTTACATTTTAAACTGCTTGGGAAACCATTTGTCATTGGTATTGAGCAATTGAGCGATATATTTGGTTTCCATCAACAAGGGGAACAATGTGTACCTAAGAGTTTTAGGCAACAATTTGTATGGGGAGCATTGGGCTCGGGAACCCATGTGGCCAAATTGGCTAAGGCTATGAAATTGGCAAATCCCGCCCTAAGGTACTTACACCGCTTTATGTTGTGTGGATTCTTTGCACGAAAAGAGAGCATAAGGGTTGTAAAACTAAGCGAACTATTTTTTAGACTGTGCTAGCAATGCCATACCCATTTGTACCGGCTATTGGTTAGCCGATGTGTTTGACAGTGTGGCAATAAAAAAGAGAGGTGCCATTTGCATTGGAGGATTAGTTACAACTTTAGCAATGACACTCCTTTATGATTTTGACCCGAGCAACTGCCGGATGACTAAGATCTCGGGTAGTGATTTATTAGATCTTGCCACACTTGAGAAGATGCATATGGTTTCAAGAAAAGGAGGGGCCTATGTTATGGCTACAGCTGAGCCAGAGGTACCGGAGGGCCGTCAAAAGAGAACACGAGTCGAGGAGGAATCTGACTCGAATTCTATAGATTTAGATGAAGATGCTCCAATCCCGGACAATCAGAAGATCCTTAATAGGATTGAAGCACTGGAAAGCAAGGTTGATCATAACCATGCTGCAGTCATGGAACAAATGGACCTAATCAACAGCAACCTTGCTAAAATTCTGAGCCTCCACCCTTCAGCTGCATCATCATCCCATCCTCCATCACCGTTGTTTTATTAATTTTTGTCATAGATTTGTATCTTATTTATTATGATGATTATTATTTTCTTTAGGTATTTTGGTAGTTTTAATATGTTTATTTAGTGTTTTCATTAATTTTGGTAGTTTTAATTTATTTAAGTGTTTATGTTATTTTTGTCCTAGTTTTTAGTGTGTGTTTGTGTGTTGTTAGTTAATGTTTATTTGATTCTTGTTTAAAGTGTGTTTCAAGTGTTTGTGTTAGGTTAATATGAAAGGAACCATATTAAGGGCAAAACCAAGGATCAAGAGAGGAAGGAAAGACCAAGGAACCAAGAGGAAGAAAACAATGGACAGTAGCTGACACATGCAGAGGACACGGCCAAGCTTGTGGCCGTGTCCCATACCAAGCTAAGGAGGAAGCCAACAGATCAGTAGAGGACACACTCAAGGGACACGGCCAAGCTTGTGGCTGTGTCCCTCCAAACTTAACTAACATGGCCAAGCTTCCTCCAAACCGGCCGTGTCACTCACCACTCCAAAGAAGAAAAGAAGAAAATCACACAGAAGCAAACACCCTCAGGGGACACGGCCAAGCTTGTGGCCGTGTCCCTCCAAGAACCTCAAACACGACCAAGCTTGTCTAAGCTTGGCCGTGTCACTCATGGATTAAACGAAGAAAGAAAAAGCGGAGTTTTAAGCGAGGTTTCGTATAAATTATATGATTAGGGTTTTCAAGTGGGGAGAGCTGTTTTCAGGAAGTTTTTCAGCCGTCAAAGAACTTAGGGTTTCTAATTTTATTTTCTTTGAGATTTTGATTACACTTTTATGCAAAAAACATTCTAGATTAAATTTGTTTATGCCATTGCCACATTCTTCTAGCAAGATCTGATCAAGAGATTCTTCAGAAGCTTAAAGTGAGTTTGTAATTTGGTTTTGTTCTCAAACTTTATCTCTTAAATTTCTTGGGAATTGTATTCATGAATTCTATTATGTCTAAACTGATTTCTTTGAATTTTAATGAGATTATTATGTTTGATATCATTATGAACTAATTTGATCTAGTCTGGGGTTTGTATGGAACTACTATGATTGTATGAATTGGTTATTGCTCTTAACTAAATTTATTTCTTTAGCCTTGATTGAATGGAATTATTGTTAATATATAATTGATTGGCCACCAATTATGTGTTTAAGGTATTAGATGAAGGATTGAGAGATGAAGTCTAATGCTGGAACAATTTAATTAGGTACTTAGGTGAATTAGAAATATAACCTAAGAAAATGATTATTTCAATTGTAACAAGATTATTTGGAAAAGTTTTGAATGCGAGAGCTTATTTCCTTGACTCAATTAATTAAGTTGCTTGAGATCTAATCTTTGAAATTAAATTGGTTGAGAGGAATAACCGTTCATACATATAAGTTAGTAGAGAAGTGCAAACCCTAGACCTTTCTATTAAGTGAATCAATATATCAGCTTAATTTACTTTTATTGTTTTAAACTCCAATCGATCTGTTTTCATTAGTTGTTAGGAAATTTAAATTTATTCTAATTTGTTATTTGCAACCTAATAATCAATTAGCTTATCTAGCTTCCTTGAGAGATGACCTTGGGGCGATCACCTTTGCTACAGCTACCTCGTATACTTGCGAGTGACGCTTATAGTAGAGTTAATTAGAGCGCAACAAGTTTTTGGAGCCGTTGTCGGGGAAGCTAATTGGCGTAATTGTTTATTAGTCATAGATATTTTAGATTATTTTTCATTGTTTACTTTTGATTTTATTTTGTCTTTTGCTTTTAATATTTCTTTTTTCTAGAAATTTTGTTTATGTAAGGCAGGAGATCACTTGGAGGAGAACTATACGCAGTTATTCCAGAAATTCAGAGAGTGAAAAGGAGCAGGGAAGAGTTTGAACTGTACACCGAATTTGATACTACAGAGGAGGACACTTCTGATTTTGAGTCAGAATCTGCACAATCTACCAACATGGGAGAAGAAAGACAAAGGACTATGAGAGATTTTGCTAGACCTTTCATTGGAACTTCCACCTCTTGCATAAGATTGACGGATGCAGCAAGAAACTATGAATTGAAGAACATCCATTACAACATGCTGCCATCATTCTATGGAGTTCCAAATGAAGATCTTTTGAACTTTATTCGGGATTTCTATTCCACCCTCAACACTTTTCCATTGGGAGGACTAACAGAGGACCCGTTGAGGATGAGATGTTTCCCGTATACATTGAAGGATAGGGCAAAGAGCTGGCTTATGATGTTGCCCGAAAATTCTTTGACAACTTGGGAGCAAGTTTATAATAAATTTATGGGCAAGTTTTACTCACATCAGAAGACAGCTGAATTGAGAGGGAAGATTGCTACATTCTCTCAATTTAAAGGAGAACCATTTCATGAGGCTTGGGACAGATTTAAGATGTTATTGATCCAGTGTCCACACCATCATTACCCACTTCAACTTCTGAATCAGTTTTTCTTCGATGCTCTAACCCAGCAATTTCAGAATATAGTTGATAACGCAGCTGGGGGAGCCATGGGAGAAAAGACAGCAGATGAAACTTATGACATCTTTGAAATGTTGGGAGCTAATTCTCAACAGAAAAGTGTAAGGGGAAGAAGTAAATGGGTGAATCAACTAGAAGCCAATAGTGAGATGGTAAATCAGATAGCTGAACTGACAAGGCAAGTGCAGATGCTGAACATGAAGAACAATACTTCCTCATCCACTCAAGAAGTGTGTGGAATTTGTGGAACTTTCGGGCATGGAGCAAATATTTGCCCCTCTACATATGAGTCTTATGGTATTGAAACTGAGCAAGTCAATGCTATGGGGGGATATCAACCAAGGGCCCGGAATGATCCTTACTCAAATACTTACAATCCTGGTTGGCGGAGTCATCCAAATTTTTCCTGGGTAACAAATAACTCTCAACAGCCTTTCCATTTGCTCTAGAGACAGAACCAACCACAGGGTCAATCCTCAAATCAAGGGCAGCTTAAGATAGAGAGTTTGGAGGAAAGTTTACAGGCTTTTATCCAAGTCAGTGCTAAAAATCAAGAGATGACCAATAAGAGGCAGGATTCATTAGAAGCATCTTTTAAGAATGTGGAGACTCAAGTAGGGCAACTTGCACAACAGATGCAGATTCAACAAAAAGGGAAATTTTCAAGTCAACCTGAGCAGGCACAATCAGTGACTGTTCTTAGAAGTGGCAAGGTAATTAAAAATAATGTTGAAAATAATTCTGTGAATGCAGGTGACCAAGAGAACAAGAAGGAAGGAGAACCAGAGAACAAAGGTGTTGGAGAAAGATCAATGGAGAAATCCCCTTCAACAGATTTACACAAGGCAAGCAATCCATACCGGCCACCTATACCATTCCCCAGCAGGTTGAAGAACGATAAACAAGATAAGCAATTTTCTAACATCTTCAACATGCTGTCTAAGATAAGTATTAACTTACCCTTACTTGAACCAATAAAGAACATGCCAGCTTATGCCAAATTCTTCAAAGAACTGATCACCAAGAAAAAGAGGTATGAGCCGAATGAAAAGGTGATAGTTTCAGAGGTAGCTAGTGCTGTTCTACAGCATAAACTACCTCCCAAGCTAAAGGATCCTGGGAGCTTTATAATTCAACTTACTATGGGGAATGGAAAGGGGACTGATGGCATGTGTGATCTAGGAGCCAGTGTAAATTTGATGCCTTATTCTGTGTATCAAGAATTAGAACTAGGGGAACTTAAACCAACCAAAATGGTGTTGCAATTAGCTGACAGATCTCTTAGATTCCCGAAAGGGGTTATAGAAGATGTGTTAGTTAAGGTTGGAGGGTTGATAGTACCTGTGGATTTTATAGTTCTTGACATGGAAGGAAGTAACCCTACACCATCAGCACACACTATTTTGCTGGGTAGGCCTTTTATGGCTACTACCAACACCTTAGTAGATGTTAAAAATGGTAAATTATCAATGACTGTCTTGGGACAAACAGTTGAATTTTCTATTTTTAACACTTCTCCCATTCCTATAACTGCTTTATATGAGGATTGTTCTTTAATTGATTGTGTTGACACAGTTGTTTCAGATGTTTTCTTGCAGACAGGTTCCTAGGATAAATTGGAGGTGGCACTGACTTTAGATCGTGGTTTGGATATTTTTGATTCAGAAATAGTCAGTTACCTTGAGACATTAGAGAGTGCTGAAATAGAGGAAATTAAGGAGGACCCAGTATTTGAACTTCCCTCCATCCAAAAGGAAGAGAAGAATCTTTCACTAGAGTTAGAGCTGAAAGAGTTACCTAAAAATCTGAAATATGTGTTTTTAGGAGATCACAATACCTTACCTATGATAATATCTAGTGAACTTAGTGAAGGGGAGGAGATGAGATTGGTGAATGAGCTTGAAAGATTGAAAAAAGCAACAGGATGGGGATTGAGTGACATAAAAAGTATTAGCCCTTCAATGTGCATGCATAGAATCACCTTAGAAGAGGGGGCTAAACCAATGAGGGAGACCCAAAGGCGCTTTAACCCAAAGGCATATGAGAGCCCGAGAATTTACAAGGATCGCACTAAAGCACTTCATGACAAAATTATAGTGCGAAAGATATTGAGTCCAGGTATGAAAGTTTTACTTTTTAACTCTCGTCTCTGTCTGTTTCCAGGTAAACTCAAGTCTCGATGGAGTGGTCCTTTCAAGATAACTCAGGTATATCCTTCCGTTCCATTGAATTGCTTAACTCTCGAACAAATGAGACTTTTAAAGTAAATGGACAGATAGTTAAACCATACAATGAAGGGTTTCAAGAAGTGAGGATCATTGACAACACTTTGATCCACGATCCATAAGTCTTGCAGTGATGTCCAGCTATATGACATTAAAGAAGAGCTAAATGGGAGGCAACCCATCGGTTTGCATTTCTTTTTCATAGTTGTAATTTTAAATTTAGCAATTTTGATTTTATGTTTAATTTAAATAAATGGAATGGGTGCTTTGATCGGTTTTTATTTTTCTAATGTGTTTCAGGGTTGATCGAAGAAGAGGTTTGCAATTTCTTTAAGATTTGGTGATATAAAATAAAAAAAAAGAGATTCAAAATGGCAGAAGGTGACACGGCCAACAAGCTTGGCCGTGTCCTTGGCCGTGTCACATGGGACACGACCAAGCTTCACCAAAATTTCCTTCTTTTTGTTTTTTGCAACCTTTCTACACAGTAGGTGACACGGCCAAGGAGCTTGGCCGTGTCCTTGGCCGTGTCACATGGGACACGGCCAAGCTTCACCAAAAAATCACTTTTCTTTTGTTTTTGCAAATTTTCCTTACAGTAGGTGACATACCCATGGGACATGGCCAAGTCACTGGCCGTGTCCCTCCAAGCACATCAGACACGGCCGTGTCCACCCAAACTTGGTCGTGTCTCTTCAATTTTACACTCAGACACAGCCAAGCTCATCCAAACTTGGCCGTGTCCCTTCACTTTTACTCTTTAAAAACATGATTTTTGCACTGTTTGCTCATTCCAATCGCTAGATCTATTTTGGTTTCTCTCTCTTTCTCTCAACTTCTCTCTCCCAAAACTCCATTGTTTGTGTTTCAAAGCTTCAGAACCTCCATTAAATTTCAATTTTCTTCACCAAAACTACAATTAATCCATTAAATCTTCTTCTTCTCTCACAAAAGATCAATTTAATCAGTTTAAATCTCAAATTTTTTCAGATCTTTCAAGATGCCAAGAACGAAGATGGTTTCCCACCGCAAGAAGAAGAGACCTACAACTGAAGGTGCATCTTCATCTTCATCATTTTCATCTTTGAAGAGAGCAAATCTTTTGGCTCGGGGTTTCTTCCCGACGAGGTATGTCAATGATGAATCCCTTAATGCTCTTAATATTAGGGATAATTTTTATCATTATGTTTAAATCCTTGGGTGGGAGAACCTAGTCTCCTTGCGACCTTTGCAATTTCAAGAGCTTACTTTGGAGTTCTTAATATCTCTTAATGTTGAAAGAGATGCGCAGAAAATTTGCTCTAGGTTGAGTTTTAAGTTGCTTGGAAAATCATTTATGATTAGTATTGAACAATTAAATGGTATATTTGGTTTCCATCAACATGGTGAAAGGTCAGTACCTAAGGAATTTAAACAACAATTTGCTTGGGGAGCATTAGGCTCGGGGACTTATGTGGCCAAATCGGCCAAAGCAACTAAATTGAGCAATCCCGCTTTGAGGTATTTGCATCGTTTTATGTCTTGCGGATTCTTTGCTAGGAAGGAAAGCTCGGGTGTAGTGGAACTGAGTAAACTATTTTTCTTAGATTGTGTGGTTAATGCAGTGCCTATTAGTTCCGGCTATTGGTTAGCCGATGTTTTTGATAGTGTGGCAAACAAGAAGAAGGGGGCTATCTGTATTGGAGGATTGGTTACCATATTGGCCATAGCCCTTTTTGATGATTTTGACCCTAGTACCTGTCGAATGACTAGAATTACGGGTAATGATTCATTGGTTTTGGCTACACTAGAGAAGATGCATATGGTGGTGCATAGGAGAGGGGCTTATATGATGGCTTCAGCTGAGCCAGAAGTACCGGGGGACAGACAGAAGAGAACTCGAGTTCAAGAGGAGTCCGATTCGGATTCTCTTGATTTAGATGAAGATGCTCCGATCTCGGATAATCAAGAGATACTTAATAGGATTGAGGCACTAGAGGGCAAGGTAGATCGTAACCATGCTGCGGTCCTGCAACAGTTGGACCAAATAAATAGCAACCTTGCCAAGATTTTGAGTCTTCATCCCTCGGCTGCTTCATCATCACATCCTCCTTCCCCGTAGTTCTTTCAAGACAATTCCTTACTTTCTTGTGTTTAGTTATAGCATATTTGTGTTTGTTATTTTTCATTTTTGTTTTTATTGTTAACATGTTATATTTTGGATATTTTATTTTATATATTGTATTTTATTTTTGAACATTTGCTATTTGTGATAGTTAGGTTTTGCCTCACCAGGGTACGTTGGAAAACAGGTTGTACCTTAACTCTTTATCTTTATTATTCTTGTTTCCATTGAGGACAATGTAAATTCTAAAGTGTGGGGTAATCTTTTAGCTTTTCTTTAATTTTTGTTTTGTTTGTCTTTGTGTGTTATATTATGTGTTATGCATGGCATAATTGTTGAAAACTTATTGACTTTTCTGTGATTCTGGTATTATATTTGAGACTTTAGTATCAGCATAGAGATTAGCATTTGAATTCATTCAGGATCAATTTTCACATTCTGCAATTCATGACATATAAATATTTGAGAACCCACCTTTGTGAGTTTTGAGCCTCATAGATTGAATTTTATTGTCAATTGATTTTCTTTTCTTAAGTGTGCACCTTCATGATTTTGCTTCTCTAGAGCTTGCTTTTGCATACTAATTGAACTCACATTATGATTTAATCTCAAGTTTTAAAATGATGAAGGCAAATTATGTTAGCCCTTTAGCTTAAAAATACCTCCCTTAATTATGAATTCCTTAGTGAGCCAAGTTGAGCCTTTGACTTTTTTCTTGATTGACCAACACAATTCATAACTCAACTTTCTCTTATTATCATCATACCTGCATTAAGGAATGGAGTTTCTTGTGATATGACAATAGGATGGTTTGATTCAAAAGTATGGGGTAAGCAATTAAAAAAAAATTGTATTGCTATTTGGGGTTGAAATGCATACTTTGCACATTGTATTTGACTAAGAGTCGCTTATTCTTTTCCTCTACATTTTAAGCTAGATGTTCCATACAATTTTATATTTTGTAAATATATGTATTAAAAAAATGATAAAAAAAATAATATAAAAGAAAATAAAAGAAAAGATATATATATATATATATATATACAAAATTCATATATTTTATAGCATTAGTCATCAAAGAGGAATGTATACTCATGTATTTTTCTTTAAGTATGCAAGTATGTGAGATTATCAAGGGTTGGTGAATATGCCATTTGAGGGAGCTATGAGTTTCTTAGCAAGAGTATTGTCTAATTTAGATACTCCATTTCTTGATGCTCCAGCTTAAATGTCTTTTCTCACACCTTTACCTTAGCCCCATTACATCCTAATAAAAGACCTTCAAATTATTTCTTGAGAAAATCAGTGAGAGAGATTGGATAATTAAGCAAGTTTATGGTAGTATGCAGTCATGAGTGGTTTGAGTGAATTAACCTTTGAAATCGAGCGAAACACTTAGATGAGAGATGAGATTTGTATGTCTGGATTAATGAATGAGTTAAGAAGATCTTGATTGAAAGTAATTGCAATTATTTATGGCTGAGTCTTAAAGGATTTCATCTTGTATACTGGAATTATAGTTAAAGTTGTTTGAGTTTTTAATTTATGCCATGTGAATTTGCTTGAGGACAAGCAAAGTTTTAAGTGTGGGGTAGTTGTTTTATTAATTTTTGTCATAGATTTGTATCTTATTTATTATGATGATTATTGTTTTCTTTAGGTATTTTGGTAGCTTTAATATGTTTATTTAGTGTTTTCATTAATTTTGGTAGTTTTAATTTATTTAAGTGTTTATGTTATTTTTGTCCTAGTTTTTAGTGTGTGTTTGTGTGTTGTTAGTTAATGTTTATTTGATTCTTGTTTAAAGTGTTTGTGTTAGGTTAATATGCAAGGAAACATATTAAGGGAAAAACCAAGGATCAAGAGAGGAAGGAAAGACCAAGGAACCAAGAGGAAGAAAACAATGGACAGTAGCTGACACATGCAGAGGACACGACCAAGCTTGTGGCCGTGTCCCATACCAAGCTAAGGAGGAAGCCAACAGATCAGTAGCGGACACACTTAAGGGACAAGGCCAAGCTTGTGGCCGTGTCCCTCCAAACTTAACTAACACGGCTAAGCTTCCTCCAAATTGGCCGTGTCACTCACCACTCCAAAGAAGAAAAGAAGAAAATCGCACAGAAGCAAACACCCTCAGGGGACACGGCCAAGCTTGTGGCCGTGTCCCTCCAAGAACCTCAAACACGGCCAAGCTTGTCTAAGCTTGGCCGTGTCACTCATGGATTAAACGAAGAAAGAAAAAGCGGAGTTTTAAGCGAGGTTTCGTATAAATTATACGATTAGGGTTTTCAAGTGGGGAGAGCTGTTTTCAGGGAGTTTTTCAGCCGTCAAAGAACTTAGGGTTTCTAATTTTATTTTCTTTGAGATTTTGATTACACTTTTAGGCAAAAAACATTCTAGATTAAATTTTTTTATGCCATTGCCACATTCTTCTAGCAAGATCAGATCAAGAGATTCTTCAGAAGCTTAAAGTGAGTTTGTAATTTGGTTTTGTTCTCAAACTTTATCTCTTAAATTTCTTGGGAATTGTATTCATGAATTCTATTATGTCTAAACTGATTTCTTTGAATTTTAATGAGATGATTATGTTTGATATCATTATGAACTAATTTGATCTTGTCTGGGGTTTGTATGGAACTACTATGATTGTATGAATTGGTTATTGCTCTTAACTAAATTTATTTCTTTAGCCTTGATTGAATGGAATTATTGTTAATATATAATTGATTGGCCACCAATTATGTGTTTAAGGTATTAGATGAAGGATTGAGAGATGAAGTCTAATGCTGGAACAATTTAATTAGGGACTTAGGTGAATTAGAAATATAACCTAAGAAAAGGATTATTTTAATTGTAACAAGATTATTCGGAAAAGTTTTGAATGCGAGAGCTTATTTCCTTGACTCAATTAATTAAGTTGCTTGAGATCTAATCTTTGAAATTAAATTGGTTGAGAGGAATAACCGTTCATACATATAAGTTAGTAGAGAAGTGCAAACCCTAGACCTTACTATTAAGTGAATCAATATATCAACTTAATTTACTTTTATTGTTTTAAACTCCAATCAATCTATTTTCATTAGTTGTTAGCAATTTAAATTTATTCTAATTTGTTATTTACAACCTAATAATCAATTAGCTTATCTAGCTTCCTTGAGAGACGACCTTGGGGTGATCACCTTTGCTACAGCTACCTCGTATACTTGCGAGTGACGCTTATAGTAGAGTTAATTAGAGTGCAACAACCGTAGATCCAATCAGCTCCAACCTTTTGAAAACATTTGTTACTTTCTTATTTGTAGTTATTGCATATTTTTGTTGTTATTGTTTTTAATGTTAACTCTTTATACTGTGTTTATTTTATATATTGTATTTTGTTCTTGAACAATTGTTGTTTGTGGATGAAAAGGTAGCACTTGCGTCACAAGGGATCGATGGAAAACAGGTTGTACCTTAACTTTTTTCTTTATTATCCTTATTTCCATTGAGGACAATGTAAAACTTAAAGCGTGGGGTGTGTGCTAAGCCTTTTGTTCATGAATATAAATTGTCTATTTTCGTAAGTGTTTTTGTTTTGTTAAGTTTTGTGTTTTGTTTTATATTTGATTTTGATGGATATTGATAAGTTCAATTGTTTTAAGATTGTTGATAGATGACTTTTGAATTTTTGAAGCATGAATTTGAGAATTGATTAGAAATAGCACTTATTGTCAATTTTGATGGTTATTCTTTGCATTGCCATTAAACTAGTGAAGAATTGAGCCATCATCTTATCATTCTTTTTATGTGTGAACATCTTTGATTGATGAATTACTAGAACTTGCTTTGACATGCATTTTGAGACTACATAAAGATTTCGATTAGGCATCAATATGATTAAGGCAATTTAGTGTAACCCATTTTGGCTTAAAAAGACCAACCTTACATCCGACTTTAGCTCGCCAACTTTGAGCTTTTTCTTTTTCACAACACCATCAGCTTGAACCATTGCATTTTAACTCTACCCGTTCATTAGATCAAGAGCATTAATGGAGTGTTGTGCTGAATAAAGTGTGGGGTTGAATTCAATGGACTTTAAATTACAAATTGTTGTATTCTTTAGTTGGATACCCTATTATATATATATATAATTGAAATGAATAATGAAAATCAAAATAATAGTTGTTGCTCTTGTCGGAAGGGTTGTAATGAGTTTGAAAATTATCTTTGCTAATTAAACAAATGGAATTCCTTAAAAGCACTTAAATGCTTAGTGCTAAGTGATTGAGATAAATTATGGGATTGTTGATCATGCTACATTGCTTGCTTCACTCTTGAAGTACTCTTGACCTAAATGACCTAACTCACTCTCCCAAATGTCATGCCTTTTCCTTAGCCCCGTTACAACCAAATAAAAGACCTTATGATTAATGCTTGATTGTGATTAGGTGGTGGAGATTTGATTGATAAGCAAGCCTATAGTCCTAATCTTTCATTGAATGTTGAGAGCTTAAACACTACCCAATTAAACACTTAAGAGGTTTGTGAGGGAGCGACAATTTTTGGTATGCATAGATTGACCATTAAGTTGCTTGAGTACAGATTATTCTTGATTCAATTATGATTGTGGATTTAATAAGATGGGAGTCTTAATGCATTCTTATAACTCTTGAACTTGACAATATTTATCTTGTTTTATTTGTTTTGATTTTAACTTTGCTTGGGGACAAGCAAAGGATTAAGTGTGGGGTAATTGTTTAGATCAATTTTGTATATATTTTTCTATGATGTTTTTATTGATTTTAAGTTAATTTTCATGTTAATTTGTACTTAAGTTTGTTTGAAGTTGTTGATTTAGGTTGAAGAGCATTTGATAGAGCTTTTTAACAAAAATTTGGTGGACTTGTTAGAGAAAAACATGTGACACGGCCAAGCTTGTCATGGCTTGGCCGTGTCCCTCATCAAATGAAGAAAAGATCAAGGTAAGGTAGGACACGACCAAGATTAACCAAGCTTGGCCGTGTCCCTCAAGCAAACATGTCCAGAAGCAGACCTGGCCGTGTCTCACCAAAGGAACAAAAGGCAAAGAAAGAAAAGAAAGAAGCAGAGAATGACACCATGAAGAGACACGGACAAGCCACTGTGTGAGCGGGGATTTTCACCCCCACTCCCGGTGGAATGGTTCTTGCGACTTCGGCACTGTTTAGGCTCAGAGCCTTAGAGAACACGGACCTAAGTCCGGAGAAAATGGAGTCGCCACCTGGACGGGCCGGGAAAAAGAAAGGGGTGGATGACTCGATTCCTAAGGAATCCCCAACTTCTTAATGGGTTCGGAAAGTTGGGTACGTGTGGGGAAGGTGAGAAATGGCCCAGCACCCCCACAACGCCCGGTTCATTGGAACCGGCCTCCTTTACAGGTCTTAATATTATAAAATTCTTAAATATAACAATATTATCCATACTACACACAATAAAAAGAAAGCATCATTATATTAAAATCAAAGCAATGTCCAAACAAAACAAAACAAATAAATGGACACCCATCCAAGGATGGAAACACGTCCTTACATCACATGCCTAGATAGGAAACCCACCAAAAGGTAGAAACATGCCCTTTACATAAGTTCTAAAATAGAAAAGCAAATTAAATTATATGATGTTTAACTAATGAGGTACCCACCAAGTGGAAACATACCTCTTACAACTTTTGGAAGTCTAAATTGATTGATAAAGTAAATAATCATTCATCATAAATAAATCATTCATCAAAAGTATTTAAATATCAATAAAATAAACATCCATCCATGATAAATTAAATAAATCAAGTATTGAAATTAAATAGATTAAAGCATAAGAGATAAATCAAGGTATAAATAAATATGGAATTGAATAAAGCAAATAAAAGTTCAAGTATAGCTACTGTGAATTTTTATGGAGTTAAAATAGATTAGGGTTTTATGTTTTAAAAGATTGGTGAGACTCTTTGATTAACCAAATTAAGGTTTGAATGATGAACTCATGAAACTAGGGTTTTAAATACCTTAAAATACTTTAATTTATTCATGATTTTAAATAGTGATTTAAGCTACTGTGTAATTTTTGAGTTTTTATTTTTTTTATGTTTTAAAGGGATTAGGGTTCATAAAAATTAGGGTTTAAGATTTTAAAAGGATTAGGGTTTACTATTTTTTGGTTTAAAAGTTAATTTTGGATTTTAGGCTTTAAAATTAGGGTTCTCGGGTAAAAGATAATTTTTAGGGTTTTAGAAATCAATTTGATATTTTATGAAGTTTTATGAATTTAAATAAATGGATTGAAGTTTTTATAAGTAGAAAAGATGTTTTTTAAGACTTTTTGAATGAAATAGAACCTACTTTAAAAATTTGAAAGAAACAGAATTTTATTTTGGTTTTGTAGAAAAATATGTTCAATTAGAGTTTTAAGATTTTTAAGAAGAAAAAATAACAATTTTGAGTCTTTTTGGAAAAGAAGGTCACGTTTTAGTGTTTTAACTTTGGAAAAATCAAATTAAAGCTCTAAGATTTTTGATTCAAAGAAACTCTAATTCCATAATTTGGCTACTGTAAAACATAGATAAAAAAGAATTTAACATACCTTCTTTTGTTGATTCTCCAAAAAATAACTCTTCTTGGATGAACTAGCTCCAAAGACAAGCCTTTGTTGCCTTTGAATTGCTTAAATCATGCTGCTACTCCCTTAAAATAATCAATTGAATTGATTTCTTGCTTTTCCTTCCTTGATTTGGTTTCCAATCCTATACTCACTGTGTAAATTTCTTTTTTCCTCCTCTAATTTTGTTTAATTGATCCTTATTTATAGTGGTTTTTAGGTTATTTCTTCCTAATTCCACACGGCAATTAATGCTAATAAAAAAAAGAATTTAAAACCTAATTAGATTAGGTTTCAAAAAATTGCGTCAAAAAATTTTGCACTGGCAAAAACTGCGGTCGGGCCCGTGGCAGGGGGCAATAGGTGTGCCAGCCCGCAGGAATTTCCTGCGGGAAGTTTTTTTGCCCGCAGGAAATTCCTATGGGTTATTTCGCCCGCAGTGAATTTCTGCTGGCGAAATAACTTCACCCCGCAGGAAATTTCTGCGGGCGAAATAACTTCGCCCGCAGGAGCCTGCGGGCGAAATAACGCGTCGCCCCCTAGGGCCCGTGCGACTGTTTTTCGCTGTCGATTTTTTTTACTCTGATTTTTATTTTTATTTTTATTTTTTGATTTTTATTTTTTATTAATAAAAATTAGATAATAAAGCAAAAACTATTTAATTAAAATTATTTTAACCAATTAGACAAGAAAAATTATTTTAAACCAAATAAAACACAATGGACCGGATTGGGTCAAAAATTAAGGGTCTACACACTGGCCGTGTCACATGACACAGCCGTGTCCTTGGCCGTGTCACCCCTTGGACAAAAATAAGCAGCAAGGGACACGGCCAGAAGCTTCGCCGTGTCCCAATAAAGAAAAACATGAGACACGGCCAAGCTCCACATGGCTTGGCCGTGTCACCCTGGATCCCTTAGCTGGCTTGCACGAGGTGTAAATTGTTGTGTTTTAGTGGGTGACAAAAAGAACAAAAAGGAGTGAAAGGTGGAAGGATTTATGGAAGAAACATATAAAGAAATTGGAAAGTGGGAGACAAAGAATGATGGTTGTCTTAAAAATTCAAAGTGGAAGAGCAAGGAGGGGATAGAAAATAAATTGAATATAGTGAGTGGACATTCTCTACACCATTATCATCTTCTTCCTTGGTTCTTGCTTGAGAGAGCAAGACACCATTCTCATCTTCATTCACCATTTCCTTTCACACACCAAGAGCAAAGACAATCATTGGATTTGAAGTGAGTAGCTAGTTCTTGAGAATTAGGGTTTTAAGAGGCTTGATTGGAGAGTTGAGAACTTGAGAAAGCTATCATTCATCCTTCAAGAAGAGATCCATTTATTCAAGAGATCTTGGAAGATCATCATCACACATC
This sequence comes from Garcia nutans, assembly GCA_947685225.1. Lineage (NCBI taxonomy): Eukaryota > Viridiplantae > Streptophyta > Magnoliopsida > Malpighiales > Euphorbiaceae > Garcia > Garcia nutans. The sequence goes on from CANTUV010000013.1 coordinate 34,312,814, forward strand.
AAAGAGGGAGCTACGAAAGAGACAAGGAGTCCGATTTTTAGCATCTCCAAAAGGGGGTTTTCCAAATCTTTCTTTTAATCCATTTCTTATTTGTTGTTGTTGTATTAAGAACATTAATATTGCAATGAATAACTTTGATTTGGTTTATATTGAAATGAGCATTTGCTTAAAGAATATGATGAGCTAATTTACTCATGCTTTGGGTTGTAGTATATTTGATTGAATGATTTGATTTGATGATTCCATTGATATACCTTGTTATTGGTTGATTGCATTGAAATTAAAGGTAAATTGATAGATTGGCCACCTATTGATTACTTAATATTGAATGATGAACCGAGAGGAGAAGTTTAATATCGGAACTATGCAATTGACCACCCTGAGAATGAATTAGAAATATAAGTTCTAGGGTTTATTAATTTGCTAATGTAAAGTAATTGGTTGTTGTTAATTCATAAATGTGAAAACTAGTGAATTGATAATGGACTAATTAATCTTAAGGAACAAATTAAGGTACAAGGTTATATTAATGGATAATTTGATAATTAAACATTTGATTAAATGGACCTACAACCTTAGGCATCATTTCCATAATTGAATTTATCTTGCATAAAATCACTCATTTTCATTTCTAAGGTTAATTACAATTCACCAATCCAATCACACAATTGAGTTTATTATTTCATGTTAATCGAACTATTACATGCAATTCCTTCCTTGTGAGACGACCTTAGGGCGATCACCGTCACTGCAAATACCTCGTATACTTGCGAGTGCCGCTTTGTGATAGTGTTAATTTAAGCGCAACATCAACATCCAACTAATTCATAATAAGTTCAACATCCAATTTAGTCCTAATGGCTTAATATTTAACCTAGCATCATGGCTTACCTTTTAGAGACACCCATCTAGTATACCCAACCTCATGGCTTACCTTTTAGGAACACACCTATCTAGCTTACCTTATCATATTACCTAGTCACTTGGCTCACCTTTTGGGAATACACTCATCCAACATATCTAGCTGTATGGCTCATCTTTTTGAGAACACACCTACCCAATTCAGCCATAATGGCCCACCATCCAACCTCGTTGCATGGCACACCTCTTATGACCATTTCCATCCATCCCGGCCACAATGGCTCCCTACCTGACCACCTGAACCATACCCATAAGCCATGAATCATAACTCATACACCAAATCACTTGACCATATTAATTATACCTATGTGAACCATCTCAAGCCATGGACCATAGTCCATCCATATGACCACTTGGCCACATGGGCCAAACTCCTTACATCTAAACATTAGTTCATGCACTTAACTATTTAGCCTCAAAAGCTAGACTTCATAACCACAACATATGAATCATGCCCCATATGCCTAACCATCTTAACATATAAATCATGACCCATTGATTAGCAGTTTGACCACACCTGAATTAAAATCATCATCTACCCTGGCCTATATATGGGCCATTAATTATAAGCCACTCATCACTAGTGTCCTACCCATTAGGCCCATCTGTGCAAGTCTTTAATCATTTATACACTTTCACCCGTGTTGTGTAATCCAGATCTCCTCAAAACCTTTACTAACCTAGCCCTTTCATGTGAAGATATCCATAGCCCAAAAAGGAGACAATATTGAGATTCCCCCTTACCTTGAAACTTTCCTTAAGAAGCAAGAAGATAAAATTCAGATGGCTCTTAGTGCCCAACAAGATTACTTTACCAACCTTCTCAAGAAGCAAGAGGAGAATTTCAAATAATCCTGCAGCCTATTAGGCTCATTCAACTAGTCTCTTTAAAGAACAAGGGGAGAATTTTCAAGCAGTGCTCATTGCACAACAGGCTTGTGTTGCTGAGCTCATCAAACAGCTAGCAGAAAATGTTAAATCTACCACTACCATAAGCATCTAACAAGTTAATTTTAGAAACATCCCACTCAATTATCTAGGGTCTCAATTCTAGTCCTTAAATAAGTCAGATCAAACCAACACAACAACTAATGAGGAAGTCACCCAAAAGAGTTTCCACATTAACCTTTCCTCTTCCTTGGATTATTTTCAAGGTAGAGAAAATAACTCCAACCATCAAGAACTCATGGAGCATGACATGACAAAAATGGATTCCTCCAAGATGGGCAAGAATTTCAATAAGGGTAACACCAAAAGGGAATTTACAGACTTAGAGATACCACAATGCTCAGTATATGTGAAATCTTTAGAAGCTCATCTAGTAACACATTTAGAACCAAGGAAGCCACCTTGCCCTTTGTCGAAGGCTATAGGATCAATGGATAATATGCATATGCATATCATCAAGGGGGCGAATACAAAACTAATAAATGCAAAAACCTGAGGCATAGAATTCAAGACCTCATTAGTAATGGGGTGATCATTCCACCCTAGGCAACCGGTATTGGTAGCCCTTCCCAGGCACCACTAAGGATAGATTAAACATGTCTTGATAAAAAAACCTCCCCATATCCACCAAAATGTCAATTACATTTCTTAACCAAGACTGAAAAATAATCACGTTTATGCTTACCAATCAGAGACCCTTTAATAATTGGTACTATGAGAATGTTGAGTCCTGTTCTAGTCAACCGAGCCAAGGTCAAGCATCTAAGTCTACCATCATCGAGTCAAAGCTTGAACTAATCAAATTCAAAGTCAAAGTCCATTCATAATCTATTCCGAGTCAAAGCCTATGTATAACATTGAGGCTGCAGAGTTAATCCCTTATGTAATATTTCATTTATATATATATGAAGTTTTCTTCTTATCATTTTCTACGCAGTGTCAAAAAAAGAAAGAAAAAAAGAAAAAAAAAGCAATGCAATAACAATGACCTTGGCATTACATTGTCATCCAATAACAAACAAGGATCAGTCCTCTTGAAGAATTTATAAGATCAAGGTCATAAATCTTATCAAACAAAAGTTCCAAGTCAACATCCATTAGAACACCACATGGATCTTTAAAAAAAGAAGAAAAAAAAAGAAGAAAAAAACATCATTCAATAAAATGAGGAACGACCTTCTAGAAGAATTTATTATATCAAAGATCAAGAAGCTTGAAGCAGCATAGTTCTTCCCAAGGTCAACATCTTTTGAGGCTCATCATACCTTAGCAAAAAAGTTTCAAGATCATCACAATTCCTCTAAATCAACATCTCTTGTAGAAGGAAGTCACCTTGCCAAAAAAAAAAAAGCAAAATATTCAACACAAACTAGTGAGATGTTCAAAAGGTTCCCCAAAGCTATCTAGTTGGCCTAGCAAAAAATAGTTTACAGTGACTCAAATCAGCTTAAATACACAACCTCCATATCACGGTGCTACAAAACTTCAAAATCCATTCACACAAGAGCACAAGAGCAACATCTTGTTCCATGGATGGAAATCATCCCACCAATCTACACATAAAATATTAGAAAGTGATGCATTAAGGGATACGAACAAAAATTAGCCTGACACTTCAATAGAAAGGTCATCCAGGATCCCTTGAAGCAAGTTCATTATTCAATAGAGCTCCCATCTTTGCAGACTTAGATGGGATCAAGACAAAAACTATGCAGATATGATTCTCTTACAAATCCAATTTATACATAGGCAGCCCCCATTGTGCTTAGTCCCACTTGTTCCAACCCAGTCCAAATAATAAGAAATCTTTTCATACCAATGTCATATAAAAGAGAGAGAGAGAGAGAGAGAGAGGGAGAGGGAAAGGGAAAAACTCGCTAAGAAGAAAACCTAAAAGAGCATCTTAGGAAAAAATTAAAGTAAGCTCATTAAGTTGAAACCTATAAGGGCGGCTTGGGTAAAAATTAGAGCAAAAAAAAGTTTTACTCAAATCAAAGATTGTCAAAGTTAAGCTTCCAATGAAAAAGCCAAAATTTCAGAGTCATATCTCTCAGGGAGTATGCCCCAAAGTTGTCATTTAAATCTTAGGTGTAGGTGCAGCCGCCTCCCTAATGTCTCCCTCTAATCTAGTCACCAAGGATCAATAGTTACACCTTCTCATAGGACTATGAACGAAACACATATAACCACCATCTCTTTGCAGTTACCGTATTATTTTGTGAAGTAAGTCATCCATATAAGCCTTTTTCATTTACTTTTGAAAAATATTTTTGATGATATAAAATATGAACTTTATAATATATTAGATAATCCACTTTCATCTATTTTCAAAGAATATTTAAAAGATAGTGTTCTTCTTGAAGTTGAAAATTTTTTTAACAAAAATTTCTATTTAGCAAAACATCATTTGCCTATGCATAATAAATCATTACTTGATGACATTAGTAACTGGTTGTTGATTGAAGAATTAAATTACAATATCAAAGAATTAAAAAAAAACATGATCAATTAATTTTAACTTTAAATTTTGAACTATTGCAAGTGTATAATGATATTGTTGATATTGTCAATAAGGATAAAGTAGAATTATTTTTTGTATATGGGTATGGTGGAACAGGAAAAACATATTTATATGAAATTATTATATCTAAATTAGAAGTAAAGGAAAAATTATATTAGTTATTACTTCATATGGTAGTGCAGCATTATTATTGTCTGGAGATAGAACAACACATTCTAGATTTAAGGTACCTATTAATTTAAATGAACATTCATCATGTGAAATAAAAACAATAAAAAAAAATTCAATTAGCAAGATTAATACAAGAAACTCAATTAATTATTTGGGATGGAGCTCCTATGAGTCATAGGCATTGTTTTGAGGCATTAGATAGGTCATTTAGAGATATTTTATGCAATTTAAAAGAAGAAAAATAGATAATCCCTTTGAAGGAAATTTTTTTTTATACTTGTTAATGGTAGTAAATGTGATATTATAAATGCATCAATTACAAAATCTTATTTGTGAATTTTTTTTAAAGTATATAAAGTAACTATAAATATGTGTCTTACCTCATTTTCAAATGATATTAATGACAGTAATGAACCTAAAGATTTTTTTGAGTGGATTTTGTCAGTTGATGATGGATCAATAACAACTATAAAAATAGGTGAAAATGATAGCAAAAAAATTTGGATTAAAATTCTTAAAGATTTGTTAGTTGAAAATTATACTAATCCAATTGAACAAATAATTCAAGAAACATACCTTGGTTTTTTTAATGTAAATATATTGATTAGTCATATATCAAAAATAGGGATATTATATACTGACTAACAAATTTGTAGATATTATAAGTATAGAAAAGATTAATTTATTACCGAAAGAGGAAAAAATTTACTACAGTTCAAATTCAATTTGCAAAACATCATCCGGTGTAGAAGAATTAGAAGTTCTTTATCCAATTGAGTTTTTAAATTCTTTGAATTTTAATGGTTTTCCTCAACATGAATTAAAACTAAAGAAAAACATCCCTATTATGCTACTTGTAACATTCCTGTTTTTATTAAAACATAATTAAATAAATAATTTAGAAGGGTTAATAAATAGGTTGGAAGAAGAATATAATTAATATATATCTAGCGTGTATGTAAATATACCTAAAATATAAATTTCACTAAAACAAATTTGGTAAAATTTAAAAAGTTAAACAAATGGTATTTTTGGATGGAAGATGATAAATATCTTAGTAATTATTTATTTAATATATATGTATCTTAATTATTTATTTATATTAGTGGTTAAGGGAGAAAGAAGAATAAAAAGTCAACTTTATTTTTCATCATCATCTTCTTCTTCTCCTAAGGAGGCCGAACTTCCATTGATGACCAAAGAGGGATTTCTCTTCTTCAACTCATCAAATTCTATTAGATTCTCCAAGGATTTAAGGTGTTTTTGAGGAATTCACAAGAAATAGGTAAGTTTTCTTTAGTTTAAGAAGCTTTCTCTTAAATTTATGAATATGTGAAATTTCTATTTTTGAAGGAGGGTTTGATAATTGCTAATATGATTTGTTTTGAAGTTGTGTGAATGTATATGTAATGATTTTAAGGTTGATTGGTTGATATTAGTGGGTTTTGATGAAGTTTGGAAGAAGTAGGGATGGAATTAGGATTTTTAGTGGAATTTGGGCAGAAATGGTGTAATTGATGTTTTATTGAATAAAATGGCTTAGAATATGACGTTAATGGAATATTTTTGATTAAAATGTGATTTAGGATTGAGTAAGGTGGATTTTCCAAATCAAAATAGGGAAGGGCATTTGAAGAATTAAAGGTTGGAGAAGACTTGGATTTGGAATTTTTAGAGGTTAGTGCATACTTTGATAATATTTATTTTAATTACATTGGTTTTGACATAACACATTGTGAATTTATGAATATGTTACGTTAAAATTGGTTTTCATATGTGAAGTGTATTATTTTAAGTAAAAATGTGTGAATTGCAAATGTAAAATATTAAGTCATTGTAGAATGGCTAATGACATTGTTATGTATAATTTGGTAAAAGTGTATTTTATGCATTTGTAATGTGATATTGGGCCACATTGTGAATGTGGTCAAGAGGCATGTGCTATATGATTAGGAAGAGAGGAAATTGTGAAAAAGATATAAAAATGATAAAATGACAACGGTAAAGTGAAAATGTATATAGAATGTATGTTTGCCTAGTACGATATCTTGTTTCAGAGAATTGCATTTGGTAATGTTAATTTGGCATCCCATTGATATGTGATGATATTTTATTTGCCTTCGGGGCTAGATAAACTGGTGTCACTATTATTTCTGCACCTTTGGACTATACACGTTGGTATCAATATGTAACACCCTTGTACACTATATACATATAATACATTTACCCCGTATATATAAAATACATATACATAATACAAGAATGTCACCCTCATTATTAAAAAATTCTCCATAATTGTAATAAAATAAATTATTCTTTAAAAGATAATTTAATGAGTAAATAAATTTATGTATTAAATATTAAATATTAAAAATATAAATTTAATAGAAAATCTCTGAAAAAAATTCATCAAAATTTTGCTTGTAATTCGAGCATTTTCCAAAATCAAATATTCAAAACCTGCATAGAAATACACTCCTTGTAATATCCTCATATGTGGCTTAGAAGTTTTGATTATATTGTTGTTGTTGTTGTTGTTGTTATTGTTTAATTGGATTGAATGCATATGATGGGGTAAGAAAAGAAATTGGAAAGTGAATGCTTGTGCATATGTGTTTTGGAGAAAGAATTAGGGTTTAGAGACAAATGTATATGTTGTGTATATGATGATATATATAACATATAAAGTGGTCAAATGAAGAGTCAAGGTGATGGTTAAGTGGAAGAAGATATTTTTGGTTGTTAATGAAATTACATATAAGGACTTATATGAGACAAAGGTTAGTTATATGATTGAGGGTGTTTTAGTAATTGCTTGGATAAGAACACTTGGTGGAGATTAAAAGCAAAATTTGACTTTGTATCTTGATCATTGTCTTCTTTCTTCATGAAGTGGCCGGCTCTCCATTAGCAAAAGGGAAAGAAAAGTGTTCTTGAGGCAAGAAGCAAGTTGATGAAGCAATCCAAGGTTTTGACAAAGGATTTGTGGAATTTCTTCTTTTCAAGTAAGTATTTTCTTGTTTTCTTTACTTATTTGGAAGTTGTGTTGGAAGTAAAGTAGGGTTTGATGATTTTGTGATTTAGTGAATTTGAGATGTGTTGTGTTGTGTTTGCAAGTGTTAAATTAATTTTAAGTTATGAGTTTAATTGGAGGTTGTTGTTTTGGATGGATGGAGAAGGATGTTGGTTTTAGGGTTTTGTGGTGATTATGTGTTTAATTGTGATATTAATGTGTGATGAAGTGGTTTTTGTGATGAATATGTGTTTAGAACATTGATTATGTTCATGTGAAATATGTTATATGATGAATATTGTGTTTGAGTGCAATTGAGAAAGTGTTGGTTTTAGTTAATGTTTTGTGATTTGGTGACACGGCCAAAAGCAATTTAGGGGAGTGGGCGTGTCAATTATTTGGATTGGCTACTGTCTCTTTTGGTTTTAGTGACACGGGCGTGTCCATCAAAGGTGCTGGGCGTGTCAATTATTCGAATTGGCTACTGCCTCTTTTATTGTTAAAGACACGGGCGTGTTCCTCAACTAGGTTGGGCGTGTCCTTCAAGTGAGTTGGGCGTGTCCCACAAATGAATTGAATGTTGCTTGATTTCTTTGTTCTTGTTTGCATAGTTTAGATTCTTCAAAGGTAGTTTGGCCTCTAAACCTAAACATAAACATACTTAAACCAAGGGATGAATTAAAAACACTTGTGAATGATCCTAAAGCTATGAATTATATATATATTGTTCTTGCATTGTTGAGATTGAGCCTTGTTATTATGCATTGTGAGTGATAATGTGTTTCATGATTAATATGGAATGAAATGTTGATATTTATGAATGATGCTATGGAGATAAATATACACTTGAATAATGAAGTGTTATATTGTGAAATGAAATGTGAAGCCATTGTTATTGGCTAAGGTGATTTAATGGAGATAAATGAGGCATGTTTGCCTAAATGATAATGAGAATTGAGAATGAAATCTAAATGAATTGTGTGGCTAATGTGTTATTCCATTTTCAGAGTTTGTTGTTGGTGGCATGCCTAATGAGTGTAACAATCTCTTGAAGTTAGGTTGGATTGAATCCTTGAAGCCTAATTGAGATGTTACAACCCTTGAAGCTAGGTTGGGTTAGTTCTTGAAGCCAAGTTGGGTTGATGCTTAGCATGCTTTGCTCCCCTTGAAGCTTGGTTGAACTTAATCCTTGAAGCCTAGTTGGGTATATGATATTGATATTGATATATGCAAAGATGTTGAATTCTGATATACATATATGTATGTTAGGTTATGAAATGTAAAAGTATGTTGTTAGCTTTGCATTTATGTTGTTACATGTGTGATAAATTAGAATTGGCATTGTATAGCATTTAAGCATGTTTATTGAATGTTTTATCTTACTAAGCCCTTGGCTTATCGCGATAGTGTTTAATCGCGCAGGTGATAGAACTGATAGAATCGAACCCGAGAGCTCTTCGAGACCTAGTGAGAGTAGACATTGAAGAGTTGATTTTGGGAGCTTAAAGATCAGAGCTGACTTGCCAATCATGTATAAATCTTTTATATTGTGTAAAGTTTTGTTGATAATGTAAATATATGTATAATAGTAAATATGTATTCAAATGTTTTCATATATATACATATTTTATAATTTCCGCTGTGTAATATATAAATGTATATATATATATAGATAACTAATATGTTTTGTTTTATAAGTAAATGATCTATTTTGTTAATAAGATATAATGATATGGATATGGTATCAAGTTTTAAAATGTTTTGAATGTTAAGGAAACCGTAGCATCCCTATGTTTGGTGCACTTATGCTACATTGTTGTGCTTGTAGTGTGTGTGCATTGGATATGGGGGTGTTACAATTGTTTTGGTATCAGAGCCTAGGTTTGAGATTCTCAGCCTAGGTAAAATGTAATAAAAAGAATATTTTTACTTAAAAAAGTGGTTTTGAATAACATATACGTTTGAGATTGGCAGTCCCTGATCTTTAATAAGATGTAATCTGCTGTGTTTGCAGTATTAGGTGTTGATGGATCCTCACTCAAGACAGTCAGTTGAGGGTAGTGCCGAGAGCATTGCTCCTGCTGAGGGAGCTAGGGTTGATAGTGTTGAGGAGGCACCTGCTTCGGTGTTGGGTAGACCAGCTGGAGAGGAGGTTCCGCCAGCCTGGTTTAGACATATGATGGAAGTAATGAGACAAGCACCAGTACAGCCACCTCCACCACCACCCCAGCCTCAGGTTCAGATGAGACAGTATGATAAATTGAGGAAGTTTGGGGCGGAAGATTTTATGGGAACCACTGATCCAGCAGTGGCTGAGCAATGGTTAGGCAAAGTGCAGAGAATCTTTATTCAGTTACAAGCCACCCCTGAGGAAAAGTTTGATTATGCCAGGTCATTATTGCAGAAGGACGCATATGACTGGTGGAAGACAGTGCCACACTCTATGGATGATCCTCCAACACTGTCTTACACTGATTTTCTGAGGGAATTTGAGTTGAAGTATACTCCTAGGGAGTATAAGGACATGAAGAAGATGGAGTTCTTAAGCTTGAAACAAGACAGCAAGACTGTTACTGAGTATGAAGTTGAGTTTATTCGACTGAGTCAGTATGCTGGGGGTATCATTGCTGATGAGATTGATCGATGTCGGCGATTTGAGGAGGGATTGAGGCCCTCAATTATTTGTCATGTGGCTGGCTCTAGGTATCAGGATTTCTCCCAGCTAGTTGCAGCAGCTAGGAGTGTAGAGAGAGCTCAGGCCATAGTTACAGCTGCTTCTGAAGAGGAGGTTAGAGTGAGAAGGCCCCAGTTCGAGGCAGGGTCTTCTTCTGCGAAGAGGGGTAGAGGAAGTTTTGTTCCTCGGAGTATTAGGAGCCAGAGACCAGCAGGTAGGTCAGTGCAGTTCCAGAGGCAGAGATTTAGACCTGCAGCTTCAGTGGCAAGTGCTCCGACCCCGATGATTCGGAGATCCACTCTTCCCATCTGCATCCATTGTGGGAGGCCACATGGTGGTCCTTGTTGGAAGGCTGGTGTTGCAGGGGTATGCTTCAGGTGTGGATCACCAGACCACTTTGTGAGAGATTGCCCTGAGAGGCAGGAGCAGATGCCAGTTGATTCTGCTGCTTCTCGAGCTAGTGTGAGAGGAGGTAGAGGAGGCAGAGGTGTCAGCCGAGGAGGTAGGCCAGGGTTCAGTTCTAGAGGAGGTGCTGCATCCAGAGAGGGTAGACCAGAGGAGGTTGGTTCTTCCCAGAGGATGTATGTTATGCAGAGGCAGCCAGATGCATCGGCAGTCATAGCTGGTACTTTTTCTTTATTTAATACTCCAGTACTTGCTTTGATTGATCCGGGTTCCACGCATTCTTATGTTAGTGTATCTGTCTTGCCTGTATCTGATGTGCATGCTGAGTCCCTAGGATTTGATGTGTTGGTGACAAATCCGTTAGGGCATAGTGTGGTTGTGAGTAAGGTGCACCGGGATAGTGTAGTGAGGGTGCAGGGTGAGGAGTTCTTTGGAGATTTGATTGAGATGCCATTTAAGGAATATGATGTGATCTTAGGTATGGATTGGCTATCTCGACATGGAGCTGTGGTGGATTGTAAAAAGAAAATTGTTTCTTTGAGAACGGGTGATGATAGAGAGGTGATAGTATCTAATGAGCAGGAACAGCTAGCCTCCTTATTTGTTTCAGCTGTTGCAGCCAGGAGGTTGATTAGAAAGGGGTGTGAAGCCTATCTTGCTCATGTGGTGGATACTAGAGTGAAGGGTTTTCCCATTGATAGCATTGCCACAGTTGTTGAGTTCCCTGATGTGTTTCCAGAGGAGTTGCCTGGATTGCCTCCAGAGAGAGAGAGGTGGAGTTTGGTATTGAATTGTTACCTGGTACCACTCCTATCTCTATTACTCCTTATAGAATGGCACCAGCAGAATTGAGGGAGTTAAAAGTGCAATTACAGGAGTTGTTGGACAAAGGATTTATTCGCCCCAGTGTTTCTCCTTGGGGAGCTCCTGTGCTATTTGTGAAGAAGAAAGATGGTACTATGAGGTTATGTATCGATTATAGGCAATTGAACAAAGTGACTATTAAGAATAAATATCCTTTGCCTAGAATCGATGATCTCTTTGATCAATTAAAGGGTGCAGCTGTATTTTCTAAAATTGATCTGAGATCAGGATACCATCAGCTGAAAGTCAGAGCTGAAGATGTTCCGAAGACAGCTTTCAGGACCAGGTATGGGCACTATGAATTTTTAGTTATGCCTTTTGGTCTGACGAATGCACCTGCAACTTTTATGGATTTGATGAATAGGGTGTTCAGGCCCTATCTGGATCAGTTTGTTGTGGTCTTCATCGATGACATTCTAGTGTATTCGAGGAATGAAGAGGAACATGATATGCATCTGCGGATTGTGTTGCAGATTTTGAGAGAGAAGCAGTTGTTTGCCAAATTGTCGAAATGTGAGTTCTGGTTGGATCAAGTAGCTTTTCTCGGACATATTGTTTCAGCAGAAGGCATTAGAGTTGATCCAAGTAAAGTTGAAGCTATTCTGAATTGGAGTCCACCCAAGTCTGTGACAGAGATTAGAAGTTTTCTGGGTTTAGCAGGCTATTACAGGCGGTTTGTAAAAGGGTTTTCTTTAATAGCTACTCCACTCACCAGATTACTTCGTAAGGGAGTGAGATTTGTGTGGACGGATCAGTGTCAGGCTAGCTTTGAGCAGTTGAGAGAAATGTTGACTCAAGCGCCTGTTTTAACTTTACCTGTTGAAGGCAAACCATATGTGATCTACAGTGATGCTTCACATAGAGGTTTGGGATGTGTATTGATGCAGGAAGGGAAAGTTATAGCTTATGCATCTCGACAGTTGAAACCGCATGAGCTTAACTACCCGACCCATGATTTGGAATTGGCTGCCATTGTGTTTGCATTAAAGATTTGGCGCCATTATTTATTTGGGGAAAAATGTTTCATCTACACGGATCACAAGAGTTTGAAGTATTTGGGTGTCCAGAAAGAACTCAATCTTCGTCAGAGGAGATGGTTAGAATTGATTAAAGACTACGACTGCTTAATTGACTATCATCCAGGTAAAGCAAATGTTGTTGCTGATGCTCTGAGTCGGAAGTCTTTAGCTGGTTTAACAGTTTACTCGCTCTCGTTGCTTGTTGAGTTGAGAGCATTGCATGCCAGTTTTGTACCTTGTGATGATGGTGCATTGTTGGCACGGTTGCAATTGAAGCCAGTTTTGTTAGATCAGATCAAAGAGGCTCAGTTGGTTGATATGAAGATGCAGAAGATTATTTCAGATTGCAAGATTGGGAAGACTAGAGATTTTGTTGTGAGAGATGATGGGAGTCTCTTGTTTAAGAACCGATTGTGTGTGCCCGATGATGCTGATTTGAAAAGAATCATTTTAGAAGAAGCTCATCAGTCAGTGTTTGCTATGCATCCGGGTAGTACGAAGATGTACAATGATTTGAGACAACATTATTGGTGGATTGGTTTGAAGAGAGACATTGCAGATTTTGTGTCGAAATGTCTCACCTGTCAAAAGGTTAAAGCAGAGCATCAAGTTCCAACTGGGTTGCTTCAACCATTGGCAGTGCCTGAATGGAAGTGGGATAGAGTGACAATGGACTTTGTGTCTGGTTTGTCATGGACACAAAGGAAGCATGATGCCATTTGGGTGGTTGTGGATAGATTGACTAAGACAGCTCATTTCCTTCCGGTGCGGATGGATTACTCTTTGGAGAGATTGGCTGAGCTGTATATCCATGAGATTGTGAAACTGCATGGTGTTCCAACTTCTTTAGTGTCTGATCGAGATCCCAGGTTTACTTCAAGATTTTGGAAGAGTTTGCATTATGCTATGGGTTCTCGACTGCACTTCAGTACTGCTTTTCATCCACAGACGGATGGACAGTCAGAGAGGGTGATACAGATTCTTGAAGATATGTTGAGAAGCTGTGTCATCGATTTCTCTGGAAGTTGGGATAGATTTTTACCTCTTGTGGAGTTTGCTTACAACAACAGTCACCAATCCAGCATTGGTATGGCACCGTTTGAAGCATTGTATGGCAGACGGTGTAGGACACCTCTTTGTTGGAATGAGCTTGGAGATAATAAGTTGGTTGGTCCTGATTTGATTCAAGAAACTGAAGAGAAAGTAAAATTAATTCGAAGCAGGTTAAAAGCAGCTTCTGACCGACAGAAGTCTTATGCAGATCTGAAGAGGAGAGACATTCAGTTTGATGTTGGAGATAAGGTATTTTTGAAAGTGTCTCCTTGGAAAAAGATTTTGAGGTTCGGTCGGAAAGGAAAATTGAGTCCTCGTTTCATTGGGCCGTATGAAGTGTTAGAAAGAGTTGGGCCAGTTGCTTATCGACTTGCTTTGCCACCTGAGTTGGATCGTATTCATAATGTATTCCATGTTTCCATGTTGAGGAGGTACAGGTCGGATCCATCTCATGTGTTGCCATTTGAATCAATTGAAGTGAACCCAGACTTGACTTTTGAAGAGGAACCAGTTGCTATCTTGGCACGTGATGTGAAAGATTTGAGAAACAAGAGAGTGCCATTGGTGAAGATTCTTTGGAAGAACCATGGGAAAGAAGAAGCAACTTGGGAAAATGAGCAAACGATGCGAGAGCAATATCCTCAGTTGTTTCAGAGTTAATTTCAGGTAATTTCGAGGATGAAATTTTCTTTTTAGAGGGGGAGAATTGTAATATCCTCATATGTGGCTTAGAAGTTTTGATTATATTATTGTTGTTGTTGTTGTTGTTATTGTTTAATTGGATTGAATGCATATGATGGGGTAAGAAAAGAAATTGGAAAGTGAATGCTTGTGCATATGTGTTTTGGAGAAAGAATTAGGGTTTAGAGACAAATGTATATGTTGTGTATATGATGATATATATAACATATAAAGTGGTCAAATGAAGAGTCAAGGTGATGGTTAAGTGGAAGAAGATATTTTTGGTTGTTAATGAAATTACATATAAGGACTTATATGAGACAAAGGTTAGTTATATGATTGAGGGTGTTTTAGTAATTGCTTGGATAAGAACACTTGGTGGAGATTAAAAGCAAAATTTGACTTTGTATCTTGATCATTGTCTTCTTTCTTCATGAAGTGGCCGGCTCTCCATTAGCAAAAGGGAAAGAAAAGTGTTCTTGAGGCAAGAAGCAAGTTGATGAAGCAATCCAAGGTTTTGACAAAGGATTTGTGGAATTTCTTCTTTTCAAGTAAGTATTTTCTTGTTTTCTTTACTTATTTGGAAGTTGTGTTGGAAGTAAAGTAGGGTTTGATGATTTTGTGATTTAGTGAATTTGAGATGTGTTGTGTTGTGTTTGCAAGTGTTAAATTAATTTTAAGTTATGAGTTTAATTGGAGGTTGTTATTTTGGATGGATGGAGAAGGATGTTGGTTTTAGGGTTTTGTGGTGATTATGTGTTTAATTGTGATATTAATGTGTGATGAAGTGGTTTTTGTGATGAATATGTGTTTAGAACATTGATTATGTTCATGTGAAATATGTTATATGATGAATATTGTGTTTGAGTGCAATTGAGAAAGTGTTGGTTTTAGTTAATGTTTTGTGATTTGGTGACACGGCCAAAAGCAATTTAGGGGAGTGGGCGTGTCAATTATTTGGATTGGCTACTGTCTCTTTTGGTTTTAGTGACACGGGCGTGTCCATCAAAGGTGCTGGGCGTGTCAATTATTCGAATTGGCTACTGCCTCTTTTATTGTTAAAGACACGGGCGTGTTCCTCAACTAGGTTGGGCGTGTCCTTCAAGTGAGTTGGGCGTGTCCCACAAATGAATTGAATGTTGCTTGATTTCTTTGTTCTTGTTTGCATAGTTTAGATTCTTCAAAGGTAGTTTGGCCTCTAAACCTAAACATAAACATACTTAAACCAAGGGATGAATTAAAAACACTTGTGAATGATCCTAAAGCTATGAATTATATATATATTGTTCTTGCATTGTTGAGATTGAGCCTTGTTATTATGCATTGTGAGTGATAATGTGTTTCATGATTAATATGGAATGAAATGTTGATATTTATGAATGATGCTATGGAGATAAATATACACTTGAATAATGAAGTGTTATATTGTGAAATGAAATGTGAAGCCATTGTTATTGGCTAAGGTGATTTAATGGAGATAAATGAGGCATGTTTGCCTAAATGATAATGAGAATTGAGAATGAAATCTAAATGAATTGTGTGGCTAATGTGTTATTCCATTTTCAGAGTTTGTTGTTGGTGGCATGCCTAATGAGTGTAACAATCTCTTGAAGTTAGGTTGGATTGAATCCTTGAAGCCTAATTGAGATGTTACAACCCTTGAAGCTAGGTTGGGTTAGTTCTTGAAGCCAAGTTGGGTTGATGCTTAGCATGCTTTGCTCCCCTTGAAGCTTGGTTGAACTTAATCCTTGAAGCCTAGTTGGGTATATGATATTGATATTGATAAATGTGATAACAAAACCAAAGCATTAACTCTGAAAATTGAATGGCATATTAGTGTGTCTTGGGCCCATGCTTGTCTTTGCTTAGTGTTGTTCATGAATGATTAAATGATTAACTAATAAAATATATGCAAAGATGTTGAATTCTGATATACATATATGTATGTTAGGTTATGAAATGTAAAAGTATGTTGTTAGCTTTGCATTTATGTTGTTACATGTGTGATAAATTAGAATTGGCATTGTATAGCATTTAAGCATGTTTATTGCATGTTTTATCTTACTAAGCCCTTGGCTTAGCGCGATAGTGTTTAATCGCGCAGGTGATAGAACTGATAGAATCGAACCCGAGAGCTCTTCGAGACCGAGTGAGAGTAGACATTGAAGAGTTGATTTTGGGAGCTTAAAGATCAGAGCTGACTTGCCAATCATGTATAAATCTTTTATATTGTGTAAAGTTTTGTTGATAATGTAAATATATGTATAATAGTAAATATGTATTCAAATGTTTTCATATATATACATATTTTATAATTTCCACTGTGTAATATATAAATGTATATATATATATATAGATAACTAATATGTTTTGTTTTATAAGTAAATGATCTATTTTGTTAATAAGATATAATGATATGGATATGGTATCAAGTTTTAAAATGTTTTGAATGTTAAGGAAACCGTAGCATCCCTATGTTTGGTGCACTTATGCTACATTGTTGTGCTTGTAGTGTGTGTGCATTGGATATGGGGGTGTTACACTCCTAATATACATAAATTTATCCATTTCTCCTACATTTCTCCAAAAATACCAAATTACTCAAAATCACCCAAAATATATATGTTTATAAAGTATTTCAAACTTTTATAGTACTTCTCCAAATCTTTAAATTTATAACATTTTTATATATTAACATAATGTATACAAACATAACATGTTTAGCCAAAAAAAAATATTTAAATGTTATGCAATAGGCTCTGGTCTTGTGGTAGCCTAACAAAATTCAAATGCTATCCAAAATTCTTAGACCTAATCAGGTCTAGCAGGGCTCTCTACACCTCTTCTGTTACCTATGTGATGAAATTCAATCGTGCTAAGCTACTAGCTTAATGGTACATACTTTGATAATAAAAATAATTTAAGAGTAATACACTATGAATTCTATTAAAACATAACATTATTAATGCTTTTATGTACATACATATCCCTAAACTTCATCAAAATGTCACAATTACATTCATTGGGCCTAAATAACCTTATATAATATTCAAGTTCCAGAGATATTGATTTTGTCTATGTCAACAGTTGACACTCTATGTCTAGCCCCAAAGGCAAATAATATCATCAAAGTGACACCATTGTGTCTAGCCCCAAAGGTAAATTATATCATCAATAGTGACATCATCGTGTCTAGCCATGAAGGCAAATTATACCATAGGCATGCCATACCAATAACACCAAATACAAGTCTCTGGAATAGGATATTATATAAGTTAAACATACATAATTTCACATTATCACTGAAGCATAACCAATTTCATCATTCTTTATTTTCCAACACCTTTTTCATCATGTTTTCTCAATTTCTCACGTACTTTCACAATGGATATCACATTCTTTGTCAAGTCCATAATGTGCCCAACTGCCGCTCTTTAAATTGCATAAAGAACATTTTGTACAATAATGCTATTAGCCATTTTACAATGGCTTAACAATTCATACACTATGCATATTACACATTTTAACACAAAAACATGCACTTTACATGTGAAGATTCACATTAAAGTGGAATAGCACAATCATCATTATACAATGTAACATGCCAATTTAAATGAAATTTAACACATACTTATCAATGTATGTACTAATATCCAATTATGGTAACTTCCAAGCCAAATTCACTCCCTCTCCTTCACTTTTCCAAAATGTTCTTCGCCTCTTTGATTGAGAAAAACCACTCTAGTCAATTCCTATCCAAATTATAAGTTTAATTAAACCATTAGAAACATAATTCTACTCACTTTAACCAATCAAACTTCAATTATCACAATTCTACTAAATTTTCACTAATTGCCTTAATATCCTTTAATTTTAGAAATCCTTCAGAATATATTCTATACCAAGTTTTAAGTTCAAATATATCATTAGGATCCCATTCTAACACCTTTTAACCATTCAAATTCTAATTACCTTCATTCTACCCAAAAATCACCAAAAACCCTAACTTACCGTACTACCTCATTCAAACTTCCACCAAACTCAATCATTTCTATCATCTAACTTTAAAATCATTACTTATGCACTAAAATAACATCAAAATAAACCATTCTAACAATTATTGACATTTCTATCCAAATTGAAAATTTCACATAATCTTTAATTCAATGGAACTTCTTAAGACTCCAAGAAAACTTACCTATTTCTTGAAAATTCTCCAAACATATCCTTGATTCCTTGAAAACTATAGAAAATTTGAGTATTTGGAAGAATTAAAACTCTGTCTTTGCTTCCATGGAAATCGGCCTACCAAAGAAGAAGAGGAAGAAGATGACCAAATTCAACTTTTTAATTTTCTATTTTCTTTTCCTAACCACTAATATATATATTAATTAATTAATTACTAACATATTTATCATCTTCCACCCAAAATGATTTTAATTTTGAATTATTTTAATTTTATATTTTTAACTTTTTTTATTTTGACTTTTTACTTTGACCTTTTGTTTTTAAGCAAAATGTATACTTTAGGTATATTTCACATATACCAAACATATACGTTAAACATTTTTTCCTTCTTACACATTAATTAACCTTTCCAAATTATTTATTTAATTATATCTTAACTAAAATATGGATGTTACACAATAGGGGATGCACCTTCGAGTGGTATATGACACTTAGATCCCTAGTGTCGCGATAGACCGAATCAATATACTTGAAACTTGAATATTGTATAAGGACTTTTATGACACTTAGATCCCCGATGTCACGATAGACTGAATCAATATATCTAGAACTTGAATATTGTATAAGGACTTTTGGGCCCAATATGTGCGATTGTGGTGACTTTTATGTGCATTAAGCATACTGCATTTTATGATACGAAGAAATTACACAATGCATTATTTTTTAATTAATTTTGTTATCAAAATATATACTACTAAGCTAGAAGCTTAGCGCAATTTTTTTCATCGTGCAGGTGTGTGAGTGGGGATTTTCGCCCCCACTCCCGGTGGAATGGTTCTTGTGACTTCGACACTGTTTAGGCCGGGGGCCTTAGAGAACACGGGCCTAAGTCCGGAGAAAATGGAGTCGCCACCCGGATGGGCCGAAAAAAAAGAAAGGGGTGGATGACTCGATTCCTAAGGAATCCCCAACCCCTTAATGGGTTCAGAAAGTTGGGTACGTATGGGGAAGGTGAGAAATGGCCCAGCACCCCCACAATGCCCAGTTCATTGGAACCGGCCTCCTTTACAGGTCTTAATATTATAAAATTCTTAAATATAATAATATCATCCATATTGCATGCAACAATTGAAATAAAGCACCATTATATTAAAATCAAAGCAATGTCCAAACAAAGCAAATAAATGGACACCCATCCGAAGATGGAAACATGCCATTACATCATCCATGCCTAAACTAATAGGACACCCACCAAAAGGTAGAAACATGCCCTTTACATTGGTTTAAAATATAAAAGCTTATTTAAATTACATGATATTTAACTAATGAGGTACCCACAAAGTAGAAACATACCTCTTACAACATTTGGAAATCAAAATAAATCGATAAAGTAAATAACCATTCATCATAAATAAATCATTCATCAAATATATTAATCAAAATATAAAATAAACATTCATCCATGATAATGTAAATAAACCATGCATTGAACTTAAATAAATCAAAGTATATAAAATAAATCAAAGCATATAATGAACTATACAATCAAATCTAAAAAATAAATAAAGCAAGTAAAGATACAAATTAAGGCCACTGTTTTTATTTAAGATTCTTTATTTAGTGTTTAGGGTTTTAGAATTTATTGGTTTAAGCTACTATAAGTTTTAAGGGAATTAAAATGGATTAAGGTTTTATGATTTAAGGGATTGATAAGGTTCTTTGATTAACCAAATTAGGGTTTGAGGGGAAAAATCATGAAATTAGGGTTTGGATATTAAAACATTAGGTTTATGATTTACGGTTACTGGATTATTATTTTGGATTTACTATATTGAATTTTAATATTTAGATTTATAAGGTTTTAAGATTTTAAATATTAGGATATAGAAAAATTAGGGTTTAAGGTTTTAAGGGAATTAGGGTTTAAGAAAACTAGGGTTGAAGGTTAGCTAGTTTGGGGTTACTATCTTGGTTTTATAGTTGAATTAGGGTTTTTAGTGTTTCGGAGAATGTATTTGATTTTAGAATTTGGAAAAAAAATTTATAGTTTTATAAAGCTTTATGTGATTTTTAGAAGTTGTAAGTTAAATTTAGGGTTTTAAGGTTTTGAAACATTGGAAAACAGATTAGGGTTTTGGGGAATTAATAAAACGATTTAAGGTTTTGGAAAGTTGGAAAGTAGATTAGGGTTTTGATATTTTGAAGAAATAGAAAAAGTAATTTAGGGTTTTTGAAAATAGAGGAGATGATTTAAGGTTCTAAGGCTTAGAAAAAGTAAATTAGGGTTCTAAGGTTTTTAGAATCAAAAGAAAGAGTTTAACGAGTCAAGCTACTGTAAAGAAAAAAGATTTGATATTCATACCTTCATTTGTTGGTTCCACCAAAAATTACTTCTTGGATGAACAAGGACAAAGGCAAGATGGCTACCTTTGATGGATTGATTGTTTAGCTGCTTATTCTTCTCTCAAAAAGTCCAATTGATTTCACTGCCAAAGGTTTCTCCTAGTCCTATAGATTCAAAGTTTTCTCAGTTCACTCGATTCTCCTCCCCCTTCTGTGTTGTTTTTTAGTCTTATTTATAGAAAATTTCAATGATTAATTCAACTTGTTTACGGAAACTAACACTAATTAAGAAAAGAAAACCAAAACCAAATAGAATTTGGTTTCGAAAAAAATTGCATCGAAAAAATTTTGCTGGCGAAAAAAAACTGCTGCGGAAAAATTTCGTTGGCGAAAAAGCTGCTGCGAGGATTGCAGTGGAAACTTGCGGGCTACAGGAGCGAAATTGGCTGTGGGCCATTTCGCCGGTAGGAAAATCCTATGGGCGAAATGGCCCAAGCCCATTTCGTCCAACCTTTTCGGCGACGAAATTTTTCATCGCCTATTTTTCCATCGCCGATTTTTTATTTTATTTTTATTTATTTGTTTATTATTATTATTTGTTTATTTTTTATTAATTATAAAAACTAAATACTAAAATAAATATTATTTAATTAAGATAACACAAAAATTATTTTGGACTAATTAAAATATATTGGACCGGACTGGGTCAAAAATTAAGGGTCTACAAGGTCATAAGGTAGAGGCTGAGAACCCTACTAGACTTGACCTGGCCTAACTTAGAGTTGATATGAAAGTTAAAGCTTTTTTCCATGAGACCAAGCCATAGGTGTAACATTACATGTATAGTTTACTTTTAATAGTTTTTGTTTTCGTATAAATTGTACACATTATATATAAGGTTTGAAGTAAGTAATGTTTTGATAAGTTTTGCAAAACCTAACCACATTTGTTGAGTATTTGAGAATGTCTATATATATATAATGTTGAATTATGTGAACAACTTGAGGATTGTTGGAGTTGGATAAATGTGTATTTTAGGGAGTGCATTTTATTACAAGCCGTGCTTAGATTGATTTTTTTTGGGAAACATTCAATTTACATATAAAACTTTGATAAATTTTTTTCAGAGATTTTTTTACCAAATTTATTGAAGTACTAAAATTAAATATATATTCCTTATAAATTACCATTAAATAAATTATATTTATTTTTGATATCAAGGGAATTAATTTTCTACTGTTAATTTTGGTGACATTTTTATATTATATATATATAGTTTACATATACGGGGTGGTAAGTATTCTATATATGCAGGGTATAAGGGTGTTACATAATGTGGACTTTGTGCTATTGGAATGCTATCGCAAGTGCACGGGTCGCACAAGTGATAAAGCAGTAATAAGATATCGTTCCACTGGGACAAGGTCAATTGCTAGTTCAAACTTCAACTGTTGTTTAGCAATCCAATGATTCTTATGATGATTAAAATAAAAACAATGAAATACCTTGTAACACCCCTATACCCCGTATATGCACACTACATACCACCATATATGTAATATACGTATACTAAATATAGAAATTCTACGGTTTACTAAACAAACCACTCATTCCTTTTAACAATAATATGAGAAAACTTGAAAACATTCAAATCATATTATAAAGTACAATAGATAAAATATTTATGTGATACGCAGCAGAAAATATAATGGTATTTACAAATACACACACACACACACATATATATATATATATATATCAAAATCCATGTTTTACAAAACATAAAATTTATACATGTTTGGCAGTTTGTCTTTGATCTTTAAGTCCTCTATCAACGCTTCAGAATCTAGACTCAACTTGGTCTAACTGAACTCTCTGGTTCTACCCTGTCACCTGCGCGATGAACCACAATCGCACTAAGCCAACGGCTTAGTGGTACAAACCATGATAACAATATGCTTTAATGTAATGTTAATGTCATACATTCAAGCAATAGAGATCATATTCAAAAATGATATATTTCATAACAATACATTTCATTATCTTACTCAATTGTTTTACCATTTATTATTAGTCACATTGAAACAAAGACAAGCATGGGCCCAAAAGACTCTAATATTTTATTCAAAGTTTATAGTTACTGCTTTGGTCCATAATCACAATCATCAAGCCCGTAGGCGATACATATATATCTCTATCCATGGATAGTGTAACAGACCCAGTCTCTTGGACCTCAACCCGGCTAGACCCTAGGGCCCCAGTATCTTGGTCCTCAACCCGGCTAGACTGTTACTGTTTCGAGGCTTACGACCCAGTCTTTTCACCCTAAAAACATCATATTTCACATTTTTCAGCTGGACTCGGCTTACGACCCGGTCTTTTCACCTATCCAGCGATTCATAGGCATGCCGCCAAACCTAGAACTCTGAAAATTGAATAACATATTAAGCACACAATTATTTCATTTATCTCTTTACCAATCTCTTTCTCAATTCATTTCTCATTTCATATTCCATAATCAAATAGGCAACCATGCCCCAATTATTTCATTTGCACTATCATAGCCAACAACAATGGCTTCACATCTCATCATATTTCAATTCACATTAAAGAAATTCATCATTAAAGTATTCATAACCAAATGCATTGAACATACATTTGGAATAATCATCATATCTTTCACATTATGCAAATCATAGCATTAATCATATGTATCAACAATATAATAGATTACTTAACACATTTACAACCAAATGTGTTAAGTCCCAATGTCATGTAAATGTATGCAATAATGTAGGGTTTGTACTTACCTCAAGAATAACTCACACCAATCTATACACTTCCTCTTCCAAGAATCCTCAACACTTAGGTTAAGGCAATTCAACCTCTTCACAACCTAATCCAAAAGGAATAATAGACACTTATTTAAAGATACACATGAATTCCAATACAATTATTCACCTATTAGTCTCATACTAGACCCATAAATCACAAATAATAAGCCAACACAACTATCTAGGACCCACAGTCGTGGCCTCACACCCCCACGGTCGTGGGTCTCACAAACCCCCACGGGCGTGGGTTAGAAAACGAATATGTCCAAATGCTTAACACCCCCACGGTCGTGGCATCTAAGGGCCACGGGCGTGGCAACCAAAATGCTTCTGTTTCAGACCAAACTCATGTATTCTATGCTTTCAACTCCATAAAACACAAACACAATGAAAATCTACCAAAAATAATTGATCAAACTCAATATTGACATCAATTACCAAGTCACAACTCTTACTCTTTCAACACCAACCTAATTCCTTTTCTTCAATTCAATCCCAAAATCAAAATCAATTATACCCAACACTCTCAAACACACCCCAATCAAACATATTCATACTATCCATAACCAATCATCAAACTCAATAACAACTTAAAATAAAACAAGAGAATCAAGAAGAAACTTACCAAAGTTAATGAAATTCCTCAAATCTCCAACTTGATCACTTGAATTCTCCTTCAATTTTGATCTTAAGAAAAAAAAAACTCTCTTTCTATCTATTGCTTTGGAGTGTGCCGGCCAAACCACAAAGAAAAGAAGAAGAAAAAGAGTAAATGGCAAAGTCAAACACCTCTCCTCCACTTAAACCTCCACCAAGCAATAAATCATTAAAATATTCTAATATATTCTCTTCCACTCATTTATTTTCCTTTTAATTTATTTCACTAATTTAAAATAAATAAATATCTTCTTTTGACTTCCATAAGTTTGACTTGTATATGTTATATATATCACTATATATATAACATATACACTCTCCTCTTCTTATCTTTTATCTCTTTCCATATAAACATATACATTTAATCCAAATACAACAATAATTCCAAAACTTTTAGGGTATACTTTGGGATATTACAATTCTCCCCCTCTAAAAAGAAATTTTGTCCTCGAAATTACCTGATATCAAGTCTGAAACAACTGAGGATACTGATCTCGCATCGCTTGCTCACTCTCCCAAGTTGCTTCTTCCTTTGCATGATTCTTCCAAAGAATTTTCACAAGTGGAACTTTCTTATTTCTCAACTCTTTCACTTCATGTGCCAAAATAGCAATTGGTTCTTCTTCAAATGTCAGATCCGAACTCGCCTCAATAGATTCTACTGGCAGAACATGAGATGGGTCTGATCTGTACCTCCTTAGCATAGAAACATGGAATACATTATGGATTCTATCCAACTTAGACGGCAAAGCAAGTCGATAAGTAACTAGTCCAACTCTTTCTAATACTTCATAAGGTCCAATAAAATGAGGACTTAACTTCCCTCTTCTGCCAAATCTCAAAATTTTTTTCCAAGGAGACACTTTCAGAAAAACTTTATCTCCAATATTAAAGTCTATGTCTCTCCTCTTTAAATCTGAATAAGATTTCTACCGATCTGAGGCTGCTTTCAACTGATCCCGAATTATCTTCACTTTCTCTTCTGTTTCTTTAATCAAATCAGGACCAACCAACTTGCCTTCTCCAACTTCATTCCAACACAGAGGCATTCTGCATCTTCTACCATACAATGCCTCAAATGGTGCCATTCCAATACTGGATTGATGACTGTTGTTGTAAGCAAATTCTACAAGTGGCAAAAATCTGTCCCAACTTCCAGAGAAATCAATGACACAGCTTCTCAACATGTCCTCTATAATCTGTATCACTCTTTCTGACTGCCCATCTGTTTGCGGATGAAAAGCAGTGCTAAAGTGTAATCGAGAACCCAAAACACCATGTAAACTCTTCCAAAACCTTGAAGTAAACTGGGGATCTCGATCAGACACTAAAGAAATTGAAACTCTATGTAACTTCACTATCTCACTGATATACAGTTCAGCCAACTTCTCAAGAGAATAGTCCATCCGAACTGGAAGGAAATGAGCTATCTTCGTCAACCGATCAACAATCACCCAAATAGCATCATGCTTCTTTTGAGTCAATGGCAAACCAGACACAAAATTCATTGTCACACGTTCCCATTTCCATTCAGGTACTGATAAAGGTTGAAGCAATCCTGTTGGAACTTGATGCTCAACTTTCACCCTCTGACAAGTGAGACACTTGGATACAAACTCCGCTATGTCTCTCTTCATGCTTGTCCACAAATAATGTTGCTTCAAATCATGATACGTCTTTGTACTCCCAGGGTGCATAGCAAAAACTAACTGGTGTGCTTCTTCTAAAATAATCTTTCTCAATCTTGCATCATCAGGAACACATAATCTATCCTTAAACCAAAGGCTACCATCACTTCTCACATGAAATTCTCGGCTCTCCCCATTTTGGCAATCTGAAACAATCTTCTGAATTTTCTCATCTGCCAATTGAGCCTCTTTGATCTGATCTAACAACACCGGTCTCAAATGCAGCTGAGCCAACAATGCACCATCATCACATGATTCAAAACTAACATGCAACGCTCTTAAATCAACAAGCAACAAGAGCGAATAAGCAGTCAAACCTGCTAAAGACTTCCGACTCAAGGCATTCGCAACAATATTCGCCTTGCTAGGATGATAATCAATTAAACAGTCGTAGTCTTTAATCAACTCCAACCACCGTCTCTGCCAAAGATTCAGCTCCCTCTGAACACCCAAATATTTCAAACTCTTATGATCTGTATAGATAAAATACTTCTCTCCATACAAATAATGTCGCCAAATCTTTAAAACAAACACTATAGCTGCCAATTTCAAATCATGTGTCGGATAATTAAGCTCATGCGGCTTCAATTGCCGAGAAGCATAAGCTATAACTTTACCTTCCTGCATCAAAACACAACCTAAACCATTATGTGAAGCATAACTGTAGATCAAATATGGTTTATCTTCCACAGGCAAAGTAAGAACAGGAGCTTGAGTCAACATCTCCTTTAACTGCTCAAAGCTTGCTTGACACTGATCTGTCCACACAAATCTAACTCTCTTTCTAAGTAATATGGTGGGTGGAGTAGCTATCAAAGAAAAACCTTTCACAAATCGTCGATAATAGCCTGCCAAACCCAGAAAACTTCTGACTTCAGTCACAGACTTTGGTGGACTCCAATTCAAAATAGCCTCAACTTTACTCGGATCAACTCTTATACCATCTG
This sequence comes from Garcia nutans, assembly GCA_947685225.1. NCBI lineage: Eukaryota > Viridiplantae > Streptophyta > Magnoliopsida > Malpighiales > Euphorbiaceae > Garcia > Garcia nutans. The sequence continues at coordinate 34,339,741 of CANTUV010000013.1, forward strand.
CTGAAGCTATATGACCCAGAAAAGTTACTTGATCAGGCCAAAACTCACACTTCGACAGCTTAGCATACAATTGCTTCTCTCTCAAAGTCTGCAACACAATCCGTAGATGCTTATCATGATCTTCTTCATTACGCGAATACACCAGAATATCATCAATGAAAACCACCACAAACTGATCTAGGTAGGGCCTAAACACCCTATTCATCAAATCCATAAATGTTGTAGCTGCATTTGTCAATCCAAAAGGCATCACTAAGAACTCATAATGCCCATATCTTGTGCAGAAAGCTGTCTTAGGAACATCTTCAGCTCTAACCCTCAACTAATGGTACCCTGATCTCAAATCAATCTTGGAGAAAACTGCTGCTCCCTTTAATTGATCAAAAAGATCGTCTATCCGAGGCAAAGGATACTTATTCTTGATAGTCACCTTGTTCAATTGCCTATAATCAATGCACAACCTCAAAGTACCATCCTTCTTCTTCACAAACAAAACAGGAGCTCCCCACAGAGAAACACTAGGGCGAATAAACCCTTTATCCAACAACTCCTGCAATTGCACCTTCAACTCTCTCAACTCAGCAGGTGCCATTCGATAAGGAGTAATAGAGATGGGAGTGGTGCCAGGCAACAAATTGATACCAAACTCAACCTCTCTCTCATGGGGTAACCCTGGCAACTCCTTAGGAAACACATCTGGGAACTCCGCAACTGTGGTTATACTATCAAGTTGAGAACCCACTACTCTGGTATCCACAACATGAGCAAGATAAGCATCACACCCTTTTCTAATCAACTTTCTAGCTACAACAGCTGAAACAAACAAGGATGCAAGTTGTCTCTGCTCATTAGACACCATCACACTTCTACCATCACCGGTTCTCAAAGTAACACACTTCTTTTTGACAATCTACCATAGCTCCATGCTTAGACAACCAATCCATGCCTAAGATCAAATCATACTCCTTAAAAGGCATTTCAATCAAATGACCCAAAAACTCCTCTCCTTGCACCACAACTGAACTATCTCGGTGCACCTTGCTAACAACCACACTATGCCTTAAAGGATTTGTCACCAAGACATCAAATCCTAGGGACTCAGTATGAAATTTAGTCACAGGCAAGATAGATGCACTAATGTATGAATGATTAGATCCTGGATCAATCAAAGCAAGAACTAAAATGCCAAATAAAGAAAATGTACCCGCAATAACTGCTGAAGCATCCGGTGGCCTCTGCATCACATACACTCGCTGAGAAGACCCAGCCTCATCTGGCCTACTGCCTCCAGATGTAGAGCCTCCTCTCTGACTGACTCCAGGTCGACCACCTCTACTAACACCTCTGCCACTTCGACCTCCTCTCACACTAGGTCGAGAAACTGCAGAATCTGCCTATCTATGCTCCTGCATCTCAGGACATTCTCTAATGAAATGATCAGGCGATCCACATCTGAAACACACAGCTGATCCACCAATCTTCCAACAAACCCCCCATGTACCCTACCACAATGGACACATGTAGGTGTAGTAGATCTCTGAACCACTGGAGTCGGAGCACTCGCTATAGAAACTGTAGGTCTAGGTCTCTGCCTTTGATACTGAACTGACCTACTCAACTACCTCTGGCTCCTACTGATCCTCGGAACAAAACTTCCTCTACCTCTCTTCATAGACGAAGACCCTGCCTCAAACTAAGGTCTCCTAACTCTGGTCTCCTCTTCAGTAGCAGCTGCTGCAATACCCTGTGCTCTCTCAATACTTCTAGCTGCAGCAACCAATTGAGAAAAATCCTGGTAGTGGGAACTAGCCACAATACACATAATAGAGGGCCTCAACCCCTCCTCAAACCTTCTACACCGATCAATCTCATCAGAAATAATCCCACCGGCATAGTGACTCAACCGGATGAACTCTACCTCATACTCTGTAACAGTCCGGTTATCTTGTCTCAAATTCAAAAATTCCATCTTCTTAGCATCCTTATACTCCCTCAGAGTATATTTCTGCTCAAACTCCCGCAGAAAATCACTATAAGACAATGTAGGTGGATCATCCATGGCATGAGGAACTGTCTTCCACCAATCATAAGCATCTTTTTGCAATAAGGATCTAGCATAATCAAATTTCTCTTCAGGAGTAGCTTGCAACTGAATAAATACCCTCTGTACTCTATCCAACCATTGCTCAGCTACTGCAGGATCTGTAGTGCCCAAAAAATCCTCAGCCCCATATTTTCTCAATTTATCATAATGCCTCACCGGTACATGTGGCTGTGGTGGCAGTGGTGGCTGCACTGGAGCTTGCCTCAACAATTCTACCACATGCCATAACCAAACCGGCGGAACCTCATCAGTAGCTGATCTCTCTGGCACAGGAACAGGTGCCTCTCCAGCTCTATCAACCCTAGCTCGATCTCTACCCTCTTCAGGAGCTACGCTCTCAGCACTACCTTCTATGGACTGACGTGAATGAGACGCCATCACTACCTATGTCTGCAAACACAGCAGAATATACCTCGTTAAAGATCAAAGACTGCCAATACCAAAACATGTATCTTATTTTAAAAAAACTAACTTTTAAAATCAAAATATTCTTTTTCTTACAATTGACCTAGGTTGAGAATCTCAAACATAGGCTCTGATACCAAAACAATTGTAACACCCCTATACCCCGTATACACACACTACATACCACCATATATGTAATATACGTATACTGAATATAGAAATGCTACGGTTTACTAAACAAACCACTCATTCCTTTTAACAATAATATGAGAAAACTTGAAAACATTCAAATCATATTATAAAGTACAATAGATAAAACATTTATGTGATACGCAGCGGAAAATATAATGGTATTTACAAATACACACACACACACACACATATATATATATATATATCAAAATCCATGTTTTACAAAACATAAAATTTATACATGTTTGGCAGTTTGTCTTTGATATTTAAGCCCTCTATCAACGCTTCAGAATCTAGACTAAACTCAGTCTAGCTAAACTCTCTGGTTCTACTCTGTCACCTGCGCGATGAACCACAATCGCGCTAAGCCAACGGCTTAGTGGTACAAACCATGATAACAATATGCTTTAATGTTTAATGTCATACATTCAAGCAATAGAGATCATATTCAATAATGATATATTTCATAACAATACATTTCATTATCTTACTCAATTGTTTTACCATTTATTATTAGACACATTGAAACAAAGACAAGCATGGGCCCAAAAGAATCTAATATGTTATTCAAAGTTCAGAGTTACTGCTTTGGTCCATAATCACAATCATCAAGCCCGTAGGCGATACATATATATCTCTATCCATGGATAGTGTAACAGACCCAGTCTCTTGGACCTCAATCCGGCTAGACCCTAGGGCCCCAGTATCTTGGTCCTCAACCCGGCTAGACTGTTACTGTTTTTGAGGCTTACGACCCAGTCTTTTCACTCCAAAAACATCATATTTCACATTTTTCAGCTGGACTCGGCTTACGACCCGGTCTTTTCACCTATCCAGCGATTCATAGGCATGCCGCCAAACCCAGAACTCTGAAAATTGAATAACATATTAAGCTCACAATTATTTCATTTAACTCTTTACCAATCTCTTTCTCAATTCATTTCTCATTTCATATTCCATAATCAAATAGGCAACCATGCCCCAATTATTTCATTTGCACTATCATAGCCAACAACAATGGCTTCACATCTCATCATATTTCAATTCACATTAAAGCAATTCATCATTAAAGTATTCATAACCAAATGCATTGAACATACATTTTGAATAATCATCATATCTTTCACATTATGCAAATCATAGCATTAATCATATGTATCAACAATATAATAGATTACTTAACACATTTACAACCAAATGTGTTAAGTCCCAATGTCATGTAAATGTATGTAATAATGTAGGGTTTGTACTTACCTCAAGAACAACTCACACCAATCTATACACTTCCTCTTCCAAGAATCCTCAACACTTAGGTTAGGGCAATTCAACCTCTTCACAACCTAATCCAAAAGGAATAATACACACTTATTTAAAGATACACATGAATTCCAATACAATTATTCACCTATTAGTCTCATACTAGACCCATAAATCACAAATAATAAGCCAACATAACTATCTAGGACCTACGGTCCTGGCCTCACACCCCCACGGAAGTGGCCTCACAACCCCACGGTCGTGGTCTCACAAACCCCCACGGGCGTGAGTTAGAAAACGAATATGTCCAAATGCTTAACACCCCCACGGTCGTGGCATCCAAGGGCCATGGGCGTGGCAACCAAAATGCTTCTGTTTCTGACCAAACTCATGTATTCTATGCTTTCAACTCCATAAAACACAAACACAATGAAAATCTACCAAAAATAATTGATCAAACTCAATATTGACATCAATTACCAAGTCACAACTCTTACTCTTTCAACACCAACCTAATTCCTTTTCTTCAATTCAATCCCAAAATCAAAATCAATTATACCCAACACTCTCAAACACACCCCAATCAAACATATTCATACTATCAACAACCAATCATCAAACTCAATAACAACTTAAAATAAAACAAGAGAATCAAGAAGAAACTTACCAAAGTTAATGAAATTCCTCAAATCTCCAACTTGATCACTTGAATTCTCCTTCAATTTTGATCTTAAGAAAACAAAACTCTCTTTCTCTCTATTGCTTTGGAGTGTTTTGGCCAAACCACAAAGAAAAGAAGAAGAAAAAGGGTAAATGGAAAAGTCAAACACCTCTCCTCTACTTAAACCTCCACCAAGCAATAAATCATTAAAATATTCTAATATATTCTCTTCCACTCATTTATTTTCCTTTTAATTTATTTCACTAATTTAAAATAAATAAATATCTTCTTTTGACTTTCATTAGTTTGACTTGTATATGTTATATATATCACTATATATATAACATATACACTCTCCTCTTCTTATCTTTTATCTCTTTCCATATAAACATATACATTTAATCCAAATACAACAATAATTCTAAAACTTTTAGGGTATACTTTGGGATATTACATACCTAGTAAATTAAATTCAGGAAAGATTGAGTATTGTGCAAAAAGAATTGATGAAAAAGACACTATCCAGATATTGAATACCCCTAGCTATAAAGAGTATTTATGAGTATTAATTCAATTAAATCAAATAACAGAGCTGAATTGACATTTCTCTAAATTAGATCAAAACCTCTCTCAATTGAATTAATCCCTAATCACTAAGTAGAATACTAGGAATCTCTTCTCAAGGATAATTAAATAGATCATGCAATAAGAACCAAGAATTAAAAGCCAAAGGATCTTGTAAGTCCATCTCTAGCACTCTAATTAACCCTCAATTCGAATGAGAATTCTGTTCATATCAAGCTTTCTTAAGTCAAAAATATAAAAATTGCAACCAATCAATAAGCATGCTATTATTAATTAGAAATAAACAATTAAGAATCATAAGAATAAGATAACTCAATTAAATGATTTAATTTAATAAAAACTATTCAATCCATATAATAAAGCTAGGGTTCATCAATATCTAGATGGAAATAATTTAGTTCATGTTTATAACTAGAAAATCATAACAAAAGAAATAAATAAAGGAATTCAAAATTTCCATGATGAATGATTTGTGTTTCTTCACTTCAATCTTTGATTCTTGATTTAAATCTTGCCTAAATTGGATCTTCACCTTCACCCTCAATTGCCAAAACTCTCTCTTTTAAAAGAAGCCACCTTTTAAGTGATAAAAATTGGATCCCTAATTCACACTTCAACTCAAATTTTATAACCCAGTGATTTAGCCTGACACGCCCAGTGACACGGTCGTGTCTCTGGGCGTGTCAATGATATTTTTTCAGCATTGATGACATAGTTAATAGCACGACCAAACTGTTAGATGTGTCATAGCTACTATGATGCATGAGTAAGGACACGGGCAGTGACATAGGCATGTCACTGGACATGCCAAAGCTTCTGTAAGTTGGGCGAACGACACAGTCATTGACACACCCATGTCATTGGGCGTGTCACTTGAAAAATTTACCCAAAGCAACTCTTTTCCTCATCTTTCATCTGTGATTTCGGCCTAAATGACCATAAGGCCTTAAAATGTAAAAGATTCTAAAAATCAACCCTGACAAGCACTGAACAAACAAATTAAACTCAATTAGATAATAAATATACCAAGAAATAGGGGCAAAAATATCATCAATTATATACTTATCAAATTCCCCCATACTTAAATTTTTGCTTATCCTTAAGCAAACTAAATCACTATAATAAGTAGGAATGAAGGATCCCTCTATATCCAAAAAGAAAAGAAAAGTTTCATAATACTTGAATCAGAAAACTCGGCATTCCCAACCAAAAACTAATTCTCAAACATGACAACTGAATTAAGAAGTTTCAAAATGAAAATATTACAGATCTAAAATTTAAAAATCCAGAGTTAAAAGATTGAGAATAAAATTCCAAGAACTCAAAAGTCATGAACAAAGTAAGAAAGTGTAAATTTTCTCTTAAGTTTTTTGACTTACTTGAACTGTTCTTTCTAAGGAGCACGACTTGTTTAAGCTGATACTAGCTTTTTAAAGTGAAGGTAAATATATATGATGTCAACCCCTGGTTACTCAGCTAGAATCACCGTTCAAATGGCTACTAGCACTATTCATGATTCCAACTCCTTCATTTTAATTAAAGAGTTAAAATCAGCGGAATATGGACAAATTTTCAAAGCTCCTTATGCAATTTTTTCATATTTTATATTTTTTATTAAGAATACTCAAGTGGTCAGAAACTTAAGATACTAAATATGTCCAACTAAGTACGACTCAAGTATCTAAAGAATTTTAGCATGCTAAAAAATGTAACCAAGGCTTCAAATTTTAGGTGTACAATTCTCATCAATCAACTTCCTAATTATGACTATTACATTAGATCCTTAGCAATTAATTAAGAAAGCCGAGTCAACCTCAACAGGATATTGTCATTCAGTAAATCAACAATTAATTTAATCTAAAGAGGAACAATTTCAATTCATACTATTATAGCAATCTAGTTTACTTGAATCTAGAAACAAGTTAAAGAAACTGGATGAGACTAAGAAACTGGATCATCCGAAACATCTAAGTGTGGCACTGGGGGCTGATATGGTGGAGGAGGTGGCTATGGAGGGCTGAACCCTTGAGACATCCAAAACTCGAGCATGGACTGCTCGAGCCATTCCTCCTTAGTATCTCATGATCCAGTTACGCTTGAAAGGATGAGTAGTGTTGCTCCATAGAATGTTGGATATGGTCCTGCTGAGTTAATATTTTATTTTGATTCAACTCTGTGTTTCCTATTTTTCCTTCTATCATATATATCTGGCGCTCAAAATCAGTTGGTTTCCTCTCATCATCCCACTCAACATCAACAGAATGACACTAGTCTCTGAAGGTAGGAGCTGGAGCAAAGGGTAGGCCAGCTGAGGAAGAAGGTCCAACAGTTGTGGATGGGCCAGGGAAGTCTATCGGTGGAGTGTTGCGCTTAAATTAAGTTCTACTACAAGCGTCACTTGAGCAAATGGAAAGGCTGTTGAGAATTATTTGTTGCCAGGAAAAATTTGGATGATTTCGCCAACCAGAATTGTAAGTATTTGAGTAAGGATCATTCCGGGCCCTTGGTTGATATCCCCCCATAGCATTGACTTGCTCAGCTTCATTTCCATAAGACTCATATGCGGAGGGGCATATATTTGCTCCATGCCCAAAAATCCCACAAATTCCACACACTTCTTGAGTGGATGAAGAGGTATTGTTCTTCATGTTCAGCATCTGCACTTGCCTTGTCAATTCAGCCATCTGATTGACCATCTCACTGTTGGCTTCCAATTGATTCACCCCTTTACTTCTTCCTCTTACACTTTTCTATTGAGAATTAGCTCCCAACATTTCAAAATTTTCATAAGTTTCATCAGCCGTCTTTTCTCCCATAGCTCTCCCAGCTGCGTTATCAACTGTATTTTGAAATTGCTGGGTTAGACCATCGTAGAAAAATTGATTCAGAAGTTGAAGTGGGTAGTGATGATGTGGACATTGGATCAATAACATCTTAAACCTATCCCAAGCCTCATGAAATGGCTCTCCTTCAAATTGAGAGAATGTAGCTATTTTCCCTCTCAATTCAGCTGTCTTCTGATGTGAATAAAACTTGCCCATAAACTTGTTATAAACTTGCTCCCAAGTTGTCAAAGAATCTTCAGGCAACATCATAAGCCAGCTCTTTGCCCTATCCTTCAATGTATATGGAAAGCTTCTCATCCTCAACTAGTCCTCTATTAGTCCTCCCAATGGAAAAGTGTTGAGGGTGGAATAGAAATCTCAAATAAATTTCAAAGGATCTTCATTTGGAACTCCATAAAATGATGGCAGCATGTTGTAATGGATGTTCTTCAACTCATAATTTCTTGCTGCATCCGTCAATCTTATACAAGATGTGGAAGTTCCAATGACAGGTCTAGCAAAGTCCCTCATAGTTCTTTGCCTTTCTTCGCCCATATTGGTAGATTGTGTAGTATCCAACTCAAAATCAGAAGTGTCCTCCTCTGTATCAAATCCGGTGTACAGTTCAAACTCTTCTCTGCTCCTTTTCACTCTCTGAATTTCTGGAATGACTGGGTATAGTTCTCCTCCAAGTGATCTCCTGCCTTGCATAAACAAAATTTCTAGAAAAAGAAATTATTAAAAGCAAAAGACAAATAAAATCAAAAGTAAACAATGAAAAATAATCTAAAATATCTATGACTAATAAACAATTACGCCAATTAGCCTCCCCGGCAATGGCGCCAAAAACTTGTTGCGCTCGAATTAAGTTCTACTACAAGCGTCAAGCACAAGTATACGAGGTAGCTGTAGCAAAGGTGATCGCCCCAAGGTCGTCTCACAAGGAAGCTAGATAAGCTAATTGATTATCAGGTTGCAACTAACAAATTATAATAAATTTAAATTGCTAACATCTAATGAAAATAGATCGATTGGAGTTTAAAACAATAAAAGTAAACTGAGTTGATATATTGATTCACTTAATAGAAAGTTCTAGGGTTTGCACTTCTCTACTAACTTATATGTATGAACGGTTATTCCTCTCAACCAATTTAATTTCAAAGATTAGATCTCAAGCAACTTAATTAATCTAGTCAAGGAAATAAGCTCTCGCATTCAAACCTCTTTCAAATAATCTTGTTACAATTGAAATAATCTTTTTCTTAGGTTATATTTCTAATTCACCTAAGTCCCTAATTGAATTGTTCCAGCATTAGACTTCATCTCTCAATCCTTCATCCAATACCTCAAACACATAATTGGTGGCCAATCAATTATATATTAACAGTAATCCATTCAATCAAGGCTAAAGAAATAAATTCAGTTAAGAGCAATAACCAATTCATACAATTATAGTAGTCCCATACAAACCTTAGACTAGATCAAATTAGTTCATAATGATGCTATCAAACATATTCATCTCATTAAAATTCAAAGAAATCAATTTAGACATAATAGAATTCATGAATACAATTCCAATGAAACTTAAGAGATAAAGTTTGAGAACAAAACCAAATTACAAACTCCCTTTAGCTTCTGAAGAATCTCTTGTTCAGATCTTTGCTAGAAGAATGTTGCAATGGCTAAAACAAATTTAATCTAGATTGTTTGAATCAAAGTGTAATCAATAATCTCAAAGAAAACAATTTGGAAACCTAAAGCTAATCTCTGACGGCTGATAAAACAATCTCCCCCTTTACAAAAACCCTAATCCACTTATTTATATGAAACCCCGCTCTAAAAATCAGTATTTTCTTCCTTCCTTTAGTCCATGGAGTGACACGGCCAGTGGCTTGGCCGTGTCACCTGAATGTGTCCGCTTCTGTGTGATTTTCATCTTTTCTTCCTTGGAGTTGAGTGTGACACGGCCAAGCTTGGGTGAGCTTGGCTGTGTTTGATGTATTTGGAGGGACACGGCCAGTGAGTTGGCCGTGTCCCCTGGGTGTGTCACCTACTGACCTCTTTGTTCTTTGCTCTTCTTTTTTTGTCTTCTTCCTTAGCTATGTGTGTGACACTGCCAAGCTTCCTGGCCGTGTCATGTGACACGACCAGTGGCTTGGCCGTGTCCTCTAAGTGTGTCAGTTACTGCCCAAATTTTCCTTCTCTCTTGGTTCCTTGGTTTTGCCCTTAAGGTGAGACATGCTTCATGCTACTCTTTCTTCTAAGGAAACAATTTTCATATTAACCTAAAACAAACACTTAAACAAACTTTAAACAAGAATCAAATAAACATTAACTAACAACACATAAACACCACACTAAAAACTAGAACAAAAATGACATAAACACTGAAATAAATTAAAACTACCAAAATTGATGAAAACACTAAATAAACAGATTAAAACTACCAAAATACCTAAAGGAAACAATAATCATCATAATAAATAAGACACAATTCTATGACAAAAAGTAATAAAACATGGAGCTGGAGGTATGTCAGAAATGGGAGCAGGAGGAACTGGCTCAAAATCCGTAGGTGGTGCTTGCAACTCTATAACCTTCTCACTGTTCAATCATTTTAAAGTGTCCATGCCCAAAAGTTTGGGGAGCCCATCCAAATTCATTGAGAGACATCAATCCAGCACACACAAACTGTGAGCCAGTCTTATGACATACATGCCACCATGTAAGTTACCTGGTGCCCCTTTCATGGACTGCTCGTGGAAGAAATGCATTATAGCATGAGCTACATTGCATCAGATTTTCTGAACCATGCAGTTCAAGAAGAACAACTCCCTCAAGCCAACAACCCCTGTACTGCTAAGTTGAACCGTAATGGTGTGAACCAATAGATTATGTACCACTCGATAAGGAATGACTCAAATTTGATGCCTTGGATACCTTAGGCTGATACTTGACCGCATTTGGTGCAAATGTGCTCCAAACCCTGGGAGGAATAACATTGTACTTCGCAAAATCTACCTCAGAGTTAAGATACTCGATAGTCTGCACCTCCTTTGCAGTAAACAAACCTAAATACATGATAAGTTTGTTGATACTCATATGGAATCACTTCCCTTCCAACTGGAACTTCATCATCAGCTCGATAATTGAGATCTTGTTATTATCGAACTGGAAAGTGCAGTAGAATTCCAGTGTTAATTCTCTGTACGATGACTCATTGATGGAAAAGAGTTATTTCCATCCCGGTTGGTTTACTAAATTTTGGATCTCATCCGCGATGTTGGCTTGTTCCCTAACACCCCAATCCAAAACCCTAGGAGGAGACCAGTCCTTGTTCCCTAATAATTTAAATCACTTCCTTTCTTCTGAATTTGAGAACCGAATGCACTTAGGTTGGCCATAAATTTAGAGATTGAATGTGTAACGGGTTGACTTGAGTTGCCTTCCTTTCTAGGTCATTTGGTGAGTAACTTTGAAGTTAGTTTACGAGGACCCATGATCTGAAATAGAGTGGAGAATGCAAAAACAATCAAAGGAAAAGCACTTAAATCCTCTCCAAACCTTGAAATGGGAGACAAAATCCCCTCTAGGATGAATGGACGTAAGATTTTGAGTGTGAGAGTGTGAAAATTTTGAGGGAAAATCGACAAAGAGTGAGAGATGAGAGAGGGAATTTTGTTTAATTCAAAATCGGGTACTTCTTAAAAGTACATGACACGCCCACAGACACGGCCATGTCTACAGGTGTGTCATATCTACTAGGTTTAAAATTACAAGACATGTCCAATGACACGGGTGTGTCACCGGCATGTCGGTGCTACTGGGACTCCTTAAATTTAGTCAAAACGACATGATCAAAGACATGGGCGTGTCCATAATCGTGTTATAGCTATTGGAACATAATTTAAATGACACGTCCAGTGACACGGGCATGTCACTGGTCGTGTTATAGCTACTAAGGTGCAACCTAAATGACAATTCCAGTGACACAAACATGTCACTGAGCGTGTTGTAGCTACTGTCTCAAAAAATGAATGACACGCCCATTTTTACATGGGCATGTCCAAAATCAAGCTCAATTTGCCTCTCACAACACTCAGTCAAATTCCCAATAAAAGAATTTTTTTTCTACACATTCAAATGAACTTAGAGTAACACACCTCTAATCAATGAGAAAGGAAATAAAAATCAATCAAACAAACTAAAAACATGAATATTAAAGAAAAATATATAAAAACAATTAGAATGGTGGGTTGCCTCCCACCCAGCACTTCTTTAACGTCATATTAGTTGGATGTTCACGAGTAGTTTATCCCTAGTCTTGGAGGTATAAAACCTCCTTCAACTCATTCAATTCTCCACCTAGGTATAATTTGAGCCTTTGGCCATTCACCTTAAAATCCCCTTTTTCCGGATGAGTGATTTCAATCGTTCCCTAGGGAAAAACTTCCTTGACTGTGAAAGGGCTAGACCACCGAGATTTTAACTTACCTGGAAAAAGTCAAAGCCTCAAATTGCATAATAATACCCGATCTCCAGCTTGAAACTCTTTTCATTCCTTAATGCGAGCATCATGCTATCTCTTAGTCTGCTCCTTATACATCCTTGCATTATCGTAAGCTTGCAATCTCCATTCATCCAGCTCATTGACCTAAAATTTCCTCTTTTCACCTGCATTAGCCAAATCAAGGTTAATATGTTTTATAGCCCAATAAGCGTTATGTTCAATTTCTAGAGGTAAATGGCAAGCCTTTCCATATACTAGCCTAAATAGCATTGTACTAAGGGAGTTTTGAATGTTGTCTTAAAGGCCCATAGAGCATTGTCCAATTTCTTAGACCAATCCTTTCGAGATTGCTCTAAGGTTTTCTCAAGAATTCTTTTTATCTTCCTATTTGTGTTCTCAACCCGGCCACTAGTTTTGGGGTGGTAAGGAGTAGAAAACTTATGTGTAACACCTAGCCTTTTGAAAACTTTCTCAAGCCGAGCATTACAAAAGTGAGTACCTCTATCACTTATGATCGCTTTTGGTGTACCAAATCGAGAAAATAATTTTTTCAAAAATCTTATCACTACCCTAGCATCATTTGTTGCTAAGGCTTGGGTTCAGGCCATTTAGAAACATAATCTATAGCTATGAGAATATATTTGTCACTAAAGGAACTAGAAAATGGTCCCATAAAGTCGATGCCCTATACATCAAAGACTTCACAAACTATAATTCCATTCTGGGGCATCTCATCACGAAATGAGATTTTTCCAGTTCTTTGCCAATAATCATAACATTTTACAAAGTCGTATCTATCCTTGAATACAGTCGGCCAATAAAATCTTGATTCTAATATCTTTTGAGCAGTTCTATTAGCTCCCATATGACCACCAGCTGGTCCGACATGGCAATGATGAAGAATATTCATTATTTTGGGCCATGCCATGCAATGCCGGATCATGTGGTCCTTAAATAACTTAAACAAAAATGGATCCTCCTAAAAGTAATATTTTAAATCAGAAAATAATTCTTCTTTTCTTGATAAGTTAGATCCTTAGGGAGTTCCTTAATAGCCAAATAATTAGCAAAATCTGAAAACCAAGGCATTTCAAAGCTTGAACTGCTTACCTCACTTACCATGGCATACAGCTGCTCATCAGGAAAATGGTCATTAATGCCTTCTTCTTCAAACCTCTCCAAGATTGGGTTCTCCAAGTGAGACAGGTGATTTACTGCCAGATTGTCGGCTCTCTTTTTGTCTTGAATCTTGAAATCAAATTCCTACAATAACAAAATCCATTGAATTAGCCTAGGCTTTGCATCAATTTTTGCAAATAAATATCTCAAAGCTGAATGGTCCGTATAAATAATCACTTTTGACAAGATCTGGTATGATATGAACTTGTTAAAAGTAAAAACCATAGCTAATAGTTTTTTCTCTGTAGTTGTGTAATTGGCTTAAGCTACATTTAGAGTCTTGCTTGCATAATAGATAGTCTAAAAATACTTCTCCTTGCGTTGACCCTATATTGCCCCGCTGTGAAATCACTCGCATCACACATCAATCTAAAAGGTAAATTCCAATTTGGGAGCCACTATGATTGGAGCATGGGCTAATTTTTTCTTAAGAGTTGTGAAAGCTCTTAGACATCCCTCATCAAATACAAAATCGACATCCTTCTCAAGGAATCTTGTTAGAGGGTGAGCTATCTTAGAAAAATCTTGTATGAACCTCCGATAAAAGTCCGCATGTCCTAAAAAACTTTTAATGGCCTTGACTGATGTGGGTGGTGGTAGTTTCTCAATGGTTTCCACCTTAGCCTGGTCCACCACAATACCCTTGCTTGAGATGTTATGTCCCAACATGATTCCCTCTTGAACCATGAAATGACATTTTTTTCCAATTAAGCACGAGGTTTGTTTCCTCACACCTTACCAACACCCTCTCAATGTTTTCCAAACATTCTTTGGATGAGCTACCATAAACTGAGAAATCATCCATGAACACCTCCATAATATCCTCAATCAACTCATCGAAGATTGCCATCATGCACCATTGAAAAGTTACAGATGCATTGCACAGTCCACATGGCATTCTTTGATACACAAATGTCCTATATGGACAGGTGAATATAGTTTTCTCTTGGCCTTCTAGGGCAATAGAAATTTGGAAATAGCCCAAAAGACCATCCAAAACACAATATTATTCATGCCCGGACAATCTCTCTAACATTTGATCAATGAAGGGTAATGGAAAATGGTCCTTCCTAGTTGTATCATTCAACTTCCGGTAGTTGATACAAACCCTTCAGCCGATAACCATTCTTGTTGGAATCAGCTCATTATTTTCATTAGGAACCACCATCATCCCTCTTTTCTTTGGTACTACCTGAACCAGGCTCACCTAAGAGCTATCCAAAATTGAATATATAATTACTGCATCAAGTAGTTTGATCACTTCAACTTTCACTAAATCTTTCATCTTAGGGTTTAATCTTCACTGTGGTTGCACCGCTAGCTTGATTTCATCCTCCATCAATATCTTGTGAGTGCAATAGGATGGACTGATACCCTTGATGTCTGCTATCTTCCAAGCTATGACTTTCTTATGCTTTTGTAATAACTTGATGAGCTTTACCTTCTACTCAGAAGATAGGTGGGAACTCTGAATTATGGGCATTTTATTTTTCTCTGCTAGGAATCCATACTCCTGGTGATTTGGAAGGGTTTTGAGTTCAAAGTTAGGGATCTCGATCACAGATGGTTTCAGCCTCTTTTCCTTCAGCATGTCAATGGTTTCATATGCCCGACACTTAAATGACTTGCATGCTTCAAGATAAGCAAGTTGCTCCATTGCTTCTTGATCCTCAACATTATTATGCATTAAAGACAACTCAAGAGGATCCTGGGAAACAATGTTAGTAACAAAATTTATGGTTTCATGCTCAATAATATCATTACTTGAATCTGTCTCATCTAGTGTAAGTGTGTGCTTCACAGCATAATTGTTTAGATCATTTTTGTACTAGTTTTTAGTATGATTTTTATGTGTTTTTAGTTAATGTTTCATTTGATTTTTGTTTAAAGTTTGTTTTAAGTGTTTGTTTTAGGTTAAAGTGCAATAACTCCCTTGGAAGATCAAAATAAAGAAAGAAGAGCATGAATCAAGCAAGACATGGCCAAGCCAAATCAAGCTTGGTCGTGTCACCTCAAAGGAAATAAAGACAAAGCTTGACACGGCCAAGAGACACGTCTAAGCCACTGGCCGGGTCTCACCTAAGGAGAAAAACCAAAGAAACCAAGAAAGAGAGGAAAATGGCCAGAAGCTGACACACCCAAGTGACATGACCAAGCCACTGGCCGTGTCACATGACATGTCCAGGAGCTTGGCCGTGTCCCATCCTTAGCCCAAAGCAAAGAATGAAAAGGGAAATGGCAAATAGAAGGAGATGTAGGCAAGTGACACGGCCAAGCCACTGGCCGTGTCACATGACACAGCCAGCAAGGTTGGTCGTGTCCCATCTCATGCCAAAGAAAAAAGACAAGCAAGGAAGGAGCAAAGCTAGAGAAGCAGAAGGTGACACACCCACATGACACGGCCAAGCTTGTGGCCGTGTCACATGACACGTCCACAAGCTTGGCCGTGTCACTCTTTGAGAACAAAGAAAAGAAAAGAAAGAAAATGGGCAGTAAGTGACATGGCCAACAAGCTTGGCAGTGTCCCAAAGAAATTGAGAGACACAGCCACAAGCTTGGCTGTGTCACTCTTGATGTGATGAATTCTTTTGCAGGAATTGGGAGACAAGTGGGGAACAAGGACTTTGCTTTTGTCAAAACAAACATTAAAGAAAAGAAAAGCTTGTCTAATTGGTGGAAAGAAACATTAAATAAAGAAAATAGTGGGGGACAAATGAGAATGGTGTGAGTTGGAAGGCATGGGTTGTGTTTTTGAAAGAATTAAAAAAGAGATGGAGGGAAGTTTTTGGCTTACACGGTTTGGGCTAGGGAGAGACTGACACTCTCCCTTGGCTCTTCATCTTCAACCTCCATTTCCATCCTCTCCATCTTCTCCATCTTCCATTGACAAGGTCTTTGATATTCTTTGGGATAAATTAGGTTAAACAAGCTCTTGAAGGTTGAAAAAGCTTCATTGAAAGGTTTGGTAACTTGAGAAAGCTCCATTCCATCTTCCAAAGGCATAATCAATTGAAGGTTTGGTGACTTGAGAAAGCTCCATTCCAAGGTTTGGTGAGTTGAGAAAGCTCCATTCCATATTGCAAATGGGAATCAACCATTGAAGAGGGCTTGAGTTCTTCATCATACATCAAAGTGGAGCTAGGAGGAAGACTAGCAATCTTACTCTTGGCATCTTCACAAGGGGTTTTTCTATTCTCTCTTTTAATCTATTTCAATATTGTTGTTGTTGTATTAATAGAATTGATATTACAATGAACAATTTGTATTTGTTTTATATTGAGTTGAATGTTTGTTTTAAATTGATGATGTTGAGCTAAAATACCCATGCCTAGGGTTTATAGTAGATTTGATTGAATGCCTTGATTTGATATTTTCCTTGATGTACCTTGCTTAGGGTTGATTGTATTGGATTAAATGTTAGGTTGATAGATTAGCTACCTATTAATCTTTGAATATTGGATGACGGACCGAGAGGTGAAATCCGATATCGAAACTATACAATTAACCACCCTATGAATGAATTAGAAATATAAGTTCTAGGGTTCTATTAATTTGGTAATGCAAAATAATTGGTTATTGTTAATTCATGAATGTGAGAACTAATGAATTGGTGATTGACTAATTAACCTTAAGGAACAAATTAATTTACAAGGTTATGTTAATGGATAATTTGATAATTGAGCTTTGATTGAATAGACCTATAACCCTAGGCACCTTCCCAAGAATTGAATTGATCTTGTACAACCATCACATACATTAACCCTTACACTCGTTACTTTTAGGTTTAGATTGTTCTTTCACAATTCCAAAACAACGAACTCGCTTTTAATTTAATTGCTTTAATCAAGCTATTACGAACTACACCTTCCTTGTGAGACGACCTTGGGGCGATCACCTTTGCTACAGTTACCTCATATACTTGTGAGTGACGGTTTGTAGTAGTACTTAATTTGAGCACAATAATAATGTATATGAAAAATAACTTTCTTGCTTCCCACTCTCAAAGTTAACGTGCCATCATGGACATCGATAAGGGCATGGCTAGTATTTAAAAATGGCCTACCAAGGATAAGCAAAACATTTGCATCCTCATCTATATCAATGATAACAAAATCACTGGGGAAGATGAAATCCCCAACCTTTACCAACACATCCTCTATAATACCATGAGGGTGGATTACTAACTTATCAGCAAGCTGAATGGTCATTAGTGTTGGTTTAGGTTCTCCAATACCTAATTATTTAAACATCTTGTAGGGTATAATACTTATGCTAGCCCCCAAATCATCCAACGCACTTTTAACTTCAAGATTACCTATCAAACATGGAATAGTAAAACTACCAGGATCTTTTAATTTCTTAGGTAACCTCTTCTGCAAAATTGCCGAACTCTTTTTCGACAAATGCACCAATGATACTTCCTCAAGTTTCCTTTTGTTAGAAAG
Source organism: Garcia nutans (assembly GCA_947685225.1). Lineage (NCBI taxonomy): Eukaryota > Viridiplantae > Streptophyta > Magnoliopsida > Malpighiales > Euphorbiaceae > Garcia > Garcia nutans. The sequence goes on from CANTUV010000013.1 coordinate 34,357,904, forward strand.
GAGATCTTTCAAAAATTTAGCATATTTTGGGCATTTGTGATAAAGCTTCGGCAAATGGAATATTAATGTGCAATTGTTTAAAGAGTTCAAGAAATGTACCGAACTGAGTATCCATCTTATCCTTGTTCAACCTTGCTGGATATGGCACTTGAGGTTGGTATTCCTACACTATTGGACTGGGCTCTTGTGGTTGGTTCCCTTTCTCATTTTTTACTGTAGCCTTCTCTCCCGTAGTGGCAGTAGAATCATCTTCTTTTTGTTTTTCTTGTGCCTTAACCTCTTCTCCAATCACTTCTTCTCTTTTCTCAACCACACAACCCTTAATTTCATTTTCCCTCCTTAGAGTGATTGCCTTTAGCTGCTCCTTCGGGTTTGCCTCAGTATTGCTAGGTAAACTCCCTTACGGTCTTTCACTGAGTAACTTGGCAATTTACTCCACCTGATTTTTCAAATTGTGAATAGAAGCTTGTTGATTTCTAAGGGTGGTTTCAGTTGATTGATATCTATTTTTTGAAGCTGCTATGAATTTCTCCATCATGTCTTCCAAATTGCACTTTCTTGGAGAGGCAGCTTGTTAGGGTTGAGGCTGCTAAAATCCAGTGGGAGGTCTTAAATTCATCTGATTATTCTAGGAGAAATTAGGATGATATGTGTTGCTATAGGGATTATTTTGGTATTGCCTTGGCATATTCCCAACAAAGTCCACCTACTCCTGTCTAGCAAACATATTGTCATTTTGGCAATCTTGACTTTGATGTCCACCCGCACACCATTCACAAGACATTACCTGTATTGATTTCCCTGAAGATGAAGCTAAAGAATCAATATTTTTGTTCATTACTTCTAATTGTGCTGTCAAAGCCACCATAAGATCCAATTGATGTGAACCAGTGACTTTCAGTTTTCTTGTTCCCTTGGAGCTTGCTATTGATAATTGGTAAGGGCCATATCTTCAATGAAATCTCTTGCTTGTTCAAGTGTCTTATTATTTACGGTACCCCTAGCTGCTGTATTAATGGATTGCTTGCTTGCATAGTTCAATCCATTGTAAAAAGTTTGAATCTGAAGCCATAGTGGAAGCCCATGATGAGGAAACTTTCTCAATACATCTTTAAACCTCTCCCAAGCATCATAAAGCGTCTCACCATCATGCTGAAAGAAGGATAAGATATCATTCCTCAATTTGGCAATCTTGAAAGGTGGAAAGTATTTTTCTAAAAATTTCTCTGCCAACTGACACCATGTGGTGAAAGTGCCTAGGGGAAAAGATTAAGCCATTTCTTTGGTTGGTCTCTAAGTGAAATTGGGAACAACCTCAGCCTAATTGCATCATTTAAGACATTATTTATCTTGAACATGTCACATATCACCAGAAAATTCTTAAGATGTGCATTAGGATCTTCATCTGGGAACCCATCAAACTGGTAGGTCTACTGCACCATTTGAATTACATTTGGCTTTATTTGTTTTTGTTTGTCTTGGATATTTTCTTTTAAAAACTTTTTAATGCATTTATAGTTTAAGCAATTTTAACAATATATATTATGGATATTTTGAACAAAATGTGTTTGAAAATTATTATGCTTAAAAAAATCTTATATATAATTTTGTGTAATTATATTTACCATTGTATTAAGAAATAAATAGTTAAAAAAATAAAAATGCTAAGTTTAGGAACTTGCATCAGTAGTGTAAAGTTTCAGTGATATAAGAGTTAGTATTTCTGTCCAACATTATCACGGTTTTAAGGTGTGTATATGTGTATTCCTTATCTCTGCCCATAATGTTTATACAATTGATAAAAAAAAAATTTCAATTACAAATAATATCTTTGAGAAAAAAAATATAAAAAATTAATATAATATACTAAAATAAATTTTTTTAAAAAAAAATGAATCTCGTGGCATCACGTGAGTTATATAATAATTTATGATTTATTAGAGTTCAGTATAATTGGATTATATTTAATTACACACTGATTATATTTTATATTTAGTTCATGATAAAATCAATAATATTGCTATAGTAAATAATGTTATCCTTTTTAGACAGCCAATAAGGGGTGAATTGGTGTTTTTTTTTGGGGGGGGGGGGGGGGGGGGGGTTGGGTTTAGTGCAAAAATTAAAATCTTTTGAAAAATAAAGAAAGAGTAAAGAAGAAATGATGAATGCACAATATTTATAGTGGTTCGAATTCAATAAATCCTACATTCACTCCTTAACTACAAGTTGAGTATTCCACTATATTGCATTTTTACAAGTTCAACTCTAACTTGATATTTTATAAGCTCATACCAAACTTTTATAATGGGTTGAGATACCTCACGACTCAACAAGAGTTTTTTACTTTGGCGCACTCTCTAACCAACTTACCATAATGATGTTTAATGCTCACACACAACATTAAATGAACAATAAATGAAATTTTAAGTACAAAACAATTGAGAATTAAATTTGCAAGAGTTTGAACAATAAATGTTTAAAAGATTGTAATAAATGTGTTTAGTGGTGTATTTAAACCTTCTTCCTCTGAAAAGTCGATTTGAAATAAGTTGTGGAAGATCAAGCTTTCACCAACTAAATTTCTTACATTAAATGCTTTTCAGAATAGTCTCGTGGTTACTTGCCTTGTAGTGCAGTCACAATATTTGCACTATCTATCGGCTAGTGCACGTGGTACTGACAAGTCAACACGAACCATTTTATGCCAAGCCTTATAAATGTCGCAGTCACATTACTTGTTGGTGTGGTCATGAGGTGTCTAATTTGAATTTTCCTTTTTTTTGATCATTTATGTAGGTATTTTAAAGATAATTTTATTGGCTTTTAGTTAATTTTTCCTTTAATTTGTGCTTAAGATTGCTTAAAGTGTTTTGATTTAGGTTGAAGTGCAACAATGGAGATTTAATTCACTTGTTGGAGCCAATTTTGGTAGAAAGACATTGAACATGGCCAAGACACTCACTGGCTTGGTCGTGTCCCTCATCAAAGGCAAGAGTATAACACTCACATGACACGCCTATGGCAAAGTTAACTTGGTAGTGTCTTAAAGGAAATTTGAGCTAAGGCATACACATGCACAAGAAACAGCCAATCCACTGGTCGTGCTACGTGAAAAGGCTAGAGACTTGGCCGTGTTCCACCTGAAGAGTAACTAAAGGGAGAAAGATCACATGAGACAGAAGTGAACACAGGCGACTGACACCACCAAGTCACTAGCAGTGTCACTCCCCACGAGAAGAAAGCATCAAAGGCAGCAAGGGACAAGGCCTCATGATTTGGCCGTGTCCAATGGAAAGTTGAGTGACATGACCAAGTCACTCATGACTTGGCCATGTCTTATGTAATCCCTTTAAATTATTTGCATGTTCTGATGGGAGACAATAAGGATTTCTTTTATAAAAAAAATAAAAAAAAAGAAGTAAAAGATGAGAGGTTTTATGGGGTGAAAGATTTAATAATGAAAAAGGAGAAGACAAATGGGAGTGAGGTGAGTTGGAAAAAGAAATTTTTTTTTGTCTTAGAATTAAAATAATGAGAAGGGAGAGTTAGTCCCTACACAAACTCAAACAGGGTGGCAAATGTGCATAGATTATAGGAAGTTAAAAATGTCACCAAGAAAGACCATTTCCCTTTACCATTTATTGATTAGATGCTTGATAGATTATCCGGACATGCTTTTTACTATTTTTTTGATGGTCTTTCAAGTTACTACCAAGTCCTTATAGCACCAGAAGATCAACCAAAGACAACTTTCACTTGTCCATTTGGGAATTTTCCTTTCAGAGGATGCCATTTGGACTTTGCAATGCACCAGGGATGTTTCAAAGATGTATATTTTTCATTTTTTTTTGACATGTTGGATAAGTGCATCGAGGTATTTATGGATGACTTCTCTATTTTTAGTAATTCTTTTGATGATTGCTTGTATAAGTTGACTCTTGTACTTGAAAGATGTATTGAATGCAATCTTATCTTGAGTTGGGAAAAGAGCCACTTTATGGTTGGTCATGGCATTATTTTGGGACATGTTATTTCCCATAAAGGTATTGAAGTGGACAAAGCTAAGGTTAATTTGATTATGAATCTACCACCACCCACATCTGTTAGAGGGATTAGAAGTTTTTTGGGACATGCTGGATTCTATAGAAGGTTCATAAAGGATTTTTCTAAAATTTCACGTCCTTTGTGTCATTTACTCGAAAAAGATGTCCCTTTTGTTTTTGATAATAAGCGTTTAGAAGCATTTAAAATTTTGAAAGAAAAATTGACTTTTGCCCCTATAATTATTGCACCAAATTGGGATTTGCCTTTTGAAATCATGTGTGATGCATCAAATTATGCAATTGGAGCTATTTTGGGGTAAAGAGTGAACAAATTGATGTGTGTAATTTATTATGCAAGTTTGCCTTTAAATGATGCATAAGTGATTACACAACCAGTGAAAGAGGAATGTTAGCTGTGGTATTTACACTTGACAAATTTAGATCTTATTTGATAGGTTCTACAGTCATAGTATTTTCGGACCACACGGCCTTAAAATACCTATTGACTAAACCACAAGGTAAACCTAGGCTCATTAGATGGGTTTTGATGTTGTAAGAATTTGATGTTGAAATTAAAGATAGGAAGGGAAGTAAGAATGTAGCAGTCAATCATCTTTCTAGATTGAATTCTCATGATAATAATAAAGAAATTGTTTGTGAAAATGCCTTTGAAAAATTTTTAGATAAACACTTGTTTGCATTAACTCAATCACCATGGTATGCCAATATTGCTAACTATCTTTCTTGTGGAGTTGTGAGAAAAGATTTGAATTTCAGGCAAAGAAGAGGTTCCTACATTCCTGTAAGTACTATTTTTGGGATGAAACATATTTGTTTAGAATTTGCAGGGATGAAATTATCAGAAGATGTGTGTTAGAGGAAGAGCAATTACAAGTGATGCAATTTTGCCACAACATATATTGTGGAGGGTATTTTGGAGGAAAGAAGATCGAAGAGAAGGTTCTTCAAAGTGGTTTGTATTGGGCTACTCCTTTCAAAGATGCTTATAATTTTTATATAAGACGTGATAAATGCCAAAGAGTAGGGAACATAGGCAAAAGAAAATGAAATGCCTCTCAACATTTTTTTTGTGGTAGAAATTTTTGATGTGTGGGGAATACACTTCATGGGGTCATTTCCTAAGTAATTTGGCTTTGAATATATCCTTCTTGCAGTGGATTATGTGTCTAAGTAGGTTGAGGCTATCCCCACTAGGACTAATGATGCTAATGTTGTATTGAAAATCTTGAAGAAAAAATATTTTGAGTAGTTTTGGGACCCTTAAAGCAATCATGAGTGATGGAGGAAGCCATTTTTGCAATAAATGGTTAGAAAGGTTAATGACCAAGATGGGTATCTGACATAAGGTAGCAACCCCATATCATCCACAAACATCCGGACAAGCCGAGATATCCAACAAGCAAATTAAGGGGATCTTGGAGAAAATAGTAAGCACGACGAGAAAGGACCAGTCGATCCATCTTCCCGAAGCATAGTGGGCTTATCGGACAGCTTTCAATACACCTTTGGGAATGAGTCCATATAGATTGGTCTTTGGAAAGGCTTGCCACCTACCGATGGAGTTAGAGTACAAAGATTATTAGGCAATCAAGGCCACGAATATGGACTTGAAAGGAGAAAAGGGCAAAGGATGTTGTAAATTTTTGAGCTTGATGAGTATAGGAATGAGGCTTATGAGAGTGCAAGGAACTACAAGGAGAAAATAAAAGCTATGCATGACAAAATAATCCTTAGAAGGACGTTTGAACTAGAAATGAAGGTCCTTTTGTTCAATTCAGGGATGCAGTTGTTTCCCAAAAAATTGAAGTCCCGTTGGAGTGGACCATTTTGAGTAGTTCAAACATTTCCATATGGAGTTGTTGAATTATTAAATTTGAAAACCAATGAGACATTTAAAGTCAATGGACAAAGGGTGAAGCCCTATTTGGAAGAGCTCGAAGCTGCAAAAACCATAGAAAGCATGTTGTTCATTGATGAGTAACACAGTAATGTCCAGCTATATGACATTAAAGAAGTGCTCAATGGGAGGCAACTCATCAGTTTGTATTTGTTTACTACTTTCATATTTTGGATTCTAAATTTTAATTTTGGAATAAATTGAATGAAATGAGTGCTCTGATGGTTATTTTTGTGTGATTGAATTTCAGGGCAAGAAATGAAGGAAAGATTGAATAAACTAGGCATGGGTGACACGGCTAAATTATTTTTTAAAAAAAGGAGAGAGAAAGTGGCAGTAGCAGACACGGCCAAGTGACACGACCATGTCAGGAACCCCTTAATTTAGCCCATTTTTACAAAAGCGAACATGGTCACACGACTTGGCCGTGTCCATTGCCTTGTCATGTGAACACGACCAAATCACTCGAAGCCCTGTCACCCCACTACTGAAGCCCAATTTTTACAATAGCTGGCACGTCCACTAGACACGGCTGTGTTTGTGGCCATGTCCAGTTCCAAAAAATGTGGCACAGCTAAGTCAGTCATCACTTGGCAGTGTCACACCCTTTTTAAACCCACTTAAAACCCGATCTTCCTCATTTTCTTATCCACTCAACCCTAAAAACTCTATTTTCTCTCTCTCTCTTGCCTCTCTCTCCTACCCAACCTAAACCCACCCCAAAATCTTCTAATTTTCCATTAAAATCCTCCTTATTCCTTCATAAAAACTCAATTAAATCACTCCAATCTTCAATTTTCATCAAATTTTAAAATGCCTAGGACCAAAATTGTAACACTCTTATACCCTATATACGTACAAAACATATTTCTAGCATATGTAAAATACGTATATATGGTACAAAAATGTCATAGACGGATTTACTAATTTTTTTTTACATTTCCAATTTAAAATTTCAAATTCTAAATATATAAAAATTAAATAGAATCTAAATATTATTTACTTGTTATAAGAACCTAAAATAAATAATATATATATAAATCTCTGGAAAAAATTCGCCAGAGTTTTGTCTATATTTTGGACATCCCAAAATTTATCAAAACACAACCTGCAAAAAAGAAAACACTCTCAAATAATTTCCAATCACCATCTCAACCATACTTCTCAATTTCACCAAGTTTCTCAAACATTTATACATATAGATATATATAATTTAAAACACACTTACTCTCTCATTTCAAATACATTGACCCAAACATTCTTTATAATATACAATACGTAAAATTCAAAACATAATATTTTATGCATAAAACTCAAAATGTACAATAACATAAAAATATATACATACTGTTGGCAGTGTTTCTGATCTCGGTAGCAACTCAACAAGCTTAACTACTAGTCTAGACCTGACATGCTCTAGAGGAACTCTCTGGCTCAACTGGGTCTACCCTGTCACCTACGCGATGGAAACAATCGCGCTAAGCCGAAGCCTAGTGGTACAAACTTTGATAATAACAATATAACTCAATGCAATACAAAATGCAGAATCAATATAGATGTCACATCAATCCACTTTCTTATATTTTTCAAATATTTCATAAGCACAACTCATAACATTATATTAATCAATTGTATCATAATTCATAATTCACATTAAAACAAAGACAAGCATGGGCCCAAAAAGGATCTAATATGCTATTCAAATTTCAGAGTTACTGCTCTGATCCATAATGACACCATGTGTCTAGCCCCGCAGGCAATATATCCATGGATAATGTAACAACCCCAGTCTCTTAGACCCCAACCCGGCTAGACCCTTAGGCCCCAATATCTTGGTCCTCAACCCGGCTAGACTGCTACAGTTTTTGAGGCTTACGACCCAGTCTTTTCACCCCAAAAACATCATATTTATCAGCTGGCCTGGCTTACGACCCAATCTTTTCACCATTCCAACGTGTAGCCCGTAGGCAATCATAGGCATGCTACCAAACCCAGAACTCTGAAAATTGAATAACATACTTGGCACACAATTTATTCATTTTTCTCATTATTAATCTCTTTCTCATTTTTATATATTCAATCTAGGCACATTGCCTTATTTTCACATTTTTTTCTCACTATTCTCATTTTTCACATCTTTCTCTTTTTTCTCACTTTTCTCACTTTTATCAATATCAATTCATTTCATTATTACACATCTCTTTTTTTTTTCATTCACAACACATTACCCAATTACTTTGGGTATTTTCACATAATATGCATATTTCACATGTTACACAAATTAGCCATTATTAATGGCTTTTCACAATGCATTTAACACATATATGACATTACAAATGTCATAGCATATTATTCATGCACAATCAATGAACCAACTAGCTTAACACATTTTTCAACCAAAATGTGTTAAGTCCAAATGTTATGCAAATATAGATATTATGTTCAAAGTTTGTACATACCTCCACTAGCAACACAAAGCAAGCTAAAAACAACCTTCAATCCAATCTTTCTAACTTGCCCTTCACCACTTGGATGAAGCAAATCAACCTCCCTCAATGTCTAAACCAAATGTGATAACAAATAATCATTTAGGATCACATTTAATGGCATTTCCAACATTAAATCATAATTACACATCACTCCTACAAATTTCCAAAAATTTAGCCTTTCCTTACTTCAACATTAGAATTCCATTCTACTACAATTAAATTAGTGTTTTAAGTTTATTTATATTATTAAAAACATATTTTAATACATTTAAATTATTTACATTATAAAAATACACGCTTATGCACAAAATCTCAAAAATGACATAACCTTCCCCCATTGAAGGTTTTCCATTCCAACACAATCCATTACTCATTCCAAGCTTATATTCATCACTTTTAACACTAAACAACATGCTTAAACAAATAAAATCACACAATTCAACCACTTTGGAAAATTACTTTTTCAAAACCCTAAATCTCCACTTCCATTCTCAAACTCCAACCCAACACCACCAAATTCAATATTTGACTTTAAAATACTTGTTTATGAATCAAAACAACTCATTTGGAATCAATTTGCACAATTAAAGTTCATGTTTTCAAAATCCCAAAAATCCATAACCCTAAATTCTCTCTCTTCACCATTCTTTGACCAAACTCCATCATCTCTTCAATCTAACCTTAGAATCATTGTTAACTACCCAAAATAACATCACACACACCAATTCCAACAATTATAACATACTACATCAAAATCTCAAAACTCACATAATCCAAATTTCCAAGGAATTCAAAGAAAAGAGATGGAAACTTACTAATTTTAGTGGAAATCACCAAAAATCTACTTGAAACTTTTTAATTCCTTCAATTTATGGAGTATGGAATAAGAAAAATCCTTGGTCTTCAAACTCCCATGGAAAACATGTCCTTGAAGAAGAAGAAGAAGATGATGAAGACTTTTATATTCTTTTCCTTTTCATCTTTTTTTTAACCACACATATATATATATATATATTAAAATAATTTAATATTTAATATTTAATTATTTTTTTAATAAATTAAAAGTCCTAATTTTTCTCTTCCATTCAAAATTAATTTGTTTTTGAATTATTTTATTAATTTTGAATTTATAAGATTTAATTACCAAAATACCTTTTTCTTTTAAAAAGTGTTAACTTTTATATATGTTATGTATATTTTGCATATATATCACATATATATTCCACTTTTTCATTTAAAATCCCTTCATTTTTCATTTAAAACCATTAATTTAATTTATTCTTTTAAATTATAATTTATTTATCCAATTTTTCTAAAAATTAAAAATTTTCAAAAATTTTAGGATGTTACAATTCTCTCCCCCTAAAACAAATTTCGTCCTCGAAATTACCTATCCTTAAGTCTGGAACAAATGGGGAAACTGACTCTGCATCGCCTACTCCTTTCCCATGTCGCCTTCTCAGTGGCATGATTCCTCCAAAGGACTTTTACAAGTGGCACCCTCTTATTCCTCAATTCTTTAACCTCTCGTGCCAAAATCGCCACTGGTTCTTCCTCATAAGTCAGTTTTGGACTCACCTCAATGGACTTCACTGACAAGATATGAGATGGGTCAGACCTATATCTCTGAAGCATCAAGACATGGAAAACATTATGTATTCGACCCAACTCAGGCGGCAAAGCTAGTCTATAAGCCACTGGACAAACTCTCTCTAACACCTCATATGGTCCTATGAAACAAGGACTCAACTTCTCTTTGCGATCAAATCTCAAAATTTTCTTCCACGGAGACAACTTCAGAAACACTTTATCTCCCACACTGAACTCTATGTCTCTTCTCTTTAAATCTATATAGAATTTCTATCGGTCTGACGCTACTTTCAAACGACCCCGAATCACCTTCACTTTCTCCTCTATTTCCTTAATCAAATCAGAACCAACCAGTTTACATTCTCCAACTTCATCCCAACACAAAGGTGTCATGCATCTCCTGCCATATAAAGCCTCATAAGGAGTCATCCCAATACTCGACTGATGACTGTTGTTATAAGCAAATTCAATTAATGGCAAAAATCTGTCCCAATTCCTGGTAAAATAAATGATACAGCTCCTCAACATTTCCTCCAGAATCTGTATCACTCTCTGACTGTCCATTTGTCTGAGGATGGAAAGCAGTACTAAAATGAAATTGAGAACCCAGGGCATTATGCAAACTCTTCCAAAAGCTCAAAGTAAACCAGGGATCTCAATCCGACACCAAAGAAACTGGGACTCCATGCAACCTGACTATCTCATTGATATACAGCTTAGCCAACCTCTCAAGAGAATAATCCATCCGAACTAGAAGAAAATGAGTTGTCTTCATCATCCGATCAACTATCACCCAGATTGCATCATGCTTCTTCTTAGTCAAAGGCAGTCCAGTTACAAAATCCATTGTCACTCGCTCCCATTTCCACTCTGGCACTGATAAAGATTGGAGCAACCCTGAAGGAACTTAGTGCTCAACCTTCACTTTCTGGCAAGTGAGACATCTGGATACAAACTTTGCTATGTCTCTCTTTATACCTAACCACCAATAATGTCGCTTCAAGTCCTGATACATCTTGGTACTCCCAATGTGTATAGCAAAAAGTGACTGATGTGCTTCCTCTAATATCATTCTTTTCATTTCTGCATCATCAAGATTACACAATCTATCTCTGTACCATAGAATGCCATTATCCCTCACATAAAAGTCTCGACTCTCCCCCTTCTGACAAACCAACACAATTTTCTAAATTCTCTCATCTACCAACTGAGCCTCCCTAATATGATCCAATAAGACGTACCTCAACTGCAACTGAGCCATCAAAGCACCATCATCAGAAGATTCAAATCTAGTGTGCAATGCTCTCAACTCAACAAGCAACGAGAGCGACTAAGCAGTCAAACCTGCCAAAGATTTCTGACTCAAGGCATCAGCAACAACATTTGCCTTACCAGGATGATAATCAATCAAATAGTCATAGTCTTTAATCAACTCTAACCACCACCTTTGCCGAAGATTTAGCTCTCTCTGAACACCCAGGTATTTCAAACTCTTGTGATCTATGTAATGGTCAATATGTTAAACAGGAACGTTTTAACAAATATTGAAAAATGCATAGTGTATAGTGACAAAAGTGTTGTGGATAAATGTTATACGTAATGAATAGTACATGGTATATCTTAAACCTTTACTGAAAAGAGTATTTTTACTATTTTATGAGATGAAAACTCGATTTAAAATCAACGGTTAAGAATGAGGGTGCACCATAGTTATTATGAGCATTCCCTCACTAGATTAAACATATTATATATATATATGTGTGTGTGTATATGTGTAAGTGTGTGGAAAATTTCTGATTTCCTTCTTCTCTCCATGCCATCATCACCATCTTCACTCCTTTCTTCTTCCTTCTTTCCATGATTTGAATCAAAACTTAAGATTAAGTGGGAAAAGTGGTGATTATCAACAAGGTATGTGCTTTTGATTTATACTTTACAAAATTATGACTTTTTACAAGTTTAAATGATTTAATTGATTGATTGAGTTATGTATAATGATATATTTATGAGAAGTGAAGGATTTGATTATGTTTTTATCCATATGAATTGGTTAAAAGTTTAATTAAATGAAAATATTTGATATGAATTCTTTTTCTATCAAAACTTTGAGTTTGATACATTTTGATCTTAGATCTTAAACATGTTTGTGTTTAATGAAGTTAAAAGTGCAGAATACATGAGTTTACTTCGAAATAGACCCAAAATGAATGCCACAGTCTTGGAAAATGAGTGCCGCGGTCGTGGCAAATGGGTGCCACGATCGTGGCAAAGGAGGGCCAGGACCGTGGGATTGAAAGTGTGATTGTGCCTTCAAAAATTTTGATAAAACAAAATAGTTCTCAATGCCACGACCGTGGCCCTTGAAGGCCACGACCGTGGGGATTTTAAAACAAAGTGGATAGACTCGTTTGCTATCCCACGGTCATGGGGTTGTGAGGCCACGACCGTGGGGACCTAAATAGTGTTTTTGGCTTGTAATTTGTGATCTACGAGCCTAGTATGAGACTAATATGTGAATAATTTTATTAAAAATTCATGTGTATGTGTTAAATGCATGAAAAAGAGTGAGAAACTTTAGATAAGTGACAAATATATATCATACTAAATGTTGCTAAGAGTAATATACCAAGGTCATGGTATAAACAAGTGAAATGATATAAACAAGTGCTTATATAAACAAGTGAGTGTTTATATAAACAAGTGTTAATCAATGACATGAGACTAATATGTGTATAATCCATACTTTTGTGTTAATGTGTTAAATATATGAAAACGAGTGATAAACTTTAGATACGTGACACACATATATATCCTACCAAATGTTGATAAGAGTATAGTATCAATGAAAGGAAATAAACAATGTAGTGTTCATCAAAATTAATGAATTGCCCAAATCATATTAAATTTATAGCTAGCTTTGGATTGAATGGTTAACCAAAGGATGGATAGCCATAGTGATAGTGGGCACCTCGTGCCTTTAATGGACACATTGTGTTATTAGAGGTAGTGGGCATAATTGCCATTATAAATTCTTGAGATTGCTATACTAACATGTTATCCAAACCTATGATCTAAGTTTAGTATGTTTGGGCATAATTAATAAAAATATATGTGAACATGATAGTTGAAAGAAATGTAAAATAATAATATAAGTCAATTACTTGAAATTGAAGTATTGTGTTATAGTGTAAAAGTGAATGGTAATATATATATTAATGCTTACAAGTGAAAGTCCTAATGCACGTAATGGTAATGTTATGCTCAATGTATTGAATTAATCAAAGAATTAAAAGTGCATATAATGCTATGAGATACAAAGTGCTCCAAAGTATATCAAATGATTGAAAGTGTATAGCATGATGTGAGATACAAAGAACTCTCAAGTATAGTACTAAAATGAAGTGATGAAAAATATAGATTGAATGAAATGATACTAGAAGTGAACTTGAAAAGAAAGACTTATTGAAAAACAAAATAAGTGTATTGAGAACAATGTTATCAAATAAGAAAACAGGTCTTGAATAAACTGCTTCTCAATGAGAATAGAGGCAATACCGAAAGTATTGTATTATATGATACTTTATACAGGGATAGCTCTTATTTTGTGTAATCAGCATGGTATATTGACTTGTTACTAAAATTAGTTTATATATGGAAATACTTCTTAAAACTAAATGTTATTACTATATTTTCATAAGTATATTTCTTTAATATTAAGTGATAAAATATGTGTATACAAGCACCACTAAGCTTTGTTTAGCATATTAGAATTATTTTCTGACACGCAGATATCAGGACATCAGAGCAAGATAAGAACAGATGAAGATCTTGTATTATTGTATTCATAAGTTATAAGGTGTATGTATATAGATACTTCAATTTAGCTATTTAAGAGTTTGTATAAAATTTGTAAACATAAGAAGATTTATGTATTTAAAGAATGAAGTTTGAGATTCTAGTGAATGAGTATATTGAAAGAAATGTATTGTTTATTTATTTAATTTGATGAACTTATGAAGTTTATCTGATTGATAATTTCTATTTGGATTATTAGAGTTATTGGAAATTGGTCTAAATGTTGGACCTATAAGTGTTGTGATATACATATTTTATTATTATTTGAAAAATTTTATTTATGAAGAGAGTTTTCTCTGAATTGATTGGAGCATGGAAAATATATAGCATAACATTCTCTGATAGTTCAATTGAGAATTGTCAGGGGATGTTACAATCTGTATAAATGAAACACTTTTCCCCATACAAATAATGCCGCCAAATCTTCAAGGCAAAGACTATTGCTACTAATTCCAAATCATGCGTTGGATAATTCAGCTCATGCGGTTTCAACTGTCGATAGGCATAAGCGATAACTCTACCCTCCTGCATCAAAACACAACCTAAACCATTGTGTGAAGCATCACTATATATCACATATGGTTTACCTTCCACAGGCAGGGTAAGGACAGGAGCTTGAGTTAACATCTCCCTCAACTGCTCAAAACTCACCTGACACTAATCTGTCCACACAAATTTAACTTCTTTTTGAAGTAATTTGGTGAGTGGTGTAGCTATTATAGAAAAACCCTTCACAAACCGATGATAATAGCCTGCCAATCCCAGTAAACTTCTAACCTCTGTCACAGTCTTCGATGGACTCCAATTCAAGATAGCCTTAATTTTACTTGGATCAACTCTAATACCCTCTACTGAAATCACATGACCAAGAAAAGCTACCTGATCAAGCCAGAACTCACACTTAGATAGCTTAGCATACAACTGCTTTTCTCTCAGAGTCTGCAATACGATCCGCAAATGCCTATCATGATCCTCCTCATTACGCGAATACACCAAGATATCATCAATGAAGACCACCACAAACTGATCTAAATATGGTCTGAATACCCTGTTCATCAAATCCATAAAAGCTACTGGTGCATTCGTCAATCCAAAGGGCATCACCAGAAACTCATAATGCCCATACCTCGTACGAAAAGCTGTCTTGGGTACATCCACATCTCTGACTCTCATCTGATTGTACCCTAATCTCATATCAATCTTAAAGAATACAGCTGCTCCCTTCAACTGATCAAAGAGATCATCTATCCGAGGCAAAGGATACTTGTTCTTGATGGTAACCTTATTCAACTGCCTATAATCAATACACAATCTCATGGTGCCATCCTTCTTCTTCACAAACAACACAGGCGCTCCTCACGGGGACACACTAGGGCGGATAAACCCTTTATCCAATAACTCCTGCAACTGCACCTTCAACTCTCTCAACTCAGCAGGTGCCATCCGATAAGGGCTAATAGAGATAGCAGTGGTACCAGGCAATAAATCGATACCAAACTTCACTTCTCTCTCAGGAGGTAGCCCTGGCAACTCATCAGGAAAAATATCTGAAAACTCGGCAACTGTGGGTATATTTTCAAGCAGGGATCCCACTACTCTAGTAACTACAACATGAGCAAGATGAGCCTCACATCCCTTCCGAATCATTCTCCCAGCTGAAACAGCTGAAACAAACATAGATGAAAGATACCTCTGCTCACTAGATACTATAACATCCCTACCATCCCGTGTTCTCAAAGTAACACATTTCTTCTGACAGTCTACCATAGCCCCATGCTTGGATAACCAATCCATGCCCAAAATCAGATCATATTCCCTAAAAGGCATCTCAATCAGGTCACCGAGAAAGTCCTCATCTTGAACAACAACTGGACTATCTCGGTGCACCCTGCTCACCACAACACTATGCCCTAAAGGATTTGTCACTAAGACATCAAATCCTAGGGACTCATAATGCAATTCAGACACAGGCAAGATGGATGCACTTATGTATGAATGCGTAGATCCAGGATCTAATAGAGCAAGTACTGAAATACCAAATAAAGAAAATGTACCCATAATGATGGCTTAAGCATTCGGCTGCCTCTGCATCACATAAACCAGCTGAGATGGCCCAGCCTCATCAGGTCTACTGCCTCCGGATGTAGAGCCTCCTCTCTGACTAAACCCAAGTCGACCACCTCTACTAAAACCTCTGCCACCACGACCACCTTTGACACTGGGTCGAGAAGATGCAGTATCTACCTGCCTAACCTCTGGTGGCTCGGGACAATCTCTGATAAAATAGTCTGATGACCCACATCTAAAACACACTCCCGAAGCACCTCTCCACTAGTAGAAACCTCCGTGTACTCTACCACAATGAACGCAAGTTGGTGGAGTAGGTCTCTGAGCCACTGGAGTCGGAGCACTAGCCACTGAAACTGCAGGTCTTTGCCTTTGTCCCTGCTGCTGTACTGACCAGCCAAACTGCCCCTGACTCCTACTAAACCTCTGAAAATGTCCCCCTCGGCCTCTCTTCACTGATGAAGATCCTACCTCACTCTGGGGTCTCCTAACTCTGGTCTCCTTAACCCTTGCAGCTACTGCAAGATTCTGTGCCCTTTCAACACTCCTGGCAGCTGCAACTAACTGGAAAAAAGCCTAATACCAAGAACCTGCAATGATGCACATGATAGAGGGTCTCAGTCCCTCCTCAAACCTCCTGCACCTGTCAAACTCGTCAGAAATGATCCCATCAGCATAGTGACTCAATTGGATAAACTCGATCTCATACTCTGTCACTGTCCTGGCATCCTATCTCAAACACAGGAACTCCATCTTCTTTGCATCTTTATACTCTCTTAAAGTATACTTCTTCTCAAATTCCCTCAGAAAATCATCATAGGTCAGGACTGGTGGATCATCCAGAGCTTGTGGAACCGTCTTCCACCAATCATATGCATCTCTCTGCAGAAGAGATCTGGCATAATCAAACTTCTCTTCTGGACTAGCCTGTAACTGAATAAATATCCTCTAAACCTGGTCTAGCCACTGCTCTACTACAATAAGATTTGTAGTACCAACAAAGTCCTCAGCTCCATACTTTCTCAGTTTATCATACTGCCTCAGCGGCAACTGTGGCTGTGGCGGCTGCGGAACTAGAGCCTGCCTCAACAACTCTACCATATGTCATACCCAGCCAGGCAGAATCTCATCACCTGCTAGTCTCACAGACACAGAAATAGATGCCTCACCAGCAGATACAACTCTAGCTCCATCTCTACCCTCATCTGGAGCCACACTCTCAGCACTACCCTCAGCAGCCTGATGCGGCCGAGACGCCATAACTACCTATATCTGCAAACAAAGCAGAAAATACTATATCAGAGATCAGAAACTGCCAGTGCCAATTCATGTATTACAATTAAAAACTATTTTTCAAATCCCCCATTTTCTCTCTCTATCATCCCCACCTAGGTCGAGAACCTCAAACCTAGGCTCTGATACCAAAACAAATGTAATACCCTTATACCCTATATATGTACAAAACATATTTCTAGCATATGTAAAATATGCATATACAGTACAAAAATGTCACAGACGGATTTACTAATTTTTTTTTTTACATTTCCAATTTAAAATTTCAAATTCTAAATATATAAAAATTAAATAGAATATAAATATTATTTACTTATTATAAGAACCCAAAATAAATAATATATATAAAAATCTCTGGAAAAAATTCGCCAGAGTTTTGTCTATATTTTGGACATCCCAAAATTTATCAAAACACAACCTGCAAAAAAGAAAACACTCTCAAATAATTTCCAATCACCATCTCAACCATACTTCTCAATTTCACCAAGTTTCTAAAACATTTATACATATAGATATATATAATTTAAAACACACTTACTCTCGCATTTCAAATACCTTGACCCAAATATTTTTTATAATATACAATATGTAAAATTCAAAACATAATATATTATGTATAAAACTCAAAATGTACAATAACGTAAAAATATATACATGCTGCTGGCAGTGTTTCTGATCTCGGTAACAACTCAACAAGCTTAACTACTAGTCTAGACCTGACCTGGTCTAGAGGAACTCTCTAGCTCAGCTGGGTCTACCCTGTCACCTGCTCGATGGAAACAATCGCGCTAAGCCGAAGCCTAGTGGTACAAACTTTGATAATAACAATATAACTCAATGCAATACCAAATGCAGAATCAATATAGATGTCACATCAATCCACTTTCTTATATTTTTCAAATATTTCATAAGCACAACTCATAACATTATATTACTCAGTTGTATCATAATTCATAATTCACATTAAAATAAAGACAAGCATGGGCCTAAAAAGGATCTAATATGCTATTCAAATTTCAGAGTTACTGCTTTGGTCCATAATGACACCATGTGTCTAGCCCCGTAGGCAATATATCCATGGATAATTTAACAACCCCAGTCTCTTGGACCTCAACCCGGCTAAACCCTTAGGCCCCAGTATTTTGGTCCTCAACCCGGCTAGACTGCTACAGTTTTTGAGGCTTAAGACCCAATCTTTTTACCCCAAAAATATCATATTTATCAGCTGGCTTGGCTTATGACCCGGTCTTTTCACCATTCCAGTGTGTAGCTCGTAGGCAATCATAGGCATGCTGCCAAAACAAAAACTCTGAAAATTGAATAACATACTAGGCACACAATTTATTCATTTTTCTCATTATTAATCTCTTTCTCATTTTTACATATTCAATCTAGGCACATTGCCTTATTTTCACATTTTTTTCTCACTATTCTCATTTTTCACATCTTTCTCATTTTTCTCACTTTTCTCACTTTTATCAATATCAATTCATTTCATTATTACACATATCTTTTTTTTTTTGCATTCACAACACATTACCCAATTACTTTGGGTATTTTCACATAATATGCATATTTCACATGTTACACAAATTAGCCATTATCAATGGCTTTTCACAATGCTTTTAGCACATTTATGACATTACAAATGTCATAGCATATTATTCATACACAATCAATGAACCAAGTAGCTTAACACATTTTTCAACCAAAATGTGTTAAGTCCAAATGTTATGCAAATATAGACATTATGTTCAAAGTTTGTACATACCTCCACTAGCAACCCAAAGCAAGCTAAAAACAACCTTCAATCCAATCTTTCTAACTTGCCCTTCACCACTTGGATGAAGCAAATCAACCTCCCTCAATGTCTAAACCAAACGTGATAACAAATAATCATTTAGTATCACATTTAATGGCATTTCCAACATTAAACCATAATTACACATCACTCCTACAAATTTCCAAAAATTTAGCCTTTCCTTACTTCAATATTAGAATTTCATTCTACTACAATTAAATTAGTGTTTTAAGTTTATTTATATTATTAAAATCATATTTTAATACATTTTAATTATTTACATTATAAAAATACACTCTTATACACAAAATCTCAAAAATGGCATAACCTTCCCCCATTGAAGGTTTTCCATTCCAACACAATCCATTACTCATTCCAAGCTTATATTCATCACTTTTAACACTAAACAACATGCTTAAACAAATAAAATCACACAATTCAACCACTTTGAAAAATCACTTTTTCAAAACCCTAAATCTCCACTTCCATTCTCAAACTCCAACCCAACACCACCAAATTTAATATTTGACTTTAAAATACTTGTTTATGAATCAAAACAACTCATTTGGAATCAATTTGCACAATTAAAGTTCATGTTTTCAAAATCCCAAAAATCCATAACCCTAAATTCTCTCTCTTCACTATTCTTTGACCAAACTCCATCATCTCTTCAATCTAACCTTAGAATCATTGTTAACTACCCAAAATAACATCATACACACCAATTCCAACAATTATAACATACTACATCAAAATCTCAAAACTCACATAATCCAAATTTCCAAGGAATTCAAATAAAAGAGATGTAAACTTACTAATTTTGGTGGAAATCACCAAAAATCCATTTGAAACTTCTTAATTCCTTCAATTTATGGAGTATGGAAGAAGTAAAATCCTTGGTCTTCAAACTCCCATGGAAAACATGTCCTTGAAGAAGAAGAAGAAGAAGAAGATGAAGACTTTTATATTCTTTTCCTTTTCATCTTTTTTTTTTAACCACATATATATATATATATTAAAATAATTTAATATTTAATTATTTAATTATTTTTTTAATAAATTAAAAGTCTTAATTTCTATCTTCCATTCAAAATTAATTTGTTTTTGAATTATTTTATTAATTTTGAATTTATAAGATTTAATTACCAAAATACCCTTTTCTTTTAAAAAGTGTTGACTTTTATATATGTTATGTATTTTTTGCATATATATCACATATATATTCCACTTTTTCATTTAAAATCCCTTCATTTTTCATTTAAAACCATTAATTTAATTTATCATTTTAAATTATAATTTATTTTATCCAATTTTTCTAAAAATTAAAAATTTTCAAAAATTTTAGGATGTTACAAAAATGGTGTCTCACCATAAAAGGAAGCAACCATCATCATCTTCATCATCTTCTTCAAAAAGAATGGCTCTCCAAACTAGAGGATTCTTTTCCAACAAGGTATGTAAGTGAAGAATAACTTAATTATCTTCAAATTAGAGAGAATTTTACTAGGTATATGCAAAACCTAGGATGGGATAGATTTATTTTCCTCAAACTTTTGCAATTTCAAGAACTTATAATTAAATTTCTAGCCTCTTTGAATGTTGAAAGAGATTTGCACTGGGCTAGGATTCAAATTGCTTAGGAAATCATATGTGATTGATATTGTGCACTTAAATGATATGTTTGGTTTTAATCAAGAGGGGAAAAAAATCTGTGCCAAAGGGTTTTAAGCAACAATTTGTGTGGGGACTATTAGGATCGGGCAGGATGTATGTGGCCAAATCGGCTAAAGCAACAAAATTGATAAATCCTGCTTTGCGTTATTTGCACCGTTTTATGTCTTGTGGATTCTTTGCTAAGATGAAAAATCCAAGAGTAGTTGAACATAGCGAACTATTTTTCTTGGATTGTGCTACTAATGCTATACCTGTGAGCACCGAATATTGGTTAACCTATGTTTTTTATAGTATGGCTAGGAAGAAAAAAGGAGCAATTTGTATTGGTGGATTGGTGACCACCCTTGCCATTGCACTTGATGACACTACAAAAAACAAGCGCAATCAGCGACGCATTCTGCGACAACTCTTATTTCGTCGCTGATTAGCGACTTTATCAACGACAACTTTACGACAAAGAATCAACATAAGCGTCTTTCCAACATTCCGTCGCTGCATGGGTCGCTAAATGTGTCGCTGATTAACGACAAAAAAATAGTCGTAGAATCTGTCGCTGAATAGCGATAAAAGGTCGTTTCTCGCTGAATGCGTCGCTGAATTTTGCGCCAAATTTTGGCACCGACAATCAGCGACGACGTTACGACTAATTTACGACAAATTAGCAAAGAATGTGTTTATTTTTTATTGGAAAGTTTTTTGTCGCTAATTAGTCGCTAAATGGCTTGCTGATTTGCGAGAAAAATAGTTAGTCGCTGAATTATCATTAATTTGCGAGAATATAGCGATGGATTAGCGAGAAATTAATTTTATTTTCTATTTTAAAGTAATTGGTCGCTAATTAGTCGCTAAATGGCTCGCTGATTTGTGAGAAAAATAGTTAGTCGCAGAATTATCGTTAATTTGCGAGAATATAGCGACGGATTAGCGAGAAATTAATTTTATTTTCTATTTTAAAGTAATTGGTCTCTAATTAGTCGCTAAATGGCTCGATGATTTGCGAGAAAAATAGTTAGTCGCAGAATTATCATTAATTTGCGAGAATATAGCGACCAATTAGCGAGAAATTAATTTTATTTTCTATTTTAAAGTAATTGGTCGCTAATTAGTCGCTAAATGGCTCGCTGATTTGTGAGAAAAATAGTTAGTCGCAGAATTATCGTTAATTTGCGAGAATATAGCGACGGATTAGCGAGAAATTAATTTTATTTTCTATTTTAAAGTAATTGGTCTCTAATTAGTCGCTAAATGGCTCGATGATTTGCGAGAAAAATAGTTAGTCGCAGAATTATCATTAATTTGCGAGAATATAGCGACCAATTAGCGAGAAATTAATTTTATTTTCTATTTTAAAGTAATTGGTCGCTAATTAGTCGCTAAATGGCTCGCTGATTTGCGAGAAAAATATTTAGTCGCAGAATTATCGTTAATTTGCGAGAATATAGCGACCAATTACCGAGAAATTAATTTTATTTTCTATTTTAAAATACATGATATACATGGTTTAAGTTACTGGAGATATACATGGTTGCCGGGTCGCGAGGAACAACCCTAGTATCTCTCATCTGTTGTTTGCAGATGATTCCTTCTTCTTATACAGGGTTAATGTCTTAGAGTGCGCAAAGGTCTGGCAATTATTATCAATGTCTTAGAGTGCGCAAAGGTCTGGCAATTAAAAAAGGAGTTTCTTCAAATTATTCTAAAAAATAAAAATATTTTTAAAAATATATATTTTTCTTTTTCAATTTTAAAAATACTCTTTTTTAATTTTTAATTTTAAAAATACTCCTTTTAGAAGTATATTTTGAATAAACATTTAATATATTAAATATATATTTAATTTTTAAAAGTATATATTAAATATATTTTTAGTATATTAAAAATATTAAAAAATATAAAATATTTTAAAAAGTTAAAAAAATATATTATGCAGCGTAAATTTCTCAAAAAAAATTAAAAAAAAATGTGTTATATGGTATAATTTCGATTTAACTCCTATATCTTCTCTTCTTCCCCTCAATAAAATACCACTTCTCTCTCTTTTTGGCAACTCTTTGATCAGTGAAAGAGTGATGATATATGGGAGCTTATTAATATTTGTTTTTGTTCACAATCGGGTCCAAAACTCCAGCTAAAAACGAGCTCTTTTGTTTTTGTTTCTCATAAAACAGAGAACACTTTGATTTCTAATGTCTCTCTACCTCTTTATTTCTCATGTTCTCTTATCAAATCTCTACACCAAAATGTTGTCGTCTCGTAAGCTTCTCTTTACTCTCCTCTGTTGCTCTACTAGATCCTTACTCTCCGAATCTCTTCTCACTCGTTCTCTTCTTGCAATACGATGTGCGATTCGATGAATGTTTGTTTCCAAGAGCTTCGATGAGATTTGAGATAAGAGAAGAAGGTAAGAAATTTTTTTCCCGAGCAAATAATTAAATTATTAAGCAAAAGGAAAAAAAAATTCAAACCCAAATATTTCTGTTCATCAAATCAGTAGCTTGTGATTTTTACTGTGCAAATAATTAGTCTTTATATGCTTTCTATAATATCCCAAACTGTGCCTTAGAAGTTGTGATATTATTGTTATAAGGGGATTGAACGTATATATGTTAAGTTGATAAGATAAGAAAATTTAAGAGAGAATGTTTATGTGTTGTTTGAAAAGAAAGCAATGTGTGGAGAGAATGTATATTTAGTGTATATGGCAATATATATAACATATATGTTGGTCAAATGGAAAGTCAAGAAAAGAAGATATTTATTTTGTGGATTGTGAAATTACTAAAAAGGGTATTTGATTATAAAGAAAGAAAGTTTTGGTGAAAGATATTTTAGTAATTATTATTATTATATATATATATTTTGGGGATAAGAACAAAGAAAAGAAGATTCTTTCTTCTTCTTCTTCTTCTTCTTCTTCTTCGTGTACGAGAGAGAGAGAGAGAGAGAGAGAGAGAGATGATTTATACACCAAATTCTTAAGGATTTTTAGAGGATTGAAGATGGAGATGAGGATTTGACAAGATATTTAAGTAAGTTTCTTCTTGATTCTCTTGTTTCTTTGAGTTGTGTGGATATTTGATTGGGTTTGGTGATTGATGATTGTTGGTAAGTTATGTGTGTGTGTGTTGAATTGGTAATTTGATGGTGATAATATGATTAATTGATATGGATGATGATGAATTGTTGAGTAAGGGTTTAGTTTAATGAATTTGGGGATTTGATTAATTAATACATGGATGATGTTTATAATGATGATTGGTGTGTGTTTTAAGTGTTGTTGGTGTTTTTGTAAGTTTGTTATGGTTTTGGGTGTGTTTGGTGAAGATTGTTTGGAGTGGATGATGGCTAAAAGAAGTGTTTTGTTAGATGTTGTTTTGTGTTGATCGGAATCTGGGTTTTTAGCCTGACACGCCCATGGTCACGGCCAGATTGTTAGGCGTGTCGTTGGTTCTGTTTTTGGGGTTTGTAACACGAGCAGTGACACGCCCATGTCACTGAGCGTGTCACAAGTTCTGTGTGACAGTAGAATTGACACGACCAGTAACACGCCCGTGTTATTGAGCGTGTCATAGCTACTGTGAGTTTGGAGAATTGACACGGCCATGAACACGTTCATGTTGTGGGACGTGTCAATATGTTTGAGATACAGAAGGTATTACACGCCCAGTGACACGCCCGTGGTTATGAGCGTGTCAATGTTTCTGTATTGGGGAGTTAGGGCACGATCAGGAACACGCCCGTGTGGGTGAGCGTGTCATGTGTTGAGTTTGCTCTAGTTGATTCTTATTTATATTATCTCATGTGTATGATCACTTTTGGATTAGGTTTTTAAGAGATTGAATGGCCCTAATCCAAATATTGAAGAATCTAAGGAAGAGAAGTCTAAGTGGGTGTGAGTTTCTTTGAAGGTAAGTACAAAACCTTATTTGCTTATATATATTTATATGACTTGGAACATTAGTACATTTGATGATAAATGTATTAAGTAATCTATTATATAATTGATAAATATGTATATAAATAATGTATATGTTATGAAATACAAAAGATATGAGGGTATAATCAAATATGTGAAATGTGAAAGCATCCAATGTATATATGTGTTATGAAAGGTGAAAGGTGTGAGGATAGGATAATGCAATTGATTGTGTATACTTGAATGATGAATGGTTATGTATATATATATATATATATAAGATGAAGTATGAAATGTGTAACACCCCCACATCCAATGCACACACACTACAATCACAACAATGTAGCATAAGTGCACCAAACATAGGGATGCTACGGTTTTCTTCAACATTCAAAACATTTTAAACTTGATACAATACCCTAATCATTATACATTATAGAAATTAAGTCATTGACTTAAAATATAAACATGTTAGATATACATATATACATTGAAATATTACACAGCGGAAGTTATAAATTAGGTACATATTTACATTATAAACATTACTTTACAAAATATAAAAGAAGTATACATGATTGGCAAGTCTGCTCTGATCTTTAAGTCCTCAAAAATCAACTCTTCACTGTCTACTCTCACTCGGTCTTGATGAACTCTCGGGTTCAACTCTACCAACTCTATTACTTGCGCGATCAAACACTATCGCGCTAAGCCAACGACTTAGTAAGATAAAACATGCTAATGTTTTGCTTTGATGCAATGCAATGCCAATTCTCAATCCATATTATACATGTAACATCATATATGCAAAACTAACAACATGCCTTTACATTTCATAACTCAACATAAATAGACATATCATATTTCAACATCTTATCATATACCTCATTAGTATTCATTTAATCATTCATAATCAACATTAAGCAAAGATAAGCATGGGCCCAAGACACACTAATATGCCATTCAATTTTCAGAGTTAATGTTTTGGTTCTATCATCACATTTATCAATATCATAAACCCAACTAGGCTTCAAGGATTAGGTTCAACCAAGCTTCAAGGGGAGCAAAGCATGCTAAGCTTCAACCCAACTTGGCTTCAAGAACCAACCCAACCTAGCTTCAAGGGTGGTAACATCTCAATTAGGCTTCAAGGATTCAATCCAACCTAACTTCAAGAGATTGTTACACTTATTAGGCATGCCACCAACAACCAACTCTGAAAATGGAATAACACATTAGCCACACAATTCATTTATTATTCAATTATCATTTCCATTCTCAATTCTCAACAACATTTAGGCAAACATGCCTTATTTCTTTCAATTGCATCACATCATAGCCAACCACAATGGCATTGTCTCATATCATGTCTTATTTGAATTATCATTGCATCTTTGATATACATTTCAATATTCATTACTCATGAAACACATTACCATTTACAATGCATAACATAACATTATTCAATCTCAACAATGCAATTAGGGTAAAGAACAATTGATATGATTCATAGCTTTAGAACCTTACACATGTAATTGATTATATCATTCATTGATTCAAGTGTATTTAAAATGTTTAGGGTTAGGTTTAGGGACCAACCTACCCTTTGAGAACCAAAGCAATGCAAAAAGAACAAGGAAGTAAAACCTTAACCTACACAATTGAGGGACACGGGCAGCCACTTAAGGGACACGGCCAAGCTTGTGGCCGTGTCACTCAACCCAATTAGACAGTAAGCAACACGGGCAAGGGACACGGCCAAGCTTGTGGCCGTGTCTCTCAACCAAACTTTGGCAGTAGCAAACACGGCTTGGGGACACGGCCGTGTCTCCCAAAAATCAATCCAACACCTTCAAAATTTCATGTCTTGGCCGTGTTTCCCATAGCTTTTGGCCGTGTCACCCATAATCAAAACCCTAACCAAAGCCAACACTTTCCAAATTGCATTTAAACTCAATATACATCATACCACATGCTTCAAATGAACATAATCAATGTTCTAAACACACATTCATTACAATAATCACTTTAAAACACATTAATATCACAATTAAACAAACACCATCTCAAAACCCTAATTAATCACCATCCTTTTTCATCTTTCAAAAACAACATCCATTTAAACATATAATCTTCACAATCAACCCAACACTAATTCCATCTTTTAACTTACAATCAATTTTAACACTTAAAAACATAACACAAACTCATCTCATCATCACACCAACAAAACCTAATTCCTTTCTCACACCACTTCAAAAGAATTGAAGAAATTAAAGAGAAGATCTTACCTTATATGAAGAAATTCCACAAATCTTTCACCAAATCTCTCAATTCCTTCATCAATTGAGTATAGCATCAAGAACACTTCTCTTTCCCCCTGGTTGTTGGAGAGCCGGCCACCTCTTCAAGAAAAGAAAAGAAAATGCACAAGTCAACCTCTCTTTCCTTCTTTTAATCTCCACCATGCATTTCATCCAAACAATTACCAAAATGCCCTCAAACATATAACTAACCTTTTGTCTTATATAAGCCCATATATGTACTTACACACTCAACAATAAAATATCTTCTTCCACTAACCAACACCTTGACTCTTCTTTGACCCATTTATATGTTATATATATCAACATATACACAACATATACCATTCTCTCTAAACCCTAAATCCTTCCCAAAACACAAATACTTTTCTTTTCTCAATTCTTTATCTTGCAATTTAAAACAACCACAATAACAACAACATACAAAACTTCTAGGGCATAAATGAGGATATTACAATTCTCCCCCTCTAAAAAGAAATTTCGTCCTCGAAATTACCTGATATCAAGGCCGAAACAGCTGAGGATATTGCTCTCGCATGGTTTGCTCATTCTCCCAAGTTGCTTCTTCTTTTGCATGATTCTTCCAAAGAATTTTCACTAATGGCACTCTCTTGTTCCTCAATTCTTTCACTTCCCGTGCCAAGATAGCAACTGGTTCCTCTTCAAATGTCAAGTCTGGGC
The DNA here is from genome assembly GCA_947685225.1 of Garcia nutans. Taxonomy (NCBI): domain Eukaryota; kingdom Viridiplantae; phylum Streptophyta; class Magnoliopsida; order Malpighiales; family Euphorbiaceae; genus Garcia; species Garcia nutans. The sequence goes on from CANTUV010000013.1 coordinate 34,385,558, forward strand.
TCACTTCAATAGATTCAAATGGCAACACATGAGATGGATCCGACCTGTACCTTCTCAACATAGAAACATGAAACACATTATGAATACGATCCAACTCAGGTGGCAAAGCAAGCCGATAAGCCACTGGCCCAACTCTTTCCAATACTTCATATGGTCCAATGAAACGAGGACTTAATTTCCCTTTCCGACCGAACCTCAAAATTTTCTTCCAAGGAGATACCTTCAAAAATACCTTATCCCCAACATCAAACTGAATATCTCTCCTTTTCAGATCCGCATAAGACTTCTGTCGGTCCGAAGCTGTTTTCAATCTGCCTCGAATCAACTTCACTTTCTCTTCAGTTTCTTTAATCAAATCAGGCCCAATTAACTTGCTATCACCAAGTTCACTCCAACAAAGAGGTGTTCTGCACCGTCTGCCATACAATGCCTCGAATGGAGCCATTCCGATGCTGGATTGGTGACTGTTGTTGTAAGCAAACTCCATAAGAGGTAAGAATCTATCCTAACTTCCAGAGAAATCGATGACACAGCTTCTCAACATATCCTCAACAATCTGTATCACCCTCTCAGACTGTCCATCCGTCTGTGGATGAAAAGCAGTACTGAAGTGTAGTCGAGAACCCAAAGCTCTGTGCAAACTCTTCCAAAATCTTGAAGTAAACCTGGGATCTCGATCAGACACCAAAGAAGTTGGAACACCATGCAATTTCACAATCTCCTGGATGTACAGCTCAGCCAACCTCTCCAAAGAATAATCCATCCGAACGGGGAGGAAATGAGCTGTCTTAGTCAATCTATCCACAATCACCCATATGACATCATGTTTCCTTTGTGTCAATGGCAAACCAGACACAAAGTCCATGGTCACTCTATCCCACTTCCATTCTGGCACTGACAACGGTTGAAGCAACCCAGTTGGAACTTGATGCTCTGCTTTAACCTTCTGACAAGTGAGACATTTCGATACAAACTCAGCAACGTCTCTCTTCAACCCAATCCACCAGTAATGCTGTCTCAAATCATGATACATCTTGGTGTTGCCCGGATGCATAGAAAACATCGACTGATGTGCCTCTTCCAAAATGACCCTCTTCAAATCAGCATTATCGGGTACACACAATCTGTTCTTGAACCATAGGCTCCCATCATTCCTTACAACAAAATCTCTACTCTCTCTACTCTGACAATCTGCAATAATCTTCTGAATCTTCTTATCAGTCAACTGAGCCTCTTTGATCTGATCCAACAAAACCGGCTTCAATTGCAACTGTGCCAATAATGCACCATCATCACAAAGTACAAAACTGGCACGCAAAGCTCTCAACTCAACAAGCAACGAGAGCAAGTAAACTGTTAAACTAGCTAAAGACTTCCGACTTAAGGCATCAGCAACTACATTTGCTTTACCTGGATGATAATCAATCAAGCAGTCGTAGTCTTTAATCAATTCCAACCATCTCCTCTGCCGAAGGTTGAGCTCTTTCTGAACACCCAAATACTTCAAACTTTTGTGATCAGTGTAAATGAAACATTTCTCTCCAAACAGATAATGGCGCCAAATCTTTAATGCAAACACAATGGCTGCCAATTCCAAATCATGGGTGGGGTAGTTAAGCTCATGCGGTTTCAACTGACGAGATGCATAAGCTATAACTTTCCCTTCCTGCATCAACACACATCCCAAACCACTATGTGAAGCATCACTGTAGATCACATATGGTTTGCCTTCTACAGGTAAAGTAAGAACAGGCGCTTGAGTCAACATATCTCTCAACTGCTCAAAGCTAGCCTGACACTGATCCGTCCACACAAATCTCACTCCCTTACGAAGCAATCTGGTGAGTGGAGTAGCTATCAAAGAAAACCCTTTCATAAACCGTCGGTAATAGCCTGCCAAACCCAGAAAACTTCTAACCTCTGTCACTGACTTGGGTGGACTCCAATTCAAAATTGCTTCAACTTTACTCGGATCAACTCTGATGCCTTCTGCTGAAACAATATGTCCAAGAAAAGCTACTTGATCTAACCAGAACTCACATTTCGACAATTTGGCAAATAACTGCTTCTCTCTCAAGATCTGCAACACAATCCGCAGATGCATATCATGTTCCTCTTCATTCCTCGAATACACCAGAATATCATCGATGAAGACCACAACAAACTGATCCAAATAGGGCCTAAACACCCTATTCATCAAATCCATAAAAGCTGCAGGTGCATTCGTCAGACCAAAAGGCATAACTAAAAATTCATAATGCCCATACCTGGTCCGAAATGCGGTCTTCGGAACATCTTCAGCTTTGACTCTCAGCTGATGGTACCCAGATCTCAGATCAATTTTAGAAAACACAGCTGCATCCTTCAATTGATCAAAGAGATCATCGATTCTAGGCAAAGGATATTTATTCTTAATTGTCACCTTGTTCAATTGCCTATAGTCGATACATAACCTCATGGTACCATCTTTCTTCTTCACAAACAGCACAGGAGCTCCCCAAGGAGAAACACTGGGGCGAATGAATCCCTTATCCAACAGCTCCTGTAATTGCACTTTTAACTCTCTTAGTTCTGCTGGTGCCATTCTGTAAGGAGTAATCGAGATAGGAGTGGTACCAGGCAACAATTCAATACCAAACTCCACCTCTCTCTCAGGCGGCAATCCTGGCAACTCCTCAGGAAAAACATCAGGGAACTCTGCAACTGTGGCAATGCTATCAATAGGAGAACTTCTTACTCTAGTATCTATCACATGAGCAAGATAAGCTTCACATCCCTTTCTAATCAACCTCCTGGCTGCAATAGCTGAAACAAATAAGGAGGCTAACTGTTCCTGCTCATTAGATACTATCACCTCTCTACCATCACTAGTTCTCAAAGAAACAATCTTCTTTTTACAATCCACCACAACTCCATGTCGAGATAGCCAATCCATGCCTAAAATCAAATCATATTCCTTAAATGGCATCTCAATCAAATCTCCAAGGAACTCCTCACCCTGCACCCTCACTGCACTATCCCGATGCACTTTACTCACAATCACACTATGCCCTAACGGATTTGTCACCAAAATATCAAATCCTAGGGACTTAGCATGCACATCAAACACAGGCAATACAGATGCACTAATATAAGAATGGGTGGAACCCGGATCAATCAAAGCAAGTACTGCAGTATCAAATAAAGAAAAAGTACCAGCTATGACCGCCGATGCATCCGGCTGTCTCTGCATAACATACATTCTCTGGGAAGAACCAACCTCCTCCGGTCTAGTTTCCCTGGATGTAGCACCACCTCTAGAACTGAACCCTGCTCTACCACCTCGGCTGGCACCTCTGCCTCCTCTACCTCCCCTCACACTGGCTCGAGAAGCGGCAGAATCAACTGGCATAAATTCCTGTCTCTCCGGACAGTCTCTCACAAAGTGATCCGGAGACCCACACCTGAAACAAACCCCTGCAACACCAGCCTTCCAACAAGGACCACCATGTGGCCTCCCACAATGGATGCAGATAGGTAAGGTGGATCTCTGAACCATAGGGGTCGGAGCACTTGCCACTGAAGCTGCAGGTCTATATCTTTGCCTCTGGAACTGCACTGATCTACCTGCTGGTCTCTGGCTCCTACTACTCCGAGGAACAAAGCTTCCTCTACCCCTCTTTGCTGAAGAAGACCCTGCCTCGAACTGAGGCCTTCTCACTCTGACCTCTTCCTCTGATGCAGCTGCAATCACTTGAGCCCTTTCTACATCTCGAGCTGCTGCCACTAGCTGGGAGAAATCGTGATATCTAGACCCGGCCACTAAGCACATGATAGAGGGTCTCAATCCCTCCTGAAACCTCCGGCATCTATCTATCTCATCAGCAGTAATGCCACCAGCGTAATGACTTAATCTAATAAACTCAACCTCATATTCAGTTACAGTCTTGCTATCTTGCTTCAAGCTCAAGAACTCCATCTTCTTCATATCCTTATACTCCCTTGGAGTATACTTCAACTCAAATTCTCTCAAGAAATCAGTGTAAGACAGTGTTGAAGGATCATCCATAGAATGGGGCACCGTCTTCCACCAATCGTAGGCATCCTTCTGTAGCAAAGATCTTGCATAGTCAAACTTTTCTTCTGAGGTGGCTTGCAACTGAACAAATACTCTCTGAACTCTGTCAAGCCACTGTTCTGCCACAGCTGGATCAACTGTGCCTAAGAAATCCTCCGCTCCATATTTCCTCAGTTTATCATAATGCCTTACTGATACTGAAGGCTGAGGGGGTGGTGGCTGTGGTTGCACAGGTGCTTGTCTCATAGCTTCCATCATATTCCTAAACCAGGCTGGCGGAACCTCATCACCTACTGGTCTACCCGACCCAGAAACAGGTGCCTCACCAGCACTATCAACCCTAGCTCCATCCTCAGGAGCAACGCTCTCCTCACTACCCTCAACCGATTGTCTCAAATGAGGATCCATCAACACCTACACTGCAAACACAAAAAAGGACACACCTTATTAAAGATCAGAGGTTGCCAATCCCAAACAAATGTGTTATTTAAAACCACTTTTTAAGTAAAATTATTCTTTTTATTACATTTTACCTAGGTTGAGAATCTCAAACCTAGGCTCTGATACCAAAACAATTGTAACACCCCCACATCCAATGCACACACACTACAATCACAACAATGTAGCATAAGTGCACCAAACATAGGGATGCTACGGTTTTCTTCAACATTCAAAACATTTTAAACTTGATACAATACCCTAATCATTATACATTATAGAAATTAAGTCATTGACTTAAAATATAAACATGTTAGATATACATATATACATTTAAATATTACACAGCGGAAGTTATAAATTAGGTACATATTTACATTATAAATATTACTTTACAAAATATAAAAGAAGTATACATGATTGGCAAGTCTGCTCTGATCTTTAAGTCCTCAAAAATCAATTCTTCACTGTCTACTCTCACTCGGTCTTGATGAACTCTCGGGTTCAACTCTACCAACTCTATTACCTGCGCGATCAAACACTATCGCGCTAAGCCAACGGCTTAGTAAGATAAAACATGCTAATGTTTTGCTTTGATGCAATGCAATGCCAATTCTCAATCCATATTATACATGTAACATCATATATGCAAAACTAACAACATGCCTTTACATTTCATAACTCAACATAAATAGACATATCATATTTCAACATCTTATCATATACCTCATTAGTATTCATTTAATCATTCATAATCAACATTAAGCAAAGACAAGCATGGGCCCAAGACACACTAATATGCCATTCAATTTTCAGAGTTAATGTTTTGGTTCTATCATCACATTTATCAATATCATAAACCCAACTAGGCTTCAAGGATTAGGTTCAACCAAGCTTCAAGGGGAGCAAAGCATGCTAAGCTTCAACCCAACTTTGTAATATCCTCATTTATGCCCTAGAAGTTTTGCATGTTGTTGTTGTTGTTGTTATTGGATTGTTGGTTTAAATTGAGAAAGAAAAGTATAAGTGTTTTGGGAAAGAATTTAGGGTTTAGAGATAAGTTTATATGTTGTGTATATTGTGATATATATAACATATAAAATGGTCAAAGGGAGAGTCAAAGTGTTGGTTAGTGGAAGAAGATATTGTCTTGTTGAGTGTGAAAGTTCATATATGGGCTCATATAAGACAAAAGGTTAGTTATATGGTTAAGGGCCTTGAGGTAATTTTACTTTTGGAAATTTTGTGGTGGAGATTAAAAGGAAGATTGACTTTGTGATTCTTGATCATTTTCTCTTCCTCTTGATGGTAGTGGCCGGCTCTCCATTAGCAAAAGGGAAGGAGAAGTGTTCTTGATAGTTAGATCAAGATTGAAGGGAGAATTGAAGAATCAAGTTGAAGATTTGTGGAATTTCTTCACTTTAGGTAAGTAATTTCTTGTTTTCTTTTATTAATTTGGAAATTGTGGTTAAGGTGTATTGAGAATTGTTGAGATGATGATTTAGTGTGTTGATGTGTGTTTATAAGTGTTAGAGTTGATTGTAAGTTAAAAATTGGAGGTTGTGTTGGTTTGGTTGTGATTATGGAAAAATAAGTGAAGATTGATAGTGGAAAATCAAGAGTAGAGTTTGAGTTAGGGTTTTGAGATGGTGTTTGTTTAATTGTGATATTAAGGTGTTTTAAAGTGATTATTGTAATGAATATGTATTTAGAACATTGATGATGTTCATTTGAAGCATGTGGTATGATGTATATTGAGTTTTAATGCATTTGGAAGAGAGTTGGTTACAATTAGGGTTTTGGTTTTGGGAGACACGGCCAAAGGCCATGTGAGACACGGCCAAGTCATATGATTTTGGACGTGTTGGATTAATTTTTGGGTGACACAGCCGTGTCCCTAAGCCGTGTTTGCTACTGTCAAAGTTGAATTGAAAGACACGGCCACAAGCTTGGCCGTGTCCCTCATGTGTGCTGCCCGTGTCCATCAAATGAGTTGGTTAGGGTTTTGTTTCTTTGTTCTTTTTGCATTGTTTTGGTTCTTCAAAGGTGGGTTGGTTCTTAAACCTAACCCTAAACACTTTAAACACACTTGAATCAATGAATGAACTAATCAAATGCATATGGAAGATCCTAAAGCTATGAATCATATAAGTTGTTCTTTGCCCTAATTGCATTGTTGAGATTTAAACAAGGTTATGTTATGCATTGTGAAAGGTATTGTATTTTATGAGTAATGTACCTTGAAATGTTGTATCAAAGATGAAATGATAATTCAAATAAGATATGATATGAGACAATGCCATTGTTATTGGCTATGATGATAATATTAAGAGAATGAAGGCATGTTTGCCTAAATGTTGATGAGAATTGAGAATGGAAATGATAATTGATATGTAAATGAATTGTGTGGCTAATGTGTTATTCCATTTTCAGAGTATGTTATTGGTGGCATGCCTAATGATAGTAACAATCTCTTGAAGTTAGGTTGGATTGAATCCTTGAAGCCTAATTGAGATGTTACCACCCTTGAAGCTAGGTTGGGTTAGTTCTTGAAGCCAAGTTGGGTAGAAGCTTAGCATGCTTTGCTCCCCTTGAAGCTTGGTTGAACTTAATCCTTGAAGCCTAGTTGGGTCTATGATATTGATATTGATAAATGTGATGATAGAACCAAAACATTAACTCTGAAAATTGAATGGCATATTAGTGTGTCTTGGGCCCATGCTTGTCTATGGTTAATGTGAGTCATGAATGATGTTTGTTTTGCTTTGTATTGATGATTAAATGAATACTAATGAGGTATATGAAAAGATAATAAAATGTGATATGTAATGTGAAAGTATATTGTTAATTTTGCATATATGATGTTACATATATATTATGGTTTGAGAAATGACATTGCATTGCACGAAGTCATATCATTAGCATGATTATCTTACTAAGCCCTTGGCTTAGCGCGATAGTGTTTAATCGCGCAGGTGATAGAACTGTTAGAATCGAACCTGAGAGCTCTTCGAGACCGAGTGAGGGTAGACATTGAAGAGTTGATTTTGGAGACTTAAAGATCAAAGGGGGATTTGCCAATCATGTATAACTCTTTTTATATTTTGTAAAGTATTGATTAAATGTACATATTTGTATATTTGTAAATATGGAATTAAGTGTTTTCAAATATGTAAAAATTTTATGACTTCCGCTGTGAAATAACTATATGTATGTATATATATATTTAATGTGTTTTATTTTAAAAGTAAATGATCTACTTTTCTATATTATATAATGATAATAGTATTGTATCTATTTAAATGTTTTGAATGTTGAAGAAAACCGTAGCATCCCTATGTTTGGTGCACTTATGCTACATGGTTGTAGTTGTAGTGTGTGTGCATTGGATGTGGGGGTGTTACAATTGTTTTGGTATCAGAGCCTAGGTTTGAGATTCTCAACCTAGGTAAAATGTAATAAAAAGAATATTTTTACTTAAATAGTGGTTTTAAATAACACATATGTTTGGGATTGGCAACCTCTGATCTTTAATAAGGTGTGTCCTTTTTTGTGTTTGCAGTGTAGGTGTTGATGGATCCTCATTTGAGACAATCGGTTGAGGGTAGTGAGGAGAGTGTTGCTCCTAAGGATGGAGCTAGGGTTGATAGTGCTGGTGAGGCACCTGTTTCTGGGTCGGGTAGACCAGTAGGTGATGAGGTTCCGCCAGCCTGGTTTAGGAATATGATGGAAGCTATGAGACAAGCACCTGTGCAACCACAGCCACCACCCCCTCAGCATTCAGTACCAGTAAGGCATTATGATAAACTGAGGAAATATGGAGCGGAGGATTTCTTAGGCACAGTTGATCCAGCTGTGGCAGAACAGTGGCTTGACAGAGTTCAGAGAGTATTTGTTCAGTTGCAAGCCACCTCAGAGGAAAAGTTTGACTATGCAAGATCTTTGCTTCAGAAGGATGCCTACGATTGGTGGAAGACGGTGCCCCATTCTATGGATGATCCTCCAACACTGTCTTACACTGATTTCTTGAGAGAATTTGAGTTGAAGTATACTCCAAGGGAGTATAAGGATATGAAGAAGATGGAGTTCTTGAGCTTGAAGCAAGATAGCAAGACTGTAACTGAATATGAGGTTGAGTTTATTAGATTGAGTCATTATGCTGGTGGCATTATTGCTGATGAGATAGATAGATGCCGGAGGTTTCAGGAGGGATTGAGACCCTCTATCATGTGCTTAGTGGCCGGGTCTAGATATCACGATTTCTCCCAGCTAGTGGCAGCAGCTCGAGATGTAGAAAGGGCTCAAGTGATTGCAGCTGCATCAGAGGAAGAGGTCAGAGTGAGAAGGCCTCAGTTTGAGGCAGGGTCTTCTTCAGCAAAGAGGGGTAGAGGAAGCTTTGTTCCTCGGAGTAGTAGGAGCCAGAGACCAGCAGGTAGATCAGTGCAGTTCCAAAGGCAAAGATATAGACCTGCAGCTTCAGTGGCAAGTGCTCCGACCCCTATGGTTCAGAGATCCACCTTACCTATCTGCATCCATTGTGGGAGGCCACATGGTGGTCCTTGTTGGAAGGCTGGTGTTGCAGGGGTTTGTTTCAGGTGTGGGTCACCGGATCACTTTGTGAGAGACTGTCCGGAGAGACAGGAGTTTATGCCAGTTGATTCTGCCGCTTCTCGAGCCAGTGTGAGGGGAGGTAGAGGAGGCAGAGGTGCCAGCCGAGGTGGTAGAGCAGGGTTCAGTTCTAGAGGTGGTGCTACATCCAGGGAAACTAGACCGGAGGAGGTTGGTTCTTCCCAAAGGATGTATGTTATGCAGAGACAGCCGGATGCATCGGCGGTCATAGCTGGTACTTTTTCTTTATTTGATACTGCAGTACTTGCTTTGATTGATCCGGGTTCCACCCATTCTTATATTAGTGCATCTGTATTGCCTGTGTTTGATGTGCATGCTGAGTCCCTAGGATTTGATGTTTTGGTGACAAATCCGTTAGGGCATAGTGTGATTGTGAGTAAAGTGCATCGGGATAGTGCAGTGAGGGTGCAGGGTGAGGAGTTCCTTGGAGATTTGATTGAGATGCCATTTAAGGAATATGATGTGATTTTAGGCATGGATTGGCTATCTCGACATGGAGCTGTGGTGGATTGTAAAAAGAAAATTGTTTCTTTGAGAACCGGTGATGGGAGAGAGGTGATAGTATCTAATGAGCAGGAACAGTTAGCCTCCTTATTTGTTTCAGCTGTTGCAGCCAGGAGATTGATTAGAAAGGGATGTGAAGCTTATCTTGCTCATGTGATAGATACTAGAGTAAGAAGTTCTCCTATTGATAGCATTGCCACAGTTGCAGAGTTCCCTGATGTTTTTCCTGAGGAGTTGCCAGGATTGCCGCCTGAGAGAGAGGTGGAGTTTGGTATTGAATTGTTGCCTGGTACCACTCCTATCTCGATTACTCCTTACAGAATGGCACCAGCAGAACTAAGAGAGTTAAAAGTGCAATTACAGGAGCTGTTGGATAAAGGATTCATTCGCCCCAGTGTTTCTCCTTGGGGAGCTCCAGTGCTGTTTGTGAAGAAGAAAGATGGTACCATGAGGTTGTGCATCGACTATAGGCAATTGAACAAGGTGACCATTAAAAATAAGTATCCTTTGCCTAGAATCGTTGATCTCTTTGATCAGTTGAAGGGAGCGTCAGTATTCTCTAAGATTGATCTGAGATCGGGGTACCATCAGCTGAGAGTCAGAGCTGAAGATGTTCCGAAGACTGCATTTCGGACCAGGTATGGGCATTATGAATTTTTAGTTATGCCTTTTGGTCTGACGAATGCACCTGCAGCTTTTATGGATTTGATGAATAGGGTGTTTAGGCCCTATTTGGATCAGTTTGTAGTGGTCTTCATCGATGATATTCTGGTGTATTCGAGGAATGAAGAGGAACATGATTTGCATCTGCGGATTGTGTTGCAGATTTTGAGAGAGAAGCAACTATTTGCCAAATTGTCGAAGTGTGAGTTCTGGTTGGATCAGGTAGCTTTTCTCGGACATATAGTTTCAGCGGAAGGCATTAGAGTTGATCCGAGTAAAGTTGAAGCCATTTTGAATTGGAGTCCACCCAAGTCTGTGACAGAGGTTAGAAGTTTTCTGGGTTTGGCAGGCTATTACCGGCGGTTTGTGAAAGGATTTTCTTTGATAGCTACTCCACTCACCAGATTGCTTCGTAAGGGAGTGAGGTTTTTGTGGACAGATCAGTGTCAGGCTAGTTTTGAACAGTTGAGAGATTTGTTGACTCAAGCGCCTGTTCTCACTTTACCTGTAGAAGGCCAACCCTATGTAATCTACAGTGATGCTTCACATAGAGGTTTGGGGTGTGTATTGATGCAGGAAGGGAAAGTTATAGCTTATGCATCTCGACAGTTGAAACCGCATGAGCTTAACTATCCTACCCATAATTTGGAGTTGGCTGCCATTGTTTTTGCATTAAAGATTTGGCGCCATTATCTGTTTGGGGAGAAATGTTTCATTTACACTGATCACAAGAGTTTGAAGTATTTGGGTGTTCAGAAAGAGCTCAACCTTCGGCAGAGGAGATGGTTAGAATTGATTAAAGACTACGACTGTTTGATAGATTATCATCCAGGTAAAGCAAATGTGGTTGCTGATGCCTTGAGTCGGAAGTCTTTAGCTGGTTTAACAGTTTACTCGCTCTCGTTGCTTGTTGAGTTGAGAGCATTGCGTGCCAGTTTTGTACCTTGTGATGATGGTGCATTATTGGCACAGTTACAATTGAAGCCTGTTTTGTTGGATCAGATCAAAGAGGCTCAGTTAGCTGATAAGAAGATTCAGAAGATTGTTTTAGATTGTGAGAGTGGAAAGACTAGAGATTTTGTTGTGAAGGATGATGGGAGCCTATGGTTTAAGAATAGATTGTGTGTACCCGATAATGCTGACTTGAAGAGGATCATTTTAGAGGAAGCTCATCAGTCTTTATTTGCTATGCATCCGGGTAATACGAAGATGTATCATGATTTGACACAGCATTATTGGTGGATTGGGTTGAAGAGAGACATTGCTGAGTTTGTATCAAAATGTCTCAATTGTCAGAAGGTTAAAGCAGAGCATCAAGTTCCAACTGGGTTGCTTCAACCGTTGTCAGTGCCAGAATGGAAGTGGGATAGAGTGACCATGGACTTTGTGTCTGGATTGCCTTTGACACAAAAGAAACATGATGCCATATGGGTGATTGTGGATAGATTGACTAAGACAGCTCATTTCCTTCCGGTTCGGATGGATTACTCTTTGGAGAGGTTGGCTGAGCTATACATCCAGGAGATTGTGAAATTGCATGGTGTTCCAACTTCTTTGGTGTCTGATCGAGATCCCAGGTTTACTTCAAGATTTTGGAAGAGTTTGCACAGAGCTTTGGGTTCTCGACTACACTTCAGTACTGCTTTTCATCCACAGACGGATGGACAGTCTGAGAGGGTGATACAGATTGTTGAGGATATGTTGAGAAGCTGTGTCATCGATTTCTCTGGAAGTTGGGATAGATTCTTACCTCTTGTGGAGTTTGCTTACAACAACAGTCACCAATCCAGCATCGGAATGGCCCCATTCGAGGCATTGTATGGCAGACGGTGCAGAACACCTCTTTGTTGGAGTGAACTTGGTGATAGCAAGTTGATTGGGCCTGATTTGATTCAAGAAACTGAAGAGAAAGTGAAGTTGATTCGGGGCAGGTTAAAAGCAGCTTCAGACCGACAGAAGTCCTATGCAGATCTGAAGAGGAGAGACATTCAGTTTGATGTTGGGGATAAGGTATTTTTGAAGGTATCTCCTTGGAAGAAGATTTTGAGGTTCGGTCGGAAAGGAAAATTGAGTCCTCGTTTCATTGGACCATATGAAGTATTGGAAAGAGTTGGGCCAGTGGCTTATCGGCTTGCTTTGCCACCTGAGTTGGATCGTATTCATAATGTGTTCCATGTATCTATGTTGAGGAGGTACAGGTCAGATCCATCTCATGTGTTGCCATTTGAATCTATTGAAGTGAGCCCAGACTTGACATTTGAAGAGGAACCAGTTGCTATCTTGGCACGGGAAGTGAAAGAATTGAGGAACAAGAGAGTACCATTGGTGAAGATTCTTTGGAAGAATCATGCAAAAGAAGAAGCAACATGGGAAAGTGAGCAAACCATGCGAAAGCAATATCCTCAGCTGTTTCGGCCTTGATATCAGGTAATTTCGAGGACGAAATTTCTTTTTAGAGGGGGAGAATTGTAATATCCTCATTTATGCCCTAGAAGTTTTGCATGTTGTTGTTGTTGTTGTTATTGGATTGTTGGTTTAAATTGAGAAAGAAAAGTATAAGTGTTTTGGGAAAGAATTTAGGGTTTAGAGATAAGTTTATATGTTGTGTATATTGTGATATATATAACATATAAAATGGTCAAAGGGAGAGTCAAAGTGTTGGTTAGTGGAAGAAGATATTGTCTTGTTGAGTGTGAAAGTTCATATATGGGCTCATATAAGACAAAAGGTTAGTTATATGGTTAAGGGCCTTGAGGTAATTTTACTTTTGGAAATTTTGTGGTGGAGATTAAAAGGAAGATTGACTTTGTGATTCTTGATCATTTTCTCTTCCTCTTGATGGTAGTGGCCGGCTCTCCATTAGCAAAAGGGAAGGAGAAGTGTTCTTGATAGTTAGATCAAGATTGAAGGGAGAATTGAAGAATCAAGTTGAAGATTTGTGGAATTTCTTCACTTTAGGTAAGTAATTTCTTGTTTTCTTTTATTAATTTGGAAATTGTGGTTAAGGTGTATTGAGAATTGTTGAGATGATGATTTAGTGTGTTGATGTGTGTTTATAAGTGTTAGAGTTGATTGTAAGTTAAAAATTGGAGGTTGTGTTGGTTTGGTTGTGATTATGGAAAAATAAGTGAAGATTGATAGTGGAAAATCAAGAGTAGAGTTTGAGTTAGGGTTTTGAGATGGTGTTTGTTTAATTGTGATATTAAGGTGTTTTAAAGTGATTATTGTAATGAATATGTATTTAGAACATTGATGATGTTCATTTGAAGCATGTGGTATGATGTATATTGAGTTTTAATGCATTTGGAAGAGAGTTGGTTACAATTAGGGTTTTGGTTTTGGGAGACACGGCCAAAGGCCATGTGAGACACGGCCAAGTCATATGATTTTGGACGTGTTGGATTAATTTTTGGGTGACACAGTCGTGTCCCTAAGCCGTGTTTGCTACTGTCAAAGTTGAATTGAAAGACACGGCCACAAGCTTGGCCGTGTCCCTCATGTGTGCTGCCCGTGTCCATCAAATGAGTTGGTTAGGGTTTTGTTTCTTTGTTCTTTTTGCATTGTTTTGGTTCTTCAAAGGTGGGTTGGTTCTTAAACCTAACCCTAAACACTTTAAACACACTTGAATCAATGAATGAACTAATCAAATGCATATAGAAGATCCTAAAGCTATGAATCATATAAGTTGTTCTTTGCCCTAATTGCATTGTTGAGATTTAAACAAGGTTATGTTATGCATTGTGAAAGGTATTGTATTTTATGAGTAATGTACCTTGAAATGTTGTATCAAAGATGAAATGATAATTCAAATAAGATATGATATGAGACAATGCCATTGTTATTGGCTATGATGATAATATTAAGAGAATGAAGGCATGTTTGCCTAAATGTTGATGAGAATTGAGAATGGAAATGATAATTGATATGTAAATGAATTGTGTGGCTAATGTGTTATTCCATTTTCAGAGTATGTTATTGGTGGCATGCCTAATGATAGTAACAATCTCTTGAAGTTAGGTTGGATTGAATCCTTGAAGCCTAATTGAGATGTTACCACCCTTGAAGCTAGGTTGGGTTAGTTCTTGAAGCCAAGTTGGGTAGAAGCTTAGCATGCTTTGCTCCCCTTGAAGCTTGGTTGAACTTAATCCTTGAAGCCTAGTTGGGTCTATGATATTGATATTGATAAATGTGATGATAGAACCAAAATATTAACTCTGAAAATTGAATGGCATATTAGTGTGTCTTGGGCCCATGCTTGTCTATGGTTAATGTGAGTCATGAATGATGTTTGTTTTGCTTTGTATTGATGATTAAATGAATACTAATGAGGTATATGAAAAGATAATAAAATGTGATATGTAATGTGAAAGTATATTGTTAATTTTGCATATATGATGTTACATATATATTATGGTTTGAGAAATGACATTGCATTGCACGAAGTCATATCATTAGCATGATTATCTTACTAAGCCCTTGGCTTAGCGCGATAGTGTTTAATCGCGCAGGTGATAGAACTGTTAGAATCGAACCTGAGAGCTCTTCGAGACCGAGTGAGGGTAGACATTGAAGAGTTGATTTTGGAGACTTAAAGATCAAAGGGGGATTTGCCAATCATGTATAACTCTTTTTATATTTTGTAAAGTATTGATTAAATGTACATATTTGTATATTTGTAAATATGGAATTAAGTGTTTTCAAATATGTAAAAATTTTATGACTTCCGCTGTGAAATAACTATATGTATGTATATATATATTTAATGTGTTTTATTTTAAAAGTAAATGATCTACTTTTCTATATTATATAATGATAATAGTATTGTATCTATTTAAATGTTTTGAATGTTGAAGAAAACCGTAGCATCCCTATGTTTGGTGCACTTATGCTACATGGTTGTAGTTGTAGTGTGTGTGCATTGGATGTGGGGGTGTTACAAACTTGGCTTCAAGAACCAACCCAACCTAGCTTCAAGGGTGGTAACATCTCAATTAGGCTTCAAGGATTCAATCCAATCTAACTTCAAGAGATTGTTACACTTATTAGGCATGCCACCAACAACCAACTCTGAAAATGGAATAACACATTAGCCACACAATTCATTTATTATTCAATTATCATTTCCATTCTCAATTCTCAACAACATTTAGGCAAACATGCCTTATTTCTTTCAATTGCATCACATCATAGCCAACCACAATGGCATTGTCTCATATCATGTCTTATTTGAATTATCATTGCATCTTTGATATACATTTCAATATTCATTACTCATGAAACACATTACCATTTACAATGCATAACATAACATTATTCAATCTCAACAATGCAATTAGGGTAAAGAACAATTGATATGATTCATAGCTTTAGAACCTTACACATGTAATTGATTATATCATTCATTGATTCAAGTGTATTTAAAATGTTTAGGGTTAGGTTTAGGGACCAACCTACCCTTTGAGAACCAAAGCAATGCAAAAAGAACAAGGAAGTAAAACCTTAACCTACACAATTGAGGGACACGGGCAGCCACTTAAGGGACACGGCCAAGCTTGTGGCCGTGTCACTCAACCCAATTAGACAGTAAGCAACACGGGCAAGGGACACGGCCAAGCTTGTGGCCGTGTCTCTCAACCAAACTTTGGCAGTAGCAAACACGGCTTGGGGACACGGCCGTGTCTCCCAAAAATCAATCCAACACCTTCAAAATTTCATGTCTTGGCCGTGTTTCCCATAGCTTTTGGCCGTGTCACCCATAATCAAAACCCTAACCAAAGCCAACACTTTCCAAATTGCATTTAAACTCAATATACATCATACCACATGCTTCAAATGAACATAATCAATGTTCTAAACACACATTCATTACAATAATCACTTTAAAACACATTAATATCACAATTAAACAAACACCATCTCAAAACCCTAATTAATCACCATCCTTTTTCATCTTTCAAAAACAACATCCATTTAAACATACAATCTTCACAATCAACCCAACACTAATTCCATCTTTTAACTTACAATCAATTTTAACACTTAAAAACATAACACAAACTCATCTCATCATCACACCAACAAAACCTAATTCCTTTCTCACACCACTTCAAAAGAATTGAAGAAATTAAAGAGAAGATCTTACCTTATATGAAGAAATTCCACAAATCTTTCACCAAATCTCTCAATTCCTTCATCAATTGAGTATAGCATCAAGAACACTTCTCTTTCCCCCTGGTTGTTGGAGAGCCGGCCACCTCTTCAAGAAAAGAAAAGAAAATGCACAAGTCAACCTCTCTTTCCTTCTTTTAATCTCCACCATGCATTTCATCCAAACAATTACCAAAATGCCCTCAAACATATAACTAACCTTTTGTCTTATATAAGCCCATATATGTACTTACACACTCAACAATAAAATATCTTCTTCCACTAACCAACACCTTGACTCTTCTTTGACCCATTTATATGTTATATATATCAACATATACACAACATATACCATTCTCTCTAAACCCTAAATCCTTCCCAAAACACAAATACTTTTCTTTTCTCAATTCTTTATCTTGCAATTTAAAACAACTACAATAACAACAACATACAAAACTTCTAGGGCATAAATGAGGATATTACAAAATGTATGTGATATGGAATATGAATGATATGATTTGCATGATGCAAATGATATGATGAATGATTATATATGTGTTAAGGGTGAAATATGAAATGTGGATTGAGAAATGATGATGAATGAAGCCATTGTGATTGGCTATAAAGATTTGAAAGAATGATGATGAATGAAGCCATTGTGATTGGCTATAAAGATTTGAAAGAAACAATTGAGGCATGTTTGCCTAAATGATGCCATTGTGATTGGCTATGATGATGTAAATGATGATTGAGGCATGTTTGCCTAAATGATGATAAGAATGAGAATGAAATTGATAATGAAATAATAAATGAATTGTGTGTCTAATATGTTATTCATTTTCAGAGTTTTGTTGTTGGTGGCATGCCTATTAGTAACAATCTCTTGAAGTTAGGTTGGATTTGATCCTTGAAGCCAAGTTGGGTTGAAGTTTAACATGTTTTACTCCCCTTGAAGCTTGGTTGGGTCTAGTCCTTGAAGCCTAATTGAGATGTTACAACACTTGAAGCTAAATTAAGTTTTGTTCTTGAAGCCAAGTTGGGTTGATACTTAGCATGCTTTGTTCCCCTTGAAGCTTGGTTGAACATAATCCTTGAAGCCTAGTTGGGATAATGATAATGATAAATGTGATATATAAACCAAAACATTAACTCTAAAAGTTGAATGGCATATTAGTGTCTTTGGGCCCATGCTTGTGTTTGTTTAAATATGATTTATGAATGGTGAATAATGGATAATGAATTAAATGAATGAGATGTGATATTATGAAGTATGACATGATAAGTAAATGTAATGTTGTGATATGATTATATAACATAAATGAATTATCGAAAGGAGATGTGGTTTGTGAAGTTATATGAAATATGCAATTATGAAGTATAAAACGATATATATGATATGTATGAAATGAAATTGGTAAGTATCATTATATGAAGGTTCTATCAATTTATTGAACTATGTTTGATGGTTATGTTATATATATGTATATGTAAATCATATATGAGATTAATAGGAATATATGAAGAATGCATATATAAAAGAAGAAAAAGAGTAAGAAAATGATAAAACGTGAGGCTAAACATATGAGGTATGTATCCTTTGTATTGCATATTTTAATGTTTACTTGTTCTACTAAGCTTTCGAGCTTAGCGCGGTTATGTTAATCGCGCAGGTAAATGGGTGATGGAGCTGGAGTTAAGTCAGTATGTCACGAAGAGAGCAAGTATAGTTCGAGACCAACTAGATGGTGATGCATGCATGTAACAGTTAATTATATTATATTTTCACAAGAATGTATTTATATGTATAAATGAACCTATTGAAGAGACAATGTAATTTATATATATATATATGTATTATTATCAAAAGGATATTGATTTTGAAAGTACGTTTATATATTTCAATATAATGATATGATTTTGGAATGAAAGTAAAGATTTTAAATTTGTGATAACTAGTGACATCTTTATACTTTATATACCTACTGTATGTATACGATGTATATGTATAGTACTTATATAGAGTATCGGGGTGTTACACTTTCTTTTGCTATCATTGATATCATTTATAACTTTATCTTTTATTTAATTGCTTCGGCTTATATATACTTGAATTAGAGGTTAGCATATTTCTGTTTTTGCATTTGTACTAGAGCTCATCTTGCTGGTGGAATCTGTTGCTCTCTTCTGTTTTGAATTAGTTTATGTTTCATAAGAAGATGAGAGAAGAGAAAATAAAAAAGCTTCGTTGAACTCTACTGCTCTCTTTCTTGGCCGTTGTCGCATTTGTTGGGATTTTTAGGATGTTAGGGACTCATTATTTATGTATTTTTTGGCAAGAGAAAGAGTGAAGGAAATTTTAGCAAACAAATTTTGTGGCAGATTGAGCAATGCGCTCAAGTTGTTCGATAAAATGCCTCTTAGAAATTGTTCATGGAATAGGCTGCATCAAATCTGGAGACAATTTTTTTTTTACATTTAATATTAATTTACTTTTCATGGGACCCACTGTTATATTAAATTTTGTCATCCCACTTCAATGCACTTAACAGAGATAAAATTTCGTCAATGAGCTCCGTCAATAGAGGGGCAAAAATAATTAGTTGCTCTTTCTCTTTTTTCAGATGATCACATGATCTTTCTGGCTTTTCTCTTCGCGATCTCCAACTCATGTTTCTTTCCCTTAACAATAGAAAAGTAGCCGATCACTCGTAGTTGATGGCCTTGATCGTGTTACGTTGCTTAGTTTCTCACATTTTCCATGTTTTGAGGCTCACGTTTCCTCATGTGCTCTTCCTCAACCTCTCGCTCCTCAGCTATTCTATGGCTCAGTTAAAGAAATCCTCAACTTATACTTCTCCAAAGAAATCCTTGATTCTTTTCTGAATTCTTCACCTACGGGTTAGGTCTAAAAATTATTGGTGTAAACAATTATTAACTGTTAAGAAAAAAAAATAATGAAATGTATTTGCGTTCTTGTTTGTACCTCTATTTAGATATGATTATTATATACATATTAATTCTTTCACTAAACTATACACATATTAATTATCCCTTTTAAAATTTCAAATGAATTTTATAAGTTATGTAAAAAATATATTTTTTGATTTTTATTAACTAAAAATTAGCACAAAATCTAATTTCTAGGACAAACAATTATTAAAATTTTAATATTGTTTATAATCTAAAAACATAAAATGATGTACTGTAATTTTATATTTCTTTTTTCTTTTTCTACAAGTCCAAAATTTTGTTATTTCCTTATTGTAAAAATAAATTATACAATTTTAATATTTAAGGGCATCTATTTCATTTTGAATCGTGGGAAGCTATTGATTTTGTTCCAATTTATTTAATAGAGAACTTACTAGGTTGTTTATTTCTGAATTTGCTTAAAATTGAATTGCACATGCTTTTGCATGCCTTGGCTTATGAAAGTTGCGTGTTCAATGATATATCATGTCTTCCTCTTATGATTCGCCTCTCTTTACCTTAATTGAATTAGGTCTTTTCTTGTTTAATGGATCATACTTACAGGACATGTAATTGCTGAACTGTTAGTGTTTGACATCCAATTGAATTTAGAGATGCAGTCAAACTGATTTCTGGAGTTCTAGTCTTATAAATGGCAATATAGAATTTCTTTGATTCCCCTTTATAGTAACGGGTGAAGCCAAATGCTATAACTGTTATGCAGGTAGAATCCTCATGAATTGTGCAAATGCAGTTTTGGTTATGTT
Source organism: Garcia nutans (assembly GCA_947685225.1). Taxonomy (NCBI): domain Eukaryota; kingdom Viridiplantae; phylum Streptophyta; class Magnoliopsida; order Malpighiales; family Euphorbiaceae; genus Garcia; species Garcia nutans. Next base: position 34,405,733 of record CANTUV010000013.1, read on the forward strand.
ATGAGAAATGTTCTAAAATGATTTATCCAAATTTCCATGTAAATGCATTTTGATGCTCCTCATCTAGGAGGCATTGACTGGCAATCAGGTCATCAGTTGTGATACTATACGCCCAAATTATAGTCTGCTTTTATATTTGAAAGGCTTACACAACTGAAAGAATATATTTCTTACTTTAGGAATCACTTGACAGAGTAAAGAATTGGGACGTGAAGTTTTGCTTGGAGATGTTTTCTTTTTTGGTCACACAAGCAAAACCGATAGAAATAAAGTCTTCATTGATAAGCGCTCCGAGTTAGTTTATGTATGACTTTGTTTCTTCTCAAGTTAATTTAATTTTTTTTATCCTATTTTAGATTAAATAGTTAAAAATGTAATTTGATTTGCATATATCTTTGGCAGGAGAAATACCAAGAACTTAAGAATGTCGAGCCTGAGTTGCAGACACTTGAGGCTGAGGAGGATGATATGGCACCCGAAGAAGACACTTGAGCGACGCGTGTTTGTGGAGGCTGCTGGTGGCACCGGTAAGACATCTCGTATTTATGGGCTGGGTTCTTCCTCATCCCATTATTCATGCTATGAACCATCTGGGTCATCATTTTCTGCAACGTCTGCTAATCGCAATGACTCTGAGGTATTGGAAACTATGAAAGTATTACAACAAAAGGTAGAAGAGCAAGCCAAGGTTATAGCATCAATGAATGAAGTTATAGCTAATGTGCGCTCGGTGAATGATGTTTTAGATGATATGCGCTTATTCTTATCTGAGCAACGAAGGAAAACAAATGCTCCTCCTGCTCCGGCAAATGACAATGTGGAGGAAGACGATGTTCGTATGTAGGATATACTTGATAGTTGGTGTTCTCTTTGTTTGTATTTGGAGTGTCGAATTATCAAAGTTGGTGTTTTCTTTGTTTGTGTTTGGAGTGTCGGATTATTAAAGTTTTTGTTCTCTTTGTTTGTGTTTGGAGTGTCGGATTATTATAGTTGGTGTTCTCTTTGTTTGTGTTTGGAGTGACTGATTATTAAGACCTTCTGTGTTCAATATACTTTCTTAAGGGGTAAACTTTACATTCGAATTGTTTATGTATACTTATTGCCACTAATAACTTAATTATGAATGTTGTGTTATTTGATTATTATTGTAATGAATGACTATTTTATAAACAGGTTTGGTTATTATATTTGAAATTCAACAAGTTCTTAAAAATGTGTAGACAAAAAAAAATTGGAATACTGGAAAAATATAGCCAAACAATTACAAAATTGTGACAAAATTGCGACAAAATCAGCGACCAAAGGTAACAAAAAAAAATATTGAATTTTGCGACAAATCAACGACTGAAACAACGAGAAAAATATTGCGACATATTCTGCGACACATCAGCGACAAAATTTAGCGAGCAAATTAGCGACAAATTCAGCGACTAAATTAACGACCCAAATAGCGATGAATTCAACGACCAAAGCTAAATCAGAGACGACTTTCAGTGGGAATAAATAATTCCCGCCAAAAATGAAAATGTCGTTGAATTTGTCTCTGTTTTATCGCTGATTTGTCACTAATCAACGACATGCACAATTGGTCGCTGATTTGTCATTGATTTTTTAGCAACTAGGACATCACCGTCCGCTCGATTTTTCTCGCTGTTCGTCGCTGATATTGTCGCTTTCGTATTTTGGTCGTTGATTTCGTCGTTAATGGTGTCGCAGATTGCGTCGCAGATTGCTGTTTTTTTTGTAGTGTGATGGCTTTGACCCGAACAATTGCAATATGATAAGAATTTTGGGCAGTGACTCGTTTAACCTTGCCACTCTCGATAAAATGTGCATGATTACCAAGAGGGGAGAGGCTTATGTGATGATTTCTAAAGAGCCGAGCACACAGGGAGATTGGCAAAAGCGGGAATGAGTTGATGAGGAATCTAATTCTGATTCACTAGGTTTGGATGAAGATGACCTAGCTCAGGAAAATAATGAGGTGATTAGTAGGATCGAAGCCTTAGAAAACAAGGTCGATCACAATCATGCTGAAGTACTTATACAGTTAGAACAAATCAACAACAACTTGGCTATGATTCTTAGCCTCCATCCCTCAGCCACATCATCATCACAACCTCTACCACATGGCTTTGACTAGTTTCAACCTATTGAACATTTAGTTTAGTTTGTTTGTTTTTTCTATTTTCAGATGTTTTGGTTATTATTTCTATTTACTGTTTTTAGTTATTAAAACCTTATGTTTTTGTTATCTTATATTTAATGTTATTTTATTTTGGAATAATTAATGTTTTGTTATTAAAAAGGATGAAGTAGCACTATGTCTCACATAGGGAAATGGAAAATAGGTCTTATCTAAACCCTTCTTCTTCTTTTAAATTATGCTTGTTTCCATTGGGGACAATGTCAATCTTAAGTGTGGGCGGGAAGTTTTTGTTTTAAATTCAGATGTTTTGTTTAGTTATTTTGTTAAATTGAAGTGCCTTGTTATATATTATTTTTGAATGTTGAACAGTTCAATTGTTATAAAATTATTGATAGGTGACCTTTTAATTTTTGAAGCATGAATTGAGAATTGAAAAGAATTAGTGCTTATTGTTAATTTGGATGGATATTCCTTGCATTACCTTTAAACTTGTGAGAAATTGAGCCTTTTAAATTGGATACCAACTTACTATTCTTTTTGTGTGTGAACATCCTTGATTGATTAATTGCTAGAACTTACTTTAACATGCATTTTGAGACCATATAAAAATTTCAATTAGGCGTCAATATGATTAAGGCAATTAGGTGTACCCATTTTAGCTTAAAAAGACCAACCTTATATTCGACCCTAGCTAGCCAATTTTGAGCATGTTTCATTTTTTCTTTTCTTTCTTTTTCACAACACCATTAGCCTAGAACCATTTTTTTTAACTATTACCCTTTCGTTAGGTCAAGAGTATTTTAAGAACTTATATAATTGAGTGTTGTGTTAAATAAAGTGTGGGGTTAAATTTAATGGGTTAAAATTTATAAATAAGTATGTTGTAATTATTGTGTTCTTTTATTAGATTTTCTTTCTCCTCATATTATTGCTAAATTAAATCTAAAATAGGAACCAAATCAAATCCTATTTTGATTTATAAAAAAATAATAAATAAGATAATAAATAAAATAAAATAAAATAAAATAAAGAGAGAAGTTGTTGTCGTTCTTATGAGTAGGCTTGGAATAAGTTTAGGAATGATCTTTGCAAATAAAATAAGTGGGGTGTGAGCGAGAATTTTTGCCTCTACTCTCGGTGGAATGGTTCTTGCTACTTCGACACTATTAGGCTAGGGGCCTTAGAGAAGACAGGCCTAACTCCGGAGAAAATAGAGTCGCCACCCAAACGGGAAGGGAAAAGAAAGGGGTGAATGACTCGATTACTAAGGCATATCCAACCCCGTAATGTATTTTGAAAAGTTGGGTACGTGTGGGGAAGGTGAGAAATGGCCCAGTACCCCTACAATGCCCGGTTCATTGGAACTCGGCCTCCTTTTCAGGTCTTAATATTATAAAATTCTTTAATGTAATGATATTATCCATGCTATATGCAACAATTAAAATAAAGCATTATTATATTAAAATCAAAGCAATGTCCAAGCAAAATAAATAAATGGATACCCATCCGAGGATGGAAGTATGTCCTTACATCATCTATGTCTAAAACTAAATAGGACACCCATCGAAAGGTGGAAACGTATCCTTTACAATAATTTTAAAATATAAAAATAACTTAAATTAAATAAAAATTAATTGATGAGGTACCCAACTATGGAAACATACCTCTTACAATTTTAATAAACAATTAAGAATTGAAAAATATTCATCCATGATAAATTAAATAAACCAAACATCAAAATTAAATAAATCAATCATCAAAACATATAATAAACTAGATAATCAAATCTAAAACTAAATAAAGTAATAAATGTATAAGTTTAGGGTTTGCATCTTAAAATAGGGTTTTAGAATTTTAATTTCTAAATTAGGGCTTTAGAAAAAAAAAGTTAAATACACAGATTCATAATACACAAATGAATACCACAAAACATACTTATTTATGAATTTTGAAAAACTGGCTTTTAGGGTTGTAGGTTTTGGTGTTTAAAATTAAGATTTTAGGGTTTAATATTTAGAAAATAGGGTTTCGGAATTGGAAGAAACAAGTTACTGCAAATCTTAGAAAAATAGAATTGATTATGGTTTTGAGAAAACAGATTATTGTTTTGTGGTTTTAGAAAAGTGTAATTAGGGTTTTAGATTTCAAAAATTAGTTTTACGGGTATTAAGGTATTAGGGTTTTGAAAAATAATTTTTAAGGTTTTAAATAAATTCTATATGGTAAACAGAATAATTGATAAAATAACAAAAACATCATCTATTGTATGTTTAAACAATTGATCAATTTGAATGATGAAGCTACTGTAAACATAAATAAGCCAATAGAAACTCAAACTTTCGTTATTGGTTCCACCGTAATTTGAATTCTGGTTGAACAATAACAAAGACAGCATATGCTGCCTTTGATGGATTTCTTGTTGCTTGCTGACTGCCTCTTGCTCTTTTCAAGTCCAAGGTTCTGAATTAAATCCTTCAATAATTGTGTCGTCCAAGGTTTCTATAAAAAAAGTCCCCAAAAAATCCAAATCCCAAAAGTCTGATCCCAAAAAAGAAGTCCCAAAAAAAGTCCTCTTTCTGTGTATTTTAATATGGTATTTATAGGTAAAAAAAATAAAAACCTAGTACTAATTGATTAAGGAAATAAAAACCCTTTTGGAAATAAAATAAAAAACCAAATAAAATAGGGTTTCAAAAAAATTGTGCACGGACTGGGCTACTGGCGTGCGAAACTGCGCTAGCAAAAAATTTTCTGTGGGGCGCTGCAGGCTGGGCACGGGCCACAGGCCAATTCGCAGCAAATAAAACTTGTGGTGAATTGGCTTGTGGCCAATTCATCACCGATTCTTCAGTCGCCATTTTTTATTTGTTTATTTTTTATCTTTTTTTATTTTTATTTTATTAAAAATAAATATTATAAGTAATAAATATTATTAAAATAAATATTATTTAATTAAAATATTACAAAAATTATTTAAGACTATTTAAAAATATAAGACTGGATTGGGTTAAAAATTAAGGGTCTATATGGAGTCCCTTAAAAAAGTGCTTTAATATCAAGAGCTAAGTGAGTGGAAGATGTTTTGGGATTGTCTAGTTATAGTACATTGCTTACATCATTCTTAAATTGCTTTTGAACTTAGTAAATAACTCACACTTCTAAATGTCAGGCCTTTACCTTAGCCCCATTACAACCAAATGAAAGACCTTATGATTAATGATTGATTAGAATTTAGTGGTGAAATTTGATTGATAAGTAAACCTACGGTGATAATATTTCATTGAATGTTAAGAGTGTAAACACCACCTTATTTAAACACTTCAAAGAGTTCATAAGGGAGTGGCAATATTGGTTATGCATGGAATGCCATTAAATTGCATGAGTATTGATTTTGTTTGATTTGATAATGATTGTGGATTTTAGAAAGAAGGAGTCTTGATATATCCTTAAAACTCTTGAACGTGACTAAATTGTTCTTATTTAGTTTTCTTTTGATTTTTAACTTTGCTTGGAGATAAGCAAAGAATTAAGTGTGGGGTAATTGCTTTGATCATTTATGTAGATATTTTTAGGATATTTTTATTATCTTTTAGTTAATTTTTCCTTTAATTTGTGCTTAAGATTGCTTGAAGTATTTGATTTAGGTTGAAGTGCAAAAATGGAGCTTTAATTCACTTATTAGATCCAAATTTGGTGGAAAGACATTGAACATGGCCAAGACACTCACTAGCTTGGTCGTGTCCCTCATCAAAGGCAAGAAGTATAACACTCACATGACAGGGCCAGGGCAAAGTTAACTTGGTTGTGTCCCTAAGAAAATTTGAGTAGAGGCAGACACAAGCACAAGACACGCCCAAGCCACTTCCCGTTCCACATAACACAGTTGGAGACTTGGCCGTGTTCCACTAGAAGAGTAACTAAAGAGAGAAAGATCACCAGAGGTAGAAGTGAACACAGGCTAGTAACACGGACAAGTTACTAGTCGTGTCACTCCCCATGAGAAGAAAGAATCAAAGGTAGCCAAGGACGCGACCTCATGACTTGGCCATGTCCAATGGAAAGTTGAGTGACACGGCCAAGTCACTCATGACTTGGTCGTGTCTTGTGTGATCTCTTTAAATTATTTGCATGTTTTGACGGGAGACAACAAGGATTTCTTTTATAAAAAAAATAATAAAAGAAGTAAAAGGTGAGTGGTTTTATGGGGTGAAAGATTTAATAATGAAAAAGGAGGGGACAAATGGGAGTGAGGTGAGTTGAAAAAGAAAATTCTTTTTTGTCTTAGAATTAAAATAATTGTAGGGGAACCACGCTAAAAGAAAAAAGGGGGGTTGCTTATTCTTATTTCTTTTGGGAGGACACCATCTTTATCACCATCTACAATTTCCTTTTTCCCTTCATCTTCATTTCTCTCCGATAGGCAAGTTACCTTCATGTTTTTGGGACAGTGTTTGGGTTAACCAGCTCTTGAGAATGTTAGGGTTTGAAAAAAGCTTTGATTTAAGGGTTGGAGACTTGAGAGACTTTCCACTTCATCTTTCAAGGGTAGACATTTGATTGAAGGTTTGAAGAGGGCTTGGGAGTTCATTATCACATTCATGTTGAGCTAGGAGGAAGAACAAGAAGTTCAACTCTTGGCATCATCAAGGGATTTTTTTATATCTTCTCATTTAATTCATTTCTAGATTATAGATTTTTTGTTATGAACATTAATATTTCAATGAATAATTTTGATTTGATTTATGTTGAGATGAATATTTATTTTGAAATGATGATGAGTTAAATTACCCCATACCTAGGGTTTGTAGTAAATTTGATTAAATGCCTTAATTTGATTATTTCCATTAATTTACCTTGTTATCGGTTAATTACATTAGATTTAAAGTTAGGATTGGCCGCCTATTAATCTATAGACATTGAATGAAGAGCCAAGAGGTGATATTTGATATTGGAACTATGCAATCGACTACCCTAAGAATGAATTAGAAATATAATAGTTCTAGGGTTCTATTAATTTTATAAATTCAAAATAATTAGTTGTTGTTAATTCATGAATGTGAGAACTAATGAATTGATTGTAACACCCTTATATCCTATATACGTATACATATTTTCAGCATATGTAAAATACGCATATACGGTATAAAAATGTCATAGACCGATTTAGTAAAAATTTTCACATTTCTGTTTTAAGATTTCAAATACTAATATATAAAATAAATAGTATATAAATATTCTTTGCTTGGTATAGGAATCCAAAATAAATATTTTATATGAAAATCACTGGGAAAAAATTCGCCAGAGTTTTGTTTGTAATTTGAACATTTCCAAAATTCAACAAAACACAACCTGCATAAAACAAACACTCCAACTAAAATAAATTTACCAAATCACCAATGCTTCTCAATTTCTCCATATTTTCTCAAAATACTTATATATAGGTATATATATATCAACATTACATATAAAATCCCATCTTAAACAAAATTATTCAAATCATTCTTTACAATTTACAATATATGCTTCAAAAACATATCATAACATACATAATATAAAAAATGTACATGCTGGCAACTCGCTCTGATCTTGATGTACCCAAAACAACTCTTCAAGCTCAATAAATACAAACTTAGACCCGACAAAGTCTAGTAAAACTCTCCTGCTCTACCAAAATGTCCATGACACCTGCGCGACGAATTATAATCGCGCTAAGTCGAAGCCTAGTGGTACAAACTTTGATAACAATATAGTCCAAATGAAATGTCAATGCACAACACATATACATATCACAACTCATAACATTATATCTCATTATATTGCTCAATTTTATCACAATTCATAATTCACATTAAAACAAAGACAAGCATGGGCCCAAAAAGGATCTAATATCCTATTCAAATTTCAGAGTTACTGCTTTGGTCCATAATGACACCAAGTGTCTAACCCCGTAGGTAATATATCCATGGATAATGTAACAGCGCCAGTCTCTTAGACCTCAACCCGGCTAGACCCTTAGGCCCCAATATCTTGGTCCTCAACCCTGCTAGACTGCTACAGTTTTTGAGGCTTACGACCCAGTCTTTTCACCCCAAAAACATCATATTTATCAGCTGGCCTGGCTTACGACCTAGTCTTTTCACCATTACAGCATTTAGCCCGTAGGCAATCATAGGCATGCGGCCAAACCCAGAACTCTGAAAATTTAATAACATACTAGGCACACAATTTATTCATATTTCTCATTATCAAATTCTTTCATAATTCCTTTATCAAAACTTTTCTCATTTTCTCATGATCAAACTAGGCACATTGCCTTATTATATCATCTTTTTCTCACCTTTTTTTTTCATTCATTCATTTTTCTCATTATCAATTCCTTTCTCATTGTCACATATTCAATCTAGGCACATTGCCTTATTTTCATGTTTTTTTTTCATTTTTCTCATTTTTCACATCTTTCTCATTTTTCTCACTTTTCTCATTTTTATCAATATTAATTCATTTCATTATTCCACATATCTCATTTTTGCATTCATAACGCATTACCCAATTACTTTGGGTATTTTCACATAATATACATATTTCACATTCTACACAATTTAGCCATCATCAATGGCTTTTCACAATGCATTTAACACATATATGACATTACAAATGTCATAGCACATTATTCATACACAATCAATGAACCAAGTAACTTAACACATTTTTCAACCAAAATGTGTTAAGCCCAAATGTCATGCAAATATAAACAATATATTCAAAGTTTGTACATACCTCCACTAGCAACCCAAAGCAAACTTAATACAACCTCCAATCCTATCCTTCCAACTTGCCCTTCACCACTTGGATGAAGCAAATCAACCTCCCTCAATGCCTAAACCAAATGCGATAGCAAATAATCATTTAGTATCACATTTAATGGCATTTCCAATATTAAACCATAATTAAACCTCATCCAAGCAAAAATTCAAAATTTAAGGCTAACCTCACTTTAACTTGGATTCTCATACTAGGCCATTCATTATAATATATTAGGTTTATTTATATTATTAGAAGCATATTTTAATACATTTAAACCATTTACATAAAAAAAATACACTCTTATATACAAAACCATAAAATGATATAACCTTCCCCCATTGAAGGTTTTCCATTCCAACACAATCCATTAATAATTTCAAGCTTATATTCATCACTTTTAACACTAAACAACATGCTTAAACAAATAAAATCAAACAATTCAACCACTTTGAAAAATCACTTTTCCAAAACCCTAAATCTCCACTTCCATTCTCAAGCTCTAACCAAACACAACCAAATATAATATTTGACTTTAAAATACTTGTTTATGTATCAAAACAACTCATTTGGAATAAATTTGCAAAATTAAAAATCATGATTTCAAAAACTCAAATGTTCCATAACCCTAAATTCTCTCTCTTCACCAATCTTACTCGAACTCAACCATTTCTTTAATCCAACCTTAAAATCATTATTTACTCATCAAAAGAACATTTTCCATACCCATTCCAACAATTATAACATGCTCTTTCAAAAACTTAATTCATACATATTCATAAGCTTTAAAGAACTTCATAATTTTGAAAATAAAGCTTACTTACTTGTTGGAAAATCACCAAAACTACTCTTATTCCCTTGAAACCTTGAAGAATTTGATGATGGAAGAAGCTAAAAATCTCCCTCTTTGGCCATGAAATTCGTCCATGAAGGAAAGAAGAAGAAGAAGACTTTATTTCTTTTTATTTCTCTTTCCTTTCACCCTTTAATTTTAAACCCCATATATATATATATATTAAAATAATTTAATAATTAATTATTTATTTATTTAATAAATTAAAAGTCCTAAATTTTCTCTTCCATTCAAAAATAATTTATTTTTGAATTATTTTATTAATTTTAAATTTTTTAAGATTTAATTACCAAAATACCCTTTTACTTTGACTTTTCTTTAAAAAAGTGTTGACTTTTATATGTTATGTATATTTACATATATATCACATATATGTTCTACTTTTTTCATTTAAAACCTCTTCTTTTTTCATTTAAATCCATTAATTTAATTTATCCATTTAAATTATAATTTATTTTATCAAATTTTCAAAAATTAGAACTTTTCAAAAATTTGGGATATTACACATATGCACAAGTAATGTGTATCTTATATACACATCAAATGTACTTTATATGTGTATTAAATATTAAGTATGTAATGTATTAATCCAACATATATAATTAATATACCATATGTATATGTTATATATACTCTAGATATATATATTGAGTATATACAATTTATATCTCCAAATACTTATTTAATTTCTCCAAAATCATGGATGTGACAATTTTCTCCCCCTTAAATAATTTCGTCCTCGAAATTATCCAGTATAGTAATAAATTATTTAAATCATTATTTTACCAAATTACATAATTTCTATTCTCCCCCTTAGGTTCATTCTTAATTTCCTTTTTACCATTCCCTAACACATCATTATACTGTCTATTTACTCAAACAGTCACAACAGATTATTATATCTTCAATTGAATTGTCATTAGACAAAATTAGTTCATCTCCTTAATATATATACACCATACACCTATTGCACTCAAGATATCTGATCACTTCATTATCTTAAAAATATACTCTCATCAACATAAATTCAAATGTTAATAACTTTTATTTTAACACAATAATTTTACACATCTTCACTTTGATCCTACTCTTTATACAATTACCACATATTAATTTAATATCACCATTATACTATAACTAACACTTTTCTGTTATAATTATTTGAAACTAATATAACTTAGCTCCTTTCATATGCATATACATATCAGAATGTTGTATTAAGCACATTATCTCATAGCTTGCATATTCTTAATACAACTACACACATTGAATTTCAATAAATACTTGTAAACTTATTATATTTAAGATCAATTGATCTAACTATCACAAATGACCATCACAACCTTATTCTATTCTGACCAACCTTTAGTCTATTTTAAATTCATCAATCTGTTTTCAATTCATGACCCAATTCTCTTTGGTCAAATTTATTCTCAAATTTTAATTCTCTTCGAATTCATCATTATAGATAATATTCATTTCCCCTAGTCTCGTTTACTTTACACATCATTTTCATCAATTTATTCATTTTATACCACTTTCAAACATATTCATTATAACTCTTACTCACATTTCATAATTCCTTTCATTTATCATTTTCTCACATTTCTTATAGTTACCATATTTACAAAAATCACTTTTCTTACACATCACTTAAAGCTCATCATATTTACACAATTCTCTTCTGTTTCCACACTTTCTGTAATTATAAACAAATTTCTAACATAAAATTTTAAGATCCAACTATACAAACCATAAGTCTTGACCATGTTTCTTGAAGCATAACTATCAATCTCACCAAAACTATCCAACGGTCATGCCATAATAATGGTCACGTCTGTGGCTTATAAATAAATACTGCCGTTCTATCATTCTTCTTCAAACATTTCCAATTACAATGTTAAGTTTGTATCACAAAAATCACATATTCATTTTCTAATCTTTTAATACACAAAAAGTTAATACATTTCAACTCTGTTTCAAATCAATTTACTTTTGATCACTTGATCATCATTAACCTAACTCATGTTTCAACAATATTATCATTATCATCTCTTACATATACACATTCGTTCATATGCTAATTTACACAATTTCCATTTATTACTCCATTTCTAATCTATCTCTTATAAAAATTTTCATTCATTTTTTTCCCTCCATACTTTCTTCATCATACTTTCTTTTTCCTTACAATCTCTTATTAATACGCATATACATTGGGCCCAACACTATACAATTATCAAGTTCAGTTGTTACAATAACAATTTCACCATCCAACGCTGCTCGGGTCCATTCTCAATCTCAATTTCATCACATGACCTAACTCTACGCAGGTCAAGACCTAATCTCTCTTAGGTATATTAATACTTGCAATGTCATTCTCAATATCACCAAACACTTATTTGTATAAGGAAGTAAACACTCGATAACATTTTTTTTAATCATCCACATACACCTTCGTAAGTCATAATCACAATGTGACTTACTTTCCATATTTTCTTACATATCATATTTGTGTTCATATTAAAAAAAATCTCGTCACACAAATCATACAATTATACTCAATTCCTCTTTTACATACAACATATACAAAGTTAACATTTATCACCTTTCAGAGAACATTATCATTTCTCATTCTTTTGATATTACTTAGGTTATTCATCAATTCAACATATATATACACTCTGACCACAATATAATTAACATCTTTCTTATTTAATCGCCTATCCTTTAAATAAGTTTCTTATTATATATATATATATATATTTTACACCTCACACAAATCTTAGTCACATTTCCAATGTGACGTCTCTCTCACATTTTTTTATGTATTTATCATACCCTTCATATCCCTTTTCATCATTTCCAATTCAATTACCTAAAGTAACTTAATTTTACTTACTTAATCATTTCTCTTTATTTCATAACAAATTTCTATATTATCAACCACATTACACGTTATATGATATTTTCACAAATAATATTACTCATTCAAAATTACTCCCACGCTTATTAAACATTAAACTATCAACATCTAAACAATCTTCATCAAAATTCTCTTACAACTCTAAATTTCCAACTTACTACTTTACTTAATCTTCATTCTATTGATCTCATTTTCAAGAGCTAACTTTATAAACTTTATTTTTATATTAATATAACATCAAAACACATCACTTTCACAATTATGGAAACCCATTTCAAAAATTCAAATTTCATATATTGCAACCAACAACATGAACCTCACCAAATCTCATCCATATCACATTCTCAATCTTAAGATCATAACATTTACTTTTAAACAACACTAATTCATTTCCTTACACTAATTAACATCATCAATTAGATATCCTACTTTTACATACTCAAACCCTAAATCATGCATTATTGTTCCATAATAAATAATTCGCTATCATCTGTGATTTCACTCTTTGATTTTAAATATGAACTCTTTGTTGAAAATTTTTAAAAACTCCATATTCCTTCTTCATACTTCTACCCATATGTCTATAAATTTTCATAATTTTCTTCATTCATTTGTCTCATTAAATTAATTTATTACTCATGTATACAAAATTGTATGATTTTCTTAGTTTCATGTCACTCTCACTTTTAATTTTTATATTCCTTACCAATTCTTTATAAAAGCTTGTAAATTTTAGCCATGTGCACTTGACACATATATGGACTTATATTTAAAATTTTAGATTTTTCCAAATTGATTTAATATATTTAAAAATTAAATCTTCCAAAATCAGAGAATCTGTCTCTTTAATAATTTCTCTGGCAGCACCCGGTTGTCCATTTTTTTTAGGTATCCAATCTTAATAAAAATTCATAAAATTTTAACCATATGTTATACGAATACATATGATATTGTATGTAAATGTTTAGATTTTTCTGGGTTGGTTTACCATAGTTTCTAAATTTTTGTTTTCAATTTCTTCAGATTCTGAGTTGTTGAAATTTCTCCAACAATCTGTGTTCTTCTGTTTTTCTTAATTAGATATCTATCTTTAAAATTTATAAAATTTTATACATTGGATTCTAACATATAGAAAAACGTTCTATTAAATGTTCAAACTCATCCAATATTTCTAGATTTGTCCAAAAATTCAGACAATATCACTTTGCAGTACATCTACAAAATTTTCTGTAACTATCATGCTCATTTCTCAAACTTTTTATTTTTATATCTTAAATTATTTTCTAAATTATTTTTCTTAATTTCACTTATTCATCAATTGAATAAGCTATGAATTTTAATTTAAAATAAAAGTTCCAAAAATTCTTAATCCATAATCTCTAGAATGATGCTTCCACTGCGCCACTCTGATCTATGCAACCCACACACCATCTCAACTCATATCCATTATATCAAATGGACATTGCCACATCAGGGATCAGATAAATTGTCAGTGCCAATGCATGCATCACAATTGAAAAATCATTTTTTCCAATTTTCTCTCTCTATCATCCCACATAGGTCGAGAACCTCAAACCTAGGCTCTGATACCAAAATAAATGTAATACCTTTATATCCTATATACGTATAATATATATTTTCAGCATATATAAAATATGCATATACAGTATAAAAATGTCATAGACCGATTTAATAAAAATTTTCACATTTCTGTTTTAAGATTTCAAATACTAATATATAAAATAAATAGTATATAAATATTCTTTGCTTGGTATAAGAATCCAAAATAAATATTTTATATGAAAATCTCTGGGAAAAAATTCGCCAGAGTTTTGTTTGTAATTTGAACATTTCCAAAATTCAACAAAACACAACCTGCATAAAACAAACACTCCAAATAAAATCAATTCACCAATACTTCTCAATTTCTCCATATTTTCTCAAAATACTTATATATAGGTATATATATATCAACATTACATATAAAATCCCATCTTAAACAAAATTATTCAAATCATTCTTTACAATTTACAATATATGCTTCAAAAACATATCATAACATACATAATATAAAAAATGTACATGCTGGCAACTCGCTCTGATCTTGATGTACCCAAAACAACTCTTCAAGCTCAATAAATACAAACTTAGACCCGACAAAGTCTAGTAAAACTCTCCTGCTCTACCAAAATGTCCATGACACCTACGCGACGAATTATAATCGCGCTAAGCCGAAGCCTAGTGGTACAAACTTTGATAACAATATAGTCCAAATGAAATGTCAATGCACAACACATATACATATCACAACTCATAACATTATATCTCATTATATTGCTCAATTTTATCACAGTTCATAATTCACATTAAAACAAAGACAAGCATGGGCCCAAAAAGGATCTAATATCCTATTCAAATTTCAGAGTTACTGCTTTTGTCCATAATGACACCAAGTGTCTAACCCCATAGGTAATATATCCATGGATAATGTAACAGCCCCAGTCTCTTGGACCTCAACCCGGCTAGACCCTTAGGCTCCAGTATCTTGGTCCTCAACCCGGCTAGACTGCTACAGTTTTTGAGGCTTACGACCGAGTCTTTTCACCCCAAAAACATCATATTTATCAGCCGGCCTGGCTTATGATCCAGTCTTTTTACCATTCCAGCATTTAGCCCGTAGGTAATCATAAGCATGCCGCCAAACCCAGAACTCTGAAAATTGAATAACATACTAGGCACACAATTTATTCATATTTCTCATTATCAAATTCTTTCATAATTCCTTTATAAAAACTTTTCTCATTTTCTCATGATCAAACTAGGCACATTGCCTTGTTATATCATCTTTTTCTCACTTTTTTTTCATTCATTCATTTTTCTCATTATCAATTCCTTTCTCATTGTCACATATTCAATCTAGGCACATTGCCTTATTTTCATGTTTTTTTTTTCATTTTTTTTTTTCACATCTTTCTCATCTTTCTGACTTTTCTCATTTTTATCAATATTAATTCATTTCATTATTCCACATATCTCATTTTTGCATTCATAACGCATTACCCAATTACTTTGGGTATTTTCACATAATATACATATTTCACATTCTACACAATTTAGCCATCATCAATGGCTTTTCACAATGCATTTAACACATATATGACATTACAAATGTCATAGCACATTATTCATACACAATCAATGAACCAAGTAACTTAACACATTTTCCAACCAAAATGTGTTAAGCCCAAATGTCATGCAAATATAAATAATATATTCAAAGTTTGTACATACCTCCACTAGCAACACAAAGCAAACTTAATACAACCTCCAATCCTATCCTTCCAACTTGCCCTTCACCACTTGGATGAGGCAAATCAACCTCCCTCAATGCCTAAACCAAATGTGATAGCAAATAATCATTTAGTATCACATTTAATGGCATTTCCAATATTAAACCATAATTAAACCTCATCCAAGCAAAAATTCAAAATTTAAGGCTAACCTCACTTTAACTTTGGATTCTCATACTAGGCCATTCATTATAATATATTAAGTTTATTTATATTATTAGAAGCATATTTTAATACATTTGAACCATTTACATTAAAAAAAATACACTCTTATATACAAAATCATAAAATGGTATAACCTTCCCCCATTGAAGGTTTTCCATTCCAACATAATCCATTAATAATTTCAAGCTTATATTCATCACTTTTAACACTAAACAAATTAAATCAAACAATTCAACTACTTTGAGAAATCACTTTTCCAAAACCCTAAATCTCCACTTCCATTCTCAAGCTCTAACCAAACACAGCCAAATCTAATATTTGACTTTAAAATGCTTGTTTATGTATCAAAACAACTCATTTGGAATCAATTTGCAAAATTAAAAATCATGATTTTAAAAACTCAAATGTTCCATAACCCTAAATTCTCTCTCTTCACCAATCTTACCCAAACTCAACCATTTCTTTAATTCAACCTTAAAATCATTATTTACTCATCAAAAGAACATCTTTCAAACCCATTCCAACAATTATAACATGCTCTTTCAAAAACTTAATTCATACATATTCATAAGCTTTAAAGAACTTCATAATTTTGAAAATAAAGCTTACTTACTTGTTGGAAAATCACCAAAACTACTCTTATTCCCTTGAAACCTTGAAGAATTTGATGATGGAAGAAGCTAAAAATCTCCCTCTTTGGCCATGAAATTCGTTCATGAAGGAAAGAAGAAGAAGAAGACTTTATTTCTTTTTATTTCTCTTTCCTTTCACCCTTTAATTTTAAACCATATATATATATTAAAATAATTTAATAATTATTTATTTATTTAATAAATTAAAAATCCTAAATTTCCTCTTCCATTCAAAAATAATTTATTAATTTTAAATTTCTAAGATTTAATTACCAAAATACCCTTTTACTTTGACTTTTCTTTCAAAAAGTGTTGACTTTTATATGTTATGTATTTTTTACATATATATCACATATATGTTCTACTTTTTTTCATTTAAAACCCCTTCATTTTTAATTTAAAATCATTAATTTAATTTATCCATTTAAATTATAATTTATTTTATCAAATTTTCAAAAATTAGAACTTTTCAAAAATTTGGGATATTACACATATGCACAAGTAATGTGTATCTTATATACACATCAAATGTACCTTATATGTGTATTAAATATTAAGTATGTAATGTATTAATCCAACATATGCAATTAATATACCGTATGTATATGTTATATATACTCTAGATATATATATTGAGTATATACAATTTATATCTCCAAATACTTATTTAATTTCTCCAAAATCACGGATGTGACATTGATAATTGCTAATTAGACAAAAGAAATAAATTAAATTACAAGGTGGTATTAATGGATAATTTGAAAATTAAGCTTTAATTAAATTGATCTACAAACCCTAGGTACTATTCAAAAAATTTGAATTACTCTTGCACAAATACTATTCATTTTTACTTTTAAATTTTTAAATCACATTTCACAATTTCAACAACATACATTAAAACTTTAATAATTGCTTTAATCAAATTCTTACGAAGAATGCCTTCCTTGTGAGATGACCTTGGGGTAATCACCGTTGCTACAATAACCTCGTATACTTGCGAGAGTGTCGCTTTGTAGTAGTACTTAGTAGAGCGCAACACCCTTGAAAATGACCAACACACATGGCGATCAATGATTGGAGAAGAGAAATACCACCAAAGCCTTCTGACCATTTGAATGTCACTATCGTACTCTTTTGATATTGCGATGAGAGAGAGGTTCTCACACCAAGATGGAAAGTGTTGTCGAGACCACTAGCTCTACTACCATCCTTAGTGATTTTTGCCTAAATGAACATTGAAGTCACAATTGGATTGGTCTAGTCATGAGGCATGGTTTTGCGTCCATCTCTATAGTCGTGCCTATGATTGTGAAACTTACTATGGTTCTAAAAAATTTTGGCTTTCAAGGACTGTAGAGCTGAACTTGGAGCGGTTGCACTTTCATATGTTGTAGTCCACTCTCGCTCGCGAAGGAGACTGTGAGCCTTATAATTTTATTCTTCTTTTTCTCAGCATATGGTGCAGTCACATTCATATAGAGGACAATCGTGAGATGTGTCATGTGTAGACAACTTAGAGGCACTTTATATCCTAAGATAAAAACACTTAGAGAAAAAGTTAAATACTTACAATTTGAGTGCAAAAGATTTAAAATAGAGTATGTATTCCAAGGATTTGGCCAACATTCTCCCCCTTTTTGACTTTGGCAGTCAAATTGAAATGTGGTCAAACTAAAGTAACAAAGGAGCAAGCAAATAATTAAAACACATGGATGAATAAACTCCCCCTTAACTTATGCTTTTGTATTTTGAAGAATTAAGTTCAAGCTTATAAACTCTCTGTTATCTTATGACTCTTATAAATATCCTATTAAGTTCAATTTTTAATATTAATTATAGTTAAGGTTCAATTAATAATTCCAATTATAAATTATAATTAAGGTTTAATTAAATGTCAAGAAAGGAGATCATTTCAAGCATTTCAACTTTAATATTTTCTCTCCCTTTGACAAAGGCAAAAATAACTTCATTAAAGGGGCATAAAATAAGAAATTGAATTAAAGTAAATGAAAATAGATGAAGGATGTATGATCTTTACATTATAAGTCCATAAAAAAAAAGAGGAATCACATATTTAAAACAAAAGACTACTAACAAGGAAGCAAAAGAAAAAAGAAAGGAAAGGAAAAACAAAAAGAAAATGGCCCTAATCTAATTGTGTTTCCTCATCCTCTTGCTAAATCATAGGCTCTTTCCCTTTCCCTTTAGGATCTTATGTGACTTCCTCTCCTTTGCTAGAACTACCCTCTCCTTCTATAATGGATGGGATGGAGTCCTCTTCAAATTCACTCTCTTGATGTTCATTCACATCCCATTCTTCAAATCACATTGAGGTAATCCCATTTTGCCTTGCATGTCATGAAGATCATGGTGCGTATGGGAGAGAAGATCAATCTTTTAATTCAATTTCTTGAATATCTTTGTGACATCCTTTCTAAAGTGGCTAAATTATTTTTAGAGAGAGTGTAAGGCTTTTAAAATGAGATTTGTGAAGGAAGAGCTATCAACATGTAAGCTAGAGGGTTTTTTTTGGCATTTCTACTTGAACTTCAAAATTTTTAGCCCCTTCATAGGCCTCTTCTTCTCTCTCTCTTTCCACAACACCCTTACTTCCAAACATATAATTGTAAGTATTTTCCTCTCTTTTGGTATAACCAGCATGTTTTAGATATGCAAAAGTGATGGCTTTTGTGGCTGGATCAAAGGGGTTTTTAAGGGTTGCCATGCTGAGTGCATCAAGTACACCACAATGCCTTGCTATTTGGGTGACTTGAGAAGAAGGAAAGAATGTTCCAATTTTTTAAGTGGCATGGTGAAGAAAAGTGTCTAGAAGGAATTTAGGGTATTCACCTTAATGTTATGCTCAAGATCATAGAGAAAAAAGAGGTCTCTTTGGGTAACTTTTTCATTCCCATTTGCCCTTTGGGGAATGATATAGGTGATAATGCAATGTAGCATCCAAATGGGAAGAGACTTGATATGTCTAGCCTTAGATTCCTTAGTGAAGGAGGTTTCAATTGAGATTTATTTCCAAAAATTGGAAAGAGTTTGGAAAGAGAAGTTAGGGTCATTGTATGAGGTTGGCCCTTTGGTAGACAAACCTCGAGTTTGTGTAAAATCATTGAGGGATTAGCAAATGATTTGTCAAAGAGCTTAAACCTAACCCATACCATCCTATAGCTCTACTTTTACTATTCTCAATTGTTAAGCTCATCAAGAATTCTCTACTAAGGCTAGAGTAACCCATTTTCTTAGGAAATACAAAAGTTCTCCACCTTAAATTATCCAAACTATAACCCTCTATCTCTCTTTTATTCCTAGGGTTATATGATAAAGTCATATTTTACTATTATTTTAGATAATTCTAATTATGTTTTTAATTTTTTTCAATTGAATTTGATGTATTTCCTTTGATGAAGTTAGAATTTATCACATTTTAGCTTGAAAATGTCAAAATAAAAGTTTTTCATTAAAAGTCAAGGAAAATTGAAGAAAAAGGTGCAAAGAGGCAGAAAAAAGTCAAGACCCACGCCCATGGCACTGAATGCCATACCTATGGACTTCAATTGAAATAACATGACGAAGATCCAGAAGTAATTTTAATCCTATAGTCACGACTTTTCATTTCCACGTCCATGGGAACCAAATAGCTAATGTCCAGACATGTTATGTGATTTTTAGACTTCGATAGATTTGACTTTTAAAGTTTAACTTGAGATTTTGATAATCCTAGAGTTTCAGAATGAGAAAGTGTTATTCATAAAGTTTTTAGAAGACATATCAAGATTTTTAGAATGGTCTTATTTGTACAAATCCGAGTTTGTTTGGACCTTCAAACAACTATGCAAAATCAGAACTATAAATTCAAATTGGAATATAATTTCTGTCCATACTAGTTTACTTCAAAAGGCCATAACTTGAGATTCTAAAGTCCAAATTAAGTGATTAAAAAGCCTAAATTCATCTAAACTTTGAGAGATACAATTATTATGAGATATAAAACCCAAATGCAGACTTTATCAGATGTAAAAATTGCTTCAAAGATTTTATATAAGTTTTAAAACTTCCCTATCTTACTAGTATACGTTTTCCTTTAATTAAATTTCGCATCTTTTTCAATAGGGACCCTTCTAAACTTATCATAACTTTTTCCTACTTGTAAAAGAAGTTCCTTAAATCCCTATAAATACCCTAGACCTCCCTCACAACTGAATTATCAAATTTTAGGTTAAAATTTTTAGATTTTAAGTTAGAGTTAACTTTGAAGAAGAGAAAATTTTGTGCAAGAGTAATTCAAGTTCAAGAAGCTTTCTTCTTTCCAAGTTTGATCTTTTTAATTTGTTCTCTTTAGTTTTCTTTTAATTTTAATTTCAATTATGTCTTATATTTTCTACTCTTTCGTTTTGTTTTACTTTTCAATTATGAGTAACTAAAAACCCTATTAGGGTTAAACTATTGCTTAATTGATTAATCTATGAAGTAGTTATTTTTAATTTGATTCAATTAAAGTTTGCTCTATATTATTTTGTTATCTTTGAACTTAATGCATTGATTATCTGGCCAATAATTGATTGATTAAGGTATTTTCTGATGGAGCGAGAGTGGAGGCACAATATTAGTTCAAGGAGGTAATAATCTTAGGTTAAAGTTTGCACCTAGAGACAAGGTAAATACTTAAGAGGTTGATATAAAGGTTACTCACAAATTTTAATGAGTTGGCTTAATTTGCTTGTGATCATGAGAGTTGACACAATGTTAAGTTTAATATTAGATTTAGTACTTGAAAGAGACTAAGCCTTAATTTAGGAGAACCCAATCAATAATCAAGAGTAGATTAAAATTGAGTCAAGACCTTAGGAAATCCATAGTTTGTAACATCCCAACGGCCCTGGGCTTATGGCCCGACCATTTCACCCAGCCTGCTTCAAGGGACTGCTACAGTGCCATTTCCCCTCGCAGTTCCACAGCAAGATTTGTCCCTCAGGCTTACGACCCAGTCTTTTCATCCCAGGTATTTGGCCCAAAAAGGGTATCCTCCCTCGTTTCGATCCCAATACCTGCTTAAGAGAGTCTTTTTCACTGGAAGAAATGGTACTCGTTTAGTGAAAAAGACTCTCTTAAGGAGGTCTTGGGATTGAAACGAGGGAGGAGACCCTTTTTTGGCCAAATACCTGGGGTGAAAAGACTGAGTTGTAAGCCTCAGGGACAAATCCTGTTGTGGAACCGTGAGGGGAAATGGCACTGTAGCAGTCCCTTGAAGTGGGCTGGGTGAAATGGTCGAGCTGTAAATCCTGGGCCGTAGGGATATTATAATTAAAAAAATAAACAAATCCTGCTGTGAACCCGTGAGGGGAAACGAACTGTGACATGCCCAGTGCTTGGTTAGGCCAAGGGCCTTGAAGCCTGAAGGCTGGGGTGTTGTATTAAAAAGGCACATTTTTAACTGTAACATCCCAACGGCCCTGGGCTTACGACTCAATCTTGTCACCCAGCCCGCTTCAAAAGACTGCTACAATACTGCTTCCCCTCACTATTCCACAGCAAGATTTGTTTATTTGGCCCAAGTCAAGGGTCGCCTCCCTCGTTTTGATCCCAAGACCTCCTTAAGAGAGTCTTTATCCTGAAACAAGTACCATTTCTTCTAAGTAGAATAAATGGTACTCGTTTAGTGAAAAAGACTCTTTTAAGGAGGTCTTGGGATCGAAATGAGGGAGGTGACCCTTTTTGGGCCAAATAACTGGGGTGAAAAGACTAGGTCGTAAGCCTCAGGGACAAATCCTACTGTGGAACCGTGAGGGGAAATGGCACTGTAGTAGTCCCTTAAAGCAGGCTAGGTGAAATGGCCGGGCCATAAGCCCAGGGTAGTTGAGATGTTATAGTTAAAAAAAACAAATCCTGCTGAGGGGAAGCGGACTGTGACATGCCCAGTGCTTGGTTGGGCCAAGGGCCCTTGAAGCCTGAAGGCCGGGGTGTTACATAGTTAATCAATAAGAATAGGTTTAACCCTAATGCCAAAATATTATATTTAATTTCAAAATTTAGTTTAGCTTTAATTTTAGTTAACTTAGTTTTAATTCACATCGATTTACCATCCAAATAATAGTTAGTTTTAAATTGTTTAATACTGAGATACCCTTTTTCATGGGAACGATACTCTACTCACTACTTTATTACTTGATTATGACATGTGCACTTGCAGATAGCTAGGCTAGGCCCTAACATTTTAAGCATACTTTAAAATTGTATTTTGGTGGCCTCCATCTTCATTTTGCTTAGCATCACATACCTAAGAACTTCCTTTGGAGTTGTATGATTAGCTTGTGCTCTTTCTCACCTCTCATATTTGGAGGAAGAGCAGGGGGTCTTGTTCAGCATCTCTAATAGTGAATCTAATTAGTTTCTTTCCTTTTTTTTTAGAGGTGAACTTTTTCTTAGGAGCCATCTGAAGGATTTGATTAAGAGATTTACTAAAGAAGAGAAGAAAATGCAGAAAAAAAATGAAGTTAAGAGGGTGAAAGTTAGTTATTGAGTGTTTTGAGTGCAAAGCAATATTTGAGGAATTAAGAGACTTTAGAAAAGTTTTAAGAACACTATTATATTGGTTTTATAAAGAATTTATGAAAAAGTAGCAGTTTTTTACTGTTGGAGGGGTAAAATTTGAAAAATCGGCATATTTAAAATGGTTTAATTTTTCTGACACACCAGTCACTCATGACCACCCTAAGTTTAAAATGACCATGAGACATAATCTCACCACTATTAGCCAGAGGGGCATTCGCTAGCCAACTGATAATAGACAACAGTCGAGACATTTCACTTTCTCACCATCGCTATGTCCAAGGCACTACCGCTAGTATCCATACTAGTTTAAATCCACTATATCAGGGGCTTTTGATTACAAGGAAGGTTGGTATGATCGAGAGAGATAAGAAATATAGAAAATACAAAGAAATTAGTCTTGAAAGATTGTTTTTCACTTGATGAACTTAACAAAGTATGATCAAGTGAATGTTGTTGAGGATTTTGATTTGTGTAAGAACATGTAATCTAGCATATTATCAAAGTTGTTCAACTAACCATAAACAAGCAAAACAAATGTTCAAAATTAATCACTCCTTTAAGTAATAAAAAATTTAACGAGAGACAAATAATCAAAATATGATGCAATTGTCACACAAATGCAAAATTTTCAATTTAAGGTGCTCCTATCAAGCATCCCAAGATTTTGTTTAATAAAATCCAATCTTTCTTTATTCAAGGTCTTGTAAAAATATCCACAAGTTGATTTTGAGTATCAATGAACTCCAAAACAACATTGTAGTTTTGCATATTATCTTTTAAAAAAGTGATGCCTTATTTCTATATGTTTAGACCTAGAATATTGAATGGAATTTTTGGATAGATTAATGGCACTAGTGTTATCACATTTGATAGGAATGTGATCAAATGCCTTACCATAATCTAGTAATTGTTGCTTCATCCAAAGAACTTGAGTGCAATAAAGTAACCCCTACATATTCAGTTTCCATAGTAGACAGGGAAACCAAAACTTATTTCTTGCTAAACTAAAAGACTAGGCAATCTCTAAGAAAATGGAATGCCCCAATTGTGCTCTTCCTATCTAATAGGCTATCAGCAAAATTGGCATTCGAATATCCTAACATGTCAAATGAAGTATTCATAGGATACAAAAGTCTTAAATGCAATGTTCCACTTAAGTATTTTAAAATTCTTTTGGTTACATTTAAATAACTCTTTAGGACATGATTGAAATCTAGCACATAAACCTATATTAAACATTATATCGGACCTAGATGCGATAAGATAAAGTAGAGAGGAGATAATACCTCTATATTTCTTCTCATCTACTTTATTATCACTCTTATCCTTGTCTAACTTCAAAGATGTGGTCATTGCTGTATTGCTAGCCTTGCAACCATCCATCACAATCTTCTTGAGAAGTTCCTTGGTATACTTGGATTGGTTGATGAAGATGTCATCATTAGTTATTTTATTTCTAGGCCAAGGAAAAATTTAAGCTCACTCATCTTGCTTATCTCAAATTTTTCTAGTCATACAAGAAGTAAATTCTTAGTGCAAGACCTCATTAGTATCATCAAATATAATATCATTAACATAAATTTGGACAATTAAAATTTCATGCATCTTTTTCTTAATAAGCAATGTAGTATATACTTTTCCTTTTGAAAAATAATTTTCTAAAAAGTACGAACTAAGCTTTTCATTCCAATCTCTTGGAACTTATTTCAATCCATACAAGGCTTTAGTAAGTTTAAAAACATGGTTTGGAAGTCTATAGTCTTCAAACCCCGGAGGTTGTTCAGTATAGCCCTCTTCAATAATAAAACCATTCAAAAATGCACTTTTAACATCTATTTGAAATAATTTAAAATTCATATGACATGCAATTGTAAGAAGAATCCTAATAGCTTCTAATCTTGCTACCATTCGGGCCTTGTTTCTAATGATGAGTCCATCCTCATTTGCATCCAATGATCTGATGGTCTTTGGGTCTAAGAACTAACTCTCAAACTTTGTTTTCCTCAAATTGGTTGAGTTCATCTTGTATAGCAATCACCTAACATTCATCATTAAGTCCTTGGCTTAATTTGAGAAATAAAAGCTATATTAGAATCTAAATATCTAAGCTTGAAATGAACACTTACACCCTTGGAGGTATCTCTAATAATGAGCTCCTTTGGATGGTCCTTGCGATATTTCCAATCCTTAGGTAACTCTTGAGTGGCCTCTACTTAGGGATCCTCTTGATGCTCCACTTATTGTTGATATGCCTCGACTATGTCATCCTTTATGGGATCATGAACCTCAAGCTTTTCAAAGGTACCTACAAAGTCATCAAGAGCAATACCTTCTCCAAGATTAAGCTTAGAGGATTCAATAAATATGACATGCATAGATTCCTCTACAGCTAAAAACCTTTTATTAAAGACTCTATAGGCTTTGCTAATGGAGGAATAACCTAGAAAAACTACTAATTCTGTAATATCTCAAACTATACCCTAAATTTTTGGAATACTTATTGTTGTTTTGGATTAAATGTTATAATTGTATATGTTTAAGTGGGAAGATAAGAAAGGTTAGAGGAGTGTGTATATGTTGTATATATAAAGATATATACAACATATACAAGTCAACATTTAATTAGGGTCAAAGGGAATATTTTGGTTATTTTGAAATGGAAATTAAAGTGAGTGGAAGATGATAATTATGAATATTATATTATTATAATTGCTTGGTGGAGATTAATTGGAGAATTGTGTGGTTTAAGAGTTATGAGTTGTTTGACTTTTCCATTATCTTCTTCTTTCTTTCTTCAAGAGCTGGCCACCATTATCAACCAAGGAAGAGAGGGTTTTGTGATTTTCTAACTCAAGATTTGAAGGTGTTTCAAGTGATCAAGTTGGAATTCTAAAGATTTTCTTCACTTTTGGTAAGTTTTCCACTTGATTCTTTGGTTTTCTTTTGAGTTTGTGAAGTGAGGTTGTTGATGATATGTGTATGTTTGATTGTGGTGTGTTTGAGAGTGTTTGGTCTAATTGATTTTGATTTTTGGAGTTGGTTTGAAAGAAAGGTTAAGTTTAGTGTTAGGAAGCAAGTGTTGTGTTTTGGGTATGTGATGAGTTGTGATGATGATTGTAATTTATGTTTTGATGTATGTTTGAGTTGTTATGGTATTTTTGCAAGTTATTATGGTTTATTGGTTTGTTTGGAGTGGAAGATGGTAAAAGAAAGAGGTTTGTTGGATGTGGTGTTGTTGTTGCCGGAATCAAGATTTTTGGCCTGACACGCCCATGAACACGGCCAAGTCTTTGGGCATGTCAATGGTTCTATTTTCTGGATCAGTGACACGACCAGTGACATGCCCATGTCACTGAGCGTGTCATAGCTTCTGTGTTGGGGGAGAATTGACACGTCTAGTGACACGCCCATGTCACTGAGTGTGTCATAACTTCTGTGTTGGAGGAGAATTGACACATGTAATGACACGCCCATGTCACTGAGCGTGTCAAAGCTTCTGTGTTGTTGAGCGTGTCAAGTGTAGAGTTTGCCCTAGATAGTTCTCTTCCTTATTCTCTTATGAGTACCACTAAGTGAGTGTTGTTGATCACCTTTGGATTAGGTTTTGAAGAGAATTGAGTTACCCTAGCCAAGGTTTGAGGGATATCTTGGAAGAGGAAGTGGATAGAGTGGTGTTGTTGCTTTAAGAAGTAAGTACAAATTTTGAATGATTGCATACATTTATATGACATTGGGACTTAACACATTTAGTTGAGAAATGTGTTAAGTTACTTTATATATTGTTGATGAATAAATTATATGTTATGGTATGCATAATGTGAATTATGTTGATGTATCAATGCAATCGAGTAAAGTATTGTGGAAATATGTGATATGGGATGTGAAAACATAATGTAACCAATTGATATTGAGATAAAATAGAAGAATGAGAAAAATGAGAAAAGATGATATACTAAGGCAATGAGCCTAATTTGATTATGAGAAATGAAATGAGAAATGAATTATGAAAGAGATTGATAATGAGATAAATGAATTAATTGTGTGCCTAATATGTTATTCAATTTTCAGAGTTCTGGGTTTGGCGGCATGCCTATGAATCACTGGGCAGATGAAAAGACTGGGTCATAAGTCGAGCCCAATTGATAAATGTGAAATATGATGTTTTTGGGGGTGAAAAGACCGGGTTGTAAGCCTCAAAAATAGTAACAGTCTAGCCGGGTTGAGGACCAAGATACTGGGGCCCTAGGGTCTAGTCGGGTTGAGGTCCAAGAGACTGGGTCTGTTACATTATCCATGGATATATATATATATCGCCTACGGGCTTGATGAATGTGATTATGGACCAAAGCAGTAACTCTGAATTTTGAATAGCATATTAGATCATTTTTGGGCCGATGCTTGTCTTTGCTTGAATGTGAATCATAAATATTGGAACAATTGAATAATATAATGAAATGTAATGTTATAAAATATGATATTCTTGTATATTGTTTCTATTGCTTGAAAGTATGACATTGGCATTACATTGAAGCATATTGTCATTATAGTATGTACCACTAAGCCTATGGCTTAGCGCTATTGTGGTTCATCTCATAGGTGACAGGGTAAAACCGGAGAGTTCAAATAGACTGAGTTGAGTCTAGACTTTGTGTAATATCCCAATGTGTGCCCTAGAAGTTTGGATATAATTGTTGTTTGTTTGAATTATGTGTATATGTTATGTTGATTAGAAAAAGAAATGGAAAAGAGAATGTTTAGGTATTGTTTAAAAAAGGAAAGTAATGTGTAGAGAGAAAGTGTATATGTTGGGTATATGGTAATATATATAACATATATGTTGGTCAAAATGAGGAGTCAAGGGAAGAAGATATTTTATTTGTGATATGTGAAATTACTTAAATGGGCATATAAGTGAAAGAAGCTAAGTTAAATGGATGAGGGCATTTAGGTAATTGCTTGGTTAGAATTGCTTGGTAGAGATTTAAAGAAGAAAAGAAGTTTGACTTGTTTTCATTTTTTTTCTTTTCTTCTCATGTGTGTGGCCGGCTACCAATGGGAAGAGAGAGCAATAGAGGTGTTCTAAATTCTATAATCAAATTGAAGGAAGAATTAAAGGATTAAGTTGGAGATTTGTGGAATTTCCTCAATTTTGGTAAGTACTCTCTTGTTTTCCTTTGTTATTTTGAAGTTGTGTTTGAGGTGAATTATGATTTGTTGATATTATGATTTGGTGTGTTTGAGATGTGTTTATAAGTGTTGAAATTGAGTGTAAGTTAAAAAGATTGAATTGGTGTTGGTTTTGGTTTGAAGATGGTAAGTTAAGTGGATGTTGATATTGAAAGAATAAGAGTGATGTTGATTTTAGGGATTTGAAATGGTAAGTGATTAAATGTATTGTTAATGTGAATATTGTGATGAATATGTAAAATAAGTGTTAATGACATTGATTATATCCATTTGAATGAGGTTATGTTGTGCATAATGTGTTTTAATTCAATAAAAAGAGACTTGGCCATGTTTAGGGTTTTCCTTCATGAGAGACACGGCCAAACTAAAGAAGAGACACGGGCAAGACTAAAGATTTTTGGGAGACACGGCCAAGTTTAAGGAAATTTGGCCGTGTTGGATCAATTTTGGAGAGACACGGCCACTGGCTTGGCCGTGTCCCTTGATTGTGTCTGCCACTGCCTATTTTGGTTGAGAGACACGGCCAAGCTAGGGGAGTCTTGGCCGTGTTGGAGCTTTTGGTTGAGAGACACGGCCACAAGCTTGGCCGTGTCCCTTGAGTGTGTTAGCTACTGTGATTGTTCTTTGCTCTTCTTGCATTGTTTTGATTCTTCAAAGGTCTTCTTGCACCCAAACATAAAAATAAACACTCTAAACACATTTAATACAAAGAATGATCTAAACAAATATATGTGGAAGATTCTAAATCTATGAATAATGTTATGTTGTGTATAATGTGGGACACAATGTGAGTATTGATGATGTATATGAATGCTTTTATGATGAATTGCTTTGATAAGAATGGAAATATTATAATATGAATTGAGACATGATATGATATGAGGCCATTGTGATTGGCTATGATAACTGAAATGTGATGTGAAGCCATTGTGATTGGCTATGATGATTCAATTGAAAGAAATAAGGCATGTTTGCCTAGATGATGATGAGAATTGAGAATGGAAATGATAATTAAATAATAAATGAATTGTGTGGCTAATGTGTTATTCCATTTTCAGAGTTTGTTGTTGGTGGCATGCCTAATATTAGTAACAATCTCTTGAAGTTAGGTTGGATTTGATCCTTGAAGCCTAATTAAGATGTTACAACCCTTGAAGCTAGGTTGGGTTGGTTCTTGAAGCCAAGTTGGGTTGATACTTAGCATGCTTTGTTCCCCTTGAAGCTTGGTTGAACCTAATCCTTGAAGCCTAGTTGGGTTTATGATAATGATAAATGTGATGATTGAACCAAAACATTAACTCTGAAAATTGAATAGCATATTAGTGTCATTTGGGCCCATGCTTGTCTTTGTTTCAATGTGATTTATTGGTGTTAAAATAATTGAATAATGAGATCCTTGAAAGGACTTTGAAATGTATTATGCTTATATGAGTATGAGTTATGAAATATAAAGGTGTGGTATTATCTTTACAACTATATTGTTGTTTATTTATTAATGTGTATGATATTGCATTGCATTAAAACATAATGTTGGCATACTTTGTACTACTAAGCCGTTGGCTTAGCGCGATAGTGTTGATCGCGCAGGTAACAGAGTTGAACCCGAGAGTTCCTCGAGACCAAGTGAGAGTAAACATTGAAGAGTTTATTTTGGGACTTAAAGATCAGAGAAAAGCTGCCAATCATGTATAACTTCTTTATATTCTGTAAAGTATTGTTTATAATGTGAATATATGTATATTTGTAAATATGGATTTAAATGTTTTCATATATGTAACTATTTTATAAATTCCGCTGTGTATTAAGTAAATGTATTTATATCTATTTTGTTTTATATTACAAGTTAATTACTTATTTTCTATAATGTATAATGATAAAGATTATGGTATCTTTTAAAATGATTTGATGGTTAAAGAAAATCGTAGCATCCCTATGTTCAGTGCACGTATATTACATTGTGGTGTGTTGTAGTGTGCTTGTACCGGATGTGGGGGTGTTACAATTGTTTTGGTATCAGAGCCTAGGTTTGAGATTCTCAACCTAGGTAAAATGTACAAAAAAGAGTATTTTGACTTAAAAAGTTGGTTTTTGAATAATATACATGTTTGGGATTGGCAGTCTCTGATCTTTAATAAGATGTATTCTGCTGTGTTTGCAGACATAGGTTGTGATGGATTCTCACTTGCAACAGTCAGTAGAGGGTAGTGCGGAGAGCGTAGCTCCTGATGAGGTTAGAGAGGGAGCTTGAGTGGATAGTGCTGGAGAGGTACCTGCTTCTGTGTCAGGGAGACCAGCTGGTGAGGAGGTTCCACCAGTTTGGCTTAGGCATGTGGTAGAGGCTTTAAGGCCAGCACCAGTGCAACCACCGCCACCACCCCCACAGCCTTTGGTATCAGTGAGGCATTATGACAAATTACGGAAGTATGGAGCAGAAGATTTCTTGGGTACTATTGATTCAGCTGTAGCTGAGCAGTGACTAGATAAAGTACAGAGAATATTTGTTCAGTTGCAAGCCACTCCAGAGGAAAGATTTGATTATGCAAGATCATTGTTGCAGAAGGACGCATATGATTGGTGGAAGACAGTGCCTCATGCTATGGATGATCCACCTACATTGTCCTATGCTGATTTTCTAAGAGAGTTTGAATTGAAGTACACTCCAAGGGAGTACAAAGATGTGAAGAAAATGGAGTTTCTAAGCTTGAAGCAAGATCACCGGACCGTAACGGAATATGAGGTTGAGTTTATACGGTTGAGCCATTATGTTGGGGGTATTATATCTGATGAGATTGATAGATGCAGGAGATTTGAGGAGGGATTGAGGCCCTCTATTATGTGTCTTGTGGCTGGATCTAGATATCATGATTTTTCCCAGCTTGTGGCAGCAGCTAGGAGTGTGGAGAGAGCTCAGAATATTGCAGTGGTTGCTTCTGAGGAAGAGATCAGGGTGAGAAGACCCCAGTTTGAGGCAGGGTCTTCGTCTGTAAAGAGAGCTAAAGGAAGCTTCATTCCTCGGGTTAGTAGGAGTCAGAGGCCAGCTGGTAGGTCAGTATAGTTTCAGAGACAGAGATCTAGACCTACAGTTTCAGTGGCGAGTGCTCCAACCCCAGTGACTCAGAGATCCACTCTTCCTATATGCATTCATTGTGGCAGGCCACATGGTGGTACTTGTTGGAGGACGGGTGTGGCAGGGGTATGTTTCAGATGTGGATCGCCTGATCATTTTGTTAGAGATTGTCCTGGCAGGCAGGAGCAGATGCCGGTTGATTTTGCAGCTTCTCGATCTAGTGTGAGGGGAGGTCGAGGAGGCAGGAGTTTTAGTAGAGGAGGTAGATCTGGGTTCTGTTCTAGAGGAGGTGCTACATCCAAAGAGAGTAGACCAGAGGAGGCTGGATCTTCTCAGAGGATTTATGTGATGCAGAGGCAACCAAATGCTTCGGCAGTCATAGCTGGTATTTTTTCTTTATTTAGTATTTTAGTACTTGCTTTGATTGATTCCGGATCCACACATTCATATATTAGTGCATCTGTTTTGCCTGTGTCTGATGTGCATGCTGAATCCCTAGGATTTGATGTATTGGTGACAAATCCTTTAGGGCATAGTGTGATTGTTAGTAAAGTGCACCGAGATAATGCAGTAGTGGTGCAAGGTGAGGAGTTCCTTGGAGATCTAATTGAAATGCCTTTTAAGGAATATGATGTGATCCTAGGTATGGACTGGTTATCTAGACATGGAGCCGTGGTAAATTGTAAAAAGAAAATTGTTGCTTTGAGAACTGGTGATGGAAGAGAGGTGATAGTATCTAGTGAGCAGGGACAGTTAGCATCCTTGTTTGTTTCAGCTGTTGCAGCTAGGAGATTGATTAGAAAGGGGTGTGACGCTTATCTTGCTCATGTGATGGATACTAGAGTAAAGGGTTCTCAAATTGATAGTATACCCACAGTTGCAGAGTTCACAGATGTGTTTCCAGAGGAGTTGCCAGGGTTGCCTCCTGAGAGAGAGGTGGAGTTTGGTATTGAATTATTGCCTGGTACCACTCCTATCTCTATTACTCCTTATAGAATGGCACCAGCTGAACTGAGAGAGTTAAAGGTGCAGTTGCAGGAGTTGTTGGATAAAGGGTTTATTCGCCCTAGTGTTTCACTGTGGGGAGCTCCTATTTTGTTTGTGAAAAAGAAAGATGGTACTATGAGATTGTGTATCGATTATAAGCAATTGAACAAGGTGACTATTAAAAATAAATATCATTTGCCTAGAATTGATGATCTTTTTGATCAATTGAAGGGTGCAGCAGTGTTTTCCAAGATTGATTTGAGATCAGGGTACCATCAGTTGAGGGTCAGAGCTGAGGATGTTCCTAAGACAGCCTTTCGTACAAGGTATGGGCATTATGAGTTTCTAGTTATGCCTTTTGGTCTGACGAATGCACCTGCAGCTTTTATGGATTTGATGAATAGGGTGTTTAGGCCCTATTTGGATCAGTTTGTGGTAGTTTTTATTGATGATATTTTGGTGTATTCGCGTAATGAGGAGGAACATGATAAGCATCTGCGGATTGTGTTGCAAATTTTGAGAGAGAAGCAATTGTTTGCTAAATTGTCAAAGTGTGAGTTTTGGCTTGACCAAGTAACTTTTCTCGGTCATATAGTTTTAGCAGAGGGTATTAGAGTTGATCCGAGTAAAGTTGAAGCTATTTTGAATTGGAGTCCACCAAAGTCTGTGGCTGAAGTTAGAAGTTTTCTGGGTTTGGCAGGCTATTACCGACGGCTTGTGAAAGGATTTTCTTTGATAGCTACTCCACTTACCAGATTACTTCGAAAGGGAGTTAGATTTGTGTGGACAGATCAGTGTCAGGCTAGCTTTGAACAGTTGAGAGAAATGTTAACTCAAGCGCCTGTTCTTACTTTACCTGTGGAAGATAAACCATATGTGATTTACAGTGATGCTTCACATAGTGGTTTGGGTTGTGTTATGATGCAAGAAGGTAAAGTGATAGCTTATGCTTCCCGACAATTGAAACCGCATGAACTCAATTATCCGACCCATGATTTAGAGTTGGCAGCCATTGTGTTTGCATTGAAGATTTGGCGACATTATCTGTATGGGGAGAAGTGTTTTATCTATACAGACCATAAAAGTTTGAAATATTTGGGTGTCCAAAAAGAGCTTAATCTTCGACAGAGGAGATGGTTGGAGTTGATTAAAGACTATGACTGTTTGATTGATTATCATCCTGGTAAAGCAAATGTTGTTGCTGATGCCTTGAGTCGGAAGTCTTTAGCAGGTTTGACTGTTTACTCGCTCTCGTTGCTTGTTGAATTGAGAGCTTTGCATGTTAGTTTTGTATCTTGTGATGATGGTGCATTGTTGGCACAGTTGCAATTGAAACCCGTTTTGTTGGATCAGATTAAAGAGGCTCAATTGGCTGATGAGAAGATTCAAAAGATTATTTTAGATTGCCAAAATGGAAAGAATCGAGATTTTATTGTGAGAAGTGATGGGAGTCTTTGGTTTAAGAATAGATTGTGTGTACCTGATGATGCTAATTTGAGAAGAATTATTTTAGAAGAAGCCCATCAGTCAGTATTTGCTATGCATCCGGGCAATACAAAGATGTATCATGATTTGAAGCAGTATTACTGGTGGTCCGGTATGAAGAGAGACATTACGGAGTTTGTATCCAAATGTCTCACATGTCAGAGGGTAAAAGCTGAGCATCAAGTTCCAACCGGGTTGCTTCAACCTTTAGCAGTGCCTGAATGGAAATGGGATAGAGTAACCATGGATTTTGTATCTGGTCTACCATTGACACAAAGAAAGCATGATGCTATTTGGGTGATTGTTGACAGGTTGACTAAGACAGCTCATTTTCTTCCGGTTCGGATGGATTACTCTTTGGAAAGGTTAGCTGAGCTGTATATCCATGAGATTGTGAAGTTGCATGGTATCCCAATTTCTATGGTGTCTGATCGAGATCCCCGATTTACTTCAAGATTTTGGAAGAGTTTACATGGTGCTTTGGGTTCTCGATTACACTTCAGTACTGCTTTCCATCCACAGACAGATGGACAGTCAGAGAGAGTGATACAGATTATCGAGGATATGTTGAGCAGCTGTGTCATTGATTTCTCTGGAGGTTGGGATAGATTCTTACCACTTGTGGAATTTGCTTACAATAACAGTCATCAATCCAGCATTAGTATGGCACCATTCGAAGCACTGTATGGTAGACGGTGTAGGACACCTTTATGTTGGAATGAACTTGGAGAAAGTAAGATAATTGGTCCTGATCTGGTTAAAGAAACTGAAGAGAAAGTGATAATGATTCGAGATAGGTTGAAAACAGCTTCAGATCGACAGAAGTCTTATTCAGATTTGAAGAGGAGAGACATTGAGTATAATGTGGGACATAAGGTATTTTTGAAAGTGTCTCCTTGGAAGAAGATTTTGAGGTTTGGTCGGAAAGGGAAATTGAGTCCTCATTTCATTGGACAGTATGAAGTTTTAGAAAGAATTGGACCAGTTGCTTATCGGCTTGCCTTGCCACCTGAGTTGGACAGGATCCATAATGTATTCCATGTTTCAATGTTGAGGAGATACAGGTCAGATCCATCTCATGTTTTTCCAATTGAATCGATCGAAGTGAGTCCATATCTGACATTTGAAGAAGAACCAATTGCTATTTTGGCACGTGATGTGAAAGAATTGAGAAATAAGAAAGTGCCACTTGTGAAGATTTTGTGGAAGAATCATGCAAAAGAAGAGGCAACTTGGGAAAGTGAACAAACCATGCGAGATCAGTATCCTCAGTTGTTTCGGACTTGATATCAGGAAATTTCGAGGACGAAATGTCTTTTTAGAGGGGGAGAATTGTAATATCCCAATGTGTGCCCTAGAAGTTTGGATATAATTGTTGTTTGTTTGAATTATGTGTATATGTTATGTTGATTAGAAAAGAAATGGAAAAGAGAATGTTTAGGTATTTTTTAAAAAAGGAAAGTAATGTGTAGAGAGAAAGTGTATATGTTGGGTATATGGTAATATATATAACATATATGTTGGTCAAAATGAGGAGTCAAGGGAAGAAGATATTTTATTTGTGATATGTGAAATTACTTAAATGGGCATATAAGTGAAAGAAGCTAAGTTAAATGGATGAGGGCATTTAGGTAGTTGCTTGGTTAGAATTGCTTGGTGGAGATTTAAAGAAGAAAAGAAGTTTGACTTGTTTTCATTTTTTTTTCTTTTCTTCTAATGTGTGTGGCCGGCTACCAAAGGGAAGAGAGAGCAAGAGAGGTGTTCTAAATTCTATAATCAAATTGAAGGAAGAATTAAAGGATTAAGTTGGAGATTTGTGGAATTTCCTCAATTTTGATAAGTACTCTCTTGTTTTCCTTTGTTATTTTGAAGTTGTGTTTGAGGTGAATTATGATTTGTTGTGTAACACCCCTATACCCCGTATACGTACACAGCATGCTAATACGATCGTAATATACGTATACTGAATATAGAAATGTCACGGTTACAAAACACACATGACATGACTCTTATATACTATGAACAAATTCAAAACTTTTAAATGAGTTTATAAAACGAAATAGATAGAAAGTTTATTTAAAACGCAGCGGAAAATATAACAAATGTTTCCCAATACATTTGCATCAAAATCAAAAGTTACAAATATAAAATATATACATGAGTGGCAGCTCTTCTCTGATCTTTAAGTCCAAAAATCAACTCTTCAACGCCTAGACTGACTAGGTCTAGAGGAACTCTCGGGTTCAATCCTGTCACCTGCACGATGAACCACAATCGCGCTGAGCCAACAGCTCAGTAGAACAAACTATAATGATATTATGCTATGTCATACATTCAAACAATATAGATCATACTCAATACACTTTATTTTATGGATGTTACATTTCATTATTTCAATAATTGTATCATCGTCCATTACTCACACATTTAACATAGACACACATGGGCCCAACAAGCATTTAATATGATATTCAAAGTTCAGAGTTACTGCTTTGGTTTATAATCACAATGATTAAGCCCGTAGGCGATATATATATCATATCTCTATCCATGGATAGTGTAACAGACCCAGTCTCTTGGACCATCAACCCATTAACATGAGGAGATCCTCAACCCGGCTAGACTGTTACTAGTAACAGACCCAGTCTCTTGGACCATCAACCCGACTAATCGAGGAGATCCTCAACCCGGCTAGACTGTTACTTTTCATAAATTTCATTTTCACATTTCATTTAGTGTAACAGACCCAGTCTCTTGGATCATCAATTCAATTCAATTGAAGAGATCCTCAACCCGGCTAGACTGTTACCTTTATATAGGCATGCCACCAAAACCAGTACTCTGAAATTTGAATAAACATATTAGGCACACAACCATTTCATATATCTCTTTATAAATCTTTTTCTCAATTCATTTCTCATTCCACAATCAACTAGGCAAACATGCCTCATTTGAATCAATATAGCCAATCACAATGGCTTTACACATCATCTTATCATCACATCTTTCATTTTCATGACACATACATATACCATATTACATTTCATGAGGTTCATATTGTATAAAACATAACATTATTCAAACATATCAACAATACAATAAAATTACTTAGTACATTCACACTCAAATGTATAAGTTCCAAAATCACATGAATGTATGTTATAATGCAAGGTTTGTACTTACCTCAAAAGAAATCCACACAATTCTAAACACTTCCTCTTAACAAGTCCTTCACCAAATAATTAAGACAATTCACCTTCTTTACAACCTAATTCAAAACAATGAGGAAACTCACATAAGATCATAAGGCTAAGAATCAATTAGGGCAAACTCTAAACTGGACACGCTCACCCACACGGGCGTGTCCCTGACCGTGCCCTAACTCCACAACACAGAAGCATTTACACGTTCAGGACCACGGGCGTGTCACTGGGCGTGTAATACCTACTGTCTCTCAGAAGTATCGACACGTCCAACATCATGAACGTGTTCCTGGCCGTGTCAATTCCCCAAAATCACAGTAGCTATGACACGCTCACTAACACGGGTGTGTTAATGGCCGTGTCACACCTACTGCCATCCAACACAATTGACACGCCTAAAGACCTGGACGTGCTCCTGGGCGTGTCAGGCCAAAAACCCAGATTCCGGCCAAAACAACAATCCAACCAACAAACAACAATTTTCCACCATCTTCCACTTCAACAAAACTCAACTAGACACACCCAAAACCATAACAACCTTGCAAAAACACCAACACAACTCAAAATACACATCCAACACCAAATCACAACATCATCAAAAACTCTAAACACAACCACAACTCAATCTTAACCAACAAACTTATTCTTCCTTTCAATCTTACTCTTTTCTTCAATCCAACCCAAGAATCAAAGATCAAGTAAACCCAACATTCTTAAACACAACACACTCAAACATATCCATACCAACAACCATAAATCACCGAACCCACAACACAAACTCAAAGAAAACAAGGGAATCAAGAGGAAACTTACCAAGAATGAAGAAAACTCTTAGATTCCTCCTTGATCTCTTGAAAACTTCTTCAATCTTGAGCTTGGAAGGTCAAATCTCTCCCTCTCTCTTGTTCTCTTGCTGCTGCCGTCCAAAGCAAAGAAAGGAGAAGAAAAGGAAAATGAGAGACACGAGAAGAGAGGAAGAAGGAAGAAAAGGAAAAGAAAGAAAAGTCAAACATTAACCCTCTCTCTCCTCAAAACATTCTCCTCCACACAAATAAAAAATAAAATAATCTCAAACATCACCATCCACCCATCTTAATCCACTAACTCAATTTCAAAATAATTACCTTTATACCCTTCAAACAAATATTTATATATGTTAAGTATATCACAATATATACAACATATACACACTACTCTAACCTCAACTCTCTTTCCAATAAAATAAATACACTTAATCCAATAATAACAATAATTACTCCAATACTTCTAGGGTACATTTTGGGATATTACATGTTGATATTATGATTGGTGTGTTTGAGATGTGTTTATAAGTGTTGAAATTGAGTGTAAGTTAAAAAGATTGAATTGGTGTTGGTTTTGGTTTGAAGATGGTAAGTTAAGTGGATGTTGATATTGAAAGAATAAGAGTGATGTTGATTTTAGGGTTTTGAAATGGTAAGTGATTAAATGTATTGTTAATGTGAATATTGTGATGAATATGTAAAATAAGTGTTAATGACATTGATTATATCCATTTGAATGAGGTTATGTTGTGCATAATGTGTTTTAATTCAATAAAAAGAGACTTGGCCATGTTTAGGGTTTTCCTTCATGAGAGACACAGCCAAACTAAAGAAGAGACACGGGCAAGACTAAAGATTTTTGGGAGACATGACCAAGTTTAAGGAAATTTGGCCGAGTTGGATCAATTTTGGAGAGACACGGCCACTGGCTTGGCCGTGTCCCTTGACTGTGTCTGCCACTGCCTATTTTGGTTGAGAGACATGGCCAAGCTAGGGGAGTCTTGGCCGTGTTGGAGCTTTTGGTTGAGAGACACGGCCACAAGCTTGGCCGTGTCCCTTGAGTGTGTTAGCTACTGTGATTGTTCTTTGCTCTTCTTGCATTGTTTTGATTCTTCAAAGGTCTTCTTGCACCCAAACATAAAAATAAACACTCTAAACACATTTAATACAAAGAATGATCTAAACAAATATATGTGGAAGATTCTAAATCTATGAATAATGTTATATTGTGTATAATGTGGGACACAATGTGAGTATTGATGATGTATATGAATGCTTTTATGATGAATTGCTTTGATAAGAATGGAAATATTATAATATGAATTGAGACATGATATGATATGAGGCCATTGTGATTGGCTATGATAACTGAAATGTGATGTGAAGCCATTGTGATTGGCTATGATGATTCAATTGAAAGAAATAAGGCATGTTTGCCTAGATGATGATGAGAATTGAGAATGGAAATGATAATTAAATAATAAATGAATTGTGTGGCTAATGTGTTATTCCATTTTCAGAGTTTGTTGTTGGTGGCATGCCTAATATTAGTAACAATCTCTTGAAGTTACGTTGGATTTGATCCTTGAAGCCTAATTGAGATGTTACAATCCTTGAAGCTAGGTTGGGTTGGTTCTTGAAGCCAAGTTGGGTTGATACTTAGCATGCTTTGTTCCCCTTGAAGCTTGGTTGAACCTAATCCTTGAAGCCTAGTTGGGTTTATGATAATGATAAATGTGATGATTGAACCAAAACATTAACTCTGAAAATTGAATAGCATATTAGTGTCATTTGGGCCCATGCTTGTCTTTGTTTCAATGTGATTTATTGGTGTTAAAATAATTGAATAATGAGATCCTTGAAAGGACTTTGAAATGTATTATGCTTATATGAGTATGAGTTATGAAATATAAAGGTGTGGTATTATCTTTACAACTATATTGTTGTTTATTTATTAATGTGTATGATATTGCATTGCATTAAAACATAATGTTGGCATACTTTGTACTACTAAGCCGTTGGCTTAGCGCGATAGTGTTGATCGCGCAGGTAACAGAGTTGAACCCGAGAGTTCCTCGAGACCGAGTGAGAGTAGACATTGAAGAGTTTTTTTTGGGACTTAAAGATCAAAGAAAAGCTGCCAATCATGTATAACTTCTTTATATTTTGTAAAGTATTGTTTATAATGTGAATATATGTATATTTGTAAATATGGATTTAAATGTTTTCATATATGTAACTATTTTATAAATTCCGCTGCGTATTAAGTAAATGTATTTATATCTATTTTGTTTTATATTACAAGTTAATTACTTATTTTCTATAATGTATAATGATAAAGATTATGGTGTCTTTTAAAATGATTTGATGGTTAAAGAAAACCGTAGCATCCCTATGTTCAGTGCACGTATATTACATTGTGGTGTTTGTAGTGTGCTTGTACCGGATGTGGGGGTGTTACACTTTGAAGTGTTGATTGTGGACTTAAAGATCAGAGATGAACTGCCAAACATGTATAAACTTTATATTTTGTACATTTTGATATGTATGTATATATATGTATATACCGCTATATTTTTCGCTGCATAATAAATAAATATTTTATATATTATGTTTTATAATATAACTTAAATGTTTTAAGTTTTCTCATATTATTGTTACAAGGTAAGATTGGTTTGGTTAATATAGACCGTAACATTCCTGTATCCGGTATACGTATATTACAGATATGGTTGTATGTAGTGTGCGTATATGGGGTATAGGGGTGTTACAAATTTGATTTGGAAGAGAATTTTCCAAGGTTGTCTTTAGTATTTAATATGAAGAATTTTCATCCAAATACTCTAAGGTATGAGATCTTGGGTTTTCTACCATTCTATAGCTTATAAAAAGTTTTATTCTTTAAAATTCTTTTGAAATCTCTATTTGAAAACGGTATTAACGACTTGGGCCTAAAAATATGAAGGAAGTTCATACTCATTGAGCATTGTTCTATCTATTTCTACTAATATCCTATTTTTTATTTCTACAACACCGTTTTGTTATTGTGTCCTATGAGCAGAAAAGTTATGTGAAATACAAATTTCACTCCTAATAGAAATAATCATGTAGCTTTTTTCATTTTGAACCTTGTTTGCAAAGATTTTAAAAGAGTTAAAAGCTTCATTCTTATGAGCTAAAAAATTAACCAAGTAAACCTAGAGTAGTCATCTACAAGGACAAATTCATAAAGTTTTCTTTATAAACTAGCTATCCTATTAGGTCTAAACAAATCTAAATGTATTAACTCTAGAGGTCTAGAAGTACTTACAAATGTTTTTTATTTGAAAGAGTTATTGTGTTGCTTCCCAAGTTGACATGGTCCATATAATTTATCCTTATAGAACTTCATCTTGGGTAGTCCATCTACTGGCTCTTCCTTTGTTTAGGCATTGGAGTTGATCCATACTTACATGCCTCAATCTTCTATGCTAAAGCCAAACATCATTACTAAGAGAAACTAAACATTTAAAAACATTATTAGTATCAAGGTGTAAGTTAATTTTATAAGTATTGCCAATTCTTCCTCCTTTGAATACAAGCCCACAATCATGAGAGGCGACCTTGCATCTTTTGGCATCAAAAGTGACATTATAACATTTATCATATAATTGACTTACAATAAACAATTTATGCTTTAAACTATGAAGCACCAATACTTTAAACATAGTGAAGTGCCAGTATTCGACACTTCTCTAACATTGACACTTGCCTAACACTTATTTGAAACGTATCGGACACTTTTACGCACGTATCTTATTTTTTATTATTTTTTATTTTTTGGACACTTGCTCGACACTTACTCAACACTTGTCCGACATGTCTCCATACTGTCT
Organism: Garcia nutans; assembly: GCA_947685225.1. Classification (NCBI taxonomy): domain Eukaryota; kingdom Viridiplantae; phylum Streptophyta; class Magnoliopsida; order Malpighiales; family Euphorbiaceae; genus Garcia; species Garcia nutans. The sequence goes on from CANTUV010000013.1 coordinate 34,447,777, forward strand.
TACGATTAGAACAAGTATAGGACACGGCGGGAACACATTTTATGATACTTTTTGGGATATGTTAGGTTACATTTTGTCATAAAATTTTATTTACATGATATTAGTAAATTATTAACTGGATAATTATAATCAATTTTAATTATAAAACTTCTCTTTTGTCATAAAAAATTTATTATTTTTACTTTCATAATTATATTTATGTATGAATGAACTAATATATATTTATGTTGAATATATATTTTTCTCTCGTTATATTATTATAACTTTATATATATATGTGTATGAGTGTGTATATGTATATAATTACATTACTATATAAGTGAACTATTATATATTTGTTTCTAATATATATTTATATTTCATTATATTATATATATAAATATATATAAACATATCACACCCATGTCGTGCTCTTATTTTTTAAGAATTATTGTATCGATGTGTTCGTATCGTATCATATTCGTGTCCTGTGTCCATGCTTCATAGGTTTTAAAACTTTAACCAACAAAATATTATCAATCAAATTCTCACCATGTGCACCAATAGAACCAATGCCTATAATCTTACTTTTAGCATTATTTTCAAAGGTTATACTACCACCCTTCTTAGAGGTAAAGGTTGTTAAGAATTTTGCATTACCAATCATGTGCCTTGAGCATCCACTATGTATAAGCCAGTGCTTCCTTTGGTTGAAGATTTTAGGTACACCTATAAAACAAAAGAAATTCATTTCTTTTTAGGTACCTAAATGAACTTGGGTCCTAGTGGGTTAGCAAAAGAAGTGTCCTTAAGTTTGAGGTGAGCCTTCCTAATATAGTAAAATGTATGTATTTATACGTCCAAATTTCATGCAGTAATGACATTGATATATGAGTCTAGTTCTTTGCATCTTTCTTCTAGCAAGTCTTTAAGGATGATGTTGAACATGTTGGCATGCACATGTATGTTATCAGTTAAAGTGAGTTTGCGCATATTTAGGATTTTGTGCATTCTTTGTATAAATGAATGCATTGTTAGCTCTTGGAGGCTTAGCTCTAGAGTCTTATGAGCCTTGTAAAGTCTTTTTAAGACTTTTAGGCTTTGTGGGTGCTTTAGTGTTCTTCTCAACTTCAATAATAAAACTTTGAGATGTATAAGCTTTAACAAATATGGGAGCCTTTGAGGTGGATATGGATGAGCTATCATAGCCTAAACCAAATCTTGTGCTAGGAGGCCTTTGTACACTAATTAAAAAGTCAAAGGCCTATTTGCTCTTGTGAAATTTTGGAATAGAATTTTTCAATTCTTCAATTTATTTTTCTTAAGAATGAATTCTCTTTGGAAATTTGATCTAAGCTAGTAGAGGTTTAGAGATATCATCCAAAGTACCTTTTAGTTGTTCTTTGGAAGTTTTCAATTCAATTGTGAAATTTTTTAACTTAATAAAATCCTTTTCTAACTTAAAACAATTTTATTTATAAATTTTTTTTTTGAAAAATATTTTTAAGCCTTTTGGTTCATATTCTCTAATAGCTCATCATCATCTACATCATCATCTAAGTTATTAATAGAAGGTAGGGATGTAAGAGTTACCTCGTTGGAGTTGTTTTCATCTCCCATGGCCATAAAACAAAGGTTGGCACTCCCTTGCTTCTCCTCTTTTTCACTTGAAGAGTCATTATGCCATGTGGCCTTAAGAGCCTTTTTTTTCTCCTTATCCCACTTCTTCTTATTCTTTAGCTTGGAACATTCAATTTTGATGTGGCCTTGCTTTCCACACTCATAATACCTCACATCATTTTTCTTATCATTATCTTTTGATGAAGTGTTAGAGTTAGATCCCTTTTTCATATAAATTTTTTCTTTCTTCCTCTTTCTCATGATGGCCTTTACTCTTCTTAAAAGAAGAGCTATTTTATCTTCATCACTACATTCTCCTCCACTTGAGATTTTACTCTTTTTTATCTCCTTTGATGTTTTTAGAGCTATTTCTTTCTTCTTCTCCTTGTCACCCTTTTCTTATTCCTTCTCTGAGGCCTTTCCTTCTCTGAGGTCATCTCTTAAAAGAAGAGCTATTTCATCTTCATCACTACATTCTCCTCCACTTGAGATTTTACTCTTTTTTTTTATCTCCTTTGATGTTTTTAGAGCTATTTCTTTCTTCTTCTCCTTGTCACCCTTTTCTTATTCCTTCTCTGAGGTCATCTCTTGGTAAGAAACTTTCCTACAAGCTTATTGGTCCTTAGCTTGCTAAAGTCATGAGCTTCCTCAATGGATGAGACCTTTGACTCAAAGTTCTTCTTTGAAAGAGCCCTCAAGATTTTGTTATTCACATCCTCTTGAGAGTAAATCTTACCATATTTCTTCAAGTCATTGATAATAGCAAGCAACTTATTAGTCATCTCGGTGACATTTTCACTTGACTTCATCTTGAAGAGTTTATACTCATGCACAAGCATTTGAATTTTCTAGACTTCACTTGGGTAGTACCCTCATGATAGTTCTCAAAAGTCCTCCTAATGCCATTTGCACTTGTATTGTGTTGGACTCTTCCCAATTCCTCTCTAGACATGGAATTGACAAGGATGGAGAAAGGTTGGTTGTTCTTGTAGAGAGCCCTCTCTTGTTATTCTATCCATTAATTTTGTTTTAGACAAATTAAATAAGTATATGGAGGTTAATTAAAGTATTGGGAGAGGTATATGTGTAGTATATACCTAATGTATACACAAGATATACACATATTGTATACATGATGTATACCTAAAATATACATTATATATACAAATACATAAAGATATATATAACATTTAAGTAAAGTATAAATGACATATAGACATGAAATATAAATGACATATACATATACATAATTATGGATGGAAGATGGAAATAATAAATAAATAATAAAAGAAAAGAAAAGTCAAAAGAAGAAAAAATGCATGGTTGATATTAAATGTAATTTAAATAATTAATTAAATTAATATATATGGTTAGTAAAAGAATAACAGAATAAAAAAGAGAACTTCATCTTCTTCTTCATCCAAGTTGGGCCGAAATCTTTAAGAGAGAGAGGGAGGATTTTTTATTCGTTAATAATAAATTTTTATAAGAATTTAATCAAGTTGGTTTTGAAGAAAAATCAAAAATTCAAATAAGCAGTTCTTCTTTGAGCTTGTTGTTTTGAGTTTTTAAGATTATGTTTGAAGTGGTTAGAGAGAAAAAGTTATTTTAAATTGCTAAAATGGATAGTAATGAAGTTAAAATGATGAGTATACGGTGATTTGTTGGTTGGTTGGTTGAAATGAATATAGTTTATGAAATTAGGGCTATGGGAAAATTATATAAAATTAGAATTTTTATATGGGTGGCTATAATTCTTGTAATATGTTAATTTAATGTTGTTTTAATGTATATGTTGTGATTTTATAATTGGAAATTGAATATGAGTGGATTTTGATGAAGTTGGAATTTAGGAGTAGGTAATGTAAATTTAGGATTTGGATAGAGGCTGATATAATTATTGAAATGATTTGTTTTGTTGTTATTTTGATCACTAATCAGTAAATTTATGGTTAAATGTTGGAAATAAGTTGGGTAAGATGAAGTTTGTATAAAATAGTAAGTGGTGAAATTAGAGTTTTATTGGGATTTTGATGAAAATTGTGCATTTAATGATCATTTTATATAAGTTAACCATGGAAATAAATTTAATTGAATAATTTGGCTTGTTGTTGGGTTTATGAATGTGTAGGCCAAATTCGTGAAAGTGGTGGAATTTATGGTTTTGGCTTGAAAAGGGGTTGGAGTAGATTTGGAAGCAAATAAAGTTAGTGCATATTTTAATAATTACTATTAGAACAACATTGTAGTTGACATAACATATTGTGAATTTGAAAATGTATTATGTCACTTTCATTTTTTATTTTGAAAGGATGTGTGTATTATATATTAAAGAGAGTGATTAATGCATGGGGTATGAAAGATGAGCCATTGTAGAATAGCTATTACAATGGTTATGTATTTAATGTATAAAATATGAAATATGCTAAAAATGATTGAAAAAGATGAGAAATGAGTAATGTGATAAGAAATGAAAAAGGAAATGTGAAAACTATGAAAGAAAGAGTAAATGTGATGATAAGATGAGAATGTGAAAAGATAATATGTTATTTTATGTTTGTAACCTATACAATTACTTGTCCAGTATTGTTGAGATTGTTTGTGCATGCATTGATAAACCTAAGCAGAGTTAGGTCATGAAATTGAGATTGGCAATGGACCTAAGCAGAGTTGGTTCATGAAATTGATTTTGTGATAACTAAACTTAGTAATTGTACAGTGGTTGTTGGGCCCAAAGTTTGCGTGAATGTGTGTCTATTTATGAGTATGGATTTATATATGATGAATGAATTATAAAATAAATGGTGGTTATATTAATTTTACAAATTATGTTATGAGGAAAAGTATTTAAATGTGTATATATATGTTCTTTTTTAAATATGTATCATTAAGTTATATGCTTAGCGTAGTTGTATGAATCGCACAGGTGAGAGAGTTGCTTATCAGAGAGATCCAAGTTGTAATTGATATCTGGAGATCTAGGGTGTCACTAGACCAATTGTGTTGGGAATTGCATACATGTATAATTTCTAATATAATGCATTTTGGATTTTTGTATGTATTGTGTGTATTATGTAAAGTTTATATAAGTAATATTTTGAAAGGTTTTGTAAATATCAACCATATTTATTAAGTATGTACATTTATAAAATGCAATACCCTTATACCCCAAATACCTATAATATGTATACCACATATATGTAAAATACATGTCTAAGATATAAGGATACTACAATAATTACATTTAAAAACCCTCACTTGAATTTTAAAAATGATTTATAAGTTATAAAAAGAAAATACTTTAGGAAAATTTCGCCGGAGTTTTGTCTGTATTTTCAATAAATTTCACAATCAACAAAAATGCAACCTGCATTAAAAGTACACTTCCAGAATAAAATTTATCAAATTCTATCATCTTTTCATTAAATACTCAAATATTAAAACACTTATATAAAATGTATAAAACACTAAACATTTTCCAATATCGTAATACTTCTCAATCTCCATTTCTTTATACAATTAATCAGTCAATAAATAAAAATAATGCACATAATATACCTACTCAAAATTATATAAAACCTTCCTTGTTTCAAATACATTCATATATGATTAATATATTAGATAAATCAAATGTTCCCAAACAGCCGTATACATTATATGCAACACTAATGGTCTCCTAGCACGCATAACCTCCAAACCTTAAACACAATCTTAAATTATCTTATTTGTTCTTCTAATACCTAAGCGATTCATACAACTGTGCTAAGCCATACAACTTAGTGATACATATATAACAACAATGTGCACATATACATTGAAATGTTTTAACTTCATAATGAGTTTTGCACTATTAATATAGCCATATTTTATTGACCATTCATTCTTTATATAAACATTTAACCAAATTCACATCTCATATTTTAACTCATAGTATTCACACAATAAACACATATTCACACATATACAAATCACATCTAACCACATATGCATTGGGCTCAATAATCCCTATATAGTATTCTGGTTCCAGAGATATTGTTATAGTCTATTACGATATCAGGAATCTAAGTGTCGTATCTGTCCCTTGTTGACATCTCTGTGTCTAGCCCCGAAGGCAAATAACATCATCAATAGTGATACCTAGTGTCTAGCCCATAGGCACATCATATCATAAGTGTCGCTCAACATCTAGCCCAAAGGCAAATCATATCAATAACACTAAAAATAATTCTATGGAACAAGATACTATACAATGCAATACACATTCTATATACCTTATCACTTTAAATGAACCGATTCTATCATTGTTTATTTTTCAACACTTTTTCATCAATTTTCTCAATTTCCACATTTCATACACAATTTTCATTTCCAAGTGATCATACCATGCTATGATCACTTTCACATCACATTTTCAGTTATTCCATAACTATTTCTTATATTCTCAATCACATTTCACATTTTCCATCTTATTATTGTATTTTATAAATTTTCCAAATTTCCACATTTACACAAATATGCACATATTACACATCACATTACACAATCATGTGTCACATTCACAATGTGACCAATTTCCACATATCATTTTCATGCTCTTATAATTTCATATTAATTTCCATATTATCAATCATATTACACATTACATGGTCCATTTTCACAATTTTAATTATATTTTATCATTTTCCATATTTCCCACTCACATTATCAATTTCTTTTTATAATTTCTACTTTTTAGCTATTTCCACATTATTCTTCACATTTTACCTTTCCCATCTTTTCTAATAATTTTTAGCATGTTTTAAACTTTAAGTACATAACAACCATATAGCCATTCTACAATGGCTTAATATTTCATGCCTTATGCATTAAATACACTTTTATTTAATGCATTGCACTTGTTATACCAAAACTAATATCCAAGTAGCATAACACATTTACCAAATTAGAATATGTTATGCTACTCAAATGCAATTAAAACATAAATTTCAAAGTATGTACTAACCTTTAATATGCCAAATCCACCACTAATTTCACTATCCAAACCTTATTTCTTCAATGTCCTTCCTCTCTTTGATTTTACAACCTTATATAACTCAATCCTAAACCACATTATAAATACAATATCTCAATAGAATTCTATTCTAAGCCATTTTAATCAGTTAAACAACAATTATAATCATTCTACCTTGAAAAATCTACCAAAACACAAATCACCCTTACTACCTCTTTCAAACTACCACTTAACTTATCCATTTCCATCATTCAACCATAAACTCATCACATATACATCAATATAACATTAAAATAAGTTATTTTCACAATTATAGAAATATTCTTCAACAACCATAATTTTCACATGATCATCCCATAACCATAAATTCATCAACTATGCCTAATTCAACCAAACCAACCAACAAGTCATCATATACTCATCATTTTAACTTCACTTCTATCAGCTTTAGCAATTTAACACTACTTTCTCTCTCTAACAAATTTTACATAACCATACAAATTCAAACAACAAGCTTTAGGAAGATTTAATTACTTGTTTTCTTCATTTTTCTTTAAAAACTCTTCAATTCCTTTGATTTCTTTAGAAAATTTGGCTTTGATAATGAAAGAATAATGTTTTTCTCTCTTGGCTATGGTGGCTCATTTTTCTCAAGGAAGAAGAAGAAGATAATATTTTTCTTTTTTTAATTTTACTTCTTTTTTTCCATCTATTCATATATATATTATTAATTAATTATTAATAATTCTAATTTACATCCTCCACCACCAAAATCAATTTTAATATTGAATTATTTTTATTTACTTATTATTATTTAATAAATATCTAAATCTGCATCATCTTTCATTATCCAAAATTATTTTTAATTTTAATTTATTTTATTCATTACTATTTATTATTTTATTATTATTTTTATTTTTTACTATTCACAATTTGACTTTTACTATTTGACTTTTCAACTTATTTTGTCTTTTAGCGCCAAATGTATATATAAGGTATATTTTATGTATACATCATGCATATAATATATATTATATATATATATCATAGATTTCTCTCATCCAACATACTGCTAATCTCAAAATTAATTATTTAACAATATTTAAAATTCTTGGGTTTTACATAAAATATTGAGTTTTGGGTGAATTGCTTGAGATAAAAGGAGGATTGTTGGTGTTTGAGTAAATGTGAATTTTTGGAAGTGTGTTTTATGCAAGTTGTATTTTTGAAAATTTTTGAGAATATTTAATTTACAGATAAAATTTTGGCGACTGTTTCCCATAGATTTCCTTATAAATTTGTATTTTTAATATTTAATTATTAGTATATGTATTCATTTATTTAATAAATTTATCTTATAAGGATAATCTTTTTTTTTTAAAGTTATGATGAAATTTCTACTGATAAGGATAAAGACATTTTTATATTCTGTCTATATATTTTACATATATTGGATGTATGTACTATACATATATAGGGTATAACGGTGTTATAGACTGAGTACTTGGATTCCATCTACTTCTTATGTTGGGCTTTCCACTCATTTGTCACATATTTCCATAGTTCAATCCCCTAACTATCTAGGAATATATATATCTTGTATTTCCAATAAGAGTAATCAATTCCATCAAAATAGGGTCTAATTAGTAGATTAAGGTTACTATAAGAAGTAGAATTTATTTGAGGTGTTGTAGAGGAGGTATAAGAGGTGTTAGACGAGGGAAAGGTTGCCATAGGGATATAAATCTCACATTTAAGTTTCAAGAGACTTGTTGAAGCTCTAATACTAACTGTTGTCCTTTTTAAACAACTAAGAGGGGGTGAATTGGTGTTTTTAGGGTTTAAAGGCAATAATTAAAATCTTTTGGAAAATAAAAAGGAAGTAGAGAAGAAAGGATGAACACACAAGATTTATAGTGTTCATATTCAATCAATCATACATCTATTCTTCAACTATAAGTTGAGTATTCTACTATCTTGGATTTTTATAAGTTCAACTCTAACTTGGTATTTTGCAAGCTCAAACCAAACTTTTACAATGATTTGAGATACCTCACAACCCAATCAATTTTTTTTCCCTTTGGTTCACTTTCTAACTAACTCACTATAATGGTATTTAATGCTCACAATCAATGCTCAAAGAATAATAAATGAAATTTTAAGTACAAGGCAATTGAGAATTACATTTGAAAGAATTTGGACAATAAATGCTCAAAAGATTGCAATAAATGTTATTTAGTGGTGTATTATAGCCTTCTTCCTTTGAAAAAATTGTTTGAAATAAGTTATGGAAGATCAAGCTTTCACCAACCAAATCTCTTGCATTAAATGCTTATCAAAATGGTCTTGCAGTTGCTTGTGTTGTGGTGCAGTCACAAGGAGAAGCTTAGCGGTCGTTCTGCCTTCAGGTGTTGTTGTGAGATTTACAATGTGTCTATGGACTAATTTTAATAACTAGTATATGTAGCATTGACAAGTCAACGCAAACCATTCCATGCCAAGCTTTATGAATGTGGTGATCACACTACCCATTGGTGCAGTTGCGAGGTGTCTGATTTGAATTTCCCTTGAAAATGACCAACACACATGGCGACCAATGATTAGAGAAGAGAAATGTTGTCAAAGCCTTCTGACCATTCAAATGTCGTTGTTGCACCCTCTTGATATCATGGTGAGAGAGAGGTTCTCGGGCCAAAATTGAGAGCGCTATCGAGACTGCGAGCTTTATTACCATCCTTAGTGATTTCTACCACAATCAAGATCGCAGTCGTCCTAAGATTGGTCTGGTCACGAGGCATGATTTTGCTCCCATCTCCATGTCCGCGCTTGTGACTATGAACCCTATTATGGTTCTAGGAACTTTTGGCTTTCAAGAACGGTGGTGTTGAACTTTGAGAGGTCACTTTTTCATGTGTTGGGTCGCACTCATGCTCGCAAAGGAGACCATGAACCTTCCTATGTTATTCTTCTTTTTCTCAGCATGTGGTGTTGTCGCACTCGTATAGAGGACAATCACAAAATGTGTAGACAACTTAGAGATACTTTGAATCCTAAGACAAAAACACTTTGAGCAAAAGTTAAATACTTGCAATTTGAGTGTAAGAGATCAAAATAAAGTATGTATACCAAATATTTGACCAACAAATAATATATAAATTCAAAAAATATAAATTAAATAACATCTTAAAATTGAAAAATTATATGCACCCAATAATAATAAATATCATTTATCATATATAACATATAGATACACACATACTAAGGAAAATAATAAAAAAATTATATATTGTGACGTTATATATATATATAATATAAAAAAATAGTATTTATTTGCAATTATATAAAAAAAATGGAGTCATATATTTTTGTGACTTTATTTATAAAATTTTAGAAGCCAAAATGTACGAGACATATAATGATAATAGATAACTATTTATATACATTAAATATTATTTGACATTAATTAAAAATGAAAAAAATGAATATAATATATTTTATAGGTTTATACAAATTATATTATATGCTAAACCTAATCCTTGTAGCAGTCCATTTCTCAAAAAACCATATGTATTTTTCAAATTTTTAGTTTTATCCTCTATCTTTTTTTTTTCTTTCGTTTCTTTTGTTTAATTTTTTACACGTGTCAAGTGATGGTGATCATTTTGTTTGATTATATACATGCATCCACACAAAAAACTACTAGCTACTTTTTTTTTTACACGGATTCAACTTTATTTTTTCTAAACATGTAAATTTCCTTTTGTGTTAATGTTTTTGTTTTCATTTGAATATTTTTTTTTTCACTTTCTATATTAATTTTTTTAAAGTTTCTATTATGACTTTTGTTTTATACAAGTCTTGGTTAAAATTTTAAATATGATTTATATATATACATATATATATATATATATTTAAAATTTTAACCAAGACTTGTATAAAACAAAAGTCATAATAGAAACTTTTAAAAAATTAATATAGAAAGTGAAAAAAAAAATATTCAAATGAAAACAAAATTTATACTTATGATTGTGTTTTCCTTTTATGTTGTCATATTTTAACCAAAAAAAAAAAAAAATAATAATAATAATAATAATAATTTTTATTAAACTGATGCTTTTTTATTCTTCTCTTTTTCTACTTTCTTTTTATATTTTTTATCTTTCTTTTTTTATATATATTTCTCGTTTTTTATGTTTCTTTTTTATGTTTTTAGCCTTTTATTTATTTTTTATTTTTTATCTTTATTTTTATTAATTGAAACAAAACAATCTAATAATGTAAATGTAGCCTCTTTTTATTTTTAGTTTAATTTCTAATGGACATTGTGAGTCATAATTTTTAAAATAATGATTGTTCAATTTTTTTTTATTTTTATTAATATTTTATTTAGACTTTCAAATTGAAATATAAATTTAATTATATTAAACATAATTTAAAATGAATATGTTATTAATTACAATTGAATTTAAAATTTTATATTATTTTATTTTTAATAGATGTTTGACTCATTTAAATATATTTTTATTGTACCAATTTATTTCAATTTTCAATTTATTTATTTTTCTATTACTTTTATATTTCTTTTTACTCATATTATTTTTAAATAAATTTATAATTTTTCTTTCACTTAAAAAAATTAACAAATATGTTTTCATTTTTCCCTTTTTATATATTGATGTAATTTTGAGTAAAATTCATGTAATAATGAATTTAATATACTTATATAATATATATTTTTATTTTTAAATGGCATAATATAGTTTTTTTTTAGATAATTTATAAAACTGCACAAAAAAACTTTATTTTAAAAGTATTGCAAAAAAAAAATAATAATTACACTTCTAGAAATTTTGGAGCAGATTTTAAAAAAATGTCATTTCTTGATAAAATAATTTAAAAAAAAAAAAACCTCATCTCTCACTACAATCAATATTTTATTTTAAATTTCATCTTTTTTTAACTTTACAATTAAATAAATATATTCAAATAAAATAATAAAAAATTGGTATTTTAAATTTTATTTTATTTTTAACATATAAAATGTATTATTTTTTATAAAAAAATTTAATTTTAATTACAAATAATAAATAACACTCATAGAAAATTTAAAAAATATAAATTTTTTAATATAAATTTTTAGTAAATATTTTGCATATGTTTAGTAGATATTTTGTTCGTATTGTTGGTTTTTGATAAATGTTATATGTATATTATGTTTTTATTGTATAAATTGTGTGTATGTTATTTGGCATTTATTAAAAAAATGAGTGTAACATAATTTTATAGGTTTAAACAAATTAGAATTTAAAAAGTAAGAAATTTAAAAAGACAAGAAAGACCTAATTATTATTTATTTCCATTTAATTCATCAACTGAATGCTATATACTTTCAAATTCTTATGAGTTTACACATAATTATATTCATAGAAATTTATATTATAAAAAAATAAGATTATATAGAAAAGCTATGTTAGATGCAAAAAGATGCAACTATGATAAAATTGCACTTTATTGTTATTACAAATTATAATATTTTCAAAATCAGTATTATTAGTATTATTATTACATATTATTCCATTCATTAATTTAATTTGTTGACTAATTTGTGATATGAAAAAATTATCAATGTAAGAGAATTGATTATACTCGGGATCAAATATCAAAAAATTTAAAATTAAACTTTAAAAAGTTGTAATGATTTATATTTTTTAATTTCAATTTATTTTTAAAGCAATCTTTTCACATCCACACATACATAGATTCATGACCAGTATGTGTAAAAGCCGAGAAAAAGGAAAGAAATATAGACTGTCACATATTGATGTTATAAAAATAGTTGAATGTCATTTTGCTAAATATGTCTAAATAGAAACATTATAGAAAATGTGATTAAAAAAATGAAAGACTAATGTGAATTTTAGTGACCTAATTTATAATGAAAGGTTTGAGAAGCTAAAAAGGTAAATGCATAAATAATCATAATTCAGAAAATATTATTAATTAAGAAATTAATATATTTGATGAGAATTTTAAGAGGTAAGAATTTTTACTTATAAATATAGACATCTAAATAGAAATTTTCAACTCATAAAAATACGTATACAACAATAGTTAATTTGAATTGAAAGAAAATTATAAAAATATGTATAAAATAATAGTTAATTTGAATTAAAAAGAAAATATTTGGATTTCTTTTCGTTGCAACACCAATGGTTTGTTATGCTTGTACTAAAGTGATGCAAGGAGCTTCTTTTTTAGTACGCAAATAAGATATTTATATATAATAGAAAAATGGCAAAGACTAATTCAACATAGTTAATCAATCAATATAATTAAGGTTTCATATTATGTAATAATAAATAATTATTTTTGTCATAGTTAAATAAATTATATCTAATTTGTCATAAGTTCATTATGAAATATAAAGTAGAATGATCTTTCAGTTCTTTAATTACCCGTTCATCTAATGTTCTTTCTAGCTTTTTAATTATTTGTTCATTTATTTTTCTTAAAAAAAATTAGTTCATTAATTTAATTTATTGACTATTTTATGATAAAAAATTATTATTGCAAAAAAATTGGCCATGCTAGTGATTAGATAATGATTAGTGCAAGCTAATGATTAGTGTATATCAAAGATATAAAAAATGAAAGAAATTTAACTATTATGTCATAGATATATGTGTATATATATAATATAAAAAAAAGAAAAAAAAGTACTTATAAAAATTACGTATTTTGTGGTTTTACTTATAAAAATTGAAAATTGAAAATTAAGAAATTTATAAAAAGAAAATATAACTACTTATTGTCATTAACTACAATTTATTAGTATTTATTAAAGAAATGAGTTTAGCATATTTATACGGGTATATATAAATTGAGAATTTAAAAGGTAAAAAATTTAGAAAGACAAGAAATGATTAGATACTATTTATTTATATCTAATTTCTTAATTAAATGTTATATCCTTTCAAGTTCTTATAATCTAACATATTATTATGTATTTTAAAGCTATACGGAAAAGATGTGTTAGATTTAAAAAGATGTAATTATAATGAAAGTAACTCTATATTTATTATTAATCATAATATTTTTAAAATAATAATTGTTCCATACATTAATTTAATTTGTTGACTATTTGAAAAAAAATTATTAATATAAGAAAACTAGTGTGTATCAAATATTATGAAATTTAAAATCAAACACGAGAAATAGTGAATTGTAATAATTTATATTGTCAATTTTTATTTATTTCTTAAATGAATTATCCATTAACTTTCGTAGGGTGATACTATTATTAAAATAACGAGGAGCAAATATGATAAAAAAATAAAAAAAAAATAAAAAAAAACCTTACATTTGTGCATTGTGCGGACCATAAAAAATATGAATAAAATCTAACTCTTAAAAATAAGGCTTAATACATAAAAAAAAATACATGTACTTATACAAAAGGTATTATTAGTCTCATGTACTTTTCAAATATCCTAAGATACACCTCTAATAGATTAAATTGATATTAATTAGCCCTTTGGTAAGCTAAATAGCAGCAAATGGTTCAACGTGAATTATACGTGCTTGGCTACTCCCTTTTCTTTAGAAACATTCATCTCACCTCACCATGTAATGCCCGAAAAAAACCCTAGCTTAAGTCAATGACTTCCTCTTTTTCACAGTGAATACCAACTACACTCAACCTTAATTTTTTTTTTTTATCAAAATCCATGTCGATTTAGTTGTCTGGTTATCGAATTAGGATAATTAGTAGATTAATCTTGGTTTATCCTTAGTTTATGAATGATTGGCAAAGGGCAAACAGGGTAGAGAAAATTTCTTTGATCTTCAAAGGTTTTCTGGTATTTTGAAGATAAAAGGTTAGTATTTTATAGAAATAGACTTAGTTGCTTGCTATCTAATATCTGTATTTTTTTTAGTTATTTTGTAGTTGGGTTATATAGGGTAATGGTGTTTTGATTATTAAGTGGTGAAGTTAGGGGTCAAATTCGGGGGTATCATTTTGGGGTTAGGATAAACTGTTGGACCATATAGGACCAATTAGGCTTATGTAGAACATGGATGAGACATGGGCTCATGTAAGGTGGCACCATGGTGGTTGGTTTGTGTGTAGTAAGAGAAAATGCAATTATGTGGATGGAACTACTAGCATCAATGATATTGATGTTGATAAAATGTCTATGTTAGAACTGGGTGGTTATTTAAGGGGTTATGGCTATGATGTTGTGCATTTTATGTACGGTAAGACACCAATTAGTGAAGATTTTATATTGCTGAGTGATAAAGTTCTATTGCAAATGTCTAGGGGCTGGGAAAATAGTGATATAAGTGATGTCTATCTAGCCCATGTGGTTTCTAAATCACAATAAGAAGTCTGCCAACATGAACTAAGATGCCATTTGGGGTAAATGAGCCTAGTCAAACTAATGTTACTGTATGTGGTTTGAGTGGATTGAATGAGGTGGAGTCCACATTAAATACACCTCTTAGAGAAACTAGGGAATCCAATATATAAGGGATTAGAAACTTAAATGCTTTTGCCAAATATCCATTTGAGAAAGTCAGTTTATTTGGTACTAAGGCTAAGAGAGAGGCAAAAATAGTGAGAGAGGATTTGGCTACTGAGGTGGATAGGTATGTACAATATCAAGAAAATGTTGGACCTCATTTCTCTGATAAGGTAGAATAAAGTGTAAATGGAAGTTATTCAAAAGATTTAGATTATGGAGTTGAGGGTGATGATGTTTCACAAAGTTCAACTGACAGTGGGGGCTATTTCGAATATGATGATGTTAGTTTAAGGGATTGTAGTGATAATAGTAAGGAGCTTAGGGTTGTTAAGAAGACAGTAAAAACTTAAAGAAGGGGTAGAACTAGAAAGAAAATAACTCTACCAATGTTCCACTTGGAAAGGTTGGTTGTGATCTTGGATTTGAGGACTCAGGTAGAGATAAAAATAACTATACATGTAAACTAGGATCTGATGAACCATATTATTCTAGCTTAGATTTTGATATTTGTGAGAGTAACTTAGAAGATGGTGATGAAGATATACTTGTTAGAAGAAAGAGTAGGAGAGTGCATCTTTGAGAGTGTGCAGCAGTTTAGGCAAGCTTTGTCTTACTATGGCATGAAAAAAGGGGTTCAATTGACTCTTAGACCAAATGAAAGACATAGAGTGAGGGCTACATGTGCATATGAAGGTTGCCCTTGGCTATGTTTTGGTAGTATTGAAGGTGCAACTCAGGATCTGTTTGTGAAAACTTAGGATCCAGTCCATCAGTATTTTAGGACCAATAGGAATAGACTTTGTAATTATGAGTTCATAGCTAAACATTTTCAAGATAGATTTATTTCACAACCTAGTATTAGAATTTGGGAGATTCAAGAGTTGTGTAAGAAAGATTTTAAGGTTTATATAGGTATAATTTGCAGAAGGGCCAAGTACAAGGTATTAAATAGATAGATGGGTGATTATAGGGTTGAGTATGCTAGAATAGAGGACTATGCGGACAAGATCTTGGAGACTAATCCTGGCTCCACTTATATAGTAAAGTTTGATGGTAATAGTGAACCTAGAAAAATAATATTTCAAAGATTTCATGTCTGACTTGATGGCTATTTCCTAAAAGGGATTACCAAGGATGGGAATCAATAGATGTTTCCCATTGCTTAGGTTGTGGTCGATTTAGAAATAAAACATACTTGGAGATGGTTTGTGAGGATTTTGATTCATGACTTGAATCTTGGTGATGGTGAAGGATTAACTTAGATAACTGGCATGTAGAAAATCCTTTATTCAATATGTAATTATTTATTTCTTAATTATTTTAGCTAATGTTACAATTAGTATTAATATATTCATTTCCTAAATTGGTTTTGTAGGGCTTAATTCCAACAATAAAGGAGTTATTGCCAGAAGCTGAGCATAGATGTGTGCTAGGCATGTTTGGTCTAATTGGAGTAAGAATGGAGAAAGGAGAAAGGCTTTTAAGAGGTGTGTGTGAGCGGAGATTTTTGCCCCTACTCCTATGTAGAATGGTTCTTGTGACTTCGGCACTGTTAGGCTCAGAGCCTTAGAGAACACGAGCCTAAATCCGGAGAAAATAGAGTCATCACCCTGACAGGCCGAAAAAAAGAAAGGGGTGGATGACTTGATTCCTAAGAAATTTCCAATCCCCTAATGGGTTCAGAAAGTTTGGTACATATAGGAAAGGTGAGAATGACCCAGCACCCCCATAGCTCCCGGTTCATTGGTTTTATAGGGCTTAATCCTTCACCATTGCTTAGGTTGTGGTGGATTTAGAAATAAAACATACTTGGAGATGGTTTGTGAGGATTTTGATTCATGACTTGAATCTTGGTGATGGTGAAGGATTAACTTAGATAACTGGCATGTAGAAGGTAATCCTTTATTCAATATGTAATTATTTATTTCTTAATTATTTCTGCTAATGTTACAATTTGTATTAATATATTCATTTCCTAAATTGGTTTTGTAGGGCTTAATTCCAACAATAAGGGAGTTATTGCCAGAAGCTGAGCATAGATGTGTGCTAGGCATGTTTGGTCTAATCGGAGTAAGAATGAAGAAAGGAGAAAGGCTTTTTAGAGGTGTGTGTGAGCGGAGATTTTCGCCTCTACTCCTATGTGGAATGGTTCTTGCGACTTCGGCACTGTTAGGCTCATAGCCTTAGAGAACATGAGCCTAAATCCGGAGAAAATAGAGTCATCACCCGGACAGGCCGAAAAAAAGAAAGGGGTGGATGACTTGATTCCTAAGAAATTTCCAACCCCCTAATGGGTTTAGAAAGTTTGGTACGTATAGGAAAGGTGAGAATGACCCAGCACCCCCATAGCTCCCGGTTCATTGGTTTTATAGGGCTTAATCCTTCACCATTGCTTAGGTTGTGGTGGATTTAGAAATAAAACATACTTGGAGATGGTTTGTGAGGATTTTGATTCATGACTTGAATCTTGGTGATGGTGAAGGATTAACTTAGATAACTGGCGTGTAGAAGGTAATCCTTTATTCAATATGTAATTATTTATTTCTTAATTATTTCAGCTAATGTTACAATTTGTATTAATATATTCATTTCCTAAATTGGTTTTGTAGGGCTTAATTCCAACAATAAGGGAGTTATTGCCAGAAGCTGAGCATAGATGTGTGCTAGGCATGTTTGGTCTAATCGGAGTAAGAATGAAGAAAGGAGAAAGGCTTTTTAGAGGTGTGTGTGAGCAGAGATTTTCACCTCTACTCCTATGTGGAATGGTTCTTACGACTTCGGCACTGTTAGGCTCAGAGCCTTAGAGAACACAAGCCTAAACTCGGAGAAAATAGAGTCATCACCTGGACAGGCCGAAAAAAAGAAAGGGGTGGATGACTTGATTCCTAAGAAATTTTCAACCCCCTAATGGGTTCAGAAAGTTGGGTACGTATAGGAAAGGTGAGAATGACCTAGCACCCCCATAGCTCCTGGTTCATTGGAACCGGCCTCCTTTTCAGGTCTAAACATTATTAAATTCTTAAAAATTATGATATCATTCATATTACACACGATTTAAAAGAAATAAATATTTATCATCTTATTAAAATAAAACAAATAAAATAGGCACACATCCAAAGATGGAAACATGCCTTTACAATGTCCAATGTTTAAAAAGAAAACCAAATAAGTAAATAAAATGGAACACCCACTATAGGTGTAAACATGTCCCTTACTAAGTTTCAAAATCTATAAAATAAATTACATAATTAAGAAAATAACTAAGGCACCCATATAGTGGAAACATGCCTTTTGCATATCCATTCAAAAATACATATAAATCTAAGGAAAATAATAAAGCAAGGGAAAAATAATACAACATATATGAAAATAATTGAATAATTAAAAAGAAAATAAACAAACACATCTTAATATTACCCCCCCCCCCCCAATTAAGGAATTATAGTGTGCGACGACACAAGTCTCACCTACGGCAGTCCCGCTAGTCGGTTAGTGGGCGGGAGTCAAGGGGACAGCGTCCCTTGCGAAAGATTTGGAGACAGTGCCCCCGAAAGGTAAATAATTTATAGGATATGGTTTTGTTAGGGAATTAGGATTTCTACGTAATCTAGGGCTTTATATTTATAAAAATTAGAATTTTTTTAAACTAGTATTTTAAAAATAAGATTAAGATTTTGGTGTTTAGGGTTTAGGTAAATTAGGGTTTTGAAAATTGGGAAAAAAATTATGGTTTTGTAAATTGGAGAAAACAGGTTTAGGGATTTTTGTTTTTAGAAACACAGATTAGGGTTTTATCAAAATATGATTATTGCAAGAACTTTAAGGCCACTTTAACTTGGATGCTCGATAAATAATTGCATCGGACATGGCTACTTGATGTGTTTAATAAATATAAATTGATTGCATTATCAAATAAAGCCTCATTGAACATATTCAATCAAGACCACAAAAAGCATGAACTTCATAGTATTATTAAACGGAGCTTGTTATTATTTTAAGGAGTTTAGAAAATAAAACATGCGTTGAAGGCTCTACCACAATTGAATGTTGATCAAAATTCTGCTTGCAACTATTTGGAATTCTGGTTGAGCAATAGCAAAGGTAGTATTCTACTGCCTTTGGGGTGTTTTTGTTTATGTGTCTCTTTTCCTTGCTTTTGGTAGTGTTGTTGATTCAAAAAATCCTCTTAATTGCTTAATTAAAATTGTCGCCCCATTTCAGTATTAGACTCTGTTATTTATAGGCAAAGAAGATAAAACCCTAATGATAATCTGACGGTTTAAAACAAAATCCAAACTCAATGAGGAAATTAATAAACCATCCTATGGTTAAGATAAAATCCAATTTGAATTAGGAAACTAATAAATTGAGAGTCGGATTAGTGGCTGTGGCAAATTGGCATGGCCAATTTCGCCATAGGCAAGCCCTGTGGTGAATTGCCAATTTCACCTGAGGTTGGATTTGATTTAGGCACTTGAACCCAAGACTGGATTTGATTCAGGTACTTGGACCCGAGACTGGATTTGATTTGGGTACTTGGACTTGAAACTGGGTTTGGATTCTGGACCCAAGATTTGTTTGGGTTCTGGACCCAAGATTGGTTTGGGTTCTGGACCTAAGACTGAATTTAGGTGACCTTCTGTCAGTTGAGGATTTTAGCTTTCTTCTAGCCAATCAATTTAGCTCTTTTAGCTGATTGATCTTCTGTTATGGCTTTCTTCTAGCTACTTGCTCCATTCTTTAATAGATCGACTTCAGCTCTTCTAGCTGGACTGACCTTCTGTCATTTGAGAGTGCAGGCTCTCTTCTAGCCACTTGTTCCATTCTTTAATGGATTATGCTGACCTTCTGTTATCCGGAAATTTTAGATTTCTTCTAGCCGGTTATTCCATTCTTCAATAGATTATGGGTCTTCACCCTTTAAAATGGATCTTCATCCTTGGACTTCGGATCTTCACCCTTCAAAATGGATCTTTATCATTGGACATCGGGTCTTCACCCTTTAAAATGGATCTTCATCCTTGAACATCGGGTCTTCACCTTTCAAAATGGATCTTCATCCTTGGACATTTGGTCTTCACCCTTCAAAATGGATCTTCATCTTTTGGAAATTGGGCATTTACCCTTCAAAAATAGATCTTCATCCTTTGAAAATTGGGCCTTTACTCTTCAAAAATGGATCTTTATCCTTTGGAGATTATCCTGCATTGACTTGAGCTCTTCTAGCTGGACTGATCTTTTGTCTTTTCATATCTTCAATCTTTTCTTGTTTTTTTCTTTATTTTCTTCCTTTTGCAAACAATTTAGCTATTTTTTAGCTAGTCCCCATATCCTCTCTTTGCCCCTTGCATGGTAAAATATTTGAAAGTGAGTCCGAAAATATTTTATACACGCATAAACTCAAGAATTGAAAGGAGAAACCTTGCCCCTTGTGTAGGTTCAAACCAATGCTTTTGCTCCCATGCAAGCCCGTACTGATGTTTGCATTTTGTTTGGCTCCTTGCACAAGCACACATCTCTATTTTTGTAAAATGATTGGATCTTCTTCTTCAACCAATGGGCCTTCCTTGCCCCCTGATTCCATAATTGCTTCATATTTGCTTCATAGATTATATGTTGTTCACCTTGACAAAGAATAGGCAAGGCAAGACAAAAAATGCAGTGTGATATGCTTATGTATGAATGATATGCATGAATAATACTTACATTGATTTCATTGACTCACAGGCCGAGGTGATAAGCCAAAGCACTTGTTCAGGTCTTACATTAGAACAGCAGAAGCCTTCACATATATGACTTTTATTTTCTAAGATGAAATCATGAGTATTGGGGGCCCTAGCAGGATAGTCAGCGATACACTCATTTCAAAATATGATTTATCACGTCAGTTGGTAGCTTCTCCATAATCATTTATTTTGCCCAATGTGTCCTTCGAGATTCGATGGTGCAACATACTTCCCTTAACTTGAAGGTTTATGCAACAAGAAAATAATTTTTTTAAAATCTTGAATTTTTAATTTTGAAATCAAATGTTTGCTTTGCCAAATCAGGGTCAATTTACCTCAAGACTTGACTTTTTCAAATTAATACATCCATTACATCATAACCTTAGTTACCGTACAAAACTTGGAAATTATTTCCATTTGAGCAAGAATTGTTGAACTTCAGATAGGCACATAAACATTACTTGGTCAAAGGTCTTATTGAGTTTAAATAATGTCTATCTCATATGCATGCTTATCCAAACTATCTCTACTAATAGACTTCACTTATCAAGAGAGATCAACAGGTCTTTAATAAGCTTAAAATGGGATCTATAAGAGACATTGCTTAAGCGAAGGCCATTTTTACATTGAAGCTAATGTGACACTACTGACAAACCTTCACACTATAATCTGTTAGAGGTTCCATTTTCACCTTCTGGACATCATATTCCTCTAACTTTATAAAAATATAAAGCTTGAATGTCCTTCCATCTTCTTGACAAAAATCTGGATCCAATCAGTACTATCTTGATCTTTAGACCACCCTTTTATTCTTCTTTTTTTTTCTGTCATTTTCCCTTTTGGAGTATCAAGTCTAAAACTTTCAATATTGTTGACTTGGAGCTATGTTGGATAAAATAAAAGAAATTATTTCCCCTAATTCTCTGATTTTATTTGAATCTCTGATTAGGTTGGACCAATTCAAGTCAAATTGTCATCATAAACTAAGTGGAAGCCTTCTACTGCTTTAGATAAAAGAGAAATGAGTTGGCTTTTTGAACCACCTTTTTGGATTTTATTTTCCTTTCCTTTTTTTCTTTTTTTTCTTCTTCTTCTTTTTCGTTTTTCTTTTCTTTTTTCTTTTTTTTAGGTCCTAGCTCTAAAAGAGTTGTCTTATTTATATCAACTTGTGTTTATGATAATGGATGAGTGAAGTGGCATAAATATCCTTCAGTTGTAACTTTATCTCAATAAGTCTGTGATATTAGGTCTAATTCAGGTGTCCTTCAACTATCATTATAGTCTTGACTATATATCCTTCTTTTGATCTTCTTCCCCTTTTGTTCCTTAGTGATCATAGGACTTCTCAAAAGTGTAACAACGACTCAGGGTAGGTCGTTGGGGTTTATAAGCCAATGAAAAAAAGTTAAAATCTCAAGAAGGCTCAAAGGGATAACTAGGGATTGATATTTAATTGGGTGGATTCTAGTTATTGGCTTACCAAACAATGCCTAGATCATCTCTCTTAAATGAGCAAAGTTTAATTTCGCCTCGAAAGTTCATCAAAGCATGTTCTAAGATTGACTAGGACCTAGACACTCGTAATTATGAAAGAGCCCTCTCTAAGTAAGCATGCACAACTCAATGCTATAGAATAATTCCCTCACCTAGTAAAGTCATTCAAATCATGATGCATAGATAAGCTAATTTATAAATATCAAGCTAGATTCGTCATCGGTTGAACACTAAAATGAACAAAGATCATCAAAAATTTAATGAAAATAATTTATTCGAACAAACCTAATTTGAAAAATATAATTGTTCCAATTAAATATTAAAGAAAACATAAAAAGAGCAATATTTAAGCTAAGGGAAGTTTGTTGAATGGAATTTCTCCTTACTTCACATCTTTAATACTCCCATCTTGAAAGGAGGATAAGACAGAATTTTCTTTCAATCCTCCTCCTACCATGAAGGTTGCTGGTGGTGACACTCTATTGAACATAAGCAAAGGATTGTCCTTTGTAATGGGCTTATCAGGTTCAGGTAGCCTACCAATATCAATCAGATCTTAGATCTCATGCTTCAATTGAGTGCATCTTTCTATCTCATATCCTTGAGTATGATGAAATTGATAAAAAGCCTTAGTGTCAAAGTTTGGTGGTAAAGGATTCGACAAGGGTTGAGGAGCCAATGTGTGAGAGGGAATTTTCGCCCCCACTCCCGGTGGAATGGTTCTTACGACTTCGGCACTACTTAGGCTTAGGGCCTTAGAGAACACAGGCCTAATTCCGGAGAAAATAAAGTTGCCATCCGGATGAGCCGGAAAAAAGAAAGGGGTGGATGACTCGATTCTTAAGGAATCCCCAACCCCCAATGGGTTTGAAAATTGGGTACATGTGGGGAAGGTAAGAAATGGTCCAGCACCCCCCACAACGCCCGATTCATTGGAACCGGCCTCCTTTTCAGATCTTAATATTATAAAATTCTTAAATATAATGATATTATCCATACTACATGCAATAATTAAAATAAAGTATCATTATATTAAAATCAAAGCAATGTCCAAACAAAAGAAATAAATGGACACCCATCCAAGGATGGAAACATGTCTTTACATCATCCATATCTAAAACTAAATAGGACACCCACCGAAAGGTGAAAACATGTCCTTTATATTAATTCCAAAATATGAAAATAAGTTAAATTACATAACGATTAATTAATAAGGTATCCAATCATGGAAACATACCTATTACAATTTTAACAAATAATAACAATAATAAAGAAATCATCCATCCATGATAAACAAATCAAATATCAAAATTAAATAAATCAATCATCAAAACATATAATAAACTACATAATCAAATCTAAAACTTAAATAAAGTAAATAAAGATACGTATTTAAGTTTACATCTTGAATTAGGGATTCTAGGGTTTTTTAAGGTTTTTAGATAGGAAATTAGGGTTTCAAACATGAAATATGATTTTATGGGTATTTGGTGTCAAACTAGAGTTTTGACGTACAAAACAAATATTATTATTATTATTTTAAAAATATTAAACTACTGTGAAGGTATGGAGGATAGAATTAATTATGATTTTAGGTTTTAAGAAAAAAAAATTTAGGGTTGGAAGTTTTAAGAAGTGATTAGGGTTTGAGAAAATAGATTATGGTTTTGAGGTTAAAAAAAATACAATTAGGGTTTTGGATAAAGGCTAGGGTTTTGATTAATTAAATTAGGGTTTGGATTATTTGGGAAAATAAGTTTAGGGTTTAGAAGAGATTAGGTTACTGTAAAAAAGGATCATGGTTTATAAAAATAGGGTTTTGTAGTTTGAAGAGAATAATAGGGTTTAGGTTAATGAAATTAGGGTTTCGGATGATTGGATGATGAGTCTGTAAGTAATTATAAAATTGTTGCAAATTTCTATCCATGAATTATTAACACAGTAAGTTAAATGAATTAGTGAATTAATGAAGATGTACCTGCGTCGTAGGCTCCCCCAAATTGATGTGTTGAATCAAATTCAATATTTATCAACTGCCTGAATCTACTTGTAATTGGTGGAGGGAAACAATTGCCTGAGACAATTATTATGTTCTTGCCGTTACTCAATTATTTTTTAAGGATTTTATCAAACTCCTCTCATCTCTGCCAATTTATTAATCAAAGTTGCTGCCGATTTGTTCCTCCTAGTTTGCCTCGGAAAGATTAAGTCCAAAGTTTCTTTAAAAAATTGCCACCTGAGTCCGTGTGTTTAATGCTCTTATTTATAGGAAAATAAAGAGACCTAATCTTATTTTAATAAGAAAATACCAACTGTTTAGGAAAAAAATCATAAAACCGTGTGAAACAAGGTTTGGTAAAAAATCAATAGCTCGAAGGCTGTTGGGCCTGCGGGCTAGGTGAACTGCCCAATTAAATAGCCCACAGACATTTGCTGCAGCGAAACCCTTGCTGGCACGCTGCCGCGTGTCACTCGCCGATCCGTTCGATTTTTTTTATTTTTATTATTTTTTTATTTTTATTATTAAAAATAATTATTAAATATTATAAATAGTAAATATTATAAATAGTAAATAAAATAAATACCACAAAAATTATTTTTAACTGTTTAAAATATCGGACTGGACTGGGTCAAAAATTAAGGATCTACAGTTTGCCCACTGCTTGAACGATCTGAGACTTTGAGTAGAAGAGAGTGAAAAACAATATGACTTTGAGCAGATTTTGGATGAGGATGGGTTCTAAACTCGAGATTTGGATACTTGGACTCGAGATTGGGTACTTGGACCCACGACTAAATTGAATTTAGGTACTTGGAACCAAGATTGGGTACTTAGACCCGTGACTAAATTAGATTTAGGTACTTAGACCCAAGATTGGGTACTTGGACCGGAGATTGGGTGCTTGGACCCGAGATTGAGTACTTGGACCTAAAATTGGGTACTTGGAATCGAGATTAGGTACTTGGATCCGAGATTGGGTGCTTGGACCCGATATTAAGTACTTGGACCCCAGATTGGGTACTTGGACCTGAGACTGAATTGGATTTGGGTACTTGGACTTGAGATTGGGTACTTAGACCTGAGACTATATTGAGTTTGGGTACTTGGACCCGAGACTATATTGAGTTTGAGTACTTGGACCAGAGATTGGGTACTTGGACCAGAGATTGGGTACTTGGACCCGAGACTGCATTGGATTTGGGTACTTGGACCTAAGACTGAATTGGATTTGGGTACTTGGACCCGTGATTGGGTACTTGGACCCGAGATTGGGTACTTGGACCCGAGATTTGATACTTGGACCCGACACTGGGTACTTAGATCCGAGATTGAATTAGGTTTGGGTACTTAGACCTGAGATTGGGTACTTGGACCAGAGATTGAATTGGATTTGGGTATTTGGACCCGAGATTGGGTACTTGGACCCGTGACTGAATTTGAATAGGATACTTGGACCCGAGATTGGGTACTTGGACCCGAGATTGGGTGCTTGAATTTGAGATTGGGTGCTTGAATTTGAGATTGGGTACTTGGACCCAAGATTGGGTGCTTGGATTTGAGATTACGTACTTGAACAAGAGATTGGGTGCTTGGACCTGAGATTGGGTGCTTGGACCTGAGATTGGTACTTAGACTCGAGATTGGGTGCTTAGACTCGAGATTGGGTGCTTAGACCCGAGATTGGATATTTGGACCCGAGATTGGGTACTTGGACTTGAGACTGAATTGGATTTGGGTTCTTGGACCTAAGATTGGATACTTAGACCCAAGACTGTATTGAGTTTGGTTACTTAGACCTAAGATACCTATATACTCTTGCCCCTTGTGTAGGCTCAAACCAATGATTTGTTCTGGTAGGCTCTGATTGATGTTTGTATTTTATCTGGTTCCTTGCATAAGCATGCATCTTTTCTTTCTTTTGCAAAATTACCGGAGCTTCCTCATGCAATGGCCTTTCCATGTCCCCTAATTTCATATTCGCTTTATGGTTGCTTCATAGAATATTACTGTTTATTTTTTACAAAGAAAAATGGAGTGTGATATGCTTGTGTATGCATGATATGCATGGATTATGCTTACAATGGTTCCATTGACTCATAGACCGAGGTGATTAGCTGAAGTATTCTCATTGGTTCCCTCTAGATGTTTGTTCAGGTCTTGCATTGGAATGATAGAATGCTTTGCATTTATGGCTTTTATCTTCAAGATGTTGAAAACATGAGTGGTGAGGCCCAAGTAGCATAGTCAGGGATTCATCCATTTTGAACTATGATTCAGCATGTCAGTTGGTAGCTTCTTCATAACCTTGCAAATAATTCTTTACTTTTCCCAATGTGTCCTTCGAGATTCGACTGTTCAACATATTTCCCTTAACTTGAAGGCTTTTTACAATAAGAAAACAGTTTTTTTAAAACCTTAAAATTTTGGCTTTGTCAAATCAGTGTTATTGTACCTCAGGAATCGATTTTCCAAATTAACATATCTATAACATGACAACCTTAGTTACCTTACTAAACTCAGGAATCATTTCTATTTAAGTAAGAATTGTTGCACTTTAGATAGGCACATACACATTACTTGGTCAAAAATCTCATTTGAGTTGGAATATTGTCTATCTCAATGCATGCTTATTCAAACTATCTCCATTAATAGACTCTACCTACCAAGAGAGATCAACAGGTCTTTGATAGGCTTGAAATGGGGCCTATAAGGGACACGGGTTAAATGAAGGCCTTTTATAAGTTGGAGTCATTGTGACACTATGGCCAACCCTCACACTATAATTTTCTATTGGAGCCATAGGTAAATGGAAACATGAAAATATAGAGCGTTGACCATCCTTCTTTCTTTTTGACGTTAATTTGGATCTTGATTGGGATAGTCTTTTCCCTTATAAAAGGTTGATACCCACATTCCTTTCTTTTTTTTTTTCTTTTCTTTCTCTTTCTTTTTCTTACTCTTTCTTTTCTTTGAGCATTTTATCATTTTGTCATTCTTTCCTGTAGGACTATCAAGTACAGGACTTTCAAGAACTGGGTGACCTTTCTCCTTTTTATCTGATTTTTGATTGAATCTTTGGTTGGGTTGGACTAATTCAAGTCAAACTATCCTTATAAACCAAATGGAAGTCTTTTGATGTTTTAGGTAAAAGAGAACTCGATTGGCTTTCTGAACCGTTTTGGGTTTTATTTTCTTCTTCTTTTCTTTTCTTCTTTTTCTCTCTTTTTTTTTGTTATAGCTCTAAAAGAGTTGTCTTGTTTGTACCAACTTGGGTTTGTAATAATGGATGAGTGGTGTAATATCCCAAAGTATGCCCTAAAAGTTTTGGAATATTTATTGTTGTATTTGGATTAAATGTATATGTTCAATTGGAAAGAGAAAAGAAGTAGAGAGAGTGTGTATATGTTGTATATATAGATATATATATATAATATATACAAGTCAAAGTAATGAAAGTAAAAAGAAGATTAATTAATTAATTAATTAGTGGAAAATGGAAATTAAGTTAGTGGAAGAGAAAATTTTAAAATATTATTTTAATTTAAAATTCCTTGGTGGAGGTTTAAAGAGAAAGAGTTGACTTTGTTCTTTGCCATTCATTTTGTTCTTTTTTTTCTTTTCTCTTTGGGTTGGCCGGCCATCAAAGAAGCAAGAGAGGATGTAACACCCCTATACCCCGTATACGTACACAACATGCTAATACGATCGTAATATACGTATACTGAATATAGGTATGCCACGGTTTATTTAAACATACAAATAATCCCTTCAATATAATATGAATAAATTTAAAACATTTAAAGAAAATTTTAAAAAGAAAAACAATAGATAAAATGTTTATTCAAAACGCAGCGGAACAATATACAAATATTTACAAATACATATACATCAAAACTCAAGTTTTACAAAATATAAAATATATACATGTTTGGCAGTATGTCTTTGATCTTTAAGCTTCACAATCAACACCTCAAAATATAGACTCTACTCGGCCTAAAGGAACTCTCCGGTTCTTCCCTGTTACCTGTGCGATAAACCATAATCGCGCTAAGCCAACGGCTTAGTGGTACAAACTACAATAATATTATGTTTTGATGCAATGCCAATGTCACACAATCAATTCCATACACCATTCAAAAGAATGTTATACTTCAACATCTTACTTTCCTTAATGTCATATCAAACATTCATTCTCAATAAGATACTTATGCATTATGAGCAATCTCATTATTCATTGGTTTCACCATCCAAGAATCACATTGAAAACAAAGACAAGCATGGGCCCAAAGACACTAATATGCCATTCAACTTTCAGAGTTAATAGTTTGGTTTAATTATCACATTTATCATTATCATTATCCCAACTAGGCTTCAAGGATTTAGGTTCAACCAAGCTTCAAGGGGAACAAAGCATGCTAAGTATCAACCCAACTTGGCTTCAAGAACCAAACCCAACCTAGCTTCAAGGGTTGTAACATCTCAATTAGGCTTAAAGGACTAGACCCAGCCAAGCTTCAAGGGTTGTAACATCTCAATTAGGCTTCAAGGACTAGACCTAACCAAGCTTCAAGGGGAGTAAAACATGTTAAACTTCAACCCAACTTGGCTTCAAGGATCAAGCCCAATCTAACTTCAAGAGATTGTTACTATATGCATGCCACCAACAACAAAACTCTGAAAATGGAATAACACATTAGCCACACAATTCATTAATTATTTCATTATCAATTTCATTCTCATTTACTCATCATCACATAGGCAACCATGCCTCAATCATCTCATTGGCATCATTATCATTTTAGCCAACAACCATGGCTCCATATCTCATCAAGAGAATATATATATATCACCAATTGCTTTGAACATCAACTATGCAAACATGTCTCAATTATATCATTTACATCATTAGAACTAATCACATTGGTTCCACATCTCATTATGTCTCACTTCACATTAAATCAATTCATCATTTAAATGTACATAGTCAATGACATTAACACACATTTTAGATGCTCATCAATCATTCACATTATACCAAACATAACATTATTCATAAGCATCAACAATGCATTAGATTTCCTAACACATTTACAAACAAATGGATGTTAAGTCTCAACATCATATGAATATATGCAATCATGTAGTTTGTACTTACCTTAAGATAATTCACACCAATCTATACCCTTCCTCTTCCAAGAACTCTTCACCACTTAGGTTAAGGTAATTCAACCTCTTCACAACCTAAATCAAAAAGGAATATTACACATGAGATACTAAGACTAAGAACCAACTAAGGCAAACTCTATACATGACACGCTCAACAACACAGGCATGTCCCTGACCATGTTCTAAACTCACAACACAGAAGCTTTGACACGCTCAGAACCACGGGCGTGTCACTTGAAGTGTAATACATTCTGTCTCCCAGAAATATTGACACGTCTAACAACACGGATGTGCTCATGGCCGTGTCAATTCTTCAACCACACAGTAGCTATGACACGCTCAGTGACATGGGCGTGTCACTGGATGTGTAAATGCTACTACAACACAGAACCATTGACACGCCCAAAGACTTGGCCGTGCTCATGGGCGTGTCAGGCCAAAAATACAGATTCCGGCAACATCAACACTACATCCAACAAATCACTTCCTTTCACCATTTCCCACTTCAAACAAACTTAACTAAACACACCCAAAAACCATAATAAACTTGCAAAAATACCAAACAATACAAAACATACATCAAACACAAATCATAATCATCACCACAAACCCTAAAAACAACCACAAAACTATCTCTTCCAACAAACTCACTCTTTCCTTTAATTCAACCCCAAAACTCAAAATCAAATGAATAAAACACTCTTAAACACACCACAATCAAACACACTCCTATTAACAACAATCATCCATCAAACTCAAACACAACTTCAAATAAAACAAAGGAAAACAAGAGAGAGCTTACCAACAATAATGAAACTTCTTGAATTTTCAACTTGGTTACTTGAATCACCTTTCAACTTTGAGCTTGGAACCCAAAACTCTCTTTTGCTCTCTTGTCTTGATGATGTCCGGCCAACAAAGAAAAAGAAAAGAAAATGAAGACAACAAGTCAAACACTTATCTCTTTAAACCTCCACCAAGTCATTTTAATATTAAAATAATCCAAATTATTCTCTTCCATTCATAATTTCCTTACTAATTAATTCCATAAATCATAACATAAATATCTTCTTCCATTAACTTTCTTTGACTTTGACTTGTGTATATGTTGTATATATTTTCATATACACAACATATACACTCTCTCTATAATTCTTTTCTCTTTCCAAAGAATCATATACATTCAATCCAATTACAACAATAATATCAAAACTTCTAGGGCATACTTTAGGATATTACAGAGGAAGAGAATTTTTGATTTTCTAAGATCAAAATTAAAGGATGTTTCAAGTGATCAAGTTGGAAATCTAAGAAGTTTCATCAACTTTGGTAAGTTTTCCACTTGATTTCCTTGTTTTCTTTTAAGTTGTATTTGAGTATGTTTGATTGTGGTGTGTTTGAGAGTGTTGGGTTTAATTGATTGTGATTTTAGGGTTGAATTGAAGAGATGGAGTTAGGTTTGGTGTTGGAAGAGTAAGGGTTGTGTTTATGTTATGGTTGTGAATTGGTAATTGATGTATGTTGTGAGTTTGAGCAATTATTATCTTAGATTTTCAATGTGTTTGTGTTTAATGAAGTTGAAAGGATAGAATACATGAGTTTGATTGGAAACAGTGGCAAAATGGATGCCACGATCATGGGGTTGTGAGGCCAAGACCGTGGGGGTTTTAGAACAGAATGGACAGACTCGTTTGCTATGCCACGACCGTGGGGTTGTGAGGCCACGACCGTGGGGTCCTAGATAGTTGTGTTGGCTTATAATTTGTGATCTACGGGCTTAGTATGAGACTAATAGGTGAATAATTGTATTGGAATTCATGTGTATTTTTAAATAAGTGTGTATGATTCCTTTTGAATTAGGTTGTGAAGAGGTTGAGTTGCCCTAATGCTAGTAGTGAAGAATTCTTAGAAGAGGAAGTGTATAGATTGGTGTGAGTTGTTCTTGAGGTAAGTACAAACTTACATGGTTGCATACATTTACATGATTTTGAGACTTAACACATTTGGTTGTAAATGTCTTAAGTAATTTATTACATTGTTAATACATTTGATTAATGTTATGATTTGTATGATGTGAAAGATATGATGATTATTCAAAATGTATGTTCAATGCAAATGGTTATGTATACTTTAATGATGAATTGCTTTAATGTGAATTGAGATATGATAAGATGTGAAGCCATTGTGGTTGGCTATAATGATTCAAATGAAATAAGTGGGGCATGTTTGCCTAGATGATGATGAATTTAAAATATATGTCCAATGCAATTGGTTATGTATACTCTATTGATGAGATGTGAAGCCATTGTTGTTGGCTATAATGATGCAAATGAGATAATTGAGGCATGGTTGCCTAAATAATTATGAAAAAATGAGAATGGAATTGATAATGAAATAATGAATGAATTGTGTGTCTAATGTGTTATTCCATTTTCAGAGTTTTGTTGTTGGTGGCATGCCTAATAGTAACAATCTCTTAAAGCTAGGTTGGGCTTCATCCTTGAGGCCAAGTTGGGTTGAAGTTTAGCATGCTTAACTCCCCTTGAAGCTTGGTTGGGTCTAGTCCTTGAAGCCTATTTGAGATGTTACAACCCTTGAAGCTAGGTTGGGTTTGGTTCTTGAAGCCAAGTTGGGTTGATACTTAGCATGCTTTGTTCCCCTTGAAGCTTGGTTGAGCCTAATCCTTGAAGCCTAGTTGGGATAATGATAAATGTGATAATTGAACCAAAACATTAACTCTGAAATTTGAATGGCATATTAGTGTTTTTTGGGCCCATGTTTGTCTTTGTTTCAATGTAAATCATAAGTGGTGAAACAATTGAATAAGATAATGAAATGTGGTGTAATAAAAAATATTAATGTATCATTTATGAATATTGTCTTTATTGTTGAAATGTGTGACATTGGCATTGCATTGTAGCATATTGTTATTGTGGTTTGTACCACTAAGCCGTTGGCTTAGCGCGAATGTGGTTCATCGCGCAGGTGACAGGGTAGAACCAGAGAGTTCATCTAGACTGAGTCGAGTCTAGACTCTGAAGTGTTGATTGTGGGCTTAAAGATCAGAGACAAACTGCCAAACATGTATAAATTTTTATGTTTTGTAAACATGTATTTTGATGTATTTATATATGTAAATACCACTACATTTTCCGCTGCGTATTGAATAAATGTTTTATCTAGTATACTTTATAATATAATATGAAGTGTTTTAAGTTTTCTTATAATGTTGTTAAATTGAAGGATTGGTTTGCTTACTATAAACCGTGGCACTCTTGTATTCGGTATATGTATATTATAGGTGTAGTAGTATGTAGTGTGCGTATATGGGGTATAGGGGTGTTACAAGGGGAGTGACATAAATATTCTTTAACAGGGATAAATCATTTGATAGATTGGAGATATTAGGTGAACTTCAACTACCCTTATGGTCTTGAGAACATCAACTATCCTTACAGTTTTGGTTATGCATTCCATTCTTTGATCTTCTTTATCATAAGACTTGTCAAAAGTGTAACAACAGCTCAGGGTGGGTCATCAGGCATATAAGTCAATAAAGAGAAAGTTGAAATCTTATGAAGGCTCAAAGGGACAACTAGGGATTGATATTTAATTGGGTGGATACTAGATGTTGGCTAACCAAACAATGCCTAAATCATCTCTCCCTTAAATAAGCAAAGTTCAATTTCGCCTTGAAAGTTTGTCAAAGCATGTTCTAAACCGACTAGGACCTAGACAAAAGTCATTATGCAGGAGCCCTCTCTAAGTAAGCATAACAACTCAATGCTATAGAGCAATTCCCTCACCTAGTAAAGTCATTCGAATCATGATGCCTAGATATATTAATTTATGAACATCAAGATAGATTCTTTATTGGTTGAGCACCAAAATGAACAAATACCAACAAAAATTTTGATGAAAGTAGTTTATTCAAATAATCTTAATTAAAAAACATAATTGTTCCAATTAAATATTAAAGAAAGCAAAATAAAATGAGCAACACTCCAAGCTAAGGGAAATTCGTTGAGTTGGAGTTGAAGATACTTCATTTATTTAGACATATCAAGGGCAAGGATTTTTTTCCATCATCAAGGATCATGGCTTCATCACCCACAGTTAATCCAAGTTTGCTTAGTAGCACATCCTCTTTAGCAGCTTCTCTATCCATATCATGATAAGATGACATGATAAAACTCTTCATGAAGGTTGCAAGCGTTGGCGCCCTTCCAAATTTAGGCAGAGAATTATTCTTAGTGTTGAGCTTATCAAGATCAGGCAGTTTTCCACTGTCAATCAAATCTTGGATTTCATGCCTTAATTGAACACATTTATCTGTCTCATGCCCTTGCATTTGATGGAATTGATAGAAGACCTTGGCATCAAAATTTGTTGGTAGAGGCTTATGTAGAGGGCGAGGTGCCAATGATTGTAGCAAATCCATTTTCATTAGATTTTCTAACATCTTTGACAAAGGTTCCGTTAAGTCTAAAAATTTACGCTTCTTTGTTGGTTCAGTTATTGAATTTTTCTCAACACCTCCTCTTTCCCTTTGACTTTGCCCACGAGGGTGGTAGCCGCCCTTATTGCTCCACTTAGATAGCACATGGTTTGGCTGGTCTTGTAGAATAGATATTGATCCCTCATTTTTCATTTGATCTCTATTAGTGAACATGTTCCCTGTTGATGCTGCCTTTCCCTTCTTTCTTATGTCAATGGGAGATTCCTCATTAGCATTATTGATGATCTCCAGAATTTGAATCAATTGGTTCCTCATAATTTCAACCAATTGATCTCACAGCTCGGCCATCCTAGTTTTGACAACTTCATCGACTAAGTACCTTAGCTGGTTTGCATCCATCCTTCCAATGAAGTACTTAAATCAAAATCAATGTTGTAGGTGGTATCATTGTATGCTCCTGAATTGAAGTACTTCAGGTCTGCGAGCCAGAGAGGTTCAATGATATGTGATGCAAATGTATGTATGCATGTATGCACAAACAGTAAACAAACTAGGATAAATAGGACGTTCCTTCCCACCTTATATCATCCACACACAAATGGCGAGTCTCTTTTCCTAGGTATATGGTTAACAAAATACCAATATGGGGTATCTTATTTTTGAAAAATTCTCTCGGACGTTTCAACCAATAGTTATATTTTAAAAATAGAAATTGGTTCATGATAATTCCCATTAATTAGATTTTAATCCATCCAATCAACTAGAGCAGATTTTATGTTGTATTGGATTAAAACTAAATTAGGAGGTTTATTATAAATAGATTTCTCACTTGAAAAAGTAACTAATTATTCATGCCAAAAATAAGCCCATGGCTAATAATTTTTAGTATAAACTAGGCTCACAATTGATTTTTGATATTCCATAATTGACCTAAATAATTTGTAAGCTCTTTGTAAGAAAAGGTTGGATGAAATAGTTTTGTTTGAAAAACCCATTGAAAAAAGATTTTTAGAAAAAATGGATTTTTGACTTTGTATTTGAGTCATGAAAGAATTTTTGATTTGTTTTAAGAAAAGTTTTATGTCCAAAGACCATCTTGAAAAGTTTTAAAAATAGCTTTGATCTTTTGGATTTTAAAGAAAATTTTATTTTGAGCTTACAATGTGCTTAGGTCATATTAGAAAAAGAACAAACCAAATAAGTCATGGTTTAAACCAAGATAAATTAACCATAGTCAAACAACAAGCATTTGGGGTAAAAAACTAAGGAAAGTAACTAGGCCAATTATATGAGCTTTAGTCTTTGGGTTATAAGGCTTAGTTTCCCATAACAAGTATATACCAAAAGGTACAAAGCTATGAGTGATTAAGCCATGCTTGATCTCTATATCTTGAGTGAAAGTATGGTATCCCTTATATAACACAACACGGGTAATACAGGCATCCTAACTCACACACACGATACAATTTAAATAATGCAATGGATAATATCATGATAAAAAAGAATAGAATAATATAAAGACCAACAGAATCAACTTCTCTTATCCCCAGTGGAGTCGCCACTGTGAGCGGAGATTTTCTCCCCCGCTCCCGGTGAAATGATTTTTGCGACTTCGACACTGTTTAGGCTCAGGGCCTTATAGAACACGGGCCTAAGCTAGGAGAAAATAGAGTCGCCACCAAGATGGGCCGGGAAAAAGAAAGGGGTGGATGACTTGATTCCTAAGGAATTTCCAACCCCCCTAATGGGTTTGGAAAGTTGGGTACATGTGAAGAATGTGAGAAATGGCTCAGCACCCCCCTCAACGCCCAGTTCATTGAAACCGGCCTCCTTTTCAGGTCTTAATATTATAAAATTTTTAAATATAACGATATTATCCATACTACATGCAACAACTAAAATAAAGCATTATTATATTAAAATCAAAGCAATGTCCAAACAAAAGAAATTAATGGACACCCATTTAAGGATGGAACATGTCCTTACATTATCCATATCTAAAACTAAATAGGACACCCACCGAAAGGTGGAAACATGTTCTTTACATTAATCCCAAAATATGAAAATAAGTTAAATTACATAAAGATTAATTAATGAGGTACCCAATTATGGAAACATATCTCTTACAATTTTAACAAATAATAACAATAATAAAGAAATCATCCATCCATGATAAACAAATCAAATATCAAACTTAAATAAATCAATCATCAAAACATATAATAAACTACATAATCAAATCTAAAAATTAAATAAAGTAAATAAAGATACATATTTAGGTTTACATCTTGAATTAGGGATTCTAGGGTTTTTTAAGGTTTTTAGATAGGAAATTAGGGTTTCAAACATGAAATATGATTTTATGGGTATTTGGAATCAAACTAGAGTTTTGACTTACAAAACAAATATTATTATTATTATTTTAAAAATATTAAACTACTGTGAAGGTATGGAGGATAGAATTAATTTTGATTTTAGGTTTTAAGAAAACAAAATTTAGGGTTGGAAGTTTTAAGAAGTGATTAGGGTTTGACAAAACAGATTATGGTTTTGAGGTTAAAAAAAATACAATTAGGGTTTTAGATAAAGGCTAGGGTTTTGATTAATTAAATTAGGGTTTGGATTAATTAAATTAGGGTTTGGATTATTTGGAAAAATAAGTTTAGGGTTTGGAAGAGATTAGATTACTATAAAAAAGGATCATGGTTTATGAAAATAGGATTTTGTAGTTCGAAGAGAATAATAGGGTTTAGGTTAATTAAATTAGGGTTTAGGATGATTGGATGATGAATCTATAAGTAATTATAAAATTGTTGCAAAATCCTATCCATGAATTGTAATATCCCATATAATAACCCAAAATTTTAGAAATACTAATTGTTAAAAAATTAATTAAATGATTAGTGTATATATTTAATTAAGTGAAAAAGAAAAGAGAAAAGGAAGATTTGTATATGTTATTTATATGAAGATATATACATTATTTACAAGTCAACAAGTTAACTTGGTCAAATGACATTTTAATTAATAAGATATTAATATTAATGGATAGTGGAAGAGGATATTTGAGATTAATTATATTATAATATTATTAATCTTGGTGGAGATTAAAAGAGGGGATTGTGTGGTTTTAAGAGGTTTGTGAGATTAGTGGAGTTGTTAACTATCTTCATCTTCTTCTTTCTTCTCTAAGAGGGCCGATCACCATCACCATCAAAGGGAAAAGAGGTTTTGTTCTTCCTAACTCAAGCAATTGAAGGATTTCAAGTGATCAAGTTGGAGTTTTAAGGTTTTTTCCTTCATATTTGGTAAGTTTCCAACTTGTTTCTTTGATTTCCTTTGAGAGTGTGTTTATGAGTTTGTTGGATGTTTGATGTAGTTGTGTTTATGGTTGATTTTGGTATGTTTGAAGTTGTTTTGTCTTGTTAACTTTGAAATTTGAGGTTGGATTGAAAAAAAAGGGCTAAGTTTGGTGAAAAGAATAAAAGTTGTGGATTGTGTAAGTTTTGAGTTGTGAAATATGGTTATGATTGTGTATTGTTGATTGTGTTTGAGTTGTTTTGATGTTTACATAAGTATCATGTGGTATTATGATGGAATTGGTTAAGTTTGTATGGAATTGAAAAGGTTAATGAAAGATGATAGTTGGATGTGGCAATTTTTGTGTCGATATTAGGTTTTTAGCCAGACATGCCCGGTGGCCCGGCCATGTCTTTGGGCGTGTCGATGGTTCTATTTTTAGCGTTGGTGACATGAGCAGTGACATGCTCATGTTACTGAGCGTGTCATAGCTACTGTGTTGGAGGAGTATTGACACGTGAAGTGACACGCCCATGTCACTGAGCGTGTCACTGGTAAGATTGACACGAGCAGTGACAAGCCCATGTCACTGAGCGTGTCATAGCTACTGTGTTGTTGGAGTATTTACACATGCAGTGACACGCCAAAGTTATTGAGCGTGTCAAAGCTTCTGTGTTGTGAGTTTAAGGAGCAGTCATGGACACGCCCGTGTTGTTGAGCGTGTCAAGTGTAGAGTTTGCCCTAGATAGTGATTTTTCTTATTTACTATGTGTATCACTAAGTGAGTATTTATAATCACATTTGGTTTAGGCTTTGAAGAGATTTGAGCTATCCTAATCCAAGTGTTGAGGGTTATCTTGAAAGAGGAGATTGGAATTGGTGTTTGTTGCTCTTAGAGGTAAGTACAAACTTTGATTAATTGTTCATATTTACATGACATTGGGACTTAACACATTTGGTTGGAAAATGTGTTAAGTTACCGACTACATTGTTGGTGCATGAGAATAATGCTATGATTTGCATAATGTGAACTATGTGAAATATATGATGATGATTCAAAATATGTGAATAATGCAATTTGTTATGTATACACTAATGATAGTATGTGAAGCCATTGGTGATGGCTATATTGATATAAATGAGATATTTGAGGCATTGTGCCTAGTTGATTATGAGAAAATGAGAAAGGATTTGATAATGGAATTATGAAAGAATTGTGTGCCTAGTATGTTATTCAATTTTCAGAGTTTTGTGTTTGGTGGCATGCCTAAAGAGTAACAGTTCCTTGAAGCTGGGTTGAGCTTGGTCCTTGAAGCCTAGTTGGGTGTTACATGATGTAGCAGGCTCTTGAAGCTGGGTTGGGCCTAGTCCTTGAAGCCTAGTTGGGATGCTACATATGAGGTAATCCTCATTGTGATTATGATTTGCCTACGGGCTAGACACATGGTGTCATATTGGACCAAAACAGTAACTCTGAAATTTGAATGGCATATTAGATCATTTTTGGGCTCATGCTTGTGTTTATTTTTATGAGAATTATGAGTTGTAGAACAATTGAGCAATTTATCAAGATATAATGATATAATGTTATGTGATATGATATCCTTATATGTTGTGCATTGGCATTACATTTGAATTATAATGTTATCAAAGTTTGTATCACTAGGCCTTTGGCTTATGTTTTATTAGTTTTTGTCATAGAATTGTGTCTTATTTATTATGATAATTATTGTTTTCTTTAGGTATTTTGGTAGTCTTAATCTGTTTATTTAGTGTTTTCATCAATTTTGGTAGTTTTAGTTTATTTCAGTGTTTATGTCGTTTTTGTTCTAGTTTTTAGTGTGGTGTTTATGTGTTGTTGGTTAATGTTTATTTGATTCTTGTTTAAAGTTTGTTTAAGTGTTTATTTTAGGTTAATATGCAAACATTTCCTTGGAAGAAAGAATAGCATGAAGCATGTCTCACCTTAAGAGCAAAACCAAGGAACCAAGAGAGGAAGGGAAATTCAGGCAGTGACTGACACACTCAGAGGACACGGCTTGGCCGTGTCCCATACTAAGCCAAGGAAGAAGACCAAAAAGAAAGAAGAGTAAAGAACAAAGAGTCAGTAGGTGACACACCCAGGGGACACAACCAAGCCACTGGCCGTGTCCCTCCAAATACATCAAACACGGCCAAGCTCACCCAAGCTTGGCCGTGTCACACTTAACTCCAAGGAAGAAAAGATGAAAATCACACAGAAGCTTGGCCGTGTCACATGCACGGTCAGGAGCTTGGCCGTGTCACTCCATGGACTAAAGGAAGACAGGAAATGTGAATTTTTTTGGTGCGAGGTTTCGTATAAATAATAGACGATTGGGGTTTTTGAATAGTTTTTTAGAGAGATTTTTTTTCAGCGTCAGAGAATAACTTAGGGTTTCCAATTATTTTCTTTGAGATTATTGATTACACTTTGATATAAACAGTCTAGATTAAATTTGTTTTAGCCATTGCAACATTCTTCTAGCAAAGAACTGATCAAGAGATTCTTCAGAAGCTTAAGAGAGTTTGTAATTTGGTTTTGTTCTCAAACTTTATCTCTTAAGTTTCATTGAAATTGTATTCATGAATTCTATTATGTCTAAATTGATTTCTTTGAATTTTAATGAGATGAATATGTTTGATAGCATTATTATGAACTAATTTGATCTAGTCTAGGGTTTGTATGGATCTACTATGATTGTTTGAATTGGTTATTGCTCTTAACTGAATTTATTTCTTTAGCCTTAATTGAATGGATTACTGTTAATATATAATTGATTGGCCACCAATTATGTGTTTAAGGTATTAGATGAAGGATTGAGAGATGAAGTCTAATGCTGGAACAATTCAATTAGGGACTTAGGTGAATTAGAAATATAACCTAAGAAAAAGATTATTTCAATTTTAACAAGATTATTTGAAAGAGTTTTGAATGCGAGAGCTTATTTCCTTGACTCAATTAATTAAGTTACTTGAGATCTAATCTTTGAAATTAAATTGGTTGAGAGGAATAACCGTTCATACATATAAATTAGTAGAGAAGTGCAAACCCTAGACCTTTCTATTAAGTGAATCAATATATCAACTCAGTTTACTTTTATTGTTTTAAACTTCAATCGATCTGTTTTCATTAGTTGTTAGCAATTTAAATTTATTATAATTTGTTATTTGCAATCTGATAACCAATTAGCTTATTTAGCTTCCTTGTGAGACAACCTTAGGGCGATCACCTTTGCTACAACTACCTCGTATACTTGCGAGTGATGCTTGTAGTAGTACTTAATTCGAGCGCAACAAGTTTTTGGCGCTGCTGCCGGGGAAGCTAATTGGCGTAATTGTTTATTAGGCATAAATATTTTAGATTATCTTTCATTGTTTACTTTTGATTTTATTTGTCTTTTGCTTTTAATAATTTCTTTTTCAGAAATTTTGTTTATGAAAGGCAGGAGATCACTCGGAGGAGAGCTATACCCATTCATTCCAGAAATTTAGAGAGTGAAAAGGAGCAGAGAAGAGTTTGAACTGTACACCGGATTTGATACAGAGGAGGACACTTCTAATTTTGAGTCGGATACTGCATAATCTACCAATATGGCAGAAGAAAGACAAAGAACTATGAGGGATTTTGCTAGACCTGTCATTGGAACTTCCACCTCTTGTATAAGATTGACAGATGCAACAAGAAATTATGAGTTGAAGAACATTCATTACAACATGCTGCCATCATTCTATGGAGTTCCAAATGAAGATCCTTTGAACTTTATTCGGGATTTCTATTCCACCCTCAAGATTTTTCCATTGGGAGGACTAACAGAGGACCAGTTGAGAATGAGATGCTTTCCGTATGCATTGAAGGATAGGGCAAAGAGCTGGCTTATGATGTTGCCTGAAAATTCCTTGACAACTTGGGAGCAAGTTTATAACAAATTTATGGGCAAATTTTACTCACATCAGAAGACAGCTGAATTGAGAGGGAAGATAGCTACATTCTCTCAATTTGAAGGAGAACCATTTCATGAGGCTTGGGACAAGTTTAAGATGTTATTGATCCAGTGTCCACACCATCACTACCCACTTCAGCTTTTGAATCAGTTTTTCTACGATGGTCTAACCCAGCAATTTCAGAACACTGTTGATAACGCAGTTGGGGGGAGCTATGGGAGAAAAGACAGCTGATGAAACTTATGAAATTTTTGAGATTTTGGGAGCTAATTCTCAACAGAAAAGTGTAAGAGGAAGAAGTAAAGGGGTGAATCAACTGGAAGCCAATAGTGAGATGGTCAATCAGATAGCTGAACTGACAAGGCAAGTACAGATGCTGAACATGAAGAACAATACTTCTTCATCCACTCAAGAAGTGTGTGGAATTTGTGGAACTTTCGGGCATGGAGCAAATATATGCCCCTCCGCATGTGAGTCTTATGGGAATGAAGCTGAGCAAGTCAATGTTATGGGGGGATATCAACCAAGGGCTCGGAATGATCCTTACTCAAATACTTACAATCATGGTTGGCAGAATCATCCAAATTTTTCCTGGGCAACAAATAACTCTCAACAACCTTTCCATTTGCTCCAGAGACAAAACCAACCGCAGAGTCAATCTTCAAATTAAGGGCAGCCTAAGAGAGAAAGTTTGGAGGATAGTTTACAAGCCTTTATCCAAGTCAGTGCTAAGAATCAAGAGATGACTAACAAAAGGCTGGATTCATTAGAAGCATCTTTTAAGAAAGTGGAGACCCAAGTGGGACAACTTGCACAACAGATGCAGATTCAACAAAAAGGGAAATTTCCAAGTCAACCTGAGCAGGCACAATCAGTGACTGTGCTTAGAAGTGGCAAGGTAATAAACAATAATGTTGAAAATAATTCTGTGAATGCAGGTGATCAAGAGAACAAAAAGGAAGGAGAACCAGAGAACAAAGGTGCTGGGGAAAGATCAATGGAGAAATCCCCTTCAGCAGATTTACACAAGGCAAGTAATCCTTACCGGCCACCTATACCATTCCCCAGCAGGTTGAAGAATGATAAACAAGATAAGCAATTTTCGGACGTCTATAACATGCTGTCCAAGGTAAGTATTAACTTACCGTTACTTGAAGCAATAAAGAACATGCCAGCTTATGCCAAATTCTTCAAGGAACTGAACACAAAGAAAAAAAGGTATGAGCCAAATGAAAAGGTGATAGTGTCAGAGGTAGCTAGTGCTGTTTTGCAGCATAAACTACCTCCGAAGCTAAAGGATCCTGGTAGTTTCATAATTCAAATTACTATGGGTAATGGGAAGGGAACTGATGGCATGTGTGATTTAGGAGCCAGTGTAAATTTGATACCTTATTCTGTATATCTTAAATTAGAACTAGGGGAACTTAAACCTACAAAAATGGTGTTGCAATTAGCTGACTTATCTCTTAGATTCCCGAAAGGGGTTATAGAAGATGTGTTAGTTAAAGTTGGTGGGTTGATAGTACCTGTGGATTTTATAGTTCTTGACATGGAAGGAAGTAACTCTACACCATCCGCACACACTATTCTACTGGGTAGGCCTTTTATGGCGACTACCAACACCTTGATAGATGTTAAAAATGGTAAATTGACAATGACTGTCTTGGGACAAACGGTCGAATTTTCTATTTTTAACACTTCTCCCATTCCTACAACTGTATTATATGAGGATTGCTCTTTAATTGATTGTATTGATGCAGTTGTTTCAGATGTTTTCTT
Source organism: Garcia nutans (assembly GCA_947685225.1). NCBI lineage: Eukaryota > Viridiplantae > Streptophyta > Magnoliopsida > Malpighiales > Euphorbiaceae > Garcia > Garcia nutans. The sequence continues at coordinate 34,490,804 of CANTUV010000013.1, forward strand.
GCAGACAGGTTCCTCAGATAAATTGGAGCTGGCACTGACCTTAAATGGTGGTTTAGATATTTTTGATTCAGAAATATCCAGCTGCCTTGAGACATTAGAGAGTGCTGAAATAGAGGAACTTAAGGAGGATCCAGTATTTGAACTTTCCTCCATCCAGAAGGAAGAGAAGAATCCTTCACTTGAGTTAGAGCTGAAAGAGTTACCTAAAAATCTGAAATATGTGTTTTTAGGAGATCACGGTACCTTACCTGTGATAATATCTAGTGAACTTAGTGAAGGGGAGGAGATGAGGTTGGTGAGTGAGCTTAAAAGATTAAAAAGAGCAATAGGATGGGGATTGAGTCACATAAAAGGTATTAGCCCTTCAATGTGCATGCATAGAATCACCTTAGAAGAAGGAGCTAAACCTGTGAGGGAGACCCAAAGGCGCCTACCCAAATATGAGTGAAGTGGTTAAGAAGGAAGTGCTCAAATTGCTTGATGAAGGGGTGATTTATCCAATAGCTAATAGTGAGTGAGTGAGCCCAGTACATGTAGTGCCTAAGAAATCTGGAATCACTGTGGTGAAAAATGAAAATAATGAATCGGTTCCTACTAGGACTACTACTGGGTGGAGAATGTGTATCGATTATAGGAAGTTGAACAATGCCACAGAGAAAGACCATTTCCCTCTTCCTTTTATTAATCAGATGTTAGATAAACTTTCTGGACACTCACATTATTGCTTTTTGGATGGACTTTCAGGTTATTATCAGGTGCCGATATCACCAGAGGATCAATCCAAGACTACCTTTACTTGACCTTTCGGGACTTATGTATTTCGGCGTATGCCATTTGGCTTGTGCAATGCGCCTGCAACTTTTCAGAGATGCATGATGTCTGTCTTCACAGACATGATAAATGATTTTATTGAGGTATTTATGGATGACTTTTCTGTTTTTGGTAGTTCTTTTGATAATTGCCTCAATAAACTTGTTCTTGTGCTTGAGAGATGCATTGAATGTAACCTCACTTTGAGTTGGGAAAAGAGTCATTTCATGGTTACTCAGGGCATTGTCTTAGGTCATGTTGTGTCAAGTAAAGGGATTGAGGTGGATAAGGCTAAGGTATAATTGATTGCTAAGTTACCCCCACCTACCTCTGTTAAGGGAATAAGAAGTTTTCTAGGGCATGCAGGTTTTTACCGGAGGTTTATTAAGGATTTTTCTAAAATAAGCCAACCATTGTGCCATTTGCTGGGGAAAGATGTTCCATTTGAGTTTACTGCACAATGCATGCAAGCCTTTAATTCCCTTAAGGAAAAACTGACTAGTGCACCGGTAATAGTAGCTCCTGTTTGGTCTTTACCTTTCGAAATTATGTGCGATGCCTCTAATCATGCAGTAGGAGCTGTTCTTGGGCAAAGGGTTGATAAATTTTTGAGAGTAATATATTATGCTAGCTTGACCCTAAATAGTGCGCAAGTGAATTACACAACAACTGAGAAGGAAATGTTAGCTGTTGTTTTTGCTTTAGATAAGGGCATATTTAACTGGGTCGAAAATTATTGTGCATTCTGATCATGCAGCTCTAAAATATCTTTTAACAAAACAACATGCTAAACCGCACTTAATTAGATGGGTGTTATTATTGCAAGAATTTAATTTCCAAATCAAAGATACTAAGGGGAGTGAAAATGTTGTAGCTGATCATTTATCTAGATTACCCTTCTTTAGTGAAAATCTTGCATCTGATAGCATTCATAAAAATTTAGAAGCATTTCCTGATGAGCAGCTGTTTGTGGTAATTAATGCACCTTGGTTTGCAGATATTGCTAACTATCTTACCTGTGGTATTTTGCATTCTAACATGTCATTTCAGGAAAAGAAAAGGTTTTTCCATATGAGTAAATTTTATTTTTGGGATGAACCTTACCTATTCCGGATATGCAAGGATGAGATAGTTCGTAGGTGTGTATCGGAGGAAGAACAACTGAGTGTTCTTAAATTTTGTCATGACCTTCACTGTGGTGATCATTTTGGAGGAAGAAAGACTGCAGAAAAGGTGTTTGAAAGTGGTTTTAACTGGCCTACTCTATTCAAAGATGCTCAAGAGTATTGTAAGCATTGTGACCGCTGTCAAAGAGTGGGTAACATTGGGAGGAGGAATGAAATGCCCCTTCAATCATATATTGTTGTTGAATTGTTTGATGTGTGGGGAATAGACTTTATGGGTCCTTTTCCCAAGTCTCTTGGTTATGAATATATTTTAGTTGTTGTTGATTATGTTTCAAAATGGGTGGAGGCAATCCCCACCCGTACTAATGATGCTAATGTGGTTGTTAAATTTGTGAAGGAAAATATTCTTAGCAGATTTGGCACACCAAGAGTGATAGTCAGTGATGAGGGAAGTCATTTCTGCAACAAATTTTTTGAGAAATTAATGCACAAATCTGGTGTGAAGCACAAGGTGGCAACCCCATACCATCCACAGACTTCTGGACAAGTTGAAACATCCAACAAGCAAATAAAAGAAATTTTGGAGAAAACAGTCAACTTATCAAGAAAGGATTGGGCGAGTAGATTGCATGATGCATTATGGGCATATCGGACTGCCTTCAAGACTCCTTTGGGGATGAGTCCATACCGATTGGTTTTTGGTAAGGCTTGTCATTTACCAGTGGAGTTGGAGCACAAAGCGTATTGGGCAATCAAGACTCTGAATTTAGACTTGGACAAAGCAAAGAGAGAGCGTTTTCTGCAAATTTCAGAGCTAGATGAGCTGAGGAATGAGGCTTATGAGAGTTCGAGGATTTATAAGGATCGCACTAAAGCACTTCATGATAGAATTATAGTGCAAAAGACATTGAGCCCAGGTATGAAAGTTTTGCTTTTTAATTCTCGTCTCCGTCTGTTTCCAGGAAAACTAAAGTCTCGATGGAGTGGTCCTTTCAAGATAACTCAGGTATATCCTTCCGGTGCCATTGAATTGCTTAACTTTCTAACAAATGAGACTTTTAAAGTAAATGGACAGAGAGTTAAGCCATATAATGAAGGATTCCAATAAGTAAGGATCATCGATAGCACTTTGATCTATGATCCTTAAGTCCTGCAGTAATGTCCAGCTATATGACATTAAAGAAGCGCTAAATGGGAGGCAACCCATCGGTTTGCATTTCTTTTCATAGTTGTAATTTTAATTCAGCAATTTTGATTTTATGTTTGATTTAAATAAATGGAATGGGTGCTTTGATCGGTTTTTATTTTTCTAATGTGTTTCATGGTTGATCAAAGAAGAGGTTTTCAATTTTTTTAAGATTTGGTGATATAAAATAAAAAATAAATAAAAAGAGTCAAAATGGCAGTAGGTGACACGGCCAAGCCACTGGCCGTGTCAAGCCCACTCTAAAGTCACCAAAAACACACAGCCCTGACACGGCCAACAAGCTTGGCCGTGTCCTTGGTCGTGTCACATGGGACATGGCCAAGCTTCACCCAAAATTCCTCTTTTTGTTTTTGCAAACCTTTCTTCACAGTGACAAACACACCCATGGGACACAGCCAAGTCACTGGCCGTGTCCCTCCAAACACATCAGACACGGCCAAGCTCACCCAAGCTTGGCCATGCCACTTCAATTTTATACTTTAAAAACAAGATTTTTGCACTTTTCCTTCATTTCAATCCCTAATTTTCTTTTTGCTTCCTCTCGTTCTCTCGACTTCTCTCTCACAAAACCTCCATTGTTGTTCCTTCAAAGCTTCTAAACTCCCATTAATTCTCAATTTCCTTCACCAAAACTGAAATTAATCCACTCAATCTTCTTCTTCTCTCATAAAAAATCAATTTAATCGGTTTAAGTTTCAAATTTTTTCAGATCTTTCAATATGCCGAGAACGAAGATGGTGTCCCACCATAAGAGGAAGTGACCTACAACTGCAGCTGCATCTTCATCTTCATCTTCTTTATCTTTGAAGAGAGCTACTCTTTTGGCTCGGGGTTTCTTACCGACGAGGTATGTCAGCGATGAATCCTTTAATGCTCTTCAAATTAGGGATAATTTTTATCATTATGTTCAAAACCTTGGGTGGGAGAACCTAGTCTCCTATAGACCTTTGCAATTTCAAGACCTCACTTTGGAATTTTTAACATCTCTTAAGGTTGAAAGAGATGAACAAAAAATTTGCTCTTAAGTTGAATTTTAAATTGCTTGGGAAATCATTTGTGGTTAGTATTGAGCAATTAAATGTGATATTTGGTTTCCATCAACACGGTGAAAGGTCGGTACCTAAGGATTTTAAATAACAATTTGCTTGGGGAGCATTGGGCTCGGGAACTTATGTGGCCAAATCGGCCAAGGAGACTAAATTGAGCAATCTCGCTCTTAGGTATTTGCATCATTTTATGTCATGTGGATTCTTTGCTCGGAAGGAAAGCCCGGGTGTAGTGGAACTTAGTGAACTCTTTTTCTTAGATTGTGCGTGTAATGCAGTGCCCATTAGTACCGGCTATTGGTTTGCCGATGTTTTTGATAGTGTGGCAAACAAAAAGAAGGGGGCTATTTGTATTGGAGGATTGGTCACCACATTGGCAACAGCCCTTCTTGATGATTTTGACCCGAGTACCTGACGTATGACTAGAATTACGGGTAATGATTCATTGGATTTGGCTACACTTGAGAAGATGCACATGGTGGTGCACAGGGGAGGAGCTTATATGATGGCTTCAGCTGAGCCAGAAGCATTGGGGGACAGACAAAAGAGAACACGAGTCCAGGAGGAGTCCAACTTGGATTCTCTTGATTTGGAAGAAGATGCTCCGGCCCCGGATAATCAAGAGATACTTAATAGGATAGAGGCACTGGAGAGCAAGGTAGATTGTAACCATGCTGCGGTTTTGCAACAGTTGGACCAAATAAATAGCAACCTTGCTAAGATTTTGAGTCTTCATCCCTCGGCTGCATCATCATCACATCCTCCTTCACCGTAGATCTTTCGAGACAATTCCTTACTTTCTTGTGTTTAGTTATAGCATATTTGTGTTGTTATTTTTTGTTTTTGTTTTTAATGTTAACATTTTATATTTTGGATATTTTATTGTATTTTGTTTTTGAACATTTGCTGTTTGTGATGAAAAGGTAGAGTTTGCCTCACAAGGGATCGATGGAAAACAGGTTGTACCTCCACTCTTTATCTTTATTATCCTTATTTCAATTGAGGACAATATCATTTATAAGTGTGGGGTAATCTTTAAGCTTTTCTTTAATTCTTGTTTTGTTTGTAGTTTTGTTTGTCGTTGTGTGTTATATTGTGCGTTGTGCATGGCATAATTGTTGAAAACTTATTGACTTTTCTGTGATTCTAGCATTATATTTGAGACTTTAGTATCAGCATAGAGATTAGCATTTGAATTCATTCAGGATCAATTTTCACATTCTGCAATTCATGACATATAAATCTTTGAGAACCCACCTTTGTGAGTTTTGAGCCTCATGGATTGAATATTATTGTCAATTGATTTTCTTTTCTTAAGTGTGCACCTTCATGATTTTGCATCTCTAGAGCTTGCTTTTGCATACTAATTGAACTCACATTATGATTTAATCTCAAGTTTTAAAATGATGAAGGCCAATTAGTTTATCCCTTTTAGCTTAAAAAGACCTCCCTTAATTATGAATTCCTTAGTGAGCCAAGTTGAGCCTTTGACTAATTTTTGATTGATCAACACAATTCACAACTCAACACTTTCTTATTATCATCATACCTGCATTAAGGAATGGAGTTTCTTATGATATGACAAAAGGGTGGTTTAATTCATAAATGAGGGGTAAGCAATTAATAAAAAAGAAAAGCAAAAATAGTATTGCTTTAGTAAGATTTGGGACTGAAATGCATACTTTGCACATTGTATTTGCTAAGAGTCGGTTATTCTTTTCCTCTACATTGTAAGCTAGATGTTCCATGCAATTTTATATTTTGTATATATATATATAAATAATATAAAAGAAAATAAAAGAGAAGATATATATATATATACAAAATTCATATATTTTCTAGCATTAGTCATCAAAGAAGAATGTCGACTTATGTACTTTTCTTTAAGTATGCAAGTATGTGAGATTATCAAGGGTTGGTGAATATGCCATTTGAGGGAGCTATGAGTTTCTGAGCAAGAGTATTGTCTAATTTAGATACTCCATTTCTTGATGTTCTAGCTTAAATGTCTTTTCTCACACCTTCACCTTAGCCCCATTACATCCAAATAAAAGACCTTCGGATTATTTCTTGAGAAAATCAGTGAGAGAGATTGGATAATTAAGCAAGTTTATGGCAGTATGCAGTCACGAGTGGTTTGAGTGAATTAACCTTTGAAATCGAGTGAAACACTTAGATGAGAGATGAGATTTGTATGTCTGGATTAATGAATGAGTTAAGAAAATCATGATTGAAGTAAATTGCAATTATTTATGGCTGAGTCTTAAAGGATTTCATCTTATATACTGGAATTATAGTTAAGGTTGTTTGAGTTTTTAATTTATGCCATGTGAATTTGCTTGAGGACAAGCAAAGTTTTAAGTGTGGGGTAGTTGTTTTATTAGTTTTTGTCATAGAATTGTGTCTTATTTATTATGATAATTATTGTTTTCTTTAGGTATTTTGGTAGTCTTAATCTGTTTATTTAGTGTTTTCATCAATTTTGGTAGTTTTAGTTTATTTCAGTGTTTATGTCGTTTTTGTTCTAGTTTTTAGTGTGGTGTTTATGTGTTGTTGGTTAATGTTTATTTGATTCTTGTTTAAAGTTTGTTTAAATGTTTATTTTAGATTAATATGCAAACATTTCCTTGGAAGAAAGAATAGCATGAAGCATGTCTCACCTTAAGAGCAAAACCAAGGAACCAAGAGAGGAAGAAAAATTCAGGCAGTGACTGACACACTCAGAGGACACGGCCAAGCCACTGGCCGTGTCACATGACACGGCCAGGAGACTTGGCCATGTCCCATACTAAGCCAAGGAAGAAGACCAAAAAGAAAGAAGAGCAAAGAACAAAGAGTCAGTAGGTGACACACCCACGGGACACGGCCAAGCCACTGGCCGTGTCCCTCCAAATACATCAAACACGGCCAAGCTCACCCAAGCTTGGCCGTGTCACACTCAACTCCAAGGAAGAAAAGATGAAAATCACACAGAAGCGGACACATTCAGGTGACACGGCCAAGCCACTGGGCGTGTCACATGACACGGCCAGGAGCTTAGCCGTGTCACTCCATGGACTAAAGGAAGACAGGAAACGCAGATTTTTTGGAGTGAGGTTTCGTATAAATAATAGACAATTAGGGTTTTTGAATAGTTTTTTTAGAGAGATTTTTTTTCAGTCGTCAGAGAATAACTTAGGGTTCCCAATTGTTTTCTTTGAGATTATTGATTACACTTTGATACAAACAGTCTAGATTAAATTTGTTTTAGCCATTGCAATATTCTTCTAGCAAACTGATCAAGAGATTCTTCAAAAGCTTAAGGGAGTTTGTAATTTGGTTTTGTTCTCAAACTTTATCTCTTAAGTTTCATTGAAATTGTATTCATGAATTCTATTATGTCTAAATTGATTTCTGTGAATTTTAATGAGATGAATATGTTTGATAGCATTATTATGAACTAATTTGATCTAGACTAGGGTTTGTATGGATTTACTATGATTGTTTGAATTGGTTATTGCTCTTAACTGAATTTATTTCTTTAGCCTTAATTGAATGGATTACTGTTAATATATAATTGATTGGCCACCAATTATGTGTTTAAGGTATTAGATGAAGGATTGAGAGATGAAGTCTAATGCTGGAACAATTCAATTAGGGACTTAGGTGAATTAGAAATATAACCTAAGAAAAAGATTATTTCAATTTTAACAAGATTATTTGAATGAGGTTTGAATGCGAGAGCTTATTTCCTTGACTCGATTAATTAAGTTACTTGAGATCTAATCTTTGAAATTAAATTGGTTGAGAGGAGTAACCGTTCATACATCAACTCAGTTTACTTTTATTGTTTTAAACTTCAATCGATCTGTTTTCATTAGTTGTTAGCAATTTAAATTTATTATAATTTGTTATTTGCAATATGATAACCAATTAGCTTATTTAGCTTCCTTGTGAGACGACCTTGGGGCGATCACCTTTACTACAACTACCTCATATACTTGCAAGTGACGCTTGTAGTAATACTTAATTCGAGCGCAACAACTTAGCGTGATTATGATTCATTGCGCAAGTGACAGGGTAGATCCGGTTAAGCTGGAGAGTTCAGCTAGACCGAGTCGAGTCTAGGCTTGTGATCTCTTTTGAAGAGTTGATTAATGGACATCGAGATCAAAGACGAACTGCCAGCATGTATATATTTCGTATTTTTGTACATATTGATTTTGATGTATGTAAATATGTATATTTCGCTGGTTATTAAAAATGTTTTGAATAAACTTTTGGGTAATGAAGATACATATATATTATAACAAGAAATGTTTCATCTATTATTTTTATGATATCAATTATATGTTTTAAATTTATACAGATTTTATAAATGATGATTTGATTGCTTAAAATGGTTGTGACATTCTTGTATCCTCTATACGTATATTACATATATGAGTGTATGTAGTATTATATTGGGTATAAGGGTGTTACATGAATTATTAACACAGTAAGTTAAATGAATTAGTGAATTAATGAAGATGTACCTGCGTCATAGGCTCCCCCAAATTGATGTGTTAAATCAAACTCAATATTTATCAACTGCTTGAATCAGCTTGTAATTTGCGGAGGGAAACAATTGCCTGGGACAATTGTTATGTTCTTGCCATTACTCAATTATTTTTTAAAGATTTTATCAAACTGCTCTCGTTTCTGCCAATTTATTAATCAAAGTTGCTGCTGATCCGTTCCTCTTAGTTTACCTCGGAAAGATTAAGTATAAAATTTCTTCACAAAATTGCCACCTGAGTCCATGTGTTTAATGCTCTTATTTATAGGAAAAATAAAAAGATCTAATCCTATTTTAATAAAAAAAATACCAACTATTTAGGAAAAAATCATAAAACCGTGTGAGTTGCTGGGCCTGCTGGCTAGGCAAACTGGGAAAGCCAGTTTGCTGCAGGTAGCGCCTGCGGTGAACCGGGCAATGCTCAGTTTGTTGCTGCGGCGAAACCCTTGCTGCACGGCAGCTCGCCAGCGCTGCCGTGCGTCGCTCGCCAATCCGTCCGATTTTTTATTTTTATTATTAAAAATAACTATTAAATATTATAAATATAAATATTATAACTAGTAAATAAAATAAATACAACAAAAATTATTTTTAGTTGTTTAAAAATATCATACTGGGCTAGGTCAAAAATTAAGGGTCTACACAATGGTTGTAACAACCCTTTTTTTACAGCTTTTGAAAAACCCAAGACAGAGGTTTTTCCAATTTTGAAAAGTATCTTATATTTTCTTGACTAGTTGCATTAACATCGACTTCCTTCTGTATACTTTGATTGCCAGACTAATAGTTTCTTCTTGCAAAAAAATGGTTCTTCTCTCTTTCCCTTTCTTCTATTTGCAAGCCAACTTGATGAAGATCTTTAAAATCTCTAATAAGTGTGTGAGACATCCTTTCAGCAATCATCTTTTCCATGTCTGTAGTTTCAGTTTTTTCAATAGTTAATTTTTCCACATCCTTTGGCTCTTTCTTCCTATCTTGAGAATCTTGGAAATATTGAGCCCAGTCATCATCGTCATCAACAACTACTTTGTCACTATCAAAGACTATCTCACCAACCTTAGCCTTTCCTTTGTCCTTCTGCTTCTTAATACTAGCAGATGCCTCAATAGTGTTCCCCAAAAGTGCAGTCATTGGCTCTTCATAGTCTCAGCTAGGGCCTTTTCAGTTCTTTCATCTTAACATTGAGGGCGTCATCCACCATCCTTTGAATATGTTCAGGTTCCATTGCTCTTAGTGAGAAGCTGACCAAATCATTATTGGATGCTATGTCGCTAGTGTAGGTCAGATTGTCGTACGCTCTTGAATTGTTATACTCCAAGTCTGTGAGCTAGAAAGGATCAATGACATGTAATGCAATGTGTGTATGCATGTATGCATATATGCACAAGTAACGAGCAAACAAAGATAATTAGGATGTTCCTTCCAACCTTATAACTTCCACACACGAATGATGAGTCTTTTTTCCTAAGTATATGGTTAACAAAATACCAAAATGGGATATTTTATTTTCAAAAAATTCCCTCGGATGGTTTTAACCAATAGTTGTATTTTCAATCATAGAAGTCAGTCCATGATAATTCTCATTAATTAAGCCTTAATCCAATGGATCAACTAAAAATAGCTTTTATGTTATATTATGGATTAAAAATAAATTAAGGGGTTTATCATAAATAGATTTTCTATTTGGAAAAACAACGAATGATTCATGCCACAAACAAGCCCATGATTAACAATTCTTGGTATAATTTAGGCCCACAATTAATTTTTGGCATTCTATAATCGACCTAAATAGTTTGTAAGATCATTCAAAAATAATTTTGTTTCAAGGCCTATTGTAAAAGGGCTTGTTTAAAAATGATTTTTAGGCTTTGTATTTGGGCCATGGGGTAGAAAAGAAAATTTTTTAACTCATTTTGAAAAAGTTTTATGTCTAAAGACCATCTTGAAAAGTTTTGAAAATAGCTTTGACCTTTTGAATTTTAAAGAAAAATTTATTTTGAGCTTACAATGCACTTAGGTCATATTAGAAAAAGAACAAACCAAATAAGCCATGATTTAGACCAAGATAAATTAACCATAGTTAAACAACAAGCATTTTGGGTAAAAACCTAAGGAAAGTAACTAGGCCAATTACATGAGCCTTAGTCTTTGGGTTATAAGGCTTAGGTTTTCATATCAAGTATATATCAAAAGGTACAAGGCTATGAGTGGTTATGCTATACTTGATCTCCATACCTTGAGTGAAAGTATGGTATCCCTTACATAATACAACACGGGTAACACGGGCATCCTAACTCACGCACACGATGCAATCTAAATGATGTAATGGATAATATCATGATAAGAAAGAATAGAATAATATAAAGACCAACGGAATCAACTTCTCTTATCCCCAGTGGAGTAGCCACTGTGAGGGAGGATTTTCTCCTTTACTCCCATGTGGAATGGTTCTTGTAACTTCGGCACTGTTAGGCTCAAGGCCTTAGAGAACACGGACCTAAACATGGAGAAAATAGAGTCACCACCCAGATAGATCGAAAAAAAGAAAGGGGTGGATAACTTGATTCCTAAGGAATTCCCAACTCTCTAATGGGCTCAAAAAGTTGGGTACGTATAGAAAAGGTGAGAATGACTCAAAACCCCCATAACATTCGGTTCATTGGAACTCGCCTCCTTTTTAAGTCTAAATATTATTAAATTCTTAAATATTATGGCATCATCTATATTACACAAGATTTAAAATAAATAAATATTCATCATCTTATTAAAATAAAATAAATAAAATAGGCACCCATCTAAAGATGGAAATATACTTTTACAATGTCCAATGTTTAAAAAAGAAAACTAAATAAGTAAATAAAATTGATACCCACTATAGGTGGAAACATGTCTCTTACAAAGTTTCAAATCCACAAAATAAATTACATAAGTAAGAAAATAACTAAGGCACCCATATAGTGGAAACATGCCTTTTGCATATCCATTCAAAAATACATATAAATCTAAGGAAAAGAATAAAGCAAGGGAAAAATAATACACCATATATGAAAATAATTGAATAATTAAAAAGAAAATAAACAAACACATCTTAATATTACCCCATTAAGGAAATATAATGTGTGACGACATAAGTTGTGCCTATGGCAGTCCCGCTAGCTCGTTAGCGGGAGGGGGTCAAACGGTTTATAGGATATGATTTTGTTGGGGAATTAAGGTTTCTACATAAGCTAGGGTTTTATATTTATAGAAATTAGTATTTTTTTAAACTAGTATTTTAAAAATAAGACTAGGCTTTTGGTGTTTAGGGTTTAGGTAAATTAGGGTTTTGAAAATTGGGAAATAGATTATGGTTTTGAAAATTGGATAAAATAAGGTTTTGGTTTTTAGAAACACAGATTAGGGTTTTATCAAAATATGATTATTGTAAGAACTTTAAGGCCACTTTAACATGGATGCTCAATAAATAATTGCATAGGACATGGCTACTGGATGTGTTTAGTAAATATAAATTGATTGCATTATCAAATAAAGCTTCATTGAACATATTCAATCAAGACTACATAAATCATGAACTTCATAGCATTACTAAATGGAGCTTGTTATTATTTTAAGGAGTTTAGAAAGTAAAACCTGCGTTGAAGGCTCCATCACAATTGAACATTGGTCAGAATTCTGCTTGCAACTATTTGGAATTCTGGCTGAGCAAAAGCAAAGACAGTATGCTACTGGCTTTGGGATGTTTTTGTTCCTGTGTCTCTTTTTCTTACTTTTGGTAGTGTTGCTTATTCAAAAAATCCTCTTAATTGCTTAATTAAAATTGCTGCCCCATTTCAGTATTAGACTCTGTTATTTATAGGCATAGAAGACAAAACCCTAATGTTAATCTGACGGTTTAAGGCAAAATCCAAACTCAATGAGAAAATTAATCAACCATCCTACGGTTAAGACAAAATCCAATCTGAATTAGAAAACTAATAAACTGAGAGCCGGATTAGTGGTTGTGGTGAATTGGCATGGCCAATTTTGCCACAGGCCGACAAGCCGATTTGACAAAATTTAGGCCGGCTCGACTTGTAACACACCTATACCCTATATATGTACCGTACATATACCTTGTATACATACAATACGAATATAAAATATAAGAATGCCACGTTACAATATTGTTTAAACCCTTACCTTAGTTCCACATCAATTATATATTTAATAAAAGAATATTTACCATTAGCAAATCTCATTCTTTTAAAAGTAACATTTTCAAAATCATTATACTTTTCATTAGATTACATATATACAAATTGTTTTTTTTTTCAAAATCCACTTATATACATATACATATGATCAAACTACAAAATAACAAAATGTACATGCATGCACCACCTTCTAGTTGGTCACAAAGCACTCTTACTCTGCTTACGACATAACCCTCCAACTCTCAGATGAGCACTCTACTCACATGCGTGATTCACACAACCATGCTAAGCTTGAAAGCTTAGTGGTACACATAAACAACATATGCATACATTGATCTCAAATCACATACTCATATATATATATATATATATTATATACATACACAAATATGCTATTATGAATCATATCCTGTACTCATACACAATTATACTATTGGATCCAATACCTCTATACAATTATCATGTCCGGTTAACACAGTCTCATGGTCTAGCTCTACTCAGAACCATCACAAATCTCAATCACATGACCTAGCACTGCTCAGGTCAAGACCTAGCTCTGCTCAGGTTCATCAACATATTCACCTCAAGGCCTAGCTCTGCTCAGGACTTCTCATGCATATCTAATCAATCTCAACATAATTGGATAGGTAATTGTATAGGCTACACACATAAAACATCACTTTACATTTCATTATCATATTCTCACTACTCTATGCTTTTCCCGTGATCACCATTGTCCGCGATCACTTTACATTTCCATTATACATCATGCATACATGAGCCACACTCATTATATGACTCAATTCACATACATATACTTCCATTTAATATAATCAACATAATATAAAAAGATATAGCCATGCAAGCCACAAACCATGTTCGTATACCATAAAATGAAGTTCTAAACCTTGGCAAACCAACCCCATGGCAGTGGTATTCAATAGCCATTCCCATAGGATGTGAAATGAGGCTATCAAACACCTTATAACACCTCCACGGCCATGGCATCCAAGGGCGATGCCCGTGGCATGCAATTTTCCACTGCCTCTGTCCAAAACTCACCCGAAACAGCTTCATATTTAATCTCTCGGTCGTGGCACTCAAGACCCATGCCTGGGGCATACAATATACTTCTGTTTCTCCCAAAAATCGCAAGCAAACAAAGTCGGTTTAAGGCCCATGGCCGTGGCTCTCCATGGCCATGCCCATGGCACCTAAAAATCACACTGTGCACAAGTTTCATCACTATAACACACACACCACAAAGAATGGATAATATGTACAAACCAAAGAGATTATATGTACAAACCTTGGCTATCCCAAGATTACTCTTCTCCACTAAACACAACATCATCAACAATAATCATCATTATAATTCATTCACACAATCATCCATATACCAATTCACTCAGTTCCCAACTCATCTCTACAAAATCCTTATTCTTTTCCTTATCACCCTTTTTCCAAAATTGCACTATCCATCATCATCCTCAACATCTAATCATGTTTTCATCATCTATATCTCAACACAACAATAAAACCACCCATATCACTCATATATTTATAATCCATAAAAAAACAAGCTTAGAAATGAATAGTTACTTGAATTCCTTGTTAAACCTTCAATATCCACTTAAATCCTCTTGAAATCCCTTGTAAATTTGGTGTATATATGAATAAAATCAAACTCTCCTCACTCTCTCTCAACTCCCACGGCCATGGAACAAAAGAAGGAGAAGAAGAAATATCTCTTCCTTTTAATTCCATCCTTATATATATATATATATAATATAGTCACTCTCCACCAATCTCTTTCTTCCATCTTTTGACTTTCACTTCTTCTCTCTCTTATTATCATCATCATCATTATTATTATTATTATTATTATTATTATTATTATTATTATTATTATTATTATTAATTAAAATCAACTTTTCGTACAACCAATTATACATAATATATATGTGATGTATATCATAGGTATATGTATATGTCTTATATATGTCATATTTATTTCAAATATATTTCAAGTATATATAACATATACATATATATTACATCTATCATACATATTCATCTTATATTTTCTCTACCCATCACAACTATTTACTCTCTCATGTTTACTATTCTAAAGTACATCAAAAATCGGGATATTACAATTCTCTCCTCCTTAAATAATTTCATCCTCGAAATTATCTATCTCAATGAATAAATCTCATTAATACATTCACCAATCTCAACTCTTTCTCTTATGCATATCCTCAAACATTTATACTAGTTTCGGATTAATTTAATAAATTTTCAACTCTAACATTACCATCAAAGAAATTTAACATTCAATCATTACACAAATAATAATACCAAATAATAAAAAATTTATCTTCACCTATATCTAGAGCATCCTGCTTTCTCTACATTACATACATCCTTTGCACTACCCTAGCTCTTTCTAATCTATCCACAGTCGTGGACCCTTCTTTCTGTCTAAATCTTGCCCTGCCTCCTCTACCACTCCTACCTCCTCTAAAACTATATCTAAAATCAACAGCCTCCACCTGTCTATTACTTTGTGGCTATGGACAATCCCTTACATAATGCTTTTGGGATCCACATCTGTAACATCGGCGAGAATTTACTCCCTTACAATTACCTTTATGAATTCTACCACACTGTCTGCATGTTGGTGGAGTAGGTCTCGGAGAACTAAAAGTAGGGGTACTAATATTTGATGATTTGGGCCTTTGCCTCGACTGAATAGTCATACTAGATTGCCCCTGACCCTCACTATCATCCCACATAAAATCCTCTTGCACCCTCTTGAGAGACAACAACCCTTCCTCATTCTGGATAATCTTACTCTTACTTTCTTCTAATGCTACAACTGCTACAATTCTATGAGCCTTTTCCACATTCCGTGCAGCTGACACTAACCTAGAAAAATCTTCGTATTGCACTGCAGCCACCTGACACATAATTGATGGCTTCAATCCCTCTTCAAACCTCCTACATCTATCTACCTCATCAGTCAAAATTCCTCAGCCAAAGAAATTTTTTTTCATGCTCATCTACCATCTTCTTTCCTTGCTTTAAATCTAAAAATTCTGTCTTCATCTTATCTCTATAATCTCTTGGCATATATTTCCTCTAAAACTCCACAAGAAAATCCTCATAATTCAACAGTGGTGATCTATTTAATTCATATGGAATTGTTTTCCACCAATCATATGCATCTCCCTGCAGAAGAGAAACTGTGTAATCAAACTTTTCTTCTGCAATAACTTCCAACTGAATAAGTACTCTCTCAACCTTATCCAACCATTTTTTTTTCTCAATTGGATCCACAGTACCTATAAAATCAGTGGCACCAAACTTCCTAAGCTTCTCATATTTCCTAGTTTGCTGTGGTGCTGGGGCCTGATGGAATAATTCCACCATCTGTTGTACCCACACTGGAGGATCCCGTACATTTGGCCTAACTACACCAGAAGCCTCTCCAAGATCAACTCTACCTCTAGCTCTATCCTCACGTGGAGCCACACTCTTTACACTATCATCTGGTCTACATCCTCTAGATTCCATCACAACCTATATCTGTCATTATAAACAAACAGTGCCACATCAGAGACCAACTTAGATGTCAATGCATATGCATGTACTATAATTCATTACACATTTCAAAGCTTTACTTTCCTTTCTTTTAGAAAACACACTTAGGTTGAGAATCTCAAACCTAAGCTCTGATACTAAAATAAATGCAACACCCCTATACCCTATATATGCACTATATATATACCCCGTATACATATAATATGAATATAAAATATAAGGATGTCATGTTACAGTATTGTTTAAACCCTTACCTTAGTTCCACATCAATTATATATTTAATAAAAGAGCATTTACCATTATCAAATCTCATTCTTTTAAAGGTAACATTTTCAAAACCATTATACTTTTTATTATATTACATATATACAAATATACATTGTTTTTTTTTTCAAAATCCACTAATATACATATATATATGATCAAACTACAAAATAAAAAAATGTCATGCACCACCTTCTAGTTAGTCTCGAAGTACTTTACTTTGCTTGTGGCATAACCTTCCAACTCTCGGATCAGCACTCTACTCACCTACACGATTCACACAACCGCGCTAAGCTTGAAAGCTTAGTGGTACATATAAACAGCATATACATACATTGATCTCATATCACCTACTCATACATATATATTACACACATACACAAATATAATGTTGGGAATCATATCCCATACTCATACACAATTACACTATTAGATCCAATACCTCTATAAAATTATCATGTCCGGTTAACACAGTCTCATGGTCCAGCTCTGCTCAGAACCATCACAAATTTCAATCACATGACCTAGCACTGCTCAGGTCAAGACCTAGCTTTGCTCAGGTTCATCAACATATGCACCTCAAGGCCTAGCTCTGCTCAAAACTTCTCATACATATATAATCAATCTCAACATAACTGGACAGGTAATTGTATAGGCTACACATATAAAACATCACTTTACATTTCATTATCACATGCTCACTACTCTATGCTTTTTTTGTGATCACCACTGTCCACGATCACTTTACATTTCCATTATACATCATGCATACATAAGCCACACTCATCATATGACTCAATTCACATACTTATACTTCCATTTAATATAATCAACATAATATAAAAAGATATAGCCATGCAAGCCACAAACCATGTTCATATACCATAAAATGAAGTTCTAAGCCTTGGCAAACCAACCCCACGGCCGTGGCATTCAATAGCCATGCCCGTGGGATGGGGAAAGAGGCTGTTAAACACCTTAGGACACCCCCCACGGCTGTGGCATCTAAGGTCCACACCCGTGGCATGCAATTTGCCACTGCCTCTATCCAAAATTCACCTGAAATAGCTTCATATCTAATCCCACGACCGTGGCATACAATATGCTTTTGTTTCTCCCAAAAATCTCAAGAAAATAAAGTCAATTTAAGGCCCACGATCATGGCTCTCCATGGCCACGCCCATGGCAGCTAAAAATCACACTTTGCACAAGTTTCATCACTACAATACAGACATCACAAAGAATGGATAATATGTACAAACCAAACAGATTATATGTACAAACCTTAGCTATCCCAAGCTTACCCTTCTCCAATTGATCCCTCTTGGCCTAAACACAGAATCATCAACAATAATCATCATTATAATTCATTCACACAATCATCCATATACCAATTCACTCAATTCCCAACTCATCTTTACAAAGCCCTTATTCTTTTCCTTATCACCCTTTTTTCCAAATTGCACTATCCATCATCATCCTCAACATTTAATCATGTTTTTATCATCTATATCCCAATACAACAATAAAACCACCCATATCACTCATATATTTATAATCCATAAAAAACAATCTTAGAAATGAAAACTTTCTTGAATTCCTTGTTAAAACTTCAATATCCACTTAAATCCTCTTGAAATCCCTTGTAAATTTGGTGTATATAAGAATAAAATTAAACTCTCCTCACTCTCTCTCAACTCCCACAACCATGGAACAAAAGAAGGAGAAGAAGAAATATCTCTTCCTTTTAATTCCATCCTTATATATATAATATAATATAGTCACTATCCACCGATCTCTTTCTCCCATCTTTTGACATTCACTTCTCCTCTTTCTTGTTATTATTATTATTATTATTATTATTATTATTATTATTATTATTATTATTATTATTATTATTATTATTATTATTATTATTATTATTATTATTAATTAAAATCAACTTTTCCTACAACCAATTATACATAATATATATGTGACGTATATCTTAGGTATATGTATATGTCTTATATATGTCATGTTTATTTCAAATATATTTCAAGTATATATAACATATACATATATATTACATCTATCATACATAATCATCTTATTCTCTACCCATCATAACTATTTACTCTCCCATGTTTACTATTCCAAAGTACATCAAAAATTAGGATATTACATGACTTGCCTTGGGATCCAGACCATTTTTTACTTTTAAAATTATTCCAGACTAGTTTAAACCTTTAGGCTTGATCTAACTTCCTTTTAATTAGGGATGGGCTGGATTAGGTCCAAAATTAAGGGTCTATAGTGTGCTAGAGCTAGCTTTGAGGTATTATTAAATGATAAATTTGAGGCTTTAAGTAAACTAGGAAGAGGTATAGTTGAAGAGTTGTTGTGTTACAATAAAGAGATATGGTGTAGGGCATATATGAAGACTGATAGTAAGTGTGAAGCTGTGGAGAATAATATGGCAGATGCTTTTAATTCATGGATATTGGCTACGAGGCATAAATCCATTATTTAAATGCTTGAGGATGTAAGACACAAAGTGATAGATAGGACCACTAAGATAAATGAGTTTGTTGATACATGGATAACTGATATCTCTGCTATAGCTATAAAAAAGCTTGAAGATAACAAGCTTGCTACTATACAATGCAATGTTCAATGGAATGACCAAGCTGGGTTTGAGATTGTGGAGGGGGAGTATAGTCATACAACTGACCTTAACAAATAAGCTTGTACTTGCATAAGTTGGGATTTAAAGGTGTAAGCGGGGATTTTTGCCCCCACTTTCATGTGAAATGGTTCTTGCGACTTCTGCACTGTTAGGATCGGGGCCTTAGAGAACACAAGCCTAAACCAAAGAATATGGAGTCGCCACCTGGATGGGCCAAAAAAAATAGAAAGGGTTGGATGACTCGATTCCTAAGGAATCCCCAACCCCCTATTGGATTTGGAAAATTAGGTACGCGTAGGGAAGGTGAGAATGACCCAGCACCCCTACAGTGCCCGATTCATAGGAACCAGCCTCCTTTTCAGATCTTAACATTATAAAATTCTTAATTATAATAATATTATCCATACCACATGCAATCATAAGAATAAATAATTACTTTATTAAAATTACAACAAGTTAAAAACAAAATAAATGGGCACCCATATTGGATGGAAACATGCCCTTGCAATGTCCAATATCCAAAAACTAAATAGGACACCCACTACTTGGTGAAAAACATGCCCTTTACATTAATTTCCAAAATCCAAAATAAATTAAATTACAATAAACCTAACTAATGAGTTACCCACAAAGTGAAAACATACCTCTTACATCTTGAAAACTAAAACAATAATAAATTAAATAAATTAACTCATTCAACCATAAAATAAATCATTCATAATAAGCAAAATATTAAAGAGTCATTCTTCAAAAACATGAAATAATTGCATCTAGATTTCACTATTTATATTAAACATAAGATATATAAAATTAAGGCTCAATATATGAATTAGGGTTTTGGTGATCATGCTAGGATTTTTAGGATTTTAGAAAATAACATTGGGGTTTTAGGGTTTTAGAGAATAATATTAGGGTTTTACGGTTTTAGAGAACAATATTAGGGTTTTAGGATTTCTGAGAATAATATTATGGTTTTAGGTTTCTTCACTTTAGTATCAAGGTTTTAGGGTTAGTTTTTTGGCATCAAGGTTTTGAAGTTTGAAGTCTTAGTTTTGCAGATTATGATTTTGAGATTAGGGTTTGATGCTTAACGTGATCAAAGTGATGTGTATTTTAATATTTAATATTGACTATAATGATTATAAACTTATAAATACTTGAATATTTTTAGATGAAACAAATATAGAGAGCCAAACTAATTATTAAAACAACTCACTGAATGGGATTATAATAAAATAATTAATGTGATTTCAATTTAATTAATCACGAGAATCAAAACTCCGTTTTGTTGGTTCCTCCAAATATAAATGTTGAATCCAATCTAAGTTACTACCTGGATCAATCTTCCTTCTTGGTTAGAACGAAGCAAACTTGGTCACTGCCTCTTTGGTTGCTGTTCAAAGTCTCCAAAAGTCCCAAAAAAAAAAAAGAAAAGTCATCTCTCTATTTTTAATCGTGTTATTTATAGGCAATTAAAAAAATAAAACCTAGTTGATTCAGAAAAATATATTAAAGCTTCTAAATTAAAAAAGGTTTTGGCGAAATTGGCCAATGGGCTGGCTTGCGGGCTGCGAGGGTGCTGGCACGCTAGCGTTAGTTGAGGGCGAGCTGCTGCATTGGGCGAGGGTGAGCGTTGGGCGAGCTAGGCTCACAATTCGCCTCAGCCAAGGCTTATGGCGAATCGTCTTGCCGCGTGTTGTTTGCTGATTCATCCAATTTTTTATTTTATTTTTTATTAAAAATAAATATTATATTTTAAATAAATATTTATAATTTCTTTTTATTCTATATGTTATATTATTAAAATAAATAATAAATATAATATTATTAAAATAAATAATAAATAATACAAAAATTATTTTATACTGTTTTAAATCTTTAGGTTTTACTTCAAATTAATGTGGGACTGAACTTGGTCAAAAAATAAGGTCTATAGTTTACCCCTAGCTTGAGCAATTTGGGACTATAGTATAAGAGAGTGAAAAACAACATGAATTTTTACTGGATTTAGAGCCAGACTGGACTCCGTACCCGAGGTTGGATTGAGACTCAAAAAATAATTTAGATTCTGGACCTGAAGTGAGTTCTAGACTAAAAAATTATTTAGGTTCTGGACCCGATGATGAGTTCTAGACTTAAAAATAATTTGAATTATGGACCCAATGGTGAGTTCTAAACTTAAAAATAATTTGGGTTATGGACCCGATGGTATGTTCTAGAGTAAAAAATAATTTAGGTTCTGGACCCGAGGGTGAGTTTTGGACTTAAAAATAATTTAGATTCTGGACCCGAGATGAGTTCTAGACTTAAAAATAATTTGGGTTCTAGACCCGAGGTAAGTTCTGCACTCAAAAATAATTTAATTCTGAACCCGATGGTGAGTTATGGACTAAAAAATAATTTAGAATCTGGACCGGATGGTGAGTTCTGGACTAAAAAATAATTTAGGTTCTAGACCCGAGCTAAGTTCTAAACTAAAAAATAATTTGGATTCTGGATCCAAAATGAGTTCTGGACTTAAAAAATAATTTGAATTTTGGACCCGATGTGAGATTTTAACTCAAAAATAATTTAAATTCTGGACCCAGAATGAGTTCTGGACTCAAAAATAATTTGGATTCTGAACCCGAGATGAGTTCTGGACTCAAAAAATAATTTGGGTTCTACACCCAAAGTGAGTTATAAACTCAAAAATAATTTGGGTTCTGGACCCGGATTGAGTTTTGGACTCAAAAATAATTTAGATTTTGGACCCGAAGTGAGTTCTAGACTCAAAAATAATTTGGATTCTGGACCTGGAGTGAGTTATGGACTCAAAAATAATTTGAATTCTAGACTCAAAGTGAGTTCTGTACTCAAAAATAATTTGGGTTCTAGACCCGAAGTGAGTTCTGGACTTAATAATTTGGGTTCTGGATCTGAAGTGAGTTCTGAACTAAAAAATAATTTGGGTTCTGGACCCGGAGTGAGTTTTAGACTCAAAAATATTTTAAATTCTGGACCCGAAGTGAATTCTGGACTCGAGGCACCTGCAAAAAATAATTATAGTCAGTGAGATATTTGTAAAAAATCTGCAAAAAAATTTATTTATTTTTTATTATACCTATATCCTCTTGCCCCCTGCATGGAAAAATATTTTAAAAGTATAAAAAATATTTTTAGTCACACAAATATGTGAATATTAGTTTCATAATTGAATTTAATAATTGAATTTACTATTTACTCACTATTCACACATCAATATTAGTTTAATTTTTTGAATAATTGAATTTACTATTTGAATTTACTATTTATTCACTGTTCATTCACGTAATTTTTTTTTCATTTTTTTTTTGTCTTTTTACTTTCTTGTTTGCCTATATAAATGCCTTATCATTCCATTCCATTTCACTTACACTCACCTTCACAAAGCACTTACATATATATTTTGTTAGTTTTAGAAGTAGAGAGCTGAGCAGCAAATGGAGAGGACGCATGCTTCCAGATCAGTCCTCGATCAAATACTGAGTTGCTAACATTTATTCGACAGCATGAAAATGGAAATATAAATCTACTAGATGGGATGCAGCTTCATCGTAGTTCAAGTCAAAAAACTGAGGTAATACTACAATTTAATAATTTAGCAGCACAAACATGTATTTATCAATTTATTTATTCATTATTATTATTTTATTTTATTTTTAGCTATAATTTAGTCATTAATAGTATGTTAGCGAATAAATTGTACCAAATATTCTAATGCTAAAAATAAATTAACTAGTGGACTACTAATAAAAATTTAATAAGTAAATAAATTTAAACATAAAGTAATGAGTAATATGTGAGATGATATACTTACCTCGTATTGGCTTACCTAATTCGGTATTTGTGTAATCACTGCATTATCCGAGATGGAGGGTGCGTCTATAAAGCTCGGCAATGGTATGATGTAGTGCCTTCTCTGGTAAAATAGATCATCCGAGAGTGTGGATTCGAAAACTTTAATCTGCAACTGCCATTCGAAGAATGTCTGATAGATAATAGTGTAATTCAAGCATTATCAGAATGATGGATGGACACGACTCATACTTTCCACCTTCCCGTGGGAGAGATGACCATTGGCCCAATTGATTTTGCGGCTATAACTGGTCTTCAGTACTATGGCCTTTCGGTCCCTCTTACTAATGAAATCTTGACACATGACAAAATTCAACAGTTAATCGGTATGGAACCTTTACTAAAATATCCATTCAAGATAAAAATTGAATCAATTTGGAATCATTGGATGAACTATGCTAGACGAGTTCATGGAGAAATGGCCGAGCAATACGCTCGAGAATTTTTGCTATATTTGCTCGGATCAACCATTTTATGCAGTACCGAATCTGTCATCCATTTGTCAATGTTGAGAGCCCTTGTAAATATGGATTTCTTACGGTTTTATGGCTTGGGTGAAGCTGACCTTGCTTATCTCTATCATGGTCTCGGCAAAATTTACAGGAACAAAAAGTCTTTCATTGGCTTCATGGTGATTGTTAAGGTACCATCTCCCACCATTATCAATTCAATTCATATACTTGAATGAATTTGATTTCCATTGTTATTACAGGTATGGGCTTATGAGCACAATCTCGTGAGGGTACCTGGCATTTTTTGAGAGAGAGTCGGGTATCCATGGCTGAACTTTTGGTTGTCCGATCGTACAATAATTCTCGGCTCTCATCATGTGCACTCCCAGCGTTATCACTTGAGTCACTTAACCTAGGACCAGGTAAAATAGTATTAATATGCCTTACAATTTATGTAAAAAGCTTATGTATCTTTTGTAATCTTGTAGGTTGACTTGGCTTGGTGGAAAGCTGAGGAGTAGGCGAATTGGACACCTCTTATGAATGTTGTGTTGCCTTACCAGCACTCTCGTCGAGTCATTGCTGGTCCTATGTCCAGTGGCCGATTTCTTAGGAAAAGGGTGTATGATTGGTTCCTTGGTCCCGAGCAGTGGATGGTTTTGATGAACTGTCTAGCGTATACTTTGAATATTACATCAATGCCAGAGAATTCGTGACGGCTGGCTCAGAATGGCTATGATATTGAAACTTATCTTTGTGTACCTAGCGCATCATATACCCAATTTATTCGAGCACAATTCTTGAACTTTGATGTGTCTCCTGTTGGTGTCCGGGGAGTTTTTGAGGATGAAGAAAGAAGTGATGAAGAAAACATTGATGAAGAGGAGGAGAGAGAGTCTATCTCTCATTCCGGGGTTGACACCTCTCAGGTGAACATTTACCATTTTGTCATTGTAATTGTTTCTTCTAAACTTGTTATGATTGTCTTTATGATTTTTTTAGGCTACTGGTTCATTTGAGCATGAGACTACACCTTCTTCCATTGTTCCAGTTCATCGACAATTTTCACCAGTTCAACGACAATTTTCTCCGTTTGCTCCTTCTTTTCCAACTGAAAGTGTTATCTTATCCGCAAGGCTTCTATCTGAATTATTTGATTTGTCAACCTATTCCATGATGATTCATGCTATATATATGCATGATTATGTATGTTCTTACCCTTTCCTTTTCTGACTCACAGCGGATGCTTGAGGAGCAAAATAAAAAACTGTAAGAAGAATTAAATGGTAGCCATCAACAGGTCACCCCTTTTGAAGGGTTGTATCAGCAATCGGAGCAAAACTTTTGAGACTTTCGATTTCGGGGAATCAGAGATCCTGGTGCTTCATCTTCTGAGGGGCCCCAAATTGAGGACCATGAGATCCTTTCTTCTTCTTCAGATGATGAATATTATAGGCCTGAATCCCAGGGTAATAAAGGTCCAGGTGCTTCCTCTTTAGGTGGACTTAGGACAGATGATATGCCTCCTCTAATAGGCGATGCCTTTTTCAGGGCTTTGTTCTATTATGGACCACCCCCACCTCAGTGAATGAAAATGTATTGACTAGTCATGTAAAATAAATAAGAAGTATTTACTTTCGCAACTTGGACTCTTTTTTTTAAATCAAATTACTTTCACAATTTGGCTTTGTCAAATTCGTATCAATATACCTCAAGGCTTGGTCTTTTTAAATAATCATATCTATAGCATCATAATCCTAGTTACCATACTAAACTCAGGAATTAATTTTGTTTGAACAAGAGCCATTGTACTTCAGATAGGTACATACACATTACTTAGGTCAGAAGGTATCATTAAGTTTATATAATGTCTATCTCATATGCATGCTTATTTAAACAATCTCCACTAATAGACTCTACCTACCAAAAAGAGATCAATAGGTCTTTAATAGGCTTAAAATGAGGTCTACAAGGAACATGGATTAGATGAAGGCCATTTGTGAATTTGAGTTGATGTAATACTGTTAACGAATCTTGGCACTATAAACTTTCCGTTGGAATGGCGGACAACTAGGAGCAATCTTAAACTTCAGGCATTTAAACTATGGATCATAGACTTCAATTTTCTTATAACTTCTTGAGAGAAATCTAGATCTAATTTAAGGCGATCGTCATCTTTTCTTTTTTCTTTTACACAAACTTAGGACCCATTTTTTTATAGCTTTAAGAAAATCACCTTGTTTGTGCTATCCTATGCCTCTGATTATGAGGTAGAATTGAATTTGCCTTAATGAGGATGGATCACTTTGTTGCCCTGATGCCACCTTAAAGACAAAATAGATCTAAGAAATTAGGTCTAGTTTGGATAAAATTTTAATTGTCCTTATGGTCCTAACTAAGCATCCTTTTCCTGTATCTTCTTGTCCCTTCATCTTAGTGATCATCAGACTTGTCATAAGTATTACTTTAACATAGGGTAGGTTATTAGGCTTGTAAGCTAATAAAAACAAGCTAAAATCTTATGAAGGCTCAACAGGACAAACTATGGATCGATGTTAACAAGGTGGATTTTAGTTGTTGGCTTATCAAACAATTGTAGACCCTTAATTTTTGACCCAATCCGGTCCAATATGTTTTATTTAGTCCAAAATGATTTTTGTTGTCTAATTGGTCCAAAATAATTTTAATTAAATAGTTTTTGCTTTATTATCTAATTTTTATTAATAAAAAATAAAAATAAACAAATAAAAGTCAAAAAATAAAAATAAAAATCGGAGTCGAAAAAATCGGCGATGAAAAAATCATCGCGCTCCTGCGGGCGAAATAGCTTTTCTATTTCGCTCGTAGGAATTTCCTGCGGGCGATGTGCCCGCAGGCCCACTGCCTTGCCCACTGCCTTAGTTTCCTGTGGCAGATTTTTTTCACCAGCGCATTTTTTCCTGCGGCAATTTTTTTCGTCAGCGCAATTTTTCCAACGCAAAATTTTTCGAAACCTAATTCAATTAGGTTTTGATTTTCTTTTCTTATTAATATTACTTGCAGTGATTACTTAGGATTATACATAGAAAAACCTCTATAAATAAGGACCAAAGGCAATGAAAAGAGGGGAGCCGAAAACCAACAGAAGCTTGGAAAATTTGAAACCAAATCAAGAAAGGAAAAGGAGCAATTCAATTTCTTTTTTTTCTGAATAGCAGGGACATGATTTAAGCAATCCAAAGGCAGCAATTGTCTTTGTTCTTGTTCATCCAAAAAGAATTATTTTTGGAGAATCAACAAAAGGAGGTATGAGATTCTAATTCCTTTTTTTTTCACAATAGCTAAAACTAGGGTTTTTGTGTTTTTCAAAAGTTAAAATCTTAGAACTTTAATTTAGTTTTCCAAAGTTAAAAATACTAATACGTTACTTTATTTTCCAAAAAGACTTAAAATTGTTATTTTTACCTCTTCAAAGTCTTAAAACCTTAATTAAACATATTTTTCAAAAAAAACCAATATTTGATTTTATTTCTTTCAAAACTTTAAACTAGGTTCTTTTTCTTTCAAAAGGCTTTAAAAAAACATCTTTTCTACTTATTAAAACTTTAATCCATTTGTTTAAATTCATAAAACTTCATGAAATCACCAAATTGTCTTTCTAAACCCTAATTCAAATTCATCACCCGAGACCCTAATTTTAAATCCTAAAACCCTAAATCAACTTCCAAACTTAAAATAGTAAATCTTAACCCCTTTAAAACCTTAAACCCTAACTTTTTCTAAACCTTAATCCTTTAAAACATTAAAAAACCATAAAAACACAAATACTTTAAATTTTACATAGTAGCTTGAAATCACCATTTAAAACCATGAATCAAAAGTATTTTAAAGTGTCTAAAACCCTAGTTTCATGATTTCATCATTCAAACCTTAATTTGTTTAATCAAAGAGTTTTACCAATCTTTTAAAACATAAAACCCTAATCTATTTTAATTCCATAAAAAGTCACAGTAGCTATAATTGGACTTTTATTTACTTTATTCAATTCCATATTTGATTATGTTTTGATTTCTTTCTTATGCTTTAA
Source organism: Garcia nutans (assembly GCA_947685225.1). NCBI lineage: Eukaryota > Viridiplantae > Streptophyta > Magnoliopsida > Malpighiales > Euphorbiaceae > Garcia > Garcia nutans. The sequence continues at coordinate 34,518,656 of CANTUV010000013.1, forward strand.
TTTATTTAATTGCAATACTTAATTTATTTAATTGCAATACTTAATTTATTTAATTTATCATGGATTGATGTTTATTTTATATTTTGATTAATAGCTTTGATGAATGATTATTTACTTTTATCAATTAATTTAGATTTCCAAAAGTTGTAAGAGGTATGTTTCCACTTGGTGAGTACCTCATTAGTTAAACATCATGTAATTTAATTTGCTTTTCTATTTTAGAACCTATGTAAAGGGCATGTTTTTACCTTTTGGTGGGTGTCCTATTTAGGCATGTGATGTAAGGACATGTTTCCATCCTTGGATGGGTGTCCATTTATTTGCTTTGTTTGGACCTTGCTTTGATTTTAATATATTGATGCTTTCTTTTAATTATTGTATGTAATATGGATAATGTTGTTATATTTAAGAATTTTATAATATTAAGACCTGTAAAGGAGGCCGGTTCCAATGAACCGGGCGTTGTGGGGGTGTTGGGCCATTTCTCACCTTCCCCACACGTACCCAACTTTCCAAACCCATTAGAGGGTTGGGGATTCCTTATGAATCGAGTCATCCACCCCTTTCTTTTTCCCAGCCCGTCCGGGTGGCGACTCCATTTTCTCCGGACTTAGGTCCGTGTTCTCTAAGGCCCTGAGCCTAAATAGTGCCGAAGTCGCAAGAACTATTCCACCGGGAGTGGGGGCGAAAATCCCGGCTCACAGTGGCGACTCCATTGGGGATAAGAGAAGTTGATTCCATTGGTCTTTATATTATTCTATTCTTCCTTAAAATGATATTATCCATTGCATCATATTAGATTGCATTGTGTGCGTGAGTTAGGACGCCCGTGTTAACCATGTTATGTTATGTAAGGGATACCATACTTTCACTCAAGATATGGAGATCGAGCATGGCATAACCACTCATAGCCTGGTACCATTTGGTATATACTTGCTATGGGAACCTAAGCCTTTTAACTCAAAGACTAAAGCTCATGTAATTGGCCTAGTTACTTTCCTTAGGTTTTACCCCAAATGCATGTTTTTTGACTATGGTTCATTTATCTTGGCTTAAATCATGGCTTATTTGGTTTGTTTTTTTCTAATATGACCTAAGTATATTGTAAGCTCAAAATAAATTTTTCTTTAAATTCCAAAAGATCAAAGCTATTTTCAAAATTTTTCAAGATGATCTTTGGACATAAGACTTTTTCTAAAAATAAATCAAAAATTCTTTTGCTCATGGCCCAAATACTAAGCCCAAAATCTATACCAAAAATCAATTGTGAGCCCAGTTTATACTAAGAATAAATTAACCATGGGCTTGTTTTTGGCATGAATCATTAGTTACCTTTTTTCAAGTGAGAAATCTATCAATAATAAACCTCTTAATTTCATTTTAGTCCAGTATACCATAAAAGCTACTATAGTTGGTTGAATGGATTAAAACCTAATTAATAGGAATTACTATGAATGGATTTCCATTTTCAAAAATATAACTATGGGTTGAAACGTCCGACGAAATTATTCGAAAACAAAATACCCCATGTTGGTATTTTGTTAACCATATACCTAGGAAAAGAGACTCGCCATTCGTGTGTGGATGTTATAAGGTTGGAAGGAATGTCCTATTTATCCTTATTTGTTGATTGTTTGTGCATACATGCATACATTTGCATCTCATATCATTGATCCTCTCTGGCTCACAGCCCTAGATTATGATAGTTCAAAAGCTTACGACAATCCGACCTACGCCGGAGATGAAGTATCTAGCAACGACTCAATCACTTGCTCACCAAAAATAATGGAGCCCGAACAAATTCAAAGGATGGTGGATGAGGCCCTCAATGCCAAGATGGAAGAAATCAAAGAGGCCCTAGCTGAGACTATGAAGAACCAATTGACTGCAATCTTAGAGAACCATGTCGAGGCATCTGCTAGCACTAAGAAACCAAAGGACAAAGGGAAGACCAAAGTTAGTGAAGTGGTTTTTGATGATGAAAAGGTGATCATTGATGATGATGATGATTGGGCTCAATATTACCAAGAGGTTCAAGAAAAGAAGAAAGAACCGAAGGCTGTTGAGAAGGCAACTATTGAAATGACAGAGACATCCGATGTTGAAAAGATGATTACTGATTTAGAAAAGAAATTTGAGAAGTTAAAAACCGAAGAGATGTCTGAGATTGACAAACTATTTGAACAAGATGAAGAAGTTTCATACAAGTTCAAGATGCCATCCTTTGCAAAGTACAATGGCACCGGAAATCCTCGTCTTCATGTGAAGCAGTATATCACTGCCATGCAATCTGCCCGAGCTACTAAGGCTCAAACCCTAAGGTACTTTATTCTCTCATTGGACCCTGTTGTCCAAAATTGGTTCAATACCTTAGATGATGGAACACAAAAGAGTTGGGATCTACTTTACAAAGCCTTCACCCAACAATATGGATATAATGTTGAGTTGGAAGTTACCTTGATAGAAGTGGAGTCCATTAGGCAAAGGCCGAATGAGAATTTTGTAGATTATGTCAAGAGATGGAGAAACAAGGATGCTTTACTCAAGAAGAGGCCCGATGAATCCGATCAACTAAGGATGATTGTGAGAGGGGTGTTGCCTAATCTTCATGAGAGGATGTCTCATATACTCATCCGTGATTTCAAAGACCTTCTCCAAGCTGGTTTGCAAATTGAAGAATGGGAAAGGGAGAAAAGCCGTTTTTCAACAAAAAAGGAACGAGAAAGGGAGCTATCAACCTGGTAGCCAAAGCATGCAAAAGGTCGTCGGTGTTAATGCTACTAACCAAGGAACAAGGAGAAAATTTTTGGAATTGGAAAAATCGATGTCTTGGGTTCTCAACAAGCTTCAAAGAAAAGGATTGCTACAACCCTTAAATCCTCATCCTTTGCCTACCCCTCTCCCACCTAACTTTGACACCAAAGCATTTTGTCAATTCCACCAAATGCAAGGGCATGACACGGATAGGTGTGTAAGGTTGAGACATAAGATTTAAAATCTAATTGATAATGGGAAGCTACCCGAGCCCAACAAGCCAAACACCAAAGACAACCCATTGACAAAATTCAATAGGGTACCACCACCAGCAACCTTCATGATTGGAGGAGGTTTGCATGAGGACTTTGTCATGTCTTCTTTTCAAGATGTGGATGAAAAAGCAACCAAAGAAGAAGAGGCATTTGTCAAAATTGAACAAGCTATGATGGGTGGAGAAGTAGCAATTTGTGTTGTCAACAGGTTTTGGGATTCAAGTGATAGTGATGATGATATTATACCCAAGAAGGAGGAGTGGACTTGGTCTGACGAAGAAGATGAGGTGATGAATACTAGATTCGATAAGCCTTACGCAAGGCCACCACCAAAGGAGATAGAAACCAATAAGGGGAAGAAAGTTGAAGTGGAAGAAGATGATGCTATGCTCAAGTAATTAAAAAGAACCCAAGCAACTGTTAGCATTTGGGACTTGTTAGCTACTTCTAAAAAGCACCGAGAAACTATGGCCAAAGCCTTAGCTAGCATGCCAATTTCTACCTCCACAACACCGAAGGAGTTGATCAACTTCATAAAAATTGGGGAAATAATGAAATGTGAAGAGGTCCAAGAAAAGAGTGAAGTTAATATGGGAGCAGTTTCTTTTTCAGATGCAGACTTATCGGAGGAGGGGAGAGACCACATCCGCCCTCTCTTTATCAAAATAGAAGTCAAGGGGAAGAGGACTCCATGTGTAATGGTCAATAATGGGTCTACCATAAATGTTTGTCCACTTAAGATATTGTCAAAGCTAGCCATGTCAACAAGAGATCTAAACCCAACCGAGGTGACAATTCGTGCTTATGACAACACTAAGAGGCATGCCGAAAGGACTTTCAAAGCGGCTGTCAAGGTTAGTCCAATTGAATCTATTGTTGAGTTTGTTGTTTTAGACATACCAGTTACCTTTGCCTTACTCTTGGGGCGACCATTGTTTCATCCTCTTGGTGGAGTTCCTTCCACCCTTCATCAAAAGATCAAATTCCCCAACGGAAATGAGACAGTGGTCATTGAAGCTGAAGATAATGAGATTGTTAACGCTCTAATGGTTGAGAGGCCACTCAATGGTTTTCAAGTGGCTGCAATTTTTTATGATGAAGTAGTGAACTCCAAAGTCTTGAATATGATGAAGAACATGAACTACCTTCCCGGAGCTGGTCTTGGAAAGGGAAAGGTCGGTTTGACAAAGTTGCCAGATTTAAGAACTCAAACATCCAAGAAGGGGCTAGGATATGATGAAGACAATGATGTCCAGCCAAAGAAGAATGAGAAGATGAGCTTCCCACCACTTGAAGAGATCTTTGTCAAGGCTCCAGATATGGGACCACTACAAGGAAATCCTGAGTCAATCATGTTCATGGGTAAGTTAATCCCCGGTTTTGAAATTTTTACAGATGTTGCCGAGCTAGTAGAGCAAATGAAGAAAGAGCTCACCTTGTCAACCAACAAAGAATCTAATCCAAAAGAGAAAAATGAAGTTGCCCTGAAAGCCTAGAAGACTCCGGAAGAGATTGCTGCCCTAGTTGAAGAAAAGTTTGAAGACATCCTGCTTTATGATTCTGATAACAATGATTTTGATTTTAATTTGTCTGCTTTGTATGAGGATGATGATGTTTTCTTTTCCAAAATGAATGCAATAAAGTCTGATTTTGCTTACTTGTGTGATGTTTCTCCCGATGGTTGTATACATTCAAATAGCAGTTACATAAGCATCTTTAATATTAATTCTGTTAACACACAATCATTAAATTTGGGAACAACTGAAAATCCTAAAAACATTAGCATAGCATCCGACCTTACTCCTGATGAGAGAGAGAGATTTGAAAAAATATTCAAAAAATATGAAGAAGTTTTTGCTTGGTCTTATAAAGATATGTCGGGGATAGATCGAGACATAGCCGAGCATCATATTCCTACTTACACTCACATTAAACCTATCAAACAAAAGCTTAGGTGATTAAGACCTGAGTGGGCTGAATTGGTTAAAGAAGAGGTCACTAAGCAAATACAAGTGAAGTTCCTTGAAGTAATAGAATACCCAGATTGGCTAGCCAACATAGTACCTATGCCAAAGAAAGATAGGAGGATAAGGGTCTGCGTGGACTATAGAGATTTAAACAAGGCTTCCCCTAAGGATGATTTTCCTTTACCTCATATAGATGTTCTCATTGATAGTACAGCCTCTAGTGTGCTACACTCATTTGTAGATGGATTTTCCGGATATAATCAAGTGTTAATGGCCCAAGAGGATAAAGTCAAAACCGCCTTCATTACTACATGGGGTATATTCTGTTATAGGGTGATGTCGTTCAGCTTAAAAAATGCTGGAGCAACCTATCAAAGGATGGCCACCACACTATTTCATGACATGATGCACAAAGAAGTCGAAGTATATGTTGATGATATGATGGTGAAGTCGGATACAAGGGAGCAACACTTCCAGAATTTAGAATTATTCTTCGATAGAGCTTTGAAATATAAGCTAAGATTAAACCCGAAGAAGTGTGTATTCGGTGTTACTTCAGGCAAATTATTGGGACATGTAATTGGTCTGAATGGCATTGAGATTGATCCTGACAAAGTCAAAGCAATCAGGGATATGCCAGCCCCAAAGACAGAGAGAGAAGTTTGGGGATTCATTGGTAAACTGCAGTACATTAGCAGATTTATAGCAAAGCTCACAACAATCTGTGAGCCTATCTTCAAGTTGCTTAGAAAGAATCAGCCGGTTGTGTGGAATGAAGAATGTCAAAAGGCTTTTGATTGAATAAAAGAGTATTTGTTGAATCCACCTGTTTTGAAACCACCTAAACTCGGCAAACGTCTATTACTATACTTAGCAGTAGAAGAAGAATCGATAGGAGCCATGCTAGCCCAAGCAGATGAATTAGGGATTGAGCATACCATTTACTATTTGAGTAGAAAGCTCCTACCTTATGAAATTAAGTATAGTATCATTGAAAAGACGTGTATAGCCGTGGTTTGGTCTTCTAAGAAGTTGCAGCATTACTTTCAATCATATAGTGTGCAAGCAATTTCCAGGTTGGATCCAATGAAATACTTAAGGGAGACACCCTCTTTAATTGGGAAATATGGTCGATGGTTGATAATATTAGAAGAATTTGATATCGAATATGTAACCAGGAAAACAATCAAAGGAAGAGCGGTGGCAGAATTCCTAGCTCAACAACCATTACCAGAAAGTGAAGAGGTAATTTTGGAATTTCCAGATGAACATTTAGAAGCAATTGAAGTACAAGGGTGGAAAATGTATTTTGATGGAGCAGTAAACAGGAAAGGAGCAGGTTTGGGAGTTATACTAGAATCGCCCGAAGGGGAACTTATCCCTTTAGCCAAAAAGTTGAAATTTAGGGCAACCAATAATATGGTGGTGTACGAAGCTTGTATTTTCGGTTTGGAAACCCTAATGATTATGAAGGTGGATAAGGTAGAAGTTTATGGTGATTCGTTGCTAGTAGTATCCCAAGTAAATGGAGAGTGGGAGTTGAAAGAAGAAAAATTGAAACCATACCACCATTACCTGCCCATGATGAAGACGAATTTTAAGGAGTGTAGGTTTATACACCTGTCAAGAGAAGAAAATTAGATGGCTGATGCCCTAGCCACAGTGGCTTCGATATGGGAAAATCCTATTAGCTTATTCCTTAAGCCTCTGATCTTGACCAGTTCATGAACTCCTTGTTATGAATATGAGGTAATCATGGAAATTGATACGGACCATGATGCGTGGTATGATACTATAAGGCGATTTTTAGATAAAAGAGAATTACCGTAGGGGGCAACAAAGAAAGAAAGAAGAGCCATAAGGCGGTGGTCATTGCAATACATCACCTTTCATGGGGAGTTATATCGAAGATGGCTTGATGGAGTGCATTTGAGATGTTTAAGAAAGCTTGAAGTGGAGCGCATCATGTCAGAAATACATGTGGGAAGTTGCGTCCGCACATGAGTGGTTTGGCCCTAGTTAAGAAGATTATTCTACAATACTATTGGTTGACCATGGAGAAAGACTTTATTGAGTTTATAAAGAAGTGTCAACAATGTCAGATGTATGGCAACTTGAATCATATGCCTCCTGAAGAACTACATTCAATGTCTTCTCCTTGGCCATTTGCCACCTGGGGTATCGACATTATAGGAGAGATACATTCGAGAGCCTCAAACGGTCACTGTTTCATTGTAGTAGCAGTTGATTATTTTTCAAAATGGGTCAAAGCCGAATCCTTCAACAAGCCGGGTGCAAGTCAAATGGCTAGGTTTATCGAAAAGAACCTCATCTGCAGATATGGGGTCCCGCACAGTGTGATATCAGACAATGGGGTACAATTTCAAGGAGCAGTTAAGGATTTATTCTCGAAGTACCAAATCCATCATCATCGGTCCTCTCCTTATAGACCAAAGGCTAATGATGTCATGGAAGTAACAAACAAGACAATTAAACAAATTCTGTCCAAGATGACCAAGATTTACAGGGACTGGTCGAAAATGCTTCCATTTGCTTTATGGGGATATAGGACGAGTGTGCAAACACCTACTGGAATGACACCGTTCTCTTTGGTTTATGGGATGGAAGTGGTATTGCCAATTGAAATTGAGATCAAATCATTGAGAGTAGTCTTGGAAGCTGAATTGCCTGAAACGGAGTGGGTAGCAAGCAGATACACACAATTAGCTCTATTAGAAGAGAGAAGGTTAAAGGCGTTGTATCATCACCAACTGTATCAAAAGAAGATAGCTCGGGCCTACAATAGAAGGGTTAAAATCAGAAAATTCAGAGTTGGGGATTTGGTGTTGAAGCAATGTAAGCCTAATATATCTGATCCAAGAGGGAAGTTCAGACCTAGCTGGGAAGGGCCATATATCATGAAACAAGTCATGAAAAAAGGTGCGGTGAAGTTATCAGACATGGATGGAAATGAATTTAGTGAGCCAGTAAACATTGACAGGTTGAAGAGGTTTTATGTATGATAGAAAAAGGGAAAAAAGGAGCTCGCTAGGTTGAAAACCCAAAAAGGGCAGCCTAGGCAAAAGTTAGAGCAGTCCACTAGTTCCGAAAACCCAAAAGGGCGGGCTAGGCAACAATTAGGGCTAAATGAGAGAAAATCATCAATTAGAAAACCCAAAAGGGCTAATTGGCAACAGGAGTGATCTTGTGTATGCTGGCTTTATGTTTGGTTGTTCCCCAATTTAATAAAACAGAATTAATGTTAAAATTGTTCTATGTGCATTGTTATAAGTATTTGACCAAACATGGATGAAATAAATAATCATAATTGCAAAAGGTGATGACAAATTATAAATGGAAAAGAAGCATCTTTTATTACTTTAATTATTTTTTCATCCTAACAATACACTTTCTGAATTGACAAATGTAAAATCTATGGCAGTCGATAAGTGTAACGTGCAGGCTAGCTTTGCCTCAGCCGATCCAAATAGGCTTCAGTCAAGCAAGGCATGTCCAGGTCAGGAGCAAGGTCAGAATCACAAGGCTCAGCTCCATACTGACGCCCAAGTCGGCGAGGATCATAGCATGTACCTTGACGAAGAGCAGCAAGGGGAATGTACATCAAGTATGTCCGCATGGTGATATGAGAAATCTTCCACCAAGGTACCAACCAACGGATATTAACTTTAGAGCATGAGTGGATCCAGTCGACCCAGTCAGCATATGAAGAAGCAGGATGGAGTAGCTTCCTAGCAGAATGATGACGTGGCAAGTATCTGGCAAAATCCATGGAGGGAGTATCAAGCAAACAAAGACGCTCCTGAAGCCAAATTTGTGAAGAAAGAATTAAAATAATAAAAAAAAAAGAGTCCGCTAAGTTGAAAACCCGCAAGGTCAGCTTAGGCAAAAATTAGGACAGCTCGCTAGTTCCGAAAACCCGCATGGGCAGACTAGGCAAAAGTTAGAGCGATAAAAAGAAAAAAAAAACCTAAATTGAAAACCTGAAAGGGTAGTTTAGGTAATTACCTGGAGCAGCAACGGACTCCCAGTCAGTCTCCTTGACAATCCCGATTTAAATCGGTCTAATCCAACTAAGGTCTCGGCTAAGATCACAGGTACCGGCGGCAAGCCCCCTTCCATTTGGTCCATAATATCCAATACTCATGGATCAATATCGCCGTCAGAAGAAACAAGCAAGAATTGGCCGAGCAAGCTAAGACAAAGCATGCGTCCCCATGCCTTAGTAGGAGCCAAATGAGAGAAACAAAAATCAATCAAAGGAGCAAGTATAATTTTTTCACCTTTCATCAACTGAAGAACTTTGGGTTTTGGAATTTGAAATAACATCTGCATCTTCTATTGAGTTTTGAAAATCAATGTGGGTAACTCCATTTGTTGATTATTGGGATGTCCAAGGATGGCCTCAAATTCTTCAATCAAGGGACATATTTCAAAGCCCTTAATTCTAAATACCCTAGAATCCGTATCCCAAAAGGAAGACATGGCATGTAAGAAGGAGTGGTCCAATTTGACAATTTGAAAACATTTTAAAACATCAAGCTTTGACCATGAAATTTGCTTCCAATGGATGGCATCCATATTCTTAAATAGAATTTTTATTTTCTTTAAATGGTGCTCGGTCATGGTTGATGAATAAAGGAGAATTAAAATTGCTAAAAGGAGTCTTCACATTGAAAGAGAGAGATTTTTGGTTTATGAATTAAAAGGGGAATGAAAGGTGATTTACATAAAAGAAAACAAACCTTTTCCAAAATTGAAATGGAAAAGATGATGGGAAAGGATAAGACCATATGGCATAAGGAAAGGAAGTGACAATTTCCTTTACCACATTGGATTTGGTTTAGCAAATAAGGTGGATATTAATGATGATGTACTATATATATATATATAAAGAAAAAAAATTGGCAGTAATGGAAAAAATGCAAAAAAAAAAAAAGAGGATTGCAGTAAAGAGGAAAATTGTATATTTTTCATTATTGTACAATGTTTTACAATATTTACATATCACTAAGAGGGTGGTGATAGGTCACCAAATAAAGACCTGAAAAAGTCATCGCCTGTTGGAGGAGGGGGCAAATTACTCGTCCCGGGATCACCTGAAGTATAAGCACTAAAATCCTTATTGCCTTGGAGTTCCAATTTGTCATGGTCTTCATCAGAAGCAGACGAAAGGATCTCATGTTCCTCAATCTGGGGGCCTCTCGATGAAGAAGCACCGGGATCCCTCATTCCCTGAAATCGAAAGTCTTAGAAATTTTGTTCGGATTGATGATATAAATTTTCAAAATGAGAAGCCTGCTGACGACTTGCAGCCAACTCTTCTTGAAGTTTCTTATTTTGTTCTTCGAGCATCCGCTGTGAGCCAAGAAGGGAAAAGGTAAGAGCATACATATAGCATAAACTATTATGAAATAAGAAACGTACCAGGTAGTTCATATCAATGCCTTACGGATGAGATGGCATATCCGGCTGGCTAGAATGAGCAAACGAAGGAGCAGTGAAAAAGGTCCAGCCTCATGATCAAATGAGCCAACAACCTGCAACAATCATTAAGAAATCAAAGAAAGAAAAAGCAGTTGTAAGGGAAAAGTGATAAAAGTTTTACCTGAGAAGTACTAGCCCCGAGATGTGGAACAGACTCTCCTGCATCTCCGTGATGCTCCTCCTCATCTCTACCCTCATTTTAATCGAAAATCTCCCGTACGCCGACAGGGGATACATCAAAGTGCAAGAGTCTCATTTGAATAAAACGGACATAAAATGGACCTGGTAAATGGAGAAATGACTCGGCATCATAACCATACCGGGCCGACCACCATGCATCCTCCGGCATCGACATAATATTTAAAGTATATTCTGGGATTTGCATCAGAAACCTCCGTTGCTCTGGACGGAGAAACCATTCGTAAACTCTCTCCCTGAGAAACCAGCCACTGGACACTGGGCAAGCAATAATTCGGCGAGAATGTTGGAAAGATAGTGCAGCCCTCATCAAAGGAGACCAATTTGCTCGCTCCTCTGGGTTCCACCAGACCAAATTCACATGCAAAATAACATAAGGTAAGTAAAACTTTCACATAAAATTTAAAATATACTAATGTTATTTTACCTGATCCCAGGTTAAGCGACTCAACACAAAGCGATGAGTATGCATATAATGAGAGCCGGGAACATCCACACGATTGGACAACCAGTAATTTAATCTAGGATACCCGATTCTCTCTCGGGAAATGCTGGGTACCCTCACGAGGTTGTGTTCATATGCCCATATCTACAATAAAAATAAAGATCACATTCATGCAAGAAAAGAGGGAAAAGACATTGGCGGAAGAAAGAATACCTCGACAACCACCATCAAGCCGACAAAAGAATTCTTATTTCGGCAAAGCTTATCAAGGTCGTGGTAAAGACATGAGAGACCAGCTTCACCCCAGCCAAAAGATGGTACCATTCTAAGATAAGAATGGGCACTCAACACTGACAAGTGAATGGATGATTCAGTGCTGTCTAAAATGGTCGACCCGAGCAAATATAACAAAAATCCTTGAGCATACTGTTCAGCCCTGTTTCTGCCAATCCGACCTTCGTAGTTAATCCAATAACTGTGAATCGGCTCGATTTTTATCTTAAAAGGCCCTTTATATGACGGTTCCATACTAATTAATTCCTGAATTTCTTCAAATGTTAAAATTTCATTGGTCAGATGAACCGGAGCACCATCATATCGAAGGCCAGTTATGGCAGTAAAATCGACCGGACCAATTGTCATCTCCCCAATGGGCAAGTGAAAAGTGTGGGTTGTATCCAGCCATCGCTCTGCAAGCGCCTGGACTACGCTTCGGTCTATATGATATTCTTCGAACGGCAATTGTAAGATGAACTGCTCAAAGCCGCAATCTCAGATAATCCGCCTTACCCGAGAAGGCACTACATCATACCATTGTCGGGTTTTATAAATACACCCTCCGGCCCGAACGACACAACGATCATGCTAACACAGACCCAGGTAAGTTAATACCAGGTAAGTACGTGTTATTCTTTCTATTTAAATTAATTTATTTTTCAAAATAACAAAAAATAATAATAATAATAATAATAATAAAATAAAAAAATGATAATAATTATATATATATAATCATCAATCAAATCAATCAAGAGAAAAAGAAAGAAAAATAATTACCTCGCTCTTTGGGTTGGAACTGCGATGGAGCGGCATCCCGGCCAGTATATCTAGATTTTCGTCTTCATGATGCCGAATAAACTCCAATAACTCGGCATTAGAATAAGTCCACGACCTCGAAGCATGCATTATTTTTGAAAAATATATGCTGAAATTGAAAAGAATTTGAGAGAATTACAAAATTGAAATTGAAATTGTGAAATGAAATGAAGAATTGATGGCCTTTTATAGAGGAACGGCAAGCAAAAGAAAATAAATTCAAAACTATTCATAAATAGTAAATTTTACTATTCATAAATAGCAAATTTTATTATTCATGAATAGTAAATTTTACTATTCATAAATAGTATTACTATTGATAAATAGTAAATATTACATTAACAGTGACTACACAGTAAATAAATAGTATTACTATTGATAAATACTATTTGATACTATTTGTGAATACTAAAATTACTTTTTCCAATAGTAAATACTATTTGATACTATTTACGAATAGTAAATTTACTATTTATAAATAGTAAATAGTACATTAACAGTGACTACACAGTAAATAAATAGTAAATTCATTTATTCATTTTAATCATTCAAATAATTACAGGTATATAAATATTTTTACACCCAGGGGGCAATAAGAAGACATATGCCTAAAAAATTGGCTAAATTTTTTTATTAGCTCGGGTCCAGAACCCAAAATTTTCTTTAGGTCCAAAACCTATAATTTATCCTTGAGTCCAGAACTCGAATCGGGTCCAGAACCCAAATTTTTCTTAGGTTTAGAACCTAGAATTTATCCTTGAGTCCAGAACTCAAATCGGGTCCATAACCCAAATTTTTCTTAAGTTCAGAACCTAGAATCTCCCTTGAGTCCAGAACTCGAACCGGGTCTAGAACTCAAATTTTTCTTAGGTCCAGAACCTAGAATCATCCATTGAGTCCAGAACTCGAACCGGGTCCAGAACCCAAATTTTTCTTAGGTCTAGAACCTAGAATTATCCTTGAGTCCAGAACTTGAATCGGGTCCAGAATCCAAATTTTCCCTAGGTCCAGAATCTAGAATCATCCATTGAGTCCAGAACTCAAACAGGGTCCAGAACCCAAATTTTCCTTAGGTCGAAAACCTACAATTTATCCTTGAGTCCAGAACACAAATCGGGTCCAGACCCCAAAACCTCAACCATCTCAAAAATTAAGTCTTATTGTTTTTCACTCTCTTTTACTAAAGTTTCAGATTTTTCAAGCAGGGGGCAAACTGTTGACCCTTAATTTTTTACCCAATCCGGTCCAATATGTTTTATGTAGTCCAAAATGATTTTTGTTGTCTAATTAGTCCAAAATAATTTTAATTAAATAGTTTTTACTTTATTATCTAATTTTTATTAATAAAAAATAAAAATAAACAAATAAAAATAAAAATCGAAGTCGAAAAAATCGGCGACGAAAAAATTTCGCCCGCAGGAATTTCCTGCAGGCGACGCGCCCGCAGGCCCACTGCCTCGCCCACTGCCGCAGTTTCCTGCGGCATATTTTTTTCACCAGTGCATTTTTTTCTGCGGCAATTTTTTTCGACAGTGCAATTTTTCCGACGCAAAATTTTTCGAAACCTAATTCAATTAGGTTTTGGTTTCCTTTTCTTATTAATATTACTTGGCGTGATTAGATAAAATTATACATAGAAAAACCTCTATAAATAAGGACCAAAGGCAATGAAAAGAAGGGAGCCGAAACCAACAGAAGCTTGGAAAATTTGAAACCAAATCAAGAAAGAAAAAGGAGCAATTCAATTTCCTTTTTTTTCTGAATAGCAGGGACACGATTTAAGCAATTCAAAGGCAGCAATTGTCTTTGTTATTGTTCATCCAAGAAGAATTATTTTTGGAGAATCAACAAAAGGAGGTATGAGATTGTAATTCCTTTTTTTTTTCACAATAGCTAAAACTAGGGTTTTTGTGTTTTTCAAAAGTTAAAATCTTAGAACTTTAATTTAGTTTTCCAAAGTTAAAAATACTAATATGTTACTTTATTTTCCAAAAAGACTAAAAATTGTTATTTTTACCTCTTCAAAGTCTTAAAACCTTAATTAAATATATTTTTCAATAAAACCAATATTTGATTCTATTTCTTTCAAAACTTTAAACTAGGTTCTGTTTCTTTCAAAAAGCTTTTAAAAAATATCTTTTCTACTTATTAAAATTTTAATCTGTTTGTTTAAATTCGTAAAACCTCATGAAATCACCAAATTGTCTTTCTAAACCCTAATTCAAATTCATCACCCGAGACCCTAATTTTAAATCCTAAAACCCTAAATCAACTTCCAAACTTAAAATAGTAAATCTTAACCCCTTTAAAACCTTAAACCCTAACTTTTTCTAAACCTTAATACTTTAAAACATTAAAAAACCATAAAAACACAAATACTTTAAATTTTACACAGTAGCTTGAAATCACCATTTAAAACCATGAATCAAAAGTATTTTAAAGTGTCTAAAACCCTAGTTTCATGATTTCACCATTCAAACCTTAATTTGTTTAATCAAAGAGTCTTACCAATATTTTAAAACATAAAACCCTAATCTATTTTAATTCCATAAAAAGTCACAGTAGCTATAATTGGACTTTTATTTGCTTTATTCAATTCCATATTTGATTATGTTTTGATTTATTTCTTATGCTTTAATTTATTTAATTTCAATACTTGATTTATTTAATTTATCATGGATGGATGTTTATTTTATATTTTGATTAATAGCTTTGATGAATGATTTATTTATGATGAATGATTATTTACTTTTATCAATTAATTTAGATTTCCAAAAGTTGTAAGAGGTATGTTTCCACTTGGTGGGTACCTCATTAGTTAAACATCATGCAATTTAATTTGCTTTTCTATTTTAGAACCTATGTAAAGGGCATATTTCTACCTTTTGGTGGATGTCCTATTTAGGCATGTGATGTAAGGACATGTTTCCATCCTTGGATGGTGTCCATTTATTTGCTTTGTTTGGACCTTGCTTTGATTTTAATATATTTTAATTATTGTATGTAATATGGATAATGTTGTTATATTTAAGAATTTTATAATATTAAGACCTGTAAAGGAGGCTGGTTCCAATGAACCAGGCGTTGTGGGGGTGCTGGGCTATTTCTCACCTTCCCCACACGTACCCAACTTTTCGAACCCATTAGGGGGTTGGAGATTCCTTAGGAATTGAGTCATCCACCCCTTTCTTTTTCCCGGCCCATCCGGGTGGCGACTCTATTTTCTCCAGACTTAAGTCCGTGTTCTCTAAGGCCCCGAGCCTAAACAGTGCCAAAGTCGCAAGAACCATTCCACCGGGAGTGGGGGCCAAAATTCCCGTTCACAACAATGTCTAGATCATTTCTCCTTTAAAAAAATAGAGTTTAATTTCACCTTAAAAGTTTATTGAAGCATGTTCTAAGACTGACTATAATCTAGACACAGGTAATTATGCAGGAGCCCTCTCTAAGTAAGCATACATAGTTCCATTCTATAGAATAATTCCCTCACCTAGTAAATCATGATGCTAGATACCCTAATTTATGAATATCAAGGTAAACTCATCATTGGTTGAACATTATAATGCCAAAAGCCAATAAAATTATAAATTCAACAAAAGTAATTTATTCAAATAATTTTAATTTGAAAAACATAATTATTCCAATAAAATACCAAAGAAAATGAAATAACATGACTAACATTTAAGCTAAAAAGGGGAAATTTTGTTGAATGAAATTTCTCCTTACTTCACATCTTCAACACTCCCATTTTGAAAGGAGGATAAGATAGAATCTTCCTCCAATCCTCCCCCCACCATGAAGGTTGCTGGTGGTGGCACTCTGTTAAACTTAGGCAAAGAATTATCTTTCGTGCTAGGCTTATCAGGTTCAGGTAACTTTCCACTATCAATTAAATTATGAATCTCATGTCTTAACCTCAAACACATGTCCATCTCATGCCCTTGCATTTGATAAAATTGGCAAAATGCCTTAGCATCAAAGTTAGGTGGAAGAGGATTAGGCAAAGGATGAGGAGTCAAAGGTTGCAACAATCCCTTCTTTTGTAGCTTATTGAGAACCTAAGACATCGGCTTCTCCAATTCTAAAAACCGCTTCCTTCCTTCTTGACCAGTGGCATTAACATCAACTATCTTTTGAGTACTCTGATTACCGGACTGATAGTTCTCTTTCTTATCCATTCTTGCTAAAAAGCGGTTCTTCTCCCTTTCCCACTCTTCAATTTGCAAACCATCTTGTAGAAGGTCTTTGAAATTCTGGATAAGTGTATGAGACATCCTTTCATGAAGACTAGGCAACACCCCTCTCACAATCATCCTAATCTGATCTAATTCATCAGGCCTCCTCTTGAGCAATGCAACCTTATTTCTCCACCTCTTCACATAGTCCACAAAGTTCTCATTTGGCCTTTGTCTAGTGGACTCAACTTCCAATAAAGTAACCTCCAATTCTGCATTATACCCATATTGTTGAATCAAGGCCTTGTATAGTAAATTCCATCTCTTTTGAGTATCATCCTCCAAGGTTTTAAACCAGTTTTGGACAACAAGGTCCAATTAGAGCATGAAGTACCTTAGAGTTTGAGCCTTAGTAGCTCGGACATACTGCATAGTAGTGATATACTGCTTCACATGGAGATAAGGATTTTCAGTTCCATCGAACTTTGTGAAGGAAGGCATCTTGAACTTGTACGAGACCTCTTCATCTAGCTCAAACAACTTGTCGACCTTCGATATTTATTCAATTTTTAGTTTTTTTTCAAATTTCTTTTCCAGATGAGCAATCATCTTCTCGACATCAGCAGATTTAGCTTTCTTTTCTGTAGTCTTCTTTTCTTTCTTGTCCTCTTGTTGATCTTGGTAGTACTGTTCCCAGTCGTCATCGTCTATAGCTTTTTCGTATTCATCAAAGACCACTTCGACTATCTTAGCCATTCCCTTATCCTTTGGTTTCATTGTGCTAGCAAATGCCTCAGTTGCGTTCCCCAAAAGTGTAGTCAGTTGGTTCCTCATAGTCTCAGTCAGGGCCTCCTTTAACTCTTTCATCTTGGCATTGAGGGTGTCGTCCATTATCCTTTGAATTTGCTCGGAATCCATTGCTTTTGGTGAGAAGCTAATTGAGTCGCTAGTGGATTCTACATCACTATCATAAGTTGGGTTGTCGTACACTTTTGAACTATTGTACTCCAGGTTTTTGAGCCAGAAAGGATCAATGATATATTATGCAATGTGTGTATGTATGCATGTATGCACAAACAACAAACGAACACAGGTAATTAGGACGTCCTTCCAACCTTATAACATTTACACACGAATGACGAGTCTCTTTCTCTAGGTATATGGCTAACAAAATACCAACATGGAATATTTTGTTCTCTAAAAATTTCCTCATACGGTTTTAACTAATAGTTATATTTTCAAACATGAAAATCAGTTCATGATGATTCCTATTAATTAGGCTTTAATCCATCCAATCAAATAAAATAGTTTTTATACTATATTGGATTAAAACTAAATTAAGAGGTTTATTATAAATAGATTTCTCACTTGAAAAAGTAACTAATGATTCATGCCAAAAATAAGCCCATCATTAATAGTTCTTAGTATAAGCTGGGCTCACAATTGATTTTTAGTATTTCCATAATTGACCTAAATATTTGTAAGCTCTTTTGTAATCGAAAAATAATTTTGTTTTAAAGCCCTTGGGCCATAAGGCAGAAAAATATTTTTGACCCATCTTGAAATATTTGAGATTTTGGTCTTTTAAAGGGAAAAAAAATTATTTTTGAGCTTACAATATATGTAGGCCATATTAGAAAAAGAACAAACCAAATAAGCCATGATTTAAACCAAGATAAATTAACCATAGTCAAACAACAAGTATTTAGGGTAAAAATCTAAGGAAAATAGCTAAGTCAATTACATGAGCTTAAATATTTAGGATGAAAGGTTTTAGGCTTTCATAGCAAGCATATACCAAAAGGTACAAGCCTATAAGTGGTTATGCTATGCTCGATCTCCATACCTTGAGTGAAAGTATGGTATCTCTTACATAACATAACATGGGTAACACGGGCGTCCTAACTCACACACACAATGCAATTTAAATGATGCAATGGATAATATTATAATAAGAAAGAATAAAATAATATAAAAACCAATGGAATCAACTTCTCTTGTCCCCAGCGGAGTCGCCATTATGAGCAAGAATTTTTGCCCCCACTCCCATGTGGAATGGTTCTTGCGACTTCAGCACTGTTAGGCTCGGAGCCTTAGAGAACACGGGCCTAAACTCAGAGAATATGGAGTCACCACCCGAATGGGCAAGGAAAAATAGAAAGGGGTAGATGACTCAACATCAAACCTTAATATCATATTTTAAGGCATTCTCAACATCAAACCTTAATTTAACAACACTCCTACAAAATTTCAAAAATTAAGTCTTTCCTTACTTTAACTTAGCAAATCCATATTAACGCATTAAATTATTGTTTTGAGTTTATTTATATCATTACAAACATATTTTAGTATGTTTAAACCAATTACATTAATTAACCACATGTTTATGTTTAAAACCCTAAAATGGCATAACCTTCACCATTGAAGGATCTCCATTTCAACTCAATCCAATTATCATTTCAATCTTATTTCCACCACTTATATCATTAAATAACATGATTTAAGCACTAAAATCAAATAATTAGTCATTCTTTAAAAATTCACTTTTCCAAAACCCTAAATCAATACTACCATCTTCAAACTCTATCCAAACTTAACTAAATCCTTCATTTGATTTTAAAATTCTTGTTTATGTATCAAAACAACACATTTGGAACCAATTTGTACAATTAAAACTCATGATTTCAAAAACTCAAATGTTCCATACCCCTAAGTTCTCTCTCTTCATCAAACTCAACTTAAATTCAACCATTTCTTAAATCTAACCTTAAAATCATTGTTAATCACTTAAAATAACTTCATCCATATCCAAATAGATAATTAAATCTTAGAACTTCAAAAACCCAAAACACACATATTCAAACTTTCATGAAAATCCAAAGAAGAAGTGAGTAAACTTACTAATTAAAGAGGAAAACCTTAAAAATCCACTTGAAACTTTGTAAGTATTTCAATTAAATGAGTTTGGAAGAAGCAAATCCCTTTCTTGAAGCCATGAAAGTCGGCCTTGAAGGAAAGAAGAAGAAGATGATGAAAAAAAATGATTTTCTCTTTCCTCCCACTCACATTTTCAACCTTATATATATTATTATTTTAATATATTTTTAATTAATTAATTATTTATTTATTTATTTAATTAAAACCCCAAAATATTATCTTCCATCCAAAATTATTTATTTTTGAATTATTTTATTAATTTTAAATTTCTGAAGATTTAATTACCAAAATACCCTTTTACTTTGACTTTTCTTTTAAAAAGTGTTGACTTTTATATGTTGTATATATTTTACATATATATCACATATATATTCCACTTTTTCATTTAAAATCCCTTCATTTTTTATTTAAAGCCATTAATTTAATTTATCCATTTAAATTATAATTTATTTTATTAAATTTTCAAAAATTAGAACTTTTCAAAAAAATTGGGATATTACACATATGCACAAGTAATGTGTATCTTATATACACATCAAATGTACCTTATATGTGTATTAAATATATTAAGTATGTAATGTATTAATCCAACATATACAATTAATATACCATATGTATATGTTATATATACTCTAGATATATATATTGAGTTTATATAAAATTTTATATCTCCAAAATCACGGATGTAATAGTGAGAATGATCCAGCACTCCCACAACGTCCGGTTCATTGAAACCGGCCTCATTTTTAGGTTTTAACATTATAAAATTTTTAATGATAATGATATTATCCATATCAGATGCAATCATAAGAATAAATAATTACTTTATTAAAATCACAACAAGTGTAAAATGAAATAAATGGGCACCCATACTAAATGAAAATATGCCCTTACAATGTCCAATATCCAAAAACTAAATAGTACACCCACTACTTGGTGAAAAACATGCCCTTTACATTAGTCCCCAAAATCTAAAATAAATTAAATTAAATTAAACCTAACTAATGAGGTACCCATAAAGTGGAAACATACCTCTTACATATTGAAAACTAAAATAATAATAAATCAAATAAATTAACTCATTCAACCATAAAATAAATCATCCATAACAAGCAAAATATTAATGAGTCATTCTTCATAAACATGAAATAATTGCATCTAGATTTCACTATTTAAATTAAACATACGATATATAAAATTAAGGCTCAATATATGAATTAGGGTTTTGGTGATCAAGCTAGGGTTTTTAGGATTTTGGAAAACAACATTGGGATTTTACGGTTTTAGAGAACAATATTAGGGTTTTAGGGTTTTAGAGAATAATATTAGGGTTTTAGGGTTTCTGAGAATAATATTAGGATTTTAGGGTTTCTGGACTTTAGTATCAAGGTTTTAGGGTTAGTGTTTTGGGATCAAGGTTTTAAAGTTTGAAGTCTTAGTTTTGCAAATTATGATTTTGAGATTAGGGTTTGATGCTTAACGTGATCAAAGTCATGTGTAGTTTAATATTTAGTATTGACTACAATGATTATAAACTTATAAATACTTGAATATTTTTAGATGAAACAAATATAGAGAGCCAAACTAATTATTAAAATAACTCACTGAATGAGATTATAATAAAATAATTATTGTGAGTTCAATTTAATTAATCACGAGAATCAAATCTCCATTTTGTTGGTTCCTCCAAATATAAATGTTGAATCCAATCTGAGTTACTACCTGAATCTATCTTCTTTTTTTGTTGGAACGAAGCAAACTTGGTCACTGCCTCTTTCGTTGATATTCAAAGTCTCCAAAAGTCCCAAAAAAAAAAGTCCTCTCTCTGTTTTTAATCGTGTTATTTATAGGCAATTAAAAAAAATAAAACCTAGTTGATTCAAGAAAATATATTAAAGCTTTCGAATTAAAAAGGGTTTTGGCAAAATTGGTCAATGGGCTAGCTTGCGGGCTGCAAAGGTGTCGACATACGAGCATTGGGAGAGGGCAAGCAGCTGCATTGGGAGAGCTGGGCTCGCAATTCGCCTCAAGTCGCCGCAGGCTAAGGCTTGCGGTGAATTGCTGAGTGAGCAGCAATTCGCCAGCAATTCGCCTCAGGCCGAATTGTCTTGCCACGCAACCGTTGCCACGTGTCTTTCACCGATTCAACCGATTTTTTATTTTTATTTTTATTTTTTATTTTATTTTTTATTAAAAATAAATATTATATTATAAATAAATATTTATATATTTTTTATTTTATATATAATATTATTAAAATAAATAATACAAAAATTATTTTACATTATTTTAAATCTTTAGGTTTTACTTCTAATTAATGTAGGACTAAACTTGGTCAAAAAATAAGGGTTTATAGAAGGGTATTCCATGTGCACATGTTATATGTGCTATGAACTATAGGCAAATTAATCCAAAAGATTCCATTGTCCACTAGTATTATAAAGAGACCTATAGGAAGGCATATACCCATTTCATTCAGCCCATTCCTAACTTGAAATTATGGGGGGAACGAACACATCTAGCTATTGAACCTCCATCAATGAAACCTATGCCTGACAAAGAAGGATAGGTATGAGACAAAGAAGGTTGGATCATATACAAGGCATGAAAGAAGCATGACATGTTCAAATTGAAAAGAAAAAGGTCACAATAAGAAAGGTTGTCCAAGTCTAAGTTAAGTAATTGTAAGACTTTCTTCAATTCTTTCGAATTTATGTTAAATGGATTTATTATGACAACTGACTGTAGTTTCTTGCTTTGTTAGTTTGCCAAAACAAGAAGACCTATTCCAAGCAGACCTTCATGTAAACCTGGTCCAAGCGTTGCTTCATGTCAACATAGTCCAAGCATACCACCTGCTCAAACTAGATTAATGACATCTAGATTCCCTAGGTCAACAAGTAATACAAATGATGTAACCTGGTGTAGTCAGCCACCTGCAATCATTCAATCACAAAATAGTATAACATCAAGGATAAGTGATTCTTGCTGTGTAGATTGAATATAGTTACTACTTGTGTTTGAATTGTTGAAATTTATTTTTGTTTTGATTTAATCTAAAAGAAACAATATGGGATGGGTGGTGAGAGTGGTGCTAAAACCAATGAAGGTATAGGCAAAGGCAGAGAAGGAGTAGGGAGAGGAGGAGGAGTTGTAGGCAGAGGAAGTGAAGTTGCATATGGAGGTGCTCAAACTGGGGAAAAAAGGCCAAGGGACAATTTCAATTATGGATATGAGATCATAACTAATGCAAATTATGGAGAAATTCTTGAATGTGTAAGCCATTTATTTGAACTTTATCTTATTTTACATGTTTCGTGTGAAAAGAGTTTGATTGATTTTCACTTGTTATGCAGAGTGGTACTACTATAAGGGTTATGTATAAGCCATGAGTTAGGTTTAAGAGTGCTGCTGCAACGAATGTGGATTTAGGCTTCAATCCAACTGGCATGAAATGGAAGGGTAATAAAGCTATTACTTTAAGGGAGTTAGTAGAGGAGCAAGCACACAATCTGATGCTTACAAGATAACATGCAAAACATATGAATTCAATGCGACCCCTAATATGAATAGTGCTCTAATGTGCATTATGCACAATTTCTAGTGAAAAACAAAGTTCTTGTATGAATTGAATATAAATTTATTTTTGTTAGTTTTTTTATTTCATTTTGTTTTTCCACAACTTAGCTAAGTTGATGTATTGAAAAAGGTTGTTGAACTAGAATATCTATGAACAATCTGCATTTTTAATTTAATGAAATTCCTACTTTGGATAACAATTAGCTCTTCTTTTTTTCATCTGTCATTTTAAAAACAGCCATTAACCCCAATCACAATCCATTTTTTCATATTGAGATACAATAGAACATAAATGCAACAAACTCCTAAAAGAAGACATCAGTGTCAACACTTGCTAGTAGGAAAGATCCCTTGTACACCCAAAAATCTATTGCATTTAAATGCCAAGCACAAATCAAGACTTTCAGTACCATATGCCAGCAAAAACACAGTATCCAACCAAGGAAACAAGCCCTTTGTAAGCAATAGACTAGGGAGCTATTAGTTTGATAAAAACCAGAAAACTTGACAGTATAGGTCCTAAACATAGTTCCAGCCAGTTTTTATTTCAAGAATTCCTGAAAACTAGACCAGCAAGGGAGGAAGTTAAACAAATTCTTGCACCAACTCAGGCAGAGACCAAACACTCCAACTAGTCTACTTTATACTCATGCATTGGCTACAAGTTAGTTAACCCAAACTAGTAGAACCTATCAAAGATAAAAACTCAACAAAATAGGTATTTCAGAATAGTATGTTCCTTCGTGCCTCAACACACTACAATCATTTCATGCAAAGATAGATGTACTAAAGTAATTAGGATAAGAATGAAGTAATAGAATCATTATTAATTAAATAATACACAATTCAAAATTCATTCAACAATAACTTGGTTGTTACATCATGTAACATAAAATAATAGGGTGTTGCATATTGAGCAAACCTATACTCCCATTACAATCAACAACCTAGTCTAAATATTTTCCATTACAAACATAATCACAACAAAAATCACAACATAGATACATAATTACTTACACTAAAACAAATCATAACAAACACATATATATGAACCCTATCAAAGCAAAAAAACAAAATCCCCAAATTTTCATTCTTCTGCTCCTTTATTTTTGTAACACCCCGATACCCTATATAAGTACTATACATATACCTAGTATACATACAGTAAGTATATAAAGTATAAGGATGTCACTTTTCGTTACCTTTTAAAAACCTGTAACAGAGTTCTAACCACAATACGTTAATTTACATAACATTTACAAAATCATTTTCTTTATCAAAACTTTATTTATACATATAAATATCATCTCGTCAGAAATACATCAAAATTAAAAGTTATACATGTATGCATTACCCTCTAGTTGGTCTCGACAAACCTTTACCCTTCTCGTGGCATAACGAAAGACTTTGCATCTTCCACCAAGCTACCTGCGCGATTACACATACGCGCTAAGCCCGAAAGCTTAATAGTACAAATATAAAATATAAACATACATTATAGATATTCTATTATATAATGATATATCAATTCAATGTACAATTAGTTCTTATCATGTTTTTCCTTCTTAATTGCAACTTTCATATATCTTGACTAATTTCATATATTATATACGTATATACAAAACATTACCACCAACCACAATCCAATACTAATACTCATAATCAATTCATCAATATACATACATTATATATATCATACCAATCAAGAGTCACATTTCCAAGGAAGACAATCCTTATCACCAAACATAATTCCTCATTAATACCCACAATCAATATACACATCATATATCGTACTTCACAACATTAGTTTGTTCACAATTCATTAATCATAAATCACATATCCAACAAAGGCAATTATTATTACCAACCATCATCCATCACTAATATCCATAATTTATATATTTCATTACTCATTTATTTCAACATTTATATATATCACATTTACAACAAATGACATACTCGGGCCCAAAAGACACTAATATGCTATTCGACTTTCAGAGTTAATGCTTTGGTTTAATTATCACATTTATCAATATCCCAACTAGGCTTCAAGGATTAAGTTCAACCAAGCTTCAAGGGGAACAAAGCATGCTAAGTATCAACCCAACTTGGCTTCAAGAACTCATCCAACCTAGCTTCAAGGGTTGTAACATCTCAATTAGGCTTCAAGGACTAGACCCAACCAAGCTTCAAGGGGAGTAAAACATGTTAAACTTCAACCCAACTTGGCTTCAAGGATCAAGCCCAACCTAACTTCAAGAGATTGTTACTATTAGGCATGCCACCAACAACAAAACTCTGAAAATGAATAACACATTAGATACACAATTCATTGATTATTTCATCATCAATATCATTTTCAATTCTCATCATCATTTAGGCAAACATGCCTCACATATCTCAATTGAATTATCATAGCCAATCACAATGGCTTCATATCACATTTGAGTTATCATTGCCAATAACAATGGCTTCATATCACATTTGAGTTATCATGGCCAATAACAATGGCTTCATATCACATTATATCTCAAATTACCTATCATGTTTCATCATTGATATATGCAACATCAATTACATTACTAAACAAACACATTATTAATCAATCATACCATATAGGCATGCTTCATTCAAATCATTCAAGCATACATAATCCATTTCATTGCACATGTATCTTAAATTCATTATCATATAATCCATATGTCCTTTTATTTCATTTTGATCATCATCATCAATCATGCTAACATCACATTTCATCATTTCTTAAGACACATTAACACCATTCATTATTAGAACATTTATCATAACAAATTGCATTATACATACCTTTCTTTTGGATGATCATTATAGCTTTCACACTATACAAATGACAACATTAGTAACATTGAATTAACAATATAATAATCTACTTAATACATTTATACCAAGGGTGTTAAGTCTCAAAATCATATAAAAGATTAC
This sequence comes from Garcia nutans, assembly GCA_947685225.1. Lineage (NCBI taxonomy): Eukaryota > Viridiplantae > Streptophyta > Magnoliopsida > Malpighiales > Euphorbiaceae > Garcia > Garcia nutans. The sequence goes on from CANTUV010000013.1 coordinate 34,544,544, forward strand.
ATTTATGTAAGTTTGTACTTACCTCAAGAACTACTCCCATCAATCTATACATTTCCTTTTCCAAGAATTCTTCACTTCCCAAATTAGGGCAAATCACCTTCTTTCAAAACCCTAATCCAAAGAATGATACAATCCATCAATTCCAATACAATTTATCACTTTTTAACCTCATTTCAAACCTTTATAACATACATTACAAACCAACTCTTCAAGCCAAAGCCCACGGCCGTGGCCAACTCAACCCCCACGGGCGTGGGTTAAGGGATGGTTCTGCCACACTTGCACCTACACTCCACGGCCATGGCTCCAAACAACTATGAATGGCCACGGCCATGGAACCCCAAGGCCACGGGCGTGGCATCCAAAATGCTACTGCCCCTCTTCCAAAATCATGTATTCTTCACTTCTAATTCCAACAAACACAAACAACTTGAAGATTAACAAGAATAATTAACTAAACTAAACATAAACAACAATTATCAACTCAAAACCCTAACACAAATTCAACACAACCACTTCCAACCTCATCACCAACTTAACTTCTCATCTATCAAGCAATTTAAACACTTAAAATCACATCTACAACAACTTAATCATACCATCATCAAACCACCATCCAACTCAAACATAACTTCAAATATAACAAGAGCAAACAAGAGAAAACTTACCAAAATGATGAAATTTCTTGAAATTCCAACTTGTATACTTAAGACCTTCCTTCAATTTGAGCTTGGAATCATCAAAACCCTCACTTGCTCTCTTGCTCTCTTGTCTCTTTGAGGAGCCGGCCACAATGGAAGAAAAGGAAAGAAAATCACAAATGAAGAGGAAAAGTCAAATTTCTCTTCTTCTTTAAATCTCCACCAAGCAAATTAAGTAGGAAAATACTAACATGCCCTCTTCTCATAAGCTTTCACTTACTATCATTAACATACCCTTTTAAGTAATTTCACATACAACAATTAAAATATCCTCTTCCCTTGACTTTCCATTTGACCAATGTATATGTTATATATATTGCCATATACACTACATATACATTTCTCTCTACACCTTATTTTCCTTTCAAAACAACACATAAACATTATCTTTAAATTTTCTTGATCAACTTAACAAATATACATAATCCACTAGCACCACAATATCAAAACTTCTAGGGCATAATTAGGGATATTACAATTCTCTCCCTCTTAAATAATTTCGTCCTCGAAATTATCAGTACCGTAACAATCCATTCTTAACAAAATACTATCTTAACTTCCATACGAAGTTAATTATATGTTGAAGTTATTATGTCATCAAACCATATAACTTCAATTCTCCCCTTTAGAATCAACTATCTTCTTTAAATTCCATAACTCATCATTCTAATTGTTTATATATCTTATTACTTCCTTGATCAAACATTCAAGAGAACTCATTACATTTCCTATTAATATCTTAATACAAGAATCAAATCATTTTATAGTACACTTATACTTTATCCAATCCTTATATTTAATATATATATATATATATTTTTTACCCCTTTGTAATTACTTTCTTAACTTTAACCTTAAAAACCATTGGTTTATCTCTGAGTATTAATTATCCCATCGTTACAATCACTGTCTAAAAAGACATTTATCAAACCTCACTGGATAACAAAATCCTTATTTTTCACAAATGGAGTTACTTCTTTAGCATGCTTTTCCCTTAACTTACATATTAATACATTACCTTTCAACTTATTTTTATAAATAATCAATCTTTTCCCCTTTTTATCATGATTTATAACTACTATAACTCCATTCATTCATGTTCAATCACACTTTACAATTTTACATCATATACATTTTCATGTAAGTAATTATACTCTCAGTACAACTATACATATGAAATTTCAATAATGATCCATAACCTTAGCCAGATCTATATCAATTGATCTATCTGTTACAATATACCCACGTTCCAATCTTGTTCAATTTCAACCAACAATTAATTTATTTAACTTATCAAGAAATTTCACAATTTTCATATATATATATAACTTAATTCCATTAGGGCAAACTTATATTCAATTCCTGATCTCTTCCGATCCATTTTCAGTCAAATCATCATGATAACAAATCACTTCATATTATCTTAGTAAAATTCCCATCAATTCTCATAATAATTATATACCATATTTACTATTTATAGTTCTTTCACTTAAAACTCAAATTCATTCATTTATTCATTTCATATCATAAACATATTCAGTATAACTCCCAATCACATTTTATATTTTCTCCCTTTTTAATATCTCCACATCTTTCATATCATTGTTGTTTTTATTTTGAGTACTTTTTGTTATATTATCCATAACTCAAAATATTTCCATACTTCCCTTTTCTCTCTCTACCTTCATATTATAACCAAATTCTTAACATAAAATGATAAGGTACAACCTTATCCATCACAACTTTGCACTATACTTCTCACACATAATTTTCAATTTCACCACATCTGTATTACAATCATTTTATCTAAGACCCAAATCCATGGATAACAAATTAATCAATCAATATACTGAACAAAACACATGACCTTAAGAGATTCATATTCAAGCCTGAAATTTTCAAATCAATTCAATTCTTTTATAATTTTATTCTCAATCTTTACAAATACAAGGCTAAGGTATCTCTCAAAAATTACATATTCCCTTCTTTACATTTTTGCTATATCAGAAGTTAACACATTCTAACTCCGTTTCAAACCAAGTTGCACTCGATTATATAATCTTTATTAACTTCAGTTATGTTCCAACAATATTACTATATGCATATTCAATCATATGCAGTTTCTATACAATTTCTATTCGTCACTTCATTTCTAATCTATTTACAATCTCTTATAATATATAATTGCCTAGAACTTTCCATATGTGAATATTTTGGAACTCTAAACATCATATGATCATCAAATTCAATGCTCAATATAGCAATTTTTCACTGTCCAATATTACTCAAGTCCATTTCATTCTCACTTCCATCACATAATCCATCTAGGTTTACACAGTTCAAGACCTAATCTTCCTTAGGTCCACTAATACATACAACATCATTTTCCATATCACTAATTCTATAATTATACCACATACATATTCATAGGTCATCTCATAATGTGATTCACATTTTTTTTTATATATATCTATCATGATTTCATTCATATTGAAAAACTCAATTCACCTATCATGTACATGTATACACTTAATTATAGGCTCTGATTTGTTTTCCTTTTTCATACATTCAATACCCATTTAATGTTTATCACTTTCTCTTAAACACTATCATTCTCATTCTCCCCATATGATGTAAAGTATTTATTCATACAACAACTATATATATATATATATATATTCTGACTATAATAACACTTCATATCCATCTCAGTCACATTCTTAAGGTGACATCTCTTTCACTTTTATCTTTAGAAGCATTTAATATGCTTCCATATCCATTTATACCCTTTGCAATAAAATGACTTAAAATAACTCATTTTCATTTGCTTATCCACTTCCCTTTTTCTTCAAAACAAATTCTCATTTTATCAATCATATTACTCAATTCATAATACTTTCTTATGCAATATTAGTCATTTCACCTAACTCATATATTGAATATACATTAAACCATCAATATTCAAATAATCTTTTTCAAATTCCACTAAAACTTTAACTTTTCAACTCACTACTTCGCTTAAACTTCAAATTGCCAAACTCATCTTTTCTTAACATCACTTTAACAACATCTTATATATATATATATATCACAAAGCAATATCAAAACATATAATTTTCACAATTATCAAGCTCATTTCAAAAATCTCAAACATCACATATTACCCTCATTACCATGAACTTTCACAATATCCTAACACCTCACATTTCAAACATTGAATTCACAATGTTTGCATTAAAACAACAATACCAATTTATATTTTTACTTAACCAATATTATCTCTTTTTCCTTTAAACAAAACCTTAACTGTATATATATATATATATATATATATCCCAACTTTACATAATCACACCTTGTCTCTACTAATCAACTCATTCAATATTAACAATTCGATATTATTTCCTCTGTCTAGCAAACTCAACATTAGCAAACCCAACATAAACTTTATTATAAAGAGGTTCAAAGTATAGAAGAAAAGTACATACTCTTATCTTGATTTGATTTTCAACTCATTTTCAACTTTATTCTTCTTTTCATTTCTTTATATTTCAATTCACATTATGCCCTACATAATATTGCTCATAAACATCAACATTACCTTCCATGTTGCACACAACATGACATTTTTCATATGCATCAACAATATGCATATATCACATTACATTTCACAATTCGTTTCTCATAATCAATTAGGCACTATGCCTCAATTATAATTCATTTCCAACATCATTGCCAACAATCATGGTTTCTCATCACATCAACATAGTATACACATATATCATCAACTATATTGAACATCTCATATAACACAAATATTCTACAATTCATATTATGCCACATCCGAGACCAACCTAGGTGTCAATGCATATGCATGTATTACAAATTTCATTTCAAAACTTTTCCTTTTTTTACTTCTATTTAAACTTTTCAAAAAAAATTTTTTTAATCTCACTTAGACCGAGAATCTCGAACCTAAGCTCTGATACCAAAATAATTGTAACACCCCGATACCCTATATAAGTACTATACATATACCTAGTATACATACAGTAAGTATATAAAGTATAAAGTATAAGGATGTCACTTTTAGTTACCTTTTAAAAACCTGTAACAGAGTTCTAACCACAATACGTTAATTTACATAACATTTACAAAATCATTTTCTTTATCAAAACTTTATTTATACATATAAATATCCTCTCGTCAGAAATACATCAAAATTAAAAGTTATACATGTATGCATTACCCTCTAGCTGGTCTCGACAAACCTTTACCCTTCTCGTGGCATAACGAAAGACTTTGCATCTTCCACCAAGCTACCTGCGCGATTACACATACGCGCTAAGCCCGAAAGCTTAATAGTACAAATATAAAATATAAACATACATTATAGATATTCTATTATATAATGATATATCAATTCAATGTACAATTAGTTCTTATCATGTTTTTCCTTCTTAATTGCAACTTTCATATATCTTGACTAATTTCATATATTATATACGTATATACAAAACATTACCACCAACCACAATCCAATACTAATACTCATAATCAATTTATCAATATACATACATTATATATATCATACCAATCAAGAGTCACATTTCCAAGGAAGACAATCCTTATCACCAAACATAATTCCTCATTAATACCCACAATCAATATACACATCATATATCGTACTTCACAACATTAGTTTGTTCACAATTCATTAATCATAAATCACATATCCAACAAAGGCAATTATTATTACCAACCATCATCCATCACTAATATCCATAATTTATATATTTCATTACTCATTTATTTCAACATTTATATATATCACATTTACAACAAATGACAGACTCGGGCCCAAAAGACACTAATATGCTATTCGACTTTCAGAGTTAATGCTTTGGTTTAATTATCACATTTATCAATATCCCAACTAGGCTTCAAGGATTAAGTTCAACCAAGCTTCAAGGGGAATAAAGCATGCTAAGTATCAACCCAACTTGGCTTCAAGAACTCATCCAACCTAGCTTCAAGGGTTGTAACATCTGAATTAGGCTTCAAGGACTAGACCCAACCGAGCTTCAAGGGGAGTAAAACATGTTAAACTTCAACCCAACTTGGCTTCAAGGATCAAGCCCAACCTAACTTCAAGAGATTGTTACTATTAGGCATGCCACCAACAACAAAACTCTGAAAATGAATAACACATTAGATACACAATTCATTGATTATTTCATCATCAATATCATTTTCAATTCTCATCATCATTTAGGCAAACATGCCTCACATATCTCAATTGAATTATCATAGCCAATCACAATGGCTTCATATCACATTTGAGTTATCATTGCCAATAACAATGGCTTCATATCACATTTGAGTTATCGTGGCCAATAACAATGGCTTCATATCACATTATATCTCAAATTACCTATCATGTTTCATCATTGATATATGCAACATCAATTACATTACTAAACAAACACATTATTAATCAATCATACCATATAGGCATGCTTCATTCATATCATTCAAGCATACATAATCCATTTCATTGAACATGTATCTTAAATTCATTGTCATATAATCCATATGTCCTTTTATTTCATTTTGATCATTATCATCAATCATGCTAACATCACATTTCATCATTTCTTAAGACACATTAACACCATTCATTATTAGAACATTTATCATAACAAATTGCATTATACATACCTTTCTTTTGGATGATCATTATAGCTTTCACACTATACAAATGACAACATTAGTAACATTGAATTAACAATATAATAATCTACTTAATACATTTATACCAAGGGTGTTAAGTCTCAAAATCATATAAAAGATTACATTTATGTAAGTTTGTACTTACCTCAAGAAATACTCCCATCAATCTATACATTTCCTTTTCCAAGAATTATTCACTTCCCAAATTAGGGCAAATCACCTTCTTTCAAAACCCTAATCCAAAGAATGATACAATCCATCAATTCCAATACAATTTATCACTTTTTAACCTCATTTCAAACCTTTATAACACACATTACAAACCAACTCTTCAAGCCAAAGCCCACGGCCGTGGCCAACTCAACCCCCATGGGCGTGGGTTAAGGGATGGTTCTGCCACACTTGCACCTACCCTCCACGGCCATGGCTCCAAACAACTATGAATGGCCACGGCCATGGCACCCCAAGGCCACGGGCGTGGCATCCAAAATGCTACTGCCCCTCTTCCAAAATCATGTATTCTTCACTTCTAATTCCAACAAACACAAACAACTTGAAGATTAACAAGAATAATTAACTAAACTAAACATAAACAACAATTATCAACTCAAAACCCTAACACAAATTCAACACAACCACTTCCAACCTCATCACCAACTTAACTTCTCATCTATCAAGCAATTTAAACACTTAAAATCACATCTACAACAACTTAATCATACCATCATCAAACCACCATCCAACTCAAACATAACTTCAAATATAACAAGAGCAAACAAGAGAAAACTTACCAAAATGATGAAATTTCTTGAAATTCCAACTTGTATACTTAAGATCTTCCTTCAATTTGAGCTTGGAATCATCAAAACCCTCACTTGCTCTCTTGCTCTCTTGTCTCTTTGAGGAGCCGGCCACCATGGAAGAAAAGGAAAGAAAATCACAAATGAAGAGGAAAAGTCAAATTTCTCTTCTTCTTTAAATCTCCACCAAGCAAATTAAGTAGGAAAATACTAACATGCCCTCTTCTCATAAGCTTTCACTTACTATCATTAACATACCCTTTTAAGTAATTTCACATACAACAATTAAAATATCCTCTTCCCTTGACTTTCCATTTGACCAATGTATATGTTATATATATTGCCATATACACTACATATACATTTCTCTCTACACCTTATTTTCCTTTCAAAACAACACATAAACATTATCTTTAAATTTTCTTGATCAACTTAACAAATATACATAATCCACTAGCACCACAATATCAAAACTTCTAGGGCATAATTAGGGATATTACAATTTTTGTTCCTTAACCATTATGAGCAAACTAATCATAATCGGCTTCAAATGATTAGGTGTTGGAGGATCTAACTAAAGAAAATGATCACAACATTTCCCTTATACACCATATCAAACCTTCTCAAAACAAAATTTCAAAATTAAATTGAAGGAACATAAAATTTTCATTACTGTAACTTACTCCATAATTCTTGCACTCAAAAAATCTACTCCCTAGGTTTGATGGTGTCTATGAATGCTTGATAATGGCAACCAATTCGCATGACAACGGGGCAAATCATATGTAAATAGATCCTTATTCATTATTTCAATAAACTGAAATAAAAGAAAACACTTTTAATTAAAGAGAAATTGGACCGAAAAACGTGATAGAGAGATAAAAGATGAAGAAATTTACTAGATTTTACCATAAAATCTCTAAATTTAAAAAGAATGAACAAATTAACCATCGGAGAGAATACGTAAAACGATAAAATATGAATTTTAGATTCCTATTATACACGTGTATGCATGCTCAGTTTTTAGTTGACTAAAGGGCTAATTATTATCAATTTAATATAATAGATGTCTTAGGACACTTTTAAAAGTATAAATGACTAATAAGATCTTTTAATATATATTTATGTATTAAACCCAAAAATAACGAGTGAATCCGCAAATTAAATGAGGAGAATCACATTTCCATTGAAATTGTTTTCGGGCAAAAAAACAAACATTAAGAATTTCAGTTGAAAAAAGAAAAAAAATTATTTGGACCTCTATATTTTTCATCAGATATGTGTAGATTAAAATGTTGGGTTAATTAATGAAGGTTTTAAAAAGGTAGGATGGTCCGTATGAGATAGTACACTCTCCAATCGTTATCCATTTCGTAGTTTGTCTGCAAATTGGCTAGTTTTGGATTAGAACAATTTCTAGCTGTGCTCTGTCTGACGTTGCAATTACTCATTTTCTTTTTAATTAATTAATTATTATTAATATAACGCAGAATTTTATTTATATTAAAAAAATGTAAACAAAGTACTTGTATTTGATTAGTGCATTGAAATGCCATTTTCGGTTGCAGATAGATAACTCTCTTTATATTTTTTCAGTTTCCGATTCAGATTCAAATAATTCTTGGCAGATCTGTTTTCGGCAAGATACTGAGATAAATGGGAAACGTAAATGGAAGAGAAGGGACAGATGAAGACGGAATAAACGGTGAATCAACCGTTCTCGCAGCCGCCGATTCGCATCATCGACCACCAACTGCTGCTGCTGTTTCTTCAGACTCTATGACTAATAATATTAGGACTACTGCTACTAACAATAATATTAATAATAATGCTAATACGCAGCCTCATAGCCCTGCTCGCGCCGTTTCCCCTCTTTTATTTGCTCCTCAGGTTTTTCCTCTTTCTTTCTTTCTTCATTTTTGAATTTTTGTTATGCATATGCAAATCGTACAAAACGCACCTTGGATTTGCCGGAGTGTTGACTCTGTTGATGGATATCAAAATTTATGGTTTTTCTTCTTTTTGCATTAATCGGTTTTGTTTCAATCTGTTTGTAAATATTTGAATTTTTTCATTTGGATTCATATTTGGAGTTGTAATTTAGTTTTTCTGTATTTTCTTTCTTGCTTTCAGTACTATTCTGTTGCATATTAACTAATTAGTAACAGTTTATTTACCATTTGTGCACTTATGATAGAATTAGCCTTTTTATTGTTGAGATAATGATTCAAATTTAAAATAAAAATGAATCAAAATTAGTTTTTATGAATTTGTTATTGGTTAATAGAATATTTATAAAATAAAATATACAGATTTTTCTCTATATTATCTTGATTTTGTTATATGTAAAGTCTATAAAAGGTTTTATTATTTTATTTTATAGAATAAGATAAATACATATAATATTTGCTTAAATTTCAACTTTGTTATATTCTTTCAAAATTCTAACATTTGGTATCATAGTATTTTTTTGATCTTTAAGTGACATGTGATAAAGAAAATGAAGAAGAGAAAAAAAGAGGAGCCTGTAAAGTTTTTGTAATAATACCCATGGTATACTCATGCCCGTAACCACAATCGTATCAATATCCTTCACTATAATCACAACTACAACTATATTTATAACCATAAACTATAACTATATTCATATTCATAGCCACAATCACAATCATGACCATAAGTATATTCAATGGACCATCAAGTTTATAAATTAAAATATGATTAATGTGATCTAAGCAAGTCTTTAAAAGGTAATATTGGATGAAGACCTTTCAAGTCTTTAAATTGAAAATGATAAAGATCAACATGTCTCAAAATTGAACAAGATGAAGTGTACGGCATGTTTATAAATTGTAATGAATTGAAATGAAGACAAATACATAATATTTGCTTAAATTCCAACTTTCTTATATTCTTTAAAATTCTAACATTCATTGTACAATAACAATATTTTGCAAGAAGTGCAAAACTCACTAGTCTGGAGAGGGAATTGGCAAGATATTAGTGAGAAGTTTGGTGTTTTCTTTTCTTTTCTTTTTTTTTTATCCCAATTTCATTTGCTTCTAGGAAAGGAATATAATAGATATGGTCAGACGATTATCGACTCCAAAGTGATCACAATATCAGTAAATGTGAAGCAGAAGGCAAAGTTGATCAAGAAAAGAGTGTGCGTGGGACAATAGATTTTTCCGTTAGGAAGAAAAGCTAGGAAACTCTACATCTATATCCTCAGTAACACAAAGGAATTTCAATGAGAAGTGCAGAAAGAAAATGGGTACCCCCATTTGAATTTTGAGATACATCTTGAAGCAATAGCAAGAATATAGAAGTTTTCCATCCCTGAAGAAATGATGCAGAAACCACTCTTCCTTGAGTGGCTTTGTATTTACAGCTCCAATACTTCTCATTGATGGCTTTTTGATCAACAAACAACTCCCAGTAATTTGACTAAATATTTATAACACCCAGGTGCAATCTTCCTGTTTAGGAACAGATTTATTATGGAGAGTTACATTGTTGTAGCATTTCCTAGCTCAAATTGCTTGACTAACTTGTCCATCATACACCATCTTCCTCCATTGTTTGATCTACTTACATAATGCTTCAAAAAGAACTGCTCTGAATGAGCAAACATCAACCTTGTCTGTTAATTGTTGGTGTTGGTAATATTCAGGGTCTAAACCCTTTGCTACTGCAGTAATATGGGACTTGGAATTATGAGTGTTGTGTATTTCGGATGATTTGAAATCTGAAACTTTAGTTACCCAAATTTTTATCCAAAAATATATTTGTCAGACTTCACATCTTGATTAATTACCCCATGCTTGGATTGTGAATGAAAAAAATGATGCCCATGTGCTGCACCAATGTAGATCTCTAGCCTTTGATTCTATGTAGAGGAGGATAAGTGGTGTTATAGAGATGTTCGCTAAGGCTACCATGGGCCATGAAGTCATAAACTAGGATCATTTCGTATTTTGAACTGCAATAATTGATTAGAGAGATTAAGTGAAGCTGTCAAAACTAAGACTGAATTTTCATTTTGTCTTGAACTTGTTTTCTCCCTGGTCTGAACCTGGGTTCAGTTGTTTCACAGCAATAGTACTCGTAGAGCCTTCATCTTTAATGATTCCTCTGTATGCATTACTGAAGCAAGCAACGCCCATAATACATATCTTGTTAAAGTTGTTTGTGATACTATTATCTCATGTAGTGAAAAGCTGCAACGAAGATTAGAAGGTAGAGATGAGTGGCGGGACTTGGAGATTAAAGAATTCTTGTGTTTTAGTCTTGGTTGAACAGCAAATAAGCAGAACAGAAGAGAGAGCTAAAAAAGGTCCAGTGCAGCATGACCAACAATCGACACAATTCTTATCAGATTAAGTTTTGTTTCTGCTGATTCAGCAGGAATACAATGTGGGTTTCTGAATCTATCAATTTGTATAATTTTTCTAAACAGTGAGCTTCTCTTTGTAATTAAGGGCAGTTTAGGGGAGTTTTGCACTATTTACCATTTTCTAAAACCTTAACTATGTCATTTGATTCATAGAATTTTTATTTTTCAATTTCATATTTAACAGCCATTCAAATCTTCTGTATTTACAGAAAAGTTGAAAGTTGAATCAAAGAGCTCACTGGAATTAGTACACAATATTATTTTAATATCTTTTACTTTCATCGATGAATGAGTCTGACGGGAGCTTTCAAGTTGTCAACATACATTTTTTTTCTGTTCATTTATCTACAAATCTGTCATGCCGCAAGTTCCTACCGTGGTATCTAAATGTCTTGCCCTGTGTTCTGACATGTTATGATCTGATATTGCGAACTTGTGAACACTTGTGGGATCTATATCGCATGCATTTGTCCATTTCATTTCAAATTTTGAAAATTAAAAAGCCTGATATAATTTTTCTGACTATTCTAGTTTCAATCCTATATAATATAGCTTTTGTAACTTAATCTAATATTGACTAAATTGCATCACTCTATTTGATTAACTCAATATCTCATTTTCCTTGTACATTTTCAGGTTCCTGTAGCTCCTTTGCAGAGAGTTGATGACCCACCTCTTCTAAATCAAATGTGGCATAATGAAACCCCTAGAGGAGTTGATCATCCTCCTGAACAAGGAATCCCTACCATTATCTCCTGGAACTATGGTGGTAATGAAGTGTTTGTGGAAGGATCTTGGGACAACTGGATGTCAAGGTTAACTAGCCACTTATTTTTTATAGAATATTGGAAAGATTAGGGCAAATTAAAATTAATAAAATAATGACCATTGCTGTAAAGGAAAGAATAACACATTATAATCTGCTTTTTTATTTCCGGTTGCAGGAAGCAATTACAAAGATCTGGTAAGGATCACTCTATCCTTCTGGTCCTCCCATCAGGTATATACCATTATAAGTTCATTGTAGATGGGGAATGGAGATATATTCCAGATCTTTCTTGTGTAGTTGATGAAATGGGCCGTGTTTGTAATCTTCTTGATGTTAATGTAAGTATCTATTGTTTGTCCTTGCACTTGAGACACTGGTTGGTCTTTTATTTTCTCTATAGAAGTTTCTCTCTTTCTTATAGAGAGTCTGATAGTCCTGAATTGGTTGTAATGTAGACTATTGTTATGACATAAGTACGTGTAAATTTGAAACTGGAAAATTGTTGCCCATGTTCACTAGGATCTGAAATCAGGCTGGAGACATACACATATATGTGAAACTGCTAATGTGCATGCTGTTGGGCACTTTAGCAGTGTGTCAATTGTTATTCTGTTTTTATGTCTAGTTTTGTTAAAGAAATTTCAAGGGCATTGTGAAATCCTAGTCCAGCTAATAAAGATCTTCCCTTGTTATACTCAATGAGAAATGTGGGACCTTTCTGTTTACAGTATGTGGTTATTTTATGAAAGGAGTGGTCAAGAACCCAGAATGTGAAGCAAAGCTATAGACTTTCAGGAAATTAGAGATTTTTAAAGTATGATTTAAAGAGTTGCTTAAGATTTTTTTTATTATATTTTTAATAGGCGAGATATTCTTAGAGAGATTTATGAGTTGGACAGATTTGCTAAAGAGGAGCTGATACTGGAATTTCAATTGAGGAGGAAAACATTGGAGAATGGGCTTGATGAAGTTCTCTTGAAAGAAGATTGGTTGGAGAGAAGGATGAGCATAGAGTGGTTTTTGAAATGAAGATTTTCCAGCTGAGATCTTTCATGGAATTAAAGCGGCCAAAGAACAGATTCCTACTTCTGTTGCTTAGTACATTACCATTTTATCTGGTTCTTCACTTGAAGGAAGCTGCATTAGATATATTTGAATGGTTAGATTGAAGTCTTATTTCTAATGATAGATGGAGCTATATAGCTAGAGAGACTCTTGTGGAGGAAGTCTTGAAGGTACATTTTGAGAGAAAAAAAATGATAAGCCTGGTTCATATGGTTTTTTATGAGCCGAGTTTGAATATTGTCAAGGAGAGTGAATGGAGTATGAATACCTTATCATTCTTGTGTTTAAGGATGAGAATTAAGGATTTTAGCATTATTAATGTGCAATTAGTACTTTCAGTTTTGGTTGAGGGTCTTTTTTTTTATAGATCATTTGGTGCTAGGATGGTTTTTAGAATTATAGGATTCTTGATTTTGAGTCCTACAATTCGATCTATATTCTCTCTCCCAACAATTCAAATCTATGGATTGAATTAGAAATATACATGAATAGTTGTTTAATCAGGTGAATTGGCAAATTGATATGATCTTGTCAATTCCTAATTATTGATTTTGTGGGTGCAAAACTCAAGTGAATCAAGGAAACATTATGTACCTCAAGCGCTTTGAGAACCAAATGATAGCTTGTCATCTTTGTGGAGAAGCAAATCAAATGACAACTTGCTGCTGTTCAACAAATAAAACAAAAAGCCCCACAGGGACCACTAGCTCTTATTCCTACCTGAATGTCTACTTTGCCATTGTTCAACTATGTTCTGCTATTCCCCCAAGTAATCTAATATTCTTTAACTTTTTCCTTGTCCCATTTACTTTGCCTTTTAGTATTCTTTTCTATTAGCTATTCTTGTCACGAACTGTTTTACATCTGTATGGGGCCTAGCTTTTGAAACTTCTTAATTTAATCTCAAATCCTCTTTTTTATTGTTTTATCATTTTAAGTTTTCTGATGCATTTCGTGAATGTAGAGTGACATACTGTCCAATAGGTATTCTCCTCTACATTTGTCAAAATGTGTCATTGACATGATTAGTTTATTTTACATAAGTATACATTATTTTTAATTTAATCTAGAAGTTGGAGTCTTGCAATTAGATTTAATTATCAATTCTTGATTCATAAATTGAGGATTTCAATTTTCGAATTGAATCTTGATTTGACAACTATGCTTGAGGGGTAGGTTTGAGCACGAAAATCAGATATCTTGTACCAAATCGACAAAATGCAAACCTTGAAAATACCTAAGGTATTTTTAAAAACCTATTCCAAACCAAATTGAACTGCTTTTAGGAGCTTTGTGATGGTACCCATTTGTAGTTGATCCTCAAGTCAAATCCCCCTACTGAATTGTACCATTGTGAAAAGCCATATATATCTTAAATTTATACCACACACACTAAACATATACTCTTAAATAATTGTAGTTGTTGGGGTGAATCCTTTAATTTAATAATTGTTGGCAAGCTCGTGGATAGAAGGATTGTGGTCCTAGATGGAGAAACTGTGATAGCAAGTGCATTTTATAATGTAGCTTTGCAGTTTCTCTCTTTTAACACATGAAGTAGGGTGGTGTTTGGTTGGGGTCTACAGCAGGTTATGTAGATTATAAGAAAATTATTGTGTTTGCAGCTGTGGTTTGTTGACGACACCTTATTTTCTTAGCTAATTGCAAGAATATCTTCTCTTTTTGCACTAGGTTGAAGGTTTATTATCTAAGGGTGATTTGTTTGGTATTGTGGTATCTGCATGTATTGTTTGCTTCTTTGATTTGTATCTGATGTGAGAATGTCCATTGATCTATCTGACATGAGAATGTGCAATGTCCATTGATCTATCTGGAGAGTCCTTTAGAAGTACATCCGCATAAAATATTTTTGAGATCTTATGCTTCATACCCTAGAGTCCAGAAACTTAGCATTTGGATGGGCCATGGATGGAAAGGCATTTTCATCCGGGTAAGATGTCATGTCACTTCCATCAAATGTCATCTTTCTAGTATTCCTTTTTTCTTTTTTGTTGAGAATAATTTTTTTTTATGTGACCAAGAGAGTTGTTAACTTCATTTAGGGAAAAGAAAATGTGATTGCTTCATTGCATGGGAGAATTATTATAAACCACCAGGGTATTCTGAGTGTTCTGACTAGGGTGTGCAAAATATACTTAACTAGGGAAATGGTCAAAGACATTCTTTTAGAACTACTCTTTCATGCATGAGGTGTATAGAAGGAACTTCATTTTTCAGCCTTAACAAGTGGTGCATAAAGGTTGAAATCAATGTCTCACTATCACTTTCTCAGATTTAATTATCATGTATGCTCAATTTTGCCAAGAGGGTTTCCTTTTTATAAGGAAAAGAAAATATCATTGCTTCACGCATAGGAGAATTATTGTAAACCTAGTTTCAAGGGTATTGTGAGCATTCCAAATGTTGTATGTCAAAATATACATGAGTGGGGAAATGATCAAAGACATTTTCCTTTCGAACTACTCTTCTTTCATGAGGTGTTTAGGAGGGACTTCATCTTCCAGCCTTAACAAAGTGGTGCATAAAGGAGAGATAGTGTCACACTGTCACTTGAAATTCAATTTCTCAGATTTAGTCATCATGTGTTCTCAATTTTGTTTTTGTTTTCCGTACTAAGATTGAAGGTTGGTGGTGGTTCTTACATTCTTTGGTGAGAATACTTCTGACAAACGGATATTCCTCTTCTATAGTTATTTTCTCTTCTCGATTGTCTTCCTAATGATTGTAGAGCATCCTTTTTTTTAAATTTTTATACTTTGGATATGGGTATTATCTCTTTGGTGTTCTTTTTCAATGGATGAAAGGCCAATGAGAGAGAGACGATTGACCTTTTGTTATTTGTATAATTGGCTCTCTTTATCTATCAGATTTGTTTGAGTATGGACTTGGATATGTCAAAGAGTTCTTCCATATCCTTTTTATTCTTATTCATTATTCAAATTACTCAAATCACTCTCTTAAGGAATTCCAATGTACAGTCTATAACTTTTTGTTTGGTTAAGTACTTGATAGAATTAGTTCTAATTATCTATATTACATGTCTGTGGACCTAGAAAGGCGTAATCACCTGATGTGTTGTAGGACTTTTGTGTTGTGATCCTCTATAGGCATGAGATTTTGGATCATTGTGTAAAATTTAACTTCTTTCCACAATTGGTAGATACCAGGTGCTTCGCAAAATTTGAGGATCTTTCTATTGATACATTTCAGTGTTCTGAACAAAAAATGAGGCTGACATTCTTTGGGGACATACAATGTTTGTGGTGATTTTGATTACATTATTAATGCTAGAGTTATAAGGACCATCATTCTATTCTTTTTCCCTGTTGCTCTGGGATAAAAGAGTGCATTTACTCTGTTCTGATTTTTTATCTTTCTTTTTTAGGAACTTCTTTTGGAAATATCTGGTGTAGTAGAGGGGTTCATCTATTGGATTTTGTTTTCTGTATATTTCGCTTTTCTTCATTGCATTTCTTGGTGTGAAACTTCGGACTTGTTTATTTGGGAAAAAAATGGCAATTCTCTATTCCATTTATCAGCTTAATTTACTGTTCATATACAAAATGGTGGTCTAATAGTATTGAAATAACATTATTGGTGTGTGTGTTATCATAGTTATGCTTTTAAAGATGTCGGTTGTAAAGTGATTGTGACTATGACTATGGTGAAACTGTCAAGCTGGTGATGTTTTGTTAATGGCTGGTGGCAGTAAGGTTGTCATTAAGCTAGTATGGTGGTAATGCCAATGCCAATGCTGATAGAGATGGTATTGCTGTGGCAGTGCAGTGGAAGTCATGGTGGCGTGTTAGAAAAATTTGCATTAATCATCCAATTAAAAAACATTGATAAATTAAGTTGGGTTTTTATGAAGGTTAATTCTAAGAAAAATAGTTTTAGATCTCCAATATTGGTATGAGTGACAAGTTTCCATAATGGAAAATGCAAGGGAACTAGTAATAGGGATATGGGGCAAATTGTTAATTTTTGTAGTTGTATGTAAATACCATCATTGCTTACTTGCGTCAATATTAGATTAGCAGATTCAGACTGGCATAATGTGGCCCTGCTACCTGTAAACAAATCTAGATACCAATTTCCACAAAAACTAGCCCATCAACTTGCTCACTGTCTGGACTGGATTCTAAATTTTAATGGCTGAACTGCTCCATATGGGTAGGATCTTTTAAGTTTGATGTATCTATCTGCTAAACAATATGTGAAATCTTCAGCTATTTTAATACATCGATATACGCTTGATAAAATCTTTTTGATACCAGCACTTTTGTAGGACTGCATGATTTATTTAGAAAAATAAACAACAGTCTGGTTAGGTATTATTTAATAGGATGGTAAAAAGATAGATGAATTATCAATTTCTTAGCGCACTAAAGTTCTTTGGATGTTCCATGCAGGATTATGTGCCAGAAAGCTTAGACAGTGTGGCTGAATTTGAGGCTCCACCATCTCCAGACTCTACTTATAGTCAGTCATTTCCAACTGAGGAAGATTTTGCAAAAGAGCCTTTAGCAGTTCCACAGCAGTTGCATCTAACTGTTCTTGGAATGGAGAATACAAATGAAGCTTCCTCGTCTTCTTCATCCAAGCCTTCACATGTTATGCTTAACCACCTATTTATAGAGAAAGGATGGGCATCTCAATCTCTAGTTGCTCTGGGAATGACTCATCGGTTCCAGTCCAAATTCATCACTGTTGTTGTCTATAAGCCACTCAAAAGGTAAAAGAAAAGATGATTATCAGTTTTAGAATATTGCTTTGTGAATGTATCTCTGTTTATAGAATATTCTACTTTAAACATTTTCTTGTTTTGTTTGTTGTAGTTTTAACCTTTCATTTTCAAGCATTTTGCACCTTTAAAATGTGCAGTTTGTCTCTCTAAGGTCCGGGGCAGCGAAGGATAATTCTACCTCCTAGCCTCGTAGCTACATGCTATTGTCGAATTCTTTAATTCTTTAGACTGAACCGATGACTAATTGTTCAAAATTCCGGTGAAAGCTATAAACGAGTCTTTTTATTGGTTGGCTGAGATTGCAAATTTGTAATTCACTTTAATACCTGATGCATAGTGATTGTGTATGGTGATGGATGTACTTGATTTTTGGCCTTTTTTTTCAAAAAAAATAACTAATCATTCTTTCATTAACCAACAAGTCTCAAGAAAACCTGTAAATCTAATATTTGTCTGGATCTCTAAAAATGGAAAAATCTAGATTTACAAGGACATGGAGAGAGTAACATTAATCTTGTATCAAGAATTGGCGATTTGTATACTGATCCATGATGATCGAGATTTTACTTGGAGAGAAATTTTTAGAGGGAATGGGAGATAATGATTCTTTTCAAGGGGCCGCGCTGTTTTAACTGTCGGTCTAGCTAAAGCATTACACCCTTCGATGGCTGATAATGGTATATGAAAACTTGAAGAGCCTTGGTCATGAGGAAACATCAAACCCTCTCGAGTGCCACACAAATGGTAGAAAAAAAAATGAAAATTCAAGTTTGTGTGCTCAAAAATCTTATGGCACATATCTAGTGATGATGCACATCCCTCCAAAGAGGTAGCATAAGGGCTCGAAAATCCAGATTATCTGTCATAGCAACTGAAGACTACAGTACGAGAAAGGAAGAGAGCAAAGAAAACCGCGAAAAGAAACAAGGGAAGAGGTGCGGCTTGTTTAGCACCAAGGAAACAAGGACAGAGAGGAGGAAAGTTTTTGGAGAGAAAAATAAGTATCTTGATTTTTGGCAATTTTCTCTTCTTTTAATTTTATTATATTTTAATAATTATTATCTCCACGTGTGTTTTAATAATGATGCTAAAACTTGAATTTATTACTTCTGTTTTTACTAGTAAAGTTGTTACCAAAATTTAATATGATCCCTACTGCATGATAAGCAAATTTCTGTAACTTGAAACAATAGCATTTGTAATCGCCATTTAGTAAAGATTTGCGCACGTAGCTGGGATGACCATTTAGGTATTAACTATTGTAGCGCCCCCCATGCAACAAGATTAATGCCCATTGTATATGATGACTCAAGTAGTAAGAAGCTCAACATTCATTCAGAAAGTAGAATGCACATTCATTCAAAGTGACATTTTGAAACAATATTAGACAAAGAGACAAGTAAAGTTCGTTCGGAATATTTATTAGACATTTCTAAGAAAATTCAAATTTTGGATTTTGGAGGGAACAGTAAAGATGTGCTCAAAGAAATTAGTCCTTAAGACGCATTTACATGGAAGCAATAGTAACACTCATTCATATTTTCGAATAGTCATTTATCTTTGATGAAGAAAATGTGAAAGCAAAGTCACATTAATTACAGTATTCTAATGCCTGTTACAAGAAATAGATAACCTCTATTACTATTTGTTACATACAAAATCTGCATGAGATTTTCTAGTTGTCGGAGCTATAAAAAAGTTCAAGAAAGTTTGCTTTTTCACTCTCTTAAAGAGTCATTGTGCTTAAAGCCATAATGTTGGAGTATTTCATTTATAAAAGCTAGTGAACTTCACTTCTTTTGATCTTGAGAGTTTTCTTGTGAAGGTTTTGGATTTAATTTCATAAATAGTAATTGAACTTATAATAATATTATGTTATAGTCCTTAAACTTCAAATCGTTTCAATAAAATCTTTAAACTCATATTTTTTTTTCATTAAAGTCCCCAATATCATTTTTCAATAAAAAACTACACACGTGAACTCCACGCATTCACATGGAGCTCTCATGTTTAATTTAAAATAAATAATTATATATTATTTTTTCAACAAAGTCCAAGGACTATTTATAAAATTAAACTTTGGTAAAAAAATAAAATTGTGAAATTAAGCCTTTAATATAATTTTATAGAATTTTTAGATATGTATAAAATAACTTAAATATAACAAATATTTTAATAAAAATTTAATTTAATTCTAAGAAATAAGTAAAAACAAAATATTAGATATATTGGTAAAAAAAGAAAAATGGAAATATTAATATTGTTTAATAAAATATTATATAATTTAAGTTATATTAATAAATAAATAATAGAAGAATTATATCTATTATTTAGCTATTTAATTAAATTTAATTAAATATTAAAAAATTAATTTAAATATTTTACAATTTTATTTATATTAATAAATAATAATAGAAGAATTAAATCATTATTTAACTATTTAATTAAATTTAGTTAAATATTCAAAAATTAATTTAAATATTTTACTATTTAAATATTTAAAAATAATATTAATATATCTAATTTTTATATATTTATATCAGTATATTTAATATTTTATTTTTACTTATTTCTGAGAATTACATTCAAATTTTATTAAAATATTTGTTATATTTAAATTATTTTATACACGTCTAAAAATTTTATAAAATTATTTTAAAGGCTTAATTTCACAATTTTATTTTTTTTACCAAAGTTTAATTTTATAAATAGTCCCTAGACTTTGTTGAAAAATGATATATAATTATTTATTTTAAATTAAATATGTAGATGCCACGTTGAGTCTATTTGTGTAGTTCCTTACTCGAAAAAAATATTAGTAACTTTAATGAAAAAAAATATAAATTTAAAAATTTTATTAGGATAATTTCAAGTTTGAGAAATATAAGCCCATGGGCTATTTATGAAATTAAGCTAAGCTTTTGAGAGACACTAACTCTTGTTGTATATGTTAATGCATTAATGACCGAAATCCTGTAACTGTTATATGAGCCAGTAGGCAGAATCTTAGCAGAAACTATAACTCTTGGACAAAATCTCGAAAATCCAAGGGCGAAATCCAAGCGAGAACTGTAGTAAAAACAAAAGCTAGTGAATGGAATTCCAACATAAAAACTATAGCGAAATCCTGTGAAAATCCATAAACTATTGGGCGCAATCTCGTTCCACTAGTAGAACCCCAAGTTGCATAATTAGAGAAATAGTTGTAATAGAAGTGTTTTGCTCCAAATCACTATAAAATTGGCTAAAGTCCCATTATCCTTACTCTATTTGTATTTATTATTTTGATTGTTAAGTATTTTTATTTATTTGGGTGAAAGATTGACATAAAATCCTCAAACATTGTTTACCTTCCTCTAGGATTTATCATATTGGGTTTAACAATTAGTATTAATAATTTGTACTCTTATTTTTCAAAAATCAAAGGATTGTAAGAATTAGCAGTCTGCTACTGCAGGACTCCAAAAACCATTTTGGTGGAAAAGGCTCATGTATGACTCTAAACTATTATCCAAATCTCAAGTTGGAAAGTTGGAACTTAAATTTTTTTAATCAAATGTCTTTTAATTTTTTTTCTTTATCAAAAAAGGGCCATTTGGCCCTTGCTATAACAGCATGCCAGACGGCAATTTAAAAAAATGTCAAACGTGGTTTTGTATGAGATCCACTATTTAAAAATTTTAAGTGAAAAGATTAAATATTCTCTAAAATATTTTCTAAATCTTAAATTGGATCTCACAATTTTTATAGTGAATTATTTGAAAATATATATGGATATTATTATCAATATTTTTATATTAATACTATACTTGGATAGTCGACCACACCATGATATTTAAAAATTAAAAAAAAACTTTTTTTTTCTGAAATGTAAAGAGGAAATATTATTAATCACACCACGATATTTAAAAATTAAAAAAAAAAACTTTTTTTTCTGAAATGTAAAGAAGAAATATTATTAATCAAAGAAATAAAGATAGAAATACTAAATCAGGGACTATTATAGGCTAACCCTATATACTCAAGCTAGAGTCTAATTGCTTCAACATTCAGAGAAAGTTAATTTAAAATAAAAGGAGCTTGACTCCAATAAGTGAAACTAGCATAAGACAAAGCCACCCTAGCTAAGTTATGAGCAACTTTGTTTGCTTGTCTCTTTTGACCATAATAATTTGCAGACCTGTAAGTTGAGAAGCAAAACATGACCTTCGGCAACTATAGCACCAAATTCAGAGTTAACATCAATAGCACTGTGAAAGAGCATAATAAAGCACTTGACAATTAGTAACCACATCAACATTCCTCCACCTTCCACTAGCAACCCATAATAAACTCTATCTTACTGCAATAACTTCAACAACTTGAGGTTTAAATGAACCAACTTGAGAATTTGAACAACATTCAATGGATGCATCTAAAATATCCCAAAATGGCCCTGGGGCTGTGTAGACCCTTGATTTTAGTCCTGACTTGTCTGTTGCCTGAGTTATAAACTTTTTGATTATATGGTATAATGGTAGAACCTTTAAAACCCTAAAGAGGTTCGTTTTGAAGATTTTATAGGATTTAATTCGATGTTAGGGCATTTGGGGGTGTGTTGGAGTCAAACCGGCCTCTCCAATTCAATATGGGACAGCCCATATAGAATTGGGATGCCTTAATTAAAGGTCCTCATATCGAATTGGAAGTCCAATTCAATATGGGATAGGCTCCATATCGAATTGGAGCCTTCCCAATTCGATATGGACTTATGTTTTGACAAGTTTGCTTGGTTTGAGTCTGATATGGTCTCGGTTTACTACGTGGTTTTAATTCGATATGGATCAGAGAGGATCCATTTTAAAAACGGAAAACTCCTACGACTTTTTAACCTAATGCATGCACGTTGTTATATATACAAAACTTTAAAATAGAGATAGGGAGCAATTAGGGACTTTTAACGGGAGCAGCAATTAGGAACTTTTAGGAGAGAGCAACCTTCACGGACTTTTTAACTTGAACGAACTTTTGAGCTCCAGCAACTCTTAGAAAGAGGAAGCAATTCGAGAGAGCAACGAAACTCAAATATAAAGCAGTGAGAACATATTAACAAGGCAGTAGCTTAGCTAATTGTCTTGTTCTCCATTCAACCAACAAATATAAGGCTATTGCAAACGAAAGTTTGGATCAAAGTTTGATTATTGGTGGAATCAACAAATAAAGGTACGTTTTTAAAATTGAATCTATAAATGAGAAAATGAGAAAAGTGAGAAAAAAATGAGAAAATAAGGCAATGTGCCTAGTTTGATTATGTGACAATGAGAAAGAGATTGATAATGAGAAATATGAATAAATTGTGTGCCTAGTATGTTATTCAATTTTCAGAGTTCTGTGTTTGGCGGCATGCTTATGGTTTGCCTACGGGCTAGACGCTGGGCGTCATTGTGAATATATTTTTAAGGTGAAATGACCGGATCGTAAGCAGAAAAAATAAGTACTTGAAGCTAGGCTGGGTGAAATGACAGGGTCATAAGCTCAGACCTAGTTGGATTAGTACATTGATATATTGCCTAAGGGGCTAGACACATAATGTCATTATAGACCAAAACAGTAACTCTGAAATTTGAATAGTATATTAGTTATCTTTGGGCCCATGTTTGTGTTTGTTTTTATATGAATTGTGGATTGTGAAATATTTGAAAAGTATGAGAAAATGGAATGATGTGATGTTCATAAGCATTTTGCATTGGCATTACTTCACTGCTTTATTATTATCAAAGTTTGTACCGCTAAGCTTTTAGCTTAGCGAGATTGTAATTCGTCGTGTAGGTGACATGGGCGATTTGGTAGAGCCAGAGAGTCCTACTAGACCTAATCATGTCTAGGCTTGCATTTATCAAGCTTAAAGTGTTTTTGGATACATCAAGATCAGAGCCATTTGCCAGCATGTACATATTTGATATT
The DNA here is from genome assembly GCA_947685225.1 of Garcia nutans. Lineage (NCBI taxonomy): Eukaryota > Viridiplantae > Streptophyta > Magnoliopsida > Malpighiales > Euphorbiaceae > Garcia > Garcia nutans. Next base: position 34,568,719 of record CANTUV010000013.1, read on the forward strand.
ATAGTATATTTTGATACTATGTATATTATATTTGTTTTTGAAGTATATATTGTAAATTGTAAAGAATATTTTGGATAAGTTGTTTAAAATGGGATTCTATATGTGTTGTTGATATATATATATATGCATAAATATTTTGAGAAAATATGGAGAAACTGAGAAGTATTGGTGAATTGGAGATTTGATTTTTATTGGGAGTGTTTTCTGATGCAGGTTGTGTTTTACTGAATTTTGGGAACGTCCAAATTCCAGACAAAACTCTGGCGAATTTTTTCAAGATATTTTCTTATAAAATGTTTATTTTTGGATTCCTATAACAAGAAAAGAATATTTATATACTATTTAATTTTATATATTTAGTATTTTAAATTTTAAGTCAGAAATGTGAAAATTTTTATTAAACCAGTCTGTGACATTTTTGTACCGTATATGCGTATTTTACATATGCTGAAAATATGTATTGTACGTATATAGGGTATAAGGGTGTTACATCACATTACAGGGTATTTCATAATAAAATCACATTCCATACAATTTAGCCATTTACAATGGCTTTTCACAATGTTTATAATGCATACACATCAACTCATATGCCATAACACAATTTATATAGATTTTCAAATGATCAAGTAGCTTAACATATTTTTCATTTAAAATGTGTTAAGCCAAAATTAAATGCAAGTACTTTAAAACCATCAAAGCATGTACTTACCTCACTAAGCACTTAAATGCAAGCACTTCACTTCCAAATTGCTCTTCAACACTAGAATTGAGCAATTCACTTTTCCTTAATGCCTATACATAATGTGATTAAATACAATCATTTAATATCACATTTTAAGGCATTTCCAACATTAAACCCTAATTAAACATCACTCTTATACAAATTCTAAAAATTTAGTCTTTCCTTACTTTAACATTAGAATTTCATTCTATTCCATTTAAATTAGTGTTTTAAGTTTATTTATATAAATAAAAACATATTTTAACATGTTTCATTCATGCACATTACTTAAATACTCACTCTTATTCAAAACCTTAAAATGGCATAACCTTCACCAATGAAGGTTTTTCATTCTAATATATTCAAATTATTAATCTAAGTTTATTTCCTTCACTAATACCATGAATTAACATGATTTAAACATTAAAACTCAACAATTCACCATTCTTTAAAATTCTCTTTCCAAAACCCTAAACTCAACACTACCTCATCCAAACTCTATCCAAACTTAACCAAATCTGTCATTTGACTTTAAAATCCTTGTTTATACATCAAAATAACACATTTGGAATCAATTTGTACAATTAAAACACATGATTCCAAGAATCCAAATTTTTCATAACCCTAAATTCTCTCTCTTCACCCAACTCATCCCAAACTTAATCATTTCTTCCATTTAACTTGAAAATCATTAATAATTAATCAGAATAGTAAATAATTAAATCATGCTAATAGAAAATCCCAAAATTCACATATTCATAGTTTCATGGAAAATCAAAAATTAAGAAAAGAAGCTTACTAACCTATTGGAAATCCACCAAAACTTCAATTAAGTCTTGAAAATTCTTATCAAAATGAGTAATTGGAGGAAGAAAAATCACTCCCATGGAGCCAAGGAATTTTGTTTTTTTTAAGAAGAAGAAGAAGAAGAATAATTTTAATTTTCTCTTTCTTTCCACTTAAAAAAATATGATCATATATAAATATTATTTTATTTTAATAAATAATTAATTATTTAATTATTTTAAAATCCCAAATTACCTCTTCCAACTAAAAATAATTTATTTTTAATTTATTTAAATAATTTTAAGTTTATAAGGTATAATTACCACTTTGCCTTTAGACTTTAGACTTTTCTTTTAAAAGAGTTGACTAATATATATGTTAAGTATATGTTAGGTATATTTCACATATATATTCTACTTTTCACTTAAAATCGTTTCATTTTTCATTTAAATCATTTCTTTAACTTATTTAAATTTAAATTTATTTTTTTTATTTAATTCCAAAAATATTAGAGATGTTACACTTGTAACTTCCACACACGAATGGTGAGTCTCTTTTTCTAGGTACATGGTCAACAAAAATATCAACGTGGGAAATTTTGCTCTCAAAAAATTCTCTCAGACGGTTTAAACAATAGTTGCATCTTCTAATATAGAAGTCGGTCCATAATAATTTCCATTAATTAGGTTTTAATCCATTAAATCTCAATTAAAACAGCTTTCATGTTATATTGGATTAAAACTAAATTAAGAGGTTTATCATAAATAGATTTCTTATTTGTAAAAGTAACTAGTGGTTCATGTCAAAAATAAGCTCATGATTAATAGTTCTTAGTATAAGCTAGGCTTACAATTGATTTTTTGGTATTCCAGAATTGACCTAAATATTTGTAAGCTTATTAAAGAAAAAGTTTTTAACTTGGATGAAATGGAAAAATAGTTTTGTTTGAATGCCCATTGTAAAAAGATTTGTTTAAAAATGAATTTTAGGCTTTGTACTTAGGTCATGAGGAAAAAGATTTTTGACCCATCTTAAAAGATTTTCATATCCAAAGACCTTCTTGAAAAAGGGATTAAAAATATTTTTGGTCTTATAGCTTAAAAGAATAAAATATATTTTGGGCTTACAACATAGGTAGGTCATATTAGAAAAAGAACAAACCAAATAAGTCACGGTTCAAACTAATATATATCAATCATAGTCAAACAATAAGCATTTGGGGTAAAAACCTAAGGAAAATAACTAGGCCAATTACATGAGCTTTAGTCTTTGGGTTGAAAAGCTTAGGTTCCTATAGCAAGTATATACCAAAAGGTACAAGGCTATGAGTGGTTATGCCATGCTCGATCTCCATACCTTGAGTGAAAGTATGGTATCCCTCACATAACACAACATGGGTTATATGGGCATCCTAACTCACACACACAATGCAATCTAAGTGAAGCAATGGACAATATCATAATAAGAAAGAATAAAAATAATATAAGTGATTATTTATCCCCAGTGGAGTCACCACTATGAGCGGGAATTTTTGTCCCCACTCTCATGTGAAATGGTTCTTATAACTTCGGCACTGTTAGGCTCAGGATCTTAGAGAACATGGGCCTAAATCCGAAGAAAATGGAGTCACCACTCGGATGGGCCAAGAAAAAGAAATGAATGGATGACTCAATTCCTAAGAAATCCCTAACCTCCCAATGGGTTCGGAAAGTTGGGTATGAGTGGAGAAGGTGAGAATGACCCAGCACTCCCACAGTGCCTGGTTCATTGGAACCAGCCTCTTTTTCAGGTTTTAATATTATAAAGTTCTTAAATATAATGATATTATCCATACTACATGCAATCATAAGAATAAATAATCACTTTATTAAAATCACAATAAGTCCAAACAAAATAAATAAATAGGCACCCATCCATGGATGAAAATATGCCTTTACAATCGTCCAATGTCCAAAAGAAAACACATAAAATAGGATACCCACCAATTGATGGAAACGTATCCTTTATATTAATCGAAAACTTAGAATAAATCAAATTACATGAGTGTCAACACATGAGGTACCCATAACATGGAAACATACTCTTACATAATTAATCTAAAATAATCAACATTAAAATAGTTAATTAAATGAACTAAACCATTCATAACATTCATAATAATTAATAACAAATCATTGAATTAATAGAACATTGATAAATCACTCATCATAAACACATAATAAATTAAATAACCAAAATTAGGGTTAAATCTTAGATAAATTATTAAATGTATAAAATTAGGGCTTTGAATTAAGGTTTACTAGATATTAGGGATTAGGAATTTTGATTTAGGTTGAATTAAGGTTTATGAAACCAGGGTTTATGGATATTTGGCAAAAGAGATTAAAGTTTAATACAAAGCTACTGTGATAAATAAAGTAAACATGAACATTACTACTGAATTGTTTGAATATCTCGTAAATTATTGCATAAGATAACAATAATGTCGCTATTATAATTTAAAAGAATTAAACATAACAAACTAACCTTCGTTTGTTGGCTCCACCGAATTTAAAGAGTTTGAACCAAGCTTTATTTGATATTGGCTACTGCCTGAATCAATTTACATCTTCAGTTGAACTTTGGCAATTTGGCAATTGTCATGACATTACCTTGATTATGATTACTGACCCTTTTCATTTTATTTGATCTTTTTCTTATTGCCTTGCTAATTTTTGTTGCTGCCTTTTTCTTTTAATTATCAGTTCTAATTCCCCTAATCTCTGTGTGTTAATCCTATAATTATAAGGAAACCAACACTTAAACCTAAACCTAAACTCTATAATTCGAATATTAAATCAATTAAGAAATCAAATTGCTCGGTCAAAATTATTTAGAACTCGGATTAGTCAGGGCTAAAAGTCGACATGAGGCCTCCCTCATATCGATTTAGGCTGCCTAAATTGATATGAGGTAGCCTCATATCGTTTTGGGAGGCTGAAACCCTCATATCGATTTTGGTTTCCAACTCGATATGAGGGAGCCTCATATCCATTTGGGAGGCTAAAATCAATATGAGGCCTCCCTCATATCGATTTTGGCTGCCCAAATCGATATGAGGGAGGCTCATATCAATTTTGGGTGCTAAAATTGATATGAGGCCTCCATCATATCTATTTTGGCTGCCGAATTAGATATGAGGTAGCCTCATATCGATTTTGGATGCCAAAGTCGATATGAGACATGTTGATTTGAACCACCCAACTCGAACCGATCCAAAATTATTATTAATTTTTCAATACTAACTTTTGCAATTTTGATATAACCTCTAATTGAATTCTAAAATTAGGTTTAAGAAATTTAAATTTATAATAGACCAACATAAGCTTTTAAATTTAAACCGGTCCAAAGTTAAGGGTCTACAATTATGTTCTTGTTAAAACCGTTAATTAAGTTTTCAATCTTATGTGCGATATATATTAACATATAGCATCATATAATAGTTGTATATAGATATTCTTTTTGAATCTCAACTAATATATATTATTATATGTAACATATATCAACATATAATAACATATAATAGTTGCAAATAGATATTTGTTTTTGCAATTTAATTGATATATGCTATTAAATGTTACATATACCAATATATGACAGTATATAATAGTTGTATACTATTACTTTTTTGCAAATCATCCGATACATATTGCTATATGTGACATATGTCAACTTATAACAATATATAATAGTTATGTGCTGATAATTTTTTGCAAACCATCTGATATATATTATTATATGTGACATATATCAACATATAACAATATATAATAGTTATATATTGATATTAATTTTGCAAGTCAATTGATATATGTTGTTACATTAAACGTATATTATCTTATAATAACATATAATAGTTGTATCGTCATATTCTTTTCACAAATCATATGATATATATTGTTATATGTAACATGTACAACATATAACAATATACAATAGTTATAAATTGATATTCATTTTTGCAACTAAATTGATATTTGTTGTTATATGTGATATATATCAACATATAATAGTATATAATAGTTGTACATTGATAATTTTTGCAAATCATCTAATATATATTGTTATATGTGACATATATCAATATATAGCAGTATGTAATAGTTGTATCATGATAATTTTTTACAAATCATATGATATATGTTTTATATATGACATATATCAACATATAAAAGTATATAATAGTTGTATATTGATATTTCTTTTACAAGTTAATTGATATATGTTGTTATATGTATCATATATTATCATATAATAACATATAATAGTTGTATAGTGATATTTTTTTTATAAATCATCTTATATATGTTGTTATATATAACATATATCAAAATAAAACAATTATCAATATAATTATCTAAAGAATTATCAATATATCATATAACACCCTTATATTCTATGTATGTACAATATATATCCCGTATACGTAAAGTACATACATAGAGTACAATGATGCTACAACAACTAACTGTAAAAAACATTCTCATTTGAAAATATAAAAACAAATACAACATTATAAATGTGTATACTACTATTGAATAAATATAGTTAAAATATAATTATATTTATTTATTAAAGAAATACATATATGTTTAGAAATTCAGTAAATATACATATAAGAAAATCTCTAGAAAAAATTCGTCATGTTTTTTGTTATAATTTCAATAATACCCAAATCAACAAAACTCAGCTTGCAATAAGAGATTGCACTCTCAAATCACATTTCATTCCAAACTCACCATCTCATTAATTTTATATCCAAAGGTTTCATAATTAAAAACAGTACTCACTTTAAGTTCATTAATATATACATAATAACCCCAAAACTTGTTTAATTTACATATATCGTAATTAAAATATACAAATCAAAATATAAAATAATCAAAATTATACAAGTATACAATACCATCAAGGTTGGTCTCGTGCCAAAATGCAAACTCAAAATCTCAACCTCAGTCTGGTCCTTACTGCTCTGCACTTATAATACATGCATGATACAATCAATCGCGCTAAGCCTGAAAACTTAGTGATATATACTTTGATAATATAAAATAGTTAAAAATCAATGCATGCTTTCATGTCCCACAACACATCATACTACCAACATAAGTAATACTCATTTACACATTCATTAACTCATTAAATTCATCAACATATAACAAACACACACATTGGGCCCAACAAGCTCCTATAGAATATTCAAGTTCTAGAAATATTAATTTGACTTATCGCAATCCATAGGTCTGATATTCGGGATCTAAGTGTCAAAACCGCCCGAAGGTGCATCACTCGTCGTCACCAGGAATCTATGTGTAATATCATACCACCTGAATTGCGTCCCCAAATAACATCAGTATGTCTCGCCCAAAGGCGTAATAATAAAGGTGATACCAGTGTATCTCGCCGAATAGCATATTAAACATTGTGACGTATCGATGGTATGCCAACTCAACAGTACTAATATCAAACCTCTAGAACAAGTAATTGTGTAGGGCTTACAAACACATAATGTCACTTTACATTCTCATGTTCTCATTTTATAAAATCCCTTTTCCCTCATTTTACAAGTGATTAACTTATTTCATGATCACCTCTTCACTTGTCCATTTCCCACGTTTCCATTATTCTCAACACTTTATCATTAATATATTCCATACAAATCATATACAAACACCATTTTACAATAATCAAGTGTCCAATGTAACATTCATTGCATAACTATGCAACAAGGCATAGATTTTGTGAATATCCATATTTCAATACACTATGTATAACCTTATCACTTTTTCATAAAACAACATTCTTTAAGTTTAAAACAATATGCAAAACATGTTTTTACCACATAAAGAAATGGAAAATGCCACTTTAAAGAATAACACTATTCTTTAAAGTATGCTAAATGAATAATGCCAATCATGAATACTCAATATCTATGTAATCAAAGCATGTACTAACCTTTCTAAGCCTTAAAATCAAGCCAAATTCACCTTCCACACCTTACTTCCACCAAACCTTAAACCTCTTCACTTGAGCAAATTTGATCATCACACTCTTAAACCAAATAATAGGTAATATTATTTCATTAGATTCATATTTTTGTTCATTTTATAAAAAACAATCGCCTATTACATAATTTCTACCTCATTAAACCTTAGTTTTCTCTATTACCCTTCTTAAACTTCACCCTAATCATTTTTTTTCCTCCAAACAATCATAAAATCATAACATCCACCTCAAAACAAGCCATTACAACAATTATAATGATCTCCATCAAAAATCCTAATTTCACATATTCATCTCATAAATCCTAATTTAATAATTCAAACTTACTTCAATCATTGGATCTCAAATTCAACTTTTACATATCTCAACACATCATGACCACCTCCTTTTCAAATAGAAAACAATCTCTCTCTCGACCCATTACATATCATAACCCATGAATCTAAAGAAAACAAGGCTCAAAGAGAAATTACTTACTTGATTCTTTGCATCAACCTCAAAACCACCGTAAAATCTTGGACATTCTTATGAAATTTTGTGTTGTTGATGAAGAAAATTCCCTCTCTCTCTCTCTCTGTGAGTGGGGATTTTTGCCCCTACTCCCGGTAGAATGGTTCTTGTGACTTCGGCACTGTTTAGGCTCGGGGCCTTAGAGAATACGGACCTAAGTCCGGAGAAAATAGAATCGCCACCCGGACAGGCCGGAAAAAAGAAAGGAGTGGATGACTCGATTCCTAAGGAATCATAAACCTCCTAATGGGCTCAGAAAGTTGGGTACCTGTGGGGAATGTGAGAAATGGCCCAGCACCCCCACAACGCCCGGTTCATTGGAACCGACCTCCTTTACAGGTTTTAATATTATAAAATTCTTAAGTATAACCATATTATCCATATTAAATGCAACAATTGAAATAAAGCATCATTATATTAAAATCAAAGCAATGTCCAAACAAAGCAAATAAATGGACACCCATCCGAGGATGGAAACATGTCCTTACATCATCCATGTCTAAATTAAATAGGACACCCACCATGAGGTAGAAACATGTCCTTTACATTAGTCTAAGATATAAAGAAAATTAAATTGCATAGAACTTAATTAACGAGGTACCCACAAAGTGGAAACATACCTCTTACAACATTTGAAAATCTAAATAAATCGATAAAGTAATTAACCATTCATCATAAATAAACTATTCATCAAAGATATCACCAAAATATAAAATAAACATCCATCCACGATAAATTAAATAGAGCATTGCAAATAAATCAAAGCATATAATAAATTACATAATTAAATAAAGCAAGTAAAGATACAAATTGAAGTTTACTGTTCTCATTTAAAGCTCTTTAATTAATATTTAGGATTTAGGATTTTATTGGTTTTAGCTACTGTAAGTTTTTAAGGGAATTGAAATGGATTAAGGTTTTATAATTTAAGGGATTGATAAGGTTCTTTGATTAACCAAATTAGGATTTGAGGGATAAAATCATGAAATTAGGGTTTGGATATTAAAACATTAGGTTTATGATTTACGGTTACTGGATTATTATTTTGGATTTACTATGTTGGGTTTGAATGTTTAGGTTTATAAGATTTTAAGGTTTTAAGGATTAAAGGGTTAGGGATTAGAATAATTAGGGTTTAAGGTTTTAAGGGAATTAGGGTTTTTAGTGTTTCGGAGAATGTATTTGATTTTAGAATTTGGAAAAACAATTTATAGTTTTATAAAGCTTTATGTGATTTTTAGAAACTGTAAAGTGAGTTTGAGTTTAGATATTTAACAAAACATTTGAAATTTTGGAAAAGAATTAGGAGAAAACTAGTTTAGAGTTTTATGGTGTTTTTTGGAAATAAACAAAATGATTTAAGGTTTATAGAAATAGAAAAGATATTTTTTAGGGTTTTTGGAAAGAAAAGGATTCAATTTAGGGTTTTGGAAAATTGGAAAGCAGATTAGGGTTTTGGTAATTTAGTGAAACGATTTAAGGTTTTGAAAAGTTGGAAAGTAGATTAGGGTTTTAAGATTTTGAAGAAACAGAAACAACAATTTTAAGATTTTTGGAAAACAAAGAAACAAATTAAGGTTTTCAGAATCAAAAGAAACAATTGGATGATTCAAGCTACTGTGAAGAAAAAAGAGATTAGATATTCATACCTTCATTTGTTGGTTCCACCAAAAATTGCTTCTTGGATGAACAAGAACAAAGGCAAGATGGTTGCCTTTGATGGATTGAATTGCTTGTTTTCTTATTCTTCTCTAAAAAGTTCGATCGATTTGTAAAGTTCCACTTCAATATTTCAGTCTAAAATCCGATTCCTCTTTTCTATTGTCCTCCCTTTTTTGTGTTGTTTTTAGTCTTATTTATAGGAAATTTCAATGATTAATCTTAATTGTTTACGAAATTTATCATTAATTAGGAAAAGGAAACCGAAACCAAATAGAATTTGGTTTCGAAAAAAACTGCTGCAGAAAAATTTCGCTGGCAAAAAAGTTGCTGCAAGCTACTGCGAGGATTGTCGTGGGAACCTGCGAGCTGGGCGAGCGAAATTGCCTGCAGGCCATTTTGCCCGTAGGATTTTCCTGCGAGCGAAATGACTTTGGCCATTTCGTCCCAATGTCGCCGATTTTTCCGTCGTCGATTTTTATTTTTATTTTTATTTTTATTTTTGTTTATTTATTATTATTATTATTATTATTATTTATTTTTTATTAATTAAGAAAACTAAATACTAAAATAAATATTGTTTAATTAAGATAACACAAAAATTATTTTTGACTAATTAAAATATATTGGACAACACAAAAATTATTTTGGACTAATTAAAAAATATTGGACCGCACTGGGTTAAAAATTAAGGGTCTACAGTTTGCCCCCTGCTTAAACGATCTGAGACTTTAGTAAAAGAGAGTGAAAAGCAATAAGACTTAATTTTTGAGATGGTTGAGGTTTTGGGTTCTGGACCCGGTTCGAGTTCTAGACTCAAGGATAATTTTAGGTTATGGACCTAAGGGTACTTTGGGTTCTGGACCCGAACTAAGTTCTGGACTTAAAATGATTCTAGGTTCTGGACCAAAGAATAATTTGGGTTCTGAACCCGAGCTGAGTTCTGGACTTAGAAAAGATTCTAGGTTCTAGACCTAAGGATATTTTGAGTCTTGGACCCGAGTTAAGTTATGGACTTAGAAGAGATTTTAGGTTCTGGACCTAAGGATAATTTGGGTTCTGGACCCGAGCTAAGTTCTGGACTTAGAAGAGATTCTAGGTTCTGGACCTAAGGATAATTTGGGTTCTGGACCCGAGCTAAGTTCTGGACTTAGAAGAAAGTTTAGGTCTGGACCTAAGGATAATTTGGATTTTGGACCCAAGCTAAGTTCTGGACTTAGAAAAGATTCTAGATTCTGGACCTAAGGATGATTTGGGTTCTGGATCCGAGCTAAGTTCTGGACTTAGAAGAGATTCTAGGTTCTGGACCTAAGGGTAATTTGGGTTCTGGACCCGAGCTAAGTTCTGGACTTAGAAGAGATTCTAGGTTCTGAACCTAAGAAAAATTTGGGTTCTGGACCCGAGCTAAGTTCTGGACTTAGAAAAGATTCTAGGTTCTGGACCTAAGGATAATTTGGGTTCTTGACCCGAGCTAATAAAGATTTAATTATCTGCAAAAAATAATTTTTTGGTTTCAAAAAGTTTGACTAATTTTTATGCACATGTCTTCTCCTTGCCCCCTGTGTGCAAAAATATTTATACACACGCAAATATTTGAATGATTAAATTGAATAATTGAATTTACTGTTTATTTACTGTGTAGTCACTATTTATACACTATTTGCTATTTATAAATAGTAATTTACTATTTGTAAATAATAGTAAATAGTATTTTACTATTGTAAATAGTAATTTACTATACATCAATAGTAATTTACTATTTATAAATAGTAAAATTTATTATTCATCAATAGTAAAGTTTACTATTCATAAATAGTAAACCTTACTTTTGAGTTTTGTTTTTTCCTTGCCGTTTCTCTGTATAAACGAACGAATTCCTTCATTTCATTCACAGCAAAATCCTTAATTTCTATAATTCTCTTAAATTCTTTCAAATATAGTTTTAAAAAAAAAATGCATGCTTCAAGGTCAAAAACTCATTCTAATACTGAGTTATTAGAGTTTATTCGGCATCATGAAGATGGAAATATAGATCTACTAGCCGGGATGCCGCTTCATCATATTTCAAACCTAAAGGGCGCGGTAATTATTTTTTCCCTTTTTTTTTCGTTTTGATTTTTTCATTTTTTCTGTTATTTGTTTTTTTTATTTTCTTTTTCGTTCAATTTTTTTTATTTTCTTTTTTTTGTTATTTATTTATATTATTTTTAATTTTTTATTTATGTTTTTATATTATTATTAATTTAAGCAGATAGAATAATATGTACTTATCTGGTATTAACTTACCTGGCTCCGTGTTAGCGTGATCGTTGCGTTGTTCGGGCCAGAGGGTGTATCTATAAAGCCCGACAATGGTATGATGTAGTGCCTTCTCAGGTAAGGCAGATTATCCGAGATTGTGGCTTTGAAAGCTTCATCTTACAATTGCCATCCGAGGAATATCTTATAGACCGGAGCGTAGTCCAGGCGCTTGCAGAACGATGGTTGGACACAACCCACAATTTTCACTTGCCCATTGGAGAGATGACAATTGGTCCGGTTGACTATGCTGCTATAACTGGCCTTCGGTATGATGGTGTTTTGGTTCCTCTGACCAACGATATTTTGACATTTGAAGAAATTCAGCAATTAATTGGTATGGAACCATCGTATAAAGGGCCTTTTAAGATAAAGATAGAGCCAATTCGTAGTTATTGGATGAACTACGAATGATGGATTTACAGAGACATAGCCCAACTGTATGCTCGAGGATTTTTGTTATATTTGCTTGGGTCGACCATCTTAGGTAGCACTGAATCCTCCATCCATTTGTCAGTATTGAGGGCCCTTTCTTATTTCAGAACGGTACCATCTTATGGCTGGGGTGAAGCTAGCCTCGCCTGTCTTTACCATGGTCTTGATAAAATTTGCCGAAATAAGAAGTCTTTTGTCGGCTTGATGGCGGTTGTCGAGGTACTTTTCTTCTACCAATGTCAATTCCACTCTTTTCTTACATGAATTTGATCTCTATTGTTGTTGTAGGCATGGGCATATGAACACAACCTTGTGAGGGTACCTGGTATTTTTCGAGAGAGAATCGGGTATCCGAGATTAAATTTTTGGTTGTCAGATCGCATGGAAGTTCCAGACTCTCACCACATGCATACCCAACACTTCGTGTTGAGCCGCTTAACCTGGGACCAGGTAAAATAGTGTTAGTATGCTCTAAAATTTATGTGAAAGTTTACTTACCTTATGTCATCTTACAGGTGAATTTGGCTTGGTGGAACCCAGAAGAATGGACAAACTGGTCTCCCTTCATGAAGGCTGCGCTATCTTTCCAACATACTCGCCGAGTCATCGCTGGCCCAATGTCTAGTGGCTGGTTTCTCAGAGAGAGAGTTTATAAGTGGTTTCTTGGTCCAGAGTAGCAGAGGGTTCCGATGCATTGCCCGAAATATGCTTTAAATATTATATCAATGCCGGAGGATGCATGGTGGTTGGCCCGATACAGTCATGATGTTGAGACATTTCTCCATCCACCGGGTGCATTTTATGCCCATTTTATTTAAAGAAGGCTCTCAAACTTTGATATATCTCCTGTTGGTGTACGGGAAATTTTTTAAGAAAATGACGGTAGAGATGAAGAGGAACATCATGGAGATGAAGGAGAGTTCTTTCCGCATCTCGGGGCTAGCACTTCTTAGGTAAAACTTTTACCATTTTTCCATTGCAATCGCTTCTTTCTTATTTTGACTTTTTGATGATTGTTGTAGGTTGTTGGCTCATTTGATCATGAGGCTGGAACTTCTTTCACTGCTCCTTCATTTGCTTATTCTAGTCCGCCCGAGATGCCATCTCATCTGCAGGGCATTGATATGAATTACCTGGTGAGTTTTCTTGTTTCATGGTAATTTATGCTACATGTATGCATGATTATGTATGCCCTTACCTTTTTTCCTTTCTGGCTCACAGCGGATGCTTGAAGATCAAAATAAGAAACTTCAAGAAGAGTTGGCTGCAAGTCGTCAGCAGGCTTCTCATTTTAAAAATTTATATCATCAATCAGAATAAAATTTCCGAGACTTTCAATTTTAGGGGATGAGGGATCCTAGTGCTTCTTCATCTAGAGGCCCCCAAATTGATGACCATGAGATCCTTTCATCTACTTCTAATGAGGACCGTGACAGATTATAACTCCAAGGTAATAGAGATTTTTGTGCTCCTGCTTCGGGTGATCTCGGGACGAGTAATTTGCCCCCTCCTCCAACAGGCGATGACTTTTTCAGGGCTTTATTTGATGACCTACCGCCACCTTCTTAGCGATGTATAAATATTGTATCAATTGTATAAACATTGTATAATAAGCATAAATATATAATTTCCATCTTTACTATAACTCTCTCTCTCTCTCTCTCTCTCTCTCTCTCTCTCTCTCTCTCTCTCTCTTTCTCTAGCCTTCATATCTTCTCCTTGCCCCTTATATAGACTCAAGCCCATGATTTTTTCTATGCAGCTTTGGTTGATGTTTATATATTGTCTAGCTTATCGAACAAGCATGTATTTCTTACTTTCTCCAGTAATGGGTCTTCTATGCCCCCTGATTCAATATCTTCTTTTGATTCTTTGCTTCATAGGATGTTTGAATGGTTTCGTCAACTCATAAACCAAGGTGATCATTGGAAGTATTTTCATTGACTCCTTTCAGATACTCATTCAAGTTTTGCTTTGGAATGACAGGATGCTTCGATTTTATGGCTTTTATCTTCAAGATATTGAGAACATAAATAATGGAGGCCCCAAACAGCAGAGATACATCCATTTTAAATTATGATTTAGCATGTCAGTTGGTAGCTTCTTCATGACCTTGCCAATAATCATTTCCTTTGCCCAATGTGTCCTTTAGAGGTTCAACATACTTCCCTTAACTTGAAGGCTTTGTATGACAACATTTTTTTTTTGTTTTTTGAATTTTGATTTTGAAATTAAATGTTGGCTTTGCCAAATCATTGTCAATGTACCTCAGGACTTGATTTTTCCAAATTAACATATCTATAACATGACAGCCCGTACTAAACATGGGAATCATTTCTATTTAAGCAAGAATTGTTGCACTTCAGATAGGCACATACACATTACTTGGCCAAAGGTCTCATTGAGTTTAAATATTGTCTATCTCATATGCATGCTTATTCAAACTATCTCCACTAATAGACTCTACCTACCAAGAGAGATCAACAGGTCTTTAATAGGCTTGAAATGAGGTCTATAAGGGACACCAGTTTAAATGAAGGCCATTTGTAAGTGGGAGCCGATGTGACACAATGGATAAACCCTCACACTACAAATTGCTTGTTTGAACTTTAGGCAGCTGGGAGCAATCTTGCTAGACTCGAAATTCTTTCTATCTTTTTGGCATTAATCTGGATCTTGATTATGACAGTCTTTGCCCTTGTAAAAAGTTTGTTACCCAAATTCATTTTTTCTTCTTTTCCTTTTTCTTTCTCTTTAATTTTCTTCCTCTTCCCTTTTCTTTCTCTTTATTTTCCTTACTCTTCCCTTTCTTTGAGCATTTTATCATTTTGTCCTTCTTCCTTGTAGGACTGTCAAATACAGAACTTTCAAGAATTGAATGGTCTTCCTCCTTTTTTCTTCAATTTTGATTGAATCTTTGGTTGGGTTGGATCAATTCAAGTCAAACCGTCCTTGGAAGCCTTTTACTGCTTTAGGTAAAAGAGAACTCAGTTGGCTTTTTGAACCACCTTTTTTTTCTCTATCTTTTCCTTTTCCTTTTCCTTTTCCTTTTTTTCCCTTTTTTTTAGTTTTGGTTCTTGCTCTAAAAGAGTTGTCTTTTTTGTACCAACTTGAGCTTCCAATAATGGATGAGTGGAGTGACATAAATCTTCTTTAACAGGGATAAATCATTTGTTACTCTTATGTTGTCTTGATATATTAGAGATATTAAGAAAACTTCAACTACCCTTATGGTCTTGAGAACTTTAACTACCCTTATGGTCTTGAGAACTTCAACTATCTTCATGGTATTGAGAACTTCAACTATCTTCATGGTATTCATTTCTTTCTTTGATCTTCTTGCTTCTTCATCTTAGTGATCATAAGACTTGTCAAAAATATCACAACAGCTCAGGGTAGGTTGTTGGGCTTATAAGTCAATGAAAAGAAAACTAAAAATTTTATGGAGGCTCAAAGGGACAACTAGGGATTGATATTTAATAGGGTGGATACTAGTTGTTGGCTAACTAAACAATGCCTAGATCATTTCTCTCTTAAATAAGCAGAGCTCAATTTCGCCTCAAAAGTTTGTCAAAGCATGTTCTAAGACTGACTAGGACCTAGAGAAAGGTGATTATGCAGGAGCCCTCTCTAAGTAAGTATACACAACTCAATGCTATAAAGCAATTCCCTCATCTAGTAAAGTCATTCGAGTCATGATGCGTAAATATATTAATTCATGAATTATTAAGCTAGATTCCTCAGCACCAAAATGAACAAAGACCAACAAAATTTTCGATAAAAATAATTTATTCAAACAAATTTAAATTTGAAAAACATGATTGTTCCAATTAAATATTTAAAGAAAGCAAAATTGAAAAGCAACATTCAAGCTAAGGAAGGTCCATTGAATTGGCGTCGAAGATACTTCATTTATTTAGACATACCAAGGGCAAGGATTTTTTCATCATTAAAGATCATTGCTTCATCATCCACATCATCATCCACAGTTAACCCAAACTTGTTTAGTAGTACATCCTCTTTAGCAGCTTCTCTATCCATATCATGATGAGATGATAAGATAAAACTCTTCATGAAGGTTGCAAGAGGTGGCACCCTTCCAAATTTAGTTAGAGGATTATTCTTAGTGTTGGGTTTATCAAGTTTAGGCAGCTTACCACTGTCGATTAGATTTTGGATCTCATGCTTCAATTGGGTACATCTATCGATTTCATGTCCTTGAGTCTGATGAAATTGAAAAAAAGCCTTAGTATTAAATTTTGGGGGTAAAGGATTTGGCAAAGGTCGACAAGTCAAGCGTTGTAACAATCCCTTCTTTTGTAGCTTATTGAAAACCCAAGACAGCGGCTTCCTCAATTCTAAAAACTGCCTCATTCTTCCTTGACCGGTGGCATTAACATCAGCTTCCTTTTGTGTATTTTGATTGTTAGACTGATAATTCCATTTTACAGACAAATGGTTCTTCTCTCTTTCCCCTTGACCTTTTCTACTGGGATGATAACCGCCTTATTGCCCTACTTAGATAGCACATGGTTCGGTTGATCTCGTAGAATAGGGATTGGTCCCTCATTTTTCATTCGATCTCTACTAGTGAACATGTTCTCCACGGATACTGCCTTAGCATTGTTGATGATCTCTAGAATTTCAATCAACTGGGTCTTCATGGTCTTAGCTAGGGCCTCTTTTATTTCTTCCATTTTGGCATTGAGGGTTTCATCCACCATTCTTTGAATTTGTTCAGGCTCCATTGCTTTTGGTGAACAAATGATTGAGTCGTTGCTAGATACTTCGTCTCCGGTGTAGGTCGGATTGTTGTAAGCTTTTGAACTGTCGTAATCTAGGGCCGTGAGCTAGAAAGAATCAATGATATGAGATACAAATGTATGCATGTATGCACAAACAATCAACAAAGAAAGATAATTAAGACGTTCCTTCCAACCTTATAACATCCACACACGAATGGCGAGTCTCTTTTCCTAGGTATATGGTTAATAAAATACCAACATGGGGTATCTTATTTTTGAATATTTCTCTCAGATTTCAATCAATAGTTATATTTTTCAAAAAATAAAAATCAGTTTATAATAATTCCCATTAATTAGGTTTTAATCCATTTAACCAACTAAAGTAGCTTTTATGCTATATTAGATTAAAACTAAATTAGGAGGTTTATTATAGATAGATTTCTCACTTGAAAAAGTAACTAATGATTCATGCCAAAAACAAGCCCATGGTTAATTTATTCTTAGTGTAAACTAGGCTAACAATTAATTTTTGGCATTTTGTAATTGACCTAAATAATTTGTAAGCTCTTTTGGATGAAAATAATTTTGTTTCTAAGCCCATTGTACAAAGATTTTAGAAAAAATGGATTTTGGGCTTAGTACTTAGGTTATGAGCAAAAGAATTTTTTTTTAATTTGTTTTTAGAAAAGTTTTATGTCCAAAGACCATCTTGAAAAGTTTTAAAAATAGTTTCGGTCTTTTGGACTATAAAGAAAAAATTATTTTGAGCTTATAATGTACTTAGGTCATATTAGAAAAAGAACAAACCAAATAAGCCATGATTTAAGCCAAGGCAAATTAACCATAGTCAAACAACATGCATTTGGGGTAAAACCTAAGCAAAGCAACTAGGACAATTACATGAGCTTTAGTCTTTGGGTTGAAAAGGCTTAGGTTCCCATAGCAAGTATATACCAAATGGTACGAGGCTATGAGTGGTTATGCCATGCTCGATCTCCATACCTTAAGTGAAAGTATAATATCCCTTACATAACACAACATGGGTAACACGGGCGACCTAACTCATGCACACGATGCAATCTAATATGATGCAATGGATAATATCATTATAAGAAAGAATAGAATAATATAAAGACCAACGGAATCAACTTCTCTTATCGCCAGTGGAGTTGCCACTGTGAGCGGGGATTTTTGCCCCCACTCCCTGTGGAATGGTTCTTGCGACTTCGGCATTGTTTAGAGAACATGGACTTAAGTCCAGAGAAAATGGAGTCACCACCCGGACCGGCCGGTAAAAAGAAATGGGTGGATGACTCGATTCCTAAGGAATCCCCAACCCCCTAATGGGTTCAAAAAGTTGGGTACATGTGGGGAAGGTGAGAAATGGCCCAGCACCCCCCACAATGCCCGGTTCATTGGAACCAACCTCCTTTACAGGTCTTAATATTATAAAATTCTTAAGTATAACTATATTATACATATTACATGCAACAATTGAAATAAAGCATCGTTATATTAAAATCAAAGCAATGTCCAAACAAAGCAAATAAATGGACACCTATCCGAGAATGAAAACACGTCCTTACATCATCCATGTCTAAACTAAATAGGACACCCACCATGAGGTAGAAACATGTCCTTTACATTGGTATAAGAAATAAAGCAAATTAAATTACATAGAACTTAATTAACGAGGTACCCACAAAGTGGAAACATACCTCTTACAACATTTGAAAATCTAAATAAATCGATAAAGTAAATAACCATTCATCATAAATAAATCATTCATCAAAGATATCACCAAAATATAAAATAAACATCCATCCACAATAAATTAAATAGAGCATTGCAAATAAATCAAAGCATATAATAAATTACATAATTAAATAAAGCAAGTAAAGATACAAATTGAAGTTTATTGTTTCTCATTTAAAGCTCTTTAATTAATATTTAGGATTTTGAATTTTATTGGTTTTAGCTACTGTAAGCTTTTAAGGGAATTGAAATGGATTAAGGTTTTATAATTTAAGGGATTGATAAGGTTCTTTGATTAACCAAATTAGGGTTTGAGTGATAAAATCATGAAATTAGGGTTTGGATATTAAAATATTAGGCTTATGATTTACGGCTACTGGATTATTATTTTGGATTTACTATGTTGGGTTTGAATGTTTAGGTTTATAATATTTTAAGGTTTTAAGGATTAAAGGGTTAGGGTTTAGAACAATTAGAGTTTAAGGTTTTAAGGGAATTAGAATTTTTAGTGTTTCGGAGAATGTATTTGATTTTAGAATTTGGAAAAATAATTTATAGTTTTATAAAGCTTTATGTGATTTTTAGAAACTGTAAAGTGAGTTTGAGTTTGGATATTTAACAAAACATTTGGAATTTTGGAAAAGAATTAGGAGAAAACTAGTTTAGAGTTTTATGGTGTTTTTTGGAAATAAACAAAACGATTTAAGGTTTGTAGAAACAGAAAATATATTTTTTAGGGTTTTTGGGAAGAAAAGGATTCAATTTAGGGTTTTGAAAAATTGGAAAGCAGATTAGGGTTTTATAATTTAGTGAAATGATTTAAGGTTTTGAAAAGTTGGAAAGTAGATTAGGGTTTTAAGATTTTGAAGAAACAGAAACAACAATTTTAAGATTTTTGGAAAACAAAGAAACAAATTAAGGTTTTCGGAATCAAAAGAAACAATTGGATTATTCAAGCTACTGTGAAGAAAAAAGAGATTAGATATTCATACCTTCGTTTGTTGGTTCCACCAAAAATTGCTTCTTGGATGAACAAGAATAAAGGCAAGATAGTTTCCTTTGATGGATTGAATTGCTTGTTTTCTTATTCTTTTCTAAAAAGTTTGATCGATTTGTAAAGTTCCAATTCAAAATTCCAGTCTAAAATTTGATTCCTCTGTTCTATTGTCCTCCCTTTTTACGTTGTTTTTAGTCATATTTATATGAATTTCAATGATTAATCTTAATTATTTACGAAATTTATCATTAATTAGGAAAAGAAAACCGAAACTAAATAGAATTTGATTTCGGAAAAAATAGCTACGGAAAAATTTTGCTACCGAAAAAGTTGCTACGAGTTGCTGCGAGGATTGTCGTGGGAACCTGCAAGCTGGGTGAGCGAAATTGCCTACGGGCCATTTCGCTCGCAGGACTTTCCTGCAAGCGAAATGGCTTTGGCCATTTCATCCCAACTTTTCGACGACGAAAAAATTCGTCGCCGGTAATTTTTTCGTCACCGATTTTTATTTTTATTTTTATTTTTGTTTATTTATTATTATTATTTTATTTTTTATTAATTACAAAACTAAATACTAAAACAAATATTGTTTAATTAAGATAACACAAAAATTATTTTTGACTAATTAAAATATATTGGACAACACCGAACTGGGTAAAAAATTAAGGGTCTATAGTACTATGAGCGGGGATTTTTGCCCCACTCCCGGTGGAATTATTCTTGCTACTTCGGCACTGTTTAGGCTCGGGGCCTTAAACAACACGGACCTAGATCTAGAGAAAATGCAGTTGCCACCCGGACAGGCCGGAAAAAATAAAGGGGTGGATGACTCGATTCCTAAGGAATCGCCAACCCCCTAATGGGTTCAAAAAGTTGGGTACGTGTGGAGAATGTGAGAAATGGCCCAGCACCCCCACAACGCCCGGTTCATTGGAACCGGCCTTCTTTATAGGTCTTAATATTATAAAATTCTTAAGTATAACCATATTATCCATATTACATGCAACAATTGAAATAAAGCATCGTTATATTAAAATCAAAGTAATGTCCAAACAAAGCAAATAAATGGACACCTATCCTAGGATGGAAACATGTCCTTACATCATCCATGTCTAAACTAAATAGGACACCCACCATGAGGTAGAAACATGTCCTTTACATTGGTCTAAGATATAAAGCAAATTAAATTACATAGAACTTAATTAACGAGGTACCCACAAAATGGAAACATACCTCTTACAACATTTGAAAATTTGAATAAATCGATAAAGTAAATAACCATTCATCAAAGATATCACCAAAATATAAAATAAACATCCATCCATGATAAATTAAACAGAGCATTGCAAATAAATCAAAGCATATAATAAATTATATTGTTGACCTAGATTTAGGTCAATCTTATTTTTTATCTTGGCAAACAAATTGAAGTGATCTAATGGCTTCAATGAGTGTTTATATGGCAGGAAAGCAACTTAGAATGAGCTGAAATGCAAAGAAATTTGAAGATTTCCTAAGTGCTGAAAATCTGTCTTTGAAGGGATGCGCGACCGCCCCAAGGCGTTGCGCGACCATCCAAACTGTCTTGGTTTGACAGTAAGGTTCGCGGTGACAAGAACGGTGAATGACTCGACGCAAGACAATGCGCGACCGCCCAATGTGGCTTCGCGACCGCTACATTTATATAGCCGTTGGTGGGCTTCAACGGCTAGTTAAAGAATTAATAAGAAGATGCCATGTGTCAAGTAGCCGTTAGAGATTTGAATTGTGCGACCGCACCAGACTGCTGGGATGCCCGCACAAACAGATGCGCGACCGCCCCAAGGGGGTGCGCGACCATCCCAGGATGCGCGACCATCCAAAGGGGGTGTGCGACCATCCCAACAGTCTGACACAAAAATCCAAGAAGATTTTGTAGCTGTTGGAGTTTCACTTTTCTACCCACTTCACCAACGGGCAGAACTGGTTTGAGGCCTATAAATACCACCTCAAACAAGTCTTATAGCAAGAGAATAAATACTAATATTGTCCAAACTCTTGCAAGTTATTTACTTAAGCTTTCATCTATTTATCTCTTCATGTAAGGTTGAGTGTTAGCCATTAAAACACCAATTGTAAGGTTGTGAGAGTGAGCCTAAGAAAAAACTCTTGTAAAGGTTGTGAGAGTGAGCCTAGTAAAACTCTTGTAAGTGGTTTGAGTGTTAGCCTTAGTAAAACACTTGTCAAGTTAGGTGTGAGCTTGTAAAAACACCAAAGTTGGAAGTGAGCTTGTAAAACTTCAAGTATAGTGGAATACCCAATTGAGGTTGGGGAGTGGATGTAGGATTGTTGAATCCGAACCACTATAAATCTCTTGTGTTGATTTTTCTACTCTCTACTCAATCTTCTACATCTTCTACATTTCTTATTTGTTGAGTTTTTTAAATTGTCATTATTTCTTGAGGAAACCAATTCACCCCCCCTCTTGGTTGCCATCTTGGGACAACAATTGGTATCAGAGCTTTGAAATTTCTTAAACTTAATTGTGAAATTTGATCCTCAAAGGCAACCACACCCACTAATACCTCTACATCAACTTTCTCTTCCAATTCCATGGCTCATTATTATGGAAACTCAAAATCCCTTGTTATACCTCACTTTGATTATTCATATTGGAAACACAAGATGTTTTTGCTCCTAGATAGTGAAGGAATAGAGCTTTGGGATTATGTTGAAAATGAGTGGAAGATTCCTACAAGAGTGGTTGATGGTGTAGAAAAAGAGATTCCACGAAAAGAGTGGAATGAAGAACAAAGAAGAAGCAATGGGAGAGATAAAAAGGCTTCTTTCATTCTTCTAAGCTCATTGCCAAAGGAAGAATGTGGAAGAATTCTTGGATGCTCAAATGCCTATAGTATTTGGAAGACCTTGGAGAATTATCATGAGGGTACTAATCAAGTAAAATTCATGAAGGCCCAAATGCTTGTTCAAGAGTATGAACTCTTCAAAATGAAGTCCTTTGAAGATGTCACGGAGATGACCAACCGACTTCTTGCCATTGTCAATGATTTGAGGAAATTTGGCAAAGTATACTCTTTGGAAGACATAAATTGCAAAATCCTTAGAATTCTTACAAAGAAGGAATTTGAAGCAAGAGTATCATCCATTGAGGAAGCACATGATTTGAGCAAGCTTCCAACGGATGTCCTCATTGGCAAATTACTCACACATGAGATGGCAATGGAAATGCAAGAAGAGCAAGAAGAAGAAGAAGAGCAAGCAATTGAAAATCTATGTCTCATGGCTATGGGAGATGATGAACACTCCAATGAGGGCAAATGGCATGAAGATGGAGGAGAATGAGTACTCCATCAAACCAAGTCCAACAATGCTAATAGTAAGGCAATTGGCATTAAAAAATTGGTAACAATTCTTGCCTTACAACATTTGAAATTTTATACTTTTAATTTTTACTTTACATGTTATGTTTGACATTAAGGTTGAAAAATGATTTTATGGTTGACTAAATTATTTTTGTTATATTTTAAATTTGTTCATAATTAAGTCAATCACTTTCTTGAATTGTATTTAATTTTCTTTTTATATTCCTCTTGATTTGACTCCAACAAGAGAGGAGAAAACTTGAATATTTTGATAAAAATGGATCTCAATTGTTTCTAAGTTTTTCACTTCTTGAGGGGGAGATCATCAATTGAGGGGGAGTATAATCCAATTAATTGGTATCCTTAACATATTTTTCATTGATTTTGATATTTTCATTGATTGGTACTTTTATTTTTTTCTAAGTATATGACTTAGATTTGTGAATTTTGTTTATGGTGATTGCCATTGGCTTTGAATTCTATTATAAAGTCACACCAACAATGATTTTGATCTTGTCTTGTGTTTATATTTCCTTATTTCTTATATCATCTTTGAAGATTGCTTGATTGATCTTCATCTCTACCACCTCTTTTTGAATTTTGGCAAAGGGGGAGAGAATTTGATGAATTTGAGAATTTTCTTATGTTTTTCCATAATGGGAAGTATTGCCTATTTTTGTTGATTATTTTTATTTCAAATTCAATTTGATTGCCAAAATCAAAAAGGGGGAGATTGTTGACCTAGATTTAGGTCAATCTTATTTTTGATCTTGGCAAACAAATTGAAGTGATCTAATGGCTTCAATGAGTGTTTATATGGCAGGAAAGCAACTTAGAATGAGCTGAAATGCAAAGAAATTTGAAGATTTCCTAAGTGCTGAAAATCTGTCTTTGAAGGGATGCGCGACCGCCCCAAGGCGTTGCGCGACCATCCAAACTGTCTTGGTTTGACAGTAAGGTTCGCGGTGACAAGAACGGTGAATGACTCGACGCAAGACAATGCGCGACCGCCCAATGTGGCTTCGCGACCGCTACATTTATATAGCCGTTGGTGGGCTTCAACGGCTAGTTAAAGAATTAATAAGAAGATGCCATGTGTCAAGTAGCCGTTAGAGATTTGAATTGCGCGACCGCACCAGACTGCTGGGATGCCCGCACAAACAGATGCGCGACCGCCCCAAGGGGGTGCGCGACCATCCCAGGATGCGCGACCATCCAAAGGGGGTGCGCGACCATCCCAACAGTCTGACACAAAAATCCAAGAAGATTTTGTAGCTGTTGGAGTTTCACTTTTCTACCCACTTCACCAACGGGCAGAACTGGTTTGAGGCCTATAAATACCACCTCAAACAAGTCTTATAGCAAGAGAATAAATACTAATATTGTCCAAACTCTTGCAAGTTATTTACTTAAGCTTTCATCTATTTATCTCTTCATGTAAGGTTGAGTGTTAGCCATTAAAACACCAATTGTAAGGTTGTGAGAGTGAGCCTAAGAAAAAACTCTTGTAAAGGTTGTGAGAGTGAGCCTAGTAAAACTCTTGTAAGTGGTTTGAGTGTTAGCCTTAGTAAAACACTTGTCAAGTTAGGTGTGAGCTTGTAAAAACACCAAAGTTGGAAGTGAGCTTGTAAAACTTCAAGTATAGTGGAATACCCAATTGAGGTTGGGGAGTGGATGTAGGATTGTTGAATCCGAACCACTATAAATCTCTTGTGTTGATTTTTCTACTCTCTACTCAATCTTCTACATCTTCTACATTTCTTATTTGTTGAGTTTTTTAAATTGTCATTATTTCTTGAGGAAACCAATTCACCCCCCCCCTCTTGGTTGCCATCTTGGGACAACATATATAATTAAATAAAGCAAGTAAAGATACAAATTGAAGTTTATTATTTCTCATTTAAAGCTCTTTAATTAATATTTAGGATTTTTAATTTTATTGGTTTTAGCTACTGTAAGTTTTTAAGAGAATTGAAATGGATTAAGGTTTTATAATTTAAGGCATTGATAAGGTTCTTTGATTAACCAAATTAGGGTTTGAGGGATAAAATCATGAAATTAGGGTTTGGATATTAAAACATTTGGTTTATGATTTACGATTACTGGATTATTATTTTGGATTTACTATGTTGGGTTTGAATGTTTAGGTTTATAATATTTTAAGGTTTTAAGGATTAAAGGGTTAGGGTTTAGAACAATTAGGGTTTAAGGTTTTAAGGGAATTAGGATTTTTAGTGTTTTGGAGAATGTATTTGATTTTAGAATTTGGAAAAATAATTTATAGTTTTATAAAGTTTTATGTGATTTTTAGAAACTGTAAAGTGAGTTTGAGTTTGGATATTTAACAAAACATTTGGAATTTTGGAAAAGAATTATGAGAAAACTAGTTTAGAGTTTTATGGTTTTTTTTTTGGAAATAAACAAAATGATTTAAGGTTTATAGAAAAAGAAAAGATATTTTTTAGGGTTTTTGGGAAGAAAAGTATTCAATTTAGGGTTTTGGAAAATTGGAAAGCAGATTAGGGTTTTGGTAATTTAGTAAAACGATTTAAGGTTTTGAAAAGTTGAAAAGTAGATTAGGG
This sequence comes from Garcia nutans, assembly GCA_947685225.1. Classification (NCBI taxonomy): domain Eukaryota; kingdom Viridiplantae; phylum Streptophyta; class Magnoliopsida; order Malpighiales; family Euphorbiaceae; genus Garcia; species Garcia nutans. The sequence goes on from CANTUV010000013.1 coordinate 34,594,614, forward strand.
TTTTAAGATTTTGAAGAAACAGAAACAATAATTTTAAGATTTTTGAAAAACAAAGAAACAAATTAAGGTTTTCGAAATCAAAAGAAACAATTGGATGATTCAAGCTACTGTGAAGAAAAAATAGATTAGATATTCATACCTTCGTTTGTTGGTTCCACCAAAAATTGCTTCTTGGATGAACAAGAATAAAGGCAAGATGGTTTCCTTTGATGGATTGAATTGCTTGTTTGCTTATCCAATTCAAAATTCCAGTCTAAAATTCGATTCCTCTCCTCTATTGTCCTCCCTTTTTGCGTTGTTTTTAGTCTTATTTATATGAATTTCAATGATTAATCTTAATTATTTACGGAATTTATCATTAATTAGGAAAAGAAAACTGAAACAAAATATAATTTGGTTTCGGAAAAAACTGCTACGGAAAAACTTCGCTGGCGAAAAAGTTGCTGCGGGCTGCTGCAAGGATTGCCGTGGGAACCTGCGAGCTGGGCGAGCGAAATGGCTTTGGCCATTTCGTCCCAACTTTTCGGCGACGAATTTTTTCGTCGCCGACTTTTATTTTTATTTTTTTGTTTATTTATTTATTATTATTATATTTTTTATTAATTAAAAAATAAATACTAAAACAAATATTGTTTATTTAAAATAACACAAAAATTATTTTTGACTAATTAAAATATATTGGACAACACAAAAATTATTTTGGACTAATTAAAATATATTGGACCGGACTGAGTCAAAAATTAAGGGTTTACACTCTCTTTCTATGAAATTCAGCCCCCAAATGAAGAAGATGAAGATGAAGACTTCCTTTATATTCTCTTGTTTATTCCCATCCATAAATATTAATTACTTAATTATTTAGTTAAATATTTATTTTAATATTTCCCTCTTTTTTCCTATGCATTTATTTATTCATTTTCTTTCTTTGACTTTTATTTTCTTTCTTTCTTATTATTATTATTAACTTTCCAACCATAAATATGTTTATATATATATATATAATATGTTAGTTATATGATATGTAACTAATGTTTATAGTAAGTATATATTAGGTATATACCATGTAAACATTAAGTATCCAATTTATATTTTATGTATAACTTGTGTATATATTAGGTATATACCATACATGTCCCTCTTCCAACATATTATTTAACTCTCCATATAATTTATTTAATTGTATCTAAAATTACGGATGTTACATACCAGTTGTAATATATATCATCATATATCAGTTATATACTGATATTTTTTTGCAAATCAACTAATATATAATGTTATGTGTAATATATATGAATCTATAACAGCATATATCAGTTTTATACTAATATTCTTTTGCAAATCAACTGATGTAAATGTTATTATATGTAACATATATAAATATATAACATCATATATCGGTAGTATACTGATATTTCTTTTACAAATCAGCTGATATATATTATTATATTTAACATATATAAATATATAACAATATATATTAGTTTATATATTAATATTTTAATACAAATCGACTGATATATGTTGTTATATGTAACATATAACAACATAAATTAGTTGTAGATCGATACTTCTTTTGCAAATCAACTGATATATATTATTATATGTAACATATATCAGTTGTATACTAATATTTTTTTTTTTGCAAATCAATTGATATACGTTGCTATATATAGCATATATCATCTGTGTATTAATATTTTTTTGCAAATCAACTGATATATGTTATCATATATAATAAATATCAACATTTATTAGTTGTATATTGATATTTTATTGCAAATCAATTGATATATGTTTATATATATATAATATATATCAACGTATAACAATATATATCAATTGTATATTGATATTTCTTTTTTCAAATTAACTAATATTATATATAACAACATATATTAGTTTGTATATTGATATTTTATTATAAATCAACTGATATATGTTGTATATTTAATATATATGAACATAAAATAATATATATTAGTTGTATATTAATACCTTTTTTACAAGTCTACTGATATATGTTTATATATGTTACATATAGTAGAAACTTAAATAAATATTTTTAATTTGATATTTAAAAAAAATTAATTTGAAACTTTTCTAGAAAATTAAAAAAAATAAACAACATAAATAATACGAATAATATAAAAAAGAAAAAACAAACTGAAAATAAATAAAAAGATAAATAAAATAAATAAAAATTACAAAGAATAAATAGAAAAAAATAGATAAATGATAAAAATAGATAAAAAATTATAAAATATAAATACACAAAAAAAAAAATAGTCACATAACTAAATGTATAAAAAAATAAAAAATATTATAATCATATAATAAAATTTTTAAAAAAATATTGTTATATATTAAAAAATATATATATTTCTGTTTAAATATTATAATACTTTGCCTTCTTAAAATGTGTTCATGGTTGTTATTCACATAAGGAGCCCACTTAAATGTGCTCATATATTGTTTTACATGTTTTACCGTACTTTTCCAAAAAATAAGTAAAACCCTAAAAGTGAAATTTTTTTTAAACACCGTAAAATTGAAAGTTGATTTAATTTTTAGATTATTTTTGTAAATACCCCTTATATATTCGAGTTCAAGCATAATCTCATTTAAATTTGTTTTAATATTAATGCATAAATTAATTTATTTATTTATTCATGCTTAAATTTTAAATTTTTTTAATTCAATCAAACTCGTGCGACTTGTATTGAAGTCTTACCATTGGATATCAAAGCATTCTTCCTCTCATTTGATTAAATGAAATAATACAAAATCAAATGCAACTTTTTTTTAAAAAAAAAAAAGTGTGTTGTGGAATCCTTCTTCTCATTTGATTTAAAAGAAAAATACAAAATCTAATGCAACTTTTTTTTTTCCTATGGCATCCCACCTATGGAACTTCTGCATTAGAAATTCAAGTTAAATTAGAAGAATTATATATATACTAAAATCGCTATAAGCAATAAACAGTGCATTTTCAACATAACTGTCTTTTTTCTGCCTTTCCCATTTTACTCTTGATATATTAAGGATAATACATTTCAAAAGTCAAAAGTAGCATTATAGATTTAACTTAATTACACTTATGCCATTCTTTTACTGCACAACTTTAGCCATAATTTCTTTAATTATTTACACAATTTGCTATTTAACTTTCCCTTTACCCTTTTTATTTTTGTTTTTATCAATATAATAATTTTTAATTTAAAAAATAAATACCTATATTTATAACTTAGGAAAAAAATAGATAATATTACGTTAAATTTATGATTTAATAATTTTAAAAAATAAAAAAATAATTTTAGGATTTTTTTTATTCAATGATATTAAGATTCAATTAAATTTGTATATTTAAATTTAAATTAATTTGTTTCACAATTACTTCCTATAAGGAATTTAATTCAGTTATATATAAAAAAAAATATAGGATTTATTTTTATATTTAATCTTTATAATGATGTAATGATAATAAATTATTTTATTTATTGTAATACCCTTATACCTTATATATGTACAATATATATTTTTAGCATATGTAAAATACGCATATACTGTACAAAAATGTCACCGACCGGTTTAATAAAAAATTTTCACATTTCAAATTTAAAATTTCAAATACTAAATATATATAATTAAATAGTATATAAATATTTTTTGCTCTTTATAGGAACCCAAAATAAACATTTTGTATGAAAATCTCTGAAAATAATTCATTAGAGTTTTGTCTGTAATTTGAACGTTCTTAAAATTTAGCAAAATATAATCTGCAAAAAGAACACACTCCCAAATAATTTCAATTCATCATCTCAATCATACTCCTCAATTTCACCAAGTTTCTCAAACATATATATATATATATAATTAAGAATACATTTACACTCTCATTTCAAATAACTTAACCTAAATTTTCTTTATAATTTACAATACATAAAATCCAAAACATAATATATTATGCATAATACTCAAAATATACAATAATATAAAATATATACATGCTGCTGACAGTGTTTTTGATCTCGATATCAACTCTACACGCTCAACAATAAGTATAGACCCGACCTAGTCTAGAAGAACTTTCTGGCTCAGTTGAATCTATCTTGTCACCTGCGAGATGTAAACAATCGCTCTAAGCCGAAGCCTAGTGGTACAAACTTTGATAATAATAAAAATCAAATGCAATGTCAATGCACAATGCTTAAGAATATCACATCATTCCATTTTCTTATACTTTTCAAATATTTCATATAAAAACAAACACAAACATGGGCTCAAATATAACAATATGCTATTCAAATTTCAGAGTTACTGTTTTGGTCTATAATAACACAATGTGTCTAGCCCTATAGGCAATATATCAATGTAATAATCCAACTAGGCCTGAGCTTACGACCTGGTCATTTTACTCAGCCTAGCTTTAAATATTTATTTTTGAAGCTTACGACCCGGTCATTTCACCTTAAAAATATTTTCACAATGACGCTCAGCGTTTAGCCTGTAGGCAATCATAGGCATGCCGCCAAATATAGAACTCTGAAGTTTGAATAACATACTAGACACACAATTTATTCATATTTCTCATTATTAATTTCTCATTATTAATCTCTTTATCATTGTCACATATTCAATATAGGCACATTGCCTTATTTTTTTATTTTTTTTATTTTTTTCTCATTTATCTCAATATCAATATTAATTTCACTATATTTTCACATATCTCGTTATACTATATCACATTTTTTTTCATTCACAACACATTACCCAATCACTGAGTATTTCCACATAATATACATTTTAATCACATTTACATAATTTAACCACTATCAATGGCTTTTCACAATGCATTTAATACATATATGACATTATAAATATCATAGCACATTACTCATGCATAACTAATGTACCAAGTAGCTTAACACATTTTTCAACCAAAATGAGTTAAGTCCAAATGTCATGCAAACATAACCAATGTATTCAAAGTTTGTACATACCTCAAATAACAACCCAAAGCAAGCTTAAACAGCCTCCAACCCTATTTTTTCAACTTGTCCTTTACCACTTGGATGAAGCAAATCAACCTCCCTCAATGCTTAAACCAAATGTGATAACAAATAATTATTTAATATCATATTTAATGGCATTTTCAATATTAAACCATAATAAACATCACTCCTACAAATTTTCAAAAATTTAGCATTTCCTTACTTTAACATTAAAGTTTCATTCTATTCCATTTAAATTAGTGTTTTAAGTTTATTTATATTATTAAAAATATATTTTAATACATTTAAACCATTTACATTACAAAAACATATTCTTATGCGCAAAACCCTAAAATGACATAACCTTCCTACATTGAAAGTTTTTCATTTCAACACAATCCATTAATCATTTTAAGCTTATTTTTATCACTTTTAACACTAAACAACATATTTAAACAAATAAAATTACATAATTCAATAACTTTGAAAATTTATTTTTCCAAAACCCTAAATCTCCACTTCCATTCTCAAACTCCAACCAAACACAACCAAATCCAATATTTGACTTTAAAATACTTGTTTATGCATCAAAACAACTCATTTGAAATCAATTTTCACAATTAAAGCTCATATTTTCACAAACTCAAAAGTTTCATAACCCTAAATTCTCTCTCTTCACCATTCTTTATCCAAATTCCATCATCTCTTCAATCTAACCTTAAAATCATTGTTAACTACCCAAAATAACATCATACACACCAATTTCAATAATTATAACATACTACTTCAAAAATCCAAAACTCACATAATTCAATTTTCTATGAAATTTAAAGAAAAGAGTTGGAAACTTACCAATTGATGAAGAAACTTCCAAAACTCCACTTGAATCCTTAAAATTCTTTCAATCCTTGGTGTATGGAAAAAGAAAAAATCTCCCCTTGTTGGCTATGGAGTTTCGGCCTAGATGAAGATGAAGACTTTTTTTTAATTTTCTTTTTTCCTTTCATCTTTATTTTAAACCACATATATATATATTAAAATAATTTAATAATTAATTATTTGATTATTTATTTAATAAATTAAAAGTCCTAAATTTTCTTTTCCATTCAAAAATAATTTATTTTTAAATTATTTTATTAATTTTAAATTTTTAAAATTTATTTATAAAAATGCCATTGAACTTTGACTTTTTTTAAAAAGTGTTGACATTTATATGTTATGTATATTTTACATATATATCACATATATATTTCACTTTTTTTTTATTTAAAATCCCATTATTTTTCATTTAAAACCATTAATTTAATTTATCTTTTAAAATTATAATTTATTTTATCAAATTTTTCAAAAATTAAAAATTTTCAAAAATTTTGGGATATTACATTTATTGGAATACAAAATTTTAAAAATTATGATAACTTAAAATATTATAATTTAAAGAAATTGTTCAAGTTAAATATGAAACTCTTATGAAATAATTAAAAAAATTATATGAATTATTAAAAAAACTTATAATGTTAATTTATGCCAAAATTGAGTAAATGTTAAGGTTTACATGATAAATATATATATTATTGTTTTTTTTCTTCAAACAAAAAAGAGGATGCATTATTAATCAACCAAATAAGAGAATCAAAGAGCTTCTAAACCAAATCCATTCATCCTAGGGTTCATGCAAATTGACTCATTATAAATAATATCCACAATACAACTATGAATAAAATTCTAAATATGAAAACAAGTATAAGAATAAGCTATCCTGGAGAAATTATGAGCAACTCGATTTGCTTGTCTTCGAACCTAAGAGAGATTAATATCTTGAATCTTCTCTAAAACCAAATGCAATCATATATTATAAAGCCAAACTCTGACTAATCAGAATTATTATAATATAAAGCAAGAAAAACTTGCTAGCAGTTAGTTTCAACGTCAACCTTTGTCAGTCCTGAATCATAGATCCAACTAAGTGTCTCCCTCATAACAATCGCATCTGCTATTTTGGGTGAAAAATTCCCTGGCCAAGACTTTACCATGGCAGCCATTAAAAAAAAGCTCCATCATGATTAAGCAAAATAGCTCCAAAATGCATACGGATTTCAGCATAAAAGATGGCAGCATCCATGTTTAGCTTCAGACACCCAATATTGGGACGAACCCAACTGCAACTATGATGATTAAGCACTGGCCTATAAAATATATTATTATTATCTAAATATATTATTGTTATTTTAATTTAATTTTAAAATGTGTATCGAATTTAAAGTAACTTTTTCTATTATAACATCTTAAAGGAACATCTAATTAATTTTTATAGATAAGTATTTTTTTATATAATTATATTTATATTATAATTATAATATTAATCTATAAAACAAATTTAGATACATAAAATCAAATTTAGAATAAAAATAGATATGATAATCTAGGACCATAATCAAATATAATTTTTGAATTTTAATACATTCATTATCTATTTTTTTTAAAAATTAAAATTTTAAATTGTGGTTTTTCTTTTCTTTTGTTTTAAGGAATAACATACAAGCAAACTCTAGCACAACGATCAATGGTTAGACACATCTAACAAATAAAACCATAACAATTTTATTGTGACGTGCTAACCAATATATTTCTTAAATATACTCTCTTTTTTCAATATTGGAGGTCGAAGCCTCAATCCAGACTCCCCCACACACTTGAACCAGAGACAAATTATAAAAAATCAGAAATAAAAATGTGATTTTTTTAATTGTGCATTTTTCATATTGATTTTTTGTTTATTAAATAGAAAAATAAACTTTGATTTAGATTAATTGTTGATTACTTTATTTACTTCTTGCATTTTGATATATTTTTAATATATTTGTTTGCTTGATTTCTAATAATTATTTAATGTTTGATTACAATATTTTTACTCTATATTACTCTATAATTTCCCACATACAATCTTTATGTTCTATATATTTATCAATATTCATTTATTGCTTATTATTTTTCTACATTTCCATACAGTGAAAGAGGAAAAAAGTATTTCATTTGTACGAAAAAAACACTTTGTATATCATCAACATATAATTTATTAAATTTATAACTATTCTCTTTTGTCGTATACATAAATGATTGCACATAAATAATATTATAGTTTACTTTTTGTTAAACAACCATCTTAATAAAATAGATATTTTATGTATAAATATATTGATGTTACATTTTGTATATTATATATGTAAATAAATATTTTGTATTTGGTTATATATTTTGTATGTAAAGACATCTTGCACTTTGTATATTTTATATGTAAATAAGAATTTTGTATTTTATTGTATATTTTGCATATATAACTGTCATACTTTTTATATTTCTTTTTCTTTATTTTTCTCATTATCCACATAATTATATTAATAATATTATTACTTTCCCCAGCAATGCGTAGCCAACATTAGCTTGTATACATCTAAAAATGTTCCTATTTTCAATTTAGAAAAATGATAATGAAAGCACAACCCAGATAATATGCGTTTTGTATTGGGTAAAAAGAATGCTCTCTCTCATCCTCTTCAAAGCACCTTCTTCACCAAGGGCAAGAAAAATACAAATAGAAGTATAGCTTTTAGTGACTAACCAACATACATTACTCCCTCTTGTTTCTATTAGTTTCGAAATGGAGCCTTTTTCCCCCATAAAGTTGCAATCAGATACAAAGGTCAGTCATGCTGATATCTGATACAAGAGATCTGCCGCCTCATAATCTGTACAAAACATGAAAATGCAAGGATTCAAAAACATTGTGGAAATTTATGTTCTCAGAGAAAAAGAGTGGCCAAAAGACCTCCAAAAATAGAAAGAACAGGGTAAAGTTTTAGTTGGATTATAAATAAAAGTATACATGTTAACCCACATGATAGGCATAGGAAATGGAGTAATTAATTATTTTATGTATGAATGTTCTCAATGGATATTAAATTAGGAATTCTATAGTAACATCTTATATTTGACTAATATGCAGTGAGAATCCTACAATAAATTGAATTAAATTCTTCCCGGCTGTCTGCTAGAGAACAATATTCTGATATGGAAATGCTGCAAGATCATGAATGATACATAACACCCATTTCCATACCACCATTGTAAAGGCTCTCACAGTCAATACAAAAATAACTCGTTGATCTTATGATATCATTAATTGTATTTAATAATTCTTTTCATGAATATTTATCTTATCTTATACTGTTAGTTAATAGTCTAAACAAAAAATGGCATACAAAAATAACTGGAAGTACTTTAATATTAAGTCAAATGAGAACTTGCTCAGTTGTTCATTGTAATCAAAATTTATTGGAAGTGTTGGCCTCGTACAATTTAAGCCACATCTCAAAATTTGAGCAATATATGCCATTCATTATTACAAAGGAAAAGATAAAAATCATGTCTGTCATCTGTGACAGCCATGACCTGTGAATTAAAACTGTGCAATATTGTGGCCAAGTCAATCAATCAAATTTAAAAAAAAGAAAATTTGGTGAGCAAATTTTTCAAGAAACTGAACTTATGAGTTGCAAAAACTGAAGTAGTGAAGTGATAGATTTTGGAGTCTATCAGAACCTTTGTCCGTATAATAACCAATTTTTTAATTTTAACTTAAACTAGGAGAATGAGATTGAGAGGCAAATCCAGAATAAGCAGTTTATATCAACTGAATGGTGAACTATACCTTTATCACAAGTATCTACCAAACAAAATTCCACTGAAAATAATTGCACCGAACCATTTATTCGACACAAACCTGTAATGAGGAAAGAAGAATTGTAAGGACATATAAAGATGGTAAGTGAAAAAATTTCAAAGCAGAGAAGAGTTAAAGGCAACTAAAAATAACTTGTGAAAAAGGATAAGCTACGACTTTTCTTTTAAAGACAAATGGCAAATGTTTTTACTAATAAATAAACAAAATATTAGCCAATAATCTCCAAGAAACCACCATTAACCTCCATAATCACTGGTAGCACTAATCTAGTGTAAGACCTCTAGATAATTAACAGATATTGCAAGCATCCTCAGTTCCTTCTTTTTAGTTTTTTCACATAGGTTCAAATCTGCTTTTCTTTTCTCCACCTTCAGTACGATGGTCAAGGTTTTATCTGGCAGACCAAAAAAGTCGGGTTCAGATCTCATTTAGGGTGAACAAATTGACAACAGAATCAAAATTATGTACTTGACATAAGAGAGTCAAAACTTTCAAGAAAAACACCTATAAAATCAGTCTAAATTTCTAAAGCTGCAATATTCAGCAGAAACACCTCTAATATCAGAAGAAATATGAAATATAAATAGAGAACTAATGTGGATCTTGTTTAAATTCCAAAAAGATAAGAATTCATTCTTAGATATACCTTACAAAAATAAATAACAAAAATAAAAAATGTTCTAAAGGAATCAGATCTGTGATCTGGGAATCAATACCTGCATATGAAAAAATAAAAAATAAAAATAAAAAAACCTAATTAGGAAGGTAAAAATATTTAAAATGATTTTATTTTATCTGTGTTTTAGAAACTCTGAAGTGGTTGACAATTCATCTTCAGCAACTCTGTATAGTAATAACAATCAGAACTAGAGAATTTATTGCTGCAATGAAATAAATTTCATACACAGCTCAGGTTGGGGGAAAATTACAAAAATAAGTGTTAAGAAAGCCGAAGCATAAGGATAAGTCTGAGAACCATTCCCCCACTCAACCAGAGAATATTCTGAAACTTGAAATCAAAATCCAGACCATACAAATAAAAGCATCACAACCTATGGAAAATGTCATGGTACCTGACCTCCAAACTACAACTCCCAACTATTCTTGAATAAGGCCTACAATTATTAAATGTAGTCTTAGATACTTCTAAAAAAGAAATTAAAATGAAAATTATCTAAAAGCTACAACTTTTCTTGATGTTTCCCCACATTATCTGCTAATATCCCTACCACCAGAAAAACCACCACAAACAATAATCTGCAGGCATAAATGTATATGTCTCTGTGTGTCTGCAGTTTCAAGCAAGGAAGGAAGACCATATACAAGCTGGAAGAAATGATCACACACACATCTCAAATAAAAATGTGATCCAAGACAATATGTAGCACACCAACGCAACCAAATCCCCATGAAAATAAGGACACATCCAAGGGCCGAAGTTTTCTAAACACGTTCACAATACTGTCCACCATGAAAGTTACATTTGGCAGCAGCACATTAACACACCTACAGCGAGACTATGTCCACAACCATGATTTAAAACCTTGTATCCAAGGCCTTCATTTGCCACAACTAAATAAATCTCATGATTGGCAAACAGCATATATTCATTGACTACGGTTTCAGTTAAAGATTTGTGCCCAATAATTCTCCAGATAATTATGAGGAGCACATACTCAGATATAGATACTGAGAGGAATGCAAGTTGAGATATATGGAAGTCACTTAATGAAACATGCTACAAGTTTAGGGTAAGCAAAAGAAAATGGAACAATTCAGTTACAGTTAACAATCATCAATCCAAAACATGAAAGAGCCCAGATTTGCAATTGCGATTGTTATCAACATGATAGTCTTGGATGGTAAATCATGTACAAGGAAGTACTAGGTTAAACAATTAATTAGCATATTGTTTCCACAGAAGTTATTAGGTCAAAAATATTGAAACAGTTGAAGTATTTCTCACTCCAACCGGGGAGGAATTAAAAAAGAGGATGCCAGTGCAATGCTACTGCTTTGAGGAATCATATAACTCGTAAATCTAACAAGCAATATACTTACTTCCTATTGCAATGAGCCCGGCATGATAGGTCAACTGTCCATATTTGCCAAGCCAAATGTCCAGAAGCAGCTGTCAAAAGTGCATAAAATGGCCAACCTGCTCCATATTTTATTTTTTAAAATACTAAGAAAGCAAACTAAATTCCTCAGTTAGTTTAATCATAAGGATATTAGAAAGAAAACAAATACCAATGTCTGCATTGACTCCACTGAGAGTGAGACTGCTAATGCATGCAATTCCAAATCCAGTGATCCATCCCTTTGTTGAATCCCCAAATCTAAGGGCAGTTGATTTAACACCTACTTTCAGATCATCCTCCTTATCCTATATACATGGATGACAATTTTCTTTTCTAAAAGCAGCAATATAACTGTTTCTTTATAGATATTAGTGGATCATAATTCACACTTCAATTACTCCAACGAGAACTTGGAAACAACAAAATCTGTAAACTAAGATTAACAGAAAAAAAAAAAAAGATAAAAAGAAAGAAAGCTACATATACACTTAAAAAGCACCAACCATAATCTCCCAAAATACGAAACAACATTATAATCTTGCACTTGCAGCAACCATAGGTTGGTAACAATTTTAGCCAACTCACTAAATTATTAAAAAGAAAAGGTATATTATTAGTAAAAAAGAAAAGGTATATTATTAGTAAAAAGAAAAGGCATATTATTCCTGACTTAGAATAAAATATTAAAGTCTAATTGTGTCTTTTTTATTTTTAATTTTATGAAATGATATGAAAACTTTCATTTCATCGATTTTAATCTTAACCTTTGACATCAATAATCAAATTTAGCCAACTCATTGAAATCAACAAATTTTTTTCTTTTTTTTTTTATAAAAAAAAGGCAGGGACAAATAAGTATAAAAGAGGTAGTATTCAAGCAGGAGAAAATAAAAAAAGGGAGGATTAGAACTTAGAATATAGGAGATTTACAGGTTAATAACTTCCTTTGTAACAAGTCAAAATTATATTTTATGATCAAGGTGGGAAAAAAATGTTAATAGACATACTAAGTTGTTCTACCTGATGTGCATATATTGTATCATACAAAAGAGTCCAAAACACTCCACCCATATATAGTGGTAACACAATAGCTGGATCTAGACTTCCTTTAATAGCAGACCACCCAAATAAAGCTCCCCAATTAAACGTCAAACCTAGATAGGCTTGAGGCTGCATAATAGAGACACTGGTCATTTTTCATAAAACTTCCAATCAGCAGTCAGGAAAAAGAGAGAGAGAGAGAGAGAGAGAGAGAGAGAGAGAGAAAGCAGTTGTTACCCAAAATGTCAATCTCTTCATGAGGGGATAAGAGAAGACTAGCAACAAGGACAAAGCTCCCAAAATGCGGCTGTTGGAAATAATTAACACAAGTCATTCCAAATGATTAAACACATATGCTGATAACATTGATATAAAGTGACTATAAAATAAGATGTGAAAATAAAGATAAACTCAAAGTTACAAGCAACTTAAGTATGAAAACATTTTAAGAAAAAATGGTGAACCAAATTTCATGGTTAAAGATTTCTCTCTAATGAAAATAACAATTGGATGCTTAAGTCTAACACTTAGTTTTAATTCTTGCAAATAAATATTTCCTCTTTATGTATAAGTTAGGGAAACAAGTAAACTAATCTGCAGTCAGCCAATGAGTATGTTTTAATACCATAACATTTGAGAGAGTGATTGTGTGAGCAGATATCTTGATTATCTAGATTTTAGACACTATGGGGCAAAGTGAAAAAAAAAAAAAAAGATAACAAATATCACTTATGTTATTATATTCATACAAATAATCAATCATTACTTTCCACACAGACCTTCTTATTACTAACAATATGAAAACCAATGTTATTTGTAACACTTCCTCCCCCAGTTTGCATGGATGGTTATGATGATGAGTAAGAATGACCTTTTGAGCTAAGTGCTTGTTTTGTTACATACTGATGACCCAGTATGAACATTTTTATCTTGTCATAACTAAGTTATGCTTGTGGAAACTAGGAGCTAGAATGAATATGAGTGTGCTTAGAACTGTAAGATAAAATGGTGCTTAGAGAGATTTATATGTGTATCAATGAGCATGAGGTTTCGAGTGACCTTTGAGTTGGCACGGATAAGAGGATCATTAAGTGGGGTTTCAACCAGGCTATGAAGTTAAGTGAAGGGTACTGGTAATGCTTGTTACAGTGGGAGCATGCTCATTACCTATGGTGCATTGGTGACACCCCGCTCAGTAGTGAGAATGCCTTGTCATGATTGGTCATGTTTGGTACAAGGAGACACACACTCTGGGAAGTAAGCAAAGTCATGCTTGTTCATGATTGTAACTCTTGTTAACAAAGACAAATGGAGGCAACGTACATCCACCTCTGGTAACACTCATTTTTGAGTGAAGCTAATTCAGGCAGTAGCTTCAGGAATGCTCGTTAATGACTTGGTTACATTTGTTCAAGGGAAAATGGACATATTTCAATTTGGTAACTACCCGAATAATGAAATGTACAATTACAACGGCCTTTATTTAAATTGATTCTTAATATATTATGAACATCTTTATCTGTGTATTTGAATAAATACATATACACACACGTTGCATATTCCTCAGTAATATAATGATTGCTATTCTGATCTTGAATATATATGCCTATAAGTAAATATAGCCTCTAGGCTACTATTATGATAATTGATCATCATTCACTGAAAATATGTTGTGATTGAACCATGTTTATGAGAATAAACCCTTGATGCATAATTGTTGACAATATCACTGTAAAGGTCACTTAGACCTATATGTATGATTGAGACCTTAACTAGACTTAACCAAGACTAGACCTAATGCATAACAAAATTGCCTAACTAATGGGGGATAAACCATTAGTCTGCGTGCGCACCAGTGTTAAATTAATGACATTACGTATTAAGAGCATATTCGTTTTGTACATACGACCATGGAATCAAATAGATTATGTTTTGTATAGAAAGCCTTGTTTGGTACGATTCTAGTGCGAACTAATTTGTACATAATAGAACATTCATTTTGCTAAGGTAATATGTGATGAAATAAAAGGAAAAATGAAAGATATGTTTCTGTCCTTTTGAGTATGAAATTGGTGATAGTCATAACCATTTATTGTACCTAAACGATTGGATGACTTATCAAAATTTGAGTGCCATTTGTTGTAGGCATACTATAAAAGAAATCATCTTTCTTTATTCCTTCGTTCAGGTTTGAAGGCTTAGAGGATTTGAACTTCTCCATCCTTTTCATTCCCATAAGCAGCTTGATAATGTAATTTTTCAATGATCTTATGTATATTATTGTGGTTTAATGTCTTTATTAGCTCCATAGTGGTAAGGTTATTTGTTGAATTAGAAGTAGTTACAAAATAGATTCAATTGCTTTATGGGTACAACTAATTTGTATAATGTGATGGCTAAATGATCCTCAAACTGTGTAAAATGATTAAATGGTTCATCCACATATGAGTGCTTTGCTTAATGACTTTAAATGGAAAGATGGGCTTAGCCATGCTTGATTGCAAAGGAAATAGTATGACCATATGATAGTCATAAGTGGAAAAATGAATGGTAACATAAAGTGCATGATTTTAAGAACAATACTCATTAGAGATTTCCAGTTGAAAGTTATTTGAAAACATCCTAAAATAAAAATTCATTTCTTGTCATAAATATTCACTTGTAGCATACCATATCTCGGTAGATTGGCATAATTTTTCTACGCATGTACATTTCCATAATTATAATGTTTTAGAACTACTGGATTGTTTAGAGTTCGAAACACGCAGCGAAAATTTAGAATAATCTAAAATAGATCTATTTCCGATTAAAATTATATATATATATATATATATATATCCAATAAGCGAGTCCATGAAAATTTCGAATGTACAAAGTCTCTATACGTATCTACACTGAGATTGAGTTTTACTATCAACCCTTTGATAAATAAAATTCACAAGCAAATTAAATAAAAACTTAAGCTAGACATTTTCACTAAAACAATAGCTTAAAATGGATATATATATATACACAAACACTTACCAAAGAGTTGTAAGAAGTTGTAGGTACGACTCTTTGGTAAAACACTTGATAAGGTGCATGTTTTTAATGCACTAAGCTTTGTCAATCCATGGCCACGTATGTTGGCCATGGATTGATGAAAGTCAGTTTAACAATTGACTTTCAATATTTTATTTCTTTTTTTCTAATTTTAATTATTATTATTTCTATATCAAATATATAAATAAAAATTTAATATATATAAAATGAATTTATCCATAAAATATTAATTAATTAATTTTTCTAATTTAAATAGAAAAATTTAATTTGCCGCTAATAAAATTAATTGTATTTTCGGTACTAGCAGAGAACATAATAATATTCCATTTGGACTAAAAATATCATTTATTTAAATAATTAAATTCTCTAATTTAATAATTAAACAATATAATTAATCCATTAGTAAAGCTCAGAACACTCATTAGTGTGCGATTTTATAGCTTCAATGCTAAACCGAAAGCAAATTGGTCAAACCGATTTACTAATTAAGGTTGACATTTAACAACTCTCCTTAATAACTGAACAACATAAGTAAACTATCACTATCAGGATCCCATATACATATTAAATTATTATCGATATATTTGATATATAAATAATAATAATAAATTTTTTTAAAAAATGGCAAAGAAATACTGAAAGTCGTTTATCAATCCATAGCCAACACAAGTGGCCATGGATTGACAAAGCTTAGTGCATTGAAAACATACACCTTCACAAGTGTTTTACCAAAGAGTTGACAAGTGTTATATATATATATAAGCTTTCTATCCACTTTTAAATTAGTGTTTTAATGAAAATTTCTAGCTTACGATTTTATTTAATTTACTTGCGAGTTCCATTTGTCAAAAAGTTAATAACAAAACTTAGTCTCGGTATGGATATACATAGAAACTTCATACAATCAAAGTTTTATTATCAAGAACTCACTTATATATATGTTTTAAATATGTTTTCAACATATATATATATATATATATAATTTTAAATGCAAACATATCTATCCTAGATTGTTTCAGACTTCCACTGCGTGTTATGAGCCCTGAACAATCTAACAGTGGTATCAGAGTCATGGATTTTTGCATTCAAATTATATTTGAAGAGTTCAAATATAATTCTAATTACTGGTTAAAGTATGTTTTGTTTGGATATTCTCCAAAATTGAATAAAATAATATAGTGTAATATTCTCTGACTGAGAATAGAGGGAGAGAGAGTAGGAAGAATCAAATGAGGAATCGGGAAGAACAGAGAATAGAGAAGAGGGAGAGAAGAAGAAAGATAGGAAGGAAAACTATTGACATTTCATTGATAATTCCTTTTCAGATAGAAAACCATATACCATACTCTATATTTACTAAAGAACAAAAGAGTCACCTAAGGGAATATTACGTTTCATTCCTCTGTCCATATTTTCATTCTACTGCCATTTTTTTTACTCTATTGTCCTATTCATTCCAACTCATCACTAATCATCACCACTCATCACTAACCATCAAACCAACCATCAATCAATCATACTCCACATTCTCAATTTTTTACTATTCCTCTTTCTCCTGTTGTACGTAACAATTACATAAAGTAGGAAAAAGTGAAATGGAAAGGAGGCTAGGAGTGTGATTGCCTGATGATTGAGAATGTTTGGTGATTGGTAATGATTGATGATGGGGTGGCATGGATAGGTCAGTGAAGAATAACAGAATTAGCAGAAGAATGAAAGGAAATATTCCCTTATGTCACTCTTTTTGTTTTATAGTGAATTTAGAATCTGCCATATGTATGTGTAATCCGTTAGAGTATTATCTATAAAAAATATCGGTATTTTCTTTTTTCTCTAATTCTTTCTCTGCCCTTCTTCTATCTTTTCCCTCTTCTCCTTCCTATTTTCTCTTCCTTTCCTTATTTCTATCTATTCTATTCTTTTATCTTGCTACTGATTGTGTTGAGTTGCGAGCATGTGTGGGTGAATTGGAGCTAACATTACAAATTTGTATTAGAGCTCCGATCTTGCCACTCCAAATAATTAACAAACTATAAGTAAAATGACAAAGAAAGGCAAAAACACTAGGTAAGATGAAACAGAGGAAATAGATGAATTAGAAAAACTCACAGCATTTCATGGCGACGTCAATCTCAAGATTGAAGCAATCCAAAGGCAACAATGGGCCACTCGTGCAGAACACCAACACACTTATGACCAGCTACGTGATGAACAAATCAAGTTGAGGGGGCTATTAAGCCGGATGATGCAACTGCTGCAAAACCTATAGGACAAGGGCAGGAGCCTTTAGTGGAAGCAGCAAACACCATGGGTAGAGGGATTCTACCCACATCGCCCACTAAACCCAGAGAAAATGAGAAAGTTTTCGTCGGCAATATAGGAGTAACTAATAAGGGATATTACCAAATGCTTCTACCTAGAATGGAATTGCCTCTTTCGGAAGGTAGGCACCCACAATCATGGGTTTGGAAATGCAACAAATACTTTATGATATACGAGGTGCCGGAAGAATGGAAGCTTAAATTAGCAAGTATATACCTCATGGAAGTGGCAGATAGGTGGTTCTGGGCTTGGATTAGAACCCATGAGGAATAAGGCTAGTAGGAATTTTCAAACACCTTGACAGAGAGGTTTAAGGAATCATCCACAGAGGATGTCGTGGCAGATTTTAACAAACTTTGACAAACGAGCACTGTGAAGGATTTCCAGGAGACGTTTGAAGAGATAAGGGCGAAAATGAAAGATTGAATCCTTATTTGACCAAGGCTTATTATATTTACATCTTCCTTGGGAAGGAAGAAATCAGCTCGACAATCAGGATGTTTAGGCTGAAGACACTAGGGAAGGCATTTGAGCAAACGTGATTACAAGAAATCGCTTTGGAAGCTTCACAGAAGATTTATAAAACCAAACTTGGACCTAAACCTGAACCTAAAATACCCGTACCTAAATAACTAAGGTCCTGTTTGGTTGAGTGTTTTATGCAGCCGATAGCTGGTAGCTGTTAGCTAATGAATAATGAGCGTTTGGTAAAAATATAATAAGCTGTTGTTGTTATTGTGTAAAATGATCAATAAGGGTATAATTTTAAATAAACTCAAATTTTATAAATTTGAATAATAAATATATTTATAATAAATTTAAAAAATATAATCTACCAGCCACAATAAAAATAGATTGATGCCTTTTTTTTGTAAAATTTATTGGTAGCTTTTTTTTTCGAAAAAAATATTAGTAGCTTTTTTTTTGGTAAAATATATTGCAATCCTCATATATTCAATTAATTAATATATATATAAAAGATTGACGTATAAATCATTGATTTGGCATATATCGTTATACTTTAATAATCACACGTTATAAGTTTAAATTAAAGGTTACAGATATTAATATTATCTAATAATTCAGGGTTAATATTGTCAAATAAAAAAACTATCAGCAACTGTTTAGAAAAAGCTAGGAGGAGGAGCTTTTTCAAACAGCTGCTGTTTGAGCCTTCAAACAGCTAACAGCTGCTGATAAAAAAGTTAACCAAACACCTATTCTTTAGCTGATTGACTTGAAACAGCTATCAGCTGCCTCAATCAGCTAAACCAAACACCCCCTAAACCTATAGCCCTTGCAACCAATACGACACCGCTTAACTCAAAACCCATCAATTCTTTTTCCAAAAATCACAACAAAACATGACTTCCAAATCCCTAACACCCTTTAACCCAAATCATAAAAGCTCAAATTCCTGCTACCGATGTGGAGAATGTTACTTCCTTGGTCACTATTGCTTGACGAAGCAATTAATGGCGTTACAAAGGATGGACGAAGATGAAGGAGATAACCCAGAAGAAGATTGACAGGATGTTAAATGAAGAAGAGGTGACGAAGTAGGCTTAGCACTCTCTGCACGTCATTGACGGGAGTTTAGTTGATAATACTATTAAAGCTGAAAGGGCAAATTAAGAACAAGTAGTGATCCTCATAGACAGTGGCACCACACATAGTTTCATCGACTCCAAGCTAGCAGATGAAAACTGAAGCTTCCCACTATCCAATTAAATCCAATTATAGTCACCATAGCTTATGGAAGAAAGATAGTGGTAAGAGCTAAATGCTTTAATTGCACCTAGTCCATGCAAGGACTTAAATTCTATTATGATGTTAGGGAGTTGGAGATAGGGGATTATGAGATGGTTCTTGGTGTAGATTGGATGAAATTCTATACACCAATTACTTTTGATTTCGAAGGGTGTAAACTGTTGTTTAAGAAGGATGGTAACACAGTGAAGTTGGAAGGAATCATTGAATCAACCACTGTGAAATTGATGAGTGGCATAGAAATGGGGAAGTAAATTCAATCAGGTTGGATAGGAATTTCAACTAAACTATTATCTATTCATCTAACCACCCATACACCTTCAACAACCCAACCTAAAGAAACAAAATTTCAGAGCTCTTTTCAATCGTTGATAGTCAAATACCAATCTATATTCCAAAAGCCCAGGGAAATTAACCATACCATCCCTCTCAAACAAAATTAAAATCCCATAAATGTTAGACGGTACAAATATCATTTTTCTAGATAGAGGAAATTGAAAAATTATCCCAAGTGATGCCGGAGAATTCCATAATCCAACCCAATCAAAGCCCTTTTTGCTTCTCTTACCTTGCTAGTGAAGAAAAAGGATGGTAGTTGGAGGTTTTATGTAGATTACTGCCAACTAAATGAGTTAACTATTAAAAACAAATACCCCATACCTTTCATTGAAAATTTGTTGGATGAATTGAATGGGGCCAAGGTGTTTTGTAAGATTGACTTAAGGGCTACTTATCAACATATTAGAATGGAGCCAACTGACATACCCAAGACCGTCTTTAAAACCCATATTGGTCATTTTTTAATTTAAAATGATGCCATTTCGGTTAACTAATGCCCTTGCCACCTTTCAAGCCCTGATTTTCCAACCTTATTTAAGAAAATTTGTCTTAAAGGATGTTTGGCCTGGCTTATAAGCTTATCAAACCAGCTTATGAGCTTTAAATTTAAGTTGATGCATTTGTTTAGATAATTTTATGAGCTTATAAGCACAACTTATAAGCTAAAAAATAAGCAAAGGGGTAACAACTTATTATTTTGGTGTTCATAAACTAAGTTTGACCAAGTAATTTACTATATTGTCCATATTTATTTTAATAAATGCTCTTAGTAATATAACTTTATATCTTTTTTCATCATTTTAATAATAAATGTGCTTATAAGCTATTTTTTTTTTCAAACATGTTAGGTATTTATCAGCTACTTATATGCATTTAAAACAAACATAAAATTTTTAATACTTATAAGCTCTTATTCAAGTGCTTATAAGCTAAATTTTATAAGCTAAGCCAAACACCCTCTTAATTTTCTTCAATGACATACTGATATTCAGTAAGTTATATGAATCCCACTCGAAGATTTGGAGCTAGTGTTCAAAACCTTACTGGATTATTAGCTCTTTGCTATAAAAGAAAAATGTGTTTTTGGAGTGTGGAATACTTGAGACACATTATTTCTGAAGATGGGATATCAACCTATCATTCTAAGATTCAAGCTATGGTGGATTGGCCTACTCCTAAGACTCAAACAGTTGAGAGACTTCTTGGGCCTCGCTGGCTATTACAAAAGGTTCATTAAGGGCTATGGGGAGATTAGTAAGCCCCTTACTCAATTACTAAAGAAGAATGCCTTCCAATAGCACAAAGAAGCTCGACAAACCTTTGACAGCCTAAAGAAAGCTATGGTATCTGCACCCGTGTTAGCTTTACCCAACTTCAATCATACCTTTATTTTAGAATGTGATGCCAGTAGAAATGGATTGGGGACTATTCTTATGCAAAGGGAAGGCCTATAGCTTATTTATCCAAATATCTCAGCCCTAAAAATCAATCCCTTTCAGCTTATGAGAGAAAGCTGCTTGCCATAATTTTTGCGGTCACTAAATGGTGGCATTATCTTGAGCAATGTCAATTCATAATCAACACTCACCACCAAAGCATAAAGCATATATTAGAGCAGAGGTTGCATACATATGTGCAGCAGAGAGGCATTACTAAATTATTTGGTAGGACTATAGAATTGTCTATAAGAAAGGAAGAGAGAACAAGGCTACAGATGTTCTTTCCAGGAGATTTAAAAAAGAAGAGAATGGGACCTTCTTTAGCTCTATGGTAGTACCAGCTTGGATTGCAGAGGTTGAGAAGTCTTATAAAGAAGACTCTCATGCCTAAGAAATCCTCATTTCAGTAGCTATGCAACCATATCAGAATCCAAAATTTTCTCCATAGCGGGGTTCTCAAGCAGTTGTATATTGGAAGAACAACAGAATTGAGAAGCAAATTGCTAGCTCAATTCTATGACAGCCCATTAGGAGGTCAATCAGGGGTTCAAACAACTTATGAAAAATTGAAAGTGCATTTCTACTGGTCAAACATGAGGAAGGGTGAGATGGAGTGGGTCTTACAATGTGATGTGTGCAAAAGGTGCAAAACAGAAAGTTATCCTTATCCTGGGTTAATATAGCCATTGCCTACACCTTCTACTGCTTGGTCTACCGTTAGCATGGATTTTATAGAACATTTACATAAATCTAGAGGCTCCGATACTATATTGGCAATTGTGGACAACTTTACTAAATTAAGCCATTTTGTTCCTCTTTCTCATCCATTTTTAGTAGCCACAATAGCAAGGGAGTTCCTCAATCACATGTGTAAGTTACATGGGGTGCCTCAAGTTATTATCTCAAACAGAGACAAGCTCTTCGCTAGTCTCTTCTATACTTAGTTGTTTAAGCTGATGGAAGCCAAATTGCACATGAGCACAGCTTATAACCCCCAAATGAATGGACAAACACAACAATTAAACAAGAGACTAGAGAACTACTTCAGTTGCATGACTTATCTTCAATCTAAGAAATGGGTTGATTGAATTGTACTAGTTGAATGGTGGTACAACACCACCTATCATTCATCCATTAAAATGATCCCATTCAAAGCCTTGTATGGCTACAAACCCTCTCCACCCATAATTCTGAACTTTTCTAGCAATGTTGTTGATGTAAAAGACTTACTAAAGGAAAGAGAAGTAGTCCAAGCTTTACTTAAAGAAAATCTTCAATTGGCCCAGCAACACATGAAACTATATGTTGATCAAGGAAGGTCTGAAAGGGAATTTTAGATTGGGGACAGAGTTTATATGAAGCTGCAACCATACAGGCATACTTCCATAGCTCTAAGAAGAAATTTAAAGCTCACTGCAAGGTATTCTAGACCATTTGAGATGTACAAGTTGAGATTGCCTCCTAATTCTAGCATTCACATTGTCTTCCATGTTCCTTTGTTGAAAAAGAAGATAAGATCCAATGAGGTACCTATTATTTAACTTCCTAAGTTCCAACAAGGTGAAGTTTTAGTTGGACCAGAGAAACTCCTAAACTCCAAACTGATCATAAGGGTCAACTAGCATGTACAACAAGTGTTGGTTAAGTGGCTGAACTTTCCAACCATAGATGCAACTTGGGAAGACTTGAGCTCATTATATGCATTATTAGGGACAAGAGTGGCTCAGAGGGAATGGTATTGTTACATATAGTAGGAAAAAGAGAAATGGAAAGAAGGCTAGAAGGGTGATTGCCAGATGATTAATTAATGATTGGTAATGATTGATGATGAGGTGGAACAAATATGTCAGTGAAGAATAACAAAATTAGCAGGAGAATGCAAGGAAATATTCCCTTATGTCAATATTTTTGTTTTCTAGTGAATTTAGAATATGTTATATTTTTGTGCAGTCCATTAGAGCACTATCTATGAAAAATATCAGTATTCTCTCTTTTCTCAAATTATTTTTGTGCCCTTCTTCTCTCTTTTCCCTCTTCTCCTTCCTATTTTCTCTTCCTCACTTCTTATTTCCATCTATTCTATTCTTCAATCTTGCTACTGATTGTGTTGAGCTGGGAGTGTGTGGGTGAATTGGAGCTAACATTACACTGCACTGACGGTATCCTAAGTTACCACCCAGGAAAGAAAATATAACTCTCTCAAACGAGGCTACTAATTGTGTGCACTTCTCCTTCTGAGAATATTTGCACTAACCTATAATTATTCAGTTGGAGTAGAATCCCAAGACCCAAGAGCAACTGAAAACCAAGAAAACAAAGCCCTTGAAATGGTGACAGAAGACCACTTGCAACTGGTCTCAACTTTGTACGTTCCACCTGCATTCAAAAGTTCTCATGAAAATAAAAATTCAAATGATGAGTTCCTCATAAAAAAAAATTAAGAGAACTTTCAAGACAAGCAGAAATAGAAGAATTTCATGTTGCTTAAAGAAACTAAATGCCAGTTATATCAAGAGCAAGGTAGATAAATAGGAAAAGTACAAAAGAAGTCCTACAAAATCCACTCAAAGGAAACGTGGAGTACATTGAAATTGCAGTAGAATGACATGAGGAAAGGCAGTGCAAGAGGTTTGAGCAAGCCTTGATTTTTCTGAACTTTGCAGAATGGAGGAAATGGATTCATATAGATTGCAATTGCAGGTTATTTAAAGAAACTAACATGAATGAGATTATAAGAGTTAATATTTACCTTGGTATCAATATCTCTATCAAGGAGATCATTTATGGTACATCCAGCGCCCCTTAAAAGCAAAGCCCCACAACCAAACAAAGCCATCATCTTAAAATCAGGGAGGTGTCCCGGGGATGCCGCCAATGAAATTGACCTGGACATGAAACATATTTAATCACAGAAACATCATAATTCATAACTTAATAGTTGAACTTCACATAACCAATTTGCTAAACATACCACATGCAAGGCTAGGCGAGAAGCCATGTTCCAATCGGCTTATCAAGTCGAGCTAGGCGAGCGTAAGGTCGAGATTGTCTTGGTAAATACTAGTCAATCCACGACACTTTTCCCTCCTTCAGTAACCCTCCATTTTCCCGATTATCTTTGTTCTTAGAGCTCCACCGGCATAATGACTCAACCGAATATACTCAATCTCATACTCTATCACTGTCCGGTTATCCTGTCTCATATTTAAAAACTCCATCTTCTTGGCATCTTTATATTCTCTCAGAGTATACTTCTGCTCAAACTCCCATAAAAATCACCATAAGTCAAGGTTGGCGGATCATCCATAGCATGGGGAACCGTCTTCCACCAATCATAAGTATCTCTCTGCAGAAGGGATCTAGCATAATTAAATTTTTCTTCAGGAGTAGCTTGCAACTAGATGAATACCCTCTGAATTCTATCTAACTACTGCTCAGCTACTGCAAGATCTGTAGTACCAAAGAAGTCCTCAACTCCAAACTTCCTCAATTTATCATACTGCCTCATCGGTACTTGTGGCTATGGTTGCGGTAGCGGCTGCTACACTGGAGCCTGCCTCAACAATTCTACCATATGTAATAACCAAACCGGAAGAATCTCATCAGCAGCTGGTCTCTCTGGCACAGGAGCAGGTGCCTCACCAGCTATCTCAACCCTAGCTCCATCTCTACCCTCATTAAGAGCTACACTCTCAGCACTACCTTCAATGGACTGACGTGACTGAGACGCCATCACTACCTATATCTGCAAACACAGCAGAAGATTACTTTATTAAAGATCAGAAACTACCAGTGCTAATGCATGTATCTTAGTCAAAAACCATATTTTAAAAAACCAAAATTTTCTTTTTCTTACAATTCACTTAGGTTGAGAATCTCAAACCTAGGCTCTGATACCAAAACAATTGTAACACCCCTATACCCAATATACGTACACCACATATACTCACAATATGTAATATACATATAGAAGATATAAGAATGTCACATTCCATTTTAAACAAACAAAACCAATCTTTAAAACCTTACTTCAAATCATCATTTCAACAATATGAGTAAACTTATAACATTTAACTTATATTATAGAAAGTAATAAATGAAACATCCCTTGTTCAAATACATTTACATATATCTTCATTATCCCAAAAGTTTATTCAAAACATTTGTTTAATAAGCAGCGGAATATACATATGTATACATCAAAATCAATATTTAAAAAAATATAAAGTTTATACATGCTGGCAGTTTGTCTCTGACCTTGAAGTCCAAAAATTAACATTTCACAAGGGATCACAAGCCTAAACTCGACTCGGTCTAGCTGAACTCTCTGGTTCAACCGGATCTACCCTGTCTGTAACACCCCCACATCCAATGCACACACACTACAATCACAACAATGTAGCATAAGTGCACCAAACATAGGGATGCTACGGTTTTCTTCAACATTCAAAACATTTTAAACTTGATACAATACCCTAATCATTATACATTATAGAAATTAAATCATTGACTTAAAATATAAACATGTTAGATATACATATATACATTTAAATATTACACAGCGGAAGTTATAAATTAGGTACATTTTTACATTATAAACATTACTTTACAAAATATAAAAGAAGTATACATGATTGGCAAGTCTGCTCTGATCTTTAAGTCCTCAAAAATCAACTCTTCACTGTCTACTCTCACTCGGTCTTGATGAACTCTCGGGTTCAACTCTACCAACTCTATTACCTGCGCGATCAAACACTATCGCGCTAAGCCAACG
The DNA here is from genome assembly GCA_947685225.1 of Garcia nutans. Taxonomy (NCBI): domain Eukaryota; kingdom Viridiplantae; phylum Streptophyta; class Magnoliopsida; order Malpighiales; family Euphorbiaceae; genus Garcia; species Garcia nutans. The sequence continues at coordinate 34,621,157 of CANTUV010000013.1, forward strand.
GCTTAGTAAGATAAAACATGCTAATGTTTTACTTTAATGCAATACAATGCCCATTCTCAATCCATATTATACATGTAACATCATATATGCAAAACTAACAACATGCCTTTACATTTCATAACTCAACATAAATAGACATATCATATTTCAACATCTTATCATATACCTCATTAGTATTCATTTAATCATTCATAATCAACATTAAGCAAAGACAAGCATGGGCCCAAGACACACTAATATGCCATTCAATTTTCAGAGTTAATGTTTTGGTTCTATCATCACATTTATCAATATCATAAACCCAACTAGGCTTCAAGGATTAGGTTCAACCAAGCTTCAAGGGGAGCAAAGCATGCTAAGCTTCAACCCAACTTGGCTTCAAGAACCAACCCAACCTAGCTTCAAGGGTGGTAACATCTCAATTAGGCTTCAAGGATTCAATCCAACCTAACTTCAAGAGATTGTTACACTTATTAGGCATGCCACCAACAACCAACTCTGAAAATGGAATAACACATTAGCCACACAATTCATTTATTATTCAATTATCATTTCCATTCTCAATTCTCAACAACATTTAGGCAAACATGCCTTATTTCTTTCAATTGCATCACATCATAGCCAACCACAATGGCATTGTCTCATATCATGTCTTATTTGAATTATCATTGTATCTTTGATATACATTTCAATATTCATTACTAATGAAACACATTACCATTTACAATGCATAACATGACATTATTCAATCTCAACAATGCAATTAGGGTAAAGAACAATTGATATGATTCATAGCTTTAGAACCTTACACATGTAATTGATTATATCATTCATTGATTCAAGTGTATTTAAAATGTTTAGGGTTAGGTTTAGGGACCAACCTACCCTTTGAGAACCAAAGCAATGCAAAAAGAACAAGGAAGTAAAACCTTAACCTACACAATTGAGGGACACGGGCAGCCACTTGAGGGACACGACCAAGCTTGTGGCCGTGTCACTCAAACCAATTGGACAGTAAGCAACACGGGCAAGGGACACGGCCAAGCTTGTGGCCGTGTCTCTCAACCAAACTTTGGCAGTAGCAAACACGGCTTGGGGACACGGCCGTGTCTCTCAAAAATCAATCCAACACCTTCAAAATTTCATGTCTTGGCCGTGTTTCCCATAGCTTTTTGGCCGTGTCACCCATAATCAAAACCCTAACCAAAGCCAACACTTTCCAAATTGCATTTAAACTCAATATACATCATACCACATGCTTCAAATGAACATAATCAATGTTCTAAACACATATTCATTGCAATAATCACTTTAAAACACATTAATATCACAATTAAACAAACACCATCTCAAAACCCTAATTAATCACCATCCTTTTTCATCTTTCAAAAACAACATCCATTTAAACATACAATCTTCACAATCAACCCAACACTAATTCCATCTTTTAACTTACAATCAATTTTAACACTTAAAAACATAACACAAACTCATCTCATCATCACACCAACAAAACCTAATTCCTTTCTCACACCACTTCAAAAGAATTGAAGAAATTAAAGAGAAGATCTTACCTTATATGAAGAAATTCCATAAATCTTTCACCAAATCTCTCAATTCTTTCATCAATTGAGTATAGCATCAAGAACACTTCTCTTTCCCCCTTGTTGTTGGAGAGCCGGCCACCTCTTCAAGAAAAGAAAAGAAAATGCACAAGTCAACCTCTCTTTCCTTCTTTTAATCTCCACCATGCATTTCATCCAAACAATTACCAAAATGCCCTCAAACATATAACTAACCTTTTGTCTTATATAAGCCCATATATGTACTTACACACTCAACACAAAAATATCTTCTTCCACTAACCAACACCTTGACTCTTCTTTGACCCATTTATATGTTATATATATCAACATATACACAACATATACCATTCTCTCTAAACCCTAAATCCTTCCCAAAACACAAATACTTTTCTTTTCTCAATTCTTAATCTTGCAATTTGAAACAACCACAATAACAACAACATACAAAACTTCTAGGGCATAAATGAGGATATTACACTGTCACCTGCGCGATAAGTCACAATCGTGTTAAGCCATAGGCTTAGTGGTACAATCCTTGAATACAATATGATTCAAATGTAATGCCAATGTCACACTTTCAATAATTATGAACAACATACAAAGATCTCATATTTCATAACATTAAATCTCATTATATTATTCAATTGTTCTATTATTCATAATTCACATTAAAGCAAAGACAAACATGGGCCCAAAAGAAACTAATATACCATTCAAATTCCAGAGTTACTGTTTTGGTCCAATAATCACATTTTTAAAGCCCATAGGTGAATCATTATCACAATGAGGATTACCTTATATGTAACATCCCAACTAGGTTTCAAGAACTAGGCCTAACCAAGCTTCAAGGGGAGCATAGCATCAACCCAACCTGGCTTCAAGGACTAAGCCCAACTCAGCTTCAAGGGATTGTTACTTTTAGGTATGCCACCGACAACAAAACTCTAAAAATTGAATAACATACTAGGCACACAATTCTTTCATTATTTCAATATCAAATCCATTTTCATTTTCTCATGATCATCTAGGAATAATGCATCAAATATTTCATTTATATCATTATAGCCAACAACAATGGCTTCACATTTCATCATTAGGGTATACAAAACAAATTACATTGTTTATATATTTTGAATCCTCAACATATATTTTGTAACATCCTGAATTCCAGATTGGTAAGAAACAGACATAGAGGATATGATTTAGGCTTAGAACAAAGGAACTTAGAACATGACCTATAACTTGAGCTCGAATTTCATCCAAGTTAATGACAGAATTAGAGAGTCTCAAAGAAGACTTAATTGTTTATTTGTGTCTTAGATAGACGTATAACTTTAAATTACCCAATTTGGAGTTGTACAGAATAAGATATGATGGATTTAGTAGACAATGTGCAAGCTGCCTCAGGACAGCATAGTAGGCTTGAATTCAAAGGACCGTCAAAAATCAGATATAGCTCAGATCGACCTGAAATTTTGACAAAATGTAGCCCCAGATGTCTAGTTTCAGTGGGAATAATAATTACTTAATTTGGAGTCATGAGTAAAAAGATATTAATAAAGAAAGACAGCAAGGTCAGGAAGGGATATCAAAAGGACCTAAGTGAGAATTTCTCAAAAGTTAGGGGCAACTATGTAAATTTAAAAATTAAGTGTCGGAAGTTCTTAATAGTGCCCATATCCGATCCCAGAAGAATATTCTCGAGATTAATCGGGTCATAACCGTGGGTTTCAATTTTTTCCGAAAACGCACGGTTTAAAAGTTACAATCGATTAATCGCCGGAACGTAAAGTGGGCCCGGTTTCGTGTCGGGACCGTATGGGTAACACGGGACAACTTTAGGGTATCAAATGGAAAGTGGGACAAGTGGGAAGAAGTAATGGGAAAGAAAACTATAAAAATCTCTTGTTGGCCAATCAAAAGTAACCATTTAGCATGAGTATTAAATGAAGAAAGAGAAAGGTGGACAAGTGGTCTTTAAGGATTTATCCAACACATAAGGTGATCATCATTTTTTCCCTTATATATACATATATCATGATATGAAGAACCAATTTCTCTCTTTTCCACTTACAAATTTCGGCCACAATAGGAAAAGCAAAAGGGAATTAAAGAGCAAGGTTTGGTACTTTAACCATTGAACTCCTTTTGAAATTTTTCTGTTTTACAATTAGTAAAATGCTGTGACTTGTATGATTTTTAATTAAATATAGAAAAATTATCTTGAGTTGAATTTTGGATATGTTGTTTTTTAATAAGTCTAGTATTTGAGAAAAATAATTTGGAACCATATTGATTGAATTTAGTTTACGGAATTTATAAAATTCAGAACTGCTGCCAGGATGCAGGGCAACTGGAGCAGTCTGGTTGGGTGAACTACTTGACCAAGATTTTGTGTCCAGTTTGATCTAAAATTTTAAAGTAATAATTTTAAGATGCAAAACTAAATTCTGTAAAAATTTTAGAGTTTTTAGCCAAGTGGATTATTTTATACAAATTTTCTAAAACAAGGATCAAGTTGGGTCAAGAACCAGAGTTTATTGTTCATATGGAAATTTTTCATTATTAACTTGGTCAAAAACTTGGTGTGGGTGTTTTATCATTTTATTTTTAGTATTGAGTTTAATTATGATATGAAGAATAAATTAAGATGGAAAATATGTGAATACATATGATACATATGTGAGTATATGTGATATTTGTGTAAATATATATTGTATATACATGGAGAATATGTGGTATATATACGAAGTGAATGGGTATATATGAAATGTTATATATGCTTTACTCGGTAAATGGGTAAAACCGGTCTAGATTGGGGGTTTGGCATGCCATCCTACCGGCAGTACTGTCTTAACGGCTTCGGTCGGGATATTACTTATGCGCGCGCGGTTATATCGTGTGAGGTCAAGATCATGGCAACTAGTCGTGTGAGACCAAGATCACGCGGTTATTCTATATCGTGTGAGACCGAGACCATGACAATTATTCGTGTGAGGTCAAGACCATGCGTAACTCTATATGAGGCCTCATTTCGAGATCGGTGTATTCATAATTACCTAGTGGAGCATATTAACTCGTAATTATAATGAAGTTATATTACATGTTGTTTATATACAGAATGTGAATCTTAACTTAATTAGAAAATATAAATATGATGATTGTATGAAAATAGTTTAATTATGCAGTATTCTACTTTTACATGTGTTTCAACAAACCTTCCTTGCACTATTTATATTCGGCAATGGTTAAAGTACCCACTAAGCAATGCTTAGCGAGTTTAGTTTCTTCTAAACTCGTAGGTTATTAGCAAGAAGCTAGTAGCGAGCAGAGGAGTCCTGCGATTTGTCGGTCATCAACAAACTTAAGTGGTGCTCTTTATTTTGTATTTTGGTATTAGAAACTGGCATGTACTTATTTGAACAATACAAAGAGATAACTTGATGTAACATGTAAGTCTAGTAATGTATAATAACTGTATGGTTTTGAATTGAGTTGGGTTGTGAATATAGAAGTGTGAATTCTTCTTGCAGGATTGTAGTTGAGGTTATAAGGGTGGATTATTGGGAGTGTATTGAATTTGTTTGTATTCGCATTGGTTTGTGTAAAAATGTTTTCAAAAATCAGAAAAAATAGTTTTGTCGACACTTGGGACCTCCATTTTTAGGGGAGGTTATGGCAAATTTTTTTTTTAAATCTGCACTTAAAATTTGCTAAGTAAAATATTAAGACACAATCACCATGTGATAACAGTTCATCTTGGTCTATAAATGTAGGCTAAGATGGGGTGTTACATATTTCACATAGTTCACATAATGCAAAACATAGCACCATTCTCATATATCAACAATATGGTAGGTAACTTAATACATTTTCCAACCAAATCTTGATACCGGGAGCCTGCAACAATACATATAATAGAGGGTCTCAACCCCTCCTTAAATCTCCTGCACCGGTCAATCTCATTTGAAATAATCCCACCGGCATAATGACTCAACCGGATATACTTAATCTCATACTCTGTCACTGTCCAGTTATCCTATCTCAGATTCAAAAACTCCATCTTCTTGGCATCTTTATACTCCCTCAGAGTATGCTTCTACTCAAACTCCCACAGAAAATCACCGTAAGTCAGGGTAGGTGGATCATCCAATGCATGTGGAACCGTCTTCCACCAATCATATGCATCTCCCTGTAGAAGTGATCTGGCATAATTAAAATTTTCTTCAGGAGTAACTTGCAGCTGGATGAATACCCTCTGAACTCTATCTAACCACTACTCAGCTACAGCAGGATCTGTAGTACCAAAGAAATCCTCAGATCCAAACTTCCTCACACTACAAAAATATTCGGCATTTGCGACGGAAATCTGCGACGGACATGTTTTCGTCGCAAATTTGCTACGGATCTGCGACAGATTTGCGACGGAAGGACAAGTCAGAGGAATTTTGAGAAATTGGTCGCAAATCCGTTGCAAAATCCGTCGCAGATCTGCGACGAAAATCATTCCGTCGCAAATAATCGTCGCAAAAGTTGGCGCGAAAACTTGGCGCGAGAGAGAAAACACTAAAAAAACTAATTTGCAAAGGAGATCTGCTACCATCTATTGCCGTCGCAAATTTCACTATAAAAATATTCAGAATTTTGCGACAAAAATCTGCCACGGACATGTTTTCCGTCGCAAATTTGCTACGGATCTGCGACGGACATGTTTTCCGTCGCAAATTTGCTACGGATCTGCGACGGAAGGACGAGTCAGAGGAATTTTGAGAAATTGATCGCAAATCCGTTGCAAATCCGTCGCAGATCTGCGACGAAAATCAGTGCGTCGCAAATAATCGTCGCAAAAGTTGGCGGGATTACTCCCGCCGAGAATTTTTGCGGAAAATGTTACGTCGCAAATCCGTCGCAGATCCGTAGCAAATTTGCGACGGAAACATGTCCGTCGCAGATTTCCGTCGCAAATGCCGAATATTTTTGTAGTGGAAATTGCTGAATTTGATTTGCTTTACTGAGGAAATATCACAATGTGCTTTGATTAAACTGGTTTTGGATGAATTATTATTTTTGTTTAAAAGAAAAAATTACTAATTTCACAGAAAATACGTTTCCCTAAAACGTGACTATGATATGTTGGTTCTCAGTAATTAAGTTCATATGATGGAATTTTTTCTCCTCGGTGATCAGGAAGGCTCAGTTTGGTTGTTCACTGCAGAAAAGTTTGAGGGTTTTCTTCCATTCACGGCTCAAGCAAGTTATGAAGGATTTTCTGAAGGTAATGGTGCAATTGCTCACTGAGTTCTGGATTTTTTTATTTGTCTTCAAATGAAAATGGAAAAGTTAAGCATGTTGAACGGATGGCAGGTATTATAGTTGGTGATGAATTGGTCATTGATGGTGGAATGGCAAGCTTTGAAGTAATTGAGAAGACTGGGAATGACTTGTGCTGTAAGTGCACGAATCCTGGTCTCTTCCTGCCTCGAGCCAAATTGAGCTTTTGGAGAGAAGGAATGCTTGTGGAGAGGAATTATGGATTGCCTACTTTATCATCAAAGGTTGATTTCACATGCTTATCATTCTGGTTGTTTCTTGGTCTCTTGAGGCTATAATCATGTTCTTTACTTTGATGCTTAATTTGTGAGTTCTTATTTTGTGACAAATCTTTCTTCAAGTGGAGTACAAACCCATTGAATTCTCCATATCATGAATTTTGTTTCTTTAGATGTTGAATATTGATTGTACAATAGGCTGTCAGGCTCACATCAGGTAACAAAAGTACTGTTTTATAGGCCATTATGATTGAAATTTCTGTCATTGATTCTCATTCTCTTTGGACAAGCAGATTGTTTTCTAAAATCATAATGAAAATTTTTAAATTGTATTAATTTTTGTATGAAATATTATACTGGAAAAGCATCATGCTAAGGGAGACCCATTTTTTTTCCTGTAGGATTGGGATGATATCCAGTTTGGAATTTTTGAAGGTGTTGATTTGATTTCTGTGTCATTTGTAAATGATGCTGATTCAGTTGAGCATCTAAAGAACTACCTTTCTTCTAATTCAGCCAAGTAAGTGGGATTCATTGAGTTATTACTGTATGAATTTCTTTTAAGAAGAAAGAAGTACAATGTATTCTGGCAACACTATTGTCTAAGAAATGCTACCCTGTATCGCATAAAATTGATAGCTTTATTATTATTTTGTAGGGAAAGCGTGGTATTGAGAAATCCCTCTTGAACAGATTCCAACAGTTCAACGGGAAATAACTCATATTTGCAGGCAATTAAACAAGCCTGTGATTATAGCTTCTCAACTTCTCCAGTCAATGGTTGAATATCCAACCCCAACACGAGCTGAGGTAATAATATACAACAAAATATCTTACAATTGCGATTTTTATCGTTGATTAGGAGACACTATTTTTCCAGTGCAAAGAGAGATATCTAGTGCAACATTGCAAAAGTTTTATTTTACATAAAAAGAAATGTAAAATATTTTCCTAAAAAATATATAGTCAAAGCAAGCAAAGCTCAATTAGAAGGCTAAATACAAAAAGTACCACCCCAGATGAGGAATCACAAGTTCTTATGATGTTGAATGTGCTTACGAAAGAGTAGAAGAAGGAATGGTTTAATTAATGTTTGGTAGCAAGACCTCTTTATAACTCCATTTTAACTTTCTCTGGAGTCAACTGGTTTTCCCCTCACATGGGTTCATGGGATTAAGATGTCTTTTTCTGGAACCTTGTTTTCTTCTTTTGCTACTCATGCCACTTTTTCTTTTTTCTAGAGAACAACGATATTACAAAGTGCACTTATTACGTTTGATTTGAGTGATTATCTTCTTTGTTGGAATAAGGTAGCAGATGTTTCTGAAGCAGTACGACAGTATGCCGATGCATTGGTGTTGTCTGGTGAGTCAGCTATTGGATCATATGGGCAGAAGGCTCTTTCTGTGTTGCGAATGGTCAGCAGTCGAATGGAACTATGGAGTCATGAGGAAAACCGACAAAGTTATCTCCATGAATGCCAACTGGGAGAGTCATTGCATGATCGAATTGCAGAAGAAATATGCAATTCTGCTGTTGAGATGGGTAATTTTAATTTCATATACTTCCCTTCATTATTTAAATACCTTAGTAGGAAATCTACAAATGCACTATGGTCTCTAATTGATGCTGGTCTCTTCTTGAGTACCTTAGTTATCCAGAAACTTGGCATAAGCTAAATGATCATGTATTCTACTGGCTCTACCTAATATGTATTCATGACATACACTTTGGATGATTGACTAAGCTAGATCTTCATTTGAACCTGCATGTTTAGATTAGAAATCATCATTTTTAAGCATGCATTTAGTTGGATTAGCATGGTGTTGTAATGCCGTCTTATAGATCTGAACTAGTTTCTATTCCAGCTCTATAAAGATATAAGCGCCATATGGGAAAAAGAAGGCGGTGGATTAGTAAATGATGAATGATGACCAATTGCATGACGATAATTGACATTGGTTGATTTTCTCCCTACTTGATCATATTCCCATGCTTAAATTATGCTTTCACATAGAATTTTGAATTGGCTTTTAGCCTTAGGTCATAAATTTTTTAATTATTCAATGGTGTGCTTGTTCTGCAGCTAACAACCTTGGTGTAGATGCAATCTTTATGTATACAAAACATGGGGAAATGGCAACACTTCTGTCTCGGAATCGCCCATACCCTCCTATATTTGCATTCACCAGTGACAGTAGTGCTCAGATGGCTTTGAATTTGTGGTGGGGAGTTACCCCCATCCTTGTTGATCTATCTGATGACATGGAAAACAACATCTTAAAGACCATCGAACTTATGAGAACAAAGGGAGTGATAAAAGGAGGAGATTCTGTTATGGTGGTGTCAGATTTAACTCCAACACGGACAAGCTGTACAACATTCCAATCAATCCAGGCGAAGACTGTAGTTTAGGGGAACTTCCCTCTTCAGAAAGCTTATATATGTGATCATGATGAACTTGATCGATATGATCATGGACTTGTTGTAGCATACATGTAATTATCTATTACAATAGATGCTAAAGAAAAAGAAGAGAAGTTTGTATATGAGAATAAGGACTGGTTTGTTTCTGCTGTTGCATTTCAAAAGTGATTATACATTACTATCAACAGCTATCAATTAAGTTATGCTATAAAAATTGAATTTGGCTGAGTTTAACGCCGTATAATTTTTTCTTTCTTTTTCGTGTCACTTGATCTTGGCTGAGTTTATAGCATTCTGGAAATTATAATATGATGAAATTATAATATGTGCTACTTACATATTCCTATTTTATGTTTTATTATATATTCTATACATTTCTTTTCTAAAATGGTAGTTTTGGTTCATGAGAAGTAAGTTGGCCTTACTTTAATTGTTGTTTACAATCTTATAGGTCGCGGAACAAGTTGTAGTTGAGTATGTTCCAGAAAAGGCAGAGTTGGATGACGGGATGAATGAGGAATTCAGGAAGATATTTGAGAAATTTAGTTTTCAAGAAGCCGGTTCTGAGGTATGATTGTTATTTTCTTTGATAATTAAGCATTACATGTTACTTATAATGATTGTTCTGTTAATGAGTTTTTTGAAACTTGGTTCTATTGTATTTAAACCAGGAGAGCGATAAAAAAGATGAGTCTGCCCAGAATGCCGACTCAAAGAAAAAGGCAGACTCTGACTCAGAAGAGGAAGAACAAGATAATCAACAGAAGGAGAAAGTTGTATCAAACAAGAAGAAAAAGGTAGGGGCATATGAACTTTCTGAACTGTCATGCTAGTGTTGTTGTTACATTTGGAATAATTCTTCTAATTACATATTATTATTGTTTTGTTATGATTCTAAAATAATATTTCTTTGTTTTCAGCTCTTGCGGCGAATGAAGATTGCAGAAATAAAACAAATATGCTCAAGGCCTGATGTTGTTGAGGTAAGGATGGATGTTGAATATCTTGCTATTTCATTATTTTTTTAGTTTTTGGTTTATTTATTTCTTCGTCGTGTTTTTTGGTATTCTTATCATTTATGATCTTTACAGGTGTGGGATGCAACGTCAGCAAATCCAAAGTTGCTAGTGTTCTTGAAATCATACAGAAATACTGTTCCTGTGCCCAGGCATTGGTGTCAGAAAAGGAAATTTTTGCAGGTTAGCAATATCCTTGTAGAAGTAAAAATATTGTTTAACATATGCATGACTGATGGGTGCTGTGCATAATTAGAGATGTAGAAAAGAGGGTGAGGAAAGATAAAGTCCATAAGGTTTGTCTTATACGTATATATGTGGTTCTTGCAGGGGAGCGGCTGTGACAGTGATGGAGCCTTGGACTTGTATGTGTTTGGCAAAAGGGACCCTTGAATGATTTCTCTTTTAATATAATATAATTTGCTAGTGGTTGGGGATCTAGATATTGAATGATTTATTTTACTTTATTTCTCCATTTGAATTATGACTTATATTTGCATGTTACATATTGGGGATTTTTCATTGTTGAAGTGCTAATTCATCTGCTTTGAATTTTCAGATGCCTTTACATTGTGCTAAATGCTCGGGCTAGATTCGTCTAAATTTAATATTAATTATAGTTTTGAATCCCAAGTATTTGGGCTGATTGCTAAATCATACAGCTACTATATATTCTATTATCTTGTGAGAACGTATCTCTCATCAGATCTTCATTTTATTTTGTAGGGAAAGCGTGGTATTGAGAAGCAACCTTTTCAGCTTCCTGATTTCATTGCAGCCACTGGCATTGAGAAAATTAGACAGGTGGTTATTATGCGATTAATCTTTTACATGTTTGTGCTTCTCCATAAAAAAAAGATCTTACCATTGCTTGGACACTTTTTCTTTCTCAAACACACACATGCATATAATTTTCTTGTTGAAATGAGCAGATCCTTTAGCAAATATAATTATTCTTTGATTTCCCTTGGTAACTTTTTGTCATGCCTTTCTAGTTTAGGATTTTGGAACAATCATCCATTAAAAAAGTTTTTTTGATAGCCAGTGTACTTGCCATACTCTTTATGTGGCATTTGTTCAGTTGGATATACTGGAGATCAAACTAAAAGATCTTGTTATTACTTATGGCTTGATAATTTACTTCATTATCTTCTTATGCAGGCTTACATTGAAAAAGAGGACAGTAAAAAGTTAAAACAGAAGCAACGTGAACGTATGCAGCCAAAGATGGGAAAAATGGATATCGACTATCAGGTTTGTCAGTTTCCTTGAATTGTTTTAAGATGATGTGGCAATTTTTTCTTCCATTTCTGTTATCCTATTAGCACAATGGGTCTATTTTTCTTTTTAGGTTCTCCATGATTCATTTTTTAAGTACAATATCTCAGGTTATTGTTACATTTTAAATGAAGTTTTATTTCTCTAGTTGCATATCATTGACAAAGAAGGTAGGTTCAGTGGGTGTTATATTACAATTGTTAGTTGTTTAGAAAGGGATAATAGCACAACAAAGAATCTTCTAGTGGCATTAAACTCTTGTTTTTTGTGAATGTGCAATGAGATTCATTCATTACTATAATCTGAATGCATCAGAATCTCCATCTATCGGGAGAAATTACGGGCATTGACAGCTTGAAGGAACATCCAAATGTACACAAAGATCAATCACAGAAACTATAATTTGTCTCTCTAATACATCCAAGCTCTAAACACACTTCAATGGTTGAGAAAACGTGTATCATATTATTCTTTTCATTTACTCTTTTTAATATTATTTGCAGGTTAATAATGATGATGCAAGTCATGATTCAATGGAAAATGATAATTGAAGATCTATATTGTTATTTTCAAGATAGATTATTTATAGTAGTGTTCTTAACACTTGTATAGTTAAATTGTAAAATATTTTATTCTATTGAAGATTAATAAAAGAATTATTTTTATCAATGTAATTAGTATTTTTTTAGATTGTGTTTAAATGTTCCAAATGTATTTATAAAGTTCTCATAAAATTAATTGATAATACAAATAGTTCCAATAAAAATCAATATTAAATTACTACGGATTTGTTACGAATCTGCGACGGATATTTGAAATCTATGACGGAATCTGCGACAGATACTGCGACGACAATCTGCGACGGAATCTGTGACGGCAATCTGCGACGGAATCTGTGACGAATTTGCGACGGAAATCTGTGACGGAATCTGCGATGGAAATCTGCGACGAAATCTGCGACGGCCTGTCGCAAATTGAAAATTGCGACGCCTTTTTTATTAACGGATCGTATCTGTCGCAGATCGGTCGCAAGACTTGATTTGCGACGGATCTGCGACGGATTCTGTCCGTCGCAGATAGCGTGTTTTTTTGTAGTGTCAATTTATCACACTGCCTCACCGGTACTTGTGGCTACGGTTGAGGTGGCGGCTGCTGCACTGGAGCCTGCCTCAATAATTCTACCATATATCATAACCAAACCGATGGAATCTCATCAATAGCTGGTCTCTCTGGCACAGGAGCAGGTGCCTCTCCAGCTATCTCAACCCTAGCTCCATCTCTACCCTCAACAGGAGCTACACTCTCAGTACTACCTTCTATGGACTGACGTGTCTGAGACGCCATCACTACCTATATCTACAAACACAGTAGAAGATTACCTCATCAAAGATCAAAAACTGCCAGTGTCAATGCATGTATCTTATTTAAAAACCATATTTTAAAATCAAAATTTTCTTTTTCTTACAATTCACCTAGGTTAAGAACCTCAAACCTAGGCTCTGATACCAAAACAATTATAACACCCCTACACCCAATATACATACACCACATATACACACTATATGTGATATACGTATAGAGAATATAAGAACGTCACAGTCCATTTTCAACAAACAAATCTTTTGACTTAAACATCAAAACATTATCAATCAATTTGAGTAGATTTAAAACATTTAACTTATATTATAGAAAGTAATAGATGAAATATCCCTTTTTAAAATACATATACATATATCTTTATTACTCCAAAATTTTATCCAAAATATTTGTTTAATAAGTAGCGAAAAATGTAGTGGAATATACATATGTATACATCAAAATCAATATTTACAAAAATATAGAGTTTATACATGCTGGCAGTTCGTCTCTGACCTTGAAGTCCAAAAATTAACATTTCACAAGGGATCACAAGCCTAGACTCGACTCGGTCTAGCTGAACTCTCCGGTTCAACCGGATCTACCCTGTCACCTGCGCGATAAGTCACAATCGTGTTAAGCCATAGGCTTAGTGGTACAATCCCTGAATACAATATGATTCAAATGTAATGCCAATGTCTCACTTTCAATAATTATGAACAACATACAAAGATCTCATATTTCATAACATTAAATCTCATTATATTATTCAATTGTTCTATTATTCATAATTCACATTAAAGCAAAGACAAACATGGGCCCAAAAGAAACTAATATGCCATTCAAATTCCAGAGTTATTGTTTTGGTCCAATAATCACATTTATCTAGCCCAAAGGCAAATCATTATCAAAATTAGGATTACCTCATATGTAACATCCCAACTAGGCTTCAAGGACTAGGCCCAACGTAGCTTCAAGGGAAGCACAGCATCACCCAACTAGGCTTCAAGGACCAAGCCCAACCCAGCTTCAAGGGATTGTTACTTTTAGGCATGCCACCAATAATAAAACTCTGAAAATTGAATAACATACTAGGCACACAATTCTTTCATTATTTCATTATCAAATCTTTTCTCATTTTCTCATGTTCATCATAAGCACAATGCCTCAAATATCCCATTTATATCAATATAGCCATCACCAATGGCTTCACATATCATCATTAGAGTATACATAACAAATTACATTATTCATATATTTTGAATCCTCAACATATATTTCACATAGTTCTCATAATGCAAATCATAGCACCATTCTCGTATATCAACAATATAATAGGTAACCTAACACATTTTCCAACCAAATGTGTTAAGTCCCAAAGTCATGTAAATGTATGCAATCATGTAAGGTTTGTACTTACCTCTAAGAGCAACAACATTACTCTATCAACCTCCTCTTACAAGAATCCTTCAACACTTGGATTGGGGAAACTCAAATCTCTTCAAAACCTAATCCAAAGGTGATTATGCAAACTCACTTAGTGATACACCTAAGAAATAAGGAAAAGCACTATCTAGGGAAAACTCTACACATGACACGCTCAACAACACAGGCGTGTCCCTAATCGTGCCCTAAACTCACAACACAGAAGCTTTGACATGCTCAATGACATGGGCGTGTCACTGCACGTGTCAATCCTCCTCCAACACAGAAGCTATGACACGCTCAGTGACATGGGCGTGTCACTTGACATGTCAATACTACTCGAACATAGAAGCCGTGACATGCTCAGTGACATGGGCGTGTCACTTCTCGTGTCACCCATACTGAAAATAGAACCAACAACACACCCAAAGACATGGCCTTGTTACTGGGCGTGTCAGGCCAAAAACCTAAAATCGAGAGGTTGGACCTTCTTCTGCTACTCCTCCATTTGCTCATTCTTATAAATCGAGATATCATCTCATCCGCAAGGCATTGATATGAGTTATATGGTAGGTTATCATGTTTCATGATGATTTATGCTATATGTGTGCATGATTATGTATGCTCTTAACCTTTCCTTTTTGACTCACAGCGGATGTTTGAGGTACAAAATAAGAAACTATAAGAAGAGTTAGTTGCTAGTCGCCAACAGGTTGCCCATTTTAAAAAATTATATCATCAGTTAGAGCAAGACTTTTGAAACTTTCGATTCCATGGAATGAGGAATCCTGGTGCTTCTTCTTCTAGGGAGCCCCAAACTGATGACCATGAGATCCTTTCGTCTACTTTGGATGAGGATCGTTACAAATCTGAATTTTAGGGTAATAGAAGTTCAGACGTTCCTTCTTCGGGTGGACTCAAGATAGATGATATGCCTCCTCCTTCAATAGGTGATGACTTTTTCAGAGCTTTGTTTGATCATGATCCACCGCCTCCTTCTTAATGATCCATAATTATTGTATTAATTGAGAAAATATTGTATTAATAATAATAATAACAACAACAATTATTATAATTTGCATTTTTACTGCAACTTTTGACTTTTAATTTTTTTACTATTATTATTATTTTTTATTATTTTTTTTGTGTTGTCATTATTATTATTTCTACAGTACAATCATTGTTCCTTCCTCTCACAATTCAGAATTCCACAGTAGCATTGATTTACAAAGCCAAAGGCAACGCGGCGACTCAAAACCTTTTCGTCGTTGATTTCCTATCCATATGCGTCTCGGTCTCAAGCCATTCCTTGTCAATTTTGGGATAGCCAATCACCCAATATAAATCTCTTTCCATGCCATCGCCCCATACAGAAGCCAAAAATTTTTTCACAAATTTCCATCAAAATTCTTTTTAACAATTCTAATTTCCCTTCAATTGTCCACAATGACAGAACTCAATTTGAAGAAAATAAAAGGTTTATTTAAAAATATGAAAGCCATTCATTTGGAACAAATATCTTGGTCTAAAATTAATACATTGAAGTGCTTTCAAATTATTAAATTGGACCATTCTTTTTTACATGCCATGGTTTCCTTTTGGGATGTAAATTTTAGGACATTTAAGATAAATGGCTTTGAGATATGTCCCATGACTGAAGAGTTTGAGGCCATCCTTGGATATCCAAGCAATCAACCAATGACATTACCTATATTGATTTCCAAAACTCAATAAAAGATGCAAATGTTGTTTCATCTTTCAAAGCCCGAAGTTCTACAGTTGACGAGAGGTGAGAAAATTCTGCTTGGTCCCTTAATTGACTTTTACATTTCTAATTTGGCTCCAACCAAGGCATGGGAATGCATGCTTTGTCTATGCTTTCTTGGCCAATTCTTGCTTGTTTCTTCCAATGGCGATATTGATCCACAAGTATTGGATATCATGGACCAAATGGAAGGAGGCTTATCACTGATACCCGTGATCTTAGCTAAGACTTTAGTTGGACTAGACCAACTTAAATTAGGATTGTTAAGGAGATTAGTCTGGAGTTCATTTCTACTTTAGGTAATTACCTAAACTACCCTTTCTGCTTTTCAATTTAGGCTCCTTTTTTTATTACTCTAACTTTTGCCTAGTCCACCCTTGCAGGTTTTTGGAACTAGCGAGCCGCCCTCATTTTTGCCTAAGCCTCCCTTGTGGGTTTTCAACTTAGCAGACATTTTTTTTAATTCTTTTCTTGTACTTACAGATTTGGCTTCAGGAGCGTCTCTACTTGCTTGACACTCCATCTATGGATTTTGCCAGATATCTACAGTGACATCACTCTGCTAGGAAACTACTCCACCCTGCTTCTTCATATGTCGACTGGGTTGACTGGATCCACTCACGCACTGCAGTCAACATCCGTTGGTTAGTACCTTGGTGGAAGATTTCTCGTATCACCATTCAGACGTATTTGATGTATGTTTCTCATTGCTCTTCGTCGAGATACTTGCTATGATCCTCGCAGGCTTGACCATCAATATGGAGCTGAGCCTCGAGGTTTCGATTTTACTCCTAATTTAGACATGCCTCGCCTGACTGAAGCTTACTTGGATCGACTAAGGCAAAGCTGGCCTACATGCTGCACTTATCGTCTACCACATATTTTACATTTGTCACTTTTTTTTAGAAAGAATATTGTTAGGATATAAAAATAATGAAAACAATAATAAGAGATATTTCTTTTCCTTTTATAATTTATCATCACCTTTCGCTATTGTGTTTATTTGTTTTATCCATATCTGGTTAAATACTTAAAATAGTGCACATAGAATAATTTTAATATTAATTCTATTTTATTAAATTGGAAAACAACCAAACATATAGCCAGCATACACAAGATCACTCCTGTTGCCAACTAGCCCTTTCTGGTTTTCTAATTGATGATTTTCTCTCGCTTAGCTCAGGTTTACAAAACTAGCAGGACTACTCTAACTTTTACTTATGCCACCCTTTTGGGTTTTCAACCTAGCGAGCTCTTTTTTTTTATGCATAAAACCTCTTCAAACTGTCAATGTTTAGTGGCTCACTAAACTCATTCCTGTCCATGTCTGATAACTTAACTGCACCCTTGTTCATGACTTGTTTCACAACATATGGTCCTTCCTAGCTAGGCCTAAATTTTCCTCTTGGATCATATACATTAGGTTTATATTGCTTCAATACTAAGTCGTCAACTCTAAGCTTTCTAATCTTAACCCTTCTATTATAAACCCAAGCTATCTTCCTTTGATATAGTTGATGATGATATAGTGCTTTTAACCTCATCTCTTTTAATAAAGCTAACTGTATTTACCTGTTCACTACCCATTCTATCTCAGGTAGCTCAGCTTTTAAGACCACTCTTAATGACTTGATCTCAATTTCAATTGGCAACACTGCCTCCATTCCGTAAACCAAAGAGAACGATGTCATTCCAGTCGACGTTCGTATACTTATCCTATATCCCTATAAACCAAAAGGAAGCATCTCTGATCAATCCTTGTATGTCTTGGTCATCCTGGATAGAATCTGCTTAATTGTCTTGTTTGTCTTGGTCATCTTGGATAGAATCTGCTTAATTGTCTTGTTTGTTGCTTCTACCGCACCATTAGCCTTTGGTCTATAAGGGGAGGATCGGTGATGATGGATTCGGTACCTTTAGAATAAGTCTTTAACTACACCTTAAAACTGTACCCCATTATCCGATATCACACTGTGTGGGACCCCATATCTATAGATGAGATTATTTTCAATAAATCTAGCCATTTGCTTTACCCCCAATTTGTTGAAAGATTCGGCCTCAACCCACTTTGAAAAATAATCCACTGCTACTACAATAAAATGGTGACCATTTGAAGCCATCGGATGTATCTCTCCTATTATCAACCATCGCCCATACTTCCCGATCAAAGAGGGTGTCTCCCTTAAGTACTTCATTGGATCTAATATAGAAACTGCTTGCACACCATAAGATTGAAAGTAATGCTGCAACTTCATAGAAGACCAAACCACAGCTATACAGATCTTTTCAATGATACTATACTTGATTTCATAAGGTAAGAGCTTTCTACTCAAATAATAGACTGCGTGCTCAATCCCTGATTCATCTGCTTGGGCTAGCATGCTCCTATTGACTCTTTTTCTACTGTTAAGTATAGTAACAAGGGTTTACCGGGTTTAGGTGGTTTCAAAACATGTGGATTTAGTAGATACTCCTTTATGTGCTCAAAGGCATTTTAACACTCTTCATTCCATATGACTGGCTGATTATTTTTAAGCAATTTGAAGATAGGTTCACAGATTGTGGTGAGCTTTGCTATAAACCTGCTAATGTACTGCAATCTGCTAATAAACCCCCAAACTTCTCTCTCCATCTTAGGGGCTGGCATATCCCTGATCGCCTTAACCTTGTCAGGGTCAATCTCAATGCCATTTGGACCAATCACATGTCCCAACAACTTGCTTGAGGTAACCCTAAACACACACTTCTTTGGGTTTAACCTTAGCTTATACTTCACTGCTCTCTTGAAGAATAATTCTAAGCTTTAGAAGTGTTGCTCCCTTGTGTCCGAGTTCACCATCATATCATCAATATATACTTTGACTTCTTTATGAATCATATCATGAAATAATGTGGTGGCCATCCTTTGATAGGTTGCTCCAGCATTCTTTAACCCAAATGACATTACCCTATAACAAAAAATACCCCATGTAGTAATGAAGGTAGTTTTGGCTTTATCCTCTTGGGCCATTAACACCTGGTTGTATCCGAAAAATTCATCTACAAACGAGTGTAGCATGCTAGAGGCTGCACTATCAATAAGGACATCTATATGGGGTAAAGGAAAATCATCTTTAGGGAAAGTTTTGTTTAAATCTCTATAGTCCACACAGGCCCTAATTCTTCCATCTTTCTTTGGTATGGGCACTATGTTGGCTAGCCAATCTGGATAATCCATCACTTCAAGGAACTTTAATTGTATTTTTTTAGTGACTTCTTCTTTAATCAATTCATCCCATTTAGGTCTTAACAGCCTAAGCTTTTGTTTGACAGGTTTCATGTGAGTGTAAGTAGGGATCAGATGCTCGGCTATGTCTCGATCTATTCCAGGCATATCCTCATAAGACCAAGCAAATACTTCTTCATATCTTTTAAATATTTTTTCAAGTCTCTCTCTCTCATCAGGACTAAGGTTGGATATTATGCTAATGTTTTTAGGATTTTCGGTTGTTCCTAAATTTAATGATTGTGCATCGACAGAGTTAATATTAAAGATGCTCATGTAACTACTATTTAAATGTATGCAACCATCAGGAGAAACATCACACAAGTAAGTAAAATCAGACTTTATTACATTAATTTTGGAAAAGAAAACATCATCATCCTCATACAAAGCAGACAAATTAAAATCAAAGTCAAAATCATTGTTCTCAATATCATAAAGTAGATCATCTTCAAACTTCTCTTCAACCAGGGCAGCAATCTTCTCTGGAGTCTTTTCGGCTTCAGGACTACTTTCTTCTCTTCTTCTGAATTGGGCTCCTTGTTAGTTGGAAGGGTGAGCTCTTTCTTAATTTGTTCCACTAGCTTGGCAATATCAATAAAAATTTCAAAGCCCAGAATCAACTTTCCCATGAGCATGATTGGCTCGGGCTTTCCTTGGAGTGGTCCCATGTTTGGAGTTTTGACAAAGATCTCTTCAAGTGGTAGGAAGCTCATCTTCTCATTCTTCTTTGGATAAACATCTTTGCTATCTTCTTCATACCCTAACCCTTTCTTGGAGGTTTAAGTCTTGAAATCTGGAAGCTTTGTCATACCGACCTTGCCCTTTCCAAGACCAGCACTAGGATGATAGCTCATGATTTTCATCATGTTCAAGACCTTGGAGTCCACTACTTCATTATCAGAAATTGTAGCTACATGGAAACCATTGATAGGTCTCTCAATCATTAGAGCATTGATCACCTCATTATCTTCAGCCTCGATGACCACTGTCTCTTCTCCGTGAGGGAATTTGATCTTGGGTGGAAGGAACTCCACCAAGAGGATGA
Source organism: Garcia nutans (assembly GCA_947685225.1). NCBI lineage: Eukaryota > Viridiplantae > Streptophyta > Magnoliopsida > Malpighiales > Euphorbiaceae > Garcia > Garcia nutans. The sequence goes on from CANTUV010000013.1 coordinate 34,641,869, forward strand.
AACCATGGTCGTCCCAAAAGTAGAGCAAAAGTAACAGGTATGTCCAAAACCATAAATTCAACAATAGATTCAATTGGACCAACCTTCACAATAGCTTTGAATGTCCCTTCGGTGTGCCTCTTGGTATTGTCATAAGCCCTAATGGTTACCTCAGTTGGGCCTAGATCACTTGTTGACATAGCTAGCTTTGGCAAAATTTTAAGTGGGCAAACATTTATGGTGGACCCATCATCAACCATTACACATGGGGTCCTTTTTCCTTTGACTTCTACTTTGATAAAGAGAGGACGGATGTGATCTCTCCCTTCTTCTGGTAAATCCACATCTGAGAAAGATACCATTCCTATATTAACTTTGCTCTTCTTTTGAATATCTTCACACTTCATCACTCCTTCAACCTTAACGAAGTTAACCAGCTCCTCCGGTGTTATAGAGGTGGAAATTGGCATGCTAGCCAAGGCATTGGCCATAGTTTCACGGTGCTTCTTGGAAGTGGCCAATAAGTCCCAAATACTGACGCTTGCTTGGGTTCTCTTTAACTGCTTAAGCACAGTGTCATCTTCCTCTTCTTTACTCCAAACTTCAGCTTTCTTTCCTTTAGTAGCTTCTACTTCCTTAGGTGGTGGCCTTGCATAAGGCTTACCAGATCTAGTATTCATCACTTCATCTTCTTCAGGCTTGGACCAAGTTCATTCCTCCTTCTTAGGTTCAAGATCATCATCACTATCGCTTGAATCCCAAAACTCATTCACAACATAAATTGCTACTTCTTTTCCAACCATAGTTTTTTCAACTTTGCTAAACACCACTTCTTCATTGCTTGCTTCTCCATTCACATCTTGGAAAGAGGACATGACAAAACTTTCATGCAAACCTTCTCCAATCATGAAGGTCGCAGGTGGTGGTACTCTATTGAACCTTGGCAGTGAATTATCTTTGGTGTTTGGCTTGTTGGGCTCGGAGAGCTTCCCACTATTAATCAAATTCTGGATCTCATGCCTCAACCTCACACATATATCCGTGCCATGCCCTTGCATTTGATGAAATTGATAAAATGCCTTAGTGTCAAAATTAGGTGGGAGAGGGTTAGGCAAAGGATGAGGATTTAAGGGTTGTAACAATCCCTTCTTTTGTAGATTATTGAGGACCCAAGATAGCGGCTTCCCCAATTCTGAAAGTTGCCTTCTTCCTCCTTGGCCAATAGCATTAACATTAACTGCCTTTGCATGCTTAATTACCAGACTGGTAGTTTCCTTTCTCATTTCTTTTTGCTGAAAAGCGGTTCTTCTCTCTTTCCCATTCTTCAATTTGTAGACCAGCTTGCAAAAGGTCCTTGAAATCCCAAATGAGCGTATGAGACATTCTTTCACGAAGGCCAGGCAACACCCCTCTTACAATCATTCTAATTTGATCTGATTCATCAGGCTTCCTCTTGAGCAATGCAGCCTTATTCCTCCACCTCTTCATATAATCCATGAAGTTCTCATTCGACCTTTGTCTAATGGACTCCACCTCCATTAGAATAACTTTCAATTCAGCATTGTATCCATATTGTTGGATAAAGGCCTTGTATAACAGATCCCAAGATTTTTTTAGTGTTATCATCTAAGGTATTAAACCAAATTTGGATAATAGGATCCAATGAGAGCATGAAGTACCTTAGAGTTTGAGCCTTAGTAGCACGGGCAGACTGCATAGCAGTGATATACTGCTTCACATGGAGGTGAGGATTTTCAATTCCATCAAATTTTACAAAGGACGGCATCTTAAACTTATACGAAACTTCTTCATCTAGCTCAAATAATTTGTCAGCCTCGGACATTTCTTTAGTTCTTAACTTCTTTTCAAACTTCTTTTCTAGGTCAGCAATCATCTTCTCAACATTTGAAGTTTTAGTTTTCTCTACAACTGTTCTTTCAACAACCTTCGGCTCCTTCTTCTTGTCTTGAGGGTCTTGGAAGTATTGAGCCCAGTCGTCATCATCATTGATGACTACCTTGTCATCATCAAAAGCCACTTCACCAACTTTAGCCTTCTCCTTATCTTTCTTGGTGCTTACAAATGCTTCAGCGGTGTACCCAAACATTGTAGTCATTTGATTCTTCATGATTTTAGCTAGGGCCCCCTTTAGTTCATCTATTTTAGCATTGAGGGTGTTGTCCATCATTCTTTGAATTTGTTCAGGCTCCATTGCTTTTGGTGAAAAAGTGATTGAATCACTGCTGGATTCTTCATCTTCGGCTAGGTCAGATTATCATAGGCTTTTGAACTGTTGTAATCCAGGGCTATGAGTTAGAAAGAATTAATGATATGTGATGCAAATGTATGCATGTATGTATGCAAACAATCAAAGATAATAAGGACATTCCTTCCAACCTTATAACTTGCATACACGGATGGCGAGTCTCTTTTCCTAGGTATATGGTTAACAAAATACCAACATGGGGTATCTTATTTTCAAAAAATTCCCTCTGACGTTTTAACCAATAGTTATATTTTAAAAATGGAAATCAATTCATGATAATTCCCATTAATTAGGTTTTAATCCATTCAACCAACTATAGTAGCTTTTATGCTATATTGGATTAAAACTAAATTAAGAGATTTATTATAAATAGATTTCCCATTTGAAAAAGCAACTAATGATTCATGCCAAAAATAAGCCCATGGTTAATTATTCTTAGTATAAACTAGGCTCACAATTGATTTTTGATATTCCATAATTGACCTAAATAATTTGTAAGCTCTTTGTAAGAAAAGGTTGGATGAAATGCAAAAATAGTTTTATTTGAAAAACCCATTGTAAAAAAAATTTTAGAAAAAATTGATTTTTGACTTTGTATTTGAGTCATGAGAAAAGAATTTTTAATTTGTTTTTAGAAAAGTTTTATGTCCAAAGACCATCTTGAAAAGTTTTGAAAAATAGCTTTGGTGTTTTGAACTTTAAAGAAATTTATTTTGAGCTTACAATATACTTAGGTCATATTAGAAAAAAAAATAAACCAAATAAGCCATGATTTAAGCCAAGATAAATTAATCATAGTCAAACAACAAGTATTTGTTGTAAAAACCTAAGAAAAGTAATTAGGCCAATTACATGAGTAATTAGGGTTTTAGACTTCAAAAATTAATTTAACGAGTATTAAGATATTAGGGTTTTGGTTCATAAAACATATAATTCAGATTCAACAATTTCATGCTACTGGAAAATTAATATCAAAATACTTTAACAAAACATTAAAAAGGAAGTATATTATGGCTACTGCAAATATAAGAATTTATTAGTTAAGCTCAAACCTCCGTTGTTGTTTCCACCACGATTTGAATTCTAGTTGAACAATAACAAAGACAGTGTGTGCTGCCTTTTGATGGATTGTATGTTGTTTTCTGCTTCTTGATCCTTCAAGTCTGAGGTTATGAATAAATTGCCAAAAAGAATTTCAATAGTTTCGATGCCAAAAGTCCTCAAAAATCTAGCTCCCCTTTCAATGTGTTTTAATGTGGTATTTATAGGTAACTAAAATCAAATACCTAGTATATCAAGAAAATTAAAAACCGTTTTGGAAATAATATCAAAAACTAAGTAAAATAGGGTTTCAGAAAAAACTGCACGCGGGTCCGGGCGAGCTGCGGGCTTGGTGCGGGCTGCAGGCGATTTTGCCACAAGTCTTGCTTGCAGGAAATTGGCTTGTGGCCAATTCGCCGCAGGAAAAACTTACGGCGAATTGGCTTGTGGCCAATTCATCACAGGTAAAACCTGCAACGAATTGGACTATGGTCAATTCATTGCAGGTGTTCCTATGGTGAATTGGCCCAAGCCAATTCGTCACCAGTGATTTTCGTCGCCAATTCTTTCGTGGCCAATAAGTGTTTTTTTATTTTATTATTATTATTTTTTATTAACATATTATTTTATATATTTTTTAAATAAATAAATAAATAACAAGATAAATATTATATTAAAATAAATAAAATAAATAAATAATAATTAATAATTAAAATAAATAATATACGCCACAAAATTATTTCAGAATGTTTTAAAAAATTTGGACTAGACTGGATCAAAAATTAAGGATCTATAAGTTTATAAATTATTATGGATAGAATGTGCTTGAAAGTGACTACTGTATGAATAATGATTTATGATATAAGAATAATTATGACATTGGTATATGAAAAGTATGCATGATTTGAAAGTTATTGAGATAAATATATGATGATATTACAATGAACCCTGTTTTTAGCTTTAATTTTGTTCATCTTTTTAGTGCAAGTGAGTTGTGTTATTTTTAAACATAAACCTACTTAAATTCTAAGGTAGCAACGGGATTGGTCAACAAACTTGAGGGTTAGGTCTAAAATGGCTATTCAAGTGCTTTAAAATGATTAGTGGTGATTGATGAGTAAGATTTTCAAAATGAGAGATTGGTTGATTCAAGAATATTAGTTGTGATTCTTAGAATAGTATATCAGAATGTGCAAAAAAGTGTAAAGAGTTTAATTTTCTACTTGGGGGGTTTACTTGAGTTGAAAATTCAATGATGATTTTTTTTAAAAGGGGAAAAGATTTTAATAACCTAAATATTAAAAATATTTAAAGATGATGATTTTAATAACCTAAATATTTGAAATATTTAAAAATATTATTTAAAGATGATGATGATGATGATGATGATGATAGTAATAATAATAATAATAATAATTGAGAGAGACTTTGGTTTGGAAAAAAATTGGAAAGGGGGAAAATAATTGAAAGTTGATGTGAAAATTTTAAAATTTAAAAAAAATAAAAATAAAAACATATATAATATATAATATAAAAAAGAAAAAAAAGAAAGAGAGGTTGGAAAAAAAAGGAACGAAGGAAGGAAGAGAGAGAGAAAAAGAGAAAAAAAATGAGCAGTTTATGGTTTTTTAGTCATAACCCTGTCACTAGACTTCCGATTGAAGCACTGCCAGTGGCATTGGAAAAATAACATATAGAAAAAGATAATGGCAGTAGACTCACTCTAATCGGAGTCTAGACAACTGTTTTATTAGTTTTTGTTATAGATTTGTGTCCTGTTTATTATGATAATTATTGTTTTCTTTAGGTATTTTGTTAGTTTTAATCGGTTTATTTAGTGTTTTCATTAATTTTAGTAGTTTTAGTTTATTTCAGTGTTTATGTCGTTTTTGTCCTAATTTTTAGTGTGTGTTTACATTTTGTTGGTTAATGTTCATTTAATTCTTATTTAAAGTTTGTTTCAAGTTTTGTTTTAGGTTAAAAAGCCAAGGAATCAAATTGAAGGAAAAAAGGGACAGTAGCTGACACAGGCAGAGGACATGGCCAAGCTTGTGGCCGTGTCCCATACCAAGTTAAAGAGAAGATCAAGACACAGAGAGGAACACACTCAAGGGACACGGCCAAGTCACTGGCCGTGTCCCTCCAAAGAAGTTCAAACACGGCCAAGTTGCTTAAGCTTGGCCGTGTCTCACTCAGTTCCAAAGCAAAAGGAAGAAAATCAATCAGTAGAAGACACAGGCATGGGACACGGCCAAGTCACTGGCCGTGTCCCTCTAAAATGGTCCAACACGGCCAAGTCAACCTCCAACACGGCCGTGTCACTCAACCAAAGAAGAAAAGAAGAAAAGCAAGCAGTAGTGAACACAAGCAAGGGACACGGCTAGGCTTGTGGCCGTGTCCCTCCAAAGACCTCCAACACGGCCAAGTCTCATCCAACTTGGCCGTGTCTCTCATGAACCAAATGCAACGAGGATTTTAAGCGGAGGTTTCGTATAAAAGAAAAGAAAAAGCTAGGGTTTTGGTTGTTGAGAGTTTTGAGATTGAATCAGCCGTCAAAGAGAGTTTAGGGTTTTCATAACTTGTTTTCTTTGATTTTTTATTACACTTTGGATTAATCTAGCTTAGATTAGATTGTTCTAGCCATTGATACATCCTTCTTGCAAGATTTGAACAAGAGATTCTTCAGAAGCTTCAAGGAGTTTGTAATTTGGTTTTGTTCTTGAACTTTATCTCTTTATTTTCATTGGAATTGTATTTATGGATATTATCATGTCTAAATTGATTTCTTTGAATATTAATGAGATGATTATGTTTGATAGCATTATGAACTAATTTGATCTAGTCTAGGGTTTGTATGGATCTGCTATGATTGTATGAATTGGTTATTACTCTTAACTCAATTATTTCTTTAAGCCTTTATTGAATGAATTATTGCTAATATATAATTGATTGGCCACCAATTATGTGTTTTAGGTATTAGATGATGGATTGAGAGATGAAGTCTAATGCTGGAACAATTCAATTAAGGACTTAGGTGAATTAGAGATATAACCTAGGAAAAGATTATTTCAATTGGAACAAGATTATTTGAGAGAGGTTTGAATGCAAGAGCTTATTTCCTTTATTCAATTAATTAATTTGCTTGAGATTTAATCTTTGAAATTAAATTGGTTAAGAGGAATAACTATTCATACATATAAGTAGTAGAGAAGTGCAAACCCTAGACCATTCTATTAAGTGAATCAAATCATCAACTCAATTTACTTTTATTGTTTTAAACTTCAATCAATCTATTTTTTTTAATTGATAGCAATCTAAATTTATTCATTACTTGTTATTTATAATCTGATAATCAATTAGCTACTTTAGCTTCCTTGTGAGACGACCTTGGGGCGATCACCTTTGCTACAGCTACCTCATATACTTGCGAGTGACGCTTTGTGGTAGAGTTAATTCGAGCGCAACAAGTTTTTGGCGCCGCTGCTGGGGAGGCTAATTGGCGTAATTGTTTATTAGTCTTAGATATTTTTGATTATTTTTCATTATTTACTTTTTATTTTATTTGTCTTTTGCTTTTTATAATTCTTTTGTTCTAGAAATTTTGTTTATGCAAGGTAGGAGATCACTTGGAGGAGAGTTATACCCAGTCATTCCAGAAATTCAGAGAGTGAAAAGGAGCAGGGAAGAGTTTGAACTGTACACCGGATTTGATACTACAGAGGAGGACACTTTTGATTTTGAGTCGGAATCTTCACAATCTGTTAAAATGGCTGAAGAAAGACAAAGGACTATGAGAGACTTTGCTAGACCTGTCATTGGAACTTCCATTTCTTGCATAAGATTGACAGATGCAGTAAGAAACTATGAATTGAAGAACATCCATTACAATATGCTGCCATCATTCTATGGAGTTCCAAATGAAGATCCTTTGAACTTTATTCGGGATTTTTATTCTACCCTCAACACTTTTCCATTGGGAGGATTAACAGAGGATCAGTTGAGGATGAGATGTTTCCCGTATACATTGAAGGATAGGGCTAAGAGCTGGTTAATGATGTTGCCCAAAAATTCTTTGACAACTTGGGAGCGAGTTTATAACAAATTTATGGGCAAGTTTTACTCTCATCAAAAGATAGCTGAATTGAGAGGGAAGATAGCTACATTCTCTCAATTTGAAGGAGAAACATTTCATGAGGCTCGGGACAGATTTAAGATGCTATTGATCCAGTGTCCACATCATCATTACCCACTTCAACTTTTTAATCAGTTTTTCTACAATGGTTTAACCCAGCAATTTCAGAACACTGTTGATAATGCAGCTGGGGGAGCTATGGGAGAAAAGACAGCTGATGAGACTTATGAGATCTTTGAGATGTTGGGAGCTAATTCTCAATAGAAAAGTGTAAGGGGAAGAAGTAAAGGGATGAATCAATTGGAAGCCAATAGTGAGATGGTCAGTCAAATAGCTAAATTGACAAGGTAGGTTCAGATGCTGAACATGAAGAACAATATTTCTGCATCTACTCAAGAAGTGTGTGGAATCTGTGGGACATTCGGGCATGGAGCAAATATATGCCCCTCTGCATATGAGTCTTTTGGTAATGAAGCTGAGCAAGTCAATGCTATGGGGGGATTTCAACCAAGGGCCCGGAATGATCCTTACTCCAATACTTACAATCCTGGTTGGCAGAGCCACCCAAATTTTTCCTGGACAACAAATAATGCTCAACAGCCTTTCCATTTGTTCCAGAGACAGAACCAACAGCAGGGTCAATCCTCAAATCAAGGGCAGCCTAAGAGAGAGAGTTTGGAAGAAAGTTTGCAGGCTTTTATCCAAGTCAGTGCTAAAAATCAAGAGATGAACAACAAGAGGCTGGATTCCTTAGAAGCATCTTTTAAGAAAGTGGAGACCCAAGTGGGGCAACTTGCTCAACAGATGCAGATTCAACAAAAGGGAAAATTCCCAAGTCAACCTGAGCAGGCACAATCAGTGACTGTTCTTAGAAGTGGCAAGGTAATAAACAATAATGTTGTAAATAATTCTGTGAATGCAGGTGAGCAAGAGAATAAAAAGGAAGGAGAACCAGAGAACAAAGGTGCTGAAGAAAGATCAATGGAGAAGTCCCCTACAACAGATTTGCACAAGGCAAGTAATCCATACCGGCCACCTATACCATTCCCCAGCAGGTTGAAGGATGATAAAAAAGATAAGCAATTTTCAGTTATCTTCAACATGCTATCTAAGGTAAGTATTAACTTACCCTTACTGGAAGCAATAAAGAACATGCCGGCTTATGCTAAATTCTTCAAAGAACTGAATACCAAGAAAAAGAGGTATGAGCCGAATGAAAAGGTGATATTTTCAGAGGTAGCTAGTGCTGTTTTGCAGCATAAACTACCTCCAAAGCTAAAGGATCCTGGTAGTTTCATCATTCAAATTACTATGGGGAATGGAAAGGGTACTGATGGAATGTGTGATTTAGGAGCCAGTGTGAATTTAATGCCTTATTCTGTGTACCTTGAATTAGAATTAGGGGAACTTAAACCAACAAAAATAGTGTTGCAATTAGCTGATAGATCTCTTAGATTCCCGAAAGGGGTTATAGAAGATGTTTTAGTTAAGGTTGGAGGGTTAATAGTACCTGTGGATTTCATAGTACTTGACATGGAAGGAAGTAACTCTTCACCATCTGCACACACTATTCTGCTGGGTAGGCCTTTTATGGCGACTACCAACACTTTGATAGATGTTAAAAATGGTAAATTATCAATGACTGTCTTGGGACAAACTGTTGAATTTTCTATTTTTAACACTTCTCCTATTCCTACAACTGCTTTATATGAGGATTGTTCTTTCATTGATTATGTTGATGCAGTTGTTTCAGATGTTTTCTTGCAGACAGGATCCTCTGATAAATTAGAGCTGGCATTGACCTTAGATAGTGATGTGGATATTTTTTATGCAGAAATAGCCAGTTGCCTTGAAACATTAGAGAGAGCTGAAATAGAGGAACTTGAGGAGGACCCAGTATTTGAACTTCCCTCCATTGAAAAGGAAGAGAAGAACCCTTCACTTGAGTTAGAGCTGAAAGAATTACCTAAAAATCTGAAATATGTGTTTTTAGGAGATCACAATACCTTACCTGTGATAATATGTAGTGAACTTAGTGAAGAGGAGGAGATGAGGTTGGTGAGTGAGCTTAAAAGATTGAAAAAAGCAATAGGATGGGGATTGAGTGACATCAAAGGTATTAGCCCTTCGATGTGCATGCATAGAATCACTTTAGAAGAGGGAGCTAAACCTGTGAGGGAGACCCAAAGGCGACTTAACCCGAATATGAGTGAAGTGGTTGAGAAGGAGGTGCTCAAATTGCTGGATGAAGGAATAATTTATCCAATAGCTAATAGTGAGTGGGTGAGCCCAGTACATGTAGTTCCTAAGAAATCTGGAATCACTGTGGTGAAAAATGAGAATAATGAATTGGTTCCTACTAGGACTACTACTGGGTGGAGAATGTGCATTGATTATAGGAAGTTGAACAATGCTACAAAGAAAGATCATTTCCCCCTTCCTTTTATTGATCAGATGTTAGATAAACTTTCTGGACACTCACATTATTGCTTTTTGGATGGCCTTTCAGGTTACTATCAGGTGCCAATATCTCCAGAGGATCAATCCAAGACTACCTTTACTTGCCCTTTTGGGACTTATGCATTTCGACGTATGCCCTTTAGCTTGTGCAATGCACCTGCAACTTTTCAGAGATGCATGATGTCTATCTTCTCAGACATGATAGATGATTTTATTGAGGTATTTATGGATGACTTTTCTGTTTTTGGTAGTTCTTTTGATAATTGCCTCAATAAACTTGTTCGTGTGCTTGAGAGATGCATTGAATGTAACCTCACTTTAAGTTGGGAAAAGAGTCATTTTATGGTTACTCAGGGCATTGTCTTAGGTCATGTGGTGTCAAGTAAAGGGATTGAGGTAGATAAGGCTAAAGTTGAATTGATTGCTAAGTTACCCCCACCTACCTCTGTTAAGGGAATAAGAATTTTTCTAGGGCATGTAGGTTTTTACAGGAGGTTTATTAAGGATTTTTCCAAAATAAGCCAACCACTGTGCCATTTGTTGGGGAAAGATGTTCCATTTGAATTTACAGCACAATGCATGCAAGCCTTTAATTCCCTTAAGGAAAAACTGACTAGTGCACCAGTGATTGTATCTCCTGTGTGGTCTTTACCTTTTGAAATCATGTGTGATGCCTCTAATCATGCAGTAGGTGTTGTTCTTGGGCAAAGGGTTGATAAATATTTGAGAGTAATATATTATGCTAGCTTGACCCTGAATAGTGCACAAATGAATTACACAACAACTGAGAAGGAAATGTTAGCTGTTGTTTTTACTTTAGATAAGTTTAGAGCATATTTAATTGGGTCGAAAATTATTGTGCATTCTGATCATGCAGCTCTAAAATATCTTTTAACAAAATAACATGCTAAACCCCGCTTAATTAGATGGGTGCTGTTATTGCAAGAATTTGATTTCCAAATCAAAGATACTAAGGGTAGTGAGAATGTTGTTGCTGATCATTTATCCAGATTACCCTTCTTTAGTGAAAATCTTGCATCTGATAGTATTCATAAAAATTTAGAAGCATTTCCTGATGAACAGCTGTTTGTGGTAATTAATGCACCTTGGTTTGCAGATATTGCTAACTATCTTGCCTGTGGTATTTTGCGTTCTAACATGTCATTTCAGGAGAAGAAAAGGTTCTTACACTTGAGTAAATTTTATTTTTGGGATGAACCTTACTTATTCCGGATTTGCAAAGATGAGATAGTTTGCAGGTGTGTATCTGAGGAAGAACAACTGAGTGTTCTTCAATTTTGTCATGACCTTCACTGTGGTGGTCATTTTGGAGGAAGAAAGACAGCAGAAAAGGTGCTACAAAGTGGTTTTTACTGGCCTTCCTTATTTAACGATGCTCAAGAGTATTGTAAGCACTGTGATCATTGTCAAAGAGTAGGTAACATTGGGAGGAGGAATGAAATGCCCCTCCAATCATATATTGTTGTTGAACTGTTTAATGTGTGGGGAATTGACTTCATGGGTCCTTTTCCCAAGTCTTTTGGTTTTGAATATATTTTAGTTGCTGTTGATTATGTTTCCAAATGGGTGGAGGCAATCCCCACCCGTACTAATGATGCTAATCTAGTTGTTAAATTTGTGAAGGAAAATATTCTTAGCAGATTTGGTACGCCAAGGGTAATAGTTAGTGATGGGGGAAGCCATTTTTGCAACAGACTTTTTGAGAAGTTAATGCACAAATCTGGTGTGAAACACAAGGTGGCAACCCCATACCATCCACAGACTTCCGGGCAAGTTGAAACATCAAACAAGCAACTAAAAGGAATTCTGGAGAAAACAGTCAACACATCAAGAAAAGATTGGGCAAGTAGATTGCATGATGCACTATGGGCATATAGGACTGCTTTCAAGACTCCTCTGGGTATGAGTCCATACCGATTAGTTTTTGGGAAAGCTTGTCACTTACTAGTGGAGTTGGAGCACAGAGCGTATTGGGCAATCAAGACTCTGAATTTGGACTTGGACAAAGCGAAGAGAGAACGATTTCTGCAAATTTCAGAGTTAGATGAGCTGAGGAATGAGGCGTATGAGAGCTCGAGAATTTACAAGGATCGCACTAAAGCATTTCATGACAGAATTATAGTGCGAAAGACATTGAGTCCAGGTATGAAAGTTTTACTTTTTAACTCTCGACTCCGTCTGTTTCCAGGTAAACTCAAGTCTCGATGGAGTGGTCCTTTTGAGATAACCAAGGTATATCCTTATGGTGCTATTGAATTGCTTAACTCTCGAACAAATGAGACTTTTAAAGTAAATGGACAGAGAGTTAAGCGATATAATGAAGGATTTCAAGAAGTGAGGATCATTGACAACACTTTGATCCATGATCCCTAAGTCTTGCATGATGTCCAGCTTTATGACATTAAAGAAGTGTTAAATGGGAGGCAACCCATCGGTTTGCATTTCTTTTTCATAGTTGTAATTTTAAATTAAGCAATTTTGATTTTATGTTTGTTTAAATAAATGAATGGGTGCTGTGATCGGCTTTTATTTTTCTAATGTGTTTCAGGGTCGATCGGAGAAGGGGTTTGCAATTTCGTTAATATTTGGTGATAAAAAAAATTTAAAAGTTAAAAGTGGCAGAAGGAGACACGGCCAAGGAGCTTGGCCGTGTCCCTTGGCCATGTCACATGGGACACGGCCAAGCCTCCATAAAAAAAATGGTTTTTCTTTTGATTTTGCAAATTTGGACAGTGGGTGACACAGCCAAGGAACTTGGCCGTGTCACATGGGACACGGCCAAGTCTCATGAAAAATCTCTTTTATTTTTTTTTCTTTTAAGAAATTGCACAGTGAGTGACACGGCCAAGGAGCTTGGCCGTGTCACATGGTACATGACCAAGCTTCACCAAATTGATCTTCGTTTTTATTTTGCATCCTCTCCTTACAGTAGAAGACACGCCCATGGGACACGGCCAAGTCACTGGCCGTGTCCCTCAAAAAACTCATGACACGGTCGTGTTCACCCTAACTAGGACGTGTCTCCCACTTTTTCACTTTAAAAACACGATTTTTTTTTGCACAGATGTTCTATTCCACCCCTAATTTTCTTCTATTCTCTCTCTCGCTCTCTCGTTTTCTCTCTCACCAAACCTCCATAACTTGTGCTTCCAAGCTCTAAATCCTCCATTAAACCTCAAATTTCTTCACCAAAACTAAAAATAATCCATTAAAACTTCTTCTTCTCTCATAAAAGTTTGATTTAATCAAGTTTTGGTGTTGAATTTTTCAGATTTCTCAAGATGCCAAGAACAAAGATAGTTTCACATCACAAGAAGAAGAGACCTACAACTGAAGGGGCTTCTTCATCTTCATTAGTTTCATCTTTGAAGAGGGCAAATCTTTTGGCTCGGGGTTTCTTCCCGACGAGGTATGTTAATGATGAATCCTTTGATGCTGTGCAAATTAGGACTAATTTTTATCGTTATGTGCAAATTCTTGGGTGGGAAAACCTAGTCTCCTTGCGACCTTTGCAGTTTCAAGAGCTGAGTTTGGAATTTTTGACATCTCTTAAGGTTGAAAGAGATGAACAAAAAATTTGCTCTAGGATGAGTTTTAGATTGCTTGGGAAATCGTTTGTGATCAATATTGAACAATTGAATGCTATATATGGTTTCCATCAACATGGGGAAAGGTCGGTACCTAAAGAGTTTAAACAACAATTTGCTTGGGGAGCATTAGGCTCGGGGACTTATGTGGCCAAATCGGCCAAAGCATCTAAATTGAGCAATCCCGCTTTGCGGCATTTGCATCGTTTTATGTCCTGCGGATTCTTTGCTAGGAAGGAGAGCCCAGGTGTGGTGGAATTGAGTGAGTTATTTTTCCTGGATTGTGCTTGTAATGCAGTGCCTGTTAGTTCTGGCTATTGGTTAGCCGATGTTTTTGATAGTGTGGCCAGTAAAAGGAGGGGGGCAATTTGTATTGGAGGGTTGATTACCACATTAGCAGTAGCCCTTCTGGAGGATTTTGACCCGAGTACCAGTCGCATGACTAGAATTTTGGGTAATGACTCTTTGGATTTGGCCACATTAGAGAAGATGCATATGGTGGTGCATAGGAGAGGGACTTATATGATGGCTTCAGCTGAGCCAGAAGCACCGGGGGACAGGCAGAAGAGAGCACGGGTTCAAGAAGAGTCCGACTCGGATTCTCTTGATCTAGATGAGGATGCTCCAGTCTCGGCTAATCAAGAGGTACTTAATAGGATTGAGGCCCTGGAGGGAAAAGTAGATCGACTGGATGGCAAGGTAGACCGTAACCATGCTGAGGTTTTGCAGCAGTTGGAACAGATTAATAGCAACCTTGCAAAGATTTTGAGTCTCCATCCCTCTGCTGCATCATCTTCTCATCCGCCTTCACCATAGATTTTGAGTTCCTTGCTTTATTGTGTTTAGCTTATTTTTGTTATTTTTCATTTTTGTTTTTAATGTTAACATTTTATATTTTGGATATTTTATTTTTATATATTGTATTTTGTTTGTTTTTGAACATTTATGTTTGTGATGAAAAGTTAGGGTTTTGCCTCACCAGGGTACAATGGAAGACAGGTTGTCTTTCGTTCTTGTTTTCCATTGAGAACAATGTAAATTCTAAAGTGTGGGGTATTCTTTTAGCTTTTTCTTTATTCTTGTTTTGTTTGTCGTGGTGTGTTTTATTGTGTTATGCATGGTATAATTGTTGAAAATTTATTGATCTTTTCTGTGATTCTAGCATTATAGTTGAGACTTTAATATCAGCATAGAAATGAGCATTTGAATTCATTCAGGATCAATTTTTGCATTCTGCAGTTCATGACATATAAATCTTTGAGAACCCACCTGTGTGAGTTTTGAGCCTCATAATTTGATATTATTATCAGTTGATTTTCTTTTCTTAAGTGTGCACCTTCATGATTTTGCATCTCTAGAGTTTGCTTTTGCATCTAATTGAACTCACATTATGATTTAATCTCAAGTTTTAAAATGATGAAGGCAAATTAGGTTAGCCCTTTAGCTTAAAAAGACCTCCCTTAATATTTAATTCCTTAGTGAGCCAAGTTGAGCCTTTGACCTTTTCTTGATTGATCAATACAATTATCAACTCAACTTTCTCTTATTATCATCATACCTGCATTAAGGAATGGAGTTCTTATGATATGACAATAGGGTTGTTTATTTCAAAGTGTGGGGTAAGCAAATAAAAAATGGTATTGCTATTTGGGGTTGAAATGCATACTTTGCACATTGTATTTGATTAAGAGTTGATTATTGTTTTCCTCTACATTTTAAGCTAGATGTTCTATGCAATGTTATATTTTGTATATATATGTATTATTAAAAAAAATTATTATATATGATAAAAGAAAAAGAAAAAGAGAAAATAAAAAAAAGAGATATATATATAATTCATATATGTTCTAGCATTGGTTATCAAAAGAGGAATGTTGACTCATGTATTTTTTTTATGCAAGTATGTAAGATTATCAAGGATTGGTGAGTATTCCATTTGAGGGAGTTGTGATTTCTTAGCAAGAGTATTGTCTATTTTAGATACTCCATTTCTTGATGCTCCAACTTAAATGTCTTTTCTCACACCTTCACCTTAGCCCCATTACATCCAAATAAAAGACCTTCGGATTATTTCTTGAGAAAATTAGTGAGGGAGATTGGATAATTAAGCAAGTTTATGGTAGTATGCAGTCATGAGTGGTTTGAGTGAATTAACCTTTGAAATCGAGTGAAACACTTAGAAGAGAGATAAGATTTGTATGTCTAGATTTATGAATGAGTTAAGAAAATCTTGATTGAAGGAAATTGCAATTATTTATGTCTGAGTCTTGAAGGATTTCATCTTATATACTGGAATTATAGTTAAGGTTGTTTGAGTTTTTAATTTATGCCATGTGAATTTGCTTGAGGACAAGCAAAGTTTTAAGTGTGGGGTAGTTGTTTTATTAGTTGTTGTTATAGATTTGTGTCCTGTTTATTATGATAATTATTGTTTTCTTTAGGTATTTTGTTAGTTTTAATTGGTTTATTTAGCGTTTTCATTAATTTTAGTAGTTTTAGTTTATTTCAGTGTTTATGTCGTTTTTGTCCTAATTTTTAGTGTGTGTTTACATTTTGTTGGTTAATGTTCATTTAATTCTTGTTTAAAGTTTGTTTCAAGTTTTGTTTTAGGTTAAAAAGCCAAGGAATCAAATTGAAGGAAAAAAGGGACAGTAGCTGACACAGGCAGAGGACACGGCCAAGCTTGTGGCCGTGTCCCATACCAAGTTAAAGAGAATATCAAGACACAGAGAGGAACACACTCAAGGGACACGGCCAAGTCACTGGCCGTGTCCCTCCAAAGAAGTTCAAACACGACCAAGTTGCTTAAGCTTGGCCGTGTCTCACTCAGTTCCAAAGCAAAAGGAAGAAAATCAATCAGTAGAAGACACAGGCAAGGGACACGGCCAAGTCACTGGCCGTGTCCCTCTAAAATGGTCCAACACGGCCAAGTCAACCTCCAACACGGCCGTGTCACTCAACCAAAGAAGAAAAGAAGAAAAGCAAGCAGTAGTGAACACAAGCAAGGGACACGGCCAGGCTTGTGGCCGTGTCCCTCCAAGGACCTCCAACACAGCCAAGTCTCATCCAACTTGGCCGTGTCTCTCATGAACCAAAGGCAACGAGGATTTTAAGCGGAGGTTTCGTATAAAAGAAAAGAAAAAGCTAGGGTTTGGGTTGTTGAGAGTTTTGATATTGAATCAGCCGTCAAAGAGAGTTTAGGGTTTTCATAACTTGTTTTCTTTGATTTTTGATTACACTTTGGATTAATCTAGCTTAGATTAGATTGTTCTAGCCATTGATACATCCTTCTTGCAAGATTTGAACAAGAGATTCTTCAGAAGCTTCAAGGAGTTTGTAATTTGGTTTATTCTTGAACTTTATCTCTTTATTTTCATTGGAATTGTATTTATGGATATTATCATGTCTAAATTGATTTCTTTGAATATTAATGAGATGATTATGTTTGATAGCATTATGAACTAATTTGATCTAGTCTAGGGTTTGTATGGATCTGCTATGATTGTATGAATTGGTTATTACTCTTAACTCAATTATTTCTTTAAGCCTTTATTGAATGAATTATTGCTAATATATAATTGATTGGCCACCAATTATGTGTTTTAGGTATTAGATGATGGATTGAGAGATGAAGTCTAATGCTGGAACAATTCAATTAAGGACTTAGGTGAATTAGAGATATAACCTAGGAAAAGATTATTTCAATTGGAACAAGATTATTTGAGAGAGGTTTGAATGCAAGAGCTTATTTCCTTTATTCAATTAATTAATTTGCTTGAGATTTAATCTTTGAAATTAAATTGGTTAAGAGGAATAACTATTCATACATATAAGTAGTAGAGAAGTGCAAACCCTAGACCATTCTATTAAGTGAATCAAATCATCAACTCAATTTACTTTTATTGTTTTAAACTTCAATCAATCTGTTTTCTTTAATTGATAGCAATCTAAATTTATTCATTACTTGTTATTTATAATCTGATAATCAATTAGCTACTTTAGCTTCCTTGTGAGAAGACCTTGGGGCGATCACCTTTGCTACAACTACCTCATATACTTGCGAGTGACGCTTTGTGGTAGAGTTAATTCGAGCGCAACAACAACGCTGAACATGCTTCCTAAAAGTTTGAGCAATTACCGGTGAGAATTTCAGTGATGCTCCAGTAATCCAATTCTGATATTTCTTTTAAATTTAAGACAAGTTGATGATCATGTTATCGGTTAGGTGAGCTTGAAATCACTTAACTTATTTTATTTTAAATTAATTAATTTAAATATTATTAATTATTATTAAATTGATTGGGTTAATTTAATTAACAAATTATGCTTTAAAATTCATAAAATTAAAACTAATTGAATTATAATAATAATAATTCAACAAACTGAGTAATATTATTGTTAGTAAGATAAGGAGTTGTCATTCTTACTATAAATGAAAAATGATAATAATTATTAATTATGGATAATATTGCCATCATTTTTATTAGTATAATAAGCTAAGAGAGCCCTATGAGAGCAATACTTGCATAAATGTGAATGTAGGTCAAGAATTGTCATAGAACAAATTTGATATTAACAGTGATGAAGGTAAACAAAATTTTCAAATTCAAGGTGAGTTATAGTATTCATCCCTTCCTTTGCTGCTTTGAAATTTTTGATAAATTGTAAACCACTGTTGATGCTTGAACCATTTGATACCTTTATTAATTGTGTTTTTATAATTGTGAACTGTGGAATCCTATGTGGCCTTTAGGCCTATTTGATCATATCAAGCCATTTGTTTAGCCAATATGACAAAATTCTAACTTGATAGGGGCTATACCATCAAGCTGTGTGCACATAGATACTTGTTATTAAAGAGAGAAGTTACTACCCTTTTGTGTGTGATGTGTGATAGTACTAGAATGCACATAGCGATATATTTTCTTTAGTGCTATTACTATATGTTTATCTGTCATATTATTTGATTTGTTGTTGTGATATTGGTTCAAATATTGTGGGCTCTTCTTGTTGATTAAATTTTATTGTTATACCTTTATTGAGCTGCCACCTGATGTTATTATTATTTTGAACCTTGAGATACTTTTATTGTGCATCCCACCCTTGTAGCACTATAATCTCACTGAGTTAATGACTCATCCAATTGTCTATAGTTTGAAGTAGAGGTTATCTAGGTCCATTAGTTTCTTGATTTCTTTCTTCCAGCAAGAAGCAATGAATAGTATAATTAACTAATATTTATTAAATTTGATAAATATGTTAAATTATTTTTACTTTAGATGCCCTGCAGTGCTATTATAAATGGTTTAGTAGGGTGTGAGGGTAAACTATAATGTAAATAATATGGCATATGTGTGTAATAAATGACATCACAATAAATATAAAAGAATATATTATAAGATTAAGGGATAATTATGCAACATGTGTGAATATATTAGTTTAGTTATCATTTTATGCGGTGCTTGCTGGCCTCAAGCCTACCTAAACCCTAGGACCATCACATTTCTAGAATCAAAATGTTAATTAGAATGGGACAAACTATCACTAACTTTCACTAAGTGTGCTCTAATTGAAACAAGCTGCTCTTATAAACAATCCCTTTTTCTCCTTTAGCTATTATGTGTAGCTCATTATAAGCTTTAAAGCATTTGATTGAGTTTGTATATCGGTTGAAAATTATTGATTAAATAGTTACTAATTGTCACTAACAGTCACTAGCTACTGCTAACTCTCACCCAACTACCACTAAATGCTTGTATAAACATTCTCTAATTCTTCCTTAATTAGTCTATGTATTTGGATCTGAATTTGAGAATCATTTGAATAAGATGGTATACAGGTGGGAAATTCTCATGTAAACAGTTACTACCAGTTACTAACTTTTATTAAATGTGCCCTAATTGAAACAAAGTGTTCTTATAAATAATCCCTTTTTCAACCTTTGCTAGTATGTGTAGCCCATTCAGAACTTGTAAAGTATTTGATTGAGTTTGTATACCAGTTGGAAATTCTTGATTAAATAGTCACTAACTGTCACTAACTCTACCCTAAGTTCTACTAATTCATTTTGTAAACACTCCCTAATTCTTCCTTAGATAGTGTATGTATTTGGATTTGAATTTAAGATTCATTTAAATAAGTTGGTATGCAAGTGGGAAATCCTTAAGTAAACAGTCATTAATTGTCACTAACTTTCACTAAGTGTCCCCTAACTGACACAAAGTGTTGTTGTAACCAATCTCTTTTACTCCCTTAGCTAGTATATATAGCCATTATGAACTTGAGAAGCATTTAATTGACTTTGTATGCCAGTTGATTAAATAGTCACTAAATGTCACTAATTATCTCTAATTATCACTAACTCGCACCCAACTACCACTAATTGCTTGTGTAAACACTCTCTAATTGTAATCCAATTGCCACTAATTGGTATTTATTCATACTTTTTTGTATATTTATATTTAAAATATGTATTTATCTATAGTTTGATGTATGTTCAAAATTTTATATAGATTTAATGGCATCACCTACTGCATCATCTTCAAACTATGATAGAACACCAGTCGATGCTAAGCCTGTAATATTTATTCTAGGGAAATATTTAACCGCTACTACTAAATTTGTATTGAAAGCAGGTAAGAATGTCTAAAAGGAGAAAAAGGGAAATGAAATTCAAGGATGATGATCAAAAGCCCCAACCTAAAGAAAAAGAAGATCAAAGGTAGCAAATTGACACCACTTTCAAAGGTGTTTAATTTATTATTCCCCAGGAAAGGTGGAAGCATAACACTGTGAACACAGTTGGCTATGGCTTGAAGATTATACATATAATACAAAATGTTATTTCCAGCAACCAAAAGAAAAGTACATATAGCTTATTAAATTCAATTCATTCCTTATCTTACTAAATTATTTTTAAATTGTTGATTTCATTTAAATAAAATATAATTTATTATGTTGCAGTTGGATATGTTTGACAAGTATAAGATGGGTCACTTGCTAAAAATTAAAAATAAGAATATATTCTACTGGCAGAGAATGATGAACTATATGTGCTTACATCTCTTGGATATTAAAAAGGCTGATGAACTATTTTAAGTTTGGAAAAGATATAGTGATTGTAGGACCCGAAGAGTTTTGTGCAATTATAGGCTTAACATATACTGGATGTGATGATTTGGTTGAAAGCACCAGTCCTCTCATTAAGCAGTATGGATCAGTTAGACACAGTGAATTACTTGATGCCTTTGTGGGGTGAACATACATGGCTACACAAGTCAAGTTAGGTGTTGCTTGCCTCATTGAACTGCTCATACTGGGGAAGGCTATTACTTCAAAGCTCAATCCTAGAATATTAGGTGTTATGGAGGACACTAATTCATTCAATAAAGTTGCTTGGGGAAAACTATGCAGGGGAATTCGTATAGTAATATCAAAGAGACCATTTTAAAGTTTAAGGGGAAGATGGTTGGTGGATATTCTCTCTATGGATTCTTTGATATCTTGTTTGTCTTTGGTATGGAGATACTCCCATTTGTGGATAGACTTGGGGCTAAGAGAATTGAAAACTTGATTCCAAGAATACTAAATTGGATGTTTGCCTCAAAATTAGCTTACAATGTTATTAAAATAAAACTGTCAAGAATTGTAAGTTGGTCTTTTACATTTAGATAATCAAATTGTTGTAAATTTCTTGAAATTTTATACATATTAATTTGTTGTCAAAAATTTTTTCATTTGCAGGAGGAGAGAGCTGAACAGGTTAAAATATTAGATGCTGAAGTATCATACACTTATTTTCTTGGGATTAAGAAGAGGAGAGATGTAAAGTTTCTTAAACCACATATGTTTCCGGGCGTAGCATAAAGTCCCAAAGGTGGTGAAACATCAAATGCATTTGGAGTTGATTCAACAAATGTGGGTAATTTACTACATACAATCCATAACCTCTAGGAACATTATGTCATAGTAGAAAAGGATAATAAAGACAAACAAAAAGTGATAGAGGAGTTGTGAGAAAAAGAATGCTCAACAGGACAATTGATAAACAAAAATAAAGAACTGAGGAAGAAAGTGAAAGAGAAAAATAAGCATCTGCTTATAGATATTTCAAGTTTATCGAGTAGAATACAATTGATTGAAGAGGAGGACAAAAAGAAAAATTTAATATTTATCCCATGCATACACTTAAGCATGGATAAGTAGTGATAAAATAAACCATGGTATTTTTTTTTACCCCTTCACATCTCTGATTGGTGAACAAAATGAGTTTTATTGTAGTAGTGAATAAGTAGATGACGAGAAAAGTAAGGAAGAAATTCCAAGGCCTTCCCTAAGTATTGAAGAGGGACAAAAAGAAACTTATGATATTTATTCCATGAGGACATCTGATCATGTGTAAGTAATGTTGAACTTAATCATAGTTTTTTTTCTGCTTAATAAATAATTTATTTTCTTAACTAAATATTTTTAATTTCAGTGTTGAAGAGGTTAAGGTGTGAATAAATTATATGAAATTACCAGCCCATCCTTGTTGATAGTTTCTTAGACGAAATTTGATGAAGGGGTTGCAAAGAGGGTTAGAGTTCCAAATCCAAAATATATCAGAGATGAGCAGACAGTAAAAGGGAAAGGATGTAAGGTTAGAGATGCCAACTCTCAATTTCTAAAGAGAAGACTTAAAAGCAATTAGTATAATCCAGTGTTGTCCATTTGCCCATTTGATAATTTGAGGGAAAAAAAGATCAAAGAAATTTTAATGAGGGGTGGGATATCAATTTCAAAGAATTTAAATAGTAAGTTTGATCCTTTAACTCACAACTTAATTAAATGCATGCAATGACACTAATCATATGCACTCTTTATAATACAGTAAAAAACAGAAGGAGCAAAAGTTGCTCAGTGATGATTACTATAACTTTACAATAAAAACTTTTAACACACTTGATTTTTGGAGGCACTTGAAAGTGGAAAATGCTTAGTTAACCAATGATGTAAGTTTGCTACTGATTTTTTGTATAAAGATAGTATGTATCAAAATACTTTTTTTGAGTGACTAAAGTAAATAATGAATATTTTATAGGATAATAATATTATCGTTTATTATATTCATCAGAAGCAGCATTTTCTGTTCATCTTTGTTTGACCTAACAACCACATGTGGAGGAACACTGATTAATCAATTATTTTATGGGGATATAGTGAGTTTGCTCAGTGTAAGAAAGAAAAGACTATTTGGAAGCCTTCAATAAATATTGGCAGATTCTCGAAGGGCCAATTGAAATATGAAAAACAAACTTAGGAAGTGGATGGAATTTTCCTGCTAATAAACCATGAGTCACAGTGGTTTCTTATTCAAATATCACTTAAAACTTATACCATAAATGCATTTGACTCATTGTATCATTCGGACTCATGCTTGGCTAAGATGTCAACTATCAATCCAATAAGAGAAATGTTTCCTGCTGCACTTCAGAATGCGAAATTCTTCAAAAATAGGCCCGAGATGGTAGCATATAAGAAAAAGAAATTCAAAGTATTATATGCAAAGGAAATATGTCCACAATAGAATGGGTAAGTACAAATTGTTGTATTATACTATGTTACCTTTAGTTAATCAAAATAACCACTAAGGACTTAATTTCTTTTTTTAACAGTCAGGATTGTGGTATGTTTGTGGCCAAATTTGTTGAATTTGGTATATTCCTAGCCTTTAGCATATGGAATTATAAATAAGAGCATATGGAGCAACTCAGATATACCACAACTTGTTGTCTATGGGTCCATGGGGAAAATAAGAAAACTTGTGTTTATCATTCCGATGATGAAAAATGATATGTACAATATACATATGTATAAATCCCTTTTTCTTCCTTAGCTAGTGTACTATTATTGAAGTTAAAAATTTGTAATCTGATTTAGTTAATTTATATGTTAGCTTCTTCTGATAATAGGTTATTAAGGAATTTGTAAATTACTAAACATTAACTATGACTAACTGTCACTAACACGAACCAAAATGCAACCAACTTTAGTCAATTCATCCTTAACTCAAAATTCAACATATATTATAATAAAACCCAAAATTAAATTTGAAATGTAGTCACTAACATTGTAAGCATGAACTGTCGCTAACTACTCAAAAATCTAGCTACAAATCATTGAATCATTCTTAAATCAACATTCATCAACATATTATAACGAAATCAAAAAAGAAATATGAAATTTTGGAAGAACATATTAAATACTAATTGTCACTAACTACACCCAAATGTAGTTAACAATCCATAAATCAATATTAACTTAACATTTATGTCAAATTGTTACAAAGCTCATTTAAAAAAAATTTCCAGTATTGAACGAGACATTAAACACTAATTGTCAATAAGAATATTGAAAAAAAAAAAGAGGAACACATGTATTTATAAGCACTTCCAGATTGTGATGTAGTATTGATAGATATTGGATTCTGACAAGTCAATATATTATGTCTTCACTCACGACAACGACTGCACTTAGGGTGAGCTTTATCCTCTCCTAAAGAAGGAATTCTACTTTTTTTATCTGCCAATTAAAGTTCAAATATCTGGAGGTAGAAGATTCACCTCACATCTTTTGGTATTACTGTAATATCCTTGATTTTAGTTAAATTAAATAAGTATTTGGTGATTAATTAAAATATTGGGAGAGGTATATGTATAATATATACCTAGTGTATGCATAATGTAACACCCCCACACCCGGTACAAGTACACTACAAACACCACAATGTAATATACGTGTACTGAACATAGGGATGCTACGGTTTTCTTTAACAATCAAATCACTTTAAAAGATACCATAATCTTTATCATTATACGTTATAGAAAATAAGTAATTAACTTGTAACATAAAAACAAAATAGATATAAATACTTTTACTTAATACGCAGCGGAATTTATAAAATAATTACATATATAAAAACATTTAAATCCATATTAACAAAAATACATATATTCACATTATAAACAATACTTTACAAAATATAAAGAAGTTATACATGATTGGCAGCTCTCCTTTGATCTTTAAGTCCCAAAATAAACTCTTCAACGTCTACTCTCACTCGGTCTCGAAGAACTCTCGGGTTCAACTCTGTCACCTGCGCGATCAACACTATCGCGCTAAGCCAACGGCTTAGTAATACAATGTATGCTAGCATTATGCTTTAGTGCAATGCAATGTCACACATTTTATTAATAAAATCAACATCATAGATGAAAGGCTAACAACATACCTTTATGTTTCACAAACTACACATATATAAACATATCACATTTCAATATCCTTCCATATATCTCATTAATCAATCATTTTACCATTCATGAATCACATTAAACAAAGACAAGCATGGGCCCAAAACACACTAATATGCCATTCAACTTTCAGAGTTAATGGTTTGGTTTTGTTATCACATTTATCATTATCATAAACCCAACTAGGCTTCAAGGATTTAGGTTCAACCAAGCTTCAAGGGGAACAAAGCATGCTAAGTATCAACCCAACTTGGCTTCAAGAACCAACCCAACCTAGCTTCAAGGGTTGTAACATCTCAATTAGGCTTCAAGGATCAAATCCAACCTAACTTCAAGAGAATGTTACCAATAGGCATGCCACCAATAACAAAACTCTGAAAATGAATAACACATTAGACACACAATTCATTTATTATTTCATTCTCAAATCTCATCATCAATTAGGCAAACATGCCTTATGTTCTTCCAATGGAATTATCATAGCCAAACACAATGGCTTCATATCATTTCATATCTCAACTCATATTATACATATAGCATCATTGGTATAACATTTCAAAGTACATTATTTATATAACACATTATCATTCACAAGACTCACAATGCATAATACATAACCTTGTTCATATAGTATCATATGCATTAGCAAATGGAAGTTCAATCTCAATCATGTAAGAAGAACAAAAACCAAACACAGTAGCCAACACACTCAAGGGACACGGCCAAGCTTGTGGCCGTGTCTCTCAAAACAAATTGGCAGTGGCAGACATGGGCAAGGGACACGGCCGTGTCTCTCCAAAAATCATCCAACACGGTCACATTTTTCTTAGACTTGGCCGTGTCTCCAAAATTGTATAGGTTGGCCGTGTCTCTTCCTTGGTTTGGTCGTGTCTCTTATGAACAAAAACCCTAACCATGGCCAACACTCTTTTGATTGAAATTAAACACATTATGCACAACATAAACTCATTCCAATGGATGTAATCAAAGTCATTAACACTTATTTTGCATGTTTAACACAATATTCACATTAACCATACATTTAATCATTTACCACTTCAAAACCCTAAAACCAACTTCACTCTTGATCTTTCACTATCAACATCCACTTAACTCACCATCTTCAAAACAAAACCAACACCAATTCAATCTTTTAACTTAAAATCAATTTCAACACTTATAAACACATCTCAAACACACCAAATCATAAAATCAACAATTCATAAATCACCTCAAACACCACTTCAAAATAACAAAGGAAAACAAGAGAGTACTTACCTTAAATGAAGAAATTTCACAAATCTCCAACCAAATCCTTTGATTCCTCCTTCAATTTGATTCTAGCATTAAGAACACCTCTCTTACTCTCTCTTCTCTTGGATGGCCGGCACACAAGTGAGAAGAAAAGAAAATAAACACAAGTCAAACTTCTCTTCTTCTTTAAATATCCACCAAGCAATTCTAACAAAGCAATTACCTAAATGCCCTCATCCAATTAACTTAACCTTTGTCACTTATATGCCCATTTAAGTAATTTCACATGTCACAAATAAATATCCTCTTCTATTGACCATCCCTTTTGACTAATGTATATGTTATATATATAACCATATACCCAACATATACACTTTCTCTCTACACATTACTTTCCTTTTTAAACAATACATAAACATTCTCTTTTCAATTTCTTTTCTCTTTCAAATCAACATATACATTCAATCCAAATAAAACAACAATAATATTCAAAACTTCTAGGGCATACATTGGGATATTACACATAAAATATACTCTGCATATACTTATTAAATATGTTGAATTCATAATATATATATATGATATACCCTTAATGTATATATGATATATACATGGAATACACATTACATGTACATTATATATGCATGTAAGAAAAAATATATGTGATATATATATACATACTAGAAATATACTTAACATATATATGAGATATAAAGTGGTGTTGCAAAGATAATAATTAAAGTAAAATAAAATAAAATAAAGAGAAAAGTCAAAGAAAATACTCGATGAAGAAAAAAAGATGAAAATAATTAAATTATTAATTAAATAGTTAATTAAATTAATATTTATGGATAGAAATTAAGAAGAAATAAAATCAAAAGCCATTTTCTTCCTTCCTCTATAGTTGTGGCCGAAATTCTTGAGGAGAGAGAGATACATTTGAGCTCCTTCAACCACTTGAATTTTACAAGAATTTTTCAAGGAAATAAGTGGATTTTGGGGAAAAATCAAGAATCCAAGTAAGCTCTTCTCTTTTAAAGCTTATTTTTCCTTGTTTTTATGATTATGTATAACTAAGTTAGTGAGGGAAAATTGTGTTTAATAGCTAAAATTGATAGAATTAAAGTTAAAAGGATAAATATATAATGATTTGTTGATTAATTTGTTGAGGTGTGCATAAATTATGAATTTAGGGTTATGTAGTGAATATGTGCAAATTGGAGTTTTGGTGTGGATGATTATAATTATTGAAATGGAATAAGTTAATGTTGTTTAAATGTATATATTACGATTATATGGTTAGAATTTTGATTTGGATGAGTTTGGATGAATTTAGGGTTATGGGAAGATTATGGGTTATTAGGGTTTCTAAGATGGGTGGTTGCTAATTATTGAAATGGGGTTTATCAGGGTTGTTTTAATGTAAATTTTATGATTTGTGGTTGAAAATATGATACGATTAGATTTTGGTAAAGTTAGTATTTTATGGTTATGATATGTGAAATTAAGATTTTTTAAAGAAGTTTCTGTAATTGTGAAAGTGAATTGTTTTGTTATTATTTTAGTATGAAAGTAATGATTGTAGGGTAAAGTGGTGAAAGTGAATTTGACATGTTGAAGTTTAAACAACATAGTAAAGGGTGACAATAGGGTGTTGTTGGCAATTTGGTAGAAGTTGGTAAATAATGGAAGTTGGATGGTAATTTAGCATAGAAATGAATTTAAATGAATAATGTTGTTTATAGTTTGATTATTTGTGTTTAGGTCAAGATAGGCCTAAAGTAGATATTTAGGGTTTGGTGATAACAAGTGGAACTAAGTGACTTTTGGAACCAAGGAAGGTATGTATATATTGTGAAATCTATTTAATTAAAGTTGCATGTATGGCATTGTCCATTTTGGGTGAACTTTGAGGAACTTGGTATTTCTTCAAAGTAACATTATGTATGAGAGTATGTGAAATGCTTGAATTATAAAATGATAAGCCAATGTAAAATGGCTAATGTCAATGCCATGAATAAATAGTGATGAATGTGATGGGAAAGAGGAAAGGAAATGTGGATAAGAAAATATGATATAAAGTGAAGTGCATCTGTGTTGGGTTGGTATAGTGTATATAGTTACTGTAAGATATGGATAATCATATATCCTATGTAATGTGGTATAGTTATGTGAAGGATGTCACATTGGGCATTTGTCCAATGTAAAATTAATGTTTATACATGAAATGTGCAATAGTGTGTTTTATGCATTGTGGTGCTTTCGGACAGGGCACTTTAGTGTCAATCACATAGGTGCTGAGGAGACGACCTTTGAGCGATGATAGACACTTTGTCTCTAATGTCAAGAGAGGGCAACCTTTGGGTGATATATTGACACTTTGCCCTCGATGTCGAGAGGAGGCAGCCTTCAGATGAAAGTTGACACTTGCCTCTAGTGTCGATAGGAGAGGCCTACGGGTGATATGTGTGATACTTTGTCCCCGGTGTCGGACCTTTGGGTCATTTTAACTAAGTTGATGGGCCCAGTGTGTGTGAGTAGGTGTGTATGTGTGAGTTGTTGATGATGTGTTGTCAATTATGGTCTATAAAACCATGAATATTTTTAAGTAAATATATGGTGGTATGTTGGTGTTCTTTATGCATTAATGAGTGTTTTTTTAAGATAGTGTATTTTCATATTAAGAAACTAAACACTTTAATTTAATTGTTATTATTATTAAAATATGTACTAGTAAGCAAATTGATTAGCATGGTTAGATATATTGTGCAGGTGATAGGACTGCAGGGTAGAGTGGTTCAGTGTGATTTGAGCTAGCAGTGTCTGTTCTTGTAACACCCTCATACCCTATATAAGTACTATACATATACCTCGTATACATACAGTAAGTATATAAAGTATAAGAATGTCACTGTTCATTATAATTAAAAAAAAATCCTTACTTCTCAAAACAATCCAAATATATAGTAACAAAACATTTTAGTCAATATACAATATTAAAAAATTTTACATGCATGCATCACCTTCTAGTTGGTCTCGACAAACTCTTACTCTTCTTGTGGTAAAACGAAAGACTTCAGATCTACCATCTACTCACCTGCGCGATTAACACATCCGCGCTAAGCCCGAGAGCTTAGTAGTACAAATGAATAATATAAACATACAATACAGAAATTCTAACGTATATCCATTTACTAACTTTAAGTACTGTTAGTTTCTTATCGTAGTTTCCCTTTTCAATTACACTTTACACATATCTCAACTAATCTCATATATTACATACATGCATACATATCAATAACACCAACCACAATTCCATCACTACTACTCACAAGGAACATATCAATATACATATTACATAACATATTTCATAACATTTCATTTCCAATTAAGGCAACTATAGATTTCATTATTCATTCATTTCACGTTTCATAAACTACATCGAAAATCAAGACAGACCTGGGCCCAGAACACACTAATATGTTATTCAAAGTTCAGAGTTACTGCTTTGATCCATAATCACAATAATCAAGCCTGTAGGCAACATATATCATATCTCTATCCATGGATAGTGTAACAGACCCAGTCTCTTGGACCATCAACCCGACTAATCGAGAAGATCCTCAACCCGGCAAGACTGTTACTTTTCATATATTTCACATTTATAATTCATATAGTGTAACAGACCTAGTCTCTTGGACCATCAACTCAACAACTTGAGGAGATCCTCAACCCGGCTAGACTGTTAACACTTGTAACAGACCCAGTCTCTTGGACCATCAACTCAACAACTTGAGGAGATCCTCAACCCGGCTAGACTGTTACATTTCATATGTTATAGGCATGCCGTCAAATCCAGAACTCTGAAAGTTGAATTAACATATTAGACACAACTCTTTTCATTTATATCTTTGTACATTTCTTTCTCAATTCATTTCATATTCAAAACAGGCAACCATGCCTCAATTATAATTCATTTACATTCTCATAGCCAACACAATGGCTTCACATCTCATTTGATTCATCATAGCCAATCACAATGGCTTCACCTCTTATCATATTTCAATTCACATTATAGCACTTCATCATTCAAGTATACATAAATAATTATATTGAGCATATATCTTAAATTCATCATCATATAATCAACATGTCTATTTATTTCATTTCAATCATTATTACCAACCACAATTACAATACATTTCATCATTTCTCAAAACACATTAGCACAATTCATCATTACAATATTTATCATAACAAATTGCATTGTACATACCTATTTGAATGATCTTCATATCTTTCACATCATCCAATCATAACCTTAATCAAATTATATTGACAATATAGTAATTCACTTAACACATTTACAAACAAATGTGTTAAGTCTTAATTCATGTAAATAAGTGCAATCATATAAAATTTGTACTTACCTTAAAACCAACTTACACCACTCTATACACCTACTCTTCCAAGAATCCTCAACACTTAGATTAGGGCAATTCAACCTCTTCACAACCTAATCCAAAAGGAATATTAGCAAAATGACCATATGAATAGTAAATTCTGGTTTTAGACTAAATTTTATCCTTATTTTGAAAATTTGTATAAAATAATATACTTGACTAAAAACTCTAAAATGTTTACAGAACTTAATTTTACATCTTAAAATCATTCCTTTAAAATTTCAGATCAAACTGAACACAAAATCTTGGTCAAATAGTTCACCCAAACAGACTGCCCCAATTGCCCTGCATCTTGGCAGCAGTTCTAAACTTTGTGAATTCCATAAATTAAATTCAATCAACTTGGTTCCAAATTATTTTTCTCAAATACTAGACTCATTAAGCAAAAACATATCCAAAATTCAATTGAATATAATTTTTCTACATTTTATTAAAAATCCCGAAATATAGTTGTCTCAGTTAAGGTACCTGCTGGAACAGGTCTAATAAAAATAATCTTTCCAAAATCATAACCATTCCAAAATCGAATCAACATATTTTTCAGTCATTCTAGACTCATATAGGCACAACATATCAAAAATTCACTTCAGGAAAATTTTTCTATATTTAATTAAAAATCATACAAGTCACAGCCTTTACTAGTTGTAAAACAGAAAGAAATTCCACTAAACACAACTCTTGCTCTTCAATCACCAACACCAACCTAATTAAATCAAACATACTCCAACATACTACAATAATACAACCCTAATTTCAATTATCAACAATCAAACCTTCATACAACTTCAAATAAACCAAAGAAATCAAGAAAGAGAACTTACTTGGATTCTTAGCCAAATCTTCACTATCCACTTGAAATCCTTAAGTATTTGGTGTAAATAAAAGCAAAATCACCTCCTTCTCTCTCTAGCTTCTCTCTCTCTCTCTCTCCCTCGACCAAGAAGAAGAAGAAGAAGAAGAACACGTTTTTCCTTTTCTTCTCTTCTTATTCTTATCTCAAATATATAAATAATAATAATAATAATAATAAAAACAATAAATCTCCACCACACACTCTCTTCCAACCTTTGACTTTCTTTTCTCTTTTTCTTTTTGTCCTTATCATCATAATTATTAATTAATTAATTATAAAAATATATACATAACTCACTTTCCCTACACCACTTTATATCCCATGTATATGTGATGTATATGTATATATCTTTTATATGGTATTTATATTCCCATATTTCCTTATATATATATCATCTTATAATATTTCCCCTTTTTACTTCCATTA
Source organism: Garcia nutans (assembly GCA_947685225.1). Classification (NCBI taxonomy): domain Eukaryota; kingdom Viridiplantae; phylum Streptophyta; class Magnoliopsida; order Malpighiales; family Euphorbiaceae; genus Garcia; species Garcia nutans. The sequence continues at coordinate 34,673,642 of CANTUV010000013.1, forward strand.
AACATATACATTAACTCCAAATATAACAATAACTCCAAAACTTTTAGGGTATATTTTGGGATATTACAATTCTCTCCCCCTTAAATAATTTCGTCCTCGAAATTATCCAGCACAATAACAATTCATTTATAACAAAACACCATCTTAATTCATATGAAGATAATCGTATTCTTACATTATGATTTCATCAAATTACATAACTTTTACTCTTCCACTTTTAGTCAATCATCTTTCCCAATTCACAACTCATCATTATATAGCTATATTTATCTTATTACTTTTTCAACAAAACACCCAAAATAACTCATTACATTTCAAAGAAATTTTCTTTTATACAATAATCAAATCATCTTATAATCTATAAATATACCATTCATCTATTACATTCAAGATATTTATCACTTCATCTTTTTATAGGCAATCTCTTAACTTTAATCTTGGAAATTATTGAATTAAATCTTACTATAGATTATCCTGTTATTACAATCACTTTTGAAAATAACCACTTATCAAACCTTGATTGATAACAATATTTTCATTTCTTATACTTAAATCCTTCTTTACCATGTTTTTCACTTAATATTAATATCGATACAATCTTTATAAACTTACTTTACAGATAATCAACCTTTTTCCTTTCATTATCTTTAATAACTGATATATCATAATTCATTCATGTATCAGCATATCACTTCATATATACATTATCATATATATCTTATACTCTTAGCATAACTATACATATTAAATCTCGATAATAATTCACAATCTTAATGAATTCTAGATCAATTGATCTAGCTGTCATAAAATAACAACATTTCAATCTTATTCCATTCAAACCAACCATTAACTTATTTAAGCTTATCATCACATATCAATATACATAACACAATTCTATTAGGTCAAACTCATTCTCAACTTCTAATCCCTTAGGATCCATCTGTTCGACTCCTTACTAACAAATCACTTCAAATTATCTTTCAATATTCATATATATCTTCTGCTTTCAATAATAGCAGTGCAATCTCCCATAATTCTCATAATTCTCTCATACTATAATTATTACCCATAGTTCATTCACTTAACATTGTTTCCATCAATTAATTCATCTTATAACAAAAATATATTCAGTATCATTTTCAATCACATTTCATAAATTTCTCCCATTTATCATATTCTCACATTATCATACCATTACTATGTTTACATAATCACTTTTTATTCATTCTTCACAATTCAAGACATTTACACGGTTCTCTTCTCTATCCATATTTTTCATAATTATAAACAAATTTCTAACATAGAATTGATAAGATACCACTTTACCAATCACAACTCCTAACCATATTTCTTGAAACAAAATTATCAATCTCACCCACATAATACTACAATCATATCACCTTAGGCCCAAATCTGCTGATAACAAAATTAACCAGCCAATTACACTAAACAAATTATATAGCCAGAGTATATTAATAGTCACATATGTAGTTTATAAATCAATATTGTTCCTCTATTATTCTTCTTCAAACATTTCCAACTATCTCAAAAGTTGACATAATTCAACTTTGTCTCCAAAACAATTTATTCTTGATCATATGATTATCATTAGCCTAACTCACATCAACAATATTACTTATAACACTTATGTGTACAACATTCAATCATATACAAACTTTATACAACTTCCATTTCTAACCTATCTCTTATAAAACTTTTCATACATTATACTTTCCATCTTTATTAAACACATATACATATAATATATTTCCACAAGCATAATCCTTCAACCAGAAAGCATTATATGATAGTCTAGCTCAGTTATTATCATAACAATTTCATCATCCAGTGTTACTCGAGTCCTTTTTCACTTCCCATTTCAATCCATAGTCTAACTCTTCACAAATCAAAACTTAATTTCTCATAGATCCACTAATACATGCCATATCATTCTTCATACCACTATACAAATAATTATACCACATTCACATTCATAGGTCACGTTCACAATGTGACTTGCTTTCATATTTCTTACACTTTACAATTATATTCATATCAAATAGCTCATTCCACACTTTCTATACATGTATACATATAATCATGCAATTATATTTAATTCCTCTTTTTCATACCATCAATACACATTTAACATTTATTACTTTTCATTGAACAACACCATTTTCATCCCTTTTTACATGACTTAAATTATTTATCAACTCAACACATATATATACTCTAACCATGATAATACTTCACAAAATCTTAATCACATTACTAAGGTGACATCTCTCTCACATTTATTTTTAAATGCAGTTAGTATACCATCTTTATATCCATTTGTTTACCATTCAATATTTATATATATCTCACATATTTATACATATGTCCCTTACATCCAATCATATACACATCGCCCATTAATCCCTATAAAATTTCCAAATTTCATTATCACAAATCTCAATTTCTTGAACTAACATTGCTCAATCCAATTCTCACTATTAATATTATCACATGACCTAACTTTGCACAAGTTTATCAATGCAAGAGTACTCATTCTCAACACTAATAGATGTGTAGTTGTATAGGTTACAAACACGCAATACTATGCGTACATTACACTTTCAAGTGATCAACTCAATCCTTGATCACTAGCATCTTACATCCCATTATCACCTTCCAAGTAGTCAACCTTATCATGATTACTTCATCACTTGCCAACTTTTAGTTCATCAAATTACATATCTGTAAGTCATTCTTAATATGCAAAAATTTTCATTCCACATAACTCATATACGTACTATACATTAAACTTTCGATATTTAAATAATCTTTATCCAAATTCTGTTAACATTATAAATTCTCCTCTTACTACTTTGCTTAAACTTCAATTTACTCATCTCGTTTTATTAATATAAACTTAAGAAAACATCTTATATATACATACTACAAAGCAACATCAAAATATATCCTTTTTACAATCATTAAAGCTCATTTCAAAAATCCAAATGTTACACATTATCACCATTAACATGAGCTTTAACAATACTCAAGCATATTATATTCCTACCATTCAAACCACAATGTTTACATTAAATTAACAATACTAACAACACCATTTTATCTCCTTGCTTAACCCCTATCATCTTTTTTTTTTTTAAATCTTAACTTTACATATTCAAACCTTAAGTTATCACACTTTGTCTATATCAATCAACTCATTCAATATTCCACCATACTCTCTTCATTATAATTACATATCCATCCATATTATCCATCAACAATATTTCCTCTCCCTTGCAATCCAAACATAAGCTTTATTAGAAAGAGATTCAAATAGTAGAGGAAAGATTACATACTTTGATTTTGATTTTGTTTTTAATTCATTTTTAACTTTATTTTCCTGATCATTTCTTTATATTATAATCATATTTCAAAATTTTCTTTCCTCAAGGAAACTACCATTCTTTAATTTATCACTTAAACTTACATAAATTTTTCCATCTCATTGCTTTCTTTAAATTTCCATTCATATAGAACTTCATCCACACATTATTATCCATTTCATACAATTCAATACATTTCAATTCATATAATACCACATTCGAGACCAACCTAGATGTTAATGCATATGCATGTATCAAAAATTTCATTCTTTTCATTTTCATTCATCATCATTTTTCTTTTTAAAACATTTCTTTTTAAATTTACTTAGGCCGAGAATCTCGAACCTAAGCTCTGATACCAAAATAATTGTAACACCCTCATACCCTATATAAGTACTATACATATACCTCGTATACATACAGTAAGTATATAAAGTATAAGAATGTCACTGTTCATTATAATTAAAAAAAAAATCCTTACTTCTCAAAACAATCCAAATATATAGTAACAAAACATTTTAGTCAATATACAATATTAAAAAATTTTACATGCATGCATCACCTTCTAGTTGGTCTCGACAAACTCTTACTCTTCTTGTGGTAAAACGAAAGACTTCAGATCTACCATCTACTCACCTGCGCGATTAACATATCCGCGCTAAGCCCGAGAGCTTAGTAGTACAAATGAATAATATAAACATACAATACAGAAATTCTAACGTATATCCATTTACTAACTTTAAGTACTGTTAGTTTCTTATCGTAGTTTCCCTTTTCAATTACACTTTACACATATCTCAACTAATCTCATATATTACATACATGCATACATATCAATAACACCAACCACAATTCCATCACTACTACTCACAAGGAACATATCAATATACATATTACATAACATATTTCATAACATTTCATTTCCAATTAAGGCAACTATAGATTTCATTATTCATTCATTTCACGTTTCATAAACTACATCGAAAATCAAGACAGACCTGGGCCCAGAACACACTAATATGTTATTCAAAGTTCAGAGTTACTGCTTTGATCCATAATCACAATAATCAAGCCCGTAGGCAACATATATCATATCTCTATCCATGGATAGTGTAACAGACCCAGTCTCTTGGACCATCAACCCGACTAATCGAGAAGATCCTTAACCCGGCAAGACTGTTACTTTTCATATATTTCACATTTATAATTCATATAGTGTAACAGACCCAGTCTCTTGGACCATCAACTCAACAACTTGAGGAGATCCTCAACCCGGCTAGACTGTTAACACTTGTAACAGACCCAGTCTCTTGGACCATCAACTCAACAACTTGAGGAGATCCTCAACCCGGCTAGACTGTTACATTTCATATGTTATAGGCATGCCGTCAAATCCAGAACTCTGAAAGTTGAATTAACATATTAGACACAACTCTTTTCATTTATATCTTTGTACATTTCTTTCTCAATTCATTTCATATTCAAAACAGGCAACCATGCCTCAATTATAATTCATTTACATTCTCATAGCCAACACAATGGCTTCACATCTCATTTGATTCATCATAGCCAATCACAATGGCTTCACCTCTTATCATATTTCAATTCACATTATAGCACTTCATCATTCAAGTATACATAAACAATTATATTGAGCATATATCTTAAATTCATCATCATATAATCAACATGTCTATTTATTTCATTTCAATCATTATTACCAACCACAATTACAATACATTTCATCATTTCTCAAAACACATTAGCACAATTCATCATTACAATATTTATCATAACAAATTGCATTGTACATACCTATTTGAATGATCTTCATATCTTTCACATCATCCAATCATAACCTTAATCAAATTATATTGACAATATAGTAATTCACTTAACACATTTACAAACAAATGTGTTAAGTCTTAATTCATGTAAATAAGTGCAATCATATAAACTTTGTACTTACCTTAAAACCAACTTACACCACTCTATACACCTACTCTTCCAAGAATCCTCAACACTTAGATTAGGGCAATTCAACCTCTTCACAACCTAATCCAAAAGGAATATTAGCAAAATGACCATATGAATAGTAAATTCTGGTTTTAGACTAAATTTTATCCTTATTTTGAAAATTTGTATAAAATAATATACTTGACTAAAAACTCTAAAATTTTTACAGAACTTAATTTTACATCTTAAAATCATTCCTTTAAAATTTCAGATCAAACTTAACACAAAATCTTGGTCAAATAGTTCACCCAAACAGACTGCCCCAATTGCCCTGCATCCTGGCAGCAGTTCTAAACTTTGTGAATTCCATAAATTAAATTCAATCAACTTGGCTCCAAATTATTTTTCTCAAATACTAGACTCATTAAGCAAAAACATATCCAAAATTCAATTGAATATAATTTTTCTACATTTTATTAAAAATCCCAAAATATAGCTGTCTCAGTTAAGGTACCTGCTGGAACAGGTCTAATAAAAATAATCTTTCCAAAATCATAACCATTCCAAAATCGAATCAACATATTTTTCAGTCATTCTAGACTCATATAGGCACAACATATCAAAAATTCACTTTAGGAACATTTTTCTATATTTAATTAAAAATCATACAAGTCACAGCCTTTACTAGTAGTAAAACAGAAAGAAATTCCACTAAACACAACTCTTGCTCTTCAATCACCAACACCAACCTAATTAAATCAAACATACTCCAACATACTACAATAATACAACCCTAATTTCAATTATCAACAATCAAACCTTCATACAACTTCAAATAAACCAAAGAAATCAAGAAAGAGAACTTACTTGGATTCTTAGCCAAATCTTCACTATCCACTTGAAATCCTTAAGTATTTGGTGTAAATAAAAGCAAAATCACCTCCTTCTCTCTCTAGCTTCTCTCTCTCTCTCTCTCCCTCGACCAAAAAGAAGAAGAAGAAGAAGAACACGTTTTTCCTTTTCTTCTCTTCTTATTCTTATCTCAAATATATATAATAATAATAATAATAATAATAATAATAATAACAATAATAATAAAAACAATAAATCTCCACCACACACTCTCTTCCAACCTTTGACTTTCTTTTCTCTTTTTCTTTTTGTCCTTATCATCATAATTATTAATTAATTAATTATAAAAATATATACATAACTCACTTTCCCTACACCACTTTATATCCCATGTATATGTGATGTATATGTATATATCTTTTATATGGTATTTATATTCCCATATTTCCTTATATATATATCATCTTATAATATTTCCCCTTTTTACTTCCATTAAACATATACATTAACTCCAAATATAACAATAACTCCAAAACTTTTAAGGTATATTTTGGGATATTACAGTTCTACCACAAGACCAATCGTGCTAGGTTTGCATATATGTATAACTTTCATATTTTGAACTTTGGCTTTGTAAATTCTGAGACAAATTATATGTTTATTAACTTATTTTGAGAATATTATATATGTACATTTATAATATATTTTGATGAGAGATGTGTTGGATTTAATGTGTACATTAATGAAATGGTGATTTGGTGGATTGGTTGTAAACTTTAGTTTGAGAGTGAAATTTTATACAGGTTGTGCGATGGTTGAAATTGGGATTTATTAAAATTACATATTAAACTCCAGCAAAATTTTCCTAGAGAAATATTTTTATAAATTTGTAATTTATTTTAAATATTAAAAGGAGGGTTTTATATGTAAATATTGTAGTACCTTTATATCTTAAATATGTATTTTATGTATATAAAGGTATATGTATTATACATATTTAGAGTATAAGCGTGTTACAATTATCTAGTATGTAATGTCAAGTATCAGATTTATGACTCCTTTATATGTTTTATACCAATAATCTCGCGTATAATATAGTGAACAAAGATCATAAGAGTTGAATTCACCATCTTTTACAATGGCAAGGGCATGAATGCATGGAATCTGGTCTAACTGAAACTTCCTACAATAACAAGTCCTTAGTGTCATATCAACTATAAAGTTTTTATCAACATCGAATACTTTGTATTTATTATTATTGGCAGGTTGCATCTGTAATTAAGCATAAGACAATAATTAAATGTATGATAGATTTAAACTCAACATGTATCAATTTATATGAAGTAAATGAAAAATTAATAAAGCACTTACATTTAATTTTGATGCATAAATCATTCTCTTTCTCAACTTTTATTCCACATCAGTTGACATAATTGTGGTGCATTTTTTTGTCTTCTCTTGTCATTCAAAAACCACCTTTGTAAAGTCTTTCTGACCTTATTGACAAAGGCAGTTATGGGAAGATCTTGTCCCTTGACAAGAGCAGGGTTCATGGATTTTGATATGTTTGTAGTCATTATGTTGTGTCTCCTCTTAGGCATATAAGAGTGTGTCCGTCTATCAAAACCCACTCCTTCAAATAATATCTCACATTAGGTACATTAATACAAAATGAGCCAAATAAAAGATTGAAATAATGAATTTTGTATGCTTTTGACATTTTGTAATAGTGCTTTTCGGCGTCCTTAGTTATATGAATAAATTTGCATTTAACATTGTTAAGAAAATGATATATGCAAATCTTGAATTAAGGCATCGAATGCAAAGAAGAGATAAGGAAATTGAAGATCATCACTACAGTGCACCTGAACAACAGAACCTGGAATTATTTGTGCAAGCATATGTAAGTATTCAGGCATAATAGAGTAAGACTATTATAAACTACCCAATCTGATATTTTCGTAAGCATGCTCCTGCCCCCCTCCATGCAATGGAATAACTTACATCCACTCCAAATTCTTTATGCATATCATCGATCACATCTCTAGGTTTGACCACCCTGCCTAGATTTATAAGTCTCTTTTTAACACACTCGACAATAACCCAATAAGTAACTTGTCTATGTCTACTTTGACAAAAATCGGTCTGACATGAGTGCTAAGTCACATATTTCATTACCATCCAAGGTGCATGCTTTCCTTTAGCTAAACTTTTTTCCCTACACCTCTAAGAACATGATTTATCCATATACCAAACAATGATGAACAATATATTAGACATGTACACCTTATATTGAAAATGCTCCTGCATAGCTATAGTTGACAGTGTCGTACTGAAATATTGCTTTGTTTTAAATATTTTACTCACTACAATAGAATCTTTAATGGAACTTTCACCCAAAATAGTTTATTCTAATATTTTGCTTGATTCAACACACACATCTAAATACGGTATCCTCCTCAGTGTTATGCATTCTTTTTTATCCAACATTACCATCAATATGAATCTCGATGGTCTGTTCTACACCAATAGTATAAATTTCAGGAAGTTTGGTGGCATGTTCTTTAGGAATGTCACAAAACTCAAAAGCATCATCGTCATGCATATCATAAACATGTGCACCGTGTAACACCCTTATACTCTATGTATGTACAATACATACATTTTGTATATGTATAATATGTATGCAAAATATAAGAATGTCCCAATTCCTCTCATTTAAAAATCTTCATAAATACAAGAATAATATTTATAACCTTACAATAAATATTTTAGTAAGAAAATAAGTACATACATTAGTAATTTAATTATCAATACAAATTTTAAAGAAAAAATCTCTGGAAAAAATTTGCCAGAGTTTTAGCTGTATTTTGGATTTTTTTTCCAAAAATCAACCAACTTAACCTGTAAAGAAAATACACTTCCAAATAAATTCATTCAACCAATTCTCCCAAAATCTCCAAAATAAAGTTTCCATACGTATATAAATATATATCAACATATCATATTTACTAATTTATAACATTTGGTTTAAAAAACATTTTATAATTTACATCATTTACAATTATACAAATATAAAGTACATCGCAATGAAAATTGCACAAAATTAAACATTTACATGGATGCAATTGCCTCTAGTCTGTGGTCGTCTAACTAAACTTCAAGTAAGTCTGAACCCTAGACTTGCTCAAGTCCTGCAGGGCTCTCTGTATCAACCCTGTCACACACGTGATACATAAATCCCGCTAAACATTTTGCCTAGTTGTACATACTTTGATAATGGTAATAATTAAAAAGAATACAATGCATAATGCTTTGATTTTGAAATTTACAATGTGGCATGAAATTTCATAATAACTCTTAAGCATGTTCCATGTTAAACCATTACATATCGCATTCACATGCATTGAGCCCAAATGATCCTATATAATATTCAAGTTCTAGAGATAGTATTTTGGACCATTTTGACACCCAAAGTCTAGTCTGAAGGCTAATAATACTGACACTCAGCATCTAGCTCGAAGGCAAAATATGTAACAGCGACTCCCAACGTCTAACTCAAGGGAAAATTATAGGCATGCCCCATCATATCACCAAACACAATACTCTAGAACATGATATTACATAAGATTGCATACATTTGATACACATTTTAATCCTTTGCATATATTGGCAATTAAGTCCCTTCCATTCTTTTAGCACTCGTTACTTCAGTTTATCATATTTCCATAATTATCATCACAACAATCACACAATGTGCCACTTATACAATGTGGCCATATTATGCCCTTAAAGTGACATTATTAGTTCCATTCCATAAACTGATTTAACAATTTTATTAATGATTTTAGAATGGCTTAATTATTCATACATCATGCACTTCATTCCTTTAAACACAATTCTATGCACTTTCCATGAGAATTCTGACATCAAAGTAGCATAGTCATATCTTCTAAATGTTTTGATCATTTGTGTATGTATTTTTAGGGAATTTTATTGGCTTTTAATTGATGTTTCTTTAAATTTTTGGTTAAGTTTATTTAAAGTATTTAATCCAGGTTGAAGAACAAAACAATGGAGCTTTAATTCAATTTGATGGATTAATGAGGTGGAAAGCATTAGACACGGCCAAGACACTTCATGGCTTGGCCGTGTCCCTTCTTCCAAGACAATGAAGCATGACACACTCACAAGACACAGCCAGGTCAAATTGGCTTAGGGTAGAGGCTGACACATTCAAGAGACATGGCCAAGCCACTGGTTGTGTCTCACTTGAAGAATAAAGCAAAGAGAAGTGCAAGAAGAGAGACAAGAGAGAACACATTCAAGAGACACGGTTAAGCCACTGGTCATGTCACATGACAAGGGAAAGGCCTCGACCGTGTCTCACCAACTGAACAAAAAAAGAAAAAAAAGGAAGAAAATGGAAGAGGTGAACACAAGCAGAAGACACGGCCAAGCCATTGGCCGTGTCACACCTGGAAAAGGAGAAGAAATATTGGGCAGCCATGGACACGGCCTCAAGGCTTGACCATGTCCTAAGAGGAATGAGTGACACGGCCAAGTCACTCATGACTTGGATGTGTCTCATGTGATAGCTTTGAATTATTTTGCACGAGTTAAGGGACAAGTGGGAGACAACATGCATTTTCTTTAGAAAAGAAATAATAAAAGATGTAATTGGTGACTTATTTTATGGAATGAAAGATTTAAAAAAGGAAAAAGGAGGGGACAAATGGGAGTGAGGTGAGTTGGAAAAACAATTGGCAATTAAAAATATATATGATTGGAAGAGAGAGTGATGGGGGCACTGTAACACCCCTACACCCAATATACGTATACCACATACAACCACATCTGTAATATACATATACTGGATACAAGAGTGTCACAGACCATTTTAAACCAACCAAACAAAAATTTAAAACTTTACATCAAATCATCATTTCAACAATATGAATAGACTTAAGACATTTAATCATATATTATAGAAAATAATAGATATAACATCCCTTGTTAAAATACATATATATATATATAAATCATCATTACTCAAAAGTTTATCCAAAATATTTGTTTAATAAGCAGCGGAAAATGCAGTGGAATATACTTATGTTTACATCAAAATCAATAAGTACAAAAATATAAAATTTATACATGCTGACAGTTTGTCTCTGATCTTGATGTCCACTAACACTTTGAACTCAAAGTCTTAAGCCTAGACTCGACTCGGTCTAGACGAGCTCTCTGGCACAACCGAATCTACCCTGTCACCTAACCGATGAACCACAATCGCGCTAAGCAAAAAGCTTAGTGGTACAAACTTTGATTCAATAGAGATCAATGCGATGCTAATGCACAATACATATGAATATATCAACTCATTACATTATATCTCAACATATTAATCATTTGCATCACATTTCATAATTCACATTAAAGCAAAGACAAACATGGGCCCAAAAAGGATCTAATAAGCTATTCAAAGTTCAGAGTTACTGCTTTGGTCCATAATGACACCTTGTGTCTAGCCCCGTAGGCAATATATATATCCATGGATAATCCAACTAGATATGAGCTTATGACCTGGTCTTTTCACTCAGTCTAGCTCCAAGGATTTGTTTTTGAGGCTTACGACCCGGTCTTTTCACCCTAAAAATATCACATTTATCAGCTGGGCCCGACTTACGACCCAGTATTTTCACCTGCCCAGCAATTCATAGGCATGCCGCCAAACCCAGAACTCTGAAAATTGAATAACATACTAGGCACACAATTTATTCATTTATCTCATTATCAAATATTTTCATATTTCATTTCTCATTTCATTTCTCATAATCGAACTAGGCACATTGCCTTTTTATATCATCCTTTTTCTCATTTTTTCTCTTTCTTCTCTTTTGTATCAATATCAATTTGTTACATTATGATTTCACATATCATATCACATTATTCCACATTTCTTTTCATTTACAACACATTACTCAATTGCTTTGACACATCATCATAATTCACATTATGCATATCATAACATATAACTCATTCATCAATAATATATCAAGTAACTTAACACATTTCTCAACTAAATGTGTTAAGTCCCAATGTCATGTAAATGTATGCAATCATTCAAAATTCGTACTTACCTCTAAAAGAAATAACACCACTCTATCAACCTCCTCTTCCAAGATATCCCTCAATCCTTGGCTTGGGTAACTCAATTCTCTTTAAAACCTAATCTAAGGGTGATTATAAATTCTCACTTAGTGATACACATAAGAAAATAAGGAAGATAACTATCTAGGGAAAACTCTACACATGGCACGCTCAACCACACGGGTGTGTCCCTGACCGTGCCCTAAACCCACAACACAGACGCTTTGACATGCTCAGTGACATAGGCGTGTCACTGCACGTGTCAATTCTCCTCCAACACAGAAGCTATGACACACTCAGTGACATGGGCGTGTCACTGGGTGTGTCAATTCTCCTCCAACATAGAAGCTATAACACGCTCAATGACATGGATGTATCACTAGACTTGTCACCAACCCAGAAAATAGAACCAACGACACGCCCAAAGACATGGCCATGTTATTGGGCGTGTCAGGCCAAAAACCCTGAAATCGACACAAAATACCACATCCAACTATCATCTTTCAATAACCTTATTAACACCACACAAACTCAACCAAATCCATCAACATACCATATAATACTTGAGTAAACATTAAAACAAATTAATAACAAACATCAAAACACAATCACAACCATATTTCACAACTTAAACTTACACAATCCACAACTCTTGTCTCTTTCACCAAACTTAACCCTTTCTCTTCAATCCAAACCCCAAATATCAAAGTTAACAAAACAAAACAACCTCAAACATACCAAAATCAACCGTAAACACATCTATAACAACTATTCACCAAACTCAAAAACACAAACTCAAAAGACATCAAAGAAACAAGTTGGAAACTTACCAAAAGTGAAGAAAATCCTTAAAACTCCAACTTGATCACTTGAAATCGTTCAAATTCTTGAGTTAGGAAGCAATAAAATCTCTTTTCCTTTGGTTGATAATGGTGGCCAGCCCTCTTGGAGAAGAAAAAAGAAGATGAAGATGCAAAGTCAACAATCACACCCAACACTTGTCTTTTAACCAAACAACTTTTCCATAAATTACTCTCCACTAAGTATTATATTAATATAATAATAACCCACTTATGTCATCTTCCACTAGCATAATATTATAATATAATTAAACCAAATATCTACTACCACTATCTTATATAATTAAAATATCTCTTGACCTATTAAACCCATTGACTTGTATATAATGTATATATCTTCATATACATAACATATACACATCTTCTTTCCTCTTATCTTACACTTAATTAAACATACACTTAAAATCCTTTAATCAAATTTCATCAATTAATATTTCCAAAAATTTTAGGGTATAGTTTGCGATATTTCAGGCACACATTGGAAGCATTAAAAGACCATTCATTCTCCATTTTTATCATCTTGTTCTTAGTTTATCTTCTTGTTCTTGGTCTTAAGAGAGACCATGAACATCATCTTCATCTTCATCTTCTATTTCTTCCCTAGACAAGACTCTTAACATTTTTGGGATAAAATTGGGTGAGCAAGCTCTTGTGAAGGTTAGGGTCTGAAGAAAGCTTGATTGAGGAGTTGGGGGCTTGAGAGAGTTACCATTCCATCTTTTAAGAGGAGAGACATTAATTAAAGAAGGCTTGTTAGTTCTTCATCATATTCAAAGTGGAGCTAGGAGGAAGACTAGAAGTTCAACTCTTAGCATCTTCAAAGGGATTTTTTCACATTCTCTCATTTAATTCATTTATAGATTACTATGGTTTTGTTACGAACATTAATATTACAATGTATAATTGTGATTTGATTTATATTGAGATGATTGTTTGTTTTAAATTGATGATGATGAGCTAAATTACTCATGCCTAGGGTTTATAGTAGATTTGATTGAATGACTTGATTTGATATTTTCATTAATATATCTTGTTATTAGTTGATTGTATTGGATTGAATATTAGGTTGATAGATTAGCTACCTATTGATCTCTAGATATTGAATGAAGGACCGATAGCTAAAATTTGTTATTGAAATTATGCTTTCAACGACCCTAAGAATGAATTAGAGATATAAGTTCTAGGGTTCTTTTAATTTGTAATTTTAAAATAATAGGTTATTATTAATTCATGAATGTGAAAACTAATGAATTGATAATTACTAATTAAACTCAAGGAAAAATTAAAATATAAGGTTATATTAATGGACAATTTGAAAATTAAGCTTTGATTAAATTGATCTACAACCCTAAGCACAATTCCAAGAATTTGAATTAATCATGTATAACCATTACACACATTACTTTTAAATTTAAATTGCTTTTCACCATTCCAACATATAACACTCTTGCTTTTCAATTTATTTGCTAATCAAATTATTGCAAAATAATTCCTTCCTTGTGAGACGACCTTAGGGCGATCACCGTTGCTACAATAACCTCGTATACTTGCGAGTGTCACTTGTAGTAGTAATTAATCGAGCGCAACACTAAACACAATGTAGCATGCCAAATGTAATGCATTACAAACCAATTCTATCAAAGTATATACTAACCTTGATTTGTCCAACTCCCAAGCTAGAAAGCAATCCCTTCTCACCACTTTCCCAATGTATCCTTCAACACTTTAACCAAGTAACTTGGTATTACTCACCACCTAATCATAATCTGAGGTATATAATAATTTAGAATCACATTTTAAGACATTTAAACTATTAAACATCAATTAAATATCATTACTTCAAAATTCCAAATCTTTACCCTAACCCTCTTCAATTTTAAACCACCATCCTAACCCATTTCAAATTACATTTTAAGTTCATTTCTATAATTAAAATCACATTATAACATGATTTAAGCAATTACATCCCAATGAAAGTGCCAACTGTAACATCCCGAATTCCAGATTGGTAAGAAACAGACATACAGGATATGATTTAGGCTTAGAACAAAAGAACTTAGAACATGACCTATAACTTGAGCTCGAATTTTATCCAAGTTAATGACAGAATTAGAGAGTCTCAAAGAAGACTTAATTGTTTATTTGTGTCTTATATAGACGTATAACTTTAAATTACCCAATTTGGAGTTGTACAGAATAAGATATGATGGATTTAGTAGACAATGTGCAAGCTGCCTCAGGACAGCATAGTAGGCTTGACTTCAAAGGACCGTCAAAAATCAGATATAGCTCGGATCAACCTGAAATTTTGACACAATGTAGCCCTAGATGTCTAGTCTCAGTAGGAATAAGAATTACTTAATTTGGAGTTGTGAGTAAAAAGATATTAATAAAGAAAGACAGCAAGGTCAAGAAGGGATATCAAAAGGTCCTAAGTGGAAATTTCTCAAAAGTTAGGGGCAACTATGTAAACTTAAAAATTTAGTGTCGGAAGTTCTTAATAGTGCCCATATCCGACATCGGAAGAATATTCTTGAGATTAATCGGGTCATAACCGTGGGTTTCAATTTTTCCTGAAAACGCACGGTTTGTAAGTTACGGGCGATTTTCCGATAAGGACATTTTGGACATTTCCACTGGAGGGGCGATTTTGTAATTAAATATAACTTTGGGGGCAAAATATTAAAAGAAAAAAAAACCACTTTCAAGTGGCCAAATCCTAGCCATTAAATCCAAATGTGTTGGACAAATCATGGCTATTGAAAATAAACCAAATCCTAGCCATTAAATCCAAATGTGTTGGACAAATCATGGCCATTGAAAATAAACCAAATCCTAGCCATTAAATCCAAATGTGTTGGACAAATCATGCCCATTGAAAATAAATCAAATCCTAGCCATTAAATCCAAATGTGTTGGACAAATCATGGCCATTGAAAATAAACCAAATCCTAGCCATTAAATCCAAATGTGTTGGACAAATCATGGCCATTTAAAATAAATAAATTAATTAAATGTAAATTAAATTATAAATAACTAATTATGGTCATCCAAACCCAAGTAAGGATCAAAAAGACACCACCATCACCACTTTTCTTCTTCTTTAAGTCGTGCTCCCCCTCCCTTCCATTTTCAAGAAGACAAGTTTCAAGTCCAAGCCATTTCTCAAGTGAAATTCAATAGGAAATAAGGTAAGATACCATCCTAAGTCTTATTCTTTCATTAGAATTAGGTATTAGGCTATGTTTAGGAAGATTTGATATTATGTTCATGTTGGGAAAGAATTAGTAAGTTGATGATTATGGTGAAAAATGATAAACTACTTAAAGGAAATGATGAAAATGGTGATTATTAGTAAGAATAAGTAAAGGATTGTTAGAAAATCATAAGGCAGCATCATGTTCATATCTAGGGTTTGTTCTTACATATGTGACATATTAAATTCATAGGAAATCAAGGAGATTAGAGAGGAAAGGAAGTGAAATAGATAAGAAGAGCAAGGAAAAGCAAGGTTTGGTACTTTAACCATTGAACTCCTTTTTGAAAATTTTTCTGTTTTACAATTAGTAAACTGCTGTGACTTGTACGATTTTTAATTAAATATAGAAAAATTATATTGAGTTGAATTTTGGATATGTTGTTTTTTAA
The DNA here is from genome assembly GCA_947685225.1 of Garcia nutans. Classification (NCBI taxonomy): domain Eukaryota; kingdom Viridiplantae; phylum Streptophyta; class Magnoliopsida; order Malpighiales; family Euphorbiaceae; genus Garcia; species Garcia nutans. Next base: position 34,690,494 of record CANTUV010000013.1, read on the forward strand.
TAAGTCTAGTATTTGAGAAAAATAATTTGGAACCACATTGATTGAATTTAATTTACGGAATTTATAAAATTCTAAACTGCTGCCAGGATGCAGGGCAACTGGAGCAGTCTGGTTGGGTGAACTATTTGACCAAGATTTTGTGTCCATTTTGATCTGAAATTTTAAAGTAATGATTTTAACATGTAAAAATAAATTCTGTAAAAATTTTAGAATTTTTACTCAAGTGGATTATTTTATACGATTTTTCAAAATAAGGATCGAGTTGAGTCCAAAACCAGAATTTACTATTCATATGGTCATTTTGCTATTATTCATTTGGTCATTTTTCAAAAGTAATCCAATTGATTCCTTATGAATATAAATGAGTATAGTATGTTATTAAAATGATAAAATATGATATTTCACGTTGAAATAATATAAGAACCATAAGTCGATAATTGTATAATGCATATTCGATTAAGAAATGGTATGAGAATTTTGGCTCCACTTGGTATCTGGGACAGTACTGAGTACGGTAAGGGTATGATATATCATACTATATGCAGTGCTGCTTTAATATAGGACTTCGGTCCGAGTTATATAGGGTGACGACCCGAGCTATATAGGACTTCGGTCCGAGTTATATAGGGTGACGACCCGAGCTATATAGGACTTCGGTCCGAGTTATATAGGGCAATCGCCCGAGTTATATAGGACTCCGGTCCGAGGGCTTCGGCCACAGATTCCACAGGGCTTGGTCCGTAATTTTTTTTAGGGCCACAGCCACAGAATATATATACAGTTGTTTCAGTTAGTTCCTTACCATACATTAGTCTACCAAATTACCTTGTGGAGCGAATTGATAAAATGATAATAACTGAATATATGACATGTATGAATTGTTTTTACTGTGATATTATTTTTCAATACGACTCATTGATTTTAAAAGTGTATTATGCTTTTATTATTTATTTTTCGTAATTAGTTAAAGTACCCACTAAGCAATGCTTAGCGAGTTTAGTTTCTTCTAAACTCGTAGGTCATTAGCAAGGAGCCAGTAACGAGCAGAAGAGTTCTGCGATTTGCGGGTCATCAACAAATTTAGGTGGTGCTCTTCATTTTGTATTTTGGTATTAGAAACTGGCATGTACTTATTTGAACAATACAAAGAGATAACTTGATGTACATGTAAATCTAGTAATGTATAATAAATGTATGGTTTTGAATTGAGTTGGGTTGTGAATATAGAAGTGTGAATTCTTCTTGCAGGATTTGTAGTTGAGGTTATAAGGGTGGATTATTGGGAGTGTGCTTGAGTTGAATTGTGAAACAAAATATTTTTCAAAAATAAGAAAAATCAGTTTTGTCGACACTTGGGACCTCCATTTTTAGGGGAGGTTATGGCAAATTTTTTTTAAAATCTGTACTTAAAATTGGCTAAGTAAAATATAAAGACACAACCATCATGAGATAACAGTCCATCTTGGTCTATTAACGTAGGCTAAGATGGGGTGTTACACCAACAAAATCCTAAATCACTTCCTTCTTCATCCAAACTTACACCAAACCAATGCAAATCCACCATTTAATCTTAAAATCATCATTCTCACACCAAAATAATATCATACATACCCATTTAACAAATTATCTTATCCTCCATCAAAAATTCATTTCATACGTATTCATATTTAATCAAAGAATACCCTAAATTGACAAGAAAACTCACCTTTGATTGAAGAACCTTCAAATTTACTCCAAAACTCTTAGAAAACTTAAAGAATTGGATGTACAAAGGAAGTCAAATCTTCTTGCATATCTATGGAGAAATTCAGCCACTTGAAGGGAGGAAGAAGAAGATGAATAAGATTTAGACTTTTTAATTTTTTTTTCTTCTTTTTTAGCCATATATATAATATTTTATTACTTTAATTAATTAATTATTTATTTATTTTTAAAAACTAAAATTTTCTCTTCCATTTAATATTTATTTATTTTTGAATTATTTAATTAATTACTATTATTATTTTATTTTATTATTTTTAACTTTTTACTTTTTACAATTTACCTTTGACTTTTACTTTTACTATTTTGATTTTTATATTTTATTTATATATAACATACATTTTCTATATATTTTTTATATTTCTCACTTCTAATATCCTATTTAGCCCTCTAAATTTATTTATTTAATTAATTAAATTTTATTTAGTGAAAATTCAGATGTTACAACTCTCTCCCCCTTAAAAGAATTTCGTCTTTGAAATTACCTAATATCAACTCTGAAAAAGTTAAGGGTACTGGCTCTACATAATCTACTCACTCTCCCATGTCATTTCCTCTATAAAATGATTTCTCCATAATACTTTGACCAATGGCACATTCTTATTTCACAACTCTTTTACTTCTCATTCGATGATCGCTACTAGTTCCTCTTCATAGGTCAGATTTAGACTCACATTAATAGACTCAACTAATAAGATATGAGATGGATCCAATTTTTACCTCTGAAGCATCGAGACATGGAAGACATTATGAATATTATCCAACTATAGCGGTAGAGCCAATTTATAAGCCACCGGTCCCACTCTCTTCAGAACCTCATATGGTCCGATAAAGCGAGGACTCAACTTTCCTTTTAGACCAAATCTTAAAATCTTCTTCCATGATTGCACCTTCAAGAACACCTTATCCCCCATACTAAACCCTATATCTTTCCTCTTCAAGTATGAGTATGATTTATGTTGGTCTAAAGCTGCCTATCTATTTAATGATGGAAAGTGGTACTAAAATGTAACCGAGTACCCAATGCATCTTGCAAATTCTTCCAAAATCTGGATGTAAATCTGGGATCTCAGTCTAATACCAGAGAAACTTGGACTCTATGTATTCTTACAACCTTATTCATATAAATCTCAACTAGCTTATCAAGGGAGTAATCTATCTTGACTGTAAGAAAATGAGCGGACTTTATTAATCTATCAACTATCACCCATATTGCATCATGCTTCCTCTCATTCAAAAGCAATCCAGCCACAAAATCCATGGTTACTTGCTCCCACTTCCACTCAGGCACTGATAATGGTTGTAGCAACCCTAAAGGAACCTAGTGCTTAACCTTCACTCTCTGATAAGTGAGATATCTAGATGCAAATTTTGCTATGTCTCTCTTTATACCTGACCACTAGTAGTATTGCTTTAAGTCTTGATACATCTCAGTACTTCTAGGGTGCATAACATAGGATGATTGATGTGCGTCCTCTAAAATCCTCTTCTTCATTTCCACATCATCAAGAATACATAATCTATCTCTGTACCAAACATTGCCATCAACTCTTATCCGAAAATCTTTTCTCTCCCCCTTTTGGAAATCCTCTATAATCTTTTGGATTTTCACATCTGTCTGTTGTGCTTCTTTAAAATGATCAAGCATTAATGGCCTCAGTTGTAACTGAGCTATAAGCGCACCATCATTACATATCTCAAATCTAGCATATAGAGCTCTCAATTCAACAAGCAACATGAAAGAATAGGCAATCAACCCTGCCATGGACTTCCAACTCAATGCGTTAACAACTACATTTGCCTTGCCCGAATGGTAGTCAATTAATTAGTCATAATCTTTTATTAATTCCAACCACCATCTCTGCCAAAGAATCAAATCTTTCTTAACGTCCAAATACTTCAAACTCTTATGGCTAGTATAAATAAAACACTTCTCTCCATATAAATGATGTCGCCATATCTTCAATGCAAAAATAATGGCTGCCAACTATAAGTCATGAGTCTGATAATTCAGCTCATAAGGTTTCAACTGTCTAGAAACATAAGCAATCACTCTACCCTCCTACATCAACATATAACTCAAACCACTATGTGAAGCATCACTATAAATCACATATGGTTTACCTTCCACATGTAGAGTAAGAACTGGAGCTTGAGTCAACATGTCTCTCAATTGCACAAATCTCACCTGACATCGATCAGTTCACACAAATTTCACATTCTTCGGAAGTAATATGGTGAGTGGCATAGCTATCATAGAGAAACCCTTCACAAACCAATGATAGTAACCTACCAACCCAAGAAAACTTCTAACCTCTATCACATTCTTTGGTGGACTCCAATTTAAGATTGCTTCTACCTTTCTCGGATCAACTCTAATGCCCTCTGGTGAAATAACATGTCATAGGAAGGTCACTTAATCCAACCAAAACTCATATTTAGACAGCTTCTCATACAATTATTTCTCCTTTAATATCTGCAGCATAATCTATAAATGCTTATTATGTTCTTCTTTACTACAAGAGTTAATTAAAATATCATCATGAACACTACCACAAACTGCTCCAAGTATGACCTTAATACCTAGTTCATCAAATCCGTAAATGTTGCTAGTGTTGTACTGGAGCCTGATGGAGCAACTTTGTCATATGCTACAACCATACTAAAGGAGCCTCTTGAGTTGCTGGTCTGGCAGATACTGATGCCTCTCCAACAATCTATGCACTGGCTCCAACTCTACCCTCTCCTGGAGCAAAACTCTCTGTACTACCCTCATTGAACCCATGTGTCAAAGACGCCATCAAAGTCTATATCTGTAATAACAACAAATTTTTGACACATTAGAGACAAGTTTAAATGACAGTGCTTGTGCATGTATGACAAATTAAAATCATATTTAAAATCTTCTTTCTCTCTCTTAAAAACCCACCTAAGTCGATAACCTCAAACCTATGCACTGATATCAAAATAAATATAATAGCCTTATTTCTTATATACATATAATACATACATTCCATATATGTATAATACGTATGCAAAATACAAGAATGTCCCAATTCTTCTCATTTAAAAATCTCCATAAATACAAGAATAATATTTATAACCTTACAATAAATATTTTAGTAAGCAAATAAGTACACACATTAGTAATTTAATTATAAATACAAATTTTAAAGGAAAAATCTCTGAAAAAAATTTGCCAGAGTTTTATCTATATTTTGGACTTTTTCAAAAATCAACCAACTCAACCTGTAAAGAAAATACACTTCCAAACAATTTCATTCAACTAGTTCTCCAAAAATCTCCAAAACAATGTTTCCACACATATATAGATATATATCAACATATCATATTTACCAATTTATAACATTTGGTTTAAAAACTTTTATAATTTACATCATTTACAATTATACAAACATAAAGTACATCATAATAACAAGTCTCACAAAATTAAACATTTACATGGATGCAACTGGCTCTGGTCCATGGTCATCTAACCAAACTTGAAGTAAGTCTAAAACCTATACCTACTCAGGACTTGCAGGGCTCTCTGTATCAACCCTGTCACTTGCGCGATATACAAATCACACTAAGTTTTTTGCCTAATTGTACATACTTTGATAATGGTAATAATCAAAAGAATACAATGCATAATGCTTTGCTTTTGAAATTTACAATGTGGCATGCAATTTCATAATAACTTTTAAGCATTTTCCATGTTAAACCATCACATATCACATTCACATGCATTAGGCCCAAATGATCCCATATAATATTCAAGTTCTAGAGATATTATTTTAGACCATTTTGACACCCAGTGTCTAGCACGAAGGCAAATAATATTGATGTCCAGCGCCTAGTCCAAAGGCAAAATGCATAACAGTGACACCCAGCGTCTAGCCCGAAGGCAAATCATAGGCATGCCCCATTATATCGCCAAACACAATACTCTAGAACATGATATTACATAAGATTACATACATTTCATACACATTTCCATCATTTGCACATATTGGCAATTAAGTCCCTTTCCATTCTTTTAGAACTCTTTCCTTTAGTTTACATAATTAATCATAATGTGGGTGTATACAATAACTTAGAATCACATTTTAAGACATTTAAACTATTAAACATCATTACTTCAAATTTTCAAATATTTTCCCTAAGCCTCTTCAATTTTAAACCACCATTCTAAACCAATTAAAATTACATTTTAAGTTTATTTCTATAATTAAAATTACATTATAACACGATTTAAGAAATTAAATCCCATTAATCAACATTCATTACAAGAGTGTCACCAAAACCCTAAATCACCTTCTTCTTCATCCAAAATTACACCAAAACAAAGCAAATCCATCATTTAATCTTAAAATTATCATTCTCACATCAACATGACATCATACATAACCGTTTAACAAATTATCTCATCCTCCATCAAAAACTCATTTCATACATATTCATATTTGATCAAAGAATACCCTAAAATTGAAAAGAAAACTCACCTTTGATTAAAGAACCTTCAAATTCACCCTAAAACTCTTATAAAATTAAAGAATTGAATGTAGGAAGGAAGCCAAATATTTTTGCATATCCATGGAGATATTCGGCCACTTGAAGGAAGGAAGAAGAAGATGACTAAGATTTTGACTTTTTAATTTTTTTTTCATTTTTAGCCATATATATAATATTTTATTATTTTAATTAATTAATTATTTATTTATTTAAAAAAAACTAAATTTTCCTCTTCCATTCAATATAAATTTATTTTGAATTATTTAATTAATTACTATTATTATTATTATTAACTTTTTACTTTTTACTATTTACCTATGACTTTTACTTTTACTATTTTGACTTTTATATGTTATTTATATATATAACATATATTTTCCATATACATTTCATATTTCTCACGTCCAATACCCTATTTAACCCTCCAAATATATTTATTTAATTAATTAAATTTTATTTTAGCGAAAATGTAAATGTTACAAATCGTCCTTATGGGCAACATGGATAGCTTTATCATCGGGACAATCATGCATCTTCATTATTACCTTCATTGTGAAAATGATCTCCGATATTGATTCAAGACCAGTGAACTATCCTTCAACAATTTTTCTTGAACCCAATGGATCATTAATTCCATATCCAGATTTAAAGGCCCCTTCTTCGACATTTGTAAACAATGGATGCCTTAGTTTATTCTTGGTAACAAATGGAAGGAACACACTAAATGTCTTATCATCTACAACATCATAAAGTGATGCTTCATCAAAGCCAGTAAAAAAGTTGAACCCATGCTTCAAAGTATTGTCAACATTTAGCAAATCTGATATTGTTTTCCTTAATTCATTGAAATCAGGTTCTTCAGTGAACACCACAAATTTTGTACAGTCGCCAACATATTTGAAGGTGTACAAATTAAATTTTCCACCATAACGGATGTGGATAACTACACTAAGCTTGGGCATTCTAAAGCAATAATTAAATCATTACCCAGCAATCAAAGATAAGAAACAAAACATATAATCATATTATAATACTTCTTATATTTTTTATCTGCAAACAAATATTTAAAATTTTTTCAGATGCACGCTCAAGTCATGTAAATATAATTTAGGAGTGTTTACAAAGGAAGTTTGAGGCAGTTACAGTACAGTAAGTGATACTTAGTGACCACAGTTAGCTACTACTTAATTAAAGATTTTCCACCTTCACACAAACTCAGTTAAGCACTTCTCAAATTCAAATCATGTTGCATATATTATACAAGGGTGAATTGGGGAGTGTATTCAAATATACTTAGTGATAGTTAGGGTAGAGTTAGTGGAAATTAGTCACAGTTAGTGGCAGTTACTAATTGTTTAATTAAAGATTTTCCTTCTCCATACACATTCAATCAAGCACTTCTCAAATTCAAATCCTATTGCATATATTATACAAGGGGTGAATTGGAGAGTGTGTTCAAATGCAGTTCGTGGCAGTTGGGGTAAAGTTAGTTACAATTAGTGATTGCTTAATTAAAGATTTTACTCCTCTATATACATTCAATCAAGCACTTCTCAAATTCAAACCCTGCTGCATATATTACACAAGGGTGAATTGGGGAGTGTGTTCAAATGTAGTTCCTGGTAGTTGGGATATAGTTAGTCATAGTTAGTGAATATTTAATTAAATATTTGCCTCATTCACACACATTCAGTCAAGCACTTCTTAAGTCAAATACTGCTGCGTATATTATACAAGTATGAATTATGGAGCGTATTCAAATAAAGTTCGTGGTAGTTGGGGGTATAGTTAGTGATAGTTATTGATAGTTAGTGATTGCTTAATTAAATATTTTCCTCCTCCACACACTTCAATCAAGCACTTCTCAAATCCTTATTTCCTGCTACATATATTATACAAAGGTGAATTGGATAGTGTATTCAATGTAGTTCGTGGTAGTTGGTGTATAATTAGTGACTACTTAATTAAAGAATTTTCTCCTCTAAACATAGTAAGTCAAGCATTTCTCAAATTCAAATCCTCATGCATATATTAAATAAGGGTAAATTGGGGAGTGTTTTCAAATTGAGTTTGTAGCAGTTGGGGTATTGTTAGTGATAGTTAGTGAAAGTTTGTTACTGTTTATTTTTGTATTTTCCACCCATATTTTGGAGAATACATTAAACACTAACTGTAACTAACTATCTCTAACTGCACATCGATACAGTGAACAATTCTAATGCCTAAACTCAACATTAAATCGAATTAGAATAATAATGTCTAAATAAAATATAAAAATATCCACTTATTTTCTTTAAAGTTTATCAACAGTATCTTATTTTAAAATTTTTTAAGCTACTAGATATAATTATCAAATGAGAAAAATAAAGTAAGACAAGAATGTGAGTAACTTAGCCAGTAATATATGAGGCATACAATTGAATAAAATAACTATCGGTGATTCTTGCTACCAAATGTTGAATAAATAAAATTGAAATTATAAACTAATACGTGCCAATGAAGGAGCTGATGGATAAAATGAAATTTTATTGAGGAAACTAAATCTTATCAAGATTCGGGTCTCAAAATATTAAGAAGAATGCAGAAAATGAGAAGAAAAGAGAGAGCACGAGCTAAGGGAGGAGAAGAGCTGAGGGAGGAGAAGAGCATGATTTGAAGGTGGAAAAAGAGAGAGTTGTGTGGCCTCGCCCGAGCACCAAAGGTCTGGTCTGCCATTAAGGAGGAGCTAGAACACTCTTTTAGACTTAGTCCCACACGATACCATCGAATATGTCTCTAATCGATTCGATAAGTACGAGTTTAAAATTATCTTTTATGTTGAAAAGATTTTATTTCTTTTATAAAAAAAAACTCTCCTTTTATTTTAAAAAGGGATGGTGTCTTTTATTTTGAAAAGCCAAAATTGAAGAGTTGCCACCTTAGTTTATTTTTGTGTGAAAAAAATTAAGGAAAACCCCTTTTAGTTAACTCCATTAAATTAAGTTTATTCTTTACCCAAAAATTAAGAAAAAATTAACTAAGTGTTTTTTCATACCAAAAAAAAATTTATTTCTCTTTGATTGATTTTGTCCTTTTAATTGATTTTTGGAAAAAAAAATACAATTTTTATGGATTATGCCATAATGATTATGAATGATAACATATTATAATACATGAACATTTAATAATAATGACATTTCACAAATGAAGTGCTACATAATAAAATATTACATCAAAATAATAATCCCATGGGAGCTTCAACTCTAGCCCTTATGGGTCATAGGTCGAGCATAAATCCCCAATTGATAAATAAACTTGAAAGAACAAAAAAGGAGAAAATAAGCATAACCACAGGACGTTCATTTGTAAAACTCATCAAATTTGCAAACGGACCTCAGAATAATAAAAAATTAATAAAAAAAAAGTAGAACAATAATAACATTAAAAATAATAATTGAAAACTAATAAGAGGAAATTAAAAGGGGCCAATTAGTTGTTAAAGTGTGGGCTTGCCACTCGGAGTAATATTCTAAGTGTGCATATTTATCCCATTCGAATGGGAATCAGAGTCGTAAGTAGTTTACATCTTTGATTGCAAAGGGCTTTGAATTAACCAATTTTATAAGTTGATTAATTACCAAATTGAAGATGAGATTGAAGAGTGCACCACACCTTGGGTAAGCGCTTTTTCTTTACAAAAGGTTGAAGAGCCTTATTGTTTCGTAGCTCCACTTGCACAAAATATCAAGCAGAATCGACTAATAATCAAGTAAATGTCCAATAATAGTCCAAGAAATTGCGTATTTAATTAGTTTTTGTCACGGATATAATTTGGCAGAGTTTTAGGGTCAAAAATTATAATCGTTAAACAAGAGGGGCGGACTCTGATTTATAAGAGTAAAAAATCGGGTCTGAGTTACACATGAAGCAGACTATTCATGCTGGCTACAGCCATCCATGCATCATTCGAACTAGCTGCACAACGTGTGGTAGCTCGGTGTGAGACTACGTTAAAAAAAAGTGTATTTTTTAAAATTTTACTTTTCCAAATTATTTTGGTCGGGTGCGAAATTATGGGTTCACAAGGGCATTTTTATCATTTTAGGGTCAGCTAAGGTTAAGGGGTCCAAACTATACTAATACTTTTTAAGGGAGGTCATTTTACGTGATTTCCCTTAGATAATTAGAATAAGCCAAGAGTTTAATTTTATCCCTAAAATTAAAACATAAATCCTTCTAGAAGAAGGATTTTATCACTATAAATATATGAGTATTTGCAAGCTCAAAAGGTTATTGCTATGGTTTTTTTTCTCTCATATAACTTCTCATTCTAAAACTATGAGATTAAGAGGTTTAGGCTTGATTAGTATACTGTGAAAAGCGAAAACATTTCCTCTTTGGTGATTGTTCTTCAAGGCTGGTAGTACAAGCACAAGGTTAATCTTCTGCAGGCATTATCAGAGGTAAGATCCGAACCTCTACTTATATGAATTTAATTTGGAACATTAGTATCAGAGCCTTAGTTGTTTGTGCTCCAGATTTTATGAATAATTAAATTGATTAGTTATTTTAAAATAACTTTTTAGTAAATTATTTGTGAACTTTGATAATCAACTTGTATGGGCATGTTTAGGTATAAAAAAAAATATCTTTTTGCTTCTTTTTATGTGATTTTATGATATCACATAAAAATAGGCATGTAGAGCTTCGATTTGGTATATTAATTACAAAATTCAGAGTTAAATTGAGAGAGTTATGGCCTCTCAAAGTTAGCCCCCCAAATATAAAATTTGACCAATTTGCTTAAAATATTTTTATGCTCTTCACTCTCCTTAATGGCTACTATGTATATCATCACCTATTATAGATTATCAATTAATTTAAAATAAAATAACTATCTATCCAGTTTTAGAGATCCTTAAAACTCTATACCTCAAAAAATCTGATCGCCGAAATATGCCTGGACATTGGAGAGCAAACTGCACTCTCTTGTGCCCAAGAGTGGGCTTCGCTAGCAGATAGTCATGTGCATGGCACATGATATGGGTTGCTGGTGGAATCTAGGTGGCCCATCAGAGGTTGCCATATTGCGGCCCCAGATTTGTCAGATTTTATTTTTTGTGTAGAATTTATCTTAGGACTCCATTTTTCACCGTTTTTGTTTAGATGCCTCAAAATAATTTTTTAAATTTAATGATAATTTTTAGATAATTTTTTGAGCTACTAAAAATATATATATTTTTAATTCAAATACCATTTTTAATATAGAAAATTAAATTTTAATTGATAAAAAATATCTTTTGGCCTAAAAAATTCAGAAAATTATATTTATTTTCTAAAAAATTATTTTGAGTGTTTTTATCATATCTAAAATTATTTTTGTACCACATAAATATTTTAGTTGCCTAATTGGATCTAAAGATACATTTATAATGCATATTATTATACAATATTGTATAATATTATTATATATATTTGTTATATATAATTTCTCTTAATATTTTTTTTTCTGTAATGAGTTATAAAAAATGGTTGAGAGAGTATAAACTCCCACTGGTGGTATAAATAGCTGAGCATAAATTATAGTTAATAGGGTGAAAATAAAAGTTTTCAAAAATTAGTTATCAAAAATTGAGATGCATCCAAGGTACTGCATTTTATGACATATTTTTTGGTGTATGACATATCTTGTAAGTCCACACTGACTGTTAGTCAATTATTGAATCGGGTAGTCTGAAAATTAAATGGTCTTCATGTTTAACTTTGAAAACTTGATTGTGCATCTTGAAATTTATAAAGTTGCTAAATTATTTACTTGTTAAATGGGGTATTAGCTTTAAATAGATAGATGGTTGTTAAATATTGTAGACTTCTTATTTCATCTTTATTGATAATTATACTTGTTATGGTCATACTATTTAATAACACATTAATCTTAAGCCTCAAGTTACTTCAAGATTTATTTCAGCTCGGTTGAAAATCAATTAGATAAGGAAGTGAAAACACTTCGAACCAACAGAGATCATGAATATTTATCTGATCAATTCAAGCAAATATATGATAAAAAAATGAATAGAGTAATAGTTTAATATTCCATAAGCTTCCTAACAAAATGATGTTTTGTAAGGAGAAATAAAACTCTCTTTTAAACGATTAGGTCACTTATGGCTCAAACTATCCATCGCCTATTGAGGTGATGTGTTACTAAGTCACATATGTACTTAATCTAATTGTCTCTAAGTCATTTATTTCCACTCCATAAAAGTTATGGACAGGTTGGTAGGTTGATCTAAGTATCCCAAAATCCTGGGGACACATTACATGATACCTGTAATGGTCAAGAATTTATACATAGATTTTTTTTAACTAATATTGATAATTGATAATGTATAGTGATAAAAGTAATGTATATAAATGCTATAAATAGATAATAGTGAATAGTATATCTCAAAAATTTACTGAAGAGATTATTTTTTTTATGGGATTAAAAATTGAATTAGAATCAAAGGTTAAGAGTGAGGGTGCACCATAGTTAAAATGAGAGTGGCCACACTAGATTACATCATATATATATGTGGACAGATGTGTGTATGTGTGGAAACTTCTCTTCCTTTCTCCTTGCTTCATCATCTACGCCTATCATCATCTTCATCACCAAAATTCCTCTTTTCACCTTCTTTTCAAAAATTTAGCTAAAATTTAAGAGAAAATCACATCTTCTGGATTTTTAGAAGAATAAGCTAGAAAAGGTGAGATTATCAACAAGTGATCAAAGAAAAAGAGGAAAAAGAGAGAAGAAGAAAGATTTTGGAAGAGGTATGTGCTTGTGTATTTTAATTTGCAAATATTTGAATTTCTATGAATTTTAATATTTAAATTAGTTGCTTGAGTTATCTATAATGAATTATTACTGAAAAGTATTGGTTAAATGGATTGATGAGTAAAAAATGAGTTAAAGAAACTTATAGTGATGAGTATGATTCTCAATTCAACCATTAAAAGAGTTGAGTGATTTGATGTTGTTTTTATCCATAAGTGATGATTGAAGACTTGATTAATTGAAGTGTGATTAAAGTATTTGGTACAGACTCTATCTATGTTAAAGAAACTTGTTTTGATACATTGTTATCATATATTTGGGTATATGGAGTTTAAGCTGATAAGTGTTCGAAATACAGAACTTTGCTTGACACAACCAGTGACATGGTCATGTCATTGGGCATGTCAACGTTACTGTATTTCAGTGTTGATGACACGATTAGGAACACGCCCATGTCATTGGGTGTGTCATAGCTACTGTGATGAAAGATAAATGACATAGTCAGTGATACGCCCATGTCGTTGGGCATGTTGTAGCTACTGTAATGCAAGTTAAGTGACACGGGCAGTGGCACGCCCATGTCGTTGGGCGTGTCAAAGCTTCTATAAAATGAGAAAGTGACATGGTCATTGACACGCCCATGTTGTTGGGCATGTCACTTGAAGAATTTGTCTAAAGTGGTTATTTTCATTATTTTTCATTCGTGATTTTAGCCTAAATGATTGTAAGGCTTTAAAGTGTAATGGATTATTAAAATTAACCCTAACAAGTAGTGCAATAAATTTTGAATATATGATAAATATGTGTAATACCAAGTGTTGATCAAAGAATTATTCTATTGAAGTGATACACATAATTCAATGTTAATCAAAACTAATGAATTTCTCAAATCATACTGATTTTAGATCTAGCTTTGGATTGAATGGCTAACCAAAGGAAGGATATCCATAGTGATAGTGTGCACCTCGTGCTATTAATGGACACATAGTGTCATCAGTGATAGTGGGCATAATTACCATTATACATTCTTGAGATTTGACATCAAAATTGCTACACTAACCCGTTATCCAAACCTATGATCTGAGTTCAGTATGTATGGGCATATTTAATGAAGTTATTTAAATTGAAAATATATGTGAAAATGATTGGTAATGCATATACAAATGTTTCCAAGTGAAAGTTCTAATACACGGAATAGAAATGTTATGCTCAAGTTATTGAATTGATCAATAACTTTCTAGGTGTTATAATGGTTGAAAGTGTATATAATGATATAAGATACAAAGTGCTCCAAAGTATAGTAATAAATCGAAGTGCTAAAATTATAGATTGAATGAAATTATCCTATATGTGAAACTGAAAAGTAAGACTTACTGAAAAATAAATAAGTATAATATGAGCAATGTTAACAAATGAGAAAGTAAGTCTTAAATAAAATGATTCAAAAAGAGAAAAGTTGCAATACTGAAAGTGTAGTATAGCATGATGTCTGTCATAAAGTTAAAGTTATTAATTTTGTGTAATCAAAATATTATGTTGGTTTGTTATTTAAAATAGTTAATATATTGAAATATTTCTTAAAACTGAGTGTTATTACTATATTTTCATAAGTATTTTCTTTTAATATTAAGTGACAAAATATGTTTATACAAGCACCACTAAGCTTTGCTTAGTGTGTTAGAATTATTTTCTGACACGCAGGTATCATGTCATCGGAGCAAGTTAAGAAGTGGAATTAAGGATCTCAGGAATTATCTATAGTACATATAGAGATCTTTTCTATATTGTACTCATAAGTTATGAAATATATATATATATACAATTTAATTTGGATATTTGAGAGATTGTGCAAATTTGTAAATATGAAAGGAACATATATATTTAGAGGATGAAGTCTGAGATTCTAGTGAATGATTATCAAATAAAGCAATGTATTATATATTTATTTGATTTAACAAACTTATGATGGTTATTTGATTTATAATTAATATTTGGATTATTGGAGATATTGAAGATTGGTTTAAATGTTGGATTTATAAGTGTTGTATTATACAGATTGTATTATTATTTGAAGATTTTTGTTAGTTTGATTAGAGTACTGACAATATATTGAGTAACATTCTCTGATAGTTCTAATGAGAATTGTAGGGGGATGTTACAATACCTCTCATAAATATAGAAAATTAGACCTAGGAGGAAAAAAGAGTATCTATGGAGATATTCTAAACTATCCAAACTGTTGTCCCAAGATAGCAACCAAGAGGGGGGTGAATTGGTTTTCTGAGAAATTGATGGCAAATTAAAAAACTCAACAAACAAGAAATGTAGAAGAGATAAATGGTTGAGTAGTGAGAATAAGAAAGAACACATAAGATTTATAGTGGTTCGGATTTTCTCCAATCCTACATCCACTTCCTTAACAACTTGTTAAGGTTCCACTAACTTTGAAGTTTTACAAGCTCACTTCCAACTTTGGTGTTTCTACAAGTTCACACCCAACTTGACAAGTGTTTTTCTAAGGCTAACACTCAAACCACTTACAAGAGTTTTTCCCAGACTCACTCTCACAACCTAAGTGTTTCCAAGCTCATACTCAAACTTTTACAATGGTGTTTTTAATGCTTACACCTAACACTTATTACAATTCAAATGTTAATTGAAGTAATAAAAGAAAATATGTTGGTTGGCTATTAAAATTCAGAATCTCTTATTTTCTTAACAGAATAATAATGTATTTATAGCCAATGTGGTCTAACTAGCCGTTATAAATAGTGAGAAATAAGTCTTGGTAGTTTAGACCTATTTCAATAGACTGTTCGAAGCAGTTAGCAGTCATCCTTGATACTAGGACAGTCGCATCAATGTCTCACGCGATTGCCCTTGGATAAGGGACGGTCGCTGCATTCAAAATTGCTTCAACGGTCGAATTTAAGTGCTCTGTTGCTGGAATCTTGCCCATGTTGTGGTTGTCGGGACGGTCACGCATACACAAGGTGTGGTCGCCCTTTTTGAATACTGAAGTGGGTTTACAATGGTTATTACATGTGGCATTCTTTAATTGGGCAAAATAAACTTTCGCCTAAATATGAATTTCACAGTCGCCCTAGGTGCCAATTAGCGGTCAAATTGAGAGACTCGCATTGAACTTCTGGGCGCACCTAAGGACGTAAACACTACTATCAGTTTGAGTAGTTTTCTCTTGAATTAGCAGAGCAGTCTGTTTTATTAGTTTTTGTTATAGTTTTGTGTCTTGTTTACTATGATAATTATTGTTTTATTTAGGTATTTTGTTAGTTTTAATTGGTTTGTTTGGTGTTTTCATTAATTTTGGTAGTTTTAGTTTATTTCAATGTTTATGTCATTTTTGATGTAGTCTTTAGTATTGTGTTTATGTTGTGTTGGTTATTGTCTATTGATTTCTTGTTTAGATTTGTTTTGAGTTTTGTGTTAGGTTAAAAAGGCAAGGAAGCAAATTTGATGGAGAAAGTGGCAGTGGCTGACACACGCAGAGGACACGGCCAAGTCACTGGCCGTGTCCCATACCAAGTTAAATTGAAGAACAAGTCCTAGTAGCAGACACATGCAAGGGACACAGCCAAGTCTTGTGGCCGTGTCCCTCCAAAGAAGACCCACACGGCCAAGTCATCTTCACTTGGCCGTGTCTCACCAAGTTCCAAAGGAAGAGAAGAAGCAAAACTCTCAGTGGAAGACACAGGCAAGGGACATGGCCAAGTCACCTGGCCGTGTCCCTCCAACAAGCTCCAACACGGGCAAGTCACATCTAACTTGGCCGTGTCACTCAACAAAGAAGAAAAGAAGAAAAGGCAAGCAGTGGTGGACACAAGCAAGGGACACGGCCAAGTCACCTGGCCGTGTCCCTCCAAAAGCCACTCACACGGTCAAGTCACATCTGACTTGGCCGTGTCCCTCATGAACAAATCACACAGTGGATTTTTAAAGTGACGTTCCATATAAAAGGAAAAGGAGAGCTTAGGGTTTGGACTGTTGACGATTTAGAGAATTTTTTGAGCCGTCAAGAGAAAAGTTAGGGTTTTAACATTTGTTTTCTTTGATTTTGATTTCACTTTTGATTACTTTAGCTTAGATTAGATTGTTCTAGCCATTGTTTCATCCTTCTTGCAAGATTTGAACAAGAGATTCTTCAGAAGCTTCAAGGAGTTGTAACTTGGTTTTGTTCTCGAACTTATTCTCTTTATTTACATTGAAATTGTTTTAATGGATATTATCATGTCTATTTTGATTTCTTTGAACATTAATAAGATGAATATGTTTGATTGCATCATGAACTAATTTGATCTAGTCTAGGGTTTGTATGGATCTGCTATGATTGTATGAATTGGTTATTCTCTTAGCTAATAATTTCTTTTGCCTTTATTGAATGAAATATTGTTTCATATAATTGATTGGCCACCAATTGTGTGTTTTAGGTATTAGATGATGGATTGAGAGATGAAGTCTAATGCTGGAACAATTCAATTAAGGACTTAGGTGAATTAGAGATATAACCTATTAAAAAGATTGTTTCAATTATAACAAGATTAGTTGTAAGAGGTTTGAATGCGAGAACTTATTTCCTTGACTCAATTAATTAAGTTGTTGAGATTTAATCTTCGAAATTAAATTAGTTAAGTGGAATAACCGTTCATACAAATAAGTAGTAGAGAAGTGCAGATCCTAGACCTTTTTATCAAGTGAATCAAAACATCAGCTCTTGTTTACTTTTATTGTTTTAAACTTCAATTAATTTTCTTCATTAGTTAGCAATTCAAAATTATTCATTACTTGTTATTTTTAATTTGATAATCAATTAGCCACTTTAGCTTCCTTGTGAGACGACCTTGGGGCGATCACCTTTGCTACAGCTACCTCGTACACTTGCGAGTGACACTTTATGGTAGAGTTAATTAGAGCGCAACAAGTTTTTGGCGCCGCTGCCGGGAAAGCTTATTGGCGTAATTATTTATTTTAAAAAAAAATAAATAAATACTTTGGATTATTTTTCATTGTTTTCATTATATTTTATTTGTTTTTTGCTTTTGATATTTCTTTTTCTAGAAATTTTTGTTTATGCAAGGCAGAAGATCACTCGAAGGAGAGTTACATCCTTTTATTCCAGAAATTCAGAGAGTGAAAAGGAGCAAAGAAGAGTTTGAGCTCTACACCGGATTTGATACTTCAGAGGAAGACACTTTTGAATTTGAGACAGATTCTGCACAATCAGTTAAAATGGCTGAAGAAAGACAAAGGACGATGAGAGACTTTGCTAGACCTGTTATTGGAACCTCCACTTCTTGCATAAGACTAACAGATGCAGCAAGAAATTATGAGTTGAAGAACATTCATTACAACATGCTGCCATCATTCTATGGAGTTCCAAATGAAGATCCTTTGAACTTTATTCGGGATTTCTACTCCACCCTCAACACTTTTCCTTTGGGAGGACTTACAGAAGATCAGTTGAGGATGAGATGTTTTCCTTATACTTTGAAGGATAGGGCAAAGAGCTGGCTCATGATGTTGCCTGAAAATTCACTGACAACTTGGGAGCAAGTTTATAACAAGTTCATGGGCAAGTTCTATTCACACCAAAAGATAGCTGAGTTGAGAGGGCAGATTGCTACATTCTCTCAATTTGAAGGAGAGCCATTTCATGAGGCTTGGGACAGATTCAAGATGCTATTGATCCAGTGTCCACATCATCACTACCCACTTCAACTCCTTAATCAGTTTTTCTATGATGGTCTAACCCAACAATTTCAGAACACTGTTGATAATGCAGCTGGGGGAGCCATGGGAGAAAAGACAGCTAATGAGACTTATGAGATCTTTGAGATGTTGGGAGCTAATTCTCAACAAAAGAGTGTAAGGGGAAGAAGTAAAGGGGTGAATCAATTGGAAGCCAATACTGAAATGGTTAGTCAAATAGCTGAGTTGACAAGGCAGGTTCAGATGCTAAACATGAAGAACAATATTTCTTCATCTACTCAAGAAGTGTGTGGAATCTGTGGGACATTTGGGCATGGAGCAAATATATACCCCTCTGCATATGAATCTTTTGGGAATGAAGCTGAGCAAGTTAATGCTATGGGGGGATTTCAACCAAGAGCCAGGAATGATCCTTACTCCAATACTTACAATCCTGGTTGGAGGAGTCACCCCAATTTTTCCTGGACAACAAATAATGCTCAACAGCCTTTCCATTTGCTTCAGAGAGAGAACCAACAGCAGGGCCAATCCTCAAATCAAGGTCAGCCTAAGAGAGAGAGTTTGGAAGAAAGTTTGTAGGCTTTTATCCAAGTCAGTGCTAAAAATCAGGAGATGAACAACAAGAGGCTGGATTCCTTGGAAGCATCTTTTAAGAAGGTGGAGACCCAAGTGGGGCAACTTGCTCAACAGATGCAGACTCAACAAAAGGGGAAGTTCCCAAGTCAACCTGAGCAGGCACAAGCAGTGACTGTTCTTAGGAGTGGCAAGGTAATTAATAACAATGTTGAACATAATTCTGTGAATGCAGGTGAGCAAGAGAATAAAAAGGAAGGAGAACTAGAGAACAAAGGTGCTAAAGAAAGATCAATGGAGAAGTCCCCTACAGCAGATTTGCACATGGCAAGCAATCCATACCGGCTACCTATACCATTCCCCAGCAGGTTGAAGGATGATAAAAAAGATAAGCAATTTTCAGATATCTTCAACATGATGTCTAAGGTAAGTATTAACTTACCCTTACTTGAAGCAATTAAGAACATGCCGGCTTATGCTAAATTCTTCAAAGAACTGAATACTAAGAAAAAGAGGTATGAGCCGAATGAAAAGGTGATAGTTTCTGAGGTAGCTAGTGCTGTTTTGTAGCATAAACTACCTCTTAAGCTAAAGGATCCTGGAAGCTTTATTATTCAAATTACTATGGGGAATGGAAAAGGTACTGAGGGCATGTGTGATTTAGGAGCTAGTGTGAATTTAATGCCTTATTCTGTTTATCTTGATTTGGAATTAGGGGAACTTAAACCAACAAAAATGGTGTTGCAATTAGCTGATATATCTCTTAGATTCCCGAAAGGGGTTATAGAGGATGTGTTAGTTAAAGTTGGTGGTTTGATAGTACCTGTGGATTTCATTGTTCTTGACATGGAAGTAAGTAATTCTTCACCATCTGCACACACCATTCTGCTAGGTAGGCCTTTTATGGCAACTACCAACACTTTGATAGATGTTAAAAATGGAAAATTATCAATGACTGTTTTGGGACAAACTGTGGAATTTTCTATCTTTAACACTTCTCCTATTCCTACAACTGCTTTATATGAGGATTGTTCTTTCATTTATTGTGTTGATGTAGTTGTTTCAGATGTTTTCTTGCAGACAGGTTCCTCTGATAAATTGGAGCTGGCATTGACTTTAGAAAGTGATGTGGATATTTTTTATGCAGAAATAACCAGTTGCCTTGAGACTTTAGAGGGTGCTGAAATAGAGGAGATTGAGGAGGATCCAGTTTGTGAGCTTTCCTCCCTTGAAAAAGAAGAGAAGAACCCCTCACTAGAGTTAGAGCTGAAAGAGTTACCTAAGAACCTGAAATATGTGTTTTTAGGAGATCACAACACTTTACCTGTGATAATATCTAGTGAACTTAGTGAAGGGGAGGAGATGAGGTTGGTGAGTGAGCTTAAAAAGATTAAAGAGAGCAATAGGATGGGGATTAAGTGACATCAAGGGTATTAGCCCTTCTATGTGCATGCATAGAATCACTTTAGAAGAGGGAGGTAAACCTGTGAGGGAGACTCAAAGGCGCCTTAACCCAAATATGAGTGAAGTGGTGAAGAAGGAAGTGCTCAAATTGCTGGATGAAGGAGTAATTTATCCAATTGCTAACAGTGAGTGGGTGAGCCCAGTACATGTAGTTCCTAAGAAATCTGGAATCACTGTGGTGAAAAATGAGAATAATGAATTGGTTCCTACTAGGACTACTACTGGGTGGAGAATGTGCATCGATTATAGGAAGTTGAACAATGCTACAAAGAAAGATCATTTCCCTCTTCCTTTTATTGATCAGATGTTAGATAAACTTTTTGGACACTCACATTATTATTTTCTAGATGGCCTTTCAGGTTACTATCAGGTGCCAATAGCTTCAGAGGATCAGTCCAAGACAACCTTTACTTGTCCTTTTGGGACTTATGCATTTCGACGTATGCCCTTTGGCTTGTGCAATGCACCTGCAACTTTTCAGAGATGTATGATGTCTGTCTTCTCAGATATGATCGATGATTTTATTGAGGTATTTATGGATGATTTTTCTGTTTTTGGTAATTCTTTTGATAATTGCCTCAATAAACTTGTTCGTGTGCTTGAGAGATGCATTAAATGTAACCTCACTTTAAGTTGGGAAAAGATTCATTTTATGGTTACCCAGGGCATTGTTTTAGGTCATGTGGTGTGATTGAGGTAGATAAGGCTAAAATTGAATTGATTGCTAAGTTACCCCCACCTACCTCAGTTAAGGGAATAAGAAGTTTTCTAGGGCATGCAGGATTTTACAGGAGGTTTATTAAGGATTTTTCCAAAATAAGCCAACCATTGTGCCATTTATTGGGGAAGGATGTCCCATTTGAATTTACAGCACAATGCATGCAAGCTTTTAATTCCCTTAAGGAAAAATTGACTAGTGCACCTGTGATTGTAGCTCCTGTCTGGTCTTTACCTTTTGAAATCATGTGTGATGCCTCTAATCATGCAGTAGGAGCTGTTCTTGGGCAAAGGGTTGACAAATACTTGAGAGTAATTTATTATGCCAGTTTAACCCTGAATAGTGCTGTAATATCCTCATATATGCTCTAGAAGTTTTGATTATGTTGTTGTTATTGTTGTTGTTGTTATATTGGATTGAATATATGTGTTAATTGCAAGAGAAAAGAAATTGGGAAAGAAAATAGGGTTTAGAGAGAATGGTATATGTTGTGTATATGATGATATATATAACATATAAATTGGTCAAATGAAGAGTCAAGGTGATGGTTAAGTGGAAGAAGATATTTTTGGTTGTTATTGAAATTACTATAAAGGGCATGCATAATGAAAAGAAGTTTAACTATGTTAAAGAGGGCATTTTGGTAATTCTTCTTTTGAAATTGTGTGGTGGAGATTAATAGAGAGTTTGACTTTTATTTTGATCAATTTCCTTTCTTCTTTTCACGTGTGGCCGGCCAACCTAAAGAACAAGAGAGAAAGCAAAGGTTTGATGATATTTTGAGCTCAAATTGAAGAAGTTCTAAGTGGTTAAGTGGAAATCCAAGAAGATTCACTATATTTGGTAAGTTTCTCTTGATTCTTTTAAGTTATTTAAGTTGTTTGTGAGTTGATTGTGGATTTTAAAGTGGGGTTGTGTTGATTGTTATATGTTGGATTTAATTGGTTGTGGTGTTGGTTTTGGATTTGAAGATGATAAGTTAAGAGTGATGTTGGTTTAGGGTTTTGGAAATGGTAAGTGATAAATTATATTGTGTTATTTTGGATTAGGTTTTGGAAGAAAGTGATTTGCTCTAATTTGAGAAGTGAAGAATTCTTGGAGAAAAGAAAGTGTTTAGAGTTGTATAATTGGTGCTAAAGGTAAGTACAAACTATATGGTTACAAACATGCATATATTGTTTAATCTTAAAACACTTTTGTTTGTAAATGTGATAAGGTATCAAATGTATTGTTAATGAATGTTGGTGATGAAAATATTGTGATGAGCATGTAAAATAATTGCTAATGATGTTGATTATGTCCATTTGAATGAGGTTATGTTGTGTACAATGTGTTTTAAGTTAACCAAAAGAAATTTGGCTACATTTAGGGTTTATGCATGAGAGACACGTAATTTGGGACGGTCGCTATTATTCATGTGCGGTCGCGACTTAGGTCGGGCTTCTGGCCCCGAAACCTACTGTAATAAGGTTTCATCTTTTGATTGTGAAGTGCGGTCGCGACTTAGGTCGGGCTTCTGGCCGCGAAACCTACTGTAATAAGGTTTCATCTTGTAATTGTATGGCGCGGTCGTATTCAGGTGAGGTGCGACCGCTAGAAAGGTTCTGTTCACCTTATTGGAAGCAATCTAATCCTACAACAAGATTCTCAAATACATGTTAAATAGATCATCCATTTGAGTTGTCAAGGATCAAAATAGAGATCATTTGTCTAACATCATTGTTGAATCATGAAATGTGAGATGATATGGAATTGATAATGCATATGATATTACATGAACAAGGTTATGTATTGTGTATTGTGAGGCTTGTGAATGGTGATGTGTATTATGAATAATGTACTTTGAAATGTGATACCAATAATGCTATATGCACAATATGAATTGAGATATGAAATGCTATAAAGCCATTGTGATTGGCTATGATGGTTCAATTGTAAGAAATGAGGCATGTTTGCCTAGTTGATGATGAGATTTGAAAATGAAATGAAAAATGAATTGTGTGGCTAATGTGTTATTCCATTTTCAGAGTTTGTTGTTGGTGGCATGCCTAATATGAGTAACAATCTCTTGAAGTTAGGTTGGATTGAATCCTTGAAGCCTAATTGAGATGTTACAACCCTTGAAGCTAGGTTGGGTTGGTTCTTGAAGCCAAGTTGGGTTGAAGCTTAGCATGCTTTGCTCCCCTTGAAGCTTGGTTGAACCTAATCCTTGAAGCCTAGTTGGGTATATGATATTGATAAATGTGATAACAAAACCAAAACATTAACTCTGAAAATTGAATGGCATATTAGTGTGTCTTGGGCCCAATGCTTGTCTTTGTTTAATGTGAGTCATGATTTGTTTAATGTTGTTCATGAATGGTTAAATGAATAACTAATGAGGCATATGAAATGTAAAGGTATGTTGTTAGCCTTGCATATATGATGTTACATGTATAATATGGATTGAGAATTGGCATTGCATTGCACTGAAGCATAACACTAGCACATTTTGTCTTACTAAGCCGTTGGCTTAGCGCGATAGTGTTTGATCGCGCAGGTAACCGAGTTGAACCCGAGAGTTCTTCGAGACCGAGTGAGAGTAGACAGTGAAGAGTTGATTTTGGGAACTTAAAGATCAGAGGAGACTTGCCAATCATGTATAACTCTTTTATATTTTGTAAAGTAATGATTTTAATGTACATATGTGTATATTTGTAAATATAAAATTAAATGTTTTCATATATGTAAATATTTGATAAATTCCGCTGCGTAACAACTAAATGTATCTATATATATCTATTTAGTTTTGTATTACAAGTTAACTACTTATCTTTCTATAATGTATACAATTGAAAGATTAAGGTATGGTTTAAAATGTTTAAAATGTTAAGAAAATCCGTAGCATCTCTATGTTTAGTGCATGTATACTACATTGTGGTGTTTGTAGTGTGCATGTATTGAATGTAGGGGTGTTACAAGTGCACAAATGAACTACACCACAACTGAGAAGGAAATGTTAGCTGTTGTTTTTGCTTTAGACAAATTTAGAGCATATTTAATTGGGTCAAAAATTATTGTGCATTCTGATCATGCAGCTCTTAAATATTTGTGAACAAAACAACATGCTAAACCGCGCTTAATTAGATGGGTGTTGTTATTGCAAGAGTTTGATTTCCAAATCAAGGATACTAAGGGTAGTGAGAATGTTGTTGCTGATCATTTATCCAGATTACCCTTCTTTAGTGAAAATCTTGCATCGGATAGCATTCATAAAAATTTAGAAGAATTTCCTGATGAGCATCTGTTTGTGGTAATTAATGCCCCTTGGTTTGCAGATATTGCTAACTATCTTGCTTGTGGTATTTTGAGATCTAACATGTCCTTTCAGGAAAAGAAAAGGTTTCTACACTTGAGTAAGTTTTATTTTTGGGATGAACCTTATCTATTCCGGATATGCAAAGATGAGATAGTTCGCAGGTGTGTAGCTGAGGAAGAACAATTGAGTGTTCTTCAATTTTGTCATGACCTTCACTGTGGGGGTCATTTTGGAGGAAGGAAGACTGCAGAAAAGGTGCTTCAAAGTGGTTTTTACTGGCCTACTTTATTTAAAGATGCTCAAGACTATTGTAAGCACTGTGATCGTTGCCAAAGAGTAGGTAACATTGGGAGAAGGAATGAAATGCCCCTTCAATCATATATTGTTGTTGAACTGTTTGATGTGTGGGGAATAGACTTCATGGGTCCTTTCCCCAAGTCCTTTGGTTATGAATACATTTTAGTTGCTGTTGATTATGTTTCTAAATGGGTGGAGGCAATCCCCACCCGTACTAATGATGCTAATATTGTTGTTAAATTTGTGAAGGAAAACATTCTTAGCAGGTTTGGCACACGAAGGGTGATAGTCAGTGATGGGGGGAGCCATTTTTGCAACAGGCTTTTTGAGAAGTTAATGCACAAATCTGGCATGAAGCACAAGGTGTCAACCCCATACCATCCACAGACTTCTGGACAAGTGGAAACATCAAACAAGCAGCTAAAAGGAATTCTGGAGAAACAATCAACACATCCAGGAAGGATTGGGCAAATAGATTGCATGATGCACTATGGGCATATCGGACTGCTTTCAAAACTCCTCTAGGTATGAGTCCATATCGATTGGTGTTTGGAAAAGCTTGTCACTTACCAGTGGAGTTGGAGCACAGAGCATATTGGGCAATCAAGACTCTGAATTTGGACTTGGACAAAGCGAAGAGAGAACGATTTCTTCAAATTTCAGAGTTAGATGAGCTAAGAAATGAGGCGTATGAGAGCTCGAGAATTTACAAGGATTGCACGAAAGCACTTCATGACAGAATTATAGTGTGAAAGACATTGAGTCCAGGTATGAAAGTTTTACTTTTTAACTCTCGACTCCGTCTTTTTCCAGGTAAACTCAAGTCTCGATGGAGTGGTCCTTTCGAGATAACTCAGGTGTATCCTTCTGGTGCCATTGAATTACTTAACTCTCGAACAAGTGAGACTTTTAAAGTGAATGGACAGAGAGTTAAGCCATACAATGAAGGATTTCAAGAAGTGAGGATCATTGATAGCACTTTGATCTGTGATCCCTAGGCCTTGCATGATGTCCAGCTTTATGACATTAAAGAAGTGCTAAATGGGAGGCAACCCATCAGTTTGCATTTATTTTGCGTAGTTGTAATTTTAAATTTAGCAAGTATTGATTTTATGTTCGGTTTAAATAAATGGACTGTGCTTTGATCGGT
Source organism: Garcia nutans (assembly GCA_947685225.1). NCBI lineage: Eukaryota > Viridiplantae > Streptophyta > Magnoliopsida > Malpighiales > Euphorbiaceae > Garcia > Garcia nutans. Next base: position 34,716,796 of record CANTUV010000013.1, read on the forward strand.
TTTTCTTTACTTTGTGTTTCAGGGTGTTTAAAGAAGAAGGGTTGCAAAATCGTGGAGTAAAAATAAAAAATAAAAAAAAAGTTGAAAGTTAATAAAAGGCAGTAGGTGACACGGCCAAAGGACTTGGCCATGTCCATTGGCCGTGTCACACACTGGACACGGCCAAACTTCTTCAAAATTTGAACGATGTTGCAATTTTATACAGAATAGGACACACCCAGGGGACACGGCCAAGTCACCTGGCCGTGTCCCTCCAAGATTATCAGACACGGCCGTGTCACCTTGACTTGGCCGTGTCCCTTCACTTTCACACACCAGACACGGCCAAGTACCCACTAACACGGCCGTGTCCCTCAAATTTTACACTTTTAAAACCCGATTTTGCCCAGTTCTTTTCATAAATCCCTAAATTTTCTATCCTCGTCTCTCTCGCTCTCTCGCTCTCTGTATCGCCAAAACCATTGATTTTTATTTCAAAACTCAACTTTTCCATTAAAACTTCAAATTTCTTCACTCAAACTAGAGATAGTCACTTAAAACTTCCTCTTTACTCATATAATTTTGATTTAATTCAGTTTTGGGTGTTAATTTTTCATATCTCAAGATGCCAAGAACTAAAACTGTTTCACACCGCAAGAAGAAGAAATCTACTACCGAAGGAGCTTCTTCCTCTTCCTCAACTTTATCTTTCAAGAGGGCAAGTCTTTTGGCTCGGGGTTTTTTCCCGACAAGGTATGTGAATGACGAATCTCTAGATGCCCTGCAAATTAGGACTAATTTTTATAGATATGTGCAATTTCTTGGGTGGGAGACTTTTGTCTCATTGAGACCTTTGCAGTTTGAGGAGCTTACTCTAGAATTTTTGACATCTCTTAAGGTGGAAAGAGATGATAAGAAAATCTGTAGGAGTATGATGTTTAAATTGATGGGTAAATCATTTAAGCTTAATATTGATCAGTTAAATGCTATCTATGGTTTTCATCAGCATGGGGAAAGGTCGATACCCAAAGAATTTAGACAACAATTTGCTTGGGGAGCCTTGGGCTCGGGTACTTATGTGGCCAAATCGGCCAAAGCATCTAGATTACGGAACCCTACTTTGAGGTATTTGCATAGGTTTATGTCATGTGGGTTCTTTGCTCGGAAGGAAAGCCCGGGTGTGGTTGAGTCGAGTGAGTTATTTTTTTTGGACTGTGTTTTGAATAAAATGGCTGTGAGTGCCGGCTATTGGTTAGCCGATATTTTTGATACTCTGGCTAATAAAAGGAGGGGGGCAATTTGTGTTGGAGGATTAATTACCACGTTAGCAGTAGCCCTTGTTGAGGATTTTGACCCGAGTACTAGTCGCATGACTAGAATTTTGGGTAATGACTCTTTGGATTTAGCCACACTTGAGAAGATGCACATGGTGGTGCATAGGAGAGGGACTTATGTGATGCCTTCAGCTGAGCCTGCAGCACCGGGAGACAGGCAGAAGAGAGCACGGGTCCAAGAGGAGTCCGACTCGGATTCTCTTGACCTAGATGAGGATGCTCCGGTCTCGGAACATCAAGAGGTGCTTCTGAGGATTGAGGCCCTGGAGGGCAAAGTGGATCGACTGGATAGCAAGGTGGACCGTAACCATGCTGAGGTCTTGCAGCAGTTGGAGCAGATTAACAGTAACCTTGTGACGATCTTGAGTCTCCATCCCTCAGCTGCATCATCTTCCCGCCCACCTTTTCCATAGATTTTGAGTCCTTGCTTTATTTAATGTATTTTTGTGACTTAGTTGTTTAATGTATTTTTGTTATAATTTTTCGTTTTTGTTTTAATGTTAACGTTTTATATTTGGATATTTTATTTTTATATGTTGTACTTTTGTTTTTGAACTTTTGTGTTTGTGATGGAAAGCTAGGGTTTTGCCTCACCAATACGATGGAAGACAGGTTGTCCTTTAACTCTTTTTATTTACTATTCTTGTTTTACATTGAGGACAATGTAAATTTTAAGTGTGGGGTACTCTTTAAGCTTTCCTTTAATGTTTGTCTTGTTTTGTTTATTGTGTTTGTTGTGCATGGCATAATTGTTGAAAATTTATTGATCTTTTCTTTAATTCTAGCATTATAGTTGAGACTTTAGTATCAGCATAGAAATGAGTATTTGAATTCATTCGGGATCAATTTTCGCATTTTGCAATTCATGACATATAAATCTTTGTGAACCCACCTGTGTGAGTTTTGAGCCTCATAATTTGATATTATTATCAGTTGATTTTCTTTTCTTAAGTGTGCACCTTCATGATTTTGCATCTCTAGAGTTTGCTTTTGCATACTAATTGAACTCACATTATGATTTAATCTCAAGTTTTAAAATGATGAAGGCAAATTAGGTTAGCCCTTTAGCTTAAAAAGACCTCCCTTAATATTGATTTCCTTAGTGAGCCAAGTTGAGCCTTTGACCTTTTCTTGAGTAATCAACATAATTCACAGCTCGACTTTCTCTTATTATCATCATACCTGCATTAAGGAATGGAGTTCTATGATATGACAATAGGGTGGTTTGTTTCAAAGTGTAGGGTAAGCAAGTAAAAAATATGGTATTGCTATTTGGGGTGAAATGCATACTTTGCACTTTGTATTTTATTAAGAGTTAACTATTCTTTTCCTCTACATGTTAAGCTAGATGATTTATGCAATATTATATTTTGTATATATGTATAAAATATATATATATATATATTTATATATAATAAAAAAAAGAGATATATATATATATATATATACAAAAGTCAAATATGTTCTAGCATTGGTTATAAAAAGAGGAATGTCGACTCATGCATTTTTCTTTGGGTATGCAAGTATGTGAGGTATCAAGGGTTGGTGAGTATGCTATTTGAAGGAGTTATGAGTTTCTTAGCAAGAATAGTGTCTAATTTAGATACTCCATTTCTTGATGCTCCAGCCTAAATGTCTTTTCTCACACATTTACCTTAGCCCCATTACATCCAAATGAAAGACCTTCGGATTATTTCTTGAGAAAATCAGTGAGGGAGATTGGATAATTAAGCAAATTTATGGTAGTTTGCAGTCATGAGTGGTTTGAGTGATTAACTTTTGAAATCGAGTGAAACACTTAGTTGAGAGATAAGATTTGTATGTCTGGATTAATGAATGAGTTAAGAAAATCTTGATTGAAGGAAAGTGCGATTATTTATGCTGTCTCTTAAAGTATTTCATCTATATGCTGGAATTATAGTTAGGGTTGTTTGAGTTTTTAATTTATGCCATGTGAATTTGCTTGAGGACAAGCAAAGTTTTAAGTGTGGGGTAGTTGTTTTATTAGTTTTTGTTATAGTTTTGTGTCTTGTTTACTATGATAATTATTGTTTTATTTAGGTATTTTGTTAGTTTTAATCGGTTTGTTTGGTGTTTTCATTAATTTTGGTAGTTTTAGTTTATTTCAATGTTTATGTTGTTTTTGATGTAGTCTTTAGTATTGTGTTTATGTTGTGTTGGTTATTGTCTATTGATTTCTTGTTTAGATTTGTTTTGAGTTTTGTGTTAGGTTAAAAAGGCAAGGAAGCAAATTTGAAGGAGAAAGTGGCAGTGGTTGACACAGGCAGAGGACACGGCCAAGTCACTGGCCGTGTCCCATACCAAGTTAAATTGAAGAACAAGTCCCAGTAGCAGACACATGCAAGGGACACGGCCAAGTCTTGTGGCCATGTCCCTCCAAAGAAGACCCACACGGCCAAGTCATCTTCACTTGGCCGTGTCTCACCAAGTTCCAAAGGAATAGAAGAAGCAAAACTCTCAGTGGAAGACACAGGCAAGGGACACGGCCAAGTCACCTGGCCGTGTTCCTCCAACAAGCTCCAACACGGCCAAGTCACATCTGACTTGGCCATGTCACTCAACAAAGAAGAAAAGAAGAAAAGGCAAGCAGTGGTGGACACAAGCAAGGGACACGCCAAGTCACCTGGCCGTGTCCCTCCAAAAGCCACTCACACGGCCAAGTCACATCTGACTTGGCCATGTCCCTCATGAACAAATCACGCAGCTGATTTTTAAAGCGACGTTCCATATAAAAGGAAAAGGAGAGCTTAGGGTTTGGACTGTTGACGATTTAGAGAATTGTTTGAGCCGTCAAGAGAAAAGTTAGGGTTTTAACATTTGTTTTCTTTGATTTTGATTTCACTTTTGATTACTTTAGCTTAGATTAGATTGTTCTAGCCATTGTTTCATCCTTCTTGCAAGATTTGAACAAGAGATTCTTCAGAAGCTTCAAGGAGTTGTAACTTGGTTTTGTTCTCGAACTTATTCTCTTTATTTACATTGAAATTGTTTTAATGGATATTATCATGTCTATTTTGATTTCTTTGAACATTAATAAGATGAATATGTTTGATTGCATCATGAACTAATTTGATCTAGTCTAGGGTTTGTATGGATCTGCTATGATTGTATGAATTGGTTATTCTCTTAGCTAATAATTTCTTTTGCCTTTATTGAATGAAATATTGTTTCATATAATTGATTGGCCACCAATTGTGTGTTTTAGGTATTAGATGATGGATTGAGAGATGAAGTCTAATGCTGGAATAATTCAATTAAGGACTTAGGTGAATTAGAGATATAACCTATTAAAAAGATTGTTTCAATTATAACAAGATTAGTTGTAATTGGTTTGAATGCGAGAGCTTATTTCCTTGACTCAATTAATTAAGTTGTTGAGATTTAATCTTCAAAATTAAATTAGTTAAGTGGAATAACCGTTCATACAAATAAGTAGTAGAGAAGTGCATACCCTAGACCTTTTTATCAAGTGAATCAAAACATCAGCTCTTGTTTACTTTTATTGTTTTAAACTTCAATTAATTTTCTTCATTAGTTAGCAATTCAAAATTATTCATTACTTATTATTTTTAATTTGATAATCAATTAGCCACTTTAGCTTCCTTGTGAGACGACCTTGGGGCGATCACCTTTGCTACAGCTACCTCGTACACTTGCGAGTGATGCTTTATGGTAGAGTTAATTAGAGCGCAACACAGTCGCGGATTTGACAGGGAGGTCACTACATCAGTAAGCGAGACCGTATTCTTCACCGTTCTTGTCACCGTGAGCCTTACTGGAATTTGGATGATTTGAGTTTCTCATGTTGCGGCCATCCTTGTTTGTTGGACGGTCGCTCATGTTGATGTGTGGTCGCTACTGTGGTCAAGTTTATGATCGCGAACCCTACTGTGATATGATTTCATTCTTCAATTCAATGGGGCGATCGTCTCCATGGTTTGTGCGACTGCTAAATGTGCCTTGTGTTGACTTATTTTGTAACACCCTTTCCCGACCTACATGTGTAAGCTGAGTAGAGGCGCCACACTAACCTAATGTTGCTACCAATTTTACTTAGTCAAATTTTAGTTCCGATTTTTTTTCAAAAATTTTGCCATAGTTTCGCCTAAAAATTGAGTCCCAAGTGTCGACAAAACCGGTTTTTTTCTTATTTTTAAAAACATTTTACACAAACCAATGCAAACAAAATCATTCTCAGTACACTCCCAATAAATCCCCCTTGTAACCTCAACTACAACCTGCAAAAAGAATTTACACTTCTAGTGCAACATAAAATAAAGGTTTTGTGACAACCCCTATATTTAAATATTACACAGCGGAAGTTATAAAATATTTACATATTTACATACTAAACATTTCTTTACAAAATATAAAGAAATATACATGATTGGCAAGTCTGCTCTGATCTTTAAGCTCCAAAAATGGATTCAACAAAGTCTACTCTCACTTGGTCTTGATGAACTCTCGGGTTCAACTCTATCCACTCTATTACCTGCGCGGTTAAACACTATCGCGCTAAGCCAACGACTTAGTAAGATAAAACATGTTAATGGTATGCTTAAATATAATGCAATGCCACATATGTTATTGATATGATCAACATCATAAATATAAAGTTAACACATAATTATGCATTTCACAAATCATAGTCATATGAGTATACCACATTTCAACATCTTTCCACATTCAACATTACTCAATCATACTCAATAACCAACATCTCATTTCATTAACTCATAACATTATTTAGGACATTCATATAACCTTGACACCTATGGGCCCAACAAGTATTTAAAATGATATTCAGAGTTCAGAGTTACTGATTTGGTTCATAGTCACAATAATCACGCCCGTAGGCAATGTATTTACATGTATCTCTATCCATGGATAGTGTAACAGACCCAGTCTCTTGGACCATCACTCAACACATATGAGGAGATCCTCAACCCGGCAAGACTGTTACAAATCATATATCTTATATTCACAATTCTCATAGTGTAACAGACCCAGTCTCTTGGACCATCAACTCAACACATATGAGGAGATCCTCAACCCGGCAAGACTGTTACCTTTCATCATTTCTTAGGCATGCCACCCAAATCCAGAACTCTGAAACTGAATAACATATTAAACAAACAATTCATTTATTATATAGTTACCATTTCCATTCTCAAATTCTCATCACATTTAGGCAAACATGCCTTCTTTCTTTCAATATCATCATCATAGCCAATCACAATGGCATTGTCTCATATCATGTCTTATTTGAATTATCATTTCAATTTCAATGTATATTATTCATGAAACACATAACCATTCACAATGCATAACATAACATTGTTCAATCTCAACAATGCAATTAGGGCAAAGAACAATTGATATGATTCATATGAATAATACATTCTGGTTTTAGACTCCATTTAATCCTTATTTTGAAAAATTGTATAAAATAATCTACTTGATTAAAAATTCTAAACTTTTTACAGAATTTATTTTTGTATCTTAAAATCATTCCTTTAAAATTTCAGATCAAACTGAACACAAAATCTTGGTCAAATAGTTCACCTAACCAGACTGCCCCAATTGCCCTGCATCCTGGCAGCAGTTCTGAACTTTGTGAATTCCATAAATGAAATTCAATCAACGTGGTTCCAAATTATTTTTCTCAAATACTAGACTCACTAAGAAACAACATATCCAAAATTCAATTGGATATGATTTTTCTACATTTTATTAAAAATCCCGAAATATAGCTGTCTCAGTTAAGGTACCTGCTGGAACAGTTCTACTAAAAATAATCTTTCTAAACTCATAACCATTCCAAAATCGAATCAACATATTTTTCAGTCATTCTAGACTCATAGAGGCACAACATATCAAAAATTCACTTCAAGAACATTTTTCTATAATTAATTAAAAATCATACAAGTCACAGCCTTTACTAATTGTAAAACAGAAAAAGAATTTCACTAAACACAACTCATCTCATCATCAAACCAACAAACCCTAATTCCTTTCTCACACCACTTCAAAAGAATTGAAGAATTTAAAGAAAAGATCTTACCTTAGATGAAGAAATCCACAAATCTTTAACCAAAACCCTTGCTTCCTTCTTCAAATTGCTTCAAACCTCAAGATCACCTCTCTTTCTCTCTTGGTTTTTGGAGAGCCGGCACCTCTTGAAAGAAAGAAGGAAAATGATGAAGACACAAAGTCAAATTTGCTTTTAATCTCCACCAAGTGATCTTATCCAAGCAATTACCAAAATGCCCTCAATCATATAACTAACTTTTTGTCTCATATAAGCCCTTATATGTAATTGCACATTCCACAAAAATATCTTCTTGCATTGACTCTTCCTTTGACCCATTTATATGTTATATATATCATCATATACACAACATATACATTTGTCTCTAAACCCTAAATTTCTTCTCCAAAACATATACAAAAACATTCTCTTCCAATTTCTTATCAACTTATCATATATACATAATTCAAGTGCAACAACACTAACACCAAGACTACTAGAGCATAATTAGGGATATTACATATTTGAAACATTCTAATCCTGCAACAAGGTTCTTAAAACACATGTTAAATAAGTCATTCAATTTGAGTTGTCAAGGATCAAAATTGAGATCATTTGGCTAACAATCTCCCCCATTTTTGACTTTGACAATCAAATGGAATGATGATATAAATTGAGAGAAATGTAAATTAAATTGGCTAACAATATGAGCAATCTCCCCTAATTTAAACTACTCATGTATGGAGGGTTATAAAGCTCCCCCTAAACATATGCATGTATCATGTTTATTTTGGAGAGTATAGCTTATAACTTGGCACATTAGTAAAATAACATTCCCATTTGTAATTTCATTTGTATATCTCTCTCCCTTTGCATATATCTCTCCCCTTTGTATAAGAACATTTACATATTTTCTCCCCCTTTGTCATAGGCAAAATGCAAAATGTAAGAGAAATATTAAAGACAATGGTAAGATTATGAACATAATGTGTAATAAACATAATGTTATTAGAAAGAGGGCATTACAAAGACAATGTAAGAGAGAAAAAAGAAAAACAACAAAACAAAAACAAAAACAGAAAAGTAAACTAATCAGAATCTTCATCCTCATCTAGCTCTTCTTCTTCTAAAGGAGCTTTTCCCTTATCAAGAGGGACATTGCTGGTAGAGCTAGTGTTGATGGATTCTTCTGCTTCAGGGGGACTCTCTGTATGATCACTTGCATCCCAATCCTCAAGATTGCATTGAGGCAAATTCATTTTGCCTTGCATGTCATAGAGATCATGATGCATATGCGATATAAGGTCAATCCTTTTGTTCAAGTGATGGAATCTCTTGGAGATGCTTTTCTTGAAGTGAGAGAGTTTCCTGGAAAGAGATTTGATGGCTCTCAAAATCAGTTTTGTAGGAGAGCTAGTTTGGGTAGGTTTAGATGAGGAAGCCTTGGGAGGTAGTTCAACAGCAACTTCCAAGGAGTCTCCTTCTTTCTCAATGGTGTACCTTGGTCTTTTCTTGTGTCTATTAACAACTCCTTTCTTGCCAAAGTAGTACACATATACTCCTTCAATCTTCCTTACACAGCCAGCATGTTCTAGATAGTCTATTGTGATGGCACTAGAGGCAAGATTGAAAAGGTTTCTCAAGGTAGCTAAGTTAAGATCATTGAGTAAGTTCAGGTACCTAGCTATTTGAGTGATTTGGGAAGATAAGAAGAATGTTCCAGTTCTTGTGACAGCATGGTGATACAATGTGTCAATCAAGAATTTTGTTGTGTTCATTTGGATGTTGTGGGTGAAAGCATATAAGAAGATGAGGTCTCTTTTAGTTACCTTTTTCATTCCCATCAGCCCTTTGGTGAATAGTATAAGTTATAATTCTATGAAGCATCTAGTGGGTGAGGGACTTGATGTGTCTAGCTTTTGACTCTTTTTCAAATGAAGTCTCTACAGAAATTTCTTGCCAAAAGGTAGAGAGGGTTTGGTTGAAAAAAGCTAAGTCATTGTAAGAGGTGACTCCATCAATAAGAAAGTCCCAAAATTTTCTAAAGTCCTCTAAGGTTAAGGCTAGGTATTGGTCAAATAGCTTAAATCTAACCCCCATACCACCCTAGTGCAGAATTTGCACTCTTTTCAATTTGAAAGGACATGAGAAATTCCTTACTTAAACTAGAGTAACCTACCTCATCAGGGAAAACAAATTTTCTCCAGCCAAGAACATCAAGTAGACTCTCAATCTCTTCCTTAATGTTGAGGGCAGAGAGCATGCCACCAAATGGAGATTTGGTTCCTTCAAATTTCTTTCTTTTCAGCATAGCATATCTCACGTCTTCCTCAGGGGTTTGGTGGTGAGGTTTATGAATTTTCTCACCTCTTCTAGATTGTAGAGGAGATGGAGGAGCATCTTGAGGTTCATTGATGGTGATTCCTAAAGGTTTCTTTCCTTTTCCTTTTCCTTTGGAAGTAATTTTCTTTTTGGGGGCCATGAGAATTCAAAAAGTAGAAGAAACTTTGAAAACAGAGAGTGTTTGAGAAGGAGATGATCTTGAGAGGATTTGAAGATATGGAGGGAAGTTTGTATGTTATAAGTGATAAAAATCCTATTTAACTGATGTATGATGGTCTTAAATAGAAGAAATTAAGAAAGTAGCCGTTTATGACTGTTGAAGGTTGGAAAATCGCGACCTGTCATATTGCCAACAGTTACAAAATTTTGAGCAGAGTGTACAAAGTGCGGTTGCCTATTTGTGTAGGCGCAATCGCTAAAGACACTCTAGCGACCGTTAGAATAAGTTGCGCACTCGCAAGTGCAGAGAGTATTTGTAACGGTCGAAACTGTTCAAATTATTGTGACTGCTCATAGTGTTTCCCGACAGCTCGCTGAAGGGTCAATTCAAATGAATCTATCTGGCAAGATTGCGACCACAAGAAGCATTAGAACAACCGCGAGTATCTCAAAAATGAGAGGAGCAAGAATTGTGAATTGTTATAGTTTTTAACAAAGTGAACTAAATTGGTGCCTAGAGATTTTTTTAAAAAATTTTGTGAATAGGCAAAATTGTATTCATTCATGGATGTTACATCAATCATACCTAAATTATGCGTAATGAAGTTAAGCCTATCTTCATTCAAAGGTTTTGTAAAGATATCAGTAAGTTGATTATGTGTATCTATAAACTCTAAAATAATATTTTGGTTTTGAACATTATCTCTCAAAAAATGATGTCTAATGTCTATATGTTAAGATCTAGAGTGTTGGATAGGATTTTTGGACAAGTTGATAGCACTAGTGTTATCACATTTAATGGAAATATTATTAAACACTTTACCATAGTCAAGCAATTGTTGCTTCATCCATAACACTTGTGTGCAACAGAAATATGTTGCAACATATTTGGCTTTCGCCGTAGACAAGGCTACCGATACTTGTTTCTTACTATGCCAAGAAACTAGACAATTGCCAAGAAAGTGACATGCTCCTGTTGTGCTTTTTCTATCTAAGATACTACCAACATAATCCGCATCCAAAAAACCTAAGCTATGAAATGATGTGTTTCTAGGATACCGAAGACCTAAATGCAATGTATCGTTTAAGTATTTCAAAATTCTCTTAGTAGCATTCAAGTGTGATTCTTTAGGACAAGTTTGAAATCTAGCACAAAGACATACACTATACATTATATCAGGTCTAGAAGCAGTTAAGTAAAGTAGTGATCTGATAATACCTCGATATTTCTTTTCATCTATTGCTTTACCATTTTCATCTCTACCCAATTTCAAGGATGTGCTCATAGGAGTCTTGCTAGTCTTGCAGCCATCCATTCCAAATTTCTTGATGAGTTTCTTTGTATATTTGGATTGGTTAATGAAGATTCCATCTTTGCATTGCTTGATTTGCAGTCTAAGGAAAAACTTGAGTTCACCCATCATGCTCATTTCAAATTCCCTAGTCATACAACAAGCAAATTCTTTGCATAAGGTTTCATTAGTAGCTCCAAATATTATGTCATCCACATAAATTTGTACAATTAAAATGTTATGTTTGTCCTTTTAAAAAAAAAGAGTTGTGTCCACTTTTCCTTTTGAAAAACCATTTTCAAGTAAATATGCACTAAGTCTATCATACCATGCTCATGGTGCTTATTTCAATCCATATAAAGCTTTGGTGAGTTTGAAAACATGATTTGGAAAATTGTAGCTTTCAAAACCAGGAGGTTGTTCAACATAAACTTTTTCGTTTATAAATCCATTTAGAAATACACTTTTAACATCCATTTGAAAGAGTTTAAAATTCATATGACATGTAAAAGCAAGTAATATTCTAATAGCTTCTAATCTAGCTACAGGGGCAAATGTTTCATCATAATCAATGCCTTCTTCTTGATTATATCCTTTGGCTACCAATCTTGTTTTATTCCTAGTGATGTGACCATTTTCGTCAAGCTTATTTCTATAGACCCATTTGCATATGATTGAATGATCTTTAGGTCTAGGAGTGAGTTCCCATACATTATTTCTTTCAAATTGATTAAGTTCATCTTGCATTGCAATCATCCAACTTTCATCATTTAGAGCCTTCTCAATGGTTTTTGGCTCAATTTGAGAAACAAAAGCAAAATTAACATCTATGTGATTAATTTTAGATCTAGTAATTACTCCCTTAGATGTTTCACTAATGATGAGTTCCTTAGGATGATCTTTCTTGTATTGTCAATCCTTAGGTAGATCTTGAGTCTTTTATTTAAGTTCATTCTAATTGATCCTTGGAGCATCAATAGTTTCTTGTGGTTCAAGAGTACCTGCAAGGTCATCAAAAGTACTACCTTTTCTTTGTTCAAGTTTAGATGATTCATCAAAAACAACATGCATTGATTCTTCAATTACTAGAGTTTTCTTATTAAATACTCTATATGCTTTGCTAGATAATGAGTATCCTAGGAATATGCCTTCATCCGATTTGGATGAAAATTTTTCAAGATTTTCCTTGGTGTTCAATATAAAGCATTTGCATCCAAATACTCTAAAATATGAAATTCTAGAAATTCTTCCATTCCATAGCTCATAAGAAGTTTTATTAATTAAAGGTCTTTTGTAAACAAGATTTGCAATGTAACAAGCGGTATTAACGGCTTTTGCCAAAAAATAAGATGGTAATTCATATTCATTGAGCATTGTTCTAGCCATTTAAACCAAGATTCTATTTTTCCTTTCAACCACACCATTTTGTTGTGGAGTTCTAGGAGCAGAAAAATTATGTGAAATGCCAAGTTCATTACAAAAATTTTCAAAATTTTCATTCTCAAATTCTTTGCCATGATCACTTCTAATAGATGTGATCATATATCCTTTTTTTTTATTTTGAACTCTTTTTGCAAACGTTTTGAAGTGATTAAAAGCTTCATTCTTTTGAGCTAAGAAATTAACCCATATGAATCTAGAGTAATCGTCAACAAGAACAAATACATATAACTTGCCACCTAGGCGTGTAACTCTATTTGGTCCAAACAAATCTAAATGAATGAGTTCTAAAGGTCTAGAGGTACTTACAACATTCTTTGATTTAAATGAGCTCTTATGTTGCTTACTAAGTTGACAAGGTTCACAAGTTCTATCTTTGTCATATTTTATTTTAGGGAGACCATCAACTAGGTTTTCATTACAAATGTATTTTAATTGATCCGTAATTGCATGTACTAGTCTTGTATGCCATAATCATGCATCATTATTAGTAGAGATTAAACATTTAAATGCATTATTGGAATGAATGTCAATTTTATATGTGCTGTTTATCCTAGTTCCTTTAAATATAATAACACCATTTGAATTAGTGATCTTGCATCCTTTGGAGTCAAAATGTACAATGTGTTTTCTATCACATAATTGACTAACACTTAGCAAATTATGTTTCAAACCATCAATAAGCCATACATCCTCTGTCAAGTCTTTACTAAGTATTCCAATGGAGCCAACACCAATAATTTTACCTTTAGCATTATTTCCAAAAGTTACATTACCTCCAAGTTTGTATGTAATATTTGTAAAGAGCTTTGCATTCCCGGTCATATGCCTTGAGCACCCACTATCCACAAGCCATGTGCTTTCGTTGATAGTATATTTTAGGCATACCTACAAGGCAATAGTAGTTATCTTTTCTTAGGTACCCAAATGAAGTTGGCCTTGATGGTTAGCAACAGAGGCATCTTCTAACTTGAGATGAGCCTTTCTAATATGACAAAAAATGCTTTTGCCTCCAAATTTCATGCAATATGTACATTGCCACAAGGTTTTATATTTTTTCACTTTCCTAATCATATTCCATGTATTATGCATACAACTGCAAGTATGTGATTGCTTTTGTGCATGTTTAGTGTATATAAATGCATGATTACTCTTTATGAACTTAGCTTTATTTCCTAGTGAGCCATGAGTGGCCTTTTTGGAATTCTTAGACTTGGTGTGAGCATCTTTGTTCTTTTAAACATAAACATTAGAGATTCGAGTTGCAGTTGCTTTTACAAATATTGGTGTTTTAAGTTTAGTGTTGGTTGAGCCATTGAATCCTAATCCATATTTTAAGGAAGGTGATCTTTAGTTTCCAATTAATGTGTTTAAGGCTTCTTTTACTTTATGAAATCTTGAAATTGATTCTTTTAGTTCTTTTATAGTTCATGCTTCAGAATTTCATTCTCTTTAATAACTTTTTTCTAAATCATGTGAGTTTTTATTTAACTCTTTTATTGAATTCATCAAGTGTTCATTTGAGGTTTTCAATTCTAGGGTAGAGTTCTTTAAGCATATAAAATTCTTTCTAACTTAAAACTCTTTTCCTTATAGAGCATCATCTTGGAAAAATATTTTTCTATTTTAAAGTTCATGTGCTCAATCAAATCACTATCATCTAGGTCATCAACATCATCATGTGCTATTAGATTCAAGGATTGAGTACTTACCTTATTGGAGTCATCTTCAATAGCAGACATAGTTTTGCAATTCCTTCTTCTTCTTCTTCTTCCTCTTCGCTTGAAGAAGAGTCATCCCATGTGGCTTTGAGATACTTTTTCTTTTCTTTGTCCCATTTCCTTTTGTTCTTTACTTTGAAGCAATCCGATTTGATGTGACCAGATTTACCACATTCATTGCACTTTACCTCATTTTTTTTTCTTTATCTTTGAAGAAGGATTTAGGAAGTGTACCTTTGTTAGCTTGTAATCTTTTCTTTCTTTTCCATTCACTTATTCTTTTTGAGAACATTGCCATTTCATCTTCGTCATCGGTACCTTCGTTGCTTGAGCTCTCAACTTCTTTGATTGCTTTAAGTGCAATTGGTTTTCTCTTTTCTTTCTCACCTTGATCTTCTTCTTTTTCATTGTGTAGCTCAAATGTGAATAATTTTCCCACAAGCTCATCGGTTCTTAATGTGCTAAGATCATGAGCTTCTTCAATGGATGATACTTTTGATTCAAAGTTTTTTCTAACTCTTAGAGCTCTCAAGGTTTTGCTATTTATATCACCTTGATCATATATCTTGCCATACTTCTTCAGCTCATTGACAATAGCAAGCAAGCGATTCATCATGTCGGTGATGATTTCATTTGGTTTCATCTTGAATAGCTCATACTCATGAAAATGCATTTGTTTCTTGGTGAATCTCACTTGAGTTGTACCTTCATGATAGTTTTCAAGTGTCTTCCAAATGCAATGTGCACAAGCTAAGCGTTGAACTCATCCACCTTCTTCTCTTGAAATGGAGTTCATCAAGATGGAAGCGGCTCTATTGTTCTTGAATCGATCTTTAACATTGACAATTGATCATTGTGCTTTGGGAAGAGGAACTTGAATGCCATCAACCTCATGAGTAGGAGGTTTCCACTCACTTTCCACAAAATTCCATAGCTCAATCCCTTCACTATATAGAAACAAATACATTTTGTGTTTCCAATAGGAATAATCCATTCCATCAAAATAGGGTCTAAGGATAGTGTTAAGATTTTCATGAGAAGTTGAGTTTGATGAAGAAGAAGTTGCCATAGTGGATCAAATTTCACAATTAAGTTTAAGAAATTTCAAGCTCTGATACCAATTATTGTCCCAAGATGGCAACCAAGAGGGGGGGTGAATTGGTTTTCTGAGAAATTGATGGCAAATTAAAAAACTCAACAAACAAGAAATGTAGAAGGGATAAATGGTTGAGTAGTGAGTAGAAGAAAGAACACACAAGATTTATAGTGGTTCGGATTTTCTCCAATCCTACATCCACTTCTTTAACAACTTGTTAAGGTTCCACTAACTTTGAAGTTTTACAAGCTCACTTCCAACTTTGGTGTTTTTACAAGTTCACACCCAACTTGACAAGTGTTTTTCTAAGGCTAACACTCAAATCACTTACAAGAGTTTTTCCCAGGCTCACTCTCACAATCTAAGTGTTTCCAAGCTCACACTCAAACTTTTACAATGGTGTTTTTAATGCTTACACCTAACACTTATTACAATTCAAATGTTAATTGAAGTAATAAAAGAAAATATGTTGGTTGGCTATTAAAATTCCGAATCTCTTATTTTCTTAGCAGAATAATAATGTATTTATAGCCAATGTGGTCTAACTAGTCGTTATAAATAGTTAAAAATAAGTCTTGGTAGTTTAGACCTGTTTCAATAGACTTTTCGAAGCAATTAGTGGTCGTCCTTGATACTAGGACGGTCGCGTCAATGTCTCACGCGGTCGCCCTTGGATAAGGGACGGTCACTACATTCAAAATTGCTTCAACATTCGAATTTAAGTGCTTTGCTGCTGGAATCTTGCCCATGTTGTGGTTGTTGGGACGGTCGCGTATACACAAGTTGCGGTCGCCCTTTTTGAATACTGAAGTGGGTATACAACGGTTATTACACTTGGCATTCTTTAACTGGGAAAAATAAACTGTAATATCCTCATTTATGCCCTAGAAGTTTTGCATATTGTTGTTGTTGTTGTTATACTAATTGGATTGAATGTTTATATTGTGCTAAGAAAAGAAATTGGGAGGAGAATGCTTGTGTGTTTGTGTTTTGGAAAGAAAATAGGGTTTAGAGAGAATGGTATATGTTGTGTATATGATAATATATATAACATATAAATGGGTCAAAGGGAGAGTCAAGGTGTTGGTTAGTGGAAGAAGATATTTTTTTGTGTTGAGTGTGTAATTACATATATGGGCTTATATAAGACAAAAGGTTAGTTATATGTTTGAGGACATTTTGGTAATTGCTTGGATTAAATCACTTGGTGGAGATTAAAAGCAAAATTGACTTTGCTTCTTCATCATTTTCTTCTCTCTTTCATGAAGTGGCCGGCTCCTCCATTGACAAAGGGAAGCAAGTGGTGAAGAGAGGTTCTTGATGAGTTGAGTTCAAAATTGAAGGAAGATTAAGTGTTCAAGTGTTGATTCAAGAAGTTTTTGACTAAGGTAAGATCTTTCCTTTGATTTCTTTCTTTCTTTTGAAGTGGTAATGAAAGTTAATTAGGGTGTGATGATTTGATGAGGAGAAGTGTTTATGATGTGTTTTTAAGTGTTAAATTGATTTTAAGTTATGAGTTTAATTAGGTGTTGTTGTTGGAAGTGGTAAATGTTGATTTTGAAAGGTGGAGAAGGATGGTGATTTTAGTGTTTTGAGATGGGTTGTGTTTAATTGTTATATTAATGTGTTTTGAAGTAATTCTTGTGATGAATATGTGTTTAGAAAATTGATTATGTTCATTTGATACAAGTTATATGATGAATATTGTGTTTGAGTACATTTGAGAAGGGTTGGTTTTGGTTTTGGGTGACACGGCCAAAAGCAAAGTTGAGACACGGCCGTGTCATTTATTTGTGTTGGCTACTGTCTCTTTTATTTTTAGAGACACGGGCGTGTCCATCAAGTAGGCTGGGCGTGTCCTTCAAGTGAGCTGGGCGTGTCCCTTATATGAATTGGACATTGTTTGATTTCTTTGTTCTTTTTGCATGGTTTGGATTCTTCAAATGTAGTTTGGTTTCTAAACCTAAACATAAACATACTTAAACTAAGGAATGACTTAATCAAACACTTGTGGATGATCCTAAAGCTATGAATAATATAAATTGTTCTTGCATTGTTGAGATTGAATAATGTTATGTTATGCATTGTGAATGGTAATGTGTTTTATGAGTAATGTGGAATGAAATGTTGATATTTATGAATGATGCTATGTGAGATATAATGTGATCATGGATGAGATAAATATACACTTGAGTAATGAAGTGTTATATTGTGAAATGAAATGTGAAGCCATTGTTAGTGGCTAAGGTGATTCAATGGAGATAAATGAGGCATGTTTGCCTAAATGATAATGAGAATTGAGAATGAAATCTAAATGAATTGTGTGGCTAATGTGTTATTCCATTTTCAGAGGTTGTTGTTGGTGGCATGCCTAATGAGTGTAACAATCTCTTGAAGTTAGGTTGGATTGAATCCTTGAAGCCTAATTGAGATGTTACCACCCTTGAAGCTAGGTTGGGTTAGTTCTTGAAGCCAAGTTGGGTTGAAGCTTAGCATGCTTTGCTCCCCTTGAAGCTTGGTTGAACTTAATCCTTGAAGCCTAGTTGGGTTTGTGATATTGATTAATATGATGATAGAACCAAAACATTAACTCTGAAAATTGAATAGCATATTAGTGTGTCTTGGGCCCATGCTTGTCTTTGGTTAATTTGAGTCATGAATGATAACTTGATTAACTAATGAAAGATGTTGAAATGTGGTATGTTTATATGATTATGATTTTTGATATGCAAAGGGTGATGTTAACTTTTCATCTATATTGTTACATGTATGAGATGAATTAGAATTGACATTGTATTGCATCTAAACATATCTATTGCATATTTTATCTTACTAAGCCCTAGGCTTAGCGCGATAGTGTTTAATCGCGCAGGTGATAGAACTGTTAGAATCGAACCCGAGAGCTCTTCGAGACCGAGTGAGAGTAGACATTGAAGAGTTGATTTTGGGAACTTAAAGATCAGAGGAGATTTGCCAATCATGTATAACTCTTTTGTATTTTGTAAAGTTTTGTTTATAATGTACATATATGTATAATGGTAAATATGTATTCAAATGTTTCCTATATGTAAATAATTTTATAACTTCCGCTGTGTACTACTTAAATGTATTTATATATCTATTTTGTTTATATTATCAATTGATTACTTACTATCTATAATGTATATTGATAAAGATGATAGCATCATTTAAAATGTTTTAAACGTTGAAGAAAAACCGTAGCATTCCTATGTTCGGTGCACATATGCTACTTTGTGGTGTTGTAGTGTGTGTGTATTGAATGTGGGGGTGTTACATAAACTTTCGCCTAAATATGAATTTCACGGTCGCCCTAGGTGCCAATTAGCAATCGACTTGAAAGACTCGCGTCAAACTTCTAGGCGCACCTAAGGACGCGAACACTACTATCAGTTTGAGTAGTTTTCTCTTGAATTAGCAGAGCGGTCGCGGATTTGATAGGGCGGTCGCTACATCAGTAAGCGGACTGTATTCTTCACTGTTCTTGTCACCGCGAACCTTACTGGAATTTGGATGATTTGGGTTTCTCATGTTGCGGTCGTCCTTGTTTGTTGGACGGTCGCTCATGTTGATGTACGATCGCTACTGTGGCGAGTTTATAACCGTGAACCCTACTATGATATGGTTTCATCCTTCAATTCAATGGGCGGTCGTCTCCATGATTTGTGCGACCTCTAAATGTGCCCTGTGTTGACTTATTTGAAACATTCTAATCCCGCAACAAGGTTCTTAAAACACATGTTAAATAAGTCATTCAATTTGAGTTGTCAATGATCAAAATTGAGATCATTTGGCTTACACAAACAATATGTTTTTTCATGGGCAAGCAAAATAGTGGGAGAACAACTTTGGTTGAATAACATATGTCACATTATTACAGAATGAATTTTCTAAGCAAGGAAAATTAAACCAAGAGCTCTCCTTATATGAGACCTTGGATCAAAGTTCACAAGGACCACTTCATCCGAGTGGGAGAAATTTGATGGGTTAATCTCCACCAACTGGTCTGAATGAGAGTAATCCTCATCTGATGAGAGTACCAATCCTAGCTCTAATGGGAGCTATATGGATTTTGATTTAATATTCATATCAATATAACTTATTGAGACTGCTTCTTAAGATTTTGATTTGAGATGAACCAACTATGAAATAATACCTCATTGACGATTTAAAATCAATGGTAATGAGGAAGTATTCATGGTTGTAGTTTTGTCTCAAGATAAATATGAGCCAAAGAATATCTAAGAGGCTCTTTTGTGTCTTGCTAAGAACTAAATGAAAAAAAATAATGGAAGAAGAATTAGTTTCTTTAAGATCCAACTGATGATAAGAATTGGTAGATCTTCCAAAGGATTCCAAGCCATTGGAAATAAATGAATTCTCAAAATTAAACAAAAGCTAACGACAAATTTTTTTTGAGAGATACATGGCTCTTCTCAATTCAAAGGGGTATAAACAACATAAAAGAACTAACTATAGAGATATGTTTTTCTCGTATTGTAACTTTTTATATCTATGAGGTTGATTATAGCAAATTATGGCAAACCTTAATCTTGAATTGCATCAAACGGATGCACTATGACTGCTTTTTCTCAATGAAGAATTAGATGAAGAAATCTATATGGAATGACCAGCAAGCTTCATCAAATAAGGTCAAACAAAATGTTTGAAGGTTGAAACATCAGTCTATGGCCTTAAGCAATTTTTCAAAATAATGGTACATTTGCTTTTATAGATAAGGACTATTGTGCCTATATCAAATGACTGAAAGCAGAGTTTACTATAATGTCATTATATGTTGATGATATTCTAATTGCTGAAAACAATAAAGTGTTTCTAAATCACATTAAAGAGTGGTTATCAACCAATCTTGGAGTAAAGACTTCAAGATCATTTGAGGAAATTGTTGTCTCTTTTCAAAGAGACATACAATCAGAAAATACTTGAATGATTCAATATGTGTAATCATAAACCTTAGTTGCCAATGATAAAGGCTAGAATCATAAACTATGCTCCAAATCTTTAAGAGGATATAGAGCATATAAAAAAATATCCCTTATACAAGTATTGTTGGAATTTTTATTTGTATACAATGGTGTATATAAGACTTGGTATTTGTTTTTCCATTGAGTTGACAAGCAAATATGGATAGGTTCAGCACGTTGAACAAGCAACTAGAAGCATATTGTACAATTTTGTTTTTGAGACAAGGTTACACATAAGGTTGTGAACACAAAATATATTTTCTGCGCATGAAATCGGTGTAGATCTATTTACCCAACCAATTCTTAGAGATGTATTCATTAGACATACAATGTCTCTTGGATTGAGTAGATGTTGATGTATTTATACTATTTATCTCTCCGAGACTATGTTCACTTGGCTATTTTTTCTTATTAATATTGAACATGGTGCTTGTTTTCTATTTACATGAGTTCAAATGTTTTATGCATCTAATGTCATTAAGAGCATGTCAGATAGAATATAAATTAACCTTCTAGCATGATTAATTTCTTTCTATTTATCTATGTGAAAAGTCAAGATGTGACTAGTTTCAAGCATTTTATCTAAGTGATAATGAGTTCGTGCTTGAAGTAAAATGGTCGTCTCATTTGCAAAATGAGATTTGTTATTTACTTTTGGGCTAGTTATACATAATTATGCCTAATTCTAAGTAGCTAGATGTTAGTTCTAAATCATACTGAGTAGATATGTAAACTCCAGTTAGGCATTAAGTATGTCAAAACTGTCATATGCATGATGTTTTTTTAATTCAAAAATATGTTATTTGATAGATATACGCCCCATTGTAATGAAAAGAACATTGTGGCATGAGTTTCGTATCACATGTGCAAAGTTTTGACCACATGGTGGACAAAAGCATATGATCCCAACTTTTGTCAATGTGAGACCCTTGAGAATTCTGGTTCTCAAAGTTACCCTAATGACTTTTGGTTGGTTCTTGAGATATAGTTAGATGTTTACTATCTTAGAGTGTTACTAGAGGGTTATGAATAATTCTACCTAATGGGATATTTATAGAAAACCAAGTTTAATCATGATCAAGGGAACTAAACTAAAAGAAAGATTACTAGATTGTCACTTTCTTTTTGTATCTACAGGTTGACTAATATTGAATCTACTCCGAAGTTGTTTCAGCAAACAAGACGTTATATATCCCTAACAAGTATATAGCTTAGAGCTCCCGTAGTATGTTGGTTGCATGATCTATTAATCTAGTACAAACAGCCTTAAACTATGACCTCTTTTAAGCATGTGTCACGTTGTGTGCAAGTGAAAAATGTTGATTTTGGGTCAGGTCTGCCCATGACGGGTGAATAAATCCATGGATCAATATATTTATAAATATTATTTAATTATAATATTTATTGTAATTAATATTATTAAGATATTTGGGAGAAGATAATATTCTTGGATAATTAAGATAATCCAATAGAGTTTGATTTTATCTCTAAAATCACAATATAAATCCTTCTAGGAGAAAGATTTTGTTACTATAAATAAATGAATATTTACAAGCTCAAAAGGTTCCTGCTAGATTTTCTTCTCTCCTATAACTCCTTACTCTAAAAGTGTGAGAGTGACAAATTTAGACTTGATTCTTAAACTATGAAAAACGAAAACTTTTCCTCTTTGGTGAATGTTCTTCAAGACTAGTAGTACAGGCACAAGGTTAATCTTCCGCAGGTATCGTCAGAGATAAGATCTGAACCTCTACTTATATGGATTTAATTTTCAATAATATGTAATATGGAAAAAACAATGGGTTTTCAATTCAATGATACTGTAATTGTTTCTGACAGTTGTTTCAAGTTTTTAATAAATTTTTTTCACAGGAGTCCTCATTTATTACCTAAACCATGAGCATGAAAATGTTGGCATATACATGTTTATCTAAACAAAATACATCTATGTATTGATTTATATACATTTTCAGAAGCTATCTATCAAAGTTATAATGAAAGTTGAGATGTTATCCATATTCCAAGCGACACAATACCGATTGTTGCAAAAGCTTGCCCCAACTCGTAAAATACGTTCTCTTGCTGGAGTGGCAAATTTTGCCAATCTGTTTGCCTGTGCAAAAGAAACATATAACAAGCACTTGTGAGTTATTGTGGAAACACAAAAAAGAAAAAGGTTTTTTTTCCGTGTAAAAATTACAGTAACTCTTCATTTCAAATTATTTGGATACCAAAAGCAATTATCAAGACTGTTTTCTGGTTTCCCTCACTAGAAACGTTTATTTAAAGTTTCCGGAGAAACCAAATTATTCAGGATTTGCTAGTATCAAGTTTGGAGCTACTTCTCAAAACTGGATTTTGCCTTTTTCTGTCTCTTTTAAAAAGAAATTTCTGTATTTTTTTTTGGAAACCTTAATTTGAAAAAAGATTAAAAAAATCTAACTTTCTCCAAATCATAATTTACTACATTCCAAAATATTGCAAAAGTAGTTTGTTAAAAGAAACCTAATTGCAATGCCAAAGATAGAACTAATTAGCTCAACTGGGATTCAAGATCAGATCTTATGCGTACCCTAAATCAGCAATGATGATACTGACATTGTCTTGGGAACGTAGATCCTGCAACTTTAGGTTATTAGAACTGCTTGGGTGGAATATTGACCTAATTAGTTACTCAAGCATACTGCAAAATAAGACTAATTGTCTATGCATACCATAGCTGCTCGTGCAAGCTCATCACAAGCTAGCTGAAACCAGAATAAGAGGAGAGTTAGTTAGCACCACTGCAGTGGTAGAAACATAATTGGTTTCCAAGTTTAGGACACTGCAATTTTTTCCTTTTATTTTCCTGCTACACGGTTCTACATTATATACACCATGATAATGCTGCCATAGATCGTCACATGCCCTTATTATTATAATGTTTTTAGTTAGAAATTTATTTAAATGTATCAAACTCTTATTTGAATAATGTGTACTTTCAGTGGTAAAATAGGCAAAATGTGGAATGAATAACTTACTGGAGAACAGATTAATTACCTGAACATCTCCATGTTTCTGAAGTTGGTTCCTAACATAAGTAACTGCATCTGAGCTGAAACAGAACATAATAAACAAGAGTAGACATGGAATGCTTCATAACTCAAATTACAAAAAAAATAATACTAACAACATATACAGATATATGATGGTAATTTAACAAATTCATTATATTTGAGAGAGGACCAACAAACCTATTCATGTAATCCCATAAACCATCAGATGCTAACAGTATAAATTCTGCATCTGAACCCAGAGCTATCTGAAAAATATCTGGAGATGCAGTAACCAAGTCTCCATTGAATTTCACTCTGTCAAAACATCAGATCAGTGACCATTAATTACTCTTGTGAAATTAAAATGGACTAACCTTAAGATTATATATAAACAGGTATTAGAAATTAAAATTTAGGTGCTCAATAGACAAACCCAATAAGTTTAGGGGCTATAGAATGGAGTTTTCCTAAACAAGTTACTAACCCCTCGTGCATTCATATGTAAATGAAACTAATACGTCAGCTTTAAGCCAGCCATTTAGAAAGTTCTAAGCAAACAAGCATCAGAAGTGGACAGGCTTTTTCCTTTTCCTATAAAATGTCATATCTTTATAAAACTAGGCAGATTGAGCTTAATAGCCATAGAGGATCCAAACAGCATCACAAAACAAAGGGAAAATTCTTACCGAGAACTGAATTTTTCAGACCATCGCCCTTCCTCAACTCCTTTTATCAGCATCCTATACAAGTGCAGAAAATTTAAACATTGTCTAGACATGGATATGCTAGTAGATGATGTAATTTAACATTAAAGAAATCTAATAACAGGACTTCTATTTCTAGAATGTCAAATTGGGAGTAAAAGGACTGAACTCGTTTTTCTTCTTCTTGAGCCTAATATCACCAAAAGCACGTGATACAGCTATATCTCCACAGATTCTTCCATTGACAATCTACAGGCATTGCAGTAAGAAGAAATATTAGATCAAATATATGTCAAACCTAAACTATAAATTCAAGGAAACAACATAGTTTCAAATTGTCCATAACATGAGGCTTTTATTGGGACAATATTCAAGACATTAAACTAAAGAAATTGATAATCAAATGTTTTCAAGACAAAAGAGTTAAAAGTAAAAAAGCAAGCCATTAAGCTAGCAGCCTAGAGGTGGTTTACAGTCTCATAGTGCAGGAAGAACATGGCTTAGATCTTGGCAATCCCTCTCCCCTTAAATAATTTTCAATATACCATAAAAGAAAAATAAAAAATGCAAAATTATTATTTGCTCAAAGAAAGAGTGAAATCCTTGTTAATACGTACAAGCATTTGACACTCCATTGTGTGAGAAGATATATGGAGACACAACATGCCAACTAAGTTTTCTTACGTTACAGAAGAAGCAATCAGAACAGCAATCAGAATTTTTTATTCAATAAGATTTTCAACAGTTGCTAATTGTGATGGCAATTCCAATATTATTCTCTTTAATGTTGAGAATGAGAATAAACAAAAAATGATTGGACAAAGAAAAATGGAAAAACTAAATCAAGACTAGAAAAACACACCCATCCACCTGCTTCTTTGATTCTTCTGATTTCCTGAAGAGAGGCATTGTTGCTTCCATAAGGTCGATGTGAATCAGTCAACAATTCTGATTTACCAGAACGGGAAAGGACCTGCATTAACATATATTTTTCAAAGAATATGAGAAAATTGCATAACAAGTAGTTCTTTATTGATCATCTAAAAATATTCTTCTTGGAATTCAAAAGGGACTGGATTTTGGCACAAGAAAAGAAAATATATAAATGGAGGAAACAACCATACAAATTCATGAGACTGAATTGAGTTAATACTATTAGAATCTCTTTAGCTTTGCTATTTGAATTGATGTTGAGAAACACACTATAGTCAAAAATGTTGATTAGAGATCATTAAAATTTGTTTTTAAGGTGAATTTTACTTGTTTTATGCATAAAAAGTATTTTAAAAAAAAAAAAAAGCTAAGCAGTACTCTCAATTTTTTTTTCTAACATCTAAAATGGTGCCCTTCGGAAAATAGTTTCAATCTTGACAGACAAGCTCTTTGAATATATAACATACCACACATGAATCGCCAATATGTGAAATGATGAGTGTACTTTTTCCAACGAACATAACAGTGGCAGTTGAACCAGATTCTTCTTCTTCACCAATTGTTTCAAGCCTTTCCAAAAATGACACAATCTAAACCTTCAATATAATCATATAGAATATATTAATCACATTGATAGCATTCACTGTAAGGGCCCTACCAATTTAACAATTTGGCATCAACATTTTCAAAAGCCTCTTTTAATGCTTTTTTGGTGGCATTGAAGTCTTTTCCACTCAAGAGCAAACCACCTTGTAAAGCTGCAACACATTCCTTGTACAATTCATCCCTATAGTGAATTGCACTTAATCAGAGAGCATAATGAGCATCTAATAACATTGATAAAGCTGCATACAACTGGATGAACACAGTTCCTCCGTGCTTATACTGATGGATTCCAAAAACAAGCCATGATTGGTTTGCTAAAGAAAAGGAAATGAAATGCGATTCTTGAAATAACATTCAATTTTTTCTTGCTTGCAATACAAGGAACTCCAAATGTTTTATAATGATTTATAATTGAAAGACTTGAATTAGGTGAAAATGACATTTGTTTTCATTGATGCTAGGATCACTTTGAAATTATACTTCGTAATTTCAAAAATAAAAGTATGGATTCTTTTATAAATATACATATCAGCAAAAGCTGCAAAACACAAAGGATTCTTGAAAATAGGATATATAGATGGTATCTACTTTCGTTCCATTCTATTTCCAAAACAAAGTAAGCATGTACAAACCACAAATAATTAAAGATAAAATAAGCACATGAGACCCAAATATTTAATGGTCACTCAACTCCATTCTAATTCATTATGGTCAAAAAACTTTCATGTCATAAATTTGGCCACTAAACGATAATTTTGTTGTAATGAAAGGTAATATCACCAGATTTTAAGAAATCCACTGTAAATATAAGCAGATATTCAATTTGTAATTAATTTTTATAGAGAAAATAATAAAAAAGAAAAAAAAACAAATTAGATTTTTTGTATGATTCTTTTTAAAAATATTCACAACAGCTTAAAGACTAAAATTATGAAAATTTGAAATTGTAACTACAATAATAAAAGGGAAAAATGACCTGAGGAACTTGACAGAAGAGATACCACCATGTCCATCAAAGACCCCAGCAAAGGAGAACCCATCAAGCCCGTCTGATCGAATGATGATATCATCCTCCATATCTTCACGTGGGCCCTGCAAGCTTGCAGAGCCCCACCTAATCCCAGCAACATCCGTCAAAGAAGACGGCGCGTCTATTGCAATCGCCGAGAACTTGGTTTTTCCTTTGGCAGGAACAAAGTTACTGTTCTTGGTAGAAGGTTTGAAGTTGGGGTTGACGCCATAATGAAGCTTGGTTAATAAGAACCTTTCTAACTGGGGGCTTAACAATGCCATAGTTAACTGATTTGCGTCACCGAGTGAGAACGAATTTCAGGGGATTTATTGCATGGCAGAGAAGAGAAGGATAAGAGAATGAAGCTAAGCCTCTAACTGATTTAACGATTAGATTAGATTCCCATTGTTATTATATTGGAAAGTGTACTTTTTGTTTTTTTCATATTGGATTGGGACCCACAGGAAAACTCACTGGGACCTTTTTGATGACGTGGCAGAACTCTCGGTTGCCATTACTCCCAGGAGTATCATTTGTGGCTCTCTAATTTATTGAAATTTTCTTTTTTGTGTAAAAATATATTTATATGATTTATAGAAATTTAAAATTAGCCAAACAAAATAACATATCATTAAAATATTATCTCAATTAAAATATCACTTTATAAAAAAAAATTAAAATATCACTTTATAAAAAAAATTTAAAAAAATTAATTGTATTATGAATGAAATATTATCTTTTATTTTATTATAATTTAATTTTTAAATTAATTTTATTATAACCTATATGTTAATCCCTACCGTATAAATAAAGATACTCCTAACATTGTAGGAGATAACAAAGGGTAATAAAAAATTTTCTTCTTTATCTTTATTCTTTTTATGCACTTTCACTATATCTGATTATTTTTTAAATATGTTATTAGTATAAAACTTTATCAATTTATTTAGAAATTCAAAGTAATTTTTATGCTTTTGTACATGTGTTGATGACTATTGTTATATTATCATATTATATATTAATATCTAATAACTTACTAAGTTATTAATAGTATATGATTTATATGTGTATTGTCCTTAGTTGTTTATTGTGTATTAATTATACACACACACACACACACACATATATATATATATATATATATATATATTTCTTTAGCTAGTTACCTAATTAATTAATCATCATGTTTATGATTATTTATTCATACATTATTAATATATTTAAACCAAACCATCATAAATTTATTTCTAGTGGTAAGCTATATAGGCAAAGAGAAAAAATTTTGCATTGTTATGCTATTAAATATTCTATCACAATATTTTGCCAAAGAGACTTCATTATTAAATTAATTTAAATAATGACAATTTTTTAAATAACTAATGCTTTATCCCAACCTGCATGTTGGGTTTTCTTTTCTAGGCGCGCTTGATAGTAACTTGAATGAAGGTGGATGACAAAATCAACAAATTATTTGATGAATATTTAGTTTTACTTTTATATATTAGTTTTACTTTTAATTCCATAGTTATTAGTTTTATAGATATTCACTATACATATAATGAATCATGATATTAAATACATGTTTGATTCTATCTTTATAATTATTTATAATTATTTTTTTCATTATTAATATGAATTAAGTTTATCTTTTATCTTTTAATTTTTTTTGATAGAATTTTCAATAGCAAATCTTACAAAATTTGAATCTATGACACTTGATATTACTAGAAAGAATTATTTATCATGGAAATTAAATGTTTAAATCCATTTCAATGCAAAATCATACAAAAACGGTGATTTTTCTTCCTCATTATTTTGATAAAGGGCTAAAAGATGATTACCTTATCTAAAAGATCCAATTTGAAAGAAAGATATAACTAACAAAAGATAATAATTCTTTCAAAAGCTAGTTATTATGGGATATATTTGTAATTATAATATTTTAAAACTGTAAGTGAATATAATTTAATAATATTTTAAAATTAGCTCTTAGTTAAAATTGTGCATAGAAACAATAACCGATGATGATATGCTAGAGAAAATTTTCTATTCATGTTGCATATGTACTCCTACAATAGCAATATCAAGAAAAAAAATTTTAAAAAATATTCTAAATTAATTTTATGCTTTTTGTAATTGAATAAAATAATAAATTATTGATGAGAAATCATGATGTCCTTCTTATTGGCTTTATCTCACTCCCTGAAATATGTGGTAAAATATAATAATAGTAAAAATATAAGAGGATATGGTTGTGATCATGGCAATAGCCGTGATCATGGTCCTAGCCATGATTGTAGTCGTAGTTATATCTATGGCCCAAATAATATCATAGTAGTTATAATTTTAAAAATATAAATTATCATCAAAATTTGGATAATAATGATGCAAAACATGATAAAAATAAAAGTGACCAAACTAAATATGCAAAAAAAAAAATTAAAAAATATTATCAATATGATATAACTGACATTGGTTATATATTTGTCATATAGCTAAACATCTTTTTGAATTTTATCAATCACCAATAAAGGAGAAGTAAAAAACAGTAAGACCAATTGTGTTTTTTAAAATAATGATATCATTGATATAATATATTTAGATATGATTGACTTTTTTTATAATCCCCCACACAATATTGTGAGAGTTATTAAAATTACAAATATGATGTAATTTGATTTTATTTCAGTATTAGATTTTATGATTTTTAATTAATTTTTATTTTTTTAATAAATATAAATTGTGATTATAAATTATGCAAAAGTAGTAGCCTTTTTATATAACTTAAATAATAATCAAGATTAAAAAAAAACAAAATAGAATAACATAAATATGCTGAAATATTAAAAAAGAAAATCATATGAAACAAGCCTCTATTTGAAAAATTAAATTATATTATTCAAAAATTCCATAACATAGGCGGATATATGTAAATTCTATAACTAAATAAAATATTCACCATATTTTTAATGAAAATCATAATAAAAGTAAAAAAAATACTAAATAGATATTTCAGCAAAAATTAATTCTTTGCCGTAACTAGAAATACAAAAATATAAACAAAAATGTAGATTAAAACAATTATCATACGTCTGGCCTAATATAACAAAATAATGCTTTAGTTTTAATAATGCTTCTTTGCAAGTGCATAAATAAAAAAATCTTCAAAATTAGAATATAAAAACATAACAGTAAATATGATATCTAATCAAGGGAAAATATAGAGGCGAATATTCTGAGTATTCAATATACCAAAAAAATCCAGGTGTATACAATCATTATTTGTATGATTTTATTCCTATTGATAACCTTTTATCATTTTTTTTATGATTTGATGCAACAACTGTCTATGTAAAAATCTGAAAAAAGAAAAATTGACTAAAAAGATGACTTGTGTTTTCTTACTATAATTATATAAAATATGTGCGTTGTCCAACTAAGGTAATTTATTATCCTAATATATAGCAAGCTAAATTTCTTACAATTGTCTGTTTATTAATTATTATAATTATGATTTTTTAGTAGTTAAATAATAGTGTTGTGATTTTAACTATATGTGGTGTTGTAAATAATAATTTATTTAAGCAAACTATAAATATTTAAACTTATACGATATTGATTTAATTGAATGTTTATTATTATAATTATATAATCTTTATAAATCTAAATTATTATTGATATTTTAATGAATTCATATTAATAAATATATAAGTAAGTATATAATTATTTATAATTGAAAAAAGAAGCTTAATTATTTAAACATTAATTAAAACTTAAACATTAATTTTAATTTTTTAAATTTTGAATTTATGATTTAAATTTATTTTATAATTTATCTAAAGGATTTTAATTTGAAAATTAAAATTTAAACAATAATTTTAATTTTAATTAGTATATAAAGAAATTATTATTATTATTATTATTAAAAATATAACACGTGGCTAGGGCATAGTAAAATTTCTGAAACTGGCCAAATCCTACTGAATCGATAAGGTTGAATTGAATTTAGAAATTTAAAATTACACTATGGATCGGTTTAATTTAGAAAATTGAAAAAATTTTAGATTTATTTGGTTGGCCAAATTATGATAATTTTTTCCATTTGAACCCGAACTCGATCTAATTTTTAATATTTTTATATAAAAATATTTTTTTTATTATATTTTACTGTGCAACTCGATCGAATCCGACCGAACCTGAAAAATATCGAAATGCATCCAAATATAAAACTTCAATATTAGAGGCAAACCCGCTTGAACACGACACGACCGAATATGAAATTAACTCATGCTAAAAAAAAAAGCGCAATCAGCAACGCATTCTGCGACAACTCTTATTTCGTCGCTGATTAGCGACTTTATCAACGACAACTTTACGACAAAGAATCAAGATAAGCGTATTTCCAACATTCCGTCGCTGAATGGGTCGCTAAATGTGTCGCTGGTTAACGACAAAAAAAATAGTCGTAGAATCTGTCGCTGAATAGCGATAAAAGGTCGTTTTTCGCTGAATGTGTCGCTGAATTTTGCACCAAATTTTGGCGCCAACAATCAGCGACGACGTTACGACTAATTTACGACAAATTAGCAAAGAATGTGTTTATTGAATGATTTGGTTCCTTTATTGAGACTGTAAATCACCTCTAGGCTGCTAGCTTAATGGTTGACAACATTGTCACATTATATATATTTTTAGGAGAAAGAATTTACTGGTTTGGATTGATAAAGGTTTGTCGTGTACATATATGTATATAGTTATCAGACTTTACAGTTTATAGCAATTGGCTCTGATTTACGATTATCATTTCTTTTTTGCCAGGTAGTAACAATCATAATTAGGGCATCTTTCATGGACACTCTGTTAAGTTTTTATTAAATAATGAAGTCCAGTTCAGGCATTTGCATCTTTAAGTGAGAGTGTTGATGGACCTCAAGGTTTACCTATTTTGTTATTGCTGCTGCAGGGAACAATATGTTCTGTCTTGGAGCATAAAATGGTTTATTTCCTAATTGCTTCTGAGCAGCCTTTTATAAGGCTTGAGCTGTATTGCCTCTTCAAAATTTGATTCTGCAAGTTGTAGCTTGTATATGTGAATTAGGGACTATTGTTCTTTTATCCCTATAGTAGGCATTTTGTTCCAAATGAAAATTACATCTAGTGTTAGGATGGAAATTCTGATTTTTGCTAAATTGAAGTGATTGCTTCTGTTCTCCATGTCCAAGAGAGCATTGCGGAACTAAACCACTCTCTTTTGACATAATTCTCTCTGTGGATAAGTAAAATGGATTAAAACAATAGCAATGGATTCTTTTTATTCTAACATTCATTTGCATGTACCCCCAGTCAATTACTATAATGGTTACCAACCCAACCATTCATACTCTCAGCAGCAACCCAACCATGCATACTCTCAGCCTCTAGGAGCATATCAAAACACAGGTGCTCCTTATCAGCCTCTTTCCTCATTTCAGAATACAGGGTCTTTTGCTGGGACTCCAAGTTTGCAATTTTCTGGTTTTCTTGTCAGGGTGGCACAGCTACTAGTGGTACTCATAATAGCTACTGGAATCAAGGAACCTCTAGTTTTCAAAATCATCATGCTAGTTCTATGCAACCACACTTTCAAAAATCTTTGGATTCAAAATCTTCTTATGATAATTTTCAGGAACAAAAGACTGTTCCTCAAGGTCCTAATTCACAATATCCTGCTGCTCACCAGGTGCCCCAAAATTTTCAACCTCCTGCTGCTCATCAGGTGCC
This sequence comes from Garcia nutans, assembly GCA_947685225.1. Taxonomy (NCBI): domain Eukaryota; kingdom Viridiplantae; phylum Streptophyta; class Magnoliopsida; order Malpighiales; family Euphorbiaceae; genus Garcia; species Garcia nutans. The sequence goes on from CANTUV010000013.1 coordinate 34,749,265, forward strand.
CCAGAATTTTCAATCTCCTGCTGCTCACCAGGTGTCCCAGAATTATCAATCTCTTGCAGCTCACCAGGTGCCCCAGAATTATCAATCTTCTGTACAAACAGCTCCAACACTAGATACACGAAGGGCAAGCAAATTGCAGATCCCTACAAATCCTAGAATTGCTTCAAATTTGGCACTGGGTTTATCAAAAACCGAAAGGGATGGCTCTGTAACTGCTCCAGCAGCAGCAAAACCTGTCTATATTGCTGTCTCAATGCCAAAGCCAAATGATAAGCTGTTGTCTAATGAGGCAGCTGACTCAATACTTAAGGTATTTTATTTATTGAGTTTCCCCTTTTGATAATTAACACGTGGTCAAAACTCTAAAATTTCACCAAATAGTTATATATGTACATGTACTATTTTTTAAATATGTTAAATTTTCGCATTTATTTTGACAAAAAAATATAAAAAATTGATGCAAGGTAAATGATGAATATTAATTGTTATCGAATTAAAATTTGGAAAAAAAAGTTTTTTTACTTTATATTATTTTTCATAAAGTTATTAAATTTTTGTTTTATTATTCAAACAAATACTTAATATTCAATAAACAAATGATGAATAAACAAATGATTTTATTTCATATAATACTTAATATTCAATAATATTATCGCATTTAAGTTTGTAATAATCACATGCAAAGTATGTGTGTGTGAGAGTAACTGGTAAATAGTGAAAAGAAGCATAGCTTGGTGTATTAAGTTGGCAAATGCTATCATTGTGAAATATTTCTTGCTTCTAACTAATCAACCTGTTGCAGGTGGTTATGTTGTTGTGCCTGAGAAATTGCTCCGGCAAATGACAATGTGGAGGAAGACGATTGTAATATCCTCATGTATGCCTTAGAAGTTTTGTTTGTGTTGTTGTTGTAAATGGGATTGAATGTATATGTTATGTGATAAGAAAAGAAATTTGAAAGAGAATGCCTGTGTATATGTGTTTTGGAAAAGAAAAGATGGTTTAGAGAAAAGTGTATATGTTGATTATATTGTAATATATATAACATATAAATTGGTCAAATGAAGAGTCAAGGGGGAAGAGATATTTATCTTGTTGAGTATTAAATTACTTAAATGGGCTTATAAGAGACAAGAGTTAAGTTAAATGGTTAAAGGGTGTTTTGGTAATTGTTTGATTTGAAACTCTTGGTGGAGATTAAAAGGAGAAATTGACTTTGTTTCTTCATCATTTTCTTCCTCTCCATTGTTGTGGCCGGCTCCTCCATAGACAAAGGAAGGCAAGAGACAAAGAGAAGATCTTGTTGAATGAAGCTCAAATTGTAGAAAGATTAAGTGACCAAGTGTTGATTCAAGAAGTTTTCAACTAAGGTAAGTTCTTTTCTTTGATTTCTTTATTCTTTTGAAGTGGTATTTGAAGTGAATTAGGGTTTGTTGATTAGTTGATGATAGGTGTTTGTGGTGTGTTTTCAAGTGTTAAAATTGGTGTTAAGTTAAGAGTTTAAAAAGGTATTGATGTTGGAAGTGGTAGATGTTAATTTTGAAGGATGTTGGTTTTAGGGTTTTGGAATGGTTTGTATGTAAATGTGATGTTAATGTATTGTTAAAGTGATTATTGTGATGTTTATGTAAGATATGTGTTTATGCCATTGATTGTGTTCATTTGAATGAGAGGATTGTTGTGCAAAAAGTGTGGAAATGCAATTGAAAGAGTGTTGGCTTTTGGTTAGGGTTTTGATCATGAGTGACACAGCCAAAAGCAAAGAGAGACACGGCCAAGTCATGGAAATTTTGGCCGTGTTGGGTTGATTTTTAAGAGACACGGCCGTGTCCCATGCCAGTGTCTGTCACTGCCAAAATTCAGTTGAGAGACACGGCCACAAGCTTGGCCGTGTCCCTCAAATGTGTTGGCTACTGTTTTTATTTTTGTTCTTTTTGTATGGTTTTGATTCTTCAAAGATATTATTGGTACTTAAACCTAAACATAAACACTTTAAATATATTTCAAAGATAAGAATGATCTAATCAAATATATGGGAAACATACATTCATTGATGTTGAGATTGTAGCACACATTTGTTGATATTGATGATACATATGAACAATGTTAGGCTATATGCATTGTGAATGGTAATGTGGTATGTAATTTGAAATGTTGTATCAATGATATTATATGATTAATATGAATTGAGATATTGTTTGATTTGAGGCCATTGTGAGTGGCTATGATGATTAAATTGAAAGATATATGGCATGTTTGCCTAATTGATGAGAATTGAGAATGAAATGTAAATGAATTGTGTGGCTAATGTGTTATTCCATTTTCAGAGTTTGTTATTGGTGGCATGCCTAATGATAGTAACAATCTCTTGAAGTTAGGTTGGATTGAATCCTTGAAGCCTAATTGAGATGTTACAACCCTTGAAGCTAGGTTGGGTTGGTTCTTGAAGCCAAGTTGGGTTGAAGCTTAGCATGCTTTGCTCCCCTTGAAGCTTGGTTGAACCTAATCCTTGAAGCCTAGTTGGGTCTATAATATTGATAAATGTGATGATAAAACCAAAACATTAACTCTGAAAATTGAATGGCATATTAGTGTGTTTTGGGCCCATGCTTGTCTATGTTTAATGTGATTCATAAAGGGTAACATAATTGATGAATGAGGTATATGGAAAGATGTTGAAATGTGATATGTTCATATGTTGTAGTTTATGGAATGTAAAAGTATGTTGTTAACTTTACATCTATGATGTTGATCTTATTAATAAGGTGTATGGCATTGCATTGCACTTAAGCATAACATTAGCATGATTTGTCTTACTAAGCCGTTGGCTTAGCGCGATAGTGTTTAATCGCGCAGGCAATAGAGTTGAACCCGAGAGTTCTTCGAGACCCAGTGAGAGTAGACATTGAAGAGTGGATATTGGGACTTAAAGATTAGAGAAAGCTGCCAATCATGTATAACTCTTTTATATTTTGTAAAGTTTGGTTTATAATGTAAATATATGTATAATTGTAAATATGTATTCAAATGTTTCCACATCGGTAAATATTTTCTAGATTCCGCTGCGTATTAACTAAATATATATATATACCTATTTTGTTTTATATTAAAAATTGATTATTTATTATCTATAATGTATATTGAGACAGATGATGGTATTATTTAAAATGTTTTGAATGTTAATAAAATCCGTAGCATTCCTATATTCGATACATGTATACTACATTGTGGTGTATGTAGTGTGTATGTATTGGGTGTGGGGGTGTTACAACGATGTTCGTATGTAGGATATACTTGATAGTTGGTGTTCTCTTTGTTTGTGTTTGGAGTGTCGGATTATCAAAGTTGGTGTTTTCTTTGTTTGTGTTTGGAGTGTCGGATTATTAAAGTTTGTGTTCTCTTTATTTGTGTTTGGAGTGTCGGATTATTAAGACCTTATGTGTTCAATATACTTTCTTAAGGGGTAAACTTTACATTCGAATTGTTTATGTATACTTATTGCCACTAATAACTTAATTATGAATGTTGTGTTATTTGATTATTATTGTAATGAATGACTATTTTATAAACATGTTTGGTTATTATATTTGAAATTCAACAGGTTCTTGAAAATGTGTAGACAAAAAAAATTGGAATACTGAAAAAATATAGCCAAACAATTACAAAATTGCGACAAAATCAGCGACCAAAGGTGACAAAAAAAATATTGAATTCTGCTACAAATCAATGACTGAAACAATGAGAAAAATATTGCGACATATTCTGCGACACATCAGCGATAAAATTTAGCGAGCAAATTAGCGACAAATTCAGCAACTAAATTAACGACCCAAATAGCGATGAATTCAACGACCAAATCTAAATCAGCGACGACTTTCAGCGGGAATAAATAATTCCCGCCAAAAATAAAAATGTCGTTGAATTTGTCTCTGTTTTGTCGCTGATTTGTCACTAATCAACGACACGCACAATTGGTCGCTGATTTGTCGTTGATATTTTAGCGACCAGGACATTACCGTCCGCTTGATTTTTCTCGCTGTTCGTCGCTGATATTGTCGCTATCGTATTTTGGTCTTTGATTTCGTCGTTAATGGTGTCGCAGATTGCTTCGCAGATTGCTGTTTTTTTTGTAGTGTCATATTGATAAAAAAAATATTTTTATTTTTTTAATATTTGATCTAGTTTGATAAAAGAAACACCCTCAGCCAGATCGAACTCGACTCATACTCACCTCTACACGTGTCAAAAATATGGAAAAACACATTGTATAACATGATATTAGTGACTATAGATTTAACATAGTGTGTGTGTATATATATATATATATCAAGATATCATAGAAGTTTATTTTGTGAGTAAGTTTTTATTTTTATTCATTATTTATTTACTTTATTGTAATATTGTCTTTATTATTTTCTTAATATAATATTTTTTCTTGTCAATTAATGGTAATTCTAATAACATTCTATTTATAAAACTATCCATAAAAATATATATTTTTTAAAAATAATGCACAAAAAGAAAATATTTACACTTCTAGAAAAAAGTTTGGCCAAATTTTTAAAAATATCTTACAAGTTTTTTTGCTTTTTTTAAAAAATATCTCCTCTCTCTATGCAAACCATATTTTATTTAAATTTTCAATTTTTTTTTTCAAACTTTACTATTAAAAAAATATTCCAATGAAATAATAAAAACTAATATTTTAAATTATATTTTCAACATATAAAATATATTAATTTTTATAAACAAAAAATTTTAATTTTGAATACAAATAACACATATATCACTCCATAAAAAATAATATAAAAAATAAAATATATAAAAATATATTAATAAAAAATATTAAATTTATTTTCAAATAAATATTTACATATTATACACATAAAAAATAGAGTTTGAAAAACGTTAATTTTGTTGTGTAGATATTATAGAGATGTTATATGTATGTTGTATATATGTTATATAAATATTGTGTATACGTTATGTATTTATTGTGTATTTTATATATCTATTATGTTCATGCTATGAGAATGTTATGTATGTTATGCATATATAAAATTAAAATAAAATAATATTAAATAAATTGTATAGATGTTGTCTCTATTTTTTATATATATTATATATATGTCTATGTTTGTTGTGTATATATATTTATATTTTTTCATATATATGTTGAGAATATTAAAACAAAAAAAATTATTTATATATAAAATCACATAAATAGAAACAAAAATTAAAAATTAAAAAATCACCGTAGAAAAAACTTAAAAATAATAATAATAAAAGAGTGCAAGTATAGAAATGAAGATAAAACCAACAATTATATAAGTGAAAAGGTAGTCGCATTTTGCGGTATTCTATATAAATTTCCCTTTAAATTTATCAGTCATTCATTAATAATAAGAATAATTAATATAAATAAATGAATAATATTATTAATATATTATTAATAAAATTCTAACTTTCAGTAATTTTTTTCCTGAAAATTCACGTTAATAAATAAAAACACATTATAAGTTATGATTGTCTTGGGATAATTATGTTTGCTTTAAAAAAAAAAAGGTACTCAACTAATTTTAGATAAATAATGAAATGATACAAATGTTATATACATCTATAAAGATGAAGTTTGATGTGAAATATAATAAAATTGCTATAAAATATAAATTTAATAAAGTAAGATTTTTCATTTGATTTAATAATATTAATAATAAGACAATTATAGGAATTAATGGCGGTATACCTCTTCGTCTAAGTTAAACAATAACCTATCTCACTGTTATCTCAAGTAATAGAATAAAAAAGAAATCATATAAACTAACAGTATAATACTCATAATATAGAATTAAAAGCATATTAATCATAACAAAACAACAATTAAAGAAAACAATAAATAGAAAGGAAATTTAAAGAAACTTCGATTGATTGAAACTTTAGGTAATGAAAGCAAAATTGATATGACTTAAATTTATTCATATAGACTTTTTAGAGTAGGAAAAAAAAAAAAGAAATGAATAAAATATTTGGTATATAGAGAGCTTTTTTAGAGGCACATTACAGTTTACTTCGGTTTCCTAATAAGATTTTTTGCCATTTAGTTAGACACAAGTTAATATAATCAAATGAATTTTTTACTTTGGCAGTATTATGGTATGTGAATTTCGATATTAAAGTCTTCATTCTTAGCAATGTTAATAATAGAATCATAATCTAAAATCTTTATAGAGCCTCCAATCAGTTGGACAAACTTTTAATCACTGTTTGATACGTTGCATGGGTGATTATAGCCAAATACTGTTTAATTCAAAAAATTTCAAATTTGGGTAAAAAATATTATTCTTTGGATTGGATTGACCCTAAGAGGCCCGGCCCTTGAAAATAACTTGGAAATTTGGAAGCATAATTGATGTGCTTATAGTGTGCATTATGCTTTGTGTTGCCATAGATTTCATGATCAAACATGATAAGACCTAATACATAGAAATTTGAGATTCATAATTGCTTGATCATAAAAAAAAATTCTACAAGCAATTACATTAGTATTAGAACTAATGATTTTAAAATTAATTCATTATTATCATTAATTAGATCTATTATAGATGTATTTAGAGGAACTAAAATTGATGTTTTAATAAAATTTTCTTATATTCTAAACTGATCAGATAATATTTATAGACGGTCCATCAATATAAAGCTGACAAATGAGGGAGAAATTACGAAAATTTACAATTAATTAGTAATGACCACTTTATCTAATTTCAAATGTGATAATTTAGTTCACATTATAGCAAAACAATATGATTTGGTCAAAAAAATAAATCTTATAAAAGAAATTTGAAAAATTAAAAGTAGAATAATTTGTTTTAAGCTAATCTTAATCATTATAAGATTAAAATTAAAATTAAGATTAAAAGATTAAGATTAGAATTAGCATGCCAATACCATACTAAAAATTTTCAATTTAACATCATTGCTAAAAACAAGCTAGTACTCTTCTTGAAGGTTCGAAACTCTCTTAAAAATCATTTTCTAATTTTTGTACTCTTTCATATTGTTAATAAATGATTAAAAATATTTAATAATAAGTAGATATGATTAAAGCTGGCATTGTTTACCGTCATTATTTTTTTATAAACCTTGATATTAAAATTTAAATAACTCAAACCAAATTTTTGTAATTTTCAAAATTACCAGCGCTATTAGAATTATAAAACATAATATTCAAATTCAAATAACTACATTAAATTTTAGTAATTTTTTTAAAAAATCGTTTGTGGGTATTCTAATAGTATATAATTTGCTTATTCATACGAATGCCCAAATTGCAAACAGCTCGGATTTAAAAAAATATATGATGGTTTTTATTTATTTATTTATATATTCAATATTGAGCAAACTCGTGTCAGTATTCATACACACATATAAATAGAACAAACATCAGCCACTCAACGCTTGCACCTAATTATATTCAAAATAAATACCATGTTGCAATAGTAACCCAACAGCAGCATAAGAACAAGAAAAAAAAACGAAAAAACAAAAATATAAAATTCAACCACGCCTAAGTTCAACTGAAAGGAAAAAGAACTGAAATGAAGGATACACATCGGTAAGCATCCAAAATGCCAATACCTAGTTCTAGGTTTTCATCAACACATTCTGAAGCAATAATCCTATTAGATAGATACCTGGTCAAACAATTCCCTTCAAGTCCCCTCTATAATCTTCCTCGAGTTGTAAATGATTCAGCCACTTTCAGACCGTTCCTGCACAAAAATTACAATAAAATCAGTTAGTCCTTTCACTAACCAAGGTCAGTCCCTGCCACCCACTATCTGTCTGTACAGTCTGACAACACCCTCCCTGTCCTGGCATTAATTTATCAACTGATAAAGAGTTGCTTACCTTAGGGAGATATTGACCTTGATATTGATCTTGACCTGCTTATTCCAGGAAAAAAGAATGAAATAGTTTTATACTAAGAGAAATAAAGCAAAAATAAAATGTAAATTTAATAGGTTTTACCTAGATGATTTAACAGGTGACACTGATCTAGACTTTGATACTGATCTTGAACGAGACCGTTCTAGTGATTTGCTGCATTGAGATTACAGAAGCTTGTAACTATGCAAGGAAATTAAGTTGAGCTAAAATTTATATACTATATATATGTAGATAGAGAGAGAGAGAGAGAGATACACATAAAGATAGAGATAGAGACATAGATAGATACAGAGAGAGAGAGAGAGAGACATATAGACACCTTCTGCCCCTTCTCGGACTTCTGCTTCTGCTGCGGCTTCTACTCCGGCTCCTTGATGGAGAACTTTCATACCTTTTCACCTATCAAAACAGACACATTCAACAAAAACCGTGAAGAATTAAGAATGCAGCTCCATTTGAAGACTTCATACTATCAAAATTTTTACTCATGTATGCAGAAAGCATCTTCATGCAAAGAAGATGGTAAGTTCCATTTACTGTATTGCACTTGTAGGCATATCCTAACAATAAGTGCATATATGACACGGGTAAAGATCAAGTTTGAGTCCCCCTCCCCCTAATACTCTCTCTCTCTCTCTCTCTCTCTCTCTCTCTCTATATATATATATATATATATATATATATGCTGCAAGCATGTTTATTCTACCAAAAAGTGTGTAAATTTTAATGCCTCCAGTCTCCTTGTTGGGAATATTTAGAGTAATCCAAAATAATGGAGTGAAAAGAAGAATTAACAGTTCCAAATACACTAATAAGATTCCAAATTGAATATTTACCCGAATATAAGCTCTTGCCCAAGGATTTCTAAACTCCGTGTCATCAAGCTTCCGTATCTGCCAACAGAAGCTTAAGTCAGCTGATAGATATGATAGAGAAATTAATTGCAAATGCAAATAGAACTAGGAGTCCCTCAGCCCTCCTCTCTCCCAGCACTTTGCTGAACTTAAGAGTGATTGGAGAGAAACATCTTACAGCATATTTCATGTCTTCATAATTGGTATAATCAACAATACCAAAAGTTCCTGAATAAAAAGAAAGTCAACAGTGCCATTTTAGTAGAAGCACGATGAGCACACCTTTTAATGCAAAATAATCTAACATATCAAAGCATTTTCTAACCCTTCCAGAACAGGATAATTTCAATAACAACCAAAAATGCTAAAATATGAACAAATTTGTCAATAGTTACTCGAATAAAAGGCATACCATCACTGTCACGGGAAACTTCAGCAAAGCACACATCGCCTGCTTTTCGCATATGATCCTGAAATCAATTTATTAGTTAGGTGACGAGTATACTAGCAAATGAAATGTGCTAGCTGGTTGATTATTACAAATTTTTTCCCAAACCTTCAAATCTTGCCAGGAAGCAGAAGATGGGAGTCCACGGACAATAACTGCAAATCAGATATGCAGAGTTGGTATTCAGAATCAACTAGAACTGTATGCAAAGCCATGCATAATTTTTGCATGGCACTGTCAAAAACAAAATTCTCATGAGTCACAACAAACCTCGAAATTCAGAATGGCGTGAGATGCCATATCGACCGCCACCACCACCATAGCTACCACGACGATCACTTGAAGATGGTCCACGACCACCATGTGCAAGCTCTACCTGGTTGAACAGTAATAAGAAACCAATATTAGTAACCAGACTGAGAGCAGAGACTAAGACAATTAGCACTGCTTATATTACCCTCAAACGACAGCCATCAAAATTATAACCATCTCGACCCCGGATTGCATCTTCTGCATCTCGAGCATTCTCAAACTGTGAAATTAACACACATCAGTCCAAAATATATTCTCTCTTCTTCTTCTTTCCTTCGAAGCAGAAAGAAATGATACTTTCATGTGTTTCAATGCAAGATCAAAAAGACAGAGTGATACCTCCACAAAACAATAACAAGGAGGGCGAGGTGGAATCTTCAATTCAACATCAAGTATCCGGCCATACTACAAACGAAATTACATGCATAAGCTGTATTAGCATAACAAACATCCAACAAGCTGTATATAACAAAGCTAATAAAGTGTTAAAAAAAATTATGATTGGTCTAGTACATAGCTGCATACAGAAATTTTTTTATCATAAAATAACTATTACAAGGCCCAAATGAACCGCCAACTCATCTGCATGAATCTATGGAAAAGCATTCTATTCAACCCACTGAAACATACGGATATTTATATTAAAGTCAAGCAGAAGTGTAATATCTTTAATGGTGTATTAATATATCTTTTTGATATTAAAAAAAACAGAGATGCTAGTAATATGCATTAAGGAAAGTCCACCAGAAGTGTAATTTTTGTAATGGTGCATCAATATATCTTTTTGATGTTTTAAAACCACAGACTATAGTAATATGCATGGATTAAATCTTATGCATCAGACACAGAGTGCTCAAAATGTAGAATATAATAAAAAGATAATAACATTCAGTGATGCTCAAGATAAAAAGACATAAACTCACCCATACTTTATTATGGGTAAAAAATTGCTATTATTATTTCTCAAGAAGCATGGTAACAAAGGGATGAGATAAGTTAAAATGAATAAATATTGATCTAATATAATCATACATTGCACAATGGATCTTTGAAATCAAACCTTGTAAAACAGATCTTCAACTTCCCATTCTCGTATATCAGAGGGCAAGTTGCCAACATAGATTGTCCGAGAAAAGCGGCCACTCATTTTTGCTATTGGAGGAATGTACCAAAGCTTTCACTGCAGACAGCAAATTAACCACATAAATAAAGAACTTCCTCATTTTTTTCAGAAATACACTAACTACATCCATTCTTGTTCATTTATCATCAGCACTTTGACGTTAGCAAAAGATAGCAAAACCAAAAACTATGAAGCAAACCAAGTGAGCAATCCTCCATGTGAGCGGTGCTCCAAAGGCTCCATTGCTCATTTGCTCCAAGATGCTCCAAAGCTATAATAAATTTGAAATTTATTTTGATCTCATCATCCTCCCCTGAATTATTGCAGGCGTATAGTTCCTCTAAGGGTGAGCAAGAATCTCCAGTTATAAAAAATAATACCCATAAGTCCACCCTCCACTCCCTCTCTATATCCCTATGTATGATTGCAAAGCTCATATTTGTCCAAGCGCTTGTCATCTATCATAAAGAAAGCATTTGTGTCATGAAATCAGGTAAGATTGACATGCATTTATGCATTTACCTTACTCAGTTTCTCTTTTGAACAAAATTGAAGAAAACAGCCCCATAAAAATACAAAAACATCCTCCAGTTCCATTATGTTTAGTCAAAAAATGAAATTTGGCAAGAAATCATCTTCAGGGAGAGGGGAGATGATAAATAAATTCATCAGCCTGTCTCATTTATGCATTTATTTTGGCAATTGAACTGAACTATATCCCAAACTATTCCAATTTGGTGATTCAAGAAACTCTGGCCTACATTGTTGAAAATATTAATGTATATATGCTGCATAGTCATTTTTATTTTTAAATTTTTCATCAGCAGAGTCAAGAGAGTAATCTTCAATGATGCTCACCTGGATTCCTTTTTTTTTCATTTCAATAAAAATACCTGATGTCTCCAGATGCTTTTCTTTAAGACTTAAAAGCATCAGCTATAAAGGCTTAAATTATTCTCCAATAACCATAAGCAAATAAAAGAAAATTAAGGAGAAGCAAATCGATTAGAGCTTGAGCAATTGAAGAGAGTGCTTTTGATCACGCCTAATAGCCATACAGCAGCAATCTCAGTTTCACTGGATTTTCTCTTGTCATCAAGAATCCTTCTTTAAGGATAGCTGTTTATCCTGATCCAATAATGTCCTATAGGTAGAAAACTACTTAGATATAACCTGACCAGCCAACCATGACAGACATAACCTGACCAGCCAACCATGACACGACCACACCAAAATCATAACCAACAAAAAACAAAAGAAAAAAAAAACATAGAGATATTTTAAGTTCTCGCTCAAGCAACGCATGAAGAGCATGTTTAGCAAACCCTAGGATTAAGAATCGAATCCAATTCTATGAAAGTAATTCTTCTTTTTGTTTTGGTACACCAATAATCTAAATATTTCCTATTTTTTTAGATTTAAATAACTTACATTTTTATTGATATGATATAATTTTAAATATAATTATTAATCTAATCAATAAATTTTATTTAATCATTTACAAAATCAACTTATGAAAGTACTGGAAATTCCACTTTGTGTTATGGTTCCAATTTGCACCGATCAAGCCCATACAGACGTTTCCTGATTTCTAATACCTTGGTGGGAATGAAAGTTATGTAATAAAGGCTTTTTTTCCCAAAAATTTACCACTTTAATACCCCCTCATTTTGGGTCGATTCCCCAATCCTACTCCCAATATCTGAATGGTATCACCGTTAATAGACATCCCCTCTGTACCAAACTAAAATCCAAACATTCCAAACTCATATCAGAAAATTTGAAAACACAAACATGGTGATGATTATCAAAATCTATGTTATACTAGTTCTAACATACTCACACATTTGCAGTAAAACAGAGCCACGGAATAATAAAGATATCCATAGAAAAAGTAACAGAATAACAGATAGCAAATCCATAAACAAATAAGAGAATCCAGTAACTGACAATAATAAAAAGGAATAGACAGTGATATCCAGTTAGTAAAAAACCCCATCCACATAGCAAAACCTAACACAAGGATAGAGGGAGAGAGAGAGGAGCTCTATTGACATTTTACCCAAAGCGCTGAGAGCAGTAAGACGGAGTGGGCTGGACAGATTAAGTGAGCTCGAAGCGTCGTTCTGTGAACACAGCAGCTTGATTTGACGCAGCTTCCGGAGAGTTAGGGTTTCTTCTTCGTTTGGCTCTTCTGGAAAGGCTTGGGCCTTCTGCGGGTGTAAAAGTTTGCAAGGATAAAATAACGAGTAAATTTCAAAAATAACATGAAAACAACTTTCGTTTAAAACCCACTTATTATTTTTCAAATTTATGGTAAAAACATTATAAAACAACTAAAATATCTAATTTATAGCAGATTAAAAAAAAATCACTTTTTCTTTTTTCTTCAACAAGAACTTTCTTTCCACGAACTAAAATTGGTTACATAGATGTAAAAATAGTAGCAATCAGTAAAAATTTCAAATTATCAACAATTGATAAATCTGAACTAACAAAAAAGATCAAATAGAAAAGAAAAGAAGCAAATTAGATCTAAAAACTTTTAAAATATTCATAAGAAGAAATATACAAGTAATATTGAACGAACTTAATAGTAAAATTATCTCATATAAAAATTTGGAAATATATATATACTAAATATATGTTATATTATCACATATCTATCGTATACATTGAATCAAAGTTAATAAGATGCATTGAACAAAAAGAATCATTCAAATCTATTCAATGTTTTGTTATATGACATATATGTTGTATAAAAATACATATACATATTGATTGAAAAGAAATAGTATTGCACAACAGATATATGTTTAGTTATATATATTTATATATCACATATAAATACGTATATGTGTTGAATTACAAAAAAATAGCATATATAATTGTTATTTATTTAGTATATTTACTTACATTTTACATGTAAGTAGATATATACACTAAATTTTTTTAAAAAAATAACATTACATAACTTTTATATATTTAGTTATATATACTTATAAGTTAAATATAAATAGATATATGTGCTAAAATACAAAAAAAAAATAACATTACATGTTATTGTTTAGTCATATGTACTTTTATATTATATATAAGTATATATATGTGTTGAATTACTAAAAAAAATAATATAAAAATATTAAATGCTTAGTTATATGTACTTAGGTGGCGTTTTTATTCAAACTTGGAATTAAAATTGAAATTAAAATTAGAATGATTATTTATTCTTTTTGTTTAGTTCAGTTTGAAATCGGAATCAAATTCCCATTAAAATTGTTTGGATATAATAGCACCGAAATTGGAATTAATAGCAATTACATAAATACATACATACATGCATGCATGCATGCACACACACGTATATATTTTATGTGAAATCTTGTTATTTTGAGAGATAAAGATTAATAAAAAATATCATAATAAATAAATAAAATACATCATCTTTCAACTTATTCAAATTTTCCTAAGATAGAAATATAAATTACTCCAAAATAAGAAAGTCAATATAGAATATTTAAATCATTCTAAAATTAGATCATATTGCTTTCTAAGATGTGCTGGAGCCTAATAAAATACTCTCAATTTATTTGGTTCAGCACTGAGAATATCTGCAGCTTTTAAAGCTTCAGTACTATTTAAATCCTCAATTTGAAGTAACATGTAACACCCTGATACTCCATATAAGTACTATATATATACCTAGTATACATACAGTAAGTATATAAAGTATAAGAATGTCACTTTTCGTTACAATTTAAAAACCTTTAACAGAGTTCAAATCACCATACATAAATTAAAAGAACATTTACATATATATAATCTTATCTTTATCAAAATTTCATTTATACATATAAATATACTCTTGTCAGAAATACATCATAATTAAAAGTTATACATGTATGCATCACCCTCTAGTTGGTCTCAACAAACTCTTACTCTTCTCGTGGCATAACGAAAGACTTCATATCTTCCACCTAGTCACCTGCGCGATTACACATCCGCGCTAAGCCCGAGAGCTTAGTAGTACAAATATAAAATATAAACATACATTATAGAAAATTCTAACATATAATGATATATCAAATCCATGTACCATTAGTTTCTTATCATGTTTTTCCTTCTTAATTGCATCTTTCATATATCTCGACTAATTTCATATATTATATACATATATACAAAACATTATCACCAACCACAATCCATCACCAATACTCACAATCAACATATCAATACACACACATTACATATCATGCTTCATAACATTATTTTATTCACAATTCACCAATCATGAATCACATTGCCAACAAAGACGATCATAGATCTCATTATTCATTTATTTCAACATTTGTATATCACATTGAAAACAAAGACAGACTCGGGCCCAAAAGACACTAATATGCTATTCAACTTTCAGAGTTAATGCTTTGGTTTTATTATCACATTCATCAATATCATAATCCCAACTAGGCTTCAAGGATTAGGTTCAACCAAGCTTCAAGGGGAACAAAGCATGCTAAGTATCAACCCAACTTGGCTTCAAGAACCAACCCAACCTAGCTTCAAGGGTTGTAACATCTCAATTAGGCTTCAAGGATTAAATCTGTAACATCCCGAATTCCAGATTGGTAAGAAACAGACATAGAGGATATGATTTAGGCTTAGAATAAAGGAGTTTAAAACATGACCTATAACTTGAGTTCGAATTTCATCCAAGTTAATGACAGAATTAGAGAGTCTCAAAGAAGGCTTAATTGTTTATTTGTGTCTTAGCTAGATGTATAACTTGAAATTACTCAATTTGGAGTTGTATAGAATAAGATATGATGGATTTAGTAGACAATGTGCAATCTGCCTCAGGACAACATAGCAGGCTTGACCGTCAAAAATCAGATATAGCTTGGATCGACCTGAAATTTTGATACAATATATCCCCAGATGTCTAGTTTCAGTGGGAATAAGAAAAAAATCAGTTTTGTCGACACTTGGGACCACCAATTATAGGGGAAACTCTGGCAAAATTTTTTGGCTAAGTAAAATATTAAGACACAACCACCATGAGATAACAGTCCATCTTGGTCTATAAACGTAGGCTAAGATGGGGTGTTACATTTAGTGGTATCAGAGCATAGGTTAAGTCGATTCTGGGAGATAGGTAGTAAGTAAATAACTATGTGTGCCATGTAAGATAAAGTAAGGAGAAATTTATATGATGAATAGGTAGATGTACATGCCAGATAGGAATTGATAAATGTTGATGAACTAAGTAGATAACTAATTATGTCAATGCAGGATGTCCCTAGATTCATGGCAATTCGTGGCAATATGTGATGATTATTAGTTATATTGATGATGTGTAATTATACATAAGAATCATGCATGAATAAGTAAGTTTCGGGGCGAAACTTAAATTAAGGGGGATAGAATTGTAACATCCCGAATTCCAGATTGGTAAGAAAAAGACATAGAGGATATGATTTAGGCTTAGAATAAAGGAGTTTAAAACATGACCTATAACTTGAGTTCAAATTTCATCCAAGTTAATGACAGAATTAGAGAGTCTCAAAGAAGACTTAATTGTTTATTTGTGTCTTAGCTAGATGTATAACTTGAAATTACTCAATTTGGAGTTGTACAGAATAAGATATGATGGATTTAGTAGACAATGTGCAATCTGCCTCAGGACAACATAGTAGGCTTGACTTCAAAGGACCGTCAAAAATCAGATATAGCTTGGATCGACCTGAAATTTTGATACAATATATCCCCAGATGTCTAGTTTCAGTGGGAATAAGAAAAAAATCAGTTTTCTCGACACTTGGGACCACCAATTATAGGGGAAACTCTGGCAAAATTTTTTGGCTAAGTAAAATATTAAGACACAACCACCATGAGATAACAGTCCATCTTGGTCTATAAACGTAGGCTAAGATGGGGTGTTACAAAATCCAACCTAACTTCAAGAGATTGTTACTATTATTAGGCATGCCACCAACAACAAACTCTGAAAATAGAATAACACATTAGCCACACAATTCATTGATTATTTCATCATCAATATCATTTTCAATTCTCATCATCATCTAGGCAAACATGCCTTATTTCTTTCAATTGAATCATCATAGCCAACCACAATGGCTTCACATCACATTTGAGTTATCGTAGCTAATCACAATGGCTTCACATCACATTTGAGTTATCATAGCCAATCACAATGGCTTCACATCACATTTGAGTTATCATAGCCAATCACAATGGCTTCACATCACATTTCAATCCACATTATAGCAATTCATCTTTCAAATACACAATCAATTACATCATCATATCCTCCACATTTCATATTTCATCATTGATATATACAACATCAATTACATTAACTAAACAAACATCTCATTATTCAATCATATCATCTATGCATGCTTCCATCATATTATTCACATCATTATAACTCAGAACATTAGTTTCACATCTCTTTATGTCTCAATTCACATTTCAACATTTCTCAAGACACATGAACATCTTTCATTATTAAAAACATATATCATAACAAATTGCATTGCACATACCTTTTTGGATGATCATTATAGCTTTCACACTATACAAATAATAACATTAGTCACATTGTATCAACAATATAATAATTTACTTAACACATTAAGTCTCAAAATCATATAAAAGAATACATCCATGTAAGTTTGTACTTACCTCAAGAACTACTCCCATCAATCTATACATTTCCTCTTCCAAGAATCCTCAACACTTAGGTTAGGGCAATTCCACCTCTTCACAACCTAATCCAAAAGGAATAATACACACTTATTTACAATTACACATGAAGTCTAATGCAATTATTCACTTATTAGTCTCATATTAGACCCATAGATCACAATTTATAAACCAACTCATCTATCCAAGGCCCCACGGTGGTGGCCTCACAACCCCACGGCCGTGGGTTATCAAACAAATCTGCCCATTTTTTTCCAGAACCCCCACGGGCGTGTCCCTCACTTGCCACGACCGTGGCACTCACTTGCCATGACCGTGGCATCCAATTAGCCTCTATTTCTGACCAAACTCATGTATTTTGTATTTCAAGCTTCAATAAACACAATTATATAGAAAAAACCCAAGATAATAAGTGATCCAACTCACAACATACATCAATAATCAACTAATTTAACACTTAGATAACTTCAACATATCTATACACTTCACTCTTTCATTATCATCATCTTCTCACCCCAACTCTACCAAATATATACACAATCACTAGAAATCAACACAAGGAAATAAATACTTACTTGAATATCTTGTCAAATCTTCAATCTCTACCTTCAATTCTCTTAAAGCCCTAAGATTTTGATGTATATCATCACATCTCTCTATCTCCCTCTCTCTCTCTCTCGTGCAAGAACCAAAAGGAGAAGAAGAAGAAGAAAGAAAGAAAATATCTTTTTCTTTTTCCTCTTCTCACGTTAATCATATATATATATAATAATAATAATAATATAATTAATTATTTCTAAAAAACCTCCACCACATCCTTTAGTCTCTTTTGACTTTCTTTTCTTCTTTTTCTATTATTATTATTATTATTATTATTTATTAATTATATAAATTCACTTTTCCTACACCCTTTTATACATTAGGCATATGAGATGTATATGTTGGTATATGTATATCTCTTTTATTTTGCATTTATATTTTTCATATTTCCCAAATACCACAATACTCTAAAACTTTTAGGGTATATTTTGGGATATTACATAACTCATCTAACACCTTATTGCTTTTATGAGTCATTTCTTTCTCACATTTCTCTGTACAAGATCATATATTTGCCATAGTAGCAAGATGTGTGTGTCATATGAATTTGTTTAAATTAGAATACTCTCAATTTATTTTATTCAGCAGTGAGAATATCTGCACCTTGTAAGGCTTTAGTGCTATTCAAACCCTCAATTTGAAGTAATTCATCTAGCACCTTGTTGCTTTTATTAGTCATTTTTTGCTCACATTCCTCTGTACGAGATCATGTATTTGCCATAGTAGTAAGATCTGTGTTCATATTTTGCATGAAATTGTTTAAATTAGAAGAAACATTTTAAAATACAGTAGCCATAGCAGGATTTTGAGATATCTTGGACTTTTACATGCTTTCTTTTCTTGCTCTTTTAAATGTTGGATGAGTTCTCAATTGAGTCACAAATATACCATTATCTTTTTCATTATCATCTCTTACAATATTTACCTCATTAGCGATCTCTCTTTCAACATTTTATATAGCATTATCAAATATTTCAAATCTTTGCCTATTATTTTATCTTTGCCAATTAGCTCTCCAATTTCATAAAAAAAAGGAAAAGATGTTAGAATAATATAATTAATTTTTATGTTTGGTCCTTACATTTATTTCACAAAATAGAATATGGGGTTAATTAATTTATAACTACCCATAACTAACTAGTATATATATCTCTTAGTAATGGTTTTATGCCTTTTGCTGGTGACTTTTTGTGACCAATATAATTAATTTTCCTTGATGGAAAGAATAATATATATATCTTATGGGTCCCTAAACAAGGCAATTAACATTTGCCCTCTATGTAACATCCAAAAATATATTAAAATAAAATAAAATAAAATAAAATTTAATAAATAATTTTGAGGATTAAATAAAGTATTTGAAGTGAGAAAATGTTAAATGTATATATGAGATATAATATATATATATATATATCATATAAAATTAAATGGTAAATAGTAAAAGTCAAAGAGTGAATAGTAAAAGGTTAAAAGTTAAAAAAATTCAAAAATAAAATACTTTTGAGTGGAAGATAGAAGATTGAAATTTTAAAATAAATCAAAATTGGAATACTTTTGGATAGTGAAAAATGATAAAAAAAGTTAGATATTTATTAAATATGAATGAATGAATGAATTAATTAATAATAACGAAATTAATAAATTAAATAAAAAAGAAGTTAATATTGAATAGAAGATGAAAATTAGAATTTCAAAATAAATAAATAAATAATTAATTAAAATAATAAATATACATATATATGTGGTTAGTAAACAAGAAAAGAAATAATAATAAAAAAACTATTCACCATCTTCTTCTTCTACATGAAAATGTTCACCATTAATGAGAGAGAAGTGGAGCTTCCATCATCACCAATACCAAAATTTGGAAGGATTTCAAAGGATTGAATTGAGTTTTGGAGGTTTTCTCACTAATTAGTAAGTATTCTTTTGGAATTTTGAAGTTTTATTGGAAAATATGAATATATGAAATATGAAAATTTGATGGAGTATTTTATAATTATTGAAATACGTATGGTTGGTGTTATTTTGATGAGGAGACAAGGATTTTATAATTATATGATGAATTTGCTTAAGTTTAATTGAAGTTTGGCTTTGCTAGTGTTGAATTTAAGGTTTTGGAAGAGCAGAGTTAAAGGATTGAATTAAATTGCTTAAAACATATTACAATATGACTTTAATGGTAGAAATAAACTTGAAATACAAATTGGATTGTGTTTTATTAGTTTTTGTTATAGTTTTGTGTCTTGTTTGTTATGTTAATTATTGTTTTATTTAGGTATTTTGTTAGTTTTAATCGGTTTGTTTAGTGTTTTCTTTAATTGTGTAGTTTTAGTTTATTTCTGTGTTTCTGTCATTTTTGATTTAATTTTTAGTATGTGTTTATGTTTTGTTGGATATTGTTTATTTAATTCTTGTTTAAGTTTTGTTTGCCAGTTTTGTGTTAGGTTAAAACAGCAAGGAAACAAATTGAAGATGAAATGGGCAGAAGCTAACACAGGCAGAGGACACGGCCAAGTCACTGGCCGTGTCCCATACTAAGTTAAAAGGAAGAGAAAGTCCCAGTAGCAGACACAAGCAAGGGACATGGCCAAGTCATGTGGCCGTGTCCCTCCAAAGAAGCCCAACACGGCCAAGTCATCTTGACTTGGCCGTGTCTCACTTGGTTCCAAAGGCAAAGACGAAGCAAATTTCACAGAGGCAGACACAAGCAAGGGACACGGCCAAGTCATGTGGCCGTGTCCCTCAAACATGGTGCAACACGGCCAAGTCACTTCTGACTTGGCTGTGTCACTCAACTAAAGAAGAAAGAGGAGAGAAACAAACAGAGGTGGACACCTGCGGGGGACACGGCTGTGTCTTGTGGCCGTGTCCCTCCAACAAGCTCTCACACGGCCGTGTCCCTCATCACCTGGCCGTGTCCCTCATGAACCAAACGCGCACCGAATTTTAAAGCCGACGTTTCGTATAAAAGCAAAAAGAAAGCTAGGTTAAAGGGGTTGTTGACGATTTGGAGAATTGTTTTTTTGAGCCGTCAGAGATTAGAGCTAGGGTTTTAACATTTATTTTCTTAATTTTGATTTCACTTTGGATCAAAAACTAGCGAGATTAGATTGTTTATGCCAGTGATTCATTTTTCTTGCAAGATTTTGAACAAGAGATTCTTCAGAAACTTCAAGGAGCTGTAACTTGGTTTTGTTCTCGAACTTATTCACTTTATTTTCATTGAATGGATATTATCATGTCTATTTGGATTTCTTTAAACATTAATGAGATGAATATGTTTGATTGCATTATGAACTAATTTAATCTAGTCTAGGGTTTGTATGGATCTGCTATGATTGTATGAATTGGTTATTCTCTTAACTAATAATTTCTTTTGCCTTTATTGAATGAAATATTGTTAACATATAATTGATTGGCCACCAATTGTGTGTTTTAGGTATTAGATGATGGATTGAGAGATGAAGTCTAATGCTGGAATAATTCAATTAAGGACTTAGGTGAATTAGAAATATAACCTATTAAAAAGATTGTTTCAATTATAACAAGATTAGTTGTAAGAGGTTTGAATGCGAGAGCTTATTTCCTTGACTCAATTAATTAAGTTGTTTAGATTTAATCTTTGAAATTAAATTAGTTAAGTGGAATAACCGTTCATACATATAAGTAGTAGAGAAGTGCAAACCCTAGACCCTTTTATCAAGTGAATCAAAACATCAGTTCTTGTTTACTTTTATCTTTTTAAACTTCAATTAAACCTTTTCATTACTTTGCAATTTAAATCTCTTTATTACTTGTTAAACATAATCTGATAAGCAATTAACCACTTTAGCTTCCTTGAGAGAACGACCTTGGGGCGATCACCTTTGCTACAGCTACCTCGTATACTTGCGAGTGACACTTTGTGGTAGAGTTAATTTGAGCGCAACAAGTTTTTGGCACCGTTGCCGGGGAGGCTAATTGGCGTAATTGTTTATTTAAAAAAAAATAAAAAATAAATATTTTAGATTATTTTTCATTGTTTTCATTTTATTTTATTTGTCTTTTGCTTTTAATTGTTTCTTTTTCTAGAAAATTTCTGTTTATGCAAGGCAGGAGATCACTCGAAGGAGAGTTGCATCCATTCATTCCAGAAATTCAGAGAGTAAAAAGGAGCAGAGAGGAGTTTGAGCTCTTCACCGGATTTGATACTTCAGAGGAAGATATTTCGGATTTTGAGTCAGAATCTGAAAAATCTGTAAAGATGGCTGAAGAAAGGCAAAAAACCATGAGAGATTTTGCTAGACCTGTTATTGGAACCTCCACTTCTTGCATAAGACTGACAGATGCAACAAGAAATTATGAGTTGAAGAACATTCATTACAACATGCTGCCATCATTCTATGGAGTTCCAAATGAAGATCCTTTGAATTTTATTCGGGATTTCTACTCCACCCTCAACACTTTTCCTTTGGGAGGACTAACAGAAGATCAGTTGAGGATGAGATGTTTCCCTTATACTTTGAAGGATAGGGCAAAGAGCTGGCTCATGATGTTGCCTGAGAATTCACTGACAACTTGGGAGCAAGTTTATAACAAGTTCATGGGCAAGTTCTATTCGCACCAAAATACAGCTGAGTTGAGAGGGAAGATTGCTACATTCTCTCAATTCGAAGGAGAGCCATTTCATGAGGCTTGGGACAGATTCAAGATGTTATTGATCCAGTGTCCACATCATCACTACCCACTTCAACTCCTTAATAAGTTTTTCTATGATGGTCTCACCCAGCAATTTCAGAACACAGTTGATAATGCAGCTGGGGGAGCCATGGGAGAAAAGACAGCTGATGAGACTTACGAGATCTTTGAGATGTTGGGAGCTAATTCTCAACAAAAGAGTGTAAGGGGAAGAAGCAAGGGGGTGAATCAACTGGAAGCTAATACTGAAATGGTTAGTCAAATAGCTGAGTTGACAAGGCAGGTTCAGATGCTAAACATGATGTAATATCCTTAATTATGCCCTAGTAGTCTTGGTGTTAGTGTTGTTGCACTTGAATTATGTATATATGATAAGTTGATAAGAAATTGGAAGAGAATGTTTTTGTATGTGTTTTGGAGAAGAAATTTAGGGTTTAGAGACAAATGTATATGTTGTGTATATGATGATATATATAACATATAAATGGGTCAAAGGAAGAGTCAATGCAAGAAGATATTTTTGTGGAATGTGCAATTACATATAAGGGCTTATATGAGACAAAAAGTTAGTTATATGATTGAGGGCATTTTGGTAATTGCTTGGATAAGATCACTTAGTGGAGATTAAAAGCAAATTTGACTTTGTGTCTTCATCATTTCCTTCTTTCTTTCAAGAGGTGCCGGCTCTCCAAAAACCAAGAGAGAAAGAGAGGTGATCTTGAGGTTTGAAGCAATTTGAAGAAGGAAGCAAGGGTTTTGGTTAAAGATTTGTGGATTTCTTCATCTAAGGTAAGATCTTTTCTTTAAATTCTTCAATTCTTTTGAAGTGGTGTGAGAAAGGAATTAGGGTTTGTTGGTTTGATGATGAGATGAGTTGTGTTTAGTGAAATTCTTTTTCTGTTTTACAATTAGTAAAGGCTGTGACTTGTATGATTTTTAATTAATTATAGAAAAATGTTCATGAAGTGAATTTTTGATATGTTGTGCCTCTATGAGTCTAGAATGACTGAAAAATATGTTGATTCGATTTTGGAATGGTTATGAGTTTAGAAAGATTATTTTTAGTAGAACTGTTCCAGCATGTACCTTAACTGAGACAGCTATATTTCGGAATTTTTAATAAAATGTAGAAAAATCATATCCAATTGAATTTTGGATATGTTGTTGCTTAGTGAGTCTAGTATTTGAGAAAAATAATTTGGAACCACGTTGATTGAATTCGATTTATGGAATTCACAAAGTTCAGAACTGCTGCCAGGATGCAGGGCAATTGGGGCAGTCTGGTTAGGTGAACTATTTGACCAAGATTTTGTGTTCAGTTTGATCTGAAATTTTAAAGGAATTATTTTAAGATACAAAAATAAATTCTGTAAAAATTTTAGAATTTTTAATCAAGTAGATTATTTTATACAATTTTTCAAAATAAGGATAAAATGGAGTCTAAAACCAGAATGTATTATTCATATGAATCATATCAATTGTTCTTTGCCCTAATTGCATTGTTGAGATTGAACAATGTTATGTTATGCATTGTGAATGGTTATGTGTTTCATGAATAATATACATTGAAATTGAAATGATAATTCAAATAAGACATGATATGAGACAACGCCATTGTGATTGGCTATGATGATGATATTGAAAGAAAGAAGGCATGTTTGCCTAAATGTGATGAGAATTTGAGAATGGAAATGGTAACTATATAATAAATGAATTGTTTGTTTAATATGTTATTCAGTTTCAGAGTTCTGGATTTGGGTGGCATGCCTAAGAAATGATGAAAGGTAACAGTCTTGCCGGGTTGAGGATCTCCTCATATGTGTTGAGTTGATGGTCCAAGAGACTGGGTCTGTTACACTATGAGAATTGTGAATATAAGATATATGATATGTAAAAGTCTTGCCGGGTTGAGGATCTCCTCATATGTGTTGAGTGATGGTCCAAGAGACTGGGTCTGTTACACTATCCATGGATAGAGATATATGTATATACATTGCCTACGGGCGTGATTATTGTGACTATGAACCAAATCAGTAACTCTGAACTCTGAATATCATATTAAATACTTGTTGGGCCCATAGGTGTCAAGGTTATATGAATGTCCTAAATAATGTTATGAGTTAATGAAATGAGATGTTGGTTATTGAGTATGATTGAGTAATGTTGAATGTGGAAAGATGTTGAAATGTGGTATACTCATATGACTATGATTTGTGAAATGCATAATTATGTGTTAACTTTATATTTATGATGTTGATCTTATCAATAACATATGTGGCATTGCATTACATTTAAGCATACCATTAACATGTTTTATCTTACTAAGTCGTTGGCTTAGCGCGATAGTGTTTAATCGCGCAGGTAATAGAGTGGATAGAGTTGAACCCGAGAGTTCATCAAGACCAAGTGAGAGTAGACCTTGTTGAATCCATTTTTGGAGCTTAAAGATCAGAGCAGACTTGCCAATCATGTATATTTCTTTATATTTTGTAAAGAAATGTTTAGTATGTAAATATGTAAATATTTTATAACTTCCGCTGTGTAATATTTAAATATAGGGGTTGTCACAAAACCTTTATTTTATGTTGCACTAGAAGTGTAAATTCTTTTTGCAGGTTGTAGTTGAGGTTACAAGGGGGATTTATTGGGAGTGTACTGAGAATGATTTTGTTTGCATTGGTTTGTGTAAAATGTTTTTAAAAATAAGAAAAAAACCGGTTTTGTCGACACTTGGGACTCAATTTTTAGGCGAAACTATGGCAAAATTTTTGTAAAAAAAATCGGAACTAAAATTTGACTAAGTAAAATTGGTAGCAACATTAGGTTAGTGTGGCGCCTCTACTCAGCTTACACATGTAGGTCGGGAAGGGGTGTTACAATTGTTTTGGTATCAGAGCCTAGGTTTGAGATTCTCAACCTAGGTAAAATGTAATAAAAAGACTATTTTTACTTAAAAAGTGGTTTTGAATAACATATACGTTTGAGATTGGCAGTCTCTGATCTTTAATAAGATATAATCTGCTGTGTTTGCAGTGTTAGGTTGTGATGGATTCTCACTCACGACAGTCGGTTGAGGGTAGTGCCGAGAGTATTGCCCCTGATGATGGAGCTAGGGTTGTTAGTGTTGAGGAGGCACCTGCTTCGGTGTCAGGGAGATCAGCTGGGGAGGAGGTTCCGCCAGCTTGGGTTAGGCATGTGATAGAGGCTTTGAGGCCAGCACCAGTGCAACCACAGCCACCACCACCACCCCCACAGCCTTTGGTAGCAGTGAGGCAATATGATAAACTAAGGAAGTTTGGAGCAGAGGATTTTATAGGTACTACTGATCCAGTTGTGGCTGAGCAATGGTTAGACAAAGTTCAGAGAATATTTGTGCAGTTGCAAGCCACTCCAGAGGAAAAGTTTGATTATGCAAGATCATTGTTGCAGAAGGATGCTTATAGTTGGTGGAAGACAGTGCCCCATTCTATGGAAGATCCCCCAACATTGTCCTATGCAGATTTTCTGAGGGAGTTCGAATTGAAGTATACTCCGAGGGAGTATAAAGATGGGAAGAAGAGAGAGTTTTTAGATTTGAAGCAAAACAACCGGACTGTGACGGAGTATGAGGTTGAATTTATCCGGTTGAGTGAGTATGCCGGGGGCATTATATCGGATGAGATAGATCGATGCCGGAGATTTGAGGAGGGGTTGAGGCCCTCTCTTATGTGCCATGTGGCTGGTTCTCGGTATCAGGATTTTTCTCAGCTTGTGGCAGCAGCTCGGAGTGTGGAGAAAGCTCAGAATATTGCAGCTGCTTCTGAGGAAGAGGTTAGGATTAGAAGGCCCCAATTTGAGGCAGAGTCTTCTTCTGCTAAAAGAGGTAAGGGAAGCTTTGCTCCTCGGGTCAGTAGAAGTCAAAGATCAGCTGGTAGGTCAGTGCAGTTCCAGAGGCAGAGATTTAGACCTGCAGCTTCAGTAGCGAGTGCTCCTACTCCTGGAGTTCAGAGATCCACCTTACCTGTGTGTAACCAGTGTGGTGGAAGACATGGGGGCGTTTGTTGGAGGCATAGTAGATCAGGGGTATGCTTCAGGTGTGGATCACCTGACCACTTTGTGAGAGACTGTCCTGAGAGGCAGGAGCAGATGCCAGTTGATTCTGCTGCTTCTCGAGCTAGTGTGAGGGGAGGCAGAGGTGCCAGCAGAGGAGGTAGACCAGGGTTCAGTTTTAGAGGAGGTGCTACATCCAGGGAGAGTAGACCAGAGGAGGTTGGATATTCCCAGAGGATGTATGTTATGCAAAGGCAGCCGGATGCATCGGCAGTTATAGCTGGTACTTTTTCTTTATTTGATACTGCAGTACTTGCTTTGATTGATCCCGGATCCACCCATTCTTATATTAGTGCATCTGTTTTGCCTGTGTTTGATATGCATGCTGAGTCCCTAGGATTTGATGTTTTGGTGACAAATCCTCTAGGGCATAGTGTGATAGTTAGTAAAGTGCATAAAGATAGTGCAGTGAGGGTGCAAGGTGAGGAGTTCCTTGGAGATTTGATTGAGATGCCATTTAAGGAATATGATGTGATTCTAGGCATGGACTGGCTATCTCGACATGGAGCTGTGGTAGATTGTAAGAAGAAGATTGTTTCTTTGAGAACTGGTGATGGTAGAGAGGTGATAGTATCTAATGAGCAGGAACAGCTAGCCTCCTTATTTGTTTCAGCTGTTGCAGCTAGGAGGTTGATTAGAAAGGGATGTGAAGCCTATCTTGCTCATGTGGTAGATACTAGAGTAAAGGGTTCTCCCATTGATAGCATTGCCACAATTGCTGAGTTCCCAGATGTTTTTCCCGAGGAGTTGCCAGGATTGCCTCCTGAGAGAGAAGTGGAGTTTGGTATCGAATTGTTGCCCGGTACCACTCCTATTTTGATTACTCCTTACAGAATGGCACCAGCAGAATTGAGGGAGTTAAAAGTGCAATTACAGGAGTTGTTGGACAAAGGATTCATTCGCCCCAGTGTTTCTCCTTGGGGAGCTCCTGTGCTATTTGTGAAGAAGAAAGATGGTACTATGAGATTATGTATCGATTATAGGCAATTGAACAAAGTGACCATTAAGAATAAATATCCTTTGCCTAGAATCGATGATCTATTTGATCAGTTGAAGGGTGCAGCTGTGTTTTCCAAAATTGATCTGAGATCAGGGTACCATCAGCTGAGAGTCAGAGCTGAAGATGTTCCGAAGACAGCTTTTCGGACCAGATATGGGCATTATGAATTTTTAGTTATGCCTTTTGGTCTGACGAATGCACCTGCAGCTTTTATGGATTTGATGAATAGGGTATTTAGGCCCTATCTGGATCAGTTTGTAGTGGTCTTCATCGATGATATTCTGGTGTATTCGCGGAATGAGGAGGAACATGATATGCATCTGCGGATTGTGTTGCAGATTTTGAGAGAGAAGCAGTTGTTTGCTAAATTGTCGAAGTGTGAGTTCTGGTTGGATCAAGTAGCTTTTCTCGGACATATTGTTTCAGCAGAAGGCATTAGAGTTGATCCAAGTAAAGTTGAAGCTATTCTGAATTGGAGTCCACCTAAGTCTGTGACAGAGATTAGAAGTTTTCTAGGTTTGGCAGGCTATTACCGGCGGTTTGTGAAAGGATTTTCTTTGATAGCTACTCCACTCACCAGATTGCTTCGTAAGGGAGTGAGGTTTTTGTGGACAGATCAGTGTCAGGCGAGCTTTGAGCAGTTGAGAGATATGTTGACTCAAGCGCCTGTTCTTACTTTACCTGTAGAAGGCAAACCATATGTGATTTACAGTGATGCTTCACATAGTGGTTTGGGATGTGTGTTGATGCAGGAAGGTAAAGTTATAGCTTATGCATCTCGACAGTTGAAACCGCATGAGCTTAACTATCCGACCCATGATTTGGAATTGGCTGCCATTGTGTTTGCATTGAAAATTTGGCGCCACTATCTGTTTGGGGAGAAATGTTTCATCTACACTGATAACAAGAGTTTGAAGTATTTGGGTGTCCAGAAAGAACTCAATCTTCGTCAGAGGAGATGGTTAGAATTGATTAAAGACTACGACTGCTTGATTGACTATCATCCAGGTAAAGCAAATGTTGTTGCTGATGCTTTGAGTCGGAAGTCTTTAGCTGGTTTAACAGTTTACTCGCTCTCGTTGCTTGTTGAGTTGAGAGCATTGCATGCCAGTTTTGTACCTTGTGATGATGGTGCATTGTTGGCACAGTTGCTTTTGAAACCAGTTTTGTTAGATCAGATCAAAGAGGCTCAGTTGATTGATATGAAGATTCAGAAGATTATTTCAGATTGCAAGAATGGGAAGACTAGAGATTTTGTTGTGAAAAGTGATGGGAGCCTATGGTTTAAAAACCGATTGTGTGTACCCGATGATGCTGATTTGAAAAGGGTCATTTTGGAAGAAGCTCATCAGTCAATGTTTGCTATGCATCTGGGTAATACGAAGATGTATCATGATTTGAGACAGCATTATTGGTGGATGGGGTTGAAGAGAGACATTGCTGAGTTTGTATCGAAATGTCTCACCTGTCAGAAGGTTAAAGCAGAGCATCAAGTTCCAACCGGGTTGCTTCAACCATTGTCAGTGCCAGAATGGAAGTGGGAAAGAGTAACAATGGATTTTGTGTCTGGTTTGCCATTGACACAAAAGAAGCATGATGCCATATGGGTGATTGTGGATAGATTGACTAAGACAGCTCATTTTCTTCCGGTTCGAATGGATTACTCTTTGGAGAGATTGGCTGAGCTGTATATCCATGAGATTGTGAAACTGCATGGTGTTCCAACTTCTTTAGTGTCTGATCGAGATCCCAGGTTTACTTCCAGATTTTGGAAGAGTTTGCATAGTGCTTTAGGTTCTCGACTGCACTTCAGCACTGCTTTTCATCCACAGACGGATGGACAGTCAGAGAGGGTGATACAGATTATTGAGGACATGTTGAGAAGCTGTGTCATCGATTTCTTTGGAAGTTGGGATAGGTTTTTACCTCTTGTGGAGTTTGCTTACAACAACAGTCACCAATCCAGCATTGGTATGGCACCGTTTGAAGCATTGTATGGCAGACGGTGTAGGACACCTCTTTGTTGGAATGAGCTTGGAGATAATAAGTTGGTTGGTCCTGATTTGATTCAAGAAACTGAAGAAAAAGTAAAGTTGATTCGAGGCAGGTTAAAAGCAGCTTCAGACCGACAGAAGTCTTATGCAGATCTGAAAAGGAGAGATATAGAGTTTGATGTTGGAGATAAGGTATTTCTGAAAGTGTCTCCTTGGAAGAAGATTTTGAGGTTCGGTCGGAAAGGAAAATTGAGTCCTCGTTTCATTGGGCCGTATGAAGTGTTAGAAAGAGTTGGGCCAGTGGCGTATCGACTTGCTTTGCCACCTGAGTTGGATCGTATTCATAATGTATTCCATGTTTCTATGTTGAGGAGATATAGGTCGGATCCATCTCATGTGTTGCCATTTGAATCTATTGAAGTGAGCCCAGACTTGACATTTGAAGAGGAACCAGTTGCTATCTTGGCACGTGATGTAAAAGAGTTAAGAAATAAGAATGTGCCTTTGGTAAAAGTTCTGTGGAAGAATCATGCAAGAGAGGAAGCAACTTGGGAAAGTGAGCATACCATGCGAGACCAGTATCCTCAGTTATTTCAGAGTTAATTTCAGGTAATTTCGAGGACGAAATTTCTTTCTAGAGGGGGAGAATTGTAATATCCTTAATTATGCCCTAGTAGTCTTGGTGTTAGTGTTGTTGCACTTGAATTATGTATATATGATAAGTTGATAAGAAATTGGAAGAGAATGTTTTTGTATGTGTTTTGGAGAAGAAATTTAGGGTTTAGAGACAAATGTATATGTTGTGTATATGATGATATATATAACATATAAATGGGTCAAAGGAAGAGTCAATGCAAGAAGATATTTTTGTGGAATGTGCAATTACATATAAGGGCTTATATGAGACAAAAAGTTAGTTATATGATTGAGGGCATTTTGGCAATTGCTTGGATAAGATCACTTGGTGGAGATTAAAAGCAAATTTGACTTTGTGTCTTCATCATTTCCTTCTTTCTTTCAAGAGGTGCCGGCTCTCCAAAAACCAAGAGAGAAAGAGAGGTGATCTTGAGGTTTGAAGCAATTTGAAGAAGGAAGCAAGGGTTTTGGTTAAAGATTTGTGGATTTCTTCATCTAAGGTAAGATCTTTTCTTTAAATTCTTCAATTCTTTTGAAGTGGTGTGAGAAAGGAATTAGGGTTTGTTGGTTTGATGATGAGATGAGTTGTGTTTAGTGAAATTCTTTTTCTGTTTTACAATTAGTAAAGGCTGTGACTTGTATGATTTTTAATTAATTATAGAAAAATGTTCTTGAAGTGAATTTTTGATATGTTGTGCCTCTATGAGTCTAGAATGACTGAAAAATATGTTGATTCGATTTTGGAATGGTTATGAGTTTAGAAAGATTATTTTTAGTAGAACTGTTCCAGCAGGTACCTTAACTGAGATAGCTATATTTCGGGATTTTTAATAAAATGTAGAAAAATAATATCCAATTGAATTTTGGATATGTTGTTGCTTAGTGAGTCTAGTATTTGAGAAAAATAATTTGGAACCACGTTGATTGAATTTGATTTATGGAATTCACAAAGTTCAGAACTGCTGCCAGGATGCAGGGCAATTGGGGCAGTCTGGTTAGGTGAACTATTTGACCAAGATTTTGTGTTCAGTTTGATCTGAAATTTTAAAGGAATTATTTTAAGATACAAAAATAAATTCTGTAAAAATTTTAGAATTTTTAATCAAGTAGATTATTTTATACAATTTTTCAAAATAAGGATAAAATGGAGTCTAAAACCAGAATGTATTATTCATATGAATCATATCAATTGTTCTTTGCCCTAATTGCATTGTTGAGATTGAACAATGTTATGTTATGCATTGTGAATGGTTATGTGTTTCATGAATAATATACATTGAAATTGAAATGATAATTCAAATAAGACATGATATGAGACAACGCCATTGTGATTGGCTATGATGATGATATTGAAAGAAAGAAGGCATGTTTGCCTAAATGTGATGAGAATTTGAGAATGGAAATGGTAACTATATAATAAATGAATTGTTTGTTTAATATGTTATTCAGTTTCAGAGTTCTGGATTTGGGTGGCATGCCTAAGAAATGATGAAAGGTAACAGTCTTGCCGGGTTGAGGATCTCCTCATATGTGTTGAGTTGATGGTCCAAGAGACTGGGTCTGTTACACTATGAGAATTGTGAATATAAGATATATGATATGTAAAAGTCTTGCCGGGTTGAGGATCTCCTCATATGTGTTGAGTGATGGTCCAAGAGACTGGGTCTGTTACACTATCCATGGATAGAGATATATGTATATACATTGCCTACGGGCGTGATTATTGTGACTATGAACCAAATCAGTAACTCTGAACTCTGAATATCATATTAAATACTTGTTGGGCCCATAGGTGTCAAGGTTATATGAATGTCCTAAATAATGTTATGAGTTAATGAAATGAGATGTTGGTTATTGAGTATGATTGAGTAATGTTGAATGTGGAAAGATGTTGAAATGTGGTATACTCATATGACTATGATTTGTGAAATGCATAATTATGTGTTAACTTTATATTTATGATGTTGATCTTATCAATAACATATGTGGCATTGCATTACATTTAAGCATACCATTAACATGTTTTATCTTACTAAGTCGTTGGCTTAGCGCGATAGTGTTTAATCGCGCAGGTAATAGAGTGGATAGAGTTGAACCCGAGAGTTCATCAAGACCAAGTGAGAGTAGACCTTGTTGAATCCATTTTTGGAGCTTAAAGATCAGAGCAGACTTGCCAATCATGTATATTTCTTTATATTTTGTAAAGAAATGTTTAGTATGTAAATATGTAAATATTTTATAACTTCCGCTGTGTAATATTTAAATATAGGGGTTGTCACAAAACCTTTATTTTATGTTGCACTAGAAGTGTAAATTCTTTTTGCAGGTTGTAGTTGAGGTTACAAGGGGGATTTATTGGGAGTGTACTGAGAATGATTTTGTTTGCATTGGTTTGTGTAAAATGTTTTTAAAAATAAGAAAAAAACCGGTTTTGTCGACACTTGGGACTCAATTTTTAGGCGAAACTATGGCAAAATTTTTGTAAAAAAAATCGGAACTAAAATTTGACTAAGTAAAATTGGTAGCAACATTAGGTTAGTGTGGCGCCTCTACTCAGCTTACACATGTAGGTCGGGAAGGGGTGTTACACATGAAGAACAATATTTCTTCATCTACTCAAGAAGTGTGTGGAATCTGTGGGACATTTGGGCATGGAGCAAATATATGTCCCTCTGCATATGAGTCTTTTGGGAATGAAGCTGAGCAAGTTAATGCTATGGGGGGATTTCAACCAAGAGCCAGAAATGATCCTTACTCCAACACTTACAATCCTGGTTGGAGGAGTCACCCCAATTTTTCCTGGACAACAAATAATGCTCAACAGCCCTTCCATTTGCTCCAGAGACAGAACCAACAACAGGGCCAATCCTCAAATCAAGGTCAGACTAAGAGAGAGAGTTTGGAGGAAAGCTTACAGGCTTTTATCCAAGTCAGTGCTAAAAATCAGGAGATGAACAACAAGAGGCTGGATTCCTTGGAAGCATCTTTTAAGAAGGTGGAGACCCAAGTGGGGCAACTTGCACAACAGATGCAGATTCAATAAAAGGGGAAGTTCCCAAGTCAACCTGAGCAGGCACAGGCAGTGACTGTTCTTAGGAGTGGCAAGGTAATTAATAATAATATTCAAAATAACTCTGTGAATGCAGGTGAGCAAGAAAAGAAAAAGGAAAGAGAATTAGAGAACAAAGGTGCTGAAGAAGGATCAATGGAGAAGTCCCCTACACCAGATTTGCACAAGGCAAGCAATCCATACCGGCCACCTATACCATTCCCTAGCAGGTTGAAGGATGATAAAAAAGATAAGCAGTTTTCAGATATCTTCAACATGCTATCTAAGGTAAGTATTAGTTTACCCTTACTTGAAGCAATTAAGAACATGCCGGCTTATGCTAAATTCTTTAAAGAACTGAATACCAAGAAAAAAAGGTATGAGCCGAATGAAAAGGTGATAGTTTCTGAGGTAGCTAGTGCTGTTTTGCAGCATAAACTACCTCCTAAGCTAAAGGATCCTGGAAGCTTTATTATTCAAATTGCTATGGGGAATGGAAAATGTACTGATGGCATGTGTGATTTGGGAGCTAGTGTGAATTTAATGCCTTACTCTGTGTACCTTGACTTAGAATTAGGGGAACTTAAGCCAACAAAAATGGTGTTGCAATTAGCTGATAGATCTCTTAGATTCCCGAAAGGGGTTATAGAAGATGTGTTAGTTAAAGTTGGTGGTTTGATAGTACCTGTGGATTTCATTGTTCTTGACATGGAGGTAAGTAATTCTTCACCATCTGCACACACCATTTTGCTGGGTAGGCCTTTTATGGCGACTACCAATACTTTGATAGATGTTAAGAATGGAAAATTATCAATGACTGTTTTGGGACAAACTGTGGAATTTTCTATTTTTAACACTTCTCCTATTCCTACAACTGCTTTATATGAGGATTGTTCTTTCATTGATTGTGTTGATGCAGTTATTTCAGATGTTTTCTTGCAGACAGGTTCCTCTGATAAATTAGAGCTGGCATTGACTTTAGAGAGTGATGTGGATATTTTTGATGCAGAAATAGCCAGTTGTCTTGAGACTTTAGAGGGTACTGAAATAGAGGAGCTTAAGGAGAACCCAATTTTTGAACCTTCCCCCATTGAAAAAGAAGAGAAGAACCCCTCACTAGAGTTAGAGCTGAAAAGAGTTACCTAAGAACCTGAAATATGTGTTTTTAGGGGATAACAACACTTTACCTGTGATAATATCTAGTGAACTTAGTGAAGGGGAGGAGATGAGGTTAGTGAGTGAGCTTAAAAGATTGAAGAGAGCAATAGGATGGGGATTGAGTGACATCAAGGGTATTAGCCCTTCCATGTGCATGCATAGAATCACTTTAGAAGAGGGAGTTAAACCTGTGAGGGAGACCCAAATGCGACTTAACCCAAATATGAGTGAAGTGGTTAAGAAAGAGGTGCTCAAATTACTGGATGAAGGAGCAATATATCCAATTGCTAATAGTGAGTGGGTGAGCCCAGTACATGTAGTTCCTAAGAAATCTGGAATCACTGTGGTGAAAAATGAGAATAATGAGTTGGTTCCTACTAGGACTACTACTGGGTGGAGAATGTGCATTGATTATAGGAAGTTGAACAATGCTACAAAGAAAGATCATTTTCCTCTTCCTTTTATTGATCAGATGTTAGATAAACTTTCTGGGCACTCACATTATTGTTTTCTGGATGGCCTTTCAGGTTACTATCAGGTACCAATAGCTTCAGAAGATCAGTCAAAGACAACCTTTACTTGCCCTTTTGGGACTTATGCATTTCGACGTATGCCCTTTGCCTTGTTCAATGCACCTGCAACTTTTCAGAGATGCATGATGTCTGTCTTCTCAGATATGATCGATGATTTTATTGAGGTATTTATGGATGATTTTTCTGTTTTTGGTAATTCTTTTGATAATTGCCTCAATAAACTTGTTCGTGTGCTTGAGAGATGTATTGAATGTAACCTCACTTTAAGTTGGGAA
The DNA here is from genome assembly GCA_947685225.1 of Garcia nutans. Classification (NCBI taxonomy): domain Eukaryota; kingdom Viridiplantae; phylum Streptophyta; class Magnoliopsida; order Malpighiales; family Euphorbiaceae; genus Garcia; species Garcia nutans. Next base: position 34,784,692 of record CANTUV010000013.1, read on the forward strand.
AAGAGTCATTTTATGGTTACTCAGGGCATTGTCTTAGGTCATGTGGTGTCGAGTAAAGGGATTGAGGTGGATAAGGCTAAAATTGAATTGATTGCTAAGTTACCCCCACCTACCTCAGTTAAGGGAATAAGAAGTTTTCTAGGGCATGCAGGATTTTACAAGGAGGTTTATTAAGGATTTTTCCAAAATACGCCAACCTTTGTGCCATTTATTGGGGAAAGATGTTCCATTTGAATTTACAGCACAATGCATGCAAGCTTTTAATTCCCTTAAGGAAAAATTGACTAGTGTACCTGTGATTGTAGCTCCTGTCTGGTCTTTACCTTTTAAAATCATGTGTGATGCATCTAATCATGCAGTAGGAGCTGTTCTTGGGCAAAGGGTTGACAAATACTTGAGAGTAATTTATTATGCCAGTTTAACCCTGAATAGTGCACAAATGAACTACACCACAACTGAGAAGGAAATGTTAGCTGTTGTTTTTGCTTTAGACAAATTTAGAGCATATTTAATTGGGTCAAAAATTATTGTGCATTCTGATCATGCAGCTCTTAAATATCTATTAACAAAATAACATGCTAAACCGCGCTTAATTAGATGGGTGTTGTTGTTGCAAGAGTTTGATTTCCAAATCAAGGATACTAAGGGTAGTGAGAATGTTGTTGCTGATCACTTATCCAGATTACCCTTCTTTAGTGAAAATCTTGCATCTGATAACATTTATAAAAATTTAGAAGAATTTCCTGATGAGCATCTGTTTGTGGTGATTAATGCCCCTTGGTTTGCAGATGTTGCTAACTATCTTGCTTGTGGTATTTTGAGATCTAACATGTCCTTTCAGGAAAATAAATGGTTTCTACACTTGAGTAAGTTTTATTTTTGGGATGAACCTTATCTATTCTGCATATGCAAAGATGAGATAGTTCGCAGGTGTGTAGCTGAGGAAGAACAATTGAGTTTCTTCAATTTTGTCATGACCTTCACTGTGGGGGTCATTTTGGAGGAAGAAAGACTGCAGAAAAGGTGCTTCAAAGTGGTTTTTACTGGCCTACTTTATTTAAAGATGCTCAAGACTATTGTAAGCACTGTGATCGTTGCCAAAGAGTAGGTAACATTGGGAGGAGGAATGAAATGCCCCTTCAGTCATATATTGTTGTTGAACTGTTTGATGTGTGGGGAATAGACTTCATGGGTCCTTTCCCCAAGTCCTTTGGTTATGAATACATTTTAGTTGCTGTTGATTATGTTTCCAAATGGGTGGAGGCAATCCCCACCCGTACTAATGATGCTAATATTGTTGTTAAATTTGTGAAGGAAAATATTCTTAGCAGGTTTGGCACACCAAGGGTGATAGTCAGTGATGTGGGGAGTCATTTTTGCAACAGGCTTTTTGAGAAATTAATGCACAAATCTGGTGTGAAGCATAAGGTGGCAACCCCATACCATCCACAGACTTCTGGGCAAGTGGAAACATCCAACAAGCAGCTAAAAGGAATTCTGGAGAAAATAGTCAACACATCCAGGATGGATTGGGCAAGCAGATTGCATGATGCACTATGGGCATATCGGACTGCTTTCAAAACTCCTCTAGGTATGAGTCCATATCGATTGGTGTTTGGAAAAGCTTGTCACTTACCAGTGGAGTTGGAGCACAGAGCATATTGGGCAATCAAGACTCTGAATTTGGACTTGGACAAAGCAAAGAGAGAAAGATTTCTGCAAATTTCAGAGTTAGATGAGCTGAGGAATGAGGCTTATGAGAGCTCGAGAATTTACAAGGATCGCACTAAAGCACTTCATGACAGAATTATAGTGCGAAAGACATTGAGTCCAGGTATGAAGGTTTTACTTTTTAACTCACGACTCCGTCTTTTTCCAGGTAAACTCAAGTCTCGATGGAGTGGTTCTTTCGAGATAACTCAGGTATATCCTTCTGGTGCAATTGAATTACTTAACTCTAGAACAGGTGAGACTTTCAAAGTGAATGGACAGAGAGTTAAGCCATACAATGAAGGATTTCAGGAAGTGAGGGTCATTGACAGTACTTTGATTCATGATTCCTAGGCCTTGCATGATGTCCAGCTATATGACATTAAAGAAGCGCTAAATGGGAGGCAACCCATCGGTTTGCATTTATTTTTTTGTAGTTGTAATTTTAAGTTTAGCGAGTTTTGATTTATGTTCGGTTTCAATAAATAGACTGTGCTTTGATCGGTTTTTCTTTACTTTGTGTTTCAGGGTGTTTAAAGAAGAGGGTTTGCAAAATCGTTGAATAAAAAAAATGTTAAAAGTGAATAAAAAGGCAGTAGGTGACACGGCCAAAGGACTTGGCCGTGTCCCTTGGCCATGTCACACACTGGACACGGCCAAGCTTTTTCATAAAAAAAAAACATTGATTGAAATTGATCATTTTGCAAATTTTATACAGAATTGGACACACCCAGGGGACACGGCCAAGTCACCTGGCCGTGTCCCCCAAAATCATTAGACACGGCCGTGTGCTCTCCATCTGGCCGTGTCCCTCCACTTTCACACACCAACACGGCCAAGTCAACACACACACGGCCGTGTCACCTCAATTTTTGATTTTTAAAAACCCGATTTTGCCCAGTTCTTTTCATAAATCCCTAAACTTTTCTATCTTCGTCTCTCTCGTTCTCTCGCTCTCTGTAATGCCAAAACCCTTGATTTTTATTTCAAAACTTTAGATCTTCCATTAAAACTTCAAATTTCTTCAACAAAACTTGAGATAATCACTTGAAACTTCCTCTTTACTCATATAATCTTGATTTAATTCAGTTTTGGGTGTTAATTTTTCAGATCTCAAGATGCCAAGAACTAAAACTGTCTCACACCGCAAGAAGAAGAAATCTAATACCTAAGGAGCTTCTTCCTCTTCCTCAACTTTATCTTTAAAGAGGGCAACTCTTTTGGCTCGAGGTTTTTTCCTGACAAGGTATGTGAATGACGAATCTTTAGATGCTTTGCAAATTAGAACTACTTTTTATAGATATGTGCAATATCTTGGGTGGGAGACTCTAGTATCATTGAGACCTTTGCAGTTTGAGGAGCTTACCCTAGAATTTTTGACAACTCTTAAGGTGGAAAGAGATGATAAGAAAATCTGCAGGAGACTGATGTTTAAATTAATGGGTAAATCATTTGTGCTTACTATTGATCAGTTGAATGATATCTATGGTTTTCATCAGCATGGGGAAAGATCGATACCCAAAGATTTTAGACAACAATTTGCTTGGGGAGCCTTAGGCTCGGGTACTTATGTGGTCAAATCGGCCAAAGCATCTAAATTATGGAATCCTACTTTGAGATATTTGCACAGGTTTATGCCATGTGGGTTCTTTGCTCGGAAGGAGAGCCCGGGTGTGGTTGAGTCAAGTGAGTTATTTTTCTTGGATTGTGTTTTGAATGAAATGAATATTAGTGCCGGCTATTGGTTAGCCGATATTTTTGACACTGTAGCTAATAAAAGGAAGGGGGCTATTTGTGTTGGAGGATTGATCACTACATTAGCAGTAGCCCTGGTTGAGGATTTTGACCCGAGTACTACTCGGATGACCCGTATTTTGGGTAATGATTCCTTGGATTTAGCTACCCTTGAGAAGATGCACATGGTAGTGCATAGGAGAGGGACTTTTGTGATGCCTTCAGCTGAGCCTGAAGCACCGGGGGACAGGCAGAAGAGAGCCTGGGTTGAAGAGGAGTCAGATTCGGATTCTTTAGGTCTAGATGAGGATGCTCCGGTCTCGGAACATCAAGAGGTACTTCTGAGGATTGAGGCCCTGGAAGGCAAAGTGGATCGACTGGATAGCAAGGTGGACCGTAACCATGCTGAGATCTTACAGTAGATGGAACAGATTAACAGTAACCTTGCGACGATCTTGAGTCTCCATCCCTCAGCTGCATCATCTTCCCGCCCACATTTTCCATAGATTTTCAGTCCTTGCTTTATTTTATTTAATGTACTTTTGTTTTATTTTTCATTTTTGTTTTAATGTTAACGTTTTGTATTTGGATATTTTATTTTTATATTGTACTCTTATTTTTGAACTTTTGTGTTTGTGATGGAAAGCTAGGATTTTGCCTCACCAGGTACGATGGAAGACAGGTTTTCCTTTGACTCTTTTTATTTATTATTCTTGTTTTACATTGAGGACAATGTAAATTTTAAGTGTGGGGTACTCTTTAAGCTTTCCTTTAATTCTTGTTTTGCTTATTGTGGTTGTTTTGTTTATTATGTTTGTTGTGCATGGCATAATTGTTGAAAATTTATTGATCTTTTCTTTAATTCTAGCATTATAGTTGAGACTTTGGTATCAACATAGAAATGAGCATTTGAATTCATTCGGGATTAATTTTCGTATTCTGCAATTCATGACATATAAATCTTTGTGAACCCACCTGTGTGAGTTTTGAGCCTCATAAAATTTGATATTTTTGTCAATTGTTTTTTTTTCTTAAGTGTGCACCTTCATGATGTTGCATCTCTAGAGTTTGCTTTTGCATACTTATTGAACTCACATTATGATTTAATCTCAAGTTTTAAAATGATGAAGGCAAATTAGGTTAGCCCCTTTAGCTTAAAGAGACTTCCCTTTATATTGATTTCCTTAGTGAGCCAAGTTGGGCCATTGACCGTTTCTTGTTTGATTAACACAATTCTCAAGTTAACATGTTCTTATTATCATCATACCTATGCATTAAGGAATGGAGTTGTATGATTTGACAATAGGGTAGTTTATTTCAAGTGTGGGGTAAGTAAAAAAAAAAATGGAATTCCTAATTGAGGGTTGAAATGCATACTTTGCATATTGTATTTGATTAAGAGTCATTATTCTTTTCCTCTACATTTTAAGCTAGATGTTCCATGTAAGTTTATACTTTGTTTATATATATTAAAAAAAAAACTAAATAAAAAAAAAGAAAAAGAAAAAGTGAAAATAAAACAAAAAGAGATATATATATATTCAAAGTTCATATATTTTCTAGCCTTAGAGGAATTTTGACTCATGTACTTTTTTTTTAGTGTGCAAGTATGTAAGATTGTTAAGGGTTGGTGAGTATGCTATTTAAGGAGTTATGAAATTCTTAGCAAGAGTAGTGTCTAATTTAGATACTCCATTTCTTGATGCTCCAGCTTAAATGTCTTTTCTCACATCTTACCTTAGCCCCATTACATCCAAATAAAAGACCTTCGGGTTATTTCTTGAGAAAATCAGTGAGGGAGATTGGATAATTAAGCAAGTTTATGGCAGTATGCACTCATGAGTGGTATGAGTGATTAACCTTTGAAATCGAGTGTAACACTTAGTTGAGAGATAAGATTTGTATGTTTGGATTAATGAATGAGTTAAGAAAATCCTTGATTAAAGGAAATTGCAATTATTTATGTCTGACTCTTTAAGTATTTCATCTATATGCTGGAATTTTAGTTAAGGTTGTTTGAGTTTTTAATTTATGCCATGTGAATTTGCTTGAGGACAAGCAAAGTTTTAAGTGTGGGGTAGTTGTTTTATTAGTTTTTGTTATAGTTTTGTGTCTTGTTTGTTATGTTAATTATTGTTTTATTTAGGTATTTTGTTAGTTTTAATCGGTTTGTTTAGTGTTTTCTTTAATTGTGTAGTTTTAGTTTATTTCTGTGTTTCTGTCATTTTTGATTTAATTTTTAGTATGTGTTTATGTTTTGTTGGATATTGTTTATTTAATTCTTGTTTAAGTTTTGTTTGCCAGTTTTGTGTTAGGTTAAAACAGCAAGGAAACAAATTGAAGATGAAATGGGTAGAAGCTAACACAGGCAGAGGACACGGCCAAGTCACTGGCCGTGTCCCATACTAAGTTAAAAGGAAGAGAAAGTCCCAGTAGCAGACACAAGCAAGGGACACGGCCAAGTCATGTGGCCGTGTCCCTCCAAAGAAGCCCAACACGGCCAAGTCATCTTGACTTGGCCGTGTCTCACTTGGTTCCAAAGGCAAAGACGAAGCAAATTTCACAGAGGCGACACAAGCAAGGGACACGGCCAAGTCATGTGGCCGTGTCCCTCAAACATGGTGCAACACGGCCAAGTCACTTCTGACTTGGCCGTGTCACTCAACTAAAGAAGAAAGAGGAGAGAAACAAACAAAGGTGGACACCTGCGGGGGACACGGCTGTGTCTTGTGGCCGTGTCCCTCCAACAAGCTCTCACATGGCCGTGTCCCTCATCACCTGGCCGTGTCCCTCATGAACCAAACGCGCACCGAATTTTAAAGCCGACGTTTCGTATAAAAGCAAAAAGAAAGCTAGGTTAAAGGGGTTGTTGACGATTTGGAGAATTGTTTTTTTTTGAGCCGTCAGAGATTAGAGCTAGGGTTTTAACATTTATTTTCTTAATTTTGATTTCACTTTGGATAAAAAACTAGCGAGATTAGATTGTTTATGCCAGTGATTCATTTTTCTTGCAAGATTTTGAACAAGAGATTCTTCAGAAACTTCAAGGAGCTGTAACTTGGTTTTGTTCTCGAACTTATTCACTTTATTTTTATTGAATGGATATTATCATGTCTATTTGGATTTCTTTAAACATTAATGAGATGAATATGTTTGATTGCATTATGAACTAATTTAATCTAGTCTAGGGTTTGTATGGATCTGCTATGATTGTATGAATTGGTTATTCTCTTAACTAATAATTTCTTTTGCCTTTATTGAATGAAATATTGTTAACATATAATTGATTGGCCACCAATTGTGTGTTTTAGGTATTAGATGATGGATTGAGAGATGAAGTCTAATGCTGGAATAATTCAATTAAGGACTTAGGTGAATTAGAAATATAACCTATTAAAAAGATTGTTTCAATTATAACAAGATTAGTTGTAAGAGGTTTGAATGCGAGAGCTTATTTCCTTGACTCAATTAATTAAGTTGTTTAGATTTAATCTTAGAAATTAAATTAGTTAAGTGGAATAACCGTTCATACATATATGTAGTAGAGAAGTGCAAACCCTAGACCCTTTTATCAAGTGAATCAAAACATCAGTTCTTGTTTACTTTTATCGTTTTAAACTTCAATTAAACCTTTTCATTACTTTGCAATTTAAATCTCTTTATTACTTGTTAAACATAATCTGATAAGCAATTAACCACTTTAGCTTCCTTGAGAGAATGACCTTGGGGCGATCAACTTTGCTACAGCTACCTCGTATACTTGCGAGTGACGCTTTGTGGTAGAGTTAATTTGAGCGCAACAGATTGGGTTGGAATAGTTTTTTAAAATTAAAGTATATTAGGACAAAAATTAAAAAATTGGATAGAATTATAAAATTTAAAGTTTAAATTATTAAAGTGAGTAGAATTATGATTTTAATGACAGTGATTTTAATGACAGAAATTAACTTAAAATGTAAATTAGAATTGGTTAATATAGAATTCTAAAGTTAAAGTGCATTAGGGCAAGAAAATGGAAACTTAAAGGAAATGAGATGAATTGATGTTTATTATTTAAAGTATGTGGAAATGTGGTTCTAATACCATATATACACTTACATTTTAGTTAGGTATTGAGTAGATAGTAATTATCTAAATCTAGCAGTGAAGAGTATTTTGGAAAGTGAAGGGGAAAGGGTGATTCTAGCTTTGGATTTGTCTTGGATTAAGTTATATACATACTTTGATAAGTTATAATATATTTGGATTCAAATTAGCTTAGCACATTTTGATAGTAAATGTGCCATGCTACTATGTTATTTGAGCTTTCAAATTTATTGCATTGTTGATTGTTAAATGATATTAAATGCATGATGTGCATTATGTTAGGCCATTGTAATGGCTAAAATGAATAATATGTGATAATTCTGGCAAGAGTGAAAATTCCCAAAGTATATGGGTGGTGAAGTCACATTGTAGATGTGACATATAATATTGAAAATGTGATGAGTTATGGATAAATTAAGTTAATTAAAATGACTATGGAAAAGAAAAGAGTAAATGGGGCAATGTGTAGAAAATTTATTATGAAAAATGTGATATAATGTGTGTTAGCCTTGTATCGTGTCTTATTCCAGAGAATTATGTTGGTGTTATTGATATGATGTGCCTACGAGCTAGACACTGAGCATCAGTATGATATGATGTGCCTTTGGGCTAGACACTAGTATCATTTATGGATGATATTTGCCTTCAGGGCTAGACACAGAGGTATCAATAGAGGACGGTTGCAACACTTGGATCCCTGATGTCACAATAAACTATAACAATATCTTTGGAACATGAATACTATATAAGTTTGTTTGGGCCCAAAACATGTTTTTACAATTTTTTGATGATTTGTAAAAGAATGTATATGCATAAGGATAACACTCATGTTATGTTTTAGAAGAGGCTCATAATGCGTTGTTTTAAGTATTTTATTTCATTATCAAAGTATATACCACCAGGTTATTAGCTTAACGTGATTTGTTTATCATGCATATGACTGGGTTGAGTTAGAGAGCCCTGCTAGACCTGACCAAGTCTAGGATTTTTAAGATTTTACTAGAAGATTTTATACTGTTAAGGACTAGAGCCGGTTGCTGTCATGTAAACTTTTATGTCATGATATTTAATATATTTATGTACATTATGTTTGTATATATGAAATGATGTAAATTTTAAAATGTTTGTACTAAATGTGTAGACTTGGTAAAGTTTTATACATATTGATATATATATATATATACATATTTGAGTATTTGCTAAAATTTTTTAGAATGGAGTATTGGATAAATGTGGACCTTTGGAAGTGCATCTTTCTTTGAAGGTTGTATTAATTGATTTTTGGGAATGTCCGAAATATAGATAAAACTCTGACAAAATTTTTTCAGAGATTTTTCTTTAAAATTTGTATTTTGGTTATTAAATCATTGAAGTATATACTTTTTTTTTCTTACTAAAATGTTTATTGTAAAGTCTAAAATATTTTCTTATAATTATGAAGATTTTTGAATTAAAAGAATTGGGACATTCTTGTATTCTGTATACATATTATATTATATGAAATATATGTATTGTATGTATACAAGGTATAAGAATGTTACTTTCTCTCCTGAAAATTGATATTGTTTAGAAGAACTCATGAGGAATTCAAAACACTTAATTAATTAACTATGGCTGGAGGTTAGTACTCAATCTTTTAATGATTTCCACTTTAAGTTAATATTATTAGTGTAAACATTGGGATTTTGGTTTACATGTGGTATCAAAGCATAATTTTTCTTTGCCTCATTTTATTTGATGTTAGTTTTCAATTTTAACATTTATGATGCATGTTGGTTTATGGGTATGATTGATAGGTGTTTCATAGATTAATATGCCACATGACCATTAAAATGTGAATAATTTTTTATTCTTTAAAAGGTATTGAATCGACTAAAAAAATGGAAGTTCCTGCCTGTGGGTTGATGACCTTTTGAAATAATTATTATAATTTGAGTGTTCTAGCATACTGTAATTGTTTGAATGGAGAGTCTTGATTTTTGGAATATGATCATAATTGGCCATATATTTGGTCATATTCTGTTCAATTTTTTCCCTTGCCATGTTATGTTTATGGTTAAAATTCATTACTTATTTAACAAAAACAGAAATGTTATTGTAGTTATTGAAAATACATTTTCAATGGAAATTATCTATGATTTAGTGTTTTCTTGTTTAAAATTATGAGGCGTTATTGCCATGTGTTCAGTTTTTATTATCTTTCATTGGAAGAGATATGGAATTTTTGTATCACACCTCTTAATTAAAAAAATCATTTTGTGGAAGTGGACTTATCTTTGATTATAAGATAATTAACGATTATGTAAGGAATTAGACTATATTAATTTTGTAGTCATTGATAGTAAAGTCCATAATTAAAGTTTATACTTATTGAATAGATTAAGATATTATGGAAGTAATCAATTTATATTATATTTAGCAAATGTCTTGAATATATTGCAAGTTGATGTCATGTGATTAGTATGTAATATTAAGGAGTAGCCACAACATTCTTATTATTAAAATAGATACATCAAGTATTTAAATAAAATTGTTAATAAATTGAATTGTTTAAATGACATCAAATTCTAATTATATATATTAATATGATAATTTTACCCCACATGGAAATTATTATATTTTTTTATGTTTAATTAGGATGAAATAGTAAAATTATTTTAGTTTTAGTTAGCCCATAGGTGCTAAAATTACGTATAATTTGCTAGTTTCATCTTAAAGGATAAGGAATCTATTTTGTGGTAAAGACTTTACCCATTAGTGGATTTTAATGACATATTGATTCATGTTTGAAATTTGATTTATCTTATATTGGCAAGCTTATCATTATTATTTGATGGATTATGCCTCATTATATAATTAAGTAAGCATGTTTTGTAATGATTAAGATTTTAAACAGGAAATTTTTTAATTAATATTGAAAAATTAATAGTGTATAGTGATAAAAGTAATATGGATAAATGCTATAAGCATAAAATAGTGAATAGTATATCTCAAAATTTACTGAAGAGATTATTTTTACAGTTTTACGAGACTAAATATTGAATTAGAATCAAAGGATAATAAAGAGGATGCACCATAGTTAAAATGAGATTGGCCACACTAAATTAAATATATTATATATAGTTGTGTGTGGACATGTGTGTGTGTGTGTAGAGTCTTCTTCTCCTTTCTCCCATCTTCCACGCCAAACACCATCACCTCTACCATCTTTCTTATTTTCTTCATCTTCCTTTCTTCAAATCAAATAAAATTGAGAGTATATTATATATGATTATAAATTTTTAAAAGAATAAGCTAGAAAATGTGATTATCAGCAAGTTATCAAAGAAAAAGAGGGAAAAGAGAGAAGAAGAGAGAAATTGAAAAAGGTATGTGCTTATGCATTGTACTGTGCAAATAATTAAATTTCTATGAGTTTGAATGTTTGAATTGATTGATTGAGTCATTTATAATGAATTATTTCTTGAAAATATTGATTAAATGGACTGATGAGTGAAAAATGAATTAAAAGAACTTATATGTGGTGAGTTTGATTCTTAATTCAATATTTATAAGAATTGGGTAGTTTGATGTTGTTTTAGCCGTAAGTCATATTTGAAGGTTTGATTAATTGAAGTTTGAGTAAAGTATTAGATGCAAACTCTTTTATGTTAAAAAAATTTGGATTTGATTCATTATTATCATGGATTTTGAATATATTGAGTTAAAATGATTAAGTGTGCGAAATGTAGAATTTTTGCCTGACATGGCCAGTGACACGCCCATGTCAGTGGGTGTGTCATAGTTACTGAAATGTAAAATAAAGGACACGCCCAGTGACATGCCCATGTCATTGGGCGTGTCATTTGAAGAAATTTGCCCAAAATGTCTCTTTTTCTTGTGTTTCATCCGTGATTTCGGCATAAATAACTATAAAGCCTTAAAGTGTAAAGGATTTTTGAAATCAACCCTATCAAGTAGTGTAATAATTTTGAATATATGATAAATATGTGTCATACCAAGTGTTGATCAAAGAGTTGTTCCATTGAAGTGATATACATAATTCAATGTTAATTAAAACAAATGAATTACCCAAATCATACTGATTTTAGATCTAGTTTTGGATTGAATGGTTAACTAGAGGAAGGATAGCAATAGTGATAGTGTTCACCTCATGCCATTAATAGACACATTGTGTTATCAGTGGCAGTGGACATAATTGCCATTATACATTCTTGATATTTGACATTAAAATTGCTACACTAACATGTTATCCAAATCTATGATCAGAGTTTAGTATGTATGGGCATATTTATAAAGTTATCTAAATTGAAAATATATGTGAATATGACGTTGTGAATAATGAAAGAAACGTAAAATAATAATATAAGTCAATTACTTGAAATCGACTTACTGTGTTACAATATAAAAGTGATTGGTAATGTATATATTAAGGTTTATAAGTGAAAGTTCTAATGCACAGAATAGAAATGTTATGCTCAAGTTATTAAATTGATCAATAACTTTCTGAGTGTTATACTGATTGAAAGCGTATATAATGATATAAGATACAAAGTGCTCCAAAGTATAGTACTAAATTTAAGTGCAAAAATTATAGATTGAATGAAATTATTCTATATATGAAACTGAAAAGTAAGACTTACTGAAAAATAAATAAGTGTAATATAAGCAATGTTAACAAATGAAAAAGTAAGTCTTAAATAAAATGATTCAAAAAGAGAAAAGTTGCAATCCCAAAAGTGTAGTGTATCATGATAACTTTTATAGAGTTAAAGTTATTATTTTGTGTAATCAAAATATTATGTTGGTTTGTTATTGAAAATAGTTAAAATATTAAAATATTTCTTAAAACTATGTTATTACTATATTTCCATAAGTATTTTCCTTTAATATTAAGTGATAAAATATGTTTATACAAGCATCACTGAGCTTTGCTTAGCGTGTTAGAATAGTTTTCTGACACGCAGATATCAGGTCATCGGAGCAAGTTAGGATGTGAAATTAAAGATCTCAGGAAATTACCTATAGTACATATAGAGATCTTTTGTATATTATACTCGTAAGTTATGAAATGAATATATACAATTTAATTTGGCTATTTGAGAGATTGTACAAATTTATAAACATGAAAGAAATATATATATTTAGAAGATTAAGTTTGAGATTCTAGTGAATGATTATCAAATAAAGCAATGTATTGTATATTTATTTGTTTTGATGAACTTATGATGTTTATCTAATTTTTAATTACTATTTGGATTATTGGAGATATTGGAGATTGGTTTAAATATTGGATTTATAAGTGTTGTATTATAGAGATTGTATTATTATTATTATTTGAAGATTTTTTTAGTAACGTTTTGAAAGGAAACTTTGTCAATGAATTGATTAGAGCACTGACAGTATATCGAATAACATTCTCTGATGGTTTTAATGAGAATTGTTAGGGGATGTTACATGTTTTATTATCTGTTTGCAATTGTTCAATCTTTGATATTATATGATGAAAAACTTGAATTTCCTTTTCTAAGTGGTGACAACTACAAGGTGTGGAAGGAGAATATTCTTCTTCATTTGGGATGTAAGGACCTTGACTATGCTCTTTGAAAGAAAGAGCCACATGTACCTATGAAAACTAGTACACTTGCAGAAAATTGCTTTATATAAACATTAGGAGTGATCAAATCGCTTGAGCATGATGTTCATTAAATAAAAAATTAATACTAGTATTCGTGGGTTAATACCTGACTGTGCAAAAGTCAAGGATTTTATGAAGGCTATTGATGAATAATTTGAGTCTTTCAGATAAGGCATGAGCTAGCACCTTGATGGGTAAATTGTCATCAATGAAGCTCACTAGCACTATAGGTTTGCGCGAGCACATTATGCAAATGAGGGATATTGCTGCACAATTAAAGTCTTTGCAAATTGAGATTTTCAAGTCTTTTTTAGTGCACTTGATCTTGAATTCTGTCCTTACTCACTATAGACCATTTAAAATTTCTTATAATAGACATAAAGAAATGGTCAATCAATGAGTTCTTGACTATGTGTGTCCAAGAGGAAAGGAAATTAGCTCAAGAGATTGGTGAAAGTGCACATATGGTGACACATGGTAGGAATAAAAGACAAGCCAATAATATGAAAGGGAAAGGTAAAATACCTATCTGTATTAAAACAAAGGAGGCTCTCAAGTGTTTCTTTTGTAAAAAGAAAGGACACGCAAGGAAAGATTGCCCTAAGAGAAAGGCTTGGCTTGAAAAGAGAGGTAATCTCATATCCCATGTATGTTATGAATCTAATATGGTTGATGTTTCTCATACCACATGGTGGATTGATTCTGGTTCTATAATCCATATTTCTAATACCAGGTAGTGTTTTCTAAAACAAAGGAAGCCAATGGACAGTGAACAAAACATCTATTCTGGAAATCGGATGCATTCACATGTTGAAGCTGTTGGAACATATAGACTAGTTTTGCAAACTAGATATATTTTAGATTTAGAAAAAAACCTTTTATGTTCCTAGTTTGTCTAGAAATTTAATTTATGTTTCAAGACTTATACCATTATGTTTTTCTTTTAATTTTTCTAGAACTGCTGTACATTAATAAAGAATTCTATTATTGTTAGAAATGGTACAATGGATGATGGTTTATTTAAAATTTATCTAAATAATAATGTTTCCAATGATGTAATGGTCATGCATGGTGACACTAGCATTAAGCGTAATATTATGGATGAGAAATGTTCTATATTATGGCACCAAAGATTAGGACATATCTGTATTAAGAGAATCAAAAGGTTAGTAAAGGATGGAGTTTTGGAAACTCTTGATTTTACGGACTTTGATTCATGTGTTGACTGCATTAAAGGAAAGCTAAACAATAAGTCAAAGAAAGGTGCAAAGAGGAGTTTTGAAAATATTAGAAATCATACATACATACATTTGTTGTCTTAATATGAATTTAAATGGTCAGAAAAATTTCATTACCTTTATTGATGATTACTCATGCTTTATGCATCTCTACTTGCTTCATAACAAAAGCGAAGCATTGAATGCTTTTAAATATATAAAGTGGAAGTAGAGAAATAATGTGGAAAACAAATAAAAAATTATAAGATTCGATATTGGTGGTGAATATTATAGTAGGTATACAAGGACTGTACAAGCACTTGGTCCATTTACTAAATTTCTTCAAGAGCAAGGTATTATAGCTCAATATACCATGCCTAGCACGACAAATCAAAATGGTGTGGCAGAAAGAAGAAATAGAACTTTAATGGACATGGTAAGAAGTACACTTATAACTCTAAACTTCCTTTATCACTATGGAGTGAGGCTCTTAAAACAACAGTTTATATATTAAATTGAGTTCTAACTAAAGCTGTTTCTAAAACACCTTTTGAATTATGGAATGGTTGGGCACCAAGTTTAAGATACATACGTGTTTGGGGTTGTCCTGTTGAAGTTAGAGTCTATAACCCAAATGAAAGGAAAATGGATCTAAGAATTATTAGTGCATATTTCATTAGCTATGCTAAAAAGTCTAAAGGATATAAGTTTTATTGTCCATCATATACTAGTAAAAATATAGAATCAAGAAATGCTAAATTTCTTAAGAATGGCATGGTTAGTGGGAGTGAAAATTGTATTATTGATACAACTCCTACAATAAATAGTAAACTAGTTATTGATAATACTCATTAAAATATAACACATATTGAATAACCAGTTGTTGAAGCCCCATGTTCTATTGAAAAATACTTCAGTAGATCCAGTTATACAATAACCACAAGTTGTTGATCAATAAACTTCACAAGAGGATGTTGAAATTTCATCAAGAAGATCTATTAGAGCAAGAAAGTCAATAATTTCTACTGATTATGTTGTTTACCTGTAAGAAGCTGACTATGATATTAGCGCTGAAAATGATCTCGTGATGTTTTCACAAGCAATGGGTAGTTGTAAATCTAAATTATGGTATGATGTTATGAAGGATGAGATGGAATCTATGACAAGCAATAAAGTTTTGAATCTTCTACAATTGGCTAACGGGGCTAAGGCTATTGGTTGTAAATGGGTTTTTAAAACCAAGAAAGATTCATTAGGTAACATTAAACCACACAGGGCAAGACTTGTTGCGAAAGAATTCACACAACAGGAAGGAATCAACTATTGAGAAACATTCTGTCATGTTTCAAAGAAGGATTCTTTTCATATCGTCATGGCATTACTTGCTCATTTTTGCTTAGATTTATATCTGATGAATGTAAAAACAACCTTCTTTAATGGTGATTTAGAGGAAGAGGTTTATGTGAAACAACTTGAAGGCTTTGTCTCAAGTGATGGTGAGCATTTGGTTTGCAAACTTAAGAAGTCTATTTATGGACTAAAACAAGCTTCCCATCAGTGGTACTTAAGTTTCATAATGTTATTTCTTCATTTGGTTTTGTTGAAAATGTTATGGATCAATGTATATATCACAAGGCTAGTAGGAGTAAAATTATCTTTTTTGTCTTATATGTAGATGACATTCTACTTTCAACCAATGACTTAGGATTGTTACATTAGGTTAAACAGTTTCTCTACATTTTGATATGAAGGATATATGTGAAGCATCTTATGCCATTGGCATTAAGATTTATAGAGATAGGTCTCAAGGTATCTTGGGCTTGTCTCAGGAAACCTATATCAATAAGGTTCTTGAGAGATTTTGAATTAAAGATTGTTCACCTAGTATAGCAGCTATTGTAAAGGGAGACAGGTCCTTTCTAAATCAATGTCCTAAAAATAACTTTGAAAGAGAGCAAGTTAAAAACATTCCTTATGCTCTAGTTGTTGTAAGCTTATTGTATGCTAGTGTTTGTACTAGACTAGATATTGCTTTTTCAGTTGGAATGTCTGGAAGATATTAAAGTAAACTAGGTTTAGACCATTGGAGGGCTGCAAAGAAAGTTCTAGGATATTTCAACGGACTAAAGATTTTATGCTTACATATAGACAGACAGAAAACTTGGAAGTTGTTGGATATCCTGATTTAGACTTTGTTGGTTATGTTGACTCTCATAAATCAACATTTGGCTATATCTTCTTATTTACTGGAGGAGTTATATCTTAGAGAAGTGCAAAATAATCTTTAATTGCTACTTCTACCATGAAAGCCAAGTTTGCTTCTTATTTTGAGGCATCATCTCATGGTGTTTGGTTGAGAAGTTTCATTTCTGGGATTCTAGTTATTGATTCAATCTTTAAGCCATTAAAGATATATTGTGATAATTTAGGTGATATGTTCTGTGCTAAGAATAATAAAAGGTAAGTCGAAGTAAACACATTGACATTAAGTACTTAGCAGTAAGAAAGCACATCAAGATGAATAAAGTGCTCATTGAACATATTAATACAAGGATGATGATTGCAGATCCTTTAACAAAAGGCATGCCAGTGAAATTGTTTTTAGGATCATGTAGCTCAAACGGGACTTTGTTCTATTTCATCACTTTTTATTTGATGTTACATTTGTAACATATATCATGTAATGAAACTCAAAATTCATGATTTGTCTTCATTTAGTTATGTATACATTCATGATTACAATGAAAAATTTTATGCATGGACCTAGAATAAGCATTTAAGGCTTATTCATTAAGATAAAAGGCATATAAAAGGTTTTTCAAATGAAAGAAAATTACATTGTGATATATAGAAGGTATTACTCATTTATTAAGGACTTACCACTATGATTCATGTAATTTGTTTCTTTTGTTTAAGTGTACCAAGGCTAGTATATTTTTATTTGTGTATACTATGAAGCAATAAATGTTTGGACCAAGTGGGAGAATTGTTGCGCTCGAATTAAGTACTACTACAAGCATCACTCGCAAGTATACGAGGTAGTTGCAGCAAAGGTGATCGCCCCAAGGTCGTCTCACAAGGAAGGTGTAGTTCGTAATAATTTGATTGACAAGTAATTTAAATGCAAGTTCGTGCGTTGATTGGAATGTGATTTTAAAACAATTAAAAATAAAAATAATGGAAGTGATAGTTGTACAAGATCAAATCGATTCTTGGGAAAGTGCCTAGGGTTATAAGTCCATTCAATCAAAGCTCAATTCTCAATTATCCATTAACATAACCTTGTAAATTAATTTGTTTCTTAAGGTTAATTAGTCAATTACCCATCCATTAGTTCTCACATTCATGAATTATCAATAACCAATTATTTTACATTATCAAATTAACAAAACCCTAGAACTTATATTTTTAATTCATTCTTAGGGTAGTCAATTGCATAATTCCAATATCAAATTTCACCTCTCGGTCCTTCATTCAATATCTAGAGATCAATAGGTAGCTAATCTATCAACCTAGCATAAAATCCAATGCAATCAACCAACAACAAGGTACATCAATGGAAATATCAAATCAAAGCATTCAATCAAATCTACTACAAACCCTAGGCATGGGTATTTAGCTCAACATCATCAATTTAAAACATTCATTCAACTCAATATAAATCAAATACAAATTGTTCATTGCTATATCAATTCTCTTAATACAACAAAAATAATATTGAAATGAATTAAAAGAGAGAATATAAAAACCCCTTGTGAAGATGCCAAGAGTTGGATTACTAGTCTTCCTCCTAGCTCCACTTTGATGTATGATGATGAACTCAAGCCCTCTTCAATGGATGATTCTCCTTTGCAACGTGGAATGGAGCTTTCTCAAGTCACCAATCCTTCAATTGATTATGCCTTTGAGAGATGGAATGGAGCTTTCTCAAGTCACCAATCCTTCAATGAAGCTTCTTCAACTTTCAAGAGCTTGTTTAACCCAATTTATCCCAAAGAACCTCAAAGATCTTTTCAATGGAAGATGGAGAAGATGGAGAGGATAGAAATGAAGGTTGAAGATGAAGAACCAAGGAAAGTGTCACTCTCTCCCTAGCCCAAACCGTGTATCCAGCATTCCCCTCCTTCTCATTTCTTTTCTCTTTTTTCGCAAACCCTAGCCGTCTCCCTCTCTTCTCTTTTCGTGTGAAAGAACTTAAATAGATTAAGGGTGACACGACCAAGCTGGATTTGGCTTGGCCGTGTCTCTCATTTTTCTTTGGGACACGGCCAAGCTTGCTGGTCGTGTCCTTCACTGCCTTCTTCTTTCTTTCTTTCTTTTCTTTGTTCTCAAGGGGCGACACGGCCAAGCTTGTGGCCGTGTCATGTGACACGGCCAGTGGCTTGGCCGTGTGGGTGTGTCACCTTCTGTTTGCCATCTTTCCATTTGCTCATTCCTTGTTCTTTGGCTTAGGATGGGACATGGCCAAGCTTGTGGCCTGGCCGTGTCCCTTACTTGTGCCAGCTTCTGCCAAATTTTCTTTCTTTCTTTGGTTTCTTTGGTTTTCCTCCTTAGGTGAGACACGGCCAGTGGCTTGGCCGTGTCAGCTACTGCTTTGAAGTTTCTTTGAGGGACACGGCCAAGCTTGCTTGGGCTTGGCCATGTCTTACTTGATTCATGCTCTTTCTTCATTATTTTGATCATCCAAGGGAGTTTTTACACTTTAACCTAAAACAAACACTTAAAAAAAACTTTAAACAAAAATCAAATGAAACATTAACTAAAAACACATAAAATCACACTAAAAACGAGTACAAAAATGATCTAAACAACTACCCCACACTTAATTCCTTGCTTATCCCCAAGCAAGGCTAAAATCAAAACACACTAACAAGATAAATTTTGTTAAGTTCAAGAGTTATAAAGATGCATCAAGACTTCCTTATCCCTAAATCTGCAATCAATATCAAATCGAACAAAATCGATACCCATGCAATTAAGTGGTTTTCCATGCATAACCTATGTTGTCGCTCCCTCACCAACTTTTACAAGTGTTTGATCATGGTGGTGTTTACACTTATAACAATCAATGAAAGAATATTACCATAAGTTTGCTTATCAATCAAATCTCCACCACAAAATTACAATCAAGCATCAATCAAAAGGTCTTTCTTTTGGTTGTAATGGGGCTAAGGTAAAGGCATGACATTTAGGAAATGTGAGCTTAATAATTAAGTTCAAGAGCACTTTAAGAATGAAGTAACCATTCATATATATATATACCCCAACAATTCCAAAACACCTTACACTCATCTACCCGTTGTCATTAAAGAGCTTTTTAAGGGAACTCACTTATTAAATCTTGCAATGATTATTCCCAAACATATTCCAACCCTTTCAACAAGAACATCAATTATTCTTATTCTTATTTTTTTTATTTTTCTCCTTTTCTTCTTTTTTTAGGGTTTTTAACTAAATAATATAATAGTTTGCAATCTTAAACCTACTAAATTTAACCCCACAGTTAATTTAACACAACGCCCGGCCATAAACACTCTTAAAATGCTCTTGACCTAATGAAAGGGTAAGAGTTTAAACAACAAGGTTCAAGCTGATGGTGTTGTGAAAAAGAAAGAAAAGGAAAAATAAAATAAGCTCAAAATTAGCTAACTAAGGTTAAAAATGGGGTTGGTCTTTTTAAGCCAAAGTGGGTTCACCTATTGCCTTAATCATCTTGATGCCTAATTGAAATTTTTATGTAGTCTTAAAAAGCATGTCAAAGCAAGTTCTGGCAATTCATCAATCAAAGATGTTCACCCACAAAAAGAATAATAAGTTGATGGCTCAATTTCTCACTAGGTTAAAGGCAATGCAAGGAAAAACCAACAAAATTGACAATAAGCACCAATTCTACTCAATTCTCAAATTCATGCTTCAAAAATTCAAAGGTCATCTATCAACAATTTTATAACAATTAAACTTTCAAAAAATTCATTTATTCAAAGAAAAACAAGAAAAACATTAACTAAAACTTAAACAAAAACAAGTTAAAAGTAAAAACACAAAAACACATAATGCACCCCACACTTAAAGATTCACATTGTCCTCAATGTGAGCATGCATCAACTAAAAGAGAGGGTTTAGATGAAACCTAATTTCCACCATTCCTATATGCGATGTACAATGCTCTTTCCACCCATAGTGCAATTGTCGCTCATGTCTGCAGGGATGCATAGCATACAACTCCGAAGGATACCCGATGTATTGCTATGCCTAAGTAGCGTTATTTGAAAACATGTGAAGGTCATCTTAGGGTAATCCTCCAGTGCAATAGGAACTTTGTAAAACCCTTTTTCATTGTGCAACATGGTTCTATCCGTTGTATGCTCTTCTTCATCACCAAGAGTAGAAGAGATGATTTTTGGGGACTCTTTAAGTTCAACCAAATTTGGTTGAATCACTTCTTCATCCACTCTAACAATGTCAAGTCCCATCTCAACAATCTCAGCATCTAAAATTAGCTTACACTCCTCAATTTCTAAATTGGGCATTTCATGCTCTTCTTCTAAGGTCATAGTCATCCCAATCTTATTTTCACTATCTCGTTGGGAGTGCATATTATAGATGTCAGAAAGTTGCTTACCTTGCTCCTCATCCTTCAAGCTACATGGAAATGGATTTGGTGGCCTATCAGGATTGGAAGATTCATGCAACTTTGGTGAGGTTGATGCCTCCAAATTCTCCTCCTCCATTGATTGGCTTGGCTCCTCTGTGTTGGGTTGTATCTCCTTGCCATTATCTTCTTGATTAGTGCCTGCATCCAAAGAATCACAAAATTTGTTATATATCACCTGTTCACTCCTTAAATTTGTAATTACCTCGGTTTGCTATAATTGGCTAGGAAATTCCTCTTCTTGGTGTGCTTGGAGTTGATGTGCCAGTTGCCCAACTTGCATTTCCATCCTCTTCAATGATTCCTCCAAAGAATCTAACCTCTCATTGCTCCTTTCCTGATTTTGCGTGCTAATTTGAAGGTAAGCATTCAAATCATCTTCCACTGTGGATTTCACAAATTTATCATAGTTCTGTGCGCTAATTTGAATGAAGGCATTCAAACTATCTTCCAAAGTGGGTTCCTTAAGTTTATCTTGATTTTGTGTGCAAGTTTGAATGAAGGCATTCAAACTATCTTCCAAAGTGGGTTCCTTAAGTCGATCTTGATTTTGTGTGCAAGTTTGAATGAAAGCATTCAAACTTTCCTCCAATGAGGGTTTCTTAAGGTGATCTTGATATGAATATTGTTCTTGAGAGTAAGAACTTCTTTGGTAAGGTTGAAAACAATTATGAGGTGGAGTGTGTTGCTCATTTTCCCAAGAAAAATTTGGGTGGCTTCTCCAGCTTGAATTATAAGGTCTGAAATATGGGTCATTTCCACCCATTTGCTGGAAACTTTCATAGGCATATTCTTCCTCTTGCCATTCTTGGTATCATGCGAAACTGAATGAGCATGTATTTGCACTATGCCCTGCATTGCCACATGCTGCACATATCTCTTGGCGTGGCATAGATGCTCTTCCTCTTGAATTTAGCACCTTAAGTTGATTCATCAATTCTGCTAATTGCCATGCCATTTCAGACTCATCGTTCCTATCATAAACTCCACCGTGCCTTGAAAACTGCATCTTTACAAAAGGCACTTAGCAACTTAAAGAAAATAAAAAAAAATAATTAAATTGAAAGAAAATCAAACAAAACAAACAAACAATTCAAAGAAAACAATCAAACAATTAAATAAAAAAAAATCAAACTATCACTACTTAGACAACCTTCCCCGGTAACGGTGCTAAAAACTTGTTGCGCTCGAATTAAGTACTACTACAAGCGTCACTCGCAAGTATACGAGGTAGTTGTAGCAAAGGTGATCATCCCAAGGTCATCTCACAAGGAAGTTGTAGTTCGTAATAATTTGATTGACAAGTAATTTAAATGCAAGTTTGTGCGTTGATTGGAATGTGATTTTAAAATAATTAAAACTAAAAGTAATGGAAGTGATAGTTGTACAAGATCAAATCGATTTTTGGGAAAGTGTCTAGGGTTATAGGTCCATTCAATCAAAGCTCAATTCTCAATTATCCATTAACATAATCTTGTAAATTAATTTGTTTCTTAAGGTTAATTAGTCAATTACCTATCCATTAGTTCTCACATTCATGAATTAGCAATAACCAATTATTTTACATTATCAAATTAACAAAACCCTAGAACTTATAATTCTAATTCATTCTTAGGGTAGTCAATTACATAATTCTGATATCAAATTTCGCCTCTCGGTCCTTCATTCAAAATCTAGAGATCAATAGGTAGCTAATCTATCAACCTAGCATAAAATCCAATGCAATAAACCAACAACAAGGTACATCAATGGAAATATCAAATCAAAGAAGTCAATCAAATCTACTACAAACCCTAGGCATGGGTATTTAGCTCAACATCATCAATTTAAAACATTCATTCAATTCAATATAAATCAAATACAAATTATTCATTGCAATATCAATTCTCTTAATACAACAAAAACAATATTGAAATGAATTAAAAGAGAGAATAGAAAAACCCCTTGTGAAGATGCCAAGAGTTGGATTACTAGTCTTCCTCCTAGCTCCATTTTGATGTATGATGAAGAACTCAAGCCCTCTTCAATGGATGATTCTCCTTTGTAACGTGGAATGGAGCTTTCTCAAGTCACCAATCCTTCAATGAAGCTTTTTCAACCTTCAAGAGCTTGTTTAACCCAATTTATCCCAAAGAACCTCAAAGATCTTGTCAATGGAAGATGGAGAGGATAGAAATGGAGGTTGAAGATGAAGAACCAAGAAAAGTGTCACTCTCTCCCTAGCCCAAACCATGTATCCAGCATTCCCCTCCTTCTCTTTTCTTTTCTCTTTTTTTGCAAACCCTAGCCGTCTCCCTCTCTTCTCTTTTCGTATGAAAGAACTTAAATAGATTAAGGGTGACACGGCCAAGCTGGATTTGGCTTGGCCGTGTCTCTCATTTTTCTTTGGGACACGGCCAAGCTTGCTGGCCGTGTCCTTCACTGCCTTCTTCTTTCTTTCTTTCTTTTCTTTATTCTCAAGGGGCGACACTGCCAAGCTTATGGCTGTGTCATGTGACACGGCCAGTGGCTTGGCCGTGTCATTTGGGTGTGTCACCTTCTGTTTGCCATCTTTCCTTTTGCTCATTCCTTGTTCTTTGGCTTAGGATGGGGCACGACCAAGCTTGTGGCCGTGTCATGTGACATGTCTAACTTTTGAGTGTTTCATATTAAAATACTTCTCTGCAATTTATGGTTGCCTATCACCTCTCCACTCATTAAAATGGTGGCGTTGCCCTCTATATGGAGCAAGATATCATTTTTCAATAGTGTAGCCAGCTGTGAGCGGGGATTTTTGCCCTAACTCCTGGTGAAATGATTCTTGCGACTTCAGCACTGTTAGGCTTAGGGCCTTAGAGAACACGGGCCTAAACTCGGAGAAAATGAAGTCGCCACCCGAACGGTTCGGGAAAGAAAAGAAAGGGGTGGATGACTCGATTCTTAAGAAATATCCAACCCCCTGTGGGGTTAGAAAAGTTGGGCACGTATGAGGAAGATGAGAATGACCCAGCTACCCATAAAGCCTAGTTCATTGGGACTGACCTCTTTTTCAAGTTTAAATATTATAACATCATTCATACTACATGAAATTTAAAGAAATAAATCATTCACTATATCATTTAAATAAAACAAACAAAATAGGCACCCATCCAAGGATGAAAACATGCCCTTACATTGTCTAAAATTTAAAATACAAACAAGATAGGACACCCATCGATTGATGGAAACATGTTTATAAAGGCCCAAAGTTCATAAAATAAATTACATAATTAAAAATAACTAGGGCACCCACAAGGTGAAAATATGCCTTTTACTATCTTTAAAATTCAAATAAACATAATGTAATTAATAAAAACAACCAATAAAATAACCAAAATGCATCATTCATTATAAAGTATATAACAATAAATCTAGAGTTTTAATTATAAAATTAAGGTTGGACATATGATTCTAGATTTTTTAGATTAGGGATAGGTATTTGGAATCAAGGTTTTGGTTTTACAAATTTAGAGATTGGCTTAAAGTTCAGGATTAGGGTTTTGGTTTTAGAAGTTAGGGTTTAGAGAGTTGGAATTAGGGTTTATGGTCTGGGTTTAGGAAGTTAGAAATATGGTTTAGGATTTTAGGACCTAGGGTTTAGATTTTAGAGTTTTTATAAAAGTTGGGTTTTATAAAATTAAGGTTTTGAATCACTTGGGATAAATAAAACTTAAACCAAACTTCAATTGTGATCATGACCTACTGGAAGAAATAAATAACAAAATGCTAGAAAAAATTATTTGAATATGCTACTATATGTTGTTTAAACAAGCTACTGGATGGATGATGTTTAAACAAGCTACTGAATGTGTAGACACTGAAATTTACCACCCTGAAGATTATTGTCGAATACGATAATTTTTTTTATCATTTTTGACAATTATTAAGGAATGTCGAAGGGATAGCTAAGGAGCTAATTCATTGATCATTAACATTATTGAATTCGATAATTTTACATTTTCAAACTCGATAATACCTATGTACAAACCCCACCTCTCATCTATAAAAGGGAGCTTCTAGCACCATTTAAGGGGACTTTTTTTTTAAAAAAAAATAGATGCTCCACTGAGAAAAGAAAGAGAGAATATTTCTGCTTTTGAGGGAGATAAAAAGAAGGGTCAGGAAACATTATTATAGCTTTTTTATCTTGTATCCCATTTGTAAAAAGAAGCATTATTCAATGAAGTTAAAAGAAAAATCAAGGAAATTTTGCATCCATAGGAAGCTCATTGTGATCTTCATCTTTTGGTAGTAAGTTCTTCAAGTCTTTAGTATTGTTTATTCCTAAATCCAGATGATTTAAGTTTATTATTTATGTTTACATTACATCATTCATTCCATCTGTGTAATTATTGAGAAATAGAACCACTTAACTCCAAAGAATAATTCTTTAGCTCAAGAACTAAAATCAATTAAATTCAAGTTAAATCTACCAATTAATGACCTATAAATAATGAAATAAGATCTTAATGGACCAAATCTAACTTTCCCAATCAAGGATTGGAACTTTAGAATTGGAATGGGATTCTTAAGACATCTTGTGTGGAAAATTTACAGACGGAGGCTATTTCTACTAGGAATGGCAAATGATTACCGAATTCAATATTTACATTAATACCAAACTTGATGCTTTAATTCAAAGTTCACCATATATACTTCATTGTTTTCCATTAATCCTTTTTGCAGTTTGTTGTTCTATAATTATTAGATTTAGTTATCATATTCTTGTCTGCTATTATTTATGTATTTATGATCCAATCACATGTTATGTACTAAGTCTGCAGATGCAGGTCACTTTTGTCAGAAATAGCAGATACTTATTGAACTTGATATTCCTATGAGTATCGAATTTGATACTTTGAATCAACTCTAAGTATATACATATTGAGCCATTATCAAATGATCTTTTCAACATACTATTTTTGAATTCATTAATACATTAATTATCAAATTCGAACATAATGTTCCCATACATATATCTGTTTATATATATCTGTTATTGCTAATTTCTCAATAGTTTTGTTTGGTGAATATTGTCCCATTTGACATTTTTTCAATACCGAATTCGATATTTCCATTTGATAATGCATATATCTAGTCTATTCAATTGATGAATCTTATAGGTTATTTCTGACTGAGGAGATTATCAAACTTGATAATCTACTAAATGTCGAATTTGACATTCTCTCTCAATCCTGTACAAATTGGTTTTGTCTTAACGATATGATCTTGCATGTTATTCTCGAGTTTGATAATCTCATAATTATCAAATTCGGTAGTATTACCAGAATTCATATTCGTCTTTTTATTTTTATCCTTTGTCATGTAATTATTATTATTGTAGCTAATATATTCATCAAGCACTCATCCAGCATGCATTTTACCCTTTCTTTTAGATTTGTTGTATATAGGAAATAATGTAATTTTTTTCCTTTAGAAATAATATATAGGATTTGTAAAGCCATGTAATATAACTATTTCTCTTTATAGATTCATCATTGCAAGGAGCATGTTTCCACCTCAGTGGGTGCTCGTAGGGATTTTATGTATAATCATGCATCACGTGCATCATGATATGCATCTATTTATTTTGTTAGTTATTTGTTTCATGAATATTTGTTCTTTTCTGATATCCTGAATAATCCTTACTAATACATGAATCATAGAGGAGGCTGGTTCTTTGAATCAGGAATATATGGATAATAAGGATTTTCATCTAAATTATTCTCATGTGTACCTAACTTCCCGAACTCTGGTTCAAATAGGGGTTAGGGATTCCTTGAAAAAGGAATTAAGAGAATGCCAACCCCTACTATTTCCCGGTCCTTCTGGGTGGTGACTCCATTCCACATATTTCTTGCCTGTTGAATCCCTAAGATCAATAACCTGGCAGTGTTGAGACTCTTAAATCACCGAGCGTGGGCAGGCTAGGCGCTCACAGTGGCGACTCCACTGGGGACATGTGAGAAGTTGATTCCTTTGATTCATGTATTAGCAATTTTTCTTCATATAATCAGAAAATAGTTGGATTTACAATAGTTGCATTATGTGTGTGTAAGTTAGGATGCCCAAATTACCTGTATTATGTGGTGAAAGGGATACTATATACTTCATCCAAGATATAGAGAAACATAATCACTCACATGCCTAGTACCTCCAGGTATATTTCTACTGCGGGAGCTTAAGACTTATTGACCTTGGACTAAAGCACATGTAAGAAGCTTAGAATTTTTCCTTTAGGAATGCCAACACATTTATGGTTAACAAATTTTTAGCTTATCTTGATAAAATCCTTGTCTTTTGTCACTACTAAAAAAACAACGGATCTATCATTAAAAACTTAAAACTTGTTACCCATTAAAGAACTTCTTTATTGGTGAAACTTTTCTTTAGTATGGCTAAAATAAAGATTTTATGAAAAATTACCTTTATGGTATTTTCCTTTAAAATACAGTTATACAAAAGTGAAAGCTTCAATGAGAGCCTTAGGATTTTTCATAGGAATTACCCCTTGATTGTAGTAACTGTAAACCAAAAAACCTAGGAGAAGAGACTCACCTTTGAACATGTGTGTAGTGCAGGGTTCCACTAGAAATTTGGAAGGAGGCTTCATCAACCAACCAGGTACGCACTCTAAACTCCCTCTCAACATATGCATACATTTAATCTATTTTTCTGGCTTGTAAGCCTTGTGTAAAGGGTAGAAAGGGGGCGATTGACAATCAGTCTCCAGGGAATTGCATACACCCAACAACCATGGATGAACAAAGGATCAAAGCATTAGTAAGCTCTGAAGTAGTAGAAATAAAGGACCAAATGGCCATCGTGATAAAAATAATGCAGAATCTAAAGACATCAAATGTCCGGGCTAAGGGATCAACCAGTAACTCAGAGAAGAAGAGGAGGAGGGTGGTCAATGAAGATAAAGATATGTATGATGACCCAAGTGAAAAATATGACTGCACAAGTCTAGCTCTCAAGGAGGAGGTCACTAACTTTGAGAAAGCAATGTTTGAAAGGATGGATACCCTGGAAAGAAAATATCAGCAACAATCCACCAAAGAAGATGAAATGACTGAACCTGACAAGATGTTTATGGAGAAAGAAATCCTGCCACCCAAGTTCGAGCTCCCTAATATTCCAAAGTTTGAATTGGAGACCCTGAGATTCACTTGAGCTAATATGTAACCCTAATGAAGACTACTCTTGCCACTAAGGAACAAATTATTAAATGGTTCAAGCTATCCTTAGTTGGAAATGCCAATCATTGGTACAAATCAATTGATATCATTACTAAGGAAAATTGGAAATTGCTTTGAACTTCCTTCATTATTCGGACATAATACTGATATGGAAGTCTCCTTGATTGAGTTAGAGTCTCTAAGACAGAAAGAGAATGAGAGTTTCTCAAACTACATAAAGAGATGGAGAGGAAAAGCTACTTTAGTTTGGGAAAGACCATTTGAAAAGGATCAAATTAGTCTGTTAATCAAAGGCTCCCATTTGAAAAAGAAGTTGAACTTTGTGCTTATCAAGAATTTTTAAAATCTATATGACTTAGGGATACAATTGGAGGAGTTAGAAAAAGAAGAGGAAAATAAAGAAATCAAGCTATCAGAGCAAGTAAGGTTGGATATTTTTCTGAGTTAGGGAAACCCTTATCCATGTTTTTGAAGAACTAAAAAGCACATGAGTATTACAACCTATATCACTAGGGCCATTATTAGATCCACTACCACCAAAGTTCAACTTGAATCTATATTGTGAGTTTCATCAGACACAAGGTCATGACACAAACTAATGCTTAAGGTTAAGGCATGAAGTTCAAGACTTGATTGACAATTGCACTATTCTAGAACATGATCAATACTAGAATTAGAAAAATTTCCTGTTTAAAAAAAGTAGAGAGAGAGAGAAATTCAAAGATATATATGAGGGCTTATTTCACTAAATAAAAGGATGTATTTGCATTAACAAAATTCCAAAAAAGTGTATAATTACATAAATGAGATAAAATTCAAATTGGGATAAGTTAAAAAAAACTTAAACAATCTCATCCCCCATATGAAGTCTCGGAGCCATCCACAGGAGCCAAAGAAGAAGGAGCTGCAACAGGTGTAACCTCTGATACCTCTGGAGGATGAAAAGAAGTCCCTAGAATGACATCTGATATAGAATCGAGTACTATCTCTACAGTCCGAATAGGCTGCTTCTTAGAGGTCTATCTTATGGGAACGAGATGACTAACACTAAGAAGAAGACTCTGAACCCTCTCATCACTCTCCTCGAAAGAATCAAAAGAGTGTTCCCTAGAGCTACTAGCACCCTACTCGCCATCATCTGAACTACTCTCCTTTGAATCCTCCTCATCATCCACATCTTCAGCAATATTATCCGTGAGGCCTTTCTAACTCGATGTAGAGGCACCATCAAAATGTCTCTGTAAAATCTATAACTCTATCTTCAAAGAAGTAATCTCATCCTCAAGAAAATCATTCCTCTCATTTGCATTATCAAGCTAGCTCTGAAGATGCTTGTTGGTCGCCCTCTCAGTCTCTAACTTAGTTTACAAGTTAGAAAAAAGGACATTTATAAGCATGCCTATTAATAAAAATTGAGAAATTGAGTTTTATAGGAAAAAGTATGTTTACTGTAAAAGTGGCAATATGCATATCCCTAACTGCAATCTGGCTCTGGAAAAGCAAAAAAGCACACTGGTGAGTATAAGAACAAATCACTTCATATAATAAAAGAAGTCTTACTTCTTGTAGGTATTTATTGATGTCTCATTGGAAAGAGTAGTGAGATGAGTTGTAGCAGCAGAAATAGCCTTTCATGGCTCCAGTCATGGGAATTAGCCTTTCTAAAATAGGCACTTCCCCAACCATATGTAGGAAGAATATAGGCTGAGGAGGCCACTCAGGCATCCCAGAGACAAAAGAAGCTAAAGCCGATGCTGGCGGCGGCTCAGAAGGAGTATGAGAATGACAAGCCCGAGTATCACGAGATGTAGAAGCCTCAGATGGTCTCTTTCTCCTCTGAAAGGTCTAAAGGGAAGAGTAAAAATAAAAAATTGATATAGGAAGTAAAAAAACAAAAAAAAAAAGAAAAGAAAAGGAAAATACAAACCTATAATCTCTCCTTAGCATGGACCATCCCACCTATAGGACGAGACTGGGAGGTAGGTGCATTAGTTGGAACATGGGAAGTTGGTCTAGGAGGGAGCAAACTCTGCATCATATAGTCCAAATAAGATGAGGGAGCAACATCATCCAATTCCAAAATGAATAATTGACAATCCTCGCCCTACCTCCACCGAACAGTCTCTCTCTTGAATTGACTTTGAAGTCAAACTAGTTTTTAGGTTGTCAAATGGGAACTGATAACCTGATTGGGCCAAAATACCACTTAAAAACACATTCCCCCAAATACCATTTAGAAGAGCTCGAGCCAGCCAAAACCATCCGCCACTCAATCTATGGTCCTGCTGAGAATATGGCTAGAGACCAAGGGTGCTCCAATCGATCTGTAGGATCCCACCATGTTGTTGACACCTAAAAAATGAGAGACAAACATAAACAAAGATAAGTTTACAACCCATTTTTGAAAAATAAACATCTTGAAAATTAACTATTTACCTTTGACCAAGGGAACTGCTGGAGGGCAGATCTCAGAGTTGTGATATCATAAGAGATCTTTGAGGCTTTCCTATCACCCATCCAAGCCCCAAGGCGAGGATAGTCATGGTGAAAACCTGACTCTACATCAGGAGGCAGAAGAAGGTTGGGCTCATAAGCCCAAATCTACATAAAATGGCCCACTAAATAAGCAAAGAGCTGGTGAAAAAAGGGAAAAGAAAAAGAAGAGATGCGAACCTTTGCGACAACCAGCTATGAGCGGGGATTTTCACCTCCACTTCCAGTGAAATGGTTCTTGAAACTTCGTTACTATTAGACTCAGAGCCTCAGAGACCATGAGCCTAAACCCAGAGAAAATGGAGTTGCCACCCTGATGGGCCGGGAAAAAGAAAGGGGTGGATGACTCGATTCCTAAGGAATCCCTGCCCCCTAATAGGTTTGAAAAGTTGGGTACGTATGGGGAAGGTGAGAATGACCCAACACCCCCATAATTCCCGGTTCATTAAAACCAGCCTCCTTTTTAGGTCTAGATATTATTAAATAAATTAATCCAACCAATCAAAATGGTAAAAACATGCCCTTATAATCATCCAAGTCTACAAGAATAAATGAAATAGGACCCACAAAGAGATAAAAACATGTCCTTTACAAAATTCCAATGTCCACAAAATAAATTACATAATTAAGAAAATAACTAAGGCACCCACATAGTGAAAATATTCCTTTTACAACTTTAAAAACTAAATATACAAATATAGTTCAATTAAATAAAAATAAAAGATAAAATAATCAAATCTCATCATCCATCATAAAAGCATCTAACAATAAATCAAATAATTGAATCTAGAATTTTAATTTTAAATTAGGTCTCAAACATGCAAAATTAGGGTTTCTAACCTAAAACTAGGTTTTAATTATTCAATTAGGGTTTTAATTTGAAAATTAGTTTCTGGATGAACTTTACGGACTTGGTTTTAAAGAAACAAATTTAAGGTTTTAGGTATTTGAAAAATATGATTTTGGAATTTAGGGTTTAAATCTTAAGCTACTGGACTTAAGCTCTATAAATATAAGTTAAACAATTTATTAGATAATGACTAAACAAGCTACTGTGAATTTGGAATTAATAAATATAAACTAAAGGAGATTTTTAACGAAGCAAAGTTGAATAAGTAACCTACTATGACTTTAAAACCAATAAAAGCAAGCTACTGGACATGAATATTAAATGATGCTTAAGACCATAATCAATAGCAGTTTCTGTTAAATTTAAAAGGATGAAAACATACTTTTATTTGTTGACACCACCAAAACTGAGGGTGTTAGTTGAGTGAAGCAATTACTCTTGGTAATTATTGTGTCTTGACCTTTGTTTAATTGTTACTGCTATTTAGTTAATAATTGTGGCTGCTCCCGAGTCTCTGTGTTGATTGTATGCTTTTTTAGTAATTGTCGCTTTTTTGGTTTTTTATCTCTCATCTTTTTTAATTACTAACTACCACCCCCTCTCTTTGTTTTAAGCTTCTGTATTTATAAGCATAATTAGGGTGAATGGTTTAAAGATTTCCTCTCCTCATCCATGCCTTATTAGGATTCTAAATGCAAAACTACCTAATTAAGGAATTAAAACTGCCTAATTAAGGACTTGCTACAAAGTTGGGCCTTGTTTCATTGGCCCCATGCAAGGGCTTGGGACAAATTGGCCATGCCAATTCACCCCAGGCGTGGCCTTTAGGGAAGTGGCAAGGCCAATTCGCCATGGCCAGCCTGATAGTGTATTAGCTAAGACAATTTTGGGTGGGATTGGATTACTTTTGGATTTTAAGATTGGATCAGACCATTTTAGGGCTTTAAAGGTTGAACCGGCTTATTTTAGTCCTTTTAAAATTGGACCGACCTAAATCAAAGATATAAACTAGGTTTAAGCTTTTAAAATCGAATCAAATTTGGCTTGGTCTTCTTTAATTGGGATCAAACTAGCTTAGGGCCAAAATTAAGGGTCTACACCAGCAAACCCATAGGAGTATTGGTACATCTACATTCATGATATAGGCCATGGTATAAGCAAGATAGACCAGCCTCTCCCCAATTATACTTAGGGACTGCAGTCAAATCACAGAGGGCCCTCAGGACACTAGTATGCACTATAGAATTAGAATATACAAAAATAGTACTGTTGAAGAGGTACAATAGAAAACTCCAATCATACTGAGATCTACGCTCATCTGTGTCAATGGCATTCATCCTCTTTTCTATCCAGTAATCTTTGAGGCTGGTGTAATGGATCTTCCAGCCATTAAACCTGGGAATAATGCCAAGAAGACCTCATCTCATTATCTGGGATAACATTGGCATCAAAGAGGACCATCTCTCCTCCAAAATCAATCCTGGTAATTGCTGCAAAGTCTAAGGGGGGTAATGGTCAGCTCACCAAAGTCTAAGTGGAGGTTATGCATAGTATCCACCCACCACTCAGTAAGGACCTCCACGATGCATCAATCCATCTTTGCCCCAGTCTCAGGCAATGTCTGAATAAAAGAATCAAAACTGGAGGCTTTGACAATATCCTGTACCGCCTTAGGGAGAGCCCCATACCACTCTCTAGCCTAGTGAACAGAGCCAGCAGCTCGAATCAGACCAGCATCAAACT
This sequence comes from Garcia nutans, assembly GCA_947685225.1. NCBI lineage: Eukaryota > Viridiplantae > Streptophyta > Magnoliopsida > Malpighiales > Euphorbiaceae > Garcia > Garcia nutans. The sequence goes on from CANTUV010000013.1 coordinate 34,818,035, forward strand.
ACATAAAAAAGAAAGGGAAGTAAACAAATAAGTTCAAATAAAAAAATTATAAAATATTTTAGAAATGCATATGTCTAACTAGCATGTTTCCTCTTTTCATGATAGGAGAAGAAGATAAAAGCATAAGAGAAAGAGAGAGAAAAATGAAACTTGAAAATAGGGTATAAAGTATTGAATTTGATAGTTTTATTATCGCACACAATAACAATTATTATCAAATATGATATTCCTCTCCAGCAAAAATTTAGAACAAGCAAAAGGAGATTATCAAAGTAAATCACCTGGCCAAGATAATAAACAACTATCAAATTCGATGCATATATTATCGAACATGGTATCCAACTAAGAAAAAAGTCTCGAGCAAAGGAGGAAAGATTATCATACTAGATAACAGTCCTAGAACTATCAGTCTATCATGCTAAGAAGGCTCAAACCATCGAATTCAACATTCCGAGGGCCTGATTCGACAGAATACCAAAGCATCTTGCCCATCCAATTAATTCCTAAAGAAACCTTAGTAAAATCCCTGAAATACTTAAGCAACTCATGCAAACTAATCTGGGAATTCACGCTTGTAGGTTAAAATAAAAAAAATTAGCAAATTAAAAAGCAAGAAGAACCATGGACTGTCTAAAATACTATCAAACTCGACAATATTACTATCAAAATTGATAGTCGTGCATTAGACAGAATGATAATGGCAAAAACAATGGTAAAAGCAGTTCAAAATAATAATCAAATCCTAACCAAAAGAGAAAAAAAATAAATAAAACCTACTTGGGGAAGTAGTTCGTTTGTTATGATGGTCCTCAATCGGAAGGAGAGGAGGAATTGCTGATGGCGTGAGATCTAACAAAGACCAGTTGGCATGTAACTTCGATAGCTTGCCAGAATGGGTGAATCCTAGGGATCAATCAACATTTTTGGTCATCATCTTCATCCAAAATGACTGCAAAAGTGAGTAGAAAATCAAGGGAAATTGTGAAAATCTTCTAGTTACTTGTAGATATAAGAGCAAAGTCTACGTTAAAGGAGAAGAGGGAAAGTGAAAGGCACCTTTCTATATATTTTTAAAGTTTTTTTAAAAACATTATAGAATAAGGAATATATTCCAAAAATTGATAATTGTGAAGTTTAACTCGATAGTCTATCATAGGGAGACACTATCTTTTAGTTTACAGAAGTAAATACGATCATCGAATTTGATAATTATGCTTATCTTTGGCAGAAAGGACATTTATCTAATTTCAAATTTTATTCTAGGGAGATCCTACCAGATTAATGATAAGATGATTTTTAGAGGAGGAAGAAGAAACTGTGAAAAGCTAAAAATAGCTGAGCACACATGATTAGAAAAGGGAAGACTTCTATAAACCTTTTATTTAAAAGTCAAAAATTAAGGACTATGTATGCTCACCTCTCTTTCCCCTTTCTTGTGCATTTTTCAGGAAGAAGAAAAATTGGAAAAATTGAAATGACTGAACATTACCAGTATCCAAGAAACAGCTTGCAAAACTTTGAGATAATAGGAAAAACAATAAAATAACCTCGGAGATACCATAAAGAGAACACTCATCAAACAACCAAGTCAACACAAACAGAGGAGTCTTGCTCAAAGACTTTCATGGATCATTAATTTATGCTCATTCTAAAAAATTAGCCTCCCATTTGGAGCTATATGTGCACCTAGGAAAGGATGAATCCTAGCAAGACTAGAGCAAGAAATCTTATATTATTCTTCAATGGATCTCTCAAGGAAAATTGTAACACCCCTAAATAGTTCATACACTTGACTATAAAGAGATGTTGTCAAAACACTCAATTTGATAGAAATTGAAAAGTATTTTCTTACTTAAGATAGGGACGTGCCCGTGTCAACCAAGGCAGACACGCCAGTGCTTTAAATCAACACTGCCTCTTTAAACAAAAATAAGCATCACAGCTGTGTCTAATAGAACGACACAACCGTTCATTTTATTCTAAATCTGCCTTCCTAAGAAAGTTTTCTTTTCTTAAGTTTTTCATACATTCATTCCTCAAACCATCCATTTCTATTACTCCATACAAATCCAAGCAAAACCTCAACATAAACTAACATGAACATACATAAAATATATACATGTACGAAATTATTGTAATTTACAAAACTCTCATGCTAGTTCATAAAAAAAACTAGACATACACCTGTATATATATATAACATACTACCCACAAAGTTATACAAATGTCATTCAAAATAAATATCTTTGCCATGTGAACAATCTAAAACTCTTTATACAAAATATTTCTTAAAAGACCTTTTTTTGATGCAGTTAATTTGGTTCTCTATAAATCTCACTCAATAGGTTCTTCACATCTCATCTGATTTGTGCACCAGAAATAAATCTAACATGCTAAGCAAAACTTAGTGGTGCTTGTGTATTCATAATAAGCAAGAGAATATTAAGAAAGATAACTTTGAATTATATAATTTTGAATTATCATACATGAAAAATAATAAAATCATCACTTTGGTACTTTAAAAGAAATTTGATAAATTTGTATATTCGATATACTCAACACAAGAAAACTCAATGTTCAATAATTTTAATAAATCAGTCACAAGACATATTGTTCACATCATATGTAATTCTTTTACTTTGCCCATACACACTGAATTTAGACCTTAGATTCGGATAACGAGTCACTGTCAACAGTTTAATGCCTAATATAAAAAATATGGCAAAAGGCCCACTGTCAAGTGTATTCACTTTTGGCAAATATGCCCACTATCACTGGTGACATGATGTGTCCACTAATGGCATGAAGTGCCCACTTTCACTATAGATATCCACCCTTTGGCTAGCCATTCAACCCTAAGCTAGGTCTAACATTAGTATGGTTTGGGCAATTACTACTTATTCACCTCTAATAACATTTAATTACATATCACATCAAAAAAATGATACTATAATCCTTATCTATTACTTACAAAATTCCAAGGCTTCTTTGCAAACTAACTTGTAGACATTTTCAAAATTTTAACCTTTAATTTGACAAACTTGCATATTTTTAAGTAATAATTATGCTATAAATGTTAATTGAACAAGAAAATTATATTAACATACGAAATGATGTGTTTTGGGGTTGAAAAAGAAGAAAATTAGGGTTACATAGTGGACATGGATGTGCCTAAGAAGTTCACATGCCCGTGTGTACCAAAACTTTACTAAAATTAGAGTTACAAAAGCTGAATAATTCACACGGCCTCATGGATTAAAGCTACATGCCCGTGTGGATTTTTTAGCATCTGCCAAACTTAAAAATTCACCTTTTTGTGAGTCAAAGTTGTTCCAACTTGAATTTTAAGTCAAAACAACCTAAACACATTTAAGAACCATGATAAAAATCAACCAAAAACCAAACTTTCAAATAAACAAAATCCAAATCAAACACTTTACTCAATCCTTAATTAATCAAATCTTTAGCAGTAAATTTAGTTATCAACACTCTATAATCATCACTCTTTAACTAAGAACAATATCATCACACTTATTTCTTACAAAATTGAAGTAAAATTCATGTAGAGGTTATTCAATCTTTCCTTGCACAACATATCATTTATTCAATTCTTTAGCAAATAACTCAATTAAAATGATCCAATTAACTTATTCAAGCATTAAAATTCAAAGAAAACCAATTATTTGCAAATTACTCATACACAAGCACATACCTCTTTCAAGAACTCCTCTCTTTCTCTTTCCTCTCTACCCTTTTGATTTTGGTGATAATCTTATTGATTCTTCTCATAAACTAGTGGATTCCTATGAAAATTTAGAGTTATAATTAAAGATCTTGATATTTTGATGTATGGTAATGGAAGAAGATAGAAGAAAAGAGAGAGAGATGGTGATGGTGAAGAGGCGTTTAGCATGAAGATGATGGTAGAAGAGAGGAGAAATTTCTAGGCTCCTCCTTATATAGTATCTAAGGTTTTGGTTGGATAAGGTGTGCTTATTATAGCTTTGGTGCACTCACTTCTTTAAATTTATTTCTAATCCTATTTTGAGTTATGCAAAACCATAAAAATAATTTCTTTAGTTAATTTAAAGTCCTACAATTTATATTTCATAGTCTAACTCGTTAAAATTCACTTCTAGAGTTAAGGGCATTTTTGTAAATTTCTATTACTTTAAGATTCTTTTTCAGAAATACCAATTTCATCCATACCCGGATCAAACTTTCTATTTTTTTAAAGATTGATTCATCCTACTTTCCCACTTGTTTCAATTACCCAATTCACTTTCATCACTTTACACAATCCATTATCAATGGTTAACAAAAAATCACTATTTAAAATTTCAAATGTTGCAATTCTCCCCCTCTTAAGAAATTTCATCTTCGAAATTTACCTATATCAGACGTTTGAAATAATTGGGGATATTATTGTCTCATCATTGCCTTCCTATGTGGCTTCCTTAGTCAAATGATTCCGCCATAATACTTTTACTAAAGGAATACGTTTATTTCATAACTCCTTTATCTCACAAGCCAAGATAGCAACTGCTTCTTCTTCATAACTCAAATCTAGCTGGACTTCAATAGACTTTGCTTGTATCACATGTGAAGGATCCGATCTATATCTTCTAAGCATTGACACATGGAATACATTATGAATCTTTCCTATTTCTTGAGGTAAAGCTAGTCGATAGGCTACTGGACCCACACACTCATGTACTTCATATGGTCTAATAAACCTAGGACTTAGTTTCCCACTCTTCCCAAAATGGAGAACTTTCTTCCATGGAGATACTTTTAAGAATACCCTATCTCCCACATTGTACTCAATATCTCGCCACTTCAAGTCTGCATAAGATTTTTGCCTATCCATTATAACCTTCAACCGATTCTTTATAATCTTCACTTTATCCTCAATTTGCCTGATAAGATTAGGTCCCACAAGCTTGCACTCTCTTAATTCTATCCAACAAAGTTGAGTTCTACATTTCCTTCCATATAGAGCTTCATATGGTGCCATGTCGATCCTCGTCTGGTAACCGTTATTATAAGCAAATTCCACTAAATTCAAATGTCTGTCCCAACTACCTTCAAACTCAATTATACAACTTCTTAGTATATCTTCAAGCACTTGTATCACCCTTTCTGATTGACCATCGGTTTGTGGATGAAACACAGTACTGAAATGAAGTCGAGTAACTAACACTTTTTGAAAACTTTCCTAAAATCTCAAAGTAAAGCGCGGATCTCGATCTGAAATAATGGACATTAGTACTCTATGAAGCCTGACTATCTCATTAATATACAATTCAACAAGTATATTCAAAGAGTAGTTTGTCCGTATTGGAAGAAAATGAGCTGATTTTGTTAGTCTATCAACAATCACCCATATTGCATCATGCTTCTTCTGGGTGGTTGTTTTATTAGTTTTTGCCATAAAATTGCTATTTATTTATTATGATAATTATTGTTTTCTTCATGCATTTTGGTAGTTTTAATTTGTTTATTTAGTGATTTCATGCATTTTGGGAGTTTTGATTTATCCTAGTGTTTAGATCATTTTTGTACTAGTTTTTAGTATGATGTTTATGTGTTTTTGGTTATGTGAACACTCGAATTTTGAGGCTCGGAAGGCCGACTGCAAAAGACCAAGCCAGACCGGAGGTCCACGGTAAAGTTCACCGAAAATATATCAATATGGTACTTGAAATGTTCGGGACGACGTGAGGATCACGGATATGGTCCCGGAATAATTTTTGGAGGTCTCTAGCTCCCGAAAAATCAATTTGAGCGAAAACCGGACGAAACCGGCGGCTCAGCCGCCGTGGACGGCGGTCCGACCGCCATGGCCGGCGGCCCGGCCGCCGTCCAGTCCGATTTTGCCTATAAATAGCCTTCAAGTGTTCAGAAAAAGAGGTTGGCTTGTGGAGACTCCGGGCCTCATGCTGACGAATTTAATCCGTAATCAAAAATCATAATCGAAAGTCCAAGAAAACAATATCTGGAACTTCGAAGCGGGAAAATCCTAAGTAAGGTAATATTCTAATCTATCATTTGTCAATTTAAGCATCTCATAAGCATTCAATCTTCTTCTTAATTTCTTCTCGGTCAAAGACCTAATCCTTTTAGGTCTAAGGCCTAATGGACTAATCAATCAGCCTCTTTGGCACGAATCCTGAATTGAATCCCTTTGGTACAAAGTACCTAAATTTCACAATTAAAATCAACCTTTTGGCACGGAGCCTAAATTACACCATTTTGGTACAAAGTACCTAAAATTTCACAATTTAGCACTAAGTGCTAAAACTCACATCTTTGGCAGAAAGCCCGACAATGCAGGCCAAAGGCCTAAAAATTGCATTCTTTTGGTACAATGTACCCAAAATTGCACCATTTAGCATTAAGTGCTAAATTTCACAAATTTGGCAAAAAGCCCGATCAATACTTGGCATGAAGCCCGACACCAGCACGAAGCACTAAGTGCTCAAAATCTCACATTTGGCATGAAGCCTAAATTGCACTCCTTTGGTACAAAGTACCTAAATTTCACCATTTAGCACTAAGTGCTAAAACTCACAAATTTGGCAAAAACCCGACAAATGCACGAAGCATACACACACACATGCATGAAGCATAAATTTCATCGCCTTTAAATAGGCTTTTCCGAACTACATGGGCTTTGATCTCCCATTCAAACGGGAGTATGTAGGCATATTTGGGATTCACCCCAAATAGCAAGTCCACAATTTACTAACAATCTGTCTCTTCTTTTCTTCATTCCTTTTAAATTTGTTCTTTTTGCAAGTTAGTCAAATGCATGACATAGTCCCCGAATCCTCCTTGGGTTCGCAGACTAGAAGCCTTTACATTGGATGCATTATTGGAGTCAAACAAGGGTTTTCTTAGTTTTTCCCTTCGAACAAAATAAACTGAGTGGCGACTCCCGACAACAAGTGAACTTTCGCCCGGATCCTTTTCGGGCGGAAAATCGAGGTTCACAATTTGGCGACTCCACTGGGGACATAAAAATGATTTATGTGATCCTAGTGGACTACTATTGTTTATTTGACTAACTGGCCCTTCTTTAGGGTGTTTTTATTTATTTTGGCAGGGTACCTTAGCAATGGTTGTCTTTTCTTTAAAGACGTTAGTACTGAAAATTGAAAAAAATATCTTCCTGGGGACCATAAAAAATAATAATAAATAAAATGGATATATATTACACGGAAAAAAAAATAATAATAAAAAATGATAATGATAATGATTTATGGAATTATAGTAGACTGTTATTATTATTCGTTTAACTGATTTGCCCTTCTTTAGGGTATTTTTATTCATTTTGCAGGGTACCCTAGCATTATATATCTTTTCTTTAAGGATATTGGACTGAAGATTGAAGAAAGGAATCTTTTTCCTTTGATGGATCTATTGTTTGACTACTTGTGCATTTGTTTTGTCATTCAGAGAATCTTTTTCTCTTGCATATATGGGGGAATCCTTTTCCTCCATTGCATAAAAAATTGTTTTCAAATGAATTTCTTCTTTTTCTGTTCAAAGTTCTGAGTCTGGATAGCAAGTAGCGCTGACCGGCAGGTCTCCTTGATTATGCCGGCGGACAGCCAAAGCGTCCTCCCTGTTGTCGCAAACCATTCCAATCCTTTTGGAGTGGCCCATGAGTAATCGTACTGTTGGACCCACGTGAAACTCCTTGTTTCACATGTGGTTAGGTATATCTTACTCAAGACTCAAGGGTCCCTATGATAAGCCGATTCTCTATTTTTACATAACAATAGAACCTTCCCTTAGGTTGTATGTACCCAATGATAGTGTCGCATTCCATTAAAATGAATTGTGATGTGATGAGGTGCATTCATGCAACATAACAACATTGTTTTGGGGAAAAATTTTGATGTACATAAGTGGACCAAGAGTTTTCCTACCCTACACACCACCTTGATTTTTTACCCTTGACCTTTTCAGGTACCCTCTGTCCGTGTGCCGTCACCTACACAAACTACACCAACTTCAACTGGGCAATCACCCACAAGTCCTACTACCCCAACTTCACCAACCACTCCAATTCCTGAAATGGCTACAATTGAACAGATCAAGGCCTTGTTAGATGGACAGGTTAAGGAAATTGAAGCTAGAATGCAAGAAAAAATTGATGAAGCTTTAGCCGCCCAAAGGGTAGCCATTCTGGCTGAATTAGAAGGAGCACCAAAGACAGCCTCTACTCCTGGAAATTTGGGGAAGGAACCCATTGTGGGGCAAACTAGTACCCCCGTGACTGCTCAGATTAATACCCCTGTTATCAATTTGGAGGATCCACCCTCCAAGAACGAAACAGATGAACTGAAAAGGAAACTTGAATTGCTTGAGAGGTCAATCACTGCCATGAAAACTCACAAAGAGGTGGTAGACATGGATTCCTTATCCTTGTTTCCCCAAGCCAGATTACCTCCAAAATTCAAGATGCCGGGGATGGACAGATTTGATGGGACCACTTGCCCTAAAACCCATTTGAAAATGTATGTGGGGGCCTTGAGCCCATGGGGTTTAAATGATGAGCTCTTTGCTCAACTCTTCCAACAATCCCTGACTGGTGCTGCCCTTAAATGGTTTGTGAGTCTAGACCATGCCAAGATTAAGACCTGGGAAGACATCTGCAATGCATTTAACTCTCAATACCACTACAATATTGAGGTGGATGTCACCAGAAGGGAACTTGAGACCACCAAACAGAACAACAATGAACCCTTCTCCTCGTTCCTTACGAGGTGGAGGGCAAAAGCCGCCCAGATGATCAATCGCCCTTCAGAACAAGAGCAGATTGATATCATAATCAGGAATTTAAGACCTACATATCAGGCTCAACTGCAAACCCAATATCTACCTACTTTCAAATCGCTCATTGCGACTGCAACCAAGGTAGAAGATTTGATACAGTTGGGTAAAATAGTGGATGAGGGGGCTGCATCGAAATATAAGAAACAAAGCCAAACTCCTTCCTCAAGCAAGGTCAATCAAGTGGCCAATATTGCCCCTGTGAATCCTTTACGTGTGGGCAATCTTGGGCCGAGAAATCAGCCAAGAAGGCAATATACTGACCTTGGGGTACCCCTTCATTTGGTGTTTAAAAAGGCTGTGGAAGGGAAATATTTGAAGCCTTTGGACCCAAGACCTCCTCCAAACCCATTACCTTCCAGTTATAAAGTCAATGAATACTGTGAATACCATCAAGGGAATGGGCATAAAACAGATGCTTGCTGGACACTCAAAAACCGCATCCAGGATCTGGTGGATAGTGGTGACATCATTCCCCTCAGGAGGCAACCAAATATCAACACTAACCCTTTGCCCAATCATTCCATCCACGCCATTACTGTGGAAGAAGAGTTGTTTGATCCTTTCAAACTTCTCTTGGAAATGAATGAAGTGTGTGTGTTAGATTTGAACGACCTTGCTGAAGAGGTCAGTGCTCTGACAAGAGGTGGAAGACAATATCAGCCACTTGACTTGGGAAAAACCCCTATAACCTCAAATCACCCCCATAAGAAAACACCAGAGCCAAAAGAAGACCCTGTCCTCACTCAGCTTAAACAAACTCAAGCTAAGGTGTCAATTTGGGAACTCCTTGCTTCCTCATTCCCACACCGCCAAGCTCTCAGCGAAGCTTTGAGTCAACTTGATACACCAGTGGACACAAGCCTAGAAGCTTTGGTGGCCACTTTGACCCAATCAACCAAGACATTGAGTATCCGATTTTCTGATACAGACCTACCAGAAGATGGCAGTAAACACAATGATGCTCTATACATCACCATACAAACTGGGGGAAAGACTGTGCCCATGGTTCTCATTGATAATGGGTCAGCCTTAAATGTGTGTCCTTTGAAAGTAGCAAGCTGTCTGGGGTTGGAGACTACAGATCTTACACCTTCTGATCAGATTGTGAGAGCATATGATAACACTCGAAGAGAAATTTTGGGTGTTGCCACTCTAGAAATTGCTATTGGGCCGGTGAAAATGGGAGTACCATTCCAGGTCATTGATGTACCCGCGAGCTTTAATCTCCTCCTTGGAAGGCCGTGGATCCATCAAATTAATGCTGTACCTTCTTCATTACACCAAAAACTTAAATTCCCTTTTGAAGGAAAAATCATCACTATCAAAGGGGACACCTGCGAAATCAACAGGAAAACCATGGATCAGTCTCTCCTTGAGGTTGTTCCTGGTGAAACCGCCATGACCTTGACTGGGTTTCATTACGACACAGTTCAATTCATAGAAGGTGAAAAACCCAAAGGGCCATTTGTCTCATATGACTTTGGGGAGGTCCAAATCAACTGCCTAGTGGGAATGATGCTGAGGGTAGGTCTATTGCCCGGAATGGAGATGATCAAGTCTGGGAGAAAGACACCTGTAGTACGGCCATGGGAAGAACCAGAGAATAAGGGAACTTTTGGCTTGGGGTACAAACCTACAGACAAGGAAATAGAAGAGCTTGAGCGTGGAAGGAAGAAAAAGGGAAATTGGGGGGCAAGAAGCCTCAAAATGCGCCCTTACTTTAGAACCCTGAATGGTCATTTTTGCAAACCTGGAAAGGCAGTTCATCACCGTGGTTTTCAGGAACCATTCTATTCTCCTATGACCGGAAAGAAGCTACCGGGTTTTGAAATGTTTGCTGATGTTGTGGCCATAAAAGAAGAAGAGCCAGAACCTGAAACTGACCCCCAAATGGAAGATTTCATGCGGCCTAGTCTCTTTGATGAGGTTGCTATGATAACCAATGTCGAAGACAAAAGGGACTTCACAAAGCTGATCAAGACAACGGATGGACCGCTGAGAAACTGGTACGCCAAGGAGGGACAAGCTGCTGAGGTTAAACCTAGTCCTGTGTCACACCCTGAACTTGAGTCTTGTACCGAGTCTTGTACTAATTCTGAGTCAAAAACCAAGTTAGAGTCTAATTTTGAGTCTTCTGTAGTTTCATATTTAGAAATCCCTAATGTCAAGTCTAATGTAATCTTGGAGAATGACTCCACCATTATCAATGAAATTGTTCGGATTCTTGGTTACCCTGTGTCTTTTGCTTTCCAAGTATTATCTAGCAGAAATGAAATAAAAGAAATAAATGAAAAGATAATAAATGGCAAAGAAAATGAACATACATACATTGCATATAATTGTGCGAATAAGGAACAGGTTGTTGATTGCATCAGGAAGTATGTCGACTGCTTCATGTGGAAGGCAAGTGATGTCACGGGAATAGACCCAGCCATAGCAGTTCACAAGATTCCGCTATACCCCGATGCGAAGTCGGTTAAGCAGAAATTGAGAAGAATGAAGCCAGAATGGTCCTTGAAAATTAAAGAGGAAGTTGCCAAACAACTGGACAATAAGTTCATAGAACCAATTGCCTACCCTTCCTGGTTAGCAAACATCGTGCCAGTCCCGAAGAAAGACGGAAAGGTCAGGATGTGTGTTGACTACAGAGATCTGAATAAGGCCTGTCCCAAGGATGATTTTCCACTACCACACATCGATTTGCTGATAGACAGGATGGCTGGGCATATGATGGTTTCCATGACTGACCTCGCGGTTGGGTACAATCAGATCCTAGTTCACCCACCAGACAAAGAAAAGACAGCTTTCATCACAGAATGGGGCACTTTCTGCTACAGGGTTATGCCTTTTGGGTTGATAAATGCAGGGGCTACCTACCAAAGGATGGCAACAATAGTCTTTCATGACATGATACACAAAGAAGTAGAAGTGTATGTCGATGATATGATTGTCAAGTCAAAATCTCCAGAAGAACACGTTGAAGCACTTGAGAAGTTCTTCCTTAGACTTCGCAAGTACAATTTGAAGCTTAATCCTGCAAAGTGTCTGTTTGGAGCAACATCGGGCTTATTTTTGGGATATCTGGTCAGCAAAAAAGGAATAGAAGTTGATCCAGCAAAGTCAAAGGCTATTCTGAAAATGCCTCCACCAAGAACAGAGAAAGAGATTCAAGGCTTGCTAGGTAGATTACAGTATATTAGTCGATTCATATCACAGTTGGCTGAGACTTGTGGTCCTATCTTTAAGCTACTAAGGAAAGGTGCTTCACAAGAATGGAATGAAGATTGCCAAAAGGCCTTCGACAAGATCAAAGAATACTTGTTAAGTCCGCCAATTCTACAACCTCCCAGAATGGGAAAACCTCTGCTCTTGTATTTGTTTGTAACAGATGAAGCCATGGGGGCAATGCTAGCTCAAGAAGCTGAGGATACAAAGGTGGAAAATGCAATTTACTACCTCAGCAAAAGGATGCTGGACTATGAGTTAAAGTATAACAAGATTGAGAAGTTGTGTTTAGCCTTGTATTGGGCTTGTACGAAGTTACAACACTACTTGTCTTCTTACACTACTTATGTCATTGCAGAACAGAGTCCCTTGAAATTCCTTATGGAGAGGCCTGTTTTGGACAGCAAAATGGCTAAGTGGGTGTCAACATTGGCAGCCTTTGACTTGAAATTTGTTCAAAGGAAAGCTGTGAAAGGTGGCACAATAGCTGACCAATTAGCAGAATTACCCGTGAATGACGAGATGCGAGAAATGGGTTTCCCTGATGAAGACCTCTTGAACGTGGAGAGCAGTGTTTGGGAGATGTATTTTGATGGAGCATCCAACTATCATGGAAACAGAATTGGAATTGTGTTCAAAACTCCTTGTGGAGAATACATTCCATTCGCAGTTAAACTTGACTTTAGCTGCACAAACAACGAAGCAGAATATGAAGCTTGCATCAATGGGCTTGAAGCCGCCCTGGAATTGAGGATTAAGGACCTAAAGGTCTATGGTGATTCTATTTTAATAGTATCACAAGCCTTAAGGAAATGGAAGATAAAAGAAGAGCGTTTGGTTCCTTACCTACAACGCCTTGATCATTTGGCACAACAGTTCAATGATCTGTCCTTCGAATATCTCCCAAGAGCAAAGAATCAGTTTGCTGATGCCTTGGCTACTTTAGCTTCCATGATCAATATCAGGGAGGGGAAAGTCATTCGTCCATTGAAAGTTCAGCTTCAAAAGCAACCTGCCCATGTAATGCACTTGGCCGATGGTAAACCATGGTTTTGGGATATTAAGACCTATCTCAAGGGTGGAAATTATCCGGAGGGATCATCAAAGGTTGATCAGAGGGCAATAAGGCAGCTTGCCACAGGTTACATTCTCAATGGAGATATCCTCTACAAGAGGAGTTGGAATGGAATCCACCTAAGGTGTGTGAATGAAGCGGAGGCCAAGCAAATAATGGAAATGGTACATGGTGGCGAATCAGGACCACACATGTATGGGATCGCCTTGGCTCGAAAAATTGCCAATCTAGGATATTACTGGTCCACCATGAATGCAGACTGTGTGGCATTTGTGCAAGGATGTCATCAATGTCAGATATTTGCTAAGCTACAGAAGCAACCTCCTGTTGCCCTGAATCCAATCACTTCTCCATGGCCCTTCGCTACTTGGGGAATTGATATAATTGGTAAAATACATCCAAAAGCATCAAATGGACATCAGTTTATCTTGGTAGCAGTGGATTACTTCACAAAGTGGGTTGAAGCAGCTTCCTATGCAGAATTAGACGCCAAAAAGGCAGCACAGTTTGTCCGAACCAACATCCTTTGTCGGTACGGAACGCCGTTTGAAATTATCACTGATAATGGAACTCATTTCCAAGCAGAGTTTGCCAAACTCTTGAAGGATAAGAAAATCCAGCATCATAAGTCCTCTTCTTATAGACCTCAAACAAATGGAGCTGTAGAAGCAGCGAATAAGTCTATAAAGGTGATCATACAAAAAATGATCAAGGAACATAGGCGTTGGCATGAGAAGTTGCCATTGGCCTTATGGGGATACAGAACATCAGTTAGAACTCCTACTGGGGCAACCCCGTATTCATTGGTATACGGAATGGAAGCAGTACTCCCCATTGAACTGGAAGTTCAATCGGCGAGGATAATTCAAGAAAGTCAGATAAATGAAGCTGAATGGATCAGCAATTATCATCATCAGTTGTTGAGTTTGGATGAAAAAAGACTTCAAGCTCTACATCAGATTCAAGGGTATCAAAGGCGAATGGCCAGACATTTCAACAAAAAGGTCAAAGATCGAAAGTTGGAAGAAGGTTGTTTGGTTTTGAAGGAGATCAGAACACCTGTTACAGATCCTCGTGGGAAGTTTCGTCCTCATTGGGCGGGACCCTACATTTTGAAGAAAATACTTTCCGGCGGAGCCGTTATCTTGTCTGATTTGGATGGTCTGGAGTTCACAAACCCATGCAATCTGGATCAACTAAAGAAATATTATGCATGATCATGCATTGTAATGAACTACATTAGACCTGATTCTCGCAAACTAATTCGAGATATGTAGGCAGCTCTCCTTGAGCACGGTCTAAATTTTAATAAAAATCATTCATTCATCTTTCTTTTGCCAAAAAAAAAAACAAAAACAAAAAACAAAAAACAAACAGAAAGATCCCGCTAAGCCGAAAACCCACAAAGGGCGGCTTAGGCAATAGTGGGGCCCGCTAAGCTAAAAACCCGCATAGGGTGGCTTAGGCAAGAATGGGTAAGAGCTCGCTAAGTTGAAAATCCGAAAGGACGACTTAGGCAAAAATTAGAGCAAGTAAATAAAGTAGATAATGCTTGGAAAGCAAAGGAAAGAGTCATGCCAAGAAGAGTCATTCATTCCCAAGGGAGTCATTCCTTTCATAAAGTACCAAAAACCCAAAAGAGTCGAACCATAAGTTCCAAAAAAAAAAAACAAAAAAAAGGGTCAGCCCTAGAGTCTGCAGCGTCTGCCTTCTCCTCGTTAAGAGAAACCACCTCATTTCCCTCCAGCTCCTGCAGCAATGCAAGCCTCCTTGACTTTTCAAGTGGCCAAACTTCAGCTATAAACCGAGTTCTGTACTCGGCAGTAGTCTGAACAAGGGAAGGCTCTGCAAAAAGGCCTGATCATCTGATGGTCCCTAACTTAAGTTTGAAGAACAGCTCGAGTAACTCCGGGAATAATTTGGGGGCAACTTCAGAAAAATTCAAGTTCCTCCCCCAATGGAGTTGGACTTCCTAGAGGGTTATTTCTAAGTTCTTTATTAGAAATAATTACTGATAGCTTGAGCTTGAGGCCTTGTAAAATTGCAAAGCCTCTGAAAAGTCCCACATAGCCAATTTGAACCTCATGCCTTACAAGGGGGGCATTTGAGTCACATCCAATGATTGAGCAGAATTCCTCAAAAAGAGGACACATCTCGTCCATCCGGGCACCAAACCTGAAGACATGAGCTTGTGGAACCCAAAATTTGGTACAAGCGCGCAGGAAATCCCAATCCACCAATATCTCTCTAAGAGTAGCAACAACTTTCAATCCATATCTTTCCATATTGATCCTTTCAACCTTATGGAGACTCTTGGTCCAGTTGTGCATACAACGGTTGTAAAAAAAAAAAAAAAACCTTTTTGAAAAATAGAAGGGGACATCATGCATACATATGTACTGTTTGTGCTTAACAAAAGTGCAGGTACAGAAAAATCAGAAGTGTTGCAAGCAATCGGAAATGCCAAAAGGCGGATCTTGTACCCCTCGCTCAAAATTCGCTCTTCAGAAGACCACTGGGCTCCATAAATCACTTTTATGGACCCCAGTGGGGGGCAATTGTGAACACTCGAATTTTGAGGCTCGGAAGGCCGACTGCAAAAGACCAAGCCAGACCGGAGGTCCACAGTAAAGTTCACCGAAAATATATCAATATGGTACTTGAAATGTCCGGGACGACGTGAGGATCACGGATATGGTCCCGGAATAATTTTTGGAGGTCTCTAGCTCCCGAAAAATCAATTTGAGCGAAAACCGGACGAAACTGGCGGCCCAGCCGCCGTCCAGTCCGATTTTGCCTATAAATAGCCTTCAAGTGTTCAGAAAAAGAGGTTGGCTTGTGGAGACTCCGGGCCTCATGCTGACGAATTTAATCCGTAATCAAAAATCATAATCGAAAGTCCAAGAAAACGAGATCTGGAACTTCGAAGCGGGAAAATCCTAAGTAAGGTAATATTCTAATCTATCATTTGTCAATTTAAGCATCTCATAAGCATTCAATCTTCTTCTTAATTTCTTCTCGGTCAAAGACCTAATCCTTTTAGGTCTAAGGCCTAATGGACTAATCAATCAGCCTCTTTGGCACGAATCCTGAATTGAATCCCTTTGGTACAAAGTACCTAAATTTCACAATTAAAATTAACCTTTTGGCACGGAGCCTAAATTACACCATTTTGGTACAAAGTACCTAAAATTTCACAATTTAGCACTAAGTGCTAAAACTCACATCTTTGGCAGAAAGCCCGACAATGCAGGCCAAAGGCCTAAAAATTGCATTCTTTTGGTACAATGTACCCAAAATTGCACCATTTAGCACTAAGTGCTAAATTTCACAAATTTGGCAAAAAGCCCGATCAATACTTGGCATGAAGCCCGACACCAGCACGAAGCACTAAGTGCTCAAAATCTCACATTTGGCATGAAGCCTAAATTGCACTCCTTTGGTACAAAGTACCTAAATTTCACCATTTAGCACTAAGTGCTAAAACTCACAAATTTGGCAAAAACCCGACAAATGCACGAAGCATACACACACACATGCATGAAGCATAAATTTCATCGCCTTTAAATAGGCTTTTCCGAACTACATGGGCTTTGATCTCCCATTCAAACGGGAGTATGTAGGCATATTTGGGATTCACCCCAAATAGCAAGTCCACAATTTACTAACAATCTGTCTCTTCTTTTCTTCATTCCTTTTAAATTTGTTCTTTTTGCAAGTTAGTCAAATGCATGACATAGTCCCCGAATCCTCCTTGGGTTCGCAGACTAGAAGCCTTTACATTGGATGCATTATTGGAGTCAAACAAGGGTTTTCTTAGTTTTTCCCTTCGAACAAAATAAACTGAGTGGCGACTCCCGACAACAAGTGAACTTTCGCCCGGATCCTTTTCGGGCGGAAAACCGAGGTTCACAGGTTAATGTTTCATTTGATTCTTGTTTAAAGTTTGTTTTAAGTGTTTATTTTAGGTTAAAGTGCAAAAACCCCCTTGGAAGATCAAAACAAAGAAAGAGGAGCATGAATCAAGCAAGACATGGCCAAGCCAAATCAAGCTTGGCCGTGTCACCTCAAGGAAAATTTTGGCAGATCATGACATGGGCAGGAGACATGGCCAAGCCACTGGCCATGTCTCACCTAAAGGGCAAAACCAAAGAAACCAAGAAAGAAAGGAAAATTTGGCAGAAGCTGACACTAGCAGGTGACACGGCCACGAGCTTGGCCGTGTCCCATCCTAAGCCAAGAACAAAGAAGAACCAAAGAAAAGACACAGAAGCTGACACACCCAGGAGACACGGCCAAGCCACTGGTCATGTCACATGACACGGCCAGGAGCTTGGTTGTGTCACTCTCATTTTCAAAGAACAAAGAAGACCAAAGGAGAAACAGAAGATGACACACCCAGGTGACACGACCAAGCCAGTGGCCGTATCACATGACACGGCCACAAGCTTGGCTGTGTCACTCCATGAGACCAAAGAAGAAAAGACGCTAGATTTTTAGCAAGGGGTGTGTATAAATAGAAGAATTAGGGCAAGGGGGAGAGGACTTCTTCTTCATCAGCCGTTGGACACACTTTCTTTAGCCGTTCTACACACAACTTTCAGCTGTTCTCTCTTTTTCTCTGGAAATTGATTTCACTTTCATCCAAACACTCTAGATTAAATTAGTTCTAGCCATTACATTATTCTTTTAGCACAAATCTGAGCAAGAGATTCTTTAGAAGCAAAGGAAGATTGTAATTGGGTTTTGTTCTTAAACTCTATTTCTTAAGTTTCATTGAAATTTTGTTTATGAATACTCTAATGTCTAAATTGATTTCTTTGAATTTTAATGAGATGAATTTGTTTGATAGCATTACTATGAACTAATTTTGATCTAGTCTAGGGTTTATATGGATCTACTATGATTGTATGAAATGGTTATTTCTCTTAATTGATTTATTTCTTTTATCCCTAATTGAATGGATTAATGCTAATATATAATTGATTGGCCACCAATTATGTGATTTAGGTATTTAGATGAAGGATAGAGAAATGAAATCTATTGCTGGAATAATTTGATTAGGGACTTAGGTGAATTAGAAATATAAACCTAAGGAAAAGATCATTTTGATTGTGGTAAGATTAATTGAAAAAGGATTGAATGCGAGAGCTTATTTCCTTAATTTGATTAATTAAGTTGCTTGAAATCTGATCTTTGAAATTAAATCAGTTGAGAGGAATAGTCATTCATACATATAAGTTAGTAGAGAAGTGCAAACCCTAGGCTTTTCTATTAAGTGAATCAATACATTTGTCCAGTTTTCTGTCATTATTATAAATTCAATTCCTTTCTGTTTTCATTAGTTGTTCAGCAATTTAATTTTATAAATCAAAGATTATTATTTGATAATTTGTTTATTACAATCTGATAAATAATTAGCTTAACTATCTTCCTTGTGAGACGACCTTGAGGTGTTCACCAAATTACTACAGCAGCCTCGTATACTTGCTAGTGTAGCTTTAGTAGTGTTTACCAGAGTGCAATAAGTTTTTGGCGCCGCTGCCGGGGAAGCTAATTGGCATAATTGTTTATTAGTCATATATATATTTTAACTTATTTTTCGTTGTTTATATTTTATTTTATTTTTCTTTTGCTTTAAATAATTCCTTCTTCCAGAAATTTTGTTTATGTAAGGTAGGAGATCACTCGGAGGAGAGCTTTGCTAATTTATTTCAGAAATTCAAAGAGTGAAAAGGAGCAGAGAAGAGTTTAAACTGTATATCGGGTTTGATACGGAGGAGGAAATTTCTGATTTTGAGTCGGATACTGCACAATCTACCAATATGGGAGACGAAAGGCAAAGAACTATGAGGGATTTTGCTAGACCTGTCATTGGGACTTCCACCTCATGTATAAGATTGATAGATGCAGCAAGAAATTATGAGTTGAAGAAAATCCATTACAACATGCTGCCATCTTTCTATGGAGTTTCGAATGAGGATCCTTTGAATTTTATTCGGGATTTCTACTCCACCCTCAACACATTTCCATTGGGAGGACTAACAGAAGACCAGTTGAGGATGAGGTGTTTTCCATACACATTAAAGGATAGGGCAAAAAGCTGGCTTATGATGTTGCCTAAAAATTCTTTGACAACTTGGGCGCAAGTATACAACAAGTTTATGGGCAAATTTTACTCACATCAGAAGACAACTGAATTAAGAGGAAAAATAGCTACATTTGCTCAATTTGAAGGAGAGCCATTTGATGAGGCTTGGGACAGGTTTAAGATGTTGTTAATCCAGTGTCCACACCATCACTACCCACTTCAACTACTGAATCAGTTTTCTACGATGGTCTAACCCAGCAATTTCAGAATACTGTTGATAATGCAGCTGGGGGAGCTATGGGAGAAAAGACAGCAGAAGAGACTTATGAAATCTTTGAAATGTTGGGAGCTAATTCCCAATAGAAAAGTGTAAGAGGAAGAAGTAAAGGGGTAAATCAAGTGGAAGCCAATAGTGAGATGGTCAATCAGATAGCTGAATTGACAAGGTAAGTGCAGATGCTGAACATGAAGAACAATGCTTCTTCATCTGCTCAAGAAGTGTGTGGAATTTGTGGAACTTTTGGGCGTGGAGCAAATATATGCCCCTCTGCGTATGAGTCTTATGGAGATGAGGCCGAGCAAGTTAATGCTATGGGGGGATACCAACCAAGGGCCCAAAATGATCCTTTCTCAAACACTTACAATCCTGGTTGGTGGAATCATCCAAACTTTTTGTGGGCAACAAATAATTCTCAACAGCCTTTCCATTTGCTCCAAAGACAAAATCAACCGCTAGGGCAATCTTCAAATCAAGGGCAGCCTAAGAGAGAGAGTTTGGAGGATAGTTTATATGCTTTTATCCATGCCAGTAACAAGAATTAAGAGATGACTAACAAAAGGTTGGATTCATTGGAAGCATCTTTCAAGAAAGTGGAGACCCAAGTGGGACAACTTGCACAACAGATGCAGATTCAACAGAAAGGGGGAAAATTTTCGAGTCAACCTGAGCAAGCACAAGCAGTGACTATTCTTAGGAGTGGCAAGGTAATAAATAATAGTGTTGGAAATAATTCTGTGAATGCAGGTGATCAAGAAAACAAAAAGGAAGGAGAACCAGAGGACAAGGGAGATGGAGAAAAATCAATGGAGCAATCTCCTTCAGCAAATTTACACAAGGCAAGTAATCCTTACCAGCCACCTATACCATTCCCCAGCAGATTGAAGAATGATAAACGAGATAAGTAATTTTTAGACATCTTCAACATGATGTCTAAGTTAAGTATTAACTTACCTTTACTTGAAGCAATAAAGAGTATGCCGGCTTATGCCAAATTCTTCAAGGAATTGAACACCAAGAAAAAGAGGTATGAGCCAAATGAAAAGGTGATAGTATCAGAGATAGCTAGTGCTGTTTTGCAACATAAACTACCTCCGAAGCTAAAGGATCCTGGAAGCTTCATAATTAAAATTGCTATGGGAAATGGAAAGGAGACTGATGGCATGTGTGATTTAGGAGCCAGTGTTAATTTGATGCCTTACTCTATGTATCTTGAACTAGAACTTGGGGAACTTAAACCTACTAAAATGGTCTTGCAATTAGCTGATAGATCTCTTAGATTCTCGAAAGGAATTATAGAAGATGTGTTAGTTAAGGTTGGTGGGTTGATAGTACCCGTGGATTTTATAGTTCTTGATATGGGAGGAGATAACCCTACACCATCCGTACACACTATTCTACTGGGTAGGCCTTTTATGGCTACGACCAACACCTTGATTGATGTTAAAAATGGTAAATTGTCAATAACTGTCTTGGGACAAACGATTGAATTTTCTATTTTTAACACTTCTCCTATTCCTACAACTGCACTATATGAGGATTGCTCTTTAATTGATTATATTGACGCAGTTGTTTCAGATGTTTTCTTACAAACAGGTTCTTCGGATAAATTGGAGCTGGCACTGACCTTTGATCGTGACTTGGATATTCTTGACTCAGAAGTAGCCAGTTGCATTGATACATTAGAAAGTGCTGAAATAAAGGAATTTAAAGAGGAACCATCATTTGAGCTCCCATCCATCCAAAAAGAAGAGAAAAATCCTTCACTTGAGTTAGAGCTAAAAGAGTTGCCTAAAAACCTGAAATATGTGTTTTTAGGAGATCACGACACTTTACCTGTGATAATTTCTAGCGAACTTAGTGAAAGGGAAGAGATGAGGTTGGTGAGTGAATTAAAAAGATTGAAAAGAGCTATAGGATAGGGGTTAGTGATATCAGAGGTATTAGCCCTTCAATGTGCATGCATAGAATTATCTTAGAAGAGGGAGCTAAACCTATAAGAGAGACCCAAAGGAGCCTTAACCCAAACATGAGTGAAGTGGTTAAGAAGAAAGTGCTTAAATTGCTTGATGAAGGAGTGATATACCCGATAGCCAATAGTGAGTGGGTTAGCCTAGTACATGTAGTGCCTAAGAAATCAGGAATCACTGTGGTAAAAAATGAAAATAATGAATTGGTTCCTACTAGGACTACCACTGGGTGGAGAATGTGCATAGACTACAGGAAGTTAAATAATGCCACAAAGAAAGATCATTTCCCTCTTCCTTTTATTGATCAAATGCTGGATAAACTTTCTGGACACTCATACTATTGCTTTTTGGATGGACTTTCAGGTTATTATCAGGTGGCGATAGCACCAGAGGATCAATCCAAGGCCACTTTTACTTGCCCTTTTAGGACTTATGCATTTCGATGTATGCCCTTTGGCTTGTGCAATGCACCTGCAACTTTTTAGAGATGCATGATGTTTGTTTTCACAGACATGATAGATTACTTTATTGAGGTATTTATGGACAATTTTTCTGTTTTTGGTGACTCTTTTGATAATTACCTCAGAAAACTTGTTCTTGTGCTTGAAAGATGCATTGAATGTAATCTCACTTTGAGTTGGGAAAAAAGTCATTTCATGGTCACTCATGGCATTGTGTTAGGCCATATTGTGTCAAGTAAAGGGATTGAGGTGGATAAAGCTAAGGTAGAGTTGATTGCTAAGTTACCCCCACCTACCTCTGTTAAGGGAATAAGAAGCTTTCTAGGGCATGCAGGTTTTTATTGGAGGTTTATTAAATATTTTTCTAAAATAAGCCAACCATTGTGTCATTTGCTTGGGAAAGATGTTCCATTTGAATTTACCGCACAATGCATGCAAGCTTTCAATTCCCTTAAGGAAAAATTGACCAGTGCACCGGTAATTGTAGCTCCTGTTTGGTCTTTACCTTTTGAAATTATGTGTGATTCATCCAACCATGTAGTAGGAGCCATCCTTGGGCAAAGTGTTGAGAAATTTTTGAGAGTGATCTATTATGCTAGCTTGACCCTAAATAGCGCACAAGTTAATTACACAACAACTGAAAAAGAAATGCTAGCTGTTGTTTTTGCCTTAGATAAGTTTAGAGCATATTTGATTAGGTCTAAAATTATTGTGCATTCAGATCATGCAGCTCTAAAATATCTCTTGACAAAACAACATGCTAAACCTCGTTTAATTAGATGGGTGTTATTATTGCAAGAATTTGATTTTCAAATCAAAGATACTAAGGGAAGTGAAAATGTTGTAGCTGATCATTTATCTAGGTTACCTTTCTTTGGTGAAAATCTTGCATCTGATAGCATTCATAGAAATCTAGAAGCATTTCCTGATGAGCAGTTGTTTGCAGTAATGAATTCACCTTGGTTTGCAGATATTGCTAACTATCTTGCTTGTGGTATTTTGCGTTCTGACATGTCATTTCAGGAAAAGAAAAGGTTTTTGCACATGAGTAAATTCTATTTCTAGGATGAACCTTACCTATTCTGGATATGCAAAGATGAGATAGTTCGCAGGTGTGTATCTGAGGAAGAACAACTGAGTGTTCTTCAATTTTGTCACGACCTTCACTGCGGTGGTCATTTTGGAGGGAGAAAGACTGCCGAAAAAGTGCTTCAAAGTGGATTTTATTGGCCTACTCTATTCAAAGATGCTCAAGAATATTGTAAGCATTGTGACCGCTGTCAAAGAGTAGGTAATATTGGGAGAAGGAATGAAATGCCCCTTCAATCTTATATTGTGGTTGAACTGTTTGATGTTTGGGGAATAGACTTCATGGGTCCTTTTCCCAAATCTTTTAGTTATGAATACATATTGGTTGCTGTTGATTATGTTTCAAAACGGGTGGAGGCAATCCCCACCTGAACTAATGATGCTAATGTGGTTGTTAAATTTGTGAAGGAATACATTCTTAGCAGATTTGGCATGCCAAGAGTGATAGTCAGTGATGGGGGAAGTCATTTCTACAACAAACTTTTCGAGAAGTTAATGCACAAGTCAGGTGTGAAACATAAAGTGGCAACCCCATACCATCCACAGACTTCAGGACAAGTTGAGACATCCAACAAGCAAATCAAAGGAATTTTGGAAAAAATAGTCAACTCATCAAGGAAGGATTGGGCAAGTAGATTGAATGACACATTGTGGGCATATCGAACAACTTTCAAAACTCCCTTGGGTATGAGTCCATACCGATTGGTTTTCAGTAAAGCTTGTCATTTACCAGTGGAGTTAGAGCACAAGGCATATTGGGCAATTAAGACTCTGAATTTAGATTTGGACAAGGCAAAGAGAGAACGTTTTTTGCAAATTTCGGAGTTAGATGAACTAAGGAACGAGGCATATGAGAGTTTGAGGATTTATAAGGACCGTACTAAAGCACTTCATGATAGAATTTTAGTACGAAAGACATTGAGCCCAGGTATGAAGGTCTTGCTTTTCAATTTTCGCCTCTGATTATTTCCAGGAAAACTCAAGTCTCGATGGAGCGGTCCTTTCGAGATAATTCAGGTATATCCTTCCGGTGCTATAGAATTACTTAACTCTCGAATGAATGAAACTTTTAAAGTAAATGGACAGAGAGTTAATCCATATAACGAAGGGTTCCAAGAGGTAAGGATTGTCGATAGTGCTTTGATCTATGATCCTTAATTCTTGCAGAAACGTCCAGCCAAGACGACGTTAAAGAAGCGCTCTATGGGAGGCAACCCAATGTTATTGTTTTTAGCATTTTAGTTTAATATATTCAGTTTATTTATTTATTTTCCCTTCTATTTTTTCTTTAAGGCTTGATGGTTTGGAGATTGAGAGTGTTTTTATTCTTGCAGTGAACAGGCCAGGAGCATTGAGTTTAATTGAGAAAAGGAGAGCCATCTAATTCCAACTTTCCTTGCTCGCATGTTTATGCTGAAGTCGCGGTATTTGCTTTAGTTGTTTTCTTTCATGTTGATTATTTGTACGAATGCATCACTATGCGTGACACAAAAGAGGTTCTTTCTTTCTTTTCTTTTGTTTACATTGAGGACAATGTAACTCATAAGTGTGGGGTAATTTTTAAGCTTTTCTTTAATTTTTGTTTTGTTTTCTTTGTGAGTTATATTGCGCATTTTTCATGGCATAATTGTTGAAAACTTATTGACTTTTTTGTAATTCTAGCATTACATTTGAGCCTTTAGTATCAGCATAGAGATTAGCATTTGAATTCATTCATAATCAATTTTCACATTTTCCAATTCATGACATATAAATCTTTGAGAACCCACCCTTTGTGAGTTTTGAGCCTCATAGATTGAATATTATTGTCAATCGATTTTCTTTTCTTAAGTGTGCACCTTCATGATTTTGCATCTCTAGAGCTTGCTTTTGCATACTAATTGAACTCACATTATGATTTCATCTCAAGTTTTAAAATGATGAAGGCAAATTAGGATTACCCCCTTTAGCTTAAAAAGACCTCCCTTAATTATGAATTCCTTAGTGAGCCAAGTTGAGCCTTTGACAGTTTCTTGATTGATCAACACAATTCACAGCTCAACATTTTTCTATTATTATCATACCTTCATTAAGGAATGGAGTTTCTTATGATATGACAATAGGAGTGGTTTAATTGATAAGTGTGGGGTAAACAAAAAAAATAAAAAAAATAGTATTATTTTAGTAAGACTTGGGGCTGAAATGCATACTTTGCAGATTGTATTTGACTAAGAGTCGATTATTCTTTTCTTCTACAATTGAGCTAGATGTTGAATGCAATTTTATATTTTGTATATATATATAATATAATAAATAAAAATAAAAAAGAAAAGATATATATATACAAAATTCATATACTTTCTAGCATTAGTCATCAAAGAGGAATTTTGACTCATTTACTTTTCTTTAAGTATACAAATATACGAGACTATCAAGGGTTGGTAAATATGCTATTTGAGGGAGTTATGAGTTTCTACGCAAGATTATTGTCTAATTTAGATACTCCATTTCTTAATGTTACAACTTAATTGTCTTTTCTCACACCTTCGCCTTAGCCCCATTATATCCAAACGAAAAGACCTTCGGATTATTTCTTGAGAAAAATCAGTGAGAGAGATTGGATAATTAAGCAAGTTTATGGCAGTATGCAGTCATGATTGGTTTGAGTGAATTAACCTTTGAAATTGAGAGAAACACTTAGATGAGAGATGAGATTTGTTATGTCTGAATTAATGAATGAGTTAAGAAAATCTTGATTGAAGTAAATTGCATTTATTTATTGCTGAGTATTAAAGGATTTCATCTTATATACTTGAATTATAGTTAAGGTTAATTGAGTTTTTAATTTATGCTATGTAAATTTGCTTGAGGACAAGCAAAGTTTTAAGTGTGGGGTAGTTGTTTTATTAGTTTTTGTCATAAAATTGCTATTTATTTATTGTGATAATTATTGTTTTCTTCATGCATTTTGGTAGTTTTAATATGTTTATTTAGTGATTTCATGCATTTTGGTAGTTTTGATTTATCCTAGTGTTTAGATCATTTTTGTACTAGTTTTTAGTATGATGTTTATGTGTTTTTGGTTAATGTTTAATTTGATTCTTGTTTAAAGTTTGCTTTAAGTGTTTGTTTTAGGCTAAAGTGCAAAAACCCCCTTGGAAGATCAAAACAAAGAAAGAGGAGCATGAGTCAAGCAAGACATGGCCAAGCCAAATCAAGCTTGGCCATGTCACCTCAAGGAAATTTTTGGCAGATTATGACACGGGCAGGAGACACGGCCAAGCCACTGGTCGTGTCTCACCTAAAGGACAAAACCAAAGAAACCAAGAAAGAAAGGAAAATTTGGCAGAAGCTGAGACTGGCAGGCCACTGGCCGTGTCACATGACACGGCCACAAGCTTGGCCGTGTCCCATCCTAAGCCAAGAACAAAGAAGAACCAAAGAAAAGGCACAGAAACTGACACACCCAGGAGGCACGACCAAGCCACTGGCCATGTCACATGACACAGCCAGGAGGATGTCCTTGTCACTCTCATCTTTAAAGAACAAAGAAGACCAAAGGAGAAACAGAAGATGACACACCCAGGTGACACGGCCAAGCCAGTGGCCGTGTCACATGACACAGCCACAAGCTTGGCCGTGTCACTCCATGAGACCAAAGAAAGAAAAGACGCTGGATTTTTAGCAAGGGATTTGTATAAATAGAAGAATTAGGGCAAGGGGGGAGAGGACTTCTTCTTCATCAGCCGTTGGACACACTTTCTTCAGCTGTTCTACACACAACTTTCAGCTGTTCTCTATTTTTCTCTGGAAATTGATTTCACTTTCATCCAAACACTCTAGATTAAATTAGTTCTAGCAATTACATTATTCTTTTAGCACAAATCTAAGCAAGAGATTCTTCAGAAGCAAAGGAAGATTGTAATTGGGTTTTGTTCTTAAACTCTATTTCTTAAGTTTCATTGAAATTTTGTTTATGAATACTCTGATGTCTAAATTGATTTCTTTGAATTTTAATGAGATGAATTTGTTTGATAGCATTACTAGGGTTTGTATGGATCTACTATGATTGTATGAAATGGTTATTTCTCTTAATTGATTTATTTCTTTTATCCTTAATTGAATGGATTAATGCTAATATATAATTGATTGGCCACTAATTATGTGATTTAGGTATTTAGATGAAGGATTGAGAAATGAAATCTAATGCTGGAATAATTTGATTAGGGACTTAGGTGAATTAGAAATATAAACCTAAGGAAAAGATCATTTTGATTGTGGTATGCGAGAGCTTATTTCCTTAATTTGATTAATTAAGTTGCTTGAAATTTGATCTTTGAAATTAAATCAGTTGAGAGGAATAGCTATTCATACATATAAGTTAGTAGAGAAGTGCAAACCCTAGGCTTTTCTATTAAGTGAATCAATACATTTGTCCAGTTTTCTGTCATTATTATAAATTCAATTCCTTTATGTTTTCATTAGTTGTTCATCAATTTAATTTTATAAATAAAAGATTATTATTTGATAATTTGTTTATTACGATCTGATAAATAATTAGCTTAACTAGCTTCCTTGTGAGACGACCTTGAGGTGTTCACCAAAATACTACAGCAGCCTCGTATACTTGCGAGTGTAGCTTTAGTAGTGTTTACCAGAGCACAACAATGGTCGGAAGACCAATCACAAAATCCATGGTGACTCTATCCCACTTCCACTCTGGTATGGAGATGGGCTGTAAAAGACTCGATGGAACTTGGTGTTCTGCTTTGACTTGTTGGCATATCAAACATTGCATAACCTATTTAGTGATATCCTTTTTCATGCCAGGCCACTAATAAAAAGGCTTTAAATCCTGATACATCTTATTACTTCCAGGATGCACATTATAAATATTTTTGTGAGCTTCATTAAGAATACCCTCCTTCAGCTTCTTAACATCCAGAACACATAATAGACCCCTAAAATGCAAACCACTATCTTTTAGAACAAAATAATCTGACTTTTCACTCTTATGCATTTGTTCCATCACTTTCAATAGCTTTTGATTTTGTTTCTGAGCTTTTATAACTTTCTGCCTTAAATTTGGTTCTATTCCTAACTTTGCTATCATAACATACTATATCATTTTAGTTATTTAATACACACACATATATTTCTATAATTTATATCTATAACATACCTGCTAAAGTTTTTCGGCTTAGTGCATCAGCTACCACATTAGCTTTCCCAGGATGGTAGTCGATGATACAATAATCGTCTTTAATTAGTTCCATCCATCTCCTCTGCCTTAAGTTGAGCTCTTTTTGTGTTGGCAAATACTTCAAACTTTTATGATTAGTAAAAATATAACACCTTTCACTATACAGATAATGCCACCAAATTTTTAGAGCAAACACAATTGCTGCCAGTTTTAAATCATGTGTGGGATAATTCAGTTGATGAGGTTTCAATTGCCTAGAAGTATAAGCAATTACTTTACCTTCTTGCATCAATACACAACCAAGTCCTTGATAAGAGGCATCACTATAAATCACATAGTCTTTACCTGGATTCGGTTGTGTTAAAATAGGCACTTCCATCAACATAGTCGTCAATCGCTCAAAACTAGATTGACATTGATCATCCCACTTAAATTTATTTTTCTTTCTAAGAAATTTAGTCTAAGGAAGTGTTATTTTTGAGAACCCTTGCACAAGGCTTCTATAATATCTAGCTAAACCAAGAAAACTTTGAAATTCTATTACATTCTTTGGTGGCTGCCAATTCAAAATACTCTCAATTTTACTAGTATCTACATGGATACCCTTAGCTAATACCACATGTCCTAGGAATGTCACTTTTGTCATCTAAAAATCACATTTTGGCAACTTAGCATACAATTGATTCTCCCTCAATATTTGTAGCACCACTCTCAAGTGTTTATCATGCTCCTCTCTATTCTTGGAATAAACTAGTATATCATCAATAAAAACAACTACAAACTGATCTAATTAAGGTTTTAAGACTCGATTAATCAAGTCCATAAAAGCTGCTGGAGCATTAGTCAAACAAAATGGCATAACAAGAAATTCATAATGTCCATATCAAGTTCTAAAAGCTATTTTTGGAACATCAACTTCCTTAACCATCATCTGATAGTAACCTGATTTAAGATCAATCTTGGAGAAAACACCTACTCCCTTCAACTGGTAAAAAAAATCATCTATCCGAGGTAACAAATATTTATTCTTAATCGTCACCTTATTCAACTGCCAATAATCTATACACAATCTTAGGGTACAATCTTTCTTCTTCACAAAGAAAACTGGTGCGCCCTAAGGTGACACACTAAGTCTTATGAACCCTTTATCAAGCAATTCTTGGAGTTACACCTTTAACTCCATTAGTTCCGAAGGTTCCATTCTATAAAGTGGAATAGATATTGGTGTCGTACCTAGAATTACATCAATAGCAAATTCTACTTCCCTTTCTGGCGGTACCCCTGATAACTCTTCTGGGAAGACATCTGAAAATTCACACACTGTGGGTATGTCTTCCAAAGTTTTGCTTGAATATCGAGCATCAATAACATAAGCAAGGTAAGCTTCACATTTTTTTTCTAACTAACCTTTTAGCTTTAGCAGCTAAAATCAAACTAGAAGGATATAATTTTTCTCTTCTCAAACAAAAAATTCATCATGTCTTGGAATCTTAAAGGTCACAACTTTTACTATGACAATCCATAATTGCTTGATGCCAGAATAACCAATCCATTCCTAAAATTACATCAAAATCATGGAATAGCATTTCAATTAAATCGACAGAAAGTTCTATATCATGAACTCTAATTGGACAATTCTAGTATATTTTGTTTACTCTCATACTATGGCCTAAATGATTGGTAACCTCTATCTCAAAGTCAAGTTTATCAGCATGCATATTCTTCCCTGAGGCTATAGTTGTGCATATATAAGAATGTGTAGAACCAGGATGCAACAATGCATATGCATCAAGACCAAGTAAAGAGAATTTACCAACTATAACATCTGGAGCATCCTAGTCCTCCACTGCTCTCAAAGCATAAGTCTTAGCTAGAGCACTACCTTGAGTCTGAGGTCTATCCACTATTTTAGATCCTTTCTATTGACTAGCGTAGGGTCGACTACCTCTGCCTGATCTATGGCCTATTTGAGACCTCTGCACTAAACTTTTCCCTTCAACAACTTCAAGTTCTTTTATCATGGAGCAATCTCTAATTTTATGCTCTTTGGAACCACATTTCAAACAAGCCCCACTTTGATACCAATAATAATCACTTGCATGTCCCTTGCCATAATGCTGACAAGGTGTGGAAACTGCTCATGAAGATAAGCCAATAGAAATAATAGACCTACCCCCTTGGGATCTTTGAAAACTAGTTCCACTTCCTCTATCATAGCCCTAAGTCTGGGTTTGTACTTGAATACCCCTCTGTCTCTTTTGACCACCCTGTTGTCACTAGAAAATCCCTTACGTTGCTATTTTCTTCTTCCCTACTCTTATTTAGTTTCATTTTTAATGGAAATTACTGTATTAGTAAGAGTAAAAAAACTCTTTGATTCTCATCGCCACTAAGTACACCCGAATTTGACTGTTCAAACCCTGCTTAAATCGCTTGCACTTCTCTTCTTTAGTTGAAACCAACCCAGGGAAATATTTACTAAGGAGAATAAATTATCTGTTATACTCGAACACAGATGATTGCCTTTGCTTCAAATACAAAAACTCCCTTCACTTCTCTTCTATATAAATCTCACTAATATATTTCTTCTTAAACTCTTCTTGGAAAAATGTCCATGTGAGTCTATCTGCAGGAATAGATTTCCACTTCGTATCCCACCAACTATAAGCTTGTTCATGTAATAAAGAAACTGCACACTCTAATCTCTACTCATCCATACAGTGCAAAAGATCAAAAACTCTTACAATCCTTTCTAACTAATACTCTGCCACTAAAGACTCATCAGTATCACATGCTTTGAAATATTCTGCTCTAAATTTTCTAATTCTCTCTAATGGACTTCTATGGGGGCATGGGTGGTGGTGATTGTACAAGAGGAGCTACTCCTACAATCTGCCTAAGAACTTCCCCCATATTTCTCACAAAATGGGGGTCCAACGGTACTTGTTCTGCGGAAGGCCCAGAGGAGAGGATTACTGGTTCCCTACACTTGCCTCACTATGTGAGGATGCAGCTTATTCCTCTGCACCCTGACGTGATCTAGAAGCCATCTATACCTATAAA
This sequence comes from Garcia nutans, assembly GCA_947685225.1. NCBI lineage: Eukaryota > Viridiplantae > Streptophyta > Magnoliopsida > Malpighiales > Euphorbiaceae > Garcia > Garcia nutans. The sequence goes on from CANTUV010000013.1 coordinate 34,849,315, forward strand.
CATTTAGGGATCAACTGCATCAAAATACATATTCACTTATAGTTCACATAGCAATGACAATTGTATTTCACTTTTCCCGTAACCCACAAACTTAAAACCACCTGAACCAGGCTCTGATACCACTAAATCTAACACCCCTAAATAGTTTGTACACTTGACTATAAAGAGATGTTGTCAAAACACTCAATTTGATAGAACTTGAAAAGTAATTTTTAACTTAAGATAGGGACATGCCTGTGTCAACTAAGGTTGACATGCCCGTGTGTTTTAAATCAACACTCCTTTATAAACAAAAACCAAGCAACACGACTATGTCTAATACAATGACATGACCGTGCATTTTATTCTAAATCTGCCTTCCTAAGAAAATTTCCTTTTCTTAAGTTTTTCATACACTCATTCCTCAAACCATCCATTTCTATTACTCCATACAAATCTAAGAAAAACCTCAACATAAATTAACATGAACATACATAAAAAATATATACATACATGAAATTATTGTAATTTATAAAACTCTCATGCTAGTTAACAAAAAAAAAAATAAAAATAAACATACACCCATATATTTATATATATAACATACTACCCACAAAGTTATACAACTGTCATTCAAAATAAATATCTCCACCATGTGAACAATCTAAAACTCTTTATACAAAATATTTCATAGAAGACCTTTTTGTGATGCAGTTGATTTGGTTCTCCATAAATCTCACTCAACAAGTTCTTCACGTCTCGTCTGTTCTGTGCATAAGAAACAAATCTAACACGCTAAGCAAAGCTTAGTGGTGTTTGTATATTCATAATAAGCAAGAAAATATTAAGAAAGATAACGTTAAATTATATAATTTTGAATTATCATTCATGAAAAATAATAAAATCATCACTTTGGTACTTTAAAAGAAATTCGATAAATTTGTATATTCGATATACTCAGCACAAGAAAACTCAATGTTCAATAATTTTAATAAATCAGTCACAAGGCATATTGTTCACATCATATGCAATTCTTTTACTTTGTCCATACACACTGAATTTAGACCTTAGATTCGGATAACGAGTCACTGTCGGCAGTTCAATGCCTAATATAAAAAATATAGCCAAATGCCCACTGTCAAGTGTATTCACTTTTGGCAAATATGCCCACTATCAATGGTGACATGATGCGTCCACTAATGGCAAGAAGTGCCACTTTCACTATGGATATCCACCCTCTGGCTAGCCATTCAACCCTAAGCTAGGTCTAACAACAATATGGTTTGGGTAATTTACTATTTATTCACCTCTAATAACATTTAATTACATATCATGTTAATAAAATGATACTATAATCTTTATCTATTACTTACAAAATTCCAAAGCTTCTTTGCAAACTAACTTGTAGACATTTTTAAAATTTTAACCTTTAATTTGACAAACTTGCATATTTTTAAGTGATAATTATGTTATAAATGTTAATTGAATGAGAAAATTATATTAACATAACATATGAAGTGTTTTGGGGTTGAAAAAGAAGAAAATTAGGGTTATAGAGTGGACATGGGCGTGTCTAAAAAGTCCACATGCCCATGTGTACCAAATGTTATTGAAAGTAGAGTTACAGAAGCTGAATAATTTACATGGCAGTGTGGATCAAAGTTACATGCCCGTGTGGATTTTCCAGCATTTGCCAAATTTAAAAATTCACCTTTTTGTGAGTCAAAGTTGTTCCAACTTGCATTTTAAGTAAAAACAACCTAAATACATTTAAGAAACATAATAAAAATGAACCAAAAACCAAACTTTCAAATAAAAACAATCCAAATCAAACACTTTACTCAATCCTCAATTAATCAAATCTTTAGCAGTAAATTTAGTTATCAACACTCCATAACCATCACTCTACCAAGAACAATATCATCACACTTATTTCTTATAAAATTGAAGTAAAATTCATATAGAGGTTCTTCAATCTTTCCTTGCACAATATATCATTTATTCAATTCTTCAACAAATAACTCAATTAAAATGATCCAATTAACTTATTCAAGCATTAAAATTCAAAGAAAATAACTATTTGCAAATTACTCATATACAAGCATATACCTCTTTCAAGAACTTCTCTCTTTCTCTTTTCTCTCCACCCCTTTTGATTTTGGTTATAATCTTATTAATTCTTCTCATAAACTAATGGATTCCTATGAAAATTTAGAGTTATAATTAAAGATCTTGACATTTTGGTGTATGGTAATGCAAGAAGATAGAAGAAAAAGAGAGACGGTGATGGTGGAGAGGTTTTTGGCATCAAGATGATGGTAGAAGAGATGAGAAATTTCTATGCTCCTCATTATATAGTATCTAGTGTTTTGGTTGGATAAGGTGTGCTTATTATAGCTTTGGTGCACTCACTTCTTTAAATTTAATTCTAATCCTATTTTGAGTTCCACAAAACCATAAAAATAAATTCTTTAGTTAATTTAAAGTCCTACAATTTATATTTCATAGTCTAACTCATTAAAATTGACTTCTAGAGTTAAGGGCATTTTCATAAATTTCTATCACTTAAAGATTCTTTTTTAAAAATATCAATTTTGTCCATACCAGGATCATCCTTTCTATTTTTTCAAAGCTTGATTCATCCTAATTTTCCACTTATTTCAATTACCCAAGTCACTTTTATCACTATACACAATCCATTATCAATGTTTAAAAGAAAATTACTATTAAAAATTTCAAACATTACAAAAATAATTGGCATATGGGCAAAAATCCCTTATCATGCAAAATTGTGAATGCATACTTTGAGAGGGCTTCTACAAAGGTTATGTGATTTAAAAAAATTCACTCCTTCTAGAACAAATTTGTAAGGAACATCGAGGCAAAATTTTAATCTCACTCAAATGTAAAGTGTATGATCCAGACATTCTTTGGCAAACTAAATCCTAACATCCTGTAGACCCTCAATTTTGGCCCTGGCCAGTTTGGTACTAATTCCAAACCTTTGAATGGACTAATATATTGCAATAGAACCTAAAATAATCTTTTTAAACTCTTAAAGCCCTAATAAGGTCTATTTTAGAAGATTTGGTTGGGTTTTACATGATACCAGTGCACTAAACCCTAAAACAGGTTTGATTCAAAGATTTGGTTGCTTTTTTGCATAATTCGGATGATTTTTGGGTAGTAGGGGTGTTGCATGTCGAATTAGGGCATCCAATCTGACATGGGAAAGGCCCATATAGAATTGGGGGCCTCCCAATTCAACATGGGGCTCCCCATATTGAATTGGAAGCCCAAATTCGATATGGGGTAGCCCCATGTCGAATTGCCCCATATCGAATTGGGGCTGTCCCAATTCGATATGGGGCGGTCCCATATCAAAATGGGGAAGCCCCATTTTGATATGGGGCAGTCCCATATCGAAATGGGGCTCTCCCAGTTCGATATGGGCTATTGTTTTTCAATTCCATGTCGAATCTGGATACCTACTTCAATATAGGTTCAGTTTCTGTCGAAACAAAGTCATTTTAATTCGAGACGAATTCGGTCTATATCGAATTCAAGTAATTATAATTCGATATGGAATGGGTTTGTCTCGAACCCATGAATTTGACATGCATCAGAATAAACCATTCTTAAACAAGAAGATTTTGAGGTTTAACCTAAGAGAGTGATTATAAATACAGGTTTTAAAAAGCTGAATTAGGGATCTTTATGGACCTTTGGCTTTTGGTTGCCTGCTGAAACTCTGGAAAATCTAGTAATAAATCAACAAACAAACCCTAGAATATTTGAGAAACATAAGAGACAACAAGGATAGATGAAGAAGATCAATAACACAAAACCCTACAAAGGCAGTGTACTCACTATCTTTGCCAAAGCTCATCCAAAATCTCGTTCAAACAATTTTGGTGGAGCCAACAAAGGACTGTAAGGTCTAAATTAAATAAATACCATATGCTTTGATTTTAAACATTGAATAAATTTGTTCTTCATCTAACTAAAAGTCATAGTATGCAATTTATTATTAAATTAGTGTACCTTAGTTTGCATAGAGTGCATATTGTTGTTTTACTAAATCATAACCTTTAGAACCAGTAAAATTGTTTGGCTTAGGATGTTTATTTATTTTTCTTATCTCATAGCTATTTAATCAATGCTTTACTCGAAAATCACATTGGGGTTTTTTTTATATAAGAACTTACAGTAGTCTTTAAATCTTTTTAAAAATATTCACAGTTCACATAATCTATACACTTTGATTGGTTTTTCAGAAACACTAAACCCTAATTCATTTAAAACCTTAAGTTGCAAATATTATTTTTTATAAATACCAAACTCTAATTTATTCTTTCTAAAAATCCTAATTTCCTGATGTTAGCTCTAAACCCTAATTTGATTAACCAAAAACCCTACTACTTTCTTAAATTTATAAAACCTTAATCAATTTCATTTTTCTAAAAACCCTCACAGTAGTCAAAATAATAATAATAATTGTATTAATTCCAAATCCTAAAACCCTAAATATTAATTAAAGAACCCCAAATTGAGACACAAACCTAAACTTGTATCTTTATTTGCTTTATTTAAGTTAGGAGCATGTTTATTATATGTTTTGATTAATGGTTTATTTATATCTTTAATTTATATGTTTAAATGAATAATTTATTTATGATGAGTGATTGTTATGTTTATTGATTTGTTTTGGTTTCAAAAATTGTAAGAGGTATGTTTCCATGATTGGGTATCTCATTAATTAATCTTTATGCAATTTCAATTATCTTCATATTTTGGAATTAATGTAAAGGACACGTTTCCACCTTTCGGTAGGTGTCATATTTAGTTTTAGATATGGACAATGTAAGGACATGTTTCCATCCTCGGATGGGTGTCCATTTATTTGTTTTGTTTGGCTATTATTGTGATTTTAATAAAGTATTTATTTATTCTTATGATCACATGTAGTATGGATAATATCATTATATTTAATAATTTTATAATACTAAGACTTGAAAAGGAGGCCAATTCCAATGAACCGGGCGTTGTGAGGGGTATTGGCCCATTTCTCACCTTCCCCACACAAATCCAACTTTCCAAACCTATTAGAGGGTTGGGGATTCCTTAGAAATTGAGTCATCCGCCCCTTTCTTTTTCTTGGCCTGTCCGGGTGGTGACTCCATTTTCTATGGGTTTAGGCCCATGTTCTCTAAGGCCCCGAGCCTAACAGTGCCGAAGTCACAAGAACCATTTCACTGGGAGTGGGGGGCAAAATCCACGCTCATAGTGGCGACTCCACTGGGGATAAGAGAAGTTGATTCCATTGGACTTTATATTATTCTATTCTTTCTTATCATGATATTATCCATTGCATCATATTAGATTGCATCGTGTACGTGAGTTAGGATGCTCGTGTTACCCGTGTTGTGTTATACGAAGGATACCGTACTTTCACTCAAGGTATGAAGATCGAGCATGGCATAACCACACATAGCCTTGTACCTTTTGGTATACACTTGCTATGAGAACCTAAGCCTTTTAACCTAAAGACTAAAGTCTATGTAACTGGCCTAGTTACTTTTCTTAGGTTTTTACCCCAAATGCTTGTTGTTTGACTATGGTTAATTTATCTTGGTTTAAATCATGGCTTATTTGGTTTGTTCTTTTTATAATATGGCCTAAGTACATTGTAAGCTCAAAATAAATTTTTCTTTAAAGTCCAAAAGACCAAAGCAATTTCCAAAATATTTTAAAATGGTTTTTCAATATAAAACTTTCCCAAAAACAAGTTCTTTTATCATGATTCAAATACAAAGTCCAAAATCCATTTTTTCTAAAATCTTTTTACAATGGGCTTAGAAACAAAATTATTTTCATTCAACCTTTAAAAGAGCTTACAAATTATTAGGTCAATTATGGAAATACCAAAAATCAATTGTGAGCCTAGTTTATACTAAAAGTTATTAATCATGGGTTTATTTTTGGTATAAATCATTAGTTACTTTTTCAAGTGAGAAATCTATTTATAATAAACCTCTTAATTTAGTTTTAATCCAATATAGCATAAAAGCTACTTTAGTTGGTCGAATGGATTAAAACCTAATTAATGAGAATTATCATGAATTGATTTTTATTTTTGAAAATATAACTATTGGTTGAAAACTCCGAGGGAAATTATTCAAAAAATAAGATACCCCATGTTGGTATTTTGTTAACCATATACCTAGGAAAAGAGACTCGTCATTCTGTGTGTGGAAGTTATAAGGTTGGAAGGGATGTTCTACTTATCTTTGTCTATTATTTGTGCATACACGCATACATGCATTCATACATTTGCATCACATATCATTAATACTTTCTGGCTTACAGCCCTGGATTACAATTCAAAAGCTTATGACAATCCGACCTACGCCAGAGATGAAGAATCCAACAACAACTCAATTACTTTCTCACCAAAAGCAATGGAGCCTAAACAAATTCAAAGAATGGTGGACGACGCCCTCAATGCTAAAATGGAAGAACTAAAGGAGACCCTGGCTGAGACCATGAAGAACCAATTAGCTGCAATTTTAAAGAACAATGTGAAGCATCTACTAGTACCAAGAAGCCAAAGGACAAAGGGAAGGCTAAGGTTGGTGAAGTGGCCTTTGATGATGACAAGGCAGTCATTGATGATGATTATGACTGGGCTCAATACTTTCAAGAGCCTCATGATAAGAAGAAGAAGTCAAAGGTTGTTAAAAGATCAGCTGTGGAGAAAAATGAAACTTCAGATGTTGAGAAGATGATTGTTGACCTGGAAAAGAAGTTTGAAAAGAAGTTGAAAACCGAGGAAATGTCCGAGATTGACAAATTGTTTGAGCTAGATGAAGAAGTTCCATACAAGTTCAAGATGCCATCCTTTGCAAAGTTTAATAGAATCGAAAATCCTCACCTCCATGTGAATCAGTATATCACTGCTATACAGTATGCCCGAGCTACTAAGGCTCAAACCCTAAGGTACTTCATGCTCTCATTGGATCCCATTATCCAAAATTGGTTCAATACCTTAGATGATGTCACACAAAAGAGTTGGGATTTGCTATACAAGGCCTTCATCCAATAATATGGATACAATGTTGAATTGGAAGTTACTTTGATGAAGGTGGAGTCCATTAGACAAAGGCCGAACAAGAACTTCGTGGATTATATGAAGAGGTGGAGAAATAAGGCTATATTGCTCAAGAGAAGGCCTGATGAATCATATCAAATTAGAATGATTGTAAGAGGAGTGTTACCTAGACTTCACAAAAGGATGTCTCATACACTCATTCAGGATTTCAAGGACCTTTTGCAAGCTGGACTAAAAATTAAAGAGTGGGAAAGAAAGAAGAACCGCTTTTCAACAAGAAGGAACGAGAAAGAAAATTACCAGTCTGGTAACCAAAGCATGCAAAAGGCAGTTAATGTTAATGCTATTGGCTAAGGAGGAAGAAGACAGTTTTTAGAATTGGTGAAGCTGCTGTCTTAGGTCCTCAATAAGCTACAAAAGAAGGGATTGTTACTACCCTTAAATCCTCGTCCTTTGCCTAACCCTCTCCCACCTAATTTTGACACTAAGGCATTTTGTCAATTTCATCAAATGCAAGGGCATGACATAGATAAATGTTTAAGGTTGAGGCATGAGATCCAGAATTTGATTGATAGTGGAAAGCTGCCCGAGTCCAACAAGCTAAACACCAAAGACAATCCATTGCCAAGGTTCAATAGAGTATCACCATCGGCGAGCTTCAAGATTAGAGGAGGTTTGCATGAAAATTTTATCATGTCTTCTTTCCAAGATGTGGAAGGAGAAGCAACAAAAGAAGAAGTGGTGTTTAGCAAAATTGAACAATCTATGGTTGGAAAAGAATTAGCAATTTGTGTTGTGAATGAGTTTTGGGATTCAAGCAATAGTGATGATGATCTTGTACCCAAGAAGGAGGAATGAACCTGGTCCAAGTCTGAAGAAGATGCAGTGATGAACACTAGATCTGGTAAGCCTTATGCAAGGCCACCACCCAAGGAAGTAGAAGTTAATAAAGGAAAATAAGTCAAAGTGGGGAACAAAAAAGAGGAAGATGACACTGTGCTTAAGCAGTTGAAGAGAACCTAAGAAAGTGTAAGCATTTGAGACTTATTGGCCACTTCTAAGAAGCACCGTGAAACTATGGCCAAGGCCTTGGCTAGCATGTCAATTTCCATCTCTATTACACCAGAAGAGCTGGTTAACTTCATGAAGGTTGAAGGAGTAATGAAGTGTGAAGAGGTTCAAAAGAAGAGCGAAGTGGATATGGGAATGGTATCTTTCTCAGATGTAGATTTACTAGAAGAGGGGAGAGATCACATCTGCCCTCTCTTTATCAAAGTAGAAGTCAAAGGAAAAAGGACTCCATGTGTGATGGTTGATGATGGGTCCACCATAAATGTTTGCCCACTTAAAATTTTGCCAAAGCTAGCTATGTTAACAAGGGATCTAAGCCCAACCGAGGTAACCATTAGGGCTTATGACAATACCAAGAGGCATGCCGAGGGGACTTTCAAAGCTATTGTGAAGGTTGGTCCAATTGAATCTATGGTAGAATTTATGGTTTTACACATACCTGTTACTTTTGATTTACTTTTTGGACGACCATGGTTTCATCCTCTTGGTGGAGTTCCTTCCACCCTTCATCAAAAATTAAATTCCCTAATGGAGATGAGATGGTGGTCATCGAGGCCAAAGATAATGAGGTTGTTAATGCTCTAATGATTGAGAGACCTCTTAATGGTTTCTAAGTAGCTGTAATTTCGGATGATGAAGTAGTGGACTCCAAGGTCTTGAACATGATGAAGAGCATGAGTTACCTTCCTGGTGCTAGACTTGGAAAGGGCAAGGCCAGTGTGACAAAGCTTCCAGATTTCAAGACTCAAACTTCCAAAAAAGGATTAGGGTATGAAGAAGCTAGCAAAGATGTTCATCCAAAGAAGAATGAGAAGATAAGCTTCCCACCACTTAAAGAGATTTTTGTCAAAGCTCCAGACATGGGACCACTCCAAGGAAAGCCCAAGCCAATCATGTTGATCCCAGGTTTTGTCATTTTTGCTGATGTTGCTGAGTTAGTGGAAAAAGTGAAGAAAGAGCTCACCCTGCCAACCGACAAGGAGCCCAATCAGGAAGAGGAGAAGGAAGCTGTCTTGAAAGCCGAGAAGACTCCGAAAGAGATTGCTGCCCTGGTTAAAGAGAAGTTTGAAGATGTTCTGCTTTATGATTTTGAGAATAATGATTTTGATTTTGATTTTAATTTGTCTGCTTTGTATGAGGATGATGATGTTTTCTTGTCCAAAATGAATGCAATAAAGTCTAATTTCGCTTACTTGTGTGATGTTTCTCCTGATGGTTGCATACGTTCAAATAGTGGTTACATGAGCATCTTTAATATTAACTCTGTCGATACACAATCATTAAATTTGGGAACAATAAAAAATTCTAAAAATATTAGCATAGCATCCGACCTTACTCATGATGAGAGAGAGAGAGAGATTTGAAAAATTATTTAAAAAAATGAAGAAGTTTTGGCTTGGTCTTACGAGGATATGCCTGAGATAGATGGAGACATAGCTAAACATCTGATCCCTACCTACACTCACATGAAACCTAGCTAACAAAAACTTAGGCGGTTAAGACCTGAATGGGCTGAATTGGTTAAAGAAGAGGTCACTAAACAAATACAAGTAAAGTTCCTTGAAGTGATAGATTATCTAGATTGGCTAGCCAACATAGTACCCGCGCCAAAGAAAGATGGAAGAATTAGGGTCTATGTGGACTATAGAGACTTAAACAAGGCTTCCCCTAAAGATGATTTTCCTTTATCCCATATAGATGTCCTCATTGATAGTGCAACCTCTAGCATGCTACACTCATTTGTAGATGAATTTTTCAGATACAACCAAGTGTTAATGGCCCAAGAGGATAAAGCCAAAACTGCTTTCATTACTACATGGGGAATATTTTGTTATAGGGTGATGCCGTTTGGGTTAAAGAATGCTGGAGCAACCTATCAAACGATGGCCACCACATTGTTTCATGATATAATGCATAAAGAAGTTAAAGTGTATGTTGATGATATGATGGTGAAGTCAGATACAAGGGAACAACACTTCTAAAACCTAGAATTATTCTTCGAGAGAGCAGTGAAGTATAAGCTAAGGTTAAACCCGAAGAAGTGTGTGCTTGGGGTTACCTCAGGCAAGTTGTTGGGACATATGATTGGTCCAAATGGCATTGAGATTAACCCTGACAAGGTTAAGGCAATCGGGGATATGCCAGCCCCTAAGATGGAAAAAGAAGTTTGGGGGTTTATTGGCAGATTGCAGTACATTAGCAGGTTTATAGCATAGCTGACCACAATCTGTGAACCTATCTTCAAATTGCTTAAAAAGAATTAGCCAGTCATGTGGAATGGAGAGTGTCAAAAGGCCTTTGAGTGCATAAAGGAGTATATGCTAAATTCACCTATTTTGAAACCACCTAAACTAAGTAAACCCTTGTTACTATATTTAGCAGCATAAGAAGAGTCAATAGGAGCCATGCTAGCCCAAGCAGATGAATCAGGAATTGAGCACACAGTCTATTATTTGAGTAGAAAGCTCCTACCTTATGAAATTAAGTATAGTATCATTGAAAAGACCTGTATAGCTGTGGTTTGATCTTCTAAGAAGTTGCGGCATTACTTTCAATCTTATAGTGTGCAAGCGATTTCCAGGTTGGATACGGTGAAGGGAGACACCATCTTTGATCGAGAAGTATGGACAATGGTTGATAATATTGGAAGAATTTGAGATTGAATATGTAGCTAGGAAAACAATCAAAGGTAGAGCGATGGCAGAATTCCTGGACCAGCAACCATTACCGAATACGAACAGTTAGTCTTGGAATTTCCTGATGAACATTTAGATGTTATAGAAGTACAAGGATAGAAAATGTATTTTGACGGAGCGGTGGATAGGAAAGCAACAGGTTTGGGAGTCATACTAGAATTGCCCAAAGGGGAGATTATCCCTTTAGCCAAGAAGTTGAAGTTTAGGGTGACCAATAATATGGTGAAGTATGAAGCATGTATTTTTGGTTTGGAAACCCTGAGGATTATGAAGGTGGATAAAGTGCAAGTCTTTGGCGATTCATTGCTAGTAGTATCCCTAGTAAATGGAGAGTGGGAGTTAAAAGAAGAGAAGCTAAAACCATACCACCATTACTTGACCTTAATGAAGAAGAATTTTAAGGAGTGCAAGCTTATACACCTACCAAGAGAAGAAAACCAGATGGTTGATGCCCTAGCAACATTGGCTTCGGTATGGGAAAATCCTATCATTTTATTCCTTAAGCCTCTAATTTTGACTAGATTATCAACTCCTTGCTATGAATATGAGACAATCATGGAAACTGATACAGACCATGATGCGTGGTATGACACAATAAGACAGTTTTTGGAGGAGAAGGAATACCTGTTGGGGGTAACAAAGAAAGAAAGAAGAGCCATAAGGCGATGGTCCTTACAATACATCACCTTTCATGGAGAATTGTATTGAAGATGGTCTGATAGGGTGAATTTGAGATGCTTGAGGAAGCCTGAAGTGGAGCATATCATGTCAAAAATACACGCGGAAAGTTGCAGTCCACACATGAGCGGTTTAGCCCTAGTTAAGAAGATAATTTGACAAGGTTACTACTGGTTGACCATGGAGAGAGATTGTATTGAGTTTGTGAAGAAGTGCCGGCAATGTCAAACATATGGTAATTTGAATCACATGCCTCCTGAAGAATTGCATTCTATGTCTTCATCCTGGCCCTTCGCAACTTGGGGCATTGACATTATAGGAGAGATATATCCGACAACTTCAAATGGTCACCGTTTCTTTGTAGTTGCAGTGGATTATTTTTCAAAGTGGGTTGAAGCTAAATCTTTCAATAAGCTGGGAGCAAGGCAAATGGCTAGATTTATTGAAAAGAATCTCATCTATAGGTATGAGGTCCCGCACAGTGTGATATCGGATAATGGGGTATAGTTTGAAGGTGCAGTTAATGACTTATTCTTGAAGTACTGAATCCATCATCACCAATCCTCCCCTTATAGACCAAAGGCTAATGGTACAGTGGAAGCAAAAAATAAGACAATTAAGCAGACCCTATCCAAGATGACCAAGACATATAGGGATTAGTCAGAGATGCTTCCTTTTGCTTTGTGGCGATACAGAACTAGTGTGCGAACACCGACTGGAATGACATCATTCTCTTTGGTTTACTGGATGGAGGTAGTGTTGCCAATTGAAATTGAGATTAAGTCATTAAGTGTGGTCTTGAAAGCTGAACTGCCTGATATGGAGTGGATAGTAAGCAGGTACACACAGTTAACTTTACTAGAAGAGAGGAGGTTAAAAGCACTGTGTCATCATCAACTGTATCAAAGGAAGATAGCTTGAGCCTACAAAACAAGGGTTAAGATCAGAAAACTCAAAGTCAGCAACTTAGTGTTGAAGCAATGTAAACCTATTGTATCTGATCAAAGAGGGAAATTTAGGCCTAGTTGGGAAGGACTATATGTTGTGAAATAAGTCATGAACAAGGGTGCAATCAAGTTATCAGACATGGACGGGAACGAGTTTAGTAAGCCAGTGAACATTGATAGGTTGAAGAGGTTTTATGTATAAAAAAAAGCTCACTAGGTTGAAAACCCAAAAGGCTGGCCTAGGCAAAAGTTAGAGTAGTTCACTAGTTCTGGAAACCCGAAAGGGCAGACTAGGCAATAATTAGGGAAGAGAAAATTGTGAATTAGAAAATCCAAAAGGGCTAGTTGGTAATAAGAGTGATCTTGTGTATGCTGGCTTTAAGTTTAGTTGTTCCCCAATTTAATAAAATAGAATTTATATTAAAATTGTTCTATGTTCACTATTTTAAGTATTTGACCAGATTTGGATAAAACAAATAAACACAATAGTGAAAGGTGATGACAAATTATGAAGGGAAAAGAAACATCTCTTATTATTACTTTCATTATTTTTTCATCCTAACAATATTCTTTCTAAAGAAAATTGACAAATATAAAATCTATGGCAGATGATAAGTATAGCATGCAGGCCAGCTTTGCTTCAGCCGATCCAAGTAGGCTTCAGTCAGACAAGGCATGTCCAAATTAGGAGTAAACTTAGAACCTCGAGGCTCAGCTCCATACTGATGGTCAAGCCGGCGAGGATCATAGCAAGTACCTCGACGAAGAGCAGCAAGAGGAACATACATCAAATATGTCTGAATGGTGATACATGAAATCTTCCACCAAGGTACTAACCAATGGATGTTGACTGTAGCGCGTGAGTGGATCCAATCAATGTAACACCCCTTCCCAGCCTACATGTGTAAGTCGAGTAGAGGTGCCACACTAACCTAATGTTGCTACCAATTTTACTTAGTCAAATTTTAGTTCCGGTTTTTACAGAAATTTTGCCAGAGGTTCGCCTAGAAATTGGGTCCCAAGTGTCGACAAAACTGGTTTTTCTGATTTTTGAAAAAAATTTTATACAAACCAATGCGAACACAATCAGTATCAATACACTCCCAATGAATCCACCTTATAACCTCAACTACAAACCTGCAAGAAGAGTTCACACTTCTAATACAAAATAAAGTAGAGGTTTATTATTATTACATACTACTAACGTTTCTCAATTTTATTTATACATATACATGCCACAACTAGCTAACTCATAATGGAACTAAGAGATCTACCCTGAGATGCTGTGGGTTTGGTCGTCGCTTCCCAAGAGTTAGCTACTGCTCCGAACCTACGAGTCAAGGAAAACTTAACTCGTTGAGCAATGTCGCTCAGTGGGTACTTTACCGATGAAAATATAAGTAAAACATGAAAGCATTTGAAATAAAAGGAAATAATTAAATAAAAAATCAACCAACATTAAACCAATGGAAGTTATTGTACATTCAATGTAAATATGCTTTCAACAATTGTAAAAACCATAATTCAAACTCATTTTGCATTACCTAGTTTAAAAAAAAAACAGGACTTTGGCTCTACTGGTATATAGGGAACCATAGCGATAAGGCAGTGGCCCTCACCACTGTAATATAGGTGGCCCTCACCACCATTATCATACCACAGGAATGGCCCTCACCATCCTGGTTATAACCAATGGCCCGCACCACTGGCTTCAATGGCCCTCACCATTGAGTTCAGATCATAACAATTCAATCACAATATCAAGCAGTACTGCATAAGTTAGTATAGTGCACCATACCCTTATCTACCACTCCCAACTACCTAGCAGAGCATAAAGGTTAAAATGATTCAATTTAAGTCTCAAACTTCATTTTAGAATGACTCGAGAAATCATTTTAATTCCCGTCGCGCTTTCCCAATTACGCTGCGCACCACATTATTTAGTCAAACCATTACCCTTTTTCATATATTTAACATCCACAATAGACATATCAAACATTTCAAAGCATTCCTCAAAAGGTCACAAATTGACCAAATGAATAGTGTCGCGGCGCGTAAAATCGGCAACGCGAAAAGGCAAGCGCCAAATGAATAGTAAAATCTGGGTTTTCGTCAAAATTTCAGTCCACTTCTATCATGCATTTGACCAGGTAAATGATCTTATTTTTGGATGAAATTTAACAGGATACTTATTTCATATGTTGACTAATTGCATGTAAAATGTCATTGAAAAATTCCATCGTTTGCTGCCTCAACTGGCTGCCCAAAGTTAGGTCCAGAATTGGATCACAAAGGGCACCAATTCGGCCCACACTTGCACTTGGTGCAAAATTGTTTATTTTTCTGTTTTAAACCCATTTCAAAGCTTCCCTAATAATATAATGAAGACTTAGACACTTCCCTTTTAAAATAACTTGATTGTTTAAATCAATTTGGACTAAATAGATTTCATAAACTCTTTTACCAAAATCATTGGAAACATTAGATTTTATTTGAATTTAAACAACCCAATCACTACATGGATTTAAAAATACCACTCAACAATTGAATTCAAACTCAAACAACACATTTATGCATCCATAGCAAAAGTTCCATAGATAAAGTTTTGGTAAGAAAATGAAAGGAAAATTAATTTTTCCAAGGTAAAGTACCAAACCTTGTTCTTTTAATTCCCCTTTGCTTTTCCTTCTTCTCCTTCCTTAATCTTTGTTTCTCCTTCAAGAAATTCAAGAACACAACCTTAAACATAAACCTTAGAAATTTAGAACATGCACTACCCTTCCATTTCTTTTCAAACTAAATCCTAATCTAACCTTATTAAACCTTAGAAACCTTGATTCTTCCATTTAATTAATCAATATCATCACTACTTAAAATTTTCCCCAAATCCACCATAAGAACCCTAATTTCCAATCTTCCAATAGATATATAAATACTTAAAATTGATACTAGAATTGAATTCTACATGCTTTAAAACCTTAAAACTCACCTTGAACTTGAATCAAACTTGACAAAAATTAGAAATTCTTTGGTGTTCTTCCTATGGAGGCCGACGGTTTGGAGTGTTTGTGAGAGAGAGTTTTTGTTCTTCTTGCTATGATATATATAGTGGAAATGATGTCCACTTTTGGGTTGGATGAATGCTTCAGGGCCATTTGTCCATACCTTTTTCTTTTCTTCTTTTAATAATGATAAATGGCTAATTATGATTGGCCATCAAAAGATTTTTATATTTTTCTTTCCAATTAAGTCCTCCAACTTGTCCCTCTTCCCATTTGATACCCCAATTTGTTCCATGTCACCCATATGGTGCCTACATGGAACCGGGCCCACTTTACGCTCCGACGATTAATCGGTCGTAACTTTTAAACCATATAGTTTCACGAGGCAAACTACATATGGTTTTAATCCTCTCGATCTCTACTTTATATTTTTAAAGTCTATTTTAGGTTTCCAAGTCATTTTGAAAAATTACCAATAAGCCCTCGACTTTTTACAAAATTCCCTTTAGGTCCTTTCCTTGCTTAGGTTTTGCCCGGGCTCCGTTTCTACTGACGATTGTTTCATATTCAACCCCTCGACGTCCTCTACGCACTCGTGTGTTTATTTCCTACTTTGGATTCATGTATAAATTTTAATTAATAATGACCAAAATGCCCTTGGTATACATGTCTTCGTTTCTCTCTAACGGGGCGTTTCCTGGAAAAACCGTTACGTGTCGTTGCGACCCAATTTTTCTGTACTCTCCATTTTTTGGAGTCTGTATTGTGCATTATTAAGAACCTCCAGTACAACTTTTGAAAATTACAGTCACCTCCCCAAAACTTTGCATTTTTTTCAATTAGGTCCCATTGGTCCTATAGCCTTATCTGGGGCCGTTGTCAGGAATTTACTTCTCATTTCCCCTTCTCTCACTGTGCACGTGCCTGCCATGCATAAATGCGGTGGACGGATGTGGCAGTTCCTCCCTCATTAATTTAGGCTTCGTCCCGAAGCCTATCAGGTGAAAATAAATATGGGTACTGCTTCCTCATAGTTTCTTCGCGTTCCCATGTGGCTTCTTCTACTTTGTGATTCCTCCAAAGCACTTTGACCAATGGGATCTTCTTATTTCGCAACTCTTTGATTTCTCGTGCTAAGATTTCTACCGGCTCTTCCTCGTATGTCAGGTCGGGCTGAATCTCGAAGTCTTGAGCTTGTATGACGTGGGTTGGATCTGAACAATACCTCCTTAGCATGGAAACGTGGAAAACATCATGTATTTTACTTAATTCGGGTGGTAATGCCAACTGGTAAGCTACTGGACCTACTCGTTTGATGATCTCATATGGTCCGATGAATCTAGGGCTTAGCTTGCCTTTCTGTTTAAATCATAACACCTTCTTCCAAGGAGAGACTTTGAGGAATACTCTATCGCCGACCTCAAACTGTATGTCTTTCCTCTTTAGGTTCGCGTATGATTTTTTCCTGTCCGCCGCTACTTTTAATCGGTCTCGAATGATCTCTACCTTTTCCTCAGTTTCCTTAACTATGTCTGGCCCCAACATCTTTTCCTCGCTCAATTCTGTCCAGCAAACTGGAGTTCTGCATTTTCGACCGTACAGTGCTTCGTAAGAAGCCATTTGTATGCTGGATTGATAGCTGTTGTTGTACGCCAATTCCATTAAGCTCAGGTGTTTGTCCCAGCTGCCTTTAAATTCTAAAACGCATGTCCTTAGCATATCTTCCAAAACTTGAATCACTCTTTCCGACTATCCGTCTATCTGGGGATGGAATGCTGTACTGTGGTACGTTTGAGTCCCAAGGGTTGTTTGGAATTTTTGCCAAAAATTTGACGTAAAGCGTGGATCTAGATCTGATATGATGGAAGTTGGAACTCCGTGGAGACGTACGATCTCTTTGATGTACAAGTCTGCCAACTTGTCTAGCAAGTAATCCACACGTACTGGTAAGAAATGAGCGGACTTAGTAAGCCGATCCACGATTACCCAGATCGCGTCATGTTTGTCCCTAGTCATAGGTAATCCTGTGACAAAATCCATAGTAATACGGTCCCATTTCCAGGTTGGAATCATAATAGGTTGTAGTAGTCCCAAGGGTAGTTGATGTTCTGCTTTCACTTGCTGACAGGTCAGACACTTCGTCACGTGATCCACGATGTCTCTTTTCATTCCTGGCCACCAGTAATACTCCTTCAAGTCCCGGTACATTTTTGTTGCTCCCGGATGCATTATATAATGACTGTTATGAGCTTCTTGCAAAATTTGTTTCTTCAGTTCCTCGTACTTAGGTACCACCATTCTCTTCTTGTAGTATAGGATACCATCTGGACGAATTTGATAATCTCTTGATGAATTCTCCTGCGCCTGTTGACTCCACTTCTTCACTTGTTCATCTTCCTTCTGAGCCTCACATATTTGTTGATGTAAGGTAGGTCGCACGTGCATTTCTGCAAAGATAGCTCCATCTTCTGTGGGCTCTAATTCTACCCTCATAGCACGTAGTGCTTGCATTGACTTCCTACTAAGTGCATCTGCTACAACATTCGCTTTGCCCAGGTGATAGTTAATCTTATAGTCGTAGTTGGTTAACAATTGCATCCATTTTTGCTGTCGCAGGTTTAAATCTTTCTACGTGGGCAGATACTTTAGACTTTGATGATCCATATAAATGTAACACTTTTCCCCGTATAGGTAGTGCCTCCACGTCTTGAAAGCCAAAACAATCGCTGCTAGTTCTAAGTCATGTGTGGGATAATTCTTTTCGTGTGGCTTGAGCTGTCGAGAGACATACGCAATGACTTTGCCCTCCTGCATCAATACGCAACCTAACCCGATGTGGGATGCATCGCTATAGATCACAAAATCTTTTCCTGATTCGGGTTGTATAAGAATGGGCGCTTCAGTAAGTTTTTGCTTTAGCCTTTCAAAACTCTGTTGGCAAGCATCGGTCCACTGGAATTTGGCATTCTTCTGAAGTAGCTTGGTTATAGGTGCGCCAATCATGGAAAACTCTTTGACGAATCTCCGATAATATCTTGCTAACCCCAAGAAACTACAGACTTCTGTTACTATCTTAGGTGGCTTCCATTCCAATACTGCTTCTATTTTCTTGGGATCGACCCTTATTCCTTCTGCCGATACAATATGTCCCAAGAAGGCTACTTCTTCCAACCAAAATTTGCATTTGCTGAATTTAGCGTATAACTGCTTCTCTTGCAGG
The DNA here is from genome assembly GCA_947685225.1 of Garcia nutans. Classification (NCBI taxonomy): domain Eukaryota; kingdom Viridiplantae; phylum Streptophyta; class Magnoliopsida; order Malpighiales; family Euphorbiaceae; genus Garcia; species Garcia nutans. The sequence continues at coordinate 34,868,019 of CANTUV010000013.1, forward strand.
GTTTGCAAAACGATCCTAAGGTGGCGATCATGGTCCTCTCGATTCTTTGAATACACTAATATGTCATCAATGAATACAACCACGAACTGATCCAAATACGAGTGGAAGATTCTGTTCATCAGATCCATGAATATTGCAGGTGCGTTCATTAATCTGAAAGGCATAACAATGAATTCATAATGTTCATAGCGAGTTCTGAATGCAGTTTTTGGTATGTCTTCGTCTTTGATCCCCAATTGATGATAACCCGATCGTAGATCGATTTTTGAAAAGACTCTAGCACGTTTGAGTTGATCAAACAAATCGTCTATGCGAGGTAGTGGATACTTGTTCTTGATAGTCAGCTTATTGAGTTGACGGTAATCCACACACAACCTTAGGGATCCATCTTTCTTTTTCACGAACAATACTGGCACTCCCCATGGTGACACGCTTGGCCTAATGAACCCCTTGTCTAAAAGTTCCTGTAGCTGTACCTTTAGTTCTTTTAGCTCAGCTGGCGCCATTCGGTAAGGTGCGATGGATACTGGTGCAGCTCCCGGGTACACGTCTATGGTGAATTCCACCTCTCGTTTAGGTGTAATCCGGGTAAATAGTCAGGAAATACGTCGGGAAAATCGCAAACAGTAGGTATATCTTGTAGCTTCGGTGCCTCTTCTTTCGCTTCTAACGCGCATAACAGGTATGCCTCGCAGCCTTTTTGTACTAACCTCTTAGCCGTCATAGCGGAAATGATGTTAGTTAGATAGTCCTTCCTCTTTCCTACTAAGGTCACTTCTTCACCGTCTGCCGTATGCAGAGTAACTCTCTTTCGTTTACAGTCAACCAGTGCATCATGTTTGGCCAACCAATCCATCCCAAGGATAGCATCAAATTCTTGAAATGGTAGTTCAAATAAGTCTCCCCAAAAGATACGTCCATGTATCTCCACGGGACAATCTTTCACTACCTTCCTCGTAATAACCTCACTCCCTAATGGACTAGTAACTAATATTCCCTCTTCCTCAAGTTCTACCTTTAGGTTCCCAAATTTTTCATTTTTCGTGCATATATATGAGTGTGAAGAACCTGGATCTATTAAAACGTAAAGCAAAACTCCAAACATAGACAACTGACCTGCAATCACGTCTAGTGCTTCTTCATCTTCTTGTCCCCTCATGGCATACATTCTAGCAGGAGCCCTCGCTTCTGATCGATTCACCATCTTAGACTGCACACGTGATGGATTTTTGCCCCTACCTCTGCCTCAGCCTTGCCCGGCTGCCGTTTGCGATCCCTCAGTCTCCCTAGGTAGATTTTGCATTCGCTGGGGACACTCTCGCATAAGGTGATCTAGAGATCCATATATGTAGCATGCAAATGTCCGACCCCAACATTCTCCCATGTGGCGGCGTCCGCATTGATCACAGCGTGGATTAGTATTTTCGCCTTCATTAACTCTCGGACAGGTAGAAAAGTTACCTCCGCTTCGGTTAAATCCTCTTCCTTGCCCTTTTCCGGATCGTCCGGTACTAGCAACTGAGGTGGCTTGACTTGGGCCACTGCGATTCGATCCCTGACTGTAACCCCTGCGTTGACCACCTCCCGTGAAACCACTGCCTTGAAATCGCTTCCTTGATGATTGGTAGTTTCCCGAATAGTTTTGGGTACCTCTCTTCTGTTTCATCTTTTGTCTTCTATTCTGCTCATCAGACTGACACTGCTCCACTTCAATAGCTCGGATGACTAACACAGAAAATTCCTTAATATGAGCAGCAATCAGCTGCACCTTAATCTCATTATTCAATCCGTCTAAGAATTGTTTACATCGATCTTCCTCGTCTTCTATCGCTTTCTTAGCATACCTGCTTAATCTGGTGAATTCCCTTTCGTACTCTGTCACTGTCATTCGCCCCTGCTTCAAATGTAGAAACTCTTTCCTCCTAGCGTCAAGATATGTTTCAGAAATAAACTTTCTCTTAAATTCTCTCATAAAGAAGTCCCATGTCCTCTGCTCTGATGGAACTCGTTGTTGAACTGTGTCCCACCAGACATGTAACACCCCTATACCCTGTATACGTACACAACATGCTAATACGATCGTAATATACGTATACTGAATATAGAAATGCCACGATATACTTAACAAATGACTCATCCCTTCATAAAAGCATAAACAAATTTAAATCATTTAAATTAAATTATAAAAGACAAAAGGTAAAATGTTTATTTAAAAGCAGCGGAAAATGTAACAAATATTTACAAATAATTATACATTAAAACTCAAGTTTTAAAAAAAACATAAAATATATACATGTTCGGCAGTATTTCTTCGATCTTTAAGCTTCACTAGATACAAATCATGTGAAAAAAAAACATAAAATATATCCAAATCTTCAAAGCAAACACTATAGCTGCCAACTCCAAATCATGAGTCGGATAGTTAAGCTCATGCGGCTTCAACTGCCGAGAAGCATAAGCTATGACTTTACCCTCTTGCATTAAAACACATCCTAAACCATTATGTGAAGCATCACTGTAAATCACATATGGTTTATCTTCAACGGGTAAAGTAAGAACAGGTGCTTGAGTCAACATTTCTTTCAACTGCTCAAAGCTAGCTTGACACTGATCCTTCCACACAAATCTAACTCCCTTTCGAAGCAATCTGGTGAGTGGAGTAGCTATCAAAGAAAAACCTTTTACAAACCGTCGGTAATAGCCTGCCAAACCCAGAAAACTTCTAACTTCAGCCACAGACGTTGGTGGACTCCAATTCAAAATAGCTTCAACTTTACTTGGATCGACTCTTATACCATCTGCTGAAACTATATGGCCCAGAAAAGTCACTTGGTTAAGCCAAAACTCACACTTTGACAGCTTAGCATACAATTGCTTCTCTCTCAAAATTTGCAACACAATCCGCAAATGCTTATCATGCTCCTCTTCACTACGCGAATACACCAAAATATCATCGATGAAAACTACCACAAACTGATCCAGATAGGGCTTAAACACCCTATTCATCAAATCCATGAAAGTTGCAGGTGCATTCGTCAACCCAAAAGGCATTACTAAAAATTCATAATGCCCATACCTAGTGCGGAAAGCTGTCTTAGAAACATCTTCAGCTTTAACCCTCAACTGATGGTACCCAGATCTCAAATCAATCTTGGAAAACACTGATGCTCCCTTCAATTGATCAAAGAGATCATCAATCCTAGGCAAAGGATATTTATTCTTAATAGTCACTTTGTTCAATTGCCTATAATCAATGCATAATCTCATAGTACCATCCTTTTTCTTCACAAACAATACAGGAGCTCCCCATGGAGAAACACTGGGGCGAATAAATCCTTTATCCAACAACTCCTGTAACTGCACCTTCAACTCTCTCAATTCAGCAGGTGCCATTCTATAAGGAGTGATAGAGATGGGAGTGGTACCAGGCAACAGATCGATACCAAACTCAACCTCTCTCTCAGGGGGTAACCCTGGCAACTCCTCAGGAAACACATCCGGAAAATCTGCAACTGTGGTTATATCATCAAGTTGAGAACCCCCTACTCTAGTATCCACAACATGAGCAAGGTAAGCATCACACCCTTTTCTAATCAACTTTCTAGCTATTACAGTTGATACAAACAAGGATGCAAGTTGCCTCTGCTCATTAGATACTATCACACTCCTACTATCATTGGTTCTCAAAGTAACACACTTCTTTTGGTAGTCTACCACAACTCCATGTTTGGACAGCCAATCCATGCCTAAGATCAAATCATATTCTTTAAAAGGCATTTCAATTAAATCTCCAAGAAACTCCTCACCTTGCACCACAACTACACTATCTCGGTGCACCTTGCTAAAAACCACACTATGTCCTAAAGGATTTATCACCAAAACATAAAATCCTAAGGACTCAGAATGCAATTCAGACTCAGGCAATATGGATGCACTTATGTATGAATGAGTAGATTCTGGATCAATTAAAGCAAGTACTGAAATGCCAAATAAAGAAAATATACCCGCTATTACTGCTGAAGCATCTGGCTGCCTCTGCATCACATACACTCTCTGAGAAGATCCGGCCTCCTCTGGCCTACTACCTCAGGATGATGATCCTCCTCGCTGACTATACCCGGATCGACAACCCCTACTAAAACCTCTGCCTCCTCGACCACCTCTGCTGACACTGGGTCGAGAGGCTGTAGACTCAGCCTGTCTCTGCTCCTGCATCTCAGGACACTCCCTAATAAAATGGTCAGGCGATCCACACCTGAAGCATACAGCTGATCTACTATACTTCCAACAAACACCCCCATGTCTTCCACCACACTGAACACATATAGGTAGAGTAGACCTCTGCATCACGGGAGTCGGGGCACTGGCTACAGAAGCTGTAGGTCTCCATCTCTGTCTCTGATACTGCACTGACCTACCCGGCTGTCTCTGACTCCTACTGATTCTCGGAACAAAACTTCCTCTACCCCTCTTCATAGATGAAGACCCTTCCTCTAACTGGGGTCTCCTTACTCTAGTCTCCTCTTCAGAAACAGCTGCTGCAATACTCTGTGCTCTCTCTAAACTTCTAGCTGCTGCAACAAGCTGAGAGAAATCCTGGTATCTAGAACCAGCCACAATACACATAATGGAGGGCCTCAATCCCTCTTCAAATCTTCGGCACCGGTTTCATCAGAAATGATTCCCCCAGCATAACCACTCAACCGGATGTACTCAATCTCGTACTCCGTCACCGTCCGATTGTCTTGCCTCAAACTTAGAAATTCCATCTTCTTAAGATCTTTATACTCCCTCGGAGTGTATTTCTGCTCAAACTCCCTCAGAAAATCACTATAAGATAGTGTAGGTGGATCATCCATAGCATGAGGAACAGTCTTCCACTAGTCGTAAGCATCTTTCTGTAAGAGGGATCTAGCATAGTCAAACTTCTCATCTGAAGTGGCTTGCAGCTGAATGAATATCCTCTGTACCTTATCCAACCACTGCTCAGCCACTGCAGGATTGGTAGTGCCTAAGAAATCTTCAGCCCCATATTTCCTCAACTTGTCATAATGTCTTACTGGCACTTGAGGCTGTGGTAGTGGTGGTAGTGGTGGCTGCACTGGAGCTCCCCTCAACAGTTCTACCACATGCCTTAACCAACCTGGCGGAGCCTCCTCTGCAGCTGATCTCTCTGGCACAGAAACAAGTGCCTCACTAACTCTCTCAATGCTAGCTCCATCTCTACTCTCTTCCGGAGCTATACTCTCAGTACTTCCTTCTACAGACTGTCGTGAATGGGGCTCCATTACTACCTATATCTGCAAACACAGCAGAATATTCCTTATTAAAGATCAAAGACTGCCATACCAAAACATATATTTTGCTCAAAAATCAACTTTTAAAATCAAATTGTTCCTTTTCTTACAATTCACCTAGATTGAGAATCTCAAACCTAGGCTCTGATACCAAAATAAATGTAACACCCCTATACCCTGTATACGTACACAGCATGCTAATACGATTGTAATATATGTATACTGAATATAGAAATGCCACAATATACTTAACAAATGACTCATCCCTTCATAAAAGCATAAACAAATTTAAATCATTTAAATTAAATTATAAAAGACAAAAGGTAAAATGTTTATTTAAAAGCAGCGGAAAATGTAACAAATATTTACAAATAATTATACATTAAAACTCAAGTTTTTTAAAAAAAACATAAAATATATACATGTTTGGCAGTATTTCTTCGATCTTTAAGCTTCACTAGATACACCTCAAGATCTAGCCTCTACTCGGCCTAGAGGGACTCTCCGGTTCTTCCCTGTTACCTGCGCGATAAATCATAATCGCGCTAAGCCAACAGCTTAGTGGTACAAACTACAATAACGATATGCTTCTATGCAATGACAATGTCATACATTTCAACAATTAATATAATATTCACAAATGATATTTTTATATTGTTCATAAGACTACATTTCATCATTTGATTCAATTATTTCATCACTCATAATTTACATTGACAAAAAGACACGTATGGGCCCAAAAGACACTAATATGTTATTCAAAGTTCAGAGTTACTGCTTTGGTCTATAATCACAATCATCAAGCCCGTAGGCAACATATATATATATCTCTATCCATGGATAGGGTAACAGACCCAGTCTCTTGGACCTCTACTTGGTTAGACTCAAGGAGATCCTCAACCCGGCAAGACTGTTACCATAGCAATTGTAACAGACCCAATCTCTTGGACCTCAACCCGACTAATTTCGAGGAGATCCTCAACCCGGCAAGACTGTTACTAATTCATATTTCTCATTTATCATTTCACATTTTTCAACTGGAATCGGCTTACGACCCGGTCTTTTCACCTATCCAGTAATTCATAGGCATGCCACCAACTCAGAACTCTGAAAGTTGAATAGTACATATTAGACACAAAATCTTTTCATTTATATCTTTATTTCATTCTCATTTTCAAAATAGGCAACCATGCCTCAATTGTAATTCATTTACATCATCATAGCCAACAATCATGGCTTCTCATTATATTAATACAATTCATCATATCATCATATTTTTCACATTTCATATTCCATATTTCATATAGACAAACATACTTTAATCATCTCATTGAGAATGATCATAATTGGTACATATACATAGCAATTTACATTATTCATATGCATCATCAATGTTCACATTATATCAATCATAACATTATGAATTAGCATCAACAAAACATTAGATTCTTTAACACATTTACAATAAAATATATGTTAAGTCTTAACATCATATGAATGTATGCAATAATGTAGTTTGTACTTACCTTAAGCACCACTTATACAACTCTATACACTTCCTTTTTCCAAGAATTCTTCACTTCTCAATTTAGGGCAAATCACTTTCTCCCAACACCTAATCCAAAATGATACAATACATGAATTCCAATACAATTTATCACTTGTTAACCTCATCTTAGACCTTTATAACACACATTACAACCCAACACCACATGCTATATCCCACGGCCGTGGCCACCCTAACCCCCACGGGCGTGGGTTAAAGAATGGTTCTGCCTCCCTTGCTCCACACCTCCACGGCCATGACAACCAAGGGCCATGGGCGTGGCATCCAAAACGCTACTGTTTCTGACCAAATTCACCTATTCCATGCTTACAACTCCAACAAACATCAACAATATGAAAATCTATTAAAATAATTTATCAAACTCAAGTTAAACATCACTTACCACTTCAAAACCCTAAAACCAACAACACTCCTACTCTTCCAACACCAACATCAACCTATCTTTTTATTTTCCATTCAAAACCAACACCACAATCAATTTAAATCAAACACACACCAACATACTACCATAAACACAACCTTACTTTTGCATATCCACAATCAAACTCACAAACAACTTAAAATAAAATAAGAGAATCAAGAGAGACTTACCAAAATAATGAATCTTCTTGGATTTCCACTTAATCACTTGAAAACTCTTTCAATTTGAGCTTTAAACACCAACTCACTCTTGCTCTCTCTCTTGTTTAGGATGGTCGGCCAACAATGGAGAAGGAAAGAAGAAGAAATGAAGAAAAGTCAAAATTTTCATCTCTTTAAACCTCCACCAAGTATTCTAAAAAGAAAATTACTTAAATGGCCTCACCTATTTATTTTACTTCTCTTTCACTTATTACCCTATTTAGTAATTTCACAAAGAACAAAATAAATATCTTCATCCCTTGACCATCAAATTTGACTTGTATATATGTTGTATATATTTCCATATACACAACATATACACTTTCTTTTAAATTTCTTTTCTCTTCCAAATTAACATATACATTCAATTCCAATTAAAACAATAATATTAAAACTTCTAGCGCATACATTGGGATATTACAAGACATACGCTTCTTCCACTAACAAGGAAGTAGCGCACACAACTCGCTCCTCTGGAGTACACTGTAACTGATCTAAGGCTCGTATCGTTCCTTCCAGCCAATTCTCGACTGTAGAAGAATCATCATCCCTTCGGGCCCTAAACTCCTTCGCCCCGTACTTTCTTATCTTTTCGATTGGGGGTTTCCTTTCCCCTCCTATAGCAGGTATTGGTATGGGTGCTGGCGCTGGTGGTGGTGCCGGGGCGGCGTCGGCTATCTGCTGTAATACGGCAGCCATTTGTTGCAACATTTCGTTGGGGATAGGAGCATCAGCTAGTGGTTGCTCAGATGTAGGTATCTCTGATACATGTGTTTCTACAGTTCGGGAGGCTTGAGACTCGACCTCCTCCTCTATATCACGCTGCGCTACTCACAACATCTAAAGAACAGAGCAAAACATATACAATCCCATCATCAATAACGACCCAGCCCAACAGCATTATATTACCCTAGGTGGCATGTATATAAAGATAAAACTCTTAAATAACACATGCACAACACAACTTTTATTTATTTCCAAGCAAAAGTATTTACATTACTAGGAAGCCCTTATGTACATTCCAAAATTTAGGACTCCTTACTACTATATCATCATGTCATACTACCATACAATATTTACACGATACCCCAATGTCACATATGTACATAACCAAAAGAACCTCCAAAAAGCAACACATCTCGAAGCTCAGTGAGTAGGTGCCCTAGGTGAGGTAGCACTGTCAGACAAATACTCTTCTATCTCATGATCAAACTCTGGGTCATGCGATGCTTTACCAGGTAAGTGCTGGCCTAGTTCCTGGACCCTCTCCTGCAAAGCACGGATCTCTCTATGTGCTACCCCAAGGCTCCTACCGACACTATCAAACTCCACTCTATGACTAAGCCTGTCCTCCTTTAACATCTGCACGTCTCTTATCAAGGAGGTAATCATCTCATGTTTTAATCTCAGGTCTTCACGATCCTGTATACTTCGATCTGCCAGAATTTCTATGGTATCATCCTGCTCCTGCACTATCTGCTTTAGCCTCTTTACTTCCATCCTCAGCTCCCTCATCTCATCGTTTCGATCACCCATAATTACTCCTGTTATAATTAGAATAACATAACTAACACTACTACACACATGCATAGTTACATATTTATAACCCCTAACCTAACCCTATGTGTCATACATTTAAGGTTTAGTTCAACTAACTACCCAGAATCGGCTAAACCGGAGCTCTGATACCAAAAATTGTAACCCCCCTTCCCGGCCTACATGTGTAAGTCGAGTAGAGGCGCCACACTAACCTAATGTTGCTACCAATTTTACTTAGTCAAATTTTAGTTCCAGTTTTTACATAAATTTTGCCAGAGGTTCGCCTAGAAATTGGGTCCCAAGTGTCGACAAAACTGGTTTTTTTGATTTTTGAAAACATTTTTACACAAACCAATGCGAACACAATCGGTATCAATACACTCCCAATGAATCCACCTTATAATCTCAACTACAAACCTGCAAGAAGAGTTCACACTTCTAATACAAATTAAAGTAGAGGTTTATTATTATTACATACTACTAACGTTTCTCAATTTTATTTATACATAAACATGCCACAACTAGCTAACTCATAATGGAACTAAGAGATCTACCCTGAGATGCTGTGGGTCTGGTTGTCGCTTCCCAAGAGTTAGTGTCACATCCGCCCACCACATTTATGCATAATAGTCATGTGCACAGTGAGAGAAGGGGAAAGGAGAAGATAATTCCAGACAACCGCCCCAGATAAGGCTATAGGATTAATGGGACCTAATTGAAGAAAAATGCAAAGTTTTAGGGAGGTGACTGTAATTTCAAAAAGTTTTGGGGAGGCGACTGTAATTTCAAAAAGTTTTAGGGAGGTGACTGTAATTTCCAAAATTTGTACTGGAGGTTCTTAATAGTGCACATAACAGACTCCAAAAATGAAGAGTAGAGAAAAATCGGGTCGCAACGATGTGTAACGATTTTTCCAGGAAATGCCCCGTTAGAGAGAAACAAAGACATGTAGACTAGGGGCATTTTGGTCATTTTAATTAAAATTTATACATGAATCCAAAGTAGAAAATAAACACAAGAGTGCATAGAGGACATCGAGGGGTTGAATATGAAATGATCGACAGTAGAAACGGAGTCCGGGCAAAACCCGGGCAAAGAAAGGACTTAAAGTGAATTTTGTAAAAAGCCAAGGGCTTATTGGTAATTTATTAAAATGACTTGGAAACCTAAAATAGACTTTAAAAATAGAAAGTAGAGATTGAGAGGATCAAAACCATATGTGGTTTGCCTCGTGGAACTGTACGGTTTAAAAGTTACGATCGATTAATCGCTGGAGGGTATTTTGGTCTTTTCAAATCCTAGACCATAAAATTACAGCACAAGGAGGTTGGGGGACCAAAATATAATTAAAAGAAAGTCCAAGGGCTTGGGTTTTAAATAAATAAAAGAAAGGGACATATGGACTAATGAAAATTAGCCATTTAGAGTTTACAAAAAGAAGAAAAGAAAAAGGTATGGACAAATGGTCATAAACCATTCATCCAACCCAAAAGTGGACATCATTTCCACTATATATATATCATAGCATGAAGAGAAAAAATCTATCTCTCAACTCTCCCAAAATTTCGGCCACCATAGGAAGAACACCAAAGAGTTTCAAATTTTTGTCAAGTTTGATTCAAGTTCAAGGTAAGTTTTAAGGTTTTAAAGTATGTAGATTTCAATTCTAGTATCAATTTTAAGTATTTATATATCTATTGGAAGATTGGAAATTAGGGTTCTTATGGTGGATTTGGGGAAAATTTTAAGTAGTGATGATATTGATTAATTAAATGAAAGAATCAAGGTTTCTAAGGTTTAATAAGGTTAGATTAGGGTTTAGTTTGAAAAGAAATGGAAGGGTAGTGTATGTTCTAAATTTCTAAGGTTATGTTTAAGGTTGTTGAATTTCTTGAAGGGGAAACAAAGATTAAGGAAGGAGAAGAGGGAAAAGCAAAGCGGAATTAAAAGAACAAGGTTTGGTACTTTACCATAAAAGAAATTTTATTTTTCTTACAAACTTTGGTTTATGGAATTTTTGATGTTGATGCTTAAATGTATTGATTGAGTTTAAATTAAATGTTTGCGTTATGTTCTTGGGTTCTTATGGCAATTGAGTTGGTTAAATTTAATTTAAACCAAGTGTTTTGAGAAAAATTTTGGCAAGTTGATTTGATGGAATTTAATTAGTTGATTTAAGTTAAACATGCAAAAGTTGTCAAAGGGAAGTGTTTGAATCTTCACTTTATCATTAAAGAATCCTTCATATTGATTTGAAAAAGAAAAATAAACTATCCCATGTATTTCATATGTTTGGGCCGAAATGGTTTCAAAATGGCAGATTTCTGGACTCTTTTTGTGGCAGCTGTTTGAGGTAGCAAATGAATGAAAGATTGAGGGTAGATCTCCTAGTTTCCATTATGGGTTAGCTAGTTGTGGCATGTATATGTATATATAAGATTGAGAATTGCTATGTTATACTGTACATTGGTAGTATGTAATAATAATAAACCTCTACTTTATTTTGTATTAGAAGTGTGAACTCTTCTTGTAGGTTGTAGTTGAGGTTATAAGGTGGATTCATTTGGGAGTGTATTGAAACTGATTATGTTCACATTAATTTGTGTAAAAATGTTTTCAAAAATCAGAAAAACCAGTTTTGTCGACACTGGGGACCCAATTTCTAGGCGAACCTCTGGTGAAATTTCTGTAAAACCGGAACTAAAATTTGACTATGTAAAATTGGTAGCAACATTAAGTTAGTGTGGCACCTCTACTCGGCTTACACACGTAGGTCGGGAAGGGGTGTTACAATTTTTGGTATCAGAGCTCCGGTTTAGTCGGTTCTGGGTAGTTAGTTGAACTAAACCCTAAATGTATGACACATAGGGTTAGGTTAGAGGTTCTAAATATGTAACTATACATGTGTGTAGTATTGTTAGTTAAGTTATGCTAATTATAACAGGAGTAATTATGGGTGATCAAAATGATGAGATGAGGGAGCTGAGGATGGAAGTAGAGTGGCTAAAGCAAATAGTGCAGGAGCAAGATGATACCCTAGAAATTTTGGCAGATCGAAGTATACAGGATCGTGAAGACCTGAGATTAAAAGATGAGATGATTACCTCCTTGATAAGAGACATGCAGATGTTAAAGGAGGACAGGCTCAGTCATAGAGTGGAGTTTGATAGTGCCTGTAGGAGCTTCGGGTTAGCACATAGAGAGATCCGTGCTTTGCAGGAGAGGGTCCAGGAGCTAGGCCAGCACTTACCTGGTGAAGCATCGCATGACCCGGAGTTTGACCCTAAGATAGAAGAGTATTTGTCTGACAGTGCCACCTCACCTAGGGCACCTACTCACTGAACTTTGAGATGTGTTGCTTTTTGGAGGTTCTTTTGGTTATGTACATAGGTGACATCGGGGTATTGTGTAAATATTGTATGGTAGTATGACATGAGGATATAGTAGTAAGGAGTCCTAAATTTTGGAATGTACATAAGGGCTTCCTAGTAATGTAAATACTTTTGCTTGGAAATAAATAAAAGCTGTGTTGTATATGTGTTATTTAAGAGTTTTTATCTTTATATACATGCCACCTAGGGTAATATAATGTTGTTGGTCTGGATTGTTACTGATGATGGCATGTATACGTTTTGCTCTGTTCTTTATGTTAGTGTATGTGCCCTAGGCCATTTATTTGGATCTTTATGTTATACATTCATTATTAATAAATGAGGTTTTATTATCATTATTGTTTGTTTGCATGTTACACAATTTTGATATTTGTCCCTGGTTTATTATTGTTATAGAGATAAAAAATAATAATTCTTAACCAATATGAACATTGATTTGATAATCATCAAATGGTTATGTGTATAGTGATACAAATCAATTTCATAGATACTTGTTAGAGAACAATGTATTGGATAGACCCATCATGAGATTACTACATGGGTTAGTGTCATAAGTAAATCTCATGATAGTTATGTATTAATTCTTTGACTTGAGATTGTCATAGTTTCCAATATAAGGACTATTATATTTTGACATGATCAAACATTATCCGTAACTGAATAGTAATAAAGGTTATGATCATATATGATAGAAATTATGTAGAGGATAATGAACAATCAAGATAGAATTTGTCCCTCTCTTTGAGAGAGATATCTTTTGGGCCCCTTGATAAGTGAGACTGTGAAATGCATGGCCGTGCTCAAATGAATTGATAGTGTGATCAATTTCATTTGTTTTTATCAGTCTACTTGGAGATCGAGTAATCATAAGTTTGGACAATATAAGTATGACGTTGACCATGACTTATGTTCAAGCTAGATATCGTGTGACAAAGGGATTAATGCATGTACTATTATTAGGCAAATTGGACATTTCTTATATTAATTGGGTAGCTGTAACGCCTTGCTAGAGGCCAATTATGACTTGTTGGTTTAATAGAGATTAAATTGACTGCCAATTAATATGGGCCTATCGGGTCACACACAAGAATGCGCTTTGGGCTGGATATAATATTAATAATATTAGATATTAGATATTAATATTTATTATTATTATTATTTTCATTTTATATATATATATATATATTATTAGATAATATATTTAGAATCCTAATTAGATTTGGATTCTGAATTTGATTTACCTTATCCAATTATATATATTATCAGATAATATATTCAGAATCCTAATTAGATTTGTATTCTGAATTTGACTTACCTTATCCAATTTCGAATTGGATTCTGGAGTGATTATATTCACTCCAGACGTTAAGTCTTCACATAGGTAACTTTAGAAAATAAAAAGAGAACAAAAAAAAACCCTAATACGTTTTAGAGAAAAAGTTTTTCAGCCTTCACCGTTGCAGAGAGCTAGCACTCCAGACGGTAGCATTCTTGTGGATACGCGATAGAGGGTGTTTCGCGATCGAGGCATCTCTTCCAAACAGTGATTTTGAATCATCAACAGGTTAATTCTTTGTACACTTTCGTCGAATTAAACGAACAACATGGATCCTGGTGGGAAATCATAGATCAAAAATTTTTCCGCTGCGTGTTTTTGTTTGCAGTGATCTCCTTGATTTCCTAACACTTTAGATGTCGCGAATAGCGCAACATGATATAGAGGAGGAGGTCAAGTCTCAGGCCTCCCGAACTGTAGAAATGCAGGTATCAGAGATACCTACATCTGAGCAACCACCAGCAGATGCTCCTATTCCCAACGAAATGTTGTAACAAATGGCTGCCGTATTATGGCAGATAGCCGGTGTTGCCCCAGCACCACCACCAGCGCCAGCACCCAAACCAGTACCTGCTGTAGGAGGGGAAAGGAAACCCCCGATCGAAAAGATAAGAAAGTACGGGGCGAAGGAGTTTAGGGCCTGAAGGGATGATGATTCTTCTATAGCCGAATATTGGCTGGAAGGAACAGTACGAGCCTTAGATCAGTTACAGTGTACGCCAGAAGAGCGAGTGGTATCTGCTACTTCCTTATTAGTGGAAGAAGCATATATATGGTGGGACACAGTTCACCAACGAGTTCCACCGGAATAGAGGACATGGGATTTCTTTGTGCATGAGTTCAAGAGGAAGTTTATATCGGAGGCATACCTAGATGCCAAGAAAAAGGAGTTTCTACACTTAAAGCAAGGTCGACTGACCGTTGCCGAATACGAGAGGGAATTTACCCGGCTGAGTAGGTATGCCAAGAAGACAATTGAAGACGAACATGATAGGTGTAAACAATTCTAGGATGGTTTGAATAATGAGATTAGGATGCAGCTAATTGCTGCTAATATCAAGGAATTTTCTGAGTTGGTCACTAGGGCTCTGGAGGTAGAGCAATGTCAGTCTGATGAGCAGAATAGAAGACAGAAGATGGAACAGAAGAGAGGTACCCAAAACTATTCAGGAAACTACCAATCATCAAGGAAGCGATTCCGAGACAGTGGTTCCACGGGAGGCGGTCAACGCCGAGGTTACAGTCAGGGATGGATTCGCGGTGGCCCAAGTCAAGCTACCTCAGTTGCTAGTACCGGACGATCCGGAAGAGGGCAAGGAAGAGGATTCCACCGAAGTGGAGGTAATTTTTCTACCGGTTCGAGAGGTAATGAATGCGAAAATACTAATCCACGCTGTGATCATTGCGGACGCCGCCACATGGGAGAATGTTGGGGTCGAACATTTGCATGTTACATATGTGGATCTATAGATCATCTTATGCGAGAGTGTCCCCAGCGAATGCAGAATTTACCTAGGGATACTGAGGGATCGCAAGTGGCAGCAGGGCGAGGCCGAGGCAGAGGTAGGGGCCAAAATCTGTCACGTGTGCAGTCTGAGACGGTAAATCGACCAGAAGCGAGGGTTCCTGCTAGAATGTATGCCATGAGAGGGCGAGAAGACGAAGAAACGCTAGACGTGATTGCAGGTCAGTTGTCTATGTTTGGAGTTTTGCTTTATGTTTTAATAGATCCATGTTCTTCACACTCATATATTTGCATGAAAAATGAAAAACTTGGGAATCTAAAGGTAGAACTAGAGGAAGAGGGAATATTAGTTACTAGCCCATTAAGGAGTGAGGTGATTACGAGGAAGGTAGTGAAAGATTGCCCCGTGGAGATACACGGATGTATCTTTTGGGGAGACTTATTTGAACTACCATTTCAAGAATTCGACACTATTCTTGGGATGGATTGGTTGGCCAAACACGATGCACTAGTTGACTGTAAACGGAAGAGAGTTACTCTGCATACGTCAGACGGCGACGAAGTGACCTTAGTGGGAAAGAGGAAGGATTATCTAACTAACATTATTTCTGCTATGACGGCTAAGAGGTTAGTACAAAAAGGCTACGAGGCATACCTGTTATGCACGTTAGAAGCTAAAGAAGAGGCACCAAAGTTACAAGATATACCTACTGTTTGCGATTTTCCCGATGTATTTCCTGACGATTTACCCGGATTACCACCTAAACGAGAGGTGGAATTCACCATAGACGTGTATCCGGGAGCTGCATCAGTATCCATTGCACCTTACCGAATGGCGCCAGCGGAACTAAAAGAACTAAAGGTACAGCTACAGGAACTTTTAGACAAGGGGTTTATTAGGCCAAGCGTGTCACCATGGGGAGCGCCAGTATTGTTCGTGAAAAAGAAAGACGGATCCCTAAGGCTGTGTGTGGATTACCGTCAACTCAATAAGCTGACCATCAAGAACAAGTATCTGCTACCTCCCATAGACGATTTGTTTGATCAACTCAAAGGTGCTGGAGTCTTTTCAAAAATCGATCTACGATCGGGTTATCATCAATTGGGAATCAAAGATGAAGACATACCAAAAACCGCATTTAGAACTCGTTATGGACATTATGAATTCATTGTTATGCCTTTTGGATTAACAAACGCACCTGCAGTATTCATGGATCTGATGAACAAAATTTTCCACCTGTATTTAGATCAGTTCGTGGTTGCATTCATTGACGACATATTGGTGTATTCAAAGAATTGAAAGGATCATGATCACCACCTTAGGATCATTTTGCAAACCCTGCGAGAGAAGCAGTTATACGCTAAATTCAGCAAATGTGAATTTTGATTGGAAGAAGGTGTTACGATTTAAACAGAAAGGCAAGCTAAGCCCTAGATTCATCGGACCATATGAGATCATCAAACGGGTAGGTCCGGTAGCTTACCAATTGGCGTTACCACCCGAATTAAGTAAAATACATGATGTTTTCCACGTTTCAATGCTAAGGAGGTATCGTTCAGATCCAACCCATGTTATACAAGCCCAGGACATCTAGATTCAGCCTGACCTGACATACGAGGAAGAGCCGGTAGAAATCCTAGCACGGAAAATCAAAGAGTTGCGAAATAAGAAGTTCCCATTGGTCAAAGTACTTTGGAGGAATCACAAAGTAGAAGAAGCCACATGGGAACGCGAAGAAACTATGAGGAAGCAGTACCCATATTTATTTCCACCTGATTGGCTTCGGGACGAAGCCTAAATTAACGAGGGAGGAACTGTCACATCCGCCCCACCGCATTTATGCATAATAGTCACGTGCACAGTGAGAGAAGGGGAAAGGAGAAGATAATTTCTGACAATGGCCCCAGATAAGGCTATAGGATCAATGGGACCTAATTGAAGAAAAATGCAAAGTTTTAGGGAGGTGACTGTAATTTCAAAAAAGTTTTGGGGAGGTAATGTAATTTCCAAAAGTTGTACTGAAGGTTCTTAATAGTTCACATAACAGACTCTAAAAATGAAGAGTAGAGAAAAATCAGGTCGCAACGACGTGTAACGATTTTTCCAGGAAACGCCCCGTTAGAGAGAAACAAAGACATGTAGACTAGGGGCATTTTGGTCATTTTAATTAAAATTTATCCATGAATCCAAAGTAGAAAATAAACACACGAGTGCGTAGAGGACGTCGAGGGGTTGAATATGAAAGGATCGACAGTAGAAACAGAGTCCAGGCAAAACCCGAGCAAAGAAAGGACTTAAAGGGAATTTTGTAAAAAGCCGAGGGCTTATTGGTAATTTTTCAAAATGACTTGAAAACCTAAAATAAACTTTAAAAATAGAAAGTAGAGGTCGAAAGGATCAAAACCATATGTGGTTTGCCTCGTGGAACTGTACGCTTTAAAAGTTACGATCGATTAATCGCTGGAGGGTATTTTGGTCTTTTCACACCCTAGACCATAAAATTACAGCACAAGGAGGTTGGGGGACCAAACAAGGATACAAGTTGTTTCTGCTCACTAGATACCATAACACTCCTACCATCACCTATTCCCAAGGTAACACACTTATTCTAACAGTCCACCACAACTCCATGCTTTGATAACCAGTCCATGCCTAAGATCAAATCATACTCCTTAAAAGGCATTTCAATCAAATCACCCAAGAACTCCTCTTCTTATACCACAACTAAACTATCATGATGCACCTTGCTAACTACCACACTATGCCCTAAAGGATTTGTCACCAAGACATCAAATCCTAGGGACTTTGAATACAATCCAGTCATAGGCAAGATAGATGCACTTATGTATGAATGAGTAGATCTTGGATCAAAGAGAGCAAGAACTGAAATGCCAAATAAAGAAAATGTACCTGCAATGACGGCTGAAGCATCCGGTTGCCTCTGCATCACATACACTCTCTGAGATGGCCCAACCTCATCTAGCCTACTGCCTCCGGATGTAGAACCTCCTCTCTGACTAATCCCAGGTCGACCACCTCTACTAAAACCTCTGCCCCCTCGACCTCCTCTAACACTGGGTTAAGAAGCTGCAGTATCAGTCTGTCGATCTTCCGTTAGCTCAGGGCAATCTTTGATGAAATGATCTGGTGACCCACATCTAAAACACACTCCTGGTCCACCCGTCTTCCAGCAAGCACCCCCATGTGCCCTACCATAATGGACACATGTAGGTGGAATAGACCTATGAACCACTGGAGTCGGAGCACTAGCTACAGAAACTGTAGGTCTCAGTCTCTGTCTCTGATACTGTACTGACCTACTAGACTGCCTCTGACTCCAACTAACCCTCAGAACAAAGATTCCTCTGCCTCTCTTCATAGATGACGACCCTGCCTCAAAATGGGGTCTCCTAACTCTAGTCTTATCCTCAGTAGCAGCTGCTGCAATATCCTGTGCTCTCTCAACACTTCTAGAAGCTACAACCAACTGAGAAAATCTTGTTACTGGGAACCAGCAACAATACACATAATAGAGGGTCTCAACCCCTCCTTAAATCTCCTGCACCGGTTAATCTCATCTGAAATAATTCCACCTGCATAGTGACTCAACCTGATGAACTCTATCTCATACTCTGTCACTATCCGATTCTTCTGTCTCAAATTAAGGAACTCCATCTTCTTAACATCTTTATACTCCCTCGGAGTATACTTCTGCTCAAACTCCCACAGAAAATCACCATAAGTCAACATCGGTGGATCATCCATCGCATGTGGAATCATCTTCCACTAATTATACGCATCTCTCTGTAGCAGTGATCTAGCATAATCAAATTTCTCTTCAGGAGTAGCCTGCAGCTGAATGAATACCCTCTGAACTCTATCCAATCACTGCTCAGCTACTGCAGGATCTATAGTACCAAAGAAGTCTTCAGCTCTGAACTTCCTCAATTTATCATACTGCCTCACCAGTACTTGTGGCTGCGGTTGCGGTGGTGGCTGCTGCACTGGAGCCTACCTCAACAAATCTATCTTATGTCATAACCAAACCGACAGAATCTCATCAGTAGCTGGTCTCTCTGGCACAGGAACAGGTGCCTCACCAGCTAACTCAACCCTAGCTCCATCTCTACCCTCTTCAGGAGCTACACTATCAGCACTACCCTCTACGGACTGATGCGACTGAGATGCCATCACTACCTATATCTGCAAACACAATAGAAATTACCTCATCAAAGATCAAAAATTGCCAGTGCCAACGCATGTTTCTTATTTAAAAACCATATTTTAAAATCAAAATTTTCTTTTTCATATAATTCACCTAGGTTGAGAATCTCAAACCTAGGCTCTGATACCAAAACAATTGTAACACCCCTGTACCCCATATACATACACCACATACATCCACATATGTAATATATGTATATTGGATACAAGAATGTCACAGTCGATTTAAAGCAAACCCATCCTTAAATCTTTATCATCAAATGATCATTATAAATATTAATAGATAAAACATTCCTTGTTGAAATACATATACATATAGCTTTATTACACCCAAAGTTTATCCAAAACATTTGTTTAATAAGCAGCGAAAAATGTAGCGGAATATACATATATATTTATACATCAAATTCAATGTTTACAAAAATATAGAGTTTATACATGCTTGGCAGTTCGTCTCTGATCTTGAAGTCCAAAATCAACACTTCACAAGGGATCACAAGCCTAGACTCGACTCGGTCTAGCTGAACTCTCCAGCTCAACCGGATCTACCCTGTCACCTGTGCGATAAATCACAATCGCGTTAAGCCAAAGGCTTAGTGGTACTACCATGATAACAATATGATTCAATGTAATGCCAATGTCAAACTTTCAAGAATTGTAAACAATATGCAAGGATATCATATTTCATAACATTACATTTCATTATATTATTCAATTGTTTCATCATTCATGATTCACATTTAAACAAAGACAAGCATGGGCCCAAAAGAAACTAATATGCCATTCAAATTCCAGAGTTACTATTTCAGTCTAATAATCACATTTATCAAGCCCATAGGCGAATCATTATCACAATGAGATACATCTCATATGTATCATCCCAACTAGGCTTCGAGTACTAGGCCCAACCAAGCTTCAAGGGGAGCTCAGCATCAACCCAACTTGGCTTTATGGACCAACCCCAACCCAGCTTCAAGGGATTGTTACTTTTAGGCATGCCACAAACAACAAAACTCTAAAAATTGAATAACATACTAGGCACACAATTCTTTCATTCTTTCATTATCAATTCCATTCTCATTTTCTCATAATCATCTAGGCACAGTGCCTCAATATTTCATTTACATCATTATAGCCAACATCAATGGCTTTACATTTCATCATTTGAGTGCGCATCACAACTTACACTGTTCATATATTTTGAATCCTCAACATATAATTCAAATAATGCACATAATACAAATCATTGCACCATTCTCATATATCAATAATATAATAGGTAACCTAACATATTTTCCAACCAAATGTGTTAAGTCCCAAAATCATGTAAATGTATGCAATCATGTAGGGTTTGTACTTACCTCAAGAGCAACTCACACTAATCTAACAACCTCCTCTTCCAAGAATCCTTCAACACTTGGATTAAGGCAACTCAATCTCTTCAAAACATAATCCAAAGGTGATTACACATACTCACTTAGTGATACACATAAGAAAATAAGAATAAGATCTAACTAGGGCAAACTCCACACATGACACGCTCAACAACACGGGCGTGTCCTTGATCATGCCCTAAACCCACAACACAGAAGCTTTCACACGCTTAGTAACATGGGCGTGTCATTGTATGTGTCAATTCTCCTCTCACATATAAGCTATGACACGCTCAGTGACATGGGCGTGTCACTGGACATGTCAATCCACCAACAACACAGTAGTAGTGACACGCTCAGTGACATAGGCATGTCACTGGACGTGTCAATACTATTACCACAAAGAAGCTGTAACACGCTCAGTGACATGGGCATGTCACTGGTCGTGTCACCCCATACAGAAAATAGAACCAACGACACTCCCAAGGACAAGGCCGTGCTACTGGGCATGTTAGGCCAAAAACCTGAAATCGATACCACAAACACTACATCCAACAAACATCTTTCTTTTCCCCTTTTTCAACTCCAAACAAACTCAACCAAAACCATCAATATACCATAATAATCTTGCATAACATCAAAACAACTCAATTATATGCATCAAACACAAATCACAATCATAACCATATCTCACAACTCAACACATACACAATCCACAACTCTTGTCTCTTTCATCAAACTTAACCCTTTCTCTTCAATCCAAACCCAAAAATTAAAGTTAATTAGACCAAACACTTCAAACATACCAAATCAACCAAAAATACATCTACAACAACCATACACCAAACTTGTAACACCCTTATACCCTATATACGTACAATACATATTTTCAGCATATGTAAAATATGCATATACGGTACAAAAATTTCACAGACCGATTTAATAAAAAAATTTACATTTCTTTTTTAAAATTTCAAATACTAAGTATATAAAATTAAATAATATATAAATATTCTTTACTTGCTATAGTAACCCGAAATAACATTTTATATGAAAATCTCTGGGAATAATTCACCAGAGTTTTGTTTGTAATTTGGACGTTTCAAAAATTAAACAAAACACAACCTGCATAAAACAAACACTCCAAATAAAATCAATTCACCATTTCACCAATACTTCTCAATTTCTCCATATTTTCTCAAAATACTTATATATAGGTATACATATCAACATCACATATAAGATCCCATCTTAAACAAATTATTCAAAACATTATTTACAATTTACATTATATACTTCCAAAAATATATCATAACATATATAATATTAAAATACATTGTAATAACAAATATCTACATGCTGGCAACTGGCTCTGATCTTGATGTACCCAAAAATAACTCTTCAGGCTCAATAAATACAAACCTAGACCCGACCAGATCTAGTAGAACTCTCCGAATATGCCAAATAATCCATGATACCTGCGCGACGAATTACAATCGCTCTAAGCCGAAGCCAAGTGGTACAAACTTTGATAATAATAATAAAACTCAATGCAATGCCAATGCACAATGCATATAGATGTCACATCATTCTACTTTCTTATATATTTTTTTAAATATTTCATAATCACAACTCATAGCATTATATTGCTCAATTGTATCACAATTCATAATTCACATTAAAGCAAAGACAACCATAGGCCCAAAAAGGATCTAATATGCTATTCAAATTTCAGAGTTACTGCTTTGGTCCATAATGACACAATGTGTCTAGCCCCGTAGGCAATATATCCATAGATAATGTAATAGCCCCAGTCTCTTGGACCTCAACCCTGCTAGACCCTTAGGCCCCAGTATCTTGGTCCTCAACCCGGCTAGACTGCTACAGTTTTTGAGGCTTACGACCTAGTCTTTTCACCCCAAAAACATCATATTTATTAGCTGGCCTGGCATACGACCCAGTCTTTTCACCATTCCAACATTTAGCCCGTAGGCAATCATAGGCATGCCGCCAAACCCAGAACTCTGAAAATTGAATAACATACTAGGCACACAATTTATTCATATTTCTCATTATCAAATTCTTTCATAATTCCTTTATCAAAACTTTTCTCATTTTCTCATGATCAAACTAGGCACATTGCCGTACTATATCATCTTTTTCCCACTTTTTTTTTTTTTTCATTTATTCATTTTTCTCATTATTAATCTCTTCCTCATTGTCACACATTCAATCTAGGAACATTGCCTTATTTTCACATTTTTTTTCTCATTTTTTCTCATTTTTCACATCTTTCTCATTTTTCTCACTTTTTCCATTTTTCTCTTTTACATCAAAATCAATTCATTACATTTTGTTTTCACATATCTCATCATATTATACCACATTTCTTTTCATTTTCAACACTTTACCTTGTTACTTCAACATAATACACATTATGCATATCATAACATAATTCACATTCACCAACAGTATATTAAGTAACTTAACACATTTCTCAACTAAATGTGTTAAGTCCCAATATCATGTAAATATATGCAGTCATTCAAAGTTTTGTATTTACCTCCACTAGCAACCCAAAGCAAGCTTAAAACAACCTCCAATCCTATCCTTCCAACTTGCCCTTCACCACTTGGATGAAGCAAATCAACCTCCCTCAATGCCTATATCAAATGTGATAAAAAAAAACAATCATTTAATATCACATTCTAAGGCATTCTCAACATCAAACCTTAATTTAACAACACTCCTACAAAATTTCAAAAATTAAGTATTTCCTTACTTTAACTTAGCAAATCCATATTAACCCATTAAATTATTGTTTTGAGTTTATTTATATCATTACAAACATATTTTAACATGTTTAAACCAATTACATTAATTAACCACATGCTTATGTTCAAAACCTTAAAATGGCATAACCTTCACCATTGAAGGATCTCCATTCCATCTCAATCCAATTATCATTTCAAACTTATTTCCACCACTTATATCATTAAATAACATGATTTAAGCATTAAAATCAAAGAATTAATCATTCTTTAAAAATTCACTTTTTCAAGACCCTAAATCAATACTACCATCTTCAAACTCTATCCAAACTTAACTAAATCCACCATTTGATTTTAAAATCCTTGTTTATGCATCAAAATAACACATTTGGAACCAATTTGCACAATTAAAACTCATAATTTCAAAAACTCAAATGTTCCATAACCCTAAATTCTCTCTCTTCACTAAACTCAACTTAAATTCAACCATTTCTTAAATCTAACCTTAAAATCATTAATAACCAATCAAAACAACTTCATTCATATCCAATTAAGCAATTAAATCATGCTACTATAAAATCCAAAAATTCACATAACACACTTTTCCATAGAATAGGCAAAATTGATAAAGAAGCTTACCACTTTATGAAGAATCTTCTAAAACTTCACTTAAATCCTTGAAATCTCTTCAATTATGGTTGCTTGGAAGAAAAAAAAATCCTCTCTTGAAGCCATGAAAGTCGGCCTTGAAGGAAATAAGAAGAAGAAGATGAAAAAAAAAATTTCTCTTTCCTCCCATTCACATTTTCAACCTTATATATATTATTATTTTAATATATTTTTAATTAATTAATTAATTAAAATCCCAAAATATTATCTTCCATCCAAAATTATTTATTTTTGAATTATTTTATTAATTTTAAATTTCTAAGATTTAATTACCAAAATACCCTTTTACTTTGACTTTTCTTTTTAAAAAGTATGGACTTTTATATGTTGTATGTATTTTACATATATATCACATATATATTCCACTTTTTCATTTAAAATCCCTTCATTTTTCATTTAAAACCATTAATTTAATTTATCCATTTGAAATTATATTTTATTTTATTAAATTTACAAAAATTAGAACTTTTCAAAAAATTTTGGGATATTACACATATGCACAAGTAATGTGTATCTTATATACACATCAAATGTACCTTATAGGTGTATTAAATATATTAAGTATGTAATGTGTTAATCCAACATATACAATTAATATATCATATGTATATGTTATATATACTCTAGATATATATATTGAGTATATATAAAATTTTATATCTCCAAAATCACAGATGTTACAAAACTCAAATACACAAACTCCAAAAGAACACAAAGAAACAAGTTGGAACCTTACCAAAAGTGAAGAAAATCCTTAGAACTCCAACTTGATCACTTGAAACACCCTTCAATCTTGAGCTTGGAAGCAACAAAATCTCTCTTTCCTTTTAGTATTGGTGATGGCCGGCTAACCCAAAAGAAGAAAGAAGAAGATGAATAAGAAAGTCAAACAACTCTCACCTCTTAACCACTTAAATCTTCATTAAATCCCCACCAAGTATTTAAATATGAAAATAATACAAATATTATCTTCCACTTAATTTTGATTTCTATTTTAAATATCTCATTTGACCATCTCACTTGTTGTGTAATATCCCAAAGTGTGCCCTAGAAGTTTTGATATAATTGTTGTTTTATTTGGATTATGTGTATATGTTAATTTGTAAAGAAAAGAGAAAAGAAGTGAAGAGAGTGTATATGTTGTGTATATGAAAATATATACAACATATACACAAGTCAATGAGAAAGTCAAAGGAAGAGATTAATTATTATTAATTGTGTTTAAAGAATTAATTAATATTAAGTGGGATTAGAGTTAGTGGAAGTGGAAGATGATATTTTGATTATTTTATATTCAATGCTTGGATGAGAGGGTTTTAAGGAAAAAGAGTTGACTTTGCTTTCTTTGGTTTTCTTTCTTTTCTTCTTCCTTCGTGGCTTTCTTTCATTTCTTTTCCTTCTCTTTTCCTTTCCTTTTATTGTCCGGCCATCAAAGAAACAAGAGAGCAAGAGAGAGATTTGATCTTCCAAGTTCAAGATTGAAGGAAGTTTTCAAGAGATCAAGTTGGAGATTTAAGAGTTTCTTCATCGTTGCTAAGTCCTTCTACTTGATTCATTGATTTCTTTGGGTTTGTGAGTTGAAGTTGTGATGGATAGGTGTTTGGTTTGATTTTGTTGTGTTTAAGAGTATTTGGTTTAATTGATTTTTGATTTTTGAGGTTGGATTAAAGGAAAGAGTAAGTTTGTTGGTGAAGATAGTGTTGTAGTGGTGTTTAGGGTTTGTGATGATATTGATGATGTGAGGTTAATGTATATTTTGTCTTGTTTTGGTGTTTTTGCAAGTTTGAGATGGTTTTTGGATGTGTGTAGTTAAGTTTGTTTGAAGTGGATGTTGGTGGAAGAAGTGATTTGTTGGGTGTTCTGTTGTTTTGGCCGGAATCTGGGTTTTTGGCCTGACACGCCCATGAGCACGTCCAGATCTTTAGGCATGTCAATGGTTCTGTGAGGCAGTAGGATTGACACGGCAAGTAACACGCCCGTGTTATTGAACGTGTCATAGCCACTGTGTTATTGGGGAATTGACACGGCCATGAGCACGCTCATGTTGTTGGACGTGTCAATGTTTCAGAGAGGCAGAATGTATTACACGCCCAGTGACATGCCCGTGGTTCTGAGTGTGTAAAAGCTTCTGTGTTGTGGAGTTAGGGCACGGTCAGGGACACGCCCGTGTTGTTGAGCGTGTCATGTTTAGAGGTTGCCCTAGTTGATTTTTAGCCTTATGATCTAATGTGGGTTGCATCATTCTTTTGGAATAGGTTGTGAAGAAGGTGAAATGCCCTAATTCAAGAGGTGAAAGATTCTTGAAAGAGGAAGTGTTTAGAGTTATGTGGGTTGCTTTTGATGTAAGTACAAACCTTGCATTTTTGCATACATTCATGTGATTTTGAAACTTACACATTTGGATATGAATGTACTAAGAAATCTTATTGCATTGTTGATATATATATATATATATGAATAATGTTAACCTTGTGAAATGTAATGTGTTATATGTATATTGATGATGATATATGAAATGTGAGTTGAGATATAATGAAGCCATTGTTGTTGGCTATGGTTATGCAAAATGAAATTATTAAGGCATGATTGCCTATGTGATTATGAGATATGAATTGAGAAAGAGAATGGTAAAGAAGTGAATGAATTGATTGTATGTTTAATATGTTATTCAATTTCAGAGTTCTGGATTTGGCGGCATGCCTATAAAATGTAAAAAGGTAACAATCTTGCCGGGTTGAGGATCTCTTCAATTTGAGTTGAATTGAGGTCCAAGAGACTGGGTCTGTTATACTATATGAATTATGAATATGAAATATATGATAAGTAACAGTCTTGCTGGGTTGAGGATCTCTTCGATTTCAGTCAGGTTGATGGTCCAAGAGACTGGGTCTGTTACACTATCCATGGATAGAGATGTAAATATATTGCCTACGGGCTTGATCATTGTAATTATGGACCAAAACAGTAACTCTGAACTTTGAATATCATATTAAATACTTGTTGGGCCCATGTGTGTCTATGTTAAATGTGTGTGATGGATGATGATACAATTATTGAAATAATGAAATGTAACATTTATGAGTATGATCTCTATTGTTTGAATGTATAACATTGACAAGGCATCGAAGCATATCATTGTTATGGTTTATACCACTAAGCCGTGGGCTTAGCGCGATTGTGTTTCATCGCGCAGGTGATAGGTGTGAGCCGGAGAATTCTGCTAGACCTAGTTGAGTTGAGGTTTTGAAGAGTTGGTTTAGAGCTTAAAGATTAGAGAGTCAAGCTACCAATCATGTATATATTTCATGTTTTGTAAATTTTGATCTTAATGTATATGTACTTGAAAATATTTGTTATATTTTCCGCTGCATTTTGAATAAATATTTTTATTTATTGTGTTTTATAAATTCCCTTAAACGTTTTAAATTTATTCATAATTCATCCGAGGGATGATTTGTGTGTTTTGTTAACCGTGGCATTCCTATATTCAGTATACGTACATTACGATCATATAAGCATGATGTGTACGTATACGGGGTATAGGGGTGTTACAATTATTTTTGTATCAGAGCCTAGGTTTGAGATTCTCAACCTAGGTAAATTGTAAGAAAAAGGATATTTTGATTTTAAAAGTTGGTTTTTGAATAAAATACATGTTTGGTGTTGGCGGTCTCTGATCTTTAATGAGGTGAATTCTGCTGTGTTTGCAGATATAGGTTGTAATGGATTCTCATTCACGTCAGTCTGTAGAGGGTAGTGCTGAGAGTGTAGCTCCTGAAGAGAGTAGAGATGGAGCTAGAGTTGATAGAGCTGGAGAGGTACCTGCTTCTATGTCAAGGAGACCAGCTGGTGAGGAGGTTCCGCCAGTTTGGCTTAGGCATGTGGTTGAATTATTGAGGCAAGCACCAGTGCAACTGCCACCACCACCACAGCCGATGATACCAGTGAGACATTACGATAAATTAAGAAAGTATGGAGCAGAAGATTTTCTGGGTACTATTGATCCAGCAGTAGCTGAGCAGTGGCTGGATAAGGTACAGAGGATATTCATTCAGTTGCAAGCCACTCCAGAAGAAAATTTTGACTATGCTAGATCACTGTTGCAAAAGGATAAATATGATTGGTGGAAGACAGTTCCTCATGCCATGGATGATCCACCTACATTGTCTTACAGTGATTTTCTACGGGAATTTGAACTAAATATACTCCGAGGGAGTATAAAGATGTTAAGAAAATGGAATTTCTAAATTTGAAGCAGGACAGTCGAACTGTAACAGAATATGAGATCGAGTTCATTCGGTTGAGTCACTATGCTGGAGGTATTATTTCAGACGAGATAGACTTGTGCAGAAGATTTGAGGAGGGATTGAGGCCCTCTATTATGTGTCTTGTGGCTGGTTCTAGATACTAGGATTTTTCCCAGCTTGTTGCAGCAGCTAGGAGTGTGGAGAGAGCCCAGGTTATTGCAGCAGCTGCTACCGAGGAGGAGAACAGGGTTAGGAGACCCCAGTTTGAGGCAGGGTCTTCATCTGTGAAGAGAGGTAGAGGAAGTTTTGTTCCCAGGATCAGTAGGAGTCAGAGGCAGGCTAGTAGGTCAGTTCAGTTTCAGAGGCAAAGATCGAGACCTGCAGTTTCAGTAGTGAGTGCTCCGACTCCAGTAGTTCAGAGATCCACTCCACCTATATGTGTTCAGTGTGGTGGAACACATAGGGGTGTCTGTTGGAAGAATAGTGGACCAGCTGTGTGCTTCAGATGTGGATCACCTGATCATTTTATTAGAGAGTGTCCTGAGATACAGGAACAGAGGCTGGCAGATTCTGCAGTTTCTCTACCTAGTGTGAGGGGTGGTCGAGGGGGCAAAGTTTTCAGCATAAGGGGTAGACCTAGGATTAGTCAGAGAGGAGGATTTTCATCCAGGGATAGTAGGCCAGATGAGGTTGGGCCTTCTCAGAGAGTATATGTGATGCAGAGGCAACCAGATGCTTCAGCAGTTATTGCGGGTACTTTCTCTTTATTTGGCATTTCAGTTCTTGCTTTGATTGATCCATGATCTACTCATTCATATATTAGTGCATCTATTTTGCTTGTGTCTGAATTGCATTCTGAGTCCCTAGGATTTGATGTGTTGGTGACAAATCCTTTAGGGCATAGTGTGATTGTTAGCAAGGTGCACCGAGATAGTGTAGTTGTGGTGCAAGGTGAGGAGTTTCGTGGAGATTTGATCGAAATGCCTTTTAAAGAGTATGATTTGATTTTGGGCATGGACTGGTTGTCTAAACATGGAGCTGTGGTGGACTGTCAAAAGAAATGTGTTACTTTGAGAACTAATGATGGTAGAATTGTATTGGTATCTAGTGAGCAGAGACAGCTTGCATCCTTGTTTGTTTCAGCTGTTACAGCTAGAAAGTTGATTAGAAAAGGGTGTGATGCTTATCTTGCTCATGTTTTGGATACTAGAGTAGTAGGTTCTCAACTTGATAGTATATCGACAGTTGCAGAATTTCCAGATGTGTTTCCAGAGGAGTTGCCAGGGTTGCCCCTTGAGAGAGAGGTTGAGTTTGGTATCGATTTGTTGCCTGGTACCACTCCCATCTCTATTACTCCTTATCGAATGGCACCTGTTGAGTTGAGAGAGTTGAAGGTGCAATTACAGGAGCTATTGGATAAAGGGTTTATTCGCCCTAGTGTTTCACCGTGGGGAGCTCCTATTTTGTTTGTGAAGAAGAAGGATGGTACTATGAGATTGTGCATTGATTATAGGCAATTGAATAAGGTGACTATTAAGAATAAATATCCTTTTCCTAGAATTGATGATCTTTTTGATCAATTAAAAGGAGCAGTAGTGTTTTCCAAGATTGATTTAAGATCAGGGTACCATCAGTTGAAGGTCAGACCTGAAGATGTTCCTAAGACAGCCTTTCGCACAAGGTATGGGCATTATGAGTTTTTGGTGATGCCTTTTGGGTTGACAAATGCACCTGCAGATTTTATGGATTTGATGAATAGGGTGTTTAGGCCCTATCTGGATCAGTTTGTGGTAGTTTTTATCGATGATATTTTGGTGTATTCGTGTAATGAAGAGGAGCATGAAAAACATCTGTGAATTGTACTACAGATTTTGAGAGAGAAGCAATTGTATGCTAAGCTGTCAAAGTGTGAGTTTTGGCTTGATCATGTAACTTTTCTCGGCCATATAGTTTCAGCAGATGGTATTAGAGTTGATCCGAGTAAAGTTGAGGCTATTTTGGATTGGAGTCCATCGAAGTCAGTAACTGAAGTTAGAAGTTTTCTGGGTTTGGCAGGCTATTATCGACGGTTTGTGAAGGGATTTTGTTTAATAGCTATTCCACTTACCAGATTACTTCGAAAGGGAGTTAGAATTGTGTGGACAAATCAGTGTCAGGCTAGCTTTGAGCAGTTGAAAGAGATGTTGACTCAAGCGCCTGTTCTTATTTTACCTGTAGAAGGTAAACCATATGTGATCTACAGTGATGCTTCACATAGTGGGTTGGGTTGTGTTTTGATGCAAGAAGGTAAAGTTATAGCTTATGCTTCTCGACAGTTGAAGCCGCATGAGCTCAATTATCCGACCCATGATTTGGAGTTAGCAACCATAGTGTTTGCTTTGAAGATTTGGCGACACTACTTGTATGGGGAGAAGTGTTTCATCCATACGGACCATTAGAGTTTAAAATATTTGGGGGTTCAGAGAGAGCTTAACCTTCGGCAGAGACGATGGTTGGAGTTGATCAAAGACTACGACTGTTTGATTGATTATCATCCTAGTAAGGCAAATGTTGTTGCTGACGCCTTGAGTTGGAAGTCTTTGGTAGGTTTGGCTATTTACTCGCTCTTGTTGCTTGTTGAGTTGAGAGCGTTACATGCTAGTTTTGAAGCATGTGATGATGGTGCATTGTTGGCTCAGTTGCAATTGAAACCAGTATTGTTGGACCAGATTAAGGAGGCTCAGTTGACAGATGAGAAAATTCAAAAGATTGTTTCAGATTGCCAAAATGGGAAAGAGTAACAATGGACTTTGTATCTAGTTTGACATTGACACTGAGGAAACATGATGCTATTTGGGTGATTGTTGATAGGTTGACAAAGACAGCTCATTTTCTTCTGGTTCGGATGGATTATTCTCTTGAGAAGTTGGCTGAGCTGTATATCCATGAGATTGTGAAATTGCATGGAGTCCCAATTTCTTTAGTGTCGGATCGAGATCCCCGGTTTACTTTGAGGTTTTGGAAGAGTTTACATGGTGCTTTGGGTTCTCGATTGCACTTTAGCACTGCTTTTCATCCGCAGACAGATGGGCAGTCCGAGAGGGTGATACAGATTATCGAGGATATGTTGAGAAGCTGTGTTATTGATTTTTCTGGAAGTTGGGACAGATTTTTACCACTTGTAGAATTTGCTTACAACAACAGTCATCAATCCAGTATTGGAATGGCACCATTTGAAGCATTGTATGGGAGAAGATGTAGAATGCCTTTATGTTGGAATGAAACTGGAGAAGGTAAGTTAATTGGTCCTGATTTGATTAAAGAAACTGAAGAAAAAGTGAAGATGATTCGGGATCGGTTAAAAGCAGCTTCAGATCGGCAGAAATCTTATTCGGATCTAAAGAGGAGAGACATAGAGTATGATGTAGGAGATAAAGTATTTCTCAAAGTGTCTCCTTGGAAAAAGATATTGAGATTTGGTCGAAAAGGGAAGCTGAGTCCTCGTTTCATTGGACCATATGGAGTTTTAGAAAGAGTTGGACCAGTTGCTTATCATCTTGCTTTGCCGCCTGAGCTGGATAGAATCCATAATGTCTTCCATGTTTCTATGTTGAGAAGGTACAAATCAGATCTATCTCATTTTTTCAGTTGAATCTATTGAGTTGAGTCCGGATCTGACTTTTGAAGAAGAACCAGTTGCTATTTTAGCATATGGGATGAAAGAATTGAGACATAAGGAAGTGCCAATTGTGAAGGTTCTTTGGAAGAATCATGGTAGAGAAGAATCAACTTGGGAGAGTGAGCAAGCAATGCGAGATCAGTATCCTCAATTGTTTCGGACTTGACATCAGGTAATTTCGAGGACGAAATTTCTTTTTAGAGGGGGAGAATTGTAATATCCCAAAGTGTTCCCTAGAAGTTTTGATATAATTGTTGTTTTATTTGGATTATGTGTATATGTTAATTTGTAAAGAAAAGAGAAAAGAAGTGAAGAGAGTGTATATGTTGTGTATATGAAAATATATACAACATGTACACAAGTCAATGAGAAAGTCAAAGGAAGAGATTAATTATTATTAATTGTGTTTAAAGAATTAATTAATATTAAGTGGGATTAGAGTTAGTGGAAGTGGAAGATGATATTTTGATTATTTTATATTAAATGCTTGGATGAGAGGGTTTTAAGGAAAAAGAGTTGACTTTGCTTTCTTTGGTTTTCTTTCTTTTCTTCTTCCTTCGTGGCTTTCTTTCATTTCTTTTCCTTCTCTTTTCCTTTCCTTTTGTTGTCCGACCATCAAAGAAACAAGAGAGCAAGAGAGAGATTTGATCTTCCAAGTTCAAGATTGAAGGAAGTTTTCAAGAGATCAAGTTGGAGATTTAAGAGTTTCTTCATCCTTGGTAAGTCCTTCTGCTTGATTAATTGATTTCTTTGGGTTTGTGAGTTGAAGTTGTGATGGATAGGTGTTTGGTTTGATTGTGTTGTGTTTAAGAGTATTTGGTTTAATTGATTTTGGATTTTTGAGGTTGGATTAAAGGAAAGAGTAAGTTTGTTGGTGAAGATAGTGTTGTAGTGGTGTTTAGGGTTTATGATGATATTGATGATGTGGGGTTAATGTATATTTTGTCTTGTTTTGGTGTTTTTGCAAGTTTGAGATGGTTTTTGGATGTGTGTAGTTAAGTTTGTTTGAAGTGGATGTTGGTGGAAGAAGTGATTTGTTGGGTGTTCTGTTGTTTTGGCCGGAATCTGGGTTTTTGGCCTGACACGCCCACGAGCACGTCCAGATCTTTAGGCGTGTCAATGGTTCTATGTGGCAATAGGATTGACACGGCAAGTAACACGCCCGTGTTATTGAACGTGTCATAGCCACTGTGTTATTGGGGAATTGACACGGCCATGAGCACGCTCATGTTGTTGGACGTGTCAATGTTTCAGAGAGGCAGAATGTATTACACGCCCAGTGACACGCCCATGGTTCTGAGCGTGTAAAAGCTTCTGTGTTGTGGAGTTAGGGCACGGTCAGGGACACGCCCGTGTTGTTGAGCGTGTCATGTTTAGAGGTTGCCCTAGTTGATTTTTAGCCTTATGATCTAATGTGGGTTGCATCATTCTTTTGGAATAGGTTGTGAAGAAGGTGAAATGCCCTAATTCAAGAGGTGAAAGATTCTTGAAAGAGGAAGTGTTTAGAGTTATGTGGGTTGCTTTTGATGTAAGTACAAACCTTGCATTTTTGCATACATTCATGTGATTTTGAAACTTACACATTTGGATATGAATGTACTAAGAAATCTTATTGCATTGTTGATATATATATATATGAATAATGTTAACCTTGTCAAATTTAATGTGTTATATGTATATTGATGATGATATATGAAATGTGAGTTGAGATATAATGAAGCCATTGTTGTTGGCTATGGTTATGCAAAATGAAATTATTAAGGCATGATTGCCTATGTGATTATGAGATATGAATTGAGAAAGAGAATGGTGAAGAAGTGAATGAATTGATTGTATGTTTAATATGTTATTCAATTTCAGAGTTCTGGATTTGGCGGCATGCCTATAAAATGTAAAGAGGTAACAGTCTTGCCGGGTTGAGGATCTCTTCAATTTGAGTTGAATTGAGGTCCAAGAGACTGGGTCTGTTACACTATATGAATTATGAATATGAAATATATGTTAAGTAACAGTCTTGCCGGGTTGAGGATCTCCTCGATTTCAGTCGGGTTGATGGTCCAAGAGACTGGGTCTGTTACAATATCCATGGATAGAGATGTATATATATTGCCTACGGGCTTGATCATTGTGATTATGGACCAAAGCTGTAACTCTGAACTTTGAATATCATATTAAATACTTGTTGGGCCCATGTGTGTCTATGTTGAATGTGTGTGATGGATGATGATACAATTATTAAAATAATGAAATGTAACATTTATGAGTATGATCTCTATTGTTTGAATGTATAACATTGACAAGGCATCGAAGCATATCATTGTTATGGTTTGTACCACTAAGTCGTGGGCTTAGCGCGATTGTGTTTCATCGCGCAGGTGATAGGTGTGAGCCGGAGAATTCTGCTAGACCTAGTTGAGTTGAGGTTTTGAAGAGTTGGTTTAGAGCTTAAAGATCAGAGAGTCAAGCTGCCAATCATGTATATATTTCATGTTTTGTAAATTTTGATCTTAATGTATATGTACTTGAAAATATTTGTTATATTTTCCACTGCGTTTTGAATAAATATTTTTATTTATTGTGTTTTATAAATTCCCTTAAACGTTTTAAATTTATTCATAATTCATCTGAGGGATGATTTGTGTGTTTTGTTAACCGTGGCATTCCTATATTCAATATACGTATATTACGATCGTATAAGCTTGTTGTGTACGTATACGGGGTATAGGGGTGTTACATGTTCACTTGTATATGTTGTATATATACACACTCCTTCTTTAAACTTCTCACTTAAACAAATATACACTTAATTTCATTTAATTCAATTCCATCCATTAACATTTCCAAAACTTTTAGGATATAGTTTGAGATATTACAGCTTTAATCGGAAATCACATTAGGGTTTTTTTTGTATAAAAATAACAGTAGTCTTTAAATCTTTTTTAAAATATTCACAGTTCACATAATCTATACACTTTGATTGGTTTTTCAGAAACACTAAACCCAAATTCATTTAAAACCTTAAGCTACAAATATTATTTTTTATAAATACCAAACTCTAATTTATTCTTTCTAAAAACCCTAATTTCATGATGTTAGCCCTGAACCCTAATTTGATTAACCAAAAACCCTACTACTTTCTTAAAATTATAAAACCCTAATCAATTTCATTTTTCTAAAAATCTTCACAGTAGCCAAAATAATAATAATAATTGTATTATCCAAAATTCTAAAACCCTAAATGTTAATTACAGAACCCAAAATTGAGACATAAACCTCAACTTGTATCTTTATTTTCTTTATTTATGTTAGGAGCATGTTTATTATATGTTTTGATTAATGGTTTATTTATATCTTTAATTTATATGTTTAATGAACAATTTATTTATGATGAGTGATTGTTACTTTTATTGATTTATTTTGGTTTTAAAAATTGTAAGAGGTATGCTTCCATGATTGGGTACCTCATTAATTAATCTTTATGCAATTTCAATTATCTTCATATTTTGGAATTAATGTAAAGGATACGTTTTCACCTTTCAGTGGGTGTCCTATTTAGTTTTAGACATGGACGATGTAAGAATATGTTTCCATCCTCGGATGGGTGTCCATTTATTTATTTTGTTTGGATATTGTTGTAATTTTAATAAAGTATTTATTTATTCTTATGATCACATGTAGTATGGATAATATCATTGTATTTAAGAATTTTATAATACTAAGACCTGAAAAGGAGGCCGGTTCCAATGAACCGGGCATTGTGGGGGTGCTAGGCGATTTCTCACCTTCCCCAATCGTACCCAACTTTTCGAACCCATTAGGGGGTTGGGGATTCCTTATAAATCTAGTCATCCACCCCTTTCTTTTTCCCGAACTGTCTAGGTGGCGACTCTATTTTCTCAGGACTTAGCCCCATGTTCTCTAAGGACCCGAGCCTAACAGTGCCAAAGTCGCAAGAACCATTCCACCGGGAGTGGGGGCAAAAATCCCCGCTCACACATTCACCTTATTGATTCATCACCTTTAGTTTCCCCCATTTGCATGGAAAAATACACTTAGCTTTGCTCTTTTTCGTAAATATAAAGCCCTATCATCCCACCCTATTGTGGAGAATCAAGTGGTATTAAGTTTCACTAAAAGAATAAAAAACATTCGCCTTCTAGAAGGGAAAAACATCATAAATAAACAAAAGTCATGAAACCCAGATATACCAGGAGGCAAAGAAGGGAGATAAATAAGGACAAATATGCTGAAGACAAAACTTTCAAGAAATAAGAAAAGGAAAAGGAAAAATAAGGATAAGAAAAATACTTGAAATAATGAAAGAAAAGCAAAAGTAAGACAGGTCCACAACACTACTAAAAGAAAGAAACTAAAGAAAAAGAAGGGTCGTCATTATAAAAGAAAAGGAAAAGAACAAGCAGAATCTAGGGGGCAAAAGAAGAAATCATGGTGCATCTTTAACATGACAAAAAGTAAAGTGAAAATTTTTTGGCAATCGATAACAACAACAAACTCTTTTGGGAAAACTTAATACTCCTCATTATCCAAAGCATTTTGTCAAGAAGCCATGAAGATGAAAACCATAGAACCTAATCAACCCCATTACAAGCTTAATAAAGTTTTGGTGAAGTTTTTAAAGGGCTAAGATAATATTAGTGGAGATAACACCGAGTAGGTTTGCATAGGAAAGGACATATCTTATTGCCCACGGAGAAGTCTTAGATTGCACACCAAGTATGTGCCTATCTGAAGTGCAACAATTGCATAACAGCTGGGGGATATTGATGCAAACATGAAGTCAAAGACATCTCTAATAGAAATAATTCTTGAATAACAAATCATTGCTTGCCAAATTCAGTCAGCTAGTGATTCTGATTCATAAGTGCATTTTAGAAAAGCAAAAATACATTTTTAAACATGCATAACAAAGAAATTTTAGCAATAACTTTCAATACCTTTGTACATAGGGGAAAAAGGATGCATATCAGCTAACAATATGAGGAGCATAAAAAATACATGAATTTTTTGCAAATATGTCAAAGTGTCAGATCTACAAATTAATTAGTTGGAGGACGAGCATGTCCAAAGGAAGGGATAGCATGCCCTATCAATCAATCAGCCAGAGGATGAGCATGTCTGAAGGAGGAGCGAGCATACCCTATCAAAAATTAATCAACCGGAGGACAAGCATGTCCGAAGGAGGGGTGAGCATGCCCTATAAATTAATCAACTGGA
The DNA here is from genome assembly GCA_947685225.1 of Garcia nutans. Classification (NCBI taxonomy): domain Eukaryota; kingdom Viridiplantae; phylum Streptophyta; class Magnoliopsida; order Malpighiales; family Euphorbiaceae; genus Garcia; species Garcia nutans. The sequence goes on from CANTUV010000013.1 coordinate 34,905,414, forward strand.
GGATGAGCATATCCGAAGTAGGAGTGAGCATGCCCTATCAATGATCATCAGTCAAAGGATGATCATGTCCGAAGGAGGGGCAATCATGTCCTGTCAATGATCATCAGCCGGAGGATGAGCATGTCTGAAGGAGGGTGAGCATACCCTATCAATCAATCAGCTGAAGGATGAGCATGTCTGAAGGAAGGGGCGAGCATACCCTATCAACAAATCAATCAGCCAAAGGACGAGCATGTCCCAAGGAAGGGGCGAGCATGCCCTATCAAATCATCATCTTGGAAAGACACCTACTTGGAAAGACCCCAATTAGCTGAAGGACGAGCATGACCAAAGGACGGGTGAACATGCCTTGTCAAAAATCAATCAGCTAGAGGATGAGCATGTCTGAAGGAGAGACAAGCATGCCTTATAAATCAATCTGTCGGAGGACGAGCATGTCCAAAGGAGAGACGAGCATGCCTTGTCAACAATCAATTAGCTAGAGGATGAGCATGTCCAAAAGAAGGGGCGAGCATGGCCTATCAAATCATCAACTTGGAAAGATACCTGCTTGGAAAGACACCAATCAACTGGAGGACGAACATGTTCGAAGGAGGGGCAAGCATGCCTTGTCAAAAACCAATAAGCTAGAGGATGAACATGTCCAAAGGAGGGGCGTGCATGCCCTATCAATCAATCAGCCAGAGGACGAGCATGTCTAAAGGAGGGATGAGCATGCCCTATCAACAATCATCAGCCGAAGGATGAGTGTGTCCAAAGGAGGGGTGAGCATGCCTAATAAACATCAATTAGATAGAGAACTTTCTTGCTTTTCACACCTATAAAGCCTGAAAGACTTGCATTGCTCAAGTAGAGGGAAAACTATAGGCACTGAAATTTACTGCCCTAAAGATTATTATCGAATACAATAAAATTTTTATCGTATTCTACAATTATCAAGGAATGTCAAAGGGATAACTAAGGAGTTAATTCGTTGATCATTAACATTATGGAATTCATTAATTTTACATTCTCGAACTCGATAATGCTTATGTACAGCCCCCACCTCTCATCTATAAAAGGGAGCTTCCAGCTCCATGTAAGGGGACTTTTTTTAAAAAAAAAAAAAAAGAGACGCTCCACTTAGAAAAGAAAGAGATAATATTTCTGCTTTTGAGGGAGAAAAAAAGAAAGGTCAGGAAACATTATCATAGCTTTTCTATCTTGTATCCCATTTGTAAAAAGAAGCATTATTCAACAAAGTTAAAAGAAAAATCAAATAAATTCTGCATCCATTGGAAGCTCATTGTGATCTTCATCTTTTTGCAGTAAGTTCTTCAAGTCTTTAGTATTGTTTATTCCTAAATCCAGATGATTTAAGTTTGTTATTTATGATCACATTACATCATTCATTCCATTTGTGTAATTTATTGAGAAACAGAGCCACTTAACTCCAAAGACCAATCCTTCAAGAACTAAAATCTATTAAATTCAAGTTAAATCTACCATTTAATGACCTATAAATAATTAAATAAGATGATAATGGACCAAATCTAACTTTCCCCAATCAAGGACTATAACTTTAGAACTGGAATGGGATTCTTAAGACATCTTGTGTGGAAAATTTATAGACACAGGCTATTTTTGCTAGAAATGGAAAATGATTACCGAATTTGATATTTACATTAATACCAAATTCAATGTTTTAATTCAAAGTTCAGCATATATACTTCGATGTTTTCCATTAGTCCTATTTGCAATTTATTGTTCTATAATTATTGGATCCAGTTATCATATTCTTGTCTGCCATTACTTATGTATTTATGATCCAATCACATGTTATGAACTAAGCCTATAGATGTAGGCCACTTCTGTCAGAAATAGCAAATAATTATCGAACTTGATATTCCTATGAGTATCGAATTCGATACTTTGAATCAACTCTCAATAAATACATATTGTGTCATTATTAACTGATCTTTTCCGCAGGGTATTTTCGAATTCGTTAATACATTAATTATCAAATTTGAACATAATGTTCCCATACATATATCTTTTTATGTATATTTGTTATTGCTAATTTCTCAATAGTTTTGCTTTGTGAATATTGTCCCATTTGACATTTCTTGAATACCAAATTTGATATTTCTATCTAATAGTGTATATATCTAGTCTATTCAGCTGAAAAATCTTGTAGGTTATTCCTGACTGAGGAGATTATTGAACTTGATAATCTAGTAGATGTCGAATTTGACATTCTCTCTTAATCCTGTACAAATTGGTTTTGTCTTAACTATTCGATCTTGCAGGTTATTCTCGAGTTCGATAATCTCATAATTATCAAATTTTGTAGTATTATCAGAATTCATATTCCTCTTTTATTTTTATCCTTTGTTAGGTAATTATTATTATTGTAGCTAATACATTCATCAAGCACTCATTCAACATACATTTTCCATTTTCTTTTAAATTTGTTGTACATAGGAAACAAAGTAATTTTCCTTTAGAAATAATGTATAGGATTTGTAAAGCCATGCAATATAACTATTTCTATTTATAGACTCATCATTGTAAGGAGCATGTTTCAACCTTGGTGGGTGCTCATAGGGATTTTATGTATAATCACACATCACGTGCATCATGATATGCATCTATTTATTTTGTTAGTTATTTTTTTTATGAATATTTATTCTCATCTGATATCCTGAATAATCCTTACTGATGCATGAATTGTAACACCTTTACACCCTATATGTGTATAATACACGCACCCAGTATATGTAAAATACACATATATGGTATAAGAATGTCACAATCCGATTTAATAAAAATTTTCTTATTCCCTATTCTTCAAAACATTTATACATATACATTTATATTTTTATATATCAAAATATATAAAACCTCACATTACTCAATTATTCAAAATAATCTTTATAATTTATAATATATATATTTATACTCCAAAAATAGAATATAGTATACATAATATCAAAAAGTACTATGACATAAAATATATACATACTGGCAAAATGGCTCTGATCTTGATGTGGCCAAAACTCTTCAAGCTCAACCAACACTAGCCTAGACCCAACCTAGTCTAGTAGAACTCTCTGGCTCTACCCGATCACCCCTGTTACCTGTGCAATGAATTACAATCGCGCAAAGCTAAAAGCCTAGTAGTATAAACTTTGATAATAATAACACTTTATAAAACAATGCCAATGCAAAATGCTTATATGCTATGTCATAATATTGCATCCAAGCTCACTTTTAAACATATTCTTCCATCATTTAATAATTTGCACAAACACATACACAAGCATGGGCCCAAATAAACTAATACATTATTCAAATCCCAGAGTTACTATTTTTGTCCATAATGACACCAAGTATCTACCCCCCAAGGGCAAATCAAGTAATGCTCAAAAGGTAGCCCCGAAGGCAAATCATATCACAGTGACGCCAAGCGTCTAGCCCTGAAGGCAAATAGTGAGGATAACCTCATAAGCATGCGCCAAAAACATAACTCTGAAAATTGAATAACATACTAGACACACAATTATTTCATATTTTCCATCCTTAATTCCTTTTTCATTTTCCCATTTTCTCATTCATATCAATGTCATTTCATTTCAACATTTCATCATAACATAGGATATTTCATAACGAAACCACATTACCTAAACACTTTTCGTCATTTCACATTTTGCACATAATTCATATTTTATTCAATCTAGACATTAACAATGGCTTTTCATAATACATAATAATGCATACATAACAATTTACATATCATGGCATAATGTTCATGTATCAAGTAGCTTAGCACATTTTTCATCCAAAATGTGTTAAGCCCAATCTAATGCCAACGTATCTAATTTATCAAAAGTTTGTACTTACCTTAGAAATCACTCCAAAATAGGCTTCAAAACTCCTCCAACCTTCTCTTCCAAGTTGCCCTTCAACACTAGTGTAATATCCCAAATGATACCCTAAAAGTTTAGAGTGTTAATTGTTGTATTGGATTAAATAATTTAAAGTGTATATGTTAGGCATATGGAGATAAAACCAATATATACAAGATTATGTCTTTTTGGTCAAAAGAGATATTTTGATTAATTAAATGGATTTATTAAAGTTAGTGGAAGATGATGTTAGTGGGTGATTATTATATTGTTTAAATGTATGGTGGAGAGTGATTTAGGGAAAAGTGGTTTGGTTAAAAGAGAAGAATGTGTTGACTTTGTATTTTCTTTCTTCTTATTTCATCTTCATCTTCTTCTTTTCTTCTCTTTGGCCAGCCACCCTTATCAACCAAAGGAAAAGAGATTTTGTTGCTTCCAAACTCAAGAGATTGAAGGACTTCAAGAGATCAAGTTGGATAAGGATTTTCTTCACTTTTGGTAAGTTTCCAACTTGTTTCTTTGTTTTCTTTTGAGTGGTGTTTATGGGTTTGTTGGAATGGTTGTTGTAGAGGTGTTTTTGGTGTGTTTGAAGTGTTTTGTCTTGGTATGTAATATCCTAAAGTATACACTAAAAGTGTTGGGGTTACTATTGTACTTGGATTCAATGTGTGTATTGAAGGAAAGAGAAAAGAAGAAGAAAGTCAAAAGGAATTGTGTGTGGTGGAGATTTAATGGTATTAATGTTATTATTATTATTATTATTATTGTTATTATTATTATTATTATTATTATTATTATATTTATATATATATATGATAAGAATGAAAGAAAGAACTAGATCTTTCTTTCTTCTTCTCCTTCGTCTTCTTTTCTTAGTGAACGAGAGAGAGAGAGAGAGAGAGAGAGAGAGAGAAGCTAGAGAGAGAAAGATGATTTTGCTTCAAATTACACCAAGGATTAAAGGAATTTAAGAGTATTGAAGATGGAGATGAAGATTTGGCAACATATTCAAGTAAGTAATCATCTCTTGAGTTGAATTTATTGATTATACTTATATCTATAAGTTTTTATTTCCTTAGTTGGATTTCTTTTGGATTTGGGTTATGTTTGGTTTGATTGGTGTGTAAGTGGATGATAACAAGAGATTGAAGTATATAAATGTGTAAAATTAACATTTAAGTGATGATGAGTTGAGATAATTGTAAGGAAAATGATGAAATGTTGATTTGGGGTTTAGTTGGATGAATTTTCGATTGTTTGGTCTTTAAATTATTGTAGGACACGGCCAAGTCATGAGAGACACGGCCAAGTTGGGGCAAATTTGAGTGTGTTGAATGAATTTTGGAGAGACACGGCCACTGACACGGCCGTGTCCCTTGCCCGTGTTCGCTACTGTCTGAATTGTGTTGAGAGACACGGCCGTGTTCCTTGCCCGTGTCTGGTACTGGATTGTTGTGTTGAAAGACACGGCCACTGCCTTGGCCGTGTCCATTGCCCGTGTTTGCTACTGCTTGAATTGGTGTTGAGTGACACGGCCACGAACACGGCCGTGTCCCTTGGGCGTGTTGGCTACTGGATGTTTAAATTGAGAGACACGGCCACAGGCTTGGCCGTGTCCCTTGAGGGTGTTAGTTTTTGTGTTTGTTAATTGTTCTTCATACATTGTTGGATCTTCAATTGTCTTTTGTACTTACATACACTTGCAACAATAATGATCCAACCAAATGTATATAGAAGATTCTACATTAATGTATAATGTAAATTGTTTTGTATATAACAATGATGGTATAGGCAATGTGGAAGATATAATGATCATGGAAAAAGGTTTGTGCAATGCCATTGTTTATGTATTGTTGAGTGATAAATTGAATTGATCAATATGATTTGATGATAATGTTGATATTATATGAACTATGTTATGCTTTATGCATTGTCAATCTTATGAATTGTATTGTGCTATATGTAGATTAATGATGCATATGAATAATGACGTGTTATGTACAATGTGAAATATCATGTGATCATTGATGATGAATTACCTTAATGTTATGATTAAGGCTTGTTTGCCTAATTGATGATATAAATGTGCATTTGAATAATGAAGTGTTATATAGTGAAACGTTATAAAATGATGTGAAGTCATTGTTATTGACTATAATGATTAAAATATGAAGTGAAGCCATTGTGATTGGCTCTAATGATTCAAATGAGATATGAAGCCATTGTTATTGGCTATGGCAATTCAATTGAGAATGAAATGAGAATGAAAAGATTTTGTGTCTAATATGTTGATTCAAATTTCAGAGTTCTGGTTTTGGCGGCATGCCTAGAAAATGTGAAAAAGGTAACAGTCTTGCCGGGTTGAGGATCTCTTCAATTTGAGTGAGTTGAGGTCCAAGAGACTGGGTCTGTTACACTATATGAATTATTGATATGAAATATATGAAAAGTAACAGTCTTGCCGGGTTGAGGATCTTCTCGATTTAGTCGGGTTGATGGTCCAAGAGACTGGGTCTGTTACTAGTAACAGTCTTGCCGGGTTGAGGATCTCCTCAAGTTATTGAGTTGATGGTCCAAGAGACTGGGTCTGTTACACTATCCATGGATAGAGATATGAGATATATTGCCTACGGGCTTGATCATTGTGATTATAGACCAAAGCAGTAACTCTGAACTTTGAATAACATATTAGTGTGTTGTTTGGGCCCGAGTCTGTCTTTGTTGAAATATGTGATATGCAAATGTTGAAAGATATGACTAAAGAGATCTATGGCTGCCCTCATTGGAAATGTGATTCATGGTTGATGAATTGTGAATAAAATGATGTTATGAAATATGACTTTGTAATATGTGTATTGATATATTGAAAGTGAATATGGCTTGAAGTGTTTTATTGAGATATGAGTTTATGAAAATGTTGTATGATGTGTAAAATGTATGTAAATGTGAGAATTGTTTCCATGAAAGTTTGGATATGCCAAAGAAGGGTGATTTGTTGAAAATGATGTATATGTATATGTATATGAGATAGAAATGGTAAGTATTGTATTGTGAATGTTGTATATAGATATGTGTATAATTTCTGAGATTAGTGGGATTATATGAAGAATGTTTTGAGAAAGGAAAAACGGGATAAGCGAACTATAGAACATAATGCTAAGAACGTGAGGTATGATTATTTTGTAAAGTATATTTTAATGCTTATTTGTTTTACTAAGCTTTCTAGCTTAGCGTGGTTTTGTAATCGCGCAGGTTTTTATGCGGATGATCTAGAAGCTTAGTTGCTATGCCACGAGATGGGTAAGAGTGTCTCGAGACCAACTAGAAGGTGATGCATACATGTGTGATTTTTCATTATGCTTTATATTTTTATAAGAATAATGATTACTATAAATGTTTCTTAAATGAACATAATATTGCTTGAACTTGGATAAAGACTTTTAAATAGAAATTAAAAGTGACACTCTTATACTTCATATACGCATTGTATGTATACCAAGTATATGTATAGTGCTTATATGGAGTATGGGGGCGTTACATGGTAACTTTGATTTTTGGGTTTTAGATTGAAGAGAAAAGGGTTAAGTTTGGTGTAAGAGACAAGTGATGTGGATTGTGTAAGTTTGAGTTGTGATTTATGGTTGTGATTGTGTTTTGATGTTTGTAATTGAGTTGTTTTAAGGTTTACTCAAGTATTATATGGATTGTTGATGGTTTTGATTGAGCTTGTGTGTTGTTGTTATGGTTATTGGAAGGTGATTGTTGGATGTAGTGTTTTGGGTGTCGATTTCAGGGTTTTTGGCCTGACACGCCCATTAGCACAGCCATGTCTTTGGGCATGTTGTTGGTTCTATTTTTTGGGTTGTTGACACGAGCAGTGACACGCCCATGTCACTGATCATATCACAGCTTCTGTGTTGTAGTCGCATTGACACGCCCATGTCACTGAGCGTGTCATAGCTACTGTGTTGTTGGAGAATTGACACGTGCAGTGACACGCCCATGTCACTGAGCGTGTCAAAGCTTCTGTGTTGTGGGTTTAGGGCACGGTCAGGGACACGCCCATGTTGTTAAGCGTGTCAAGTGTAGAGTTTACCCTAGTTGGTTCTTGTTCTTATTCTCTTATGTGTATCACTAAGTGAGCGTGTATCATCATCTCTGGATTAGGTTTTGAAGAGAATTGAGATACCCTAGCCAAGGTTTGAGGGATATCTTGGAGAGGAGTTTGTTAGAGTGGTGTTGTTGCTTTAAGAGGTAAGTACAAACTTTGATTGATTGCATACATTTACATGACATTGGGACTTAACACATTTAGTGGAGAAATGTGTTAAGTTAATTGATATATTGTTGATGAATGAGTTATATATTATGATATGCATGATGTGAATTATATTGATGTATCAATGCAATTGAGTAATGTGTTGTACATGAAAAGAAATGTTGAATAAAGTGATATGATATGTGAAAATATAATGTAACAAATTGATATTGATGCAAAAGAGCAGAATGAGAAAAGATGAGAAAATTGAGGATATAATAATGCAATGAGCCTAGTTGATTATGAGAAATGAAATGAGAAATGAATTGTGAAAGAAAATGATAATGAGATAAATGAATTAATTGTGTGCGTAGTATGTTATTCAATTTTTAGAGTTCTGGATTTGGCGGCATGCCTATGAATTGCTGGGCAGGTGAAAAGACCGGGTCGTAAGCTGAGCCCAACTGAAAAATGTGAAATATGATGTTTTTGAGGTGAAAAGACCAGGTCATAAGCCTCAAAAACAGTAACAATCTAGTCGGGTTGAGGACCAAGATACTGGGGCCCAAGGGTCTAGCCGGGTTGAGGTCCAAGAGACTAGGTATGTGTAGACCCTTAATTTTTGACCCAATCCGATCCAACATGCTTTATTTAGTCCAAAATGATTTTTGTTGTTTAATTGGTCCAAAATAATTTTAATTCAATAATTTTTACCTTAGTATCTAATTTTTATTAGTAAAAAATGAAAATAAACAAATAAAAAATAAAAATAAAAATAAAAATAAAAATAAAAATAAAAATCAGAGTCGGAAAAAAATCGGCAGCAAAAAGTAGTCGCGCGGGCCCGTCGGGCCAACAGTGGCTCGCCCGCAGGCCTGCGGGCTGGCACGCCCACGGGCCCGTCGCCAGAATTTTTGCCAGCGCAAATTTTTCAGCTGCAATTTTTAGAATTCTAATCCAATTAGGTTTTAATTTCTTTTTTTTATTATTATTACTTACCTTAATTAATTAGGAATAAACAACCTAAAAACCACTATAAATAAGGACCAATTAAACCAAATCAAGGGGGGAAAAACTTTTCATGATAGCTTTAGGTTTTGAAACCAAATCAAGGAAGGAAAGGGAAAACTCAATTCAATTGATATTTATAGCAGCAGTAGCAGCAGTAGCACGAAAAAGAGAGAAGAAAAGAGGCAATCAAAGCTTTTCTTTGGACCTAGTTCATCCAAGAAGAGTTATTTTTTGGAGAATCAACAAAAGAAGGTATGTTTTAATTCTTTTGATTTATGTTTTACAATAGCCAAATCTATAAAATTTAAGTTTTTTAAATAAAAAATCTTAGAGTTTTAATTTAATTTTTCCAAGTTTAGAACATTAAAAACGTGACTTTCTTCTCTAACAAGACTTAAAATTGTTATTTTTTCTTCTTAAAAACCTTAAAACACCCATTTAACATATTTTTCTACCAAACCAAAATAAAATTCTGTTTCTATTAAAATTTTAAATTAGGTTCTTTTTCATTCAAAAAACCTTAAAAAATATCTTTTCTACTTATAAAAACTTCAATCCATGTGTTTAAGTTCATAAAACTTCATAAAATATCAAATTGCTATTTAAAACCCTAAAAATAATTTATGGCCGAGAATCCTAAATTTCAAAGCCTAAAATCCAAAAATCATCTTTTAAACCTAAAGTAATAAGCCCTAACCCTTTTAAAACCTTAAACCATAATTTTTATGAACTTTAAACCCTTTAAAACATAAAAAACATAAAAACATAAAAAACTCAAAAAAGCTACAGTAGCTCAATTTACTATTTTAAAAACATGAATTAAAAAATATTTCAAAAGTGTCTAAAACTCAAGTTTCATTATTTCATCATTCAAATCTTAATTGGTTTAATCAAAGTGTCTTGCTAACCTTTAAAAAACATAAAACATAATCTATTTTAATTACCTAAAATGTCATAGTAGCTTAAACTTTAGAATTTCCAAAGCCTTAACACATGAGATAAATAACCCTAAATAGAAATAGTAGCTATACTTGAACTTTTATTTGTTTTATTCAATTCCATATTTATTTATACCTTGATTTATTTCTTATGCTCTAATTTGTTTAATTTTAATACTTGATTTATTTAATTTATCATGGATGGATGTTTGAATGATTTATATAGTATGGATGATTATTTACCTTTATTAATTAATTTAGACTTCCAAAAGTTGTAAGAGGTATGTTTCCACTTGGTGGATACCTCATTAGTTAAACATCATGTAATTTAATTTTCTCTTCTGTTTTAGAACTTATGTAAAGGGCATGTTTCTACCTTTTGGTGGGTGTCCTACTTAGGCATGTGATGTAAGGACATGTTTCCATCCTTGGATGGGTGTCCATTTATTTGTTTTGTTTTGTTTGGACATTGCTTTGATTTTAATATATTGATGCTTTCTTTTAATTATTGTGTGTAATATGGATAATGTTATTATACTTAATAATTTTATAATATTAAGACCTGTAAAGGAGGCCGGTTCCAATGAACCGGGCGTTGTAGGGGTGCTGGGCCATTTCTCACCTTCCCCACACGTACCCAACTTTTCGAACCCATTAGGGGGTTGGGGATTCCTTAGGAATCGAGTCATCCACCCCTTTTTTTTCCCTGCCCGTCCGGGTGGCGACTCAATTTTCTCTGGACTTAGGTTCGTGTTTTCTAAGGCCCCGAGCCTAAACAGTGCCGAAGTCGCAAGAACCATTCCACCAGGAGTGGGGGCGAAAATCCCCGCTCACAGTGGTGACTCCACTGGGGATATGTAACACCCCCATGCTCTATATAAGTACTATACATATACCTGGTATACATACAATACGTATATAAAGTATAAGAATGTTACTTTTCGTTTCAATTATTTTAAAACCTTTATCCAAATTCAAGCAATATTACATTAATTTAAAGAACATTTACAAATTTCATGATTCTTATAAAAATACAACATAATTAAAATCACATATGTATGCATCACCTTCTAGTTGGTCTCGAGACACTCTTACCCTTCTCGTGGCATAACAACTGAACTTCCAGATCAATCGCATAATCACCTGCGCGATTACACAACCGCGCTAAGCCCGAGAGCTTAGAAGTACAAATAAATATAAAATATAAAATATATGCTTTACCAAAGAATCATACCTCATATTTTTAGCATCATGTTTTATTGTTCTTTTACCCCGTTTTCCTTTCTCAATGTATCCTTCATATATTCCCACAAATCTCATAAATTATATACATATTTACATGGAACATTCACAACACGATACTTACCCTTTCTATCTCATATACATAAACATATACATCATTTCAATAAATCACCATTCAATGACCTATCCAAACCTTCATGAAAACAATACTCACAAATTCCACATTCATATACATTTTACACATCATACTATATTTTCATAAAATCATATCTCAACAAAGCTCCTCAAGCCATATTCACTTTCAATATATTATTACATACATTACAAAATCATACTTCATAACATCATTTTATTCACAATTCGTTAATCATGAATCACACTTTCAACAAAGTCAGCCATAAATCCCATTATTCATTTATTTCAACATTTGAATATCACATTGACAACAAAGACAGACTCGGGCCCAAACAACACACTAATATGCCATTCAATTTTCAGAGTTAATGCTTTGGTTTAATTATCACATTTATCATTATCCCAACTAGGCTTCAAGGATTAGGCTCAACCAAGCTTCAAGGGGAACAAAGCATGCTAAGTATCAACCCAGCTTGGCTTCAAGAACCAATCCAACCTAGCTTCAAGGGTTGTAACATCTCAATTAGGCTTCAAGGATTTGACCCAACCAAGCTTCAAGGGGAGTAAAACATGTTAAACTTCAACCCAACTTGGCTTCAAGGATCAATCCAACCTAACTTCAAGAGATTGTTACTAATAGGCATGCCACCAACAACAAACTCTGAAAATGGAATAACACATTAGTCACACAATTCATTTATTATTTCTTTATCAATATCATTCTCAATTATCATTATAGCCAATCACAATGGCTTCACATCTCATTTGATTCATCATGGCCAATCACAATGGCTTCATATCACATTTGATTCATCATAGCCAATCACAATGGCTTCATATCACATTCTTATTCACAATAATACACTTTATTATTCAAGTATACATGTATAACATCAATTACATTAAACATCAATTAGGCAAATCTATCATATCATTTCTATCATCACTCAATGGCATTGAACATTATCTAGGCATACATCAATCATAACATTACTTTCACATCATACAAATTATATCATCACATCTTTCACCTTCCATAACATATACATTATCCATATATATATACATCAACACTATAACACATTAACACATTTATAGCTGAAGGTGTTAAGGTCCTAAATCATATAAATATATGAAATCAAATGAAGTTTTGTACTTACCTCAAGAGAAACTCACATCCATCTACTCTTTCTTTCATAAATCCTTCAGTACTTGGATTAAAGCAACTCAATCTCTTCAACACCTAATCCCAAAAGTGATCATACATACTTACTTAGAGATACACATAAGATAATATAGGTAAGAATCAACTAGGGCAAACTCCACACACATGACACGCTCACCAACACGGGCGTGTCCTTGATCGTGCCCTAAACCAACAATACAGAAGCTTTGACACGCTCAATACCACGGGCGTGTCACTGGGCGTGTAATACATTCTGCCTCACACAAAACATCAACACGTCCAACAACATGAGCGTGCTCATGGCCGTGTAAATTCTCAAATCTCACAGTAGCTATGACACGCTCACCAACACGGGTGTGTTACTGGTCGTGTCGAACCTACTGCCACCAACATAATTGACACGCCTAAGAACCTGGACGTGCTCATGGGCGTGTCAGGCCAAAAATCCAGATTCCGGCCAAAACAACAAGACACCCAACAAAACACCCCTTATCACCAACATCCACTTCCAACAAACTTACCAAAACATACCCAAAAACCATTTTAAACTTACAAAACATCAAAACAACTCCCACATACATCAATCACAAATCACAAACATCATTACAAACCTTAAACACAATTACAACACCATCTCTTTCAACACACTTACTCTTTTCTTCAATCCATCCTTAAAATCCATAATCAATTTACTCACATACTCTTAAACATATCAAAATCAAACAACACACTCTTAAACAATCTATCAAACTCAAACACAACTTCAATTAAACCAAGAAATCAAAAGATGACTTACTTGAATTTCTTGCCAAATCTTCAAACTTCATCTTCAATCTTCTTAAAATCCTTAAGCAATTTGATGTGAAGATCAAAAATCACATCTCTCTCTCTCTCTCTCTCTCTCTCTCTCTCTCTCTCTCTCTTTCTCTTTCTCTCATCCACGAAGAAGAAGAAGAAGAAGAAAGAAAGAATCTTTTCTTTCTTTGTTCTTATCTCTTATATATATATATAATAATAATAATAATATAATATTATTATTTCCAAAATATCTTCTTACTCCTTTTGACTTTCTTTCCTTCTTTCTTTTATTATTATTATTATTATTTAACTATATAAACTTACTCTTCCCTACACCAATTTATACATTATGTATATGTCTTATATATATATTGCATTTATATTTCCCAAATACCATATGTATACATATTATCCTCCATGTACATCCATTCCTTATACTATTTCCTTTTAATTAATTTATCTATCTTTCTATTTCCATAAAACATATACCTTAAATCCAAATACAACAATAACTCCAAAACTTTTGGGGTATATTTTGGGATATTACAGGATAAGAGAAGTTGATTCCGTTGGTCTTTATATTATTCTATTCTTTCTTATAATGATATTATCCATTGCATCATCTTAGATTGCATTGTGTGCGTGAGTTAGGACGCCCGTGTTACCCAAAAGATCTTTTTTTATTCTTTAAAATCCAAAAGATCAAAACTATTTTCAAAATTTTTCAAGATGGTCTTTGGACATAAGACTTTTCTAAAAACAAATCAAAAATTCTTTGGCCCATGGCCCAAATACTAAGCCTAAAATCCATTTTTCTAAAATCTTTTACAATGGGCTTAGAAACAAAACTATTTTCACCCAACATTTTCTTACAAAGAGCTTGCAAAAATATTTAGGTCAATTATGAAATACCAAAAATCAATTGTGGGCCTAGTTTACACTAAGAACAAATTAACCATGGGCTTGTTTTTGGCATGAATCATTAGTTACTTTTTCAAGTGAGAAATCTATTTATAATAAGCCTCTTAATTTCGTTTTAATCCAATATAGCATAAAAGCTACTTTAGTTGGTTGAATGGATTAAAACCTAATTAATGGGAATTATCATGGATTGATTTCCATTTTTGAAAATATAACTATTGGTTGAAACGTCCGAGGGAATTATTCGAAAGCAAGATACCCCATGTTGGTATTTTGTTAACCATATACCTAGGAAAAGAGACTCGCCATTCGTGTGTGGATGTTATAAGGTCGGAAGGAACGTCCTAATTTGTTCTTATTTGTTAATTGTTTGTGCATACATGCATACATGCATTTGCATCTCATATCATTGGTCCACTCTGGCTCACAGCCCTGGATTATGAAAGTTCAAAAGCTTACAACAATCCAACCTATGCCGGAGACGAAGTATCTAGCAACGACTCAATCACTTGCTCACCAAAGACAATGGAGCCCGAACAAGTTCAAAGAATGGTGGATGAAGCCCTCAATGCCAAGATGGAAGAAATCAAAGAGGCCCTATCTGAGACCATGAAGAACCAATTGACTGCAATCTTAGAGAATCATGCCGAAGCATCTGCTAGCACTAAGAAACCAAGGGACAAAGGGAAGACTAAAGTTAATGAAGTAGCTTTTGATGATGAAAAGGTGATCATTGATGATGATGATTGGGCTCAATACTACCAAGATCTTCAAGATAAAAAGGAGCCAAAGGTTGTTGAGAAGGCAACTATTGAAAAGACTGAAACATCCGATGTTGAAAAGATGATAGCTGATTTAGAAAAGAAATTTGAGAAGAAATTGAAAACTGAAGAGGTCTCCAAGATCGATAAATTGTTTGAACTAGATGAAGAAGTCCCGTACAAGTTCAAGATGCCATCTTTTGCAAAGTACAATGGCACCAGAAATCCTCATCTCCATGTGAAGCAACATATCACTGCCATGCAATCTGCTCGAGCTACTAAGGCTCAAACCCTAAGGTACTTTATGCTCTCATTGGACCCTGTTGTCCAAAATTGGTTCAATACCTTAGATGATGAAACATAAAAGAGTTGGGATCTACTTTACAAAGCCTTCATCCAACAATATGGATATAATGTTGAGTTGGAAGTTACCTTGATGGAAGTGGAGTCCATTAGGCAAAGACCGAATGAGAATTTTGTAGATTATGTCAAGAGATGGAGAAACAAGTCTGCTTTGCTCAAGAAAAGACCCGATGAATCTGATCAAATAAGGATGATCGTGAGAGGTGTCCTGCCCAATCTCCGCGAAAGAATGTCTCACACCCTTATAAGGGACGTCAAAGATCTTCTCCAAGCTGGTCTATAAATTGAAGAATGGGAAAGGGAGAAGAATCGCTTTTCAATAAGAAGGAATGAGAAAGGGAACAACCAGCCTAACAATCAAAGCACACAAAAAGAAGTTGATGTTAATGTAACCGGTCAAGGGAATAAAAGACAATTCTCAGAATTGGGGAAACCTTTATCTTGGGTTTTTAGCAAGCTGCAGAAGAAAGGGTTGTTACAACCATTAGCTCCTCGACCTCTACATAGTCCACTGCCACCAAACTTCAATGCCGAGGCCTTCTGTCAATTTCATCAAATGCAAGGGCATAAACAGATGAATGTGCTCGTCAAAGGCATGAGATTCAAGACCTGATTGATAGTGGAAAGCTACCCGAGCCGGATAAGCCCAATACCAAAGATAACCCTTTGCCTAAATTTGGAAGAGTGCCACCACCAGCAACCTTTATGGTGGGAAAAGGATTGGAAGAAGAATTTGTTTTATCATCCTTTCAAGATGGGAATATTGAAGATGTGAAAGGAAAAGAAGCCTAACTCAATAAACTTTCCTTAGCTTGAATGTTGCTTTTCAATTTTACTTTCTTTAATATTTAAATTGGAACAATCGTGTTTTTCAAATTTAAAGTTGTTTGAATAAATTACTTTCATCAAAATTTTTGTTGGTCTTTGTTCATTTTGGTGCTCAACCAATGAGGAATTTAGCTTGATGTTTATAAATTAAGGTGTCTAGGCATCATGACTCGAATGACTTTACTAGATGAGGGAATTGCTCTATAGCATTGAGTTGTGTATGCTTACTTAGAGAGGGCTCCTGCATAATTATCTTTGTCTAGGTCTTAGTCAGTCTTAGAACATGCTTTGACAAACTTTCGAGGTGAAATTGAACTCTGCTTATTTAAGGGAGAGATGATCTAGGCATTGTTTGATAAGCCAACAACTAGTATCCACCCTATTAAATATCAATCCCTAGTTGTCCCTTTGAGCCTTCATAAAATTTTAGCTTTCTTTTCATTGGCATATAACCTCAACAACCTACCTTGAGCTGTTGTGATACTTTTGGCAAGTCTTATGATCACTAAGATAAAGAGGCAACAAGATCAAAAAAGGCAATGATTAGTCAAGATCATGAAGATAATTGAAGTTCTCAAGACTATGAAGATAGTTGAAGTTCTCAAGACCATAAAGATAGTTGAAGTTCTCAAGACCATAAAGATAGTGGACATTTTCAAGACCCTAAGGGTAGTTGAAGATCCCCTAATATCTCCAAGACAACATCAACATTGGAGTAACAAATGATTTATCCCTATTAAAGAAGATTTATGTTACTCCACTCATCCATTATTGGAAGCCCAAGTTGGTACAAATAAGACAACTCTGTTTGAGCTAGAACCAAAAACAAAAAAGGAGAGACAGAAAGAAAAACAAGAAAAAAATCAACAGAAAAAGAAAGGAAAAAGAAAAAAGAGTAAAAAAAAAACCCAAAATGGTTCAAAAAGCCAACTGAGTTCTCTTTTACCTAAAGCAGCAAAAGGCTCCTATTTGGTTCATAAAGACTTTTTTTTAGTTGGTCCAACCCAATCAAAGATTTAATTAAAATTGGAGAAAAGGGGGAAGACCACCCAGTTCTTGAAAGTTCTGTAGTCCAACAAGAAAGAAGGACAAAAAGAGAAAGAAAAGGGAAGAGTAAGAGTAAGAGAAATAAAGAAAAGGGAGAAGAAGAAAAGAAATGAATTTGGGAACCAAACTTTTTGCGAGGGCAAAAACTGTCCTAGTCAATATCCAGTTTAATGCTAAGAAGATAGAAGAGATTTGGAGTCTAGCAGGGTTGCCTCCAAGCTGCCTAAAATTCCAACAAGAAATTTGTAGTGTGAAGGTTTGTCCATTGTGTCACACCAGCTCCAATCTTAAAATGGCCTTCACTTAAGCTTGTTTCCCTCATAGACCCCATTTCAAGCCTATCAAAGACCTGTTGATCTCTCTTGGTAGGTAGAGTCTATTAGTGGAGATAGTTTGGATAAGCATGCATATGAGATAGACAGTATTTAAACTCAATGAGACCTTTGGCCAAGTAATGTGTATGTGCCTATCTGAAGTGCAACAGTTCTTGCTTAAATAGAAATGATTCCTGAGTTTAGTATGGTAGCTAGGGTTATCATGTTATAGATATGTTAATTTGGAAAAATCAAGTCCTGAGGTACATTGACATTAATTTGGCAAGGCCAACATTTGTTTTCAAAACCAAAAAAAAATAAAAAAAAATATATATCAAAAAAATGTTTTGTCATACAAAGCCTTCAAGTTAAGGGAAGTATGTTGAACCTCCAAAGGACATATTGGGCAAAGGAAATGATTATTGGCAAGCTACCAATTGACATGCTGAAACATAATTCAAAATGGATGCATCCCTGACTCTACAATTAGGGGTCTCTACCACTCATGTTTTCAACATCTTGAAGATAAAAGCCAAATGCAAAGCTTTTGATCATTTCAATGCGAGACTTGAACGAGCGTCAAAATGGAACCAATGAGAACACTTCTCCTGATCACCTCGGTCTGTGAGTCAATGGAACAACTGTAAGTATTATTCATGCATATCATGCAAACATGAGCATATCACATCGCACTTTCTTGTCTTGTGTTGTCTATTCTTTATCAAAGAGAACAGCAAGCAATCAAAAGAAGATATCAAATCAGGGGGGCATAGAAAGCCCATTGCTTGAGAAACCTCCAGTAATCTTGCAAAAAGAAGAAATACGTGCTTGTGTGAAGAACTAGACAACAACAACATCAATCAGAGTCCGCATAGAAAAATCATGAGTTTGAGCGTGCACAGGGGGCAAAGTTTCTCCTTTTCAATTTTTTGGGTTTATATACCAAATATTTTTAAACTCACTTACAAATATTTTGCCACGTAGGGGGGTAAGGAGAGGATATAAGGTCCAATTAAAAATAACTAAATCTTTGCAAAAAGAAAGAACAAAAGAATGGAACAATAGAACTCTCAAAAGAATGAAGGTGCAAAAGACAAAAGACCAATCCAGCTAAAAGAGCTGAAGACAGGGTGAAGACCCGATCTCAAAGGATGAAGATCCATTTTCAAAGGTGAAGACCCGATCTCAAAGGATGAAGATCCATTTTTAAGGGTAAAGACTCGATCTCAAGGATGAAGATCCACTTTCAAGGGTAAAGACCCGATCTCAAAGGATGAAGATCCATTTTTAAGGGTAAAGACCCGATCTCAAAGGATGAAGATCCATTTTTAAGGGTAAAGACCCGATCTCAAAGGATGAAGATCCATTTTCAAGGGTAAAGACCCTATCTCAATGGATAAAGATCCATGTTCCAAGGGTAAAGACCCGATTTTCAATGGATAAAGATCCATGTTTCAAGGGTAAAGACCCGATTTTCAATGGATAAAGATCCATATATCAAGGGTAAAGACCCGATTTTCAATGGATAAAGATCCATGTTTCAAAGGGTAAAGACCCAAAGTTCAAAGGATAAAGATCCTTGTTTCAAGGGTAAAGACCCGATTTCAAATGGATAAAGATCCATATTTCAAGGGTAAAGACCCGACCTCCAATGGATAAAGATCCATTTTTACGGGTAAAGACCCGATTTCCAATGGATAAAGATCCATGTTTCAAGGGTAAAGACCCGATTTTCAATGGATAAAGATCCATGTTTCAAAGGGTAAAGACCCAAAGTTCGAAGGATAAAGATCCTTGTTTCAAGGGTAAAGACCCGATTTCAAATGGATAAAGATCCATATTTCAAGGGTAAAGACCCGACCTCCAATGGATAAAGATCCATTTTTATGGGTAAAGACCCAATCACCAATGGATAAAGATCCATGTTCCTAGGTAAAAGACATAGTTTCTAATAGATAAAGATCTATTTTTGGTGGGTAAAGACCTACAATTCGTAAAAATGGAACAACCAGTTATGCCAGAATTCTCAACTGATAAAAGGTCAGATGAGTTAAACCAATCTCTCGGGTCCATAACCCAAAACCTCAAAAATTAAGTCTTATTGCTTTTCACTCTCTTTCACTAAGGTTTCAGATCATTCAAGCAGGGGGCAAACTGTAGACCCTTAATTTTTGACCCAATCCGATCCAACATGCTTTATTTAGTCCAAAATGATTTTTGTTGTTTAATTGGTCCAAAATAATTTTAATTAAATAATTTTTACCTTAATATCTAATTTTTATTTGTAAAAAATGAAAATAAACAAATAAAAAATAAAAATAAAAATCAGAGTCGGAAATAAACGCCCGCAGGCTCCTGCGGGCTGGCACGCCCACGGGCCCTTCGCCAGAATTTTCGCCAGCGCAAATTTTTCAGCTGCAATTTTTAGAATTCTAATCCAATTAGGTTTTAATTTCTTTTTTTTATTATTATTACTTACCTTAATTAATTAGGAATAAACAACCTAAAAACCACTATAAATAAGGACCAATTAAACCAAATCAAGGGGGGAAAAACTTTTCATGATAGCTTTAGGTTTTGAAACCAAATCAAGGAAGGAAAGGGAAAACTCAATTCAATTGATATTTATAGCAGCAGTAGCAGCAGTAGCACGAAAAAGAGAGAAGAAAAGAGGCAATCAAAGCTTTTCTTTGGACCTAGTTCATCCAAGAAGAGTTATTTTTTGGAGAATCAACAAAAGAAGGTATGTTTTAATTCTTTTGATTTATGTTTTACAATAGCCAAATCTATAAAATTTAAGTTTTTTAAATAAAAAATCTTAGAGTTTTAATTTAATTTTTCCAAGTTTAGAACATTAAAAACGTGACTTTCTTCTCTAACAAGACTTAAAATTGTTATTTTTTCTTCTTAAAAACCTTAAAACACCCATTTAACATATTTTTCTACCAAACTAAAATAAAATTCTGTTTCTATTAAAATTTTAAATTAGGTTCTTTTTCATTCAAAAAACCTTAAAAAATATCTTTTCTACTTATAAAAACTTCAATCCATGTGTTTAAGTTCATAAAACTTCATAAAATATCAAATTGCTATTTAAAACCCTAAAAATAATTTATGGCCGAGAATCCTAAATTTCAAAGCCTAAAATCCAAAAATCATCTTTTAAACCTAAAGTAATAAGCCCTAACCCTTTTAAAACCTTAAACCATAATTTTTATGAACTTTAAACCCTTTAAAACATAAAAAACATAAAAACATAAAAAACTCAAAAAAGCTACAGTAGCTCAATTTACTATTTTAAAAACATGAATTAAAAAATATTTCAAAAGTATCTAAAACTCAAGTTTCATTATTTCATCATTTAAATCTTAATTGGTTTAATCAAAGTGTCTTGCTAACCTTTAAAAAACATAAAACCTAATCTATTTTAATTACCTAAAAAGTCATAGTAGCTTAAACTTTAGAATTTCCAAAGCCTTAACACATGAGATAAATAACCCTAAATAGAAATAGTAGCTATACTTGAACTTTTATTTGTTTTATTCAATTCCATATTTATTTATACCTTGATTTATTTCTTATGCTCTAATTTGTTTAATTTTAATACTTGATTTATTTAATTTATCATGGATGGATGTTTGAATGATTTATATATTATGGATGATTATTTACCTTTATTAATTAATTTAGACTTCCAAAAGTTGTAAGAGGTATGTTTCCACTTGGTGGGTACCTCATTAGTTAAACATCATGTAATTTAATTTTCTCTTCTATTTTAGAACTTATGTAAAGGGCATGTTTCTACCTTTTGGTGGGTGTCCTACTTAGGCATGTGATGTAAGGACATGTTTCCATCCTTGGATGGGTGTCCATTTATTTGTTTTGTTTTGTTTGGACATTGCTTTGATTTTAATATATTGATGCTTTCTTTTAATTATTGTGTGTAATATGGATAATGTTATTATACTTAAGAATTTTATAATATTAAGACCTGTAAAGGAGGCCGGTTCCAATGAACCGGGCGTTGTGGGGGTGCTGGGCCATTTCTCACCTTCCCCACACGTACCCAACTTTCCGAACCCATTAGGGGGTTGGGGATTCCTTAGGAATCGAGTCATCCACCCCTTTCTTTTTCCCGGCAAGTCCGGGTGGCGACTCCATTTTCTCCGGACTTAGGTCCTTATTCTCTAAGGCCCCGAGCCTAAACAGTGCCAAAGTCACAAGAACCATTCCACCGAGAGTGGGGGCGAAAATCCCCGCTCACAGTATGTTACATTATCCGTGGATATATATCTTGCCTACGAGCTTGATGAATGTGATATGGACTAAAGCAGTAACTCTGAACTTTGAATAGCATATTAGATCCTTTTTGGGCCCATGCTTGTCTTTGCTTTAATGTGAATTATGAAATATGATGCAAATGATTAATATGTTGAGATATAATGCAATGAGTTGATATATTCATATATATTGTGCATAAGCATCACATTGACCTATATTGAATCAAAGTTTGTACCACTAAGCTTTCTGCTTAGCGCGATTGTGGTTCATCGCGCAGGTGACAGGGTAGATCCGGTTGTGCCGAAGAGCTCGGCTAGACTGAGTCGAGTCTAGGCTTGAGTTTGTTAGAGCAGTGTTGAGTTGTGGACATCAAGATCAGAGATGAACTGCCAACATGTATAAATTCTATAATTTTGTAAACATTGATAAACTGGCTTAACAAATGTTTTGAACAGACTATTTGGATAAACTTTTTGGTACTAATGTTATATATATATATATGTATTTTAATGAAGGAATATTTTATCTATTACTATTTATAATATAGGTTAAATATTTTAAGTGTATTCGGACTGGCTTATGATAATAATATGTTAAAGATTAAAGATTGATTTGTTTAAAATGAATCGTGGCACCCCTTTATCCGATATACATATATCGCGTGTTGAGCGGGTGTATGCGGTGTATGTATATGGGGTACAGGGGTGTTACAACTAGGATTGAGCAAATTGCTCTCCCTCAATGCCTAAGCCAAATGTGATCATATATAACCATTTAATATCACATTCTATGGCCTTCTCAACATCAAACCATTTAAATTAGGAATTACAAATGAAAGATAAAGAAAAGAGTTATTTTGGACAATTTTCTCAAGTAACATGCCTAACAACACGGGCGTGTTAATGACCGTGTCATTAACCCACCCTTACAGAAGCTTTGACACGTCCAACGACATGGGCCTGTCGCTGCCTGTGTCACTACTCCTGCATTATAGAAACTTTGACACGCCCAATAACATGGGTGTGTTCATGGTCATGTCAATTATCTTGCCTTACAAGCTATGACACACTCAGAGACATGGCCGTGTTACTGATCGTATCATTAACGTTGAAGCTCAACACCGTTGACATGCCAAAGACATGGCCGTGTTAGGAAAAAATTTTGTATTTTGTACACTCAACCATTTCAACACAATCATTCCTAAGCTCATCATTCCTAAGCCCATGATTTACCCATCAATTCCACGCATATATTATTCCAACATCTCGTAACTACCATCTTATTCAATCAATCATCACTTTCTCTCATTAAACATGTTATACATATATATATATATATGAAATCACATTGAAATAAGCTTAGCGATAAACACTTACTTGAATTCTTGTTAAACCTTCAATATCCACCTTTAAATCTCTTGAAATCCCTTGTAAATTTGGTGTATGGTAAAAGAAGAAAGCTCTCCTTACTCACTCTCTCTTTAGCTAATGTTCAAGGAAGAAGAAGAAAGAAAAGAAATATCTCACCTCTTCCTTTTCAAACCCATCCTTATCTATATATATTAATTATTTTAGATTTTTATATAAAATATTATTATTTTATATTTTAACTTTTCTACTTTTACTCCTTTTATATGTAGTGTATATGTTGTTTTTACTTCAAATAATTTCAAATATACATTCTACTTTATCACTTAAAATCCTTTCATTTCCATTTAATTCATTTATTTAATTTATATTAAATTTTAATTTACTTTATTTAAATTTTCCAAAAATTAGGGGTGTTACAATTCTCTTCTCCTTAAGAAAATTTTGTTCGCAAAATTAGTTGCTATCAATTCTAGAACAACTGGGGATACTGACTCCACATCAATTTCTCACTCCCATGTCGTCTCCTCATAGGTACTTTCTTATTTCTCAACTCTTTCATTTCTCATGCTAAAATTGCCATTGGTTCTTCTTCATAAGTCAAATTCAAATTCACCTTAATGGACTTGTAGACTCTTAATTTTTGACCCAGTCTGGTCAAATATATTTTAATTAGTCCAAAATAATTTTTGTGTTGTCCAATATATTTTAATTAGTCCAAAATAATTTTTTGTTATCTAAATTAAATAATATTCGTTTTAGTATTTATTTTTTATTTTTAAAAAATTAATATAATAAATAAATAATAAATAAATAAATTAAAATAAAAATAACAATTAAAATCAGCGACGAAAAAATTCGTCGCCGAAAAGTTTGGAGGAAATGGCCTTGGGCCATTTCTCCCGCAGGAAAATCCTGTGGGCGAAATGGCCTGGCAGCCCGCGTACCGCAATTTTACACGCAGTCCCTCGCAGCTCTAGCAGCCCATCGCAGTTTTCGCCAGCAAAATTTTTCCGACGCAATTTTTTCCGAAACCAAATTCTATTTGGTTTTGGTTAACTTTTTCTAATTAATGACAGTTCATTAAACAATTTGAATTAATCATATGAAATTTCCTATAAATAAGACTAAAAAACAACACAGAAAGGGAGGACTGAAAAACTTTGGAACGATCGGACTAGGAGAGACCTTTGGCAGTGAAAACAATTGGACTTTTTGAGAGAAGAATAAGCAACCAAGCAATCAATCCATCAAAGGCAGCCATCTTACCTTTGTCCTTATTCATCCTAAAAGCAATTTTTGCTAGAACCAACAAACGAAGGTTTGAATATCTAATCTTTTTTCTTTACAGTAGCTTCAATTATTAAATTGTTTCTTTTGACTCTAAAAACCTTAGAGCCCTAATTTACTTCTTTAAAACCTTCAAACCTTAATTCGTCTCCTCTATTTTCAAAAAAACCTAAAATTACTTTTCTGTTCCTTCTAAAACCTAAGAACCCTAATCTACTTTCCAACTTTTCCAAAACCTTAAAACCCTAAACTGAAGCCTTTTATCTCCAAAAACCCTAAAAAATATATTTTCTGTTTCTATAAACCTTCAATCCTTTTGTTTATTTCCAAAAGCTTTTAAAAACTCTAAACTAGTTTTCTTCTAATTCTTTTCCAAAATTCCAAATGTTTTTTTAAATATCTAAACTAAAAACTCACTTTACAGTTTCTAAAAATCACATAAAGCTTCATAAAACTATAAACTGTTTTCTCAAATCCTACAACCAAAACATGTTTTTCAAAACACCAAAAACCCTAAATCTCTCAAAACCAAAATCGTAAACCCTAATTTTCTTATACCCTAATCCTTAAAACCTTAAAACCTTATAAATCTAAATATTAAAATTCAACACAGTAAGCCTAAAAACAACAATCTAGTAGCTAATAATCATAAACTTAATGTTTTAAAGTATCCAAACCCTCATTTCATGATTTTACCCCTCAAACCCTAATTTTGTTAATCAAAGAACCTTATCAATCTCTTAAATTATAAAACCTTAATCCATTTCAATTCCCTTAAGACTTACAGTAGCCTAAACCAATAAATTCCAAAACCCTAAATATTAATTAAAGAACTTTAAATGAGAAACAGTAACCCTAACTTGTATCTTTACTTACCTTATTTGATTATGTAGTTTATTATATGCTTTGATTTATTTTGTTTGCAATGATTGATTTAATTTATCGTGGATGAATGTTTTATTATATATTTTGATTGTTGTTTAATATCATGGATGAATGCTTACTTTCTATTTTGATTAATGCTTAATATCTTTGATGAATGATTTATTTATGATGAATGGTTTTTTACTTCTATCGATTTATTTTGATTTCCAAAATGTTGTAAGAGGTATGTTTCCACTTTGTGGGTACCTCATTAATTAAGTTCTAATGTAATTTAAATTGCTTTTATATTTTGGACCAATGTAAAGGACATGTTTCTACCTTTTGGTGGGTCTCCTATTAGTTTAGACATGGATGATGTAAGGACATGTTTCCATCCTTGGATGGGTGTCCATTTATTTGTTTTGTTTTGTTTGGACATTGCTTTGATTTTAATATATTGATGCTTTCTTTTAATTATTGTGTGTAATATGGATAATGTTATTATACTTAAGAATTTTATAATATTAAGACCTGTAAAAGAGGCCGGTTCCAATGAACCGGGCGTTGTGGGGGTGCTGGGCCATTTCTCACCTTCCCCACATGTACCCAACTTTCCGAACCCATTAGGGGGTTGGGGATTCCTTAGGAATCGAGTTATCCACCCTTTCTTTTTCCCGACCTGTCCAGGTGGTGACTCTATTTTCTCCGGACCTAAGTCTGTGTTCTCTAAGGCCCCGAGCCTAAACAGTGCCGAAGTTGCAAGAACCATTCCACTGGGAGTGGGGGCAAAAATCCCCGCTCACAGGACTCCACTGACAAAATATGAGATGGGTCAAACCTGTACCTCCATAGCATAGAGACATAGAAGACATTATATATCCAGTCTAACTCAGGCAGCAGAGCCAACCTGTAAGCCACTGGACCAACTCTCTCCAGAATCTCATATGGTCCTATGAAACGAGGACTGAACTTCCCTTTGTGACCCAATCTCAAAAACTTATTCCATGGAGACACCTTCAAAAACACTTTATCTCCCATACTGATCTCTATATCCTTCCTCTTCAAATCAGTATAGGATTTTTGTCGGTCTGAAGCTGCTTTCAAATGACCCAAAATAAATTTTACTTTCTTTTCTGTTTCCTTAATTAAATTAGGACCAACCAGTTTACCTTCTCCAACTTCATCCCAACACAACGGTGTCTTGTATCTTCTGCCATACAAGGCCTCATAAGGTGCCATCCCAATACTTGACTAATGACTGTTGTTATACACAAACTCAATCAGTGGAAAAAATATATCCTAGCTCCCTGTGAAATCAATGATACAACTCCTCAACATATCCTCTAGAATCTGTATCACTCTCTTTGACTGCCGATCTGTCTGAGTATGGAAAGCAGTACTAAAATGCTATCGAGAACCCAATGTATCCTGCAAACTCCTCTAAAATCTCGATGTAAATTGGGGATCTCGGTCTGATACTAAAGAAACCGGGACTCTATGTAACCTCACTATCTCATTGATTTACAGCTTAGCCAACTTCTCAAGTGAGTAATCCATCCAAACTAGAAGAAAATGAGCTGTCTTTATCATCCGATCAACAATCACCCAAATTGCATCATGCTTCTTTGGGTCAAAGGCAGTCCAGTCACAAAATCCATCGCCATTGGCTCCCATTTCCACTCTGGTGCTTACAATGGTTGAAGCAACCCTGAAGGAATTTGGTGTTCAGCTTTAACTATCTAGCAAGCGAGACATTTGGACACAAATTCTGCTATGTCCCTCTTTATACCTGACGACCAATAATACTAATTCAAATATTGATACATCTTAGTACTACCAGGGTGCATAATATAAACTGATTAATGTACTTCTTCTAATATCATCCTCTTCAATCCTGCATCATTAAGAATACACAATCTATCTTCGTACCATAGACTGCCATCATCTCTTACATGAAAGTCTCGACTCTCCCCTTTTTGGCAATCTAACATAATCTTCTGGATCTTCTCATCTACCAACTAGGCTTCCCTAACCTGATCCAACAACACTGGCTTCAATTGCAACTGAGCCATCAATGCACCATCATCACAAGACTCAAATCTAGTATGCAACGCTCTCAACTCAACAAGTAACGAGAGTGAATAAGCAGTCAAACCTGCCAAAGACTTACGACTAAAGGCATCAGCAACAACATTTGCCTTGCCAACATGATAATCAATTAAACTGTTGTAGTATTTAATCAACTCTAATTATTGTCTCTGCAGAAGATTCAGCTCTTTCTGAATACCCAGATACTTCAAACTCTTATGATCAATATAAATGAAACACTTCTCCCAATACAAGTAATATCACCAAATCTTCAATGTAAAAACTATGGCTGCTAAGTCTAAATCATGAGTCGGGTAATTAAGTTCATGTGGCTTTAAATGTCGAGATGCATAAGCAATGACTCTACTCTCCTGCATCAGAACATAACCTAAGCCACTATATGAAGCATCACTGTATATCACATAAGGTTTATCTTCCACAAGTAGGGTAAGAACAGTAGATTGAGTCAACATCTCCCTTAGCCGCTCAAAACTCACCTGACGTGGATCTGTCCATACAAATCTAACTCCCTTTGAAGTAATCTGGTGAGTGGTGTAGCTATCATAGAAAAACCCTTAACAAACCGATGATAATAGCTTGCCAAACCCAGAAAACTTTTAACCTCTGTCATAGTCTTAGGTGGACTCCAATTCGGATCAACTCTAATACCCTCTGCTGATACCACATGACCGAGAAAAGTTACCTGATCGAGCCATAATTCACACTTAGATAACTTAGCATACAACTACTTCTCTCTCAAAGTTTGCAATACAATCTACAGATGCCTGACATGATTCTCCTTATTAGGTCACCGAGAAACTTCTCATCTTGAACAACAACTGGACTATCTCGGTGCACCCTGCTAACAACAACACTATGCCCTAAAGGATTTATAGCCAAAACATCAAATCCTAGGGAATCAAAATGCAAATCACTCACAAGCAGTATGGATGCACTAATGTATGAATGAGTCAACTTAGGGTCTATCAATGCAATAACTGAAGTACCAAATAAAGTAAAAGTACTGGCTATAATAACTGAAGCATGTGGCTATCTCTGCATCACATAAACCCACTGTGATGGCCCTGCATCCTCTGGTCTACTTCCTACTGTAGAACCTCCTCTTTAGCCAGACCTTAATCGACTACCTCTACCAAAACCTTTGCCAGCATAACCCCCTCTCACGCTGAGTCTAGAAACCGCTGTATCTATCTGTCTATCATCTGGTGGCTTTGGAAAATCTCTGAGAAAATGGTATGGCGATCCACATCTGTAACACACTATTGGTGCACCTATCCTCCAGCAGACACCTCCATGTGCCCTGCCATAATGAACACAGGTAGGTGGAGCAGGCCTCTGAGTCTATGGGATTAGGGCACTAGCCATTGAAGCTGCATGTCTCTGTCTCTACTGCTATGCTGACCTGCCAAACTGCCCCTGGCTCCTACTAAACCTCTAAGGATATCCCCCTCAGCCTCTCTTCAATGGTGATGACCCTGCCTCACCCTGGGGTCTTCTAGTTCTGCTCTTCTCTGCTCTGGTTGCTGCTACAAGTCCCTATGCCATCTCTACACTCCTGGCAGCTGCAACCAACTAAGAAAAATCATGATACTGAGAACCTGCCACTAAACACATGATAGAGGGTCTCAACCCCTCCTCAAACCTCCGGCATCTATCAAACTCATCTAAAATAATTCCTCCAGTATACTGGCTCAGTCGAATGAACTCAATCTCATACTCAGCCACTGTCCTGGTGTCTTGCCTCAAACTCAGGAACTCTATCTTCGCAGCATCCTTATACTCCCTCGGAGTATGCTTCTACTCGAATTCCCATAGGAAATTGGCATAAGTCAAAAATGGTGGATCAGCTATACCATGGGGAACCGTCTTTCACCACTCATAGGCATACTCCGCAAAAGTGATCTAGCATAATCAAACTTCTCCTCTGAACTAGCCTGCAGTTGAATAAATACCCTCTGAACCATGTCCACCACTATTCTGCTATAGCAGAGTCTATAGTGCCAACAAAATATGTGGCTTCAAATTTTCTCAGCTTGTCATATTTCTGCATCAACAACGGCTATTGTGGCTACGGCTGTGGTGTTGTACCTAGCACGGCAAAATCTCCTCAGCAGCTGGTCTAACAGGCTCATAAGCAAACACCTCACCAGTAGACTCAACATCAGCTCTAACTCTACCCTCATCAGGAGCTACACTCTCTGCACTACCCTCTATAGACTGATGCATCCAAGAGGCCATAACCTCCTATTTCTGCAAATACATCAGAAATTTCCATATTAGAAATCAGAAAGTGCTAGTGCCAAAGCATGTATCACAATTGAAAACCATATTTTAAAATCCTTTTTTTCTCTCTCTAACAACCCACCTAGGTTGAGAACCTCAAACCTAGGTTCTGATACCAAAATAAATGTAACACCCTTACACCCTATATATTTATAATACACACACCAAATATATGTAAAATATGCGTATACGGTATAAGAATGTCACAATCCGATTTATTAAAAATTTTCTTATTCCCCATTCCTCAAAACATTTATACATATATATTTATATTTATATATATCAAAATATATAAAACCTCACATTACTCAATTATTCAAAATATTCTTTATAATTTACAATATATATATTTATACTCCAAAAATATAATATAATATACATAATATCAAAAAGTATTATGACATAAAATATTACATGCTGGCAAAATGGCTCTGATCTTGATGTAGCAAAAACATTTCAAGCTCAACCAACACAAGCCTAGACTCGACCTGGTCTAGTAGAACTCTCTGGCTCTACTGGATCACCCTTGTCACCTGTAGGATGAATTACAATCGTGATAAGCTAACAGCCTAGTGGTACAAACTTTCATAATAATAAAACTTTAAAAAATAATGCTAATGCAAAATGCTTATATGCTATGTCATAATATGGCATCCAAGCTCACTTTTAAACATATTCTTCCATCATTTAATGATTTGCACAAACACATACACAAGCACGGGCCCAAACAAACTAATACATTATTCAAATCCCAGAGTTACTGTTTTGGTCCATAATGACACCAAGTGTCTAGCCCCAAAGGAAAATCAAGTAATGCTCAAAAGCTAGCCCCGGAGGCAAATCATATCACAGTGACGCCAAGCATCTAGCCCCGAAGGAAATAGTGAGGATAACCACAAAGGCATGCCGCCAAACACAAAACTCTGAAAACTGAATGACATACTAGACACACAATTATTTCATGTTTTCCATCCTCAATTCCTTTCTCATTTTTCCATTTTCTCATTCATATCAATGCCATTTCATTTTAACATTTCATCGCAACATAGGATATTTCATAACGAAACCACATTACCTAAACATTTTTCGTCATTTTCACATTTTATTCAATCTAGCCATTAACAATAGCTTTTCATAATGCATAATAATGCATACATAACAATTTACATGTCATGGCACAATGTTCATGTATCAAGTAGCTTAACACATTTTCCATCCAAAATGTGTTAAGCCTAATCTAATGCCAACATATCTAATTTATCAAAAGTTTATACTTACCTTAGAAAGCACTCCAAAACAAGCTTCAAAACTCCCTCTAACCTTCTCTTCCAAGTTGTCCTTCAAAACTAGCATTGGGCAAACTATTCTCTCTCAATACTTAAGCCAAATGTGATCATAAACAACCATTTAATATCACATTCTAAGGCATTCTCAATATCAAACCATTTAAATTAGGAATTACAAATGAAAGACAAAGGAAAGAGTTATTTTGGACAATTTCCTCAAGTAACACGCCTAACAACATGGGCATGTTAATGACCGTGTCATTAACCCACTCTTATAGAAGCTTTGACACATCCAATGACATGGGCTTATCACTGCCCGTGTCAT
This sequence comes from Garcia nutans, assembly GCA_947685225.1. NCBI lineage: Eukaryota > Viridiplantae > Streptophyta > Magnoliopsida > Malpighiales > Euphorbiaceae > Garcia > Garcia nutans. The sequence continues at coordinate 34,936,908 of CANTUV010000013.1, forward strand.
TACTCCTGCATTATAGAAACTTTGACATGTCCAACAACACTGGTGTGTTACTGGCCGTGTCAATTATCTTGCCTTACAATAACTATGACACGCTTAGAGACATGGCCGTGTTTCTGGTCGTGTCATCAATGTTGAAACTCAGCACCATTGATACGCCTAACGATATGGCAGTGTTAGGCAAAATTTATGCATTTCGCAAACTCAACCATTTCAACACAATCATTCCTAAACTCATATCTGCACAATCCTTATTCATCACTTTAGTTTATAATCATAATTTACCCATCACTTCAACACATATATTATTCTAACATCTCATAACTATCATCTTATTCAATCATTAATCACTTTCTCTCATTAACCATGTTATACATATATATATATATGAAATCACATAGAAACAAGCTTAGAGATAAACATTTACTTGAATTCTTGTTAAACCTTTAATATACACCTTTAAATCTCTTGAAATCCCTTGTAAATTTGGTGTATGGTAGAAGAAGAAAACTCTCCTTACTCACTGTCTCTCTAGCTCATGTTCAAGGAGGAAGAAAAAGGAAAAGAAATATCTCACCTCTTCCTTTTCAAACCCATCCTTATCTATATATATTAATTATTTTAGATTTTTGTACAAAATATTATTATTTTATATTTTAACTTTCTACTTTTACTCCTTTTATATGTGGTGTATATGTTATTTTACTTCAAATATATTTCAAATATACATTCTACTTTATCACTTAAAATCCTTTTATTTCCATTTAATTCATTTATTTAATTTATATTAAATTTTAATTTATTTTATTTAAAATTTCCAAAAATTTAGGGTGCTACATGAATCATTGAGGAGGCCAGTTCTTTAAATCGGGCATGTGTGGATAATAAGGATTTTCATCTATGTTATTCTCATGTGTACCTAACTTCCCAAAATCAGGTTCAAATATGGTTAGGGATCCCTCAAAAAAGGAATTAAGAGAATGCTACCCCCTACTATTTGCTGGTCCTACTGGGCGACGACTCCATTCCACATATGTCTTGCCAGTTGATCCCTGAGATTAATAACCCGACAGTGTTGAGACTCTAAAATCACCGAGCACCAGTGGGCTAGGCAATCATAGGATGTATGATGTTTAAACAAGCTACTAGATAGATGATGTTACTTGAAAAAATTACTAGATGATATTATTTAAAGAATGAAAAGTAGTAGCTACTATGAGTTTAAACGAATTAAATATCAAAATCAAACCTTTGTTTATTGGCTCCACCAAATTTTATTTTGATTCTTGGGTGAGCAAAGCAATCTGAAGGTAACTCCACTGCCTTCCTTAATTGTTGCTTTGATCTTCTATTTTTTATTCTGAGTGAATTCCTAGATTAATTGTAGTTTAACTTTGTTAATTGTTGCCTCCGCTTTCTATTTGTAAATTCCCTTTTCATAGGTAATATTAGGGCATCACAATAATCCTTCTTAACTTAGGAGAGACCGGGAAGTGTTTTACTTTCAGCAAAACTGAAACCATTGCCAACTAAGCCATGCAAGCTCATATTGAGTTGACCCATTATAGACCCTTATTTTTTTACCAAGTCCAGTCTGATATTTTAAAATAATCCAAAAATAATTTTTATTATTTAATATAAAAAAATAAGAAAAGAAAATCATAAATATTTATTTTGAATAATAAAAATAAAAAATAAAAATAAAAATATATAAAAAATAAAAATATGAGGAATCGGTGAATCACGACAGCTGCTGGCAAGCAATTCACCGCAGGCCTTGGCCTGCAGCGAATTGTACCCCCTAGCATGCAGCGCAATTGCTGCTCCCCCAGCAAGCCAGCATGCGATAGCCTAGTGTTCATTGCTCAGCAGCCTCGTAGGCAGTGCTCACCCTAGCGCACAGGGTCCTCGAAACCCGTAGGCCCGTGTGCCAGCGCTTTGGCCAATTTCGTCGCAAACCTTATTTTGCGCAGTTTTAATTTATTTTCCTTATAAGTCTATTATTTCCTTAAGCGAGCAATATTAGGTTTTTAATTTCTTATAAATAAGACATTAAAAAGATGGAAAGGGACTTTTTCTTTGGAAACTAGGAGAGGCAGTAGCAATTATTCAGGGACTGGACTTTTGGCAATTTTTTGGAGAGACTCGGAAGGACTTTTATTTTGAGACTTTTAACTTGAAATTTTGGTAGACTTCAATGACAAAGAGCAAAAAGTGATAGAGAGGAAGAAAGAGATCAAAAGCTTAAGACAAACAATCCATAAAAGGCAACACATACTGTCTTTACTATTGTTCAACCAGAATCAAATTGTGGTGGAACCAAGAATGTAGGTTTGAGTTTTTATATTAATTTGTTCATATTTACAGTAGCTTCATTTAAATATTATCACAGTAATTATTTCTTCCATTTTCACAATTTTGATCTTATTTTCATAAAAATCCAAACCCTAATTCACTTAAAACCATAAAACACTAATTAATTCTATTTTTTAAAATCTTCACAGTAGCTACAATCTTTTCGTACATAATAATAATATTAGTTCTATAAATAAAACCCTAGTTTCTAAATACAAAAACAAAAGGCTTAATTGTTAAACATAAACCCTCTAAACCCTAATTTTATTCAAGAAACCTTAATTTAAGATGTAAACCCTAAACTTACTTATTTATTGCTTTATTTAATTTTAGATTTGATTATGTAGTTTATTATATATTTTAGTGATCAATTTATTTAATTTCGATGTTTTATTTATTTAATATATCATGGATGAATATTTTCTTAGTTATTATTTGTTTATTAAAATTGTAAAAGGTATGTTTCCATAATTGGGTATCTCATTAATTAATCTTTATGTAATTTTATTATTTTCATATTTCAGGATTAATATAAAGGACAAGTTTTCACCTTTTGGTGGGTGTCCTATTTAGTTTTAGACATTGGACGATGTAAGGACATGTTTTTATTTTCAGATGGGTGTCCATTCATTTGTTTTGTTTGAACATTACTATAATTTTTAATAAAATATTTGTTTATTCTTATGATTGCATGTAGTATGGATAATATCATTATATTTAAGAATTTTATAATATTAAGACCTAAAAAGGAGGCCGGTTCCAATGAACTAGGCAAAGTGGGAGTGTTGGGCCATTTCTCACCTTCCCTATGCTTACCCAACTTTTCAAACCCAATAGGGGGTTGGAGATTCCTTAGGAATTGAGTCATCCACCCCTTTCTTTTTCCCAACCCGTCCGGTGGGGACTCCATTTTCTCCGAATTTAGGCCCGTGTTCTCTAAGGCCCTAGCCTAATAGCGTCAAAGTCGCAAGAACCATTCCACCGGGAGTGGGGGCAAAAATCCCCGCTCACAGTGGCAACTCCACTAGGGATAATAGAAGTTGATTCCATTGGTCTTTATATTATTTTATTCTTTCTTATTATGATATTGTCCATTGCATCATATTAAATTGCATTGTGTGCGTGAATTAGGACGCCCGTGTTACCCCCGTGTTGTGTTATGTAAGGGATACCATACTTTCACTCAAGGTATGGAGATCGAGTATAGCATAACTACTCATAGCCTTGTACCTTTTTGGTATATATTTGCTATGGGAGCCTAAACCTTTCAACCTAAATACTAAAGCTCATGTAATTGGCCTAGTTACTTTTCTTAGGTTTGTACCCTAAATGCTTGTTGTTTGACTATAGTTAATTTATCTTGGTTTAAATCATGGCTTATTTGGTTTGTTCTTTTTCTAATATGGCCTAATTACATTGTGAGCTCAAATAATTTTTTTTTGTCTAAATCCAAAAGGCCAAAACTATTTTCAAAATTTTCAAAATGGTCTTTGGACATAAAAATTTTCTAAAACAAGTTAAAAATTCTTTTCTCATGGCCTAAATACAAAGCCGAAAATCCATTTTTTCTAAAAAAAAACTTTTTACAATGGGCTTAGAAACAAAATTATTTTCATTATGACCTTTTGAATGAGCTTACAAAATATTTAGGTCAATTATGAAATATTAAAAATCAATTGTGAGCCTAGTTTATACTAAGAATTATTAATCATGGGCTTGTTTTTTGCATGAATCATTAGTTACTTTTTCAATGGATAAATCTATTTATAATAAATCTCTTAATTTTGTTTTAATCCAATATAGCATAAAAAGCTATTAGATGGATTAAAGCCTAATTAATAGGAATTATCATGAACTGACTTCCATTTTTGAAAATATAACTATTGGTTAAAATTGTCCGAGGGAATTTTTTGAGAATAAAATATCCCATGTTGATATTTTTGTTGGCCATATACCTAGAAAAAGAGACTTGCCATTCGTGTGTGGAAGTTATAAGATTGGAAGGGACATCCCAATTATCTTTGTTTGTTTGTTGTTTGTGCATACATGCATACATGCATTGCATAACATGTCATTGATCCTTTCTAGCTCATAGACCTATAGTACAACAGTTCAAGAGCATACAACAACACCACCTACAACATTGATTTTGATCCAAGTGTTTCATTGGGAGGATGGATGCAAACTAGCTAAGGGACATAGTCGATGAGGTTGTTAAAGTTAGGATGGCCAAGCTATAGGATCAATTGGTTGAAATTATGAAGACCCAATTGATTGAAATTCTGGAGATCATCAACAATGCTAATGAGGCATCTCCCATTGACATAATGAAGAAGGGAAAAGCAACATTAACAAGGAATAGGTCCACTGATAGAGATCGAATGAAAAATGAAGGGTCAATCCCTATTCTACAAGGCCAGTCAAACCATGTGCTGTCTAAGTGAAGCAATAAGGGAGAGTACCACCCCAATGGGCAAAGTCAACGGGAAAAAAGAGGTGCGACAACTAAATCAACAATGAAGCATAAATTTTTAGATATGGGGAAACCTTTGTCTTGGGCTTTGAACAAGCTACAAAAGAAGGGACTATTACAACCATTGGCCCCTCGACCTTTGCTGAATCCTTTACCCCCAAAATTTGATGCCAAAGCTTTTTGTCAATTTCATTAGACTCAAGGACGTGAGACAGATAGATGTACTCGATTGAGGCACGAGATCCAAAATCTGATCGACAGTGGTAAGTTGCCTGAGCCAGATAAGCCTAACACTAAGAATAATCCTTTGCCTAAATTTGGAAGGGCGCCACCGCTTGCAACCTTCATGAAGGGTTTTATCTTGTCTTCTTGTCATGATATGGATAGAGAAGCTGCTAAAGTGGATGTGCTACTAAGCAAGCTAGGACTAACTGTGGATGATGAAGCAATGATCCTTAATTCTTGATATGTCTAAATAAATGAAGTGTCTTCGACTCCAACTCAACGAGCCTCCCTTAGCTTGAAGTGTTGCTCATTTAATTTTGCTTTCTTTAGTACTTATTTTGAACAATTATGTTTTTTTTAAAATTAATATTGTTTGAATAAATTATTTCCATTAAATTTTTATTGGTCTTTTTTCATTTTGGTGCTCAACTGATGATGAATTTAGCTTGAAATTCATAAATTAGTATATCTATGCATCATGATTTGAATGATTTTACTAGGTGAGTGTGTAACACCCTTATACCCTATATACGTACAATATATATTTTCAACATATGTAAAATATACATATACGGTATAAAAATGTCACATACCGATTTAATAAAAATTTTCACATTTGTTTTAAGATTTCAAATGCTAATATATAAAATAAATAGTATATAAATATTCTTTGCTTGTTATAGGAATCCAAAATAAATATTTTATATGAAAATCTCTGGAAAAAATTCGCCAGAGTTTTGTTTGTAATTTGGATGTTTTCAAAATTCAACAAAACACAACCTGCATAAAACAAACACTCCAAATAAAATCAATTCACCATTTCACCAACACTTCTAAATTTCTTCATATTTTCTCAAAATACTTATATATAGGTATATATATCAACATCACATATAAGATCCCATCTTAAATAAATTATTCAAATAATTCTTTACAATTTACATTATATACTTCAAAAACATATCATAACATATATAATATCAAAATATACTGTAATATCAAATATCTACATGCTGGCAACTGGCTCTGATCTTGATGTACTGAAAAACTCTTCAAGCTCAATAAATACAAACCTAGACCCGACCAGGTCTAGTAGAACTCTCCGGCTCTACCAAAATGTCCATGACACCTATGCGACGAATTACAATCGCGCTAAGGTGAAGCTTAGTGGTATAAACTTTGATAACAATATAGTCCAAATGTAATATCAATGCACAATGCATATAGATGTCACATCATTCCACTTTCTTATATTTTTCAAATATTTCATATTCACAACTCATAACATTATATTGCTCAATTGTATCACAATTCATAATTCACATTAAAACAAAGACAAGCATGGGCCCAAAAAGGATCTAATATGCTATTCAAATTTTAGAGTTACTGCTTTGGTCCATAATGACACCATGTGTCTAGCCTCGTAGGCAATATATCCATGGATAATGTAACAGTCCCAGTCTCTTGGACCTCAACCCGGCTAGACCCTTAGGCCTCAGTATCTTGGTCCTCAATCCGGCTAGACCCTTAGGCCCCAATATCTTGGTCCTCAACCCGGCTAGACTGCTACAGTTTTTGAGGCTTACGACCCAGTCTTTTCACCCCAAAAATATCATATTTATCAGCTGGCCTGGCTTATGACCCAGTCTTTTCACCATTCCAGCATTTAGCCCATAGGCAATCATAGGCATGCTGCCAAACCTAGAACTCTAAAAATTGAATAACATACTAGACACACAATTTATTCATTTTTATCATTATTAATCTCTTTCTCATTGTCACATATTCAATCTAGGCACATTGCCTTATTTTCATATTTTTTTCTCATTTTTCTCATTTTTGACATCTTTCTCATTTTTCTCACTTTTCTCACTTTTCTCATTTTTATCATATCAATTCATTTCATTATTCCACATATCTCTTTTTTGCATTCACAACACATTACCCAATTACTTTGGGTATTTTCACATAATATACATATTTCACATTCTACACAATTTAGCCATTATCAATGGCTTTTCACAATGCATTTAACACATATATGACAATACAAATGTCATAGCACATTTTTCATACTCAATCAATGAACCAAGTAACTTAACACATTTTCCAACCAATATGTATTAAGCCCAAATGTCATGCAAATATAAATAATATATTCAAAGTTTGTACATACCTCCACTAGCAACCCAAAGCAAGCTTAAAACAACCCCCAATCCTATTCTTCCAACTTGCCCTTCACCACTTGGATGAAGCAAATCAACCTCCCTCAATGCCTATATCAAATGTGATCATAAACAATCATTTAATATCACATTCTAAGGCATTCTCAACATCAAACCTTAATTTAACAACACTCCTGCAAAATTTCAAAAATTAAGTCTTTCCTTACTTTAACTTAGCAAATCCATATTAACCCATTAAATTATTATTTTGAGTTTATTTATATCATTACAAATATATTTTAACATGTTTAAACTAATTACATTCATTAACTACATGCTTATGTTCAAAACCTTAAAATGGCATAACCTTCACCATTGAAGGATCTCCATTCCAACTCAATCCAATTATCATTTCAATCTTATTTCCACCACTTATATCATTAAATAATATGATTTAAGCACTAAAATCAAACAATTAATCATTCTTTAAAAATTCACTTTTCCAAAATCCTAAATCAATACTACCATCTTCAAACTCTATCCAAACTTAACTAAATCCATCATTTGATTTTAAAATCCTTATTTATGCATCAAAACAACACATTTGGAACCAATTTACACAATTAAAACTCATGATTTCAAAAACTCAAATGTTCCATAACCCTAAATTCTCTCTCTTCACTAAACTCAACTTAAATTCAACCATTTCTTAAATATAACCTTGAAATCATTAATAAAAAATCAAAACAACTTCATTCATATCCAATTAAGCAATTAAATCATGCTACTATGAAATCCAAAAATTCACATAACACACTTTTTCATATAATAGGCAAAATTGTTAAAGAAGCTTACCAATTTATGAAGAATCTTCTAAATCTTCATTTAAATCCTTGAAATCTCTTCAATTATGGTTACTTGGAAGAAGGAAAATCCTCTTTTGAAGCCATGAAAGTCAGCCTTGAAAGAAAGAAGAAGAAGAAGATGAAAAAAATGATTTTCTCTTTCCTCCCATTCACATTTTCAACCTTATATATATTATTATTTTAATATATTTTTAATTAATTATTTATTTATTTATTTAATTAGTTAAAATCCCAAAATATTATCTTCCATCCAAAATTATTTATTTTTGAATTATTTTATTAATTTTAAATTTCTAAGATTTAATTACCAAAATACCCTTTGACTTTCCTTTTAAAAAGTATTGACTTTTATATATTGTATATATTTTACATATATATTACATATATATTCCACTTTTTCATTTAAAATCCCTTCATTTTTCATTTAAAACCATTAATTTAATTTATCCATTTTAAATTATAAATTATTTTATTAAAATTTCAAAAATTAGAACTTTTCAAAAAATTTTGGGATATGTAATGTGTATCTTATATACACATCAAATGTACCTTATATGTGTATTAAATATATTAAGTATGTAATGTATTAATCCAACATATATAATTAATATACTATATATATATGTTATATATACTCTAGATATATATATTGAGTATATATAAAATTTTATATCTCCAAAATCACGGATGTTACAATTTTCTCCCCCTTAAATAATTTCGTCCTTGAAATTATCCAGTACGGTAATAAATCATCCAAATCATTTTTTTTATCAAATTACATAATTTTTATTCTCCCCCTTAGGTTCATTCTTAATTTCCTTTTTACCATTCCCTAACACATCATTATACTGTCTATTTACTTAAACAGTCACAACAAATTATCATATCATCAATCGAATTGTCATTAGACAAAAATTAGTTCATCTCTTTAATATATATACTCACACATCTATTGCACTCAAGATATTTAATCACTTCATTGTCTTAAAAATATACTCTCATCACCTTAAATTCATATGTTGATAACTTTTATCTTAACACAATAATTTTACACATCTTCACTTTAATCCTACTCTTTATACAATTACCACATATTAATTTGAAATCACCATTATACAACAGCAAAACTTTATTTCCTTAATAAGATTCATTCCCATTATACTAGAACTAACATTTTTCTCTTATAATTATTTGAAACTGATATAACTTAGCTCCTTTCATATGCATATACATATCAGAATGCTGTATTAAGCACATTATCATATAGCTTGCATATTCTTAATACAACTACATACATTGAATTTCAATAAATACTTGTAAACTTATTACATTTCAGATCAATTGATCTAACTATCACAATATGACCATCACAGCCTTATTCCATTCTGACCAACCTTTAGTCTATTTTAAATTCATCAATCTGTTTTCAATTCATGTCCTAAGTCTATTAGGTCAAATTTATTCTCAAATTTTAATTCTCTTTGAATTTATCATTACAGATAATATTCACTTCTCCTAGTCTCGTTTACTTTACACATCATTTTCATCAACTTATTCATTTTATACCACTTTCAAACACATTCATTATAACTCTTACTCACATTTCATAATTCCTTTCATTTACCATTTTCTCACATTTCTTATAGTTACCCTATTTACACAAATCACTTTTCTTAAACATCATTTAAAGCTCATCATATTTTCATAATTCTCTTCTGTTCCACACTTTCTATAATTATAAATAAATTTCTAACATAAAATTATAAGATACAACTTGTGAGCGGGGATTTTCGCCCCCACTCCCGGTTGAATGGTTCTTGCGACTTCGACACTGTTTAGGGTCGGGGCCTTATAGAACACGGACCTAAGTCCGGAGAAAATGGAGTCGCCACCTGGACGGGTCGGGAAAAAAGAAAGGGGTGGATGACTCGATTCCTAAGGAATCCCCAACCCCCTAATGGGTTTGGAAAGTTGGGTACATGTGGGGAAGGTGAGAAATGACTCAACATCCCCACAACGCCCGGTTCATTGGAACCGGCCTCCTTTACAGGTCTTAATATTATAAAATTCTTAAGTATAATAATATTATCCATACTACACACACAATAAAAAAGAAAGCATCATTATATTAAAATCAAAGCAATGTCCAAATAAAACAAAATAAATAAATGAACACCCATCCAAGGATGGAAACTTGTCCTTACATCACATGCCTAGATAGGACACCCACCAAAAGGTAGAAACATGCCCTTTACAAAGGTTCTAAAATAGAAAAGAAAATTAAATTACATGATGTTTAACTAATGAGGTACCCACCAAGTGGAAACATACCTCTTACAACTTTTGGAAGTCTAAATTGATTGATAAAAGTAAATAGCCATTAATAATAAATAAAATCATTCATCAAAGGTATTTAAATAAAAAGTAAACATTCATCCATGATAAATAAAATAAACTAAGTATTGAACTTAAATAAATTAAAGCATATAAAATAAATCAAAACATAATCAAGTATGGAATTGAATAAAGCAAATAAAAGTTCAAGTATAGCTACTATTTCCATTTAGGGTTTTCTTATCTCATGTGTTAAGGTTTTGGAAATTTCTAAAATTAAGCTACTGTGACTTTTTATGGAATTAAAATAAATTAGGGTTTTATGTTTTTAATGATTGGTAAGTTGATTAACCAAATTAAGGTTTGAATGGTGAAATCATGAAACTAGGGTTTTGAATACCTTAAAATACTTAAATTTGTGATTTTTGATTATTGAATTTTAAGCTACTGTGCAATTTTTGGGTTTTCATGTTTTTATGTTTTTTTATGTTTTAAAGGGATTAGGATTCATAAAAATTATGGTTTAAGATTTTAAAAGGATTAGGGTTTATTATTTTAGGTTTAAAAGTCGAATTTTGGATTTTAGGCTTTAAAATTAGGGTTCTCAGGTAAAAGATAATTTTTAGGGTTTTAGAAATCAATTTGATATTCTATAAAGTTTTGTGAATTTAAACAAATGTATTGAAGTTTTTATAAGTAGAAAAGATGTTTTTTAAGGTTTTTTGAATGAAATAGAACCTACTTTAAAATTTTAAAAGAAGCAGAATTTACATCTTAGTTTTGTTGAAAAATATGTTCAATTAAAGTTTTAAGATTTTTTAGAAGAAAAAATAACAATTTTAAGTCTTTTTAGAAAAGAAGGTCACGTTTTAGTGTTTTAACTTTGGAAGAATTAAATTAAAGTTCTAAAGTTTTTTATTTAAAGAGACCCTAATTCCATAATTTAGCTACTGTGTAACATAAATCAATTAAGGAAAATCACTTACCTTCTTTTGTTGATTCTTCCAAAATTAATTCTTCTTGGATGAACTAGCTCCAAAGACAATACTTTGTTGCCTTTCAATTCCTTAATTCGTGCTGCTACTCCCTTAAAAATCAGTTGAATTGAATTATTGCTTTTCCTTCCTTGATTTGGTTTCCAATCCCAAGCTCACTGTGAAATTTTTTTCCTCCCCTTCAATTTGGTTCTATTGGTCCTTATTTATATTGGTTTTTAGGTTGTTTATTCCTAATTACATACGGCAATTAATATTAATAAAAAAAAGAAATTAAAACCTAATTGGATTAGGTTTCAAAAATTTGGGTAAAAAAAAAATTGCGCTGGCAAAAACTGTGGCAGCGGGCCCGTGGCTGGAGCCAGAAATTCCTGCGGGTGAATGATTGGGCCTGTGGGCTCGTCGCCAGCAAGAAATTCCTGCGGGAGTTTCCACCCCCAGAATTTTCCAGCGGGGGAAAACTCCCTTGGGCCTGTGCTACTGTTTTTCGCTGCAGATTTTTTCCGACTCCGATTTTTATTTTTATTTGTTTATTTTTAATTTTTATTAATAAAAATTAGATAATAAAGCAAAAACTATTTAGTTAAAATTATTTTGGACCAATTAGACAACAAAAATTATTTTGGACTAAATAAAGCATATTGGATCAGATTGGGTTAAAAATTAAGGGTCTACAGTTTGCCCCCTGTTTGAATGATCTGAAACCTTAGTGAAAGAGAGTGAAAAGCAAAAAGACTTAATTTTTTGAGATGGCAACTTGTTTTGGGTACTTGGACCCAATTTGAGTTCTGGACTCACAGAAAAAATTCTAGATTCTGGACCTAAGGCAAATTTGGGTTCCGGACCCGGATTCGAGTTCTGGACTCGAGGATATTTCTAGGTTCGGGCCCTAAGTAAAATTCAGGTTTTGGACCCGGATTCGAGTTCTGGACTTGAGGATAATTTTAGGTTCTGGACCTAAGGAAAATTTGGGTTTTGGACCCGGTTCGAGTTCTGGACTCAAGGATAATTCTAGATTTTGGGACCTAAAGAAAATTTGGGTTCTGGACCCGGTTCTAGTTCTGGACTCAAGGATGATTCTAGGTTCTGGACCTAAGGAAGATTTGGGTTTTGGACCCGGTTCGAGTTCTGGACTCAAGGATAATTCTAGGTTTTGGACCTAAGGATGATTCTAGGTTCTGGACCTAAGGAAAATTTGGGTTCTGGACCCAAGCTAAAAAGTTTAGCTAATTTTTAGGCATATGTTTTCCTATTGCCCCCTGGATGTAAAAATATTTGTATACTCGCAATTATTTGAATGATTAAAGTGAATAATTGAATTTTCTGTTTCTTTATTGTGTAGTTACTGTTCATGCACTATTCACTATTCATAAATAGTAAATATACTATTTGCGAATAGTATCAAATAGTATTTACTATTAGAAAAAGTGATTTTACCAATAGTAATACTATTCATGAATAGTGATATTTACTATTCATCAATAGTAATTCTATTCATAAATAGTAAAATTCACTATTCATGCACAGTTTTGAGTTTGTTTTCATCTGCTTGCCGTTCCTCTATAAAAGGCCATCAATTCTCCATAAAATTTCAAAATTTCAATTTCAATTTTGTAATCCTTTCAAATTTCTTTTCAATTTCAGCACATATTTTTCAAAAACAATGCATGCTTCGAGGTCGCGGACTCATTCTAATACTGAATTATTGGAGTTTATTCGGCATCATGAGGACGGAAATCTAGATATACTGGCCGAGATACTGCTTCATTGCAGTTCCAATCAAAAGAGCAAGGTAATGATTTTTTTATTTTATTTTATTTATTATTATTATTTTATTTATTATTTTTTTATTATTTATTATTATTATTATTATTATTATTATTATGAAAAATAAATTAATTTAAATAGATTGAATAACACGTACTTACCTGGTATTAACTTACTTGGGTCTGTGTTAGCATGATCGTTGTGTCATTCGGGCCGGAGGGTGTATTTACAAAGCTTGACAATGGTATGATGTAGTGCCTTCTCGGGTAAGGCGGATTATCCGAGATTGCGGCTTTAAGCAGTTTGTCTTACAATTGCCGTCCGAAGAATATCAAATAGACCGAAGCGTGGTCTAGGCGCTGGCAAAGCGATGGCTGGATACAACTCATACTTTTCACTTGCCCATTGGGGAGATGACAATTGGTCCGGTCGATTTTACTGCCATAACCGGCCTTCGATATGATGGTGCTCCGGTTCCTCTAACCAATGAAATTTTAACATTTGAAGAAATTCAGGAATTAATTGGTATGGAACCATCATATAAAGGACCTCGTAAGATAAAAATCGAGCCGATTCATAGTTATTGGATGAACTACGAAGGTCGGAGTGGCAGAAACAGGGCCGAACAGTATGCCTGAGGATTTTTGTTATATCTGCTCGGTTCGACCATCTTTGGCAGCACTGAATCATCCATTCACTTATCAGTGTTGAGTGCCCTTTCTTATCTCAGAATGGTACCATCTTCTGGCTGGGGTGAAGCTGGTCTCGCATGTCTTTATCATGGCCATGATAAGCTTTGTCGAAACAAGAATTCTTTTGTCGGCTTGATGGCGATTGTCAAGGTATTCTTTCTTCCACCAATGTCTTTTCCCTTTTCCTCTTGTGATCTTTGTTGTTATTGTAGATATGGGCATATGAACATAACCTCGTGAGAGTACCCGGCATTCCCCGAGAGAGAATCGGGTATCCAAGATTAAATTTCTGGTTGTCCAATCGTGTGAACGTTCCCGGCTCCCATCATGTGCATACTCATCGCTTTGTGTTGAGCCGCTTAACCTGGGATCAGGTAAAATAACATTAGTATGCTTTAAACGTTTTGCAAAAGTTTTACTTACCTTATGTTATCCTGCAGGTGAATTTGGCCTAGTGGAATCCAGAAGAGCGAGCAAACTGGTCTCCTTTGATGAGGGCTGCACTATTTTTCCAACATTCTCAGCGAATTATTGCTGGCCCCTTGTCTAGTGGCTAGTTTCTCAGAGAAAGGGTTTATGAATGGTTTCTCAGCCCAGAGCAGCGGAGGTTTCCGATGCAAATCCCATAATACACTTTAAATATTATGTCGATGCTGGAGGAAGCTTGGTGGTCGGCCCGGTATGGTCATGATGCCGAGTCATTTCTCCATTTACCGGGTCCATTTTATGCCCGTTTTATTCAAATAAGACTCTTACACTTCGATGTGTCTCCTGTCGGTGTGCGGGAGATTTTTGATGGAAATGAGGGTAGAGATGAGGAGGAACATGTAGGAGAGTCTATTCCATATCTCGGGACCAATACTTCTCAGGTAAAACTCTTACCACTTTTTCATTGCAACTGCTCTTTCTTTCTTTGATTCTTTATTGATCATGAGGCTTTGACCAAAAAGAAATTAAGAAGAAGGTGTAATGCTTATGACATGCTTGAATTGACAAAGGATGAATTAGGATATTACCTTGCTTAGGATTTTCACACTTCGAAGCTCCAGATCTTATTTTCTTGGACCTTGGATTATGATTCTTGATTCCTGCTTTCTTGATCTAATTTTAGTTGATTCCTGCAGCTCAAGGTTAGATTTATGAAAAGAAGAGTAGAAGAGAAGCGCCTAAGCGTATAGAAAGATAGGGAGTTCGTCAACACGAAGCGGGATCCTTTTCTGACCGTTCTGGGGGCTATTTATAGTGAAAATCGGACTAAATTCAGACCTGAATGGCGGTTGAACCGCTGGTCCCGGCGGTTGAACCACCGTGGACGACGGTTGACTTGCCAGAAGAGGAAAAAAGGGCGGCGGTTGAAACCCTACACGGCAGTCGAACCGCTGTGTGCGGTGGTTGAATAGCTGTGCACGGTGGTTAGACTTCCAAAAGGGAAACTCGGTGGTTGAAACCTAGGCGGTGGTTGAACCGCAGCGTGCGGCGGTTGAACCGTTGGTCTCGGCGGTTGGACCGCTGCATGCGGTGGTTCGGCCTAAAAAAAACACATCAGCATGCACGGTTTTCGCTCAAACTGATTTTTCGGGAGCTATGGACCTCCAAAAAATATTCCGAGACCATTTCTACGATCCACGTGTCGTTCCAGACATTTCAAGTACCATATCGATATATCTCCGGTGAACTTTTTCAAAGTCACCCAGTCTGAGTCGGCATTTTGCGGTCTGGAGAAATTAGCTTTCCAAGCCTCAAAATTTGAGTTTTCACAATTACTCCCCACTGGGGTCCATAAAAATGATTTATGGGCTCAGTGGTCGTCAGAAACGAGAATTTTAAGCAAGGTGCAAAAGACCCGCGTTTTCACCTTTTCCTTATAAATAGGCTCATTTCTATTTCATTTTCATTTACTTTCGTTCCTTGTCCTTCTTTCCTTTCCTCCAAACTTTCTCTCGACGATGGATTTCTCTGGCCTAGAGGACTTCGACAACCCACTCCCCCCTGCAATCTTTTACTCGAGGAGGAGAAGCACAGCTCCCGGACCGACTCCTATGAGGTAAGTACCTTCCCCTTTACTCATCTAGTATGCATGCTTAGGAATTTTATTTATTTCCAGTAATGAACTTAGAAATAAATTCTAGGAATCTTTCCTTTACATGTACTTGAATTAGCTCTAGTAATGAATCAGAAGTAATACTAGGCTTCACTAAGCTCTGCTATCAGTAATTATTTCTAGTAAAGAACTTAGAAATAATCCTCTAGGAAGTCAAACCCCACAGGGGAAGGAACTTAAATTTTTCTGAAGTTGCACCCAAATTATTCCCAATAATGAATTAGAAAATCTCTCTTTTTTTTAGGACACTACGATTAGGATATCTATCGCCGAGAGTCCCATGAGCACTATTCCGGCTAACATCTTTGATGTCGGGCATCCGGTGGGGAATCTTATCAGACCTGCTTTCCTCCACCATTTGAGGACCGTAGATGTGGGCAGAGATATCCACAGGGAGCTGATCTGTGCACTGGCCCAGCGATGGTGGCCCACTACTAATAACTTCCATTTTTCTTGGGGGGAGATGACGATGACGCCTACCGACTTTTCCGTCATTTTCGAGATTCCCTTCAGCGTTGAGATGGTGGAGTTCTATGCTGACTGGTGGCAGGACATTCCTTCAGCCGACATGGTTACTTTGATCGGGGTAGACTATCCTCGACATCACGTGCCTCGCTGCATTCAGCGGAAGTGGCTTGTAGAGCAGGCGCCAGGCATCTATGCTCGCTACGAGGTAGGCGATCTTACTGCTGCCCAGGTGGCCAGGTTTACGCTGATTCTCCTGTTTGCTAGCTCCTTCTTAGCAAACAGGAAAGACGCAGTGAGTCTCAATGTGCTGAAGAGCCTACTCGACCTGACACGACTTCAGACATACGATTGGGCTAGCATAATGCTGTGTAGATTGTACGATGACATGTCAGATCTCTGCTATACCCGCATTGCTCCAAGTGGCCTATACTACTTCTGGGAGGTAATGTAAAGAACATTTCCTTTATCTTATATATGTTGACATACACCAATTCTGATATCCTCTTCATTTTTTCAGACTTGGGCTTACGAGTACTTTCCTAGTGTCACCCCTTTCCTTCGTGAGCTACCTGGCCCTGCAGATCCTCTTTCTCCCATTGCTTGGAGATGGTATAGAGAGAGGATAGAAGCACCAAAGAGGAAGCTTCCTATCAGAGAGCTGAGATCATTCTTCGACAGCTGCTCCATGGACTCGGTAAATACTTTATCCTCATCCTTATTTATTGTATTAGAGAAAATGATTCACTAACATAATAAAATTTTATAGGTTGTCTTTACAGTGATGTCTAGTCGTCTGTCAGAGTGGATTGTTCAGGATCACAGCTTTTAGCGATCACAGTTCCTGACTTGCCGTTGATTCATACTTCCCCATCCAGAGTATCGACGGTATTATCTCACTGAGAGAGTGACTTTCCAGATCACCCATTTCCGTGCAGCTCCACTGGATCCCCTTAATGATATGCTATCTCTGACGCTTCTGCCGATCACTGCGTCCCAGTATGAGGGTGATCCCTTCGAGTTGGCCTATGTCCTGGATGATGATTATGATTTCTACTGCCTTCAGCGACTGATTCCACGCATTGGGACACGGTTCGACCCTGCACCACCTCATCGGTCCTCCCATTCTTCAGTTCCCACTACTAGCACTTCAGGAGACCATCCCTCTACCAGCCGGCCAGCTGACAGACCTTCTTCCTATAGGGCCGAGGCTTCTGCTTTCAGAGCTGGCCCATCATATACTGGAGCAAGTGGCAGTTCATCACATTTGAGGCCTCCCCCATCTATTCTTGCGGCTACCGGTCGATTGGACCCTGCTTTGGCCGACCTGAGGCTGCCTTATGATGTTCGCTACCGTACACCCGACGGTTGGATGACCCGACCGATCAGTGTGGAGGGTGTACCATATCAGAGCCTTGCTCACATCACTCAGGTATTCTTTTAGAACTTTTCATGAAAAGGATTCATAAAGTTCTCTTGAAATTGACTATGATTCGATGCTTTTTTTGCAGGTACCTGCAGGCCTAGTTGCTGACATGGCGGCACTGATCACTGCTTTGTCGGATGAGTTGTCTGGTGCTTGGACTGATAGTGCTTATGAGAGGCAGGACAGGCCGCAAAGACGGAGAGCCCGGCGCTGATTTTTCATATTTGTCTTGTTTTCCTTTTGTATCTGGATTATATTCCTTCTGTACTTTGTACTTTTCCATGTTTTCCACCTGTTATTTGAACTTAGATACGAACCTGCATTTATTTGTTAGCATTGATAGCAAACATGTATGTATGATGCTTGTTTTATAGAAATTTATTTTCAGAAAATCCCTGAAACAACCCCAAAAATAGTACCTAACAGGGCCTAAACAGGGCCAAAACACAAGAATTTCACAAAACAGCAAAAAAAAAAAGGAACTGAAACTGGGTCGGTGGTGATTGGACCGCCGGAGTCAGCTGTTGGACCACCGAGGCAGCGGTTGAACCACCATCTGGGTCCAGGGCAGTATATAAAAAATGAAACTACAGTGTATTTTTACGACTTTTAAGCCAGAAAATAGGTTTTCTACTGTAGGATTTTTATTTTTCTCTCAACAATGAACCCTCTTTTTAACCATGTGATGCATAAATGGACCAAGAGCCTCCATAATATTGAAAGGATTAACATGGGAAGATATGGATTGAAAGCTGTTGCTACTCTTAGAGGCGTAGCTGTGGATTGGGATTTCTTACATGCTTGTATCAGATTTTATGATCCCCAAGCTCACGTCTTCAGATTTGGTGCCCGGATGGACGAGATGTGTCCTCTCTTTGAGGAATTCTGCTCAATTGTTGGATGTGACCCAAATGCCCCTCTTGTAAGGCATGAGGTTCGAGTTGGCTATGTGGGGTCTTTTCAGAGGCTTTTCAACTTTACAAGGCCTCAAGCTCAAGCTATGATTGTGGATGGGAATAAGGCGATGCTGCTTCCTTTGATTGATGCATTCATGACTGCTAATTTTGAAGATGAGATTCAACTGAAGCATAGGATGCGAGCTTTTGTTTTCTGCCTGTTAGCTGGGTTTCTTTTCAACCGTGACCCTGGCTTTGGAGATTTAAAGCTTTGCCCCATGATTAGGCAGATGGAAGAACTTAACTGCATTGGTGGTATGATTCTGGCTGAGACTATTCAGAGTCTTGACAGAACTGCACTTGGATTTGAAGATTGGACTGTTACTCCGATCATTCTTCAGGTAATTTTGTTATACCTTTTGTTTCTTCTCATTTTTTTCCTTTGTAAATAGAAAGGATCTATTTTTTTAGGTTTGGCTGAGAGACCATCTCCGAGTGCTTACCGCTCCCCATGCCTTGACTTATAACCCTTCTCAGTATCGTACTAGAAGAATCCATGTTTCTTTTCCTTCTATGATCAGGTGGATTATCTAGTTGTATGAGCTTGGACCAGAAGAATTGCTGTAGTACATCTCTTGGTATGGAATTTCTCGCTTCATGGAGGCAAATGCAATGCATAACCATGTCCACCTTCTTGGTTTCACTCATAGTACATGGTATAGTGCTTCTCGCGTCCTTAGGCAGATGGGGATTGATCAGAGGGTTCCTCTTACTGTTGGGTTTACTATTGCTGCCCCTATTACTCCCGGAGTTACTCGAGCTGTTCTTCAAACTTGGGTTAGGAACCATCAGATGATCAAGCCTTTTGCAGAGCCTTCCCTTGTCCAGCTTACTCCAGAGTATAGAACTTGGTTTATAGCCAAAGTTTGGCCAATTGAAAAGCCAAGGAGGCATGCATTGCTGCAGGAGCTGGAGGGAGAGGAGGTGGTTCCTCTTAACGAGGAGAAGATAGATGCTAGAGAGAGTTATGGAGCTAAGGAAGATACCGAAGACTCTGCCCCACGTAGGAGGCGTAGGATTTAGACCCTAGGGTTGACTCTATTGTCTGCTTTTTTGGATTGCTTTTACCTTTTTGGTTCATTTGACGCTTTGGACTTATGGTTTGACTCTTTTGATTGGTTTGATATTTCATGGAATGAATGACTCTTTTTGGAATGAATGACTCTTTTCGGAATGAATGACTCTTTTTGGAATGACTCTTTTATTTGCTTTCCAAGCATTATCTACTTTATTTACTTGTTCTAATTTTTGCTTAAGCCATCCTTCCGGATTTTCAACTTAGCGAGCTCTTACCCATTCTTGCCTAAGCCGCCCTTTGCGGGTTTTCGACTTAGCGGGCCCCACTATTGCCTAAGCCGCCCTTTGTGGGTTTTCAACTTAGCGGGATTTTTCTTTCTGTTCTTTTCTCTTTTTTTATGTTGGCAAAAGAAAAATGAATCAATGATTTTTATTAAAATTTATACCATGCTCAAGGAGAGCTGCCTACATATCTCGAATTAGTTTGCGAGAATCAGGTCTAATGTAGTTCCTTTTTGAGTGCTTCTTTATCATAATATCTCTTTAACTGATCCATGTTACATGGGTTTGTGAATTCTAACCCATCCAAATCAGTTAAGATGACGGCTCCGCCGAAAAGTTTTTTCTTCAAAATGTAGGGTCCCACCTAATGAGGATGAAACTTCCCACGAGGATCTGAAACAGGTGCTCTGATTTCTTTTAGGACCAAACAGCCTTCTTCCAACTTCCGGTTTTTGACCTTTTTGTTGAAATGCCTAGCCATTCGCCTTTGGTACCCTTGAATTTGATGTAGAGCTTGAAGTCTTTTTTATCCAAACCCAACAACTGATGATGATAATTGCTGATCCATTCAGCTTCATTTATCTGATTTTCTTGAATTATTCTCGTCGATTGAACTTCCAGTTCAATGGGGAGTACTGCTTCCATTCCGCACACCAGTGAATACGGGGTTGCCCCAGTAGGAGTTCTAATTGATGTTTGTTGCGCTCGAATTAACTCTACCACAAAGCGTCACTCGCAAGTATACGAGGTAGCTGTAGCAAAGGTGATCGCCCCAAGGTCGTCTCACAAGGAAGCTAAAGTGGCTAATTGATTATCAAATTAAAAGTAACAAGTAATGAATAAATTTAAATTGCTAACTAAAGAAGAAGTTTAATTGAAGTTTAAAAACAATAAAAGTAAACAAGAGCTGATGTTTTGATTCACTTGATAAAAAGGTCTAGGGTTTGCACTTCTCTACTACTTATTTGTATGAACGGTTATTCCACTTAACTAATTTAATTTCAAAGATTAAATCTCAAACAACTTAATTAATTGAGTCAAGGAAATAAGCTCTCGCATTCAAACCTCTTACAACTAATCTTGTTATAATTGAAACAATCTTTTTAATAGGTTATATCTCTAATTCACCTAAGTCCTTAATTGAATTGTTCCAGCATTAGACTTCATCTCTCAATCCATCATCTAATACCTAAAACACACAATTGGTGGCCAATCAATTATATGTAACAATATTTCATTCAATAAAGGCAAAAGAAATTATTAGCTAAGAGAATAACCAATTCATACAATCATAGCAGATCCATACAAACCCTAGACTAGATCAAATTAGTTCATAATGCAATCAAACATATTCATCTCATTAATGTTCAAAGAAATCAAAATAGACATGATAATATCCATTAAAACAATTTCAATGTAAATAAAGAGAATAAGTTCGAGAACAAAACCAAGTTACAACTCCTTGAAGCTTCTGAAGAATCTCTTGCTCCAATCTTGCAAGAAGGATGAAACAATGGCTAGAACAATCTAATCTAAGCTAAAGTAATCAAAAGTGAAATCAAAATCAAGAAAACAAAGCTAAACCCTAACTTCACTCTCTCTGACGGCTGAAAGTAATCTCCAAATCGTCAACAGTCCAAACCCTAAGCTCCCCTCTTTCCTTTTATATGAAATGTCCGCTTTAAAATTCGGTGTGCGTTTGGTTCATGAGGGACATGGCCAAGTCAGATGTGACTTGGCCGTGTGAGTGGCTTTTGGAGGGACACGGCCAAAGGACTTGGCCGTGTCCCTTGCCTGTGTCTGCCTCTGCTTGTTTCTCTCCTTTTTCTTCTTTAGTTGAGTGACACGGCCAAGTCAGAGGTGACTTGGCCGTGTTGGAGCTTGTTGGAGGGACACGGCCAGGTGACTTGGCCGTGTCCCTTGCCTGTGTCTTCCACTGTGAGCTTTAGTCTTCTTTGCCTTTGGAATTGGTGAGACATGGCCAAGTGGAGATGACTTGGCTGTGTGGGTCTTCTTTGGAGGGACACGGCCACAAGACTTGGCCGTGTCCCTTGCATGTGTCTGCTACTGGGACTTGTTCTTCAATTTAACTTGGTATGGGACACGGCCAGTGACTTGGCCGTGTCCTCTGCCTGTGTCAGCCACTGCCACTTTCTCCTTCAAATTTGCTTCCTTGCCTTTTTAACCTAACACAAAACTCAAAACAAATCTAAACAAGAAATCAATAGACAATAACCAACACAACATAAACACAATACTAAAGATACATAAAAAATGACATAAACATTGAAATAAACTAAAACTACCAAAATTAATGAAAACGCCAAACAAACCGATTAAAACAAACAAAATACCTAAATAAAACAATAATTATCATAGTAAACAAGACACAAAACTATAGCAAAAACTAATAAAACAACTACCCCACACTTAAAACTTTGCTTGTCCTCAAGCAAATTCACATGGCATAAATTAAAAACTCAAACAACCCTAACTATAATTCCAGTATATAGATGAAATACTTTAAGAGACAGCATAAATAATCACACTTTCCTTCAATTAAGATTTTCTTAACTCATTCATTAATTCAGACATACAAATCTTATCTCTCATCTAAGTGTTTCACTCGATTTCAAAAGTTAATCACTCAAACCACTCATGATTGCATACTACCATAAACTTGCTTAATTATCCAATCTCCCTCACTGATTTTCTCAAGGAATAATCCGAAGGTCTTTTATTTGGATGCAATGGGGCTAAGGTGAAGGTGTGAGAAAAGACATTTAAGCTGGAGCATCAAGAAATGGAGTATCTAAATTAGACACTACTCTTTCTAAGGCACTCATAACTCCCCCAAATGGCATACTCACAATCCCATTAATACTTCACATACTTGCATACTCAAAGAAAAATACACAAGGTGACTAGAGTTTCCCATCCAAGAAATTGCACATATCGCTCAAAATTAGTCCTAATTTGCAAGGCATCAAGAGATTCATCGTTAACATACCTTGTCGGGAAAAAACCCCCGAGCCAAAAGACTTGCTCTCTTCGAAGATAAAGTGGATGAAGAGGAAGAAGCTCCTTCGGTTGTAGGCCTCTTCTTCTTGTGGTGTGAAACAGTCTTAGTTCTCGGCATCCTTATAAATCTGAAAATTCAACCCAAAACTGAATTAAATCAAAATTATATGAGTAAAGAGGAAGTTTTAAGTGATTATCTCTAGTTTAGGTGAAGAAATTTGAAGTTTTAATGGAAAAGTTGGAGTTTTTAAAAAAAATCAATGGTTTTGGCAATACAGAGAGCGAGAGAGACGAAGATAGAAAATTTAGGGATTTATGAAAAGAACTGGGCAAAATCGGGTTTTAAAAGTGTAAAATTTGAGGGACACGGCCGTGTTAGTGGGTACTTGGCCGTGTCTGGTGTGTGAAAGTGAAGGGACACGGCCAAGTCAAGGTGACACGGCCGTGTCTGATGCTCTTGGAGGGACACGGCCAGGTGACTTGGCCCGTGTCCCCTGGGTGTGTCCTATTCTGTACAAAATTGCAAAATCGTTCAAATTTTGAAGAAGTTTGGCTGTGTCCAGTGTGTGACACGGCCAAGGGACATGGCCAAGTCCTTTGGCCGTGTCACCTACTGCCTTTTATTAACTTTTAACCCTTTTTTTTTACTCAACAATTTTGCAACCCTTCTTCGTTCAACACCCTGAAACACAAAGTAAAGAAAAACCGATCAAAGCACAGTCCATTTATTTAAACCGAACATAAAATTAATACTCGCAAAATTTAAAATTACAACTACAAAAAATAAATGCAAACCGATGGGTTGCCTCCCATTTAGCACTTCTTTAATGTCATAAAGCTGGACATCATGCAAGACCTAAGGATCACGGATCAAAGTGCTATCAATGATCCTCACTTCCTGAAATCCTTCATTGTATGGCTTAACTCTCTGTCCATTAACTTTAAAAGTCTCACTTGTTCGAGAGTTAAGTAATTCAATGGCACCAGAAGGATACACCCGAGTTATCTCGAAAGGCCCACTCCATCGAGACTTGAGTTTACCTGGAAAAAGACGGAGTCGTGAGTTAAAAAGTAAAACTTTCATACCTGGACTCAATGTCTTTCGCACTATAATCCTGTCATGAAGTGCTTTCGTGCGATCCTTGTAAATTCTCGAGCTCTCATACGCCTCATTTCTCAGCTCATCTAACTCTGAAATTTGAAGAAGTCGTTCTCTCTTCGCTTTGTCCAAATCCAAATTCAGAGTCTTGATTGCCCAATATGCTCTGTGCTCCAACTCCACTGGTAAGTGACAAGCTTTTCCAAAAACCAATCGGTAAGGACTCATACCAAGAGGAGTTTTGAAAGCAGTCCTATATGCCCATAGTGCATCATGCAATCTGTTTGCCCAATCCTTCCTGGATGTGTTGACTGTTTTCTCTAGAATTCCTTTTAGCTGCTTGTTTGATGTTTCCACTTGTCCAGAAGTCTGTGGATGGTATGGGGTTGCCACCTTGTGCTTCACACCAGATTTGTGCATTAACTTCTCAAAAAGCCTGTTGCAAAAATGGCTCCCCCCATCACTGACTATCACCCTTGGTGTGCCAAACCTGCTAACAATGTTTTCCTTAACAAATTTAACAACAATATTAGCATCATTAGTACGGGTGGGGATTGCCTCCACCCATTTGGAAACATAATCAACAGCAACTAAAATGTATTCATAACCAAAGGACTTGGGGAAAGGACCCATAAAGTCTATTCCCCACACATCAAACAGTTCAACAACAATATATGACTGAAGGGGCATTTCATTCCTCCTCCCAATGTTACCTACTCTTTGGCAACGATCATAGTGCTTACAATAGTCTTGAGCATCTTTAAATAAAGTAGGCCAGTAAAAACCACTTTGAAGCACCTTTTCTGCAGTCTTCCTTCCTCCAAAATGACCCCCACAGTGAAGATCATGACAAAATTGAAGAACACTCAGTTGTTCTTCCTCAGCTACACACCTGCGAACTATCTCATCTTTGCATATCAGGAATAGATAAGGTTCATCCCAAAAATAAAACTTACTCAAGTGTAGAAACCTTTTCTTTTCCTGAAAGGACATGTTAGATCTCAAAATACCACAAGCAAGATAGTTAGCAATATCTGCAAACCAAGAGGCATTAATTACCACAAACAGATGCTCATCAGGAAATTCTTCTAAATTTTTATGAATGCTATCCGATGCAAGATTTTCACTAAAGAAGGGTAATATGGATAAATGATCAGCAACAACATTCTCACTACCCTTAGTATCCTTGATTTGGAAATCAAACTCTTGCAATAACAACACCCATCTAATTAAGCGCGGTTTAGCATGTTGTTTTGTTAACAAATATTTAAGAGCTGCATGATCAGAATGCACAATAATTTTTGACCCAATAAAATATGCTCTAAATTTGTCTAAAGCAAAAACAACAGCTAACATTTTCTTCTCAGTTGTGGTGTAGTTCATTTGTGCACTATTCAAGGTTAAACTGGCATAATAAATTACTCTCAAGTATTTATCAACCCTTTGCCCAAGAACAGCTCCTACTGCATGATTAGAGGCATCACACATGATTTCAAAAGGTAAAGACCAGACAGGAGCTACAATCACAGGTGCACTAGTCAATTTTTCCTTAAGGGAATTAAAAGCTTGCATGCATTGTGCTATAAATTCAAATGGAACATCTTTCCCCAATAAATTGCACAATGGTTGGCTTATTTTGGAAAAATCCTTAATAAACCTCCTGTAAACCTAGAAAACTTCTTATTCCCTTAACTGAGGTAGGTGGGGGTAACTTAGCAATCAATTCAATTTTAGCCTTGTCTACCTCAATCCCTTTACTTGACACCACATGACCTAAGACAATGCCCTGAGTAACCATAAAATGACTCTTTTCCCAGCTTAAAGTGAGGTTACATTCAATGCATCTCTCAAGCACACGAACAAGTTTATCGAGGTAATTATCAAAAGAATTACCAAAAATAGAAAAGTCATCCATAAATACCTCAATAAAATCGTCTATCATGTCAGAGAAGACAGACATCATGCATCTCTGAAAAGTTGCAGGTGCATTGCACAAGCCAAAGGGCATACGTCGAAATGCATAAGTCCCAAAAGGACAAGTAAAGGTTGTCTTGGACTGATCCTCTGGAGCTATTGGCACCTGATAGTAACCTGAAAGGCCATCCAGAAAACAATAATGTGAGTGCCCAGAAAGTTTATCTAACATCTGATCAATAAAAGGAAGAGGGAAATGATCTTTCTTTGTAGCATTGTTCAACTTCCTATAATCGAAGCACATTCTCCACCCAGTAGTAGTCCTAGTAGGAACCAATTCATTATTCTCATTTTCACCATAGTGATTCCAGATTTCTTAGGAACTACATGTACTGGGCTCACCCACTCACTGTTAGCAATTGGATAGATTACTCCTTCATCCAGCAATTTGAGCACTTCCTTCTTAACCACTTCACTCATATTTGGGTTAAGGCGCCTTTGAGTCTCCCTCACAGGTTTAGCTCCCTCTTCTAAAGTGATTCTATGCATGCACATAGAAGGGCTAATACCCTTGATGTCACTCAATCCCCATCCTATTGCTCTCTTCAATCTTTTAAGCTCACTCACCAACCTCATCTCCTCCCCTTCACTAAGTTCACTAGATATTATTACAGGTAAAGTGTTGTGATCTCCTAAAAACACATATTTCAGGTTCTTAGGTAACTCTTTCAGCTCTAACTCTAGTGAGGGGTTCTTCTCTTCTTTTTCAAGGGGGGAAAAGCTCATAAACTGGGTCCTCCTCAAGCTCCTCTATTTCAGCACCCTCTAAAGTCTCAAGGCAACTGGCTATTTCTGCATCAAAAATATCCACATCACTCTCTAAAGTCAATGCCAGCTCCAATTTATCAGAGGAACCTGTCTGTAAGAAAACATCTGAAACAACTGCATCAACACAATCAATGAAAGAACAATCCTCATATAAAGCAGTTGTAGGAATAGGAGAAGTGTTAAAGATAGAAAATTCCACAGTTTGTCCCAAAACAGTCATTGATAATTTTCCATTTTTAACATCTATCAAAGTGTTGGTAGTTGCCATAAAAGGCCTACCCAGCAGAATGGTGTGTGCAGATGGTGAAGAATTACTTACTTCCATGTCAAGAACAATGAAATCCACAGGTACTATCAAACCACCAACTTTAACTAACACATCCTCTATAACCCACTTTCGGGAATCTAAGAGATCTATCAGCTAATTGCAACACCATTTTTGTTGGTTTAAGTTCCCCTAATTCCAAATCAAGATAAACAGAATAAGGCATTAAATTCACACTAGCTCCTAAATCACACATGCCCTCAGTACCTTTTCCATTTCCCATAGTAATTTGAATAATAAAGCTTCCAGGATCCTTTAGCTTAGGAGATAGTTTATGCTGCAAAACAGCACTAGCTACCTCAGAAACTATCACCTTTTCATTCGGCTCATACCTCTTTTTCTTAGTATTAAGTTCTTTGAAGAATTTAGCATAAGCCGGCATATTCTTAATTGCTTCAAGTAAGGGTAAGTTAATACTTACCTTAGACAGCATGTTGAAGATATCTGAAAATTGCTTATCTTTTTTATCATCCTTCAACTTGCTAGGGAATGGAATAGGTGGCCGGTATGGATTGCTTGCCTTGTGCAAATCTGCTATAGGGAACTTCTCCATTGATCTTTCTTCAGCACCTTTGTTCTCTAGTTCTCCTTCCTTTTTATTCTCTTGCTCACTTGCATTCACAGAATTATTTTCAACATTGTTATTAATTACCTTGTCACTCCTAAGAACAGTCACTACTTGTGCCTGCTCAGGTTGACTTGGGAACTTCCTCTTTTGTTGAATTTGCATCTGTTGAGCAAGTTGCCCCACTTGGGTCTCCACCTTCTTAAAAGATGGTTCCAAGGAATCCAGCCTCTTGTTGTTCATCTCCTGATTTTTAGCACTGACTTGGATAAAAGCCTGCAAACTTTCTTCCAAACTCTCTCTCTTAGGCTGACCTTGATTTGAGGATTGGCCCTGCTGTTGGTTCTGTCTCTGGAGTAAATGGAAAGGCTGTTGAGAATTATTTGTTGTCCAGGAAAAATTGGGGTGACTCCTCCAACCAGGATTGTAAGTATTGGAGTAAGGATCATTCCTGGCTCTTAGTTGAAATCCCCCCATAGCATTAACTTGCTCAGCTTCATTCCCAAAAGATTCATATGCAGAGGGGCATATATTTGCTCCATGCCCAAATGTCCCACAGATTCCACACACTTCTTGAGTAGATGAAGAGATATTGTTCTTCATGTTTAGCATCTAAACCTGCCTTGTCAACTCAGCTATTTGACTAACCATTTCAGTATTGGCTTCCAATTGATTCACCCCTTTACTTCTTCCCCTTACACTCTTTTGTTGAGAATTAGCTCCCAACATCTCAAAGATCTCATAAGTCTCATCAGCTGTCTTTTCTCCCATGGCTCCCCCAGCTGCATTATCAACAGTGTTCTGAAATTGCTGGGTAAGACCATCATAGAAAAACTGATTAAGGAGTTGAAGTGGGTAGTGATGATGTGGACACTGGATCAATAGCATCTTGAATCTGTCCCAAGCCTCATGAAATGGCTCTCCTTCAAATTGAGAGAATGTAGCAATCTTCCCTCTCAACTCAGCTGTCTTTTGGTTTGAATAGAACTTGCCCATGAACTTGTTATAAACTTGCTCCCAAGTTGTCAGTGAATTTTCAGGCAACATCATGAGCCAGCTCTTTGCCCTATCCTTCAAAGTATAAGGGAAACATCTCATCCTCAACTGATCTTCTGTAAGTCCTCCCAAAGGAAAAGTGTTGAGGGTGGAGTAGAAATCCCGAATAAAGTTCAAAGGATCTTCATTTGGAACTCCATAGAATGATGGCAGCATGTTGTAATGAATGTTCTTCAACTCATAATTTCTTGCTGCATCTGTCAGTCTTATGCAAGAAGTGGAGGTTCCAATAACAGGTCTAGCAAAGTCTCTCATCGTCCTTTGTCTTTCTTCAGCCATTTTAACTGATTGTGCAGAATCTGTCTCAAATTCAGAAGTGTCTTCCTTTGAAGTATCAAATCCGGTGTAAAGCTCAAACTCTTCTCTGCTCCTTTTCACTCTCTGAATTTCTGGAATAAAAGGATGTAACTCTCCTTCGAGTGATCTCCTGCCTTGCATAAACAAAAATTTCTAGAAAAAGAAATATCAAAAGCAAAAGACAAATAAAATAAAATGAAAACAATGAAAAATAATCCAAAGTATTTATTTATTTATTTTTAAATAAATAATTACGCCAATTAGCCTCCCCGGCAGCGGCGCCAAAAACTTGTTGCGCTCGAATTAACTCTACCACAAAGCGTCACTCGCAAGTATACGAGGTAGCTGTAGCAAAGGTGATCGCCCCAAGGTCGTCTCACAAGGAAGCTAAAGTGGCTAATTGATTATCAAATTAAAAGTAACAAGTAATGAATAAATTTAAATTGCTAACTAAAGAAGAAGTTTAATTGAAGTTTAAAAACAATAAAAGTAAACAAAAGCTGATGTTTTGATTCACTTGATAAAAAGGTCTAGGGTTTGCACTTCTCCACTACTTATTTGTATGAACGGTTATTCCACTTAACTAATTTAATTTCAAAGATTAAATCTCAAACAACTTAATTAATTGAGTCAAGGAAATAAGCTCTCGCATTCAAACCTCTTACAACTAATCTTGTTATAATTGAAACAATCTTTTTAATAGGTTATATCTCTAATTCACCTCAGTCCTTAATTGAATTGTTCCAGCATTAGACTTCATCTCTCAATCCAACATCTAATACCTAAAACACACAATTGGTGGCCAATCAATTATATGTAATAATATTTCATTCAATAAAGGCAAAAGAAATTATTAGCTAAGAGAATAACCAATTCATACAATCATAGCAGATCCATACAAACCCTAGACTAGATCAAATTAGTTCATAATGCAATCAAACATATTCATCTTATTAATGTTCAAAGAAATCAAAATAGACATGATAATATCCATTAAAACAATTTCAATGTAAATAAAGAGAATAAGTTTGAGAACAAAACCAAGTTACAACTCCTTGAAGCTTCTGAAGAATCTCTTGCTCCAATCTTGCAAGAAGGATGAAACAATGGCTAGAACAATCTAATCTAAGCGAAAGTAATCAAAAGTGAAATCAAAATCAAGAAAACAAAGCTAAACCCTAACTTCACTCTCTCTGACGGCTGAAAGTAATCTCCGAATCATCAACAGTCCAAACCCTAAGCTCCCCTCTTTCCTTTTATACGAAACGTCCGCTTTAAAATTTGGTGCGCGTTTGGTTCATGAGGAACACGGCCAAGTCAGATGTGACTTGGCCGTGTGAGTGGCTTTTGGAGGGACACGGCCAAAGGACTTGGCCGTGTCCCTTGCCTGTGTCTGCCTCTGCTTGTTTCTCTCCTTTTTCTTCTTTAGTTGAGTGACACGGCCAAGTCAGAGGTGACTTGGCCATGTTGGAGCTTGTTGGAGGGACACGGCCAGGTGACTTGGCCGTGTCCCTTGCCTGTGTCTTCCACTGTGAGCTTTAGTCTTCTTTGCCTTTGGAATTGGTGAGACACGGCCAAGTGGAGATGATTTGGCCGTGTGGGTCTTCTTTGGAGGGACACGGCCACAAGACTTGGCCGTGTCCCTTGCATGTGTCTGCTACTGGGACTTGTTCTTCAATTTAACTTGGTATGGGACATGGCCAGTGACTTGGCCGTGTCCTCTGCCTGTGTCAGCCACTGCCACTTTCTCCTTCAAATTTGCTTCCTTGCCTTTTTTAACCTAACACAAAACTCAAAAAAAATCTAAACAAGAAATCAATAGACAATAACCAACACAACATAAACACAATACTAAAGATACAACAAAAACGACATAAACATTGAAATAAACTAAAACTACCAAAATTAATGAAAACACCAAACAAATCGATTAAAACAAACAAAATACCTAAATAAAACAATAATTATCATAGTAAACAAGACACAAAACTATAGCAAAAACTAATAAAACAATGTTCTATATCCCCACAAGGCCAGTGGTAACTTCTCATGCCAACCCCTATGTTCCTTGATCATTTTTTGTATGATCACCTTTATAGACTTATTTGCTGCTTCTACAGCTCCATTTGTTTGAGGTCTATAAGGAGAGGACTTATGATGCTGGACCTTCTTATCCTTCAAGAGTTTAGCAAATTCTGCTTGGAAATGAGTTCCATTATCAGTGATAATCTCAAATGGCGTTCCATATCGACAAAGGATGTTGGTTCGGACAAACTGTGCTGCCTTTTTGGCGTCTAATTTTGCATAGGAAGCTGCTTCAACCCACTTTGTGAAGTAATCCACTGCTACCAAGATAAACTGATGTCCATTCGAGGCTTTTGGATGTATTTTGCCAATTATATCTATTCCCCAAGTAGCAAAGGGCCATGGAGAAGTGATTGGATTCAGGGCAACGGGAGGTTGCTTATGCAGCTTGCAAATATCTGACACTGATGGCATCCTTGCACAAATGCCACACAGTCTGTATTCATGGTAGACCAATAATATCCTAGATTGGCTATTTTTCGAGCCAAGGAGATCCCATACATATGCGGTCCTGATTCACCGCCATGTACCATTTCCATTATCCGCTTAGCCTCTGCTTCATTCACACACCTTATGTGCATTCCATTCCAACTTCTTTTGTAAAGGATATCTCCATTAAGAATGTAACCCGTGGCTAGCAGCCTTATTGCCCTCTGATCAACCTTTGATGATCCCTCCAGATAACTTCCATCCTTGAGATAACTCTTGATATCCCAAAACCATGGCTTACCATCGGCCAAGTGCATTATATGGGCGAGTCGTTTCTGAAGCTAAACTTTCAATGGATGAATGGCTTTCCCCTCCTTGATATTGACCATGGAAGCTAAAGTAGCCAGGGCATCAGCAAACTGATTCTTTGCTCTTGAGAGATATTCAAACGACAGATCATCGAATTGTTGTGCCAAATGATCAAGGCATTGTAGGTAAGGAACCAAACGCTCTTCTCTTATCTTCCATTTCCTTAAAGCTTGTGATACTATTAAAATAGAATCACCATAGACCTTTAGATTCTTAATCCCCAATTCCAGGACGGCTTCAAGCCCATTGATGCAAGCTTCATATTCTGCTTCATTGTTTGTGCAGCTAAAGTCAAGTTTAACTGCAAATGGAATGTATTCTCCACAAGGAGTTTTGAACACAACCCCAATTCCATTTCCATGATAATTGGATGCCCCATCAAAGTACATCTCCCAAACACTCCTTTCCACATTCAAGAGGTCTTCATCAGGGAAATTCATTTCTCGCACCTCATCTTTTACGGGTAATTATGCTAACTGGTCAGCTATTGCCCCACCTTTCACAGCTTTCCTTTGAATGAATTTTAAGTCAAAGGCTGCCAATGTTGACACCCACTTTGCCATTTTGCTGTCCAAAACAGGCCTCTCCATAAGGAATTTTAAGGAACTCTGTTCTGCGATGACATAAGTAGTGTGAGAAGACAAGTAGTGTTGTAACTTCGTGCAAGCCCAATACAACGCTAAACACAACTTCTCAATCTTGTTATACTTTAACTCATAGTCCAGCATCCTTTTGCTAAGGTAGTAAATTGCATTTTCCACCTTTGTACCTTCGGCCTCTTGAGCTAGCATTGCACCCATGGCTTCATCTGTTACAGACAAATACAAGAGCAGAGGTTTTCCCATTATGGGATGTTGCAGAATTGGCGGACTTAACAAGTATTCTTTGATCTTGTGAAAGGCCTTCTGGCAGTCTTCATTCCATTCTTGTGAAGCACCTTTCCTTAGTAGCTTAAAGATGGGACCGCAAGTCTCTGCCAACTGCGATATGAATCGACTGATATACTGTATTCTACCTAGCAAACCTCGAATCTCCTTTTCTGTTCTTGGTGGAGGCATTTCCAGAATAGCCTTTGACTTTGCTGGATCAATTTCTATTCCTTTCTTACTGACCAAATATCCCAAAAATAAGCCTGATGTTGCACCAAATAGGCACTTTGCAGGATTAAGCTTCAAATTGTACTTGCGAAGTCTAAGGAAAAACTTCTCAAGTGCTTCAACGTGATCTTCTGGAGATTTTGACTTGACAATCATATCGTCAACATACACTTCTACTTCTTTGTGAATCATGTCATGAAAGACTGTTGTCGCCATCCTTTGGTAGGTAGCCCCTGCATTTATCAATCCAAAAGGCATAACCCTGTAGCAGAAAGTGCCCCATTCTGTAATGAAAGCTGTCTTCTCTTTGTCTGGTGGGTGCACCATGATTTGATTGTACCCAACCGTAAGGTCAGTCATGGAAACCATCATATGCCCAGCTATCCTGTCTATTAGCAAATCGATGTGTGGTAGCGGGAAATCATCCTTGGGACAAGCCTTAATCAAATCTCTGTAGTCAACACACATCCTGACCTTTCCGTCTTTCTTCGGGACCGGCACAATGTTTGCTAACCAGGAAGGGTAGACAATTGGTTCTATGAACTTATTATCCAGTTGCTTGGCAACCTCTTCTTTAATTTTCAAAGACCATTCTGGCTTCATTCTTCTCAACTTCTGCTTAACCGGCTTTGCATCTGGGTATAGCGGAATCTTATGAACTGCTATGGCTGGGTCTATTCCCGTGACATCACTTGTCTTCCACATGAAGCAGTCGACATACTTTCTGATGCACTCAACAACCTATTCTTTATTCACACAATCATATGCAATGTATGTATATTCATTTTCTTTGCCAATTATTATCTTTTCATTTATTTCTTTTATTTCATTTTTTCTATATAATAATTGGAAAGCAAAAGACACAGGGTAACCAAGAATTTGAACAGTTTTATTAATAATGGTGGAGTCATTCTCCAAGGTTACATTAAATTTGACGTTAGGGTTCTCTAAATCTGAAGCTATAGAGGACTCAGAACTGGACTCTGACTCGGTGTTTGACTCAGGATTTGACTCAGTACAAGACTCAGGTTCAGGGTGTGACACAGGACTAGGTTTGACTATAGCAGCTTGTCCCTCCTCGGCGTATCAGTTCGTCAGCGGTCCATCTG
This sequence comes from Garcia nutans, assembly GCA_947685225.1. Classification (NCBI taxonomy): domain Eukaryota; kingdom Viridiplantae; phylum Streptophyta; class Magnoliopsida; order Malpighiales; family Euphorbiaceae; genus Garcia; species Garcia nutans. Next base: position 34,971,218 of record CANTUV010000013.1, read on the forward strand.
TTGTCTTGATCAGCTTCGTGAAATCCCTTTTGTCTTTTAAATTGATTATCATAGCAACCTCATCAAAGAGATAAGGCCGCATGAAATCTTCCACTTGTGGGTCAATTATAGGTTCTGGCTCTTCTTCCTTTATGGCCAAAATATCAGCGAACATCTCAAAACCTGGTAGCTTCTTTCCAGTCTTGGGAGAATAGAATGGCTCCTGGAAACCACAGTAAGGAACTGCTTTTCCAGGCTTGCAGAAGTGACCGTTCAGAGTTCTAAAGTAAGGGCGCATTTTGAGGCTTTTTGCCCACCAAGTCTTCTTTTTCTTCTTCCCATGCTCAAACTCTTTTATCTCCTCTTCTGTGGGTTTGTACCCCAAGCCAAAAGTTCCCTTATTCTCAGGTTCTTCCCATGGCCGCACTATGGATGATTTCCTCCCAGACCTTATCATTTCCATTCCGGGTAGCAGACCTACCCTTAGCATCATTCCTACCAGGCAATTGACTTGGACCTCCCCAAAGTCATATAGAATGAATGGCCCTTTGGGCCTTTCTCCTTCAATGCATTGAACAGTGTCATAATGGAACCCAGTCAATGCCATAGCAGTTTCACCAGGAACAACCTCAAAGAGGGACTGATCCGTGGTTTTCTTGTTGATTTCACATGTGTCTCCTTTGATAGTGATGATTTTTTCTTCAAAAGGGAACTTAAGTTTTTGATGTAATGAAGAAGGGATAGCATTATTCTGATGAATCCACGTTCTTCCAAGGAGGAGATTAAAGCTCGTGGGTACATCAATGACTTGGAACGGCACTCCCATTTTTACCGATCCAATAGCAACTTCCAGAGTAGCAACACCCAAAATTTCTCTTCGAGTGTTATCATATGCTTTAACAATTTGATCAGAAGGTGTAAGATCTGTAGCCTTCAATCCCAGACAGCTTGCTACTTTCAAAGGACATACATTTAAGGCTGACTCATTATCAACGAGAACCATGGGCATAGTCTTTCCCCTAGTTTGTAAGGTGATGTATAGAGCATCATTGTGTTTCCTGCCATCTTCTGGTAGGTCTACATCAGAAAACCGGATACTTAATGCCTTGGTTGATTGGGTCAAAGTGGCCACCAAAGCTTCTGGGCTTGTGTCTACTAATGTATTGAGTTGACTTAAAGCTTTGCTGAGAGCCTGATGGTGTGGGAATGAGGAAGCAAGGAGCTCCCAAATTGACACCTTAGCTTGAGTTTGTTTAAGCTGAGCGAGGACAAGGTCTTCCTTTGGTTCTGGCGTCTTCTTATAGGGGTGACTTGGAGTTTTAGGGGCTTCCCCTAAGTCGAGTGGATGATATTGCCTTTCGCTTCTTGTCAAAGCATCGACCTCTTCAGCGAGGTCATTCAGATCCAGCACACATACTTCATTCATCTCCAAGAGAAGTTTGAAAGGATCAAACAACTCTTCTTCCACAGTGATGGCGTGGATGGAATGATTGGGCAAAGGGTTAGTATTAATGTTTGGTTGACTCTTGAGAGGAATGATGTCACCACTATCCACCAGATCCTGGACGCGGTTTTTCAGAGTCCAGCATCTGTTCTATGCCCATTTCCTTGGTGGTATTCACAGTACTCATTGACCCTATAATTGGAGGGTAATGGGTTCGGAGGAGGCCTTGGGTCCAAAGGCTTCAAGTACTTTCCTTCCACGGCCTTTTTAAACACTAGATGAAGGGGCATCCCAAGGTCGTTATATTGCCTTCTTGGCTGATTTCTCTGCCCAAGATTTCCCACACGTAAAGGATTCGCAGGGGCAATATTGGCCACTTCATTGACCTTGCTTGAGGAAGCAACTTGGCCTTGTTTCTTGTACTTCAAAGTAGCTCCCTCATCTACTATCTTACCCAATTGTATCAAATCTTCTACCTTGGTTGCAGTCGCAATGAGCGATTTGAAAGTAGGCAGGTATTGGGTTTGCAGTTGAGCTTGATATGTAGGCCTTAAATTCTTGATTATGATATCAGTTTGCTCCTGTTTTGAAGGGCGATTGATCATTTGGGTGGCCTTTGCCCTCCACCTCATAAGGAACGAGGAGAAGGGTTCATTATTGTTCTGCTTGGTAGTCTCAAGCTCCCTTCTAGTGACATCCACCTCAATATTGTAGTGGTATTGAGTGTTAAATGCATTGCAGATGTCTTCCCAGGTCTTGATCTTGGCACGATCCAGGCTTACAAACCATTTAAGGGCAGCACTAGTCAAGGATTGTTGGAATAGTTGAGCAAAGAGCTCATCATTTAAACCCCAAGGGCTTAAGGCCCCCACATACATCTTCAGGTGGGTTTTAGGGCAAGTAGTCCCATCAAATCTGTCCATCCCCGGCATCTTGAATTTTGGAGGCAATCTAACTTGGGGAAACAAGGATAAGGAATCCATGTCTACCACCTCTTTATGAGTTTTCATGGCAGTGATTGACCTTTCAAGCAATTCAAGTTTCTTTTTCAGTTCATCAGTTTCAGTAGCATTCTTAGAGGGTGGATCCTCCAAATTGATGACAGGGGTATTACTCTGAGCAGTCGTGGGGGTACTAGTTTGCCCCACAGTAGGTTCTTTCCCTAGATTTCCAAGAGTAGTGGCCGTCTTTGGTGCCCCTCCCAATTCGGCCAAGATGGCTACCCTTTGGGCAGTCAAAGCTTCATCAATTCTTTCTTGCATCCTAGCTTCAATCTCCCTAACCTGTCCATCTAGCAAGGCCTTAATCTGTTCAATAGTAGCCATTTCAGCAATTGGAGTAGTTGGTGAAGTTGGGGTAGTAGAACTTGTGGGTGATTGCATAGTTAGAGTTGGTGTAGCTTGTGTAGGTGAAGGCACACGGATGGTGGGTACCTGCAAAGGTTAAGGGTAAAGTATTAGAGTAGTGTGTAGGGTAGGAAGACTCTTGGTCCACTTGTATATATCAAAAGGTTTTCCCCAAAACAATGTTGTTATGTTGCATGAATGCACCTCATCACATCATAATTCATTTTAATTGAATGTGGCACTATCATTGGGTACATACAACCTAAGGGAGGGTTCTATTGTTGAATGAAAGTAGAGAATGGGCTTATAATAGGGACCCTTGAACCTCGAGTAAGATATACCTACCACATGTGAAACAAGGAGTTTCGCGTGGGTCAAAGTGTACGATATACTCGTGGGTCATTCCAAAAGGATTGGAATGGTTTGCGGTAACAGGGAGGACGCTTTGGCTGTCCGCCGGCATAATCAAGGATACTTGCCGGTCAGCGCTACTTGCTATCCAGACTCAGAACTTTGAACAGAAAGAGAATAAATTCATTTGAAAACAATTTTTATGCAATGGAGGAAAATGATTCCCCCATATAATGCAAGAGAAAAAGATTCTCTAAATGACAAAACAAATGCACAATTAATCAAACAAGGGATCCATCAAAGGAAAAAGATTCCTTTTGTCAATCTTCAATTCCAATATCCTTAAAGAAAGGATAAACATTGCTAAGGTACCCTACAAAACAAATAAAAGTACCCTAAAGAAGGGCAAGTTAGTCAAATAAGCAATTGTAGTCTACTAGGAACTCCCCAGTGGAGTCGCCAGATTGTGAACCTCTAATTCCACCCAAAAAGGATTTGGATGAACATTCACTTATTGTTGGGAGTCGCCACTCAGTTTTTTTTTGTTCAAAGGGTAAAACTAAGAAAACCCTTATTTGACTCGAATAATGCATCCAATGTAAAGGTTTCTAATCTACGAACCCAATGAGGATTCGGGGACTATGTCATGCATTTGATTAACTTGCAAAAAAGAAACAAACCTAAAAAAACAAGGAAAAGGACAAACAAATTGTTAGTGGATTGTGGACTTGCTATTTGAGGTGAATATCAAAATATGCCAACATACCCCCGTTTGAATGGGAGATCAAAGCCCATGTAGTTCAATAGTGCCTATTCAAAGGCGATAAGAATTATGCTTCATGCATGTGTGTGTGTATGCTTTGTGCATTGTGAGATTTAATTAGCACTTAGTGCAAAATTGTGAAATTTAGGTACCTTGTACCAAAAGGATGCAAATTTTAGGCCTTTGGCCAAAAGGGTTGATTGATTCATGGCTTAATGCCGAAAGATCGATTGATTAGTTAATTAGGCCTTAGAACTAAAAGGATTAGGTCTTTGACCAAAAAGAAATTAAGAAGAAGGTGTAATGCTTATGACATGCTTGAATTGACAAAGGATGAATTAGGATATTACCTTGCTTAGGATTTTCCCACTTCGAAGCTCCAGATCTTGTTTTCTTGGACCTTGGATTATGATTCTTGATTCCTGCTTTCTTGATCTGATTTTAGTTTACTCCTGCAGCTCAAGGTTAGATTTATGCAAAGAAGAGTAGAAGAGAAGCGCCTAAGTGTATAGAAAGATAGGGAGTTTGTCAACACGAAGCGGGATCCTTTTCTGACCGTTCTGGGGGCTATTTATAGTGAAAATCGGACCAAATTTGGACCTGAATGGCGGTTGAACCGTTGGTCCCGGAAGTTGAACCGCCGTGGACGACGGTTGACTTGCCAGAAGAGGAAAAAAGGGCGGCGGTTGAAACCCTACACGGCGGGCGAACCGCTGTGTGCGGCGGTTGGACTTCCAAAAGGGAAACTCAGCGGTTGAAACCTAGGCGGTGGTTGAACCGCGGCGTGCGGCGGTTTGGCCTCCAAAAAAAACACATCAGCTCGCACGATTTTCGCTCGAACTGATTTTTCAGGAGTTACGGACCTTCAAAAAATATTCCGAGACCATTTTCTACGATCCACGTGTCTTTCCAGACATTTCAAGTACCATATCGATATATCTCCGGTGAACTTTTCCAAAGTCATCCAGTCTGAGTCGGCATTTTGCGGTATGGAGAAATCAGCTTTCCAAGCCTCAAAATTCGAGTATTCACATCCTATGAAACGAGGACTCAACTTCCCTTTGCGGCCAAATCTCAAAATCTTCTTCCATGGAGACACCTTCAGAAATACTTTATCTCCCACACTAAACTCTATGTCTCTTCTCTTTAAATCTGAATAAGATTTATGTTGGTCTGAAGCTGCTTTCAAACGACCCCGAATCACCTTCACTTTCTCCTCTGTTTCCTTAATCAAATCAGGACCAACCAGTTTACCTTCTCTAACTTCATCTCAACACAAAGGTATCCTGCATCTCCTGCCATATAAAGCCTCATAAGGAGTCATCCCAATACTTGACTGATGACTATTGTTATAAGCAAATTCAATTAATGGCAAAAATCTGTCCCAATTCCCAGTAAAATCAATGATACAGCTCCTCAACATATCTTCCAAAATCTGTATCACTCTCTCTGACTGTCCATCTGTCTGAGGATGGAAAGCAGTACTAAAATGCAATCGAGAACCCAGAGCATTATACAAACTCTTCCAAAACCTCGAAGAAAACCGGGGATCTCGATCCGACACCAAAGAAACTGGGACTCCATGCAACCTGACTATCTCATTGATATACAGCTCAGCCAACCTCTCAAGAGAATAATCCATCCAAACTAGAAGAAAATGAGCTGTCTTCGTCATCCGATCAACTATGACCAAGATTGCATCATGCTTTTTCTGAGTTAAAGGTAGTCCAGTCACAAAATCCATTGTCACTCGCTCCCATTTCCACTCTGGCACTGATAAAGGTTGGAGCAATCCTGAAGGAACTTGGTGCTCAGCCTTCACTTTCTAGTAAGTGAGACATCTGGGTACAAACTCTGCTATGTCCCTCTTCATACCTGATCACCAATAATGTCGCTTCAAGTCCTGATACATCTTGGTACTCCCAGGGTGCATAGCAAAAACTGACTGATGTGCTTCCTCTAATATCATTCTTTTCAGTTCTGCATCATCAGGAATACACAATCTATCTCTGTACCATAGATTGCCATCATCCCTCACATAAAAGTCTCGACTTTCCCCTTTCTGACAAACCAACACAATTTTTTGAATTCTCTCATCTGCTAATTGAACCTCCCTAATATGATCCAACAAGATTGGCCTCAACTACAACTGAGCCATCAAAGCACCATCATCAAAAGACTCAAATCTAGCATGCAATGCTCTCAACTCAACAAGCAACGAGAGCGAATAAGTAGTCAAACCTGCCAAAGATTTTTGACTCAAGGCATCAGCAACAACATTTTCCTTACCAGGATGATAATCAATCAAACAGTCGTAGTCTTTAATCAACTCTAACCACCATCTCTGCCGAAGATTCAGCTCTCTCTGAACACCCAAGTATTTCAAACTTTTGTGATCTGTATAAATGAAACACTTTTCCCCATACAAATAATGCCGCCAAATCTTCAAGGCAAAGACTATTGCTGCTAATTCCAAATCATGCGTTGGATAATTCAGCTCATGCGGTTTCAACTGTCGAGAGGCATAAGCAATGACTCTACCCTCCTGCATCAAAACACAACCTAAACCATTATGTGAAGCATCATTGTATATCACATATGGTTTACCTTCCATAGGCAGGGTAAGGACAGGAACTTGAGTTAACATCTCTCTCAGCTGCTCAAAACTCGCCTAACACCGATCTGTCCACACAAATTTAACTCCTTTTCGAAGTAATCTGGTGAGTGGTGTAGCTATTATAGAAAAACCCTTCACAAACCTACGATAATAGCCTGTCAATCCCAGAAAACTTCTAACCTCTGTCACAGTCTTTGGTGGACTCCAATTCAAGATAGCCTTAATTTTACTCGTATCAACTCTAATACCCTCTGCTGAAACCATATGACCAAGAAAAGCTACCTGATCAAGCCAGAACTCACACTTAGACAGTTTAGCATACAACTGCTTTTCTCTCAGAGTCTGCAATATGATCCGCAAATGCCTATCATGATCCTCCTCATTACGCGAATACAGCAAGATGTCATCAATGAAGACTACCACAAACTGATCCAAATATGGTCTGAATACCCTGTTCATCAAATCCATAAAAGCTGTTGGTGCATTCGTCAGTCCAAAGGGCATCACCAGAAACTCATAATGCCCATACCTCGTACGAAAATCTGTCTTGGGTACATCCACATCTCTGACTCTCAACTGATGGTACCCTGATCTCAGATCAATCTTAGAGAATACTGCTACTCCCTTCAAATGATCAAAGAGATCATCTATCCGAGGCAATGGATACTTGTTCTTGATGGTCACCTTATTCAACTGCCTATAATCAATACACAATCTCATGGTGCCATCCTTCTTCTTCACAAACAACACAGGCGCTCCCCACGGGGACACACTAGGGCGGATAAACCCTTTATCCAATAACTCTTACAACTGCACCTTTAACTCTCTCAACTCAGCAGGTGCTATCCGATAAGGGGTAATAGAGATAGGAGTGGTACTAGGGAACAAATCGATACCAAACTCCACTTCTCTCTCAGGAGGTACCCCTGGCAACTCATCAGGAAAAATATCTAGAAACTCAGCAACTGTGGGAATACTTTCAAGCAGGGATCCCACTGCTCTAGTATCTACAACATGAGCAAGATAAGCCTCACATCCCTTCCAAATCATTCTCCCAGCCGAAACAGCTGAAACAAACATAGATGAAAGATACCTCTTCTCACTAGATACTATAACATCCCTAACATCCTGTGTTCTCAAAGTAACACATTTTTTCTGACAGTCTACCACAGCCCCATACTTAGATAACCAATCCATGCCAAAAATCAGATCATATTCCCTGAAAGGCATCTCAATCAGGTCACCGAGAAACTCCTCATCTTGAACAACAACTGGACTATCTCGGTGCACATTGCTCACCACAATACTATGCCCTAAAGGATTTGTCACCAAGACATCAAATCCTAGGGACTCAGAATGCAATTTAGACACAGGCAAGATGGATGCACTTATGTATGAATGCGTAGATCTAGAATCTAATAAAGCATGGACTGAAATACCAAATACAGAAAATGTACCCGCAATGACGGCTGAAGCATCCGGCTGCCTCTGCATTACATAAACCCGCTGAGATGGCCCAGCCTCATCTAGCCTACTGCCTTCGGATGTAGAGTCTCCTCTCTGACTAAACCCAGGGCGACCACCTCTACTAAAACCTCTGCCACCACGACCCCCTCTGACACTGGGTCGAGAAGATGCAGTATCTGCCTGCCTAACCTCTGGTGGCTCGGGACAATCTCTGATAAAATGGTCTGATGACCCACATCTAAAACACACTCCCGAAGCACCTCTCCACCAGCAGACATCTCCGTGTACTATACCACAATGAACGCAAGTAGGTGGAATAGGTCTCTGAGCCACTGGGGTCGGAGCACTAGCCACTGAAATTGCAAGTCTCTATCTCTATCTCTGCTGCTGTACTGACCTGCCAAACTGCCCATGACTCCTACTAATCCTCTGAAAATGTCCCCCTCGGCCTCTCTTCACTGATGAAGACCTTGCCTCACTCTGGGGTCTCCTAACTCTGGTCTCCTCAACCCTGGCAGCTGCTGCAAGATTCTGCGCCCTCTCAACACTCCTGGCAGCTATAACTAACTGGGAGAAATCCTGATACCGAGAGCCTATGATGATGCACATGATAGAGGGTCTCAGTCCCTCCTCAAATCTCCTACACCTTTCAAACTCGTCAGAAATGATCCCACCAGCATAGTGACTCAACCGGATAAACTCGATCTCATACTCGGTCACTGTCCTAGTATCCTATCTCAGACTCAGCAACTCCATCTTCTTTTCATCTTTATACTCTCTCGGAGTATACTTCTGCTCAAATTCCCGCAAGAAATCATCATAGGTCAGGACTGGTGAATCATCCAGAGCATGTGGAACCGTCTTCCACCAATCATATGCATCTCTCTGCAGAAGAGATCTGGTATAATCAAACTTCTCTTCTGGACTAGCCTGTAAGTGAATAAATATCCTCTGAACCCGGTCTAGCCACTGCTCTACTACAGTAGGGTCTATAGTACCAACAAAGTCCTCAGCCCCATACTTTCTCAGTTTATTATACTGCCTCACCGGCAACTGCGGCTGCGGCTGTGGCTGTGGCGACTGCGAAACTGGAGCCTGCCTCAACAACTCTACCATATGCCATACCCAGCCAGGTGGAACCTCATCAACTGCTGGTCTCACAGGTATAGAAACAGATGCCTCACCAGCATATACAACTCTAGCTCCATCTCTACCCTCATCTGGAGCGACACTCTCTACACTACCCTCAGCAGCCTGATGCGGCCGAGACGCCATAACTATCTATATCTGCAAACAAAGCAGAAAATACTATATCAGAGATTAGAAACTGCCAGTGCCAATTTATGTATTACAATTAAAAACTATTTTTTAAATCCCCCATTTTCTCTCTCTATCATCCTGCCTAGGTCGAGAACCTCAAACCTAGGCTCTGATACCAAAACAAATGTAACATCCTTATACCCTATATACGTACAAAATATATTTCCAGCATGTGTAAAATACACATATATGGTACAAAAATGTCACAGACGGATTTACAATTTTTTTTTACACTCCAATTTAAAATTTCAAATTCTAAATATATAAAAATTAAATAGAATATAAATATTATTTACTCGTTACAAGAACCCAAAATAAATAATATATATAAAAATCTCTGGGAAAAATTCACCAGAGTTTTGTCTGTATTTTGGATATCCCAAAATTTAGCAATTACTCAACCTGTAAAAAGAAAACACTCCCAATAATTTCCAATCACCCTTTCAACCATACTTCTCAATTTCACCAATTTTCTCAAACATTTATATATATAGATATATATATAATTTAAAACACTTACTCTCCCATTTCAAATACATTGACCCAAACATTCTTTATAATATACAATACGTAAAATTCAAAACAAAATATATTATGCATAAAACTCAAAATGTACAATAACATAAAAATATATACATGTTGCTGGCAGTGTTTCTGATCTCGATAGCAACTCTACAAGCTCAACTACAAGCCTAGACCCGACCTAGTCTAGAATAACTCTCTGGCTCAACTGGGTCTACCCTGTCACCTGCGCAATGGAAACAATCGCGCTAAGCCGAAGCCTAGTGGTACAAACTTTGATAATAACAGTATAACTCCATGCAATACCAAATACATAATGCATATAGATGTCACATCAATCCACTTTCTTATATTTTTCAAATATTTCATAAGCACAACTCATAATATTATATTACTCAATTGTATCAAATTCATAATTCACATTAAAACAAAGACAAGCATGGGCCCAAAAAGGATCTAATATGCTATTCAAATTTTAGAGTTACTGCTTTGGTCGATAATGACACCACGTGTCTAGCCCCGTAGGCAATATATATATCCATGGATAATGTAACAGCCCCAGTCTCTTGGACCTCAACCCGGCTACACCTTTAGGCCCTAGTATCTTGGTCCTCAACCCGGCTAGACTGCTACAGTTTTTGAGGCTTACGACCCAGTCTTTTCACCCAAAAAATATCATATTTATCAGCTGGCCTGGCTTACGACACCATTCCAGCGTATAGCCCGTAGGCAATCATAGGCATGCCGCCAAACCCAGAACTCTGAAAATTGAATAACATACTAGGCACACAATTAATTCATTTTTCTCATTATTAATCTCTTTCTTTTTGTCACATATTCAATCTAGGCATATTGCCTTATTTTCACTTTTTTTTCTCATTTTTCACATCTTTCTCATTTTTCTCACTTTTCTCATTTTTTATCAATATCAATTCATTTCATTATTACACATATCTCATTTTTGCATTCACAACACATTACCCAATCATTTTGGATATTTTCACATAATATGCATATTTCACATGTTACACAAATTAGCCATTATCAATGGCTTTTCACAATGCATTTAACACATATATGAAATTACAAATGTCATAGCACATTATTCATACACAATCAATGAACCAAGTAGCTTAACACATTTTTCAACCAAAATGTGTTAAGTCCAAATGTTATGCAAATATAAATATTATATTCAAAGTTTATACATACCTCCACTAGCAACCCAAAGTAAGCTAAAAACAACCTTCAATCCAATCTTTCTAACTTGCCCTTCACCACTTGGATGAAGCAAATCAATCTCCCTCAATGCCTGAACCAAATGTGATAGCAAATAATCATTTAGTATCACATTTAATGGCATTTCCAACATTAAATCATAATTACACATCACTCCTAAAAATTTCCAAAAATTTAGTCTTTCCTTACTTCAACATTAGAATTCCATTCTACTACAATTAAATTAGTGTTTTAAGTTTATTTATATTATTAAAAACATATTTTAATACATTTAAATCATTTACATTATAAAAATACACTCTTATACATAAAATCTCCAAAATGGCCTAACTTTCCCCCATTGAAGGTTTTCCATTCCAACACAATCCATTACTCATTCCAAGCTTATATTCGTCACTTTTAACACTAAACAACATGCTTAAACAAATAAAATCACACAATTCAACCACTTTGGAAAATCACTTTTCAAATACCCTAAATCTCCACTTCCATTCTCAAACTCCAACCCAACACCACCAAATCCAATATTTGACTTTAAAATACTTGTTTATGAATCAAAACAACTCATTTGGAATCAATTTGCACAATTAAAATTCATGTTTTCAAAACCCCAAAAATCCATAACCCTAAATTCTCTCTCTTCACCATTCTTTAACCAAACTCCATCATCTCTTCAATCTAACCTTAGAATCATTGTTAACTACCCAAAATAATATCATACACACCAATTCCAACACTTATAACATACTACATAAAAATCCAAACTCTCACATAATCTAAATTTCCAAGGAATTCAAAGAAAAGAGATGGAAACTTACTAATTTTGGTGGAAATCACCAAAAATCCACTTGAAACTTGTTAATTCCTTCAATTTATGGAGTATGGAAGAAGAAAAATCCTTGGTCTTCAATCATCCATGGAAGCCACGTTCTTGAGAAGAAGAAGAAGAAGAAGAAGAAGACTTTTAAATATTCTTTCCTTTTCATCTTTTTTTTAACCACATATATATATATATTAAAATAATTTAATATTTAATTATTTAATTATTTTTTTAATAAACTAAAAGTCCTAATTTCCCTCTTCCATTCAAAATTAATTTATTTTTGAATTAATTTATTAATTTTGAATTTATAAGATTTAATTACCAAAATACCCTTTTCTTTTAAAAAGTGTTGACTTTTATATATGTTATATATATTTTGCATATATATCACATATATATTCCACTTTTTCATTTAAAATTCCTTCATTTTTCATTTAAAACTATTAATTTAATTTATCCTTTTAAATTATAATTTATTTTATCCAATTTTCCAAAAATTAGAAATTTTTAAAAAAAATTTGGATGTTACATAGGCCATATTAGAAAAAAGAACAAACCAAATAAGCCATGGTTCAAATTAAGACATATCAATCATAGTCAAATAACAAACATTTGGGTGAAAACCTAAGGAAAGTAACTAGGCCAATGACATGAGCTTTAGTCTTTGGGTTAAGAAGTTTAGGCTCACAAAGCAAGTATTTACTAAAAGGTACAAGGCTATGAGTGGTTATGCCATGCTTGATCTCTATACCTTGAGTTAAAGTATGATATCCCTTACATAACACAACATGGGTTAACCGGGCGTCCTAATTTACGCACATAATACAATCTAAATGATACAATGGACAATATCATAATAAGAAAGAATAAAATAATATAAAGGCCAACGAAATAAACTTCTCTTATCCCCAGTAGAGTCACCACTGTGAGCGGGGATTTTCTTTCCACTCCCATGTGAAATGGTTCTTGCGACTTTGGTACTGTTAGGCTCAGGGCCTTAGAGCACACGGGCCTAAACCAAGAGAAAATGGAGTTGCCACATGGATGGGCTAGAAAAGAGAAAGGGGTGGATGACTCATTTCCTAAGGAATCCCCAACCTCCTATTGGGTTCAGAAAGTTAGGTGCACATGGAAAATGTGAGAAATAACCCAGCACCCCCATAGCGTCCAGTTTATTGGAACTGGCGTCCTTTTCAGGTCTTAAAATTATTAAATTCTTAACTTATTAAAATATCATCCTTAATACATGCAATGGAAATAAAGAAATATTTATTAAAATCAAGAAAATCCAAACCAACAAAATGGGCACTTGTATAAAACGAAAACATGCCCTTACAATAATGTCCAAAGTACAAGTAAATAAAAATAGGGCATCCACCAATTGGTGAAAATATGTCCCTTACAATTATTCCAAAGTCTTTATAAAATTAAACTACAAAAAATAAATAAATTAAACAAATGAGGCACCCACGAGTGAAAACATGTCTTTTATAAGTTTATTAAAAACACAATCAATAAATACTTAATAATCATCGATGATAAAGCAATTAATCAAATAAATAACCAATAATTGCATAAAAATTGTAAATTAGGGATAATCTAATGAAGTTAAAGTTAATTATAAAAATTATAATTTACAAATAAATCTTAATATTAACGAACTAATGAAATCTAAGGCGTGACGACGAGGGTAGCGCTTACGGGGGATCAGGGGCAGCGTCCCTGAAAGGTGAACGATTTATAGGATATGGTTTTGTTGGGGAATTAGGGTTTCTATGTAGGCTAGGGTTTTAGAGTTTTATGAAAACATTATTAGGGATTTGGTTTTAGAAAATAAATTTAGTTATTTAGGATTTTGGATGATTATATTAGATATTGGAAATCAAATCTTAGGTAATTATGAAATTGAAACAAATATACATAAAATAAGCTACTGGATGAACTAACAGATTAGGTTTTGATTTTTATAAATATATAACTAGGGTTATAATAAATAAACTATTGGACATCAAAATAAATAGAGTTTAAAAAGAACAAACCATGTGTTCGTTGGTTCCTCCAATATCAAAATGTTGAATCCAATATATGCTACTGCCTGATCAACCTTGATCTTGGATGAATTGAAGCAAATTTGAGATAAATGGTTCTTGCATCCTTAGTTTCTATATATTTTCAATCGTCTTTTGATTTCTGTTGGTTAATACTGCCGATTTGTTTTTTTTTATTCTGTGTTACTAATTCTTGCATCTTAATTGCTCAATTAAAATTGCCCATTATTAATCCCTTTCTGTTCTTTTTAATCCTCTATTTATAGGGAAATAATCACTTAACCCTAAACCTAAACTACTTAATCTGAGTCTTAAACAAATTATTGCTTGATTAGAAAATTAAATTGCCTGGTCATAATTCAAATTTGGAGGAGCTCATATCTATTTGGAGGTTCCAAATCAATATGGAGCCATGGCTCATGTTGATTTGGGCATCCAAATCGACATGGGCCATGCTCATGTTGACTTTGACCTATCCTGACTCAAACCAAACCCTAATTTTTAATTTCTTTCGAACCGAACCTATTTTACAATTTCACTTGGGCTTTATGAATTGGCCCCTCTAATATTTAAGCTTCAAAATTAGGTTTAGGTTCTTTCAAATTATAATAGAATAAGGTAAGCTTCTTAAACCTAATCCGTGCCAAAATTAAGGGTATACAGGGATTAGACATAGGATTGACTTAATATGAACCACTATAAATCTCTCATGTTTATTCTTCTCTACTATGTTGCGATCGAATTAAATACTACTACAAAGTGGCACTCGCAAGTATACGAGGCTATTGAAGCAATGGTGATCACCCCAAGGTCATCTCATAAGGAAGGAATTGCTTGTAATAGTTTGATTAACATGAAATAATAAAATTGAGTGTGTGGTTGGATTGACGAATTGTAATTAACTTTAAAAGTGAAAACGAGTGATGTTGTGCAAAATAAATTCAATTATGAAGATGATGCCTAGGGTTATAGGTCCATTTAATCAAATATTTAATTCTCAAATTATCCATTAATATAACCTTGTAAATTAATTTATTTCTTAAGGTTAATTAGTCAATTACCAATTCATTAATTTTCACATTCATGAATTAACAACAACCAATTATTTTACATTAGTAAAATAATAAACCCTGGAACTTATATTTCTAATTCATTTCTAGGGTAGTCAATTGCATAGTTCTGATATCAAACTTCACCTCTCGGTCCGCCATTCAATATTAAGTAATCAATAGGTGACCAATCTATCAATTTACCCTTAATTCTAATGCAATCAACCAATAACAAGGTATATCAATGGAGTCATCAAATCAAATCATCTAATCAAATATACTATAACCCAAGGAATGAGTAAATTAGCTCATTATCAACTTTAAACAAATATTCATTTCAATATAAACCAAATCAAAAGTATTCATTGCAATATTAATGTTCTTAATACAACAACAACAATAAAGAAATGGATTAAAAGAAAGAGCTTGAAAAACCCCTTTTGAAGATGTTAAGAGTTGGACTCCTTGTCTCTTTCATAGCTCCCTCTTTGATGTGTGATGATTAACTTCCAAGCTCTCTTGAATCAATGGCTCTCTTCTTGAAGGATGAATGATAACTCTCTCAAGCTTACAACTCTTCAATCAAGCCTCTTAAAACCCTAATCCTCAAGAACTTGCTACTCACTTCAATTCCAAGAATTGTCTTTGTTCTTGTTTTTGGAAGAAAATGGTGAATGAAGATGGTGAGAATGGTGTCCTCCTCTCTCAAGCAAAAACCAAGGAAGAAGATGATGGTGTGTAGAGAATGTCCACTCAAGATATTCAATATGTTTTCTTCCCTCCATGCTCCTCCACTTCCTCTTTTTTTAATATTTTAAGACACCAACTCACTCTTTGTCTTCCATTTTCCTCTTTGTTTTATATTTCTTTTCCATAAATCCATGCACGTTTCACTTCTTTTTATCCTTTTTGTTCCCCACTTATCCACACCTCGTGCAAAATAATTCAACATATCAAGTGATCAAGGGTGACACGGCCAAGCTCCTGGCCGTGTCTCTTACTTTTCTTGGGACATAACCAAGCTTGCTGGCCGTGTCCCTTACTGCCTCTTTCTTTCCTTTGTTCACAAGAGGTGACACGGTCAAGCTCCTGGTCGTGTCATGTGACACAGCCAGTGGCTTGGTCGTGTCTTGTGGGGGTGTCACTCTCCGCTTCTTTCTTTTCATTCTTTGCCTTTTGTTCCTTAGGTGAGACACGGCCAGTGGCTTGGCCGTGTCTCCTGCCCATGTCAGCTTCTGCCCAATTTTGCTTGCGGGACATGGCTAAGCTTGGTTTGTTCTGGCCGTGTCCTGTCTTGTCCTTGACTTCTTTTGCTTTTAATGAGAGACACGACCAAGCCATGTCTAGCCTAGCCATGTCACATGCTTTTCTCCAACAAGGCTCCATCAAATTTTAGTTAAAGCTCCATCAATTTCACCTCAACCTAAATGAACAACTTCAAACAAACTTAAGCACAAATTAACATGAAAAGTAACTTAAAATCAATAAAAACATCATAAAAATTATATACAAAATTGATCCAAACAATTACCCCACACTTAGTCCTTTGCTTGTCCCCAAGCATAGTTAAAATCAAAACAAACTAAAACAAGAAAAATTTAGTTAAGTTTAAGAGTTATAAGAATGTATCGAGACTCCCAATTCCTTAAATCCACAATCATTATAAAATCGAACAAAATCAATACTCATGCAATTTAGTGGCTTTTCATGCATAACCAACATTATCACTCCCTCACAAGCTCTTTAAAGTGTTTAGTAAGGTAGTCTTTGCACTCATAACATTCAATGAAAGATTATCACCATAGGCTTGCTAATCAATCAAATCTCCACCACTAAATTTCAATCAACCATTAATCATAAGGTCTTTCATTTGGTTGTGATGTGGCTAAGGTAAGGGTATGACATTTGAAAGTGTGAGTTGTCCACTAAGTTCAAGAGCACTTCAAGAATGAAAGAAGCAATGCAATACAACCGAGCAATCCCAAAACATCTCCCATTCACCAACCACTACACATTTAACGAACTTTGTATATGGTAACCAATTATTAAATTATCAATAATCATCCCCAACTTATATCAACCCTACGGAAGAAAACAATAACTTCTATTATTTTGATTTTTTTATCATTAATTAATTTTTTAAAGTTCCAAAATAGGGTTTACAACTAAAGAAAATAACAATTTACAATTTTACACCCACTAATTTAACCCCACACTTTATTTAACACAACACTCAATTGTTAATGCTCTTAAAATGCTCTTGACCTAATGAAAGGGAAAGAGACAAAATAAAATGGTCCAAGGCTATTAGTTTTGTGAAAAAGAAAGAAAAGGAGAAATGAAATAGGCTCAAAATTGGTTAACTAAAGTCAGAGATAAGGTTAGCCTTTTAAGTCAAAATTGGTACCCTAATTGCCTTAATCATATTGATGCTCAATCGAAATTTTCATGTAGTCTCAAAATGCATGTAAAAGCAAGTTCTAGCAATTCATCGATAAAAAATGTTCACACATAAAAAGAATAATGATTTGATATCCAACTTACTAGGCGCAATTCTTCACAAGTTAAAGGCAATGCAAGGAAAATCCATCTAAATCAACAATAAGCACCAATTTCATCCAATTCTCAATTTATGCTTCAAAAATTAAAAGATCGTCTATCAATAAACTTATAACAATTGAACTTATCAATATCCATCAAAACAAAATATAGAACAAAGCACAAAACTTAACAAAACAACTATAACAAAAACTTAAGAAAAATAGACAATTTGCATTTATGAACCAAAGACTTAGCACACACCCCACACTTTAAGGTTTACATTGTCCTCAATGGAAACAAGGATAATGAACAAGAAAAAGAGTTAAGGTACAACCTATTTTTCATCGTTCCCTTGTGAGGCAAGTGCTACCTTTTCATCCACAAACAAAATGCAATATATATATATATATATAATAACCAAAACATAAAGTGTTAACATCAAAAGCAGTAACAAAAAATAACAATGAAAATATCTGATAACTTAAAATAAGAAAGTAAGAAGTGTTCTCAAAAGGTTAAAGCTGATGTCATCTATGATGATGGAGGATGTGACGATGATGCAGCTGAAGGATGGAGGCTCAGAATCTTGGCAAGGTTGCTATTGATTTGGTCCAATTGTTGCAGGACTACAACATATGGTTACGATCTACCTTGCTTTCCAATGCTTCTATCCTATTAATGATCTCTTGATTGTCCGGGACCGGAGCATCTTCATCCAAATTGAGAGAATTTGAATTGGACTCCTCATGGACTCATTTTCTCTTTTGCCGATCCCCCGCTGCAGTTGGCTCATCTGAAACCATCACATAGGCCCCTACTCTTTTTGTAACCATATGCATCTTCTCAAGTGTGGCCAGGTCTAATGAATCATTACCCAAGATTCTAGTCATATGGCAGTTTCTCAGGTCAAAACCATCAAGAAGGGCCATTGCTAAAGTGGTAACCAATCCTCCAATACAAATGGAACCCTTCTTTTTATTCGCCACATTGTCAAAGACATCGGCTAACCAATAGCCAGTACTAACGGGTATGACATTGCTAGCACAGTCTAAGAAAAAGAGTTCACTTATTTCCACCACACCTGTGCTTTCCTTCCGAGCAAAGAACCCACAAGACATAAATCGATGTAAATATCTTATGGCAGGATTTACCAATTTCATTGCCTTGGCCGATTTGCGCACATACATTCCCGAGCCCAGTGCTCCCCATGCAAATTGTTGTTTAAAACCTTTAGGTACAAATTTTTTTCCTTTTTGATGGAAACCAAAAATAGCATTCAATTGCTCAATATTAATAACACATGGTTTCCCAAGCAATTTAAAGTCTAACCTAGTGTAAATTTTCTGTTCATCTCTTTCAACCTTAAGAGAGGTTAAAAATTCCATGGTAAGCTCTTGGAATTACAAAGGTTTAAGGGAAACTAATTTCTCCCATCCAAGGTTTTGAACATAGCTATAAAAATTATCCTTAATATGAAGAGCATTAAGGGATTCTTCGCTTACATACCTCATTGGAAAGAAACCCCTAGCTAGAAGAGTCACTCTCCTGGAAGATGATGAAGATGATGATGGAGGTTGCCTCCTCTGTTGGCGGGACACCATTTTAGTTCTAGGCATCTTGATTTCTTGATGAAAATTTGAAGCTTCGATGAATTTTATTGATTTTTGGTGAGAAAAGTAGAAGATTTAATGGGTTTAATTTAGTTTTGGTTAAGAAAAATGGAGAATTTAATGGGATTTTGGAGTTTTTAGAAGATGGGTATGGAGGTTTTGGAGAGAGAGAGCCGAGAGAGAGAGAGAAAGGAAAAAGGGAATCTAGGGATTGAAAATGAAAGAAAATGTGTTGGAAATCGTGTTTTTAGGGCTTAAAATAGAGGTGACACGGCCAAGCTTGATTTAGCCTGGCCGTGTCTGATGGGTTTGGAGGGACACAACCATTGGCTTGGCCATGTCTGATGGGTTTGGAGGGACATGACCAGTGGCTTGGCCGTATCCCTTAAACGTGTCTGCTACTGTAATAAAAAAATTGCAAGACAAAGAATGGGACACGGGCACAAGCTTGGCCGTGTCTATGTGACACGGCCAAGCCTTTTGGCCGTGTGTGAGCCTGGATGTTTTTGGGCTTGCTTGACACGGCCAGTGGCTTGGCCGTATCAAGTGGCAGTGTCCTTCACGGCCATTTCGGCTTTTTTTTTTATTTTTTTAATAATATGGTTTATTTGTCTCACCAAATCTAAGAAATACAATCTTCTTCCTTGCTTAACCCTGAAACACATCCAAGAAAAATAAACACCAATCAAAGCACCCATTCCATTTTATTTAAACCAAAAATGAAATTAAAAATTGCTAAACATGAAATTATAACTATGAGAAGAAATGCAAATCGATGGGTTGCCTCCCATTTAGCGCTTCTTTAATGTCGTGTAGCTGGACATTGTTGCATTATTCGTCAACAAACACCACACTTTCCACCATTTTTGCAACTTTGATTTCTTTAAAGTAGGCCTTCACCCTTTGTCCATTGACCTTAAACATCTCATTGGTTTTTAAATTAAGCAACTCAACAACCCCATATGGGAATGTTTGAGTAACTTAAAAGGGTCCACTCCAATGGGACTTCAATTTTCTAGGAAACGACCGCATTCTTGAATTGAAGAGAAGGACTTTCATTCCCGATTCAAAAGTCCTTTGAAGGATCATTCTGTCATGTATAGCTTTTGTCTTTTCCTTGAAGATCCTCGAACTCTTGTAGGTTTCATTCCTAAGCTCATCAAGCTCGGAAATATGAAGCATTCTTTGCTCCCTTGCTCCATCCAAGTCCATATTCCTGGTCTTTATTGCCCAATAAGCCTTGTGCTCCAATTCCACCAGGAGGTGGCAAGCCTTTCCAAAGACCAACTTATAGGAATCATACCCAATGGAGTTTTAAAAGCAGTCCTATAAGCCCAAAATGCTTCCGAGAGTCGGATTGACCAATCCTTTCGAGTTGTGCTCACTGTCTTTTCCAAAATCTCCTTGATTTGCTTTTTTGAGATCTCTGCTTGCCCGGACATTTGGGGATGGTATGGAGTTGCCACTTTGTGTCGAATGCTCTTGGTCATCAACTTTTCAAACCATTTGTTGAAAAAATGGCTTCCTCCATCACTCACTATTGCCTTTGGGGTTCCAAAGCTGCTCAAAATATTCTCCTTCAAGAATTTCAAAACAATGTTAGCATCATTAGTCCTAGTGGGAATAGCCTCAACCCACTTGGACACATAATCCACTGCTAGAAGGATATATTCAAAACCAAAGGATTTGGGAAATGGACCCATGAAGTCTATTCCCCACACATCAAAAATTTCAACCACAATAAAAATGTTGAGGGGCATTTCATTCCATTTGCTAATGTTCCCTACTTTTTGGCATTTATCACATCTTATACAAAAATGATAAGCATCCTTAAAAAGAGTAGGCCAATACAAACCGCTTTGAAGAACCTTCTCGACGGTCTTTTTTCCTCCAAAATGTCCCCCGCAATACATATTGTGGCAAAATTGTAGCACTTACTTTTGTTCATCTTCCGGCACACATCTTCTTATGACTTCATCCCTACAAATTCTAAACAAGTATAGCTCATCCCAAAAATAATACTTACACGTATGCAGGAACCTCTTCTTTGACTAGAAACTCAAATCCTTTCTCATAACACCATAAGAAAGATAGTTAGCAATATTCGCATACCATGGAGCTTGAGTCAACGAAAGCAAGTGTTCATCCGAAAATTTTTCAAAAGCATTTTCACAAGCAATTTCCACATCATTATCATAAAAGTTAAGTCTAGAAAGATGGTCGGCCACTACATTTTTGCT
Source organism: Garcia nutans (assembly GCA_947685225.1). NCBI lineage: Eukaryota > Viridiplantae > Streptophyta > Magnoliopsida > Malpighiales > Euphorbiaceae > Garcia > Garcia nutans. Next base: position 34,992,577 of record CANTUV010000013.1, read on the forward strand.
ACCTTTCCTATCTTTGATTTCAACATCGAATTCTTGTAACATCAACACCCACCTAATGAGTCTAGGTTTAGCTTGTGGTTTGGTCAACATATATTTCAAGGCCGTGCGATCAGAAAATACTATGACCTTAGAACCTATCAAGTAAGATCTAAATTTGTGTCCAGTGCTATAACACCCCATCTTAGCTTATGTTTATAGACCAAGATGGAATGCTATTTCATGATATTTGAGTCTTGGTTCTATACTTAGTCAATTTATAATACACATTTTACAAGAATTTTGCCAGAGTTTTCCCTATAATTGGTAGTCCCAAGTGTCGCCAAAACTGATTTTTTTGATTTAATGAAAACATTTTTTTATCTCAATCAATCTCAAGCACTTCTATAGTCGACCTCCTTATATCCTCCACCAAAACCTGCATTAAAATTTCACCCTTCTACACACATATCCATACACACTAATTCATACCAACATACAATAGTTAATATACTTAGCACACGTACTTTGGTCTTTTACTAGTCATACATACAATTCTTAGTTTACGCTAACATATGTACATGCCATTCTAGTTACATTACTTATAATAACTTTCTATCCGAAAAGTTGCCAACACCAGCTGCTCGGGACACTGCAGAAAACAGCTTCTCGCTCAACCTACGAGTTTAGAAAAGAAAACTAAACTCGCTAAGCGTTTGCTTAGTGGGTACTTAAATCATTGCATTAAATAAATAGATTAAAAGAGTAATTAAATAAAAACATGTATTTGAATACTTTAAATCAATGAATAAGATCTAAACATAATGATAAAAGATTAAATCCCATATTCTGAATTTAGAAATTACTTGTTTTGCTTTTATCAATTTAGGTGCTCTACTGGTTTAACAGAACATCAACGGATAAGGCACGGGTCATGATAAATATATCTCTTCATGGTGAGATATTACAGGATGATATGCGTCATGGTGCATATTTCATCATCCTTCATCATAATTCTTGCACATGTGCTAATAGCCATTGTTCATTGAATCATTGATCATGTCATTGTAATCACCGGCCTTCAGCCGGAATATCATGTCATGTCATGAGCAATACTGCAATAATAGTATGATGCATCATACCCTTATCTCAAGGGTTCTGTCATAACCAAGTAGAGCGTAAACAATTTATTAATTAATTTGATCATGATATTCAATCAGCCATGATTTTTTCATAATGCATGTATTGTCGGAATAGCTTATCATGATGCCTTTTTGATCATTTCCAATTCTCCTTCATGTCATTTTATATGATTTAACATCAATCCATATCATAATATTCAATTTTTAACACATTTAGAAAAAAATAACCAAATGAATAGTGGCACGGCGCGTAAAATCGGCAACATAATGGCGCGCGTCAACTAAATGGTAAAATCTGTTTTTACTACTGAAAATCAGTGAAATTTGGCAACAGTTTTGATCAAGTAAACAAACTTATTTTTGGCTGAATTTTTGCAGGAAAACACTTTCATAAGTTAACTAAATTCATGTAAAATTTCATTGGAAAATTCCTTCGTTTGCCCCTTCAACGGACTGCCCAAAATGAAAGCTGCAGAATGGTGCCCAAAAGGGACCATTCGGCCCAATTTTCAAAATTTGAGGGAAATTAATTTTTTTCTTGCAAAATTGATTTTTAGACTCCTTTTGTGATACCATTGAAGGACTAAGGGTCCCTCTTTCAAAAATCAAACCAAAGGGGTGATTAAAAGTTCATCAAAGTTTATGGATAATTGAGCAAATTTAGCTAGTTTGTTTTGTTTTCATTCTTTTCACAATCAACTGATTACAAATGGTTCAAGAGCACTTTCCCACATATTTACTACACATAATAACATCATTTCAAAACCATTTCAAAAGTCCCATAATGCAAAATATGTGAATTAATTGAAAAGGCAATGATTTAAGTACCAAACCTTAATTCTTTTCACTTGTTTCTAGTTCTTTTATGCCTTCTTTGCTTCCTTCTCTCTCACTTCTTGATTTCCTATAATTTTCATAAAATCCATGTCAAGAACATAATAAAATTTAAGTGCTTCATACCTTATTCTGCTAACTAATACTACTAGTCATCCTTTTTATCCTTAATCTTATATGTGCAAATAATCTCTTTCACTTTCTCTTCAACTTCTTAAATTTTCTATAATCATCATATTTATTCTTTCATTTGTATCTTGCAAATAATATAACCAATGAAAGAAATAGGACCATAGATGAATTTCCTTACCTTAAAGTCTTATTCTCCACCCAAGTTTACAACCAAAATTAGCTACTTGAAAAGCAATATCTCTCTCTTTTCCCTTTCTCTTCAATTTGGCCAAGCAAGAACAAAGAGAGCTCTGGGCTTTTATTTATTTGGTGTTCTCTCCTCCAAATGGCAGCCAAGAGAGGTTAAGATGTGATGGTGTAAGTGTTGATTTCCCATTGGTACACTTAAGTGGGAAAATGGCTAATTCTCATTGGTCCAAATGTCTCTTTCTTTTATTTATTTAAAACCCAAGCCCTTGGACTTTCTTTTAATTATATTTTGGCCCCTCAACCTCCCTGTGCTGAAATTTTATGGTCTAATATGTGAAAAGACTAAAATACCCTCCGGCGATTACTCGTTCGTAACTTTTAAACCGCGCACTTCCGCCAAATGCCGTGGTACACTTTTTGACTTAGTTTTTCCTCTAATTTTCATTTTTGAGATCCATTATTACTTTTGAGACACTTTTGAAAATGACCATGATGCCCCTGGTAAAAATTCCCTATATCTTCCAAACCGTGCGTTTTCGGGAAAAACCGTGTCACGCCATTGCTACCCGATTTTTCTCTACTTTCCATTTTTGGAGTCTGTTATATGCACTATTAAGGACCTCAAGAATAACTTTTGGTAATTACAGTCACCTCCACAAAACTTTGCAATCTTTTCAAATAAGTCCTTTCAGTTCTACAGAACTTCCCTTCACTTCGTGCTCTTGAGTAGCTTCTCGGGATGGTTCCTCTTACTGTACATGGACGTACTGTGCATATGTATAAGTTGGGTCATGGCATTTCTTCCCCTCTGTTAGACAAATGATCTTAATTTTGATCCTTGACAACTCAAATGGATGATCTATTTTAACTTGTGTTTGAGAAAGCTTGTTGCAGGATTAGGTTGCTTCAATTAAAGGTGAACAGAACAAGTATAGCGGTCGCACCTCAACTGAATACGACCGCTCCATGCAATTACAGAATGAAACCTTGTCACAGTAGGTTTCGCGGTCAGAAGTTCGACCATAGTCGCGACCGCTCATACATAATAGCGACCGTCCTAATATTTGCCCTACCGCTACTCAAGGAACTTAAATCATTACAATCACAGTAAGGTTCGCGGTGACAAGAACGGTGAATGATTCGACCTCGCTTACCACTTTAGCGACCGCCCCATTCAGAGTCGCGACCGCCCAACAATTCAAGAAGAAATTGCTCAAAGAGACAGTAGTGTTCGCGTCCTCAGGTGCGTCCAGAAGTTCGACGCGAGAATGTGAGTTCGACCGCGAAAACCTACCAAGGGCGACCGCGAAGATTCAAATTATGGCGGACATCTCTTTTGCTCTGTCAGAAAGTGACACGTGACATGACCGTTGTAAACCCACTTCAATATTCAAAAAGGGCGACCGCACCTATGCTTGGCGCGACCGTCCCGACAAACACAGCATGGGCAAGAAACGGTCCGACAAAAACATCATGGGCAAGATTCCAGCTGTAGAGCACTAAAATTCGACCGTTGAACTTTTTCAAAAGTAGCGACCGTCCCTGGTTAAAAGGACGACCGCGTGAAGCATGAGCGCGACCATCCTTGTATGAAGGGCGACCGCTAAGTGCTTCGGACAGTTTAAGTAAAGAAGGTCTAATCTGCCAAGACTTTATTCTAAACAGCAATAACGGCTAGTAAGACCACATTGGCTATAAATACAATGTTTCCATGAGAAAACAAAGAGATAACATTATTAAGAAAAGATTTTCATAGCCAAGCAACAAATTTCCTTTTGCTTAAACTTGTATTTGAATTGTTATGAATGTTAGGTGTTAGCATTGAAAACACCATTGTATAAGTTTGAGTGTAAGCTTGGGAAACACTTAGGTTGAGAGAGTGAGCCTTGTAAAACTCTTGTTTGGGTTGTAAGTGTGAGCCTAAGAAAAACACTTGTAAAGTTGGAAGTGAGCTTGTGAAAACTTCAAAGACTAGTGGAACCTTAACAAGTTGTTAAGGAAGTGGATGTAGGATTGAAGTAAATCCGAACCACTATAAATCTTGTGTGTTCTTACCTTCCTCCATTACTCAACCAACTCTCTATTCCGCATTTCTTGTTTGTTGAGTTTTTTAAATTGTCATTATTTCTTGACGAAACCAATTCACCCCCCCCCCTCTTGGTTGCCATCTTGGGACAACACCCTCTAAAATTTAGGCTTTGTCCCGAAGCTTGTCAGTTGTAAACAAGTGCGGGTATTGCTGCTTCATAGTTTCTTCTCTTTCCCAGGTTGCCTCTTCTACCTTATGATTTCTCCACAATACCTTAACCAGAGGAAATTTCTTATTTCTCAATTCTTTAACCTCTCGTGCCAAAATCTTCACTGGCTCCTCTTCATAGGTCAAATCGGCCTGGACCTCAATATCTTGTGTCTTGATGACGTGTGCAGGGTCTGAACGATATCGTCGTAACATTGAAACATGAAAAACATTATGTATCCTGTCCAGTTCGGGTGGTAGGGCTAGCCGATAAGCTACTGGGCCTATACGTTCGATGACTTCGTACGGTCCAATGAATTTGGGACTTAACTTGCCTTTCTGCTTAAATCTCAGAACTTTCTTCCATGGAGAAACTTTAAGGAAAACTTTGTCCCCTACTGCAAATTCTATGTCTTTTCGTTTCAGGTCTGTGTACAACTTCTGTCTATCTGATGCAACCTTTAGTCTGTCTCGAATGATGTCCACTTTCTCCTGAGTCTCCTTCACAATGTCGGGTCCAAGAACTTTTTCCTCACTTAGTTCTGTCCAACATACTAGCATTCTGCACTTTCTTCCGTACAATGCTTCATAGGGTGCCATCTGTATGCTTGATTGGTACCTGTTGTTATATGCGAATTCCATTAGGCTTAGGTACTTATCCCAGCTGGCTTTAAACTCCATAAAACGCGCTCTCAACATGTCCTCCAAAATCTGAATTACTCTTTCAGATTGCCCATCCGTTTGAGGATGGAAAGCGGTGCTATAGCTTTCTTGGGTTCCGAGGGCTGTTTGGAGCTTTCTCCAAAAGTTCGAAGTGAACCGTGGATCTCTGTCCGAAATAATAGATGTCGGGACTCCATGGAATCGTACAATCTCTTTGACGTATATTTCTGCCAACTTATCCATTGAATAGTCCATTCGTACAGGCAGAAAATGAGCTGACTTAGTTAATCGATCGACAATTACCCATACAGCGTCATGTTTATCTCTCGTCATTGGCAGTCCTGTGACAAAATCCATAGTGATGCGATCCCATTTCCATGTCAGAATTGTAATTGGCTGTAATAGTCCTAATGGTACTTGATGTTCTGCTTTCACTTGCTAGCATGTCAAACACTTAGTTACGAAATCTACGATGTCTCGCTTCATTCCTGGCCACCAATAGAATTTCTTCAAGTCTTGGTACATTTTTGTAGCCCCTGGGTGCATTGCGTAAGGACTATTGTGGGCTTCCTGAAGAATCTTCTTCTTTATATCTCTTGTTGCTGGTATTACTGTCCGACTTTCGTAATATAACCTGCCGTCTTTTGAAATTTGAAACTTTGTACTTTTTCCTTCTTGTACTTGGTTGGTCCATTTTTGGACTTGTTTATCTTTTTTTTTTGTGCTTGGTGGATTTCCTGAAAAAGCGTGGGTCGTGTTTGCATTTCTGCTAGCAGTGCTCCTTCTTCTGTTCGTCTCAAACTGATCCTCATAGCACTTAAGGCTTGCATTGATTTCCTACTAAGTGTGTCGGCCACGACGTTCGCCTTTCTTGGATGATAGTTTATGACATAGTCATAATTCTCCAAAATTTGGATCCATTTCCTTTGTCGTAAATTGAGGTCCTTTTGTGTTGGCAGATACTTCAAGCTTTTGTGATCCGTATAAATGTAACATTTTTCTCCATACAGATAATGTCTCCATGTCTTGAATGCCAATACAATAGCCGCCAATTTTAAGTCATCTGTTGGATAATTCTTCTCGTATGGTTTAAGTTGCCGGGAAACATACGCGACCACTTTATCTTCTTGCATGAGTACACAACCTAGGCCAATGTGCGATGCATCGCTGTATATCACAAAGTCCTTACAGGACACTGGTTGCGTGAGTATCGGGGCATTTGTTAACTTCTCTTTCAGATTCTCAAAGCTTCTTTGACATTCATCTTTCCACTGAAATCTAGCATTCTTCTGAAGCAACTTGGTCATTGGGGCGGCGATAATGGAAAATCCTTTCACAAATCGTCGATAGTATCCTGCCAATCCTAGGAAACTTCTCACTTCTGTTACTGTCCTTAGCGGTTTCCAATCCAAAATATATTCTATTTTCTTAGGATCCACTCTGATGCCCTTAGCAGATACAATGTGTCCCAAGAATGTCACTTCTTCTAGCCAAAATTCACACTTACTGAGCTTGGCATATAGTTTTTTTCTCTCAATGTTTACAATACAATGCGGAGGTGTCGATCGTACTCTTCTTTGTTCTTTGAATAAACAAGAATGTCGTCTATAAACACCACTGCGAATTGGTCGAGGTACGAATGGAAAATTCGATTCATCAAATCCATAAATACTGCTGGTGTGTTTGTAAGCCCAAAAGGCATTACAAGAAACTCATAATGTCCGTACCGAGTTCTAAAAGCAGTCTTTGGAATATCCTCCTCCTTAATTGGCAGCTGATGGTATCCCAATCGGAGATCTATCTTTGAAAATACACTGGCTCCTCTGAGTTGATCGAATAAATCATCAATGCATGGTAGTGGATACTTGTTCTTGATTGTGAGCTTGTTCAACTGTCGATAATCCACGCATAGCCTTAAGGATCCATCCTTCTTCTTGATGAAAAGTATCGGTGCGCCCCATGGGGAAACGCTTGGTCGTATAAAGCCTTTGTCGAGTAGCTCTTGTAATTGCATCTTCAATTCCTTGAGTTCCTCTGGCGCCATTCGGTATGGGGCAATCGACACTAGTGCAGCTCCCGGATAAACATCTATGGTGAATTCCACTTCTCTCTTAGGTGGTAGTCCGGGTAGCTCATCTGGGAAAACATCAGGAAAATCACGCACCGTCGGTATGTCTTGGATCTTAGTAGCATCTTTCTTTGCTTCCATGGAACTTACTAAATATGCCTCGCATCCCTTTTGTATTAGATTCCTTGCCGTCACTGCCAATATTATGTTGTTCAAATAATCGCCTCTTTTTCCGACATCTGTCACTTCCTCTCCGCGAGGGGTATGGAGCGTCACCCATTTCTTCTCACAGTCAACTATTGCTTTATGCTTTGCTAACCAGTTCATTCCTAAAATTATGTCAAATTCCCAAAATGGTAATTCCATCAAATTTCCAGGAAATATGTTTCCGTGTATCTCTATAGGGCATTCTTTGATTACTTTGTTCGTAACTACTTCATCTCCTATAGGGTTTGTAACTAGTATACCGGACTTGACATATTCTACTGGTAATCCTTCTAAATTCTCACTATGCATGCATATGTACGAATGTGTGGATCCGGGATCAATTAAAGCATGTACAGGTTTGCTGAACATATAAAAAGTACCAACAATGATGTCCGGTGCTTCTTCTTCTTCTCGGGTTCTCATCGCATATACGCTTGCTGGTGCACTTGTACTAGGCTGGTTAACAGTCTCTGATTGTGCCTTTTGAAAATTTGGATTACCCCCTCTTCCTCTACCTCGGCCTCTGCCAAAGGTAGGCTGTGACCTCTCCGTTGGTGCAGGAGTATTCATCTGTATTTTAGGGCAGTTCACCTTTATATGGTCTGGTGCTCCACATTCCCAGCATCCTTCGGTTAAATACCAACATTCACCCCCATGTCTTCGTCCACAATGCTCACATAGAGGAAAAGTATATCCTTCAAAACCCGTGTTTCTTCCAAATCCTCCACTAATTCCTGGATTGTTACTTCTTCCTCTGCCTCTACTTAATCCTCTTCCGAAGCCTCTTCCAAACGACCCCGGTGCACTGGCTACAGATGTTTGATAACTCATACCTCGGCCTGACCTCTGATTCTGAGATCGTCGGCCTTGTGGTATAGAACTACTTCCTCCCATGAATCTCTTTCGGGCCTGCTGAGGTCCTCCCGGGCCTCAAGTTTGCGTCCTTTTTTGCTGCATGCTCTGATGCCTATTCCTCTCATCCACTTGTACGTTTTCAACGTCCAAAGCCTTTGCAACAAACTTGGAAAATTCTGATATATCTATGGCTTGTTTCTCACTTGTGCTGGCCCGAGAATAAGGTTTAGGACCTAAAGCAATTTAGCTGGTTGCTTCGAATCACTCATCCTCACTCCTGTTATCAATACCACAATATTACTAATAAGCATCATAAACATACACATCAGCTTATTAAAATTCCCTTCCTAAACCTATGTGTCATGCATTCACAGTTTGATTCAACTAACTACCCAGAATCGACTAAACCTGGCTCTGATACCACTAAATGTAACACCCCATCTTAGCTTATGTTTATAGACCAAGATGGAATGCTATTTTATGATATTCGAGTCTTGGTTCTATACTTAGTCAATTTATAATACACATTTTACAAGAATTTTGCCAGAGTTTCCCCTATAATTGGTGGACCCAAGTGTCGCCAAAACTGATTTTTTTTATTTAATGAAAACATTTTTTTATCTCAACCAATCAATCTCAATCAATCTCAAGCACTTCTATAGTCGACCTCCTTATATCCTCCACCAAAACCTGCATTAAAATTTCACCCTTCTACACACATATCCATACACACTAATTCATACCAACATACAGTAGTTAATATACTTAGCACACGTACTTTGGTCTTTTACTAGTCATACATACAATTCTTAGTTTACGCTAACATATGTACATGCCATTCTAGTTACATTACTTATAATAACTTTCTATCCGAAAAGTTGCCAACACCAGCTGCTCGGGACACTGCAGAAAACAGCTTCTCGCTCAACCTACGAGTTTAGAAAAAGAAAACTAAACTCTCTAAGTGTTTGCTTAGTGGGTACTTAAATCATTGCATTAAATAAATAGATTAAAAGAGTAATTAAATAAAAACATATATTTGAATACTTTAAATCAATGAATAAGATCTAAACATAATGATAAAATATTAAATCCCATATTCTGAATTTAGAAATTACTTGTTTTGCTTTTATCAATTTAGGTGCTCTACTGGTTTAACAGAACATCAACGAATAAGGCACGGGTCATGATAAATATATCTCGTCATGGTGAGATATTACAGGATGATATGCGTCATGGTGCATATTTCATCATCCTTCATCATAATTCTTGCACGTGTGCTAATAGCCATTGTTCATTGAATCATTGATCATGTCATTGTAATCATCGGCCTTCAGCCGGAATATCATGTCATGTCATGAGCAGTACTGCAATAATAGTATGATGCATCATACCCTTATCTCAAGGGTTCTGTCATAACCAAGTAGAGCGTAAACAATTTATTAATTAATTTGATCATGATATTCAATAAGCCATGATTTTTCCATAATGCATGTATTGTCGGAATAGCTTGTCATGATGCATTTCTGATAATTTCCAATTCTCCTTCATGTCATTTTATATGATTTAACATCAATCCATATCATAATATTCAAGTTTTAACACATTTAGAAAAAAAATGACCAAATGAATAGTGGCACGGCGCGTAAAATCGGCAACACAATGGCGCGCGTCAACTAAATGGTAAAATCTGTTTTTACTGCTGAAAATCAGTCAACTTTGGCAACAGTTTTGAATGAGTAAACAAACTTATTTTTTGCTGAATTTTTGCAGGAAAACACTTTCATAAGTTAACCAAAGAATTATAAATGTTATTATCATCGATTTTGTTGTCAAGTACCTTACCACTTCTTAGAATAGTGATTGCTTTGGCCTGCTCTGGTTGGCTTGAAGTTGATTAGCCAATTGACCCACTTGAGTTTCCACCTTCTTAAGTGATGCTTCCAAAGAGTCAAACCGCTTGTTGTTCATTGTTGCGCTCTAATTAACTCTACCAAAAAGCGTCACTCGCAAGTATACGAGGTAGCTGTAGCAAAGGTGATCACCCCAAGGTCGTCTCACAAGGAAGCTAAAGTAGCTAATTGATTATCATATTATAAATAACAAGTAATGAATAAATTTAGATTGCTATCAATTAAATAAAAGAGATTGATCGAAGTTTAAAACAAATAAAAGTACACTGGACTGATGTATTGATTCACTTCATAAAAAGGTCTAGGGTTTGCACTTCTCTACTACTTATATGTATGAACGGTTATTCCTCTTAACCAATTTAATTTCAAAGATTAAATCTCAAGCAACTCAATTAATCGAGTCAAGGAAATAAGCTCTCGCATTCAAACCTCTTTCAACTAATCTTGTTACAATTGAAATAATCTTTTTAATAGGTTATATCTCTAATTCATCTAAGTCCCAAATTGAATTGTTCCAGCATTAGACTTCATCTCTCGATTCATCATCTAATACCTAAAACACATAATTGGTGGCCAATCAATTATATAATACAATATTCCATTCAATCAAGGCTAAAGAAATCATAAAGTTAAGAGTAATAACCAATTCATACAATCATAGCAGATCCATACAAACCCTAGACTAGATCAAATTAGTTCATAATGCTATCAAACATACTCATCTCATTAATATTCAAAGAAATCAATTTAGACATGATAATATCCATAAATACAATTCCAATGAAAATAAAGAGATAAAGTTCGAGAACAAAACCAAGTTACAAAATCTTTGAAGCTTCTGAAGAATCTCTTGTTCAGAACTTGCTCGAAGAATGCATCAATGGCTAGAACAAATCTAATCTAAGCTAGATTAATCAAAGTGTAATCAAAATCAAAGAAAACAAGATATCAAAACCCTAAAACTCTCTTTGAAGGCTAAACAGCTCTCAAACTCTCAACCACCAACTCAAAACCCTAACTTTAATATTTATACGAAACCTCCGCGTGTCTTCATTAATCCATGAGTGACACGGCCAGGTTAAAGTAGACTTGGCCGTGTCTGAGGTCTTTGGTCCATGAGAGACACGGCCAGGTTGAAGGAGACACGGCCGTGTTGGAGGTGCAATGGAGGGACACGGCCACAAGCCTTGCCGTGTCCCTTGCTTGTGTTCACTTCTGTGTGATTTTCTTCTTTTCTTCTTTGGAGTGGTTGAGTGACACGGCCGTGTTGGAGGAAGCGTGGCCGTGTTGGACTATTTTGGAGGGACACGGCCATAAGCTTGGCTGTGTCCCTTGCTTGCGTCTTCTACTGCTTGATTTTCTTCCTTTTGCTTTGGACCTGAGTGAGACACGGCCAAGCTAACACAACTTGGCCGTGTTTGAGCTTCTTTGGAGGGACACAGCCACTGACTTGGCCATGTCCCCTGAGTGCGTCCACCTTTGTGTCTTAATCTTCCTCCTTAGCTTGGTATGGGACACGGCCACAAGCTTGGCTGTGTCCTCTGCATGTGTCAGCCACTTTTCATTTTTCCTTTTCTCTTGATTCCTTAGTTTTTTCCTTCCTTAGCATGGTTCCTTGCATATTTAACCTAAAACAAAACTTGAAACAAACTTTAAATAGGAATTAAATGAACATTAACCAACAAAACATAAACACACACTAAAAACTAGAACAAAAACAACATAAACATTGAAATAAACTAAAACTACCAAAATTAATAAAAACACTAAATAAACATATTAAAATTAACAAAATACTTAAAGAGAACAATAATTATCATAATAAATAAGACATAAATCTATAACAAAAACTAATAAAACAACTACCCCACACTTAAAACTTTGCTTGTCCTCAAGCAAATTCACATGGCATAAATTAAAAACTCAAACAACCTTAACTATAATTCCAGTATATAAGATGAAATCCTTTAAGACTCAGCCATAAATATTTGCAATTTCCTTCAATCAATATTTTCTTAACTCATTCATTAATCCAGACATACAAACCTTATCTCTCTTCTAAGTGTTTCACTCGATTTCAAAGGTTAATCACTCAAACCACTCATGACTGCATACTACCATAAACTTGCTTAATTATCCAATCTCCCTCACTGATTTTCTCAAGAAATAATCCGAAGGTCTTTCATTTGATGTAATGGGGCAAAGGTAAAGGTGTGAGAAAAGACATTTAAGCTGGAGCATCAAGAAATGGAGTATTTACATTAGACAATACTCTTGCTTAAGGAATTCATAACTCCCTCAAATGGCATACTCACAATCCATTAATACTTCACATACTTTCATACTTCAAGAAAAATAACGAGTCAACATTCCTCCAATGCTAGAAAATATATGGATTTTTGTATATATATATATATTTTATCTCTTTTTTTTCTTTTTCTTTTATTTTTATCATCATTCATTTATATATATATATACAAAATATAAACTTGCATGGAACATCTAGCTTAAAATGTAGAGGAAAAGAATAATCAACTCTTAATCCAATACAATGTGCAAAGTATGCATTTCAACCCCAAATAGCAATACCATTTTTTTTTACCCCACACTTTGAAATAAACCACCCTATTGTCATATAATAAGAACTCCATTCCTTAATGCAGGTATGATGATAATAAGAGAAAGTTGAGCTGTGAATTGTGTTGATCAAACAAGAAAAGGGTCAAAGGCTCAACTTGGCTCACTAAGGAATTCAATATTAAGGGAGGTCTTTTTAAGCTAAAGGGCTAACATAATTTGCCTTCATCATTTTAAAACTTGAGATTAAATCATAATTTGAGTTCAATTAGTATGCAAAAGCAAACTCTAGAGATGCAAAATCATGAAGGTGCGCACTTAAGAAAAGAAAATCATCTGATAATAATATCAAATTATGAGGCTCAAAACTCACACAGGTGGGTTCTCAAAGATTTATATGTCATAAATTGCCGAATGTGAAAATTGATCATGAATGAATTCAAATGCTAATCTCTATGCTGATACTAAAGTCTCAACTATAATGCTAGAATCATAGAAAAGACCAATAAGATTTTCAACAATTATGCCATGCACAACACACAATAAAACACACAAAGACAAATGAAACAAAAATTAAAGAAAAGCTTAAAGATTACCCCACACTTTAGAATTTACATTGTCCTCAATGGAAAACAATAATAATAAATAGAAAGAGTTAAGGGACAACCTGTCTTCCATCGTACCCTGGTGAGGCAAAACCCTAACCTTCCATCACAAACACAAAAGTTCAAAAACAAAAGTACAATATATAAAAAAAATAAAATATCCAAATATAAAATGTTAACATGAAAACAAAAACAAAAATAATAACAAAAAGACACTAAACACAATAAAGCAAGGAACTCAAAATCTATGGGAAAGGCTGGTGTGAAGATGATGCAACCGAGGGGTGTAGACTTAAAATCTTTGCAAGGTTGCTATTAATCTATTCCAACTGCTGCAAGACCTCAGCATGGTTATGGTCCACCTTGCCCTCCAGTCGATCTACCTTTCCCTCCAAGGCCTCAATCCTAATAAGCACCTCTTGATGTTCCGAGATCGGAGCATCCTCATCTAGATCAAGAGAATTCGAGTCGGACTCTTCTTGGACCCGTGCTCTCTTCTGCCTGTCCCCTGGTGCCTCTGGCTCAGTTGAAGCCATCATATAAGCTCCTTTTCTGTGAACCACCATGTGCATCTTCTCTCTTGTAGCTAAATCCAAAGAGTCATTACCCAAAATTCTAGTCATGCGACTAGTACTCGGGTCAAAATCCTCAACAAGGGCTACTGCTAATGTGGTAATCAACCCTCCAACACAAATTGCCCCCTTCCTTTTATTAGCCACAGTATCAAAAATATCGGCTAACCAATAGCCGGCACTAACAGACATTGCATTACAAGCACAATCCAGGAAAAATAGCTCACTCAATTCCACCACTCTCGGGCTCTCTTTCTGAGCAAAGAATCCGCAAGACATGAAACGATGCAAATACCTCAAAGCGGAATTTCTTAATTTAGATGCCTTGGCCGATTTGGCCACATAGGTCCCCGAGCCTAATGCTCCCCAAGCAAATTGTTGTTTAAATTCTTTAGGTACCGACCTTTCCCCATGCTGATGAAAACCATATATAGCATTCAATTGTTCAATATTAAGCATAAATGATTTACCCAGCAATTTAAAACTCATTCTAGTGCAGATTTTCTTATCATCTCTTTCAACCTTAAGAGATGTCAGAAATTCCAAAGTCAGCTCCTCAAACTGCAAAGGTCGCAAGGAGACTAGATTCTCCCACCCAAGAATTTGCACATAACGATAAAAATTAGTCCTAATTTGTAGAGCATCAAGTGATTCATCATTAACATACCTCGTCGGGAAAAAACCCCAAGCCAAAAGATTTGCTCTCTTCAAAGATGAAATTGATGAAGAGGAAGAAGCTCCTTCGGTTGTAGGCCTCTTCTTCTTGCGGTGTGAAACAATCTTTGTTCTTGGCATCTTGAGAAATCTGAAAAATTCAAACCAAAACTTGATCAAATCAAACTTTTATGAGAAAAGAAGAAGTTTTAATGGATTATTTCTAGTTTTGGTGAAGAAATTTGAGGTTTAATGGAGGATTTGGAGCTTGGAATCACAAAGAATGGAGTTTGCGAGAGAGAGAGAATGAGAGAGCGAGAGAGATGAACAAACAGGAAACTAGGGACTGAATGAGGAAAAAAAGTGAAAGAATCGTGTTTTTTAAAGTGAAAAAGTGAGAGACACGGCCAAGTTAGGGTTAACACGGCCGTGTCATGTGCTTTTTGAGGGACACGGCCAGTGACTTGGCCGTGTCCCATGGGCGTGTCTGCTACTGGAAGTAGAGGTGCAAAATAAAAAATCAAAGAGCAAATTGGTGAGGCTTGGCCGTGTCACTCACTGTGACAATTAGCAAAAACAAAACAAAATAAGAGAGTTTTCATGAGGCTTGGCCGTGTCCTATGTGACACGGCCAAGTTCCTTGGCCTTGTCTCCTTCTGCCACTTTTTAACTTTTTTATTTATTTATTTTATTTTATTTTATTTTATATCACCAATTATCAAAGAAATTGCAAACCTCTTCTCCGATCAACCCTGAAACACATTAGAAAGATAAAAACCGATCAAAGCACCCATTCCATTTATTTAGACTAAAAATAAAATCAAAACTTGCTGAATTTAAAATTACAACTATGAAAAAGAAATGCAAACTGATGGGTTGCCTCCCATTTAGCGCTTCTTTAATGTCATAAAGCTGGACATCACTGCAAGACTAGGGATCATGGATCACTACAAAAATATTCGGCATTTGCGACGGAAATCTGCGACGGACATGTTTCTGTGGCAAATTTGCTACGGATCTGCGACGGATTTGCGACGGAAGGACAAGTCAGAGGAATTTTGAGAAATTGGTCGCAAATCCGTTGCAAATCCGTCGCAGATCTGCAACGAAAATCATTCCGTCGCAAATAATCGTCGCAAAAGTTGGCGCGGAAACTTGGCGCGAGAAAGAAAACACTAAAAAAAGCAATTTGCGACGGAGATCTGCTACCGTCTATTGCCGTCGCAAATTTTACTATAAAAATATTCGGCATTTGCGATGAAAATCTGCGACGGACATGTTTCCGTCGCAAATTTGCTAAGGATCTGCAACGGATTTGCGACGTAAGGATGAGTCAGAGGAATTTTGAGAAATTGGTCGCAAATCCGTTGCAAATACGTCACAGATCTGCGATGAAAATCTGCGACGAAAAATTTTCGTCACAAATTTACGACGAAAATCTGCGACGGAAAATTTTTGTCACAAATTTGCGACGGATCTGCAACGGTTTTGTGACGGATAAACACAGTGAAGGAATTTTGAGGAAGCCGTCGCAAATCGGTTGCAAATTCGTAGTAAATCTGCGACGGTTGTCTGGTCGACGCAAATTTTCTTAAAACTCTCACTCTGCACTAATTTAATCCCCTACCCGGTGCTATAAGGCAGACAAAGATAAAACATTTAAGTGCAATTGTTCTGCAAGATTCATTGAATTTGAAATTAGTGCAGAGTGAGACAATCTTAAATTTTTTAGATTAGTGCAGAGTGAGATTCATTCAAGATTCTTTTAATTTTTTAAATTATTCATTAAATACCTGCGTTAAATAGTCTTAAATTCAACATATAACAATATAATTTTCATTAAATATATTAGATATGTGATGAAATCAAATGGAGTCAATGTAATGTTGATGTCATACTCAATTCTGCTAAAATATTTGAAGTGAAAATTATTTTGAGTTTCACAATCAATTCAATTTGCTTTATCATTAGAAAAATTATTTAATTTATTTTTTTACAACAAACCTCAGTTAAAATTATTGTGTTTAAATTCGAATTAAAAAATTATTATGGGCAAAGGTAAAATATTTTTAAAATTTTAGCCACTTTAATAATATTATAATGCATGGATTCTACTTGTATATTCTTCTAGACTAAAATCAAATTCAAAATCCTATGTAATAAAAAGAAAAAAAAATCAATATCTGAATGGTCACGCGACAAAGCCACAACAACAAATAGGAAATATCCACGTCGATCAAACACTGCGCCACCAAACTAATGACGAAGTCATAATGAATTAAAATTATAAACAGTATCTTCTTCCTTTTACTTTTCGTTTGCCATTTGTGATTGATCAGAAAGAAAAGAAACAATATTGAGAGAAAAATAAGCAGAAGAATGTAGATCTGTAAATCTCAAGAACCAAATTTGCCCTAACAATGTCTGCTTCACAAACCCTAGGAGGCTCAACTCGCTGCGGCAGAGTTCTTGGTCCTTCTCTCGACAAAATCGTTAAAAACGCTGCTTGGCGTAAACACTCTCACCTCGTTTCCACATGTAAATCTGCTCTCGATAAGCTTGAGTCTCTCTCCGATTCGATTTCTGATTCCAATTCTTATTCTCCTCTTCTCGGTTTTTCTTTTTCCGATGCCGAATTCTTTCTTCAACCATTAGTTCTCGCCTTAGGCTCTGCCTATGCTAAGGTTGTTGAGCCTGCACTCGAATGTACCTTCAAGCTATTCTCATTTGGCCTCATTCGTGGTGAGATCGATAACAATAACAATTCCAATGGTAATGTTAGTACTGTTGTTTTTAATTTGATTGAAAGTGTCTGTCAGGTCTGTGGGATTGGAGAGGAAGCTATAGAGCTTGCTGTGCTTAGAGTTTTTCTTGCTGCTGTTCGATCTCCTTGTGTTTTAATTCGTGGAGAGTGTTTGGTTCATCTTGTTAGGACTTGTTATAATGTGTATCTCGGTGGCTTGAATGGGACCAATCAGATCTGTGCTAAGTCTGTTCTTGCTCAAATTGTGCTCATTGTTTTTACCCGGGTTGAGGAGGATTCTATGGATGTTAGTGTTAAAACTATTTCTGTTAGTGAATTGTTGTTTTATGCTCTTGACTTTACTATTTCTTAAAGTTTCTGAATATTGATTGAGTCACTTAAATGTTAATTTGGGTTTTAGATATTTCTGGAGTCATGATATGTGTTGTAGTATATATAACATTTGGTTTCATCTTCTTCTTCTGCTACTCGACTGTTAGATGCCTTTTGTTTCTTTGAATGTCATATAGGAATAGCTAAAATGAAAAAAGTGGTCATCGGTTAACTAATTGTTTACTCTATATGCTGTAATGTAAAATAAATGTTGAAATTCTTCTTCCTGTGAGTTTCCTACAAAATTTGTTCATTATTAGTTTGAAGCTGGAAGCTCTAGTGCTATAATCTAACCATTCAGGCATCATTCTGCTCTATTTTGCAGTAAATATGGAGATACAAGAACAAAGAGTGAAAAACACTGCTGCTGTTACAGATCTGAAGCCCCCACCAGCTGAAAAATTGGTGGTTGAGAGGTTGCAGGGGAATTCTGGATCTGTAAAGAGAATGAAGTCATCAATCACTGCTATTTCATATACTGTTGCTTCTCTGCAAACAGCAACAAATAGTTTTAGTCAAGAGTTTCTGATTGGTGAAGGTTCTCTTGGTCGTGTTTACAGAGGAGATTTTCCTAATGTAAAGGTAATTTTCTTGGTAATTCCATATAAAATCATGTGTTCTTGTGGTTCATGTTGTTCTTCTATGTGTCTCTTACTTTGGGCCATAATGGCTATTAGTGTTTTATATGTTCTGGGAGATTCTACCCTATGGTGCAGACTATTGTAAAAATTATGTTTTATCCCTGAATATTTTTCTCAACTGTAATTTGAGCATGATGTTCTTCTATGTATTTATTGTTCTAAAGTGTTAATCACTTTTTCCTAAGTTAAAGTGCAGAGACAAGTACGTTAAATGTTTGTTATGAGGTTATGTTATACTGCTTCTTTTACCAATGTTGGACTACAAGCCTCCCTTTCCATTTCTCTTACCAATTTGGATAATGCACTGGACATACACAGTAAAGAGGGGATTACTATCATTTAACTCACTTCAGTTCTTTTCTTGTGAACTATGCATGTCGTAATGAAGCCTTTTTGAAGTGTGTGTCTTTATTTATTTGTTTGGATATTTTTGAGTTGTGTCCCAATATGAATTAATCAATTTATGTGCTATTGATGTAGACAATGGCTATTAAGAAGATCGACAATGCAGCACTTTCATTGCAGGAGGAAGATAACTTTCTCGAAGTTGTTTCAAATATGTCTCGTTTGAGGCACCCTAATATTGTTTCCCTGTTAGAATACTGTGCAGAGCATGGGTAGCGTCTTTTGGTTTATGAATATATTGGAAGTGGAAGTCTGCATGATATGTTACATTTTGCTGAAGATGGCAGTAAGACACTATCTTGGAATGAAATTATTTTGCATAATGGCAGTAAGACCTATTTCCGAGTCTCTGAACTTTTTGATGAAATGAGATGAGGCATGATTGTAGAAGGCAAGGCAACACTCAGAATGAAGCAAGATATGCAGAGTGATAATTATAATATGTATGACCTCATTGCTTATAGAATCAAGGCAAGTGTTATCAGATAAATATAATTTATTGTTCAACTTGTTCAGTTTTTGCATGTATTTAATGGTTTTGCTTTCATTGTCCAGTTTACTCCTCATCCACATTCAGGAGACAAGTGGTGTATCTATCCAAGCTATGATTATGCACATTGCATCGTGGATTCGCTTGAGAATATCACTCACTTGGTACATCATATTTGTCCTTTATGGTTTCTACATATGCTATTCTAATTTTGTAGTTGTTCTTTAAGTTTTTCTATATTTATTTCCTGTGTACTGTTTAGGCAACTGAGATCTGTTTCCAGAGATGGTGTGAGGAACAAACTTTATGGTTTAGTTAAGATTTACACAAAATTTCTGGATAATTATTATCTCAATAACAAGATGTTATAACTGTGATTAATATGATAAGGCTTCTAATTTCAATTCTAAGTTAAGGTTTCATGTATGAGTTCCAAGTTCCAAAGTAGGCAGTTGGTTGATTTCTGTATATATATGCTTTTGCTATTATTTTGGGTTCTGTTTTATCTTACTCCTAATGTTTTGTTGTATCTTGTGCAGCTATGTATGCTGGAATTTGAGACGAGACGTGCTTCCTATTACTGGTTGTTACATGCGTTGGGCATTTATCAGCCATATGTGTGGGAATACTCACGGTTGAATGTTACAAACACTGTGATGTCAAAGCGTAAAGTGAGCAAGCATACTTGGCACTCTTGTTTGGAAGGCATGAAATTTGATTTTGTTGTGCCATTTTACAGTAAACCTTAGTATTGTTGTGCATGCTATGCTGTTGCAGTTAAATTTCTTGGTGACCAAGAACCATGTTGATGGCGGGATCTTGGCTCGATAACGGTTTATTCTCTCTATTCATTTTCTTTGTGGTTTTTTTGGAGGTTTCATTTTGGAAGAAAATCAAGTTTCTAAGAGAGAGAAATGCTGGGGCGAGAAGAGCATAGTAAGGAGAAAATGTAACATGATGGTTTCTTTGGTTAAGCTTTGAGATAAAATTGCAACAGCCAAGTAGAAGCCAACCTTGTACAAATAAACACATCTGGTTTTGCTTTGGAAAAGCTAATAGCTGTTACTAGGACGGCTAACTGAACCTTCTAGATGGGCTCCAACAGAACCAACCCCACCAGCAGAAGATCAAGTAACAGAAGAACATCCAGATGATGACTAGTTTATGCCTTCGGCTTAGTTTTTACTTTTGAAAGTGTTCATATTTTAATACTTTGAAATGTTTAAAACTTATATATTGTAATGACTTTTGAGTTATGTTAGTTTAACTAACTATTGCATTTTATATCAATGAAAAATTATTTTGAAAATTGGTGTAAATTTAGATTTATGTAATTAAATTGTAAATATTATTACTATAGGTGTGTATTTTATATATAAAATCCATATAATGACACAAAACAGTCTGCGACGGAATCTGCGACGGACAGTCTGCGACAGAATTTGCGACGAAATTTGTGACGGAAAACACCACGGCATATATATACTCCAGAACATCTGCGACGGCCTTTGTGACGGATTTGCGACGACTTTTGCTACAAAATCTGCGACGAAAAATCTGCAACGACAATCTGCGACGAAATCTGCGACGAAATCTGCGACGGAATACTATGACCTTGAAAATGGCGGGAAGATAAATCTGCGACGGCCTAGTGGTCGCAAATCGGTCGCAATTTGCGACGGCCTGTCGCAAAATTGAAAATTGCGACGCCTTTTTTATTAACGGATCATATCCGTCGCAGATCGGTCGCAAATCTTGATTTGCGACGGATCTGCGACCGATCTGCGACGGATTCTGTCCGTCGCAGATAGCGTTTTTTTTTTGTAGTGGATCAAAGTGTTGTCAATGATCCTCACTTCATGAAATCCTTCTTTATATGGTTTAACTCTCTGTCGATTTACTTTAAAAGTCTTATTGGTTCGAGAGTTAAGCAATTCAATGGCACCAGAAGGACATACCTTTGTTATCTCGAAAGGACCACTCCATCGAGACTTGAGTTTACCTGGAAATAGACGGAGTCGAGAATTAAAAAGTAAAACTTTCATACCTGGACTCAGTGTCTGTCGCACAATAAATCTGTCATGAAGTGCTTTAGTGCGATCCTTATAGTTCCTCGAGCTCTCATATGCCTTTGGGTTAAGGCACCTTTGGGTCTCCCTCACTGGTTTAGCCCCCTCTTCTAAGGTCAGTTTCAGCTCCAATTTATCTGGGGAACCTGTCTGTAAGAAAACATCTGAAACAACTGCTTCAACACAATTAATTAAAGAACAATCCTCATATAAAGCAGTTGTAGGAATGGGAGAAGTGTTAAAAATAGAAAAATCAATAGTTTGACCCAAGACAGACATTGATAATTTACCATTTTTAACATCTATTAAAGTGTTGGTAGTAGCCATAAAAGGCCTACCCAGCAAAATAGTGTGTGCTGATGGTGTAGGGTTACTTCCTTCCACGTCAAGAACTATGAAGTCCATAGGTACTATCAACCCTCTAACCTTAACTAACACATCTTCTATAACCCCTTTCCGGAATCTAAGAGATCTATCAACTAATTGCAACACCATTTTGGTTGGTTTAAGTTCCCCTAGTTCTAATTCTTTATACACAGAATAAGGCATCAAATTTAAACTTGCTCCTAGATCACACATGCCTTCAGTCCCCTTTCCATTCCCCACGGTAATTTGAATTATAAAGCTACCAGGATCCTTTAGCTTCGGAGGTAGTTTATGCTGCAGAATAGCACTAGCTACCTCTGAAACTATCACCTTTTCATTCGGCTCATACCTCTTTTTCTTGGTGATCAGCTCCTTGAAGAATTTGGCATAAGCCGGCATGTTCTTTATTGCTTCAAGTAGAGGTAAGTTAATACTTTCCTTGGACAGCATGTTGAAGATGTTAGAAAATTGCTTATCTTTTTTATCACCCTTCAACCTGCTGGGGAATGGTATAGGTGACCGGTATGGATTGTTTGCCTTATGTAAATCTATTGAAGGGGATTTCTCCGTTGATCTTTCTCCAGCATCTTTGTTCTCTGGTTCTCCTTCCTTCTTGTTCTCTTGGTCACCTGAATTCACAGAATTATTTTCAACATTAGTGTTAATTACCTTACCACTTCTAAGAACAGTCACTGATTGTGCCTGCTCAGGCTGACTTGGGAATTTCCCCTTTTGTTGAATCTGCATCTGTTGTGCAAGTTGTCCCACTTGAGTCTCCACTTTCTTAAAAGATGCTTCTAAGGAATCCAGCCTCTTGTTGGTCATCTCTTGATTTTTAGCACTGACTTGGATGAAAGCTTGTAAACTTTCCTCCAAACTCTCTATCTTAGACTGCCCTTGATTTGAGGATTGGCCCTGCTGTTAGTTCTGTCTCTAGAGCAAATCGAAAGGCTGCTGAGAATTATTTGTTGCCCAGGAAAATTTAGGATGATTCCGCCAACCAGGATTATAAGTATTCGAATAAGGATCATTCCTGGCCCTTGGTTGAAATCCCCCCATATCATTGACTTGTTCAGCTTCATTCCCATATGACTCATATGCGGAGGGGCAAATATTTGCTCCATGCCCAAGAGTTCCACAAATTCCACAAATTTCTTGAGTGGATGAAGGAGAATTGTTTTTCTTATTCAGCATCTGCACTTGCCTTGCCAATTCAGCTATCTGATTGACCATCTCACTATTAGCTTCCAGTTGATTCACCCCTTTACTTCTTCCCCTTACACTTTTCTGTTGAGAATTAGCTCCCAACATCTCAAAAATCTCATAAGTTTCATCAGCTGTCTTTTCTCCCATAGCTCCCCAGCTGCGTTATCAACAGTGTTCTGAAATTGCTGGGTTAGACCATCATAGAAAAACTGATTAAGAAGTTGAAGTGGGTAGTGATGATGTGGACACTGGATCAATAACATTTTAAATCTGTCCCAAGCCTCATGAAATGGCTCTCCATCAAATTGAGTGAATGTAGCAATCTTCTCTCTCAACTCGGCTGTCTTCTGATGTGAATAAAACTTGCCCATAAACTTGTTATAAACTTGCTCCCAAGTTGTCAAAGAATTTTTGGGCAACATCATAAGCCAGCTCTTTGCCCTATCCTTCAATGTATACGGGAAATATCTCATCCTCAACTGGTCCTCTATTAGTCCTCTTAATGGAAAAGTGTTGAGGGTAGAATAAAAATCCCGAATAAAGTTCAAAGGATCTTCATTTGGAACTCCATAGAATGATGGCAGCATGTTGTAATGGATGTTCTTCAACTCATAATTTCTTGCTGCATCTGTCAGTCTTATGCAAGAGGTGGAAGTTCCAATGACAGGTCTAGCAAAATCTCTCATAGTCCTTTGTCTTTTTTCTGCCATTTTAACAAATTGTGCAGATTCTGACTCAAAATCAGAAGTGTCTTCCTCGGTATCAAATCCGGTATATAGCTCAAACTCTTCTCTGCTCCTTTTCACTCTCTGAATTTCTAGAATAAATGGATGTAGCTCTCCTTCGAGTGATCTCCTGCCTTGCATAAACAGAATTTCTAGAACAAAAGAATTATTAAAAGCAAAAGACAAAATAAAATCAAAAGTAAACAATCAAAAATAATCTAAGGTATTTTTGCCTAATAAACAATTACGCCAATTAGCTTCCCCGGCAGCGGCGCCAAAAACTTGTTGCGCTCTAATTAACTCTACCACAAAGCGTCACTCGCAAGTATACGAGGTAGCTGTAGCAAAGGTGATCACCCCAAGGTCGTCTCACAAGGAAGCTAAAGTAGCTAATTGATTATCAGATTATAAATAACAAGTAATTAATAAATTTAGATTGCTATCAATTAAAGAAAAGAGATTGATCAAAGTTTAAAACAAATAAAAGTAAACTGGACTGATGTATTGATTCACTTAATAGAAAGGTCTAGGGTTTGCACTTCTCTACTACTTATATGTATGAACGGTTATTCCTCTTAACCAATTTAATTTCAAAGATTAAATCTCAAGCAACTCAATTAATCGAGTCAAGGAAATAAGCTCTCGCATTCAAACCTCTTTCAACTAATCTTGTTACAATTGAAATAATCTTTTTAATAGGTTATATCTCTAATTCACCTAAGTCCCAAATTGAATTGTTCCAGCATTAGACTTCATCTCTCGATTCATCATCTAATACCTAAAACACATAATTGGTGGCCAATCAATTATATAATACAATATTCCATTCAATCAAGGCTAAAGAAATCATAAAGTTAAGAGTAATAACCAATTCATACAATCATAGCAGATCCATACAAACCCTAGACTAGATCAAATTAGTTCATAATGCTATCAAACATACTCATCTCATTAATATTCAAAGAAATCAATTTAGACATGATAATATCCATAAATACAATTCCAATGAAAATAAAGAGATAAAGTTCAAGAACAAAACCAAGTTACAAACTCCTTGAAGCTTCTGAAGAATCTCTTGTTCAGAACTTGCTTGAAGAATGCATCAATGGCTAGAACAAATCTAATCTAAGCTAGATTAATCAAAGTGTAATCAAAATCAAAGAAAACAAGATATCAAAACCCTAAAACTCTCTTTGACGGCTAAACAGCGCTCAAACTCTCAACCACCAACTCAAAACCCTAACTTTAATATTTATACGAAACCTCCACGCGTCTTCATTAATCCATGAGTGACACGGCCAGGTTGAAGTAGACTTGGCCGTGTCTGAGGTCTTTGGTCCATGAGAGACACGGCCAGGTTGAAGGAGACACGGCCGTGTTGGAGGTGCAATGGAGGGACACGGCCACAAGCCTTGCCGTGTCCCTTGCTTGTGTTCGCTTCTGTGTGATTTTCTTCTTTTCTTCTTTGGAGTGGTTGAGTGACACGGCCGTGTTGGAGGAAGCTTGGCTGTGTTGGACTATTTTGGAGGGACACGGCCACAAGCTTGGCCGTGTCCCTTGCTTGTGTCTTCTACTCCTTGATTTTCTTCCTTTTGCTTTGGACCTGAGTGAGACACGGCCAAGCTAACACAACTTGGCCGTGTTTGAGCTTCTTTAGAGGGACACGGCCACTGACTTGGCCGTGTCCCCTGAGTGTGTCCACCTCTATCTCTTAATCTTCCTCCTTAGCTTGGTATGGGACACGGCCACAAGCTTGGCCGTGTCCTCTGCATGTGTCAGCCACTGTCCATTTTTCATTTTCTCTTGATTCCTAAGTTTTTTTCTTCCTTAGCATGGTTCCTTGCATATTTAACCTAAAACAAAACTTGAAACAAACTATAAACAAGAATTAAATGAACATTAACCAACAAAACATAAACACACACTAAAAACTAGAACAAAAACAACATAAACACTGAAATAAACTAAAACTACCAAAATTAATAAAAACACTAAATAAACATATTAAAACTAACAAAATACCTAAAGAGAACAATAATTATCATAATAAATAAGACATCTATAACAAAAACTAATAAAACATTCATTTCTTAATTTTGAGTGCTTACATGAATGAAAGCATTCAAATTGTCTTCAAATGAAGGTTTCTTGACTTGCTCTAGATTTGAGGTTTGCCCTTGAAATTGGGGACCTCTTTGATAAGGTTGGAAAGGTTGTTGAGGTGGAGCATGTTGTTGATTTTTCCATGAAAAATTAGGGTGATTCCTCTAACCAGGGTTATAAGAATTTGAGTATGGGTCATTCCTACCCCTTTATTGGAACCCTTCAAAAGAAAAGGCTTGTTCTTGGTCTTCTTGGAATGGATCAAAATTTGAAGGGCACACATTTGCTTGATGGCCTACAAGACCGTATGATGCGCATGACTCTTGGCTTGGTCCTGGTAAGTTTCCTTTAGCATTTAACAATTTCACTTGTCTTGTCAATTCTGCAATTTACCTTGCCATTTCTGAGTTTGCACTTATCTCGTGTGCTCCTCTTCTCCTTTCCCCAATACTCTTTTGTTGGGAATTTTCTCCCAACATTCCGAACAATGCAACCATTTCTGCAGCTATCCTTTTACCCATTGCTCCTCCTGCTACATTATCCACTGTGTTTTGACATTATTAAGTTATCCCATCATAGAAGAATTAATGATGAGGGCACTGAAACAATAAAGATTTGAAGCTATCCCACTCCTCATAAAATGGTTCTCCATCAAATTGGGTGAAAGTTACAATACTCCCCCTAAGCTCCTTGGTCTTTTGGCGTGAATAAAATTTTTCCATAAATTTGTTGTAAACCTCTGTCCATGTGGTTAAGGAATTCTCCGATAAAGTCATCAACCACGCTTTTGCTCTGTCGTTTAAACTATATGAGAAACATCTCATCTTAAGTTCATATTCTGTTAGTGCTTGCAAAGGGAATGTATGCAATGTTATATAAAAATCCTAAATGAAGTTGAGAGGATCTTCATTCGGTAATCCATGGAAGGATGGCAGCATACTATAGTGAGTATTTTTTAGTTCATAATTTCTTGCTGCGTTGCTCAACCGGATACAAGATGTGGTCACTCCGATGATCGATCAGGCAACCTCCTTCATAGGTGGTTCTTGTGCATCACCCATCTCTATTTCTATGTTCTCTTCAAACTGCTCATCGATATCTTCCCTTTCTTGCTCAATAGGATTCGGTCCCTCGGGTCTTGGAGGTTTATGGATATTATCTATAAATGGAGCAAGTTCGTTTCCTTGAGACCTTCGTCCGTGCATAAATCACCTAAGCAATTCAAAAAGAAACACTTTAAATGATTTAATAAATAAAATAAAAGAATCAAACTATTAACAAAAATTGTCTTCCCCAGCAATGATGCCAAAAACTTATTGCGCTCTAATTAAGTACTACTATAAAGCGGCATTCGCAAATATACGACGCAATTACAGCAATGGTGATCACCCCAAGGTCGTCTCACAAGGAAGGAATTGCTTGTAATAGTTCGATTAATATGAAATAATAAAATTGAGTGTGTGGTTGGATTGACGAATTGTAATTAACTTTAAAAGTGAAAATGAGTGATGTTGTGCAAGATAAATTCAATTATGGAGATGATGCCTAAGGTTGTAGGTCCATTTAATCAAATGTTTAATTCTCAAATTATCCATTAATTTATCCTTGTAAATTAATTTGTTCCTTAAGGTTAATTAGTCAATTACCAATTCATTAATTTTCACATTCATGAATTAATAACAACCAATTATTTTACATTAGCAAAATAATAAACCCTGGAACTTATATTTCTAATTCATTCTTAGGGTAGTCAATTGCATAGTTCTGATATCAAACTTCACCTCTTGGTTCTCCATTCAATATTAAGTAATCAATAGGTGGCCAATATATCAATTTACCCTTAATTCCAATGCAATCAACCAATAACAAGGTATATCAATGGAGTCATCAAATCAAATCATTTAATCAAATATACTATAACCCAAGGCATGAGTAAATTAGCTCATCATCAACTTTAAACAAATATTTATTTCAATATAAACCAAATCAAAAGTATTCATTGCAATATTAATGTTCTTAATACAACAACAACAATAAAGAAATGGATTAAAAGAAAGAGTTTGAAAAACCCCTTTTGAAGATGTTAAGAGTTGGACTCCTTGTCTCTTTCGTAGCTCCCTTTTTGATGTGTGATGATGAACTTCCAAGCTCTCTTGAATTAATGGCTCTCTTCTTAAAGGATGAATGATAACTCTCTCAAGCTTACAACTCTTCAATCAAGCCTCTTAAAACCCTAATCCTCAAGAACTTGCTACTCACTTCAATTCCAAGAATTGTCTTTGTTCTTGTTTTTGGAAGAAAATGGTGAATGAAGATTATGAGAGTGGTGTCCTCCTCTCTCAAGGAAGAACTAAGGAAGAAGATGATTGTGTGTAGAGAATGTCCACTCAAGATATTCAATATGTTTTCTTCCCTCCATGCTCCTCCACTTCCTCTTTTTTTAATATTTTAAGACACCAACTCACTCTTTGTCTTCCATTTTCCTCTTTGTTTTATATTTCTTTTCCATAAATCCATGCACCTTTCACTCCTTTTTATCCTTTTTGTCCCCCACTTATCCACACCTCGTGCAAAATAATTCAACATATCAAGTGATCAAGGGTGACACGACCAAGCTCCTGGCCATGTCTATTACTTTTCTTGGGACACGGCCAAGCTTGCTGGCAGTGTCCCTTACTGCCTCTTTCTTTCCTTTCTTCACAAGAGGTGACACAGCCAAGCTACTGGCTGTGTCATGTGACACGGCTAGTGGCTTGGCCGTGTCTTGTGGGGGTGTCACTCTCTGCTTCTTTCTTTTCATTATTTGCCTTTTTGTTCCTTAGGTGAGACACGGCCAGTGGCTTGGCCGTGTCTCCTACCCGCGTCAGCTTCTACCCAATTTTGCTTGAGGGACACGATTAAGCTTGGTTTGTCCTGGCTGTGTCCTGCCTTGTCCTTGACCTCTTGTGCTTTTGATGAGAGACACGGCCAAGCCATGTCTAGCTTGGGCGTGTCATATGCTTTTCTCCAACAAGGCTCCATCAAATTTTAATTAAAGCTCCATCAATTTCACCTCAACCTAGATCAACAACTTCAAACAAACTTAAGCATAAATGGCTCCATCAAATTTTAATTAAAGCTCTATCAATTTCACCTCAGCCTAAATCAACAACTTCAAACAAACTTAAGCATAAATTAACATGAAAATTAACTTAAAGGTGGGCCCAAAACCATTAATAAACCATTTTGTAATGAGCCTTATTTTTTATAGGTGGGTCCAAAACCATTTTTCAATTTATTGCCCAAAAATCATTTTTCAAACTTTTAATGAGCTTTTAATTAATCAGGTTAATTATAAAATACTAAAATCAATTATGGGCATAATATGTACCATGACTTGTTAGTTGTGGGCTTGTTTGTTGCATGGATCATTAGTTGCTTTTATAAATAAGAAGTTTATTTATAATAAACCTATTAATTTAGTTTTAATCCAAAATATAGCAAAGTGCTACTTGGATTTTTCAGTAGACACAAAGATTAAGGCTTAATTGATTGGAATTATCATAGACTAACTTTTGTATTTCAAAACACAATTAATGATCAATTCTTCTAAGAGATTCTCGAAAATAAAGTATCCTCTGTTGATATCTTTGTTGACCATAACACCCAAGAAAGAGATTTGCAAATCATGTGTGGCAGATATAAGGTTGGAAGGAATGTCCTAACTTTCCTTGTTTGCTTGCTACACATGCATACATACATTACATTGATCATTTCTGGCTCACAGACCTAGAGTTCAACAGTTCAGGGGCATACGACACCCCAACCTATGATAGTGACTCAGAATTTGGTGAAGGTTCAGTTTACTTTGCACCAAAACCAATGGATTGTGAGCAAATTTAGAACTTGGTGAATGATGCCCTAGCCTAAAAAAATGGACTAGTTAAAGGAAGCCTTGACTGAGGTAGTAAGAAGTCAATTAGCTTCATTGTTAGAGACTATTGCTGAGGCATCTACTAGTATCAAGAAGTTAAAGGATAAAGGAAAGGCTAAGGTGGGCGAGGTAACTTTTGATGAAGAAAAGGTGGTGACCGGTGACAATAAAGACTAGGATGCATACCTTTAAGACCAATAAGAAAAACAGAGAGAGAAAAAAGTTATGGAGAAGACTAAATCTGTCAGTTGAAAAGATGATTACTTATTTAGAAAAGAAGTTTGAAAAGAAGATGAAGAGTAAAGAAGTGTCAGAATTGGGCAAGTTATTTAAAGATGATGAAGGAATCCCTTACATATTCAAGATGCCTCCTTTTGCTGAGTTTGATGGAATAGTGAATCTTCACTTACATGTCAAGTAGTACAACACTACCATGCAATCTGCTAGAGCTACTAAGGCTCAAACCCTAAGATATTTCATACTTTCTCTAGATCCTGTTGTATAGTACTATTTTAATACCTTTAAAGAAAACACCTAGAAAGACTAGGATCTACTATATAAGGCCTTCATCCAACAGTATGGGTAAATGCTGAGCTGGAAGTAACCATGATGAAGGTGGAGACTATTAGACAAAAGCAGAATAAAAATTTATTGATTATGTGAAGAGATGGAGAAACAAGGCTGCTTTCCTCAAAAAGAGGCCTAATAACTCATGGCAGGTACATATGATAGGAAAGGGCACTTTGCCCTATCTTTAAGAAAGAATGGCTCAGACCCTTATAAGGGATTTCAAGAATCTTTTACAGGGCGGTCATCAGTTGGAAGTATGGGAGAGAGAAAAGAACATATACAATGGAAAAGAAAGCAATAAGGGTGGCTACCATTCCGGTGAATGAAGTCAAAAAGATGTCTAGGTGAATGCAACAAATGAACTAGTAAAGAAGCATCAATTCTCAGAATTGGGGAAGCCACGATCTTGGGTCTTCAACAAATTATAGAAAAAAGGGGTTATTGTAGCCTTTAGCCCTTCGACCTTTGTCGGATCCTCTGCCCTCCAACTTTGATATAGAGGTTTTCTATCGGTTCCATCAGGTGCCTAATCAGGAAACAAATCGATGTACATGATTAAGGTAAGAAAAACAAAACATCACCGACGATGGAAAGATCCTCACCCCTGACATGTCCAAGTAGATGAAGTATTTTTGACTCTAACTTAACAAACTATGTTTGCCTTATATAGTATCTTGTTCTAAAGAATTGTGTTTGGTGCTATCAGATTGGCATGCCATGGATATGAGATATTATTTGCCTTCAGGGCTAGAC
This sequence comes from Garcia nutans, assembly GCA_947685225.1. Taxonomy (NCBI): domain Eukaryota; kingdom Viridiplantae; phylum Streptophyta; class Magnoliopsida; order Malpighiales; family Euphorbiaceae; genus Garcia; species Garcia nutans. The sequence goes on from CANTUV010000013.1 coordinate 35,023,577, forward strand.
ACAGTGGTATCACTTATGATTATTACTTGCCTTCAGGGCTAGACACAGTGGTGTCATTTATGGTTATTATTTGCCTCTGAGGTTAGACACAGAGGTGTGGTGATAAAACATAATAATATATCGGGAACCTGAATATTGCATGGTGTTATTTGGGCCTAATATATGTGATTGTGATAAATGGATTTTTTTATGAGTAACATATGTTTTAGTGCATAATACATTTCATGTTTAAAAAGAAAGCATAGAGCATGGTTTTAAAATTATTTTATTATTAAAGTATGTACCACTAGGCTAGTAGCTTAGCACAATTTGTTTATCGCACAGGTGATAGAGTATATACAGAGGGCCCTATCAGACCTGACAAGGTATAGGGCAGTGAATTCAAACTGGAAGTTTAATTTTTGCCACAGAGCCAATGCCAGTACACATATAATGTGATTAACTATTTTTGTTTTAAACTTAAGATGTTATGAACTTTATATTACCATATTAAATGTTTTAAAACAAATTTATGGTCAAAGTATTGTATATATTTGAATTATCTAATATATATTGTGTATTTGATTGTATTTGGAGGAAGATTTTCGAGTTTGAGATTGAAAATGACTTCTATGGGAGGTAATTTCATGCAGGTTGAGTTATATTGAGTTTAGGAAATGTTTAAATCACAAATAAAACTTTGGCAAATTTTTCCAGAGATTTTCTTTTAAAATTTGTATTTTTAACAAGTAATTACTAATATATATTTATTTATCTATTAAACTTTGTTTTAAAAAAATAAACTATTTACATAAATTATGAAGAATTTTATATTGTTAAGGATGGTAACATTCTTATATTTTGTATACATATTTTACATAAATGGGGTATATGTATTATATATATAGGGTATAAGGGTGTTACATAAACAATAGCGAGCTACTATCAATAAAAATAAAAAAGCGCAAACGTTGTAGAGAAATATCATTTCATTTAATTGAATATCATTTCATTGAAAATCAAATTACAAGTTTGATAAGGCTAGCCTTTACGTCAACTTCAGACTAACCTCAGGTTAAGATTTCCTATCTATGAAAAACTATATAAAAACAAAAGTGTGTTAAAGCTCTATATCGAGCTACAAAAGCTCCCTACTGAGCTATACAAAATAAAAGAAAGAAAAAATAAAGAAAAAGCACCATTGAGCTATACAAAAACAAAATAACAAAAAGGGCAGGAGCCTCATAGTACGACCCCTCATCCTCACCTCCTACCTTCCCCTCATCAAGGTTGGTCGGTTCATCCTTAAGGGCTTGATAGGGGTCCAAATCTACGACCTGGCTAAAATCTCCATCTGGGGATCTCTTCTTGTGGGTTATTTCCCCCATCCAAGTTCACCATGGGGATGAGGGATGTGCTCCATCAAAGTATGGCCTTGAACCTCGACCTGCATATGTGCGACCTAGCCAATGGCTACAACTCCTATGACCTCGTCCATCACCTCAATCATTATTTCTATCTTTTTCTTCTTCGAGGATGTCTCTCCAATCTTTCAGCTCAAAGAAATATCAGAGAGCTTCCTTTTTATGGGCCTCCTTTGATGCAACTTATGCCTCCTTTTCAACACTCGGAGCCCTCTCTTTCTTGATTTTCTTCACCCAATTTTTCATTCTCAGACCTTTCCCTTATCCATATATGCACAACAATAAAAAAAAAAATTTATTACCTACCAAAACTAACTTGAAAAATGAAAAGATAATTACCAGCTTGGTCCTCAGGGTATGGCTCAATTAGATCCTCCCCGACTGAGAAATACCTTCTTATTAGCCTCAAGATATTCAACTTCACTCTCTGAATATCCTGCTTTATAGCATAACCCCCCCCCCCCTCGGTGGACTCGAAGTTTGCTCCTTTTAGTTGTAGCCAGCTCGCCACTGAGTTTCACTTTGTTAGGCAGCCGAACCCCTGACCTTCTCTAAAATGAAGAATCGATCCTTCCAGCCCTTAATCGAATCGGGCTTCTTAGTTAAGAGTTCGAGCCCTAGCCAGCCTTGAAGAAATAAAAAAATCTTCATCAGAGCTAGAGTGTGCCTTAAGTAGGCAGAATACAACCAAAACTCTTCTAGAAGGCTCCATACCTAAATATTTTATTTTTTTAAGATCCATGGAAACTATGTTTTATTTGACGGTTTACAAAAAATATGGATACATAAAAATATAATTTTAAAAAAAATCAAATAGAGTAATTTAAAAATTAAAGTGTGGATCCTATGCGGCTATGAAAGGGAGAAAAAGCTAAATGGTTTTTAAATCGAGGATATCGATACCTGTATTTCTCGCATGCTAAATAAGCGCACTACCATCTGAGCTACGCCCTCAACTTTACATTTTTTCTCTTTTCTGTTTTTGATAAATATAATTATGGCTGGCAATCAAACTTATAAAGTTTAATAGAGAATAGCCTAATTATGTTTAAGACGTATCTACATAAACAACTGTCTTACACTTAGTATTTTTTTTTTAAAAATTATATTAAAAATAAAAAAAATCAATTGCTGCAGATAACCTTTTTTATTTGACCATAAGCCCCTTTCCTTCCCCCAAGGTTCAGTTACCCATAATCCATTTAAATCCAATAATAAAATTAGAGGTGATAAAGGGATAGAAAATTGATTTTGGAATTTTTTTTGTGAAGTGAATTCTTGAAATTAATTCTGAATCTACTTTTGAAAATTCATTAAAAAAAAGGTGTGTGATGAATGTATGAAAATTGCAATTAATTCCCAAAAGCATAGTAAATTGATTAAAATTGTATAGTGAATAGAAATTGCAAAACAGGGCTTTGATGTTGATGGTATGATGCTTTGGCTGAAATACAGATATTCAACAAAAGACTATTGCTAGAATAGAGAGATCCAACAACAGGGCAAATAACCATTTCAAAATAAAACAAATCATAACAAATAAATAATTAAGAATCAAAATATAAATCTTAACATAATTCAATCATTAGTAAAATCTACCACAAATTCAAAGTTTAATATTGATTTTTGGAGGCATTTACCTGCCAACGCGCATACTTTATTATGTCTAAATTATACTCTCTCCCTGTAAAATAGCAAGCCAAGTTATGATAATATAACATAATTATGGTCACATAGAAATTATATGGTATAACAATAATTTAAATTAGGCATTCTAATTTAAATGGTTAACTAATTAAATTATAACACATGATAATATATTTTAAAAAATATATATAACCTAAAGTCTCCTATGATGAAATCTTTAATTTGTGTAGAGGTAAAATATATATAAAAAAAAAAGGCTTAATAAACCCTTAAGTTAGCTGTTGAAAGAGTGTACACAAGTATGGGTATAGGACGCGCTTGAGGTGTTTAATGTTGTGATTTCAATGCAAATCTAATTTCTAATTTATTCTTTTTTTTTATAATTTTGTTTGCAATGGAAGTAATTAAGTTCTGCAACTGAGCCTTTAAAGTCAATAGCTATCAGCAAACATGGGCTTAATTTGTCAAATTCAAAGAACACGGATTTAAACTCAGTACAAAATTTAAACTCCCTTCAAATCCACAAACGGCAGCAAGACAGTAAGAACGACGAGCAATGGACTCGATGGATTTTCACTCGATGATAAGGCTGAACAAACAACAAACAAACCACCGCCGGTGTCGAGATTAAAACTCAACAAATTGAAGAAAAAAAATTGAACAAATAAAAACTAATTCATGCAGAACCTTCAACCTCAATGGAGCGCCAGCAACAAAGAGAGACAGCAGTGGGAAGAGCGGCGCGGTAACGACAGGCAGAGGGGGCTGCGAGTAGAGTTTTGATTCAAGGGACACCATTTTAAACGCAGCAAAACAGCGCCATTTTATTATAAACAAAGGCACATAGCATATAAAAGGGAGAAAGAGACAGAGATCCATTATTTCTCATTCTGGTTTGAAAGAATCTAGTGCGTGGTTATGAGACAGAAAATCTAGAGAGTGAAAGGAAAATAAGAATTTCCTAAAGATTGAATCCTCTTTTTTTTTTTTTTTGTTTCTGAACAGAATGATTGAATATTTAGATAGAAATGTAAATTACTTAATGTCTGTTTGTAGTCATGGCGGTGTCTTTGAGAGATAAGCAAAAGGTTTGCTGAGAAACAGACGATGAAAATCTGTTTTGGTTAATTAAAGCAAACGAATTTAATTGTACACAGCAATGTGGAAAAAAATAGAAATTTTGGATACACACAACGCGTGTAATACACGAGCCATGGTGAGCTGGGAAATTACTAACCTGAGGGTTTATTAATGCTCTTTTAAGACAATAGATGTGTATTTTAAGACGTCCGTAAAATATAAGCTGTTAATAAAATTTTTTGTACAAATATTTTTTTATATATTAACCTAAAATTTTATTATTATCTAATTTATTTATCAAATTAGCTACAATAACTTATTAAAATTACTATTATATTATATAATTTTTTATATAACCAAAATAGAAATTCATAACTGATTCTCTCTCAAATTTATTAGAGCTATAAAATTATCAATTTCAGTTTCACATTTTTAAGATATTTTTAAATATAGGATGCACTTTATCTATCAAGTATCATCAAGTACAAGACATCCAAAATGCCCAAAAATATTAATAACTTAAAATTAAAACAAAAATAAAACATAGAAAATAAATAATAAAGCATAGGAAGTGCAAAACTGACCTTAATTGAATCTTTAGCATTGAAACCATCTAATTTTGATACTGTGGTCATCCATTATCAAGCACTCACTACAAGATAATAATTTGTCATTCTTTTGCAGGAAACCAAATACTCTTAGTTATAGGTTTTGATTCTTTTTGAATCCAAACTTTCCTAATTGTGTATTGCCTCTTAAATTTAATATCACATCTTTGAAATTCATGACCATCATAATGATGCAAATTTGTCAAAGAGGTCAAACTTTAGGCTATCAAAAAACATGGCGGTTCGAATTTCTGAAATTCTGAATAATTCGCACCCCCATTAATGTATTGCCACAGAGAGTTACCAAGCATCAACTAAATTTATGTGCATCAACTGTAGCTCCTTAATTAGTTAATTGGAAGCTTCTAATCTATCCACACGTATTAAAATGGGTATGGCAAAATCCTAAGTGGCGAATATAATTTTGAGAATTTTTATGTTTCATCAGCCAGATAAATTAAATATGAAACAATCAAAATAACAAATATAAAAAGATTAGGTATAGAGATAGTTTAGTCTATTTTACAGTAATTTCGAGCAAAATATTTCTCTTATATCCGTTTCTCCTAAGTTTGTGACTAGGTTTCACTAGTTAACTAGAATTGTGCTTAATGGCTTACAATAATTAGAATCCCATAATTTCTTAATTACTCTGTGGAAATTTCGCTCTTAGTTTAACAATTAGATTTCACCCTTAGTTTAACTTCGGGATTTCATTCTTATAATAGTTTTTGTAAGATTTCACCCTGACACACACTCGCAGCGTACAAAAAGATTTCTATCTTGTAAGACTATAAAAACAAAGCTCTCAAAATAGAAAAAAATAAAGCTCACTGTCCTTTACAAAAGAGATTCAAGAGTTTAACTTTTGGACACAAAGTACTCTTTTGAATATAAATGTGAGAAATTATTCAGTGGTTATTTCAACTAAGTATCCCAATTTAAGTAATAAATTAATTATAGAATTACAAGTATTAATATTTTTTAAAATATATATACACCTTAAAAGTTATAAAAAAAATACTATAATTTCTCCTGACAAATAAATACAATTATCTTTTTAGTTCGTTATTTCAGCTAAAACACTTAATTGGAATAAGCGTTTTATTATATATATTTTTTTTCCAAAAATGTGCTTATAATAATTTAAATTTAAATTTTATAAATTTATATATTGTTAATAATTTGAAAATATATATATATAAAATAATTTTATTTTTCATACTATTACTCAATAATGTATGTTAATTATTCATATTAACATATAGTAAATACTTTTAAAAAATATATTTGTATTATTTAATTTTAAATCTATAATTTTATAAATTTTTTATTTAATATATAGGATAAATGTTTAATTTAGTTCTAGTGAGAAGCCCAGATTGATTCTTAATTTTTTTAGACCAAATTGATTTTTTTTTTAAATGTAGTCTAAATTGTCCTTTTTTTAATGGAACCAATAAATAGTTAATGGTATAGGGGACAATTTAGATTAAAGTTAAACATCATGTGCCAAATTGAACTTTATAAAAAATATTAATATAAAATTTTTAAAAATTATTTATTGATTAATATTTTTAATATCAATAATTTATAATATTAATATATATTTTTTATAATTTTATAATTTAAAATAATTTATAATTTAACAAATAATTAAAAATATTAATATTTATAATAATTTATATTATATAGAATTTTTTAATAATATTTTTTAATATAATATTAATTATAATATTACAAAATTAATATTAAATATATTAATAAATAATTCATAGTAGAAAATATTATAATATATAATATTAAATAATATATAATATATATAAATTTATAAAATTTATATGTATATATATAAACCTCTCAAATTGGTTAACCGAGCTTATCTGTTTTTTAAAAATAAAAACCTAAACCTAAACAGAAAATCTAAAATATTAAAAATTAAAAATGTGAACCTAAACTATAGATTCGGTTAACCATAATTTTCAATTCAGTTTGATTATTTTCAGTTCAATTTTTAGTTTAATAGGATTTTTATTTGAGCCCTAATTCAAGGATTAACAAATGAAAAGGCATATAATACAAGGCAGCATGAAATAAAGCTCAACATGAAATGAAATATATTGTTCATTCATGACTTCTCTCTCATTCCTGCTGAAGGAAGCGAAAAAGAGGGCTTTATCACGTTGTCATAGAAAAATTCATCTATGAGCAACGCAGTAAAGATGTTTGCCAAAAACTTGCAATTCAACTGGCGATACTTGCAAAGATAACACAATTCAATATTATAATATATTTAATGGTCTACACAGTAAAATATAATATATAATGTTGAAAATACAGGCTTAATCGATTGGCATGATAGAAAACGGTATGAATACAAGTTATATTTTTTTGTCATACATAATGGTTATGTTTTACTTTTATTGTTCCTCCCAAAAAAATTGCAAAATGTTAAATAAACGTTGTAATCACATTAATAAAAACTGATAAAAACAGTTAAATATTTTAGTATGGATGCAAAAAAACTGGAACAAACCTTACAAATCAACCATACAACCTATGAAATAAGATCGCAACACATTTGAGACATTCAATCAAATCAGATCAACACAGACTAGAAGAACTCAAAATCCTAAATGTTGGATAAGGATTCAAATTACATCACAGCACAATTGGTTTTAATCATAACTGTATCACAATTTTTTTCCTTTGCCGAATTCTTCTATTGTTTTCGTCGCAAGTGTAAGAACATCAACAAAAGCAGAAAATGATGCTCGAAGAAATCTTGCCTCAACTGCCACGAAGTGCCGGACAACAAAAAAGAAAAAAAAAAGTTATACAAAGTAACTGGGAAGTGAAAGATCATCAAACTGCATGTTCTAGATTCTAAGCATGTTTATACACCAAGGAACAAGCAATTGGTAAGTTAAATGAAGCTTCGAGGACTCTCTCAAACAGCGAAAATTAGAAGTAGGCAGTAAAAAAGACATCTGATTTATTGAATTTACTGTCTTATTAAGAAAATGAATTATCTTTTTACTTGCTACATAATATATTACTTCAAATCAGTACTGAACATGTTGGCCATTATAATGGGGGCACCAAAAGGAAAGATAGCAGACAAGACTACTTGAAAGCGTGAGACACATGGAAAACAACAATAGATTGATTTATAATTGAACCTTTTAGATGAACAATTTTGTATTTCTCTCCATGATCAATTATATGAACCTGATTAATTTTTCATCTTGTCAAGTATGATATAGCTTTCCAAATTTGAGTTTCCAAGCAACAATATGAGCAATTGGCCAATCATTATCATTTGGAAAATAAATACGACATTGTCAGTTCGTGTTCACGTGAAAAGATAAAAGGAGAACTTGTAACTAACAATGTGACTTTACCTAAAATCACCTCCTTATAAATGCATTAGCAAAATTAATCTCACAACTTCCATTGTCATGGATTGACTACCAATTAAAGAAAGAACAGCCACATACTCTACCAAACTCAAAACCAGAAAGTTTTATCTAGTCAAATATTTGTATCCAATGCAACAACTGTAAATCTCATTTCGGAAACTGGTCATACCCAGAAAAATCCTTTTTTTTTTTTTTGTTGTGAATACATTTACATAAAATGACAATATCCAATCCACAAAACAACTCATCTATGCATATTGTAAGGATCAAAGCTACATACAACTCAAAACTCATTAAAGTAAAGCTTGTTACAGACTTCAAGCTCTTCAATTGGGAAGAATCTATAGCTCCCACGCTTATTGGGCTACAGTTTTGTTGTGCACTATGCAAGCAATGATTCAGAGATTCAACTGAAAGCAAGTTCTCACAGATTTTTTATTTTATATTTAGGCATATAGAAAAGTTGTAGATCAAGCTCACTAATTATATACAGCCGCTGTTAGTTTATTTGATGCTCACACAGCAAATAAAAAAATTGGTTTTGTATGGAGGCATATTAGAAGATCTTTTATTTGGTTGGAAAAGAGTTGGTCAGACAGCTTGCTTCAGAAGAAATTTTAGTGCCTGAAAAATTACTTTTAGGCCGAAGCCTATCATAACTTAGACCAAATGGAAGAAAACACTTGTTAAACTAATAAGTTTATTTCAATCTCTTAAAACCGCAATTAGGATCAAGTTAAGTTCAAAATGGAGTCCCTTTTTTTCCTCTCCCATTTCTACATTAATTTGAGGATCAAGTAAAGTTCAAAGTGGAGTCTTTTTTTCCTCTCTTTTTTAGTGGAGACTTTTTTTTTTTTTTTTTATCTCTTTTCTACTTTAATTTGAGTATTTTCAGTTTAGAAGTAACATATAGCATACAAGGACAAAATGTACAGATCTCAAATTTCTCATAAGATTCAACTTATAAATTAAGAAAGAAAATACAAAAGGCGTATGAATCATCACAAAGATAAACTCACGCTGATAACTTCCCACCGGAGATTGACATGTGCCTTTTCACCTTATCTGGCTGCAACTGCATTATAAAAAGAGGGCAAAATAAGAATTTAGTGCAACTAAAATTAATAATGTAGCAAGAGCAGTTTAGAACCACCTCTTTATCAACAGCTAATGCTGCATGAACAATGGAAGCATTCTCCTCAGACTCAAAATCCACTTCAAAGTCACTGCAGGTGATTTTTTTTATTTTAATCAAACAATGTCTAGCAAAGAATAAATTATATGCTACTATCATGGCGCTAAAATAGATTCACTGTCAAATGATGACAAAAAAATATTCCCCAGATTCAAATAACTTTTGTGGGTTATTTGAATTACAAAAAAGAATAGAAAATGAAATCATGCCAACGTGCATACACCACAAAAGGCATCTTGCCGTTTGAAGTTTGCAACATAGAAATGTATTCGCGTCAAAATGATTTTGACATTCTCATCATTTTAGTATTGATAGTTAACTTCTTTGACCCTGCATGACTAACTATTTTTGCACGGCATATGTTGATGAAACACTTATCTAGAATTTAGCAATTGCAGGGAAAATGTACTGTTCTTCTGATATCATACATTCAAGGCCACAAAATAGAACCAAATAGCGCTTTGTGCCTTATGAGCCTAGAAGGTCCAGGAGGGTACCAATAAGGAATCCAAAATATTTCACTTAAATGGACGAGTGTTTGCAGTACCACTTATGGAACAAGTCAAAGATCTTATTTATTTGAATCAGCATACTAATGGTTAGCAGTCAAGAATTATTCAAAGGCAAATAACAACAGACTTAAATAGTAGTATTTTCTACACCATAAATATAATTCTTTCTCATTATAAACACTTAAGCTTTGATTGGGACCTATCAGTGGTATCGGAGCACGTTATCATGGCAACAAATAATGAAAGGACAGAGCAACTAGAAGCTGGACTTGGTAGTCTCCAAAATAGCTTCGACAAAATGGATATTAGTGTATCTAACAAATTACACGAACTAGAAGACACCATCAGCAAAATGTTAGAAATCCTACTCACCATCCAAGCAGCACCTGCTAGCGTTAGTTCCAAACCTAATACCAGTTCTCTTACGTGTCATTCTCACAACACAAGAGATGAATCTTGAACCAACCCTGAAGGAGGACATACATTGTTCTCCTCTAAATTAGCCAAATTGGAGTTTCTGAGATATTCTAGAGATGACCCCACCGTGGATCAATTTTTTGATTAGCAGGGCACTACTGAAACACAAAAAATGGCATTGGCCGCCTATCATCTTGAAGGGGATGCTAGCCAATGGTGGCAGTGGTTGCAAAGAACCTATAAAGAAGAAGGCAAGGAGGTGTCATGGACAATTTTCCAAGAAGAGTTGTGGGCAAGGTTTGGTCCAACAGACTGTGAAGACTTTGATGAGGCATTCTCAAGGGTAAAACAAATTGGCTCTCTACGTGATTATCAAAGGGAATTTGAGAGATTGGTAATCGGTTTCATGGTTGGACGCAAAAAGCATTGGTAGGAACATTCATGGGGGGCCTTAAACCTGAAATTGTTGATGGAATTAGGATGTTTAAACCTAGTTCCTTAAAGGAAGCTATTAGCCTTGCACAAATAAAGAATGAGCAGCTTACACGATAGAGGAAAGTGTTGCGCTCGACTAATTACTACTACAAGCGATACTAGCAAGTATACGAGATAATTGTAGTAACGGTTATCGCCCCAAGGTCGTCTCACAAGGAAGAAATTATTTTGTAATAGTTTGATTAACCAGAAATTTAAAAGCAAGAGTGTGATGTTTGAAGTAGTGGTGAAAAACAATTAAAATTAAAGTAATGTGTGTAATGGTTGTACAAGATTAATATAATTCTAGGAATAGTGTAACACCCCTATACCCCGTATACGTACACAGCATGCTAATACGATCGTAATATACGTATACTGAATATAGAGTTGCCACTGTTTACTAAACAGTTGACTCATCCCTTTACAACGACATGAACAAATTTAAATCATTTAAAAGAAATTATAAAAGACAAAAGATAAAATGTTTATTTAAAAGCAGCGGAAAATATAACAAATATTTACAAATACTTATACATTAAAACTCAAGTTTTACAAAACATAAAACATATACATGTTTGGCAGTATGTCTTTGATCTTTAAGCTACACTATCAACGCCTCAAAATCTAGACTCTACTCGGTCTAGAGGAACTCTCTGATTCTTCTCTGTCACCTGCACGATGAACCACAATCGCGCTAAGCCAACGGCTTAGTGGTACAAACTATAGTAATATTATACTTTAATGAAATGCAAATGTCATAATCTCAAACATATAAACAATTCTCAAGAATCTCATTTTTCATCTATTTCATCATTCATAAATCACATTGAAAATAAAGACAGACTTAGGCCCATAAGACACTAATATGTTATTGAAAGTTCAGAGTTACTGCTTTGGTCCATAATCACAATTATCAAGCCCGTAGGCAATACATATATATCTCTATCCATGGATAGGGTAACAGACCCAATCTCTTAGACCTCAACCCGCTAAACTCGAGGAGATCCTTAACCCGGCTAGACTGTTACCTGTAACAGACCCAGTCTCTTGGACCTCAACTCGGATAAATCAGAGAAAATCCTCAACCCAGCTAGACTATTACTTTAATTCACATTTCACATTATTCAACTGGAATCGGCTTACGACCCGGTCTTTTCACCTATCCAGTACTTTATAGGCATGCCGCCAAACCCAGAACTCTGAAGGTTGAATAACACATTAGACACATAATCTTTTCATTTATATCTTTATACATTTCTTTCTCAATTCATTTCTCATTTCATTCTCATCATTATAGCCAACAACCATGGCTTCATATCTCATCAAGATAATATACAATATCAATTTATCATTCAAGTATACACAACCAATTGCATTAACATACCTTTCATATTTCATCAAATGTTTTAACCCTGTAATCAATTTCTTAGCATATGTATAATCAAATATGTTAAGTATCAAATCATGTGAGTGTATGCAACAATGTAGTTTGTACTTACCTTAGGAACAACTTACACCAATCTACAACCTTTCTCTTTTCAAGAATTCTTCACCACCTAGGTTAGGACAATTCAACCTCTTCAATACCTAAACCAAAGGTGATAATACATACTCACTTAGAGGTACACAAGAGATAATAAAACTAATAACCAACTAGGGCAAACCCTAAACATGACACGCTCAACAACACGGGCGTGTCCCTGACCGTGCCCTAAACTCACAACACAGAAGCTTTGACAAGCTTAGCACCACGGGCGTGTCACTGAACGTGTAATACACACTGTCTCACAGAAACATTGACACGTCCAACAACATGTGCGTGTTCATGGGCGTGTCAATTCCTCACCAACACAGTAGCTATGACACGCTCAGTGACATGGGCGTGTCACTGGACGTGTCAATACTACAACTACACAGAGGGTGTGACACACTCTCAGTGACATGGGCGTGTCACTTCTCGTGTCACCCATCCAAGAACACAGAACCATTGACACGCCCAAAGACTTGGCCGTGCTCATGGGCATGTCAGGCCAAAAACCCAGATTCCGGCAACAACAACAACACAACCAACAAATCACTTCCTTACACCAAAATTCACTTCAAACAAACTTAGCTCCACATACCCAAGAACCATAATAAACTTACAAAACACCAAAAACAACTAAAAACATACATCCAACACAAATCAAAATCATCACCACAAACCCAAAACACAACCACAATACATTCACTTTCAACAACTTACTCTTTCCTTCAATCCAACCCCAAAAATCCAAAATCACTAGAACCAAACACTCTTAAACACATCTTAACCAAACATATTCACATACCATCAACAAACAACCAACAAACTCAAACACATCTTAAAAGAAAATCAAGGAATCAAGAGAAAACTTACCAAGGATGAAGAAACTCTTAAATTTCCAACTTGATCACTTGAAAACTTCCTTAGATCTTGAGTTTAGAAGATCAAATCTCTCTCTCTCTCTTGCTCTCTCTATGGAATTGCCGGCCAACACAGAAAAAGGAGAAGAAGAGGAAGAAGATACACGAAGGGGAAAGAAGGAAAGAAAAGAAAAAAAAAAGAAAATAAAGTCAAACTCTCTCTCCAACCACTCATCCTCAAAATCCTCTCCACCAAGCAAAAATACAATTAAAATATTAAAATATTCCATTCCACTCACTTAATTTCCATTTCCATTAATTAACTTAATTAATTAAAATCATTAACTAATCATCTTTGACCTCCACTAACTTGACTTGTATATGTTGTATATATTGCTATATATACAACATATACACTCTCTCTTCATTTCCTTTCTCTTTCCAATTACACAAATACATTAAATCCAATTAAAACAACAATTATACCCAAAACTTCTAGGGCACATTTTGGGATATTACAATTCTCCCCCTCTAAAAAGAAATTTCGTCCTCTAAATTACCTGATATCAAGTTTGAAACAACTGAGGATATTGATCTTGCATCGCTTGCTCATTCTCCCAAGTTGACTCTTCTCTACCATGATTCTTCCAAAGAATCTTCACAATTGGCACTTTCTTATGTCTCAACTCTTTCATTCCATATGCCAAAATAGCAACTGGTTCTTCTTCAAATGTCAGATCTGAACTTACCTCAATAGATTCAACTGGTAAAACATGAGATGGGTTTGATTTGTACCTCCTCAGCATAGAAACATGGAAGACATTGTGAATTCTATCCAATTCAGGAGGTAAAGCAAGTCGATACGCGACTGGTCCAACTCTTTCCAATACCTCGTAAGGTCTAATAAAACGAGGACTCAGTTTTCCTTTACGACCAAATCTTAAAATCTTTTTCCAAGGAGACACTTTCAAAAATACTTTATCTCCAATATTAAACTCTATGTCTCTCCTCTTCCTATCTGAATAAGATTTCTATCGGTCTGAAGCTACTTTTAACCGATCTCGAATTATCTTCACTTTCTCTTCAGTCTCTTTAACCAAATCAGGACCAATTAATTTGTCTTCTCCAAGTTCATTCCAACATAAAGGCGTTCTACATCTTCTACCATACAATGCCTCAAATGGTGCCATACCAATACTGGATTGATGACTGTTGTTGTAAGCAAATTCCACAAGTGGCAAAAATCTGTCCCAACTTCCAGAGAAATCTATGACACAGCTTCTCAACATATCTTCAATAATCTGTATCACTCTCTTTGACTGCCCATCTGTCTGTGGATGAAAAGCAGTGCTAAAGTGTAATCGAGAACCCAATGCACCATGTAAACTCTTCCAAAACCTTGAAGTGAACCGGGGATCTCGATCAGACACTAAAGAAATCGGGACTCCATGCAACTTCACTATCTCATTAATATACAGCTCAGCCAGTCTCTCAAGAGAATAGTCCATTCTAATTGGAAGAAAATGAGCTGTCTTTGTCAACCGATCAACAATCACCCAGATAACATCATGCTTCTTCTGAGTCAAAGGCAAACCAGATACAAAATCCATTGTCACTCTCTCCCAGTTCCATTCGGGCACTGTTAAAGGTTGAAGCAACCCTGTTGGAACTTGATGCTCAGCTTTCACCCTCTGACACATGAGACACTTGGATACAAATTCCGTTATGTCTCTCTTCATACCAGCCCACCAATAATGCTGTTTCAAATCATGGTACATCTTTGTACTTCCCGGATGCACAGCAAAAACTGATTGCTGTGCTTCCTCCAAAATAAACTTTCTCAAACTAGCATCATCAGGAACACACAACCTATCTTTAAACCAAAGACTACCATCATTTCTCACATGGAAATCACTACTTTCTCCATGTTGGCAATCTGAAACAATCTTCTGAATTTTCTCATCAGCCAATTGAGCCTCTTTAATCCGATCCAACAACACTGGTCTCAACTGCAATTGAGCCAATAGTGCACCATCATCGCATGATTCAAAACTAGCATGCAATGCTCTCAATTCAACAAGCAACGAGAGTGAATACACAGTTATACTTGCCAAAGACTTCTGACTCAAGGCATCCGCAACAACATTCGCCTTACCCGGATGATAATCAATCAAACAGTCATAGTCTTTAATCAACTCCAACCATCGCCTCTATCAAAGATTAAGCTCTCTTTGAACTCCCAAATATTTTAAACTCTTATGATCTGTATAGATAAAACACTTCTCCCCATACAAGTAATGCCGCCAAATCTTCAAAGCAAACACTATAGCCGCCAACTCTAAATCATGAGTCGGATAATTAAGCCCATGCGGCTTCAACTGCCGAGAAGCATAAGCTACAACTTTACCCTCTTGCATCAAAACACATCCTAAACCATTATGTGAAGCATCACTATAAATCACATAAGGTTTATCTTCCATAGGCAAAGTAAGAATAGGTGCTTGAGTCAACATCTCTTTCAACTGCTCAAAACTAGCTTGACACTGATCTATCCACACAAATCTAACTCCTTTTCGAAGTAATCTGGTGAGTGGAGTAGCTATTAAAGAAAAACCTTTCACAAAGCGTCGATAATAGCCTGCCAAACCCAGAAAACTTCTAACTTCAGTCACAGACTTTGGTGGACTCCAATTCAAAATAGCTTCAACTTTACTTGGATAAACTCTAATACCATCTGCTGAAACTATATGACCCAGAAAAGTCACTTGGTCAAGCCAAAACTCACACTTTGACAGCTTAGCATACAATTGCTTCTCTCTCAAGATCTGCAACACAATCCGCAGTTGCTTGTCATGTTCCTCTTCATTTCGTGAATAAACCAAAATATCGTCGATAAAAACCACCACAAACTAATCCAGATAGGGCCTAAACACCATATTCATCAAATCCATGAAAGCTGCAGGTGCATTCGTCAACCCAAAAGGCATCACCAAGAACTCATAATGCTCATACCTTGTACGAAAAGCTGTCTTAGGAACATCTTCAGCTCTAACCCTCAACTGATGGTACCCTGATCTCAAATCAATCTTGGAAAACATTGCTGCTCCCTTCAATTGATCAAAGAGATCATCAATCCTAGGCAAAGGATACTTATTCTTGATCGTCACTTTGTTCAATTGCCTATAATCGATGCACAATCTCATAGTACCATCCTTCTTCTTCACAAACAAAACAGGGGCTCCCCACGGAGAAACACTAAGGCGAATAAACCCTTTATCCAACAACTCCTACAACTGCACCTTCAACTCTCTCAATTCAGCAGGTGCCATTCTATAAGGAGTAATAGAGATGGGAGTGGTACCAGGCAACAACTCGATACCAAACTCAACCTCTCTCTCAGGGGGTAACCCTGGCAACTCCTCAGGAAACACATCTGGAAAATCTGCAACCGTGGGTATACTATCACGTTGAGAACCCACTACTCGGGTATCCACAACATGAGCAAGATAAGCATCATACCCTTTTTCTAACCAATTTTCTAGCTGTTACAGCTGAAACAAACAAGGATACAAGTTGTCTTTGCTCACTAGATACCATCACAATTCTACCATTACCGGTTCTCAAGGTAACACACTTCTTTTGACAATCTACCACAGCTCCATGCTTAGACAACCAATCCATACCTAAGATTAAATCATACTCCTTAAAAGGCAATTCAATTAAATCCCCAAGAAACTCCTCTCCTTGCACTACCACTACACTATCACGATGAATCTTACTCACAACAACACTATGTCCTAAAGGATTTGTCACCAAGACATCAAATCCTAAGGACTCTGAATGTAATTCAGACACAGGCAATATGGATGCACTTATGTATGAATGAGTAGATCCTGGATCAATTAAAGCAAGTATTGAAATGCCAAATAAAGAGAATGTACCCGCTATAGCTGCTGAAGCATCTGGCTGCCTCTGCATCACATACACTCTCTGAGAAGATCCGGCTTCATCTGGCCTACTACTTCCAGATGTCGATCCTCCTCTCTGACTATACCCGGGTCGACCCCCTCTAATGAAACCTCTGCCCCCTCGACCACCTCTGCTAACACTGGGTCGAGAGGCTGTAGACTCAGCCTGTCTATGCTCCTGCATCTCAGGACACTCCCTAATGAAATGGTCATGCGATCCACACCTGAAACACACAATGGATCTACCAATATTCCAACAAACACCCACATGGTTTCTACCACAAATCTCACATGTAGGTGGAGTAGACCTCTGAATTAATGGAGTCGGAGCACTGGCTACAGAAGCTGTAGGTCTCGGTCTCTGTCTCTGATACTGCACTGACCTACCCGGCTGTCTCTGACTCCTACTGATCCTCGGAACAAAACTTCCTCTACCCCTCTTCACAGATGAAGACCCTGCCTCAAATTGGGGTCTTCTTACCCTAGTCTCCTCCTCAGAAGCAGCTGTTGCAATGCTTTGCGCTCTCTCAACACTTCTAGCTGCTGCAACAAGCTGAGAGAAATCCTGGTACCGAGAACCAGCCACGATGCACATAATAGAGGGCCTCAATCCCTCCTCAAATCTTCTACACCGGTCTATTTCATCAGAGATAATCCCCCCGGCATAACGACTCAACCGGATGTACTCAACTTCATATTCTGTTACTGTCCGGTTGTCTTGCCTCAAACTCAAGAATTCCATCTTCTTAATATCTTTATACTCCCTCGGAGTATATTTCTGCTCGAACTCCCTCAGAAAATCCCCATATGATAATGTAGGTGGGTCATCCATTGCATGAGGAACCGTCTTCCACCAGTCATAGGCATCTTTCTGCAGGAGGGATCTGGCATAGTAAAATTTCTCATCCGAAGTGGCTTGCAACTGAATGAATATCCTCTGCACCTTATCCAACCACTGCTCAGCCACTGCAGGATTGGTAGTGCCTAAGAAATCTTCAGCCCCATATTTTCTCAACTTGTCATAATGTCTTACCGGTACCTGAGGCTGTGGTGGTGGTGGTGGCTGCACTGGAGCTTGTCTAAATAATTCCACCATATGCCTTAACCAACCCGGCGGAGCCTCATCTGCAGCCGATCTCTCTGGCACAGAGATAGGTGCCTCACTAACTCTCTCAACCCTAGCTCCCTCTCTACTCTCTCCTGGAGCTACACTCTCAGCACTTCCTTCTACAGTCTGACGTGAATGGGACTCCATTACTACCTATATCTGCAAACACAGCAGAATATACCTCATTAAAGATCAAAGACTACCATACCAAAACATGTATTTTACTCAAAAACCCACTTTAAAAATCAAAATATTCTTTTTCTTACAATTGACCTAGGTTGAGAATCTCAAAACCTAGGCTCTGATACCAAAATAATTGTAACACCCCTATACCCCGTATACGTACACAACATGCTAATACAATCGTAATATACGTATACTGAATATAGAGTTGCCACTGTTTACTAAACAGTTGACTCATCCCTTTACAACGACATGAACAAATTTAAATCATTTAAAAGAAATTATAAACGATAAAAGATAAAATGTTTATTTAAAAGCAGCGGAAAATATAACAAATATTTACAAATACCTATACATTAAAACTCAAGTTTTACAAAACATAAAACATATACATGTTTGGCAGTATGTCTTTGATCTTTAAGCTCCACTATCAACGCCTCAAAATCTAGACTCTACTCGGTCTAGAGGAACTCTCTGATTCTTCTCTGTCACCTGCGCGATGAACCACAATCGCGCTAAGCCAACGGCTTAGTGGTACAAACTATAGTAATATTATACTTTAATGAAATGCAAATGTCATAATCTCAAACATATAAACAATTCTCAAGAATCTCATTTTTCATTTATTTCATCATTCATAAATCACATTGAAAATAATGACAGACTTGGGCCCATAAGACACTAATATGTTATTCAAAGTTCAGAGTTACTGCTTTGGTCCATAATCACAATTATCAAGCCCGTAGGCAATACATATATATCTCTATCCATGGATAGGGTAACAGACCCAGTCTCTTGGACCACAACCCGCTAAACTCGAGGAGATCCTCAACCCGGCTAGACTGTTACCTGTAACAGACCCAGTATCTTGGACCTCAACCTGGATAAACCCGAGAAAATCCTCAACCCGGCTAGACTGTTACTTTAATTCACATTTCACATTATTCAACTGGAATCGGCTTACGACCCGGTCTTTTCACCTATCCAGTACTTTATAGGCATGCCGCCAAACCCAGAACTCTGAAGGTTGAATAACACATTAGACACATAATCTTTTCATTTATATCTTTATACATTTCTTTCTCAATTCATTTCTCATTTCATTCTCATCATTATAGCCAACAACCATGGCTTCATATCTCATCAAGATAATATACAATATCAATTTATCATTCAAGTATACACAACCAATTGCATTAACATACCTTTCATATTTCATCAAATGTTTTAACCCTGTAATCAATTTCTTAGCATATGTATAATCAAATATGTTAAGTATCAAATCATGTGAGTGTATGCAACAATGTAGTTTGTACTTACCTTAGGAACAACTTACACCAATCTACAACCTTTCTCTTTTCAAGAATTCTTCACCACCTAGGTTAGGACAATTCAACCTCTTCAATACCTAAACCAAAGGTGATAATACATACTCACTTAGAGGTACACAAGAGATAATAAAACTAATAACCAACTAGGGCAAACCCTAAACATGACACGCTCAACAACACGGGCGTGTCCCTGACCGTGCCCTAAACTCACAACACAGAAGCTTTGACACGTTCAGTACCACTGGCATGTCACTGAACGTGTAATACACACTGTCTCACAGAAACATTGACATGTCCAACAACATGGGCGTGTTCATGGGCATGTCAATTCCTCACCAACACAGTAGCTATGACACGCTCAGTGACATGGGCGTGTCACTGGACGTGTCAATACTACAACTACACAAAGGCTGTGACACGCTCAGTGACATGGGCGTGTCACTGAGCGTGTCACCCCATCCAAGAACACAGAACCATCGACACGCCCAAAGACTTGGCCGTGCTCATGGGCGTGTCAGGCCAAAAACCCGGATTCCGGCAACAACAACTACACAACCAACAAATCACTTCCTTACACCAAAATCCACTTCAAACAAACTTAGCTCCACATACCCAAGAACCATATTAAACTTACAAAACACCAATAACAACTAAAAACATACATCCAACACAAATCAAAATCATCACCACAAACCCAAAACACAACCACAATACATTCACTTCCAACAACTTAATCTTTCCTTCAATCCAACCCCAAAAATCCAAAATCACTAGAACCAAACACTCTTAAACACATCTTAACCAAACATATTCACATACCATCAACAAACAACCAACAAACTCAAACACATCTTAAAAGAAAATTAAGGAATCAAGAGAAAACTTACCAAGGATGAAGAAACTCTTAAATTTCCAACTTGATCACTTGAAAACTTCCTTAGATCTTAAGTTTAGAAGATCAAATCTCTCTCTCTCTCTTGCTCTCTCTATGGAATTGCCGGCCAACACAGAAAAAGGAGAAGAAGAGGAAGAAGATACACGAAGGGGAAAGAAGGAAAGAAAAGAAAAAAAAAAGAAAAAAAAAGTCAAACTCTCTCTCCAACCACTCTTACTCAAAATCCTCTCCACCAAGCAAAAATACAATTAAAATATTCAAATATTCCATTCCACTCACTTAATTTCCATTTCCATTAATTAACTTAATTAATTAAAATCATTAACTAATCATCTTTGACCTCCACTAACTTGACTTGTATATGTTGTATATATTGCTATATATACAACATATACACTCTCTCTTCATTTCCTTTCTCTTTCCAATTACACAAATACATTAAATCCAATTAAAACAACAATTATACCCAAAACTTCTAGGGCACATTTTGGGATATTACAAATAGTGCCTAGGGTTGTAGATCAATTTAATCAAAGCTTAATTCTCAAATTATCCATTAACATGACCTTGTATTTTAATTTGTTCCTTGAGTTTAATTAGTAATTACCAATTCATTAATTTTCATATTCATAAATTAATAACAACCAATTGTTTTGCAATTACAAATTAACAAACCCTAGAACTTATATTTCTAATTCATTCTTAGGGTAGTTGATTGCATAATTCCAATATCAAATTTCACCTCTCGGTCCTTCATTCAATATCTAGAGATCAATAGGTAGTTAATCTATCAACCTAACATTCAATCCAATGCAATCAACCAACAACAAGGTATATTAATGGAAATATCAAATCAAGTCATTCAATCAAATATACTACAAACCCTAGACATTAGTAATTTAGCTCATCAACATCAATTTAAAATAAATATTCATCTCAATATAAATCAAATCACAATTGTCCATTGAAATATTAATGTTCTTAATAAACGATAACAATCTAGAAATGAATTAAAAGAGAAAATATAAAAAAACCCTTTGAAGATACTAAGAGTTGAACTTCTAGTCTTCCTCCTAGCTCCACTGTGAATGTGATGAAGAACTAACAAGCCTTCTTCAATCAATGGCTCTCCTCTTGAAAGATGGAATGGTCACTCTCTCAAGCACCCATTTCCTCAATCAAGCTTTCTTCAAACCCTAACCTTCACAAGAGCTTGCTCATCCAATTTTATCCCAAAAATGTCAAAGATCTTATTTATGGAAGAAATGGAAGATGAAGATGAAGGTGATGTCATGGTCTCTCTTAAGACCAAGAACAAGAAAATGAACCAAGAGAGAACTCCCGTTCAAGCCTCCAAAATGTGTATATATGTATATCCCTCTTCCATTTCTTTTAATTTCTTAAGACACAAAGCATGCATTCCAACTCATACACTCTATTTTGTCTTCCACTTTCTCATTATTTAAGTCTTCATCCCATAAATTAGGCAACATTTTTCTTCTTTTAATATTTTTTTTAAAAGATGGCACTTGTTGTCTCCCACTTTGTCCCCCATTTCATGTAAATCATTGAAAAAATTCTCACAAGACACAACCAAGTCATGAGTGATTTGGCCATGTCACTCAATTTCTTATGGACACGGCCAAGCCATGTGACTGTGTCCATGGCTGCCTCATTTCTTTCTTCATTTTCCTAGTGGGACACAGCTAAGGCCTTGGCCGTGTCGTATGGCTTGGCCATGTCTCTTGAGTGTGTTCTCTACTGTTCTTCTAGCTTTGCTTTGCTCTTCATATGGGACACGACCAGTGGCTTGGCCGTGTGTCTTGGGTGTGTCCACTTCTGCCTTTGCTTCACTTTGTCTTTGCTTTGCTCTTTTGGTGAGACACGACCAAGGCCTTAGCCGTGTCATATGACAGGGCCAATGGCTTGTGTCAAGCTCTGCCAAATTTTCCTGCCTCTTTCCTTGGATGAGGGACACGGCCAAGCCATGAAGTATCTTGACCGTGTCTCATGTTTTTCCACCTTAATATTCCATCAAATTGAATTAAAGCTCCATTGTTTTGTTCTTCATCCTAGATCAAATACTTTAAACAAAACTTTAAACACAAATTAAAAGAAAAATCAATCAAAATCCAATAAAATCATACTAAACATAAACACATAGATGATCCAAACAACTACCCCACACTTAATTCTTTGCTTGTCCCCAAGCAAAGTCAAAATCAAAACAAACTAAACAAGATAAATTTAGTCAAGTTCAAGAGTTATAAGGATGTATCAAGACTCCCATTTTATTAAATCCACAATCATTATCAAATCAAGAACAATCGGTACTCAAGCAATTTAATGGTCAATTTATGCATACCAAAAATTGTCACTCCCTCATAAAACCTCTTAAGTATTTAATCAAGTAATGTTTAAGCTCTCAACATTCAATGAAAGATTATCTCTATAGGCTTGCTTATCAATCAAATCTCCACACCTAATTACAATCTAACATCAATCATAAGGTCTTTCTTTGGGTTGTAATGGGGCTAAGGTAAAGGCATGACATTTAGGAAATGTGAGCTTATTCATTAAGTTTAAGAGCACTTCAAGAATGAAGTAACCGATCATATGTATAGCCCAACAATCCCAAAACACCTTCCACTCACCTACCACTTGACATTAAAGAGCTTTTCAAGGGAACTCACTTATTAAATCTTGCAATGATTAATCCGAAATTTATTCCAACCCTACGAAAAAGAACAACTTCTATTATTTTGATTTTTCTTTTTTTTTCTTTTTGTTTTTTTTGAAATAGGATTTGCAACTAAAGAAAATAATAATTTATAATTTTGAACCCACTAAATTTAACCCCACACTTTATTTAACACAACACTCAATCATAAACACTCTTAAAATGCTCTTGACCTAATGCAAGGGTAATAGTTAAAACAACAAGGTTCAAGCTAATAGTGTTGTGAAAAAGAAAGAAAAGGAAAAATGAAATAAGTTCAAAATTGGCTAACTAAGGTCGGATATAAGGTTGGTCTTTTTAAGCCAAAATGGGTTTACCTAATTGCCTTAATCATATTGATGCCTAATTAAAATTTTTATGTAGTCTCAAAATGCATGTCAAAGCAAGTTCTAGCAATTCATCAATCAAAGATGTTTACACACAATAAAGAATAATAAGTTGATATCCAACTTAATAGGCTCAATTCTTCACTAGTTTAAAGATGATGCAAAGAATAACCATCAAAATTGACAATAAGCACCAATTCTAATTAATTCTCAAATTCATGCTTTAAAATTTAAAGGTCATCTATCAATAATCTTATAACAATTGAACTTTTCAAAATTCATTTATTCAAAGAAAAAACATTAACTGTTAAACAAAAATAAGTTAAAAGTAAAAACACAAACTGCACCACACATTTAAACATTCACATTGTCCCCAATGTGAGCATGCATAAATTAAAAGAGAGAGTTTTGATGAAACCTAATTTCCATCGTTCCCATATGCGATATGAAGTGCTCCTTCCATCCTTACTGCAATTGTCACCCATGTGTGAGAAGATAAATAGCATACAACTCTGAAAGGTACCTAGTGTATTGCAAAGCTTAAGTAGCATCCTTTGAAGAGCACATGTCTAAAGAGAACGTGTGAAGTATAAGGAACTTCTATTATGTTGTACCACTAACTGGGTTGGATGTGGTGTTAGGAGTCCATTGGCTGGAGCAACTAGGGACAATAAAATGCAATTGGAAATAATTGACCATGGATTTTCACTGGAACAACCAACATCATCGATTGCAAGGAATTGATGGCCAAGAAATACAATCTGTGTAACATCCCCTACGTAGCCTATACACTTAACTACATAGGAGATATCACCTAACATTCACACTTGTTCTACATATGTGTCTATGTATGTATTAAAGAAATAAAGAAAAAATACTTCTAAGTATTAATGCAGTTGTTAAGCTTTCAAATTAACTACTATAACCAATCCCATATTACAAACATATATCTGTTAAATTGTAAAGAACTCCTGTTGATAACTTACATTAATAAAATTCTCAAACTACTCTCAACCATGTACAACAATCATATAAAAGTATAAGGTATTGCCATGTGAATTATACAAAACATAATATTTACAATATTGTTATTGAACCTTTATGATGCAGTTGACTAGAAACGTAAATCTCTTACTCCATAGTCTCAACTCTTCTTGTTTGATCTATGCGTTAGAAAATAGTTCTAATACACTAAGCAAAGCTTAGTGGTACTTATGTATTCACAATATGCAAGAAAAATTAAAGGAAAGGGATCTGAATATTAAATAGCTTAGAAATAATGAAAAGTATTACTTTCAGAACATTAAATAAAGGAAGTAATAAATCCATTAAACCTTGAAATATTGAACACAATTAAATGTAAAATTGATTAATTTAACAATAACCATATAACATATTATTTTCAAAGTAGGTAACTGCTTTAATTATGCCCATACACATTGAACTCAGATTTTAGGTTTGGATAACGGGTCACTGTTGCAATTTAATACCCACTATATAAAATTTTGGCCAATGGCCCACTATGGCATGAATGCCTACTGAGTATGGTGACACAGAGTGTCTATTGATGGCACAGAGTGCCCACTATCACTTTGGATATCCTCCTTTTGGCTAGCCATTCAATCCCAAGCTAGATCTAAAATCAATATAATTTGGGCAATTCAATAGTTATTAATTAACATTAAATTATGCACAACACTTAAATGAAATAGTTCTTTGGCCAACACTTAGTATCACACACATTTTATCATATATTCAAATAAATCTATTACACTATTTGTTAGGGTTAACTTCAAAAAGAAATCCTTACACTTTGAGAACTTATAATCATTATAGCTAGAATTACAAATAAAAAAACAAAATAAAAAGTTATTTTGAGCAATTTCTTCAAGTGACTCGCCTAATGACATGGGCGTGTCATTGACTGTGTCATAAGCTCATTCTCATAGAAGTTTTCACACATCTAACGACATAGGCGTGTCTCTGGCCGTGTCATTTAAGTTGCATTACAGTAGCTACGACATGCCCATTGATACGGGCGTGTCACTGGCCATGCCATTTATCTTTTATCATAATAGCTATGACAAGCCTAATGACATGGCCGTGTAACTATTCGTGTCTTCAATGTTGAAACACAGCATCGTTGACATGCCCAGTGACATGGCTGTGTCACTGGTGGTTTAAAGTAAAACTCTGTATTTCGAACACTTATCAACTTAAATTCAATATATCCAAATATATGATATCAATGGATCAAAACTAGTTTCTTTAACATAGAAAGAGCATATATCAAATATTTTTCAGAAAAAACTCATCAAGACAACTCAATCAATCATTTTAAATAATAAATTCATAGAAATTCAGATAGTTACAAATCAAAAATACATAACCACATACCTCTTCAAACTCTTCTTTTTTCTCTAGTCACTTATTGATAATCTCAACTTTTCTAGCTTAATCTTCTAAAAACTTATAACTAGATATTATTTTCTCTTAGGTTTTGATCAAAGTCTTGGAAGGAAGGAAGAAAGAAAATAGTTTTGGTGATGAAGATAGTGATGAACGTGGAAAGAAGAAAGAAGAAGAAAGAAAGAGAAGTTTTTACATAAATACACCTGTCCATACACCTATACATATATATGCAACTTAATCTAGTGTGGCCAATCTCATCTTAGCTATTCTTTCTTATCCTTTGATTCTAATTCAATTTTTAATCTCATAAAACCGTAAAAATACATAACTTCTTCAGTAAATTTTTAAGATCCACTATTTAAATCACTTATTCATACCACTTATATCATAATTCATTATTAATTATCAATATTAAATCAAAGTTTAGTATTTAAAATTTTTAACATCACAATTCTTCCCCACTAAAGAAATTTCATCCTCGAAATTTACCTGTTATAGACGCTTGAAATAATTAAGGGTATTGCTATCTCAATGTCTCTTCGCTTTTCCCAGTGGCTTCTTCTATCAAATGATTTCTCCATAACATTTTTACTAAAGGAATGCACTTATTACGCAACTCCTTTACTTCACGAGCTAAGATAGCCACTGGTTCTTCTTTGTAATTCAAATATGGTTGAATTTCAATAGGCTTTGCTCGAATCACATTTTTAGGATATGATCTATATCATCCAAGCATCAACACATGTAATACATTATGAATCTTAGCCAATTCTAGAGGCAAAGCTAGTTGATAAGCTATTGGACCTACACGTTCAAGTATTTCATATGGTCCAATAAACCTAGGACTTAGTTTACCTTTCTTTCGAAAGCGAAGTACCTTCTTCCATGGGGATACTTTCAAAAATACCTTATCCCCTACACTATATTCAATATCACGCCATTTCAAATTTGCATAAGATTTTGTCTATCCATTGCAATTTGTAATTGATCCTTTATAAGTTTCACTTTGTTTTCAGTTTGTCTTATGAAATTAGGTCCCACAAGTTTGCTCTCATTCAATTCCACCCAACACAATGGAGTTCTACACTTCCTTCCATAGAATGCCTCATATGGAGCTATTCCAATACTTGTTTGATAACTGTTGTTATAGGAAAATTCTACTAAAGGCAGATATTTATCCCAGCTACCTTCAAAATCAATTACACAACTTCTAAGCATATCCTCAAGTACTTGTGTCACCCTTTTTGATTGACCATCCGTCTGTGGATGAAATATAGTACTAAAATGAAGTTGAGTACCCAATGCTTTCTGGAAACTTTCCCAAAATCTTAAAGTAAAGCAAGGGTCTCGATCTGAAATAATAGACATTGGTACTCTATGAAGCCTGACTATCTCATTAACATATAACTCTGCAAGTCTATCCATTGAATAGTCAACTCAAATGGAAAGGAAATTTGCTGATTTGGTTAATCTATCAATAATTACCCAAATTGTATCATGCTTCTTTTGGGTTTTCGGAAGACCAGTAACAAAATCCATGGTGATTCTATCCCATTTCCATTCATGTATTGATATAGGTTGCAAAAGACCCGATGGAACTTGATGTTCTGCTTTGATTTGTTGACACACTAAACATCCAGTCACATATTCAGTAATATCTCTTTTCATACCAGGCCACCAATAAAGAGATTTCAAATTCTGGTACACCTTATTACTTTCGGGATGTACAGTATATGTAGTATTGTGAGCTTCACTAAGAATACACTCCTTTAGTTCCTTCACATCAGGTACACACAATCGATCTCTATAATATATTCCACCATCTTTTGACATAACATAATCTGGCTTTTCCCCTTCATGCACTTGTTTCAAAAGTTCTAACAATTTTTTATTTTGTTTCTAAGCTTCTATCACTTTTTGCCTAATTGTTGGTTCAACCCTCAATTCTGCTAACATAACACATGATATCATTTAGTTTATTTAATTTATCTATATATAATACTATAATATTCTATATACAACATACCTGCTAAAGTCTTTCGACTTAAAGCATCGGCTACCACATTAGCTTTCCCAGGATGATAATCGATGATACAATCTAACCCTCGATCAATTTCATCCATCTTCTCTGCCTTAAGTTTAGTTCTTTTTGTGTTGGCAAGTATTTCAAACTTTTATGATCAGTGAAAATATAACACCTTTCACCGTACAAGTAATGTCGCCAGATCTTAAGAGCAAATACAATAGCAACTAACTCCAAATCATGTGTAGGGTAATTCAATTCATGAGATTTTAATTGCCTAGAAGCATAACCAATTACCTTACCCTCTTGCATCAATACACAACCATGTCCCTGATGAGAAGCATCACTATAAATAAACATAGTCTTTACCTAGAGTCGGTTGTGTCAAGATAAGGGCTTCAGTCAACATAGCCTTCAATTGTTCAAAACTAGCTTGACACTGAGAATTCCACTCAAATTTAGTTTCTTTTTCTAAGGAGCTTAGTTAAAGGAAGTGTTATCTTCGAAAACCCTTGGACAAATCTTCTATAGTATCCGGCCAACCTAAGAAAACTCCAGACTTCTCTTATATTCTTTGGTGGCTGCCAATTCAAGATAGTCTCAATCTTACTTGGATCCACACGAATACCATTAGCTGACACTACATGACCTAGAAATGCCACTTCCATCAACCAAAAATCACACTTCGATAATTTAGCATATAATTGATTCTCCCTTAGTGTTTGTAGTACAATTCTCAAATACTTATTATGTTCCTCTCTATTTCTGGAATAAACCAATATATCATCAATGAAAAGAACTACAAACTGGTCTAAATAGGGTTTAAAGACACGATTCATCAAGTCCATAAAAGCTACTGGAGCATTAGTTAAACCAAAGGGCATAACAAAAAATTCATAATGTCCATATCGAGTTCTAAAAGCTGTCTTTGAAATATCTACTTCTTTAATTTTCATATGATAATAACCCAATTTAAGATCAATCTTAGAGAAAACACCCGAGCCTCTCAACTGATCAAACAAATCATCAATCCTAGGTAATGGGTACTTATTCTTAGTAGTCACTTTCTTCAACTGTCGATAATCTATACATAATCTTAAGGTACCATCCTTCTTCTTCACAAACAAAACTGGTGCACCCTAAGGTGACACACTAGGTCTTATGAATCTTTTATCAAGCAATTCTTGGAGTTGCAACTTTAATTCTTTTAATTCAGAGGTTCCATTCTATAAGGTGGAATAGAAATTAGTGTCGTACCTGAAACTACATCAATAAAAAATTCTACCTCCCTCTCTAGTGGTATTCCAGGTAATTCTTTCGAAAAAATATTTGAAAACTCACTCACTGTAGGTATGTCTTCCGAAACCTTGCTTGAATGTCGTGTATCATTAACATAAGCAAGATAAGCTGCACATCTCTTCCTAATCAACCTTGTAGCTTTAGTTGCAGAAATCAAACTAGAAGGATAAAATTATTTTTCTCCTTGAAATACAATTTCACCATAACCCAGAATAAATGATACAACTTTACTACAGTAGTCCATAACTGCTTGATCTCGAGACAACCAATCCATTCCTTAGATTACATCAAAGTCATGGAATGGAAGTTCAATCAAATCAGTAGAAAGTTCTACATCATAAACTCTAAGTGGACAATTTTTATATGCTCTATTTACCTTCACACTATGGCCTAAGGGATTTGTAACTTCTATCTCATAATCAAGTTTATCAACACACATTTTCTTCACTGAAACTATAGTTGTAAGAATATAAGAATGTGTAGAACCAGGATCTAATAATGCATACACATCAAGACCAAGTAAAGAAAATTTACCAACTACAACATCAAGAGCATCTTGGTCCTCCACAGCTTTCATAGCTTAAACCCTAGCTGAAGCAATGCCTCAAGTCTGAGGTCTATCCATTGTTTCAGATCCTCTCTGCTGACTAACACTGGGTTGACCACCTCTACCTATCCTATGGCCTGACTGAGATCTCTGTACAAAACTATGTCCTTCAACAATTTCTAATTCTTTTATCATTGGACAATCTCTAATTCTATGTTCCAAAGAGCCATATTTCAAACAAGCCCCTTTTTTATACCAACAATCTTCACTTGCATGGCCCTTACCACAATATTGACAAGGTGTAGTAACAACCCTTGAAGATGAGCCTGTAGCCACTCCAAACCTACCACCTCTAGATTTCTGAAAACTAGCTCCACTTACTCTACCAAACTTCTAAGTTTGAGCCTGAATATTTCTCTATCTTTTCTGGCCACCTTGTTGTTGTTCACTAGAAAATCCCTTCTTTGATTGTTGTTTTCTTCCCTACTCTTATTTAATCTCATTTTCTATAGCAACTGCCATCTTAAAAAGAGTGAAAAACTCTTTAATCCTCATCGCTACTAAATACACCCAAATCTGACTATTCAAACCCTGTTCAAACCGCTTACACTTCTCTTCCTTAGATGTAACTAACTCTGGAAAATATTTTCTAAGATGAACAAAGTGCCTTTCATATTCAGACACAGATGATTGCCTTTTCTTGAGATACAAAAACTCTCGAGTGCTTCTCCTCTAAATAAATCTCACTAGTATATCCCTTTTTAAATTCTTCTTAGAAATTTGCCCAAGTAAGTCTACCTGTGGGTACACCTTTCTGCTTTGTATCCCACTAGGCATAAGCTTGTTCCTGCAACAAGGAAACTGTACACTCTAATCTTTTCTCATCAGTACAATGCAGAATATCAAAAACTCTCACAACCTCTCCATCCAATACTTTGCTACTAAAGACTCATCAGTATCATGAGCTTTAAAATCTTATGCTCTCAATTTTCTAATTCTCTCCAATGGAGATCTTTGGGACACTGGCAGTAGAGGTTGTGTAGGAGGAGCAACTCTTACTATTTGCCTAAAAACCTCCCTCATATTTCTCACAAATTGGGGATCTAATGGAATTTGTTCCGCAGAAGGTTCTAATGGCTGTTGATTCCCCATGCTAGCTTAAGTGTGTGAGGACACAGCTTGTTCCTTAACACCTTGACAGGATTCAGAGGCCATCTTATTCCTTTAAACATTAAAAATCAATTGTATTAAACATTTATCCAATTATATAGTTCACATGGTAATGACAGTTATACTTCACTTTTCTTTTAACCCACAACTCAGGACCGCCTAAACCTACTCAAATACCACTATATGTAACATCTCTTATGTAGCCTGTAATATCCCAAAATTTTAAAAATATTAATTTTTGAAAATTAAATAAATGATTTAAAAGTATATATATATATAACTTAGTGAAAAAAAAGAAAAGAAAAGTGTGTATATGATATATATATGTAGATATACATAATATGTATATATAAGTCAATATTTTAACTTGGTCAAATGATATTTTAATTATTAAAATAGTAATTAAATGGTTAGTGGAAGATGACCAATTATATATTAATTAAGTAAAATGTTTTACTTGGTGGAGAGTGAAAGTTGGAAAATTTTATGGTTAAAATAAGAGAGTTGTTGGATTGAGTTGAGGGGATGATTATCTTCTTGTTCTTCTTTCTCCATTGAAGCCGGCCACCTTCATCAAAGGAAGAGAAATTTTTACTTCTTTCTAACTCACGTAACTGAAGGATTTCAAGTGTTCAAGTTGGAGTTTTAAGGATTATCTTCATATTTGGTAAGTTTCCAACTTGTTTCTTTGATTTCCTTTGGAAGTTGTGTTTGTGTGAATTGGATGTTTGGTGTAGTATGTGTTAAAGGTTGATATTGGTATGTTTGAAGTTCTTTTGACTAGTTAACTATGAAATTAAGGGTATTGAAGAAAAGGTTAAGTCTGGTGAAGAGAATAAGAATTTTGGATTGTGTGACTTTTGAGTTGTGAAGTCATGGTTGTAATTGTGTATTTTTGCTTTTAATTGAGTTGTTTTGATGTTTATACAAGAATAATGTGGTATAATAATGGATTTGGTTGAGTTTGTATGGAGTTGAAAACGTTAATGAAAGATGATAGTTGGATGTGGCAATTATGTGTGGCTATCAGGATTTTGGCCTGACATGCCCGGTGATACGGCCATGCCTTTGGGCTTGTCGATGGTTTTGTTTTTAGTGTTAGTGACAAGCCCATGTCACTGAGTGTGTCACAGCTTCTGTGATGTAGTAGTATTGACACGTGCAGTGACATGTCCATGTCACTAAGCGTGTCATAGCTACTATGTTGTTGTAGTATTGACATGTGCAGTGACACTCCCATGTCATTGAGTGTGCCATAACTACTATGTTGTTGTAGTGTTGACATGTGCAGCGACATGCCCATGTCACTGAGCGTGTCAAAGCTTCTATGTGGTGGGTTTAGGGCACGATCATTGACACGCCCGTGTTGTTGAGCGTGTCATGTGTAGAGTTTTTCCTAGATAGTTCTTTTCCTTATTTTCCTCTGTGTATCTTATCCTTGGGTTGTAAGGTTTTGTTTATACCTATAAGTGTATCACCTAGTGATTATTTATAATCACATTTGATTTAGGCTTTGAAGAGACTTGAGTTACCCAATCCAAGTGTTGAGGGATATCTTGAAAGAGGAGGTTGAAAGTGGTGTTTGATGCTTTTAAAGGTAAGTACAAACTTTGAATAACTATTTATATTTACATGACATTGGGACTTAACACATTTGGTTGGAAAATGTGTTAAGTTACCTACCACATAATTGGTGCATGAGAAATATGCTATGATTTGTATAATGTTACAAATGCATTATATGTAATGTGAACTTTATGCAAAATATGATAATGGCCCAAAACGTATGGGTATTGCAATTTGTTATGTATAAATTAAAGATGGTATGTAAAGCCGTTGGTGATAGCTATATTGATGTAAATGAGATATTTGAAGCATTGTGCTTAGTTTGATCATGAGAAAATGAGAAAGGATTTGATAATGGAATTATGAAATGAATTGATATCGATATAAATGAGAAATATGAATAAATTGTGTGCCTAGTATGCTATTCAATTTTCAGAGTTCTGTGTTTGGAGGTATGTCTATGATTTGCCTACGGGCTAGACGTTGGGCGTCACTGTGAAAATATTTTTGAGGTGAAATGACCGGGTCGTAAGCCTCAAAAATAAATTCTTGAAGCTAGGCTGGGTGAAATGACTGGGTCATAAGCTCAGATCTAGTTGGATTATTACATTGATATATTACCTACAGGGCTAGACACATGGTGTCATTATAGACCAAAATAGTAACTCTAGAATTTGAATAGCATATTAGTTATCTTTGGGCCCATGTTTGTGTTTGTTTTATGAGAATTACGGATTGTGAAAGAATTGAAAAGTATGAGAAAATGGAATGATATGATATCCATATACATTGTGCATTGGCATTGCATTTGATTTTTTTTATTTATTTGTTATCAAAGTTTGTACCACTAAGCTTTTGGCTTAGTGCGATTGTGATTCATCGTGTAGGTGACAGGGTCGATCCGATTGAGCCGGAGAGTTCGTCTAGACCGACTTGAGTCTAGGCTTGAGACCTTGAGTGCAGAGTTGATTGTTGGACATCAAGATCATAGACAAACTGCCAGCATGTATATATCTTATATTTTGTACTTATTGATTTTGATGTAAATAAATATGTATATTCCGCAAACTATCAAAAATGTTTTGGCTAAACCTTTTGTAATGAAGTATACATATGTGTTTTAGCAAGTAATATTTCATCTATTATTTATATGACATCAGTTGAATGTTTTAAGTTTATACAAATTTTATAAATGAAGATCTATTTGTTAAAATGGGTTGTGACATTCTTGTATCCTATATTCGTATATTACATATGTTGAGAGTATGTAGTGTACGTATATTGGGTATAAGGGTGTTACATAGCCTATACACTTAACTACATAGGAGATGTCACCTAACATTCACACTTGTTCTACATAGGTGTCTATGTATGTATTAAAGAAATAAAGAAAAAATACTTCTAAGTATTAATGCAGTTGTTAAGCTTTCAAAATAACTATGACAACCAATCCCATATTACAAACATATATCTGTTAAATTGTAAAGAACTCCTATTGATAACTTACATTAATAAAATTCTCAAACTACTCTCAAACTTGTATAATTGTCATACAAAAGTATAAGGTATTGCCATGTGAATTATACAAAACACAATATTTACAATATTGTTATTGAACCTTTATGATGCAGTTGACCAGGAACGTAAATCTCTTAGTCCATAGTCTCAACTCTTCTTGTTTGATCTGCATGTCAGAAAATAGTTCTAACATGCTAAGCAAAGCTTAGTGGTGCTTATGTATTCATAATATGCAAGAAAAATTAAAGGAAAGAGATCTAAACATTAATAGTTTAGAAACAATAATAAGTATTACTTTCAGAACATTAAATAAAGGAAGAAATAAATCCATTAAACCTTGAAATACTGAACACAATTAAATGCAAAATTGATTAATTTAACAATAACCATATAACACATTGTTTTCAAAGTAGATAACTTCTTTAATTATGTCCATATACACTGAAATCAGATTCTAGTTTTGGATAACAAGTCACTGTTGGTAATTTAATGCCCACTGTATAAAATTTAGGCCAATGGCCCACTTTGGCACGAATGCCCACTGAGTATGGTAACACAGAGTGTCTATTAATGGCACAAAGTGCCCACTATCATTTTGGATATCCTCCCTTTGGCTAGTCATTTAATCCCAAGCTAGATAAAAAATTAGTATGATTTGGAAAATTCAATAGTTATTAATTAACATTAAATCATGTACAACACTTCAATGAAATAGTTCTTTGACCAACACTTAGTATCACACATATTTTATCATATATTTAAAAAATCTATTACACTACTTATTAGGGTTAACCTCAAAAAGAAATCCTTTACACTTTGAGAACTTATAATCGTTATAGCTAGAATTACAAATAAAAAAACAAAGCAAAAAGTTATTTTGAGCAATTTCTTCAAGTGACACGCCCAGTGACATGGGCATGTCGTAAGCTCATTCTCACAGAACTTTTGACACATCCAGCGACATGGGCATGTTTCTGGCCATGTCATTTAAGTTGCATTATAGTAGCTACGACATGCCCATTGGCGCGGGTGTGTCACTAGCCATGTCATTTATCTTTTATTACAGTAGCTATGGCATGCCCAATGATATGGGCGTGTTACTAGTTGTGTCTTTAATGTTGAAGCACAACATCGCTGACACGCCCAGTGACATGGTCGTGTCAAGCTAAACTCTGTATTTTGAACACTTATCAACTTAAATTTCATATATCTAAATATATGATATCAATGGATCAAGGCTTGTTTCTTTAACATAGAAAGAGCATATATCAAATATTTTCAGTAAAAACTCATTAAGACAACTCAATCAATCATTTTAAATAATAAATTCATAGAAATTCAGATAGTTGCAAATAAAAAATACTTAAGTACATACCTCTTCAAACTCTTCTTTTTCTCTAATCATTTGTTGATAATCTCAACTTTTACAACTTAATCTTCTAAAAACTTATAACTAGATATTATTTTCTCTTAGGTTTTGATCAAAGTCTTGGAAGGAAGAAAGAAAGAAGGAGTTTTGGTGGTAAAGATGGTGATGAACGTGGAAAGAAGAAAGAAGAAGAAAGAAAGAGAAGTTTCTACATAAAAACACCTGTTCATAAACCTATTTATACAACTTAATCTAGTATGGCCAATCTCATCTTAGCTATGTGCACCCTGTAACATCCCAATGGCCCTAGGCTTAAGACTCAGTTTTTTTCCCAGTCTACTTCAAGGGATTGTTACAGTATTGCTTTCCCTCACGGTTCCACAGCTAAAATTTGTTTATTTGGCCCAAATCAAGGGTCGCCTCCTTCGTTTTGATCCCAAGACCTCCCCCATAAGAGAGTCTTTTTCACTCAACGAGTACAATTTCTTCTATACCAAAATAAATGTAACACCCTCATACCCCATATATATACTATACACATACCCCATATATGTACAATATGCATATAAGACATAAAAATGCTACGTAACAAATCCTTTCAAACCTTTCATTATCGTATTTATACAAATACATATATATATAAGAACATTAGAACATTTTTCATTTAATTAAATATATACATTTATACATTGTCTTTCCAAAAATTTACTTATATACATATACAAATGGTTAAACTACAGAATAACAAAATGTACATGCATGCACCACCTTCTAGTTGGCCTCTGGCACACCCTCACTCTTCACATGGGCAAATATCTGACTCTCAGATCAGCAATCTACTTACCTATGCGATTCACACAACCGCGCTAAGCTTCAAAGCTTAGTGATACATATAAACAATATTTATATACAAATACACAAATACAATATTGGGATTCAGTATACACAAATACAATATTGGGATTCACATCCCACTTACACATCATTACACTATTGAAAATCACATTCCACTCACATCATTACATGACTATTGGCTTCACATCCCACTCACACATCATTGTAATTACTAACCACCCTTTCGGTGCACTTTGACTACCAGATTGGTAATTTCCCTTCTCATTCCTTCTCCCAGAAAAATGATTCTTCTCTCTTTCCCACTCTTTTATTTGTAAGCTAGCTTGGAGAAGATCTTTGAAATATCTAATAAGTTTGTGAGACAGTCTCTGACAAAAGCTGGGTAAGACACCTCTTACTATCATTTTGATCTTGTCAGATTCATCTAGCCTTTTTTAAGAAGTGCAACCTTATTTCTCCATCTCTTCACATAATCAACAAATTTTTCATTTTGTTTCTGTCTAATAGTCTCCACCTCCATTAAGGTCATTTCTAGCTCAACATTATACCTATACTACTAAATAAACGCTTTGTATAGCAGTTCCTAATCCTTTTGGATGTTCTCCTCTAAGGTATTTAACCAATTTTGCATAATATGATCCAAAGAAAGCATGAAATACCTTAGGGTTACTAGCTCTAGCAAACTGTATGAAAGTAATGTACAACTTAACATGCAAGTGAGGATTTCCTGTGCCATTATACTTAGCGAAAGCAGGTATTTTGAATTTTTAAGGGATTCCTTCATCATCCATAAATAACTTATCAACTTCTGATACTTCCTCATCTTTAAGCTTCTTCTCCAAATCAACAATTAATTTTTCTACATCAACAGTTTCAGTTTTCTCCATAGCCTTCTTTTCTTTCTTCTTATCCTGTTGGTCTTGAAAGTACTGCTCACAGTCATTATCATCAATTACCATGTTCTTATCATCAAAGGCTACCTCTCCTACCTTAGCCTTCCCTTTGTCTTTCTGCTTCTTAGTACTAGCAGACGCTTTAGCATTGTTATCCTCCAACAAGGAAAGTAATTGACTCCTTATGGTCTTAGCCAGGGCCCCATTTAGTTCTTCCATTTTTGAGGCTAGGGCCTCATTCACCAGGTTCTAAATTTGCTCATGATCCACTGGCTTTGGTGTGAAACTGATTGAATTCTCACTGGATTATGAGTCGTAGGTAGGGTTCTCTTAAGCCCTTAAACCATCATACTCCAGGTCAAAAAGCCAGAAAGGGTTAATGCGAATGTAATGCAATGCATGTATGCAGGAGTAACAAACAAACAAATAAAGTTAGGACATTCCTTCCAACCTTATATCTCCTATATATGAGCAATGAGTCTCTTTTCCTAGGCATATGGTCAACATAACATTAACATGGGATATTTTATTTTTGAAGTATCAACTAAGACTGATTAACCAATAGTTGTATTTTCAAATAAGAACTAAGTCCATGATAACTCCCACTAGTTGAGCCTTAATCCATTGAGTCAATTGGGAAATAACTTTTATGCTATATTATGGATTAAAACTAAATTAAAGGGCTTATTATAAATAGATTTCTTTGTTGGAAAAGTAACTAATGGTTCATGCCATAAGCAAACCTATGATTAGCAAACCTTGGTATAAATTAGGTTCACAATTGATTTTAGAAAACTTAGTTGTAAGCCCATTTAAACAATTTTGAACCTATCTTAAAAAATGTTTCAAAATGTTTATTGAAAAATAAATCACAGGCTTTGTGTTTGGGCCATGATGTGAAAGAGGATTTTTGGCCCATCTAAAAAGGTGTCCATGCCCAAAGTCCATCTTAAAAAGAGTTTAAAAATAATTTGAGCTTTTGGGCTTTTAAAAGAATAATTATGTCATATTAGGAAAAGACGAGATAAATGGGCCATACCTTTGGCCAATACATATTAATCATAGTCAAACAACAAGCAATTAGGGTAAACCTAAGGAAAATAACTATGCCAACTACATGGGCTTTAGTCTTTAGAGTAAAAAGCTTAGGTTCCCATAGCAAATATATACCAAAAGGTACAAGGCTATGAGTGGTTATACAATACTCAATCTCCATACCTTGAATGAAAGCATGGTATCACTTATATATAAATGGGCATCCTAACTCACACACACAATACAATCTAAATGATGCAATGAATAATACCATAATAGTAAAGAATAAAATAATATAAAGACCAATAGAATCAACTTCTCTTTTCCCCGGTGGAGTTACCACTATGAGTGGGGATTTTTTCCCCCACTCTTGATGTAATGTTTCTTGCGACTTTGACACTATTAGGCTTAAGGCCTTAGAGAACATGAGCCTAAACCTAGAGAAATGGAGTAGCCACCCGAATTGACTGGGAAAGAAAAGAAATGGGTGGATCACTTGATTCCTAAGAAATATATAACCCCCTATTGGGTTCAAAAAATTGGGTATGCATGAGGAAGGTGAGAATGACCCAGCACCCCCATAACACCCAATTCATTGGAACAAGCCTCCTTTTCAGGTCTAAATATTATTAAATTCTTAATTATTATAATACCATCCATACTACATGCAATTATAAAAATAATTATTCATCGAGTTAAAATCAAAGCAATAAAATAAAATGGGCACACATGCTAGATGAAAACATAGCGTTTCAATGTCCAATGTCCAAAACATAAGTGAATAAAAATAGGACATCCACCA
Organism: Garcia nutans; assembly: GCA_947685225.1. Classification (NCBI taxonomy): domain Eukaryota; kingdom Viridiplantae; phylum Streptophyta; class Magnoliopsida; order Malpighiales; family Euphorbiaceae; genus Garcia; species Garcia nutans. The sequence continues at coordinate 35,062,763 of CANTUV010000013.1, forward strand.
ATTGGTGAAACCATGTCCCTTACATTAATTCTCAAATACAAATTACATAAAAGACACAAATTAAATAACCAAGGTACCCAGAAAGTGGAGACATGCCTTTTACATCTTTAGAACCTAAATAATAAGAATTGCAATCCACATAATAAAGAATGATCATACACATATTCATTAAACAATAATAAATTAGGGCTTAAATAAAGTGAAATGACAAAAAAGTGCAATCCATGAGCAAATCTTAATATTAGTCCTATAAAGAATTATAGTGCGCTACACATACAGCTATCCCAAAACTAAAGTTAAACATGCAAAATTAGGGTTTTATCCTAACTACTAAGGTTGGACATAAAATTTTAGGGTTTTTAATCTAAACTAGGGTTTGAGAATGTAAATTAAGGTTTCATATACAAGATCTAGGCTAAAACAGACTATAACTATTTTAGTTGGCCCTAATCCCAAATCCATAACTTACTGTAATGAATTTATGAAATTAGATTTAGAATTTGACAACACATGAATTTAAGTATTTAAGGTAGTAAAATTTTTTAATTGAATTGGTTAATAGCAACCTTGCCTGCTTTGTTGGCTCCACTAAAATAAATTTGCTGAACCAAGCTTTGTTTATTACCTCCACCTTACAGTAGTTGGACTAGGTGATGTTATTTCCTGGATTGAACTTAAATCTTGGTTGAGTGAAGTAATCTGGAAAGAATTGCTACTGCCTCCCTTGGTTGCTATGTATTGATTTTATGTGTTTTGGCGTCAAGCAAGGGATGGTTGATCGAAGGGTCGGGCTGGCTCTCGAGGAGTCTATCGAACCATCTTTAGCATCTTCTCATGAGGTTTTTGTGTGTTGATTCTCTTTTGTTTGATTTGATCTCTTTTTTTCCTGATAATTCTAGCTATTGTTTTCTAATTACTTCTCTCTAGCTGAGTGTGGCTGCCACTTCTTATATCATAGGACATGTATTTATATGTAACCATTAGGTTAAAGCCGACTTAATCAACTTTAATTTTCAAAACTCTTTTTCCTTATCCGAGTGTAATTAGAATTTAAATCAAACTTAAACTAAATTTGTCTAGGATTAGGGACCAAAACAAAGATTCATATCAAATTAAACCTTTATCAATTCGATATGAACCAAAGCTCATATCAAATAGAACATAGGTCAATTCGATATGAGCTTTTTGCTCATATCGAATTGAACATTATTTAATTTAATATGCACTAGGCTCATATAGAATAGGACATTGTCTAATTCGATATGCTCATATTGAATTGGGTGTCCAATTTGATATGGGCATAGCCCATGTCGAATTGGAATGCCCAATTCTATATGGGTTGTACATCCCATATCGAATTAAACCAAACCAAATGGATTCTGCCTTTGGATCAGACCCATTTAGGGTTAATTATTGAACCTACTAGCTTTAGGCCCTTTTCTAATTTGATCGACCTAATTTAGGGCTTCAAATTAGGTCTAAGCTTTTAAATTCGAACCAAATTTAACTTGGCCACTATTAATTGGGATCAAACTTCCCTAGGGCCAAAATTAAGGGTCTACAATGATTTTTCTTTAGCTCATATAGATGTCTTAATCAATAGTGCAACCTCTAGTGTGCTACACTCATTCATAGATGGAATTTCGGATACAATCAAGTGTTAATGGCCTAAGAGGATAAAGTTAAAACTGCTTTTATAGCTATATAGGGTATATTCTGCTACAAGGTAATGCCATTTTGTTTAAAGAATGTTAGAGCAACCTATAAAGGATGGCCACTACCTTGTTTCATGACATGATGTATAAGGACATTGAAGTACTTGTTAATGATATGATGGTTAAATCAAAGACAAGGGAACAACATTTCCAGAATTTGGAGCATTTTTTGAAAAAGCAGTGAAGTATAACCTTAAATTAAATCCAAAAAAGTGTGCATTTGGGGTTACCATAGGCATGATGTTGGGACATGTCATCAGCCTAAACAACATTAAGATTGACTTTGACAAGGTTAAGGCAATTAGGATTATGCAGGCCCCTAAGATGGAGAAGGAAGTTCGAGGATTTATTAGAAGGTTATAATATGTGAGCAAGTTCATTGCAAGGATTATAACAATCTATGAACCCATCTTCAAACTGCTAAAAACAAACCAACCAATCGAATGGAATAGTGAATGTCAGAAGGATTTTGAGTGCATAAAAAAAATACTTGTTAAGTCCAACTATCCTGAAACCACCCAAGCCCAGTAGACCATTAATACTTGTTAGCCAAACCATTGGCCTCTATTTTGATCTTAGTCAATCAAATTGAATAGGACTAATATTTAATACCAAGTAACATTTTGTAGGACTTTAATTTTTGAAGAAAGATCAAAGAGCCCAATGGGACTAAGGAATGGTCCGACCGGACTGAAAGTTGAACTTTAGCCAGAGAAGCTCATGGTCACCGACACTCTCAATTTCTTAGAGTATTGAGTTTAATCCGACCGGATTGAGCCTTAGCTACCAGAACTGAGCACAAGCTGAGCAGACCTGTAACACCCTTGTACCCTATATATGTATACATACACTAGTATATGTAAAATACGCATATACAGCATAGGAATGTCACAATTCAGTTTATTAAAAATCCTCATAATCCCAATTTAAGATTTCAAATATTTAAAATGTATATTTTAAAAAGTAAATAAAATTTTCTTTATTAATTTTTAGGTAGCCCAAAATAAGTATTTTATATAAAAATCTCTGAAAAAAATTCACTAGAGTTTCATCTGTAAATTGGACATCCCAAAAATTTCAACAGTACTCAACCTGCAGAAAAATACACTCCTAATAATAATAACCCAATCATTTCATCCCAACTTCTCAATCTTCCACATTTTCCTCAAAACATTTAAATATGTACATATGTATATAAACTTATATACAATTCCACATCACAAAATTAGTCCAAAAATTCTTTATAGTTTACGTTACTCCCAAAAAATAAACAAAATATACATAATGAGGAAATGTACTATAGAATAGAATGTATACATAGCAGTAACTGGCTTTGACCCTGTGACAGTAAAATCACCTCAAGCTAAACGAACCCCAAGCCTAGACCTTGCCAGGTCTAGATGAACTCTGTGGATCTACCGGATGAACCCTGTCACCTGCACGATTTATTTCGATCGCGCTTAGCTAAAGGCATAGTAGTACATACTTTGGTAATAATGAAACTTTAAAAGAAAAGACAATGCATAATGTTGTGTAATATCCCAATGTATGCCTTAGAAGTTTTGAACATTGTTGTTGTTTTAAATTGGATTGAATGTATATGTTAATTTGCAAGAGAAAAGAAATTAAAAGAAAGTGTATATGTTGTATATATGGAAGTATAAATAACATATACATAAGTCAAAATGGATGGTCAAGGGAAGAGGATATTTATTTGTTATGTGTGAAATTACTTAAAAGGGCAAGTAAGTGAGAAGAGAGTTTAAACAAATAGAAAAGGGTATTTAGGTAATTTCTTATTTTAGAATACTTGGTGGAGATTTAAAGAGATGATAATTTGACTTTTCTTCATTTCTTCTTCTTCTCTTTCCCTTATGGTGGCCGGCTATTCCAAAGCAAGAGAGCAAGAGTGAGATTTGTTTATTCCAAACTCAAATTGAAGGAAGATTCAAGTGATTAAGTTGGAAAGTTGTGAAATTCATCAACTTTGGTAAGTTCTTTCTCTTGATTTCCTTTGTTCTTTTGAAGTTGTGTTTGGGGTTGATGAATTATAATGGATGGTATGATTAGGTTTGTTTGTGGTGTGTTTTTAAGTGTTGAAATTGATTGTAAGTTAAGAAGTTATATTGGTGTTGATATTGGAAGTGTTGGAGTAGAGGTTGTTTTAGGGTTTTGAAGTGATAAATGATGTTTAGCTTGAGTTTGCTTAATTATTTTCATAGATTTGCATGTGGTTGATGTTTGTTGGAGTTGTAAGCTTAGGAAATGAGAATTTGGCCGAAGGCAGTAGCATTGTGGATGCCACGCCCGTGGCCTTGGTTGCCATGGCCGTGGTCATTTGTAGCCATGGCCGTGGAGAATTGGAGCAAGGGTGGCAGAACCATTCTTTAACCCACGCCCGTGGGGGTTGAGGTGGCCATGCCCGTGGGCCTTAGTGAGTGATGTTGAAGTGTAATTTATGATTTAAGGGTTTAGTAAGAGGTTATTAAGTGATAAATTGTATTGGAATTCATGTATTGTATCATTTTTGGATTAGGTTTTGAAAGAAGGTGATTTGCCCTAATTTGGGAAGTGAAGAATCTTGGAAAAAGGAAAGTGTTTAGAATTGTGTGAATTGTTATTGAGGTAAGCACAAATCTTGTATTATTGCATTGTTAATTCATATGTATAATGTTATGTTGAGATTTAGCATACATTTGATGATATTGATGATGCATATGAATGGTGTACATTATTATGTTAATATCAATGATGACATATGTATAATGTGAAGGATATGATGTAAATGATTGTGTGTTTGAAAGATAAATTGCTATAATGTAAATTGAGATGTGATGGACTATAAAGCCATTGTGATTGGCTATAATGACTCTAATGAGGCATATTTGCCTACTTGATAATGAGAATTGAGAATGGAATTGATAATGAGATAATGAATGAATTGTGTGTCTAATGTGTTATTCCATTTTCAGAGTTTTGTTGTTGGTGGCATGCCTATTAGTAACAATCTCTTGAAGTTAGGTTGGAATTGATCCTTGAAGCCTAATTGAGATGTTACAAACCTTGAAGCTAGGTTGGGTTGGTTCTTGAAGCCAAGTTGGGTTGATACTTAGCATGCTTTGTTCCCCTTGAAGCTTGGTTGAACCTAATCCTTGAAGCCTAGTTGGGATAATGATAATGATAAATGTGATAACAAAACCAAAGCATTAACTCTGAAAATTGAATGGCATATTAGTGGCTTTTGGGCCCATGCTTGTCTTTGTTTAAATGTGATTCATTGATGGTAAAATAATCAAATAATGAGATCTATGGAAGGACTTTGAAATGTGATATGTTGATATGTGTATGATTTATGAAATACTAAGGTGTGATATTCTCTTTCCATCTATGATGTTGTCTTTATTATTAAAATGTGTGACATTGCATTGCATTAAAGCATAATGTTAGTAAACTTTGTACTACTAAGCCGTTGGCTTAGTGCGATAGTGTTGATCGCGCAGGTGACAGAGTTGAACCCGAGAACTCCTCGAGACCGAGCGAGAGTAGACATTGAAGAATTTATTTTAGGACTTAAAGATCAGAGAAAAGCTGCCAATCATGTATAACTTCTTTATATTTTGTAAAGTATTGATTCTAATGTAAATATATGTATAATTGTAAGTATGGATTTGAATGTATTTATATATGTAAATATTTTATAAATTCCGCTGCGTATTAAGTAAACGTATATATATATATATTGTTTTATATTACAAGTTAATTACTATATTTTCTAGAATGTATAATAAGAAAGAATATCTTATCATCTCAAATGATTTAAATGTTAAAGATAACAGTAGCGTCCTTATATTCAGTGTACGTATATTATATTGTAGCGTTATGTAGTGTGCGTGTACAGGATGTAGGGGTGTTACAATTGTTTTGGTATCAGAGCCTAGGTTTGAGATTCTCAACCTAGGTAAAATGAAAGAAAAAGAATATTTTGACTTTAAAAGTTAGTTTTTGAATAACATACATGTTTGGTATTGGCAGTCTCTGATCTTTAATGAGATGTATTCTGCTGTGTTTGCAGACATAGGTTGTGATGGATTCTCATTTACGTCAGTCAGTAGAGGGTAGTGCAGAAAGTGTAGCTCCTGATGAGGTTAGAGAGGGAGCAAGAGTGGATAGTGCTGGAGAGGTACCTGCTTCTGTGTCGGGGAGACCAGCTGGTGAGGAGGTTCCGCCAGTTTGGCTTAGGCATGTGGTTGATTTGTTGAGGCAAGCACCAGTGCAACCACCGCCACCACCCCCACAGCCTTTGGTATCAGTGAGACAGTATGATAAATTAAGGAAGTATGGAGCAGAAGATTTTTTGGGTACTATTGATCCAGCTGTAGCTGAGCAGTGGCTAGATAAAGTACAGAGAATATTTATTCAGTTGCAAGCCACTCCAGAAGAAAAATTTGATTATGCAAGATCATTGTTGCAGAAGGACGCATATGACTGGTGGAAGACAGTGCCCCATGCTATGGATGATCCACCTACCTTGTCCTATGCTGATTTTCTAAGAGAGTTTGAATTGAAGTATACTCCGAGGGAGTATAAAGATGTGAAGAAAATGGAGTTTCTAAGCTTGAAGCAAGATCACCGGACTGTGACAGAATATGAGCTAGAGTTTATCCGGTTGAGCCAGTATGCTGGGGGTATTATATCTGATGAGATAGATAGATGCAGGAGATTTGAGGAGGGATTGAGGCCCTCTATCATGTGCCTGGTAGCTGGATCTAGATATCATGATTTTTCCCAGCTTGTTGCAGTAGCTAGGAGTGTGGAGAGAGCTCAGGGTATTGCGGCTGCTTCTGAGGAAGAGATCAGGGTTAGGAGACCCCAGTTTGAAGCAGGGTCTTCATCTGTGAAAAGAGGTAAAGGAAGTTTTGTTCCTCGGGTTAGTAGGAGTCAGAGACCAGTTGGTAGGTCAATACAGTTTCAGAGGCAAAGATCTAGACCTACAGTTTCAGTGGCGAGTGCTCCGACCCTAGTGATTCAGAGATCCACTCTACCCATATGTATTCATTGTGGTAGGCCACATGGTGGTACTTGTTGGAGGACTGGTGTGGCAGGGGTATGTTTCAGATGTGGATCGTCTGATCATTTTGTTAGAGATTGTCCTGAGAGGCAGGAGCAGATGTCGGTAGATTCTGCAGCTTCTCGACCTAGTGTGAGGGGAGGTCGAGGAGGCAAAAGTTTCAGCAGAGGAAGCAGATCTGGGTTCAGTCCTAGAGGAGGTTCTACATCTAGGGAGAGTAGACCAGAGGAGGCTGGATCTTCTCAGAGGATTTATGTGATGCAGAGGCAGCCAGATGCTTCGGCAGTTATAGCTGGTACTTTCTCTTTATTTGGTATTTCAGTACTTGCTTTGATTGATCCAGGATCTACACATTCATATATTAGTGCATCTGTTTTGCCTGTGTCTGAATTGCATGCTGAATCCCTAGGATTTAATGTATTGGTGACAAATCCTTTAGGGCATAGTGTGATTGTTAGCAAGGTGCACCGAGATAGTGCGGTAATGGTGCAAGGTGAGGAGTTTTGTGGAGATTTGATTGAAATGCCTTTTAAGGAATATGATTTGATCCTAGGCATGGACTGGTTATCCAGACATGGAGCTGTGGTAGACTGTAAAAAGAAAATAGTTACCTTGAGAACTTATGATGGTAGAGATGTGATAGTATCTAGTGAGCAGGGACAGTTAGCATCCTTGTTTGTTTCAGCTGTTGCAGCTAGGAGATTGATTAGAAAAGGGTGTGATGCTTACCTTGCTCATATTCTGGATACTAGAGTAGTGAGTTCTCAAATTGATAGTATACCTACAGTTGCAGAGTTTCCAGATGTGTTTCCAGAAGAATTGCCAGGGTTGCCTCCAGAGAGAGAGGTGGAGTTTGGTATTGAATTATTGCCTGGTACCACTCCTATCTCTATTACTCCTTATAGAATGGCACATGCTGAACTGAGAGAATTGAAGGTGCAGTTGCAGGAGTTGTTGGATAAAGGGTTTGTTCGCCCTAGTGTTTCACCGTGGGGAGCTCCTATTTTATTTGTGAAAAAGAAGGATGGTACTATGAGATTGTGTATTGATTATAGGCAATTGAACAAGGTGACTATTAAAAATAAATATCCTTTGCCTAGAATTGATGATCTCTTTGATCAATTGAAGGGTGCAGCAGTGTTTTCCAAAATTGATTTGAGATCAGGGTACCATCAGTTAAGAGTCAGAGCTGAAGATGTTCCTAAGACAGCCTTTCGCACAAGGTATGGGCATTATGAGTTTCTAGTTATGCCTTTTGGATTGACGAATGCACCGGCAGCTTTTATGGATTTGATGAATAGGGTATTTAGACCCTATTTGGATCAGTTTGTGGTAGTTTTTATCGATGATATTTTGGTGTATTCGCGTAATGAGGAGGAGCATGACAAGCATCTGCGAGTTGTGTTGCAAATTTTAAGAGAGAAGGAATTGTTTGCTAAACTGTCGAAGTGTGAATTTTGGCTTGACCAAGTAACTTTTCTCCGTCATATAGTTTCAGCAGAGGGTATTAGAGTTGATTCGAGTAAGGTTGAAGCTATTTTGAATTGGAGTCCACCAAAGTCTGTGACTGAAGTTAGAAGTTTTCTGGGTTTGGCAGGCTATTACCGACGGTTTGTGAAAGGATTTTCTTTGATAGCTACTCCACTTACCAGATTACTTCGAAAGGGAGTGAGATTTGTGTGGACAGATCAGTGCCAGGCTAGCTTTGAACAGTTAAGAGAAATGTTGACTCAAGCGCCTGTTCTTACTTTACCCGTGGAAGATAAACCATATGTGATCTACAGTGATGCTTCACATAGTGGTTTGGGTTGTGTGCTGATGCAAGAAGGTAAAGTTATAGCTTATGCTTCTCGACAGTTGAAACCTCATGAGCTCAATTATCCGACCCATGATTTAGAACTAGCAGCCATTGTGTTTGCATTGAAGATTTAGCGACACTATTTGTATGGAGAGAAGTGTTATATCTATACAGATCATAAAAGTTTAAAATATTTGGGTGTCCAAAGAGAGCTCAATCTTCGGCAGAGGAGATGGTTGGAGTTGATTAAAGACTACGACTGTTTGATTGATTATCATCCTGGTAAGGCAAATGTCGTTGCTGATGCCTTGAGTAGGAAGTCTTTAGCAGGTTTGACTGTTTATTCGCTCTCGTTACTTGTTGAGTTGAGAGCGTTGCATGCTAGTTTTGTATTTTGTGATGATGGTGCATTTGTTGGCACAGTTGCAATTGCAACCAGTATTGTTGGATCAGATTAAAGAGGCTCAATTGGCTGATGAGAATATTCAAAAGATTGTTTCAGGTTGCCAGAATGGAAAGAGTCGAGATTTTATTATTAGAAGTGATGGGAGTCTTTGGTTTAAAAACAGATTATGTGTACCTGATGATGCTAATTTGAGAAGGATTATTTTAGAAGAAGCACATCAATCAGTATTTGCTATGCATCCGGGCAATACAAAGATGTATCATGATTTGAAGCAGTATTACTGGTGGTCTGGGTTGAAGAGAAACATTGCAGATTTTTTATCCAAATGTCTCACATGTCAGAGGGTAAAAGCTGAGCATCAAGTTCCAACATGATTACTTCAACCTTTATCAGTGCCTAAATGGAAATGGGATAGAGTAACCATGGATTTTGTATCTGGTTTACCATTGACACAAAAGAAGAATGATGCTATTTGGGTGATTGTTGATAGGTTGACTAAGACAGCTCATTTTCTTTCGGTTCGGATGGATTATTCTCTAGAGAGGTTAGTTGAGCTGTATATCCATGAAATTGTGAAGTTGCATGGTACCCCAATTTCTGTAGTGTCTGATCGAGATCCCCGATTTACTTCAAGGTTTTGGAAGAGTTTACATGGTGCTTTGGGTTCTCGATTACACTTCAGTACTGCTTTTCATCCGCAGACAAATGGGCAGTCAGAGAGAGTGATACAGATTATTGAGGACATGTTGAGAAGCTGTGTCATTGATTTCTCTGGAAGTTGGGATAGATTTTTGCCACTTGTGGAATTTGCATACAATAATAGTCATCAATCCAGCATTGGTATGGCACCATTCGAAGCATTGTATGGTAGAAGATGTAGGACGCCTCTATGTTGGAATGAACTTGGAGAAGGTAAGTTAATTGGTCCTGATTTGGTTAAAGAAACTGAAGAGAAAGTGAAAATGATTCGAGATAGGTTGAAAACAGCTTCAGACCGACAGAAATCTTATTCAGATTTGAAAAGGAGAGACATAGAGTTTGATGTTGGAGATAAGGTATTTTTGAAAGTGTCTCCTTGGAAGAAGATATTGAGGTTTGGTCGGAAAGGAAAATTGAGTTCTCGTTTTATTGGACCGTATGAAGTTTTGGAAAGGATTGGACCAGTTGCTTATCATCTTGCTTTGCCACCTGAGTTGGATAGGATCCATAATGTATTCCATGTTTCTATGTTGAGAAGATACAGGTCGGATCCATCTCATGTTTTGTCAATTGAATCTACTGAGGTGAATCCAGATCTGACATTTGAAGAAGAACCAATTGCTATTTTGGCACATGAAGTGAAAGAGTTGAGGAATAAGAAAGTGCCACTTGTGAAGATTTTGTGGAAGAATCATGCAAAGGAAGAGGCAACTTGGGAAAGTGAACAAACAATGCGAGATCAGTATCCTCAGTTGTTTCAGACTTGATGACAGGTAATTTCGAGGACGAAATTTATTTTTAGAGGGGGAGAATTGTAATATCCCAAAGTGTGCCCTAGAAGTTTTTATATAATTGTTGTTTGATTTGATTTAAATGTATATGTGTTTTGGAAGGGAAAAGATTATTTAGAGGGAAAGTATATGTTGTATATATGGCAATATATATAACATATATGCAAGTCAAAATGGTTGGTCAAGGGAAGAGGATATTTATTTGTTATGTGTGAAATTACTAAAAAGTGCAAGTGTTTTAAAAGAAGTTAAAACAAATTAAGAAAGGGTGTTTAGGTAATTGTTTATGTTGGAATACTTGGTGGAGATTTAAAGAGAAGTTTGACTTTGTTTCTTCATGTTTTCTTCTTCTTTTCCTTTTGTGTTGGTCGGCTTATCCAAAGACAAGAGAAAGCAAGGGAGCAAGAGAGGATTTTAAGGATTCAAGCTCAAATTGAAGGAAGATCTAAGTGATCAAGTTGATGATTCAAGAAGTTTCATTTCTTTGGTAAGTCCTATTTTGATTTCTTTGCTTATTTAAAGTTGTGTTTGAGTTTGATAGATTATTTAAGGGTGTGTTGTTTGATTGTGATATGTTTAAGAGTGTTTGATTAGATTGATTATGGATTATAAGGATGGATTGAAGAAAAGAGTAAGTTGGTTGGAAGAGATGGTGTTGTATTTGTGTTTAGGGTTTGAGATGATGTTTGTGATTTGTGTTTGTTGTAGGTGTGGAGTTGTTTTGGTGTTTTTGTAAGTTTAAGATGGTTTTTGGGTATGTTTTGTTAAGCTTGTTTGAAGAGGATGTGGTGAAAAGAAGTGTTTTGTTGGGTGTTTTGGCCAGAATCTGAGTTTTTGGCCTGACACGCCCATGAGCACGTTCAGATTCTTAGGCGTGTCAATTGTATTGGAGGCAGTAGGTTTGACACGACCAATAACACGCCCGTGTTATTGAGCGTGTCATAGCTAATGTGAGATTGGAGAGTTTACACGGCCATGAGCACGCTTACGTTGTTGGACGTGTTGATATTTGTTAGAGAGGCAGAATGTATTACACGCCCAATGACAGGCCCGTGGTTCTGAGCATGTAAAAGCTTTTGTGTTGTGGAGTTAGGGCACGGTCAGGGACACGCCCGTGTGGTTGAACGTGTCATGTTTAGGGTTTGCCCTAGTTAACTCTTAATTTGATTATCTCATGTGTATCCCTAAGCAAGTGTATGTTATTATTCTTGGATTAGGTCTTGAAGAAAGTTATTTATCTTTGATCTAAGGAGTTAAAGAATCTTGGAAAAGGAAGTGTTTAGAGTTGTGTGAATTGTTATTGAGGTAAGTGCAAATCTTGCATTATTGCATTGTTAATTCATATGAATAATGTTATGTTGTGTACAATGTGGAACATACATTTGATGATATTGATGATGCATATGAATAATGTACTTTGTTATGTTTATATCAATGATGACATTTGTATAATATGAAGGATATGATGTAAATGATTGTGTATTTGAAAGATGAATTACTAATATGGATTGAGATGTGATGGAATATAAAGCCATTGTGATTGGCTATAATGACTTTAATGAGGCATGTTTGCCTAATTGAGAATGGAATTGATAATGAGATAATGAATGAATTGTGTGTCTAATGTGTTATTCCATTTTCAGAGTTTTGTTGTTGGTGGCATGCCTATTAGTAACAATCTCTTGAAGTTAGGTTGGAATTAATCCTTTAAGCCTAATTGAGATGTTACAACCCTTGAAGCTAGGTTGGGTTTGGTTCTTGAAGCCAAGTTGGGTTGATACTTAGCATGCTTTGTTCCCCTTGAAGCTTGGTTGAACCTAATCCTTGAAGCCTAGTTGGGATTATGATATTGATGAATGTGATAATTGAACCAAAACATTAACTCTGAAAATTGAATGGCATATTAGTGTCTTTCGGGCCCATGCTTGTCTTTGTGTAAATGTGTTTCATTAATGGTAAAATGATTGAATAATGAGATCTATGGAAGGACTTTGAAATGTGATATGTTGATATGTGTATGATTTATGAAATACTAAGGTGTGATATTATCTTTTCATCTATGATGTCATCTTGATTATTAAAATGTGTGACATTGCATTGCATTAAAGCATAATGTTAGTATACTTTGTACTACTAAGCCGTTGGCTTAGCGCGATAGTGTTGATCACGCAGGTGATAGAGTTGAACCCGAGAGTTCCTCGAGACCGAGTGAGAGAAGACATTGAAGAGTTTATTTTGGGACTTAAAGATCAGAGAAGAGCTGCCAATCATGTATAACTTCTTTATATTTTGTCAAGTATTGATTCTAATGTAAATATATGTATAATTGTAAATATGGATTTGAATGTATTTATATATGTAAATATTTTATAAATTCCGCTGCGTATTAAGTAAACGTATATATATATATATCTATTTTGTTTTATATTACAAGTTCATTACTCTATTTTCTAAAATGTATAATGGGAAAGAATATCTTATCATCTAAAATGATTTAAATGTTAAAGAAAACCGTAGCGTCCCTATATTCGGTGTACATATATTACATTGTGGTGTTATGTAGTGTGCGTGTACAGGATGTAGGGGTGTTACATGGTTGAACCTAATCCTTGAAGCCTAGTTGGGATAATGATAATGATAAATGTGATAACAAAACCAAAACATTAACTCTGAAAATTGAATGGCATATTAGTGTCTTTTGGGCCCATGCTTGTCTTTGTTTAAATGTGATTCATTGATGGTAAAATAATCGAATAATGAGATTTATGGAAGGACTTTGAAATGTGATATGTTGATATGTGTATGATTTATGAAATACTAAGGTGTGATATTCTCTTTCCATCTATGATGTTGTCTTTATTATTAAAATGTGTGACATTGCATTGCATTAAAGCATAATGTTAGTAAACTTTGTACTACTAAGCCGTTGGCTTAGCGCGATAGTGTTGATCGCGCAGGTGACAGAGTTGAACCCGAGAGCTCCTTGAGACCAAGTGAGAGTAGACATTGAAGAATTTATTTTGGGACTTAAAGATAAGAGAAAAGCTGACAATCATGTATAACTTCTTTATATTTTGTAAAGTATTGATTCTAATGTAAATATATGTATAACTGTAAGTATGGATTTGAATGTATTTATATATGTAAATATTTTATAAATTCTGCTGCGTATTAAGTAAACGTATATATATATGTATATATATTTTATTTTATATTACAAGTTAATTACTATATTTTCTAGAATGTATAATAAGAAAGAATATCTTATCATCTCAAATGATTTAAATGTTAAAGATAACAGTAGCGTCCCTATATTCAGTGTGCGTATATTACATTGTAGCATTATGTAGTGTGCGTGTACAGGATGTAGGGGTGTTACATGTTGTATCATGACATTTCACAAAATAATATGCAATTCCACTTTACTTCACTTTTATCATTCTTCCTAAACATCACATTAACACATACACAAGCATTGGGTCCAAATAACCAAATATACTATTTAAAACCCAGAGTTGTTATGTCTTTTTTGACACCTAGTGTCTAGCCCATAGGCAAAAAATAATGAAGCCCAGCGTCTATCCTGAAGGCACTCAATAGAATGGTGATGCCCAGCATCTAGCCCGAAGGCAAACCATATAACATTAACACTAAGCATCTAGTCCAAAGGCAAATCATAGGCATGCCACCAAACATAAAACTCTGGAATTGAATAATATACTAGGCAAAATAGAAATAGTACATATTTTCTATAATTAATTTTCTTATCATATTGCCTCTTTTATTGATTTTTTTTCATTTATAACAATGTCAAATCACTTTAATTCATTATATCTTATCACTTTATTACAATATATGTCATTTAGCATTACAATCATATTGCCCAAACAATTTTGGGTATTCTCACATAATTTATATAAACCACATTCTGTTCATTTTAGCCATTAATAATAGCTTTTCACAATGTACATAATGCATACTCATCAATTCTTGTGTCATATCACAATGTATATGAATGTTCAAATAGTCAATTAGCTTAACACGTTTTTCTATCTAAAATGTGTTAAGTCAAATTAAATGCAAATACATTCAAATTATCAAAAGTATGTACATACCTTAATTTAACACCCAACTCAAGCTAAAGTATCTTTTTAACTTCCACTCCCGCAATGCCCTCAATACTAAGGTTGGGCAAATTGCTTCCACTTAATGCCTATTCAAAATGTGAGTAACTGTAATTATTTAGAATCACATTTCAAGGCATTTCAAATATAAAACCCTAATTAAACACCATTCCAATCACTTTCCCAAAATTTTCCTTCCCTTATTTTAACCTTAGCATTTCATTTTAATCCATTTTACTTGGTGTTTTAAGTTTATTTTTATTATTACAATTACATTAGAACATGTTTTAAGCAATTATATCAAATAAATACATATTCTTTAACAAAATTCTAAAATGTGCCCTGTTGTCCCAAGATGGCAACCAAGAGGGGGGGGGTGAATTGGTTTCCACAAGAAGTAATGACAATTTAAAAAACTCAACAAACAAGAAGTGCAGAATATGAAGATTGTTGAGTGATGAAGGAAGAAAGAACACACAAGATTTATAGTGGTTCGGATTTACTTCAATCCTACATCCACTTCCTTAACAACTTGTTAAGGTTCCACTAGACTTTGAAGTTTTTACAAGCTCACTTCCAACTTTGGTGTTTTTACAAGTTCACACCTAACTTTACAAGTGTTTTTCTAAGGCTCACACTTACAACCCAAACAAGAGTTTTACAAGGCTCACTCTCTCAACCTAAGTGTTTCCCAAGCTTACACTCAAACTTATACAATGGTGTTTTCAATGCTAACACCTAACATTCATAACAATTCAAATACAAGTTTAAGCAAAAGGAAATTTGTTGCTTGGCTATGAAAATCTTTTCTTAATAATGTTCTCTTTTGTTTTCTCATGGAAACATTGTATTTATAGCCAATGTGGTCTTACTAGCCGTTATTGATGTTTTAATAATGTCTTGGCAGATTAGACCTTCTTTACTTAAACTGTCCGAAGCACTTCGCGGTCGCCCTTCATGCAAGGATGGTCGCGCTCATGCTTCTCGCGGTCGTCCTTTTAACCTGGGACGGTCGCTACTTTTGAAAAAGCTATAACGGTCGAATTTTAGTGCTCTGCAGCTGGAATCTTGTCCATGCTGTGTTCGTCGGACCGTTTCTTGCCCATGCTTTGTTTGTCGGGACGGTCGCGCCAAGCATAGGTGCGGTCGCCCTTTTTGAATATTGAAGTGGGTTTACAACGGTCATGTCACGTGTCACTTTCTGACAGAGCAAAAGAGATGTCCGCCATAATTTGAATCTTCGCGGTCGCCCTTGGTAGGTTTTCGCGGTCGAACTCACATTCTCGCGTCGAACTTCTGGACGCACCTGAGGACGCGAACACTACTGTCTCTTTGAGCAATTTCTTCTTGAATTGTTGGGCGGTCGCGACTCTGAATGGGGCGGTCGCTAAAGTGGTAAGCGAGGTCGAATCATTCACCGTTCTTGTCACCGCGAACCTTACTGTGATTGTAATGATTTAAGTTCCTTGAGTAGCGGTCGGGCAAATATTAGGACGGTCGCTATTATGTATGAGCGGTCGCGACTGAGGTCGAACTTCTGACCGCGAAACCTACTGTGATAAGGTTTCATTCTGTAATTGCTTGGAGCGGTCGTATTCAGGTGAGGTGCGACCGCTATAATTGTTCTGTTTACTTTTAATTGAAGCAACCTAATCCTGCAACAAGATTTCTCAAACACAAGTTAAATAGATCATCCATTTGAGTTGTCAAGGATCAAAATTAAGATCATTTGTCTAACAATCTCCCCCATTTTGACTTTGACAATTCAAATGGAATGATGAGAAAAATAATAAGTCTAAAATACTCCCCCTTAACATATGCAACAATCATCGTTAAGAACATTGTGATTAATAGTTTATCTTGGTGCAAAGGTTATTGTTTGATGCAAACATTTCTCCCCCATAAACATTTCTCCCCTATACTGTTACTTGGTTCATTCCACTTGGTTCATTCCATTTTAGTATTGTTCTCCCCCATTGGCATAGGCAAAATGAAACAAATGTTAAGCAAAACAAGCATATAAAAGTGCAAACAATGAAAGGGAATATAAACATTATATATATGAAAGTGGAGGAAAGTACAAAGAAGGATTAAAACAAGCATTTTAAAATGCAAACAATAAGAAAAATCTAAGCTATTCTGAGTCATCATCTAACTCTAGCTCTTCTTCAACTAAAGGTGCTTTCCCTTTATCTTGAGGTGCAACAGAGGCAGAGCTAGTACTAATGGACTCTTCTTCTTCAGCAACGCTTTGGGTGTGATCACTTATATCCCAATCTTCAAGATTGCATTGAGGCAAGTCCAATTTGCCTTGCATGTCATAAAGATCATGGTGCATGTGGGATATAAGGTCTATCCTCTTGTTTAAGTGCTGGAATCTCTTGGAAACACTTTTCTTGAACTTAGAGAGTTTCCTTGAGAGAGTCTTGATTGCTTGGAGGATGAGTTATGTGGAGGATGAAGCAGTTTCTTGAGCAGCTTTTGATGAAGCAGCTTTTGAAGGTAGTTCTACTGCAACTTCTACAGAATCTCCCTCTTCCTCAATTGTATACCTTGGCCTTTTCTTTTGTTTATCCATAACTCCTTTCTTGCCATAGCAGTATACATATGACCCTTCTATCTTCCTTACACAACCAGCATGCTCTAAGTAATCCATTGTGATAGCATTGGAGGCTAGAGTGAAAGGGTTCCTCAAAGTGGCTAAGTTCAAATCATTCAGAAGGTTTAGGTGCCTAGCTATTTGAGTAACTTGAGAGGATAGGAAGAAGGTACCAGTTCTTGTAACAGCATGATGATAAAAGGTATCAATCAAGAACTTGGTTGTGTTCATTTTGATGTTGTGGGTGAAAGCATAGAGAAAGATAAGGTCTCTCTTGGTTACTTTCTCATTCCCATCTGCTCTTTGGTGAATGGTATAGGTGATAATCCTATGGAGCATCCAGTGGGTGAGAGATTTGATGTGCCTGGCTTTAGATTCCTTTTTAAAGGAAGTTTCAATGGAAATTTCTCGCCAGAAATCAGAAAGGGTTGGGTTTGAGAAGATTTGGTCATTGTAGGAGGTTATACCTTCAGAAGGGAAGTTCCAAATTCTGCCAAAATCTTCAAGGGTTAAGAATTGATACTGATCAAAGAGTTTGAACCTAACCCCATACCACCCTAGTGCAGAGTTTGCACTCTTCTCTATCTGGAATGACATTAGAAACTCCTTACTTAGACTAGAGTAACCTACTTCTTCTGGAAAGACAAAATTTCTCCATCCAAGGACATCCAACAATCCTTCAATATCGTCCTTGATGCCCAAGGCAGACAGCATCCCACCAAAAGGTGATTTGGTGCCTTCAACCTTCTTCTTCTTTAGCATGGCATACCTAATGTCTTCCTCAGTGGTTTGGTGATGAGGTTTGTGAATTTTCTCACCCCTTTTTGATTGTGGAGGAGATGGAGGTTCAACAACAGGTTCTCTAATGGTGATCCCTGGAACTCTCTTAGCTTGACCCTTAATTTTGGAAGTGGTTTTTCTTTTGGGAGCCATTAGATTAGAAAGAGTAGAAGTAAACTGGAAAACAGAGGGTGATTGAGATGTAGAAGTTTTTTAGGGTTTCAGAAGTAAGTTTGTGTGCTTTGATAGGCAAAATATCAGATAAACTGTTGCAAAACACTTTTAAATAGATGAAGTAAAGAAAATAGCCGTTTATGACTGTTGAGAGTTAAGAGTTGCGACCTGTCACACAGCCAACGGTTATAAATTTTCGAGCAGAGTGTACAGGGTGCGGTCGCAGATTTAACAAGGTGCGATCGCGAAATGGTGTACAGCGACCATTATTATGATCAGTACGCTCGCGAGTGAAGAAAACATCTGTAACGGTCGAAACTATTCAAATTGGTGCGATCGCGCACAAATTGTCTCGACCGCGCTCAGAGAATTTTATTGAATGAAACTAGCAGACGAAGTAGCGAGCGCGAAAGAACACTGGAGCGACCGCTACATACTCAAAAATAAAAGATTCAAGGAAAGATGGAAGATATTCTAAGTGTGTTAAGAAAAATTAATTTCATGCACATAGAAACTTTATTTTAAGGCAAAAAATTCTAATTAACTCAAAGTGATTCCATCAATCATTCCTAAATTGAGTTTGATGAAGTTAAGTCTATCTTCATTCAAGGGTTTTGTAAAGACATCAGCAAGTTGATTTTCTGTATCTATGAATTCTAAGGTTATATTCTGATTTTGTACATTTTCTCTTAAGAAATGATGTCTAATATCTATGTGTTTGGATCTAGAATGTTGGATAGGATTCTTAGACAAATTGATAGCACTAGTGTTGTCACATTTAATGGAGATATTGTTAAACATTTTACCATAGTCAAGCAATTGTTGTTTCATCCATAATACTTGTGTGCAACAAAAACATGCTGCAACATATTCAGCTTCCGTTGTGGATAAAGCAACTGATGCTTGTTTCTTACTATGCCAAGAAACTAGACAATTACCAAGAAAGTGACATGCTCCTGTTGTGCTTTTCCTATCTAATATACTACCAGCATAATCTGCATCTGAAAATCCTATAATATGAAATGATGTGTTTTTAGGATACCAAAGTCCTAAATGTATTGTACCGCTCAAATATTTCAAGATTCTCTTAGTGGCATTCAAGTGTGATTCTTTAGGACTAGTTTGAAATCTAGCACAAAGACATACACTATACATTATATCTGGCCTAGAAGCAGTTAAGTAAAGTAGTGATCCGATGATACCTCGATATTTCTTCTCATCTACTGCTTTACCATTATCATCTTTACCTAATTTCAATGATGTGCTCATAGGAGTTTTGCTAGTTTTGCAGCCATCCATTCCAAATTTCTTGATGAGTTCTTTTGTATATTTGGATTGGTTGATGAAGATCCCATCTTTACATTGCTTGTCTTGCAGTCCAAGGAAAAACTTGAGTTCACCCATCATGCTCATTTCAAATTCCCTAGTCATACAAGAAGCAAATTCTTTGCACAGGGCTTCATTAGTAGCTCCAAATATTATGTCATCCACATAAATTTGTACAATCAAAATGTTGTGCTTATTCTTTTTAACAAAAAGAGTTGTGTCTACTTTTCCTTTTGAAAAACCATTTTCAAGCAAATATGCACTAAGTTTATCATACCAAGCTCTAGGTGCTTGCTTTAATCCATATAAAGCTTTGGTAAGTTTGAAAACATGATCAGGAAATTTGTAGTTTTCAAAACCAGGAGGTTGTTCAACATAAACTTCTTCATTTATGAGTCCGTTTAGAAATGCACTTTTAACATCCATTTGATAAAGCTTAAAATTCATATGACATGCAAAAGCAAGTAATATTCTAATAGCTTCCAATCTAGCTACGGGGGCAAAGGTTTCATCATAGTCAATACCTTCTTCTTGATTATAACCTTTGGCTACCAATCTTGCTTTATTTCTAATGATGTGACCATTTTCATCAAGCTTATTCCTATAAACCCATTTGCATCCTATTATAGAATGATCTATAGGTCTAGGAGTAAGTTGCCAAACATTATTTCTTTCAAATTGATTAAGTTCATCTTGCATTGCAATTATCCAATTTTCATCATTTAAAGCTTCCTCAATAGTTTTTGGTTCAATTTGAGAAACAAAAGCAACATTAACATCAACATGATTAATTTTAGATCTAGTAGTTACTCCCTTTGATGTTTCTCCAATGATGAGTTCCTTTGGATGATCTTTCTTGTATTGCCAATCCTTAGGTAGATCTTGAGCCTTTTCTTCAAGTTGATTGATCTTTGGAGCATCAATAGATTCAAGAGGTTCAAGAGTGCCTGCAGGGTCATTGAAAGTAATACCTTTCTTTTGATCAAGTTTAGATGATTCATCAAATACAACATGCATTGATTCTTCTATAACTAGAGTTTTCATATTAAATACTCTATATGCTTTGCTATATGATGAATATCCTAAGAATATGCCTTCATCTGATTTGGATGAGAATTTTCCAAGATTATCCTTGGTATTCAATATGAAGCATTTGCATCCAAATACTCTAAAATATCCAATTCTGGGTATTCTTCCATTCCATAGCTCATAAGAAGTTTTATTAGTTAAATGCCTTTTATAAACACGATTTGCAATGTAACAAGCTGTATTAACGGCTTCCGCCCAAAAATAAGATGGTAAATCATATTCATTGAGCATTGTTCTAGCCATTTCAATTAAAGTTCTATTTTTCCTTTCAACTACACCATTTTGCTGTGGAGTTCTAGGAGCAGAAAAATTGTGTGAAATGCCAATTTCATTGCAAAAGTTTTCAAAGTTTTCATTTTCAAATTCTTTGCCATGATCACTTCTAATAGATGTGATCACATATCCTTTTTCATTTTGAACTCTTTTTGCAAAGGTTTTGAAGTAATTAAAGGCTTCATTCTTTTGAGCTAAGAAATTAACCCATGTGAATCTAGAGTAGTCATCAACAAGAACAAATGCATATGATTTGCCTCCTAAGCTTGTAACTCTATTTGGTCCAAACAAGTCTAAATGAATGAGCTCTAAAGGTCTAGAGGTGCTTATAACATTCTTTGTTTTAAATGAGCTTTTATGTTGCTTACCATGTTGACAAGGTTCACAAATCCTATCTTTATCATATTTTATCTTAGGTAAGCCATCAACTAAATTCTCATTACAAATATATTTCAATTGATCCATACCAGCATGTCCTAGTCTTCTATGCCATAACCATGCATCATTATTAGTGGACATTAAACATGTATGATCAGAATGTGTGCTTACATTGTAAGTGTTGTTTGTTCTAGTACCCTTAAATATGATAACATCATTTGAATTTGTGATTTTGCATTCCTTGGAATCAAACTTAACACAGTATGCTTTATCACAAAGTTGACTAACACTTAGCAAGTTATGTTTCAAACCATCAACAAGCCATACATCTTCAATTAAATCCTTACCAATAGAACCAATGGAGCCAACACCAAGAATTTTACCTTTAGCATTGTTTCCAAAAGTTACGTTACCTCCATGTTTATAGGTAATACTTGTAAAGAGCTTTTCATTTCCAGTCATATGCCTTGAGCATCCACTATCCACAAGCCATGTGCTTTCATTGGTAGTAGATTTTAGGCATACCTGCAAGCCAATTGTGATCATCCTTTTTTAGGTACCCACATATAGTTGGGTCCTTGATGGTTAGTAGAAAGAGTGCCTTCTAAATTTAGATGAGCTTTTCTTATATAGCAATAGAAATTTTTGTGACCAAATTTCATGCAATATGTGCATTGCCATGGTATCCTATGCTTCTGCATTTTTCTTTTTGCATTATACATACAACTACAAGTATGTGATTTCTTTTGTACAAGTTTAGTAAACAACAATGCATAATTGTTTTTGGCTTTATCTCCTAGTGAACCGTAAGAAGTTCTTTTAGTCTTGGTGCAAGCATCTTTGATATGAACATCAGAAATTTTAGTTGTAGATGCTTTCACAAAAGTTGGTTTACTAGGTGCAATGTTGGTTGAGCCATTGAATCCTAATCCATATTTCAAGGAAGGTGATCTTTGATTATTAATTAATGTGTTCAATGCTTCCTTTCCTTTATGAAATCTGGAAATTGATTCTTTTAGTTCTTTTAGTTCATGCTTCAATGCCTCATTCTCTTTAATCACTTTTTCTAAGTCATGTGAGCTTTTATTTAATTCTCCTATTGTATTCATCAAATGTTCATTTGAGGTTTTCAATTCTAAGGTAGAGTTCTTTAAGCATATAAAATCTTTTTCTAACTTAGAGTTTTTCTCTTTATAGAGCATCATTTTGGAGAAATATTTTTCTATTTTAGAATTCATGTGCTCAATCAAATCACTATCATCTATATCACTTATATCATCATGTGCTACAAGATCAAAGGATTGAGTACTTACCTCATTGGAGTCATCTTCAATAGCCATGAGACAAAGATTTGCAATTCCTTCCTCTTCTTCTTCTTCACTTGAGGAAGAGTCATCCCATGTGGCTTTGAGAGACTTTTTCTTTTCTTTATCCCATTTCCTTTTGTTCTTTAATTTGTAGCAATCCGACTTGATGTGACCGGTTTTTCCACATTCATAGCATTTTACCTCATTTTTCTTTTCTTTATCTTTGAAGGAGAATTTAGGAGGTGTACCTTTGTTTGCTTGTAATCTTTTCTTCCTTTTCCATTCATTGATTCTTTTAGAGAACATTGCCATTTCATCTTCATCATCAGTACCTTCATTGCTTGAGCTCTTAGCTTCTTTGATTACTTTGAGTGCAATTGGTTTTCTCTTTTCTTTCTCACCTTGATCTTCTTCTTTTTCACTGTGCAGCTCAAAAGTGAGTAATTTACCAACTAGCTCGTCGGTTCTTAATGTGCTGAGATCATGAGCTTCTTCTATGGATGATACTTTGGATTCAAAGTTCTTTCTAGCTCTTAGGGCTCTCAAGATTTTACTGTTTACATCACCTTGATCATATACCTTGCCATACTTCTTCAGTTCATTGACAATAGCAAGCAAGCGATTTGTCATGTCGGTGACATTTTCATTTGGTTTCATCTTGAATAGCTCATACTCATGAACATGCATTTGTTTCTTGGTAAATCTTACTTGAGTTGTACCTTCATGGTAGTTTTCAAGTGTTTTCCAAATACAATGTGCACAAGTTAAATGTTGAACTCTTCCACCTTCTTCTCTTGAAATGGAGTTCATCAAGATGGAAGCAGCTCTATTGTTCTTGAATCGATCTCTGATATTGCTAGTTGACCATTGAGCTTTGGGAAGTGGAACTTGAATACCGTCAACCTCATGAGTAGGAGAATTCCACTCATTTTCCACGAAATCCCATAGTTCAATCCCTTCACTGTCTAGAAACAAATACATTTTGTGTTTCCAGTATGAGTAATCCGTTCCATCAAAGTAGGGTCTAAGAATAGAGTTAAGATTTCCATGAGAGCTTGATGAAGAAGAAGTTGCCATTGTGGATCAGATTTCACAATTAAGTTTAAGAAATCTCAGGGCTCTGATACCAATTGTTGTCCCAAGATGGCAACCAAGAGGGGGGGGTGAATTGGTTTCCACAAGAAGTAATGACAATTTAAAAAACTCAACAAACAAGAAGTGCGGAATATGAAGATTGTTGAGTGATGAAGGAAGAAAGAACACACAAGATTTATAGTGGTTCGGATTTACTTCAATCCTACATCCACTTCCTTAACAACTTGTTAAGGTTCCACTAGACTTTGAAGTTTTTACAAGCTCACTTCCAACTTTGGTGTTTTTACAAGTTCACACCTAACTTTACAAGTGTTTTTCTAAGGCTCACACTTACAACCCAAACAAGAGTTTTACAAGGCTCACTCTCTCAACCTAAGTGTTTCCCAAGCTTACACTCAAACTTATACAATGGTGTTTTCAATGCTAACACCTAACATTCATAACAATTCAAATACAAGTTTAAGCAAAAGGAAATTTGTTGCTTGGCTATGAAAATCTTTTCTTAATAATGTTCTCTTTTGTTTTCTCATGGAAACATTGTATTTATAGCCAATGTGGTCTTACTAGCCGTTATTGATGTTTTAATAATGTCTTGGCAGATTAGACCTTCTTTACTTAAACTGTCCGAAGCACTTCGCGGTCGCCCTTCATGCAAGGATGGTCGCGCTCATGCTTCTCGCGGTCGTCCTTTTAACCTGGGACGGTCGCTACTTTTGAAAAAGCTACAACGGTCGAATTTTAGTGCTCTGCAGCTGGAATCTTGTCCATGCTGTGTTTGTCGGACCGTTTCTTGCCCATGCTTTGTTTGTCGGGACAGTCGCGCCAAGCATAGGTGCGGTCGCCCTTTTTGAATATTGAAGTGGGTTTACAACGGTCATGTCACGTGTCACTTTTTGACAGAGCAAAAGAGATGTCCGCCATAATTTGAATCTTCGCGGTCGCCCTTGGTAGGTTTTCGTGGTCGAACTCACATTCTCGCGTCGAACTTCTGGACGCACCTGAGGACGCGAACACTACTGTCTCTTTGAGCAATTTCTTCTTGAATTGTTGGGCGGTCGCGACTCTGAATGGGGCGGTCGCTAAAGTGGTAAGCGAGGTCGAATCATTCACCGTTCTTGTCACCGCGAACCTTACTGTGATTGTAATGATTTAAGTTCCTTGAGTAGCGGTCGGGCAAATATTAGGACGGTCGCTATTATGTATGAGCGGTCGCGACTGAGGTCGAACTTCTGACCGCGAAACCTACTGTGATAAGGTTTCATTCTGTAATTGCTTGGAGCGGTCGTATTCAGGTGAGGTGCGACCGCTATAATTGTTCTGTTTACTTTTAATTGAAGCAACCTAATCCTGCAACAAGATTTCTCAAACACAAGTTAAATAGATCATCCATTTGAGTTGTCAAGGATCAAAATTAAGATCATTTGTCTAACATGCCCTAAGCCTCTTCATTACCAATTCTTCATTCCAATCCATTCTAAATATTAATCTAAGTCCATTTTCGTCATTTAAATCATTTAATAACATGATTTATACATTAAAATCAAATAAACAACCATACTTTAAAAATTCTCTTCCAAAACCCTAAATTTACACTACTACTCCTAAACTCCATCTAATCTTAATCAAATCCATTGACTTTAAAATCCTTGTTTAATCATCAAAACAATATCTTTTGTATCCATTTGAACAATTAAAACACATAATTGTAAAATTTCAAATTACACATAACCCTAAAATCATCTTCTTCATCTAAACTCAACCCAAACTTAATATTTTCTCCTATTTAACTTAAAAATCGTTACTTAGTAATCAAAATAGCATCATACATACCCATTCAAGTAATTAAATCATGCTTATACAAAAACCCAAATATCACATATCCATATCTTTCCATAGAACTTGAAAATTTTGTAAGAAAGCATACCAATTGATGGGGAAATCACCAAAAGTCCACTTAATTCTTGAAAATCCTTTCCAAGATGAGTAGTTGGATGAAGAAAAATCCATCCTCCCATGGCTATGGAGATTCTCGACAAAAATAAGAAGAAAAGGAAAAAGATGATGATTATTTGACTTTTTTAATTCCTCTCTTTCTTAAGACCACATATATATATATATATATATTTTATATTATTTTATTTATTTATTTATTTATTTTAAAATTATAGTTTTTTTCTTCCATTCATTTTAATTTTAATTTAATTAATTTTAATCTTATAAGGCATATTTGTAATTTTCCCATTTGACCAATTGACTTTCTTCTTTATTATTGACTTTTTATATGTTGAATATATTCCATATATATTTCACATATACATTCCATTTTATTACTTCTAACCCTTCAATCATCTCTCAAATTATTTATTTAATTCATTTAATTTAATTTTTAAAAATTAACGGATGTTACAATTCTTCCCCCTAAAGAAAATTTCATCCTCGAAATTACCTGGTATCAGCTCTAAAATAGCTGAGGATACTGGCTCTGCATTGTCTACTCACTCTCCCAAGTTGCCTCCTCAGTGGAATGGTTCCTCCATTGAACATTAACAAGTGGCACCTTGTTGTTTCTAAACTCCTTCACCTCTCGTGCTAAAATCGCCACTGGTTCTTCTTCGTAAGTCAGATTCGTACTCACCTCGATAGACTCTACTGTTAATACATGAGATAGTTCTTAATTGCATCTCCAGAGCATATAGACATGGAAGACATTGTGTATCTAGTCTAACTCAGGTGGTAGAGCCAATTTGTAAGCCACTAGTCCTACTCTCTTTAATACCTCATATGGTCCTATGAAGTGAGGACTCAACTTCCCTCTTCGACCAAATATCAGAATCTTTTTCCATGGAGACACCTTCAGGAACACCTTATCCCCCACACTAAAATCTATATCTTTCCTCTTTAAATCTAAATAGGATTTCTATCAGTCGAAAGATGCTTTCAAACGATCCCGATTTACCTTCACTTTCTCTTCTGTTTACCTGATCAAATCGGGACCTACCATTTTACCTTCTCCAATTTCATCCTAATATAATGGTGTCCTGTACTTCTTGATATACTTATCCTCATATGGTGCATCCTAATATTGGATTGATGACTGTTGTTGTAGGTAAACTCTATCAGGCGAAAATATCTATCCCAGCTCCTGATAAAATCAATGATACAACTCCTTAACATATCCTCCAGAACCTGTATCACTCTCGCTGACTGCCCATCTATCTGTGGATGGAAAATAGTACTAAAGTGAAACTAAGAACCCAATGCATCCTGTAAACTCCTCCAAAATCTCGATGTAAAATGGGGATCTTCGTCCGATACCAATGAAATCGAAACTCCATGCAATCTCACTATCTCACTGATGTACAACTCAACCAACCTATCAAGTGAGTAGTCCATCCTAGCTGGAAGAAAATTAGCTATCTTCATCAACCGATCAACTATCACCCAATTTGCATCATGCTTCTTCTGGGTTAAAGGTAGTCCAATCACAAAATCCATGGTCACTCGCTCCCATTTCCACTTAGGCACTGTCAATGGCTGAAGCAATCCTAAGGGAACTTGGTGCTTAGCCTTCACTCTCTGGCAAGTGAGACATCTAAATACAAATTATACTATGTTCCTCTTCATACTTAACCACCAATAGTGCTGCTTCAAGTCTTGATACATCTTGATACTTCTAGGATGCATAGCATAGAATGATTGATGCGCTTCCTCTAAAATCTTCTTCTTCAACTCCACATCATCAGGAATACACAATCTATCTATGTACTATAAACTACCATCGTCTCTCACCTGAAAGTCTTTGCGCTCCCCTTTTGGCAATCCTTCACAATCTTTTGAATTTTCTCATCTGCCTGTTGTGCTTCCTTAATCTGATCTAGCATCACTGACCTCAACTACAATTGTGCCATAAGTGTACCATCATCCATTACTTGAACCTAGCATGCAATGCTCTCAACTCAATAAGAAATGAGAGTGAATAGGCAGTCAGGCTTGCCATGGACTTTCGACTCAAGGCATCCTTAACTACATTTGCCTTGCTAGGATGATAATCAATCAAGCAATCATAGTCTTTTATCAACTCTAACAAACGTCTGTACAGAAGATTCAACTCGTTCTGCATACCCAGGTACTTTAAACTCTTGTGATCTGTGTAAATAAAACATTTTCCCCATATAAATAATGCCTCCAAATCTTCACTGCAAAAAATAAGGTCGCTAGCTCTAAATCATGAGTTGGATAATTTAACTCATGAGGCTTCAACTGTCAGGATGCATAAACAATAACTCTACCCTCCTGCATCAGAACACAACCTAAACCATTATGTGAAGCGTCACTGTATATCAAATAGGGTTTACCTTCCACAGGCAGTGTAAGGACAGGAGCTTGAGTCAACATGTCTCAACTGCTCAAAACTCACCTGACATCGATCTATCCACACAAATATAACTCCCTTTTAAAGTAATATGGTGAGTGGTGTAGCTATCATGGAAAACTCCTTTCACAAACTGATGGTAATAGCCTGTCTAACTCTAAAAACTTCTAACTTCTGTCACATTCTTTGGTGGACTCCAATTCAAGATTGCCTTGACTTTACTCGGGTCAACTCTAATACTGTCTGCTGATACCACATGTCCGAGAAAAGTCACCTTATCCAACCAAAACTCACACTTAGACAGCTTAGTATATAACTGCTTCTCTCTTAATGTCTGCAATACAATCCAAAGATGTCTATCATGGTCTTCCTTATTATGTGAATACACCAAAATATCATTAATGAAAAATAACACAAATTGATCCAGATACAGTCGAAAGATCCAGTTTATCAAATTCATGAATGTTGCTGGTGCATTTGTCAGTTCAAATGGCATCACCGAGAACTCATAATGCCCATATCTCATGCGAAAAGCAGTCTTGGTTATATCTACACCTCTAAATCTCAACTGATGATACTCTGATCTCATATCAATCTTAGAGAATATTGTTGCTCCCTTCAACTGATCGAAGAGATCATCTATCCGAGGTAGTAGATACTTATTCTTGATGGTCACCTTGTTCAGCTGCCGGTAGTCAATGCATAATCTAGGGGTGCCATCCTTCTTCTTTATAAATAGTATTGGTGCTCCCCATGGTGAGACACTAGGATGAATAAACCCTTTATCAAGTAACTCTTGCAACTGCACCTTCAACTCCTTTAATTCTATAGGTGCCATTAGATAAGGGGTAATAGAGATGGGAGTGGTACCAAGCATCATATCGATACCAAACTCGGCCTCTCTCTTTGCAGGCAACCCTAGGAACTCATCAAAGAAAATGTCTGGAAACTCGACAATCATAGGTATACAATGAAGCTGAGACCCCATTGCTGTGGTATCTACAACATGAGCCAAATATGCCTTACACCCCTTCCGGATCATCTTCCTAGCTGATATAGTTGAGATAAACATGGATGAGAGGTGTCTCTGCTCATTAAATACCACTACATCTCTTTCATCACTTATTTTCAGAGTAACAAGTTTCTGCTAATAGTTTACTACAACCCCATGTCTAGATAATCAATCCATACCCAGAATCAAATCATACTCCCTAAAGGGCATCTCAATTAGGTCACATAGAAACTCTTCATCGTGAACAACTGGACAATCTCGATGCACCCTGTTAACTATGACACTATGCCCTAAAGGATTTGTAAACAATATATCAAATCCTAAAGACTCTGAATGCATATCACTCACCGGCAGAATGGATGCACTGGTGTATGAATATGTTGACCCATGGTCTACCAATGCATGAACTGAAGTGCCAAATAAAGTACAAATACTAGCTATGACAGCTGTAGCATCTGGCTGCCTCTGTATCACATATACCCACTGTGATGGCCCTGCATCATTAGGTCTACTCCCTACAGTAAAACCTCCTCTTTGGCCAAACCCTAGTCTACCACCCCTGCCAATGCCTCTACCACCACGACCCCCTTTGACACTAGGTCTAGATGCTGCTGTGTCCATCTTTCTATCATCTGGTGGCTCTGAACAGTCTCTGATGAAATGATCAGGTGATCCACATCTAAAACAAACTACTGATGCACCAACCCTCCAACAAACACCTCTATGTGCCCTACCACATTGAGCACAATTAGGTGGAGCAGGCCTCTGGGACACTGGAGTCGGGGCACTAGCCACTGAAACTGTAGGTCTCTGTCTCTGCTGTTGTGATGACCTACCATACTGCCCCTGGCTCCTACTAAACCTTTGAGGATATCCCTCTCGGCCTCTCTTTGATCATGAAGACCCTGCCTCACCCTATGGTCTCCTAACTCTACTCTCCTCTCTAGCTGCAGCTGCAAGTCTCTGGGTTTTCTCAACATTTCGGGCAGCGGACACCAACCTCGAGAAACAATCATATTGTACTGTCACCACCTGACACATAATGGACCGTGTTAGACTCTCCTTAAACCTCTGACATCTATCAATCTCATCAGATAGAAAATCCCCTGCATACTTGCTCAACCAGAGGAAATCCTTCTCATACTCAGTTACCGTCTTCATCTCTTGCTTCAAACTCAGGAATTCCTTCTTCTTGACATCTTTGTACTCTCTGGGGTATACTTCTTCTCGAATTCCTATAGGAAATTGACATATGTTAGAATTGGTGGATCATCTAACCCATGAAGAATTATCTTCCACCAGTCGTGGGCATCCCCCTACAGAAGAGACAAGGCATAGTCAAACTTCTCTTTTGCTGTGGCCTGTAACTGGATAAATATCCTCTAAACTCTATCCAGTCACTGCTCTGCCTCGACTGGATCAACTGTACCCATAAAATCCATGGCTTTATACTTTCTTAGCCCAAAATAAATGTAACACTCTTATACCCTATATATGTATAATATATATACCCAGTATATGTAAAATGCGCATATACAATATAGGAATATCACAATTCAGTTTATTAAAAATCCTCATAATCCCAATTTAAGATTTCAAACATTTCAAATGTAAATTTTAAAACGAAAATAAAATTTTATTTATTAATTTTTAGGTTTTCCAAAATAAGTATTTTATATAAAAATCTCTGAAAAAATTCGCCAAAGATTTTTATGTAAATTGAACATCCCAAAAATTTCAACAGTACTCAACCTGCAGAAAAATACACTCCCAATAAAAATAACCCAATCATTTCACCAAAACTTCTCAATCTTCCACATTTTCCTCAAAACATTTAAATATGTACATATGTATATAAACTTATATACAATCCCACATCACAAAATTAGTCCAAAAATGTTTTATAGTTTACATTACTCCTAAAAACATAAACATAATATACATAATGAGGAAATGTACTATAAAATAGAATGTATACATAACAGCAACTGGCTCTGACCCTGTGGCAGTAAAATCACATCAAGCTCAATGAATCCCAAGCCTAGATCTGATCAGGTCTAGATGAACTCTCTTGATCTAGATCAACCTTGTCACCTGCGTGATGAATTTCAATCTCGCTAAGCTAAAAGCCTAGCAGTACATACTTTGATAATAATGAAATTTTAAAAGGAAAGACAATGCATAATGTTGTATCATGACATTTCACAATGTAATATGCAATTCCACTTTACTTCACATTTATCATTCTTCCTAAACATCACCTTAACACATACACAAGCATTGGGTCCAAACAACCTAATATACTATTCAAATTCCAGAGTTGTTGTTTTAGTCTATTTTGACACCTAATGTCTAGCCCGTAGGTAGAAAATAATGACGCCTAGCGTCTAGCCTGAAGGCACTCTATAGAATGGTGATGCCCGGTGTTTAACCTGAAGGCAAACCATATAACATTGACACCCAAAGTCTAATCCGAAGGCAAATTATAGGCATGCCACTAAACACAAAACTCTAGAATTGAATAATATACTAGGCAACACACAAATAGTACATATTTTTCATAATTAATTTTCTTATCATATTGCCTCTTTTACTCATTTTTTTCATTCAAAACAATGCCAGATCACTTTAATTCATTATATCTTATCACTTTATGACAATGTGTGTCATTTAGCATTACAATTTTATATTATCTAAACATTTTTTGGGTATTCTCACATAATTCACATAAACCACATTCCACTCATTTTAGCCATTAATATTGGTTTTTCACAATGTACATAATGCATACTCATCAATTCTCGTGTCATATCACAATGTATATGAATGTTCAAATATTTAAGTAGCTTAACACATTTTCTATCCAAAACGTGTTAAGTCAAATTAAATGCAAATACATTTAAATTATCAAAAGTATGTACATACGTTTATTTAACACCCAACTCAAGCTAAAGTATCTTTTTAACTTCCACTCCCACAATTCCCTTTAATACTAAGGTTGGGAAAATTGCTTCCACTTAATACCTATTCAAAATATGAGTAACTATAATTATTTAGAATCAAATTTCAAGACATTTCAAACATAAAACTCTAATTAAAGATCATTCCAATCACTTTCCCATAGTTTGGCTTCCCTTAATTTAATCTTACAATTTCATTTTTAATCCATTTTACTTGGTGCTTTAAGTTTATTTTTATAATTATAATTACATTAGAACATGTTTTAAGCAATTATATCAAATAAATACATATTCTTTAACAAAACCCTAAAATGTGCCCTAAGCCTCTTCATTACCAATTCTTCATTCCAACCCATTCTAATTGTTAATCTAAGCCCATTTCCATCATTTAAATTATTTAATAATATGATTTATACATTAAAATCAAATGAACAACCATACTTTAAAAATTCTCTTCCATAACCCTAAATTTACACTACTACTCCTAAACACCATCTGAACTTAATCAAATCCATTATTTGACTTTAAAATCCTTGTTTAAGCATCAAAACAACATCTTTTGTATCCATTTGAACAATTAAAACACATAATTACAAAATTCCAAATTACACATAACCCTAAAATCAACTTCTTCATCCAAACTCAAGCCAAACTTAATATTTTCTCCTATTTGACTTAAAAGTCATTACTTACTAATCAAAATAGCATCGTAAATACCCATTCAAGTAATTAAATCATGCTTATACAAAAACTCAAATATCATGTATCCATATCTTTCCATAGAACTTGAAAATTTGGTAAGAAAGCTTACCAATTGATGGAGAAATCACCAAAACACCACTTAATTCTTGAAAATCCTTGCCAAGATGAGTAGTTGGATGAAGAGAAATTCATCCTCCCATGGCTATGGAGATTCTTGGCCAAAACAAGAAGAAAAAGGAAAAAGATGATGGTTATTTGACTTTTTAATTCCTTTCTTTCTTAAGCGCACATATATATTTTATATTATTTTAATTAATTATTTATTTATTTTAAAATTATAGTTTTTTTTCCATTCATTTTTATTTTTATTTTTATTTAATTAATTTTAATCTTATAAGGAATATTTATAATTTTACCATTTGACCAATTGACTTTCTACTTGAATGTTGACTTTTGTATATGTTGAATATATTCCATATATATTTCACATATACATTCTATTTTCTCACTTCTAACCCTTCAATTATCCCTGAAATTATTTATTTAATTCATTTAATTTAATTTTTAAAGATTAACGAATGTTACGAGACCAAGCTCAAGCCAAAAATATCCAGTAAATTTTATGCTCAATGTCACTCCCACATTATGAATGGACTATATCTCACGACTGGACCACTGAGCAGTCCAACCATACCGAGCCCGAGCTAAATCCTCATAACATCCAGTAGAGCTCACGGCACTGGTACTCCACAAATTTTAGCATACCATGCCTGGCATGGCCGGATCTTATGTAGTCCGACTAGACCATGCCTGAACTAAAAATTCAACAAAGTTCTAGTAGTGCTCACAGCCACTGGTACTCCCAAAATCTCAGCATACCATGATTAGTCCAACCGAACCAATGGCATTTCTACCGTACTAGTGAAACAAAATTCAAAAATTATAGTCGTTACTTATCCACTTAATTATTGGATGTCGCTTGTACTAGCCGTTGAAGAACTTTTGCCAGAAAAATAGAGAGCACAACTTGACCAGAACTCAGTCTGACCATGCGGCTCCTGAGCCAACAGGACTAATGGAAGTCCGGCCATGAACTTGCTCTAAAAAGTGAACAAAGTGGGAGAAAGGAATCAAACATATTGGATCCCACCTCAATGACTACTTGAAGACTTAAAGGCTATAAATGTCACAAGAAACCAATTTTTTTAGAAGAATTGTGATAGTAATTGCTAAGGTCAACATCTTTCATTTCCTTGCATCAAACAATTCTATTTGTATTCATTGAGTGTTGGGTGTGAGCAATAAAACACCATCGTAAGTTTGAGTCTGAGCTTTAAAACACTTAGGTTATAGAGTGAGCCTGGAAAAACACTGATTTGGGTTGTGAGGAAGTTACTCAAACCTTGTAAAAGTTTGGTGTGAGCTTGTGAAAACACCAAGTTTGAGTTGGGCTTGTAAAAACTCAAGATTAGTGGAACCATAACAAGTTGTTAAGGAAGTATATATAGGATTGAGGTAATCTGAACCATTATAAACTCTTTGTGTTTGTTCTTTGTTTTAAATTCTAATTTATCATGACTTCCTCAAAACAACCAATTCACCCCCCTCTTGGTTGCCATCTTAGGATAATAATACAGTATTTAGCAGTAGAAGAAGGATCAATAGGGGCAATGCTAGCTCAAGTGGATAATTCGGGGTCGAGCATGCAATTTACAACTTGAATAGAAAATTTTTCCCTATGAGACTAAGTATAGTATCATTGAAAAGACCTATATTATGTGGTTTTATCTTCAAAGAAATTTTGGCAATACTTTTAGTCCTATAGTGTGAAAGCAATTTCTAGGTTGGATGTAGTGAAATACTTGAGAGATACACCTTTATTAATTGGAAAATATGGTCATTGGTTGATAATCTTTGAAGAATTTGAGATTGAATAAATAACCACAAAAACCATTAAAGGGAGAGTAGTAGTAGAATTCCTATCCCAAAAACCACTACCTGATAGTGAAGAGGTAACTTTTGAATTTCTAGATGAACATTTGGGAGCCATAGAAGTGTAGGAATGGAAGATATACTTTGATGGAATAGTGAATAGAAAAAGAGTTGGTTTTGGAGTTATATTAGAATCACCTAAAAGAGATCTCATCCCTTTAGCTAAGAAATGAAAGTTCAAGGTAACCAACAACATGGTAGAATATGAAGCATGCATTTTTGGTTTAGAAACCTTGAAAATAATGAGGATTGATAGAGTGTGAATATTTGGTGACTTATTGCTGGTCATCTCTTAAGCAAATGGAGAATGGGAGTTAAAAGAGGACAAGCTAAAACCATAACATGATTATTTGACCACAGTAAGGAAGAATTTTAATGACTGTAGATTCTTATAAGAGGACCTCATATGAACGACCTAGCTCTAGTTAAAAAGAGAATTGGACAAGGCTACTACTAATTGACCATGTAGTAAGATTATATTAATTTTGTGCAAAAGTGTCAATAATGCCAGTTGCATGGAAACTTGAATCATTTACCTCCTGAAGAATTACATCCTATGTCTTTGCCCTGGCCTTTCACATCTTGGGGAATATGCATTATTGGGGAGACACATCCAATAGCCTCGAATGGCCACTGATATATAGTAGTGGCAGTTGATTACTTTTTGAAGTGGGTCAAAGTTAAATCTTTCAATAAACTGGGAGCAAGGCAAATGGCTTGATTTGTTGAGAGAAATCTCATCTATAGATATGGAGTTCCATATAGTATAATGTCGAATAATGAGGAGCATTTTCATGGAGTTGTTAAGGATTTGTTTTCTAAGTATGGAATCCATCATCATTGATCCTCCATATACAAACCAAAGGCTAATAGTGTAGTAAAGGCAACTAACAAGACAATTAAACAAATTCTTTCCAAGATGACCAAGACATACAGGGATTGGTAAAAAATGCTTCCCTTCGCTTTATGGGGATATAGGAAAAGTGTTTGAACTCCGACTAGGGTAATGCCATTTCCTCTAGTTTATGGGATGGAAGAAATGCCACCTATTGAGGTCAAGATAAATCCCTAAGAGTAGTCTTGGAAGCTAAATTTCTGGAGATAGAATTGGTATTAAGCATATACATATAACTGACTTTATTGGAAAAAAGGAGACTAAAAATATTGTATCATCACTAGCTATACCAAAGAAAGATAGCTCGAGCTTACAATAAAAGAGTCTGAACTAAAAAATTTAAGGTGGGTGATCTAGTGCTAAAACAATGCAAAATAAATGTTCTTGATCCAAGGGGGAAGTTTAGAATAAGTTAGGAAGGGCCTTATATTGTGAAAGAGGTAATGAAGAAAGGCACTATCAAGCTATCAGATAGGGATGGGAATGAGTTTAGTGAACTATTTAATACTGACATGCTGAAGAAGTTCGATGTTTAAAAAAAGGGTTATAAAAAATACAGCTCTCTAGGTTGAAAACTCGAAAGGGCGGCCTAGCAAAAAATTAGAGCAATCCGCTAGTTTTAAAAATCTGAAAAGGGAAGGCTAGACAACAATTATGGTTAAAAAATGAGAGAAAATTACTAATCAGAAAAACTGAAAGGG
This sequence comes from Garcia nutans, assembly GCA_947685225.1. Lineage (NCBI taxonomy): Eukaryota > Viridiplantae > Streptophyta > Magnoliopsida > Malpighiales > Euphorbiaceae > Garcia > Garcia nutans. Next base: position 35,099,019 of record CANTUV010000013.1, read on the forward strand.
CTAATTAGCGACATGAGTAATTTTGTGTACGCGGACTTTATGTTTATGGTTGTTCCCAACTTAATGAAATAGAGTTAATAATAAAATTTTTTAGTGTGCACCATTTCAATTATTGACCAAAAGGTTAAAATAAATTTCAAAATAGTAAAAAGTGATGGAAAAAGAAAAATAGAGGAAAATATCTTTCATTTTTCATCCTAACATCATTTTATCTAAAGACTGACAATTGCATAACTAATGGAAGCCGATAAGTGTAAAGCGTAGGCTAGCTCTATCTCAAGCGATCTAAGAAAGCTTCACTTAGCAAAAGATATGTCAAAGTCAGCTGTAAAATTAGAATCTCAAGGTTGAGCTCTGTACTGGCGACCAAGATGGTAAGGCTCATAGCAAGTATCTCGGCCAAAGGGCAGTAAGTGGAACATACATCAAATATGTCTGGGTGGTAATGAGGTCAATTTTGCACCAAGGCACCAACTAGAGAATATTGATAACAACTCTTGAACTGATCTACTCGATCCAATCAGTATATGAAGAAGTAGGATGAAGTAGCATCCTCGCAGAATGGTGACGTGGTGGATATCTTGCATGATCCACAACTGAGATATCAACTAAGCAAAAGCATTCCTGTAGTCAGATCTAAAGGAAAGTATAAGTTTAAAAAAAGAGCCTGCTAGGTAAAAAATTCGCAAGGGATAGGTAAAAGTTAAGGCAGTTTGATAGCTCTAAAAACCCGTCAGGGTGGACTAGGCAAAAATTAGGACAAAATTAATAAATAAATAATAAAAGATAATTAATTCCAAAAACCCATAAGAGTAGGCTAGGAAAAAATTAGATTAATAAATAAATGGTGACCTGAATTGAAAACCCAAAAGGGTGGTTTATGCAATTACCTAAAGTAACAAAAGACTTCGAGTCAACTTTCCTGAGGAACTAGTTCTGAATTGATCCAATCTGGCCGGAGCTTCAACTAAAATCAAAGGAATGGGTGAAAACTTGCCTTTCATTTAGTCCACAATATCTAATACTTGTGGGTCAAAATCATCATCAGAAGAGATGAGCAAGAATTGACTAAGTAAACACAAGCAGAATATGAGTCCCCATGCTTTTGTGGGAGCCAAGTAGGATGTGAAAAAATTGATTAAAGGATCAAGTAAAATTTTCTCACCTCTATTTAATTGAATTACTTCATATTTCAAAATCTGAAATAACATTTGCATTTTTTTTATGAGATCTTAAGGACAATATGGGCAATGCTATCTGACGATCACATGGATATCCAAGGATGGCTTTAAATTCTTTAATTGTGGGACACAACTTGAAATTGTCAATTTTAAAAGTCCTAGATTTCACATTCCAAAAGAAAGCAATAGTATGCAAGAAAGGTTGATTTAATATGATGTTTGAAAGCACTAATTTTAGACCAAGATATTTATTTCTAGTGAACTGCTTCAGGGCTCTTGAATAAGTTCTTCATCTTTCTTAAATTTTCCTCGATCATAGTTCCTAATTAGGATCCATGGCTGAAAATAAATTATTGAAGATCTGTTTGTGTGCTCCCAAAAAATGACAATGAATGGTTTAAATAGAGAAAGTTTGGAGACTGATTTGGAAAAGGACTGGTGTTGGCATTGGGGAGTGCGGGTCAGTATGAGAGAAGGAAGTGAATTTCCAAGGTTTATAATGAATTCGCCATGACCTATGGAAATTCATCATAAACTCTTTATTTTAAAAAAAGTCAAAAAGCAAAAAGAAGTCAAAAAGGAAAAAAAGGAAAAAACAAAGTAAAAAAAATCAAATCAAATCAAAAGTCAAAAAGTTGATCAAAAGAGTTAAAAGGAAAGGTTCATGAAATTCATATTATATAGTGATATTGCAAGTACATTAATATCGAATATAATACAAGGCAATTAAATTACAAGATTATTAGGGGGAGTTGATCTATAGTCAAACAATGCTCTAAAGAAATCATTGCCTGAAGGTGGAGGGGGAACATCATACTTATCAGCCTAGGGCCCCCTTAATGAAAAAGAAGCACTAGGATCCCTGAAACCTATATTCGAAAGTCTCAAAAGCCCTGCTCCTATTGATGAAACAAGTTCTCAAAATAAGTAACATTTTGATGACTGATATTTAATTTTTCTTATAGTTTCCTATTTTGTTCCTTGAGCATCCTCTGTGAGCCAGAAAGAGAAAAAGTAAGAACATGCATTTTTCATGCATACATATAACATAAACGGACATGAAACAAGAACATAAACAATGTAATTCATATCGAAGCTCCGAGGACCAAGTGATGAGCCAACATATGGAGGTGGTGCCATAAAAGGAGCAAATGAAGACATCTGTGGGTGAGCTAGAGTAGCATGGGATGATCCAGCTCCATCATCAAAAAAGCTGGCAGCCGAAAATGGTGGGCTTCCTAATTGTCCAATTTCCTACAAGGATCCTGTAGAGTTAGATTATCTAAGAAAAGAGAGCAGTTTTGCATATTATATATGCATGAATGAAGTATTCCCACCAAGGAGCCTGCCCCAGTGTTACTGCAAGAATGGGAAGAGGATCCTCCTCCTTCCTTTTCCTCTTGCTCTTTATCATCACTCGCACCCTCCTACTCTTCATCATTATCATCCTCTCCACCATCATCACCCAAATTAACTTCTTATTCTTCTTCTTCCTCTTCTTTTTCTTCCTTATTATCAGAGGTCCCTTAGACACTCCTTGAGGGGATTAGAAAGCCTAAAAGGTGTTCTTAGATAAAACCATTGTATGAAGATTCAGTTGACGAAAGTAGAAAAGATTATACATCAAAACTGTCCTGAGCATGCAACCAAGCGTCTTCTGGAATGGATATGTTATTCAACATGTATCTTGGAATATCTGTAGGTACCCTTCACTAACTCAGACTAAGGAACTAATTATGTACCCGCGTACAAAGAAACCAACAAGTAGAAACTTGCTTGACAAGGATCCGATTGGTATTTTGAAAAGGCAGAGCATCATTCATGGCCATGGCCAGGTAGTCCGCTCATCAGCCCTTTACCACACAATATTCACCTATAAAATTTCCAAAAAAGAAGGTAAGTTGACTTTAATAAATTTTAAATGATAATAATAATTTTCCTTTTTACCTTCTCCCAGGTTGATTTGTGTTAGACAAAAGATCTCAATTTTGATCCTTGACAACTCAAATTGAATGATCCATTTAACATGTGTTTGAAGAATCTTGTTGCAGGATTAGGTTGCTTCAAAAAGACTAAACAGAACACTTCTAGCGGTCGCACCCGACATACATACGACCGCACCATGCAATTGAAAGATGAAACCTTATCACAGTAGGTTTCGCGGTCATAAGCCCGACCTAAGTCGCGACCGCACTTCAAGAAGAGCGACCGTCCCAAGTTCTGGACGACCGCTACTCAAAGGCCTCGAATCATTCTAATCACAGTAAGGTTCATGGTGACAAGAACGGTGAATGTCACGGTCTCACTTGCTGCTGTAGCGACCGCCCATATAGAGTCACGACCGCTCTACCAATTCAAGAAGAATTTGCTTAAAGAGACAGTAGTGTTCGCGTCCTCAGGTGCGTCCAGAAGTTCGACGCGAGAACCTCAATTCGACCTCGAGATGCTACCTAGGGCGACCGCGATATTCCAATTTTGGCGGACATCTCTTCTGTCCTGTCAAAGAATGCCACGTGACATGACCGTTAAAAATCCACTTCAACATTCAAAAAGGGCGACCACACCTTGATGATGCGCGACTGTCCCGACAATCGTAGCATGGGCAATATTCCAGCTGCAGAGCACTCAAATTTGACCGTTGAAGCTTTTTTAAATACAGCGACCGCACCTTGTCCAAGGACGACCGCGTGACGTATATGCGCGACCATCCTTGTATGAAGGACGACCGCTAAATGCTTCGGACAGTTTAAGTAAAGAAGGTCTAAGCTACCAAGACTTTAATCTCTCTATCAATAACGGCTAGTAAGACCACATTGGCTATAAATACAATGTCTCTATGAGAAAACCAAAAAAAGAGTGTGAAGCAAAACAGAATTTGATAGCCAAGCAACAATTTTTCTTTTACTTAAACTTACATTTTGAATTGTAATGAATGTTAGGTGTTAGCATTGAAAACACCATTGTATAAGTTTGAGTGTGAGCTTGGGAAACACTTGGGTTGTTAGAGTAAGCCTTGTAAAACTCTTGTTTGGGTTGTGAGAGTAAGCCTTAAAAACTCCTTTAAAGGTTCTTGAGTGTTAGCCTTAGAAAACACTTGTGAAGTTAGGTGTGAACTTGTGAAAACACCAAAGTTGGAAGTGAGCTTGTAAAAACTTCAAGATTAGTGGAATCTTAACAAGTTGTTAAGGAAGTGGATGTAGGATTGAAGTAAAATCCGAACCACTATAAATCTTGTGTGTTCTTTCTTTCTTCCATCACTCAACAATCTCTTAATTCCGCACTTCTACTTTGTTGAGTTTTTTAATTGTCATTATTTCTTGAGGAAACCAATTCATCCCCCCCCCCTCTTGGTTGCCATCTTGGGACAACAATTGGTATCAGAGCCTGAAATTTCTTAAACTTAATTGTGAAATTTGATCCACTATGGCAACTTCTTCTTCATCAAGCTCTCATGGAAATCTTAACACTATTCTTAGACCCTACTTTGATGGAACTGACTATTCATACTGGAAACACAAAACGTATTTGTTTCTAGACAGTGAAGGGATTGAACTATGGGATTTCGTGGAAAATGAGTGGAAATCTCCCACTTATGAAGTTGATGGTATTCAAGTTCCACTTCCCAAAGCTCAATGGTCAACTAGCAATATCAGAGATCGATTCAAGAACAATAGAGCTGCTTCCATCTTGATGAATTCCATTTCAAGAGAAGAAGGTGAAAGAGTTCAGCATTTAACTTGTGCGCATTGCATTTGGAAAACACTTGAAAACTACCATGAAGGTACAACTCAAGTGAGATTCACCAAGAAACAAATGCATGTCCATGAGTATGAGCTATTCAAGATGAAACCAAATGAAAATGTCACCGACATGACAAATCGCTTGCTTGCTATTGTCAATGAACTAAAGAAGTATGGCAAGATATATGATCAAGGTGATGTAAACAGTAAAATCTTGAGAGCCCTAAGAGCTAGAAAGAACTTTGAATCCAAAGTATCATCCATAGAAGAAGCTCATGATCTCAGCACATTAAGAACCGACGAGCTAGTTGGAAAGTTACTCACATTTGAGCTACACAGTGAGAAAGAAGAAGATCAAGGTGAAAAAGAAAAGAGAAAACCAATTGCACTCAAAGCAATAAAAGAAGTTGAAAGCTCACGCAATGAAGGTACTGATGATGAAGATGAAATGGCAATGTTCTCAAAAAGAATCAATGAATGGAAAAGGAAGAAAAGGTTACAAGCAAAAAAAGGCACATTTCTAAAATTCTCCTTCAAAGATAAAGAAAAGAAAAATGAGGTAAAATGCTATGAATGTGGAAAAACTGGTCACATTAAATCAGATTGCTTCAAATTAAAGAACAAAAAGAAATGGGATAAAGAAAAGAAAAAGTCTCTCAAAGCCACATGGGATGACTCTTCCTCAAGTGAAGAAGAAGAAGAAGAAGGAATTGCAAATCTTTGTCTCATGGCTATTGAAGATGACTCCAATGAGGTAAGTACTCAATCCTTTGATCAAATAGCACATAATGATACAAATGATATAGATGATAGTGATTTGATTGAGCACATGAATTTTAAGATAGAAAAATATTTTTCTAAAATGAAGCTTTATAAAGAGAAAAACTCTAAGTTAGAAAAAGATTTTATATGCTTAAAGAACTCTACCTTAGAATTGAAAACCTCAAATGAGCACTTGATGAATACGATAGGAGAGTTAAATAAAAACTCACATAACTTAGAAAAAGTGATTAAACAGAATGAAACATTGAAGCATGAGCTAAAAGAACTAAAAGAATCAATTTCCAAATTTCATAAAGGAAAGGAAGCATTAAATACATTAATTAATAATCAAAGATCACCTTCCTTAAAGTATGGATTAGGATTCAATGGATCAACCAACATTGCACCAAGTAAACCAACATTTGTAAAAGCATCTACAATTGAAATTTCTTATGATCATATCAAAGATGCTTGCACCAAGTCTAAAAGTACCAAAAGTACTTCTTATGGTTTGCTAGGAGAAAAAGCTAAAAATAATTATGCATTGTTGTTCACTAAACTTGCACAAAAGAAATCACATACTTGTAGCTGCATGCATAATATGTTAAATACAAAAAGAAAAATGCAGAAGTATAGAATGCCATGGCAATGCACATATTGCATGAAATTCGGACACAAAAACTTCTATTGTTATATAAGAAAGGCTCATCTCAAGTTAGAAGATTCTTTTTCTGCTAACCATCCAGGACCCAACTTCATGTGGGTACCTAAAAGAAAATGATCACAATTGTCTTGCAGGTATGCCTAAAATCTACTATCAATGAAAGCACATGGCTTGTGGATAGTGGATGCTCAAGGCATATGACTGGAAATGCAAAGCTTTTTACAAATATTACCTACAAACATGGAGGTAATGTGACTTTTGGAAACAATGCTAAAGGTAAAATTCTTGGTGTTGGCTCCATTGGTTCTATTGGTAAGGATTTAATAGAAGATGTATGGCTTGTTGATGGTTTGAAACATAACTTGCTAAGTGTTAGTCAACTTTGTGATAAAGCATACTTTGTCAATTTTGATTCCAAGGAATGCAAAATCACAGATTCAAATGATATTATCATATTTAAGGGTACTAGAACAAACAACACTTATAATGTCAATATTCATTCAAATCATAAATGTTTAATGTCCACTAATAATGATGCATGGTTATGGCATAGAAGACTAGGACATACTGGTATGGATCAATTGAAATATATCTGCAATGAAAACTTAGTTGATGGCTTACCTAAGATAAAATATGATAAAGACAGGATTTGTGAACCTTGTCAACATGGTAAGCAACACAAAAGCTCATTTAAAATGAAGAGTGTTATAAGCACCTCTAGACCTTTAGAGCTCATTCATTTGGATTTGTTTGGACCAAATAGAGTCACAAGCTTAAGAGACAAATCATATGCATTTGTTCTTGTTGATGACTACTCTAGATTCACATGGGTTAATTTCTTAGCTCAAAAGAATGAAGCCTTTAATTACTTCAAAACGTTTGCAAAAAGAGTTCAAAATGAAAAAGGATATGTGATCACATCTATTAGAAGTTATCATGGCAAAGAATTTGAGAATGAAAATTTTGAAGGCTTTTGCAATGAACTTGGCATTTCACATAATTTTTCTGCTCCTAGAACTCCACAGCAAAATGGTGTAGTTGAAAGGAAAAATAGAACTTTAATCGAAATGGCTAGGACAATGCTCAATGAATATGATTTACCATCTTATTTTTGGGCGGAAGCCGTTAATACAACTTGTTACATTGCAAATCGTGTTTACAAAAGGCATTTAACTAATAAAACTTCTTATGAGCTATGGAATGGAAGAATACCCAGAATTGGATATTTTAGAGTATTTGGATGCAAATGCTTCATATTGAATACCAAGGATAATCTTGGAAAATTTTCATCCAAATCAGATGAAGGCATATTCTTAGGATATTCATCATATAGCAAAGCATATAGAGTATTTAACATGAAAACTCTAGTTATAGAAGAATCAATGCATGTTGTATTTGATGAATCATCTAAACTTGATCAAAAGAAAGGTATTACTTTAAATGACTCTGCAGGTACTCTTGAATCTCTTGAATCTATTGATGCTCCAAAGATCAATCAACTTGAGGAAAAGACTCAGGATCTACCTAAGGATTGGCAATACAAGAAAGATCATCCAAAGGAACTCATCATTGGAGAAACATCTAAGGGAGTAATCACTAGATCTAAAATTAATCATGTAGATGTTAATTTTGCTTTTGTTTCTCAAATTGAGCCAAAGACTGTTGAGGAGGATTTAAATGATGAAAATTGGATAACTGCAATGCAAGATGAACTTAATCAATTTGAAAGAAATAATGTTTGGCAACTTACTCCTAGACCTACAAATCACTCTATAATAGGATGCAAATGGGTCTATAGGAATAAGCTTGATGAAAATGGTCACATCATTAGAAATAAAGCAAGATTGGTAGCCAAAGGCTATAATAAAGAAGAAGGTATTGACTATGATGAAACCTTTGCCCCCGTAGCCAGATTAGAAGCTATTAGAATATTACTTGCTTTTGCATGTCATATGAACTTTAAGCTCTTTCAAATGGATGTCAAAAGTGCATTTCTAAACGGACTTATAATCGAAGAAGTTTATGTAGAACAACCTCCTGGTTTTGAAAACTACAAATTTCCTGATCATGTTTTCAAACTTACCAAAGCTTTATATGGATTGAAACAAGCACCTAGAGCTTGGTATGATAAACTTAGTGCATATTTGCTTGAAAATGGTTTTTCAAAAGGAAAAGTAGACACGACTCTTTTTGTTAAAAAGGACAAGCATAACATTTTGCTTGAAAATGGTTTTTCAAAAGGAAAAGTAGCCTTGTGCAAAGAATTTGCTTCTTGTATGACTAGGGAATTTGAAATGAGCATGATGGGTGAACTCAAGTTCTTCCTTGGACTGCAAGTCAAGCAATGTGAAGATGGGATCTTCATCAACCAATCCAAATATACGAAAGAACTCATCAAGAAATTTGGAATGGATGGCTGCAAAACTAGCAAAACTCCTATGAGCACATCATTGAAATTAGGTAAAGATGAAAATGGTAAAGCAGTAGATGAGAAGAAATATCGAGGTATCATCGGATCACTACTTAACTTAACCGCTTCTAGGCCTGATATAATGTATAGTGTATGTCTTTGTGCTAGATTTCAAACTAGTCCTAAAGAATCACACTTGAATGCCACTAAGAGAATCTTGAAATATTTGAGTGGTACAATGCATTTAGGACTTTGGTATCCTAAGAATACATCATTTCATATCATAGGCTTTTCAGATGCAGATTATGCTGGTAGTATCTTAGATAGGAAGAGCACAACAGGAGCATGTCACTTTCTTGGTAATTGTCTAGTTTCTTGGCATAGTAAGAAACAAGCATCGGTTGCTTTATCCACAACGGAAGCTGAATATGCTGCAGCATGTTTTTGTTGCACACAAGTATTATGGATGAAACTGTTAGTAAATCAAGAAGAATTTGCAACCCTTTTTTCTGTTAGTAAATCGAGAAGAATTTGCAACCCTTTTTTTTTGCCGCAGCGGAAAACAAAAAATTGTCTTTCGATTTATTCCCAGGAAGCAGAAAACAAAAAATTATCTTTCGATTTATTCCCAGGATCCATGTGATCCATTCAGTTCGATAAAAGAGATTCGAAACTAACCTTTTGTGTAGCTTCAAATCGATTAACAGATGCTGCCTTCTGAAGATGAACACCCTCTAACGAAGTCCACACGAACGTACGCCGGTCTGAGTGCTAGCTCACCAACGGCAGTGGCTGAACCTTTTCAAAAACGAAACTAGGGTTTTTAGGTTTTTTCCCTTCTTCCGTTTTCTTTCAAAACGAATAATGATCAGATCATCATACCTCTAGCCCTTTTAAAACCGTTTAAAAAGACTTTCCTTGTCAAAACCCTAACTGTCCATATCCTATATGGACCCACGTTTTTAATAATTATTATCTAATAATAATTATTATAACAATTTTATTATTAATATCTAATAATAATAATAATACTAACAATAATAATAAAAATATAATTATTATTATTTAAGTACAGCCTACGTTCTATGTGTGTGACCCGATAGGCTCATATTAACTGGTAGTGTATTTCAATCTCTATTGAAATGCACAAATCATAATTGGCCTCTAGCAAGACATTACGACTACCCAATTAATCATGAGAATCATTATAAATGAAAACCTGAAATAGTACATGCATTAATCCCTTTGTCACACGATATCTAGTTTGAACATAAGTCATAGTAAATCTCATACTTATATTGTCCAAACTTATGATTACTCGATCTCCAAGTTAACTGATAAACAAATAAGATTGATCTTATATCAACTTATTTGAGCACGGCCATGCATTTCTCAGTTACACTTATCGAGGGGCCTAGAAGATATCTCTCTCATAGAGAGGGACAAATTCCATCTTGATTGTTCATTTTCCTCTACACAATTTATACCATGTTCAAGCATAACCTTTATAATTATCTAGTTACAGATAACGTTTGATCATGTCAAAACATAATATTCCTTATGTTGGAAACTATGACAATCTCAAGTCAAAGGATTAAATGAAAACTATTATGAGATACACTTATGACATTAAACCATGAAGTGATATCTATGTGGGTCTATCCAATACATTGTTCTCTAACATGTATCCATAATATTGATTTGTATCTTCATACCTATAATCATCTTATGATTATCAAATCAATATTACACTAGTTATATTTATTATTATCTCCATAACAATAATAAACCAGGGATATAATCATTATTATATATAACATGCAAACATAACAATGATAATAAAAACTTCTTTATTAATAACAAAATGAATAACATTAAGGTCCAAATCAATGGCCTAGGGCATATACACTAACAGTCTCCCACTTGCACTAGGCCTAGTCTAACAAATATCTCATGCCCATAGACCTAGTGTGCTGATCATGCTTGACCCGCGAGAGAGGCTTTGTCAATGGATCTGCTATGTTGTCATTTGTGTCAACTTTGCATATCTTGATATCACCTCTATCAATGATGTCTCGAATGAGGTGAAATCGCCTGAGTATATGGTTAGATTTCTGATGGGACCTTGGCTCTTTTGCTTGCGCTATGGCACCATTGTTTTCACAATAGATAGCCATAGGATTAGCAATGCTAGGTACCACTCCAAGCTCAGTGATGAATTTCTTCAGCCAAACTGCTTCCTTAGCTGCATCTGATGCTGCTATATACTCAGCTTCTGTTGTAGAATCTGCTACTGTGCTCTGCTTGGAACTTTTCCAAGTAATGGCTCCACCATTCAATGTGAATACAAAACCTGACTGCGATTTGTAATCATCTATATCAGTTTGGAAACTAGCATCTGTGTAACCATTTACAACTATCTCATCTTCCAAACCTCCATAAACCAAGAAAGCATCCTTAGTTCTTCTTAGATACTTAAGAATGTTTTTAACAGCTGTCCAGTGACCCTCACCAAGATCAGCTTGATATCTACTTGTTGTGCTCAAAGAATATGAGACATCAGGTCTAGTACATAGCATGGCATACATAATAGATCCAATAGCAGAAGCGTAAGGGATCTTATTCATTCTATCTCGCTCATCAGATGTCTTAGGACATTGATTCTTGCTAAGATGAATACCATGTGACATAGGCAAAAATCCCTTCTTGGAATCTTGCATGCTGAACCTCTTCAACACTTTGTCAATGTATGTACTTTGACTTAAGCCAATTATCCTTCTAGATCTATCTCTATAGATCCTTATACCAAGGATATATGCAGCCTCACCCAAGTCCTTCATTGAAAAAGAATTCCCTAACCAATCTTTAACCTTTTGTAAAGTGGGGACATCATTTCCAATGATCAATATGTCATCTACATATAGGACTAAGAACACGATAGCACTCCCACTAACCATCTTGTAAACACATGGTTCATCTTCATTTTGAATGAAACCAAAGTTCTTAACTGTTTCATCAAAACAAAGATTCCAGCTTCGAGATGCTTGCTTCAATCCAAAAATGGACCTTTGAAGCTTGCAAACCTTCCCAGAATTCTCAGGATTTACAAAACCCTCAGGTTGTGTCATGTACACATCCTCGAGTAAATTTCCATTAAGGAAAGCGGTTTTGACATCCATTTGCCATATCACATAATCATAATATGCAGCAATGGCAAGGAGAATCCTAATAGATTTAATCATAGCAACTGGAGAAAAGGTTTCATCATAGTCTATACCATGAGTTTGTTTGAAACCTTTAGCAACCAACCTTGCTTTATAGGTTTGTACATTTCCATCCATGTCAATTTTCTTCTTGAAAACCCATTTGCAACCAATAGTCTTAATACCTTCGGGAGGATCAATTAAGGCCCAAACTTGGTTGTCAAACATGGACTGCATCTCAGAGTTCATGGCTCCAAGCCATTTCTCTGAATCTGGACCTGACACAGCTTCAAGATAGGTAGTTGGCTCATCTTGATCTATGAGCAAAACTTCATGACTTTCAGTCATGAGAAATCCATATCTCTCAGGCTGATGACGTGGTCTATCAGATCTGCGCAAAACTTGTGTAACATTTTCAGTTTCCACAATGGCTTATGGTTCTGAAACTGTTTCTACAGGCGGTTCAATATCTTTTTGTGGTTCTATAAATTCATCTAATTGAACTGTACTCCCACTAGTTCTTTTAGAAATGAATTCCTTTTCCAAAAAGGTTCCATTTCGAGCAACAAACACTTTGTTCTCAGATGGAATATAGAAATAATATCCTTTAGTTTCCTTAGGATATCCCACAAAGATACATTTAGCAGATTTTGGAGCTAACTTATCTGAAACTGGTCTTTTCACATAAGCTTCACAACCCCAAATCTTAAGAAAAGACAAACTAGGTGTTTTGCCAGTCCATATCTCATATGGCGTCTTTTCAACCGCTTTATATGGTACACGGTTTAAAACAAAAGCAGTTGTCTCCAAGGCATAACCCCAAAACGATAATGGAAGATCTGCTTGACTCATCATAGATCGAACCATATCTAATAAAGTTCGATTTCTTCTTTCAGAAACACCATTCCACTGTGGAGTTCCTGGAGGAGTTAATTGTGAAACAATTCCATAATTTCTTAGATGTTCGTCAAACTCTTGGCTCAAAAATTCACCACCTCGATCAGATCGAAGTGCCTTAATAGTTTTACCAAGTTGATTTTGTACTTCATTTTGAAAAGTTTTGAACATTTCAAAAGCCTCATGCTTATGTTTCATTAGGTAGACATAGCCATACCTACTAAAATCATCAGTAAAAGTAATGAAGTAATTATATCCTCCTCTGGCACTAATGCTTAACGGGCCACATACATCTGTATGTACTAGTCCTAGCAAGTCATTAGCCCTTTCACCTTGTCCGATGAAAGGATTCTTTGTCATTTTGCCAAGTAAACAAGATTCACATTTATCAAATGATTCAAAATCAAATGAATCTAATAATCCATCTTGATGGAGTTTAGAAATGCGTTTCTCATTTATATGGCTAAGACGACAATGCAATAAAAATGTAGGGTTTAGGTCATTTTGCTTAATTCTCTTAGAGTTTATGTTATAAATATGATTCTCCCTAGAATCATCTAAGTCAAGGACATAAAGGCCATTAAAAGATCTTGTAATACCATAAAGCAAATCATCTTTATCAAAAATAGAACAGGTCTTATTTTTAATTAAAAATGAAAAACCTTCATCATCCAAAATTGAAACTGAAATAAGATTCCTACTCAGAGTAGGAACATAATAGCAATTGTTCAAATTTAACAAAAAGCCATTAGGCATATGAAGTTCATAAGATCCTACAGCTAGTGCAGCAACTCTTGCTTTATTCCCAACTCGTAGGTCAACTTCACCCCTTTTCAGTGATCTACTCCTTTTGAGTCCCTGCACATTTGTACAAATGTGAGAACCACATGCAGTATCCAATACCCATGAAGTAGAAGCAAATAAGTTAATTTCTATAACATATATACCTGAAGATGTAGTCGCACTACCCTTCGATTTCTTCAATTCAGCCAAATAAAGTGGGCAATTTCTTTTCCAATGCCCAGGCTCCTTGCAATGGTGACAAGTTCCTTCCTTAGGAACAGGTGCCTTGGGTTCTTTTGGCTTGGGTTGTCCCTTAGGCTTTCTAGCAACTGTTGCTTTACCCTTTGCCTTGCCTTTCTTCTTCATAGGCTTACCCTTACTGACATTCAATACATGGGTAGCCTTAGTGGGCTTTTTGATATTCCCTTTAGCAGTTTTGAGCATACCATGTAGCTTAGGAATGGACTTTTCCATGTTGTTCATATTATAGTTCATAACAAAATGTGAAAAACTGCTGGGCAAAGAATGAAGGATCAAATCCGTGGAGAGTTCTAAACTCAAGGGATATCCAAGTCGGGCAAGGTGATCAATGTAGCCCTTCATTTTCAAAACATGAGCGCTAACCGATTCGCCCTCTGACATCTTGTAGTCAAGTAATGCAACAGCAGTGTCGAATCTATCCTGCCTAGCTTGCTGTTGGAAAGCTTGTTTGAGATGGACACTCATCTCATAAGCCTCCAAGTGTTCCAGATCCTTCTGAAGTTCTGGACACATAGTAGCAAGCATAAGACATCCAATGTCATTGGAATCGTCCATATGCTTCTTATGCTTGTTCTTATCAGCATTAGAAGCATTAGCAGGAGGTGGCTCAGGGACAGCTTCATCAAGTACATAGGACTTCTTTTCTTGTTTGAGAACAATTCTCAGGTTCCTAAACCAATCAACAAAATTAGTCCCATTCTCTTTCAGTTTTTCCTTCTCAAGGATGGATCGCAGTGATAAAGTGGAGTTATTGTTGGTAGCCATTTCAATCTACAAAATATGCAAATTTTAATTAATAAAAGGTGATAAGTAATTAAAATCCCACTAAAATATAACCCTCAATCATCACAATGACATTTTAGTGGGCTAAGATCCAATTTTTACTTAATATTAAGTCAGCTTTGGCATGACACTTAAAATCAAGTTATTATGGTAGGTAACCCCTTACCAATTACATCACATGTAACTCTTAGATAATATAGGATCATGACATCATATGTCATAGCATGTTATACCCCATCTAATGCCTTAGGCCCAAAACCATTTTGATTGCCTAATTAAGTCTAACAAATTTTAAACGCATGAGCAGCACCATTACTCATCATATCTTACTAGGATAACCTAAAGTACTTTGCTTTGGCAAAATCTACATTTAGGTGATCTTAGCCTTGATAAGTGTTTAAGATATGGATGGCATTAAAACTTAAATTAATAGTGAGGGTTCATTCCATTTAATTTTGAAAACATGTTAAAATTAACATTTATATATCACATCCTATATGCATATATAAACTATCAAACATGACATCTCATACATATTCGATAAAAATAAATGTGACATAGTATGGCCAAACTAGATATGATCTTCATGAGACCAAATGAAGATCATATAGGCAACCCTAGGTGAAAAGAAAACCTATCTATTACAACATTTGCAATAGTACATTTCTTCATATCTTGAAAGGCAACTTCATCTCCATGGAATTTTTCATCTTCTTCTCCAGGCTTGAGTCTTCATTATTACATTAATAATAAAAACTAAATACTAAACTAGTAATAATAAAGTTACAAAAATAAACGACACGCAGGCCGTATTTACAATCCATAGATATGAATAAACAATCACATAGATCATAAGGCCATACTATGCACCATGCCAAGACATCAAATAATCATAGCATATTTCATATAAACATCTTAAAATCACCAAATAAGTTGACATTCATAATGTCACCGGAACGAACTATAAGGTGCTGCGCACACGGCGGTCCCGCTGGTCGGTCAGCGGGCGGGGTTCCGAAGGGGCAGCGCCCCTCGAAGCTAAACAGAATCATTAATCCAATTAATTATATTCTGTCAAAACCCTTATTCTGTCAATCATATTAAACAGAATATAATAGCAATCTATTAATCATATTAACAGAGAACTATTACAAGAAACCTCAGAAAACGATTTACTCAATAATCATATTAATCAGAATCGAAATCTATGTATACATTCAATATGAATAAACAAATTGAATTAATCATATTAACCCTAATTCGAAACCATAACAGATTGTATACCAACCCTAATTCAACTTCACAGAATTGTATCTTATACAATTGGTCATCTTTGACATCATATATCAACAACGATTTAGGTTATATCTCATATAACATATTTGAATCATCATCAAATGATAAAACGAATCCAATCAAGCCATTCGAAAAACAATAGATCACATCAAACACATCAACATGGCATATTTCGAATTAAATGGAATCAACAAGGGGCTCTGATACCACTGTTAGTAAATCGAGAAGAATTTGCAACCCTTTTTTCTGTTAGTAAATCAAGAAGAATTTATTCCCAGGATCCATGTGATCCATTCAGTTCGATAAAAGAGATTCGAAACTAACCTTTTGTGTAGCTTCAAATCGATTAACAGATGCTGCCTTCTGAAGACGAACACCCTCTAATGAAGTCCACACGAACGTACGCCGGTCTGAGTGCTAGCTCACCAACGGCAGTGGCTGAACCTTTTCAAAAACGAAACTAGGGTTTTTAGGTTTTTTCCCTTCTTCCGTTTTCTTTCAAAACGAATAATGATCAGATCATCATACCTCTAGCCCTTTTAAAACCGTTTAAAAAGACTTTCCTTGTCAAAACCCTAACTGTCCATATCCTATATGGACCCACGTTTTTAATAATTATTATCTAATAATTATTATTATAACAATATTATTATTAATATCTAATAATAATAATAATACTAACAACAATAATAAAAATATAATTATTATTATTTAAGTACAGCCTACGTTCTATGTGTGTGACCCGATAGGCTCATATTAACTGGTAGTATATTTCAATCTCTATTGAAATGCACAAATCATAATTGGCCTCTAGCAAGACATTACGACTACCCAATTAATCATGAGAATCATTATAAATGAAAACCTGAAATAGTACATGCATTAATCCCTTTGTCACACGATATCTAGTTTGAACATAAGTCATAGTAAATGTCATACTTATATTGTCAAAACTTATGATTACTCGATCTCCAAGTTAACTGATAAACAAATAAGATTGATCTTATATCAACTTATTTGAGCACGGCCATGCATTTCTCAGTTACACTTATCGAGGGGCCTAGAAGATATCTCTCTCATAGAGAGGGAAAAATTCCATCTTGATTGTTCATTTTCCTCTACACAATTTATACCATGTTCAAGCATAACCTTTATAATTATCTAGTTACAGATAACGTTTGATCATGTCAAAACATAATATTCCTTATGTTGGAAACTATGACAATCTCAAGTCAAAGGATTAAATGAAAACTATTATGAGATACACTTATGACATTAAACCATGAAGTGATATCTATGTGGGTCTATCCAATACACTGTTCTCTAACATGTATCCATAATATTGATTTGTATCTTCATACCTATAATCATCTTATGATTATCAAATCAATATTACACTAGTTATATTTATTATTATCTCCATAACAATAATAAACCAGGGATATAATCATTATTATATATAACATGCAAACATAACAATGATAATAAAAACTTCTTTATTAATAACAAAATGAATAACATTAAGGTCCAAATCAATGGCCTAGGGCATATACACTAACAGAAACAACAATTGCTTGACTATGGTAAAGTTTTTTACAATATCTCCATTAAATGTGACAACACTAGTGCTATCAATTTATCTAAGAATCCTATCCAACACTCTAGATCCAAACATATAGATATTAGACATCACTTCTTGAGAGAAAATGTACAAAATCAGAATATAATCCTAGAATTTATAGATACACGAAATCAACTTGCTGATATCTTCACAAAACCTTTGAATGAAGATAGACTTAACTTCATTAAACTCAGTTTAGGAATGATTGATGGAATCACTCTGAATTAATTAAAAATTTTACCTATTTATAAAGTTTCTTTGTGCATATATGTATATTTTTGCCTAATCACTAGAAATATCTTCCATCTTTCCTTGAATCTTTCATTTTTAAGTCTCTCGCGGTCACTCCAGTGTCCTTTCGCGATCGCTATCGTATCTGCCAGATTCATTCAAACAAATAACTCTATGCGCGGTCGAGAAAATTTATGCGCGGATGCACTAATTTGAATAGTTTCGATCGTTACAGACAGTTTCCTCCCTCGCGAGCGTACCTATCTTGCTAATGGTCGCTAGACTGATTGTCGCGATCGCACCCTGTTGAATGTGCGACCGCACTCTGTACACTCTGCTCGAAAGTTTATAACCGTTGGCTGTGTGACAGGTCGCAACTCTTAACTTTCAACAGTCATAAACGGCTATTTTCTTAATTTCATCTATTTAAGTGTATGTTACATCAGTTTCTTTGATATTTTGCTTATTAAAATACACAAACTTCCCTCTGAATCTCTAAAAACTTCTCAAAATCATATGTTTCTCCATCACCCTCTGTTTTCCAAGTTCTCTTCTGTTCTGTCTTTCTGATGGCTCCCAAAAAGAAAACCACTTCCAAAATCAAAGGACAAGCAAAGAGAGTTCCAGGAATTACAATTAGAGAACCCATAGTTGATCCTCCATCTCCTCCACAATCTAGAAGAGGTGAGAAAATTCAAAAACCTCACCACCAAACTTCTGAAGAAGATGTTAGGTATGCTATGTTGAAGAGGAAGAAGGTTGAGGGAACCAAATCTCCTTTTGGTGGGATGCTCTCTGCCCTAAATATCAAGGACGAGATTGAGAGATTGCTAGATGTCCTTGGATGGAGAAAATTTGTATTTCCAGAAGAGGTAGGTTATTCCAGTCTGAGCAAGGAGTTTCTAATGTCTCTCCAAATAGAAAAGAGTACTAACTCTGCACTAGGATGGTATGGGGTTAGGTTTAAACTCTTTGACCAATACCAATCCTTAACCCTAGAAGATTTTGGCAGCATTTGGAACTTCCCTACTGATGGTATAACCTCCTATAATGACCAAATCTTCTCAAACCAAACTCTTTCTGATTTCTGGCAAGAAATTTCTATTGAAACTTCTTTTGAAAAAGAATCTACAGCCAGACACATCAAAACTCTCACCCATTGGATGCTCCATAGGATTATCACCTACACCATCCATCAAATAGTAGATGGGAATGAGAAAGTAACCAAGAGAGACCTCATCTTTTTATATGCTTTCACCCACAACATTCAAATGAACACAACCAAGTTCTTGATTGACACCCTCTATCATCATATTGTTACAAGAACTGGCACTTTTTTCCTATCCTTACAAATTACTCAAATAGCTAGGCACCTAAACCTGCTAAATGATTTGAACTTAGCTACCTTGAGAAACCCTTTTAATCTTGCCTCTAGTGCCATCACTATTGATTACTTAGAGCATGCTGGATGTGTAAGGAAGATTGAAGTCTCATATGTGTACTACTTTGGCAAGAAAGGAGTTGTTGATAGAAAAAAAAAGGGCCAAGGTACACAATTGAGGAAGAGGGAGACTCTGTGGAAGTTGCTGTGGAATTACCTCCAAAAGCTGCTTCATCCAAAGCTACTCAAGAAACTACCTCATCCTCTACTCAACTCATCCTCCATGCTATCAAATCTCTCTCCAGGAAACTCTCTAAGTTCAAGAAGAGTGTCTCCAAAAGATTCCAGCACTTGAACAAGAGAATTGACCTTATATCTCACATGCATCATGATCTATATGATATGCAAGGCAAACTGGACTTGCCTCAATGCAACCTTGAAGATTGGGATATAAGTGATCATACCCAAAGCATACCTGAAGAAGAAGAGTCAATTAGCACTAGCTCTGCCTCTATTGCTCCTCTTGATAAAGGAAAAGCTCCTTTAGTAGAAGAAGAGATAGATGAGGATGATGAATCTGATTAGATAGCTTTATATTTACATTTTATGTTCTGCCTTGTTTTATTTTGTTGCCTTTTTTTGTTTACTATCTCCTTGTATTTTTCTCTATATTTTAATAAACATAATGTTCATCAATGTTTAAATCATCAATGTTTAATCATCAAACAATATTTAAACTAAAAAAAATTTTGCCTATGACAATGGGGGAGAAATGAAATAACTTGGAATGATTTAACTTGGAATGATTGTTGACATTTGCACCAAGGTATGTTTATTGACAATGGGAGAAATGTTTGCATCAAACAATAACAATTTGCACCAAGATAATCCAATAATCACAATGCATTCATGCATATGTTAAGGGGGAGTATTTTAAACTTATTATTTCTCTCATCATTCCATTTGAATTGTCAAAGTCAAAATGGGGGAGATTGTTAGACAAAAGATCTCAATTTTGATCCTTGACAGCTCAAATTGAATGATCCATTTAACATGTGTTTGAAGAATCTTGTTGCAGGATTAGGTTGCTTCAAAAAGACTGAACAGAACACTTCTAGCGGTCGCACTCGACATACATACGACCGCACCATGCAATTGAAAGATGAAACCTTATCACAGTAGGTTTCGCGGTCATAAGCCCGACCTAAGTCGCGACCGCACTTCAAGAAGAGCGACCGTCCCAAGTTCTGGACGACCGCTACTCAAAGGCCTCGAATCATTCTAATCACAGTAAGGTTCATGGTGACAAGAACGGTGAATGTCACGGTCTCACTTGCTGTTGTAGCGACCGCCCATATAGAGTCACGACCGCTCTACCAATTCAAGAAGAATTTGCTTAAAGAGACAGTAGTGTTCGCGTCCTCAGGTGCGTCCAGAAGTTCGACGCGAGAACCTCAATTCGACCTCGAGATGCTACCTAGGGCGACCGCGATATTCCAATTTTGGCGGACATCTCTTCTGTCCTGTCAAAGAATGCCACGTGACATGACCGTTAAAAATCCACTTCAACATTCAAAAAGGACGACCACACCTTGATGATGCGCGACCGTCCCGACAATCGTAGCATGGGCAATATTCCAGCTGCAGAGCACTCAAATTTGACCGTTGAAGCTTTTTTAAATACAGCGACCGCACCTTGTCCAAGGACGACCGCGTGACGTATATGCGCGACCATCCTTGTATGAAGGACGACCGCTAAATGCTTCGGATAGTTTAAGTAAAGAAGGTCTAAGCTGCCAAGACTTTAATCTCTCTATCAATAACGGCTAGTAAGACCACATTGGCTATAAATACAATGTCTCTATGAGAAAACCAAAAAAAGAGTGTGAAGCAAAACAGAATTTGATAGCCAAGCAACAATTTTTCTTTTACTTAAACTTACATTTTGAATTGTAATGAATGTTAGGTGTTAGCATTGAAAACACCATTGTATAAGTTTGAGTGTGAGCTTGGGAAACACTTGGGTTGTTAGAGTAAGCCTTGTAAAACTCTTGTTTGGGTTGTGAGAGTAAGCCTTAAAAACTCCTTTAAAGGTTCTTGAGTGTTAGCCTTAGAAAACACTTGTGAAGTTAGGTGTGAACTTGTGAAAACACCAAAGTTGGAAGTGAGCTTGTAAAAACTTCAAGATTAGTGGAACCTTAACAAGTTGTTAAGGAAGTGGATGTAGGATTGAAGTAAAATCCGAACCACTATAAATCTTGTGTGTTCTTTCTTTCTTCCATCACTCAACAATCTCTTAATTCCGCACTTCTACTTTGTTGAGTTTTTTAATTGTCATTATTTCTTGAGGAAACCAATTCACCCCTCCCCCTCTTGGTTGCCATCTTGGGACAACAATTTGCTCAAGCAATAATGGTTGGAATGAACATGATGAGAGTGTTGTGTTTCTTTATGATTGGACAACCAAAATTTTAATCTTGGATATCTGATCCGCCATCTAGAAACACCAAAAATATTTATAAGCTAGTGCTCATACACCCAAACCTAAAAAGTTAAGCAAAGTCAGTATTATGGAAATTTGCTGATTGAATCGAAAAGCTATGAGAGTCAATATATCTCAGCAATGACCATAAAACTAGTGAATGAACTTTTATTCTGACAAAGTTTATCAAAGTCGTGATATATGCATGAAAGGTCAGCTTCCCCCAAGTTATAATGTGGAACAAGATCAAGGATTACTAAAGCTCATAATATCAACAAATGGATAGTTGATTCAGTACTACAGAAAATGATAGACCCAAGTAGATACAACAAAAATCCACAAATACAATGTTCAGCTCTTTTGCCAAAGATCGGCCTGGTATACACCATCTAGTAATCTCAAATAGGCTCATATTTATTTTTGAATGGTTCCTTTAATGATGGTTTGAGGCCTAGAAAATGACAAACTTGGTCATAGTTCAAAGGCTCATCTATAATTGGGACATGGATACTGTGACAAATGATATCAGTTATAACGAAAAAGTCAACTTTGCCAATTGCCATTTTTCCCATTGGCAAGTGAAAAAGTATAGGTGGTATCCATCCACTATTCTACCAATGCTTGGATAACACATCTGTTAATATGAAATTTTAGCATATGTAATTGTAGAACAAAGTCCTCAAATCTCCATTCTCTGATCATCCACTTGATTAGAGGAGGAGCCTTATTATACCACTCACTGGCTTTGTAGACACATCCACCACCATGGACATCACAATTGTTAGCCTATAATAAAGCAAATAAGTTGCAATTGATTCCCTTAATTCTTTTCATGCATACAAGATAGATAAAAATGTCCTAATAATTTAGTTTAAGTATTTTAATTTTTCCCTTAATGCTTCATTTTTTAAAAGAGTTTTTCTTTAATTTTTTTTACATATAAGGTCAATAAATAGGCCTAGTAATTTATTTTATGGCATTTTAATATTTTACTTTTAAATATTTTATTTTAAATAGATTTTTTCACACATGCAAGGTAAATAAATCCTAGTAATTTATTATAGACATTTAATTTTTTCCTTCATACTTTATTTTAATTTTTTCTTAGTCTAAGAATTTTCTTTGTTTTAATAATTTTTAACTTTTGCTATTAAATTTTGCTAATAAGTTTTGTCCTATTAAGTGATTAAATTGTAGAAAAAAAGGTAAAAGAGGATAACACTTACTTGAGATTTTTCACCCTGGCTGCATGTAGTGGTATTGCAGCTAAAATTGAGACCCTACCGTGCTCCCGGGTCCGGATATGATGTAATAACTTGGTATTTCAATAAGTCCCAATTCCAGAAGTGAGACAAATTTGTTCCATGATATGCTTTGAAAAGTGGCTTAAGACAAAAAGAAACAAAGAATGAAATTAAAGAAATGTTTGTAAAATGAAGAAGAGACTTTGAAGCAGATTGTTAAAAGAAACTTTCATGGCTATTATATAGAGGATAAAAATTCATTTTATCTCACGATGAAGTAAAAGAAAATAATAATAATAATAATAATAATAATAATAATAATAATAATAATAATAATAATAATATAAAAGTGATAAAAATAAAGGAGAGAGAAATGGATATGAGTGAATTGCCTTTTAGACTTTCAAAGTATTATTGGATTTCTAATATATGATAAAGGATGAAAAATAGTTTGGCAATATATGAATTATTGGTTCAAAGGAATGTTGGACCAAATAATCCATCTGAATTTACAGAATCACGAAGGCTTCAGATAGTCATTGAATTTGCAGAGTCACTAAGGGTGTTTAAAAAACCCAACCTAGCCTAAAGGGTTCGGGTCGGGTTGGGCCAACCCGAACCCATAATAAGGTTAGGCTGCTAGCTTCCAAAGTCAGACTGGAGCTATGCTCAGATTGGTCTTCGGGTTGAGATTAAAAACCATCAGGTCGGCCCGGCCCGGCCCGAGGGATTTAATGTTTTTTATTTTGTTTTTATATTTTGTTAAAAGTATATAATTTAGTAATTTAAATTTCATATAAAAAGGTTTTGGAAATAAAAATATTGGATGTATTTTATAATATTTGGGACACTTAAAAATTTAATCAATGAGAAACAATTTTTGTATTTTATGTATTTTTTCTTGAATAATGAAATAAATAATTAAATAATTAAGTAATTAAATAATTTAGTTATCATAAATATTGATATAATAATTTACATGTTATTAAATATAATTTGATATAATAAAAATTTAAAGTAATATTTTTAGGTAAATTTTATTAGAATTTAAAAAAATTAAATTTTATTCTAAAAAAATTAATTAAAAAAACCAATTGGGTCGGCCCGACCCTAAGCCAACTCGGTTAGGCTAAAAGTGGCCCAGCCCGACTAGGCTTAGGGTCGGGCCACGGGCTGCACTTTATAGCCTAAATAATTTTCACTCCAGCCCGCAGCCCGGCCTGAGAATACCCCTAATAGTCATGAGGGCAAAGTAATTTAATATTTATTGCTGGTCCAAATTTATGCATGTCTAAGAATAGTTTTTAGCAGTGAAAATATTTTTTCACTTAGGGGGCAAGGGTATATAAAGAGGTACTTGACATGGTAGATACTTTAAAAATAGCCAAATTTTTTCCTTAATTTTGGAATAATTTTTTTTTCAGATATTACGGGTTTATTTGAAGCACCCGGACCTTTTTTTTTCAGAGAAGATCAAGAATTTAATCTAGATATTTCAAAGCATCTAATATAGACTACCTACAGTTATAACAAAACTCCAGACTTAGATCAATAGAATTTCTAGAAGCTCAGATTTATTCAAGCATCCTTTTGAAGGTCTCAGGTTATTTGAAGTACTCGAATCAGCTCGAATTTATTGAAGCATCCATTAGAATACCTTGGGTTTATTTGAAGCACCCAGACTAGTACAAATTTATTAAAACATCCATTAGAAGACCTCAGGTTTATTTTAAGCACTCAGATCAATTTGGATTTTTTGAAGCATCCACTTGAAGGTCTCAAGTTTATTTGAAGTACCTAGACTTGCTAAGATTTGTTGACGCATCCAGAATAAAGTCCAGATTTATCGAAGAAAATTGCTTTTCACTCTCTTTGAACAAATTCAAAATTGTTCATGCAGAGGTCAAAACTATAGGCTCTTAACTTTGGCCCCTAAATAAATCTAGTCCTAACTAAAAAAAACCAAAAAACCCAAATTATCAGACAGAGCTAGAATTAGCCCTAAGTCCTGACTAATTAACCAGAACTCATGGCCAATTCACAATGAGTCATGGACTAATGGCCAATTTACCATGAGTCATGGCGAATTGCCATGACTCATGGCAAATTGGCCATGAGTCATGACCAATTCTCTTGTCCAATCCAACACTTTAAGTTTTTCTAAATCTAATTAAACTTAGGCTTATTTAGAAAAACATAAGGTTTCCTAATAAAATCCAGACTTTCCAACCGGATTAACCATAATATAACCATAATACAATAATATAAAAAGGAGGGTTAAAGGAATAATCAAGGCAACTAGCAACCAAGGACATGAACAAAAATAAAAACACAAGACACAGAGAGTGGAAAGAAAAGATAGTAGCCAAAAACAAAAAATACATTGAGTAATCTCAAGATTGATTAGTTTAACCAAAGCTTAACTGGTTCAAACCAATCATAGAATTTTCAAGCATACTTTCAGATCAATTTCTACAAAGAAATTGTGTTGTTCAAACAAGGCTTGGTCTAGTATTATTGTTTGATGGAACCGACAACTTCAGTATAACCTTCAATACTCATATTTATTCATTTCAATGAATTGTCATCTTTGTTTGTTCTATAACTTTGTATATTGACTTTACTTTGTTTCTTTGTCTTGATTTTATTTGGTTAATGATATACCAAAGCCCTAATTTCATGACAAATCAAAAATTTTACAGCCAAAACCTTAATTTAATGATTTAACCTCACTAATTAATCCCTTATTTTATGATAAAACCTTAATTTCTAAAATAAAATCCTAATTTTCATTAGGAACTCCAAGTAAGTGCTTTAATCAATGGATCTAATTTAATTAAGTGAGTGATTACTCATTTTGCTTCTTTTCTTTCATTAGGATTCTATGTCATGAAAATATTTATTTTTCCTTTCTTACCTTAATTATTCAAATGTTTTCTTGTGTGTTTCTATTATGTTCCTTGATTTATTTCCTTCTTAAATGTATTGTATTTTTATGGAGAACTAATATAAAAGGCATGTTTCCAATTGTGGTGTCTTGCTTATTTAAATTGTTTCTTTTATTATTGGGATATTTGTAAGGGTACATTTTCACTTTATGTGGGTACCTATTTTTATGGATTTTGAATATTATAAGAGCATTTTTTTCATCTTGTATAAGTGCCCATTTATTGTATGATTCTTTTATCTATGATATGATATTTATTTTCGCTTTATTTAATTTGATTGCCTGTAATATGAGTAAAATTATATTAATATAAATTTTAATAATGTTTAGACCTGAAAAGGTGGTCAACTCTAATGAACTGGCCATTATGGGGGTGCTGGGATATTTCTCACATTTCTCATACATACCCAACTTTTCCAACCCAGTAGGGGTTAGAGATTCTTTAGAAATCGATTCATCCACCCCTTCTATCTTTTTTCGGTCCGTCTGGATGGCGACTCTTATTCTCTGTGTTTAGGCCCATGTTCTCTAAGGCCTAAAGCCTGACAGTGTCGAAATTGCAAGAATTATTCCACCAGGTGTGGAAGCGAAAATATTTGCTCATGCCATCATATGGTAGGATTTTAGAAGAGAAAGAAATAGAGAACTAGCAAATTTTCACATTAAATGAGATTAAGATCATAGTGAGAAAGTGTTTTATATCAAGTCATTGTCATGGAAGCTTATTCCAAAAGCTAATTATTTAAGGATTTAAAAGTGTTGGAGCGCAGTGGCAGAACTAGGGGGTATGAGGGGTCCATGGCCCTCCTCCACCAAATTGTATGTGTTAAATTCTTTATAATACATACATATATATAAATTGATAAATCTACTCTACATATTTATTATCTGTAACTGTTTCTAATTTGTATCCTAAAATTGATATTAATAATCATAAATTAGCAATAATATATGTGTTTATATCAAACAATTCAAGAATATATTTTATAAACCATACAATTTCACCATTTAAGTGTGAATTTATTTTTAAATTTTAGGAAGATGTCATAATATATTTTAATATTTTTGATATATTCAATAATTTTTCATATTTTGTGAATAATAATAAATAAAAATTTAAAAATAATTATAAAAATTATTTGATTAATAAAAAATTATTACACTACAAGAAAAACTGAATCAGACAACGGTCATCAGACAACGGTTAAGGAAAAAACCATTGTCTGAAAAAAACAGACAACGGTTTTTTTTTTCCAAAAAAGCGTTGTCTGATTAGTTTTCAGACAACTGTTTTTGGTTTTTTTTAAGCGTTGTCTATTAGCTGTCATTTTGGTCACACCAGACAACGGTTTTTTAGGGACCGTTGTGTAATATATGTTCAGACAACTATTTTTCTGGTAATACAAAACCGTTGTCTGATATGATATTTCAGACAACGGTTATTTCGAATGTGTTGTATAATTCAGCGTTTCAGACAACGGTTTTAAAAAACCATTGTCTGAATTAAGCATACAGACAACGGTTTTAAAACCGTTGTGTAATATACATTCAGACAAGTGTTTTTTTGTCAAAAAAAACCGTTGTCTGATAAGATGTTTCAGACAATGGTTTTTTAAAAAGTTGTCTGATTAACAGTTCATACCATTGTATAATATATGTTTAGACAACGGTTTTTTGTAAGAAACCGTTGTCTGATTAACTGAGTGTGAAAAAAAATGCCTTCATTCAAGAGGGTAATCCCTATACACAAATGAATCCAAAAACACAAATCAAATGAAATCCTCCACTGACAAGTGTTAAACCAAATCCACCAGCATGGTGTCAGAGCAAAAACCACATGATTCAATAAATTATATAACCAAATCTTTGAACAAAGTGTCAAATAAAGATACAAATCGAATGATAGGTACAAATGAAACTTTCAAAAAATTTAAATAAGAAACACAAAACTTTCAACAAAGCGTCCAAACAATCTTTGATTAAATTGTGAATGATATAAACAATTTATTCTACAGGCAGCAGGGAGTTGTGACAGGCGTTAAGGATGTTGGACCTGCAAGTATAAACGATGGAAAAATTAATGGTAGGACATAATTTCAAAATAGAACTTAAAACAAATGAAATTATTACCATCATGATAGCTGAATCAATTCTTCTTCCTCCCGCATGTAACTACTGTTTTCTTCATCGAGTTCATCAACATATGGGAACGTTGGCAAATGTAGCTCATTCTCAAGTTCTATTTCTACAGATCCCTCATTTTCATCATCACTTTCATCATAGTACTTGTCAGGTAATTTTAAGACAACTGACCATAATTTTTCAAGAGGGTCATCTATGTAACAAACTTGCTTGACATGTTTTCCTAACACAAAAGGATCGTTTAGAAAACCTAATTTGTTCAAATTAACCAATGTATATCCCAAGTCATCTACTTTAACCCCTTTGTTCATATCTACCCAATTACAACGAAAGATAGGAACCCTAAAGTGGTTATAGTCCAACTCCCAAATACTTGTAATAACTCCATAAAATGTATGTGAAGTATGCTCGATATTTTTATCCTTATCCTTCACAAGCATTGTATCGGCATCTACACAAACACCGCTGCACTGAACTTGCCGAGTATCATCACGTTCTTTGGTGCTGAAGGTAACACCGTTGATTCTATAGCCACTGAATGTAGCTACATCCTTGTTAGGCCCTGCTGCAATCCACATTATATCCTTAGTTACTGTATTCTTCTCATCAAGTAATTCTGATGCAATCTGTCCAAAAAATTAAATTGGCCATAAGTATGATATAGCCTTTGAGAGAAGATAAATATTGTAGTATTTCAAAAGAATTCACAAGTACAGGGCATTCATTATTTTTCAGTAAAATATATAAAGAAACAGGCCTATTTTTGATGCAAATTGCAGGTAAATTCTTGGGCTATAAGATTTAACCTTTTTATGAAACCACTTAGGGAATGTTTCATTTTGCATGTTCTTTAGCCACTCTTCATCATTTTCATGTTGTGGATTTATTTTCACCAAAGAAGCCATATGTTCACTGCAAGTAAAATCAACTTAATTAATTTTTGAAACAAAATGGAGAAAATAAGGAAATAACAAAAACAAATTGAAGTAACTTACTCAAAATATGGTCGAACGTCATTACAATTTTGGAGAAGACACAAATGTGCTAGGTGCAAGTCCTTCTTACTTGGCGTTATCACTGTTGCACCAGATAAGGGTCTGTATTTTGCGTCGTTCTTATCCCTACTATTTTTCGGCAATCCAACAGTTGCTTCTTCAAAGTTGACCAAACACTCAACGGCCTCTTCTGCAACATAGGCCTCAGCAATGTACCCTTCCGGACGAGCCCGATTCTGTACATAACCCTTGAAAGTCTTCATATATCTCTCGAAAGGGTACATCCAGCGAAGGAAGATTGGCCCACAGAGCTCAACCTCTCTCACAAGATGAATTGAGAGATGGATCATTATATCAAAGAAGGAAGGGGGGAAGTACTTTTCTAGCAAGCATATGGTCTCCACCAACTGAACTTGCATTTTTTCCAGTTTATCCACCTCGATGACTTTACTGCAAATTGCCTTGAAGAAGAGGCAAAACCTAATAATAGTGCACCTAACCTGTTTTTGTAGTACTGACCGAATTGCAATGGGGAGTAAGTGATGCAACATTGTATGGCAGTCATGAGATTTCATTCCAATAAGTCGAAGATTTTCCATTGATACTAGACCCTTAATGTTTGAACAAAAACCATCAGGTAACTTCATGCCAACCAAGGAGGAGCAGACAATCTTCTTTTCTTTATGCAATAAGTTCCAAGATGCCGTCGGCAACTTCTCTTTTTTTTCGGGAGTTTTTGGCCTCAGCTCCGTTCTTATTCCCATTTCAGCCATATCAAGACGGACAGACTCCTTATCTTTTGACTTCCCTGGTATATTTAGCAAGGTACCAGTCAAAGCTTCACATATATTTTTCTCGATATGCATCACATCAAGGACATGCCTAACCGGCAAAAATTTCCAATACTCAAGTTGGAAAAATATAGACATCTTCTTCCAAATAGGTCGAGGTTCACATTTATTCAATCGAGGTTGGCGTTGTGTCTTACCATAGACATGGCCCCTTAGTGGTTGTACCCTTTCAAAGACCTCCTCTCCAGTTAACGGAATAGGAGCCGACAACTTCTCCACGGTGTTATCAAAGGCTAATTTTTGCCTTCGATATGGATGATAACGGGGCAACCACCTACGATGCCTCATAACCACCGTCTTACGATAATTTGCCAACCTGGTAGCTTTTGTTTTATCAACACAGACAGTACAAGCATTATACCCTTTAATGATATTGCCCGACAAGTTGCCTAAGGCTGGATAATCACTAATTGTCCACAACAAAATTCCCCTTAGCATGAAGAACTCTTTCTTATATGCATCATACACTTGTTTCCCATTCCATAACACTTGAAGATCTTCTATAAGTGGCTGAAGGAACACATCAATATCATTTCCGGGCTGATTCGGTCTGGATATCAACAAACTTAACATAATATACTTTCTCTTCATACAAAGCCAAGGTGGTAAGTTGTAAATACATAGCAAAACAGGCCAACATGAGTAATCAGTTGATAATCCACAGAAGGGATTGAATCCATCGGTAGATAAAGCTAACCGAAGGTTTCTTGTCTCCGAAGCGAACTCAGGCCACTTTTGGTCGACAACCTTCCATGTCTGTGAGTCTGCCGGATGTCTAATTTTACCATCCTTTTGTCGCCCCGTGTCATGCCAAGTCATTTCCTTTGCAATTTGAGCTGTATTGAACAAATTCCTCAACCTTGGTATTAATGGAAAATACCATAGAACCTTAGCAGGGACCCCTTCCAATTCTTTTCCTTTCTTGTCCAGCTTCCATCTAGAGGCTCCACATATGCGGCAAATTGTCTCATCTTCATCTCTCTCACCACGATATAAGAGACAATCATTCGGACACACGTGTATTTTTTCATACTCCATACCCATAGCACATAAGGTTTTCTTGGCTTCACTGAATGAAGAAGGGATACTATTGCCTTCTGGAAGCATTGACCCAAGCAAAAGAAGAATATCAGAGAAGCATGTATCAGAAATGCCATGCTTTGCTTTCAAGTTATATAACTTGACTAAAGCTTTCATCTTAGTATAACCCTTGCATCCCAGATAAAGGGGTTCATGTTCACCTTCAACATGGTTAATGAAATCAGAGGAATCTAATGAAATATCATCATCGTCGACATTATCATGCCCCGTTCTTATGTTAGTTTGATCAACTGATTCTAAGAAACAATCGGTTTCAGCAACTAAAGGACTCCCTTCTGGATTTGACTCTCCGTGCCATATCCAGCAAGTATAGGTTTGATCAATACCATATTGGAAAAGATGATCCCTAACAGTTTGAGCCTTCCACGATTTACTGTGAGCGCATCTTAAGCATGGACAACTAATTTTTGTTTCATCAAACCCATTCTCAAATGCAAACATTAACAACTCTTCCACACCTATTTGAAACTCTCTTGTTCTTCTATCAGCCTTCAACCAAGATCTATCCATCTTTGAGTTGGACCAGTTCTGCAATTTTAGCAATAATTCAGTTAGTTGGACCACTGAATTATGCCCAAAAGTCAAATAGAACCTGGAAGGGAAGTATATTCACCTCAGATGCGAGAGCAGATGTTGCAGCTAACTTCTATGAAGGTTTCTCGAGGACAGCTATCATATGGTTGTTGTGGTTTGAATAAAGTTGCATGACGAAGCTTGGACTATTATGTAATTGTTCAACCTGAAGGAGAAAGAAAAAGGGTTCACATATAGAACTTAAAAGTTGTCATTGAAAAGAAAAGCTAGCACCAAGAGCAAGGAAAGGGGTATTTCTTGGTTACAAGTCAGGAGTGAAAGGTTTTCTGTTTATAGATCTCACAACAAAATAAATTTTGAGAGACGTTTTAACAGACATTCAACTTCATTCAGAACAACCTGAATCCACAAATAATCCTCAATTCACTGACACAACTCAACATACCATTTCAACTGATAGGCATCAAATTTTAGCCAAAGACTTATAAACAAGCAGAGAAATCAGAAGCATGGACACATACTGTAGATCTTGAAATTTAAGCAGAAAATTGAAGGGACAGAACAACATTATAGTAACCTGAAAATATCAATGCAACATTATAGTAATCTGAAAATACAATGCAATAATTCAATTAGATTAAACAGAGGAATGAATTCTATGGGACGATCTATATGGGACGATTACTTACGGCTCATAAGTAAAAAAATAATCTTCTTTCGACTTAATTGGGACAATGCAGTTACTGACAAATGAGATGGCCGGCAGCAAGGAGACGGCCGGTAGCAAGGAGACAGCCGGCATTAATGAAGACCGCAGCAAGGAGAGTGGTGCTTTAGGAGAGTGGTGCTTAGGGTTTGGCAGCGAGAGAACCACGACTAATGAAGCTGAAAGAGGAATGAGAGATGAAGCAGAAATAGAAGCTTGGACGTTTAATGGAAGTTAGATTTTCTTCCATTTTCACTTCGCTAAGGATCCAGTGGCTATTTGCAATGTATGGAAGTTAGGCTTTCTTAAGCCAAATAAACTTGACTAAGAATTAAAAGCTAAGGTTTGGATTTATAAATATTTCATTTACCCATTAAAAATTTGAAGTCCACCGTTAAATAATGATTTAGATATAATATGATATTATATAAGTAGGAATACAAGTATATATTATAAATATATATACGTATATACATGTATATAGAAGTATATATATAAATATATACAAGTATATATTAGTATATATACAAGTATATATATTAGTATATGTTAGTATATATACAAGTATATACAATTATATATTAGTATATACAAGTATGTATATTAGTATATACAAATATATATACTTGTAAATATACAAGTATATACAAGTATATATATTAGTATATACAAATATATACAAGTTTATATTAGTATATATACAAGTATATAATATATATATATTAGTATATGTTAAATAATGATTTAGATATAATATGATATAATATGATTTAGATATAATATATACAAGTTTATATTAGTATATATACAAGTATATATAAGTATATATTATATTAGTATATAATATATATATTAGTATATGTTAAATAATGATTTAGATATAAATATGATATAATATAAGTAGGAATACAAGTATATATTATAAATATATATAAGTATATACATGTATATAGAAGTATATATATAAATATATATAAGTATATATTAGTATATATACAAGTACATATATATTAGTATATGTTAGTATATATACAAGTATATACAATTATATATAAGTATATAATATATATATATTATATTAGTATATAATATATATATATATATTAGTATATGTTAGTATATGTTAATATATATATATATATTAGTATATTAGTATATGTTAGTATATGTTAGTATATTAGTATATGTTAGTATATGTTAGTATATGTTAGTATATTAGTATATGTTAGTATATGTTAGTATATGTTAAAATACAAGTATATGTTAGTATATGTTAGTATATTAGTATATAATATATATATATATTAGTATATTAGTATATGTTAGTATATTAGTATATAATATATATATATATATATTAGTATATTAGTATATGTTAGTATATGTTAGTATATATTAGTATATGTTAGTATATTAGTATATAATATATATATATTAGTATATGTTAGTATATATACAAGTATATACAAGTATATATTATATTAGTATATAATATATATATATATTAGTATATACAAGTATTCGTTAAAATTTTTCAATGTTAGACTTATTCAGTTTTTGCTCAATCTAATTTACATCAACACTAAATTTTATAATTATATAGGGTTCCATAGAAATTTATCACTACTAATTATTTAAATTGTATTGCCTTAAGCACTTATGGATGAATTATAAATTGAATTTTATGAGTCATCTATATAAGTGAATTTGTAAAGTTAATTTAACAAAAATTTGAAAAATTCATTTTGTTTCAAAAGAGGGATGTCAAAACTTGAGCAATATTTTGAACCCCCTTTATTTCCCAAAAAAATTTTCATTTGCCCCCATTTATTTCCCAAAAAAATTTTCATTTGCCCCCATTTTAATTTCAAAACACGGCCGTTTTGAAAATTAACAATAAACCTAAACAGACCCTCTTTCGATTTCTCTCTCCTATCTCCTCCTTCCCTCTTTCGATTTCTCTGTGTATACCTAATTTGTTTCCATTCTCACGGGTAGAAAGATTCAGAAACTAAACCCAAATTTGTTCTCCTCCTTCCCTCTTTCGATTGCTAGACCTAACTTTGTTCTCTTCCTTCCCTCTTTCGAAATCTTCAGTCTTGACCTAAAAACGCACGGTACATCCATATTTCTTCTTCCTCTTATACCTTTCTCTCTAACCCGCCCGCCACTCACTGCGGCTCTGCATTCACTCCCTCAATTCCAGCCTTTGAGGTTCGTTATATACTTTTGTCGCTCTGCAATTTTTTTTAATTTTATCTGTTATTATGTTATTGTATAATATTTTCTTCCTCTTCTTAGTTCTGATTTTCGATTCAAGTTTCAACTCAATTCATCAACTTTTATTGTTTACTAATTTATTAACTACATCCATTTTGGGTCTATTTTTTAGGAGTCATTAAAGGAGCAAGTTAGTTCAGGTGAAGTAGTTGAACAAGGCGCTGATGATGTGTTATCGAAGGCGCTTGGTAAACCGGAGCATTCTGGAAGAGTACGTGGCCAGGGAAGGCACGTGAAGCAATCTGTCTATTTTGGTCTCCCAAGACAGAGAAAAGCAAAGAATTTTGATAAAAAGATACGGGAGGGGGTTCAAATGGTCATGGAGGAGGAGACCAAGAAAATTATAGCACAGAGAGATGCATTTTGGGCTGCTGAAATTGCCAAGACTAGAGCAGAATTTTTGTCAAAGCCTGTGTCTAGTCCAAACATGCCTTCCCAACAAGCAAGTTGCTCCAATTCCATTCCTATTGTGAAGGATCAAGAGGCGCAGGTGCCGATTGTGAGGAAGAATTTGAGTACTGAATTTGATGCAAATTCTGTTGAAGCAAAAAGGAGTCTCAATTCAGATGAAGCAAAAAGGAGCCCCAATTCTGTTGATGATGAGAAGGTCCTTGCTTTGGAGAAACTGGAGGTGCTTGATAAGGATGATGTTCATGAGGTTGCTGCTGAGATTGTTGCAGATG
Organism: Garcia nutans; assembly: GCA_947685225.1. NCBI lineage: Eukaryota > Viridiplantae > Streptophyta > Magnoliopsida > Malpighiales > Euphorbiaceae > Garcia > Garcia nutans. The sequence continues at coordinate 35,134,197 of CANTUV010000013.1, forward strand.
TTGATGAGGTTGCTGCTGCTGAGGAGGCAGAACGTATCGAGGTTGTTGCTATGGTTGCTGATGCTGAGGAGGCAAAAGGTATTGAGGTTTCTGCTGATGTCAAAGGTCCCAATAATGAGGAGGTTGAAATAAAAAATGATGACATTGTTAAAAAAAATGATGATGATGGGTTTGATAATCAAGTGAAATTGGCGAAGCTGGCCATAGGATCACCGAGCAATATTGTTGCTTATGCAAAGGTTGTTGAAGTCCCAGTTGTTGAAGGACATGAGCCATCTCTCCATGGAGTTAAGATTGCACAAGAGAATGCAAGAGTGTCGATCACTCGTACAATTCAAGGTTTGAGAATACTACTTAATATTTATTCAAACTTATAATGATTATATTCAAACATATAATTAAATGTAATTTTTCCATGTTTTTTATATTTACAGACGTCAATATCCCATTCCTAGTCGGCGATGAAATTGTTACTGTGGACCAAGCCGTGGGTACTTTTATAGCATGGCTGAGAAATTTGATTGTGCTGGATGGGGTGTCTAATCCAAAGGTTAAGTTTTGAGAAATGAAACTTTGCATAATTGCTTCTTTTTTTTTTTTGCTATTTACTGTGTTCACATGCCCCCCTTTATTTTCAGAGTTTTAAAAAAGCTTGTGTGAAGAAAAAAGCCTCCAAGAAATTAAAGAAGCCTGTTGTTATAGAAGCTGATATGTTTGAGGAGGAGCTGCATGTTCAGATGGGTGCTGATTATCCAGCGTCTTTGAAACGTTTGTGGCTGTGGGCGAAGGATGCCTTAAGCGATGATCGAACAGTTAGTTTTGCCCTAAGTGAAGAAGCATTTGGTGTGAGCAAAAAGCAAGTTGTGTTCTTACAAGATCTACATGCTGTGTGCGCCGGAGGTGAAATGTCCGGATCCATACTTACCATATTTATTCAGTAAGTTTCCAAGTACAATAGCTTTTTATTTTATTTGTTAATTGTGCTGGAATTAAACTGATAATATGTACCAACTATTACTTCATTTTGTATGCAGCTACTTGTATGAATATGTGAAAAGGCATAAAATGGTTGATATGATTGGCTTTGTGGATCCCAGCATGATTGGTGCCATTGGATGTGGTAATTCAGGGGGGAGGTCACGTATACTTGCGAGTCGATTTAAGGGGGCTAAAGAAGGGCAATACTTTCTCTTGCCTTTCAACGATGTGTGAGTATTTCTTTACCTTTCTTTTTTATCTGCTATTGTAGCTAATGAGAGTTAGTAGCTAAATAACGCTGCTTCTGTATGTGATTGTGATTGATGTTATGAATTGAGCCTTTGTGATTGCTATTTTGGTGATTCAAATCACTGTTTCATTGTCGGTTCTGTATTTATTCAGATCTTTTTGTTCAATGAATTGTTTGGCGTTATGTTCTTCCAAATATGAAGAATTGCTTGTATTTTATTTTGTTATTTCGTAGGAATCACTGGGTATTGACTGTTGTAAATCCGACGGGAGAGGTAGTCTACCACATGGACCCTCTTAAACGTCGCATTGCTAGCCAGGAATGGATAGAGGTTGTTGACAAGTAAGTTGCGAGTCTACCTATTTAGTCTTAAGTTGTTAAATTTGGGGAAAATGCAATTTTGTTAACTTATATTGTGCTTCTTGTAGTGCCATAAAGTTATACAAAGAGAGTGTCAACAAGAATGTGAGGAGGAAAATTTTATGGGAGAACATGGCGGTATTGTTTTTCTCATCATTTCTGATTTATACAATTTATACAATATGTTAATTGCTTGTTCTATGAAAGAAATATTGCAAAATTTGGACTGCATTTTTTCATTTGAGTACAAACTTGGAGTCCACAAATCATTTTCAGTTGGTCTGCATTTTCATTTCCAATTGCAGCACTGCTGGCATTACTTGTATACTTGCTCGTATATATTTGGATTGCATTTTTTCAGGTTAGATTGTGTGATTAGGTTGATGTGTTGGTTTGCATATGGGTTTACATATGGATGTAACATGTGGTACTTCATTTTTGTTTTCATTTGCTATTTCAGGGGGTTCCTGTGCAGAAAGAGGCCACGGACTGCGGCCTCTTTGTCATGAGGTACATGAAGGAAATATGTTATGACAAGGAGCTTCAGTTTGCAGCTAAGGTGAGAATTTTAATTATTTTCATTTTTTATATAATAGTTTTGTATTTACCACATGTGGCTAACCAAAATTTGATTCATTTTTCAGTGGCTGCGCAGAGGCAACTTGGAGTATAGTGATGCCGACATCAACGAGATTAGGATTGACTTCGCCAAATATTTCATGAAGCGTCATTCAAGTTGAAGTTAATAGTATAATTCAGTGATATATGTATAGTGTTGATTTTATTTTAGTTTTTTAATATGTTGAATGGTTGAATTTGTGGAGGTTTTTTTATTCCCAAATTTGCAATCCTCCATTGTAAAGTATTGTCTTATATGTATAATGTACAGTTTAACAGACAATGGTGGTGAAATGAAAATGAACATTGAAACTATTGTCAGTGTGCACATATTAAGCAGACAACGGTTTTTAATAAGAAAGCATTGTATAAACCTTAATCAGGCATTGCTTCAATAGACAACCATTTTTGTCTTCATCAGACAACAGTCAAAAAGCGTTGTCTAATCCTTCATCAGACAACGGTTAAAAACCGTTGTCTGATAAAACTAAAAACCGTTGTGGAAACAATCTTCAGACAACGGTTATAAACCATTGTCTGAAATGCTATCAGACATCGCCTCAATAGACAACGGTTTTTGTCTTCATCAGACAACGGTCAAAAAGCGTTGTCTAAACCTTCATCAGACAACGGTTAAAAGCCATTGTCTAATAAAACTAAAAACCGTTGTGGAAACCATCTTCAGACAACAGTTATAAACCATTGTCTGAAATGCTATCAGACATCGCCTCAATAGACAACGGTTTTTTTCTTCATCAGACAACGGTCAAAAAGCGTTGTCTAAACAATCATCAGACAACGGTTAAAAACCGTTGTCTAAAAATTTAGAAACCGTTGTCTGAAAATTTACAAACCGTTGTTGAAACCATCATACAACGGTTAAAAACCGTTGTCTGAAAAATTAGAAACCGTTGTCTGAACTATAATCAGACAACAGCCAAAAACCGTTGTCTGATAAAATTAAAACCGTTGTGCAAACCAACATCAGACAACGGTTTTAAAATCGTTGTCTGAAATGCTATCAGACATCGCTTCAATAGACAACCGTTTTTGTCTTCATCAGACAACGGCCAGAAAGCGTTGTCTGATTCAGTTTTCCTTGTAGTGTTATTTTTATTGAATGACATTTGATTCTCATGATCTCATTATAAATAAATAAATAAAACTTTTTTATTCGTAAATATTTTAATTCTAGCATAAATGACATGCTTTTATTATTATTATTATTATTATTATTATTATTATTATTATTATTATTGGAATAGTACATATTAAAAAAATGATATAATATTAATTTTGTGGGAATAGATTTACTAAAATTAAACATATATAATATTATTTTAAACCATTAACATATAATTTATCAGCGGATAAACTAAAATATAAAAATACTAAAAATTAGATATAGACTAATAGGATATAATTGTCACTTCTCAATTATTGTTAAAACAAAAATACAAATTAGTTATTGTATTATTGTAATATTAAAAGAATTACTTTTGTTTAATTGTATCTTATATTCATTCGCAATAAACATATATATTACATCCTAGTTCAAAAACAAGAATACAAACTTATATATATATACAAACTTATATATATATATATTGTTTCAAAATTTTGGCCCCTTTTCACTTATATCCTAGTTATGCCACTGTTGAAGAGTACCACAAAGTTATGACAATAGTCAAGAGTCGAGCCAATGTCGATAAAGACTATACATATAGGCCATTGTAGCAAGATTCTTTAATGGCTTAAATAGAGAAATAGCTGATGTAGCAGAATTGCAATATATGGAGCTAGACTACATATGACCATCAAAAGTGGAAGCTCAACTAAAACAAAAAAGACCAAGATATGGACAAAGTTATAGTTCAAACCCTTGAAAACCAAATTTGAGAAAGGAAATAAAGCCCAAGCAGAATTCAATCTTTCCATCAAAGAATGCAGCAATCAAAGGAACATCGTGATGGGTACAAAAATTAACCCCAAGGTAAAATCGAAACTCAAACTTCTAGAACTTGAGATATTAAATGTTACATTCTTCCTCTCTAAATTGATTTGTTTACCTTTTCCTTGGAAAATTGGCTGGTGGTTTGCCTTGCACTATTTTCTAATCTTTTCATTCTTTCATACAAGTTTTCGATGTAGCTTATTCGATCAAATTTTTCTCTAAAACATAATCGAATTGTCTATTTTTATGTGGTTTTCCCTTTTCTTCTATTTTGTCCTTTTTCATAATTTTTTTATGTTTAATAGTTATTTATAATAAATTTAATATAATTTAACAATTATTTATAAATGATTTAATAATGTAAAATTTAATCAGCAAACAATTTCCCATTTAACTGAAGATAATCAATATTTTCTAGATGTAGATTTATTATAATATGCACTCAATTAAAAATAAACGAATATTTTACAATTTGAGAAATTCTCACGTTTTTATGTTTAAAACAGATTTATTTCATTTCAATAAATTTAATTCTGTAAAATTAGATTAAACTAAATTTTGTTATAAACAAAGTTTCTCAATAAAATTTCATAAACTAATAAAACAAATTTGATGAAAAAGCTATTCAATAACCTTTCATTTTTCCTCATGTCTCTCCACTATTCATTATATTCTCTCTCCTTCTCTTTCTCTCTCTCCATTTTTTAACTTCATTGTTTTATTACAGTTTCTCTGTCCTCTGTCAATCAAAATTTGTAATTAATTTTATTTCAGAAATTGAATATTGATTACAAATTATGTAACGCCCACATACTCCATATAAGCACTATACATATACTTGGTATACATACAATGCGTATATGAAGTATAAGAGTGTCACTTTTAATTTCTATTTAAAAGTCTTTATCCAAGTTCAAGCAATATTATGTTCATTTAAGAAACATTTATAGTAATCATTATTCTTATAAAAATATAAAGCATAATGAAAAATCACACATGTATGCATCACCTTCTAGTTGGTCTCGAGACACTCTTACCCATCTCGTGGCATAGCAACTAAGCTTCTAGATCATCCGCATAAAAACCTGCGCGATTACAAAACCACGCTAAGCTAGAAAGCTTAGTAAAACAAATAAGCATTAAAATATACTTTACAAAATAATCATACCTCACGTTCTTAGCATTATGTTCTATAGTTCGCTTATCCCGTTTTTCCTTTCTCAAAACATTCTTCATATAATCCCACTAATCTCAGAAATTATACACATATCTATATACAACATTCACAATACAATACTTACCATTTCTATCTCATATACATATACATCATTTTCAACAAATCACCCTTCTTTGGCATATCCAAACTTTCATGGAAACAATTCTCACATTTACATACATTTTACACATCATACAACATTTTCATAAACTCATATCTCAATAAAACACTTCAAGCCATATTCACTTTCAATATATCAATACACATATTACAAAGTCATATTTCATAACATCATTTTATTCACAATTCATCAACCATGAATCACATTTCCAATGAGGGCAGCCATAGATCTCTTTAGTCATATCTTTCAACATTTGCATATCACATATTTCAACAAAGACAGACTCGGGCCCAAACAACACACTAATATGTTATTCAAAGTTCAGAGTTACTGCTTTGGTCTATAATCACAATGATCAAGCCCGTAGGCAATATATCTCATATCTCTATCCATGGATAGTGTAACAGACCCAGTCTCTTGGACCATCAACTCAATAACTTGAGGAGATCCTCAACCCGGCAAGACTGTTACTAGTAACAGACCCAGTCTCTTGGACCATCAACCCGACTAAATCGAGAAGATCCTCAACCCGGCAAGACTATTACTTTTCATATATTTCATATCAATAATTCATATAGTGTAACAGACCCAGTCTCTTGGACCTCAACTCACTCAAATTGAAGAGATCCTCAACCCGGCAAGACTGTTACCTTTTTCACATTTTCTAGGCATGCCGCCAAAACCAGAACTCTGAAATTTGAATCAACATATTAGACACAAAATCTTTTCATTCTCATTTCATTCTCAATTGAATTGCCATAGCCAATAACAATGGCTTCATATCTCATTTGAATCATTAGAGCCAATCACAATGGCTTCACTTCATATTTTAATCATTATAGTCAATAACAATGACTTCACATCATTTTATAACATTTCATTATATAACACTTCATTATTCAAATGCACATTTATATCATCAATTAGGCAAACAAGCCTTAATCATAACATTAAGGTAATTCATCATCAATGATCACATGATATTTCACATTGTACATAACACGTCATTATTCATATGCATCATTAATCTACATATAGCACAATACAATTCATAAGATTGACAATGCATAAAGCATAACATAGTTCATATAATATCAACATTATCATCAAATCATATTGATCAATTCAATTTATCACTCAACAATACATAAACAATGGCATTGCACAAACCTTTTTCCATGATCATTATATCTTCCACATTGCCTATACCATCATTATTATATACAAAACAATTTACATTATACATTAATGTAGAATCTTCTATATACATTTGGTTGGATCATTATTGTTGCAAGTGTATGTAAGTACAAAAGACAATTGAAGATCCAACAATGTATGAAGAACAATTAACAAACACAAAAACTAACACCCTCAAGGGACACGGCCAAGCCTGTGGCCGTGTCTCTCAATTTAAACATCCAGTAGCCAACACGCCCAAGGGACACGGTCGTGTTCGTGGCCGTGTCACTCAACACCAATTCAAGCAGTAGCAAACATGGGCAATGGACACGGCCAAGGCAGTGGCCGTGTCTTTCAACACAACAATCCAGTACCAGACACGGGCAAGGAACACGGCCGTGTCTCTCAACACAATTCAGACAGTAGCGAACACGGGCAAGGGACACGGCCGTGTCAGTGGCCGTGTCTCTCCAAAATTCATTCAACACACTCAAATTTGCCCCAACTTGGCCGTGTCTCTCATGACTTGGCCGTGTCCTACAATAATTTAAAGACCAAACAATCGAAAATTCATCCAACTAAACCCCAAATCAACATTTCATCATTTTCCTTACAATTATCTCAACTCATCATCACTTAAATGTTAATTTTACACATTTATATACTTCAATCTCTTGTTATCATCCACTTACACACCAATCAAACCAAACATAACCCAAATCCAAAAGAAATCCAACTAAGGAAATAAAAACTTATAGATATAAGTATAATCAATAAATTCAACTCAAGAGATGATTACTTACTTGAATATGTTGCCAAATCTTCATCTCCATCTTCAATACTCTTAAATTCCTTTAATCCTTGGTGTAATTTGAAGCAAAATCATCTTTCTCTCTCTAGCTTCTCTCTCTCTCTCTCTCTCTCGTTCACTAAGAAAAGAAGACGAAGGAGAAGAAGAAAGAAAGATCTAGTTCTTTCTTTCATTCTTATCATATATATATATAAATATAATAATAATAATAATAATAATAACAATAATAATAATAATAATAATAATAACATTAATACCATTAAATCTCCACCACACACAATTCCTTTTGACTTTCTTCTTCTTTTCTCTTTCCTTCAATACACACATTGAATCCAAGTACAATAGTAACCCCAACACTTTTAGGGTATACTTTAGGATATTACAATTCTCTCCCCCTTAAATAATTTCGTCCTCGAAATTATCCAGTATAATATAACAACCCATTTAGCACAATTCACTATCGTAATTTTCATATGAAGATAATCATTTCTTACAATATAGTTTTATCAAATCTCATATCTTCTACTCTCCCCCTTAGAGCTAATCCTCTTCTCTAAAATTCATAATTCATCATTGTATAGGTATATATATATATATATCTTTACATCTTATTACTTCCTCAAAGAAGCAATTTAGATAACTCATAACATCTCCAATACACTTTATCTTGTACTGGAGTCAGATTATCACTTTATCTCCTTAGAAATATTTTCTTAACTTTAATCTCAAAATTCATTAATTAATATCTTAACATTGACTCGCAACTATAGCAAACTTTAGACCAATAGATCTGTTTATCACAATATACTAACATTTCGATCTTATTTGTTTCAAGTCAACAATTAACTTAATGAAATTTATCATTAGATTTCACAATATATATATATATATATAATATAATCTAATTTCATTAGGTCAAACTTATGTTCAAATTGTAATCTTGCCAAATTTATATATTCAATCAATAAGAATCATGCTTATACCTATAAATTTCATTGTTTCAATAATTATAGCATCATTTCTCATACTCATTCAAAATCTATTAATTTAACCAACAACTATATCTTTATAAACAACTCTTCCCCCAACCAAGTCGGTAATCCTAGTTCGGTTGCCCAACACATTGGGTCCGCATGGTTTCATAGGAGGCAGATAAGTCCGTTCATTTATCTTTTCACAATTCATTTTTCATAAACAATTAGGCGCTATACCTCAATTATAATTTATTTCTAACATCATTGTCAACCATCATGGTTTCTTATCATATCAAAATAATATACACACATATATCATCAACTATATTGAACATCTCATTATTCAATCATATCATTTTCAACATTATTGATATATACATAATAATTTACATTATTCATACTCCCATAAACTTTAAGTGCATTCACTTAATCACTTTACACTGTAAATGTATTCAGTATAACTTTCAATCAGAATTACAATTTCTTTCCTTATATTATATCTTCACTTCACTTATTATCATGATATTTATATAATTATTGTTCGATCTCACAATTCATAACTTAAAACATTATCACAATTCTCTTCCTTTACTTTACTTCTCATAATTATAATTAAATTTTTAACATCAAAATTATAAGATATAACTTCACCAATCATATCTTTTAACCATGTTTCTGATAACATAATTATCAATCACTCTTGAGGTTTGTAAATCAATATTGTTCTTCTATTATTCGATTTCTAACCTTTACAATTATAATGCTAGATTGCATCACAAAACTTATATATATTCCCCAAGCTTTTCTTACACCAAGAATTAACACATTTTAATTCCATCTCCAAAACAATTGGTTTTTGGTGATTTGATCATCATTAACCCAACTCATGTTCAATAATATTACCCTTAACATTTTCTACTCCCAACCTTTAATCAGATACAAATCTTACACAAGTATCATTCATTACTCCATTTCCAATCCATCTCTTTTAAAATTTTCAAATACATAATTTCTTCCTTACAATTTCTTATTATACATTTATACATAAAACATTTTCACACTCAAATACTTGGAGTTCCAAAACATCTTATAATAGCCTCATTTAGTTATTGCTATAACAATTTCACTGTTCAATAATACCCAGATCCATTCTCACTTCTAATACCATTAAACATGTAATGGTATAAAATAATAAACATATTATATACACCTTCATAGGTCACATTCATATCGAAAAGTTCATTTCACAAATTCTCTTTATATAAACACATAATCATATAATTTAGTAAATTTCCCCTTTACATATAGTTTATACAAATTAATATTTATCACTTTTCTTTGACTATTATCATTCTCTTTTGTTTATCATAGCTTAAGTTATTCATTAACTTCAATAAATATACATACTCTACTTATAATATTATTTCACAAGAAGCTTAATCACATTTCCAATGTGATATCTCTCTTACATTTGTTTATAAATATCTTTAACACATCTTTCATAATCATTTTCATCCTTTCCATCAAATTACTTAAAGTAATTCATTTTCTTTTGCTCCATTCCTTTTTTTTTTATTTCAAACCAAAACTATCAATCACATCTCATATATCTCATGTAATAAATACATTAAACTATCAATATTTCATTGATCTTCATCCACATTCCATGAAAACTATAAATTCCAACTTACTAATTTACTTAAACTTCAATTTATTCATCTCATACTCTTCATATTAACTTTAACACATCTTATATGCATACACCACAAAACAACATCAAAACATTTATGTTTCACAATTATTAAGCTCATTCTAAAGAAAATCTAAATATTTCATGTCTCCACCATTAACATGAGCTTTCACAATATTCAAACATATCATATTTCTATCATTGAAATCACCATGTTTGCATGAAAATAACAATACAAACAACATCCATATCACTTCGTACTTAACCAACATCATCTCTTTTTCCTATTAAACCAACCTTAACTTGACATATCCACACCTTACATTATCACACCAAATCTGTACCAATTAACTCATTCAATATTTCACTGTACTCTTTGCATTCACATAATGTATCTTTCCACATTACCCATCCGACAATATTTCCTCTTTATAGAAATCCAAACATAAAGTTCAATGGAAAATGATTCAAATATTAGAGGAAAAATTAAATACTTTAATCTTAATTTGGTTCCAACTCATTTCCAACTTTACTCTTCTAGCCATTTCTTTATATATCAAACAGATATCAATTATCAAACTTTTTACTTATACCTTCCATATCATTTCTTTATATCACAATCACCTCTCTATTATTAACATTTCAAAATTTGCTTTCATATGAAATCTCATTTACACACTATCATTTATCTCATGTAATTCAAATATATCACAATTCACATAATGCCACGTTCGAGACCAACCTAGATGTGAATGCATATGCATGTCTTACCAATTGCATTTCAAAAATCTTCTTTTCAATTCTTAATTAACTCTTCAAAAATTTTTCTTTTAAATTTCACTTAGGCCGAGAATCTCGAACCTAAGCTCTGATACCAAAATAATTGTAACGCCCCCATACTCCATATAAGCACTATACATATACTTGGTATACATACAATGCGTATATGAAGTATAAGAGTGTCACTTTTAATTTCTATTTAAAAGTCTTTATCCAAGTTCAAGCAATATTATGTTCATTTAAGAAACATTTATAGTAATCATTATTCTTATAAAAATATAAAGCATAATGAAAAATCACACATGTATGCATCACCTTCTAGTTGGTCTCGAGACACTCTTACCCATCTCGTGGCATAGCAACTAAGCTTCTAGATCATCCGCATAAAAACCTGCGCGATTACAAAACCACGCTAAGCTAGAAAGCTTAGTAAAACAAATAAGCATTAAAATATACTTTACAAAATAATCATACCTCACGTTCTTAGCATTATGTTCTATAGTTCGCTTATCCCGTTTTTCCTTTCTCAAAACATTCTTCATATAATCCCACTAATCTCAGAAATTATACACATATCTATATACAACATTCACAATACAATACTTACCATTTCTATCTCATATACATATACATCATTTTCAACAAATCACCCTTCTTTGGCATATCCAAACTTTCATGGAAACAATTCTCACATTTACATACATTTTACACATCATACAACATTTTCATAAACTCATATCTCAATAAAACACTTCAAGCCATATTCACTTTCAATATATCAATACACATATTACAAAGTCATATTTCATAACATCATTTTATTCACAATTCATCAACCATGAATCACATTTCCAATGAGGGCAGCCATAGATCTCTTTAGTCATATCTTTCAACATTTGCATATCACATATTTCAACAAAGACAGACTCGGGCCCAAACAACACACTAATATGTTATTCAAAGTTCAGAGTTACTGCTTTGGTCTATAATCACAATGATCAAGCCCGTAGGCAATATATCTCATATCTCTATCCATGGATAGTGTAACAGACCCAGTCTCTTGGACCATCAACTCAATAACTTGAGGAGATCCTCAACCCGGCAAGACTGTTACTAGTAACAGACCCAGTCTCTTGGACCATCAACCCGACTAAATCGAGAAGATCCTCAACCCGGCAAGACTGTTACTTTTCATATATTTCATATCAATAATTCATATAGTGTAACAGACCCAGTCTCTTGGACCTCAACTCACTCAAATTGAAGAGATCCTCAACCCGGCAAGACTGTTACCTTTTTCACATTTTCTAGGCATGCCGCCAAAACCAGAACTCTGAAATTTGAATCAACATATTAGACACAAAATCTTTTCATTCTCATTTCATTCTCAATTGAATTGCCATAGCCAATAACAATGGCTTCATATCTCATTTGAATCATTAGAGCCAATCACAATGGCTTCACTTCATATTTTAATCATTATAGTCAATAACAATGACTTCACATCATTTTATAACATTTCACTATATAACACTTCATTATTCAAATGCACATTTATATCATCAATTAGGCAAACAAGCCTTAATCATAACATTAAGGTAATTCATCATCAATGATCACATGATATTTCACATTGTACATAACACGTCATTATTCATATGCATCATTAATCTACATATAGCACAATACAATTCATAAGATTGACAATGCATAAAGCATAACATAGTTCATATAATATCAACATTATCATCAAATCATATTGATCAATTCAATTTATCACTCAACAATACATAAACAATGGCATTGCACAAACCTTTTTCCATGATCATTATATCTTCCACATTGCCTATACCATCATTGTTATATACAAAACAATTTACATTATACATTAATGTAGAATCTTCTATATACATTTGGTTGGATCATTATTGTTGCAAGTGTATGTAAGTACAAAAGACAATTGAAGATCCAACAATGTATGAAGAACAATTAACAAACACAAAAACTAACACCCTCAAGGGACACGGCCAAGCCTGTGGCCGTGTCTCTCAATTTAAACATCCAGTAGCCAACACGCCCAAGGGACACGGCCGTGTTCGTGGCCGTGTCACTCAACACCAATTCAAGCAGTAGCAAACATGGGCAATGGACACGGCCAAGGCAGTGGCCGTGTCTTTCAACACAACAATCCAGTACCAGACACGGGCAAGGAACACGGCCGTGTCTCTCAACACAATTCAGACAGTAGCGAACACGGGCAAGGGACACGGCCGTGTCAGTGGCCGTGTCTCTCCAAAATTCATTCAACACACTCAAATTTGCCCCAACTTGGCCGTGTCTCTCATGACTTGGCCGTGTCCTACAATAATTTAAAGACCAAACAATCGAAAATTCATCCAACTAAACCCTAAATCAACATTTCATCATTTTCCTTACAATTATCTCAACTCATCATCACTTAAATGTTAATTTTACACATTTATATACTTCAATCTCTTGTTATCATCCACTTACACACCAATCAAACCAAACATAACCCAAATCCAAAAGAAATCCAACTAAGGAAATAAAAACTTATAGATATAAGTATAATCAATAAATTCAACTCAAGAGATGATTACTTACTTGAATATGTTGCCAAATCTTCATCTCCATCTTCAATACTCTTAAATTCCTTTAATCCTTGGTGTAATTTGAAGCAAAATCATCTTTCTCTCTCTAGCTTCTCTCTCTCTCTCTCTCTCTCTCGTTCACTAAGAAAAGAAGACGAAGGAGAAGAAGAAAGAAAGATCTAGTTCTTTCTTTCATTCTTATCATATATATATATAAATATAATAATAATAATATAATAATAACAATAATAATAATAATAATAATAACATTAATACCATTAAATCTCCACCACACACAATTCCTTTTGACTTTCTTCTTCTTTTCTCTTTCCTTCAATACACACATTGAATCCAAGTATAATAGTAACCCCAACACTTTTAGGGTATACTTTAGGATATTACAAATTATATGATGTTGGTTTGATTTTTTTCCTTCATTTTTTCAAAAAAATAATTACATTAAAGATATTTTAGAAATAAGGGAACAATTATTTTAGATATACTCCATATAATATTAAAATATATTAATTAATTGAATTATGTATTTTAAATTATCATGAATAAAAAAAATTCATTTGTGAACTAATCAAACTGGAATTACTCTATATAAATAAATTCTACATTTTTTCCCAGATAGACAGTAAATTTCTATAATTCACAGAAGATTGACGAAGCAACAGTGAGGTTAAAATTTTATTTCATGGAAGAAAAAAAAATGACATAATAAAATATATAATATAATCATGAACACAGTATATTGCAAAAACATGCATCTTAAGTATTTATAAGTAAAAGGCTTATAATACTTATCAATTAAAGATAATACTAATTATTAATTAAAGCCCACTCGTACATGCAATAGTATTTTACTGAAGAAACTCAATTGAAAATGCAATAGAATTAATATTTTCCTCATACATGCGATAATATTTGCTGTTTGCTTTTTTATAAAAGTAATGATAATAACATATTATTATCATTCTCTGGAGAGAAGAAGGAAAATAAAATAAAATAATAATAATAATTATTATAAATTAAGGCTTGCATTTCTTCCTGGGCTCATGTTTACAGTTAGCTTCTGTATCATCATAATCCAGCACATCCATCAAAAGCTTCCTGCTCATCATCTTCATTTTGAAGCCATCCTTCGCATACATAGAGAGACAAATACATATAATGGTCAGTGAGAAATTTTGAAGAGAAATTATAATTTTAAAGGAAAAATGAAAAATCATTATTCTTTTCTTTAGAATATCCATTCATTTGCATATATAATTAAATGCATCTCGATTAAGTCAAGTAATTTGTAATAATTTTTATTCAGTGAAATTGTATTGATAATTAAATTTTAACAAAATTTAGCTTTTAATTAGCATTTGAGACTTTGAAAATTCTAATAGGAATATCAGTAGTGTAGTCCAAGGGCTATGAAGCCTCGAAAAAATAAAATAAATAAAAAGAAAAAAAGAAGTATATTTATTAGCAACTTGGATACCTTATCAAGAGAGTAATGATTTGGGCTTATTCCTTCTCTGAAGCCTTCAACAAAGCCTACAACAACAAACCGATTCAGTACTCTTTATATATATATATATGTGTGTGTGTGTGTGTGTGTGTGTGTGTGTGAATTAATATTCAGAATAAGTTTAGATGAGTAGTGACCTGAAGATAAGGGAATAAGGAATAATAATAAGAGTAGAAGAAAAGACTTGAACTTAAGATTAGGAGCCATATTATTGTTAATGCTTGTGAGGAGAATATTAATGGCTTAAACTGCCTTATACAAGACAGGAAGAGGAAAGGAGGAGGCGTAGGCTTTTTATATGTTGTAAAATGGTAATGTAGAAATTGGCATGAAGAGCTATTGTTATGGTGCACCCACCCAAAAGCTACAGAATGATGATGAAATGCATTAATCCTAGAAGTCAACTTTAGTATTCATATTTTAATTATGTGACATTTAATAATAATAATAATAATAATAATAATAATAATAATCAATTGTTTGCATGTGGACAGATCAAAACCCAAGAATAGATCAAAACACAAGAATCTCTTTACGTGGCTTAAATTTCGGTAGCCATTTTCGGAGTCGAGCTTTTTTTTCTTAATAAATATGCTTTTCTTTTAAATGCAAAAAGCAATGTGTACAATTATATGATACCCTAATGCTAAATGGGACAAAACTTCAGAATGGCTAGAATCCACTTTTTGATAGTTGAAATTACTTCTATATTTTTTTAGGATTTAGATTTGAAAATTAAATTTCAAAATTTTTTTCTCTTATTTATCGCCCTAATTTTCTACTAGACAATTAATTTAATATGTTAATCATTTTTAAAAAATTCTTTCTATTTCCAAAATATAGTTATTTATTCTCCTAAAAAAAGCTAATCCCAACAAACAACATGTGATACTCTTATACTCCATATACATATAATATATACTCTTAGTATATGTAAAATACATATATACAGTACAAGAATATCACGGTTTTTAGGCTTTCCAAAATTTTATATTTCCAAGAAAATATTTTAAACTTAAAACGCAATTTAAACAACAAATAAAAATATTTATTATTAATTTTAAATAACCAAAAATACATTTTTAATAAAATATCTAGGAAAAATTTGTCATAATTTTGTCTGTATTTCGGATAATCTCAAATTTTAAATTTCACAATCTGCATTTAAAATACACTCTCAGATATTCATTTAACACACATTTCTCCAAAATAGCCTAATGGCTCAAATTCAGCAATATGTCACAAAATATATATCCATTTATATATATTAATACATATGTATCAATTTTCAAATTTCCAACATTTAACCCAAAAGAAAATTTTTATAATTTACATCATGTACATATTTATAAATATAATGTACATACTTAAATAAATTTCAAAAAATTGAATTAAAATGTTTACATAAAATGCAGATGGCTCTGGTCCGTGGCAGCTCGAGAATCTCCAAAAGCGACCAACTACAATTTAGACCTGGTGTGGTCTAGTAGCATTCTTTGGATCCTTCGAATCAACTTATTCACATGCGCGATGAAATTCAATAGCATTAAGTTTTTCGTCTAGTGATATATACTCTTGTATAAAATAAATTACATTTTATATACAATATCTTACATGCATGAAATTACAAATGGCAAGCAATTATTACACATTTTAACTAACACAGCTAACATCCACATACATTAGGCTTAAGAATCCCTATATGATGGACTAGTTTCAAAAATATTATCTTAGGTTATCTCACTCATTGTGACACCAGCGTGTCTCACCTAAAGGCATAACAAATGTGTGACACCAGTGTGTCTCACCCGAAGGTGTAATAAATTTATGATACCAGCGTGTCTTATCCAAAGGGGCAATGAAATTCCAATAATAATATTCTAAAAGTAGGCTCTATACAAGGTAACATGCAATCATATTTTCTCAAATTCAATTTTTCACTTATTTTTCCATATTTCTTATTCGTTTTCATATTTTCTACTCAAATCCAATAACAATATCACATACAATGAAAATGTGGCTCACTTTCACATTTTAGTACACAACTTGCATTTTTCACATTTTGCACAAACATCATATTTAGCTATCCTTGAATGGCTTATTATGCCACAATCAATTCACATCAAGTATTGTTACTCCAAACAATGCCACACA
Source organism: Garcia nutans (assembly GCA_947685225.1). NCBI lineage: Eukaryota > Viridiplantae > Streptophyta > Magnoliopsida > Malpighiales > Euphorbiaceae > Garcia > Garcia nutans. Next base: position 35,151,419 of record CANTUV010000013.1, read on the forward strand.
TTCATATTAATAGAGTAACATAACACATTCAAAATATATTGTATTATGCTTAAAATCAATGGAATCAACTAAATTCAATACCAAAGTATGTACTAACCTTAGATTTTAATCACTTCCAAGCTTAAAAGCACACTTTCCTCTTCACTTCCCTTAAGTGTCCTTCACCACTTTGTATGGACAATTTTCTTTTACAGAATGCCTATTCAAAATGTTAATATTTTCTATTGTTTAGAATCACATTTCTAGGTGTTTTAACTATTAATCTTGAACTAAACAACACCCCTTCAAAATTTTCCAAATCTTGCCCTAACTCACTTTAATTTTGAAACTTCATTTTAACCCAATTCAAATTGTATTTTAAGCTTATTTTCACCATTAAAATCATATTATAACATGTTTTAAACACTTAAATCTAATTTACACTCATTCTTTAACAAAATTCATTCAAAACTCCATAATCACTACTAGCCCATTCAAACTTCTTCTCAACCCAAACAAATCAACTATCTAATTATAAAATCATTGCCTACTCATTAAATAAACATCTTCCACACCCATTTAACAAATTATAAAACACCACATCAAAAATCCAAATCTCACATATTCAATATATTTCAAAGAACTTCAAATTTTCAAAAGAACTTGCTAGTTTGTTGAAAAAACACCAAAACTTCTTTTGATTCTTGAAAATATTTCTTAAATTTAGTATTCAGAAGAACAAAAATCCTCCTCTAAAACCTTCAAATTCGGCCAATATATGGAGAAGGAAGGAGATGATAGCCTTTTATATTTTTACTATCCTAAAATACCCCTCACTTTATACATATTTACTAAATAATTAAATATTCAAATAATGTAATATTTTTTATCTTTCCCATCCATAATAATCTTAATTTTAATTTACATTAATTATATTAAATTTATTTATTATATATTTTGTATTTTTTAACTTTTAACCTAACTTTATCTTTTTCTAAAAATGTATATGTTAGGTAGATATCATGTGTACATTATGTGTCTAATATGTATGTTAGGTAGATATCATGTGTACATTATATGTCCAACTTATATTTTCTGTATATCTTATATGTATATATATTACATTTTCATACTTCCAACACTTTATTTAACCTTATAAATTATTTATTTAATTTTTATTTTAATATTTTTACAAATTTATGGATGTTACACAACCACTTAAAGTAAAATAAAATAATTAAAAGGAAGAATATGAAACAAATTTAAAAAAAAAAAAAGCTTAACAAGGGTGTTATAGAGGATGAAAATACTGGAAAAGAAAACTACAAATGAGTTTTTCCCTGGCATAGACGACCGATCTATGAAGAAAAGAAATCAATTGAAGTATTATGTTATTTTTCATAGCAAGAAGATTGGCATTTAGGATTCATGGCTTGCTTATGCACCCATGGTTATTGAACTGAAGGGAAGCTTATACAAGTCTTACAATACTATGGAAGATGCAATGGATGCTTTGAAAAATTGCAAAATTGATTCTCTATCGATGATCAACTATCAAGTGTTGTTGCTACAACAAAATTTGGATTGATGCATGGTGAATGTCCTATTAAGGAAAAGAGAGAAGATATTGTCACTTGTAATTGGGAGAAGATAAAGATTGATATTGGCTCTCTGCTACTAGTTTTTATTATTGGAATTAGTTTTAGTTTGAAAATGTAAAAAAAAATGACAATGTAAGATGAATTTTCATTCGATACTAGAAATTGTTAATTAATTTTTTATATTAATTTTTTTTGTGGAATGTAATTTTTTTCTCTTATGAAGAAATTATTCATTTTATTATATCTTCTTAATGGAATATATGATTTTTGAAACTCACTAAATGTTTGGTTGTACTTTTTGTACATTAATGCCAATTGTCTCATCTCTATTTTGAAACATGAATGAAAAATGCATTAGAATGATTGATATATGCTTTGTTTTATATTCAATTCTTAGCCATGTTCTATTTTATTGTTTAGATACAAAATTGAGGTATTAATTTTGCACTCACAACTCATTGTTTACATATAAGAGCTGAGGAATGAAGGTGGAATTTGAGCTTCATGGAATATGCATTTATGTGATTGAGTATTGTAAATAGTAACCTAAAGGGGTATAAATAAAAGGGATTTTTAGAGAAGGTTGTTACCCAATTTTATATAAGGTAGGTAATAGTGTGGATTATAAGAGTATTGTATTGCTAATATGAGGAATAGGATATGAATAAAATCTTAACTTAATATAATCTTAACTTATCTAAGTTAACTTCTTTCTCTATTATTTTGCATATTTTGTTCCACCTTCATTCTTATTTCAATAATAATCCAACAAATATATGGTACTAAACCATTTTTTATCCTCATTATTATTTTCAATCCTAATCCATCACGTTATGACTTATAAGTTATATTTCTTTATTGTTTTATTATTTATAGTTATACTGGCATTAATTTCATAGAGAAGTTTAATAACATATATGACAATTAGTATCACAAAACTACAAACACAAAGTGACATTGTATAAAATATAAATGTGTGTGTGTGTGTGTGTGTGTATATCATCAATGTATGTGTAATGACATGTGGCAAATAAAATATTCAAATGCCAGTGTATTGCTTGCCACACCAACATATATATATTTTTTGAAATCAATTATCTAAAATAGAAATAAATAAATAAAACCACAACCAACAACATTTTAAATTATATCCTCCACATCATCACTATATTAACCTATGCACTTGGAGGCTCAAAACAACACTCTTATATCAAGGATATCTAAAACAACCAATATTTTTCTTCAGCTATAGGGTTTTGCATAGATCTATCCATCCTTTCTCAATCCTAACTTTGAAGGTTCCATTTTTGTTCTTCCTCTTCATTAGCAACACCTGTGTTAGCCAAATTCTTGGTATGATTTCTCTATTTTTATCGCAGGCAATCAAATTGAATAGAACTAACATTTGTATCAAGTTACATTTTGCAGGAAGATAAACTTTTGAATAAATCTTGAAAGGTATGATCGGACCGCACTGAAGATCGACTGGACATTTTGTAACACTTCCATACTCTATATAAGTACTATACATATACCTAGTATATATACAATACGTATATAAAGTATAAGAATGTCACTTCTAGTTTCAATTTAAAAACTTTTATCTGAGTTCAAGAAGTATTGCATTAATTTAAAGAAACATTTACGAAAAACATTATTCTTATAAATATACAACATAATTAAAATCACAAAATGTATGCATCACCTTCTAGTTGGTCTCGAGACACTCTTACCCTTCTCGTGGCATAACAGCTGGACTTCCAGATCAACCGCATAACCACCTGCGCGATTACAAATCCGCGCTAAGCCCAAGAGCTTAGTAGTACAAATAAATATTAAAATATACTTTACAAAAGAATCATACCTTATATTTTTAGCATCATGTTTTATTGTTCTCTTACCACATTTTCCTTTCTCAATGCATTCTTCATATGTTCCCCACTAGTCTCATACATTATATATATATTTACATAGAACATTCACAACACGATACTTACCATTTCTATCTCATATACATATACATATACATCCTTTTAACAAATCACCATTCAATGACTTATTCAACCCTTTATGAAAACCAATCTCACAAATTCCACATTCATATACATTTTACACATCATACCACATTTTCATAAACTCATATCTCAACAAAGCTCCTCAATATATCAATACACGTATTACAAAATCATACTTCACAACATCATTTTATTCACAATTCATCAATCATGAATCACACTTCCAATAAAGGCAGCCATAGATCTCATTACTCATTTATTTCAACATTTGAATATCACATTGACAACAAAGACAGACTCGGGCCCAAAAGACACTAATATGTTATTCAAAGTTCAGAGTTACTGCATTGGTCCATAATCACAATAATCAAGCCCGTAGGCAATATATCTCATATCTCTATCCATTGATAGCGTAACAGACCCAGTCTCTTGGATCATCAACTCGGCTAAACTCGAGGAGATCCTCAACCCGGCTAGACTGTTACTACAATTCACATTTCACATTTTATTAAGTAACAGACCCAGTCTCTTGGATCTCAATTCATCTCAATTCAAAGAGATCCTCAATCCGGCAAGACTGTTACTTTTCATATATTTCGTATCAATAATTCACATAGTGTAACAGACCCAGTTTCTTGGACCTCAATTCACTCAAATTGAAGAGATCCTCAACCCGGCAAGACTGTTACATTTTCACATTTTCTAGGCATGCCGCCAAATCCAGAACTCTGAAAATTGAATCAACATATTAGACAGAACACAATTGAATCAACGTTTTCATTTCATACTCAATTGAATTATCATAGCCAATAACAATGACTTCACATCTCATTTGAGTGATCATAGCCAATCACAATGGCCTCATATCATACCATGTCTCAACTTATATTATAATATTTCATTATTCAATTGTACATAATCAATTACTTCATCATATCCTTCACAATATATATATATATCATCATTGCAATTCACAAGATTCACAATGCATAAGACATAACATTGTTCATATAGTATCATATGCATCATCATTATCATCACATCATATTGATCAATTCATCACTCAAGTATACATAATCAATGGCATTGCACATACTTTTTCAATGATCATTATATCTTCCACATTTCCTATATCATCATTGATATACACATAACAATTTACATTATTCATAGATTTAGAATCTTCCATATACATTTGGTTGGATCATTATTGTTTTAAGTGTGTTTAGATACAAAAGACATTTGAAGATCCAACAATGTATGACTTGTTTAGAATAAATATCATTAGCCAACACATTCAAGGGACACGGCCAAGCTTGTGGTCGTGTCTCTCAACACCAATTCAGACAGTAGCAAACACGGGCAATGGACACGGCCAAGCCAGTGGCTGTGTCTCTCAACACAAAAATCCAGTAGCAGACACGGGCAAGGGACACGGCCGTGTCTCTCAACACAACCTAGGCAGTGGAAAACACGGTCAAGGGACACGGCCAAGCTAGTGGCCGTGTCTCTCCAAAATCATCCAACACGGCCAAGTTTGCCCTAACTTGGCCGTGTCTCTCATATCTTGGCCGTGTCCTTCAATGATTTAAAGACCAAATACTTCAAAATTCATCCAAGCCCTTTAAAATTCACACCACAACCCTCTTAACCATCATCTTTGTTAATATTTATCAATTTCCTATCACTTTAACATTTATATAACTTCATTATATCATCATAATAACCAATATATATATATATACATCACTATAATCAATTACTCAAAGTACCAAATTCATTTATACTAAACTCTAACTCCACAATTCATCATCATCCTCACAAATACCCCAACTTATCATCATCTTCCACACCAACCATATCAAAACTAACTTCAATTAAAAGAAATCAAAACAAGGAGATAAAAACTCACATATATGTAATCAATAAAATCAACTCAAGAAATGAGTACTTACTTGAATAGCTTGCCAAACCTTCAACTCCACTTGCAAATCTCTTTATATCCTTAATCTTTGGTGTAATTAGAAGCAAAACCACCTTTCTCTCTCTAGCTTCTCTCCCTCCATATCTCTCTCTCTCTCACGAAGAAGAAAAGACGAAGAAGAAGAAGAAAGAAAGAATGAACTCTCTTCTTCCTCTCGTTCTTATCTCACTTATATATATATATATAATAATAATAATAATAATAACAATAACAACAACAATAATAATAATAATAACAATAATAACAATAACAATAACAATAACAATAATAATAATAATAATAATAATAATTCCTCCAATAATCTCCACCACATATACTTCCTTTGACTTTCTTCTTCTCTTCTTTTTGTCCTTATTATCTTTATTATTATAATTAATTATATATATATATATCTCACTTTTCCTACTCCCAATTTATCTCTCATGTATATGTGATGTATATGTATATGTCTTTTATATTGTAGTTATATTTCCCAAATATACATATACCTTAAGTCCAAATACAACAATAACTCCAAAACTTTTAAGGCATATCTTGGGATATTACACATTTCATACCATCATAAGTAAAATTTACATAGAAAGGTTCACCATACCATTGGCAGTCCACTCGGACTATGGACGAGTCTGACCGCACCATTGGTTGTGATAAATGGAAATTTACATAGTAAGTTTCACAGTCAAAAGTACTCCCATTTTCTTAGAGTACTAGAGAAGTCCGACTGGACCATAAAGAATTTTGACCGAACTTTTGAAGCAGAATTTGTCCAAAACATCCAGTAAAGTTCACGACTAAAGGTATGTCTAGAAATTGAATGTACCATTAGAAATCTAATCAGACCAGATGCAAGTTCAATCAGACTATTTAAATATTCTTCAAATAAAAAATCGTTATGTCTCCACTCAATTAGTGGATGACATGTGGACTAACCGTTGAAGGAGCATTAGTCAAATTTTTAAAAAGTACGTCTAAACTTTTATTATTTCGACTGGCCTTATGAAAGTACAACCAGATTGGGGCTAGTCAGGCCATGAAAATGCTCTAGACAATAATTTAGTGGAAGACAAGAATTAAACATGTTGGCTCCTACCGCAAACGGTTAGTTCAAGACCTGAAGGCTATAAACACCTCAAGAAACTTCATTTTTGTGTAAGATTGTGATTGTAATTTCCAAACAAAACAACTTTCATTTCTTTGCATCAAAACTATATTTGTATTGATTGAGTGTTGGATGTGAGCATTAAACACCATCAAAAGTTTGAGTGTGAGCTTAGAAACACTTAGGTTGTGAGAGTGAGCCTAAGAAAACTCTTGTAAGGGTTGTGAGGATTGATCTTAAACTATTGTAATAGTTTGGTGTGAGCTAGTGAAAACACCAAGTTAGAGTTAAGCTTGTAAAAACTCAAGACTAGTGGAACCTTAACAAGTTATTAAGGAAGTGGATGTAAGATTGAGGTAAATCAGAACTACTATAACTCTTTGTGTTCTTTCTTTTATACTCTACTCAATCTTCTTCTACGTCTTCTTCATCTCTTGCTTTTAAATTTTAAATTTACCATCACTCTTCATATCAACCAATTCACCCCCCTCCCTTATTGGTTGCTAATTTGGGACAACAATTGGTATCAAAGCTAGTAAATTTCTTTAAACTTAATTATGAAATTTGATCCAAAATGTCAACCATTCCACCAACAAACACCTCTACTCATGGAAACCTAAATTCATTCTTTAGACCCTATTTAGATGGAATGGATTATTCTTGTTGAAAATCCAAGATGTTTTTATTCTTAGATAGTGAAGGAATTGAGCTTTAGAATTTCGTTGAAAATGAGTGGAAACCTCCTACTCATGAAGTTGATGGTGTCTAAGTTCCTCTTCCTAAATCACAATAGTAAATGCTAATATGAGAGATCAGTTCAAGAATAATAGGGCAGCCTCCATCTTGATGAATTCAATATTAAGAGAAGAAGATGGGAGAGTCTAACATCTCACTTGTGCATATTGTATTTGGAAACTCTTGTGAACTGTTAAAATTTAGGGATAATCTGCAATACAATCCGCAAATGCCTATCATGATCCTCTTCATTATGCGAATACACCAAAATGTCATCAATGAAGACCACCACAAACTGATCTAAATATGGTTTGAACACCCTGTTCATCAAATCCATAAAAGTTGTTGGTGCATTTGTCAATCCAAAGGGCATCTCCAAAAACTCATAATGCCCATACCTCGTACGAAAAGCTGTCTTGGATACATCCACATCTCTGACTCTCAATTGATGGTAGCCTGATCTCAGATCAATCTTAGAGAATACTGCTTCTCCTTTCAATTGATCAAAGAGATCATCTATCTAAGGTAAAAGATACTTATTCTTGATGGTCACCTTATTCAACTACCTATAATCAATACACAATCTCATGGTGCCATCCTTTTGCTTCACAAACAACACAGGTGCTCCCCATGAGGACACACTAGGGCAGACAAATCCTTTTTTCAACAACTCCTGCAACAACACCTTTAACTCTCTCAACTCAGTAGGTGCCATCCGATAAGGGGTAATAGAGATAACAGTGGTACCAGGCAACAATTCGATACCAAACTCCACTTCTCTCTCTGGAGGTACCCTAGCAACTCATTAGGGAAAACATCTGAAAACTCGGCAACTGTGGGTATACTGTCAAGCTGGGACCCCACTACTATAGTATCTACAACATGAGCAAGATAAGCCTCACATCCCTTCCGAATCATCCTCCTAGCTAAAGCAGCTAAAACAAACATGAATGAAAGATACCTCTGCTCACTAGATACCATCACATCCCTACCATCATGTGTTCTCAAAGTGACACATTTCTTCTGACAGTCTACCACAGCCCCATGCTTGGATAACCAATCCATGCCCAAAATCAGATGATACTCCCTGAAAGACATCTCAATCAGGTCATCGAGAAACTCCTCATCCTAAACAACAACTGGACTATCTCGGTACACCCTGCTCACCACAACACTATGCCCTAAAGGATTTGTGACCAAAACATCAAATCCTAAGGACTCAGAATGCAAATCACTCACAGGTAAGATGGATGCTCTGATGTAAGAATGAGTAGACCCAGGGTCTAATAATGAAAAAACTAAAGTACCAAATAATGTCAAAGTACCAGCGATAACAGCTGAAGCATATGGCTGCCTCTACATCACAAAAACCCACTGTGATGGTCCTTCCTCATCTGGTCTAATACCTCCAGCTGTAGAACCTCCTCTCAGACTAGACCCAGATCGACCCTCATCTAGAACCACACTTTCTGCACTACCCTCAGCAGCCTGATGCTTCCGAGACGCCATAACTACCTATATCTTCAAACACAGCAGAAATTACTATATCAGAGATCAAAAATTGTCAATGCCAATGCATGTATTACAATTAAAAACCATTTTCAAATCTCTCATTTTCTCTCTCTCTCACCCACCTAGGTCGAGAACCTTAAACCTAGGCTCTAATACCAAAAAAAAATGTAACACCCTTATACCCTATGGATGTGCAATACATATTTCTAGCATATGTAAAATATGCAAATAAGATACAAAAATGTCACCGACCGATTTAATAAAAAATTTTCACATTTTAAATTTAAAATTTCAAATACTAAATATATAAAATTAAATAGTATATAAATATTTTTTTCTTGTTATAGGAACCCAAAATAAACATTTTATAAGAAAATCTCTAAAAACAATTCGCCGCGGTTTTGTCTGTAATTTGTACATTTCCAAAATTTAGCAAAACACAACCTGTAAAAAGAACACACTCCCAAATAATTTCAATTCACTATCCCAACCATACTCCTCAATTTCACCAAGTTTCTCTAACATTTATATATATAATTTAGAATACATTTACACTCCCATTTCAAATAACTTAACCCAAATTTTCTTTATAGTTTACAATACATAAAATCCAAAACATAATATATTATGCATAATACTCAAAATATACAATAACACAAAATATATACATGTTGCTAACAGTGTTTCTGATCTAGACATCAGCTCTACATGCTCAACCACAAGTCTAGACTTGACCTGGTCTAGAAGAACTCTCTGGCTTAGCTTAATCTATCTTGTCACCTGCGCAATGTAAACAATCACGCTAAGCCGAAGCCTAATGGTACAAACTTTGATAATAACAAAAATCAAATGCAATGCCAATGCACAATGCTTATTAATATCACATCATTCCATTTTCTTATGCTTTTCAAGTATTTCACATAAAAACAAACACAAACAGGGTCCAAAGATAACTAATATGTTGTTCAAATTTTAGAGTTACTATTTTAGTCTATAATGACACCATGTGTCTAGCCCCGTAGGCAACATATCAATGTAATAATCCAACTAGGCCTGAGCTTACGACCCGGTCATTTCATCCAGCCTAGCTTTAAATATTTGTTTTTGAGGCTTACGACCTGGTCATTTCACCTCAAAAATATTTTCACAATGACACCCAATGTCTAGCCCATAGGCAATCATAGGCATTCCGCCAAACACAGAACTCTGAAAATTGAATAACATACTAGACACACAATTTATTCATATTTCTCATTATTAATCTCTTTCTCATTGTCACATATTCAATATAAGCACATTGCCTTATTTTCTTATTTTGTTTTCTCACTTTTCTCAGTTTTCTCATTTTTCTCATTTATCTCAATATCAATTCATTTCATTATATTTCCACATATCTCATTACATTATATCACTTTTTTTTTCATTCACAATACATTACCCAATCACTTTGGGTATTTCCACATAATACACATTTTAATCACATTTACACAAATTAGCCATTATCAATGGCTTTTCACAAATGCATTTAACACAAATATGACATTACAAATGTGATAGCACATTATTCATGCACAACCAATGTACCAAGTAGCTTAACACATTTTTCAACCAAAATGAGTTAAGCCCAAATGTCATGCAAACATAACCAATGTATTCAAAGTTTGTACATACCTCAAATAGCAACCCAAAGTAAGCTTAAATAACCTCCAACCCTATCTTTCCAACTTGCCCTTCACCACTTGAATGAAGCAAATCAAACTCCCTCAATGCCTAAACCAAATGTGATAACAAATAATCATTTAGTATCACATTTAATGGCATTTCCAATATTAAACCATAATTAAGCATCACTCCTACAAATTTCCAAAAATTTAGCCTTTCCTTACTTTAACATTAGAATTCCATTCTATTCCATTTAAATTAGTGTTTTAAGTTTATTTATATTATTAAAAATATATTTTAATACATTTAAACCATTTACATTACAAAAACATATTCTTATACACAAAATCCTAAAATGGCATAACCTTCCCCCATTAAAGGTTTTCCATTCCAACACAATCCATTAATCATTTCAAGCTTATTTTCATCACTTTTAACACTAAACAACATGCTTAAACAAATAAAATCACACAATTCAACAACTTTGGATAATTACTTTTCCAAAACCCTAAATCTCCACTTCCATTCTCAAACTCCAACCAAACACAACCAAATCCAATATTTGACTTTAAAATACTTGTTTATGCATCAAAACAACTCATTTGAATTTTCACAATTAAAGCTCATGTTTTTGCAAACCCAAAAGTTTCATAACCCTAAATTCTCTCTCTTCACCATTCTTTATCCAAATTCCATCATCTCTTCAATCTAACCTTAAAATCATTGTTAACTACCTAAAATAACATCATACACACCAATTCCAACAATTATAACATATTACTTCAAAAATTGAAAACTCACAAAATTCAATTTTCCATGGAATTTAAAGAAAAGAGTTGGAAACTTACCAATTGATGAAGAAATTTCTAAAACTCCACTTGAATCCTTAAAATTCTTTCAATCGTTGGTGTATGGAAGAAGAAAAAAATCTCCTCTTGTTGGCTATGGAGTTTCAGCCTAGATGAAGAAGAAGAAGAAGATGAAGATTTTTTTTTAATTTTCTTTTTTCCTTTCATCTTTATTTTAAACCATATATATATTAAAATTATTTAATAATTAATTATTTAATAATTTATTTAATAAATTAAAAGTTCTAAATTCTCTCTTACATTCAAAAATAATTTATTTTTGAATTATTTTATTAATTTTAAATTTCTAAATTTTTTTTATAAAAATGCCATTGGACTTTGACTTTTCTTTTAAAAAGTGTTGACTTTTATATGTTATGTATATTTTACATATATATCACATATATTCCACTTTTTCATTTAAAATTCCTTCATTTTTCATTTAAAACTATTAATTTAATTTATCCTTTTAAATTATAATTTATTTTATCAAATTTTCCAAAAATTAAAAATTTTCAAAAATTTTGGGATATTACAATTGGTTCCATCGGCATACTTGGTAAAAATATGATTGATAATGTTTGGCTTGTTGATGGATTGAATCATAATTTACTTAATGTAAGTTAATTGTGAGATAAAGGGTATGATGTAAGTTTTTATTCTAAAGGATGCAAAATTACCAATTCAAATGGTGAACTTATATTCAAAGGAGTTAGAATTGGCAATATATATAAAATTGACTTTCATTCTAATAATGGATTTGAGTATTTAATTACCATTAGTAATGAAGCTTGGCTATGGCATTGAAAACTAGAATATGCTAGTATGGATCACTTACAATGCATTACTAAAGAAGAGCTAGTTAATGATCTCCCTAAAGTAAAATTTAATAAAAGATAGGACTTGTGAATCTTTTCAATTTGGTAAGCAACATAGGAGTTCATTCAAATCTAAAAATATTGTAAGTACTTCTAGACCATTAGAACTCATTCACTTGGACTTGTTTGGACCAATAGAGTTGCTAGCTTATGTGGTAAGTTATATGCATTTGTACTTGTTGATGACTACTCAAGGTTTACATGGGTTAATTTCTTAGCTCAAAATAATGGAGCTTTCAATCATTTTTAAATATTTGCAAAAAGAGTTCAAAATTAAAAAGGCTATGTAATTGCATCTATTAGAAGTAATCACGGAAAAGAATTTGAAAATGAGTATTCTAAAAACTTTTGCAATGATTTTGGTATTTCACATAACATTTCGGCTCCTAGTATTCTTAATGAGTTTGTAGGTACATTTGAACAACAAGAAATAACTAATGCTCCAAAGAACAATCATGATGAACAAGAAGAAGAGTCTCAAGAGCTACCCAAAGATTGGCATTACAAGAAGGATCATCCAAAAGAACTAATCATTGGTTACTCCTTAAAGGGAGTAACTACTAGATCTAAATTTAAATATTTAAATTCAAATATTGCTTTTCTTTCTCAAATTGAACCAAGGGCTATTGAGGAGGCTCTTAGTGATGAGTGTTGGGTGATTGCTAAGAAAGATGAACTCAACCAATTTGAGAGAAACAAAGTATGAGAAATTATTCTTAAACCTAAAGATCATCCAATTGTAGGGTATATAGGAATAAGCTTGATGAAAATGGTCTCATTACTAGAAACAAGGCTAGATTGGTAGCCAAAGACTATAACCAAGAGGAAGGCATTGACTATGATGAAACATTTTCTCCCATTTCCATATTAGAAGCTATTAGAATATTACTTGCATTTGCATGTCGCATGAATTTTAAACTTTTTCAAAAGGATTTTGATAATGCATTTCTAAATTGGTTTATAAATGAGGAAGTTTATGTTGAACTTCTAAATTGTGTTTTCAAACTTACCAAAGCACTATATGGATTGAAAACAAGCTCCAAAAGCTTGGTATGGTAGACTTAGTGCATATTTGCTTGAAAATGGATTTTCAAAATGCAAAGTTGACACAACTCTTTTTGTTAAAAAGAAAATGCATAACATTTTAATTGTGTAAATTTATGTTAATGATATTTTATTTGGTGCTACTAATAAATCTTTGTGCAAGGAATTTGCTTCTTATATGACTAGGGAATTTGAAATGAGCATGATGGGTGAACTCAAATTCTTCCTCAGATCAACCAATCCAAGTATACAAAGGAACTTCTAAAGGAGTTTGGAATGGACAGTTACAAATCAACTAAGACTCCGATGAGCACATCCTTAAAACTTGACAAAGATGAAAGTGGTAAGGCAGTAGATGAGAAGAAATATCTAGGTATTATCGGATCACTACTTTACATAACCACCTCTAGATAGGATATAATATATAGCATATGTTTGTGTGCTAAACCTTCGACCAAAGAAAAAGGTGAATCATTAAACCTTCGACCAAAGAAAAAGGTGAATCATCCAAAACTCTCAAACTTATCCTCAAGGTCATATCTTCTCTCCAAAAATAATTTAAACATTTTAAGAAATATGTCACAACGATAATCACAAAACTCAATAAAAAGATTGATCTCTTTTCCCATATTCATCATGACATATATGACTTCCAAGAAAAAAATTGATCTTCCTCAATGTGAGTTAAGTGAAGGGATGTGAGTGAGCATGTTGAAAGTCCTTATGAAGGATCCTCACCATCCTCACATGATTCCTCTCCAACTCCTTCTCTTGGTGATGATGATGAAAGAACTCTAAATCCTCCTCCACCATCAAGAAAAGGAAAAGAAAAAGTTTTAGATTAATTAATTTCTTGTATTTTCTTTCAATTGGTATCAAGTTTATTTTTCTCTTGTATTCTCATTTATTGGTATCAATGAATTTCATTTCTCTTTTGCTTTAATTTTCATTTTGCCTTTGTCAAAGGGGGAGAAACATATATGTGATTGAATTTAAATAATTTAATTATTAAAGGGGGAGATAAACTTAAATGTAACAAGAAAAAAAATAAATTGGTATTAAGAAAAGAAAACAAATAGCAAGCATCTATTGTCAAATTACCTAACATAAGGGGAGAAAATTTATTGTCATTACATTAATTGCTTAATGCATTTGATTATACTCAACTTAAATTCAATTTGATTATCAAAGTCAAAAAGGGGGAGATTGTTGAGATTGATGGATAATCAAACTCTATTTTGATCATTGACAATCAAATTGATAAAAGAACTAATGATTTTAAAGAAGTCTACTTTGCAAAGTTAGGATCTAAGTAGCTTTGTGAGACCACCCGAACTGACGGCCGAGCTACCACACAAATGCAATAGGAGCATAGAATCAAACTATCATATAGATCTGACTGAGCCAAGAGAAATGAATAGACATATGCATATGCCGAGCCAAGAGAACCAAACGGACACATAGAGTGCTGAGTTGGATATAGAACTGTTGAGCTAAGAGAACCAAATTGTCGACCTAAAAGCAGTCCATTGGAACAACTGAGCTAAGAAAATAATGTAGCTCTACACCGAGCTACACAAGCCAACTACAAAAACTGAGCTAAGTCCATAATTTCCACATAAGAGTTTGCATTGTCAGTAAGCGGTGAAGTAAGGATGCCCGATAGGGTTGCGATCATACATGCGCACCGAGCAACTGCACTAGGTTAAGGTAAAAATTCATAAACTCATAGAAAGGATAGTGGTCTCAGTGAGCAATGAAGTCAGGATGCTAGAACTTTGGACGATCACCCAATAAACCTGAGCGACCACCCTGAACAAAGAGCTAAAATACTAAAAAGAACATAAGAGATAGCGATTAGCTCTCACGGTGCTTCCTCTATGCTCAAAACCATTTGCACCCACCCTGAAGAATCGAGCGACCGTACAAAGTCCAGTAGATTTGAATCTTAGCACCAATACCTTAGATCAATGATAACTGGACACATGGATGAAGAAATTTGATTTCAACCATAACTTTATGCCGAGCGATTGCATTCCTGCCTAGATGACCGCATGACACAAAAGTATGGGTAGTTAGATTCTGTCAGACAACAAGATCCAAATGTTAGAACTAGCCATTACATAGAGCTTTCAAACTGTGTGACCACCCACCGGGACGAGTGACCTCACACCGAGCTCCGGACACAAAATTAGTGGAAGATAAGCAATAAACATGTGGGAACCACTTCAAATGGCCAGTTTAAGCCAAATAGATATAAATACCACATTAAACTTTATTTTTATGGTTACAGAATACTTTGATTGTTATTGTAATTTCATTAAACAATATTTTTCAGTATCTTATCTAAAAATCAAAATCTAGAATCTTGGAGTGTTAGGTGTGAGCATTAAACACCATAAAAGTTTGAGTGTGAGCTTAGAAACACTTAGGTTGTGAGAGTAAGCCTGGAAAAACTCTTGTAAGGGTTGTGAGGATTAATCTCAAACAACTATAATAGTTTGGTGCGAGCTAGGAAAAACGCCAAGTTAGACTTAAGCTTATAAAAACTCAAGACTAGTGGAACCTTAACAAGTTGTTAAAGAAGTGGATGTAGGATTGAGGTAAATCCGAACCACTATAACTCTTTGTGTTCTTTTTTCTCAATTGTACTCCATCTCCATCTACATCTTCTTCGTCTCTTGCTTTTTAATTTTAAATTTACCACCACTCTTCATTTCAACAAGAACTATCATGAGAGTACTACTCAAGTGAGACTCACCAAGAAGAAAATGTATGTACATGAGTATGAGCTATTTAAGATGAAGCCCAACAAAAATGTCACTGACATGACAAACTGCTTGCTTGCAATTATCAAGGAATTAAAGAAATATGGCATGATATAAGATCAAGATGATGTGAATAGAAAAATCTTAAGAGCACTTAGAGCAAAGAAGAACTTTAAGTCTAAAGTTTCTTCAATTGAAGAAGCTCATGACCTTAGCTCCTTGAAAACCGATGAACTAGTCAGAAAACTACTCACCTACAAATTACACACTGAAAGAGAAGAAGAGCAAGGTGAAAAGTATAAGAGGAAAGAAATAGCTCTCAAAGCCATCAAAGAAGTTGAGAGCTCAAATGATGAAGATAGTAACAATGAAAAAGAATTGGCTATGCAATCCAAAAAGATATGTGATTGGAAGAGAAAGAGAAGACTACAAGCTAATAAAGCTACATTTCCTAAATTCTCCTTCAAAGATAAAGATAAAAAGAATGAAGTGAAATGTTATGAATGTGGTAAATTTGGTCACATCAAGTTGGATTACTTCAAATTGAAAAACAAAAAGAAGTGGGATAAGAAAAAGAAGAGATCAATCAAAGCTACATGGGATGATGATTCCTAATCTATGTCTCATGGCTATTGAAGATGATAATAACTCCTATGGGGTAAGTATCCCATCTTTAAACTTAATCGCATATGATGATGATGTTGATGATGCTTTAGATGAAAATGGTTTGATTGAACATATGAACTTTAGAATAGAGAATAATTTCTCTAAGATGAAATTTTATAAAGACAAACATTCCAAGTTAGAAAAGAATTTTGTGTCTTTGAAAAACTCAACATTATAATTGAAGACCTCAAATGAAAAATTATTGAAATCAATTAATGAAATGAATAAAAATTCACATGGCTTAGAAAATGTGATCAAGAAAAATAAAATATTAAAGGATGAAATAAATGAGTTAAAAGAATCAATTTCAAAATTTCACAAGGGAAAAGAAGCTTTAGATACATTGATCAATAATCAAAGGCATCCCTCCTTAAAAAATGGTTTAGGGTTCATTGGCTCATCTAACACTTCATCTAATGCACCAATATTTATAAAAGCATCTACAACTCAAACCTCTAGTATTGAAGTTGTAAAGAACACTAATATACAAAATAAACCTAAAAATCCTAAAAGGATTACATTGGGTTCATAAGGCTCTAGAACTAAAGTTCCAAGAGCAAATCATGCATTCATGTATACAAGGCATGTACATAAACACAAAAATGTACAAAAAAAAATCTCATTCAACACAAACTTGCAATTGTGTGCATGGCTCATTCAATTTCAATAGGAAAGTGCATAAGTATAAAACCTTATTTCAATGCACTTATTGTATGAAATTTGGACATAAGAGCACATTTTGCTATATTAGGAAGACTCATCTCAAGTTAAAGGATCCCTCTACTACTAACCCCTAAGGACCCAACTTCATTTGTGTACCTAAAATAAGATGAACATTGTCATTTTGTAGGTATGCCTAAAATCCACTATTAATGAAAATGTTTGGCTTGTGGATAGTGGATGTTGAAGGCATATGACAAGCAATGCAAAGTTTTTTACAACACTCACTTACACGAATGAAGGTAATATTACTTTTGGAAATAATGCTCAAGGTGAAATCATTGGCATTGGTTCCATTGGCATGCTTGGTAAGAATATGATTGAAAATATGTGGCTTGTTGATGGATTGAAACATAATTTTCCTAGTGTAAGTTAATTATTTGATAAAAGATATGATGTAAGTTTTAACTCTAAAGGATGCAATGTTACCAATTCAAATGGTGAACTTTTATTCAAAGGAGTTAGAATTAGCAATACGTATAAAATTGACTTACATTCTTATAATGCATTTGAATGTTTGATTACCATTAGTAATGATGCTTGATTATGGCGTAGAAGACTAGGACATGCTAGTATGGATCACTTACAATGCATTAGTAAAGAAGAACTAGTTGATGGTCTCCCTAAAGTAAAATTTGATAAAGATAGGACTTATAAACCTTGTCAATTTGGTAAGCAGCATAAAAGTTCACTCAAATCTAAAAATATTGTAAGCACTTCTAGACCCTTAGAACTCCTTCACTTGGTTTTGTTTGGACCAAATAGAGTTACTAGCTTCGGTGGCAAGTTATATGCATTTGTACTTGTTGATGACTACTCAAGGTTTACATGGGTAAAATTCCTAGTTCAAACTTAGAATGCCACAACAAAATGGTGTGGTTGAGAGAAAAAATAGAACATTGGTTGAAATGGCTATGACAATGCTCAATGAGTATGTTTAACCATCTTACTTTTGGGTGAAAGCTATTAATACATGTTATATTTCAAATCATGTTTACAAAAGGCCTTCTCTTTTGAGCTATGGAATGGAAGAACACCCAAAATTTCATACCTTAAACTCAAATTCTTCCTTGGACTACAAATCAAGCAATGCAAGAACGAGATCTTCATCAACCAATCCAAGTACACAAAGGAACTCCTAAAGAAGTTTGGAATGGATGGTTGCAAATTAAGTAAAGCTCCTATAAGTACATCCTTGAAACTTAACAAAGATGAAAGTGGTAAGGCAGTATATGAGAAGAAATATCGAGATATTATCAGATCATGTAAACCCTTAATTTTTGACCAAGTCTAGTCTAATATTTTTAAAATAGTCTAAAATAATTTTTGTGGTATTTTAATTAAATAATATTTATTTTAATATTTATTATTTATAATTTTTAATAAAAATAAAAAAAAAAGATAATATTAGAAAAGTTAAAAAAAATAAATAATCGACGACGAAAGAATCGAAGATGAAAGATTTCATCGTTGGAGAAATTGGTTTGGGCCAATTCGCTGGAGGAAAAACCTGCGACGAATTGGCCACAAGCCAATTCGCCGCAGGAAATTCCTGCGGCGAAATGGCCTTGGGCCAATTCGCCACAGGAAAATCCTGCTGCGAATTGGCTGGCCAATAGGACAGCTTGCATGCAACTCTCACAATTCTCGTAACTGGCCCGCCCGTAGCCCGCAACAATTTTTGCCAGCGCTATTTTTTCCAGCGCAGTTTTTTCTGAAACCCAATTCTATTTGGTTTTTATTTCTTTTCCTAAATGATTTTTATTCCCTTAGACAATTAGAATTAGGTTTTGATTTTTTCCTATAAATACCACATTAAAACACACAGAAAGGGGCTTGGATCTTTTAAAAAGGAGAGAAAATTCTTGAACTGAAATTTTAACCGAACTTTAGGACTCTTGAATTCTTTCGGCCAAAAGAAAACCCTAGCAAGCAAGAAGAAATCCAAGACACAGCAACCAAAGGAGGCAAAAAGTAATCATCTCCAGATTGCTTTGCTCAACCAAAACCAAATCTGAAGCAGGCAACAACTTGGTTCAATTTCTACAATTTTGTGGAGCCTTCAAATGTAGGTATATTGCTCTAAATTCAATTTATTAAATCATTAATCATCTTCATCTTTTAAGCCATCATCACACTGCCTTAGTTATTTAATTCTTCCTTTAATTTAGTTTACGCAGTAGCATAAATTAATTCATACAATACCTAAGGTCTTAATTAAAGTAAATAATATAATCATTCAAAACACAAATCTAATTTTTAAACCCTAAGTTATTCAAACCCTAAATCTTAATTTATTCTGTTTTCAAACCTTCACAGTAGTTTTTATAATTTTATTCATTGAGCTATTTTAATCTTTCGATAATTAATTTGGCTTTCAATGTTTGTTTCACCTAAAAAATACTTAAATAGTTATCAGTCAATATTAAAAGCACACTTAACTTTGATCACGGTAAAGCATCAAATCCTAAATTCAAAATCATAATCAACATAATCAAGGTTTCAAACCATAAAACCCTAATATCTTAATATCCAGCATGCTAAGTTTTGAAATCCAAAACCCCTAATTTCATGATGTTAGCCTTAAACCTTAATTTGATTAACTAAAAATTTTACTACTTTCTTAAAATTATAAAACCCTAATCAATTCCATTTTTCCAAAAATCCTCACAGTAGCCTAAATAACAATAATAATAATTCTAAAATCCCAAAACCCTAAATGTTAATTAAAGAACTCTATATTGAGATATAAACCTAAATTTGTATCTTTATTTGCTTTATTTAATTTTAGATTTGATTATGTAGTTTATTATATGTTTTGATGGTTGATTTAATTAATTTCAATGCTTGATTTATTTAATTTATCATGAATGGATATTTTCTTTATTATTATAATTATTATTTATTTGTTTTAGTATTAAAAATGTAAGGGGTATGTTTTCACTTTGTGGGTATCTTATTAGTTAAATTTTATGTAATTTAAGTTGCTTTTATATTTTAGACCAATGTAAAGGATATGTTTCCACCTTTCAGTGAATGTCCTATTTAGTTTTAGACATGGGCAATGTAAGGACATGTTTCCATCATCAGATGTGTGTGCATTTATTTATTTTGTTTGGACATTGCTTTGATTTTAATATAGTGATGCTTTATTTTAATTGTTGCACGTAATATGGATAATATTGTTATACTTAAGAATTTTATAATATTAAGACCTGCAAAAGAGGCCGGTTCCAATGAACCGAGCGTTGTGGGGATGCTGGGCCATTTCTCACCTTCCCCATACGTACCCAACTTTTCGAACCCATTAGGGGGTTAGGAATTCCTTAGGAATCGAGTCATCCACCCCTTTTTTTTCCCAACCCATCCGAGTGGTGACTCCATTTTCTCCGGGCTTAGGCCCGTATTCCCTAAGGCCCCGAGCCTAAACAATGCCGAAGTCACAAGAACCATTCCACAGGGAGTGGGGGCGAAAATTCCCACTCACAGTGGCGACTCCACTGGGGATAAGAGAAGTTGATTCCGTTGGTCTTTATATTGTTTTATTCTTTCTTATCATGATATTATCCATTGCATCATATTAGATTGCATCGTGTGCATGAGTTAGGACGCCCGTGTTACCCGTGATGTGTCATGTAAGGGATACCATACTTTCACTCAAGGTATGGAGATCGAGCATGGCATAACCACTCAAAGCCTTGTACCTTTTGGTATATACTTGCTATGTGAACCTAAGCCTTTTAACCCAAAGACTAAAGCTCATTGTAATTGGCCTAGTTACTTTTCTTAGGTTTTTACCCTAAATGTTTGTTGTTTGACTATGGTTAATTTATCTTGGCTTAAATCATGGCTTATTTGGTTTATTCTTTTTATAATATGACCTAAGTACATTGTAAGCTCAAAATAAATTTTTCTTTAAAATCAAAAAGACCAAAGCAATTTTCAAAACTTTTCAAGATGATCTTTGGACGTAAAACTTTTCTAAAAAACAAATCAAAAATTCTTTTCTCATGACTCAAATACAAAGCCCAAAGTCCATTTTTTTCAAAATCTCTTTACAATTGGTTTTTCAAACAAAACTATTTTTGCATTTCATCCAACCTTTTCTTACAAAGAGCTTACAAATTATTTAGGTCAATTATGGAATACCAAAAATTAATTGTGAGCCTACTTTATACTAAGAATAATTAATCATGGGCTTATTTTTGGCATAAATCACTAGTTAATTTTTTAAGTGAGAAATCTATTTATAATAA
Organism: Garcia nutans; assembly: GCA_947685225.1. Taxonomy (NCBI): domain Eukaryota; kingdom Viridiplantae; phylum Streptophyta; class Magnoliopsida; order Malpighiales; family Euphorbiaceae; genus Garcia; species Garcia nutans. Next base: position 35,173,186 of record CANTUV010000013.1, read on the forward strand.
ACCTCTTAATTTAGTTTTAATCCAATATAGCATAAAAGCTACTATAGTTGGTTGAATGGATTAAAACCTAATTAATGGAAATTATCATGAACTGATTTTCATTTTTAAATATAACTATTGGTTGAAACGTCCGAGAGAATTTTTTGAAAATAAGATACCCCGTATTGGTATTTTGTTAACCATATACCTAGGAAAAGAGACTCGCCATTCGTGTGTAGAAGTTGTAAGGAATGTCCTAATTATCTTTGTTTATTGTTTGTGCATACATACATACATAAATTTGCATCTCATATCATTAATCCTCTCTAGCTCACAGACCTGAAGTATGGCAATTCAAGAGCATACAATGTTACTACCTACAACATTGATCTTCATTCAAGTACTTCAATGGAAGGATGGATGCAAACCAGTTAAGGGACATAGTCTATGAAGTTGTAAAAGCTAGGATGGCCGAGCTACAAGATCAATTGGTTGAAATTATGAGGACCCAGTTGATTCAAATTCTGGAGATCATCAACAATGCTAATGAGCCATCTCCCATTGACATAAGAAAAAAGGGAAAGGCAGCATCGATGGGGAACATGTTCACTAATAAAGATCAAATGAAAAATGAGGGATCAATCCCTATTCTACAAGACCAGCCGAACCATGTGCTATTTAAGTGGAGCAATAAGGTTGCTACCACCCTAGTGGGCAAAGTCAAAGGGAAAGAGGAGGTGTTGAGAAAAATACAATAACTGAACCAACAAAGAAGAGTAAATTTTCAAACTTAAGGGAGCCTTTATCAAAGATGTTAGAAAATCTAATTAAAATGGATTTGCTACAACCATTGGCACCTCAGCCTCTACATAATCCTCTACCACCAAATTTTGATGCCAAGGTCTTCTATCAATTTCATCAAACTCAAGGACATGAGACTGATAAATGTACCCGATTGAAACATGAGATCTAAGATCTAATCGACAATGGTAAGCTGCCTGAGCATGATAAGCACAACACTAAGAATAATCCTCTGCCCAAATTTGGAAGGGCGCCACCACTTACAACCTTCATGAAGAGTTTTATCTTGTCATCCTGTGATGATATGGATAGAGAAGCTGCTAAAGATGATGTGCTACTAAGCAATCTTGGACTAACTGTGGATGATGAAGCAATGATCCTTGAAGATGAAAATTCCTTGACCTTAATATGTCTAAATAAATGAAATATTTTTTACTCCAACTCAACGAACTTCCCTTAGCTTGAAGTGTTGCTCTTTTATTTTATTTCACTTTCTTTAGTACTTATTTGGAACAATTATGTTTTTCAAATTATGTTTGTTTAAATAAATTATTTTCATCAAAATTTTTGTTGGTCTTTGTTCATTTTGGTGCTCAATTGATGATGAATTTAACTTGATATTTATAAATTAGCGTATTTATGCATCATGACTTGAATGACTTTACTAGGTGAGGGAATTGTTCTATAGCATTGAGTTGTGTATGCTTACTTAGAGAGGGCTCCTGCATAAGTACCTTTTCCTAGTTCCTAGTCAGTCTTAGAACATGGTCCGCAGGTAAATTTTTGCCCCCAACTAACTGGCTCCTGCGGCAATTTTTTTTTTTGCCAGCGTAATTTTTCCGCAGCAGTGTTTTTTCGCCAGCGAAATTTTTTCGACGCAAATTTTTCCGAAACCAAATACAATTAGGTTTCAGTTTCTTTTTCTTAATTAATGTTATATTCTATGAGTAACTAAAATTAATCATCAAAATCTTCTATAAATAAGGACTAAAACTACACAGAAAGGGGAGGTGAAATTTGGGATCGAAATTCAGGAGAAAAAAGGGACAATCGAGTGAATTGAAAAACTTTAAATCAATCGGACTTTTTGAGAGAGCAAACAATCAATTCAATCCATCAAAGGCAACCATCTTGCCTTTGTTCTTATTCATCCAAGAAACAATTTTTGGTGGAACCAACAAATAAAGGTATGAATTTCTTTATTATTTTTCTTTACAGTAGTTTTATCACTCAAGATTAAAAAAAATTGTTGTTTCTGTTTCTTCAAAATCTTAAAACCCGAATCTACTTTTTAACTTTTCAAAACCTTAAATCGCTTCAAGATTTACCAAAACCCTAATTTGCTTTTCAATTTCTCAAAACCCTAAATTGAATCTGTTTCCTTCCAAAATCCTAAAAAATATTTTTTTTTGTTTCTATAAACCTTAAATCGTTTTGTTTATTTTTATAAAACTTCAGAAAACTATAAATTGTTTCTCCAAATTCTAAAATAAAATATATTTTTCGAAAACACTAAACCCTAATTCAACTTTAGAATCAAGACAATAACCTCAAACCAATTATTCTAAGCCCTAGTTTTCTTAAACCCTAATTCCCTTAAAACCTTAAATCCTAATTTTTCTATATCCTAATCTTTAAAATCTTAAAACCTTATAAATTTAAATATTAAAATTCAATATGGTAAATACAAAACAATGATCCAGTAACCGTAAATCATAAATCTAAATATTTTAAAGTGTCAAAACCCTAGTTTCATGATTTCACTCCTCAAACACTAATTTGGTTAATCAAAGAACTTTATCAACCTCTTAAATTATAAAACTTTAATCCATTTCAATTCTTTTAAAACTCACAGTAGCTTAAACGCATAAATTCCAAAACCCTAAACACATTAAATAAAGAATATTAATTAGAAACAGTAGCCCTAATTTGAATCTTTATTTGCTTTATTCAATTTTATATTTGATTATGCTTTGATTTATATTATATGCTTTAATTTATTTAAGTTCAATGCTTGGTTTATTTAGTTTACCATGGATGGATGTTTACATTCTATTGATGTTTGATATCTTTGATGAATGATTTATTTACGATGAATGGTTATTTACTTTTATCGATTTATTTAGATTTCCAAATGTTGTAAGAGGTATGTTTCCACTTGGTGGGTACCTCATTAGTTAAATATCATGTAATTTAAATTAATTTTCTATTTTAGAACCAATGTAAAGGGGATGTTTCTACCTTTCGGTGAGTGTCCTATTTAGGCATGGATTATGTAAGGGCATCTTCGGATGGGTGTCCATTTATTTGTTTTGCTTGGATATTGTTTTGATTTTCAATATATCGATGCTTTATTTTAATTATTGTGTGTAATATGGATAATATTGTTATATTAAGAATTTTACAATATTAAGACCTGTAAAGGAGGCCGATTCCAATGAACCGGGCGTTGTGGGGGTGCTGGGTCATTTCTCACCTTCCCCACACGTACCCAACTTTTCGAACCCATTAGGGTGTTGGGGATTCCTTAGGAATCGAGTCATCCACCCCTTTCTTTTTCCCGGCCCATCCAAGTGGTGACTCTATTTTCTCCGAACTTAGGTTCGTGTTCTCTAAGGCCCCGAGCCTAAACAATGCCGAAGTCGCAAGAACCATTCCACCGGGAGTGGGGGTAAAAATTCCCGCTCACAGTGGCGACTCCACTGGGGATAAGAGAAGATGATTCCATTAGTCTTTATATTATTCTATTCTTTCTTATAATGATATTATCCATTGCATCATATTATATTGCATCGTGTGTGTGATTTAGGATGCCCGTGTTACCCGTGTTATGTTATATGAGGGATACCATACTTTCACTCAAGGTATGGAGATCGAGCATGGCATAACCAGTCATATTCTCGTACCATTTGGTATATACTTGCTATGGGAACCTAAGCCTTTTAACCCAAGGACTAAAGCTCATGTAATTGGCCTAGTTACTTTCCTTAGGTTTTACCCCAAATGCATGTTGTTTGACTATGGTTAATTTATCTTAGTTTAAATCATGGCTTATTTGGTTTGCTCTTTTCTAATTTGACCTAAGTACATTTGTAAGCTCAAATAAACTTTTCTCTAAATACAGAAGACCAAAGCTATTTTTAAAACTTTTCAAGATGGTCTTTTGACATAAGACTTTTCTAAAAACAAATCAAAGATTCCTTTGCTCATGGCCCAAATACTAAGCCCAAAATTCATTTTTCTAAAATCGCTTTACAATGGGCTTAGAAATAAAATTATTTTTTTCCAACCTTTTCTTACAAAGAGCTTACAAATTATTTAGGTCAATTACAAAAAATCAAAAATCAATTGTGAGCCTAGTTTATACTAGGAATAACTAATCATGGGCTTATTTTTGGCATGAATCATTAGTTACTTTTCCATGTGAGAAATCTATCTATAATAAACCTCTTAATTTGGTTTTAATCCAATATAGCATAAAAGCTACTATAGTTGGTTGAATGGATTAAAACCTAATTAATGGGAATTACTATGAATTGATTTTCATTTTAAAAAAATATAACTATCGGTTGAAACGTTCGAGGGAAATATTCGAAAACAAGATATCCCATGTTGGTATTTTGTTAACCATATACCTAGGAAAAGAGACTCATCATTCGTGTGTGGATGTTATAAGGTTGGAAGGAACGTCCTAATTATCTTTCTTCGTTGATTGTTTGTGCATACATGCATACATTTGCATCTCATATCATTGATCCTTTCTGGCTCACAACCCTGGATTACGATAGTTCAAAAGCTTACAACAATCCGACCTACGCTGGAGATGAAGTATCTAGCAACAACTTAATCACTTGCTCACCAAAAACAATGGATCCCGAAAAAATTCAAAGAATGGTGGATAATGCCCTCAACGCCAAGATGGAAGAAATAAAGAGGCCCTAGCTGAGACCATGAATAACCAATTGACTGCAATCTTAGAAAATCATGCCGAGGCATCTGCTAGCACTAAGAAGCCAAAGGATAAAGGGAAGACCAAAGTTAGTGAAGTAGTTTTTGATGATGAAAAAGTGATCATCGATAATGATGATGATTGGGCTCAAAACTATCAAGATGCTCAAGAGAAGAAAAAAGAACCGAAGATTGTTGAAAGGTCAACTATGGAGAAGACCGAAACTTCTGATGTTGAAAAGATGATTGCTAATTTAGAAAAGAAATTTAAGAAGAAACTGAAAACCGAGGAAATGTCTGAAGTTGACAAATTATTTGAGCTAGATGAAGAAGTCCCATACAAGTTCAAGATGCCATCTTTCGCGAAGTTTGATGGAACCGAAAATCCTCATCTCCATGTGAAGCAGTATATCACTGCCATACAGTCTGCCTGAGCTACTAAGGCTCAAACTCTAAGGTACTTCATGCTCTCATTGGATCCTGTTGTCCAAAATTGGTTCAATACCTTAGATGATGGAACACAAAAGAGTTGGGATCTGCTTTACAAAAACTTCATCCAATAATATGGACATAATGTCGAGATGGAAGTTACCTTAATGGAAGTGGAGTCCATTAGGCAAAGGTCGAATGAGAATTTTGTGGATTATGTGAAGAGATGGAGAAACAAGGCCGCTTTGCTCAAGAAGAGGCACGATGAATCCGATCAAATAAGGATCATTGTGAGAGGGGTGTTGCCTAGTCTTCGTGAAAGGATGCCTCATACACTCATCTGCGATTTCAAAGACCTTCTCCAAGCTGGTTTGCAAATTGAAGAATGGGAAAGAGAGAAGAATCGCTTTTCAATAAAAAGGAATGAGAAAGGAAACTGCCGGTATGGAAATCAAAGCAGGCAAAAAGAAGTCGGTGTTAATACTACTAACCAAAGAACAAGAAGGCAGTTTTCAGAATTAGGCAAACCAATGTCTTGGGTTCTCAATAAGCTTCAAAGAAAGGGATTGTTACAACCCCTAAATCCTCGCCCTTTGCCTAACCCTCTCCCACCTAATTTTGACACTAAAGCATTTTGTCAATTTCATCAAATGCAACGGCATGACATGGATAGATGTGTGAGGTTGAGACATGAGATCCAAAATTTAATTGACAGTGGAAAACTTCCCGAGCCCAACAAGCCAAAGATCAAAGACAATCCATTACCCAAGTTCAATAGAGTACCTCTACCAGCTACCTTCATGGTGGGAAAAGGATTGGAAGAAGATTTTGTCTTATCCTCTTTTCAAGATGGAAATATTGAAGATGTGAAAGGAAAAGAAGCTTGACTCAATAGATTTTCCTTAGCTTGAATGTTTCTTTTCAATTTTACTTTCTTTAATATTTAATTGGAACTATCGTTTTTTTCAAATTTAAAAGTTGTTTGAATAAATTACTTTCATCAAAATTTTTGTTAGTCTTTGTTCATTTTGGTGCTCAACCAATGAGGAATCTAGCTTGATAATTCATGAATTAATATATTTATGCATCATGACTTGAATGACCTTACTAGATGAGGGAAATGCTCTATAGCATTGAGTTGTGTATGCTTACTTAGAGAGGGATCCTACATAATTACCTTTGTCTAGGTTCTAGTCAGTCTTAGAACATGCTTTGACAAACTTTCAAGGCAAAATTGAACTCTGCTTATTTAAGGGAGAGATGATCTAGGCATTGTTTGACGAGCCAACAACTAGTATCCACCCTATTAAATATCAATCCCTAGTTGTCCCTTTGAGCCTTCATAAAATTTTAGCTTTCTTTTCATTGGCTTAAAAACCCTAATAATCTACCCTGAGATGTTGTGATACTTTTGACAAGTCTTATGATCACTAAGATGAAGAGGCAAGAAGATCAAAGAAAGAAATGAATACCATGAAGATAGTTGAAGTTCTCAAGACCATAAGAGTGGTTGAAGTTCTCAATACCATAAGGGTAGTTGAAGTTTTCTTAGTATTTCCAATATATCAAGACAACATCAGAGTAACAAATGATTTATCCCTGTTAAAGAAGATTTATGTTACACCACTCATCCATTATTGGAAGCCCAAGTTAGTACAAACAAGACAACTCTTTTAGAGCTAGAACTAAAAAAAACAACAAAACAAAATAAAAGGAAAAAAAGAAGAAAAAGAAGAAAAGAAGAAAAAAAAAAGAAAAGAAGAGAAAGAGAAAGAAAAAAAAAAGATAAAACCTAAAAAGGAGGTTCAAAAAGCCAATTGAGCTCTCTTTTACCTAAGACAACAAAAGGCTTTCATTTGGTTTATAAGGATATTTTGACTTGAATTGGTACAGCTCAACTAAAGATTCGATCAAAATCAGAGGAAAAGGAGAAAGACAATCCAGTGCTTGAAAGTTCTATACTTAACAGTCCTACAAGGAAGAAGGATAAAATGATAAAATGCTCAAAGAAAGGGAAGAGTAAGGAAAATAAAGAAAGGGAAGAGTAAGAAAAATAAAGAAAATGGATCAGAAGAAAAGAAACGAATTTGGGAATCAAACTTTTTTGCAAGGGCAAAAAACTGTCCTAATCAAGATCTAGATTAATGCCAAGAAGATAGAAGGAATTTTGAGTCTAGCAAGATTGTTCCCTACTGCCTAAAGTTCAAACAGGAAATTTGTAGTGTGAATGTTTGTCCATTGTATCACATCAGCTCCAACTTACAAATGGCCTTCACTTTAACCCGTGTCCCTTATAGACTCCATTTCAATCTTATTAAAGACCTGTTGATCTCTCTTGGTTGGTAGAGTATATTAGTGGAGATAGTTTGAATAAGCATGCATATGAGATAGACAATATTTAAACTCAATGAGTCCTTTGGCCAAGTAATGTGTATGTGCCTATCTGAAGTGCAACAATTCTTGCTTAAATAGAAATGATTTCCGAGTTTAGTACAGTAACTAGGGTTGTCATAGATATGTTAATTTGGAAAAATCAAGTCCTGAGGTACATTGACATTGAATTGACAAAGCCAACATTTGATTTCAAAATCAAAATTCAAAATAAAAAAAATTCATACAAAGCCTTCAAGTTAAGAGAAGTTTCTTGGGCACATTGGGCAAAGGAAATGATTGCTGGCAAGGTTATGAAGAAGCTACCAATTGACATGCTGAATCATAATTTAAAATGGATGTATCTCTGCTGTTTAGGGCCTCCATTATTCATGTTCCCAATATCTCAAAGATAAAAGCCATAAAATTGAAGCATCCTATCATTCCAAATAAAAACTTGAATAAGTATCCGAAAAGAGTCAATGAAAATACTTCCAATGATCACCTTGGTTTATGAGTCGACAAAACCATTCAAACATCCTATGAAGCAAAGAATCAAAAGAAGATATTAAATCAGGGGACATAGAAGACCCATTGCTTGAGAAAGGAAGAAATGCATGCTTCTTCGATGAGCTACACAATATACAAACATCAACCAAAGCCGCATAGAAAAAATCATGGGCTTGAGCCTATACAGGGGGCAAGGAGAAGATATGAAGGCTAGAGAAAAAGAAAAGAGAGAGAGAGAGAGAGTTACAGTAAAGATGGAAATTATATGTTTATGCTTATTATACAATGTTTATACAATTGATACAATATTTATACATCGCTAAGAAGGTGGTGGTAGGTCATCAAATAAAGCCCCAAAAAAGTCATCGCCTGTTGGAGGAGGGGGCAAATTACTCGTCCCAGGATCACCCGAAGCAGGAGCACTAAAATCCCTATTACCTTGGAGTTCCGATCTATCATGGTTCTCATCAGAAGTAGATGGAAGGATCTCATGGTCATCATTCTGGGGGCCTCTTGATGAAGAAGCGCCAGGATCCCTCATCCCCTAAAATCGGAAGTCTCAAAAATTTTGTTCGGATTGATGATACAAATTTTCAAAATGAGAAACCTGCTGACTACTTGCAGCCAACTCTTCTTGAAGTTTTCTATTTTGTTCTTCAAGCATCCGCTGTGAGCCAAAAAGGAAAAAGGTAAGAGCATGCATAATCATGCATACATATAGCATAAATTACCATGAAATAAGAAAACTCACCAGGTAATTCATATCAATGCCCTGCAGATAAGATGGCATATCTGGTGGGCCAGAATGAGCAAACGAAGGGGCAGTAAAAGAAGGTCCAGCCTCATGATCAAATGAGCCAACAACATGCAACAATCATTAAAGAATAAAAAAACAAAGAAGCAGTTCCAAGGGAAAAATGGTAAAGTTTTACCTGAGAAGTACTAGCCCCGAGAAGTGGAATGAACTCTCCTGCCTCTCCATGATGGTCCTCTCCATCTCTACCCTTATTTTCTTTGGGAATCTCCCACACGCCAACAGGAGATACATCAAAGTTCAAGAGCCTCCTTTGAATAAAATGGGCATAAGATGCACTCAGCGGATAGAGAAATGCCTCAACACCATTACCGTACCGAGCCGACCACCATGCATCCTCCGGCATTGACATAATATTTAAAGTATATTCTAAGTAATGCATTGGATCCCTCCGCTGCTCTGGACCAAGAAACCACTCATAAACTCTCTCTCCGAGAAATCAACCACTAGACACTGGGCCAGCGATGACTCGGCAAGAATGTTGGAAAGATAGCGCAGCGCAGCCCTCATGAAGGGAGACTAGTTTGTCTGCTCTTCTGGGTTCCAACAGGCCAAATTCACCTGCAAGATAATATAAGGTAAGTAAACTTTCACATAAAATTTAAAGCATACTAATATTATTTTACCTGGTCCCAGGTTAAGCGGCTCAACACAAAGCAGTGAGTATGCACATGCCGGTATTAATCGATCGGACAACCAGAAATTTAATCTCGGATACCTGATTCTCTCTAAGGAAATACTGGGTACCCTCACGAGGTTGTGTTCATATGCCCATGCCTACAATAATAATAAAGATCAAATCCATACAAGAAAGGAATGGAATTGACATTGGTAGAAGAAGAATACCTCGACAACCGCCACCAAGCCGATGAAAGACTTCTTATTTCGGCAAAGTTTATCAAGACCATGGTAAAAACAGGAGAGACCAGCTTCACCCTAGCCAGAAGATGGTACCATCCTAAAATAAGAAAGGGCCTTCAACACTGACAAGTGGATGGAGGATTCAGTGCTGCCTAAGATGGTCGACCCAAGAAAATATAACAAAAATCCTCGAGCATACTGTTGGGCCGTGTCTCTATGAACCCGTCCTTCGTAGTTCATCCAATAACTATGAATTGGTTCAATTTTTATCTTAAAAGACCCTTTATATGATGGTTCCAAACCAATTAATTCCTGAATTTCTTCGAATGTTAAAATATCATTGGTCAGAGGAACCAGAACACCATAATATCGAAGGCCGATTATAGTAGTGAAATCGACCGGACCAATTGTCATCTCTCCAATGGGCAAGTGAAAAGTGTGGGTTGTGTCCAACCATCATTCTGCAAGTGCCTGGACTACGCTCTGGTCTATCTGATACTCCTCGAATGGCAATTGTAAGATGAAGCTCTCAAAGCTGCAATCTCGGATAATCTGCCTTACCCGAGATGGCACTACATCATGCATTATCGGGCTTTATAGATACACCCTCTGGCCCGAACTATGCAACGATCACGCTGACACAAAGCCAGGTAAGCTAATACAAGGTAAGTACATATTATCCTATATGCTTAGATTAATATATTTTTCCTAAATTTTCTAAAAAAATTAAAAATAATAATAACAGAAAAAATAATAAAAAAAAAAGAAAATAATAAAAAATAATAAAAAATAATAAAAAGAAAAAAAAAGAAAAAATAATAAAAAAATATAACAGAAAGATGAAAAAATGAAAACAAAAAGAAAGGAAAAATAATTACTGCGCTCTTTTGGTTTGAACTACGATGAAGCGGCATCCCGGTTAGTAGATCTATATTTCCATCTTCATGATGACGAATAAACTCTAATAACTCAGCATTAGAATGAGTTCCTGACCTTGAAGCATGCATTTTTTTTAAAAAACTATGTGCTAAATTTGAAAGAATTTGAGAGAATTATAGGAATTGAGAAATTTTGTTGTGAATCAAATGAAGGAATTCGTTGGTTTATATAGAGAAACAGCAAGGAAAAAAACAAAATTCAAAAGTAAGTTTTACTGTTTATGAATAGTAAACTTTACTATTGATGAATAGTAAATTACTATTTCCAATAGTAAATACTATCTACTACTATTTTCAAATAGTAAGTTACTATTTATAAATAGTAAATAGTGCATGAATAGTGACTACACAGTAAATTCAATTATTCACTTTAATCATTCAAATGCTTGAGTGTTTATAAATATTTTTACACGCAGGGGGTAAGAAGAAGACATATACATAAAAATTAGCTAAACTTTTTGAAATAAAAAAAAATAATTATTATTATTATTAGCTCGGATCCAGAACCCAAATTTTCCTTAAGTCCAGAACCTAGAATCTTTTCTAAGTCCAAAACTTAGCTTGGGTCCAGAACCCAAATTACCCTTAGGTCTAGAACCTAGAATCTCTTCTAAATCCAGAACTTAGCTCGGGTCCAGAACCCAAATTTTTCTTAGGTTCAGAACCTAGAATCTTTTCTAAGTCCAGAACATAGCTCGGGTCCAGAACCCAAATTTTCTTTAGGTCCAGAACCTAGAATCTTTTCTAAGTCCAGAACTTAGCTCAGGTCCAGAACCTAAATTACCCTTAGGTCCAGAACCAAGAATCTCTTCTAAGTCCAGAACTTAGCTCGGGTCCAGAACCCAAATTTTCCTTAGGTCCAGAACCTAGAATCTTTTCTAAGTCCAGAACATAGCTTGGGTCCAGAACCCAAATTTTTCTTAGGTCTAAAACCTAGAATCTCTTCTAAGTCCAGAACTTAGCTCGGGTCTAGGACCCAAATTTTCCTTAGGTCCAGAACCTAGAATCTCTTCTAAGTCCAAAACTGAGCTCGGGTCCAGAACCCAAATTTTCCTTAGGTCCAGAACCTAGAATCTGTCCTAAGTCCAGAACTTAGCTCGGGTCCAGAACCCAAATTACCCTTAAGTCCAGAACCTAGAATCTCTCCTAAGTCCAAAACTTAGCTCGGGTCCAGAACCCAAATTACCCGTAGGTCCAGAACCTAGAATATTTTCTAAGTCCAGAACTTAGCTCGGGTCCAGAACCCAAGTTTTTCTTAGGTCCAGAACCTAAAAATCGTAGGTCCGGAACCTAAAATTACACTTAGGTCCATAACCTAAAATTATCTCTTAGTCCAGAACTTAGCTCAAGTCCAGAACCCAAAACCTCAACCATCTCAAAAATTAAGTCTTATTGCTTTTCACTCTCTTTCACTAAAGTCTCATATCATTCAAGCAGGGGGCAAACTCTAGACCCTTAATTTTTGACTCAGTCCGGTCCAATATATTTAATTAGTCCAAAATCATTTTTGTGTTGTCCAATATATTTTAATTAGTCCAAAATAATTTTTGTTATCTTAATTAAATAATATTTTCTTTAGTATTTAATTTTTATAATTAATAATAAATAATAAATAATAATAATAATAAACAAACAAATAAAAATAAAAACCGGCGACGAAAAATTTCCTCGTCGAAAAGGGTTACGGCGAAAAGGCCTTGGGTCATTTCGCCCGCAGGATTTTCCTACGGGCGAAATGGCTTAGCGAAGCCATTTCGCTCGCAGGAAAATCCTGCGAGGCAAATTTTCACCCCCAGCTCGCTGGCTCCTGCGGCAGTTTTTTTTCGCCAGTGCAATTTTTCCGCAGCAGATTTTTTTTGCCAGCGAAATTTTTCCGACGCAAATTTTTTCGAAACCAAATACAATTAGGTTTCGGTTTCCTTTTCTTAATTAATGTTAAATTCAATGAGTAACTAAAATTAATCATCAAAATCTTCTATAAATAAGGACTAAAACTGCACAGAAAGGGGAGGTGAAATTTGGGATCAAAATTCAGGAGAAAAAAAGGGACAATCGAGTGAATTGAAAAACTTTGAATCAATCGGACTTTTTGAGAGAGCAAACAAGCAATTCAATCCATCAAAGGCAACCATCTTGCCTTTGTTCTTGTTCATCCAAGAAATAATTTTTGGTGGAACCAACAAACAAAGGTATGAATTTCTTTATTTATTTTTCTTTACAGAAGTTTCATCACTTAAGATTAAAAAAAATTATTGTTTCTGTTTCTTCAAAATCTTAAATCCCTAATTTACTTTTTAACTTTTCAAAACCTTAAATTGCTTCAAGATTTACCAAAACCCTAATTTTCTTTTCAATTTCTCAAACCCTAAATTGAATCTGTTTCCTTCCAAAACCCTAAAAAAATATTTTTTTTTGTTTCTATAAACCTTAAATCATTTTGTTTATTTTCATAAAACTTCAGAAAACTATAAATTGTTTCTCTAAATTCTAAAATAAAATATATTTTCCGAAAACACTAAACCCTAATTCAACTTTAGAATCAAGACAGTAACCTCAAACCAATTATTCTAAGCCCTAGTTTTTTAAACCCTAATTCCCTAAAAACGTTAAATCCTAATTTTCTATATCCTAATCTTTAAAATCTTAAAACCCTATAAATTTAAATATTAAAATTCAATATGGTAAATATAAAATAATGATCCAGTAACCGTAAATCATAAATCTAAATGTTTTAAAGTGTCCAAACCCTAGTTTTATGGTTTCACTCCTCAAACACTAATTTGGTTCATCAAAGAACTTTATCAACCTCTTAAATTATAAATCTTTAATCCATTTCAATTCCTTTAAAACTCACAGTAGCTTAAACCCATAAATTCCAAAACCCTAAACACATTAAATAAAGAATCTTAAATAGAAACAGTAGCCCTAATTTGAATCTTTATTTGCTTTATTCAATTTTATATTTGATTATGCTTTGATTTATTTTATATGCTTTAATTTATTTAAGTTCAATGCTTGGTTTATTTAGTTTACCATGGATGGATGTTTACATTCTATTGATGTTTTATATCTTTGATGAATGATTTATTTACGATGAATGGTTATTTACTTTTATCAATTTTTTTAGATTTTCAAATGTTATAAGAGGTATGTTTCTACTTGGTGGGTACCTCATTAGTTAAATATCATGAAATTTAAATTACTTTTCTATTTTAGAACTAATGTAAAGGACATGTTTCTACCTTTCGGTGGGTGTCCTATTTAGGCATGGATTATGTAAGGGCATCTTCGGATGGGTGTCCATTTATTTGTTTTGCTTGGACATTGTTTTGATTTTTAATATATCAATGCTTTATTTTAATTATTGTGTGTAATATGGATAATATTGTTATATTTAAGAATTTTATAATATTAAGACCTGTAAAGGAGGTTGGTTCCAATGAACCGAGCATTGCGGGGGTGCTGGGCCATTTCTCACCTTCCCCACACGTACCCAACTTTCTGAACCCATTAGGGGGTTGGGGATTCCTTAGGAATCGAGTCATCCACCGCTTTCTTGTTCCCGGCCCGTTCGAGTGGTGACTCCATTTTCTCCGGACTTAGGTCCGTGTTCTCTAAGGCCCCGAGCCTAAACAGTATCGAAGTCGCAAGATCCATTCCACCGGGAGTGGGGACGAAAATCCCTACTCACACTTTCGAGGAGAAATTGAATTCTGCTGATTTTAAGAGAGAAATGATCTAGGCATTGTTTGGTTAGCCAACTATTAGTATCCACCCAATTAAATATCAATCCCTAGTTGTCCCCTTGAGCCTTCATAAAATTTTAGCTATCTTTTCATTGGCTTACAAACCCCAACAACCTACCTTGAGCTATTGTTACACTTTTGACAACTCTTATGATCACTAAGATGTAGAGGCAAGAAGATCAAAGAATGGAATGAATAGTCAAGATCATGAGGATAGTTGAAGTTCACCTGAATTTGACCAAATATCACAAATAAAGTCAGGACTGAAGCAGATTAATATCACTCCACTCATCCATTATTAGAAATACAAATTGGTACAAACAAGACAACTCTGTTTGAGCTAGAACAAAAAAAAATAGAAAAGAAAAAAAGGACAAAAGAAAAGAAAAGGAAAAAAGAAATGAAAAAAAAGAAAGATAAAACCTAAAAAGGCGGTTCAGAAAGCCAACTGAGTTCTCTTTCACCTAAAGCAGCAAAAGGCTTCCATTTGGTTTATAAGGACAGTTTGACTTGAATTGGTCCAACCCAACCAAAGATTCGATCAAAATCAAAGAAAAAGGAGAAAGACCATTTAGTTCTTGAAAGTTCTGTACTTGACAGTCCTACAAAGAAGAAGGACAAAATGATAAAATGCTCAAAGAAAAGGAAGAGTAAGAAAAATAAAAAAGAAAGAAAAGGGAGAAAAAGAAAAGAAATGAATTTGGGTACCAAACTTTTTGCAAGGGCAAAGACTATCCTAATCAAGATTCAGATTAATACCAAGAAGATAGAAGGAATTTTGAGTCTAGCAAGATTGCTCCCAGCTGCCTAAAGTTCAAACAAGAAATTTGTAGTGTGAGGGTTTGCCCATAGTGTCACAACAGCTCAAAATTAAAAATGGCCTTCATTTAACCTGTGTCCCTTATAGACCCCTTTTCAATCCTATCAAAAACTTGTTGATCTTTCTTGGTAGGTAGAGTCTATTAGTGGAGAAGTTTGAATAAGCATGCATATGAGATAGATAATATTTAAACTCAATGAGACCTTTGGCCAAGTAATGTGTATGTGCCTATCTGAAGTGCAACAAATCTTGCTTAAATAGAAATGATTCCCTAGTCTAGCATGGTAACTAGGATTGTCATATTATAGATATATTAATTTGAAAAATCAAGTCCTGAGGTAAATTGACATTAATTTGGCAAAGCCAACATTTGATTTCAAAATAAAAATTCAAAATTCAAAATTAAAAAAAATCAGGTTAAGGGGAGTATGTTGAACTATCAAACCTCGAAGGACACATTTGGAAAAGGAAATGATTAATGGCAAGGTTAAGAAGAACCTACTGAATCATAATTTAAAATGGATTTATCTCTGCTGCTTGGGGCCTCCATTATTCATGTTTTCAATATCTCAAAGTTAAAAGCCATAAATGTGAAGCATCCTATTATTCCAAAGCGAGACTTGAATGGGCATCTAGAAGGAGTCAATGAGAGCACTTCTGCTAATCACCTTGGTCTGTGAGTCGACGAAATCACTGTAACTGTTATTCATGCATATCATGCATACATGAGCATATCACATTGCATTTTCTTGTATTGTATTGTCTATTCTTTATCAAAGTGAACATCAAACATCTTGTGAAGTAAAGAATCAAAAGAAGATATTGAATCAGGGGGGCATGGAAGACCTATTGCTTGAGGAAGCTCTAATCATTTCACAAAAGAAAGAAGAAATGCATGCTTATGTAAAGAATAAGACAAAATACAAACATCAATCAGAGCCTGCATGAGAAAAATTATTGGTTTGAGCCTACACAGGAGGCAAAGTTTCTCCATTTTAATTTTTTGAGTTTATGCGTATACAAAATATTTTCAAACTCACATTCAAATATTTTGGTCCAGAACCCACATCACTTTTTATGTCCAAAACTCACCATCGGGTCCAAAACCCAAATCACTTTTGAGTCCAGAACTCACCATTGGGTCCAGAACCCAAATCACTTTTAAGTCCAAAACTTAGCTCGGGTCAAGAACCCAAATTGCCCTTAAGTCTAGAACTTAGCATGGGTCCAGAACTCAAATTACCCCCAAGTCTAAAACTTAGCTCGAGTCCAGAACCCAAATTATCCTTAAGTCCAGAACTTAGCTCGGGTCCAGAACCCAAATTACTCTTAAGTCCAGAACTTAGCTTAGGTTCAGAACCTAAATTTCCTCTTAAGTCCATAACTTAGCTCGGGTCCAGAACCCAAATTACCCTTAAGTCTAGAACTTAGCTTAGGTCTAGAACCTAAATTCTCTCTTAAGTCCAGAACTTAGCTCATATCCAGAACCCAAATTACCCTTAAGTCCAGAACTTAGCTTAGGTCCAGAACCTAAATTCCCTCTTAAGTCCAGAACTTAGCTCGGGTCTAGAACCCAAATTACCCTTTAGTCCAGAACTTAGCTTAGGTCCAGAACCTAAATTCCCTCTTATGTCTGGAACTTAGCTCGGGTCTAGAACCCAAATTACCCTTAAGTCTAGAACTTAGCTTGAGTCCAAAACCTAAATTACTCTTAATTCCAGAACTTAGCTCGGGTCCAGAACCCAAATTACCCTTAAGTCTAGAACTTAGCTCGGGTCCAGAACCCAAATTACCCTCAAGTCTAGAACTTAGCTTGTTAAGTCCAGAGCTTAGCTCGGGTCCGGAACCCAAATTACCCTTAAGTCCAGAACTTAGCTCAGGTTTGAAACCTAAATTCCCTCTTAAGTCCAAAACTTAGCTCGGGTCCAGAACCCAAATTACCCTTAAGTCCAGAACTTAGCTTAGGTCCAGAACCTAAAATCTCTCTTAAGTCCAGAACTTAGCTCGGGTCTAGAACCCAAATTTCTCTTAATTCCATAACTTAACTCAGGTCCAAATCTCTCTTAAGTCCAGAACTTAGCTCGGAACTAGAACCCAAATTACCCTTAAGCCTAGAACTTATCCCAGGTCCAGAACCCAAATCCTAAATCTAGCTCGGGTCCAAAACCCAAATTATTTTTTGAGTTCAGAGCTCAAACCGACCTTGGGAGTCCAATATGGCTCTAAATCCAGTAAAAAATCACATTGCTTTTCACTCTCTTTTGTCGTAGTCTCAGATTGCTCAAATAGGGGGGCAAACTGTAGACCCTTAATTTTTAACTCATTCTGGTCAAATATTTTTAAAATAGTCCAAAATAATTTTTGTAATATTTTAATTAAATAATATTTATTTTAATGTTTATTATTTATAATTTTTAATAAAAATAAAAAAAGGTAATATTAGAAAAGTTAAATAAATAAATAATCGGCGATGAAAGAATCGGGGATGAAAAATTTCATCGCTGGCGAAATTGGCTTAGGCCAATTTGCATGCAACTCTCACAATTCTGGTAGCTGGCCCGCCCATAGCCAACAGTAATTTTTGCCAGCGTGATTTTTTCCAATGCAGTTTTTTTCCAAACCCAATTCTATTTGGTTTTTATTTCTTTTCCTAAATGATTTTTATTTTCTTAGACAATTAGAATTAGGTTTTGATTTTTTCCTATAAATACCACATTAAAACACACAGAAACGGGCTTGGATCTTTTGAAAAGGAGAGAAAATTATTGAACTAAAATTTTTAACCGGACTTGGGACTCTTAAGTTCTTTCGGCCAAAAGAAAATCCTAGCAAGCAAGAAGAAATCCAAGACACAGCAACCAAAGGAGGCAACAAGCAATCGTCTCCAGATTGCTTTGCTTAACCAAAATCAAATCTAAAGCCAGCAATAGCTTGGTTCAATTTCTTCAATTTGGTGGAGCCTTCAAACATAGGTAAATTGCTCAAAATTCAGTTTATTAAATCATTAATCATCTTCATCTTTTAAGCCATCATCACACTGCCTTAGTTATTTAATTCTTTCTTTAATTTAGTTTACGCAGTAGCATAAATTAATTCATACAATACCTAAGGTCTTAATTAAAGTAAATAATATAATCATTTAAAACACAAATCTAATTTTTTAAATCCTAAGATATTCAAACCCAAAATCTTAATTAATTCTATTTTTAAGCCTTCACAATAGTTTTTATAATTTTATTTATTAAGTTAATTTAATCTTTCGATAATTAATTTGGCTTTATATGTTTGTTTTACCTAAAAAATACTTAAATAGTTATTACAGTCAATATTAAAAGCATTAAATCCTAAATTCAAAATCATAATCAACATAATCAAAGTTTCAAACCATAAAACACTAATATCTTAATATCCAGCATGCTAAGTTTTGAAATCCAAAACCCCTAATTTCATGATGTTAGCCTTAAATCCTAATTTGATTAACTAAAAACCTTACTACTTTCTTAAAATTATAAAACCCTAATTAATTCCATTTTTCCAAAAGCCCTCACAGTAGCCTAAATAACAATAATAATAATTCTAAAATTCCAAAACCCTAAATTTTAATTAAAGAACTCTAAATTGAGACATAAACCTAAATTTGTATATTTATTTGCTTTATTTAATTTTAGATTAGATTATATAGTTTATTATATGTTTTGATGGTTGATTTATTTAATTTCAATGCTTGATTTATTTAATTTATCATGGATGGATATTTTCTTTATTATTATGATTATTATTTGTTTGTTTTAGTATTAAAATTGTAAGAGGTATGTTTTCACTTTGTGGGTACCTCATTAGTTAAATTTTATGTAATTTAAATTGCTTTTATATTTTGGACCTATGTAAAGGACATGATTCCACCTTTCGGTGGGTGTCCTATTTAGTTTTAGACATGGGCAATGTAAGGACATGTTTCTATCCTCGGATGGGTGTCCATTTTTTTGTTTTGTTTGGACATTACTTTGATTTTAATAAAGTGATACTTTATTTTGATTGTTGCATGTAATATGAATAATATTGTTATACTTAAGAATTTTATAATATTAAGACCTGCAAAGGAGGCTGGTTCTAATGAACCGAGCGTTGTGGGGGTGCTGGGCAGTTTCTCACCTTTCCCACACATACCCAACTTTCATAACCTATTAGGGGGTTGGGAATTCCTTAAGAATCGAGTCATCCACCCCTTTTTTTTCCCAGCCCGTCCGAGGGGCAACTCCATTTTCTTCGGGCTTAGGCCCTTGTTCTCTAAGGCCCCAAGCCTAAACAGTGCCGAAGTCGCAAGAACCATTCGACCGGGAGTGGGTGCGAAAATCCCCGCTCACAGATCACTTCTTTATTTAACCGCTTCTAGACTAGATATAATGTATAGTGTTTATTTGCATGTTAGATTTCAATCTTGTCCTTGGGAATCACATTTAAATGAAACTAAAAGGATTTTAAAATACTTGAGTGGTACATTGCATTTAGGTCTATGGTATCCTAGAAACATATCATTTGACATATTAGGTGTAATATCCCAAAATTTTGAAATTTTTAATTTTTAAAAATTAAATAAATGTTTTAAATATATATATTTAAGTGAAAAACTAAAATGTGTATATGATATATATATATGTAGATAAACATAACATATAAAAGACAATATTTTAAATTGGTCAAAGGTTATTTTAAATTATTAAAAAGTAAATTGTATAGTTAGTGGAAGATGATTTTTGATGTTAATTAAGTATTAATATATTTTACTTGGTGGATAATTAAAGTAGAAAATTATGTGGTTAAAAGTGAGTGGTTGGATAGAGATGAGTATGGATCATCTGCTTCTTCTTCTTTCTCCATTGAAGGCCAATTTTCTCCATTAGAGGGAAGGAAGAATTTGCTTCTTCCAAGCTCAAGTAATTGAAGGATTTCAAGTGTTCAAGTTGGAATTTTAGGGATTTCCTCCATATTTGGTAAGTTTTCAGCTTATTTCCTTGATTTTTCCATGAAAGTTGGTATATGTGTGAATTGGATGTCTAGTGTAGTATGTTTTAATGGTTGGTATTAATATGTATGAAGTTTTTTTGAGTAGTTAACTATTATTTTAGGGTTAGATTGAAGAAATGGTTAAGTTTGGTGAAGAGAATAAGAGTTTTGGGTTATGTAACTTTTGAGTTGTGAAGTCATGGTTTTAAATTGGGTATTTTGCTCTTAATTGAGTTTTTTTGATGTATATACAAGTATTTTATAGTAAAATGATGAATTTGGTTGAGTTTGAATAGACTTGGAAAGGGAAAAGAAAGATAACTTTGGATGTGACAATTATGTGTTGATATCATGAATTTGGCCTGACACGCTCGGTGACACAGCCATGTCTTTGGGCGTGTCGATGGTTCGATTTTCAGTGTTGGTGACACGTGAAGTAACATGCCCATGTCACTGAGCGTGTTACAGCTTCTATAATGTTATAGTATTGACACGTGCAGTGACATGGCCATGTCATTGAGCGTGTCACAGCTACTGTGATGTAGGAGTTTTGGCACAGGCAAGGGCACACCCATGTCTCTGGACATGTCTTATCTACTGTAATATAGAGCTAAAGACATGGTCATTAACACGTCCATGTCATTGAGCATGTTAAAGCTTCTGTTTTGTGCATTTAGGACACGGTCATTGACACTCCCGTGTTGTTGAGCGTGTCATTTGTACATTTTGCCCTAGATAGTTCTTTTCCTTATTTTCCTTTGTGTTCCTTATCCTTGTATTGAGAGGTTTTGTATATGCCTTTAAGTGTGTTACTAAGTGATTATTTACAATCACATTTGGTTTAGGCTTTAAGGAGACTTGAGTTACCCAATCCAAGTGTTGAGGGATATCTTGGAAGAGAAGGTTGAAAATGGTGTTTGAGCTTGTTTTGTTGCTTTTAGAGGTAAGTACAAACTTTGAATAATTGATTTTATTTGCGTGGCATTTGGACTTAACACATTTTTGTTGAAAAATGTGTTAAGTTACTACATTATTTTTGCATGAGTAATATGCTATGACTTATGTAATGCCATAAATGCATTATGTGTAATGTGAAAAGTCATTGTTAATGGCTAAATTGAATAAAATGTGAACTATGTACAAGATATGATAATGACCCAAAATGTTTGGGTAATGTGGTTTGTTGTATCTACATTAAAGATATTATGTAAAGCCATTGGTAATGGCTATATTGTATAAAATGAGATACATTATAATTATATAATGATGTTGATAAAAATGAAATAAATGAGGCAATGTGCCTAGCTTGATCATGAGAAAATGAGACAGAGATTGATAATGGAAATATGAAATAATTGTGTGCCTAGTATGTTATTCAATTTTCAGAGTTTTGTGTTTGGCGGCATACCTATGACGTAGTAGTCCCTTAAAGCTGGATTGGGCCTAGCCCTTGAAACCTAGTTGGGAAGTTACATAGGAGGTTATTCTCATTGTGATATGATCTACCTTCGGGGCTAGCTTTAAGAAAATACTTGATTTACCTTCGGGGCTAGACACATAGTGTCAACATGGACCAAAATAGTAACTCTGGGATTTGAATAGCATATTAGATCCTTTGGGCCCATGCTTGTGTTTATTTTTATGTGAATTATGAATTGTGGAATAATTGAGAAATATGTTAAGATAAAGTGTTATGAGATATAATATCCATATGCATTGTGCATTGGCATTGCATTTGAACTTTATTGTTATCAAAATTTGTATTGCTAGGCTTTTGGCTTAGCGTGATTGTGATTCATCGCGCAGGTGACAAGGTAGATTCGGTTGAGCCGGAGAGTTTGTCTAGACCGAGTCAGGTCTAGCCTTGAAATCTTGAGTGTAGAGTTGATTGTTGGACATCAAGATCAGAGACAAATTGCCAGCATGTAAATATTTTATATTTTTATACATTTTCACCTCATGTATATTATATTATATTTTGATGCATATATATATCGCAAGCTATAAAGAATGTTTTGGATAAAAATTCTGTAATGAAGGTATGTATGTGTTTTAGCAAGTAATATTTTATTTGTAATTTAAATTATATCAGTTAAATGATTTAAGTTTATATAGATTGAAAAAGTAAGGATATTTTTATTAAAATGGGTTGTGGCATTCTTATGCTGTATATATTATATTACATATATTGGGTGTATGTATTGTACATATATAGGGCATAAGGGTGTTACATTTATTTTGGTATCAGAGCCTAGGTTTGAGATTCTCAACCTAGGTGGGTTTTGAGAGAAAGGAAATGGGGATTTTTAAATATATTTTTTAATTATGATACATGCATTGACACTGGCAGTTTCTGATCTCTGATGTGGCAATTTCTGTTGTGTTTGCAAATATAGGTAGTTATGGCGTCTTAAATGCATCAGTCTGCAGAGGGTAGTGCAGAGAGTGTGGCTCCTGGTGAGGGTAGAGATGGAGCTAGAGCTGAGGTAGCTGGAGAGGCACCTGCTCCTATGCTAGAGAGACCAGCAACTAATGAGATTTCACCAGGCAAAGTATGACATATGGTGGAGCTGTTGAGGCAAGCTCCATCACAGCAGCAGCGCCATCGCAGCCACAGCCGCAATCACAGTTGCTAATGAGGAAGTATGATAAGCTGAGGAAGGTTTGAGTTGAGGACTTTATTGGTACTATAGACCCTACTGTAGTAGAGTAGTGGCTAGATAGAGTCTAGAGAGTGTTCATCTAGTTGTATGCTACTCCAGAGGAGAAGTTTGATTATGCTAGATTTCTTCTGCAAAGGGATGCATATGATTGGTGGAAGATGGTTCAACATGCTCTAGATGATCCACTAGCTCTGACCTAAGATGATTTCCTATAGGAATAAGAGCAGAAGTATACTCCGAGGGAGTATAAGAATGCAAAGAAGATAGAGTTCCTGAGTTTGAGGCAGGATACCAGGACAGTGTCGGAGTATGAGATAGAGTTTATATGGCTGAGTCAGTATGCTGGTGGGATCATTTCTGATGAGATTAATCGAGGTTGAAGGTTTGAGGAGGAACTGAGACCCTCTATCATGTGCATTAGAGCAGGTTCTCAGTAACAGGATTTTTCCCAGTTGGTTGCAGCTGCTATGAGTGTTGAGAGAGCACAATGTCTTGCAGCAGCTGCTAGGGTTGAGGAGACCAGAGCTAGGAGACCCTAGAGTGAGAAGGGTCTTCATCACTGAAGAAAGGCCAAGGGGGATATTATCAGAGGTTTAATAGGAGCCAGAGGTAGTCTAGAAGGTCAATACAATAGTAGAGATAAAGACAGAGACCTGCAGTTTCAGTAACTAGTGCTCCGACCCCAGAAGTTTTGAGACTAGTTCCATATACTTGTGTTCATTGTGGTAAGGAACACAAGGGTGTCTGCTAGAGGATAGGTACACCAGCAATGTGTTATAGATGTGGGTTGCCAGATTATTTTCTCAGAGATTGTCCAGAGCCACCAGAGGATAGACAAACAGATATTACAGCTTCTCGACCCAGTGTTAGAGGAGGTCATAGTAGCAGAGGTTTTGGTAGGGGTGGTAGATCTGGGTCTGGTCAGAGTGGAGGTTCTACAGTCAAAGGTAGACCAGATGAGGCAGGGCCATTGCAAATGGTATATGTGATGCAGAGGTAGCCAGATGCTTCAGCAGTTATTGCTGGTACTTTTTCTTTATTCGGTACTTCAGTTCTTACATTGATAGACCCTGGATTGAATCATTCATACATTAGTGTATCCATCTTTCCTGTGAGTGATTTGCATTCAGAATCCCTAGGATTTAATTTTTTTGTAACAAATCCTTTAGGGCATAGTGTTGTGGTTAGCAGGGTACACCGAGATAGCCCGGTTGTGGTTCTAGATGAGGAGTTTCTCAATGACCTGATTGAGATGCCTTTCAAGGAGTATGATCTGATTTTAGGCATGGATTGGTTATCCAAGCATGGGGTTGTAGTAGACTATCAGCAAAATTGTGTTACCCTAAGAACCTGTGATGGTAGAAATGTGATGGTATCTAGTGAGTAAAGACATCTTTCATCCATGTTTGTTTCAACTATTTCAGCGAGGAGGATAATTCAGAAGGGATGTGAGGCTTATCTTGCTCATGTTGTAGATACCAGAGTAGTGGGGTCCCAGCTTGACAGTATACCCACAGTTGCTGAGTTTCTAGATATTTTTCCTGAGGAGTTGCTAGGGATACCCCCTGAGAGAGAGGTTGAGTTTGGTATCGATTTATTGCCTGGTACCACTCCCATCTCTATTACTCCATATCGTATGGCACCTGCTGAGTTGAGAGAGTTGAAGGTGCAGTTGCAAGAGTTATTGGATAAAGGGTTCATTCGCCCTAGTGTGTCCCCGTGGGGAGTGCCCATTTCGTTTGTGAAGAAGAAGGATGACACCTTGAGATTGTGTATTGATTAAGGTGACCATCAAGAATAAGTATCCATTGCCTCGAATAGATTATCTCTTTGATCAGTTGAAAGGAGCAATAGTATTCTCTAAGATTGATTTGAGATTAGGGTACCATCAGTTGAGAGTCAGAGATAGAGATGTACCTAAGACAGCTTTTCGCATGAGGTATGTGCATTATGAGTTTTTGGTGATGCCCTTTGGATTGACAAATGCATCAGCAACATTTATTGATTTGATGAACAGGGTATTCAGACCCTATCTAGATCAGTTTATGGTGGTTTTCATTGATGATATTATGGTGTATTCACATAATGAGGAGTATCATGACAAGCATTTGTGGATTGTATTACAGACTCTAAGAGAGAAGTAGATGTATGTTAAGCTATCTAAATGTGAGTTTTAGCTTGATCAAGTAACTTTTCTCGGTCATGTGGTTTCAGCAGAGGGTATTAGAGTTGATCTGAGTAAAGTTAAGGCTATTTTGAATTAAAGTCCACCGAAGACTGTGATAGAGGTTAGAAGTTTTCTAGTTTTGGCAGTCTATTATCATCAGTTTGCAAAAGGTTTTTCTATGATAGCTACTCCAGTCACCAGATTACTTCAGAAGGGAATAAGATTTTCATGGACAGATCGGTGCCAGGCGAGTTTTGAGCAGCTAAGGAAAATGTTGACTCAGGCTCCTGTGCTTACCCTATCTATGGAAGGTAAACCTTGTGTGATTTATAGTGATGCTTCACATAGTGGTTTAGGTTGTGTTCTGATGCAGGAGGGTAGAGTCATTGCTTATGCCTCTCGATATTTGAAGCCGCATAAGCTGAATTACCCGACTCATGATTTGGAATTAGCAGCCATAGTTTTTGCCTTGAAGATTTGGTGACATTACTTGTATGGGGAGAAGTATTTCATTTATACTAATCACAAGAGTTTTAAATATCTAGGTGTTCAAAAAGAGTTGAATCTTCGATAGAGATGGTGGTTAGAGTTGATTAAAGACTATGATTGTTTAATTGATTATCATCCTGGCAAGGCAAATGTTGTTGCTGATGCCTTGAGTCAGAAGTCTTTGAAAAGTTTATCTGCTTATTTGCTCTTGTTGCTTGTTGAGTTGAGAGCGTTGCATGCTAGATTTGAGTCTTGTAATGATGGTACTTTGATGGCTCAGTTGTAATTAAGGCTAGTGTTATTGGATCAAGTTAGGGAGGCTTAGTTGGTAGATGAGAAAATCTAGAAGATTGTATTGCATTACCAAAGGGGGAGAGTCAAGACTTTCATGTGAGAAATGATGGCAGTCTTTGGTACAAAGATAGGTTGTGTATTCCTGATGATGCAAGATTGAAGAGGATAATTTCAGAGGAAGTACATCAGTCAGCTTATGTTATGCACCCTGGGAGTACCAAGATGCATCAGGGTTTGAAGCAGCATTATTAGTGGTCAGGTATGAAGAGGGACATAGTAGAGTTTGTATCCAGATGTCTCACTTGTCAGAGAGTGAAGGTTGAGCACCAGGTTGCTTTAGAATTTCTTCAGCCATTATCAGTGCCAGAGTGGAAATGAGAGCGAGTGCCGATGGATTTTGTGGCTGGATTGCCTTTGACCCAGAAGAAGCATGATGCGATTTGAGTGATAGTTGATCGGATGATGAAGGCAGCTCATTTTCTTCCAGTTTGGATGGATTATTCTCTTGAGAGATTAGTTGAGTTGTATATCAGTGAGATAGTGAGATTGCATGGAGTCCCAGTTTCTTTGGTATCTGACCGAGATCTCCGATTTACATCAAGATTATCGAGGAGTTTGCAAGATGCTTTAGGCTCCCGGTTTCATTTTAGCACTGATTTCCATCCTCAGATAGATGGGTAGTCAGAGAGAGTGATATAGATTTTAGAAGACATGTTGAGGAGCTATATCATTGATTTTAATGGGAGCTGGGACAAATTCTTACCACTGATTGAGTTTGCTTATCACAACAGTCATCAGTCCAGTATTGGGATGGCACCTTTTGAGCCATTGTATGGTAGGAGGTGCAGTACACCTTTATGTTGGGATGAGGTTGGAGAAGGTAAGTTGGTCGATCCCAATTTGATTAAGGAAATAGAAGAGAAAGTGAAGGTGATTTAGAGTTGTCTGAAAGCAGCCTCAGACCGACAAAAATCATATTCATATTTAAAAAGAAGAGTCATAGAGTTCAATGTGGGAGATAAAGTGTTTTGGAAGATGTCTCCTTGGAAGAAAATTTTGAGATTTGGTCGCAAAGGAAATATGAGTCCTCGTTTTATAGGATCTTATGAGGTATTGGAAAGAGTTGGTCCAGTGGCCTATAGACTGGCTTTGCCGCCTGAGTTGGATTGAATTCATAATGTCTTCCATGTCTCTATGCTTCGGAGATACAGGTCAGACCCATCTCACATCTTATTAGTAGAGTCAATTAAGGTGAGTCGAGATCTGACTTATGAGGAAGAACCAGTGGCGATCTTGAAACAGGAAGTGAAAGAGTTAAGGACTAAGAAGGTGCCACTTGTAAAAGTTCTTTGGAGGAATCATGCCACTGAGGAGGCAACATGGGAGAGTGAGCAGATGATGTGGAGACAGTATCCCCAGTTGTTCCAGACATGAGAGCAAAAAATTTTGAGGACGAAATTTATTTTTAGAGGGAGAGAATTGTAATATCCCAAAATTTTGAAAATTTTTTTTAAAAAAATTAAATAAATGTTTTAAAATATATATTTAAGTAAAAAGTAAAATGTGTATATGATATATATAAAGATATACATAACATATACAGTCTATATTTTAAATTGGTCAAAGATTATTTTAAATTATTAAAAAGTAAATTGTATAGTTAGTGGAAGATGATTTTTTATGTTAATTAAGTATTAATATATTTTACTTGGTGGATAATTAAAGTGGAAAATTATGTGGTTAAAAGTGTAGTGGTTGGATAGAGATGAGTTGGATCATCTGCTTCTTCTTCTTTCTCCATTGAAGGCTAGTTTTCTCCATTAGAGGGAAGGAAGAATTTGCTTCTTCCAAGCTTAAGTAATTGAATGATTTCAAGTATTCAAGTTATAGTTTTGGGAATTTCCTCCATATTTGGTAAGTTTCCAACTTATTTTCTTGATTTTTTCATGAAAGTTGGTATATGTGTGAATTGGATGTTTGGAGTAGTATGTTTTAATAGTTGGTATTAGTATGTATGAAGTTGTTTTGAGTAGGTAACTATGAGTTTAGGGTTGGATTGAAGAAATGGTTAAGTTTGGTGAAGAGAATAAAAGTTTTGGGTTATGTAACTTTTGAGTTGTGAAGTCATGGTTTTAGATTGTGTATTTTTCTTTTAATTGAGTTGTTTTGATGTATATACAAGTATTTTATAGTAAAATGATGAGTTTGGTTGAGTTTGAATAGACTTGGAAAGGGAAAAGAAAGATAACTTTGGATGTGACAATTATGTGTTGATATCATGAATTTGCCTAGACAAGCTCGGTGACACAGCCATGTCTTTGGGCATGTCGATGGTTCTATTTTCAGTGTTGGTAACACGTGAAGTAACACGCCCATGTCACTAAGCATGTTACAGCTTCTATAATATTATAGTATTGACACGTGCAGTGACATGCCCATGTCACTGAGCATGTCACAGATACTATGATGTAGGAGTTTTGGCACGGGCAAGGGTACACCCATGTCTCTGGACGTGTCTTATCTGCTGTAATACAGAGCTAAGGACACGGTCATTAACATGTCCATGTCACTGAGCATGTCAAAGCTTTTGTGTTGTGGGTTTAGGGCATGGTCATTGACACTTCCGTGTTGTTGAGCGTGTCATTTGTAGATTTTGCCCTAGATAGTTCTTTTCCTTATTTTCCTTTGTGTTCCTTATCCTTGTGTTGAAAGGTTTTGTATATGCCTTTAAGTGTGTTACTAAATGATTATTTATAATCACATTTGGTTTAGGCTTTGAGGAGACTTGAGTTACCTAATCCAATTGTTGAGGGATATCTTGGAAGAGAAGGTTGAAAGTGGTGTTTGAGCTTGTCTTATTGCTTTTAGAGGTAAGTACAAACTTTTAATAATTAATTATATTTGCATGAAATTTGGACTTAACACATTTTGGTTGGAAAATGTATTAAGTTACTTACTATATTGTTTATGCATGAGTAATATGCTATGACTTGTGTAATATCATAAATGAATTATATGTAATGTGAAAAGCTATTTCTAATGGTTAATTGAATAAAATGTGAACTATGTGCAAGATATGATAATGACCCAAATTATTTAGGTAATGTGGTTTGTTGTGTATACATTAAATATATTATGTAAAACCATTGGTGATGGCTATATTGTATAAAATGAGATACATTATAATTATATAATGATGTTGATATAAATGAGATAAATAAGGCAATGTGCCTAGCTTGATCATGAGAAAATGAGAAAGAGATTGATATTGGAAATATGAAATAATTGTGTGCCTAGTATGTTATTCAATTTTCAGAGTTTTGTGTTTGGCGGCATGCTTATGACGTAGCAGTCCCTTGAAGTTGGGTTGGGCCTAGCCCTTGAAGCCTAGATGGGATGTTACATAGGAGGTTATCCTCATTGTGATATGATCTGCCTTTTGGGCTAGCTTTTAAGCAAATACTTGATTTGCCTTCAGGGCTAGACACATGGTGTCAACTTGGACCAAAACAGTAACTCTGGGATTTTAATAGCATATTAGATCTTTTGGGCCCATGCTTGTGTTTATTTTTATATGAATTATGAATTGTGAAACAATTGAGAAATATGTTAAGATAAAGTGTTATGAGATATAATATCCATATGCATTGTGCATTGGCATTGTATTTGAACTTTATTGTTATCAAAATTTGTATTGCTAGGCTTTTGGCTTAGCGCGATTATGATTCATCGCGCAGGTGACAGGGTAGATCCGGTTGAGCCGGAGAGTTCATCTAGACCGAGTCGGGTCTAGGCTTGAGATCTTGAGTGTAGAGTTGATTGTTGGACATCAAGATCAGAGACAAACTGCCAGCATGTAAATATTTTATATTTTTATACATTTTGACATCATGTATATTATATTATATTTTGATGCATATATATATAGCAAGCTATCAAGAATGTTTTGGATAAAAATTCTGTAATGAATGTATGTATGTGTTTTAGCAAGTAATATTTTATTTATAATTTAAATTATATCTGTTAAATGATTTAAGTTTATACAAATTTAAAAAGTAAGGATTTTTTTATTAAAATGGGTTGTGGCATTCTTGTGCCGTATATATTATATTACATGTATTGGGTATATGTATTGTATATATATAGGGCATAAGGGTGTTACATTAGGCTTTTCCAATGCGGATTTTTCTATTGGCCTACTAGATAGGAAAAGCACCACCGGAGCATGTCATTTTCCTGGTGAATGCTTAGTTTCTTGGTTTAGCAATAAACAAGTGTCAGTTGTTTTATCTACCGTGGAAGCCGAATATGTTACTACATGTTTTTGTTGCACACAAGTTCTTTAGATAAAACAACAATTGTTGGATTATAACAAAACTTTTGATCACATTCCCATTAAATGTGATAACATTAGTTCCATTAATCTATCTAAAAATCCAATTCAATACTCTAGGTCAAAATATATAGGCATTAGACATCATTTCTTAATAGACAATGTTCAAAACCAAAATGTTGTCTTAGAATTCATTGAAACTCAAAACTAACTTGCTGATATCTTTACAAAACCCTTAAATGAAGAAAGGTTAAACTTCATAAAGTAATATTTAGGGATGATAGATGGAAACACTTTAATTTAGGAATTGGAATTGCTTAAAAAACTTATTTTACATGATCTAAATTTTCCATTTGTATCTATTTTTTATCATACATTGGAGCTTCTAATTAAAACATACAATTTCTTTTAAAGCCTTAATTTTTGAATTTTTCCCGATCGAACCACCTTACGTATGAAAATCCTTGACTTCAAATTTTTTGTAAAAGTATGACCATACCCTCAGTGGTATGAATGAAATATTTCAAAATTTTCTAACTGTTGTGCCTAAAATTAAAATTTCATTTGATCCTAATATAGTCTGACTGGACTTTTTATGATTTTTTTAAAATTCACCACTGGACTCACCATAGTCTGATTGGACATTTTCTCTATTTCAAAATTTTTCTAGCTGTTGGAACTCACTCAAAATGTACAAATTACTCCTCCATATATGGCTAGTTTTCAATCAAATCACTATGAATACCCCCAATATCAGTGTGTGCAACTTTTTATCAAATTATAAACACTTAAACACTCAAAACACACAAAATCTCTTAAAACTTCTTCTTTCCTTCATCTACTTTCTCAATCAAACTCAATGGCTCACAAAGAACACAAAAGAATAGCATCAAGAGCTGAAAAAGGTAAGGGAATTGCTTCCTCTTCTCAACAAGAAGAACCACTAAGAAGAAGCTATAAGATAAGATTCAAAGCTGATGAAGAAAGACAAAGATATGCTATCATTAAAGATAAAATTGTAGAACCAAATCATCTCTTCTCCACCCTCACTCTAGAATCTCTAGGTATTGAAAATGATGTTAGAGGTTGTCTCAAAACCTTAGGATGGGAGAAATTTATCTTCTTGGAGCGTGATGACCTTGGTTGGGAGACCTTGACAAAGGAGTTTCTCACAACCTTGGTTGTTAGCAAAAAGAGCACCAACTCCTTAGGTTATTATGGCATATCCTTTAGTTCTTTAACCAAGAATATGGTCTTACCTTAGAGGATTTTTATTCTATTTGGTGTTTTAGTTTAGAAGAAATTTTTCACATCTCAAACACTGTCCTCACTCTTGAAGTTCAATTGGAATTTTGGAAAGAAATTTCCTTTGAAACCTCACTGCATAAGCAATCCAATGCGAAGAACCTTAGGACTTTGACCTATTGGATGTTGCATAGGATTATCACTTATACAATAAGTGCTAAGGAAGAAAGCAATGAAAAAGTAACAGAAAAAGATCTCCTCTTCCTTTATTATCTCATTAGAGGTGAAGTCATTCGAACTGAAAAAATCCTAATTGACATATTTCTGCATGTTAGGAAAACCAAATCTGGACTTATTCTTCTCTCCTCCTAAATAACTCAAATTTCAAAATATGTTGGTGCACTTATACCAACAAAGAAAGCTACTCTCTCTGATCCTCTTGATCCCACAATAAAATCCATAAACATAGGCTATTTCAAACATGTCAAGTGTATTAGGGATGATGATGAGATATATGTCTACCTTTTAGGAGTACTAGGTACTAGAGCTCAATAAAGGAAAAGACCTACGATTGTAGAAGAAGGTGAAGAGATATTTCAAATGGAATTTCCTAGAACTCCAACCATAAGACCTCAATCGTCTATCCTCCAACTTCTCCAAGATATTCATGGTCAAGTGACTCTCAAGGAACAAGAATTGATAGCCTTACCAACCAAATCTCTCATCTTCATCTTGACATTCAACAAATTCAAGAAGCTTTGGGACTACCAAAATGTTTTGATGATAAACCGAGCCTATCTCCTTCAATCCATGGTTCCTCTCCCCATGAAGAAGTGGGTGAAGCTGCTGTCTCTCACCCAAGGGATGAAGAAGAAGAAGGAGATGAAGAAGAAGAAGGGGATGAAGAAAATGATGATGATGATGATGGCAATAATAACCAAAATGATTAAAACTTAATTTATCATTCTATTTAACTCCTTTCTCAATTATTTTTGCCTTTGTCAAAGAGGGAGAAGTGAATTGAATCAATTTGAATAATTAAAGTTAATATTAAAAGTTAATATTAAAAGACCAATTGAACACAAACTCAATTTACATGAAGCACTTATTAAGGGGGAGCAAATCAACTCAATTTTACTTAAACACACTTTGAATTCAATTTAATTACCAAAGTTAAAAAGGGAAAGATTTTAGCCAAACCCTTGGCATGATTACTCTTTTTTTTATCTTAGGTAATCAAATTGAATAGAACTAACATTTGTTTTAAGTTACATTTTGCAGAAAGATAAACTTTTAAAGAAATCTTGAAAGGTATGATCAAACAACACTAAAGACAAATTTTTATACCAACATAAGTAAAATTTACACAGAAATCACAATGGAAAGTACTTCCAAGATTTCACCATACCATTGAAAGACCGCTCGGACCATGGATGAGTCTGACTACACCATTGGTTGTGATAAATGGAAATTCACACAGTAAGTTTCATGGTCAAAAGTACTCCCATTTTCTCAGAGTACCAAAGAAGTCCAACCGGACCATAAAGAATGCTTACCAGACTTTTGAAGCATAATTGACCAAAACATCCAGTAAAGTTCATGACCAAATGTACGCCCAAAAATTGAACCTACCATCAGAAATCCTTTCGGACCAGATCCAAGTCTGGTCAAACTATTTAAATATTCTTCAAATTAGAAGTCATTATGTCTCTGCTCAATTAGTGGATAACACATGGACCAACCATTAGAGGAGTATTAGTCAAATTTTCAAAAAGTGCAGCCAGGCTTTAATTATTCTGGCCGGCCTTCTGGAAGTACGATCGGATCAGGGCTAGTCCAACCATAAAAATGCTCTAGACAATAATTTAGTGGAAGATAAAAATCAAACATGTTGGCTACTACCCCCCAAATGGCTAGTTGAAGACTTGAAGGCTATAAATACCTCAAGAAACTTCTTTTTTTTTTGTAAGATTGTGATTGTAATTGCCAAACAAAACAACTTTTATTTATTTGCATCAAAACTACATTTGTATTGATTGAGTCTTGGGTGTGAGTATTAAACACCATCAAAAGTTTGAGTGTGAGCTTAGAAACACTTAGGTTGTAAGAGTGAGCTTGCGAAAACTCTTGTGAGGGTTGTGAGGATTGATCTCAAACTATTGTAATAGTTTGGTGTGAGCAAGTTAAAACACCAAGTTAGAGTTAAGCTTGTAAAAATTCAAGACTAGTGGAACCTTAACAAGTTATTAGTAAATCCGAACCACTATAACTCTTTGTGTTCTTTCTTCTATACTCTACTCAATCTTCTTCATCATCTTTTTCATCTCTTGCTGTTAAATTTTAAATCTACCATCACTCTTCATATCAACCAATTCACTCCTGCCCCTCTTGGTAGCTAATTTGGGATAACAACCTAAAACCTATATCCATTTTTATCCCTAATATGGAATTCTCACCAATCAATGTCGCGAGTCACTGAGAAGTCAAGATTTTTACTGAAATATCCCATAGGGATGTTCTATATTGAAAGAGTTAACATAAAAATGAAATCAAATAATAAGCATGGAAATCAACAAGCAGAATACTAGAAATTCAGGGAATAAGAGAGCATATCAGATAGCACAACATAGAGTATAATAGGGAGTGTTAAAAGGTTTAAGGATCAATCATCAAGATCACCACATTAGATATTCAATAGCACAGCTAAATAACATATAAAATAGGTTCAATGTCAATAAATTTATCAACAAACCATTTGGATATCAATACACTAAGGCTACAGGTATAAAATAGACATAATCCTAGTCATATAAAATTGATATTTTATTACATATATGAAGCTTACCAATTTGTATTTCTAGTCATAGGCACTCAATTTAAGAGTGAGGAGGATCATCGATAGGAGCCATCATAAAATTCTTATGAAGAATCAATATCACCCCCACTATTCCTTTAGTATATTTATGCTTTCTTAGTTTACTTTTCCTTGAACTCTTAAATTATGAATTTTCAATTAAAATTGACATTCACATATAAGAGTAGATTTCAATCAAGATTATCTATTCTAAAATGGTGATAGTCCCATGTTTCCCATGACTTTCTTAATCTTCTCACATAATAAAGTTTTGTGAGAGGATCTGCTAACGTTTGATTTGTAGGAAGATACCCAATAAAAGCTTTACCTTTTTCACAAGACTTCTTATATGATTATATCTCATGGCAATATGTTTACTATTGCCAGACATCTTTTTATTCTTTGTATTATGAATTGCTGCTTAGTTATAAAAATATAATGTAATAGGTCCTTTAGGCACATTAACAAATGGTATGCACTTCATAAATGTCTTAATCCATATAACATTTCTGCTAGCTAGAGACATAGAAATAAACTTAGTTTCCATGGATTATAATGCAACACAAGATTGTTTCTTAAAGGACAATGCAACTATAGCTCCACCTATAGTAAATAACCAGCCACTAATAGACTTAGAATTTATTTTGTCAAATGCCCAATTAGCATCACTATAACATTCTAAAATAGAAGATGTACCTTTATAATGCAAACCATAATTCCAAGTATACTTTAAATATCTCATTAATTTATTAATAGCTTCCCAATACTCATGACTAGGATTACTAGTAAACCTACTAAGTATAGCAACAACACATGCAATATCAAGTCTAGTATAATTCATGGCATACATCAAACTATCGATTATTTTAGCATACTCTTCTTGATTAATCGAATCACCACCATTAGGCATCAAATTACTAAGTGGATCAAGAGGAGGCTTACATTCAAAATAATTAAATTTTCTAAGCATTTTTTTCAATGTAATGTGATTGTGTAAGAATATACTCATTTTCTTTTCTAATTGATTTAATACCTAATATCACATCAACAGGACCCAAGTCTTTGATATGAAAATTTTGCATAAGATATTGTTTAGTTTCATTAATGCAAGTCATGCTAGATCCAAAGATAAACAAATGGTCATCATATAAAGTGATAAGAAATTTATAATTATCAATTCATTTATAGAAAACACAACTTTCTACTTTCTTGCATTTGAAACCAAAGATCTAATTTCCTTCTTAAACTTTTGATACCATTGTCTAGGTTTGTTTAAGGTCAAATAAAGATATGACGAGTTTACATACCTTGTGTTCTTCACCTTTCACCACATAACCTTCAAGTTATTGAATATAAATTTCTTCATCCAACTCGCCACTCATAAAGGTCTTTTTGATATTCTGTGTTTGTGTAATGTGATGTGATTGTGTAAGAATATACTCATTTTCTTTTCTAATTGCTTTAATACCTAATATCACATCAACAGGACCCAAGTCTTTGATATGAAAATTTTGCATAAGATATTGTTTAATTTCATTAATGCAAGTCATGATAGATTCAAAGATAAACAAATGGTCATCATATAAAGTGATAAGAACTTTATAATTATCAATTCATTTATAAAAAACACAACTTTCTACTTTCGTGCATTTGAAACCAATAAATTTAATTTCCTTCTAAAACTTTTGATACCATTGTCTAGGTGCTTGTTTAAGGTCATATAAAGATATGTTGAGTTTACATACCTTGTGTTCTTCACCTTTCACCACATAACCTTCAAGTTATTGAATATAAATATCTTCATCCAACTCGCCACTCATAAAGGTCTTTTTGACATCCTTTTTATGAACTTCCAAATTATAAATAGAAGTAATATCAAACATAATTCTAATTGTAGTAATTTTAGTAACAGGAGAAAAGGTTTCAAAGTAATCAACACCTTCCTTTTAACTATAACCTTTTATTACTAATCTTGCCTTATATTTATCTATACTACCATTAGTTTTAAATTTCTTCTTTAAAATCGATTTACAACCTATAGTTTTAGTATTAAGAGGAAGTTTTGTCAAAGTTCATGTATTATTATCATGAATAGAGTAAATCTCATCATTTGCTTTTTTCAAAAGATTTGCATCTGGTAGAGACAAAGCTTCTTAATAGGTTTTAAGATCATCTTCTATTGAATATGTAAACATGACAAGACCAAAATCCTTTTATATTCAAAGGATATGCATTAAGTTTTGGTTTTATTTCAAATATAGGCATTTGACCCATAACTTCTGATTTCCCATGTACATCACCATTTATCGTGACAATACCCCCATTATATGGTA
This sequence comes from Garcia nutans, assembly GCA_947685225.1. Taxonomy (NCBI): domain Eukaryota; kingdom Viridiplantae; phylum Streptophyta; class Magnoliopsida; order Malpighiales; family Euphorbiaceae; genus Garcia; species Garcia nutans. The sequence continues at coordinate 35,209,784 of CANTUV010000013.1, forward strand.
GTTTTAATTGTTGATGGTAGGAATAAGGTATTGCTCTTGCTTGGTGGATCCATGGCCTTCCAAGTAAAAGATTAAAATAACTTGGAACACCCAAGCCATTGTCCACAAACGCCATATGTATGGTCTGGGTCATGGGTGTAATAGCAACATCCAAATTAGCCACCCCAAGAACTTCCTTCTTGGTATTGTCAAAAGCTCTGATGATCTGATTCGAGGGCACTAACTCAACAACTTCAATCCCCCAACAATTGGCTACCTTAAATGGGCGTACATTCAAAGTTGAGTCATTATCCATAATCATCGTAAGTATGGTTATCCCTTTAGCTATCACTGTGATGTACAAGACTTGGTTATGGTTCTCTTCTTTCTTGGGAAGATTTTTATCATCAAACGTTATATGGGCTATTTTTTTGCACTGGATAAGGGCAGCAACCAAGGCCTTAGGTGTTATGTCATTAAGAGCCTACAACTAGTCTAGGGCCTTTAGAATAGCCTTTTGGTGTGGGTAAGAAGACATAAGAATGCTCCATATTGAAATATTAGCTTCGGTCTTTTTGAGCTGCTTAAGGACATGGTCTTCCTCTAGCTGTGGGATTAGGTTGAGCTTCTGAGGTGAGGGATCCTGCTATTGAGGTGGAGGGGGAGGCTGGGTATATCACCCACTTCTAGTTAGATTATTAACTTTATCAACCTCATCTATATAATCATTGAGGTCCAAAACATAAAAAAAATCATTAACTTACTAGACTAGTGAAAAGGGATTAACTTTAACTTCTGCATGAGTGGAAATGCAATTAATAGTGAGTGGTAGGCGATTTAGCAGAGGATTTGCAGCGATATTAGGCCAATGTCTTGGTGGGATGATGGAACCAATTAAATCCAAGATCCTGTGTCTCAAGTTGATGCACATGTTAGTTTTATCGCAATACTCAAATGTCTGGTAGTTCTTGACTAATGGACTATGTACCGGAGGGGGAGGGGTGGTAAAGGCTTTATTAAGTTCCCTTCCAAGGCCTTCTTATACACTACCCCTAATGGCATCCTAAGATTTGCAGATGTTCTTGGTTCACACCTTTCTAATCTAATAGGCTACTGATCACTGATGTTGGCTACTTTACTATTCTTCTTATTGCTGGCAGGATTGGAACTAGGGCTTGGGAAATTTCCTCTTTTATAAATTAAATAAAATCTAAATAAATTTATTTCATGACAATCACAGTTATAACATGAAATGACAATTTAACTTGCATAATCAACATCCATACATTGATAATTAAAAGGCATAAAATTAAATTTAATTTATAACTCAAAAGAAATGAACTTGATACTTGACTAAAATTCTAAGTAGGCATGCATATATTTTTTGAATGAGAATCAAAGCCCATATAGTTATAACCATTTTTCTATGTGGATTTTTTATTTGAGGTAGTTAATAGAACTTTAGGATCTTTATTGCATGTTGTAGTTGGGAAAAACTTGAAAACTTGGGAAGATTGTTTGCCATTAGCAAAATTTGCATAAAATAGGAGCATCCATTCTTCTACAAGTTATTCCCCTTTTGAAATTATGTATGGTTTTAATCCACTAACCCCTCTGGATTTGTTACCTTTGCCTTTGAAAGATATTACTAATTTAGATGGACAGAAAAAGGAATAATTCGTTAGATCCATACATGAGAAGTTCAAACAACACATTGAGAAGAAGAATGAGTATTATGCATGCCAAGCCAACAAAGGAAGGAAAGCAACTACCTTTGAGCCTAGAGATTGGGTATGGGTGCATATAAGGAAAGAGAGATTTCCCAACCATAGGAAATCAAAACTTGATCTAAGAGGTGATGGAGCATTCCAAGTTTTGGAGAAAATCAATGATAATGCCTATAAGATTGACCTTCCTGGTGAGTATAATGTGTCAGCGTCTTTTAATGTTGTTGACTTGTCTTCTTTTGATTTGGATGCAGATTCAAGGTTGAATCTTTTTTAGGAAGGAGGGAATGATGCAAGCATGGCCATGAAATTGATGGACGGAGTTGATGAAACTCAAAGGTTGAAGATTCCTTGTGGACCAATTATAAGACAAAGAACCAAGAAGATAAAGGAAGCCTTATAAGCTTATGTGCAAAGATTCTTATATACAAATATGAAGCCATATGGACCAAGTAGAGGCAAAAAGAAGTTGACTATTTTATTAGAGGCCATGGATGATGAAGGCTAAATGGGGTTACTTGTTATTTTAGCCTAACGAGATATTTCATATTATTATTTTATTATTAATTATTTATTAGACTTATGTTGTTTGGATGACATTTAATAATTGGGTATTACTTGTATGCCCATTATTAGTGGTTTGGGCCTTGTTGCTTAAGCCTAAAATTGTTAGCTTTTTATTAGGTTATTTTAGTTGGATTAGTAAGGTAAGTGTGGAGATATACATGTAACCAAACATCATATTATTATTGTAACCTATTTAAACCATCTTGTAGCTTCTTGCAAAAGGTTAAACATTTGCTGAATAAAATTTCTAGATTTCGTGAGAGTGCATATTCTGTTGTTCTTCGTTTCTTGTGATATTAAGGTTTTCTACAATATGGTTAATCAATTTGAAGTAGGTAATTCCAAGGTTCCCTTCCACAAGTTGGCATTAGGTCAAGGACTTGGTAAGGATATGATTTGGATTTCCAAGGAGTTGCTTCCAAGTTTAAAGATGAGAGGGTCTCCGGTTTTATGTACTGGTGGTTCGTGTCACAACTGGATAAAGCCCTAATTTAGAAAATAATTTTGGGAGACAACTAGATGAAACCTAATTTGAAAAATAATTTTGGGAGACAATTAGATGAAACCCAATTTTGAAAAATAAAGTTTAGAGACAATTGGATGAAGCCTTAATTTGAAAATTGATTTTGGTAGACAACTGGATGAATACCCTAATTTGGAAAATAATTTTTGGAGAAAATTGGATGAAACCTTAATTTGAAAAATAATTTTGGTAGATGACTTGCTTCACATGTTCATAAGTTGGAATATTGTGGACCATTGTTGCGCTCGACTAATTACTACTACAAGCGACTCTCGTAAGTATACGAGGTAGTTGTAACAACGGTGATAGGCCCAAGGTCATCTCACAAGGAAGGAATTATTTTGTAATAGTTTGATTAGCAATAAATTTAAAAGAAATAAGAGTGTGATGTGTTGGAATGTAAAAGAACAATTTAAATATAAAAGTAACGTGCGTAATGGTTGTGCAAGATTGATACAATTCTAGGAATGGTGCCTAGGGTTGTAGATCAATTTAATCAAACCTTAATTCTCAAATTATCGATTAACATGACCTTGTATTTTAATTTGTTCCTTGCGTTTAATTAGTAATTACCAATTCATTAGTTTTCACATTCATGAATTAACAAAAACCAATTGTTTTGCAATTACAAATTAACAAACCCTAGAACTTATATTTCTAATTCATTCTTAGGGCAGTTGATTGCATAATTCCAATATCAAATTTCACCTCTCGTGTCCTTCATTCAATATCTAGAGATCAATAAGTAGCTAATCTATCAACCTAACATTCAATCCAATACAATAAACCAACAATAAGGTATATTAATGGAAATATCAAATAAAGTCATTCAATCAAATTTACTACAAACCCTAGGCATGAGTAATTTAGCTCATCATCATTAATTTAAAACAAATATTCATCTCAATATAAATCAATCACAATTGTACATTGAAATATTAATGTTTTTAACAAACAATAACAATCTAGAAATGAATTAAAAGAGAGAATATAAAAACCCCTTTGAAGATGCTAAGAGTTGAACTTCTAGTCTTTCTCCTAGTTCCACTTTGAATGTGATGAAGAACTAATAAGCCTTATTCAATCAATGGCTATCCTCTTGAAAGATGTCATTCTCTCAAGCCCCCAACTCCTCAATCAAGCTTTCTTCAAACCCTAATCTTCACAAGAGCTTACTCACCCAATTTTATCCCAAAAATGTCAAAGATCTTGTTTATGGAAGAAATGGAAGATGGTGATGTTCTTGATCTCTCTCAAGACCAAGAACAAGATGATGAACCAAGAGAGAACTCCCCTTTCCTAGCTCCAAAACGTGTATATGTATCCCCTCTACCATTCTTTTTAATTTCTCAAGACACAACCCATGCCTTGCCAACTCACACACTCCACTTTGTCTCCCACTTTCTCATTATTTAAGTCTTCATCCCATAAATTAGGCAACCTTTTTCTTCTTTTAATATTTCTTTTTAAAAGATGGCAATTGTTACCCCTGTAATATCCCAAATGATACCCTAAAATTTTGGAAATGCTAATTGTTAAAATTGAATTAAATCATTTAAAGTGTATATATGATTAAGTGGAAAGAAAGGAAAAGGGGAGTGTGTATATGTTGTATATATGAAGATATATACAACATATACAAGTCAACATTTTATTTATGGTCAAATGATATATTTAATTATATAAAATAGAAATTAGATGTTAGTGGAAGATGATATTTGATATTTATATTATAATAATATATTAATACTTGGTGGAGATTAAGTGAAGATTTAAGTGGTTAAGAGTAGTATTTGGGTTTGACTTTTTATCATCTTCTTCTTTCTTCTTCAAGAGGCCTACCATCACCATTGTCAAATATATCATTGAAAGAGAGGTTTTATTGATTCCTAACTCAAGCAATTGAAGGATTTCAAGAGATCAAGTTGGAGTTTTAAGGATTTTCTTCACTTTTGGTAAGTTTTCCAACTTGTTCTTTGTTTTCTTTTGAGTTTGTGTATTTGAGTTTGGTGCATGGTTGGTGTAGTTGTGTGTATGGTTGATTTTGGTGTGTCTAAGGTTGTTTTGTTTCATTGACTTTAATTTTGGGGTTGGATTGAAGAGAAAAAGGGTTAAGTTTGGTGAAGAAACAAGAGTTATGGGTGGTGTGACTTTGAGTTGTGAAATATGGTTGTGTTTGTGTTTTGATGCATGTAATTGAGTTGTTTTGATGTTATGGAAGTTTATTATGGTATATTGATGGTTTTGGTTAAGTTTGTTTGGAGTAGAAAAGGGTAAAAGAAAGATGATAGTTGGATGTGGTGTTTTTGGTGTCGTTGGTTTTATTTTTAGAATGGGTGACACGAGCAGTGACACACCCATGTCACTAAGCGTGTCACAACTTCTGTGTAGTAGTAGTATTGACACATCCAGTGATACGCCCATGTCACTGAGCGTGTCACAGCTACTGTGTTGTTGGAGGATTGACACGTCCAGTGACACGCCCATGTCACTGAGCGTGTCATAGCTTCTGTGTTGGAGGAGGATTGACACGTGCAGTGACACGCCTATGTCACTGAGCGTGTCAAAACTTCTATGTTGTGGGTTTAAGGCATGGCCAAGGACACACCCATTTTGTTGAGCGTGTCATGTGTAGAGTTTGCCCTAGATAGTTCTTATTCTTATTTTCTTATGTGCATCACTAAGTGAGAATGTATAATCACATTTGGATTAGGTTTTAAAAAGATTTGAGTTACCCTAATCCAAGTGTTGAAGGATTCTTGGAAGAGGAGATTAGAATTGGTGTTTGTTGCTCTTAGAGGTAAGTACAAACCTTACATGATTGCATACATTTACATGACTTTGGGACTTAACACATTTGGTTAGAAAATGTGTTAGGTTACCTATTATATTGTTGATGTATGAGAATGGTGCTATGAATTGCATTATGTAAACTATGTGAAATATATGTTGAGTATTGAAAATGTATGAATAATGTGATTTGTTATGTATACTCTAATGATGATATGCAAAGCCATTGGTGATGGCTATATTGATATAAATGGGATATTTGAAGCATTGTGCTTATGATGAACATGAGAAAATGGAAAAGGATTTGATAATGAAATAATGAAAGAATTATGTGCCTAGTATATTATTCAATTTTCAGAGTTTTGTTATTAGTGGCATGCCTAAAAAGTAACAATCCCTTGAAGCTTGGTTGGGCTTGGTCCTTGAAGCCTAGTTAGGATGTTACATATGAGGTAATCCTTATTGTGATAATGATTCACCTTCAGGCTAGATAAATGTGATTATTGGACCAAAATAGTAACTCTGGAATTTGAATGGCATATTAGTTTCTTTTGGGCCCATGCATGTCTTTGCTTAAATGTGAATTATGAATAATGGAACAATTGAATGATGTAATAAGATTTAATGTTATGAAATATGATATCCTTGTATATTACTTCTAATTCTTGAAAGTTTGACATTAGCATTACATTTGAATCATATTGTTATCAAGGTTAGTACCACTAAGACTTTGGCTTAGTGCGATTGTGATTTATCGCGCATGTGACAGGATAGATCCGGTTGAACCTGAGAGTTCAGCTAGACCGAGTCGAGTCTAGGCCTGTGATCCCTTGTGAAGTGTTGATTTTCGGACTTCAAGATAAGAGACAAACTGCCAGCGTGTATAAACTCTATATTTTTTTAAATATTGATTTTGATGTATACATATGTATATTCCGCTACATTTTTCGCTGCTTATTAAACAAATATTTTGGATAAACTTTTAGGCACTGATGTTATATATATATATATGTATTTTAAAAAAGGATGCTTCATCTATTACTTTCTATAATATAAGTTAAATGTTTTAAATTTACTCAGATTGATTAATAATGTTTTGATGTTTAAGTCAAAAGATTGGATTGTTGAAAATGGACTGTGACATTCTTATATCTTGTATACATATATTACATATTGTGAGTATAAGTAGTGCATGTATATTGGGTATAGGGGTGTTACAATTATTTTACTGGCAGAAATGGTACTGGATGGATCACCCTGGCTCTCTTAATTGGGAGGTCAGGTGTTCGATCCAGGGAGCGACTTTAATGGTTTGTACACCATTAAAGCCAAATAAACAAATCCTGTTGGGAGCCCGCGAGGGCTGTCCAATACTATAGTGAGCCTATCTTGCTCCTGTGGACTCTTGGGTGGAAGCTGAGCTCCCCTTAAAGGGGCAACTGACCTGGTTGGGGGAGGGTTTGTTATAGTTAAAAAGGTTCCTTTTTAATTGTAACAGACCCCACTTTTCACAAGGGCTCGGCTTACAGCCCGGCCTTTTCACCATCCCAGTCTACAGGGGTCTGCCACAATACCCGTTCACCTCACGGTTCTTGAGAAGTGATTTGTTTATTTGGCCTTAATGAGGTCCCCTCCCTCATTCGAACCCGCGACCTCCTCCCTTAAGAGGAAACCATGAGCTGAACGAATGCCATTTCTTCTACTAGAAGAAATGGCACTCATTCAGCTCATGGTTTCCTCTTAAGGGAGGAGGTCGCGGGTTCGAATGAGGGAGGGGACCATATTGAGGCCAAATAAACAAATCACTGCTCAAGAATCGTGAGGTGAATGGGTACTGCAGCGGACCCTAGCAGACTGGGATGGTGAAAAGGCCTGGCTGTAAGCCGAGCCCAGCTGGTGAAAAGTGGGGTCCGTTATAGTCTCCCATTTTTCCCCCATTTCATGTAAAATAATTGAAAGAATTTTCACAAGACAAGGCCAAGTCATGAGTGACTTGGCCGTGTCACTCATTTTCTTGTGGACAAGGCTAAGCCATGTGGCAGTGTCCATGGCTGCCTAAATTTTCCTTCTTTTCTAAGTGGGACACGGCCAAGGCCTTGGTCGTGTCATGTGACATGGCCAGTGGCTTGGTCGTGTCTCCTGAGTGTGTTCTCCATTGTTTGTTATCTTTGCTTTGATCTTTAGATGGGACACGGCCGCCGTGTCATGTGACACAGCCAATGGCATGGTCATGTCTCTTGGGTGTGTCCATTTCTACATGTCCTCTTTGATTCTTCTTTTCTTTGTTCAATTGGCGAGACACAGCCAAGGCCTTGGCCGTGTCTCTTGGGTGTGTTTGTCCCTGCTAAAATTTCCTGCCTCTTTCCTTGGATGAGGGACACGGCCAAGCCATGAAGTGTCTTGGTCGTGTCTCATGTTTTTCCACGTTAATAATCCATCAAATTGAATTAAAGCTCCATCGTTTTGTTCATCATCCTGGATCAAATACTTTAAACAAACTTTAAACACAAATTTAAAAAAATCAATCAAAAGCCAATAAAATCACACTAAACATAAACACGTAGATGATCCAAACAACTACCCCACACTTAATTCTTTGCTTGTCCCCAAGCAAAGTCAAAATCAAAATAAACTAAACAAGATAAATTTAGTCAAGTTCAAGAGTTATAAGGATGTATCAAGACTCCCATTTTATTAAATCCACAATCATTATCAAATCAAGAACAATCAATACTCAAGCAATTTAATGGTCAATCCATGCATACCAAAAATTGTCACTCCCTCATAAAACCTCTTAAGTGTTTAATCAGGTAGTTTTTAAGCTCTCAACATTCAATGAAAGATTATCTCTATAGGCTTGCTTATCAATCAAATCTCCACCACCTAATTACAATCAAGCATCAATCATAAGGTCTTTCTTTGGGTTGTAATGGGGCTAACGTAAAGGCATGACATTTAGGAAATGTGAGCTTATTAATTAAGTTCAAGAGCACTTCAAGAATGAAGTAACCGATCATATGTTGTGAATACTCGAATTTTGAGGCTTGGAAAGCTGATTTCTCCAGACCGCAAAATGCTGGCTCAGACTGGGTGACTTTGGAAAAGTTCACCGGAGATATATCAATATGGTACTTGAAATGTCCGGAACAACACGTACATCGTAGAAATGGTCTCGGAATATTTTTTGGAGGTCCGTAACTCCCAAAAAATTAGTCTGAGCGGAAATCGTGCGAGCTGATGTGTTTTTTTTGGAGGCCGAACCGCCGCGTACAGCGGTCCAACCGCCGTGCACAGCTGTTCAACCGTCGCACCAGCGGTCCAACCGCTGTGCCCAGCGGTTCCACCACCACGGTCCAATCGCCGTGCACGATGGTCCAACCGCCACGCATGGCGGTTCGACCGCCAGATTTTTCTTCTGGCAAGTTAACCGCCGTCCACAGCGGTTCAACCGCCATCCAGGTCCGAATTTGGTCTATTTTCACTATAAATAGCCCCCAGAACAGTCAGAAAAAGGGCCCCGGGGCTTCGTGTGGACGAGCTTCCTACCTTTTTATACGCTTAGGCGCTTCTCTTCTACTCTTCTTTGCACAAATCTAACCTTGTGCTGCAGGAATCAAGAATCATAATCCAAGGTCCAAGAAAACAAGATCTGGAGCTTCGAAGTGGGAAAATCCTAAGCCAGGTAATATTCTAATTCATCCTTTGTCAATTCAAGCATGTCATAAGCATTACACCTTCTTCTTAATTTCTTTTTGGTCAAAGACCTAATCCTTTTAGGTCTAAGGCCTAATTAACTAATCAATCAATCTTTCGGCATTAAGCCATGAATCAATCAATCTTTTTGGCCAAAGGCCTAAAATTTACATCCTTTTGGTACAAAGTACCTAAATTTCACAATTTTGCACTAAGTGCTAATTAAATCTCACAATGCACAAAGCATACACACACACATGCATGAAGCATAATTCTTATCGCCTTTGAATAGGCACTATCGAACTACATGGGCTTTGATCTCCCATTCAAACGGGGTATGTAGGCATATTTTGAGATTCACCTCAAATAGCAAGTCCACGATCCACTAACAATTTGTTTGTCCTTTTCCTTAATTTTTTTAGGTTTGTTTCTTCTTTTTTTGCAAGTTAATCAAATGCATGACATAGTCCCCGAATCCTCCTTGGTTTCGTAGATTAGAAACCTTTACATTGGATGCATTATTGGAGTCAAACAAGGGTTTTCTTCATTTTACCCTTTGAACAAAAAAAAAAAGCTAAGTGGCGACTCCCAACAACAAGTGAATGTTCATTCGAATCCTTTTCGGGTGGAATTAGAGGTTCACAATTTGGCGACTCCACTGGGGAATTCCTAGTAGACTACAATTGCTTATTTGACTAACTTGCCCCTCTTTAGGGTACTTTTATTTGTTTTGTAGGGTACCTTAGCAATGTTTATCCTTTCTTTAAGGATATTGGAATTGAAGATTAATAAAAGGAATCTTTTTCCTTTGATGGATCCCTTGTTTGATTAATTGTGCATTTGTTTTGTCATTCAGAGAATCTTTTTCTCTTGCAATATATGGGGGAATCCTTTTCTCCCATTGCATAAAAATTATTTTCAAATGAATTTCTTCTCTTTCTGTTCAAAGTTCTGAGTCTGGATAGCAAGTAGCGCTGACCGACAGGTCTCCTTGATTATGCCGGCGGACAGCCAAAGCGTCCTCCCTGTTACCGCAAACCATTTCAATCCTTTTGGAATGGCCCACGAGTATATCGTACACTTTGACCCACGCGAAACTCCTTGTTTCACATGTGGCAGGTATATCTTACTCGAGGTTCAAGGGTCCCTATTATAAGCCCATTCTCTATTTTCATTCAACAATAGAACCCTCCCTTAGGTTGTATGTACCCAATGATAGTGCCACATTCCATTAAAATGAATTATGATGTGATGAGGTGCATTCATGCAACATAACAACATTATTTTGGGGAAACCTTTTGATATATACGAGTGGACCAAGAGTCTTCCTACCCTACACACTACCCTAATCCTTTACCCTTAACCTTTGCAGGTACCCACCATCCGAGTGCCTTCACCTACACAAACTACACCAACTCCAACTGAGTAATCACCCACAAGTTCTACTACCCCAACTTCACCAACTACTCCAATTGCTGAAATGGCTACTATTGAACAGATTAAGGCCTTGCTAGATGGACAGGTTAGGGAGATTGAAGCTAGGATGCAAAAAAGAATTGATGAAGCTTTGACTGCCCAAAGGATAGCCATCTTGGCCGAATTGGGAGAGGCTCCAAAGACGACCACTACTCCTGGAAATCTAGGGAAAGAACCTACTGTGGGGCAAACTAGTACCCCCACGACTGCTCAGAATAATACCCCTATCATTAATTTGGAGGATCCACCCTCTAAGAAAGCTACTGAAACTGAGGAACTGAAAAAGAAACTTGAATTGCTTGAAAGGTCAATCACTGCCATGAAAACTCATAAGGAGGTGGTAGACATGGATTCCTTATCCTTGTTTCCCCAAGCTAGGTTGCCTCCAAAATTCAAGATGCCAGGGATGGACAGATTTGATGGGACTACTTGCCCTAAAACCCACCTGAAGATGTATGTGGGGGCCTTAAGCCCTTGGGGTTTAAATGATGAGCTCTTTGCTCAACTATTTCAACAATCCTTGACTGGTGCTGCCCTTAAATGGTTTGTAAGCCTGGATCGTGCCAAGATCAAGACCTTGGAAGACATCTGCAATGCATTTAACACTCAATACCACTACAATATTGAGGTGGATGTCACTAGAAGGGAGCTTGAGACTACCAAGCAGAACAACAATGAACCCTTCTCCTCATTCCTTACGAGGTGGAGGGCAAAGGCCGCCCAAAATGATCAATCGCCCTTCAGAACAGGAGGAGCAAATTGATATCATAATCAAGAATTTAAGGCCTACATATCAAGCTCAACTGCAAACCCAATACCTGCCTACTTTCAAATCGCTCATTGCGACTGCAACCAAGGTAGAAGATTTGATACAATTGGGTAACATAGTAGATGAGGGAGCTACTTCGAAGTACAAGAAACAAGGCCAAGCTACTTCCTCAAGCAATGTCAATGAAGTGGCCAATATTGCCCCTGCGAATCCTTTACGTGTGGGCAATCTTGGGCAGAGAAATCAGCCAAGAAGGTAATATACCGACCTTGGGATGCCCCTTCATCTGGTGTTTAAAAAGGCCATGGAAGGGAAGTATTTGAAGCCTTTGGACCCAAGGCCTCCTCCAAACCCATTACCCTCCAACTATAGGGTCAATGAGTACTGTGAATACCACCAAGGAAATGGGCATAGAACAGATGCTTGTTGGACCCTAAAAAACCGCATCCAGGATCTGGTGGATAGTGGTGACATCATTCCTCTCAAGAGTCAACCAAACATTAATACTAACCCTTTGCCCAATCATTCCATCCACACCATCACTGTGGAAGAAGAGCAGTTTGATCCTTTCAAACTTCTCTTGGAGATGAATGAAGTATGTGTGCTGGATCTGAATGACCTCGCTGAAGAGGTCAATGCTTTGACAAGAAGCGGAAGGCAATATCAGCCACTCGACTTGGGGGAAGCCTCTAAAACTCCAAGTCACCCTTATAAGAAGATGCCAGAACCAAAGGAATATCCTGTCCTCACTCAGCTTAAACAAACTCAAGCTAAGGTGTCAATTTGGGAGCTCCTTGCTTCCTCATTCCCACACCGTCAGGCTCTAAGCAAAGCCTTGAGTCAACTCGATACATCAGTAGACACAAGCCCAGAAGCTTTGGTGGCCACTTTGACCCAATCAACCAAGGCATTGAGTATCCAGTTTTCCAATGTAGACCTACCAGAAGATGGCAGGAAACACAATGATGCTCTATACATCACCTTACAAACTAGGGGAAAGACTGTGCCCATGGTTCTCGTTGATAATGGGTCAGCCTTAAATGTATGTCCTTTGAAAGTAGCAAGCTGTCTGGGATTGGAGGCTACAGATCTTACACCTTCTGATCAAATTGTTAAAGCATATGATAACACTCGAAGAGAAATTTTGGGTGTTGCTACTCTGGAAGTTGCTATTGGACCGGTAAAAATGGGAGTGCCATTCCAAGTTATTGATGTACCCACGAGCTTTAATCTCCTCCTTGGAAGGCCGTGGATTCATCAAAATAATGCTATCCCTTCTTCATTACATCAAAAACTTAAGTTTCCTTTTGAAGGAAAAATCATCACTATCAAAGGAGACACATGTGAAATCAACAAGAAAACCACAGATCAGTCCCTCTTTGAGGTTGTTCCTGGTGAAACTGCTATAGCATTGACTGGGTTCCATTATGACACTGTTCAATGCATTGAGGGAGAAAGGCCCAAAGGGCCATTCATTCTATATGACTTTGGGGAGGTCCAAGTCAATTGCCTGGTAGGAATGATGCTAAAGGTAGGTCTGCTACCCGGAATGGAAATGATAAGGTCTGGGAGGAAATCATCCATAGTGCAGCCATGGGAAGAACCTGAGAATAAGGGAACTTTTGGCTTGGGGTACAAACCCACGGACGAGGAGATAGAAGAGTTTGAGCATGGGAAGAAGAAAAAGAAGACTTGGTGGGCAAAAAGCCTCAAAATGCGCCCTTACTTTAGAACTCTGAACGGTCACTTCTGCAAGCCTGGAAAAGCAGTTCCTTACTGTGGTTTCCAGGAGCCATTCTATGATGTTCGCTGATGTTTTGGCCATAAAGGAAGAAGAACCAGAACCTATAACTGACTCACAAGTGGAGGATTTCATGCAGCCGAGTCTCTTTGATGAGGTTGCTATGATAATCAATTTCGAAGACAAAAGGGACTTCACGAAGCTGATCAAGACAACAGATGGACCGCTGACAAACTGGTACGCCGAGGAGGGACAAGCTGCTATAGTCAAACCTAGTCCTGTGTCACACCCTGAACCTGAGTCTTGTACTGAGTCAAATCCTGAGTCAAACACCGAGTCAGAGTCTAGTTTTGAGTCTTCTATAGCTTCAAATTTAGAGAACCCTAATGTCAAATTTAATGTAACCTTAGAGAATGACTCCGCCATTATCAATAAAACTGTTCAAATTCTTGGTTACCCTGTGTCTTTTGCTTTCCAAGTATTATCTGGCAAAAATGAAATAAATGAAATAAATGAAAAGATAATAATTGGCAAAGAAAATGAATATACATACATTGCATATGATTGTGTGAATAAAGAACAGGTTGTTGAGTGCATCAGAAAGTATGTCGAATGCTTCATGTGGAAGACAAGTGATGTCACGGGAATAGACCCAGCCATAGCAGTTCATAAGATTCCGCTATACCCAGATGCAAAGCCGGTTAAGCAGAAGTTGAGAAGAATGAAGCCAGAATGGTCTTTGAAAATTAAAGAAGAGGTTGCCAAGCAACTAGATAATAGGTTCATAGAACCAATTGCCTACCCTTCCTGGTTGGCAAACATTGTGCCGGTCCCGAAGAAAGACGGAAAGGTCAGGATGTGTGTTGACTACAGAGATTTGAATAAGGCTTGTCCCAAGGATGATTTCCCGCTACCACACATCGATTTGCTAATAGACAGGATGGCTAGGCATATGATGGCTTCCATGACTGACCTTGCGGTTGCGTACAATCAGATCATGGTGCACCCACCATACAAAGAGAAGACAACTTTCATTACAGAATGGGGCACTTTCTACTATAGGGTTATGCCTTTTGGATTGATAAATACAGGGGCTACCTACCAGAGGATGGCGACAACAATCTTTCATGACATGATTCGCAAAGAAGTAGAAGTGTATGTTGACGATATGATTGTCAAGTCAAAATCTCCAGGAGAGCACGTTGAAGCGCTTGAGAAGTTCTTCCTTAGACTTCGCAAGTACAATTTGAAGCTTAATCCTGCAAAGTGCCTCTTTGGTGCAACATCAGACATATTTTTGGGGTATTTGGTCAGCAAAAAAGGAATAGAAATTGATCCAGCAAAGTTAAAAGCTATTCTGGAAATGCCTCCACCAAGAACAGAAAAGGAGATTCGAGGTTTGCTAGGTAGATTACAGTATATCAGTCGATTCATATCGCAGTTGGGAGAGACTTGCGGTCCCATCTTTAAGCTACTAAGGAAAGGTGCTTCACAAGAATGGAATGAAGACTCCCAGAAGGCCTTTGACAAGATCAAAGAATACTTGTTGAGTCCGCCGATTTTGCAACCTCCCAGAATGGGAAAACCTCTGCTCTTGTATTTGTCTGTAACAGATGAAGCCATGGATGTAATGCTGGCTCAAGAGACCGAAGGTACAAAGGTGGAAAATGCAATTTACTACCTCAGCAAAAGGATGCTGGACTATGAGTTAAAGTATAACAAGATTGAGAAGTTGTGCTTAGCGTTGTATTGGGCTTGCACAAAGTTACAGCACTACTTGTCTTCTTACACTACTTATGTCATCGCAGAACAGAGTCCTTTGAAATTCCTTATGGAGAGGCCTGTTTTGGACAGCAAAATGGCAAAGTGGGTATCAACATTGGCAGCCTTTGACTTAAAATTCATTCAAAGGAAAGCTGTGAAAGGTGGGGCAATAGCTGACCAGTTAGCAGAATTACCCGTAAAAGACGAGATGCGAGAAATGAATTTCCCTGACGAAGACCTCTTGAATGTGGAAAGGAGTGTTTGGGAGATGTACTTTGATGGGGCATCCAATTATCATGGAAATGGAATTGGAGTTGTGTTCAAAACTCCATGTGGAGAATACATTCCATTTGCAGTTAAACTTGACTTTAGCTGCACAAACAATGAAGCATAATATAAAGCTTGCATCAATGGGCTTGAAGCCGCCCTGGAATTGGGGATTAAGAACCTAAAGGTCTATGGTGATTCTATTTTAATAGTATCACAAGCTTTAAGGAAATGGAAGATAAGAGAAGAGCGTTTGGTTCCTTACCTACAACGCCTTGACCATGTGGCACAACAATTTGATGATCTGTCCTTCGAATATCTCCCAAGAGCAAAGAATCAGTTTGCTGATGCCCTGGCTACTTTAGCTTCCATGGTCAATATCAAGGGGGGGGGGGGGGGGGGAAGCCATTCGTCCATTGAAAGTTCAGCTTCAGAAACAACCCGCCCATATAATGCACTTGGCTGATTGTAAGCTATGGTTTTGGGATATCAAGAGTTATCTCAAGGGTGGAAGTTATCCGGAGGGATCATCAAAGGTTGATCAAAGGACAATAAGGTAGCTAGCCACGGGTTACATTCTTAATGGAGATATCCTCTATAAAAGAAGTTGGAATGGGATGCACCTAAGGTGTGTGAATGAAGCAGAGGCTAAGCGGATAATGGAAATGGTACACGGTGGTGAATCAGGACCGCATATGTATGGGATCGCCTTGGCGCGAAAAATAGCCAATCTAGGATATTATTGGTCTACCATGAATACAGACTGTGTGGCATTTATGCAAGAATGCCATCAGTGTCAGGTATTTGCTAAGCTGCAGAAGCAACCTCCCATTGCCCTGAATCCAATCACTTCTCCATGGCCCTTCGCTACTTGGGGAATAGATATAATTGGAAAAATATATCCAAAAGCCTCGAATGGACATCAGTTTATCTTGGTAGCAGTGGATTACTTCACAAAGTGGGTTGAAGCAGCTTCCTATGTAGAATTAGACACCAAAAAGGCAGCACAATTTGTCCGAACCAACATCCTTTGTCGGTACGGAACGCCATTTGAGATTATTACTGATAATGGAACTCATTTCCAAGCAGAATTTGCTAAATTCTTGAAAGATAAGAAGATCCAGCATCATAAGTCTTCTCCTTATAGACCTCAAACAAGTGGAGCTGTAGAAGCAGCAAATAAGTCTATAAAGGTGATCATACAAAAAATGATCAAGGAACATAGGGGTTGGCATGAGAAGTTACCACTGGCCTTGTGGGGATATAGAACATCAATTAGAACTCCTACTGGAGCAACCCCGTATTCACTAGTGTACGGAATGGAAGCAGTATTCCCCATTGAACTGGAAGTTCAATCGGCGAGAATAATTCAAGAAAGTCAGACGAATGAAGCTGAATGGATCAGCAATTATCATCATCAGTTGTTGGGTTTGGATGAAAAAAGACTTCAAGCTTTACATCAAATTCATGGGTACCAAAGGCAAATGGCTAGGCATTTCAACAAAAAGGTCAAAAACCGGAAGTTGGAAGAAGGATGTTTGGTCCTAAAAGAAATCAGAGCACCTATCTCAGATCCTCGTGGGAAGTTTCGTCCTCATTGGGCGGGACCCTACATTTTGAAGAAAATACTTTCCGGCGGAGCCGTCATCTTAACTGATTCGGATGGGTTAGAATTCACAAATCCATGTAACATGGATCAGTTAAAGAGATATTATGTATAGAAGCACTCAAAAAGGAACTACATTAGACCTGATTCTCGCAAACTAATTCGAGATATGTAGGCAGCTCTCCTTGAGCACGGTCTAAATTTTAATAAAAATCATTGATTCATTTTTCTTTTGCCAACATAAAAAAAAAGAAAAAAGAAAAGAAAGAAAAATCCCGCTAAGTCGAAAACCCACAAAGGGCAGCTTAGGCAATAGTGGGGCCCGCTAAGTCGAAAACCCGCAAAGGGCGGCTTAGGCAAGAATGGGTAAGAGCTCGCTAAGTTGAAAATTCGAAAGGATGGCTTAAGCAAAAATTAGAGCAAGTAAATAAAGTAGATAATGCTTGGAAAGCAAATAAAAGAGTCATTCATTCCGAAAAGAGTCATTCATTCTAAAAAAGAGTCATTCATTCCATGAAATATCAAACCAATCAAAAGAATCAAACCATAAGTCCAAAAACGTCAAATGAACCAAAAAGGTAAAAACAATCCAAAAAAAAAAGTAGACAATAGAGTCAACCCTAGGGTCTAAATCCTACGCCTCCTACGTGGGGCAGAGTCTTCGGTATCTTCCTTAGCTCCGGAGCTCTCTACAGCATCTATCTTCTCCTCATTAAGAAGAACCACCTCCTCTCCCTCTAGCTCCTGCAGCAATGCATGCCTCCTTGGCTTTTCAATTGGCCAAACTTCGGCTATAAACCAAGTCCTATACTCTGGTGTAGGCTCGACAAGCGAAGGCTCTGCAAAAGGCCTGATCATCTGATGGTTCCTAACCCAAGTTTGAAGAACAGCTCGAGTAACTCCAGGAGTAATAGGGGCAGCAATAGTAAGCCCAACAGGAAGAGGAACCTTCTGATCAATCCCCATCTGCCTAAGCACGCGAGAAGCACTATACCATGTACTATGAGTGAAACCAAGAAGGTAGACATGGTTATGCATTACATTTGCCTCCATGAAGTGAGAAATTCTATACCAGGAGATGTACCACAGCAATTCTTCTGGTCCAAGCTCATACAACCAGATAATCCACCTGGTCATAGAAGGAAAAGAAACCTGGATTCTTCTAGTACGATACTGAGAAGGGTTATAAGTCAAGGTATGGGGAGCGGCAACCACCCGGAGATGGTCTCTCAACCAAACCTAAAAAAAATAAAATAAAATAAGTATAGATCCTTTCTATTTACAAAAGAAAAAAAATGAGAAGAAACAAAAGGTATAACAAAATTACCTGAAGAATAATCGGAGTAACAGTCCAATTTTCAAATCCAAGTGCAGTTCTGTCAAGACTCTAAATAGTCTCAGCCATAATCATACCACCAATGCAGTTAAGTTCTTCCATCTGCCTAATCATGGGGCAAAGCTTTAAATCTCCAAAGCCAGGGTCACGGTTGAAAAGAAACCCAGCTAACAGGCAGAAGACAAAAGCTCGCATCCTATGCTTTAGTTGAATCTCATCTTCAAAATTAGCAGTCAGGAATTCATCAATCAAAGGAAGCAGCATCGCCTTATTCCCATCCACAATCATAGTTTGAGCTTGAGGCCTTGTAAAGTTGAAAAGCCTCTGAAAAGACCCCACATAGCCAACTGGAACCTCATGCCTTACAAGATGGGCATTTGGGTCACATCCAATAATTGAGCAGAATTCCTCAAAAAGATGACACATCTCGTCCATCCGGGCACCAAATCTGAAGACGTGAGCTTGGGGATCCCAAAATCTGATACAAGCATGCAAGAAATCCCAATCTACAGCTACGCCTCTAAGAGTAGCAATAGCTTTCAATCCATATCTTCCCATATTGATCCTTTCAACATTATGGAGGCTCTTGGTCCATTCATGCATCACATGGTTAAAAAGAGGATTCATTGTTGAGGGAAAAATAAAAATCCTGTAGTAAAAAACCTGTTTTCTGGCTTGAAAGTCGTAAAAATATAAGGAAAAGGTGAAAATGCGGGTCTTTTGCACCTTGCTCAAAATTCTTGTTTCTGACGACCACTGAGCCCCATAAATCATTTTTATGGACCCCAGTGGGGGGAAATTGTGAATACTCAAATTTTGAGGCTTCGAAAGCTAATTTCTCCATACCGCAAAATGCCGACTCAGACTAGGTGTCTTTGAAAAAGTTCACCGGAGATATATCAATATGGTACTTGAAATGTCCGGAACGACACGTGGATCGTAGAAATGGTCTCGGAATATTTTTTGGAGGTCCGTAACTCCCAAAAAATCAGTTTGAACGGAAATTGTGCGAGCTGGTGTGTTTTTTTTGGAGGCCGAACCGCCGCGTGCAGTGGTCCAACCACCGTGCACAGCGGTACAACCGCCGCACCAGCGGTCCAACCCTATGCTCAGAGGTTCAACCGCCGCGGTCCAACCGCCGAATTTTTCTTCTGGCAAGTTAACTGCCGTCCACAGCGGTTCAACCGCCGGGACCAGCGGTTCAACCGTCATCCAGGTCCGAATTTGGTCTATTTTCACTATAAATAGCCCCCAGAACAGTCAGAAAAAGGGCCCCGGGGCTTCGTGTGGACGAGCTTCCTACCTTTTTATACTCTTCTTTGCACAAATCTAACCTTGTGCTGCAGGAATCAAGAATCATAATCCAAGGTCCAAGAAAACAAGATCTGGAGCTTCGAAGTGGGAAAATCCTAAGACAGGTAATATTCTAATTCATCCTTTGTCAATTCAAGCATGTCATAAGCATTACACCTTCTTCTTAATTTCTTTTTGGTCAAAGACCTAATCCTTTTAGGTCTAAGGCCTAATTAACTAATCAATCAATCTTTCGGCATTAAGCCATGAATCAATCAATCTTTTTGGCCAAAGGCCTAAAATTTGCATCCTTTTGGTACAAAGTACCTAAATTTCACAATTTTGCACTAAGTGCTAATTAAATCTCACAATGCACAAAGCATACACACACACATGCATGAAGCATAATTCTTATCGCCTTTGAATAGGCACTATCGAACTACATGGGCTTTGATCTCCCATTCAAACGGGGGTATGTAGGCATATTTTGAGATTCACCTCAAATAGCAAGTCCACGATCCACTAACAATTTGTTTGTCCTTTTCCTTAATTTTTTTAGGTTTGTTTCTTCTTTTTTTGCAAGTTAATCAAATGCATGACATAGTCCCCGAATCCTCCTTGGGTTCGTAGATTAGAAACCTTTACATTGGATGCATTATTGGAGTCAAACAAGGGTTTTCTTAGTTTTACCCTTTGAACAAAAAAAAAAGCTAAGTGGCGACTCCCAACAACAAGTGAATGTTCATTCGAATCCTTTTCGGGTGGAATTAAAGGTTCACATATGTATAACCCAACAATCCCAAAACACCTTCCTCTCACCTACCACTTGGCATTAAGGATTTTTTCAAGGGAACTCACTTATTAAATTTTGCAATGTTCATTCCCAAACTTATTCCAACCCTTAAAAAAAGAACAACTTCTTCTATTATTTTGATTTTTCTCTTTTTTTTCATGTTTTATTTATTTAATTTTTTTGTTTTTTTTAATAGGGTTTGCAACTAAAGAAGACAATAATTTGTAATTTTGAACCCACTAAATTTAACCCCATACTTTGTTTAACACAACACTCAATCATAAACGCTCTTAAAATGCTCTTGACCAAATGCAAGGGTAATAGTTAAAACAACAAGGTTCAAGCTAATGGTGTTGTGCAAAAGAAAGAAAAGGAAAAATGAAATAAGCTCAAAATTGGCTAACTAAGGTCGGATATAAGGTTGGTCTTTTTAAGCCAAAATGGGTTCACCTAATTGCCTTAATCATATTAATGCCTAATTAAAAAATTTTTGTAGTCTCAAAATGCATGTCAAAGCAAGTTCTAGCAATTCATCAATCAAAGATGTTTACACACAATAAAGAATAATAAGTTGATGCTCAATTCCTCACTAGTTTAAAGGTGATGCAAAGAATAACCATTAAAATTGACAATAAGTACCAATTCTAATCAATTCTCAAATTCATGCTTCAAAAATTCAAAGGTCATCTATCAACAATCTTATAACAATTGAACTTTTCAAAATTCATTTATTCAAAGAAAAAAATTAACTAAACACAAACTGCACCCCACACTTAAAGATTCACATTGTCCCTAATGTGAGCATGCATAAATTAAAAGAGAGAGTTCAAATGAAACCTAATTTCCATCGTTTCCATATTAGATATGAAGTGCTCCTTCCATCCTTAATGAAATTGTGGCCCATGTTTAAAAGAATGAATAACATGCAACTCCGAAAGGTACCCACAGTATAGAAAACTCTAAATAGCGTCCTTTGAAGAGTAAGGGTCTAAAGGAAACATGTGAAGGTTGTCTTAGAGTGATCCTCCAATGCTATAGGAACTTGGTAAAAATATTTTTCAGTCTGCAACATGGTTATATTCATTTTTTGCTCTCACTCACCACCGAGAGTGGAAGAGATGATCATTAGTTGCATATTGTTCTCCCCAACCAAAACATATGTCAAAAGTTTTGGGATCTTTGTAGGTTCAACCAAGTTTAGTTGAATCTCTTTCTCATCCACTTTAGCTATCTAAAGTCCCCTCTCAATAACCTCATCATTTATGATTAATTTGCTCTCCTCTATTTCTGAATTGGAAATTTTAGGCTCTACTTCCAAGGTCTTAGCCATCTCAAGCTCATCTTCACTATCTTCACTAACTTCTTTGGAGGGCATGTCATAGATTTTATAAATTTTCTCACCTTGTGTCTCATCCTTCAATCTACTTAGAAATGCAATTGGTGGCATATAAGGATTTAGAGGCTCATGCAAATTTGGTGAGGTTGATGCTTCCAAATTTTCCTCCTCCTTCGATTGACTTGGCTCCTCTGTGTTGGGTTGTATCTCCTCGCCATGTTCTTCTTGATTAGTACCTACATCAGAGGAATCACAAACTTTGTTATGTATTACCTTTTCACTCCTTAAAATTGTGATTGCATTGGCTTGCTCTATTTGGCTAGGAGATTTAACTTTTTGGTTTGGTTGGAGTTGATTTGCCAGTTGCCCAACTTGAGTTTTCACCTTCTTCAATGATACCTCTAAAGAATCAAACCTCTTATTGCTCCCTTCCCAATTTTGTGTGCTAATTTGAAGGAAAGCATTCAAATTATCTTCCACTATGGGTTTCTTGAATCGATCTCAATTTTGTGCGCTAATTTGAATGAAGGCATTCAAATTATCTTCCAATGTGGGTTCCTTAAGTTGATCTTGATTTTGTGTGCTAATTTGAATAAAGGAATTCAAACTATCTTCCAATGTGGGTTTCTTAAGGTGATCTTGATTTGAGCATTGTTCTTAAAAGTAATAACTTCTTTGGTAAGGTTGAAAAAGTTGTTGAAGTGGAATTTGTTGCTAGTTTTTCCAAGAAAAATTTGGGTAGTTTCTCCAACTTGGATTATAAGGATTGGAATATGGGTCATTTCTACCCCTTGGCTGGAAACTTTCAAAGGCATATTCTTCCTCTTGCCTCTCTTGGTATTGTTCAAAACCAAATGAACACATAGTTGCACTATGTCCTGCAATGCCACATGCTAGGCATACTTCACAAGTAGGCATAGGTGCTCTTCCTCTTACATTTAGCATCTTAAATTGACTTGTTAATTCTGCTAATTGCCATGCCATTTTAGAATTAGCATTCACATCATAAACTCCCTCGTGCCTTGAAAACTGCATCCTTATAATAAACACTTATTAATTCAAAAATAAACGCTTTAAATAATTAAACAATTTAAATAAAAAAAATATCAAACTACTGACAACAATTGCCTTCCTCTGCAGTGGCGCCAAAAACTTGTTGCGCTCGACTAATTACTACTACAAGCGACACTCACAAGAATACGAGGTAGTTGTAGCAACAGTGATCGCCCCAAGGTTGTCTCATAAGGAAGAAATTATTTTGTAATATTTTGATTAGCAATAAATTTAAAAGAAATAAGAGTGTGATGTGTTGGAATGGTAAAAGAACAATTTAAATCTAAAAGTAATGTGCGTAATAGTTGTGCAAGATTAATACAATTCTAGGAATGGTGCCTAGGGTTGTAGATCAATTTAATCAAACCTTAATTCTCAAATTACCCATTAACATGGCGTTGTATTTTAATTTATTCCTTGAGTTTAATTAGTAATTACCAATTCATTAGTTTTCACATTCATGAATTAACAACAACCAATTGTTTTGCAGTTACAAATTAACAAACCCTAGAACTTATATTTCTAATTCATTCTTAGGGTAGTTGATTGCATAATTCCAATATCAAATTTCACCTCTTGGTCCTTCATTCAATATCTAGAGATCAATAGGTAGCTAATCTATCAACCTAACATTCAATCCAATGCAATCAACCAACAACAAGGTATATTAATGAAAATATCAAATCAAGTCATTCAATCAAATCTACTACAAACCCTAGGCATGAGTAATTTAGCTCATCTTCATTAATTTAAAATAAATATTCATCTCAATATAAATCAAATCACAATTGTACATTGAAATATTAATGTTCTTAACAAACAATAACAATCTAGAAATGAATTAAAAGAGAGAATATAAAAACCCCTTTGAAGATGCTAAGAGTTGAACTACTAGTCTTCCTCCTGTATTCCACTTTGAATGTGATGAAGAAGTAACAAGCCTTCTTCAATCAATGGCTTTCCTCTTGAAAGATGGAATGGTCACTCTCTCAAGCCCCCAACTCCTCAATAAAGCTTTCTTCAAACCCTAACCTTAAAAAGAGCTTGCTCACCCAATTTTATCCCAAACATGTCAAAGATCTTGTTTATGGAAGAAATGGAATATGAAGATGAAGGTGATGTTCTTGGTCTCTCTGGAGACCAAGAACAAGATGATGAACCAAGAGAGAACTCCCCTTTCCTAGTTCCAAAACGTGTATATGTATCCCCTCTCCCATTCTTTTTAATTTCTCAAGACATAACCCATGCCTTGCCAACTCACACACTCCACTTTGTCTCCCACCTTCTCATTATTTAAGTCTTCATCCCATAAATTAGGCAACCTTTTTCTTCTTTTAATATTTCTTTTTAAAAGGTGGAACTTGTTGTCCCCCATTTTGTCCCCCATTTCATGTAAAATAATTGAAAAAATTTTCACAAGACACGGCCAAGTCATGAGTGACTTGGCCGTGTCACTCATTTTCTTATGAACACGGCCAAGCCATGTGGCCGTGTCCATGGCTGCCCAAATTTTGCCTCTTTTCTAAGTGGAACACGGCCAAGGCCTTGGCCGTGTCATGTGACACGGCCAGTGGCTTGGCCGTGTCTCCTGAGTGTGTTCTCCATTGTTTGCTATCTTTTCTTTGATCTTTAGATGGGACACGGCCAATGGCTTGGTCGTGCCTCTTGGGTGTGTCCATTTCTACATTTCCTCCTTGATTCTTCTTTGCTTTATTCAATTGGTGAGACTCGGCCAAGGCCTTGGCCGTGTCATGTGACACAGCCAGTGGCTTGGCCATGTCTCTTGGGTGTGTCTGTCCCTGCCAAAATTTCCTGCCTCTTTCCTTGGATGAGGGACACGGCCAAGCCATGAAGTGTCTTGGTCGTGTCTCATGTTTTTCCACCTTAATAATCCATCAAATTGAATTAAAGCTCCATTGTTTTATTCTTCATCCTGGATCAAATACTTTAAACAAACTTTAAACACAAATTAAAAGAAAAATCAATCAAAAGCCAATAAAATCACACTAAACATAAGCACATAGTTGATCCAAAAAACCATTATGGCTAGATCAATTCTTGTCATATCCTTTGCTTCCCAAACAAAATAGTAAAAGAATTCCTTCAATAGTTGTACCAAATCTCATTTATCATGGTAGGATGATGTAATATATGTGGCTTTTGGGCTTTCATTAGTGCCAAGTTTTATTAATTCTTTTTATTCTTTTATTTCATTTATTATTTTTTCATTGTTTAAATCAACCGAAGAGCAAAGAGAGTAATCAAAAAAAAGTAAACTCTTTATTGAAGATAAAATTATCAAATACAAATTAATAATCAAAAGAAAAATTGCAAGGAAATTTAGATTGGATTTCAAAACTTAATTCTAGGACCAACTGGATGGAACCTAGTTTAGAAAATGAACCTTAGGACTAACTAGATAGAACCTAATTTATAAAGTGGCCTTAGGACTAAATGGATAGAGTCAAATTTAAAAAGTGGCCTTTGGACTAGCTGGATAGAACCTAATTTAGAAAATGGCCTTAGGACTAACTAGATACAATCTAATTTAAAAAGTGGCCTTGGGACTAACTAGATAGAACCTAATTTTTAAAGTGGCCTTAAGACTAAATGAATAGAACCTAATTTAGAAAGTGGCTTTAACACTAGCTGGATATAACCTAATTTAGCAAATAGTCTTAGGCCTAACTAAATAGAACCTAATTTAGAAAGTGACTTTAGGACTAACTAGATAGAACCCAATTTAGAAAATAACCTTAGGACTAACTAGATAGAACTTAATTTAGATAAAATGGCCTTAGGACTAACTGGATAGAACCTAATTTAGAAAATGGTTTTAAGTTAAACCCTAATTTCAAAAATGAATTTGGGAGACAACTGTATGAAACCCTAATTTAGAAAACAATCTTGGGAGACAACTAGATGAAACCCTAACTTGAAAGATAATTTAAAATAATCTTAGTAGACAAATGGATGAAACCCTAATTTGAAAAATAATTTTGCGAGACAGCTGTATGAAATCCTAATTTGGAAAATAATTTTGGAAGACAACTGGATGAAACCCTAATTTGAAAAATATTTTTGAGAGACAACTGGATAAAACCCTAATTTGAAAAATATTTTTGAGAGACAACTGGATAAAACCCTAATTTGAAAATTGATTTTGGGAGACAACTAGATGAAATCCTAATTTGAAAAAATAATTTTGGGAGACAACTGGATGAAACCCTGATTTCAAAAATAATTTTGGGAGACAACTAGATAAAACCCTAATTGGGAAAATAATTTTAACTTGGAAAGGTTTGATTTTAACTTTAATTTATTAGGTTAATTTCAAAGATTAAATGATAATCTTAAAAATTAGGGTAAACCGATGAATTAAGACTTAAATTTTGAAAATTAAATAATGATCTTCAAAATTAGGGCAAAGAAATGAACTTTAATTGAGTTTTGACAATTCTTACCTTTTTCCTTGACGGCCTGCTTGGTGGAGGCTTGACTGACTCAAGTATAGCTGTGGAATCCATAAAAGGAGGTGATGGAACTCAAAGCTTAAAAATTCCTCATTGTCTAATTACAAGACAAAGAGCCAAAAAGATAAAGGAAGCCTTACAAGCTTATGTGCAAAGATTCATGGTTAGAAACATAGAGCCATATGGACTAGGTAGAGGCAGAGAGAAGTTAACCATCTTGTTGGAGGCCAAGGATGATGGAGGCTTGGGATTACTTATTTATTTTAGCCCAACTAGATATTTAATATTACCATTTTATTATTAGTTATTTATAAGACTTATGTTATTTGGATGACATTTAATAATTGGATATTATTTATATGCCCATAATTAGTTATTTGGGTTTTGTTGTTTAAGCCCAGAGTTGTTAGCATATTATTAGGTTATTTTAGTTGGATTAGTAGGGTAAGGGTGGAGGTATCTATGTAACCAAATACCCCGTTATTATTGTTACCTATTTAAACCATCTTGTATCTCCTTGCAAGAGGTCAGACATTATTTTGAATAAAATTCATATTTGAGAGATCAACTTCTCTTGTTATTGATTTACTTATGAGATCAAGGTTTACTACAACAAAGTTAACCACTTTGAAGTATATAATTCTAAGGTTCTGTTTCATGGGTTGGAATTGGATTAAGGACTTGGAAATGATCTAATTTGGCTTTCCAAGTAGTCGCTTCCAAGAATAAAGGTGAGTGGGTTTCTAGTCCATATACTAGGGGTTTGCATCATTTAGTGTGTGACCATATCTTAGTTCCACCTTGGGTTGGATTTTATTTTAATAAGGATGTAAAATAAAATAAAAGGTAAGGCTATGGTTTTGCTAATGAAGCAATTTGATTTTATTTAGTGTAAGGAAAACTAAACCAAAAGGGATCAAGCATGCAAGCTAGATAAGGAAGTTAACTTTAGGCAGTTCTTTATAAGGAAGAGAGAACCTTTTTTTCTTTAAAAGAAGAAAAAAGAGCCAACTAGCAAATAGTTAATTCTTGGTTGCAAGGTGTGTGGAAAATGGGGAGTTGGAGGCCTATTTATAAACTTTTTAGAGGCTAAAATTGAAAAAATTTGAAGGATAAGGCCTATACATTACAAAATTGGCCTATTGCGGCACATTTTTGGCTCAGTGCTACCTCACAACACACCGCCCAGTGGGCCCATTGTATTATCGTAATGGGCCTGTTGCTGTATAATAAATTTTTGGAGGCTTGTTCTCTCTCATCTGACATTCATTTTGAGTGATTCAAGTAATATTGTGATCGTAATAGACTATATTTTAATTTTAGGATGAAAACTTTTGGGCTCACATTCACTTAAAAAGTGTTCTATTTATGCATCAATTAAGGTGAGATATAGTATATGTTAGAAACTTGGATACCTTAAATATTGTCGAAATAGCTATGTATCTTTCATTGTTATTATATTACCCATTTTTTCCTTCATTATTATTTTCCTCATATTGTTTATTATTTATATTGTCAAATAATTACTTGAATGATTGTTATTTTCCCATATATATTGAACTAGTTGAATTGTGACAGACCCTTCTAGTCTAACTCGTTCATGATCTATTAAGCAATTACTTATATCAAACCTCATATTGACAGAGGCCTAATTCTAATGGGGGCTTCATACCATTGGTTTGTGTGCTTACATATATTGTATTATTAAAAAGGGAGAAGTTGCTGCTCTTATTATTGATTATTGTTTATTGTTTACTGGTGACTATTCTATTAATATGAATTATGTATTCTTTGGTTCACTTGTTGAGAACCATGTTTATTGCATTGAGTCCAATGATACTGTTAATTGATGACTCTGAACATTTGAATTAAACTCCAAAATTATGTTATATTATCTCTGAGATGAACTCTTACATCATTTTATTCTACGGATTATAGGTATTAGTGGTGTAAGCCCACCAACTTATTAAACATTCTTCTTCCTCAATAAGCTTATTATTATTATTATTTGGACTAGTAGCAAGGAGCTAGTCTATTTTCATATTTTCTCCTATTTAACAACTAATCATAGAGCTATGTAGTTACTTATGGGATTAATGCAATGGAATTATGAACTATTTTAAGGAAGTGTGTCTCTTTATATTTATATATTGGATGATGTATAAAAATGAGTTTAGTGTTGAGGCTTATTCATTAATAGTGATGTTGGCTTGTTTAATTGCACAGTATTAGAATAAGAATTTTTAATTGGCTAGTACATTCCCACACCCCTAGAAATAGACTTGATGCTATGACACACAGAGAAAAAGAAAATCAAATAATGGATAGAATCAAATTAAGTCCAAGACCATTGGAATACATCCCACTACCATGGAAATCAAAATGACACTGGAATTCCATTTGATTTATAGATAAAAGAGGGTAGAAGGCATTTCAAGAACACAACCGTGGCTTCCTATTCTCATGATCATGGACACCGACAATAATCTGGATGAAGTACGCATTTCAATGGTCAAGAGAGGTAAAGGAGAATTTACATCCATGACTATGGGACCTGATTTCCACAAACATGGAAACCAAAAAAATTATGTATAGTGGTGGAAACAATGAGGAAGATTGGTCAATTAAGCATCCACGATTGTGGGGTTAGATCCCATGATCACGGTTTCAAATTTATATAAAAACTAATCTTATTCTCTTTCCTCTCATTTTTTAAAACCCTAGCTACCCAAACTATCACTCTCTTACCCTCTCCACAGATTCTCAATCTAAATCTATCCTTTCTTCAATTTTTTCCATAAAACTTCACATCTTCTCCATAAAAATTCAAGTTTATTATAGAAACCCCAAATTGACACCCTTCTGCAACTCTTTTCAATTGCTAAAGTTTTGTCAAGCTCGATAGTTTTTAATTATCGAGCTCAAAAATCATACAAAATTATAGAAGGTTGCATATGAGCCAGGTGCACTGAACTTACTAAGATTCTAACACACGAGAATTAATTACCGAGCTTGATACTTATCATTGTCGAGCTTAACAATTATGAATTTTTGATAGAACTTGTCGTCTATAAAAGGTAGCCACCATCATCTGTCTTTGGGGGTTTGAATCTCAACCAATTAGAAGCTATTCTTCAATAAAAACTAACCAATAGCAAGCTTGACAAGTGGACTATCAAGGCCAATCATCAAAATCAAAAAGAGATCTCCAAAAATAGGTATATCTTTAAGTTTAACATGAATTGATCATCATATCTCTTATCCCTATTAAAACATTTAATATAGTAAATTCACGCTTGATTAAAAAGAGAGATGTTTTGAACTAATCATTTACAACCAGTTTTGGGATAAAAAATAACATTTTAAAATTAAGTATACAAGTTTCCTAAAGACCTAAAGAAATTCAAAGACCTTTTGAGAATCTAACGACTTCTTTATAAGACAAAATGATTGAAAGGCAAATAAAAACAACCGGAAAAGGGATTTTATGAATATGTATTTGCTAGAAAATAACTTGAAGGGACTTTGCCTTAAGTTTTAAGAAAATACCATCAAGCTCGATAGTTTTTATTATCAAACTCGATAGTTTTTTTTATTAAAATGAATTCAGAAACATTATTTATCTCCTTTAAATTGATTCAATATCTTATGTCTTGATAATCTTAGGATTATCAAGCTTGATAATTCTCAATGATATTTCTTTCACTTCTTTTATCTATTATTATCTTTATGCTATTACTTTATTACATTATATGTTACTTCTATGTTCCATACACATTGTCATCATGATCATGCATATTCATCTAGCTCTAATATATACAGGGCCTATGTAATTTTCCTTTTTTAGAAAGTGAATAGGATTTGTTTAAAAGCCATGTAAATAATTAATTTTCTTTTATTTTTAGTATTATTTGTCTGTAAGGGCATGTTTCCACACTGGTGGGTGCCCATAATGTATTTTTTGTAAAATGATGCATCATTTGCATGATGCTATATCTTATTTGCGATGGATATTTTCATTTTATGTAAATTGGTACTTCTTTAACATTCCAAGAGATTTTAATCTACTAATAATTGAATCATAGAACCTTTGGATCAGGTGTATGTAAATGGTGGGAAGAGAATCATGTCTTTTCTTGACATTTCCATGCATACCTAACTTCCCGGACTAAGGAAAGGGGGATTATGGATTCCTTATGGAATCAAGAGTATGCTACCCCTCTGATTATCTTTTCCTAGTCCAAAATCAGGTGGCAGATCCATTCTCATTGGCTTTAGCCTATCAGACCCCTGAGGTAGAGAACCTAACAATGTTAAGGCCATAAAATTTATTTTTCCAAAAAAACCAAAATATGAGCATGGATAGACCAAGCGCTCATAATGGCGACTCCACTAGGGTCTCCAATGAGAAGTTGATTTCATTGATTCATATATTAGTTTATTGTTAATCCCTAGGAATGTTAAATTTTTTGCATTGCAATAGTTGCATGGTGTGTGTGCTTTAGGTTAGCCCAAATTACTCTTATTATATGGTGAAAGGGATACCATATGCTTCACTCAAGATATGGAGAATGGACACTACATGACCAGTTGCATGCCACATACCTTTAGGTAAATTTTACTATAGGAGCCTAAGCCTTTTACCCTATACCAAAGCACATGTGGGAAACATAGCAACCGTTAGAAAATCGAGAAGAATCTGCAACCCTTGCCGCAGCGGAAAACAAAAAAATTTCTTTCGATTTACTCACAGGATCCATGTGATCCATTCAGTTCGATAAAAGAGATTCGAAACTAACCTTTTTGTGTAGCTTCAAAACAATTAACAGATGCTGCCTTCTGAAGACGAACACCCTCTAACGAAGTCCACACAAACGTACACCGTTCTGAGTGCTAGCTCACCAACGGCAGTGGCTGAACTTTTTGCAAAAACGAAACTAGGGTTTTAAGTTTTTCCTCTTCTTCCGTTTTCTTTCAAAACGAATAATCATAATATCATCAAGGCCTCCAGTCCTTTTAAAACCCTAACTGTCCATATCCTATATGGACCCACGTCTTTTATTATTATTATCTAATAATAATTATTATAACAATATTATTATTAATATCTAATAATAATAATAATACCAACAACAATAATAAAAATTTAATTATTATTATTTTATGTACAGCCTACGTTCTATGTGTGTGACCCGATAGGCTCATATTAATTGGTAGTGTATTTCAATCTCTATTGAAATGCACAAATCATAATTGGCCTCTAGCAAGACATTACGACTACCCAATTAATCATGAGAATCATCATAAATGAAAACCTGAAATAGTACATGCATTAATCCCTTTATCACACGATATCTAGTTTGAACATAAGTCATAGTAAATGTCATACTTATATTGTCCAAACTTATGATTACTCGATCTCCAAGTTAACTGATAAACAAATAAGATTGATCTTATATCAACTTATTTGAGCACGGCCATGCATTTCTCAGTTACACTTATCGAGGGGCCCAGAAGATATCTCTCTCATAGAGAGGGACAAATTCCATCTTGATTATTCATTTTTCTCTACATAATTTATACCATGTTCAAGCATAACCTTTATAATTATCTAGTTACAGATAACGTTTGATCATGTCAAAACATAATATTTCTTATGTTGGAAACTATGACAATCTCAAGTCAAAGGATTAAATGAAAACTATTATGATATACACTTATGACATTAAACCATGAAGTGATATCTATGTGGGTCTATCCGATACACTATTCTCTAACATGTATCCATAATATTGATTTGTATCTTCATACCTATAATCATCTTATGATTATCAAATCAATATTACACTAGTTATATTTATTATTATCTCCATAACAATAATAAACCAGGGATATAATCATTATTATATATAACATGCAAACATAACAATGATAATAAAAACGTCTTTATTAATAACAAAATGAATAACATTAAGGTCCAAATCAATGACCTAGGGCATATACACTAACAGCAACTTCCCCTAGGATTAGCTTAATGCTTGTTCTATAATTGATAAATTTTTCATCTTTCCTAATAAGAACTATGTTTTGCTTTTTTTAGCAAAATTTTGGTTTATCTTTAAAGATAGAAGGATTATCAATCATAGACCTTTGATGTGCATTTAAACTCGAAGAACTTCCCTTTTGATATAGCCTAAAGCATTAAACAAACTCTTTTTTTTAGTGTTCACTCTTTGAAATTTGGCTTGTTTAAAATAACGTAATACAAAATGGTTAAGTTCTAAAGAGAGTTATAAGATTATACAACACAGAAGGAGCACCTCGATGGCAATTTCTATAAACAAAAATCCTAGGAGAAGGGACTCACTCTGAATACGTGTGTGGGAGTAGTGAAAGGATTTGGTAGCATTGGAAAAATCTTGCTCTCCAGGTATGCATCTTTCTATTCTCATTTCATATGCATACATACCATCAAGCATTTTCATCTATTTTTTGGTTTTCAAACCTAGATTGCTCTAGCATAGAAGCAACATATAACACCATTTCTAGGGATACTACATCTTTGGTAAACTTAGTCAAATACATCACAAATAGCATGAAAGAAGGTAAGATCAAGGCTTTGATAGGCTCTGAGGTAGCTAAGTTGAAAAACCAAATGGCCCTAGTAATAAGGATGTTGCAAAATATGAGCGCATCTACCAAACCTATGGAAGGACTTGCTAGTAACTCTAAAAAGAAGGGAAAGAAGATAGCAAGAAAAGAAAATAATGATTATGAGATGTATGATGACGTGGGGGAAGAATATGATAGAGGAGAATCGAAGAATGTTGAACTCAAGAAAGAAGTATCTGATTTTGAAAAAGACATATCTGAAAGGATAGAGAATCTAAAGAAAAAGTATCAAACCCCTACTGATGAAATGACCAAATTGGACAAAATGTTCTTAGGAGATGAGGTCTTGCCTCCCAAGTTTAAAATGCCTAATATTTCCAAGTTTGATGGAACTAGTGATCTAGAAATTCATATGAGCCAGTATGTGACCATTATAAAAACTACTCTTGCAACCAATGAGTAGATCTTAAAATGGTTTTGCTTGTCTCTGATAAGGAATGCTACTTGCTAGTATACATTAGTTGACGTATCCACTAAAGGCAATTAGAAGCTTCTTCACACTTCTTTCATCAAACAATATGGGTACAATATTGACATGGAAGTATCTTTGATTAAGTTGGAAGTGATAAGGCAAAACCAAGATGAGAGCTTCTCAGATTATATCAAAAGATAGAGAAGTACAGTAACACTTGTCCAAGATAGGCCATCAAAGAGGGATTAGATCAAGTTGATCATAAACGGTTCAAATTTTAAGAAGAAAATGAATTATACTTTGGTAAGGGACTTTCAAGACCTCTATGACCTGAGAATCTAATTGAGGAAGTTAAAAGAGAAGAAACCCAATACACCACACAAAAAAGAACAGTTACCAGTCATGTACCTCTAATTACAAGACCTATGAGATCAATGCAGTGGCCACCTGAAGATAATTCTCAGACCTTGGTAGATCCTTATCTCAAGTATTTAACTACCTAAAAAGACAATGACTCCTCCTACCTTTAGAACCAAAGCCTTTACCTACCCAATTTCCAGCAAACTGAAACTCAAATGCCTTTTTCAAATTCCGCCAAATGCACGAACATGATAACGACCGTTGTATGCGCTTGAAACATGAAATTTAAAACCTTATAGATAGTTGAAAAATTGCTAAACCCTTCAAGCTAAATACCAAAAACAACCCCTTATCCATATACAACAATACACCCCCTACCATTCAAATCCTTTATAGAGACTAAGTTAAGTGAAGAAACTGTGATGGCTTCCTTTCAAGATATTGAATAGGGAAATTCCCATAAGGAAGTAGACTTTTGTATGATGCATAATTTCTAAGAGATGGTCGACGTGTAGGAAGCAATGCCTTTGAATGAAGATTCTTTTTGGGTAAAAATGAACAAGGGG
The DNA here is from genome assembly GCA_947685225.1 of Garcia nutans. Taxonomy (NCBI): domain Eukaryota; kingdom Viridiplantae; phylum Streptophyta; class Magnoliopsida; order Malpighiales; family Euphorbiaceae; genus Garcia; species Garcia nutans. The sequence continues at coordinate 35,243,980 of CANTUV010000013.1, forward strand.
GATTAGGGACAAAATACAATATCAAGTATGCCTTATGCTAGAAAGACAGAAAAAGAGAGAATAAAGAAGGATTACGAGGACAAAGGAAAGTGTACGGTAGTTGAAATAGAAGGTGATGTTGTTCTAAAATAGTTAAAGAGAATGCAAGCAAGTGTGAGAATATGGGACTTGTTGATATCCTCATATAAGCATAGAGAAGCTTTGGCAAAAGCCCTTGACAACATGCAAATTTCATCTCTCGCAACACTGAAGGAGGTAATTGAGATGGTAGCAACAAAAGAGTGTAAGAGGGTGTTGTGTAAGGAAAAATCCCAAATTATCCTACTCTTATAAAGACCTTCATGAAGATGGCAAGAATCATACTCTTCCATTCATCAAGATTGAGATAAGGGGAAAGAGGATAGCTTGTGTTACGGTTGATGATGGGTCAGCTATTAATGTCTTCCTAGCAAAAATGTTACCTAAATTATCCTTGATAACTGATGATCTGCCTCCAACTGAGATGGTCATCAAAGCATGTGATAATTCTAAGAGGCCCAAACTATGAACATTCTCCATGGTCATTACTGTAGGATTGATTAAGTCAGTTATAGAATTCATGGTACTTGAAATCCTAGCTACCTTTGCTATGCTTTTATGAAGACCATGGTTCCATCCATTACGGGGAGTTCTATCCACCCTATACTAGAAAATTAAGTTTCTAGTAGGTAACACAATTGTATCAATTGATACCGAGATCAATGAGGTAGTTAATGCCCTATTTGATACCCAACCAATGGCCATTTTTGAAATTTGTATGGATCATCACCTACTATGGAATCTATCATGACGAAAATGGGATATTTGCCTAGATTTGGCTTGGGAAAGAATTGATATGTGGTTTCATAATTTCCTGAATTTAAGAGCCAGACTATGAGGTTAGGACTAAGGTATAAAGGCAACAAAGGGACAGTTATGGAAAAGGGTAAGAGCACCCTGCTGGAATGGTTTGTATGTAGCACCCCTTGATAATTCTGTTAAGAACTACCAAGAGATGTCATACAATGCTTTTACACCTTTTTCATTACATTCTTAATAAATACTAATTCTAATGTCAATAAAAATTTTGGTACAGTCTCCCCTAAAATTTGATACTGCCAACATCTTCTCCAAACAAAATACAACCTGCAGAAGAAAACACCCCAATATTTCATGCATTCAACCTCTTCTCTAATCTCATTAACTTAATTCAAATTCTTTTTATCAATATGTTTGCTTATTAGACATACTCAAAATTTATCATAATATACTATAAAACCATATTTTGAAACAAACTTACAAAATATAACTCATAACTACAAAGTATACAAAATCTCTAACTACCCACAAATATACAACTGCCATTTAAAATTCAAACACTGCTATGTGAACTGAACATAATACATTATTCAAAATTCTTCATGTAACACCTTCTGTGATGTAGTTGATCTAGAACTTTAAAATCCCAATCTACTAGATTTAATATGACCGTCTGATATGTGCATCAAAAATAAATCTAACATGCTAAGCAATTTCTTAGTGGTGCTTACATATTCATAATTTCTCAAAAGTTATAACATAAAGGAAATATTTGCCATAATAGATGAAAATAAAATCAACACTTTGAACAATAAGGTAAATTAATAAATAATTTAATCCATTGAATTCAAAACACTTATTTAATTCATAATAAGCTTCAAATTTTAAAGTAAATTAAAAAGGAAGTAATCACTTTGTAGTCAGTTGTTAAAACATTATTAACTAAGATAAAAGTTTCATATTACAATCACATTTTCACACTTTTTTATAAACATTTACATTGCACTTTGCTCATTTTCATTAAATTTCATTTAATTTTTTTGCCCTCATATACTAATTTTAAAATCCTAGATTGTAATAACGAGTCACTAATAGCAAGTAAATGCTCACTGTAAAGAATATGACCAATGGCCTACTGATGGCACAAGTGTCCACTATCACTGATGACACAAAGTGTCTACTAATAGCACAAGTGTCTACAATCACTATTGACACAAAGAGTCTACTAATGGCATAAAGTGAACAGTAACACTATGAATGCCCACCCTTTGGCTAGCCATTCAATATGATAACTAGGTTCTTTATCAGTACATTTGGGCACTTTAATTATTTCCCCATTCCAAACAAATTTTCAATTATGTAAATTTTGTTAAAGCGTTACTTTCAAGTAAGCACTGCTTTATTTTCTCATTATTCGGTTAAATAATTTGAATATCCATTTTAGCATTCAATAGTCTTTACTTTAACTATACATGTATAGAAATACTTCATAAATTAAATTCAAACACATTGCCTTTAATACATTTTCGCCAAACATATTATAAACAATCTCTTAAATTCTAAAACCCTAAACTTACATAACCTTAAATTTAATACTTTGAAAGTTCAAAATTTTCTTTAAGCTTAATTTTTGATTAAAAACTACATAAATATGCTTTTTCTTAATCAATTATGAATTTAAAATCAGTTTTCTTCAATGATTATTTCTATAACTATTTTTAAATCCCAAATTTACCAAAACCATAATTTAACACTTTTATGGACCAAAGCTTATTCTAACTATAATTTTAGGTTACCAAGTACACAAATACTCTTTACTTCACTCTTTTATAAATTTATAATCAATTATTTCACTAACTAATTCCATATTCAATTATAAACCCTAAACTTTCTATAACCATAAATTGAATCTTTTAAGAATCAAAAGTTGTTTAAACCTAGTTTTAACCAAAAACTATACATATTCACTTACAATTATTCAAAAATGGATTATAATCAATTTTCTTTCCACTTTATTCCATACTCTAATTTTCTCTCTTAACAAATTCAATTAACAACTTTCGTCACAAAAATTCAGTTAAAGTAGTGAAATTAAGTTCCATAATCCATGAAAATCAAAAGAAAATAAAATAATAGCAAATTATGAATAAACAAGCACTAACCTCTTTACAAAGTAACACTGTCTCTCTCTTCCTCAATTTTCCTTGAATATTTGGTGATGATTTTAGTGTGTCTAACCTAATCTAATGAATTCTACTAAAACTTTTGAGTTATATGTGAATTTTCCTTGATTTTTACTTGGGTTGATGGAAGAATATGAAAGAAGAAGAAATTTGGCTATGGAAAAAGAGAAAGGCTGATTTGGGATGGGAGGAAGAAGAAGAAAAAAAAATCTATTTACATATATATATATATATATATTATTAGGGTTTTGATTCCATAAGATGCTCACATCATAACTTCGGTATACCTACTTTCTTAAATTATTTCTAATCCGACTTTTAATTCCATAAAGCCATAAAAATAACTAATTTAATTATTTTAAAGCTCTACTACCCATACTTCTAATCACAATTTCAATAAAATTTGATTCTAAGGTCATAGGAGCATTTTTGTAAAATTTTACCGCTTAAAGATTCTTTTTCAAAAATACTGATTTTATCAATATCCGGATTTAACTTTTAATTTTTTTAAGGTTTAACCAACATCATTTTTTCATCTATTTCAAATACCCAGATCACTCACAATATTATACATAGTTCAATATCTATATAATTCAGAAAATCACTGCTTAAAATTTTCAGACATTACATTATAAAGGCATTAGAACTGGGGCCATTTGATTAAAGACCAAAGCCTATCATTGTCATGGGGAAAGAGCTACCAAGATTAGAGATCTTCTATGATGTGGTGCATTTGGTCAAAAGCAAACTAGTCAAGAGATATGAGAAGATCAAAGAGATAGCAAATCAGAGGATTGAGCTTACACCCCTTGATGAAGAATTAAAGTTGGTCACGGAGCTGGTAAAGGATCAATTTAAAGACTTCTTTTATTTTCACCTCAGTGATGATGATGTTTTCTTTCTTTCTAATTTGTTTACTAACAATAATGTTTTTGTTTCAAAAGTGAATTTAATAAAATCTTATTTCACTTACTTGTGTGATGTTTCTACTAATGAATTAGTTTATTCTTGTGATTTAGCAAGCATATTCAATATTAATTTTGTGCATACTACATCATTAAACCTTGGAACAACAAAAAAGCCTCAAACATAGGCATTGTGGCTTACTTGGTCTAGTAGAAATCTAGGGATTTGAAAATATTTTTTGAAGGTTTGAAAAGGTGTTTGCTTGGACATATGAAGATATTCCAAGAATTGACAAAGATATAGCTAAACAAAGAATCATGACTTATTCCCACATGAAGCCTATTAAATAGAAATTATGAATGTTAAGACCAGAATAGGCTACACAGGTAAAGGAAGAAGTTGAGAAGTAGATTCAGACAGGGGTTTTAGAAGTGGTAGATTACCCACATGGATAGCCAACATTGTACCTAATCCTAAAAAGGATGGAAGGGTGAGAATGCATGTAGATTACATGGATCTAAATAAGGTTTCCTTGAAAGATCATTTTTCACTTCCCCACATAGATGTATTGATTGACAGTGTTATTTCTAGTGTTATGCATTCTTTCATAGATAGATTTTCTGGATACAACCAGATCATGATGGCAAAGGAAGATTAGAATAAGATTGCCTTTATCATAGAATAAGGAGTTTATTATTATCGGGTAATGCCTTTTGGTTTCAAGAATGCAAGTGCGACTTACCAAAGAATGGAAATGGCTTTATTCAATGACATGATCCATAAAGAAGTCAAAGTATATGTAGATGACATGATCATCAAATTTGATACTCGAGAAAAACATCTGCAAAACCTAGAAAAATTCTTTGAAAGGGCTTTGAAGTATAATATGAGGTTGAATCCAAAGAAATGTATATTTGGGTGACTTCTAGAAAAATGTTAGGCTTTTAATTAGCTCTTGAGGATAGAAATTGATCCATATAAGGTAAAGGCCATTTGGAAGATGTCAATTCCCAAAAATGAGAAAGAAGAAAAGGGTTCTATAGGATGACTTCAGTATGTCAGTTGGTTTATTACCTGATCGACCGCCATATGTGAACCAATATTTTGGTTAATAAAGAAGAATCAACCCATTGTTTGGATGGAATGTAAAAGGTTTTTGAAAAGGTCAATGAGTATCAACTCAATCCACTAGTATTAAGACCTCTGCAACCTAATAAGGCTCTGATCCTGTATTTAGCTATTGAAGAAAAATCCATTAGAGCTATATTGGCACAAGTAGGCGAAGATGGGGTGGAATTTGCAATTTATTATTTGAGTCGCAAATTACTACCCTATAAGGTATAGTATACAATCATCTGTGTAGTAATCATTTGGGCATTGAAGAAACTTAGGCACTACTTTCAATCCTATAAGGTCCAAATAGTCTCCAAAATGGACTCGATGAAGTATCTTCATGGAGTTCCCTCATTGATAGGAAAATATGGAAGATGGTTAATATTATTAGAAGAATTAAACATAGAGTATGTCACTAAGAAATCTATCAAAGGAAGGGTAGTAGCTAAGTTTCTGTCATAACATCCTCTATCTGAAAGGGATGAAATCAATGTGGAATTTCCTAATGAAGATCTATAAGCATTAGAAGTATAAGAATTGGTAATGTATTTTGATGGAGCTATAAATAAGAAAGGATTCAGACTAAGGGTAATCCTTAAGGCACTTGGGGGAGAACTCATTCCTCTAGCAAAGAGACTGAACTTCAAAAACACCAACAATGTAGCTGAGTATGAAGCTTGCATCTTTGGGTTGGAAATTTTGGCTATACTGGGAGTGAAAAGGGTACTGTAATATCCTCATTTATGCCCTAGAAGTTTTGAGTATGTTGTTGTTATTGTGGTTGTTGATATATATATTGGGAAGTGAATGTTTGTGCATATATGTGTTAAATTGTAAGAGAAAAGAAATGGGAAGAGAATGTATATGTATATGTGTTTTGGAGAAGAAATTTAGGGTTTAGAGACAAATGTATATGTTGTTTATATGATGATATAATTAACATATACATTGGTCAAATGAAGAGTCAAGGTGATGGTTAAGTGGAAGAAGATATTTTTGGTTGTTAATGAAATTACTATAAAGGGCTTATATGAGACAAAGAGTTAGTTATATGGTTAAGGGTGTTTTGGTAATTTTCCTTGTAAGATGCATGGTGGAGATTAAAAGAAGAAAAGGTGTTTGACTTGTGCATTTTCTTCTTTCTTTCTTGAAGTGGCCGGATTCTCCATAGACAAAGAGAGAAAGAGAGGTGATCTTGAGGTTTGAAGCATTTTGAAGAAGGAAGCAAGGGTTTTGGTTAAAGATTTGTGGATTTCTTCATTTGAGGTAAGATCTTTTCTTTAATTTCTTCAATTCTTTTGAAGTGGTGTGAGAAAGGAATTAGGGTTTGTTGGTTTGATGATGAGAAGTTGAGTTGGTGAAGGTGTTGGAAGTGATTGTGTTGAGTAAGAGTTGTGTTTAGTGAAATTGTTTCTGTTTTACAATTAGTAAAGGCTGTGATTTGTATGATTTTTAATTAATTATAGAAAAATGTTCTTGAAGTGAATTTTTGATATGTTGTGCCTCTATGAGTGTAGAATGACTGAAAAATATGTTGATTCGATTTTGGAATGGTTATGAGTTTAGAAAGATTATTTTTATTAGACCTGTTCCAGCAGGTACCTTAACTGAGACAGCTATACTTCGGGATTTTTAATAAAATGTAGAAAAATCATATCCAGTCGAATTTTGGATATGTTGTTGCTTAGTGAGTCTAGTATTTGAGAAAAATAATTTGGAACCACGTTGATTGAATTTGATTTATGGAATTCACAAAGTTCAGAACTGCTGCCAGGATGCAGGGCAATTGGGGCAGTCTGGTTAGGTGAACTATTTGACCAAGATTTTGTGTTCAGTTTGATCTGAAATTTTAAAGGAATGATTTTTAGATACAAAACTAAATTCTGTAAAAATTTTAGAATTTTTAGTCAAGTAGATTATTTTATACAATTTTTCAAAATAAGGATAAAATGGAGTTTAAAACCAGAATGTACTATTCATATGAATCATATCAATTGTTCTTTGCCCTAATTGCATTGTTGAGATTGAACAATGTTATGTTATGCATTGTGAATGGTTATGTGTTTCATGAATAATATACATTGAAATTGAAATGATAATTCAAATAAGACATGATATGAGGCAATGCCATTGTGATTGGCTATGATGATGATATTGAAAGAAAGAAGGCATGTTTGCCTAAATGTGATGAGAATTTGAGAATGGAAATGGTAACTATATAATAAATGAATTGTTTGTTTAATATGTTATTCAGTTTCAGAGTTCTGGATTTGGGTGGCATGCCTAAGAAATGATAAAAGGTAACAGTCTTGCCGGGTTGAGGATCTCCTCATATGTGTTGAGTTGATGATCCAAGAGACTGGGTCTGTTACACTATGAGATATATGATTTGTAACAGTCTTGCCGGGTTGAGGATCTCCTCATATGTGTTGAGTTGATGATCCAAGAGACTGGGTCTGTTACACTATCCATGGATAGAGATACATGTATATACATTGCCTACGGGCGTGATTATTGTGACTATGAACCAAAGCAGTAACTCTGAACTCTGAATATCATATTAAATACTTGTTGGGCCCATAGGTGTCAGGGTTATATGAATGTCCTAAATAATGTTATGAGTTAATGAAATGAGATGTTGGTTATTGAGTATGATTGATTAATGTTGAATGTGGAAAGATGTTGAAATGTGGTATGCTCATATGACTATGATTTGTGAAATGCATAATTATGTGGTTAACTTTATATTTATGATATTGATCTTATCAATAACATATGTGGCATTGCATTACATTAAAGCATACCATTAGCATGTTTTATCTTACTAAGCCGTTGGCTTAGCGCGAATGTGATTCTTCGCGCAGGTGACAAGGAAGAACCAGAGAGTTCCTCTAGGCCGAGTCGAGCCTAGATTTTGAAGAGTGAATAGTGGGCTTTAAGATCGAAGACTGACTGCCAAACATGTATAAATTTTATGTGTTGTAAAACTTGAGTTTTGATGTATATGAATTTGTAAATATTGTTACTTTCCGTTGCATAGTGAACAAAGATTTTATCTGCTGTATTTCATAATAAACCTTTACTTTATTTTGTACTAGAAGTGTAAATCCTTTTTGCAGGTTGTAGTTGAGGTTATAAGGGGGATTTATTGGAAGTGTACTGAGAATGATTTTGTTTGCATTGGTTTGTGTAAAAATGTTTTCAAAAATTAGAAAAAAACCAGTTTTGTCGACACTTGGGATTGAATTTTTAGGCAAAACTATGGCAAAATTTCTATAAAAATCGGAACAAAAATTTGACTAAGTAAAAGTGGTAGCAACATTAGGATAGGGTGGCACCTCTACTCAGCTTACACACGTAGGTCGGGAAGGGGTGTTACAATTTTTGGTATCAGAGCCTAGGTTTGAGATTCTCAACCTAGATCAATTGTAAGAAAAAGAATATTTTGATTTTTAAAGTGGGTTTTTGAGTAAAATACATGTTTTGGTATGGCAGTCTTTGATCTTTAATGAGGAATATTCTGCTGTGTTTGCAGATATAGGTAGAGATGGCATCTCATTCGCGACAATCTGTTGAAGGTAGTGCCGAGAGTATTGCTCCTGCTGAGGGAGCTAGGGTTGATAGTGTTGAGGAGGCACCTGCTTCGGTGTCGGGTAGACCAGCTGGGGAGGAGGTTCCGCCAGCCTGGTTTAGGCCTATGTTGGAAGCTATGAGACAAGCACCTGTGCAACCACAGCCACCGCCACCACCCCCTCAGCCTTCAGTACCAGTAAGGCACTATGATAAGCTAAGGAAATATGGAGCAGAGGATTTCTTTGGTACAGTTGATCCGGCTGTAGCAGAACAGTGGCTTGATAGAGTTCAGAGGGTATTTGTGCAGTTGCAAGCCACTTCAGAGGAGAAGTTTGACTATGCAAGATCTTTGCTACAGAAGGATGCCTACGACTGGTGGAAGACAGTGCCCCATTCTATGGATGATCCACCAACCTTGTCTTATGCGGATTTTCTGAGAGAATTTGAGTTGAAGTATACTCCTAGGGAGTATAAAGATGGGAAGAAAAGAGAGTTTCTAGATTTGAAGCAAGATCATCGGACCGTAACTGAGTATGAAGTTGAGTTTATTCGACTGAGTCAGTATGCTGGGGGTATCATTACTGATGAGATTGATAGATGTCGGCGATTTGAGGAGGGATTGAGGCCCTCGATCATGTGCTTAGTGGCTGGATCCAGATATCAGGATTTCTCACAGCTTGTGGCAGCAGCTCGAAGTGTAGAGCGAGCTCAAGTTATTGCAGCTGCTTCAGAGGAAGAGGTTAGGGTTAGAAGGCCCCAGTTCGAGGCAGGGTCTTCTTCTGCGAAGAGGGGTAGAGGAAGTTTTGTTCCTCGGAGTAGTAGGAGCCAGAGACCAGTGGGTAGGTCAGTGCAGTTCCAGAGGCAGAGATTTAGACCTGCAGCTTCAGTAGCGAGTGCTCCTACTCCTGGAGTTCAGAGATCCACCTTACCTGTGTGTAACCAGTGTGGTGGAAGACATGGGGGCGTTTGTTGGAGGCATAGTAGATCAGGGGTATGCTTCAGGTGTGGATCACCTGACCACTTTGTGAGAGACTGTCCTGAGAGGCAGGAGCAGATGCCAGTTGATTCTGCTGCTTCTCGAGCTAGTGTGAGGGGAGGCAGAGGTGCCAGCCGGGGAGGTAGACCAGGATTCAGTTCTAGAGGAGGTGCTACATCCAGGGAGGGTAGACCAGAGGAGGTTGGATCTTCCCAGAGGATGTATGTTATGCAGAGACAGCCAGATACATCGGCAGTCATAGCTGGTACTTTTTCTTTATTTAATACTCCAGTACTTGCTTTGATTGATCCGGGTTCCACACATTCATATATTAGTGCATCTGTTTTGCCTGTATCTGATTTGCATGCTGAGTCCCTAGGATTTGATGTGTTGGTAACAAATCCGTTAGGGCATAGTGTGGTTGTGAGTAAGGTGCATAGAGATAGTGCAGTAGTGGTGCAGGGTGAGGAGTTCCTTGGGGATTTGATTGAGATGCCATTTAAGGAATATGACGTGATCTTAGGTATGGATTGGCTATCTCGACATGAAGCTGTGGTGGATTGTAAAAAGAAAATTGTTTCTTTGAGAACGGGTGATGGTAGAGAGGTGATAGTATCTAATGAGCAGGAACAGCTAGCCTCCTTATTTGTTTCAGCTGTTGCAGCCAGGAGGTTGATTAGAAAGGGGTGTGAAGCCTATCTTGCTCATGTGGTGGATACTAGAGTGAAGGGTTCCCCTATTGATAGCATTGCCACAGTTGCTGAGTTCCCGGATGTGTTTCCAGAGGAGTTGCCAGGGTTGCCTCCTGAGAGAGAGGTGGAGTTCGGTATTGAATTGTTGCCTGGTACCACTCCTATCTCTATTACTCCTTATAGAATGGCACCAGCAGAATTGAGGGAGTTGAAAGTGCAATTACAGGAGTTGTTGGACAAAGGATTCATTCGCCCCAGTGTTTCTCCTTGGGGAGCTCCTGTGCTATTTGTGAAGAAGAAAGATGGTACTATGAGGTTGTGTATCGATTATAGGCAATTGAACAAGGTGACTATTAAAAATAAATATCCTTTGCCTAGAATCGATGATCTCTTTGATCAGTTGAAGGGAGCGTCAGTGTTCTCCAAAATTGATTTGAGATCTGGGTACCATCAGCTGAGGGTAAGAAGTGAAGATGTTCCTAAGACTGCTTTTCGGACCAGGTATGGGCATTATGAGTTTTTAGTTATGCCTTTTGGTCTAACGAATGCACCTGCAGCTTTTATGGATTTGATGAATAGGGTGTTTAGGCCCTATTTGGATCAGTTTGTAGTGGTCTTCATTGATGATATACTGGTGTATTCACGGAATGAAGAGGAGCATGATATGCATCTGCGGATTGTGTTGCAGATTTTGAGAGAGAATCAGTTATTTGCCAAATTGTCGAAGTGTGAGTTCTGGTTGGATCAAGTTGCTTTTCTCGGACATATTGTTTCTGCAGAAGGCATCAGAGTTGATCCGAGCAAAGTTGAAGCCATTTTAAATTGGAGTCCACCCAAGTCTGTGACAGAGATTAGAAGTTTTCTGGGTTTGGCAGGCTATTACCGACGGTTTGTGAAAGGGTTTTCTTTGATAGCTACTCCACTCACCAGATTACTTCGAAAGGGAGTGAGATTTGTGTGGACAGATCAGTGTCAGGCTAGTTTTGAGCAGTTGAGAGAGTTGTTGACTCAAGCGCCTGTTCTTACTTTACCTGTTGAAGGCAAACCATATGTGATCTACAGTGATGCTTCACATAGAGGTTTGGGGTGTGTATTGATGCAGGAAGGGAAAGTTATAGCTTATGCATCTCGACAGTTGAAACCGCATGAGCTTAACTATCCGACCCATGATTTAGAATTGGCTGCCATTGTGTTTGCATTAAAGATTTGGCGCCACTATCTGTTTGGGGAGAAATGTTTCATCTACACTGATCACAAGAGTTTGAAGTATTTGGGTGTCCAGAAAGAACTCAATCTTCGTCAGAGGAGATGGTTAGAATTGATTAAAGACTACGACTGCTTGATTGACTATCATCCAGGTAAAGCAAATGTTGTTGCTGATGCCTTGAGTCGGAAGTCTTTAGCTGGTTTAACTGTTTACTCGCTCTCGTTGCTTGTTGAGTTGAGAGCATTGCATGCCAGTTTTGTACCTTGTGTTGATGGTGCATTATTGGCACAGTTGCAATTAAAGCCGATTTTGTTAGATCAGATCAAAGAAGCTCAGTTGGCCGATAAGAAGATTCAGAAGATTTTTTCAGATTGCAAGAATGGGAAGACTAGAGATTTTGTTGTGAAAGATGATGGGAGTCTCTGGTTTAAGAACCGATTGTGTGTACCCGATGATGCTGATTTGAAAAGAGTCATTTTAGAAGAAGCTCATCAGTCAATGTTTGCTATGCATCCGGGTAATACGAAGATGTATCATGATTTGAGACAGCATTATTGGTGGATTGGTTTGAAGAGAGACATTGCTGAGTTTGTATCGAAATGTCTCACTTGTCAGAAGGTTAAAGCAGAGCATGAAGTTCCAACCGGGTTGCTTCAACCATTGTCAGTGCCAGAATGGAAGTGGGAAAGAGTGACAATGGATTTTGTGTCTGGTTTGCCATTGACACAAAAGAAGCATGATGCTATATGGGTGATTGTGGATAGATTGACTAAGACAGCTCATTTCCTTCCGGTTCGAATGGATTACTCTTTGGAGAGATTGGCTGAGCTGTATATCCATGAGATTGTGAAACTGCATGGTGTTCCAACTTCTTTAGTGTCTGATCGAGATCCCAGGTTTACTTTCAGATTTTGGAAGAGTTTGCATAGTGCTTTAGGTTCTCGACTGCACTTCAGCACTGCTTTTCATCCACAGACGGATGGACAGTCAGAGAGGGTGATACAGATTATTGAGGACATGTTGAGAAGCTGTGTCATCGATTTCTCTGGAAGTTGGGATAGGTTTTTACCTCTTGTGGAGTTTGCTTACAACAATAGTCACCAATCCAGCATTGGTATGGCACCGTTTGAAGCATTGTATGGCAGACGGTGTAGGACACCTCTTTGTTGGAATGAGCTTGGAGATAATAAGTTGGTTGGTCCTGATTTGATTCAAGAAACTGAAGATAAAGTAAAGTTGATTCGAGGCAGGTTAAAAGCAGCTTCAGACCGACAGAAGTCTTATGCAGATCTAAAAAGGAGAGATATAGAGTTTGATGTTGGAGATAAGGTATTTCTGAAAGTGTCTCCTTGGAAGAAAATTTTGAGGTTCGGTCGGAAAGGAAAATTGAGTCCTCGTTTCATTGGGCCGTATGAAGTGTTAGAAAGAGTTGGGCCAGTGGCGTATCGACTTGCTTTGCCACCTGAGTTGGATCGTATTCATAATGTATTCCATGTTTCTATGTTGAGGAGATATAGGTCGGATCCATCTCATGTGTTGCCATTTGAGTCTATTGAAGTGAGCCCAGATTTGACATTTGAAGAGGAACCAGTTGCTATCTTGGCACGAGAAGTGAAAGAGTTAAGGAACAAGAGAGTGCCATTGGTGAAGATTCTTTGGAAGAATCATGCAAAAGAAGAAGCGACTTGGGAAAGTGAGCATACCATGCGAGAGCAGTATCCGCAATTGTTTCAGCTTTGATATCAGGTAATTTCGAGGACGAAATTTTCTTTTTAGAGGGGGAGAATTGTAATATCCTCATTTATGCCCTAGAAGTTTTGAGTATGTTGTTGTTATTGTGGTTGTTGATATATATATTGGGAAGTGAATGTTTGTGCATATATGTGTTAAATTGTAAGAGAAAAGAAATGGGAAGAGAATGTATATGTATATGTGTTTTGGAGAAGAAATTTAGGGTTTAGAGACAAATGTATATGTTGTTTATATGATGATATAATTAACATATACATTGGTCAAATGAAGAGTCAAGGTGATGGTTAAGTGGAAGAAGATATTTTTGGTTGTTAATGAAATTACTATAAAGGGCTTATATGAGACAAAGAGTTAGTTATATGGTTAAGGGTGTTTTGGTAATTTTCCTTGTAAGATGCATGGTGGAGATTAAAAGAAGAAAAGGTGTTTGACTTGTGCATTTTCTTCTTTCTTTCTTGAAGTGGCCGGATTCTCCATAGACAAAGAGAGAAAGAGAGGTGATCTTGAGGTTTGAAGCATTTTGAAGAAGGAAGCAAGGGTTTTGGTTAAAGATTTGTGGATTTCTTCATTTGAGGTAAGATCTTTTCTTTAATTTCTTCAATTCTTTTGAAGTGGTGTGAGAAAGGAATTAGGGTTTGTTGGTTTGATGATGAGAAGTTGAGTTGGTGAAGGTGTTGGAAGTGATTGTGTTGAGTAAGAGTTGTGTTTAGTGAAATTGTTTCTGTTTTACAATTAGTAAAGGCTGTGATTTGTATGATTTTTAATTAATTATAGAAAAATGTTCTTGAAGTGAATTTTTGATATGTTGTGCCTCTATGAGTGTAGAATGACTGAAAAATATGTTGATTCGATTTTGGAATGGTTATGAGTTTAGAAAGATTATTTTTATTAGACCTGTTCCAGCAGGTACCTTAACTGAGACAGCTATACTTCGGGATTTTTAATAAAATGTAGAAAAATCATATCCAGTCGAATTTTGGATATGTTGTTGCTTAGTGAGTCTAGTATTTGAGAAAAATAATTTGGAACCACGTTGATTGAATTTGATTTATGGAATTCACAAAGTTCAGAACTGCTGCCAGGATGCAGGGCAATTGGGGCAGTCTGGTTAGGTGAACTATTTGACCAAGATTTTGTGTTCAGTTTGATCTGAAATTTTAAAGGAATGATTTTTAGATACAAAACTAAATTCTGTAAAAATTTTAGAATTTTTAGTCAAGTAGATTATTTTATACAATTTTTCAAAATAAGGATAAAATGGAGTTTAAAACCAGAATGTACTATTCATATGAATCATATCAATTGTTCTTTGCCCTAATTGCATTGTTGAGATTGAACAATGTTATGTTATGCATTGTGAATGGTTATGTGTTTCATGAATAATATACATTGAAATTGAAATGATAATTCAAATAAGACATGATATGAGGCAATGCCATTGTGATTGGCTATGATGATGATATTGAAAGAAAGAAGGCATGTTTGCCTAAATGTGATGAGAATTTGAGAATGGAAATGGTAACTATATAATAAATGAATTGTTTGTTTAATATGTTATTCAGTTTCAGAGTTCTGGATTTGGGTGGCATGCCTAAGAAATGATAAAAGGTAACAGTCTTGCCGGGTTGAGGATCTCCTCATATGTGTTGAGTTGATGATCCAAGAGACTGGGTCTGTTACACTATGAGATATATGATTTGTAACAGTCTTGCCGGGTTGAGGATCTCCTCATATGTGTTGAGTTGATGATCCAAGAGACTGGGTCTGTTACACTATCCATGGATAGAGATACATGTATATACATTGCCTACGGGCGTGATTATTGTGACTATGAACCAAAGCAGTAACTCTGAACTCTGAATATCATATTAAATACTTGTTGGGCCCATAGGTGTCAGGGTTATATGAATGTCCTAAATAATGTTATGAGTTAATGAAATGAGATGTTGGTTATTGAGTATGATTGATTAATGTTGAATGTGGAAAGATGTTGAAATGTGGTATGCTCATATGACTATGATTTGTGAAATGCATAATTATGTGGTTAACTTTATATTTATGATATTGATCTTATCAATAACATATGTGGCATTGCATTACATTAAAGCATACCATTAGCATGTTTTATCTTACTAAGCCGTTGGCTTAGCGCGAATGTGATTCTTCGCGCAGGTGACAAGGAAGAACCAGAGAGTTCCTCTAGGCCGAGTCGAGCCTAGATTTTGAAGAGTAAATAGTGGGCTTTAAGATCGAAGACTGACTGCCAAACATGTATAAATTTTATGTGTTGTAAAACTTGAGTTTTGATGTATATGAATTTGTAAATATTGTTACTTTCCGTTGCATAGTGAACAAAGATTTTATCTGCTGTATTTCATAATAAACCTTTACTTTATTTTGTACTAGAAGTGTAAATCCTTTTTGCAGGTTGTAGTTGAGGTTATAAGGGGGATTTATTGGAAGTGTACTGAGAATGATTTTGTTTGCATTGGTTTGTGTAAAAATGTTTTCAAAAATTAGAAAAAAACCAGTTTTGTCGACACTTGGGATTGAATTTTTAGGCAAAACTATGGCAAAATTTCTATAAAAATCGGAACAAAAATTTGACTAAGTAAAAGTGGTAGCAACATTAGGATAGGGTGGCACCTCTACTCAGCTTACACACGTAGGTCGGGAAGGGGTGTTACAGGTACCGATTGTCAGAGATTCATTATTAGTAGTTTAATAGGCATTGGGTGAATGGGAGTTAAAAGAAGAGAAGTTGAAGCCATATCTAGACCACTTGATTGCCATCATGAAAATTTTCAAAATTTGTCGATTCATTCATGTACAAATGGAGGAAAATCATATGGCGGACACATTAACAACTTTAGTATCAATTTGAGATAGCCCAGCCACTCTCTTTTCAAAACCATTAACTTTAGTCAGTTCACCTCATCCATGTTACTCTTATATGATGGTCACAATAATGGGGACAAATCATGACACTTGGTATGACACATCGATCCAATTCCTTGAAAATTGGACATATACCCTAAAGGCAAATAAAGTATAAAGGAGAACAATAAGAAGATGGGTTTTACAATATTTGAAAATGGGTGAAGTTTTGTACAAGAGATGGCCAGATGATATCTATTTAAGATGCCTAAGGAAACACAAGTCAAAATAGATCATGATAGAAATTCATGCGGCATGTGTGGATGTCACATGATTGGGGGCATGTTGATGAAGAACATAATAATATAGAGATTTTACTAGTTAACCATGGAGAAAAACTATGTAGATTTTGTAAGGAAGTGTGAAAAATGTGACATTCATGAAAATTACAATCATCCCTTGCTAATGGAGTTGCGGGTGTTAACTTTGTCTTGGCCCTTCTCTATCTGGGGAGTAGATATAATTGGTGAAATTTACCATACTACTTCATATGGACACCGGTTTATAGTTGTGGCTATTGATTAGTTTTCTAAATGGGTAGAAGCAGAATCTCTTAACAAATTAGGTGCATAACAGATGGCACAGTTTATTGAGAGGAACCTTTTTATATATATATGATATCCAAAATCATTTGGTCTTTAACAATGGGGTTTAGTTACAGGAAGCTACTAGAAAAATACTAGGTAAAACATCATAAGTTATCCCTATACATAGCATAGGCTAATGAAGTAGTGGAACCTGAATACAAGACTACCAAAATAATTCTGGCTAAAATGATGAAGACTTATGGAGATTGGACTGAGATGTTACCTTTCTCTTTATGGGAATACAGAACAAGAGTTAGGACACCCACTAGGATGACACCCTATTAACTGGTCTACGGAAAGGAAGCAATGTTGTTTGTAGAAATGGAGATGAAATCCTTACGGATTGTTGTTGAAATAGGGTTACCAAAGATAGAATGGGTAAAAGCAAGATATGAGCAATTGGTTCAGCTTGAGAAAAAGCGGTTGCGGGCACTTTATTATAATTAGTTGTATCAAAGGAGGATAGCACAGGTTACAATAAAAGGTAAAAGAAAGATAGATAAAAATAGGTGACCTAGTGTTGAAACAATGCAGACTTAATATTCAAAATCTGAGAGGGAAGTTCAAACTGAATTAGGAAGGTCCTTATGTGGTAAAGGAGATCATGAAAAAGGGGTACTTAAGATATTCAACATGGACATAATGAATTTTCTGATCTAGTAAATCTTGATAAGTTAAATATCTTCTATGTTTGATGCTCACAGGAGATTATGCAAGTTGTTCCAAATGTTTAATGATGGTAAAGACTGCATAAAGAATTTATTTCTATGCTAATTTAAATTTAAAGTTGGTAAACTTGTTACCTAGGAAAATCACGATGAACAAGTAGAAGAAAAATTATGAAAAAAATAAAAAAAAATAAAAACATGAAAAAATAATAAATAAAAGAAAAATATAGTGTCTTGTAAGGTGAAAATCAACGGTTAGGTATCAGATAGCTAAGTCATGTGGCTCAACCTCCACATAGTTGATCCAACATTTCCTTAGTAAGCATGGGAAACTCAAAATCAAGAGCAAGCCAGAGATAAGTAACTCACATTCCACATTATCGAGCACGGTGACCAAGAATGTAACAAGTTTCTCTCCTTAGACCTACTAAAGCAATGTATGGCAAGTGATTTTAGACAACAACATGACTGATCCTTCACCTAGGTATTTGCCAGTTAACATAACCATAAGATCTAATCCTCTCAAAGATCAATGAGGCATATGAGACATTGGGAGGTCTAATGAAGAGGTAAATATCTTCAAGTGTCAACTGTGAGAGGTGATAATAGATTCAGTCTCTCCTGGAGCCAAATTTGGAGAAGGAGTGGACTAACTCAAAAGCTTCGAGAGCTAAAACTAAGTTAATCCAAGCCAATCAAGGTTTCTACCAAGACAAATAGGATGATTGAGTGACTGGCCTCCATTTCATTTACCACATTTAGGACTTAGATATCTAAGTTTCCTTCAGGAGTTGTCAGCAAGAATTGACCTATAAGCATAAGCAAAACAACTTGTTCCAAGATCAAGTGAGTGAAACCCACTCTGCATAAACTCAACAAGGGAAATTAATAAAATGATAGTACCCCTGATCAATGGATGATCATCTTCACTAGTTAAATTAAACAGCAGTTGCATCAACCTAACGTGAGAGACATGTCCAGCTAGAAAAATAATCTAGTTAGAGAAGTCAAAAGGATGGCCCAAAATGGCAGCAAAATCCTCAATCATATGGCAAAATTCAAATTGAGGAAAATCAACCACTCGATGATCATGATCTCAAAAACTAACAATGGCATAAAGAAAGGTTGGATTTAAGCGAATGTTTAGGAAACATGTCGACTTTTAATTTTGGCCCTGAATAAATTCCATCCCAATTAAAGGGCTAAAATCAAACCCAATCCTGATTAAAAAGCCTAAACCGAGTCTAGTCTAATTTAAAGAAGCCAAATTATTGAAATGGCCTAAAAAGTCATGAAGAACTAGCCATGGCCAATTCTCCATGAGCCTTAAGCCAGGGCCTAATTCAATTTGATTTTTAAAATGACCTAATTTTATTTAAACTCATATGGATTCGGATAAGCAAGAGCTTTTGTAATAGAATCTAGATTGCTTAACCAAGACCTATCCAGATTGTTGCCCTAATTTTACATATAGATACAAAGCAATTATGAGCAATTAAGGGAAGACAACAATTAGTAAAAAAATAATAAAAAGAGGGCAGAAACAATAAGCAATTAAAAAAAGAAACACACTAAGAGCAAGGGAGGCAAAAAAAACCCTTAAGCAATATTGCTCGACCAAAATCCTATTGACCTAAACCATCAAATAATTTTCAAGGCAGAATCTTAATATCAATTATCACAGAAGGATTGTGTTAATCCAGTCACAAGGCTTGGTAGAGCCAACAATGCAATAACTGTGTAATTTCTCTTCACTTTGCCCTATCTTGTTTGATTAAACACTAAAACCCTAATTGCATGCAGAGGCTCTATTTTTTTTAGCCAAAACCCTAATTTTGTAATTAAGACCCTAAATTGATGATAAAACCCTAATTTTGCATGTTAAACCCTATTTTTAAGATTTAATTGTAGGATAAAAATTCTAATTTTGCATATTAAGCCCTAGTTTTAGGATTAAACCCTAATTTTTCATGTTAAACCTAAATTGTACATGTCAAACCCTAATTTCATTATTAAAACCCTAATTTTGTGGCTTACCCTAATTTTATTTAATTAAGCCTTACACTTATGGTTGTTTGAATGATGATCAATTATATGTCTTGATCATTTGCTTATTATGAATGGTTAAATTGTGATTATTCATTATTTGAATTTTAAAGAGTTTGTAAAAGGCATATTTTCACTTTGTGGGTATCTTGTGTATTTAAGTTATTTATTTTAATTTATTTTTGAGACAATTATAGGGGACACATTTTCACTCTTTTGTGGGTGTCCTATTTTATTTGTATTTTGGATATTTAGACATCTATAATGGTATGTTTTCATCTCATATGGATGCTCATTTTATTGTTTGAGTTGTATGATTATTCTTTATTTTATTTACTTTTAATCGCTTGTAATATAAATGATATTGTAATAATTTAAAATTTAAATAATATTTAGACTTGAAAAGGAGGCCGATTCAAATGAACCAGGCTTCATAGGGGTGCTAGGCCACTTCTCACTTCTCCATACGTACCCAACTTTTTGAACCTAGTAGGGGTTGGGGATTCCTAAGGAATCGAGTCATCCACGCCTTTTATTTTTTCCCGTCCCATCCAAGTGGTGATTCCTATTCTCCGGGCTTAGGCCCATATTCTTTAAGGCCCAGAGACTAATAGTGTCGAAGTCATAAGAATCATTTCATCAACAGTGGGAGTGAAAATCCCACTCACAAAACATCTCAAGGATTCTAGGTGAGACCAAGAGAGTTGATTTGAATGTTTTCATCTCATATGGATGCTCATTTTATTGTTTGAGTTATATGATTATTCTTTATTTTATTTACTTTTAATCGCTTGTAATATGAATGATATTGTATAATTTAAAATTTAAATAATATTTAGACCTGAAAAGGATGCCGGTTCAAATGAACCAGGCATCATAGGGATGCTGGGCCACATACCTAACTTTTTGAACCTAGTAGGGGTTGGGGATTCCTGAGGAATCGAGTCATCCACGTCTTTTATTTTTTTCAGTCCCATCCAAGTGGTGACTCCTATTCTCTGGGCTTAGGCCCATATTCTTTAAGGCCCAAAGACTTGTAACACCCCATCTTAGCCTACGTTTATAGACCAAGATGGACTGTTATCTCATGTTGGTTGTGTCTTAAGATTTTACTTAGCCAATTTTAAGTGCAGATTTTAAAAAAAATTTGCCATAACCTCCCCTAAAAATGGAGGTCCCAAGTGTCGCCAAAACTGATTTTCTTTGATTTTTGAAAACAATTTTGATCTCAATCAAACAATCGCAACACTCCTCAAACACTTCTATATTCATCACCCTTATATCCTCCACCAAATCCTGCACTAAAACTTTACACTTCTATACTTGCATACATAAGTGCTAAATCCAAATAAGATTTATTAGATTACTAGCAGTGTACGTGTTCTAGCTTTTCAGTATAATACATTTATTTGCTAGATCATACAAGCTTATGTACATGCCATATTGCTACAATCAATCATATCCAAACTCCTACCCAAAGTAGTAGTCAAGGCCAACTGCGCAGGACATGCTGCAATCTCGTCTCCTCGTTTAACGTACGAGTTTAGAGGGAAACTAAACTCGCTAAGCAATTGCTTAGTGGGTACTTAAATCATTGCAATAAATAAATAAAATGAAAGAATGACTTTAACATACATTTATATACTTTAAATAATTGAAAGGAATAAATACAAAATACAGAAGGTAAAAAGGCTTGACTGAATAATTTGAATTTAAATCATTTTTCTTGCTTTTATCATTTTGGTTGCTCTACTGGTTTAACAGAACATCAACGGATAAGGCACGGGTCATGATAAATATATCTCATCATGGTGAGATATTACAGGATGATATGCATCATGGTGCATATTTCATCATCCTTCATTATAATTCTTGCACATTTGCTAATAGCCATTGTTCATTGAATCATTGATCATGTCATTGTAATCATCGGCCTTCAACTGGAATATCATGTCATGTCATGAGCAGTACTGCAATAATAGTATGATGCATCATACCCTTATCTCAAGGGTTCTGTCATAACCAAGTAGAGCTTAAACAATTTATTAATTAATTTGATCATGATATTCAATAAGCCATGATTTTTCCATAATGCATGTATTGTCGGAATAGCTTGTCATGATGACTTTCTGATCATTTCCAATTCTCCTTCATGTCATTTTATATGATTTAACATCAATCCATATCATAATATTCAAGTTTTAACACATTTATAAAAAATGACCAAATGAATAGTGGCGCGGCGCGTAAAATCGGCAACACAATGGCGCGCGTCAACTAAATGGTAAAATCTGTTTTTACTGCTGAAAATCAGTCAACTTTGGCAACAGTTTTGACCAAGTAAACAAACTTATTTTTGGCTGAATTTTTGCAGGAAAATACTTTCATAAGTTAACTAAATGCATGTAAATTTCATGGGAAAATTCCTTCGTTTGCCCCTTCAACGGACTGCCCAAAATGAAAGCTGCAGAATGGTGCCCAAAAGGGACCATTCGGCCCAATTTTCAAAACTTGAGGGAAATTCATTTTTTTCTTGCAAAATTGATTTTTAGACTCCTTTTGTGATACCATTGAAGGACTAAGGGTCCCTCTTTCAAAAATCAAACCAAAGGGGTGGTTAAAAGTTCATCAAAGTTTATGGATAATTGAGCAAATTTAGCTAGTTTGTTTTGTTTTCATTCTTTTCACAATCAATTGATTACAAATGGTTCAAGAGCACTTTCCCACATATTTACTACACATAATAACATCATTTCAAAACCATTTCAAAAGTCGCATAATGCAAAATATGTGAATTAATTGAAAAGGCAATGATTTAAGTACCAAACCTTAATTCTTTTCACTTGTTTCTAGTTCTTTTATGCCTTCTTTGCTTCCTCCTCTCCCACTCCTTGATTTCCCATAATTTTCATATTTATTCTTTCATTTGTATCTTGCAAATAATATAACCAATGAAAGAAATAAGACCATAGATGAATTTCCTTACCTTAAAGTCTTATTCTCCACCCAAGTTTGCAACTAAAATTAGCTACTTAAAAAAAATCTCTCTCTTTTTTCCCTTTCTCTTCTATTCGGCCAAAGCAAGAAAAAGGAGAGCTCTTGGCTTTTTTTTTTTCTTCTCTCCTTCAAATGGTAGCTAAGAGAGGTTATAATGTATTGGTGTAAGTGTTGGTTTCCTATTGGTACACTTAAGTGGGAAAATGGCTAATTTCCATTGGTCCAAATGTCTCTTTCTTTTATTTATTTAAAACCCAAGCCCTTGGACTTTCTTTTAATTATATTTTGGCCCCTCAACCTCCTTGTGCTGTAATTTTATGGTCTATGGTGTGAAAAGACTAAAATACCCTCCGGCGATTACTCGTTCGTAACTTTTAAACCGCGCACTTCCGCCGAATGCTGTGGTACACTTTTTGACTCATTTTTTCCTCTACTTTTCATTTTTTGAGATCCATTATTACTTTCGAGACACTTTTGAAAATGACCATAATGCCCCTGGTCAAAATCCCCTATATCTTCCAAACCGTGCGTTTTCAGGAAAAACTGTGTAGCGCCGTTGCTACCCGATTTTTCTCTACTTTCCATTTCTGGAGTCTGTTATATGCACTATTAAGGACCTCCGGAACAACTTTTGGTAATTACAGTCACCTCCACCAAAACTTTGCAATCTTTTCAAATAGGTCCTTTCAGTTCTACAGAACTTCCCTTCACTTCATGCTCTTGAGTAGCTTCTCGGGATGGTTCCTCTTACTGTACATATGTATAAGTTGGGTCGTGACATTTCTTCCCCTCTAAAATTTAGGCTTCGTCCCGAAGCTGGTCAGTTGTAAACAAGTGTGGGTATTGCTGCTTCATAGCTTCTTTTCTTTCCCAGGTTGCCTCTTCTACCTTATGATTTCTCCACAATACCTTAACCAGAGGAATTTTTTTATTTCTCAATTCTTTAACCTATCGTGCCAAAATCTTCACTGGCTCCTCTTCATAAGTCAAGTCGGGCTGGACCTCGATATCTTGTGTCTTGATGACGTGTGCAGGGTCTGAACGATATCGTCGTAACATCGAAACATGAAAAACATTATGTATCCTGTCCAGTTCGGGTGGTAGGGCTAGCCGATAAGCTACTGGGCCTATACGTTCGATGACTTCGTACGGTCCAATAATCCTAAGGCTTAACTTACTTTTCTGCTTAAATCTTAATACCTTCTTTCATGGGAAAGTCTTAAGAAAAACCTTGTCTTCCACTTAGAGTTCTATGTCCCTTCGTTTCGAGTCCGCATATGATTTTGCTCTGACCTACCCGCATATGATTTTATCTTGTCTTTACTTAATTCCGTCCAACACTCTGGTGTTCCATGTTTTCTTTCATATAATTCTTTATAGGGCGTCACCGTATGCTGAATTAATAGTCGTTGTTATATGCATATTCAATTAAACTCAACTACCTATTCCAGCCACCCTTAAATTCTATAACACATACTCTTAATATGTCCTCCTAAAATTTGTATTACTCTTTCAAATCGTCATCTGTTTACGGGTGAAAGGCAGTGCTATAATTTGTTTGGGTTTCAGAAGCTATTTGCGACTTCTTCCATAAATTCATGGTGAACTGTGGACCTCTACCTAAAATGATAGACGTTGGAATCCTGTGTAATCGTACAATTTCCTTGGCGTACATTTCCACCAATTTATCTATTGAATAATCCATTTGTAAAAGTAGAAAATGAGCTAACTTAGTTAGGCAGTCAACGATTATCCGAACAACGTTATGCCGACCTCGTGTCATTGGTAGTTCTATGACGAAATCCATAGTGATATGTTCCCATTTCCATACCATAGTGGGAATTAGTTGTAACAGTCTCGATAGTATTTGATATTTCGCTTTTGCTTGTTGACATATTAAACATTTGGTCATAAACTCAACAATATCTCTCTTCATTCCAGGCTACCATT
The DNA here is from genome assembly GCA_947685225.1 of Garcia nutans. Taxonomy (NCBI): domain Eukaryota; kingdom Viridiplantae; phylum Streptophyta; class Magnoliopsida; order Malpighiales; family Euphorbiaceae; genus Garcia; species Garcia nutans. Next base: position 35,268,404 of record CANTUV010000013.1, read on the forward strand.
AAAACTTCTTTAGATATTGATACATTTGTAACTCTTGCATGCATTGCGTAGAGACTATTATATGCTTTTCGAAAAAAATTTTCTTTCTTATGTCTCCCATTGTTAGTATCATTACTCTATTGTCATAATACAAACTACTGTTCTTAGAAATTTAGAATTTTATATCCTTTCCTCCTTGTACTTGCTTGATCCGTTTTTGTATTTGTTCGTTTTCCTTTTTGCACTTGATGAATTTCTTGAAAAGAAACATAGTTATGCTTGCAATTCTACTACTAGTACTTCCTCTTCCATTGGTCTTAAGCTGATCTTTATAGCACCTAAGGCTGGTATCGATTTTCCACCAAGTGCGTCGGCCACCGCGTTAGCTTTTCCTAGATGATAATTTATAACTTAGCTGTTATTTCCAAAACTTGGGTTTACTTTCCTTACCATAAATTGAGATCCTCTTGGGTTGGCGGATATTTTAAACTTTTGCGTCTGTATAAATATAACACTTTTCTCCATATAAATCATATCTCCAAATCTTGAAAGCCAATACGATAATTGTTAATTCCAAACAGTGTGCCGGGTTATTATTTTTTTTTTCGTATGGTTTAAATCATCAAAAGACTTATGTGACTATTTTATTCTTTTGCATAAGCATATAACCTTAACCGATGTGTGAAGCATCACTATATATCACAAATTCTTTGCTGGACAAGGGCCGTATGGGTATTGAAGCATTCGTTAACTTTTCCTTTAGTTTCTCAAAGTTCCTCTAACATTTATCAGTCCATTGGAGTTTGGCATTCCTTTGAAACAACCTTGTCATTGGGATGATAATAATGGAAAACCCTTTTATAAAACATTAATAGTACCCGGCCAGTCCTAAGAAGATTCTTACTTCTATTACTGTCTTTGGTGTTTTCCATTCCATAATGGCTTTTGTTTTCTTAAGACCTACTTTAATGCCTTATGCTAATATGGTGTGTTCTAAGAATGTCACTTTTTCCAATCAAAACTTGCATTTGTCATGGTTGACGTACAACTGCTTCTCTCGCAACATTTGCAATACTATACAAAAGTATCGATCATATTCTTCTTTGTTCCTTAAATAAATGAAGGTGTCATTTATGAACACCATTTACAAATTGGTCAAAGTATGGATGAAAGATATGATTCATTAAATCCATGAATACTACTGACACATTTGTGGGCTCAAAAGGCATTACAAGGAACTTATAACGTCTGTATCGAGTTCTAGATGTAGTCTTTGGAATGTCTTTTCCTTTGATCCGCAGCTGCTGATATCCCAGTCGGTGATCTATGTTTTTTTCTTTTTTTTTTTTGAAAAGACCTTGGTTCCTTTAAGTTGGTCGAATACATTGTCGATGGACGATAATGGATATTTATCCTTAATCATAAGCTCATTCAACTATTTATAGTTCACATATGACCTTAAGGATTTATCTTTCTTCTTGACGAAGAGTACTGGCATGCCCCATGAAGAAATTCTTGGCCGTATAAGACCCTTGTCGAGTAGCTCCTATAATTGCGTTTTCATTTCTTTGGGTTCCGCTGGTACCATTCGGTATGAGGCAACCGACACCGATGCAGTTCCCGGATATACATTTATAGTGAATCCTACTTTTCTCTTAGGTGATAATCCGGGTAGCTCGTCTAAAGAAACATCGAGAAAATTACACATTGTTGATACCTCTTGAATCTTTATCACATTCTTCTTTGCTTCCATAGTGCTTACCAAGTGTGCCTCACATCCGTTTGTATGGAACGCCTTGTTGTAACTGCTGCTGTTACGTTGTTTAGGTAATCGGCTCTCTTTCCTACTGTCGTTACTTCCTCCTTATGGGGAGTATGAAGTGTTACTCTCTTTCTTCTTATAATCGACCACTGTTTTATGCCTTGTTAGCCAATCCAATACCAACATTACGTCAAATTCTCGGAATGGTAACTCTATTAAATTTTCTGGAAATGCATTTTCATGTAACTCTATAGAACATTCTTTAATCACTTGTGTGTAACTACCTCGTCTCTTATCGGATTTATAACTAATGTTTCAAACTTAACATATCCTACTGGTAATTCTTCTAAGTTTTCATTGCGTAGGCTCTGGCTGGTGTACTTAAATTGAGCTAGTCAACGGTCTCTGATTGTGCTCTTTGAAAATTTGAATCACTTTCCTTTCCCCTGCTTCGGCCTCGGCCAAAAGCGGGCCGTGATTTTTCTGTCGGTGCGAGTACATTCACTTGTCTTTCTGGCAGTTTACCCTAACATGATCTGGTGCCCGCATTCCCAGCATCCATCTGTTAAATACCAGCAATCACTCTTATGTCTTCATCCACAGTGTTTGCATAGAGGAGTAATATATCCTTCAAATCTATATTTCTTTCCAATCCTCCAGTAATTTTTGAATTGTTACTTTTTCCTTTTTCCTTTACCTAGTCCTTGGGTTGTTATTACTTTTCATTCTTTCCTTTTTGATCTAATTTTAATTCTGCACTTTCTACCTCTTTGGTTCTTAATTTCTCTCTTTCTCTTCTCTCTCTTTTTTTTTTCCATCATTTCCTGAATTCATAAATCTCATATATCTTCTTCTTATAATTTCTTAATTTTGATGATTACATTGGGGCATTTTCAGGAGGAATCACAATACAGTGTTTTGATTAGATTTCGTCTAGTTTCTACTCATATGGTCCGTCACCTACCTTATTAAGACTCACGGGATGGTCACCCATCATCATCGGTCGAGCACGGTTAACTCCGGTTTCCTGCTAGATTTCAACACAACGGTGTCGGGTCAGCAGTATCTTCTTAGTGTGCTTACTTCATCTACTTATGTGAATATTGTACATGGGGTTACTGTACATATTCTCTAGTGGTCGGACATGAGAATTTCTCATATACTTATTTCTGTTCACTCATCTTTGTTATCTAAGTTCTATCTATTTTATCTCTTACCGTCTGGTCTTAACATTTTACATACTTTTCTTTTATCCTCTTATTCTGTTTCTCTTTTTATTCCATTCTTCAAATTTCATTTTTTTATATACATTTTCATTTTTACATTCATATACGCCTATCTAACCTTCTCCTAGAACCCCCTTATAAGGACCCCGGTATACTGGCTACGGATGTCTGGCGCCTTGAACCTCGGCCGGATCCTTGGCTTTGCGATCGCCGGCTTTACTGTGCAAAACTATCTCCACTTCTAAACTTCTTCTCAACTTGTCGAAATCTTCCCAAGCTTTAAGTTTGTACTCTCTTTTGTTGCATACGTTGTTGTCTACTTCTCTAATCTATGTATACCCTCTCAATACCTAAAACTTTCACAACTAATCTTGAAAATTCAAACACGTCCATGACTACTAATTGTACTTTAATTCCATTATTTAATCCTTCCAAAACCTTTGACGTCTTTCTTGCTTTGTTTCTATCATTTTCTTTGCATACTTACTGAGGCGGGTGAACTCTCTATCATACTCAGATACTGTCATTCTTCCTTGCTATAGATATATAAACTCATTTCTCCTTGAGTTTAAGTATGTTTTACCAAGTGTATGTTTCTTCTACCCAAAGAGACATGGCATAAATAAATCTTTTATCTGGCGTGCATCTCAGTTGTTCCAATGCCCTACTGGTACTGTCCAAACAGTACTCAACTTCTTCAAATCCTTCTTCCCTACTAGCCTTAAATTCTTTAGCCCCATATTTCCTTAACTTCTCAATTGGGGACTTCCTTTCTCTTTTGGTAGCAACAGATACCATTCTTGTCGTTTATTGCAATGGTACTGTTATCTATCTTAAATAAACTTCGAGGCCTTCCACGGCCACCGTTGAGGGTCATGGCATAAGTCCAAGACCCATTTCTACATTTATGGATACGAAAGCGTGTGATTCCTTCTCTTGATCTATAACTCTTTGTGATTCTACCTCTTGCAACCTTATACCGTACACATATATCGTGATAAGGATTAGCAGCTGGCTTGACTCAACACATTAAATTTCCTATATGGCATGTACGTAATCACTATTAGATTTTCCTTTATCACATGTACCCCCATATACTTATGTATTTATAATATTCTTTCTACTATACCGACATTTCGTACCTAAATGATATATGCTCTCATTTCTTATCTGCTATAGGATATCCCATTTTACATTGGTAATGGCCACTCCCAACATAAAATGTGTATCCTCCTATGTTGAATTTTCCAAGACCGGCTAAACCGGTGCTCTGATACCACTAAATGTAGCACCCCATCTTAGCCTACGTTTATAGACCAAGATGGACTGTTATCTCATGGTGGTTGTGTCTTAAGATTTTACTTAGCCAATTTTAAGTGCAGATTTTAAAAAAATTTTGCCATAACCTCCCCTAAAAATGGAGGTCCCAAGTGTCGCCAAAAATGATTTTCTTTGATTTTTGAAAACAATTTTGATCTCAATCAAACAATCACAACACTCCTCAAACACTTCTATATTCATCACCCTTATATCCTCCACCAAATCCTGCACTAAAACTTTACACTTCTATACTTGCATACATAAGTGCTAAATCCAAATAAGATTTATTATATTACTAGCAGTGTACGTGTTCTAGCTTTTCAGTATAATACATTTATTTGCTAGATCATACAAGCTTATGTACATGCCATATTGCTACAATCAATCATATCCAAACTCCTACCCAAAGTAGTAGTCAAGGCCAACTGCGCAGGACATGCTGCAATGTCGTCTCCTCATTTAACGTACGAGTTTAGAGGGAAACTAAACTCGCTAAGCAATTGCTTAGTGGGTACTTAAATCATTGCAATAAATAAATAAAATGAAAGAATGACTTGAACATACATTTATATACTTTAAATAATTGAAAGGAATAAATACAAAACACAGAAGGTAAAAAGGCTTGACTAAATAATTTGAATTTAAATCATTTTTCTTGCTTTTATCATTTTGGTTGCTCTACTGGTTTAACAAAACATCAACGGATAAGGCACGGTCATGATAAATATATCTTGTCATGGTGAGATATTACAGGATGATATGCGTCATGGTGCATATTTCATCATCCTTCATCATAATTCTTGCACATTTGCTAATAGTCATTGTTCATTGAATCATTGATCATGTCATTGTAATCATCGGCCTTCAGCCGGAATATCATTTCATGTCATGAGCAGTACTGTAATAATAGTATGATGCATCATACCCTTATCTCAAGGGTTCTGTCATAACCAAGTAGAGCGCAAACAATTTATTAATTAATTTGATCATGATATTCAATAAGCCATGATTTTTCCATAATGCATATATTGTCGGAATAGCTTGTCATGATGCCTTTCTGATCATTTCCAATTCTCCTTCATGTCATTTTATATGATTTAACATCAATCCATATCATAATATTCAAGTTTTAACACATTTAGAAAAAATGACCAAATAAATAGTGGCGCGGCGCGTAAAATCGGCAACACAATGGCGCGCGTCAACTAAATGGTAAAATCTGTTTTTACTGCTGAAAATCAGTCAACTTTGGCAACAGTTTTGACCAAGTAAACAAACTTATTTTTGGCTGAATTTTTGCAGGAAAACACTTTCATAAGTTAACTAAATGCATGTAAATTTCATGGGAAAATTCCTTCGTTTGCCCCTTCAACGGACTGCCCAAAATGAAAGCTGCAGAATGGTGCCCAAAAGGGACCATTCGGCCCAATTTTCAAAACTTGAGGGAAATTCATTTTTTTTCTTGAAAATTTGATTTTTAGACTCCTTTTGTGATACCATTGAAGGACTAAGGGTCCCTCTTTCAAAAATCAAACCAAAGGGGTGATTAAAAGTTCATCAAAGTTTACGGATAATTGAGCAAATTTAGCTAGTTTGTTTTGTTTTCATTCTTTTCACAATCAATTGATTACAAATGGTTCAAGAGCACTTTCCCACATATTTACTACACATAATAACATCATTTCAAAACCATTTCAAAAGTCCCATAATGCAAAATATGTGAATTAATTGAAAAGGCAATAATTTAAGCACCAAACCTTAATTCTTTTCACTTGTTTCTAGTTCTTTTATGCCTTCTTTGCTTCCTCCTCTCCCACTCCTTGATTTCCTATAATTTTCATATTTATTCTTTCATTTGTATCTTGCAAATAATATAACCAATGAAAGAAATAAGACCATAGATGAATTTCCTTACCTTAAAGTCTTATTCTCCACCCAAATTTGCAACCAAAATTAGCTACGTAAAAAAAATCTCTCTCTCTTTTCCCTTTCTCTTCTATTCGGCCAAAGCAAAAACAAAGGAGAGCTCTTGGCTTTTATTTTTTTTTTTGTTCTCTCCTTCAAATGGTAGCTAAGAGAGGTTATAATGTGTTGGTGTAAGTGTTGGTTTCCCATTGGTACACTTAAGTGGGAAAATGGCTAATTTCCATTGGTCCAAATGTCTCTTTCTTTTATTTATTTAAAACCCAAGCCCTTGGACTTTCTTTTAATTATATTTTGGCCCCTCAACCTCCTTGTGCTGTAATTTTATGGTCTAAGGTGTGAAAAGTCTAAAATACCCTCCGGCGATTACTCGTTAGTAACTTTTAAACCGCGCACTTTCGCCGAATGTTGTGGTACACTTTTTAACTCAGTTTTTCCTCTACTTTTCATTTTTGAGATCCATTATTACTTTCGAGATACTTTTGAAAATGACCATAATGCCCCTGGTCAAAATCCCCTATATCTTCCAAACTGTGCGTTTTCGGAAAAAACCATGTCGCGCCGTTGCTACCTGATTTTTCTCTACTTTCCATTTTTGGAGTCTGTTATATGCACTATTAAGGACCTCCGGAATAACTTTTGGTAATTACAGTCACTTCCACCAAAACTTTGCAATCTTTTCAAATAGGTCCTTTCAGTTCTACAGAACTTCCCTTCACTTCATGCTCTTGAGTAGCTTCTCGGGATGGTTCCTCTTACATGGACGTACTGTACATATGTATAAGTTGGGTCGTGACAAGACTAATAATGTAGAAGTCACAAGAATTATTTCATCAACAGTGGGAGCGAAAATCCCACTCACAAAACATCTCAAGGATTCTAGGTGAGACCAAGAGAGTTGTTTTGAATGTTCAACATTTAGTTTCGCAAAAAGATCTAGGACTCACCTTAAAGAAGCATCAGTTATGGTTTTAAATTGGGATTGGATAAAAGGATGTCGAGTAGGAGGCTTAAAAGATGAAGAAAGAAAGTTCTTAAGGAAGGAAATGGTGGAGAAACTGAGAATGGTTCTTGTGAAATGGTGAGAACTACTTTTTATAAGGTTAGAGAAGCTAGGAATGTCAAACTCGACATTCTTAAGTTGGTTAAAATTATCAAGCTTGATAGCTAAATTCAATTTGATAGTTTAAGAATAAACTATAGAGCCCAAATATTTAAATACCGATCTCAATAATTTTAAGACTAAAAGAACGATGAGACCGATGATTCAAAAGAGGGCCAGATCCCTTGTCACTCAGAATGTTCGATTAATAAACAACCTATTCTCATATAATTTAAATCATTCACATATGTCCAATCTCAAATTGGAAAGATCATTGTAATTAACAAAGTAGAAACGAACCAAAATAAAACATCTAACTAGTTAAGGCATACGACAGGTATCACAAGACTAAAAGAAGAGGCCAATATTAAAAATAAATGTACAAAAATCGCCTACAATGGAAATGTATAAAAGTATCAAAATGAAGCAAAAAAATCCATGCTAATCTTCGTGTCAAAAGGGCCCTGGAGAATATGATATAAATCCCTCTAGAATGGTAACTACATGACCTCCATTAGGTGCTAATCCCAGTGCTGCCCATAGGAAACTCACTTGATCCACCTCAAAAGGATTAATTAGGCCCCTATGGTTGTAGAATTGACAACTAAATGGACCTCAATAGAAGGAATGAGATCCAAAGGGACATCTGCAGGAGCGTTGGTAGAAGGAAAAGCTCCAGATCCAGGTCTATCATGGGCCACATTTTCAAAGGGCCTAACAAGGAAAGAATCAATACCCTGAGTATGTTGACTGGTGATCATACCTTGTGCATTTGCTCATCGTCTTCCTCATGGCCATTAAGAGGAGTGGAGGCTTCCCTCTTATCCATCAAGGGGAGCACCGTCCCTTTAGACTACCCCTGGTCACCATGATCTTTGTCATTAGGACCTCTATGACCTGGATCCCTCTCTCTGCCTTTATGTCCTCTATCGCCATTGAAACAACTGACACTATTAGATCTACCAAAGACCTCCTCACTATGATCGTACCCATTGGTATCATCAGATCCAGCACCATCATCATCAGTCCATGCATCCTTGTTGCCATCCTCATCAGCCTCTTCCTCATTTGATTATGAAGTACCTCCTGCAATTGCCAATGGCGACTGCATCTCACCTACGCAGCACTAGTAATATTTGATCTCTCTTTTTTGGGTCCTTAATGATTTCCTCAAGGTCAAAGATATGCCTCTGAGCACTCTCACGCTTAGTGTGGCTAGTACAAAGCTCCCCTCTCAATGACATGATCTTGGCTTGTAAAACTAGAAAGTAAGAGTCATACATTCATGAGCATATGCATCAAATAATAATAATGTTTTGTAGGAAATGTTGATACTACCTCTATGCTAGTAATCTTAGCATCCCAAGTCGTAATGATGCCCTGTAAAGTAAAGCAAATAGAAATTGAGGTAAGTATAAAAATCACATGTTTTCAATGATTAACTTAACTATTTTATAGATATATATATATATAACTCACTGGAAAGGGTTGTCAAGCATCCCAAACCACCATGAAAGAGCCAGTACAATTCCTAATACAAGTCCCATGGCACCTAAATAGATGAATGATAAAAGAAGGTCATTATTGCAAAACATAACTAGTCATTAATTGGAAGACTCAAAGAACAGTTGCATGAGTGGTGTTGGATGGAGTCCGGGCCACTATATTGCCAACATGAAGTATCCACTAAGAAAGAGGTAGTTCTCTAGCCTTGTAAAATAGGGAGAATAGGTGTGGTGCCACCTCAAGAACACTAGAAAAAAACTTGTTGATCAAGAAGAAGAGAGCTGCTAAGATGCGCGAGGAGGGTGCATCGATGAAGTATAATGAGCCTAGGTGGCTGAAGCACCAAAAATTAAGGTTGCTCTCCTCTTCCTATAAGAAGATCAAGCAAGTGGTTATGGATTAAAAAGGTAAATATCTCTACAAGAAAAAAATCATTTTAAGGGGAAAACGATGCCTAAGAATGCTCACTTGAGAAGACAGACCTGGGAGGTCTTGAGAAGTGCCACCACCACCACCATCATCATCATCATCAGTTCCTGGCACAAAAGTCTGGCTTGTCTGGATCTACATTAATTAGGAATAAGGAGTTAAAAAGCAAACAAGAAGCTCTCTTATTTTTTGCATCCTCAAACTAAAGCTCACATTGCTCAAGTAAGGGACAAACTGTAGAAACCCCAATTTGGCACCCTTCTGTAAATCTTTTCAGTTGCTAAAGTTTTGTCTAGCTTGATAGTTTTTAATTACTGAGGTCAACAATGATACAAAATTGTCAAAGGTCGCAAATGAGCTAGGTGTACTAAACTTAATAAGATTCTATCACATGAGAATTAATTACCAAGCTCAATACTTATTATTGTCAAGCTCAAAAATTATGAAATTTTGACAGAAAATGTTGGCAATAAAAGGTAGACACATGCACCTATTTTAGGGTTTAAATCTCAGCCAATCAAAAGCTATTTGTGAGTGAAAATTTTTATCCCCACTCTTGGTGGAATGATTATTGCGACTTCGGCACTGTTAGGCTCTAGACCTTCGAGAATATGGGCCTAAGCTTGGAGAATAGGAGTTGCCACTCGGAAGAGCTGAAAAAGAAATAGGAGGGGTGAATGACTCGATTCCTAAGGAATCCCCAACACCTACTGGGTTCGAAAAGTTGGGTATATATGGGGAATGTGAGAAGTGACCCAGCACCCCTATAACATCCGATTCATTGAAATTGTTCTCCTTTTCATGTCTAAATATTATTAAATTTGTATATTATGACAATATCATTCATGTTATAAGCAATTAAAAATAAAATAGACTCATCTATAAAATAAAATAAAATAGTACATCACAAAATGAAATGGGTACCCATCCATAGATGGAAACGTACTCTTACAATCGTCAAATCCAAAAGAAACAGTTAAACTAAGTTAAATAAATGAAAAGAAGGCATCCACATGAGTGGAAATATGCCTTTTACAATCTCCTTAAGAATACATGTAAATTTAAAAGAATAAAGCAAGGAAAAATAATACAAACATATATGAAGATAATTGAATAATTAAAAAAAGCAAACAAGACAAGTGAATATTTATTAAAAAAAATCAAACCTATTAGTCAAAGTAATTATTTATAACTCTTAAATGAATATTAGGGTTAACAATGAAAATTAGGGTTTCAATTATAAGATTATGGTTTTATTTATAACTTAGGATTTTGATTGCAAAATTAGGGTTTAGACCTAAAACTAGAGTTTAGTATGCAAAATTAGGATTTTAATAATAAAACTAGAGTATAGGATTATGGAATTAGAGTTTATGCCTAAAACTAGGGTTTTTGAATGAAATTGGGGTTTTAAACCTAAGTTGGACTTTTGTATACTACAATGTCTACATAAAATTAGAAGTCTAAACAAAATCAGACTAAACTGAACCAGAAAAAGAACAATTTCTAAACAATAATTCCTACTCTAAAAGAGTAATCCCTCCTACACTCTAGGCACAAAATTTTCCAACCAAACAACAATCATCACCACCACAATACAAAATATCACCTCACTTCAAACAATTGCAGTCCTGATAGTTGAATCCCTTTGCCTTTCATATTCCTTCATCTTCTTCAACAGCCTTAAAATGTATGTATTCACATTATCTAACAGTGGTGTCTCATAACAAATAAAGAAATCACATGGACGTGTGCCCTTAATATGCAAAAGGAATGACAACATGCAATGTGCTTCATAACCAAACACAAACACTACAAATACTACAAATCGATTAAACTCTAGCCCTAACATATTTACCCCATATTCATTGCACCTATAGAACCTTCTTCCAGGATTAGTGTGGTGGTGGACCTTTTCAAAATTGTTGCCTATATACAATAACAATCAAGTACTATAAATTTATTATGGATGGAGTTACTTTTGGGAGAGAGGATTAATGGCATATCGTGATTCCATTGTCAATTAGTGTTTGGTGATTGAAAATGGTGGATAATCATGAATGATTATTTTAATGAAGAATTGAAATTTTGAGGGATTAGGGTTCTAAGACAGATGTGCTTTTAATCAAATAAGGGGTAGTTTGGTTATTTTATATCCATGTTGTAGAAACTATATGGGCCTTGAGAGTATTACACCAAATGCATAGTTGGCATATTAATGGGGTTGGAACCTCATCTAACACAAAACTAATTGGTTGTGTTAAGGCCCATTATATGTCACTACATTTTCTTATAGTTTTTCGATATGAGATTTACTTATATTTTCCAACACTATCCCTCAAGTACAACTAGACCTAGCCCAGTTATCACTTGTCAAACATAGATGGCAACCTACCCTTCAGGTCTATCATACAAATTACCTAGGCCTAATCTTAGATTTTATGCTAGACCAAACTGTAGCCTAGAATCATTTAGCGATTAGTCCATTACCTGACTAGCTTTGATATCATGTAAAAATCAAGGGTGAAGGCACGTTAATGAGAAAGGCGGCAGTTGCTCCTCCTTCTCTTTTGAAAATAAGAATATGTATAATATTTATTAAAATTTTAGAATTATTTATTAATTTTCCTTCAAAATTTTAAATTGCCCCCCTCTTTTTTTAATTTATACAAGAATTCAAAAAAATAATTACAATAAATTATTTATTCCATAAGCAATATAGTTCTCTTTTAAAAAATTGATAAAAATTAATATACAAATCCAAAAAGAAAAAAAGAAAAAAGAAATTAGAGAAAGGGATATATTTTTTAACTAAATTAATTTGAACTCATTTAATGAATTAAGAAACTCATTTATTTCAATTATTTTTTAAGAAATTATATTCATTATTTAATATTTTCTCTTTATTTTATTTTTTTTATGAATCATCTTGTAAATTTAGGATTTTGTACACGTACATATATGAATATTTTTTTATTAATTAAATTTTTAGCAATGGAAATGATTTATTACTAAATTAATAATTTTACAAAGTACTACTAAAACAAAAGTAGAGAGAGATAATTAGGAGCGAAACCAGAATTTGCAAAAAAAAAAAAAATTTGCCCACTTTATTTCAAATTCTAGCTTTGCCCCTAGTAAAAACTACTAGGGATGGCAATGGGTCAGGTATGAATCGGGTTTCAAAAAATTTTTACCCTATCCTATAAGTGAAATGACATACTCTATCCATCATCCGACCCACCTCGGGTCAAACCAGATTGGATATAAGTAATGTTATTGTCACATATCGGGCTAAAACGAACATGGTTGGGTCATAAATCGGATAGGATCATAATATATATATATATGAAAATAAAATATAAAAAATTCATAAAAAATATAATTATAATAGTAAACTCTCTTCATTATAAAAAAAATATTGATATCAAATGTGACCTTATTAATATAAATATCTCTTAAAATATAAACAGTATCATTATTAAAATATTGATATAATACATTAACTTAATAAATAATTAATTAAATTAATTAATTAATTATGTCTCACGTTTCATGTTTTTTATTAAAAATAAATTAATATTAAGTAAATATTGTATAAAATTCATTGGTATAATATTTGAAACTATATATTATATAAATATATGAAAATATATATATAATTGGATCGGATTTGGATAAGGTTATGTATAATTCGCATGCTACTCAAACTCATATCGAGTATAATTATTTTGATTTATACCCTACCCTAACTATAAACAGATCTGGTATAATCCTACTCATTTAAATCAGGTAGGATCGGATATCTATCAGATAGGACAAAATTGTCATCCCTAAAAACTATATATACCTTGAGTGTGTTGGACCAAATGCATAGTAAGCATATGAATAGAGTTGGAATCTCGTTTAATATAAAATCAATGGATTTGTATTAAAACTCAATCTATATCACTTATATATCACTATATTTTTTATAGTTTTCTATGTGTGATTTATATATTCTCCAACACATGTTAGCATGCCAAAATGTATTCAATGAAAATATAAAGAAATAAAATTTAGTACTTGTATATTGATTAAAGCGTAGATTTTAAAAAAAAAATCTTTCAAAAATCAAACACTATTTAATTCATTTCAAGAAGGTAATTAATGGTATAAGCGTTAAAGTAAGTTAATGTTGAAGTTTTTCTTTGTAATTTACTCTAAAATTTTCAATTTTCACGCGAACAATCAACCAGATTTCCAAAAACATTGAATTGTTTTGTGGAAAAGAAAGTGATGAAAATTACTCTTTTAAGAAGCAAAAAAAAAAAAAAGTGGTAAATAGGGGCACATCACTTTCTTTGAATTAGGGCGATTGACAATTAAGTAGTGGAGGGAATGTGTAAGGTTAATTCCATCCATGAACGTGTCCAAGATTTTTCATATTCCGTGGTACCAAACAGCACTTTTAATGACTTTTATGATCCTTATATTTCTGCTTTCATCACTTTCAAAAAGTCAAATTGGAAGGACACATAAAGATAATGAGTGGCCTACAAAGAAAATAAAAAATGTAAATGTAAAAAAGCATTTTTGAGAATGGAGAGTTGAAATTAGTGGAAGCACTACCTAAAGAGGGGACAATGCAGCACTTTGAACTCCCCAACCCAACACTAATTACTTATTTTAATCACTAATTATGTCCAAAAAGTTTAATTACAAAGTTGGTAATTAATGGTCTCGTTTTTTTTATTGACTTACACTTATTTTTATCACTAATTAAGTCCAAAAGTTTTGATTAATCAGACCATATCAAATCGTGGTGTTTAATTACAAAGTTGGTAATTAGTGGTCTCATTTTTTTTATTAACTTACAGTTTCTTTCTGGGTTGTCGGATAGCAAAATCATGTAATTCTTCACTACAAAACATATATAAAGTTGTGCAGCCACATTCATTGTATAAAAATTTCAAATTTTTTTTCAAGAGGCTAAATGACTTTATGTCAACAGTTACTTTTTTTTTATTAGTTGTTTTTTTTATTTTTTTTCTTTATTTAATATTGAGAGAAAAGGAATTGAATTTTAATTATTTTAATTATTTTTAATAACGATTGTTTAATATCTATTTATAGATAGTTGATAGTTGACAGCAGAAAAATACAATCATTTATTAAAATTTTGCTAACCCTTGTTGTTGAAATACTAAACGATTATTAAGTTTATTTTAATTATATATTCTAATTAGTCATTTAATATATAATATGAAAACAAAATTAATGATAAAATTAGTAGTTAAAAATTATCATTAATTATTTTATTATTTAGTTGTATTTTTTTCTAAACATGAATATTATAATTTTTATAAATGTGATAATAATATTTCAATAATTATTTCTTACTGTTATACTCATATAAAAATTAATTTGACGATTTTTTTATTAATTATAATTGTTTATATGGGTAAGATAATATAAATTTAAATCAGCTACCAACTATTAGAAAAAAAATTAAAATAAAACTTTTAGAAAACAATAGTAATTTGGACTTTCAACAGTAATCAGCTGTTGTTTTATTTTCTTTACCAAATAAATATAAAAAACAAAAAAAAAAAAAAAAACACCATCAGCTGATTCAGCAACTAAACCAAATACCCACTAAAAGTCTCCAGATGTTTCCAGCAAAAATTCTTCAATATCTAAATATAAAGAGATGCATGATAGCAGGGAGTGTTACAAGAGAAGGAACAAAATTTCTTTTGTTACCTTTTTATCAAATAGGGAAATGAATATCTCACTTTATATATTTTTTGTTAATAACATTTATAATAAATTTTAAGATTTAAGCCTGTGAAATCCCATATTGAAAAAAAAGAAGATAAGAAACATACAAGAAAAAATAACTCATAATTTCATTAGAATTTATTCGTTTACATTGTAAGTTTTTAATTTTTTTATTTAATTTTAATAATTCAAGTAAATTTAAAATTTAATAATTAATAAATTATTTTTATAACCTTTAATATTCTATTAAATAAATAAATTATATTTATAATAATTTAATAAATAAATAAATTATATTTATGACCTTTAATATAATTTCATTAAATTAATTAAAAATAATATATTTGTGACTTTTAATTTTTTATAAATTAATTACACATTAATATAATTAAATAATTTATATTAATTTATATTTTTTTAGAAAAAAATTGAAAATTCAAAAAAATTATAACTCTTAACCTTCATAACTAATTAATTACAAATTAAATAATTAAATTACAAATGTTTAAAAATTTTAAAAATTAAATAATAAAATATATAATTTTTGATATTTTTAATAAATTAATTATACATCAATAATTTATTAAATAATTAATTTATATCTTTTTAGAAATTCTAAAATTTCAATAATAAAAATATGACTTTTAATCTTTTGAAAAAGTATTTTAAGAGTGATATCTCATCAATATTTTAAATAATGTTATTTCACTTTTTTTCTTTTTTTAATTAATTTTATTTAATTTTAATATTTTATATATGTTTAAAATTTAATAATTAATAAATTATATTTGTAAACTTTAATATTTTATTAAATAAATAAATTATATATTAATTCAATAATAAATAAATTATAATTTAATAATTAATAAATTATATTTATTACTTTTAATATAATTTCATTATATTGATTAAATAAATTATATTTGTTATTTTTATTCTTTTATAAATTAATTATATATTAATGTAATTAAATAATATTAATTAATTTATATTTTAAAAAAAATTAAAATGTTAAAAAAAATATGACTCTTAACTTCATAATTAATTAATTAAAATTAAGTAATTTATTTATAATAAAATTAATTTATATATTTTTAATAATTTAAAAAGTTAAACAATAAAATATATAATTTTTGACATTCCTAGAATATTAATTATACATCAATAATTTATTTCAATAATTAATTTATTTGATTGATAATTTATTTATAATAACAATTAATTTATATCTTTTAGAAATTTTAATATTTAAACATTAAAAAATATGATTTTTAATCTTTTTTAACAAATTAATATATATTAATAATTTATGCAGTAATAATATTATATTATTGATAATTTAAATATAAATATATAACTATAAATCTTCCTACTGATATTTTTTTTAGTATGCTTGGATTTCAATTTTTTCTTATTTTTTCTCATTTGTTTTAGAATTCATAATTTTTTATAGCAAAAATATATGTAGATTTTTTTTCCTTTAATGAAAGTATCAAGTTATGAAATAAAAATATTATATCAGCTCGTCTATATTGTTTCGATGAAACTATTATAAAAATCAAGACAAATATTTTATTTTATATTTTTTATAATAGAATTTGTTGTTAATTCAAATATAAACTATTTTATATTTACTTATTAATTATATTTATTTATATTTTATTACTCTTATTATTGTGTAATGCGCGGGTAAGAGACTGGCATTTATAAAAGCTACAAATTTTTCTTCGTTCCTTGGAAGCCATGTCATTATTATTTTTTTTTTATCAAAATTCATATTTTTTTAATCATATTTTTATAAAAATTTAAAAAATTAAATACTTAAATATTTTTTTAATTTTCTTTATAAATTAATTGTATGTTAATAATTTTTTTATAAAAAAAATATAGAATTCATAATTTTTTTTATAGGAAAAATATGTGTAGATTTTTTTTTAATTAATGGAAGTATCAAGTTATGAAATAAAAATATTGTAACACCCCTTCCCGGCCTACATGTGTAAGTCGAGTAGAGGCGCCACGCTAACCTAATGTTGCTACCAATTTTACTTAGTCAAATTTTAGTTCAGGTTTTTACAGAAATTTTGCCAGAGGTTCGCCTAGAAATTGGATCCCAAGTGTCGACAAAACTGATTTTTCTGATTTTTGAAAATATTTTTACACAAACCAACGCAACCACAATCAATTTTCAATACACTCCCAATGAATCCACCTTATAACCTCAACAACAAACCTGCAAGAAAAGTTCACACTTCTAATACAAAATAGAGTAGAGGTTTATTATTATTACATACTACTAACGTACAGTATAACATAGAAATTCTCAATCTTATATATACATATACATGTCACATCTAGCTAACTCATAATGGAAACTAAGAGATCTACCCTGAGATGCTGTGGGTCTGGTCGTCGCTCCCCAAGAGTTAACTATTGCTCTGAACCTACGAGTCAAGGAAATACTTAACTCGCTGAGCAATGTCACTCAGTGGGTACTTTACCGATGAAAATATAAGTAAAACATGAAAGCATTTGAAATAAAAGGAAATAATTAAATCAATAATCAACCAACACTAAACCAATGGTAGTTTATTGTACATGCAGTGTAAATATGCTTTCAACAATTGTAAAAACCATAATTCAAACTTATTTTGCATTACATAGTTTAAAAAAAATACGACTTTGGCTCTACTGGTGTATAGGGAACCATAGCGATAAGGCAGTGGCCCTTACCACTGTAGCATAGGTAGCCCTCACCACCATTATCATATCACAAGAATGACCCTCACCATCCTGGTTATAACCAATGACCCTCACAATTGGCCCCCAATGGCCCTCACCATTGAGTTCAGATAATAACAATTCAATCACAATATCAAGCAGTACTGCATAAGTTAGTATAGTGCACCATACCCTTATCTACCATTCCCAACTACCCAGTAGAGCATAAAGATTAAAATGATTCAATTTAAGTCTCAAACTTCATTTTAGAATGACTCGAGAAATCATTTTAATTCCCGTCGCGTTTTGCCATTTACGTCGCGCACCACATTTTTTAGTCAAACCATTACTCTTTTTCACATATTTAACATCCACAATAAACATATCAAACATTTCAAAGCATTCCTCAAAAGGTCACAAATTGACCAAATAAATAGTGTCGCGGCACGTAAAATCGGCAACGCAAAAAGCAAACGCCAAATGAATAGTAAAATCTGGGTTTTCGTCAAAATTTCAGTCCACTTCAGTCATGTATTTAATTAGGTAAATGATCTTATTTTTGGCTGAAATTTTACAGAAAACTTGTTTCATATGTTGACTAAATGCATGTAAAATTTCGTCGAAAAATTTAATTGTTTGCTGCCTCAACTGGCTGCCCAAAATTAGGTCCAGAATTGGATCCCAAAGGACACCAATTCGGCCCACACTTACACTTGGTGCAAAATTATTTATTTTTCTGTTTTAAACCCATTTCAAAGCTTCCTTAATCATGTAATGAAGGCTTAGACACTTCCCTTTTAAAATAACTTGATTGTTTAAATTAATTTGGACTAAATAGATTTCATAAACTCTTTTACCAAAATCATTAAAAACATTAGATTTTATTTGAATTTAAACAACCCAATCACTACATGGATTTAAAAATACCACTCAACAATTGAATTCAAACTCAAACAACACATTTATGCATCCATAGCAAAGTTCCATAGATAAAGTTTTGGTAAGAAAATGAAAGGAAAATTAATTCTTCCAAGGTAAAGTACCAAACCTTGTTCTTTTAATTCCCCTTTTCTTTTCCTTCTTCTCCTTCCTTCTTCTTTGTTTTTCCTTCAAGAAATTCAAGAACACAACCTTAAACATAAACCTTAGAAATTTAGAACATGCACTACCCTTTCATTTCTTTTCAAACTAAATCCTAATCTAATCTTATTAAACCTTAGAAACCTTGATTCTTCCATTTAATTAATCAATATCATCACTACTTAAAATTTTTCCCAAATCCACCATAAGAACCCTAATTTCCAATCTTCCAATAGTTATATAAATACTTAAAATTGATACTAGAATTGAAATCTACAAGCTTTAAAACATTAAAACTCACCTTGATCTTGAATTAAACTTGACAAAATTTGAAATTTCTTTGGTGTTCTTCCTATGGTGGCCGACGGTTTGGAGGTGAGAGAGAGAGTTTTTTGTTCTTCTTACTATGATATATATATAGGGAAAATGATGTTCACTTTTGGGTTGGATAAATGCCTTAGGGCCATTTGTCCACCTCTTTTTCTTTTCTTCTTTTTATAAAGGCTAAATGGCTAATTATGATTAGCCATCAAAAGATTTTTATATTTTTCTTTCCAATCAAGTCCTCCAACTTGTCCCTCTTCCCATTTGATACCCCAATTTGTTCCATGTCACCCATATGGTATCCACATGGAACCGGGCCCATTTTTCGTTCCGGCGATTAATCAGTCGTAACTTTTAAACCGTAAAGTTCCACGATGCAAACTACATATGGTTTTGATCCTCTCGACCTCTACTTTCTATTTTTAAGATCTATTTTAGGTTTCCAAGTCATTTTGAAAAAATTACCAATAAGCCCTCGACTTTTTATAAAATTTCCTTTAAGTATTTTTTTTGCTCGGGTTTTGTCCGGACTCCGTTTCTACTGTTGATCGTTTCATATTCAACCCCTCGACGTCCTCTACGCACTCGTGTGTTTATTTTCTACTTTTGATTCATGTATAAATTTTAATTAAAATGACCAAAATGCCCCCCTAGTCTATATGTCTTTGTTTCTCTCTAACGGGGCGTTTTTTGGAAAAACCGTTATACGTCGTTACGACCCAATTTTTCTCTACTCTCCATTTTTTAAATCTGTTATGTGCACTATTAAGAACCTCCAGTACAACTTTTGAAAATTACAGTTACCTCTCCAGAACTTTGCATTTCTGCAATTAAGTCCCTTTGGTCCTGCGACCTTCTCTAGGAACCGCCATCAGAGATGACCTCTCCAGATCCTTTCTCTTGCTGTGCACATGACTGCTAGACATAAATACAGTGGGCGGATGTGACAAATATTATATCAGCTCACCCATATTATTTCAATGAAACTATTATAAAAATCAAGATAAATATTTTATTTTATATTTTTTACAATAGAATTTATTGTTAATTCAAATATAAATTATTTTATATTTATTTATTAATTATATTTATATATATTTTATTATTCTTATTATTGTGTAATGCGCAGCCAAAAAACTAGCATATATAAAAGCTAAGAAATTTTTTTCATTCCTTGGAAGCCATGCTATTATTATTTTTTTTTTATCAAAATTCATATTTTGATTTAATCATATTTTTATAAAAGTTTAAAAAATTAAATACTTAAATATTTTCCTTTTAATTTTCTTTATAAATTAATTGCATGTTAATAATTTTTTTATAAAAAAATATAGAATTTATAATTTTTTTATAGCAAAAATATGTGTAGATTTTTTTTATTAATAAAAGTATCAAGTTATGAAATAAAAATATAATATCAGCCCATCCATATTATTTTGATGAAATTATTATAAAAATTAAGATAAATATTTTATTTTATATTTTTTATAATAGAATTTGTTGTTAATTCAAATATAAATTATTTTATATTTATTTATTTATTATATTTATTTATTATATTTATTATTCTTATTATTGTATAATGCGCAGATAAAAGACTAGCATATATAAAAGCTAAGAAATTTTCTTCATTCCTTGAAGCCATGCCATTATTATTTTTTTTTTTTTATCAAAATTCATATTTTTATTTAATCATATAAAAAAGTTTAAAAAATTAAATACTTAAATATTTTCCTTTTAATTTTCTTTATAAATTAATTGTATGTTAATAATTTAATTTAATGATATTAATTGATTTATATAATTTTTTTAGAGATTTTAAAGTTAAACAATAAAATATATTTAATTATTGATTTTACTAAAAAAAATTAACTATACACTAATAATTTATGTAATAATCTTAATTTTCAATTTTTTTTTATAAATTTAAAAAGTTAGGCAATAATTATGTGACTTTTTAATCTTCCTAACATATTAATTATATATACCTAAATAATTTACTTAATAATAATTATATTATTTTAAAAGTTAAATAATATAAATATATGACTCTTAATCCTACTATTCATACTTTTCTTTCTATTTCAAAAATTTCCATGAATTTTTTTTTCTCATTTTTCTCTTTTCCTAAAGAGTTCATGGCTTTATTTTTTGTAAGCCAAATTTGTGATATGAATTTTGTTATTGGAGGTATCAAAGTTATGGAATAAAGAGATTCTATATACTCATTTATAGTATTTCGGCAAAACTCATGTCATGAAAATTAAAGTAAAAGATTTTATTATTTTTTATAATAGAATTTATAGTGATTTATATTTTATTAAATGATTTGTATAAATTATTTTATATTTATTTACTATTAATTATATTTTTTTGTGTTTTATCATTTTACTATAGTGTATTGCGTGAATACATAGCTAGTTAATTAGAAATTATAGATAATTATTAAAATAAAATAAAATTATTAAAAATAAAGAAAAAAATAAAAAAGACAAACCTCTTATTTTATAATTGGATTTGTAAAACACTAAAAAAAGCAAAAAAGTATAAAAAATAAAAAAATAGTAGATAGGAAAATTTTTTTATTGATATATCTCTTCTCAAAATTAAAATCCTAAAAGCTATATTTTATGAATTTCATATTTATTAAAAACTACTTTTTATCTAATAAAAAATCTAAAACTAAGTGGTATAATAGAACTTTTTTTTATTTTTTTTATTTTTTTAAAAAGCTAAAATCAAAAAATAAAATTCATCCCGAATGCACCCTTAACTTAAGGTTTTGGGTTAAAATTGAATATCATATCTATAAGTGTATTTTCTCATTAGATGTATTTAAGAATTCTTATAAAATAATTAGACTCCATTACAATTTGGAGATTTGGAATAAAATATATTCTAACTACATTATTAATTATAAAATTTCGTACAGGAATAAAGCAGATTTGGAAAAGTGGTGTTTAAGACAACATAATGAATAAATGAACTGATGACACTCCAAAGTGGGAGACTATTCATTTTGGATGTTTACCCTCCCTAATCCTTTTTTTTTTCCTATTCTTTTTTTATAATCCCTAATCCCTTTTTTAATATTTTTTTATTTTCTTTTTATTTTCTATTTTCTTTTTTTCCTAAAAATTTTGTCTTCTCTGTTTTACATTTTCCACAGAAAATGGTAAATAATTCAGCTTAGATGCCAGGATATAGTTTAATAGAAATATAAAAGGAATTTGCTTAACCATTTTCAAGTCAATTAGATCTTGTTTTGTTAAAAAAAATGATTTTTATAATTTTTAAATTATTATAAAAAAGATAAGAAATAAAAAAATAATAATCATTAGCCCATGCAATATGCGGATATAATTTTTTTATTTGATAATGAGTATGATTAATTATTTTACACTGATCATTTTTATCATAGTAATTAATAAATTAAATTAAAAAATTAAATAAAAGAATATATAAATAAATAACAGAAGAGGAGAATAAACAATGGCTTTCACAAAAAAAAAAAAGCAAAAAAATCAAGCATTTTTTTTCAATCCAATCTAACTATTATTGTATGCATAATTTTTTTAATTAAAAAATTTTTATTTAGATGTCTATATTTATAATTAAAAATTTTTTATTCTTAAAATTTTCACCCATTTATTATTAATTTATTAAGTAATTATATATTCTAAATAGCAATAAATAATATTTAATTATTTATTATCTTTCTAATTTATTAATATATATAATTAATTTGTTAAGAAGATTAAAAGTCATATTTCTGATTGTTTCATTTTTTAAAAAATATAAAAATTAATTATTATTATAAATAAATTATTAATTAAAGAATTATTTAAATAAATTATTTTTGTATAATCAATTTATTAAAAATGTCAAAACTCATATATTTTATTGTTTAATTTTTTAAATTTCTAAAAAATATATAAATTAATTATTATTATAAATTATTTAATTTATATTTAGTTTATTTTGAAGGTTAGGTGATATATTTTTAACTTTTTAAATTTTTAAAAAAAATATATAAATCAATCAATATTATAAAATTATATTAATATGTAATTAATTTATGAAAGATTAAAAGTGATAAATATAATTTATTTTATTAATATAATTGTATTATATTAATATGTAATTATTTAATAGAATATTAAAAGTCACAAATATAATTTATTAATTATTATATTTTATATTTTATATAAATTATTAATATT
Source organism: Garcia nutans (assembly GCA_947685225.1). Taxonomy (NCBI): domain Eukaryota; kingdom Viridiplantae; phylum Streptophyta; class Magnoliopsida; order Malpighiales; family Euphorbiaceae; genus Garcia; species Garcia nutans. Next base: position 35,291,762 of record CANTUV010000013.1, read on the forward strand.
AAACAAAAATTAATTAGAAAAAATAAAATAATAGTATTTTTGAAAAATAAGTTTGTGTCAAATTTATAGCACTTGATCAATCATTGACTTTTATTATATATAACTAGAGTATTATCCGTGCATTCCGATGAAAATAATAAAATAAAAATAAAAAATATTTAACAATAAATAAAAATAAATTAATTTATATGTAAATTAAGAACAAATTATATTGTAAAAATATAAAATAAAATATATATCTCGATTTTTATGATAATTTTATTGAAATAAAATAAGTGAGCAAATATATTTTTTTTTATTTCATAACTTGACAATTTCATTAATTAAGAATAAAATTTGCACATATTTTTACTATAAAAAATTACAAATTCTATTAAAAATATAAAAAATAAAAAAAATAGAAATTTAAGCAAATTTAAGAATATTAAAAATCTCGTATGTTTTATTTTTAAAATTTTAAAATTTATAAAAATATATGAATCAATCAATATTATTAAATTATATTAATATATAATTAATTTATAGAAAATTAAAAGTTACAACTATAATTTGTTTAATCAATATTATGAAATTATATTAATGTGAAACTATTTAAATTTATGAAATTTTAAATTTTATATAAATTATTAAAATTAAATAAAATATTAAAAAAGAAAAAAAAGAGAGAATTAGTATATTTTAAAAAATTGATGATGTGGTAATTTAATAGCTCTCTTTTTTTTTGGCTTGTATATATATAATATAGATAGATATGTAAATACCAGAAAAGAGGAAATATTTTTATATCTAAAAACAACATCAAAACATTTCAAGTAGGCTCATAATTAATAATAATTCATCAATTGCAAAATGAATAGTAACTGATTCATTTATTCTAAAACAAGAAAATAATTAATTATTATCTTTACAATTATAAAATCAAAATTAATGAATATGAAAGTTTATAGTTATAGAGGATTGAATAAAAGAAAATTTTGACTTTTTTTGGATCTAATAAAAAACAGTTAAAAAAAGTTGGGTAGTTGGGTGAGAATTTGACGTATAATGCAATGTTAAAATTGGGAGAACCCTTCCATCCAAAATCCAAATCCACTACTTTAATTAGATATTTGATGGGAAGAGAAGAGAAGAGAATAGAAGATTCGTATCATAAACATAAAGGATGAAAGCCACTTTATAAGCTAAAAAAGTGAAAACTAAAAACCCACCAAATTTCTTTTTATAAAAAATGCTTTCTTAAAAAAAAAAAAACAAAAACAAAGTACCCCAACATGAAATGGAAGAGCCATTTTATTTATATTATGAAAACAAATTTCACAATTTTGAAATCTCACACTAGTTTTATTAATGTGTGCAAAAATTTTAGAATTACAATTTTTATAAACGTTTGAATTAATATTTTAATTTAAAAATATTTTTTTTATAATTATTCACTTGAAGCACACTTCGAATCCACCAAATAATTCAATGCAAATTGACTCGCTATTTTTGTAAAAGAAAAAATATATATCGAGTTGTCTATAATACCACCGTTCTTCTCCAAGAATAAAATGCTCACTTTTCTAATTTTAGAAATACGAAAATATCGAATTTTCAAGCTCTTAAAAAGCCTTTCAAATAATCACCCAAAAAAAAATATTCTTGAGCTGAAGCCAAATTTATATGAAATAAAATTTTAAAAAACTTTCTGATTAGCATAAAAATACAAAGATAATTTCATCCCTTATTTTTGAATTTTATACTTAATAATATAAGAATTCTTAATTTTGATATTTAATAGGGTTAACCACAAAAACATGAAATTTTGCCCTTTTCTTAATTTTATTATAAATTTTCTAAAGTGTTAAAAGAGCACATCAACTATGAATTTTATTTTAATTTTATTATATTAAAATTGTTGATATGTCGGTTGTTTTAGCTGATGTGGACTGATCAGTAAATTAAAAAAAAATTAGTTATAAAAAATATATAAATTTTAATATATTTTTTTTTATTTTTATCATAAATATTTCAAAAATATCAAAATAGCACATGAATTATGCATTTTGTTTTGAATCTTTCAATTTTACCAAGAGAGATTGTTATACTTAGTAAAATATTGATTTGTCGATTTTTGTAAATTATTTTAATTGAAAAATATTACTAGTATATTGTATTATATTTTTTCAAAAATAATTTTCGAATTGAGAAAAACAAATCAAGTACCATATATTTTCTAAGTGATGTGATGTGACTTTTTTTTAACACAAATAAATTCTCTTTAAAAATAAATTTTGATAATAAATTTTAAATAATATAAAGTTTTTGTTTTATTTTTTTAAATTAAATCTAAGTGTATTTTTCTTTTATATAGTTGGTATTTTATTTTTAGATTGTTTTAAATGTGATTTTAGTGATGGGTTATTATGAAGTTAATCTTAAGTTAATTTTATTTTTGTTGGAGTTAATTTTGTAATTTTATTTTATGACATTCACAATTTTTTACTTAGCATTTTTCAATTGAAAAACTATGAGTCTTGAATTTTTTTTTAAATTTGAAATTTAGGGATTATTTTTTAAAAAATATAATACAATATGTTAGTAATCTTTTTCAACTAAGATAATTTATAAAAATCGAGCATCTGCATTTTGCGATGTAAAATAATCTCCCTTGATAAAAATAAAATATTTAAAATAAAATATATAATTCATACACTCTTTTAATATTTTTAAAAATTTGTAATAAAAATAAAAAATATATTAAAATTTATATATTTTAATTATTTTTTTATCCATTAAGCTGTCCACATCAGCTATAAATACCGATATACCAGCAATTTTATAAGTTAAAATTTGCTTTCCTAGTAAACATAATAAAATTAAAATAAAATCTTTTTAAATTTATGATTGTGATATCATTTATTTTTATATTTAATAACATTAAAATTTTTTAATTTGTAAGACTAAAATTATTAATTTTATATATTAAAATTATAATTACCTTTATAACTATTCAGTAATTTTTTAATCAAAAAACTAAAGTGGACTCTACATTATATTAATAGAAAATTTACAAAACTATCCAAAAACAAATTCAAAAATACTGCATAAAAAATTATTTACACTTCTAAAAAAATTTGAGCAAATTTTTAAAAGTACTTATTTCCTACTAAAACAAGGTTTATTATTATTATTATTTTCAAAAAAAATGCTATCTCTCACTGTAATCAATATTTAACTTCAAATTTCATCTTTTTTTTTTCAAATTTTACTATCAGATAAATATATTCTGATAAAATTATAAAATTAATATTTTCAATTATATTTTCAATATTTAAAATGTATTAGTTTTTTAAAGGGAAAAGTTTAATTTTGACTACAAATAAAAAATAATACTCAAAAAATAAAAGCAAAAAGCAAAATATTTAAAAATTTATTAATAAAAATTATTAAACTTATTTTAAAATAAATTTTACTTATCATAGACATAAAAAATTAAGTTAAAAAATATTAATTTTGTTATGTAGATGTTTAGTAGATATTAAGTGTAAGTTTGATAGTTATTATAGATGTTTGATAAATATTATATATATTATGTATTTATTATTTATATTGTGTGTATTTTATATAAATTGTTATATGGATGTAGTGAGTATGTTGTATGAATATAAAATTAAAAATTAAATTAAAAAATTAAAAACTTTTTGTAGATGTTTGGTAAATTTTTTATAGATGTTTGACATATGTTATGTAGTTGTTGTTGTTTGTTGTATGTGTATTTTTATATATTATGTATTTATTGTGTATATATTGTATATATATTTATTATATATATATATATGGAGAATATGATATAAAAATATTTTTGAATAAAAAAATAAAAATAAAATAAATAGAAAAAAAAATAAAAATAAAATGACAAAACAAAACAACAAAAATCATTGCCAAAAAAATAAAAATGAAAAAAAAAAACACGAGCTCACACAAAATAAAAAATGAGAATCCATCACTGTAAAATTTGAAAAGTGGCCTCGAAAATCACGTAATCTGTGTAATTTCATCTAAAATTTTACCTGATTGGTTTTCATGAGCCTGTGTTTCTCCTAGGGTGGACAAAAAAACCGAGAAAACCGAACCGACCGAAAAACCGACCGAAAACCGACCGAAAAATTGGTTAATCGACTGGTCGGTTTGATTTTCGGTTCTAAATTACATTAAACCAAAAATATTTGGTCGGCCAGCTGTTTCATTGCTCAGAAAACCGAACCGACCAAAAACCGACCGAATTTTTTAGGTCTAAACCAAAACCACTGGTTTATAATGAAACCGATCGAATTTTTTTTTATCTAAACCAATTTTTTTGTCTAAACCGAAGCCGACCGAATTTTTTTGGTCTAAACTAATTTTTTTGGTTTAAACCGAAACCGACCAAAAACCGAAGGTTAGGTTTTTTTACAGTTCTCCTCTGATCGATTCGGTTTTCGGTTACTAAAATATATGATCGGTTTTTGATCGGTTTTTACAAATCGATTCAGTTCGACCAACCGAACCGATTTTGTCCACCCATGGTTTCTTTCTCCTCATGATCTTCTGGATTTGTTGTTACAAGGGATAAGACGGCGGTAACTTTCATAAGGAGAATCCCAACCCGATTTGTGAATTCAATAAAAAAATAAAAAATAAAAAAAATTATGTAACACAAACACTATAATTATTTTTTTTTTGTTTCTCGTTTTCCTTGTTATCATGTGATTTTTCTCTCTAATATTAAATCGTTATTTTTTCTCTTATTCAATTCAGGAACAAGTTTGCATTTTTTATTTATTTAATTAAAATTTAATTCTCTTTTAGTCAAGATAAGAAATCACAAATTCTATATGTGATTATTGAATTCTATATGTGATTATTGATTAGGCAGCCCAAAGCCAAAATTGTATAATCTTTTGTATTTATTTTTTTAAAAGTTGGAGAAAGTTGAAAGATTATAATTTTTTTTTTTAAAAAGGAAAGTGAATCATGTAACAAGTAAGGAAAGATAGAAATATATATATATATATATATATATATAGTAAATGGTTATATAAAAAATTAAAGTCTTTTAATATAATATAATTTTTTATTTTAAATAGTTTAGAATTTATATCAGTTTGTCTTTTTAAATTATCGAAAAACTATAAAGGCAATATAATTATAACATTAATAAAAGATTAATGATATTAGTGTTAGACATTATTAAAAAAGCAATTTTGCATTATTAAAAATAAAACTAATAATACTGATGTTAAAATGAAAAGAAAACAGGTATGGATAAATGCACCACCAAATTGAAAAGTAAATTAAAAAATAAATTCCAAGTTAGCAACACAGTTGGATCGGCATATATAAGCTAAATAAAAATAATTAACAAAAAAAAGACAAATATTTAATATAGTTCACTCTTTTTTTTTTAATTTGGGCTACGTTCATAAGCCAAACTCTAAATAATTTTTTCTACTAAAAAATAATAGCATTACAAAGATAAAGACTTTTCTAGAAAAATATTCTAGAAGCACAACCCTAATAATTGAGATAAACTCAAAGTAGGGATAAGTATTTTTAAAATACCTAAAAATAAAACTTCACTATTTTATCACTCACAAAATTACTCTCACATTAATTTTTTCTCTCTCTTTTTAATAAAATTCTATCTATCTATCTATATTTGTTACATTGTATATGTTAAAATTGAGAAGGGAATATCATCTACATGTAGCCTTCACCTCATTCCCAACAGCCATAATTTATAGTGGAATAATATATATATATATATATATTGAATAATATATATATATATATTAATAGTTAAAAGTGGTGGTGGTACCCATGTAGTTGATATTGCTCTACAATTTATGGTTGGTATCGCCCCACAATTCTCCCCTACTTACCACATAGAGTTAACTGTTATTCCTACATATGATCGATAAAACTCAAATTTTTCTGTTGTAAGAATTTTATCGACATGTCTACACCATTCTCTTCAGTATGAATCTTTTCAAGCTATAAAAGTTTTTTCTCCAACATATCTCCGATCTAGTGATATCTCACATTAATATATTTTAATCTAAAATAGAAAGAGGAATTATTTTCAAGATAAATGGCACGCTGACTATCACAGTAAAATGAATATCTATCTTGCTGAAATCCAAGTTCATCTAAGACCTTATTTATCCACAGGAGTTTTTTCTATATTTCAGTTATAGTAATGAATTTTGCTTCAGTTATTGGGAGAGTAACACACTTTTATAACCTTGACTGTTATGGCAAAGCTCTCCCTGCAAATGAAATCAAATAACTTGATGTAGACTTTTTTGAGTCAACATCGCCTGCTATATCTATATATGTATAGCCAACTAACGCAAGTTTTCTATCTCCAAAGCATAAACATATTTTAGAGATTCCATGAAGATATCTTATAATCCATTTCACTGCAGCCTAATAATTTTTACCATGATTAAAAAGGAACCGACTCACTACTGCCACTGATTGAGTAATAGCTGGCCGTGTGCATACCATGTCATACATTAAAACTCCCAACTATTGAAGTATATTGTATGTTTGTAAAGAAATTATCTGATGATGATTTCATTATTCTGTTTCTCTATGTGGATAACATATTAATCATTGGTTAGAACATTTTCAGAATCAACAGCCTGAAGAAGCAATTGAGCAAGTCTTTTGCTATGAAAGACTTGGGGCCAACAAGACAAATTCTTGACATGAAGATAATCAGAGACAGAAGAACTAAGAAATTATGATTATTACAGGAGAAGTACAATGAAAAAGTACTTTAGAGATTCTATATGGATAAAGCTAAAACGGTTAGTTGTCCTCTTGTTAATTGCTTTAAATTAAGTTTAAAATAATGTTTTTCTACTAAAAAAAGAGAAAGCAAAGATGGACATATGATATATATATTTTAACTAAAAAATAACAATATAAGTCGATATATGTTAGTATATGTGGATATATATATATCAATATATGTTACATATAACTAGATATATATATGTTATATATATGTAGGTATATGTAGGTAGATGTTACATATAACTAGATATATGTGGGTATATATTGCAAAAAATAACAATATATATTACATATAAATGTATATATGTAGATATATGTTACATATATTTTAATTAAATAATGATATATGTGGATATTTGCAGGTATATATTACATATACTTTAACTGAATAATGGTATTTATAGATATATGTAGGTATATGTAACATATATTTTAACTAAAAATTAGTATATGTGGATATATATATAGATATATGTTACATATAATTTAACTGAAAAATAGCATTTGTAAGTATATGTGGGGTATATGTTATATATATTTTAATTAAAGAATAGTATTTGTGAATATATATAGTTATATATTAACGAATTATATAATTATAATAATAATAATCCAAAGTGAATTAATCATCAAGTTGAATAATACAAAAATTTAATTTCTCTCAAGTGTTGATTTCATGATTAAATTTTAAAATAATAATTAACTTAAAATTAACAATTATAAGCCAAATGACAATAACAGAGAAGGAAAAGAATAAAATTTTTAATTAATTTATATATAGGTATATGTTACGTATAATTAGATATATCGAAAATAATAACAACATGTGTTAGTATATGTTACATATAAATAGATATATATTAGTATATATTGCAAAAAATAATAATAATAATAATAACAACATGTGTTACATATATGTGGAAACATGACGGTGAATATTGATATATGTCAGTATATATTACATATATTTTAACTAAAAAATAATAATATATGTCAGTATATGTGGATGTATATCAATATATGTTGCATATAATAGATATATATATATATTAAATATATGTATATATATATCAGTATATGTTACATATAAAATGATATTTTTATAATTTTATACTAAAAAATATTTTTAAATAATTTTTATAGTATATTTTAAAATTATTTTTAAAAAATAAATTAAATAAAATATATTAATATAAATAAAAATTTTTAAATTTTAAATTTTATTTTAAAATAAGAGTATATGTGGATATATATGAGTATTTATTATATATAAGTAAAAATTTAATATAAATATTTTTAATGTAATACTTTAAAATTTTATTTAAAAAAAATGAAAAAGGTCATTGAATAAATGGTCATTTATATATGTTATAAGCACATATTTTAAAAGAAATAACAGTGGCCAATTACATAACTTAAGCATATATTAACCTAATGTAACTTATAATGTTGTTTTGTATATGTTATAAGCTAACATATTTTTTTTTTTAAAAAGAAGTTAAATGTAGTATTTTTGAAAAATAAAAAAAGGTGTAGTATTTTTGAAAATAATTCTTCTTTTTATGGTAGTTTTGTAAATGTCCCTCATGTAAAAGGTAAAATAATAACCTACATCATATTTTTTTTTAAATTTTTACTTTTTTACCATAGATATTATAGTCATTTTATTATAAACTCATAATAAATTTATTATAAACTATGTAAAATTTATAGACTCATAATAAACATATTATAAACTCATTATAAACTTATTGTAAATTTATTATAAACTAGTAAAAATATGATATTTTGACATATATTTTATAAATTTTAGTATTTTAGTTATAATTTATAAATATAGTTAATATTGTATTATTTTGTATTTTTACCAAAATTCCTATAAAAAAAGGGGGATAATTACAAAAATAACTGAAAAAATAAGTCAATTTTCAAAGATAGTGTGGTGGTTTAAAAAGATTTGAGCATAAAAAATCACTTGACTTTTGAAAGGAGTGAGTAGATTTTTTACTCCCACAAGCCTATGTTCTCTCTGTATCTAAATGTAAAACCCTTGATTTTTGGGGAAATTGGAGTCTAGGGGCAAAATGATAATTTTACCTTCAATTCATATTCGGGTGCATTTTATAACGTTTGGTGCTTATTTTCATAATGTGGGTGTTGAGATGTTTGTTTTGAGTATAATATTGTGTTTTTGGCTTCAGGGGTATTTTGATCATTTTGGCGGTCGGAAAGTTTTCGGGTTTCGTTTTGCTGTTTTTGATATCATTTTGGCGACCGTGGTATCATTACGGTTATTTTAAGTATAATTTTGCTAAAGGTTGTGTTTCGAAAATTTTTTTGGTATTTATTAAATTATTAATTAAAATAAATTAAATTAAATAAATTAATTAACTAATTAAAATAATTCTGAAAATAATTGAATTTGGGGTTAGTTGTGAATTTTTATAAGTTAGTTGGGTGTTTTTTTAAATTTTTAAAGAGTTTTAGAGGTTTTTTTAAATTAAATAAATTAATTTAGAGGTATATTAGTAATTTACCACCTAAAAATTGTATAAATAGGGGTGTTAGGGCACCCAATTAAGTGTCTAAAAACCCTTGTGCCGTCAGAGAGAGAAAAGACGAAGAAAAATTATTTTTTTCTTCAAATCGAGCGGCTGTCGTTTAGCAGTGGGCGTGCGATTTTGCTGGTGTCGTTTGGCAAGGCACGGCTGTGGTTCGGCGAGGCGCACTCCTGTCTTCTAGCGTGTGGAGGCCTGTCGTTCGGCGTGCTGCGGGCTGCGTCGCCTGTCGTCTGGCGTGTGGAGGTTTGGGCATATTTGAGGTTTTTCACTCTTTTCTTCTCTTCTTCATATTTCCGACTAAGTTTGGGTATGATTTGTGTTGTTAGGTGTTTGTATGATGTTTAGGATGTTAGAAAATAATATTTTTAATTTATTTCGATTTTTTAATTAATTAAAAATAATTAAAAGTTGTAGGGTGATTATGGAGGTTCTTGATGTTTAATATTTGATTTGGGAGTTTAAGTTAACGATCTGGTATTTTTGGCAATTGTAATCTGTTCTAGGGATGTTAAACTTGATCTAGAAATTTATTTTTGAATTTTCATGTTTGATTTATATTTTTAATTCATTAATAAAGTGAAAATTTATTACTGCTTGTGATTGCTGATATTTCAGTAACTTTGTCAAATTTTTAAAAATTATTGGTAAATGATCTAGGTCTGAATTTTTGATATGTTTTAGGATATGATGTTATGTGTTTATAAAAAATATTTTGAGGTCTGGTTCAAATGTTTGCATTTCGAAAAAAATTTATTTCTCAACCGCTGCCAGTATGGTAACTGGTTGTATGAATCCGATTTAAAAATTAAATTGAGGGACTTAGAGATTTCTAAAAATTATGAAATTTTTGTATGTTGTCCATCCTGATGTCTATAATATGAGACAATTATTTGGATAATTTTTTTGTAACGAAATGTGAAGGATTTATGATGCGTTTTGCTGTGCTGATTTTAGTGGTTCAAACAGAACCAGAATGTTGTAAAATATTTTTGGGAGATCAAATAAATTTGGATTAATCTGAAATTTTTTAAAAACGTTATTTAGATGTTGGAGAAGCTACTAGAATTTTTCCAGAATTTTTGAATGATGGAATTATTTTCTGGAAATTTTTGAATTATAGGGACTACTTAAGAATTTTTATCGGTTTGGATGTTGGTAGGAATTATGATTTTTGCATAGGGACTGATGTGATATTATTTGATAAATGAGTTATAAAAAAATTGAGTTGAGGTTCTGGTTCTAATAAATTTTAAGTAATTAATTGATTTTATATTTTTGAGGTGCGATCGGTTTAACCATTGGGTTGAACCATGATTTTGAGTTGAGTCGGGTTAGTTTGTAATTTTGGGTTATCTTGGTTAATTGTTGGTTAAGTATTGGTCTTTTTGCATTCATAGCATGCATTGTATCCCTCATGATAGATGAGATAGTGGGATTGATTGTTGGACTATGTAATTATCTTTCCTTAGGCAATAATCCAGCTGAAGCTCAAGGTCAGTAGGTTGTGAGGATTTGGCTAAGCTTTCTTTGGATACCAGGTAAGTTCATGGGTGTATATATATTATTTGTGATGTGCTACTTGCTAACTAAGCTATTATATATATATAAGCCCTTCGTATATATTATTCTTTCTAATTTCGACATATTATCCTTTCTTGCCCTAGCCTCGCATGTGAATAGGAGACAGAGAAACTTGTATGCTATTTGCTAAATGCCTTGATATGATATTGAATATTCTTGTGATGTGCGATGGTGTGTCTAATGGGGACGGAGGATATGGATTGTGATTATGGAGATTATTTTGTATATCGATATCGATCTTGTTCTTGGGGCTTATGCCTACTTGCTCTTGGGGCCACGTGCCTACTTGTTCTTGGATATGGTTGAAGGAGGAGGATGTTATATTTTGTAGACCCCGATACACCATCATGTTTGAAATTATTGTGGATGTTTACTTGATATATATTACTTTGTTAAATTGTATTAGTGTTTCTCTGCCTCTCATGAACTTACTGAGCGTCTATATATAACGCTCACACCCTTATAGATTGACTTGCAGGTTGAAGTTATATTCCTTAGTGAGCTCGGTCGTTCTCTTTGTGGGTTCTTCTAGTTGGTTGTGGATTTTGGTTCGTCTGCATATTTTCTTTACTCCATAGAGATTTCTGGATATTTTTGGGCGGACCGTGTTCGAACCCTTTTTCTTGTAATAAGGAGTAGATTGTTTCTTTGCATCTGGTTTGAGTTTTAGATATTGAACTTTATTTTGGATAGTATCATTTCTATTAATGATTTGATTATGGAATAAATTTATTGAACTTAGTAATTTTGCACTATAATAATAAATTTGAATTAGGCTTGTAAGGTTGTACTTAGGTATAGCTTTACGCCGGTCCCGGCACCCCAGTTTGGGTCTTGACAAAAGTGGTATCAGAGCCATAGGTTTTACTTAGTTTAATACTATCCAGAAATCATTAGGATTGTTTTTCTAAAAAGTCTTGCTTCCTTTCTGCGTTAATCAATTTTTACCTCTGCTAACAGGTGCAATGTCTCAAGAAAACCCTCGTTTTCTTTTGGTTGGTGGGTCTAGTGGTGCTGGAATAGCTGAGGAAGTTGAACATCAGCCAGCCACTCATGTTGAGGAGCCACCTCAGCCACGCAGACGTGGTAGACCACGTAGAGTTGCTACTGAACAAGATCAGGGGTTAGAACAGAATGCTGGACAAGATCAGGGATTAAACCAAAATTTTCCTAATGATGGCGCAGGTCCAGGTGATGGTAATATGAATGTGCCAGGTCAAGTACCAGTTCAAGGAAACCCAGATGCATATTTGGCTACTTTGCAGACATTGAATAGATCTATGGAAGCTCTCGTTGAGGGAGTAGTACGGGTTGTTCAAGGCATGGGTAACAATATGAATGCTAATGCTCACGCTGCAGCTAGAAAAAATGGATTAACTGACGACCCGGATTCGCACAAATTTATTAGAGTTGATCCACCTACATTCTCCAATCTTGCTACAGAAGACCCTCTAGCATTTCTTAATAAAGTTAAGAAGATCTGTGATGCTTTGAAATGTACTGAGAAGAGAGCCATAGAGTTAACTGGGCATCAAATGCAAAAATCATCTGAAGAATGGTATAAGATCTCTATCCAAGGTCAGGTTGAGGTATGGGAAGACTTCAGAAGAATGTTTATACAAAACTTTATGCCTCGGAATGTGATGAAAGCGAAAGCAAGGGAGTTTGAAATGTTGACTCAGGGCAACAAATCTATAGCTGAGTATTGGGAGCAGTTTCAAGAGCTAAGGAAGTATGCTACACGTGTGTCTCAGGATGAAGAATCTATGACTGATAGATTTGTGGATGGCTTGAATGATAAATACTATGAGTTGATAGCCAGTCATAATTACAAGGAAGTACATTTGGCTGTTAATGCTGCTCTGGGGTTAGAAAATAGAAAAAGGAAGGATGATGTTGGAGAATCAAGCAGAAAGAAGAACAAGCCAGGTTATCAGGGGCAGTGTAGTGGTCAGAGAGGCAATGATAATGGTGGGCGCTATCAGCAACAGGGTCCTAGAGCCCCTACTTGTGAGTCTTGTGGCTTACATCATACGGGAGAGTGCAGAAGGAAGACTGGAGCTTGTTTTAACTGTGGACAGATGGATCACCAAGTCAAGGATTGTCCAATTCCTAGGCGCAATCAGACTCAGGCAAGTCAGCATACTCAGTTCAGACCTGTTGGCAATCAAGCATATAGGGGTAACTATCAGAATGGAAATGGTTATGGTAGAGGTAATGGTGGCCGTGGACAGTTTAACGGTAACGGATATTAGGGAGGTCAAGGTTTTTTTTATCAGGGTGGTCGAGATTACAATGGAGGCAGAGGTTATCAGGGCAAGCAGGGCCGAGGATATCAGGGCCAGCAGGGTCGCGGTTATCAGGGTCAGCAGTATCAGCAGGGTCGTGGATACCAGGGTGCTGCAAATAATGGAAACCAACAGAATGGTAGAGGAGTTCAACCAGTGGGACAAGGTAATGGTCAGAACCAAAACCAAAATCAGAATCAGGGCCAAAACCAGAATTATGCTCGGGTGTTCAACCTAAATCATCAGCAGGCTCAAGTTGACAACAATGTGGTGCAAGGTACTCTTTCTATTTGTTCTCTAGATGCACACATATTGATAGATCCTAGAGTAACTCATTCATTCATATCACCTAGTTTTGCATCTAGGCTGAGTATTACATATGAACATATGGAAATGCCATTAGTTGTTCATACACCTTTAGGAGAGGAGGTAGAATCTTTAAAGGTATACAAGGATTGCGTTGTTAAAGTTGAAAATGTTGAACTTCTTGCGGATCTAGTGGCATTAGATGTGATAAAATTTAATGTCATCTTGGGTATGGATTGGTTAGCTCGGCATGGAGCTAATTTGAACTGTAAGGATAAGGTAGTGGTGTTTGCATATGAGGCCGACAAGACTGTGACATTTTATGGCTCTAAAATCAATGGAACCAGTCAGCTAATTTCAGCTATGAGAGCTAGAAGATTGTTGCGAAAGGGTTGTAATGCCTACCTTATTTCTATTCGGGATGTGAGCAAGGAAGAAGCGAAACTTGAAGATATCCCGACAGTACGAGATTACATGGATGTGTTTCCAAATGATTTACCGGGGTTACCACCGGAACAAGAGATTGAATTCTCCATTGATCTTGTACCTGGAACCAATCCTATTTCTATGCCTCCATATAGGATGGCTCCAGCAGAGCTTAAGGAGTTGAGAGAGCAATTGAATGACTTGTTGCAGAAGGGATATATCAGACCGAGTACTTCACCGTGGGGTGCTCCAGTTCTTTTTGTGAAAAAGAAAGATGGATCAATGAGGCTATGTATCGATTATCGACAGCTGAATAAGGTGACTGTGAAGAATAGGTATCCATTGCCCAGGATTGATGATTTGTTTGATCAGTTGCAGGGAGCAAAGTTTTTCTCCAAGATTGATCTATGGTCGGGTTATCATCAGTTGAGGGTGAAGAAGAGTGACATACTTAAGACTGCTTTTCGCATGAGGTATGGGCATTATGAATTTCTAGTAATGTCCTTTGGACTTACTAATGCTCCTGCTGCTTTTATGGACATGATGAACAGGGTGTTTAGTCCTTATCTTGATCGGTTTGTTGTCGTATTCATTGATGACATTATGATATATTCGAAATCCAAGGAAGAGCATGAGCATCATTTAAAGTTGGTGTTACAGACTTTAAGAGAACATCAGCTTTACGCTAAGTTCTCCAAATGTGAGTTTTGGTTGGGCAGGGTTGTCTTTCTGGGACATGTTATATCCGCAGAGGGTATTCAGGTTGATTCACAGAAGATTGAGGCAGTGATGGATTGGCAGAGACCGAAGACTGTTACTGAGATTCAGAGTTTTCTGGGGTTAGCAGGATATTACAGAAGGTTTGTCAAAGATTTTTCCAGAATAGCCACACCTTTAACAAAACTCACTCGTAAGGGTGTTAAGTTCATTTGGGATGATGCTTGCGAAGAGAGTTTTGCTATTCTTAAAGAAAGATTAACTACTGCACCAGTACTTGTGTTGCCAGAAGGCACTGAGGGGTATTCTGTTTATTGTGACGCATCAGGCGTTGGTCTGGGTTGTGTGTTGATGCAACATGGTAAAGTAGTCGCCTATGCCTCTAGACAGCTGAAGAAGCATGAGGTAAACTATCCTACACATGATTTAGAAATGGCTGCAGTTGTGTTTGCACTCAAGATATGGAGACATTATCTTTATGGAGTTACTTGTGAGATCTTCACTGATCATAAGAATCTTAAGTATGTATACTCCCAAAAAGACTTGAATTTGAGACAGAGAAGGTGGGTAGAGTTTCTTGAAGACTACGACTATAGCATCCAGTATTATTCGGGTAAAGCGAATGTTGTCACTGATGCTCTAAGTCGTAAGTCTATAGGGAGTCTGTCCCACATTTCAGTTTCCAAAAGGCCGTTGATACGGGAGATACATCAACTGCTAGGTGATGGTTTAACTTTTCATATGTCTGGTAAAGAAATTGAAGGTGATAGAGGTGTGTTGTTGGCTAATTTGACAGTCAAACCTGATTTCCTTGATGAGATAGTTTCAGCGCAGTATACGGATGAGGAGTTGTCAATGATCCACCAGAAAGTCTTATAAGGTGAATCCACAGAATTCTCGGTTGATGAAAAAGGAGTTTTGCGGTTCGGTTCAAGGTTGTGTGTGCCTTCAGTGGATGATTTAAAGAAAAAGATTTTGAAAGAAGCTCACTCTTCCAAGTACACTATATATCCTGGTTCTACTAAGATGTATCGAGATTTAAAGCAGATGTATTGGTGGAGAGGAATGAAGAATGATGTATCGGTCCTTATGAGATCCTAGAACGTGTCGTTGATGTTGCTTACAGACTATATTTGCCACCCGAGTTAGCAGCTGTGCATCCGACTTTTCATGTTTCGATGTTGAGAAAATATGTATCGAACCCCAATCATGTTTTGGCTTCAGAGACCATTGAGATTACTGATGATTGTACTTATGAGGAGCAGCCTGTAGCTATTTTGGACCGTCAGGTCAAGCGATTACGTTCAAAGGATGTGGCTTCAGTAAAGGTTCTTTAGCGTAACCATTCTGTTGAGGAATGCACCTGGGAAGCAGAGGAACTCATGCTAGCAAAATACCCTCATTTGTTTGAGTCTTCAGGTGCGTTATTGATTTCATGGGCGAAATCGTTTTAAGGGGGTTAGAGTGTAGTTTATTAATAGTCTTGATATAGCACCATATGCATGCATATCATTACATCATTATTACATCATTATATCTTTTGTACATCATAAATGTATATGTGTTTTGTCTGGTATTATTTATGATAGTTTGCTATTAAATTGGTTATTGGAAGACGTTTTTAAAAATCTTGGTTTGTTGATATCGGATGTCATTCTTGAATAAGTCTGGGTTGTTGGTAGAATGATGAGTATCATATGGATAAGTGTTATATTAGTAATGGTTTTGGTTGATTTGGGTTGACTTGAACACTTGAGTTTTGGCTTTTTGTGATGATTGTTGATGAGTGGAAGTTGAAAAGAAAATGCTTCTGTTTGATTTTATAATAAACATAACCTGGAGCAAAACTAGAACAGTCTTAGGCGCTTAGTATTGTGAGGGTTATGGCCTGATCACCCATAATAACATGTGCTAAGTGAGCTATGCTTTCCGGATTTGCGTACAACTTAAAATATAAGAGTGTTTTGATGATGAGTATGTTATTGGGTAAAATTTCGAGGATGAAATTTGTTTAAGGGGGTTAGATTGTAAAACCCTTGATTTTTGGGGAAATTGGAGTCTAGGGGCAAAATGGTAATTTTACCTTCAATTCATATTCGGGTGCATTTTATAACGTTTGGTGCTTATTTTCATAATGTGGGTATTGAGATGTTTGTTTTGAGTATAATATTGTGTTTTTGGCTTCGGGGGGGGTATTTTGGTCATTTTGGCGGTCGAAAAATTTTTGAGTTTCATTTTACTGTTTTTGATGTCATTTTGGTGACCGTTGTGTCATTACGGTTATTTTAAGTATAATTTTGCTAGGGGTTGTGTTTCAGAAATTTTTTGGGTATTTATTAAATTATTAATTAAAATAAATTAAAATAAATAAATAAATTAACTAATAAATTAACTAATTAAAATAATTCTGAAAATAATTGAATTTGGGGTTAGTTGTGAATTTTTATAAGTTAGTTGGGTTTTTTTTAAAATTTTTTTAAAGAGTTTTAGGGTTTTTTTAAATTAAATAAATTAATTTAGGAGTATATTAGTAATTTACCACCTAAAAATTGTATAAATAGAGGGTGTTAGGGCACCCAATTAAGTGTCTAAAAACCCTTGTGCTGTCAGAGAGAGAAAAGAGGAAGAAAAATCAATTTTTTCCTTCAAATCGAGCGGCTGTCGTTTAGCAGTGGGCGTGCGGTTTTGCTGGTGTCGTTTGGCGAGACACGGTTGTCTTTCGGCGAGGCGCGCTCCTGTCTTCTGGCGTGTGGAGGCCTGTCGTTCGGCGTGCTGCGGGCTGCGTCGCCTGTCGTCTGGCTTGTGGAGGTTTGGGCAGATTTGAGGTTTTTCACTCTTTTCTTCTCTTCTTCATATTTCCGACCAAGTTTGAGTATGATTTGTATTGTTGGGTGTTTGTATGATATTAAGGGAGTTAGAAAATAATATTTTTAATTTATTTCGATTTTTTAATTAATTAAAAACAATTAAAAGTTGTAGGGTGATTATGGAAATTCTTGATGTTTAATATTTGATTTGAGAGTTTAAGTTAATGATCTGGTATTTTTGGCAATTGTCATCTGTTCTAGGGATGTTAAACTTGATCCAGAAATTTATTTTTGAATTTTCATGTTTGATTTATATTTTTAATTCATTAATAAAGTGAAAATTTATTACTGCTTGTGATTGCTGATATTCCAGTAACTTTGTCGAATTTTTAAAAATTATTGGTAAATGATCTAAGTCTGAATTTTTGATATGTTTTAGGATATGATGTTAGGTGTTTATAAAAAATATTTTGAGGTCTGGTTCAAATATTTGTATTTCGAAATAAATTTATTTCTCAGCTGCTGCCAGTATGGTAACTGGTTGTATGAATCCGATTTAAAAATTAAATTGAGGGACTTAGAGATTTCTAAAAATTATGAAATGTTTATATGTTGTCCATCCTGATGTCTATAATATGAGAAAATTATTTGGATAATTTTGTTGTAACGAAATATGAAGGATTTATGATGATTTTCGCTGTGCTGATTTAAGTGGTTCAAACAGAACCAGAATGTTGTAAAATATTTTTGGGGGACCAATAAATTTGGATTAATCTAAAATTTTGCACAAACGTTATTTAGATGTTGGAGAAGCTACTGGAATTTTTCCAGAATTTTTGAATGATGGAATTATTTTCTGGAAATTTTTGAATTATAGGGACTACTTAAGAATTTTTATCGGTTTGGATGTTGGTAGGAATTATGATTTTTGCATAGGGACTGATGTGATATTATTTGATAAATGAGTTATAAAAAAATTTAGTTGAGGTTCTGGTTCTAATAAATTTTAAGTAATTAATTGATTTTGTATTTTTGAAGTACGATCGGTTTAACCATTGGGTTGAACTATGATTTTGAGTTGAGTCGGGTTAGTTTTTAATTTTGGGTTATCTTGGTTAATTGTTGGTTAAGTATTGGTCTTTTTGCATTCATAGCATGCATTGCATCCCTCATGATAGATGAGATAGTGGGATTGATTGTTGGACTATGTAATTATCTTTCCTTTGGCAATAATCCAGCTGAAGCTCAAGGTCAGTAGGTTGTGAGGATTTGGCTAAGCTTTCTTTGGATACCAGGTAAGTTTATTGGTGTATGTGTATTATTTGTGATGTGCTACTTGCTAACTAAGCTATTATATATATATAAGCCCTTCGTATATATTATTCTTTCTAATTTCGACATATTATCCTTTCTTGCCCTAGCCTCGCATGTGAGTAGGAGACAGAGAAACTTGTATGCTATTTGCTAAATGCCTTGATATGATATTGAATATTCTTGTGATGTGCGATGGTGTGTCTAATGGGGACGGAGGATATGGATTGTGATTATGGAGATTATTTTGTATATCGATATCGATCTTGTTCTTGGGGCTTATGCCTACTTGCTCTTGGGGCCACGTGCCTACATGTTCTTGGATATGGTTGAAGGAGGAGGATGTTATATTTTGTGAACCCCGATACACCATCATGTTTGAAATTATTGTGGATGTTTACTTGATATATATTACTTTGTTAAATTGTATTAGTGTTTCTCTGCCTCTCATGAACTTACTGAGCGTCTATATATAACGCTCACACCCTTATAGATTGACTTGCAGGTTGAAGTTATATTCCTTAGTGAGCTCGGTCGTTCTCTTTGTGGGTTCTTCTAGTTGGTTGTGGATTTTGGTTCGTCTGCATATTTTCTTTACTCCATAGAGATTTCTGGATATTTTTTGGTGGACCGTGTTCGAACCCTTTTTCTTGTAATAAGGAGTAGATTGTTTCTTTGCATCTGGTTTGAGTTTTAGATATTGAACTTGATTTTGGATAGTATCATTTCTATTAATGACTTGATTATGGAATAAATTTATTGAACTTAGTAATTTTGCACTATAATAATAAATTTGAATTAGGCTTGTAAGGTTGTACTTAGGTATAGCCTTACGCCGGTCCCGGCTCCCCAGTTTGGGTCGTGACACTAAATCTGCTCTATTATCTTACCAAATGCTTCTATTCTAACAAATTTTTGCATAAATATAATTATTATTTATGTAAAATTAATAATAAAGCATCTTTATGTGTTAAAAATAAATATTTATAGATACCTATTATATACATTTTATATTTTCAAATTTGAATAATAACACTAAAAAATATAGTTATATTTATACATATGTAATAATAAAAGTAAATATTGTAATTTTTTTCGTCAAATTTTTTCCCATTGAATTTATAAAATTAATATTAATGGTGCCATGTTCTATATAATTGATTTATAAGTTGGCTAGAAAAATAATATTTTATTTTATTATTATGTAATTTTTGTTTGACAACAGTGACATTAAAATATAAATATTTTAAGAAAATTTTTACACCTTATAATATAATATATATAATTTTATTTTGTTTAAATTTAAATTTTAAAAATTATCAAAAATATTCATTTGTATTTCATCCTTAAAATTTTTAAAGAATTGTTAGCATGAAATACCAATTAATTGGAAGAAAAATGCCATTTGAATTCCAGTTTTAACTATTTATTTCCAGCTCTTAAAACTTATTTAGTTAGCCTTCTAATGATTCAACTAAAATTCATATATAACATATACTGACATATAAATAAATATATAATAGTTTTATACTCTTATTCATTTAAATTTTAACAAATATATATTATTATATATAACATAAATTTAACGCGTATATGTTATTATATGTAGCATATATCGATATATAACCAAAACTATATTACTTTCATACTCTTATTCTTTTAAAATTTAATACATATATATTATTTATATATAATATATATCGACATATAAATAAATAAATATATAATAATTTTATACTCTTATTATTTTGAAATTAACACGTAGATGTTATTATATGTATTTTATTATTTTAAAATTTAACATATATATTATTATATATAACATATATTGATATATAACTAAATATATATCACTTTTATAGTTCTATTTTTTTGAAATTTAATACATATATATATTATTATATGTAATATATACCAATATATAACTAACCATATATAATTTTTATACTATTATTCTTTTGAAATGTAATATATATATATGTTGTTATATGTAACATACATCAACAAATATAACTAATCATATATCACCTGTATACTCTTATATTTTTAAAAATTTAACACATAAATATTATTATATGTAACATATACGGATATACAACTAAATATATACCTACATATATATAGTTATATGAAATATATACTTATATATATTGTTATTATTTTTAAATTCAACAGATATATTTATATATATAACATATACTTATATATAACTGAACATATAATAGTTATATTATATTATTATTTTTAAACTCAACTCATATATCTAATTATATATAATATGTATCAGTATTTACCTACATAAATGTAACATATATATACATATCCAGTCATATGAAACATATATTAATATATATATTCACATATACCCACATATATTGTTATTCTTTAGTTAAATATATATAACATATACTAACATATATTGTTATTATTTTCAGTATATATTGTAATATCCCAAAGTATACCCTAAAAGTTTTGGAATTATTGTTGTATTTGGATTTAGTGTATATGTGTAATGGAAAGAGAAAAGAAGTAAAGAGAGAATGTATATGTTGTATATATAGTGATATATACAACATATACAAGTCAAAGTGTGGAAGTCAAAAGAAGAGTAATTAATGATTTTAAGTTAATTAAATTAATTAAAAGGAAATTAAGTTAGTGGAAGAGGATATTTTATAATATTATTTTAATTTAAAATTGCTTGGTGGAGGTTTAAAGAGAAGAGTTGACTTGGTTCTTTGCCATTCATTTTATTCTTTGGTTTCTTTTCTCTTTGGGTTGGCCGGCCATCAAAGAAGCAAGAGAGAAAGAGAGTTTTTGTTTTCCAAGCTCAAGATTAAAGGATATATCAAGTGATTAAGTTGGAAATCTAAGAAATTTCATCAACTTTGGTAAGTTTTCCACTTGATTTCCTTGTTTTATTTTAAGTTGTAGTTGAGTTTGATGATTGATTGTGGATAGTATGAGTATGTTTGATTGTAGTGTGTTTGAGAGTGTTGGATTTAATTGATTGTGATTTTGGAGTTGAATGGAAGAGTAAGAGTTGTGTTTATGTTATGGTTTTGAATTGGTAATTGATGTATGTTGTGAGTTTGAGCAATTATTATCTTAGATTTTCATTGTGTTTATGTTTAATGAAGTTGAAAACATAGAATGCATGAGTTTAATTGGAAGCAGAAGCACTTTGGATACCACGACCGTGGCCCTTGGATGCCATGACCGTGGGGGTGTTGGGCAAATTAGATAGGTTCGTTTGCTAACCAACGACCGTGGGGGTTGTGAGGCCACGACCGTGGGGCCCTAGATAGTAGTTTTGGTTTATAATTTGTGATCTATGGGTCTAGTATGAGGCTAGTAGGTGAATAATTGTATTGGAATTGATGTGTATGTTTATATAAGTGTGTATTATTCCTTTTGAATTAGGTTGTGAAGAGGTTGAGTTGCCCTAACCTAAGTCTTGAGGATTCTTGGAAGAGGAAGTGTATAGATTGGTGTGAGTTGTTCTTGAGGTAAGTACAAACTTACATGGTTGCATTCTTTTACATGATTTTATGACTTAACACATTTGGTTATAAATGTGTTAAGTAATTTAATATATTGTTAATACAATTTGATTAATGTTATGATTTGTATAATGTGAAAGATATGATGATCATTCAAAAGGTATGTGCAATGCAATTGGTTATGATGAATACTTTAATGATGAATTGTTTTAATGTGAATTGAGATATGATGAGGTGTAATGCCATTGTGGTTGGCTATAATGATTCAAATGAAATAAGTGGGGCATGTTTGCCTAAATGATGATGAATTTAAAATGTATGTCCAATGCAATTGGTTATGTATACTCTATTGACGAGATGTGAAGTGTTTTGTTAGTTTTTGTCATAGATTTGTAGTTTATTTGTTATGATAATTATTATTTTCTTTAGGTATTTTGTTAGTTTTAATATGTTTATTTAGTGTTTTCATTAATTTTGGTAGTTTTAGTTTATTTCAGTGTTTATGTCGTTTTTATCCTAGTTTTTAGTGTGTGTTTATGTTTTGTTGGTTATTGTTTATTTAATTCTAGTTTAAAGTTTGTTCAAGTTTTGTTTTAGGTTTAATATGCAAGGAACCATGCTAAGGAAGGTTAAAAAGCCAAGGAACCAAGAAGAAAAAAAATTGGACAGTGGCTGACACATGCAGAGGACACGGCCAAGCTTGTGGCCGTGTCCCATACCCAGCTAAAGAGGAAGATCAAGGCACATAAGAGGACACAGGCAAGGGACACGGCCAAGCTTGTGGCTGTGTCCCTCCAAAAGAGCTCCAACACGGCTAAGTTGCTTCAACTTGGCCGTGTATCACTCAATTCCAAAGCAAAAGAAGATGGAAATCAAGCAGTAGAAGACACACTCAAGGGACATGGCCAAGTCACTGGCCGTGTCCCTCCAAAATGGTCCAACACGGCCGTGTCACTCAACCATTCCAAAGAAGAAACGAAGAAGCTCTCACAGAAGCAAACACATGCTCCAACACGGCCATGTCTCATCCAACTTGGCCGTGTCTCTCCCTCCAAAGTCCTCAGACACGGCCAAGTCTCCTTCAACCTGGCCGTGTCACTCATGGATTAATAAAGACGCGCGGAGGTTTCGTATAAATAAAAAAGTTAGGGTTTTGAGTTGGGGTTGTTGAGTTTTTGAGAGCTGTTTAGCCGTCAAAGAGTTTTGGAGGGTTTTGATAACTTGTTTTCTTTGATTTTGATTACACTTTGATTAATCTAGCTTAGATTAGATTGTTCTAACCATTGATACATCCTTCTTGCAAGATTTGAACAAGAGATTCTTCAGAAGCTTCAAGGAGTTTGTAATTTGGTTTTGTTCTTGAGCTTTATCTCTTTATTTTCATTGGAATTGTATTTATGGATATTATCATGTCTAAATTGATTTCTTTGAATATTAATGAGATGAGTATGTTTGATAGCATTATGAACTAATTTGATCTAGTCTAGGGTTTGTATGGATCTGCTATGATTGTATGAATTGGTTATTACTCTTAACTCAATTATTTCTTTAAGCCTTTATTGAATGAATTATTGCTAATATATAATTGATTGGCCACCAATTATGTGTTTTAGGTATTAGATGATGGATTGAGAGATGAAGTCTAATACTGGAACAATTCAATTAAGGACTTAGGTGAATTAGAGATATAACCTAGGAAAAGATTATTTCAATTGGAACAAGATTATTTGAGAGAGGTTTGAATGCGAGAGCTTATTTCCTTTATTCAATTAATTAAGTTGCTTGAGATTTAATCTTTGAAATTAAATTGACTAAGAGGAATAACCGTTCATACATATAAGTAGCAGAGAAGTACAAACCCTAGACCATTTTATTAAGTGAATCAAAACATCAGTTCAATTTACTTTAATTGTTTTAAACTTCGATCAATCTGTCTTTATTAATTGTTAGCAATTTAAATCTATTCATTACTTGTTATTTATAATCTGATAATCAATTAGCTACTTTAGCTTCCTTGAGAGACGACCTTGGGGCGATCACCTTTGCTACAGCTACCTCGTATACTTGCGAGTGACCCTTTGTGGTAGAGTTAATTCGAGCGCAACAAGTTTTTGGCGCCGCTGCCGGGGAGGCTAATTGGCGTAATTGTTTATTAGGCAAAAATATTCTAGATTATTTTTCACTGTTTTCATTTTATTTTATTTGTCTTTTGCCAGAAATTCAGAGAGTGAAAAGGAGCAGGGAAGAGTTTGAACTGTACACAGGATTTGATACTTTAGAGGAGGACACTTCTGATTTTGAGTCAGAATCTGCACAATCTGTTAAAATGGCAGAAGAAAGACAAAGGACTATGAGAGATTTTGCTAGACCTGTCATTGGAACTTCCACCTCTTGCATAAGATTGACGGATGCAGCAAGAAATTATGAGTTGAAGAACATTCATTACAATATGCTGCCATCATTCTATGGAGTTCCAAATGAAGATCCTTTGAACTTTATTCGGGATTTTTATTCTACCCTCAACACTTTTCCATTGGGAGGACTAACAGAGGATCAGTTGAGGATGAGATGTTTCCCATATACATTGAAGGATATGGCAAAGAGCTTGCTTATGATGTTGCCCGAAAACTCTTTGACAACTTGGGAGCAAGTTTATAACAAGTTCATGGGCAAGTTTTACTCTCATCAAAAGACAGCTGAATTGAGAGGGAAGATTGCTACATTCTCTCAATTTGAAGGAGAGCCATTTCACGAGGCTTGGGACAGATTTAAGATGCTATTGATCCAGTGTCCGCATCATCACTACCCACTTCAACTTCTTAATCAGTTTTTCTATGATGGTCTAACCCAGCAATTTCAGAACACAGTTGATAATGCAGCTGGGGGAGCTATGGGAGAAAAGACAGCTGATGAAACTTATGAGATCTTTGAGATGTTGGGAGCTAATTCTCAACATAAAAGTGTAAGAGGAAGAAGTAAAGGGGTGAATCAACTGGAAGCCAATAGTGAGATGGTCAATCAAATAGCTGAGTTGACAAAGCAAGTGCAGATGCTGAATATGAAGAACAATATTTCTTCATCTACTCAAGAAGTGTGTGGAATCTGTGGGACTTTCGGGCATGGAGCAAATATATGTCCCTCTGCATATGAGTCTTTTGGTAATGCTGAGCAAGTCAATGCTATGGGGGTATTTCAACCAAGGACCCGAAATGATCCTTATTCAAATACATACAACCCTGGTTGGAGGAATCACCCAAATTTTTCTTGGGCAACAAATAATTCTCAGCAGCCTTTCCATTTGCTTCAAAGACAGAACCAAGAGCAGGGCCAATCCTAAAATCAAGGGCAGTCTAAGATAGAGAGTTTGGAGGAAAGTTTACAGGCTTTTATCCAAGTCAGTGTTAAAAATCAAGAGATGACTAATAAGAGGCTGGATTCATTAGAAGCATCTTTTAAGAAAGTGGAGACTCAAGTTGGACAACTTGCACAACAGATGTAGATTCAACAAAAGGGAAAATTTCCAAGTCAACCTGAGCAGGCACAATCAGTGACTGTTCTTAGAAGTAGTAAGGAAATTAACAATAATGTTGAAAATGATTCTGTGAATGCAGGTGACCAAGAGAACAAGGAGGAAGGAGAACCAGAGAACAAAGGTGCTGGAGATAGATCAATGAAGAAGTCCCCTTCAGCAGATTTACACAAGGCAAGCAATCCATACCGGCCACCTATATCATTCCCCAGCAGGTTGAAGGATGATAAACCAGATAAGCAATTTTCTAACATCTTCAACATGCTGTCTAAGGTAAGTATTAACTTACCCTTACTTGAGGCAATAAAGAACATACCAGCTTATGCCAAATTCTTCAAAGAGCTGATCACCAAGAAAAAGAGGTATGAGCCGAATGAAAAGGTGATAGTTTCAGAGGTAGCTAGTGCTGTTCTGCAGCATAAACTACCTTCCAAGCTAAAGGATCCTAGGAGCTTTATAATTCAAATTACTATGGGGAATAGAAAGGGGACTGATGGCATGTGTGATCTAGGAGCCAGTGTAAATTTGATGCCTTATTCTGTGTATAAAGAATTAGAACTAGGGGAACTTAAACCAACCAAAATGGTGTTGCAATTAGCTAATAGATCTCTTAGATTCCCGAAAGGGGTTATAGAAGATGTGTTAGTTAAGGTTGGAGGGTTAATAGTACCTGTGGATTTTATAGTTCTTGACATGGAAGGAAGTAACCCTACATCATCAGCACACACTATTTTGCTGGGTAGGCCTTTTATGGCTACTACCAACACCTTAATAGCTGTTAAAAATGGTAAATTATCAATGACTGTCTTGGGACAAACTGTTGATTTTTCTATTTTTAACACTTCTCCCATTCCTACAACTGCTTTATCTGAGGATTGTTCTTTAATTAATTGTGTTGAAACAATTGTTTCAGATGTTTTCTTGCAGACAGGTTCCTCAGATAAATTGGAGCTGACACTGACCTTAGAAGAGGGGGCTAAACCAGTGGGGGAGACCCAAAAGTACCTTAATCCAAAGGCATATGAGAGCTCGAGGAACTATAAGGATCGCACTAAAGCACTTCATGACAGATTTATTGTGCGAAAGACATTGAGTCCAGGTATGAAAGTTTTACTTTTTAATTCTCGACTCCGTCTGTTTCTAGGTAAACTCAAGTCTCGATGGAGTGGTCCTTTCGAGATAACTCAGGTATGTCCTTCTGGTGCCATTGAATTGCTTAACTCTCGAACCAATAAGACTTTTAAAGTAAATAGACAGAGAGTTAAACCATACAATGAAGGATTTCATGAAGTGAGGATTATTGACAGCACTTTGATCCACGATCCCTAGACCTTGCAGTGATGTCCAGCTTTATGACATTAAAGAAGTGCTAAATGGGAGGCAACCCATCGGTTTGCATTTCTTTTTCATAGTTATAATTTTATATTTAGCAATTTTGATTTTATGTTTAGTTTAAATAAATGGAAACCCTAAAGCTCTCTTGTATTTTGTTTTTGAACATCTATGTTTGTGATGGAAAGTTAGGTTTTGCCTCTCCAGGGTACGATGGAAGACAGGTTGTCCTTAAACTCTTTTTCTTTATTATTCTTGTTTTCCATTGAGGACAATGTAAATTCTAAAGTGTGGGGTAAGATTTTATCTTTTCTTTAATTTTTGTTTTGTTTGTCGTTTTGTGTTATATTGTGTGTTGTGCATGGTATAATTGTTGAAAACTTATTGACTTTTCTTTGATTCTGGTATTATAGTTGAGACTTTAGTATCAACATAGAGATTTGCATTTGAATTCATTCAGGATAAATTTTCACATTCTGAAATTCATGACATATAAATCTTCGAGAACCCACCTTTGTGAGTTTTGAGCCTCATGGATTAAATGTTATTGTCAATTGATTTTCTTTTCTTAAGTGTGCACCTTCATGATTTTGCATCTCTAGAGCTTGCTTTTGCATACTAATTGAACTCACATTATGATTTAATCTCAAGTTTTAAAATGATGAAGGCAAATTAGGTTAGCCCTTTAGCTTAAAAAGACCTCCCTTAATATTGAATTCCTTAGTGAGCCAAGTTGAGCCTTTGACCTTTTCTTGTTTGATCAACACAATTCACAGCTCAACTTTCTCTTATTATCATCATACCTGCATTAAGGAATGAAGTTCTTATGATATGACAATAGGGTGGTTTATTTCAAAGTGTGGGGTAAGCAAATAAAAAAAATGGTATTGCTATTTAGGGTTGAAATGCATACTGTGCACATTGTATTTGACTAAGAGTTGATTATTCTTTTCCTCTTCATTTTAAGCTAGATATTTCATGCAAGTTTATATTTTGTATATATATATATTAAACAAAAAATTACAAAAAAATAAAAAAATGATGATAAAAATAAAAGAAAAAGAAAAAGAGAAAATAAAAAAAAGATATATATATATATACAAAATTCATATATTTTCTAGCATTAGAGGAATGTCGACTCATGTATTTTTCTTTAAGTATGCAAGTATGTAAAAGTGTCAAGGTTGGTGAGTATGCCATTTGAGGGAGTTATGAGTTTCTTAGCAAGAGTATTGTCTAATTAGATACTCCATTTCTTGATGCTCCAGCTTAAATGTCTTTTCTCACACCTTTACCTTAGCCCCATTACATCCAAATGAAAGACCTTCGGATTATTTCTTGAGAAAATTAGTGAGGGAGATTGGATAATTAAGCAAGTTTATGGTAGTATGCAGTCATGATGGTTTGAGTGAATTAACCTTTGCAATCGAGTGAAACACTTAGATGAGAGATAAGATTTGTATGTCTGGATTAATGAATGAGTTAAGAAAATCCTTGATTGAAGTAAAATGCAAATATTTATGTCTGATGTCTTGAAGGATTTCATCTTACATACTAAAATTATAGTTAAGGTTGTTTGAGTTTTTAATTTATGCCATGTGAATTTGCTTGAGGACAAGCAAAGTTTTAAGTGTGGGGTAGTTGTTTTGTTAGTTTTTGTCATATATTTGTAGTTTATTTGTTATGATAATTATTGTTTTCTTTAGGTATTTTGTTAGTTTTAATATGTTTATTTAGTGTTTTCATTAATTTTGGTAGTTTTAGTTTATTTCAATGTTTATGTCGTTTTTGTACTAGTTTTTAGTGTGTGTTTATGTTTTGTTGGTTATTGTTTATTTAATTCTGGTTTAAAGTTTGTTCAAGTTTTGTTTTAGGTTTAATATGTAAGGAACCATGCTAAGGAAGGTTAAAAAGCCAAGGAACCAAGAAGAAGAAAAATTGGACAGTGGCTGACACATGCAGAGGACACGGCCAAGCTTGTGGCCGTGTCCCTCCAAAAGAGCTCCAACACGGCCAAGTTGCTTCAACTTGGCCGTGTCTCACTCAATTCCAAAGCAAAAGAAGATGGAAATCAAGCAGTAGAAGACACACTCAAGGGACACGGCCAAGTCACTGGCCGTGTCCCTCCAAAATGGTCCAACACGGCCAAGCTCCTTCCAACACGGCCGTGTCACTCAACCATTCCAAAGAAGAAACGAAGAAGCTCTCACAGAAGCAAACATATGCAAGGGACACGGCCAAGCTTGTGGCCGTTTCCCTCTAATTCACCTCCAAAACAGCCATGTCTCATCCAAATTGGCCGTGTCTCTCCCTCCAAAGTCCTCAGACACGGCCAAGTCTCCTTCAACCTGGCCGTGTCACTCATGGATTAATAAAGACGCGTGGAGGTTTCGTATAAATAAAAAAGTTAGGGTTTTAAGTTGGGGTTGTTGAGTTTTTGAGAGCTGTTTAGCCGTCAAAGAGTTTTGGAGGGTTTTGATAACTTGTTTTCTTTGATTTTGATTACACTTTGATTAATCTAGCTTAGATTAGATTGTTATAGCCATTGATACATCCTTCTTGCAAGATTTGAACAAGAGATTCTTCAGAAGCTTCAAGGAGTTTGTAATTTGGTTTTGTTCTTGAACTTTATCTCTTTATTTTCATTGGAATTGTATTTATGGATATTATCATGTCTAAATTGATTTCTTTGAATATTAATGAGATGAGTATGTTTGATAGCATTATGAACTAATTTGATATAGTCTAGGGTTTGTATGGATCTGCTATGATTGTATGAATTGGTTATTACTCTTAACTCAATTATTTCTTTAAGCCTTTATTGAATGAATTATTGCTAATATATAATTGATTGGCCACCAATTATGTGTTTTAGGTATTAGATGATGGATTGAGAGATGAAGTCTAATACTGGAACAATTCAATTAAGGACTTAGGTGAATTAGAGATATAACTTAGGAAAAGATTATTTCAATTGGAACAAGATTATTTGAGAGAGGTTTGAATGCGAGAGCTTATTTCCTTTATTCAATTAATTAAGTTGCTTGAGATTTAATCTTTGAAATTAAATTGACTAAGAGGAATAACCGTTCATACATATAAGTAGCAGAGAAGTGCAAACCCTAGACCATTTTATTAAGTGAATCAAAACATCAGTTCAATTTACTTTAATTGTTTTAAACTTCGATCAATCTGCCTTTATTAATTGTTAGCAATTTAAATCTATGCATACTTGTTATTTATAATCTGATAATCAATTAGCTACTTTAGCTTCCTTGAGAGACGACCTTGGGGCGATCACCTTTGCTACAGCTACCTCGTATACTTGTGAGTGACGCTTTGTGGTAGAGTTAATTCTAGCGCAACATGAAGCCATTGTTGTTGGCTATAATGATGCAAATGAGATAACTGAGGCATGGTTGCCTAAATGATTATAAGAAAATGAGAATGGAATTGATAATGAAATAATGAATGAATTGTGTGTCTAATGTGTTATTCCATTTTCAGAGTTTTGTTGTTGGTGGCATGCCTAATAGTAACAATCTCTTGAAGCTAGGTTGGATTTGATCCTTGAAGCCAAGTTGGGTTGAAGTTTAGCATGCTTAACTCCCTTTGAAGCTTGGTTGGGTCTAGTCCTTGAAGCCTAGTTGAGATGTTACAACCCTTGAAGCTAGGTTGGGTTTGGTTCTTGAAGCCAAGTTGGGTTGATACTTAGCATGCTTTGTTCCCCTTGAAGCTTGGTTGAGCCTAATCCTTGAAGCCTAGTTGGGATAATGATAAATGTGATAATTGAACCAAAACATTAACTCTGAAAGTTGAATGGCATATTAGTGTCTTTTGGGCCCATGCTTGTCTTTGTTTCAATGTAAATCATAAATGATGAGACAATTGAATAAAATAATGAAATGTAGTTTTATGAAAAATATAAAGATTTCATTTGTGAATATTATCTTATTTGTGGAAATGTGTGACATTGACATTGCATTGAAGCATATTGTTATTATGGTTTGTACCACTAAGCCGTTGGCTTAGCGCGATTGTGGTTCATCGTGCAGGTGACAGGGTAGAGCCAGATAGCTCTTCTAGACCGAGTCGAGTCTAAACTTTGAAGGGTTAATTGTGGGCTTAAAGATCAGAGACGAACTGCCAAACATGTATAAACTTTATGTTTTGTAAACATTGTATATTTTGTATATATATATGTATATACCGCTACATTTTTCGCTGCTTAATAAATAAATGTTTTACTTGTTATGTTCCATAATATATATATATATATATATATGAAATGTTTTAAAGTTTCCTCATATTACTGTAGAAGAGAAAAATGGGGTTGTCTTATATAAATCGTGGCACTCCTGTATTCGGTATACGTATAGTATAGATGTAGTAGTATGTAGTGTGCGTATACGGGGTATAGGGGTGTTACACTTGTTTTGGTATCAGAGCCAGGGTTTGAGATTCTCAACCTAGGTAAATTGTAAGAAAAAGAAAATTTTGATTTTTAAAATATGGTTTTTAAAGAAGATGCATGCTTTGGTATTGGCAGTCTCTGATCTTTGATAAGGTATATTCTGCTGTGTTTGCAGATATAGGTAGTGATGGCGTCTCAGTCACGTCAGTCCATAGAAGGTAGTGCTGAGAGTGTAGCTCCTGAAGATGGTAGAGATGGAGCTAGGGTTGATAGAGCTGGAGAGGCACCTACTCTTGTGCCAGAGAGATCAGCTGCTGATGAGGTTCCGCCAGTATGGTTACGGCATGTGGTAGAGTTGTTGAGGCAAGCTCCAGTGCAGCCGCCACCACCACCACAGCCACAAGCGCCGGTGAGGCATTATGATAAATTAAGAAAGTTTGGGGCTGAGGATTTTCTTGGTACTACAGATCCTGCAGTAGCTGAGCAGTGGTTGGATAGAGTGCAGAGGGTATTTATCCAGTTGCAAGCTACTTCTGAAGAGAAATTTGATTGTGCTAGATCCCTTCTGCAGAAAGATGCTTATGATTGGTGGAAGACAGTTCCTCATGCTATGGATGATACACCAACGTTGTCTTATAGTGATTTTCTGAGGGAGTTTGAGCAAAAATATACTCCGAGGGAGTATAAGGATGTCAAGAAGATGGAATTTCTGAATTTGAGACAAGATAACCGGACTGTGACAGAGTATGAGGTAGAGTTCATCCAGTTGAGTCATTATGCCGAGGGGATTATTGCAGATGAGATTGACCGGTGTAGGAGATTTGAGGAGGGATTGAGGCCCTTTATTATGTGTATTATTGCTGGTTCCAGGTACCAAGAATTTTCTCAATTGGTTGTAGCAGCCAGAAGTGTTGAGAGAGCACAAGCTATTGCAACAGCTGCTACAGAAAAGGAGACCGGAGTTAGGAGATCCCAGTTTGAGGCTGTGAACACTCGAATTTTGAGGCTCGAAAAACCAATTTTCTCAGACTGCGGACAACCGGGCCGGACCGGATGTCCCCGGTAAAATTCACCGAAAATATATCAAT
Organism: Garcia nutans; assembly: GCA_947685225.1. Classification (NCBI taxonomy): domain Eukaryota; kingdom Viridiplantae; phylum Streptophyta; class Magnoliopsida; order Malpighiales; family Euphorbiaceae; genus Garcia; species Garcia nutans. Next base: position 35,324,450 of record CANTUV010000013.1, read on the forward strand.
ATGGTACTTAAAATGTCCGGGACGACGTGAGGATCACGGATATGGTCCCGGAATAATTTTTGGAGGTCTCTAGCTCCCGAAAAATCAATTTGAGCAAAAATCGGACAAAACCGGCGGCCCAGCCGCCGTGATCGGCGGCTCAGCCGCCGGAAATTGCAGGTTTTCGTACACGGCGGCCCGGCCGCCGAAAAATCATTTTTTGCCTATAAATAGGCTTCAGATTTTCAGAAAAAGGGTTGGACTTTTCCGGGTGGGCCTCATGCTGTCGAATTCTTTTCACGCTTAAAAACGATTAAGAACTTTTATTTGCATAAATCTAACCGTGTGCTGCAGGAAACAATCTGTAATCAAGAATCATAATCCCCGGTTCAAGAAAACGAGATCTGGAACTTCGAAGCGGGAAAATCCTAAGCAAGGTAATATTCTAATCCATCATTTGTCAATTTAAGCATATCATAAGCATTCTATCTTCTTCTCAATTTCTTCTCGGTCAAAGACCTAATCCTTTTAGGTCTAAGGCCTAATGGACTAATCAATCAGCCTCTTTGGCACAAAGACTTAAATTACATCTTTTTGGTACAAAGTACCTACATTTCACAATTAAAATCATTCTGTTGGCACGGAGCCTAAATTACACCATTTTGGTACGAAGTACCTAAAGTTTCACAATTTAGCACTAAGTGCTGAAATTCACATTTTTGGCATGGAGCCCAACCACACTTGGCCAAAGGCCCAAAATTTGCACTCTTTTGGTACAAAGTACCTAAAATTGGAGAATTTAGCACTAAGTGCTAAATCTCACATCTTTGGCATGAAGCCCGACAACACTTGGCCAAAGGCCTAAATTGCACTCTTTTGGTACAAAGTACCTAAAATTGCACCATTTAGCACTAAGTGCTAAATTTCACAACTCTGGCATGAAGCCCGACTCAATTAAAATCAACCTTTGGCATGGAGCCTAAATTCCACTCTTTTGGTACAAAGTACCTAAATCTCACATCTTTGGCATGAAGCCCGACAATGCACGAAGCATACACACGCACATGCATGAAGCATAATTTTCATCGCCTTTAAATAGGCTTTTCCGAACCACATGGGCTTTGATCTCCTATTCAAACCGGAGTATGTAGGCATGTTTGGGATTCACCCCAAATAACAAGTCCACAAACTACCAACAATCTTTTTGTCTTTAAATTTGTTCCATTTTTGCAAGTTAATCAAAAGCATGACATAGTCCCCGAATCCTCCTTGGGTTCGCAGACTAGAAGCCTTTACATTGGATGTATTATTGGAGTCAAACAAGGGTTTTCTTAGTTTTTTCCCTTCGAACAAAATAAACTGAGTGGTGACTCCCGACAACGAGTGAACTTTCGCCCGGATCCTTTTCGGGCGGAAAACCGAGGTTCACACATATATGGGGGAATCCTTTTCCTCCATTGCATAAAAAATTGTTTTCAAATGAATTTTTTCTCTTTCTGTTCAAAGTTCTGAGTCTGGATAGCAAGTAGCGCTGACCGGCAGGTCTCCTTGATTATGCCGGCGGATAGCCAAAGCGTCCTCCCTGTTGTCGCAAACCATTCCAATCCTTTTGGAGTGGCCCATGAGTAATCGTACTGTTGGACCCATGCGAAACTCCTTGTTTCACATGTGGTTAGGTATATCTTACTCAAGACTCAAGGGTCCCTATGATAAGCCGATTCTCTATTTTTACATAACAATAGAACCTTCCCTTAGGTTGTATGCACCCAATGATAGTGTCGCATTCCATTAAAATGAATTGTGATGTGATGAGGTGCATTCATGCAACATAACATTGTTTTGGGAAAAATTTTGATGTACATAAGTGGACCAAGAGTTTTCCTACCCTACACACCACCCTGATTTTTTACCCTTGACCTTTTCAGGTACCCACTGTCCGTGTGCCTTCACCTACATCCGATACACCAACACCAACTGTGCTATCCCCTACAAGTTCTACTACCCCAACTTCACCAACCACTCCAACTCCTGGAATGGCTACTATTGAACAAATTAAGGCTTTGCTAGATGGACAGGCTAAGGAAATTGAAGCTAGAATGCAAGAAAGAATTGATGAAGCTTTAGCCGCCCAAAGGGTAGCCATCCTGGCTGAATTAGGAGGAGCACCAAAGACAGTCCCTACTCCTGGAAATTTAGGGAAGGAACCTATTGTGGGACAAACTAGTACCCCCATGACTGCTCAGAATACCCCTGTCATCAATTTGGAGGATCCACCCTCTAAGAATGTCACTGAAACTGATGAACTGAAAAGAAAACTTGAATTGCTGGAAAGGTCAATCACTGCCATGAAAACTCATAAAGAGGTGGTAGACATGGATTCTTTATCCTTGTTTTCCCAAGCTAGATTACCTCCAAAATTCAAGATGCCTGGGATGGACAGATTTGATGGGACTACTTGCCCTAAAACTCACCTCAAGATGTATGTGGGGGCATTAAGCCCTTGGGGTTTAAATGATGACCTCTTTGCTCAATTATTCCAACAATCTTTGACTGGTGCTGCCCTCAAGTGGTTTGTAGGCCTGGACCATGCCAAGATTAAGACCTGGGAAGACATATGCAATGCATTTAACTCTCAATACCACTATAATATTGAGGTGGATGTCACCAGAAGGGAACTTGAGACTACCAAGCAGAACAACAATGAACCCTTCTCCTCGTTCCTTACGAGGTGGAGGGCAAAGGCCGCCCAAATGATCAATCGTCCTTCAGAACAAGAGCAGATTGATATCATAATCAGAAATTTAAGGCCTACATATCAAGCCCAATTGCAAACCCAATACCTACCTACTTTCAAATCGCTCATTGCGACTGCAACCAAGGTAGAAGATCTGATACAATTGGGTAAGATAGTAGATGAAGAAGCTATCTCGAAGTATGAAAAACAAGGCCAAGCTGCTAATGAAGTGGCCAATATTGCCCCTGCGAATCCTTTAAGCGTGGGCAATCTTGGGCAAAGAAATCAGCCAAGAAGGCAATATACCGACATTGGAATGCCCCTTCATCTAGTGTTTAAAAAGGCCGTGGAAGGGAAATATTTGAAGCCTTTGGACCCAAGGCCTCCTCCATTACCCTCCAATTACAGGGCCAATGAGTACTGTGAGTACCACCAAGGAAATGGGCACAAAACAGATGCTTGCTGGACTTTGAAAAACCGCATCCAGGATTTGGTGGATAGTGGTGACATCATTCCTCTCAGGAGGCAACCAAACATTAACACTAACCCCTTGCCCAATCATTCCATCAATGCCATCACTGTGGAAGATTTCATGCAGCCTAGTCTCTTTGATGAGGTTGCTATGGTAACTAATTTTGAAGACAAAAGGGACTTCACCAAGCTGATCAAGACCACAGGTGGACCACTGATGAACTGGTATGCCGAGGAGGGACAGGCTGCTCTAGTCAAACCTAGTCTTGTGTCACACCTTGAACCCGAGTCTTGTACTAAGTCAAATCCTGAGTCAAACACCGAGTCAGAGTCTAGTTCTGAGTCCTCTATAGGTTCAGATTTAGAGAACCCAAATGTCACATTTAATGTAATCTTGGAGAATGACTCCACCATTATCAATGAAACTCTTCAAATTCTTGGTTACCCTGTGTCTTTTGCTTTCCAAGTATTATCTAGCAAAAATGAAATAAATGAAATAAAAGAAATAAATCAAAAGATAATAATTGGCAAAGAAAATGAACATACATACAATGCATGTGATTGTGTGAATAAGGAGCAGGTTCTTGAATGCATCAGAAAGTATGCCGACTGCTTCATGTGGAAGACAAGTGATGTCACGGGAATGGACCCAGCCATAGCAGTTCACAAGATTCCACTATATCCCGATGCAAAGCCGGTTAAGCAGAAACTGAGAAGAATGAAGCCAGAATGGTCTTTGAAAATTAAAGAGGAGGTTGCCAAATAACTGGACAATAAGTTCATAGAACCAATTGCCTACCCTTCCTGGTTAGCAAACATTGTACCGATCCCGAAGAAAGACGGAAAGGTCAGGATGTGTGTTGACTACAGAGATCTGAATAAAGCTTGTCCCAAGGACGATTTCCCGCTACCACACATCGATTTGCTAATAGACGGGATGGCAACGACAATCTTTTATGACATGATTTACAAAGAAGTAAAAGTGTATGTTGATGATATGATTGTCAAGTCAAAATCTCCAGAAGAGCATGTCTAAGCACTTGAGAAGTTCTTCCTTAGACTTCGCAAGTACAATTTGAAGCTTAAATCCTGCAAAGTGACTCTTTGGTGTAACATCAGGCCAATTTGGGATATTATTGGTCCACCATGAACACAGACTGTGTGGCATTTGTGCAAGGATGTCATCAGTGTCAGATATTTGCTAAGCTACAGAAGCAACCTCCCGTCGCCCTGAATCCAATCACTTCTCCATGGCCCTTCGCTACTTGGGGAATTGATATAATTGGTAAAATACATCCAAAAGCATCAAATGGACATCAGTTTATCTTGGTAGCAGTGGATTACTTCACAAAGTGGGTTGAAGCAGCTTCCTATGCAGAATTAGACGCCAAAAAGGCAGCACAGTTTGTCCGAACCAACATCCTTTGTCGGTACGGAATGCCGTTTGAAATTATCACTGATAATGGAACTCATTTCCAAGCAGAGTTTGCCAAACTCTTGGAGGATAAGAAAATCCAGCATCATAAGTCCTCTCCTTATAGACCTCAAACAAATGGAGCTGTAGAAGCAGCGAACAAGTCTATAAAGGTGATCATACAAAAAATGGTCAAGGAACATAGGCGTTGGCATGAGAAGTTGCCATTGGCCTTGTGGGGATACAGAACATCGATTAGAACTCCTACTGGGGCAACCCCGTATTCACTGGTATACGGAATGGAAGCGGTACTCCCCATTGAACTGGAAGTTCAATCGGCGAGGATAATTCAAGAAAGTCAGATAAATGAAGCTGAATGGATCAGCAATTATCATCATCAGTTGTTGAGTTTGGATGAAAAAAGACTTCAAGCTCTACATCAGATTCAAGTGTATCAAAGGCGAATGGCCAGACATTTCAACAAAAAGGTCAAAGATCGAAAGTTGGAAGAAGGTTGTTTGGTTTTGAAGGAGATCAGAACACCTGTTACAGATCCTCGTGGGAAGTTTCGTCCTCATTGGGCAGGACCCTACATTTTGAAGAAAATACTTTCCGGCGGAGCCGTCATCTTGTCTGATTTGGATGGTCTGGAGTTCACAAACCCATGCAATCTGGATCAACTGAAGAAATATTATGTATGATCATGCATTCCAAAAAGGAACTACATTAGACCTGATTCTCGCAAACTAATTCGAGATATGTAGGCAGCTCTCCTTGAGCACGGTCTAAATTTTAATAAAAATCATTCATTCATCTTTCTTTTGCCAAAAAAAAAAACAAACAAACAACAACAACAACAAACAACAAAAAAATCCCGCTAAGTCGAAAACCCGCAAAGGGCGGCTTAGGCAAGAATGGGTAAGAGCTCGCTAAGTTGAAAATCCGAAAGGACGGCCTAGGCAAAAATTAGAGCAAATAAATAAAGTAGATAATGCTTGGAAAGCAAATTAAAGGGTCCTTCATTCAAAAAAGAGTCATTCATCCCAAGAAGAGTCATTCATTTCCAAGGGAGTCATTTATTCAAAAAGAGTCATTCCTTTCATAAAGTACCAAAAACCAACAAAAAAGAGTCAGACTGTAACACCCCTTCCCAACCTACATATGTAAGCTGAGTAGATGCGCCACACTAACCTAATGTTGCTACCAATTTTACTTAGTCAAATTTTAGTTCCGATTTTTACAAAATTTTTGCCATAGTTTCGCCTAAAAATTGAGTCCCAAGTGTCGACAAAACCGGTTTTTTTCTTATTTTTAAAAACATTTTACACAAACCAATGCAAACAAAATCATTCTCAGTACACTCCCAATAAATCCCCCTTATAACCTCAACTACAACCTGCAAAAAGGATTTACACTTCTAGTACAACATAAAATAAAGGTTTTGGGACAACCCCCATATTTAAATATTACACAACGGAAGTTATAAAATATTTACATATTTACAAATTCATATACATCAAAACTCAAGTTTTACAACACATAAAATTTATACATGATTGGCAAGTCTGCTCTGATCTTTAAGCTCCCAAAATGGATTCTTCAAGGTCTACTCTCACTAGGTCTTGATGAACTCTCGGGTTCAACTCTATCCACTCTACTACCTGCGCGATTAAACACTATCGCGCTAAGCCAACGGCTTAGTAAGATAAAACATGCTAACGGTATGCTTTAATGAAATGCAATGCCACATATGTTATTGATAAGATCAACATCATAAATATAAAGTTAACCACACAATTATGCATTTCACAAATCATAGTCATATGAGCATACCACATTTCAACATTAATCAATCATACTCCATAACCAACATCTCATTTCATTAAACTCATAACATTATTTAGGACATTCATATAACCTTGACACCTATGGGCCCAACAAGTATTTAATACGATATTCAGAGTTCAGAGTTTCTGCTTTGGTTCATAGTCACAATAATCACGCCCGTAGGCAATGTATATACATGTATCTCTATCCATGGATAGTGTAACAGACCCAGTCTCTTGGATCATCAACTCAACACATATGAGGAGATCCTCAACCCGGCAAGACTGTTACAAATCATGTATCTCATAGTGTAACAGACCCAGTCTCTTGGACCATCAACTCAACACCTATGAGGAGGTCCTCAACCCGGCAAGACTGTTACCTTTCATCATTTCTTAGGCATGCCACCCAAATCCAGAACTCTAAAACTGAATAACATATTAAACAAACAATTCATTTCCATTCTCAATTCTCATCACATTTAGGCAAACATGCCTTCTTTCTTTCAATTACATCATCTTAGCCAATAACAATGGCTTCACATTTCATTTCATAATATAACATCTCATTATTCAAGTATATATATATATCTCATCCATGATCACATTATATCTCACATAGCATCATTCATAAATATCAACATTTCATTCCACATTACTCATGAAACACATTACCATTCACAATGCACAACATAACATTGTTCAATCTCAACAATGCAATTAGGGCAAAGAACAATTGATTATAACATTCATTGATTCAAGTGTGTTTAAAGTGTTTAGGGTTAGGTTTAAGGACCAACCTACCTTTGGAGAACCAAAGCAATGCAAGAAGAACAAAGAATTAAAACCCTAACCATAAATAGTACATTCTGGTTTTAAACTCCATTTTATCCTTATTTTGAAAAATTGTATAAAATAATCTACTTGACTAAAAATTCAAAAATTTTTACAGAATTTAGTTTTGTATCTTAAAATCATCCCTTTAAAATTTCAGATCAAACTGAACACAAAATCTTGGTCAAATAGTTCACCTAACCAGACTGCCCCAAATGCCCTGCATCCTGGCAGCAGTTCTGAACTTTGTGAATTCCATAAATCAAATTCAATCAACGTGGTTCTAAATTATTTTTCTCAAATACTAGACTCACTAAGAAACAACATATCCAAAATTCAATTGGATATGATTTTTCTACATTTTATTAAAAATCCCGAAGTATAGCTGTCCCAGTTAAGGTACCTGCTGGAACAGGTCTAATGAAAATAATTTTTCTAAACTCATAACCATTCCAAAATCGAATCAACATATTTTTCAGTCATTCTAGACTCATAGAGGCACAACATATCAAAAATTTACTTCAAGAACATTTTTCTAAAATTAATTAAAAATCATACAAGTCACAGCCTTTACTAATCCTAAAACAGAAACAATTTCACTAAACACCAATCTTACTCTTCCATCACCAACACCAACCCAACTTCTCATCTATCAAGCAAAATCAATACTTACAATCATACCATAAGCAACTTAATCATACCACTTCAAAAGAATTGAAGAAATTAGAGAAAAGATCTTACCTTAGTTAAAAACTTCTTAAATCAACACTTGAACACTTAATCTTTCTTCAATTTAAGCTTGAAATCATCAAAACCATCACTTGTCTCTTTCTTTCTCTTTGGCTATGGAGGGCCGGCCATCAACAAGAAGAAGAAGAAGAAATGATGAAGAAAACACAAATCAAACCTTCTTTAAATATCCACCATGTGATTTTATCCAAGCAATTACCAAAGTGCCCTTATTCACATAATTATCTTTTTGTCTTATATGTGCCCAATTAAGTAATTTACCAATCTCAAATAAATATCTTCTCTTGCATTGACCAAGCCTTTTGACCACTTTATATGTCATATATATTAACATATACACAACATATAAATTTGTCTCTAAACCCTATTTCTTCCCAAAATACATATACATATACTTTCTCTTCTCAATTTCTTTTCTCTTACAATTTAACACATATATTCAATCCAATATATAACAATAACAACAACAACAATATGCAAAACTTCTAGGGCATAAATGAGGATATTACACAGACCATAAGTCCAAAACGTCAAAAAAAAAAGTCAACCCTAGAGTCTGCAGAGTCTGCAGCGTCTGCCTTCTCCTCGTTAAGAGGAACCAACTCATTTCCCTCCAGCTCCTGCAGCAATGCACGTCTCCTTGGCTTTTCAATTGGCCAAACTTCAGCTATAAACCAAGTTCTATACTCGGGAGTAGTCTGAACAAGGGAAGGCTCTGCAAAAAGCCTGATCATCTGATGGTCCCTAACTTAAGTTTGAAGAACAGTTCGAGTAACTCCGGAAATAATTTGGGGGCAACTTCAGAAAAATTCAAGTTCCTTCCCCAGTGGAGTTGGACTTCCTAGAGGATTATTTCTAAGTTCTTTACTAGAAATAATTACTGATGGCTTGAGCTTGAGGCCTTGTAAAGTTGAAAAGCCTCTGAAAAGACCCCACATAGCCAATTTGAACCTCATGCCTTACAAAGGGGGCATTTGAGTCACATCCAATGATTGAGCAGAATTCCTCAAAAAGAGGACACATCTCGTCCATCCGGGCACCAAACCTGAAGACATGAGCTTGTGGATTCCAAAATCTGATACAAGCGTGCAAGAAATCCCAATCCCCAGCTGCGCCTCTAAGAGTAGCATCAGCTCACAACCCAAGTAGCAACACCGCACCATCCATATCTTCCCATATTGATCCTTTCAACCTTATGGAGACTCTTGGTCCAGTTGTTCATACAACGGTTAAAAAAAATGCCTTTTTGAAAAATAGAAGAGGACATCATGCATACATATGTACTGTTTGTGCTTAACAAAAGTGCAGGTGCAGAAAAATCAGAAGTGTTGCAAGCAATCCGGAAATGCCAAAAGGCGAATCTTTTACCCCTCGCTCAAAATTCTCATTTCAGACGACCACTGGGCCCCATAAATCATTTTTATGGACCCCAGTGGGGGGCAATTGTGAACACTCGAATTTTGAGGCTCGGAAAACCAATTTTCTCAGACTGCGGACAACCGGGCCGGACCGGACGTCCCCTGTAAAATTCACCAAAAATATATCAATATGGTACTTAAAATGTCCGGGACGACGTGAGGATCACGGATATGGTCCCGGAATAATTTTTGGAGGTCTCTAGCTCCCGAAAAATCAATTTGAGCAAAAACCGGACAAAACCAGCGGCCCAGCCGCCGGAAATTGCATGTTTTCGTACACGGCGGCTCTGCCGCTGGAAAATCATTTTTTGCCTATAAATAGGCTTCAGATTTTCAGAAAAAGGGTTGGACTTTTCCGGGTGGGCCTCATGCTGTCGAATTCTTTTCACGCTTAAAAACGATTAAGAACTTTTATTTGCATAAATCTAACCGTGTGCTGCAGGAAACAATCTGTAATCAAGAATCATAATCCCCGGTTCAAGAAAACGAGATCTGGAACTTCGAAGCGGGAAAATCCTAAGCAAGGTAATATTCTAATCCATCATTTGTCAATTTAAGCATATCATAAGCATTCTATCTTCTTCTCAATTTCTTCTCGGTCAAAGACCTAATCCTTTTAGGTCTAAGGCCTAATGGACTAATCAATCAGCCTCTTTGGCACAAAGACTTAAATTACATCTTTTTGGTACAAAGTACCTACATTTCACAATTAAAATCATTCTGTTGGCACGGAGCCTAAATTACACCATTTTGGTACGAAGTACCTAAAGTTTCACAATTTAGCACTAAGTGCTGAAATTCACATTTTTGGCATGGAGCCCAACCACACTTGGCCAAAGGCCCAAAATTTGCACTCTTTTGGTACAAAGTACCTAAAATTGGAGAATTTAGCACTAAGTGCTAAATCTCACATCTTTGGCATGAAGCCCGACAACACTTGGCCAAAGGCCTAAATTGCACTCTTTTGGTACAAAGTACCTAAAATTGCACCATTTAGCACTAAGTGCTAAATTTCACAACTCTGGCATGAAGCCCGACTCAATTAAAATCAACCTTTGGCATGGAGCCTAAATTCCACTCTTTTGGTACAAAGTACCTAAATCTCACATCTTTGGCATGAAGCCCGACAATGCACGAAGCATACACACACACATGCATGAAGCATAATTTTCATCGCCTTTAAATAGGCTTTTCCGAACCACATGTGCTTTGATCTCCTATTCAAACCGGAGTATGTAGGCATGTTTGGGATTCACCCCAAATAGCAAGTCCACAAACTACCAACAATCTTTTTGTCTTTAAATTTGTTCCATTTTTGCAAGTTAATCAAAAGCATGACATAGTCCCCGAATCCTCCTTGGGTTCGCAGACTAGAAGCCTTTACATTGGATATATTATTGGAGTCAAACAAGGGTTTTCTTAGTTTTTTCCCTTCGAACAAAATAAACTGAGTGGCGACTCCCGACAACGAGTGAACTTTCGCCCGGATCCTTTTCGGGCGAAAAACCGAGGTTCACAGAGGCAGGGTCTTCATCTATGAAGAGAGGCCGAGGAAGTTTGTTCCGAGAATTAGTAGGAGCCAGAGGCAGTCAGGTAGGTCAGTTCAGTATCAGGGGAAGAGATCGAGACCTACAATTTCTGTAGCAAGTGCTCCGACTCCAGTGGTTCAGAGATCCATTCCATCTGTATGTGTTCATTGTGGTAGGACACATGGGGGTGCTTGTTGGAAGACGGGTGGATCAGGAGTATGCTTAGATGTGGGTCACCAGCTCATTTTATTAAAGATTTCCCTGAGTTACAGGATATAGACAGACTGATACTGCAGCTTCTCGACCTAGTTTTAGCAGAGGTGGTCGAGGGGGCAGAGGTTTCAGTAGAGGCGGTGTAACACCCTGATACTCCATATAAGTACTATACATATACCTAGTATACATACAATACGTATATAAAGTATAAGAATGTTACTTTTAGATTCAATTTAAAAACCTTTATCCAGATTCATAAAATTGAACATTAATTTAAAACACATTTACAAAAGTCAGTATTCTTATTTATCAAAACTTCATTCATCCATATGAATATATATTAACTCAAAAATACAATATAATTTAAAATCACACATGTATGCATCACCTTCTAGTTGGTCTCGAGACACTCTTACCCTTCTCGTGGCATAACCGCTGGACTTCCAGATCAACCGCATAACCACCTGCGCGATTACACAACCGCGCTAAGCCCGAGAGCTTAGTAATACAAGTAAATAATAAAATAAACTTTACAAAAGAATCATACCTCATATTATAAAATCATACTTCATAATATCATTTTATTCTCAATTCATCAATCATGAATCACACTTCCAATAAAGACAGCCATAGATCTCATTACTCATTTATTTCAACATTAGATTATCACATTGACAACAAAGACAGACTCGGGCCCAAAACAACACACTAATATGCCATTCAATTTTCAGAGTAATGCTTTGGTTTAATCATCACATTTATCATGATCCCAACTAGGCTTCAAGGATTAGGCTCAACCAAGCTTCAAGGGGAACAAAGCATGCTAAGTATCAACCCAACTTGGCTTCAAGAACCAAACCCAACCTAGCTTCAAGGGTTGTAACATCTCAATTAGGCTTCAAGGATTAGACCCAACCAAGCTTCAAGGGGAGTAAAACATGTTAAACTTCAACCCAACTTGGCTTCAAGGATCAAATCCAACCTAACTTCAAGAGATTGTTACCATTAGGCATGCCACCAACAACAAACTCTGAAAATGGAATAACACATTAGCTATACAATTCACTTATCAATTTCATTCTCAATTGAATTATCATAACCAATAACAATGGCTTCACATTCCATTTGAATCATCATAGCCAATCACAATGGCTTCATATCATATTTATATTTCAAATCATATCATAATATTTCATTATTCAATTGTACATAAGCAATCACTTCATCATATCCTTCACATTATATATAGCATCATTGCAATTCACAAGATTCACAATGCATAAAACATAACATTGTTCATATAGTATCATAAACATCATCATTATCATCAAATCATATTGATCAATTCATCACTCAACAATACATAATCAATGGCATTGCACATACCTTTTTCCATGATCATTATATCCTCCACATTTCCTATATCATCATTGTTATATACAAAACAATTTACATTATACATGAATGTAGAATCTTCCATGTACATTTGATTGGATCATTATTGTTTTAAGTGTGTTTAGGTACAAAAACATTTGAAGATCCAACAATGTATGAAGAACAAATAACAAACACAAAAGCTAACACCCTCAAGGGACACGGCCAAGCTTGTGGCCGTGTCTCTCAACACAAACATCTAGTAGCCAACACACTCAAGGGACACGGCCAAGCTTGTGGCCGTGTCACTCAACACCAAATCATCCGAGGCAGACACGGGCAAGGGACACAGCCGTGTCTCTCAACAAAAATCCCACAGTGACAAACACAGGCAAGGGACACGGCCAAGCCAGTGGCCGTGTCTCTCCAAAACTCATCCAACACGGCCAAGTTTGCCTTAACTTGGCCGTGTCTCTCATAACTTGGTCGTGTTCTTCAAAGATTCAAAGACTAAATACTTCACAATCCATCCAAACCCTTCCAAATTCACACCACCACCCTCTAAATTATTATTCTTGTTTATGCTTATCAATTTCTTATCACTTTAGCATTTATATAACTTCATTATATCATCATAATAATCAATATATATATATACATCACTATAACCAATTACTCAAAATACCAATTCATTCATACTAAACCCTAACTCAACAATTCATCATCATCCTCACAATTTCCCCAACTTATCATCACTTAAATACTAATTCAACACATTTACACACTTCAATCTTTCCTTATAATCATCTTACACACCAACCATCACCTCAATCAAAAGAAATCAAAACAAGAAGATAGAAACTTACATATATATATATAATCAATAAAATCAACTCAAGAGAGAGTACTTACTTGAATATGTTGCCAAATCTTCATCTCCATCTTCAATACTCTTCAAATCCTTAAGAAATTTGATGAAAATCATCACATCTCCCTATCTCTCTCTCTCTCTCTCTCTCGTGCAAGAACCAAAAGGAGAAGAAGAAGAAAAAAGAAAATATCTTTTTCCTCTTCTCACGATAGCCATATATATATATATTAATAATAATAATAATAATAATAATAATTACTTATTTCCAAAAATCCTCCACCACACCCTTTCTTCTCTTGACTTTTCTTTTGACCAACTTATATGTATTATATATTAACATATATACAACATATACATTCCATTTACACAATCATTTCTTTTGCAAAAACATATATACCTTTAATTTAAATCACACAACAATTGTATTAAAACTTCTAGGGCATATCTTGGGATATTACAGGCGGTCTCCCCCTTAAATAATTTCGTCCTCGAAATTATCCAGCATAATAACAATCCATTTAGACAAATCACCATCTTAACTTTCATATATAGACAATCATATCTTACATTATAATTTTATCAAATCACATAACTTCTACTCTCCCCCTTAAAAATAATCATCTTCTCTGAATTTCATAATCATCATTGTATAGATATATATATATATATATATATCTTTATATCTTATTACTTTCCCAACAAAGCAACCAAGATAACTCATTACATTCCCATTTTTTTTTTATATATACAATAATCAAATCATCTTATAATCTATATATACCATTCATCTATTACATTCAAAATATTTATCACTTCATCTCTTTATAGATAATCTCTTAACCTTAACCTTGAAAATTATTGAATTATTTAGTACTATTGCTTATCTTGTCATTACAATCACTGTTGAAAATAGCCACTTATCAACCCTTGATTACTAACAATCTTCTCATTTTGTTTACACTTAAGTCCTTCTTTATCATGTTTTTCACTTAACATTAATATTGATACCACCTCTTTAAACTCTCTTAACAGATAATCAACTTTTTGTCACCATTTACAACTGATATACATCAATTTATTTATGTTCATTCATAGGTCAGAATATTACATCGTACACATTACCATTTAAATTTTACACTACCAATACAACTGCACATATTAAATCTCAAGATTAACGTGCAACTTTAGCGAAATCTAGATCAATCGATCTCTCTATCACAATATACTAACATTTCAATCTTATCCAATTCAAATCAACAACTAACTTATCAAAATTTATCATTGGATTTCACAATATATACACATATATATAACCAAATTCCATTAGGTCCAACTTATATTCAAATTTTAGTCTTTTCATATTCATATATTCAATCAATAAGAATCATGCTTATAAATATACATTCCATTATTTCAGTAATTATATCATCATCTCTCATAATCATTCAAAGTTTATCAATATAGCAAACAGCTATGGTTTTATAAACGAACTTTTCCCCAACCAGGTCGGTAGTCCAAGTTCGGTTGCCTAACACAATGGGTCCGCATGGTTCCGCAGGAGGCAGACAAGTCCGTTCATGTAACTTTTCACAATTCATTCCTCATAATCAATTAAACACTATATCTCAATTAATATTCATTTCCAACATCATTGCCAATAACCATAGTTTCTCATCACATAAAAATAGTATACACATATATCATTAACTATATTGAACATCTCATTATTCAATCATATCATCTAGACATGCTTCAATCATATCTTTTAACCATGTTTCTAGAAGCATAGTTATCAATTTTATCAAAACTGTACTACAGTTATATCATTACAGCTCTAACTCCGAAGAAAATAAAACTAACCAAATCATATGACCATGATATTCTAACAATCATGCTTGGGGTTTATAAATCAATATTATTCTTCTATTATTTGATTACAACTTTTACAATTACAATGCTAGATTGTATCACAAAAATTATATATATTCTCCAAATTTTTATTACACCAAGAGTCAACACATTTTAATTCCATCTCAAAACAGTTTGCTTTTGGTTATTTGATCATCATTAACCTAACTCATGTTTAAGAATATTATCTATAACATTTTCTACGCCCAACCTTCAATCAAATACAAATCTTACACAAGTTTCATTCATTACTCCATTTCTAACCCATCTCTTCTAGAAATTTCAAATACATAATTCTTTCCTTACAATTTCTTATTATACACTTATACATAAAACATTTCCACACATAAATACTTTGAATTCCAAAACTTCTTATAATAACCTCATTTAGTTTTACCATCACAATCCCACTATTCAATATTACCCAAATCCATTTTCATCTTTTATTTCATCACATAATCTATAACATAAATTAAGATTTAATCTCTATTAGGTCTACTACTATATGCAATCTCATTTCTAATACCATTAAACATATAATGGTATAAAATAATAAACATATTATATACACATTCATAGATCACATTTATAATGTGATTCACTTCCCACCTTTCTTACATATAACCATCTCATTCATGTCAAAAACTTCATTTCATATATCCTCTTTATATATATATATACATAATTATACAATTTATTAAATTTCTCTTTTGCATATAGTTTATACAAATTTAATATTTTTCACTTTCCTTTGACTATTATCATTCTCATTTGTTTATCATAACTTAAATTATTCATTAACTTCAATAACTATATACACTCTACTTATAATCTTATTTCACAAAGAGCTTAATCACATTTCCAATGTGATATCTCTCTCTCACATTTGTTTATAAATATCTTTAACACCTCTTTCATAGTCATTTTCATACTTTCCAATCAAATTGCTTAAAGTACTCATTTTCATTTGCTCAATTCCTTTTCTTTACTTTCAAACCAAATTTTCCTACTATCAATCACATCCCCCCAATTCCTAATACCTTCATGTGCACTAATATTCATTTCATATATCTCATGTATTAAATACATTAAACTATCAATATTTAATTGATCTTTATCCACATTCCATTAAAACTATATATTCTCAACTTACTAATTTACTTAAACTTCAATTTATTCATCTCATTCTCTTAATATCACTTTAATACATCTTATATGTATTTACCACAAAGCAACATCAAAACATATATGTTTCACAATTACTAAGCTCATTCCAAAAATCTAATTATCACATATTACCTCCATTTACATGAGCTTTCACAATATTCAATCATATCACATTTCTAACACTGAAATCACCATGTTTGCATTAAAATATCAATACAAACAACACCCATATCACTTCGTACTTAACCAACATCATCTCTTTTTCTTTTAAACAAAACCTTAACTTTACATATCTACGCCTTAATTTATCACACTTAATCTATACCAATCAACTCGTTCAATAATTCACTTTACTCTTTTCATTTAAATGATATATCTTTCCATATTACCCATTCAACAATATTCCCTCTTTCTAGAAATCCAAACATAAAATTTATTAGAAAGAGATTAAAATAATAGAGGAAAGATTACATACTTTAATCTTAATTTAATTTTTTTTTTACTCATTTCCAACTTTATTTTTCTAGCCATTTCTTTATATGTCATACACATATCAATAATCAAACTTTTTACTTATAAACTCCACATCATTTCTTTATACCACAATCACCTCTCAATTATCAACATTTTAAAATTTGCTTTCATATGAAACCTCATTTACATACTATCATTTATTTCATGTAATTCAAATACATCATAATTCACATAATGCCACGTTCGAGACCAACCTAGATGTGAATGCATATGCATGTATTACCAATTGCATTTTCAAACTCTTCTTTTAAATTTTTATTTAAACTCTTCAAAAATTTTCTTTTTAATTTCACTTAGGCCGAGAATCTCGAACCTAAGCTCTGATACCAAAATAATTGTAACACCCTGATACTCCATATAAGTACTATACATATACCTAGTATACATACAATACGTATATAAAGTATAAGAATGTTACTTTTAGATTCAATTTAAAAACCTTTATCCAGATTCATAAAATTGAACATTAATTTAAAACACATTTACAAAAGTCAGTATTCTTATTTATCAAAACTTCATTCATCCATATGAATATATATTAACTCAAAAATACAATATAATTTAAAATCACACATGTATGCATCACCTTCTAGTTGGTCTCGAGACACTCTTACCCTTCTCGTGGCATAACTGCTGGACTTCCAGATCAACCGCATAACCACCTGCGCGATTACACAACCGCGCTAAGCCCGAGAGCTTAGTAATACAAGTAAATAATAAAATAAACTTTACAAAAGAATCATACCTCATATTATAAAATCATACTTCATAATATCATTTTATTCTCAATTCATCAATCATGAATCACACTTCCAATAAAGACAGCCATAGATCTCATTACTCATTTATTTCAACATTAGATTATCACATTGACAACAAAGACAGACTCGGGCCCAAAACAACACACTAATATGCCATTCAATTTTCAGAGTAATGCTTTGGTTTAATCATCACATTTATCATTATCCCAACTAGGCTTCAAGGATTAGGCTCAACCAAGCTTCAAGGGGAACAAAGCATGCTAAGTATCAACCCAACTTGGCTTCAAGAACCAAACCCAACCTAGCTTCAAGGGTTGTAACATCTCAATTAGGCTTCAAGGATTAGACCCAACCAAGCTTCAAGGGGAGTAAAACATGTTAAACTTCAACCCAACTTGGCTTCAAGGATCAAATCCAACCTAACTTCAAGAGATTGTTACCATTAGGCATGCCACCAACAACAAACTCTGAAAATGGAATAACACATTAGCTATACAATTCACTTATCAATTTCATTCTCAATTGAATTATCATAGCCAATAACAATGGCTTCACATTCCATTTGAATCATCATAGCCAATCACAATGGCTTCATATCATATTTATATTTCAAATCATATCATAATATTTCATTATTCAATTGTACATAAGCAATCACTTCATCATATCCTTCACATTATATATAGCATCATTGCAATTCACAAGATTCACAATGCATAAAACATAACATTGTTCATATAGTATCATAAACATCATCATTATCATCAAATCATATTGATCAATTCATCACTCAACAATACATAATCAATGGCATTGCACATACCTTTTTCCATGATCATTATATCCTCCACATTTCCTATATCATCATTGTTATATACAAAACAATTTACATTATACATGAATGTAGAATCTTCTATGTACATTTGATTGGATCATTATTGTTTTAAGTGTGTTTAGGTACAAAAACATTTGAAGATCCAACAATGTATGAAGAACAAATAACAAACACAAAAGCTAACACCCTCAAGGGACACGGCCAAGCTTGTGGCCGTGTCTCTCAACACAAACATCTAGTAGCCAACACACTCAAGGGACACGGCCAAGCTTGTGGCCGTGTCACTCAACACCAAATCATCCGAGGCAGACACGGGCAAGGGACACGGCCGTGTCTCTCAACAAAAATCCCACAGTGACAAACACAGGCAAGGGACACGGCCAAGCCAGTGGCCGTGTCTCTCCAAAACTCATCCAACACGGCCAAGTTTGCCTTAACTTGGCCGTGTCTCTCATAACTTGGTCGTGTTCTTCAAAGATTCAAAGACTAAATACTTCACAATCCATCCAAACCCTTCCAAATTCACACCACCACCCTCTAAATTATTATTCTTGTTTATGCTTATCAATTTCTTATCACTTTAGCATTTATATAACTTCATTATATCATCATAATAATCAATATATATATACATCACTATAACCAATTACTCAAAATACCAATTCATTCATACTAAACCCTAACTCAACAATTCATCATCATCCTCACAATTTCCCCAACTTATCATCACTTAAATACTAATTCAACACATTTACACACTTCAATCTTTCCTTATAATCATCTTACACACCAACCATCACCTCAATCAAAAGAAATCAAAACAAGAAGATAGAAACTTACATCTATATATATATAATCAATAAAATCAACTCAAGAGAGAGTACTTACTTGAATATGTTGCCAAATCTTCATCTCCATCTTCAATACTCTTCAAATCCTTAAGAAATTTGATGAAAATCATCACATCTCCCTATCTCTCTCTCTCTCTCTCTCTCGTGCAAGAACCAAAAGGAGAAGAAGAAGAAAAAAGAAAATATCTTTTTCCTCTTCTCACGATAGCCATATATATATATTAATAATAATAATAATAATAATAATAATAATAATTACTTATTTCCAAAAATCCTCCACCACACCCTTTCTTCTCTTGACTTTTCTTTTGACCAACTTATATGTATTATATATTAACATATATACAACATATACATTCCATTTACACAATCATTTCTTTTGCAAAAACATATATACCTTTAATTCAAATCACACAACAATTGTATTAAAACTTCTAGGGCATATCTTGGGATATTACAGGCGGTCAACCTGGGATCAGTCAGAGAGGAGGCTTTACATCCGGAGGCAGTAGGCCAGATGAGGCTGGGTCTTCTCAGAGAGTGTATGTGATGCAGAGACAGCCGGATGCTTCAGCAGTTATTGCGGGTACATTCTCTTTATTTGGTATTTCAGTTCTTGCTTTGATTGATCCAGGATCTACTCATTCATACATAAGTGCATCTATCTTGCCTGTGTCTGAATTGCATTCAGAGTCCTTAGGATTTGATGTCTTGGTGACAAATCCTTTAGGACATAGTGTTGTGGTGAGTAAGGTACATCGTGATAGTTCAGTGGTGGTACAAGGTGAAGAGTTTTTAGGTGATTTGATTGAAATACCTTTTAAGGAGTATGATTTGATTTTAGGCATGGATTGGTTGTCTAAGCATGGAGCTATGGTAGACTGTCAAGAGAAGTGTGTTACCTTAAGAACCGGTGATGGTAGAAAAGTGATGGTATCTAGTGAGCAGAGACAACTTGCATCCTTGTTTGTGTCAGCTTTTGCAGCTAGAAAGTTGATTAGAAAAGGGTGTGATGCTTATCTTGCTCATGTTGTGGATACCAGAGTAGTGGGTTCTCAACTTGATATTACACCCACAGTTGCGAAATTTCCAGATGTGTTTCCTAAGGAGTTGTCAGGGTTACCCCCTGAGAGAGAGGTTGAGTTTGGTATCGATTTGTTGCCTGGTACCACTCTCATCTCTATTACTCCTTATCGAATGGCACCTGCTGAGTTGAGAGAGTTGAAGGTGCAGTTGCAGGAGTTGTTGGATAAAGGGTTTATTCGCCCTAGTGTTTCTCCGTGGGGAGCTCCTGTTTTGTTTGTAAAGAAGAAGGATGGTACTTTGAGGTTGTGCATCGATTATACGCAATTGAACAAGGTGACTATCAAGAATAAGTACCCTTTACCTAGGATTGATGATCTCTTCGATCAGTTGAAGGGAGCAGCAGTGTTTTCCAAGATTGATTTAAGATCAGGGTACCATCAGTTGAGAGTCAGAGAGAAAGATGTTCCTAAGACAGCTTTCCGCACAAGGTATGGGCATTATGAGTTTTTAGTGATGCCTTTTGGATTGACGAATGCACCTGCAGCATTTATGGATTTGATGAATAGGGTGTTTAGGCCCTATCTAGATCAGTTTGTGGTGGTCTTTATTGATGATATTTTGGTGTATTCGCGTAATAAAGAGGAGCATGACAAGCATTTGCGGATTGTATTGCAGACTTTGAGAGAGAAGCAATTGTATGCTAAGATGTCGAAGTGTGAGTTTTGGCTTGATCAAGTGACTTTTCTCGGTCATATAGTTTCAGCAGATGGTATAAGAGTTGATCCGAGTAAAGTTGAGGCTATTTTGAATTGGAATCCACTGAAATCTGTGACTGAAGTTAGAAGTTTTCTGGGTTTAGCAGGCTATTATCAACGCTTTGTGAAAGGTTTTTCTTTGATATCTACTCCACTCACCAGATTACTTCGAAAGGGAGTTAGATTTGTGTGGACAGATCATTGTCAAGCAAGTTTTGAGCAGTTGAAGGAAATATTGACTCAAGCTCCTGTTCTTACTTTGCTTGTGGAAGATAAACCATATGTGATTTACAGTGATGCTTAACATAATGGTTTAGGTTGTGTTTTGATGCAAGAGGGTAAAGTCATAGCTTATGCTTCTCGGCAGTTGAAACCGCATGAGCTTAATTACCCGATGCATGATTTGGAATTGGTAGCTATAGTGTTTGCTTTGAAGATTTGGCGACATTATTTGTATGGAGAGAAGTATTTTATCTATACAGATCATAAGAGTTTGAAATATTTGGGGGTTCAAAGAGAGCTTAATCTTCGGCAGAGACGGTGGTTGGAATTGATCAAAGACTATGACTGTTTGATTGATTTTCATCCTGGCAAGGCGAATGTTGTTGCTGATGCCTTGAGTCGGAAGTCTTTGGCAGGTTTGGCTGTTTATTCGCTCTCATTGCTTGTTGAATTGAGAGTGTTGCATGCTAGTTTTAAATCATGTGATGATGGAGCGTTGTTAGCTCAGTTGCATTTGAGACCGGTGTTGTTGGATCAGATTAAAGAGGCTCAATTGGTTGATGAGAAAATTCAGAAGATTGTTTCAGATTGCCAAAATGGAGAGAACCGAGATTCTCTTGTAAAAAGTGATGGTAGTCTTTAGTTTAAAGATAGATTGTGTGTTCCTGATGATGCTAGTTTAAGAAAGAGTATTTTAGAGGAATCACACCAGTCGGTTTTTGCTATGCACCCTGGGAGTACAAAGATGTATCATGATTTGAAGCAGCATTATTGGTGGTCAGGTATGAAGAGGGACATAGTGGAGTTTATATCCAAGTGTATCACTTGCCAGAGAGTAAAGGCCGAGCACCAAGTTCCAACAGAGTTGCTTCAACCTTTATTAGTGCCTGAATGGAAATGGGAACGTGTGACAATGGATTTTGTGTCTGGTTTGCCATTGACTCAGAAGAAGCATGATGTTATCTAGGTGATTGTTGATCGGTTGACAAAGACAGCTCATTTTCTTCCAGTTAGAATGGACTATTCTCTGGAAAAGTTGGCTGAGCTGTATATCAGTGAGATAGTGAAGTTGCATGGAGTCCCAATTTCTTTAGTATCTGATCGAGATCCTCGGTTTACTTCAAGGTTTTGAAAGAGTTTGCATGGTACTTTGGGTTCTCGATTGCATTTTAGCACTACTTTTCATCCGCAGTCAGATGGGCAGTCAGAGAGAGTGATACAAATTTTAGAGGATATGTTGAGAAGCTGTGTCATTGAATTCTCAGGAAGTTGGGACAGATTTTTGCCACTTGTGGAATTTGCTTATAACAACAGTCATCAATCTAGTATCAGAATGGCACCGTTTGAGGCTTTGTATGGAAGAAGATGCAGAACGCCTCTGTGTTGGAATGAAGTTGGAGAAGGCAAGTTGGTTGGTCCCGATTTGATTAAAAAAATGGAAGAGAAAGTGAAGATAATTCAGGATCGGTTGAAAGTAGCTTCAGATTGACAGAAATCTTATTCAGATTTGAAGAGGAGAGACATAGAGTTTGATGTTGGAGATAAAGTATTTTTGAAAGTATCTCCTTGGAAAAAGATTTTGAGATTTCGTCGAAAAGGAAAGCTAAGTCCTCGTTTTATTGGACCTTATGAAGTATTAGAAAGAGTTGGACCAGTTACTTATCGACTCGCTTTTCCACCTGAGTTGGATAGAATTCACAATGTCTTCCATGTTTCTATGCTGCGGAGGTACAGATCAGACCCATCTCATGTTTTACCAGTTGAATCTATTGAGGTAAGTTCGGATCTGACATTTGAAGAAGAACCTCTATTTTGGCACATGAAGTGAAAGAGTTGAGAAATAAGAAAGTGCCACTTGTGAAGGTTCTTTGGAAGAATCATACAAAGGAAGAGGCAACTTGGGAGAGTGAGCAAGCGATGCGAGATCAGTATCCTCAACTGTTTCAGACTTAATATCAGGTAATTTCGAGGACGAAATTTCTTTTTAGAGGGGGAGAATTGTAATATCCCAAAGTATACCCTAAAAGTTTTGGAATTATTGTTGTATTTGGATTTAGTGTATATGTGTAACGGAAAGAGAAAAGAAGTAAAGAGAGAGTGTATATGTTGTATATATAGTGATATATACAACATATACAAGTCAAAGTGTGGAAGTCAAAAGAAGAGTAATTAATGATTTTAAGTTAATTAAATTAATTAAAAGGAAATTAAGTTAGTGGAAGAGGATATTTTATAATATTATTTTAATTTAAAATTGCTTGGTGGAGGTTTAAAGAGAAGAGTTGACTTGGTTCTTTGCCATTCATTTTGTTCTTTGGTTTCTTTTCTCTTTGGGTCGGCCGGCCATCAAAGAAGCAAGAGAGAAAGAGAGTTTTTGTTTTCCAAGCTCAAGATTAAAGGATATATCAAGTGATTAAGTTTGAAATCTAAGAAATTTCATCAACTTTGGTAAGTTTTCCACTTGATTTCCTTGTTTTATTTTAAGTTGTAGTTGAGTTTGATGATTGATTGTGGATAGTATGAGTATGTTTGATTGTAGTGTGTTTGAGAGTGTTGGATTTAATTGATTGTGATTTTGGAGTTGAATGGAAGAGTAAGAGTTGTGTTTATGTTATGGTTTTGAATTGGTAATTGATGTATGTTGTGAGTTTGAGCAATTATTATCTTAGATTTTCATTGTGTTTGTGTTTAATGAAGTTGAAAACATAGAATGCATGAGTTTAATTGGAAACAGAAGCATTTTGGATGCCACGACCGTGGCCCTTGGATGCCATGACCGTGGGGGTGTTGGGCAAATTGGATAGGTTCGTTTGCTAACCCACGACCGTGGGGGTTGTGAGGCCACGACCGTGGGGCCCTAGATAGTAGTTTTGGTTTGTAATTTGTGATCTATGGGTCTAGTATGAGGCTAGTAGGTGAATAATTGTATTGGAATTCATGTGTATGTTTATATAAGTGTGTATTATTCCTTTTGAATTAGGTTTTGAAGAGGTTGAGTTGCCCTAACCTAAGTCTTGAGGATTCTTGGAAGAGGAAGTGTATAGATTGGTGTGAGTTGTTCTTGAGGTAAGTACAAACTTACATGGTTGCATTCTTTTACATGATTTTGAGACTTAACACATTTGGTTATAAATGTGTTAAGTAATTTAATATATTGTTAATACAATTTGATTAATGTTATGATTTGTATAATGTGAAAGATATGATGATCATTCAAAAGGTATGTGCAATGCAATTGGTTATGATGAATACTTTAATGATGAATTGTTTTAATGTGAATTGAGATATGATGAGGTGTAATGCCATTGTGGTTGGCTATAATGATTCAAATGAAATAAGTGGGGCATGTTTGCCTAAATGATGATGAATTTAAAATGTATGTTCAATGCAATCGGTTATGTATACTCTATTGACGAGATGTGAAGCCATTGTTGTTGGCTATAATGATGCAAATGAGATAATTGAGGCATGGTTGCCTAAATGATTATGAGAAAATGAGAATGGAATTGATAATGAAATAATGAATGAATTGTGTGTCTAATGTGTTATTCCATTTTCAGAGTTTTGTTGTTGGTGGCATGCCTAATAGTAACAATCTCTTGAAGCTAGGTTGGATTTGATCCTTGAAGCCAAGTTGGGTTGAAGTTTAGCATGCTTAACTCCCCTTGAAGCTTGGTTGGGTCTAGTCCTTGAAGCCTAGTTGAGATGTTACAACCTTTGAAGCTAGGTTGGGTTTGGTTCTTGAAGCCAAGTTGGGTTGATACTTAGCATGCTTTGTTCCCCTTGAAGCTTGGTTGAGCCTAATCCTAGAAGCCTAGTTGGGATAATGATAAATGTGAAAATTGAACCAAAACATTAACTCTGAAAGTTGAATGGCATATTAGTGTCTTTTGGGCCCATGCTTGTCTTTGTTTCAATGTAAATCATAAATGATGAGACAATTGAATAAAATAATGAAATGTAGTGTTATGAAAAATATAAAGATTTCATTTGTGAATATTGTCTTATTTGTGGAAATGTGTGACATTGACATTGCATTGAAGCATATTGTTATTGTGATTTGTACCACTAAGCCGTTGGCTTAGCGTGATTGTGGTTCATCGCGCAGGTGACAGGGTAGAGCCAGATAGCTCTTCTAGACCGAGTCGAGTCTAGAATTTGAAGAGTTGATTGTGGGCTTAAAGATCAGAGATGAACTGCCAAACATATATAAACTTTATGTTTTGTAAACTTTGTATATTTTGTATATATATATATATGTATATACCACTACATTTATATATATTATGTTCCATAATATATATATATATATATATGTATGAAATGTTTTAAAGTTTCCTCATATTATTGTAGAAGAGAAAAATGGGGTTGTCTTATATAAATCGTGGCACTCCTGTATCCGGTATACGTATAGTACAAATATAGTAGTATGTAGTGTGCGTATACGGGGTATAGGGGTGTTACATATATAGTTATATGTAATATATACTCACATATAAATAAATACATAAAATAATTATATACTGATATATATTCATATATACCTATATATATCAACATATATTATTTTTTTTAGTTAAAGTATATGTAACATATATCGATATATACAAATATATACTGACATATACTAACATATATTGTTATTATTTAGTTAAAGTATATATAATATATACCAACATATACTAATATATACTCACATATATTGTTATTCTTTAGTTAAAATATATGTAACATATACCGATATATATGTAAGACATATATATCTAATTATATGTAACATATACTGGCATATATCCATATATACTGATATATGCCGATATGTACCGTTATTCTTTAGTTAAATTATATATAACATATACCGATATATATCCACATATATGTAACATATATTATTATTCTTTTGAAACGTATCCACATATATCCAGTTATGTATAATATATAACAACATATATTATTATTCTTTAGTTAAAGCGTATGTAAAATATATCAATATATACACAAATATATGTTGTTATTTAATACATATATGTTTTATAAGTAATATATACTGACATATAACATATGCTAACTTATAACTAAACATATACTAACATATAACTAAACGTATTCTTTTAAACTCGTATTCTTTTAAATTTTAATAAATATATATTGTTATATAAAATATATACTGACATATATTATTATTCTTTAGTTAAAATATATATAATATATATCAACATATACCGATATTTATAAATATATACCAACATAAATGTAATATATATTGTTATTTTTTTGTCATATATATCGTCATATATGTAGTTATATGTAACATATACCCATATATATTATTATTCTTTTTGATATATCTAGTTATATATAACATATATATACCGTTATTTTTTAGTTAAAATATATGTAACATATACCGACATATATCAACATACACACATATACATTCACATATATGTAACATGTATTTTTATTCTTTTGCAATATATATCCATGTATATCTAGTTATTATATATAAAATAATTATACACCGACATATATCTATATATACTCATATATATTATTATTATTTAGTTAAAGTATATGAAGGTATATATAACATATACCTATATATACCTATTGTCTTGGAAAAAAATGTCTATATGCAACTTTTATATCTTAGTATATATAGGTATATACTAATTATAATTACATATATCTGTGGTTTTTCAAAAAAAAATATCGATATACAACTATAATATCTTAGTATATTAAGGTATATATAGTTTATATCTACATATAACTATCGTCTTAGTGAAAGAATATTACTATACAGTTATTATATCTTAGTATATATAGGTATATGGTAACTATAACTACATATATTCATATATATATATATATATATACATTTTAAAAAAATAATGTTAGTATGCAACTGTAATATCTTAGTACATAAATGTATATGTAGCATATACCTACATATACCTATTGTCTTAGAGAAAAATATCTATATGCAGCTATTATATCTTAATATATATAGGTATATACTAAATATAATTATATATATCTATGGGTTTAAAAAAAAATCAGTATATAACTATAATATCTTAGTATATTAAAGTATATGTAGTATATACATATATATACCTATTGTCTTAGTGAAAGAATATTATTATGCAATTATTATATTTTAGTATATGTAGGTATATGATAACTATAACTACATATATATTTTTTTCTTTCAAAAAATGATGCCAGTATGCAAGTGTAATAACTTAATACATGAATGTATATGTAGCATATACATATATATACCTATTGTCTTAGAGAAAAATATCTATATGTAGTTATTATATCTTAATATATATATATGCATATACTAATTATAATTATATATATCTATGATTTTTTTAAAAAAAAATCAATAAATAACTATAATATCTTAGTATATTAAAATATATGTAGCATATACTTATAGATACATATTGTCTTAGTGAAAGAATATTACTATGTTATTGTTATATCTTAGTATATATAGGTATATGCTAACAATAACTACATATATATTTTCTTTCAAAAAATAATATTAATATGCAATTGTAATATCTTAGCACATGAAGGTATATGCAGCATATATCTACATATACCGACATATACTCACACACATATATATAACATGTATTGTTATTTTTTTTGTAATATATGTTGTTATATGTAATATATACTAACATGTAACTAAACATGTATCATTTTTATACTCGTATTCTTTTGAAATTTATCACGTATATACTGTTACATATAACATATATTGATATATTAATAAATTTTAAAACATGAGAAAACAACAAAAAGAACTTATTTTTAGTGGAGCCATAATTACTAATTTTTTTTTTTACATTGCTTAACAAAGAAATTAGAATAATTTTCTTTTAATTGGTTAAAAAGGGACTCAAAAATCAAATTTTAAATTATTTAATAGACTAAAGAGATATATTACTCTATATATATATATATATATAGCAAACCCACCGGTATATAAATTAATTTTTTCATTTGGAGGAGCTACCTTGGTAATGTATATTATGGAAGTTGATATAATTTGATATATATCCACGTATAAGTTGATATAATTTATTAAAATTGATATAAATTTAAAATTTTTAAAAATTATATTTTTTTGAAATATTTTATCGAGCATATTAAATATACTACATTGGAAGAAAAAAAATAATTAGATTTGAATCCCCCCCCCCCCCCCCCCCCCCCAAAAAAAAAATCAAAACAAAACAACAAATAAAACAAATTACAAAATAAAAAAATAAATAGAAAACCTCATGGTTCTTGTTGAAAATAGTATGACAGAAAACACTTGCAAAGACGCTACACACACAATAAAATATTCATAAAATTCTGCAAAAGTAGGTTCTATAAACTAAATTGAAAATATGTCAAATCTCTTTCTTTTGTATTTCTTATATTACACAAATATTCAAGCTAACCAGCTAACTAACCTATCAACTTGCTAACTCAATATATATATATATATATATATATAGTAAAAAATGAGATTTGATGGAGGAAAAACTTGGAGGATAATATTAGGGACAAGTTACCTACTACAGAAAGAGAAAAAAAAAATGTTGGAGATTTCTTTCTACATGCTCAAACCTCTTTTACATATTACTTTTTGGTAGAATAGTAGTATTTTCTTTGATATTTGACAATTGATTGAAAAGGGTAAGGTTTAGTTTTTATTTTTTACCCATATATATATATATATATATTCTAATGGGCTTTGGTGTGAAGGATCAAAATTTAGCCGAACTCTTTTATTTATTTATTATTATTTAATGCAAAAGTGTCATGAAAATTTCATAATATTATAAATTTAACAGTATGAAATAATATTATTAAATTTAGTAAAATTTTGTGATAAACTTTATACATAAAGTTTAGTAATTATTTATTATAAGTTTATTATATAATAAATATGGATATGATATTGTTTATATTTATTATTATACTATAATGTGTTTATTATATATTTTCATAAATGATATAAATGTCTCTAATAAAAAGTAAAAAATTTTGAAAAATATAATAAGAGGCTTAATTTCTTCTTCTTCTTCTTCTTCTTCTTCTTCTTCTTCTTCTTCTTCTTCTTCTTCTTCTTATTTATTATTATTGTTATCATATATTTTTTGTGGTATGAAGTTCCACTAAAATATAAAGTTTTTTATTTTAGTAATTTTTTTAAAGAAAAAACTCAAGAAAGGAGTTTTATTATCGATATTTGACTTTAAAAAAATATAGTAATAATTATATATTATTACATTTAGCTTAATTGGAAAAGAGTAGAAAATATTTAAATACTAAAATTTTATTTTATTACAAAAACATACCAAATTAAAATAACTCCTTTGTCATAAAAACTTTTCATACTAAATTTTTTTTATAATAATTTTTTTAAAAAAAATAAATTAAAAATTAAAAATAAAATATTATCAATTAATTGTAAATATAGTATTAATATAATTATTATAATATATTATTAATTAAATACAAATAAGTAAATAATATAATTATTTTATAATTTTTTAAATATTATTTTTATTTCTTACACATTTTATTTTTTATTTTATTTTATTCGTAACTGTTATAACATATTTTAAATATTTCTACTATGTGTCTAAATGACTAATATTATTTTATAAAAAAATAAAAAAAAAATATATCCCCAAATCAGTAACACTTTAGTTACAATTGAAATCAGAACACTGGAAGCTAAAAGTTCTATTAATTTCTATTCACATAACAAGACCAGAAAAGCAAGTGAAGACATTTTACTTTCAAACGGACATATTAATTTCTGCGAAACTTGCCAAATGGGGGAGACAAGAACTCGTCCAGCATTTTCAACGGGCAAAGAAAATTCAAGCGTCTAATTTCAGATATCTACATAACCATAAATATTATCTCAATCTCTGCGTACTCCATCAGAAAAACACGCTCTAAGGAGAAGGTGAACGGAAAAAAAGAATTACAGAAACCTCATATACTTTGCTTCAACACCTCATCTCATCTGAATTCTGATGTTTAATTCTCCAACCAATACTTAAAAATGTCAACACAGTTCATGACATTTCAATATAACCGTTCTATACATGCTGAGATTTAACCAAAAATATTACAATCTTGATTAAAAAGAAAAAAAAAACGAGGAAACCTATATTTAAGAAAGGATGTATGATTGAATGAATGCAAGGTGTATTACTGACTTCAGACCTATAAAAACAATAGTAAAGGAAACAAAATAAAAAATAAAAAATGCAATGCAGGATGAAATACCCTCAATAATATGATGAAGACCCCAAAAGAGTGATAACAGCATGATGGACTCATGAGATATGAATAATTCAAAAAAAAATAATAATAATAATAAAAAGAGGGGCAAAAATCAGGAATGAAATGCGGGTCTTCTGAAGTGTAGCACCTGCTTCATCTTCAAGTGTCACTAAACTTCAACCAATTTTTGCAGCCACCCACTCCAACCACCTACACTTCAGAGATGACCATCCGGACAGTAAGACAGGTCTCAACCATTACAAAGACCAATAAATAGCAAATGACAACATGCTGCCTCACTCGTATATATGCACGTTACCTCTCTCCTTCACTTGAATCACTTCTGAGCCTTGTGACTCGCATTCTCTTTGGAGCTTTCAACAGATGCCTTTAATAACATCTGCAAATAAGCACTACCCAACTCCCAACACCATAGTGCTGATGCAAGAGTTAGTGACAACTTGAAGACTGATAACTTTGTAATCTGAAAATGGCAGTTGACCTTACACAAATGCAACAATGGACACCGACTCAATATACTTGTAGACGGGAAGTGCATGCCAAATTGCAACAACTTCAAACAGAAATGGCACGACTGATAGCCAACTTGGCCCACTCAGCAGATTCCTTAATCATAAGGTCTTCAGAAGACAAACATTCATTCAAAAAGTCTTTGCTAGAAAGAGATTGCTGAATCAAAGAACCAGCATTACTTCCCAAAGTGTCTGCTAAATCTCCAAGAACCCCAATGGCAGTTTTCATCACCACTTCGTCCCTGCATTAAATAAAAAATAAATTATTAAAGTGCCAAACCATAACACAAGATTACATTCTCTAAATTAAACAAGAACATATCTCAGTAGAACATACATGTCCTTCTCCATGTATATGCTATCCAGGAACTGAAGTATGTGCGGTGCATAAGGAATCAAGAGTTGAGTTTTAGGAGAGTTCTTGAACCCTTGAAGAATCCCTGAATATGCCTCCAAAATTCCATTTCTAAGTGAATTTGCATATTCGGTCATTTCATCATCAACACCAGCTGTGTGAGCGGATAACTCTGCAGCACTTTGAAGCATGGGCATTGCGTACATCAAATACTTCTCAAAATTCTCTCCAATTGCTAAAGCAATGTCACCAAAGCATGAGAAAATGGGAGGCTTCACAGATCGATGCAACTGGTTGCTCGATAAATCTTTAAGAAGCTGTGTCATGATTACATCACAGTATGGCAAAATTTTATCCTCCAATGCCCGACAAATATCACCCACCACTCCAACTGTGACAGCACAAACTTGATACTCCTCAAAATTTTGAAGACCCATCTCCAAATATTTGTAAAACTCTGGCATGTATTTTGCAAAATCTGGGCCTGTTACATAGGCAAGGGCTCCAATGGCTAGCATGGCCTCCTCATGCACTGTAGCACTTCTACAGGCAAAAACCCTGAGGAAGAGTCCCATCATCTGATCTGCATATTGCATGAATGCATACTTAGTTGGCTCAGATGAGCCCAGCTTTTGAATGATAACTTGTAAACATCCACAAAGAAGGCCTTGTAATTCACTTTGCCTCTCTCTCTCATCAGATGAAAGCTTCTGCCCCTCAAGAGTATTATGAAGCTCCATCATGATTACAGGGACCAATTGCAAAACCATGGATGCTGTTTCATCAGTAAAGCACCTCACCACTTCATTCAATGTTTCATAGGCAGCAGTCCTTAACCGAGATTCCCCAGCATCTTCTCTATGAGTGACAGTAAGAAGTGTTTGAACAATTTCCTGGAAGTATGGAGTTAAGGGAGATGATGAGCCCATCAATTCATAGCCCTGGGCAAGAAAATAAAGGGCACCACATGCCTTCTCTGCTACATTGGGTGCATCTTTCATACTCTGAAGCAGTACAGTGATGATTAGTTGGCAATTTGCCTGGGTAATTATGGGTGTATCCATGGTTGAACCATGAAGAAATTCAAAAATTCGTCCAAGGGTCCATGCAGTTGTGTCCTTGACATGATTACTTGGATCCTTCGACAAAGCACTGAGCATGAAGTTCAAAGCAACATTGACAATAGGGGTTAACTTGTCAAGGGAAGGTCCCTCCAAGATTGAGCCGAAGGCATAAGTTGCTGCCTCTCTTTGCCTCCAATCTTGTTTTGTAATATTTTCTTCAATAAAGGGCATAACAAGTGGAACAATATCATCTCCAACAGTACGTGCAACCAACCCAAGACACGTACCGGCAGCCATTGCTATATTCCATGCCCCTTCATCCTGATCTTGGTCCTCCTCTTGCTTTAGGAGTGTCTCCAAAAGCATTGGAACAAGAGCAGGGAGCGCCTGCTTGATAAAATAAAAGCAAGGAATATCAGAGTCCCCAGTGAAATCACCCCCATATTCTTCCAATATATCTATCTCCTCATCACTTATTGAACTCCAAAACTCAATTGCTTGAAGAGCTACCGGCTCCTCATCTTCCCTTACAGCCTTTGCTGTGATGCTAAAGATATCCTGTATATAAGGTGCCAATTTCTCATAGTATGTTGATGAAATTGACACCAAACACTCAAAAGCGGCCTGACGTATCTTGACTTCTGAAGACAAAGTTGCCTCACAGACTACTCTCATAATATAATCACGTTCCATATCATTTGTAAAATTTGCTTGTGCAAATCCTAGTGCATTGTACAGTGCTCGGGTGGCAGCAAGTCTAATGTCATTGTTGCCTTCAGATGCATTCATACCCTGGACCACTGCTGTAAGTATTTTATTCACTTGATCTTGATCTACAACATCAGGAGACACTTCCTCACACAAATATCCAAGAGTTTCTAATGTTGCTTGCTTGACATGAGCAGGTAGTTGGTGAATATTTGATAAAAGCAATCCTATCAACTCAGGCCATTGTTTCTGAGGTAATTCAATTCCTGCAACCTTGGCAATGGCTTGAGATGCAGTTGACTGAGCATCAGCAACAGGAGAAGAAAGGGTCTTTAACAAACATGCCTTGATCTGGCTCTTCACGTTATTGTCCAATGACAACCATCTTTGAACAAGCTCAAGTTTTCTATGTTGTTCCTTAGCATCCAATGCATTTTTAAGTATCAAACCAGCTAATTTGCGGCTGTCTACAGGCTTCTCATCATTAGCTAGCTCATTAGAGAGTGATAGCAAAAAAATTGAGAGATTTTGCTCCTGGAACTGTTTTAAGTTTTCTTCTGCATGCTTACGCACATTTCCATCTATTGCTTGTGCATTCAAAAGTACCTGGGTAACTTCCAGTGCCATTCTGTGCCTGAAAGCATCAAACTATTAAATGGTTACAAATTGAGTAAGGCACGTAGCAGCAATCAGTAATCCATTTCAGCAAGGTTTCCATAAGAACAATAAAAAAAAATTGAAAAGAAAAAGTACCACTTCAAAAGCACTGGCTAATGCTTTTTACATGACATCTAAAACCTCCATCTAAAGACAAATTATTTTCTTAAGTTTCACATTTTCTTGAGTTAACAGACAATCCAAACAACATAGACTAAGAAAAAATTCAGTATAACAAATTCAAAATATTATTCTCTTTACTTGTCCAAGTCATAAATACAAATAATAAAATAAAATAAATAATATGAAATCAATTCGAGTGGAGAAATAAAATTTTCGATAACACAGTTGTCAAGAGAAAAAAAAAAGGAAAAAGTAAACAAAAAAAAAAGCTGCCAAAGAAAACTGGGCAGATAACAGCAGTTCAATGCAAAGCAAATTATATGTAAAGGTAGCTGCCAAGTGCCAAATAATTTGTACGTTTAACTTCTGATTAAGACTCTACCTCTCCATTCTGATTGCTAAAAGTCTATTTAGCTATTTGCATTTGCACTTGGTTGGTTAATCTGAGTATCAATCTTATACACACATACAAGTTAACAAAAAAAAAAAAAACACGCACACACAGAGAGAGAACAAAGTAACACTGTAATTCACTATTAACAAACAATAATCATTATTAAATCATCCTAATCAAACAATAATTATACAGTAAAATCAGTTAGAGAGAAATGAACTACATTTCCATATTCAACCAAAAATTTAAAGCTATTCATTCATTTCGATAGAAATTATGTTTTCTGGGCAAAAAGGATCTCAAATCCATAATAAACAATTTAAAAAAAAATACGCAGATCCAAAAATCAGATTCAGTTAACTGTAAGGCACAAAATTAAAAATATATAATTCAAAATTTTAAACTCATCAGTTAATAGTATTAGAATCAGATATTAACATAGAAATCTAAAAGAAACTTAAATCATAAGAGATCAAGTCCCCAAATAAATCTTAATGAGCCTAAAATTAAATTTAAAAGGAATATAAACTTTTTACCTGGTTTAACGGATTTTTGTGAAGAGCGAAACGGCGATTTGAAACCCTAAAAAGGAACAAAAACGACACAGAAGACAGAGAGAGTGTGATAAAGAGAGACAGAGACAGAGAGAGAGGAGAAGAAGAAAACGCGGATGTGAAGCTGGACTTGAATTGAAATAACATAACACGAATCTATCTCTTGTTTCTTAAAATATTCTATTTCTTTATTTTTTTCCTTTGGTGGGGCAATTATTTGGTACATAACCTTCACTAATTAATCCGTGGATCCCACTTTTTTTTTTTTTTTTTTGGCTAGGTAGCCAAATACGAATTTTTTTTAATGAAGGTAAATTACCAAATTTGTTATATGTAAGAATTTTTTTTAGACATTTTATAATTACCTATATTTTAGTCTTTTATTTATAATTAGTGGAATAGCAAAAAATTTTATGAGTAGAGTTAAAATTAGTGCTATAAAAAATGACTTATTTAAGATAAAATAATAAAAATATATCTTAATATTTAATTATAATATATAAAAAAATACACTCAAATAGAGAAAAAAGTTATGTAACATTTTATCTAATTAAAATAAAAAATTTATAATAAATATTTTATTTCACACTTTAAGATACCAATTAATGAGAGAGCCAATTATTTTTCTTTTTTTCATTTTACTTTTAGAATTAAAGCTTTTCATTTTTTTTTAACCGTCAATTATTTTATTTAAATTATGATCTCTTACTAAAATAAAGGATGAGGTATATATAACACAATTTTTGAGTTGTAAATTATTATTTTTTAGGCTGTAAATTATTGAGATATTTATATAACTACAAAAAAAAATTATTTTAAAAATACTAGAAAAATTAAAAATATTTATATTTTTATAAAATATCAGAGTAAAATTTCAAAAAATTTTCATTCTTTACTAAAATAAAAGTTTTTTTTAAAATATTTATTTTCTCATTACAAGCAATATTTTATTTTAATTTTCATCATTTTTTTAAACTCCACTATTAAATAAAAATATTTGAATAAAATAATAAAAATTAATATTTTAAATTATTTTTTATCATATAAAAATCATAATTTTTATAAAGAATAAAATTTTAATTTTAATTATAAAAAATAAATAACACTTATAAAAAATATAAAATTATATAAAATATATAAAAATATATTAATAAAAATTGTTAAATTTATTTTAAAATAAATTTTACTTATCATACACAGAAAAAAATACATATAATTTCTGTAATACCCCAAAATATACCCTAGATGTTTTGGGTATTATTGTTATAATTGGATTTTTAAAGTAAATGTTTCTTTGGAAACAAAAAAAGGTTTTTAGAGAGAGTGTATATGTTGTGTATATTAGTGTATATACAACATATACACAAGTCAATGGAAAGTTAAAAGGATGATAATGGAAGAAGATATTTTGTGTTTTTGAATTTAATAATTAATTAATAAGGAAATTAATTGAGTGGAAGAGATTAATTGGATTAGTTTAATATTTTAATTGCTTGGTTGAGAGGGTTTTAAGGAAAAGAAGTTTGACTTTGAGTTTTCTCTTTCTTCTTTCTTTCTTCCTTGCCGTGGCTCTTCTCCTTCTTCCTTTCCTTGCTTTGTTTTGGCCGGTTATCAAAGAGACAAGAGAACAAAGGAGAGATTTGAACCTCTAAACTCAAGATCTAAGGAAGCTTTCAAGAGATCAAGTGGAAAAGTTAAGAGTTTCTTCATCCTTGTAAGTTCTTCACTTGATTCTTTGATTTCTTTGAGTTTTTGAGTTGAAGTTGTGGATGGTATGTGATTATGTTTGTTTAAGATGGGTTTAAGAGTGTTTGGGTAAACTTATTTCTGGTTTTGGGGATGGTTTGAACGAAAGAGTAAGTTGTTGAAAGTGAATGTATTGAGGTTGTATTTTAGGTTTGTGTTGATGATTTTTGATTTGTGTTGGAAGTATGTTATTAGTTGTTTTGATGTTTTTGTAAGTTTGTTATGGTTTTTGGGTATGTTGAGATGAGTTTGGTTGAAGTGGTTTTTGGTGAAAGGAAGTGTTTTGTTGGTTGTGTTGTTATTTTGGCCGGAATCTGGGTTTTTGGCCTGACACGCCCAAGGGCAAGTCCAGGATTTTTGGGCTTGTCGATGGTTCTGTATTTTGGGATGAGTGGCACGAGCAATGACACGCACATGTCACTGAGCGTGTTATAGCTACTGTGTTGGTTAGGTATTGACACGACCAGTAACACGCCCGTGTTATTGAGCGTGTCATAGCCACTGTAATTTTGGGGATTTGACACGGCCATGAGCACGCTCATGATGTTGGACGTGTCAATGTGGTTGAGAGGCAGAATGTATTACACGCCCAGGAACACGCCCGTGTTGTTGAGCGTGTAAAAGCTTATGTGTTGTGGAGTTAGGGCACGGTCAGGGACACGCCCGTGTTGTTGAGCGTGTCAAGTTTAGAGTTTGCCCTAGTTGGTTCTTAGCCTTATGATCTTATGTGAGTTTCATCTTCCTTTTTGGAATAGGTTGTGAAGAAGGTGAATTACCCTAATTCAAGAAGTGAAAGATTTTGGAAGGAGAAGTGTTTGATATTGTGTGGGTTGCATTTAAAGTAAGTACAAACATTGCATTGTTGCATACATCCTTTTTATGTGGCATTGTTGATATATATATATATGAATAATTTGATATTTTACACATTGTGAATCTTGTGGAATGTAATGTGCTATATGTATGATGATGAATTGTCTTGATGTGAATGGAGATATAATGAAACTATTGTTGTTGGACATGGTTATGTAAATGAAATTGATGAGGCATGATTGCCTATTTGAGTATGAGATAGGAATTGAGAAAGAGAATGATAAAGAGGCAAATGAAATAATTGTATGTTTAATATGTTTATTCAATTTCAGAGTTCTGGATTTGGAGGCATGCCTATAAAATGAATAGTAACAGTCTAGCCGGGTTGAGGATCTCCTCGATTTAGTCGGGTTGATGGTCCAAGAGACTGGGTCTGTTACAGGTAACAGTCTAGCCGGGTTGAGGATCTCCTCAAGCTTGTTGAGTTGATGGTCCAAGAGACTGGGTCTGTTACCCTATCCATGGATAGAGAGATATGTATATTGCCTACGGGCTTGATTATTGTGTTTATGGACCAAAGCAGCAACTCTGAATTTTGAATACCATATTAAATGCTAGTTGGGCCCATAGGTGTCTTTATTGAACGAGTATAATGGATGATGATATGATTATTTAAATAATGAAATGTAACATTTATAAATATGATTTTTATTGGTTGAATGTATGATATTGATATTGACATTTTATATTATCATTATGGTTTGTACTACTGAGTTGTTGGCTCAGCGCGATTGTGGTTCATCGCGCAGGTGGTAAAGTTGATAGGGTTGAGACTGAGGATTCCTCTAGACCTAGTTGAGTTTATGCTTGAAGAGTTGGATTAGAGCTTAAAGATCAGAGAGTCAAGCTGCCAATCATGTATATATTCTATGTTTTGTATATTTTGATTTTTATGTATTTGAACTTGTAAAAGTTTGTAATAACTTCCGCTGCGGGTTGATAAACGTTTTATCTATTGTGTCTTTTGAATTTCTTTTAAATGTTTGAGATTTGTTTCACTTATTTTCAAAGATATGATTTGTGTATTTTTAAACTGTGGCATTTTCTATATTCAGTATACGTATATTATGATCGTATAAGCATGCTTGGTACGTATACGGGATATAAGGGTGTTACAATTATTTTGGTATCAGAGCCTAGGTTTGAGATTCTCAACCTAGGACAAGTGTAAGAAAAAGAATACTTTGATTTTAAAAAGTGGATTTTGAATAAAATACATGGTTGGTATTGGCAGTCTCTGATCTTTATGTGGTGTATTCTGCTGTGTTTACAGATATAGGTTATAATGGATCCTCATTCACGTCAATCTGTTGAGGGTAGTGCTGAGAGTATAGCTCCTGATGAGGGAGCTAGAGTGGATAGAACTGGAGAGGCACCTGTTTCTGTGTCAGGGAGACCAGCTGATGAGGAGGTTCCGCCAGTTTGGCTTAGGCATATGGTTGATTTATTGAGGCAGGCACCAGTGCAACTACCGCCACCCCCACCCCAGCCAATGGTACCAGTGAGACAGTACGATAAATTAAGAAAGTATGGAGCAGAAGATTTTCTGGGTACTATTGATCCAGCGGTAGCTGAGCAGTGGCTGGATAAGGTTCAAAGAATTTTCATTCAGTTGCAAGCCACTCCAGCAGAAAAATTTGATTATGCCAGATCACTGTTGCAGAAGGATGCATATGATTGGTGGAAGACAGTTCCGCATGCCTTGGACGATCCACCTACTTTGTCCTACAGTGATTTTCTACGTGAGTTTGAGCTGAAATATACTCCGAGGGAGTATAAGGATGTGAAGAAGATGGAGTTTCTGACCTTGAGGCAAGATCACCTGACTGTGACAGAGTATGAGCTGGAATTCATCCGGTTGAGCCACTACGCTGGGGGAATTATTTCTGATGAGATCGACCGGTGTCGAAGGTTTGAGGAGGGGTTGAGACCCTCAATTATGTGTCTTGTGGCTGGTTCGAGATACCAGAATTTTTCCCAGCTTGTTGCAGCAGCTAGGAGTGTGGAGAGAGCTCAGATTATTGCAGCAGCTGCTACAGAGGAGGAGACCAGGGTTAGGAGACCCCAGTTTGAGGCAGGGTCTTCATCTGTGAAGAGAGGTAGGGGAAGTTTTGTTCCCAGGATCAGTCGGAGTCAGAGGCAGGCTGGTAGGTCAGTTCAGTTACAGAGACCGAGATCGAGACCTACAGCTTCAGTAGCGAGTGCTCCTACTCCTGTAGTTCAGAGATCCACTCTACCTGTGTGTGCTCAGTGTGGAGGGACACATAGAGGTACTTGTTGGCAGAGTAGTGGACTAGCTGTGTGCTTCAGATGTGGTTCTCCTGATCATTTTATTAGAGAGTATCCAGAGATGCAGGAGCAAAGGCTGGCAGATTCTGCAGTTTCTCGACCTAGTGTCAGGGGTGGTCGAGGGGGTAGAGGTTTCACCAGAGGGGTAGACCTGGTTATAGTCAGAGAGGAGGATCTTCGTCCAGGGATACTAGGCCAGATGAGACTGGGCCTTCTCAACGAGTTTATGTGATGCAAAAACAACCGGATGCTTCTGCAATCATTGCTGGTACTTTCTCTTTATTTGGCATTTCGGTACTTGCTTTAATTGATCCAGTCTCAACTCATTCATATATTAGTGCATCTGTGTTACCTGTGTCTGAATTGCATGCTGAGTCCCTAGGATTTGATGTGTTGGTGACAAATCCGTTAGGGCATAGTGTGATTGTTAGCAAGGTGCATTGAGATAGTGCGGTTGTGGTACAAGGTGAGGAATTTCTTGGAGACTTGATTGAGATGCCTTTTAAAGAGTATGATTTGATTTTGGGCATGGATTAGTTGTCTAGACATGGAGCTGTGGTAGATTGTCAAAGGAAATGTGTCACTTTGAGAACTAGTGATGATAGGAGTGTGATGGTGTTTAGTGAGCAGAGACAGCTTACATCCTTGTTTGTATCAGCCGTATCAGCTAGAAGGATGATTAGAAAAGGGTGTGATGCTTACCTTGCTCATGTTGTGGATACTAGAGTAAGGGGTTCTCAACTTGATGATATAACCACAGTTGCAGATTTTCCAGACGTGTTTCCAGAGGAGTTGCCAGGGTTGCCTCCTGAGAGAGAGGTTGAGTTTGGTATTGAATTGTTGCCTAGTACCACTCCCATCTCTATCACTCCTTATTGCATGGCGCCAGCAGAATTGAGAGAATTGAAGGTGCAGTTACAGGAGTTGTTGGATAAAGGATTTATTCGCCCCAGTGTTTCTCCTTGGGGAGCTCCCGTATTGTTTGTAAAGAAGAAGGATGGTACCATGAGGTTATGCATTGATTATAGGCAATTGAACAAAGTGACTATTAAGAATAAATATCCTTTGCCTAGAATTGATGATCTCTTTGATCAATTAAAGGGAGCATCAGTGTTTTCCAAGATTGATTTGAGATCAGGGTACCATCAGTTGAAAGTGAGAGCTGAAGATGTTTCTAAGACAGTTTTCCGCACCAGGTATGGGCATTATGAGTTTTTAGTAATGCCTTTTGGGTTGACAAATGCACCTGCAGCTTTCATGGATTTGATGAATAGGGTGTTTAGACCCTATCTGGATCAATTTATGGTGGTCTTTATCGATGATATCTTAGTGTATTCACGTAATGAGGAGGAGCATGACAAGCATTTGCGGATTGTGTTGCAGATTTTAAGAGAGAAGCAGTTGTATGCTAAGTTATCAAATTGTGAGTTTTGGCTTGACCAAGTGACTTTTCTTGGTCATATAATTTCAGCAGATGGTATTAGAGTTGATCCAAGTAAAATTGAAGCTATTTTGAATTGGAATCCACCAAAGTCTGTGAATGAAGTTAGAAGTTTTCTAGGTTTGGCAGGCTATTATCGACGCTTTGTGAAAGGTTTTTCTTTGATAGCCACTCCACTCACCCGATTGCTTCGGAAAGGATTTAGATTTGTGTGGATGGATCAATGTCAATCTAGTTTTGAGCAGTTGAAAGAAATGTTGACACAAGCACCTGTCCTTACATTACCCGTGGAAGATAAACCATATGTGATTTTCAGTGATGCTTCACATAATGGTTTAGGGTGTGTTTTGATGCAAGAGGGTAAAGTTATAGCTTATGCTTCTCGGCAATTGAAGCCGCATGAGCTTAACTATCCGACTCATGATTTGGAGTTGGCAGCTATAGTGTTTGCTTTGTAGATTTGGCGCCACTATTTGTATGGAGAGAAATGCTTTATTTATACAGATCACAAAAGTTTGAAATATTTGGGTGTTCAGAAGGAGCTGAATCTTCGGCAAAGACGATGGTTAGAACTGATTAAAGACTACGACTGCCTGATTGATTACCATCCTGGTAAGGCGAATGTAGTTGCTGACGCCTTAAGTCGGAAATATTTAGCAGGTTTGGTTGTTTATTCGCTCTCGTTGCTTGTTGAGTTGAGAGCGTTGCATGCTAATTTTGAAGTTTGTAGTGATGGTGCGTTATTAGCTCAGCTGCAGTTGAGACCAGTATTGTTAGATCAGATTAAGGAGGCTCAATTGACGGATGAGAAAATTTAAAAGATTGTATTAGATTGCCGAAATGGAGAGAGCCGAGATTTTCATGTGAAAAGTGATGGTAGTCTTTGGTTCAAGGATAGGTTATGTGTTTCTGATGATGATAATTTGAAAAGGATCATTTTGGAAGAAGCACACCAATCGGTTTTTGCCATACATCCGGGAAGTACAAAGATGTACCATGATTTAAGACAGCATTATTGGTGGTCCGGTATGAAGAGAGACATAGCGGAATTTGTGTCCAAATGTCTCACTTGTCAAAGGGTAAAAGCTGAGCATCAAGTTCCAACAGGGTTGCTTCAACCTTTAACAGTGCCTGAATGGAAATGGGAGAGGGTAACAATGGATTTTGTATCAGGGTTGCCTTTGACGCTGAGGAAACATAATGCTATTTGGGTAATTGTTGATAGATTGACAAAGACAGCTCACTTTCTTCCGGTTCGGATGGATTATTCTCTTGAGAAGTTGGCTGAGCTGTATATCCGTGAAATTGTGAAGTTGCATGGAGTCCCAATTTCTTTAGTGTCGGATCGAGATCCCCGGT
The DNA here is from genome assembly GCA_947685225.1 of Garcia nutans. Classification (NCBI taxonomy): domain Eukaryota; kingdom Viridiplantae; phylum Streptophyta; class Magnoliopsida; order Malpighiales; family Euphorbiaceae; genus Garcia; species Garcia nutans. The sequence continues at coordinate 35,367,339 of CANTUV010000013.1, forward strand.
TCACATCAAGATTCTGGAAGAGTTTACATGGGGCTATGGGTTCTCGATTGCACTTTAGTACTGCTTTTCATCCACAGACAGATGGGCAGTCAGAGAGAGTGATACAAATTATTGAGGATATGTTGAGAAGTTGTGTCATTGATTTTTCTGGAAGTTGGGACAGATTTTTACCACTTGTGGAATTTGCTTACAACAACAGTCACCAATCAAGTATTGGTATGGCACCATTTGAGGCATTGTATGGTAGGAGATGTCGAACGCCTTTATGTTGGAATGAACTTGGAGAAGACAAACTAATTGGTCCTGACTTGGTTAAAGAGACTGAAGAGAAAGTGAAAATAATTCGGGATCGGTTAAAAGCAGCTTCAGACCGACAGAAATCCTATTCAGATTTGAAGAGGAGAGACATTGAGTATAATGTGGGAGATAAGGTATTTTTGAAAGTGTCTCCTTGGAAAAAGATATTGAGATTTGGTCGAAAAGGAAAATTAAGTCCTCGTTTTGTTGGACCGTATGAGATTTTGGAAAGGATTGGACCAGTTGCTTATCGTCTAGCTTTGCCGCCTGAATTGGATAGAATCCATAATGTATTTCATGTTTCTATGTTGCAGAGGTATAGATCGGATCCATCTCATATTTTACCAGTTGAATATATCGAAGTGAGTCCGGATTTGACATTTGAAGAAGAACCAGTCGCTATTTTGGCACATGAAGTAAAAGAGTTGAGAAATAAGAGAGTGCCATTGGTGAAGGTTCTATGGAAGAATCATGGTAGAGAAGAGGCAACTTGGGAAAGTGAGCAAGCAATGCGAGATCAATACCCTCAATTGTTTCGGACTTGATATCAGGTAATTTTGAGGACGAAATTTCTTTTTAGAGGGGGAGAATTGTAATACCCCAAAATATACCCTAGATGTTTTGGGTTTTATTGTTATAATTGGATTTTTAAAGTAAATGTTTCTTTGGAAAGAAAAAAAGGTTTTTAGAGAGAGTGTATATGTTGTGTATATTAGTGTATATACAACATATACATAAGTCAATGGAAAGTTAAAAGGATGATAGTGGAAGAAGATATTTTGTGTTTTTGAATTTAATAATTAATTAATAAGGAAATTAATTGAGTGGAAGAGATTAATTGGATTAGTTTAATATTTTAATTGCTTGGTTGAGAGGGTTTTAAGGAAAAGAAGTTTGACTTTGAGTTTTCTCTTTCTTCTTTCTTTCTTCCTTGCCGTGGCTCTTCTCCTTCTTCCTTTCCTTGCTTTGTTTTGGCCGGTTATCAAAGAGACAAGAGAACAAAGGAGAGATTTGAACCTCTAAACTCAAGATCTAAGGAAGCTTTCAAGAGATCAAGTGGAAAAGTTAAGAGTTTCTTCATCCTTGATAAGTTCTTCACTTGATTCTTTGATTTCTTTGAGTTTTTGAGTTGAGGTTGTGGATGGTATGTGATTATGTTTGTTTAAGATGGGTTTAAGAGTGTTTGGGTAAACTTATTTCTGGTTTTGGGGATGGTTTGAACGAAAGAGTAAGTTGTTGAAAGTGAATGTATTGAGGTTGTGTTTTAGGTTTGTGTTGATGATTTTTGATTTGTGTTGGAAGTATGTTATTAGTTGTTTTGATGTTTTTGTAAGTTTGTTATGGTTTTTGGGTATGTTGAGATGAGTTTGGTTGAAGTGGTTTTTGGTGAAAGGAAGTGTTTTGTTGGTTGTGTTGTTGTTTTGGCCGGAATCTGGGTTTTTGGCCTGACATGCCCAAGGGCACGTCTATGATTTTTGGGCGTGTCGATGGTTCTGTATTTTGGGATGAGTGGCATGAGCAATGACACGCACATGTCACTGAGCGTGTTATAGATACTGTGTTGGTTAGGTATTGACACGACCAGTAACACGCCCGTGTTATTGAGCGTGTCATAGCCACTGTAATTTTGGGGATTTGACACGGCCATGAGCACGCTCATGATGTTGGACGTGTCAATGTGGTTGAGAGGCAGAATGTATTACACGCCCAGGAACACGCCCGTGTTGTTGAGCGTGTAAAAGCTTATGTGTTGTGGAGTTAGGGCACGGTCAGGGACACGCCCGTGTTGTTGAGCGTGTCAAGTTTAGAGTTTGCCCTAGTTGGTTCTTAGCCTTATGATCTTATGTGAGTTTCATCTTCCTTTTTGGAATAGGTTGTGAAGAAGGTGAATTACCCTAATTCAAGAAGTGAAAGATTTTGGAAGGAGAAGTGTTTGATATTGTGTGGGTTGCATTTAAAGTAAGTACAAACATTGCATTGTTGCATACATCCTTTTTATGTGGCATTGTTGATATATATATATGAATAATTTGATATTTTGCACATTGTGAATTTTGTGGAATGTAATGTGCTATATGTATGATGATGAATTGTCTTGATGTGAATGGAGATATAATGAAACCATTGTTGTTGGACATGGTTATGTAAATGAAATTGATGAGGCATGATTGCCTATTTGAGTATGAGATAGGAATTGAGAAAGAGAATGATAAAGAGGCAAATGAAATAATTGTATGTTTAATATGTTTATTCAATTTCAGAGTTCTGGATTTGGCGGCATGCCTATAAAATGAATAGTAATAGTCTAGCTGGGTTGAGGATCTCCTTGATTTAGTCGGGTTGATGGTCCAAGAGACTGGGTCTGTTATAGGTAACAGTCTAGCTGGGTTGAGGATCTCCTCAAGCTTGTTGAGTTGATGGTCCAAGAGACTGGGTCTGTTACCCTATCCATGGATAGAGAGATATGTATATTGCCTACGGGCTTGATTATTGTGTTTATGGACCAAAGCAGCAACTCTGAATTTTGAATACCATATTAAATGCTAGTTGGGCCCATAGGTGTCTTTATTGAACGAGTATAATGGATGATGATATGATTATTTAAATAATGAAATGTAACATTCATAAATATGATTTTTATTGGTTGAATGTATGATATTGATATTGACATTTTATATTATCATTATGGTTTGTACTACTGAGTTTTTGGCTCAGCGCGATTGTGGTTCATCGCGCAGGTGGTAAAGTTGATAGGGTTGAGACTGAGGATTCCTCTAGACCTAGTTGAGTTTATGCTTGAAGAGTTGGATTAGAGCTTAAAGATCAGAGAGTCAAGCTGCCAATCATGTATATATTCTATGTTTTGTATATTTTGATTTTTATGTATTTGAACTTGTAAAAGTTTGTAATAACTTCCGCTGCGGGTTGATAAACGTTTTATCTATTGTGTCTTTTGAATTTCTTTTAAATGTTTGAGATTTGTTTCACTTATTTTCAAAGATATGATTTGTGTATTTTTAAACTGTGGCATTTTCTATATTCAGTATACGTATATTATGATCGTATAAGCATGCTTGGTACGTATACGGGATATAGGGATGTTACAATTTCATTATGTAGATGTGTAGTAGATATGTTATAGATATATTGTAAACGTTATAGATGTGTTTTAGATGTTGTGTGTATGCTATGTTTTTGTTATTTAAGTTGTGTGTATTTTATGTAAAAATATTGAATATTGTATGAATATTGTGAGAAAAAAAATTAAAAATATAAAATTAAATAAATATGTAAAATATTATTTAGATGTGTTGTAGATGCAGTTTATATTGTTGAGTATGTATTTTATATATATTGTATATATACTGTGTATATATATATAATATATATTTATTTTATTTATTTATTTTATATATAATGAAAATATAAAATTAAATAAAAAATATAAATAAAATAAAATCATGAAAAAAAAAAACTAAAACTAGAAAAGAAAACAATGTGAAAACGTAAAATTGTAAAAAAGTTTGGGTGTCCCGTATTTCTGCAAATTCAAAGTTAAAAGTAGTGCACGGTGTAATATTCTCTAAATTATTGGTTAATTTTAGATTTATTTTTATTGAGTAAATTTCAGCTGTTGATTTTAAATTATTAACTTTTTTAATGGGATTAATTTATATATTTTATTGGAGTCAATTTTAAAAATATGTATATATAAATATATTTTTAATAAATTCAGTGATGTCAATATATCCTGCTCATTATGTATTTCCCCTGTTTATAATATTAGTATTATAAGTTTTACTACATTTTAATTATAAAAACCCTCTAATATTTAATAAATAGAATTTATGTTTTTATATTTTTGTAAAGAAATAAATTTATAATTATTCTCAGATAAAATAATATACACTTTTAACTCATTCATCCATATTTATAAAATGAACTAAAATTTAATCTTTATTTTTAATTTTCAATTTTTTTATTTTTGAAGTGTCAAAATTATTTATTTGCATTTTCTTCGCAAAATTGTTAATCATAACAACTGTTATGAACTTTCCAAAACCACTAACTTACAGTAAAAAATTAACTAAATCAATTTAATTATTTTTAAAAATATTGAAATATCAATATACATTTTTTAAATATTAAAGGATTATAAAAATTAATGTCAAGAGTTAATTTGATTGTTAGGTGAGTTTAATTTTTTATTAATTTAATTTTAAGTTAAATTATAAAGAAGATTTTTCTTTTTTTTTCTTTTATAAAAAAATAAAGAAGATTTTTCTAATTCTTGCATATATTTTAAATTTGAATATTTAATTTTCAAGTATTTTTGCAAAATTGTACAATTTATTAATAAGAATCAAAATTATGATTTTCAAAATGTTATAATACAACCATCAACCAACATTAAAAAAAAGTTCTTAAATAATTTATCGTAAAAATATATTTAATTTGAAAATGCATAAGTTAATCGATTAAATATACATAAATGAACTTTTAAACTAATAATTAATATAAAGAAAAAAGATTATTAGAGATGATCTGTTTGACTTGCAAACTTTTAAATTTATTGAATTTAAAATTATATTTTATTTCCTGTATAAAATTATAATTTTTTACAGTATATTAGGATTTAAATTTTATTTATACTTTACTGTTTAACGTAAAGTTGATAATTAATTAGAGTGTATATAATATATGTTGTAAAAAATGTTTTAAATGGACCAGACAGTAAATACATAATCATTGGTTATGTCAGTGCAGAACTCATAACATGGCAAAGATGAGGAAGGATTAGTTACAATTTGGGTCCTCTTATATGATCTTCAAAGTATACTATATTATGCAAAAGGTAACTGATCCAACGGTCAAGATTAATATTGATGACGATTTGAGTTGGGTACAGTTGGTAATGAATCAACCAGTTATGTCATTAGATTGCTGTTTCTATCATACAACATCTGAACCGATAAAATGCTCCACATTTATTTTAATTATTTACTAAATTATATAATTATTATGTATTTGTGTATTGAGTAATTTACAAGCTGAAATGTAAATATGATAATAATATGAAATGCTCCACATTAGATTGCATGTTGTTGCGAATATTAATATTATTATAGAGATAATAAAAAATATAAATAATAATGTATATTAAATATGATAATAATATGTATATGACATATAAAAAATATAAAATATCTATTCACATATAAAATATATAACAAAAATAAAATATTTGTTAATGTATGAAAAATATAGTAATAACACATTTAAAAATACATATTTAAAATTTATAAATAAAATATTTAAAGAAAAAGTGTAAAAGTAAAAAAAAAGGTAACAATGTATTTGAAAAAATTAAAATAAAAGTGATTTTAATTAAAATTTAATCGTGTTTTATTTTTGAGATAACATTCATACAATATAATGTATGTCATTAGCAAAAATAATATCCAATATAATATATATATTTATAATTAAATATGCAATTTGTTCTTAAATTCTCAATGTTGTTTTCATTATTAAACCAAAGTGATATTTACAAATATTTAATAAATTATAGTTTTTAAATTATTGAATAATTTTTAATCTTGATATTTATTTGTCTTAATAAAAAATTGAAAATTAAAATTCATGTTATTTATTAATTAAATTTTAATTTTAAAAAACTTCATCTTATAAAATATAATTTTATATTTTTTTCAAGCATTAAGAATAAAAAATTTGTTATTAAATGAATCAAAACATTTATTTCTAAATAAATTGAAATTACTTATGAGTTCAAATATAAAATTTCACTTAAAAAGTGAACAAAATATTTATTAAAAATATAATTAAATAATGTAAAATTTTAAATTTAAATATAATTAATAATATAATTATTTTTAAAATAATTAAATTTATATTGTTAATTTAAACATTAAAATAAAATAATAAAAAATATAAAAATTTGTTTCCCTAGAAAATAAAACTCATAAAAGTTTTTTTTTAAAAAATAAAAATAAAAAATATTTGAGAAATAAATTTACAAAAAAAAAAAAGCAGAATCATAAAACACGAAATAAAATGCACTAGTTCGAAATCAATGATGGATTCATGGGTAGGTTTTCAAGTAAATTTGAAGTACTGAAGTATTCCTCTTTAAATAAATCTTATTTTTTTAAAAAAAAAATATTTTTCGTGTAATGATAAAATATTATGAATGATAATAATAATAATGCATAAGCAGATAAAATATGCAATCCACAATGCGAGAAAAGTAAGTTTTTATAATCCCAAAATTTATATACACAGAGGAGCTTTGACTCTAGTTCTTATGGGTACTAAGTAAATCAAATATTGTAACACCCTTATACTCTATATACGTACAATATATATTTTTAACATATGTAAAATACGCATATAAGGTATAAAAATGTCACAGACCGATTTAATAAAAATTTTCACATTTATGTTTTAAGATTTCAAATACTAATATATAAAATAAATAGTATATAAATATCCTTTGCTTGTTATAGAAATCCAAAATAAATATTTTATATGAAAATCTCTGGAAAAAATTCGCCAGAGTTTTGTTTGTAATTTGAACGTTCCCAAAATTCAACAAAACACAACCTGCATAAAGCAAACACTCCCAATAAAAAATCAATTCACCATTTCACCAATACTTCTCAATTTCTCCATATTTTCTCAAAATACTTATATATAGATATATAAATTAACAACATATATAAAATCCCATCTGAACAAATTATTCAAAACATTCTTTACAATTTACATTATATACTTCCAAAAACATATCAGAACATATATAATATCAAAATACATTGTAATATCAAATATCTACATGCTGGCAACTAGCTTTGATCTTGATGTATCCAAAAATAACTCTTCAAGCTCAATAAATACATACCTAGACCTGACCAGGTCTAGTAGAACTCTCCGGCTCTACTAAATCATCCATGGCTCCTGCGCAATGAATTACGATCGCGCTAAGCCGAAGCCTAGTGGTACAAACTTTGATAATAATAATAAAACTCAATGCAATGCCAATGCACAATGCATATAGATGTCAAATCATTCTACTTTCTTATATTTTTTAAATATTTCATAATCACAATTCATAGCATTATTTTGCTCAATTGTATCACAATTCATAATTCACATTAAAGTAAAGACAAGCATGAGCCCAAAAAGGATCTAATATACTATTCAAATTTCAGAGTTACTGCTTTGGTCCATAATGACACCATGTGTCTAGCCCCGTAGGCAATATATCTGTTAGACAAATGATCTTAATTTTGATCCTTGACAACTCAAATGGATGATCTATTTAACTTGTGTTTGAGAAATCTTGTTGCAGGATTAGGTTGCTTCAATTAAAAGTAAACAGAACAATTATAGCGGTCGCACCTCACCTGAATACGACCGCTCCAAGCAATTACAGAATGAAACCTTATCACAGTAGGTTTCGCGGTCAGAAGTTCGACCTCAGTCGCGACCGCTCATACATAATAGCGACCGTCCTAATATTTGCCCGACCGCTACTCAAGGAACTTAAATCATTACAATCACAGTAAGGTTCGCGGTTACAAGAACGGTGAATGATTCGACCTCGCTTACCACTTTAGCGACCGCCCCATTCAGAGTCGCGACCGCCCAACAATTCAAGAAGAAATTGCTCAAAGAGACAGTAGTGTTCGCGTCCTCAGGTGCGTCCAGAAGTTCGACGCGAGAATGTGAGTTCGACTGCGAAAACCTACCAAGGGCGACCGCGAAGATTCAAATTATGGCGGACATCTCTTTTGCTCTGTCAGAAAGTGACACGTGACATGACCGTTGTAAACCCACTTCAATATTCAAAAAGGGCGACCGCACCTATGCTTGGCGCGACCGTCCCGACAAACAAAGCATGGGCAAGAAACGGTCCGACAAACACAGCATGGACAAGATTCCAGCTGCAGAGCACTAAAATTCGACCGTTGTAGCTTTTTCAAAAGTAGCGACCGTCCCAGGTTAAAAGGACTACCGCGAGAAGCATGAGCGCGCCCATCCTTGCATAAAGGGCGACCGCGAAGTGCTTCGGACAATTTAAGTAAAGAAGGTCTAATCTGCCAAGACATTATTAAAACATCAATAACGGCTAGTAAGACCACATTGGCTATAAATACAATGTTTCCATGAGAAAACAAAAGAGAAAACATTATTAAGAAAAGATTTTCATAGCCAAGCAACAAATTTCCTTTTGCTTAAACTTGTATTTGAATTGTTATGAATGTTAGGTGTTAGCATTGAAAACACCATTGTATAAGTTTGAGTGTAAGCTTGGGAAACACTTAGGTTGAGAGAGTGAGCCTTGTAAAACTCTTGTTTGGGTTGTAAGTGTGAGCCTTAGAAAAACACTTGTAAAGTTAGGTGTGAACTTGTAAAAACACCAAAGTTGGAAGTGAGCTTGTAAAAACTTCAAAGTCTAGTGGAACCTTAACAAGTTGTTAAGGAAGTGGATGTAGGATTGAAGTAAATCCGAACCACTATAAATCTTGTGTGTTCTTTCTTCCTTCATCACTCAACAATCTTCATATTCCGCACTTCTTGTTTGTTGAGTTTTTTAAATTGTCATTACTTCTTGTGGAAACCAATTCACCCCCCCTCTTGGTTGCCATCTTGGGACAACAATTGGTATCAGAGCCCTGAGATTTCTTAAACTTAATTGTGAAATCTGATCCACAATGGCAACTTCTTCTTCATCAAGCTCTCATGGAAATCTTAACTCTATTCTTAGACCCTACTTTGATGGAACGGATTACTCATACTGGAAACACAAAATGTATTTGTTTCTAGACAGTGAAGGGATTGAACTATGGGATTTCGTGGAAAATGAGTGGAAATCTCCTACTCATGAGGTTGACGGTATTCAAGTTCCACTTCCCAAAGCTCAATGGTCAACTAGCAATATCAGAGATCGATTCAAGAACAATAGAGCTGCTTCCATCTTGATGAACTCCATTTCAAGAGAAGAAGGTGGAAGAGTTCAACATTTAACTTGTGCACATTGTATTTGGAAAACACTTGAAAACTACCATGAAGGTACAACTCAAGTAAGATTTACCAAGAAACAAATGCATGTTCATGAGTATGAGCTATTCAAGATGAAACCAAATGAAAATGTCACCGACATGACAAATCGCTTGCTTGCTATTGTCAATGAACTGAAGAAGTATGGCAAGGCATATGATCAAGGTGATGTAAACAGTAAAATCTTGAGAGCCCTAAGAGCTAGAGAGAACTTTGAATCCAAAGTATCATCCATAGAAGAAGCTCATGATCTCAGCACATTAAGAACCGACGAGCTAGTTGGTAAATTACTCACTTTTGAGCTGCACAGTGAAAAAGAAGAAGATCAAGGTGAGAAAGAAAAGAGAAAACCAATTGCACTCAAAGCAATCAAAGAAGCTGAGAGCTCAAGCAATGAAGGTACTGATGATGAAGATGAAATGGCAATGTTCTCTAAAAGAATCAATGAATGGAAAAGGAAGAAAAGATTACAAGCAAACAAAGGTACACCTCCTAAATTCTCCTTCAAAGATAAAGAAAAGAAAAATGAGGTAAAATGCTATGAATGTGGAAAAACCGGTCACATCAAGTCGGATTGCTACAAATTAAAGAACAAAAGGAAATGGGATAAAGAAAAGAAAAAGTCTCTCAAAGCCACATGGGATGACTCTTCCTCAAGTGAAGAAGAAGAAGAGGAAGGAATTGCAAATCTTTGTCTCATGGCTATTGAAGATGACTCCAATGAGGTAAGTACTCAATCCTTTGATCTTGTAGCACATGATGATATAAGTGATATAGATGATAGTGATTTGATTGAGCACATGAATTCTAAAATAGAAAAATATTTCTCCAAAATGATGCTCTATAAAGAGAAAAACTCTAAGTTAGAAAAAGATTTTATATGCTTAAAGAACTCTACCTTAGAATTGAAAACCTCAAATGAACATTTGATGAATACAATAGGAGAATTAAATAAAAGCTCACATGACTTAGAAAAAGTGATTAAAGAGAATGAGGCATTGAAGCATGAACTAAAAGAACTAAAAGAATCAATTTCCAGATTTCATAAAGGAAAGGAAGCATTGAACACATTAATTAATAATCAAAGATCACCTTCCTTGAAATATGGATTAGGATTCAATGGCTCAACCAACATTGCACCTAGTAAACCAACTTTTGTGAAAGCATCTACAACTAAAATTTCTGATGTTCATATCAAAGATGCTTGCACCAAGACTAAAAGAACTTCTTACGGTTCACTAGGAGATAAAGCCAAAAACAATTATGCATTGTTGTTTACTAAACTTGTACAAAAGAAATCACATACTTGTAGTTGTATGTATAATGCAAAAAGAAAAATGCAGAAGCATAGGATACCATGGCAATGCACATATTGCATGAAATTTGGTCACAAAAATTTCTATTGCTATATAAGAAAAGCTCATCTAAATTTAGAAGGCACTCTTTCTACTAACCATCAAGGACCCAACTATATGTGGGTACCTAAAAAAGGATGATCACAATTGGCTTGCAGGTATGCCTAAAATCTACTACCAATGAAAGCACATGGCTTGTGGATAGTGGATGCTCAAGGCATATGACTGGAAATGCAAAGCTCTTTACAAGTATTACCTATAAACATGGAGGTAACGTAACTTTTGGAAACAATGCTAAAGGTAAAATTCTTGGTGTTGGCTCCATTGGTTCTATTGGTAAGGATTTAATTGAAGATGTATGGCTTGTTGATGGTTTGAAACATAACTTGCTAAGTGTTAGTCAACTTTGTGATAAAGCATACTGTGTTAAGTTTGATTCCAAGGAATGCAAAATCACAAATTCAAATGATGTTATCATATTTAAGGGTACTAGAACAAACAACACTTACAATGTAAGCACACATTCTGATCATACATGTTTAATGTCCACTAATAATGATGCATGGTTATGGCATAGAAGACTAGGACATGCTGGTATGGATCAATTGAAATATATTTGTAATGAGAATTTAGTTGATGGCTTACCTAAGATAAAATATGATAAAGATAGGATTTGTGAACCTTGTCAACATGGTAAGCAACATAAAAGCTCATTTAAAACAAAGAATGTTATAAGCACCTCTAGACCTTTAGAGCTCATTCATTTAGACTTGTTTGGACCAAATAGAGTTACAAGCTTAGGAGGCAAATCATATGCATTTGTTCTTGTTGATGACTACTCTAGATTCACATGGGTTAATTTCTTAGCTCAAAAGAATGAAGCCTTTAATTACTTCAAAACCTTTGCAAAAAGAGTTCAAAATGAAAAAGGATATGTGATCACATCTATTAGAAGTGATCATGGCAAAGAATTTGAAAATGAAAACTTTGAAAACTTTTGCAATGAAATTGGCATTTCACACAATTTTTCTGCTCCTAGAACTCCACAGCAAAATGGTGTAGTTGAAAGGAAAAATAGAACTTTAATTGAAATGGCTAGAACAATGCTCAATGAATATGATTTACCATCTTATTTTTGGGCGGAAGCCGTTAATACAGCTTGTTACATTGCAAATCGTGTTTATAAAAGGCATTTAACTAATAAAACTTCTTATGAGCTATGGAATGGAAGAATACCCAGAATTGGATATTTTAGAGTATTTGGATGCAAATGCTTCATATTGAATACCAAGGATAATCTTGGAAAATTCTCATCCAAATCAGATGAAGGCATATTCTTAGGATATTCATCATATAGCAAAGCATATAGAGTATTTAATATGAAAACTCTAGTTATAGAAGAATCAATGCATGTTGTATTTGATGAATCATCTAAACTTGATCAAAAGAAAGGTATTACTTTCAATGACCCTGCAGGCACTCTTGAACCTCTTGAATCTATTGATGCTCCAAAGATCAATCAACTTGAAGAAAAGGCTCAAGATCTACCTAAGGATTGGCAATACAAGAAAGATCATCCAAAGGAACTCATCATTGGAGAAACATCAAAGGGAGTAACTACTAGATCTAAAATTAATCATGTTGATGTTAATGTTGCTTTTGTTTCTCAAATTGAACCAAAAACTATTGAGGAAGCTTTAAATGATGAAAATTGGATAATTGCAATGCAAGATGAACTTAATCAATTTGAAAGAAATAATGTTTGGCAACTTACTCCTAGACCTATAGATCATTCTATAATAGGATGCAAATGGGTTTATAGGAATAAGCTTGATGAAAATGGTCACATCATTAGAAATAAAGCAAGATTGGTAGCCAAAGGTTATAATCAAGAAGAAGGTATTGACTATGATGAAACCTTTGCCCCCGTAGCTAGATTGGAAGCTATTAGAATATTACTTGCTTTTGCATGTCATATGAATTTTAAGCTTTATCAAATGGATGTTAAAAGTGCATTTCTAAACGGACTCATAAATGAAGAAGTTTATGTTGAACAACCTCCTGGTTTTGAAAACTACAAATTTCCTGATCATGTTTTCAAACTTACCAAAGCTTTATATGGATTAAAGCAAGCACCTAGAGCTTGGTATGATAAACTTAGTGCATATTTGCTTGAAAATGGTTTTTCAAAAGGAAAAGTAGACACAACTCTTTTTGTTAAAAAGAATAAGCACAACATTTTGATTGTACAAATTTATGTGGATGACATAATATTTGGAGCTACTAATGAAGCCCTGTGCAAAGAATTTGCTTCTTGTATGACTAGGGAATTTGAAATGAGCATGATGGGTGAACTCAAGTTTTTCCTTGGACTGCAAGTCAAGCAATGTAAAGATGGGATCTTCATCAACCAATCCAAATATACAAAAGAACTCATCAAGAAATTTGGAATGGATGGCTGCAAAACTAGCAAAACTCCTATGAGCACATCATTGAAATTAGGTAAAGATGATAATGGTAAAGCAGTAGATGAGAAGAAATATCGAGGTATCATCGGATCACTACTTTACTTAACTGCTTCTAGGCCTGATATAATGTATAGTGTATGTCTTTGTGCTAGATTTCAAACTAGTCCTAAAGAATCACACTTGAATGCCACTAAGAGAATCTTGAAATATTTGAGCGGTACAATACATTTAGGACTTTGGTATCCTAAAAACACATCATTTCATATTATAGGATTTTCAGATGCAGATTATGCTGGTAGTATATTAGATAGGAAAAGCACAACAGGAGCATGTCACTTTCTTGGTAATTGTCTAGTTTCTTGGCATAGTAAGAAACAAGCATCAGTTGCTTTATCCACAACGGAAGCTGAATATGTTGCAGCATGTTTTTGTTGCACACAAGTATTATGGATGAAACAACAATTGCTTGACTATGGTAAAATGTTTAACAATATCTCCATTAAATGTGACAACACTAGTGCTATCAATTTGTCTAAGAATCCTATCCAACATTCTAGATCCAAACACATAGATATTAGACATCATTTCTTAAGAGAAAATGTACAAAATCAGAATATAACCTTAGAATTCATAGATACAGAAAATCAACTTGCTGATGTCTTTACAAAACCCTTGAATGAAGATAGACTTAACTTCATCAAACTCAATTTAGGAATGATTGATGGAATCACTTTGAGTTAATTAGAATTTTTTGCCTTAAAATAAAGTTTCTATGTGCATGAAATTAATTTTTCTTAACACACTTAGAATATCTTCCATCTTTCCTTGAATCTTTTATTTTTGAGTATGTAGCGGTCGCTCCAGTGTTCTTTCGCGCTCGCTACTTCGTCTGCTAGTTTCATTCAATAAAATTCTCTGAGCGCGGTCGAGACAATTTGTGCGCGATCGCACCAATTTGAATAGTTTCGACCGTTACAGATGTTTTCTTCACTCGCGAGCGTACTGATCATAATAATGGTCGCTGTACACCATTTCGCGATTGCACCTTGTTAAATCTGCGACCGCACCCTGTACACTCTGCTCGAAAATTTATAACCGTTGGCTGTGTGACAGGTCGCAACTCTTAACTCTCAACAGTCATAAACGGCTATTTTCTTTACTTCATCTATTTAAAAGTGTTTTGCAACAGTTTATCTGATATTTTGCCTATCAAAGCACACAAACTTACTTCTGAAACCCTAAAAAACTTCTACATCTCAATTACCCTCTGTTTTCCAGTTTACTTCTACTCCTTCTAATCTAATGGCTCCCAAAAGAAAAACCACTTCCAAAATTAAGGGTCAAGCTAAGAGAGTTCCAGGGATCACCATTAGAGAACCTGTTGTTGAACCTCCATCTCCTCCACAATCAAAAAGGGGTGAGAAAATTCACAAACCTCATCACCAAACCACTGAGGAAGACATTAGGTATGCCATGCTAAAGAAGAAGAAGGTTGAAGGCACCAAATCACCTTTTGGTGGGATGCTGTCTGCCTTGGGCATCAAGGACGAAATTGAAGGATTGTTGGATGTACTTGGATGGAGAAATTTTGTCTTTCCAGAAGAAGTAGGTTACTCTAGTCTAAGTAAGGAGTTTCTAATGTCATTCCAGATAGAGAAGAGTGCAAACTCTGCACTAGGGTGGTATGGGGTTAGGTTCAAACTCTTTGATCAGTATCAATTCTTAACCCTTGAAGATTTTGGCAGAATTTGGAACTTCCCTTCTGAAGGTATAACCTCCTACAATGACCAAATCTTCTCAAACCCAACCCTTTCTGATTTCTGGCGAGAAATTTCCATTGAAACTTCCTTTGAAAAGGAATCTAAAGCCAGGCACATCAAATCTCTCACCCACTGGATGCTCCATAGGATTATCACCTATACCATTCACTAAAGAGCAGATGGGAATGAGAAAGTAACCAAGAGAGACCTTATCTTTCTCTATGCTTTCACCCACAACATCAAAATGAACACAACCAAGTTCTTGATTGATACCTTTTATCATCATGCTGTTACAAGAACTGGTACCTTCTTCCTATCCTCTCAAGTTACTCAAATAGCTAGGCACCTAAACCTTCTGAATGATTTGAACTTAGCCACTTTGAGGAACCCTTTCACTCTAGCCTCCAATGCTATCACAATGGATTACTTAGAGCATGCTGGTTGTGTAAGGAAGATAGAAGGGTCATATGTATACTGCTATGGCAAGAAAGGAGTTATGGATAAACAAAAGAAAAGGCCAAGGTATACAATTGAGGAAGAGGGAGATTCTGTAGAAGTTGCAGTAGAACTACCTTCAAAAGCTGCTTCATCAAAAGCTGCTCAAAGAACTGCTTCATCCTCCACACAACTCATCCTCCAAGCAATCAAGACTCTCTCAAGGAAACTCTCTAAGTTCAAGAAAAGTGTTTCCAAGAGATTCCAGCACTTAAACAAGAGGATAGACCTTATATCCCACATGCACCATGATCTTTATGACATGCAAGGCAAATTGGACTTGCCTCAATGCAATCTTGAAGATTGGGATATAAGTGATCACACCCAAAGCGTTGCTGAAGAAGAAGAGTCCATTAGTACTAGCTCTGCCTCTGTTGCACCTCAAGATAAAGGGAAAGCACCTTTAGTTGAAGAAGAGCTAGAGTTAGATGATGACTCAGAATAGCTTAGATTTTTCTTATTGTTTGCATTTTAAAATGCTTGTTTTAATCCTTCTTTGTACTTTCCTCCACTTTCATATATATATTGTTTATATTCCCTTTCATTGTTTGCACTTTTATATGCTTGTTTTGCTTAACATTTGTTTCATTTTGCCTATGCCAATGGGGGAGAACAATACCAAAATGGAATGAACCAAGTGGAATGAACCAAGTAACAGTATACAAAAATGGGAAAACAAGAATAAGAACAATAATGTTGAATATTTGCAATAGGGGAGAAATGTTTATGGGGGAGAAATGTTTGCATCAAACAAATAACCTTTGCACCAAGATAAACTATTAATCACAATGCTCTTAACGATGATTATTGCATATGTTAAGGGGGAGTATTTTAGACTTATTATTTTTCTCATCATTCCATTTGAATTGTCAAAGTCAAAATGGGGGAGATTGTTAGACAAATGATCTTAATTTTGATCCTTGACAACTCAAATGGATGATCTATTTAACTTGTGTTTGAGAAATCTTGTTGCAGGATTAGGTTGCTTCAATTAAAAGTAAACAGAACAATTATAGCGGTCGCACCTCACCTGAATACGACCGCTCCAAGCAATTACAGAATGAAACCTTATCACAGTAGGTTTCGCGGTCAGAAGTTCGACCTCAGTCGCGACCGCTCATACATAATAGCGACCGTCCTAATATTTGCCCGACCGCTACTCAAGGAACTTAAATCATTACAATCACAGTAAGGTTCGCGGTTACAAGAACGGTGAATGATTCGACCTCGCTTACCACTTTAGCGACCGCCCCATTCAGAGTCGCGACCGCCCAACAATTCAAGAAGAAATTGCTCAAAGAGACAGTAGTGTTCGCGTCCTCAGGTGCGTCCAGAAGTTCGACGCGAGAATGTGAGTTCGACCGCGAAAACCTACCAAGGGCGACCGCGAAGATTCAAATTATGGCGGACATCTCTTTTGCTCTGTCAGAAAGTGACACGTGACATGACCGTTGTAAACCCACTTCAATATTCAAAAAGGGCGACCGCACCTATGCTTGGCGCGACCGTCCCGACAAACAAAGCATGGGCAAGAAACGGTCCGACAAACACAGCATGGACAAGATTCCAGCTGCAGAGCACTAAAATTCGACCGTTGTAGCTTTTTCAAAAGTAGCGACCGTCCCAGGTTAAAAGGACGACCGCGAGAAGCATGAGCGCGACCATCCTTGCATAAAGGGCGACCGCGAAGTGCTTCGGACAGTTTAAGTAAAGAAGGTCTAATCTGCCAAGACATTATTAAAACATCAATAACGGCTAGTAAGACCACATTGGCTATAAATACAATGTTTCCATGAGAAAACAAAAGAGAAAACATTATTAAGAAAAGATTTTCATAGCCAAGCAACAAATTTCCTTTTGCTTAAACTTGTATTTGAATTGTTATGAATGTTAGGTGTTAGCATTGAAAACACCATTGTATAAGTTTGAGTGTAAGCTTGGGAAACACTTAGGTTGAGAGAGTGAGCCTTGTAAAACTCTTGTTTGGGTTGTAAGTGTGAGCCTTAGAAAAACACTTGTAAAGTTAGGTGTGAACTTGTAAAAACACCAAAGTTGGAAGTGAGCTTGTAAAAACTTCAAAGTCTAGTGGAACCTTAACAAGTTGTTAAGGAAGTGGATGTAGGATTGAAGTAAATCCGAACCACTATAAATCTTGTGTGTTCTTTCTTCCTTCATCACTCAACAATCTTCATATTCCGCACTTCTTGTTTGTTGAGTTTTTTAAATTGTCATTACTTCTTGTGGAAACCAATTCACCCCCCTCTTGGTTGCCATCTTTGGACAACAATATCCATGGATAATATAACAGCCCTAGTCTCTTGGACCTCAACCCGACTAGACCCTTAGGCCCCAGTATCTTGGTCCTCAACCCGGCTAGACTGCTACAGTTTTTGAGGCTTATGACCCAGTCTTTTCACCCCCAAAGCATCATATTTATTAGCTGGCCTGGCTTACGACCCAGTCTTTTTACCATTCCAGCGTTTAGCCCATAGGCAATCATATGCATGCCGCCAAATCCAGAACTCTGAAAATTGAATAACATACTAGGCACACAATTTATTCATATTTGTCATTATCAAATTCTTTCATAATTCCTTTATCAAAACTTTTCTCATTTTCTTATGATCAAACTAGGTACATTGCCTTATTATATCATCTTTTTCTCATTTTTTTTCATTTATTCATTTTTCTCATTATTAATCTCTTTCTCAGTGTTACATATGCAATCAATGAACCAAGTAACTTAACACATTTTTCAACCAAAATGTGTTAAGCCCAAATGTCATGCAAATATAAATAATATATTCAAAGTTTGTACATACCTCCACTAGCAACCCAAAGCAAGCTTAACACAACCTCCAATCCTATCCTTCCAACTTGTCCTTCACCACTTGGATGAAGCAAATCAACCTCCCTCAATGCCTATATCAAATGTGATCATAAACAATCATTTAATATCACATTCTAAGACATTCTCAATATCAAACCTTAATTTAACAACACTTCTACAAAATTTTAAAAATTAAGTCTTTCCTTACTTTAACTTAGCAAATCCATATTAACTCATTAAATTATTGTTTTGAGTTTATTTATATCATTACAAACATATTCTAACATGTTTAAACCAATTACATTAATTAACCACGTGCTTATGTTCAAAATACTAAAATAGCATAACCTTCACCATTGAAGGATCTCCATTCCAACTCAATCCAATTATCATTTTAATCTTATTTCCACCACTTATATCATTAAATAATATGATTTAAGCACTAAAATCAAACAATTAATCATTCTTTAAAAATTCACTTTTTCAAAACCCTAAATCAGTACTACCATCTTCAAACTCTATCCAAACTTAACTAAATCCATCATTTGATTTTAAAATCCTTATTTATGCATTAAAATAACACATTTGAACCAATTTACATAATTAAAACTCATGATTTCAAAAACTCAAATGTTTCATAACCCTAAATTCTCTCTCTTCACTAAATTCAACTTAAATTCAACCATTTCTTAAATCTAACCTTAAAATCATTAATAACCAATCAAAACAACTTCATTTATATCCAATTAAGCAATTAAATCATGCTACTATGAAATCAAAAAATTCACATAATACACTTTTCCATAGAATAGGCAAAATTGGTAAAGAAACTTACCAATTTATGAAGAATCTTCTAAAACTTCACTTAAATCTTTGAAATTTCTTCAATTATGGTTGCTTGGAAGAAGGAAAATCCTCTCTTGAAGCCATGAAAGTCGGCATTGAAGGAAAGAAGAAGAAGAAGATGAAAAAAAATAATTTTCTCTTTCCTCCCACTGACATTTTCAACCTTATATATATTATTATTTTAATATTTTTTAATTAATTAATTAATTATTTAATTAATTAAAATCCCAAAATATTATCTTCCATCCAAAATTATTTATTTTTTAATTATTTTATTAATTTTAAATTTCTAAGATTTAATTACCAAAATACTATTTTACTTTGACTTTTCTTTTAAAAAGTATTGACTTTTATATGTTGTATATAGTTTACATATATAGCACATATATATTCCACTTTTTCATTTAAAATCCCTTCATTTTTCATTTAAAACCATTAATTTAATTTATCCATTTTAAATTATAATTTATTTTATTAAATTTCCAAAAATTAGAACTTTTTAAAAAATTT
Source organism: Garcia nutans (assembly GCA_947685225.1). Taxonomy (NCBI): domain Eukaryota; kingdom Viridiplantae; phylum Streptophyta; class Magnoliopsida; order Malpighiales; family Euphorbiaceae; genus Garcia; species Garcia nutans. The sequence goes on from CANTUV010000013.1 coordinate 35,386,984, forward strand.
GGGATATTACACATTTGCACAAGTAATGTGTATCTTATATACATATCAAATGTACCTTATATGTATATTAAATATATTAAGTATGTAATGTATTAATCCTTCAATCACCTTTCAAAACAAAGTCATCCCTTTTCAAAATAAAAAGGAGAGTATTCTTTTTAAAATAAAAGATCTTTTTAAATTCGTACTTACCAAACCGAGCAAAGGCCATACACGATAATGTTGTTTGAGACTAAGCCCAAATGAACATTTCTGCTCCACATCTCGAGTGGGCCAAATCGATGCTTGGGCGAGGCTTCACAAATACATATTGTAAAAAACACACTGATATTTTCCGTTCAAGTGAATGGCATCAATGATAATTACAAATCTACAGTACATGAAATCTTTAAAATGTTAAAGCAAAGGAAAGATAAAGAAATATATTGTTATCATCACACTGGAGATGAACAATTGTAACTAGATTGATTTTCCTCAACATATGTAAATATCTAATAAAAATATCGAAAGATTATTCTAGACTACCCAATATGAGGTTCTCACAAGTGTATTATATTATCTTCCAAGTGACAATAAAACTCACTTTTACACCAAATTTAACTTCATACATTGGTTGCCATATTTCTCGGTTTAAAACCTTTTTGGGGTTTATCAATCTCTTTTTAATACGTTTTTACGAGTACCTAACTAGTTGTTTATTTAATTTTAGCCTAAACAAAATTAATTAAACAAGTGTGTTCATTTACAAATTTAGTTACGATCCAATAGTCACTATCTGCAAAACATTTCACTCTCAATCTCCATATACAAATATTAATAATGCAATGGACTACTATGAATGAAGTATTGGACCTGAATATCATAAATTGAAATTACTCTCTTATTGCAATTACAAATAAGATAGTCATTAAATCTTTCTTTGATTTAAATATTTGACACTCTTAAACAGATTTCAATAATAAACTTCTCCATATATTACTTCACTATTAATTATGGATGCAATTTGTAACAATGTCTGATTAATGAAGTAGTCATGGGAGAAACTGGAGGGATATGAGTATAAGGAGTGATATGAGTATAAGGTCCTATTTAAGGATGTATGAATATGGTGGCATCAATTTTTACTATACTGTCATATTGTCTTTCATCGTTGTGATCATGGAACTTATGTAACTTGAAATCAAAATTAGGCACCTTATAGTTGCATTCTTTAGTAAATTGCCTTTATATTTGTATTGTACTTATTATAATATTGATCTCCTGTTATGGAATTGAACTCAACTACATCTCGTTTGGTACATTTTATCAAGTTTGACACATCATTACTTTTATGACCAGATTTATATGCTTCCTCGCCAATTGTAGCAGTCAAGAGATATTTTATTTCTATTCTCGAAATGAATATTCAGAATGTCCTAAGCATATCAATATTACAAGATGTTACATGCAACTTCTTATAATAATTTTAACCCAATACTTGCTCTATTATCAATATTTAACAAACTTGTAGATTTCTTCAGACCATTATAATTAATATTCTTACCAAACATCAAAATTCGTCATCCCCACCAATATATTCATAATACTCATAATTGAAAGTCATACCGTGATATAGAAAACTAATTACTTCTTCCATTCCTACAAACATAAAAATGAATTTCAACACATAAACATCATATACAAGCAACATATATAAGGCATGCTATAACAATAATATAAAGTGCTATAATAGTGTTATGGCACCTTATAGCAAGGCCATAACAATGTTATGGGGTGTCATAACAATGCTTTAGGCTACCATAAAAATGTTGGGTTGATTATCATAATAATGTTGGGTTAATTTTTATGGCATGCTATAACAGTGTTATGGTACCCAATAACAGTGTCATACAGTGTTATGACATCCCATAAACACTATTATGGCACTCCATAACATTATTATGGGATGCCATATACGAAACAAGGGAAATATTTCATTCATCAACATACAATGTAAAAAAAATAAAGTTTTCTCTTTCATAAATTGAAAAAAAATCATCTCATACATACTTACATATGTATTTCAAAACGAAAAAGGAAAAAAATTAGAATTTATTACAATTACAAAATTTCTTCAAAAATGATGATTGAAGCATAGAATTTGACATTTGCAATATAGAAAATGAGAGAGAGTGAGGGTAGCAAGAGAATAGCGAAAGTAGCAAATAGAAAAGCGAGAGAACATGATAAAGTGAGAATGAGTAAGAGAGCATAAAGTAGGAGATAGGAGGAAATATTTAGAGTTTTCATAAAGTGAGACAAAAAAAAGAGCAGAGAGTAAAGAGTAGGAAGCATTTGGTGCTTTCATAGAGTGAGGTAGAGGATTATAGAAAGAAAAGAAGAGAGAGAGAGAGTTGAGATTCTTTCAATTAAAAGGATAAAATTGTTGAATGGTTAACATAGGTTAAACATATGAAAAAGGATATTTTTATAGTAGTTTGCTACTTATTTATAGCATAACAAATTAGTAATAATATTTTAAAATTTAAACTAATATAATAATACTCATACAAATAATGTCTCTCAAAAGTTATCACTTACTTTACAATTAGGGGTGTACTTAGACCGGGCTGAATCAAGTTTCGCCATTGCCCGAAGGTTTAGGTCGGGTTTCATTTTTTAGCCCATGCCCAACTCTAAACCCATTAATAGATATGAATTCGAGCCTTAAGTTAACTTGGTAGATTTGTGTCAGGTCTCTCAGGTCCGACAATTTATTTATTATTATTATTATTAATAAACAAATTTGAAATCTAAGAATAAGTCATTTACAGATCTACACAAACCATCCAAAATTGTAACATAGACTTGAGATTTAATAACAAATAGGTTAGTTTGTAAAATAAAAATCCAAAATTATAAAATATAAAATATTATAAATCTAGAATTAACTAAAGCAACCAAAATGAGAAACTGCAATAATTGAATAACAAATACAAAATTTCTTAAGCATGAGAATGAAAGTTAAAGCAACCAAAACCAAAATTGAAAAAAATAAAAAATTACAAGAATAACACCACAATTATAAAATACCAAAAATACTAGAGTGACCAAGGAGCCAAGAGGGATCGATCGAGACTTTGTGAAAAGAGTCATTGGTGGTGAAGCCGAGAGAGAGTGTAATGGTTGATGGAGCAATGCTGAGGGAGAAAGAAGATGGTGGAGGATAACTCAAAATTATTGATAGAGACAAAGTCCTGGAGAAAAAAAGTAAGAGAGGAGATTGTGGTTGTCTATAGGGTTTTACTTAAATTGGAGAAGAGTTGAGGCAAAATGAAATGAAAGAGGATTGAGGGGGAGATGATGCACGTACAATAATTAGATTAGGGTTTTATGTTATATATACTTTTGGGCTAGGCCATATTGGCCCGAGATTTTTTCCATTATACTCGAAACCTTACTATTATCTCAGGTCAGCCCAACCTAGCCCGTACCATCTGGGTTTGTTTGGATTCCTCAAGTCCAATGGCTATTTGCATAGCCCTATTGATACTTGTGATTATGTGAGGCCTTGCATGAGCACTGGTCCAGCCTACTAAAAAAGCTGAAATGCTAATTTGGGTGATTTCCCACATGAAAGCACTGAAGTCTTTCTTCCTCATATTAAATTACTCTCAGGTGTCTTAGTAGCAGAAAAAATAGTTTTGAGTCGCCGCTTAAATTTATTTTAGTAAGAAAAAACTTAAGAAAGCCCAAAAGAAATGACTCCAATTTGCATCTTATGGATAAAATGAACTAATCTTGACCCAAAAGATAAATTCGAGGGTTAGGTTTTGGCTTGTGTTAGCCAAATCATTGGCCTCTATTTTGATCTTGGGCAATCAAATTGAATAGGTCTAATTTTTGTACCAAGCTATATTTTACATGACTTAAATTTGTTGAACATTTCTCTAGAGATTGACCGGACCAACAGCTAGGCCTATCAGACTCAGAGAGTAGTTGGCCACACCGATCTAAAGAATGATCATACCAAGCATAGCTTATCATTCTTGACCGAACCTATTAAAAGTCAGAGTACACCAAAACTGAGTTTACCAAACTGGAGTATGCTACGACCAAGCACCGAGGATGAGCATATAAGACAAAGCACGAGCTGATCAGACAAAGCATGAGTTGACCAGACAGTGTACGAACTGAGCCTTAGCTGATAGAACCGAGGATGAGCATATCAGACCAAACTCGAGCCAAAGTATCCAGAAGAGCTCACGCTCAATGTCACTCCCACTTTGTGAACGGACTACATTTCTCGACCAGACCACCAAGTTGTCTGCCCATACCAGAGAACGAGCTAAATCCTCAGAATATCTAGTAGAGCTCACAATCACTAATTACTTCGAAAACTTTAGCATACCATGCCTGGTATGGCCGAACCTAATGCAATCCAATCACACTGAGCTAGAGCTAAAAATCTAACAAGTTCCACTAGAACTCACGGTCGCCAATACTCTCAAAATCTCAGCATACCAGATGAAGATCGATCGGACCAAACTGGTCCTAACCATACTAGTAGTTTGAAGTTTAAAAATTATAGTCATTACTTATTCAATCAATTAGTGAAGGCCATATGTACTAGCCATTGAAGAACTTTTATAAAAAAAAATGGAGAGCACGACCAGACCGAATCGAGTTTGGCTGAATCAATTAGTTGAGCTGATGTGATCAAGCCCAGTCTGACCATGCCAAGCCCAAGCTGACTGGAGCAAAGGCAATTCGACCATGAACTTGCCCAAAAAAGTAATTAAAGTGGGAGACAAGAATCAAACATGTTGGCTTCCGTCTCAAATGGCTAGTTAAAGACTTGACGGCTAGAAATACCACAAGAAATCACTTTTTTTTTTGTAAGATTGTGATTGTAATAGCCAAGTTTAACATCTTTCATTTCCTTGCATTAAAATTTCTACTTGTATTCTTTGAGTGTTGGGTGTGAGCATTGAAACACCATTGTAAGTTTGAGTGTGAGCTTTGAAACACTTAGGTTATAGAGTGAGCCTGGAAAAACTCTTGTTTGGATTGTGAGGAAGATTCTCAAACCTTGTAAAGTTCGATGTGAGCCTATGAAAACACCAAGCTAGAGTTGAGCTTGTAAAAACTCAAGATTAGTAGGACCTTAACAAGTTGTAAAGGAAGTAGATGTAAGATTGAAGTAATCCGAACTACTATAAACTCTTTGTGCTTGTTCTTTTATACTCTACTCCTTTCTTGCTTTGTTTGATTACAAAATTTCAATTAACCATCACTTCTTTAAATCAACCAATTCACCCCTCTATTGGTTGACATCTTAGGATAAAAATTAGAATAAGAGCCTTAAAATTTCAAGAAGCTTAAGGAATTTGATCCATAATGGCAACCACCTCTTCATCTACCTTAACTTCTCATTCTCATGGAAATCTCAATTCATATCTTAGACCCTACTTCGATGGAACACATTATTCTTTTCAGAAATACAAGATGAATTTGTTTCTTGATAGTGAGGAAATTGAGCTTTGGAAATATATCCAAAATGAGTGGAAACCTCCTACTCATGAAGTTGATGGTATTCAAGTGCCTCTTCCTAGAGACAAATGGATGGATAATCAAGAAAGAGCTTACTACAACAACAATAGAGCATCCTCCATCTTAGTGGATTCCATATCTAGAGAAGAAGTTGGAAGAATCCAACATCTTACTTGTGCACATAGCATTTGGAAAACTCTTGAGAATTATCATGAGGATACTACCTAAGTGAGGTTCACCAAAACCCAAATACTTGTACATGAGTATGAACTCTTCAAGATGAAGCCCAACAAAAATATCACCTATTGTCAACGAATTGAAGAAATATGAAAAAAATATACAATCAAGGTGATATCAATAGCAAAATATTGAGAGCACTAAGAGCCAAGAAGAACTTTGAATTAAAAGTCTATTCAATTGCAGAAGCCCATGATCTTAGCACACTAAGAACTGATGAGCTAGTTGGCAAGCTCCTCACCTTTGAATTGCATATCGAGAAAGAAGATGATAAGGGTAAGAAGGACAAGAAGAAAGCCATAGCTCTAAAAGTCACCGAAGAAATTAAGAGCTCAAGTGAAAAAGATAGTAATGATGATGATGAAGATATGACCATGCTATCTAAGAGATTAAGTGAATGGAAAAGAAAGAGGAGATTGCAAGCAAAAGGTAATTCCTCCAAATTCTCTTTCAAAGATAAGGAAAATAAGAATGAAGTAAAATGTTATAAATGTGGAAAATTGGGTCACAACAAAATGGATTGCTTCAAAATCAAGAACAAAAAGAAATAGGACAAGGAGAAGAAGAAATCTCTCAAAGCCACATGGGATGATGGCTCTTTAAGTGAAGAAGAAGAGGAGGAAGAGCAAGGAATTGCAAATCTTTGTCTCATGGCTATTGGAGATTATAATGATCACACCAATGAGGTAAGTACTCAATTCTTGAACTTGAATACACATAATGATAATGTTGATAATGTTTTAGATGATAGTGAGTTAGTTGAGCATATGAAACTAAGAGTCCAAAAATAATTTTATAAGATGAAGTTTTATAAAGAAAAGTGTTCTAAGCTAGAAATTGACTTTATTTCTTTAAAGAATTCTACTTTAGAATTAAAGACTTCAAATGAACAATTAATGAAATCATTAGATGAAATGTCAAAAAATTCATCTAGCTTAGAGAAAATTTCTAAGGAAAATAACACTTTGAAAGAAGAAATAAATGAACTAAAAAATTCTATTTCAAAGTTTCACAAAGGTAAGGAAGCCTTAGATACATTGATTAGTGTCCAAAGGTCACCTTACTCCAAGCATGGCTTAAGGTTCAATGGCTCATCTACTACTTCATCTAAAGCACCGAAATTTGCTAAAACATCTACAACTCAAACTTCTAGTGTTGAAATTGTAAAGAATATACAAGCACACTCTAAGCCAAAGATTAATAAAAAGACTACCCTAGGCTCAGTAAGCTTTAGAACTAAAACTCCAAGAGTAAATTATACATACATGTACATAAGGCATGAACACAACCATAAGTATGTACATTAATAATCCTACCACACACACACACATGTGATTTTCAATTTAATTCTTTAAGGTTCAATAGAAAAACTATGTAAAAACATAAAACCTTATATCAATGCTAATATTGCATGAAATTTGGACATAAAAGTACATTAGCTCATCTCAAATTATAGGATCCTTCTACTACTAACCCCCTAAGGACCCAAGTTCATTTGGGTACCTAAAAGAAGGTAAATTTTATTGTTTTATAGATCAATGAAAGTGTTTAGCTTATATATAGTAGTTGCTTAAGGCACATGACTGGTGATGAAAAATTTTTCACAACACTTACTTACAAGCAAGGAGGTAATATAACTTTTAGGAATAATGCTAAAGGAAAAATTTTAGGCATTGGCTCTATTGGTATGCTTGGAAAAAATATGATTGATGATGTTTGGTTGGTTGATGGATTAAAACATAATTTGCTTAGTGTTAGTCAATTGTGTGACAAAGGATATAATGTCAATTTTAATTCTAAAGGATGCAAAATTACCTATTCAAGTGGTGAACTTGCATTCAATGGAAGTAGAATTGGTAACACATATAAAATTGACCTACATTCTAATAATGCTTTTGAATGTTTAGTCACTATTAACAATGATTCTTGGCTTTGGCATAGAAGATTATGACATGCTAATATGGGACAATAACAATGTCTATGCAAAGAAGAACTTGTAGATAGTCTCCCTAAAATAAAATTTAACAAACATAAAATTTGTGAACCTTGTCAATTTGGAAAACAACATAAGGGTTCTTTCAAAACAAAGAATATTGTAAGTACATCTAGACCCTTGGAACTAATTCATTTAGATTTGTTTGGTCTTAATAGAGTAACTAGTCTAAGAGGCAAGTTGTATGAATTTGTATTTGTTGATGATTACTCAAGGTTTACATGGGTTAATTTTTAGCTCAAAAGAATGAAGCTTTTAATCATTTCCAAAATTTTCAAATCGAGTTCAAAATGAAAAAGGCTATATGATCATATCTATCAGAATAATCATGGCAAAGAATTTGAAAAATGAGAACTTTGAAAATTTTTGCAATGAATTTGATATTTCAAATAATTTTTTAGCTCCTTGAACACCACAATAAAATGGTGTGGTTGAAAGAAAAAATAGAACATTGGTAGAAATGGCAAGAATAATGCTCAATGAGTATAAATTACTCTCTTACTTTTGGACAGAAGACGTTAATACTACATGCTATATTTCAAATTGAGTTTTCTAAAGACCTTTAATGAATAAAACTTCCTATGAATTATGGAATGGAAGAAAATCTAAAATTTCATACCTTAGAGTATTTGGATGTAAATGCTTCATATTAAATACCAAGGACAACCTTGAAAAATTCTCATCCAAATTGGATGAAGGAATCTTCTTAGGATACTCATCCTCTAGCAAAACATATAGAGTATTTAATAGAAGAACTCTAGTAGTTGAAGAATCAATGCATGTTATTTTTGATGAATCATCTAAGCTTGATCATGGGAAAGGTTGTGTTCTTGATGACTTTGTAGGTACATTTGAAGAGCTTGAAATAAACAATGTTCTAAAATAAGACAATGATGAACCAATTTTGGAAGAGGAGACTCAAGAGCTATCTAAAGATTGACAATATCAAAAGAATCATCCAAAAGATCTTATCATTGGTGACACTTCAAAGGGAGTAACTGTTAGATCCAAACTTAAAAATTTAGATTATAATGTTGCCTTTGTTTTTCAAATTAAGCCAAGGACTATTGAGGAGGCTCGTAATGATGAATGTCGGGTGATTGCCATGCAAGATGAACTTAATCAATTTAAGAGAAACAAAGTATGGAAACTTGCTCCTAGACCCAAGGATCATCCTATTATTGGTTGTAAATGGGCATATAGGAATAAGTTTGATGAAGATGGTCTCATCAATAGAAATAAAACTAGATTGGTAGCCAAAGGCTATAACCAAGAGGAAGACATTGATTATAATGAGACATTTGCCCCTGTAGTAAGATTCGAAGCAATTAGAATTTTACTTGTATTTGCATATCACATGAATTTTAAACCTTTTCAAATGGATGTCAAAAGTGCTTTTTTGAATGGTTTTATTAATGAAGAAGTTTATGTTGAAAAACCACTTGGTTTTAAAGATTATCAATTTTCAAATCATGTTTTTAAATTAACCAAGGCTTTGTATGGTTTGAAACAAGCTCCAAGAGCTTGGTATGATAGACTTAGTTCTTATTTATTAGAAAATGATTTTACAAAAGGCAAAGTTGATACTATACTTTTTGTTAAAAAGAAATTGCATAACATCTTAATAGTACAAATTTATATTGATGACATTATATTTGGTACTACTAATGAATATTTGTTCCAAGAGTTTGCCTCTTGTATGGCATTGCAACCATTCATGCCAAACTTCTTGAGAAGTTCCTTTGTACATTTTACAAGATCTAATTCCTCTTTTATATCTATTTTGATTATGCATTAATGGCCACAAATTGAGATCTACAATCCTTTCATTTCTCTTTGAAAATTTCCTTAGCCCACTCAAACTGTGTCTCAGTATGAACCGGACTACCACTGGGCCTACCATACCACAGCTCGTCCCTCTCAACCGTGCATGTTTAGAACTGGTCCGATCGAGCTCCTTCAAAATTTTTTGACCCTTATAATACAGTCTGCTCTGTCCGCCTAGACTACCTTATGCATGACCGAGCACTCTCAAAGTCTTTTGACTATTATGTTGCAGTCAGCTCTATTCATCCGGACTCCATTATACACGAGCGAAATTCTAGCTCGGTCCGACTGTACTAAACATAGTCCGCTCAGTCAGACTCAAAATTTTCTTTCAAAATTCTAGCCATTGGAAACTCTTTCAAAATGTGCATAAACCTTCTCCAATAACTATAAACGGCTAGTTTGACCTCCAAACTCTATATAAACCCACTTATATTAAAAGTTTTTGATATTGCACATTTGATTTCACTTATATACACTTAGAACATCAATTTCTCCTTCATCTCATTATCATCATCTTCATAGCTCCCAAAACTTCCTAAAAGAAAGCTTCAGTACATGAGAAGGGCAAGGGAATTGCCACTTTTTCCACTCCTATAGAAGAGTCTAGGCCAAGAACTCACAAACCTAGGCACCTAAGTGAAGAAGAAAAATAAAGGTATGCAATCATCCAAAATAAAAAAAAAGTGAACCAGACAAAGTCCCTTCTTCTTTCGCTCTAGAATCCCTAGGCATTGAATCCTATGTACATGAAGCTTTATCATATCTTGGGTGGAAATTTTTTTTTTTTTGTAGAAAAAGATGATCTTAGTTGGGAATCTCTAACCAAGAAATTTCTCACTATTTTGGTTGTCGAGAAGGAGACTTGGAACCTCTGGGACCTGATAGTATCACATTTAAACTTTTCAATGTGTCCTATAAACTTTCTTTCCAAGAATTTTCATCTATTTGGGGATTCAACACAGAAGGTATTTTTATCTATCTGATCCTTCCGTTCCAATGTTATCTTACTTGACTTTTGGAAAGAGATATCCTTAGAAATCGATTTCCACAAGCTATCCAATGCTAAACACCTTAGAACCTTATCTCTTTGGATCCTCCACAGAATCATCACCTACTATAGACCCTTAATTTTTGACCCAGTCCGGTCCAATATATTTTATTTAGTTCAAAATAATTTTTGTGTTATCTTAATTAAATAATATTTGTTTTAGTATTTATTTTTTTTATAAAAATAAAAATAAAAATAAAAATAAAAATAAAAATAAAAATAAAAATAAAAATAAAAATAAAAATAAAAATAAAAATAAAAATAAAAATAAAAATAAAAATAAAAATAAAAATAAAAATAAAAATAAAAATAAAAATAAAAATAAAAATAAAAATAAAAATAAAAATAAAAATAAAAATAAAAATCGGCGACGAAAAAATTCGTCGCTGAAAGTGTTGGACTAAATGGCCTGGTAGCCCGCCAGCCAATTCTCGCTCGCAAAATTGAAATTTCCTCGCAGCCAGTCATCGCAGTTTTCGCCAGCGAAATTTTCCAACGCAATTTTTTCCAAAACCAAACTCTATTTGGTTTCGGTTTCTTTTCCTAATTAATTTGAGTTTCCTTAAACCATTAGAACTAGACATATAAATTTTCCTATAAATAACATATTAATGGATGGGAATTTTGGAGAACAATTGGACTGGAATTTTAAAAATTGATCGGACAGGGCAGTAAAACAATCAAGACTTTTTAGAGGAGAATATGCAAGCAAGAAATCAATTAATCAAAGGCAGCAAGCTTGTCTTTGTATCTGTTCATCCAAAAAGCATCCTTTTGGTGGAACCAACTACGCAGGTTTGATCCTTCATCATAAACTATTCATAGCTTTGTTTCTTTGATTCATGCTAATATACATACAAAACTTTGATTTTTGAATATGTAATAATTCGTTTCTTTTATTTCTTCTGTTTCTAAATACCTTAAAAACTCTAATTCATTTCTTTTGCTTTCCAAAAATCTTAAACCATTACTTCTGTTTCTCCTAAAAACTCAAGAACCCTAATTTATTTCTTTTAAACCTTAAAACCCTATATTTTTCCTTATGTTTCCAAAAACCCTAAAAAAAAATACTTTTCTATTTCTAAAAAACCTTAAATCGTTTTGTTTATTTCAAAAAGCTTTTAATAAACCCTAAAATGTTTTCCTCTCACTTTTTCCCAAAATTCCCAAATATTTTATTAAATGTCCAAACCCTAAATTTATCTTACAGTTTCTAAAAAATCACAGAAAGCTTTATAAGACTATAAATCGTTTTCTCAAATTCTAAAACCAAATATATTTTTCGAAACACTAAAAACCCTAACTCCCTCAAAACCAAAATAACAAACCCTAGTTTTCCTAAACCCTAACCCTAATCCTTAAAACCTTATAAACCTAAACATTCAAACCTAATATAGTAAATCCAAAATAATAATCCACTAACCGTGAGTCATAAAGCTAAATGTTTTAAAGTATCCAAACCCTAATTTCATAATTTTACCCTTCAAACCCTACTTTGATCAATCAAAGAATCTTATTAATTTCTTAAATTATAAAACCCTAATCTATTTCAATTCACTTAAAAACTTACAGTAGCTAAGAATTACAAACCCTAATAATACTAAAATTTTAAAACCCTAAGTATTAATTAAAGAGTTTTAAATAGAAACAGTAACCCTAATTTGTACCTTTACTTGCTTTATTTTTAGATTTGATTGTGTAGTTCATTATATGCTTCGATTTATTTAAGTTCAATGCTTGATTTATTTAATTTATCATGGATGGATGTTTACTTTCTATTTTGATTGATGTTTAATGTCTTTGATGAATAATTTATTTATGATGAGTGGTTATTTACTTTTATCAATTTATTTTGATTTCCAAATGTTGTAAGAGGTATGTTTCCACTTTGTGGGTACCTCATTAATTAAGTTCTAATGTGATTTAAATTGCTTTTATATTTTGGACCAATGTAAGGGACATGTTTCTACCTTTTGGTAGGTGTCCTATTAGTTTAGACATGGATGATGTAAGGACATGTTTCCATCCTTGAATGGGTGTCCATTTATTTATTTTGCTTGGACATTGCTTTGATTTTAATATAATGATGCTTTATTTTAATTATTGCATGTAATATGGATAATATTGTTATATTTAAGAATTTTATAATATTAAGACCTGTAAAGGAGGCCAGTTCCAATGAACCGGGCGTTGTGGGGGGTGTTGGGCCATTTCTCACCTTCCCCACACGTACCAACTTTCCGAACCCATTAGGGGGTTGAGGATTCATTAGGAATCGAGTCATCCACCCCTTTCTTTTTCCCGGCCCGTCCAGGTGGCAACTCCATTTTCTTTGTACTTAGGTCCGTGTTCTCTAAGGCCCCGAGCTTAAACAGTGCCGAAGTCGCAAGAACCATTCTACCGGGAGTGGGGGCAAAAATCCCGCTCACAGTGACGACTCCACTGGGGATAAGAGAAGTTGATTCCGTTGGTCTTTATATTATTCTATTCTTTCTTATAATGATATTATCCATTGCATCATATTAGATTGCATCATGTGCATGAGTTAGGACGCCCGTGTTACCCGTGTTATGTTATGTAAGGGATACCATACTTTCACTCAAGGTATGGAGATCGAGCATGGCATAACCACTCATAGCCTCGTACCATTTGGTATATACTTACTATGGGAACATAAGCCTTTTAACCCAAAGACTAAAGCTCATGTAATTGGCCTAGTTACTTTCCTTAGGTTTTTACCCCAAATGCATGTTGTTTGGCTATGGTTAGTTTATCTTAGTCTAAATCGTGGCTTATTTGGTTTGTTCTTTTTCTAATATGACTTAAATACATTGTGAGCTCAAAATAAAATATTCTTTAAAGTCTAAAAGACCAAAGCTATTTTTAAAACTTTTCAAAATGGTCTTTGGACATAGGATTTTCTAAAAAAAAATCAAAAATTCTTTTACTCATAACCTAAATACAAAGCCCAAAATCCATTTTTTCTAAAACCTTTTTTACAAAGGGCTTAGAAACAAAATTATTTTCCTCCAAAAGAGCTTACAAATATTTAGGTCAATTACGAAATACCAAAAATCAATTGTGAGCCCAGTTTATACTAAGAATAAATTAACCATGGGCTTGTTTTTGGCATGAATCATTAGTTACTTTTTCAAGTGAGAAATCTATCTATAATAAACCTCTTAATTTAGTTTTAATCCAATATAGCATAAAAGCTACTATTAGTCGGTTGAATGGATTAAAACCTAATTAATGGGAATTATTATGAACTGATTTCCATTTTTGAAAATATAACTATTGTTTGAAACGTCTGAGGGAAATATTCAAAAACAAGATACCCCATGTTGGTATTTTGTTAACCATATACCTAGGAAAAGAGACTCGCCATTCGTGTGTGGATGTTATAAGGTTGGAAGGAACGTCCTATTTGTCCTTGTTTGTTTATTGTTTGTGCATACATGCATACATTTGCATCTCATATCATTGATCCTTTCTGGCTCACAGCCCTGGATTATGATAATTCAAAAGCTTATGACAATCCAACCTACGCCGAAAGTGAAGAATCTAGCGAAGACTCAATCACTTGCTCACCAAAAGCAATGGAGCCCGAACAAATTCAAAGAATGGGGGATGAAACCCTCAATGCCAAGATGGAAGAAATAAAAAAGGCCCTAGCTGAGACCATGAAGAACCAATTGGCTACAATTTTAGAAAATAATGCCGAAGTGTCTGCTAGCTCCAAGAAGCCAAAGGATAAAGGGAAGACTAAAGTTGGTGAAGTAGCTTTTGATGATGATAAGGTGATCATTGATGATGATGATTGGGCTCAATACTACCAAGATCCTCAAGACAAAAAGGAGCCGAAGGTTGTTGAGAAGACAACTGTTGAAAAAACCAAAACTTCTTATGTTAAAAAGATGATCGCGGATTTAGAAAAGAAATTTGAGAAGAAACTGAAGACCGAAGAAATGTCCGAAGTTGACAAATTATTTGAGCTAGATGAAGAAGTTCCGTACAAGTTCAAGATGCCATCTTTTGCGAAGTTCGATGGAACCGGAAATTCCCATCTCCATGTGAAGCAGTATATCACTGCCATGCAGTCTGCCCAAGCTACTAAAGCTCAAACTCTAAGATATTTCATGCTCTCATTGGACATATTGTCCAAAATTGGTTTAACACCTTGGAGGAAAGTACTCAAAAAGATTGGGACATGTTGCACAAGGCTTTCATCCAACAATATGGATACAATGTCGAGATGGAAGTTACCTTAATGGAAGTGGAGTCCATTAGACAAAGGCCAAATGAGAATTTTGTGGACTATGTGAACAAGTGGAGAAATAAAACTGCTTTGCTCAAGAAGAGGCCCGATGAGTCTGATCAAATAAGAATGATTGCTAGAGGGGTGTCACCTAGTCTTCGTGAAAGGATGTCTGATACACTCATCCATGATTTTAAAGACCTTCTCCAAGCTGGTCTACAAATTGAAGAATAGGAAAGGGAGAAGAACCGCTTTTCGGCAAGAAGGAATGAGAAAGGGAACTACCAGTCTGGAAATCAAAGCACGCAAAAAGAAGTTGATGTCAATACAACTAGTCAAGCAAATAGAAGGCAGTTTTCAGATCTGGGGAAGCCTTTGTCTTGGGTCTTCAACAAGCTACAAAAGAAGGGACTATTACAGCCATTGGCCCCTCGACCTTTGCCGGATCCTTTACCCCTAAAATTTAATTCTAAAGCCTTTTGTGAGTTTCATCAAACACACGGACATAAGACAGACAAATGCTTGCGACTAAAACATGAAATCCAAAATTTAATTGACAGTGGTAAGCTGCTTGAGCCTGATAAGACCAGCACAAAAGACAATCCTTTGCCAAAATTTAACAGAGTGCCACCACCAGCAACCTTCATGGTAGGAAAAGGATTGGAAGAAGATTTTGTTTTATCATCCATTCAAGATGGGGATATTGAAGATGTGAAAGGAAAAGAAACTTAACTCAATAAACTTTCCTTAGCTTGAATGTTGCTTTTCAAATTTTGCTTTAATATTTAATTAGAATAATCGTGTTTTTCAAATTTAAATTTATTTGAATAAATTACTTTCATCAAAATTTTTGTTGGTCTTTGTTCATTTTGGTGCTCAACCAATGAGGAATCTAGCTTGATGTTTATGAATTAATATATTTATACATCATGACTTGAATGACTTTACTAGGTGAGGGAATTGCTCTATAGCATTGAGTTGTTTATGCTCCTGCATAATGACCTTTGTCTAGGTTCTAGTCAGTCTTAGAACATGCTTTGACAAACTTTCAAGGTGAAATTGAACTCTGCTTATTTAAGGGAGAGATGATCTAGGCATTGTTTGGTTAGCCAACAACTGGTATCCACCTATTAAATATCAATCCCTAGTTGTCCCTTTGAGTCTTCATAAAATTTTAAGCTTTCTTTTCATTGGCATATAACCCCAACAACCTACCCTGAGCTGTTGTGATACTTTTGACAAGTCTTATGATCACTAAGGTGAAGAGGCAAGAAGATCAAAGAATGGAATGCATAGCTAAAGCCGTAAGGATAGTTGAAGTTCTCCTAATATCTCCAATATATCAAGACAACATCAGAGTAACAAATGATTTATCCCTATTAAAAAAAGATGTATGTCACTCCACTTATCCATTATTGGAGACTCAAGTTGGTACAAATAAACAACTCTTTTAGAGCTAGAACAAAAAAAAAACAAAAAAAAAAGAAGAAGAGAAAAAAGAAGAGAAAGAAAAGAAAAAAGGACAAAAGAAAAGAACAGAAAAAAAACAAAAAAAAAAGAAGAAAACAAAAAGGCAAAAAGAAAGATAAAGCCTAAAAAGGCAGTTCAGAAAGCCAACTGAGTTCTCTTTTACCTAAAGCAGCAAAAGGCTTCCATTTGGTGTATAAGGACAGTTTGACTTGAATTGGTCCAACCCAACCAAAGACTCGATCAAAATCAAAGAAAAAGGAGAAAGACCATTCAGTTCTTGAAAGTTCTGTACTTGACAGTCCTACAAGGAAGAAGGAAAAAATGATAAAATGCTCAAAGAAAGAGAAGAGTAAGAAAAATAAAAAAGAAAGAAAAGGGAGAAGAAGAAAAGAAACAAATTTGGGTACCAAACATTTTGCAAGGGCAAAGATTATCTTAATCAAGATCCAGATTAATGACAAGAAGATAGAAAGAATTTAGAGTCTAGCAAGATTGCTTCCAGCTGCCTAAAGTTCAAATAAGAAATTTATAGTGTGAAGGTTTGTCCATTGAATCACATCGGCTCCAACTTACAAATGGCCTTCATTAAACCTATGTCCCTTATAGACCTCATTTCAAGCCTATTAAAGGCCTGTTGATCTCTCTTGATAGGTAGAGTCTATTAGTGGAGATAGTTTGAATAATCATGCATATGAGATAGACAATATTTAAACTCAATGAGACCTTTGGCCAGGTAATGTGTATGTGCCTATCTGAAGTGCAACAACTTTTGCTTAAATAGAAATGATTTCCGAGTTTAGTATGGTAACTAGGGTTGTCATGCTATAGATATGTTAATTTGGAAAAATCAAGTCCTGAGGTGCATTGACATCGATTTTGGAAAAGCCAACACTTAATTTCAAAATCAAAATTCAAAAAATAAAAAATGTTTTTGTCACACAAAGCCTTCAAGTTAAGGAGAGTATGTTGAACTATCAAACCTCGAAGAACACATTGGGCAAAGGAAATGATTACTGGCAAGGTCATGAAGAAGCTACCAACTGACATGCTGAATCATAATTTAAAATGGATGTATCATTACTGTTTGGGGCCTCCATTACTCATATTTTCAATATCCCAAAGATAAAAGCCATACATGTGAAGCATCCTGTTATTCTGAAGCAAGGGCTGAATAAGCATCTCAAAGGAGTCAATGAGAACACTTCTACTGATCACCTCGGTCTGTGAGTCGATGGAATGACTGTAAGTATTATTCATGCATATCATGCATACATGAGCATATCGTATCACACTTTCTTGTCTTGTATTGTCTATTCCTTGTCAAAATGAACAGCAAACACCCTGCGAAGTAAAGAATCAAAAGAAGATATTTGCTTGTGGAAGCTCCAGTCATTTTGCAAAAGAAGAAATACGTGCTTGTGCGAAGAACTAGACGACAAAAACATCAATCAGAGCCCGCATAAAAAAATCATAGGTTTGAGCCTACACAGGGGGCAAAGTTTCTCCTTTTCAGTTTTTGAGTTTATGCGTAAACAAAATATTTTGGATATCTTGCCATGCAGGGGGCAAGGAGAAGATATGAAGGCTAGCTAAAAGGGCTGAATTTTTTGTTCATGTATAATTAATGAACAAGAAAAAGAATTCTAAAAAAAAATCAATCAAAAGAAAAAATTAGAATTCTCAAATGCAAAAGACAAAAGGTCAGTCCAACTAAAAGAGCTGAAGCCAGGGTAAAGACCCGATTTCTAATGGATAAAGATCCATTTTTCAAGGGTAAAGACCCGATTTCCAATGGATAAAGATCCATGTTTCAAGGGTAAAGACCTCTAATGGATAAAGATCCATTTTTTCAAGGGTAAAGACCCGACTTTCAATGGATAAAGATCCATATTTCAAGGGTAAATACCCGATTTTCAATGGATAAAGATCCATGTTTCAAGGGTAAAGACCCGATTTTCAATGGATAAAGATCCATGTTTCAAGGGTAAAGACCCGATTTTCAATGGATAAAGATCCATGTTGGAAGGGTAAAAACCCAATTTCCAATGGATAAAGATCCATATTTCAAGGGAAAAGACCCGATTTCCAATGGATAAAGATCCATGTTTCAAGGGTAAAGACCCGATTTCTAATGGATGAAGATCCATATTTCAAGGGTAAAGACCTTATTTCTAATGGATAAAGATCCATTTTTCAAGGATAAAGACCCGACTTTCAATGGATAATAAAGATCCATATTTCAAGGGTAAAGACCCGATTTCTAATGAATAAAGATCCATGTTTCAAGGGTAAAGACCCGATTTTCAATGGATAAAGATCCATATTCCAAGGCTAAAGACCTGATTTTCAATGGATAAAGATCCATGTTTCAAGGGTAAAGACCCAATTTTCAATAGATAAAGATCCATATTTCAAGGGTAAAGACCCGATCTCCAATGGATAAAGATCCATGTTCCCAGGATAAAGACCCAATATCCAATGGATTAAGATCCATGTTCCCAGGATAAAGACCCGATTTCCAATAGATAAAGATCTATTTTTGGTGGATAAAGACCCACAATCCATAAAAATGGAACAACCAGTTATGCCAGAATTCTCAACTGATAAAAGGTCAGTCAAATCAAATTCAATCTCGGGTCTAAGTACCCAAATCAAATCCAAGAACCCAAAACCTCAACCATCTAAAAAATTAAGTCTTATTTCTTTTCACTCTCTTTTACTAAAGTCTCAGATCGTTCAAGCAGGGGGCAAATTGTAGACCCTTAATTTTTGACCCAGTCCGGTCCAATATATTTTATTTAGTCCAAAATAATTTTTGTATTATCTTAATAAAATAATATTTTTTTAGTATTTATTTTTTATAATTATAGTAATAAAAAATAACAAAAATAAATAAATAAAAATAAAAATAAAAATCGACAATTGAAAAATCGGCGACGAAAAAATTCGTCGCTGAAAGTGTTGGACGAAATGGCCTGGCAGCCCGCCAGCCAATTCTCGCTCGCAAAATCAAAATTTCCTCACAGCCAGCAGTCGCAGTTTTCGCCAGCAAAATTTTCCAACTCAATTTTTTCTGAAACCAAACTCTATTTGGTTTCGGTTTCTTTTCCTAATTAATTTGAGTTTCCTTAAACCATAAGAACTAGACATATAAATTTTCCTATAAATAACATATTAATGGACGGGAATTTTGGAGAACAATTGGACTGAAACTTTAAAAATTGATCGGATAGGGCAGTAAAACAATTAAGACTTTTAGAGGAGAATAAGCAAGCAAGAAATCAATTAATCAAAGGCAGCAAGCTTGTCTTTGTATCTGTTCATCCAGAAAGTAACTTTTTGGTGGAACCAACTACGCAGGTTTGATCCTTAATTATAAACTATTGATAGCTTTGTTTCTTTGATTCATGCTAATATACATACAAAACTTTGATTTTTGAATATGTAATAATTCGTTTCTTTTATTTCTTCTGTTTCTAAATACCTTAAAAACTCTAATTCATTTCTTTTGCTTTCCAAAAATCTTAAACCGTTACTTCTGTTTCTCCTAAAAACTCAAGAACCCTAATTTATTTCTTTTAAACCTTAAAACCCTAGATTTTTCCTTCTGTTTCCAAAAAGCCTAAAAAAAATACTTTTTTGTTTCTAAAAAACCTTAAATTGTTTGTTTATTTCAAAAAGCTTTTAATAAACCCTAAACTATTTTTCTCTCACTTTTTCCCAAAATTTCCAAATATTTTATTAAATGTCCAAACCTTAAATTTATCTTACAGTTTCTAAAAAATCACAGAAAGCTTTATAAGACTATAAATCATTTTTTCAAATTCTAAAACCAAATATATTTTTCGAAACACTAGAAACCCTAATTCCCTCAAAACCAAAACCATAAACCCTAGTTTTCCTAAACCCTAACCCTAATCCTTAAAACCTTATAAACCTAAACATTCAAACCTAATATAGTAAATCCCAAATAATAATCCAGTAACCGTGAGTCATAAAGCTAAATGTTTTAAAGTATCCAAACCCTAATTTCATAATTTTACCCTTCAAACCCTAATTTGATCAATCAAAGAATCTTGCTAATTTCTTAAATTATAAAATCCTAATCCATTTCAATTCTCTTAAAAACATACAGTAGCTAAGAATTACAAACCCTAATAATACTAAAATTCCAAAACCCTAAAGTATTAATTAGAGAGTTTTAAATAGAAACAGTAACCCTAATTTGTACCTTTACTTGCTTTATTTTTAGATTTGATTGTGTAGTTCATTATATGCTTCGATTTATTTAAGTTCAATGCTTGATTTATTTAATTTATCATGGATGGATGTTTACTTTCTATTTTGATTGATGTTTAATATCTTTGATGAATAATTTATTTATGATGAGTGGTTATTTACTTTTATCAATTTATTTTGATTTTCAAATGTTGTAAGAGGTATGTTTCCACTTTGTGGGTACCTCATTAATTAAGTTCTAATGTGATTTAAATTGATTTTATATTTTGGACCAATGTAAGAGACATGTTTCTACCTTTTGGTGGGTGTCCTATTAGTTTAGACATGGATGATGTAAGGACATGTTTCCATCCTCAGATGGGTGTCCATTTATTTATTTTGCTTGGACATTACTTTGATTTTAATATAACGATGCTTTATTTCAATTATTGTGTGTAATATGGATAATATTATTACATTTAAGAATTTTATAATATTAAGACCTGTAAAGGAGGCCGGTTCTAATGAACTGGGTGTTGTGGGGGTGCTGGGCCATTTATCACCTTCCCCACACGTACTCAACTTTCCGAACCCATTAGGGGGTTGGAGATTCCTTAGGAATCGAGTCATCCACCCCTTTCTTTTTCCCAGCCCGTCCGAGTGGCGACTCCATTTTCTCCAGACTTAGGTCCGTCTAAGGCCCCGAGCCTAAACAATGCCGAAGTCACAAGAACTATTCCACCGGGAGTGGGGGCAAAAATCCCTGCTCACATCTATACCATCAATGCAAGAGGGGAAATCAAAGAGAAAGTGACTTACAAAGATCTTCTATTTCTCTATTGCTTGGAGAAAAAGGTAAAAATCCAAACTGGTAAGTTTGTACTTGACCAATTCCTCATCCTCCAAACCAAATCAACCGAGACACTTATGATCACATCCTTCATCACTCAAATATGCAAGTATGTGAATATTCTTACTCCTACCAATTTAGCCACTCTATCCAATCTTCTTGATCCGGCCAAAACTCTAATATACATTAAATACTTGAAGGACTCTAAATGCATATTTGAAGAAGATGGCACATACCATTATGCTTTTGGTGCTCAAGGTATTAGAACTCAATATGGAAAATGGCCAAGAATTGTTAATGAAAGTCAAGAGTATTTTCAAGTGAAATTTCCAATACCTAAAACCTCTAAAGCCCAAGATTCAATCCTTGACATCCTCCATCAAATTGAAGATCAAATTACTCATAAATCTCTCACATTGATGATCTTACCAAGAGAGTCTTTCACCTTCACATGGACTTTAGGGATATGCAAGAGTTCATCGGCATTCCCAAATATCCCCTTTTGGATGAAGAAGGAGATGAAAGAGAGAAAATCACAATCTTTGATGAAGGTTTAGAAGAGGAATAAGGGAATAAGGAAGAGGGAAATGGGTATAATGATGATGACTTTGATTATCCTCCTTATACACCACTATCTTAACCTTTTGTCTTTTTATTCTTTTTATACGATGTCCCTTTATTTTGTTAGCCCTTAATGAAAATGATCATACATATATGTTTACTTGTCATTCGCTTAATTTCAATTTGCATTCCTTTTTATCTTTGTCAAAGGGGGAGAATTTGCATTTGAATTTTTTGAATTGCATAGCATATGTTAAGGGAGAGCATTTGTAAAAACTTGATAGCACATGTTAAGAGAAAGCATTTACTTGCCACAACTTTCTTTTGTCAAAGGAAGAGAATGTGTTAAAGAGAACTCTTTAGACATAAAAACTTTTTAATGTTCATTTTAAATTAATTCAATTTAATTGCCAAAGTAAAAAAGAGGGAGATTTTTAGCCAAATCATTAGCCTTTATTTTGATCATAGGCAATTAAATTGAATAGGACTTATATATGTACCAAGCTATATTTTGCATGACTTAAATTTGTTGAAGATTTCTCTACAGCCCGACCAGACCAACATCTAGGCCTACCGGACTCAGAAAGCAGTTGGCCTTACCGAACTAAAGAATGATCATATCGAGCATAACTTATCATTCTTGACCAAACCTACTGAAAGTCAGATTACAGCAACACCAAACTGACAAGCAATGAAGTGACGAGCATGAATGTTCCAAAATTGAGTTTACCAAATTAGAGTATGCTACAACCAAGAACTAGGGATGAGCATATCAGACAAAGCACAAGCTAATAAGACAAAGCACAAGCTGGCCAAATAGAGCACGAATTGAGCCTTAGCTGATAGAACCAAGGATAAGCAGATCAGACCAAACTCAAGCCAAAGTATCTAGAAGAGCTCATGCTCAATGTCACTCCCACTTTGTCAACGGACTACATGTCTCGACCAAACTACCAAACAGTCTGCCCATACTAGAGAATGAGTTAAATCCTCAGAACATCCATTAGAGCTCACAACCACTGATTACTCTAAAAACTTTAGCATACCACACCTGGTATGATAGGCCCAGATGCAGTCCAACCGCATCGAGCTAGAGCTAAAAATATAACAAGTTCTAGTAGAGCTCACGGTCACCAAGAATCTCAAAATCTCAGTATACCAGATGAAGAATGATCGGACCAATCTGGTCTAAGCCATACCGATAGTTCAAAGTTTAAAAATTATAGCTATCACTTATCCACTCAATTAGTGGATGCCACATGTACTAACGGTTGAAGAACTTTTGACAAAAAAAATGGAGAGCACGACCAGACCCAACCGAGTCCAACCATGTCGAGCTTAAGCCGACGTGACCTAGCCCAGTCCGACCATGCCTAGCCCGAGCCAATCGGACTAAAGGCAATTTGGCCATGAACTTGCTTGGAAAAGTTATTAAAATGAGAGACAAGAATCAAACATGTTGGCTCCCTGTAGACCCTTAATTTTTTACCAGTCCAGTCTGATGTTTTTAAACAGTCCAAAATAATTTTTATGGTATTTATTTTATTTATTATTTATAATATTTATATTTATAATATTTAATAGTTATTTTTAATAATAAAAATAATAAAAAATAAAAAATCAGACGGATCGGTGAGCGACACACGGCAGCACTAGTGCGCAGCAAGGGAATTCGCCGCAGTAATTATCTGTGGTGAATTGGGCACTGCCCAATTCACCGCCACAACAAACTGGGAACTGCCCAGTTCACCGTTGGCACTGCCTGTAGCAAACTGGCTTGCCTAGTTGGCCCAGCCAGCAGGCCTAGCAGCCCTCGCGCTACTGATTTTTTACCAAACCTTGTTTCACACGGTTTTATGATTTTTTTCCTAAACAGTTGGTATTTCCTTATTAAAATAGGATTAGGTTTTTTGTTTTCCTATAAATAAGAGTATTAAACACACAGACGATGGCGAAAATTATTAAGAAACTTGGACTAGAGTAGTTTGATAAAAACATGAATCATAAAAAAAGCAATTGAGCAACATTAAGCAAGGAAGAAAACAATCTAAAAACAAAGAAGAAGGCAAAGCAAAGTGGCAGTGGCTGATCTTTGGATCACAAAGTCTTCAACCAAGAATCAATTATTCTAGGCAGAAAAGGAAAAGATAGCTTGGATCAACACATCAATTTGGTGGAGCCTACAACACAAGTAACTTTCTTATTAACCCATCTAGTTAAATACATTGATTAATTTCAACACTTAATTCATTTAACTTACTGTGTTAATAATTCATGGATAGAATTTTGTAATAATTTTTATAATTACTTACAGACTCATCATCCAATCATCTGAAACCCTAATTTAATTAACCTAAACCCTATTATTCTCTTCGAACTACAAAACCCTATTTTCATAAACCATGATCCTTTTTTACAGTAACCTAATCTTTTCCAAACCCTAAACTTATTTTCCAAATAATCCAAACCTTAATTTAATTAATCAAAACCCTAGCCTTTATCTAAAACCCTAATTGTATTTTTTAATACCTCAAAACCATAATCTGTTTTCGCAAACCCTAATCACTTCTTAAAACTTCCAAACCTAAATTTTGTTTTCTTAAAACTTAAAATCATAATCAATTCTATTCTCCATAACTTCACAGTAGTTTAATATTTTTAAAATAATAATAATAATATTTGTTTTGCAAGCCAAAACCCTAGTTTGATTCCAAATACCCATAAAATCATATTTCATGTTTGAAACCCTGATTTCCTATCTAAAAACCCTAAAAAAAACCCTAGAATCCCTAATTCAAGATGTAAATCTAAATATGTATCTCTATTTACTTTATTTAAGTTTTTGATTTGATTATGTAGTTTATTATATGTTTTGATGATTGATTTATTTAATTTCAATATTTGATCTGTTTATCATGGATGGATGGTTTCTTTATTATTTTTATTTTGGTATTAAAAATTGTAAGAGGTATGTTTCCATGATTGGGTACCTAGTTATTAATCTTTATGTAATTTAGATTATTTTCATATTTTGGGATTAATGTAAAGGATATGTTTCCACCTTTCGGTTGATGTTCAATTTAGTTTTAGACATTGGATGATGTAAGGACATGTTTCCATCCTTGGATGGGTGTCCATTTCTTTGTTTTGTTTGGACATTATTGTGATTTTAATAAAGTATTATTTATTTTATGATCGCATGTAGTATGGATAATATCATTATATTTAAGAATTTTATAATATTAATACTTGAAAAGGAGGCCGATTCCAATAAACTGGGCGTTGTGGGGGTGCTGGGCCATTTCTCACCTTCCCCACACATACCCAACTTTCCAAACCTATTAGGGTGTTGGGGATTTCTTAGGAATCAATTCATCCACCCCTTTCTTTTTCTCGGCCCATCCGGGTGGCAACTCCATTTTCTCCGGGTTTGGGCCTGTGTTCTCTAAGGCCCTAAGCGTAAACAGTACTGAAGTAGCAAGAACCATTCCATCGGGAGTGGGGGAAAAAATCCCCGCTCACAGTGGCGACTCCACTGGGGATAAGAGAAGTTGATTCCATTGGTCTTTATATTATTCTATTCTTTCTTATCATGATATTATCCATTGCATCATTTAGATAGCATCGTGTGCGTGAGTTAGGACGCCCGTGTTACCCGTGTTGTGTTATGTTAGGGATACCATGGCATAACCACTCATAGCCTTGTACCTTTTGGTATATACTTGCTATGGAAACCTAAGCCTTTTTACCTAAAGACTAAAGCTCATGTAATTGGCCTAGTTACTTTCCTTAGGTTTTACCCCAAATGCTTGTTGTTTGACTATGGTTAATTTATCTTGGCTTAAATCATGGCTTATTTGGTTTGTTCTTTTTCTAATATGACCTAAGCACATTGTAAGCTCAAAATAAATTTTTCGTTAAAGTCCAAAAGACCAAAGATATTTTTAAAACTTTTAAAGATGGTCTTTGGACATAAAATTTTTCTAAAAATAAATCAAAAAATTCTTTTCTCATGACTCAAATACAAAGTCAAAAATCCATTTTTTCTAAAAATCTTTTTTCCAATGGGTTTTTCAAACAAAACTATTTCATCCAACCTTTTCTTACGAAGAACTTACAAATTATTTAGGTCAATTATGAAAATACCAAAAATCAATTGTGAGCCTAGTTTATGCTAAGAATTATTAACCATGGGCTTATTTTTGGCATGGATCATTAGTTACCTTTTCAAGTGAGAAATCTATTTATAATAACCTCTTAATTTAGTTTTAATCCAATATAGCATAAAAGCTACTTTAGTTGGTTGAATGGATTAAAACCTAATTAATGGGAATTATCATGAACTGATTTTCATTTTTAAAATATAACTCTTGGTTGGAACATCCGAGAGAATTTTTCAAAAATAAGATACCCCATGTTGGTACTTTGTTAACCATATACCTAGGAAAAGAGACTCGCCATTCGTGTGTGGAAGTTATAAGGTGGGAAGGAGCGTCCTATTTATCCTTGTTTGTTTATTGTTTTTCCATACATGCATACATGCATCACATCACATATCATTAATCCTTTCTGGATCACAGCCCTGGATTACGACAGTTTAAAAGCTTACGACAATCAGACCTACGCTGAAGATGAAGAATCTAGTAGCGACTCAATCACTTTTTCACTAAAAGCAATGGAGCCCGAACAAATTCAAAGAATGGTCCTCAATGCTAAAATGGAAGAACTAAAGGGGACCCTAGCTGAGATCATGAAGAATCAAATGACTACAATGTTTGGGAACAATGCTGAAGCATTCACAAGCACCAAGAAAGATAAGAGGAAGGCTAAAGTTGGTGAAGTGGCTTTTGACTTCCAAGATCCTCAAGATAAGAAGAAAGAGTCAAAGGTTGTTGAAAGATCAGCTGTGGAGAAAACTAAAACTTCAGATGTTGAAAAGATGATTGCTGATCTGGAAAAGAAGTTTGAAAAGAAGCTGAAAACCGAAGAAATGTCTGAAGTTGACAAATTATTTGAGCTAGATGAAGAAGTTTCGTACAAGTTCAAGATGTCATTCTTTGCAAAGTTTGATGGAACCGAAAATCCTCACCTCCATGTGAAGCAGTATATCACTGTTATGCAGTCTGTCCGAGCTACTAAAGTTCAAACTCTAAGGTACTTTATGCTCTCATTGGACCCCATTATCCAAAATTGGTTCAATACCATAGATGGTGGCACACAAAAGAGTTGGGATCTGCTATACAAGGCCTTCATCCAACAATATGGATACAATGTCGAGATGGAAGTTACTTAATGGAAGTTGAGTCCATTAGAAAAAGGCCAAATGACAAATTTGTGGACTATATGAAAAGATGGAGGAATAAGGCTGCTTTGATCAAGAGAAGGCCTGATGAATCCGGTCAAATTAGAATGATTATAAGAAGAGTGTTACCTAGCTTTGCAAAAGGATGTCTCATACACTCATTCAGGATTTTAAAGACATTTTGCAAGCTGGTCTACAAATTGAAGAGTGGAAAAGAGAGAAGAATCACTTTTCAACAAGAAGGAATGAAAAAGGGAACTACCAGTCGGGTAATCAAAGCACGCAAAAGGAAGTTGATGTTAATGCAACTGGTCAAGGAAATAAAAGATAGTTCTCAAAATTGGGGAAACCTCTATCTTGGGTTTTCAACAAGCTACAGAAGAAGGGGTTGTTACAACCATTGGCTCCTCAACCGCTAAGGGTAGTTGAAGTTCACCTAATATCTTCAATCTATCAAGATAACATCAGAGTAACAAATGATTTATCCCTGTTAAAGAAGATTTATGTCACTCCACTCATCCATTATTAGAAAACCAAGTTGGTACAAACAAGATAACTCTTTTAGAGCTAGAACAAAAAAAAAGAAGGAAAGAAAAAAGAAAGAAAAGAAAAAAAAAAGAAGAAAAGAAAAAAGGTTCAGAAAGCCAACCAAGTTCTCTTTTACCTAAAGCAGCAAAAGACTTCCATAAGGATAGTTTGACTTGAATTGGTCCAACTCAACTAAAGATTCAATCAAAATTAGAGAGATAGAAGAAAGGTCACCCAGTTCTTGAAAGTCCTATACTTGACATTCTTATAGGAAAGAAGGACAAAATGATAAAATGCTCAAAGAAAGGGAAGAGTAAGGAAAAGAAAAAGAAAAAAAA
Organism: Garcia nutans; assembly: GCA_947685225.1. Classification (NCBI taxonomy): domain Eukaryota; kingdom Viridiplantae; phylum Streptophyta; class Magnoliopsida; order Malpighiales; family Euphorbiaceae; genus Garcia; species Garcia nutans. The sequence goes on from CANTUV010000013.1 coordinate 35,415,149, forward strand.
GGGAAAAGGAAAAAAATGATGATGAATATGGGTACCAGACATTTTGTAAAGGCAAAGACTATCCCAATCAAGATCCAGATTAACGTCAAGAAGAAAGAAGAATATTCAAAGCTCTATCTATTCATGCTCCCAATTGTCTAAAGTCCAAGAAAAAGTTTGTAGTGTGAAGGCTTACCTATAGTATCACATCAGCTCCAATTTCAAAATGACCTTCATTTAACCCGTATCCCTTATAGACCCCATTTCAAGCCTATTAAAGACCTGTTGATCTCTCTTGGTAGGTAGAGTCTATTAGTGGAGATAGTTTGAATAAGCATGCATATGAGATAGATAATATTTAAACTCAATGAGATCTTTGGCCAAGTAATGGTATGTGCCTGTCTGAAGTGCAATAGTTCTTGGTCAAATAGAAATGATTCTCGAGTTTAGTACGGTAACTAAGGTTGTCATATTATAGATATGTTATTTTGGAAAATCAAGTCCTGAGGTAAATCGACATTAATTTGGCAAAGCCAACATTTGATTTCAAAATCAAAATTCAAAATTGAAAATTCAAAAAAAAAAAATTTACAAAGCCTTCAAGTTAAGGGAGTATGTTGAACTATCGAACCTCGAAGGACACATTGGCAAAGGAAATGATTACTGGCAAGGTTATGAAGAAGCTACCAATTGACATACTGAATCATAATTTGAAATGGATGTATCTCTGCTGCTTGGGGCCTCCATTATTCATGTTTTCAATATCTCTAAGATAAAAGCCATAAAAGCGAAGCCTTCTGTCATTCCAATGCAAGACTTGAACAAGCATCTGGAAGGAGTCAATGAGAACACTTCAGTTGATCACCTCGGTCTGTGAGTCAATGGAACCACTGTAAGTGTTATTCATGCATATCATGCATTCATGAACATATCACATTGCATTTTCTTGTATTGTATTGTCTATTGTTTGTCAAAGTGAACAACAAATACTCTATGAAGCAAAGATGAAGCGGGTATAGAATCAGGGGACATGGAGGGCCCATTACTTGAGGAAGTTCTAGTCATTTTGCAAAAGAAAGAAGAGATGCATGTTTATGTAAGGAGCCAGACAAAATGCAAACATCAATTAGAGCCTGCATGAGAAAAATCATTGGTTTGAGCCTACATAGAGGCCAAAGTTTCTCCTTTTAATTTTTGAGTTTATACGTGTACAAAAATCCAGTATTAGGTTGAGCACCCAAAATTTAGTTTTGGGTCGAGAACGCAAATTCAGTTTAGGATCGAGAATCCATATTCGGGCCGAGCACCCAAATTCAGTTTCGGGTCGAGCACTCAAAAATCTAGTATTGGGTCGAGCACCCAAAATTCAGTTTTGGGTCGAGAACCCAAATCAAGTTTAGGATCGAGAATCCAGATTCGGGTTGAGCACCCAAAAATCCAATATTGGGTCTGTAAGTGGGGATTTTCGCCCCCACTCCCGGTGGAATGGTTCTTGCGACTTCGGCACTGTTTAGGCTGGGGCCTTAGAGAACAAGGGCCTAAGCCCGGAGAAAATGGAGTCGCCACCCGGATGGGCTGGGAAAAAGAAAGGGGTGGATGACTCAATTCCTAAGGAATCCCCAACCCCCTAATGGGTTTGAAAAGTTGGGTACTTGTGGGGAAGGTGAGAAACGGCCTAGCACCCCCATAATGCCGATTTATTGGAACTGGCCTCCTTTGTAGATCTTAATATTATAGAATTCTTAAGTATAATAATATTATCCATATTACATGCAACAATTAAAATAAAGCATCATTATATTAAAATCAAAACAATGTCCATACAAAGCAAATAAATGGACACCCATTCGAGGATGGAAACATATCCTTACATTGTCCATATCGAAAACTAAATAGGACACCCACCAAAAGGTGGAAATGTGCCATTTACATTAATCCCAAAAATATGAAATAAATTAAATTACACAAGGTTTAAATAATGAGGTACCCCAAAAAGTGAAAACATACCTCTTACATTAATACCAAAATAAATCAATAATAATAAAGAAAATGTCCATTCATTCATTACAAGTTAAATAAACCAACCATTAAAACATATAATAAACCACATAATCAAATCCAAAAATAAATAAATTAATAAAAGTATAAGTTTAGGGTTCACATCTTAAATTAAGGTTTTAAGAAATTAGGGTTTTTGAATTTATGATTTGGAACTTAGAGTTTTGGAAACTAGAGTTTTGTAATCAGGGTTTTTGAAGCTAGAGTTTTGGAATTAGGGTTTTAGAATTAGGGTTTTTGAAACTAGGGTTTTAGAATTAAGGTTTTGAAATTAGGGTTTTAGGGTTTAAGGAATTTAGGGTTTAAGAGAAAAAGATTTATGGGATTAGGGTTTTGATATTCTTGGATTATTGGAAAAAAGGGTTTAGGATTTTAACTTACTGCCTTTGAAAAAATCAATTTTGGATTTGGAGAAATAAATTAAAGTTTTGGAAGAATAATCACGATTTTGGAGTTTTATTTACTATTTATAATATTTATATATATAATATTTAATAGTTATTTTTAATAATAAAAATAAAAAAATAATAAAAATAAAAAATCAGAAGGATCGGCGAGCGACGCGCGGCAGCGCAACAAGGGAATTCAACGCAGCAATTATCTGCGGTGAATTGGGCACTGTCCAATTCACTACAGTAGCAAACTGGGCACTACCCAGTTCACCACAGGTGCTGCCTCCTAGCAGCCCATGTGCTATCGATTTTTGACCAAACCTTGTTTCACACGGTTTTATGATTTTTTCCTAAACAGTTGGTATTTCCTTATTAAAATAGGATTAGGTCTTTTTGTTTTCCTATAAATAAGAGTATTAAACACACAGACGGTGGCGGTAATTATTAAGAAACTTGAACTGGAGTAGTTTGATAAAAACATGAATCATAAAAAAAGCAATTGAGCAACATCATGCAAGGAAGAAAATAATCTGAAAACAAAGAAGAAAGCAAAGCAAAGTGGTAGTGGCTGATCTTTGGATGAAAAAGTCTTCAACCAAGAATCAATTATTCTAGGAAGAAAAGGAAAAGATAGCTTGGATCAACACATCAATTTGGTGGAGCCTACAACACAAGTAACATTCTTATTAACCCATCTAGTTAAATACATTGATTAATTTCAATACTTAATTCATTTAACTTACTGTGCTAATAATTCATGGATAGGATTTTGTAATAACTTTTATAATTACTTACAGACTCATCATCCAATCATCCGAAACCCTAATTTAATTAATCTAAACCCTATTATTCTCTTTGAACTATAAACCCTATTTTCATAAACCATGATCCTTTTTTACAGTAACCTAATCTCTTCCAAACCCTAAACTTATTTTCCAAAAAGTCCAAAACTTTTTTTAATTAATCAAAACCCTAGCCTTTTTCAAAAATCATAATTTTATTTTTTAATACCTCAAAACCATAATCTATTTTCTCAAACCCTAATCACTTCTTAAAATTTCCAATCCTAAACTTTGTTTTCTTAAAACGTAAAATCATAATTAATTCTATCCTCCATACCTTCACAGTAGTTTAATATTTTTAAAATAATAATAATAATAATTGTTTTTCAAGTCAAAACCCTAGATTGATTCCAAATACCCATAAAATCATATTTCATGTTTGAAACCCTGATTTTCTATCTAAAAACCCTAAAAAAAATCCTAGAATCCCTAATTCAAGATGTAAACCTAAATATGTATCTTTATTTAAGTTTTAGATTTGATTATGTAGTTTATTATATGTTTTCATGATTGATTTATTTAATTTTAATATTTGATCTGTTTATTATGGATGGATGATTTCTTTATTATTTTTATTTTGGTATTAAAAATTGTAAGAGGCATGTTTCCATGATTACCTCATTATTTAATCTCTATGTAATTTAGATTATTTTCATATTTTGGGATTAATGTAAAGGACATGTTTTCACCTTTCGGTTGGTGTCCTATTTAGTTTTAGACATTGGATGATGTAAGGACATGTTTCCATCCTTGGATGGGTGTCCATTTATTTGTTTTGTTTGGACATTGTTGCTATTTTAATAAAGTATTTATTTATTCTTATGATCGCATGTAGTATGGATAATATCATTATATTTAAGAATTTTATAATATTAAGACCTGAAAAGGAGGTTGGTTCCAATAAACAGGGCGTTGTAGGGGTGCTAGGCCATTTCTCACCTTCCCCACATGTACCCAACTTTTTAAAACATTAGAGGGTTGGGGATTCCATAGGAATCTAGTCATCCACCCCTTTCTTTTTCCTGGCCCGTCTGGGTGGCGACTCCATTTTCTCCGGGCTTAGGCCCGTGTTCTCTAAGGCCTTGAGCCTAAATAGTGCCGAAGTCGTAAGAACCATTTCACCGGGAGAGGAGACAAAAATCCCCGTTCACACTCCCACCCCAAAATGGCTAGTTGAGGACTTGAAGGCTATACATACCATAAGAAATCACATTTTTCTGTAAGATTGTGATTGTAATAGCCAAGTTTAACATCTTTCATTTTCTTGCATCAAAATTTTTACTTGTATTCTTTGAGCATGAGTGTGTGCATTGAAACCCCATTGTAATTTGAGTGTGAGCTTTGAAACACTTAGGTTATAGAGTAAGGATGGAAAAACTCTTGTTTGGGTTGTGAGGAAGATTCTCAAACCATGTAAAAGTTCGGTGTGAGCTTGTGAAAATACCAAGTTAGAGTTGAGCTTGTAAAAACTCAAGATTAGTAGGACCTTAACAAGTTTTTAAGGAAGTGGATGTAGGATTGTGGTAAGTTGAATCACTATAAACTCTTTGTGCTTGTTCTTTTATACTCTACTCCTTTCTTGCTTTGTTTGATTTCAAATTTTCAATTTATCATCACTTCTTTAAATCTACCAATTCGGGTCCTCTTGGTTGCCATCTTGGGACAACTACTTGTTTTAAGTAGAATTAATTTGGCCTTTAGTTAAATTAAAACTTACAAAATAATTTCATGAGAATGATAAATATAATATGAAATGACAAATTATAATGGATGAGCAATAATAATAAAATAGTCTATCCACAAAATAAGGTAACATGGTGCATCCACAAAATAAAATAAACTCAAACTTAAATTACAATTCAAATCCTAAATAGGGGATCCTAACTCTAGCCCTTATGGGTTCTATGATAGATATACATTTCCCAAAGATCAAGGTAAATAAAACCAAAGACTCATAAGCACAAAAAGGAAAAAAAAAGGGAAAAATGTTTTAAGTTTTAATTGGCTCGATTCTCAGACTGAAATTCCAAGTAAGCTTGTATATCTTTTTTGAATAGGAATAAGTTCTTAGTCTACATATAGGGTGACTTATCTAAAAGTCCATTTAAATCTAATGTGTAAGTCCAAAGAAGTTTTAGGCCTAAGTCCAATTATGCCAAATTAGATTTACTGTTAAACCTAAGTTCATGCAAAGATAATGTTTATTCTAAAACCTAAGTCAAAATAATTCTAAATTAGGTTTACTATTAAACCTAAGTTTAATTATGTAAAGATTAGGTTTATTTTAAAAGCTAAGTCCAAATTATACTAAATTAGGTTTACTATTAAACCTTTGTTCAATAGGTTTATTTTAAAACCTAAGTCAAAATTGTGCCAAATGAGGTTTACTATTAAATCTAAGTTCAATTATGCAAAGATTATGTTTATTCTAAAATCTAAGTAGAAATTATACCAAATTAGGTTTACTATTAATCCTAAGTTCAATTATGCAAAGATTAGGTTTATTCTAAAACCTAAGTCCAAATTATGCCAAATCAGGTTCACTATTAAATCTAAGTTCAATTATGCAAAGATTAGGTTTATTTTAAAACCTAAATCCAAATTATTTAGGTTAAATCTTTGACCCAAGTCTAAGCAAATTTTAGGTTTTATTTTAAAACCTAAGTCTAATCTAATTTTAAGTTTACTTGTAAACCTAAGCTCAAAACAAGCTTAGGTTTACATCTAAACCTAGTTCTAACTATGTTGGGAGTTTGATTATGCAATTGGTTTGAAGCCCATTTAGGATCAAAGTTTAATTATGAATCACTCAATTAGGTCTAATTACAAAAATTCAATTAAGTCCAATATGTGGAAGTTCAATTCAATTGGAAGGTTTACCTTTAAACCTAAATCCTAGTTGGGTTATTTTTAAAGTCAAAGTTGATTATTGAAATCCAATTTAGGTCAAGTCCAATTACGTTAACCATTTATTTTCATCAAAATAATTAAGTGAAAGAAATTAAAAGATTGGGGTTGTACATTCCTTCGAGCCTTGGTTGGTGAAGGTCACAACATGTGACTGGATCATAGTTCCACAGTTTACTTAAAGGGTCTAGGTCCTTGATTAAAATAGGTTAGGATTGTTTAAAACAAAACAAGCACCCAAGGTAAGGCCAATTCCTAAATTTACCGAATAAGCAAATTTTAGGTAGTTCAGACTAAAGAGGATTGAATCTTTTCTTTTTTTTTAAAAAAAAAGGTAGAAGAAGAAGAAAAGAAGAGAAAGAATCCAACTAGCGACTAACCTTGCTTGGTTGGTCATTGTGTGGGACAAAAGGGGTTGAGGGCTATTTATAGTGATTTTCAGCTAAAAAAATGGGTTGGCTGCAGTAAGGGAGGTTGCGATATTCACTAGGCTGCCTGCGGTAACCTTAAAATAGTAATTAGGCCTATTTCGAGACAGTTACATGCCTAACTGTGGCAAGGCTACCGTAGTTGGCCCATCACACACAGCGAACTTCAACAGGCCCATTTGGGCCTATATGATATCTATTTTAGGTTGTTCTTGCCCCCCTCCCCCCACGCATCCGTATTAAACTACATTTTAATATGATGGTGCAAAATCAAGGGTTCACTTTGTCCCTCATCATGTCAGTCTTGACTTTTGAGCCCGACATGTTGGTAGTGAACCAACAAGGAAATTCCGGATTGTTTAGAATAAAACTTAACCTTTTAGGTCACTTAAGTTATGGCAAGAGATATGTACCTAATTGATTAAGTTTGACTAAACTTTGACCATAAATTCTTTCATTTTTATAGTTAGCTTCGGTAGCTTGTCTGTTATTTCTATCAATTTCTATAATTTTAGGTATCTACACAATAAAAGGATGTTATCATGAACATGTTGATCTAAATGGTTCGTGAATCAGAGTTGAAAAGGCTAGTTCTTCTCTCTAGAATTTTCCTCTCAACTTAAAGATGGCTTCCTCTTCATGCCACTTGAGTCAAGTCGAGCTAGAGACCTTACTGATGCATGCATCCTAAATAACATTATTACACTCTACTAAACACTACCATAAAGCAACACTTGTAAATATACGAGGTTATTGTAGCAATGGTGATTGCACCAAGGTCATCTCACAAGGAAAGTGTTGTTCATAATAGTTTGATTAAAACAATTATTAAAGTTGAATGAATGTTATTGAAATGGTAAAATGTGATTAAAATTTAAAAGTAAAATGAGTAGTATTTGTGCAAGATAAATTCAAATTCTTGGAATGGTACCTAGGATTACAGATCAATTTAATTGAAACTTAATTCTCAATTATCCATTGATACAACCTTATAATTTGATTTTTTTATTAATTAGAAATTATCAATTCATTAGTTCTCACATTCATGAATTAACAACAACCAATTACTTCAAAATTAAACTAATTTAACCCTGGAACTTATATTTCTAATTAATTCTTAGGGTGGTTGATTATATAGTTTCAATATCAAATTTCACCTCTGGTCCATCATTCGATATTAAGGGATCAATAGGTGGCCAATCTATCAACCTAACATATAATCCAATGCAAACAACCAATAACAAGGTATATTAATGGAAATATCAAATCAAGTAATTCAATCAAATCTAGTACAATCCTAGGTGTGGGTAATTTAGCTCATCATCATTTCAAAGTAAACATTCATCTCAATATAAATCAAATCCAAATTATACATTGAAATATTAATGTTCATAACAAAACAATAATAATCTAGAAATGAATTAAATAAGAGAACAAGAAAAAACCCCTTTTGAGGTGTCAAGAGTTAAACTTCTTGTTCTTCTTCCTAGCTCAACTTGAATATGATGAAGAACTCCCAAGCTCTCTTCAAACCTTCAACCAATTGTTCCACCCTTGAAAGAATACGTGAAACTCTCTCAAGCCTCCAACTCTTCAATCAAAAACTTTCTCCAAGCCCCTAATCCTCAAAACTAAGAACAAGTTGAACCTCTCTAGCTAAAAAATGGTGTCTCCTCCAATTCCAATCAGCCCCCATATATATTCATCTCCCTCTAATTATTTTAATTCTAAGACAAAAAGAATTCTTTTTCCAACTCACCTCACTCCCATTTGTCCCCCCTTTTTCATTCTTAAATCATTCATCCCATAAAATACCTCACCTTTCAACTATTTTTAAAAAATAAAATTCTTCTTGTCTCTAATCTTGTTCTCCACTAAACATATTAATAATTCAATAAAGATCACATTGACACGGCCAAGTCAGATTAGTCTTGGCTGTGTCTCTCTTTTCCCTCTTGGACATGCCCAAGTCATGAAGCTGTGTCCATTGCTGCCTTTCAAGTACAATTTTCTTGTTGGGAGACATGGGCAGAGACAAGGCCAAGTCATGAGGCCGTGTCCCTTACTGCCTTCAATTCTTTCTTTAGGTGGGAAGTGACATGGCCAGTGACTTGGCCGTGTCACTTGCATGTGTTCACTTCTGTCTCTTTTCTTTAGTTGCTCTTCAGGTGGGACATGGCCAAGACTCTGGCTGTGTGTAATGGCTTAGTCATGTCTTATGAATATGTTCTCTTCTGGTCAAATCTTCTCAAGGACATGACCAAGTTGGTTTCGTCCTAGCTGTGTCATGTGACACGGCCAGTGGCTTGGCCGTGTCTCTTGGGTGAGTCATTGGCTGCTTCTTTTCCTTTTTTTCTTCATGAGTTTCTTGCCTTTGATGAGGGATACAACCAGGCTAGTAAGTGTCTTAGCCACGTCTCAATGTCTTTCCACCAACTTTGAATCCAACAAGTGAATTTAAGCTCCATTTTTGCACTTCAACCTAAATAAAACACTTCAAGCATTATTAAACACAAATTAAAGGAAAAATTAACTAAAACCCAATATAATTACCCTAAAAATACATACATAAATGATCAAAACAAACACATCTCAAGAACAAGCAAGCTTGAGCTATTTTCTGTTAGAAAATCGAGAAGAATCTGCAACCCTTTTGCCGTAGCGGAAAACAAAAATTATCTTTCGATTTATTCCCAGGATCCATGTGATCCATTCAGTTCGATAAAAGAGATTCGAAACTAACCTTTTGTGTAGCTTCAAATCGATTAACAGATGCTGCCTTCTGAAGACGAACACCCTCTATCGAAGTCCACACGAACGTACGCCGGTCTGAGTGCTAGCTCACCAACGGCAGTGGCTGAACCTTTTCAAAAACGAAACTAGGGTTTTTAGGTTTTTCTCTTCTTCTGTTTTCTTTCAAAACGAATAAATGATCAGATCATCATCACTCTAGCCCTTTTAAAACCGTTTAAAAAGACTTTCCTTGTCAAAACCCTAACTGTCCATATCCTATATGGACCCACGTTTTTAATAATTATTATCTAATAATAATTATTATAACAATATTATTATTAATATCTAATAATAATAATAATAATACTAACAACAATAATAAAAATATTATTATTATTATTTAAGTACAGCCTACGTTCTATGTGTGTGACCCGATAGGCTCATATTAACTGGTAGTGTATTTCAATCTCTATTGAAATGCACAAATCATAATTGGCCTCTAGCAAGACATTACGACTACCCAATTAATCATGAGAATCATTATAAATGAAAACCTAAAATAGTACATGCATTAATCCCTTTGTCACACGATATCTAGTTTGAACATAAGTCATAGTAATGTCATACTTATATTGTCCAAACTTATGACTACTCGATCTCCAAGTTAACTGATAAACAAATAAGATTGATCTTATATCAACTTATTTGAGCATGGCCATGCATTTCTCAGTTACACTTATCGAGGGGCCCAGAAGATATCTCTCTCATAGAGAGGGACAAATTCCATCTTGATTGTTCATTTTCCTCTACACAATTTATACCATGTTCAAGCATAACCTTTATAATTATCTAGTTATAGATAACGTTTGATCATGTCAAAACATAATATTCCTTATGTTGGAAACTATGACAATCTCAAGTCTAAGGATTAAATGAAAACTATTATGAGATACACTTATGACATTAAACCATGAAGTGATATCTATGTGGGTCTATCCAATACACTGTTCTCTAACATGTATCCATAATATTGATTTGTATCTTCATACCTATAATCATCTTATGATTATCAAATCAATAATACACTAGTTATATTTATTATTATCTCCATAACAATAATAAACCAGGGATATAATCATTATCATATATAACATGCAAACATAACAATGATAATAAAAACTTCTTTATTAATAACAAAATGAATAACATTAAGGTCCAAATCAATGGCCTAGGGCATATACACTAACAGTCTCCCACTTGCACTAGGCCTAGTCTAACAAATATCTCATGCCCATAGACCTAGTGTGCTGATCATGCTTGACCCGCGAGAGAGGCTTTGTCAATGGATCTGCTATGTTGTCATTTGTGTCAACTTTGCATATCTTGATATCACCTCTATCAATGATGTCTCGAATGAGGTGAAATCGCCTGAGTATATGCTTAGATTTCTGATGGGACCTTGGCTCTTTTGCTTGCGCTATGGCACCATTGTTGTCACAATAGATAGCCATAGGATTAGCAATGCTAGGCACCACTCCAAGCTCAGTGATGAATTTCTTCAGCCAAACTGCTTCCTTAGCTGCATCTGATGCTGCTATATACTCAGCTTCTGTTGTAGAATCTGCTACTGTGCTCTGCTTGGAACTTTTCCAAGTAATGGCTCCACCATTCAATGTGAATACAAAACCTGACTGCGATTTGTAATCATCTACATCAGTTTGGAAACTAGCATCTGTGTAACCATTTACAACTAGCTCATCTTCCAAACCTCCATAAACCAAGAAAGCATCCTTAGTTCTTCTTAGATACTTAAGAATGTTCTTAACAGCTGTCCAGTGACCCTCACCAGGATCAGCTTGATATCTACTTGTTGTGCTCAAAGAATATGAGACATCAGGTCTAGTACATAGCATGGCATACATAATAGATCCAATAGCAGAAGCATAAGGGATCTTATTCATTCTATCTCGCTCATCAGATGTCTTAGGACATTGATTCTTGCTAAGATGAATACCATATGACATAGGCAAAAATCCCTTCTTGGAATCTTGCATGCTGAACCTCTTCAACACTTTGTCAATGTATGTACTTTGACTTAAGCCAATTATCCTTCTAGATCTATCTCTATAGATCCTTATACCAAGGATATATGCAGCCTCACCCAAGTCCTTTATTGAAAAAGAATTCCCTAACCAATCTTTAACCTTTTGTAAAGTGGGGACATCATTTCCAATGATCAATATGTCATCTACATATAGGACTAAGAACACGATAGCACTCCCACTAACCATCTTGTAAACACATGGTTCATCTTCATTTTGAATGAAACCAAAGTTCTTAACTGTTTCATCAAAACAAAGATTCCAGCTTCGAGATGCTTGCTTCAATCCATAAATGGACCTTTGAAGCTTGCAAACCTTCCCAGAATTCTTAGGATTTACAAAACCCTCAGGTTGTGTCATGTACACATCCTCGAGTAAATTTCCGTTAAGGAAAGCGGTTTTGACATCCATTTGCCATATCACATAATCATAGTATGCAGCAATGGCAAGGAGAATCCTAATAGATTTAATCATAGCAACTGGAGAAAATGTTTCATCATAGTCTTTACCATGAGTTTGTTTGAAACCTTTAGCAACCAACCTTGCTTTATAGGTTTGCACATTTCCATCCATGTCAATTTTCTTCTTGAAAACCCATTTGCAACCAATAGTCTTAATACCTTCGGGAGGATCAATTAAGGCCCAAACTTGGTTGTCAAACATGGACTGCATCTCAGAGTTCATGGCTCCAAGCCATTTCTCTGAATCTGGACCTGACACAACTTCAAGATAGGTAGTTGGCTCATCTTGATCTGTGAGCAAAACTTCATGACTTTCAGTCATGAGAAATCCATATCTCTCAGGCTGATGACGTGGTCTATCAGATCTGCGCAGAACTTGTGTAACATTTTCAGTTTCCACAATGGCTTGTGGTTCTGAAACTGTTTCTACAGGCGGTTCAATATCTTCTTGTGGTTCTATAAATTCATCTAATTGAACTGTACTCCCACTAGTTCTTTTAGAAATGAATTCCTTTTCCAAAAAGGTTCCATTTCGAGCAACAAACACTTTGTTCTCAAATGGAATATAGAAATAATATCCTTTAGTTTCCTTAGGATATCCCACAAAGATACATTTAGCAGATTTCAGAGCTAACTTATCTGAAACTGGTCTTTTCACATAAGCTTCACAACCCCAAATCTTAAGAAAAGACAAACTAGGTGTTTTTCCAGTCCATATCTCATATGGCATCTTTTCAACCGCTTTAGATGGTACACGGTTTAAAACAAAAGCAGCTGTCTCCAAGGCATAACCCCAAAACGATAATGGAAGATCTGCTTGACTCATCATAGATCGAACCATATCTAATAAAGTTCGATTTCTTCTTTCAGAAACACCATTCCACTGTGGAGTTCCTGGAGGAGTTAATTGTGAAACAATTCCATAATTTCTTAGATGTTCGTCAAACTCTTGGCTCAAAAATTCACCACCTCGATCAGATCGAAGTGCCTTAATAGTTTTACCAAGTTGATTTTGTACTTCATTTTGAAAAGTTTTGAACATTTCAAAAGCCTCATGCTTATGTTTCATTAGGTGGACATAGCCATACCTACTGAAATCATCAGTAAAAGTAATGAAGTAATTATATCCTCCTCTGGCACTAATGCTTAACGGGCCACATACATCTGTATGTACTAGTCCTAGCAAGTCATTAGCCCTTTCACCTTGTCGGATGAAAGGATTCTTTGTCATTTTGCCAAGTAAACAAGACTCACATTTATCAAATGATTCAAAATCAAATGAATCTAATAATCCATCTTGATGGAGTTTAGAAATGCGTTTCTCATTTATATGGCTAAGACGAGAATGCCATAAAAATGTAGGGTTTAGGTCATTTGGCTTAATTCTCTTAGAGTTTATGTTATAAATATGATTCTTCCTAGAATCATCTAAGTCAAGGACATAAAGGCCATTAAAAGATCTTGCAATACCATAAAGCAAATCATCTTTATCAAAAATAGAACAGGTCTTATTTTTAATTAAAAATGAAAAACCTTCATCATCCAAAACTGAAACTGAAATAAGATTCCTACTTAGAGTAGGAACATAATAGCAATTGTTCAAATTTAACAAAAAGCCATTAGGCATATGAAGTTCATAAGATCCTACAGCTAGTGCAGCAACTCTTGCTTTATTCCCAACTCGTAGGTCAACTTCGCCCCTTTTCAGTGATCTACTCCTTTTGAGTCCCTGCACATTTGTACAAATGTGAGAACCACATGCAGTATCCAATACCCATGAAGTAGAAGCAGATAAGTTAATTTCTATAACATATATACCTGAAGATGTAGTTGCACTACCCTTCAATTTCTTCAATTCAGCCAAATAAAGTGGGCAATTTATTTTCCAATGCCCAGGCTCCTTGCAATGGTGACAAGTTCCTTCCTTAGGAACAGGTGCCTTGGGTTCTTTTGGCTTGGGCTGACCCTTAGGCTTTGTAGCAACTGTTGCTTTACCCTTTGCCTTGCCTTTCTTCTTCATAGGCTTACCCTTTTTGACATTCAATACATGGGTAGCCTTAGTGGGCCTTTTGATATTCCCTTCAGCAGTTTTGAGCATACCATGTAGCTCAGGAATGGACTTTTCCATGTTGTTCATATTATAGTTCATAACAAAATGTGAAAAACTGCTGGGCAAAGAATGAAGGATCAAATCCGTGGAGAGTTCTAAAATCAAGGGATATCCAAGTCGGGCAAGGTGATCAATGTAGCCCTTCATTTTCAAAACATGAGCGCTAACCGATTCACCCTCTGACATCTTGCAGTCAAATAATGCAACAGCAGTGTCAAATCTATCCTGCCTAGCTTGCTGTTGGAAAGCTTGTTTGAGATGGACACTCATCTCATAAGCCTCCAAGTGTTCCAGATCCTTCTAAAGTTCTGGACACATAGTAGCAAGCATAAGACATCCAATGTCATTGGAATCATCCATATGCTTCTTATGCTTGTTCTTATCAGCATTAGAAGCATTAGCAGGAGGTGGCTCAGGGACAGCTTCATCAAGCACATAGGACTTCTTTTCTTGTTTGAGAACAATTCTCAGGTTCCTAAACCAATCAACAAAATTAGTCCTATTCTCTTTCAGTTTTTCCTTCTCAAGGATGGATCACAGTGATAAAGTGGAGTTATTGTTGGTAGCCATTTCAATCTACAAAATATGCAAATTTTAATTAATAAAAGGTGATAAGTAATTAAAATCCCACTAAAATATAACCCTCAATCATCACAATGACATTTTAGTGGGCTAAGATCCAATTTTTACTTAATATTAAGTCAGCTTTGGCATGACACTTAAAATCAAGTTATTATGGTAGGTAACCCCTTACCAATTACATCACATGTAACTCTTAGATAATATGGGATCATGACATCATATGTCATAGCATGTTATACCCCATCTAATGCCTTAGGCCCAAAACCATTTTGATAGCCTAATTAAGTCTAACCAATTTTAAACGCATGAGCAGCACCATTACTCATCATATCTTACTAGGATAACCTAAAGTACTTTGCTTTGGCAAAATCTACATTTAGGTGATCTTAGCCTTGATAAGTGTTTAAGATATGGATGGCATTAAAACTTAGATTAATAGTGAGGGTTCATTCCATTTAATTTTGAAAACATGTTAAAATTAACATTTATATATCACATCATATATGCATATATAAACTATCAAACATGACATCTCATAGATATTCGATAAAAATAAACGTGACATAGTATGACCAAACTAGATATGATCTTCATGAGACCAAATGAAGATCATATAGGCAACCCTAGGTGAAAAGAAAACCTATCTATTACAACATTTGCAATAGTACATTTCTTCATATCTTGAAAGGCAACTTCATCTCCATGGAATTTTTTATCTTCTTCTCCAGGCTTGAGTCTTCATTATTACATTAATAATAAAAACTAAATACTAAACTAGTAATAATAAAGTTACAAAAATAAACGACACGCAGGCCGTATTTACAATCCATAGATATGAATAAACAATCACATAGATCATAAGGCCATACTATGCACCATTCCAAGACATCAAATAATCATAGCATATTTCATATAAACATCTTAAAATCACCAAATAAGTTGACATTCATAATGTCACCGGAACGAACTATAAGGCGCTGCGCACATGGCGGTTCAGCTGGCCGGTCAGCGGGCGGGGTTCCGAAGGGGCAGCACCCCTGGGCGGGGTCGAGGGGCAGCGCCCCTCGAAGCTAAACAGAATCATTAATCCAATTAATTATATTCTGTCAAAACCCTTATTCTGTCAATCATATTAAACAGAATATAATAGCAATCTATTAATCATATTAACAGAGAACTATTACAAGAAACCTTAGAAAAACGATTTACTCAATAATCATATTAATCAGAATCGAAATCTATGTATACATTCAATATGAATAAACGAATTGAATTAATCATATTAACCCTAATTCGAAACCATAACAGATTGTATACCAACCCTAATTCGACTTCACAGAATTGTATCTTATACAATTGGTCATCTTTGACATCATATATCAACAACGATTTAGGTTATATCTCATATAACAGATTCGAATCATCATCAAATGACAAAACGAATCCAATCAAGCCATTCGAAAAACAATAGATCACATCAACACATCAACATAGCATATTTCGAATTAAATGGAATCAACAAGGGGCTCTGATACCACTGTTAGAAAATCGAGAAGAATCTGCAACCCTTTTGCCGCAGCGGAAAACAAAAATTATCTTTCGATTTATTCCCAGGATCCATGTGATCCATTCAGTTCGATAAAAGAGATTCGAAACTAACCTTTTGTGTAGCTTCAAATCGATTAACAGATGCTGCCTTCTGAAGACGAACACCCTCTATCGAAGTCCACACGAATGTACGCCGGTCTGAGTGCTAGTTCACCAACGGCAGTGGCTGAACCTTTTCAAAAATGAAACTAGGGTTTTTAGGTTTTTCTCTTCTTCCGTTTTCTTTCAAAACGAATAAATGATCAGATCATCATCACTCTAGCCCTTTTAAAACCGTTTAAAAAGACTTTCCTTGTCAAAACCCTAACTGTCCATATCCTATATGGACCCACGTTTTTAATAATTATTATCTAATAATAATTATTATAACAATATTATTATTAATATCTAATAATAATAATAATACTAACAACAATAATAAAAATATAATTATTATTATTTAAGTACAGCTTACGTTCTATGTGTGTGACCCGATAGGCTCATATTAACTGGTAGTGCATTTCAATCTCTATTGAAGTGCACAAATCATAATTGGCCTCTAGCAAGACATTACTACTACCCAATTAATCATGAGAATCATTATAAATGAAAACCTGAAATAGTACATGCATTAATCCCTTTGTCACACGATATCTAGTTTGAACATAAGTCATAGTAATGTCATACTTATATTGTCCAAACTTATGATTACTCGATCTCCAAGTTAACTGATAAACAAATAAGATTGATCTTATATCAACTTATTTGAGCATGGCCATGCATTTCTCAGTTACACTTATCGAGGGGCCCAGAAGATATCTCTCTCATAGAGAGGGACAAATTCCATCTTGATTGTTCATTTTCCTCTACACAATTTATACCATGTTCAAGCATAACCTTTATAATTATCTAGTTACAGATAACGTTTGATCATGTCAAAACATAATATTCCTTATGTTGGAAACTATGACAATCTCAAGTCAAAGGATTAAATGAAAACTATTATGAGATACACTTATGACATTAAACCATGAAGTGATATCTATGTGGGTCTATCCAATACACTGTTCTCTAACATGTATCCATAATATTGATTTGTATCTTCATACCTATAATCATCTTATGATTATCAAATCAATATTGCACTAGTTATATTTATTATTATCTCCATAACAATAATAAACCAGGGATATAATCATTATTATATATAACATGCAAACATAACAATGATAATAAAAACTTCTTTATTAATAACAAAATGAATAACATTAAGGTCCAAATCAATGGCCTAGGGCATATACACTAACATTTTCAACTTTACTCTTTTTTGTAAAATTGTAATTTAGTCCTTGTATTTATACCAAATTGCAGTTTAGTCCCTATAGGCTTAGGAGTCTGCATGTTCATCCTTATGTTGCCTTAAATGCTTTTACTTTAATCCTTACTTTTTTTTTTTGTTTGCATCTAGGGCTGTTTGGTATGGAAAATTTAAACTTTTCTATACCTACAAACAAAAATGCCATTTCTTATTCCATTTTCAAATAAAGTAGAATTAGCATACATAAAGCATACCCACAACAAAATTAGGCTTATAAGCACTGTATCATCATTTATAATGAAATTTGCAATTTTTATTTTTATTTTCAAGACAACAACCGTAAGAATTAGAGGGGGCAAGGAAATTTATCAGACCAAAATAATCCTAAGGAGGTGGCTTGATTGATCAAACCAACTAGATTTTTGGATTTCTTGTTTTTAGACACTTCTATTCCCAGGAATGTACCTTTACTAAAGGTTTTAGTGGAGAGATGATGGGATACTACTCATACTGTAATGTCTAAAATTTTTAAACAATGATTTTCTAAATTATACCGATATTGGACTGATATTATGTTGAAAGTGAACCGAGTATTTGAAATAGATGGAAAAATAAGATAGGATAAGCCTTTAAAAGTTGAAAGTTAAATATGAATATAGAATTAATCAATATTTTTGAGAAAGCATCTTTAAGCAGTAAAATTTTACAAAAATGCCCTTATGACCCTAGAATTGAATTTTATTGAATATGGGATGAGAGATATGGGTAATAGAGATCTAAATTAATTAAAGTAATTATATTTATGATTTTACAGAATTAAGAGTCAGATTTAGAAATAATTAAAGAAAGTAGGTGTATCGAACTTTCGGTATGAGCATTACATAGTATAAAAACCCTACCTAATGTATACATGAGAGAGTTGAATTTTTTCTTCTTCTTCCCCATCCAAACTGAATTTCTTTCCATCACCACCAACATATTTCTTTCTTCTTTCTTTTTCCATCACTATACATGAAAATGAAGAAACCTTTACTTATAACTCAAAATTTTTAAGAGAATTCACTAGTTTATGTGAAAATTACCAAGATTATTACCATATAGAACTAAAGGGAAAAGAGAAAGAAGGAGGAAGAGCTACTTGAAAGGAGGTTTGTGCTTGTGTATTGATAATTTGCTATCATTTAGTTTTCTTGGATTTTTAATGCTTATGGAATTTATTTGAACTATATTAATTAAATTAATTGTAAAAAAAATAGATTGATTGAAATTTTTTGTACAAAGAGTTGGTATGGGACTTTTTGAATAAAGGAATTGATTATTAACTTTAAAGTGTAAGATATCAAATGTGATGTATAATTTTTAGCTTAAAAATTATGTTTAAAACAACTTTTGATTCATAAAAAAATAATTTAGAGTTTCGGCAAATTTAGGGTTTAGAATTGGATATGGAATTAATTAGTGAAGAAATTGAATATGAATTTATTAGTGAGCGGAATTAAGTGTATTTGTGTAGTTTTTAACTTAAAATTATGTTTAAGGAAAATTTTGAGCTAACAAAGTATTGAATTTAGGGTTATGGAAAATTAAGGTTTTGGAAAAGTTTAGAGTTTTGATAGAAAAGTGATTGTATATTGCATATTTGATAAATATGTTTTAAGAGGAATATATGTTTAGTTGAAATTGAATTATAATTGCATCAAGTGTATTGCCAATGTTGCAAAACAATTGAATGATAAAGAAAGGAATGGTTGTTTTAAAGAAATGTTTTTAGTTAAAATTGTTATTCTAATTATGTAATTGAATAAAAAGAAAATAAAGAAGTTTTTACTTAAAAGTAATGCTTTGACAAAATTGACAAAATTGAAAAATTTATTGAAATGAGAAAAATAATTAAAGTCCCCAAATATACTATTGAAAAACTTAGTTATTAGATTGAATAACTAGCCAGAGGGAGGATGTCCATAGTATTAGTGGACACTTTTTGTCATATTGATAGTGGATACTTTATGCTATTAGTGGATATTTTGTGTCGCCGGTGATAGTGGGCACTCATGCCATCAGTGACCTATTGGCCATATTCTCTACAGTGGGCATTTACTTGCAATTAGTAACCCATTATCCAAATTTAGAAATTTAAAATCAGCATATGAGGGAAAAAGAAAAAATGAAATTTAATGAAAATGAGTAATGTGTAATGTAATTAATTACAAGAATTGTGAGAAAAAGTGAATGTGAAATGGAACTTTTATCTTAATTAATAATATTATAACAAATAACTACAAAGTGATTATTTCTTTTAAATTAATTTAAATTTTAGAGCTTATTATCAATTAGATAAGTAATTTGAATTTAATTGATTAAGTTATTTATTTATTTATTTTATGTTAAAAGTTACGATTTTATTTTCATTTACAATTGTAATTATTTTTTTTATATTACAATTTTTGGAAAATTATGAATACACAAACACTACTAAGCAATAGCTTATCGTGTTAGATTTATTTCTGACTAGCAGATCAGACGAGTAGAATAGATCCAGCATATGGAGATTTTAGAGTCTCAAGATTAACTGCATCTTAGAAGGTGTTGAATGAAGGATTTTGTATTTTGTATTTTATTCTATTCACATAGCAATGTTTTAAATTTTAAATGACAGTTGTATAATTATGAGTAACCTAGAGATTTTTTATACTTTATAGTTGTGGGTTATACTTTGTAAATTTGGCTTGGGTTATAACTTTATAGTAAATTATGATAATTATGGAGAATATTTAATATGCAAACATATTGATAAAGGTAAAGTTATTTGAACTAAATTGTGGTTGATTATTGATGAATTGTTGAGACTGGAGTTGAGACTGAATCAGAGGATATTAGAAGTGTATTCTTCTGCAGATTGTGTTTGATTGGAGAAGATGTTGGCAGTGACAATTTCAGGGGATACTCTGCTGAAATTTTTATTGACATTATGTTTAATGTTTATTAAATATTGAATCTAAAGTATATAGACATTATGTGGCATCTCCTGATAGTTCTTAATAGGATTGTCAGGGGGTGTTATATTTGGTGGTATCTGAGCCAGGTTTAGGCGATTATGTTATGTGGGGATTATGGGGGAAAAGTGAAATTCAACTGTCATTGCTATGTGAACTATATAAGTGGATAAGTATTCTGATGCAGTTGATCTTTTATATGTTTATAGGTATAGGATGGCTTATGGATCTCATAAGGGTACGGAGGAAGAAGCTACATCCTCACATAGTTAGGCCTGTGTGGGGAACCAACAGTCAGCCGAACCCTCTATAAAGCAAGTCCCATTAGATCCCCAGTTTACAGATAGGGGTAGTTTCTCTAGCATAGCCACAGCCGCCAGTACCTTAGAGACCTCCATTGGAGAGAATTAGGAAGTTAGGAGCATAAGATTTTAAAGCTAGGGTTACAGAAGACTCTTTGGTAGCAGAGTATTGGTTGGATAAGATTGTGAGTGTTTTTGATCTACTTCATTATACTGATGAGGAGAGGCTAGAGTGCTTAGTTTTTTTGCTGCAGGAACAAGCTTATGACTGGTGGCATATAAAACAAAAAACTACTCTAGCTAACAGCCTCACTTAGGCATTTTTCTAGGAAGTGTTTAAGAAGAAATATATCAGTGAAATTTATATAGAGGAAAAACCTAGAGAGTTTTTATACTTGAAGTAGAGGCAGCTATATGTATCAGAATATGAGAGATGGTTTATGTCACATCCGCCTACTACATTTATACAGTGTAGACACGTGCATAGCGAGAGTAGGGAAAAGGAGAAGATAATTCTTGATAACAGCCCTAGATAAGGTTGTATGACAAAAGGGACATAATTGTAATTTTTAATAAAGTTGGGGACGTAGATGTAATTTCAAAGAAAGTTGCACCGGATATTCTTAATAGTGCATATAACAGATTTCAAAAATGGAATGTAGAGAAAAACCGGATCGCAACGACGTGTAACGGTTTTTCCAGGAAATGTCCCGTTAAAGAAAAATGAAGAAATGTTGCCTAAGGGCATTTTGGTCATTATCAATTAAAGTTATACATGAATTTAGGGTAGGAAATAAAGACGTGAGCACGTAGAGAATGGCGAGAGGTTAAATATGAAATGATCGTCAGTGGAAACGAAGCCGGAGAAAACCCGAGCAAAAATAGGACCTAAAGGGAATTTTGTAAAAAGTTGAGGGCTTATCGGTAATTTTTTTAAAATGACTTAGAAACCTAAAATAGACCTTATAAATAGAAAGTAGAGGTCGAGAGGATCAAAACTATATATAGTTTGACTCATGGAACTATACGGTTTAAAAGATATGATCGATTAATCGCCGGAACGTAATGTGGCTCGGTTTCGTGTCGGGACCGGATGAGTAACCCGGGACAACTTTATGAGATCCAATGGGAAGAGAGACAAGTGGAAAGAAGTAAAGGAAAAAGGAAGTTATAAAAATCAAAGGTTGGCCAATCAAAAGAAAACATTTAGCATATGTAATAAATGTGTAATAAATGAAGAAAGAGAAAAAGTGGACAAGTGGGCAAGGTGATCATCATTTCCTTTGTCTATAAATATATGTGATATGAAGAGCAAATTCTCTCTTTTTCCACTCACCAAATTCGGCCCAAACATTTGAAAATACCAAGGGACTTCCAAGTTTCTTCAAACTTTGATTTTTAAGGTAAGTTCTAAGGTTTTTAAGTGTGTAGACTTTAATTTTAGTATTAGTTTTAGGTAGTTATATATTTATTGGAAGATTGGGAATTAGAGTCTTATATGGAATTGAAAAAAAAAATAATATTAAGTAAGTGATGAGATTAATTGATTAAATGGAAGAATCAAGATGTAGAAAGATTAATAAGGTTGGATTAGGGGTTTCGGTTGGAAAAGAAATAGAGGATAATTTATTATTTTGAAATTCTAAGGTTTATGTTGTATCTTGAATTGATTGAAGGAGAAATAAAGAATTAAAGAAGGAGAAGAAGGAAAAGCCAAGAGGAGTTAAAGAAATAAGGTTTGGTACTTTACTTTTGAATAATAAATTTTGGTTTGATGTTTTACAAACTTTGGTTTATGAAAGTTTTGTTGTTGATGCTTAAATATATTGATTTGAGTTAAACATGTAAAAGTTGTCAAAGGGAAGTGTTTGAATCTTCACTTTACCATTCAAGAAGCCTTAATATTGATTTGCAAAAGAAAAATAAACTATCCTATGCATTTTATGTGTTTGGGCCGAAATGGTCCCAAAAAGACAGCTTTCTGGACCTTTTTGTGGAAATCGTTTGAGGCAGCAAATGAATGAATTTTTCAACGAAATTTGACATGCAATTATTCAACATATAAAACAAGTTTTCTGTAAAATTTTAGCTAAAAATAAGATCATTTACTTGGTCAAATGCATGACTGAAGTGGACTGAAATTTTGACGAAAACCCAGATTTTACTATTCATTCGGTCATGCCATTTTGCGTTGCCGATTTGTCTCGCCGCAACACTATTCATTTGGTCAATTTGTGATATTTTGAGAAATGCTTTGAAATGTTTGATGTGTTTATTGTGGATGTTAAATATGCGAAAAAGGGGAATGGTTTGACTAAAGAATGTGTTGCGCGGCATAAATGGCAAAGTGCGATGGGAATTTAAAATGATTTCGCGAGTCATCCTAAAATGAGGTTTGAGACTTAAATTGAATCATTTAAAGCTTTTTGCTCTACTGGATAGTGGGAGTGGTAGATAAGGGTATGGTGCACTATACTAACTTATGCAGTACTGCTTGATATTGTGATTGAATTGATATGATCTGAACTCAATGGTGAAGGCCATTGGGGGCCAATGGTGAGGGCCATTGGTTATAACCAGGATGGTGAGGGCCATTCCTGTGATCTGATATCGGTGGTGAGGGCCACCTATGTTACAGTGGTGAGGGCCACTGCCTTATCACTATGGTTCCCTATATACCAGTAGAGCCTGAATCAAAGACATATTATTTTTCGTTAAACTATATAATGCCAATGAGTTTGAATTATGATTTTACATTATTGAAAGCATATTACCCTGAATGTACAATAATTTCTATTGGTTTAAGGTTGGTTAAATTATGATTTCATTATTTCCTTTGATTTTGAATACTTTCATATACTACTTTTATTTTTATTGGTAAAGTACCCACTGAGCGACAACGCTCAGCGAGTTAAGTTTTCCTTGACTCGTAGGTTTGGAGCAGTAGATAAATCTTGGGGAAGCAACGACCAGACCACAGCAAATCTCAGGGGTAGATCTTTTAGTTCCATTATGAGTTGATAGTTGTGGCATGTATATGAATAAATATAAAAGAGATTTTCTATGTTATAATTGTATGTTAGTAGTATGTAATAATCATAAATCTTTACTTTATGTTATATTAGAAGTGTGAACTCTTCGTGCAGGTTTGTAGTTGAGGGTATAAGGTGGATTCATTGGGAGTGCATTAAATTGGATGGTATTCTTATTCACATTGGTATGTGTAAAATGTTTTCAAAAATCAGAAAAACAAGTTTTGACGACACTTGGGATCCGAATTTCTAGGCGGAACTATGGCAAAATTTCTGTAAAAATCAGAACTAAAATTTGACTAAGTAAATTGGTAGCAACAATTAGGATAGTATGGCACCTCTACTCAGCTTACACATGTAGGTTGGGAAGGGGTGTTACAATTTGTGGTATTAGAGCTAAGGTTTAGCCGCTTCTGGGTAATCCAACATAGGAGGATGTACGTTTTATGTCGGGAGTGGCCATTACCGACATAAAACGAGATATCCTGTAGTAAATAAGAGATTGTACGATTTCATGGAGTCCTAAATTTTGCAATGTATATAAGGGCTTCTTAATATTGTAAAACTTTGTGTTTGGGAAATAAATAAAAGTTGTGTTGTATATGTGTTAATTAAGAATTTTATATTTATATACATGCCACCTAGGGTAAGATAATGCTGTTGGTCTGGGTCGTTAATAATGATGGGATGGTATATGTTTACTCTTTAGATGTCGCAAGCAGCGCAGCGTGATATAGAGGAGGAGGTCGAGTCTCAGGCCTCCCGAGTTGTAGAAATGCGTGTATCTGAGACATCAGCGTCGGAGCAATCACCCGCTGATGCTCCTATTCCCAATGAAATGTTGCAACAAATGGCTGCCGTATTTCGGCAGATAGCCGGCGTTGCCCCAGCACCACCCCCAGCGCCAGCACCCATACTAGTACCTGCTGTAGGAGGGGAAAGGAAACCCCCAATAGAAAAGATAAGAAAGTATGGTGCGAAGGAGTTTAAGGCTCGAAGGGACGATGATTCTTCAACAGCCGAGTATTGGCTGGAAGGAACAATACGAGCCTTAGATCAGTTACAGTGTACGCCAGAAGAGCGAGTGATATGTGCTACTTCTTTATTAGTGGAAGAAGCATATATATGGTGGGACACAGTTCACCAACGAGTTTCACCGGAACAGAGAACATGGGATTTCTTTGTGAATGAGTTCAAGAGGAAGTTTATATCGGAGGCATACCTAGATGCCAAGAAAAAGGAGTTTCTACACTTAAAGCAAGGTCGACTGACCGTTGCTGAGTACGAGAGGGAATTTACTAGGCTGAGTAGGTATGCCAAGAAGACAATTGAAGACGAACATGATAGATGTAAGCAGTTCCAGGATGGATTGAATAATGAGATTAGGATGCAGCTAATTGCTGCTAATATCAAAGAATTTTCCGAGTTGGTCAATAGGGCTCTAGAAGTAGAGCAATGTCAGTCTGACGAGCAGAATAGATGACAGAAGATGAAACAGAAGAGAGGTACCCAGAACTATTCGGGAACCTACCAATCATCAGGGAAACGATTCCGAGGCAGTGGTTCCACGGGAGACGGTCAACGTCGAGGTTACAGTCAGGGATCAATTCGCGGTGGCTTAAGTCAAACTACCTCAGTCGCTAGTACGGGACGATCTGGAAGAGAACAAGGAAGAGGATTCAGCCGAAGCGGAGGTAACTTCTTTATCGGTCCGAGAGGTATTGAAGGCGAAAATAATAATCCACGCTGTGATCAATGCGGACGCCGTCACACGGGAGAATGTTGGGGTCGGACATTTGCATGTTATATATGTGGATCTTTAGACCACCTTATGCGAGAGTGTCCCCAGCGAATGCAGAATCTACCTAGGGATACTGAGAGATCGCAAGCGGCAGCAGGTCGAGGCCGAGGCAGAGGAAGGAGCGAAAATCCGTCGCGTGTGCAATCTGAAACAGTGAATCGACCAGAAGCAAGGGCTCCTGCTAGAATGTATGCTATGAGGGGGCGAGAAGACGAAGAAGCGCTAGATGTGATTGCAGGTCAGTTGTCTATGTTTGGGGATCCGCTTTACGTTTTAATAGATCCAGGTTCTTCACACTCATATATATGCACGAAAAATGAAAAACTTGAGGACCTAAAGGTAGAACTAGAGAAAGAAGGAATATTAGTTACTAACCCATTAGGAAATGAGGTGATTACTAGGAAGGTAGTGAAAGATTGCCCAATAGAGATACATGGACATATCTTTTGGGGAGATTTATTTGAACTACCATTTCAAGAATTCGATGCTATTCTTGGGATGGATTGGTTGGCCAAGCACGATGCACTAGTTGACTGTAAACGGAAGAGAGTTACCTTGCATACTGCAGACGGTGACGAAGTGACCCTAGTAGGAAAAAGGAAGGACTATCTAACTAACATTATTTCTGCCATGACGGCTAAGAGGTTAGTGCAAAAAGGTTGCGAGGCATACCTGGTATGTGCATTAGTAGCGAAAGAAGAGGCACCAAAGTTACAAGATATACCTACTGTATGCGATTTTCCCGACGTATTTCCTGATGATTTACCCGGATTACCACCTAAACGAGAGGTGGAATTCATCATAGACGTGTACCCGGGAGCTGCACCAGTATCCATCGCACCTTACCGAATGGCGCCAGCAGAGCTAAAAGAATTAAAGGTACAGCTACAGGAACTTTTAGACAAGGGGTTCATAAGGCCAAGCGTATCACCATGGGGAGCACCAGTATTGTTCGTGAAAAAGAAAGACGGATCCTTAAGGTTGTGTGTAGATTACCGTCAACTTAATAAGCTGACCATCAAAAACAAGTATCCGTTACCTCGCATAGATGATTTGTTTGATCAACTCAAAGGTGTTGGAGTCTTTTCAAAAATTGATCTACGATCGGGTTATCATCAATTGGGAATTAAAGGTGAAGACATACCAAAAACTGCATTCAGAACTCGTTATGGACATTATGAATTCATTGTTATGCCTTTCGGATTAACGAACGCACCTGCAGTATTCATGGATCTGATGAATAGAATCTTCCACCCGTATTTGGATCAGTTCGTGGTGGTATTTATTGACGACATATTGGTGTATTCAAAGAATCGAGAGGATCATGATCGTCACCTTAGAATTGTTTTGCAAACCCTGCGTGAGAAGCAGTTATACGCTAAGTTCAGCAAATGCGAATTTTGGTTGGAAGAAGTAGCTTTCTTGGGACATATTGTATCGGCAGAAGGAATAAGGGTCGATCCCAAGAAAATAGAAGCAGTATTGGAATGGAAGTCACCTAAGACAGTAACGGAAGTCCGTAGTTTCTTGGGATTAGTAGGATATTATCGGAGATTCGTTAAAAGGGTTTTCCATGATTGCCGTACCTATGACCAAGCTACTTCAGAAGAATGCCAAATTCCAGTGGACCGACGCTTGTCAAGGGAGCTTTGAAAAGCTGAAACAAAAACTTACTGAAGCACCTATTCTTACACAACCAGAATCAGGAAAAGATTTTGTGATTTATAGTGATGCATCCCATATCGGGTTAGGTTATGTATTGATGCAGGAAGGCAAAGTCATTGCGTATGTCTCTCGACAGCTCAAGCCACATGAAAAGAATTATCCTACGCATGACTTAGAGCTAGCAGCGATTGTTTTGGCTTTCAAGATGTGGAGGCATTACTTATACGGGGAAAAATGTTACATCTTTACGGATCATCAAAGCCTGAAATATTTGCCCACGCAGAAAGATTTAAACCTGCGACAGCGAAAATGGATGCAATGGTTAGCCAACTACGACTATACGATTAATTATCACCCGGGCAAAGCGAATGTCGTAGCAGATGCACTTAGTAAGAAGTCAATGCAAGCGCTAAGTGCTATGAGGGTAACGTTAAAACCTACAGAAGATGGAGCTATCTTTGCAGAAATGCACGTGCGACCTAACTTACATCAACAGATACGTGAGGCTCAGAAGGAAGATGAACAAGTGAAGAAGTGGAGTCAACAGGCACAGGAGAACTCTTCAGAAGACTATCAAATTCGTTCTGATGGTATTCTCTACTACAAGAAGAGAATGGTGGTACCTAAGTCCAAGGAGCTAAAGAAACAGATTTTGCAAGAAGCTCATAACAGTTCTTATACAATGCATCCAGGAGTAACGAAAATGTATCGGGACTTGAAGGAGTATTATTGGTGGCCAGGAATGAAAAGGGATATCGTTGATCATGTAACGAAGTGTCTAACCTGTTAGCAAGTGAAGGCGGAACATCAACTACCCTCAGGGCTACTACAACCTATTACGATTCCAACCTGGAAATGGGATCGTATTACTATGGATTTTGTCACAGGATTGCCTATGACAAGGGACAAACATGATGCGATTTGGGTAATCATAGACCGGCTTACTAAGTCCGCTCATTTCATACCAGTACGTGTGGATTACTCGCTAGACAAGTTGGCAGACTTGTATATCAAAGAGATTATACGTCTCCATGGAGTTCCAACTTCGATCATATCCGATCGAGACCCACGTTTTACGTCAAATTTTTGGCAGAAGTTACAAACAGCCCTTGGAACTCGAACTTACCACAGCACATCATTTCATCCCCAGACAGACGGACAGTCGGAAAGAGTGATTCAAATTTTAGAAGATATGTTGAGGGCGTGCGTTTTAGAATTTAAAGGTAGTTGGGACAAACACCTAAGCTTAATGGAATTCGCGTACAACAACAGTTATCAATCCAGCATACAAATGGCACCTTACGAAGCACTGTATGGTCGAAAATGCAGAACTCCAGTTTACTGGACAGAATTGAGTGAGGAAAAGATGTTGGGGCCAGACATAGTTAAGGAAACTGAAGAGAAGGTAGAAATCATTCGAGACCGATTAAAAGCAGCAGCGGACCGGCAAAAATCATACGCGGATCTAAAAAGGAAAGACATACAGTTTGAGGTAGGTGACAGAGTGTTCCTCAAAGTCTCTCCTTGGAAGAAAGTGTTACGATTTAAACAAAAAGGCAAGCTAAGCCCTAGATTCATCGGACCATATGAAATTATTAAACAGGTAGGTCCGGTAGCTTACCAGTTGGCGTTACCACCTGAATTAAATAAAATACATGATGTTTTCCATGTTTCGATGCTAAGGAGGTATCGTTCAGATCCAACCCACGTCATACAAGTTCAAGATATTGAGATTCAGCCTGAAATGACATATGAGGAAGAGCCGGTAGAGATCCTAGCACGTGAAATCAAAGAGTTGCGAAATAAGAAGATTCCATTGGTCAAAGTGCTTTGGAGGAATCACAAAGTAGAAGAAGCTACATGGGAACGCGAAGAAACTATGAAGAAGCAATACCCATATTTGTTTTCACTTGATGAGCTTCGGGACGAAGCTTAAATTAATGAGGAAGGAACTGTCACATCCGCCTACTGCATTTATGCAGTGTAGACACGTGCATAGTGAGAGTAGGGAAAAGGAGAAGATAATTCTTAATAACAGCCCTAGATAAGGTTGTATGACAAAAGGGACATAATTGTAATTTTTAATAAAGTTGGGGACGTAGATGTAATTTCAAAGAAAGTTGCACCGGATATTCTTAATAGTGCATATAACAGATTTCAAAAATGGAATGTAGAGAAAAACCGGATCGCAACGACGTGTAACGGTTTTTCCAGGAAATGTCCCGTTAAAGAAAAATGAAGAAATGTTGCCTAAGGGCATTTTGGTCATTATCAATTAAAGTTATACATGAATTTAGGGTAGGAAATAAAGACGTGAGCACGTAGAGAATGGCGAGAGGTTAAATATGAAATGATCGTCAGTGGAAACGAAGCCGGAGAAAACCCGAGCAAAAATAGGACCTAAAGGGAATTTTGTAAAAAGTTGAGGGCTTATCGGTAATTTTTTTAAAATGACTTAGAAACCTAAAATAGACCTTATAAATAGAAAGTAGAGGTCGAGAGGATCAAAACTATATATAGTTTGACTCATGGAACTATACGGTTTAAAAGATATGATCGATTAATCGCCGGAACGTAATGTGGCTCGGTTTCGTGTCGGGACCGGATGAGTAACCCGGGACAACTTTATGAGATCCAATGGGAAGAGAGACAAGTGGAAAGAAGTAAAGGAAAAAGGAAGTTATAAAAATCAAAGGTTGGCCAATCAAAAGAAAACATTTAGCATATGTAATAAATGTGTAATAAATGAAGAAAGAGAAAAAGTGGACAAGTGGGCAAGGTGATCATCATTTCCTTTGTCTATAAATATATGTGATATGAAGAGCAAATTCTCTCTTTTTCCACTCACCAAATTCGGCCCAAACATTTGAAAATACCAAGGGACTTCCAAGTTTCTTCAAACTTTGATTTTTAAGGTAAGTTCTAAGGTTTTTAAGTGTGTAGACTTTAATTTTAGTATTAGTTTTAGGTAGTTATATATTTATTGGAAGATTGGGAATTAGAGTCTTATATGGAATTGAAAAAAAAAATAATATTATTAAGTAAGTGATGAGATTAATTGATTAAATGGAAGAATCAAGATGTAGAAAGATTAATAAGGTTGGATTAGGGGTTTCGGTTGGAAAAGAAATAGAGGATAATTTATTATTTTGAAATTCTAAGGTTTATGTTGTATCTTGAATTGATTGAAGGAGAAATAAAGAATTAAAGAAGGAGAAGAAGGAAAAGCCAAGAGGAGTTAAAGAAATAAGGTTTGGTACTTTACTTTTGAATAATAAATTTTGGTTTGATGTTTTACAAACTTTGGTTTATGAAAGTTTTGTTGTTGATGCTTAAATATATTGATTTGAGTTAAACATGTAAAAGTTGTCAAAGGGAAGTGTTTGAATCTTCACTTTACCATTCAAGAAGCCTTAATATTGATTTGCAAAAGAAAAATAAACTATCCTATGCATTTTATGTGTTTGGGCCGAAATGGTCCCAAAAAGACAGCTTTCTGGACCTTTTTGTGGAAATCGTTTGAGGCAGCAAATGAATGAATTTTTCAACGAAATTTGACATGCAATTATTCAACATATAAAACAAGTTTTCTGTAAAATTTTAGCTAAAAATAAGATCATTTACTTGGTCAAATGCATGACTGAAGTGGACTGAAATTTTGACGAAAACCCAGATTTTACTATTCATTCGGTCATGCCATTTTGCGTTGCCGATTTGTCTCGCCGCAACACTATTCATTTGGTCAATTTGTGATATTTTGAGAAATGCTTTGAAATGTTTGATGTGTTTATTGTGGATGTTAAATATGCGAAAAAGGGGAATGGTTTGACTAAAGAATGTGTTGCGCGGCATAAATGGCAAAGT
Source organism: Garcia nutans (assembly GCA_947685225.1). NCBI lineage: Eukaryota > Viridiplantae > Streptophyta > Magnoliopsida > Malpighiales > Euphorbiaceae > Garcia > Garcia nutans. Next base: position 35,446,305 of record CANTUV010000013.1, read on the forward strand.
GCGATGGGAATTTAAAATGATTTCGCGAGTCATCCTAAAATGAGGTTTGAGACTTAAATTGAATCATTTAAAGCTTTTTGCTCTACTGGATAGTGGGAGTGGTAGATAAGGGTATGGTGCACTATACTAACTTATGCAGTACTGCTTGATATTGTGATTGAATTGATATGATCTGAACTCAATGGTGAAGGCCATTGGGGGCCAATGGTGAGGGCCATTGGTTATAACCAGGATGGTGAGGGCCATTCCTGTGATCTGATATCGGTGGTGAGGGCCACCTATGTTACAGTGGTGAGGGCCACTGCCTTATCACTATGGTTCCCTATATACCAGTAGAGCCTGAATCAAAGACATATTATTTTTCGTTAAACTATATAATGCCAATGAGTTTGAATTATGATTTTACATTATTGAAAGCATATTACCCTGAATGTACAATAATTTCTATTGGTTTAAGGTTGGTTAAATTATGATTTCATTATTTCCTTTGATTTTGAATACTTTCATATACTACTTTTATTTTTATTGGTAAAGTACCCACTGAGCGACAACGCTCAGCGAGTTAAGTTTTCCTTGACTCGTAGGTTTGGAGCAGTAGATAAATCTTGGGGAAGCAACGACCAGACCACAGCAAATCTCAGGGGTAGATCTTTTAGTTCCATTATGAGTTGATAGTTGTGGCATGTATATGAATAAATATAAAAGAGATTTTCTATGTTATAATTGTATGTTAGTAGTATGTAATAATCATAAATCTTTACTTTATGTTATATTAGAAGTGTGAACTCTTCATGCAGGTTTGTAGTTGAGGGTATAAGGTGGATTCATTGGGAGTGCATTAAATTGGATGGTATTCTTATTCACATTGGTATGTGTAAAATGTTTTCAAAAATCAGAAAAACAAGTTTTGACGACACTTGGGATCCGAATTTCTAGGCGGAACTATGGCAAAATTTCTGTAAAAATCAGAACTAAAATTTGACTAAGTAAATTGGTAGCAACAATTAGGATAGTGTGGCACCTCTACTCAGCTTACACATGTAGGTTGGGAAGGGGTGTTACAGTTTATCCATCTCAACAAATATTTTTCTGAGTTAGTTACATCTGAGGAAGAGAAATGCGAGAGATTTGAGCAGGGTTTGAATAGTTAGATTCTTGTCTGGCATTGAGAATTAAAGAGTTCTCTACACTTGTTAATGCAACATTGGCCATAGAAAACGAAACTAAACATGAACAGAGTAGAAGGCAACAACAAAGGAAAGGATCATCTAGTGATTAGTAGTAGGGTGGTCAGAAAAAGTAGAAAAGTATTTAGGTACAAACCAAGACTCAGGGATCTAATAGAGAAGGTCGTACTAGTGGAGCTGGTTTTTAGAGACCTCGAGAGGCTAGATCTAGTGCACCTGCAGGTTCATCATCACGAGCAGTTTCTACATCCTATCAGCATTGTAGCAAGAGACATGGTGGTGAAGTTTGTTGGTATCAAACTAGAGCTTGTTTGAAATGTGGCTTCAAGGACCACAAAGTTAAGGATTGTCTTATAATAAAGAGGTCTGATGCTTCGAAAGGATAGGGATCCATACAAGGGTCACAGGCAGGTCGTAGACTAGGTAAGGAGACCAACCTAGTGCCAGTCACTAGAGAGGGCATGAGACGGTGAATAGACCTCATACACGGGGTACTACTCCAGCTAGGATGTATGCCATGAAAGTAGTGAAGGATCAGGATGTCCTAGATGTCGTTGTTGGTAAATTCTCCTTACTTGGCCTTGATGTTTATGCATTATTAGATCCTGGTTCTACACATTTATAATATGAACAAATATACCTTCGAGGAAGAATATGTATGCTGATAAACTTGAATATAATATAAAAGTTACTAATCCCTTAAGCCATAGTGTGAGGGTGAATAGAGTGTATCAGAATTATCCAATTAGAACCTATGACTTAGAACTTCCAACTAATCTGATTGAACTTCCATTGTATGATTTTGATGTAATCTTGGGAATAGATTGGTCATCACGACATTAAGCTTGTCATATGTAAATTGTGACTTTTAAGATTCTTGGACATGGTAATATTGTTGTCAGGGAGAAAAGTAGTTTTAGACATGGTGATGTTGTTGTTCAGGGAGAAAAGCAGTTTTATACATCTAGTTTGATTCCTATTGCTAAGGCTAGAAGGTTAATCAGGAAGAATTGTAAGGCCTACTTTGCTTATGTGATTGATATATGACAATCGAGTAAGGTTTAAAAGACATATCTACAGTGTGTAAATTTTTAGATGTCTTCCCAGAAGAGTTACCAGGGGTATCACCAGATAGAGAAATAGAATTTGTTATTGATGTTGTCCCTGGTACAACACCGATTTCCATACCACCTTACAGAATGGCACCTCTAGAACTGAAAGAATTAAAAGTACAACTTTAGGAATTTCCTGAAAAAGGGTTCATAAGACCCAATGTGTCACCTTTGGTGCACCAGCTCTGTTTGTGAAAAAGAAGGATGATTCACTATGGTTGTATATCAACTATCGGTAGCTAAATAATGTGACCATCAAAAATAAATATCTGCTTCCTTGGATTGATGACCTGTTTGATTAGTTGAAGGGAGCAAGTATTTTCTATAAAATTGATCATAAATATGGTTATTATTAGATGAAAGTTAAGGAAGCTAATGTTCTGAAGACAACTTTTAGAACCTGATACAGGCATTATGAATTTCTAGTCATGCCATTTGTTTTGACCAATGCCCTAGTAGCTTTTGTGGACTTGATGAAGTGGGTCTTCAAGCATTATCTAGACCAGCTTGTGGTTATTTTCATTGACGATATATTGGTTTATTTTAGGAATAGAGAGGAGCATTTAAGCATTTGAGGATTATGCTACAAACACTAAGAAAGAATCAACTATATGCTAAATTATCAAAATGTGAATTTTGGTTAACATAGGTGGCATTTTTAGGACACGTGGTATTAGCTGATGGTATCCATATGGATCCTAGTAAAATTGAGATTATTCTGAATTGGCAGCCAAGGAAAAATGTGATAGAAGTTTAAAGTTTTCTTGGTTTAGCTGGTTACTATAGAAGATTTGTAAAAGGATTCTCTAAAATAGCAATTCCTCTAACTAAACTACTAAGAAAAGAAACTAGATTTAAGTGAGATGATCAATGTCAAGCTAGTTTTAAGTAGTTAAAGGCTATACTGATAGAAGCACGTATATTAACATAACCAACTCTAGGTAGATTATGTAATCTATAATGATGCTTCTCACCAAGGACTTAGTTGTGTATTGATGTTGGAAGATAAAGTGATTGCTTATGCTTCTAGGCAATTGAAACCTCATGAATTGAACTATCCAACACATGATTTGGATTTGGTAGCCATTGTATTTGCTTTGAAAATATGGCGGCACTACTTGTATGGTGAATGTTATGTTTACACTAACCATAAAATTTTGAAATATTTGCCTACACAGAAAGAACTCAATTTGAGACAAAAGAGGCAGATGATGTTAATAAAAGATTATGACTGCATTATTGATTAGCATCCTAGAAAAAGCTAATGTGGTGGCTGATTCCTTAAGTCAAAAGACTTTGGCAAAACTAAGAATGGAGCCAACCATTAGGTAGAAAGTTAGGGAGGCTCAGAAACAAAATCAGAAACTGTCAAAAATAAAGGAACATGTATACAAGGGTGAAAAATCAGATTATGTTACTCTGAAAGATGGTGGTTTATCCTACAAAGGTTGATTGTATGTTTCTGATGTGAAGGAGTTAAAGAAGAGCATCCTCAGAAAAAGTCACAATTTCACCTATACTGTGCATCTAGGAAGCAAAAAATGTATTAGGATTTGAAGCCTTTCTATTAGTAGCTTGGTATGAAAAGAGATATTACTGAGTATGTAGCCAGTTGCTTAGTATGTCAGCAGGTCAAAGTAGAGTATCAAGTACCACTAGGTCTTTTGCAACCCATTTCAATACCAAAGTCAAAATGGGATAGAGTCACTATATATTTTGTAACTGGTCTTTCGAGCACCCAGAAGAAGCATGATGCAATTTGGGTGATTGTTGACAGGTTAACTAAGTCATCTCATTTTCTTTCCAATTAGAACTAAATATTCAGTGGATAGACTTGGAGAATTATATATAAATGAGATAGTCAGACTGCATGAAGTGCCACTGTCTATCATATCTGACTGAGACTCACACTTTACTGCGAGATTTTAGGAAAGTTTTCAGAAAGCTTTGGGTACTTGACTCCATTTCAATACTGCATCCATCCACAAACTGATGGTCAATTAGAGAGGGTGATACAGATACTTGAAGAGATGCTTAGAAGATGTGTTATTGAATTTAAAGGTAGTTGAGACAGACATCTATCATTGATAGAATTTGCTTATAATAATAGCCATCAGATAAGTATTAGTATGGCACTGTATAAAGCATTGTATGAAAAAAAATGTAGAACTCCTCTTTATTGGATAGAATTCAGTAAGAATAAGCTTGTGGGACCTGATTTTATGAGAAAAACAAAAGATAAGGTGAAACTAATAAAAGATCAGCTGAAAGTCACAACAGATAGCAGAAGTCTTATGAAGATTTAAAAAGGAAAGACATTGAATACAATGTGGGGGATAAAGAATTTTTAAAAGCATTGACATGGAAGAAAGTTCTCTGCTTTAGAAAGAAAGGGAAACTAAGTCTTAGGTTTATTGGACCATATGAGATACTTGAATGTGTGGGTCTGGTAGCCTACATACTAGCTTTACCTCTTGAACTAGCCAAGATTCATAATGCATTGCATGTGTCGATGCTTAGAAGATACAAATTAGATCCCTCACGTGTGATACAAGAAAAATCCATTGAGATACAACTAGATTTAAGTTATGAAGAAGAACTAGGGGCTATCTTAGCTCGAGAAACCAAGGAATTATGAAACAAATGGATTCCTCTAGTAAAAGAATTGTGGAGAAATCACTCGAATGAGGAAGCCACATGGGAAAGTGAAGAGATGATGAAGCAATAACATCCCCAACTATTTCAAACACCTTAAATAGGAAAATTTCGAGGAAAAATTTCTTAAGAGGGAGAGAGTTATAATGTCTGAAATTTTTAAACAATGATTTTTTTTTAATTATACAAATATTGGCTTGTATATTATGTTGAGAGTGAATTGAGTATTTGAAATAGATGAAAAAATATGATGGGTTAAGTCTTAAAAAGTTAAAAGTTAAATTTGAATATAGACTTAATCGATATTTTTGAAAAAGAATATCTAAGCGGTAAATTTTACAAAATGCCCTGATAGCTCTAAAATTTAATTTTATTTAAATTGGGATGAGAGAAATGGGTAATAGAGCTCTAAATTAATTAAAGTAATTATTTTTATGATTCTACAGAATTAAAAGTCGGATTTAGAAATAATTAAAAAAATAGGTGTACCAAAGTTTCGGTGTGAGCATTACATAGTATAAAAACCCCAACTTATATATATATATGAGAGAGTTGAATTTTTATCTTCTTCTTCTCCATCCGAATTGACTTCCTCTCCATCACCACCACCATATTTCTTTCTTCTTTCTTTTTCCATCACCATACATGAAAAAAAAAAAAGAAACCTTACTTATAACATAAAATTTTTAAGAAAATTCACTAGTTTATGTGAAAATTACCAAGATTATTACCATATAACTAAAGAAAAAAGAAAAAGAGGGAGGAAGATCTACTTCAAAGGAGGTTTATGCTTGTGTATTGATAATTTGCTATTATTTAGTTTTCTTTGATTTTTAATGCTTATGGAAGTTACTTGAGCTATATTGATTGAATTAATTGTAAAAAAATTGATTGATTGAAATTTTTTGTACAAAGAGTTGGTATGAGACTTTTTGAATAAAGGAATTGATTATTAACTTTAAAGTGTAAGATATCAAATGTGATGTATAATTTTTAGCTTAAAAATTATGTTTAAAATAACTTTTCATTCATAAAAGAATTAATTTAAAGTTTATGCAAATTTAGGATTTAGAATTGGATATGGAACTAATTAGTAAAGAAATTGATTAGGAATTCATTAGTGAGTGGAATTGAGTGTATTTATGTTGTTTTTAACCTTAAATTATGTTTAAGGAAAATTTTGAACTAACAAAGTATTGAATTTAGGGTTATGGAAAATTAAGGTTTTTGTAAAGTTTAGAGATTTGATAGAAAAGTGATTGTTTATTGCATATTTGATAAAAATGTTTTAAAAGGAATATATGTTTAGTTTAAATTGAATTTAATTGCATCAAGTGTATTGTCAAAGTTGCAAAACAATTGAATGATAAAGAAAGGAATGGTTTTTTTAAAGACATGTTTTTAGTTAAAATTGATATTCTATTTATGTAATTGATTAAAAAGAAAATAAAGAAGTTTTTACTTAAAAGTAATGTTTTATCAAAATTGACATAATTGAAAATTTTATTAGAATGAGAAAAATAATTAAAGTGTCCAAATGTACTATTGAAAAACTTATTTATCGTATTGAATGACTAGCTAGAGGGTGGACGTCCATAGTGTTAGTGGACACTTTATGTTATTTGTAGACACTTTGTATCACATTGGCAGTGGGCACTTTATGCTATTAGAGGACACTTTGTATTACTAGTGATAGTAAGTACTTGTGCCATCAGTAGGCCGTGGGTCATATTTCTCTACAGTGGGAATTTACTTACCATTAAAGATTTGTTATCCGAATCTAAAATTTTAAAATCAGTAAATGAGGGTGTAATGTCTGAAATTTTAAACAGTGAATTTTCTAAAATATATTAATACTAGACTATGTATAGCGATGAGAATGACTTGGATATTTAAAATAAGAGGAAAAATAAGATGGGTTAACCTTTAAAAAGTTGAAAGTTTAATCCAAGTATGGATGAAATTGCTATTTTTGAAAAAAAAATCCTATAACTGTAGAAATTTATGAAAATGCCCCTGTGACCCTAGAATCAAATTTTACTGAGTTTGAAATATAAAATATGGATAGTAGAACTTTAAATTAATAAAAAGAAATTATTTTTATAATTTTATGAAATTAAAAGACAGATTAGAATTAAAATTTAAGGAAGTGCGTGCAACAAAGTTATGGCGAACATACTTTACCCAACTAAAACCTTAGATATTATATAAAGAAGAACCTAGAAGCTTCATCTATCTTCTTCTTGCATCACCAACCAACCCACCCCTCTCTCTTTAGACAAAATTTCTCTTCTTTCATATTTCTGCATCAATCTAGCTAAAAATTAAAGGAAATTCACTTCTAACTTCAAATTTCTAGGAGAATTCACTAGAATAGGCAAGATTATCACCATATGACCAAATGAAAGTGAAAAAAAAAAAGGAGAAGTTATTTTGAAAGTGATATGTGCTTGTATATTGATAATTTGCAATTGTTTGGTTTTCTTTAAATTTTAATGTTTATACAAGCTAGTTGAATCATATTAATTGAATTAATTGTTAAAGAATTGATTGATTGAAGTTTTTTTCAAAGAGTTGGATATGGAACCTTTTTATATGAATTTACTGATTTTTGGTTCCTTTTTATCATATATTAAGTGTGTTTATATTGTTTTTAGTTTAAAGATTAAGGTATTGTAACTTTTGATCTATTGACAGATGAAGTTTAGAGTTTGGAGAAGAATGTAAATAACAAACGGGCATATGAATTTTTTAGCTTCTATGATTGCACTTCCAGCAAAGTTTTGGTATGCATGGGCATGTGGGTTCAAGAGACACGCCCATGTCTACCCTTTTACTTTTATTTCCTTCTTTTTCAACCTCAAAACACTTCATTTCTTTTCTTTAATGCAATTTTCCCTTACAACTAACCTTTGAAACACAAGTTTTCCTAAAAGATATGCAAGATTATCAATTTAGGAAGTTAATGTTTTAAAATGGTTATAAGTGAATCTCGAAGGAGACTTATGAACCTTGAAAGTGTTGAATGAGGATTATAGTAATGTTGTAGTAAAGTCTTTTTATATCTGAATGTTTAATTGCAAATAAAGAATGATAAATTTCCCAAATCGTACTGATATTAAACCTAGTTTTTGGATTGAATGGCTCGCCAGAGGGTGGATATCCATAGTGATAGTAGGCACATCGTGCCATCAGTGGACACAATGTGTCACCAGTATCAGTAGATATACTTGTCAATATGAGCATATTATACTACAGTGGGCCTTTGGCCATATTCTTAACAAGTGGACATTTATTTGTCATCAGTGACATGTTATCTGAATCTAGTGTTTAAATTCAATGTGTGCGGGAAAAATAGAGGAATTTGTGTTATATAATGTTTAGATCATTTTTGTACTAGTTTTTAGTGTGATTTTTATATGTTTTTAGTTAATGTTTTGATTGATTTTTGTTTTAAGTTTGTTTAAAGTGTTTGTTTTAGGTTTAGGTGTAAAAACACCCTTGGAAGATCAAAACAGTGCAAGAAAAGCATGAACCAAGCAAGACATGGCCAAGCCAAATCAAGCTTGACAGTGTCCCTCAAAGAATGAAGAGGGCAGAGCATGACACGGCCATGAGACACGGCCAAGCCTCTGGCCGTGTCTCATCCAAGGAGCAAAAATCAAAGAAACCAAGAAAAGAAGAGCAAATATGAAGAAGCAGAAAGAGACACACTCAGTGATATGGCCAAACCACTGGCCGTGTCACATGACACGGCCAGCAAGCTTGGCCGTGTCCCATTTCATGCCAAAGAACAAGGGAGCAAGCAAAGAAGGAAAGAAAAGAGACAATAGTGAACACACCCACATGGCCGTGTCAGCCCTTGAGACCAAAAGGAAAGAAAGAAAAGAAAGAAGCAAGGAAAGCAGCAAAGGACACGGCCAACTAGCTTAGCCGTGTCCCATTAAAATTGAGGAACACGGCCACTAGCTTGGCCTTGTCACCTCATGAAAAGAAAGAAAAGAACAAGAGACACGGCCAAGCCACTCTTGGCTTGGCCGTGTCACACTGAATATATTTGAATTCTTCTACACGAAGTGGGGGACAAAGTGGGAAACAAGGCCTTGTGCTTGCCAAAAGAAATATTAAACAAAGAAATAGTGGGGAACAAAGTGAAATGGGGTGAGTTGGAAGGCATGGATGTGTATTTTGAATGAATTAAAAAGAGAAGAAGAGGGAAATTGGGGGTTTTGGTTTTCTTGGAGCCAATTTCTGCTACACGTTTGGGAGAGGGAGAGAGTGACACTCTCCCTTATCCCTTCATCTTCACCTCCATTTCCATCCTCTCCACCTTCTCTATATTCCATTGATAAGATCTTTGAGGTTCTTTTGGATAAATTGGGTTAACAAGCTCTTGAAGGTTGAAGAAGTTTCATTGAAGGGATTGGTGACTTGAGAAAGCTCCATTCCATCTTCCAAAGGCACAATCAATTGAAGGGTTGGTGACTTGAGAAAGCTCCATCCAAAGGTTTGGTGACTTGAGAAAACTCCATTCCACATTGCAAAGGGGAAATCAACCATTGAAGAGGGCTTGAGTTCTTCATCAAACAACAAGTGGAGCTAGAAGGAAGACTAGTAATCCTACTCTTGGCATCTTCACAAGGGGTTTTTCTATTCTCTCTTTTAATTCATTTCTTATTGTTGTTGTTATATTAAGAGATTAATATTGCAATGGACAATTTGTATTTGTTTTATATTGAGTTGAATGGATGTGTTAAATTGATGATTTTGAGCTAAATACCCATGCTTAGGGTTTGTAGCATGTTTGGTTGAATGCTTTGATTTGATATTTACATTGATGTACCTTGTTGTTGGTTGATTGTATTGTATTAAATGCTAGGTTGACAAATTAGCTACCTATTAATCTTTGAATATTGGATGACGGACCGAGAGGTGAAATCCGATATCGGAACTATATAATCGACCACCCTATGAATGAATTAGAAATATAAGTTCTAGGGTTTCATTAATTTGATAATGTGAAATAATTGGTTATTGCTAATTCATGAATGTGAGAACTAATGGATTGGTAATTGACTAATTAACCTTAAGGAACAAATTAATTATAAGGTTATGTTAATGGATAATTAAGAATTGAGCTTTGATTGAATGGACCTATGACCCTAGGCACCTTCCCAAGAATCGATTTGATCTTGTATCACCTTCACACTTCAACCCTACACACATTAATCTTAGGTTTAAATTATTCTCGCACTATCCCAACACAACAAACACCCGCATTTAAATACTTGTCAATCAAGCTATTACGAACCACACCTTCTTAGGGAAACGACCTTGGGGTGATCACCTTTGCTACAACTACCTCGTATACTTGCGAGTGATGCTTTGTAGTAGTACTTAATTCGAGTGCAACACATAACTGAACTTATTTAAATTTATTAAACTTTGAATATATTAATATTGTGATTATTTGATTCGTAAATAAATCTAAGTTCATAATTTATTAAAGTTCTATAATAACATTTTCTTTTCTTTTATAAATGATAGTTCAATAGTTATTTCTCTTTTACTATACTCTTTTACAAATTATGAATATGCAGGCACCACTAAGCTTTGCTTATCATGTTATATCTATTTCTGATGCACAGATCAAATGAGAAGAGTAGAGTCTATTGAGTGAGATTCCAAGTCTTAGATCAAATGCATCGCTGAAGGTTTTGCATAAAGTATTTTAAATAATAATGTATTTTGAACTGTTCACATAGCAGTGTTGTTAAATTTTAAATGACAATTGTATATTCATGGGGAGTGTGAATAATATAAATAGTTGAATATAGGGTTTTTGCAAGATATAATAGTTGCATAATATATGTATATATACTTATTGTTTGAATATGTTATTTTGTGTTAAGGATTTAGTTGAACTTATGATGTTGATGGGAAATTGATGAATTTGAAGATTTTTTTAACATGGAAATGTTGACATCAATTTTCTTAGAGAATATAGGAGAAGGCAGTAGTAAAATGAGACATATGGGCACATCACTTGTATTGACATAGTCATGTTATGAAAGTTCTCTTAGGGGAGGCAGTGACAGATTAATCCACACGAGTATGTCTACCTCAACTGACACGACCTTGTCCCTACTTTAAGGAGCAAAACTGAATTTTTAGTTTGTAATGATATTAGACCTTAGTAACATCTCTTTTTAATTTAATATATGGATTATTTAGGGGGTGTAACATTTAGTGGTATTAGAGCTTTTAATTTGTGGGTTATGGGAAAAGTGAAATACAACTGTCATTGCTATGTGAACTATATAAGTGAAAAAGTGTTTGATGCAGTTGTTCTTTAACATTTTATTAGTAAAGGATGGCCTTTGGATTACATGAAGGTGTGGAGGAACAAGCTTCATCCTCACAAAGTCAGGCAAGTATGGTTAACCAGCAGTCATCAGAACCTTCAGCAGAAGAAGTTCCATTTATTCCCCAATTTGTGAGAAGCATAGGGAAAGTTCTTAGGTAGATTGTAGGAGTTGTTCCTCTAGCAAAACCATAACCACTAGTGCCTTAAAGACCTCCATTGAAGAGAATTAGAAAGTTGGGAGTGGAAAATTTTAAAGCTCGTGATACTGATGAATTCTCAGTAGAAGAGTATTAGTTGGAGAGGATTGTGAGAGTTTTTGACCTTCTTCATTACACTGATAAGAAGAGGTTGGAGTGTGCAGTTTCTTTATTGTAAGAACAAGCTTATGATTGGTGGGTCATGAAGCATAAAGATATTCCTACAGAAAGACTCACCTGGGCATTCTTCCAGAAGAGTTTAAAAAGAAGCATATCAGTGAAATTTGCCAAGAAAAGATGTGTAGAGAGTTTTTGTATTTTAAGCAAAGGCAGTTATCTGTGTTCGAGTATGGGAGGCAATTTTTTTTATCTCAGCAAATATTTCCATGAGTTGGTATCATCTAAAGAAGAGAAATGCATGCGATTTGAATAGGGTTTAAACATTCAGATTCAGGTATATTTGGTGGCCATAAGTGTCAAAGAGTTTTCTACTCTTGGTAGTGCAGTAGTTGCTATAAAAAAATGAAACTAAACAAGTGCAGAGAAGAAGATAACAATAGAAGAAGGAACTTCTAGTGAACAACAATAGTGTGGTCAGAAGAGACAAAGAAGTGTTCAAGCGCAGATGTAGACACATGAATCTGGTAGAGGAAGTGGAACTGGTTCTCAAAGATCTCGAGGGGGAAAATACAGTATTTCTTTAGGTTCACCTTCATGAGCAAGTGCAACACCTTTTCAACATTGTGGCAATGGACATAGTAGTTATGCTTGCCGGTATCAAAGTGAAGCTTGTTTGAAATGTGGCTCCAAGGAGCATAAAATTAGAGAATATCCTATGATAAAAGAATTTGATGTTTCTAAAGGAAAAAGTTTTGTACAGAGGTCTCAGGCAAGCCATAGATCAGGTAAAGGTAGTCGACCCAATACTAGTCAGCAGAGAGGGTGTGAGACAGTGGATAGCCTAAAAATGTAGGTAGTGCCCCAGTCTGGACTTATTCCATGAGAATAGTGGAAGACTAGGATGCTTCGAATATTATAGTTGGTAAATTCTCTTTACATGGTCTTGATGTATATGCATTATTAAATCTTGGTTCTACACATTCATACATTTGTATAGCTATAGCCTTAGAAAAAAGTATGCATGTTGATAGACTTGACTATGAGATAGAGTTTACTAATCCCTTAGGCCATAGTGTTAGGGTAAATAAAGTATATCATACTGTCCAATTAGAGTTCATGACATAGAACTTCCAGCTAATTTGATTGAACTTTCATTCAATGATTTTGATGTAATCTTGGGAATGGATTGGTTATCCTGACATCAAATAGTTATGGATTATCATAGTAAAGCTGTGACTTTTAAGATTTCAGGACATGGCGATGTTGTTGTTCGAGGAGAAATACATTTTTATCCTTCTAGCTTGATTTCTGCTGCTAAGGCTAGAAGGTTAATTAGGAAGAAATGTGAAGCTTATCTTGCTTATGTCACTGATACACAACTGTAGACCCCTAATTTTTTACCATGTCCAGTCCAAAGATTTTAAAATAGTCCGAAATAATTTTTGTGATTTATTTTAATATTTATTATTTATTTTAATAATATAATATTTATTTTATTTTTATTATTTATAATATTTATTTTATTTATTTTTATTTATTATTTATTTTTAATAAAAAATAAAATAAAAAGCAGAAAAATAATAAAAAATTGGATGGATCAGCGAGCGACACGCAGCAGCGCTGCCGTACTGCCGCGCAGCAAGCAGCAATTGGCTGCTGGCAGCCAATTTACCACAGGCCCAAGCCTGCGGCGAATTGCTGCCCCACAGCAATTCTCGCCAGTGCAATTTCACCCAGTAGCTAATTTCATCTAGCAGCAGCCCGCGCCCACGGCCAATTTTGACAAATCTTTATGTAGCTTGGTTTTTAATATTTTCCTAAATAGATTTTAATTTTCCTTAACATACTAGGTTTTTCTTTTAATTGCATATAAATATCACATTAAAACACACAGAAAGGGGTTGGGTTTTTTTTTTCTTTTTTCAGGCAGAAACACAAAATCAAAAAAAAAAAGAGGCTGAGACTGACTTTGGATTTTTGGGACTTTTAGCAAGAATTAATTCAGAGACAAACTTTTAGAGAATTATTTTGTTAGAGACTGGAACTTTTTGATTTTATTGAGACTCGAGACTTTGAGGCTACAACTTCTGTGATTATTATTTGACAAGCAACAAAAGACATCCAATTGACAAACTTAAGAAATAAGACAGTGTTGTCTTGATTTTGCTCGACCAAAAATCAAATATTGAGGTAGGCAGAAGCTTGGATCAAACTCTGCAATTTGGTGGAGCCTTCAAACATAGGTACGTTCTCTAAATTCAATTTATTAAATTGGTAATCATGACCACTTTTCAAACTCTCATCACAACATCTTAATTACTCAATTTCTTTTTAATTTAGTTCATTTAGTAAATATAGGATTTAATTTAAGTCAATAACATAGTTATCAAAACTTACAAACCCTAATTTACTGAAATTCCTATACCTTAATTAATTATGCTTTTAAACATTACAATTTCCTCATCTTTGTAAATAATAATAATAATAATAATATGAGTTTTTCTAAAATTCAAACCCTAATTAATTTCAAACCTAATCCTTAATTTAAACATCACAGTAGCTATAATCCTTGTAATAAAATTATAATAATATTAGTTTCTCAAAACCAAAGCTCTATTTTTAATCTAAACCTACAAAATCCTAATTTTATCTAAGAAACCCTAATTCAAGATGTAAACCTAAATTTATACATCTATTACTTTATTTAGTTTTAGATTTGATTTTGTGATTTATCATATATTTTGATAATCAATTTATTTGATTTCGATGTTTGGTTTATTTAATTTATCATGGATGATTATTTTGATTATTATTTATTTATTAAAATTGTAAGAGGTATGTTTTCATGATTGGATATCTCATTAATTAATCATCATGTAATTGAATTTATTTCAAATTTTGGGATTAATGTAAAGGACACGTTTCTACCTTTTGGTAGGTATCCTATTTAGTTTTAGACATTGGACAATGTAAGGACATGTTTCTATCCTCGGATGGGTGTCCATTTATTTATTTTGCTTGAACATTATTTTGATTTTAATATAATGATGCTTTTATTTTAATGATTGCATGTAGTATGGATAATATCATTATATTTAAGAATTCTATAATATTAAGACCTAAAAAGGATGTCGGTTCCAATGAACCGGGCATTGTGGGGGTGCCAGGCCATTTCTCACCTTCCCCACACGTACCTAACTTTTCAAACCCAATAGGGAGTTGGGGATTCCTTAAGAATCAAGTCATCCACCCCTTTCTTTTTTTTTCAGCCCATCCGGGTGGAAACTACATTTTCTCTGTGTTTAGGCCCGCTCACATGGGAGTGGGGGTAAAAATCCCCGCTCACAACGACATTCAAGTAAGGATTTGGAAGGCATACCTACAGTGTGTGAATTTCCAAATGTCTTCCCAAAGAAGTTATCGAGGGATACCGCTAGATAGGAAAGTAGAATTTGTTATTAATGTGGTACTAGGTATGACACCGATATCCATTCCAGCCTATAAGATGGCACCTCCAGAATTAAAGGAGTTAAATGTGTAGCTTCAAGAATTACTTGATATAGACCCAGTGTATCACCTTGGGGGTGCACCAGTCTTGTTTGTGAAGAAAAAAGATGGTATGCTAAGATTGTATATTGATTATCGGCAGTTGAATAAGTTGACTGTTAAAAATAAATATCTGTTATCTCAGATAGGTGACTTATTTGATCAGTTGAAGGGAGCATATATTTTCTCCAAGATCAGTCTTAAATCAGGTTATTATCATATGAAAGTTAAAGAAGTTGATGTTCTAAAGATAACTTTTAGAACTCAGTATGGACATTATGAATTTTTTGTTATGCCATTTGGTTTAACAAATGCTCCAGGAGATTTTATGGACTTGATGAATCGAGTCTTCAAACCTTATTTGGACCAGTTTGTAGTTGTTATCATAGATGATATACTGGTTTATTCTAATAATAGAGAGGAGCATAATAAACATTTGAAGATGGTGCTAAAGACACTGAGGGAGAATCAATTATATGCTAAACTATCAAAATGTGATTTCTGGTTGACAGAAGTGGCATTCCTGGGACATGTGGTATTAACTTATATGTGGATCCTAGTAAAATTGAAACCATTATGAATTGGCAGACACCAAAGAATGTAACAAAAGTTCAGAGTTTCCTTAGCTTACCTGGTTACCATAGAAGATTTGTGCAAGGATTCCTAAAGATAGCACTTCCTTTGACTAAACTTCTCATGAAAGGAAACTAAATTTAAGTGGGATGAAAAATGACAAGCTAGCTTTGAACAGTTAAAAGCTATGTTAACAGAAGTGCATATTTTGACTTAATTGACTCCAGGTAAATACTGTCATTTATAGTGATGCTTCTTATTAGGGGGCTTGGTTGTGTATTAATGCAAGAGAGTAAAGTGATTCCTTATGCTTTTAAGCAATGAAACCTCATAAATTTAACTATCCTACACATGATTTAGAGTTGGCAACCATTGGATTTTCTCTAAAGATTTGGCGGCATTATTTATATAGTGAAAGATTTTATGTCTTCACCAATCATAAAAGTTTGAAATATCTTACTACACAAAAGAGCTCAACTTAAGACAAAGAAGATGGATAGAATTAATCAAAGATTATGATTGTATCATTGACTCCCATCCTGGAAAAGCTAATGTAGTAGCTGATGCTCTAAGTCGAAAGACTTTAGCAAGTATCTTATAAATAAACTGCAATATATGTGTTATATAACTAAAAATAATGTAATGTTTTATGTTAGTAGAATTGAGAGTTGAGCCAACTTTAAAGTAGAAAGTTATAGAAGCCCATAAACAAAACCAAAAGTTATTAGAGTGATGGAATAAATGTACAAAGGTGAAAAACCAAATTATGTTATTCTAGAAGATAGTTATGTGTTTCGGATGTAAAGGAGCTGAAGGAGAGTATTCTTAATGAAGCTCATAGTACTATTTATACTATGCATTCTACAAGCAATAATATGTATTAAGATCTAAAATCTTTCTATTGGTGGCTTGGCATGAAAAGAGATACTACTGAATATGTTACTTGATGGTTAATATGTCAGCGGGTCAAAGTAGAACACCAAGTTCCATCGGGTCTTCTGCAACCCATCTCAATACCATAATAGAAATGGGATAGAGCCACTATAGATTTTTTTAATAGTCTTCTGAATACCCAGAAGAAGCATGAATCAATTTGGGTGATTGTTGACAGTTTGACCAAATTAACTTATTTTCTTCTAATCTGAACTGACTACTTATTGGATAAACTTGCAGAATTGTATACTAATAAGTTAGTCAGACTTCACAGAGTGCTCATTTCTATTATTCAAGAAAGCGACCCACGTTTTACTTTGAGATTTTAGGATAGTTTTCAAAAAGCAAGGTTATTCAACTTCATTTCAATACTGCATTCCATCCACAGACTGATGGCTAATAAGAAAGGGTGATACAAATACTTGAAGATATGCTTAGAAGTTGTGTTATTAAATTTGAAGGTAGTTGGGATAAACATTTACCCTTAGTGGAATTTACTTATAACAATAGCTACCAAACGAGTATTGTTATTGCACCGTATGAAGCATTATGTGGAAGAAATGTAGAACTCCACTATGTTGGACAAAATTGAGTGAGAGTAAGCTTGCGGGACCAGATCTTATAAGATAAACTGAAGATAAAGTGAAGCTTATTAAGGATCGACTAAAATCTACATCAGATAGGTAAAAATCTTATGCTGATTTGAAACAATGAGACATTGAGTACAATATGAGAGAAAAGGTATTTTTGAAAGTATCATCATGGAAGAAGGATTTTCATTTTGGGAAGAAAGGGAAACTAAGTCTTAGGTTTATTGGACTATATGAGATACTTGAACGTATGGGTCTAGCAGCCTATCGACTATCTTTACCTCCAGAATTAGCCAAGATACATAATGTATTCCATATGTCAATGCTTAGAAGATATAGATCGAATCCTTAACATGTGATACGAGTAAAGTTATAAAGAAGAATCAGTGGTTAACTTAGCTCGTGAAATGAAGAAGTTGCAAAATAAACACATTCTTGTAGTAAAAGTGTTGTGAAGGAATCAGTCAATTGAAGAAACATGGGAAAGTGAGGAGATGATGCGATAACAATATCCTCAAAAGTTTCAAACATCTGGAATAGGTAAATTTTGAGGATAAAAGTTCTTAAGAAGGGGAGAGTTATAATGTCTGAAATTTTAAACAGTTAATTTTCTAAAATATATTAATATTGGACCATGTATAGTGATGAGAGTGACTTAGATATTTAAAATAAGTGGGAAAAAAGATGGGTTAAACTTTAAAAGTTGAATACTTAATCCGAGTTTGGACAAAATCGATATTTTCAAAATTTATGAAAATACCCCCCCTGTGACCTTAGAATCGAATTTTACTGAGTTTAGGATGTGAAATATAGATTGTAGAGCTTTAAATAAATTAAAGAAATTATTTTTATAGTTTTATGAAATTAAAAGAAGGATTAGAATTAAAATCTAAGAAAGTGGGTGCATAAAAGTTATGGTGTGCACACTTTACCCAATCAAAACCTTAGATATTATATAAAGAAGAACCAAGAAGCTTCATCTATCTTCTTCTTCCATCACCAACCGACCCACCCCTCTCTCTTTAGTACACATTTCTCTTATTTCATATTTCTTCATTGATCTAGCTAAAAATTAAAGGAAATTCACTTATAACTTCAAATTTCTAGGAGAATTCACTAGGATAGGCAAGATTATCACCACATGGTCAAAGGGAAGTGAGGAAAGAGGAAGGAAGAAGTTATTTTGAAAGAGGTATGTGCTTGTATATTGATAATTTGCAATAGTTTGGTTTTCTTTGAATTTTAATGTTTATACCAGCTAGTTAAATCATATTAATTGAATTAATTGTTAAAGAATTAATTGATTGAAGTTTTGTGCAAAGAGTTGGATATGGAACCTTTTTATACGAAGAGATTGATTTTTAGTTCATTTTTGTCATATATTAAGTGTGTTTATATTGTTTTTAGTTTAAAGATGAAGGTGGAGTAACTTTTGATCTATTGAAAGATGAATTTTAAAGTTTGGAGAAGATTGGAAAAAACACAGAGGCGTGTGGGGAATTCCACACGGCTGTGTGAATTTTTTAGCTTCTGTGATTGCAATTCCAGCATGTGGATTCAAGAGACATGCCCATGAAATTTCTCTGAGGGGAGGCAGTGATAGATTAATCCGCATGGGTGTGTCTACCTTAAATGACACGACCGTATCCCTACCTTAAGAAGCAAAATTGAATTTTTAGTTTATAATGAGTTTTGACCTTCGTAGCATCTCTTTTTAATCCAATATATGGATTATTTAGGGGTGTTATAGAGGAAAAAAAAAATAAATGAAATTTAATGAAAATGAGTAATGTGTAATGTGTAATGTAAGTAATTACAAGAATTGTGTGAAAAAGTGAATGTGAAATAGAACTTTTATCTTAATTAACAATGTTTTAACAACTAACTGCAAAGTAATTATTCCTTTTAAACTAATTTAAATTTTAGAGCTTATTATCCATTAGATAAGTAATTTGAATTTAATTGATTAAGTTATTTATTTATTTATTTTATGTTCAAAGTTACAGTTTTATTTTCATCTACTATTGTAATTATTTTCTTTATATTATAATTTTTTGGAAAATTATGAATATACAAGTACCACTATGCAATAGCTTAGTGTGTTACATTTATTTCTTACGCATAGATCAGACAGGTTGAACAGATCCAGCAGATTGAGATTTTAGAGTTTCAAGATTAACTGCATATCAGAAGGTGTTGAATGAAGGATTTTATATTATATATTTTGTTTTATTCACATTGCAATATTTTAAATTCAAAATGATAGTTGTGTAATTATGAGTAATCTAGAGAATTTGACTACTCTTTAGTTGTGGGTTATAATTTCTAAATTTGGCTTGGGTTATAACTTTATAATAAATCATGATAATTATGGAGAATGTTTAATATGCAAACATATTAATAAACTAAATTGTGGTTGATTGTTGATGAATTGATGAGACTAGAGTTAAAACTAAATGAGAGGATATTAGAAGTGTATTCTTCTGTAGGTTGTGTTTGATTGGAGAAGATGTTGGCAGTGACAATTTCAAGGGATACTTTGTTGAAATGTTTATTGACATTATGTTTAATGTTTATTAAATATCAAATATAAAGTATATAGGCATTTTGTAGCATCTCCTGATAGTTCTTAATAGGATTTCCAGGGGGTGTTACACATACCTTATATCCCCATGCAGTGAGCTAACTATGACTTCGAGTGATATTTTGACCTTGATTGGCATCCTCTTTGGGACATAAGAGATCAAATTCTTTAAGGATTGGGAACCTTACCCCCAAGAGCAGATTTATGAGCTGATTGGAGGTTGCCTCCCAGAGGGTATTAACATGTCCCATAAACTTGGCTATAATCCCATGTAGAGACCCTTAGGAGCAATCTTTTTGACCCATCTGTTGAGCTAATTGCATGGTTAGTTATGTTGCTTTTCATTGGCTACACTTTCTGGCACTCCTTTCGAGACACGATAGATTTCAACATTCTTTGCAACCTTTAAAATTGTCTTAAATCACTAACTATGGTTGGAGTGGAGTCGTGCTTTGCATGATGTACCAAGAGATGGGAGACTTGTCACTGGGCACTAGTGCCTCTTTGGGAGGTACCCACATTATCTAAGAGGTACACTTTGCATCTTAGCCTCATTTTTCTTTTGCAACATTTGTAATTACTAATTTGCTACTGCTTTTTCCTTACAAGTCTTGGCCTATGAGTACCTTCCATACACGCGACCTACACTGAGAGAGCCTTTTAACACAGTATTACCTGTCGAGGCTTGATGGAACAAGGACAACTAGATCGAGTCTCATTTACCTCGGTTCAGAGTGTTAGATCTACTTTGTTTGGCTTGGCCCTGATGATGTATGTATATCTTGTTGCTCCCTAACTCTCTTGATGAGGTTGGCTTATTATCTAGTCATCACCTCTTGCTTAGGGCTCCCCGACTTAGGATTTAGTATTTAGGAGAAATAATTATGCAACAACATTCTTCTATGGTGAGGATTGTATCAAATTTCCATAAGTTGATATGAGTATGGAATCAAGATCCATAAGAGCAAGGCCCTTTTTTCTAGAGTGCCTGTAGGCCAATTCTCTAAGCCATAGTTGGATTATATTGAATTTTGTAGGGCACTACTTATGCCTTGTCAAGTTAGGCCAAGTGGAGGGTTTCTTACCTTTCCAGTTTCGTCATCTTAATTTGCAACTCGTATAGCCCCAATTCCTCTTTCTTGTCTAGTGCATCGATGACAGCCTTGCCTTTTGAGGCTGGACATTCATCGAAGGAGGTCGACATGGGAGGATTGCATACTAGTTATTGGATTGAGAATACCATTACATATCCCACTCTAACTAGGGATGGCATAAGCCAATATCAGGTTCTAGATGGTCCATTTATGCAACTGTTAGAGAGCCATACCAAGGTACTTCCTTATCCTTTGCGTCTTTACTCGACTTTGCCATCATACTTGTGTTTTGACTTATTACTTTCCTTGATGCAATTTTTGGTTAAGTGGTATCATCATACTTACAATATGGCATAGATGTATAGGCTTAGATTGATTGTTGCCATGACCCATTTAGCCATTACTGAGGATAGGGTTCTTACACAAGATGAGGAAGCTAGCTGTTAGCATCTAATTTTAATCAAGTAATATGCACAACCTAAAACTCGATGATGAGTCCAATTGACTCTTTTGGTTTGATTTGTTTTCTTATTTAAAATCATAAAAATAGTAGGATAAGTTTAATTGATTGAAAACTACTCTAAAGGTGATAAACACAACCCATAATCCCTAGAAGAATGGGTTAAGATACCAAAAATGGCTTGAAAGTGAAAGGTAGAACCAACCTCCAGCCAACTGCCTGCGCAGAATCCAGAACATTCACACGGATGTCCTCAAACTAGATAGAAGCTCTACACAGGTTCTGTATACACAGGTTCTGTATGAGGCTTCATGCCAACCTATGTAGAACATCAGAGTGGATGGTTTGAACAGTTGTGCGGATAGTTCACAACATATTGGATAGAAAATTTGTTTTAGAGATTTTGTAGAATTCTTTCCAATCTCCTTTACCCAGAACTGAACCAACACAACGCCCAAAATCTAGCTAAATCAAACTTATTAAAACCACAAGCAAACAATAACATCCAAAACTCCAAGTTTGAAAATCTATAAAAATGGCATTGTGATGATGTGATTGCTTTTTTAAAAATGGGGTTGGTGATGAAAATCAGAAAATCCAACATGAAGGTTCCTTTTTTTTGAATTTTGTGGGTTTTTAATCTTCTTATGTTTTCTTCTCACATGGAATTAGGGTTTTAATTGTAATGTTGAATTTATAATTTTCATGATTCTAGAATTAATTTTCATTTTTGTGGATATACACATCTATGAGTTTTGTTGTGTTACTCATTTTCTTTTTGGTTAGATATGGTATGTTTTATTCTTTCTTTTTTAATATTAGTGTGGCTATTGATTGTTTCTGCAACTTTGCTAATGTTTTAAAAATGATACTTGGATGTTATACTACATAGAGGGATATCTATTTGTAAAGTTTTGAAGGTGAAAGAACATAGTTTAAATGTTTACATTAACTAGTTAATTACTATATCATAAATTTTCTTAACAACTCATTCTTTCATATGATAGGACTTTATATGAATTCTACTCTTAGTGGCTAACTGGTTTGTTTAGTATTTATTAAAGGTTGTTAAATTTTAATTTATTGTGGATGATAGTTTTTTTAGTCCATCATAGATATGTGATGCTACTCCTCCTTTTCCCGAGCTCGGCACCCGAGCTTCTTATCTAGTCATCCTTATGGCTAGGCTCCCAACAGTATGAAGACCTCAGTTCCGGGAACTACCAGTCCCACCGAGCTCCAGATGTCCAGCAAACAACACATCCACAAATTGTGTTAACATAGGCCAGACCTTATCCCCCTATAAATAGGGGATTAATCACCACATATAAAGGGTTTCGCTCACTCTCTCTTTCTGTTCTCTCTTGATTCAGAGCGACCAAACTAACTTAGGCATCAGAGCCTCCCCCAGGGGAGCCTGGTCCCCCCTCTCTCTCTCTTGTCTTATAGGCTATAACCCAAGCATAGGCAGCACCCGAGCCTGAGCTACAGGAGCTAGGACTATCCGTGAGGATCAACTAGTCATCATTGGTGAGGTGAGCATGGAAAGGCTATTCCCTAATAGAGGCAATATGCCTGAGGTACATCCCACAGCTCTTGCAAGAAGCACTCTGATTGTGCTCTATTCTATCATTCTGTACAATGAATATTTCATGTTCATATTTTCTATACCTCACTCTGAATATTTCATGCACATATTTCCTATACTTCACTTTCACAATGAATGTATATAGCACTCACGAATAATAAATTTCATTCGCAATATTCAATGCACCGAGCTTTAGAGCTCCCAGATCAAGCACTAAGCTCCTAATGTTATATGTCATTTTTTTCGTGCATCAAATTCATTTTACCTAGCTATTTGATGCTTGCTCATGTAATGAATTTCTTATTAATGATTTACATAATGTTCCATTTACACCGAACTATTATAATGAATATACTTCAGTGGATTCATGCATCAAAAGTTGTAACACACTCTCATTCTGAGTTTTTGAAACACACTAACATGTATAAAAACTTATCATAACTTATACAACTCAACATACTTTGTAATCCAAGCTCATCAACGTTTCAACATAAATGGTTCACCATGCCTCGCACACCGAGCCTTACAGTGCCTTAGCCGTAAAATAATTTTTAGCACTTCAATCGTGCATTTTATAGCACCCTGGTCACGCATCGAGCTCTCAGCTCCTAATAGCTCCTTGGTCAAGTACTGAACTTATAGCACTTCAATCATACATTTTATAGCACCCTAGTCATGCACAGAGCTAAAAGCACTAATCGAGCATACTATCATGCCCTAGTTGTGCATCAAGTTACAAGAACTAATCGTGCATATAATCCCTCCCTGGTCGCACACCGCACCTTGAGCACACTAGCTGTGCATAACAATGCCTTACTCACTCCCTAAATTCTCAACAAATATTGAAAACATGTCTATTCTATTTTATTTATAATACCGAACTGTTTTGTGCCCTTGAACACACCGAGTATGTATTATTCATTTATATCTCATAGTGCCCGCACGCACACCGAACTTGCATTATTGATTTGAATATTGCAAGTTCCCTAGCATATACCAAACTCATCATTCACAAACAAGCTAATTATAATTATGAATTAAACTAAAACTGAATAATAAAAAAGGACTCCTTTTGTTTATAATGTTGGACTATGTAGTGCATTCCCTCACATTTGTCATATTTTATTTATAATACCGTAATGTTTAATGTTTTATCATATTTGCTTATAGTGCCTATGCACACATTTTGTTATAGCCGCTTATGGAGGGCTGAGCTTCCATGCTCTAAACCGAGTATTAATGCTCTCATTGTATGTTACAATTTGTATTCATCTTTACATTTCTGTAAGTTCAGGAACTTGTGTAACATCACTCTTTATATATGTTCCTGAGCCCCACTTTTATTATTCTTTATTTTTGTATAAATATCAATGTACAGAGTTAGGTTCTTTGATAATCCTCCAATTGCACCCCCAAGAAACTGCTTGACATAAATGTCAAGGCAATAAAGAAGGACACTGACATCCCTAATCATTGAGCAATGGCATCCCCAAAAGCTGAACATAGAGCTAAACTAGCATTTAAGTTCATCAGAGAGGAACTTCCTACTCCCACGACTGTGATCACACTAATAGCATGGGTAAATGTCTTGCACCATTAAGAAACCAAGAATCTGGTTGAGTACATAGCCCGAGCATCTTGGTCGAGCTCTCAAGCCAATAGTTACCAGAGCATCTTGTTTGGTTTGACATCACACGTAGTGCATCTTTAATCAGGTGCTCACTCTTTTTATTCTTTAATTTTATAATTTGCTTGGTTGCTCGGTACGCGAGTGCTCACGTACCCATGCATCAAGTAAGTTAAGTAAAATTATGCCTAGGGCACATTGTTGTAGGATGTTCAGGTGCATCTCGTATGCGATCAGATAGAACAGATGTCATAAACATGTTAACATTACATAGCATATCATAAGTTCAGTTAACGACCGAGCCAAGTATGTAGTTCACATAGCATATCACACAACAAGTCAATCAAACACAGGTATTGAATGCGAGCTCAAAAGAAAGTCTTTTCATTAATTAGAAAATAGTTCATTACATTTAGAGCCCGGTCTTTACAATTTGCTATTAGACCAAGCATAGACAAGCATCCTACAGTTAAAAGAAATTTTCACGATTCTTAAACATCGTCATCCTGGACCTCATCTTCTTGCTCCAAATCCTTCTCCTCCTCATCTTCATCTTTTGCCTCTCGCTCAGCAGCTAGCTCATCGATGTCCATCTCCATCATCCAGGATAAGTACATCTCTGGGTTCTCTCTATTCAATCGGTAGGACACAGCCTTCTAATATGCATAGACACCCCGAGCATAGCACTTGTCGATCCTTGAGGATTCAGCTACCAATCCTTGATGAGTGGCTTCCAAAGTTTCCTTTGCTAGGCATAGCTCATCATCTTTGCATTTTAGAGCTTCATTTGCCGAGCGCGGCTCTTTGTTTTTAGATCTTAGAGCTTCTTTGGCTGAGCTGAGCTTCTCATTATTCTTCCTCAAAGCTTCTTGCACTTGTTTTAGCTCCTCATCCTTCACTTTCAAGGAGCTCTCCATTTCTTATCTCTTGGCGATCTCTTCATCGCAATTTCTTGTCGCCTAAGCAAAATTGGCCGCCATGCCAGTTACTCGATCCTCGAGTGTATGCGCGAGCTGGGCGACCTGTAGAATTTCATTCAGTTAGTTTCCATACTAAAGTTTAATCCAGATACAAATGTTCATATTTTCCTTACCATGTGAGACATTGCCACCATCTCCTTTGCCACATCGTCTGAGCTTTTTTGGTCTTCTCTTTAGGGATAGCTCGATAAACTTATTTTAGCACCTTTTGTGGCTCGACATCCTGCACTGAGTATGTGGCACCGTTCAGGCAGGCCAACTTCTCATTCACTGCCTCCACTAGTCAGACCATGCTGTATGGCATGCCAGTGATTCTCCCACCTCTCTTTGAGGCAAGTCTTCCTCTACTCGGTTCTGAGGTAGGTTCTCAACCATCCTGGCCTTCTTCCGAGCCTCTTTTCTTGCCTCTTTCTCGGCCAGACATTTGAGTTCTTTACTTGTTGACCTCAAACTCCTCTCTGTCTAATCGAGCCACAAGTTAACGAAACACTTAAAACCAAACACTCAACATATTAATCTTAAGCGAAAAACCAAGTGCTAAAGCATATAGCATATCTGTCTGGTCTTCTAGCTGAATTTCCTTCGGACCTTTTCTAAGGGGGAAGTACTCTCTTATCAGTGTTATGATATTCCTCTTCTCTCTAAGAATGTCACTTTCTAGTGTCTCAAACACAACAAGCTCATTCTCATCCAGCCTCTCCCTAGTCATATGTTAGCCACTAGGATTGACCCACTAAATATTTTAGCAACCGAACCCCTGGCTGTTCTCTAATATGAAAAATTGATCTTACCAGGCCTTTATTGAGTCTGGTTTTCCTATAAATATTCTGAGCCCAAACCTTCCTTGTAAGTACAGAAAGTCTTTGTCTACTCCTGGGCATATCTTGAGCATGCTGAAGGTACTCAGCATGCACGGAATAGGCACAACCCCGAGCAACCCACACAGTATCTTGAACCTCATGATAGTTTGCCATGCATTAGGGCTGAGTTGACCAATGGGAAGGGGCACAAAGGGAATCTCACCCCCCGACCTCAGATCTTCTTCGTAGATCATCACCTGGTTGTTAGCCAAGTCATTGTATGCCCGCACTTCTTCTTCAGGAATGAGAATCTTGTGGTCTTCCAGTATTCCATATTTTTGCCGAATCCCTTCGAGGTGTATCTGTGTCAAGCTGGACTGAATATCCCTCACCCGAGCTTTTTTTAAGCCCGCGTGGACCTCACCCTCGGCCATACCCTCTCCCTCTTCATCAGCTAGGGCCAGATGTCTCCTTGAACTTTGCTCTACCCGAGCTCCTTCTTCATAGTAGGTAACTTCGCCAAGGACACTTGGAGAGCCTACCTCTCCTCCCTCCTCTGACATAGCCAAGCTGATAACTGCTCGTACCATTTTGCTACTAGAATTTTAAATGCAAAACTTAGACCATAAACTCAACACTAACCTCTGAAAACCAAACTCTTTAGCTTTGAAACTTCGCTCTAGTCAGATAAATCGAGCTGCTCTCTTTTAAGTCATATATCGAATGCTATCCTACTGCCCTCTATTTATAGATTCCACTTCAACCATATGAACTAGCGTCCCTCTTTAATGTTGCAGATGTTATGTCTGTTCAGTTCCTATCCAACCGTTGCCTAGGTTTTTGAAGCGTCACTTCTACTCTGCATGACATTTGTTCTTATAGATTCTTCTTCGACTCCTAGTTACATGGTTGCCACTAGGATTGTTGCACTAAATATTTTGGCAACCGAACCCCTGGCTGTTCTCCAATATGAAAAACCGATCTTACCAGGCCTTTATTGAGTCTTGTTTTCCTATAAATATTCGAGGCCAAACCTTCCTTGTAAGTACATAAAGTTTTTGTCTGCTCCTGGGCATATCTTGAGCATGCTGAAGGTACTCAACATGCACGGAGTAGGCACAACCCCGAGCAACCCAAACAGTATCTCGAACCTCATGATAGTTTGCCATGCATTAGGGCTGAGCTGACCGGGAGCAATTTTATGGTAGCGCAAGATGGCCAGTGGGAAGGGGCACTGACGGAATCTCACCCCGACCTCAGATCTTCTTCGTAGATCATCACTTGGTTGTCAGCCAAGTCATTGTATGCCCGGACTTCTTCTCCAGGAATGAGCATCTTGCAGTCTTCCAGTATTCTGTATTTCTGTTGGATCCCTTTGAGGTCTATCTGTGTCAAGATGGACCGAATATCCCTCACTCGAGCTTTTTATGAGCCCCCGTAGACCTCACCCTCGGCCACACCCTCTCCCTCTTCATCAGCTAGGGCCAAATGTCTCCTTGAACTTTGCTCTGCCCAAGCTCCTTCTTCATAGTAGGTAACTTCGCTAAGGACACTTGGAGAGCCTACCTCTCCTCCCTCCTCTGACACAGCCGAGCTGATAACTGCTCGTACCATTTTGCTAGTAGAATTTTAAATGCAAAACGTAGACCAGAAACTTAACACTAACCTCTGAAAACTGAACTCTTTAGCTTTGAAACTTCACTCTAGTCAGATAAATCGAGCTACTCTCTTTTAAGTCATATATTGAATGCTATCCCACTGCCCTCTATTTATAGATTCCACTTCGACCATGTGAACTAATGTCCTTCTTTAAAGCTGCAGATGTTACGTCTTTTCAGTTCCTGTCCAACCGTTACCTCAATTTTTGAAGCGTCACTTCTACTTTGCATGACATGTGTCCTTCTGGACTCTTCTTCGACTCCTTGACATAAATGCTAGGACTATTTCGAAGAGTATACTACTGAGCTCTTCTCAGTTTCTTTGTATTACCCGTGCTAGCCCTCAGTAATCGAGTTTTGTCCTTAAACTCCTTAAGCTCATCTTTGAGCTCTTTAAGCGCTCATTTCTCGAGCTTCTCAAGCTCTCAATTTTTATGAAGCTCTTGTCAAGCTTGACTTATCTGTCACAAGCCTTAGTTTAACATAAATGTCAAATGACTAGTGGAGGACTAGTGATAGTACACCCCCACTTACCGAGCTCTTTTTTTGAGCTCTACACTAGATCACTACATATTGTGATACAACATCTACTTCATGAGTCGGCACATACACTTTCTACCGAGCTCTTTCGAGCTCCTATGCAGAACTTTGATAATAAATATCAATGATTTGAGGGGGACTATTGATGCTAATCTTCCTTTTCCTAAGCTTGGCACCCATGCTTCTTATCAGGTCATCCTTATGGTTGGGCTCCCAACAGTATGAAGACCTCGGTTTTGGACACTACCAGTCTCACCGAGCTCCAGATGTCCAGCAGACAACACATCGACAAATTGTACTGACATGGGCTAGATCCTATCCCCTCCCCTAGCGTCAACTATAAATAGGGGATTAACCCACGCAGGTAAAGGGTTCCGCTCACTCTCTCTTTCTCTTCTCTCTTGATTCAGAGAGACCGAACTAACTTAGGCATCGAAGCCTTCCCCTGGGAAGCCCAGTCCCCCCCCTTCTCTCTCTCTTGTCTTGCAAGCTGTAACCCGGACACAGACAACATCCAAGCCGAGCTATAGAAGCTAAGACTACCCTTGAGGATCAGCTCGTCCTCAATATGCATGATGATTACAACTTGTATATGATGTAAATTAATAAGTTAAAGGTCCTCTTAAAATTCAATAAAAATTCAATAATTTAAAAAATCAACTTGTAGAAATATATTTTTAATATATCATAGATATATTATGAGTATATTATTTAATTATTATTAGTATTTTTTACAGTATATGTTTGGCTATTTTTATTTTTATATATGTTGTTTTGTATTTATAATAACTTAATTTTGAAAGATTAACATGTTTGTCTTATGCACTTGAAAAACATAAACTGTTTGGCAAATTTACTAAATAATATTTCTTCTATATGCTTACTAATATTTTTGTTCGATATATAATAAATTTATAATATTATAATAATAAGCTTTGTATATATTATATAAAATTATTAATAGATCATACAAATTACGTTATATTTGAGCTATAGTTTAATAATATTTTATTCTATAATATAGTTTGAAATTATCATTGAATTAAAGCAGAAATAAATAAAAGAAAAAATTATTAATTTTACAGTTTGTACATAATAAACCTAATATATGCTAAGCATAAACTCATTATAGTTTTTTGATATTTAATGTTATTTGATACCAAAAGAAAAAAAAAGTACTAAAAGGTTTTTTTTGGCAAGTTTGCATAAAGCCTTATGGGTTGTATGCCGGTCATAGAATTCGATATGATCCATTTAATATATATAATATTTATGGCTTAAAATAATACTATATTTACATGATTAAATGAAACATTATTCATAAAATAGAATTATTATTAAAATAATTTTAAAATGTAAAGGATTAAAAAAATATTTTTGACAATATACAAGAAATAAAGATATAAATTAATATAATCTAAGAGATGATGAATGTATTTTAGATTTTAGTATTAAATTTAGTAATAAAGAGAAAAAAGGTAAGAGATCAATGATGTGTAGTTGTCAATATAAGTATCGCATGATAGTCTTTTGAAAAATAAGTTTAAGATATATTTTTTTTAATTTTTAGAGTAAATAATAATAAAATAAAATAATTTTGGATATTATTTTAAAATTATATATTTTGGTTAATCGAATTATGATGGGTTCATATATCAAACACACTATAAAATTAGTTTTAAGTTGTATGATAAATGTATCTATCCGTTTTTATAACTAACTAACTAAAGTTTAATTTTAACATGCTAATTTATATATCATGTATATTGTTATGACCCATTTTAATAACCATAAATGGTATCTAGTTTGAGATAGGGATCATAATTGGAATAAGTTATTTCTATTTCTTTTATTTGATTGGATAAAGTATGTTGGATAATGAGAATCTCGTTACCCCTTACCCATGAGTGGAATAAATAATAATAATAATAATAATAATAATAATATTATTATTATTATTATTATTATTATTATTATTATTATTATTATTATTAAGTGGAATAATAATAATAATAATAATAATAATAATAATAATAATAATAATAATAATAATAATAATAATAATAATAATAATAATAATAATAATAAAGAAAACACTCTCTTTATGAAGAAGATAGGAAAAATTCTCTTCCTCTCAATCTTTTAGCGTTCTTAAAAAAATTAATTTACTGAAAAAGCATAAAATTGAAACCTAAATCAGAATCAAAATTGAACAGATTTGAGCATTCTTTCTGGAAGTTGATGTATCCATCTTCGTGAAATTCAAAACTCAACATAAAAATCCCAACTTCCAATTTTCGTGTTTATGAAAATTTAATTTTTTTTAAGATTTTGTTTGGCTTGGTTTGTTTAAAATTGGGAAATCAAAGGCGATGAAACATGTTATTGTTGCTTTGTTCGTCTCTTTACCAGCTAGCTATTTAATGACCTCAGCGATTGTAGTTTTGATTGGCAGCAATATTATTTTGTTTTTTGAATGATGTTGAATAGTTGATTTCGATTTCGATCCTATTACAATTCAAATAATTTTAAAGAGAATATGATAATATGATTCTAACTTCAGACCCAATGATAAAATAAATAATAATTTTGATTTTAATTTCATTTAATTTCATTCGGATTACAGTTTTGATTCCTATTCGGATTTCAAAATTCGAACCAAACATTACATGAGTATTCATTCTCTTTTATAACTTTGACTAAATTAGTAAAAGCATTTTATTACAATAACAGATAGTATCAAGTTTCATGTCTCTACCTCTTTTAAAAACAAGATAGTTACTTTCTCAAAAAAAAAAAAAAAGAACAAGATAGTTACATGTAACCTTCATCTTGGATTGCTATCTGAAATTGCGTTGTCAAATTAAACCCATTGCCATTATTATTTATAGTTCGTCATGAAAGTCATCATCATTGCTATTGTCAAAAACTGTGGTGTAAAATGTATCTTGATGATTCACCATTTCATCCAGAGTTAAATAACCATCTCTGTCATCATCTGCCTGAATGAATTTAAAAAATAATGATAACAATAATTAGAGATTCACACTTTGTTAAGCTTGATTGTATATATAATATAATAATAATTTATATACCTTCTGGATCAGATAACTTGCATAGAATTTTGCATATGATAATTCTCCAGGTTTAATGTAACCAAGGATGGGAATTAATTCGTTCACATCCAACAATCTAAAAAAAGAAATTATAGTCCAAACCATAAGAAATATTAACGAATTATAAGCGTAGATTTATTATTTTGAAGTAAAAAATATATATATACTTATCGTTGTTTATGTCAAGCTCTTCAAACTATTGTTCCGCAGTTGGAAGATTAGTTGCGGCTGTTTCAAATTCTGCGTAAGCCTTGTAAATATTATATGCGTAAGTAGAGAATTCTGCAAACTTAAGTTTTCCATCTTGATCATCATCCATCATCCTATAAATAATTTTGGAATAAAGCAGTTTCAGATATATTTTAATTAATTTTTATTAATTACATAAAGTATATTTGTAGTTTTATGAAATTAATTTTTGATTAGAAACAAGGAGATAAATTACTTGATTTTCTCTCTCAGTAACCATTTTTGAATTTTGTCATTGCTACTATCTTGTGGATGCAAGAAGCTGCATAAATTATAAGGAAAGCAATTGTGATAATCAACCATTCTGTAAAAGATTTTAATTTAATGGTGAATAATTAACTTAGTAAATTATTAATTACTTGTTGAATTCATCAAGGTTGAGGATCCCATTTCTATCAACATCTGCATTTTTAAATTGCTCCATCCACCATCCAGCTTCACCATGCATCATATCATTTCTCCCTGTTCTACAGTCATGTCATTCTATGAAATTGGCTCTTGTTACAGCTTGTTTCTTATAATTAATGAAATCAATGAAAAGAAAAAAAAAAATATATATATATATATGTATGTATATATATCTTTTGATTTTTCTTTGTTTGGACAATGATTAAAGAAAATAAATGAGTAAAAAATAATGAAATTTTGACATTTTAATTTCCTTTCAAATGGTCACCAACCAATATGGTGTGAAATGGAGGGAATTAAAAAATTATAAAAAAAAAAACTCTTTTCTTTTCTTTTTCTCATATTATACTTAAGCTAACCAAACAATATAAAAAAATAGTTTTTTTTTTGTTTTCTTTTACGTTATTTAATTTATTTTCATTTTTACTACACAATTAATTAACAACCAATCAATTACCAATAAATAAATTACCATCTAAAGATAAATTCACTTTTCCCATTCTCATCTATTTTCAAGGTAACCAAATTATGCATGAAGTGATCACACGAAAATTCCA
Organism: Garcia nutans; assembly: GCA_947685225.1. Taxonomy (NCBI): domain Eukaryota; kingdom Viridiplantae; phylum Streptophyta; class Magnoliopsida; order Malpighiales; family Euphorbiaceae; genus Garcia; species Garcia nutans. The sequence continues at coordinate 35,479,246 of CANTUV010000013.1, forward strand.
AGAAGCAAAATATAATCTAATTTAAAACAACATATACTAAAGACTGATTAAAACAAATCATAATTTTATAATCAGGATATCCAAATTCTTAAGTCATTAATAAATTTAAAAACAATTACCTATTTCTTCGTTGGAAAATTGTGGCAAATATTCAGTAAAACTAATTCCTCTATCTCTATCTTTGTCATGCAAATTCATTTCTTCTTGTGTTTTATACATTAAACGCTCCATGACTTGCTTTCTATTTCATGCTTGTAACTCCTCCAAACTTATTTTTCCATTCTTAGGCGAATTGTCGATCAAAGTAAATAAGATAATCAACCTCAAAGTAATGTTTAGCTTCCCATCATCGCCAAAATACTCAAAATCATCTTCTTCAATGGCATAATTTTTTTTTCAAGATTGATGGAATTATTATTATTATTATTATTATTATTATTATTATTATTATTATTATTATTATTATTATTATTATTATTATTATTATTATTATTATTATTATTATTATTATTATCTTCGTTCAATCTTTGCATTTTCATGACTAATGGGTCGAATTGTGGAATTCGAAATACGTATCCAAGTCGACGATTTTGATCAATGCGAATGTTATAACCTTTTTCATTCATCATCGGAGAACAAACTATTAAGACAATAAAGGCGGTGCCTACAATGGCATAAGCCACCGCCCTTGCCATTTCTTTGAACGAGGAAGAAATAGGTTAGTCAACAAATTAAGAAGATTTAATTATATAGAGAAAAAAAAAACAGTTATTATAAACCGTTGGAAAAGAGTGTCTAATACATCATTCATAAGTAATTAGACTTTATTGATTGGTGTGAAATGTACTTATACTAAATTTATTATTATTATTATTATTATTATTATTATTATTATTATTATTATTATTATTATTATCATCATCATCATCATCATCATTACAATTATTTGCTATATGTTGTTATTCAACTAGTAGTTTAATGTGACATACGTAAACGTATATGACATGCATATTTGTTAGTTTGTAACCCTTCATGTTGTTAGCCATGATTTTTCATTTTCTTTTTTGGAATTTTTACAGGTTAATCACATTAATGGTCCCTGATCTTTTGTCATTATCCCATTGAAATTTTTAAACTTTATTTTGCAAAATTAAAATTCTCAAACTTTTGATTTTATCTCAATAAAATCATTGAGACTGTTTTTCTGACATTTAAAATGTGATGTGGCAGCCACATATTGTCATATGATGAAAAAGAAATTCAATTTCATCTCGATTTGTATTTATATTTTTTTAATAAACCTAAAATCACACTTTCAGTGGTTCTAAAATTGTTTATTTTGTACTTAATTCCCTATACACGGTGTAAAATGAGGTGAAACTGAATTTTTTTTCTATATTTTTTATCACTTGGTAATATTTTGCCAGTATGTCATATTTCAATTGACATAAAATGGTCTCAAAAATTTTATTGAAACAAAATCAAAAGTTTATAGATTTTATATTTATAAAATAAAGTTTAGGAATTTTAATAGGACAAAGACAAAAGATTATGGACCATTGATATAATTAAGCCAGATTTTTACAAAAATATTAGTGAAGTTTCATTTTTTTTAATCAAAATATGAGACTTACTAACAAGTGAGAGTTAAAAGTTTAAACTGAAACTTTAAATTTTGATTTTAGCTTTTGTGTAATTTTTTTATTTTATTGCACAACAACAATAATAGTAACAATAATAATAACTTAATGTTGCGTGCAAAATAGAGATTTTGTTTTTTTCTAATATATCAAAGATTATAAAAGGATGTTTCCTATATACAAGATTTTCTGCCTTATATAAGTTTGAAAGCCTCATCAATAAATTGAAAGTGATTTACAATACACAAATTTATATTAATTTTATAATATCATTATTATTATTATTATTAAAAATAAAAAGATTGGCTGAGAGGACTTCCCTTAGCCATCAAGATGTACATGAACCGAAACCTTTAAGTTTTAGTTCATACATAAAAAAATAATGAAAATCACAAATCACAAATTAAAACTGTAAGTTTCCGTTTATGCAATAAAATAAAAAAAAATAAAAACTAGAATCAAAATTCAAAATTTTAGTTTAAACTTTTTAACTCCCACATATTGATAAATATGAGAGCAAGTCTCATCAGGGGCGAAGCCAGGCTTTGGAATAAAGGGGGGCGAATTTTTTTTTTATAAATTTTAGCTTTCTCGTAATTATTTATCTCTCATTTTATTTTAATAGTATTTTATAAATTTATTAATTTATTAATAATATATTTTTATTATTAAAAAATTAATTAATAAAAAAATATTAATATATATGTACAGAATTTTAAATTTATAAAATTTTTCACAATAAAATTAAAATAAAGAGAAAAATAATTAAATAATAAATATAATTTCTTAAAAAATAATTAAAATAAATGAGTTCTTTAATTCATTAAATGTATTCAAATTAATTTAGTTAAAAAATTTATCATTTTCTTTATTTATTTATTTTTTTTTACATTTACATATTATTAATATTTTATCAATTTTTTAAAAGAGAACTATTGCTATAGAATAAATAATTTATTATATTTTTTTTTACTTCTTGTAAAAATTATAAAAAAAGAGGGAAGCAATTTAAATTTTTTTTAAAAAATTAATAAAAAATTTTAAAAATCTTAAAAAATATTATATATATATATATATATTTTCAAAAAGGGAAGGTGGGCAACTGGCGCCTTGTCTCAATGTGCCTTCGCCCATGAGTCTCATTATCACCTAAAAGGCAAGATTAAACATACTGGTCGTGGCAGTAGAACCTTCCTCATCATTGACCCTCGGCAAGAAGGAATTACAAAACATGATTCAGGCAAGATAAGTAATACTTTTTGGTTAACTTGATATTCTTCAAGGATTTGGGCCAAGATTCTGGGTTGGTGGATGGAAGCAGTGGGGGAGGGGGGTGGGGGCACCCTTATATATGTATATATATTATAGTATTTTATAAAAAAATTATATATATAGTGTTATAAATATTTATTTTTTTTACTATATATTTTTTAATTAGTGAATATTTAAAATTTTGTGATTATATATAGTAGTTTTATAAAATTTTAATAGTATTTTATATATAATTTTATAAAAACTATATGTATAGTATTTTATATACATATTGGGTTTTTTCACTTATATATATTTTTTTAATTAGTGGGTATTTAAAATTTTGTGATTAGGTATATATATATATATATATAATATTGTTATAAAATTATATATATAGTATCAGGGGCGAAGCCAGGCTTTAGAATAAAGGGGGGCGAATTTTTTTTTATAAATTTTAGCTTTCTCGTAATTATTTATCTCTCATTTTATTTTAATAGTATTTTATAAATTTATTAATTTATTAATAATATATTTTTATTATTAAAAAATTAATTAATAAAAAAATATTAATATATATGTACAGAATTTTAAATTTATAAAATTTTTCACAATAAAAATAAAATAAAGAGAAAAAAATTAAATAATAAATATAATTTCTTAAAAAATAATTAAAATAAATGAGTTCTTTAATTCATTAAATGTGTTCAAATTAATTTAGTTGAAAAATTTATAAATGTGTTCAAATTAATTTAGTTGAAAAATTTATCATTTTCTTTATTTATTTTTTTTTACATTTGTATATTATTAATATTTTGTCAATTTTTTAAAAGATAACTATTGCTATAGAATAAATAATTTATTATATTTTTTTTTACTTCTTGTAAAAATTAAAAAAAAAGAGGGGGCAATTTAAATTTTTTAAAAAAATTAATAAAAATTTTAAAAAATTTTAAAAAATATTATATATATATATAAATTTTCAAAAAGGGAAGGAGGGCAACTGCCCCCTTGCCTTCAACGTGCCTTCGCCCATGTATAGTATTATATATACATATAGGCTTTTTTATCATATTTTTTTAATTAGTGGATACTTAGAGTTTTGTGGTTAGGTATTGATATATATATAGTATTATATATATGTATATATTAGTTTTTTTTTACTACATATGCTTCTTTTTTATTTTAATTAATGGGTATTTAGAGTTTTGTGATTAGTCATTTAGGTTAAAACTAAAATTTTATAACTTAATTATTAATTTGATAAAGCTAATATTCTTATTTAAAATAGTATTTAATAAAATATTGTAAATAAATTAATAGATCAAATAATTAAATTTAAAATATATGTAAAAAATTCAATAAACTTTTAGAATTTAATAAAAAATGTAAAATTTTGATAAAGAATTTTTTAAAAAAATTATAACCAAAATATAAATTTTACTATAATATTAAATGTTTAATTTTATCTTTAATTCATCTGTAAATTTTTTTTACTTGAAAAATTTATCCCCTCTTCATTCCATTCATGGTTTCACCACTGGATGAAAGAAGAATGTATAAAGCTTGACCATCTTGAAATTTTCTTTTCTGATTCCTTTTTCAATTATTTTGCTATTGAGTTGTTTAAAATTCGACAATTTTATAGTGATACTAGGCCACTTGGAATTTAAGCTTGTTACTAGGTCACTTGAGTCATTAAGCCTACAATATTCGGATCACGAGAATATGACCCATATTACACAGTTTTAGTAGAGTCAAATGCATGCCTTTCATAAAACGGTTATAATCAGTAGGGTATCTTAATTAATCATATTCTGCTACTAGTAATAGTGCACTATCCTCATTTAGAAATAGTTCAATATCTACTTGATCGTTAGAGACCCCCTATTTGAGCAATTTTCGTCAGTTAATTTTAACTTTGCTAGTGTACCATTGAAGGCTTTTTTTAGAGAATTCTAGTATCAATTGTTATGGTGTGTGTGGTCCTTTTGTCTCTATTTTTTATTAGATTCCTCTAAGATCTTAATTTAGCATGAAAAATATCTTACTGTGATCAAACTTCGAAGCACCATAACCATGTCTTTTCACCACACACGCTCAAATATTTGAAACCAACTTATATTAGTATAGTAGGACTAGATGCAAAAGCTCAAGAAACTTGGGCCAATGTTGAAATTTGCTTAGAAAATCTTACAAATGAAATGTATTAGATTTATTTGCTAAAGTAGAACCAAAATTGAACCAAGAGATCCACCTGATAGTATAATGGACGGGACAGTACAATTCTCTAGACAATGCACAAAACTTTTCCTTTGTTATAACAAAAAATTCCTATATTTGGAAGTAAATGGAGTATCAGATATTATGGTAGCAATTATGGTTCAAAAAGATGGTCGAATCCCCAAGTAGCATATGTAATCTTCATATAGTTTACCAAAAGTTCATATAATGAACTTTAGTGGACTGACCATATATAATTACAGCAATTCTAGTTTAACGATGTAGCTCAAAATAGTTCTAGATCTACCGTATTAACAAAGTCCTAAAAGGAATATGTTGGAAAATTGATTAAAAAGAGAAAAGAGAGAGAGAATGACAGTAGAAATATGAATTTAACAAATTGATGTAGAAGAACATTCATAAAGACAAACATAAACATAAAAACTACACAACATTCATATATAACAGAATTTTTTTCTCTTTTTAATTTTACAATGATTTTTATCTCTTCTTGATTACAACTTTGCTGGCCTTTCTCTCCTTTTTATAGCAAAAAAATATGACTTTTAGCCAACAACTAACCTACACAAAACCCATTCTTCTTTCCTTTAAAACAAGGACAACCTTTTTTTTTGCTTTGATTTTAAGGGAAATTTTTAACAACTCTAACACTCCTCCATGATGAGATTTTTGCTACAAATGGAAGGCTTCAAATTAATGATCTCCTTAACACAAACTCTTCTCAGTTTTTTTTAAACTTTTCATAACAAATTTACTACTGCATCTTCTTTTTTCTTCAACAAAAAAGCACCAAGAATAACCACAGAAAAAAAAAATTATCTGCTTCTTCCTTCTCAATAATAACAAGAACAAGAACAATATTTGCAATTTGCAATTTTTGGACATGTTAAGGTCTATTCAAATATGTTTTTTTAGTTTTTGAACGTGTAGGTCCTTCGTCAACAATGAATATGCAGTTTTATGGCATGCTAGTCTTTTTCATTACTTCAAATTTATTTTAAGGACATATCGGTCTATCAAATTTTCAGTTTATGGACATGAATTGGTCCCTCAACAATATTTATAAACACACTCTCACTAAATGATTTGATGACGCCATGCTCCATCTTGAAAAAACACATAAAACTCCAATATTTTCACAGAAAAACACTCTTTTTCTTTTTTCTTTTTTCTCTTTCTCTTCTTCTCCTTCATCTACATCTAATCTTCTTCTTCTTATACTCTCTCTCTTTTTTTTTTTTTTTGTAATTCATCACAAGCTCTCTAAGACCATTAAACCTCTAATACCATGTTGAAAAATTAATATAAAGAGAGAAAAAGACAGTAGAAACATGAATTTGACAAATTGATAATCACGACGACAAACATTAATATAAAATAAAAACTACATATTTTCAGCTCTAAAAACATAAAAACTACAGAACATTCATATATATAACATAATTTTTCCTCTTTTTATTTTTACAATTATTTTTATCTCTTCTTGACTACAACTTTTTTGCTTTTCTCTTCTTTTTATAGCAAAAAAATGGCTTTTAGTCAACAACTAACCTACACAAAAGTCATATTTATTTTCCTTGAAACAAATAAAACCATTCCTTTTTTAAAAAAAATTTTATTTTGCTTTGATTTTAAGCAAAATTTTCAACAACTCTAACAAATTAGAATGTCAAAATCCTCTGAAAAAGAAAGTGGCTTTTATAATAATGATTGCAATCCAAAGACAGAGGCAATCATTCTAAGGAAGTTAGGATCCCTTGAGAAGGTCTTGCTTCATCTTGAGATATTTTGACAAATGGTGGAATGGTTAATGATTTTGAGCTCTGTGTCACTAGGCAAAAGAAATCAGCTTGTCCAAGTGCGGCAACTAGCAGGCAGTTTTCTTCGAAGCCTTGCTAATTCAGCCTTTGAGCTAGCAAATAGAAGTAAAGTAGGCAAATGAACCAACAAACGTAAAAAAGTGTCAAAGGAACAATGGAGATTGTATTATTAACAAAAGAAATCGGCAATACAATAGTATGCACAGCGATAGCTTACAAGGACGCTCTCAGTAGCTCACAAACACACTCAATAGCATGTATGTATTTACAAATGAGCTATGCTATATTTATAGGCAACATAACTGACCTAGAAAAGTCGGTTGGCAACAATCTAGGGCATTCTAGATGCTTCCGGGCAGGGTAGGCTGCTTGGACAGCCAATTATAGCAGAACCTTCCAGATTGCCTACAAGCTTCACGTTTCTTGGGGAAACCGGGCCAATTCTGCTAGGAACTTCGAGATTCTTCTACAAATATCCACAATAGGCTAGAGCCTTCCACGAGACTCTAGAAAATTTCTCCATGCACCACCAAGGTCCCCCTATGTATGCAGTTGAAGCAAAATTGGCTGGGTGAGCAGGAGAAACACTAGGATCCGAGGAGGAGAGTACCTTGTCAACGAGCCAATTCAAGATTTTTAGTTGCCGATTAGCTTGTAATTGGCTTGGGGGTTGACAAATCTCCCCCACCAAAGTCTTGACGCCCTCGTCAAGAAGTCTTTGCCTTGAACTCGTCTACCAACTCCTTGAATTGCCATAGGTTAACCTCCTTTTCCCCAGTTGTTTCAGAATCAGGTTGCCCTTTCCACCTGACTAGAAACTCTTTCTGTGTAGGGACTCCACATTTTTTTTAATCACCCGGTCTGCTAGGATCTCTTCGGCTTCTCGCTCGAATGAGGCAACCATCGCAGGCGGTGTTCGTTGTGATTTTTCCCTATTCGGATCTTTCTTGTCCCCATGATAAGGTTTTAGCACACTTACATGGAAGACAGGGTGAATTTTCAAATGTGGAGGTAGCTCCACCCGATATGAAACCTTGCCAACCATGCCAATAACAGGGAAGGGCCCTTCATACTTCCTTATCAAGCCCTTGTAAACTTGGCGATATGCCTTAAATCGTGGCGGCATCTTTATTAAGACAAGGTCTCCTACTTGAAATTCCAAAGGCCTCCGTTTCTTATCCGCCCATTTCTTCATTTTCTTGGAGGCTTTGTCCAAGTATACCCGAGCCATGTCCAGCTGCTCATGCCATCCTTTTGCCCACTTATAAGTAGACGGGCTTGAACATGTATACCCTGCAGCAATGGCATGGGGAGTGAGAGGTTGCTGGCCAGTAACAATTTCGAAGGGGCTTTGCTGCGTGGCCTCACTCCGCTGCTGGTTATATGAAAATTGGGCAACATCCAGCAACTTTGCCCAATCTCGCTAATTTGCGCTCACAAAGTGTTGCAAGTAGAGTTCCAACAAGGCATTCATCCTCTCTGTTTGGCCATCTATTTGAGGGTGAAAAGAGGTGGAGAAGTGGAGGTCAGTTCCCATCATCTTGAACAACTCCCTCCAAAACTTCCCAGTGAATCGCGGGTCTCGATCATTGATTATGCTCCTTGGAAGGCACCAATATTTCACTACATGCTTGAAAAACAAGCGTGCAGCTTCATCCACCTTGCAATCTCGAGGGGCAGTAATGAAAGTTCCATACTTGGAGAGTCTATCCACAATTACCATTATGGAGCCACAACCCTCCGATTTAGGCAATGCCGATATGAAATCCATTGTTACACTTTCCCACAGACGGTCAGGTGTAGGCAATGGTTCCAGTAGCCCAGCAGGCTGTCGTTGCTCGACTTTGTCTTGCTGGCACACAAGACATGTCTTTACATAGGCTTCCACATCATCATCCATCCCCGGCCAGTAGTATGATCGTTCAATTAAGGCCATCATCTGCGGCACACCTGGATGACCAGCCCACAAGGAATCATGGCATTCCTTCAACAATTCTTTTCGCAGATTGCCCCAACGAGGAACAAAGAGACGATTGCCAACTGTATAAACCAAACCATTATGCTCCCAAAATCGTCTCGTCTTGCCTTCCTTAGCCAATTCCAGCAAGTTTTTAGCAAAGGCATCTTATTCTAAGCCTTTTCGAACCCGCTCCAACAGATTACTTTCCACCTTTGTCACGACAGCAAACTCAGCTTTGCGACTTAGTGCATCAGCAACAACGTTGGCCCTTCCTGGCTTGTATTCCATCACAAAGTCAAATTCTGCCAGGAAATCCTGCCATCTCGCTTGCTTGGGGGTGAGTTTCTTCTGCCTTAGAAAATAACTCGTAGCCACATTGTCAGTTTTAATGATGAACCGACTCCCCAACAAGTAATGCCTCCACACCCTAAGGCAATGAATAATGGCAGTCATTTCTTTGTCGTGCATAGGATAGCGTCTCTCTGTGTCATTCAATTTTTGACTTTCATAAGCTATGGGATGGCCTTCTTGCATTAAGACTCCCCCAATAGAAAATTCTGACGCATCCGTATGCACCTCAAATGGTTTAGAGTAATTTGCCAGCACAAGTACCAGTTTCTCCGCAATTGCTTGCTTCAAATCTTTGAAGGCCAGCTGGCAGGCATCATCCCACCTCCAAGGGGCATTCTTTTTTAATAGGTTTGTGAAGGGTGTCACCCCTCTTTGAATACCCTTGAATAAATCGTCGATAGTAGTTGACAATACCAAGAAATGAGCGCAAGCCAGTCACCGTCGTAGGAGGTTCCCATGTCACAATGGCCTGCACCTTGGCCAAGTCCATGCTGATCCGTCCATCATCAATTTTATGCCCCAAAAACATAACTTCCTGCTATGCAAACGAGCATTTCTCTTTTTTCACATAAAGCTCATTTTCTTGCAGTACTTTGAAAACTTCCCTCAAATGTTTGACATGGTCATCCAAGCTTTCGCTATAGACAACAATGTCGTCAATATAGACCACCACAAATTTATCCAAGAAAGGGTGGAATATCTTGTTCATCAGGGTGCAAAAAGTGGCTGGTGCATTTGTTAAACCAAATGGCATGACTAAGAATTCATAGGAACCATACCTAGTCACATAAGTGGTCTTGTCCTCATCCCCTTCTGCGATTCGCACTTGCCAATATCTGAACCGCAAGTCAAGCTTGGAGAACCAATGGGCTTTTCCTAACCGATCGAACAAGTCTTCTACCAATGGGATAGGATACTTGTTCTTTATAGTTATTTTGTTCAACGCCCGATAATCAATGCACATGCGCAAGCTTCCATCGTGTTTCCTTTGAAATAACACCGGGGCACCATAAGGAGCCTTGGAGGGTCGAATGTATCCCACATCTAATAAATCCTTCAATTGTTTGCACAACTCTTCCAATTCAGGGGGAGCCATTCGATAGGGGGTCATGGCCGGTGGTTTCGCTCCAGGTTCCAGCACAATTGCATGATCCACCTCCCTCCTGGGTGGGAGTTCTTTAGGCAGCTCCGGAGGCATGACATCTCGAAATTTCTCCAATAATTTAGCAACTTCCATAGGAATACTGGTAGAGTCAAGGATCAAACCTTTATCCTTACATGTTGCAAGGTATGTTTCCTCTCCTCTCCTTACTCCTTTGGAAATTTGCATGGCAGATAGGACTCGTTCGCCAATGAGGATGCGTTCTACCGACACTTAGTGGTCCGTACCACTACTTCGGAATTGAATGCACCCATCATCCGTGAGAGAGAAGGGAAGTACTCTCTCCATGAAATCCAAGCCAATAACAAATTTATAGTCCTTGAGTGGCACAATGTTCAAATCTATTATGTCCACCCATGCACCGAGCTGGATGGGGACTCCCCTTGCAATGCCAATAAGTGGCTTGGCAGGTTGGTCAGCAGCTTGCATCCAACCGAGCTCCTTGGCAAATTTTATCCCCAACCGAGCAGCTTCTTCGCTGGCTACCAAGTTCTGGTTGGCGCTACTATCCAAAAATGCCATGGTGTCCACACCATTCACCTTGGCATTCACATAATTGAGCGTCTTGCCAGGCTGAAGCCTTTGCCTAGTCCTGGCTGTGGCAGCGTTCCCCTTGGTCTCCTTCACTGCCTTAGCTTTTACCAAATTCAGAATGCGCAACGACCCCAATTGTGCCTCACCCCCTACCTGGGGTGTCCCGTCGAAGGAAGAAACAATAGCATTGACCTTACCTTGGTTTGGGCATTCCCTCACAAAGTGTGGCCCTCCACACAAGAAGCAATCCCTTTTCCCCTTAGATTGCTCCTTACTGCCCTCACCTTGTTTCTCCTTCCCTTTGAATTGCTTGGCTGCCTTGGGAGATTTGTCTCCCCCACCTTTGTCCAAGTACCCCTTCTTTCCCTTATCTTTCTTGGAGGAATCTTTGAGAATTCCACCAAAGATTCAGCCACCGCAATTGCGCTTGCAAGATCTTGGACTCTCCTTCTCTTAAGTTCTTGCTCGGCCCATCTTTGCAAGCCATCAAGGAAGTACAATAGGCAGCTTTTGTCGGGCATATCTGGAATCTCAAGCATTAAGGAGGAATGCTCTCTAATGTAGTCCTTAAGCGAGCCAGTATGCTTTAGCCCTCGCAGTTTCTTCATTGCCACCTCTTCAGCATTTTCAGGGTAGAATTGTTTCTTTAGTTCTCCCTTAAATGCATCCCAGGTGTCAATTTGCACAAGACCTCTTTCCATCTCGGTATGTCAACGACGCCACCATAGTGTCGCATCATGCTCGAGATAGAGAGTGGCAGTGCTAATTTTACTAGCATCATCCGCAATGTGCATAGCATCCAAGTATCTTTCTATATGCCAAATAAAATTATCAAGTTCTTTAGCATCACGCTTACCAGCATATTTTGATGGTTCGGGAACTTTGATCCTTGGGGCAGCACTCGTCGTGGCACCACTGGCCATGGCAGCCTTGCATAACGTGAGATTTGCCTTCACGTCACGTAGCTCCTCCTTTAAGGACTAAATTTCAGCATTGGCAGCACGGAATTCTTCCATAGATTTGTGGATGTCACCTATGAAAACATTTAGTGCGCCTTGGAGCCGACCTTCGAACTCCTTTATTTCCTCGGCCCGTTCCTCTTGCTCATCCACCCTCGAGTCAAGAGTGTCTAATACATCCCCCATTGCTAGTTCCAGTTGCCCTTCCTTCGAGGCTTTGATAGAAAAGTTTAAAAATATTAGGTAATAATATGAAAAAGTTATAACTTCAACTTCAATAGAAAATATTTATTTCTAATTATGATGGTGTTGATATAAATAATTTCATGTTTCAATTCGTATTAAATTGATAAGTCTACCATACTTATTTATTATCTTTAATTTTTTCTAATTTATATCATGAAATTAATTAATATTATTAATAATTATAGATATAATAATATTGTATGTGTTTATAATAAATAATTTAAGAATATATATTATAAACTATATAATCTGACCACTTATATGTGAATTTTCTTTTCTTAATTAAATGAGGAAGTCATAATATATTTTAATATAGTCAATATATTCAATATTTTTTCATATTTTATGAATATAATGACAAAAAATTCTAAACTAATTATAAAAATTAATTTGATTAATAAAAAAATTATTATTTTTCTATTAATTAAAATTTGATTCTCATAGTCTCATTATAAATATATAAATAATAAATTTTTTCAATTATAAATATTTTAATTCTTAAATAAATAATATATTTTTTTTTTATCGAAGTAGCACATATCAAAAAGAGAATAAAAATATAATATTACTTTTTGTATGGATGAATTTACTAAAATCAAACTATATAATATTATTTTAAGCCATTAACATATAATTTAGTAATTCACCAACTAGAATATAAAAGTACCAAAATTAGACATAGACTTATAGGATACAATTAGTTGTTGCACTATTATAATGTAAGGATTACTTTTTTATTTAATTTTATTTTGAATTTATTTACAATAAACTTATATATTAAATATTTTTTTTCTTTATAAATTTGACCTTCCCTCAATCACATCCTAGTTCTGTCACTAGCAACAGTTACCATTGTCATATTATGATTTGTGGATTATGGTTAGTAAGTATTGTATCGTTCCATTTTTTAGTATTCAATTACCTTTTTATCGAATTTGAATCTTGAAATGGCATATATGATACATAAAATAATTAAACATATGAAAAAAAAGTTATGAGTGGTAATGATAATTTATAAATTTTTTTCCATCTTTAGCCTCAAATTGTAACTTTCTTTTAGGAAATATATATATATATATATTATAAATTATGCTTTCGAAGTCATTAGGGCGATAAATCCCTCATTAATGAGTTTTAGAAAATATTTTAAAGTAAAATAAGGTGGATTAACTTTTAAAAGTAAAAAAAAATTGCAAAATAGTTAAATCATGGTTTTGGTGTTACTGTTAGTAAATTTTCATGCATTTTCCTAAGACGATAGAATCGTGCAAAACAAAACACTTTTGATGGACCAACTTAAACAAAGCTATAACGAACGGGTAGGATTGGCCCAACGCTAGATCATGGTTCTGATCGGATAGTAAGACCAAAGAAGAGTCATTTTGAAATTTTAATTGGTCCACAGCATGATGACGCAATCATAAAAGTTTCCTTCTCTGAACGCAGCAATCCCACTTTTCTCGCGGTATCAGTTGGGAAAATATATAAATATAAACACAAATCTCTCTCTCGGCTTCGTTGTTCAACTCCATAAAACAAAAATTATTCTCACCTTTAAAAACGAAAAAGAGTTAAAAGATTCTCACCATGGCTCCTGCTTTGAGGCGACGAGCATCTCTCATTGTCCTAGCTGTCGTTTTCTTCGGTTAGTGTTGCTCTGTTTCTGCTTTTCCTTTTTTTTTGGGCCATTGCTTGTGTGTGGATAGTCAGAAAATGATATAAAGTAAAAGACAATTTGAAGTTCTTAGAATTGATAAAAAAAAAAAAAAAGAACAATGCAATGCTCTGAGTCTGGTATTTCTTTATTTATGTTTTATGGATTTATATGTCATGAAACAGTTGTGTTATTCGCTTTATCGTTACATGCAATACTTTAAATTTGTCAAAGCTTCCTCTTGAGAAAGAGTTTTGATATGGTATTTGAATTCGGGCAACAGGTAGTTTATTTGCATTTTCCATTGCGAAAGAGGAAGCAACCAAGCTAGGAACTGTCATCGGAATATACCTTGGTACAACCTATTCTTGTGTGGGTGTTTATAAAAATGGACATGTTGAAATCATAGAAAATGATCAAGGTAATCGAATTACGCCATCATGGGTCGCATTCACTGACAGTGAGAGATTGATTGGTGAGGCAGCAAAGAATCAGGATGCTGTCAATGCCGAGAGGACTGTCTTTGATGTTAAAAGACTCATCGGCGAAAGTAAGTATTGCATTTGTTTCTAATATTTGACTAATAATTGATGTCTTGATCAAAAGTTCTAACCTTAGTTAGTTGCCTGTAGGTTTGAGGACAAGGAGGTTCAGAAGGACATGAAATTTGTTCCATATAAGATTGTGAACAAGGACGGAAAGCCTTATATACAAGTAAAGATTAGGAATGGTGAGACTAAGGTTTTTAGTCCCGAGGAGATAAGTGCCATGATTCTCACCAAGATGAAGGAGACAGCTGAAGCATTCCTTTGAAAGAAAATCAAGGATGCTGTTGTAACTGTACCAGGTAAAGTGGGATATTTCAGAACTAACTGAAAATTTGATATATGGCTGACCCCTACTTGATTGAAAATGAGAAATGTGTGTTTTGGGATTAACTTTTATTCATTTTTGTGAATTCTACAGCTTACTTCAATGATGCTCAAAGGCCAGTTACTAAGGATGCGGGTACCATTGCTGGTTTGAATATTGCAAGAATTATTAATGAACCAACTGCGGCAGCCATTGCTTATGGTTTAGATAAAAAGGGAGGTGAAAAGAACATTCTTGTCTTGGCCTTGGCTGTGGAACATTTGACGTCAGCATTTTGACAATTGATAATGGTGTTTTTGAAGTTCTTGCCACAAATGGAGATACTCATTTGGGAGGTGAGGTTCATCCTTATTGTTAATATTGCTTTAACTTTTATGGTATCTAAGCTAGTATTTTGGGCAGATAAAAAAATTCTAATATTTATATCTTTCATCTATAGGTGAGGATTTTGATCAGAGAATTATGGAGTACTTAATCAAGTTGATCAAGAAGAAGCATGGGAAGGACATCAGCAAGGACAACAGAGCTCTTGGAAAGCCAAGGAGGGAAAGTGAGCGTGCAAAGAGAGCTTTGAGCAGTCAATATCAAGTTCGTGTGGGGATTGAATCTCTCTTTGATGGTGTGGATTTCTCTGAACCACTTACCAGCGCCAGGTTTGAAGAGTTGAACAATGATCTATTCAGAAAAACCATGGGACCAGTTAAGAAGGCCATGGAAGATGCTGGTTTGGAGAAGCACCAGATTGATGAAATTGTTCTTGTTGGTGGAAGCACCAGAATTCCTAAGGTTCAACGGAAAGAGCCCAATAAGGGTGTGAATCCTGATGAGGCTGTTTCTCATGGTGCAGCTGTTCAAGGAGGAATTTTGAGTGGAGAGGGTGGTGATGAAATAAAACGTATTGTTTTTTCTTTCTTGTGATGGAATTTTCATGGTTCTTTATTTCTCCTTCAAAATTTTCTACAACGAGCGTGAATGTTAAATTTTTATTGACACCGGCTACATTATCTGTTTCATCCAGGAATTCTTCTCTTGGATATTGCCCCACTTACTCTAGGTATTGAAACTGTTGGCGGAGTGATGACCAAGTTGATTCCTAGAAATACTATTATTCAGTGTCGGGACCAGCGACTATGGAAGAGGGGGCAAAATTTTCACCAGTGCAGCTGTAAGAGGGCTCTGTTGCAGCGGACGGCCAGAGGGGAGAGGGTCGCACTTCCTGAGTTACGTATATTAGCTTCCGACCGGCCGGCCAAGGGAGTCGTGCGACCCCACACGACCCCACATGGTTCCACTACTGCTGTTATTCGAACTAAGAAGTCTCAAGTCTTCACCACCTAACAAGATCAGCAAACAACTGTAACCATTCAGGTATTCATCTTATATTGTATGGGAGGTATGAAGCATGTTAGTAATGGGAAACAAATCCTAAAATCTATTTGCTAGATGTTGACAATTCGGATGTGAACTTCTTACAGGTGTTTGAGGGTGAACGAAGTCTCACAAAGGACTGCAGGCTGCTTGGGAAATTTGATTTAACTGGCATTGCCCCAGCTCGAAGGTTTTCTTTGATGCTTTTCCATTGATTTTTCCATGATAATATTGTCTCTGTTTCACTGACTAAATTCCCTTGTTTCCTTGAACAGAGGAACTCCTCAGATTTAGGTGACATTTGAAGTTGATGCCAATGGTATCCTAAATGTGAAGGCTGAAGACAAAGCCTCAGGTAAATCGGAGAAGATCACTATTACAAACGACAAAGGTAGATTGAGTCAGGAGGAAATTGACAAGTTTGTCCGGAAGGCTGAGGAGTTTGCAGAGGAAGACAAGAAAAACAACGAGAGAATTGATGCCCGTAACAGCTTGGAGACCTATTCATACAATATGAAGAACCAAATCAATGATAGGGACAAGCTGGCTAACAAATTAGAGTCTGACGAGAAGGACAAGATTGAGACAGCAGTTAAGGAAGTTCTTGAGTGGTTGGATGACAATCAGAGCGCCGAGAAGGAGGATTATGAAGAGAAGCTGAAGGAAGTGGAAGCTGTATGCAACCCAATCATCACTGCTGTTTATCAGAGGTCTGGTGGAGCACCTGGTGCTGGTTCTGAAGGAGCAGATGATGACTTGCATGATGAGCTCTAAGATATATTTGACACATTTTTGCTTTTGCTCATACATAAAATGGTAAGATGGAGATTTTTTTTTCTAGCGTAATTCTTGAGCATAGAGTAGGGAGAAGAAAGGTGGAATTCCTTTCTGTTTTTCCATTTGGAGATGTATAGTGTATGTTACAATTTTGAAAGAGCTCCATATTCTTTGTTCTGATTTTGGGAACTTATTTCAGTTTATTTACGCAAGTTAAAAATAAATTGATCTAATAAAATCTTTGGTGTAGTGGTCATACATAATCCATAAGCACCGATACTTCAAATTTTAATAGTTATTTAGTCTGTTGGGGGCAGTATATTATAAAAAATAAAATTTTAATTCATAAAGGGTTAAATATTTTTCAAACTACTAATTGAATTTATTAGTTTTCAAAAATACAAGTTCACATATTGTTAAGTACTAATACAAAAGCATGCAATGATACAATTTTTAATACAAATTAAAAAATTTAAATTCAATTTTTAGCTTGTATAAGATAGATTAAGAAATTCATATATTATATACAAGTAGAAAAATATATTATAAATTCAATTTTTTTTCATGGTCCTCAGCTGGCTTAGAGTTTGGGAATTCAAAGATTGAGAGTTGAGTCAAATAATCTTAATGCTATTTAGTTGCTTCAGGACCTTTCACCTTGCATTTCACTTCATGATAATATGGCGAGAAACATTTAGGAGTTGTTGGAGTGTTGAGCTGCATCACATTAATTTACTAGGAAGGAAACTTTGCTGCAGATTACCTTTACTTCTTTTATTGCTTGGCTTCCTGTTGTTGTGCACCTCTTTTATTTCTTTTCTCCATGATTCTATTAGTGTTGGTGATGTGGAACCCAGGCGATACAGCACCTAAACCCCTCATCCAACTTGACATAAACTCAATTCTAAGTAAACAAACGGATTGCAATTCTGAACCCCAATTAAGAACTTAGAATATATGCAAAAAGAAGAAAAGAAATATGCTATAAGTAATTACCTTGATAAGTAAATCAATTTTTGCAGTGGCATAAAAGTAGAATTGATTCTCACTTTGCAAAGTTCAGCAATGGTGTCTAAATTCATTCAAACAATAATATCTCCGCTGCACATTTTCAAGAGGTTTTTGTAGTGCTTTTACTAACTTTTATTCATAAAATAAAACCCTAATATAATAATAAAGTCCCAAAACCAAATAATCTTAATACACATAAATGAAGAACATGATTTGCACTTCACTAATTAAAATACATTGTGGGTTTAACTAACATATATTTTGAGAAGAAAATTACATTATATTGTCACACCCTACTTTCATAATACAAGGGGTGGGCTTAATCTATATTCTTACAGTATCTCCTCTAAAATCTTAAAAAACCAAAATAACTTACTATGTATCACAACTCATAATTCAGATGCTTGATATCTTTCAAATACACATAACTATATGTGTATGGAAATTACATCATCATCCACACAAATAGCATTATCCTTTCATACATCTTAGGTGTTTTATAATAGATTAATAAAAACAATTATTAATATATATATATATCCAAATAGTAAGTGTTAATATGTTGGCTCAATCTCTTCTATACGCTGATAGACAGATACAAAAAGAATTCTACTAGATTGTTCTCCAATTGTACCATTATTCTCCAATCGTACCTTAAAGTATTTATATATTAAAAGGGTAAGACCAACTAATTAGTGAATATATAAATACGTAACAAAGAAGAATAAATAAAGTTTAAATATATATATAAATATTTATATATATCATCATTAATCAGTTGGATATATAAAACTTAAAATCACAAACATCACTTTCAAATATTTCTTAATTCTCCAAATAATACGAATAATTCAGTTCAAATATTATTTGTATATACACAAATATAATTATTAACTAATCTATCTTCAATCCAAGAGCGCATGATGACTTACCTCGCAAGCACAAGGAGAAATAACTTCAATACACATATACGTAGTAAAACATCTAAAGGGTAAATCATTGCAACTTTAATTTCTATAAACACACATCATCAATGTGTGATCATGTAGGATTATAGAAAGAGTGTATATAAATTATTTATCCATCTACAGTATAATCAATCATTCATGTATATGAAAAACTCAACTATCATTATTTAATCTCAATTTATAAAAAAATAAATATCATTCAAAAATGAAATATTATTCTGAATTTAGTAAATTCTTTTTTTTTTAAATCAAATATATAATACTTTAAAAATATAATGTTATATATTTATCCACTCACTTGGACCAAATGTTGTATCTGTCTAACCAACAGGATCCTTCTTATATTCAATAATTTCAGCTAAATTTGTTCCTAAAATAATATTTAGTTTAAGGTACAATCTAAATTTATTAGCTACCATAAATGTATGCTATGAGAACAATGCGAGAAAATGATCCTTAAATTCTAACGAATTTTCAACAGAGTTTCAGAGTAAATTGGATTTTTTCCCAAATTTTTAAAAATAATACTTCAATGAGTATTATCTCAATATTAAACTAATTTCTTATTTAGTACTCTAACGATACTTTTAACAACTCAATATAATTTTAGATATAAAAAATTTTACTAAGTGATTATAATATCTCGATATATAATTAAATTATATTATTTTAGTTCATTTATTTTAATAGTTTATTAATATTAATAATATTTATTTTATTAACTAATTTATTCTATTACGTATTAAATAGTATTTATTTAATATTTAATATTATAGTAAATTAATACTTATATATATTCTTAGTTTTCAAAATAAGTTTGTGCTAATAATAATAATAACAATATACGTACTATAATAAAGAATTTATTAAAATAATAATAATATCATTTAATTAAATTTTTCTATTTGCTATACATTATAATAATAATAATAATAATAATAATAATAATAATAATGACACTAATTATGTCAATTTTGCAGATTGAATATCAATAGAGAATTCAATCTCTCGATTAGGAGGTAGGCCTGGAAACTCTTCTGAAAACACTTCTGAAAATTTACATATTACATGAATATCCACCAATTTAGGCTCTTCTAGCTATGTGTCAATCATATGTACTAAATATGCTTGACAATCCTTCTTAAGAAATATTTTGACTGTCGTAGCAGAAATAATACAAGATGGAAGAAACTTTCGCTCACCGTAAAATGTAAGATTAGAATTTTTAAGCATACTAAAAGTTACATTTTTCTCATAACAATTAATAGTTGCATGATGGCGAGATAGCTAATCCACCCCTAAAATAACATCAAACTCATGTATAAATAATGGTATAAGGTCTGCCAGCAGCTCAAATTCGCCAATCTTAATTGTTGAATCCTTATACACATGTTCACACTTCATGGATGTCCTAACTGAAAAACTCACTACTAACCCATTATCTAAAGAACTTAATTTTTCATCCGCACATGTGGCAAATGCATGTGATATGAATGAATGAGTATAGCTAGGTTCAATAAGAACATAGGTATCTCTAACAAAAATAATAAAATACCAGTAACCATCTCAGGTGAGGTTACAGCTTCCTATTGAGTGATAATAAAAATCTAAGCTTGTGCATGAGGTCTACATGTCTGACTAGATGTCATGACTCCATCCTGTTTATGAATAACATTATTGTTTCCTCTACTAGCTCCTCTGCCTTGTGATTGGGTCCTGCCCCCTCTCCAAGGCACAAATGCTAATAATGTTTGAACAGACTCACTTGGTCTTACTAACATTGGACAATTCCTCCTGAAGTGACCTATATCACCACATTGATAATATCCTCTAATATTTGCTCTGCACTCTCCACTATGAAATTTTTCCATAAATACAATATAAGGGTCATAGTCTCTGATTAGCTTCTGAACTGCTAGCCTGTCCAATTCTAGGTGTACTAGCAAAGTTGCTCACAGATTGTTTTACTAAATTTAGACTGACATGTGGTCAATTAACCTTTTGTCCTGATCTCACAAAGTGACTTTTACTGTTCTTAATGTAAAATCTAGTTTGTGAGTTGCCTCCTCTCTTAATCTGTCTATCTATAAATCTCTGAAAGGAACTGTAAGTCTACTTTTGCTTTTTATTCTCAAGCTCTGCTTCTTCTTTAATAGTTTCTCATTTTCTAGCGCATCATCAACCAAAGCATGGAAAGTAGTGCCCTATCCCCGATACAACCCTTTGCGAATACTATCATGCAATCCTTTATAAAACCTATTACACTTACTTCTTCCTTGGATATCATATAATTCACATATCTGTACAATTCCTCAAATCTATCCACATATTGAAGGACCGTCGTATCACCTTATTTTAGTTGAAAAAATATACTCTCCTTCTCCCTTCTATAACTACATGTAATCTACTGCTTGTAGAAGGTTTCAAAAATATCCCAAGTCAAACTTAACACCTCAAGATTTAATCAATCAGTCATACCAATATCTAGCTACACTTTCCAAGAAAGCTTGAACATAACTTAACTTTTTAGCATCTATAATACCCGAGAGAGAATAAGCTTTCTTTAATTTTCTTAACTACTCATCTACCTTTTCATAATCTAAATTACCTTCAAAGTTTTCTGCTCCATAGTTACAGCAATCAGCAATAACGGTCCAAGGCTGATGTTACTGATCTCCTGCAGCCATAGCTGCTGTAACAGCCTGTGCAAAGGCAGCACCTAAATCGGCATCAACCTGGACAGGAGGTGGAATAGGTGGAGGATGAGGTGGAGCAGGTGGATTAACTCCAGATGATTCCTCTTGTGAAGTAGTATCATTATTCTATTCACTGATGTCAGATACATCATAATCAACAAAACTCATTGAAAGAAGGAAATGAATCCCTACGAGGTTGGCCAATATTTTCTAGTTTAATTACTCGATTTCTTCGGCCAGTGTTTCTATCATGGCCTCTATCACCTCATATTTGTGGCAGCATTTTCCTATAAAAATAATATAAGTCAACTAAGTTACATTCTCATAACATATTCTCTTAAATAACAATACTTATATATCTATATATTACTGCATCTTCACAGATCTCTCTAATTCTTGGGCAATTGTTCATAAAAATTTAAATATTTATAATTATGTTTGACTATGATGCTATCATGAATGAAATAATATGATGATGCTATTTGAATTTTTAAAACATCATTTGATTCATGCATAATTCTGCCCAATATGCAACTTTAAAAGAACTTTGCCCTCGAACTCAAGAAATTTGACACTAGATATTAAAATGTGTCTCTTATCCCTAGTCACTTAGATTTTCATAGGTCACCCCAAGAAAGTATACGGGATCTTTAACCTATCCTCTGATACCATAAAAATATCATACCCTACTTTCATAATACTAAGGGTGAACTTAATCTATATTCTTACAATATCTCCTATAGAATCATAAGAAAACCAAAATAACTTGATGTGTATTCATAACTCATAATTTAAATACTTGATATCCTTCAAATACACATAACTATATGTGTATTGAAATTACATCATCATTATTATCCTTCATAATTTTTAAAATTTTGGATTATTATCCTTCATACATCTTAGGTGTTTTCTAATAAATTAACAAAAGCAATTATTAATATATATATATATATATCCAAACGTTAAGTGCTAATATGTTAGCTCAACCTCTTCTATACATTGATGGAATAGAAACATGAAGAATTCTATTGGATTATTCTTCAACTGTATCTGAAAATGTTTATATGTTAAAGAGGTAAGTCCAACTACTCAGTGAATAATAAATACATAACAAGGGAAAAGAAACAAGGTTTAAATATATATATATATAAGTATTTGTATATCTTATCATTAATAAGCTGGATAAATAAAATTTGGAATCTTAAATCACTTTCAAATATTTCTTAATTCTTCGAATAATACGAATACTTCAATTCAAACAATATTTATATGACACTCAAATATAATTCTCTATTGATCCATTTTCAATTCAAAGGAGCATGATGACTTACCTTGCAAGCTCAAGGAGAATTAATTTCAATACCTATGTGCATAGCAAAACGCCCAAAAGGGTAAATTATTTTAACTTTAATTTTTATAAACACTCGTTATTAAGATATGATCATGTAGGATTATAATAAGAATGTATATAAATTATATATCTAGCTACAGTATAATCAATCATTCACATATATGAAAAACTCAACTACCATTATTTATTCTCAATTTATAAGAAAATAAATATCATTTAAAAATGAAACATTATTCTAAATTTAGTAAATTCTTCTTTTAAATATATATATATATACATAAAATAATACTTTAGACATACAATGTTATATATCTATCCACTTACCTAGACAAAAAGATGTATATGTCTAACCAACATGATCCCTCTTGTATTAAATAATTGCCACTAAATTTGTTTCTAAAATAATATTTAATTTAAGGTATAACCTAAATTTATCAGCTACCATGGATGTATGTTATGAGAACAATGCGTAAAAACGATCCTTAAATTCTAACGAATTTTCGATGGAGTTTTGGTGTAAATTGAACTTTTTTTTTCCAAAATTACAAAAATAATCCTCTAATGAATATTATTTCAATATCAAGCTAATTTATCATTTAGTTCTCTAACAATATTTTTAACAGCTTAATATAATTTCGAATATCAAAAATTTTACTAAGTAATTATAATATCTCTCTATATATAATTAAATTATATTATTTTACTTCATTTATTTTAATAGTTTATTAATATTAATAGTATTTATTTTATTAACTAATTTATTCAATTACGTATTAAATAGTATTTATTCAATTTTTAATATTATAGTAAATTAATACTTATATATATTCTTAATTTTCAAACTTATAAGTTTGTGTTAATAATAATAATAATAACAATATATATACTATAATAAAGAATTTATTAAAATAATAATAATAATATCATTTACTTAATTTTTTTTTATTTTTTTATACTTTAAAATAATAATAATAATAATAACACTAATTATGACAATAGTAATATTAATACTATTTACTTAGATGGTAATATTATTTGATTAATTTTTATTGCTTAAAATAATTAGTTAATTACCTTTAATTTAACTATAATAATTTATAATAAGTTTAATAGTAATAACAATAATATTAATATTATTATACCATTTATCTACTTTTTAATACTTTATTTTTAATTTTTAATAATCACTTGTAACAAAGTTAATAATTTTAATAATAAAATATTAATATTATATGCATAATTAAAAATAATTATTTAGTTATCATTATTTTAATTTTAATAATTTATATCAAATCTAATATTAAATAATATTAGTAATAATTATAATAGTACTAACTATTCAAATAAGCCTATAATAAACTTAAAAGAAATAATTATAATATATTGATAGTAATAGCAGCATTAGTAATAATAATAGTAATAATAATAATAATAATACAATTTATTTACTTTGCAATATTTTCTTCTAAATTTCTAATAATCAAATAAAATTAATAATAACAATAATAATAACAATATTGTTATTTATTTATATTTTTTAACATTATTTGATAATCACAATTATAAATAACTATTTAATTACAATTATTTCTAATTATTATTTTATATTAAATTTAACATTAAATGATAATAACAATCATTGTAATAAACTATAGTAAATTTAAAAGTAATAATAATAATAATAATAATAATAATAATAACTTATTTATCATAATCATAACAATATAATAATTTTTTTAAATATTTAGTTTTATAAATCTCCTAACACAACATATTTACCACTCAATTCAATCACTTAATAATTAATTTATTAATCCAATTATAATTTAGTAATTAAAAATCCTTATACAAATAATGATTTAATAACAATTATAATAAAAATAATTTAAATAAATAAACTCCTAATTTATTTTCTTCGAATGAACAATTTTATGTATATATAGATATTTATTTTTAAATATCACTAATTAATTTTATATAATATAATTAGATTTTAAATTATTAATCTAAATCAATTAATAAAATACTGCTTTCAACTCAATTTATTAGTCAATTTGTTAATTATAGTGATTAACTAAATTTATTTATTTAATATAGTTATTATGTTTATTATTTATTTATTTAGTTACTTTTGTTTATTCAAAATTTCTTTTCTTTTAATTACAACTAATTAATCATATTATTATAATATCCTTTCTATTTTAATTCATAAATCTTAAATAAATAAA
This sequence comes from Garcia nutans, assembly GCA_947685225.1. Classification (NCBI taxonomy): domain Eukaryota; kingdom Viridiplantae; phylum Streptophyta; class Magnoliopsida; order Malpighiales; family Euphorbiaceae; genus Garcia; species Garcia nutans. The sequence goes on from CANTUV010000013.1 coordinate 35,504,342, forward strand.
CTTTAATTATAATTTGTCATTTACTAAGCATAAATCATATTTCAATTATTTATTAACTATTTTCTAACTTCTATCCATTAAATACTAAAATTAATAATAATAAATCTTATTTAATTATATATTTTTATTTATTTCTACTTTATATATTTTTCTCCGGTCGCCGAAAAATTCACTGTTGCCAAACGATAGCCTAATTCTAGCCAACAAAAATGTGCTCCTAAAATTACAAGTAATATACCAAATTGAAACTTATGAAGTGGGAATTCTAAAAATACTAGTCTCACTAGAAATTGAGGTTAGAAAATAATCAAAATCTAGCCGGAAAGCTGCTACTGGCACCGTTCACGATGTGTTAGGTGGTGTTAAAAAGCTCGCCGAATAGACTTTTTACAGTGGCCTGTGCATGTCAGATATTGAAGGATGGATGGTAGTAAATCAGAGGCAAAATCAACACTACCCTTCTTCTCCTCTCTCTCTCTCTCTCTCTCTCTCTCTCTCTCTCTCTCTCTCTCTCTCTCTCTCTCTCTCTCTCTCTCTCTCCATTGTTTAATATAAAATTCTCCAATTAACAACCCTCGCCCTCATTAATATAATACTAACTAATAATTTCAAATTTCAATTATTAAAGTTTTTTATTCAATAATTGTTTTGATTATAAATATATTTATACGTCCACAAATGATGCTCCGACAATATTATTGGGTGAGTTTGGTATTTTGTCCACTAATACTAATAATTTCAAATTTCAATTATTAAAGTTTTTTTATTCAATTATTGTTTTGATTATATATATATTTTTGTACATCCACAAATAATGCTCAGACAATATTATTGGGTGAGTTTGGTATTTTGTCCACCAACACTAATAATTCAATTATTAAAGTTTTTCTCTTTTTTTACAAATTAACTTAGTTTAATAATTTAATATTATTATTATCAATCATTTTTTTTACAGTTATTACATATACAGTCCATTTTAAATTAATTTTTCCATTTTTTCTTGCTCAATAATATTTATTAATAATAAATATATTTTTACATGTAAATGAATGAATACTAATTATACAAACATTAAATTCACAATCATAATAAACAATGGATATTGCTAAATGGCCAGATAATATGTGGTCAGAATAGCCAAAAGTTACTTTTTGATACTTATAATTACTTTTATATAATTTTTAAAGATTTCAAGTTTGAAAATTGAAATTCAAATTTTCATTCTCTCTCTTATTTATTTATCTAATTTCTAGTAGACAACTACTTTAATAAGTTTATTTTTTTTTCAAAATATATCATTTTTTTCAAAAATATAATTTATTATTATTATTATTTGAAATAAATAATTTTATAGTAATAGTATATTAAAATAAGTTCATATTTTTAAAATTTATTTTTTATCTGTATTGCATACATTTGTCTAGCTACAACACTTAATCTTTTATTTCTTTTCATTAGTCAATAGGTGCATTAAAGTATATTTTAATCCAACACTTCTTATATGACAATATGAATGAGAATTTTAAAAATAATGAATTTTGTCAATATTTATAAAATTAAAAAATAAATATATTTTTTTTATAAATTTATACAATATTACTGTTTTGACATAAAACAAAATCTACTAATTCAAATGATGATTTTAAAATAAATTTATAAAAAATTTAATTTCGAGTAATTAACTATATAATAAATTTAATTTTGAGTATTATACATATTTTATAAGTATAAATTTATTTATTTTGGAGTAAATAACTATGTCATAAGTATAAATTTATATAATTGATTTTCTAATAAGTTTAATTTTGAGTAGTTGATTATGTAATAAGTTTAATTTTGAGTAATATACATATTTTATAAGTATAAATTCATTTAATTTTAACTAAATATGTCATAACTATATTAAATTACATAAATTTACACTTATAACACAAATTAATTACATTAAAATAATCTTATCATGTAGCAAATTACATGAATTTATACTTATAACATAGTCACCTATATGAAATTAAACTTATTATTTAGCTATTTACATGAATTTATACTTGTACTATAGTCAATTATATACCCAATTTTATGAAGTTATACATACATTATTGATGCTATCCTCAATTCACCGAGCTCATCTACCGAGCTCCTTGTCCGGTCAACCTCATGGCCGGTCTCTTAGTAGTATGGTAGACTTCAGTTTCGGGCACTCCTAGTCCCACCAAGCTCCATATGTCCGGCCGACACTCCATCGACACACCCACAAATTATGCTGACAGGGTCCAAATATTGTCTCCCTACACCAATTAGAAATATGGGTTACCCCCTAAAGGTAAAAGGGTTCCATTCTCTCTGACTCTCTCTTTCTTTCTCTCTCTTATCCAGAGCAACCGACCTCTTACTTAGGAATCAGAGCCTTCCCTAAGGAGCCTGGTCCCCCCTCCTCTCTTGTCTTGCAGGTACGAGAGCTACAACAATAATAACACTAAACGCGAGCTATAGGAGCTATGTTCTCATGAGGATTAGCCCGTCATCATTGGTGCAGATAGTGTGGGAAGGCTATTCTCTAGTAAAGGCAATGACACCTCAAGTACGTCGTATAACTCTTGCAAGAAAAGCACTCCAATCGTACCTTGATTTAGCATTTTGTAATATAACATTCGCTCACCAAACAGTCATGATACGCCCTTAAGCCGAACTCTCATAGCAAACTCGCACAAATCATAAAATTAAGCACACGCGACTCATCGTGCCTCACATACCGAGCCTTAGAGTGCCTTAACAACACAACAATCTTCAGCACTTTAATCGTGCATATTTCAGTGCCTTGGTCATGCACCGAGTTATAGCACTTCAATCGTGCATCTTACAATGCTTTGATTGTGCACCGAGCTCTTAACTGCTTATAGCACCCTTATCGTACACCGAGCTCTTAGCTCCTTTATCATACCATAGCTCATCGGCCGAGCAATCAATTAATATTTTCCATATTGTAATAAGAAGCAACATAATGTATGCATTAGCACATCAAACTAAATGAACCAAACTCGCCATAGGCAAACAAGCTAATAATAGCTATGAATTAAACTAAAACTGAGCAATAAAAGAAGACTTCCTTCGTTTATAATATCAGACTTTTTAGCACCTTCTCGTGCATTTGTCTTATTTTATTTATAATACCACACTGTTTAATGTTTTATCATGCACTTGTTTGCTTATAGTATCTGCGCACGCATTTTGTTAAATCCCCTTGTGGAGGATCGAGCTTCAATGCTCTAACCAAGCATCAATACTCTCATTGTATGTTAAAATTTATATTAATCTTTACAATTATGTAAGTTGGGGGACTTATGCAATATCACTCTTTGTATGTGTTCTCGAGGCCCTTTTTTCTAATTATTATTATACAAGAGACAAATATATATTAAGGTACATAGTTAGGCATTCTGATAATCCTCTTAAAGCATGCCTAAGAGCCTACTTGACATGAATGTCAAGAAAATAAAGAGAGGCACTAACATCCCCAAATACCAAGTAATGGCATTCAAGCTCCCCAATATTCAAGCACTTACATCTCTAATTACCGAACAAAGGCACTCAATCCCATCCCCAACAGCTAAGTACTAGCATCCCTAAGAGCTGAGCATAAGGCCAAACTAGCTTTCAAGCTCATCAAGGAGGAACCTCCTACTCCCACACATCGAGTTATGATTATACTAACAGCTCGGACCATTGTCCTGCATAAGAAGAAACCAAGAATCTAGCTGAGTAAAGAGCCTGAGCAGCTTGGCTGAATTCCTAAGCCAACATCCATGAGAACGCTCTTATTCAGTCAAACATCTCACATAGCACACCTTTAATTAGGTACTTACTCTATTTTTCTCTAATTGTATAGTTTGCTAAATTGCTCCGCATGCGAGCACCCACCCTATAACTAAGGCGCATTATTATGGAGCGCTCAGGTGCACCTTGTGCTTGAGCAGATTGAACAGATGCCATAAACATATTAACATAACACAACATATCACAAGCTCGGTTGCGAACCGAGCCACATATTTAATTCAAAAAGCATATCACACAACAAATAAATAAAAACACAACTATTGAGTTTAAGTTCAAAAGAAAGACATTTCATTAATAGGAGAGAAATTCATTACATGTATAGCCCGGTCCTTACAACTGTATAGGCCAAGCATAAACACACCCTATTACTATACAAAATTTTAGTCTTGGCCCTCGTCATCCTGGGCCTCGTCTTCTTGGTCCAAATCCTCTTCCTCCTCATCTTCTTCTTCTTCCTCAGGGTCGATAGCTAGCTCATCGATGTCTATCTCCGTCATCTAAGAAAAATCCACGTCCAGGTTCTCTTTCTTCATTCAGTTGGACACAGTCTTCTAATAAGCATAGACATCTCAAGCATAGCGCTTGTCGCTCCTCTTGGACTCAGCAACCAATACTTAATGAGTGGCTTCCAGAGTGTCCTCTGCTAGGCATAGCTCAACATCTTTGGATTTTAGAGCTTCTTTTGCCAAGCGAAGCTCCTCAGTTTTGCTTCTCAGAGCTTCTTTGGCCGAGCTGAGCTTCTCATTATTTTTCCTCAGAGCTTCCTGAACTTCCTTTAGCTCTTCATCCTTAGCCTTCAAAGATTTCTCTATCTCGAACCTTTTGGCAACTTCTTCGTCACAGTTCTTGGCTGCTTGGGCGAAGTTAGCTGCCATGCCCACCACCAGATCCTTAATGGAATGGGCGAGCTAGATGACCTGCAGATATTCTTTAGTTAGCTTCTATTCCCGACATTGAAATCTAACTTCAAATGTTCGAATTTTTTCTTACCATGTGAGACATTGTTACCATGTCTTTTGCTACTTCTTCCAAGCTTTTTTTTTGTGGATTCTCATGTCTCTCATTAGAAATAGCTTGATATATTTGTTTCAGCACCTTATATGGCCCGACATCCTGCACTGTGTATGTAGTGTTGTGCGGGCTCGCCAACTTCTTATTCACTGCCTCCACTAGCCAAACCATGCTGCACAGGCAGGCTAGTGATTCTCCCACTTCTCTCCGAGGCATGTTCTCATCTACCCCTCTATAATGAAAATGTTCTTCCCCATCCCAATGTGGCTCGTTCTTCGGCACCACCTCCGTTGAGAGAGCCAAATCCATTGCAGGCTCCTACTCTCGAGCCACACTAGTCCCAGCAGCCAACTTGCTTGTTTGCTCATGCTCAAAACTGGACCTAATGGCTTGCTCGCTCAGTTGCTCTTGAGCCATCATGGCCCTTTTCTGAGCCTCCCCTCTGGCCTCCTTCTCTGCCAGGTATTTTAGTTCTCTGCTCGCTGATCCCTAGCCCCTCTCTATTCAACTAAGCCAAAAGTTAACTAAACACTTAACACATTAATCTTAAGCAGAAAACTAAAGCGCTAAAGCATAGAACATACATATCCGATCTTTTAGCCAAAACTCCTTCGGAGTCCTCCCAAGGGGGAAGTACGTCCTTATCAGTACAATTACATTCCTCTTCTCTCTCATAATATCTTACTCTACTGTCTCAAACACCGCGAGCTAGTCCTCTCTTAGTCTTCCTCTGGCCACTTATTCACCGCTAGGATTGACCCACCATATGTTTTGGTAGCCGAAACCCTCGCGGTTCTCTAAGATAAAAAGTTGGTCTTTTCCAGGAATTCATTGAGTTTGGCTTTCCTGTAAACATACCGAGCCTAGACCTTCTTTAAAAGTATAAAAAGTCCTTATCCTCTCTCGAGAATATCCTAAGCATGCTAAACACACTCAACACTTAGAGAATAGGAGCAATCCCGAACAACCCATAGAGTATTTCAAACCCCGTGATAGTTTGTCATGCGTTAGGGATGAGCTGACCGGGAGGCAATCTTGTGGTAGCATAGAAAATCCAATGGGAAGAGGCGCATAGGGAATCTCACCCCCGACCTTAAATATTCTTCATAGATCATCAATTGATTATCATCCAGTCATCGTATGCCTGAACTTCTTCTCCAGGAACAGGCATCATGCAGTCTTTAGGTATTCTATACTTCTGTCAGATCCCCTCGAGGGCTATCTGTATCAAGATGGACCAAATATCCCTCATCCAAGCTTTTTTCAAATTCACATGGACCTCACACTCGGCCACACCCTTATCCTCCTCATCAAGTAGGGCTAGACATCTCCTTATACTTTGCTCCGCTTGCTCGGTCACTACCGACCCAGCATCAACTCGAGCTTCTTCATAGTAGGTAACCTCACTAAGAACACTTGGAGTACTCGCCTCTCCTAACTCTTCTGGGAGATCCGAAATGATAGTTGCTCGCACCATTTTGATACTAAAACTTTAAATGCAAACCTTAAAAAAATAGAAAACTTAAAACTAATCTCTGAAACCAAGCTCGCAAGCCTTTGAAACTTTGCACTAGTCAGATAAACCAAGCTTCTTGCCGAGCTTGACTTCTCTATCACAGGTGTTAGTTTGACATAAATTTCAAATGACCAGCGAGGGACTAGTGATAATACCCTCATTTACCGAGCTCTCATTCTGAGCTCCGCACTAGAATCTTGCATGTCACACAGTCTGCTATCTGATTCATCAATTTCTACAGAGCTCTTCCAAGCTCCTATGCATGACTTAGACATAAATATCAAATGACTTGAGAGGGACTACTGATGCTACTCTCAATTCACCGAGCTTGTCCACCGAGCTCCTTGTCGGGTCATCCTTATGGCCGGTCTTTCAGCAGTATAGTAAACCTCGGTTCTAGGCACTCTCAGTTCCACTGAGCTCCATATGTCCGGCCGATATTCCATTGACACACCCGCAAATTACGCTAACAGGGTTCAAACATTGTCTCCCTATATTAACTATAAATAAGGATTACCTCCACAGGTAAAAAGGTTCCATTCTCTCTGACACACACACACTCTTTCTATCTCTTTCTCTCTCTTATCCAGATCAACCGACCTCTAACTTAGGCATCGGAGCCTCCTTGGGAGCCCGGTCCCCCTCATCTCTTGTCTTGCAGAAAGGAGAGTGCAATAACAATAACAGTGAACGCGAGCTACAGGAGCTAGGGCCTCCTGAGGATTAGCCCATCATCAATTATAGTCAATTATTTAACATTAAATGTATTATATTGCCAATTATATGAATTTATATTTATAAAATAGTCAATACATTAAATTAATCTTATTATGTGATCAATTATATGAATTTGTATACTCCATATTAAACTTATTGTATAACAAATTACATAAATTTATATTCATGAAATTGTCAATTACATTAAAAATAATCTTATTATGTAGCTAATTATATGAAATTATACTTATAACATAGTTAATTACATTAAGTTAATCTTATTATGTAGCCAATTACATGAATTTATACTTATAATATAATTAATTACTCCAAATTAAATTTATTATATAGTCAATTACATAAATTTATATTCATAAAATAGTCAATAATATTAACTTAATCTTATTACGTAGTCAATTACATGAATTTATACTTAACATAGTCATTTACATTAAATTAAACTTATTATATAACCAAATACATGAATTTATACTTAAACTATAGTCAATTACATTAAATTATTCTCATTATTTAGAAAATTACATAAATTTATTCATATAATATAGCAAATGATATATAATTAGTATATTAATAAAATACAATAAAATAATTATTATATATCAAAAACATATAGTCCAATTAAAATAAATAAATAAAATTATGAACACACAATATACTTATAGTCATATTTTATTTGAAAAAATCAATATTTTATAAACAAATATTTAACTTTTAAAGTATTGTAATTAAGTTTTATATAATTTTAATATACAAATTGAATATTAATATAATTTTGTACTTATACCTCCTATAATTGAAGTAAATTCGATTATGCGTATTATTTACATATTAGATATTACTAGCTACTAATTATAGATACTATATGAAAATAATATATAAACATTAATAAATTTTCCTTTTATAATGTTACTTATTAGATTTTTTATAAATAAATTAAAAAGCATGTGATGACATAGTCTTTTTTTTTTTAAAAAAATTATAATTACAAAAAATTGAACCCTGTATATTTTACCACACATATGAGTGCACTACCATTAATCTATGTACAATTTAATATTAAAATGCAATAAGTATTACTAAGTTTAAGTAATATTTTTTTTTCACTTTCTTTTCTACGTTTTATTCTTTTTATTCTCTTTTTAACAATTTTTTTCATTTTTATTATTTAGTTTTATGTTTTTATCATTTTTATTTATGTTTTATCTTTATTTTTCACTAATTAAAATAAATAATCTAATAATTGAAAATATTTTTAGTAAACAAACTCATTAATTAATAGTATTTTAATAACATTGGAAATGAAAAGTGCATATTTCCAATATATCATTTAATATGAGTATTTGAAGGGAAATAGATTACGAGTTTTGGAGCCAAAATTATTCAAAGGATATATTTATCTTTTCATCCAGTTTGGCCAAGTTCTGACTACCCTAATTTGGCCATCTTGGTTTTTCCATAAACAATATTTATAAATTTTAAATTTATTATCTATCTTTTCTTCCATAATAAGCTCTTCATTTTTTTTTTTTGCAAACTTAATAAGCGAAGATATCAAACTATCAAAATTTTTAATTTTTTTTCAACAACGTTAATACATATTTTCCAATTAAAAGCTGCAAAATTCAGGAGTTTGTTTACAAATAGGCCTAATTAATTTCGTACAATGAATAATTGGATACTTCGAGCAATCTTGCGTGTTATTATTATTAATCCTAAACCTCTTTTTTTTTTTTTTCTTTTTTGGATATTCTATTTCTTGTAGATATATATTAATATAATTATAATTAGTAGCTCTAATTAAAAAAAAAATTAGAGCTAAAGGTTGATGGTAAGACAAAAATAAATAAAATTTAAAAATATATAATAAAAAAATTAAAAATAAATAATAAATAAAATAATAATAAAATAGAGAGCGAGACATATAAAAAGGGCGGTGGAAAATTTAAATTTCAAGAGAGAAAATGAGGGAACTAGTAGTGGAAAGTAACTATGGCCAAGGACCCCTGAACCATTGAACAGGATCGGCGATTTTGATTCGCTTCACTGAATTAGATCATAAACCGTAACTAAAAATTTAAAATTCGAATCAAAATCATCCTTTAAAATTTTGGTTCAAGTTTTAATATTTTTGAACCTGAACCGTATCGACAGTTCTAGTTCAGAACTATTAAATTTAAAAAAATTTAAAATTAAAAAAAAATTAAAATTACATAGCAGGGAACCGTGTGTAGTGTGTAGGTCTAAGCATGGAGATGCAATGATGCAACTTGGGCCTACTTACATCATTGCATTTGCATGATGTGTCAACGACGTAACTTTTTGCAGTTGACATAACTTTTTTTAATTAATTAATATAAAATTATTATTTAAAACTAATTTTACCCCTACTAATAGAAAAAAAAAATTTTAGAGGGTATTTTAGAAAAATAACAAAATTTAAAAAATATATAAATATATTATCTTTTAAATTCATTTTTTAATTTTTACACAATTTCTTTCAATTATCAAATTTTAATTCTCTAATTCTTCTACTCTCACAAATTCTTCTTCTTCTTCTTCTTCTTCTTATTATTATTATTGTTAATAATTTTTATTGTTTATTACTATTGTTATTATTATATATTATTGTTTGTAATATTTATAGTATATTTTTAATTATTATTATTATTTATTATTGTTATTATTATTATTATTATTATCAATTTATATTAAAATGACAAGTTCTTGTCACTTTGATAATTTTAATATTGATGAGCAAATTTCACAACAACATATTAATATTTTAGATGATGAAGAAGAAGTGAATTGCCAAGAACAAGGCATATTTGATGAAAAATCAATATAGTAAAACAAGAAAATTAAAATATAATATTTTTCTTTTATATTTTCTAAACATGTAAATGCAGAAGGCAAAAAAAAAACACACTGTAATTATTGCTCATCTTCATTCAAATTTATAGATGGAGGAGGATATGAAATATTATGAAGACATCTCAACAAAAAATATCTTATTCAAGCGGATATGGATAATACTCAAACACAATTGGCGAGTTTTGTACAATTGGGCTCATCATCTGACGTACTAAAAAATAAAGTCTTTTCACTTTGATAAAAATGTAGTCAAAGAAGAATTAGCAAGGTGCATTTGTGTTAATGAATTAACTTTTAATTTTGGTGAGAAAATAGAATTTACTACCGTTATTCAAAAATCTATGAATTCTGCTTTTCTACGGGTTCCCCGCTTAATTTTACCGCGCACATTCCGCAAGCTTTATGAAAAAAAAAAGATTTATGTACATTATTTTTAAATTGTCATTTTTTTCTTTCAATTTATAGTGATATTTGGAGTGATTATTGGTAAATACATTCATATATGGGTGTTATATGTCATTGGGTTGATGATTAATGGAATTTACAAAAAAAGATTGATTGCTTTTTGACTTTTTTGATGATAGGCATACTGTAGATAATATATATAAAATAATAAAAATATTTTGAAAGATTATAATTTAGTTCAAAAAAAATTTTCAATTTTTTTAATAATGTTTCTGCAAATAATGTTTCTATTAATGATTTAGAACAAATTTATAGACCAAATTTAAGAGGTAAATTTTTTCATGTTAGATGCATATGTCATGTTATAAATTTATGTGTTCAAAGTGGTTTGAGAACTTTAAATTTTTTGTACAACCCAATTAAAATTGCATTAAACTATTTGTGGTCTTATCCTCAATTGTATAAAAGTTTGGGTAAATTTGGTAAGCAACAAGGTATGCCTTCTAAAAGATTAAAACGAGATGTTCCAACTCATTAGAATTCTACTTATGAATTATTTTGTGATTCTTTTTCATATCGTGAATTATTAGGTAGATTTCTTAAACTAAATTTTGTACCTATTACATTGTATCATAATCAATGGAATTATTGTGAAAAAATGATTGATCTTTTAAAATTTTTTAATGATGCTATTGAGCATTTATCTGGTGTTTATTATCCTACATCCCACTTAACAGTGATTGAAGCTTTAAATATTGCAATTATTCTTGATAAGTATAAAAATGATAATGAGTTGAAAGAAACCGTTATTGCAATGAAGAGCAAATTGCTTAATTATTTTAAAGATTTTTCTGCTCTTAATCTTGTTGCTTGTGTATTGAATTCTCATTTGCAAATTAAAATTTTAACTGATTATTTAAGTAATTATTATCTTTTCTTAGATTTAAAAGATGTTAATATTACTAAAATAATTGATGAAGTTAAAAGAAATATTTTAGACTTATATAGAGAATATGAATCAATATATGCAGCAATGATCCCTACATCATTTAGGTGTCAAAATGAGGATACAGATTCATCATCTAGTGTAAGTAAAGCTAGTAGATTTTTTTATGGGAAGACATAAGAGACCTAAGACTACTACCTGAAGTAATGTTAAACTTGATACATTTTTATATCTACCTTTGAGTTTGATGGTGTAATTGGAGACTACAAGTTTTCTATTTTGCAATGGTAGACCCAACATACAAGAAAATTTCTAGTGTTGTCTATCATGGCTAGGGAAATTTTTAGTTCTCCACCCTCAACGGTGGCGGTAGAGCAAATATTTAGCACCGGAGGCCATATTTTAGATGAGTGCCGATCAAGCCTAACATCCCACTCATTGCAAGCTCAAATGTGCATCAATGATTGTTCCAAAGCTTCAATGCACATACAAAATTTAAAGTATAATGATGATAATGACCAAGATTTAGATTATGATGCAACCGATGGAAGTACAACCGATGGTGGAAGTGGAAATGGTGAAAGCGACTAAGGGGTACTACCAAATTTAAGGTAATAGAACTACGTATTGTCTTTGATTTCTTTAAATCCCAAGATGATATGTAGGCAACTTAATTCTTTGTTTGTTCAAGCCTTTTTTTATTTTTTAATTCTAAATTATAATATTGAATATTTTACAATTATGTAATTATTAAATATTTTAATTATTCGTAATTATTGAATATTTCAAATATAATATTAAATATGTATAACTATGTAATTAATTGATTTTATATAATTATGTTCAAACATTTTTTAAAATTTTTTTCTTATACTTGAATTTTAATATTAAATATTTGTAATTAATATTATTTAGTTTAACTTAAATAATATTATCAAATTTATAAGTGGTGTTCAATTTTGTAAAAAACATTATCAAGCATTAACTATGGTATTTTTTAAAAATATGATTTAAAAAAATCAATTTGCACCGATGGTTCAAACCAAAACCAGACCAGTTTTTAAGGTTCTAAACCTTAACCGAATCGGCTTTTGCTGGTTAAGGTTAAGGTTCATAGTTTTGGTTAACCAGAATCGGCAGATCCAAACTGACAATTCTGGTTAACCAAACAGTGGCCATAGTTAATCGAGAGTAACGCTTCATTGCCACCACATCCACAAGCTTTGCTTGAAAGGCTTAAAGATTATGGTCAGGAAGACGCTTTTGCCCTTTGGGATGAGTTATCTCCTAATGAATGATAGTTGCTAGGTAAGGACATTGAGTTCAATTCACTACTACTCTCTTTTTTTTTTTTGGATTGGATCTCATTCAATGTGAAATTTGAAATTAATCCGTTTTGTGTTAAAATGGTAGAATTAGAATTACTCGACTTTAAATCGAAATGTTTGTTTTTGTTGCAAAATTTGGATATTCCAAGACTAGATCGGATAATTCGATGTTCACTTACTTCTTAGAGTCTGTTTGGGCATGCACACATATGATTGTATCTGATTATAGTAATTTTCACATGATTTTATTGGTTGAATTGATTTCATTAATATGTTTACCTGTAATTGCCATAAAGCTGGTGCCGAAAAGTAGTGTGTCGATGGTGGAGGAAAGAACATTGGGAAAATGATGCTCTTTATCATATTTTTTAAAATTTTTACTTTTATACCAATAGTATTTTAGTCATTTTATTATAAACTCATAATAAATTCATTGTAAATTATGTAAAATTTATAAACTTATAATAAACCTATGATAAACTTATTATAAACTCATTGCAAACTCATTATAAATTAATAAAAATCTGGTGTTTTGGTAAATATTTTATAAATTTTGGTATTTTGGTAAATAATTTATAAATATGATAAATTTAAAATTATTTTTAATTTTTTTTATATTTTTGTCAAAAGCCCTAGAACATTGGAAGATAGAGAGAGGCGGTGTTTTGTTTATTATTATTTTTTCAATTGAAATTTTATGTGGGTTTCTTTTTGGAATATTTTTTTTCCTAAAATGTATGTGTTTTGTGCATTGAACTCTTTGAACTTTTATTTAATAATATGGAGCCCTTCAATTATATAAATTGGTGACATTGAGTCCCTTTACGATAGCAGTTAAACATGTGACTTTCACACGCTGTCAATCGAGGAATTTAATGTCACCATATAAAAGTTGAGGAACTTAATGCACAAAGTATATAAAGTTCAAAGACTAAAAAATGCTTTATTTTTATTTTTTTTTATCAATATGTACCATTTTATTCCAGTAATCACCCGATTTTGACGATAATTGAATGCATATGCATAACTTTTATAAAAAAAAAATGTCTTAATCCATCAACCTATATAGTTGAAAAACTTAATATTACCAAATAAAAGTTTAGAACTTAACGTGGAAAACATGTAAAGTTCAGAGCTAAAAAATAGGATCTAAAAAAGTGAAATTTGGTCCTTCATTGGTGTCGAGTCTCACTTTAGCGGATTCTATTTTTTATATTTATATTTTTTATTATTTTATTTTTAATAATTAAATTTTAGCTATTAATTTATTTATAAATAGTATTATTTTTCTTAAAAAATTATTATTCTTATTAAAAAATTATTATTTTTACTAAAAATTATTATTTTCATTTAAACAATTATTATTTTCATTTTAAAAATTATAAATTTTAATAAAAATTTATTAAAATTATTATTTTTATTTAAAAAATTAAGTTACCGAAATTTTTTATAAAATTTTATTATATTTAATTTTTTTTATAATAAAGAGCTGCCATTTTCAAACTATTATTTTTAAAAAACTCTTTTACTTTTCTGTTACTTTTTAGTCATTTTTTTTTATATAATACACTGTTTCAAAAAAAAAATTTAACCAACTCTTTCATTATATATCTCTATTTTTCTGTATAGTTTCTAAACAATATAAGCGCTCTCACATTTTTTAATTTTTAACTTTTTTATTTCAAGATTTAGAAATATATATGTATATATATATAGCAAATATGCAATTATATCCATACTACAAAATTAACAATTGCATTATCCATGAAATACCTATTTTAATTTACTCTCTATTGATTTGTGTTAGTTATGAAAATTTTTAAAATCTCAATTTATTTTTTTATTTTTTTCTTATTAATTTATATAATTATTGTGAGAAGTTAAGATATAATAATAAATCTTAAATTTATTATTTCAAAATATAAAAATAATTTGCAAGAGTTATGACTAATAAAACAACAAAGGTAAGTCCCTATTGAATTGAAATCATACGTCTGCCTCTTGCTAAAATGTGCATATGTATATAAATTTATAAACAAGCTGCAGATTGCAGTATGTATATATGTATATATCTCAGACCTGTGTATATATGTATATGCATATATACATACAAATGTATATATGTATATACATATATGCATATAAATTATATATATAATATTATAAATTTTATATTGTATATTATATATATTATTTTTTAATACAATAAATAATGATGATAAAAGTAATAATAATTTAGGTCTAGTTGGATTGACCCGAGAAGATTTTGATTAGGCCAAGACCCGACTCGAATTATATCCGAGTTTTGATGCAAAACCCGAAGTCCAACCCGAACTCCTTTAACTTGGTGCAACGCCACTGGGTTGGATTGAGTCTAGCCCTGTAAACTGGGTTGCTTGGTTGGATGAACATCCCTAGCTGGCTCATCTAATTCAAGACAGTTGCATCCTTAGGATGGCCTTTTTCTTTTTTACACTTCTCATTTGTAGGTTTTAAGCTGTAAATTATATTTACAAGTAAAGCTTTCATAAGACTCTAGATCAATTTTCAATTTGTTATTTTATAACACATGTTTATGTCAAAATTAGTTAGCAGAAATGGGCTATGACTCTTTCCTATTTTATCTATAATTTCCCTTAATTTAGGAACATATGTACAACTGTATATTTTACTTATTTGCCATTTATATAGGTCCTTGTATCTTGTGTATATATCCATTGAAATATATAAAAGTATTCATTGAAATATATAAAAGTGTTATATAGCTGAAACATATATATTATAATACTTTTACATACACTAAATTAGCGGCAGATTTACGACAAATATATAATAATATTCAAAAATATATATAATAAATTTCAATGAATTGTTAAAATAAAATGTAACACCCCCATATCCAATGCACACACACTACAACCACAACAATGTAGCATAAGTGCACCAAACATAGGGATGCTACGGTTCTCTTAACATTCAAAACACTTTAAAACTTGATACAATACCCTTATCATTATACATTATAGAAAAGTAGATCATTTACTTATAAAACAAAACATATTAGTTATATATATATATATTTAAATATTACACAGCGGAAGTTATAAAATATTTACATATTTGTATATTAAACATTTCTTTACAAAATATAAAGAAGTATACATGATTGGCAAGTTTGCTCTGATCTTTAAGCTCCCAAAATGGATTCTTCAAGGTCTACTCTCACTTGGTCTTGATGAACTCTCGGGTTCAACTCTATCAACTCTATTACCTGCGCGATTAAACACTATCGCGCTAAGCCAAGGGCTTAGTAAGATAAAACATGCAATGGATATGCTTTAATGCAATACAATGTCAATTCTAATTCATATCATATATGTAACAACATAGATGCAAAGCTAACAACATCCCTTTACATTTTATAACCAACATACATATATGCATATCACATTTCAACATCATTGCATATACTTCATTATTTAATCATTTAATCATCCATAAACAACAATAAACAAATCATGACTCTCATTAAACAAAGACAAGCATTGGGCCCAAGACACACTAATATGCCATTCAATTTTCAGAGTTAATGCTTTGGTTTTATGATCACATTTATCAATCTCATATACCCAACTAGGCTTCAAGGATTAAGTTCAACCAAGCTTCAAGGGGAGCAAAGCATGCTAAGCTTCAACCCAACTTGGCTTCAAGAACTAACCCAACCTAGCTTCAAGGGTGGTAACATCTCAATTAGGCTTCAAGGATTCAATCCAACCTAACTTCAAGAGATTGTTACACTTATTAGGCATGCCACCAACAACCAACTCTGAAAATGGAATAACACATTAGCCACACAATTCATTTATTATTCAATTATCATTTTCATTCTCAATTCTTAACATCATTTAGGCAAACATGCCTTATTTCTTTCAATCACATCATCATAGCCAATAACAATGGCTTCACATTTCATTTCACAATATAACACTTCATTATTCAAGTGTATATTTATCTCATCCATGATCACATTATATCTCACATAGCATCATTCATAAATATCAACATTTCATTCCACATTACTCATGAAACACATTACCATTCACAATGCATAACATAACATTGTTCAATCTCAACAATGCAAGAACAATTTATATTATTCATAGCTTTAGGATCATCCACAAGTGTTTGATTAAGTCATTCCTTGGTTTAAGTATGTTTAAAATGTTTATGTTTAGGTTTAGAGACCAAACTACCTTTGAAGAATCCAAACCATGCAAAAAGAGAACCAAGAAATCAAACAATATCCAACTCATTTGAGGGACACGCCCAGCCCACTTGAGGAACACGGCCGTGTCTTTAAAAATAAAAGAGGCAGTAGCCAACACAAATAAATGACACGGGCGTGTCTCTTCATGGCTTCTGGCCGTGTCACCCATGCACATAACCTTAACTAAAACCAACACTTTCTCAATTGCACTCAAACACAATATTCATCATATAACATGTTTCAAATGAACATAATCAATGTTCTAAACACATATTCACCACAAGAATTACTTCACAACACAATAATATAACAATTAAACACACATCATCTCAAAACACTAAAATCACCATCCTTCTCCACCTTTCAAAATCAACATTTACCACTTCCAACAACTACACCTATTTAAACTATTAACTTAAAACCAATTTAACACTTGAGAACAAATCATAAACACATCTCATCATCAAATCATCAAACCCTAATTAACTTCCCATACCACTTCAAAAGAATGAAAGAAATCAAAGGGAAGATCTTACCTTAGTTAAAAACTTCTTGAATCAACACTTGAACACTTAATCTTCCTTCAATTTTGAACTCAACTCATCAAGAACCTCTCTTCACCTCTTGCTTCCCTTTGTCTATGGAGGAGCCGGCCACTTCATGAAAGAAAGAAGAAAATGATGAAGAAACAAAGTCAAATTTTGCTTTTAATCTCCACCAAGTAATCTTATCCAAGCAATTACCAAATTGCCCTTAACCATATAACTAACCTTTTGTCTCATATAAGCCCACATATGTAATTACACACTTAACACGAAAATATCTCTCTTCCTTTGACTCTTCCTTTGACCCATTTATATGTTATATATATCATCATATACACAACATATACCATTCTCTCTAAACCCTATTTTCTTTCCAAAACACATATACACAAGCATTCTCCTCCCAATTTCTTTTCTTAACACATCATATACATTCAATCCAATTTATAACAATAACAACAACAACAATATAACCAAGACTTCTAGGGCATACATGAGGATATTACAATTCTCCCCCTCTAAAAAGAAATTTCGTCCTCGAAATTACCTGATATCAAGTCTGAAACAACTGAGGATATTGCTCTCGCATGGTTTGTTCATTTTCCCAAGTTGCCTCTTCCTTTTCATGATTCTTCCACAAAATTTTCACCAATGGCACTCTTTTGTTTCTCAACTCTTTCACATCACGTGCCAAGATAGCAACTGGTTCCTCTTCAAACGTCAAATCAGGATTTACTTCAATTGACTCAATCGGCAACACATGAGATGGATCCGACCTGTACCTCCTCAACATAGAAACATGAAATATGTTATGAATACGATCCAACTCAGGTGGCAAAGCAAGCCGATAAGCAACTGGCCCAACTCTTTCCAAAACTTCATACGGTCCAATGAAACGAGGACTCAATTTTCCTTTCCGACCGAACCTCAAAATCTTCTTCCAAGGAGATACTTTCAAAAATACCTTATCTCCCACATCAAACTCTATATCTCCCCTCTTTAGATCTGCATAAGATTTCTGTAGGTCTGAAGCTGCTTTTAACCTGCCTCGAATCAACTTTACTTTCTCTTCAGTTTCTTGAATCAAATCAGGCCCAATTAACTTACTTCCCCAATTTCACTCCAACAAAGAGGTGTTCTACACCGTCTGCCATACAATGCTTCAAATGGTACCATACCAATGCTAGATTGGTGACTGTTGTTGTATGCAAACTCCACAAGTGGTAAAAACCTATCCCAACTTCCAGAGAAATCGATGACACAGCTTCTCAACATATCTTCAAGTATCCGTATCACCCTCTCTGACTGTCCATCTGTCTGTGGATGAAAAGCAGTGCTGAAGTGCAGTCGAGAACCCAAAGCACTATGCAAACTCTTCCAAAATTTTGAAGTAAACCTGGGATCTCGATCAGATACTAAAGAAGTTGGAACACCATGCAACTTCACAATCTCATGGATATACAGCTCAGCCAACCTCTCCAAAGAGTAATCCATCCGCACCGGAAGGAAATGAGCTGTCTTAGTCAATCTATCCACAATCACCCATATGGCATCATGTTTCCTTCGTGTCAATGGCAACCCAGACACAAAGTCCATTGTCACTCTATCCCACTTCCACTCAGGCACTGACAAAGGTTGAAGCAACCCGGTTGGAACTTGATGCTCTGCTTTAACCTTCTGACAAGTGAGACATTTCGATACAAACTCAGCAATGTCTCTCTTCAACCCCATCCACCAATAAAGCTGTCTCAAATCATGATACATCTTCGTATTACCCGGATGCATAGCAAACATCGACCGATGAGCTTCTTCTAAAATGATCCTTTTCAAATCAGCATCATCCGGCACACACAATCGACTCTTAAACCAGAGACTCCCATCACTCTTCACAATAAAATCTCTACCCTTTCCACTCTGACAATCCGAAACAATTTTTTGTATCTTCTTATCGGCCAACTGAGCTTCTTTGATTTGATCTAACAAAATCGGCTTCAATTGCAACTATGCTAACAATGCACCATCATCACAAGGTACAAAACTAGCACACAATGCTCTCAACTCAACAAGCAACGAGAGCGAGAAAACAGTCAAACCTGCTAAAGACTTCCGACTCAAGGCATCAGCAACAACATTTGCTTTACCTGGATGATAATCAATCAAGCAGTCGTAGTCTTTAATCAATTCTAACCATCTCCTCTGACGAAGATTGAGTTCTTTCTGGACACCCAAATACTTCAAACTTTTGTGATCAGTGTAGATGAAACATTTCTCCCCAAACAGATAGTGGCGCCAAATCTTCAATGCAAACACAATGGCAGCCAATTCCAAATCATGGGTCGGATAGTTAAGCTCATGCAGTTTCAACTGTCTAGATGCATAAGCTATAACTTTCCCTTCCTGCATCAAAACACACCCCAAACCTTTATGTGAAGCATCACTGTAGATCACATACGGTTTGCCTTCAACAGGTAAAGTAAGAACAGGCGCTTGAGTTAACATTTCTCTCAACTGTTCAAAACTCGCCTGACACTGATTGGTCCACAAAAACCTCACTCCCGAAGCAATCTGGTGAGTGGAGTAGCTATCAAAGAAAACCCTTTCACAAACCGCCGGTAATAGCCTGCCAAACCCAGAAAACTTCTAATCTCTGTCACAGACTTGGGTGGACTCCAATTTAAAATGGCTTCAACTTTACTCGGATCAACTCTAATGCCTTCTGCAGAAACAATATGTCCGAGAAAAGCTACTTGATCCAACCAAAACTCACACTTCGACAATTTGGCAAATAACTGCTTCTCTCTCAAAATCTGCAACACAATCCGCAGATGCAAATCATGTTCCTCTTCATTCCTTGAATACACTAGAATATCATCGATGAAGACCACTACAAACTGATCCAGATAGGGCCTAAACACCCTATTCATCAAATCCATAAAAGCTGCAGGTGCATTCATCAGACCAAAAGGCATAACTAAAAATTCATAATGCCCATACCTGGTCCGAAAGGCGGTTTTAGGAACATCTTCAGCTTTAACTCTCAATTGATGGTACCCAGATCTCAAATCAATTTTAGAAAACACAGCTGCACCCTTCAATTGATCAAAGAGATCATCGATTCTAGGCAAAGGATATTTATTTTTAATAGTCACCTTGTTCAATTGCCTATAATCGATACACAACCTCATAGTACCATCTTTCTTTTTCACAAATAGCACAGGAGCTCCCCAAGGAGAAACACTGGGGCGAATGAATCCTTTGTCCAACAACTCCTGTAATTGCACTTTCAACTCCCTTAATTCTGCTGGTGCCATTCTATAAGGAGTAATAGAGATAGGAGTGGTACCGGGCAACAATTCAATACCGAACTCCACCTCTCTCTCAGGAGGCAATCCTGGCAACTCCTCTGGTAAAACATCAGGGAACTCTGCAACTGTGGCAATACTATCAATGGGAGAACCCTTCACTCTAGTATCCACCACATGAGCAAGATAGGCTTCACACCCCTTTCTAATCAATCTCCTAGCTGCAACAGCTGAAACAAATAAGGAGGCTAGCTGTTCCTGCTCATTAGATACTATCACCTCTCTACCATCACCCGTTCTCAAAGAAACAATTTTCTTTTTACAATCCATCACAGCTCCATGTCGAGATAGCCAATCCATACCTAAGATCACATCATATTCCTTAAATGGCATCTCAATCAAGTCTCCAAGGAACTCCTCACCTTGCACCCTCACTGCACTATCTCGGTGCACCTTACTCACAACCACACTATGCCCTAACGGATTTGTCACCAACACATCAAATCCTAGGGACTCAGCATGCACATCAAATACAGGCAATACAGATGCACTAACATATGAATGCATGGAACCCGGATCAATCAAAGCAAGTACAGGAAAACCAAATAAGGAAAAAGTACCAGCAATGACTGCCGAAGCATCTGGCTGCCTCTGCATAACATACATCCTCTGGGAAGAACCAACCTCCTCTGGTCTACTCTCCCTGGATGTAGCACCTCCTCTAACACTGAACCTAGATCTGCCTCCCCGGCTGCTACCTCTGCCTACTCGACCTCCCCTCACACTAGGTCGAGAAGCTGCAGTATCAACTGACATCTGCTCTTGCCTCTCAGGATAATCTCTCACAAAGTGATCTGGCGATCCACATCTGAAACAAACCCCTGCTACACCAGTCTTCCAGCAAGGACCACCATGTGGCCTACCACAATGGATGCAGATGGGTAAGGTGGATCTCTGAACCATAGGGGTCGGAGCACTCGCCACTGAAGCTGCAGGTCTAAATCTCTGCCTCTGTAACTGCACTGACCTACCAGCTGACCTCTGACTTCTACTAACTCTAGGAACAAAGCTTCCTTTACCTCTCTTAACAGAAGAAGACCCTGCCTCGAACTGGGGCCTTCTAACCCTGATCTCTTCCTCTGAAGCAACCGCAATACCCTGAGCTCGCTCTACACTTCGAGCTGCTGCCACAAGCTGTGAGAAATCCTGATATCTGGATCCAGCCACTAAGCACATAATCGAGGGCCTCAATCCCTCCTCAAACCTCCGACATCTATCAATCTCATCAGCAATGATACCCCCAGCATACTGACTCAATCTAATAAACTCAACCTCATACTCAGTTCCAGTCTTGCTGTCTTGCTTCAGACTCAAAAACTCCATCTTTTTCATGTCTTTATACTCCCTAGGAGTATATTTCAACTCAAATTCCCTCAGAAAATCAGTGTAAGACAGTGTTGGAGGATCATCCATAGAATGGGGCACCGTCTTCCACCAATCGTAGGCATCCTTCTGTAGCAAAGATCTTGCATAATCAAACTTTTCCTCTGAGGTGGCTTGCAACTGAACAAATACCCTCTGAACTCTATCAAGCCACTGTTCTGCTACAGCCGGATCAACTGTACCAAAGAAATCCTCTGCTCCATATTTCCTTAGCTTATCATAGTGCCTCACTGGTACTGAAGGCTGAGGGGGTGGTGGCTGCGGTTGCACAGGTGTTTGCCTCATAGCTTCCATCATATGCCTAAACCAGGCTGGCGGAACCTCCTCACCAACTGGTCTACCCGACACCGAAGCAGGTGCCTCCTCAACACTATCAACCCTAGCTCCCTCATCAGGAGCAACGCTCTCCTCACTACCCTCAACCGACTGGCGTGAGTGAGAATCCATCACAACCTAACACTGCAAACACAATAGAATACTTCTTATTAAAGATCAGAGGTTGCCAATCCCAAACATGTATATTATTCAAAAACCACTTTTAAAATCAAAATAGTCTTTTTCTTACATTTTACCTAGGTTGAGAATCTCAAACCTAGGCTCTGATACCAAAACAATTGTAACACCCCCATATCCAATGCACACACACTACAACCACAACAATGTAGCATAAGTGCACCAAACATAGGGATGCTACGGTTCTCTTAACATTCAAAACACTTTAAAACTTGATACAATACCCTTATCATTATACATTATAGAAAAGTAGATCATTTACTTATAAAACAAAACATATTAGTTATATATATATATATATTTAAATATTACACAGCGGAAGTTATAAAATATTTACATATTTGTATATTAAACATTTCTTTACAAAATATAAAGAAGTATACATGATTGGCAAGTTTGCTCTGATCTTTAAGCTCCCAAAATGGATTCTTCAAGGTCTACTCTCACTTGGTCTTGATGAACTCTCGGGTTCAACTCTATCAACTCTATTACCTGCGCGATTAAACACTATCGCGCTAAGCCAAGGGCTTAGTAAGATAAAACATGCAATGGATATGCTTTAATGCAATACAATGTCAATTCTAATTCATATCATATATGTAACAACATAGATGCAAAGCTAACAACATCCCTTTACATTTTATAACCAACATACATATATGCATATCACATTTCAACATCATTGCATATACTTCATTATTTAATCATTTAATCATCCATAAACAACAATAAACAAATCATGACTCTCATTAAACAAAGACAAGCATTGGGCCCAAGACACACTAATATGCCATTCAATTTTCAGAGTTAATGCTTTGGTTTTATGATCACATTTATCAATCTCATATACCCAACTAGGCTTCAAGGATTAAGTTCAACCAAGCTTCAAGGGGAGCAAAGCATGCTAAGCTTCAACCCAACTTGGCTTCAAGAACTAACCCAACCTAGCTTCAAGGGTGGTAACATCTCAATTAGGCTTCAAGGATTCAATCCAACCTAACTTCAAGAGATTGTTACACTTATTAGGCATGCCACCAACAACCAACTCTGAAAATGGAATAACACATTAGCCACACAATTCATTTATTATTCAATTATCATTTTCATTCTCAATTCTTAACATCATTTAGGCAAACATGCCTTATTTCTTTCAATCACATCATCATAGCCAATAACAATGGCTTCACATTTCATTTCACAATATAACACTTCATTATTCAAGTGTATATTTATCTCATCCATGATCACATTATATCTCACATAGCATCATTCATAAATATCAACATTTCATTCCACATTACTCATGAAACACATTACCATTCACAATGCATAACATAACATTGTTCAATCTCAACAATGCAAGAACAATTTATATTATTCATAGCTTTAGGATCATCCACAAGTGTTTGATTAAGTCATTCCTTGGTTTAAGTATGTTTAAAATGTTTATGTTTAGGTTTAGAGACCAAACTACCTTTGAAGAATCCAAACCATGCAAAAAGAGAACCAAGAAATCAAACAATATCCAACTCATTTGAGGGACACGCCCAGCCCACTTGAGGAACACGGCCGTGTCTTTAAAAATAAAAGAGGCAGTAGCCAACACAAATAAATGACACGGGCGTGTCTCTTCATGGCTTCTGGCCGTGTCACCCATGCACATAACCTTAACTAAAACCAACACTTTCTCAATTGCACTCAAACACAATATTCATCATATAACATGTTTCAAATGAACATAATCAATGTTCTAAACACATATTCACCACAAGAATTACTTCACAACACAATAATATAACAATTAAACACACATCATCTCAAAACACTAAAATCACCATCCTTCTCCACCTTTCAAAATCAACATTTACCACTTCCAACAACTACACCTATTTAAACTATTAACTTAAAACCAATTTAACACTTGAGAACAAATCATAAACACATCTCATCATCAAATCATCAAACCCTAATTAACTTCCCATACCACTTCAAAAGAATGAAAGAAATCAAAGGGAAGATCTTACCTTAGTTAAAAACTTCTTGAATCAACACTTGAACACTTAATCTTCCTTCAATTTTGAACTCAACTCATCAAGAACCTCTCTTCACCTCTTGCTTCCCTTTGTCTATGGAGGAGCCGGCCACTTCATGAAAGAAAGAAGAAAATGATGAAGAAACAAAGTCAAATTTTGCTTTTAATCTCCACCAAGTAATCTTATCCAAGCAATTACCAAATTGCCCTTAACCATATAACTAACCTTTTGTCTCATATAAGCCCACATATGTAATTACACACTTAACACGAAAATATCTCTCTTCCTTTGACTCTTCCTTTGACCCATTTATATGTTATATATATCATCATATACACAACATATACCATTCTCTCTAAACCCTATTTTCTTTCCAAAACACATATACACAAGCATTCTCCTCCCAATTTCTTTTCTTAACACATCATATACATTCAATCCAATTTATAACAATAACAACAACAACAATATAACCAAGACTTCTAGGGCATACATGAGGATATTACATAAAAAATAGCAATGGATTTAGTGAAGGACTGTTAAAATAAAAAATATAAATAAAAAATAATGATATATTTAGCGATGGAAATTTTAAATAAAAAATATAAATACAAATAGCAATGAATTTAGTGACAGCCTTGAACTAATGATGATTTTTTAGCAAATAAACAAGGTTAGTGACAGATTTTTAATGAATTACGCGACGGTGCCCCTATAGCCAAATTTGTCTCCTTTCCATGAAACATCCAGGGAATCAGCAATGACTTATTATTTTGTCGAGATAATAATACTTGTAGCTCAGTAATTTTCATTAAAAGCATATACAAATTTATTGTTGTTACACTTGTTTATTTTTATTACAAATTTATCATTTCTATAGCAAATTACATTATTATTATTATGTATTTATAATTGTATAACTAAAACATATACATTGTTAGCAGCGGCGAAACTAAAATAAAGTTGAAAGGAGATAAAATTATTAAGAAAAAATTACAAATGAATTTATATTTATTTTTTTATATTAAAAAATTAATGCAAATAGTTGGCATTAATATTAATATTTTATTTTATTTTCACAAATGTTAAAATTTTATTATTTTATTTTAATATTTAAATATTATTTTAAAAAATTACACAATATATATTATTTTTTAAATAATGTTCATATATTTTTTTAAAGAAAGTATTTAAACTAATTATTTTTAATAAATTTATGTGATAAAACATTTTTTCAAAATAATTAACCTAGTCACAAATCTCTAAACCTAATTCATAATCAAATTATAAAATAATATTTATCATTATTGTACTAATCATTAGGCATAATATTTTGATCATAACAAGAAGTTAGTATTTTAGCTATGGATTTATTTAATTGGTAGTTAACATGTTGATATATTTACCATGATTTTATAGCCATTACAAACTAATCGATTTTTCTAGTCAGAAATTTATTAGTCATAACATACATACATACATATATATATATATATATATATATATATAGTTACAAATGTTAATATAGCATATCTAATACAATCAGTAAGTTACTACAAGTTTACTTGTTGTATGGCAAAATATTCAATCTTTTAGTTATAATAAATTGGTTTATGTGACAAAATAAATATACTCTTAGCTACAAAAATAAAAAATTATATGGCCAACTTTTTATTTTTTCATTTCTAGTAATATAAGTTTATATCGTGGCTAAATATTTTAGTCACACTATTTTATAGTTTTAGTTACTATTTTTTCTGTGACTAGAAATATTTTTCTAATAATTATTAATTTCTTTTTTATAATCAAATATATATTTTTAGTTTATCCATTAATGTAATTAATTTATATGTGTAGAATTAAATATATTTTTGTTATATTAATGTAATTAAATATCATATAATTTAATTATCTGTGTATCATTTTAAATTTACACTAAAATTAATTATTTTCTTAAAAATTTGAAAAAACAATTATCGACGAATTACCAACATAATTTAAAGCTTTAAATAAATTAATTGAAAACCCGTACGAATAACCAACCAATTTTGACAACTTCTTCTAAATATTTTATATATTTATTGATAATTTATCGACCAATATTTGAATTTTTTGCCTACCGATTACTAATAAATCTTATATTTTTAAAAATAATAATAAAATAAGATACTAACATATAAGTTGTCAATAATTTATAGACATCCTTTTTTTTTCTCTCGGCATATTATATCTATTTCAAAATAAAAAATATTGTCGATAAGTTGTTAGTAATTATCGACAGTTTCGATTTTTTCTCGATATTTTTCTTTTATAAGGTAATAAAAAACTAAAATTTTCAGTAGTTGTTGATAAATTATTTTACTAATAGTTTTTTTAGATTACTGATGGAAAATATTTAATGTTCAATTTACTTAAATTTATTATTATTTAATTTTAAGATTATGTTCAAAAATTTTATACTTAAAATAATTAAAAAAAAATAGATGATTCTACGGGGCTTATTAAAACCTACAACACAACTCATCCTAAAAAGATAACACTGCAATTAACTTAGTTGACCCAAGACCGTTTGATCCAGCTTTTGCTACATATTTAATTATAGCTTTAGTGATTTGAGCTATGATAACAGTATCATCATACAGTAATTATTTTAAAAATTTTTAATATAATATTTAAAAATGCTAGAAAAATAAAATTAAATAAAATCAATGATTTAAAATTATGAATTTACTAATGATAGATGTTGAAAATAGCAAGCTTAGATTTCATAATTTCAGCAATATTTATTATTTTCTCCATCCCACAAAGATATATTCACTTTTCTTTTTTATTGTCCCAAATTATAATCCACTTGCCATTTTATTAAATTAGTTATCATATAAATTCTCTATAATACTCATATTTAATATTACTTTTTTTGAAAATTATTTTATATTACTTATTAAATATATTACATACTAAAGTAGGAATATAATAGAAAAAATATATAAAAATTTACAATGCTAGGTACTCATATCATGCCACACACCACCCAAGTGGCATCAGAGCCATAATATTATTTATTAATATATATGAATAGTAATGAAGGAAGAAAATCCCAACACCATGTCTACTTCTACTACCCAAAGTGAAATAGTATCTCATACTTCCTCCCTTCTCATCCTTCTTTCTTGTAAACAAACCTTAGCTAATAAAATAGACTACCTTGTAGAAATCACCCATATCCCTGAAGACTCTAAAGTAGATGCCTACCACCTCCCTATTTTTAACCCTTATTTGATCTTCAAAATTATATAAAAAAGATTTCCAATCTTATAACCTCTAGACAACTCCATATTAAAGAATACGTTCAGACAATTAAAATGAACCGGTGTTCTTTATCTTCAACTTCTGCTGAGCAATATGTTGCTCTGGAGATTCCTCCAGAATTCATTTCTCAATGGTAAAATGAACCGGTGTTCTTTATCTTCAACTTCTGCTGAGCAATATGTTGCTCTGGAGATTCCTCCAGAATTCATTTCTCAATGGAAATGCCAAGGATACTCTCATCTCCATCTTGGAGGTGTCAGAGTTTTTCTCTCTTATCATGAAAGAAAAGGAATCCCAGTCAATGCAAGATTATCTTTATTGGATACCAGATATTTTCATTTTGATGATGCAGTAATTAGAAAAATATTAATGACACTTAATGCTGGAAGCATTTTCTTGACTTTCTTTCCCAATTACAATCTTTCTCTAGATGATAGACTCTTATCTACTACTTTGAAAATTCAAGTTCAGATAACAGGAGCTGAACAAGTTGAGGGTTCATTATCTGCCATAGTTCACCATCAGATAGTGAATAGATTGCAAGATCATGCAATCAACCTATCTGCTCTAGGAGTATCATCTGATGCTCTCTCTCTCTCTATATATACAGATACATACACGATCCTCACAAGTCCTTAATTGAAGTAGCTTCCGAGAGAAGATGTTATTAAACTCATTCCTTTGGAATGGGTCACCAATTATGACAAATTGTAACAGAACTTAAAGCATGTTCAAATAATGATCCCGTGTTCATAAAAAAGAAGGACGTCACTGTTAAGACAGTTTTTTCTGCTCCTTCAGACACAACTTCATCAGAAGGCTCTAGTTCCAATTCTTTACATGCAGTAGAACATAGTTGTATGTATTTTCTTGTTTTTGGTAGGAGAGATAAGATCCTAATTCACAGCTTTACTGCTGAAGGTAATAAGATCTATGCAAGTAAGATCAAAGGCCATTTCATTTGGGATACTTCAGGATAAGAGGAATGTAATCCTAGTTGTACGTGTAATGAAGAAATTGAAGAAGATATTCCTGTTCAGACTTCTAGGATTACAGGCCTAAAGAGATTTTTCTCTTCCTGTAAGTCTCAAGTTCTTTTAGACAAGAAACCACCACCCGATGGTGATAACAAACCCTGGATTAGCATTAATCTAGACATTCCAAAGAAGGAATATCCACTCCCTCTTGCTGTATACAATGAGGCTTTGAAAATCCTTGAAAAGGAAGGACTTCTTGATGTTCCACCACCACCACAAATACAGAATCACAAAAGCCAGCCAAATGTGCCTTACTGGTACATCAACCACCCTTAGTCTGTATGATGTTTTCTCCTCCATCACCAGAAGATTTCCCTCCACTCTCAAAATAGACTGATCCACAAACAAAAATCAGTGTCTGAACTTATTTTCAACCAACTACAATTTCTTCCATTAGAGAACTATCTGAACCAACTCAATTTGAACAAGTCCTTAATTGGCAAACTCAAAATGCACAAGTACAGAATAATTACTTTAGGGTAATTAATTCTAAAATTGATCAACTATCTGTTTAGACTAATAAGATCTCTATGGTCTTACAGTCTATGTCTACTGAAATTCAACATTATCATAGTTTTCTACCAAACAGAATCAATAAGCTAGATACAGAGCTAAGAATTATGATTCATAGATAGATTTTTTATTCCAGCTTTTCTCAGAAACAAGGAGAAATTCATAGCCATGTAAAAGGACTTACTAGCCAAATACAATTAACCAACACCACTCCTTGACTTAGATCTTTTTAGCCCTTTTAGTGTTTCATAACTTGCCATAACCATACAGTCTCCTTTTGGATTAAGTGCTTGATTATTTTCACTAGCCAGGCCTCATAAAATCTTTGTTCCATCATCTTCTGTACCTCTTGTTACTTCCATACAAAAGATTTATGCCCAGACCACTATAGCAACATCCTTTGCTACAACCTCTCAAGTTCCAAAAACATATGCTTCACATGTTATTCAACAACAATAGATGGCTGAAAAAAAATTTTTGGTGTCTCTAATACATAATCCTTTTAAGAAAATTTTTCTAATGATTTTTTTGATGATTTAGAAGATTGTGAGCGAGGATTTTTGCCCTCACTCCCATGTGGAATGATTCTTGTGACTTCGACACTGTTAGGCTTAGGGCCTTAGAGAACACAGGCCTGAACCCTGAGAAAATAGAGTCGCCACCCAGATGGGTCAGGAAAAAAAAGGGGTAGATGACTCGATTCATAAAGAATCCTTAACCCTCTATTGGGTTTGAACAGTTGGGTACACGTGGAAAAGATGAGAAATGACCCAACACCCCCACAACGCCTAGTTCATTGAAACCGACCTCATTTTTAGGTCTTAATATTATAAAATTCTTGAATATAATGATATTATCTATAATAACATGTAATGATAAGAATAAACAAATATTTTATTAAAAATCATAGCAATGTTCAAATAAAATAAATAAATGGACACCCATCCGAGGATGGAAATATTTCCTTACATCGTCTAATATCTAAAAAAAGATAAATAAAATAGGATACCCACCAATTGGTGGAAACGTATCTTTTACATTGATCAAATACTTAAAATAAACCAAGTTACATGAAACTTAATCAATTGAGGTACCCAATCATGGAAACATATCTCTCACTTTAATAAATAAATAAAATTAAGAGAATATTCATCCATGATAAATTAAACAAATCAAATATTGAAATCAAATAAATGGATCATCATAGATTTAATAAACCATCCATCAAAACATATAATAAACATGCATCTAACTTAAATAAAGCGATAAATATACAAATTTAGATTTACATCTTAAATTAGGATTTCTTGAATAAAATTAGAGTTTTGTAGGTTTATATTGAAAAATTAATATTTTAGGGTATAGATTTAAAAAAGAGGGTTTTGATTTGCAAAACTAATACTATTGTTATTATTTTAAAAATTATTAAGCTTTTTGTGATGAATAAAATAAATATAAATATTGCTATTGATTTATTTGAATACCTTGTAAATTAATGCATAAGATAATGATAATGTGACTATTATAATTTAAATGAATTAAACATAACAAACAAACCTTCATTTGTTGGCTCCACTGAAATTAAAAGATTTGAACCAAGCTTTTGTTTGATTTTTGCTACCGCTTGAATCAATTACTTTTTTCAGTTAAACTTTGGCAATTGCCTTGACACTCCCAGTTGCTTCCCTTATTCAATGATTTTTGCTCCCATTTAATTGTTGCTAGGGTTGCTATTTAAAGTCTCTAGTCGTCCAAAAAGTTTAAAAGTTTGTAATAATTATTGCCCTCTTTTTTTTTTGCCATCCCTTGTTTCTATGCTTAGTGCACTTATTTATAAGAAATTCAAATAAAACCTAGTTGACTACAGAAACAAAACCTATTCTGAAAATAAATAAGAAAAGAGTTCTAGCTTAATAAGGTTTAGGCAAAATTGGCCAATGCAGGTGTGCGTCGCTGGGTTGCTGCTGGGCGTTGAGGCTGCCGAGCGTGGGGCCTGTAGGCAAGCTGTAATTTGCCGCATGCCTTGCTTGCCAAGCGTCGTTCGCTGATTTGTCCGATTTTTATTTTTTATTTTTATATATTTTTATTTTTATTATTAAAAATAAATATTATATTTAAAATAAATATTTATAATTTTCTTTTTTTTCTTTTTCTATATTAAATAATAAATATTATATTAAAATAAATAATAATATTATAAAAATTATTTCAGACTATTTAAAATATTAGACTAGACTTGGTCAAAAAATAAGGATCTACAGTTTACCCACTGCTTGAACGATCTGAGACTTTAGTAAAAGAGAGTGAAAAGCAGCATGACTTTGAGTAGATTTAGGATGAGGATGGGTTCGCGACCCGAGATTGGTAATGGTTGGTTTGGGTATTTGGACCCGAGACTAGATTTGACTGACCTTTTATCATTTGAGAATTCTTGCTTAACCGGTTATTCCATTTTTTAATGGATTGTGGGTCTTTACCCATAAAAAATGGATCTTTATCCATTAGAGATTGGGTCTTTACCCTTGAAATATGGATCTTTATCCATTGAAAATTAAGTCTTTACCCTTGAAACATGGATCTTTATCCATTGGAGATCGAGTCTTTACCCTCGAAACATGGATCTTTATCCATTGGAGATCGAGTCTTTACCCTTGAAATATGAATCTTTATCTATTGGAGATTGGGTCCTTACCCTTGAAACATGGATCTTTATCCATTTGAGATTGGGCCTTTATCCCTTGAAACGTGGATCTTTATCTATCGAAAATTAGGTCTTTACCCTTAAAATATGGATCTTTATCCATTGGAGATCGGGTCTTTACCCTTGAAATATGGATCTTTATCCATTGGAGATCTGATCTTTACCCTTGAAACATGGATCTTTATCCATTGAAAATTAGGTCTTTACCCTTGAAACATGAATCTTCATCCTTTGGACATTTGTCCTATATTGGCTTCAGCTCTTTTAGCTGAACTAATCTTTTATCTTTTGCATCTTCATTCTTTTGAGATTCTTACTTTCTTCTTGTTTTGTTCTTCCTTTTGTAAAAAATTTAGCTATTTTTTAGTTGGCCCTTATATCTTTTGTAACACCCTTATACCCTATATACGTATAATACATACACCCAATATATTAGAATACACATATACGGAATAAAAATATCACGACCTGGTTTAATAAAAATTTTTACATTTCTGATTTAACATTTTAAATACTAAATATATAAAATTAAATAGTATATACATATTCTTTACTTGTTATAGGAACTCAAAATAAACATTTTATATGAAAATCTCTAGGAAAAATTCACCAGAGTTTTATCTGTAATTTGAACATCCCAAAATTTATCAATTACACAACCTGCAAAAAGAACACTTTCAATAAACAATAAACCACATCCTCACCTTAACTTCTCAATTTTTCCACATTTTCTCAAAACATTTATACATATTCATATATATATATATATATATATATCCAAAAGACACATATAAAACCCATCCTACACAATTTATCCAAAAGTCTTTATAACTTACAATACATATACTTTAAAATCATAAACATAATATACATGATTTCATAATGTACAAAAACATAAAATGTATACATGATGGCAAAAGGCTTGTTCTTGATGTGTCCAAAATTTGCTCAACGAGCAATCTCAAATCTAGACCTAGTTCGATCTAGAAGAACTCTCCGGCTCAATTGGATCTCCCCTATCACATGTGCAATAAATTATAATCACGTTAAGCTAAAAGCCTAGCAGTACAACTTTGATAAAAGTAAAACTTTAACACAATGTCAATGGATAATGCATTTGCATGCTATACCACAATGTAGTATTCCATTCAATTTAATAACATAATTTTTCATTTGATTATGATTCACACAAACACACATGCAAGCATAGGCCAAATAAACTAATACATTATTCAAATTTCAGAGTTACCGTTTTGGTCCAAATTGACACCAAGTGTCTAGCCCCGAAGGCAAATCATATCATAGTGGTGCCAAACGTCTAGCCCCAAAGATAAATAGTGACGATAACCTCATATGTAACATCCCAACTAGGCTTCAAGGGCTACGCCCAACCCAGCTTCAAGGGATAGTTACATCCTAGGCATGCCGCCAAATACAGAACTCTAAAAATTGAATAACAAACTAGACACACAATTATTTCATATGTCCCATTCTTAATTCCTTTCTCATATTCCATTTTTCTCATTCAAATCAGTGTTATTTCATTTCATCAAATTACAGGGTATTTCATAATAAAATCACATTCCATACAATTTAGCCATTTACAATGACTTTTCACAATATTTATAATGCATACACATCAACTCACATGCCATAACACAATGTATATGGATTTTCAAATGATCAAGTAGCTTAACACATTTTCCATTTAAAATGCGTACAGACAAAATTAAATGTAAGTACTTCAAAACTATCAAAGCATATACTTACCTCACTAAGCACTTAAATGCAAGCTTAAAATCTCCCACCAACCTTCACTTCCAAATTGCTCTTCAACACTAGGATTGAGCAATTCACTTCTCCTTAATGCCTATACACAATGTGATTAAATACAGTCATTTAATATCACATTTTAAGGCATTTCCAACATTAAACCCTAATTAAACACCACTCCTACAAATTCCAAACATTTAGCCTTTCCTTACTTTAACATTAGAATTCCATTCTATTCCATTTAAATTAGTATTTTAAGTTTATTTATATTAATAAAAACATATTTTAACATGTTTCATTCATACACATTACTTAAATACCCACTCTTATTCAAAATCCTAAAATGGCATAACCTTCACCAATGAAGGTTTTTTGTTCTAACCTATTCCAGTTATTAATCTAAGCTTATTTCCTTCACTAATACCATGAATTAACATGATTTAAACATTAAAATTTAATAATTCACCATTCTTTAAAAATTCTCTTTTCAAAATCCTAAACTCAACACTGCCTCATCCAAACTCTAACCAAACTTAACCAAATCTACCATTTGACTTTAAAATCCTTGTTTATGCGTTAAAACAACACATTTAGAATCAATTTGCACAATTAAAACACACAATTCCAAGAATCTAAATTTTCCATAACTCTAAATTCTCTCTCATCACCCAACTCATCCCAAACTTAATCCTTCCTTCCATTTTAATTGAAAATCATTAATAATTAATCAAAATAGCTTCATTCATACCCAATTAAACAATTAAATCATGCTAATAGAAAATTTCAAAATTCACATATTCATAGTTTCCTAGAAATTTCAAAAATTAGGGAAGAAAGCTTACTTACTTGTTAGAAAATCACCAAAACTTCACTTAGTTCCTTAAAAATCTCTTCAATCTTAGGTAGCTTGGAAGAAAAAGAAGATCTCTCTTTCTCTTTAATGGTATCATGTTTTTTTGAAGAAGAAGAAGGAAGAAGAAGACTAATTTTAATTTTCTCTTTCTTTCCACTTAAAAAAAATATGACCATATATAAATATTATTTTATTTTAATAAATAATTGATTATTTAATTATTTTAAAATCCCAAATTACCTCTTTCAACCAAAAATAATTTATTTTTAATTTATTTAAATAATTTTAAGTTTATAAGATATAATTACCATTTTGCCCTTGACTTTTGACTTTTCTTTTAAAAGAGTTGACTAATGTATATGTTAAGTATATGTTAGGTATATTTCACATACACATTCTACTTTTTCACTTAAAATCCTTTCATTTTCCATTTAAATCACTTCTTTAACTTATTTAAATTTAAATTTATTTTATTTTATTTTATTCCAAAAAATATTAGGGATGTTACAATTCTCTCCCCCTAAAGAAAAAATTTTATCCGCGAAATTACCTGCTATCAACTCTGGAACAACTGGAAAAACTGACTCCGCATTGTCTGCTCACTCTCCCATGTCGCCTCCTCAGTGGCATGATTCCTCCAAAGGACTTTTACTAGTGGCACCTTCTTATTCCTTAACTCTTTTACCTCTCATGCCAAAATCACCACTGGTTCTTCCTCGTAAGTCAAATCTAGGCTCACCTCAATAGACTCCACTGATAGGATATGAGAAGGGTCTAACCTGTACCTTCGAAGCATAAAGACATGGAGGACATTATATATCTTGTCTAACTTAGGCGGCACAGCCAATCTGTAAGCCACTGGACCAACTTTTTCCAGTACCTCATAAGGTTCTATGAAACGAGGACTCAACTTTCCTTTGTGGCCAAATCTCAAAATTTTCTTTCATGGAGACACCTTTAGAAATACTTTTTCTCCCATACTATACTCTATATCTTTCCTCTTCAAATCTGTATAGGATTTCTGTCTGTCTGTCTGAAGCTGCTTTCAGTAGACCCCAAATCAATTTCACTTTCTCTTTTATTTCTTTAATCAAATTAGGACTGACCAATTTACCTTCTCCAATCTCATCCCAACACAAAGGTGTCCTGCATCTCCTTTCATAAAAGGCCTCATAAGATGCTATCCCAATACTGGACTGATGACTACTGTTATACGCAAGCTCAATCAGTGGTAAGAATCTATCCTAGTTCCCAGTGAAATCAATGATACAACTCCTCAACATATCCTCTAAAATCTGTATCATTCTCTCTGACTGCCCATATGTCTGAGGATGGAAAGCAATACTAAAAAGTAATCGAGAACCCAATGCATCATGCAAACTCCTTTAAAATCTTGATGAAAACCGAGGATCTCGGTCTGACCCAAAGAAACTGGGACTCTGATCAACTAACAATGATACAACTCACTATCTCACTTATATATAGCTCAGCCAATCTCTCAAGTGAGTAATCCATCCGAACTAGAAGAAAATGAGCAATCTTCGTCATCCGATCAACTAACACCCAGATTAAATCATGCTTCTTCTCGGTCAAAGGTAGTGCAGTCACAAAATTCATCGTCACTCGCTCCCATTTTCACTCCGGTACTGATAATGGCTAAAGCAACCCTGAAGAAACTTGGTGCTCAGCCTTCACTTTTGTAGCAAGTGAGATTCGGATACAAACTCTGCTATGTCCCTCTTCATACCTGACCACCAATAATGCTGTTTCAAATCTTGATACATCTTGGTACTACCAGGGTTCATAGCATAAACTGACTGATGTGCTTTCTCTAATATCGTCCTCTTCAATCCTGCATCATCAAGAATGCACAACCTATCTCTATACCATAGACTGCCATCATCTATCACATGAAAGTCTCGACTCTCCCCCTTTTGGCAATCTGATGCAATCTTCTAGATCTTCTCATCTTCCAACTGGGCTTCCCTAACCTGATCCAACAACACTGGCCTCAATTACAATTGAGCCATCAATGCACCATCATCACAAGACTCAAATTTGGCATGCAACGCTCTCAACTCAACAAGCAACGAGAGCGAATAAGCAGTCAAACTTGCCAAAGACTTTCAACTCAAGGCATCAGCAATAACATTTGCCTTGCCAGGATAATAATCAATCAAACAGTCATAGTCTTTAATCAACTCTAACCATCGTCTCTCTCGAAGATTCAGCTCTCTCTGAACACCCAGATACTTCAAACTCTTATGATCAGTATAAATGAAGCATTTCTCCCTATATAAGTAATACCGCCAAATCTTTAAGGCAAAAACTATAGTTGTTAATTCCAAATCATGCATCGGGTAATTCAGCTCATGCTGCTTCATCTGTCAAGAGGCATAAGCAATGACTCTACTCTCCTACATCAAAACACAACCTAAACCACTATATGAAGTATCACTGTAAATCATATAAGATTTATCTTCCACAGGTAGGGTAAAGATAGGAGCCTAAGTCAACATCTCCCTCAGCTGCTCAAAACTCGCCTGACACAGTTCTGTCCACACAAATCTAACTCCTTTCCGAAGTAATCTGGTGAGTGGTGTAGCTATCATAGAAAAACCCTTCACAAACTGACAATAATATCCTGCCAAACCCAGAAAACTTCTAACTTCTGTCATAGTCTTTGGTGGACTCCAATTCAAGATAGCCTCAACTTTACTTGGATCAACTCTAATACCCTCTGCTGACACCACATGACAGAGAAAAGCCACCTGATCGAACCAAAACTCACACTTAGATAGCTTGGCATACAACTGCTTCTCTCTCAAGGTCTGCAATACAATCCATAAATTCTTGTCATGATCCTCCTTATTACGTGAATACACCAAAATATCATCAATGAAAACCACCACAAACTGATCTAGATAGGGTCTGAATACCCTGTTCATCAAATCCATAAATGCTGCTGGTGCATTCGTCAATCTAAAGGGCATCACTAAGAACTCATAATGCCCATACCTCGTGCGAAAAGCTATCTTAGGTACATCCACATCTCTAACTCTCAACTGATGGTACCCTGGTCTCAGATCAATCTTAGAGAATATTGCCGCTCCCTTCAACTGATCAAAGAGATCATCTATACGAGGTAATGGATACTTGTTCTTGATGGTCACATTATTCAACTACCTATAATCAATACATAATCTCAAGGTACGATCCTTCTTCTTCACAAACAAAAAAGGTGCTCCCCACGGAGACACACTAGGGCGAAAAAACCCTTTATCCAACAACTCCTGCAACTGCACCTTCAACTCTCTCAACTTAGCAGGTGCCATACGATAAGGAGTAATAGAGATGGGAGTGGTACCAAGTAATAAATTGATACCAAACTCCACCTCTCTCTCGGGGGGTACCCCTGGCAACTCATCAGGAAAAATATCTGGAAACTCGACAACTGTAGGTATACTGTCAAGCTGGGAACCCACTACTCTGGTATCTACTACATGAGCAAGATATGCCTCACATCCCTTCCGAATCATCCTTCTCGCTGAAATAACTGAAACAAACATGGATGGAAGATGTCTTTGCTCACTAGATACCATCACATTTCTACCATCATGTGTTCTTAGGGTAATACATTTCCATTGACAGTCTACCACAATTCCATGCCTGGATAACTAATCCATGCCTAAAATCAAATTATACTCCCTAAAAGGCATCTCAATCAGGTCACTGAGGAATTCTCATCTTGAACTACAACTGGACTATCTTGGTGCGCCCTGCTAACCACAACACTATACCCTAAAGGATTTGTCAACAAAACATCAAATCATAGGGACTCTGAATGTAAATCACTCACAGGATAGATAGATGCACTAATGCATGAATGAGTCGACCTAGGGTCTATCAAAGCAAGAATTGAAGTACCAAATAACGAAAAAGTATCAGCAATAATGGCTGAAGCATCTGGCTGCCTCTGCATCACATTTATCTACTGTGATGGCCCTGTCTCATCTAGTCTACTAACTGCTGTAGAACCTTCTCTCTGACCAGACCATGTTCGACCCCCTTTAACACTGGGTTTAGAAGTTGTTGTATCCATCTGCCTATCCTCTGGTGGCTCTGGGCAATCTTTGAAGAAATGATCTGGTGAACCACATCTATAATACACTGTTGGTGCACCTATCCTCCTGCAGGCACCTCCATGTATCCTACCACAATGAACACCGGCAGGTGGAGCAAGCCTCTGAGTCACCGGGGTCGGGGCACTAGCCAATGAGGCTGCAAGTCTCTGTCTCTACCTCTGCTACTATGATGACCTGCCAGGCTGCCCATGGCTCCTATTGAACCTCTGAGGATATCCCCCTCGACCTCTTTTCACTGACGAAGACCCTGCCTCACCTTGGGGTCTCCTAACTCTGCTCTCCTCCGCTCTGGCAGCTGCTGCAAGACTCTATGCCCTCTCTACACTCCTGACAGCTGTAACCAACTGGAAAAAATCCTGATACTGGGAGCCTGCCACTAAGCACATAATAGAGAATCTCAACTCCTCCTCAAACCTCCGGCATTGGTCAATCTCATCAGAAATGATCCCACCAGCATACTGACTCAGCCGGGTAAACTCTATCTCATACTCCGACACTGTCCTGGTATCCTGCCTCAAACTCAAGAACTCTATCTTCTTTGCATCCTTAACCTCCCTCGGAGTATACTTCTGCACGAACTCCCGCAGGAAATCATCATAGGTCAGGATTGGTGGATCATCCAGAGCATGTGAAACCATCTTTCACCAATCATACGCATCCCTCTGCAAAAGAAATTTGGCACATCAGAGATAAAAAACTGCTAGTGTCAATGCATGTATCATATTTAAAATCCATACTTAAAAAATCTCAATTTTCTTTCTCTTACAACCCACCTAGGTCGAGAAACGCAAACCTAGGCTCTGATACCAAAATAAATGTAAAACCCTTATACCCTATACACATATAATACACACATCCAGTATATGTAGAATACGCATATATAATACAAAAATGTCACGACCCGGATTAATAAAAATTTTCACATTTTTGATTTAAAATTTCAAATACTAAATATATAAAATTAAATAGTATATAAATATTCTTTACTTGTTATAGGAATTCAAAATAAATATTTTATATGAAAATCTTTAGAAAAAATTTGCCAAAGTTTTGTCTGTAATTTGAACATTCTAAAATTTATCAATTACACAACCTACAAAAAGAACACTTCCAATAAACAATAAACCACATCGTCACCTTAACTTCTCAATTTTCCACATTTTCTCAAAACATTTATACATATTCATATATATATATATATATATATTTCTATCGAATGCTCGTCGGTTTCTGCATGGACAACCTTCCGATCTCCACTGAAAATTTCGAATTTCCAATCCTTTCCTACTAGAAAGCTATTGGGTTTCTCTTCTCTCAAGCTATTGGGTCTCAACTCTCAATCCATTAATAGTTAAGTCTCCATCACCCTACATCTAATACAGCCCCGTCCAGCAGAGGAGGAGTCACTATCGTCGCTCCGGGCCGCCATCGCCATTCCAGACTGCTGGATCTATACTCTCCCTCGCTGCTGGTGCTGCCAAGGAGGCGGCTGACCAATTTGGCCTCTTCCCCTCATCCGTTGCCTCGGCCAAATATGCAGCTGCCGATCTACTTGGTGTTTTGATAGCTGCATTCTCGCTATCGATTTGTAGAACTCTAGACAGATCATACTCGGGTCCCGGCCAGAACCAACGGGTTTTGCCAGTTTGAGTTGACGATTGAGGCTAAATGCTTTGTGGGGTTTGATAGTTTTGGGAGAAATGGGTATGTGAGGAGTTAACTGGTTGCTCTGGAGGAAAAGTCTTGGTTGCCTGGTTGCTGAGGAAGTGTCGGAAAATTTTGGGTATTCTATTGTTTGTGTTCTGAAGACAAAAAGGATTTGTTTCACAGCAGAGGTTTTTCCTTCACCATCACGACAACGTCATCTCCACCACCGGTGACCCCTTCTGGGTTGGCCGGATGTTCGTTTGTTGATTCTTTGAAGAAGGGAGTGGTTGTTGTTTCGGATAGGGTCGATCGACCATCTGATGGAATTGTGGCTTCTCCTATTTCTGTTAATATTCAACCGAAGCAACCCTATAGGTTTAAAGGGGTGCCAGCTATTTCCTTTACTGAGGAGGAGATTTCAGAGCTTGCTAAACCCTTTTCTTATGCTTTGATTGGATTTTTTGGATCGGGAAGACCAAATATGAAGGGATTAAGA
The DNA here is from genome assembly GCA_947685225.1 of Garcia nutans. Lineage (NCBI taxonomy): Eukaryota > Viridiplantae > Streptophyta > Magnoliopsida > Malpighiales > Euphorbiaceae > Garcia > Garcia nutans. The sequence goes on from CANTUV010000013.1 coordinate 35,545,568, forward strand.
AAGGCTATGGATTTGATAGGCTTTAAAGGGTATTATCTTTTAGGCTTGATTGATAATAAACACGTCCTGATCAAGTTTTCCATTGAGGAAGATTTCTTGCAGTTTTGGTTACGCCAATTATGGTATTTCAATGGATTTGCAATGCGTGTTTTCAAGTGGACTCCTGATTTCCATTCTGATGTGGATTGCCTGTTGTTTCCTGCATGGATTACATTGGAGGGGCTGCCAGTTCATTTTTTCAATCAAAAGGCTCTGTTTCTGATAGCTCAGATTGTTGGTAAGCCGTTGAAGCTAGATTCTGCTACTTCCTCATTAATTCGACCTTCTGCTGCCCGTATATGTGTCGAAGTGGATTTATCCCAGGAATTGATTGATAGGGTGTGGATACAAAATGGCAAAACTGGTTTTTTCCAACCAATTATTTATGAGAATTTACTAAAATATTATTCCAGCTGTTGTAAGATGGGGCATGCTACAACCACCTGTACAGTTCACGAAGATTTTCATCAACATAATTCAGTTCCTGGACCTGGTAAAAATTCAGAACCAGTTGAGCATGTTAAACTGGTAGAGAAAGTATGGGTGCCTAAACTGAGTTCACAAACTGAAAAATAGAGACTGGGCGAACCAAATTCAAATGAACATATTTCTAGCTCTTTGCATGATACTGTTCCAGTGGACCAACCATTGATTGATTCTTGTCCTCTTTTGCATGAAAATAATAAGGATCACGTGGAAACTCAGCCTATAACGATTCCACTTGCTAATGTGCCGAATGCAGATACCTTGGCCCCTGTTTTAGCTTGTGTTGGTGATGAGCCTCGAGCTGTTACTAATTTTAATTTGGCTGTTTCAGATTCTGAAAAGGATAGTGATACTCGTGATACTGAAACTCTGGACAGATTCTCTGATGGAGAAATACCTGCTGAGGCAGATTTGAATACAAATGCTAATGTTGATGGATTTATTCCTGTGGCTCCTCGTGCTCGTGGACGACCGCCGAAAAAAGGTCAAAAAATTAAATCTAAAGATGCCTTGATCACTAATTCCCTTGCTACTCATAATAACTCATCACAATGAATATTCTTTTTTGGAATGTACGAGGTGTTGCGTCTTTACAAAATCGTCTTCATAAATTATGTTTGGTTCATAATATTGGATTGTTGATTATTATAGAACCTATGGCTATTGCTAGTAAGGCAAACTTTTTTGCGATTAAGCTTGGTTTTGATAATGTGCATGCCTCCTATAATAATAAGATGTGGATTATGTGGAAGGATCACCTTTTTAGTGTGTCTATTTTTAAGGATGATGGACAGCTTTTATCTTGTTAAGTGTTTTTCTCATCCAGAGGTTTTGATTTTTGTTTATCAGCCGTGTATGGGTTACATTCTAGAGCTGCCCGTGAAAGTTTATGGTCTAGTCTAGTTTCTTATTCTAATTCTTGCTCTAAGCCATGGATTGTTGGGGGTGACTTTAACATAATTAAGTATCCTTCAGAATATAAAGGAAGTGGTTCTCCAGATTTACAGGCTATGCAAGATTTTATTGATTGTACTGATGAATGCAGTTTAATGGATATCCCATTTTAGGGAGCTGATTTCTCCTGGACTGGTGTTAGATCTAATGGTCAGGTTTGGGAGAGATTAGACAGGCTCTTGGCTAATGTTACTTTTTTTTTATGGCTTTGATTCTGTTGGGTATCGACATTTGGGGAAGTTGTCTTCGGATCATTAGCCTATGTTGTTGGAATGTCAGATTGTTGATACTGCTGGTCCTAAATATTTTAAATTTCAGCACATGTGGCTTTCAGATGTCTCGTTTCTTCCTATGGTTAAGCGACAATGGACGTCCGGTTTTTCTGGGGGAGGAATGCAGGGTTTGTTTCGCAAGTTGAAAGGTTTGAAAAAAGCAATTTGGGAATGGAATCGGGCTTCTTTTGGGCATTTGTTCAATGACATTGAAAAAGCTGAGAAAGATGCTCAAGAGGCAGAGCTTGTGTACATTGATGATCCGTCTTCGACTAATTTAACTTCTTGGCAGGATACGCAAGCAACACTAGCCATGAAACTGAAATTGGAAGAAACATTTTGGAAACAAAAGTCCCATATTTCCTGGATTGCTGATGGAGATTGTAACACTCGGTTTTATCATAATTATGTTAAGATGCATAGAAAGATGAATCGCATCGTCTCTATTAGAGCTGCTGATGGGTCTCGTATTTCGGATCAGGAATCTATTGGTTTGGAAGCTGTTAATCATTTCAGGGATTTATTTTGTAGTAATGATGATTTTGATCCGGACCAGGTTTCTCATATGTTGGAAGTCATTCCTACAATTGTTTCGTCTCAGGACAATGATGGTCTTGAAGCAATTCCTGGTGATTTGGAGATTAAAAATGCGGTCTGGCATCTTAATCCTAATAGTGCTTCGGGACCTGATGGTTTTGACGGTTATTTCTTTCGGCAGTGTTGGGACATTGTTTGTTGGGATGTCTACAGTGCTGTCAAGGAATTTTTTTTGGGTCTTCCGATACCGCAGGCTTTTAGCAGTGCACAGATTGTGCTCATTCCTAAGGTTGAGAACCCTTCCAGCTTTTCTCAGTACCATCCAATTTGTCTAGCCACGTTTATAAGCAAGGTTTGTACCAAAATTTTGGCTAACAGAATGGCACCACTGCTGCAGAATTTAATATCCCCTGAACAGGCAGGCTTTTTAAAAGGGAGTTCAATTCACTCTCAGATTATGCTGGCTAATGAGATGATACATGATATTGATAAGAAAACGAGAGGCCATAATTTAGCCATTAAACTTGATATGGCTAAAGCTTTTGACAGGGTGTTATGGGATTTTTTATAGGCAGTGCTTAATAAGTTTGGTTTTTCAGGGAGTGTTATTCAGCTGATTATCAGGAACCTTGCTTCTACTCGCCTTTCTGTTATGGTTAATGGGGTGTGCTATGGGTTTTTTCAACCAACTCGGGGAGTCAAGCAGGGTGATCCGTTGTCTCCACTTTTGTTTATCTTGGCTTCTGAAGCATTCTCTTGGGGTCTTACTGCTTTGATTTATCAAGGGAAAATTACTCCATATAAAACTCATAGGCACTGTCCTATTGTTTCTCATCTTGCTTTTGCAGATGATCTGTTAGTTTTTATAAATGGGGATGCGAGGTCAATTAAAAATTTCTCTCGGTTCTTGACTTCTTACCAGATTACCTCGGGACAACTTGTGAATTATGACAAAAGTGCTTTTTATTGCTCAGACAAGGCTAGTAATGCTACCATTAAGAAGTATGAGGACCTGCTTTCTATTAAAAGAAGCTCTTTCCCTTTCACCTATCTTGGTGCGCCGATTTACCATGGCATAAACCGTACTTCTTACTGCAAGGATCTTCTTAAAAAACTTGATATTAAACTTCAAGGTTGGTTGAAGAAATTTTTTACTCCAGGTGGTCGACTTGTTCTCATTCGTCATGTCCTGAGTTCAATTCCCCTTCATATGATGGGAGCCATGCTCTTGCCTAAATCCATAATTGCAATTATTGAAAGGCGATTTGCGAAGTTTTTCTGGAGTGGCAATTCAGCTGAACTAAAGCATCATTGGGTTAGATACACTAAATTTTTATTCCCTACTTCAGAAGGGGGTTTGGGAATTCCTTCCATAGTAGCTATTCAAGATGCATACTCCATTAAACAATTATGGATTTATTTGTCGAAGCATTCCTTGTGGGCTACTTTCATGCGTCGGAAATATCATCGACAGGGCAATATGAGCTACATCCAAATGGATTCATGTGCCTAGAAGTGTATTTGCCATACATATTCGGCTTATACGGACAACTTTGAGGTAACTGATAATTCTGTTGTTTGGAAAGAGAGTGGTAATGGACAGTTTACTTTCTCTTCGGCCTATAATCTGGTTCGTCCAAAGAGAAGCACAACTATATCACGGCAAACTTTGTGGGATTCTGTAGTTCCATTGAAGCTTTCAGTCCTATCTTGGAAAATTCTTCATAATGCACTGCCACTACCAGGTATGTTACAGCATTTGGATATCTCCCTTGCAGCTGTCTTCCCCTTTTGTTTGGCGGCCTCAGCTTCTGTTGACCATATTTTTCATAGCTGTGTTCCTATAAGGAAGATCTGGAAATATTATGCTGCTTCACTCCTTCCTCTTCGACATGGAGGTTCAGGGAATCTATCTTTAGGGCAAGAACTCTCAATCTGGAGGCTTAATGCAGGTAAGTCAGTTAAGGGAAGGCTTTGTAATCTGGTTTCCCAGGTTAGTCTCTATAATACATGGAATGCTTATTGTTGTTGTGTTTGGGGCTCTGAGAAATTCTTTCCCCACAGTGTTGAATTACAAATTTACAAGTTCATTTTCAGTTGGGGAGTAGCTCATGTGGGAGATCGTTTCACCGCCCCTCTTTCGTGTTTTGCAGATCATTTGCCTTCTGTTTTCGGGCGTCGGAAGCCATGTCCTAAGCTGGTTGCATGGAGTAAGCCCTCTAATCATTGTTTTAAACTAAATGTTGATGCCTCATTTTCTTTGCATACTGTTTTTGGAGGCGCTGTCCTTCGTGACTCAGAAGGCTATATTATCGCTGCTGGAGCTTTCTTGATCAAGGCGAGGAACGTTTTGGAGGCTGAATTGACAGCCTTGGTTCATGCGCTTGAATGGGTGAATGCAGCTGGCTATGCTTCTGTTCAGGTGGAGGTAGATTCTTTGGAGCTAGTTCAGTTGATGTCTTCGGTCTTTGATGTGTCACCGCAATTTAAGATAGCAAGGGCTCTTTTGTCTTCAAATTTTCACTCTATTTCTCATGTTCATAGGGAGGCAAATCAAGTTGCACATTTTTTAGCCTATTACAGTAGATTGAATGGTGTTTCTAGGTGGTTTTTATCTTTTAACTCTTTGCCAAATTACATTAAAGGGGTTGTATTGACTGATAGTATGGGTCTTCCATACATTAGATTTAATTAATAAAATCTGCGGTGGTACCGTCCACCTTTACCAAAAAAAATATATATATATATCTAAAACACACATATAAAAACCCATCCTACACAATTTATCCAAAAGTCTTTATAACTTACAATACATATACTTTAAAATCATAAACATAATATACGTGATTTCATAATGTATAAAAATATAAAATGTATACATGATGGAAAAAGGCTTGTTCTTGATTTGTCTAAAATTTGCTCAACGAGCAATCTCAAATCTAGAGCCGGCCCAGTCTAGAAGAATTCTCTGGCTCGAATGGATCTTCCCTGTCACCTGCACGATAAATTACAATTGCGCTAAGCTAAAACCCTAGCAGTAAAACTTTGATAAAGTAAAACTTTAACACAATGCCAATGCATAATGCATTTGCATGCTATGCCACAATGTAGTATTCCATTCAATTTAATAACATAATTTTCATTTGATTATGATTCACACAAACACACATACAAGTATGGTCCCAATAAACTAATACATTATTCAAATTTTAGAGTTACCATTTTAGTCCAAATTGACACTAAGTGTCTAGTCCCGAAGGCAAATCATATCATAGTGACGCCAAGCGTCTAGCCCCAAAGGCAAATAGAGAGGATAACCTCATATGTATCATCCCAACTAGGATTCAAGGGCTGCGCCCAACCCAGCTTTAAGGGACTGTTACATCCTAGGCATGCTGCCAAATATAGAACTTTGAAAATTGAATAACATACTATATACATAATTATTTCATATGTCCCATTCTCAATTCCTTTCTCATATTCCATTTTTCTCATTTAAATCAATGTTATTTCATTTCATCACATTACAGGGTATTTCATAATAAAATCACATTCCATAAAATTTAGCCATTTACAATGGCTTTTCACAATGTTTATAATGCATACACATCAACTCACATGCCATAACACAATGTATATGGATTTTCAAATGATCAAGCAGCTTAACAGATTTTCCATTTAAAATGAGTTAAGCTAAAATTAAATGCAAGTACTTTAAAACTATCAAAGCATGTACTTACCTCACTAAGCACTTAAATGCAAGCTTAAAATCTCCCACCAACCTTCACTTTCAAATTGCTCTTCAACCCTAGGATTTGGCAATTCACTTTTCCCTAATGCCTATACACAATGTGATTAAATACAATCATTTAATATCATATTTTAAGGCATTTCCAACATTAAACCCTAATTAAACATCACTCCTACAAATTTCAAAAATTTAGCATTTCATTACTTTAACATTAGAATTCCATTCTATTCCATTTAAATTAGTGTTTTAAGTTTATTTATATTATTAAAAATATATTTTAACATGTTTCATTCATACACATTACTTAAATACTCACTCTTATTCAAAACCCTAAAATGGCATAACCTTCACCAATGAAGGTTTTTCATTCTAACCTCTTCCAATTATTAATCTAAGCTTATTTCCTTCACTAATGCCATGAATTAACATGATTTAAACATTAAAATTCAACAATTCACCATTCTTTAAAAATTCTCTTTCCAAAACCCTAAACTCAACACTACCTCATCCAAACTCTAGCCAAACTTAACCAAATCTACCATTTGACTTTCAAATCCTTGTTTATGCATCAAAACAACACATTAGGAATCAATTTGCATAATTAAAACACATAATTCCAAGAATCCAAAATTTTCATAACCCTAAATTCTCTCTCTTCACCCAACTCATCCCAAACTTAATCCTTCCCTCCATTTAACTTGAAAATCATTAATAATTAATCAAAATAGCTTCATTCATACCCAATTAAATAATTAAATCATGCTAATAGAAAATTTCAAAATCCACATATTCATAGTTTTCCTAGAAATTCAAAAATTAGGGAAGAAAGCTTACTTACTTGTCAGAAAATCACCAAAACTCCACTTAGTTTCTTAAAATCTCTTCAATCATAGGTAGCTTGGAAGAAAAGAAGATCTCTCTTTCTCTCTAATGGTGTCACATTTTTTTGAAGAAGAAGAAGGAAGAAGAAGACTAATTTTAATTTTCTCTTTCTTTCCACTTAAAAAAAATATGACCATATATAAATATTATTTTATTTTAATAAATAAATAATTATTTAATTATTTTAAAACCCCAAATTACCTCTTCCAATAAAAAATAATTTATTTTTAATTTATTTAAATAATTTTAAGTTTATAAGGTATAATTACTATTTTGCCCTTAGACTTTTCTTTTAAAAGAGTAGACTAATGTGTATGTTAAGTATATGTTAGATATATTTCACATATACATTCTATGTTTTCACTTAAAATCCTTTCATTTTCTATTTAAACCATTTCTTTAACTTATTTAAATTTAAATTTATTTTATTTTATTTAATTCCAAAAATATTAGGGATGTTACATCTTCTCCTCGCTCCCTGCGTGGCAAAATATTGAAAGTGAGTTTAAAAATATTTTGTACATGTATAAACTCAAAAAATTGAAAGGAGAAACTTTGCCCCCTGTATAGGCTCAAACCCATAATTTTTTCTATGCGGGCTTTGGTTGATGTTTGTATATTGTCTAGTTCTTCGGACAAGCATGAATTTCTTCTTTTGTAAAATGACTGGAGCTTCCTCAAGCAATGGGCCTTCCATGCCTCCTGATTCCATATCCTCTTCATGGTTGCTTCATAGAGTATTGTTGTTTACTTTTGACAAAGAAAAATGTAGTGTAATATGCTCATGTATGCATGATATGCATGAGTAATACTTACAGTGGTTTCATTGACTCACAGACCGAGGTGCTTAGCTGAAGTGTCCTCATTGGCTCCTTCCAGATGCTCATTTAGGTCTTGTATTAGAATGATAGAAGGCTTCGCATTTATGGCTTTTATCTTCAAGATGTTGAGGACATGAGTGGAGACGCCAAGCAGTAGAGTCAGAGATACATCCATTTCAAACTATAATTCAACATGTCAATTGGTAGCTTCTTCATAACCTTGCAGTAATCATTTTCTTTGCCTAATGTGTCCTTCGAGGTTCGATGGTTTGACATGCTTCCCTTAACTTGAAGGCTTTGTACAATTTTTTTTTCTTCTTCTTCTTTCTTTTTTTTTTTCTTTTTTTTTCTCTTTTTTTTGAATTTTGAATTTTGCTTTTGAAATCAAATGTTGGCTTTTCCAAATCAATGTTAATTTACCTCAGGACTTGATTTTTCAAATTAATATATCTATAACATGACAACCCTAGTTACCGTACTAAACTCAGGAATCATTTCCATTTAAGCAAGAAATGTTGCACTTCAGATAGGCACATACACATTACTTGATCAAAGGTCTCATCAAGTTTAAATATTGTCTATCTCATATGCATGTTTATTCAAACTATCTCTACTAATAGAATCTACCTACTAAGAGAGGTCAACAGGTCTTTAATAGGCTTAAAACGGGGTCTATAAGGGATATGGTTTAAGTGAAGGCCAATTGTAAGTTGGAGCCGTTGTGACACTATAGGCAAATCCTCACACTACAAATTTCTTGTTTAGACAATTGGAAGCATGAAAAGATAGAGCTTTGAACATTCTCCTTTCTTCTTAACATGAATTTGGATCTTTATTAGGACAATCTTTGCCTTTGTAAAAAGTTTGGTACCCATATTCCTTTTCTTTTCTTCTTTTCCCTTTCCCTTTCTCTTTCTTTTTTTTTTAGCATTTTATCATTTTTTCCTTCTTCCCTGTAGGGCTATCAAGCACAGGACTCTCAAGGACTAGATATCCTTTCTTCTATCTCTCTATTTTTTTTTGTTGAATTTCTGGTTGGGCTGGACCAATTTAAGTCGAACTATCATTGCCTTCTACTGTTTTAGGTAAAGGAAAAACTCAGTTGGCTTTTTTGAACTACCATTTATGTTTTATTTTCTTTTCCTTTTCTTTTTTCTTCTTCTCTTCTCTTTTTTTTTTCTTTTTTCCAGTGATCATAAGACTTGTCAAAAGTGTAACAGCAACTCAGGATAGGTTAAAGAGCTTATAAGACAATAAAGAGAAAGCTAAAATTTCATGAAGGCTCAAAGGGATAACTAGGGATTGATATTTAATTGGGTGGATACTAGTTGTTGTCTTACCAAACAATGCCTAGATCATCTCTCCCTTAAATAAGAAGAGTCCAATTTTGCCTTGAAAGTTTGTTAAAGAATGTTCTAAGACTAACTAGACAAGGGTAATTATGTAGGAGGCCTCTGTAACACCCCTACATCCGGTACACGCACACTACAAACACCACAATGTAATATTCGTGCACTGAACATAGGGATGCTACGGTTTTCCTTAACATTCAAATCATTTTAAAATGATACCATAATCTTTCTCATTATACGTTATAGAAAATAAGTAATTAACTTATAATATAAAACAAAATAGATATATATATATATATACATTTACTTAATACGCAGCGGAATTTATAAAAGATTTACATATATGAAAACTCTCAAAACTATATTTACAATTATACATATATTTACATTAAAATCAATACTTTACAAAATATAAAGGAGTTATACATGATTGGCAGCTCTTCTCTGATCTTTAAGTCCCAAAATAAATTCTTCAATGTCTACTCTCACTCGGTCTCGAGGAACTCTCGGGTTCAACTCTGTCACCTGCGCGATTAACACTATCGCGCTAAGCCAACGGCTTAGTAGTACAAAGTATGCTAGTATTATGCTTTAATGCAATGCAATGTCATACATTTTAATAATCAATAAATCTTCATAGATGGAATGTAATATCCTCATTTATGCCCTAGAAGTTTTGTATGTTGTTGTTATTGTGGTTGTTTCAAATTGCAAGATAAAGAATTGAGAAAAGAAAAGTATATGTGTTTTGGGAAGGATTTAGGGTTTAGAGAGAATGGTATATGTTGTGTATATGTTGATATATATAACATATAAATGGGTCAAAGAAGAGTCAAGGTGTTGGTTAGTGGAAGAAGATATTTTATTGTTGAGTGTGTAATTGCATATATGGGCTTATATAAGACAAAAAGTTAGTTATATGATTGAGGGCATTTTGGTAATTGCTTGGATAAAATCTCTTGGTGGAGATTTAAAGAAGAAAAGTCATTTGACTTTGTTGAATTTTCTTTTCTTCTCATGTTTGTGCCGGCCATTGAAGAAGACAAAGGGAAGGAGAAGTGTTCTTGATACTAAGATCAAATTGAAGAAGGAATTGAGAGCTTTGGTGAAAGAATTGTGGAATTTCTTCATCTAAAGTAAGTATTCTTTTGTTTCCTTTACTTATTTTGGTAGTAGTGTTGAAGTTATGATTAGGGTGATTTGTGATTTGTTGGTTTGATGATTAGATGTGTTTGTGTTGTGTTCTCAAGTGTTGAATTGGTTTTAAGTTAAGAGTTTAAATAGGTGTTGTTGTTGGAAGTGGTGGATGTTGATTTTGAAAGATGGTGATTTTAGGGTTTTGAGATAATTTGTGTTTAAGTGTAATATTAATGTGTTATGAGGTGATTTTTATGATGAATATGTGTTTAGAACATTGTTTATGTTCATTTGAAACATGTGGTATGATGTATATTAAGTTTAAATGCAATTGGGAAAGTGTTGGCTTTGGTTAGGGTTTTGGTTATGGGTGACACGGCCAAAATGCTATGGGAAACACGGCCAAGACATGAAATTTTGAAGGTGTTGGATTGATTTTTGAGAGACACGGCCGTGTCCCCAAGCCATGTTTGCTACTGCCAAAGTTTGGTTGAGAGACACGGCCACAAGCTTGGCCGTGTCCCTTGCCCGTGTTGCTTACTGTCCAATTGGTTTGAGTGACACGGCCACAAGCTTGGCCATGTCCCTCAAGTGGCTGCCCGTGTCCCTCAATTGTGTAGGTTAAGGTTTTACTTCCTTGTTCTTTTTGCATTGCTTTGGTTCTCAAAGGGTAGGTTGGTCCCTAAACCTAACCCTAAACATTTTAAATACACTTGAATCAATGAATGATATAATCAATTATATGTGTAAGGTTCTAAAGCTATGAATCATATCAATTGTTCTTTACCCTAATTGCATTGTTGAGATTGAATAATGTTATGTTATGCAATGTAAATGGTAATGTGTTTCATGAGTAATGAATATTGAAATGTATATCAAAGATGCAATGATAATTCAAATAAGACATGATATGAGACAATGCCATTGTGGTTGGCTATGATGTGATGCAATTGAAAGAAATAAGGCATGTTTGCCTAAATGTTGTTGAGAATTGAGAATGGAAATGATAATTGAATAATAAATGAATTGTGTGGCTAATGTGTTATTCCATTTTCAGAGTTGGTTGTTGGTGGCATGCCTAATAAGTGTAACAATCTCTTGAAGTTAGGTTGGATTGAATCCTTGAAGCCTAATTGAGATGTTACCACCCTTGAAGCTAGGTTGGGTTGGTTCTTGAAGCCAAGTTGGGTTGAAGCTTAGCATGCTTTGCTCCCCTTGAAGCTTGGTTGAACCTAATCCTTGAAGCCTAGTTGGGTTTATGATATTGATAAATGTGATGATAGAACCAAAACATTAACTCTGAAAATTGAATGGCATATTAGTGTGTCTTGGGCCCATGCTTGTCTTTGCTTAATGTTGATTATGAATGATTAAATGAATACTAATGAGGTATATGATAAGATGCTGAAATATGATATGTCTATTTATGTTGAGTTATGAAATGTAAAGGCATGTTGTTAGTTTTGCATATATGATGTTACATGTATAATATGGATTGAGAATTGGCATTGTATTGCATCAAAGCAAAATATTAGCATGTTTTATCTTACTAAGCCGTTGGCTTAGCGCGATAGTGTTTGATCGCGCAGGTAATAGAGTTGGTAGAGTTGAACCCGAGAGTTCATCAAGACCGAGTGAGAGTAGACAGTGAAGAGTTGATTTTTGAGGACTTAAAGATCAGAGCAGACTTGCCAATCATGTATACTTCTTTTTTATTTTGTAAAGTAATGTTTATAATGTAAATATGTACTTAATTTATAACTTCCGCTGTGTAATATTTAAATGTATATATGTATATCTAACATGTTTATATTTTAAGTCAATGACTTAATTTCTATAATGTATAATGATTAGGGTATTGCATCAAGTTTAAAATGTTTTGAATGTTGAAGAAAACCGTAGCATCCCTATGTTTGGTGCACTTATGCTACATTGTTGTGATTGTAGTGTGTGTGCATTGGATGTGGGGGTGTTACATGGAAGATAATATCACACCTTTGTATTTCATAAATCATACACATATCAACATATTACATTTCCAAAGTCCTTCATAGATCTCATTATTCAATTATTTTACCATCAATGAATCATATTTAAACAAAGACAAGCATGGGCCCAAAATACACTAATATGCCATTCAATTTTCAGAGTTAATGCTTTGGTTTTGTTATCACATTTATCATTATCATTATCCCAACTAGGCTTCAAGGATTAGGTTCAACCAAGCTTCAAGGGGAACAAAGCATGCTAAGTATCAACCCAACTTGGCTTCAAGAACCAACCCAACCTAGCTTCAAGGGTTGTAACATCCCAATTAGGCTTCAAGGGCTAGACCCAACCAAGCTTCAAGGGGAGTAAAACATGTTAAACTTCTACCCAACTTGGTTTCAAGGATCAAGCCCAACCTAACTTCAAGAGATTGTTACTAATAGAAGGCATGCCACCAACAACAAAACTCTGAAAATAGAATAACACATTAGACACACAATTCATTTATTATCTCATCATCAATTCCATTTTCAATTCTCATTATCAATTAGGCAAACATGCCTCATTAAAGTCATTATAGCCAATCACAATGGCTTTACATTCCATCACATCTCAATCCACATTACAAATACATAATCATTTGCATCATCATATCTTTCACATTATTCATGTAACATCATTGATAATACATAACAAAGTATAATATTCATATGAATTAGCAATGTAATAATGCAATATTTGTACTTACCTCAATAACAATTCACACAACTCTAAACACTTCCTTTTCCAAGATTCTTTTACTTCTTAGATCAATGACAAATCCCTTTCTTCAAGACCTAATCCAAAAATAATAACATACACTTGCTTAGGGATACACATGAGATAATCAAGTTAAGAGTTAACTAGGGCAAACCCTAAACATGACACGCTTAACCATACGGGCGTGTCCCTGACCGTGCCCTAACTCCACAACACAGAAGCTTTTACACACTCAGAACCATGGGCGTGTCACTGGGCGTGTAATACATTCTGCCTCTCTGAAAAATATCAACACGTCCAACAACGTGAGCGTGCTCATGGCCGTGTAAACTCTCCAATCTCACAGTAGCTATGACACGCTCAATAACACGAGCGTGTTACTGGTCATGTCAAACCTACTGCCTCCAATACAATTGACACGCCTAAAACTCTGGACGTGCTCCCGGGCATGTCAGGCCAAAAACTCAGATTCCGGCCAAAACCACAAAACACCCAACAAAACACTTCTTTTCACCAACATCCTCTTCAAACAAACTTAACAAAACATACCCAAAAACCATCTTAACTTACAAAAATACCCAAAACAACTCCACATCTATAACAAACACAAATCACAAATATCATCACAAAACCCTAAACACAAATACAACACCATCTCTTCCAATCAACTTACTCTTTTCTTCAATCCATCCTTATAATCCATAATCAATCTAATCAAACACTCTTAAACATATCACAATCAAACAACATACTCTTACAAATCTATCAAACTCAAACACAACTTCAAATAAGCAAAGAAATCAAAAGAGGACTTACCAAAGTAATGAAACTTCTTGAATCACCAACTTGATCACTTAGATCTTTCTTCAATTTGAGCTTAGAACATTAAGATCCTCTCTTGTCTCTTGCTTTCTCTTGTCTTTGGAGGAGCCGGCCACTTCAATGGAAAAGAAGAAAAGAACAATGAAGAAACAAAGTCAACTTCTCTTTAAATCTCCACCAAGCATTTCCAAAAAGTCAATTACCCAAATACTCTCTTCTCACTTACTTTTAACTCTCTTCACTTACATGCCCTTATTAGTAATTTCACCAATAACCAAATAAATATCTTCATCCCTTGACTCTCCATTTTTGACTTATGTATATGTTATTTATACTTCCATATATACAACATATACATTTTCTTTTAATTTCTTTTCTCTTGCAAATTAACATATACATTCTATCCAATTTAAAACAACAACAATATTCAAAACTTCTAAGGCATACATTGGGATATTACAATTCTCCCCCTCTAAAAAAAATTTCGTCCTCGAAATTACCTGATATCAAGTCTGAAACAACTGAGGATACTGATCTCGCATAGTTTGTTCACTTTCCCAAGTTGCCTCTTCCTTTGCATGATTCTTCCACAAAATCTTCACAAGTGGCACTTTCTTATTTCTCAATTCTTTCACTTCACGTGGCAAAACGACAATTGGTTCTTCTTCAAATGTCAGATCTAGACTCACTTCGATAGATTCAATTGGCAATACATGAGATGGATCCGACCTGTATCTCCTCAACATAGAAATATGGAATACATTATGGATCCTATCCAACTCAGGTGGCAAAGCAAGCCGATAAGCAACTAGCCCAACTCTTTCTAATACTTCATAAGGTCCAATGAAATGAGGACTCAGCTTTCCTTTTCGACCAAATCTCAAAATCTTTTTCCAAGGAGACACTTTCAAAAATACTTTATCTCCCACATTAAACTCAATATCTCTCCTCTTCAAATCTGAATAAGACTTCTGTCGGTCTGAAGCTGCTTTCAACCTATCTCGAATCATTTTTACTTTCTCTTCGGTTTCTTTAACCAAATCAGGACCAATTAACTTACCTTCACCAAGTTCACTCCAACATAGAGGTGTCCTACACCGTCTACCATACAACGCTTCGAATGGTGCCATACCAATGCTGGATTGATGACTGTTATTGTATGTGAATTCCACAAGTGGCAAGAATCTATCCCAACTTCCAGAGAAATCAATGACACAGCTTCTCAACATGTCCTCGATAATCTGTATCACTCTTTCTGACTGCCCATCTGTCTGCGGATGAAAAGCAGTGCTAAAGTGCAGTCGAGAACCTAAAGCACCATGTAAACTCTTCCAAAACCTTGAAGTAAATCGGGGATCTCGATCAGACACTACAGAAATTGGGACACCATGCAACTTCACAATTTCGTGGATATACAGCTCAGCTAACCTCTCCAGAGAATAATCCATCCGAATCGGAAGAAAATGAGCTGTCTTAGTCAACCTATCAACAATCACCCAAATAGCATCATACTTCCTTTGTGTCAATGGTAGACCAGACACAAAATCCATTGTCACTCTTTCCCATTTCCATTCAGGCACTGATAAAGGTTGAAGTAACCCTGTTGGAACTTGATGCTCAGCTTTTACCCTCTGACATGTGAGACATTTGGATACAAAATCTGCAATGTCTCTCTTCAACCCAGACCACCAGTAATACTGTTTCAAATCATGATACATCTTTGTATTGCCCGGATGCATAGCAAATACTGACTGATGTGCTTCTTCTAAAATAATCCTTCTCAAATTAACATCATCAGGTACACACAATCTATTCTTAAACCAAAGACTCCCATCACTTCTTACAATAAAATCTCGACTCTTTCCATTCTGGCAATCTGAAACAATCTTTTGAATCTTCTCATCAGCCAATTGAGCTTCTTTAATCTGATCCAACAATACCGGTTTCAATTGCAACTGTGCCATCAATGCACCATCATCACAAGATACAAAACTAGCATGCAACGCTCTCAACTCAACAAGCAACGAGAGCGAAAAAAACAGTCAAACCTGCTAAAGACTTCCGACTTAAGGCATCAGCAACAACATTTGCCTTACCAGGATGATAGTCAATCAAGCAGTCGTAGTCTTTGATCAACTCCAACCATCGTCTTTGTCGAAGATTCAGCTCCTTCTGAACACCCAAATATTTCAAACTTTTATGATCTGTATAGATAAAACATTTCTCCCCATATAAGTAATGTCGCCAAATCTTCAAAGCAAACACTATAGCTGCCAATTCTAAATCATGAGTTGGATAGTTAAGTTCGTGCGGCTTCAACTGCCGAGAAGCATAAGCTATAACTTTGCCCTCTTGCATCAAAACACAACCCAAACCATTATGTGAAGCATCACTGTAAATCACATATGGTTTATCTTCCACAGGTAAAGTAAGAACAGGAGCTTGAGTCAACATCTCTTTCAATTGCTCGAAGCTAGCTTGACACTGATCCGTCCACATAAATCTAACTCCCTTTCGAAGTAATCTGGTAAGTGGAGTAGCTATCAAATAAAATCCTTTCACAAACCGTCGGTAATAGCCTGCCAAACCCAGAAAACTTCTAACTTCAGTCACAGACTTTGGTGGACTCCAATTCAAAATAGCTTCGACCTTACTCGGATCAACTCTAATACCCTCTGCTGAAACTATATGACCGAGAAAAGTCACTTGGTCAAGCCAAAACTCACACTTCGACAGCTTAGCAAACAATTGCTTCTCTCTCAAAATTTGCAACACAATTCGCAAATGCTTGTCATGTTCCTCCTCATTACACGAATACACCAAAATATCATTGATAAAAACTACCACAAACTGATCCAAATAGGGCCTAAACACCCTATTCATCAAGTCCATAAAAATTGCAGGTGCATTCGTCAAACCAAAAGGCATAACTAGAAACTCATAATGCCCATACCTTGTACGAAAGGCTGTCTTAGGAACATCTTCAGCTCTGGCTCTCAACTAATGGTACCCTGATCTCAAATCAATCTTGGAAAACACTGCTGCACCCTTCAATTGATAAAAAAGATAATCAATTCTAGGCAACCAATATTTATTTTTAATAGTCACCTTGTTCAATTGCCTATAATCGATACACAATCTCATAGTACCATCCTTCTTCTTCACAAACAAAACAGGAGCTCCCCACGGTGAAACACTAGGGCGAATAAACCCTTTATCCAACAACTCCTGCAACTGCACCTTCAATTCTCTCAATTCAGCAGGTGCCATTCTATAAGGAGTAATAGAGATAGGAGTGGTACTAGGCAATAATTCAATACCAAACTCCACCTCTCTCTCAGGAGGTAACCCTGGCAACTCTTCTGGAAACACATCTGGAAACTCTGCAACTATAGGTATACTATCAATTTGAGAACCCCTTACTCTAGTATCCACCACATGAGCAAGATAAGCATCACACCCTTTTCTAATCAACCTCCTAGCTGCAACAGCTGAAACAAACAAGGATGCTAACTGTCCCTGCTCACTAGATACTATCACATCTCTACCATCATCAGTTCTCAAGGTAACAACTTTCTTTTGACAGTCTACCACAGCTCCATGTCTAGATAACCAGTCCATGCCTAGGATCAAATCATATTCCTTAAAAGGCATTTCAATCAAATCTCCACAAAACTCCTCACCTTGCACCACTACCGCACTATCTCTGTGCACCTTGCTAACAATCACACTATGCCCTATAGGATTTGTCACCAATACATCAAATCCTAGGGATTCAGCATGCAATTCAGACACAGGCAAAACAGATGCACTAATATATGAATGTGTGGATCCAGGATCAATCAAAGCAAGTACTGAAATACCAAATAAAGAAAAAGTACCAGCTATGACTGCTGAAGCATCTGGCTGCCTCTGCATCACATATATCCTCTGAGAAGATCCAGCCTCCCCTGGTCTACTCTCCCTGGATGAAGAACCCCCTCTAGGACTGAACCCAGATCTGCCTCTTCTGCTGAAACTTCTGCCTCCTCGACCTCCTCTCACACTAGATCGAGAAACTGCAGAATCTACTGACATCTGCTCCTGCCTCTCAGGACAATCTCTAACAAAATGATCAGGCGATCCACATCTGAAACATACCCCTGCTACACCAATCTTCCAACAAGTACCACCATGTGGCCTACCACAATGAATACATATGGGTAAAGTGGATCTCTGAATCACTGGGGTCGGAGCACTCGCCACTGAAACTGTAGGTCTTGATCTCTGCCTTTGAAACTGTACTGACCTACCAGCTGGCCTCTGACTCCTACTAACCCGAGGAACAAAACTTCCTTTACCTCTCTTCGTAGATGAAGACCCTGCTTCAAATTGGGGTCTCCTAACCTTGATCTCTTCCTCAGAAGCAGCCACAATACCCTGAGCTCTCTCCACACTCCTAGCTGCTGCAACAAGTTGGGAAAAATCATGATATCTAGATCCAGCTACCAGGCACATGATAGAGGGCCTCAATCCCTCCTCAAATCTCCTGCATCTATCTATCTCATCAGATATAATACCCCCAGCATACTGGCTCAACCGGATAAACTCTAGTTCATACTCTGTCACAGTCCGGTGATCTTGCTTCAAGCTTAGAAACTCCATTTTCTTCACATCTTTATACTCCCTTGGAGTATACTTTAATTCAAACTCTCTTAGAAAATCAGCATAGGACAATGTAGGTGGATCATCCATAGCATGGGGCACTGTCTTCCACCAGTCATATGCGTCCTTCTGCAACAATGATCTTGCATAATCAAATTTTTCTTCTGGTGTGGCTTGCAACTGAATAAATATTCTCTGTACTTTATCTAGCCACTGCTCAGCTACAGCTGGGTCAATAGTACCTAGAAAATGTTCTGCTCCATACTTCCTTAATTTATTGTACTGTCTCACTGATACCAAAGGCTGTGGGGGTGGTGGCGGTGGTTGCACTGGTGCTTGCCTCAACAAATCAACCACATGCCTAAGCCAAACTGGCGGAACCTCCTCACCAGCTGGTCTCCCCGACACAGAAGCAGGTACCTCTCCAGCACTAACCACTCTAGCTCCCTCTCTAACCTCATCAGGAGCTACACTCTCCGCACTCCCCTCTACTGACTGACATAAGTGAGAATCCATCACAATCTATGTCTGCAAACACAGCAGAATACATCTCATTAAAGATCAGAGACTGCCAATATCAAACATGTATGCTATTCAAAAACTAACTTTTAAAATCAAAATATTCTTTTTCTTTCATTTTACCTAGGTTGAGAATCTCAAACCTAGGCTCTGATACCAAAACAATTGTAACACCCCTACATCCGGTACATGCACACTACAAACACCATAATGTAATATTCGTGCACTGAACATAGGGATGCTACGGTTTTCCTTAACATTCAAATCATTTTAAAATGATACCATAATCTTTCTCATTATACGTTGTAGAAAATAAGTAATTAACTTATAATATAAAACAAAATAGATATATATATATATACATTTACTTAATACGCAGCGGAATTTATAAAATATTTACATATATGAATACTCTCAAAACTATATTTACAATTATACATATATTTACATTAAAATCAATACTTTACAAAATATAAAGGAGTTATACATGATTGGCAGCTCTTCTCTGATCTTTAAGTCCCAAAATAAATTCTTCAATGTCTACTCTCACTCGGTCTCGAGGAACTCTCGGGTTCAACTCTGTCACCTGCGCGATTAACACTATCGCGCTAAGCCAACGGCTTAGTAGTACAAAGTATGCTAGTATTATGCTTTAATGCAATGCAATGTCATACATTTTAATAATCAATACAACTTCATAGATGGAAAGATAATATCACACCTTTGTATTTCATAAATCATACACATATCAACATATTACATTTCCAAAGTCCTTCATAGATCTCATTATTCAATTATTTTACCATCAATGAATCATATTTAAACAAAGACAAGCATGGGCCCAAAATACACTAATATGCCATTCAATTTTCAGAGTTAATGCTTTGGTTTTGTTATCACATTTATCATTATCATTATCCCAACTAGGCTTCAAGGATTAGGTTCAACCAAGCTTCAAGGGGAACAAAGCATGCTAAGTATCAACCCAACTTGGCTTCAAGAACCAACCCAACCTAGCTTCAAGGGTTGTAACATCCCAATTAGGCTTCAAGGACTAGACCCAACCAAGCTTCAAGGGGAGTAAAACATGTTAAACTTCTACCCAACTTGGTTTCAAGGATCAAGCCCAACCTAACTTCAAGAGATTGTTACTAATAGAAGGCATGCCACCAACAACAAAACTCTGAAAATAGAATAACACATTAGACACACAATTCATTTATTATCTCATCAACAATTCCATTTTCAATTCTCATTATCAATTAGGTAAACATGCCTCATTAAAGTCTTTATAGCCAATCACAATGGCTTTACATTCCATCACATCTCAATCCACATTACAAATACATAATCATTTGCATCATCATATCTTTCACATTATTCATGTAACATCATTGATAATACATAACAAAGTATAATATTCATATGAATTAGCAATGTAATAATGCAATATTTGTACTTACCTCAATAAAAATTCACACAACTCTAAACACTTCCTTTTCCAAGATTCTTTTACTTCTTAGATCAATGACAAATCCCTTTCTTCAAGACCTAATCCAAAAATAATAACATACACTTGCTTAGGGATACACATGAGATAATCAAGTTAAGAGTTAACTAGGGCAAATCCTAAACATGACACGCTCAACCACACGGGCGTGTCCCTGACCGTGCCCTAACTCCACAACACAGAAGCTTTTACACGCTCAGAACTACGGGCGTATCACTGGGCGTGTAATACATTCTGCCTCTCTGAAAAATATCAACACGTCCAACAACGTGAGCGTGCTCATGGCCGTGTATACTCTCCAATCTCTCAGTAGCTATGACATGCTCAATAACACGAGCATGTTACTGGTCGTGTCAAACCTACTGCCTCCAACACAATTGACACGCCTAAAACTCTGGACGTGCTCCCGGGCGTGTCAAGCCAAAAACTCAGATTCCGGCCAAAACCACAAAACACCCAACAAAACACTTCTTTTCACCAACATCCTCTTCAAACAAACTTAACAAAACATACTCAAAAACCATCTTAACTTACAAAAATACCCAAAACAACTCCACATCTTTAACAAACACAAATCACAAATATCATCACAAAACCCTAAACATAAATACAACACCATCTCTTCCAACCAACTTACTCTTTTCTTCAATCCATCCTTATAATCCATAATCAATCTAATCAAACACTCTTAAACATATCACAATCAAACAACATACTCTTACAAATCTATCAAACTCAAACACAACTTCAAATAAGCAAAGAAATCAAAAGAGGACTTACCAAAGTAATGAAACTTCTTGAATCACCAACTTGATCACTTAGATCTTTCTTCAATTTGAGCTTAGAACATTAAGATCCTCTCTTGGTCTCTTGCTTTCTCTTGTCTTTGGAGGAGCCGGCTACTTCAATGGAAAAGAAGAAAAGAACAATGAAGAAACAAAGTCAACTTCTCTTTAAATCTCCTCCAAGCATTTCCAAAAAGTCAATTACCCAAATACCCTCTTCTCACTTACTTTTAACTCTCTTCACTTACATGCCCTTATTAGTAATTTCACCAATAACCAAATAAATATCTTCATCCCTTGACTCTCCATTTTTGACTTATGTATATGTTATTTATACTTCCATATATACAACATATACATTTTCTTTTAATTTCTTTTCTCTTGCAAATTAACATATACATTCTATCCAATTTAAAACAACAACAATATTCAAAACTTCTAAGGCATACATTGGGATATTACACCCTCTATAAGTAAGCATACACAACTCAAGGCTATAGAACAATTCCCTAACCTAGTAAAGTCATTTGAATTATAATGCATATATATACTAATTCATAAAGATCAAGCTAAATTTATGACCATCAAAAAATTTAATAAAAATAATTTATTTGAACAAACGTAATTTGAAAAACATAATTGTCCCATTAAATATTAAAGAAAGCAAAATAAAAAGAGCAACACTTCGAGCTAAGGGAAGTTTGATAAGTTGGAGTCGAAGATACTTCATTTATTTAGACATATCAAGGGCAAGGATTTTTCCATCATCAAGGATCATTGCTTCATCATCCACAGTTAGTCCAAGTTTACTGAGTAGAATATCCTCTTTAGCAGCTTCTCCATCCATATCATGACAAGATGACAAGATAAAACTCTTCATGAAGGTTGCAAGCGGTGGCGCCCTTCCAAATTTAGGTAGAGGATTATTCTTAGTGTTGGGCTTATCAGGCTCAGGCAGCTTTCCACTGTCAATCAAATCTTGGATCTCGTGCCTTAATCGAAGACATTTATCTATCTCGTGCCCTTGAGTCTGATGAAATTGACAAATAGCTTTGGTATCAAAGTTTGGAGATAAAGGATTCGACAAGGGTCGAGAAGCTAATGGTTGTAGTGACTCCATCTGCATTAGATTTTCTAACGTCTTTAACAAAGGTTCCCCCAAGTCTGAAAATTTATGCTTCTTTGTCAGTTCAATTGTTGCATTTTTCTCAACACCTCTTCTTTCCTTTTGACTTTGCCCACTAGGGTGATATCCACTCTCATTGCTCCACTTAGACAGCACATGGTTTGACTGGTCTTGTGGAATAGGGATTGACCCCTCATTTTTCATTTGACCTCTATCAGTGAACCTATTCGTCGTTAATGTTGCCTTTCCCTTCTTCTTTACGTCAATGGGGTATGCATCATTAGCATTGTTGATGTCTCTAGAATTTCAATAAGCTGGGTTTTCATAATTTCAGCCAATTGATCCCGTAGCTTAGTCATCCTAGCTTTGACAACTTCATCGACTATATCCCTTAGCTGGTTTGCATCCATCATCCCAATGAAGCACTTGGATTAAAATCAATGTTGTAGATGATGTCGTTGTATGCTCTTGAACTGTCGTACTCTAGGTCTGTGAACTAGAAAGGATAAATGCCATGTAATGCAATGCGTGTATGCATGTATGCACAAATAACAAACAAACAAAGATAATTAGGATGTCCCTTCCAATCTTATAACTTCTACACACGAATGGCGAGTCTCTTTTTCTAGATTTATGGTTAACAAAATACCAACATGGGATATTTTGTTCTCAAAAAATTTTCTCGGATGATTTTAACCAATTTTTATATTTTCAAAAATGGAAGTCAGTTCATAATAATTTCCGTTAATTAGGCTTTAATCCATCCAATCAATTAAAATAACTTTTATGCTATATTGGATTAAAATAAAATTAAGAGGTTTATTATAAATAGATTTCTCACTTGAAAAAGTAACTAATGATTCATGCCAAAAACAAGCTCATGATTAATAATTCTTAGTATAAACTAGGCTCACAATTGATTTTTGGTATTTTCATAATTGACCTAAATATTAGTAAGCTCTTTTGCAATCGAAAATAATTTTGTTTCAAAACCCTTGGGCCATAGGTTTGAAGAATATTTTCAACCCATCTTGAAAGGATTATCTAGAAGATTTTGAAAATTTAAAATTTGGTCTCTTGGAATTAAAGGAAAAATTATTTTTTTTTGAGATTACATATAGATAGGTCATATTAGAAAAAGAACAAATCAAATAAGACATGGTTTAAACTTCGATAACTTAACCATAGTCAAACAACAAGCATTTAGGGTAAAAACCTAAGGAAAGTAACTAGGCCAATTACATGAGCTTTAGCCTTTGGGTTGAAATGTTTACGTTCCCATAGCAAGTATATACCAAAAGGTACAAGGCTATAAGTGATTATGCCATGCTCGATCTTCATACCTTAAGTGAAAGTATAGTATCCCTTACATAACACAACACGGGTAACACAGGAGTCCTAATGCAATCTAAATGATGCAATGGATAATATCATAATAAGAAAGAATAAAATAATATAAAGACCAATAGAATCAACTTCTCTTATCCCCAGTGGAGTCGCCACTGTGAGCGGGGATTTTTGTCCCCACTCCCACATGGAATGGTTCTTGTGACTTCGGTACTGTTAGGCTTAGGGCCTTAGAGAATACGAGCCTAAATCCGGAGAAAATGGAGTTGCCACCTAGATGGGCTAGGAAAAAGAAAGGGGTGAATGACTCGATTCCTAAGGAATCCCCAACCCCCTATTGGGTTTGAAAAGTTAGATACGCATGGGGAAGGTGAGAAATGACCCAACACCCCCATAACAACCGGTTCATTGGAATCGACCTCTTTTTTAGGTCTTAATATTATAAAATTCTTGAATATAATGATATTATCCATAATAACATGCAATGATATGAATAAACAAATACTTTATTAAAAATCACAGCAATGTTCAAACAAAACAAATAAATGGACACCCATCCGAGGATGAAAACATGTCCTTACATCGTCCAATATCTAAAAGAAGATAAATAAAATAGGATACCCTCCAATTGATGGAAACGTATCCTTTACATTGATCCAATACTTAAAATAAACCAAGTTACATGAAAATTAATCAATTGAGGTGCCCAATCATGGAAACATACCTCTTATAGTTTTAATAAACAAATAATAATCAAGAGAATATTCATCCATGATAAAATTAAACAAATTAAATATTGAAATCAAGTAAATCGATCATCATAGATTAAATAAACCATCCATCAAAACATATAATAAACATGCATCTAACTTAAATAAAGTGATAAATATACAAATTTAGATTTACATCTTGAAGTAGGATTTCTTGAATAAAATTAGGGTTTTATAGGTTTATATTGAAAAATTAATATTTTAGGGTTTAGATTTAGAAAAGAGGGTTTTGATTTGCAAAACTAATATTATTGTTATTATTAAGCTACTGTGATGAATAAAACAAACATAAATATTGCTATTGATTTGTTTGAATAACTTGTAAATTAATTCATAAGATAATGATAATGTGACTATTATAATTTAAATGAATTAAACATAAGAAACAAACCTTCATTTGTTGGCTCCACCGAAATTAAAAGATTTGAACCAAGCTTTTGTTTGATTTTTGCTATCGCTTGAATCAATTACTTCTTTCGGTTGAACTTTAGCAATTTGGCAATTGCCTTGACACTCCCTGTTACTTCCCTTATTAGATGATTTTTTCTCCCATTTAATTATTGCTAGGGTTGCTGTTTAAAGTCTCCAATTGTCCAAAAAGTTCAAAAGTTTATAATAGTTACTGCCCTCTTTTTTTGGCCATCCCTTGTTTCTATGCTTAATGCTCTTATTTATAAGCAATTCAAATAAAACCTAGTTGATTCCGAAAATAAATAAGAAAAGAGTCTGAGCTTAATAAGGTTTAGGCAAAATCAGCCAATGCGGGAGCGCATCGCTGGGCTGCTAGGGCAAGAGAGTTGCTGCTGGGCATTGAGGAACTGGGCATTGAGGCACTGGGCATTGAGGCTGCTGGGCATAGGGCCTGCGGGCAAGCCGCAATTCACTGCAGGCCCAAGCCTATGGTGAATTGCTTGCTGCGCATCGTTCACCAATTCGTCCGATTTTTATTTTTTATATATTTTTTATTTTTATTATTAAAAATAAATATTTATATTTTTTTCTATATTAAATAATAAATATTATATTAAAATAAATAATAAATACTATAAAAATTATTTTGGATTATCTTAAAATATTGGACGAGACTTGGTCAAACAATAAGAGTCTACAGAGATTGTCAAGCTGATATTACTCATATTTTGATGAATCAGCCAATGCCAACTCTAGAACCTGTTGTTGAGGATGATCCTCATGAAGAACATGTTGAAGGTCATGAAGATATAAGATAAGCATAGTCTCATGACAAAAAACTAGCTAGACTTTTGATGATATACCTCCAACTAAATGGAGAGATAGTATTACGCTCTACTTAATACTACTACCAAGCGACTCTCGCAAGTTTACAAGGTTATTATAGTAACGGTAATCACCCTAAGGTCGTCTTACAAGAAAGTTGTTTATTTGTAATAATTTGATTAAAATGAAAGAAAAAGGAATTAAAGAATGAATTGGAAATATTAAAGATTGTTGAAGAAATTTAAAATTGAAAATAAGTTAAAAATAATGGATTCTGCAAGAATTAATGTAAAGCGTTCAAGAAAATACCTCGGATTTTACAAATCAATCTAATCGAGTTTAATTTTCAAATATCCATTAACATAACCTTGTAACTTAATTTCTTAATATTAATTAGAAATTATCAATTCATTAGTTCTCACATTCATGAATTAATAAAAACCAATTATTTTTAATCTTGCAAATTAAGTGAACCCTAGAACTTATATTTCTAATTCATTCTTAGGGTTGTTGAATACATAGTTTCAATATCAAGTTATACCTCTCGGGTTTTACTCAATATCTAGAGATCAATAGGTGGTCAATCTATTAACCTACCATTCAAATCAATGCAATCAACTATTAAAGGCTATTTAATGAAAACTATTGAATTAAAACATCCAATTAGATCTATTGCAAATCCTAAGCATAAACAAACTAGTTACTCATCATAACAATATAGAAAATTACTTCAATAGAATTCAAATTAAAAAACTTTATTGAAATATTAATGTATTTAACAATTAAATTCTAAAAATTGAACTAACTTAAGGAATAGAAAAACCTGGTTTGAAGATAACTAGAGTTTATCTTCTTTTGTTCTTCCTCCACCTTTGCTTGAGTTAGATGAAGAATCCTCAAATATGCTCCAAAAGCTTTGCAAAATAAACTGGTACAGAAAAACCATAAATGAAAAATCTCCCTAAAACTAATTTTCTTTTCCAAAAAATTATTCCATTTTTCCTCTCTCAAAAACTCCCCTTATCTCTTCAAAATTCATCCTATATATATCTCTCACCTCCCCTCAATAATAACTTTTTGCCCATACTTAAGGGTCCCTATTAAAATTATTTTCAATTAAAACATGCTCTCCAGCCTTGCACAACACATTCCACTTCCATTTGTTTCCTCATTTTAAATTTTTAAAACTTTCTTTGCAAAAAACAGCTCACATTTTAACTTCAGAAAACATTCCTTCTGTCTCTATCCTACAAAATGTTTTAAAAATAAAAAGGAATCTCTCATAGGCAGGGCTAAGATTGGATTGTCTTGGCCGTGTCTCTTAAATTTCTCCTTGGACATGGCCAAGATGGCTGGGTGTGTCTAACACTGTCTGTTCTTAGTTCTTATTTTCTTAAGATGGAACACGGCCAAGTCATCTCTTGTCTTGGCCGTGTGGTGTGACAAGGCCAATGACACCACCGAGTCTTCTCCTTATGTCTAGTTCTATATCTTTAGGTTCTTTCTTGTGAGAGAATGGTCAAGATTCAAATTGTCCTAGCCATGTCATGTGACATGGTCAGTGACACGGCCATAACATGTGGGTGTGTCTCATTCTGTCAAAATTTCTAATTCCTTTTATGAGGGACACGACTAGGCTTGAAGTTGTCCTAGCCATGTGATGTGACATGGTCAGTGACACTGCCAGGATGATGAGACATGGACAGTGACATGGCAAAAATGCTAAATTTGTCAAGTTCTACCCAAAATTTCTAATTCTTTAATGAGGGACACAACCAAGCTTGAAGACATCTTAGCAATGTTTAAAATTCTTTCTTACAAATTAGCTTTAACAAGTGAATTTTGTCACTTTACCTCCATTTTGCAAATGTTCATGCCTCAACCTAAAACACAAAACCTTCAAGCAAACTTAAACAAATATTTTAGAAAAAAATAACTAAAAAGCCAATAAATTTGCCCTAAAAATACATATACAATGATCATAACAATAACCCCATACTTAATTCTTTGTTTGTCCCCAAGCAAAGTTATAAATTGAAAGAAACAAAATAAGAAAGAATTTATCAAACTCAAAAACTATAAGATAACATCAAGAATTCCCTTTTTCATAATGCCTACACTCATTGTCAAACCAAATAAAATCAATACTAAAGCAATTCAATAGCTTTTCAATGCACAAAAAGATATCACTCCCTCATAAAAATCTCTTAAGTTTTTTATCCGGGTAGTGTTTGCACTCTTAACATTCGGTGAAAGAATATTTCCATAGGCTTATTTATCAATCAAATCTTCACCATTTAATAACAATCAAACATCAATCATAAGGTCTTTCATTTGGTTGTAATGCATCTAAGATAAATGTATCACATTTGGGAATGTGAGCTATTCATTAAGTTCAAGAGCACATCTAAGATAACCCACCAAACACAAGTATTTCCAAAAATTTTCAAAGCAAATTTTACCCACTTCCACACAAATGCTAAATACCCTTTATAAAAGAATTTGAACCCTCTTGTTTAATTTAAGAACATTATTGTAATAAAACATATTGTAACCTTAACCAACTAAACAATAATTTACTTTTTATTTTTAATTATTTTTAATTATTTTAATTATTTATTTATTTTTTAGAATTCAAATCACAATAAAAGGAGGAAAAGCAAATAAAAAGCAAAGAGGATTCTTACTTGAAAAGTCTCAATCTTGGATTGCCAAATTTAATCCTATACTTTAGTTGACTCAACAACCCAATTATTAAATCCCTCAAGTGCTCTTGTCCCTGAAAGGACAAGAAATGGAAGGAAACAATTTACGGCTAATGTTATTGTGTAAAAGAAAGAAATGGAAAATGAAATATGCTCAAAATTGGCTTACTAAATATATATATAGAAGGTTGGCCTTTTAAGATAAATTGGTGTACCTAATTTCCTTAATCATATTGATGCCTAATTGAAATTTTAATGTGGTCTCAAAATGCATATCTAAGCAAGTTCTAGTAATATATCAATCAAGAATGCGCACTCAAAGAATAACAAGCTGGTAACCAACTTCAAATGTTCAATTTCTCACAAGTTTAAAGGTAGCGCAAAGAATTACCATTGAAATTGACAATAGGCACCAATTTTATTCAATTCTCAATTTCATGCTTCAAGAATTTCAAAGTTCATCTATCAATAATCTTATAACAATTGAATTTTTCACTACTTATTTATTCGAAGAAAACATCATATGACTAAACTCAACAAAAGTAGGTTAAAAGTAAAACATTGCACCCCACTCTTAATGATTTACATTGTCCCCAATATGAATATGCATAAATCAAAAGACAAGAAGTTTAGGTAAAACCTGTTTTTCATTGTTCCACAATGTGAGACAAAGAGCCACTTTCAACCTTACTAAAAACAAACATTAATTGTTCTACAAAGAAATAACCAAAACATTAACATAAAGTACCACTTACTAAAAACATAAATTAAAATATCTAAAAACAATAAATAATTAAAGGTTTCATATGATAGGTTGAGGCTACTACTGTAGAGGTTGTGAAGATGATGCAGCTGAAGGGTGAAGGCTAAGAATCATTGCCAAGTTATTGTTGATGAGTTCTATTTGATTAAGTACTTCAGCATGTTTTCATTCAACTATGTCTTCTAGGGCCTCTATTTTGCTAATCAACTCAAAATTACCTAGAACTAGGGTATCTTCATCTAAATCCAGTGAATTAAAATCAGATTCATCAACAACTCATGGGCATTTTTGTCTAACCCCCTGTGTACTTGGCTCACCAGAAGTCATCACATAAGCTCCTCCACTCTTAGTTATCATACACTTTTTCTCCAGGGTGGTTACTTCCAATGCATCACTTCTAAAAATTCTCCACATATTACAACTATTAGGATCAAAGTCTCTATCAAGAGCATAGGCAAAGGTGGTAACCAAACCACCTATACAAATTGCAACTTTTGTTTTATGGGCCACATTATCCAAAATATCAGCTTACCAATAACCAATGCTCATAGGTATAACATTGACAACACAATGCAAGAAAAATAACTGATTAAGTTCAACTACCCCAGGACTTTCCTTTCTAGCAAAGAAACTATAGGCCATAAACCAGTGCATGTATCTTAATGTGGGGTTTGTCGATTGAGTTGCTTTGGCAGATTTAGCCACATATGTCCTGCCTAACCATAATTCACCCCATGCAAATTGTCGCTTAAAATCATTAGGAATAGTTTTATACCCCTCTTGAGAGAAACCAAATATTTCATTCAATTGATCAATGGTAATCATGTGTTGTTTCTTATTCAATTTAAACCCAAGCCTAGTGCAATGCTTAGAGTCATCTCTTTCTACTCCAAGGGAGGAAATAAACTCAAGAGTTAATTCTTAAAATTGCAAAGGTTTAAGAATGATAAAGTTCTCCTAATGCAAATCCTTCACATAAATTTCAAAGTTCTCCCTAATGTTCAAAGCATTCAAGGAATCATCACTCACAGACCTTGAAGGAAAAAATCCCCTTGCTTGAATGGCTAATCTCCTCGACGATGATGAAGAAGATGATGGTGGTTGCCTCCTTCTATGATGTGAAACTTGCTTGGTTCTTGGCAGCTTGATCTTGATTGAAATGGAATTAAAGAAGGTTTGATGGTGTTTTGTTGAAGACAAATCAAGAAATTTGGTGAAAAAATTGGATATTTGAGGGATGAGTGGTGTCTTGGCCATGTGAGGATCGATGGTAGAGAGGGAAAATGTTATTTTAGGGTTTGAATGAGAGAGATGTGAGGGAGAGAATCGAGTTTTAAATGCTTTAAAATGGGCCACATGGCCAAGTTAGTCTTATCTTGGTCACATCAGTGTTTAAAGACAAATTGATCTGAATTTTTGCAAGAGACACGGCCATAAACATGGCCAAGCTATATGGCCATGTCTTGTTCTATAAAAATTGGATCTTCAATTTGTTGTGCAAGACACATTCACATCTTCTGCCTGTCTTGGCCGTGTGGTGTGACATAACCAATGCATGGCCAAGACATCTGGTCGTGTCTACTACTGCCCAAATTCAGATTTTTTAAAAAAAATTTATATTTAGCCCGTGTTGTTCCTGTCTTGATCGTGTCTCTGGTGTGTCAACTTCTACCCAATTTTGCATAATCCTTCTCCTTCATTTTCCTTCTCCTAAAACTCAATCACAATAAAAATAACCCATCATAGGACCTATTCCATTTAATTTATTCAAACTTTCAACAAACTAGCATAAATAAATTAGAAATAAAAAATCTCTAAAAATAAATAAAACAAAGGATTCCAAACCAATAGGTTGCCTCCCATTAAGTACTTTTTTAATGTCATAATAGCTGGATGTGATTGCTTATGCATCAACTAATACTATACTTTCTACGGCTTTCGCAACCTGTAGTTCTTCCAAATAAGGTTTAACCCTTAGGCCATTTACCTTGAAGCTCTCATTGGTCTTCAAATTCAACAGTTCTAGGACTCCATATGGGAATACTTGAATAACTTGAAATGGTCCGCTTCAACGAGACTTCAGTTTTCTAGGAAATAACCTCACTCTTGAATTAAACAAGAGGACTTTAATTCTTGGTTAAAAGGTTCTCCTAAGAATCATTTTTATCATGCATTACTTTGATCTTATCCTTGTAGATCCTTGAGCTCTCATAGGCTTCATTTTTAAGCTCATCTAGCTTAAAAATTTGCAACATTCTCTACTTTTTTGCTCCATTTAGGTCCATATTTATAGCATTAAAGCCCAATATGCTTTATGCTCTAATTCCATTGGCAAGTGGCATGACTTTCCAAACACTAGATGATATGGCCTCTTTCCTAAAGGTGTTTTGAAAGCTGTCCGGTAAGCCCAAAGTGCTTCTGGAAGATTGACCACCCAATCCTTCCTTGTTGTGCTCACTATCTTTTCTAGAATTCCTTTGATTTGCTTGCTGGAAATTTTAGCTTGACCAAATGTTTAGGGATGATATGGAGTTGCCACTTTGTGCCGATTAACCATCTTAGTCATCAGTTTTTCAAACCACTTATTGCAAAATGGCTTCCTCCATCATTGACTATTGCCTTGGGGGTTTTAAACTTGCCTAAAATGTACTCCTTAAAAAAATTTAAAAACAACATTAGCATCATTGTTCCTATTGGGGATAGCCTCTACCCACTTGGACACGTAATCTATAACAAGAAGGATATACTCAAAACCAAAAAAAAAAAGAGAAATAGCCTTATGAAATCAATTCCCCATACATTAAAATTTTCAACTACAACAAAAGTAAAGAGAGGCATTTCATTCTCTTACTTATGTTTCCTACTCGTTGGCACCTATCACATCTTAAACAAAAATTATAAGCATCTTTAAATAGAGTAGGCCAATACAAACCACTTTGAAGAAACTTCTCAACGGTTTTCTCACCTCTGAAATGTCCTCCACAGTACATGTTGTGGCAAAATTGTAGCACTTGCAATTGTTCTTCCTCATGCACACATCTTCTAATGATCTCATCCCTACAAATTCTAAACAAATATGGTTCATCCCAAAAATAGTATTTACAAGAATGTAGAAACCTTTTCTTTGCCTGGAAATTCATGTCCTTTCTCAAAACAACACAAGAAAGATAATTAGTAATATCCACATACCATGGTGCTTGTGTTATGGCAAACAAGTGCTCATTAGAAAATTTTTCAAAGGCATTCAAGAGAAATTTGTGCATCATCATCATTAAAAGGCAGTCTAGAAAGATGATCATTCACCAAATTTTAACTACTTTTTCTATCCTTAATTTCCACATCAAATTTTTGTAACATAAGAACCCATCTAATGAGCCTAGGTTTAGCTTGTGGTTTAGTCAACAAATTTTTTAAGGCTGTATGGTCTGAAAATACAATGATTTTAGATCCTATCAAATAAGATCTAAATTTATCAAGTGCAAATACCATAGCTAGCATTTCTCTCTTAGTGGTTGTGTAATTTGCTTGTGCATCATTCAAAGACAACCTTATAAAATAAATTACATACAAGACTTTATTTACTCTTTATCCCAACATAGTGCCAATAATATAGTTTGAAGCATCACACATAATTTCAAAAGGTAAATCCCAATTGGTAGCAACAATTACAGGAGCAGAAGTTAATTTTCTTTTTTAAATGTTAAATGCTTCCAAACATTTATCATAAAAAACAAATGGAACATCTTTCTCTGAGTAAATTACAAGAAGGAAGTGAAATTTTTGAAAACATTTTTATGAACCTCCTATAAAACCTAATATATCCCAATAAACTTCTAATCCCTTTAACAAATGTGGGAGGTGGTAAATTAGCAATCAAATCAACTTTAGCTTTATCCACCTCAAATCCTTTTTTAGCCACAATGTGCCCTAGAACTATACTACTTTCTAACATAACATGACTCTTCTCCCAACTCAAAGTTAACTTACATTCAATAAATCTTTCAAGCAAAAGAGTCAATTTATGTGAACAATCATTAAAAAAAGTGCCAAAAATAGAAAAATCATCCATAAACACCTCATTGAATTTATCCACCATGTCAAAAAATGGATAGCATACATCTTTGAAAAGTACATGGTGCGTTGCAAAGCCCAAACGATATCCTCTGAAAAGAAAATGCTGCAACAAGACATGTAAAAATTATCTTGGGTTGGTCCTTTGATGCTATAGGAACTTAGTAATAACTTGAAAGACCATAAAAAAAAATAGTAAAAAGCATGCCGATATAATCTATCTAGCATTTGATCAATGAATGGTAAAGAAAAATGATCTTTCTTGGTAAGACGATTTAGCTTCCTATAGTCTATGCACATTCTCCACCCAGTTTGTGTGCATGATGGTACCAACTATCTTTTCTCATTTTTGAACCATGGTTAAGTCCATTTTCTTTGGTACCACATGTACAGGGCTAACCCACTTACTATCAGCTATAGGGTAGATCACCCCCTCATCAAGGAGTTTAAGAACCTCCTTCTTGACTACCTCACTCATGTTTGGATTTAATCTCCTCTAGGCCTCTCTCACTAGTTTAGCTCCTTCCTCTAAAACTATTTTATGCATACATATGAAAGGACTAATACTTTTAATATCACTCAATCCCTAACCAATGGCTTTGTTAAGTCTCTTTAATACTCTCACAACTTTTTCCTCTTCATCACTACTGAGATTTGAAGAAATGATCACTAGTTGTGTATTGTTCTCCCTAAGAAAAACATATTTCAAAAGTTTTGAGAGTTCTTTAAGTTCAACCAATTTCGGTTGAATCTCCTCTTCCTCAAACTTAATATCATCAAGTCCTCTCTCATCAATCTCACCATTTAACATCAACTTGCACTCCTCAATTTCTACATCAGAAATTTCAACCTCTTCTCCCAAGGTTAAGGCCATCTTAAGCTTTTCATCACTATTTTTCTACAAGAAAATATCTTCAACAGCAAGATCAATACAATCAATAAAAAAGCAATTTTAATAAACAACAATAGTGGGAATATGAGAAGTGTTAAAAATTAAAAATACAACAGTTTGTCCTAAAATAGTCATGGTTAATTTTCCATTTTAAACATCTATCTAAGTGTTAGTTGTAGCCATAAAAGGCCTTCCCAGCACAATTGTGTGCTCAGCATCCTTAGAAATCTCTTCCCCCATATCAAAGACTATGAAATCAATAGGAACAATTAAACCACCAACTTGAACTAGGACGTCCTCTATAATTCCCTTAGGGAATCTAAGTGTTCTATCTGCCAATTGCAAGACCATTTTTGGTTGGTTTAAGTTCCCCAAGTTCTAACTGCAAATAAATTGAATAAGGAATCAAATTTATACTAGTTCCCAAGTCACACATGCCAGTCGTTTCTTTCCCATTCCCCATAGAGATATTAATGACAAAAATTTTAGGGTCTTTTGGCTTAGGAGGCAACTTATGCAGTAAAATAGTACTTACTACCTCCAAAAATATTACCTTTTCATTTAACTCATACCTTTTCATTTTGGTATTTAATTCCTTGAAAATTTGGCATAAGCTGGTATATTCTTAATTACCTCAAGTAAGGGAAGATTTATACTTACCTTGGAAAGCACGTCAAAAATTTAGAAAATTACTTATCTTGATTCTCATTTTAAACCTACTTAGGATTGGAATTAGTGGTTTGTAAGTGTTGGAAGACTTATGTAACTTTGGTGAAGTTGATGCATCCTTGCTCTCCTTCTCCTTTGATTGGCTTGTATTTCCTTGCAATTTCCTTCCTTATTTATGCCTATGTGAGTAGGAATTTTTGCACTCACTCTCATGTGAAATGGTTCTTGTGACTTCGACACTGTTAGGCTCAGGTCTTTAGAGAACACAGGCCTAAACCCGAAGAAGATGGAGTCACCACCCAGACGGGCAGGGAAAATGGAAAGGGGTGGATGACTCAATTCCTAAGGAATCCCTAACCCCTATTCGGTTCGAAAAGTTGGGTACATATGGGGAAGGTGAGAATGACCTAGCACCCCCACAACGCTTAGTTCTTTGGAATCGGCCTTCTTTTCAAGTCTAAATAATATTAATTTTTTTAACTTATTAAAATATCATCCATACTACATGCAATTTAAAATAAATAAATATTCACTGTATTAAAATAAAAAAAGTCTAAACAAGTAAAAATTGGCACCCATACAAGATGGAAACATGTCCTTACAACAATTGTCAAATGTATAAAAATAAATAAAATAGGGCACTCACCATTTAGTGGAAACATGTCATTTACATTAATCCAAATGCTCAAAATAATTTAAATTACATTGAACTTAATTAAATTACATTGAACTTAACTAAATGAGGTACTCAAAAAGTGAAAACATACCTCTTACATTTTTGAAATTAAAATAATTAATTAAATAAATTAAACAATTTGAACATTCATAATAATTAAAAGCAAGTCATCCATTATAAAATAAATAAAATAAATCATCCATCACAGGTATATAATAAATTAAATAATCAAAACTAGGGTTTTAGGATTAAATACATAAGATTAGGGTTCATATATAAAATTTGGATTTTTAGGGGTTAGAAACATGGTATTAGGGTTTTGGAAACAAAATTAGGTATTTGGGATTAAGCTTTGGTATTTAGGATTAAGGTTTTATAGATTGAGGTTTAGAGATTAGGATTCCATAAATTAGGGCTAGATATTTAGGACTTTTGGAAATTAGGGTTTAGGGTTTTATAAATTGGGGTTTGGAAATTAGGGTTTACAGATTAGGGTTAGATATTTAAGATTTTTGGAAATTAG
Source organism: Garcia nutans (assembly GCA_947685225.1). NCBI lineage: Eukaryota > Viridiplantae > Streptophyta > Magnoliopsida > Malpighiales > Euphorbiaceae > Garcia > Garcia nutans. The sequence continues at coordinate 35,581,605 of CANTUV010000013.1, forward strand.
GGTTTATGGTTTCATAGATAGGGGTTTGGAAATTAGGGTTTACAGATTGGGGGTTTAACCATATGATACTAGGGCTTTAGTTACAAAATATGCAATTAGGGTTTTTTATGTTAAAAATATGGTTTTTGATATTTTAAATCATGCAGCTAGGGTTTGATGATAAGGTTTGATTACTGTGATTTATGTTTATAAACTTGGGGGCCATTGGTATTAACTCAAATAAATATTACACGAGACATGTTGATTTATAAACTGCTACTATATGAGATGAACATGTTGCATGATAAAAGAGATTGAAATAACACAAACTGCTATGGGAAATTTAAATAACTGTAAATCACTGAGCGAGATAATAAAAGCAGCCACTATGAATTAAATGCAAGGATCAAACCTCCATTTCTTGGCTCCACCAAAGTTGAGAGTGTTGATTAAGTAAGGCAATCTGAAGATAGTGAACACTGCCTTCTCAGTTGCTGTCTTTTATTGTTCATTCATGGCTAGGTTGTAACAACCCCACCTGCACAGTCTTACGACAGCTGGTCTATAGGCCTTTTCTCCTGTAGGTGGACCGTAGTCCCAGCCCTCAACCCAGCAGGCCACCACAGTACTAGACCACCCTTGCGGGCCCTCCAGCAAGATTTGTTTATTTGGCTTAAATGGTGTACAAACCATTCAAGTCGTCTCCCCGGATCGAACATCTGACCTCCCACTTAAGAGAGCCAGCGTGAGCCATTCAGTACCATTTAAACCAAATAAACAAATCATGCTTGAGGGCCCGCAAGGGCGGTCCAGTACTGTGGTGGCTTGTCGGGTTGAAGGCTGGGACTATGGTCCACCTACGAGAGAAAAGGCCCAATAGACCAGCTGTCGTAAGACTGTGCAGGTGGGGTTGTTACATAGGTTCTTTTGATAAATTGCTATATGTTTGTTACTGCTTGTTATTATGTGTTGCTTGTTAATTTTTGCTGCCTCTCTCTTGTTGCTATCTATTTTCTTTTTCTATGCTTTTAATCCTATATTTATGGGAAAAGATCGTCTCAATCTCCAAACCCTTATCTGCTACTAATTCGAAGGCTATCTGAAGTACCATGTTCATTAGGAAACCTAATCTGTCCAGAAACCACAATTAAGGCCAAAGTCAAATGTCCATGGCGAATTGGAGGCTTCCCAATTTGCCATGAGCCACTCTGGGTAAATTGAGAATTGGCATTTTTTTTTAAAGTTAAACTGGGCTTGGTCAGACCTGTTCGGGCTTTTAAAGATAGACCAAATTTAATTCAACCTTTTAAAATTGAGTTGGAGTTGATTTGGTCCTTTAAAAAAATTAAATCTGACTAGGTTAGGGTTTTAAAAATTAAAACAGACTTATTTTAGGCCTTTTAAAATTGGATCGACTTATTTTAAAGCTATAAACTAGGTTTAAGCTTTTAAAATTGGACCGAATTTAGATTGGCCTTATTTAATTGAGATCAGATTAGCTTAGGGCCAAAATTAAGGGTCTACTATTTTGGCCCCTGCTTGAACAATTTGAGACTTTAGTAGAAGAGAGTGAAAAGTAATATGACTTTAAGCTGATTTTGGATAATGGTTGGTTTAGGACCCATTAATTGAATTTGGGTCCTTGATCCGAGACTAGATCTAGGTTCTCGACATGAGCTAGGTCTTGGCTTCTCGACTAGAGACTAAATTTGGATTCTCAAACCGAGACTGGATTTGGATTCTCGACCCTAAACTTGATTTGGTTTCTTGACCCGATACTTGATTTTGGGTTCTCGACCCGAGGCTGAATTTGGATTCTCAGCCTTAAACTGGATTTTGGGTTCTCAACCCGAGACTGAATTTAGGTTCTCGACTCAATACTTGATTTTGGGTTCTTGACCCGAGAATGGATTCAACTAACCTTCTATTATTTAACAGTTCTGGCTTTCTTCTAACCGGTTGTTCCATTCTTCAACGGATTGTGGGCCTTCACCCTTCAAAATGGATCTTCATCCTTGGACATCGGGTCTTCACCCTTCAAATTGGATCTTCATCCTTTGGACATCGGGTCTTCACCCTTCAAAATGGATCTTCATCCTTAGACATTGGGTCTTCAGCCATCAAAATGGATCTTCATCCTTAGACATCAGGTCTTCATCATTCAAAATGGATCTTCATCCTTATACATTTGTCCTATATTGGCTTGAGCTCTTCTAGCTGGGTTGATCTTTTATCTTTTGCATCTTCATTCTTTTGGGATTCTTACTTTCTTCTTATTTTGTTCATTTTGTTCTTCTTTTTACAAAAACTTTAGTTATTTTTATCTGGCCCTTATATCTTCTCTTTGCCCCCTGTGTAGGCTCAAACCAATGATTTTTTCCATGCAGGCTCTGATTGATGTTTGTGTATTGTCTGGTTCCTTATACGAGCATGCATCTCCATTTTTGTGAAGTGGCTGCATCTCCCTCAAACAATAGGTCTTCCATGCCCCCTGATTCTATATCTGCTTCATAGAGTATTAGTTATTCACTTTGACAAAGAGTAGACAACTGAAGACAAAAAAAAAAATACAGTGTGATATGCTTATGTATGCATGATATGCATTAATAATACTTACAATGGTTCTATTGACTCACAGACTGAGGTGATCAACTAGAGTTCTCCCATTGATTCATTCCAAATGCTCATTCAAATCTTGCATTAGAATGTCAGAAGATTTTACATCTATGGCTTTTATCTTCAAGATGTTGAAAATATGAGTGGTGGGGCCCAAGAAGTAGAGATACATCCATTTCAAACTATGATTTAGCATGTCAGTTGGTAACTTCTTCATAACCTTGCAAATAATCATTTATTTTGTTCAATGTGACCTTCGACATTTGACGGTGCAACATACTTCCCTTAACTTGAAGGTTTATGCAACAAGAAAATAATTTTTTTAAAATCAAATGTTGACTTTATCAAATTAGTGTCATTATACTTCAGGACTTAACTTTTCCAAATTAACACATCAATAACATCATAACCCTAGTTACCATACAAAACTTGGTAATCATTTCCATTTAAGCAAGAACTATTGCACTTCAAATAGGCACATACACATTACTTGGCCAAAGGTCTCATTGAGTTTAAATATTGTCTATCTCATATGCATGCTTATTCAAGCTATCTCTACTAATAAACTCTACCTACCAAAAGATATCAACATGTCTTTAATAGGCTTGAAATGGGGTCTATAAGGGACATCAACTCGGCGTAGAGGAACTCTCTGGTTCTTCCCTGTCACCTGCTCGAAGAATCACATTCGCACTAAGCCAATGGCTTAGTGGTACAAACTACAGTGCTATGATGCTTTAATGCCATGCTAATGTCACACAATCAAGATTCAAGATCAATTCAAGAGAATATTATATTTCACAATCTTACATTATTTAATAATTAATCAAAACATTCATGATTCACATTGAAAACAAAGACAAGCATGGGCCCACAAGACACTAATATGTTATTCAAAGTTCAGAGTTACTGCTTTGGTCTATAATCACAATCATTAAGCCCGTAGGCGATATATATATCTCTATCCATGGTTAGGGTAATAGACCCAGTCTCTTGGACCTCAACTCGGCTAAACTCGAGGAAATCCTCAACCCGGCAAGACTGTTACCTGTAACAGACCCAGTCTCTTGGACCTCAACCCGGATAAACCAAGGAGATCCTCAACCCGGCAAGACTGTTACTATAATTCACATTTCACATTTATCAACTGGAATCGGCTTACGACCCGGTCTTTTCACCTATCCAGTACTTTATAGGCATGCCACCAAACCCATAACTCTGAAGGTTGAATAAAAAATTAAACACAAAATTCTTTTCATTTATATCTTTATACATTTCTTTCTCAATTCATTTCATTCTCATAAGCAAATTAGGCAACCATGCCTCAATCATCTCATTTGCATCATCACATCTTGCACATTTCACATTTCGTTATATTTCAAATCACATTAATCAATTCATTATTCAAATGGATATAATCAATGGCATTAACACATATTTTACATGCTCATCACAACATTCACATTATTAATATACATCCACAATGCATTAGATTCCTTATCACATTTATAATCAAATATGTCTCAAGTCTCAATATCATATGAATGTATGCAATAATGTAGTTTGTACTTACCTTAAAACCAACTCACACCAATCTATACACTTACTCTTCCAAGAATCCTCAACACTTAGGTTAGGGCAATTCAACCTCTTCACAACCTAATCCAAAAGGAATATTAGCAAAATGACCATATGAATAGTAAATTCTGGTTTTAGACTCCACTTTATCCTTATTTTGAAAAAATGTATAAAATAATCTACTTGACTAAAATCTCTAAAATTTTTACAGAACTAAATTTTACATCTTAAAATCATTCTTTTAAAATTTTAGATCAAACTGAACACAAAATCTTGGTCAAATAGTTCACCCAACCAGACTGCTCCAATTGCCCTGCATCCTGGCAGCAGTTCTGAACTTTGTGAATTCCATGAATTAAATTCAATCAACGTGGTTCCAAATTATTTTTCTAAAATACTAGACTCACTAAGAAACAACATATCCAAAATTCACTTCAAGAACATTTTTCTATATTTAATTAAAAATCATAAAAGTCACAGCCTTTACTAATTGTAAAACAGAAAAAATTTCACTAAACACAACTCTTACTCTTCCATCACCAACACCAACCTAACTTCTTATCTTTAATTCCATTTCCATCACATACAAACACCCCACAAGCAATCCTAACCATATTATCAACAAAACTTCATCAAACTCAAAAATAACTTCAAAAACAACAAGAGCAATCAAGAGAGAACTTACCAAAATAATGAAATTTCTTGAAATTCCAACTTGTTTATTTGAAATCTCCTTTGAATTTGATCTTAGAAAATCAAACTCTATCTTGCTCTCTTAACTTTGGAGAACCCGGCCAAGAAAAGAAAAAGAAGAAAAATGAAAAGGAAATTAAAGACAAAGTCAAAATTCTCATCTCTTTAAACCTCCACCAAGCAATCTAAAAAGAAAATTACTAAAATACCCTCTTCTATAAATCTTAACTCCCTTTTACTTATTTGTCCTTTTTAGTAATTTCATAAATAACCAAAATAAATATCTTCTTCCTTTGACCATCCATTTGACTTGTATATATGTTATATATAATCCATATATACAACATAAACACTCCTTTTTAAATTATTTTCTCTTTCCAATAACATATACATTTTAATTCAAATAAAACAACAATTATACTAAAACTTCTAGGGCACATTTTGGGATATTACAATTCTCCCCCTCTAAAAAGAAATTTCGTCCTCGGAATTACCTGATATTATGTCTGAAACAGTTGAGGATACTGATCTTGCATTGCTTGCTCGCTCTCCCAAGTTGCCTCTTCTCTCCCATGATTCTCCCATAGAACTTTCACCAATGGCACTTTCTTATTTCTCAATTCTTTCACTTCATGTGCCAAAAGAGCAACTGGTTCTTCTTCAAATGTCAGATCTGAACTCACTTCAATGGATTCAATTGGCAAGATATGAGATGGATCCAATCTATACCTCCACAACATAGAAACATGGAATACATTATGGATTCTATCCAACTCAGGTGGCAAAGCAAGACGATAAGCAACTGGCCCAACTCTTTCTAGAATTTCATATAGTCCAATAAAACGAGGACTCAGCTTCCCTCTACGACCAAATCTCAATATCTTTTTCCAAGGAGACACTTTCAAAAATACTTTATCTCCAACATCAAATTCTATGTCTCTTCTCTTCAAATCTGAATAAGATTTCTGTCGATCTGAAGCTGTCTTTAACCGATCCCGAATTATCTTCACTTTCTCTTCAGTTTCTTTAACCAAATCAGGACCAATTAATTTGCCCTCTCCAATTTCATTCCAACATAGAGGAGTTCTACATCTTCTTCCATACAATGCCTCAAATGGTACCATGCCAATACTGGTTTGATGACTGTTGTTGTAAGCAAATTCTACAAGTGGCAAAAATATGTCCCAACTTCCAGAGAAATCAATGACGCAGCTTCTCAACATATCCTCAATAATCTGTATCACTCTCTCTGACTGCCCATCTGTCTGCGGATGAAAAGCAGTGCTAAAGTGCAATCAAGAACCCAAAACACCATGTAAACTCTTCCAAAATCTTGAAGTAAATCTAGGATCTCGATCAGACACTAAAGAAATTGGAACTCCATGCAACTTCACTATCTCACTAATATACAGCTCAGCCAACTTCTCAAGTGAATAGTCCATCCGAACCGGAAGAAAATGAGCTGTCTTTGTCAACCTATCAATAATCACCCAAATAGCATCATGCTTCCTCTGTGTCAAAGGTAAACCAGACACAAAATCCATTGTCACTCTCTCCCATTTCCATTCAGGCACTGATAAAGGTTGAAGCAACCCTGTTGGAACTTGATGCTCATCTTTCACCCTCTGACAAGTGAGACACTTGGATACAAACTCCGCTATGTCTCTTTTCATACCTGACCACCAATAATGCTGTTTCAAATCATGGTACATCTTTGTATTTCCCGGATGTATAGCAAAAATCGACTGATGTGCTTCTTCTAAAATAATCTTTCTCAATTTAGCATCATCATGAACACACAATCTATCCTTAAACCAAAGGCTACCATCACTTCTCACAAAGAAATCTCGGCTCTCCCTGTTTTGGCAATCTGAAACAATCTTCTAAATTTTCTCATCTGTCAATTGAGCCTCCTTAATCTGATCCAACAATACTGGTCTCAATTGCAACTGAGCCAACAATGCACCATCATCACATGCTTCAAAACTAGCATGTAACGCTCTAACTCAACAAGCAACGAGAGCGAATAAACAGCCAAACCTGCCAGAGACTTTCGACTCAAGGCATCAACAACTACATTTGCCTTACCAGGATGGTAATCAATCAAACAATCGTAGTCTTTAATCAGTTCTAACCATCACCTTTGCCGAAGATTCAGCTCCTTCTGAACACCCAAATATTTCAAACTTTTGTGACGTATAAATAAAACATTTCTCTCCATACAAATAGTGTCGCCAAATCTTCAAAGCAAATACTATAGCTGCCAATTGCAGATCATGTGTTGGATAATTGAGCTCATGCGACTTCAACTGCCGAGAAGCATAAGCTACAACTTTACCCTTTTGCATCAAGACATATCCTAAACCATTATGTGAAGCATCACTATAAATTACATAAGGTTTATCTTCCACGGGTAAAGTAAGAACAGGTGCTTGTGTCAACATTTCTTTCAACTGATCAAAACTAGCTTGACACTGATCTGTCCACACAAATCTAATTCCCTTTCGAAGCAATCTGGTGAGTGGAGTAGCTATCGTAGAAAAACCTTTCACAAACCTTCGATAATAGCCTGCCAAACCCAGAAAACTTCTAACTTCAGTCACTGACTTTGGTGGACTCCAATTCAAAATGGCCTCGACTTTACTCGGATAAACTCTTATACCATCTGCTGAAACTATATGATCGAGAAAAGTTACTTGGTCAAGCCAAAACTCACACTTTGACAGCTTAGCATACAACTGCTTCTCTCTCAGGATCTGTAATACCATTCGCAGATGCTTGTCATGCTCCTCCTCATTACGCGAATACACCAAAATATCATCGATGAAAACCACCACAAACTGATCCAGATAGGGCCTAAACACCCTATTCATTAAATCCATGAAAGCTGCAGGTGCATTCGTCAACCCAAAAGGCATCACTAAAAACTCATAATGCCCATACCTGGTGCGGAAAGCTGTCTTAGAAACATCTTCAGCTTTAACCCTCAACTGATGGTACCCAGATCTCAAATCAATCTTGGAAAACACTGCTGCTCCCTTTAATTGATCAAAGAGATCATCAATCCTAGGAAAAGGATATTTATTCTTAATAGTCACTTTGTTCAATTGCCTATAATCGATGCACAATCTCAAAGTACCATCCTTTTTCTTCACAAACAACACAGGAGCTCCCCACGGAGAAATACTAGGGCGAATAAACCCTTTATGCAACAACTTCTGCAACTGCACCTTCAACTCTCTCAATTCAGCAGGTGCCATTCGATATGGAGTCATAGAGATGGGAGTGGTACCAGGCAACAAATCGATACCAAACTCAACCTCTCTCTCAGGGGGGTAACCCTGGCAACTCCTCAGGAAACACATCCGGAAAATCTACAACTGTGGTTATATTATTAAGTTGAGAACCCGCTACTCTAGTATCCACCACATGAGCAAGATAAGCATCACACCCTTTTCTAATCAACTTTCTAGCTGTTACAGCTGATACAAACAAGGATGCAAGTTGTCTCTGCTCACTAGATACCATCACACTCCTACCATCACTGGTTCTCAAGGTAATACACTTCTTTTGACAGTCTACCACAGCTCCATGCTTAGACAGCCAATCCATGCCTAAAATCAAATCGTATTCTTTAAAAGGCATTTCAATCAGATCACCAAGAAACTTCTCACCTTGCACCCCAACTGCACTATCACGGTGCACCTTACTAACAACCACACTATGTCCTAAAGGATTTGTCACCAAGACATCAAATCCTAAGGACTCAGAATGCAATTCAGACACAGGCAAGATAGATGCACTAATATATGAATGAGTAGATCCTGGATCAATCAAAGCAAGTACTGAAATGTCAAATAAAGAAAATGTACCCGCTATAACTGCTGAAGCATCTGGCTGCCTCTGCATCACATACACCCTCTGAGAAGATCCGACTTCATCTGGCATATTGCCTTCGGATGATGATCCTCCTCTCTGACTATACCCGGATCGACAACCCCTACTGAAACCTCTGCCTCCTCGACCACCTCTGCTGACACTAGGTCGAGAGGCTGCAAACTCAGCCTGCCTGTGCTCCTACATATCAGGACACTCCCTAATAAAATGATCAGGTGATCCACATCAAAAACACACAGCTGATCCACTATATTTCCAACAAACACCCCCATGTCTTCCACCACACTGAACACATATAGGGGGAATGGATCTCTGGACCATCGGAGTTGGAGCACTAGCTATAGAAGGTGTAGGTCTTGATCTCTGTCTCTGATACTGCACTGACCTACCCGGCTGTCTCTGACTTCTACTGATTCTCAAAACAAAACTTTCTCTCCCCCTCTTCACAGATGAAGACCCTACCTCAAACTGGGGTCTCCTAACCCTGGTCTCCTCCTCAGAAGCAGCTGCTGCAATGCTCTGCGCTCTCTCAACACTCCTAGCTGCTGCAACAAGCTGAGAGAAATCCTGGTACCGAGAACCAGCCACGATGCACATAATAGAGGGCCTCAATCCCTCCTCAAACCTTCTGCACCTATCTATTTCATCAGAAATAATTCCCCCGGCATAACGACTCAACCGGATGTATTCAATCTCATATTCCGTCACCGTCCGATTGTCTTGCCTCAAACTTAGGAATTCCATCTTCTTTAAATCTTTATACTCCCTCGGAGTATATTTCTTTTCGAACTCCCTCAGAAAATCACTATAAGATAGTGTAGGTGGATCATCCATAGCATGAGGGACAGTCTTCCACCAATCATAGGCATCTTTCTGAAGGAGGGATCTGGCATAGTCAAACTTCTCATCCGAAGTGGCTTGCAACTGAATGAATATCCTCTGTACCTTATCTAACCATTACTCAGCCACTGCAGGGTCAGTAGTGCCTAAGAAATCTTCAGCCCCATATTTTCTCAACTTGTCATAATGTCTTACCAGTATCTGAGGCTGTGGTGGTGGTTGCACTGGAACTTGTCTAAATAGTTCTACCACTTGCCTCAACCAACCTGACAGACCCTCCTCTGCAGCTGGTCTCTCTGGCACAGAAACAGGTGCTCACTAACTCTGTCAACTCTAGCTCCATCTCTACTCTCTCCTGGAGCTACACTCTCAGCACTTCCTTCTACAGTCTGACGTGAATGGGACTCCATTACTACCTATATCGGCAAACACAGCAGAATATTCCTTATTAAAGATCAAAGACTGCCATACCAAAACATGTATTTTATTCAAAAACCAACTTTTAAAATCAAAATATTCTTTTTCTTACAATTCACCTAGGTTGAGAATCTTAAACCTAGGCTCCGATACCAAAAATTGTAGCACCCCTTCCTGACCTACGTGTGTAAGCTGAGTAGAGGCGCCACACTATCCTAATGTTGCTACCACTTTTACTTAGCCAAATTTTTGTTCCAATTTTTACAGAAATTTTGCCATAGTTTCGCCAAAAAATTCAATCCCAAGTGCGACAAAACTGGTTTTTTTCTGATTTTTGAAAACATTTTTACACAAACCAATGCAAACAAAATCATTCTCAATACACTTCCAATAAATCCCCCTTATAACCTCAACTACAACCTGCAAAAAGGATTTACACTTCTAGTACAAAATAAAGTAAAGGTTTATTATGAAATACAGTAGATAAAATATTTGTTCACTATGCAACGGAAAGTAACAATATTTACAAATTCATATACATCAAAACTCAAGTTTTACAACACATAAAATTTATACATGTTTGGCAGTCAGTCTTCGATCTTAAAGCCCACTATTCACTCTTCAAAATCTAGGCTCGACTCGGCCTAGAGGAACTCTTTGGTTCTTCCCTGTCACCTGCGCGAAGAATCACATTCGCGCTAAGCCAACGGCTTAGTGGTACAAACTACAGTACTATGATGCTTTAATGTCATGCTAATGTCACACAATCAAGATTCAAGATCAATTCAAGAGAATATTATATTTCACAATCTTACATTATTTAATAATTAATCAAAACATTCATGATTCACATTGAAAACAAAGACAAGCATGGGCCCACAAGACACTAATATGTTATTCAAAGTTCAGAGTTACTGCTTTGGTCTATAATCACAATCATTAAGCCCGTAGGCTATATATATATCTCTATCCATGGATAGGGTAAGAGACCCAGTCTCTTGGACCTCAACTCGGCTAAACTCGAGGAAATCCTCAACCCGGCAAGACTGTTACCTGTAACAGACCCAGTCTCTTGGACCTCAACCCGGATAAACCAAGGAGATCCTCAACCCGGCAAGACTGTTACTATAATTCACATTTCACATTTATCAACTGGAATCGGCTTACGACCCGGTCTTTTCACCTATCCAGTACTTTATAGGCATGCCACCAAACCCATAACTCTGAAGGTTGAATAAAAAATTAAACACAAAATTCTTTTCATTTATATCTTTATACATTTCTTTCTCAATTCATTTCATTCTCATAAGCAAATTAGGCAACCATGCCTCAATCATCTCATTTGCATCATCACATCTTGCACATTTCACATTTCGTTATATTTCAAATCACATTAATCAATTCATTATTCAAATGGATATAATCAATGGCATTAACACATATTTTACATGCTCATCACAACATTCACATTATTAATATACATCCACAATGCATTAGATTCCTTATCACATTTATAATCAAATATGTCTCAAGTCTCAATATCATATGAATGTATGCAATAATGTAGTTTGTACTTACCTTAAAACCAACTCACACCAATCTATACACTTACTCTTCCAAGAATCCTCAACACTTAGGTTAGGGCAATTCAACCTCTTCACAACCTAATCCAAAAGGAATATTAGCAAAATGACCATATGAATAGTAAATTCTGGTTTTAGACTCCACTTTATCCTTATTTTGAAAAATTGTATAAAATAATCTACTTGACTAAAAACTCTAAAATTTTTACAGAACTAAATTTTACATCTTAAAATCATTCCTTTAAAATTTCAGATCAAACTGAACACAAAATCTTGGTCAAATAGTTCACCCAACCAGACTGCTCCAATTGCCCTGCATCCTGGCAGCAGTTCTGAACTTTGTGAATTCCATGAATTAAATTCAATCAATGTGGTTCCAAATTATTTGTCTAAAATACTAGACTCACTAAGAAACAACATATCCAAAATTCACTTCAAGAACATTTTTCTATATTTAATTAAAAATCATAAAAGTCACAGCCTTTACTAATTGTAAAACAGAAAAAATTTCACTAAACACAACTCTTACTCTTCCATCACCAACACCAACCTAACTTCTTATCTTTAATTCCATTTCCATCACATACAAACACCCCACAAGCAATCCTAACCATATTATCAACAAAACTTCATCAAACTCAAAAATAACTTCAAAAACAACAAGAGCAATCAAGAGAGAACTTACCAAAATAATGAAATTTCTTGAAATTCCAACTTGTTTATTTGAAATCTCCTTTGAATTTGATCTTAGAAAATCAAACTCTATCTTGCTCTCTTAACTTTGGAGAACCCGGCCAAGAAAAGAAAAAGAAGAAAATGAAAAGGAAATTAAAGACAAAGTCAAAGTTCTCATCTCTTTAAACCTCCACCAAGCAATCTAAAAAGAAAATTACTAAAATACCCTCTTCTATAAATCTTAACTCCCTTTTACTTATTTGTCCTTTTTAGTAATTTCATAAATAACCAAAATAAATATCTTCTTCCTTTGACCATCCATTTGACTTGTATATATGTTATATATAATCCATGTATACAACATAAACACTCCTTTTTAAATTATTTTCTCTTTCCAATAACATATACATTTTAATTCAAATAAAACAACAATTATACTAAAACTTCTAGGGCACATTTTGGGATATTACACATTTCTTATCTAATCAGTGGATCTGTTCCTTAAAGTCGCCTTTCCCTTTTTCTTTATGTTAGTGGCAGATGCTTCATTGTTGATGATCTCCATAACCTCAATCAACTGAGTCTTCATAATCTCAGCCAATTGATCCCGTAGCTCAGCCATCCTAGCTATGACAACTTCATCAACTATATCCCTTAGCTGGTTTGCATCCATCCTCCCAATGAAGCACTTGAATCAAAATCATTGTTATACTCCAAGTCTGTGAGCCAGAAAGGATCAATATCATATAATGCAATGCATGTATGTATGTATGCATGGTTGCACAAGTAACAGATAAACAAAGATAATTAGGGCGTTCCTTCCAATCTTATATCTTTCACGCATGAATGACGAGTCTTTTTTTAGGTATATGAATAAAATATCAACATGGGATATCTTATTTTCAAAAAATACACTCGAACAATTTAACCAATAATTGTATTCTTAAATTTAGAAATCAGTCCATGATAATTCCCATTAATTAAACCTTAATCCATTGGATCAAGTGGAAATAACTTTTATGCTATATTTATGGATTAAAACTAAATTGAAAAGTTTATCATAAATAGATTTCCTATTTTAAAAATAACTAATTTTTTATGCCACAAACAAGTCCATGATTAATAATTCTTGGTATAAATTAAACCCACAATTGATTTTTGGTATTCCATAATTGGCCTAAATAGTTGTAAGCTCATTTAAAAAGAAAGTTAAGAAGAGTTGTAATTTGGATGAAGTGAAAAATATTTTTGTTTCAAAGCCCATTGTAAAAAGGTTCATTTAAAAATGAATTTTGGGCTTTGTATTTGGGCCATAAGGTAGAAAAGAATCTTTGACCCTTTTATAAAAGTTTTTGTATCCAAAGACCATCTTGAAAATTTTGAAAATAGTTTTGGTCTTTTGGACTTAAAGGAACAAAATTATTTTGAGATTAATATAATTAGGTCATATTAGAAAAAGAACAAACCAAATAAGTCATGGTTCAAACCAAGATATATCAATCATAGTCAAACAACAATCATTTGGGGTAAAAACCTAAGGAAAGTAACTAGGCCGATTACATGAGCTTTAATCTTTGGGTTGAAAAGGCTTAGGTCCCATAGAAAGTATATACCAAAAGGTACAAGGCTATGAGTGGTTATGTTATGCTCGATCTCCATTCCTTAAGTGAAAGAATGGTATCCCTTATATAACATAACACGAGTTACATGGGCATCCTAACTCATGCACACAATGCAATCTAAATGATGCAAAGGAGAATAACATAATGATAAAGAACTAAATAATATAAAGACTAATGAAATTAACTTATCTTATCCCCAGTAGAGTCGCCACTATGAGCGGGGATTTTTGCTCCCAGTCCCATGTGGAATGGTTCTTGCTACTTCGGCACTGTTAGGCTCAGGGCCTTAGAGAATATAGGCCTAAATTCGGAGAAGATGGAGTCGCCACCCAAACAAGCAGGGAAAATGAAAAGGGGTGGATGACTAGATTTCTAAGGAATTCCCAACCTCTATTGGGTTCAGAAAGTTGGGTACGTATGTGAAAGGTGAGAATCACCCCCATAACGCCCGGTTCGTTGGAACCAACCTTCTTTTCAGGTCTAAATATTATTAAATTCTTTAACTTATTAAAATATCATCCATACTACATGCAATTTAAAAAAAATAAATATTCATTATACTAAAATCAAAGAAAGTCCAAACAAGTAAAAATAGGCACCCATACAAGATGGAAACATTCCCTTACAACAATTGTCCAATGTCCAAAACTAAATAAAATAGGACACCCATCGTTTGATGGAAACATGTCTTTACATTAATCCAAATGCTTAAAATAAATTAAATTACACTGAACTTAATTAAATTACATTGAACTTAACTAAATGAGGTACCCACAAAGTGAAAACATACTTCTTAAATTTTTGAAATCAAAATAATCAATATTAAAATAATTAATTAAATAAATTAAACCATTTGAACATTCACTATAATTAAAAGCATGTCATCCATTATAAAATAAATCATCCATTATAGGTATATAATAAATTAAATAATCAAAATTAGGGTTTTAGGATCAAATATACAAGATTAGGGTTCATATATTAAATTTGGATTTTTAGGGTTAAAAACACGATGTTAGGGTTTTGGAAACAAAATTAGGTATTTGGGATTAAGGTTTGGTATTTAGGATTAAGGTTTTACAGATTGAGGTTTGGAGACTAGGGTTTCATAAATTAGAGTTAGATATTTAGGACATTTGGAAATTAGGGTTTAGGGGTTTGGAAATTAGGGTCTACATATTAGGACTAGATATTTAGGTTCTTTGAAAATTACGGTTTAGGGTTTTATAGATAGGGGTTTGGAAATTAGGGTTACAAATTGGGGGTTTAACCATGTGATATTAGGTGTTTAGTTACAAAATATGCGATTAGAGTTTTTTATGTTAAAAATATGGTTTTTGATATTTTTTTATCATGCAACTAGGGTTTGATGATAAGGTTTGATTACTGTGATTTTTGTTTATAAACTTGGGGGCTACTGGATATTAACTCAAATAAATATTACATGAGACATTTAATTTATAAACTGCTACTAGATGAGAAGAACATGTTGCATGATAAAAGAGATTGAAAGAACACAAACTACTATGGGAAATTTAAATAACTATAAATCACTGAACGAGATAGTAAAAGCATCCACTATGAATTAAATGCAAGGATCAAACCTCCATTTTTTGGCTCCACCAAAGTTGAGAGTGTTGGTTAAGCAAGGAAATTTGAAGATAGTGAATATTGCATTCTCAATTGCTATCTTTTATTGTTCATTCATGGCTAGGTTGTTTTGATAAATTTCTATATGTTTGCTACTGCTTGTTATTACATGTTGCTTGTTAATTCTTGTTGCCTCTCTCTTGTTGCTATCCATTTTCTTTTTCTGTGCTTTTAATCCTATATTTATAGGCAAAGACTGTTTCAATCTCCAATCCCTAATCTGCTACTAATTTGAAGGCTATCTGAAGTCTCATGTTCATTAGTAAACCTAATCTTTCCCGAAATAACAATTATAGCCAAAGTCAAATGACCATGGTGAATTAAAATGCTTTTAATTTGCCATGGTCCAGTGGATATAGCGAATTGGAGACCATGGAGAATCGAAAAACATTCCAATTCACCATGGTCAAGTGTCCATGGCGAATTGGAATGCCCCTAATTCGCCATGGTCATGTGTCCATGGCGAATTGGGGGGGCTTCCCAATTCGCCATGAGCCACTTAGGGCAAATTGGGAATTGGCATGTTTTTTTTATAGTTAAACTGGGCTTGGTCATACCTGTTTGAGCTTTTAAAGATAGACCAATTTTAATTCAGGCTTTTAAAATTGAGTTGGACTTGATTTGGTCCTTTAAAAATTAAATCGGACTAGGTTAGGGTTTTAAAAATTGAACCAAACTTATTTTAGGCCTTTCAAAACTGGACCGACCTATTTCAAAGCTATAAACTAGGTTTAAGCTTTTAAAATCGGACCAAATTTTGCTTGGCCTTCTTTAATTGTGATCGGATTAAAGCCAAAATTAAGGGTCTACAACCTGCATCCAAAGAATCACCAACTTTGTTATCAATTACCTTTCCACTCCTCAAAAATGTGATTGCTTTGGCATACTCTGGTAGACTTGGAAATTTTCCTTTCTAGTGTGCTTGAAGTTGGTTTGCCAATTGCCTAACTTGAGTTTCCACTTTCATCAGTGATGCCTCCAAAGAATCAAACTATTTGTTGTTCACTTCTTGATTTTATTTGTTAATTTGAATAAAGCATTCAAATTATCTTTCAGTGTAGGTTTATTCAAGTAATATTGATTTGAAGATTATCCTTGAAAGTGAGGACCTCTTTGGTAAGGCTAAAAGGATTGTTAAGGTGGAACTTGCTGTTGATTTTCCAAGAAAAATTTGGATAGCTTCTCCATTCTAGATTATAAGAATTCGAATATGGATCATTTCTTTCCCTTTGTTGTAAACCCTTTAGGGCATTCACTTGCTCTTGTCCCTCTTGGTATTGGTCAAAGTTTGTAGAACACATATTTGCACTATGTCCTGTAAAGCCACATGCTGTATAGACTTTTTGACTTAGCATAAATGAGTTTCCTCTTGCATTTAGCATTTTAACTTGCCTTATCAATTCTACTATTTGCCTTGTCATTTCTAAATTTGAGTTCGCCTCATGAATTCCTTTATGCCTTTCTCCTACACTTTTTTGTTGTGAATTTGCTCCAAGCATTTAAAATAACCTTTTAGTTTTAACAGTTGTTCTTTCATCCATTACATCTCCTGCTACATTATCTACTAAATTTTGGCTTTGCTGTTTGAGCCCAACATAAAAGAATTGCTTAAATAACTATTGTGGATAATGATGATGAGGGCATTGGAACAACAAAGATTTAAAGTGATCCCACACCTCATGAAATGGTTCTTCTTCCATTTGAGTGAATATTATAATATTTCTCCAAAGTTTCTTTGTCTTTTGATGTGAATAGAATTTAGTTGTGAACTCGTTTGTCAACTTTCGTCCATGTAGTTAATGAATTTTCTTGAAGAGTCATCAACCATGCCTTGGCCCTATACTTTAAAGTATAAGGGAAACACCACATTTTAAGCTCATCCTCTGTCAATTTTTCTGAAGGGAATGTGTCCAAAGTTGAATAAAAATCATGAATGAAGTTTAGAGGATCTTCATTCGGCATTCAATGAAAAGATGGCAGCATGCTATAATGAGTATTCTTTAACTCATAATTTAAAGCTGCATTGCTCAACTATATGCAAGATGTGGTTATTCCAATAATAGGTCGAGCAAACTCTTTCATAGGTGGTTCTTCTGCTTCACCCATTTCTGCTTCTGTTTCTTCTTTGAATTGCTCTTCAACGTCTTTTTCTTCTTGTCCCAAAGGATCCACTCCTCCAATTTTAGGAAGTCTATGGATGTTATCTATAAAGGGAACAAGTTCATTGGCTTGGGACTCGTTCTTGCATATATCACCTGGACAATTAAAAAAGACACAGTTAAGCAATTAAATAAAAGAATCAAACTACTACTAAAACAGCCTTCCCCGGTAATGGCGCCAAAACTTATTGTGCTTTACTTAACACCACTACAAAGCGACTCTCCCAAGTATACGAAGTTATTGTAGTAACGGTAATCGCCCCAAGGTCGTCTCATAAGGAAGTTTTTTATTTGTAATAATTTGATTAAAATGAAAAAAAAGGAATTAAATAATGAATTTGCAATATTGAAGATTGTTGAGGAAATTTAAAATTGAAAATAAGTTAAAAACAATGGATTGCGCAAGAATTAATGTAAAGCATTTGACAAAATACCTAGGATTTTGCAAATCGATCTAATTGAGTTTAATTCTCAAATATCCATTAACATAACCTTGTAACTTAATTTCTTAATAGTAATTAGCATTTATAAATTTATTAGTTTCCACATTCATGAATTAATAAAAACCAATTATTTTGAATCTTGCAAATTAAGTGAATCCTAGAACTTATATTTCTAATTCATTCTTAGGGTTGTTGAATTCATAGTTCCAATATCAAGTTTTACCTCTCTATTTTTACTCAATATCTAGAGATCAATAAGTGGCTAATCGATTAACCTACTATTCAATTCAATGCAATCAACTCATAAAGGCTATTTAATGGAAACTATTAAATTAAAACATCCAATTAGATCTATTACAAGTC
This sequence comes from Garcia nutans, assembly GCA_947685225.1. Taxonomy (NCBI): domain Eukaryota; kingdom Viridiplantae; phylum Streptophyta; class Magnoliopsida; order Malpighiales; family Euphorbiaceae; genus Garcia; species Garcia nutans. The sequence continues at coordinate 35,600,120 of CANTUV010000013.1, forward strand.
CTAGACATAAACAAACTAGTTACTCATCATAACAATATAGAAAATTACTTCAATAGAGTTCATATTACAAAACTTCACTGAAATATTATTGTATTTAACAATTAAATTCTGAAAATTGAACTAATTCAAGGAATAGAAAAACTCAGTTTAAAGATTACTAGAGTTGATATTCTCTTATTCTTCCTCCACCTTCACTTGAGTTTGATGAAGAATCCTCAAACCTCATCCAAAAGCTTTGCAAAATAAATCTTGTGCAGAAAAATCATAAATGAAAAATCTCCCTAAAACTAATTTTCTTATCTAAAAACTTCTCCATTTTTCCTCTCTTAAAAACTCCCCTTATCTCTTCAAAATCCATCCTATATATATCTCTCACCTCCCCTCAATAATAACTTCTACCCACACTTAAGAGTCTCCATTAAAATTGTTTTCAATTAAAACATGCTCTCTAGCCTTGCACCAACACGTTTCATTTCCATTTTTTTCCTCCTTTTAAAATTTTAAAACTTTCTTTACAGAAAACAACTCACATTTTAACTTCAAAAAATATTCCTTCTATCTCTGTCCCATAAAATGTTTTAGATTTAAAAAGGAATCTCTCATAAACACGGCCAAGATTTGATTATCTTGGTCGTGTCTCTTAAATTTCTCCTTGAACATGACCAAGATGGTTGAGTGTGTCTAACACTGCTTGTTCTTAGTTGTTATTTTCTTAAGGTGGAACACGACCAATTCATCTCTTGTCCTAGCCTTATAGTGTGACATGGCCATTAACACAGGCAAGTCTTCTACCTGTGTCAAGTTCTGTATCTTTAGGTTCTTTCTTATGAGAGACATGGCCAAGATTCAAATTATCCTGGCCATGTCATGTGACATGGTCAGTGACATGGACATGACATGTGGGTATGTCTCAATTTGCCAAAATTTCCAATTCCTTTAATGCGAGACACGGCCAGGCTTGAAGTTATCCTGGCCATGACATGTGACATGGTCTGTGACACGGCCAAAATGATGAGACATGGCCAAGACATTGAATATGTTGAGTTCTGCCTAAAATTTTCAATTCTTTGATGAGGGACACAGCCAAGCTTGAAGACATCTTAGTCGTGTTCAATATTCTTTCTTCCAAATTAGCTTCAACAAGTGAATTTTATCACTTTAGCTCCATTTTGCAAATGTTCATACCTCAACCTAAAACACAATAGCTTCAAGAAAACTTACACAAATATTTTAGGAAAAATAACTAAAAAGCCAATAAAATTGCCCTAAAAATACATATACGAATGATCATAACATATAGGATGCTAGCATTTAATGCCTAGATTGAACTTTAGATTTTCCAAGAAGGTTTTTCTCTTCAACAAATTCTTAGAGAATTTGTAGCCAGATTCACAGGTTGTCTTTGAGAATGGTTTGTCTCTTAAGATGAATATTCTCAATTGCAGTTCTACATATTAGATGTTCCTAATGCTCTTCACAAAATGTACATTATGTTCCTTTGAGATTATTCTCTAGCTAAAAAAAGAGAACAACTGGAATTTTATAAAATGAAGTATTGTTCTCTTAAATGGAAAGACATTAATCATCATTATTAGAGAATGATGAAAAGTTTTATACTTTGAAAGGTACTATTGATCCCAATATTAAGCAAACATATATTGTTTCTCTTCCTGAAGAACTTCAAATAGAAATTTAGCAAAAAGTTCACCAGCCAAATAAGCCAATGACTCAAGTTACTTTGGGAGAAATTCATCAAATCATTCATGTTGTTCTTATCAATCTTTGTCATAAGCCAAAATTCTTCTAGAAGTTTCTTATTGAAGACTCTTACAAGTTTAAGAATGCATGTCAGAGACCAGCAGATTTCAAGATTCAATGCCATGATAAGAAATGCTCTTGCATAAAGAAAACACATGTCCATAATTATTCCTCTCATCCCAAAACTAGAAAACCCAAAAAAAATAGAAGATAAAAGAAATTTAGGTTTTTCAGAAAGAGATCTCCTTTTTCTAAAAGAAAGGCTTCTCAAGGAGATAGATGTTATGCTTATGGGAAAAAGGGACAATTTGCAAAAAGATGTCCTAACAAACCTACCAATGTTGCAAAGCTTGTTCAATGTCTTATCAAGCATCAATTTCAATATCATTTTCAATTCCTGATGTTATTGAAATTGAATGACTTCTTTTAGAACAAGATGTAGCACACTAAGAGACAATGTATGCACTCCATGTTGACGATGATGATTCTTTCTTAGATTCTAGTTCTTTTAATTCTCAAGAAGAAGAAGACTATTTACATATTTATCATCTTCAACAATATGAACCAACTCTACCTTTAGTTTTTTCTACTCATTCCATAGTTCCAACATCATTAGTTTAACTATTGGTTCTTCCATCTAAATATGATAGAGTTATTCCTCTAATAGCTTTCATGGATGCTGGTGCTCATAAATCCATGATGAATCCCTCTATTTTACGAAAATCATATTGGAAGACTCATGTGGAATATTTTAAAGCATCAGATGGAAATGTGTTTTATACACATCTTATTACAAGACACAAGATTGGCATTTAGTTTTTTCCAAATTACATTATTCGATCTTATGTTCTTGGATCTTCACTCCATGATAAAAACTTGCTTATTGGTTTTGATGTTTATCAGCATGCAAAGGATGTACAAATCCTTCCAAATGGAATCAAGCATAAGAAAATGTTCAAGACTTATACAGATATTCCTCGAATGTTCCCTCCCATAGAAGTTCCCAACCAATTTGAGAATATCAAAACTTTATTGCTTCCATCTTACAGAGATTCTCATTTTGATTTCAAACACTTGACTCCTCTTTGGAAAAACAAAGATTTCTTCATTTATCTTCCTTTCAAGAAAAATTAAGATATTAATCCAACAAAAGCTTCTCACCCTAGCATGTCTCCTTCAAATTTAGCTTTGGCCAGACATGTAATATCCCAAAGTATGCCCTAGAAGTTTGTTATAATAATTGTTGTAATTGGATTAAGTGTATATGTGTTTAATTGAAAAGAGAAAGGAAGTCAAGAGAGAGTGTATATGTTGTATATATGGTGATATATACAACATATACAAGTCAAAATGTGAAGTCAAAAGATGATTAGTTAATAATTTTAAATTAATTAAGTTAATTAAGTGGAATTTGAGTGAGTGGAAGTGGATGGAGATATTTATAATATTTTAATATTAAATGCTTGGAGGAGAGGGTTTTGAGGAGATAGTGGGTGAGAATTTGACTTTGTCTTCTTTGCTTTTTTCTTTCATTCTTTCTTCTTCGTGATTCACCTTCATCTTCTTTTCTTTTCTTTTCTTTGTTTGGCCGGTCCTCCATAGCAAGAGGGCAAGAGAGAGATTTGATCTTCCATACTCAAGATTAAAGGAAGTTTTCAAGTGATCAAGTTGGACATTTAAGAGTTTCTTCATCCTTGGTAAGTTTTCCACTTGATTCTTTGATTTTTTTTCTTTGAGTTTGTGAGTTGAGGTTGGGGTTGATATGTGTTTGTTTGATTGTGGTATATTTAAGAGAGTTTGGTTCAATTGATTTTGGATTTTGGGGTTGGATTGAAGGAAAGAGTAAGTTTGTTGGAAGAGAAAGTATTGTGGTTATGTTTTGGGTTTGTGGTGATGATTATGACTTGTGTTTGATGTATGTTTTGAGTTGTTTTGTGTTTTTACAAGTTTGTTATGGTTTTGGGTGTGTTTAATTAAGTTTGGTTGAAGTGGAAGATAGTGGAAGAAAGTGGTTTGTTGGATGTAGTGTTGATGTTGCTGGAATTTGAATTTTTGGCCTGACACGCCCATGAGCATGGCCAAGTCTTTGGGCGTGTCAATGGTTCTATGTTGCAGTAGCATTTACATGTCCAGTGACACGCCCATGTCACTGAGCGTGTCATAGCTACTGTGTGGGTGAAGGATTGACACGGCCATGAGCACTCCCGTGTTATTGGACGTGTCAATGTTTTTGTGAGACAGAAGGTATTACACGTTCAGTGACACGCCCGTGGTTCTGAGCGTGTCAAAGCTTCTATGTTATGGAGTTAGGACATGGTCAGGAACACGCCCGTGTTGTTGAGCGTGTCATGTTTAGAGTTTGCCCTAGTTGGTTCTTAGCTTTATTATCTTATATATATATTTCTAAGTGAGTGTGTATGATTACCTTTGGTTTAGGTTGTTAAGAAGTTGAATTGCCCTAACCTAAGTGTTGAGGATTCTTGGAGGAGGAAGTGTATAGATTGGTGTGAGTTGGTTTTGAGGTAAGTACAAACTACATGGTTGCATACATTTACATGATTTTGATACTTAACATATTTGGTTGTACATATGTTAAGTAATTGATTACATAGTTAATAAATTTGATGAATGTTATGATTTGTATAATGTGAATGATTGATAACATGTATGTTAATGCAATTTGTTGTTTACATTTGACTGATGAATTGAGATATAATGAATTGTGAAGCCAATGTGATTGGTTATGATGATTCAAATGAAATAAGTGGGGCATGTTTGCCTAAATGATGATATTCAATGCAATTAATTATGTATACTCTATTGATGAGATGAGGAGCCATGGTTGTTGGCTATAATGATAAAGATGCAAATGAGATGATAGAGGCATGGTTGCCTAAGTGATGAGGAGAAAATGAGAATGAAATTGATAATGAATTAATGAATGAATTGTGTGTCTAATATGTTATTCCATTTTCAGAGTTTTGTTGTTGGTGGCATGCCTATAGTAACAATCTCTTGAAGTTAGGTTGGGCTTGATCCTTGAATCCATGTTGGGTTGAAGTTTAGCATGCTTAACTCCCCTTGAAGCTTGGTTGGGTCTAGTCCTTGAAGCCTAATTGAGATGTTACAACCATTGAAGCTAGGTTGGGTTTGGTTCTTGAAGCCAAGTTGGGTTGATACTTAGCATGCTTTGTTCCCCTTGAAGCTTGGTTGAACCTAAATCCTTGAAGCCTAGTTGGGATAATGATAATGATAAATGTGATAATTAAACCAAAACATTAACTCTGAAAGTTGAATGGCATATTAGTGTCTTTGGGCCCATGCTTGTCTTTGTTTTCAATGTGATTCTTCAATGGTGAAACTAATGAAACTATAAAGATACAACATGAATGTTTTGATATAATATTCTTTTGAATGGTGTATGAAAATTGATTTTGTGACGTTGGCATTGCATTGAAGCATAGTATTATTGTAGTTTGTACCACTAAGCCATTGGCTTAGCGCGAGTGTGATTCATCGCGCAGGTGACAGGGAAGAACCGGAGAGTTCCTCTAGGCCGAGTAGAGTCTACATTTTGAGGTGTTGATAGTGGAGCTTAAAGATCAAAGACATACTGCCAAACATGTATATATTTTATGTTTTGTAAAACTTGAGTTTTGATGTATATGTATTTGTAAATATTTGTTATATTTTCCTCTGCGTTTTGAATAAACATTTTATCTATTGTGTTTTATAATATAACTTAAATGTTTTAAATTTGTTCTTATTATTGAAAAGGGATGATTTATGTGTTTTGTAAACCGTGGCATTCCTATATTCAGTATACATATATTATGATCGTAGTAGCATGCTGTGTACGTATACGGGGTATAGGGGTGTTACAATTGTTTTGGTATCAGAGCCTAGGTTTGAGATTCTCAACCTAGGTAAAATGTAAGAAAAAGAAATATTTTGATTTTAAAATACGGTTTTTAAATAAGATACATGTTTTGGTATTGGCAGTCTTTGATCTTTAATGAGGTATATTCTGCAGTGTTTGCAGAAATAGGTAGTGATGGCATCCCATTCACGTCAGTCTATAGAGGGTAGTGCTGAGAGCGTAGCTCCTGAAGAGAGTAAAGATGGAGCTAGAGTTGGGAGGGCTAGTGAGGCCCCTGCTTCTATGCCAGGGAGATCAGCTGCTGATGAGGCTCCGCCGGGTTGGTTAAGGCATATGGTAGAATTGTTGAGGGGAGCTCCTATACAGTAGCCACCACCGCCACCACAGCCACAAGTGCTGGTGAGACACTATGATAAATTGAGGAAGTATGGAGCTGAGGATTTCTTGGGCACGACAGATCCTACAGTAGCGGAGCAGTGGTTGGATAAAGTGCAGAGGATATTTATTCAGTTGCAAGCCACTCCTGACTAAAAATTTGATTATGCTAGATCCCTTCTTCAGAAAGATGCCTATGACTGGTGGAAGACTGTTCCTCATGCCATGGATGATCCACCTACATTATCTTATAATGATTTTCTGAGGGAGTTTGAGTTGAAATATACTCCGAGGGAGTATAAAGATGTCAAGAAGATGGAATTCCTGAATTTGAGGCAAGACAACCGGACAGTGACAGAATTTGAGATTGAGTTCATCCGGTTGAGTCACTATGCCGGTGGGATTATCTCTGATGAGATTGATCGATGCAGGAGGTTTGAGGAGGGGTTGAGGCCCTCTATTATGTGCATTGTTGCTGGTTCTCGGTACCAAGATTTTTCTCAATTGGTTGCAGCAGCCAGAAGTGTTGAGAGAGTACAGGGCATTGCAGCAGCTGCTACCGAGGAAGAGACCAGAGTTAGGAGACCCCAGTTTGAGGCAGGGTCTTCATCTATGAAGAGGGGCAGAGGAAGTTTTGTGCCGAGGATTAGTAGGAGTCAGAGGCAGTCGGGCAGATCAGTTCAGTATCAGAGGCAGAGGCCGAGACCGACAGTTTCTGTAGCTAGTGCCCCGACTCCAGTGGTTCAGAGATCTACTCCACCTGTGTGTGTTCATTGTTGTAGGACCCATGGGGGTGCTTGTTGGAAGACGGGTGGATCATGAGTATGCTTTAGATGTGGGTCACCAACTCATTTTATTAAAGATTGCCCTGAGATGCAGGATGATAGACAGACTGATACTACAGCTTCTCGACCCATTGTCAGCAGAGGTGGTCGAGGTGGTAGAGGATTCAGTAGAGGTGGTAGACATGGGTTTAGTCAGAGAGGAGGATTTTCATCCAGAGGTAGTAGGCCAGATGAGGCCGAATCTTCTCAGAGAGTATATGTGATGCAGAGGCAGCCGGATGCTTCAGCAGTTATAGCGGGTACATTTTCTTTATTTGATATTCCAGTTCTTGCTTTGATTGATCCAAGATCTACTCATTCATACATAAGTGCATCCATTTTGCCTGTGTCTGAATTACATTCAGAGTCCTTAGGATTTGATGTCTTAGTGACAAATCCTTTAGGACATAGTGTTGTGGTGAGTAAGGTGCATCGTGATAGTGCAGTTGTGGTGCAAGGTGAGGAGTTTCTTGGTGATTTAATTGAAATGCCTTCTAAGGAATATGATTTAATCTTAGGCATTGATTGGTTGTCTAAACATGGAGTTGTGGTATACTGTCAAAAGAAATGTGTTACTTTGAGAACCGGTGATGGTAGAAGTGTGATAGTATCTAGTGAGCAGAGACAACTTGCATCTTTGTTTGTATCAGCTGTAACAGCTAGAAGGTTGATTAGAAAAGGGTGTGATGCTTATCTTGCTCATGTTGTGGATATCAGAGTAGTGGGTTCTCAACTTGATAGTATACCTACAGTTGCGGAATTCCCTAATGTGTTTCCTGAGGAGTTGCCAGGGTTACCCCCTGAGAGAGAGGTTGAGTTTGGTATCGAATTGTTGCCTGGTACCACTTCCATCTCTATCACTCCTTATCGAATGGCACCTGCTGAGTTGAGAGAGTTGAAGGTGCAGTTGCAGGAGTTGTTGGATAAAGGGTTTATTCGCCCTAGTGTTTCTCCATGGGGAGCTCCTGTTTTGTTTGTGAAGAAGAAGGATGGTACTATAAGGTTGTGCATTGATTATAGGCAATTGAACAAAGTGACTATCAAAAATAAGTATCCTTTTCCTAGGATTGATGATCTCTTTGATCAATTAAAGGGAGCAGCAGTGTTTTCCAAGATTGATTTGAGATCAGGGTACCATCAGTTGAGGGTTAGAGCTGAAGATGTTCCTAAGACAGCTTTTCACACAAGGTATGGGCATTATGAGTTCTTAGTAATGCCTTTTGGATTGATGAATGCACCTGCAGCTTTCATGGATTTGATGAATAGGGTGTTTAGGCCCTATCTGGATCAGTTTGTGGTAGTCTTCATTGACGATATTTTGGTGTATTCACGTAATGAAGAAGAGCATGACAAGCATTTGCGGATTGTGTTGCATACCTTGAGAGAGAAGCAATTATATGCCAAGCTGTCGAAGTGCGAGTTTTGGCTTGATCAAGTTACTTTTCTGGGTTATATAGTTTCAGCAGATGGTATTAGAGTTGATCCGAGTAAAGTTGAAGCTATTTTGAATTGGAGTCCACCAAAGTCTGTAACTGAAGTTAGAAGTTTTCTGGGTTTGGCAGGCTATTATCGACGGTTTGTGAAAGGTTTTTCTTTGATAGCTACTCTACTCACTAGATTGCTTTGGAAGGGAGTTAGATTTGTGTGGATGGACCAGTGTCAAGCTAGTTTTGAGCAGTTGAAAGAAATGTTGACTCAAGCGCCTGTTCTTACTTTACCAGTGGAAGATAAATCATATGTGATTTACAGTGATGCTTCACATAATGGTTTAGGATGTGTTTTGATGCAAGAGGGTAAAGTTATAGCTTATGCTTCTCGGCAGTTGAAGCCGCATGAGCTCAATTATCCGACACATGATTTGGAATTGGCAGTTATAGTATTTGCTTTGAAGATTTGGCGACACTACTTGTATGGGGAGAAATGTTTTATCTATACGGATCATAAAAGTTTAAAATATTTGGGTGTTCAGAGGGAACTGAATCTTCGGCAAAGGCGATGGTTAGAGTTGATCAAAGACTTAAACTGTTTGATTGATTATCATCTGGGTAAGGCAAATGTTGTTGCTGATGCCTTGAGTCAGAAGTCTTTGGCAAGTTTAACTATCTATTCGCTCCCGTTGCTTGTTGAGTTGAGAGCATTGCATGTAAGTTTTGAATCATGTGATGATGGTGCATTATTAGCTCAGTTGCAGTTGAGACCAGTATTGTTGGATCAGATTAAGGAGGCTCAATTGGCTGATGAGAAAATTCAGAAGATTGTGTCAGATTGCCAAAGTGGGAAGAACCAAGATTTCCAGGTGAGAAGTGATGGTAGCCTGTGGTTTAAAGATAGGTTGTGTGTTCCTGATGATGCTAGTTTAAGAAGGATTATTTTAGAGGAAGCACAGCAATCAATCTTTGCTATGCATCCTGGAAGTACAAAAATGTATCAAACAGCACTATTGGTGGTCGGGTTTGAAGAGAGACATAGTGGAGTTTGTATCCAAGTGTCTCATGTGTCAGAGGGTGAAAGCTGAGCATCAAGTTCCAACAGGGTTGCTTCAACCTTTAACAGTGCCTGAATGGAAATGGGAGAAGGTGACAATGGATTTTGTATCTGGTTTGCCATTGACTCAGAAGAAGCATGATGCTATCTGGGTGATTGTTGATCGGTTGACAAAGACAACTCATTTTCTTCCAGTTAGAATGGACTATTCTCTTGAGAGACTGGCTGAGCTGTATATCAATGAGATAGTGAAGTTTCATGGAGTCCCGATTTCTTTAGTATCTGATCGAGATCCCCGGTTCACTTCAAGGTTTTGGAAGAGTTTGCATGGTGCATTGGGTTCTCGATTGCACTTTAGCACTGCTTTTCATCCACAAACAGATGGGTAGTCAGAGAGAGTAATACAGATTATTGAGGATATGTTAAGAAGCTGTGTCATTGATTTCTCTGGAAGTTGGGACAAAATTTTGCCACTTGTGGAATTTGCTTACAACAACAGTCATCAATCCAGTATTGGTATGGCACCATTTGAGGCATTGTATGGTAGAAGATGTAGGATGCCTTTATGTTGGAATGAACTTGGAGAAGGCAAACTAATTGGTCCTGATTTGGTTAAAGAGACAGAAGAGAAAGTGAAGATAATTCGGGATCGGTTAAAAGCAGCTTCAGACCGACAGAAATCTTATTCAGATTTGAAGAGGAGAGACATAGAGTTTGATATTGGAGATAAAGTGTTTTTGAAAGTGTCTCCTTGGAATAAGATTTTAAGATTTGGTCGAAGAGGGAAGCTAAGTCCTCGTTTTATTGGACCGTATGAGATATTGGAAAGAGTTGGACCAGTTGCTTATCGTCTTGCTTTGCCACCTGAGTTGGATAGAATCCATAATGTCTTTCATGTTTCTATGTTGCGGAGGTACAAATCAGACCCATCTCATATCTTGCCAGTTGAATCTATTGAGGTGAGTCCAGATCTGACTTTCGAAGAAGAACCAATTGCTATTTTGGCACATGAAGTGAAAGAGTTGAGAAATAAGCAAGTGCCATTGGTGAAAGTTCTTTGGAAGAATCATGGTAGAGAAGAGGCAACTTGGGAAAATGAACAAGCGATGCGGGATCAGTATCCTCAGTTGTTTCGAACTTGAGATCAGGTAATTTCGAGGACGAAATTTCTTTTTAGAGAGGGAGAATTGTAATATCCCAAAGTATGCCCTAGAAGTTTGGTATAATAATTGTTGTAATTGGATTAAGTGTATATGTGTTTAATTGAAAAGAGAAAGGAAGTCAAGAGAGAGTGTATATGTTGTATATATGGTGATATATACAACATATACAAGTCAAAATGTGAAGTCAAAAGATGATTAGTTAATGATTTTAAATTAATTAAGTTAATTAAGTGGAATTTGAGTGAGTGGAAGTGGATGGAGATATTTAGAATATTTTAATATTAAATGCTTGGAGGAGAGGGTGGGTGAGAATTTGACTTTGTCTTCTTTGCTTTTTTCTTTCTTTCTTTCTTCTTCGTGGTTCACCTTCCTCTTCTTTTCTTTTCTTTTCTTTGTTTGGTCGGTCCTCTGTAACACCCCTATAACCCTTATACGTACATAGCATGCTAATACGATCGTAATATACGTATACTGATTATAGGTTGTCATTGCTTATAAAACATTTCAATAATCCATTCAAATATTATCAATAAATTTAAAACATTGAAAGGAGTTGATAAAACAAAATATACAAAAAAAATTTATTAAAAACGCAGCGGAAATGATACAAGTGTTTACAAATATTTATACATCAAAGTCATAATATACAAAATTCAAAACATATACATGATTGGCAGCTTGACTCTTTGATCTTTAAGCTTTAAGCAAATCCTCAATCAAACTCTTCAACGTCTAGTCTCACTCAGCCTAGCTGAACTCTCGGGTTCTTCTCTTTCACCTGCGCGATGAATTGCAATCGCGCTGAGCAAATAGCTCAGTAGTACAACGTATACTAACATTATACATTAATGAGATGTAATGCCACATATATCAATCTTGCATATAACATCAAAGAGAGAAACTTGATATCACATCTCAAAGTCTCCATATAGATCTCACTATGCAATTAACTTATCAATAATACATCATATATCAACCAACAAAAGCATTGATCTCATTATTCATAAGTGACCTCTAAACAAACACAAGCATGGGCCCAAATATCCTAACATGCCATTCAATTTTCAGAGTAAATGCTTTGGTTTTATTATCACATTTATCAATATCATAGACCCAACTAGGCTTCAAGGATTAGGTTCAACCAAGCTTCAACCCAACTTGGCTTCAAGAACCAACCCAACCTAGCTTCAAGGGTGGTAACATCTCAATTAGGCTTCAAGGATTCAATCCAACCTAACTTCAAGAGATTGTTACACTTATTAGGCATGCCACCAACAACAAACTCTGAAAATGGAATAACATATTAGACACACATATATATATTACATTGATTATTTCATCATTAATATCCTTCTCACTTTCTTTCATTAACTAGGCAAAACATGCCTCATCTCATTCCAATCATCATAGCCAATAGCAATGGCATTTCAATCCATCATATCTCAATTCACATTTTATATATCATCATTGATATATATATATATACACATAACAATTCATTATTCAATTATACACCATCAATTGTATTCTCATACATTTTTAATATTCATTAAATCATTCACATCTTTCATTTTTCCATAACACAATTAAATATATATATACATATCATCAATGATATAAATACATCAAAACACATTAGTGATATGCATTAACAATGCAATCATGCAACATTGATACTTACCTTAATAACACTTCACACCACTCTAAACTCTTCTTCACTCAATAGTTCTTCACTTCACAATTTAGGGCAATTCACTCCCTTCCAAAACCTAATCCAAGAATTGATACAATACATAAGTTACAATACCATTTAACACTTATTAACTTCATTTAAGACCTTAAGACCACTAAACAAAACTCAACATCACTAAGCAAAGCCCATGGCCGTGGCCACCTCAACCCCCACGGTCGTGGCTTTAGGAAGCAAGCTGTCCAAAAATGGCCAACACCCCACGGCCATGGCCACCAAGAGGCCACGGGCGTGGCATCCAACATGCTACTGCCCCTTTCCAAAAGCATGTATTATTCACTTCTAAAACCAACAAACACCACCAACACAAAGATCAACAAAAATAATCAATCAAACATAACATCAACAACTCTTATCAACTCAAAACCCTAACACAAATTCAACACAACCACTTCCAACATCAACACCAATTTAACTTCTCATCTATCAAGCAATATCAATACTTAAAATCACACCATAACAACCTTAATCATACCATCATCAAATCACAATTCAACTCAAGCAATACTTCAAAGATATCAAAGGCAAACAAGAGAAAACTTACCAAATAGTGAAATTCCTTGAAACTCCAACTTGTATACTTGAAAACTCCTTTCAATTTGAGCTTAAAACTTCAAATCCTTCATTTACTCTTTTGCTTTCCTTTGTCTAAGGTGAGCCAGCCAACAACAACAAGAAGAAGAAGAAATGAAGAAGAAAACACAAAGTCAAAATGCATTAAATAGCCATCCAAAAGCAAATTACTATATTACCCTCAACCACTTAACTAGACTTTTGTCCTATATAAATCCATTTTGGTAATTTCACATGCCACAAGAAAATATCCTCTTCCCTTGACCAAGCCCTTTGACCAATTTATATGTTATATATATTACCATATAAGCAACATATACAATTTCCTCTAAACCCTCTTTTCTTTCCCAAACACCATACATAAACATTATCTTCCAATTTCTTTGCTTATCACATAACATATACATTCCATTTAAGCAAACCAAAAACCATATGCAAAACTTCTAGGGCATACATTAGGATATTACAATTCTCCCCCTCTAAAAAGAAATTTCGTCCTCGAAATTACCCGATATCAAGTCTGAAACAACTGAGGATATTGGTCTCGCATTGATTGCTCACTTTCCCAAGTTGCTTCCTCTCTTCCATGGTTCTTCCACAACACCTTCACAAGTGACACTTTCTTATTTCTCAACTCTTTCACTTCACGTGCCAAGATAGCAACTGGTTCTTCTTCAATAGTCAGATCCGGATTCACTTCAATAGATTCAATTGATAACACATGGGATGGATCTGATCTATACCTTCTCAACATCGATACATGGAAGACACTATGAATCCTATCCAATTCCGGTGGCAAAGCAAGCCGATAAGCAACTGGTCCAATTCTTTCCAACACTTCATAGGGTCCAATGAAACGAGGACTCAGCTTCCCTTTCCGACCAAATCTCAAAATCTTTTTCCACGGAGATACTTTCAAAAATACTTTATCTCCCACATTATACTCAATGTCTCTCCTCTTCAAATCTGCATAGGATTTCTGTCGATCGGATGCTGCTTTCAACCTATCTCGAATCATCTTCACTTTATCTTCAGTTTCTTTAACCAAATCTGGACCAATTAACTTACCCTCACCAGTCTCATTCCAACACAAAGGTGTCCTACACCTTCTTCCATATAATGCCTCGAATGGTGCCATGCCAATGGAAGACTGATGGCCATTATTGTAAGCAAACTCTACAAGTGGTAAAAATCTGTCCCAGCTTCCATAAAAATCAATGATACAGCTTCTCAACATATCTTCAATAATTTGTATCACTCTCTCTGACTGCCCATCTGTCTGAGGATGGAAAGCAGTACTGAAGTGCAATCGAGAACCTAAAGCTCCATGCAAACTTTTCCAAAACCTTGAAGTGAACCTAGGATCTCGATCAGACACTAAAGAAATTGGAACACCATGCAATCTCACAATCTCGTGGATATACAGCTCAGCCAATCTCTCGAGAGAATAATCCATCCGAACCGGAAGGAAATGAGCTATCTTGGTCAATCTATCAACAATGACCCATATGGCATCATGCTTCCTTTGTGTCATAGGCAAACCAGACACAAAATCCATAGTAACTCTCTCCCACTTCCATTCAGGCACGGACAACGGTTGAAGCAACCCTGTTGGAACTTGATGCTCAGCTTTAACCCTCTGACAGGTGAGACATTTAGATACAAATTCTGCAATGTCTCTCTTCATACTAGACCACCAGTAATACTGCTTCAGATCATGATACATTTTCGTACTACCCGGATGCATAGCAAATATAGACCGATGTGCTTCTTCTAAAATGACTCTTCTCAAATGAGCATCATCAGGTACACACAATCTGTTCTTGAACCAGAGGCTTCCATCATTTCTCACAAGAAAATCTCGAATCTTTCCATTCTGACAATCTGAAACAATCTTATGAATCTTCTCATCAACTAACTGAGCTTCTTTGATCTGTTCCAACAATAATGGTCTTAACTGCAACTATGCCAACAATGCACCATCATCACAAGATGTAAAGCTGGCATGCAAGGCTCTCAACTCAACAAGCAATGAGAGCGAATAAACTATTAAACCTGCTAAAGACTTCCGACTCAAGGCATCAGCAACAACATTTGCCTTTCCCGGATGATAATCAATCAAGCAGTCGTAGTCTTTAATCAACTCCGACCATCTCCTCTGCCGAAGATTTAGCTCTCTTTGAACCCCCAAATACTTCAAACTTTTGTGATCTGTATAGATAAAACACTTTTCCCCAAACAAATAATGTCGCCAAATCTTCAATGCAAATACAATGGCTGCTAACTCCAAATCATGGGTTGGATAATTGAGCTCATGCGACTTCAACTGTCGAGAAGCATAAGCTACAACTTTACCTTCCTGCATCAGCACACAACCCAAACCACTATGTGAAGCATCACTATAAATCACATATGGTTTGTCTTCCATAGGTAAAGTAAGAACAGGTGCTTGAGTAAGCATCTCCTTCAACTGATCGAAGCTAGCTTGACATTGATCAGTCCACACAAATCTAACTCCTTTACGAAGCAATCTGGTGAGTGGAGTAGCTATTAAAGAAAATCCCTTCACAAAACGTCGGTAATAGCCTGCTAAACCCAGAAAACTTCTAACTTCAGTCACAGATTTTGGTGGACTCCAGTTCATAATAGCTTCAACTTTACTCGGATCAACTTTAATACCATCCGCTGAAACTATATGACCGAGAAAAGTCACTTGATCAAGCCAGAACTCACATTTTGATAACTTGGCATACAACTGCTTCTCTCTCAAGATCTGCAGCAAAATCCGAAGATGCTTATCATGTTCCTTCTCATTCCGCGAATACACCAGAATATCATCGATGAAGACCACTACAAACTGATCCAGATAGGGCCTAAACACCCTATTCATCAAATCCATAAAAACTGCCTGTGCATTCGTCAAACCAAAAGGCATAACTAAAAATTCATAATGCCCATACCTGGTTCGAAAAGCTGTCTTCGGAACATCTTCAGCTCTAACCCTCAATTGATTGTACCCTGATCTCAGATCAATCTTGGAAAACACAGCTGCTCCCTTCAATTGATCAAAGAGATCATCAATTCTAGGTAGAGGATATTTATTCTTTATAGTCACCTTGTTCAATTGCCTATAATCGATGCATAATCTCATAGTACCATCCTTCTTCTTTACAAACAACACAGGAGCTCCCCACGGTGACACACTAGAGCGAATGAACCCTTTATCCAATAACTCCTGCAATTGCACTTTCAACTCCCTCAACTCCGCAGGTGCCATTCTATAAGGAGTAATAGAGATAGGAGTGGTACCTGGCAATAATTCAATACCAAACTCTACCTCTCTCCCAGGAGGCAATCCTGGCAACTCCTTTGGAAACACATCTGGAAACTCTGCCACTGTGGTTATGCTGTCAAGTTGAGAACCTCCCATTCTAGTATCCAACACATGAGCAAGATAGGTTTCACACCCTTTTCTAATCAACCTCCTAGCTGCAACAGCCGAAACAAACAAAGATGCAAGCTGTCTCTGCTCACTAGATACTATCACATCTCTACCATCACTGGTTCTCAAAGTGACACATTTCTTTTGGCAATCAACCACAGCTCCATGCCTAGACAACCAATCCATACCTAGGATCACATCATATTCTTTAAATGGCATCTCAATTAAATCGCCCAAGAACTTCTCACCTTGCACCTCTACTGCACTATCACGGTGCACTTTACTAATAATCACACTATGCCCTAAAGGATTTGTCACCAATACATCAAATCCTAAGGACTCAGCATGCAAATTAGACACAGGCAACACAGATGCACTAATATATGAATGTGTAGACCCAGGGTCAATCAAAGCAAGTACTGAAATACCAAATAAAGAAAAAGTACCAGCTATGACTGCCGAATCATCAGGCTGTCTTTGCATCACATAAACCCTCTGAGAAGATCCAGCCTCCTCTGGTCTACTCTCCCTGAATGTAGAACCTCCTCTCTGGCTGAACCCAGATCTACCTCCTCTGTTGAACCCTCTGCCTCCTCGACCTCCCCTCACACTAGGTCGAGAAGCTGCAGTATCAGCTGACATCTGCTCTTGCCTCTCAGGACAATCTCTAACAAAATGATCCGGCGATCCACACCTGAAACATACCCCTGCTGCACCTGCCTTCCAACAAGGACCACCATGTGGCCTACCACAATGAATACATATCGGCAGAGAAGATCTCTGCATCACCGGGGTGGGAGCACTCGCCACTGACACTGTAGGTCTAAATCTCTGTCTCTGAAACTGTGCCGACCTACTAGCTGGCCTCTGACTCCTACTGGTCCGAGGAACAAAACTGCCCCTTCCTCTCTTTACTGATGAAGACCCCACCTCATACTGAGGTCTTCTCACCCTAGTCTCTTCCTCTGAAGCAGCTGCCATACTTTGAGCTCTTTCTACACTCCTAGCTGCAGCAACAAGCTGGGAGAAGTCGTGGTATCTAAAACCAGCCACATGACACATAAGAGAAGGCCTCAACCCCTCTTCAAATCTTCTACATCTATCAATCTCGTCAGATATAATACCCCCAGCATATTGGCTAAACCAGATAAACTCTAGCTCATATTCCGTCACAGTCCGGTGATCTTGCTTCAAATCTAAAAACTCTCTTTTCTTCCCATCTTTATACTCCCTTGGAGTATACTTCGATTCAAACTCTCTCAGAAAATCAGCATAGGACAATGTTGGTGGATCATCCATAGCATGGGGCACTGTCTTCCACCAGTCATATGCATCCTTCTGCAATAAGGATCTAGCATAATCAAATTTTTCCTCTGAAGTGGCTTGCAACTGAACAAATATTCTCTGCACCTTGTCTAGCCACTGTTCTGCCACTGCTGGATCTATGGTACCCAGAAAATCTTCCGCCCCAAACTTCCTCAATTTATCATATTGTCTCATCGGTACCTGAGGCTGGGGTGGTGGTGGCGGTGGTTGCACTGGTGCTTGTCTCATCATCTCCATCATATTTCTGAACCAAGCTGGTGGAACCTCATCACCAACTGGTCTCCCCGAAACAGAGGCAGGTACCTCCTCCACACTATCCATTCTAGCTCCCTCTCTACTCGCATCAGGAGCTACACTCTCTGCACTTCCCTCAATAGACTGATGTGAATGAGGATCCATCACAACCTATATCTGCAACCATAGCAGAATACACCTTATTAAAGATCGGAGTCTGCCAATACCAAACATGTATCTTATTCAAAATCCGACTTTGAAATCAAAAATATATTTTTTTTTCTTGCATCATACCTAGGTTGAGAATCTCAAACCTAGGCTCTGATACCAAAACAAATGTAACACCCCTATAACCCTTATACGTACATAGCATGCTAATACGATCGTAATATACGTATACTGATTATAGGTTGTCATTGCTTATAAAACATTTCAATAATCCATTCAAATATTATCAATAAATTTAAAACATTGAAAGGAGTTGATAAAACAAAATATACAAAAAAAATTTATTAAAAACGCAGCGGAAATGATACAAGTGTTTACAAATATTTATACATCAAAGTCATAATATACAAAATTCAAAACATATACATGATTGGCAGCTTGACTCTTTGATCTTTAAGCTTTAAGCAAATCCTCAATCAAACTCTTCAACGTCTAGACTCACTCAGCCTAGCTGAACTCTCGGGTTCTTCTCTTTCACCTGCGCGATGAATTGCAATCGCGCTGAGCAAATAGCTCAGTAGTACAACGTATACTAACATTATGCATTAATGAGATGTAATGCCACATATATCAATCTTGCATATAACATCAAAGAGAGAAACTTGATATCACATCTCAAAGTCTCCATATAGATCTCACTATGCAATTAACTTATCAATAATACATCATATATCAACCAACAAAAGCATTGATCTCATTATTCATAAGTGACCTCTAAACAAACACAAGCATGGGCCCAAATATCCTAACATGCCATTCAATTTTCAGAGTAAATGCTTTGGTTTTATTATCACATTTATCAATATCATAGACCCAACTAGGCTTCAAGGATTAGGTTCAACCAAGCTTCAACCCAACTTGGCTTCAAGAACCAACCCAACCTAGCTTCAAGGGTGGTAACATCTCAATTAGGCTTCGAGGATTCAATCCAACCTAACTTCAAGAGATTGTTACATTTATTAGGCATGCCACCAACAACAAACTCTGAAAATGGAATAACATATTAGACACACATATATATATCACATTGATTATTTCATCATTAATATCCTTCTCACTTTCTTTCATTAACTAGGCAAAACATGCCTCATCTCATTCCAATCATCATAGCCAATAGCAATGGCATTTCAATCCATCATATCTCAATTCACATTTTATATATCATCATTGATATATATATATATATACACATAACAATTCATTATTCAATTATACACCATCAATTGTATTCTCATACATTTTTAATATTCATTAAATCATTCACATCTTTCATTTTTCCATAACACAATTAAATATATATATACATATCATCAATGATATAAATACATCAAAACACATTAGTGATATGCATTAACAATGCAATCATGCAACATTGATACTTACCTTAATAACACTTCACACCACTCTAAACTCTTCTTCACTCAATAGTTCTTCACTTCACAATTTAGGGCAATTCACTCCCTTCCAAAACCTAATCCAAGAATTGATACAATACATAAGTTACAATACCATTTAACACTTATTAACTTCATTTAAGACCTTAAGACAACTAAACAAAACTCAACATCACTAAGCAAAGCCCACGGCCGTGGCCACCTCAACCCCCACGGTCGTGGCTTTAGGAAGCAAGCTGTCCAAAAATGGCCAACACCCCACGGCCATGGCCACCAAGAGGCCACGGGCGTGGCATCCAACATGCTACTGCCCCTTTCCAAAAGCATGTATTATTCACTTCTAAAACCCACTAACACAAAGATCAACAAAAATAATCAATCAAACATAACATCAACAACTCTTATCAACTCAAAACCCTAACACAAATTCAACACAACCACTTCCAACATCAACACCAATTTAACTTCTCATCTATCAAGCAATATCAATACTTAAAATCACACCATAACAACCTTAATCATACCATCATCAAATCACAATTCAACTCAAGCAATACTTCAAAGATATCAAAGGCAAACAAGAGAAAACTTACCAAATAGTGAAATTCCTTGAAACTCCAACTTGTATACTTGAAAACTCCTTTCAATTTGAGCTTAAAACTTCAAATCCTTCATTTACTCTTTTGCTTTCCTTTGTCTAAGGTGAGCCGGCCAACAACAACAACAAGAAGAAGAAATGAAGAAGAAAACACAAAGTCAAAATGCATTAAATAGCCATCCAAAAGCAAATTACTATATTACCCTCAACCACTTAACTAGACTTTTGTCCTATATAAATCCATTTTGGTAATTTCACATGCCACAAGAAAATATCCTCTTCCCTTGACCAAGCCCTTTGACCAATTTATATGTTATATATATTACCATATAAGGAACATATACAATTTCCTCTAAACCCTCTTTTCTTTCCCAAACACCATACATAAACATTATCTTCCAATTTCTTTGCTTATCACATAACATATACATTCCATTTAAGCAAACCAAAAACCATATGCAAAACTTCTAGGGCATACATTAGGATATTACATCCTCCATAGCAAGAGGGCAAGAGAGAGATTTGACCTTCCATACTCAAGATTGAAGGAAGTTTTCAAGTGATCAAGTTGGACATTTAAGAGTTTCTTCATCCTTGGTAAGTTTTCCACTTGATTCTTTGATTTTTTTTCTTTGAGTTTGTGAGTTGAGGTTGGGGTTGATATGTGTTTGTTTGATTGTGGTATTTTTAAGAGAGTTTGGTTCAATTGATTTTGGATTTTGGGGTTGGATTGAAGGAAAGAGTAAGTTTGTTGGAAGAGAAAGTATTGTGGTTATGTTTTGGGTTTGTGGTGATGATTATGACTTGTGTTTGATGTATGTTTTGAGTTGTTTTGTGTTTTTGCAAGTTTGTTATGGTTTTAGGTGTGTTTAATTAAGTTTGGTTGAAGTGGAAGATAGTGGAAGAAAGTGGTTTGTTGGATGTAGTGTTGATGTTGCCGGAATCTGGATTTTTGGCCTGACACGCCCATGAGCACGGCCAAGTCTTTGGGCGTGTCAATGGTTCTGTGTTGCAGTAGCATTTACACATCTAGTGACATGCCCATGTCACCGAGCGTGTCATAGCTATTGTGTGGGTGAAGGATTGACACGGCCATGAGCACTCCCGTGTTATTGGATGTGTCAATGTTTCTGTGAGACAGAAGGTATTACACGTTCAGTGACACGCCCGTGGTTCTGAGCGTGTCAAAGCTTCTGTGTTGTGGAGTTAGGGCACGGTCAGGAACACGCCCGTGTTGTTGAGCGTATCATGTTTAGAGTTTGCCCTAGTTGGTTCTTAGCTTTATTATCTTATATATATTTCTAAGTGAGTGTGTATGATTACCTTTGTTTTAGGTTGTGAAGAAGTTGAATTGCCCTAACCTAAGTGTTGAGGATTCTTGGAGGAGGAAGTGTATAGATTGGTGTGAGTTGGTTTTGAGGTAAGTATAAACTACATGGTTGCATACATTTACATGATTTTGATACTTAACATATTTGGTTGTACATATGTTAAGTAATTGATTACATAGTTAATACATTTGATGAATGTTATGATTTGTATAATGTGAATGATTGATGAGCATTTAACATGTATGTTAATGCAATTTGTTGTTTACATTTGAATGATGAATTGAGATATAATGAATTGTGAAGCCAATGTGATTGGTTATGATTATTCGAATGAAATAAGTGGGGCATGTTTGCCTAGATGATGATATTCAATGCAATTAATTATGTATACTCTATTAATGAGATAAGGAGCCATGGTTGTTGGCTATAATGATAAAGATGCAAATGAGATGATAGAGGCATGGTTGCCTAAGTGATGAGGAGAAAATGAGAATGAAATTGATAATGAATTAATGAATGAATTGTGTGTCTAATATGTTATTCCATTTTTAGAGTTTTGTTGTTGGTGGCATGCCTATAGTAATAATCTCTTGAAGTTAGGTTGGGCTTGATCCTTGAAGCCATGTTGGGTTGAAGTTTAGCATGCTTAACTCCCCTTGAAGCTTGGTTGGGTCTAGTTCTTGAAGCCTAATTGAGATGTTACAACCCTTGAAGCTAGGTTGGGTTTGGTTCTTGAAGCCAAGTTGGGTTGATACTTAGCATGCTTTGTTCCCCTTGAAGCTTGGTTGAACCTAAATCCTTGAAGCCTAGTTGGGATAATGATAATTATAAATGTGATAATTAAACCAAAACATTAACTCTGAAATTTGAATGGCATATTAGTGTCTTTGGGCCCATGCTTGTCTTTGTTTTCAATGTGATTCTTCAATGGTGAAACTAATGAAACTATAAAGATACAACATGAATGTTTTGATATAATATTCTTTTGAATGGTGTATGAAAATTGATTTTGTGATGTTGGCATTGCATTGAAGCATAGTATTATTGTAATTTGTACCACTAAGCCGTTGGCTTAGCGTGAGTGTGATTCATCGCGCAGGTGACAGGGAAGAACCGAAGAGTTCCTCTAGGCCGAGTAGAGTCTAGATTTTGAGGTGTTGATAGTGGAGCTTAAAGATCAAAGACATACTGCCAAACATGTATATATTTTATGTTTTGTAAAACTTGAGTTTTGATGTATATGTATTTGTAAATATTTGTTATATTTTCTGCTGTGTTTTGAATAAACATTTTATCTATTGTGTTTTATAATATAACTTAAATGTTTTAAATTTGTTCATATTATTGAAAAGGGATGATTTGTGTGTTTTGTAAACCATGGCATTCCTATATTCAGTATACATATATTACGATCGTAGTAGCATGCTATGTACGTATACGGGGTATAGGGGTGTTACAAGACAAGAATGTAATCGGTTGCTTCAACAAGGTTTGATAGAACCAACCAAGTCCAATTGGACTTGTCAAGACTTTTATGTTGAAAAGATATTAGAACATATCAGAGGAAAAAATAGACTTGTGATTAATTATAAGCCTCTTAACTTGTTTTTACAAGATGATAAATTTCCTCTTCCTAAAAACTCTACATTGATGGTTCATCTCAAAGAAGCAAAAAAAATTTCAAAGTTTGACTTAAAAGCAGGATTTTGGCAATTGTGCATTAACCCTGAAGATCGGCCCAAAACAACATTCTGTATTCCTGAAGCACAATACCAATGGACTATTATGCCCTTTCGTCTTAAGGTAGTTCCATCCCTATACCAGAAGGCTATGATCAGAATCTTTCAGTCCATCCTATATTCGGCCCTTATTTACATTGATGATATTCTATTGTTTTCACCAACAGTAGAAGCTCATCAATAACTATTACAACAATTCTCTTCTTTGGTTCAACACTATAGAATCATGCTCTCAGAAAAGAGGAGTATATTGGGTCAGACCTCCATTGATTTTTTTGGGAATGCACTTTGAAAATGGGTCTTATGTTCTAAATCCTCGCATAGCAGATAAACTGCTTAAATTCTATGATTCAAATCTTTCTGTTAAGCAAATTCAACAGTTCTTGGGTATCATAAATTATATTTGAGACTTTTTTCCTACTACAGCCCAGCCCATAAGCCAATATCTAAGTTTCTTAAGAAAAATCCTGCTCAAACAACTGTTGTTCAAATCATAAAAAGGTTGCTTCTCAACCTATTCCTCTTCAAATACCTTCTGTTGGTCTCATAATACTCTAGACTAATGCTAGTGATGAATACTGGGGTTCAATTTTCCTTGAAAAGGATTTATGGTAAAATCCCTATTATGGCCATACTAGCAGACAATTTAAAGAAAGTGAGAAACATTGTAATATCCTCATGTATGCCCTAGAAGTTTTGTTTATGTTGTTGTTGTGTATTGAATGGAATGTATATGTTATGTGATAAGAAAAGAAATTGGAAAGAGAATGTTTGTGTATATGTGTTTTGGGAAAGAAAAGAGGGTTTAGAGAAAAGTGTATATGTTGATTATATTGTAATATATATAACATATAAATTGGTCAAATGAAGAGTCAAGGGGGAAGAGATATTTATCTTGTTGAGTATGAAATTACATTAATGGGCATATAAGAGACAAGAGGCTAGTTAAATGGTTAAGGGTATTAAAGTAATTTTCTTTTGGAAATCACTTGGTGGAGATTTAAGGAGAAATTGACTTTGTTTCTTCATCATTTTCTCTTCTTCTTGATGGTAGTGGCCGGCTCCTCCAAAGACAAAAGAAAACAAGAGAGCTAGAGAGGTGTTTGAAGTTCTAAACTCAAATTGAAGGAAGATTGAAGTGATCAAGTGTTGATTCAAGAAGTTTATAGCCTTGGTAAGTTTTCTTTTGGATCTTTTACTTGTTTGAAATGATGTGTGGATTTGATAGATGATCTAAGAGTGTGTTGCTTGATTTTGTTATACTCAAGTGTGTTTGATTAGTTTAATCTTGGATATTAGGATGAATTGATGAAAGAAGTAAGTTCTTTTCTTTGATTTCTTTATTCTTTTGAAGTGGTATTTGAAGTGAATTAGGGTTTGTTGATTAGTTGATGATAGGTGTTTATGATTTGTTTTCAAGTGTTAAAATTGGTGTTAAGTTAAGAGTTTAAAAAGGTATTGATGTTGGAAGTGGTGGATGTTGGTTTTAGGGTTTTGGAATGGTTTGTATGTAAATGTGATGTTAATATATTGTTAAAGTGATTATTGTGATGTTTATGTAAGATATGTGTTTATGTCATTGATTGTGTTCATTTGAATGAGATGATTGTTGTGCAAAAAGTGTGGAAATGCAATTGAAAGAGTGTTGGTTTTTGGTTAGGGTTTTGTTCATGAGTGACACGGCCAAAAGCAAAGAGAGACACGGCCAAGTCATGGAAATTTTGGCCGTGTTGGGTTGATTTTTAGGAGACACGGCCGTGTCCCATGCCAGTGTCTGTCACTGCCAAAATTAAGTTGAGAGACACGGCCACAAGCTTGGCCGTGTCCCTCAAATGTGTTGGCTACTGTTTTTATTTTTGTTCTTTTTGTATGGTTTTGATTCTTCAAAGATATTTTTGATACTTAAACATAAACATAAACACTTTAAATATACTTCAAAGATAAGAATGACCTAATCAAATATATGTGGAACATACATTCATTGATGTTGAGATTGTAGCACACATTTGTTGATATTGATGAAACATATGAACAATGTTAGGCTATATGCATTGTGAATGGTAATGTGGTATGTACTTTGAAATGTTGTATCAATGATGTTATATGATTAATATGAATTGAGATATTGTTTGATTTGAGGCCATTGTGATTGGCTATGATGATTCAATTGAAAGATATATGGCATGTTTGCCTAATTGATGAGAATTGAGAATGAAATGTAAATGAATTGTGTGGCTAATGTGTTATTCCATTTTCAGAGTTTGTTATTGGTGGCATGCCTAATGATAGTAACAATCTCTTGAAGTTAGGTTGGATTGAATCCTTGAAGCCTAATTGAGATGTTACAACCCTTGAAGCTAGGTTGGGTTGGTTCTTGAAGCCAAGTTGGGTTGATGCTTAGCATGCTTTGCTCCCCTTGAAGCTTGGTTGAACCTAATCCTTGAAGCCTAGTTGGGTATATGATATTGATAAATGTGATAACAAAACCAAAGCATTAACTCTGAAAATTGAATGGCATATTAGTGTGTTTTGGGCCCATGCTTGTCTATGTCTAATGTGAGTCATGAATGATAACTTGATTGATTAATGAAGGATGTGGAAATATGTTGAATTGTGGTATGCTTATATGATTTGTGATAGGCAAAGGATTAATGTTAGCTTTTCACCTATGTTATTGCTTTTATTAATAAGGTGTGTTGCATTGCATTGCACTAAAGCATAACATTAGCATGATTTGTCTTACTAAGCCCTTGGCTTAGCGCGATAGTGTTTAATCGCGCAGGTGATAGAGTTGATAGAGTTGAACCCGAGAGCTCTTCGAGACCGAGTGAGAGTAGACGTTGAAGAGTTGATTTTGGGAACTTAAAGATCAGAGAAGATTTGCCAATCATGTATAACTCTTTTATATTTTGTAAAGTTTGGTTTATAATGTAAATATATGTATAATTGTAAATATGTATTCAAATGTTTTCATATCGGTAAATATTTTCTAGATTCCACTGCGTATTAACTAAATATATTTATATACCTATTTTGTTTTATATTACAAATTGATTATTTATTATCTATAATGTATATTGAGAAAGATGATGGTATTATATAAAATGTTCTTGAATGTTATAAGAATCCGTAGCATTCCTATATTCAATACATGTATACTACATTGTGGTGTATGTAGTGTGTATGTATTGGGTGTGGGGGTGTTATAGTTGTTTTGGTATCAGAGCCTAGGTTTGAGATTCTCAACCTAGGTAAAATGTAATAAAAAGAATATTTTTACTTAAAAAGTGAATTTTTGAATAACATATATGTTTGGGATTGGATGTATTCTGTTGTGTTTGCAGAAATAGGTTGTGATGGATCCTCATTTGCGTCAGTCAGTTGAGGGTAGTGAGGAGAGTGTAGCTCCGGAGGATAGAGCTAGAGTTGATAGTGCTGAGGAGGCACCTGCTTCGGTGTCAGGGAGACCAGTTGGTGAGGAGGTTCCGCCATCTTGGCTTAGGCATGTGGTAGAGGCTTTGAGGCAAGCACCTGTGCAACCACCACCACCCCCTCAGCCTGTAGTATCAGTGAGGCACTATGATAAACTAAGGAAGTATGGAGCGGAGGATTTCCTTGGTACAGTTGATCCAGCTGTAGCGGAGCAATGGCTTGATAAAGTACAGAGGATCTTTATTCAGTTGCAAGCCACCTCGGAGGAAAAATTTGATTATGCCAGATCATTACTACAGAAGGATGCATACTACTGGTGGAAGATAGTGCCCCATTCTATGGATGATCCACCAACCTTGTCATATGCGGATTTTCTAAGAGAATTTGAATTGAAGTATACTCCTAGGGAGTACAAAGACATGAAGAAAATGGAGTTCTTGAGCTTGAAGCAAGACAGCAGGACTGTAACTGAATATGAGGTTGAGTTTATTAGATTGAGCCATTATGCTGGGGGCATTATAGCTGATGAGATAGATAGATGCAGGAGATTTGAGGAGGGATTGAGGCCCTCTATCATGTGCTTAGTGGCTGGATCTCAATATCACGATTTCTCTCAGCTAGTGGCAGCAGCTCGAAGTGTAGAGCGAGCTCAAGTTATTGCAGCTACTTCAGAGGAAGAGGTTAGGGTTAGGAGGCCCCAGTCTGAGGCAGGGTCTTCTTCTGTGAAGAGAGGTAAAGGAAGCTTTGTTCCAAGGGTCAGTAGGAGTCAGAGGCCAGCTGGTAGGTCAGTGCAGTTTCAAAGGCAGAGATTTAGACCTGCAGCTTCAGTGGCGAGTGCTCCGACCCCAATGACTCAGAGATCCACTCCACCCATCTGCATTCATTGTGGTAGGCCACATGGTGGTCCTTGCTGGAAGACTGGTGTAGCAGGGGTATGCTTCAGATGTGGATCACCTAATCACTTTGTGAGAGATTGTCCTGAGAGGCAAGAGCAGATGTCAGTTGATACTGCAGCTTCTCGACCTAGTGTGAGGGGAGGTCGAGCAGGCAGAGGTAGCAGCCGGGGAGGCAGATCTGGGTTCAGTGCTAGAGGAGGTTCTACATCCAGGGAGAGTAGACCAGAGGAGGTTGGGTCTTCCCAGAGGATATATGTTATGCAGAGGCAGCCAGATGCTTCGGCAGTCATAGCTGGTACTTTTTCTTTATTTGATACCTCAGTACTTGCTTTGATTGATCCCGGATCCACCCATTCTTATATTATTGCATCCGTTTTGCCTGTGTCTGATATGCATGCTGAGTCCCTAGGATTTGATGTGTTGGTGACAAATCCTTTAGGGCATAGTGTGATTGTGAGCAGGGTGCACCGAGATAGTGCAGTGAGGGTGCAAGGTGAGGAGTTCCTTGGAGATTTGATTGAGATGCCATTTAAGGAATATGATGTGATTCTAGGCATGGACTGGCTATCTAGACATGGAGCTGTGGTAGACTGTAAAAGGAAAATTGTTTCTTTGAGAACTGCTGATGGTAGAGAGGTGATAGTATCTAATGAGCAGGAACAGCTAGCATCTTTGTTTGTTTCAGCTGTTGCAGCTAGGAGATTGATTAGAAAGGGGTGTGAAGCCTATCTTGCTCATGTGGTAGATACTAGAGTGAAGGGTTCCCCTATTGATAGTATTGCCACAGTTGCAGAGTTTCCAGATGTGTTTCCAGAGGAGTTGCCAGGGTTGCCTCCTGAGAGAGAGGAGGAGTTCGGTATTGAATTGTTGCCTGGTACCACTCCTATCTCTATTACTCCTTATAAAATGGCACCAGCAGAATTGAGGGAGTTGAAAGTGCAATTGCAGGAGTTGTTGGACAAAGGATTTATTCGCCCCAGTGTTTCTCCTTGGGGAGCTCCTGTGCTATTTGTGAAGAAGAAAGATGGTACTATGAGGTTGTGTATCGATTATAGGCAATTGAACAAGGTGACTATTAAAAATAAATATCCTTTGCCTAGAATTGATGACCTCTTTGATCAATTGAAGGGTGCAGCTGTGTTTTCTAAATTGATTTGAGATCAGGGTACCATCAGCTGAGAGTCAGAGCTGAAGATGTTCCTAAGACCGCCTTTCGGACCAGGTATGGGCATTATGAGTTTCTAGTTATGCCTTTTGGTTTGACGAATGCACCTGCAGCTTTTATGGACTTGATGAATAGGGTGTTTAGGCCCTATTTGGATCAGTTTGTGGTAGTGTTTATTGATGATATTCTGGTGTATTCGCGGAATAAAGAGGAACATGACAAGCATCTGCGGATTGTGTTGCAGATTTTGAGAGAGAAGCAGTTGTTTGCTAAACTGTCGAAGTGTGAGTTTTGGTTGGACCAAGTAGCTTTTCTCGGTCATATAGTTTCAGCAGAAGGTATTAGAGTTGATCCAAGTAAGGTTGAAGCTATTCTGAATTGGAGTCCACCCAAGTCTGTGACTGAAGTTAGAAGTTTTCTGGGTTTGGCAGGCTATTATCGATGGTTTGTGAAAGGATTTTCTTTGATAGCTACTCCATTCACCAGATTGCTTCGAAAGGGAGTTAGATTTGTGTGGACAGATCAGTGTCAGGCTAGCTTTGAACAGTTGAGAGAAATGTTGACTCAAGCGCCTGTTCTTACTTTACCTGTAGAAGGCAAACCATATGTGATCTACAGTGATGCTTCACATAGTGGTTTGGGGTGTGTGCTAATGCAAGAAGGTAAAGTTATAGCTTATGCATCTCGACAGTTGAAACCGCATGAGCTTAATTATCCGACCCATGATTTAGAGCTAGCAGCAATTGTGTTCGCATTGAAGATTTGGCGACACTATTTGTTTGGGGAGAAATGTTTCATCTACACTGATCACAAAAGTTTAAAATATTTGGGTGTCCAGAAAGAGCTTAATCTGTGACAGAGGAGATGGTTGGAATTGATTAAAGACTACGACTGTTTGATTGATTATCATCCAGGTAAAGCAAATGTGGTTGCTGATGCCTTAAGTCGAAAGTCTTCAGCTGGTTTAACTGTTTATTCGCTCTCGTTGCTTGTTGAGTTGAGAGCATTGCATGCCAGTTTTGTACCTTGTGATGATGGTGCATTGTTGGCACAGTTGCATTTGAAACCAGTTTTGTTGGATCAGATTAAAGAGGCTCAGTTGGCTGATGAGAAGATTCGAAAGATTGTGTCAGATTTCCAGAACGGGAAAAGTAGAGATTTTATTGTGAGAAATGATGGGAGTCTCTGGTTTAAGAATAGATTGTGTGTACCTGATGATGTAAATTTAAAAAGGATCATTTTGGAAGAAGCACATCAATCAGTGTTTGCTATGCATCCGGGCAATACAAAGATGTATCATGATTTGAGGCAGCATTACTGGTGGTCTGGTATGAAGAGAGACATTGCGGAGTTTGTATCCAGATGTCTCACATGTCAGAAGGTAAAAGCAGAGCATCAAGTTCCAACCGGGTTACTTCAACCGTTGTCAGTACCTGAATGGAAGTGGGAAAGAGTGACAATGGATTTTGTGTCTGGGTTGCCATTGACACAAAGGAAGCATGATACTATATGGGTGATTGTGGATAGATTGACTAAGACAGCTCATTTCCTTCCGGTTTGGATGGATTACTCTTTGGAGAGGTTAGCTGAGCTGTATATCCATGAGATTGTGAAGTTGCATGGTGTTCCAACTTCTATAGTGTCGAATCGAGATCCCCGGTTTACTTCCAGGTTTTGGAAGAGTTTACATGGAGCTTTGGGTTCTCGACTGCACTTCAGCACTGCTTTTCATCCACAGTCGGATGGACAGTCAGAGAGAGTGATACAGATTATTGAGGATATGTTGAGAAGCTGTATCATTGATTTCTCTGGAAGTTGGGATAGATTTCTACCTCTTGTGGAGTTTGCTTACAACAACAGTTACCAATCTAGCATTGGTATGGCACCGTTTGAAGCATTGTATGGCAGACGGTGTAGGACACCTCTTTGTTGGAGTGAACTTGGGGAAAGTAAGTTAATTGGGCCTGATTTGATTAAAGAAACTGAAGAGAAAGTGAAGTTGATTCGAGGCAGGTTGAAAGCAGCTTCAGACCGACAGAAGTCTTATGCAGATCTGAAAAGGAGAGACATAGAGTTTGATGTTGGAGATAAAGTATTTTTGAAAGTGTCTCCTTGGAAGAAAATTTTGAGGTTCGGTCGGAAAGGGAAATTGAATCCTCGATTCATTGGACCGTATGAAGTTTTGGAAAGAGTTGGGCCAGTTGCTTATCGAATTGCTCTGCCACCTGAGTTGGATCATATCCATAATGTATTCCATGTTTCTATGTTGAGGAGATACAGATCGGCTCCATCTCATGTGTTGCCGATTGAATCTATCGAGGTGAACCAAGATCTGACATTTGAAGAGGAACCAGTTGCTATCTTGGCACATGATGTGAAAGAGTTGAGAAACAAGAGAGTGCCACTTGTGAAGATTTTGTGGAAGAATCATGGAAAAGAAGAAGCAACTTGGGAAAGTGAACAAACCATGCGAGATCAGTACCCTCAGTTATTTCGGACTTGATATCAGGTAATTTCGAGGACGAAATTTCTTTTTAGAGGGGGAGAATTGTAATATCCTCATGTATGCCCTAGAAGTTTTGTTTATGTAGTTGTTGTGTATTGAATGGAATGTATATGTTATGTGATAAGAAAAGAAATTGGAAAGAGAATGTTTGTGTATATGTGTTTTGGGAAAGAAAAGAGGGTTTAGAGAAAAGTGTATATTTTGATTATATTGTAATATATATAACATATAAATTGGTCAAATGAAGAGTCAAGGGGGAAGAGATATTTATCTTGTTGAGTATGAAATTACATTAATGGGCTTATAAGAGACAAGAGGCTAGTTAAATGGTTAAGGGTATTAAAGTAATTTTCTTTTGGAAATCACTTGGTGGAGATTTAAGGAGAAATTGACTTTGTTTCTTCATCATTTTCTCTTCTTCTTGATGGTAGTGGCCGGCTCCTCCAAAGACAAAAGAAAACAAGAGAGCTAGAGAGGTGTTTGAAGTTCTAAACTCAAATTGAAGGAAGATTGAAGTGATCAAGTGTTGATTCAAGAAGTTTATAGCCTTGGTAAGTTTTATTTTGGATCTTTTGCTTGTTTGAAATGATGTGTGGATTTGATAGATGATCTAAGAGTGTGTTGCTTGATTTTGTTATACTCAAGTGTGTTTGATTAGTTTAATCTTGGATATTAGGATGAATTGATGAAAGAAGTAAGTTCTTTTCTTTGATTTCTTTATTCTTTTAAAGTGGTATTTGAAGTGAATTAGGGTTTGTTGATTAGTTGATGATAGGTGTTTGTGATGTGTTTTCAAGTGTTAAAATTGGTGTTAAGTTAAGAGTTTAAAAAGGTATTGATGTTGGAAGTGGTGGATGTTGGTTTTAGGGTTTTGGAATGGTTTGTATGTAAATGTGATGTTAATATATTGTTAAAGTGATTATTGTGATGTTTATGTAAGATATGTGTTTATGTCATTGATTGTGTTCATTTGAATGAGATGATTGTTGTGCAAAAAGTGTGGAAATGCAATTGAAAGAGTGTTGGTTTTTGGTTAGGGTTTTGTTCATGAGTGACACGGCCAAAAGCAAAGAGAGACACGGCCAAGTCATGGAAATTTTGGCCGTGTTGGGTTGATTTTTAGGAGACACGGCCGTGTCCCATGCCAGTGTCTGTCACTGCCAAAATTAAGTTGAGAGACACGGCCACAAGCTTGGCCGTGTCCCTCAAATGTGTTGGCTACTGTTTTTATTTTTGTTCTTTTTGTATGGTTTTGATTCTTCAAAGATATTTTTGATACTTAAACATAAACATAAACACTTTAAATATACTTCAAAGATAAGAATGACCTAATCAAATATATGTGGAACATACATTCATTGATGTTGAGATTGTAGCACACATTTGTTGATATTGATGAAACATATGAACAATGTTAGGCTATATGCATTGTGAATGATAATGTGGTATGTACTTTGAAATGTTGTATCAATGATGTTATATGATTAATATGAATTGAGATATTGTTTGATTTGAGGCCATTGTGATTGGCTATGATGATTCAATTGAAAGATATATGGCATGTTTGCCTAATTGATGAGAATTGAGAATGAAATGTAAATGAATTGTGTGGCTAATGTGTTATTCCATTTTCAGAGTTTGTTATTGGTGGCATGCCTAATGATAGTAACAATCTCTTGAAGTTAGGTTGGATTGAATCCTTGAAGCCTAATTGAGATGTTACAACCCTTGAAGCTAAGTTGGGTTGGTTCTTGAAGCCAAGTTGGGTTGATGCTTAGCATGCTTTGCTCCCCTTGAAGCTTGGTTGAACCTAATCCTTGAAGCCTAGTTGGGTATATGATATTGATAAATGTGATAACAAAACCAAAGCATTAACTCTGAAAATTGAATGGCATATTAGTGTGTTTTGGGCCCATGCTTGTCTATGTCTAATGTGAGTCATGAATGATAACTTGATTGATTAATGAAGGATGTGGAAATATGTTGAATTGTGGTATGCTTATATGATTTGTGATAGGCAAAGGATTAATGTTAGCTTTTCACCTATGTTGTTGCTTTTATTAATAAGGTGTGTTGCATTGCATTGCACTAAAGCATAACATTAGCATGATTTGTCTTACTAAGCCCTTGGCTTAGCGCGATAGTGTTTAATCGCGCAGGTGATAGAGTTGATAGAGTTGAACCCGAGAGCTCTTCGAGACCGAGTGAGAGTAGACGTTGAAGAGTTGATTTTGGGAACTTAAAGATCAGAGAAGATTTGCCAATCATGTATAACTCTTTTATATTTTGTAAAGTTTGGTTTATAATGTAAATATATGTATAATTGTAAATATGTATTCAAATGTTTTCATATCGGTAAATATTTTCTAGATTCCGCTGCGTATTAACTAAATATATTTATATACCTATTTTGTTTTATATTACAAATTGATTATTTATTATCTATAATGTATATTGAGAAAGATGATGGTATTATATAAAATGTTCTTGAATGTTATAAGAATCCGTAGCATTCCTATATTCAATACATGTATACTACATTGTGGTGTATGTAGTGTGTATGTATTGGGTGTGGGGGTGTTACAAATATTATCATTCTACATATAAGGAAATCTTAGCATTTAAATATGGAATAAAGAAATTTGAATTTCATCTTCTGGGACATCACTTTTTGGTTATTCTAAATAATACCTCCTTTCCAAGAGCTCTAGAACTTAAATAGAAAACTCTTCCTCTACAATAACTATTGAGATTATAGGAGTGGTTCTCAAACTATGACTACTCTATAGAACACATAAAAGTTTAGTTAAACCAGTTGTATTAATCACTGCCACCAGTTCTCTTCTTGTATCATAATGTACAGAGGATACTTTGGTCCTATTCCAAACTAAGATTGAATAATGAGAAGTTTCCTCTAAGATGTCATTTCACTACACCTGTTGAAATCCAACAGTATGCCATAACTCACATTGCCATTTATCTTGAATACATTCACAACCATTTCAATGTGGATTTAGAGGTCAATGCATTTTATCCAGAATATCCATGGATGTTGGTGTATCATCTCTCTCCCAACAATCCTCAATTTCTAGCTGAATTATGGTTCTTATAGTATATCCCTACATTATTATTATGCTTTGAAGATTTCAGTCTTGGACATGCTAAATTTTTTGAACATTGATGAAAATATTAATTCTCTACCATGGAAATTTCTAAAATGGTATGATCTCATATCCTGGTGGAGAGGTGAACTCTTGAAAATCATTCACAGGAAAAAGCTATGAGAAATGCTAGATGTGGAAGCAAGAAACTATCATGCTATCTTCATCTTCCATAGACCTTATTCTCAATACCCTCAAATAGGATTTCTATGGTCCAGAAATGAAGCATGCCATTGATCAACCTATTATGGCCAATTGTTCAACAATCAATAGAAACAAATAGAATTAAAACTTTATCTTTGTGAACTTAATAATTGTTCTCTTTACATCAAAAATCCTTTGATTTGCACATCAATGGTTCATAAACAAAAATTGGACATGACATGATCAACAACATGCAGAAATGACAATTGAACTTCCTTTCTAACTCACTGGAGAGTATTTTCAGGATAGTTGTTCCTTTGATTTTGAGAAATCAAATGTAACAGGTCCCAGCCCCAGCTCATAGCTAGCACCATAAGATTCTCAGCTATCTCTTCCAGTCCCACCTGCCACTACAAAACTTGGCTCTTCATCAATTTAGAGAAATGTTGTTAGTACACCCACTACTAAACAAGATGTTCAAGATGCTTAACTTTAGAACAAACAACTCAACCCACCTAGCAACCCACTTTTGACATGATTGCCTATGAAAGAAATCTAACGGTGCATTCTTTCTATGAGCCAGATGATGAAGACTATAGAAATATGAATATGTCACCAAGTCACTCTCAATAATTTAGTATGTAAAGCTACAGGGTTGCCCACTTAGTATATCTGTCATAACTAGTCAAAATCACTATACTACTTTTTACTGTTTGTTATAGTATATTGTCTATAATAATTTACACTCTTTTCTGAGTGCTTATACTATGTAAAGTCAGTGTGCTATAAGGACATCTATGATGACCTTAAAATTATCAGATTGTATCCTTCTCTTCTATATAAAGGAACTTGTGTAAATTCAAAAGGATATAGCCAATTAGACTACATCCTCTCTCTAAATAAAACCATATTTTTCTAAAATTTTCATCTTCTTCCTGATTTATTTTCATTATTTTGAGCAAAAATTTTTGTCCCCACTCCTAGTGGAATGGTTCTTATGACTTCAACACTGTTAGGCTTGAGGCCTTAGAGAATTTGGGCCTAAATCCAAATAAATAGAGTTGCCACACGGACGGACTGGGAAAGAAAAGAAATGGGTGAATGACTCGATTCCTAAGGAATCCCTAACCCCTCATTGAGTTTAAAAAGTTGAGTACGTATGGGGAATGTGAGAATGAACTAGCACCCTAATAAAGCCTGGTTTATTGGAACCAGTCTCTTTTTCAGGTCTGAATATTATTAAATTATTAATTATTATAATATTATCCATAATACATGCAATTAAAAGAAATAAAAACCCATTATAAATTAAATAATCAAACAAAACGGGCACCCATACAAGATGAAAACATGCCCTTACAATGTCTAAAGTCCAAAAAAAAGATAAAATAAAATAGGACACCCACCATAGGTGAAAATGTATACCTTACAATAATCTCAAAATCCTTAAAATAAATTAAACTACTAAAACTAAATAAATAAGGCACCCACATAGTGTGGAAACGTGTCTTTTATAATTCCCTTTAAAATTCAAATAAATAAATATAATTCAATTAATTAAAATGAGCAACAAGACAATCAAAATACATATTTCACCATAAAGCATATAACAATATATCAAATAGTAAAAATAAAGGTTATATCACTAAATTAGAGTTGAATTGTAAAATTAGGATTTTTAGAATTTCTATTAATCAAATTAGGGTTTAATATTAGGAATTAAGGCTTTTAACATGTAAATTAAATTAAAATATGCAAATCTAAGGCTTGATGTGCAAACTATATTTAAAACATGTAAAATTAGGGTTTTGAAAAGTGAATTAAAACATAGAGCTAAGATTAAGATGCAACTAAATTTATTGGGTGATTTAGGGCTTAGGGTTTATAAAAATTATGGTGGAATAAGTAATTAATGCCACTGCCTATTTTAATTCCAAGCAAGGGCCTACTGTAAAATGATTTGCAACACCATATAATAATGGAACCAATGCAATAAACCAATTCATATGAGTATACAATTGGACTGAATTAATTAAAAGAAATCAAACCTGCGTTTTGTCAACTCCACCAATTTTAATAAGTTGAACCAAGCCTTTGTTTTGCTTGTTGCCTAGGTCAATTAGCTTTTTGGTTGGAGGCTAGATGATCTAAAGATCACTCTTGGCTACTGTCTCTCTTAGTCTTTTTTTTAACCTATTGCTTTTCAGTTTGCTCAATATGGCCATCTGCCTCTCTCCTTTTTTCCTCCTAATTTCTATTTGTAACGTTTAAATTCAAGTTAACTCTGATAACAATCCTAATCCATTTCCAACACTCAATCATTATTCCAAATTTAAGCTTTTCAAATTAGACCGAACTTGGGTTGACCTCTTTTAATTGGAATCAGACTTGTTTAGGGCCAAAATTAAGGGGTCTATAGTTTTGCCCTATCCTTGAACAATCTTAAATTCATTGAAAGTGTGAAAAGCAATATGTCTTCAAGCTAATCTCGAATGAGGGTGGATTTTGGACCCGTAACCTCTTGGTTTAGGTCCTAGATCCAAAATTTGATTTTGGATTCTGAACTCGAGATTTGGTTTAGGTTTTGGACCCAAAATTTTGGTTTGGGTTCTGGACCAGAAAATTTTGATTTGGGTTCTAGACCTGTGGATTTGTT
This sequence comes from Garcia nutans, assembly GCA_947685225.1. NCBI lineage: Eukaryota > Viridiplantae > Streptophyta > Magnoliopsida > Malpighiales > Euphorbiaceae > Garcia > Garcia nutans. The sequence goes on from CANTUV010000013.1 coordinate 35,637,179, forward strand.
TTGGGTTCTGGGCCTGTGGATTAGTTTTAGGTTATAGACATGTGAATTGATTTGGGTTCTAGACCCGTGATTTAATTTGAGTAATGGACTTGTGCATTTATTTTGGGTTCTAGACCCATAGATTAATTTTAGGTTCTAAATCCATGAATTAATTTTGGGTTCTGGACCTGTGGATTTATTTTGGGTTCTAGACCCGAGGATTTATTTTAGGTTCTGGACCCGTGAATTGATTTGCATTCTAGACCGTAATTTATTTTAGGTTCTGGACTGGTGGATTTGGTTTAGGTTCTGGACCCATTAATTGGTTTAGGTTCTAAACCCATTGATTGGTTTGGGTTTTGGACCCATAAATTTGGTTTGCATTCTAGAGTCATGAATTATTTTGGGTTATGGACTTGTGGATTGGTTTGGGTTCTAGACCCATGAATTGGTTTGGATTCTGGACCCGTGAATTACATCGACTCAAGCTTTTCTAGCTTGATTGACCTTATGTCATTTGAGAGTTTTGTCTTTCTTCTAGCCATCAACTTCAGCTCTTCTAGCTTGACTGAGCTTCTGTCAGTTAAGAGTTTTGGCTTTCTTCTATCCATCAACTTCATCTCTTCTACCTTGATTGACCTTCTATCATTAGTTTGAGTTATGGCTTTCTTCTAGCCATTAATTTCAGCTCTTCTAGCTTGACTGACCTTCTATCATTTGTATCTTCATTCATTTGAGAGTTCTGGCTTTCTTCTAGCTACTTGTTCTATTCTTTAATGGATTTCATTTTACAAAAAATTTGGCTATTTTTTAGCCCTTTAGCCCTTATATCCTCTCTTTTCTCCCTGCATTACAGAATATTGAAAGGGAGTCTGAAAATATTTAGTACATGCATAAAATTAAAAATTAAAAGGAGAAGCTTTGCCCCTGTGTAGGCGCAAACTGATGATTTTGTACCCATTAGACTTCAACTGATACTTTTGTCTTATTCTTTGCGCAAGCATGCATCTCCATTTTTTTAAAGTGATTAGATCTTTCTCAAGTAATGGGCCTTTCATGCCTCCTGATGCTTTGTCTACTTCTCATCATTTGCTTCAAGAGTATTGGCTGCTTAAATAATAGATAACAAAAATACAATGTGACATGCTCATGTATGCGTATATGCATGATGCATAAGTGATACTTACAGTGGTTCTATGGACTGACTGACTAAGGCAATAGGCTGAAGCACTCCCCTTGGTACCTTCAGGATATTCATGTAGACCTTGCATCAAGTGATGTCACATTCATAATTTCATCTTCAAGATATAGAAAACATGAGTAGTGGGGCCTCAAATAGGATAGTTAGAGATACATGAGACATCTATTTCAAACCATGATTTAGCACATTAGTTGGTAGCTTCCTCATAACCTTAAAAACAATTTCTTCATTAGCCTACTTTTACCCAATATGTCATTTAAGGTTCGATAGTGCAACGTACTTCCCTAAGCTTAGAGGCTCATATGACAAGAAAATATTTTTTTTGAAATTAATTTTAATTTTAAAATCAAATGTTAGCTTTGCCAAATCAGTATCAATATACCTCAGGACTTGGTCTTTCAAATTAACACATCTATAACATCATAACCCTAGTTATTGTACTAAATTTGGGAACCATTTCCATTTGATTAAGAACTGTTACACTTCAGATAGACACATACACATTACTTGGCCAAATGTCTTATTAAGTTTAAATATTGTTTATCTCATATGCATGCTTTTTCAAACAATCTTCACTAATAGAATCCACCTACCAAGAAAGATCAACATGTCTTTAATAGACTTGAAATGGGGTCTATATGGGATATAGTTTAAGTGAAGGCCATTTGTAAATTAGAGTTGATGTGACACTACTAACAGATCTGAACACCGAAAAACTTTATATTAGAGCCATAGGAGCATTCTTAAACTCTGGGCATCTTGTTATCTTGCTTCATGAAATATAGATTGAATGTTCTTCCATCTTATGAGCAGAAATTTGGATCTGATCTGACTAGGATAAACTTATTTTCCTTTTGTAAAAACTCAAGACCTTTTTTTTTGCTATTTGGGCTCTCTCCTTTTTTTTTTTGGACATGGCATTTCATCATTGCACTCTTTTCCTCTTTTGGAATATCAAATCTAGGGCTTTCAAGATTGGAGCTATGTTGGATGAAAGATGATCTTTCTCCTATTTCTCTGGTTTAGCTGAGTCCCTAGTTGGGCTGGACCGATTCAAGTCAAGTTCTTTTCGCAGGATAAGTGGAAGTCTTCTGCTGTTTTAGGTAAAAAGAACTATGTTAGCTTTTTGAACCACCCTTTCTAGTTTTCAAAACTAGAGAGTTGCTCTAATTTTTTCCTAGGTTGCCCTTTCAGGTTTTCAACCTAGTGAGTTACTTCCTTTCTTATTCTTTTGATCTTGATTTTTTTTTTGTTTTTTTTTTTTTTGCTTTTTTTGGGTCCTAATTCTAAGAAAATCATCATGTTTGTACTATCTTGTGCTTCTGACTATGGAGGAGTATGAGTCTACTCTAATGAGGATGGATTCTTTCATTGCCCAAATGCCATCTCAATGATGAAATAGATTTGAGATATTATGTCTAGTTTAGGTAAACTTCAACTATCCTTATGGTCTTGACTAAATATCATTTTCTTTGATCTTTTTTCTTCTTGGTAGCTCATTGATTATCAGACTTGTTATAAGAGTCACACTAGCTTAGGGTAGGTTATCAGAGTTTACAAGCCAATAAAAAGCAAGCTAAAATCTCATGAAGGCTTAAAAGGACAAACTATGGATTGATTTTAATAGAGTAGATACTAGTTGTTGGCTCACCAAATAATACCTAGATCATCTCTCTCTTAAATAAGCAGAGTTCAATTTCGCCTCAAAAGTTCGTCAAAAGATCAACGAGAATCGAGACACATGTAATTATGCAGGAGTCCTCTCTAAGTAAGCATACACAACTCAATGCTATAGAACAATTCTCTCACCTACTAAAGTCATTCGTATCATGATACATAGATACACTAATTTATGAATATCAAGCTAGATTCATTATCAGTTGAGCATCAAAATGAGCAAAAATCAACAAAATCATAAATGTGACCAAAGTAATTTATTTAAACAATCTTAATTTGAAAAACATAATTGTTTTAAAGAAATAAGAAAGAAAATACGACGAGCATCAATCAAGCCAAGGGAAGTTTGTTGAGCTGAGTTTTTCTCTTTTCACATCTTCTACACTCTCATCTTGAAAAGATGATAAAATAAAATCTTCCTTCTAGCCTTCCCCTACCACGAAGGTTGCTGGTGGAGGTACTCTGTTGAACTTAGGTAAAGGGTTATCCTTTTTGCTAGGTTTGTTGGGTTCAGGCAACTTTTCACTATCAATCAGATTTTGAATCTCGTGTCTTAACCATATGCAATTATTTATTTCATGCCCTTGTGTTTGATAAAATTGACAGAAGGCCTTGGTTTCAAAGTTCAATGGTAGAGGATTTGTTAATGGTCGAGGAGCCAGTGACTGTAATAGCCCTTGCTTCTGCAGCTTATTGAAAATCTAGGGTAAAGGTCTCCCTAGATCTGAAAATTGCCTCCTATTTTCTTGGCCAATAGTTGCATTAACATCCATTTCTTTTTATATACTCTGACTGTCAGATTGGTAATTTCCTTTTTCATTACTTCTTCCAGAAAAGTGATTCTTCTCCCATTCCCACTCTTTTATTTGCAAGTCAACTTGGAGAAGATCTTTTAGATCTTTGATAAGGGTGTGAGGCAGCCTCTCACAGAAGTTGGGCAGGACACCTCTCATTATCATTCTAATCTAGTCAGATTCATTGGGCATCTTTTTTAGAAGAGTGGCCTTGTTCCTCCACCCCTTCACATAGTCAACAAAACTCTCATTTTATTTTTGCCTAATAGTTTCTACCTCTATCAGGGTCAATTCGAGTTTAACTTCGAGTTTAACATTGTACCCATATTATTGAATGAAGGCCTTGTATAGCAAATTCCAGTCCTTTTAGGTGCTCTTCTCTAAGATATTAAACCAATTTTGCATAACAAGATCCAGAGATAGAATGAAGTATGACAGGGTTTTAGCCTTGGTAGCTCTAGCAAATTGCATGGCAGTGATGTACTGCTTGACATGTAAGTGTGAATTTTAGTTCTGTCAGACTTAAAAAATGGAGGCATCTTAAACTTGTAAGGAATTTCTTCATTGTCTTCAAATAGCTTATCCACCTCCGACACTTTTTTAGTCTTCAGTTTCTTTTCAAACTTCTTTTCTAAGTCAGCAATCATCTTCTCAACATCAGCAGATTCAGTCTTCTCCACCTTCCTTTTTTTTTTCTTATTATCATGTTTGTCTTAAAAGTAATAGTCCAAGTTATAATCATTAATTACCACGTTCTCATTAAAGGCTACCTCTCCTACCTTAGCCTTCCCTTTGTCTTTCTACTTCTTAGTACTAGCAGACGCTTCAACATTATTACTTTTTAGTAGTGCAGCTAACTGAATTCTCACCACCTCAGCCATGATCCCCTTTAGTTTTTCCATTTTTGAGTTAGGCTTCATTCACCAGGTTCTGAACTTGCTCAAGATCCATTAGTTTTGGTACATAGTTGACTGAATTCTCATTAAATTTTGGATCGCTGACGTAAGACGGGTTATCGTAAGTCCTTGAACTACTGTATTACAGGTCTATGAGCCATAAAGGATCAATACAAATGTATTGCAATGTATGTATGCATGTGTAGTAAACAAGCAAATATAATCAGGGCATCCTTTTCAACCTTATACCTCCCACACATGAATGGTAAGTCCATTTTCCTAGGTATTATGGTCAACAAAAGTATTAATAGGGGATAATCTTGTTTTTGAGTCACTCGGACGAAATAACCAATAGTTATTTTTTTCAAAATTGAAGTCAGTTTATGATAATTTCCACCAATTAAGCCTTAATCCATTGGGTCCACTGAAACAATCAAGCGGCATTTTCTGTCATATCTTGGATTAAAGCTAAATTAATAGGTTTATCATAAATATACTTCTTACTTAAAAAAACAATTAATAGTTTATGCCATAAACAAGCCTATACATGACATGTCTTGTTATAAAAGGGCCATAATTGATTTTAATATTCCATAATTGACCTAACTAATTGAAAGCTCGTTTAAAAATATTTTTTTTAAAAATGGTCCCTAAAGTGAAAAATAATTTTGGACCCATTTTGAAAACACTTTAAAGCCCATTGCAAAAAAAGTTTATTTCAAAAATTAATTTTGAGCTTCATACTTCGGCCACAGGAAAGCAATTGTTGACCATGTTTTGTTGAAAAGATTTGAAAAAAGTTTTGAAAATGATTTTAGGCTTTGGGTTTAAAAGAACTTTTGGACCATAAATGATTTTGGGCTTTGGGCTTAAAAGAACTTTTGGACCATAAAATAATTTTGAGCTTTGGGCTTAAAAGAACTTTTAGACCATAAAAATATTTTTGGGCTCATATCATAATGAGGTCATATTAGGAAAGGACAACCCAAATGAGCCATAACTACGGCCAAAACATGTTAATCATAGTCAAGCAACAAGCAATTAGGGTAAACCTAAGGAAAGTGACTAGGCCAACTATTTGGGCTTTAGTCTTTGGGTTAAAAAAGGCTTAGGTTCCCATAACAAATATATACCAAAAGGTACAAGCTATGAGTGGTTATGCAGTTTTGGATCTCCATACCTTGAGTGAAAGTATGATATCACTTACACATAAGCATCTTAACTCACACACATAATGCAGATCTAAAATCATGCAATGAATAATACTATAATAATAAAGAATAAAATAATATAAAGACCAATGGAATCAACTTCTCTTATTTCCAGTAGAGTCGCCACTGTGAGCAAGAATTTTTGCCCCCACTCCCGGTGAAATGATTCTTATAACTTCGGCACTGTTAGGCTTGGGGCCTTAGAGAACACGGGCCTAAACCCAAAGAAATAGAGTCGCCACCCTGATGGACCAAAATGAAAAAGAAAGAGGTGGATGACTTAATTCCTAAGGAATCCTCAACCCCCTATTGGGTTTGAAAAGTTGGGTACACATGAAAAAAGTAAGAATGACCCAACATTCCCATAGTGTCTGGTTTATTGGAACCGGCCTCTTTTTCAGGTCTAAATATTATTAAATTCTTAATTATTATAATATTATCCATAATATATGTAATTAAAAGAAATAAACATCCATTTTAAATTAAACAATCAAACAAAATAGGCACCCATATAAGATGAAAATATGCTCTTACAATGTCCAAAGTCCACAAAAAAAAGGTAAAATAAAATAGGACACCCACTGTAGACCATTAATTTTTGACCCAATCCGGTTCAATATGTTTTATTTAGTCCATAATGATTTTTGTTGTCTAATTAGTCCAAAATAATTTTAATTAAATAGTTTTTACTTTATTATCTAATTTTTATTAATAAAAAATAAAAATAAACAAATAAAAGTCAAAAAATAAAAATAAAAATAAAAGTCAGAGTCGGAAAAATCGGCGACGAAAAAACGTCGCGCGGGCCCGTGGGCATTTCGCCTGCAGGAAAATATCCTGCGGGCGAGTCGCCCGCAGGCCCACCGAGATCCCACTGCCGCAGTTTTCTGTGGTTGAATTTTTTCGCCAGCGTATTTTTTCCTGCTGCAATTTTTTTCAGCAGCGCAATTTTTTCCAACGCAAAATTTTCGAAACATAATTTTATTAGGTTTTGGTTTCCTTTTCTTATTTATATTACTTGCCGTGAATAATAAGGAATATACATTGAAAGACCTCTATAAATAAGGACCAAAGGCAACCAAATTGGGAGAGGAAAATTTTCACAGTAGCTTTGAGAATTTGAATCCGAAAGTGAAGTGGAAAAGCAATAATTGAATTCAATTGATTTTTAAGGAGCAGAAACACGATTTAAGCAATTCAAAGGCAAAAAAGGTTTGTCTTTGGAGCTTGTTCATCCAAAAAGAATTATTTTTGGAAGAATCATAAAAAAAAGGTATGTGTTAAATTCTTTGTTTTATTTATACAGTAGCTAAATTTTCCTTTGTTCTTTTAATTCAAAATCCCAGAATTCAATCTACCTTTTTGTTCAAAGTTAAAAACATTAATCCGTTGCTTTATTTCCTAAAGAATTTAAAGTTATTAATTTTATTTCTTCAAAACCCCAAAACTCCAATTTACTTTCCAAATTATGTAAACTCTTAAAACATATAATGTTTCTTATAAAAAACCCTAAATTACTTTTTCCAATTATATAAATCTTTTTTATAAAAACTTTAATTTGTTTGGTTTAAACTTATAAAATCTCATGAAATCATGAAATTATTTTTTTAAATCCTAATTCAAATTCATCACCCGAGACCCAAATTCTAAAACCCTAAAATCCAAAATTCAACTTTTAAGCCTAAAGTAGTAAACCCTAACCCTTTAAAACTTTAAACCCTAATTTTTCTAAGCTCTAATCCTTTAAAACATTAAAAACCATAAAAACACAAATACTTTAAATTTACACAGTAGCTTGAAATCATCATTTAAAACCATGAATCAAAAAGTATTTTAAAGTGTCTAAAACCCTAGTTTCATGATTTCACCACTCAAATATTAATTTAGTTAATCAAAGAGTCTTACCAACCTTTTAAAACATAAAACCCTAATCTATTTTAATTCCATAAAAAGTCACAGTAGCTATAATTGGACTTTTATTTTCTTTATTTAATTCTATACTTGATTATGCTTTGATTTATCTCTTATTCTTTAATTTATTTAATTTCAATACTTGATTTATTTAATTTATCATGGATGAATGTTTATTTTATATTTTGATTAATAGCTTTGATGAATGATTTAATTATGATGAATGATTATTTATTCTTATCAATTAATTTAGATTTCCAAAAGTTGTAAGAGGTATATTTCCACTTGGTGGGTGACTCATTAGTTAAACATCATATAATTTAATTTTCTTTTCTATTTTAGAACCTATGTAAAGGGCATGTTTCTACCTTTTGGTGGGTGTCCTATCTAGGCATGTGATGTAAGGACATGTTTTCATCTTTGGATGGGTGTCCATTTATTTGCTTTGTTTGGACATTACTTTGATTTTAATATAATGATGATTTCTTTTAATTATTGTGTGTAGTATGGATAATATTGTTATATTTAAGAATTTTATAATGTTAAGACCTATAAAGGAGGCCGGTTCCAATGAACCGGGCGTTGTGGGGGCTGGGCCATTTCTCACCATCCCCACACGTACCCAACTTTTCGAACCCATTAGGGGGTTGGGGATTCCTTAGAAATCGAGTCATCCACCCCTTTCTTTTTCCCGGCCCGTCCGTGTGGCGACTTCATTTTCTCCAAACTTAGGTCCGTGTTCTCTAAGGCCCCGAGCCTAAACAGTACCGAAGTCGCAAGAACCATTCCACCGGGAGTGGGGGCGAAAATCCCCGCTCACAGTGGCGACTCCACTGGGGATAAGAGAAGTTGATTCCATTGGTCTTTATATTATATTATTGTTTCTTATAACGATATTATCTATTACATCATCTTAGATTGCATCATGTGCGTGAGTTAGGACGCCCGTATTACCCGTGTTATGTTATGTAAGGGATACCATACTTTCACTCAAGGTATGGAGATCGAGCATGGCATAACCACTCATAGCCTCGTACCATTTGGTATATACTTGCTATGGGAACCTAAGCCTTTTTAACCCAAAGACTAAAGCTCATGTAATTGGCCTAGTTACTTTCCTTAGGTTTTACCCCAAATGCATGTTGTTTGACTATGGTTAGTTTATCTTAGTCTAAATCATGGCTTATTTGGTTTGTTCTTTTTCTAATATGGCTCAAGTACATTTGCAAGCTAAAAATAAATTTTTCTTTAAATTTCAAAAGACCAAAGCTATTTTTCAAAATTTTTCAAGATGGTCTTTGGACATAAGACTTTTCTAAAAACAAATCAAAAATTCTTTGGCCCATGGCCCAAATACTAAGCCCAAAATCCATTTTTCTAAAACCTTTTACAATGGGCTTAGAAACAAAACTATTTTCACCCAACCTTTTCTTATAAAGAGCTTGCAAAAATATTTAGGTCAATTATGAAATACCAAAAATCAATTGTGGGCCTAGTTTATACTAAGAATAAATTAACCATGGGCTTGTTTTTGGCATGAACCATTAGTTACCTTTTTTCAAATGAGAAATCTATTTATAATAAACCTCTTAATTTCATTTTAATCCAACATAGTATAAAAGCTACTTTAGTAGGTTGAATGGATTAAAACCTAATTAATGGGAATTATCATGGATTGATTTCCATTTTCGAAAATATAACTATTGGTTAAAACGTCCGAGGGAATTATTCAAAAGCAAGATACCCCATATTGGTATTTTGTTAACCATATACCTAGGAAAAGAGACTCGCCATTCATGTGTGGATGTTATAAGGTTGGAAGGAATATCATATTTATCCTTATTTATTGATTTGTTTGTGCATACATACATACATACATGCATACATTTGCATCTCATATCATTGATCCTCTCTGGCTCAAAGCCCTGGATTATGATAGTTCTAAAGCTTACAAAAATCTGACCTACGCCGGAGATGAAGTATCTAGCAACGACTCAATCACTTGCTCACCTAAAACGATGGAGCCCGAACAAATTCAAAGGATGGTGGATGAAGCCCTCAATGCCAAGATGGAAGAAATCAGAGAGGCCTTAGCTGAGACCATGAAGAACCAGTTGACTGCAATCTTAGAGAACCATGCTGAAGCGCCTGCTAGCACTAAGAGACCAAAGGACAAAGGGAAGACCAAAGTTAGTGAAGTGGTTTTTGATGATGAAAAGGTGATCATTGACAATGATGATGATTGGGCTCAATACTACCAAGTTGTTCAAGAGAAGGAGAAAGAACCAAAGGTTGGTGAGAAAGCAACTATCGAAGAGACTGAGACATCCGATGTTGAAAAGATGATTACTGATTTGGAAAAGAAATTTGAGAAGAAACTGAAAACTAAAGAAATTTCCGAAGTTGACAAATTATTCGAACAAGATGAAGAGGTCCCTTATAAGTTCAAGATGCCTTCATTTGCTAACTACAATGGCACCGAAAATCCTCATCTCCATGTGAAGCAGTATATCACTACAATGCAGTCTGCTCGAGCTACTAAGGCTCAAACCCTAAAGTACTTTATGCTATCATTGGATCCTGTTGTCCAAAATTGGTTCAATACCTTAGATGATGGAACACAAAAGAGTTGGAATCTACTTTACAAAGCCTTCATCCAACAATATGGATATAATGTTGAGCTAGAAGTTACCTTGATGGAAGTGGAGTCCATTAGGCAATGGCCGAATGAGAATTTTGTGGACTATGTGAAAAGGTGGAGAAACAAGGTCACTTTGCTCAAGAAGAGGCCCGATGAATCTGATCAAATAAGGATGATCGTGAGAGGTGTCCTGCCCAATCTCCATGAAAGGATGTCTCACACCCTTATAAGGGATTTCAAAGATCTTCTCCAAGCTGGTTTGCAAATTGAAGAATGGGAAAGGGAGAAAGCCGCTTTGCAACAAAAAGGAACGAGAAAGAGAGCTATCAACCTGGTAGCCAAAGCACACAAAAGAAGTTGATGTTAATGTGACCGGTCAAGGGAATAAAAGATAATTCTCAGATTTGGGGAAGCCTCTATCTTGGGTTTTTAGCAAGCTGCAAAAGAAAGGGTTGTTACAACCATTAGCTCCTCGACCTTTACATAATCCATTACCACCAAACTTCAACGCCGAGGCCTTCTGTCAATTTCATCAAATGCGAGGACATGAAATAGATAAATGTGCTCGTCTAAGGCATGAGATCCAAGACCTAATCGATAGTGGCAAGCTACCCGAGCCAGATAAGCCCAATACCAAGAATAACTCTTTGCCTAAATTTGGAAAGTGCCTCCACCAGCAACCTTCATGGTGGGAAAAGGATTGGAAGAAGATTTTGTTTTATCATCCTTTCAAGATGGAAATATTGAAGATGTGAAGGGAAAAGAAGCCTAACTCAATGGACTTTCCTTAGCTTGAATGTTGCTTTTCAATTTTACTTTCTTTAATTGGAACTATCGTGTTTTTCAAATTTAAAGTTGCTTGAATAAATTAGTTTCATCAAAATTTTTGTTGGTCTTTGTTCATTTTGATGCTCAACTAATGAGGAATCTAGCTTGATAATTCATGAATTAATATATTTATGCATCATGACTTGAATGACTTTACTAGATGAGGGAATTGCTCTATAGCATTGAGTTGTGTATGCTTACTTAGAGAGAGCTCCTGCATAATTACCTTTATCAAGGTTCTAGTCGGTCTTAGAACATGCTTTGACAAGCTTTCGATTCGAAATTGAACTCTGCTTATTTAAGAGAGAAATGATCTAGGCATTGTTTGGTTAGCCAACAACTAGTATCCACCCAATTAAATATCAATCCCTAGTTGTCCCTTTGAGCCTTCATAAAATTTTAGCTTTCATTTCATTGGTTTACAAGCCCCAATTAACCTACCCTGAGCTGTTGTGATACTTTTGACAAATCTTATGATCACTAAGGTGAAGAGGCAAGAAGATAAAAAAAAAGGGAATGCAAAGCCAAGACCATAAGGGTAGTTGATGTTTTCAAGACCATAAGGGTAGTTAAAGTTTTCAAGACCATAAAGGTAGTTGAAGTTTTCCTAATATCTCCAATATATCAACATCAACATCAGAGTAACAAATGATTTATCCCTATTAAAGAAGATTTATGTTACTCCACTTACCCATTATTGGAAGCCCAAGTTAGTACAAACAAGACAACTCTTTTAGAGCTAGAAACAAAAAAAGAGAGAGAGAGAGAGAAGAAAACAAAACAAAAAAAGACAAAAGAAAAGAAAAGGAAAAGGAAAAAAAGAAAAGAAAAGAAAACCTAAAAAGGCGATTCAAAAAGCCAACTGAGTTCTCTTTTACCTAAGACAACAAAAGGCTTCCATTTGGTTTATAAGGACGGTTTGACTTGAATTGGTCCAACCCAACTAAAGATTCGATCAAAATCAAAGGAAAAGGAGAAAGACCATTCAGTTCTTGAAAGTTCTGCACTTGACAGTCCTATAAGGAAGAAGAACAAAATGATAAAATGCTCAAAGAAAGGGAAGAGTAAGAAAAATAAAAAGAAAGAAAAGGGAGAAGAAGAAAAGAAATGAATTTGAGTACCAGACTTTTTGCAAGGGCAAAGACTGTCCTAATCAAGATCCAGATTAATGCCGATAAGATAGAAGGAATTTGGAGTCTAGAAAGATTGTTCCCAACTGTCTAAAGTTTCAACAAGAAATTTGTAGTGTGAGGGTTTGTCCATTGTGTCACACCAGCTCCAATCTCAAAATGGCCTTCTCTTAAACCTGTGTCCCTTATAGACCCCATTTCAAGCCTATCAAAGACATGTTGATCTCTCTTGGTAGGTAGAGTCTATTAGTGGAGATAGTTTGGATAAGCATGCATATGAGAATATTTAAACTCAAATGAGACCTTTGGCTAAGTAATGTGTATGTGCCTATCTGAAGTGCAACAGTTCTTGCTTAAATAGAAATGATTCCCAAGTTTAGTACGGTAACTAGGGTTATCATGTTATAGATATGTTAATTTGGAAAAATCAAGTCCTGAGGTACATTGACATTAATTTGGCAAATCCAACATTTGTTTTCAAAATCAAAATTCAAAAAAAAAGTGTTTTGTCATACAAAGCCTTCGAGCTAAGGGAGGTCTGTTGAAATGATTATTGGCAAGGTCATGAAGAAGCTATCAGCCGACATGCTGAAAAATAGTTTGAAAAGGATGTATCCCTGACTCTACTATTAGGGGTCTCCACCACTCATGTTCTCAACATCTAGAAGATAAAAGCCACAAATACAAAGCTTTCAATCATTCCAATGCAAGACTTGAATAAGCGTTAAAAAGGAACCAATAAGAACATTTCTGATGATCGCCTCGGTCTGTGAGTCGATGGAACAACTGTAAGTATTATTCATGCATATCATGCATACATGAGCATATCACATTGCACTTTCTTGTCTTGTATTGTCTATTCTTTATCTAAGTGAACAGCAAACACTCTGTGAAGTGAAGAATCAAAAGAAGATGTCAAACCAGGGGGCATGGAAAGCCCATTGCTTGAGAAAGATCCAGTAATTTTGCAAAGAGAAGAAATACGTGCTTGTGTCAAGAACTGGACAAGAAAAACATCAATCAAAGCTTGCATGGATGAAATCTTTGGTTTGAGCCTACACAGGGGCAACGTTTCTCCTTTTTCAATTTTTTGAGTTTATACCAAATATTTTTAAACTCACTTGCAAATATTTCGCCACGCAGGGGGCAGGAGAAGATATGAGAGCCAACTAAAAATAGCTGAATTTTTGCAAAAAGGAAGAACAAAAGAATGGAACATTAGAACTCTCAAAAGAATGAAGATGCAAAAGACAAAAGATTAATCCAGCTAAAAAAGCTGAAGCCATGGTAAAGACCCGACCTCCAATGGATAAAGACCCATGTTTCAAGGGTAAAGACCCAATCTCAAAGGATGAAGATCCATTTGCAAGGGTGAAGACCCGATGTCAAAAGATGAAGATTCATTTTCAAGGATGAAGACCCGATCTCAAAGGATGAAGATCCATTTTGAGGATGAAAAACCACAATGCATAGAATAACCGAAGCAGTCAGATTTCTCAAATGATAAAAGGTCAGTCAAACTCAATCTTGGGTCCAAGCACCCATTCTCGGGTCCAAGTACCCAAATCAAATCTAATCTCGGGTCCAAGTACCCAAATTAAATCAAAATCAATTCAAATCTCAAGTCAAAGTACCCAGTTTAGGATCGAGTATCCAAATCCAGTTTAGGATCGAGTATCCAGATCAAGTTAGGATCGAGTATCCCAATCCAATTTAGGGTCAAGTATCCAAATCAGATTTAGGATCGAGTATCCAAATCCAGTTTAGGATCGAGTATCCAAATCCAGTTAGGATCAAGTATCCGAGTCAAGTTTAGGATCGAGTATCCAAATCTAGCTTAGGATCGAGTGTCCAAATCCAATTAGGATCGAGTATCCAAACCCAATTTTGGATCGAGTATCCAAGTCCAGTTAGGATCGATTATCCCAATCCAGTTAGGATCGAGTATCCAAGTCCAGTTAGGATCGAGTATCCAAATCCAGTTAGGATCAAGTATCCCAATCCAGTTTAGGATCGAGTATCCAAAGCCAATTTAGGATCGAGTATCCAAATCCATTTAGGATCGAGTATCCAAATCCAGTTTAGGATCGAGTATCCCAATCTAGTTAGGATCGAGTATCCAAATCCAATTTAGGATCGAGTATCCAAATCTAGTTTAGGATCGAGTATCCAAATCAGATTTCAGATCGAGTATTCAAATCCAGTTAGGATCGAGTATCCCAATCAAGTTTAGGATCGAGTATCCGAATCCAAGTTAGGATCGAGTATCCAAATCAGGTTAGGATCGAGTATCCCAATCCAATTTAGGATCGAGTATCCAAATCCAGTTAGGATCAAGTATCCGAATCCAGTTTAGGATCGAGTATCCAAATCCAAATAGGATCGAGTATCCAAGTCCAGTTTAGGATCGAGTGTCCAAATCTCTCGGGTCCAGAACCCAAAACCTCAAAAATTAAATCTTATTACTTTTCACTCTCTTTTACTAAGGTTTCAGATCATTCAAGCAGTGGGCAAACTGTAGACCCTTAATTTTTGACCCAATCCGGTTAAATATGTTTTATTTAGTCCATAATAATTTTTGTTTTCTAATTGGTCCAAAATAATTTTAATTAAATAGTTTTTACTTTATTATCTAATTTTTATTAATAAAAAATAAAAATAAACAAATAAAAGTCAAAAAATAAAAATAAACAAATAAAAGTCAAAAAATAAAAATAAAAATAAAAATCAGAGTCGGAAAAATTGGCGACGAAAAAATCGTCGCGCGGGCCCGTAGGCATTTCGCCAGCAGGAATTTCCTGCGGGCGAAACAGCCCAAGCTATTTCCCCCGCAGGAAATTCCTGCGGGCGAAATAGCTTTTCTATTTCACTTGCAGGATTTTCATGCGAACTAAATAGATTTTCTATTTCGCCCGCAGGAAAATCCTAAGGGCGAAATGCTCGCCCGCAAGCCCACCGAGATCCCACTGCCGCAGTTTCCTGCGGCAGAATTTTTTTGCTAGGGCATTTTTTCCTGCGGCAATTTTTTTCAGCAGCGCAATATTTTTTGACGCAAAATTTCTGAAACCTAATTTTATTAGGTTTTGGTTTCCTTTTCTTATTTATATTACTTGCCGTGAATAATAAGGAATATACATAGAAAGACCTCTATAAATAAGGACCAAAGGCAACCAAATTGGGAGAGGAAAAATTTCACAGTAGCTTTGAGAATTTGAATCCGAAAGTGAAGTAGAAAAGCAATAATTGAATTCAATTGATTTTTAAGGAGCAGAAACACGATTTAAGCAATTCAAAGGCAAAAAAGGCTTGTCTTTGGAGCTTGTTCATCCAAGAAGAATTATTTTTGGAGGAATCATAAAAAAAAATATGTATTAAATTCTTTATTTTTTTTTATACAGTAGCTAAATTTTCCTTTTTAATTCAAAAATCCCAGAATTCAATCCACCTTTTTGTTCAAAGTTAAAAACATTAATTCGTTGCTTTATTTCCCAAAGAATTTAAAGTTATTAATTTTATTTCTTCAAAACCCCAAAACTCCAATTTACTTTCCAAATTATGTAAACTCTTAAAACATATTCTGTTTCTTATAAAAAACCCTAAAATACTTTTTCCAATTATATAAACCTTTTTTATAAAAACTTTAATTTGTTTGGTTTAAACTTATAAAATCTCATGAAATCATCAAATTGTTTTTTTAAAACCCTAATTCAAATTCATCACCCGAGACCCAAATTCTAAAACCCTAAAATCCAAAATTCAACTTTTAAACCTAAAGTAGTAAACCCTAACCCTTTAAAACTTTAAACCCTAATTTTTCTAAGCTCTAATCCTTTAAAACATTAAAAACCATAAAAACACAAATACTTTAAATTTACACAGTAGCTTGAAATCATCATTTAAAATCATGAATCAAAAGTATTTTAAAGTGTCTAAAACCCTAGTTTCATGATTTCACCATTCAAATATTAATTTAGTTAATCAAAGAGTCTTACCAACCTTTTAAAACATAAAACCCTAATCTATTTTAATTCCATAAAAAGTCACAGTTGCTATAATTGGACTTTTATTTTCTTTATTTAATTATATACTTGATTATGCTTTGATTTATCTCTTATGCTTTAATTTATTTAATTTCAATACTTAATTTATTTAATTTATCATGGATGGATGTTTATTTTATATTTTGATTAATAGCTTTGATGAATGATTTATTTATGATGAATGATTATTTATTCTTATCAATTAATTTAGATTTCCAAATGTTGTAAGAGGTATATTTCCACTTGGTGGGTGCCTCATTAGTTAAACATCATGTAATTTAATTTGCTTTTCTATTTTAGAACCTATGTAAAGGGCATGTTTCTACCTTTTAGTGGGTGTCCTATCTAGGCATGTGATGTAAGGACATGTTTCTATCCTTGGATGGGTGTCTATTTATTTGCTTTGTTTGGACATTACTTTGATTTTAATATAATGATGATTTCTTTTAATTATTGTGTGTAGTATGGATAATATTGTTATATTTAAGAATTTTATAATGTTAAGACCTGTAAAGGAGGCCGGATCCAATGAACCGAGCGTTGTGGGGGTGTTGGGTCATTTCTCACCTTCCCACGCGTATCCGACTTTCCGAACCCATTAGGGGGTTGGGGATTCCTTAGGAATCGAGTCATCCACCCCTTTCTTTTTCCCGGCCTGTCTGGGAGGTGACTCCATTTTCTCCGGACTTAGGTCCGTGTTCTCTAAGGCCCCGAGCCTAAACAGTGTCGAAGTCACAAGAACCATTCTACCGGGAGTGGGGGCGAAAATCCCCGCTCACACCCACCATATGTGGAAACATGTTTCTTACAATGATATCAAAATCCTTAAAATAAATTAAACTACTAAAACTAAATAAATAAGGCACCCACATAGTGTGAAAACATGCCTTTTATAATTTCCTTTAAAATCTAAATAAATAAATATAATTCAATTAATTAAAATGAGCAACAAGATAATCAAAATACATCTTTCACCATAAAGTATATAACAATAAATCAAATAATCAAAATAAAGGTTATATCACTAAATTAGGGTTGAATTGTAAAATTAAGGTTTTTAGAATTTCTATTTATCAAATTAGGGTTTAATATTAGGAATTAGTGCTTTTTAAGATGTAATTTAAACTAAAATATGTAAATCTAAGGCTTGATGTGCAAACTATATTTAAAACATGTAAAAAAAGATTTTGAAAAGTGAATTAAAACACACGAGCTAAGATTAAGATGCAACTAAAGTTTATTGGGTGATTTAGGGCTTAGGGTTTATAAAAATTATGGCGGAATAAGCAATTGATACCACTGCCTATTTTAATTTTGAGCAAGGGCCTGCTGTAAATGATTTGCAACACCGCATATTAATGGAACCAATGCAATAAACCAATTCGTAAGAGTATACAATTAGACTGAATTAATTAAAAAGAAATCAAACCTACATTTTATCAACTCCACCAATTTTAATAAGTTAAACCAAGCCATTGTTTTGCTTGCTGCCTGGGTCAATTAACTTTTTGGTTGGAGGCTGGATGATTTGAAAATCACTCTTGGCTACTGTCTCTCTTTATCTTTTTTTTTTTAACCTATTGCTTTTCAATCTGCTCAATATGGCCGTCTGCCTCTCTCTTTTTTTTTCCTTCTGATTTTTATTTATAACGATCAAATTAGGGTTAACCCCAATATCAATCCCAATTTGGTTCCAACACTCAATTATTATCCAAAATTTTTACAAGTTAAACACGATTAGGACTTTTAATTTTGGTTGAAACTAAACTCTTGTCAAATTAGACCGTGGCCAATTTGATATGAGCAAATCTCATATCGAACTGGGCCAAGGCTAATTCGATATGAGCTTCACTCGCATGAGCTTACTGATGTCTATTAAGCTCCTGTCTATTGGAACAAGTCCAAATTGACATGAGCTTGCTCATGTCTATTTGGACAAGTTCAAATCGATATGAGCTTATACTCATGTCTATTTGGACAGGTCCAACCAAACCGAACCTAATTTGGACTTTATATAAAATTGGACTGATTTAATTTTAGGCCTTTTAAAATTTTACCGATCGAATTTAGGTGTTAAACTAGGTTTAAGCTTTTCAAATCTGACCAAACTTGGGTTGGCCTCTTTTAATTAGGATCGAACTTGTTTATGGCCAAAATTAAGGGTCTACATATATATTAGTAAACAATGCAATAATCCTTATGAATTGATTTGAATATGATAATCAGATTGTCAAAAGGGCATTGTCCTTGTTGTAGCCTAGAAGAGACTTTGTTGTGCACTATACATGAGACAAGTCTGGTGAAACACTTTTCTGTTGATTCATCTATGTTCATAGATGTATGTATGCTCTATACTTGCAGCTCTTGAGCTAATCCTGTACATCATAGACATCTATGGCAAATTGAGTATCTAGGCTGGAAACACTACTGTAACTGCTACTGGCAGTGAGTGAGATTAGATCTCACAGTGTGATGATATAATGTCGGGTATGTCATACCCCATTCTCTTTATTCTAAGGGTGGACTTATCTCATAATTTAACCGAATCTTTTAAGAACTCTTATGTGATTATATCATAATATTACTTTACTCGAAGATAATTACTCATAATTTAATTATTTAATATCTTTCAGGTACACACATCTATATCATCCAACAATAACTAATATTTTTAGATACATCTTTATTATTGTCTAACATAATAATAAAAATAAATCTTAAATAAAATGAATGATAAGTACTAATATGTTAGTCCAACCTCCTCTATGCGCTGGTGAGAAAATGTAATATAGGGATTCTACCGACTTATCCTTTAAAATCTGAAATGTTTATATATTAAAGGGGTGAATCCAACTACTCAGTGAATAGATAAATATGTAACAAGGAAGAATAAACAAAGTTTAAATAATCTATATAATTGCATATATTATCATTAATTCGCTGGATAAATATAATTTGAAATCTCTAATATCACTTTCAAATATTTCTTAATTCTAAGAATAATACGATTAATTCAGTTCCAACATCATTTGTATAGACTCAAATATAATTATCTACTGATCAAACATTAATCCAAGGGTGCATGATGACTTGCCTGACAAGCTCAATGAGAAAAATAACTTTAATATATATGTGTAGAGCAAAAATCCCAAAGGGTAAATAACTGTAATTTTAATTTCTATAAATACTAGTCATCAAGATATGATCATGTAAAATTATAGCAAGACTGTATATAATTATTTATCTAGCATAATATAATCAATCAGTCACATATATAAAAAAATTCAAACTACCATTATTTGTTCTCAATTTATAAGAAAATAAATAACTTTCAAAAATAAATCATCACTTTAAATTTTTAAATTCTTTTTCTTAAAAAAAATATATATAATACTTTTTGAAATATAATGTTACATATTTATCTACTCACATGAACTAGAGATTGCATCGCTTAACCAATAGGGTTCTTTGGTATTCTATAATTGTTGTTGGATTCACTCCTAATAATATAAAAATAATATTTAATTTAATTTATAACCTAAATTTTTTCAACTATTATGGATGTATACTATGAATATAACGTGTGGGTAGAATCCTTAAATTCTAGTGAAATTTCGGTAAATTGATATCTCTCAAAATTTCTAAGATAAAACTTTAATGAGTATTACCTAATTTTTAAATCAATTATCATCTAATTAATATTTTTAATGACTTAATATATTTTTAGATGTCAAAATTTATTAAATATTATCTCAATTTAGTTTATTTATTTTAATAATTTAATAATCATAATTTTTATATTAATTAATTAATTATCCTTTTTAATCATTTGTCTACTCTTTGATATAAAATACAATCTTATTTATTTTTAAATTATATAATTTAATTTACATATTTAAAATGTTCACTATAGTAACAATTAATAATATTTAGCCAGACATTAACATTATTTGATTAATTCTTATTATTTATATTAATTACTTAACTACTTTTAATTTGACGAAAATAATTTATATAAAATTTAATTAATATTAATAATATTAATATACAATTTTATTAAATTTTTTTAATACTTTATTTATATTTTATTAGATAGTAAAATAATAATACTATTTAGGTAGTTAAAATAATTATTTAATTATCATTATTTCAAATTTTAATAATTTTTGTTAAATCTAATATTAAATAATGATAGTCACTTAATTACAATGTTAATATTAATAACATTATTTTGATAGTAAGATAATAACATTATTTAAGTAGTTAAAATAATTATTTAAATATTATTATTTTAAATTTTAATAATTTATGTTAAATCTAATACTAAATAATGATAGTCACTTAATTACTTTAATTTAACTATAAAAATTTCTGTTGAGTTTTATAATATTAATAATAATATACAATTTATTTACTTTACAAATCTAAATTTTAATTTATAATAATTATCTTTAATAAATTAATAATATTATTATTATCTCCTTAAAATTTAATATTACTAGTTTAATTTTCATTATAAATAATATTGATTTATATTAAGTTTAACATAAAATGTTAAATATAGTATCAATAGTAATTATTAAAATAAACCTTAAATAAACTTATAAGTATTGATTATAATAAAACAAGAGTAACGTTGAAAATAGTAATAATAATAATAATAATATAAATTTTAACTAAATAATTAATTCTAATAATTTAAACAACATTAATTACTCTTATTGATTTAATATATATATATATATATACACAATTATTCCCTAATATAATGGCTACTTACTATTTCAAAATTCTTAAATATTGTTAATTATTTAATTTTATGAAATAATAATTAGAATTCAAATACTTAGTTTTGTAAATATTTGAACATAATATATTTACCATTTAATTTAATTATTCATTAATTACTTAACTCAATTAATAATTATTTTAATAACTTTAAATTTACTAATTAACAACTAACTATCAATTCCATATAATATAATTAATTTATTCTAAAATTTACTATTAAATATTTACCACTCAAATATTAAATTTTAATTATAATTTGTATTAATATATCTATTTTAACCTTTATAGATATATGTATACCTATTATCTAATTATCTTCATTGTTTTAATTTTTCATTATAATTATAACAAATTAATTAATTTTATAAATAAATAAATAGTAACTATAATTAAATTTTTAAATGGTAAATAGTTTATTTAAATCAATTAGTAAAATAAATAATTTTAAATGAATAGCCAACTGGTAATAAAAATTTTAATCCATATCAGTAACTCACTAATTAAATTTTAGTTTAATATTTCTAATTTATAATTATTAATTCTAATTTTAATTATTATTTTAAATTAATTATTTATTATTATAATACATATATATATATTTTAATTATAATATATGTATTTTCTAAATTAGCAAATATGATATTAAATTGAAGCTCGTAAAGAGAGAATTTTAAAATACCGAATCGTCGAAAAAAGTGGCCAAAAAATTAATAAAAAATCTCACCAAAATTATGATTCGATGGCAGGTATACCTTAGTCCGACAACCAATTACAGTGAAATTGATGGTATTGGAATGTTCGACGAGCCAGCTTCCACTGAATGACGATAGATCGAAAAAAAAGGCAACTGTCGTTTGTTCTGTCTTCTGTCTTCCATTTTTTTTTTGTCTCGATACCCTCTCTCTCTCTCTCTCTCTCTCTCTCTCTCTCTCTCTCTCTCTCTCTCTCTCTCTCTCTCTCTCTCTCTCTATTCACTCATCTCTCATCTCACTTATTTATCTATATTAAATATAACCACTATCAATTCAAATCAAATTCCACTATTCCTATTCTCCATTATTAATTCAATTCACCCACTTTACCTATTCTCCATTGTTAATTCAATTCACCAACTTTAATAATTAATATATATATATATATATCACCTATATAATGTTCCCACATTATGAGATGGGATTGATATTTAAATAATTTAAATTTAAGCTTTAATTATAGGTTTGTTTATTATTTTTATTTTATTATTATTTTTTAAGATATTATTACTTATGGCCCACTTCAATTATTTTTTAAATTATTTATTTTATTATTATTTTTTATTGATCAATAATTATTAGCACTTATATAGCTACTTTAATTATTAAATCAATATATTATACTTTAAATTATTGCTTGCATTATTATTATTATTATTATTATTATTATTATTATTATTATTATTATTTTGAAGATATTACAATGTACTCTCACCATACCACCTATCTCTTAGTGGAATGAAAGGGGTACAGTTTTATTTTAAAGCCATGTTCACAAAAAAAAGAAAGAAAATAAAAAAAAAGAACAAAACCAAATGCTGCACAATTTTATAAATGATGATAACAAGTTAGTTATAGCTAGGGTCCCGTTCTCATCTAAATTTGTCTCGTTTCAGTTTTCATAGGGATTTTTGTAGAGAATTTATTTTTATTTTTTTAAATTAAATTATAATAATATAAAAAGTCATTATTTTATAATAATTTTATAATTAATAATACAAATTATTAATTTTATAATCAACAATATAAAAAATTTTAGTTTATTTAATATTAAAATTTAAAATTTATTTTTATTTATGTAGATTAATATAATTTATATAATATATAAAATAATATATATAATATAATAAAAAATATATAATATAATATTTATAAAATATATAATATACTATATATAATATAATATATTTTTATACAAATATATGAGTCTTTGCAGGGATGAAAATGTAGATCCCTATGAGACGGAGAGTACTATTTCCATTTCTGTCTCGACAAATGAGAAGAGTTTTCTTTCTATCTCTGTTTCTATGTGAGATGGGGTGGGGAGAGAAAAAATGGAAAATTTCTGCCCCATCCCAGATAAATTTCCGAATTCCCAGGCCAACTCTAGTTATAGCCCCTTAATTTCTTCTTCATTGATCTCAGCATCATCCTTGTATACCATTGACTAATGGCTTTGAATATCAACGCTCTATCCTGCACAAATTTCATGGGCCGGATGTCCCAGATTTAGCTAATTGCACCACTAATATTTCTAATTTTAATTTTTATCATTAAAATTTCTTAATTTTATTATTTTCATTAAAATCTTTAGTTCCATTTTTAGATAAAAAAATTATTTGGCCTTTACATGTAAAAAAAAAAAGAAAAAAGAAAATGATAATTCATTTTCCTTGTGCGAAAAATTTTAAGGAGAAAAGTTTTAATTTGAAAAAAAAAAATGAAAAGTACTATCTGAAGCACGCTTTCTCTATCTTTAAAACGAAATTCAATCATTTTCATAACAAAAAAAATTGTAATTTGTTTGTTGAGCAGAAAAAATTGTAATTTGTTTTTTGAGAAGAAAAAATAGTAATTTTTTTAAGACATCAGTAATAAAATTTTCATAACTTTATTTGCTTTTAAAAATTTCTTCATTTTTTTAAAGAATTAAAAGTTTGAGATCTTAATATGAAAAAAATTAAGTTTGAAATCTCAATAGTCGAAGCATTATAGATGTATATATAGCTTATTTATGGCCAAAATAAAGATTGTGGAAATATTTTTTTTCCATGTTATCTTAAAGTTAATAAGTTAATATTCTCAAAATTTGGAAGATTAAGATGCAAAAATAAAAGAAAATATTGGCAACGTACAAAAATAAAGAAATTTATGAAGGAAAGGAAGGTTTAGTAGCTTTATTACGAGTTCACTAAATTTACTACAAATCACCAAAACATTAATTGCATAATTCGAAGTACAAAGCCATACAAATCAACACAACTGCATGCACATACTTTTTATTACCAGCAGGCCAAAACTAATTTTGGCTATATATGAAAGAAAAACAAACAAAATAAAACACTAATAATGTTTAGTTGACAACATTAGGATTTGCCAAGAGGTAAGCTTCCACAGCTTTTAACAATTGCATGGCCTGATCTTCAATCTCTTTGGCTTTGTCAGCATCAATCTTACTATCACCTTTTGGATAATATTTGATTATACATTTGGTGACGGATCCTCCATTTGAAGAAGCTACTGTTTTAGTCTCATAACTAACTTTCTCAACCCCATCCATCCATGGTTCTCCTTCTATTGCTGTATAGTTATATATCAGTTTCTCTTCATCTACTGCGTCTATCTTATTTTTTATATATTTACCTTCCAAATCTGCATTCACCACATATATATTTATTTATTAAAAATTCACTACTTTTTTATATTGAAAAATAAAAATAAAATAAAATAAAGAAATTAAAAGTAAATTACTAACCTCCAGCAAAGTTTGTTTTCTTAATGCTTCCAGCCCTTCCATCACCTTGAAGGATCTCAATATTCTTAATGGCTTGAGGCAAAATCTTTGGGAGATACTTTTCATTTTCAAGGAAAAAAACTTTGAACAACTTAACTGGGGAAATTGCAGCAGCTACCTCATTCTCATGAATCAAAATGCCCATTTTAATTAATCTTATATAAAAAATAAAACCTTTGGAAAACTATCAAAATATATTTTATTTTGGTGTTGTGTGAAAAATGCAAAAGCTGAAGAAGGTATTTATAGATGAAATTGGCTTTAAGGCTCTGTTTGAAAATAGTGTTAACCAATTCTAGAATAATCGAAATTAAAATATTTGAACCCATGAATAGGTCAAAAAATACACACATATTTCTTCTAGATAGTCAAATTTATCATTTATAACTTTTTTTTTCTTTATAAACAAAATGCACTGTATATTTTACAATAAAATTTTCAAGTGTCCATCCTATTGTTATCAAGAGTAATGATTCAGCCTTTCATTTGCATGTATTTTCATACTTGAATTTCTCATTCATTATTACAGTCACAATTAATTTCATCATTTTAATGAATTATTAAATATAATGAATATCTCTGCATTTATTGAGTGTTGACTTGACTTTGTAGAAGTTTCTTCATAATTAGGCTTTTGGATCGCCGTGTGGGTTAAGTTTAAAACCCCAGTTAAGTTGCTAATTTTCTATCCTTAACATTTACTTTTAAAATAATTTCACTAAATTAAAACATTAATTTGATAATAGTTTACAATGCATGGGTTTGCGATTTTTAGCTCCAATCCAAATTTAAATTTGTAAATTTAAAATTTTTAAATGTTTAATTTAAATAATATTATTAAATTAAAAATTCATTCATTACGTTGTTTACTACATCTTTACACTTAAAATTCCATATCAATTTAGTGAGTATTACTTATGAATTTATGAATTAACATATTATGCTGACTATGACGAAAATTTGTGTATTGTATTGCCTATTCATATAGAAATAAATAAACATATTTTTTAATAATGTGCAAGTTGGAGGGCAATAATTATGACTTTTATCTATGTTTTGATGTTTGAAATTCTCATTTATCATTAAATTAATAAAATTTCTTCAATGTAATTAATTACTAAATAGAGGATTAATTTAATTATATAACTCACAAAATTATTTCAACAATTTTCCTTCTCAAAATTTCAAAAAAACAAAGTCAAAGAGAAAACAAGAAAATGTATTTTTAAGATAATATTTTTTTTTTCAAAATTACGTTCTCAAAATTACAAAAAAAAAAAAATTAAATTTAGAAAAATAAAGAATTAATGAGATGAATGGATGTTACCATTGAGTCTTTCGTAAGTAACGATCATTCTTTTTTTAAAAAATATCTATTCCTCCTTTCACCAGAGGAAACAAAAATTTTATTGCTTGAAACTGGACATCCAATCCAATTACGGTATTTAGCGCCTCAAACAGAAACATGGCCATTTCAAGATCATCGCTACCGTTAATCTTTGTTACTAGTAGAGAACGAATTTGGAGACAAAACAAATAAAAAAGAACATAAACCAAAGGAACAAAATGGCAACAAGAAATCGGAAATGACTCGTTTTGCTTATTCTAGGTGGATTAAACAAAAATGGGTTCCAATTTTTGGGTTGAAACTTGAAAGAGTACCTACCAAATGACATAAAATGTCTAGAATAGTAAAAAGCTTTTTAGGACCTCTTATCTTTTAGATTTGAAAATTGAAGCAATAAATATTTATGAAATTAATGTCATCATTTTCAATATTTTCATTATTGGCTTGTAATTTCAGCAATATTTTTTTCATTTCTTTTTATTATTTTTCTTATTGTTGATAAAAAGTTCATATAAAAATAAGATCTTTTTTTCTTCTTTGATTAGATAAATTTACAAGTCTAATAAATTAGACGTTTTATGTATGGCTTCATGGTGATAAATATGGTTAAGATAATATATTGAACTTCATGGAAATAATGCTTTTATTATTATTATTATTATTATTATTATTATTATTATTATTATTATTATTATTATTATTATATATATATATATATAATAAGTTGGGACATATTGCAGTGTGCATGACATTACACTGCAAAAAGTCAAAAAGCCATTTTTTTCATTTTTAAATATAAAATTTCTATTAGCTCTAATATCCTTAATTTCGCTCCCTTAGTTATTAATAATAAAGATATCTTATATGTTACTAGTAAAATTAAATGAAATAATATAATTATTGTGTCCAAACAGTGAATATAGTAATTAAATAGATATATAACTCACACTTATAAAAATATAAGCACATACATAAATTTAGGTATTTATATCCAGGAATTAGATATAATCATAAAAATAAATAATAGCATATATAAAATAAATAACAAATTAAATATAATTTATGAATCAAATAAAAATTAATGAATGGCAAAAAAATATATAATAAATATCATAACCAAAGAGTGAACCTAATAATAATAATAAAGACGACAACAATATTAACATCATCATCAACAACAATAATGATAACAATGATAATATATATAATAAAAATTTAAAATATATGAGTGAATATTTAATTTAACACCATTCAAACTATGAGAATTTTAATTTCACCAAGCGGATACATATGCATTCAAAATCAAATCCACCCTAATAAAAAAATTTTTCCTCAAGAAATAATAAATAGGTATTAATTAGTGAGTAGCAAAATAAAAAATATTTAAAAAATATATTCAATAAAATGTAAAATTAGAACAGTTGTGTCAATATAATAATAATAATAAATAAAAATTATTAAGACATTTAGTCACTTAAATCATTATATTTAGATAGTGAATGTAATTGCTAAATTATTAATTAATAAATAAAATATATGCCAATAAGAGTAATAAAAATCATAAAAAATATTAAAAATAAATAATGAATTTGTTTTTGGAGAATGGATACTAGAATAAAAAATAAGAATAAAAAAAATACAATCAGAATTTTATATTCATGCAGTGAATATAATTCCTTCTAATAAAAAATTATAATAATAAATAATAAAATATCACAAAAATTATAGTACCAATTTTGGGGTAGTAGGGTGCTTTTCTTTCCCTACACGTAATCAACACCCCGAGCCTTGTCTCTAAAAAAATGTAGACCGTTAATAGGTATCTAATCAAACCATATAATTGAATGGTGGTGACTCCCAATATACATAAAAAATAATACAACTAAATAAAAGTTGACAAAATACCATTAAATTTATATATCCACTAGCTTCCCCCCGTCACCCCATGTATGACAGCTAGCGACTCTACTAGGGACTAGTAAGTTACTAAATAGAGGGGTTAAGCTATATATATTATTGTGATATTTATGTTTTATTTATTAATTATGTTTTGAGATTTATTTAATGTCATTATTTTATATAATATTTAGTTACGTCCATATTATTATTTGAGTATTTTAACCGACAAGTCTCTTATCACACACTCACTTAAATGTCAGGAAGTGACCTATTACCCTAATATGATTAGTATGAGGATGAAGTAGAGATGCCTCCGTGGAAAACTTGGTAGAGCTTTCAAAAAATTCTCGCTCAGACTATCTTTTAGCCAGGCATTGACTGAAAGAATCCACTAGTCAAGGTTGTGGGCAATAGTGCCATAGTGAAATAAGGTGGGTATGTACCTCAAAAATAGAACTCAATCCCATCAATTTACACTTTTAGGTAACCTGCCCTAAACCATTCTAAAACCATTTAGGATTAATATACAAAACAATTTATGTTCGTGCTCCTATTTTCTCATTACTTTTCAAGTCACAATATAAGTTTCTAATCTCCTTTTATGCATTGATGCATGTACACGACTTGTCATATGTGAAAAATTATACATTATTAAACGAAAAGGTGCTAAGTCATGGAGCACGAAAATCCCCTACCCATTGTGCGAATGACTGAGCTCTTATCATCAGATCTAGCTATGAAAATGGCAAAAGAAAGTACTCAATGAGAGGGATATCGAAATGATCAAGAGATTTCAAGCATTGTTATTAGGAAAATATGGGCTACATGATACGCCCATTAAATTTCTTGATTGGCGCCCAAATTTTCCTTTCCTGAATTATTTCTATGTGATCGCGGAAGATGTTCGAACCTTTCCAAGAGAAGTATTATGTCTCTTATGGTATTTGGCCAAGGTTTACAGGATTGGGATATTGCTAGATAAAGAATGGTTATTAGAATGCTTTGAGAATTGGGAGTTTGAGCTCGAACATCATTCTTACTTTTTTTAGGTAGCTAATTTCATTCATGGATCTTGATCAATGGCTCTTGACTTTGTAAGAAGAGAGTTTGAAAAACTATTGTCTGGCCATATTCGAGATTCAAGGGCAATATAGTTGGGGTGAACAAGCTGAATTAGTGTATAGAAACAAGTTTGAGATAGAGATAGCGGAGGTCTTTAAGGAAAATCCTTTAGTGGACCCCTGTAAACATGGGCCAAATCATACACAGTGCCTCCAGGCCTCTAAACTTCTGAGGCATACCACTTTGATGGAAGGTTAAAATGGGATTTGAATAGCTTACCCCTTGGTGCCATCCTACATTACAAGGCAGTTGTTATTAACTATTATAATGGGCTAGCTCAATTATTTATTTCAAAAAATGAAGATGAGGTAAAGAAAGAAGAAATATATTATGATGATGAAGACCCAGGAGATGAGAATGAGTGACCATAAGAAAAACCCATGCCAGTAGCTGAAGTAGTGGATGAGCCACCACATCACGAGGACAGGCCAAAAATGAGGAACAACTACTAGAAGATAAAGAGTCTGAAAAAGAGTCACCCCCAAATAGCTAAGAAGCATAATAAAGACCATAAGTGATGATGCAACCTGGGATGAAGGGTGGAAGAAAGCTTAGGAGGCACATGAGATTAGAAGAATGAAAATGTTTCTTTTATGGATTTTGGGAAATGCGATCAATGAAATTAGGATAATTTAGAGTGATTAAAAGATGACATATTGATCGGATGTGTACTTGAGTCTTATAACATTTAGACTATGAGACATAAGAGTACATCCTTTGTCTTATAAACTTTCTTCGTGATCAATGACAAAGTGCCCTTTGGATAAATATTGTGTAATTTTCACTGCATGAAATTGAAATTTTGCGTCATATATCATTGCAATTCTAAAATTTGTCATAAATATATTTGTAACTGTTGTCCCAAGATGGCAACCAAGAGGGGGGGGGGGGGTGAATTGGTTTTCTCAAGGAATGATGGCAAATTAAAAACTCAACAAACAAGAAATGCAGAATAGAGAAATGGTTAAGTAGTGAGTAGAAGAAAGAACACATAAGATTTATAGTGGTTCGGATTTTCTTCAATCCTACATCTACTTCCTTAACAACTTGTTAAGGTTTCACTAATCTTTGAAGTCTTACAAGCTCACTTCCAACTTTGGTGTTTTAACAAGTTCACACCTAACTTGACAAGTGTTTTACTAAGGCTAACACTCAAACCACTTACAAGAGTTTTACTAGGCTCAATCTCACAACCTTTACAAGAGTTTTTCTAGGCTTACTCTCAGAACCTTTACAAGAGTTTTTCTAGGCTTACTCTCACAACCTAAGTGTTTTTCAAGCTCACACTCAAACTTTTACAATGGTGTTTTCAATGCTTACACCAAACATTCATTACAATTCAAATGTAAATTGGAGTAAAAGAAAATATGTTGTTTGGCTATAAAATTTTTTATTCTCCCTTTTTTTTTCTTCTTCTCTTTTTTTTCTTAACAGAGTAGTAATGTATTTATAGCCAATATGGTTTGAGTAGCCGTTATAGATAGTGAGAATTAAGTCTTGGCAGTTTAGACCTTGTTTAAATAGATGGTTCGAAGCCGTTTACAGTCGTCCTTGATACAAGGATGGTCACGTTCATGTCTCACGTGGTCGCCCTAGGACAAGGGAGGTCGCTGCATTCAAATTTGCTTCAACAGTCAAATTTAAGTGCTCTGCTGCAGGAATCTTGCCCATGCTGTAGTTGTCAGGACGGTCGCACATAGGATAGGTGCGGTCGCCCTTTTTTGAATGCTGAGGTGGGTTTCCAACGGTCATTACATGTGGCATTCTTTAACTGGGCAAAATGAAAGTCCGCATAAATATGAATTTCGCGGTCGCTCTAGGTGCCAGTTCGCGGTCGAGTTGAGAGACAGCATTGAACTTCTGGACGCATCTTAGGACGCGAACACTACTGTCAGTTTAAGTAGATTTCTCTTGAATCATCAGCGCGGTCGCGAAGACTAAAGGGTGGTCGCTATAGTAGTAAGCGAGACTGTATTCTTCACTGTTCTTTTCACTGCGAACCTTACTAAAATTTGGATGATTTGGGTTTCTAATGTTGCGGTCATCCATTATTGTAGGACGGTCGCTCTTGTGGGAGTGCGGTCGCGACTGTGGTCGAGTCTCTGACTGTGAATCCTACTGTGATATGGTTTCATCCTTCAATTGAATGGGGCGGTCGTCTCCATGTCTTGTGCGACCGCTAAATATGCTCTATTCAACTTTATTTGAAACAACCTAATCCTACAACAAGGTTCTTTAAACACATGTTAAAAAAGTCATTCAATTTGAGTTGTCAAGGATCAAAATTGAGATCATTTGGTTAATAGTAACTAATAAGCATATCTTTGTTATCTCTTTTACATCATGAACTAGTTCATGCTCTTATGACTATCTGATATGAATCCCCATAATAGCATTATAATAAATACATATGAGGCAACAGCTGTATCATATTCATAGGTGAAACAAAGGGACGATGGAGATTGTCTCCATACGGGGGTTTTACTTCAGCTTCCTACACTAAAACATATAGACTTTCAGCAAAATGATTTGAGGGCCTTGAAGAAAGTCTGGGATAATTTGAGGCCAAGACAAAGAATTTAGTTCAATGAAAAGTTTGGTTGGATTGCAATCCTGATGTATGTCCCGGTGTTCTTACCAATCCTGAAAGCCATGCTCAATTATTGGGACTCATGCTACTGATGATTCATATTTGGACAATTGGACTTGACCCCCAACTATAAAAGAATACAACATATTAGAAAAGAGTGAAATCAAGCCATATGTACATGATAAAAGGGCAGTTGGAAGAAAACAATTAGGTAAGATCATGGCTATGCAAGTAAAGACTGTAGAGGAGTGGGAGAGCCCCTAATCTAAAGGTGTTCGAGTGAAGCCTTTGTTAGAATTTGTGAAGAGCAATCTCCATAAAAAAGAAGGGTTTCAAGTTTTTACGCTACTCATATATGGAATGGTCTTATTCCTGAAGGAATTGAACTATGTGGATCCCAAGGTCACTACCTTCTTCACTACTATAATAAGAGGAATGGATATGATAATCAGTATACTAGCAGAAATAATAAAATTATTAAATTATTACAGACGAAAGGGAAAAGGGCAATTTATAGGTTGTACTACTCTCCTAAGTAAATGATCTATGACTCATTTTAAATGCCCTCCTTCTTGTCAGCTCCACACGATTGAGTATGAACCAGGATATAACGTGATAAAATATCATGTGGTGAAATTTTGATTAGTAGAATGGCCTAAAACAGCTCCTAATAAAAAGCAAATGTTGAGATTTCTGTAGCAGATAAAAGAAGAAGATGTGTCTTGGTTGGCTTTCTGGAAAGATAGATAGTCATTAATAATCAGTTGTGAGGATCTCACATGGGTGCCTCTAGTAGGAATATGAGGAGTTATTACATATGTGCATACCCTTAATTTTTGACCCAGTATAGTCTGATATTTTTAAACAGTCCAAAATAAATTTTGTGGTATTTTAATTAAATAATATTTATTTTAATAATATGTATTACTTATAATATTTATTTTTAATAAAAATAAAAAAATAAAAAAAACAAGATAAATAAATAAAAATTAGCGACGGAAGAATCGGCAACGAAAATTGCTGGCGACGAATTGGCCTGTGGCCTGCGCCCAGCCCGCAGCGCCCTGCAGGAAATTTTTTGCCAGCGCAGTTTCATACACCAGTAGCTCGGCCCATGCACGATTTTTCAAAATCCTATTTTACTTGGTTTTTTATTTTATTTCCTAAACAGTTTTTATTTCCTTAACCAATTAGTATTAGGTTTTTATTTTATTTTTATAAATACCACATTAAAGACACAAAAAAGGGGGAGAATTTTATTTCGGCCAGGAGGAAAATTTTGGGACGGCGCAATTATTAGGGAATTTTGGACTTTTATTTCTTTGGACTTTTTAGCAATTAATTCAGAGATTGAATGAACAGAAGCATCAAACAAATAAGGAGCAAGCCACAAATCATCAAACACCATCAAACAAGGCAGTAGCAAACTCTCACTGTCTTGATTTCCTTCCAACCAAGAAGAACAAATTTGGTGCAAGCAAATACTTTGCATCAATGTTTAATTATTGGTGGAGCCAACAAACAAAAGTAAATTCTAAACATATTTAATATAACCTATTATGTGTCTATTTTATTTACAGTAGATTATATCTTTTAATTTTATGTCATAGCAATTTACATAGAGCATAGTTTAATGGTGTTGTTTTGTTAATCATACAAAATAAATCTATAACCTATTAAGTTTAAGTTACGGTTACTTATACGTGTTAAATTAATATTTTTAATACATGATTATTTAATTATAAAAATGTTCCAGGAGCCTTATTTTTTCAAGTATCAAAAGCATTAACCCTAATTAATTCTTCTTTCCAAAATCACACAGTAGCATTATTCTTTTAAAAATAACATTAGTTCCTTAAAATCTCAAAACCCTATTTTCTAAATCTTAAACCCTAAAATCTTAATTTTCAATACCAAAACCTACAACCCTAAAAGCCAATTTTTAAAATCTTCCAGGGCGCGGCTCCCGACCCCACAAGGGGCACTGCCCCCTTGACCCCCTCCTGCTAACCGGCTAGCGGGACCGCCGTATGGGCTCATCGAAGGGGTCAATATTTATTTGTGTATTATAAGTCTTTGTGTTTAACTCCCTTTATTTAAAAAACTTAATTTGGTTATTAAAATTTTAAAACCCTAAATTTATACAATTATTACTTTATTTAATTTTAAATTTGATTATGTAGTTTATTATATGTTTTGATGATTGATTTATTTGATTTTGATATTTGATTTGTTTATCATGGATGGATGATTTCTTTATTATTTTTATTTTGGTATTAAAAATTGTAAGAGGTATGTTTCTATGATTGGGTACCTCATTATTTAATCTTTATGTAATTTAGATTATTTTTATGTTTTGGAATTAATGTAAAGGACGTGTTTCCACCTTTCGGTGGGTGCCCTATTTAGTTTTAGATATGGATGATGTAAGGATATGTTTCCATCCTTGGATGGGTGTCCATTTATTTGTTTTGTTTTGGACATTGTTGTAATTTTAATAAAGTATTTATTTATTCTTATGATCGCATGTAGTATGGATAATATCATTATATTTAAGAATTTTATAATATTAAGACCTAAAAATGAGGCCGGTTCCAATGAATCGGGCATTGTGGGAGTGTTGGGCCATTTCTCACCTTCACCACATGTACCCAACTTTCTAAACCCATTAGGGGGTTGGGGATTCCTTAGGAATCGAGTCATCCACCCCTTTTTTTTTTCGGCCCATCTGGGTGGTGACTCCATTTTCTCCGGGCTTAGGCCCGTGTTCTCTAAGGCCCAAGCTTAAATGGTGCCGAAGTCGCAAGAACCATTCCACCAGGAGTGGAGGCAAAAATCTCCGCTCACAATATGCACCTATGATGGTAAGAAGACAACTTGGGTTACTTTAATTGATTCCTCGAATAGCAGGATTAAGCCTTATAGGGTTTGATTATGGAGGTGAAGGGACCTCTGTTAAGCTGGGTACAATTTTGGATGCATGGCAAACTGTGAGAAAGATACAACCTGGAATTTACAGGGATTCAGTAACTCAAGGATACTTAAAATGGCACCAAAGATGAGGAAAAGGATTTATCCCTTCAGTAGTGAAGATGCCTAAAGGACCCTCTACATTGAATGAGCATGTTCCTATTACTGCACCCGTCGATAAAAAAATTTCTTCCATAGATAATAGAGATATAGCTTATTGGATTCGGGAGACTATAGAGGCAGAAAAAGGGCTTTTGAACTACGCAAAAAAAAAAAAAGCTTAAAGAGGAACTAGCAAAATCCCAAATGCAGTTAAAAGAATCTAATACAATGAAAAGGAAGGCAACAATCTTAGAAGTCGAAAGAAAAGCATTTGAACTGGAGTAAGAAAATAACAAGTTAAAGGGGGAAATGTACAATCTCTAAGGGTTGGTAGAGGAATATAAAGAAAGGGAAGAATGTATGAAAAGTGAGAATAAAGCTCTAGTTGAGGAATCATGCCAACAACAAACTGATATCCAAAACTTGATATGAAAAATACAAGCATATCAAGACCAAACAAACCAACTGACAGCTTCCATGCTTCAGGTCTTGGTAGACAAATGATTTGACAATCCGCATAAGGGCGTACAAGGAAGATTTTATTTTTTTTATCATGATAACTTTATAAAAGTATATACACAGTCTGACAACCTCAACAAAAAGTTGAGGGCACAAGCTCAACAAGTAAACAACATGGCTCAAGAGATGAACCATATGAGGATGATTTACATGCCAGTGGGGGTGCATGGACTGGAGCTCTATGATCTATTGGAAAAGATGTATCGAGAACTTTTCTATTATGGATGGTTCAAATGAGGGTCACAAGAGTTAATAAGATTTGATACCTTTTTGTAATTTAATAGACAAAATATTTGTGTTTCTCGTCATATTATTAGATGTTTAAATATGCATACTAATTTTCATTTTTGCACAACATGAGTTGCATTTTTTTTGCATCATGATTTCATTCAAAAGAAAATGGTAAACAAAGGCATTTTCTAATATAAAAATACATATATGCGATCAAGAACATCAATATAGCCCCAATTCCAAAAAATAGATCCAACTTAACTCACCGTTACTGGACCCGGTCAAAGACTAGACTGATGGAGGACCAAGTTTAAGAAGAAATAAGAGGTGAAATCGACCAAATAAAGGATAGGTTAGATGAAGTTTCAGAAATGAGAAATCAATTGGCATAAGTCATGGAATTACACAAAGACAAGAACACCATAGAAACCATGCCTAATCCCTCGGGATTAGGAACCCCAATAGCTTATCCCTTTACAGGTGCCATAGGGGACCCTGCATATCCACCAGGTTTTATTCCACCATACAGGCCAGAGGAAGGGGACCAAGTAATAATGTCCATCCAACTGAAAATATCTACGCTTCCCAACCTCATCAAGGAGCACTGTAAGGAGCACAAGTAGGTGGATCTCAAATCAATCCTAGACCTCCTGCTATTCTTGAGGAGCCTATAGTAATACCGGACTTGGATGATCTAAAGGTGCAGAGTAGTTTTAAGAGGTCAAATTATGAACCTTTTTTTTTTAAAAAATAGAATGGTTGGAGGAACGTTTAAAGGTGATTGAAGGAGTTAATATATATGGGACTACTGATACATCCCAGCTGTGCTTGGTACCCGATGTGACCATACCATTGAAATTCAAAACTCAAGAATTTAAAAAATATGATGGCATAACTTGTCCCTAAAGCCATCTATCA
This sequence comes from Garcia nutans, assembly GCA_947685225.1. Taxonomy (NCBI): domain Eukaryota; kingdom Viridiplantae; phylum Streptophyta; class Magnoliopsida; order Malpighiales; family Euphorbiaceae; genus Garcia; species Garcia nutans. The sequence goes on from CANTUV010000013.1 coordinate 35,673,523, forward strand.
ATGTTCTATAGTAAGATGGTAGCATACATCAGTAATGAGAAATTACTGATTTATGTTTTTCAAGAAAGCCTCACAGGACTAGCAATAAGGTGGTATATGAATTTAGATCAAACACATGTACGAAGATGGAAAGATCTGGCAAATACTTTCATAAAGAAATATAAATATAACATGGACATGGCACCTAGCAGGGATGATCTAAAAGCTATGGAAAAGAAAAAAAAAGATGAAATTTTTAAAGAATATGTGATAAGTATATAATTGATGATATTTTTCCCCTATTCCTTGGTATATTTATTATCAAATTGAGCTTAATTTGTTTGTTTAAGTGCTTGTTAGGGTTGATTTCTAGAATCTTTTACACTTTGAGGCCTTATGGTCATTTAGGCAGGAATTATGGATGAAAGATGAAAAAAAGAGCTACTTTGGGCAAATTTTTCAAGTGACACGCCCAACAAAATGGGTGTGTTAATGACCGTGTCATTCGCCTACCTTATAGAAGCTTCGACACACCCAGTGACACACCTGTGTCACTGCTCGTGTCCTTAATCCTACATTACAATAGCTACTACATGTTCAGTAGCTTGGCTGTGTCATTGCCCATGTCATTAATGCTGAAAAAAAAATATCGACACACCTAGAGACATGACTGTGTCACTGGGCATGTCAGGCTAAATCTCTGGGTTATAAAATCTAAACTGAAGTGTGAATTAGGGATTATTTCTATCTAGATATTGATGAACCCTAGCTTTATTGTATGGATTGAATAGTTTTTATTTAATTAAATCATTTAATTAAGTTGTCTTATTCTTATGATTCTTAATTGTTTATTTCCAATTGATAATAGCATGCTTATTAATTGGTTGCAATTTTCATATTATTGACTTGAGAAAGCTTGATATGAACAAAATTCTCATTGGAGTTGAGGGTTGATTGGAGTGTAAGAGATAGACTTACAAGATCATTTGGTTTATAATTCCTGATTCCTATTGCATGATTTATTTAATTATGCTTGAGAAGAGATTCCTAGCATTTCTACTTAGTGATTATGGATTAATTTACTCGAGAGAGGTTTTGATATAATTTAGAGAAATGCCTTGATTAAATATTCATAGATATTCTTTATAGCTAGGGGGATTTAATATCTGGATAGTGTCTTTTTCATCAATTCTTTTTGCACAATACTCAACCTTTCATTAATTTAATTTATTAGGTAATTCATTTTTTTATTTTAATTATCAAAAGAATTATTGGATTGCTAAACAATAGTTGAAATTTGCACTAGTAATTGACCATGTCCTTAGTGGAATGATATCTTACTCACTATTTTATTACTTGCGCGACCCGTGCACTTGCGGTAGCATTGCAATAGCACAAAGTCCTTACCAAGTTTTTGGTGCTGCTACCGGGGAATAATAATTTTCAATATTAGTAATATAATTAAAATTGTTGATTTAGCTTTTATTTTATTTGTTTTTAACATTGGTTCTTGCTTGTTGACTGCCATTTTAGGCACTTTTTCCTATTTATGACTCGAGCTAGCTATTCCCATTTACTTGAATTAGATCAAGAACTAGAGAGAACATTAAGGAGAAAGCGAAAGGAAGGAAGGGAAATAGTTTTGGCAAAAATGAAAACATACCTGAAGACTCAAGCTCAGAAGAAGAACTTGAAGCAATGGCAGTAACTGAGCCAAGAACAATACAAGATTATGCTAAGCCCACTCTCAATGGGGCTGATTCTAGCATACAGAGGCTGGTAGTTACTGCGAACAACTTTGAGATAAAGCCAAATGTAATATAAATGGTGCAGTAGACTTGCCAGTTTGATGGGTTCCTAGATGAAGATCCTAATGCACATCTTGAAAATTTTCTAGAGATATGTGACACGTTCAAGATAAATAATATCTCAGATGATGCAATTAGGCTGATATTGTTCTCATTTTCACTTAGAGATCGTTAAAGAAATGGCTTAAATCTTTTCACCCAGGCACTTTCACAACATGGGGTCAGTTGGTAGATAAATTCTTAGAAAAATACTTCCTACCTTCCAAGACCACCAAATTGATGAATGATATCTCATCCTTCCTTCAACAAGATGGTGAAACCCTTTATGATGCTTGGGAGAGGTTTAAAGATGTATTGAGAAGGTGTCCTCATCATGGGCTTCCACCATGGCTTCAGATTCAAACTTTTTTATAATGGATTGAACTATGCAAGCAAGCAATCTATTAATGCAGCAGCTGGGGTACCATAAATAACAAGACACCTGAAGAAGCAAGGGATTTGATTGAAGATATGGCCCTTACCAATTATCAGTGGCAAGCTCTAAGGGAACAAGAAAAACTGAGAGTCACTGGTTCACATCAATTGGATCCTGTGGTGGCTTTGACAGCACAATTATAAGCAATGAACAAAAATATTGATTCATTAGCCTCATCTTCAGGGAAATTAATACATGTGATGTCTTATGAATGGTGTGGGGTTGGACATCAAAGTCAAGATTGCCAAAGCAGCAATATGTTTGCAGACAGGAGCAGGTGGATTTTGTTGGAAATATGCCAAGGCAACAACAGAACAACCCATACAACAACACATATAATCTGGGGATGGAGAAACCATCTTAATTTCTTCTAGAATAATTAGAACAATTCAAGACCTCCCTATGGATTTCAATAGCCTCAACACCAAAAAGCTGCTCCTCCAAGAAAGAGTAATTTGGAAGACATGATGGAGAAGTTCATAGCAGCTTCAGAAAAAAAATTTCAATTAACTAAAACTGCCCTTAGAAATCAACAAGTCTCTATTCACAATTTGGAAAACTAGGTAGGCCAAATTGCCAAGTTACTCAGCAAATGACCGCATAGGAGCTTACCTAGCAATACTGAGGCAAACATGAAGGAGCAGCTAAAGGCAATCACTCTGAGGACTGGTGTAGACCCTTAATTTTTGACCCAGTCCGGTCAAATATATTTTAAATAATCTAAAATAATTTTTGTGTTGTCCAAAATATTTTAACTAGTCCAAAACAATTTTTGTTATCTTAATTAAATAATATTTGCTTTAGTATCTAATTTTTAATAATAAAAAATAATAAATAATAATAATAAACAAAAAATATAAAAATAAAAGTTGCCATTTCGCCCGCCTGCTGCCGCGGCTTTTTCACCAGTGCAATTTTTTCGCAGCAGTTTTTCTTTGCCAGCGCAATTTTTCTGACATAAATTTTTCAGAAACCTAATACAATTAGGTTTCGATTTCCTTTTCTTAATCAATGTTATATTACCGTGAATAACTAGGATTAATCATAAAAAAATTCTATAAATAAGGACTAAGCAACACAGAAGAGAAAAAAAAAGAGGGATCGGATTTTGGGAGGATTGGAAATCGAAAGTGAAGAGGAAAACTTTGAAAACTTTAAAAATTCCTTTTGGTAGTGAATTGAAAGGGACTTTTTGAGAGAAGCATTCAAATTGAAGAATGGGAAAGGGAGAAGAACCGTTTTTCAACAAGAAGGAACGAGAAAGGGAACTATCAATCTGGTAGCCAAAGCATGCAAAAGGCGATCAGTGTTAATGTTACTAACCAAGGATTAAGGAGATAATTTTCGGAATTGGGGAAATCGATGTCTTGGGTTCTCAATAAGCTTCAAAGAAAGGGATTGCTACAACCCTTAAATCCTCGTCCTTTGCCTAACCCTCTTCCACCTAATTTCGACACTAAAGCATTTTGTCAATTTCACCAAATGCAAGGGCATGACACGGATAGGTGTGTGAGGTTGAGACATGAGATCCAAAATCTAATTGATAATGGGAAGCTACCCAAGCCCAACAAGCCAAACACCAAAGACAACCCATTACCAAAGTTCAATAGAGTACCACCGCCGGCAACCTTCATGATTGGAGGAGGTTTGCATGAGGACTTTGTCATGTCTTCTTTTCAAGATGTGGGTGGAGAAGCAACCAAAGAAGAAGAGGTATTTGGAAAAATTAAACAAGCTATGATGGGTGAAGAAGTAACAATTTTTGTTGTCAATGGGTTTTGGGATTCAAGCGATAGTGATGATGACCTTGTATCCAAGGAGGAGTGGACTTGGTCCGAGCCCGAAGAAGATGAAGTAATGAACACTAGATCTGGTAAGCCTTATGCAAGGCCACCACCTAAGGAGGTAGAAACTAATAAGGGAAAGGAAGTTGAAGTAGGAAATAAAGAAGAAGAAGATGATGCTGTACTTAAGCAATTGAAAATAACCCAAACTTCCAAAAAAGGGTTGGGATATGATGAAAACAACGATATCCAGCCAAAGAAGAGTGAGAAGATGAGTTTCCCACCACTTGAAGAGATTTTTGTCAAAGCTCCAGATATGGGACCACTCCAAGGAAAGTCCGAGCCAATCATGTTCATGGGAAAATTAATCCCGGGTTTTGAAATTTTTGCAGATGTGGCCGAGCTAGTCGACCAAGTGAAGAAAGAGCTCACCTTGTCAGCCAATAAAGAATTCAATCCAAAAGAGAAGAATGAAGCTATCTTGAAAGCTAAGAAGACTCCGGAGGAGATTGCTGCCCTGGTTGAAGAAAAGTTTGAGGACATCCTGCCTTTTGACTTTGAGAACAATGATCTTGATCTTGATTTTAATTTGTCTACTTTGTATGAGGATGATGATATTTTCTTTTCCAAAATGAATGCAATAAAGTCTGATTTTGCTTACTTGTGCGATGTTTCTCCTGATGGTTGCATACATTCAAATAGCAGTTATATGAGCATCTTTAATATTAATTCTGTTAACACACAATCATTAAATTTGGGAACAACCGAAAATCCTAAAAACATTAGCATAGCATCCGACCTTACTCCTGATGAGAGAGAGAGATTTGAAAAAATATTCAAAAAATATGAAGAAGTGTTTGCTTGGTCTTATGAAGATATGCCTGGAGTAAATCGAGACATAGCCGAGCATCATATTCCTACTTACACTCACATGAAACATGTCAAATAAAAGCTTAGGCAATTAAGACATGAGTGGGCTGAATTGGTTAAAGAAGAGGTCACTAAGCAAATACAAGTGAAGTTCCTCGAAGTGATAGAATATCCAGATTGGTTAGCCGACTTAGTACCCGTGCCAAAGAAAGATGGAAGAATAAGGGTCTGTGTGGACTATAGAGATTTGAACAAAGCTTCCCCTAAAGATGATTTTCCTTTACCTCATATAGATGTTCTCATTGATAGTGTAGCCTCTAGTGTGCTACACTCATTTGTAGATGGATTTTCTGGACACAATCAAGTGTTAATGACCCAAGAGGATAAAGCCAAAACTACTTTCATTACTACATGGGGTATATTTTGTTATAGGGTGATGCCATTTGGCTTAAAGAATGCTGGAGCAACCTATCAAAGGATGGTCACCACACTATTTCATGACATGATGCACAAAGAAGTTGAAGTATATGTTGATGATATGATGGTTAAATCGGATACAAGGGAACAACACTTCCAAAACTTAGAATTATTCTTCGATAGAGCTTTGAAATATAAGCTAAGATTAAACCCGAAGAAGTGTGTGTTCGGTGTTACCTCAGGTAAATTATTGGGACATGTAATTGGTCCAAATGGCATTGAGATTGATCCTGACAAAGTTAAAGCAATCAGGGATATGCCAGCCCCAAAGACGGAGAGAGAAGTTTGGGGATTTATTGGTAAATTACAATATATTAGCAGATTCATAGCAAAACTCACAATAATTTGTGAGCCTATCTTCAAATTGCTTAAAAAGAATCAGTCGGTCATATGGAATGAAGAGTGTCAAAAGGCCTTTGCGCGAATAAAAGAGTATTTATTGAATCCACCTGTTTTAAAACCACCTAAACCCGGCAAACCTCTATTACTATACTTAACAGTAGAAGAAGAGTCAATAGGAGCCATGCTAGCCCAAGCAGATGAGTCAAGGATTGAGCATGCAGTTTACTATTTGAGTAGAAAGCTCCTACCTTATGAAATTAAGTATAGTATCATTGAAAAGACCTGTATAGCTGTGGTTTGCTCTTCTAAGAAGTTGCGGCATTACTTTCAATCGTATAGTGTGCAAGCAATTTCCAGGTTGGATCCAATGAAGTACTTAAGGGAGACACCCTCTTTGATTGGGAAATATGGTCGATGGTTGATAATATTAGAAGAATTTGAGATTGAATATGTGACCAGGAAAACAATCAAAGGTAGAGCGGTGGCAGAATTCCTGGCCCAACAACCATTACCAAAAAGCGAAGAGGTAATCTTGGAATTTCCGGATGAACATTTAGAAACAACTGAAGTACAAGGGTGGAAAATGTATTTTGATGGAGCAGTAAACAGGAAAGGAGTAGGTTTGGGAGTTATAGATCCTTTGCTTATAGGCCAAAGGCTAATGGTGCAATAGAAGCAACAAATAAAACAATTAAGCTAATTCTGTCCAAGATGACCAAGACTTACAGGGATTGGTCAGAGATGCTTCCCTTTGCTTTTATGGGGATATAGGACAAGTGTGCGAATGCCGACTGGAATGACACTGTTCTCTTTGGTTTACGGAATAGAAGTAGTGTTGCTAATTAAAATTGAGGCCTAATGTATCTGATCCAAGAGGGAAGTTCAGGCCTAGCTGGGAAGGGCCATATGTCATGAAACAAGTCATGAACAAAGGTGCGGTGAAGTTATCAGACATGGACGGGAACAAATTTAGTGAGCCAGTAAACATCGACAGGTTGAAGAGGTTTTATGTATGATATATATAAAAAAACATAATAAATAAAAATAAATAAATAAAGAAGAGCTCGCTAGGTTGAAAACCCAAAAAGGGTGGCCTAGGCAAAAGTTAGGGCAGTCCACTAGTTCCGAAAATCCAAAAGGCCGGGCTAGGCAACAATTAAGGCTAAATGAGAGAAAATCGTCAATTAGAAAACCCGAAAGGGCTAGTTGGCAACAGGAGTGATCTTGTGTATGCTGGCTTTATGTTTGGTTGTTCCCTAATTTAATAAAACAGAATTAATGTTAAAATTGTTCTATGTGCACTATTATAAGTATTTGACCGGATATGGATGAAATAAATAAATACAATAGCAAAAAGTGATGACAAATTATAAATGGAAAAGAAGCATCTTTTATTACTTTAATTATTCTTTCATCCTAACAATACACTTTCTGAATTGACAAATGTAAAATCTATTGCAGTCGATAAATGTAACGTGCAGGACAGCTTTGCCTCAACCGATCCAAGTAGGCTTCAGTCAAGCAAGGCATGTCTAAATCGAGAGTAAAGTCAGAATCATGAGGCTCAGCTCCATACTGACAGCCAAGTCGGAGAGGATCATAGCATGTACCTTGACGAAGAGCAGCAAGGGGATCATACATCAAGTATGTCCGCATGATGATATGAGAAATCTTCCACCAAGGTACAAACTAATGGATATTGACTTCAGCGCGTGATTGGATCCAATCAACCCAGTCAGCATATGAAGAAGCAGGATGGAGTAGTTTCCTAGCAGAATGATGATGCGACAAATATCTGGCAAAATCCATGGATGGAGTATCAAGCAAACAAAGACGCTCCTGAAGCCAAATCAATGAAGAAAGAATTAAATTAAAAAAAAAAAGAAGAAGGAGTCCTCTAAGTTGAAAACCTGCAAGGGCAGCTTAGGCAAAAATTAGGATAGCTCACTAGTTCCAAAAACCTACATGGGCGGACTAGGCAAAAATTAGAGCAATAAAAAATATATATAAAAAGAAAAGAGTTCGCAAAGTTGAAAACCCGCAAGGGCGGCTTAGGCAAAAATTAGAGCAATAAAGAAAAGAAAAAAGAAAACCTAAATTGAAAACCCGAAAGGGCGGTTTAGGTAATTACCTGAAGCAGCAACGGACTCCCACTCAGTCTCTTTGTCAATCCTGATTTAAGTTGGTCTAATCCAACTAAGGTCTCGACTAAGATCACAGGTACCGGCGACAAGCCTCCTTCCATTTGGTCCATAATATCCAATACTCGTGGATCAATATCACCGTCAGAAGCGACAAGCAAGAATTGGCCGAGCAAGAAAAGACAGAGCATTCGTCCCATGCCTTAGTAGGGGCCAAAATGAGAGAGGCAAAAATCAATCAAGGGAGCCAGTAGAATTTTTTCACCTCTCATCAACCGAAGAACTTCGGGTTTTGGAATTTGAAATAACGTCTGTATCTTTTGTTGAGTCTTGGAAATCAATGTGGGTAATGCCATTTGTTGATTATTTGGATATCCAAGGATGGCCTCAAATTCTTCAATCAAGGGACATATTTCAAAACTATTAATTTTAAATGCCCTAGAATCCATATTCCAAAAGGAAGCCACGACATATAAGAAGGAGTGGTCCAATTTAACATTTTGAAAACATTTTAAAACATCAAGTTTTGACCATGAAATTTGCTTCCAATGAATGGCATCCATATTCTTAAATAGAATTTTTATCTGTTTTAAATGATGCTCGGTCATGATTGATGAATGAAGGAAAATTAAAATTGTTAAAGGGAGTTTTTATGTTAAATTGGAAAATATTTTTGGTTTCTATATGAAATATTGCATGAGAGGTGATTTATATAGAAGAAACAAGCATTTCCTAAAGTGAAAAGGAAAAGGTGATGGAAAAGGGTGAAATCATATTGTGTAAGGAAAGGAAATGGCGACAATTTCCTTTACCGCGTTGAATTTGGTTTAGCAAAGTGATGTGGCTGTGAATTATGAAATCGTGTGGTACTATGATAAAAAACATGAAAAAGAATGTTTAATAATTGTGATGCAGCACAATGAAAAAAAAAGTGAAAAAAGTTATAGTAAAGATGGAAATTGTATCTCTTCATTATTGTATAATATTTATATAATTGATACAATATTTACATATCACTAAGAGGGTGGTAGGTCATCAAATAAAGCCCTAAAAAAGTTGTCGCCTATTGGAGGAGGGGGGCAAATCACTCATCCCGAGTCCTCCTGAAGCGGGAGCACCAAAATCCGGCAAATTACTCGTCCTGGGATCACCCGAAGCTGGAGCACCAAAATCTCTATTACCTTGAAGTTCCAATATGTCATGGTCCTCATCAGAAGCAGACGAAAGGATCTCATGGTCATCAGTCTAGTGGCCTCTTGATGAAGAAGCACCAGGATCCCTCATCCCCTGAAATCGAAAGTCTAGGAAATTTTGTTCGGATTGATGATATAAATTTTCAAAATGAGAAGCCTGCTGACGACTTGCAGCCAACTCGTCTTGAAGTTTCCTATTTTATTCTTCAAGCATCCGCTGTGAGCCAAAAAGGAAAAAGGTAAGAGCATACATAATCATGCATACATATAGCATAAATTACCATGAAATAAGGAACTTACTAGGTAATTCATATCAATACCCTGCGAATGAGATGGCATATCTGGCGGGCTAGAATTAGCAAATGAAGGGGCAGTAAAAGAAGGTCTAGCCTCACGATTGAATGAACCAACAGCCTGCACCAATCATTAAAAAGTCAAAAGAAGAAAGAAGCAGTTGCAAGGGAGAAATGGTAAAAGTTTTACCTGAGAAGTACTAGCCCCGAGATGTGGAACAAACTCTCCTACATCTCCATGATGTTCCTCCTCATCTCTACCCTCATTTTCTTCGGGAATCTCCCGCACACCAACAGGAGATACATCAAAGTTCAAGAGCTTTCTTTGAATAAAATGGGCATAAAATGGACCCGGTGGATGGAGAAATGCTTCAATACCATAACCATACAGAGCCAGCCACCATGCATCTTTCGGCATCGACATAATATTTAAAGTATATTCCGGGATATGCATCGGGACCCTCCGCTGCTCTGGACTGAGAAACAACTCATAAACTCTCTCTCTAAGAAACCAGCCACTAGACACTGGGCCAGTGATGACTCGATGAGAATGTTGGAAAGATAGCGCAGCCCTCATCAAGGGAGACCAGTTTGTCCGCTCTTCTGAGTTCCACCAGGCCAAATTCACCTGCAAAATAACATAAGGTAAGTAAACTTTCACATAAATTTTAAAGTATACTAATGTTATTTTCCCTGGTCCCAGGTTAAGCGGCTCAACACAAAGTGATGAGTATACACATGGCAAGAGCCGGGGATGTCCACACGATTTGACAACAAGAAATTTAATCTCGGATACCCGACCCTATCTCAGGGAATACCGGGTACCCTCACGAGATTGTGTTCATATGCCCATACCTACAATAATAGTAAAGATCAAATTCATGCAAGAAAAGAGTGCAATTGACATTGGTAAAAGAAGAATACCTCGATAATCGCCATCAAGCAGACAAAAGACTTCTTATTTCGGCAAAGTTTATCAAGACCGTGGTAAAGACACGCGAGACCAGCTTCACCCCAGCCAGAAGATGGTACCATTATGAAGTAAGAAAGGGCATTCAACACTAACAAGTGGATGGAGGATTTAGTGCTGCCTAAGATGGTTGACCCAAGCAAATATAGAAAAAATCCTCGTGCATACCATTGGGGCCATGTCTCTGTGAATCCATCATTCGTAGTTCATCCAATAACTATGAATTGGCTCGATTTTTATCTTAAAAGGCCCTTTATATGATGGTTCCATACCAATTAATTCCTAAATTTATTCAAATGTTAAAATATCGTTGGTCAGAGGAACCGGAACACCATCATATTAAAGGCCGGCTATAGCAGTAAAATCGACCGGACTAATTGTCATCTCTCCAATGGGTAAGTGAAAAGTGTGGGTTGTGTCCAACCATCTTTCCTGGACTACGCTCCGGTCTATCTGATATTCTTCGGATGGCAATTGTAAGATAAAGCTCTCAAAGCTGCACTCTCGGATAATCTGCCTTACCCGAGAAGGCACTATTTCATACCATTGTCAGGCTTTATAGATACACCCTCCAGCCAGAACAACGCAACGATCATGCTAACACGGAGCCAGGTAAGTTAATACCAGGTAAGTACATATTATTCTATTTGTCTAAATTAATTTATTATTCCTAAATTTTTTTAAAAATAATAATAATAAAAACAATATAAAAAAACAAAAAAACAATAAAATAATAATAAATAAAAAATGACGATAAAAAAAAGAAAGGCAGAAAGATCAAAAATCAAAATAAAAAAGAGAGAAAAAAATTACCGCGCTCTTTTCATTGGAACTGCGATGGAGCGACATCCCGGCTAGTATATCTATATTTTCATCTTTATGATGCCGAATAAACTCCAATAACTCGATTTTAGAATGAGTCCCTGACCTTGAAGCATGCATTTTTTTTAAAAAACTATGTGCTAAATTTGAAAGAAATTTGAGAGAATAGTAAAACTTTTAAATCTCGCTGTGAATTGAATGAAAGAATTAGCTCGTTTATATAGAGAAACGGCAAGGAAAAATAAAATTTAAAAGTAAGTTTTACTTTTCATGAATAGTCAATTTTACTATTCATAAATAGTAAACTTTACTATTGATGAATAGTAAATTTTACTATTAATGAATAGTATATTACTATTGATGAACAGTAAATTACTTTTTACTACTATTTATAAATAGTAAATTACTATTTATGAATAGTGAATAGTACATGAACAGTGCCTACACAGTAAAATGAACAGTAAAATTCAATTATTCACTTTAATCATTCAAATGCTTGTGTGTTTTTAATATTTTTACACGCAGGGGCCAAGGAGAAGACATGTGCATAAAAATTAGCCAAACTTTTTAAAATAAAAAATTATTATTATTAGCTCGGGTCCAGAACCCAAATTTTCCTTAGGTCCAGAACCTAGAATCTCGTTTAAGTCCATAACTTAGCTCGGGTCTAGAACCCAAATTTTCCTTAGGTCCAGAACCTAGAATCTCGTTTAAGTCCAGAACTTAGCTCGGGTCCAGAACCCAAATTTTCCTTATGTCTAGAACCTAGAATCTCGTTTAAGTCCAGAACTTAGTTCGGGTTCAGAACCCAAATTTCCCTTAGGTCCAGAACCTAGAATCTCGTTTAAGTCCAGAACTGAGCTCTGGTCCAGAACCCAAATCACCATTAGGTCCAGAACTTAGGATCTCTTCTAAGTCCAGAACTTAGCTAAGGTCCAGAAACCAAATTATCCTTAGGTCCAGAACCTAGAATCTCTTCTAAGTCTAAAACTTAGCTCGGGTCCAGAACCCAAGTTAACCTCAGGTCCAGAACCTAGAATCTCGTTTAAGTCCAGAACTTAGCTCGGGTCCAGAACCTAAATTTTCCTTAGGTCCAGAACCTAGAATCTTTTCTAAGTCCAGAACTTAGCTCGGGTCCAGAACCCAAATTTTCTTTAGGTCCAGAACCTAGAATTACACTTAGGTCCAGAACCTACAATTATCCTTGAGTCCAGAACTCAAACCGGGTCCAGAACCCAAAACATCTCAAAAATTAAGTCTTATTGCTTTTCACTCTCTTTCACTAAAGTCTCAGATCATTCAAGCAGGGGGCAAACTGTAAGCCCTTAATTTTTGACTCAGTCCGGTCCAATATATTTTAAATAGTCCAAAATAATTTTTGTGTTGTCCAAAATATTTTAATTAGTCCAAAAAAATTTTTGTTATCTTAATTAAATAATATTTGCTTTAGTATCTAATTTTTATTAATAAAAAAGAAAAAAATAATAATAAACAAAAAATATAAAAATAAAAATCGGTGACGAAAATCGGCGATAAAAATTTCGTCACCGAAAAACATTGCGGCGAAATGGCCTGCAGGCCATTCCGCCTTGCGGCAGCTTTTTTGCCAGTGTAATTTTTTCGCAGCAGTTTTTTTCCAGCGGAATTTTTTCTATGCAAATTTTTTTGAAACCTAATACAATTAGGTTTCAGTTTCCTTTTCTTAATCAATGTTATATTACCGTGAATAACTAGGATTAATCATAAAAAAAAATTCTATAAATAAGGACTAAGCAACACAGAATAGAGAAATAAGGGGGATCAGATTTTGGGAGGATTGGAGACCGAAAGTGAGGAGAAAAACTTTGAAAACTTTAAAAATTCCTTCTGGCAGTGAATTGAAAGGGACTTTTTGAGAGAAGCAGTCAAGAAAATTCAATTGATCAAAGGCAGCAAAGCTTGTCTTTGTTCTTGTTCATCCAAGAAGAAATTTTTGGTGGAACCAACAAACGGAGGTACTAATTTCTTCACAGTAGCTTGTTTTGATTTTAGAAACCCTAGAACCTTAATTTATTTTTCCTAAAGTTTAAAAACCTTAATTCGTTGCTTTGTTTTGCACAAAGCTTAAAATTGTTGTTTTTGTTTCTTCAAAATCTCAAAACCCTAATTTGCTTTCCAAATTTTCAAAATTATAAATTAAATCTGTTTCTTTTCAAAAACCCTAAAAAACATCTTTTCTGTTTCTATAAACTTTAAATCATTTTGTTTATTCTCATAAAGTTTCATAAAATTATCAATTATTTTTCCAAATTCTAAAACCTAATGTATTCTCCGAAACCCTAATTCTAAAATTCTAAAACCCTAATTCAACTCCAAAACCCAAAACAGTAAACCCTAAACTAACTAACCTAAACCCTAATTTTTGTAAAACCTAATTTTTAAAACCTTAAAACCATATAAATTTAAATATTAAAATTCAAACACGGTAAACCTAAAAATCATAATTCAGTAACCGTAAATCATAAATCTAAATGTTTTAAAGTGTCCAAACCCTAGTTTTATGATTTCACTTCTCAAACACTAATTTTGTTAATAAAAGAACTTTATCAACCTCTTAAAACATAAAACCTTAATCCATTTCAGTTCCTTTAAAACTCACAGTAGCTTAAACCCCTAAATTCCAAAACCCTAAAGTATTAATTAAAGAATCTTAAATAGAAACAGTAGCCCTAATTTGAATCTTTATTTGCTTTGTTCAATTTTATATTTGATTATGCTTTGATTTATTTTATGTGCTTTAATTTATTTAAGTTCAATGCTTGGTTTATTTAGTTTATCATGGATGGTTGTTTATTTTTTTTTATTGATATCTTTATTTATGATGAATAGTTATTTACTTTTATCAATTTATATAGATTTCCAAATATTGTAAGAGGTATGTTTCCACTTAGTGGGTACCTCATTAGTTAAATATCATATAATTTAAATTGCTTTTCTATTTTAGAACCAATGTAAAGGACATGTTTCTACCTTTTGGTGGGTGTCCTATTTAGGCATGGATTATGTAAGGGCATGTTTCCATCTTCGGATGGGTGTCCATTTATTTGTTTTGCTTAGACATTGTTTTGATTTTCAATATATCGATACTTTATTTTAATTATTGTGTGTAATATGGATAATATTGTTATATTTAAGAATTTTATAATATTAAGACCTGTAAAGGAGGCCGGTTCTAATGAACCGGGCGTTGTGGGGGTGCTGGGCCATTTCTCACCTTCCCCATACGTACCCAACTTTTCGAACCCATTAGGGGGTTGGAGATTCCTTAGGAATGGAGTCATCCACCCCTTTCTTTTTTTCCCGGCCTGTCCAAGTGGCGACTCCATTTTCTTCAGACCTAGGTGTTTTATTAATTTTTGTCATAGATTTGTATCTTATTTATTATGATGATTATTGTTTTCTTTAGGTATTTTGGTAGTTTTAATATGTTTATTTAGTGTTTTCATTAATTTTGGTAGTTTTAATTTATTTAAGTGTTTATGTTATTTTTGTCCTAGTTTTTAGTGTGTGTTTGTGTGTATTAGTTAATGTTTATTTGATTCTTGTTTAAAGTGTGTTTCAAGTGTTTGTGTTAGGTTAATATGCAAGGAACCATATTAAGGGCAAAACCAAGGATCAAGAGAGGAAGGAAAGACCAAGGAACCAAGAGGAAGAAAACAATGGACAGTAGCTGACACATGCAGAGGACACGGCCAAGCTTGTGGCCGTGTCCCATACCAAGCTAAGGAGGAAGCCAACAGATCAGTAGCTGACACACTCAAGGGACACGGCCAAGCTTGTGGCCGTGTCCCTCCAAACTTGTCAAACACGGCCAAGTTGTTTAAGCTTGGCCGTGTCACACTCAAGTCCAAAGAAAGAAGAAAGATGAAAATCAAACAGAGGCAGACACCTTCAGGGGACAAAGCCAAGCTTGTGGCCGTGTCCCTCCAAGCACCTCAAACACTGCCAAGCTTGTCTAAGCTTGGTCGTGTCACTCATGGATTAAACGAAGAAAGAAAAAGCGGAGTTTTAAGCGAGGTTTAGTATAAATTATATGATTAGGGTTTTCAAGTGGAAGAGCTATTTTTCAGAGAGTTTTTCAGCCGTCAAAGAAAGAAGTTAGGGTTTCATATCTTGTCGTCTTTGATTTTTAGATTACACTTTGATTAAACTAGTATAGATTAAATTTGTTTTATGCCATTGCAACATTCTTCTAGCAAGATCTGATCAAGAGATTCTTCAGAAGCTTAAAGGGAGTTTGTAATTTGGTTTTGTTCTCAAACTTTATCTCTTAAATTTCTTGGGAATTGTATTCATGAATTCTATTATGTCTAAACTGATTTCTTTGAATTTTAATGAGATGAATATGTTTGATATCATTATGAACTAATTTGATCTAGTCTAGGGTTTGTATGGATATACTATGAGTGTATGAATTGGTTATTGCTCTTAACTGAATTATTTCTTTAGCCTTGATTGAATGGAATTATTATTAATATATAATTGATTGGCCACCAATTATGTGTTTAAGGTATTAGATGAAGGATTGAGAGATGAAGTCTAATGCTGGAACAATTTAATTAGGGACTTAGGTGAATTAGAAATATAACCTAAGAAAAGGATTATTTCAATTGTAACAAGATTATTTGAAAAAGGTTTGAATGCGAGAGCTTATTTCCTTGACTCAATTAATTAAGTTACTTGAGATCTAATCTTTGAAATTAAATTGGTTGAGAGGAATAACCGTTCATACATATAAGTTAGTAGAGAAGTGCAAACCCTAGACCTTTTTATTAAGTGAATCAATATATCAGCTCAGTTTACTTTTATTGTTTTAAAATCCAATCGATCTGTCTTCATTAGTTGTTGGCAATTTAAATTTATTAATTACTTGTTATTTATAATATGATAATCAATTAGCTATTCTAGCTTCCTTGTGAGACGACCTTGGGGTGATCACCTTAGCTACAGCTACTTCGTATACTTGCGAGTGACGCTTATAGTAGAACTTAATTTGAGCGCAACAAGTTTTTGGCGCCACTGTCGGAGAAGCTAATTGGCATAATTGTTTATTAGTCATAGACACTTTAGATTATTTTTCATTGTTTACTTTTGATTTTATTTGTCTTTTGCTTTTAATAATTCTTTTGTTCTAGAAATTCTGTTTATGCAAGGCAGGAGATCACTCGGAGGAGAACTATACCTAGTTATTCCAGAAATTCAAAGAGTGAAAAGAAGCAGGGAAGAGTTTGAACTGTACACCGGATTTGATACTACAGAGGAGGACACTTCTGATTTTGAGTCGGAATCTGCACAATCTACCAACATTGGAGAAGAAAGGTAAAGAACTATGAGAGATTTTGCTAGACCTATCATTGGAACTTCCACCTCTTGCATAAGATTGATAGATGCAGCAAGAATTTATGAATTGAAGAACATCCATTACAACATGCCGCCATCGTTCTATGGAGTTCCAAATGAAGATCCTTTGAACTTTATCCGGGATTTTTATTCTACCCTCAACACTTTTCCATTGAGAGGACTAACAGAGGACCAGTTGAGGATGAGATGTTTCCCGTATACATTGAAGGATAGGGCAAAGAGCTGGCTTATGATGTTGCCTGAAAATTCTTTGACAACTTGGGAGCAAGTTTATAACAAGTTTATGGGCAAGTTTTATTCACATCAGAAGACAGCTGAATTGAGAGGGAAGATTGCTACATTCTCTCAATTTGAAGGAGAACCATTTCATGAGGCTTGGGACAGGTTTAAGATGTTATTGATCCAGTGTCCACATCATCACTACCCACTTCAACTTCTGAATTAGTTTTTCTATGATGGTCTAACCCAGCAATTTCAGACACTGTTGATAACGCAGCTGGGGGAGCCATGGGAGAAAAGACAGCAGATGAAACTTATGACATTTTTGAAATGTTGGGAGCTAATTCTCAACAGAAAAGTGTAAGAGGAAGAAGTAAAGGGGTGAATCAACTGGAAGCCAATAGTGAGATGGTCAATCAAATAGCTGAATTGACAAGGTAGGTGCAAGTGCTGAACATGAAGCACAATACTTCTTCATCCACTCAAGAAGTGTGTGGAATTTGTGGGACTTTCGGGCATGGATCAAATATATGCCCCTCCGCATATGAGTCTTATGATAATGAAGCTGAGCAAGTCAATGCTATGGGGGGATATCAACCAAGGGCCCGGAATGATCCTTACTCCAATACTTACAATCCTGGTTGGTGGAGTCATCCAAATTTTTCCTGGGCAACAAATAACTCTCAACAGCCTTTCCATTTGCTCAAGAGACAAAACCAACAGCAGTGTCAATCCTCAAATCAAGGGCAGCCTAAAAGAGAGAGTTTGGAGGAAAGTTTACAAGCCTTTATCCAAGTCAGTGCTAAAAATCAAGAGATGAACAACAAGAGGCTGGATTCATTAGAAGCATCTTTTAAGAAAGTGGAGACCCAAGTGGGGCAACTTGCACAACAGATGCAGATTCAACAAAAGGGGAAATTTTCAAGTCAACCTGAGTAGGCACAATCAGTGACTGTTCTTAGAAGTGGCAAGGTAATTAACAATAATGTTGAAAATAATTCTGTGAATGCAGGTGAGCAAGAGAATAAAAAGGAAGGAGAGCCAGAGAACAAAGGTGCTGGAGAAAGATCAATGGAGAAGTCCCCTACAGCAGATTTACACAAGGCAAGCAATCCATACCGGCCACCTATACCATTCCCTAGCAGGTTGAAGAATGATAAATAAGATAAGCAATTTTCGGACATCTTCAACATGCTATCTAAGGTAAGTATTAACTTACCCTTACTTGAAGCAATAAAGAACATGCCGGCTTATGCTAAATTCTTCAAAGAGCTGAACACAAAGAAAAAGAGGTATGAGCCGAATGAAAAGGTGATAGTTTCAGAGGTAGCTAGTGCTGTACTGCAGCACGAACTACCTCCAAAGCTAAAGGATCCTGAAAGTTTTATAATTCAAATTACTATAGGGAATGGAAAGGGTACTGATGGCATGTGTGATTTAGGAGCTAGTGTAAATTTGATGCCTTATTCTGTGTACCTTGAATTAGAACTAGGGGAACTTAAACCAACCAAAATGGTGTTGCAATTAGCTGATAGATCTCTTAGATTCCCGAAAGGGGGTTATAGAAGATGTGTTAGTTAAGGTTGGTGGGTTGATAGTGCCTGTGGATTTTATAGTTCTTGACATAGAAGGAAGCAACTCTACACCATCAGCACACACTATTCTGCTGGGTAGGCCTTTTATGGCGACTACCAACACTTTGATAGATGTTAAAAATGGTAAATTGACAATGACTGTCTTAGGACAAACGGTTGAATTTTCTATTTTTAACACTTCTCCTATTCCTACAACTGCATTATATGAGGATTGCTCTTTAATTGATTGTATTGATGTAGTTGTTTCAGATGTTTTCTTGCAGATAGGTTCCTCAGATAAATTGGAGCTGGCACTTACCTTAGATGGTGGTTTAGAAATTTTTTATTCAGAAATAGTCAGTTGCCTTGAGACATTAAAGAGTGCTGAAATAGAGAAACTTAAGGAGGACCCAGTATTTGAACTTCCCTCCATCCAAAAGGAAGAGAAGAATCCTTCACTAGAGTTAGAGCTGAAAGAGTTACCTAAAAATCTGAAATATGTGTTTTTAGGAGATCACAATACCTTACCTGTGATAATATCTAGTGAACTTAGTGAAGAGGAACAGATGAGGTTGGTAAGTGAGCTAAAAAGATTGAGAAGAGCAATAGGATGGGGATTGAGTGAAATCAAAGGTATTCGCCCTTCAATGTGCATGCATAGAATCACCTTAGAAGAGGGAGCTAAACCTGTGAGGGAGACCCAAAGGCGCCTTAACCCAAATATGAGTGAAGTGGTTAAGAAGGAAGTGCTCAAATTGCTTGATGAAGGAGTGATTTATCCAATAGCTAATAGTGAGTGGGTGAGCCCAGTACATGTAGTTCCTAAGAAATTTGGAATCACTGTGGTGAAAAATGAAAATAATGAATTGGTTCCTACTAGGACTGCTACTGGGTGGAGAATGTGTATCGATTATAGGAAGTTGAACAATGCTACAAAGAAAGATCATTTCCCTCTTCCTTTTATTGATCAGATGTTAGATAAACTTTCTGGACACTCACATTATTGCTTTTTGGATGGCCTTTCAGGTTATTATCAGGTGCCGATATAGCCAGAGGATCAATCCAAGGCTACCTTTACTTTCCCTTTTGGGACTTATGCATTTCGGCGTATGCCATTTGGCTTGTGCAATGCACCTGCAACCTTTCAGAGATGCATGATGTCTGTCTTCTCAGACATGATAGATGATTTTATTGAGGTATTTATGGATGACTTTTCTATTTTTGGTAGTTCTTTTGATAATTGCCTCAATAAACTTGTTCTTGTGCTTGAGAGATGCATTGAATGTAACCTCACTTTGAGTTGGGAAAAGAGTCATTTCATGGTTACTCAGGGCATTGTCTTAGGTCATGTAGTGTCAAGTAAAGGGATTGAGGTGGATAAGGCTAAAGTTGAGTTAATTGCTAAGTTACCCCCACCTACCTCTGTTAAGGGAATAAGAAGTTTTTTAGGGCATGCGGGTTTTTACCGGAGGTTTATTAATGATTTTTCTAAAATAAGCCAACCATTGTGCCATTTACTATGGAAAGATGTTCCATTTGAATTTACAGCACAATGCATGCAAGCTTTTAATTCCCTTAAGGAAAAACTGACTAGTGCACCGATAATTGTAGCTCCTGTTTGGTCTTTACCTTTTGAAATCATGTGTGATGCCTCTAATCATGCAGTAGGAGCTGTTCTTGGGCAAAGGGTTGATAAATTCTTGAGAGTAATATATTATGCTAGCTTGACCCTGAATAGTGCGCAATGAATTACACAACAACTGAAAAGAAAATGTTAGCTGTTGTTTTTGCTTTAGATAAGTTTAGAGCATATTTAATTGGGTCAAAAATTATTGTGCATTCTGATCATGCAGCTCTAAAATATCTTTTAACAAAACAACATGCTAAACCGCGCTTAATTAGATGGGTGTTATTGTTGCAAGAATTTGATTTTCAAATCAAGGATACTAAGGGAAGTGAAAATGTTGTTGCTGATCATTTATCCAGATTACCCTTCTTTAGTGAAAATCTTGCATCTGATAGCATTCACAAAAATTTAGAAGCATTTCCTGATGAGCAGCTGTTTGTGGTAATTGATGCACCTTGGTTTTCAGATATTGCTAACTATCTTGCTTGTGGTATATTGAGTTCTAACATGTCATTTCAGGAAAAGAAAAGGTTTTTGCACTTGAGTAAATTTTATTTTTGGGATGAACCTTACTTATTCCGGATTTGCAAAGATGAGATAGTTCACAGGTGTGTATCTGAAGAAGAACAGCTGAGTGTTCTTAAATTTTGTCATGACCTTCACTGTGGTGGTCATTTTGGAGGGAGGAAGACTGCAAAAAAGGTGCTTCAAAGTGGTTTTTACTGGCCTACTTTATTTAAAGATGCTCAAGAGTATTATAAGCACTGTGACCGCTGTCAAAGAGTGGGTAGCATTGGGAGGAGGAATGAAATGCCCCTTCAATCATATATTGTTGTTGAACTGTTTGATGTATGGGGGAATAGACTTCATGGGTCCTTTCCCCAAGTCTTTTGGTTATGAATATATTTTAGTTGCTGTTGATTATGTTTCAAAGTGGAGGCAATCCCCACCCGTACTAATGATGCTAATGTGGTTGTTAAATTTGTGAAGGAAAATATTCTTAGCAGATTTGGCACACCAAGAGTGATAGTCAGTGATGGGGGAAGCCATTTTTGCAATAGAATTTTTGAGAAGTTAATACACAAATCTGGTGTGAAGCACAAGGTGGCAACCCCATACCATCCACAGACTTCTGGATAGGTTGAAACATCCAACAAGCAAATAAAAGGTATTCTGGAGAAAACAGTCAATTTATCAAGAAAGGATTGGGCGGGTAGATTGCATGATGCATTGTGGGCATATCGGACAGCTTTTAAGACTCCTCTGGGTATGAGTCCATACTGATTGGTTTTTGGTAAGGCTTGTCATTTACCAGTGGAGTTGGAGCACAAAGCATATTGGGCAATCAAGACTCTGAATTTGGACTTGGACAAGGCGAAGAGAGAACGATTTCTGCAAATTTCAGAGTTAGATGAGCTGAGGAATGAGGCATATGAGAGCTCGAGGATTTATAAGGATTGCACTAAAGCACTTCATGACAGAATTATAGTGCGAAAGACTTTGAGTCCAGGTATGAAAGTTTTACTTTTTAACTCTCGTCTCCGTTTGTTTCCAGGTAAACTCAAGTCTCAATGGAGTGGTCCTTTCGAGATAACTCAGGTATATCCTTCTGGTGCCATTGAATTGCTTAACTCTCAAACAAATGAGACTTTTAAAGTAAATGGACAGAGAGTTAAGCCATATAATGAAGGATTTCAAGAAGTGAGGATCATTGACAGCACTTTGATCCACGATCCCTAAGTCTTGCAGTGATGTCCAACTATATAACATTAAAGAAGCACTAAATGGGAGGCAACCCATCGGTTTGCATTTCTTTTTCATAGTTGTAATTTTAAATTTAGCAATTTTGATTTTATGTTTGGTTTAAATTAATGGAATGGGTGCTTTGATTGGTTTTTATTTTTCTAATGTGTTTCAGGGAGGATTGAAGAAGGGGTTTGCAATTTCTTTAAGATTTGGTGATATAAAATAAAATAAAATAAAATAAAATAAAATAAAAGAGAGAAAAGTCAAAAGGGCAGTAGGTGACATGGCCAAGGAGCTTGGCCGTGTCCTTGGCCGTGTCACATGGGTCACGGCCAAGCTTCACCAAAATTTCCTTCTTTTTGTTTTTTGCAACCTTTCTATACAGTGGGTGACACGGCCAAGCTTCACCAAAAAGTCTTTGTTTTTATTTTTTGCAACTTTTCATTACAGTAAGTGACACACCCATGGGACACGGCCAAGTCACTGGCCGTGTCCCTCAAAACACACTAGAAACGGCCAAGCTCACCCAAGCTTGGCCGTGTCCCTTCACTTTTACACTTTAAAAATACGATTTTTGCATTGTTTGCTCATTCCAATCCCTAGATCTATTTTGCTTTCTCTTTCTCGCTCTCGACTTCTCTCTCTCACAAACTCCATTGTTTGTGTTTCAAAGCTTCAAAACCTCCATTAAATCTCAATTTTCTTCACCAAAACTAAAATTAATCCATTAAATCTTCTTCTTCTCTCACAAAAGATCAATTTAATTGGTCTAAACTTCAAATTTTTTCAGATCTTTCAAGATGCCAAGAACGAAGATGGTTTCCCACCGCAAGAAGAAGAAGAGACCTACAACTGAAGGTGCATCTTCATCTTCATCATTTTCATCTTTAAAGAAAGCGAATCTTTTGGCTCGGGGTTTCTTCCCGACGAGGTATGTCAATGATGAATCCCTTAATGCTCTTAATATTAGGGATAATTTTCATCATTATGTTCAAACCCTTGGGTGGGAGAACCTAGTCTCCTTGCGACCTTTGCAATTTCAAGAGCTTACTTTGGAGTTCTTAACATCTCTTAATGTTGAAAGAGATGCACAGAAAATTTGCTCTAGGTTGAGTTTTAAGTTGTTTGGAAAATCATTTGTAATAAGTATTGAACAATTAAATGGTATATTTGGTTTCCATCAACATGGTGAAAGGTCGGTACCTAAGGAATTTAAACAACAATTTGCTTGGGAAGCATTGAGCTCGGGGACTTATATGGCCAAATCAGCCAAAGCAACTAAATTGAGCAATCCCGCTTTGAGGTATTTGCATCGTTTTATGTCTTGCGGATTCTTTGCTAGGAAGGAAAGCCCGGGTGTAGTTGAACTGAGTGAACTATTTTTCTTAGATTGTGTGGTTAATGCAGTGCCTATTAGTTTCGGCTATTGGTTAGCCGATGTTTTTGATAGTGTGGCAAACAAAAAGAAGGGGGCTATCTGTATTGGAGGATTTGTTACCACATTGGCCATAGCCCTCCTTGATGATTTTGACCCGAGTACCTGTCGCATGACTAGAATTACGGGTAATGATTCATTGGATTTGGCTACACTAGAGAAGATGCATATGGTGGTACACAGGAGAGGGGCTTATATTATGGCTTCAACTGAGCCAGAAGTACCGGAGGGTAGACAAAAGAGAACACGAGTTTCGGAGGGGTCCGACTCGGATTCTCTTGATTTGGAAGAAGATGCTCTAGCTCCAGATAATCAAGAGATACTTAATAGGATTAAGGCACTGGAGGGCAAGGTAGATCATAACCATGCTGCGGTCTTGCAACAGTTAGACCAAATCAATAGCAACCTTGCCAAGATTCTGAGTCTTCATCCCTCGACTGCTTCATCTTCACATCCGCCTTCACCGTAGATCGCATTGGTTCTAATCTTTTGAGAGAGTTCCTTATTTTCTTGTGTTTAGTTATAGCATATTTTTGTTGTTATTTTTCATTTTTGTTTTTAATGTTAACAGTTTATATTTTGGATATTTTATTTTATATATTGTATTTTATTTTTAAACATTTGCTGTTTGTGATGAAAAGTTAGGGTTTTGCCTCACAAGGGACCGATGGAAAACAGGTTGAACCTTAACCCTTTTTCTTTATTATTCTTGTTTTCCATTGAGGACAATGTAAATTCTAAAGTGTGGGGTAATCTTTTAGCTTTTCTTTAATTTTTGTTTTATTTGTCTTTGTGTGTTATATTATGTGTTGTGCATGGCATAATTGTTGAAAACTTATTGACTTTTCTGTGATTCTAGCATTATAGTTGAGACTTTAGTATCAGCATAGCGATTAGCATTTGAATTCATTCAGGATCAATTTTCACATTCTGCAATTCATCACATATAAATCTTTGAGAACCCACCTTTGTGAGTTTTGAGCCTCATAGATTGAATATTATTGTCAATTGATTTTCTTTTCTTAAGTGTGCACCTTCATGATTTTGCATCTCTAGAGCTTGCTTTTGCATACTAATTGAACTCACATTATGATTTCATCTCAAGTTTTAAAATGATGAAGGCAAATTAGGTTAGCCCTTTAGCTTAAAAAGACCTCCCTTAATTATGAATTCCTTAGTGAGCCAAGTTGAGCCTTTGACCTTTTCTTGATTGATCAACACAATTCACAACTCAACTTTTTCTTATTATCATCATACCTGCATTAAGGAACGGAGTTTCTTATGATATGACAATAGGGTGGTTTAATTCATAAGTGTGGGATAAGCAATTTAAAAAAAAATAGTATTGCTTTAGTAAGATGTAGGGATGAAATGCATACTTTGCACATTGTATTTGCTAAGAGTCGATTATTCTTTTCCTCTACATTGTAAGCTAGATGTTTCATGCAATTTTATATTTTGTATATATATATTAAAAAAAAGTAAAAAAGAAAAAGAAAAAGGAAAATAAAAGTGAAGATATATATATATACAGAATTCATATATTTTCTAGCATTAGAGGAATGTCGACTCATGTACTTTTCTTTTAGTGTGCAAGTATGTAAGATTATCAAGGGATGGTGAATATGCCATTTGAGGGAGCTATGAGTTTCTGAGCAAGAGTATTGTCTAATTTAGATACTCCATTTCTTGATGCTCCAACTTAAATGTCTTTTCTCACACCTTCACCTTAGCCCCATACATCCAAATAAAAGACCTTCAGATTATTTCTTGAGAAAATCAGTGAGAGAGATTGGATAATTAAGCAAGTTTATGGTAGTATGCAGTCATGAGTGGTTTGAGTGAATTAACCTTTGAAATCGAGTGAAACACTTAGATGAGAGATGAGATTTGTATGTCTGGATTAATGAAGGAGTTAAGAAAATCTTGATTGAAGTAAATTGCAATTATTTATGGCTGAGTCTTAAAGGATTTCATCTTATATACTGGAATTATAGTTAAGGTTGTTTGAGTTTTAAATTTATGCCATGTGAATTTGCTTGAGGACAAGCAAAGTTTTAAGTGTGGGGTAGTTGTTTTATTAATTTTTGCCATAGATTTGTATCTTATTTATTATGATGATTATTGTTTTCTTTAGGTATTTTGGTAGTTTTAATATGTTTATTTAGTGTTTTCATTAATTCTGGTAGTTTTAATTTATTTAAGTGTTTATGTTATTTTTGTCCTAGTTTTTAGTGTGTGTTTGTGTATTGTTAGTTAATGTTTATTTGATTCTTGTTTAAAGTGTGTTTCAAGTGTTTGTGTTAGGTTAATATGTAAGGAACCATATTAAGGGCAAAACCAAGGATCAAGAGAGGAAGGAAAGACCAAGGATCCAAGAGGAAGAAAATAATGGACAGTAGCTGACACATGCAGAGGACACGGCCAAGCTTGTGGCCATGTCCCATACCAAGCTAAGGAAGAAGCCAACAGATCAGTAGCTGACACACTCAAGGGACATGGCCAAGCTTGTGGCCGTGTCCCTCCAAACTTGTCAAACACGGCCAAGTTGTTTAAGCTTGGCCGTGTCACACTCAAGTCCAAAGAAAGAAGAAAGATGAAAATCAAACAGAGGCAGACACCTTCAGGGGACACGGCCAAGCTTATGGCCGTGTCCCTCCAAGCACCTCAAACACTGCCAAGCTTGTCTAAGCTTGGCCGTGTCACTCATGGATTAAACGAAGAAAGAAAAAGCGGAGTTTTAAGTGAGGTTTCGTATAAATTATATGATTAGGGTTTTCAAGTGGGAGAGCTGTTTTTCAGAGAGTTTTTCAGCCGTCAAAGAAAGAAGTTAGGGTTTCATATCTTGTCTTCTTTGATATTTAGATTACACTTTGATTAAACTAGTCTAGATTAAATTTGTTTGATGCCATTGTAACATTCTTCTAGCAAGATCTGATCAAGAGATTCTTCAGAAGCTTAAAGGGAGTTTGTAATTTGGTTTTGTTCTCAAACTTTATCTCTTAAATTTCTTGGGAATTGTATTCATGAATTCTATTATGTCTAAACTTATTTCTTTGAATTTTAATGAGATGAATATGTTTGATATCATTATGAACTAATTTGATCTAGTCTAGGGTTTGTATGGATCTACTATGAGTGTATGAATTGGTTATTGCTCTTAACTGAATTATTTCTTTAGCCTTGATTGAATGGAATTATTATTAATATATAATTGATTGGCCACCAATTATGTGTTTAAGGTATTAGATGAAGGATTGAGAGATGAAGTCTAATGCTGGAACAATTTAATTAGGGACTTAGGTGAATTAGAAATATAACCTAAGAAAAGGATTATTTCAATTGTAACAAGATTATTTGAAAAAGGTTTGAATACGAGAGCTTATTTCCTTGACTCAATTAATTAAGTTACTTGAGATCTAATCTTTGAAATTAAATTGGTTGAGAGGAATAACCGTTCATACATATAAGTTAGTAGAGAAGTGCAAACCCTAGACCTTTTTATTAAGTGAATCAATATATCAGCTCAGTTTACTTTTATTGTTTTAAACTCCAATCGATCTGTCTTCATTAGTTGTTGGCAATTTAAATTTATTAATTACTTGTTATTTATAATATGATAATCAATTAGCTATTCTAGCTTCCTTGTGAGACGACCTTGGGGCGATCACCTTAGCTATAGCTACCTCGTATACTTGCGAGTGACGCTTATAGTAGAACTTAATTTGAGCGCAACACTAGGTCCGTGTTCTCTAAGGCCCCAAGCCTAAACAGTGCCGAAGTCGCAAGAACCATTCCACCGGGAGTGGGAGCAAAAATCCACGCTCACAACTGGAAAGGAAATTAAGGGTGGTGTGGTTGAGAAAAGAGAAGAAGTGATTGAGGAAGAGGCTGAGGCACAAGAAAAAGAAAAAGAAGATGATCCTACTATCACTTTGGGAGAAAAGGCTACAGTAGGAAATAAGAAAGAGAACCAACCACAAGAGCCTAGTCCAATAGTGAAGGAATACAGACCTCGAGTGCCATATCCAACAATATTGAATAAGGACAAGATAGATGCTCAGTTCGGTAAGTTTCTTGAATTCTTTAAAGAATTGCACATTAATATGCCATTTGCCAAAACTTTATTACAAATGCCCAAATATGCTAAATTTTTGAAAGATCTCCTTTCTAACAAAAGGAAACTTGAGGAAGTATCTTTGGTGCAGTTGTCAAAAAAGAGTTTGGCAATTTTACAAAAGAGGTTACCTAAGAAATTAAAAGATCCTGGTAGTTGATGACAAATCTATGCTATCGCAATGTTACTGCAAGTGCACAGGTCGCTCAAGTAATAAAACAGTGAGTAAGATATTGTTCCACTGGGGACAAGGTCAAATATTAGTGCAAATTTTAGCAATTATTTAGTGAATTAATCGTTTGTATGATGATTAAAATAAAAGACAAATTACTCAATAAACTAAAGTGGAGAAAAATTGAATATTGTGCAACAAAAGTTGGTGATGAAAATACGATCCAGATATTGAATCCCCTAGCCATAAGAAGTATTTATGAATATCAATTAAATTAAATTAAATAATAGAGCTGAATTGGCATTCCCCTAAATTAGATTAAAACCTCTCTCAAGTGAATTAATCCCTAATCACTAAGTAGAATGCTAGGAATCTCTTCTCAAGCATAATTAAATAGTTCTTGCAATAAGATCAAGGAACTTTAAACCAAAGGGTCTTGTAAGTCTATCTCTAACACTCCAATTAACCCTCAATCCTAATAAACATTTTGTTCATATCAAGCTTTCTCAAGTCAATAATATGAAAATTGCAACCAATCAATAAGCATGCTATTATCAATTGAAAATAAGAAAATAAGAATCAAAAGGATAAAACAACTTAATCAAATAATTTAATTTAATAAGAACTATTCAATCCATACAATAAAGCTAGGGTTCATCAATATCTAGATAGATAAAATGTTTAGCTCATGTTCATAACCAGAAAACCAAAACAGAGGAAATAAGTAAAAGAATTCAAACAATCCATGATGAATGATTTGTGTTTCTTCACTTCAATCCTCAGATCTTGGATTAAATCTCGCAGGAATTGGTTCTTCACCTTCACTCTTGGCTGCCAAAAACTCTTTTTTTCTTGGGAGGTCAGCTCTAAATAATAAACTCTATCCCTAATTCGCTCTTTAGCTTAGATTTTATAGCCCAAATATTTTTTCCTGACACGTCCATGGACACGCCCGTGTCTGTGGGCGTATCAATAGTGCTATTTTGAACCTTAATGACATGGGCAGTGACACGCCCATGTCCTTAGGCATGTTGTTGCTATTTTAATCTGAGTTAGGGACATGGCCATGGACACGCCAGTGTCATTGGACATGTCACAACTTTTATAAGTTAGGAGCAATGGCATGTGCAGCAAAAACTTATTGTGCTCGAATTAAGTACTACTACAAAGCGACACTCGCAAGTATACGAGGCTATTGCAGCAACGATGATCGACCCAAGGTTGTCTCACAAGGAAGGTGTTGTTCTTAATAATTTGATTAAAGCAATTAAATTTATATGAACAAGTGTGTGATGATTGCAATATTGTTGAAGTTGTAACAAAGTAAATAGCAAGTGAATAATTAATTGTGTGCTTAGATTTGGTTTAGTTCTTGGAATGGTGCCTAGGGTTGTGGGTCAACTTAATCAAAGCTTAATTCTCAAATTATCTATTAATATAACCTTGTAAATTAATTTGTTCCTTGAATTTAATTAGTCAATTACCAATTCATTAGTTTTCGCATTCATGAATAAACAATAACAAATTATTTTACATTTTCAAATTAATAAAACCCTAGAACTTATATTTCTAATTCATTCATAGGGTGGTTGATTATATAGTTTCGATATTGAATTTCACCTCTTGGTCCGTCATCCAATATTAAAAGATTAATAGGTAGCTAATCTATCAACCTAATATTCAATCCAATACAATAAACCATAACAAGGTATATTAATGGAAATATCAAATCAAGGCATTCGATCAAATTTACTACAAACCCTAGGCATGAGTAAATTAGCTCAACATCATCAATTTAAAACAAACATTCATCTCAATATAGATCAAATCACAATTGTCCATTGAAATATTAATTCTCTTAATAATCAACAACAATATAGAAATGAATTAAAAGAGAGAATAGAAAAACCCCTTGTAGATGCCAAGAGTTGGACTACTTGTCTTCCTCCTAGCTCCACTTTGATGTTGATGAAGAACTCAAGCCCTCTTCAATTGATGATTCTACCTTTGAAAGATGGAATGGAGCTTTCTCAAGTCACCAAACCTTCAATTAATCTTTCTTCATACCCTAATCTTCAAGAGTTTGTTAACCCAATTTATCTTAAAGAACTAAGTTGAAGTTTTGTCTATGGAAGATGGAGAAGATGGAAATGGAGGATAAGGAAGAGAATGGTGTCTTCTTCCCAAAGAAGGAGAAGAATGGAATGAAATTGGAGAGTGTCACCCTCTCCAAACGTGTACCTCTTTCTCCCTTCCTCTCCTTTTTAATTCTTTCAAAACACCAAGAGTGCTTGCCAACTCACCACACTCACCTTTGTCTCCCCCTTTTTTCTTTGTTTAATATTTCTTCCATGAAATTAGGAAACCTTTTCTTCTTTTAATATTTCTTTTGGCAAAAGCAAGGTCTTTGTCCCCCACTTTGTCCCCCAATTCGTGCAAATAATTCAAGGATTCCATAGGTGACACCGTCTCACTTTTCTTGGGACACGGCCAAGCTTGCTGGCCGTGTCCATGGCTGCCATTCCTTCTTTGCTTCTTCTCAAGAGGTCACATGGCCAAGCTCTTGGCCATGTCATGTGACATGGCCAGTGGCTTGGCCATGTCTCTTGCCAGTGTCTCCTTCTGCCTTCTTTCTTTTCTTTCTCTGATTTTGTTCTTTAGGTGAGACATGGCCAGTCTCCTGCCCGTGTCAGTCTCTGCCTAAATTTCTTTGAGGGACATGACCAAAATAAGGGTGACTTGGCCATGTCTACCAATTTTTCCTTGGACACGGCCAAGTCACTTAGATGTGTACTTTACTACTTGAATGTATGTTTTGCTTCCTTCAGTGTGACATGGTCAGCGACATGGCCAAGATGATCAAACATGAGCAAAGACATGGACAAGATGGTGCTTGTGTTCAACACTGCTTCTATTTTCATATGATTTTATTTTCTTAGGATGAAACACGGCCAAGACAATGAGACATGGCCAAGCTTCAAGCGACATGGCCAAGATAATCAGACATGGGCAAAGACATGGCCAAGATGAGTAGACATGGCCAAGCTTCAAGCGACATGGCCATGTCATGTGAATGTGTCAAGTACTGCCTAAATTTTATAATTCTTTTAATGGAGGAGACATGGCCAAGCTTGAACCATCTTTATTGTGTTCAATATTTTTCCTTCCAAAATAACTTCATGAAGTGAATTTAGCTCCATTTTGCACATGTTCATCTACATCATTAAACTTCAAGTAAACTTGAACACACATATTAGAAAAATAACTAAAAAGCAAATAAAATTATTCTAAAAACACATATAAAAATGATAATAACAATTACCCCACACTTAATTCTTTGCTTGTTCCTAAGCAAAGTCAAAATCAAAACAAACTAAACAAGAAAAATTTAGTTAAGTTCAAGAGTTATAAGGATGTTTCAAGACTTCCCTTTCCCTAAATCAGCAATCAATATCAAATCGAACAAAATCGATACCCATGCAATTTAGTTGCTCTCCATGCATAACCAATGTTGTCACTCCCTCACCAACTCTTAAAAGTATTTGATCATGATGGTGTTTACACTCATAACAATCAATGAAAGATTATTGCCATAGGCTTGCTTATTGATCAAATTTCCACCACTAAATTCCAATCAATCATCAATCATAAGGTCTTTCATTTGGTTGTAACGGGGCTAAGGGAAAGGTATGACATTTGGGAGAGTGAGTTTATTCATTTAGATCAAGAGCACTTCAAGAGTGAAGTAAGCAACATAGTAAGATCGACAATCCCAAAATACCTCCCAATCACTTAGCACTAAGCATTTAAGTGCTTTTAAGGAACTCCATTTGTTTTATTTGCAAGGATAATTTCCAAACTCATTACAACCATTCTAACAAGAACAACAACTTCTATTATTTTGATTTCATCATTTCATTTCATTTTTTTAATTTTTTATATATTTTTTATTTTTATTTTACTATAAAATAGGGTTTTCAACTAAAGAATACAATAATTTGCAATTTTAAACCCACTAAATTTAACCCCACACTTTATTCAACACAACACTCCATCATTAATGCTTCTAAAATGCTCTTGACCTAATGCAAGGATAATAGCTAAAACAACAAGGTTCAAGCTAATGGTGTTGTGAAAAAGAAAGAAAAGGAAAAATGAAATAAGCTCAAAGTTGGCGAACTAAGGTCGGATGTAAGGTTGGTCTTTTTAAGCCAAAATGGGTTCACCTAAATTGCCTTAATCATATTGATGCCTAATTGAAATTTTTATGCAGTCTCAAAATGCATGTCAAAGCAAGTTCTAACAATTCATCAATCAAAGATGTTTACACACAAAAAGAATAATAAGTTGATGGCTCAATTCCTCACTAGTTTAAAGGCAATGCAAATAATAACCATCAAAATTGACAATAAGTACCAATTCTAATTAATTCTCAAATTCATGCTTCAAAAATTCAAAGGTCATCTATCAATAATTTTATAACAATTGAACTTCCCAAAATTCATTTATTCAAAGAAAAACATTAACTAAACTTAAACAAAGATAAATTAAAAGTAAAAACACAAACTACACCCCACACTTAAAGATTCACATTGTCCCCAATGTGAGCATGCATAAATCAAAAGAGAGAGTTCAGATGAAACCTGATTTCCATCGTTCCCATATGCGATATGAAGTGCTCCTTCCAACCTTAATGCAATTATAGCCCATGTTTAAGAAGATGAATAACATGCAACTCCGAAAGGTACCCAATGTATTACAAAGCCTAGGTAGCATCCTTGGAAGAGCAATTGTCCAAAGAGAACATGTAAAGGTTGTCTTGCGGTGATCCTCCAATGCTATAGGAGCTTGGTAAAAACCTTTTTTAGTCTGCAACATTGTTATTTCCTTTTTTTGCTCCTTCTCACCCTCGAGAGTGGAAGAGATGATAATTTATTGCATACTATTCTCCCCATAAAAAACATATTTCAAAAATTTTGGGGTCTTTTTAGGTTCAACCAAGTTTGGTTGAATTTCTTTCTCATCCTTTTTAGCAATCGGAAGGCCCCTCTCAACAACCTTAGAATTTAATATTAAACTGGACTCCTCAATTTCTAAATTGAAAATATTAGGCTCTACTTCCAAGTTCATGGCCATCTCAAGCTTATTTACACTATCTTCACTAACTTCCTTGGAGGGCATATCGTAGAGTTTAGAAAGTTGCATACCTTTCTTCTCATCCTTCAATCTACTTGGGAATGGAATTGGTGGCATATAAGGATTCGGAGGCTCATGCAGTTGTGATGAAGATGAAGTTGATACTTCCAAATTTTCCTCCTCCTTTGATTGACTTAGCTCCTCTATATTGGGTTGTATCTCCTCGCCATTTTCTTCTTGATTAGTACCTGCATCAAAGGAATTACAAAATTTGTTATATATCACCTGTTCGCTCCTCAAATTTGTGATTGTATTGACTTGAGCTAATTGGCTAGGAAATTCCTCTTTTTGGTGCGCTTGGAGTTGATGTGCCAGTTGCCCAACTTGAGTTTCCACCTTCTTCAATGATACTTCCAAAGAATTAAACCTCTTATTGCTCCCTTCCTGATTTTGTGTGCTAATTTGAAGGAAAGCATTCAAATTATCTTTCACTGTGGGTTTCTCGAATTGATATTGATTTTGTGTACTAATTTGAATAAAGGCATTCAAATTATCTTCCAAAGTGGGTTCCTTAAGGTGATCTTGATTTTGTGTGCTAATTTGAATAAAGGCATTCAATCTATCTTCCAATGTGGGTTTCTTAAGGATATCTTGATTTGAGTATTGTTCTTGAGAATAAGAACTTCTTTGGCAAGGTTGAAAAAATTGTTGAGGTGGAATTTGTTGTTGGTTTTCCCATGAAAAAGTTAGGTAGTTTCTCCAACTTGAATTATGAGGATCGAAATATGGGTCATTTCTACCCCTTGGCTGGAAACTTTCAAAGGCATATTCTTCTTCTTACCTCTCTTGGTATTCTTTAAAACCAAATGAACATATGCTTGCACTATGTCCTGCAATGCCACATGCTGGACATACTTCATGAGTAGGCATAGGTACTTTTCCTCTTGCAGTTAGCATCGTAAGTTGATTCGTTAATTTTGCTAATTGCCAAGCCATGTCTGAATTAGAATTATCATCATAAAATCCCCCATGCCTTGAAAACTGCATCTTTACAAAAAACATTTAGCAATTTAAAAGAAACAAACAAATAATTAAATTAAAAAAAATCAAACAAAACAAACAAACAATTAAGTTAAAAAAAATCAAACTATTACTACTTAAACAACCTTCCCCGGCAGCGGCACCAAAAACTTGTTGCGCTCGAATTAAGTACTACTACAAAGCGACACTCGCAAGTATACGAGGCTATTGCAGCAACAGTGATCGCCCCAAGATCATCTCACAAGGAAGGTGTTGTTCATAATAATTTGATTAAATCAATTAAATTTAAATGAATGAGTGTGTGATGATTGCAATATTATTGATGTTGTAAAAAAAGTAAAATAGCAAGTGAATAATTAATGGTGTGCTTAGAATTGGTTTAGTTCTTGGAATGGTGCCTAGGGTTGTGGGTCAACTTGATCAAAGCTTAATTCTCAAATTATCTATTAATATAACCTTGTAAATTAATTTGTTCCTTGAATTTAATTAGTCAATTACCAATTCATTAGTTTTCACATTCATGAATTAACAATAAACAATTATTTTACATTTTCAAATTAATAAAACCCTAGAACTTATATTTCTAATTCATTCATAGGATGGTTGATTATATAGTTCCGATATCGAATTTCACTTCTCGGTCTGTCATCCAATATTAAAAGATTAATAGGTAGCTAATCTATCAACCTAACATTCAATCTAATACAATCAACCATAACAAGGTATATTAATGGAAATATCAAATCAAGGCCTTCGATCAAATTTACTGCAAACCCTAGGCATGATTAAATTAGCTCAACAACATCAATTTAAAACAAACATTCATCTCAATATAGATCAAATCACAATTGTCCATTGAAATATTAATTCTCTTAATAAACAACAACAATATAGAAATGAATTAAAAGAGAGAATAGAAAAACGCCTTGTAGATGCCATGAGTTGGACTACTTGTCTTCCTCTTAGCTCCACTTTGATGTTGATGAAGAACTCAAGCCCTCTTCAATTGATGATTCCACCTTTGAAAGATGGAATGGAGCTTTCTCAAGTCACCAAACCTTCAATGAAGCTTTCTTTAAACCCTAATCTTTAAGAGCTTGTTTACCCAATTTATCCCAAAGAACTAAGTTGAAGTTTTGTCTATGGAAGATGGAGGATGAGGAAGAGAATGGTATCTTCTTCCCCAAGAAGGAGAAGAATGGAATGGAATTGGAGAGTGTCACCCTCTCCAAACGTGTACCTCTTTCTCCCTTCCTCTCCTTTTTAATTCTTTCAAAACACCAAGAGTGCTTGCCAACTCACCACACTCACCTTTGTCTCCCCTTTTTTCTTTGTTTAATATTTCTTCCATGAAATTAGGCAACCTTTTCTTCTTTTAATATTTCTTTTGGCAAAAGCAAGGTCTTTGTCCCCCACTTTGTCCCCTAATTCATACAAATAATTTGAGGATTCCATAGGTGATACGGCCAAGCCATGAGTGGCTTGGCCGTGTTTCTCACTTTTCTTGGGACACAGCCAAGCTTGCTGGCCATGTCCATGGCTGCCATTCCTTCTTTCCTTCTTCTCAAGAGGTGACACGGCCAAGCTCCTGGCATTTTCATGTGACACGGCCAGTGGCTTGGCCATGTCTCTTGCCAGTGTCTCCTTCTGCCTTCTTTCTTTTCTTTCTCTAGTTTTGTTTTTGAGGTGAGACACGGCCAGTGGCTTGGCCGTGTCTCTTGCCCGTGTCAGTCTCTGCCTAAATTTCTTTAAGGGACACGGCCAAGATAAGGGTGACTTGGCTATGTCTACCAATTTTTTCTTAGACATGGCCAAGTCTCTTGGATGTGTCCTTTACTGCTTGAATGTATGTTTTGCTTCCTTCAGGTGTGACATGGTCAGTGACATGGCCAAGCTTCAAGCGACATGGCCAAGATGATTAGACATGGGCAGAGACATGGGAAAGATGGTGCTTGTGTTCAACACTGCTTCTATTTTTATATGATTTTATTTTTTTAGGATAAAACACGGCCAAGACAATGAGACATGGACAAGCTTCAAGCGACATGGCCAAGACTATCAGATATGGGCAAAGACATGGCCAAGATGAGCAGACATGGTCAAGCTTCAAGCGACGTGGCAATGTCATGTGAATGTGTCAAGTACTGCCTAAACTTTATAATTCTTTTAATGGAGGAGACATGGCCAAGCTTGAACCATCTTTATTGTGTTCAATATTTTTCCTTCCAAAATAACTTCATCAAGTGAATTTAGCTCCATGTTGCACATGTTCATCTACATCAACAAACTTCAAGTAAACTTGAGCACACATTTTAGAAAAATAACTAAAAAGCAAATAAAATTATCCTAAAAACAAATAAAAAATGATCATAAAAGTGACATGCCCATGTCTCTGGGCATGTCGAAGCTTCTGTAAAGTAGTTGAATGACACGGCCACGGACACGCCCATGTCACTGGGCATGTCACTTGAAGAATCTGCCCAAAATAACTTCTTCCCTTGTCTTTCATCCGTGATTCCGGCCTAAATAATCTTAAGGTCCCAATGTGTCAAAATTTCCTATAATCAACCCTAATAAACACTTGAATAATCAAATTAAACTCAATTTGACAATACATATATTAAGAAGTAGGGACAAAAATATCATCAATTATACACTTATCAGTAGTTTTACTATTCTATGTTTGATAGGTAATCTTGAAGTTAAAAGTGCATTGGCTGATTTGGGGGCTAGCATAAGTGTTATGCCCTACAAGATGTTTAAAGAGTTAGGTATCGGAGAACCTAAACCAACACTCATGACCATTCAACTTATTGATAAGTCAGTAATCCAACCTAGTGGTATTATAGAGGATGTGTTGGTAAAAGTCGGAGATTTCATTTTCCCCAATGATTTTGTTGTCATTGATATAGATGAGGATGCATATGTTTCACTTATCCTTGGTAGGCCATTTTTAAATATGGCCCATGCCTTTATCGATGTCCATGATGGCACATTGACTTTGAGAGTGGGAAGTGAGAAAGTTGTTTTTCATATACATTATGCTCTAAATTACCCACTTACACTTGATGAGGGGGATTCATACAATGATATTATTGAGCATGAAACCGTAAATTTTGTTACTAATGTTGTTTCCAAGGATCCCCTTGAGTTGTGTTTAATGCAAGATAATGTTAAGGATCAAGAAGCAATGGAGCAACTTGCTTATCTTGAAGCAAGCAAGTCATTCAAGTGTTGAGCATATGAAACCATTGAGATGCTGAAAGAAAACAAGCTGAAACCATTTGTGATCGATCCACCCAACTTGAAACTCAAGACCCTTCTGGATCATATTGAGTATGGATTTCAAGTAGATGAAAATAAATTGCTTATAATTCTGAGTTCCCACCTATCTTCTGAGCATAAGGTAAAGATCATCAAGTTGTTACAAAAGCATAAGAAAGTCATAACTTGAAAGATAGCAGACATCAAGGGTATTAGTCCATCCTATTGCACTCACAAGATACTGATGGAGGATGAAATCAAGTCGGTGGTGCAACCACAACGAAGACTAAACCCTAAGAAGAAAGATGTAGTGAAAGCTAAAGTGATCAAACTACTTGATGCGGGAATTATATATCCAATTTTAGATAGATCTTACGTGAGCCCGGTTTAGCTAGTACTAAAGAAAGGAGGGATGACGGTGGTTCCTAATGAAAATAATGAGCTGATTCTAACAAGAATAGTTACCGGCTAGAGGGTTTGCATCGACTACCAGAAGTTGAATGATGCAACTAGGAAGGAACATTTCCCATTGCCCTTCATTGATAAGATGTTGGAGAGGTTATCCGGGCATGAATACTACTATTTTTTGGAAGGTATTTTGGGCTACTTCCAAATTCCTATTGCCCTAGAAGACCAAGAGAAAACTACGTTTACCTGTCCATTTGGGACATTCGCATATCGAAGAATTCCATTTGGACTGTGTAATGCACCTGCAACTTTTTAACGGTGCATGGTGGCAATCTTTGATGAGCCAATTGAGGATATTATAGAGGTGTTCATGGATGATTTCTTTGTTTATGGTAGCTCTTTTGAAGGATGATTGGAAAACCTTAAGAGGGTGTTGGTAAGGTGTGATGAAACAAACCTTGTGCTTAATTGGAAAAAATGTCATTTCAAGGTTCAAGAGGGGATCATGTTCGGACACAAGATTTCAAGCCAAGGTATTGAGGTGGACCGGGCTAAGGTGGAAACCATTAAGAAATTGCCACCACCCATATCATTCAAGTCCATTATAAGTTTTTTAGGACATGCAGGCTTCTATCGGCGGTTCATACAAGATTTTTCTAAGATAGCTCACCCTCTAATCATGGTGGCTCATAATTGGAATTTACCTTTTGAAATGATGTGTGATGTGAGTGATTTTGCAGTGGGGGTAGTCTTGGGTCAACGCAGGGAGAAGTATTTTTAGCCCATATATTATGCAAGTAAGATTCTAAATACAGCTCAGGCCAATTACACAACTACAGAGAAAGAATTACTAGCTATGGTTTTTTCTTTTGACAAGTTTAGATCATACCTGATCTTGTCAAAAGTGATCGTTTATACGGACCATTCAGCTTTGAGATATTTATTTGCAAAACTAATGCAAAGCCTATTCGATGGGTTTTGTTATTGCAGGAATTTGACTTGAATTGGAAAGGAACGAGAAGTAGGTGGGGTCACATATTAGTCCCGATAGTCCATCCCTCAGAAATGGAAGTAATTGCCCAGCTCAACTAGACTAATTTGCCATCCTAAGTCCCTCTTCTTGAAGAGGTGCTTTTCGGTAGCAGGTTTGATTATCTTTTTATGATTACCATTAAAGATCTCTACCTCCCTCTTTATTTTATACTGCACCCTATTTTATACTCAGGATGGAGTTCTTCTGCTTATTCTGAATGACTAGAGGATTGCTATTGGTGAAACTTAGCTGGTCTTTTCGGATGATTAGCCACATTGATATTGAGACTGCTCTTGCATATCAGCTTTCGCACATTTTTAAGGTAAAAAAGGAGCTAAAAATCTGGCAGCACATCACCTTTCTCGGTTCTCTAAGGCATTGATGATCATTTTCCCGATGAGCAGTTGTATGCCATGGTAAGTGAGGTAAGCAGCTTAAACTTTGAAATACCTTAGTTTGCAAATTTTGCTAATTACTTAGCTTTTAGGAAACTCCCTAAGGATCTAACTTATCAAGAAAAGAAGAAATTCTTTTCTGACTTAAAATATTACTTTTACGAGGACCCCTTTTTGTTTAAGTTATGTAAGGACCATATGATCTGGTGTTGCATGGCATGGCCTGAAACAATGAATATTCTCCATCATTGCCATGTGTGAACCTCGGTTTTCCGCCAGAAAAGGATTTGGGCGAACGTTCACTCGTTGTCGGGAGTCGCCACTCAGTTTATTTTATTCGAAGGGAAAAACTAAGAAAACCCTTGTTTGACTCCAATAATGCATCCAATGTAAAGGCTTCTAGTCTGCAAACCCAAGGAGGATTTGGGGACTATGTCATGCTTTTGATTAACTTGCAAAAATGGAACAAATTTAAAGACAAAAAGATTGTTGGTAGTTTGTGGACTTGCTATTTGGGGTGAATCCCAAACATGCCTACATACTCCCGTTTGAATAGGAGATCAAAGCCCATGTAGTTCGGAAAAGCCTATTTAAAGGCGATGAAAATTATGCTTCATGCATGTGTGTGTGTATGCTTCGTGCATTGTCGGGCTTCATGCCAAAGATGTGAGATTTAGGTACTTTGTACCAAAAGAGTGGAATTTAGGCTCCATGCCAAAGGTTGATTTTAATTGAGTCGGGCTTCATGCCAGAGTTGTGAAATTTAGCACTTAGTGCTAAATGGTGCAATTTTAGGTACTTTGTACCAAAAGAGTGCAATTTAGGCCTTTGGCCAAGTGTTGTCGGGCTTCATGCCAAAGATGTGAGATTTAGCACTTAGTGCTAAAT
The DNA here is from genome assembly GCA_947685225.1 of Garcia nutans. Lineage (NCBI taxonomy): Eukaryota > Viridiplantae > Streptophyta > Magnoliopsida > Malpighiales > Euphorbiaceae > Garcia > Garcia nutans. The sequence continues at coordinate 35,713,132 of CANTUV010000013.1, forward strand.
TCTCCAATTTTAGGTACTTTGTACCAAAAGAGTGCAAATTTTGGGCCTTTGGCCAAGTGTGGTTGGGCTCCATGCCAAAAATGTGAATTTCAGCACTTAGTGCTAAATTGTGAAATTTTAGGTACTTCGTACCAAAATGGTGTAATTTATTCTCCGTGCCAACAGATTGATTTTAATTGTGAAATGTAGGTACTTTGTACCAAAAAGATGTAATTTAAGTCTTTGTGCCAAAGAGGCTGATTGATTAGTCCATTAGGCCTTAGACCTAAAAGGATTAGGTCTTTGACCGAGAAGAAATTGAGAAGAAGATAGAATGCTTATGATATGCTTAAATTGACAAATGATGGATTAGAATATTACCTTGCTTAGGATTTTCCCGCTTCGAAGTTCTAGATCTCGTTTTCTTGAACCGGGGATTATGATTCTTGATTACAGATTGTTTCCTGCAGCACACGGTTAGATTTATGCAAATAAAAGTTCTTAATCGTTTTTAAGCGTGAAAAGAATTCGACAGCATGAGGCCCACCCGGAAAAGTCCCCCCTCTTTTTCTGAAAATCTGAAGCCTATTTATAGGCAAAATCGGACTGTACGGCGGCCGGGCCGCCGGTCACGGCGGCCGAACTGCGGGTCACGATGGCCGAGCCGCCGGTTTCGGCGGTCGGGCCGCCGTCCACGGCGGCTAAGCCGCCGTGGATGTGACAAGCCGAAAAGATGAAAGTTTTGGCGGCTCGGCCGCCGGGGTCACGGCGGCTGAGCCGCCGATTTTGGCGGCCGAGCCGCCGGTCACGGCTGCTGAGCCGCCGATTTTGGCCGGTTTTCGCTCAAACTGATTTTTCGGGAGCTAGAGACCTCCAAAAATTATTCCGGGACCATATCCGTGATCCTCACGTCGTCCCGGACATTTCAAGTACCATATCGATATACTTTCGGTGAATTTTACCGGGGAAGTCCGGTCCGGCCCAGTTTTCAGTAGTCTGAGAAAATTGGCTTTCCGAGCCTCAAAATTTGAGTGTTCACACCATGCCGGACCAGTTGGTGGTCATATGAGAGCCAATAAAACTGGTCAAAAGGCATTGGAATCAAGATTTTATTGGCCAAATTTGTTTAGGGATAACTATGACTTTGTGAAATGTTGTGATCATTGCCAAAGAATTGGAAACATCTCATTTCATGATGAGATGACCCAGAATGGAATTCTAGTTTGTGAAGTCTTTGATGTATGGGGCATCGACTTTATGGGACCATTTCTTAGTTCCTTTGGTAACAAATATATTCTTGCAGCTATAGATTATGTCTCTAAATGACATGAAGCCCAAGCCTTAGCAACGAATGATGGGTAGTGATAAGGCTTTTGAAAAAATTATTTTCTTGATTTAGTATGCCAAAAGCAATCATAAGTGATAGGGGTACTCACTTTTGTAACGCTCAACTTGAGAAAGTTTTCAAAAGGCTAGGAATTACACATAAGTTTTCTACTCCTTACCACCCCTAAACTAGTGGCCAAGTTGAGAACACAAATATGGAGATAAAAAAATTTGTTAAGAAAACTGTAGAGTGAACCTGAAAGGATTGGTCTGGGAAATTGAACAATGCTTTATAGGCCTTTAGGACAACATTCAAAACTCCTTTGGGTACTATGCCATTTAGGCTAGTATATAGAAAGGCTTGCCATTTACCTATAGAAATTGAACACAACACTTATTGGGCTATAAAACAAATTAACCTTGATTTGGCCAATGCAGGTGAAAAGAAGAAATTACAGGTCAATGAGTTGTATGAATGGAGGTTGCAAGCTAATGATAATGCAAGGATGTCTAAGGAGTGGACTAAGAGATGGCATGATGCTCGCATTAAGGAACGAAAAGAGTTTCTAGCTGGAGATTGAGTATTATTATACAATTTGAGGCTTTGACTTTTCCCAGGTAATTTAAAATCTCGATGGTCTGGCCCTTTCACGATGAAGGAAGTCTTTCCCTATGGAACAATTGAAATTTCTCATTCGAAAAAAAGGGATTTTAAGGTGAATGGACAAAGCCTCGAATTGTACTTAGGGGGAGAATTAAATGAGTTGAAGGAGGTTTTATACCTCCAAGACTAGGGATAATTTACTCCTGAATGTCCAACTAATACAATGTTAAAGAAGTGCTGGGTGGGAGACAACCCACCATTTTATTTGTTTTTAATATATGTTTCTTTAATTTTTCATGATTTTAGTTAGTTAGTTTGATTTTTATTTTTTCTCTCATTGATTAGAGATGTGTTATTCTAAGTTCATTTGAATGTGTAGAGGGAATTTTTCTTTTGTTGGAAATTTGACTGAGTATTGTGAGGGGCAACTTGAGTTTGCTTTTGGACATGCCCATATCAACCTGGGCATGTCATTCAGTTTTTTTGAGATAGTAGCTTCAACACGCAAAGTGACATAGGCGTGTCACTGGACATGTCATTTAGATTACACCACAGTAGCTATAACACGCCCAATGACACACCCGTGTCACTGGACATGTCATTTAAATTGTATTCCAGTAGCTACAACACGCCTATGGACACGCCCGTGTCCCTAGTCATATCATTTTGGCTGAAATTTAAGGAGTCCCAGTAGCACCAACACACTCAGTGACACGCTTGTGTCACTGGACATGTCATTTTATTTAAGTCCCAGTAGCTACAACATGCCCATAGACACGACCGTGTTGTGGGCGTGTCAACGTATCTTTTAAAAAAAATATGTAGTATTGATTTAAACAGAATTTCCTCTCTTCTCTCTCCCTCTTTGTCGATTTTCTCTCAAAAGTTTTATACTCTCACACTCAAAATCACACACCCACTCATCCTAGAGGGGATTTCGATTCCCATTCCAAGTTTAGAGAGGATTTACTCATTTTTTGTTTGATTTTGTCACAGCCTCTACTCCTTCTATCAGGTAAACTCTTACAATTTTGTTTTGTTTCCTTTGAAATTCCTTCGGGATTTCTTGAGATTTTTAGAGATTCTTAGGGATTCTGAGGTTTAACCCCAGTTTTTAATGATTCGTTGTGCTTTATTCATCATATTTTTTAGAATTCTTTAGTTGGGTCTATGTTAAACATGTTTATACACTATTCATTGGTTATTTATTCACCCATTTAGCAATTTCTTTGTTTTAACTTGTTGGGCTTTGAAGAAAAATAGAACTGGAGTGCTGTATTTTGTATTTCATGGTTGTTGGATGCATTGATTTAGTTTTTGTTTGTTGATTTCACCATTTTATTATTGTTGTTGTTGTTTACATGTGTTGGCATAATTGGCGTTATTTCTATTGGATTATATTATATGCTATGTTCTTATAATGCTAGTATTTCAGCAACCCTATCCCTTATTTTTCGTATTACTGCTGTTTTTAAGGATGTTCTTATTCATTATGCAGATCATAGGTCCTCGTAAACTAGCTTCCAAGTTACCCACCAAAAGAGCTAGAGGGGAAGGCAGCTCAAGCCAACTCGCTATACATCAGACCTCTAAATTTATGGCTAGCAACAAATGCATTTGATTCTCAAATCTAGAAGAAAAGAAGTGGTTTGAATTATTAGGAAACAAGGATTGGTCTCCTCATAGAATTCTGGATTGGGGGTGCTATGGAACAAGCTAACATAGCGGCTGAGATCCGGGATTTGATAAACCAACTGGGATAGGAACAACTCTTTTTCATCAATGAGCCTTCACATAGAGAATTAACACTGGAATTCTATTGCACTTTGCAGTTTCACAAAAATAAGATCTCAATTATCGAGTCAACAATGAAGTTCCGATTGGGAGGGCAGTAATTCAACATGAGTATCAATGAACTTGGCATGCATTTAGGGATATTTACTACGGAGGAGGTGCAGACTATTGTGTATCTTAATTCTGAGGTAGACTTTGAGAAGTATGAGGTTATTTCTCCTAAGGTTTAGAGCACATTTGCACCAAATGCAACCAAGTATTAGCCTAAGGTATCCAAAGCATCGAATTTTGAATCCTTTCCTTACCGAGTGTTACGTAATCTATTGGTTCATACTATTGCAGCTCGACTTACTAGTACGGGGGTGGTTGGCTTAAGGGAGTTATTCTTCTTGAATTGCATGGTTCATAAAATCCGATGCAATGTAGCTCATGATATCACGCATTTCTTCTATGAGCAGTCTAAGAAAGGGGCACTGGGTAACTTACATGGCGGCATGTATGTCACAAGATGTTTTGATCATTTGCGTATTTATTTTTAGTATAATTTTGTTGGCTTTTGATTAATTTTTCTGTTAATTTGTATTTAAAGTTTGTTTAAAGTATTTGATCCATGATGAAGAACAAAATGATGGAGCTTTAATTCAATTTGATGGATTATTAAGGTGGAAAAACATGAGATACGGCCAAGACACTTCATGGCTTGGCCATGTCCCTCATCCAAGGAAAGAGGTAGAAAAATTTTGCAGAGCTTGACACATGCAAGAGACTCGGCCAAGCCACTGACTGTGTCACATGACACTACCAAGGCCTTGGTCGTGTCCCACCAAAAGAGCAAAGCAAAGGAGAAGCAAGGAGCAAGGAGCTAAGGCCTTGGTCGTGTCCCACTTGAAAAAGAAAGATGATATTGGGGCAGCCATGGACACGACCACATGACTTGGCCGTGTCCATAAGAAAATGAGTGACTCGGCCAAGTCACTCATGACTTGGCCGTGTCTTGTGAAAATTCTTTCAATCATTTTACACAAAATGGGGGACATCAAGTGCTATCTTTTAAAAAAGAAATATTAAAAGAAGAAAAATGTTGCCTAATTGATGGGATGAAAATTTAAATAATGAAATAAGTGGGAGACAAGGGGGAGTGTGTGAGTTGGAAGACATGCTTTGTGTCTTAAGAAATTAAAAAAAAAAGAAGAAAGTGAAGAGGTATACATATACACATTGGAGCATCTTCAAAGGGGGGTTCTTTTGTTTCATCTTCTTGTTCTTGGTCTTGAGAGAGACCATGAACATCACCTTCATCTCAATCTTCCATAAACAAGATTCTTAACATTTTTAGGGATAAAATTGGGTGAGCAAGCTCTTGTAAAGGTTAGAGTTTGAAGAAAGCTTGATTGAGGAGTTGGGGGCTTAAGAGAGTGACCATTCCATCTTTCAAGAGGAGAGCCATTGATTGAAGAAGGCTTGTTAGTTCTTCATCATATTCATGGAGGAGCTAGGAGGAAGACTAGAAGTTCAACTCTTAGCATCTTCAAAGGGATTTTTATATTCTCTCTTTTAATTCATTTCTAGATTGTTATTGTTTGTTAAGAACATTAATATTTCAATGTACAATTGTGATTTGATTTATATTGAGATGAATATTTGTTTTAAATTGATGATGATGAGCTAAATTACTCATGCCTAGGGTTTGTAGTAGATTTAATTGAATGACTTGATTTGATATTTCCATTAATATACCTTGTTGTTGGTTGATTGCATTGGCTTGAATGTTTGGGTGATAGATTAGCTATCTGTTGATCTCTAGATATTGAATGAAGGACCGAGAGGTGAAATTTGGTATTGGAATTATGCATTCAACTACCCTAAGAATGAATTAGAAATATAAGTTCTAGGGTGTTATTAATTTGCAATTTCAAAATAATTGGTTGTTGTTAATTCATGAATGTGAAAACTAATGAATTGGTAATTACTAATTAAACTCAAGGAACAAATTAAAATACAAGGTCATATTAATGGATAATTTGAGAATTATTCTTTGATTAAATTGATCTACAACCCTAGGCACCATTCCTAGAATTGAAATAATCTTGTACAACCATTACACACATTCCTTTTAATTTTAATTGCTTTTCACCACTGCTTCAAACATCACTCTTGTTTTTAAATTTCTTGGTAATCAAACTACTGCAAAACAATTCCTTCCTTGTGAGATGACCTTGGGGCGATCACCGTTGCTATAATTACCTCATATACTTGCGAGTGTCGCTTGTAGTAGTAATTAATTGAGCACAACACAAGACTAGCTCGCAGTTTGGATGTGTTAGATGGATGCCTCCCGATGACTCTGGACTGGCTCCCCAAACTTTTGGGTATGGACACTTTAAAATGATTGAATTGGGAGAAGGTGGTGGAGCTGCAGGCACCGCCTATGGATTCTGAGCCAGTTCCTCCTGCTCCCACTTCTGACATACCTCCACCTCCACTGACAGACTTTCCTAGCCCATCCACCACTGCTGGACCTTCTTCTTTAGCTAGCTCGCCCTTTACTCCAGCCCCCACCTTTAGAGACTGGCGTCATTCTATTAATGTTGAGTGGGATAATGAGAGGAAACCCATTGATTTTGAGTGGCAGATATGCAGGATAGAAGGCAAAATATGAAACATAGAGTTGAATCAGAACAAATTATTGTCTCAGCAGGACCATATCCAGCGTTCCATGGAGCAACACTACTCTTCCTTTCAAGCGCAGTTGGATCATAAGATATTGAGAAGGCAATGGTTGGAGCAGTCCATGCTTGAGTTTTGGAAGTCTCAGGGGTTCAGCCCTTCGTAGCTACCTCCTCCACCATATCAGCCCCCGGTGCCACACGTAGATGTTTTGGATGATGATACCGGTGCCAGAAGTGAGGATGCTGCGCCCATGGATGACTAGTCCACTCTTTCGATTTTATTTTATTTATATATTTATTTCTTTCTAAATTTTTATATATACATGAATCTTCATAATTTTTCATGTCAGTCTTTATTCTGTAGCTAATTCGACTTCACAACGCTTTTGGGACCATATTAATATATGTCGATTTATGGACATGACATGGCAGTTCTCTCTCTCTTTTGTTGTTTTTCTTATTTTACACACATTGGGAGCAATGTGCATCTTAAGTATGGGGGAGTGAAGAGGTACACTTCCTAGATTGAGTTTTATTATTATTTATTTCATTAACATCATTTAATTCATTATGTCTCATCCAGTTTCTTTAGCTTATTTTTAGGTTCAAGTAAACTAGATTGCAATAATAGTATGAATTGAAATGGTTCCTCTTTATGTTAAATTAATGGTTGATTTATTGAATGACAATATCTTGTTGAGGTTGTCTCGGCTATCTTAATCAATTGCTAAGGACCGAATGTAATAGTCATAATTAGGAAGTTAATTGATGAGAATTGCACACCTGAAGTTTGAAATCTTAGTTACATTTTTTAGCATGCTAAAATTCTTTAGATACTTGAGTCAAACTTAGTAGGACATATTTAGCAACTTAAGTTCCTGACCACTTGAGTATTCCTAAAAAAATAATATATAATAATAATAAATAAAAATAAAAATTTTTTGCATAAGGAGCTTTGAAAATTTGTCCATATTCCACTGATTTTAACTCTTTAATTGAAACGAAGGAGTCAGAATCATGAATAGTGCTAGTAGCCATTTGAACAGTGACTCTAACTGAGTAACTGGGGGTTGGCATCACAAATGTTTACCTTTGCATCAAAAAGCTAGCATCAGTTCAAATAAGTCAGGCTCCTTAGAAAGAATGTTTCAAGCAAGTCAAAGAACTTAAGAGAAAATTTACACTTTCTTACTTTGTTCATGACTTTTGAGTTCTTAAAATTTTATGCTCAATCTTTTCACTTTGGATTTTTAAATTTTAGATCTGTAAAATTTTTATTTTGAAACTTCTTAATTCAGCTATCATGTTTGAGAATTAGTTTTTGGTTGAGAATTTCAGGCTTTCATATCTGAGTATTGTGAAACTTTTCTTTTCTTTTTGGATATAGATGGATGTGTCAATAATCATGTCGTTCACCCACCTTACAGAAGCTTCAACATGCCTTGTGACATGCCCATGTCCTGAATCCTGCATTACTGTAATATCCCAAAGTATACCCTAAAAGTTTGGGAATTATTGTTGTATTTGGATTTAATGTATATGTTTAATGGAAAGAGAAAAGAAGATAAATTAATTAAAAGAAAATATTATAAGAGATAGAGGTGTACGAAGAATGATAAGTATGTATTGTAATTGTAAAACGTGGGAAATATAAAAGCAATATATAAGACATATACATATATCAACATATACATCACATATACATGATGTATATATTGGTGTAGGAAAAGTAAGTGTATATAATTAATTAATAATAATAATAATAATAATAATAATAATAATAATAATAATAATAATAATAATAATAATAATGACAAGAGAAAAAGAAGAAAAGAAAGTCAAAGGGAAGAATAAATTGTGGTGGAGGATTTTTGGATATTTTATTATATTATTATATATATATATATAAGATAAGTTTGAATAAAGAAAGAAGATTTTCTTTCTTTCTTTCTTCTTCTTCTTCTTCTTGAACGTGGAAAAGAGAGAGAGAGAGAGATGTGATTTTATTTACATATACATCAAATTCATAAGGGTTTTGAGAGGATTGAAGGTGGATATTGAAGATTTGGCAAAATATTCAAGTAAGTATTCATTTCCTTGTATTGATTTCTATTGATTGAGCTTATATTTGATATGGTTAGTGTGTGAAGATGATGATAATGAAAGATTGAAGTATATAGATATGTTGAATTGGTATTTAGATGATGATAAAATGGTTATTTGTGAGGATGATGATGGATTGTTGAAATTGTTTAGTAAGGGTTTAATATAAATGAGTTGGGGAATGGAATAATTGATGTATGGATGATGTATATAATGATTATTATTATGATATGTTGAAGTTATATAAGTGTTAAGTTAATTGGTAATTGATGTATGTTATGAGTTTGATAAATTATTATCTTGGATTTTCTATATGTTGGTGTTTATTGAAGTTAAAAACACAAAACACATGAGTTTGGTCCGAAACAGAGGCAAAATGGATGCCACGGTCATGGCAAATGAGTGCCACGGTCGTGGCAAGTGAGGGACACGACCATGGGGGTTTAGAGAAAAGTGGGCAGATTTGTTTGCTAACCCACGGCCGTGGGGTTGTGAGGCCACGACCGTGGGGTCCTAGCTAGTTGTGTTGGCTTATAATTTGTGATCTATAGGTCTAGTATGAGACTAATAGGTCAATAATTGTATTGGAATTCATGTGTATTTGTATGTAAGTGTGTATTATTCTTTTTGGATTAGGTTGTGAAGAGGTTGAGTTATCCTAATCCATATGGTGAAGAATTCTTGAAAGAGGAAGTTTATAGATTGATGTGAGTTACTCTTGAGGTAAGTACAAACTTACATGGTTGCATACATTTACATGATTTTGAGACTTAACACATTTGGTTGTAAATGTGTTAAGTAATTTATTACATTGTAATATATTGGATTAATGTTATGATTGTATAATGTGGAAAATATGATGATCATTCAAAATGTATGTTCAATGCATTTGGTTATGTATACTTTAATGATGAATTGCTTTAATGTTAATTGAGATATGATGAAATGTGAAGCCATTGTTGTTGGCTATGATAATGCAAATGAAATAATTGGGGCATGATTTCCTATTTAATTATGGAATATGAAATGAGAAATGAATGGAGAAAGAGAATGATAGAGATAAATGAAATATTTTTGTGCTTAATATGTTATTCAATTTTCAGAGTTCTGGGTTTGGCGGCATGCCTATGAATCGCTGGATAGGTGAAAAGACCGGGTCGTAAGCCGAATCCAGCTGAAAAATGTGAAATGTTATGTTTTTGGGGTGAAAAGACTGGGTCGTTAGCCTCAAAAATAAATTGATAAAGCTAGATTGAGTGAAAAGACTGGGTCGTAAGCTCAAATCTAGTTGATTATCCATGGATAAATGTATATATCGCCTACGGGCTTGATGATTGTGATTATGGACCAAAGCAGTAACTCTGAACTTTGAATAACATATTCGTGTCTTTTGGGCCCATGCTTGTCTTTGTTTCAATGTGATTTATGAATGATGAAATAATTGAATAAAGTAATGGAATGTAATGTTATGAAGTATGTTATGATTACAATACATACGTAAATTATTGAAAAGACATATGGCCTGAGAAGCTATGTTGAAAGATGAAATTCTGAAAGTATAATATGACATGTAATATGTATATGGATGTGGACATTGTGAGTATTATTTTATGAATGTTCTAATAAGTTATGGAATTGTGGGTTGTGTTAATAATATATGTGTATATGTATATAATTATGAGATTAGTAGAAATATATGAAAAGTGTAATTGAAATGGGAAAAACATGATAAGAAATTAATGATACCTGAAGTTAATATATGTGTATGATTTTCTGTAATGTATGTTTATAATATTTATTTGTACTACTACGCTTTCGAGCTTAGCGCGGTTGTGTAAATCACGCAGGTGAGTAGGTGGTTGATCTGAAGTCAAATTGTTATGCCACGAGAAGGGTAAGAGTATTTTGAGACCAACTAGAAGGTGGTGCATACATGTACAATTTAATTATGTTGTATTTTGATAAAAATGTATTCATATGTATAAATGAATTTTGGTAAAAACAAGATCATTATATATATGTAATATCATCAAAAGTATAATGAGTTTGTAAATGTTCTTTGAATAAAAGGTATTTTGTATTTGGACTTAGAGTGAAGGTTTTTAATTGTTATGAAAAGTGACATTCTTATACTTTATATATGTACTGCATGTATACAAGGTATATGTGTAGTACTTATATAGAGTATGGGGGTGTTACAATTATTTTGGTATCAGAGCTTAGGTTTGAGATTCTCGGCCTAAGTAGAATTAAAAAGAAAAGTTTTTTAAAAAAAAGTGAAATTGTGATACATGCATATGCATTAACACCTAGGTTGGTCTCGGATGTGGCATTATGTGATTTGTAGTATATCTGAATTATATGAGATGGATGATAGTGTGTGAATGAGGTTTTACATGAAAGTAAAGCTAGAAAAAGAAATGATATAGGAAAATTTGTGCAAGTGTAATTGATAAATTAAAGAATTGAAGTTTACTTAAGTAAAGTAAATTTTGAAATTTATGATTATGGAGGTATGTTTGTGAAAAAGATCATAAAGAAATGAATAGGAGAATAATGTTGGAAATGAGTAAAAAAAAAATCAAGATTTAAGTAATTACTCATTTCTCTAAAGTTTGGATATCTTTCTAATAAAGCTTATGTTTGGATTGCTAGAGAGAGGAAATATTGTTTGAATGTTAAAATGGATAGATATGTTATTAAATTGAAGAAAGTATGGTGGAATATTGAGTGAGTTGATTAGTATAGACAAAGTGTGACAATTTAAGGTTTTGGGTATATCAAGTTAAGGTTTTTAAAAGAAAAAGAGATGATGTTGGTTAAGTAAGGAAATATAATGGTGTTGTTTGTATTGTTATTTTAATGCAAACATTGTGATTTCAATGTTAGAAATGTGATATGCTTAAGTGTTGTTCAAGCTCATGTTAATGGTGGTAATATGTGACATTTGGATTTTTGAAATGAGCTTTAATAATTGTAAAAATGATATGTTTTGATGTTACATTATGGTATATAATTAATGCTTTTAAAGTTAATATTAAGAAAATGGGATTTGTAAATTGAAGTTTAGGTAAAGTAGTAAGTTGAGAATTAGAGTTTTAATGGAATTCTAATGAGGATTATTTAGATATCGATAGTTTAATGTATATTAAGCATATGAGCTAATTTTAATGAATATTATTGCATAAGAAAGTACTATGAATTGGGTAATGTGATTGATAATATGAAAATTTGTTTTGTAATAAAGGGAAAACGAATAAGCAAGTGAAAATGAGTTACTTTAAGTAATCTGACTGGAAATGATGAAAATGGATATGAAGGGTATACTAAATGCTTTTTAAAACAAATGTGAGAGAGATGTCACATTAGAAATATGACTAGGATGTATGTGAAGTGTTATTATGGTTAGAATGTATATATTTGTTGTGTTGATAAATAACTTAAGTCATGTTAAAAGAATGAGAATGATAATGTTCAAAGAAAAGTAATAAATATTAAATTTGTATAAATTGTATGCAAAAGAGTAATTAAATAAAATTGCATGACTATGTGTATACATGTATAGGATATGTAAGATGAGTTTTTTGATATGAATGTAATTGTATTATGGAAGAAAATGTGGAAAGTAAGTCACATTATGAATGTGACCTATGAATGTGTATGTGGTATAAGTACTTGTCTAGTAATATTGAGAATGATATTGCATGTATTAGTGAATCTAAGGGAGATTAGGTATTGACCTGCGCAGAGTTAGACAATGTGATGAAATTGAGAGTGGGAATGGACTCGAGTAATACTGGACAGTGAAATTGTTATGGTAATTACTGAACTTGATGATCATATAATATTTTGAGTCCCAAAGTATTTACATATGGAAAGGTTCTATGTATATGTGTATAATAAGAGATTGTAAGGAAAAAGGGGAAGTATAATGTATAAAATTTTTAGAAGAGATAGATTAGAAAAGGAGTAACAAATGGAAATTGTGTAAGATTTGCATATAATCGAATATGTATATGTAAGAGATGTTAATAGTAATATTGTTGAAACATGAATTAGGCTAATGATGATCCTATAATCGAGTGCAAATTGGTTTGAAATGGAGTTGAAATGTGTTAACACTTGGTGTAGCAAAAGTTTAGAGAATGAATATGTAATCCTTGAGATACAAACTTAGCATTGTAATTGGAAGGGTTGGAAGCAGAATAATAGAGGGGTAGTATTGATTTATAAGCCACAGGCGTGACCATTAGTCTCCTATGGCCATATGATTTGTTTAGTATATTTGGCCGGTTAATTTTGTTATCCACAGATTTGAGCCTGAGATAACATGACTGTAGTATAGTTTTGATGAGATTGACAATTATGTTTCTAGAAACATAGTTAAGAGTTATGATGAGTAAAGTTGTACTTTATCATTTTATGTTAGAAATTTGTTTATAATTATAGAAAGTATGGAAGAAAAGAGAACTGTGAAAATGTTTTGAGTTATGGATAATATGATAGAAAGGTAATTATTGTAAAAATAGTAATGGTATGAAATGTGAGTAGATGTTAAATGGGAGAAATTACAAATGTGATTGAAAGTTATGTTGATTATGTTTATGGTATAAAGTGAATAAGTAGATGGACTTAAGGTTTAAGTGAGTGAACTATGGGTAATAAATATGGTATGAGATAATCATGAGACGTGGGTATATTGTGACAGATAGATCAATTGATCTAGATTTCGCTAAGATTGTGAATTATTGTTGAGATTTAATATGTATAGTTATATTAAGAGTATAAGATATAAGTGATAATGTATATGATGTAATATTCTAATACATGAATGAACATGAATGAATTGAGCGATATCAGTTGTAAATGATGATAAAAAGCGAAAAGGTTGATTACCTGTAAAGTAAGTTTAAAGGCATTGTACTAATATTTATGTTAAGTAAGAAGCATGCTAAAGAAGGAATTAAGTGTTTGAAGAATAAGGATATGGTTATCAATTAAGGTTCAATAAATATCTATTCTGAAAGTGATTGTAATGACGGGATAATCAATATTAAGATATAAATCAATGATTTTTAAGGTTAAAGTTAAGAGAGTATATATAAAGAGATGAAGTGATAGAATATCTTGAATGTAATAGATGGACAAAGTATATGGATATTATAAGATGATTTGATTCTTGTATAAAGATAAATTAATTGGGAATGTAATGAGTTATTTTGAATACTTGGTTAAGAAAGTAATAAGATATATAAATATTTATTATGATGAGTTATGAAATTTAGAATAGATGTTTGACTCTAAGGGGGAGAGTAGAAGTTACGTGATTTGATGACATAATAACTTAATAATATAATTAACTTCATATGAAAGTTAATATGGTATTTGGTTAAGAATGGATTGTTACTGTACTGGATAATTTCGAGGACGAAATTATTTAAGGGGGAGAGAATTGTAAAATCCCAAAGTATACCCTAAAAGTTTTGGAATTATTATTGTATTTGGATTTAATGTATATGTTTAATGGAAAGAGAAAAGAAGATAAATTAATTAAAAGAAAATATTATAAGAGATAGAGGTGTATGAAGAATGATAAGTATATATTGTAATTGTAAAACGTGGGAAATATAAAAGCAATATATAAGACATATACATATATCAACATATACATCACATATACATGATGTATATATTGGTGTAGGAAAAGTAAGTGTATATAATTAATTAATTAATTAATAATAATAATAATAATAATAATAATAATAATAATAATAATAATAATAATGACAAGAGAAAAAGAAGAAAAGAAAGTCAAAGGGAAGAATAAATTGTGGTGGAGGATTTTTGGATATTTTATTATATATATATATATATATATAAAAGATAAGTTTGAATAAAGAAAGAAGATTTTCTTTCTTTCTTCTTCTTCTTCTTCTTCTTGAACGTGGAAAAGAGAGAGAGAGAGAGAGAGAGAGAGAGAGAGAGAGAGAGATGTGATTTTATTTACATATACATCAAATTCATAAGGGTTTTGAGAGGATTGAAGGTGGATATTGAAGATTTGGCAAAATATTCAAGTAAGTATTCATTTCCTTGTATTGATTTCTATTGATTGAGCTTATATTTGATATGGTTAGTGTGTGAAGATGATGATAATGAAAGATTAAAGTATATAGATATGTTAAATTGGTATTTAGATGATGATAAAATGGTTATTTGTGAGGATGATGATGGATTGTTGAAATTGTTTAGTAAGGGTTTAATATAAATGAGTTGGGGAATGGAATAATTGATGTATGGATGAAGTATATAATGATTATTATTATGATATGTTGAAGTTATATAAGTGTTAAGTTAATTGGTAATTGATGTATGTTATGAGTTTGATCAATTATTATCTTGGATTTTCTATATGTTGGTGTTTATTGAAGTTAAAAACACAAAACACATGAGTTTGGTCCGAAACAGAGGCAAAATTGATGCCACGGTCGTGGCAAGTGAGGGACACGACCGTGGGGGGTTTAGAGAAAAGTGGGCAGATTCGTTTGCTAACCCACGGCCGTGGGGTTGTGAGGCCACGACCGTGGGGTCCTAGCTAGTTGTGTTGGCTTATAATTTGTGATCTATAGGTCTAGTATGAGACTAATAGGTCAATAATTGTATTGGAATTCATGTGTATTTGTATGTAAGTGTGTATTATTCTTTTTGGATTAGGTTGTGAAGAGGTTGAGTTATCCTAATCCATATGGTGAAGAATTCTTGGAA
Organism: Garcia nutans; assembly: GCA_947685225.1. Classification (NCBI taxonomy): domain Eukaryota; kingdom Viridiplantae; phylum Streptophyta; class Magnoliopsida; order Malpighiales; family Euphorbiaceae; genus Garcia; species Garcia nutans. The sequence continues at coordinate 35,728,372 of CANTUV010000013.1, forward strand.
GAGGAAGTGTATAGATTGATGTGAGTTACTCTTGAGGTAAGTACAAACTTACATGGTTGCATACATTTACATGATTTTGAGACTTAACACATTTGGTTGTAAATGTGTTAAGTAATTTATTACATTGTAATATATTGGATTAATGTTATGATTGTATAATGTGGAAAATATGATGATCATTCAAAATGTATGTTCAATGCATTTGGTTATGTATACTTTAATGATGAATTGCTTTAATGTGAATTGAGATATGATGAAATGTGAAGCCATTGTTGTTGCCTATGATAATGCAAATGAAATAATTGGGGCATGATTGCCTATTTAATTATGGAATATGAAATGAGAAATGAATGGAGAAAGAGAATGATAGAGATAAATGAAATATTTGTGTGCTTAATATGTTATTCAATTTTTAGAGTTCTAGGTTTGGCAGCATGCCTATGAATCACTAGATAGGTGAAAAGACCGGGTCGTAAGCCGAATCCAGCTGAAAAATGTGAAATGTGATGTTTTTGGGGTGAAAAGACTGGGTCGTAAGCCTCAAAAATAAATTGGTAAAGCTAGATTGAGTGAAAAGACTGGGTCATAAGCTCAAATCTAGTTGATTATCCATGGATAAATGTATATATCACCTACGGGCTTGATGATTGTGATTATGGACCAAAGCAGTAACTCTGAACTTTGAATAACATATTAGTGTCTTTTGGGCCCATGCTTGTCTTTGTTTCAATGTGATTTATGAATGATGAAATAATTGAATAAGGTAATGGAATGTAATGTTATGAAGTATGTTATGATTACAATACATACGTAAATTATTGAAAAGACATATGGCCTGAGAAGCTATGTTGAAAGATGAGATTCTGAAAGTATAATATGACATGTAATATGTATATGGATGTGGACATTGTGAGTATTATTTTATGAATGTTCTAATAAGTTATGGAATTGTGGGTTGTGTTAATAATATATGTGTATATGTATATAATTATGAGATTAGTAGAAATATATGAAAAGTATAATTGAAATGGGAAAAACATGATAAGAAATTAATGATACCTGAAGTTAATATATGTGTATGATTTTCTGTAATGTATGTTTATAATATTTATTTGTACTACTAAGCTTTCGAGCTTAGCGCAGTTGTGTAAATCACGCAGGTGAGTAGGTGGTTGATCTGAAGTCAAATCGTTATGCCACGAGAAGGGTAAGAGTATTTTGAGACCAACTAGAAGGTGGTGCATACATGTTCAATTTAATTATGTTGTATTTTGATAAAAATGTATTCATATGTATAAATGAATTTTGGTAAAAACAAGATCATTATATATATGTAATATCATCAAAAGTATAATGAGTTTGTAAATGTTCTTTGAATAAAAGGTATTTTGTATTTGGACTTAGAGTGAAGGTTTTTAATTGTTATGAAAAGTGACATTCTTATACTTTATATACGTACTGCATGTATACAGGGTATATGTGTAGTACTTATATAGAGTATGGGGGTGTTACAATTACCGTAGCTATGACATGTCTAGCAGCTTGGCCGTGTCGTTACCCATGTCATCAACATTAAAAAAAATCATCGGCATGCGCAGAGACACAGCCATGTCACTGGGCGTGTCATGCTAAATCTCTGGGTTATAAAATCTGAACCGAAGTACATATTAGGGATCCTGTTTTTATCACTTAGAGGCGGCTTCTTTAAAAAGGGAGAGTTTGGCAGCTGATGTTAGAGGTGAAGATCCAATTTAGGCAAGATTTAAATCAAGAATCAAGGATTGAAGTGAAGAAACACAAATCATTCATTATGGATTATTTGAATTCTTTTACTTATTTCTTTTTTTCTGGTTTTCTGGTTATGAACATGAGCTAAATTATTTCTATCTAGATATTGATGAACCCTAACTTTATTTTATGGATTGAATAGTTTTTATTTAATTAAATCATTTAATTGAGCTGTCTTATTATTATGATTCTTAATTTTTTATTCCAATTGATAATATCATGCTTATTAATTGGTTGTAATTTTTATATTATTGACTTGAGAAAGATTGATATGAATAGAATTCTCACTAGAGTTGAGGGTTGATTGGAGTGCTAGAGATAGACTTATAAGATCCTTTGGTTTATAATTCCTAGTTCCTATTGCATGATCTATTTAATTATGCTTGAGAAGAGATTCCTAGCATTCTACTTAGTGATTAGAGATTAATTCACTCGAAAAAGGTTTTGATTTAATTTAGAGGAATGCTAATTCAGCTCTGTTATTTGATTTAATTGAATTAATATTCATAGATATTCTTTATAGCTTGGGGGATTCAATATCTCGATAGTGTCTTTTTGATCAATTCTTTTTGCATAATATTCAACCTTTCATTAATTTAATTTATTAGGTAATTCATTTTTTTATTTTAATTATCAAAAGAAATACAAGATTGCTAAACACTAGTTAAAATTTGCACTAGTAATTGACCTTGTCCCCAGTGAAACGATATCTTACTCACTACTTTATTACTTGCGTGACCCATGCACTTGTGGTAGCATTGCAATAGCATAAAGTCCTCACCAATATGTGCAAAGGTGGAGAGACAAAGCAACATAACTTAGTCCTCTCTTATAGATAAGGAGATGATATCCATTTTTTTGGACACATTGGGATAACCATTTTATAACGTGTTGCTAGCTAACACAACTACCAACTTCTCATATTTGGTCCTGGCTGGGGAAAGGATCAAGCAAGGTATGAAAAAGAAAAAGATAGAAGAGCGAAGCACAAAAGAGAATAGCTCAAAAAGACAATATTCAGGCAAAAAGAAAGGGGGAGAAGCCACATGGTAGGAGGACATCTACAACCTAAAGAAAATTATTATTATAATCCCCCATCACATTATGTGACAAATGTAGGGCCTAGAATGTATCAGTTCTCTTATCACGCTCCCTAATTCATGAATTCTCAAAATGCTCTTTATTCCACTCCACTGGGTGCTCCTATGCTTGCTCAAGAGCAAACAATAGACCAAATCAATTCAATCAAGGAGGGCAACAAAATAACCACCTTTGGGAAAGAAGGATAGAAACATTTGATCCTATCCCCATAACTTATGCAGAATTATTGCCTTAACTAATCCAAGGGAGCAAGTGTGCCTGAAACCATTAGAACCGATGAAGCCGCCATATCCCAAGTGGTACGATCCTAATGCAAAATGTGAATATCATGTGAGGGCACCCAAAAAATCCATTTAAAACTGTATTGCATTTAAAAGAAAAGTCCAAAGTTTTTTAAATGTAGGATGGTTGAAATTCAATCAAGAATCAAAATCTCCTAATATGAACAATAACCCTCTGCCAAACCATGATAGGGGCAAAATCAACACTGTAATTGTAGAAGAGTTTCATCAGTGTAAGGAAGGGGTAGAGGAAGTTCAAATGCCTATGGAGTAGCTTTTTCAAATTTTGCTCAAGACTAGAATAATTCTTAAAAGCCAATCAGGAGATAATTCTCCCCCCTCAACTCGATTCTTTTTGTGACTACCACGGTAAGGCGTCAGATCACACAATTAATGAATGCCTGCAATTTAAGATGAAAGTTTAAAAGTTGATGGATGCTAAAATTGTGATCTTTGGAATAGAAATAAAGGAAGAGGAAAATGTGAATATGGTGTCCATCAATCTTTCCATCCCAACACGCATTATAATATCATGTTCACCAAAAGTAACGAAAGAGGAAAAATCTGACAAATCTTTGCATGTCCCAAAGCTTGTAATTAAAACACCAGCTCCTTTTGAATATAAGGATTGAAAAGTAGTGCCTTGGAAGTATGGTTGTGAGATAACAAGTAATAATCAGGGTATACGCCAAGCAAGTAGTGAAATTGAATCGGTGGTCAATATTTCTAGAATAGGTGGCATAACAAGAAATGGTCCTTGCTATACTCCAGAAGAAGTAGAGAATTGAAGAAAAGATAAACTTGAAAGGCATAGGAAGGGGAAAGCTAAGGAAGCAAAGTTGGTGGAAGAAAGTGAAGTTAAGCAATTTCAAGATGCAAGCAACAAAAATGACTCGTAATTAGAGGTAAAGATGCCAGTCTCTGAGCATACGGCATGTGAATTCTTGAAGTTGGTTAAGCAAAGTGAGTACAAGGTGATTGAACAGTTGAATAGAACTCCAGCTAGAGTTTCACTACTTTCTTTAATCTTGAATTCAAAATCTCATCGAAATGCACTACTTAGGGTTTTGAATCAGGCACATGTTTGTCACAATAAATCTATAGATAGCTTGAACAATATAGTTGGGAGTGTGATGGCAGCTAACTACATATCCTTCATTGATGATGAAATACCTGGATGAGGAACCATGCATACAAAGGCTTTACATATATCGATCTAATGTAAAGGACGTTCAGTTTCTAAATTTTTAGTGGACAATGGGCCATCCATGAATATCTTGCTTAAAATAACCCTCTCAAAGCTACCAATCAATGAGACATATATGTAGCCTAGCTCTATAATAGTTTGGGCTTTTGATGGGAGTAGGAGAAAGGTTTTAGGGGATATTGAAATACCATCCAAGTGGGCCCAATCAGATTTAACATCACATTTCAAGTGATGGAAATGGTACCAGGTTACAGCATGTTATTGGGATGACCATGGATACATTCGGCATGGGCAGTACCATCATCTCTACATCAGAAGGTCAAATTCATCATCGAAGGAAAGATGATTGAAATTTAAAGGGGAGAAGACCTTCTAATCACTAAGTCCATCTCAACCCCATATGTCGAAGCAGTAGAAGAAGCCTTTGAGAGTTTTTTCCAATCCTTCGAGATAGCAAATACTTCATATGTTAGGGAAGGATTAGTCCTGCTAGCTCCTCAATTATCAATTGCAGCTATGATGGTAGCAAAAGAAATGATAAGAGCAAGCTATTCCCCAGGAAAAGGTTTAGGAAAACATGAACAGGGGATCAATGTCTTTCTGCTCCCTCCCCATAATGGCATTAGAGCTGGATTAGGATACAAGATCACTAAAGAAGATGGAAAGAGGATTCAGAAAGAGAAAAGGGAGCATCGACTAGCAAGGTTGGCAAATCAGGAAACCTTGATGGAGAAATGATGTTCCCACCCCTAAAGCAAACATTTAGATGTGTTGGTTTTTTTCATGATGAACTGAAGATGATGGGAGATCCACAGGATGTGGAGACAATGTTAGAGAACTGATTGGTAACTATGGTGAGCAAGAATGAGCATCATGATGAAGCAGCTTTATGGGTCACACCTTTGTCATTAGGATAAGATCTGAATAATTGGAAAGCTTATGAATTTCCATCTCATGAATCAAAGTAATCAAAATAATTAATTTCCTATGATTCTGCCCAATATTGTAGGAAAATGTTAGCATGGGCTTCCCTTTCAAGTGTTTCAAAATAATTTTTAATAAAATAAAGTGCATATTTTATTTCCATCCTCGAACTCCTTTTTGCTTTCATTCTGTTTCTTTCTGCTTTTTTTCTATATCTTTGTAATATTTCCCTTTTATACTCACTCTACCTAGGAATTTCAATGATGAATTAAAAATGAAATTGAGTTTGGATATGACTTCGACAACCCTATCTTTGAAATTGCATTTGATGAAGAGAATTTTCCTCCTGAAATAACTAGGATGATAGAACAGGATGAAAAAATTATGCAACCTTCAGAAGAGGCAGTGGAGACAATAAATTTAGGAACCAAAGAAAATAAGAAGGAAATAAGAGTTAGCACATTCTTATTCCCAGAACTCAATGAGAGGTTGGTTAAATTACTAGAAGAATTCATAGACATCTTTACATCATCCAAATAGGATATACCTAGGTTGAGTACGGACATAGTTGTGCATCATTTACCATTAAAACCAAAATGTAAACTAGTAAAAAAAAAGTTGAGAAAAATGAAGCCAGACGTTTTATTGAAAATAAAAAGAAGAGGTAAAAAAAGCAGTTTGAGGCAGGTTTCTTAGAGGTGACCAAGTATCCAGAATGGGTGGCTATCACTTTTTCTGTCCCTAAGAAGGATGGAAATGTCAGAATGTGTGTTGATTATCGGGACCTTAATCACGCAAGTCCAAAGGATGATTTTTCTCTATCGCACATTGATATGCTGGTTAATAATACAGCTCGATTTCATATGTTCTCATTAATGGATGGATTCTCAGGATACAACCAAATTAAAATGAATCCTGATGATAAGGAAAAAATAACTTTTATCACTCTTTGGGGAATATTTTGTTACAAAGTTATGCTTTTTGGATTAAAGAATGCGAGGATAACTTACCAGAGAGAAATGATCACCCTATTTCATGATATGATACATAAAGAAATAGAGGTGTATGTTGAAGAAATGATAGCAAAATCTGAACATAGTGAAGACCATGTTGCAGTTTTGAGAAGGTTGTTTGAGCTGCTAAGGAAATATTAACTTTGATTAAATCTTGCAAAATGCATATTTGGAGTTTCATCGGGGGGAATTGTTAGGGTTTATAGTTAGCATGAGGGAAATTGAGATTGATCCTAATAAGATTAGAGCTATAGTTGAAATGTTGGCTCCTAAAATTGAAAAGGAGGTCCGAAGCTTTTTGGGAAGGCTTAATTATATAGCTTGATTCATATCACAATTGAAACTACGTGTGAGTCTATCTTAAAACTTTTGAGGAAGAATAACCCTGGGAAATGGAATAAGGAATGTCAAATAGCCTTTGATAAAATCAATCATTATTTGCCGACTCCTCTAATTCTGCAACAGCATGTACCGGGCCATCCTCTTCTCCTATACTTAATAGTTTTTGAGAGCTCAATGGGTGGTGTTCTTGGGCAGCACGATGACTCAGGAAGAAAAAAGCAAGTCATATATTATATAAGTAAGAATTTCACCAATTACGAAGCAAAATATTTTATGTTGGAAAGAATTTGTGCTACATTAGCATGGGCTGCTCACCGACTGAGGCACTACATGTTATACTACACTACCTTCTTGATATCTCGAGTGGATCCCATAAAGTACATTTTTGAAAAGCCAACTTTAATTGGGAGAATTGCTCGATGGTAGTTTTTACTGATTGAATACGAGATAATATATATCACCCAAAAGGGGATAAAAGGGAGTGTTATAGCTTACTACTTGGTAGACTGAGTTGTTGAAGACTAACAACTAATAAGTTATGAGTTTCTCGATGAAGGAATCATGTTGGTAGAGAAGAACATGGATTAAAAAGAAACTAAATTATGAAATTTGATGGGGCCTCAAAAGCCTTAACAAGTGGGATAGGAGTGATCCTAATCTCTCTTAAGCCAAATTGTGTTTCGAATGCACCAATAATACTACTGAATATGAGGCATGTGCTTTAGGAATTCAAGCTGCTATTGATATGAAGATCAATAGGCAGGAAGTGTATGGTGACTTAGCATTGATAATTAACCATTTAAAAGGAGAGTGGGAAACCATAAAAAATTTGTCCCTTATCAATAATATGTTCTTGATTCAGCTCAAATCTTTGAGTTCATAAGTTTCGATCATATTTCTAGAATTGAGAACCAATTACAGATGCATTGACTATATTAGCTACAATGTTTTGAGTGGACACTTGTAGAAAGATGCCTCCTATTAAGATCGAAACCAAAGGTGTCAATGCTTATTGCATAAACCTTGAAGAGGAGTGTGATGGTAAGCCATGGTTTCATGATATCAAACAATGCCTCATAAGTAAGACATACCCTCTAGAAGCTTTAGAACAATTCAACGACTGGCAATGAATTTTGTTTTAAGTGGTGATGCCTTAAACAAAAGAAACTATGATTCAATGCTGATTAGATGTATGAATGAAAAAGAAGCTCGGAGATTGATAGAAGAAGTACATGAGGGATTTTGTGGGACGTATTCAAGTGGATATGTTGTAGCCCATAAGATTCTCAGAATGGGTTACTTTTGGTTAAAAAATGGAATCAGTCTGCATTAGCTATTTCCGAAAATGTTATAAATGTCAAATATATGCTGATGATATCAATGCTCCTCCAGCACCCTTACATGTGATGGTTTCCCTGTGACCTTTTTCAATATGGGGACTGGATGTGATTGGCCTAATAGAACCTAAAGCTTATAACGATCATCATTTCATTCTGATGGCAATTGATTATTTTTTCTAAATGGGTAGAGACAACCTCTTATACCAATGTAACAAAGAATGTCATCCTAAAATTCATCAAACAGAATATCATATGTCGGTATGGTCATCCTGAATATCATCACTGATAATGCAAAAAATTTCAGAAATAAATATATGATAGAAATGTGTGCAAGATTTAAAATTAAACACCATAATTATTCCCCATACCGTCCAAATATAAATGGTGTAGTTGAAGCAGCCCATAAGAATATTAAGAAGATAATTCAGAAAATGGCTGTAACATACAAAGATTTGCATGAAATGCTTCCTTATGCTCTCCACGGGTATAGGACCACAATAAGGGCATCTACCTGGGCAACACCATTTTCTCTAGTATATGGCATGGAGACAATATTACCTATTGACATTGAGATTCCTTCCCTTTGGATTATTATGGAAGCTAAGCTTGATGATGCTGAATGGGTGCAAAGTTGTTATGATCAGCTAAATTGTATTAAAGAAAAAACGTTGACACCCTTATGTCATGGTCAATTATATCAGAAACGGCTTATCAAGGCCCATGCAAAGAAGATGAAGGCAAGAGAATTTCAAAAAAGAGATTTGGTACTTAAAAGGATTATTCTCAGGTAACAAGACCCTTGGGAAAATTGACTCCTAAATATGAAGGTCCATATGTTATGAAGAAAGCATTCTCCAGAGAAGCTCTCATTTTAACCAATATGGATGGAGAAAATTTGCCAAATCCAGTGAATTTAGAAGCTATGAAGAGATATTACACCTAAAGTTGTAATAGCAGTTGAAAAGGAAGATGTGGGAAGTATAGTTAGGGATTATTCAAAGTTAATTAGGCTTATGATCATCAGATTTATATGATTTATTGTCTTTTCTTAATAAATTATCCTTTTCTCTCACTCATGTTTTACTCCTTTTGAAAATAAGTAATTATAGAAAACATGGATAAAATGATTATTAAGGGACTAAATAATCCAACATTCCTTCCTAACCCATTCTTTAAGGCATATATTTTATTAAAAATTATTCTTGAAATATTTGAAAAAGAGGACATAATGTTAAAAGATAGTAAAAAATTAAACTTAACAGATCTGCTTATGAGACATAAAATTATAAAATTGAAATGAAAGGAACGCATACCAATGGTGAAAGAATTATAACTAGGATATTTATAAGGACACTGACAAACAACGTTGTTTAAAGATCTAGAGTTGTTGTCTAAATAGAACAAAAAAAGACATCTTAGTGTCTCGTAATTAAAGTTAAGTATTAAATTCATTCAAGATTCAGGAATTGTTGTAGTTTCAATGTTATATATATATATATTCTCAAAAAGAAAAAAAATCCTTAATCATAAAAAGATGGTTTCAAAAGAAATGTACACTTTTTCTATATGTTGAGATACAAGCATGCATGGCAAAGGTTTTAAGCATCTCTAAGAAATTTAGAATTTCCTAATATGAACAAAAGAGTCGCATACAAAAATTGTTTTTCATTAAATTTTAGAGTCAAGCTCTGAATTTCTCTTTATTTTTCAAAAAAAAATCCTAGAGTCAAGCTTTAAGCACTCCTAAGGTCAAGCCTTAGGTTCTCTTTTCCTTTGTTATTCAAAAAGTTCCTAGAGTCAAGCTTTAGGTACTTCTAGGGTTGAGCTCTAGTTTTTCTTTTTCTTTGTTATTCAAAAGTTCATAGAGTCAAGCTATAGGCACCCCCAAGTTCAAATCTTAGGTTCCCTTTTTCTGAAAGTTCCTTGTGTGAGCTTTAGGTCCTCATGAGAACAAGCCTTAGGTCCTCTTTCATTTTTTTTTTAAATTTCTCACATCAAATTTTTAGTATCACTGAGTTCGACCCTTAGGTTTTCATTCCTAAAGTCAAACTCTAAACACTCTTAAGAACAAGCCTTAATTTTATTATCATTTTAAAGTCCTTAATGTCAAGCATTAGGCACTCCTATGGTCAAACTATGTTTCTTTGTTTTCCTTTAAAGTTTCTAGTGATAAACATTAGATACTCATAATATCAAACCTTAGTTTTTCATTGTTTTCTAAAAAAGAGTCAACCTTTAAATACTCCTAAGGTTTATCCTCAAGCTGCATTTTTGAAGATTTCCAAATTCAAGCTTTGAGTACCATTTAGGTCAAGCTTTAGGAAAATAAAAGTCACTAACCTTTTGCGCAACTTTAGTTTGTTAAAGTATGCAAAGGGGGATGTAGCATAGTAACTCATTTGTTTTATACAAAAAGATATATATTACAAAAAAAAAAGTAAGACCATTAATAAAAGATAAAAATTACTAAAAATATATACATAATATTTCCAATATCCTAAATTAGAATATTAAAATCGAATTAGAATCAAAGGATAAGAAAGAGGGTGCACCATAGCTAAGATGAGATTAGCCACACTAGATTAATCCATATATATATATATATGTGGACAGGTGTGTGTATGTGTAGAAACTTCTCTTTCTTTCTTCTTCTTTCTTCTTTCCACGTTCATCACCATCTTCACCACCAAAACTCCTTCTTTCTTCCTTCCTTCCAAGACTTTGATCAAAACCTAAGAGAAAATAATATCTAGTTATAAGTTTTTAGAAGATTAAGCTGAAAAAGTTGAGATTATCAACAAGATATTAGAGAAAAAGAAGAGTTTGAAAAGGCATGTGCTTATGTATTTTTGATTTGCAACTATCTGAATTTCTATGAATTTATTATTTAAATAGATTGATTGAGTTGTCTTGATGAGTTTTTAATGAAAAATATTTGATATATGCTCTTTCTATGTTAAAGAAACTAGTTTTGATCTATTGATATCATATATTTGGATATATGAAATTTAAGTTTATAAGTACAGAGTTTTACTTGACACCACCAGTGACATGGCCATGTCACTGGGCATGTCAAAGATATTATATTTCAACATTGAAGACATGATCAGAAACCCACCCGTGCCATTGGTCATGTCATAGCTACTGTGATAAAAGATAAATGACATGGCCAATGACACGCTTGTGTCAATGGGCATGTTGTATCTACTGTAATGCAACTTAAATTACACAGCCAAAGACATGCCCGTGTCATTGGACATGTCAAAACTTTTGTGAGATTGAGCTTTTGACACGGTCAATGACACGCCCATGTCAATGGGCCTGTCATTTGAAGAAATTGCTCAAAGTAACTTTTTGCTTTGTTTTTCATTGTAATTCTAGCTATAATGATTATAAGTTCTCAAAGTGTACAAGATTTCTTTTGAAGTTAACCCTAATAAGTAGTGTAATAGATTTATTTGAATATATGATAAAATATGTGTAATACTAAGTGTTGGTCAAAGAACTGTTTCATTGAAGTGTTGTGCATAATTTAATGTTATTAATAACTATTGAAATGCCCAAAACATACTAATTTTAGATCTAGCTTGGGATTGAATGGCTAGCCAAAGAGAGGATATCCAAAGTGATAGTGGGCACTCTATGCTATCAATAGACACTCTATGGCATCATACTCAATGGGCATTCATGCCATAATGGGCCATTGGCCATCATTCTATACAGTAGGCATTAAATTGCCAGTAGTGACCTGTTATCCAAATCTAGAATCTGAGTTCAGTGTGTATGGGCATAAGTAAAGAAGTTATCTACATTGAAAACAATGTATTATATGGTTATTGATGAATTCTTCAATTCTGGATTAAACTGTGTTTAGTATTCCAACTTTCAATAAATTTATTAATTCCTTTATTTAATGTTCTGAAAGTAATACTTTTTATTGTTTCTAAACTATTTAATGTTTAGATCTCTTTCTTTTAATTTTTCTTGCATATTGAGAATACATAAGCACCACTAAGCTTTGCTTAGCGTGTTAGAGCCATTTTCTGATGCGCAGATCAAACAAGAAGAGTTGAGACTGTAGAGTGAGAGATTTACATTCCTGGTCAACTACATCATAAAGGTTCAATAACAATATTGTAAATATTGTATTTTGTATAATTCACATGGCAATACCTTTATATTTTGTATGATAGTTGTACAAGTTTGAGAGTGGTTTGAGAATTTTATTAATGTAAATTATCAACAGGAGATCCTTATAATTTAACAGATATATGTTTGTAATATGGAATTGGTTGTAGTAGTTAATTTAAAAGCTTAACAACTGCATTAATAATTAGAAGTATTTTGCCTTTATTTCTTTAGTATATACATAGACACGTATGTAGAACAAGTGTGAATGTTAGGTGACATCTCTTTTGTAGTTAAGTGTATAGGTTATGTAGGGGTTGTTACATTCAGTGGTATCAGAGCCAAGTTCAGGCGGTTCTAAGTTAGTGGGTTAAAAGAAAAGAGAAGTACAATTGTCATTGCTATGTGAACTATATAATTGAATAAATGTTTGATACAATTGATTTTTAATATTTAAAGGTATAAGATGGCCTCTGAATCCCATCAAGGTGCCAAGGAACAAGTTGTGTCCTCACACAGTCAAGCTAGTGTGGGGAATCAGTAGCCATCGGAACCTTCTGCGAAACAAATTCCATTAGATCCCCAATTTTTGAGAAATATGGGGAGTTTCTCAGGAAAATTGTAAGAGTTACTCCTTCTGCACAACCTCCACTGCCTGTGGCCCAAAGATCTCCATTGGAGAGAATTAGAAAATTGGGAGCAAAAGATTTTAAAGCTTGTGATACTGATGAGTCTTTAGTAGCGGAGTATTGGATGGAGAGGATTGCAAGAGTTTTTGATATTCTGCATTGTACTGATGATGAAAGTTTAGAGTGTACAGTTTCCTTATTGCAGAAATAAGCTTATGCCTGGTGGGATACAAAGCAAAAAGGTATACCCACAGGTAGACTTACTTGGGCATTTTTCCAAGAAGAATTTAAAAAGGAATATATTAGTGAGATTTATTTAGAGAAGCACCAGGAGTTTTTGTATCTTAAGCAAAGGTAATCATCTGTGTCTAAATATGAGAGGCAGTTTGTTCACCTCAGTAAATATTTTCCAGAGTTAGTTGCATCTGAGGAAGAAAAGTGTAAGCGGTTTGAACAAGGTTTGAATAGTCAGATTCGTGTGTATTTAGTAGGGATGAGAATTAAAGAGTTTTCAACTCTTGTTAATGTGGCAGTTGCTATAGAAAATGAGATTAAACAAGAGCAGGGAAGAAAACAACAATCAAAGAAGGGATTTTCTAGTGAACAACAACAAGTTGGCCAGAAAAGACAGAGAAATATTCAAGCCCAAACTCAGGGGTTTGGTATAGGAAGTGGAGCTAGTTTTCAGAAATCTAGAGGTGGTAGGTTTTAAGTGGCTATAGGCTCATCTTCAAGGTTTGTTACTACACCTTGTCAATATTGTGGTAAGAGCCATGCAAGTGAAGATTGCTAGTATTAGAAGGGGGCTTGTTTGAAATGTGGTTCTTTGGAACATAGAATTAAAGATTGTCCAACGATAAAAGAATTAGAAGTTTTTGAAGGACATTGTTCTGTACAGAGGTCTCAGTCAAGTCGTAGGATAGGTAGAGGTGGTTGACCCAGTGTTAGTCAGCAGAGAGGATCTGAAACAGTGGATAGACCTCATACTCAAGGTAGTGCTCCAGCCAGGGCTTATGCCATGAAAGCTGTGGAGGACCAGGATGCTCCTGATATTGTAGTTGGTAAATTTTCTTTACTTGGTCTTGATGTGTATGCATTATTAGATCCTAGTTCTACACATTCTTATATTTGTACAACTATAGTTTCAGGGAAGAAAATGTATGTCGATAAACTTGATTATGAGATAGAAGTTACAAATCCTTTAGGCCATAATGTGAAGGTAAATAAAGTATATAGAAATTGTCCACTTAGAGTTCATGATGTAGAGCTTTCTGCTGATTTGATTGAACTTTCATTCCATGACTTTGATGTAATCTTGGGAATGAATTGGTTGTCTCGACATCAACCAGTTATGGACTATTGTAGTAAAATTGTATCTTTTAAGATTTCGGTTATGGTGAAATTTTTAGTTCGAGGAGAAAAATAATTTTATCCTTCTATTGGTTTTTGCAGCTAAAGATAGAAGGTTGATTAGGAAGAGATGTGAAGCTTATCTTGCTTATGTTAATGATACATGACATTCAAGCAAGGTTTTGGGAGATATACCTATAGTAAGTGAGTTTTCAGATGTTTTTCTAGAAGAATTACCTGAAATACCACCAGAGAGGGAGGTAGAATTTGTTATTGATGTAGTTCTAGGTATGGCCCCAATTTCTATTCCACCTTATAGAATGACACCTCCAGAATTAAAAGAATTAAAGGTGCAACTCTAAAAATTTCTTGACAAAGAATTCATAAGACCTAGTGTGTCACCTTAAGGTGCACCAGTTTTGTTTGTGAAGAAGAAGGATGGTACCTTAAGATTATGTATAGATTATATACAGTTGAATAAAGTGACTATTAAGAATAAGTACTCGTTACCTAGGATTGATGACTTGTTTGATCAGTTGAGAGGAGCAGGTGTTTTCTCTAAGATTGATATTAAATTGGGTTATTATCAGATGAAAATTAAAGAAGTAGATATTCCGAAGATAGCTTTTAGAACACGATATGGACATTATGAATTTTTAGTTATGCCCTTTGGTTTAACTAATGCTCCAGCAGCTTTTATGGATTTGATGAATCGAGTCTTTAAACCTTATTTAGACCAATTTGTAGTTGTTGTCATTGATGATATATTGGTTTATTCCAGAAATAGAGAGGAACATAATAAGCATTTGAGAATTGTACTACAGGCACTAAGGGAGAATCAATTGTACGCTAAATTATCGAAGTGTATTTTTGGTTGACGGAAGTAGCATTTCTAGGTCATGTAATGTCAGCTAATGGTATTCGTGTGGATCCAAGTAAGATTGAAACTATCTTGAATTTGTAGCCACCAAAGACGTCCAGAGTTTCCTTGGGTTGGCTGGATATTATAGAAGGTTTGTGCAAAGGTTTTTGAAGATAGCACTTCATTTAACTAAGCTCCTGAGAAAAGAAACTAAATTTGAGTGGAATGCTCAGTGTCAAGATAGTTTTGAATAATTGAAAGCTATGTTGACTAAAGCACCTATCTTGACACAACCGACTCCAGGTAAAGACTGTGTTATTTATAGTGATGCTTCTCATCAGGGACTTGGCTGTGTATTGATGCAAGAGGGTAAGGTAATTACTTATGCTTCTAGGCAATTAAAATCTCATGAATTGAATTACCCTACACATGATTTGGAGTTAGCTACTATTGTATTTGCTCTTAAAATCTGGTGACATTACTTGTATGGTGAAAGATGTTATATTTTCACTGATCATAAAAGTTTGAAATATTTGCCAACACAAAAAGAACTAAATTTAAGATGGAGAAGATGGATGGAATTGATCAAGGATTATAATTATATCATCGACTATCATCCTGGGAAAGCTAATGTGGTAGCCGATGCTTTAAGTCGAAAGACTTTTGCAGGTATGTTGTATATAGAATATTATAGTATTATATATATAAATTAAATAAACTAAATGATATCATGTGTTATGTTAGCAAAATTGAGGGTTGAACCAACCATTAGGCAAAAAGTGATAGAAGCTTAGAAACAAAATAAAAAATTGTTAGAACTTTTGAAACAACTGGTTGAAGGGGAAAAGCCAGATTATGTTGTGTCAAAAGATGGTGGAGTATATTATAGGGATCGATTGTGTATACTTGATGTGAAGGAACTAAAGGAGTGTATTCTTGGTGAAGCTTATAATACTACGTATACTGTACATCCTGAAAGCAATAAGATGTACCAGAATTTGAAATCTCATTATTGGTGGCCTGGTATGAAAAGAGATATTGCTGAATATGTGACTCGATGTTTAGTGTGTCAACAAGTCAAAGCATAACATCAAGTTCCATCAGGTCTTTTACAACCTATATCAATACCAAAATGGAAGTGGGATAGAATCACCATGGATTTTGTGACTGGTCTTCCGAACACCCAAAAGAAGCATGATACAATTTGGGTAATTGTTGATCGATTAACCAAATCAGCTCATTTCCTTCCCATTCGACTTGACTATTCAATGGATAGACTTATGGAGTTGTATGTTAATGTGATAGTCAGGCTTCATAGAGTACCAATGTCTATTATTTCAGATCGAGACCCTCGCTTTACTTCAAGAGTTTGGAAAAGTTTTCAGAAAGCATTGGTTACTTTACTTCATTTTAGTACTGCATTTCATCCACAGACGGATGGTCAATCAGAAAGGGTGATACAAGTACTTGATGATATGCTTAGAAGTTGTGTAATCGATTTTGAAGGTAGCTAGGATACATATCTTCCTTTAGTAGAATTTGTCTATAACAACAGTTATCAAATGAGTATTGGAATGGCTCCATATGGGCACTCTATGGAAGAAAGTGTAGAACTCCATTGTGTTGGGTAGAATTGAATGAGAGAAAACTTGTGGGACCTGATCTCATAAGACAAACTGAAGACAAAGTAAAGCTTATAAAGGATCAATTACAAATTGTAAAGGATAGACAAATTTTATGCAGATTTGAAACGGCGTGATATTGAATATAGTGTGGGGGATAAGGTTCTTTTGAAAGTATCACCATGGAAGAAGGTTTTTCGCTTTGGAAAGAAAGGTAAACTAAGTCTTAGGTTTATTGGGCCATATGAAATACTTGAACGTGTAGGTCCAGTAGCTTATCGACTAGCTTTGCCTCCAGAACTGGCTAAGATTCATAATGTATTCCATGTGTCGATGCTTAGACGATATAGATTAGATCCTACACATGTGATTCAAGCAGAGTCCATTGAAATTCAACCAGATTTGAATTATGAAGAAGAACCAGTGGCTATCTAAGCTCATGAAATAAAGGAGTTGCGTAATAAGCACATTCCTTTAGTAAAAGTGTTGTGGAGAAATCATTTGATAGAAGAAGCCACTTGGGAAAGTGAAAAGACATTGAGATAGCAATACCCTCAATTATTTCAACCGTCTATAACAGGTAAATTTCGAGGATGAAATTTCTTTAGTAGGGGATAATTGTAATGTTAAAAATTTTAAATACTAAACTTTGATTTAATATTGATAATTGATAATGAATTGTGATATAAGTAGTATGGATAAGCGATTTAAATAGTGGGTCTTAAAAATTTACTAAAGAAATTATGTATTTTTATGATTTTATAAGATTAAAAATCGAATTAGAATCAAAGGATAAGAGAGAGGGTGCAACATAGCTAAGATGAGATTAGTCACACTAGATTAAGCCATATAAATAAATATATATATATATGTGTGTGTGTGTGTGTGTGTGTGGACAGGTGTGTGTATGTGTAGAAACTTCTCTTTCTTTCTTTCTTCTTTCTTCTTTCCAAATCCATCACCATCTTCACCACCAAAACTCCTTCTTTCTTCCTTCCTTCTAAGACTTCGATCAAAACCTAAGAGAAAATTGTCACATCCATGATTTTAGAGATATAAAATTTTATATATACTCAATATATATATCTAGAGTATATATAACATATACATATGGTATATTAATTGTATATGTTGAATTAATACATTACATACTTAATATTTGATATACAAATAAGGTACATTTGATGTGTATGTAAGATACACATTACTTGTGCATATGCGTAATATCATAAATTTTTGAAAAGTTTTAATTTTTGAAAATTTGATAAAATAAATTATAATTTAAATGGATAAATTAAATTAATGATTTTAAATGAAAAATGAAGGGATTTTAAATGAAAAATGGAATATATATGTGATATATATGTAAAATATATACAACATATAAAAGTCAAAACTTTTTAAAAGAAAAGTCAAAGTAAAAGGTTATTTTGGTAATTAAATCTTAAAAATTTAAAATTAATAAAATAATTCAAAAATAAATAATTTTGGATGGAAGATAATATTTTGGGATTTTAATTAATTAATTAATTAATTAATTAAAAATATATTAAAATAATATATATATATAAGGTTGAAAATGTGAGTGGGAGGAAAGAGAAAATTATTTTTTTTTTCATCATCTTCTTCTTCTTTCCTTCAAGGCCGACTTTCATAACTTTAAGAGAGGGATTTGCTTCTTTCATACTCCAAAAATTGAAGGATTTCAAGTATTCAAAGTGAATTTTTGGTGATTTCCACCAAAATTAGTAAGTTTTCAACTCTTTTCTTTGAATTCTATAGAAAATTGGATTATATTGAGTTTGGGGTTTTGATGTAGCATGTTATAATTATTGGAATAGGTGTGTATGATGTTATTTTGGGTAGTTAACAATGATTTTAAGGTTGGATTAAAGAAATGATTGAATTTAAGTTGAGTTTGGTGAAGAGAGAGAATTTAGGGTTATGGAACATTTGAGTTTTTGAAATCATGAGTTTTAATTGTGCAAATTGGTTCCAAATGAGTTGTTATTGATGCATAAACAAGGATTTTAAAATCAAATGATGGATTTAGTTAAGTTTGGATAGAGTTTGAAGATGGTAATATTGATTTAGGGTTTTGGAAAAGTGAATTTTCAAAGAATGATTAATTGTTTGATTTTAATGCTTAAATCATGTTATTTAATGATATAAGTGGTGGAAATAAGATTGAAATGATAATTGGATTGAGTTGGAATGGAGATCCTTCAATGGTGAAGGTTATACCATTTTAGGGTTTTGAGCATAAGCATGTGGTTAATTAATGCAATTGGTTTAAATATGCTAAAACATGTTTCTAATGATATTAATAAACTTAAAACACTAATTTAAAAGGCTTGATATGGTTTTTCAAAGTTAAAGTAAGGTGAAGCTTAATTTTGGGGTGAAGCTTATTTTTGGGATTTGGTTTAGAGTGATGTTTAATTATGGTTTGATGTTGAGAATACCTTAGAATGTGATATTAAATGATTATGTATGATCACATTTGATAAAGGCATTAAGGGAGGTTGATTTGCTTCATCCAAGTGGTGAAAGGCAAGTTGAAAGGATAGGATTGGAAGTTGTGTTAAGCTTGCTTTGGGTTGCTAGTGGAGGTATGTACAAACTTTTAATATATTTTTTATATTTGCATGATATTTGTGCTTAACACATTTTGGTTGGAAAATGTGTTAAGTTACTTGGTTCATTGATTGAGTATGAATAATGTGCTATGACATTTGTAATGTCATATATGTGTTAAATGCATTGTGAAAAGCAATTGATAATGGCTAAATTGTGTAGAATGTGAAATATGTATATTATGTGAAAATAGTCAAATTAATTGGGTAATGTGTTGTGAATGCAAAAATGAGATATGTGGAATAATGAAATGAATTGATATTGATAAAAGTGAGAAAAGTGAGAAAGATGTGAAAGATGTGAAAAATGAGAAAAATGAGAAAAAAAAGTGAAAATAAGGCAATGTGCCTAGATTGAATATGTGACAATGAGAAAGAGATTAATAATGAGAAAAATGAATAAATGAAAAAAAAGTGAGAAAAAGATGATATAATAAGGCAATATGCCTAGTTTGATCATGAGAAGATGAGAAAAGTTTTAATAAATGAATTATGAAAGAATTTGATAATGAGAATATGAATAAATTGTGTGTCTAGTATGTTATTCAATTTTCAGAGTTCTGGGTTTGGCAGCATGTCTATGATTGCCTACGGGCTAAACGCTAGAATGGTGAAAAGACCAGGTCGTAAGCTAGGCCAACTGATAAATATGATGTTTTTGGGGTGAAAAGATAGGGTCGTAAGCCTCAAAAACTGTAGCAGTCTAGCTGGGTTGAGGAGCAAGATACTGGGGTCCAAGGGTCTAGCCGGGTTGAGGTCCAAGAGACTGGGGCTGTTACATTATCCATGGATATATTGCGTACTGGGCTAGACACATGGTGTCATTATGGACCAAAGCAGTAACTCTAAAATTTGAATAGCATATTAGATCCTTTTTGGGCCCATGCTTGTCTTTGCTTTAATGTGAATTATGAATTGTGATACAATTGAGCAATATAATGCTATAAGTTGTGATTATGAAATATTTGAAAAATATAAGAAAGTAGAATGATGTGACATCTATATGCATTATGCATTGGCATTGCATTGAGTTTTATTGTTATTATCAAAGTTTGTACCACTAGGTTTTGGCTTAGCGCGATTGTAATTCGTCGCGCAGGTGTCATGGATGATTTGGTAGAGCCGGAGAGTTCTACTAGACCTGGTCGGGTCTAGGTTTGTATTTATTGAGCTTGAAGAGTTGTTTTTGAGTACATCAAGATCAGAGCCACTTGCCAGCATGTAGATATTTGATATTACAATGTATTTTGATATTATATATGTTATGATATGTTTTTGGAAGTATATAATATAAATTGTAAAGAAGGTTTTGAATAATTTGTTCAGATGAGATTTTATATGTGTTGTTAATTTATATATCTACATATAAGTATTTTGAGAAAATATGGAGAAATTGAGAAGTATTGGTGAAATGGTGAATTGATTTTTATTGGGAGTGTTTGCTTTATGCATGTTGTGTTTTGCTGAATTTTGAGAACGTTCAACTTACAAACAAAACTCTGGCAAATTTTTCCTAGAGATTTTCATATAAAATATTTATTTTGGATTCCTATAACAAGCAAAGAATATTTATATACTATTTATTTTATATATTAGTATATGAAATCTTAAAACAGAAATGTGAAAATTTTTATTAAATCGGTCTGTGACATTTTTATACCGTATATGCGTATTTTACATATGCTAAAAATATGTATTGTACATATATAGGGTATAAGGATGTTACAAAAATAATATCTAGTTATAAGTTTTTAGAAGATTAAGCTAAAAAAGTTGAGATTATCAACAAGAGATTAGAGAAAAAGAAGAGTTTGAAGAGGTATGTGCTTATGTATTTTTAATTTGCAACTATCTGAATTTCTATGAATTTATTGTTTAAAATAATTGATTGAGTTGTCTTGATGAGTTTTTAATGAAAAATATTTGATATATGCTCTTTCTATGTTAAAGAAACTAGTTTTGATCTATTGATATCATATATTTGGATATATGGAATTTAAGTTGATAAGTGTTCGAAATACAGAGTTTTGCTTGACACCACCGTGACACAGCCATGTCACTAGACATGTCAACAATGTTGTGTTTCAGCATTGAAGACATGACTACTAACACTCTCGTGCCATTAGGCGTGTCATAGCTACTGTGATAAAAGATAAATGACACGGCTATATGACACGCCTGTGTCAATGGGCGTGTCGTATCTATTGTAATGCAACTTAAATGACACGGCCAGAGATACGCCTGTGTCATTAGATGTGTCAAAACTTCTGTTAGAATGAGCTTATGACACGGTCAATGACATGCCCATGTCACTGGGCATGTCATTTGAAGAAATTGCTCAAAGTAACTTTTTGCTTTGTTTTTCATTGTAAATCTAGCTATACGATTATAAGTTCTCAAAGTGTAAAGAATTTCTTTTAAAGTTAACCCTAATAAGTAGTGTAATAGATTTATTTGAATATATAACAAAATATGTGTAATACTAAGTGTTGGTCAAAGAACTGTTTCATTGAAGTGTTGTGCATAATTTAATGTTATTAACAACTATTGAAATGCCCAAAACATACTGATTTTAGATATAGCTTGGGATTGAATGGCTGGCCAAAGGGAGGATATCCAAGGTGATAGTGGGCGCTCTGTGCCATCAATAGACACTCTATGTCATCATACTCAGTGGATATTTGTTCCATAGTGGGCCGTTGGCCAAAATTCCATACAGTGGGCATTAAATTATTAGTAATGACCCGTTATCCAAACTTAGAATCTGAGTTCAGTGTGTATGGTCATAAATAAATAAGTTATCTACATTAAAAATAATGTGTTATATGGTTATTGATGAATTCTTCAATTCTGGATTAAATCGTGTTTAGTATTCCAACTTTCAATAAATTTATTAATTCATTTATATAATATTTTCAAAGTAATACTTTTCATTATTTCTAAACTATTTAATATTTAGATCTCTTTCTTTTAATTTTTCTTGCATATTGAGAATACATAAGCACCACTGAGCTTTGCTTAGCGTGTTAGAACTGTTTTCTGACTCACAGATCAAACAAGAAGAGTTGAGACTACAGAGTGAGAGATTTACGTTCCTGGTCAACTGCATAAAGGTTTAATAATAATATCGTAAATATTGTATTTTGTATAATTCACATGGAAATAACTTTATATTTTGTATGACAGTTGTACAAGTTTGAGAGTAGTTTGAGAATTTTGTTAATGTAAATTATCAACAGGAGATCTTTATAATTTAACAGATATATGTTTGTAATATGGAATTGGTTGTAGTAGTTAATTTAAAAGATTAACAATTGCATTAATAATTAAAAGTATTTTGTCTTCATTTCTTTAATATATACATAGACACGTATGTAGAACAAATGTGAATGATAGGTGACATCTCTTATGTAGTTAAGTGTATAAGCTACGTAGGGGTTGTTACAACTAGAGAGAGTGAGATTTGAAGAGCAATTTTCTGGTACAGAAAGTTGTAGGAAAATTTAAAATTTATTAAATACAAGAAGTGTATTTAATAAATAAAGGCAATAGACAGTCCAACAACTATTAACAATTTAGAGACACAACCTGGTAATGCACTATGAACCTTATACTTCGTATGAAATTTCCTTCATTATGATTATGAATATGCATGTGAGTTTTTTCTTGTTTATTAAAAAAACAGTTAGGTAGTAATTCTCATTATGTATATATTTTGTATATATTTTCTAGTAGTAACTCTTATTATATACAAATATAAAAAATTGGAAACGTATATATCCTTAAAAGAAAGACACAATCTAACAGTGACTATATTTTTATAAGATAGATTGTAAAACATCTTATGCCTCAAATAAAATAACACAGTCAGGTAGTGACTTTAATGTTATCCATAAATGGAGTAATTTGTAGAGTTGCATAATAAATACCAAAACAAGCACAAAAATCATAAATTGTCTACAACATTCATCCATAGATTTAATATAACTAAAAAATTCCCATATATAAATGATCAATTATCATCTATGAAGGGACTTTGACAAATAAAAATGAGAAAAATATAATAGACTATAAAAAATGTTTTTGATTGAAGCCCAGGAAAAGTAAAATAAAAGGGGAGTGTATTTTTTATTTTTCCCCATAAATCATCAAATAAAAATAGGCTAAAAAAGGATGAAAGAGTAATATTAAAATATATGTGGAATAACAAATAAACATTCATGTTAAAATAGCAGTAAAGACTTAATAAACACAAAAGCAGCAGTAATATATCAGATTAATAAGAATACAAAATAAATCTTTAAAGAATATAGGTACATCTTAGAATCTACAGATACTACTTTAAAAAAATCATAGAAAAATAATAAAAGTCATAATATTAATAAAATACACATAAAAAAATTCAAGACGGTTGCTAAGATATACATAACAAAGATGAACTATTATATTCCGTGATTTTTTAACATAAAAAATAACAAATTAAAGAAGAAAATAAAAGAAAATTTTAATTTTTTTACCTTAAATGCACTTTGATATTGCTAAATATTGATATTGAAAGCATTGATCTAGATTTTAGAGGAATTTCATTCTGTAAAAAAAAAAATAAAAGGAGTAAAGAGAGAGATAGTAGAAGGAAGAATGGTACAAAAGAAAGAGAAAAATGGGTAGGATAAAGGACGAGAAGAATTTATATTGGTTGTATTAGGGGTGAATTTTTTTTCTTCATTATTAGGAAATAGAAAAAATAAAAAAAAATAAAAAATAACGCTGGAAAGTGTTGGGCTCAATGTGATATTACCGAAAATCTCTACTGAATCTATATTATTTCTTTTTTCAGAGCCTTAACTTTTAAACTATCAAATTAAGACCTTATAAATATTATTATATTATCATTGTTATAAAAAAGGAGAAGAATATAATAATAGCCTTGATATTCACCAAATGACGTGAAAGTCTAGAATAGTACCGCATTAAGCTTTTTATGGACCTCTTATATTTTAGGGGGGGGGGGGGGGGGGGGGGGGGTTTGTACACGGGCCGGATCGGGCCGGATTTGACATGGATCCGAATTTTTTTCAGGCTGCAGTTTGCAGCCCGGCTGGGCCGGGTCACTTCGGGTCTGGCCGGGTTTGGGCCGGCCCGATTTTTTTAAAATTAAAAAAATGAAGTTTTTTTTTAAATTTTAATAAAAATTACCTATAAATGTTACTTTAAAAATTTATTATACTAAATTATATCTAATAATATATAAATTATTATATCATTTTTTTATATATAATATTTTAAAAAAATAAATTATCAAAATATAAATTTAAAAAAATTTTAAAAAATAAAAAAAAATTAATATCTCGGGCCGGATCGGGCCGGCCCGAGATTTTTTATCCCAACTCGAGGCCCGATCCGAGCATAGCTCGAGTTGAATTTTAAAGCCCGTGGCCCGACCCTAGTATGAGTTCGGTCCGGGCCGGGTTTTTCAGGCCACGGGCTGCATGAACAGCCCTATCTTTTAGACTTAAAAATTGAAGCAATAAATATTTATGGAATTAGTGTCATCATTTTCAATGTTTTCATTATTGGCTTGTAATTTCAGCAACATTTTTTTTCATTTCCATTTATTATTTTTCTTATTGTAGATAAAAAGTTTAGATAAAAATAAGATTTTTTTTCTTCTTTGATTAGATAAATTTATAAGTCTAATAAATTAGACGTTTTATGCATGGTTTCATGATGATAAATATGGTTAAGATAATATAATGAACTTCATGGTAACAATGCTTTTATTATTATTACTATTGTTATAATAATAATAATAATAATAATAATAATAATAATAATAATAATAATAATAATAATAATAATAATAATAATAATAATAAGTGGGGACATATTGCAGTGTGCATGACATTACACTGCAAAAAGTCAAAAAGCCCTTTTTTCATTTTTAAATAGAAGGTGTTTCTCAAAACTTAAAAGCTGGTCAAAACTGATTATAAGCAGTTTTTAGATTATAAGTTGTTTATTTAAGTGTTTCTGAAAACTTAAATAGTAGATTATAATATGATTTTAATCAGTTTTTTAAAAGTTGGGTTTTGCTACTTTTTTTAAGCACTTATTTTTTAAGCAGTTTTGACCAAGTAAAAGACCATACTATCCCTACCTAATCTTCAATATTTCAAATTTGCCCACCTTATACACTTTAGTTCCCATCAAAATTCTTTTATTTTTACAATTCTAATTAATATTTTTAGGATTCTAATTAATTTGGTAATATTTACATGGTAGTTTTTTATATGTATAATTTATTGATAACACCATTATTATTATTATTATTATTAAATTTTATTATTATTATTATTATTGCAAAATAAATTTTGAATTGACATTTAAAAAATTATTTTTATACAATAAATAAATTCAGGGACAGTTTGGTCATTTTGACAGTTTCTGCAATTAAAAACTGATCATAAGCTGATTTTACAGAAACACTTGACTGATTATAAACTGATTATTAGCTGATTATTAACTAGTTTACAGAAACGCTTAACTGCTTATTTTTAATATGATTATAATATAAAAATCACTTATTCACAATAAGCTGAAAAGCTCCAGTTTTGAGAAACACCCTCAAAATTTCTATTAGCTCTAATATCCTTAATTTCACTCCCTTAGTTATTAATGATAAAAAGATCTTATAATTAATGATTGAAATTAAATGAAATAATACGATTATTATATCTAGGCAGTGGATATAATAATTAAATAGATTTATAACTCATACATATAAAAATAAAAGCATATACATAAATTTAGGTAATTATATCCAGAAATTGGATATAATCATAAAAACAAATAATAGCATATATAAAAAAATAATAAATTAAACATAATTTATGAATCAAATAAAAAATAATGAATGAAAAAAATATATATAATAAATATCATATTCAAAGAGTGGACCTAATAATAATAAAGACAACAACAATATTAACAACATCATCAACAATAATTATGATAACAATGATAATATATATGATAAAAATTTAAAATATACGAGTGAATGTTTAATTTAACACCATTCAAACTATGAGAACTTTGATTCCGTCAAGTGGATACATAGGCATTCGAAATCAAGTTTCGATTTCAAGTCCACCTTAATAAAAATAATTTTTTCTCAAGAAATAATAAACAGGTATTAATTAGTGAGTAGCAAAATAAAAATTATTTTAAAAATATATTCAATAAAATATAAAATTAGAACAGTTGCGTCCAGGGAGTGGACATAACCAAAATATAATAATAATAAATAAAAAATATTCAGACATTTAGTCATATAAAATTATTATATTCAGATAGTGAATGTAAAGACTAAATTATTAATTAATAAATAAAAATATATGCCCATAAGAGTAATAAAAATCATAAAAATCATAAAAATAAATAATGAATTTGTTTTTGGAGAATGGATAATAGAATAAAAAATAAGAATAAAAAAATATAATCAGGATTTATACTCAGGCAGTGGATATAATTCGTCCTAACAAAAAAATATAATAATAACTAATAATACATCACAATAATTATTATACCAATTTTGGGAGTAGCATGGTGTTTTTCCTTCTCTATACGTACCAACACCTTGAACCTTGTCTCTAAAAAAATACAAACTATTAATAGGTATCCAATCAAACTTATAATTTGTTGGTGGCGACTCCCAACATACATAAAAAATAATACAACTAAACACAAGCCGGCAAAAATGCCATTAAATTTATATATTCATCGGCTTCCCCTTGTCGCCCAATGTGCAACAAAATGTAATTTTCTTTTCATGAAAATTTATCCAATTATTAATTATTAATGACATTAAATTCAAATCCATGGGTTAATAATAATTACATATGCCATGAAGAGCCCACATAAGTTTTCCAGCGACACCATGTAATACCCTTATATAGCTTATAAAATTGTAAAAATTTCCAGAGATTGCTACAATGGTCCAATTGTAAAAATTGCCTCACTTAAAATTTTAATACCAAAATAAAATTATTTTCTAAAGATTTAATATATTTTAAGCTTATAAATATAAGTAGTAATTAAATAAAACAAATAAAAATATAGGTATTAATAAATTACATAAAAGAAAATTTTCTACGAAACTTTCGCCAGAGTTCTATTTAAAATTCAAGAATACCAAAATCCAAAATTACACAACCTGCAAAAAAAACACTCCTAAAAATTTAATTTTCTCAAAATCCACCAATTCTCCAATTTACAACCAATTTTTTAACAACTTGAACTTTTATTTAACATACACATATATACATAACTTTACAAAACATTATTTGTTTAGAACATAATTATAATGTATAAAATCATAGTGCATTGAAAACAAAATTATACATATAATGCAATACCAACAGGTTCAGTCTTGTGGCAAGAACTCTAACTACAAAGTCAAACTTAAATCCTAGACCTACTTAGGTCTATTAGAGCCCCATCTCTCAATAACTCTGTCATCTGCGCGATAAAATTAAATCTAGCTATGCTAAATGCTTAATGCTAATACTTTGATAACATAAAATATTTAAAACAAATATTCCTTCATTTATATAAAATGCATTCATCTTTAAATAAAATTCAATGCTCAAATAGCAATTTATAATCTCTTATCATATAAACATATCACATTAGCACACATTGGGCCCAAAAACCCTACAAAATATTCAGATTCCAGAAAGATTGACTTGGTTTATCGAGACCTAAAGGTCCGACACTAAAGATGAAGTGCTATATGATACTAGTGTAACACCCCTATACCCCGTATACGTACATAGCATGCTAATACGATCGTAATATACGTATACTGAATATAGAAATGCCATGATATACTTAACAAATGACTCATCCCTTTTCAAAAACATAAAACAAATTTAAAACATTTAAAAGAAATTATAAAAGACAAAAGATAAAATGTTTATTTAAAAGCAGCGGAAAAATGTAACAAATATTTACAAATATATATATATACATCAAAATTCAAGTTTTACAAAACATAAAATTTATACATGTTTGGCAGTATTTCCTTGATCTTTAAGCTCCACTATCAACACCTCAAATCTAGACTCTACTCGGTCTAGAGGAACTCTCCGGTTCTTCCCTGTCACCTGCGCGATAAACCACAATCGCGCTAAGCCAACGGCTTAGTGGTACAAACTACAATGATATCATGCTATAATGAAATGCCAATGTCATACTTTCCAACATACAAATGATTCTCAAGAATCTCATATTTCATGACATTACCTTTCATTGTATCAAACCTTTGTGTCATCAATCATAGGACATATTGAACTCAAAACAAGCATAGATCTCAATATTTATTTATTTCATCATTTATAAACCACATAGAAAACAAAGACAAGCAAGGGCCCAAAAAGAAACTAATATGTTATTCAAAGTTCAGAGTTACTGCTTTGGTCCATATCATAATCATCAAGCCCGTAGGCTATATACACATATGTATCTATCCATGGATAGGGTAACAGACCCAGTCTCTTGGACCTCTACTTGGTTAGACTCAAGGAGATCCTCAACCCGGCAAGACTGTTACCATAACAATTGTAACAGACCCAGTCTCTTGGACCTCAACCCGACTAATCTCGAGGAGATCCTCAACCCGGCAAGACTATTACTATAGTTCATATTTCACATTTATCATTTCTCATTTTTCAACTGGAATCGGCTTACGACCCGGTCTTTTCACCTATCCAGTAATTCATAAGCATGCCGCCAAACTCAGAACTCTGAAAGTTGAATAACACATTAGGCACATAATATTTTCATTGATTTATATCATTGCACATTTCTTTCTCAATTCATTTCACATTTCATTCTCATAATCAAATAGGCCACTATGCCTCCATTATAATTCATTTGCATCATCATAGCCAACAATCATGGCTTCTTATCACATCAAGATATCATCATAGCCAACAATCATGGCTTCTCATCACATCAAAATAGCATACATAATTATCATCAATTACAATGAACATCATCTAGACAAACATGCCTCAATCATATCATTTTCATCATTATAACTCATAACATTGGTTTCACATCTCTTTATGTCTCAATTCACATTAGATCAAACAACATTTCTAATAAGCATCCACAATATATTAAATTTCTTAACACATTTACAATCAAATGTATGTAAGGTCTCAACATCATATGAAAGTATGCAATAATGTAGTTTGTACTTACCTTAAACACCTCTTATACAAATCTATACACTTCCTTCTTCCAACAATTCTTCACCTCTTAAATTAGGGCAAATCACCTTCTTCCAAAACCTAGTCCAAAAAATGGTACAATACATGAATTCCAATACAATTTATCACTTAATAACCTCATCTTAGACCTTTAGATGACAAATTATAATTCAATAACACATGTTAGAGCCCACGGCCGTGGCCACCCCAACCCCCACGGGCGTGGGTTAAAGAATGGTTCTGCCTCCCTTGCTCCAAACCTCCACGGCCATGGTTACAAATGGCCACGACCATGGCAACCAAGGCCACGAGCGTGGCATCCAAAGTGCTACTGCTTCTGACCAAAGTCACATATTCTAAGCTTACAACTCCAACAAACACAAACAACATGAAGATCTATGAAAATAATTGATCAAACTCAAGTTAAACATCTCTCACTACTTCAAAACCCTAAAACCAACAACACTCTTACTCTTTCAATACCAACATCAACTTAACTTATCATCTTCAAACCAAAACCAACACCACAATCAATTAAATTAAACATATTCCAACATATAAAAATCAACACAACCCTACTTTCAAACATCAACCATCAAACTTTTACACAACTTCAAATAAACAAGAGAAATCAAGAGAGAACTTACCAAAATTGATGAATCTTCAAAATTTTCTAACTCAATTACTTGAATCTTCCTTCAATTTGAAACTTGGAACTCAAAACAACCTCTTGCTCTCTTGTCTTGGTGATGCCCGGCCACCCAAAAGAAAAGAAGAAAATGAAAGAGACAAAAGAAGCAAAGTCAAATTTCTCTTCTCTTTAAACCTCCACCAAGCATTCCAAATGAGAAATTACTTAAATACCCTCATCCATTTATTTTAACTTCCTTTCATTTACATGCCCTTTTTAGTAATTTCATACATAACAAAATAAATATCTTCTTCCTTTGATCATCCATTTGACTTGTGTATATGTTATATATATTCCCATATATACAATATATACACTCTCTTTTAAATTATTTTCTCTTTCCAATAACATATACATTTTAATTCAAATGAAACAACAATTATACCAAAACTTCTAGGGCATATTTTGGGATATTACAATTCTCCCCCTCTAAAAAGAAATTTCATCCTCGAAATTACCTGATATCAAGTCTGAAACAATTAAGGATACTGATCTTGCATTACTTGCTCGCTCTCCCAAGTTGCCTCTTCTTTCCCATGATTCTTCCAAAGAACCTTTACCAATGGCACTTTCTTATTTCTCAACTCTTTTACTTCATGTGCCAAAATAGCAACTGGTTCTTCTTCAAATGTTAGATCCGGATTCACTTCAATGGATTCAACTAGCAAGATATGAGATGGATCTGATCTATACCTCCGCAACATAGAAACATGGAATACATTATGGATTCTATCCAACTCAGGCGGCAAAGCAAGACGATAAGCAACAGGTCCAACTCTTTCCAAAACTTCATACGGTACAATGAAACGAGGACTCAGCTTCCCTTTTCGACCAAATCCCAATATTTTTTTCCAAGGAGACACTTTCAAAAATACTTTATCTCCAATATCAAACTCTATGTCTCTCCTCTTCAAATCTGAATAAGACTTTTGTCGATCTGAAGCCACTTTCAACCTATCCCAAATTATCTTCACTTTCTCTTCAGTTTCTTTAACCAAATCAGGACCAATTAACTTGCCCTCTCCAATTTCATTCCAACATAAAGGCGTTCTGCATCTTTTACCATACAATGCCTCAAATGGTGCCATACCAATACTGGATTGATGACTGTTGTTGTAAGCAAATTCCACAAGTGGCAAAAATCTGTCCCAACTTCCAGAGAAATCAATAATACAGCTTCTCAACATATCCTCAATAATCTGTATCACTCTCTCTGACTGCCCATCTGTCTGCGGATGGAAAGCAGTACTAAAGTGCAATCGAGAACCCAAAGCCTATGTAAACTCTTCCAAAACCTCGAAGTAAACCAGGGATCTCGATCAGACACTAAAGAAATTGGGACTCCATGCAACTTCACTATCTCACTTACATACAGCTCAGCCAATCTTTCAAGAGAATAGTCCATTCTAATAGGAAGGAAATGAGCTGTCTTTGTCAACCAATCCACAATCACCCAGATAGCATCATGCTTCTTCTAAGTCAATGGTAATCCCGATATAAAATCCATTGTCACTTTCTCCCATTTCCATTCAGGCACTGATAAAGGTTGAAGCAACCCTATTGGAACTTGATGCTCAGCTTTTACCCTTTGACATGTGAGACATTTGGACACAAATTCTGCAATGTCTCTCTTCATACCAGACCACCAGTAGTGCTGTTTCAAATCATGGTACATCTTTGTACTTCCAGGATGCATAGCAAAAACCGATTGGTGTGCTTCCTCTAAAATGATCTTTCTCAAACCATCATCATCAGGTACACACAACCTATCCTTGAACCAAAGACTACCATCACTCTTCACATAAAAATCTCGGCTCTCCCCATTTTGGCAATCTGATATAATCTTCTGAATTTTCTCATCAGTCAATTGAGCTTCCTTTATCTGATCCAACAATACCGGTCTCAACTGCAGCTGAGCTAATAATGCACCATCATCACATACTTCAAAACTAGCATGCAACGCTCTCAACTCAACAAGCAACGAGAGCGAATAAACAGCCAAACCTGCTAAAGACTTCCGACTCAAGGCATCAGCAACCACATTCGCCTTACCAGGATGATAATCAATCAGACAGTCGTAGTCTTTAATCAGTTCTAACCATCGCCTTTGCCGAAGATTCAGCTCCTTCTGAACACCCGAATATTTCAAACTTTTATGATCCGTAAAGATAAAACATTTCTCCCCATACAAGTAATGTCACCAAATCTTCAAAGCAAACACTATAGCTGCCAACTCCAAATCATGAGTTGGATAATTAAGCTCATGCTGCTTCAACTGCCGAGAAGCATAAGCTATAACTTTATCCTCTTGCATCAAAACTCATCCTAAACCATTATGTGAAGCATCACTATAAATCACATATGGTTTATCTTCTACGGGTAAAGTAAGAACAGGCGCTTGAGTCAACATCTCTTTCAACTGTTCAAAACTAGCTTGACACTGATCCGTCCACACAAATCTAACTCCCTTCCGAAGTAATCTGGTGAGTGGAGTAGCTATTAAAGAAAAACGTTTCACAAATTGACGATAATAGCCTGCCAAACCCAGAAAACTCCTAACTTCAGTCACAGACTTTGGTGGACTCCAATTCAAAATAGCTTCAACTTTACTTGGATCGACTTTTATACCATCTGTTGAAACTATATGACCCAGAAAAGTTACTTGGTCAAGCCAAAATTCACACTTTGACAGCTTAGCATACAACTGCTTCTCTCTCAAAATCTGTAACACAATCCGCAAATGCTTGTCATGCTCCTCCTTATTACGTGAATACACCAAAATATCATCGATGAAAACCACAACAAATTGATCCAGATACCAAAACAATTGTAACACCCCCATATCCAATGCACACACACTACAACCACAACAATGTAGCATAAGTGCACCAAACATAGGGATGCTACGGTTTTCTTAACATTCAAAACACTTTAAACTTGATTCAATACCCTTATCATTATACATTATAGAAAAGTAGATCATTTACTTATAAAACAAAACATATTAGTTATATATATATACATCTAAATATTACACAGCGGAAGTTATAAAATATGTACATATTTACATATTAAACATTTCCTTACAAAATATAAAGAAGTATACATGATTGGCAAGTCTGCTCTGATCTTTAAGCTCCCAAAATGGATTCTTCAAGGTCTACTCTCATTTGGTCTTGATGAACTCTCGGGTTCAACTCTATCAACTCTATTACCTGCGCGATTAAACACTATCGCGCTAAGCCAACGGCTTAGTAAGATAATCATGCAAATCATATGACTTAGTGCAATGCAATGTGTAATATCCCTAAGTGTGCCTAGAAGTTGTGATAATATTGTTATTAGTGAATTGAATGTGTGATTGATAAGTGGTAATTGTGTATGATTTATTTGGAGGATAATAGAAGTTGAGAAAATAATGTATATGTGTGTAGTTGGAAGGAATGCATTGTGTAGAGAGAAGTGTATATGTAGTGTATATGGTGATATATATAACATATAAGTTGGTCAAAGGGCTTGGTCAAGGGAAGAAGATATTTTATTTGTGATTTGTGAAATTACCTATATGGGTA
Source organism: Garcia nutans (assembly GCA_947685225.1). Taxonomy (NCBI): domain Eukaryota; kingdom Viridiplantae; phylum Streptophyta; class Magnoliopsida; order Malpighiales; family Euphorbiaceae; genus Garcia; species Garcia nutans. Next base: position 35,762,132 of record CANTUV010000013.1, read on the forward strand.
TATATGTGACAAAAGTTTAGTTAAATGGATGAGGGCATTATAGTAATTTTCTTTTGGATGAGTATTTAATGCATGTGGACTTTGTGTTTTCTTCATCATTTCTTCTTCTTCTCCTTGTGTTGGCCGGCTCCTTCATTGGCAAAGAAAAACAAAAGAACAAAGAAAGGTTTTGATGATTTTAAGCTCCAAAGTTGAGAGAGATTTCAAGTAGCTAAGTTGGATTTCAAGGAATTTTATCATCTTGGTAAGTTTTCTCTTGTTTACCTTGATTCTTTTTGAAGTTGTGTTTGGATTGAGTTATGTTTAGTAATAGTATGATTAAGTATGTTTGTAATTTGTTGAGAAGAGTTGAAATAGATTTGAAAAGGAGAAGTAAATTGGTGTTGGTGATGGAAGAGTAAGAGTTGTGTTTAGTGAATATTTTTCTGTTTTACAATTAGTAAAGGCTGTGACTTGTATGATTTTTAATTAATTATAGAAAAATGTTCTTGAAGTGAATTTTTGATATGTTGTGCCTCTATGAGTCTAGAATGACTGAAAAATATGTTGATTCGATTTTGGAATGGTTATGAGTTTAGAAAGATTATTTTTATTAGACCTATTCCAGCAGGTACCTTAATTGAGACAGCTATATTTCGGGATTTTTAATAAATTTTAGAAAAATCATATCCAATTGAATTTTGGATATGTTGTTGCTTAGTGAGTCTAGTATTTGAGAAAAATAATTTGGAACCACGTTGATTGAATTTGATTTATGGAATTCACAAAGTTCAGAACTGCTGCCAGGATGCAGGGCAATTGGGGCAGTCTGGTTAGGTGAACTATTTGACCAAGATTTTGTGTTCAGTTTGATCTAAAATTTTAAAGGAATGATTTTAAGATACAAAACTAAATTCTGTAAAAAGTTTAGAATTTTTAGTCAAGTAGATTATTTTATACAATTTTTCAAAATAAGGATAAAATGGAGTCTAAAACCAGAATGTACTATTCATATGGTCATTTTGCTAATATTCCTTTTGGATTAGGTTGTGAAGAGGTTGAATTGCCCTAATTTGTGAAGTGAAGAACTATTGAGTGGAGAAGAGTTTAGAGTAGTGTGAAATGTTATTAAGGTAAGTACCAATGTTGCATGATTGGATTGTTAATGCATATCACTAATGTATTTTGATGTGTTTATATCATTAATGATATGTATATATATAATTGTGTTATGGGAAAATGAAAGATGTGAATGATTTGATGAATATTAATGTATGAGAATACAATTGATTGAGTATAATTAAATAATATTAGGTAAATTATTACATTGTTAATCTAATGTGACTTGTATAGTGTGAAAGAGAAGAGGATCATTCAACAAGGTATGAGCTATGCAAATTTATTATGATAAACACTTTTATAAAGAATTACTTTAATGTACTTTGTAATGTTATAGCAATGATGCTATATGTATAATGTGAATCATGTGATTGAGTAATGATATGTTCATTTGGTTAATGTAATTGATGTTGAGTATTATAATGATGATGCACATGATACTATATGAACAATACTAATGATTTGTGTATTATGAATCTTGTGAATTGTATTGTGCTATATGAATAAGGTACTTTGTAATGTTATAGCACTGATGTTATATGTATCATATGGATTGAGATATGATATGTTGTGAAGCCATTGTGATTGGCTATGATGATCTAATTGAAAGAAATAAGGCATGTTTGCCTAGATGATAATGAACATTGAGATTGAAATTGATAATGAAACAATAAGTGAAATATGTGTTTAATGTGTTATTCAGTTTTCAGAGTTCTGGGTTTGGAGGCATGCCTATAAAATGAAAAAGGTAACAGTCTTGCCGGGTTGAAGATCTCTTCAAATTGAGTTGAATTGAGGTCCAAGAGACTGGGTCTGTTACACTATGAGAATTGTGAATATGAAATATATGATTGGTAACAGTCTTGCCGGGTTGAGGATCTTCTCATGATGAGTTGATGGTCCAAGAGACTGGGTCTGTTACACTATCCATGGATAGAAATATTGATATATGATGCCTACGGGCTTGATGATTATGATTATAGACCAAAGCAGTAACTCTAAACTCTGAATAACATAGTGGTGTCTATTGGGCCCGAGTCTGTCTTTGTTGTCAATGTGATATACAAATGTTGAAAGAAATGGATAATGAAATCTTTGGTATATTTCATTGGACATGTGATTGATGATATGTAATATGTGCGTTGAAATATTGATTATGAGCACTAGTGATGAATCATTAATGTTGAATTGTGAATAAAGAAATGTTATGATTGGTATGATGTATAATGTGTGTATTAGCATTGATTGTGAATTCAATTGATGAATTGTGGTTGATGACAATGATTGTCTTAATTGGAAATGTGACTTGTGATTGGTATGATGTATAATGTGTGTATTGAGATGTTGATTGTGAATATTAGTGATGGGTTGGACTTGGTAGAAATGCTATGTTTATATGTGTATAAGATGTGAGATTAGTTGAAAGATATGAAAGGTGCAAATGAATAGGGATAAACTTAATAAGAACTAAAAATATATGGAATTGAGATATCTTTATATGTTAGTGTTTCCATGATATATGTTTGTATTTTATATTTGTACTACTAAGCTTTCGAGCTTAGCGCGGATGTATTATCGCGCAGGTAGCTTGGTGGAAGACATGAAGTCTTTTGGTATGCCACGAGAAGAGTAAGATTTTGTCGAGACCAACTAGAGGGTAATGCATACATGTATCCACTTTAAGTATGTTATATTATATGTATAAATGAAGTTTTGATAAAGACAATAATTTGTAAGTGTTCTTTAAATTGACCTATTATGGTTTGAATTTTGTTACAGGTATTGAAAATTAAAAAGAAAAGTGGCATCCTTATACTTTAAATACTTACTGTATGTATACTAGGTATATGTATAGTATTTATATGGAGTGTTGGGGTGTTACAATTATTTTGGTATCAGAGCTTAGGTTCGAGATTCTCGGCCTAAGTAAAATTAAAAAGAAAAAGTTTTGAAACGCTTAAAATTAATTAAAAAGAAGAGTTTTGAAAATGAAATTTGTAATACATGCATATGCATTCACACCTAGGTTGGTCTCGGAGGTGGCATTATATGATTTATAGTATATCTGTGTTATATGAAATGGATGTTAATGTGTGAATGATATGATGTTATGAGAAAACTGTTTTGTTGTAATGTGAGATGTTGAGGCATGATTACTTAACTTGCTTGTGAAAAAAAAATGAATTAAAAAAAATATTGATAAGTTTAATGAACGGACCTATCTGTCTCCTGCGGAACCATGCGGACCCATTGGAATGGGCAACCGAACTTGGACAACCGACCTGGTTGGGGAAGGGTACGTATATAAAGTCATAGTTGTTGGCTATAATGATAAATTTAAATGAGTATAATGAATGATATGAATTTATATAAGTCTAATTGATAATTAAAAAATGGAAATTTATGCAAGTAAAGTGAAGTGTTAAATGTGTTGAAGCATAAAGAAATGAAAAGGAAAATAATATTGAATGAGTTGATTAGTAAAGACAAGGTATGATTATTTAAAGTTTGGGGTATATATATATAAAGTCAAGGTATTATTTAAAGGAAAAAGAGATGATATTGGTTATGTAAGAATATAAATTGGTATGGTTATTTTAATGTAAACATTGTGAATTTAAGGTTAGAAATGTGAGATGCTTGGATATTGTGAAAGCTCATGGTAATGGTAATAATATGTGATATTTGAGATTTTTCGAAATGAGCTTAATAATTGGGGAAGAAATATGTGTTGATATTGCTTTATGATATATATATATATATATATATATATATATATCCGAGATGTTTTTAAAGTTGATTTTAAGAAAAGATGAGTTTGGTAAATTTAAAGTTTAAGCGAAGTAGTAAGTTGAAAAGTTAAAGTTCTACTAGAAACTGATAAAGATTGATTGGATATTGATGATTTAATGTATATTCAATACCTGAGCCAGGTGAAATGATTAATATTGCACATGAAAGTATTATGAATTAAGTAATGTGATTGATGGTATGAGAATTTGTTTGAAGTAAAAAGAGAAATAGATAAGCAAATGAAAAGGAGCTATTTTAAGTCATTTTATTGCAAAAAAAAAAAGATATGGAAGTATATTAAATGTTTTTTTTTTTAAAGATGAAAGTAAAGAGATGTCACATTGGGAATGTGACCAAGATGGATGTGAAGTGTTATTATAGTCAGAATATATATTTGTAGTGTGATTAAATACTTTTTATCATATTGGAAGAATGAGAATAATAGTATTCAAAAGAAAGTGATAAACACTAAATTTGTAGTGAATGTATGAAAAAGGAAAATAAAAATCAGAGCATATAATTAAGTGTATAGGAGCTATTAGGCTCAATGTGTATATTATTAGGTGTAATGTACATATGTATAAATATATGAGTAAAATATATATATATATATATACATTGAATGGTAAACAAACGGATATAAAGATGATATATTAAATGCATTTCAAAATAAAGGTGAGAGAGATGTCACCTTAGTAAGGTGACTAAGAATTTGTGAAGTATTATTGTAGTTAGGAAATATATATGTGTTGAGTTGATAAATAATTTAAGTTATGTCAAAAAGGGGTAAGAATGATGTTGATTAAGGAAAAGTAATAAATGTTAAATTGTGTTAAAGATATGTAAAAGAGGAATTATATATAATTGTATGACTATGTGCATACATGTATGGAAAATGTGGAATGAGCTTTTCGATATGAATGTAAATGAAAATGTAAGAAATGTGGAAAGCAAGTCATATTGTGAATGTGACCTAAGTATGTGAATGTGATATAATTATTTGTTTAGTGGTGTGGAGAATAATAGGGCATGTATCAGTGGATCTATGAGAGAATAGGTTTTAACCTATGTAGAGTTAGATTATGGGATGAAATGGAGAGTGAGAAAGGACTCAAGTAACACTAGAAGATGAAATTGTTATGATAATAACTGAGTTAAACTATCATATAATGTTTCCTGGATTAAGGATTTTGTTTGTAGAAATTCTATATGTATAAGTATATAATAAAAAGGAAAGTATACTGTATGAAAAGTGTTACAAGAGATAAATTAGAAGTGGAGTAATAAATGGAATTTGTATATGATTAAATGTTGTGTATAAAGATGTTATAGATAATATTGTTGATGTGAGTTAGACTAACGATAATCGTATGTTCAAGAGAAAATTTATGGAGATGGAGTTGAAATGTGTTAACTCTTGGTGTAGTAAAAGTGTGGAGAATGGATATATAATTCTTGTGATACAACTAAATAGTGTAATTAAAAAGTTTGGATACAGAATAATCGAGAAACAGTATTGATTTATGAGTTACAGGTGTGTGACCATTCATCTCCTATGGCTATATGATTTGGTTAGTATGTGTAGCCGGTTAATTTTAGTATCCATAAATTTGGGACTGAGACAATATGACTGTAGTACAAATTGGTGAGATTGAAAATTTTGTTTAAGAAGCATAGTTAAATAGTTATTATAAGATTTGGTGGGAACTATACTAATATGATTTGAAGTGATTTGTTATCACAATAATTTGATTGAATATGGATTGGAAAAGATCAAGAAATTGTATATAAGTTTGCCCTAATTGAATTAGATCATATATACATATATGAATATGGTGCAATTTCATGATAAGTTATATAAATTAATCGTTGGATGGAATTGAACAAGATTGGAAAATGGATATATTGTGACAGATAGATCAATTGATCTGAATTGGACTAAGATTATGAAGTATTATTGAGATTTAATATGTATAGTTGTATTAAGAATGTAATTAATTACGTGACAATGTATATGATGTAAAATATTAAAGTAAGAATGGATAGGAATGTATGGAATTATAGTAATTATAAATTATGATAATAAGGGAGAAGATTGGTTATTTATAAAATAAATTGAAAGGCAATGTATTAAAATGTAAGTTAAGAGAAAAGCATGCTAAAGAGGTAACTCCAATTGTGGAAAATAAGGACCTTGTTATCCATTGAGGGTTGATAAATGTCTATTTAGACAGTGATTGTAATGACGGGATAATTAATGCTAAGATTCAAACCAATAATTGTTGAGGCTAAAGTTAAGAAAGTAATTACATAGAGGTGAAGGAACAAAATATATTGAATATAAAGATTGGATGAAGTATAAGTGTACTATAAAATGATTTGATTCCTGATTAAAAATGTTAATAGGAGATGTAATGAGTATTTTGAATGTTTGATCAAGGAAATAAGAAGGTATATAAACATATAGAATGATGAATTATGGAATTTAGAGGAGATTATTGATTCTAAAAGAAGGAATTGAAGTTATATGATTGGATGACATAATAATTTAAGCATATATTTAACTTCAGGTGGAAGTGAAGATAGTATTTTTGTTAATAATGAATTGTTATGGCATGGATAATTTCGAGGACGAAATTATTTAAGGGGGAGAGAATTGTAATATCCCTAAGTGTGCCTAGAAGTTGTGATAATATTGTTATTAGTGAATTGAATGTGTGATTGATAAGTGGTAATTGTGTATGATTTATTTGGAGGATAATAGAAGTTGAGAAAATAATGTATATGTGTGTAGTTGGAAGGAATGCATTGTGTAGAGAGAAGTGTATATGTAGTGTATATGGTGATATATATAACATATAAGTTGGTCAAAGGGCTTGGTCAAGGGAAGAAGATATTTTATTTGTGATTTGTGAAATTACCTATATGGGTATATATGTGACAAAAGTTTAGTTAAATGGATGAGGGCATTATAGTAATTTTCTTTTGGATGAGTATTTAATGCATGTGGACTTTGTGTTTTCTTCATCATTTCTTCTTCTTCTCCTTGTGTTGGCCGGCTCCTTCATTGGCAAAGAAAAACAAAAGAACAAAGAAAGGTTTTGATGATTTTAAGCTCCAAAGTTGAGAGAGATTTCAAGTAGCTAAGTTGGATTTCAAGGAATTTTATCATCTTGGTAAGTTTTCTCTTGTTTACCTTGATTCTTTTTGAAGTTGTGTTTGGATTGAGTTATGTTTAGTAATAGTATGATTAAGTATGTTTGTAATTTGTTGAGAAGAGTTGAAATAGATTTGAAAAGGAGAAGTAAATTGGTGTTGGTGATGGAAGAGTAAGAGTTGTGTTTAGTGAATATTTTTCTGTTTTACAATTAGTAAAGGCTGTGACTTGTATGATTTTTAATTAATTATAGAAAAATGTTCTTGAAGTGAATTTTTGATATGTTGTGCCTCTATGAGTCTAGAATGACTGAAAAATATGTTGATTCGATTTTGGAATGGTTATGAGTTTAGAAAGATTATTTTTATTAGACCTATTCCAGCAGGTACCTTAATTGAGACAGCTATATTTCGGGATTTTTAATAAATTTTAGAAAAATCATATCCAATTGAATTTTGGATATGTTGTTGCTTAGTGAGTCTAGTATTTGAGAAAAATAATTTGGAACCACGTTGATTGAATTTGATTTATGGAATTCACAAAGTTCAGAACTGCTGCCAGGATGCAGGGCAATTGGGGCAGTCTGGTTAGGTGAACTATTTGACCAAGATTTTGTGTTCAGTTTGATCTAAAATTTTAAAGGAATGATTTTAAGATACAAAACTAAATTCTGTAAAAAGTTTAGAATTTTTAGTCAAGTAGATTATTTTATACAATTTTTCAAAATAAGGATAAAATGGAGTCTAAAACCAGAATGTACTATTCATATGGTCATTTTGCTAATATTCCTTTTGGATTAGGTTGTGAAGAGGTTGAATTGCCCTAATTTGTGAAGTGAAGAACTATTGAGTGGAGAAGAGTTTAGAGTAGTGTGAAATGTTATTAAGGTAAGTACCAATGTTGCATGATTGGATTGTTAATGCATATCACTAATGTATTTTGATGTGTTTATATCATTAATGATATGTATATATATAATTGTGTTATGGGAAAATGAAAGATGTGAATGATTTGATGAATATTAATGTATGAGAATACAATTGATTGAGTATAATTAAATAATATTAGGTAAATTATTACATTGTTAATCTAATGTGACTTGTATAGTGTGAAAGAGAAGAGGATCATTCAACAAGGTATGAGCTATGCAAATTTATTATGATAAACACTTTTATAAAGAATTACTTTAATGTACTTTGTAATGTTATAGCAATGATGCTATATGTATAATGTGAATCATGTGATTGAGTAATGATATGTTCATTTGGTTAATGTAATTGATGTTGAGTATTATAATGATGATGCACATGATACTATATGAACAATACTAATGATTTGTGTATTATGAATCTTGTGAATTGTATTGTGCTATATGAATAAGGTACTTTGTAATGTTATAGCACTGATGTTATATGTATCATATGGATTGAGATATGATATGTTGTGAAGCCATTGTGATTGGCTATGATGATCTAATTGAAAGAAATAAGGCATGTTTGCCTAGATGATAATGAACATTGAGATTGAAATTGATAATGAAACAATAAGTGAAATATGTGTTTAATGTGTTATTCAGTTTTCAGAGTTCTGGGTTTGGAGGCATGCCTATAAAATGAAAAAGGTAACAGTCTTGCCGGGTTGAAGATCTCTTCAAATTGAGTTGAATTGAGGTCCAAGAGACTGGGTCTGTTACACTATGAGAATTGTGAATATGAAATATATGATTGGTAACAGTCTTGCCGGGTTGAGGATCTTCTCATGATGAGTTGATGGTCCAAGAGACTGGGTCTGTTACACTATCCATGGATAGAAATATTGATATATGATGCCTACGGGCTTGATGATTATGATTATAGACCAAAGCAGTAACTCTAAACTCTGAATAACATAGTGGTGTCTATTGGGCCCGAGTCTGTCTTTGTTGTCAATGTGATATACAAATGTTGAAAGAAATGGATAATGAAATCTTTGGTATATTTCATTGGACATGTGATTGATGATATGTAATATGTGCGTTGAAATATTGATTATGAGCACTAGTGATGAATCATTAATGTTGAATTGTGAATAAAGAAATGTTATGATTGGTATGATGTATAATGTGTGTATTAGCATTGATTGTGAATTCAATTGATGAATTGTGGTTGATGACAATGATTGTCTTAATTGGAAATGTGACTTGTGATTGGTATGATGTATAATGTGTGTATTGAGATGTTGATTGTGAATATTAGTGATGGGTTGGACTTGGTAGAAATGCTATGTTTATATGTGTATAAGATGTGAGATTAGTTGAAAGATATGAAAGGTGCAAATGAATAGGGATAAACTTAATAAGAACTAAAAATATATGGAATTGAGATATCTTTATATGTTAGTGTTTCCATGATATATGTTTGTATTTTATATTTGTACTACTAAGCTTTCGAGCTTAGCGCGGATGTATTATCGCGCAGGTAGCTTGGTGGAAGACATGAAGTCTTTTGGTATGCCACGAGAAGAGTAAGATTTTGTCGAGACCAACTAGAGGGTAATGCATACATGTATCCACTTTAAGTATGTTATATTATATGTATAAATGAAGTTTTGATAAAGACAATAATTTGTAAGTGTTCTTTAAATTGACCTATTATGGTTTGAATTTTGTTACAGGTATTGAAAATTAAAAAGAAAAGTGGCATCCTTACAACGGCTTAGTAAGATAATCATGCAAATCATATGACTTAGTGCAATGCAATGTCATTTCTCAATCCATATTATACATGTAACATCATATGTGCGAAACTAACAACATACTTTCATATTACATATCACATTTCAATATCTTTTCATATCTCTCATTAATATTCATTTAACCATTCATAATCAACACTAAACAAAGACAAGCATGGGCCCAAGACACACTAATATGCCATTCAATTTTCAGAGTTAATGCTTTGGTTTTGTTATCACATTTATCAATATCATATACCCAACTAGGCTTCAAGGATTAAGTTCAACCAAGCTTCAAGGGGAGCAAAGCATGCTAAGCTTCTACCCAACTTGGCTTCAAGAACTAACCCAACCTAGCTTCAAGGGTGGTAACATCTCAATTAGGCTTCAAGGATTCAATCCAACCTAACTTCAAGAGATTGTTACACTTATTAGGCATGCCACCAACAACCAACTCTGAAAATGGAATAACACATTAGCCACACAATTCATTTATTATTCAATTATCATTTTCATTCTCAATTCTCAACAACATTTAGGCAAACATGCCTTATTTCTTTCAAATGCATCATCATAGCCAAACACAATGGCATTGTCTCATATCATGTCTTATTTGAATTATCATTGCATCTTTGATATACATTTCAATGTATATTACTTATGAAACACATTACTATTCACAATGCATAACATAACATTGTTCAATCTCAACAATGCAATTAGGGCAAAGAACAATTGATATGATTCATAGTTTTAGGACCTTACACATGCATTTGATTATATCTTTCATTGATTCAAGTGTTTTTAAAGTGTTTAGGGTTAGGTTTAAGGACCAACCTACCCTTGGAAAACCAAAACAATGCAATTAGGGCAAAGAAATAAAACCCTAACCAACACATTGGAGGGACACGGGCAGCACCTTTGAGGGACACGGCCAAGCTTGTGGCCGTGTCTCTCAACCTCACTTGACAGTAGCAAACACGGGCATAGGACACGGCCAAGTTTGTGGCCGTGTCTCCCAACACCAACATCCAGTAGTGAACACAGCTAATGGACACGGCCGTGTCTCTCAAAAACCAATCCAACACTCCCAAATTTTCATGACTTGGCCGTGTCACCCAACATCAAAACCCTAAAATGCACAACTCTCCTCTAATTGCACTTCAACTCATCATACACAATATAGCATGGTTCAAATGAATGAAATCAATGTTCTAAACACAAATTCAACACAAGAATCACTTCACAAAACATTCATAATACATTTAAACACAAACCATTCCAAAACCCTAACTCCAACTTCACTCTTGACTCTCCACTAACATCCTCCACAAATCTTACCATATTCACAACCAAACCAACACCAATTCCATCTTTTAACTTAAAATCAATTCTAACACTTGCAAACACATATCAAACACACCAAATCACAAAATCAACCAAACCCTAATTCACATCCAACACCACTTCAAAATAACCAAAGAAAACAAGAGATTTCTTACCTTAAATGAAGAAATTCCACAATTCCTCAACTTGATTTCTTGAAATCTCCTTCAACTTTTGAGCTACAAACATCAAAACCTTGCTTGGTTCTCTTGTCTTCCTTTGTCTATGGTGAGCCGGCCAACACAAGAAGAAGAAGAAGAAATGATGATGAAGAAAACACAAAGTCAACCTTCATTAAATACCCATCCAAAAGAAAATTACTATAACACCCTCATACACATTTTAATTCCCTTAATTATCTCTTGCCCACTTTGGTAATTTCACACTTAACAATATAAATATCTTCTTCCCTTGACCAAGCCCTTTGACCAACTTATATGTTATATATATCACCATATACACAACATATAAACTTGTCTCTAAACCCTAAATTTCTCCCAAAACACATATACATATACTTTTCTTTTCTCAATTTAAACCAACAACAACCACATACAAAACTTCTAGGGCAAGCATAGGGATATTACAATTCTCCCCCTCTAAAAAGAAAATTTCGTCCTCGAAATTACCTGATATTAAAGCTGAAACAACTGAGGATATTGCTCTCGCATAGATTGCTCACTTTCCCAAGTTGCTTCTTCTTTTGCATGATTCTTCCATAGAACCTTCACCAATGGCACTCTCTTGTTTCTCAGCTCTTTCACTTCTCGTGCCAAAATAGCAACTGGTTCCTCTTCAAATGTCAAGTCTGGGCTCACTTCAATAGATTCAAATGGCAACACGTGAGATGGATCCGACCTATATCTCCTCAACATAGAAACATGGAATACATTATGAATACGATCCAACTCAGGTGGCAAAGCTAGTCGATAAGCCACTGGTCCAACTCTTTCTAACACTTCATACGGCCCAATGAAATGGGGACTCAATTTTCCTTTCCGACCGAACCTCAAAATCTTCTTCCAAGGAGACACTTTCAGAAATACCTTATCTCCAACATCAAACTCTATATCTCTCCTTTTCAGATCTGCATAAGACTTCTGTCGGTCTGAAGCTGCTTTTAACCTGCCTCGAATCAACTTTACTTTCTCTTCAGTTTCTTGAATTAAATCAGGCCCAACCAACTTATTATCTCCAAGCTCATTCCAACAAAGAGGTGTCCTACACCGTCTGCCATACAATGCTTCAAACGGTGCCATACTAATGCTGGATTGGTGACTGTTGTTGTAAGCAAACTCCACAAGAGGTAAAAACCTATCCCAACCTCCAGAGAAATCAATGACACAGCTTCTCAACATATCCTCAATAATCTGTATCACCCTCTCTGACTGTCCATCTGTCTGTGGATGAAAAGCAGTACTGAAGTGTAATCGAGAACCCAAAGCACTATGCAAATTCTTCCAAAATCTTGAAGTAAACCTGGGATCTCGATCAGACACTAAAGAAGTTGGAACACCATGCAGTTTCACAATCTCATGGATATACAGCTCAGCCAACCTCTCCAAAGAGTAATCCATCCGCACTGGAAGGAAATGAGCTGTCTTAGTCAATCTATCCACAATCACCCATATGGCATCATGTTTCTTTTGTGTCAATGGCAAACCAGACACAAAATCCATTGTCACTCTTTCCCACTTCCATTCTGGCACTGACAACGGTTGAAGCAACCCGGTTGGAACTTGATGCTCTGCTTTAACCTTCTGACAAGTGAGACATTTCGATACAAACTCAGCAATATCTCTCTTCAGACCCATCCACCAATAATGCTGTCTCAAATCATGATACATCTTTGTATTACCCGGATGCATAGCAAACACTGACTGATGAGCTTCTTCCAAAATGATCCTTTTCAAATCAGCATCATCGGGTACACACAATCTGCTCTTGAACCAGAGACTTCCATCACTCTTCACAATAAAATCTCTACCCTTTCCACTCTGACAATCCGAAACAATCTTCTGTATCTTCTTATCGGCCAACTGAGCTTCTTTGATCTGATCTAACAAAACCGGCTTCAATTGCAACTGTGCCAATAATGCACCATCAACACAAGGTACAAAACTGACATGCAATGCTCTCAACTCAACAAGCAACGAGAGCGAGTAAACAGTTAAACCAGCTAAAGACTTCCGACTCAAGGCATCAGCAACAACATTTGCTTTACCTGGATGATAGTCAATCAAGCAGTCATAGTCTTTAATCAATTCTAACCATCTCCGCTGACGAAGATTAAGTTCTTTCTGGACACCCAAATACTTCAAACTCTTGTGATCAGTGTAGATGAAACATTTCTCCCCAAACAGATAGTGGCGCCAAATCTTCAATGCAAACACAATGGCAGCCAATTCCAAATCATGAGTCGGATAGTTAAGCTCATGCGATTTCAACTGTCGAGATGCATAAGCTATAACTTTCCCTTCTTCCATCAATACACACCCCAAACCTCTATGTGAAGCATCACTGTAGATCACATATGGTTTGCCTTCAACAGGTAAAGTAAGAACAGGCGCTTGAGTTAACATTTCTCTCAACTGTTCAAAGCTCGCCTGACACTGATCTGTCCACAAAAACCTCACTCCCTTACGAAGCAATCTGGTGAGTGGAGTAGCTATCAAAGAAAACCCTTTCACAAACCGCCGGTAATAGCCTGCCAAACCCAGAAAACTTCTAACCTCTGTCGCCGACTTGGGTGGACTCCAATTCAATATAGCTTCAACTTTACTTGGATCAACTCTAATGCCTTCAGCTGAAACAATATGTCCGAGAAAAGCGACTTGATCCAACCAGAACTCACACTTCGACAATTTGGCAAACAACTACTTCTCTCTCAAAATCTGTAATACAATCCGCAGATGCATGTCATGTTCCTCTTTATTCCGCAAATACACCAGAATATCATCTATAAACACTACCACAAACTGATCCAGATAGGGCCTGAACACCCTATTCATCAAATCCATGAAAGCTGCAGGTGCATTCGTCAGACCAAAAGGCATAACTAGAAATTCATAATGCCCATACCTGGTCCGGAAAGCTGTCTTCGGCACATCTTCAGCTCTAACTCTCAGCTGATGGTACCCTGATCTCAGATCAATTTTAGAAAACACAGCTGCACCCTTCAATTGATCAAAGAGATCATCGATTCTAGGCAAAGGATATTTATTTTTAATAGTCACCTTGTTCAATTGCCTATAATCGATACACAACCTCATAGTACCATCTTTCTTCTTCACAAATAGCACAGGAGCTCCCCAAGGAGAAACACTGGGGCGAATAAATCCTTTGTCCAACAACTCCTGTAATTGCACTTTCAATTCCCTCAATTCTGCTGGTGCCATTCTGTAAGGAGTAATAGAGATAGGAGTGGTACCAGGCAACAATTCAATACCGAACTCCACCTCTCTCTCAGGAGGCAATCCTGGCAACTCCTCTAGAAACACATCTGGAAAATCTGCAACTGTGGGTATATCATCAATAGGAGAACCTCTCACTCTAGTATCCACCACATGAGCAAGATAGGCTTCACACCCCTTTCTAATCAATCTCCTAGCTGCAACAGCTGAAACAAATAAGGAGGCTAGCTGTTCCTGCTCATTAGATACTATCACCTCTCTACCATCAACAGTTCTCAAAGAAACAATTTTCTTTTTACAATCCACCACAGCTCCATGTCGAGATAGCCAATCCATACCTAAGATCACATCATATTCCTTAAATGGCATCTCAATCAAATCTCCAAGGAACTCCTCACCCTGCACCCTCACTGCACTATCCCGGTGCACTTTACTAACAATCACACTATGCCCTAACGGATTTGTCACCAACACATCAAATCCTAGGGACTCAGCATGCATATCAGACACAGGCAAAACAGATGCACTAATATATGAATGCGTGGAACCCGGATCAATCAAAGCAAGTACTAAAGTATTAAATAAAGAAAAAGTACCAGCTATGACTGCCGATGCATCTGGCTGCCTTTGCATAACATACATCCTCTGGGAAGAACCAACCTCCTCTGGTCTACTCTCCCTGGATGTAGCAACTCCTCTAGCACTGAACCCAGATCTGCCTCCCCGGTTGCTACCTCTGTCTCCTCGGCCTCCCCTCGCACTAGGTCGAGAAGCAGCTGTATCAACTGACATCAGCTCTTGCCTCTTAGGGCAATCTCTCACAAAGTGATCAGGTGACCCACACTTGAAACATACCCCTGCAACACCAGCCTTCCAACAAGGACCACCATGCGGCCTACCACAATGGATGCAGATGGGTAAGGTGGATCTCTGAACCATAGGGGTCGGAGCACTCGCCACTGAAGCTGCAGGTCTAAATCTCTGCCTTTGTAACTGCACTGACCTACCCGCTGGTCTCTGGCTCCTACTACTCCGAGGAACAAAACTTCCTCTACCCCTCTTCGCAGAAGAAGACCCTGCCTCGAACTGGGGCCTTCTAACCCTAACCTCTTCTTCTGAAGCAACCGCAATACCCTGAGCTCGCTCTACACTTCGAGCTGCTGCCACAAGCTGTGAAAAATCCTGATACCTGGATCCAGCCACTAAGCACATGATCGAGGGCCTCAATCCCTCCTCAAATCGCCGACATCTATCAATCTCATCAGCAATGATACCCCCAGCATACTGACTTAATCGAATAAACTCAACCTCATATTCAGTTACAGTCCGGTGATCTTGCTTCAAATCTAGAAACTCTCTTTTCTTCCCATCTTTATACTCCCTTGGAGTATACTTCAATTCAAACTCCCTCAGAAAATCTGTATAGGATAAGGTAGGTGGATCATCCATAGAATGGGGCACTGTCTTCCACCAACTATATGCATCCTTCTGCAACAAGGATCTTGCATAATCAAACTTTTCCTCTGGAGTGGCTTGCAACTGAACAAATATTCTCTGAACTTTGTCAAGCCACTGCTCTGCTACAGCTGGGTCAGTAGTACCAAGAAAATCCTCCGCTCCATACTTCCTTAGTTTGTCATAATGCCTCACAGATACCAAAGGCTGAGGAGGTGGTGGCGGTGGTTGTACTGGTGCTTGCCTCATAACTTCCATCATATGTCTAAACCAGGCTGGCGGAACCTCTTCACCAACTGGTCTACCCGACACCGAAGCAGGTGCCTCCTCAACACTATCAATCCTAGCTCCATCATCAGGAGCAACGCTCTCCTCACTACCCTCAACTGACTGTCTCAAATAAGGATCCATCAACACCTAACACTGCAAACACAACATACTACATCTTATTAAAGATCAGAGGTTGCCAATCCCAAACATGTATTTTTATTCAAAACCAACTTTTTAGGTAAAATATTCTTTTTATTACATTTCACCTAGGTTGAGAATCTCAAACCTAGGCTCTGATACAAAAACAATTGTAACACCCCCATATCCAATGCACACACACTACAACCACAACAATGTAGCATAAGTGCACCAAACATAGGGATGCTACGGTTTTCTTAACATTCAAAACACTTTAAACTTGATTCAATACCCTTATCATTATACATTATAGAAAAGTAGATCATTTACTTATAAAACAAAACATATTAGTTATATATATATATATATACATCTAAATATTACACAGCGGAAGTTATAAAATATGTACATATTTACATATTAAACATTTCCTTACAAAATATAAAGAAGTATACATGATTGGCAAGTCTGCTCTGATCTTTAAGCTCCCAAAATGGATTCTTCAAGGTCTACTCTCATTTGGTCTTGATGAACTCTCGGGTTCAACTCTATCAACTCTATTACCTGCGCGATTAAACACTATCGCGCTAAGCCAACGGCTTAGTAAGATAATCATGCAAATCATATGACTTAGTGCAATGCAATGTCATTTCTCAATCCATATTATACATGTAACATCATATGTGCGAAACTAACAACATACTTTCATATTACATATCACATTTCAATATCTTTTCATATCTCTCATTAATATTCATTTAACCATTCATAATCAACACTAAACAAAGACAAGCATGGGCCCAAGACACACTAATATGCCATTCAATTTTCAGAGTTAATGCTTTGGTTTTGTTATCACATTTATCAATATCATATACCCAACTAGGCTTCAAGGATTAAGTTCAACCAAGCTTCAAGGGGAGCAAAGCATGCTAAGCTTCTACCCAACTTGGCTTCAAGAACTAACCCAACCTAGCTTCAAGGGTGGTAACATCTCAATTAGGCTTCAAGGATTCAATCCAACCTAACTTCAAGAGATTGTTACACTTATTAGGCATGCCACCAACAACCAACTCTGAAAATGGAATAACACATTAGCCACACAATTCATTTATTATTCAATTATCATTTTCATTCTCAATTCTCAACAACATTTAGGCAAACATGCCTTATTTCTTTCAAATGCATCATCATAGCCAAACACAATGGCATTGTCTCATATCATGTCTTATTTGAATTATCATTGCATCTTTGATATACATTTCAATGTATATTACTTATGAAACACATTACTATTCACAATGCATAACATAACATTGTTCAATCTCAACAATGCAATTAGGGCAAAGAACAATTGATATGATTCATAGTTTTAGGACCTTACACATGCATTTGATTATATCTTTCATTGATTCAAGTGTTTTTAAAGTGTTTAGGGTTAGGTTTAAGGACCAACCTACCCTTGGAAAACCAAAACAATGCAATTAGGGCAAAGAAATAAAACCCTAACCAACACATTGGAGGGACACGGGCAGCACCTTTGAGGGACACGGCCAAGCTTGTGGCCGTGTCTCTCAACCTCACTTGACAGTAGCAAACACGGGCATAGGACACGGCCAAGCTTGTGGCCGTGTCTCCCAACACCAACATCCAGTAGTGAACACAGCTAATGGACACGGCCGTGTCTCTCAAAAACCAATCCAACACTCCCAAATTTTCATGACTTGGCCGTGTCACCCAACATCAAAACCCTAAAATGCACAACTCTCCTCTAATTGCACTTCAACTCATCATACACAATATAACATGGTTCAAATGAATGAAATCAATGTTCTAAACACAAATTCAACACAAGAATCACTTCACAAAACATTCATAATACATTTAAACACAAACCATTCCAAAACCCTAACTCCAACTTCACTCTTGACTCTCCACTAACATCCTCCACAAATCTTACCATATTCACAACCAAACCAACACCAATTCCATCTTTTAACTTAAAATCAATTCTAACACTTGCAAACACATATCAAACACACCAAATCACAAAATCAACCAAACCCTAATTCACATCCAACACCACTTCAAAATAACCAAAGAAAACAAGAGATTTCTTACCTTAAATGAAGAAATTCCACAATTCCTCAACTTGATTTCTTGAAATCTCCTTCAACTTTTGAGCTACAAACATCAAAACCTTGCTTGGTTCTCTTGTCTTCTTTTGTCTATGGTGAGCCGGCCAACACAAGAAGAAGAAGAAGAAATGATGATGAAGAAAACACAAAGTCAACCTTCATTAAATACCCATCCAAAAGAAAATTACTATAACACCCTCATACACATTTTAATTCCCTTAATTATCTCTTGCCCACTTTGGTAATTTCACACTTAACAATATAAATATCTTCTTCCCTTGACCAAGCCCTTTGACCAACTTATATGTTATATATATCACCATATACACAACATATAAACTTGTCTCTAAACCCTAAATTTCTCCCAAAACACATATACATATACTTTTCTTTTCTCAATTTAAACCAACAACAACAACAACAACAACAACAACAACAACAACAACCACATACAAAACTTCTAGGGCAAGCATAGGGATATTACATATGTATCTATCCGTGGATAGGGTAACAGACCTAGTCTCTTGGACCTCTACTTGGTTAGACTCAAGGAGATCCTCAACCCGGCAAGACTGTTACCATAACAATTGTAACAGACCCAGTCTCTTGGACCTCAACCCGACTAATCTCGAGGAGATCCTCAACCCGGCAAGACTGTTACTATAGTTCATATTTCACATTTATCATTTCACATTTTTCAACTGGAATCGGCTTACGACCCGGTCTTTTCACCTATCCAGTAATTCATAAGCATGCTGCCAAACACAGAACTCTGAAAGTTGAATAACACATTAGGCACACAATATTTTCATTGATTTATATCATTGCACATTTCTTTCTCAATTCATTTCACATTTCATTATCATAATCAAATAGGCCACTATGCCTCCATTATAATTCATTTGCATCATCATAGCCAACAATCATGGCTTCTTATCACATCAAGATATCATCATAGCCAACAATCATGGCTTCTCATCACATCAAAATAGCATACATAATTATCATCAATTACATTGAACATCATCTAGACAAACATGCCTCAATCATATCATTTTCATCATTATAACTCATAACATTGGTTTCACATCTCTTTATGTCTC
Organism: Garcia nutans; assembly: GCA_947685225.1. Taxonomy (NCBI): domain Eukaryota; kingdom Viridiplantae; phylum Streptophyta; class Magnoliopsida; order Malpighiales; family Euphorbiaceae; genus Garcia; species Garcia nutans. The sequence goes on from CANTUV010000013.1 coordinate 35,781,795, forward strand.
AATTCACATTAGATCAAACATAACATTTCTAATAAGCATCCACAATACATTAAATTTCTTAACACATTTACAATCAAATGTATGTAAGGTCTCAACATCATATGAAAGTATGCAATAATGTAGTTTGTACTTACCTTAAACACCACTTATACAAATCTATACACTTCCTTCTTCCAACAATTCTTCACCTCTTAAATTAGGGCAAATCACCTTCTTCCAAAACCTAGTCCAAAAAATGGTACAATACATGAATTCCAATACAATTTATCACTTAATAACCACATCTTAGACCTTTAGATCACAAATTATAATTCAATAACACATGTTAGAGCCCACGGACATGGCCACCCCAACCCCCACGGGCGTGGGTTAAAGAATGGTTCTGCCTCCCTTGCTCCAAACCGCCACGGCCATGGTTACAAATGGCCACGACCATGGAAACCAAGGCCACGGGCGTGGCATCCAAAGTGCTACTGCTTCTGACCAAAGTCACATATTCTAAGCTTACAACTCCAACAAACACAAACAGCATGAAGATCTATGAAAATAATTGATCAAACTCAAGTTAAACATCTCTCACCACTTCAAAACCCTAAAACCAACAACACTCTTACTCTTTCAATACCAACATCAACTTAACTTATCATCTTCAAACCAAAACCAACACCACAATCAATTAAATTAAACATATTCCAACATATAAAAATCAACACAACCCTACTTTCAAACATCAACCATCAAACTTTTACACAACTTCAAATAAACAAGAGAAATCAAGAGAGAACTTACCAAAATTGATGAATCTTCAAAATTTTCTAACTCAATCACTTGAATCTTCCTTCAATTTGAAACTTGGAACTCAAAACAACCTCTTGCTCTCTTGTCTTGGTGATGCCCGGCCACCCAAAAGAAAAGAAGAAAATGAAAGAGACAAAAGAAGCAAAGTCAAATTTCTCTTCTCTTTAAACCTCCACCAAGCATTCCAAATGAGAAATTACTTAAATACCCTCATCCATTTATTTTAACTTCCTTTCATTTACATGCCCTTTTTTGTAATTTCATACATAACAAAATAAATATCTTCTTCTTTTGACCATCCATTTGACTTGTGTATATGTTATATATATTCCCATATATACAACATATACACTCTCTTTTAAATTATTTTCTCTTTCCAATAACATATACATTTTAATTCAAATGAAACAACAATTATACCAAAACTTCTAGGGCACATTTTGGGATATTACAACTAGTGTATCTTACCAGAAGGCCATCTCCTTAACACCAAAATATCCAATATCAGTGTGTCTCGCTCGAAGGCATAATAATAAAAGTAATACCAGTGTATCTCGCTCGAAGGTGTATAAAATGTCATGGCGTATTATTGGCATGCCAAGTCGATAGTACCAAATTTAATTTACTAGAATAAGTAATTATGCAGGACACACAAACACAATAACCTTATAGTACATTTTCACATTCTCATCTCAAATCATCAATTTCTATATTCTCACATAATCGTTATACAACATTTCCATAATCTCATCCACATTGAACATAGTTCCTCATCATAATCACATTATGTCTTATTTCCACATTACCAATGTACTTTATAAAATATTACAATTCACCATAAAATAATCATTTTTATGTTCAACCAATGTTCCCATCATATTTTTGTTGATAAAGCATAAATTTCATAATTAACCTCATTACAAATAAACAACAACTTCTAAAAAGGTACAAAATGCTTTATGCCAAAATATAAGCACTTTAAGTAAATGTTAACAAAGTATGCACAAACTTTAATTTTCTTCAAAACCACTCTAAACCAAGTAATCCTAAACTCCAAATCTTCAATTCCACGCAATCCTAAACTTTACCTCTTAAGCTAATTTGGCCTAACTTCTCCTAAACTAAACAAAAGTTCAATTCTTCAATTAAAAACATATTTAGACTTAAATTATTCATAATTACCCTTAATTATACTAATTTTAACAAAACCCCATCAAAACCCTAAATTCCAAATGTAACACCTGTGATTTTTAAAATAAAATAAAATAATTAATATGAATGGTAGTTAGAGTGATGGAGGAGGAATATGTATAGTATATCCAATGTATATATATAAGATATATATAAAATATTCATTTCACTAAAAGACAAAAAGTCAAAAAAAATTCAAAGTTAAAAAATAATGAATATAATTTAAAAAAATAAAAATAAAATTGAATTTTTGGATAGGAAGAATTTATTGCAATGGGCTTGAAGGAGCTTGCTTCCTTGAGGGTTTTCTTTTTCTATTGCCTTGCTTGTTTTCAAAATTTTTTGAATCCTTATTTATTCTCTGTTCTCCACATTCTTTATTAGCAGCCATTTTTACATGGTTAAGTCTTTACTAAAAAGTGCATCTCTATCCATAACATCATATTGCTTATAACTTTCAGGGTTTTCTTATAACTTTACTAAAAAAATTATTGCAAACCACGGGAATTAGAGTAAGTAATAGCCTAGGAGAGAATTCTAGTGTTAATGATCTGCAGGAATGTATCAACTAGTGATAAAAATATTTTCACAAAAATGCATGTGGAGGCAATGAAACTAAATGCTTGGGGATAATTTTGTTTTGCTGGTGAGTTGATTCACGTTTGGTTTTGTCAATCTATTGTATTCTGTTAACTAGTATTTTTGGTTGGACATCCTAATTATAGTTATGTAGCATTCTTTATTGATTCCAATTTGTATGCTACACTTCAGGATAATCATGTTACGTTGCAATCTGATGGAAGATTTTGGTGAGATTATATTTTCTTTAGTACATAATGGATATGAGAATGAGAACACGTTGAAATCAAATTTAAAGAGCACATTAGTGAGGAGTAAGCTAATATGTACATATTGTCTTGAGTTACTCAAGAAAATGATTGGTCAAGTTAGAAGTTAAAACTTTATGGTTTTTGTTTTGGAAGTTAAATGTAAAAGGCAGTATGTATGGTTTTTATTCTTTATTAGGTTCTTGATCCATATATTGTCTTGAAGTTGTATATGCTATTGATTTAAATATATAATTTTTTACAGCTAATGACAATTTTTTTAAAAAAATAAATATATAAATTAAAAATATTAATGAGAGTTAGTGGCAGGATTTAATATTCAATTTGGCGATGGGACATATCTTTCGCAAATATTATTAGCTACAAAAATAATGACATTTTAAGACTATTGCCAATGATCAATTATCGATGTTATTGTGTTCATCGACGCTTTATAAACGTCGTTGATAATTACTTACAGTCAAATGACTTCACACCTATCGACAATATTGGCGATGCTTTTGAATGCGTCGACGACTGTTTTAGTGATGCAATTTTCATCGCAAAATATAATTTTTTACGTCACTAAAAAGAAAATTTTCAATAATGGACAATGCATTTTATTAATCAAGACCATTCACATTACCTAACCAAACTTCAACTCTGTTCTGAGATCTACCATGCTTTATACTACAACAATATTGCTCTATTACTGAAATCACTACTAACCAAACATTTATATAAAACAATTAAAAAAAAACTTTTTAGTCCAATAATAAAATGCAATTATTTTCAAAATAGATTTCATCATTATATCTAATTAATATTAATTTCTTATCAATTTTTATGATATGTAATCTAATAAATATATCAATGCACCTGCAAAATCCTTACATGAGTTCAAGTTGGAATTCATTTTTTACTCCAAAAAATATTATTTTTAATTCGGTCTACGTCGAATATATTTTTACCATTTCTATTTAATATTATTATATTTTTATAAAATTTAACTAAAATTTACACAAAAATATTAATATCTTTTTAATTGGCCCATACTTATTATACTCAGAATTTTTATTTATATTAATATTTAAAATGATCACAAATGATATTTAAATTTAATTACATAATAATTTATATATGGGAATATTCTTTGAAAATTGAGTTTAATAAAAAAAATGACCAAAATTCCTCCTTAACAATGCAAACAATAGCAAATAAGATTATTGTAGTTTGAAGTAGATACTGTTCAAAATCACCTAGTACTGTTGATGACATATGCTTATGTATTTGGTTCCTATTATACCAAATAGTACCGAATACACATGATCCGTACCAAAAACTACTTGCTAAAAATAGAAGTATGCATTTGATTTAAAATATCACATTAAAAGTTTATTTGCTATGGCAATTCATGCATCCATCTATATCTTAATCATTAATCGCTTCAGGTTATTGCTTGAAGTTTATGTATTAGGATCATCGTCAACTTCTACTATTGACGCTGCATTCCCCAAACTATTCTTCTTAAGAGGGGTCTTTGTAGGAGATGTACTCATTATTAGACTTGAAATCCTATAGAAGTAAAAGAGAAAAAAAATAAAAAAAGGAAAAAAAATAAGAACATCGTTGTTGATATATATCGAAATTTTTAAAGACAAAAATTTTATTCATTATGGTGATATTTTCGGTGGAAATAAAAAATGATTGTGACAATCACCTTGAAATCCTTGTTTCCATATGTAACTTCTTCATTATTGAAATATGGATCCTATCAAACAATGATAACATTATAAATGAAAGTTATACTCATAATATTATACTCTAACTTTATAATAAAATTTTAATATTTTTAGATCTCTAAGATAAAAATCACATACAGTAAATGTATCTTGATTAGGACAATGACCATATTGCTTTAGAAGATCGTCATTAGTGCTAAGTTTAACAACAGTATAAACTTCATCATGCCTCAATGTTGGAACTCTTAAGAACTAATTTAAACATCACCATTCTATCAAGAACAGTATCCAGACCCGATGGATAGGAGCCCTCATCAGCAGCGATAGAAGTTAAAAATTGTATTGGTATTAGATGTATTAAAGAGCACTCAAAAGCAAAACCAAATACCTCAATTAAACCTTCCTTCAAGTCATTGGTAGACTTTCCTATTGGTTGCATAGCTTCGTAATCCTAAACAAATAATGAAATAAAACCAATTCCATCCATGATATGTATTTGAAGCTTGTACCTAATGGGCAATTGAGATTAAAATTATAAAGCTCTATTTTAATACTCTAAGACAATAGGGAATATGTTCAATACATATAAGCAGCTAAATAATCCAATGGATCATATTGTTTTCAATAGAATTTGTTTCCATCTTTATCCATCTTTTTTGACATTTCTTACACCCCATAATTTGTTTCCAACTTTATCCATCCATTCTCTGTTGAGTTCTAAAGCTTCCTTCCTGTAAAAAGGATTCCACATTTATATTACCTAGACAACATGACAAATCAATATGCATAAAATAGCATAAAAAATTTAATTCCTTGTAGATATTGAACTAATTCTCCAATAATTTTAACTTTCACAATTCCAGAAAGCCAACTCACGATAAATAGAATAGCTACGTATAAATAAAATTTGACTTTTCATCTCACAGTTAGCTTCAAGGACACAAAGCAATATGCATTTACTCATGTTAGCAGTATTCATATATATATATATATATATGCTAATTAATTTTTTTTTACACATACAAAGTATAATAGCATAGAGAAAATATGGATTTAAAATCAGTAGCTTGTGGAAGATTATGATTAATCCAAAGCTTTGAAACAAGCCAAGTATTACAAACATTAAATATTATTATTTGTATATAACAACAAAATAAGATAATAATTATATTTTTAATATTTAATTATTTCAAATAACATTATCAAGTGAATTTTATCATTTTAAATTCATAAAACTAATTAAATTAAATTTTATCGACAAAATCTAGTTGAATTAAATTTTGATGCATTAATTATTTGAAATAGTGGCTAAAATCATACTCTTAAAAAAGAAAAGCAAATTCCTTTGTTAACTCAATTTTTTTAAATAATTAATATCTTCAATATTAGTAAGAGAAATTAATAGTTAATCCTAAATGATAAAATAGTACAAAGTGAATTTAAATTTATGATTTTTTTCACCATATTAAAACATTATTATAAATTTAAATGAAAAGTATTTATTTCTAAAAAAACAGATTTGAGTAGACTGTGAAATTATACAATAGGTAAATCTATTATAATAAAATTTATTTTCAAGAACTAGATAAATTTTAAATGCACATTTAATTAAATTCTAAGAATATAACGGTTACAATTACAAAGAATTACATGCCAAGGATGGATAAAATTTCATTCGTAGTTTTTTAACGAATGACTAACATACATTAATTTTAAAATCTTATTTAAAAATGTTTGCACTTTTACTAATTATCTCTTTTAAAAAACTCTACCAATTACCATTTTTTAAGTACCCCCGTGTCATCTTTCTCACCAATTTATAGTGCTTGTTCATCTTCCATTTCTCTTTCTAGCTAAATTTTAAATATTTTTTTTTCTGAAATTGTAAATTTATTATATGAAAAGTTAAAAGATTTAGAATCCATTGACGAATCAAGTTATGACAGTATAACATATGTGTTGTTCCAAACTAGCAACCAAGAGGGGGTAAATTAGTTGTTTGAAGAATGATGGTAAATTTAAAGCTCAAAAAAGAGAGATGAAGATGATGTAGATGGAGATGGAGTAGAGTTTCATAAGAAAGAATACAAAGAATTATAGTGGTTCGGATTTACCTCAATCATACATCCACTTCCTTAACAACTTGTTAAGGTTCCACTAGTCTTAAGTTTTTACAAGTTTAACTCTAACTTGGTATTTTTCCTAGCTCACACCAAACTATAACAATGGTTTGTGATTATCTTTGTGACATTCTTTTTAAAATGTTTAAATTGTCTTTGGAGAGAAGATATGGCCTTGAGGATAAGTTTTAGAATTTTTTGAGTTTGACCAACTGCACTAGCTGTTGTGCGGTCACTGAAGAGAGATGCTTTGAAGCTCGGGCTCGGTAGAAATGCAAGTTGAAGATTTGGAGATTCATGTTAAGGCTCAGAAGAAGATCACTTGTAGGGCTCTGGCTCGATCTTGGAAAGAGCAAATGATGTGCGGTCGCCCCAGTATACTGAGCGATCACACAAAGGGAGCCAATTTTGGGTTTTGAAAAAAATTTTAAGTGTATATGATCAAAATACATTTTGAGATACATAAAAAATGATTATACAAGATATTTTTCATCAATCATGCCAATATTTTATTTTTATAGTAAGAATATCCGCAAGTTGATTTTGAGTTTCAACATATTCGAAAACTATGTTGTGATTTTGAACATTATCCCTTAAGAAATGATGTTTGATGTCTATATGCTTAGACCTAGAATGTTGAATGAGATTCTTGGATAAATTGATTGCACTAGTGTTATCACATTTAATAGGAATGTGATCAAATATTTTTCCATAGTCAAGCAATTATTGTTTCATCCAAAGAACTTGTGCACAACAAAAACATGAGGCAACATATTCGGCTTCCGCGGTAGATAAAGCAACCGACACTTGTTTCTCGCTAAACCAAGAAACTAAATATTCCCTAAGAAAATGACATGCTACGGTGGTGCTTTTCCTATCTAGTAGGCTACCGGCAAAATCTGCATCAGAAAAGCCTAATATGTCAAATGATATGTTTCTAGGATACCATAGACCTAAATACAAAGTACCACTCGAGTCTTTTAAAATTCTTTTAGTTGCATTCAAAAGAGATTCCTTAGGACAAGATTGAAATCTAGAACACAAACATACACTATACATTATATCCGGTCTAGATGCGATTAAGTAAAGTAGTGATCCGATAATACCTCGATATTTCTTCTCATCTACTGCCTTACACTTTCATCTTTGTCAAGTTTCAAGGATGTACTCATCAGAGTCTTACTTAATTTGCAACCATCCATTCCAAACTTCTTTAGGAGTTCCTTTGTTTACTTGGATTGGTTGATGAAGATCCCATCCTTGCATTGCTTGATTTGTAGTCCAAGGAAGAATTTGTGTTCATCCATCATGCTCATCTCAAATTCCCTAGTCATACAAGAAGCAAATTTCTTGCACAAAGATTTATTAGTGGCACCAAATATAATGTCATCAATATAAATTTGAACAGTCAAAATGTTACGCATTTTCTTCTTAACAAAAAGAGTTATGTCAACCTTGCCTTTTGAAAAACCATTTTCAAGAAAATATACACTAAGTCTATCATACCAAGCTCGTGGAGCTTGCTTCAATCCATATAATTCTTTGGTAAGTTTAAAAACATGATTTGGAAATTTATAATCTTCAAAATAGGAAGGTTGTTCAGCATAAACTTCCTCATTTATAAACTCATTTAGAATTCACTTTTAACATCCATTTGAAAAGTTTAAAATTCATGTGACATGCAAATGCAAGCAATATTCCACTGGCTTCTAATCTAGCAATAGGGGGAAACATCTCATCATAGTCAATGCCTTCCTCTTAGTTATAGCCTTTGGCTACCAATCTAGCTTTGTTTCTAGTAATGAGACCACTTTCATCAAGCATATTCATATATACCCATTTACATATTATAACTGGATGATCTTTAGGTTTAGGAACAAGTTCCCATACTTTGTTCCTCTCAAATTGGTTGAGTTCATCTTACATAGCAATCACCCAACACTCATCACTAAGAGCCTCCTCAATGGTCATTGGCTCAATTTGAGAAACAAAAGCAATATTAGAATTTAAGTATTTAAATAAAGATCTAGTAGTTATTCCCTTTGAGGTGTCACCAATGATTTATTCTTTTGGATGATCCTTCTTGTAATGCCAATCTTTGGGTAGCTCTTGAGATGCTTCATCTTATCCATCAAGATTGTTCTTTGGAGCATTGATTGTTTCTTGTTGTTCAAATGTTCCTAAAAATCATCAAGAACACTACCTTTCCTTTGATCAAGTTTAAAGGATTCATAAAAAACAACATGCATTGATTCTTCAACTAATAGTGTTCTTTTATTAAAGACTCTATATGCTTTGCTAGATGATGAATATCTTAAAAATATGCCTTCATCCGATTTGGATGAGAATTTTTCAAGATTATCATTGGTATTCAATATAAAGAATTTTCATCCAAACACTCTAAGGTAGGAAATTTTAGGTATTCTTCCATTCCATAGCTCATAAGAAGTTTTGTTTATCAAGGGCCTTTTGAAATATAACAAGCAGTATTAACGACTTTCGCTCAAAAGTAAGATAGTAATTCATACTCATTGAGCATTGTCCTAGCCATTTCAATTAATGTTCTATTTTTCCTTTCAACCACACCATTTTTTATAGTGTTCTAGGAGCCGAAAATTTATGTGAGATACAAAACTCATTGTAAAAATTTACAAAGTACTCATTTTCAAATTCTTTGCCATGATCACTTCCAATAGATCTGATTACATAGCCTTTTTCATTTTGAACTCTTTTTGCAAATAATTTAAAGTAATTGAAAGCTTCATTCTTTTGAGCCAAGAAATTAACCCATGTAAATCTTGAGTAATTATCCACAAGTACAAATGCATATAACTTGCCACCTAAGGTAGCTACTCTATTTGGTCCAAATAAGTCTAAGTGAATGAGTTCTAATGGTCTAGAAGTGCTTACAATGTTCTTAGATTTGAATGAACTTTTATGTTGCTTACCAAATTGATAAAGTTCACAAGTCCTATCTTTACCAAAATTTACTTTAGGGAGACCATCAACTAGTTCTTCTTTACTAATATTTTGTAAGTGATCCATACCAACATGTCTTGGTCTTCTATGCCATAGCCAAGCATAATTATTAATGGTAATCAAACATTCAAATGCATTATTGGAACATAAGTCAATTTTATATGTATTTCCAATTCTAACTCCTTTGGATACAATCTCACCATTTGCATTGGTAACTTTGCATCCTTTAGAGTTAAAACTTACTTCATAACCTTTATCACATAATTGACTTACACTAAGTAAATTATGCTTCAATCCATTAACAAGCCAAACATTATCAATCATATTCTTACCAAGCATGCCAATTGAACCAATACCAATGATTTTACCTTTAGCATTATTACCAAAAGTTACATTACCTCTATGCTTTTAAGTGAGTGTTGTAAAGAGCTTTGCATTACCTGTCATATACCTTGAGCATCCTCTATCCACAACCCAAACATTTTCATTAATAATGGATTTTAGGCATACCTATAAAATGACAATTTTCATCTTCCTTTAGGTACCCAAATGAAGTTAGGTCCTTGGGGGTTAGTAATAGAAGGATCCTCTAACTTTAGATGAGCCTTCCTAATATAGCAAAATGTGCTCTTATGTCCAAATTTCATACAATAAATGCATTAATATAAGGTTCTATAATTATGCACTTTCCTATTAGAATTCAAAGAACCATGCACACATTTCCAAGTGTGTGTTGAATGAGATTGTTTTTGTGCATTTTCGTGTTTATGTACATGCCTTTGATACATGAATGCATGATTTGCTCATGGAACTTTAGTTTTAGAGCCTTGTGAACCCAAAATAATCCTTTTAGGATTTTTTGGCTTGGTTTGTGCATTAGTGTTCTTCACAACATCAACACTAGATGTTTGTTTTATGGAAGCTCTAACAATTGTTGGTGCATTAGGTGAAGTGTTAGATGAACCAATGAATCCTAAACCATATTTCAAGGAGGGTGGTCTTTGATTTTTTAACAATGTATCTAAGGCCTCTTTTCCCTTGTGAAAATTTGAAATTGACTCTTTTAGCTCATTTATTTTATCCTTTAAGATTTTATTTTCCTTAATTACATTTTCTAAGCCATGTGAGTTTTTAGTCATTTCATAAATTGATTTCAACAAGTTTTCATTTGAAGTCTTCAATTCTAATGTAGAGTTTTTCAAAGGCATAAAATCTTTTTCTAATTTGGAATATTTATCTTTATAAAATTTCATCTTAAAGCAACACGTTTCTATTCTAAGGTTTATATGCTCAATTAAGCTATTCTCATCTAAAGCATCATCAACATCATTATCATATGCAATTAAGTTAAAGATGAAGTACTTACCTCTTTGATGTTATTGTCATCTTCAATAGCCATGAGACATAGATTTGCAATTTCCTCTTCTTCTTCCTCTTCTTCTTCACTTGAGGAGTCATCATCCCATGTGGCTTTGAGTGATCTCTTCTTTTCCTTATCCCACTTCTTCTTGTTTTTCAATTTAAAGCTATCTGACTTGATGTGACTGGATTTGCCACATTTATAGCATTTCACTTCATTCTTTTTATATTTATCTTTGAAAGAGGATTTAGGAAATGTACCTTTGTTAGCTTGTAATCTTCTCTTTCTCTTCCAATCACTTATCCTTTTAGATAGCATGGCCAATTCTTCTTCATTATCACTCTCTTCAACATTTGATGGCTTTGAGAGCTATTGCTTTCCTCTTATCCTTTTCACCTAACTCTTCTTCTCTTTTGGTGTACAATTCGAAGGTGAGTAGCTTTCTGAAAAGTTCATCGGTTCTCAAAGAGCTAAGGTCATGAGCTTCTTCAATTGAAGAAACTTTAGACTCAAAATTCTTCTTTGCTCTAAGTTCTCTCAAGATCTTACTATTAACATCATCTTGATCATATATCTTGCCATATTTCTTTAATTTATTGACAATGGCAAGCAACTGGTTTGTCATGTCGGTGATATTTTCATTGGGCTTCATCTTGAATAACTCATACTCACGCACATACATTTGTTTTTTGGTGAGCCTCACTTGGGTAGTATCCTTATGATAGTTCTCAAGAGTTTTCCAAATGCAATATGCATAAGTGAGATGTTGAACTCTCCCACTTTCATCTCTTGATATTCAATTCATTAAGATGGAGGCTGCCCTATGGTTCTTGAACCAATCTCTCACATTGGCACTTGACCATTATGATTTATGTAACACTCTTATACCCTATACATGTACAATTCATACACCTAACATATGTAATATATTAATATACGATACAAGAATTCCACAACCCATTTTAATAAAAAAAACCCTTACTTTTTGAAACTGTAAAAACTTAAATCATTTAACTTATATAATGTAAATAATAGATAAAATATTACTTGTTAAAACACATACATAACTTCATTACCAAATGATTATCGAAAATATTTTTGATAGTTTGTGATATATAGATATATATACATAAAAATATAACATAATATACATGAAGTTAAAATATACAAAAATATAAAATATGTACATTCTGGCAGTTTGTCTTTGATCTTGATGTTTAACAATCAACTTTGCACTCAAGATCTCAAGCCTAGACTCAACTCGGTCTAGATGAACTCTCCGGCTCAACCGGATCTACCATGTCACCTACGCGATGAATCACAATCGTGCTAAGCCAAAAGCCTAGTAATACAAACTTTGATAACAATAAAGTTCAAATGCAATGCCAATGCACAATGCATAAGGATATTATATCTCATAACATTATATCTTAATATATTGCTTAATTGTTTCACAATTCATAATTCACATAAAAATAAACATAAGCATGGACCCAAAAGGATCTAATATGCTATTCAAATACTAGAGTTACTGCTTTGGTCCAAGATGACACCATGTGTCTAGCCCCGAAGGCAAATCATAATCACAATGAGGATAACCTCATATGTAACATCCCAACTAGGCTTCAAGGACTAGGCCTAACCCAGCTTCAAGGGACTGCTACATCATGTAAAATCCCAACTAGGCTTCAAGGACTAAGCCCAACCCACCTTCAAGGGACTGTTACGTCTTAGGCATGCTGCCAAATACAAAACTCTGAAAATTGAACATGCTAGGCACACAATTCTTTCATAATTCCATTATCAATATCTTTCTCATTTTCTCAAGATCAAGCCAGGCACAATGCCTCAATTATCTCATTTATATCAATATAGCCATCACCAATGGCTTTACATACCATCTTTAATGTATACATAACAAATTGCATTACCCATACGTTTTGGGTCATTATCATATTTTACACATTACATATAATGCATTTGTGACATTATACAAAATCATAGCATATTACTTATGCACCAACAATGTAGTAAGTAACTTAATACATTTTCCAACTAAATGTATTAAGTCAAAATGTCATGCAAATATAAGCAATTATTCAAAGTTTGTACTTACCTCTAAAAGCAACAGAACAAGCTTAAACACCACTTTCAACCTCCTCTTCCAAGATATCCCTCAACACTTGGATTGGGTAACTCAAGTCTCTTCAAAGCCTAAACCAAATGTGATTTTGACAACCTCCTATTCCAAGATAATCACTTAGTAACACACTTATAGGCATATACAAAACCTCTCAACACAAGGATAAGAAACACAAAGGAAAATAAGGAAAAGAACTATCTATGGCAAAATCTACACTTGACACGCTCAACAACACGGGCGTGTCAATGACTGTGCCCTAAACCCACAACACGGGAGCTTTGACATGCTCAAGGACATGGGCATATCAATGACCGTGTCCTAAGCTCTGTATTACAACAGATAAGACACATCCAGAGACATGGGCGTGTCCCTGCCCATGCCAAAACTCTTACAACACATTAGCTGTGACAAGCTCAGTGACATGGGCGTGTCACTGCACGTGTCAATACTATAACATTACAGAAGCAAGTGTCATGGGTGTGTCACTACACGTGTCACCAACACTAAAAATAGAACCATCGACATGCCCAAAGACATGGTTGTGTCACCTAGCGTGTCAAGCCAAAATCCTGATATCAACACATAATTGTCACATCCAAAATTATCTTTCTTTACCTTTTCAACTCTATTCAAACTCAACCAAATCCATCACTTTACCATAAAATACTTATATATACATCACAACAACTCAATTAAAAGCAAAATACACAATCTAAAACCATGACTTCACAACTCAAAAATTACACAACCCAAAACTCTTATTCTTTTCACCAAACTTAACCATTTCTTCAATCCAACACTAAATTCATAGTTAACTACTCAAAAGAACTTCATACATACCAATACCAACCATTAACACATACTACACCAAACATCCAATTCACACATATACAAACTTTCATAGAAAATCAAGGAAACAAGTTGGAATCTTACCAAATATAAAGAAAATTCTCAAAACCCCAACTTAAACACTTGAAATCATTCAATTACTTGAGCTTACAAGAAGAAAATTTCTCCTTTCCTTCAATGGAGAAAGTTGGCCTTTAATGGAGAAAGAAGAAGAAGATGATGATCACCCACTCATCTTTATCCAACTAACACTCTTTTAACCACACAAATATCCCACTTTCACTCTCCAACAAGTAAAATATATATATATATATATTACTTAATTTAATATAAAAAATCATCTACCAATAACAACATAATTAATTTTTCAATAATTTAAAATAACATTTGACCAAGTTAAAATGTTGACTTGTATATATTACGAATATCTACATATATATATATCATATACACATTTTACTTTTTCACTTAAATATATATATACTTTTAAATTATTTATTTAATTTTCAAAAATTAAAAATTTTAAAATTTTGGGATATTACAATTCTCTCCCTCTACAAATAAATTTCGTCCTCGAAGTAAATTTCATCCTCTAGAACAACTGGGGATAATGATTCCACATCATCTGCTCACTCTCCTATGTTGCCTCATCAGTGGCATGATTCTTTCAACTCCTTCACTTCCCGTGCCAAAATAGCCACTGGTTCTTCCTTATAAGTTAGATCTGGACTCACCTCAATTGACTCTACTGACAAAATGTGAGATGGGTCTGACATATACCTCCGAAGCATAAAGATATGGAAGACATTGTGAATTTGATCCAACTCAGGTGGCAAAGCCAGTCTATAGGCCACTAGACCAACTCTCTCCAGTACCTCATAAGGTCCTATGAAACGAGGGCTCAACTTCCCTTTGTGGCCAAATCTCAAAATTTTCTTCCAAAGAGACACCTTCAAAAACACTTTATCTCCCACACTGAACTCTATGTCTCTTCTTTTTAAATCCGAATATGATTTCTGTCGGTCTGAGGTTGCTTTTAGACAATTTCTAATCACCTTTACTTTCTCTTCTGTTTCCTTAATCAAATCAAGACCAATCAACTTACCTTCTCCAACCTCATCCCAACATAGAGGTGTCCTGAATCTCCTACCATACAATGCCTCATAAGGTGCCATCCCAATACTGGACTAATGACAATTGTTATAAGCAAACTTAATTAGTGGTAAGAATCTGTCCCAACTCCCAATGAAATCGATGATACAGCTTGTAATGGTCAAGATGTTAAACAAGGATGTTTTGAATAATAATGAAAACTTGATAGTGTACAGTGACCAAAGTATTATGGATAAATGCTATATGTAGAAAAGAGTAAATTGTGTATCTTAAAACTTTACTGAAAAGAGTATTTTTACTGTTTTACGAGATGAAAACTCGATTTAAAATCAACGGTTAAGAATGAGGGTGCACTATAGTTATTATGAGCATTCTCTCACTAGATTAAAAATATTATATATATATATATGTGTGTGTGTGTGTGTGTATATGTGTCAATTGTGTAGAATTTTCTGATTTCTTTCTTCCTTCTTCTCTCCACGCCACCATCACCAACACCACCAAAGTTTCTTCTTTCTTCTTTCTTTCTATGATTTGAATCAAAACTAAGATAAGATTACATCTAAATATAAGTGTTGAGAAGATTAAGTTGGAAAAGTGGTGATTATCAACAAGGTATGTGCTTTTGATTTATACTTTGCAAAAATATGAACTTTTATGAGTTTTAATGATTTAATTGAATGATTGAGTTATGTATAATGATATATTTCTTGAAAGTATTGATTAAATAGATTGATGAGTGAAAAATAACTTTTATATGATGGGTTTTGATCCTTAACTCAACCTTTATGAGAATTGAATGGTTTGATGTTGGTTTTATTCATAGGAAATGATTGAAAGTTTGATTGAGTGAAGTTGTGGTAAAATATTTGATATGAAGTCTTTTTCTATAAAAACTTTGAGCTGGATACATTTTGATCTTAGATCTTAAACATGTTTGTGTTTAATGAAGTTAAAAGTGTAGAATACATGATTTTACTCTGAAAACAGTCCCAAAATGAATGCCACGGCCGTGGCAATTGAGTGCCACGACCGTGGGATTGAAAGTGATGCTGTTTCTTCAAAAACATTCGATAAAATAGAGCAAGTTACAATGCCACGACCGTGGCCCTTGAAGGCCATGACCATGGGGTCTTCCAACTTAATTTACAGCTTCATTTTGGATCCCACGGGCATGGGGTTGAGATGCCACGGCCGTGGGGTACCTAAAAAATGTTTTTGGCTTGTAATTTGTGATCTACGGGCCTAGTATGAGACTAATATGTGAATAATTGTATTGGGACTTCATGTGTATGTGTTAAATGCATGAAAAAGAGTGAGAAACTTGAGATAAGTGACAAATATATATATCATACTAAATATTAATAAGAGTAACGTACTAATGAAATGATATAAACAAGTGAAATATAAACAAGTGCTTATATAAACAAGTGAGTGTTTATATAAACAAGTGTTAATCAATGACATGAGACTAATATGTGTATAGTCCATACTTTTGTGTTAATGTGTTAAATGTATGAAAACGAGTGATCAACTTTAGATACGTGACACACATATATATTCGACAAAATGTTGATAAGAGTATAGTAACAATGAAAGGAAATAAATAGTGTAGTGTTCATCAAAATCAATGAATTGCCCAAATCATATTCAATTTATATCTAGCTTTGGATTGAATGGCTAAGCAAATAATGGATAGCCACAGTGATAGTGGGCACCTCGTGCCTTTAGTGGACACATTGCGTTATCAGTGAAAGTGGGCATAATTGCCATTATAAATTCTTGAGATTGCTACACTAACATGTTATCCAAACTTATGATCTAAGTTTAGTATGTTTGGGCATAATTAATGAAAATATATGTGAACATGATAGTTGTGACTAATGAAAGAAATGTAAAATACTAATATAAGTCAATTACGTGAAATTGAAGTATTGTGTTCCAGTGAAAAAAGGGATTGTAATATATATATAACTGCTTACACGTGAAAGTTCTAATGAACGTAATGGAAATGATATGCTCAATGTATTGAATTAATCAAATGAATGAAAGTGTCTATGTGAGATACAAAGTGCTCCAAAGTATTTCAAATGAATGAAAGTGTCTATGTGAGATACAAAGTGCTCTAAAGGATAGTACTGAAATTAAGTGATGAAAAGTATAGCTTGACTAAAATGATCCTATATGTGAAACTGAACTTGAAAAGAAAGACTTAGTGAAAAACAAAATAAGTGTATTGTGAACAATGATATCAAATGAGAAAACAAGTCTTGAATAAAATGATTCTTAATGAGACAAGTTGCAATACCGAAAGTATTGTATTATATGATAACTTTTATACAAGGATAGCTATTATTTTATGTAATCAGCATGGTATGTTGATTTGTTACTAATATTAGTTCATGTATTGAAATACTTCTTAAAACTCAGCGTTATTACTATATTTTCATAAGTATATTTCTTTAATATTAAGTGATAAATATGTGTATACAAGCACCACTAAGCTTTGCTTAGCGTGTTAGAATAATTTTCTGACACGCAGGTATCAGGACATCGGAGCAAGATAAGAACAGATGAAGATCTTGTGTTTATTGTATTCATAAGTTATAAAGTGTATGTATATAGATACTTCAGTTTGGCCACTTGAGAGATTGTATAAAATTGTAAACATAAGAGGATATATGTATTTAGAGAATGAAGTTTGAGATTCTAGTGAATGAGTATCATGAAAGAAATGTATTGTTTATTTATTTGATTTAATGAACTTATAAAGTTTATCTGATTTATAATTTCTATTCGGATTATTGGAGATATTGGAAATTGGTCTAAATGTTGGATCTATAAGTGTTGTGATATACATATTTTATTATTTTTTTAAATAATTTTATTTATGATGAGAGTTTTCTAAGAATTGATTGGAGCGCGAACAGTGTATCGTATAACATTCTCTGATAGTTTATATTTAAGAATTGTCAGAGGATGTTACATTTAATGGTATCAGAGCCAGGTTTAGGCATTTCTGGCATGTGGAATTATGGGAGAAGTGAAATGTAATTGTCTAAGTGATGTGAAGTGAATAAGTGGATATGTGTTGTGATACAATTGATATTACATATATTTATGGTAATATAATGTTTTATAAGAATTGATTGAGAATTCGTAGTGTATTGTTTGGAGTGCACTAGATCTATTTGTAATAAAGAATGATGTGAAAAGAAAACAAGATATGAGTAGTGAAAGAGATATGTCAAGTAACACAGTGGAAGTGTAATAATTTATTGGAATTTGAGGAATGAATTATGACAGATAGATAAATTTCGAGCATGAAATTTCTTACGAGAATGAGAATTGTCATGTTGTACAACATTAAGTATTGATGTTCTACATTAAGTGAGTGAATATATGAGTGTCAAAGTGGAGTTATTATGATATGAGAGCATTTGGAACTGATAGTGATAAGGTTATATAAACCTTAATAAGAGTAACATTAAATCTGAGTATGGATAATATCCGTATCTTTGAAAAAGAGTTCATAGAGCTAAGAAATTATGAAAATACCGTTCTAGCTTGAAATGAATTCGAGCTGTACTTTGAATGTGAAATATGGATAATGAAGTGTTAAAGTGTCAAAAGTAATTGTTTTTATAATGTTTCAACGTTAAGGATTGAAGTGATAGTTAAATGAAAGTACGTGAATGCATCAAAACTATTGTATAAGTGAGTATATTGGATAAAAGTCCTAAAACTTATGTAAAGATTTCTAGTGTCTTCTATTGTCGTCTAAAACATCATCAAAACAAAAGATTGAAATGAAAAGTAATGGAAGAGTATTGGTAAAGAGGCTAGTGCCTGAATACTACTGAGTGCTATTTAATGAAATGATCTTGCATTTTATTATGAAAAGAGATTTGTGAATTGATAAAACACCATTTCCTGTGAAAGATATGGTGTATTAAATAATTGTGAAAAATATGAGTATAAAACTTTACTTTTATGATAGTAACGTTATTCTTGCAATATGTAAATGTGTATTTAACTGGTACAATGATTAAATCTATCATTGAATCATTTGTGAGTTAATATAAAGTTGTGAAAGAAAATAAGGTTGAAATGGTTATGGAATTTGAGATTTGAAGTTGATTGTGCCTAAGAGTTGGATTTTGTTTCCTTAATTTGTATGAGTTGCATTATTAATAACTTATTGATTAAATCATGAAAAGACATTCGAGCAATGATATGCATGATTATTTGTATAGTCATGCATCATGCATATGCTTGTGTAAATGTCTATTCTGCAAACTTTGAGAAGAAATTCCAATATTAAGGTGCATGATCATTTATATGGACATGCATATATTTGTGCCCTTAAAACAATGAAAATAAATTTCAGTAGAGACGTGCAAGACCATTCGCATGGTTATGTATCTGGCTATGTACACTTCTGTTCTACAAAATTTTAGTAATGTGCATATTTTCACAGAGTAGAGTATATCGGTGGAAGTAGTAGTGAATTCATGACTACATCTTGGAAATAGTTATAAGTGATAAAAGATTGCTTATAAGATTGAAATGAAATCAATGCATTAAATGATGAAACTGAAATGTGAAGAGAACGTGAGGAAAGTATGAACAAATGTAATTGGATATGTGAAAGAAGTGTAAAGGTAGAGAAAAAATAAAAGACAATTACAAGTGATTAGTGGATTTAACATCTTCATGATGAAATAAGATAATTTCCGAAGTAAAGTGCAAAACAAAACAACATGATAGATTAATAAATCAGTAATGATTGTACATAATGGGAAGCGCAAGTTAAAGAAACTAAAGAGGTATATACAAATGGATTGAGTAATGAAAGTAAGAATGTGAGATTTACATATTGTGTATTTATGAAATACATGATTGTAATATTATTTGGTGATTAAAGCCAAGGTATAGATTATATATATAGAAGTGTTAAAGAATTACTTAATATTAATTGATTGCAAATGGAAAGAAAGGAAGTGATAATGTAAAAAGAAAAGAATGTAGTGAGATGTGAAAGTAGTGAACCCTTCTAGTGAAATGATGTATGGTAGAACAAGTTAGTAATATATACATATATATGTGTGTGTGTGTGAATGTGTGTATGAGACATAGAGAATAAAGTATAAATGTACATGTACTCTTAAAGTTAACATGTTAAGAAAAGAATGAAACAAGTAAAGCGTGGAAATCTTTCTAGATTTCATTATTTCAGTGGACACATGGAAATGATTTGAAAAAGATAAAGATTGATGAATAACTAAAATCAATCGAACTACTTGAAAACAAGTATAATGTGTAAATGTGTTGTGTTTGAAATGATTGTTTATATCTTATACACTTATAGTAAGAAACAAACATTGCAAAGAGAAAGTGTTATATTCCATTCAAAGAGAAAGTGTTATATTTCAAAGTATATTATAATTGACAATACTTTGTACCATTGAAAGAAATGATACTGATGTTAAATCTAGTTTCCGGATTAGCTAAAGGGTGTGATAGTGGGCATTTTATGCCATATTGAAAGTGGCACTTTGTGCCATAGAGGACACTTATGTCCCATATTGACAGTGGGCACTCTGTGCCATAGAGAACATTTATGTTCCATATCAAAAGTGGGCACTTTGTGCCATAGAGGACATTCTTTTATATATATATGTCCCAGTGATATTGGCATCTATACCATCAGTGGACGCTTTGCGTCATAGAGAACCTTTGGTTCCTTTCTCTTAGTGGTCACTCCGTGACATCATATACAGTGGGCATTCATGCCATAGTGGGCCTTTGGCCATATTGATACAGTGACATTTACTTGCCATCAGTGACCCGCTATCCGGAACTAGGATTTAATGTTCAGTATATAAGAGAAAGAACGAAATATATATCTAACAGTGGAATGCAATGAGATAAATTAAAAAAAAATTAAATTAAAGAGGAATAAAGGCAAAGTCAAAATTGAACTTGCACATTGTAAGTGTGTAGAGTTGAATAATCTTCTATAGTTCTATACGACGATTATTTTGAAAGTGTTACGTGGATTGATAAGTTAATAAAATCATTGATTGTATGTGAAATTTGAAATTATTGAAAAAAGTAAATAGCTTAGTGCCATAGTATGTAAATTTCGAGGACAAAATTTCTTTAGTGGGGGAGAATTGTAATGGTCAAGATGTTAAACAGGGATGTTTTGAATAATAATGAAAACTTGATAGTGTACAGTGACCAAAGTATTGTGGATAAATGCTATATGTAGGAAGAGTAAATTGTGTATCTTAAAACTTTACTGAAAAGAGTATTTTTACTGTTTTACGAGATGAAAACTCGATTTAAAATCAACGGTTAAGAATGAGGGTGCACTATAGTTATATGAGCATTCTCTCACTAGATTAAAAATATTATATATATATATATATATGTGTGTGTGTATATGTGTCAATTGTGTAGAATTTTCTGATTTCTTTCTTCCTTCTTCTCTCCACGCCACCATCACCAACACCACCAAAGTTTCTTCTTTCTTCTTTCTTTCTATGATTTGAATCAAAACTAAGATAAGATTACATCTAAATATAAGTGTTGAGAAGATTAAGTTGGAAAAGTGGTGATTATCAACAAGGTATGTGCTTTTGATTTATACATTGCAAAAATATGAACTTTTATGAGTTTTAATGATTTAATTGAATGATTGAGTTATGTATAATGATATATTTCTTGAAAGTATTGTTTAAATAGATTGATGAGTGAAAAATAACTTTTATATGATGGGTTTTGATCCTTAACTCAACCTTTATGAGAATTGAATGGTTTGATGTTGGTTTTATTCATAGGAAATGATTGAAAGTTTGATTGAGTGAAGTTGTGGTAAAATATTTGATATGAAGTCTTTTTCTATCAAAACTTTGAGTTGGATACATTTTGATCTTAGATCTTAAACATGTTTGTGTTTAATGAAGTTAAAAGTGTAGAATACATTATTTTACTCCGAAAACAGTCCCAAAATGAATGCCACAGCCGTGGCAATTGAGTGCCACGACCGTGGGATTGAAAGTGATGCTGTTTCTTCAAAAACATTCGATAAAATAGAGCAAGTTACAATGCCACGACCGTGGGGTCTTCGAACTTAATTTACAGCTTCATTTGGGATCCCGCGGGCGTGGGGTTGAGATGCCACAGCCGTGGGGTACCTAAATAATGTTTTTGGCTTGTAATTTGTGATCTACGGGCCTAGTATGAGACTAATATGTGAATAATTGTATTGGGACTTCATGTGTATGTGTTAAATGCATGAAAAAGAGTGAGAAACTTGAGATAAGTGACAAATATATATATCATACTAAATATTGATAAGAGTAATGTACTAATGAAATAATATAAACAAGTGAAATATAAACAAGTGCTTATATAAACAAGTGAGTGTTTATATAAACAAGTGTTAATCAATGACATGAGACTAATATGTGTATAGTCCATACTTTTGTGTTAATGTGTTAAATGTATGAAAACGAGTGATCAACTTTAGATACGTGACACACATATATATTCGACAAAATGTTGATAAGAGTATAGTAACAATGAAAGGAAATAAATAGTGTAGTGTTCATCAAAATCAATGAATTGCCCAAATCATATTCAATTTATATCTAGCTTTGGATTGAATGGCTAAGTAAATGATGGATAGCCACAGTGATAGTGGGCACCTCGTGCCTTTAGTGGACACATTGCGTTATCAGTGAAAGTAGGCATAATTGCCATTATAAATTCTTGAGATTGCTACACTAATATGTTATCCAAACCTATGATCTAAGTTTAGTATGTTTGGGCATAATTAATGAAAATATATGTGAATATGATAGTTGTGACTAATGAAAGAAATGTAAAATACTAATATAAGTCAATTACGTGAAATTGAAGTATTGTGTTCCAGTGAAAAAAGGGATTGTAATATATATATAACTGCTTACACGTGAAAGTTCTAATGAACGTAATGGAAATGATATGCTCAATGTATTGAATTAATCAAATGAATGAAAGTGTCTATGTGAGATACAAAGTGCTCCAAAGTATTTCAAATGAATGAAAGTGTCTATGTGAGATACAAAGTGCTCTAAAGGATAGTACTGAAATTAAGTGATGAAAAGTATAGCTTGACTAAAATGATCCTATATGTGAACCTGAACTTGAAAAGAAAGACTTAGTGAAAAACAAAATAAGTGTATTGTGAATAATGATATCAAATGAGAAAACAAGTCTTGAATAAAATGATTCTTAATGAGACAAGTTGCAATACCGAAAGTATTGTATTATATGATAACTTTTATACAAGGATAGCTATTATTTTATGTAATCAGCATGGTATGTTGATTTGTTACTAATATTAGTTCATGTATTGAAATACTTCTTAAAACTCAGTGTTATTACTATATTTTCATAAGTATATTTCTTTAATATTAAGTGATAAATATGTGTATACAAGCACCACTAAGCTTTGCTTAGCCTGTTAGAATTATTTTCTGACACGCAGGTATCAGGACATCGGAGCAAGATAAGAACAGATGAAGATCTTGTGTTTATTGTATTCATAAGTTATAAGGTGTATGTATATAGATACTTCAGTTTGGCTACTTGAGAGATTGTATAAAATTGTAAACATAAGAGGATATATGTATTTAGAGAATGAAGATTGAGATTCTAGTGAATGAGTATCATGAAAGAAATGTATTGTTTATTTATTTGATTTAATGAACTTATAAAGTTTATCTGATTTATAATTTCTATTCGGATTATTGGAGATATTGGAAATTTGTCTAAATGTTGGATTTATAAGTGTTGTGATATACAGATTTTATTATTTTTTTGAAAAATTTTATTTATGATGAGGGTTTTCTAAGAATTGATTGGAGCGCGAACAGTGTATCGTATAACATTCTCTGATAGTTTTTATTTAAGAATTGTCAGAGGATGTTACACAGCTCCTCAACTTGTCCTCTAAAATCTATATCACTCTCTCTGACTGCCCATTTTTCTGAGGATGGAAAGCAGTGCTAAAATGTAACCGAGAGCCTAAAGAATCCTACAAACTTCTCCACAATCTTGATGTTAATTAGGGATCTCAGTCAGATACCAAAGAGACTGGGACTCCATGTAACCTCACTATCTCACCGATATATAGCTCAACCAATCTCTCAAGAGAAAAATCCATCCGAACTGGAAGAAAATGAGCTGTCTTCATCATCCAATCCACTATTACCCAAATCGCATCATGCTTCTTCTGGGTCAAAGGCAATGCAATCACAAAATTTATCATCACTCGCTCCCATTTCCACTCTGGCACTGATAATGGCTGAAGCAATCCTAAAGGAACCTGGTGCTCAGCCTTCACTCTTTAATAAGTGAGATATCTAGATACAAAACTCTGCTATGTCTCTCTTCATACCTGACCACCAATAATACTGCTTCAAATCCTGATATATCTTGGTACTCTCAGGGTGCATAGCATAAGCTGACTGATGTGCTTCCTCTAAAATTACCCTTTTTAGTCTTGCATCATCAGAAACACACAACCTATCTCTGTACCACAAATTGCCATCACTTCTCACATGAAAGTCTTGACTCTCTCCCCTTTTGGAAATCCAATACATTTTTTTTTGGATTTTCTCATCTATCAACTGAGTCTCCCTAATCTGATCCATTAACACTGGCCTTAATTGCAATTGAGCCATCAAAGCACCATCATCACAAGACTCAAATCTGGCACACAACGCTCTCAACTCAATTAGGAAGAAGAGCGAATAAGCAGTCAAACTTACTAAAGACTTTTGACTCAAGGCATCAGCAGCAACATTTGCCTTGCCAAGATGATAATCAATTAAACAATCATAGTCTTTAATCAATTCTAACCACTATTTCTGTCAAAGATTCAATTCTCCTAGAACACCCAGATATTTCAAACTCTTGTGATCCGTATAAATGAAACACTTCTCCTGATATAAGTAATATTGCCAAATCTTTAAAGCAAAAACTATAGCTGCTAACTCAAAATCATGTGTCTGGTAATTCAGCTCATGTGACTTCAACTGTGAAGAGGCATAAGCAATGACTCTACCCTCCTACATCAGAACACAACCTAAACCACTTTATGAAGCATCACTGTAAATCACATAAGGTTTACCTTCCACAGGCAGGGTAAGAATGAGAGCCTGAGTCAACATCTCCCTCAGCTACTCAAAACTTGCCTGACATTGATCTATCCACACAAATCTAACTCCCTTCCGACGTAATCTGGTAAGTGGAGTAGCTATCATAGAAAAACCTTTTACAAATCGATGATAATAGCCTATCAAACCTAGAAAACTTCTAACCTCTGTCACAATCTTTAGTTGACTCCAATTCAAAATAGCCTCAACTTTACTCGGATCAACTCTAATACTTTTTGCTGATACCACATGATCAAGAAAAGTCACTTGATCAATCCAAAACTCACAATTAGACAGCTTAGCATACAGTTGCTTCTCTCTCAGAGTTCGCAATACAATCCGTAAATGCTTGTCATGATCCTCCTCATTATGTGAATACACCAAAATATCATCAATGAAAACCACCACAAACTGATCTAGATAGGGTCCGAATACCCTATTCATGAAATCCATAAATGAAGCTGGTGCATTCAACAATCCAAAGGGCATCACTAAGAACTCATAATGCCCATACCTCGTGCAGAAAGTTGTCTTAGGTACATCTTCATCTCTGACTCTTAATTGATGGTACCTTGATCTCAAATCAATCTTAGAGAATATTGCTACTTATTTCAGCTGATCAAAGAGATCATCTATCTGAGGCAATGGATACTTGTTCTTGATGGTCACCTTATTCAACTGCCGATAATCAATACACAATCTTAAGGTACCATTCTTCTTTTTCACAAACAAAACAGGTGCTCCCCACGAGGACACATTAGGGTGAATGAACCCTTTATCCAATAATTTCTATAACTACACCTTCAACTCTCTCAACTCAGTAGGTGCCATATGATAAGGAGTAATAGAGATGGGAGTGGTACCAGACAACAAATTGATACCAAACTCAACCTCTCTCTCAGGGGGTATCCCAGGCAACTCCTTAGGAAAAACATCTGGAAACTCAATAACTGTGGATATACTGTCAAGCTGGGAACCCACTACTCTGGTATCTACAAATGAGCAAGATAAGCCTCACATCCCTTCCGAATCATCCTCCTTGCTGAAATAGTTAAAAAATATATGGATGAAAGATGTCTCTGCTTACTAGATACCATCACATTTCTACCATCATAGGTTCTCAGGGTAACATACTTTTGCTGACAATCTACCACAACCCCATGCCTGGATAACCAATCCATGCCTAAATGAAATCATACTCCCTGAAAGGCATCTCAATCAGGTCATCAAGGAATTTCTCATCTTGAACCACAACCGGACTATCTCGGTGCACCCTGCTAACCACAATACTATGCCCTAAAGAATTTGTCACCAAAACATCAAATCCTAGGGACTCTGAATGCAAATCAGTCACAGATAAGATGGATACACTAATGTATGAATGAGTTTATCCAGGGTCTATCAAAGTAAGAACTGAAGTACCAAATAAAGAAAAAGTACTGGCAATAATGACTGAAGTATCAGGCTGCCTCTGCATCACATATAACCGCTGTGATGGCCCTGCCTCATTTGGTCTACCTCCTCTATGTCTAGACCCAGATCTACCAACCCTACCAAAACCTCTGCTACTATGACCTCCTCTAACACTGGGTTGAGAAGCTACAATATCTATCTGTCTATCCTCTGGTGGCTCTGGGCAATCTCTGAAGAAGTGATCCGGTGACCCACATCTATAACACACTGCTAGTCCACCTTTCTTCCAGTAGGCACCCCCATGTGCCCTACCACAATGGACACAGATATATGAAACTGGTCTCTGAACAACTGGGGGCGAAGCACTAGCCACTGAGACTGTAGGTCTCTATCTCTATCTCTGCTGTTGTACTAGCCTACCAGACTGCCTCTGGCTCCTACTGAATCTCAGAAAATATCCTCCTCGACCTCTCTTCATAGATGAAGACCCTACCTCACTCTGGGGTCTTCTAGCTCTGGTCTCCCATCCTTAGCAGCTGCTGCAAGACCCTGTGCTCTCTCAACACTCCTGGCAGCTTCAACCAACTGGGAAAAATTCTGATACAGGAAGCCTGCTATAATGCACATGATAGAGGGTCTCAGCCCCTTCTCAATCCTCTGACACCGGTCAATCTCATCAAAAATGATCCCACCAGCATACTGACTCAGCCAGGTAAACTCTATTTCATACTCCAACATTGTCTTGGTATCCTGCCTCAAACTCAAGAACTCAATCTTCTTTGCATCCTTATACTCCCTTTGAGTATACTTCTACTCAAACTCCCATAGGAAATCATCATAGAGCATGTGGAACCGTCTTCGACCAATCATTTGCATCGCTCTGCAAAAAAGATCTAGCATAATCAAACTTCTCCTCTGGAGTAACCTGCAGCTAGATGAACACTCTCTGGACTCTGCCTAGCCACTGCTATGCTACAGTAGGGTCTGTAGTACCAATAAATCCTCAAATCCAAACTTCCTCAACTTATCATATTTCCTCATCAGCAACTGTGGCTGTGGCTGCAGTGGAGACGGCTGCTGAACTGGAGCTTGCCTCAACAGCTCCACCATATGTTGTATCAAACCCGGCAAAATCATATCAACTGCTGGTCTCTTTGGCATAGGAGCAGGTGCCCCTCAAACAATCTTAGTTGTAGCTCCATCTCTACCCTCACCAGGAACCACACTTTCTACACTACCCTCTGTAGATTGATGCGTCTGAGATATCATAACTACCTATATCTGCAAACACAGCAGAAATTGCCACATCAGAGATCAGAAACTGTCAGTGCCAATGCATGTATAATATTTAAAACCATATTTAAAAATCTTTATTTTCTTTTTCTTATAACCCACCTAGGTTGAGAACCTCAAACCTAGGCTCTGATACCAACATAAATGTAACACCCTTATACCCTATACATGTATAATACATACACCCAACATATGTAATATACGAATATACGATACAAGAATACCACATCCCATTTTAATAAAATAAACCCTTACTTTTTGAAATTGTATAAACTTAAATCATTTAACTGATATAATGTAAATAATAGATAAAATATTACTTGCTAAAACACATACATAACTTCATTACCAAATGATTATCCAAAACATTTTTGATAGTTTGCGATATATACATATATATGCATCAAAATATAATATAAAATACATGAAGTCAAAATATACAAAAATATAAAATATGTACATGTTGGCAGTTTGTCTCTGTTCTTGATTTCCAACAATCAACTCTGCACTCAAGATCTCAAGCCTAGACTCGACTCGGTCTAGACGAACTCTCCGGCTCAACCAGATCTACCCTGTCACCTGTGCGATGAATCACAATCGCGCTAAGCCAAAAGCCTAGTAATACAAACTTTGATAACAATAAAGTTCAAATGCAATGCCAATGCACAATGCATAAGGATATTATATCTAATAATATTTATCTTAATATATTGCTCAATTGTTCCACAATTCATAATTCACAAAAAAACAAACACAAGCATGGGCCCAAAAGGAGCTAATATGCTATTTAAATCCTAGAGTTACTGCTTTGGTCCAAGATGACACCATGTGTCTAGCCCCGAAGGCAAATCATAATCACAATGAGGATAATCTCATATGTAACATCCCTACTAGGCTTCAAGGACTAGGCCCAGGGACTACTACATCATGTAACATCCCAACTAGACTTCAAAGACCAAGCCCAACCCACCTTCAAGGGACTGTTACATCTTAGGCATGCCGCCAAACACAAAACTCTGAAAATTGAATAACATACTAGGCACACAATTCTTTCATAATTCCATTATCAATATCTTTCTCATTTTCTCAAGATCAAGCTATGCACAATGCCTCAATTATTTCATTTATATCAATATAGCCATCACCAATGGCTTTACATACCATCTTTAATGTATAATAACAAATTGCATTACCCATATGTTTTGGGTCATTATCATATTTTACACATAGTTCACATTACATATAATGCATTTGTGACATTATACAAATCATAGCATATTACTCATGCAGCAACAATGTAGTAAGTAACTTAACACATTTTCCAACCAAATGTGTTAAGTCCAAATGTCATGAAAATATAAGCAATTATTCGAAGTTTGTACTTACCTCTAAAAGCAACAAAACAAGCTCAAACACCACTTTCAACCTCCTCTTCCAAGATATCCCTCAACACTTGGATTAGGTAACTCAAGTCTCTTCAAAGCCTAAACCAAATGTGATTATAAATAATCACTTAGTAACACACTTATAGGCATATACAAAACCTCTCAACACAAGGATAAGAAACACAAAGGAAAATAAGGAAAAGAACTATCTAGGGCAAAATCTACACATGACATGCTCAACAATACGGGCGTGTTAATGACCGTGCCTTAAACCCACAACAAGGGAGCTTTGACATGCTCAGTGACATGGGCGTGTTAATAATCGTGTCCTAAGCTCTGTATTACAGTAGATAAGACATGTCCAGAGACATGGGTGTGTCCTTGTCCATGCCAAAACTCCTACAACACAGTAGCTGTGACACGCTCAGTGACATAGGCGTGTCACTGCACGTGTCAATACTATAACATTACAGAAGTTGTGACACGCTCAGTGTCATGGGCATGTCACTTTATGTGTCACCAATACTAAAAATAGAATCATCGACATATCCAAAGGCATGGCCGTGTCAGGCCAAAATTTTGATATAACACATAATTGTCAAATCCAAAATTATCTTTCTTTACCCTTTTCCACTCTATTGAAACTCAACCAAATCCATCATTTTAACATAAAATACTTGTATATGCATCACAAAAACTCAATTAAAAGCAAAATACACAATTTAAAACCATGACTTCACAACTCAAAAATTACATAACCCAAAACTCTTATTCTCTTCACCAAACTTAACCATTTCTTCAATCCATCCCTAAATTCATAGTTAACTACTCAAAAGAAATTCATACATACCAATACCAACCATTAACGCATACTAAACCAAACATCCAATTCACACATATACAAACTTTCTTAGAAAATCAAGGAAACAAGTTGGAAACTTACCAAATATGGAGAAAATCGTTAAAACTCCAACTTGAACACTTGAAATCCTTTAATTACTTGAGCTTACAAGAAGAAAATTTCTCCTTTCCTTCAATGGAGATAGCCGGCCTTCAATGGAGAAAGAAGAAGAAAAAGATGATCACCCACTCATCTTTCTCCAAGTAACACTCTTTTAACCACACAAATATCCCACTTTCACTCTCCACCAAGTAAAATATATATATATATATATTACTTAATTTAATATAAAAAAACATCTACCACTAATAACATAATTAATGTTTCAATAATTTAAAATAACATTTGACCAAGTTAAAATGTTGACTTGTATATATTATGGATATCTACATATATATATATCATATACACATTTTACTTTTTCACTTAAATATATATATACTTTTAAATTATTTATTTAATTTTCAAAAATTAAAATTTTTAAATTTTTGTGATATTACAATTTAAGAAAAGGAACTTTGACACCATCAACTTCATGAGCAGGAGGTTTTCATTCATTTTCAACAAAATCTCAAAGCTCAATTCCTTCACTATCTAAGAACAAAAACATCTTGTATTTCCAATAGGAGTAATCCATTCCATTTAAGTAAGGTCTAAGGGATGAATTTAGGTTTCCATGTGTGAAGTTGTTTGTTGATGAAATGGTTGCACTTCTATGCTTAGCTCGGTTGTTCCACCGCACTACTTTTAGCTTGTCAGTTCAGTTTTCATAGCTCTGCAATTCTATATTTAGCTTGGCGCTCTCTATGTCTTTTCGGTTCTCTACTCGGCACATGAGTATATTTGTTTGGTTTTTCTTCGCTCAGACAGATCTGTATGACAGTTTTATTTTGCGCTTATGCTATATTTATGTAGTCGCTCAGTCTATAGTTCGGGTGGTCACACAAAGCTGCTCGTATCCTAACTCTGCAAAGTAGACTTGTTTGAAATCATTAGTTCTTTATCAATTTTTTTTTCAATGATCAAAATAGAGTTTGATTGTCCATCAATCTCAACAATTTTAGTAAACCACTAATATTAAAATTAAATCAAACATCCCCTAATACTTTTTGACAAAAGTAGAGTTTGATATTAGAGCGTTTGAGAATTGATAGTAAGGTTTGTCAACAATCTAATGCCCTTTCAAAAATTAATACAAAGTATGTAAGTATTTTTTATATTGTTTTCTACCCTTTCATAGATATATCAAACCACAAAAAATTTATTAAAAGAAATATAGAAACATCTAAGAAATACCCTTTTATCTTGTAACACCATCTCAAGAGAGAATGCATTATTTGGATTATCCATTCTAGAACTTGCTACAATGGCACCATACACACTTTCAAATTCCACTGCATTTTAGCTTCCTTCACCTCATTAATGAAATCAATAAATAAAGCCATGAATTTCTATTGTTGAATAAGAATTTCTACGGTTGAGTAAGGATTTTTTTTTGTTTTTTTTTTTATATTTTAAACTAGAGTTTACATTTTAACAAAAGTTTATACATAAATCCCTTAAATTGATATAGATATTAATTCTTAATTTAATTTAAATTAAAAAATTCTTTTGTTTAAAATTCAATGTAATCTTATCTTATTAGGTTTTTTTAATTTTTTTAATTTAATTCTTTTATTCTTATTTAATTCTTATATTTAACTATAAAAAATCCCTCACTCAACCATAGATAAATATAAGAATTAAATTAGAATAAAAGAATTAACTAAAAGAATTTTAAAAACATAATCAGATAAGATTAGGTAGTGTTACGCTAAAAAAGGAAAATGATCTTTATTTAATTCCCATTTCACACCTTCATCCATCTAACATGTAGAACCTTTAGACATATAATCTCATTTATTGCTTTTCTTTGTGTACCAATAAAAATATTTCTTATTTCCTATTTCCTATTGTAAAAATGTTTCCTATTTCCTATGTAAATCATTCCCAATTTAGTTCTAATCCTTCTTGACTCCCAGCTTTTCCTCAAGCAGATGGCAGATTGTTTTGTGATTACATTATACATTTTCTTCCCTCCACCACTTTCAGTTAAGTGAATAGCAAGGGATTCAGGTTCCATGGTCACCAAACTTCATGTTAATCCTAATCATAATAGTCTGTCATATCGAAAGAACCTCTTTAGTTGAGATATTTAGCACAAAGTTGCAACTCCGGGAATAGAATGGAGAAAGAACTTTATCTCCTTGTTTATTGACTCTCTTCCTTTGGATATATGTTCAAAGGATCTACATTCCTATTTCAGCAAGTATGGCAAGGTTTATGATGCTTATGTGCCTAAGAAACTCAAAAGTAACGCAAGCACAAGATACAACTTTTTCTTATTCAAGTCTTATAATGAAGCAGAAAGGGCCATTTTTGGAGCTAACAGATCTTTCTACAAACAAGGCAGAATTTTGGTCAAGTTTGTAGACACACACCAGTTGCTTCTTGACAGAAATACTTATGATAATCCTAGATTCTACAAAGATTCTACTGCTACTGTGGGTTTCAGAGATCATAAGCCATCTTATGTTGATATTGTGATGAATGATAAGTCAAATAGGAATGTTTTAAGGGCTATGAGCAAGGATAATCCTATCTTATCCTAACCTCCAAGAATTGCGATAATTCTTGGCTTAATGTTGCCTTGGTTGGAGAAGTTATTGCTGTAGATCACCTCCTTCATCTTCAAGACTTTTTCAACAAGAGTTGCACCATGAGATGTAATTTGGTAGCCTTGGGTAGTAAGTCAGTGCTGCTAATTTTTGAAAGCAGTCAAGATATGGAAGAGTTTCTTAAGAATGACCAAGCTTGGTTTTTAGAAAGTTTTAGCACTGTTAAAAGATGGGAAAAAGAGTTTGTAGCCTCAGAAAGACTCACATGGCTATGTTTTGTTCATATTCCCATTCATGCCTAGGATGTTAAGTTTTTATCTTTGATTACCAAAAAAAATGGGGTTCTCTCATAATGATGTACGATGAGACCAGTAAAAAAAAAGGTTCGACTGTGCTAGAGTCCTTATTGACACCAACAAAGACTACATTGCTAAAACAATTCCTCTCTTTATTGATGGGGTTCTATTTCACATTAAGGTTTATGAGGAGCAAGGTCCAGTAGCCAACATTATAATAGCGAAGCAAGTCACAGTTGCTTCTACTAATCTATCTCCATCAAAACCTCCCAACGTCCAGTGTGGCAAGTGAGCAGCACTAAATACTACATACCATAGTTCAGAACAATGAGCATGCACAAAATATTCCTGACAAGTGGAATGCATTATCTAGAACTTCTCAGCCAATTTCCACCACCAAAGAGTCGCCTGGACCAAAGAACCACTTGTAGACTCTTAATTTTGTCTTGGATTAAATTTGGACCCAATTAAAAGGGACAAATTAGATTTAAGAAGTCTAAACCTAGTCTGGTACAATTTTATAAGCTTAAACCTAGTCTTATTAAATTTTCAAAAGCTTAAATTAAGTCCACTCCAATTTTAAAATCCCAAACTAAGTCCAGTTTAATTTTAAAAGCCCAAACTATAGATGGATCAACTTTAAAAGACCAAACTAAGGAAAGTCCAATTTTAAAAGCACAAATCAAGTATATACCCAATCAAAAGGCAAAACAAACTCTAATCCGATTAAAAAGCTAAACTGACTCAAAAATCATGAGAATTAGCCATGGCAAATTCATTATGAGCCATGCTCATAACGAATTTGCCATGGCAAATTCACTATGATCATTTGCTCATAGCGAATTGGCAAGTTTGCCATGCCAGGGCCCAATTCGCATAATTTAGCTGCTTAAATATCCTAAATCTAATTAAACTCAGATTAATTCGAATAAAAAGAGGATTTTCTAATACGATTGGGACTGTGTAACTAAGATGAAGCCGGATTATTACCCTAATGTTGCCTATAAAAAGGCAATTAACAGAAGCCACATGGGGGATGAAAAACAAGTGACAGAGAGCAATTGACAGCTGAAAATTAGGAAAAGCAAAGCATAGAAATAAAACAATTACAATTAATAGAAAGCAATTAAAAGCAAAAGAGAGATAAAAGAAAAAAACAAAAGCTAGAGACAGTAGCCAAGATTCCACTAATCCAGACCCGCCCAAACCATCCAAAGCTAAAGGAATTATGTGGTTATCCAGTAAGGCTTAGTTCAGATATTGACTTTCACATCGCAAAACCAACAACATAGGTATGGTTTATATTATTTGATTCTATTGATTATCTTTATTATGTAATCATGTAGAGTTTTCAGTTTTTTTTCATTTATTAAGTTGATTTTGCTCAAAATCATAATATCATCCAGTAAACCCTAATTTACATTCTAGAACCCTAGTTTACATTATAAAATCTTAGTTTGCATATCAAAACCTAGTTTGCATGTTTTAATCTTGGTTTTCTGATGGAACCCTAATTTTGTTTAATCCTTAATATATTGTTAATTGTTTATGATGGATGATATGATAATGGATGATTGAATTGTATGTACTTATTATTGTTTGGATTTTGAGAAAGATGTAAAAGGCATGTTTCCACTTTGAGAGTGCCTTATTTGTTTTACTTGTGTAATTTAATTTCTTTTGCAGATCTTGAAGTATTGTAAAGGACATGTTTCCACCAATTGGTGGGTGCCCTTTTTTTTATTATTTGTATGGAAATTGAGATGTTGTAAGGGCATTTTTCCTTCTTTTTATTGATGCCCAATTTGTTTGGCTATTTGATTTATATGATGAATGTTTATTTGCTTTAATTGCTTATAATATGAATGATATTATAATAAAATAAGAATCTAATAATATTCAGACCTGAAAAGCAGGCCAGTTCCAATAAATCGGGCGTTATGGGGGTGTTGGGGATTCCTTAGGAATTAATTCATCCACCCTTTCTATCTTCCCAGCCCAACCGGATGGCGACTTCAATTCTCTGGGTTTAAATTTGTGTTCTCTAAGGCCTAGAACCTAATAGTGTCGAAGTTGCAAGAATCATTCCACAAGGAATGGGGGGCAAAAATCCCCGCACTAATGAACCGGGCGTTATAGGAGTGCTGGGTCATTCTCACCTTCTCCATGCGTACTCAACTTTCTGAAACCAATAGGGGGTTGGAGATTCCTTAGGAATCGAGTCATCCACTCCTTTCTATCTTCCCAACATGACTAGGTGGTGACTCAAATTCTCCAAGTTTAAGCCCATGTTCTCTAAGGCACATAACCTAACAGTGCCAAAGTCACAAGAACCATTCCACCAAAAGTGGAGGTAAAAATCCCCACTCACGGTGGTGACTCCACTAGGGATAAGTGAAGTTAATTATGTTGGTCTTTATATTATTCTATTCTTTATTATTATGATATTATTCATTGCATCATTTAGATTGCATTGTGTGTGTGAGTTTGGATGCCCTGTAGAACCTGTATTATATGTATGCGAGTGATATCATACTTTCATTCAAGGTATAGAGATTGAGCATTGCATAACCACTCATAGCCTTGTACCTTTTGGTATATACTTACAATGGTAACCAAAACCTTCTTACCCTAAAGATTAAAACCCATATAGTTGGCCTAGTAATTTTTCTTAAGTTTACTCTAAATGCTTGTTGTTTGACTATGATTGACATATCTTGGCTAGAATAATGACTCATTTGGTTTGTTTTTTCCTAATATGATCTAATTATGGTGTAACTTCAAAATTATTTTATGGTATAAAAGTTCTTAAGCCCAAAGCACAAAATCATTTATGAGCCAAAAGTTTTTTTAAGCCTAAAGCCTAAAATCATTTTTAAAACTTTTTTTAAATCTTTTTAACAAAACTTGGTCAACAATTGCTTTCTTGTGGCCCAAGTTTGACGTCCAAAATTGATTTTTAAAATAAAATTTTACAATGGGCTGTGAAATATTTCTAAACAAGGGCCCAAAACCATTTATCAAAATCAATCTTTTATCGGGCTTTGAAAATCAAAACTCTTTTTCCAGTGGACCAAAATTTTTGAAATAGGATTTCAATTAGATTAGGTCAATTATGGAATATTGGAATCAATTGTGAGACTTATTTATACCAAGACATGTTAATTATGGGCTTATTTGTGGCATGGACCATTAGTTGCTTTTCCATGTAAGATGTTTATTTATAATAAATCTATTAATTTAGTTTTAATCCAAGACATGGCAGAAAATGCCGTTTGAATGTTTCAATGGACCTAAAGGATTAGGGCTTAATTAGTGGAAATTATCATAATTATATTTTGAAAATACAACTATTAGTTAATTTGTCTGAGTGGATATTTCGAAAATAAAACATCCCATGTTGATGTTATATTGACCATATGCCTAGGTAAAGAGACTCGCCACTCATGTGTGGAAGATATAAAGTTGGAAGGGATACCCTAACTCTATTTGCTTATTTGTTTGCTACACATGCATACATGCATTACATTACATTAGCATTAATCCTTTCTGGCTTACAGACCTAGAGTATGACAGTTCAAGGGCTTATGACAATCCCTCCTATGACTTAGAATCCAATAAGAATTCAGTCAGTTTGACATCAAAAGCAATGGAACCTGAGCATATTCAGAGGATGGTAAATGATGTCCTTAACTCCATGATGGAAGAAACAAAGGGGGCTAGGCTGAGACCGTGAGGTATCACTGTTGGAGAATAACAATGCTAAAGTATCTGCTAGTAATAAGAAGCCAAATGATAAAAGATAGACTAAGGTAGTCGAAGTGGCCATTGATGAAGACAGGGAAGTAATGAATGATTATGACTGGGACCAATAATTTCAAGACCAACATGATAAGAAGAAATAAAGGAAGGTGGAGAAGAATGAATCTGCTGATGTTGAAAAGATGATTAGTGACTTGGAAAAGAAGTTTAAAAAGATAATGAAGACGGGAGAGATGTTAGAGGTAGACAAATTATTTGAATATGATAAAGCAATTATTTACAAATTCAAGATGCCTCCATTTGCAAAGTTTGATGGAACTGGATATCTCCACTTGTATGTCAAGTAGTACATCACTGCTATACAGTCTGCTAAAGCTACTGAGGCTTAAACCCTAAGGTATTTCATGCTTTCTTTGGATTCTGTTATGTAAAATTGGTTCAATACCTTATAGGGAAATACCCAAAATACTGGGATTAGTTGTACAAGGCCTTAATCCAACAGTAAGGGTGCAATGTCAAGCTATAAGTGACCTTAATGGGATAGAAACTATCAGGCAAAAGAAGAATGAGAATTTTATTTATTATGTGAAAATGTAGAGAAACAAGGCTGCTCTTCTCAAAAAGAGACCTAATGAATCTGACTAGATTAAAATGATAGTGAGAGGTGTCTTGCCCAACCTCCGTGAACAGCTATCTCTATCTCATACTCTTATTTGAGATTTCAAAGATTTTCTCCAAGCTAGCTAACAGATAGAAGAGTGGGAAAGGGAGAATAATCATTTTTCTAGGATAAGGAATGAGAAGGGAAATTACAAATCAAGTGGTCAAAGTGCACAAAAAGCGGTGGATGTCAATGCAACTACTGGCCAAGAGAATAAGAGGCAATTTTTAGAGTTAGGGAGTTATATTAGGTTTTCAATAAGCTATAGAAGCAAGGGCTATTATAGTCACTGGCTCCCCAACCGTTGCCTAATCCTCTACCACTAAACTTTGATACCAATGCATTCTGTTAATTCCATCAAACACAGTGACATGAAATAGACTAGTGTTTTAGGTTGAGATATGAGATTCAAGATCTGATTGATAGTGGTAAGTTGCCTAAGCCTAACAAACCCAACATGAAGAACAATCCTTTGCCTAAGTTTTGAAGGGTACCTCCACCGGCAACCTTCATGATGGGGGAAGATTGAGAGTATATAAAGGAAGAAGAAAATCCATTCAATAAACTTCCTTTTGCTTAGTTATTGCCTGTCTTATTTTTCTTTCTTTAGTATTTCTTTCTAACAATTATGTTTTTCAAATTAAGATTATTTAAATAAATTACTTTTGTTGAATTTATAATTTTATTGGTTTTTGACATTCCAATGCTCAACCAATGACGAATCTAGCTTGATATTTATAAATTATAATATATATGTATCATGATTTGAATGACATTAGTAGGTGAGGGGTTTTTTCTATAGCATTGAGTTGTGTATGCTTACTTAGAGAGGGCTCCTATATAATTACATATGTCTAGGTCCTAGTCAATCTTAAAATATGCTTTGACGAACTTTCGAGGTGAAATCAAATTATGCTTATTTAAGAGAGAAATGATCTAGGCATTGTTTGGTAAGCCAACAACTAGTATCAACCCTATTGATATCAATCCTTAGTTTGTCCTTTTGAGCCTTCATGAGATTTTAGCTTGTTTTTTATTAGCTTGTAAATCCTGATAACCTACCCTGAGCTGGTGTGAAACTTATGACAAGTCTAATGATCAATGAGCTCAAAGACAAGGATATTTAGTCAAGACAATAAGGATAGTTGAAGTTTACATGAACTAGGCCAAATTTCTCAAATCTATTTCATTTTTAAGGTGGCATCAGTGAAACAAAAGGATCCAACTTCATTGAAGCAGATGCATGCTACTCTATAGTCAGAAGCATAGGAAAGTAGGAACAAGAAGACTCTTTTAGAACTAGGACCCAAAAAATCAAGATAAAAAGATGAAGAAAGGAAGTAGCTAGCTAGGTTGAAAACCCGAAAGGGCGACCGAGGCAAAAATTAGAGTAGCTCTCTAGTTTTGAAAACTTAAAAGAGTTGTTCAAGAAAAAGAGCCAGCATAATTCTTATTGCCTGAAGCAGTAGAAGATTTCCACTAAGTCTATGAGATGAGTTTGACTTGAATTGATCTAGCTCAACCAAAGACTTAGCTAAAATTAGAGAAATAAGAGAAAGAAATTCTTTCATTTGGTTCTCAATGCCCAACGCAACTCTAAGTCAGTAATCTTAAAAGTCCTAGACTTGATAATCCAAAAGGGGGAAAAGCACAGAATGATGAAATGTCATGTCCAAAAAAAAGGTCCTGAGTTTTTAGGTTTGTCCTAGTTAGATCAGATCAAAAATTCTGCCAATAAGATGGAAGAATATTCAAGCTCGATCTTTTTATGAAACAAGATAACAAAATGCCCAGAGTTTAAGAATGCTCCCAGCTGCCTATGGCTCCAACAGAAAGTTTATAGTGCGAAAATCTGTTAACAGTATCACGTCATCTCTATTTTAAAAAAAGGCCTTCGCTTAACCCATGTCCCTTACTGACCCCATTTTAAGCCTGTTAAAGACCTATTGATCTCTCTTGTTAGGTAAAGTCTATTAGTGGAGATTGTTTGAATAAGCATGCATATGAGATAGACAATATTTAAACTCAGTGATACTTTGGGCCAAGGAATGTGTATGTGCCTATCTGAAGTACAACATCTCTTACTCAAATAGAAATGATTCCCAAGTTTAGTATGGTAACTAGGGTTATGATGTTATAGATGTGTTAATTTGAAAGACCAAGCCCTAAGGTATATGTGAGCGGGGATTTTCACCCCCACTCCCAGTGGAATGGTTCTTGCAACTTCGACACTGTTTAGGCTCGGGGCCTTAGAGAACACGGACCTAGGTCCAGAGAAAATGGAGTCGCCACCTGGACGGGCCGGGAAAAAGAAAGGGGTGGATGACTTTATTCCTAAGGAATCCCTAACCTCCTAATGGGTTCGAAAAGTTGGGTACGTGTGGGGAAGGTGAGAAATGGCCCAGTACCCCCACAACGCCCGGTTCATTGGAACCGGCATCCTTTACAGGTCTTAATATTATAAAATTCTTAAATATAACAACATTATCCATATTACACACAATAATTAAAATAAATCATCGATATATTGAAAATCAAAACAATGTCCAAGAAAAACAAATAAATGGAAACCCATCCAAAGATTGAAACATGCCCTTACATAATCCATGCCTAAATAGGACACCCACCGAAAAGTAGAAACATGTCCTTTACATTGGTTCTAAAATAGAAAAACAATTTAAATTACATGATATTTAACTAATAAGGTACCCACCAAGTGGAAACATACCTCTTACAACATTTGGAAATCTAAATAAATCGATAAAAGTAAATAACCATTCATCATAAATAAATCATTCATCAAAGGTATTAAACATCAATAGAAAGTAAACATCCATCCATGATAAATTAAATAAACTAAGCATTAAACTTAAATAAATTAAAGCATATAAAATAAATCAAAGCATATAATAGACTACATAATCAAATGTAAAAGTAAATAAAGCAAATAAAGATTCAAATTAGGGCTACTGTTTTTATTTAAGTTTTTTTATTTAATGTGTTTAGGGTTTTGAAATTCATGGGTTTAAGCTATTGTGAGTTTTAAAGGAATTGAAATGGATTAAAGTTTTATAATTTAAGAGGTTGATAAAATTATTTGATTAACCAAATTAGTGTTTGAGAAGTGAAATCATGAAACTAGGGTTTGGGCACTTCAAAACATTAAGTTTATTATTATTAGCTACTTATGGTGTTGAATTTTAGGTTTACAAGATTTTAAGGTTTAAAGGATTAGGGTTTAGAAAAATTAGGGTTTAAGGTTTTAAGGGAGTTAGGGTTTAAGAAAACTTTAGGGTTTAGGCTAGCTAGTTTAGGGTTTACTGTTTTGTTTTAAAGTTGAATTAGGGTTTTAGAATTTTAGAATTAGGGTTTCGGAGAATGCATTAGATTTTAGAATTTGGAGAAACAATTGATAATTTTATGAAGCTTTATGAAAATAAACAAAATTATTTAAGGTTTATAGAAATAGAAAAGATATTTTTTTAGGGTTTTTAGAAAGAAACAGATTCAATTTAGGGTTTTGAAAATTTGGAAAGAAAATTAGGGTTTTGAGATTTTGAAGAAACAAAAATAACAATTTTAAGATTTTTGGAAAACAAAGAAACGAATTAAGGTTTTTAAGCTTTAGAAAAGGTAAATTAAGGTTCTAGGGTTTTTAAAATCAAAAGAAAGAGTTTAATGATTCAAGCTACTGTAAAGGAGAAAGAATTTGATATTCATACCTTCGTTTGTTGGTTCCACCAAAAATTACTTCTTGGATGAATAAGAACAAAGACAAGCTTTGCTGCCTTTGATGGATTGAATTGCTTGTTTGCTCTCTCAAAAGTCCCCTTGATTTCACTGCCAGAAGGAACTTTTAAAATCTGATTTCCTTTTAAGGTTTTCCTCCTCAATTTCGGTCTCAATTTCCCCCTCCCCTTTCTGTGTTGTTTTAGTCCTTATTTATAGAAGATTTTTATGATTAATTTTAGTTATTCAAGGAATCTAACATTTATTA
Organism: Garcia nutans; assembly: GCA_947685225.1. Classification (NCBI taxonomy): domain Eukaryota; kingdom Viridiplantae; phylum Streptophyta; class Magnoliopsida; order Malpighiales; family Euphorbiaceae; genus Garcia; species Garcia nutans. The sequence continues at coordinate 35,823,496 of CANTUV010000013.1, forward strand.
AGAAAAGAAAACCGAAACTTATTTGTATTTGGTTTCGAAAAAATTTGCATTTTAAATTTCGCTGGAAAAAAAAACTGCTGTGAAAAAATTGTGCTGGCGAAAAAAAACTGCTGCGGAAAAAATACGCTGGCGAAAAATGTACAAGCACATTTCATTTATAAATACATCACCGAATTCTAATGTACAAGCACATTTACATACTTATTGGCTCAATTCTCCTATACAATTTTCATTATCCACAACAACACACATTTATACATATAAAGAAATCACAAACACACACATGGGCCCAAAAGTCCTTATATAATGGTCTAGTTCTAGAAATATTGTCTTAGCCTATTTCATTCATCTGTGACACCAGTATGTCTCACCCGAAGGTGTAATAAATCTGTGATACCAGCGAGTCTCAACTGAAGGCGTAATAAATTTGTGATGTCAACGTGTCTCACCCGAAGGCTTAATAATATCCAACAGTAATATTCCAGAACTAGACTCTATATAAGGTAATTATGCGAAAACCTTTCTCATATTCCATTTTTCCCTTGTTTTTCCACATTTCATATATGTATATATTTTTAAATTCTTTGCTTATTTCAACATCATCATCACATATAATAAAAATGTGGCTTACTTCCACATTTTAGTGCAAAATTAGAACTTTTCATAACTCGCACATATCGTCACATTACTTAGCAAAATATGACCTATGTTCACATTATTATCACAATTCATTTCATATACCTAGTTTGTGTAACATCCCCTGACAATTCTCATTAGAATTATCAGAGAATGTTATTCGATATACTGTCAGTACTCCAATCAATTCATTTATAAAGTTCTATTCCAACTAACAAAAATTTGCAAATAATAATACAATATGTATAATACAACACCTATAAATCCAACATTTAAACCAATCTTCAATATCTCCAATAATCAAAATACTAATTATAAATCATATAACTATTATAAGTTTGTCAAATTCAAAAAATATATAATACATTGCTTTATTTGATAGTCATTCACTAGAATCTCAAACTTTATCCTCTAAATATATATATATATTCCTTTCATGTTTACAAATTTGTATAATTTCTCAAATAGCCAAACTAAATTTTACATATAAATTTCATAACTTATGAGTACAATATATAAAAGATATCTATATGTACTATAGATAGTTTCCTGAGATCCTTAATTTCACTTCTTAACTTGCTCTGATGACCTGATATCTGCGTGTCAGAAAATAATTCTAACATACTAAGCAAAGCTTAGTGGTGCTTGTATAAACATATTTTGTCATTTAATATTAAAGAAAAATACTTATGAAAATATAGTAATAATACTCAGTTTTAGTAAACATTACAATATTTTAAATGTTTTTAATAACAAACCAACATAATATTTTGATTACACAAAATAATAACTTTAACTCTATAAAAGTTATCATGCTACACTACACTTTTGGTATTGCAACTTTTCTCTTTTTGAATCATTTTATTAAAGATTTAATTTTTCATTTGTTAACATTGCTCATATTACACTTATTTATTTTTCAGTAAGCCTTACTTTTCAGTTTCATATATATGATAATTTCATTCAATCTATAATTTGTAGCACTTAAATTTAGTACTATATTTTGGAGCACTTTGTATCTTACATTATTATATACACTTTCAATCATTATAAAACTTAGAAAGTTATTAATCAATTCAATAACTTGAGAATAACATTTCTATTTCATGCATTAGAACTTTCACTTATAAACCTTAATATATACATTACCAATCACTTTTATATTGTAACACAGTAAGTCGATTTCAAGTAATTGAATTATATTATTATTTTGCATTTCTTCCATTATTCATAACATCATATTCACATATATTTTCAATTTAGATAACTTCATTAAATATGCCCATACATACTGAACTCATATCATAGGTTTGGATAACATGTTAGTGTAGCAATTTTAATGCCAAATCTCAAGAATGTATAATGACAACTATGTCCACTGTCACTGATGACACAATGTGTCCATTAATGGCATGAGGTGCCCACTATCAATTTTGTTATCCTTCCTCTAGTTAGCCATTCAATCCAAAGAGAGATCTAAAATCAGTATGATTTGGGCAATTCATTTATTTTAATTAACATTTAATTATGTATATCACTTCAATGGAACAATTCTTTGATCAACACTTGGTATGACAAAATTTATCATATATTCAAATTTTATTTCACTGCTTGATAGGGATGATTTCAAAAATTCTTTACACTTTAAGGCCTTATAGTTATTTAGGCCGAAATAAGGGATCAAACACAAGAAAAAGAGCCATTTTAGACAAATTTCTTCAAGTGACATGCCCAATGACATGGGCGTGTCATTTATTTTGTAATTCAACAACTATGACACACCCACTGACATGGGCGTGTCACTGGCAATGTCAGGCAAAAATTCTGCATTTCGCACACTTAACCATTTTAATATATTCAAAACTTATGATAAAAATGAATCAAATCTAATTTTTTTTAACATAAAAAGAGTCTACATCTAATACCTTACTCAAACTTCAATTAATCAAGCTTTCAATCATCACTTATGGCTAAACAACATCAATCTACGAATTCTTATAAAGATTGAATTATGAATCATACTCACAACATATAAGTTCTTTTGATCCATTTTTCACTCTTCAATCCATTTAATCAATATTTTCAAGAAATAATTCAATATAATTGACTCAATCAATCAATTCAAACATTCAAACTCATAGAAATTCAAATATTTGCAAATTAAAATACATAAGCACATACCTTTTTCAATTTCTCTCTTCTTCTCTCTTTTCCCTCTTTTTCTTTGATCACTTGCTAATAATCTCACATTTTCTAGATGATTCTTTTAAAAATTTATAATTATATGTAATCTACTCTCAATTTTATTTGATTTGAAGAAAGGAAGATGAAGAAAATAAGAAAGATGGTAGAGGTGATGGTGTTTGGCGTAGAAGATGGGAGAAAGGAGAAAAAGACTCTACACACACACACACACATGTCCACACACACACACACACATATATATATATATAATATTTAATCTAGTGTGACCAATTTCATTTTAACTATGATGCACCCTCTTCTTATCCTTTAATTCTAATTCGATATTTAGTCTCGTAAAACTATAAAAAAAAATAAATTTTCAGTAAATTTTGAGATATACTAATCTCTATTCTCTGCTTATAGCATTTATCAACATTACTTTTATTACTATACACTATCAATTTTTCAATATTAGTTAAAAAGTTAACTATTTAAAATCTTGACCATTACAATTCCCCCCCACTAAAGAAATTTCATCCTTGAAATTTACATGTTATGGCAATAAGCCATTTAATTCATAACTAATATCAAATCTCACATAAAATTAATTATTTTATTAATTTATATAACTTTTATTTATGTCTGATATAAATCAATGTAACACTTTCAGAATAATCTTATTATAGAACTGCAGAAGATTCGGTTCTATGCACTTACATTGTTCAAGTTCAATTCAATAATTGCCTTTAATTCTCTTTAGATTTTTTTTATATATAATTTGTATCATTACATTCCACTGTTATAGATATATATCTCTTTCTTTTCCTCATATACTGAACTTTAAATCCTAGTTCTGAATAGCGGGTCACTGATAGCAAGTAAATGCCCACTGTATCAATATGGCCAAAGGCTCCACTATGGCATGAATGCCCACTGTATATGATGACACAGAGTGTCCACTGAGAGAAAGGGACCAAAGGTCCTCTATGACACAAAGCGTCCACTGATAGCATAGATGTCAATATCACTGGGACATATATAAAAAAATATCCTCTATGGCACAGAGTGCCCACTTTCAATATGGGACATAAATGTCTTTTACATAGAGTGCCCACTTTCAATATGGCATAAAATGTCCACTATCACTTTGAACATTTACCTTTTAGCTAATTCGAAAACTAGATTTAACATCAATATAATCGATCAATACATTTATTTCATTGTTGCAAATTATTGGCAATTATAATATCTTTTGGAATATAACACTTTCTCTTTGAAGTGTTTGTTTATTACTGTGAATTTATAAGATATGAGCAATTATTTCAAACACATTTATCATATGAACATATGTACACATTATATTTATTTTCGATTAGTTCAACTAATTTTATTTATTCATCAATCTTTATCTTTCAAATCATTTCCGTGTTTCCACTATAATAATGAAATCTAAATAGATTTTCACTCTTACTTGTTTAATTCTTTTCATAGCATTTTAAGAATTCACAACTATTCTCTCACTTTAAGAGTATATATACATATATAATGTATTCACTATATTTAATACACACACTCACATACACACACACACACACACACATATATATATATATAACTTGATTCACAATACATTATTTTGCTAGAAGGGTTAAATTACCTACAAATCTCACTATATTCTTTCCTTTTCACTTTATCAATTCCTTTCTTTCTATTGTAATCAATTAATATCAGTTAACTCTTTAGCACTTCTATATATAATCTATAACTTGTCTTTAACCACCAAATAATGTTACTATCATGTATTTCATAAGTACATAATATGTAAATCTCACATTCTTACTTTCATTACTCAATCAATTTGAATATACACCTCTTTGTTTTCTTTATCTTGCTCTTCAAACTATTTAAAATCATCAATGATTCATCAATATATCATTTTTCTCACCTTGCTTTGTAAATTATCTTATTTCTTTATGAATAATATGAAATCCACTAATCACTTGTAATCATATTTTATCTCTTCTCTAATCTTACACTTATTTTAAATATCCAATTACATTTATCCATAATTTCCTCAAGTTTTCTTCACACCTAAGTTTCATCATTTAATGGATTGATTTCATTTCAATCTTATAAGCAATCTTTCGTCAATTATAACTATTTTCCAGATGTATTCAATAATTCACTACTAATTCCACCCATAAACCCTACTTTGTGAAGGTATAAGAAGGTAGAAATATGCATAAGCAAATGCATGATTGTACAAGTGATCATGCACAACATTGCTTGAATTATTTTTAAAGTTTTGAAGAATAGAACTATGCATAGTCAGATGCATGACCATGCAAATGGTCATACACATCTATACTGAAATCTCCTTTCAAAGTTTTAAGGACACAAGTATATACATGACCATATGAATGATCATACACCTCACTATTAGGATTTCTTTTCAAAGTTTGAAGAATAGAAATTTACACAAGCATACGCATGACTATACAAATCATCTTGCGTATATCTGCTAGAATTTTTTTTCATGATTTAATCAATAAGTTATTAATAATGCAACTCAAAAAAATTGAGGAAACATGATCCAACAACTCTTCAAAGCATAATCAAATTCAAATCCAAACTTTCATAACCCTAAAATCTTTTAAAACCTTATTTTCTTCCACAATCTTATATCAAGTCATAAATGATTCAATGATGGATTTAATCATTGTTTTAGTTAATAATCTATAAATACACATTTACATATTGTAAGAATAACTTTACTATCATAGAAGTAAAATTTTATACTCATATTTTTCACAATTATTCGATACACCATATTTTTCACAAGTAATGGTGTTTTATCAATTCACAAATCTCTTTTCATAATAAAAATCAAGATCAATTCAATAAATAGAAAAATAAGTATTATACAAGCACTAACCTCTTTAAAAATACTCTTCCATCCCTTTTCCTTTCAATCTTTTGTTTTGAAGATGTTTTAGAAGACAATAGAAGACACTAGAAATTTTTAAATAGGCTTTAGGACTTTTATCCAATATACTCACTTATACAATACTTTGGATGCATTTACTTTCTTTAATTAACTTTCACTTCAATTTTTAACACCGAAACATTATATAAACAATTACTTTAGACACTTTAAAACATTGTTATCCATATTTCACATCTAAATTACAGCTCGAATTCATTTCGAGCTATAAGGGTATTTTCATAATTTCTTACCTCTTCGAAATCATTTCCAAACATACGGATATTATCCATACTCGGATTTAATGTTACTCTTATTAAAGCTTATTTAAACCTTATCACTATCAGTTCCAAATACTCAAGCTACACATAACATCATAATCACTCCAATTTACACTCATATATTCACTTAGTGCAGAAAATCAATACTTAAAATTTTAGAGCATAACAATTTTCATTCTCGAAATTTATCTATCTGTTATAATTCATTCCTCAGATTCCAATAAATTATTACACTTCCACTGTGTTATTTTGATACATCTCTTTAACTACTCATATCTTGTTTTCTTTTCACATCCTTCTTTTTCACAAATAGGTCTGATGCACTCCAAACAATACACTATAAATTCTCAATCAATTCTTAGAAAACATTCTACCACCATAAACATATAAAATATCAATTGTATCAAAACACGTATCCACTTATTTGATTCACATAACTTAGACAATTGCATTTCACTTCTCCCATAACTCTACATGCTAGAAATGCCTAAACCACGCTTTGATACCACTAAAAGTAACATCCGCTGACAATTCACAATAGAACTATCAGAGAATGTTATTCGATATACTGTCAGTACTCCAATCAATTCATTTATAAAATTCTCTTCCAACTAACAAAAATTTTCAAATAATAATACAATATGCATAATACAATACTTATAAATTCAACATTTAAACCAATCTCCAATATCTCCAATAATCTAAATACTAATTATAAATCATATAACTATTATGAGTTTGTCAAATTCAATAAATATATAATACATTGATTTATTTGATAATCATTCACTAGAATCTCAAACTTTATCCTCTACATATATATATTCCTTTCATGTTTACAAATTTGTATAATTTCTCAAATAGCCAAACTAAATTTTACATATAAATTTCATAACTTATGAGTACAATATATAAAAGATATCTATATGTACTATAGATAGTTTCCTGAGATCCTTAATTTCACTTCTTAACTTGCTCCGATGATCTGATACCTGCGTGTCAGAAAATAATTCTAACATGCAAAGCAAAGCTTAGTGGTGCTTGTATAAACATATTTTGTCACTTAATATTAAAGAAAAATACTTATGAAAATATAGTAATAATACTCAGTTTTAGTAAACATTACAATATTTTTAATGTTTTTAATAATAAATCAACATAATATTTTGATTACACAAAATAATAACTTTAACTCTATAAAAGTTATCATGCTACACTACACTTTTGGTATTGCAACTTTTCTCTTTTTGAATCATTTTATTTAAGATTTAATTTTTCATTTGTTAACATTGCTCATATTACACATATTTATTTTTCAGTAAGCCTTACTTTTTAGTTTCATATATAGGATAATTTCATTCAATCTATAATTTGTAGCACTTAAATTTAGTACTATACTTTGGAGCACTTTGTATCTTATATCATTATATACACTTTCAATCATTATAACACTTAGAAAGTTATTGATCAATTCAATAACTTGAGCATAACATTGCTATTTCGTGCATTAGAACTTTCACTTGTAAACCTTAATATATACATTACCAATCACTTTTATATTGTAACACAGTAAGTCGATTTCAAGTAATTGAATTATATTATTATTTTGCACTTCTTCCATTATTCACAACATCATATTCACATATATTTTCAATTTAGATAACTTCATTAAATATGCCCATACATGCTGAACTCATATCATAGGTTTGGATAACATGTTAGTGTAGCAATTTTAATGCCAAATCTCAAGAATGTATAATGGCAACTATGCCCATTGTCACTGATGACACAATGTGTCCATTAATGGCATGAGGTGCCCACTATCACTATGGCTATCCTTCCTCTAGTTAGCCATTCAATCCAATGCTAGATCTAAAATCAGTATGATTTGGGCAATTCATTTATTTTAATTAACATTGAATTATGTATATCACTTCAATGGAATAATTCTTTGATCAACACTTGGTATGACACATATTTATCATATATTCAAATTTTATTTCACTACTTGATAAGGTTGATTTCAAAAATCCTTTACACTTTAAGGCCTTATAGTTATTTAGGCCAAAATCAGGGATGAAATATAAGAAAAAGAGCCATTTTAGGCAAATTTCTTCAAGTGACATGCCCAATGACATGGGCGTGTCATTTATTTTGTAATTCAGCAACTATGGCACACCCACTGATATGGGCGTGTCACTGGCCATGTCAGGCAAAAATTTTGCATTTCGCACACTTAACCATTTTAACTCAATATATTCAAAACCTATGATAAAAATGAATCAAATCTAATTTTTTTAACATAAAAAGAGTCTACATCTAATACCTTACTCAAACTTCAATTAATCAAGCTTTCAATCATCACTTATGGCTAAACAATATCAATCTACCCAATTCTTAGAAAGATTGAATTATGAATCATACTCACAACATATAAGTTCTTTTGATCCATTTTTCACTCTTCAATCCATTTAATCAATATTTTCAAGAAATAATTCATTATAATTGACTCAATCAATCAATTCAAACATTCAAACTCATAGAAATTCTAATATTTACAAATTAAAATACATAAGAACATACCTCTTTCAATTTCTCTCTTCTTCTCTCTTTTCTGTCTTTTTCTTTGATCACTTGCTGATAATCTCACCTTTTCTAACTTATTCTTTTAAAAATTTATAATTATATGTAATCTACTCTCAATTTTATTTGATTTGAAGAAAGGAAGATTAAGAAAATAAGAAAGATGGTAGAGGTGATGGTGTTTGGAGTGGAAGATGGGAGAAAGGAGAAGAAGGCTCTACACACACACACATGTCCACACACACACATATATATAATATATTTAATCTAGTGTGGCCAATCTCATTTTAACTATGGTGCACCCTCTTCTTATCCTTTGATTCTAATTCGATATTTAGTCTCATAAAATTGTAAAAAAATAATTTCTTCAGTAAATTTTAAGATATACTATTTACTATTCTCTACTTATAGCATTTATCCATATTACTTTTATCACTATACACTATCAATTTTTCAATATTAGTTAAATAGTTTCCTGTTTAAAATCTTAACCATTACAGTTTGCATCACATTATATATATTACTTAAAAACCATTGCAATATGAATATTTATCAAATTAGCAATAGCTATCTCATGTTCCCACAACTTATACACAACATTAATACTAGCTATAATTCCATAGCTTATCATTACATTCATAAAACATTACACATATCATAAATACAAATGCACATTATCTCATTTTATTAATTTTCCGTATTTTCTCATATTTTATATTTTTAATATTTCCCAATCAAATTACATTTTATATTTCATTATAGTTTCTCATTTCTCATAATTTTTACATTTTATATCTTATTATTGTATTTTATCGATTTTATGATATTTACTCTTTTTCTACAATTCCTCATATTTTCCCTTTTCTTTTAACTATTTTCCATGCTTTTCACTTACTTTTAAATGGTACAATACCCTATATCTTATCAAAACAACAATCAAAGTGTCATAACACATTCACAAAGTCACAATGTGTTATTCTAACTCAAAGTCAATTTAAACAAAATTCATTAAAGTATGTACTAACCTTAATTTGTCAATTTCCAAGCCAATTCCACCCTCCAATTCAAACTTCACCAATACCCTTCTTCACTTTGATTTTACAACCTCACATTAGTCAATCATAAACCACATTATAAGTTGCAACATATTATTAGCAATTCGTTTAAATACACTTTAGTCATTTAAATACCATTTACATCAATTCCACCTAAATTTTCACGAAAATATTATTTTTACCTTTACTACCTTATTTAAACTTCAATATTTCCAATTCATTTCCATCATTTTACCATAGAATCATCATTTATTTATCAATATAACATCATTACAAACCATTTTAGCAATTATTAAAATTTCTTACAAAAAATCAAATTCCCCATAATATGTCCATAACCCTAAATTTATCACCTTTGTGCAAACTTGCCCATAATCAATTTCTAACCACAAAATCATTATATATATATATATATTAAAGTAACATTAAATCCATCCATTACCATAATTATAAACATCTAAATTAAAACCCAATTAACAAATATTTATCCCATAACCCTGCATTATCCATAACTCTAAATTCATCAATCATACTCTTTTCAATCATCCAACTAACAAATCACTATATACTCTTCATTCTAACTTCATTTCTATTTATTCTAATGATTAAAACATTATTTCTCTATCTAACTATATAAAAAATATTCATACATATTCAAAACTATAAGCTTTAATAAAAATACTTGAATTCTCTGCAAAACCTTCAAAACCTTCTTAAATCCTTTTTAAATCTCTTATAAATTAATATAAATGAAGAAAACCAAACTCTCCTCACCCTCTCTCAATCTCATGTCCAAATGAAAAAGAAGAAGAAGATAGGTTCTTGTAATTCTCATCTTTATCTCTTTATCTATAAAATAATTAAATAATTTTCTACCAATCATATCTCTTCCTTCTTTGACTTTTCACTCTATTATTATTATTATTATTATTATTATTATTATTATTATTATTATTATTATTATTATTATTATTATTATCAACTTTCAAACACCAATTTATACTTCATATATATGTAGAATATATTTTATAAATATGTATATGTCATATATATATTACTTATATGTTACATATACTTTATATATATGTTGATGTAATGTATTTATGATATGTATATATATTGTATATTTAATATATATATATTTAACCATATATATACATTAAGTATGCAATATATATTATATATAACATAATATATACATATATCCAACATACAATTTATATATTGTGTATATACTATATATACACCATGTAACACCCTTATACCCTATATACATATAATACATATTTTCAGTATATATAAAATATGCATATACGGTATAAAAATATCACAGACCGATTTAATAAAAATTTTCACATTTCTAATTTAATATTTCAAATACTAAATATATAAAATTAAATATTATATAAATATTCTTTACTTGTTATAGTAACCCAAAATAAACATTTTATATGTAAATCTCTAAGAAAAATTTGCCAAAGTTTTGTCTGTAATTTAAACGTTTCCAAAATTAATAAAATACAACTTGTATCAGAAAACACTCCCAATAAAAAAAATCAAATATCTATTTCACCAATACTTCTCAATTTCTCCATATTCTCAAAATATTTAAACATAGATATATAAATCAACAACACATATGAATCCCATTTTAAACAACTTATCCAAAATATTCTTTACAATTTACAATATATACTTCAAAAACAAACATAATATACAAAGTATCAAAATATACTATAATATCAAATATGTACATGTTGGCAAATGGCTCTAATCTTGATGTATCCAAAAACACTTCAAGCTCCATAATTGCAATCCTAGGCACGACTAGGTCCAGTAGAACTCTCCGGCTCTACCAAAACGCTCATGCCACCTATGCAACGAATTATAATCGCGCTAAGCTAAAAGTTTAGCGGTACAAACTTTGATAATAATAAAAATGTAAAGTAATGCCAATGCAAAATTCTTATGAACATCACATCATTCCATTTTCTCATACTTTTCAAATATTTCTCAATCCACAATTCATATAAAAATAAACACAAACATGGGCCCAAAGATAACTAATATGCTATTCAAATTCCAAAGTTACTGTTTTGGTCTATAATGACACCATGTGTCTAGCCCTGTAGGTAATATATCAATGTAATAATCCAACTAGGTCTGAGCTTATGACCCGGTCATTTCACTCAGCCTAGCTTCAAGTACTTATTTTTAAGGCCTACGACCCGGTCATTTCACCTCAAAAATATTTTCACAATGACGCCCAGCATATAGCCCGTAGGCAAATCATAGGCATAATGCCAAATACAGAACTCTGAAAATTGAATAACATACTAGGCACACAATTTATTCATATTTCTCATTATCAATCTCTTTCTCATTGTCACATAATCAAACTAGGCACATTGCCTTATTCTCTCATTTTTTCACTTTTCTCATTTTTCTCATTTATATCAATATCAATTCATTTCATTATATTTCCACATATCTCATTACATTATACCACTTTTTTTTTTTTGCATTTACAACACATTACCCAATTACTTTGGGTATTTCTACATAATTCACATATTAATCACATTTACACAATTTAGCCATTATCAATGGCTTTTCACAATGTATTTAACACACATATAATATTACAAATATCATAGCACATTATTCATATATAACCAATGTATCAAGCAGCGTAACACATTTTCTAATCAAAATGTGTTAAGCCCAAATGTCATGCAAACATAACTAATGTATTCAAAGTTTGTACTTACCTTAAATAGCAACCAAAACAAGCTTAAAACTCTCACCAACCTTCTCTTCCAAGTTGCCCTTCAACACTTGGATTGGCCAAACTACTTCCTCTCAATGCCTATACCAAATGTGATCATAAATAATCATTTAATATCACATTCTAAGGCAATCTCAACATTAAACCTTAATTAAACAATACTCCAATAAAAGTTTCACAATTAAGCCTTACCTCACTTTAACTTTGAAAAACCATTTTAATCCATTTAAATTAATATTTTAAGTTTATTTCTATCATTACAAACATATTTTAACATCCTTAAATCAATTACTTTAATTAAACACATACTTTTGTTCAAAACCCTAAAATGGCATAACCTTCCCCATTGAAGGTTCTCCATGTCAACACATTCCAATAATTAATACAAGCTTATTTCCACCTTTAATGTCATCAAATAACATGCTTTAAGTATTAAAATCAAACAATTCACCATACTTTGAAAATTCACTTTTCCAAAACCCAAAATCAATACTACCATCTTCAAACTCTATCCAAACTTAACTAAATCCATCATTTGATTTTAAAATCCTTGTTTATGGATCAAAACAACACATTTGAAACCAATTTGCACAATTAAAACTCATGATTTCAAAAACCCAAATGTTCCATAACCCTAAATTCTCTCTCTTCAACCAACTTAACTCAAACTTAACCATTTCTTCAATCCAACTTAAGAATCATTAATAATTAAACAAAATAGCATCTTTCATATGCATTTAACCAATTAAAATGCGCTCCATTAAAATCTCAAATTATACATAATCATATATTTAGATGGAACTTCAAAATTGTAAAGGAAAACTTACTAATTTATGAAAAAATCAACAAAACCCACTTGGTTCTTGTAAAATCCTTGGAAATTAGTTGTTTAAATGAAGCAAAAACCAATCTTGCTCATCCATGGAGAAAACGTCAAATAGAGGAAGAAGAAGAAGAAAAAAATTCTTTTTAAATTTTTGATTTTTTTCTTTTTTCTTCATTTAAGACCACATATATATATATTTATATTATTTTAATTAATTAATTATTTATTTATTTTAAAAATACCAATTTTCATCTTCCATTCAAAAATATTTTCTTTTTAAATTATTTTATTAATTTTTAAATTTTATAAAGTATATTTACTAATTTACCCCTCTACTATTTATATTTTTGTCTTTTTAATTTCTTTCTTCTTTAATTTCTAGCCTTATAGATATAAATATTTATTTATTCAATTAATTATTAATAAATATATTAAATCTTCTACCACCCAAAAATAAATTAATATTGAATTATTTTTATTTACTTATTATTAATTAATTAATAATTACAAAATATCACACTTTTTCATCATCTTCCACTATCTAATATTATTTTATTATTATTATTTTCATCATTCACTTTTTTAACACCAAATTATATCCCACATATATATATATATATATATTGTATATTTTATGTATTTGTATATATCTTATATATGTTACTTATATTTCACATATATCATTATGTACATATTTATGCAATATATATATTATGTCTATGTAATATATATTTAATGAATATAAATACCCATATGCACAAATAATATTCCTATATACACATCAAATTTACCTTATATGTGTATTAAATATATTAAGTATGTAATATACAACATATATAATTAATATACCATATGTATATGTTATATATACACTAGGTATATATATTGGGTATGTACAACTTTTATATCTCCAAATACTTATTTAATTTATCCAAAATTACGGATATGATAATTTTCTCCCCATTAAATAATTTCGTCCTCGAAATTATCCAATATGGTAATAAATCATCCAAATCAAAACATAATCTTAAAATCTCATATTAAATTAATTATCTCATCAAATCATTATTTCATCAAATTACATAATTTCTACTCTTCTCCTTAGGTTCATTCTCAATTACTTTTTTACCATTTCATAACTCATCATTATACTGTCTATTTACTCAAACACTCATAATAGATTATCATATCATCAATCGAATTGTCATTAGACAAAATTAGTTCATCTCTTTAATATATATACACCACACACCTATTGCACTCAAGATATTTGATCACTTCATTATCTTAAAAATATACTCTCATAACCTTAAATTCAAATGTTAATAACTTATATCTTAACACTGACTATTTTGTCGTCATAGTCATTTTTAAAATTGTATCTCTGTTTAATTACCACCTTGCTTATATTTACAAATAGTTATTTGTAAAAATCACAAATGATAACAACTCCCAATTCCAACTAATAAGTCTTAACACAATAATTTTGCACATCTTCACTTTGATCCTACTCTCTATATAATTACCACATATTAGTTTAACATCACCATTATAAAACAACAAAATCTTATTTCCTATTAAGATTCATTCCAATTATACTATAACTAACATTTTTCTCTTATAATTATTTGCAATTAATATAACTTAGCTCCTTTCATATTCATATACATATCAGAACGCTGTATTATGCACATTATCATATAGGTTGCATAATCTTAATACAACTACATACATTGAATTTCAATAAATACTTGTCAACTTATTACATTTCAGATCAATTGATCTAACTATCACAATATGACCATCACAGCCTTATTCTATTCTGACCAACCTTTAGTCTATTTTAAAATCATCAATTTGTTTTCAATTCATGACCTAATTCTATTAGGTCAAATTTATTCTCAAATTTTAATTCTCTTCGAATTCATCATTACATATAATATTCATTTCCCCTAGCCTCATTCACTTTAAACGTCATTTTCATCAACTTATTCATTTTATACCACTTTTAAACACATTCAATATAGCTCTTACGCACATTTCATAATTCCTTTCATTTACCCCTTTTCTCATATTTCTTATAGTTACCATATTTACAAAAATCACTTTTCTTACACATAATTTATAGCTTATCATATTTTCACAATTCTCTTCTGTTTTCACACTATTTATGGCCATAAATAAATTTCTACATAAGGTTATGAGTCCAACTATACCAGCCACAAATCTTTCTTGTATCTTATGAAATAAAAACTATCAATTTCACTAAATATATATCACAGTTGTATCATCTTAAGTCCACGTCTGTAGGTTACAAATAAACACCGCATTCACTATAATTCTTTCTCAAATAGCTCTTATCTCAAAACTATGCCCATGTCTCAATGGTCACACACCTGTGGCATTTCAAAATCACATATTAGTTCTTTAAACTCTTATTACATGAAAAGTTAATGCGTATCAATTCTATTTTAAGAAAAATTACCCTTATCCACTTGTTTTTTATTGGCCTAAACAAATGATCCATTTACTAATAATTACCAATTATATCTCAACTTATTCAACAATTTTTTTTTGCTTTTGTTTTTTTTTACCAATTTCTCCTTCTCAAATCAAATAAGTAATTATATAGGGTTACAAACATACCATAATACTTCAATAATACTTTTTCATGTCTTTAAGTAATCAATTCAATACTTGATCACTTTCACATTACATCACATTGTCACAATTTCCAGGTGATCAACCTTATCATGATCACCATCATCTCACAAATTCATATTATTTGACATTTTAAATATTTTCCATATTTTTAAATTATCCACATATATATCCATAAGTCACATTCATAATGTGACTTACTTTCCACATTTTCTTACATATCACATTAGTATCTGTATTGGACAATTCACCACACATATCATATTCATGTATGCACACAATCACACAATTATACTCAACTTTTTATATATATAAATTGAACATTTATCATTTTTAATGGAATATTATCATTTCTCATTCTTATATAATAAATAATTTATCCTCATTCATTTTTTTTACATAAATATTAGTCACATTTCCAATGTGACTTCTCTCTCACATTTTTCATAAACCTACCATACTCTTCATATATATTTTTTCACTTTCTTAATCATTTCTCTTTATTTCATATCCAGTATCTATACTATTAACCACATTACACATTACATGATATTTTCATAAGTAATATTACTCATTCAAAAATTATTCCCATGCTTATTAAACATTAAACTATTAATATCTAAACAATCTTCATCGAAATTCCCTTACAACTCTAAATTTCTAATGTACTACTTTACTTAAACTTCATTCTATTAATCTCATTTTCAAAAGCTAACTTTATAACATTATTTTTATATTAATATAACGTCAAAACACATCACTTTTACAATTATGGAAACTCATTTCAAAAATTCAAATGTCATATAATGCAACCAACAATATGAACCTCACCAAATTTCATCCATGTCACATTCCCAATCTTAAGATCATAACATTTACTTTTAAACAACACTAATTTATTTCATTACACTAATTAACATCATCCATTTAGATATCCTAATTTTACATACTCAAACCCTAAATCATGCATCTTTTTTTTTTTCATAATAAACAATTAACTTTCACATACCATTTCCCTCTTTGATTTTTTTTATTATAAACTCTTTGTTCTAAATTATTAAAAACTTCATATTCCTTCTTCATACTTCTACCCGTCTGTATATAAGTTTTCATAATTTTTCTTATTCATTTGTCTCATGAAATTAATTTATTACTCATGTTCAAAAAGTTGTATGACTTCCTTAGTTTCATGTCAATCTCACTTTCAATTTTTATATTCCTTACCAATTCTTTATAAAAGCTTGTAAAATTTCAGCCATGTGCACTTAACACATATATGGACTTATATTTAAAATTTGAGATTTTTCCAAGCTGATTTACTATATTTAAAAATTAATTCTTCCAAACCCACAGAATTTATCTTTTTAATAATTCCTCTAGAAGCACCCGGTTATCCATTTTTTTAGGTATTAAACCTTAATAAAAATTCATAAACTTTTAACTATATATTCTAGGAATACATATAATATTTATGTAAATTTTCAGATTTTTCTGGGTTGGTTTGCCATAGCTTTTAAATATTTTTCTCAATTTTTATATATTCTGAGCTGCTGGAACTGTTCCAACAACCCGTGTTCTTCTATTTTTCTTAATTAGGAATCCATATTTAAAAATTATAAAATTTTATTTATTGGATTCTAACATATAAAATAACTTTCCATTAACGTTTCAAATTTATCCAAAAT
Organism: Garcia nutans; assembly: GCA_947685225.1. Taxonomy (NCBI): domain Eukaryota; kingdom Viridiplantae; phylum Streptophyta; class Magnoliopsida; order Malpighiales; family Euphorbiaceae; genus Garcia; species Garcia nutans. Next base: position 35,841,178 of record CANTUV010000013.1, read on the forward strand.
TTCTAGATTTATCGAAAAATTCGAATAATATCACTTTGCAGTACACATATAGAATTTTTTTGTAACTATCATGCCCATTTCTCAAACTTTTTATTTCATATCTTAAATCATTTCCTAGATTATTTTTCTAAATTTCACTTATTCATCAATTCAATCAACTGTGAAACTTAGTTTCGAATAAAAGTTCCAAAAATTCTTAATATATAAGCTCCAGAATGACACTTCTATTGTGCCACTCTGATCTATATAACTCAGACGTCATCTCAACTCATATCCATTATGTCGATCGAACATTGCCACATCGGGGATAAGATAAATTGCCAGTGTCAATGCATGCATCACAATTAAAAATTATTTTTTTAAAATTATAATTTTCTCTCTAACAACCCACCTAGGTCGAGAACCTCAAACCTAGGCTCTGATACCAAAATAAATGTAACACCCTTATACCCTATATACGTACAATACATATTTTCAGTATATGTAAAATATGCATATACGGTATAAAATGCCACAGACCGATTTAATAAAAAATTTTACATTTTTGTTTTAAGATTTCAAATACTAAATATATAAAATTAAATAGTATATAAATATTCTTTACTTGTTATAGTAACCCAAAATAAACATTTTATAAAATCTTTGTGAAAAATTTGCCAGAGTTTTGTCTGTAATTTGAACGTTTCCAAAATTCAGCAAAACACAACATGCATTAGAAAACACTCCCAATAAAAAAAAATCAAATATCCATTTCACCAATACTTCTCAATTTATCCATATTTTCTCAAAATATTTATACATAGATATATAAATGAACAACACATATAGAATCCCATTTTAAATAACTTATCCAAAACATTCTTTAAAATTTACAATATATACTTCAAAAATAAACATAATATACATAGTATCAAAATATACTATAATATCTAATATGTACATGCTGGCAAATGGCTCTGATTTTGATGTACCCAAAAACACTTCAAGCTCGATAAATGCAAGCCTAGGCATGACTAGGTCCAGTAGAACTCTCTAGCTATACCAAAACGCCCATGCCACCTACGCGACGAATTACAATCACACTAATCTAAAAGCTTAGCGGTACAAACTTTGATAATAATAAAAATATAAAGTAATGCCAATGCAAAATGCTTATGAACATCACATCATTCCATTTTCTCATACTTTTTAAATATTTCACAATCCACAATTGATATAAAAACAAACACAAACATGGACCCAAAGATAACTAATATGCTATTCAAATTCCAGAGTTGCTGTTTTGGTCTATAATGACACCATGTGTCTAGCCCGGTAAGCAATATATCAATGTAACAATCTAACTAGGTCTGAGCTTACGACCTCATCATTTCACCCAGCCTAGCTTCAAGTACTTATTTTTGAGGCTTACGACCCGGTCATTTCACCTCAAAAATATTTTCACAATGACGCTTAGCGTCTAGCCCGTAGGCAAATCATAGGCATACTGCCAAACACAGAACTCTGAAAATTGAATAACATACTAGGCACACAATTTATTCATATTTCTCATTATCAATCTCTTTCTCATTGTCACATAATCAAACTAGGTACATTGCCTTATTTTCTCATTTTTTCTCATTTTTCTAATTTTTCTCATTTATATCAATATCAATTCATTTCATTATGTTTCCACATATCTCATTATATTATACCACATTTTTTTGCATTTACAGCACATTACCCAATTACTTTGGGTATTTCCACATAATTCACATATTAATCACATTTACACAATTTAGCCATTATCAATGACTTTTCACAATGCATTTAACACATATATGACATTACAAATGTCATAGCAGATTATTCATACATAACCAATGTATCAAGTAGCTTAACACATTTTTCAACCAAAATGTGTTAAGCTCAAATGTCATGCAAATATAACCAATGTATTCAAAGTTTGTACTTACCTCAAATAACAACAAAAACAAGCTTAAAACTCTCACCAACCTTTTCTTCCATGTTGCCCTTCAACACTTGGATTGGCCAAACTACTTCTTCTCAATGCCTCTACCAAATGTGATCATAAATAATTATTTAATATCACATTCTAAGGCATTCTCAACATCAAACCTTAATTAAACAACATTCCAACAAAATTTTCACAATTAAGCCTTACCTCACTTTAACTTTGAAAAATCATTTTAATCCATTTAAATTAATGTTTTAAGTTTATTTCTATCATTACAAACATATTTTAACATGTTTAAATCAATTACTTTAATTAAACACACATTTTTGTTCAAAACACTAAAATGGCATAACCTTCCCCATTGAAGGTTCTCCATTTCAACACATTCCAATAATTAATCCAAGCTTATTTCCATCTTTAATGTCATCAAATAACATGCTTTAAGCATTAAAATCAAACAATTCACCATACTTTGAAAATTAACTTTTCCAAAACCCTAAATCAATACTACCATCTTCAAACTCTATCCAAATTTAACTAAATCCATCATTTGATTTTAAAATCCTTGTTTATGGATCAAAACAACAAATTTGGAATAAATTTGCACGATTAAAACTCATGATTTCAAAAATCCAAATGTTCTATAACCTTAAATTCTCTCTCTTCAACCAACTTAACTCAAACTTAATCATTTCTTCAATCCAACTTAAGAATAATTAATAATTAAACAAAATAGCATCTTTCATATACATTTAACCAATTAAAACACACTCCATTAAATTCTCAAATTATACATAATCATATATTTAGATGGAACTTCAAAATTGTAAAGGAAAACTTACTAATTTATAAAGAAATCACCAAAACCCACTTGGTTCTTGTAAAATCCTTGGAAATTGGTTGTTTAAATGAAGCAAAATCCAATCTTGCTCATCCATGGAGAAAACGTCAAAGAGAGGAAGAAGAAGAAGAAAAAAAATTCTTTTAAAATTTTTTATTTTTTCTCTTTCCTTCATTTAAGACCACATATATATAATTTTATATTATTTTAATTAATTAATTATTTATTTATTTTAAAAATACAAATTTTCATTTTCCATTCAAAAATATTTTATTTTTAAATTATTTTATTAATTTTTAAATTTTATAAAGTATATTTACTAATTTACCCCTCCTTTACTTTTTATGTTTTTGTCTTTTTAATTTCTTTCTTCTTTAATTTCTAGCCTTATATATATAAATATTTATTTAATTAATTAATTATTAGTAAATATATTTAATCTTCTACCACCCAAAAATAAATTAATATTGAATTATTTTTATTTACTTATTATTAATTAATTAATAATTACAAAATATCACACTTTTCCATCATCTTCCACTATCTAATATTATTTTATTATTATTATTTTCATCATTCACTTTTTCAACACCAAATTATATCCCACATATATATATATATTGTATATTTTATGTATATGTATATATCTTATATATGTTACTTATATTTCACATATATCATTATGTACATATTTATGTAATGTATATACTATGTCTATGTAATGTATATTTAATGAATATAAATACCCATATGCACAAATAATATTCCTATATACACATTAAATTTACCTTATATGTGTATTAAATATATTAAGTATGTAATATATATATCCAACATATACAGTTAATATACCCTATGTATATGTTACATATACACTAGGTATATATATTGAGTATGTATAACTTTTATATCTCCAAATACTTATTTAATTTCTTCAAAATTACGAATATGACACACCAGGTATACATTAGGTATATACAACACCTACACCTCCAAATACTTATTAAATTTTTTCAAGATAACGTATATTACGGAAAAGGTGAAATAAATAGAATTAACTAGCCAATTAAAAGGACAAGTCAATGTAAGATTAACTTAATTAAAACTTTTATGATATGGAAACTTAAATTAATTATTGAAGTTAGATTATGAAAATTTATAATCAAGTTTGAATCAAGATACCATATGAATATAGACTTTAATTTAATTGGATACATTAAATCCTAAGAAGCTAAATCATGGACATTATCACAAATAATTGTCACATGTATATAAGTGAATGAGGTGTCATCATATGTATGGATTAAGATTAAAACATAATAAACAAAAAATGTATAAGTTGAGCCAATATAAGAATCGGTGGAGATTTTAATAAACCAACTCTATAAATCACAAGTTGTAGGACACATTCCATTTATGGCAAGAATTGGTTAAATGTTAAATGGTGTAGCAAGGTACTAAACCTCACCAATAGGAGCTAAGGTAAGTGTTAGTATTAAACCATAAAATCACACATTTCATACCTAACTTTTGCTGGAGGGGCCATTTACAAAAGAAAAATCTAAAGTAAAATAATAGCAAGTTGTCCACTTGCTTAATGGTGACAAATAGTGAATAAGAAAAAGATAAGTGGATGGTGAGCAGGCTAGCATTAATAGAGAAATGGGCTGAAAATTTTCAATCATTTATGTAAAGAAGAAGGTGAATAAAAAAAGGAAGGTATACAACTCTTCTTCTTGATGGCCAAGAGGAAGCATGAGCCGAAACAAAGAGAGAGAGAGAGAGAGAGAGAGAGAGAGAGAGAGAGAGAGAGAGAGAGATAGCATAAGAGAGAAAGATGGCCTTAAAGAAGGAAGGACTAAGAGTTAAACTATCTATCACCAAGGTGAGTGTTTTTAAAATTGATAATTGTGATGAAAGGTGTCAAACATTAATAGTTGATATCTTTCTCTTTAAAAAAAATGTGAACAACAAAGAGATGGAAAAGAAATTTCCATACTTGACTTCTTAAACCAAACACAACTTAGCTAAACCATATGGAGATTGGGTAGAAATTGCTAACTTGAATTGGTGAACCAAGCAAAGGGAGCTAAGGATATGGAAGCTAGAATGTTTTGGCTACAAGCTAGGTGATTGTTCAAAAGATCCTTAATCTACAAGTTTTAGATAATACAAATGGAAACTCACTTGTAAATTAAGATATATATTGGACTTAATTTGATTATTAAGTTGAATTAAGAATTGATTTAATGTATGAATAAAAGCATGAAATATGAGTATGACGGTTGCTGAAATTTCTGTTTATGTTCTATGAAATGATTTTGTCTGAATTTTTAGACTGATCTAGAAAATCTTAATGAGCATTAAATTTTAATTAAGAGTTTATCTATTTTTAATAGTCAGTTTATAAAATTTTATAATTTTTAAGGATGATTAACTATTTAAGAAAAATAGAAAAAGACAAACTACTAGATCTGTCCTAGTAATTCAAAATCTATAAATGTTGAGAAATCTATTTAAAACCATAATAAACAAACCCAGAAAAATATAAAATTTTACATAAAATATCATATATATGTATTGGACATATGGTTAAAATTTCATTAATTTTAATGAAGGTTTAATTATGAAAATGAAATAGAATTTGATACAATAAGAGTAGTGAAAGAATAAAATCTATGGTGTTGAATAAATATAATTTAAAAATATAGTAAAAAAGTATAAAATTCTGGTATTTTATATTTAAGATTCTATACATTTATTTATTATGTGGTTAAAAGTTCATAAATTTTGATAAAGGTTCGATAACAAAATAAAATGGCAAAATGGATACTGCAACAAAAATTGTTAAAGAAACAGAATCTGAAGGTTTTGATAACCCAATTTTTAAATATAGTAAATGAACTTAGAAAAATTTTAAAATTTAAATATAAGTTCTTATATGTCTCTAGTGCACATGTTTAAAATTTTATAATTTTTATTGAAGATTTAATAATGAATAAAAAGTTATAAATTAAGACTATCATGGAAGTTAGGAAATCTGGTAGATTTGTGGAGTTGAAGAATAAAAATTAAAATTTATGTAGCAAATGAATGAAGAAAATTATGAAAATTTACATATGCACTTATAGATATATCAAGGATGAATCTATAGTATTTTTGGAAATTTAGGAAACAACCGACGTTAAAATTTCGTTTGAATTTAAGGATCCTTCATATGCATTTTTTTCACATCATATACATTTCATAGTAGCTTGATAATTCTAGGTTATACCTTAATTAATAGTTATTTTTGTATCAATTAGGAGTGGATTCAACTGCTGAAATAATATATAGAAATGATCTAGATGGTTAGACGAATTTAGCTTTTAGTCAAGATGAGTAGATAATTATATAACATCAATATTTTATTAAATTATACATATATATGATTTGCTAAAATTATTTTATGATGAAAATAAGTTTATAAAGGAATTTGAAAAAAGAAAATCTTATTTATAAATATATTCAAAGTGGGAATAAATAATGGTATATTAATGTTTAAATTATAAAAACGATGATTATTTATTTATACAACTGAATAAATGCTCTGAATACATTCATTTTATGTTTTCTAATAGAACTACCTATGATGATGGGGTATTAAAGAAATTGACGGATTATAATTATGATATTATTTTTTGGAACAATGCTTGGTATACATATAGCCTTTGAGGCATATATTAGGTGGTCGCCCTGTGGGGACAGCTCTGTACATGTAATGACCATGATTATTTACTCTTGGTGCTACCATGCGTCATCATTTGGGCCCAAGATGCCATATTTTGCCCTTAAACTGCTAGTAAATATATGTTTATTTGCGTTTAAGGTATTATGCGATCTATGGACTATATATTTTGAGTATATGAAGATATATGATTATATTTTATGATATGATATTATGAATTTATGTTTCATTAAGAAGGAAAGTTATTATGCAGCCGTATAAATTTTATATTGGTAAGTATATGAGAAAAATATTATTTGTTCTCCTTTGTTATAAAATTATTTTCTCACTGAGTAGTTGGTCTAACACTTTTAACATATCACTATAAGAAAATGCAAATTGGCGATGAAAATTAGCGATGGATTTTTATCCATCCCTAAATAGCGATAGATTAGTGACGGATTAGAGACAAATTAGCGATGAATTTAGCGACAGAAAAAATCTATCACTAAATTTGGTTTAGATACGGTATTAAATATCCGCCGCTAAAAATCATCGCTAATAAATAAAAATAGCGACGGAATTTATTTTCATTGCTAATTAGCGATAGATTTTAATTCCGTTGCTAATTTCGTCACTAATTAGCAATGAAACTTATATTTATCACTGATTTCATCGGAATTAGCGATGAAACTATTTTGTCGCTAAATTTAAAAATATGAACTCCATTTATGCCTGCTAATTAGCGATGAAAGTCATATTTATCACTAATTTTATCGATAATTATTGACGAAACTAAGCATCGTTACTATTTTCAAATACTTTAAAATAGTGGCGAAATTTTTGTGCGAAATTTTAGAGACGGAACATAATTTCATCAATAATTTGCAATGAAATTATATTTTAAATATTTTAAAATATAGACGAAATTTTTGTGCGAAATTTTAGTGATGGAATATAATTTTGTCTCTAATTTTATTGCTAATTATAAATTTTTAAATTTAAGCCACATCTTTTTAGTGACAGAACTTAATTTAATCGCTAAAAATTTAATATTTATTCTTCTCAACTTTTTTTCCTTCATTTCTTTCTCTCTTTCTTATTCTTTCTTTCTTTCTCCTTCTTTGTTCCTTCTTTTTTTCTTCTCTTTTCTTTCTTCTTTCTTCTTTTTTCCTTATTTCTTCTTTTTTTTTTCTTCTTTCTTCTTTCTCCTCTCTCTCTCTCTCTCTCTTTTTCTTTTCTTCTTCCTCTTCCTCTTCCTGCTCTTCTCTTTTATTCTCTTGAATTTAAATTGAAGGTATGCATTTTTTTTTCTTATTTATTTATTTATATTTTTATAATTACTACTAATTTTTAGAATAAATATTATATTTTGTTGAATAAATAATATTTAGAAAAAAAAATAAAAATAATTTGGAAGAATAATTTTTTTGAAATTATTAGAATGAATAATTTATTTTTAGATTTAATAAATAATTTTATTTTTAGATTGAATTAATTATTTGATTGAATAAATAATTTTTAAAATAAAATTTTTGAAATTATTTCATAGATTGATTTATGTTTTAAATAAATGTTAGAATAAATATTTTTTAGGAATTATTTTGTGGAATAATTTATTTTTATAAAAATAAAATAATTTTTTTAAAAATAAATTATTTTAAAATAAAATAAAATATATTTTTTAAAAAATAAATTATTTTATTTTTTAAATAAATTAATAATTTAGTGATGGAAATCCGTTGCTACATTTGTCTTCACTAAAGGATGACGGGATTAAGTAGCTATAGAATATATATAATTAGCGACGAATTTTTTGTCGCTAAATACCGACGGACTCAAAATTTTATCGTTAATTTTTTCAGCAATATGAATAGCAACAACATCAAATTTGTCATTAATCTGTCACTAATGACTAGCAGTGACTGATTTTTGAGAATTAGCGACGGATTTGTCCGTCTCTAATTCTTTTTTTCTTATAGTGTATTAACATTTTCAGATATTCTTAGAGCATATGCTTCTTCTTATTTTCTTACAATATGTGTGTAGATGAGAATGAGCCAATAATACTCCATTCAATTTAGGATCGCCTAAAAAATAGAAAAAGTCTACTTCCAAATTTTGTTTGGATTTTAAGTCATAATTGCAATAATCTCCACATTGATTCAGAATCTCATAATCGTGTAATTTTTAACAATCCCAACAATCTTCTCTTGACTGGAATTCAATAATAATGCAATCTCCTAATCTTCAAAAACTTCAATTATTAAATGTTCATTTTAGAGGTCAACTTCAATCAAAATGTTTTATACACTTTTTGTCAAGTGCAACTCATCATAGTTGTAATCCAAGCTAACTATATTCAGGGGCAAACCTAGGATTGTACGTTGAGGGAGGCAAAAGTCATACATCAATAAAACAAAAATTTTAATAAATTTTTACAATAAAATTTTTTTTAATTTCATTAAAAATTTTGGTCAACGAGATGAAATATATTATATATTTGACAAAATAAATTCTAAATTATTATTGTTGTTGTTAATTTAGTTGTAAAAATAACATAAAATTCAAGTTCATATCGCAATTAATCTCATCCTAGTTTCACACAAAATTTTTGTCATTCTTGGAAATTCGCCTTAATTAATTAAAAAAATTCACTATTAAATTTTTAATTACAATCTCTAGATATGTTTAATCTAATTGGAGTAAAAAAAAATTATTCAAGAATTTAATATTGAAAATTTAAAGTTTCAAATGAAAATTTTAATAATCTAATGAAGTTTAAGCTAAATTTTTTGCTTAAGCAAATTGATTTACCTTTATTATAACCCAATTATACTAATAAAACCAAGAAAAAAATTTTAGATTTAAATCAAATAGATACTCAAGATTTTTAAAAGAAAAAATAAAAATAAACCAAAATAATTCACTTATTAGCTGCTCTTGGGGTCTAGAAATCTTATTTTCTATAAGAATTATCTTTAAAAAAAAGCAAAAAAAGCAGGGAAAAGGACTAAATAATTGGGGGGCCAAATTCTATATGTTCTAAAAAATTATATATATATATTATATAAGAAATCCAAAACGGCCCCTTCAAGCTTAGCGTAGTTCCGCCTCTGACTATATTAGTTGAGAAAGCAGCGTCATCTTTTAGCTCAATATTCATCTTTGTTTCTTTTCTTACCTTGACTCTTCCATTATTCTTCATGGCTAGTACATTACTTCAAATTGATGTGTCTTTACCCTTCATCAAACTTTCAATTTATAAAAAAAAATCTCAACTTCAATATTGTTTTTTTTATTTTCTTAAATAACTCTTGAACTTCTAAACAAGAACCAACAACTCAAATACCACTTGTTAGGAGAATAAAAGTTATAAGAGCAATGGCAAGAAAAAAGAAAAAATAACATAAATAAATTTTTATATGGTTCAATCTCTTAGTAGACCTATGTCTATGAACTCTTGAAGGGATAATTAATTAAGTCAATATTTTATAATCTTTGGGCAGATAAAATTGCAAAACAATCTTGCGATTTTACTACAAAGGCAACTCATTTATTAGATAAAAGTCTCAACTCAATTATCGGGGGAAAGTCCTAACTCAATTATCTTATGTCTATCTCTAGGTGAGTGTGTATAATCACTTTTGGATTAGGTTTTGAAGAGGAAGTGGTTAGATTGGTGTGAGTTGCTCTTGAGGTAAGTACAAACCCTACATGATTGCATACATTTGCATAACTTTGGGACTTAACACATTTGGTTGTAAATGTGTTAAGTAATCTATTACTTTGTTGATACATTTGATTAATGCTATGATTTGCATAATGTGAAAGATATAATGATCATTCAAAATGTATGTACAATGCAATTAGTTATGTATATCTTAATGATGAGATGTGAAGCCATTGTTGTTGGTTATAATGATGCAAAAGAAATAATTGGGGCATTGTTGCCTAGATGATTATGAGAAAATGAGAATGAAATTGATAATGAAATAATAAAAGAATTGTGTGCCTAGTATGTTATTCAATTTTCAGAGTTTTATTGTTGGTGGCATGCTTAAAAGTAACAATCCCTTGAAGCTGGGTTGGGCTTGGTCCTTGAAGCCAAGTTGGGTTGATGCTGAGCTCCCCTTGAAGCTTGGTTGGGCCTAGTCCTTGAAGCCTAGTTGGGATGTTACATATGAGATGTTTCTCATTGTGATAATGATTCGCCTACGAGCTTGATAAATGTGATTATTGAATCAAAACAGTAACTCTGAAATTTGAATAACATATTAGTTTCTTTTGGGCCCATGCTTGTCTTTGATTAAATGTGAATCATGAATGATGAAACAATTGAATAATATAATGTAATATAAAGTTATGAAATATGGTATCCTTGTGTGTTGTTTCTAATTCTTGAAAGTATGATATTGGCATTTCATTGAATCATATTGTTATTGTGGTTTGTACCACTAAGTCGTAGGCTTAGCGCAATTATGGTTCATTGTGCAGGTGACAAGTTAGAACTGGAGAGTTCTGCTAGACCTAGTTGAGTCTAGGTTTGTGAAGTGTGGATTATTAGACTTCAAGATCAGAGACGAACTGCCAAACACGTATAAACTTTATATTTTGTAAATATTGATTTTGATGTTTATATGTATATACCGCTACATTTTCCGCTGCTTAATAAATAAATGTTTTATAATATATCTTAAATGTTTTAAGTTTTCTTATATTGATAATAGAAAGATTGGTTTGCTTTAAAATAGACTGTGACATTTCTGTATCCGGTATACATATATTATAGATGTGGGTGTATGTGTTGTACGTATATTGGGTATAAGGGGTGTTACAACTATTTTGGTATCAGAGCCTAGGTTTGAGGTTCTCAACCTAGGTGAATTGTGAGAAAAAAAAGAAAATTTTGATTTTTAAATATGGTTTTTGAATAAGATACATGCTTTGGCACTGACAGTTTCTGATCTTTGATGAGGTATTCTGCTGTGTTTGCAGATATAGGTATTGATGGCATCTCAGTCACATCAGTCCATAGAGGGTAGTGTTGAGAGTGTAGCTCCTGAAGAGGGTAGAGTTGGAGCTAGGGTTGAGAGAGCTGGAGAGGCACTTGTTCCTATGCCAGGGAGACCGACTGCTGATGAGATTCCGCCAGTTTGGTTACGGCATGTGGTGTAATCGTTGAGACAAGCTCCAGTGCAACAGCCGCCACCTCAACCACAGCCGCAAGTACCGGTGAGGCATTATGATAAATTGAGGAAGTTCGGAGCTGAAGATTTCTTTTGTACCACAGATCCTACAGTAGCTGAACAATGGTTGGATAGAGTGCAGAGGATATTTATTCAGTTGCAAGCTACTCCTGAAGAAAAATTTGATTATGCTAGATCTCCTCTGCAGAGAGATGCATATGATTGGTGGAAGACAGTTCCACATGCCATGGATGATCCACCGACTTTGTCTTATGGTGATTTTCTGTGGGAGTTTGAGTAGAAGTATACTCCGAGGTAGTATAAGGATGCTAAGAAGATGGAGTTTTTGAATCTGAGACAAGATAATCAGACAGTGACAGAGTATGAGATTGAGCATATCCGGTTGAGTCATTATGCCGGTGGAATTATTTTAGATGACATTGATCGATGCAGGAGATTTGAAGAGGGGTTCAGACCCTCTATTATGTGTATTGTTGTTGGTTCTCGATACCAAGACTTTTCTCAGTTGGTTGCAGCAGCTAGGAGTGTTGAGAGAGCACAGGGTATTGCATCAGCTGCTACTAAGGAGGAGACTAGTGTTAGGAGACCCCAGTTTTAGGTAGGGTCTTCATCTATGAAGAGAGGTAGAGGAAGTTTTGTTCCGAGGTTTAGTAGGAGTTAGAGGTAGCCTAGTAGGTCAGTTCAGTATCAGAGGTAGAGATCGAGACCTACAGTTTCTATAGCTAGTGCTCCGACTCCGGTGGTTCAGAGGTGTATTCCACCTACATGTGTCCTTTGTGGTAGGGCACATGGGGGTGCTTGCTGGAAGACGGGTGGACCGGGAGTATGTTTTAGATGTGGGTCACCAGATCATTTCATCAAAGATTGCCCTGGGTTACTGGAAGATAAACAGACTGATACTGCAGTTTCTCGACCCAGTGTCAGCAGAGGAGGTCAAGGAGGTAGAGGTTTTAGTAGAGGTGGTCAACCTGGGATTAGTCAGAGAGGAGGTTCTACATCTGAAGGCAGTAGGCCAGATGAGGCTGGGTCATCTCAGCAAGTGTATGTGATGCAGAGGCAGCCAGATGCTTCAGCCGTCATTGCGGGTACATTTTCTTTATTTGGCATTTCAGTTCTTGCTCTAATTGATCCAGCATCTACTCGTTCATATATAAGTGCATCTATCTTGCCTGTGTATGAATTGCATTCAGAGTCCCTAGGATTTGATGTCCTGGAGACAAATCCTTTAGGGCATAGTGTGGTAGTTAGCAAGGTGCACCGAGATAGTTCAGTTGTGGTGCAAGATGAGGAGTTCTTGGGTGATTTGATTGAAATGCCTTTTAAGGAGTATGATCTGATCTTAGGCATGGATTGGTTGTCTAAGCATGGAGCTGTGGTTGACTGTAGAAATAAGTGTGTTACTTTGAGAACCGGTGATGGTAGAAGTGTGATGGTATCTAGTGAGCAGAGACAACTTACATCAATGTTTGTTTCAGCTGTTATAGCTAGAAAGTTGATTCAAAAAAGGTGTAATGCTTATCTTGCTCATGTTGTAGATATTAGAGTAGTGGGTTCTCAGCTTGATAGTATACCCACAGTTGCTGAATTTCCAGATATTTTTCCTGAGGAGTTGCCAGGGTTACCCCCTGAGAGAGAGGTTGAGTTTGGTATCAATTTGTTGCCTGGTACCATTCCTATCTCTATTACTCATTATCGAATGGCACCTGCTGAGTTGAGAGAGTTGAAGGTGCAGTTGCAGGAGTTGTTAGATAAAGGGTTTGTTTGCCCTAGTGTGTCTCTGTGGGGAGCACCTGTTTTGTTTGTAAAGAAGAAAGATGGTACTTTGAGACTGTACATTGATTATAGATAGTTGAATAAGGTGACTATCAAGAATAAGTATCCCTTGCCTAGGATTGATGATCTCTTTGATCAGTTGAAGGGAGCAACAGTTTTCTCTAAGATTGATCTGAGATCAGGGTACCATCAATTGAGAGTCAGTGCTGAAGATGTGTCTAAGACAGCTTTCTGCACAAGGTATGGGCATTATGAGTTTTTGGTGATGCCTTTTGGGTTAACGAATGCACCAGCAGCTTTCATGGATTTGATGAATAGGGTGTTTAGACCCTATTTAGATCATTTTGTGGCGGTCTTTATCGATGACATTTTGGTGTATTCGCATAATAAGGAGGATCATGATAAACAATTACGGATTGTATTGCAGACTTTGAGAGAGAAGCAATTGTATGCTAAGTTGTCTAAGTGTCAGTTTTGGCTTGATCAAGCAACTTTTTTCAGTCATGTGGTTTCAACAGATGGTATTAGAGTTGATCCGAGTAAAGTTGCAGCTATTTTGATTTGGAGTCCACCAAAGTCTGTGACTGAAGTTAGAAGTTTTCTGGGTTTGGCAGGCTATTATCGACAGTTTGTGAAGGGTTTTTCTTTGATAGCTACTCCACTCACCAAATTACTTTGGAAGGGAGTTAGATTTGTGTGGACAGATCAGTGTCAAGTAAACTTTGAGCAGTTGAAGGAGATGTTGACTCAAGCTTCTGTTCTTACCCTGCCTGTAGAAGATAAACCATATGTGATTTATAGTGATGCTTCACATAGTGGTTTAGAATGTTTTTTGATGCAAGAAGGGAGAGTCATAACTTATGCTTCTCGGCAGTTGAAGCCGCATGAGCTTAATTATCCGACGCATGATTTGGAGTTTGTAGCCATAGTGTTTGCTTTGAAGATTTGGCGACACAACTTGTATGGGGAGAAGTGTTTCATCTATACAAATCACAAGAGTTTGAAATATTTAGGGGTTCAGAGAGTGCTGAATCTTCGGCAGAGACATTGGTTGGAGTTAATTAAAGACTATGACTGTTTGATTGATTATCATTCTGGTAAGGCAAATGTTGTTGCTGTTGCCTTGAGTCGGAAGTCTTTGGCAAGTTTGACTGCTTATTCGCTCTCGTTGCTTGTTGAATTGAGAGCGTTGCATGCTAGTTTTGAATCATGTGATGATGGTGCTTTGTTAGCTCATTTGCAATTGAGACCGGTGTTGTTGGATCAGATTAAAGAGGCTCAGTTGGCTGATGAGAAAATTCAGAAAGTTGTGCCAAATTGCCAAAAGGGGGAGAGCCGAGATTTTCTTATGAGAGATGATGGCAGCCTTTGATACAAAGATAGATTGTGTGTTCCTGATGATGCAAGATTGAGAAAGATAATTTTTGAGGAAGCACTTCAGTCGATTTTTGCTATGCAACCTGGGAATACCAAGATGTATCATGATTTGAAACAACTTTAATGGTGGTTAGGTATGAAGAGGGATATAGCGGAGTTCGTATCCAAATGTCTCACTTGTCAGAGAGTGAAAGCTGAACATTAAGTTCCAACAGGGTTGCTCCAACCTTTATCAGTGCCAGAGTGGAAATGGGAACGTGTGACAATGGATTTTATGACTGGTTTGCCGTTGACTCAGAAGAAGCATGATGCCATCTGGGTGATTGTTGATCGATTGATGAAGATAGCTCATTTTCTTCCAGTCCAGATGGACTATTCTCTGGAGAAGTTAGCTGAGCTGTATATTAGTGAGATTGTGAGATTGCATGGAGTCCTAATTTCTTTGGTGTCTGATCTAGATCCCCGGTTTACTTCAAGGTTTTGGAAGAGTTTGTATAATGCTTTGGGTTCACAATTGCATTTTAGCACTGCTTTCCATCCTCAGACAGATGGGCAATCAGAGAGAGTAATACATATTTTAGAGGATATGTTGAGAAGCTGTGTCATTGAATTCTCTGGAAGTTGGGACAGATTTTTGCCATTGATGGAATTTGCTTATAACAACAGTCAATCTAGTATTAGAATGGCACCTTATGAGGCATTGTATGGTAGAATATGCAGAATGCCTCTATGTTGGAATGAGGTTGGAGAAGGCAAATTGGTTGGTCCCAATCTGATTAAAGAAACGGAAGAGAAAGTGAAAATATTTTGGGATCGGTTAAAAGTAGCTTCAGATCGATAGAAATCATATTCAGATTTGAAGAGGAAAGACATAGAGTTTAATGTTGGAGATAAAGTATTTTTAAAAGTGTCTCATTGGAAGAAGATTTTGAGATTTGGCCGCAAAGGGAAGCTGAGTCCTCATTTTATTGGACCTTATGAGGTATTGGAGAGAGTTGGACCAGTTGCCTATCATTTAGCTTTGCCGCCTGAGTTGGATAGAATTCACAATGTCTTCCATGTCTCTATGCTACGGAGGTACAGATCATAACCATCTCACATTCTGTCAGTACAATCCATTGAGGTGAGTTTGGATCTGACTTTTGAAGAAGAACCAGTTGCTATTTTGGCACATGAAGTCAAAAAGTTGAGAAATAAGAAAGTGCCACTTGTGAAGGTTCTTTGGAAGAATCATGCTAGAGAAGAGGCAACTTGGGAGAGTGAGCAAGCGATGTGAGATCAGTATCCTCAATTATTTCAGACTTGAGATCAGGTAATTTCGAGGATGAAATTTATTTTTAGAGGGGGAGAATTGTAATATCCCAAACTATACCCTAAAATTTTTGGAATGCTTATTGTTGTATTTGGATTAAATGTTATAAGTGTATATATGTTTAAGTGGGAAGACAAGAAAGGAAAGAGGAGTGTGTATATGTTGTATATATAGAGGTATATACAACATATACAAGTCAACTAATGAGATTTATTAAATAATTTTATAAATGGAAATTAAATTAAGTGGAAGAGGATATTTATATATTTTATTATTTAATTGCTTGGTTGAGAGTTAAAGACATCTTGAGTGGTTATTAAGGTTGACTTTGCTCTCTTTCTATCATCATCATCTTCTTCTTTCTTTGTTTTGGTCGGTTATCTTCATAGCAAGAGGGAAAGAGAGATTTTGTTCTTCCAAACTCAAGATTTAAGGGTGTTTCAAGAGATCAGGTTGGAGTTTGAAGGATTTTCATTATTTTGGTAAGTTTCCAACTTGTTTTCTTAGTTTTCTTTTGATTTTGTGTGTTGAGCTTGGTGTATGGTTGTTGTTGAGATATGTATGTATAATTGTGGTGTATTTGAGAGTGTTTGGTCTTATTGGTTTTGATTTTGGGTTTGGTTTGAAGGATAGGATAAGTTTGGTGAAAAGAAAGCAAGTATTGTGGTTTGTGTATGTGTTGAATTGTGAAGATGGTTTTGATTGTGTTTTGATGCATGAAATTGAGTTGTTTTGATGTTATGCAAGTCTAGTATGGTTTATTGATATGTTTGGTTAAGATTGTTTGGAGTGAAAAAGGGTAAAGTATGTGGTGTTATTGGTGTCGGAATAAGGATTTTTGGCATAGCACGCCCATGTGCACGGCCAAGTCTTTGGGTGTGTCAATGGTTCTATTTTCTGGATGGGTGACACGACCAGTGACATGCCCATGTCACTGAGCATGTCACAGCTCCTGTGTTGGAGTAGTATTGACACGTCCAGTGACACACCCATGTCACTGAGCGTGTCATAGCTACTGTGTTGTTCGTGGATTGACACGTCCAGTGACACTCCCATGTCACTGAGCATGTCATAGCCACTGTGTTGAGGGAGGATTGACACAGCCAGTGACACGCCCATGTCACTGAGCATGTCAAAGCTTCTATGTTGTGGGTTTAGGGCACGGTCAAGGACACATTTGTGTTGTTGAGCGTGTCATGTGTAGAAGTTGCCCTAGTTAGCTCTTATTCTTATTATCTTATGTGTATCTCTAAGTGAGTGTGTATAATCACTTTTGGATTAGGTTTTGAAGAGTTTGAGTTGCCCTAATCCAAGTGTTGAAGGATTTTTGGAAGAGGAAGTGGTTAGATTGGTGTGAGTTGCTCTTGAGGTAAGTACAAACCCTACATGATTGCATACATTTGCATAACTTTGGGACTTAACACATTTGGTTGTAAATGTGTTAAGTAATCTATTACTTTGTTGATACATTTGATTAATGCTATGATTTTCATAATGTGAAAGATATAATGATCATTCAAAATGTATGTACAATGCAATTGGTTATTTATATCTTAATGATGAGATGTGAAGCCATTGTTGTTGGCTATAATGATGCAAAAGAAATAATTAGGGCATTGTTGCCTAGATGATTATGAGAAAATGAGAATGGAATTGATAATGAAATAATAAAAGAATTGTGTGCCTAGTATGTTATTCAATTTTCAGAGTTTTGTTGTTGGTGGCATGCTTAAAAGTAACAATCCCTTGAAGCTGGGTTGGGCTTGGTCCTTGAAGCCAAGTTGGGTTGATGCTGAGCTCCCCTTGAAGCTTGGTTGGGCCTAGTCCTTGAAGCCTAGTTGGGATGTTACATATGAGATGTTTCTCATTGTAATAATGATTCGCCTACGGGCTTGATAAATGTGATTATTGAACCAAAACAGTAACTTTGGAATTTGAGTAACATATTAGTTTTTTTTGGGCCCATGCTTGTCTTTGCTTAAATGTGAATCATGAATGATGAAACAATTGAACAATATAATGTAATATAAAGTTATGAAATACGGTATCCTTGTGAGTTGTTTCTAATTCTTTAAAGTATGATATTGGCATTTCATTGAATCATATTGTTACTGTGTTTTGTACCACTAAGCCGTAGGCTGAGCGCAATTGTGGTTCATCGCGCAGGTGACAGGTTAGAACCGGAGAGTTCTGCTAGACCGAGTTGAGTATAGGTTTGTGAAGTGTGGATTATTGGACTTCAAGATCAGAGACAAACTGCCAAACATGTATAAACTTTATATTTTGTAAATATTGATTTTGATGTTTATATGTATATACCGCTACATTTTCCGCTGCTTAATAAATAAATGTTTTATCTATTATGTTTTATAATATATCTTAAATGTTTCAAGTTTTCTTATATTGATAATAGAAAGATTGGTTTGCTTAAAAATAGACCGTGACATTCCTATATCCGGTATACATATATTACAGATGTAGGTGTACGTGATATACGTATATTGGGTATAGGGGTGTTACACCAACACGCTCAGTGACATACCCGTATTACTGGACGTGTCATTTTATTTAAGTCCCAGTAGCTACAACACACCCATAGACACGACCATGTTGTGGGCGGTCAACGTATTTTTTAAAAAACATGTAGTATTGATTTAAAATGAATTTCCTCTTTCTCTCAAAATTTTTATACTCTCACACTCGAAATCACACACCCACTCATCCTAGAGGGATTTCAATTCCCATTCCAAGTTTTAGAGAGGATTTACTCATTTTTTGTTTGACTCTGTCACAACCTCTACTCCTCCTATCAGGTACGAACCCTAACTCTTACAATTTTGTTTTGTTTCCTTTGAAATTCCTTCAGGATTTCTTGCGATTTTTAGAGATTCTTAGGAATTCTGAGGTTTAACCCCCAGTTTTTAATGATTTGTTGTGCTTTACTCATCATATTTTTTAGAATTCTTTAGCTGTGTCTGTGTTAAACATGTTTATACAATATTCATTGGTATTTATGCACCCATTTAGCAATTTCTTTGTTTGAACTTGTTGGGCTTTGAAGAAAAATAGAACTGGAGTTCTCCATTTTATATTTCATGGTTGTTAGATGCATTGATTTAGTTTTTGTTTGTTGATTTCACCATTTTATTGCTGTTGTTGGTTTACATGTGTTGGTATAATTGGCATTATTTCTATTGGGAGGGCAGTAATTCAACATGAGTATCAATGAACTTGGCATACATTTAGGGTTATTTACTGCGGAGGAGGTGCAGACTATTAAGTATCTTAATTCCAAGGTAGACTTTGAGAAGTACGATGTTATTCCTCCCAAGGTTTAGAGCACATTTTCACCAATGCAGCCAAGTATTAGCCTAAGGTATCCAAAGCATCGAATTTTGAATCCTTTCCTTGCCGAGTGGTACATAATCTATTGGTTCATACTATTGTGGCTCGACTTAGTAGTACAAGGGTGCTTGGCTTAAGGGAGTTATTCTTCTTGAATTGCATGGTTCATAAAATCCGATGCAATGTAGCTCATGCTATCATTCATTTCTTCTATGAGTAGTCTAAGAAAGGGGCACTGGGTAACTTACATGGTGGCATGTATCTCACAAGACTAGCTGGCAGTTTGGATGTGTTAGATGGATGCCTTCTGATGACTCTAGACTGGCTCCCCAAACTTTTGGGTATGGACACTTTAAAACGATTGAACTAGGAGAAGGTGGTGGAGCTGTAGGCACCACCTATGGATTCTGAGCCAGTTCCTCCTGCTCCCACTTTTGACATACCTCCACCTCCACTGACAGACTTTCCTGGCCTGTCGACCAATGCTGGACCTTATTCTTTAGCTAGCCCGCCCTTTACTCCAGCCCCTACCTTTAGAGACTAGCATCATTCTATTGATGTTGAGTGGGATGATGAGAGAAAACCCACTGATTTTGAGTGGCAGATAAGAAGGATAGAAGGAAAAATAGGAAACATAGAGTTGAATTAGAATAAATTATTGTCTCAGCAGGACCATATCCAGCGTTCCATGGAGCAACACTGCTCTTCCTTTCAAGCACAGTTGGATCATGAGATACTAAGAAGGCAAAGGCTGGAGCAGTCCATGCTTGCGTTTTGGAAGTCTCAGGGGTTCAGCCCTTTGTAGCTACCTCCTCCACCATATCAGCCCCCGGTACCAGGCGTAGATGTTTTGGATGATGATACCGATGATGATACTCGTTCCAACAGTGAGGATGATGCGCCCATGGATGACTAGTCCACTCTTTTGATTTTATTTTATTTCTGTGTTTATTTCTTTCTAACTTTTTATATATACATGAATCTTCATAATTTTTCATGTCATTCTTTGTTCTGTAGCTAATTCGACTTCACAACACTTTTGGGACCATATTCATATATGTCTATTTATGGACATGATAGGGCAGTTCTCTCTCTCTTTTGTTGTTTTTCTTATTTAACACACATTGGAGACAATGTGCATCTTAAGTATAGGAGAGAGAAGAGGTACACTTCCTAGATTGAGTTTTATTGTTATTTATTTCATTAATATCATTTAATTCATTAGTCTCATCCGGTTTCTTTAGCTTATTTTTAGGTTCAAGTAAACTAGATTGTGATAATAGTATGAATTGAAATGGTTCCTCTTTATATTAAATTAATGGTTGATTTACTGAATGACAATATCTTATTGAGGTTGACTTGGCTATCTTAATCAATTGCTAAGGATCGAATGTAATAGTCATAACTAGGAAGTTACTTAATGAGAATTGCACACCTGAAGTTTGAAATCTTAGTTACATTTTTTAGCATGCTAAAATTCTTTAGATACTTTAGTCAAACTTAGTAGGACATATTTAGTAACTTAAGTTCCTGACCACTTTAGTATTCCTAAAAAATAATATATATAATAATAAAAAAATAAAAATAAAAAAATTTTGCATAAGGAGCTTTGAAAATTTGTCCATATTCAACTGATTTTAACTCTTTAATTGAAATGAAGGAGTCAGAATTATAAATAGTGCTAGTAGCCATTTGAACAGTGATTCTAACTGAGTAACCGGGGGTTGACATCACAAATGTTTACCTTCGCATCAAAAAGCTAGCATCAGTTCAAATAAGTCGGGCTCCTTAGAAAGAATGTTTCAAGCAAGTCAAAGAACTTAAGAGAAAATTTACACTTTCTTACTTTGTTCATGACTTTTGAGTTCTTGGAATTTTATGCTTATTCTTTTCACTTTGGAATTTTAAATTTTAGATCTGTAAAACTTTTATTTTGAAACTTCTTAATTCAGCTTTCATGTTTGAGAATTAGTTTTTGGTTGAGAATTTCAGGTTTTCGGATTTGAGTATTGTGAAACTTTTCTTTTCTTTTTGGATATAGAGGGGTCCTTCATTTCTACTTATTATAGTGATTTAGTTTGCTTGAGGACAAGCAAAAACTCAAGTGTGGGGGAATTTGATAAGTATATAATTGATGAAAATTTTGCCCCTATTTCTTAGTGTATTTATTGTCAAATTGAGTTTAATTTATTTGTTCAAGTGCATGTTAGGGTTGATTTCTAGAATTTTTTACACTTTGAGGCCTTATGGTCATTTAGGCCAGAATCACAGATGAAAGACGAGGAAAAGAGCTACTTTGGGAAAAATTTTCAAGTGACACACCCAATGACATGGGCATGTCAATAACCGTGTCGGTCACCCACCTAACAGAAGCTTCGACATGCCTTGTGACATGCTTATGTCCTTAATCCTAAATTACAGTATCTATGACACGTCTAGCAGCTTGGCCGTGTCATTACCCATGTCATCAATGCTAAAAAAAATATCATCGACATGCCCAGAGACACGGCCATGTCACTGGGCATGTCAAGCTAAATCTGTAGGTTATAAAATCTGAATGGAAATACAAATTAGGGATCCAGTTTTTATCACTTAGAGGTGACTTCTTTAAAAAGGGAGAGTTTGGCAACTGATGTTAGAGGTGAAGATCCAATTTAGACAAGATTTAAATCAAGAATCAAGGATTGAAGTGAAGATACACAAATCATTCATCATGGATTGTTTGAATTCTTTTACTTATTTCTTTTATTCTGGTCTTCTGGTTATGAACATGAGCTAAATCATTTCTATCTAGATATTGATGAACCCTAGTTTTATTATATGGATTGAATAGTTTTTATTCAATTCAATCATTTAATTGAGTTATCTTATTATTATGATTCTTAATTTTTTATTTCCAATTGATAATAGCATGCTTATTAATTGGTTGTAGTTTTTATATTATTGACTTGAGAAAGCTTGATATGAATAGAATTCTCACTGGAGTTGAGGGTTGATTGGAGTGCCAGAGATAGACTTATAAGATCCTTTGGTTTATAATTTCTGGTTCCTATTGCATGATCTATTTAATTATGCTTGAGAAGATATTCTTAGCATTTTATTTAGTGATTAGGGATTAATTCACTCGAGAAAAGTTTTGATCTAATTTAGAGGAATGCCAATTCAACTCTGTTATTTGATTTAATTGAATTAATATTCATAGATATTCTTTATTGCCAGGGGGATTCAATATTTGGATAGTGTCTTTTTCATCAATTCTTTTTGCACAATACTCAACCTTTCACTAATTTAATTTATTAGGTAATTCATTTTTTTTATTTTAATTATCAAAAGAATTATTGGATTGCTAAACAATAGTTGAAATTTGCACTAGTAATTGACCTTGTCTCCAGTGGAATGATATCTTACTCACTACTTTATTACTTGCGTGACCCATGCACTTGTAGTAGCATTGCAATAGCATAAAGTCCTCACCAATATGCGCAAAGGTGGAGAGACAAAGCAACATAAGTTAGTCCCCCTCTCATAGATAAGGAGATGATATCCATTTTTTTGGACACATTCGGATAACCATTTTATAACATGTTGCTAGCTAACACAACTACCAACTTCTTAGATTTGGTCCTAGATGGGGAAAGGATCGAGCAAGGTATGAAAAAGGAAAAGATTGAAGAGCAAAGCACAGAAGAGAATAGTTCAAAAAGACAATATTCAGGCAAAAAGAAAGAGGGAGAAGTCCACATGGTAGGAGGAAATCTACAACCTAAAGAAAATTATTATCATAATCCCCAATCACATTATGTGGCAAATGTAGGGCCTAGAATGTATCAGTTCTCTTATCATGCTCCCCAATTCATGAATTCTCAAAATGCTCTTTATTCCACTCCACTAGGTGCTATGCTTGCTCTAGAGAAAATAATAGACCAAATCAATTCAATCAAGGAGGGCAACAAAATAACCGCCCTCGAGAAAGAATGATAGAAACATTTGACCGTATCCCCATAACTTATGCAGAATTATTGCCTCAACTAATCCATGGACAGCAAGTGTGCCTGACACCATTAGAACCGATGAAGCCGCCATATCCCAAGTGGTATGATCCTAATGCAAATGTGAATATCATATGGGGGCACCCGAAAAATCCATTTAAAACTGTATTGCATTAAAAGAAAAGTCCAAAGTTTTTTAAATGCAAGATGGTTAAAATTCAATCAAGAATCAAAATCTCCTAATGTGAGCAATAACCCTCTGCCAAACCATGATAGGGGCAAAATCAATGCTGTAATTGAAGAAGAGTTTCATCAGTGTAAGGAAGGGGTAGAGGAAGTTCAAATTCCTATGGAGTAGCTTTTTCAAATTTTGGTCAAGACTGAAATAATTCTTAAAAGCCAATCAGGAGATAATTCTCCCCCTCAACTCGATTCTTTTTATGACTACCACGGTAAGGTGTCAGGTCGCACAATTAATGAATGCCTGCAGTTTAAGATGAAAGTTTAAAAGTTGATGGATGCTAAAATTGTGATCTTTGGAATAGAAATAAAGGAAAAGGAAAATGTGAATATGGTGTCCATCGATCTTTCCATCCCAACATCCATTATAATATCATGTTCACCAAAAGTAACCAAAGAGGAAAAATCTGACAAATCTTTGCATGTCCCAAAGCTTGTAATCAAAACACCATCTCCTTTTGAATATAAGGATTGAAAAGTAGTGCCTTGGAAGTATGGATGTGAGATAACAAGTAATAATCAGGGTATACGCCAAGCAAGTAGTGAAATTGGATCGGTGGTTAATATTTCTGGAATAGGTGGTGTAACAAGAAATGGCCGTTACTATACTCCAGAAGAAGTAGAGAATCGAAGAAAAGATAAACTTGAAAGGCATAGGAAGGGGAAAGCTAAGGAAGCAAAGTTGGTGGAAGAAAGTGAAGTTAAGTAGTTTCAAGATGCAAGCAACAAAAATGACTCACAATTAGAAGTAAAAATGCTGGTCTCTGAGCATGAGGTATGTGAATTCTTGAAGTTGGTTAAGCAAATTGAGTATAAGGTGATCGAACAGTTGAATAGAACTCCAGCTAGAGTTTCACTACTTTCTTTTAATCTTGAATTCAGAATCTCATCGAAATGCACTACTTAGGGTTTTGAATCAAGCACATGTTTGTCACAATAAATCTGTAGATAGCTTGAACAATATAGTTGGGAGTGTGATGGCAGCTAACTACATATCCTTCACTGATGATGAAATACCTAGATAAGAAATTGGGCATACAAAGGCTTTACATATATCGGTCCAATGTAAAGGATGTTCAGTTGCAAAATTTTTAGTGGATAATGGGTCATCCCTGAATATTCTGCCTAAAACAACCCTCTCAAAGCTACCAATCAATGAGACGTATATGTAGCCTAGCTCTATAATAGTTTGGGCTTTTGATGGGAGTAGGAGAGAGGTTTTAGGGGATATTGAAATACCATCCAAGTGGGCCCAGTCACATTTAACATCACATTTCAAGTGATGGAAATGGTACCAGGTTACAACATGTTATTAGGACGACCATGGATACATTCAGCATGGGCAGTACCATCATATCTACATCAAAAGGTCAAATTCATCATCGAAGGAAAAGGTGATTGAAATTTCAAGGGAAGAAGGCCTTCTAATCACTAAGCTCGTCCCAACCCCATATGTCGAAGCAGTGGAAGAAGCCTTTGAGAGTTCTTTACAATCCTTCGAGATAGCAAATACTTCATATGTTAGGGAAGGATTAGTTCTACCAGCTCCTCAATTATCAATCGCAGCTATGATGGTAGCAAAAAAAATGATAAGAGCAAGCTATTCCCCAGGAAAAGGGTTAGGAAAACATGAACAGGGTATCAATGTCTTTCTGCTCCCTCCCCATAATGACAATAGAGCTAGATTAGGATACAAGATCACTAGAGAAGACAAAAGGAGGATTCAGAAAGAGAAAAGGGAGCATCGACTAGCAAGGTTGGAAAATCAGGAAATCTTGATGGAGAAATGATGTTCCCACCCTTAAAGCAAACATTTAGACGTGTTGGTTTTTTTCATGATGAAATGAAGATGATGGGAGATCCACAGGCTGTGAAACAATGTCAGAGAACTGATTAGTAACTATGGTGAGCAAGAATGATCATCATGATGAAGCAGCTTTATGGTCACACCTTTGCCATCCGGATAAGATATGAATAATTGGAAAGCGTATGAATTGCCATCTCAAGAATCAAAGTAATCAAAATAAATAATTTCCTATGATTCTGCCTAATATTGTAGGAAAATGTTAGCATGGGCTTCCCTTTCAAATGTTTCAAAATAATTTTTAATAAAATAAAATGCATATTTTATTTCCAACCTTGAACTCCTTATTGCTTTCATTCCGTTACTTTCTACTTTTTTTTTCTATATCTTTGTAATATTTCCCTTTTATACTCACTCTACCTAGGAATGCCAATGATGAATTAAAAATGAAATTGAGTTTGGATATGACTTCGATAACCCTATCTTTGAAATTACATCTAATGAAGAGAATTTTCCTCTTGAAATAACTAGGATGATAGAACAGGATGAAAAAATTACGCAACCTTCAGAAGAGGTAGTGGAGACAATAAATTTAGGAACCAAAGAAAATAAGAAGTAAATAAAAGTTAGCACATTCTTACTCCTAGAACTCAATGAGAGGTTGGTTAAATTACTAGAAGAATTCATAGACGTCTTTACATCATCCTAATAGGATATGCTAAAGATGAGTACGGACATAGTTGTGCATCATTACCATTAAAACCAAAATGTAAACTAGTAAAACAAAAGTTAAGAAAAATGAAGCCAGTCGTTTTATTGAAAATAAAAAGAAGAGGTGAAAAAGCAGTTTGAGGCTGGTTTCTTAGAGGTGACCAAGTATCCAGAATGGGTGGCTATCATTTTTCCTGTCCCTAAGAAGGATGGAAATGTCAGAATGTGTGTTGATTATCGGAACCTTAATCGCGCAAGTCTAAAGGATGATTTTTCTCTGTCGCACATTGATATGCTGGTTGATAATATAACTTGATTTCATATGTTCTAATTAATGGATGGATTCTCAGGAAACAACCAAATTAAAATGAATCTTGATGATAAGGAAAAAATAAATTTTATCACTCTCTGGGGAACATTTTGTTACAAAGTGATGCCTGTTGGATTAAAGAATGTGGGGGCAAGTTACCAAAGAACAATGATCACCCTATTTCATGATATGATACATAAAGAAATAGAGGTGTATGTTGATGATATGATAGCAAAATCTCAACATAATAAAGACCATGTTACAGTTTTGAGAAGGTTGTTTGAGCGACTAAGGAAATATTAACTTTGATTAAATCCTACAAAATGCATATTTGGAGTTTCATCGGGGGAATTGTTAGGGTTTATAGTTAGCATAAGGGAAATTGAGATTGATCCTGATAAGATTAGAGCTATAGTTGAAATGTTGGCTCCTAAAATTGAAAAGAAGGTCTGAAGCTTTTGGGAAGGCTTAATTATATAGCTCGATTCATATCACAATTGAAACTATGTGTGAGTCTATCTTAAAACTTTTGAGGAAGAATAACCCGGGGAAATGGAATAAGGAATGTCAAATAGCCTTTGATAAAATCAATCATTATTTGCAGACTCCTCTAATTCTGCAACAGCTTGTACCGGGCCGTCCTCTTCTCCTATACTTAACAGTTTTTGTGAGCTCAATTGGTGGTGTTCTTGGGCAGCATGATGACTCAGGAAGGAAAGAGCAAGTCATATATTATATAAGTAAGAATTTCACCAATTATGAAGCAAAATATTTTATGTTGGAAAGAATTTGTGCCACATTAGCATGGGCTGCTCACCGATTGAGGCACTACATGTTATACTACACCACATCTTGATATCTCGAATGGATCCCATAAAGTACATTTTTGAAAAGCAGCTTAAATGGGAGAATTGCTTGATGGTAGTTTTTACTGATTGAATATGAGATAATATATCACCTAAAAGGGGATAAAAGGGAGTGTTATAGCTTACTACTTGGTAGACCGAGCTGTTGAAGACTACCAACCAATAAGTTATGAGTTTCTCGATGAAGGAATCATGTTGGTAAAGAGGAACATGGATAAAAAAGAAACTGGATTATTAAATTCAATGGGTCCTCGAATGCCTTAACAAGTGGGATAGGAGTGATCCTAATCTCTCCAAAATAGAAATATTTTCCAGTGACAGCAAAATTGTGTTTCGAATGCACCAATAATACAACTGAATATGAGGCCTATGTTTTAGGAATTCAAGCTGCTATTGATATGAAGATCAAGAGGTTGGAAGTGTATGGTGACTCAGCATTGATAATCAACCATTTAAAAGGAGAGTGGGAAACCAGAGATCCAAAATTGGTCCCTTATCAAGAATATGTTATTTATTTAGCTCAAATCTTTGAGTTCATAAGTTTCGATCATATTTCTAGAATTGAGAACCAAATTACAGATGCATTGGCTACATTAGCTACAATGTTTTGACTAGACACTTGTAGAAAGATGCCTCCTATTAAGATTGAAACCAGAGGGGTCAATGCTTATTGCATAAACCTTGAAAAGGAGTGTGATGGTAAGCCATGGTTTCATGATATCAAAAAATATCTCATAAGTAAGACATACCCTCTAGAAGCCTTAGAATAATTTGACGACAGGCAATGAATTTCTTTTTAAGTGGTGATGCTTTAAACAAAAGAAACTATGATACAATACTGATTAGATGTGTGAATGAAAAAGAAGCTCAAAGATTGATAGAAGAAGTGCATGAGGGATTTTGTGGGACATATTCAAGTGGATATGTTTTAGCCCATAAGATTCTCAGAATGGGTTACTTCTGGTTGAAAAATGGAATCAGTCTGCATTAACTATGTCTGAAAATGTTATAAATTTCAAATATATGCTAATGATATCAATGCTCCTTTAGCACCCTTACATGTGATGGTTTTCCTATGACCTTTTTCAATATAGGGATTGGACGTAATTGGCCTAATAGAACCTAAAACTTTTAACGGTCATCGTTTCATTTTGATGGCAATTGATTATTTTTTCTAAATAGGTAGAGGAAACCTCTTATACCAATGTAACAAAGAGTGTCATCCTAAAATTCATCAAACAAAATATCATATGTCGGTATGGTCTTCCTAAATTTATCATAACTGATAACGCAAAGGATTTCAGAAATAAAGCTATGATAGAAATGTGTGCAAGATTTAAAATTAAATACCATAATTATTCCCCATACCATCCAAAAATGAATGGTGCAGTTGAAGCAGCCAATAAGAATATTAAGAAGATAATTTAGAAAATGGTTGTAACATACAAAGATTGGCATGAAATGCTTCCTTATGCTCTCCACGGGTATAGGACCACAATAAGGACATCTACTGGGGCAACACCATTTTCTCTAGTATATGGCATGGAGACAATATTACCTATTGAGATTGAGATTCCTTCCCTTAGGATTATTATGGAAGCCAAGCTTGATGATGCTGAATGGGTGCAAAGTTGTTATGATCAGCTAAACTTTATTAAAGAAAAAAGGTTGACACCCTTATGTCATGGTCAATTATATTAGAAATGGCTTATCAAGGCCCATGCAAAGAAGATGAAGGCAAGAATTTCAAAAAGGAGATTTGGTACTCAAAAGAATTATTCTAAGGCATCAAGACCCTCGGGGAAAATTGACTCCTAAATATGAAGGTTCATATGTGATGAAGAAAGCATTCTCTAGAGGAGCTCTCATTTTAACCAATATAGATGGAGAAAATTTGCCAAATCTAGTGAATTCATAAGCTATGAAGAGGTATTATGCCTAAAGTAGCAACAGCAGTTGAAAAGGAAAATGTGTGAAGTATAGTTAGGGATTATTCAAAGTTAAATAGGCTTATGATCATCAGATTTATATGATTTATTGTCTTTTCTTAATAAATTATCCTTTTCTCTCACACATGTTTTACTCCTTTTAAAAATAAGTAATTATAGAAAACATGGATAAAATGATTATTAAGAGACTAAATAATCCAACATTCCTTCCTAACCCTTTTTATAAGGCATATATTTTTTATTAAAAAGTATTCTTGAAATATTTGAAAACGGGGACGTAATGTTAAAAGATGGTAAAAAATTAAGCTTAACAGATCTGCTTATGAGACATAAAATTATAAATTGAAATGAAAGGAATGCATACCAATGGTGAAAGAATTATAAGTGGGATATTTATAAGGACACTGACAAATGAGATTGTTTAAAGATCTAGAGTTCTTGTCTAAATAGAACAGAAAAAGACATCTTAGTGTCTCGTAACTAAACTTAAGTACTAAATTCATTCTAGATTCATGAATTGTTGTAGTTTCAATGTTATATATATTCTCAAAAAGATAAAAAATGCTTAATCATAAAAAGATGGTTTCAAAAGAAATGTACACTTTTTCTACATGTTGAGATACAAGCATGCATGGCAAAGGTTTTAAGCATCCCTAAGAAAGTTAGAATTTCCTAATATGAACAAAAGAGTTGAATACAAAAATCGCTTTTCATGAAATTTTAGAGTCAAACTCTGAATTTCTCTTTATTTTTCAAAAAAAAAATCCCAGAGTCAAGCTTTAAGCACTCCTAAGGTCAAGCCTTAGGTTCTCTTTTCCTTTGTTATTCAAAAAGTTCCTAGAGTCAAGCTTTAGGTACTTCTAGGGTTGAGCCTTAGGTTTTCTTTTTCTTTGTTATTCAAAAGTTCCTAGAGTCAAGTTGTAGGCACCCCCAAGTTCAAATCTTAGGTTCCCTTTTTCTGAAAGTTCCTGGAGCAAGCTTTAGGCCCTCATGAGACCAAGCCTCAGGTCCTCTTTCATTTTTTTTTTATAAAATTTCTCAAATCAAATTTTTAGTGTCAATGAATTCGACCCTTAGGTTTTCATTCCTAGAGTCAAACTCCAAACACTCTTAAGAACGAGCCTTAATTTTATTATCATTTTCAAAGTCCTTAATGTCAAGCATTAGGCACTCCTAAGGTCAAACTATGTTTCTTTATTTTCCTTTAAAGTTTCTAGAGATAAATATTAAACGCTCATAATATCAAACCTTAGTTTTTCATTGTTTTCTAAAAAGGAGTCAACCTTTAAATACTCCTAAGGTTTATCCTCAAGCTGCATTTTTTGAAGATTCCTAAATTCAAGCTTTGAGTACCATTCAGGTCAAGCCTTGGGAAAATAACAGTCACTAACCTTTTGCACAACTTTAGTTAATTAAAGTATGCAATGGGGGGTGTAGCAGTAGTAACTCATTTGTTTTATACAAAAAAAATATATATTACAAAAAAATAAGGTTGTGGAAGAAAATAAGATTTTGAAAGATTTTAGGGTTATGGAAGTTTATATTTGAATTTGATTGTGCTTTGAAGAGTTGGATCCTGTTTCCTCAATTTGTTTGAGTTAAGTACTAAATTCATTCTAGATTCAGGAATTGTTGTGGTTTCAATGTTATATATATATATATATATATATTCTCAAAAAGAAAAAAAAATCCTTAATCGTAAAAAGATGGTTTCAAAAGAAATGTACACTTTTTTCTACATGTTGTGATACAAGCATGCATGGCAAAGGTTTTAAGCATCCCTAAGAAAGTTAGAATTTCCTAATACGAATAAAAGAGTCACATAAAAAAATTTCTTTTCATGAAATTTTATAGTCAAACTATGAATTTCTCTTCATTTTTCAAAAAAAAAAATCCTAGTGTGAGCGGAGATTTTCGCCCCCACACCCGGTGGAATGGTTCTTGCGACTTCGGCACTGTTTAGGCTTGGAGCCTTAGAGAACACAGACCTAAGTCCAGAGAAAATGGAGTCGCCACACGGACGGGCCGAGAAAAAAAAGAGGTGGATAACTCGATTCATAAGGAATCCCCAACCCTCTAATGGATTCGGAAAGTTGGGTACATATGGGGAAGGTGAGAAATGGCCCAGAACCCCCACAACGCTCGGTTCATTGGAACCGACCTCCTTTACAGGTTTAAATATTATAAAATTCTTAAATATAACAACATTATCCATACTACACACAATAAAAAGAAAGCATCATTATATTAAAATCAAAGCAATGTCTAAACAAAACAAAACAAATGGACACCCATCCAAAGATGGAAACATGTCCTTACATCACATGCCTAGATAGGACACCCACCAAAAGGTAGAAATATGCCCTTTACATAGGTTCTAAATAGAAAAGCAAATTAAATTACATGATGTTTAACTAATGAGGTACCCACTAAGTGGAAACATACCTCTTACAACTTTTGGAAATCTAAATTAATTGATAAAAGTAAATAATCATTCATCATAAATAAATCATTCATCAAAGCTATTAATCAAAATATAAAATAAACATCCATCCATGATAAATTAAATAAATCAAGTATTGAAATTAACTAAATTAAAGCATAAGAAATAAATCAAAGCATAATCAAGTATGGAATTGAATAAAGCAAATAAAAGTCCAATTATGGCTACTGTGGCTTTTAATGGAATTAAAATAAATTAGGGTTTTATGTTTTAAAGGGTTGGTAAGACTCTTTGATTAATAAAATTAAGGTTTGAATGATGATATCATGAAACTAGGGTTTTAAACACTTTAAAATACTTTAATTTGTGATTTTTGGTTATTAGGTTCCTAAGCTACTGTGTAAAATTTAGGTTTTTATGTTTTTCTATTTATTTAATGTTTTAAAAGGATTAGGGTTCATAAAAATTAGGGTTTAAGGTTTTAAAAGGGTTAGTGTTCATTATTTTGAATTTTGGAAGTTGAATTTGGATTTGATATTTTGGAATTTAGGGTCTCGGATGGTAATTTTAATCTTAGGGTTTGGAAGACAATTTAATATTTTATGGAATTTTATGAATTTAAACAAGTGAATTAAAGTTTTTATAACTAGAAAAGATGTTTTAGAAGACTTTTTGAAGGAAAAAGTACCAAGTTTAAAGTTTTGAAAGAAACAGAATTTGATTTTGGTTTTGTTGAAGAATATGTTCAATTAGAGTTTTAAGGTTTTTAAGAAGAAAAAATAACAATTTTAAGCCTTTTGGAAGATAGACTAACGAAATAAGGTTTTTTTTTTGGCTTTAGAAAAACTAAATTAAAGTTTAAAGGTTTTTAAATTCGATTTCATAAATTTGCTACTGTGTAAAAAAACAATTAAAGAAAATTAATTAACACATACCTTCTTTTGATGATTTCTCCAAAAACAATTCTTCTTGGATGAACTAGCTTCAAAGACTAGCCTTTTTTACCTTTGACTCCTCTAAATCGTGCTGCTGCTGTTCCAGAAAAAAAGTTGAATTGAATTTCTTCTTTTCCTTCCTTGATTTGGTTTCAAATTTTCCAAACTACTCTTGGATTTTTGCCTCCCCTTTTTTAATTATCTTTGATCCTTATTTATAGTGGTTTGATGTGGTTTATTCCTAATTAGTTAAGGTAAGTAATATTAATAAAAAAAAGAAACCAAAACCTAATTGGATTAGGTTTCGAAAAATTTGCGTCGGAAAATTTGCACTGCCGAAAAAAAACTGCTACGGAAAAACTGCGCTGGCGAAAAAATTTGCGCTACCGACAAAATTTGCTGCGGAGCAAGCCCGTAAGCTATTTCGCAGGCAGAAAATTTCTGCATGCGAAATAGCACAGTGATTTCGCCCGCATGAATTTCCTGCGGGCGAAATGCCCACAGGCCCGCGCGACGATTTTTTCGTCGCCGATTTTTTCGACTCCGATTTTTATTTTTATTTTTATTTTTTGACTTTTATTGGTTTATTTCTATTTTTATTAATAAAAATTAGATACTAAAGTAAAAATTATTTAATAAAAATTATTTTGGACCAAATAAACAACAAAAATCATTTTAGACTAAATAAAACATATTGGACCAGATTGGGTCAAAAATTAAGGGTCTACAGTTTGCCCCTTGCTTGAATGATCTGAAACCTTAGTGAAAGAGAGTGAAAAGCAATAAGACTTAATTTTTGAGATGGTTGAGATTTTTAGGTTCTGGACCCGGTTTGAGTTCTGGACTCAAGGATAATTTTAGGTTCTCGACCTAAAGAAAATTTGGGTTCTGGACCTGGTTCGAGTTCTGAACTCAAGGATAATTCTAGGTTCTTAACCTAAGAAAAATTTGGGTTCTAGACCCAATTCGAGTTCTGGACTCAAGGATATTTCTAGATTCTGGACCTAAGGAAAATTTGGGTTCTGGACCCGGTTCGAGTTCTGGTCTCAAGGGAGATTCTAGGTTCTGGACCTAAGGAAAATTTGGGTTCTGGACCCGGTTCGAGTTCTGGACTCAAGGATAATTCTAGGTTCTGGACCTAAGGAAAATTTGGGTTCTGGACCCGGTTCGAGTTCTGGACTCAAGGGAGATTATAGGTTCTGGACTCAAGGGAGATTATAGGTTCTGGACCTAAGAAAATTTTGGGTTCTGGACCCGGTTCGAGTTCTGGACTCAAGGATAATTCTAGGTTCTGGACCTAAGGAACATTTTGGGTTCTGGACCCTATTTGAGTTCTGGACTCAATGATGATTCTAGGTTCTGGACCTAAGGGAAATTTGGGTTTAGGACCCGAGCTAAGTTCTGGACATAGAAATAATTCTAGGTTTTGGACCTAAGGGTAATTTGGGTTCTGGACCCAAGAGATTTGGATACTTGATCCTAAACTAGACTCGGATACTCGATCCTATCTGGATTCGGATACTCAATCCTAAAGTGGATTTGGATACTTGATCCTAACTGGATTTGGACATTCAATCCTAAACTGGATTGGGATACTCGGCCCTAAATTGATTTAATTTGGGTACTTGGACCCAAGATTGGCACTTGGATCTGAGATTGGGCACTTGGACCCAAGATTGGGTACTAGGACCCGAGAATGAATTTGACTAACCTCTCATCAGTTGAGAAGTCTGACTGCTCTGGATGTTCTATGCATTGTGATTCTTCACCCTTAGAATGGATCTTCACCCTTGGAGATCGGGCCTTCACCCTTGAAAATGAATCTTCATCCTTGGAGATCGGGATCTTCTTTGTTCTTTGAAGATGGGAGTGACACGGCCAGTGGCTTGACCGTGTTTCCTAGGTGTGTCAGTTTCTGTGTCTTTTCTTTGGTTCTTCTTTGTTCTTGGGTTAGGATGGGCACTACAAAAATATTCGGAAGTTGCGATGGAAATCTGCGACGGACATGTTTCCGTCGCAAATTTGCTACGGATCTGCGACGGAAGGACAAGTTAGAGGAATTTTGAGAAATTGGTCGCAAATCCATTGCAAATCCGTCGCAGATCTGCGACGAAAATCATTCCATCGCAAATAATCGTCGCAAAAGTTGGCGCGTAAACTTGGCGCGAGAAAGAAAACACTAAAAAAACCAATTTGCAACGGAGATCTGCTACCGTCTATTGCCGTCGCAAATTTCACTATAAAAATATTCGGAATTTTGCGACGGAAATCTGCGACGGACATGTTTTCGTCGCAAAGTTGCTACGGATCTGCGACAGATTTGTGACAGAAGGATGAGTTAGAGGAATTTTGAGAAATTGGTCGCAAATCCGTTGCAAATCCGTCGCAGATCTGCGATGAAAATCATTCCGTCGCAAATTATCGTCGCAACACTACAAAAATATTCGGCATTTGCGACGGATATCTGCGACGGACTTGTTTTCGTCGCAAATTTGCTACGGATTTGCGACGGAAGGACAAGTTAGAGGAATTTTGAGAAATTGGTCGCAAATTGGTTGCAAATCCGTAGTAAATCTGCGACGAAAATCATTCCGTCGCAAATAATCGTCGCAAAAGTTGGGCGGGAGAGAGACCCGCGTATTTTTTTGGCGAAAATTTTTTCCGTCGCAGATTGGTTGTAGAAAATTTTTTCCGTCGCAAATTTACTACGAATTTGCAATCGATTTGCGACGGCTTCCTAAAAATTCCTTCACTGTGTTTATCCGTCGCAAAACCGTTGCAAATTCGTCCCAAATTCCGTCGCAGATTTCCGTCGCAAATGCCGAATATTTTTACAAACATAACTTATTTCATAAAGTAGAAATATTAAATAGCTATCAACTTCAGATTTAGTTTCATGATTCTCATTTTGACCCATTATTGCCTTTGCTCCTCTCTCTTTCTTTTTAAACTTCCATTTCTTAATCACTTTCTCATTCTAAATTTTTTTTCTTCTCATTTTTGTTATATGTTTTTTTTGTCTGATCATTTTTGTTATATTTCAACTCTAAGCTTTCCCTTCAAAAAAAAAAAACCTATAATCTTTTGTCTCTTCTCTGTTTTGTTTTTCATTAGTGCTAGATAATACCATCACACACAAGTTTTAAGCTTCATTTTCAAGCTCGCAATTTACTTAAAAAACAAATCATTTATTACAAATTTTAAAAATTTATACAATTAACACTATTGAATAATTCTTAAATGTGTAAATCTAATATGAACTATATTCTTAAAATTCATATATAATCGAGTCCAACAGATTTATTAATTAGACAAGTTGTTTTATTTCAAAATTTTAAAGAAATTTCATATTTGAAGTTCGAATTTGAGACCTGTAATGGAGGAATACGACAGAGTCAAGGGTATTGCTAATATTATAATTAGCATACTAAACTCTCCCTCTTTTTTGTTATTGTTGCAATTTTAATAAGTTAATGTATGAATCTATAAAATGGTGGTCCAAGTCAAGTAACCTTCCCTGTTAGCTCTTTCTCTTATTGAAAATATGTCATTTTCTCTCTCTATTATTACTTTCTCTCTCTAGAACACGCAGTCACAGTATGTCCAAAGAGCTAGTGCTGCTGTCTCTGCAACTTGCTCCTAAGCTCTTTCTTCTACTACTCAAACGCTGTCGTTTCTTCCTCTCTTTGCAAATGTTCAACTCTGCCTTCTTGTTCCTCTCTCTTACTCACATTTTTTATCCCTCTTTCTCTTTCTCTCTTCGATCCATTCCTTTTTCTCTTATTACAATCTACATTCAGGTACTTTCCTTTCCTTCTAGACTCTCTAGATTGGATCACTTTCCTTTTTTTTCTTTCACGTTTTCTTTTTT
Organism: Garcia nutans; assembly: GCA_947685225.1. Classification (NCBI taxonomy): domain Eukaryota; kingdom Viridiplantae; phylum Streptophyta; class Magnoliopsida; order Malpighiales; family Euphorbiaceae; genus Garcia; species Garcia nutans. The sequence continues at coordinate 35,877,817 of CANTUV010000013.1, forward strand.
TAAAAATTTAAGCTGCATTTTCGAATTTTAGTTTCTTCTTCTTCCTCTTCTGTGATTAAAGATTCAAACTTTATAAAATTTTTCACCTAGGAAATAATTGGTTTAATTATATGGTAATTGCTATTTTTGGAAGTTTGATTTGAAATGCAACGAGTTAAGCTTTGGGTTTGTTTGTGGTCTTCAATTCTCCTTTAGCTAGATATTTTCATTTTTTTTTGTTCTACTTTTTCTCTCTCTCCCCTCTTTCCCCTTCTTTTTCCTCTTTTTTTTTGTCTACTTCGTTTTTTGTTTGGATAATAACCGTGTTTGGTTGCTGGGAGAAATGTGGGAAAGGCAGGATACTAGCATATTGTTGAATCTCAATTTATTAATTTATGGTGTTTGGTGAGAAATTGATTGTTTTTATTGAGCTTTTGTAGTGTTTAATGGTTTGGTTGATGTGATTAGTCCTATATTTCATTTTTATAAATTATATAAAAAAAATCAACATTGGGTATTTTGTTTTCCGTCCTTACTCTGTTCTCTTAGCCAATCAATAAACCATTAATTTTCTCACTTATTTTCCGTCATTTATGCACTGCTCTAGAATTTCACTTTCATTTGGTTGTCTCCAGCTCCAAATCTGGCTTTCTTTCACCAAGTCTTGCTTTTTATCTTCCATGAGTTTATTTCAGGCTCGGCATAAAAAGGTTGGGGAGAAACCTTTTCTTTCTTTTTCTATCTTTGTACAGGTAAGAAACCGATATTTATCAGCTTGTTGATTTTGTTCATTTATTTGTAAATTGATGTCTGACATCTTGTGGTAGTACATATGCATGAAAATAATTATTTTTCTCTTTCAGAAGTGTTATGTGCATTATATGTTCTGTTGCAGATTGTGAGATTGAGCATTCAAACTGGGGTCCCATCTGAATATACCCGTATGATTTTGCATCGAACTGATAGAGTGGAGAAAGCACCAGAAACAATTCTGATGCAGGAGGTATGCTTCTGCCTAACTTCTAACTTTACACAATTTGTATCAAGAATTTAAAATTTCCTCATCTTTCTCCCGAGTTCGTTTCACATTGCAAATCCACAAAGGTGATAATATATATAAGAAATACGTAATGGTTCTAGAACACCTCTTATTTATTTCCAGATCACCATCTATCCTAAAAGTTATTAATTTTCAAGTGATGAAAAATATCTACATGTGATGGAGCTCAGTTATTTAGTTTCCTGAAAGAATCGCACAAACCAGGTATTCAACAAAATCAATCCACTTAAGCAAGTGAACTCAGAAGCGCAGAAGATCATTTTTCTGGGGAGTCTAGGTGTGGGCTTCGGCAACTTGGCTGCAACAGCAGCAAACATTCCTCTAGGGACTGAGGAAATAAAGTCACCTGAGGCGACAGACATGCTAGTTAAGGTAGCCTCAAATTGTTGCAGCAGGGTGCTTGATAGGTGCTGTTGCATGTGCTTCATTCAGAATTGTTCATATATGAATAACCAATGCTCAATTACTCTCTCACAACTCTGTATTGCTCTCTCTTGCTTTGAATGCCTGAACTGCTGTTATGAGCTTTGTGAATGTAGTTAATTATAATGATGTAAATTGTTGCTGAAAATATAAATTAAGATGCTTGAATTATAATCTACCATTTAAAACTGTTAAAACGTTCTTTCATTCAATATCTAAAAGACTTTTATGGCTTCGGTGCACTCTGCAACACACATTGAATTCAGAAGCTGTGAACTGGTCGTTGCTTCTTTTGTTGATTCATATTCATTCATAAATGGTGTTTCTTAGTCTCTAAGGAGGTTAACTATTAATCCCTCTATGGCCAATATAGTTTGCCATGAAGACTACAATTAAGATATGAGTTTTCTAATTTTCACATGGAGCATAGAGGCGAGGAGACAAAATTGAGTGGATTCATGCATATATTGTTGGAAATAATGATGAAGATATGTGGAGAAGACTTGCCTTGCGTAGCTTATCTTAACTTAACTGATATACGAGTAACTTTTTTGCATCTTCTGGAATTCTTACTCCAATATATAATGTTGAGTCGGTCAATGTTTGTTGTATTCATAGGGTATTGAAATTCTTTCTTGGCTTTTTTTTTTTTTTGCAGTTCCTACTCTTGATACTTGACACTCAAACAGGGGTACTTTCCTTGGACACTTCAATTTAGACCAAATCTTGGATAAGTGTCCATTTCAGACACATATAACAAAACTTGGTTCGTGTGTGAACCATAGTGAATGTGATACAAGCATGTTTAAATCTTGTATTTGTTTACCGAGTTAAATAATCTCATTGAATAATCTATGCTCGCAGTAATGACAAATTGACTCATCATGTAAATGGCATTTCTCAAATGCATTTGATATAAGATACAAAGTCAGTTTTCAAAAATGTATATTGATGCATAATCAGTAATAAAATAAAATAAAATTTCTATTTCTTCTGGTTGCAGGCAACGGCGCCAGTGATTCAGACAGTAGTTGATGTGAATAAATTAGCAAAGTCAATGCAAAGAGAGCTGGAAAACCTGCACCCGACGACAAACAACTTGTGTATATACAAAATTCCTGAGCAGCTATACGAGTTGAATGAAAAAGCCTACACACCACGGTTAGTATTACTTTGTTAACGTGTATCATATTATTCTTTTCATTTACTCTTTTTAATATTATTTGCAGGTTAATAATGATGATGCAAGTCATGATTCAATGGAAAATGATAATTGAAGATCTATATTGTTATTTTCAAGATATATTATTTATAGTAGTGTTCTTAACACTTGTATAGTTAAATTGTAAAATATTTTATTCTATTGAAGATTAATAAAAGAATTATTTTTATCAATGTAATTAGTGTTTTTTTAGATTGTGTTTAAATGTTCCAAATGTATTTATAAAGTTCTCATAAAATTAATTGATAATACAAATAGTTCCAATAAAAATCAATATTAAATTACTACGGATTTGCTATGAATCTGCGACGGATATTTGAAATCTATGACGGAATCTGCGACAGATACTGCGACGACAATCTGCGACGGAATATGTGACGGCAATCTGCGACGGAATCTGCAACGAATTTGCGATGGAAATCTATGATGGAATCTACGACGAAATCTGTGACGGAATCTACGACGGAATCTGCGACGGCTGCCCTTTACCCGCGAAAATTTAAGCGCGAGATTTGCAACTGCCGAGTGGTTGCAAATCCGTTGCAATCTGCGACGGCCTGTCGCAAATTGAAAATTGTGATGCCTTTTTTACTAACGGATCGTATCCGTCGCAGATCGGTCGCAGATCGGTCGCAAAACTTGATTTGCGACGGATTTGCGACGGATTCTGTCCGTCACAGATAGCGTGTTTTTTTGTAGTGGGGACACGGCCAGTGGCTTGGCTGTGTTGCCTGCTAGTGTCACCTACTGTTTCTTTTCTTTCTTTGCTTGGTCCTTCTTGACTTTGTCCTTTAGGTGAGACATGGCCAGTGGCTTGGCCGTATCGCCTACCCATGTCATATTCTGCCAAAATTTCTTTTGAGGTGACACGGCTAAGCTCAATTTGGCTTGGCCATGTTTTACTTGATTCATGCTCTTCTTTCCTTGTTTTGATCTTCCAAGGGAGTTTTTTGCACTTTAACCACTTTTTCATTGCAACTGCTTTTTCTTCCTTTGATTCTTTAATGATTGTTGCCGGCTGTTGGCTCGTTTGATCATGAAGCTAGACCCTCTTTCACTGCCCCTTCGCTTGCTCATTCTAGCCTGCCGGATACGCCATCTCATCCGCAGGGTATTGATATGAACTACTTGGTACGTTCCTCATTTCATAATAGTTTACACTATATGTATGCATGATTATGTATGCTCTTACCTTTTCTCCCTTGGCTCACAGCGGAAGCTTGAAGAACAAAATAAGAAACTTCAAGAAGAGTTGGATGGAAGTCGTCAGCAAGCTTCTCATTGTGAAAGTTTATATCATCAATTCGAACAAAATTTTTGTGACTTCTGATTTCAAGGAATGAGGGATCCCGGTGCTTCTTCATCGAGAGGCCCCCAGACTGATGACCTTGAGATCCTTTCGTCTGCTTCTGATGAGGACCAAGACAAATCAGAATTCCAAGACAATAGGGATTTTAGTGCTTCTGCTTCGGATGATCCCGAGATGAGTAATTTGCCCTCTCCTCCAACAGGCGATGACTTTTTCAAGTCTTTATTTGGTGACCTACCACCACCCATTTAGTGATATGTAAATATTGTAGCAATTATAAAACATTGTACAATAATGAAAAATATACAATTTTCCTCTTTACTGTAATTTTTTTCATATATTTTTTTTCGTTACTGCCTAAATCATTTATTTTTTATTATTATTTATTTATATATATATATATAGTACATCATAATTAATATCCACTTCTTTTGTTAAACCAAATCCAATATGGTAAAGGAAAATCATTGCCACTTCCTTTCCTTATGCCATATGGTCTTATCCTTTCCCATCATCTTTTCCATTTCACTTTTGGAAAAGGTTTATTTTCTTCCATATAAATCACCTTGCATGCCATATTTCAATTCATTAACCAAAAATCTCTCTCTTTCAAAGTGAAGACTCCCTTTAGCAATTTTGGTTCCCTTTTATTCATCAACCATGACCGAGCACCATTTAAAGAAAATAAAAATTCTATTTAAGAATATGGATGCCAACCATTGGAAGCAAATTTCATAGTCAAATCTTGATGTTTTAAAATGCTTTCAAAATGTCAAGTTGGACCACTCCTTCTTACATGCCGTGGCTTTCCTGTGGGATACGGATTCTAGGGTATTTAGAATTAATGGCTTTGAAATGTGTCCCTTGATTAAAGAATTTGAGGCCATCCTTAGACATCCCAATAATCAACAAATGGCATTACCCACATTGATTTCCAAAACTCAACAGAAGATGCAGATGTTATTTCAAATTTCGAAACCCGAGATTCTTCAGTTGATGAGAGGTGAAAAAATTCTACTTGCTCCTTTGATTGACTTTTGTTTCTCTCATTTGGCTCCTACTAAGGCATGGGGACGCATGCTTTATCTTTGCTTGCTCGGCTAATTCTTGCTTGTTTCTTCTGACGGCGATATTGATCCACAAGTATTCCATATTATGGACCAAATGGAAGGAGGCTTGTCGCCGGTACTTGTGATTTTAGCCGAGACCTTAGTTGGATTAGACCGATTTAAATCAGGATTGTCAAAGAGACTGATTGGGAGTCCGTTGCTGCTTCAGGTAATTACCTAAACTGCCCTCTTCAGGTTTTCAATTTTTATTTTTTTTTATTTTTTTTATTTTTTTTATTTTTTGCTCTAACTTTTGCCTAGTCCGCCCATGCGGGTTTTCGGAACTAGCGAGCTGTCCTAATTTTTGCCTAAGCTGCCCTTGCGGATTTTCAACTTAGCATACTTTTTTATTTATTTATTTATTTATTCTTTCTTCACAGATTTGGCTTCAGGAGCGTCTTTGTTTGCTTGATACTCCCTCCATGGATTTTGCCAGATACCTGCCACGTCATCATTCTACTAGGAAGCTACTCCATCTTGCTTCTTCATATGCTGACTGAGTCGACTGGATCCACTCACGCTCTAAAGTCAATGTCCGTTGGTTGGTACCTTGGTGGAAGATTTCTCGTATCACCATGCGGACATACTTGATGTATGTTCCCCTTGCTGCTCTTCATCAAGGTACATGCTATGATCCTCGCCGACTTGGGCATCAATATGGAGCTGAGCCTCGTGATTCTGACTTTGCTCCTGATCTAGACATGCCTTGCTTGACTGAAGCCTACTTGGATCGGCTGAGGCAAAGCTGGCCTGCACGTTACACTTATCGACTGCCATAGCTTTTACATTTGTCAATTCAGAAAGTGTTTTGTTAGGATGAAAAATAACTAAAGTAATAAAAGATGCTTCTTTTCCATTTATAATTTGTCATCACCTTTTGCAATTATGATTATTTATTTCATCCGTATCTGGTAAAATACTTATAACAGTGCACATAGAACAAATTTAATTATTAATTATGTTTTATTAAATTGGGGAACAACCAAACATAAAGCCAGCATACACAAGATCACTCATGTTGCCAATTAGCCCTTTTGGGTTTTCTAATTGACGATTTTCTCTCATTAGCCCTAATTGTTGCCTAGCCCGCCCTTTCGGGTTTTCGGAACTAGCGGACTGCTCTAACTTTTGCCTAGGCTGCCCTTTTTGGGTTTTCAACCTAGCGAGCTCTTTTTTCTTCTCTTTTTTTTTCATACATAAAACCTCTTCAACCTGTCAATGTTTACTGGCTCACTAAATTCGTTCCCATCCATGTCTGATAACTTCACTACACCTTTGCTCATGACTTGTTTCACAACATATGGCCCTTCCCAGCTAGGTCTGAACTTCCCTCTTGGATCAGATACATTAGGCTTACATTGCTTCAATACCAAATCCCCAACTCTAAATTTTCTGATTTTAACCCTTCTATTGTAGGCCCGAGCTATCTTCTTTTGATACAGTTGGTGATGATACAGTGCTTTTAACATTCTCTCTTCTAATAGAGCTAATTGTGTGTATCTGCTTGCTACCCATTCAGTTTCAGGCAGTTCAGCTTCCAAGACTACTCTTAACGACTTGATCTCAATCTCAATTGGCAATACCGCTTCCATCCCATAAACCAAAGAGAATGGTGTCATCCCAGTAGGTGTTCGCACACTCGTCCTATATCCCCATAAAGCAAAGGGAAGCATTTTCGACCAGTCCCTATAAGTCTTGGTCATCTTGGACAAAATTTGCTTAATTGTCTTGTTCATTGCTTCTAATGCAGCATTAGCCTTTGGTCTATAAGGAGAGGATTGATGATGATGGATTTGGTACTTGGAGAATAAATCCTTAACTGCTCCTTGAAACTGTACTCCGTTGTCAGATATCATACTGTGCAGGACCCCATATCTGCAGATGAGATTCTTTTCGATAAACCAAGCCATTTGACATGCACCCAGCTTGTTGAAGGATTCTGCATCGACCCATTTTGAAAAATAATCAACTGCTACTACAATGAAACGGTGACCGTTTGAGGCTGTCGGTTGTATTTCTCCTATAATGTCGATACCCCAGGTGGCAAATGGCCAGGGTGAAGACATTGAATGCAGTTCTTCAGGAGGCATATGATTCAAGTTACCATACATTTGGCATTGTTGGCACTTTTTAACAAACTCAATACAGTCTCTCTCCATGGTCAACCAAAAGTAACCTTGTCGAATAATCTTCTTAAAAATGGCCAAACCACTCATGTGTGGACCATAACTTCCCGCATGTATTTCTGACATGATGCGCTCCACTTCAGGCTTTCTTAAACATCTCAAATGCACCCCATCAGGCCATCTTCGATATAACTCTCCATAGAAGGTGATGTATTGTAATGAACACCTCCTTATGGCTCTTCTCTCTTTCTTTGTTGCCCCCGGCGGGTATTCTCTTTCCTCCAAAAATCGCCTTATAGTATCATACCATGCATCATGGTCTGTATCAACTTCCATGATTGTCTCATATTCAAAGCAAGGAGTTGATGAACTGGTCAAGATCAGAGGCTTAAGGAATAGGCTGGCAGAATTTTCCCATACCGAAGCCAATGTGGCTAGGGCATCAGCCAACTGATTTTCTTCTCTTGACAGGTGTATAAACCTACACTCCTTAAAATTCCTCTTCATCATGGTCAAATAACGGTGGTATGGCTTTAATTTTTCTTCTTTCAACTCCCACTCTCCATTTACTTGGGATACTACTAGCAATGAATCGCCATAAACTTCCACCTTATCCACCTTCATAATCATTAAGGTTTCCAAACTGAAAATACAAGCTTCGTACTCCACCATATTAGGTTGCCCTAAATTTCAACTTCTTGGCTAAAGGGATAAGTTCTCCTTCGGGTGATTCTAGTATAACTCCCAAACCCGCTCGTTTCCTGTTTACCACTCCATCAAAATACATTTTCCACCCTTGTACTTCAATTACTTCTAAATGTTCATCTGGAAATTCCAAGATTACCTCTTCACTTTCTGGTAATGGTTGTTGAGCCAGGAATTCTACCACCATTCTACCCTTGATTGTTTTCCTGGTTACATACTCGATCTCAAATTCTTCTAATATTATCAACCATCGACCATATTTCCCAATTAAAGAGGGTGTCTCCCTTAAGTACTTCATTGTATCCAACCTGGAAATTACTTGCACACTATACGATTGAAAGTAATGCCGCAACTTCTTAGAAGACCAAACCAAGGCTATACATGTCTTTTCGATGATACTATACTTAATTTCATAAGGTAGGAGCTTTCTACTCAAATAGTAAACAACATGCTTAATCCCTGACTCATCTGTTTGGGCTAGCATGGCTCCTATCGACTCTTCTTCTACTGCTAAGTATAGTAATAGAGGTTTTCCGGGTTTAGGTGGTTTCAAAACAGGTGGATTCAACAAATACTCTTTTATTCGTCAAAGGCCTTTTGACATTCTTCGTTCCATACGACCGGCTGATTCTTTCTAAGCAATTTGAAGATAGGCGCATAGATTGTTGTGAGCTTTGCTATAAATCTGCTAATGTACTGCAGTTTACCAATGAATCCCCAAACTTCTCTCTCCGTCTTTGGGGCTGGCATAACCCTGATTGCTTTAACTTTGTCAGGATCTATCTCAATGCCATTCGGACCAATTACATGTCCCAACAATTTACCTGAGGTAACACCGAATACACACTTCTTCGGGTTTAATCTTAGCTTATACTTCAAAGCTCTATCGAAGAATAATTCCAAGTTCTGGAAGTGTTGCTCCCTTGTATCCGACTTCACCATCATATCATCAACATATACTTCAACTTCTTTGTGCATCATGTCATGAAATAGTGTGGTGGCCATCCTTTAGTAGGTTACTCCAGCATTCTTTAAGCCGAAAGGCATCACCCTATAACAAAATATACCCCATGTAGTAGTGAAGGCAGTTTTGGCTTTATCTGTAACACTCCCATATCCAATGCACACACACTACAACCACAACAATGTAGCATAAGTGCACCAAATATAGGGATGCTACAGTTTTCTTAACATTCAAAACACTTTAAATTTGATACAATACCCTTATCATTATACATTATAGAAAAGTAGATCATTTACTTATAAAACAAAACATATTAGTTATATATATATACATTTAAATATTACACAGCGGAAGTTATAAAATATATACATATTTACATATTAAACATTTCTTTACAAACTATAAAAAAGTATACATGATTGGCAAGTTTGCTCTGATCTTTAAGCTCCCAAAATGGATTCTTCAAGGTCTACTCTCACTTGGTCTTGATGAACTCTCGGGTTCAACTCTATCAACTCTATTACCTGCGCGATTAAACACTATCGCGCTAAGCCAACGGCTTAGTAAGACAATTCATGATAATGTCATGCTTTAATGTAATGCAATGCCACATATGTTATTGATAAGATCAACATCATAAATATAAAGTTAACCACATAATTATGCATTTCACAAATCATAGTCATATGAACATACCACATTTCAACATCTTTCCACATTCAATATTAATCAATCATACTCAATAAACAACATCTCATTTCATTAACTCATAACATTATTTAGGACATTCATATAACCTTGACACCTATGGGCCCAACATTTATTTAATACGATATTCAGAGTTCAGAGTTACTGCTTTGGTTCATAGTCACAATAATCACGCCCGTAGGCAATGTATATACATGTATCTCTATCCATGGATAGTGTAACAGACCCAGTCTCTTGGACCATCAACTCAACACATATGAGGAGATCCTCAACCCGGCAAGACTGTTACAAATCATATATCTCATATTCACAATTCTCATAGTGTAACAGACCCAGTCTCTTGGACCATCAACTCAACACATATGAGGAGATCCTCAACCCGGCAAGACTGTTACCTTTCATCATTTCTTAGGCATGCCACCCAAATCCAGAACTCTGAAACTGAATAACATATTAAACAAACAATTCATTTATTATATAGTTACCATTTCCATTCTCAAATTCTCATCACATTTAGGCAAACATGCCTTCTTTCTTTCAATATCATCATCATAGCCAATCACAATGGCTTTACATCACATTTCACCTCTTATTTGAATCATCATAGCATCTTTGATATAACATTTCAATATACATTATTCATGAAACACATAACCATTCACATTGCATAACATAACATTGTTCAATCTCAACAATGCAATTAGGGCAAAGAATAATTTATATCATTCATAGCTTTAAGATCTTCCATATGCATTTGTTTAGGGCAATCATTGTTTAAATGTGTTTAGGTTTAGGTTAAGGTACCAACTTACCTTAAAAGGACCAAAACAATGCAAATAGAACAAAGTATAAAAACCCTAACCCACACATTTGAGGGACACGGGCAGCCACTTGAGGGACACGGCCAAGCTTGTGGCCGTGTCTCTTAAACCAAAACTCACAGTAGCTAACACGGCTTGGGAACACGGCCATGTCACCCAAAAACTAATCCAACACGCCCAAATTCCCTTGGCTTGGCCGTGTCACACATTGCTTATGGCCGTGTCTCCCTAAACACAAACCCTAATATACACAACTCTCCTCCAATTGCACTCAAACTCATCAAACACCATATAACATGTTTCAAATGAATGAAATCAATGTTCTAAACACAAATTCTACATGTTTAACACAATATTCCTTATTAAAACACATCAACCAAATCATTTAAACACATGCCATCTCAAACCCTAAAACCAACTTTACACTTGAACTTCCACTATCAAAATCCATTTAAACTTACAACCTTCACAACCAAACCAACCTCAATTCAATCTTTTAACTAACAATCAACTTTAACACTTGTAAACACATATCAAACACACCAACTCATCAACTCAACAATTCACAATACACCTTAGCCACAACTTCAAAATTAATAAAAGAAAACAAGAAATTACTTACCTTAAATGAAGAATTTCCACAAATCTCTAACCAACACCCTTGATTCCTTCTTCAATTTACTTCTTGCCTCAAGAACACCTCCCTTTCTCTTTGCTATTTGGAGAGCCGGCCACTTCAAGAAAGAAAGAAGAAAAATGCACAAGTCAAACACCTTTTCTTCTTTTAATCTCCACCATGCATTTCATTTCAAGCAATTACTCATATACCCCTCATCACTTAACTTAGCTTTTGTCTCTTATAAACCCAATTAAGTAATTTCACATGCCATATAAAAAATCTCCTCTTGCATTGACTCTCTCTCTTTGACCATTTTATATGTTATATATATCACCATATACACAACATATAAACTTGTCTCTAAACCCTATTTCTTCCCAAAACACATATACATATACTTTCCTTTTCTCAATTTAAACTAACAACAACAACAACAATAACAATAACATAATCAAAACTTCTAGACCACAAATGAGGATATTACAATTCTCCCCCTCTAACAAGAAATTTCGTCCTCGAAATTACCTGATATCAACTCTGAAACAACTGAGGATACTGTTCTTGCATGGATTGTTCACTTTCCCAAGTTGCTTCTTCTTTTGCATGATTCTTCCATAGAACTTTCACCAATGGCACACTCTTGTTCCTCAACTCTTTCACTTCTCGTGCCAAGATAGCAACTGGTTCCTCTTCAAAAGTCAAGTCTGGGCTCACTTCAATAGATTCAAATGGCAACACATGAGATGGATCCGACCTGTACCTCCTCAACATAGAAACATGGAATACATTATGAATACGATCCAACTCAGGTGGCAAAGCAAGTCGATACGCCACTGGCCCAACTCTTTCTAACACTTCATACGGCCCAATGAAACGAGGACTCAATTTCCCTTTCCGACCGAACCTCAAAATCTTCTTCCAAGGAGACACTTTCAGAAATACCTTATCTCCAACATCAAACTCTATGTCTCTCCTTTTCAGATCTGCATAAGACTTTTGTCGGTCTGAAGCTGCTTTTAACCTGCCTCGAATCAACTTTACTTTCTCTTCAGTTTCTTGAATCAAATCAGGCCCAATTAACTTACCTTCACCAATCTCCTTCCAACCCAAAGGTGTCCTACACCGTCTGCCATACAATGCTTCAAACGGTGCCATACCAATGCTGGATTGGTGACTGTTGTTGTATGCAAACTCCACAAGAGGTAAAAACCTATCCCAACTTCCAGAGAAATCGATGACACAGCTTCTCAACATATCCTCAATAATCTGCATCACCCTCTCTGACTGTCCATCCGTCTGTGGATGAAAAGCAGTACTGAAGTGTAATCGAGAACCCAAAGCATTATGCAAACTCTTCCAAAATCTTGAAGTAAACCTGGGATCTCGATCAGATACTAAAGAAGTTGGAACACCATGCAGTTTCACAATTTCATGGATATACAGCTCAGCCAATCTCTCCAAAGAGTAATCCATCCGCACCGGAAGGAAATGAGCTGTCTTAGTCAATCTATCCACAATCACCCATATGGCATCATGTTTCCTTTGTGTCAATGGCAATCCAGACACAAAGTCCATTGTCACTCTTTCCCACTTCCATTCTGGCATTGACAACGGTTGAAGCAACCCGGTTGGAACTTGATGCTCTGCTTTTACCTTCTGACAAGTGAGACATTTCGACACAAAATCTGCAATGTCTCTCTTCAACCCAATCCACCAATAATGATGTCTCAAATCATGATACATCTTCGTATTACCCGGATGCATAGCAAACATTGACTGATGAGCTTCTTCCAAAATGACCCTTTTTATATCAGTATCATCGGGTACGCACAATCTGCTCTTGAACCAGAGACTCCCATCATTTTTCACAACAAAATCTCTAGCCTTTCCACTCTGACAATCCGAAACAATCTTCTGTATCTTCTTATCGGCCAACTGAGCTTCTTTGATCTGATCTAACAAAATCGGCTTCAATTGCAATTGTGCCAATAATGCACCATCAACACAAGGTACAAAACTGGCATGCAATGCTCTCAACTCAACAAGCAACGAGAGCGAGTAAACTGTTAAACCAGCTAAAGACTTCCGACTCAAGGCATCAGCAACAACATTTGCTTTACCTGGATGATAGTCAATCAAGCAGTCGTAGTCTTTAATCAATTCTAACCATCTCCTCTGAAGAAGATTGAGTTCTTTCTGGACACCCAAATACTTCAAACTCTTGTGATCAGTGTAGATGAAACATTTCTCCCCAAACAGATAGTGGCGCCAAATCTTTAATGCAAACACAATGGCAGCCAATTCCAAATCATGGGTCGGATAGTTAAGCTCATGCGGTTTCAACTGCCTAGATGCATAAGCTATAACTTTACCTTCCTGCATAAGCACACAACCCAAACCACTATGTGAAGCATCACTGAAAATCACATATGGTTTGCCTTCAACAGGTAAAGTAAGAACAGGTGCCTGAGTTAACATTTCTCTCAACTGCTCAAAGCTCGCCTGACACTGATCTGTCCACAAAAACCTCACTCCCTTACGAAGCAATCTGGTGAGTGGAGTAGCTATCAAAGAAAATCCTTTCACAAACCGCCGGTAATAGCCTGCCAAACCCAGAAAACTTCTAATCTCTGTCACAGACTTAGGTGGACTCCAATTCAGAATAGCTTCAACTTTACTTGGATCAACTCTAATGCCTTCAGCTGAAACAATATGTCCAAGAAAAGTGACTTGATCCAACCAGAACTCACACTTCGACAATTTGGCAAACAACTGCTTCTCTCTCAAAATCTGCAATACAATCCGCAGATGCTTGTCATGTTCCTCTTTATTCCGCGAATACACCAAAATATCATCAATGAAGACCACTACAAACTGATCTAGATAGGGCCTGAACACCCTATTCATCAAATCCATGAAGGCTGCAGGTGCATTCGTCAGACCAAAAGGCATAACTAGAAATTCATAATGCCCATACCTAGTCCGAAAGGCGGTCTTTGGAACATCTTCAGCTTTAACTCTCAATTGATGGTACCCAGATCTCAAATCAATTTTAGAAAACACAGCTGCACCCTTCAATTGATCAAAGAGATCATCGATTCTAGGCAAAGGATATTTATTTTTAATAGTCACCTTGTTCAATTGCCTATAATCGATACACAACCTCATAGTACCATCTTTCTTTTTCACAAATAGCACAGGAGCTCCCCAAGGAGAAACACTGGGGCGAATGAATCCTTTATCCAACAACTCCTGTAATTGCACTTTCAACTCCCTCAATTCTGCTGGTGCCATTCTATAAGGAGTAATAGAGATAGGAGTGGTACCAGGCAACAATTCAATACCAAACTCCACCTCTCTCTCAGGAGGCAATCCTGGCAACTCCTCTGGAAAAACATCAGGGAACTCTGCAACTGTGGCAATACTATCAATGGGAGAACCCTTCACTCTAGTATCTACCACATGAGCAAGATAGGCTTCACACCCCTTTCTAATCAACCTCCTGGCTGCAACAGCTGAAACAAATAAGGAGGCTAGCTGTTCCTGCTCATTAGATACTATCACCTCTCTACCATCAACAGTTTTCAAAGAAACAATTTTCTTTTTACAATCCACCACAGCTCCATGTCGAGATAGCCAATCCATACCTAAGATCACATCATATTCCTTAAATGGCATCTCAATCAAATCCCCAAAGAACTCCTCACCCTGCACCACTACTGCACTATCTCGATGCACTTTACTCACAACCACACTATGCCCTAACGGATTTGTCACCAACACATCAAATCCTAGGGACTCAGCATGCATATCAGACACAGGCAAAACAGATGCACTAACATATGAATGTGTGGAACCCGGATCAATCAAAGCAAGTACTGAAATATCAAATAAAGAAAAAGTACCAGCTATGACTGCCGATGCATCTGGCTGCCTCTGCATAACATACACCCTCTGGGAAGATCCAACCTCCTCTGGTCTACCCTCCCTGGATGTAGCACCTCCTCTAGAACTGAACCCTGGTCTACCTCCTCGGCTGGCACCTCTGCCTCCTCTGCCTCCCCTCACACTAGCTCGAGAAGCAGCAGAATCAACTGGCATCTGCTCCTGCCTCTCAGGACAGTCTCTCACAAAGTGGTCAGGTGATCCACACCTGAAGCATACCCCTGATCTACTATGCCTCCAACAAACGCCCCCATGTCTTCCACCACACTGGTTACACACAAGTAAGGTGGATCTCTGAATTCCAGGAGTAGGAGCACTCGCTACTGAAGCTGCAGGTCTAAATCTCTGCCTCTGGAACTGCACTGACCTACCAGCTAACCTCTGACTTCTACTAACTCTAGGAACAAAGCTTCCTTTACCTCTTTTAACAGAAGAAGACCCTGCCTCAAACTGGGGCCTCCTAACCCTAACCTCTTCCTCTGAAGCAGCTGCAATAACTTGAGCTCGCTCTACACTTCGAGCTGCTGCCACAAGCTGTGAGAAATCCTGATATCTGGATCCAGCCACTAAGCACATGATCGAGGGCCTCAATCCCTCCTCAAATCGCCGACATCTATCAATCTCATCAGCAATGATACCCCCAGCATACTGACTCAGTCGAATAAACTCAACTTCATACTCAGTAACAGTCTTGCTGTCTTGCTTCAAGCTTAAGAACTCCATCTTCTTCATGTCTTTGTACTCCCTAGGAGTATACTTCAACTCAAATTCCCTCAGAAAATCAGTCTAAGACAGTGTTGGAGGATCATCCATAGAATGGGGCACCGTCTTCCACCAATCGTAGGCATCTTTCTGTAGCAAAGATCTTGCATAGTCAAATTTTTCCTCAGGGGTAGCTTGTAACTGAATAAAGATCCTCTGTACTTTGTCAAGCCACTGTTCTGCTACAGCTGGGTCAGTAGTACCAAGGAAATCCTCTGCTCCATATTTCCTTAGCTTATCATAGTGCCTCACTGGTACTGAAGGTTGAGGGGGTGGTGGCTGTGGTTGCACAGGTGCTTGTCTCATAACTTCCATCATATGTCTAAACCAGGCTGGCGGAACCTCCTCTCCAGCTGGTCTACCTGACACCGAAGCTGGTGCCTCCTCAACACTATCAATCCTAGCTCCCTCATCAGGAGCAACGCTCTCCTCACTACCCTCAACCGACTGTCTCAAAAGAGGATCCATCAACACCTAACACTGCAAACACCAAAGGACACACCTTATTAAAGATCAGAGATTGCCAATCCCAAACATGTATTTTTTATTCAAAACCAACTTTTTAAGTAAAAATATTCTTTTTGTTACATTTTACCTAGGTTGAGAATCTCAAACCTAGGCTCTGATACCAAAACAATTGCAACACTCCCATATCCAATGCACACACACTACAACCACAACAATGTAGCATAAGTGCACCAAATATAGGGATGCTACAGTTTTCTTAACATTCAAAACACTTTAAATTTGATACAATACCCTTATCATTATACATTATAGAAAAGTAGATCATTTACTTATAAAACAAAAACATATTAGTTATATATATATATATACATTTAAATATTACACAGCGGAAGTTATAAAATATATACATATTTACATATTAAACATTTCTTTACAAACTATAAAGAAGTATACATGATTGGCAAGTTTGCTCTGATCTTTAAACTCCCAAAATGGATTCTTCAAGGTCTACTCTCACTTGGTCTTGATGAACTCTTGGGTTCAACTCTATCAACTCTATTACCTGCGCGATTAAACACTATCGCGCTAAGCCAACGGCTTAGTAAGACAATTCATGATAATGTCATGCTTTAATGTAATGCAATGCCACATATGTTATTGATAAGATCAACATCATAAATATAAAGTTAACCACATAATTATGCATTTCACAAATCATAGTCATATGAACATACCACATTTCAACATCTTTCCACATTCAATATTAATCAATCATACTCAATAAACAACATCTCATTTCATTAACTCATAACATTATTTAGGACATTCATATAACCTTGACACCTATGGGCCCAACAAGTATTTAATACGATATTCAGAGTTCAGAGTTACTGCTTTGGTTCATAGTCACAATAATCACGCCCGTAGGCAATGTATATACATGTATCTCTATCCATGGATAGTGTAATAGACCCAGTCTCTTGGACCATCAACTCAACACATATGAGGAGATCCTCAACCCGGCAAGACTGTTACAAATCATATATCTCATATTCACAATTCTCATAGTGTAACAGACCCAGTCTCTTGGACCATCAACTCAACACATATGAGGAGATCCTCAACCCGGCAAGACTGTTACCTTTCATCATTTCTTAGGCATGCCACCCAAATCCAGAACTCTGAAACTGAATAACATATTAAACAAACAATTCATTTATTATATAGTTACCATTTCCATTCTCAAATTCTCATCACATTTAGGCAAACATGCCTTCTTTCTTTCAATATCATCATCATAGCCAATCACAATGGCTTTACATCACATTTCACCTCTTATTTGAATCATCATAGCATCTTTGATATAACATTTCAATATACATTATTCATGAAACACATAACCATTCACATTGCATAACATAACATTGTTCAATCTCAACAATGCAATTAGGGCAAAGAATAATTTATATCATTCATAGCTTTAAGATCTTCCATATGCATTTGTTTAGGTCAATCATTGTTTAAATGTGTTTAGGTTTAGGTTAAGGTACCAACTTACCTTAAAAGGACCAAAACAATGCAAATAGAACAAAGTATAAAAACCCTAACCCACACATTTGAGGGACACGGGCAGCCACTTGAGGGACACGGCCAAGCTTGTGGCCGTGTCTCTTAAACCAAAACTCACAGTAGCTAACACGGCTTGGGAACACGGCCATGTCACCCAAAAACTAATCCAACACGCCCAAATTCCCTTGGCTTGGCCGTGTCACACATTGCTTATGGCCGTGTCTCCCTAAACACAAACCCTAATATACACAACTCTCCTCCAATTGCACTCAAACTCATCAAACACCATATAACATGTTTCAAATGAATGAAATCAATGTTCTAAACACAAATTCTACATGTTTAACACAATATTCCTTATTAAAACACATCAACCAAATCATTTAAACACATGCCATCTCAAACCCTAAAACCAACTTTACACTTGAACTTCCACTATCAAAATCCATTTAAACTT
The DNA here is from genome assembly GCA_947685225.1 of Garcia nutans. Lineage (NCBI taxonomy): Eukaryota > Viridiplantae > Streptophyta > Magnoliopsida > Malpighiales > Euphorbiaceae > Garcia > Garcia nutans. The sequence continues at coordinate 35,896,063 of CANTUV010000013.1, forward strand.
ACAACCTTCACAACCAAACCAACCTCAATTCAATCTTTTAACTAACAATCAACTTTAACACTTGTAAACACATATCAAACACACCAACTCATCAACTCAACAATTCACAATACACCTTAGCCACAACTTCAAAATTAATAAAAGAAAACAAGAAATTACTTACCTTAAATGAAGAATTTCCACAAATCTCTAACCAACACCCTTGATTCCTTCTTCAATTTACTTCTTGCCTCAAGAACACCTCCCTTTCTCTTTGCTATTTGGAGAGCCGGCCACTTCAAGAAAGAAAGAAGAAAAATGTACAAGTCAAACACCTTTTCTTCTTTTAATCTCCACCATGCATTTCATTTCAAGCAATTACTCATATACCCCTCATCACTTAACTTAGCTTTTGTCTCTTATAAACCCAATTAAGTAATTTCACATGCCATATAAAAAATCTCCTCTTGCATTGACTCTCTCTCTTTGACCATTTTATATGTTATATATATCACCATATACACAACATATAAACTTGTCTCTAAACCCTATTTCTTCCCAAAACACATATACATATACTTTCCTTTTCTCAATTTAAACTAACAACAACAACAACAATAACAACAACATAATCAAAACTTCTAGACCACAAATGAGGATATTACATTATCCTCTTGGGCCATTAATACTTGATTGTATCCGGAAAATCCATCTACAAACGAGTGTAGCACGCTAGAGGCCACACTATCAATGAGTACATCTATGTGAGGTAAAGGAAAATCATCCTTAGGGGAAGCCTTGTTTAGATCTCTATAGTCCACGCAGACCCTTATCCTCCCATCTTTCTTTGGCACTGGTACTATGTTGGCTAGACAATCTGGGTATTCTATCACTTCAAGGAACTTCACTTGTATTTGCTTAGTGACCTCTTCTTTGACCAATTCAGCCACTCAGGTCTTAGTCGCCTAAGATTTTGTTTGACAGGTTTAATGTGAGTGTAAGTAGGAATATTATGCTCGGCTATGTCTCGATCTATCCCCGGCATATCTTTATAAGACCAAGCAAACACTTCTTCATATTTTTTGAATATTTTTTCAAATCTCTCTCTCTCATCAGGAGTAAGGTCGGATGTTATGCTAATGTTTTTAGGATTTTTAGTTGTTCCCAAATTTAACCATTGTGTGTTAACAGAATTAATATTAAAGATGCTCATGTAACTGCTATTTAAATGTATGCAACCATCAGGGGAAACATCACACAAGTAAGCAAAATCAGACTTTATTGCATTCATTTTGGAAAAGAAAACATCATCATCCTCATACAAAGCAGAAAAATTAAAATCAAATCAAAATCATTGTTCTCAGAGTCATAAAGCAGGATGTCTTCAAACTTTTCCTCGACCAGGGCAGCAATCTCTTTCGGAGTCTTCTCCGCTTTCAGGGCGGCTTCATTCTTCTCTTTTGGATTGGATTCTTTGTTAGTTGACAGGGTGAGCTCTTTCTTCACTTGCTCCACTAGCTCAGCAACATCTGCAAAAATTTCAAAACCGGGGATTAACTTACCCATGAACATGATTGGCTCAGGCTTTCCTTGGAGTGGTCCCATATCTGGAGCCTTGACAAAGATCTCTTCAAGTGGTGGGAAGCTCATCTTCTCACTCTTCTTTGGCTGGACATCATTGTCTTCATCATATCCTAACCCCTTCTTGGATGTTTGAGTTCTAAAATCTAGCAACTTTGTCAAATCGGCCTTACCTTTTCCAAGACCAGCTCGAGGAAGGTAGTTCATGTTCTTCATCATATTCAAGACTTTGGAGTCCACTACTTCATCATCAGAAATTGCAACCACTTGAAAACCATTGAGAGGCCTCTCAACCATTAGGGCATTAACAATCTCATTATCTTCAGCTTCAATGACCACTGTCTCATTTTCGTTGGGAAATTTGATCTTTTGATGAAGGGTGGAAGGAACTCCACCAAGAGGGTGAAACCATGGTCGCCCCAAGAGCAAGGCGAAGGTAACTGGTATATCTAAAACAACAAACTCAACAATAGATTCAATTGGACCAACCTTGACGGTCGCTTTGAAAGTCCCTTCGGCATGCCTCTTAGTGTTGTCATAAGCACAAATTGTTATCTCGGTTGGGTTTAGATCTCTTGTTGACATGGCTAGCTTTGGCAAAATATCTTAAGTAGATAAACATTTATGGCAGACCCATCATCGACCATTACACATGGAGTCCTCTTCCCCTTGACTTCTATTTTGATAAAGAGAGGGCGGATGTGGTCTCTCCCCTCCTCTGGTAAGTCCGCATCTGAAAAAGAAACTGCTCCCATACTAACTTCACTCTTTTCTTGGACCTCTTCACATTTTATTACTTTCCCAACTTTTATGAAGTTGATCAACTCCTCCGGTGTTGTGGAGGTAGAAATTGGCATGCTAGCTAAGGCTTTGGCCATAGTTTCTCGGTACTTTTTAGAAGTAGCTAACAGGTCCCAAATGCTAACACTTGCATGGGTTCTTTTCAATTGCTTGAGCACATCATCATCTTCTTCTACTTCAACTTCTTTCCCCTTATTAGTTTATATCTCCTTTGGTGGTGGCCTTGCGTAAGGCTTACCGGATCTAGTATTCATCACCTCATCTTCTTCGAGCTCGGACCAAGTCCACTCCTCCTTCTTAGATACAATATCATCATCACTGTCACTTGAATCCCAAAACCCATTGACAACACAAATTGCTACTTCTCCACTCATCATAGCTTGTTCAATTTTGACAAATGCCTCTTCTTCTTTGGTTGCTTTCTCATTCACATCTTGAAAAGAAGACATGACAAAGTCCTCATGTAAACCTCCTCCAATCATGAAGGTCGCCGGTGGTGGCATCCTATTAAATTTTGGTAATGGGTTGTCTTTGGTGTTTGGCTTGTTGGGCTTGGGTAGCTTCCCATTATCAATTAGATTTTGAATCTCATGTCTCAACCTCACACATCTATCCATGTCATGTCCTTGCATTTGGTGAAATTGACAAAATGCTTTGGTGTCAAAATTAGGTGGGAGAGGATTAGGCAAAGGACGAGGATTTAAGGGTTGTAGCAATCCTTTCTTTGAAGCTTGTTGAGAACCCAAGACATCAGTTTTCCGAATTCAGAAAATTGTCTCCTTGTTCCTTGGTTAGTAGCATTAACACCAACAGCCTTTTGCATGCTTTGGCTACCAGGTTGATAGCTCCCTTTCTCGTTCCTTTTTATTGCAAATCGGCTCTTCTCCCTTTCCCATTCTTCAATTTGCAAACCAGCTTGAAGAAGGTCTTTGAAATCATGGATGAGTGTATGAGACATTCTCTCACGAAGGCTAGGCAACACCCCTCTCACAATCATCCTTATTTGATCGGATTCATCGGGCCTCTTCTTGAGTAAAGCGGCCTTGTTTCTCCACCTTTTCACTTAGTCCACAAAATTCTCATTCGGCCTTTGCCTAATGGACTCCACTTCCATCAAGGTAACTTCTAACTCAACATTATACCCATATTGTTGGATGAAGGCTTTGTAAAGTAGATCCCAACTCTTTTGTGTTCCATCATCTAAGGTATTGAACCAATTTTGGACAACAGGGTCCAATGAGAGCATAAAGTACCTTAGGGTTTGAGCCTTAGTAGCTCAGGTAGATTGCATGGCAGTTATATACTGCTTCACATGAAGATGGGAATTTCCAGTGCCATTGTACTTAGCAAAGGAAGGCATCTTGAACTTATAAGGGACCTCATCATCTTGTTCAAATAGTTTGTCGATCTCAGAATTCTCTTCGGTTTTCAGCTTCTTCTCAAATTTCTTTTCTAAATCAGCAATCATCTTTTCAACATCGGATGTCTCGGTCTTTTCAATAGTTGCCTTCTCAACAGCCTTCTGTTCTTTCGTCTTTTCTTGAACCTTTTGGTAGTATTGAGACCAATCATCATCATCATCAATGATCACCTTTTCATCATCAAAAACCACTTCACTAACTTTAGTCTTCCCTTTGTCCTTTGGTTTTTTAGTGCTAGCAGATGCCTCGGCATGATTCTCTAAGATTGCAGTCAATTGGTTCTTCATGGTCTCAACTAGGGCCTCTTTGATTTCTTCCATTTTGGCATTAAGGGCTTCATCCACCATCCTTTGAATTTGTTCAGGCTCCATTATTTTAGGTGAGCAAGTGATTGAGTCGTTGCCAGATACTTCATCTCCGGCGTAGGTTGGATTGTCGTAAGCTTTTGAACTTTCGTAATCCAAGGCTGTGAGGCAGAGAAGATCAATGATATGAGATGCAAATGTATGCATGTATGCACAATCAACCAATAAACAAGTGTAATTAGGATGATCCTTCTAACCTTATAACATCCACACACGAATGGCGAGTCTCTTTTTCCTAGATATATGGTTAACAAAATACCAACACGGAGTATCTTGTTTTCGAATAATTTCCTCGGACGTTTCAACCAATAGTTATATTTTCGAAAGTGGAAATCCATCCATGATAATTCCCATTAATTAGGTTTTAATCCATCCAACCAATTAAAGTTTCTTTTATGCTATATTGGATTAAAACTAAATTAAGAGGTTTATTATAGATAGATTTCTCACTTGAAAAAAATAACTAATGGTTCATGCTAAAAACAAGCCCATGATTAATTTATTCTTAGTGTAAACTAGGCCCACAATTGATTTTTGGTATTTCATAATTGACCTAAATATTTTTGCAAGCTCTTTGTAAAAAATGGTTTGTTTCTAAGCCTGTTGTAAAAGATTTTAGAAAAATGGATTTTGGGCTTAGTATTTGGGCCATGGGCCAAAGAATTTTTTTTATTTGTTTTTAGAAAAAGTCTTATGTCCAAAGACCATCTTGGAAAAATTTTGAAAATAGTTTTGGTCTTTTGGACTTTAAAGAAAAATTTATTTTGAGCTTACAATATACTTAGGTCATATCAAAAAAAGAACAAACCAAATAAGCCATGATTTAGACTAAGATAAACTAACCATAGTCAAACAACATGCATTTGGGGTAAAACCTAAGGAAAGTAACTAGGCCAATTACATGAGCTTTAGTCTTTGAGTTAAAAGGCTTAGGTTCTCATAGCAAGTATATACCAAATGGTACGAGGCTATGAGTGGTTATGCCATGCTCGATCTCCACACCTTGAGTGAAAGTATGGTATCATTTACATAACATAACACGGGTAACACGGGCGTCCTAACTCACGCACACGATGCAAAATAATATGATGCAATGGATAATATCATTATAAGAAAGAATAGAATAATATAAAGACCAACAGAATCAACTTCTGTTATCCCCAGCGGAGTCGCCACTGTGAGCAGGGATTTTTGCCCCCACTCCCGGTGGAATGGTTCTTGCGACTTCGGCACTATTTAGGCTCGGGGCCCTAGAGAACACGGACCTAAGTTCGGAGAAAATGGAGTCGCCACCCGGACGGGCTGGGAAAAAGAAAGGGGTGGATGACTCGATTCCTAAGGAATCCTCAACCCTCTAATGGGTTCGGAAAGTTGGGTACGTGTGGGGAAGGTGAGAAATGGCCCAGCACCCCCCACAATGCCCGGTTCATTGGAACCGGCCTCCTTTCCAGGTCTTAATATTATAAAATTCTTAAATATAACAACATTATCCATACTACACACAATAAAAAGAAAGCATCATTATATTAAAATCAAAGTAATGTCTAAACAAAACAAATGGACACCCATCCAAAGATGGAAACATGTCCTTACATCACATGCCTAGATAGGACACCCACCAAAAGGTAGAAACATGCCCTTTACATAGGTTCTAAATAGAAAAGCAAATTAAATTACATGATGTTTAACTAATGAGGTACCCACCAAGTGGAAACATACCTCTTACAACTTTTGGAAATCTAAATTAATTGATAAAAGTAAATAATCATTCATCATAAATAAATCATTCATCAAAGCTATTAATCAAAATATAAAATAAACATCCATCCATGATAAATTAAATAAATCAAGTATTGAAATTAAATAAATTAAAGCATAAGAAATAAATCAAAGCATAATCAAGTATGGAATTGAATAAAGCAAATAAAAGTCCAATTATGGCTACTGTGGCTTTTTATGGAATTAAAATAAATTAGGGTTTTATGTTTTAAAGGGTTGGTAAGACTCTTTGATTAACAAAATTAAGGTTTGAATGATGATATTATGAAACTAGGGTTTTAAACACTTTAAAATACTTTAATTTGTGATTTTTGGTTATTGGATTCCTAAGCTACTGTGTAAAATTTAGGTTTTTATGTTTTTCATTTTTTTAATGTTTTAAAAGGATTAAGGTTCATAAAAATTAGGGTTTAAGGTTTTAAAAGGCTTAGTGTTCATTATTTTGAATTTTGGAAGTTAAATTTGGATTTGATATTTTGGAATTTAGGGTCTCGGATGGTAATTTTAATCTTAGGGTTTGGAAGACAATTTAATATTTTATGGAATTTTATGAATTTAAGCAAGTGGATTAAAGTTTTTATAACTAGAAAAGATGTTTTAGAAGATTTTTGAAGGAAAAAGTACCAAGTTTAAAGTTTTGAAAGAAACAGAATTTGATTTTGGTTTTGTTGAAGAATATGTTCAATTAGAGTTTTAAGGTTTTTAAGAAGAAAAAATAACAATTTTAAGCCTTTTGGAAGATAGACCAATGAAATAAGGTTTTTTTTTTTGCTTTAGAAAAACTAAATTAAAGTTCAAATGTTTTTAATTTCGATTTCATAAATTTGCTACTGTGTAAAAAAATAATTAAAGAAAATTAATTAACACATACCTTCTTTTGATGATTTCTCCAAAAACAATTCTTCTTGGATGAACTAGCTTCAAAGACAAGCCTTTTTTGCCTTTGAATCCTCTAAATCGTGCTACTGCTGTTCCAGAAAAAAGTTGAATTGAATTTCTTCTTTTCCTTCCTTGATTTGGTTTCAAATTTTCCAAACTACTCTTGGATTTTTGCCTCCCCTTTTTTAATTGTCTTTGGTCCTTATTTATAGTGGTTTGATGTGATTTATTCCTAATTAGTTAAGGTAAGTAATATTAATATAAAAAAAAAGAAACCAAAACCTAATTGGATTACGTTTCGAAAAATTTGTGTCGGAAAATTTGCACTGCCGAAAAAAAACTGCTGCGGAAAAACTGCGCTGGCAAAAAAATCTGCCGCAGCTGGCTGCGGCAGTGCGCGCTGAGTGGGCCTGTAAGCTATTTCGCAGGCAAAAAATTTCTGCGTGCGAAATAGCACAGTGATTTCGCCCGCAGGAATTTCCTGCGGGCGAAATGCCCACGGGCCCACGCGATGATTTTTTCATCACCGATTTTTTCGACTCTGATTTTTATTTTTTGACTTTTATTTGTTTATTTCTATTTTTTATTAATAAAAATTATATACTAAAGTAAAAATTATTTAATAAAAATTATTTTGGACCAATCAGACAATAAAAATCATTTTTGACTAAATAAAACATATTGGACCTGATTGGGTCAAAAATTAAGGGTCTACACCTAGAGTCAAGCTTTAAGCACTTCTAAGGTCAAGCCTTAGGTTCTCTTTTCCTTTGTTATTCAAAAAGTTCCTAGAGTCAAGCTTTAGGTACTTCTAGGGTTGAGTCTTAGGTTTTCGTTTTCTTTGTTATTCAAAAGTTCATAGAGTCAAGCTATAGACACCCCCAAGTTCAAATCTTAGGTTCCCTTTTTCTGAAAGTTCATTGAGTGAGCTTTAGGCCCTCATGAGACCAAGCCTCAAGTCCTCTTTCATTCTTTTTTAAATTTCTCAAATCAAATTTTTAGTATCACTGAGTTCAACCTTTAGGTTTTCATTCCTAGAATCAAACTCTAAACACTCTTAAGAACAAGCCTTAATTTTATTATCATTTTCAAAGTCCTTAATGTTAAGCATTAGGCACTCCTAAGGTCAAACTATGTTTCTTTGTTTTCCTTTAAAGGTTCTAGAGATAAACATTAGACACTCATAATATCAAACCTTAGTTTTTCATTATTTTCTAAAAAGGAGTCAACCTTTAAATACTCCTAAGGTTTATCCTCAAGCTGCATTTTTTTAAGATTCCTAAATTCAAGCTTTGAGTACCATTCAGGTCAAGCTTTAGGAAAATAATAGTCACTAACCTTTTGCACAACTTTAGTTAATTAAAGTATGCCAAGGGGTGTGTAGTAGTAGTAACTCATTTGTTTTATACAAAAAGATATATATATTACAAAGAAAAATAAATAAGACCATTAATAAAAGATAAAAATTACTAAAAATATACACATAATATTTCCAATATACTAAAAACATAAACTCCAAATACAAAAGACAAATTGCAAGAAACAAGAAAAGTGTGCAAGTTAAATTTTTTTAGAGTAGCAAGCATGCTCTAGCAAAAAAACATAAAAAAAGGAATATTAAAGTATGGGAAAAATACAAACATATGTGATGAAAATTTACTTGCACTATAAATAGAGGAAAAAATCACACAGAAAAAAAGAGGAAAAAAAGACAGAGAAAATTCAAAAAAATATATAAAAGAAGGAACACAACAAACATAGAGAGAAAATAGGAACCACACAGAAGAAAAAGAGAGGCAAAAAAAAAGAAGTTAGTGTAATGTTAAAAATTTTAAATACTAAACTTTGATTTAATATTGATAATTGATAATGAATTGTGATATATGAGGTATGGATAAGTGATTTAAATAGTGGATCTTAAAAATTAACCGAAGAAATTATGTATTTTTACGATTTTACGAGATTAAAAATTGAATTGGAATCAAAGGATAAGAAAGAGGGTGCACCATAGCTAAGATGAGATTAGCCACACTAGATTAAGCCATATAAATATATATATGTGTGTGGACAGGTGTGCGTATGTGTAGACACTTCTCTTTCTTTCTTCTTCTTTCTTCTTTCCACATTCATCACCATCTTCACCACCCAAACTCCTTCTTTTTTCCTTCCTTCCAAGACTTTGATCAAAACCTAAGAGACAATAATATCTAGTTATAAGTTTTTAGAAGATTAAGCTGAAAAAGTTGAGATTATCAATAAGAGAATAGTGAAAAAGAAGAGTTTGAAGAGGTATGTGCTTACGTATTTTTGATTTGCTACTAACTGAATTTCTATGAATTATTATTTAAAATGATTGATTGAGTTGTCTTGATAAGTTTTTAATGAAAAATATTTGATATATGCTCTTTCTATGTTAAAGAAATGAGTTTTGATCTATTGATATCATATATTTGGATATATGGAATTTAAGTTGATAAGTGTTTTGAAATACAGAGTTTTGCTTGACACCACCAGTGACATGGGCATGTTAACGATGTCATTGGGCATGTTAACGATGTTGTGTTTCAACATTAAAGACACGACCAGTAACACGACCGTGCCATTGGGTGTTTCATAACTACTATGATAAAAGATAAATGACATGGCCAGTGACACGCCCGTGTCAATAGGCATGTCGTATCTACTGTAATGCAACTTAAATAACACAGCCAGAAACACGCCCATGTCATTGGACATGTCAAAACTTCTATGAAAATGAGCTTATGACACGGTCAATGACACGCCCATGTCACATGGCGTGCCATTTGAAGAAATTGCTCAAAGTAACTTTTTGCTTTGTTTTTCAATGTAATTCTAGCTGTAACGATTATAAGTTCTCAAAGTGTAAAACATTTCTTTTGAAGTTAACCCTAATAAGTAGTGTAATAGATTTATTTGAATATATGATAAAATATGTGTAATACTAAGTGTTGGTCAAAGAACTATTTCATTGAAGTGTTGTGCATAATTTAATGTTATTAATAACTATTGAAATGCCCAAAACATACTGATTTTAGATCTAGCTTGGGATTGAATGGCTAGCCAAAGGGAGGATATCCAAAGTGATAGTAGGAACTCTGTGCCATCAATAGACACTCTATGTCATTATAATCAGTGGGCATTCGTGCCAAGTGGGCCATTGGCCAACATTCTATACAGTGGGCATTAAATTGCCAGTAATGACCCATTATCCAAACCTATAATATGAGTTCAGTGTGTATGGGCATAAGTAAAGAAGTTATTTACATTAAAAATAATGTGTTATATGGTTATTCATGAATTCTTCAATTCTGGATTAAATCGTGTTTAGTATTCCAACTTTTAATAAATTTATTAATTCCTTTATTTAATATTCTGAAAGTAATACCTTTCATTGTTTCTAAACTATTTAATATTTAGATCTCTTTCTTTTAATTTTCTTGCATATTGAGAATACATAAGCACCACTAAGCTTTGCTTAGCATGTTAGAACTATTTTCTGAAGCACAGATCAAACAAGAAGAGTTGAGACTGCAGAGTGAGAGATTTACGTTCCTGTTCAACTGCATCATAAAGGTTCAATAACAATATTGTAAATATTGTGTTTTGTATAATTCACATGGCAATACCTTTATATTTTGTATGATAGCTATACAAGTTTGAGAGAAGTTTGAGAATTTTATTAATGTAAATTATCAATAGGAGATCTTTATAATTAAATAGATATATGTTTGTAATATGGAATTGGTTGTCGTAGTTAATTTAAAAGCTTAACAACTGCATTAATAATTAGAAGTATTTTGTCTTTATTTCTTTAATATATACATAGACAAGTATGTAGGACAAGTGTGAATGTTAGGTGACATCTCTTATGTAGTTAAGTGTATAGGCTACATAGGGATTGTTACATTCAGTGGTATCAGAACCTGGTTTAGGTGGTTCTAAGTTAATGGGTTAAAAGAAAAGAGAAGAACAACTGTCATTGCTATATGAACTATATAACTGAATAAATGTTTGTTGTAGTTAATTTTTAATGTTTAAAGTTATAAGATTGCCTCTGAATCCTGTCAAGGTACTAAGGAACAAGCTGCATCCTCACACAGTCAAGCTAGTGTGGGGAACCAGTAGCCATCGGAACCTTCTGCGAAATAAATTCCATTAGATCCCCAATTTGTGAGAAATATGGGGGAGGTTCTAAGGAAAATTGTAAGAGTTATTCCTCCTACACAACCTCCACTGCCACTGCCCCAAAGATCTCCATTGGAGAAAATTAGAAAATTGGGAGCAGAAGATTTTACAACTCGTGATACTGATGAGTCTTCAGTAGCAGAGTATTGGATGGAGAGGATTGTGAGAGTTTTTGATATTCTACATTATACTGATGAGGAAAGATTAGAGTGTGCAGTTTCCTTGTTGCAGGAGCAAGCTTATGCCTAGTGGGAAACAAAGCAGAAAGGTGTACCCGTAGGTAGACTTACTTGGGCAGTTTTCTAAGAAGAATTTAAAAAGGAATATATTTGTGAGATTTATTTAGAGAAGCACTGGTATTTTTTTTATTTTAAGTAAAGGCAATCATCTATGTTTAAATATGAGAGGCAGTTTGTTCACCTCGGCAAATATTTTCTAAAGTTAGTTGCATCTGAGGAAGAGAAGTGTAAGCGATTTGGACATGGTTTGAATAGTCAGATTTGTGTGTATTTAGTAGCGATGAGAATTAAAGAGTTTTCCACTCTTGTTAATGTGGTAGTTGCTATAGAAAATGAGATTAAACAAGAGCGGGGAAGATAACAACAATCAAAGAAGGGATTTTCTAGTGAACAACAACAAGGTTGCTAGAAAAGACAGAGAAATATTCAAGCCCAAACTTAAGGGTTTGGTAGAGGAAGTGGTGCTAGTTTTCAGAAATATAGAGGTGGTAGGTTTGGAGTGGCTACAAGCTCATCTTCAAGGGTTGTTACTACACCTTGTCAATATTATGGTAAGGGCCATGCAAGTGAAGATTGTTGGTATCAGAAGGGGGCTTGTTTGAAATATGGTCCTTTGTAACAGAGAATTAAAGATTTTCCAATGATAAAAGAATTAGAAGTTTTTGAAGGACATAGTTCTGTACAGAGGTCTCAGTCAAGCCTTAGGATAGGTAGAGGTGGTCGACCCAGTGTTAGTCAGCAGAGAGGATCTGATATAGTGGATAGACCTCAGACTCAAGGCAGTGCTCCAGCTAAGGCTTATGCCATGAAAGCTGTGGAGGACCAGGATGCTCCTGATATTGTAGTTGGTAAATTTTCTTTACTTGGTATTGATGTGTATTCATTATTAGATCTTGGTTCTACACATTCTTATATTTATACAACTATAGTTTCAGGGAAGAAATGTATGTTGATAAACTTGATTATGAGATAGAAGTTACAAATCCCTTAGGCCATAATGTGAAGGTAAATAGAGTATATCGAAATTGTCCACTTAGAGTTCATGATGTAGAGCTTTCTGCTAATTTGATTGAACTTCCATTCCATGACTTTGATGTAATCTTGGGAATGGATTGGTTGTCCCGACATCAAGCAGTTATGGACTGCTGTAGTAAAATTGTATCTTTTAAGATTTCGGGTTATGGTGAAATTGTAGTTTGAGGAGAAAAATAATTTTATCCTTCTAGTTTGATTTATGCAGCTAAAGCTAGAAGGTTGATTAGGAAGAGATGCGAAGCTTATCTTGCTTATGTTAATGATACAAGACATTCAAGCAAGGTTTTGGGAGACATACCTACAGTAAGTGAGTTTTCGAATGTTTTTTCAAAAGAATTACCTAGAATACCACCAGAAAGAGGTAGAATTTGTTATTGATGTAGTTCTAGGTACGACAATAATTTCTATTCCACCTTATAGAATGGCACCTCGGAATTAAAAGAATTAAAGGTGAAACTCTAAGAATTTCTTGACAAAGAATTTATAAGACCTAGTGTGTCACCTTGGGGTACACCAGTTTTGTTTGTGAAGAAGAAGGATGGTACCTTAAGATTATGTATAGATCATCCACAGTTGAATAAAGTGACTATTAAGAATAAGTACCTGTTACCTAGGATTGATGACTTGTTTGATCAATTGAGAGGAGCGGGTGTTTTCTCTAATATTGATCTTAAATCGGGTTATTATCAGATGAAAATTAAAGAAGTTGATATTCCAAAGATAGCTTTTAGAACTCGATATGGACATTATGGATTTTTAGTTATGCCATTTGGTTTAACTAATGCTCCAGCAACTTTTATGGATTTGATGAATTGAGTTTTTAAACCTTATTTAGACCAGTTTGTAGTTATTTTCATTGATGATATATTGGTTTATTCCAGAAATAAAGAGGAACATAATAAGCATTTGAGAATTGTACTATAGACACTAAGGGAGAATCAATTGTATGCTAAATTATTGAAGTGTGATTTTTGGTTGACGGAAGTGTCATTTCTAGGTCATGCAGTGTCAACTAATGGTAGTCATATGGATCCAAGTAAGATTGAGACTATCTTGAATTGGCAGCCACCAAAGAATATAATAGAAGTCCGGAGTTTCCTTGGGTTGGCTAGATATTATAGATGGTTTGTGCAAAGGTTTTCAAAGATAGCACTTCCTTTAAATAAGCTCCTTAAAAAAGAAACTAAATTTGAGTGGAATACTCAGTGTCAAGCTAGTTTTGAACAATTGAAATCTATGTTGACTAAAGCACCTATCTTGACACAACCGACTCTAGGTAAAGACTATATTATTTATAGTGATGCTTCTCATCAGAGACTTGGTTGTGTATTGATGCAAGAGGGTAAGGTAATTTCTTATTCTTCAAGGTAATTAAAATCTCATGAATTGAATTACCCTACACATGATTTGGAGTTAGCTGCTATTGTATTTGCTCTTAAAATCTGGTGACATTACTTGTTTGGTGAAAGGTGTTATATTTTCACTGATCATAAAAGTTTGAAATATGCCAACACAAAAAGAACTAAACTTAAGGCAGAGAAGATGGATGGAATTGATCAAGGATTATGATTATATCATCGGCTATCATGCTGAAAAAGCTAATGTGGTAGCTGATGCTTTAAGTCAAAAGACTTTAGCAGGTATGTTGTATATAGAATATTATAGTATTATATATATATATAAATTAAACAAACTGAATGATATCATGTGTTATGTTAGCAGAATTGAGGGTTGAACCAACCATTAGGAAAAAAGTGATAGAAGCTTAGAAACAAAATAAAAAATTGTTAGAACTTTTGAAACAAGTGCATGAAGGGGAAAAGCCAGATTATGTTGTGTCAAAAGATGATGGTGTATGTTATAGGTATCGATTGTGTATACCTTATTTGAAGGAACTAAAGGAGTGTATTCTTGGTGAAGCTCACAATACTACGTATATTGTACATCCCGGAAGTAATAAGATGTAATAGAATTTGAGATCTCATTATTGGTGGCCTGGTATGAAAAGAGATATTACTGAATATGTGACTTGATGTTTAGTGTGTCAACAAGTCAAAGTAGAACATCAAGTTCCATCGGGTCTTTTACAACCTATATCAATACCAGAATGGAAGTGGGATAGAATCACCATGGATTTTGTGATTGGTCTTCTGAACACCCAAAAGAAACATGATGCAATTTTGGTAATTGTTGATCGATTAACCAAATCAGCTCATTTCCTTCCCATTCGAGTTGACTATTCAATGGATAGACTTGCGGAGTTGTATGTTAATGAAATAGTCAGGCTTCATGGAGTACTAATGTCTATTATTTCAGATCGAGATCCTCGCTTTACTTCAACATTTTTGAAAAGTTTTCAAAAAGCATTAGGTACTCAACTTTATTTTAGTACTGCATTTCATCCACATACGGATGGTCAATTGGAAAGGGTGATATAAGTACTTGATGATATGAGTAGAAGTTGTGTAATTGATTTTGAAGGTAGCTGAGATACATATCTGCCTTTAGTAGAATTTGCCTATAACAACAGTTATCAAATGAGTATTGGAATGGCTCCATATGAGGCACTCTATGGAAGGAAGTGTAGAACTCCATTGTGTTGGGTGGAATTGAATGAGAGCAAACTTGTGGGACCTGATCTCATAAGACAAACTGAAGACAAAGTAAAGCTTATAAAGGATCGATTACAAATTGTAATGGATAGACAAAAATCTTATGCATATTTGAAACGGCGTGATATTGAATATAGTGTGGGGGATAAGGTATTTTTGAAAGTATCACCATGGAAGAAGGTTTTTCTCTTTGAAAAGAAAGGTAAACAAAGTCCTAGGTTTATTGGGCCATATGAAATACTTGAATGTGTAGGTCCAGTAGCTTATCAACTAGCTTTGCCTCCAGAACTGGCTAAGATTCATAATGTATTTCATGTTTCGATGCTTAGACGATATAGATCAGATCCTACACATGTGATTCAAGCAGAGTCCTTTGAAATTCAGCCATATTTGAATTATGAAGAACCAGTGGCTATCTTAGCTCATGAAATAAAGAAGTTGGGTAATAAGCACATTCCTTTAGTAAAAGTGTTGTGGAGAAATCATTCGATAGAAGAAGCCACTTGGAAAAGCGAAGAGACAATGAGATAGCAATACCCTCAATTATTTTAAGCGTCTATAACAAGCAAATTTCAAGGATGAAATTTCTTTAGTGGGAGATAATTGTAATGTTAAAAATTTTAAATAATAAACTTTGATTTAATATTGATAATTGATAATGAATTGTGATATAAGTGGTATGGATAAATGATTTAAATAGTGGATCTTAAAAATTTACTGAAGAAATTATGTTTTTTTACAATTTTATGAGATTAAAAATCGAATTAGAATCAAAGGATAAGAAAAAGGGTGCACCATAGCTAAGATGAGATTAGCCACACTAGATTAAGCCATATAAATATGTATATATATGTGGACAGGTGTGTGTATGTGTAGAAACTTCTCTTTCTTTCTTCCTCTTTCTTCTTTTCATGTTCATCACCATCTTCACTACCAAAACTCCTTCTTTCTTCCTTCCTTCCAAGACTTTGATCAAAACCTAAGAGAAAATAATATCTAGCCATAAGTTTTTAGAAGATTAAGCTAAAAAAAGTTGAGATTATCAACAAGAGATTAGAGAAAAAGAAGAGTTTGAAGAGGTATGTGCTTACGTATTTTTGATTTACAACTATATGAATTTCTATGAATTTATTATTTAAAATGATTGATTGAGTTGTCTTGATGAGTTTTTAATGAAAAATATTTGATATATGCTCTTACTATGTTAAAGAAATGAGTTTTGATCTATTAATATCATATATTTGAATATATGGAATTTAAGTTGATAAGTGTTAAAAATACAGAGTTTTGCTTGACACCACCAGTGACACGGCCATGTCACTGGGCATGTCAATGATGTTGTGTTTCAACAATGAAGACACGACCACTAACACGCCCCTTCCATTAGGCATGTCATAGCTATTGTGACAAAAGATAAATGACACGGCCAGTGACACGCCTGTGTCAATGGGCATGTCGTATCTACTGTAATGCAACTTAAATGACACGACTAGCGACAAGTTTGTATCGTTGGATGTGCCAAAATTTTTATGAGAATGAGCTTATGACACAGTCAATGATAAGCCCATGTCACTGGGCCCGTCATTTGAAGAAATTGCTCAAAGTAACTTTTTTCTTTGTTTTTCATTGTAATTCTACCTATAACGATTATAAGTTCTCAAAGTGTAAAGGACTTCTTTTGAAGTTAACCCTAATAAGTAGTATAATATATAATAAAATATGTGTAATACTAAGTGTTGGTCAAAGAAATGTTTCATTGAAGTGTTGTGCATAATTTAATGTTTTTAATAACTATTGAAATGCCAAAAATATACTGATTTTCGATCTAGTTGAGATTGAATGGTTTGCCGAAGGGAGGATATCCAAATTGATAGTGGGCACTCTGTGCCATCAATAGACACTATGTGTCATCATACTCAGTGGGCATTCATGCCATAATAGGCCATTGGCCAACATTCTATACAGTGGGCATTAAATTGTCAGTAGTGACCCGTTATTCAAACCTATAATCTGAGTTTAGTGTGTATGGGCATAAGTAAAGAAGTTATCTACATTGAAAACAATGTGTTATATGGTTATTAATGAATTCTTCAACTCTGGATTAAATCGTGTATAGTATTCCAACTTTCAATAAATCTATTAATTCCTTTATTTAATGTTCTGAAAGTAATACTTTTCATTATTTCTAAACTATTTAATGTTTAGATCTCTTTCTTTTAATTTTTCTTGCATATTGAGAATACATAAGCACCACTAAGCTTTGTTTAGCGTGTTAGAACTGTTTTCTGACGCACAGATCAAATAAGAAGAGTTGAGACTGTGGAGTGAGAGATTTACGTTCCTAGTCACCTGCATCATAATGGTTCAATAACAATACTGTAAATATTGTGTTTTGTATAATTCACATGGCAATACCTTTATATTTTGTATGATGGTTGTATAAGTTTGAGAGTAGTTTGAGAATTTTATTAATGTAAATTATCAACAAGAGATCTTTATAATTTAATAGATATATGTTTGTAATATGGAATTGGTTGTAGTAGTTACTTTAAAAGCTTAACAACTGCATTAATAATTAGAAGTATTTTGTCTTTATTTTATTAATATATACATAGACGCGTATGTAGAGCAAGTGTGAATATTAGGTGACATCTCTTATGTAGTTAAGTGTATAGGCTACGTAGGGGTTGTTACAGCTAGAGAGAGTGAGATTTGAAGAGCAATTTTCTGGTAGAGAAAGTTTTAGGGAAATTTAAAATTTATTAAATACAAGAAATGTTTTTAATAAATAAAGGCAATAGACAGTCCAACAACTATCAACAATTTAGAGACACAACCTGGTAGTGCACTATGAACCTTATACTTCGTATGAAATTTCCTTCATTATGATTATGTATATGCATATGATTTTTTTCTTGTTTATTAAAAAAATAGTTAGGTAGTAATTCTCATTATACATATATTTTGTATATATTTTCTAGTAGTAACTCTTATTATATACAAATATAAAAAATTAGAAACGTATATATCCTTAAAAGAAAGACACAATCTAATAGTGACTATATTTTTATAAGATAGATTGTAAAACATCTTATGCCTCAAATAAAATAACACAGTCAGGTATTGACTGTAATGTTATCCATAAATGGAGTAATTTGTAGAGTTGCATAATAAATACCAAAACAAGCACAAAAATCATAAATTGTCTACAACATTCACCCATAGATTTAATATAACTAAAAAATTCCCATATATAATTGATCAATTATCATCTATGAAGGGACTTTGACAAATAAAAATAAGAAAAATATAATAGACTATAAAGAATGTTTTTGATAGAAGCCCAAGAAAAGTAAAATAAAAGGGGAGTGTATTTTTATTTTTCCCCATAAATCTTCAAATAAAAATAGGCTTAAAAAGGATGAAAGAGTCTAATATTAAAATACATGTGGAATAACAAATAACCATTCATGTTAAAATAGCAGTAAAGACTTAATAAACACAAAAACAGCAGTAATAGATCAGATTAATAAGAATGAAAAATAAATCTTTAAAGAATATAGGTACATCTTAGAATCTAAAGATACTACTTTAAAAAAATCATAGAAAAATAATAAAAATCATAATATTAATAAAATACACATAAAAAGTTCAAGACCATTGCTAGGATATACATAGCAAAGATGAACTATTATGTTTTGTGATTTTTTTTACATAAAAAAATAATAACAAATTAAAGAAGAAAATAAAAGGAAATTTTAATTTTTTTTTACCTTAAATGCACTTTGATATTGCTAAATAATATTGAAAGCATTGATCTAGATCTTAGAGGAATTTCATTCTGTAAAAAATAATAAAAGGAGTAAAGAGAGAGATAGTAGAAGGAAGAATGACACAAAAGAAAGAGAAAAATGGGTAGGATAAAGGAAGAGAAGTATTTATATTGGTTGTATTAGGGGTGAAGTTTTTTTTTCTTCATTATTGGGAAATAGAAAAAATAAAAAAATAATAAATAACGCTAGAAAGTGTTGGGCTCAATGTGATATTACCAAAAATCTCTACTCAATCTATATTATTTCTTTGTTCAGAGCCTTAACTTTTAATGTTTAAAGGTATAAGATGGTCTCTAAATCCCGTCAAGGTGCCGAGGAACAAGCTGCGTCCTCACACAGTCAAGCTAGTGTGGGGAATCAGTAGCCATCGGTACCTTCTGCGGAACAAATTCCATTAGATCCCCAATTTGTGAGAAATATGGGGGAGGTTCTCAGGAAAATTGTAAGAGTTGCTCCTCTTGCACAACATCCATTTCCTGTGCCCTAAAGATCTCCATTGGAGAGAATTAGAAAATTGGGAGCAGATGATTTTAAAGCTCGTGATACAGATGAGTCTTCAGTAGCGGAGTATTGGATGGAGAGGATTGTGAGAGTTTTTTATATTCTACATTATACTGATGAGGAAAGATTAGAGTGTGCAGTTTCCTTATTGCAGGAACAAGCTTATGCCTGGTGGGATACAAAGCAGAAAGGTGTACCTGCAGGTAGACTTACTTGGGCATTTTTCCAAGAAGAATTTAAAAAGAAATATATTAGTGAGATTTATTTAGAGAAGCACCGAGAGTTTTTGTATCTTAAGCAAAGGAAATCATCTTTGTCTAAATATGAGAGGCAGTTTGTTTGCCTCAGCAAATATTTTCTAGAGTTAGTTGCATTTGAGGAAGAGAAGTGTAAGCGGTTTGAATAGGGTTTGAACAGTCAGATTCGCATGTATTTAGTAGCGATGAGAATTAACAAGTTTTCCTCTCTTGTTAATGTGGTAGTTGCTATAGAAAATAATATTAAACAAGAGCAGGGAAGAAAACAATAATCAAAGAAGGGATTTTCTAGTGAACAACAACAAGGTGGCCAGAAAAGATAGAGAAATATTCAAGCCCAAAATCAGGGGTTTGGTAGAGGATGTGGAGCTAGTTTTTAGAAATCTTGAGGTGGTAGGTTTGGAGTGGCTACAGGCTCATCTTCAAGGGTTGTTACTACACCTTGTCAATATTGTGGTAAGGGCCATGCAAGTGAAGATTGTTGGTATCAGAAGGGGGCTTGTTTGAAATGTGGTTCTTTGGAACATAGAATTAAAGATTTTCCAACGATAAAAGAATTAGAAGTTGTTGAAGGACATAGTTTTGTACAGAGGTTTCAGTCAAGCCATAGGACAGGTAGAGGTGGTCGACCCAGTGTTAGTCAGCAAAGAGGATCTGAAACAGTGGATAGACCTCAGATTCGAGATAGTGCTCCATTAGGGCTTATGCCATGAAAGCTGTGGATGACCAAGATGCTCCTGATATTGTAGTTGGTAAATTTTCTTTACTTGGTCTTGATGTGTATGCATTATTAGTTCCTAGTTCTACACATTCTTATATTTGTACAACTATAGTTTTAGGGAAGAAAATGTATGTTGATAAATTTGATTATGAGATAGAAGTTACAAATTTCTTAGGCCATAATGTGAAGGTAAATAGAGTATATCAAAATTGTCCGCTTAGAGTTCATGATGTAGAGCTTTCTGCTAAGTTGATTGAACTTCCATTCCATGACTTTGATGTAATCTTGGGAATGGATTGGTTATCTCGACATCAAGCAGTTATGGACTACTATAGTAGAATTGTACCTTTTAAGATTTCGGATTATGGTGAAATTGTAGTTCGAGGAGAAAAATAATTTTATCCTTCTAGTTTGATTTCTGCAGCTAAAGCTAGAAGGTTGATTTGGAAGAGATGTGAAGCTTATCTTGCTTATGTTAGTGATACATGACATTCAAGCAAGGTTTTGGGAGATATACCTACAGTAAGTGAGTTTTCAGATATTTTTTCGGAAGAATTACCTGGAATACCAACAGAGATGGAGGTAGAATTTGTTATTGATGTAGTTACAGGTACGACACCAATTTCTATTCCACCTTATAGAAAGGTACCTCTGGAATTAAAAGAATTAAAGGTGCAACTCTAAGAATTTCTTAACAAAGAATTCATAAGACCTAGTGAGTCACCTTGGGGCACACCAGTTTTGTTTGTGAAGAAGAAGGATGGTACCATAAGATTATGTATAGATTATCGACAGTTGAATAAAGTGACTATTAAGAATAAGTACCCATTACCTAGGATTGATGACTTGTTTGATCAGTTGAGAGGAGCGGGTGTTTTCTCTAAGATTGATCTTAAATGGGTTATTATCAGATGAAAATTAAGTAGATATTCCAAAGATAGCTTTTAGAACTCGATATGGACATTATGAATTTTTAGTTATGCCCTTTGGTTTAACTAATGCTCCAGCGGCTTTTATGGATTTGATGAATCGAGTTTTTAAACCTTATTTAGACCAGTTTGTAGTTGTTTTCATTGATGATATATTGGTTTATTCCAGAAATAGAGAGGAACATGTTAAGCATTTGAGAATTTTACTACAGACACTAAGGGAGAATTAATTGTACGCGAAATTATCGAAGTGTGATTTTTGGTTGACGGAAGTGAAATTTCTAGGTCATATAGTGTCAGCTAATGGTATTCGTGTGGATCCAAGTAAGATTGAGACTATCTTGAATTGGCAGCCACCAAAGAATATAATAAAAGTCTGGAGTTTCCTTGGGTTGGCTGGATATTATAGAAGGTTTGTGCAAAGATTTTCAAACATATAACTTCCTTTAACTAAGCTCCTTAGAAAAGAAACTAAATTTGAATGGAATGATCAATGTCAAGCTAGTTTTGAACATTTGAAAGCTATGTTGACTAAAGCACCTATCTTGACACAACCGACTCCAGGTAAAGACTATGTTATTTATAGTGAGGCTTCTCATCAGGGACTTGGTTGTGTATTGATACAAGAGGGTAAGGTAATTTCTTATGCTTCTAGGCAATTAAAATCTCATGAATTGAATTACCCTACACATGAGTTGGAGTTAGCTGCTATTGTATTTGCTCTTAAAATCTGGTGACATTACTTGTATAGTGAAAGGTGTTATATTTTGACTGATCATAAAAGTTTGAAATATTTTCCAACACAAAAAGAACTAAACTTAAGGCAGAGAAGATGGATGGAATTGATCAAGGATTATGATTATATCATCGACTATCATCCTGAAAAAGCTAATGTGATAGCCGATGCTTTAAGTCGAAAGACTTTAGCAGGTATGTTGTGTATAGAATATTATATTATATATATATATATTAAATAAACTAAATGATATCATGTGTTATATTAGCATAATTGAGGGTTGACCCAACCATTAGGCAAAAAGTGATAGAAGCTTAGAAACAAAATCAAAAATTGTTAGAACTTTTGATACAAGTGCATAAAGGGGAAAAGCCAGATTATGTTGTGACAAAAGATGGTGGAGTATGTTATAGGTATCGATTGTGTATACCTGATGTGAAGGAACTAAAGGAGTGTATTCTTGGTGAAGCTCACAATACTAAGTATATTGTACATCTCAGAATCAATAAGATGTACCAGAATTTGAAATCTCATTATTGGTGGCCTGGTATGAAAAGATATATTACTGAATATGTAACTCGATGTTTAGTGTGTCAACAAGTCAAAGCAGAACACCAAGTTCCATCGGATCTTTACAACTTATATCAATACCAGAATGGAAGTGGGATAGAATCACCATAGATTTTGTGACTGGTCTTCTGAACACCCAAAAGAAGAATGATACAATTTAGGTAATTGTTGATAACCAAATCAGCTCATTTATAGACTTGTGGAGTTGTATGTTAATGAGATAGTCGGGTTTCATGGAGTACCAATGTCTATTATTTCAGATCGAGATCCTCGTTTTACTTCAAGATTTTGGGAAAGTTTTCAGAAAGCATTGAGTACTCGACTTCATTTTAGTACTGCATTTCATCCACAAACGGATGGTCAATCGAAAAGGGTGATATATGTACTTGATGATATGATTAGAAGTTGTGTAATCGATTTTGAAGGTAGCTGGGATACATATCTGCCTTTAGTAGAATTTGCCTATAACAACAGTTATCAAATGAGTATTGGAATGGCTCCATAGGAGGCACTCTATGGAAGGAAGTGTAGAACTCCATTATGTTGGGTGGAATGGAATGAGAGCAAACTTGTGGGATCTGATCTCATAAGACAAACTGAAGACAAAGTAAAGCTTATAAAGGATTGATTACAAATTGCAATGGATAGACAAAAATCTTATGCAGATTTAAAATGGCGTGATATTGAATATAGTGTGGGGGATAAGGTATTTTTGAAAGTATCACCATGGAAGAAGGTTTTTCGCTTTGGAAAGAAAGGTAAACTAAGTCCTAGGTTTATTACACCATATGAAATTCTTGAATGTGTAGGTCCAGTAGCTTATTGACTAGCTTTGCCTCCAGAACTGGCTAAGATTCATAATGTATTCCATGTTTCGATGCTTAGATGATATAGATCAGATCCTACACATGTGATTCAAGCAGAGTCGATTGAAATTTAGCCAGATTTGAATTATGAAGGAGAACCAGTGGCTATCTTAGCTCATGAAATAAAGGAGTTGCATAATAAGCGCATTCCTTTAGTAAAAGTGGTGTGGAGAAATCATTCGATAGAAGAAGCCACTTGGGAAAGCAAAGAGATAATAAGATAGCAATACCCTCAATTATTTCAAGTGTCTATAACAGGTAAATTTTGAGGATGAAATTTCTTTAGTGGGGGATAATTGTAATGTTAAAAATTTTAAATGCTAAACTTTGATTTAATATTGATAATTGATAATGAATTATTATATAAGTGGTATGGATAAGTGATTTAAATAGTGGATATTAAAAATTTACTGAAGAAATTATGTATTTTGACAATTTTACAAGATTAAAAATTGTATTAGAATCAAAGGATAAGAAAGAGGGTGCACCATAGATAAGATGAGATTAGCCACACTAGATTAAGCCCTATAAATATATATATATGTGTGTGTGTGTGTGTGTGTGTGGATAGGTGTGTGTATGTGTAGAAACTTCTCTTTCTTTCTTCTTCTTTCTTCTTTCCATGTTCATCACCATCTTCACCACCAAAACTCCTTCTTTCTTCTTTCCTTCCAAGACTTTGATCAAAACCTAAGAGAAAATAATATCTAGTTATAAGTTTTTAGAAGATTAAGCTGAAAAGGTTGAGATTATCAACAAGAGATTAGAGAAGAAGAAGAGTTTGAAGCAGTATGTGATTATGTATTTTTTATTTGCAACTATCTGAATTTCAATGAATTTATTATTTAAAATGATTGATTGAGTCGTCTTGATGAGTTTTTAATGAAAAATATTTGATATATGCTCTTTCTATGTTAAAGAAACAAGTTTTGATCTATTGATATCATATATTTGGATATATGGAATTTAAATTGATAAGTGTTCGAAATACAGAGTTTTGCTTGACAGCACCAGTGTCACTGGGCATGTAACCGATGTTGTGTTTCAACATTGAAGACACGACCAGTAACTCGCCCGTGCCATTAGACGTGTCATAGCTACTGTGATAAAAGATAAATGACACGGCCAGTGATACGTCTATGTCAATGGGCGTGTCGTATCTACTGTAATGCAACTTAAATGACATGGCCAAAGATATGTCCGTGTCATTGGACATGCCAAAACTTCTATGAGAATGAGCTTATGACATGGTCAATGACACGCCCATGTCACTGGGCGTGTCATTTGAGGAAATTGCTCAAAGTAGCTTTTTGCTTTGTTTTTTATTGTATTCTAGCTATAACGATTATAAGTTCTCAAAGTGTAAAGGATTTCTTTTGAAGTTAACCCTAATAAGTAGTGTAATAGATTTATTTGAATATATAATAAAATATGTGTAATACTAAGTGTTGGTCAAAGAACTGTTTCATTGAAGTGTTGTGCATAATTTAATGTTATTAATAACTATTGAAATGCCCAAAATATACTGATTTTAGATCTAGCTTAAGATTGAATGGCTGGCCAAAGAGAGGATATCCAAAGTGATAGTGGGCACTCTGTGCCATCAATAGACACTCTGTGTCATCATATTCATCGGCATTCGTGCCATAGTGGGCCATTGGCGAAAATTCTACATAGTGGGCATTAAATTGTCAGTAGTGACCCGTTATCCAAACCTAGAATCTGAGCTCAGTGCGTATGGGCATAAGTAAAGAAGTTATCTACATTGAAAATAATGTGTTATATGGTTATTGATGAATTCTTCAATTCTGGATTAAATCGTGTTTAGTATTCCAACTTTCAAAAAATCTATTAATTCTTTTATTTAATGTTATGAAAGTAATACTTTTCATTATTTCTAAACTATTTAATGTTTAGATCTCTTTCTTTTAAATTTTCTTGCATATTGAGAATACATAAGCACCACTAAGCTTTGCTTAGTGTGTTAGAACTGTTTTCTAACGCGCAGATCAAACAAGAAGAGTTGAGACTGCGGAGTGAGAGATTTACGTTCCTGTTCAACTGCATCATAAAAGTTCAATAACAATATTATAAATATTGTGTTTTGTATAATTCACATGGCAATACCTTTATATTTTGTATAATAGTTGTACGAGTTTGAGAGTAGTTTGAGAATTTTATTAATGTAAATTATCAATAGGAGATCTTTATAATATAACAGATATATGTTTGTAATATGGAATTGGTTGTAATAGTAAATTTAAAAGCTTAACAATTGTATTAATAATTAGAAGTATTTTGTCTTTATTTCTTTAATATATATATAGACACGTATGTAGAACAAGTGTGAATGTTATGTGAAATCTCTTATGTTAAGTGTATAGGCTACGTAGGGGTTGTTACACCTAGAGAGAGTGAGATTTGAAGAGCAATTTTCTGGTAGAGAAAGTTTTAGGGAAATTTAAAATTTAATAAATACAAGAAGTGTATTTAATAAATAAAGGCAATAGACAGTCCAACAACTATCAACAATTTAGAGACACAACCAGGTAATGCACTATGAACCTTATACTTCGTATGAAATTTTCTTCATTATGATTATGAATATGCATATGATTTTTTTCTTGTTTATTAAAAAAATAGTTAGTAATTCTCATTATGTATATATTTTATAGCAGTAACTCTTATTATATACAAATATAAAAATTTGGAAACGTATATATCCTTCAAAGAAAGACACAATCTAATAGTGACTATATTTTTATAAGATAGATTGTAAAACATCTTATGCCTCAAATAAAATAACACAGTCAAGTAGTGACTGTAATGTTATCCATAAATGGAGTAATTTGTAGAGTTGCATAATAAATACCAAAACAAGCACAAAAATCATAAATTGTCTGCAACATTCACCCATAGATTTAATATAACTAAGAAATTCCCATATATAAATGATCAATTATCATCTATGAAGGGACTTTGACAAATAAAAATAAGAAAAATATAATAGACTATAAAAAATGTTTTCATAGAAGCCCAGGAAAAGTAAAATAAAAGGGGAGTGTATTTTTATTTTTCCCCATAAATCATCAAATAAAAATAGGCTAAAAAAGGATAAAAGAGTCTAATATTAAAATATATGTTGAATAACAAATAAACATTCATGTTAAACTAGCAGTAAAGACTTAATAAACACAAAAGCAGCAGTAATAGATCAGATTAATAAGAATAAAAAATAAATCTTTAAAGAATACAGGTACATCTTAGAATCTAAAGATACTACTTTAAAAAAATCATAGAAAAATAATAAAAATCATAATATTAATAAAATACACAAAAAGTTCTAGACGGTTAATAAGAATAAAAAATAAATCTTTAAAGAATATAGGTACATCTTAGAATCTAAAGATACTACTTTAAAAAAAATCATAGAAAAATAATAAAAATCATAATATTGATAAAATACACAAAAAGTTCTAGACGGTTTCTAAGATATACGTAGAAAAAATAATAACAAATTAAAGAAGAAAATAAAAGGAAATTTAAATTTTTTTTTTTACCTTAAATGCACTTTGATATTGCTAAATATTGATATTGAAAGCATTGATCTAGATCTTAGAGGAATTTCAATCTGTAAAAAAAAAAAAGGAGTAAAGAGAGAGATAGTACAAGGAAGAATGGCACAAAAGAAAGAGAAAAATGGGTAGGATAAAGGAAGAGAAGAATTTATATTGGTTATATTAGGGGTGAAGTTTTTTTTTTTCCTTCATTATTGGGAAATAGAAAAAATAAAAAAATAATAAATAACGCTGGAAAGTGTTGGGCTCAATGTGATATTACCGAAAATGTCTACTGAATCTATATTATATATATATATATATCTTCTTATAAATCTAGGATGCATATGAATATATATATATATATATATATATAATTTACTTTGATTCATCTTAAAATTTACAATTTCATAATTCTAAAAATCATTTAAAATGATTAAACTGACATTATGAATTGAATTTTTTACTCCCTAAAACATATAGTAAATTAAATTAAATTAATAAATTAACATGAAAATTCATATAAATGCATTTAGAAGAAGTAATTTCTTTAAATGTTACATTAGCTAGGTAATTAAACCCATGAAAATAGAAATGTGAATGTGAATGCATTTAGACTAATTTTATTTATTTTTAATTTATCTTCCTTAAAGTAAAAAATACATGGGTGAGTTCTAAGAAAAAATAAAAAATAAAAAAAAGGGTGAAGAGGGGGAATGAAAAGGAAAGTAAAGCTAAAATGCAAATGGTGAAGACCCACAAAACCTTATCTTAGCTTATCTTCATTAATTCTTTGTTCAGAGCCTTAACTTTTAAACTATCAAATTAAGACCTTATAAATATTATTATATTATCATTGTTATAAGAAAAGAAGAAGAATATAATAATAACCTTGACATTCACCAAATGATGCGAAAGTCTAGAATAGTACCACAATCAGCTTTTTATGGACCTGTTATCTTTTAGACTTAAAAATTGAAGCAATAAATATTTATGGTATTAGTGTTATCATTTTCAAGGTTTTCATTATTGGCTTGTAATTTCAGCAACATTTTTTTTTTCATTTCCATTTATTATTTTTCTTATTGTAGATAAAAAGTTTAGATAAAAATAAGATTTTTTTTTCTTCTTTGATCAGATAAATTTATAAGTCTAATAAATTAGACGTTTTATGCATGGTTTCATGATGATAAATATGGTTAAGATAATATAATGAACTTCATGCTAACAATGCTTTTATTATTATTACTATTGTTATAATTATATATATATATATATATAATAAGTTGGGACATATTGCAGTGTGCATGACATTACACTGCAAAAAGTCAAAAAGCCCTTTTTTCATTTTTAAATATAAAATTTCTATTAGCTCTAATATCATTAATTTCACTCCCTTAGTTATTAATGATAAAAGAGATCCTATAGTTAATGATTGAAATTAAATGAAACAATACGATTATTGTATCTAGGCGGTGGATGTAATAATTAATTAGATTTATAACGCATACTTATAAAAATAAAAGCACATACATAAATTTAGGTAATTATATTCAGAAATTAGATATAATCATAAAAATAAATAATAGCATATATAAAATAAATAATAAATTAAACATAATTTATGAATCAAATAAAAAATAATGAATGAAAAAATATATATAATAATTATCATATCCAAATAGTGGACCTAATAATAATAAAGACA
Organism: Garcia nutans; assembly: GCA_947685225.1. NCBI lineage: Eukaryota > Viridiplantae > Streptophyta > Magnoliopsida > Malpighiales > Euphorbiaceae > Garcia > Garcia nutans. The sequence goes on from CANTUV010000013.1 coordinate 35,924,638, forward strand.
ACAACAATATTAACAACATCATCAACAATAATAATGATAACAATGATAATATATATATATATATGATAAAAATTTAAAATATACGAGTGAATATTTAATTTAACACCATTCGAATTATGAGGATTTTGATTCCGTCAAGTGGATACATAGGCATTCAAAATTAACTTTCGATTTCAAGTCCACCATAATAAAAATAATTTTTCCTCAATAAATAATAAACAGGTATTAATTAGTGAGTAGCAAAATAAAAAATATTTTAAAAAATATATTCAATAAAATGTAAAATTAGAACAATTGTGTCCAGGGAGTGGACATAACCAAAATATAATAATAAAAAATAAAAAATATTAAGAGTAATAAAAATGTATCATATGCAGGTAGTGAATATAAGGGCTAAATTATTAATTAATAAATAAAATATATGTCCATAAGAGTAATAAAAATCATAAAAAATATTAAAAATAAATAATGAATTTGTTTTTGGAGAATGGATACTAGAATAAAAAAATAAGAATAAAAAATATATAATCAAGATTTATATTCAGGCAGTGAATATAATTCATCCTAACAAAAAAAATATAATAATAAATAATAATACATCATAATAATTATTATACCAATTTTGGGCGTAGTAGGATGTTTTTTCTTCCTCATACGTAATCAACACCCCGAACCTTGTCTCTAAAAAATACAAATCATTAATATGTGTCCAATCAAACTTATAATTTGGTGGTGGCGACTCCCAACATACATAAAAAAATAATACAACTAAACACAAGCCGATAAAAATGCCATTAAATTTATATATTCGTCGGCTTCTCCTCGTCGCCCCATGTGTAACAAAATGTAATTTTTTTTTTCAATAAAATTTATCCAATTGTTAATTATTAATGACATTAAATTCAAATCCATGGGTTAATAATAATTACATATGCCACAAAGAGCCCACATAAGTTTTCCAGCGACACCATGTAACACCCTTATATATCTTATAAAATTGTAAAAATTTCCAGAGATTGCTACGATAGTCCAACTGTAAAAAATTTCGTCACTTAAAATTTTAATACCAAAATAAAATTATTTTCCAAAGATATAATGTATTTTAAGCTTATAAATATAAGTAGTAATTAAATAAAACAAATAAAAATATAGGTATTAATAAATTACATAAAAGAAAACTTTCTATGAAAATTTTGCCAAGAGTTCTTTTTAAAATTCAAAAATACCAAAATCCAAAATTACACAACCTGCAAAAAAAATACTCCTAAAAATTTAATTTTCACAAAATCCACCAATTCTCCAATTTACAACCAAATTTTTAACAACTTGAACTTTATTTAACATACACATATATACATAAATTTACAAAACATTATTTGTTTAGAACATAATTATAATGTAAAAAACCATAGTGCATTGAAAACAAAATTATACATATAATGAAACACTAACAGGTTCAGTCTCGTGGCAAGAACTCTAACTTCAAACTCAAACTCAAATCCTAGACCTGCTTAGGTCTATTAGAGCTCCATCTCTCAATAACTCTGTCATTTGCGTGATAAAATTAAATCTAGCTACGCTAAATGCTTAGTGCTAATACTTTGATAACATAAAATATTTAAAACAAATATTCCTTCATTTATATAAAATGCATTCATCTTTAAATAAATACAATGCTCAAATAGCAATTTATAATCTCTTATCATATAAACATATCACATTAGCAAACATTGGGCCAAAAATCCCTACACAATATTCAGATTCTAGAAAGATTGGCTTGGTTTATCAAGACCTAAAGGTCCGACACCGAAGATGAAGTGCTATATGATACTAGTGTATCTTACCAGAAGGGCGTCTCCTTGACACCAAAATATCCAATATCAGTGTGTCTCGCTCGAAGGCGTAATAATAAAAGTAATACCAGTGTATCTCGCTTGAAGGTGTATAAAATGTCATGACGTATTATTGGCATGCCAAGTCAATAGTACCAAATTCAATTTTCTAGAATAAGTAATTGTGCAGGGCACACAATCACAGTAACCTTATAGTACATTTTCACATTCTCATCTCAAATCATCAATTTCTAAATTTCTCACATAATATTTATACAACATTTCCATAATCTCATCCACATTGAACATAGTTCCTCATCATAATCACATTATGTCTTATTTCCACATTACCAATGTACTTTATAAAATATTACAATTCACCATAAAATAATAGTTTTTATGCTCAGCCAATGTTCCCATCACATTTTTGTTGATAATGCATAAATTTCATAATTAACCTCATTACAAATAAACAACAACTTCTAAAAAGGTACAAAATGGTTTATGCCAAAATAAAAACACTTTAAGTAAATGTTAACAAAGCATACACAAACTTTAATTTGCTTCAAAACCACTCCTAAACCAAGTAATCCTAAACTCCAATTCTTCAATTCCAAGCATTCCTAAACTTTACCTCTTGAGCTAATTTGGCCTAACTTCTCCTAAACTAAACGACAGTTTAATTCTTCAATTAAAAACATATTTAGACTTAAATTATTCATAATTACCCTTAATTATACTAATTTTAACAAAACCGCATCAAAACCCTAAATTTCAAATGTAACACGTGTGATTTTTAAAATAAAATAATTAATATGAATGGTAGTTAGAGTGATGGAGGAGGAATATGTATAATCTATCCAATGTATATGTAAGATATATATAAAATATTCATTTCACTAAAAGACAAAAAGTCAAAAAATTCAATGTTAAAAAATAATGATATAATTTAAAAAAAATAAAAATAAAATTGAATTTTTGGATAGGAAGAATTTATTGCAATGGGCTTGAAGGAGCTTGCTTCCTTGAAGGTTTTCTTTTTCTATTGCCTTGCTTGTTTTCAAAATTTTTTGAATCCTTATTTATTTCTCTGTTCGCCACATTCTTTATTAGCAGCCATTTTTACATGGTTAAGTCTTTACTAAAAAGTGCATCTCTATCCATAACATCATATTGCTTATAACTTTCAAGGTTTTCTTATAACTTTACTAAAAAATTTATTGCAAGCCACTGGAATTAAAGTAAGTAATAGCCTAGGAGAGAATTCTAGTGCTAATGATCTGCAAGAATGTATCAACTAGTGATAAAAATATTTTCACAAAAATGCATGTGGAGGCAGTGAAACTAAATGCTTGGGGATAATTTTTTTTTTACTGGTGAGTTGATTCACATTTAGTTTTGTCAATCTATTTTATTCTATCAACTAGTATTTTTGGTTGGACATCCTAATTATGGTTATGTAGCATGCTTTATTGATTCCAATTTGTATGCTACACTTCTGGAGAATCATGTTGCAATATGATGGAAGATTTTGGTGAGATTATATTTTCTTTAATACAGAATGGATATGAGAATGAGAATACGTTGAAATCAAATTTAAAGAGCACATTAGTGAGGAGTAAGCTAATATGTACATATTGTCTTGAGTTACTCAAGAAAATGATTGGTCAAGTTAGAAGTTAAAACTATATGCTTTTTGTTTTCGAAGTTAAATGTAAAAGGCAATATGTATGGTTTTTATTCTTTATTAGGTTCTTGATCCATATATTGTCTTGAATTTGTATATGCTATTGATTTAAATATATAATTTTTTACAACTAATGACAATTTTTTTAAAAAAAATAAATATATAAATTAAAAATATTAATGAGAGTTAGTGGTAGGATTTAATATATTTAATTTGGTGATGGGGCAAATCATTCGCAAATATTATTAGCTACAAAAATAACGACTCAGCTGGGTAAACTCTATCTCATACTCCGACACTGTCCTGGTATCCTGCCTCAAACTCAAGAACTCTATCTTCTTTGCATCCTTATACTCCCTCAGAGTATACTTCTGCTCAAACTCCCGCAGAAAATCTTCAGAGGTCAAGACTGATGGATCATTTAGAGCATGTGAAACCGTCTTTCACCAATCATTTGCATCCCTCTGCAAAAGCGATCTGGCATAATCAAACTTCTCCTTTAATGTAATTTGCAGTTAGATGAACACTCTCTGGACTCTGTCTAGCCACTGCTCTACTACAGCAGGGTCTGTAGTACCAATAAAGTCTTCAACTCCAAACTTTCTCAACTTATCATATTTCCTCGTCAGCAACTATGGCTAAGCTTCGATGGCGGCGGTTGCTGAATTGAAACCTGCCTCAATAGCTCCACCATATGTCGTACCTAGCCCGGCGAAATCTCATCAACTGCTGGTCTCTCTGGCACAGGAGCAGGTGCCCCTCCAGCAATCTCAACTCTAGCTCCATCTCTACCCTCATCAGGAGCCACACTCTCTGTACTACCCTTTGCAGACTGATGCATCTGAGATCCCATAACTATCTATATCTGCAAATACAGCATAAATTACCACATCAGAGATCAGAAACTGCCGGTGCCAATGCATGTATCATATTTAAAACCATGTTTAAAAATCTCCATTTTCTTTCTTTTACAAACCACCGAGGTCGAGAACTTCAAACCTAGGCTCTGATACCAAAATAAATATAACACCCTTATACCCTATATATGTACAATACATACACCCAACATATGTAATATATGAATATACGATACAAGAATGCCACAACCCATTTTAATAAAATAAACCCTTACTTTTTGAAACTGTATAAACTTAAATCATTTAACTGATATAATGTAAATAATAGATAAAATATTACTTGCTAAAACACATACATAACTTTATTACCAATTGATTATCCAAAACATTTTTTATAGTTGGCGATATATACATATATATACATCAAAATATAACATAATATACATGAAGTCAAAATATACAAAAATATAAAATATATACAAGCTGGTAGTTTCTCTCTGATCTTGATGTCTAACAATCAACTCTACACTCAAGATCTCAAGCCTAGACTCGACTCGGTCTAGACAAACTCTCCGGCTCAGTCGGATCTACCTTGTCACCTGCGCGATGAATCACAATCGTACTAAGCCAAAAGCCTAGTAATACAAACTTTGATAACAATAAAGTTCAAATGCAATGCCAATGCACAATGCATAAGGATATTATATCTAATAACATTATATCTTAATATATTGCCCAATTGTTCCACAATTCATAATTCACATAAAAACAAACACAAGCATGGGCCCAAAAGGATCTAATATTCTATTTAAATCCTAGAGTTACTGCTTTAGTCCAAGATGACACCATATGTCTAGCCCCGAAGGCAAATCATAATCACAATGAGGATAACCTCATATGTAACATCCCAACTAGGCTTCAAGGACTAGGCCCAACCCAGCTTTAAGGGACTGCTACATCATGTAACATCCCAACTAGGCTTCAAGGACCAAGCCCAACCCAGCTTCAAGGGACTATTACGTCTTAGGCATGCCGCCAAATACAAAACTCTAAAAATTGAATAACATACTAGGCACACAATTCTTTCATAATTCCATTATCAATATCTTTCTCATTTTCTCAAGATCAAGTTAGGCACAATGCCTCAATTATTTCATTTATATAAATATAGCCATCACCAATGGCTTTACATACCATCTTTAATGTATGCATAATAAATTGCATTACCCATACATTTTGGGTTATTATCATATTTTACACATAGTTCACATTACATATAATGCATTTGTGACATTATACAAATCATAGCATATTACTCATGCACCAACAAAGTAGTAAGTAACTTAACACATTTTCTAACCAAATGTGTTAAGTACAAATGTCATGCAAATATAAGCAATTATTCGAAGTTTGTACTTACCTCTAAAAGCAACAAAACAAGCTCAAACACCACTTTCAACCTCCTCTTCCAAGATATCCCTCAACACTTGGATTGGGTAACTCAAGTCTCTTCAAAGCCTAACCAAATGCTATTATAAATAATCACTTAGTAACACACTTATAGGCATATACAAAACCTCTCAACACAAGGATAAGAAACACAAAGGAAAACAAGGAAAAGAACTATCTAGGGAAAAATCTACACATGACATGCTCAACAACACGGGCGTGCCAATGACCGTGCCCTAAACCCACAACACAGGCGCTTTGACATGCTCAGTGACATGGGCGTGTCAATGATCGTGTCCTAAGCTCTGTATTACAGCAAATAAGACACGTCCAGAGACATGGGCATGTCTCTGCCTGTGCCAAAACTCCTACAACACAGTAGCTGTGACACGCTCAGTGACATAGGCGCGTCAATGCACGTGTCAATACTATAACATTACAGAAGCTGTGACACGCTCAATGTTATGGGCGTGTCACTTCATGTTTCACCAACACTGAAAATAAAACCATCGACATGCCCAAAGACATGGTCGTGTCACCAGGCATGTCAGGCTAAAATCCTAATATCAACACATAATTGTCAAATCCAAAATTATCTTTCTTTACCCTTTTTAACTCTATTCAAACTCAACCAAATCCATCATTTTACCATAAAATACTTGTATATACATCACAACAACTCAATTAAAAGAAAAGTACACAATTTAAAACCATGACTTCACAACTCAAAAATTACATAACCCAAAACTCTTATTCTCTTCACCAAACTTAAACATTTCTTCAATCCAACCCTAAATTCATAGTTAACTACTCAAAAGAAATTCATACATACCAATACCAACCATTAACACATACTACACCAAACATCCAATTCACACATATACAAACTTTCATAGAAAATCAAGGAAACAAGTTGAAAACTTACCAAATATGAAAATCCTCAAAACTCCAACTTGAACACTTGAAATCCTTCAATTACTTGAGCTTACAAGAAGCAAATTTCTCCTTTCCTTTAATGGAGATAGCTGGCCTTCAATGGAGAAAGAAGAATAAGAAGATGATCACCCACTCATCTTTATCCAACTAACACTCTTTTAACCACACAAATATCCCACTATCACTCTCCACCAAGTAAAATATATATATTACTTAATTTAATATAAAAAATCTACCACTAACAACATAATTAATGTTTCAATAATTTAAAATAACATTTGACCAAGTTAACATGTTGACTTGTACATATTATGGATAGCTACATATATATATCATATACACATTTTACTTTTTCACTTAAATATATATATATATATACTTTTAAATTATTTATTTAATTTTTAAAAATTAAAATTTCCAAAATTTTGTGATATTACAATTTAAGAAGAGAAACTTTGACACCATCAACTTCATGAGTAGGAGGTTTCCATTCATTTTCAATAAAATCCCAAAGCTCAATTCCTTCACTATTTAGGAACAAAAACATCTTATGTTTCCAATAGGTGTAATCCATTCCGTTTAAGTAAGGTCTAAGGGATGAATTTAGGTTTCCATGTGTGAAGTTGTTTGTTGATGAAGTGGTTGCACTTCTATGCTTAGCTCGGTTGTTCCACCGGACTGCTTTTAGTTTGTCAGTTTAGTTTTTATAGCTCTGCAGTTTAATATTTAGCTTGGCACTCTCTATGTCTGTTCGGCTCTCTACTCGGCACATGAGTATATTTGTTTGGTTTTTCTTGGCTCGGACAAATCTGTAAGACAGTTTGACTCTATGCTTATGCTATATTTGTGTAGTCACTCGGTCTGCAGTTCGGGCAGTCACACAAAGCTGCTCGTACCCTAACTCTGCAAAGTAGACTTGTTTGAAATCATTAGCTCTTTATCAATTTTTTTTCAATGATCAAAATAGAGTTTGATTGTCCATCAATCTCAACAATTTTAGTAAACCACTAATATTAAAATTAAATCAAACATCCCCTAATACTTTTTGACAAAAGTAGAGTTTGATATTAGAGCGTTTGAGAGTTGACAGTAAGGTTTGTCAACAATCTAATGCCCTTTCAAAAATTAATACAAAGTATGTAAGTATTTTTTTATATTGTTTTCTACCCTTTCATAGATATATCAAACCACATAAAAAATTTATTAAAAGAAATATAGAAACATCTAAGAAATACCCTTTTATCTTGTAACACCATCGCAAGAGAGAATGCATTATTTGGATTATCTGTTTTGGAACTTGCTACAATGGCACCATACACACTTTCAAATTTCACTGCATTTTAGTTTCCTTCACCTCATTAATGAAATCAATATATAAAGCCATGAATTTCTATGGTTGAATAAGAATTTCTACGGTTGAGTGAGGATTTTTTTTTTTGTCTTTTTGTATATTTTAAACTAGAGTTTACATTTTAACAAAAGTTTATATATAAATCCCTTAAATTGATATAGATATTAATTCTTAATTTAATTTAAATTAAAAAACTCTTTTATTTAAAATTCAATGTAATCTTATCTAATTAGGTTTTTAAAATTTTTTTATTTAATTCTTTTGTTCTTATTTAATTCTTATATTTATCTATAAAAAATCCCTCACTCAACCATAGATATATATATATATATGAATTAAATTAGAATAAAAGAATTTTAAAAACATAATCAGATAAGATTATGTAGGTTTCTTTAAGTGTTATGCTAAAAAAGGAAAATGATCTTTATTTAATTTCCATTCCTCACCTTCATCCATCTAACATGTAGAACCTTAGACATATAATCTCATTTATTGCTTTTCTCTGTGTACTAATAAAAATATTTCTTATTTCCTATTTCCTATTGTAATAATATTTCCTATTTCCTATGTAAATCATTCCCAATCTAGTTTTAATCCTTCTCGACTCCCAGCTTTTCCTCAAGCAGATAGTAGATTGTTTTGTGATTACATTATACATTTTCTTCCCTTCAGAACTTTCGGTTAAGTGAATAGCAAGGGATTCAAGTTCCATGGTCACCAAACTTCATGTTAATCCTAATCTTAACAGTCTGTCATATTGAAAGAACCTCTTTAGTTGAGATATTTAGCACAAAGTTGCAACTCTGGGAATAGAATGGAGAAAGAACATTATCTCCTTGTTTATTGACTCTCTTCCTTTGGATATATGTTCGAAGGATCTACATTCCTATTTCAGCAAGTATGGCAAGGTTTATGATGTTTTTATGCCTAAGAAATTCAAAAGTAATGCAAGCATAAGATACGACTTTTTCTTATTCAAGTCTTATAATGAAGCAGAAGGGTTTTTGGAGCTAATAGATCTTTCTACAAACCAGGCAGTTTTGGTCAAGTTTGTAGACACACCAGTTGCTTCTTGGTAGAAATACTTATGATAATCCTAGATTCTACAAAGATTATACTGCTTGTAATATCCCAAAATGTACCCTAGAAGTATTGGAGTAATTATTGTTATTATTGGATTAAGTGTATTTATTTTATTGGAAAGAGAGTTGAGGTTAGAGTAATGTGTATATGTTGTATATATTGTGATATACTTAACATATACAAATATTTGTTTGAAGGGTATAAAGGTAATTATTTTGAAATTGAGTTAGTGGATTAAGATGGGTGGATGGTGATGTTTGAGATTATTTTATTTTTTTTTATTTGTGTGGAGGAGAATGTTTTGAGGAGAGAGAGGGTTAATGTTTGACTTTTCTTTCTTTTCCTTTTCTTCCTTCTTCCTCTCTTCTCGTGTCTCTCATTTTCCTTTTCTTCTCCTTTCTTTGCTTTGGACGGCAGCAGCAAGAGAACAAGAGAGAGGGAGAGATTTGACCTTCCAAGCTCAAGATTGAAGAAGTTTTCAAGAGATCAAGGAGGAATTTAAGAGTTTTCTTCATTCTTGGTAAGTTTCCTCTTGATTCCCTTGTTTTCTTTGAGTTTGTGTTGTGGGTTTGGTGATTTATGGTTGTTGGTATGGATATGTTTGAGTGTGTTGTGTTTAAGAGTGTTGGGTTTACTTGATTTTTTATTCTTGGGTTGGATTGAAGAAAAGAGTAAGATTGAAAGGAAGAATAAGTTTGTTGGTTAAGATTGAGTTGTGGTTGTGTTTAGAGTTTTTGATGATGTTGTGATTTGGTGTTGGATGTGTATTTTGAGTTGTGTTGGTGTTTTTGCAAGGTTGTTATGGTTTTGGGTGTGTCTAGTTGAGTTTTGTTGAAGTGGAAGATGGTGGAAGATTGTTGTTTGTTGGTTGGATTGTTGTTTTGGCCGGAATCTGGGTTTTTGGCCTGACACGCCCAGGAGCACGTCCGGGTCTTTAGGCGTGTCAATTGTGTTGGATGGCAGTAGGTGTGACACGGCCATTAACACGCCCGTGTTAGTGAGCGTGTCATAGCTACTGTGACTTTGGGGAATTAACACGGCCAGGAACACGTTCATGATGTTGGACGTGTCGATACTTCTGAGAGACAGTAGGTATTACACGCCCAGTGACACGCCCGTGGTCCTGAACGTGTAAATGCTTCTATGTTGTGGAGTTAGGGCACGGTCAGGGACACGCCCGTGTGGGTGAGCGTGTTCAGTTTAGAGTTTGCCCTAATTGATTCTTAGCCTTATGATCTTATGTGAGTTTCCTCATTGTTCTGAATTAGGTTGTGAAGAAGGTGAATTGCCTTAATTATTTGGTGAAGGACTTGTTAAGAGGAAGTGTTTAGAATTGTGTGGATTTCTTTTGAGGTAAGTACAAACCTTGCATTATAACATACATTCATGTGATTTTGGGAACTTATACATTTGAGTGTGAATGTACTAAGTAATTTCATTGTATTGTTGATATGTTTGAATAATGTTACGTTTTATACAATATGAACCTCATGAAATGTAATATGGTATATATATGTGTTACGAAAATGAAAGATGTGATGATAAGATGATTTGTAAAGCCATTGTGATTGGCTATATTGATTCAAATAAGGCATGTTTGCCTAGTTGATTGTGGAATGAGAAATGAATTGAGAAAAAGTTTGATAAAGAGATATATGAAATGGTTGTGTGCCTAATATGTTTATTCAAATTTCAGAGTACTGGTTTTGGTGGCATGCCTATATAAAGGTAACAGTCTAGCCGGGTTGAGGATCTCTTCAATTGAATTGAATTGATGGTCCAAGAGACTGGGTCTGTTACACTAAATGAAATGTGAAAATGAAATTTATGAAAAGTAACAGTCTAGCCGGGTTGAGGATCTCCTCGATTAGTCGGGTTGATGGTCCAAGAGACTGGGTCTGTTACTAGTAACAGTCTAGCCGGGTTGAGGATCTCCTCATGTTAATGGGTTGATGGTCCAAGAGACTGGGTCTGTTACACTATCCATGGATAGAGATATGATATATATATCGCCTACGGGCTTGATCATTGTGATTATAAACCAAAGCAGTAACTCTGAACTTTGAATATCATATTAAATGCTTGTTGGGCTCATGTGTGTCTATGTTAAATGTGTGAGTGATGGATGATGATATAATTATTGAAATAATGAAATGTAACATTCATAAAATAAAGTGTATTGAGTATGATCTATATTGTTTGAATGTATGACATAGCATAATATCATTATAGTTTGTTCTACTGAGTTGTTGGCTCAGCGCGATTGTGGTTCATCGCGCAGGTGACAGGATTGAACCCGAGAGTTCCTCTAGACCTAGTGAGTCTAGGCGTTGAAGAGTTGACTTTTGGACTTAAAGATCAGAGAAGAGCTGCCACTCATGTATATATTTTATATTTGTAACTTTTGATTTTGATGCAAATGTATTGGGAAACATTTGTTATATTTTCCGCTGCGTTTTAAATAAACTTTCTATCTATTTCGTTTTATAAACTCATTTAAAAGTTTTGAATTTGTTCATAGTATATAAGAGTCATGTCATGTGTGTTTTGTAACCGTGACATTTCTATATTCAGTATACGTATATTACGATCGTATTAGCATGTTGTGTACGTATACGGGGTATAGGGGTGTTACAATTGTTTTGGTATCAGAGCCTAGGCTTGAGATTCTCAACCTAGGTAAACTGTAAGAAAAAGGATATTTTGATTTTAAAAGTTGGTTTTGAATAAAATATATATTTAGTATTGGCAGTCTCTGATCTTTAATAAGGTGTATTCTGCTATGTTTGCAGATATAGGTTGTAATGGATCCTCATTCACGTCAGTTTGTTGAGGGAAGTGCGGAGTGTGTAGCTCCGGAAGAGAGTAAAGAGGAGATTAGAATTGATAGAGCCGGTGAGGCACCTGCTTCTGGGTCAGGGAGACCAGTTGGTGATGAGGTTCCACCAGCTTGGTTCAGGCATATGATGGAAGTGATGAGACAAACACCAGTGCAACCACCGCCACCACCACCTCAGCCTCAGGTATCAGTGAGACAGTATGATAAGTTGAGGAAGTATGGGGCGGAAGATTTTCTAGGCACTATTGATCCAGCTGTAGCTGAGCAGTGGCTTGATAGAGTGCAGAGAGTGTTTATTCAGCTGCAAGCCACGCCTGAAGAAAAATTTGATTATGCTAGGTCATTATTGCAGAAGGATGCATATGACTGGTGGAAAACATTGCCTCACGCTATGGATGATCCACCTACCTTGTCTTATGCTGACTTTCTCAGAAAGTTTGAGCTGAAGTATACTCCTAGGGAGTATAAAGATGCTAAAAAGATGGAGTTTCTGAGTTTGAAACAAGACCACAGGACAGTAACAGAGTATGAGGTCGAGTTCATCAGATTGAATCATTATGCTGGAGGTATTATATCTGATGAGATTAACAGATGAAGAAGGTTTGAGGAGGGATTGAGGCCCTCTATTTTGTGTCTTGTGGCTGGTTCCAGATACCAGGATTTCTCCCAGCTTGTTGTTGCAGCTAGGAGTGTAGAGAGAGCCCAGGGCATTGCAGCATCTGCTTCTGAGGAGGAGACTAGAGTGAGAAGGCCTCAGTTTGAGGCAGGGTCTTCATCTGTGAAGAGAGGTAGAGGCAGCTTTGTTCCTAGGACCAGCAGGAGTTAGAGGCCAGTTGGTAGGTCAGTACAGTTTCAAAGACAGAGATCGAGACCTACGGTTTCAGTGACGAGTGCTCCGACTCCAACGGTTCAGAGGTTCACTCCACCTATATGTGCTCAGTGTGGGGGGTCACATAGAGGCGTTTGTTGGATGAGTAGGGGGACCAGCTGTGTGCTTCAGATGCGGATCCCCTGATCATTTCATTAGAGAATGTCCTGAGGTACAGGAGCAGAGGTCGGTGGATACTGCAGCTTCACGACCTAGTTTTAGCAGAGGAGGTAGAGGAGGCAGAAGTTTTAATAGAGGGGGTCGATCTGGGTTCAGTCAGAGAGGAGGCTCTTCATCTATGGACAGTAGACCAGATGAGGCTGGACCTTCCCAAAGAGTTTATGTAATGCAGAGGCAGCCAGATGCTTCAGCTGTTATTGCTGGTACATTTTCTTTATTTGGCATTTCAGTACTTGCTTTAATTGATCCAGGATCTACTCATTCATACATAAGTGCATCCATTTTGCCTGTGACTGATTTGCATTCTGAGTCCCTAGGATTTGATGTCTTGGTGACAAATCCTTTAGGGCATAGTGTGGTTGTTAGTAAGGTACACCGAGATAGCGCGGTTGTGGTGCAAGGTGAAGAGTTTCCTGGTGATTTGATTGAGATGCCATTTAAAGAGTATGATTTGATTTTGGGCATGGACTGGTTGTCTAGACATGAAGTTGTGGTAGATTGTGAGAAGAAGTGTGTTACTTTGAGAACTAGTGATGATAGAATTGTGATGGTATCTAGCGATCAGAGACAATTTGCATCCTTGTTGATTTCAGCTGTTTCAGCTAGGAAGCTAATTAGAAAAGGGTGTGATGCCTATCTCGCTCATGTTTTGGATACCAGGGTAGAGGGTTCTCAGTTTGATAGCATTCCCACAGTAGCTGAGTTTCCAGATGTATTTCCAGAGGAGTTGCCAGGATTGCCTCCTGAGAGAGAGGTGGAGTTTGGTATTGATTTGTTGCCAGGTACCACTCCTATCTCTATTACTCCTTATAGAATGGCACCTGTTGAATTGAGAGAGTTGAAGGTGCAGTTGCAGGAGTTGCTGGATAAAGGATTCATTCGCCCTAGTGTTTCGCCATGGGGAGCTCCTGTTTTGTTTGTAAAGAAGAAGGATGGTACTATGAGATTGTGTATCGATTATAGGCAATTGAATAAAGTGACTATCAAGAATAAATATCCTTTGCCTAGAATTGATGATCTCTTTGATCAATTGAAGGGAGCAGCAGTATTTTCCAAGATTGATTTGAGATCAGGGTACCATCAGTTGCGGGTCAGAGCTGAGGATGTGCCCAAGACAGCTTTTCGAACCAGGTATGGGCATTATGAGTTTCTAGTGATGCCTTTTGGGTTGACAAATGCACCTGCAGCTTTCATGGATTTGATGAATAGGGTGTTTAGGCCCTATCTGGATCAGTTTGTGGTAGTCTTCATTGATGATATTTTGGTGTATTCTCGTAATGAAGAAGAGCATGACAATCATCTGCGGATTGTATTGCAAATTTTGAGAGAGAAGCAATTGTATGCTAAGCTGTCAAAATGTGAGTTCTGGCTAGATCAAGTAACTTTCCTCGGTCATATAGTTTCAGCAGATGGCATTAGAGTTGATCCGAGTAAAGTTGAAGCTATTATGAATTGGAGTCCACCAAAGTCTGTGACTGAAGTTAGAAGTTTTCTGGGTTTGGCAGGCTATTATCGACGCTTTGTGAAAGGATTTTCTTTGATAGCTACTCCACTTACCAGATTACTTCGAAAAGGAGTTAGATTTGTGTGGACTGATCCGTGTCAAGCTAGTTTTGAGCAGTTGAAAGAGATGTTAACTTAAGCACCTGTTCTCACTTTACCTGTGGAAGATAAACCATATGCGATCTACAGTGATGCTTCACATAGTGGTTTGGGTTGTGTTTTGATGCAAGAGGGTAAAGTGATAGCTTATGCTTCTCGACAGTTGAAGCCACATGAGCTAAACTATCCAACCCATGACTTGGAGTTAGCAGCCATTGTGTTTGCATTGAAAATTTGGCGACATTACTTGTATGGAGAGAAATGTTTTATTTACACTGATGACAAAAGTTTGAAATATTTGGGGGTTCAGAAAGAGCTTAATCTTCGACAGAGACGGTGGTTGGAATTGATTAAAGACTACGATTGTTTGATTGATTATCATCCAGGTAAAGCAAATGTTGTTGCTGATGCCTTGAGTCGGAAGTCTTTAGCAGGTTTGACTGCTTATTCGCTCTAGTTGCTTGTTGAGTTGAGAGCGTTGCATGCTAGCTTTATATCTTGTGATGATGGTGCATTGTTGGCACAATTGCAGCTGAGACCAGTGTTGTTAGATCAGATTAAAGAGGCTCAATTGATTGATGAGAAAATTCAGAAGATTGTTTCAGATTGCCAAAAAGGGGAGAGCCGAGATTTTCTTGTGAAAGGTGATGGGAGCTTATGGTTTAAGAATAGACGGTGTGTGCCGGATGATATTAGTTTGAGAAGGATTATTTTAGAAGAAGCACATCAATCAGTTTTTGCTATGCATCCGGGCAGTACGAAGATGTATCATGATTTGAGACAGCATTACTGGTGGCCTGGTATGAAGAGAGACATTGCAGAGTTTGTATCCAAATGTCTCACATGTCAGAGGGTTAAAGCAGAGCATCAGGTCCCAACAGGGTTGCTTCAACCTTTATCAGTGCCTGAGTGGAAATGGGAAAGAGTGACTATGGACTTTGTGTCTGGTTTACCATTGACACAGAGAAAACATGATGCCATTTGGGTGATTGTAGATAGGTTGACTAAGACAGCTCATTTTCTTCCGGTTCGGATGGATTATCCACTTGAAAAATTGGCTGAATTGTATATCCATGAGATTGTGAAATTGCATGGAGTCCCAATTTCTTTAGTGTCTGATCGAGATTCGAGGTTCACATCGAGGTTTTGGAAGAGTTTGCATGGTGTTTTGGGTTCTCGATTACACTTTAGCACTGCTTTCCATCCGCAGACAGATGGCAGTCAGAGAGAGTGATACATATCATCGAGGATATGTTGAGAAGCTGTGTCATTGATTTCTCTGGAAGTTGGGACAGATTTTTGCCACTTGTAGAATTTGCCTACAATAACAGTCATCAATCCAGTATTGGTATGGCACCATTTGAGGCATTGTATGGAAGAAGGTGTAGAACACCTTTATGTTGGAATGAGACTGGTGAAGGTAAGTTAATTGGTCCTGATTTGGTTAAAGAGACAGAAGATAAAGTGAAAATAATTCGAGATAGGTTGAAAACAGCTTCAGATCGGCAGAAATCTTATTCGGATTTGAAGAGGAGAGACATTGAGTATAATGTGGGAGATAAAGTATTTTTGAAAGTGTCTCCTTGGAAAAAGATTTTGAGATTTGGTCGAAGAGGGAAGCTGAGTCCTCGTTTCATTGGACCATATGAAGTATTGGAAAGATTGGGACCGGTTGCTTATCGGCTTGCTTTGCCACCAGAGTTAGACAGAATCCATAATGTCTTCCATGTTTCTATGTTGAGGAGGTACAGGTCAGACCCATCTCATGTGTTATCAGTGGAATCTATTGAGGTGAGTCCGGATCTTACTTTTGAAGAAGAACCGGTTGCTATTTTAGCATATGGGATGAAAGAGTTGAGACATAAGAAAGTGCCAATTGTGAAGGTTCTTTGGAAGAGTCATGGTAGAGAAGAATCAACTTGGGAGAATGAGCAAACGATGCTAGAACAATATCCTCAGTTGTTTCAGACTTGATTTCAGGTAATTTCGAGGACGAAATTTCTTTTAGAGGGGAGAATTGTAATATCCCAAAATGTACCCTAGAAGTATTGGAGTAATTATTGTTATTATTGGATTAAGTGTATTTATTTTATTGGAAAGAGAGTTGAGGTTAGAGTAATGTGTATATGTTGTATATATTGTGATATACTTAACATATACAAATATTTGTTTGAAGGGTATAAAGGTAATTATTTTGAAATTGAGTTAGTGGATTAAGATGGGTGGATGGTGATGTTTGAGATTATTTTATTTTTTTTTATTTGTGTGGAGGAGAATGTTTTGAGGAGAGAGAGGGTTAATGTTTGACTTTTCTTTCTTTTCCTTTTCTTCCTTCTTCCTCTCTTCTCGTGTCTCTCATTTTCCTTTTCTTCTCCTTTCTTTGCTTTGGACGGCAGCAGCAAGAGAACAAGAGAGAGGGAGAGATTTGACCTTCCAAGCTCAAGATTGAAGAAGTTTTCAAGAGATCAAGGAGGAATTTAAGAGTTTTCTTCATTCTTGGTAAGTTTCCTCTTGATTCCCTTGTTTTCTTTGAGTTTGTGTTGTGGGTTTGGTGATTTATGGTTGTTGGTATGGATATGTTTGAGTGTGTTGTGTTTAAGAGTGTTGGGTTTACTTGATTTTTTATTCTTGGGTTGGATTGAAGAAAAGAGTAAGATTGAAAGGAAGAATAAGTTTGTTGGTTAAGATTGAGTTGTGGTTGTGTTTAGAGTTTTTGATGATGTTGTGATTTGGTGTTGGATGTGTATTTTGAGTTGTGTTGGTGTTTTTGCAAGGTTGTTATGGTTTTGGGTGTGTCTAGTTGAGTTTTGTTGAAGTGGAAGATGGTGGAAGATTGTTGTTTGTTGGTTGGATTGTTGTTTTGGCCGGAATCTGGGTTTTTGGCCTGACACGCCCAGGAGCACGTCCAGGTCTTTAGGCGTGTCAATTGTGTTGGATGGCAGTAGGTGTGACACGGCCATTAACACGCCCGTGTTAGTGAGCGTGTCATAGCTACTGTGACTTTGGGGAATTGACACGGCCAGGAACACGTTCATGATGTTGGACATGTCGATACTTCTGAGAGACAGTAGGTATTACACGCCCAGTGACACGCCCGTGGTCCTGAACGTGTAAATGCTTCTGTGTTGTGGAGTTAGGGCACGGTCAGGGACACGCCCGTGTGGGTGAGCGTGTCCAGTTTAGAGTTTGCCCTAATTGATTCTTAGCCTTATGATCTTATGTGAGTTTCCTCATTGTTCTGAATTAGGTTGTGAAGAAGGTGAATTGCCTTAATTATTTGGTGAAGGACTTGTTAAGAGGACGTGTTTAGAATTGTGTGGATTTCTTTTGAGGTAAGTACAAACCTTGCATTATAACATACATTCATGTGATTTTGGGAACTTATACATTTGAGTGTGAATGTACTAAGTAATTTCATTGTATTGTTGATATGTTTGAATAATGTTACGTTTTATACAATATGAACCTCATGAAATGTAATATGGTATATATATGTGTTACGAAAATGAAAGATGTGATGATAAGATGATTTGTAAAGCCATTGTGATTGGCTATATTGATTCAAATAAGGCATGTTTGCCTAGTTGATTGTGGAATGAGAAATGAATTGAGAAAAAGTTTGATAAAGTGATATATGAAATGGTTGTGTGCCTAATATGTTTATTCAAATTTCAGAGTATTGGTTTTGGTGGCATGCCTATATAAAGGTAACAGTCTAGCCGGGTTGAGGATCTCTTCAATTGAATTGAATTGATGGTCCAAGAGACTGGGTCTGTTACACTAAATGAAATGTGAAAATGAAATTTATGAAAAGTAACAGTCTAGCCGGGTTGAGGATCTCCTCGATTAGTCGGGTTGATGGTCCAAGAGACTGGGTCTGTTACTAGTAACAGTCTAGCCGGGTTGAGGATCTCCTCATGTTAATGGGTTGATGGTCCAAGAGACTGGGTCTGTTACACTATCCATGGATAGAGATATGATATATATATCGCCTACGGGCTTGATCATTGTGATTATAAACCAAAGCAGTAACTCTGAACTTTGAATATCATATTAAATGCTTGTTGGGCCCATGTGTGTCTATGTTAAATGTGTGAGTGATGGATGATGATATAATTATTGAAATAATGAAATGTAACATTCATAAAATAAAGTGTATTGAGTATGATCTATATTGTTTGAATGTATGACATAGCATAATATCATTATAGTTTGTTCTACTGAGCTGTTGGCTCAGCGCGATTGTGGTTCATCGCGCAGGTGACAGGATTGAACCCGAGAGTTCCTCTAGACCTAGTGAGTCTAGGCGTTGAAGAGTTGACTTTTGGACTTAAAGATCAGAGAAGAGCTGCCACTCATGTATATATTTTATATTTGTAACTTTTGATTTTGATGCAAATGTATTGGGAAACATTTGTTATATTTTCCGCTGCGTTTTAAATAAACTTTCTATCTATTTCGTTTTATAAACTCATTTAAAAGTTTTGAATTTGTTCATAGTATATAAGAGTCATGTCATGTGTGTTTTGTAACCGTGACATTTCTATATTCAGTATACGTATATTACGATCGTATTAGCATGTTGTGTACGTATACGGGGTATAGGGGTGTTACACTGCTACTGTGGGTTTCAAAGATCATAAGCCACCTTATGTTGATATTGTGATGAATGATAAGTCTAATAGGAATGTTTTAAGGGCTATGAGCAAGGATAATCCTATCTTATCCTAACCTCCAAGGATTGTGATAATTCTTGGCTCAATGCTGTCTTGGTTGGAGAATTTATTACTGTAGATCACCTCCTTCATCTTCAAGACTTTTTCAATAAGAGTTGCACCATGAGGTGTAATTTGGTAGCCTTGGGTAGTAAGTCAGTGCTGCTAATTTTTGAAAGCACTCAAGATATGGAAGAGTTTCTTAAGAATGACCAAGCTTGGTTTCTAGAAAGTTTTAGCATAGTTAGAAGATGGGAAAAAGAGTTTGTAGCCTCAGAAAGACTCACATGACTATGTTTTGTTCATATTCCCATTCATGCCTAGGATGTTAAGTTTTTCTCTTTGATTACCAAAAAATGGGGTTCTCTCATAATGATGTATGAGGAGACCAGTAAAAAAAGGTTCGATTATGCTAGAGTCCTTATTGATACCTACAAATACAACATTGCTAAAACAATTCTTGTCTTGATTGATGGGGTTCTATTTCACATTAGGGTTTATGATGAGCAAGGTCCAGTAGCGAACATTATAGTTGTAACGACCCTCCCCGACCAGGTCGGCTGCCCGGCCCACTAGTGGCTTAAGGCCCGGCCTTTTCACCACTTGGGCACGGAGTCCGCAGGAGGCAAGCGATTGCTACAGTACTGGACAGCCCTCGCGGCCCACCCAGCAGGAATTTGTTAATTTGGCTCCATAAGGAGTCACCTCCCTGGATCGAACCCCTGACCTCCCACTTAAGAGAGCCAGCGAGAACCATCCAGTACCATTTCTGCTTTAACTGTAACGACCCTCCCCGACCAGGTCGGCTGCCCGGCCAACTAGTGGCTTACGGCCCGGCCTTTTCACCACCTAGGCACGGAGTCCGCAGGAGGCAAGCGATCGTTACAGTACTGGACAGCCCTCGCGGCCCACCCAGCAGGAATTTGTTAATTTGGCTCCCTAAGGAGTCGCCTCCCTGGATCGAACCCCTGACCTCCCACTTAAGAGAGCCAGCAAGAACCATCCAGTACCATTTCTGCTTTAACTGTAACGACCCTCCCCGACCAGGTCGGCTGCCCGGCCCACTAGTGGCTTACGGCCCGGCCTTTTCACCACCTGGGCACGGAGTCCGCAGGAGGCAAGCGATCGCTATAGTACTGGACAGCCCTCGCGGCCCACCCAGCAGGAATTTGTTAATTTGGCTCCCTAAGGAGTCGCCTCCCTGGATCGAACCCCTGACCTCCCACTTAAGAGAGCCAGCGAGAACCATCCAGTACCAAGTCGGCTGCCCGGCCCACTAGTGGCTTACGGCCCGGCCTTTTCACCACCTGGGCACGGAGTCCGCAGGAGGCAAGCGATCGCTACAGTACTGGACAGCCCTCGCGGCCCACCCAGCAGGAATTTGTTAATTTGGCTCCCTAAGGAGTCGCCTCCCTGGATCGAACCCCTGACCTCCCACTTAAGAGAGCCAGCGAGAACCATCCAGTAGCAGAAATGGTACTGGATGGTTCTCGCTGGCTCTCTTAAGTGGGAGGTCAGGGGTTCGATCCAGGGAGGCGACTCCTTAGGGAGCCAAATTAACAAATTCCTGCTGGGTGGGCCGCGAGGGCTGTCCAGTACTGTAGCGATCGCTTGCCTCCTGCGGACTCCGTGCCCAGGTGGTGAAAAGGCCGGGCCGTAAGCCACCAGTGGGCCGGGCAGCCGACCTGGTACTGGATGGTTCTCGCTGGCTCTCTTAAGTGGGAGGTCAGGGGTTCGATCCAGGGAGGCGACTCCTTAGGGAGCCAAATTAACAAATTCCTGCTGGGTGGGCCGCGAGGGCTGTCCAGTACTGTAGCGATCGCTTGCCTCCTGCGGACTCCGTGCCCAGGTGGTGAAAAGGTCGGGCCGTAAGCCACTAGTGGGCCGGGCAGCCGACCTGGTCGGGGAGGGTCGTTACAACTATAATGTTCGCTACTGGACCTTGCTCATCATAAACCCTAATGTGAAATAGAACCCCATCAATCAAGACAAGAATTGTTTTAGCAATGTTGTATTTGTAGGTATCAATAAGGACTCTAGCATAATCGAACCTTTTTTTACTGGTCTCCTCATACATCATTATGAGAGAACCCCATTTTTTGGTAATCAAAGAGAAAAACTTAACATCCTAGGCATGAATGGGAATATGAACAAAACATAGTCATGTGAGTCTTTCTGAGGCTACAAACTCTTTTTCCCATCTTCTAACTATGCTAAAACTTTCTAGAAACCAAGCTTGGTCATTCTTAAGAAACTCTTCCATATCTTGAGTGCTTTCAAAAATTAGCAGCACTGACTTACTACCCAAGGCTACCAAATTACACCTCATGGTGCAACTCTTATTGAAAAAGTCTTGAAGATGAAGGAGGTGATCTACAGTAATAAATTCTCCAACCAAGACAGCATTGAGCCAAGAATTATCACAATCCTTGGAGGTTAGGATAAGATAGGATTATCCTTGCTCATAGCCCTTAAAACATTCCTATTAGACTTATCATTCATCACAATATCAACATAAGGTGGCTTATGATCTTTGAAACCCACAGTAGCAGTGTAACACCCCTATACCCCGTATACGTACACAGCATGCTAATACGATCGTAATATACGTATACTGAATATAGAAATGTCACGGTTACAAAACACACATGACATGACTCTTATATACTATGAACAAATTCAAAACTTTTAAATGAGTTTATAAAACGAAATAGATAGAAAGTTTATTTAAAACGCAGCGGAAAATATAACAAATGTTTCCCAATACATTTGCATCAAAATCAAAAGTTACAAATATAAAATATATACATGAGTGGCAGCTCTTCTCTGATCTTTAAGTCCAGAAATGGTACTGGATGGTTCTCGCTGGCTCTCTTAAGTGGGAGGTCAGGGGTTCGATCCAGGGAGGCGACTCCTTAGGGAGCCAAATTAACAAATTCCTGCTGGGTGGGCCGCGAGGGCTGTCCAGTACTGTAGCGATTGCTTGCCTCCTGTGGACTCCGTGCCTAGGTGGTGAAAAGGCCGGGCCGTAAGCCACTAGTGGGCCGGGCAGCCGACCTGGTCGGGGAGGGTCGTTACAATAGTATTGAAGCAAGTCATAGTTGCTTTTGCTAATCTATCTCCATCAAAACCTCCCAATGTCCGGCATGGCAAGTGAGCACCACCAAATACCTCTTACCATAGTTCAGAATAATGAGCATGCACAAAATATTCCTGACAAGTGGAATGCATCATCTGGAACTTGTTAGCCAATTTCCATAACCCAAGAGTCGCCTGGACCAAAGAACCACTTGTAGACTCTTAATTTTGGCTCGGATTAAATTTAGACCTAATTAAAAGGGCCAAATTAGATTTAAGAAGTGTAAACCTAGTTTGGTGAAATTTTATAAGCTTAAACCTAGTCTTATTAAATTTTCAAAAGCTTAAATTAAGTCCAGTCCAATTTTAAAATTCCAAACTAAGTCCAGTTTAATTTTAAAAGCCTAAACTATAGATGGATCAACTTTAAAAGACCAAACCAAGGAAAGTCCAATTTCAAAAGTACAAATCAAGTACAAACCCAATCAAAAGGCAAAACAAACTCTGATCCAATGAAAAAGCTAAACTGACTCAAAAATCATGAGAATTGGCCATGGTAAATTCATTATGAGCCATGCTCATAGCGAATTGGCAAGTTTGCCATGCCAAGGCCCAATTCATGTAATTTAGCTGCTTAAATATCCTAAATCTACTTAAACTCGGATTAATTCGGATAAAAGACGATTTTCTAATACTATTGGGACTGTGTAACTGAGATGAAGCTGGATTATTACCCTAATGTTGCCTATAAAAAGGCAATTAACAGAAGCCACATGGGGATGAAAAACAAGTGACAGAGAGTAATTGATAGTTAAAAATTAGCAAAAGCAAAGCATGGAAATAAAACAATTACAATCAATAGAAAGCAATTAAAAGCAAAAGAGAGATAAAAGAAAAAAACAAAAGCTAGAGACAGTAGCCAAGATTCCACTGATCTAGACCCGCCCAAACCATCCAAAGCTAAAGGAATTATGTGGTTATCCAGTAAGGCTTAGTTCATATATTGACTTTCACATCGCAAGACCAGCAACATAGGTACAGTTTCTATTACTTGATTCTATTGATTATCTATATTATGTAATCATGCAGAGTTTTCAGTTTTTTTTTCATTTATTAAGTTGATTTTGCTCAAAATTGTAATATCATCCAGTAAACCCTAATTTACATTCTAGAACCCTAGTGTAGACCCTTAATTTTGGCCCTAAGTTGGTACGATGTTAATTAAAGAATGACAAAATAAATTTGATCCGATTTACAACTTCTAATAAGTCGGTTCGGATTAAAGATGCATAAATTTAATTGTAAAACCCTAAAATCAAGTTGAATAGACCCAAATTAAAACTTTTCGGTCCATAAGTTAAAAAATACAAGAATAATTCGAGTCAGGCCGGCTGGGGTGACATGAGCAATTGCTCATGTCGACCTGGAGGGTCCAGGTCGACATGGGCATGCCTCATGTCGATCTGGCAGCCCAGATCGACATGGGGTTGGACTCATGTTGACCTGGGCTACCATGTCAACATGAGTGAGACTCATGTCGACCTGGACAACCATATCGACAAGGTTTCAATTGGTTTTTTAGATTTTTTCTGACCAAAGTTTCCTAAGGAGCTTAGAATTCATCTGAAAGACAAATTAGCAGAGTTAGGTTTAGGTTTTTTTGATTGGTTTTGCCTATAAATAAGAAGTCCTAATACTTTAGGAAGGAGGTAATTTTTAGCAACATTGGGATGGCAACAAACAGAGAAGAACAGCAGCAGTTTTTTGAGAACGAAGGAAACAACAAGCAGAAATATCAAGAGAACCAAAGAAGAAGGTAGAGTACATACTGTCTTCACATTGTTCACCAAGAAATCAATTTTTTGATCTTTAATCATAAATTATTAATGTTTACAATAGCTGCATTTTCATTGATTAATAACAACATGCAGTAACTTGATCTTTGTTTTAATAACTTTAATTGTTTGCTTTAGTTAATACGTTAATCAGTTGGTGTTTGTAAATCCACTTGCATGTTTTATAAAAACTTAAATCCATCCAATAGCTGTTGAGGGTTTGAATCAATTGTCAGAATCTAGTTTGTTTAATAAAACCTCAAGAACCATAAGTTATTTTATTGAAACTCAAAACCCTAAACTATTTTTATCCAAAAGCTTAAACCATTTCATTACTAAACTCCAAAATCATGATTATTCTTCCAAAACTTTAATTTATTTCTCCAAATCCAAAATTGTTTTTCAAAGGTAGTAAGTTAAAATCCTAAACCCTTTTTTCCAATAATCCAAGAATATCAAAACCCTAATCCCATAAATCTTTCTCTCTTAAACCTTAAATTCCTTAAACCCTAAAACCCTAATTCCAAACCCTAACTCCAAAACCCTAATTCCAAAATTCTAATTCCAAAACTCTAGTTTCAAAAACCCTAATTACAAAACTCTAGTTTCTAAAACCCTAAGTTCCAAATCCTAAATTCCAAAACCCTAATTTCTTAAAACCTTAATTTAAGATGTGAACCCTAAACTTATACTTTTTATTAATTTATTTATTTTTGGATTTGATTATGTAGTTTATTATATATTTTAATGGTTGGTTTATTTAATTTGTAATGAATAAATGAATGGACATTTTCTTTATTATTATTGATTTATTTTGGTACTAATGTAAGAGGTATGTTTCCACTTTTTGGGTACCTCATTATTTAAACCTTATGTAATTTAATTTATTTCATATTTTTGGGATTAATGTAAAGGGCACGTTTCCACCTTTTGGTGGGTGTCCTATTTAGTTTTAGATATGGACAATGTAAGGACATGTTTCCATCCTCGGATGGGTGTCCATTTATTTGCTTTGTTTGGACATTACTTTGATTTTAATATAATGATGCTTTATTTTAATTGTTACATGTAGTATGGATAATATTGTTATATGTAAGAATTTTATAATATGAAGACCTGCAAAAGAGGTTGTTTCGAATGAACTGGGCATTATGGGAGTGCTGGGCCATTTCTCACCTTCCCCATATGTACCCAACTTTCTGAACCCATTAGGGGGTTAGGGATTCCTTAGGAATCGAGTCATCCACTCTTTTCTTTTTTTCGGCCCGTCCGGGTGGCGACTCCATCTTTTTCGGGCTTAGGCCCATGTTCTCTAAGGCCCTGAGCCTAAACAGTGCCGAAGTTGTAAGAATGATTCCACCGGGAGTAGGGGCGAAAATCCCCGCTCACACCTAGTTTACATTATAAAATCTTAGTTCGCATATCAAAACCAAGTTTGCATGTTTTAATCTTGGTTTTTTGATGGAACCCTAATTTTTTTTAATCCTTAATATAATATTAATTGTTTATGATGGATGATATGATACTAGATGATTGAATTGTATGTACTTTTTATTGTTTGGATTTTGAGAAAGATGTAAAAGGCATGTTTCCACTTTGTGGGTGCATTAGTTGTCTTGCTTATGTAATTTAATTTCTTTTGCGGATCTTGAACTATTGTAAAGGACATGTAATACCCCAATTTTTGATGTACTTTGGAATAGTAGTTGTGAGAGAGTATGTTGGTGAAATATGTAAAGAAAATATTATAAGAGATAGATGTATATGAAGGATGATATGTATTTATTGTATTTGAAAAAAATATGGGAAATATAAATACAATATATATAAGACATATACATATATCAACATACACACCACATATACATTATGTATATATATATTGGTGTAGGAAAAGTAAATTGTAAATAATTAATTAATAATAATAATGATAATAATGACAAGAGAAAAAGAAGAAAAGAAAGTCAAAGGATGGATCAATATTTGTGGTGGAGAATTTTTAGGTGTATTTAATTATATTATTATATATATATATATATATAAGATAAGGATGAGAGTTTGACAAGAGAGCTTTCTCTTTCTTTCTTTCTTTCTTTCTTTCTTTCTTTCTTCTTCTTCTTCTTCTTCTTCTTGAATGAGGGAGAGAAAGAGAGGGAGAGAGAGAGAAGAGTATGATTTTGTTCACATACACATCAAATTCACAAGGGCTTTAAGAGGGTTGAAGGTGGATATTGAAGATTTGGCAAAGAATTCAAGTAAGTGTTCTTTTCCTTGTGTTGATTTGTATAGATTTAGTTTATATTTGATATGGTTAGTGTGTAAAGGTGATGAT
Source organism: Garcia nutans (assembly GCA_947685225.1). Classification (NCBI taxonomy): domain Eukaryota; kingdom Viridiplantae; phylum Streptophyta; class Magnoliopsida; order Malpighiales; family Euphorbiaceae; genus Garcia; species Garcia nutans. The sequence goes on from CANTUV010000013.1 coordinate 35,951,282, forward strand.
AATGAAGGATTGAAGTATATATATATATGTTGAATTGGTATTTAGATGATGATAATATGGTTATTTGTGAGGATGATGATGAATTGTTGAAATTGTTTAGCAAGGGTTTAGTATAAATGAGTTGGGAAAATTGAGTAATTGATACATGGATGATGTATATAATGATTATTATTATGAAATGTTGAAGTTATATAAGTGTTGAATTGATAGGTGATTTATGAATATAAACTAAGATGTTGATTAAGGGTGTTATAGTATGGATTTTGGAGTGATTGTGTTTACATGGATGAGAAATCGAAATGCATAATTTTTGCCTGACTCGGCCAGTGACACGGTCATGTAGTTGGGCGTGTCAACAGTACTGAGTTTAACATTTGTGACACGACCATTAACACGGCCATGTCATTGGACGTGTCATAGCTACTGAGAGATAAAGTAATTGACACGGCCATGAACACGCCTGTGTTATTGGGTTTGTCAATGTTTCTATGAGGCAGAATGAATGACACGTCCAGTGACATGCCTATGTTGCTGAGCGTGTCAAAGCTTCTGTGTTGTTGGTTTAGGGCAAGATTAGGGACACGCCCGTGTTGGTGAGCGTGTCATGTGTAGAGTTTGCCCTAGTTAGTTCTTATTCTTATTTTCTTATGTGTATCACTAAGTGAGTGTGTATAATCACCTTCGAATTAGGTTTTGAAGAGATTTGAGTTGCCCTAATCCAAATGTTAAAGGATTCTTGGAAGAGGAGTTTGGAATTGGTGTGAATTGCTCTAGAGGTAAGTACAAACCTTACATGATTGCATATATTTACATGACTTTATAACTTAACACATTTGGATGCAAATGTGTTAAGTAACCCACTACATTGTTGATGCATATGAATAATGCTATGTTTTGAATAATATGAACTATGTGAATTATATGTTGAAGATTCAAAATATATGAACAATGTAAGTTGTGATGTGCACTCAAATGATGATATGTGAAGCCATGTTGTTGGCTATAATGATGCAAATGAAATAATTGGGGCATGGTTGCCTAGATGATTATGAGAAAATGAGAATGGAATTGATAATGAAATAATAAAAGAATTGTGTGCCTAATATGTTATTCAATTTTCAGAGTTTTCTTATTGGTGGCATGCCTAAAAGTAATAATCCCTTGAAGCTAGGTTGGGCTTGGTCCTTGAAGCCAAGTTGGGTTGATGCTGAGCTCCCCTTGAAGCTTGGTTGGGCCTAGTCCTTGAAGCCTAGTTGGGATGTTACATATGAGATGTTTTTCATTATGATAATGATTCACCTACGGGCTTGATAAATGTGATATTGGACCAAAACATTAACTCTAGAATTTGAATGACATATTAGTTTCTTTGGGCCCATGCTTGTCTTTGTTTAAATGTGAATTATGAATGATGAAACAATTGAATAATATAATGAAATGTAATGTTTTGAAATATGATATTCTTGTGTGTTGTTAAGATATAATGTTATGAGATATATGATTATAATTATGGAATGATATGATCACAATACATAAGCAAATTACTGAAAATGAATGTGGCTTGAGAAACTATGATGAATGATGAGAAATGAGATTATGAAAATACAATATGATGTGTAATATGTATATGGATGTGGAAATTGTGAGTATTATTTCATGAATGTTCTGATAAGCCATTGAATTGTGGTTTGCTGTAATGATATATGTGTATATGTATATAAACTATGAGATTAGTTGAAATATATGAAAAGTTCATTGAAAATGGAAAACATGATAAGAAAATGATGATACATGATGTTAATATATGAAGTATGATTTTTCTGTAATGTATGTGTATAATATTTATTTGTACTACTAAGCTTTCAAGCTTAGCGCGGTTGTGTAAATTACGCAGGTGAGTAAATGGTTGATCCGAGAGTCAAAATGTTATGCCACGAGAAGGGCAAGAGTATTTCGAGACCAACTAGAAGGTGGTGCATACATGTACAATTTGATTATGTTGTATTTTGATAAAAATGTAAATATACATAAGTGAATTTTGGAAAAGACAAGGTAATTTATATATATGTAATATCATCAAAAGTATAATGGTTTTGTAATAGTTCTTAAAATAAAATGTATTTTTGTTTGGATCTAAGGTAAAAGTTTTAAACAGCAATGAAAAGTGACATCCTTATATTTTATATACGTACTGTATGTATACAAGGTATAAGTATAGTACTTATATAGAGTATAGGGGTGTTACAATTATTTTGGTATCAGAGCTTAGGTTTGAGATTCTCAGCCTAAGTAGATTTAAAATGAAAAGAGAAAAAATTTTTAAAAAGTGAAATTGTGATACATGCATATACATTAACACCTAGGTTGGTCTCGGATGTGACATTATGTGATTTGTGATGTATTTGAATTACATGAGATGGATGATAGTGTGTGAATGTGGCTTTACATGAGAGTAAGGATAGAGAAAGAAATGATATGAAAAAAAAAATATTTGTACAAGTTTAATTGATAAATTAAAGAATTGGAGTTTACTTAAGTAAAGCAAATTTCAAAATTTTGATTATTGAAGTATGCTTGTGAAATAGGTCATAAAGAAATGAATAGGAGAATAATGTTGGAAATGAGTTAAGAAAAAAAAATCAAGAGTTAAGTAAGTACTCTTTTCTCTAAAATTTGGATCTCTTTTTTATAAAGTTTATTTTTGGATTACTAGAGAGAGGAAATATTGTTCGATTGTTAAAATGCATAGATATGATATTAAAATGAAGAGAGTATGGTGAAATATTGAGTGGGTTGATTGGTATAGACAAAGTGTGAAAATTTAAGGTTTGGATATGTAAAGTTAAGTTTTTTTTTAAAAAAGGGATGATGTTGGTTAGAGTAAGGAGATATAATAGTGTTGTTTTAATGCAAATATTGTGATTTTAATGTTAGAAATGTGATATGTTCAAGTGTTATTAAAGCTCATGTTAATGGTGGTAAAATGTGAAATTTGAATTTTTGAAATGAGCTTTAATAATTGTGAAAATGATATGTTTTGATGTTACATTATGGTATATATATAATGTTTTTAAAGTTAATATTAAGAAAACGAGATTAGTAAATTGAAAGTTTAGGTGAAGTAGTAAGTTGAAAGTTTAGAGTTTTAATGGAATTTTAATGAGGATTACTTAGATATAGATAGTTTAATGTATATTAAGCATATGAGCTATTTTGAATGAATATTATTGCATATGAAAGTACTATGAATTGGGTAATGTGATTGATAATACAAAATTTTTTTTTGAAATAAAGGAAAAATGACTAAGCAAGTGAAAATGAGTTACTTTAAGTAATTGGACTGGAAATGATGAAAATAGATATGAAGGGTATGCTAAATGCATAAAAAAAATGTGAGACAGATGTCACATTAGAAATGCGACTAAGATTTATGTGAAGAGTTATTATGGTTAGAGTGTATATATATGTTGAGTTGATGAATAACTTAAGTCATGTCAAAAGAATGAGAATGATAATGTTTAATGAAAAATAATAAATGTTAAATTTGTAAGGATTGTATGTAAAACAGGGATTAAATATAATTGTATGATTATGTGTATACACGCATATGATATATGAGATGAGTTTTCGATATGAACGCAATTGTAATATGTAAGAAAATGTGGAAAGTAAGTCACATTATGAATGTGACTTATGAATGTGTATGTGGAAAAAAATTGTTATTGTGTGTTTGTTATCTTATACAATTACTTGTCTAGTGGTATTGAGAATGATATTACATGTATTAGTGGACCTAAGAGAAATTAGGTCTTGACCTGCGCAGAGCTAGGCTATGTGATGAAATTGAGAGTGAGAATGGACTCGAGTAATACTGGACAGTGAAATTGTTATTGTAATAACTGAACTTGATGATCATATAATGTTTTGGACCCAAAGTATATGCGTGAGGAAATGTTCTATGTATATGTGTATAAGAAGAGATTGTAAGGAAAAAAGGAAGTATAATGCATGAAAATTTTTATAAGAGATAGATAAGAAATGGAGTAATAAATGGAAGTTGTGTAAAATTTGCATATGATAGAATGTTGTGCGTAAGAGATGTTAATGATAATATTGTTGAAAAATGAATTAGGCTAATGATGATCAAATGATCAAGAACAAATTGTTTTGAAACGGAGTTGAAATGTGTTAACTCTTGGTGTAGCAAAAGTTTAGAGAATGAATATGTAATCTTTGCGATACAAACTTAGCATTGTAATTGGAAATGTTTGAAGAAGAATAATAGAGAGGCAGTATTGATTTATAAGCCACAGGTGTGACCATTAATATACTATGGCCATATTTTTTGTTTAGTATTTTGGTCGGTTAGTTTTGTTATCCACAGACATGGGCTTGAGATGACATGACCGTAGGATAGTTTTGGTAAGAATGATAATTATGCTTCAAGAAACATGGTCCAGAGTTATGGTTGGTATAGTTATACCTTATAATTTTATGGTAGAAATTTGATTATAATTATAGAAAGTATGGAAAGAGAAGAGAACTGTGAAAATGTATTCAGTTATGGTTAATGTGATAGAAAGGTGATTATGTAAATATAGTAATGGTATGGAAAATGTGAGGCGATGATAAATGAGAGAAATTACAAAATGTGATTGAAAGTTATACTGAATATGTTCATAATGGTATAAGGTGAATGAGTTGATGGAAATAATGTTTAAGTGAATGAACTATGGGTAATAAATATGGTATGAAATAATCATGAGACTTATGTGAAAATTGTAATAAGATAATAGAAAATAAAATATATGAATATTGAAAAATAACTTGAAGTGATTTGTTATAAATAATCATAATTTCAGAAAGTTGAAAAGATGGATCCGAAGAGATTAGAATTTGAATATAAGTTTGACCTAATAAAGTATGTCATATATTGAAATCTAATGATAAGTTTAAATAAGTTAATTGTTGGCTTGAATCGAATAAGATTGAGACGTTGGTATATTGTGACAGATAAATCAATTGATCTAGATTTTGCTAAGATTGCGAATCATTATTGAGATTTAATATGTATAGTTGTACTAAGAGTATAAGAGATATGTGATAAGTTATATGATGTAATATTCTGATATGTGTATGGACATGAATGAGTTAAGATATATCAGTTGTGAATGATGATAAAAGGAAAAAGGTTGATTATCTGTAAAGTAAGTTTAAAGGCATTGTATTAAAATTAATGTTAAGTGAAAAACATGTTAAAGAAGGAATTAAGTGTATGAAATATAAGAATATTGTTATAAATTAAGATTTGATAAGTGTTTATTTTGAAAATGGTTGTAGTGGCGGGACAGTCAATATTAAGATATAATTCAAAAACCTCTAAATTTAAAGTTAAGAGAGTATCTATAAAGAGATAAAGTGATAAAATATCTTGAACGTAGTAGATGGGTGAGGTATATGTATATTAAAAATGAGTTGATTCTTGTATAAAGATAAATTAATTGAGAATGTAATGAGTTATCTTGATTGCTTTGTTGAGAAAGTAATAATATATATAGATATATATAATGATGAGTTATGAAATTGGGAGAAGATGATTGACTCTAAGGGGGAGAGTAGAGGTTATGTGATTTGATGAAATAATAACTTAATAATGTGATTAACTTCATATGAAAATTAAGATGGCATTTTGTTAAGAATGGATTGTTATTGTACTGGATAATTTCGAGGAAGAAATTATTTAAGGGGGAGAGAATTGTAATACCCCGATTTTTAATGTACTTTGGAATAGTAGTTGTGAGAGAGTATGTTGGTAAAATATGTAAAGAAAATATTATAAGAGATAGATGTATATGAAGGATGATAAGTATATATTGTATTTGAAAAAAAATATGGGAAATATAAATACAATATATGTAAGATATATACATATATCAACATATACACCACATATACATGATGTATATATATATTGGTGTAGGAAAAGTAAATTGTAAATAATTAATTAATAATAATAATGATAATAATGACAAGAGAAAAAGAAGAAAAGAAAGTCAAAGGATGGATCAATATTTGTGGTGGAGAATTTTTAGGTGTATTTAATTATATATATATATATAAGATAAGGATGAGAGTTTGACAAGAGAGCTTTCTCTTTCTTTCTTTCTTCTTCTTCTTCTTAAACGTGGGAGAGAAAGAGAGAAAGAGAGAGAAGAGTATGATTTTGTTCACATACACATCAAATTCATAAGGGCTTTAAGAGGGTTGAAGGTGGATATTGAAGATTTGGCAAAGAATTCAAGTAAGTGTTCTTTTCCTTGTGTTGATTTCTATAGATTGAGTTTATATTTGATATGGTTAGTGTGTGAAGGTGATGATAATGAAGGATTGAAGTATATATATATAAATATATATATGTTGAATTGGTATTTAGATGATGATAATATGGTTATTTGTGAGGATGATGATAAATTGTTGAAATTGTTTAGCAAGGGTTTAGTATAAATGAGTTGGGAAAATTGAGTAATTGATACATGGATGATGTATATAATGATTATTATTATGATATGTTGAAGTTATATAAGTGTTGAATCGATAGGTGATTTATGAATATAAACTAAGATGTTGATTAAGGGTGTTGTAGTATGAATTTTGGAGTGATTGTGTTTACATGGATGAGAGTTCGAAATGCATAATTTTTGCCTGACACGGCCATGTCTTTGGGCTTGTCAATGGTACTGAGTTTAACGTTTGTGACACAACCATTAACACGGCCATGTCATTGGATGTGTCATAGCTACTGAGAGATAAAGTAATTGACATGGCCATGAACAAGCCCGTGTTGTTGGGCGTGTCAATGTTTCTGTGAGGCAGAATGAATGACACGTCCAATGATAAGCCCATGTTGCTGAGCGTGTCAAAGCTTCTGTGTTGTTGGTTTAGGGCACGATCAAGGACACGCCCATGTTAGTGAGCGTGTCATGTGTAGAGTTTGCCCTAGTTAGTTCTTATTCTTATTTTCTTATGTGTATCACTAAGTGAGTGTGTATAATCACCTTTGGATTAGGTTTTGAAGAGATTTGAGTTGCCCTAATCCAAATGTTAAAGGATTCTTGGAAGAGGAGTTTGGAATTGGTGTGAATTGCTCTAAAGGTAAGTATAAACCTTACATGATTGCATATATTTACATGACTTTGGAACTTAACACATTTGGATGCAAATGTGTTAAGTAACCCACTACATTGTTGATGCATATGAATAATGCTATGTTTTGAATAATATGAACTATGTGAATTATATGTTGAAGATTCAAAATATATGAACAATGTAAGTTGTGATGTGCACTCAAATGATGATATGTGAAGCCATGTTGTTGGCTATAATGATGCAAATGAAATAATTGGGGCATGGTTGCCTAGATGATTATGAGAAAATGAGAATGGAATTGATAATGAAATAATAAAAGAATTGTGTGCCTAATATGTTATTCAATTTTCAGAGTTTTCTTATTGGTGGCATGCCTAAAAGTAATAATCCCTTGAAGCTAGGTTGGGCTTGGTCCTTGAAGCCAAGTTGGGTTGATGCTGAGCTCCCCTTGAAGCTTGGTTGGGCCTAGTCCTTGAAGCCTAGTTGGGATGTTACATATGAGATGTTTTTCATTATGATAATGATTCACCTACGGGCTTGATAAATGTGATATTGGACCAAAACATTAACTCTAGAATTTGAATGACATATTAGTTTCTTTGGGCCCATGCTTGTCTTTGTTTAAATGTGAATAACATTAACTCTACATTGTTGATGCATATGAATAATGCTATGTTTTTAATGTATGTGTATAATATTTATTTGTACTACTAAGCTTTCAAGCTTAGCGCGGTTGTGTAAATTATGCAGGTGAGTAGATGGTTGATCCGAGAGTCAAAACGTTATGCCACGAGAAGGGTAAGAGTATTTCGAGACCAACTAGAAGGTGGTGCATACATGTACAATTTGATTATGTTGTATTTTGATAAAAATGTAAATATACATAAGTGAATTTTGGAAAAGACAAGGTAATTTATATATATGTAATATCATCAAAATTATAATGGTTTTGTAATAGTTCTTAAAATAAAATGTATTTTTGTTTGGAACTAAGGTAAAAGTTTTAAACAGTAATAAAAAGTGACATCCTTATATTTTATATACGTACTGTATGTATACAAGGTATAAGTGTAGTACTTATATATAGTATAGGGGTGTTACAGGACATGTTCCCACCAATTGGTGGGTGCCCTTTTTTATTATTTATATGGACATTGAGACGTTGTAAGTGCATTTTTCCTTCTTTGTATTGGTGCCCATTTTGTTTGGCTATTTGATTTATATGATGAATGTTTATTTACTTTAATTGCTTATAATATGAATGATATTTTAATAAAATAAGAATCTAATAATATTCAGACCTGAAAAGGAGGCCAATTCCAATAAACATGGCGTTATGCGGGTGTTGGGGATTCCTTAGGAATCGATTCATCCACCCTTTCTATCTTCCCAGCCTGACCGGATGGTGACTTCAATTCTCCGAGTTTAAACTCGTGTTCTCTAAGGCCTAGAGCCTAACAATGTCGAAGTTGCAAGAACCATTCCACCGAAAATGGGGGCAAAAATCCCCGCTCTAATGAACCGGGCATTTTAGGGGTGCTGGGTCATTCTCACCTTCTCTATGCGTACTCAACTTTCTGAACCCAATAGGGGGTTGAAGATTCCTTACTAATCGAGTCATCCACTCCTTTCTATCTTCCCGGCCCAACTAGACGGAGACTCAAATTCTCTGAGTTTAAGCCCATGTTCTCTGAGGCACATAACCTAATAGTGTGAAGTCACAAGAACCATTTTATCAAAAGTGGAGGCAAAAATCCCACTCATAGTGGCGACTCCACTAGGGTTAAGAGTAGTTAATTCTGTTGGTCTTTATATTATTCTATTCTTTATTATTATGATATTATTTATTGCATCATTTAGATTGCATTGTGTATGTGAGTTTGGATGCCCTGTAGAACTTGTGTTATATGTATGTGAGTCATATCATACTCTCATTCAAGGTATAGAGATTGAGCATTGCATAACCATTCATAGCCTTGTACCTTTTGGTATATACTTGCAATGGCAACTAAAACCTTCTTACCCTAAAGATTAAAGCCCATGTAGTTGGCCTAGTAATTTTCCTTAGGTTTACTCTAAATGCTTGTTGTTTGACTATGATTGACATATCTTGGCTAGAATAATGGCTCATTTGATTTGTTTTTTCCTAATATGATCTAATTATGGTGTAACTCTAAAATTATTTTATGGTACAAAAATTCTTAAGCCCAAAGCACAAAATCATTTATGAGCCAATAGTTCTTTTAAGCCTAAAGCCTAAAATCATTTTTAAAACTTTTTTGAAATCTTTTCAACAAAACTTGGTCAATAATTGCTTTCTTGTGGCCCAAGTTTGATGCCCAAAATTGATTTTTAAAATAAAATTTTACAATGGGCTATGAAATATTTCTAAAGAAGGGCCTAAAACCATTTATCAAAATCAAGCTTTCATCGGGCTTTGAAAATCAAAACTCTTTTTACAGTGGACCAAAATTTTTGAAATGGGATTTTAATTAGATTAGGTCAATTATGGAATATTGAAATCAATTATGGGCCTTATTTATACCAAGACATCTTAATTATGGGCTTATTTGTGGCATGGACCATTAGTTGCTTTTCCATGTTAGATGTTTATTTATAATAAACCTATTAATTTAGTTTTAATCCAAGATATGGCAGAAAATGCCGCTTGAATGTTTCAGTGGACCCAAAGGATTAGGGCTTAATTAGTGGAAATTATCGTAATTCTATTTTGAAAATACAAATCAAGTGGTCAAAGTGCACAAAAAGCGGTGGATGTCAATGCAACTAGTGGCCAAGAGAATAAGAGGCAATTTTTAGAGTTAGGGAGACCTTTATATTAGGTTTTCAATAAGCCATAGAAACAAGGGCTATTATAGCCACCAGCTCCCCAACCGTTACCCAATCCTCTGCCACTAAACTTTGATACCAATACATTATGTCAATTCCATCAAACACAATAGCACGAAACAGACTAGTGTTTTAAGTTTAGATATGAGATTCAAAATTTGATTGATAGTGGTAAGTTGCCTGAGCCTAACAAACCCAACATAAAGAATAATCCTTTGCCTAAGTTTTAAAGGGTACCTCCACCGGCAACCTTCATGATGGGGGAAGATTAAGAGTATATAAAGGAAGAAGAAAATCCATTCAATAAACTTCCTTTTGCTTAGCTATTGCCTGTCTTATTTTTCTTTCTTTAGTATTTCTTTGGAACAATTATATTTTTAAAATTAAGATTGTTTAAATAAATTACTTTTGTTGAATTTATAATTTTGTTGGTTTTTGACATTCCGGTGCTCAACCAATGACGAATCTAGCTTGATATTTATAAATTAGAGTATCTATGTATCATGATTTGAATGACTTTAGTAGGTGAGGGGATTTTTCTATAGCATTGAGTTGTGTATGCTTACTTAGAGAGGGCTCCTGTATAATTACCTATGTCTAGGTCCTAGTCAATCTTAGAATATGCTTTGACGAACTTTTGAGGTGAAATCAAATTATGCTTATTTAAGAGATAAATGATCTAGGCATTGTTTGGTGAGCCAACAACTAGTATCAACCCTATTAATATCAATCCTTAATTTGTCCTTTTGAGCCTTCATGAGATTTTAGCTTGTTTTTTATTAGCTTGTAAATCCAGATAACCTACCCTGAGCTGGTGTGAAACTTATGACAAGTCTGATGATCAATGAGCTCAAAGAAAGGATATTTAGTCAAGACAATAAGGGTAGTTGAGTTCACCTGAACTAGACCAAATTTCTCAAATCTATTTCATCTTTAAGGTTGCATCAGGGAAACAAAAGGATCCATCTTCATTGAAGCAAATGCATGCTACTCTATAGTCAGAAGCATAGGACAGTAGGAATAAGAAGACTCTTTTAGAACTAGGACCCAAAAAAACCAAGATAAAAAGAAGAAGAAAGGAAGTAGCTCGCTAGGTTAAAAATTTGAAAGGGCGACCCAGGCAAAAATTAGAACAACTCTCTAGTTTTGAAAACCCAAAAGAGTGGTTTAAAAAAAAGCCAGCAAAGTTCTTGTTGCCTGAAGTGGTAGAAGATTTCCACTCAGTCTATGAGATGAGTTTGACTTGAATTGATCTAGCTCAACCAAAGACTTAGCTAAAATTTGAGAAATAAGAGAAAGAACGTCTTTCATTTGGTTCTCAATGTCCAACACAACTCTAAGTCAGTAATCTTAAAAGTCCTAGACTTGATATTCCAAAAGGGGGAAAAGCACAAAATGATGAAATTTCATGTCCAAAAAAAAGGTCCTGAGTTTTTAGGTTTGTCCTAGTTAGATTAGATCTAAAATTCTGCCAATGAGATGGAAGAATATTCAAGCTCGATCTTTTCATGAAACAAGATAACAAGATGCCCATAGTTTAAGAATGCTCCCAGCTGCCTATGGCTCCAACAGAAAGTTTGTAGTGCCAAGATCTGTTAGCAGTATCACGTCATCTCCAATTTAAAAAAAGGCCTTCACTTAACCCATGTCCCTTACCGACCCCATTTTAAGTCTGTTAAAGACCTGTTGATCTCTCTTGTTAGGTAAAGTCTATTAGTGGAGATTATTTGAATAAGCATGCATATGAGATAGATAATATTTAAACTCAATGATACTTTGGGCCAAGGAATGTGTATGTGCCTATCTGAAGTGCAACATCTCTTACTCAAATAGAAATGATTCCCAAATTTAGTATGGTAACTAGGGTTATGATGTTATAGATGTGTTAATTTGAAAGATCAGGCCCTAAGGTATATTGACATTGATTTGGCAAAGCCAACATTTGATTTCAAAATTAAAATTAAATTTCAAAAAAAAAAGTTTTCTTGTTAAATGAGCCTTCAAGCTTAGAGAAGTATGTTGCACTGTTGAACCTTAAAGGACATATTGGGCAAAGATAGGAATTGTTTGTGAGGTTATGAAGAAGCTTCCAACTAATGTGCTAAATCATGGTTTGAAATGAGTATATCTTGCATCTCTCACTATACTGCTTGGGCCTCCACTACTCATGTTTACTATGTCTTAAAGATAAAGTTATGGATACAACATCTCCTGATGAACCAATGTAAGACCTACACGAATATCCTAAAAGTACCAATAGGAGTGCTTCGGCCTACCACCTCGGTCTGTGAGTCAATACAACCATTGTAAGTATCATTCATGCATATCTTGCATACATGCATACATGAGTATATGACATTGCATTTTTGTTGTCTTGTGTTGCCTATCTTTGTTAAAGTGAACAGGCGACACTCTATAAAGTAAATCATCAAAGGCAAACATGGAATCAGGAGGCATGAAAGGCCCATTGCTTAAGAAAGATCTAATCATGGAGGCGCATGCTTGTACAAAGAACAAGGTAAAAGTGTTGCTTGAAGCCTATAGGGCATAAAATCATCAGTTTAAGCCTACACAGGGGGGAAAAGCTTCTCCTTTCAAATTTTAATTTTATGCATGTACAAAACATTTTTAGACTCTCTTTTAATGTTTTTCCATGTAGGGGCAAAGAGGGAATATGAGGGCTAAAGGGCTAAAAAATAGCTGAATTTTTTTACAAAGCAAAATCCATTAAAGAATGAAACAAATGAATGAAGATACAAATGACAGAAGGTCAGTCTAGCTAGAAGAACTGAAGTTGATCCATTGAAGAATGGAACAAGTGGATAGAAGAAAGCCTGCACCCTCAAATGACAGAAGGTCAGTCAGCTAGAAGAGCTAAAGTCAATACAAGATGAAGGTTTATCCTCAAGCAGAATCCATTAAAGAATTGATCAAGTGGCTAGAAGAAAGTCATGACAAAAGGTCAATCAAGCTAGAAGAGCTGAAGTTGATGGCTAGAAGAAAGCCAAAACTCTCAACTAATAGAAGGTCAGTCAGCTAAAAGAGCTAAAGTTGATGGCTAGAAGAAAGCCAAAACGCTCAACTGACAAAAGGTCAGTCAGCTAGAAGAGCTGAAGTTGATCGGTTAGAAGAAAGCCAAAACTCTCAACTGACAGAAGGTTAGTCAGCTAGAAGAATTGAAATTGATTAACTAGAAGAAAGCCAGAAGTTTCAACTGACAGAAGGTCAGTCAGCTGGAAGAGCTAAGATTGATTGGCTAGAAGAAAGTCAGAACTCTCAACTGATAGAAGGTCAATCGAACCAAATCTTAGGTCTAGAAATCAAACCAAATCACTCTGCAGGTCCAAAACCCAAATTCAATTCATGGGTCTAGAACCCAAATCCAATGGATCCAGAGCCCAAATCAATCCACTGGTTTAGAAGCCAAATTCAATTCATGGGTCCAAAACCCAAATCCAATTCATGAGTCTAGAACCCAAATCACTCCGTGGGTCCAAAACCCAAACTAGATTCCTGGGTCTAAAAGCCAAACCAATTCTCTGGTCCAGAACACAGCCTATTAGCTCAAAAGGCAAATTGCTTTTCACTCTCTTTTACTGAAGTCTCAGACCATTCCAGCAGGGGGAAAAACTATAAACCATTAATTTTGGCCCGAATTAAATTTAGACCCAATTAAAAGGGCCAAATTAGATTCAAGAGGCTTAAACTTAGTTCGGTACAATTTTAGAAGCTTAAACCTAGTCTTGTTGAATTTTTAATAGCTTGAATTAAGTTCGGTCCAATTTTAAATCCCAAACCAAGTCTGGTTTAATTTTAAAAGCCCAAACTATAAATGGACCAACTTTAAAAGTCCAAACTAAGGAAAGTCCAATTTTAAAAGCCCAAATCAAGTTTAGACCCAATTAAGAAGCCAAAACCAACTCTGGTCTGATTCAAAAAGCTAAATCTACTATGGCCAATTCATTATGGGCCATGTTCTTATAAAAAGCTAGAGACAATAGCCAAGATTCCATTGATCCAGACCTGCCCAAACCATCCAAAGCTAAAGGAATTGTGTGGTTATCCAGTAAGACTTGGTTCATTGACTTTCACTTGGCAAAGCCAACAACATAGGTACAGTTTATATTACTTAATTCTATTGATTATCTTTATTATATAATCATGTAGATTTTTCTATTTTTTTTAGTTTGTTAAGTTAATTTTGCTCAAAACCTTAATACCATCCAGTAAACCCTAATTTATATTCTAGAACCCTATTTTACATTCTAAAATCTTAGTTTGCATATCAAACCCTAGTTTGCATGTTTTAATCTTGTTTTGCATGTGAAAATCCTAATTTAATGATGGAACCCTAATTTTGTTTAATCCTAAATCTATTGTTAATTTTTTATGATGGATGATATGATAATGGATTATTGAATTGTATGTACTTATTATTGTTTGGATTTTGAGGAAGATATAAAAGGCAAGTTTCCACTTTGTGGGTGCCTTATTTGTTTTGCTTATGTAATTTAATTTCTTTTATGGATTTTGAACTATTGTAAAGGACATATTTCCACTAATTGGAGAGTGTCCTATTTTATTATTTGTATGGACATTGAGACGTTGTAAAGGCATGTTTCCATATTTGTATGGAGCCCATTTTGTTTGGCTATTTGATTTAAATGATGAATGTTTATTTACTTTAATTACTTATAATATGAATGATATTATAATAAAATAAGAATCTAATAATATTCAGACCTGAAAATGAGCTTGGTTCGAATGAATCGAGCATTTTGGGGGTGTTGGGTCAATCTCACCTTTCCCATGCGTATCCAACTTTTCAAACCTAATAGGAGGTTGGGGTTTCCTTAGGAATTGAGTCATCCACTCCTTTCTATCTTCTCGGCCAGATCGGGTAGCGACTTTAGTTTTTCGGATTTAAGGCCTTATTCTCTAAGGCCTAGAGCCTAATATTGCCGAAGTTGCAAGAATCATTCCACTGGGAGTGGGGTCAAAAATCTCCTCTCACACCATTGTCTTCTTGACTCATCACATCTAACACATTTCATAGTGCAAAACACATTCTCAACTCTACTAGAAGATGTTCCTTCACTCCACTGAGTTTCACCTTCCCTAGTGGCCAACAAGTCTCCCGCCCCACTAAAAGTTGTTCCCCATTATTAGTAAGAGCCACATGCTTTTGTTGTCATTCTGAAAGAGCTTGTTGTGCCACTTGGGCCTGTGGAGGACACTTGGGATAATATCTCAATGGGCCACACTAACCAACCACCACTCAATACTCCTAGTCAGGTGCCGCCTCTTGCCATAAGTTGTTCCATTAATCCAGTAATGCCTGCTAGAATTATTGAGCTTAGCTTGAAACCTGCTTTGAAGCTTGACAAAATGAATCATGATCGATTAATCAAGGGTTTTACTTTTAATCTTGCCCATACCAAGTCCATTACCCAACCCTCAAACCACATATCTTCAGTGCTCTTCAGAATGTACAATGAAAACAACATTTCAGCTACTTTAGAGAATCAAGAAGAAAAAAAATTCAATAGATGAACCAGACCTTGATCTCTTTAATATAAAAACCTTGAGAAATAAGTCTAAAACCAAATTCAAATCTCTGGTGAAAGGAAGTCTTATTGTTTCTATCAGGAGAAAGACCAATAAAGAAAAGAGGTCCGGGCCTCCATCATCAATCCTTGCTCTTGAAAACTCAAGTTTTGACTCCAACATCAAAAATATGAATCAGATTAATGGCAATAAATTCTTGGACAGTCCTATCTGGATGGAACATGAGAATATTTTGCCATTTTTTGAGCTTAATTATATTGGTATTACTCAGCCAGCTCATCCAGACATAAAGGGCATAGAGGTTACGAAGACTTGGGAAATTGGATCAATGTCCGGTTTATTTGAGGCAAACGATAAAGATAAAATTTGCCAAGGTTGAGTGACATCATTAGGAAAGAAATATCTAATGGGTTCACTTTTGATTCTTAGGTTCCAGGGGCCTGGGTTTCTTAGAGCTCAATTTGTAATTGAGTAACATTTAGAAAGTTATGTTGTGTTTATGGTGGCAATCGTTGGCTTTCTTTAGGAGCATACTGCCTTTGCATATTTACAGGGAATTCTTAGATTTAGAAATCATGATCAATTTCGGTAATAGGTTGTCTAAATGCATTCTTCAAATATTATGGAGGGAGTATGCTGATAGGAAGATGATTTCTCTAAAAGATTCGAGTTACTTCCCATAGATCTGAATCGATCCCTACAAATGTGAAGTCCCAATATGGTTATTTAGCTCAATGGCTACTGCAGGTGGGTTGATCTTACATTAGCTGCAATTTTCGGTTGATTGTTGTATATGAAATATTATGATCATATGCCCATCATAAGAAGAATGAGATACTTCAAGAATTTGTCAACTTCCTATTGTTCTTAATTTGAGAAGAAACATGCTTTAGATATATTTATATTTTGTGCTCCTTTGATCATGTGTTCTTTTGGTTGATGCAATGAGCTTAAGTTGTGGGTTTTTTTTTCTCATGAGTTAGGATACCTTAGTTATGGGTGTATAGGGATAGACTTTTGGCTTAGATAGATAGCATCTCCAAAACATGTTTTTCCCATTTATAATAATAAAATTTTAATCTTTTATAAAAAAAAAGATAAGATTAGGTTGAATTTTAAATTAAAAAAAATTATTTTTAAAACGTAAAACACTAATTCTTAATATAAGATTAAGAATCAAGGGATTTTTTTATCTTAAATTATATTTAAGTTTATAATTATTAAATTTTACTAACATTAGGAGCATCTCATCCATTCATTTATTTCCCTCCCTTCCTTAAGAACACACCAAGTGACTAAGAATCAAGGGATTTTTTTTTTCTCTTAAATTGTAAAAGGAGAGGAATTAAGCCAAGTGCAAGAACACACCAAATGGCAATTTAATATTCTAACACTTGGCTTAATTCTATGAAAACTACTCTCTTTTTATGTACATTAGTATAGTATTGAAACCAACGCAATGCACGAAGCAATATTAAAAAATTAATAAAGCAAAATAATTAGAATTTGAGTTTACATTTTGTTTCAAGATTTGTAAGCTCTAATCCATTAAATGAATTGTTTGCATTAATAAAAAATAATATATATATATTAAGTTATTATTAATTTATCACTGCTAATCTCTTATTATTAAAAGGCTAGTGCTTAATATCATTATAGTTGAACATTTACAAAATCTAGCATAAATTTTTAGTAACAATTGGTGCAAAAATAGCTTTAAGCAAATGGTTCAAGCTAGCTTTCTTCATAATTGCATTGGTATTTGCAAGCTTGTGTCGTGGCCTAGTAATTTTTCCAAATCCTAAAATTCTCACAATTCCAAAATCTAAATTTCCTAATTTGCCAATGTTTGAATTTTCTAATTTGCCAAATTCTGAAATATCTAAATTGCATGAATTGTCAAAACCTGAACTACCTATAATCCTGATATACTAAAATATAAAATGCCAAAAGTTTTTAATGAGTTGCCAAAGTCTGAAGTTTTAAAAATTTCTAAATTATCCAAAGTACCTAAGTTACAAAGCTCTAGACTGTCCAAATTCCTAATATGCCAAACCTAGAATACCAAATATTCATAGTGATTTGCCAAACCATGAAATTCTTTAATCCCCAAAATTACCAACAGTTGAGATACAAAAAATTCATGAAATACGGAAACTTAAAATGTCATAGGTATTTGAGTTGCCAAAATTCATGAATCATCAAAGCCTGAGATGACTAAGATTCTATAATTGCCAAAACCATATCAATTACCACTTTTCTCTCACTTGCTTGAGTTGTCAAAGCCTACATTGTCTACTGCACCAACTCTCCCAAAGACATGAAAACCCTTCAGTCAACTAACAGACCTTAAATATATATGGTCCAATAATATATTACACTATTTATATTTAAATATGTATATTTAAATAAATTTTTGATAGATTCTTCTAAAAATAAAGGAATTACAACTATTTTAATAAATGTCTTCAAAAATGCAAATCTAAATCAAAATGGAATTGGAAATATAATATTTTGAGCTAAAAATAAAATTTATTTCCCACTTGCAGTTTCAAGTTTTGAGAACCAAGTGAGAAATAATTATTTTGGTTGTAGTAAAAGTAATTTGAGATATTGGATTTGAATTAGTTTTATAATAACGAATGTCGACAGATTCAACAATATCATTATTCTTATTATTGGTATAATTATTTTTGTATTTGCAATTGTTGGTGCACTTCTAGTGAAAAAAATTTCTTAAAATATAAAAAACATATATATATATATTCATCTTGTAGCACCACCTCAAGAGAGAATGCATTGTGAAATCAATATGTGAAGCCATTAATTTCTATAGAGAATTTATGTGGTTGAATTTCTATGGTTAGGTGAGGGTTTTTTTGTCTTTTTGGAAATTTAAACTAAATTAAATGAATATATTAATGAGAGAACTGAAATGTTAAAAATCTTACCAATGGATGGTTTTACTTATAAGTAATGAGTGAGAAGGAGAAGTAGAGGTAAAGAAAGAAGGCATCTAAGTTTTACAACCATATTTTTTTATCTCTGCTTTTTTAATAATATTTTTATTTTAAAAATAATAATGATATGATCAGATTCTTATTTAAACTCTATTAAATGTTTAACTAATTATATTTTAAGTGTCATGCTAAATTTATTAAAAGGATAATAATTAGATAAAAATGAATTTTTGTATTCTTATTTAAATTCTCTTTTTTTTATCTTGGATTTTTTAATAATATTTTTATTTTGAAAGATGATAATGATATGATTAGATTCATATTTAAATTCTTTTAAATTTTTAACTGATTATTGAATGGATAATAATTAGATACAAAATGGATTTTTTATACTTATTTAAATTCTTTTAAATTTTTCTAACTTAAATTCTTTTAAATTTTTAAATTTAAATTATGATTAGATAAAAATAATCAATTAATAGAAATTGATTATATTTTAAACGTCATGCTAAATTTATTAAAATGCTAAATTTTTTAAATCTATATCTATAAGATTTGTCTTAATTCTCTCATAAGATTTTAAATATTTTTATTGATATTTAAGTTTTGTCTTAAATTAATCCAAGTTTTGCATTAGATAAATTGAAGTGGCAATTCATTATTGTGACGCAACTTAATTTTATACAATACTGTTCTTCTTATATATATATATATATATATTGTAATACCCGAAGATATTACAATATATATATATACTCAATTTATTGAATTGCAAATATCAAAGTTTTTGCTTAATTGGCGAGTTGCTCATTCACAGGACAAATTTGCATCTCCATTAGAACCTTTCTCGGAACACCTGCCAGGCAATTTTGGGATTAGGAAGGTTGCAGTAAAGCTTGTTCATTGGTCCAATCCACCGGAGGGTTCATATAAATTAAATATTGATGCTTCCTTCACCATGTCAAAATCTTCGGGTGGTGCGATTTTAAGGGATGATAATGGCCATTTTATTGCTGCTAATGCTTTTCTTTTACAGGCGTGCAGTTCTTTAGAAGCAGAAATTCAAGCAGTTACAGTTGGCTTGCGTTGGTGCCTTGCTTTGGGTTATCAACGTGTCCAAGTTGAGTTGGATGCGATTAATGTTGTTTCTTTCTTCTCTTAACAACAAAGGTCTAGGCTTCTGGATATTCCAAATGAGGTTTCACTTCTGCAAATTTTTGTGAAGGCAATCAAGCTTCGCATTATTTTGCTTACTATAGCCGAATTAATAGTGTTTCTAGAGTTTTTGAGTCTTTTAGTTCTCTTCCTAATTACATTAAAGGGATTGTTTTAACTGACTGTGTAGGCCTTCCATATATTAGATATCAATAGGTTTATTTTTCTTCATCTTTTTTTCTGCCCATTTGCTATAAGGGTAGTGTACAAACTATTTGTATGGGTTCTCCATACTTTTATTTTAATTTATAAAGTTTACGGTGGTGCCGTCCACCTTATTAAAAAAAATATATTGTAATACCCGACCCAAAGTAGGTCACAACTATAAGGTTTGTAGTACTATTTACTAAGACAGGAAATTTTAATTAGTAAAATATATACACATTTATGGGGAAAATATAACACACTTATATCATATATATATATAATACATATATTCGGTATATGTAATATATGCATATACAGTATGAAATTATCACAGTTTTCAGTCTTATCAAATTTTTATAAATTCAAGAAAATATTTTACAACTTAAATATACTTTATTAAATAAATAAATATATTCATTAATAATTTTAAAGCTAAAAATACATAATTTAATGAAAAATTTCTGAAAAAAAATCATCAGAGTTTTGTCTGTAATTCGGATAAATTACAAAACAACAAGCACATAACCTGCATAAAAATTTAACACTGACAAAATATTAATAATTTCATTCATTCTCCAAACTCACCACATCAATAATACAAATTTAAAACTTAACACTTTAAACGCTATATATTAGAATTTAATACCGATACAAATATATATGTGTACACTGTCATTTCAAGTCTTTATATACCCATACAAATGTTATGAGTTAATTTACATAAACACAAAATACTTAAATCATAAAGATACATGTATGCAAATGGCATCATTGGTCTTGCGGTTCTCTAGATCACCAAATGTCTACCACAATCTAAGTTTCTCTAATCGGTAACTTTCTCACCTGTGTGATTCACCCAACCACGCTAAGCTTTAAATTTATAGCTTAGTGGTACATATTTTAAAATAACAATAAATATAATGCACATTTATTTTTTTACCCTTTTTCTCAAATTATGTCTTTACAATATTTTTATTAGATCCTTGTTAATTTTTTTATTTTATACATCATTTGTAAATACATCACCAAGTTTTAATGTATAAGCATATTTGAATACTTATTAGCTCAATTCTCCTATACAATTTTCATTATCCACAACACCACATATATATACATATAAACATATCACAAGCATATACATTAGGCCCAAAAGTTCTTATAATGGTCTAGTTTTAGAAATATAGTCTTAGGTTATCCGTGGCACCAACGTGTCTCACCCGAAGATATAATAAATCTATCACACCAGCGTATCTCAACCAAAAGCGTAATAAATCTGTGAGATTGTATGTCTTATCCGAAGGCATAATAAATCTGTTACACCAATGTGTCTCGCCAGAAGGCATAATAATATCTAATAACAATATTCCAGAACTAGACTCTATATAAGATAATCATGCAAACACCTTTTCTCGTATTTTGTTTCCCCTTGTTTTCCACATTTCATAAATATATTTTTTAAACTTTTATACTCATACTCAACATCATCATCACATATAATAAAAATGTGGCTTACTTCTACATTTTAGTGCATAATTAGCACTTTTCATAACTCGTACATATCATCACATTACTTATCAAATTATAACCCATTTTCACATTCTTATCACAATTCACTTTTATATACCTAGTTCACATCACATTATATATATATATATTACTTAAATACCATTGCAATATTAATAACTATCACATTAGCAATAGTTATCTCATATTTCCACAACTTATACATAATATTAATACTAGCCATAATTTCATGACTTATCATCACATTCATAAAACATTACACATATCATAAATACAAACACATACATTGTCTCATTTTATCAATTTTCCATATTTTCTCATATTTTATATTTTTAGTATTTCTCAATCACATTCATTTTATCAATTTTCCATATTTTCTCATATTTTATATTTTTAGTATTTCTCAATCACATTACATTTTATATTTCATCGCATTTTCACATTTCTCATAATTTCACATTTCCATCTTATTATCGTATTTTATCAATTTTTATGATATTTACTCTTTTTCTACAATTCCTCATATTTTTCCTATTCCTTAACTATTTTTCATGCTTTTCACTTACTTTTAAATGGTACAATACCAAATATCTTATCAAAACAACTATCAAAATAGCATAGCACATTCATAAATTCACAATGTGTTATGTCAACTCAAATACAATTCAAACATAAATTCATTAAAGTATGTACTAACCTTAATTTGTCAATTTCCAAGCCAATTCCTCTCTCCAATTCCAACTTCACCAATGCCCTTCTTCACTTTAATTTTACAATCTCATATTACTCATTCCTAAACCACATTATAAGTTCTAACATAGCATTAGCAATTCATTTAAATACACT
Organism: Garcia nutans; assembly: GCA_947685225.1. Taxonomy (NCBI): domain Eukaryota; kingdom Viridiplantae; phylum Streptophyta; class Magnoliopsida; order Malpighiales; family Euphorbiaceae; genus Garcia; species Garcia nutans. Next base: position 35,973,538 of record CANTUV010000013.1, read on the forward strand.
TTAGTCATTTAAATATCATTTACATCAATTCCACCTAAAATTTCACCAAGATACTATTTTCACCATTACTACCTTATTTAAACTTCAACATTTCAAATTTATTTTTATCATTTTACCATAGAATCATCATTTATTTATCAATACAACATTATTACAAACCATTTTAGCAATTATTGAATTATTCTACAAAAACTCAAATCCCACATAATATGTCCATAACCCTAAGTTTATCACCTCTGTGCAAATTTGTTCATAATCAATTTCTAACCATAAAATTATTATTATTATTATTATTATTATTATTATTATTATTATTATTATTATTATTATTATTATTATTATATTAAAACAACATTAAATCCATCCATTACCATAATTATAAACATCTAAATTAAAACTCCAATTTACATATATTTATCCCATAACCCTAAATTCATCAATCATACCATTTTCAATCATCCAACCAACAAATCACTATATACTCTTCATTCTAACTTCATTTCTATTTATTCTAATAATTAAAACATACTCTCTCTCTAACTATATCAAACATACTCATACATATTCAAAACTATAAGCTTTAATAAAAATACTTACTTGAATTCTTTGTAAAACCTTCAAAACCTTCTTAAATCCTCTTTAAATCTCTTATAAATTGATGTATATGAAGGAGACCAAACTCTCCTCACCCTCTCTCAATCTCACGTCCAAATGAAAAAGAAGAAGAAGATAGGATCTTGTAATTCTCATTTTTATCTCTTTATATATAAAATAATTAAACAATTTTCCACCAATCATATCTCTTCCTTCTTTGACTTTTCACTTTTTTCTTTTCCTATTATTATTATTATTATTATTATTATTATTATTATTATTATTATTATTATTATTATTATTATTATTATCAACTTCCTAGCACCAATTTATACTTCACATATATGTAGTATATATTTTATGTATTTGTATATGTCATGTATATGCTTCTTATAAGTTACATATACTTTATGTATATGTTGATGTAATGTATTTATAATATGTATATATATTACATATTTAATATAAATATTTACCCATATGTATATACACATTAAGTATACCATATATATACTATATATATTATAATATACACATATATCCAACATACAATATATATATTGTTTATATACTAGGTATACATTAGGTATATACGACACATATACCTCCAAATACCTATTTAATTTTTTCAAGATCATGGATATTATAATTTTCTCCCCCTTTAAATAATTTTGTACTCAAAATTAGTTACTATAGTAATCAAACTCCACTAAAATTAATCGTCAATCTCTACTTCCTGCATAATTAACTTCCAAATTATTGTCACAACTTATCATCATCACTAGCCACATAATCTTTTGCTCTTCTCCTTACAAATACTCTTAATAAATTTTACAATTACCATTGTAAAGATCAATAATAAATTTTAATTCTTCACTTACTTATATCCAATGTACATAAAATTTCCAGTTTCCAAAAGCATAATTAAATTCCAAATGCATACTTCCCTTCATTAATCAATTACAGGTAAATACCTATCGTCAAGTATTTATCTAACATTAACTAAATATTTGTATTGTACACATTAACTAAGAAATCTAACCAAAAACTCATCTATTTCAATATAACATTACACCCATGCATTTCAGGTCATTTCTGTAATTAACTTTCAAATTCTTTAATTCTCCAACTATGCATCTTTTTTTTTATAAAGGACAAATTCTCCTCATGTAAATCCTACTTTTCAAAATCATCCAATGAATTGGTCTCTATCTTTGACAATCTGATATCAATTACAGGTACTCCCAAAATTTACTCATCGAATTTTGGTTAATTCCATCCCCTTAAATCATATGGACCATGTCTTGATTATTCAACCAAATACTGTTCATAAAATAAATTAGAATCCATTAATTATGAAATCATTATATATCCATTATTAAATTTTTATATTCACCTTAAATATCCAAAAACATATTTATCATTTTTCTCATAACATCCACTTCCACATAACATATAAATGAGCACATGTCAATCATGCAACTAAATATAGACTGCATAGATAACATCAACTCATATTAACTTATAAACCATTTATATAAATTCACATTGTAATTTCTCATAATAAGGAACGATATTTAAATTTTTATTTACTCATAGTAAATCTTGACTTAACCAATACTATATGTCACTTTAATACATTCTCAATATACTTTTATAATAAACAGATTTGCTGACATATACTAATTTTCCCTTTAATTTATGAACTCTTTGCTTTTAATTTATTAAAACTCCATATTCCTTCTTCATACATCTATCAATCCAAACGTCAATTTTCACAATTTTCTTCATTCCTTTGTCATATAAAATTAATTTATTACTCACTTCTACAAATCTACATAACTTCCCAACTTTCATGTCAATCTCAATTTTTAACTTTTTATTCATCACCAAACCTTTACTAAAGATTACAAAATTTTAACCATGTGCACTTGACATATATATGGACTTATATTTAAAATTTTAGAGTTTTCCAAGCTGATTTAGTATATTTAAAAAGTAAGTCTTCAATACCTATAGAATATGTTTCTTTGATAATTCTTCTAATAGTACTTATTTACCAATTTGTTTAGGGTAACAAACATTAATAATATTTTATGAAATTTTAATCATATGCTTTAGGAATACATATGATCTTGTATATAAATGTTTAGATTTTTTTGGATTCGTTTTCCATAGTTTTAAAATACATTTCTCAACTTCTACAGATTCTAAATTGCTAGAATTACTCCAACTATTTGGGTTCTTCTAGTTTTCTTAAATAGTAAATCACCTTTGAAAATTATGAAATCTCATATATAGAATACTAACACATAGGAAAACTTCCCATTAAAATTTCAACTCATTTAACATCTCTAGATTAGTATAAAATTTAGACAAAATCACCTTGTAGTAGATATATAAAATTTCCAGCAACTATAATATTCATCTCTCATGCCCTTTATTTCATATCATTGATCATTTCCTTAATTTCACTTGTTCATCAATTGAATCAACCATAAATCTTAATTTAAATTTTTTTAAAGTAAATGCTCCAAAGATTCTTAATTTAAAATCTCTAAAATGACACTTTCGTTGTGCCACTTTGATCTACGCATCCTAAACACTATCTCAACTTATATCAGTTACATCAAACGAATATTGTCACATCAGAGACCAACACAGGGATCAATACATATGCATATTTAAACACACAACTCATTATTTCAAAACTCTCCTTTTACATTTTCAAAACCCACCTAGGTCGAGAATCTCAAACCTAGACTATGATACCAAAATAAATGTAACACCCTTATACTATATATACGTATAATACATACATCCAATATATGTAACATATGCATATGCAGTACGAGAATGTCATAGTTTTTAGTCTTATCATATTTTTATAAATTTAAGAAAATATTTTACAACTTAAGTATACTTTAATAAATAAATAAAAATATTTATTAATAATTTAAAAACTAAAAATACATAATTTAATAAAAAATCTCTAAAAACATTCGCCAAAGTTTTATCTGTAATTCAAATAAATCCCAAAACAACGAGCACACGATCTGCATGAAAATTTAATACTTTCAAAACATTAATAATTTCATTCATTTTCCAAACTCACCACTTCATTAATACAAATTTAAATCTCAACACTTTAAACTTTATATATTAGAATTTAATACAGATGTAAATATGTATACACTGTCACTTCAAATCTTTTTATACCCATACAAGTGTTATGAGAATTTACATAAACCCAAAATACTTAAATCATAAATATACATGTATGCAAATGGCATCATTGGTCTTGCGGCACTCTAAATCACCAAACGTCTACCACAGTCTGAGTTTCTCTGATCGTCAACTCTTTCATATACGCCATTCACCAAATCGCGCTAAGCTTTACAACTTAGTAGTATATATTTAAAAATAACAATAAATATAATATACATTTATTTTTTTACCTTTTTTTCTCAAATTATGTCTTTATAATATTTTTATTAGATCCTTGTTATTTTTTTTATTTTATACATCATTTGTAAATACATCACCGAATTCTAATGTACAAGCACATTTAAATACTTATTGGCTCAATTCTCCTATACAGTTTTCATTATCCACAACAGCACACATTTATACATATAAAGAAATCACAAACACACACATTGGGCCCAAAAGTCCTTATATAATGGTCTAGTTCTAGAAATATTATCTTAGCCTATTTCATTTATCTGTGACACCAGTATGTCTCACCCGAAGGTGTAATAAATTTGTGATACCAGTGAGTCTCATCCGAAGGCGTAATAAATCTGTGATGTCAAAATGTCTCACCTGAAGGCGTAATAAGATTCAACAACAATATTCCAGAACTAGACTCTATATAAGGTAATTATGCGAACACCTTTCTCATATTCCATTTTTCCCTTGTTTTTCCACATTTCATATATGTATATATTTTTAAATTCTTTGCTCATCTCAACATCATCATCACATATAATAAAAATGTGGCTTACTTCTACATTTTAGTGCATAATTAGCACTTTTCATATAACTCGCACATATCATCACATTACTTATCAAAATATGACCTATGTTCACATTATTATCACAATTCATTTTCATATACCTAGTTTGCATCACAATATATATATATATATATATTACTTAAATACCATTGCAATATGAATATTTATCACATTAGCAATAGTTATCTCATGTTCCCACAACTTATACACAACATTAATACTAGCCATAATTCCATGGCTTATTATTACATTCATAAAACATTACACATATCATAAATACAAATACACACATTGTCTCATTTTATTAATTTTCCATATTTTCTCATATTTTATATTTTTAGTAATTCTCAATCACATTACATTTTATATTTCATTATATTTTCTCATTTCTAATAATTTTTACATTTTATATCTTATTATTGTATTTTATCAATTTTATGATATTTACTCTTTTTTCTACAATTTCTCATATTTTCCCTATTCTTTAACTATTTTCCATGCTTTTCACTTGCTTTTAAATGGTGCAATACCCTATATCTTATCAAAACAACAATCAAAGTGGCATAACACATTCACAAAGTCACAATGTGTTATTCTAACTCAAATTCAATTTAAACAAAATTCATTAAAGTATGTACTAACCTTAATTTGTCAATTTCCAAGCCAATTCCACCCTCCAATTCAAACTTCACCAATACCCTTCTTCACTTCAATTTTACAACTTGACATTAGTCAATCATAAACCACATTATAAGTTTGTGAACCCCGGATTCCGCCCGAAAAGGATTCGGGCGAACGTTCACTTGTTGTCGGGAGTCGCCACTCAGTTTATTTTGTTCGAAGGGAAAAACTAAGAAAACCCTTGTTTGACTCCAATAACTTGTCCAATGTAAAGGTTTCTAGTCTGCGAACCCAAGGAGGATTCGGGGACTATGTCATGTATTCGACTAACTTTGTAATAATAAAAAAAATAAACACAGAAGGGATGAAGAAAAGAAAAACAAACAGATTGTTAATAAATAGCGGACTTGCTACTTGGGGTGAATCCCAAATATGCCTACATACTCCCGTTTGAATGGAAGATCAAAGCCCATGTAGTTCGGAAAAGCCTATTTAAAGGCGATGAAATTTATGCTTCATGCATGTGTGTGTGTATGCTTCGTGCATTTGTCGGGCTTTTTGCCAAATTCGTGAGATTTAGCACTTAGTGCAAAAATTGTATAATTTTGGGTACTTAGTACCAAAAGAGTTCGATTTAGGCTTCATGCCAAAAGTCCATTTTTAATGGTGCCGTTTAGGTACTTAGTACCAAAGAGATGCAATTTAGGCTCCGTGCCAAAAAGGTTGATTTTATTTACGGCTTAAAGCCGAAAGGGTGATTGATTAGTCCATTAGGCCCTCAGACCTAAAAAGATTAGGTCTTTGACCGAGAAGAAAATAAGAAGAAGATTAGAATGCTTATGATATGCTCGAATTGACCAAAGATGAATTATGATATTACCTTGATTAGAATTTTTCCACTTCTAAGTTCCAGATCTTGTTTCCTTGCACTTTTGAGTAAGATTCTTGCTTTCTACAACACAATATTAGAAATTCTTAAGCATAAAAATTTCGTCAGCATCTGGGCGTAGGAAGTTCAAAAGTTCTTTTTTTCTAAAAATCTGAAGCCTATTTATAGGCAAAATCGGGCTGGACGGCGGCCGGGCCGCCGTAGGCGGCGGCAGCCGGCCGCCGTCCTGGCCCACCGCAACACGCGCTATTTTTCGTTAAAACTGACTTTCTGGGAGCCACGGGCCTCCAAAAATTATTCCGGGACCATATCCGTGATCCTCACGTCGTCCCGGACATTTCAAGTACCATGAAAACATACTTTCGGTGGACTTTTACCGTGGACCCCCGGTCCGGCCTGGTCTGAGGAAATTGGCTTTCCGAGCCCCAAAATTCGAGTGTTCACAATTGCCCCCCACTGGGGTCCATAAAAATGATTTATGGAACTCAGTGGTCTTCTGAAGAGCGAATTTTGAGTGAGGTGCAAAAAGACCCGCATTTTCATATTTTTCTATAAATAGGCTCATTTCATTCAATTTTCATTTGCTTTCAATCATTCTTCTTCTTTCACTTCTTTCAAATTTTCTCTCGACGATGGATTTTACCGGCTTTGAAGACCTCGAAATTCCACTCCCTCCCTGCAATCTTTTACTTGAGGAGGAGAAGCACAGTTCTCAGACCGGCTGCTATGAGGTGAGTACTTTCCGTTTGTTCACCTAGTATGCATGCTTAGGAATTTTATTCATTTCCAGTAAGGAACTTAGAAATAAATTTTAGGAATATTTCCTTTACATGTACTAGTAATGAATTAGGATCTGTACAAGGCTTCATTATGTTCTGCCATCAGTAATTATTTCTAGTAAAGAACTTAGAAATAATCCTTTAGGAATCCACACCCGGCTGGGAAAAGAACTTAAATCTTTTCTGAATTTGTCCAACTTTTCTGATTGATTATTTTTTTTTAGGACTCTACAATCAAGATATCTATAGCTGAGCGTCCGATGGTCACTATTCCGGCTTACATTTTTGATGCCGGGCACCCAGTGGGGGATCTCATCAGACCTGCTTTCCTCCACCATTTGAGGGCTATAGATGTGGGCAGAGATATCCATCGGGATTTGATCTGTGCTTTAGCCGAGCGCCGGTGGCCTACCACTGACACTTTCCATTTTTCTTGGGGGGAGATGACAATGACGCCTACTGACTTTTCCATCATCTCTGGGATTCCCTTTGGCGTTGAGATGGTGGAGTCCTATGATGACTGGCGGCAGGACATTTCTTCAGCCGACATGATTACTTTGATCGGGGTTGACTATCCTCGATATCAGGCGCCTCGCTGCATTCAGCGGAGGTGGATTGTGGAGCAAGCGCCAGGTATCTACACTGGTTACGAGACAAGCGACCTTACTGCTGACCAGGCGGCCAGGTTTACCTTGCTTCTCCTGTTTGCTAGCTCCTTCTTATCAAACAGGAAAGATGCAGTGAGTCTCAATGTGCTGAAGAGCCTACTTGACCTGACACGGCTTCATATGTACGATTGGGCTAGCATGATGCTGTGTAGGTTGTATGACGATATGTCTGACCTCTGCTATACCCGTATTGCTCCCTGTGGCTTGTATTACTTCTGGGAGGTAACGTAAAGAACATTTCCCCTCTCTTTATATATGTTGACATACACCAATTCTGATATATATATATATATATATTTTTCAGACTTGGGCTTATGAGTACTTTCCTGGCATCGCCCCTTTTCTTCGCGAGATACCTGCCCCCGCCGATCCTCTTTCCCCCATTGCTTGGAGGTGGTATAGAGAGAGGGTAGAAGTACCAAAGAGGAAACTTCCCATTAGAGGGCTGAGATCATTCTTCGACAGCTGCCCAATGGACTCAGTAAATGCTTTATCGTCATCTTTTTTATTATATTAGAGAAAATGATTCACTAATATAACAAATTTTTACAGGTTGCATCTGAAGTGATGTCTCACCGACTGGCAGAGTGGATTGCTCAAGATTACAGCTTTCGGCGATCAGAGTTTCTGACTCGCCGTCGATTCATACTTCCCCATCCAAAGTTTCGACGGTATTATCTCGCTGAGAGGGTAATTTTCCAGATCGCCGGTTTCCGTGCAGTTCCCATGGATCCTCCTGATGATATGCTATCTTCGACACTTCTGCCTGTTACTGTGTCCCAGTATGAGGGCGACCCTTTCGAGTCGGCTTATGCCCCGGATGAGGATTATGACTTCTACTGCCTTCATCGACTGATGCCATGCATTGGGACACGATTTGATTCTGTACCACCTTATCGGTCTTCCCACTCTTCGGCTCCCACTTCTGGCACTCCGAGAGACCATCCTTCTCCCGACCGGCAAACTGACAGACCCTCTTCCTCTAGGGCTGAGACTTCCGCTTTCGGGGCTGGACCATCACACACTGGAGGAAGCAGCAGTTCATCTCATTTGAGGCCTCCCGCATCCGTCCTTACAGCTACCGCCAATTTGACCCTATTTTGGCCGACTTGAGGCTGCCTTATGCTGCTCGTTATCATGCACCTGGTGGTTGGGTGACCCGACCAATTAGTGCAGAGGGTGCATTATATCGGAGCTTTGCTCATGTCACTCAGGTATATTCTCATAGAACTTTTCATGAAAAGGATTCATAAAATTCTCTTGAGATTGTTTGTGATTTTTCTCTTTTACAGGTACCAGAGGGCCTGATCACGGAAATGGCGGCACTAATTACTGCTTTCTCGAATGAACTGTCTGGTGCTTGGACTGAGGCTGCTTACGAGAGGCAGAGCAGGCCGCAAAGACGAAGAGGCCGGCACTGATTGATTTTTTTTCATACTTGTCTTGAACTATGCTTGTTGTATTTAAACTATTCCCCTTCTGTACTTTGTACCTTTCATGTTTTTCTGCTGTTATCTGAACTTATCTGTAAACCTGCACTTATTTGTTAGTATTAACAGCTCATATGCATGCATGATGCTTTTTTCTTTTTAGAAATCTATTTTAAAAATAAATCCCTGACACAATCCCAAAAAATAGCACATAACAGGGCCTAAACAGGGCCAAAACATGAGAATTTTTACAAAACATCAAAAAAAAAGGAATCAGGACGGTCGGCAGCGGCGGCCGAGCCAGACCAGTATAAAAATCAAGGTTGTCTTACATCTGTGGGCCAGAAAGCAATCCTCTTACTGAAAGATCTTATATATATTTTTTTCAAATAACAATGAATCCCCTTTTTAATCACGTGATGCATAATTAGACCAAAAGTCTTCACAATGTTGAAAGGATCAACATGGGGAGGTACGGGTTGAAAGCTGTCGCCACCCTCAGAGGTGTAGCAGTAGACTGGGATTTCTTGCATTCTTGCATCAGGTTCTGGGATCCCCAAGCCCATGTTTTCAGATTTGGGGCTCGGATGGAGGAAATGTGTCCTCTTTTTGAGGAGTTCTGCTCGATCATTGGGTGCGATCCAAATGCCCCTCTTGTGAGGCATGAGGTCCAAATCGGGTATGTGGGATCTTTTCAGAGGCTTTTTAGCTTCTCAAAACCGCAAGCCCAAGCTATGATTGTAGATGGGGATAAGGCGATGCTGCTTCCCCTAATTGATGAGTTCTTGACCGCCGATTTTGAAGACGATGTTCAATTGAGGCATAGAATGCGAGCCTTCGTCTTTTGTCTGCTAGCTGGGTTCCTCTTCAACCGTGACCCCGGCTTTGGAGATTTGAGACTTTGCCCAATGGTTAGGCAAATGGAAGAGCTCAACTGTATTGGGGGCATGATCCTGGCTGAGACTATTCAGAGTCTCGACAGATGTGCACTTGGATTTGAATGTTGGACCGTCACCCCGGTCATCCTTCAGGTAATTTATACCTTTTGTTTCTTTTTTGCTTATTCCATCATCTCTCTTTTCCTTTGTAAAATAGAAAGGATCTATTTTTTTTCAGGTTTGGCTGAGAGATCATCTTTGAGTGGTTGCAGCCCCCCAGACTTTGACCTACAACCCTTCGCAGTACCGCACCAGGAAAATTCAGATTTCTTTTCCCTCTATGGCCGAATGGACTGTTTGGTTATTTGAGCTTGGACCGGAAGAATTATTATGGTTCGTCCCTTGGTATAGGATTCCTCAATTCATGGAGGCAAATGCCATGCACAACCATGTCTACCTGCTTGGGTTCACTCACAGTACTTGGTACAGTGCTTCCCGCGTCCTCAGGCAGATGGGTATTGATCAGAGAGTTCCCCTTCCTGTCGGGCTTACCATTGCTTCTCCTATTACCCCCGGGGTTACTCGGGCTGTTCTACAGACTTGGGTCAGAGACCATCGGATGATCAGGCCTTGTGCAGAGCCTTCCCTCGTTCAGCCCACTCCAGAGTACAGGACCTGGTTTATAGCTGAGGTTTGGCCCGTTGAGAAACCGAGGAGGTGTGCATTGCTGCAGGAGTTGGAGGGAGAGGAGGTGGTTCCTCTTAGTGAGGAAAAGGTAGATATTGCGGAGAGTTCTGGGATTAAGGAAGACGCCGAAGACTCTGCCCCCTGTAGGAGGCGTAGGATTTAGATCCCAGGGTGACTCCATTGTCTTTTCTGTTTTTGGGTTGTTTTTACCTTTTTGGTTTTTTGGGGAATATGACTTGACCTTTTTGTATTTTATAGGCTGAATGACTCTTTTTGTAACAGATGATTCTCTTTTTGTAATGAATGGTTCTTAATGAATGACCCTTTTGTTTGCTTTCCAAGCATTATCTACTTTATTTATTTGCTCTTATTTTTGCCTAAGCTGTCCTTTCAGATTTTCAACTTAGCGAGCTCTTACCCATTCTTGCCTAAGCCGCCCTTTGCGGGTTTTCAGCTTAGCGGGACCCACTATTGCCTAAGCCGCCCTTTGTGGGTTTTCGGCTTAGCGGGATCTTTTGTTTTTTTGTTTTTTTTTTGTTTTTTTTTTATGTTGGCACAAGAAAAATGAATCAATGATTTTATTAAAATTTAGACCATGCTCAAGGAGAGCTGCCTACATATCTCGAATTAATTTGCGAGAATCAGGTCTAATGTAGTTCCTTATTGGAATGCATGATCATACATAATATTTCTTCAGTTGATCCAGATTACATGGGTTTGTGAACTCCAGACCATCCAAATCAGCCAAGATGACGGCTCCGCCGGAAAGTATTTTCTTTAAAATGTAGGGTCCCGCCCAATGAGGATGAAACTTCCCACGAGGATCTGTGACAGGTGTTCTGATCTCTTTCAGGACCAAACAACCTTCTTCCAACTTTCGATCTTTGACCTTTTTGTTGAAATGTCTGGCCATTCGCCTCTGATACCCTTGAATCTGATGTAGAGCTTGAAGTCTTTTTTCATCCAAACTCAACAACTGATGATGATAATTGCTTATCCATTCAGCTTCATTTATCTGACTTTCTTGAATTATCCTCGCCGATTGAACTTCCATTTCAATGGGGAGTACTGCTTCCATTCCGTATACCAGTGAATACGGGGTTGCCCCAGTAGGAGTTCTAACTGATGTTCTGTATCCCCACAAAGCCAGTGGTAACTTCTCATGCCAACGCCTATGTTCCTTGATCATTTTTTGTATGATCACCTTTATAGACTTGTTCACTGCTTCTACAGCTCCATTTGTTTAGGGTCTATAAGGAGAGGACTTATGATGTTGGATTTTCTTATCCTGCAAGAGTTTAGCAAATTCTGCTTGGAAATGAGTTCCATTATCAGTGATAATTTCAAACGGCATTTCGTACCGACAAAGGATGTTGGTTCGGACAAACTGTGCTGCCTTTTTGGCGTCTAATTCTGCATAGGAAGCTGCTTCAACCCACTTTGTGAAGTAATCCACTGCTACCAAGATAAACTGATGTCCATTTGATGCTTTTGGATGTATTTTACCAATTATATCAATTCCCCAAGTAGCGAAGGGCTATGGAGAAGTGATCGGATTCAGGGCAACAGGAGGTTGCTTCTGTAGCTTAGCAAATATTTGGCATTGATGACATCCTTGCACAAATGCCACACAGTCTGCATTCATGGTGGACCAGTAATATCCTAGATTGGCAATTTTTCGAGCCAAGGCGATCCCATACATGTGTGGTCCTGATTCGCCACCATGTACCATTTCCATTATTTGCTTGGCCTCCGCTTCACTCACACACCTTAGGTGCATTCCATTCCAACTCCTCTTGTAGAGGATATCTTCATTAAGAATTTAACCTGTGGCAAGCTGCCTTATTGCCCTCTGATCAACCTTTGATGATCCCTCCGGATAACTTCCATCCTTGAGATAACTCTTGATATCCCAAAACCATGGTTTACCATCGGCCAAGTGCATTACATGGGCGGGTTGCTTTTGAAGCTGAACTTTCAATGGACGAATGACTTTCCCCTCCCTGATATTGATCATGGAAGCTAAAGTAGCCAAGGCATCAGCAAATTGATTCTTTGCTCTTGGGAGATATTCGAAGGACAGATCATTGAACTGTTGTGCTAAATGATCAAGGCGTTGTAGGTAAGGAACCAAACGCTCTTCTCTTATCTTCCATTTCCTTAAGGCTTGTGATACTATTAAAATAGAATCACCATAGACCTTTAGGTCCTTAATCCCCAATTCCAGGGCGGCTTCAAGCCCATTAATGCAAGCTTCATATTCTGCTTCGTTGTTTGTGCAGCTAAAGTCAAGTTTAACTGCGAATGGAATGTATTCTCCACAAGGAGTTTTGAACACAATCCCAATTCCGTTTCCATGATAATTGGATGCTCCATCAAAATACATCTCCCAAACACTGCTTTCCACGTTCAAGAGGTCTTCATCAGGAAAACCCATTTCTCGCATCTCGTCATTCACGGGTAATTCTGCTAATTGGTCAGCTATTGCGCCACCTTTCACAGCTTTCCTTTGAACAAATTTCAAGTCAAAGGCTGCTAATGTTGACACCCACTTTGCCATTTTGCTGTCCAAAACAGGCCTCTCCATAAGGAATTTCAAGGGACTCTGTTCTGCAATGACATAAGTAGTGTAAGAAGACAAGTAGTGTTGTAACTTCGTACAAGCCCAATACAAGGCTAAACACAACTTCTCAATCTTGTTATACTTTAACTCATAGTCCAGCATCCTTTTGCTGAGGTAGTAAATTGCATTTTCCACCTTTGTATCCTCAGCTTCTTGAGCTAGCATTGCACCCATGGCTTCATCTGTTACAGACAAATACAAGAGCAGAGGTTTTCCCATTCTGGGAGGTTGCAGAATTGGCGGGCTTAACAAGTATTCTTTGATCTTGTCGAAGGCCTTTTGGCAATCTTCATTCCATTCTTGTGAAGCACCTTTCCTTAGTAGCTTAAAGATAGGACCACAAGTCTCAGCCAACTGTGATATGAATCGGCTGATATACTGTAATCTACCTAGCAAGCCTTGAATCTCCTTTTCTGTTCTTGGCGGAGGCATTTTCAGAATAGCCTTTGACTTTGTTGGATCAACTTCTATTCCTTTCTTGCTGACCAGATATCCCAAAAATAAGCCTGATGTTGCTCCAAATAGACACTTTGCAGGATTAAGCTTCAAATTGTACTTGCGAAGTCTAAGGAAGAACTTCTCAAGCGCTTCAACGTGTTCTTCTGGAGATTTTGACTTAACAATCATATCATCGACATACACCTCTACTTCTTTGTGAATCATGTCATGAAAGACTGTTGTTGCCATCCTTTGATAGGTAGCCCCTGCATTTATTAATCCAAAAGGCATGACCCTGTAGCAGAAAGTGCCCCATTCTGTAATGAAAGCTGTCTTCTCTTTGTCTGGTGGGTGCACCAGGATCTGATTATACCCAACCGCAAGATCAGTCATGGAAACCATCATATGCCTAGCCATCCTGTCTATCAGCAAATCGATGTGAGGTAGCGGGAAATCATCCTTGGGGCAAGCCTTATTCAGATCTCTGTAGTCAACACACATTCTGACCTTTCCGTCTTTCTTCGGGACTGGCACGATGTTTGCTAACCATGAAGGGTAGGCAATTGGTTCTATGAACTTATTGTCCAGTTGCTTGGCAACCTCCTCTTTAATTTTCAAAGACCATTCTGGCTTCATTCTTCTCAATTTCTGCTTAACCGGCTTCGCATCGGGGTATAGCGGAATCTTGTGAACTGATATGGCTAGGTCTATTCCCGTGACATCACTTGCCTTCCACATGAAGCAGTCGACATACTTCCTGATGCAATTAACAACCTGTTCCTTATTCACACAATCATATGCAATGTATGTATGTTCATTTTCTTTGCCAATTATTATCTTTTCATTTATTTCTTTTATTTCATTTATTTCATTTTTGCTAGATAATACTTGGAAAGCAAAAGACACAGGGTAACCAAGAATCGGAACAGTTTCATTGATAATGGTGGAGTCATTCTCCAAGATTACATTAGATTTGACATTAGGGTTCCCTAAATCTGAAATTACAGAAGACTCAGAATTAGACTCTGACTTCGTTTTTGACTCAGAATTAGTACAAGACTCGGTACAAGACTCAAGTTCAGGGTGTGACACAGGACTAGGTTTAACCTCAGCAGCTTGTCCCTCCTCAGCGTATCAGTTTCTCAGCGGTCCATCTGTAGTCTTGATCAGCTTTGTGAAATCCCTATTGTCTTCAAAATTGGTTATCATAGCAACCTCATCAAAGAGACTAGGCCGCATGAAATCTTCCATTTGGGGGTCAGTTTCAGGTTCTGGCTCTTCTTCTTTCATGGCCACAACATCAGCAAACATTTCAAAACCCGGTAGCTTCTTTCCGATCATAGGAGAATAGAATGGTTCCTGAAAACCATGGTGATGAACTGTCTTTCCAGGTTTGCAAAAGTGACCATTCAGAGTTCTAAAGTAAGGGCGCATTTTGAGGCTTCTTGCCCCCCAACTCCCCTTTTTTTTCCTTCCACGCTCAAACTCTTCTATTTCCTCGTCTGTAGGTTTGTACCCCAAGCCAAAAGTTCCCTTATTCTCAGGCTCTTCCCATGGCCGTACCACGGGTATTTTTCTCCCAGACTTCATCATTTCCATCCCGGGCAATAGACCTACCCTCAGCATCATTCCCACTAGACAGTTGATTTGGACCTCCCCAAAGTCATATGAGACAAATGGCCCTTTGGGTTTTTCACCTTCTATGCATTGAACTGTGTCGTAATGAAACCCAGTCAAGGTCATGGCGGTTTCACCAGGAACAACCTCAAGGAGAGACTGATCCATGGTTTTCCTGTTGATTTCGCAGGTGTCCCCTTTGATAGTAATGATTTTTCCTTCAAAAGGGAATTTAAGTTTTTGGTGTAGTGAAGAAGGTACAGCATTAATCTGATGAATCCACGGCCTTCCAAGGAGGAGATTAAAGCTCGCGGGTACATCAATGACCTGGAATGGTACTCCCATTTTCACCGGCCCAATAGCAATTTCTAGAGTGGCAACACCCAAAATTTCTCTTCGAGTGTTATCATATGCTCTCACAATCTGATCAGAAGGTGTAAGATCTGTAGCCTCCAACCCCAGACAGCTTGCTACTTTCAAGGGACATACATTTAAGGCTGACCCATTATCAATGAGAACCATGGGCACAGTCTTTCCCCCAGTCTGTATGGTGATGTATAGAGCATCATTGTGTTTCTTACCGTCTTCTGGTAAATCCACATCAGAAAACCTGATACTCAATGCCTTGGTTGATTGGGTCAAAGTGGCCACCAAAGCTTCTGGGCTTGTGTCCACTGGTGTATCAAGTTGACTCAAAGCTTCGCTGAGAGCTTGGCGGTGTGGGAATGAGGAAGCAAGGAGTTCCCAAATTGACACCTTAGCTTGAGTTTGTTTAAGCTGAGTGAGGACAGGGTCTTCTTTTGGCTCTGGTGTTTTCTTATGGGGGGGATTTGAGGTTGTAGGGGTTTTTCCCAAGTCAAGTGGCTGATATTGTCTTCCACTTCTTGTCAGAGCACTGACCTCTTCAGCGAGGTCGTTCAAATCTAACACACACACTTCATTCATTTCCAAGAGAAGTTTGAAAGGATCAAACAGCTCTTCTTCCACAGTAATGGCGTGGATGGAGTGATTGGGCAAAGGATTAGTGTTAATGTTTGGTTGCCTCCTGAGAGGAATGATGTCACCACTATCCACCAGATCCTGGATGCGGTTTTTCAGTGTCCAGCAAGCATCTGTTTTATGCCCATTCCCTTGATGGTATTCACAATATTCATTGACTTTATAACTGGAAGGTAATGGGTTTGGAGGAGGTCTTGGGTCCAAAGGCTTCAAATATTTCCCTTCCACAGCCTTCTTAAACACCAAATGAAGGGGTACCCCAAGGTCAGTATATTGCCTTCTTGGCTGATTTCTCGGCCCAAGATTGCCCACACGTAAAAGATACACATGGGCAATATTGGCCACTTGATTGACCTTGCTTGAGGAAGGAGTTTGGCTTTGTTTCTTATATTTTGATGCAGCCCCCTCATCCACTATTTTACCCAACTATATCAAATCTTCTACCTTGGTTGCAGTCGCAATGAGCGATTTGAAAGTAGGTAGATATTGGGTTTGCAGTTGAGCCTGATATGTAGGTCTTAAATTCCTGATTATGATATCAATCTGCTCTTGTTCTGAAGGGCGATTGATCATCTGGGCGTCTTTTGCCCTCCACCTCATAAGGAACGAGGAGAAGGGTTCATTGTTGTTTTGTTTGGTAGTCTCAAGTTCTCTTCTAGTGACATCCACCTCAATATTGTAGTGGTATTGAGAGTTAAATGCATTGCAGATGTCTTCCCATGTCTTAATCTTGGAACGGTCTAGACTCACAAACCATTTAAGGGCAGCCCCAGTCAGGGATTGTTGGAAGAGTTGAGCAAAGAGCTCATCATTTAAACCCCAAGGACTCAAGGCCCCCACATACATCTTCAAATGGGTTTTAGGGCAAGTGGTCCCATCAAATCTGTCCATCCCCGGCATCTTGAATTTTGGAGGTAATCTGGCTTGGGGAAACAAGGATAAGGAATCCATGTCTACCACCTCTTTGTGAGTTTTCATTGCAGTGATTGACCTCTCAAGCAATTCAAGTTTCCTTTTCAGTTCATCTGTTTCGTTCTTGGAGGGTGGATCCTCCAAATTGATAACAGGGGTATTAATCTGAGCAGTCACGGGGGTACTTGTTTGCCCCACAATGGGTTCCTTCCCCAAATTTCCAGGAATAGGGACTGTCTTTGGTGCTCCTTCTAATTCAGCTAGGATGGCTACCCTTTGGGCGGCTAAAGCTTCATCAATTTTTTCTTGCATTCTAGCTTCAATTTCCTTAACCTGACCATCCAGCAAAGCCTTAATCTGTTCAATTGTGGCCATTTCAGTAATTGGAGTAGTTGGTGAAGTTGGGGTAGTAGAACTTGTAGGGGATAGCACAGTTGGTGTTGGTGTATCGGATGTAGGTGAAGGCACACGGACAGTGGGTACCTGAAAAGGTCAAGGGTAAAAAATCAGGGTGGTGTGTAGGGTAGGAAAACTCTTGGTCCACTTATGTACATCAAAATTTTTCCCCAAAACAATGTTGTTATGTTGCATGAATGCACCTCATCACATCACAATTCATTTTAATGGAATGCGGCACTATCATTGGGTACATACAACCTAAGGGAAGGTTCTATTGTTATGTAAAAATAGAGAATCGGCTTATCATAGGGACCCTTGAGTCTTGAGTAAGATATACCTAACCACATGTGAAACAAGGAGTTTCGCGTGGGTCCAACAGTACGATTACTCATGGGCCACTCCAAAAGGATTGGAATGGTTTGCGACAACAGGGAGGACGCTTTGGCTGTCCGCCGGCATAATCAAGGAGACCTGCCGATCAGCGCTACTTGCTATCCAGACTCAGAACTTTGAACAGAAATAGAAGAAATTCATTTGAAAACAATTTTTTATGCAATGGAGGAAAAGGATTCCCCCATATATGCAAGAGAAAAAGATTCTCTGAATGACAAAACAAATGCACAATTTATCAAATAAGGGACTATTGAAGGAAAAAGATTCATTTTGTCAACTTTCAATCCAACATCCTTAAAGAAAGGATATATAATGCTAGGGTACCCTGCAAAATGAATAAAAATACCCTAAAGAAGGGCAAATCAGTTAAACGAATAATAATAACAGTCTACTATAATTCCATAAATCATTATTATTATCATTTTTTTTATTATTATTTTTTTTGTAATATATAGCCATTATTTTATTTATTATTATTTTTTATGGTCCGCAGGAAGATATATATATATTTTTTAAAATTTTCAGTACTAATGTCTTTAAAGAAAAGACAACCATTGCTAAGGTACCCTGCCAAAATGAATAAAAATACCCTAAAGAAGGGCCAGTTAGTCAAATAAACAATAGTAGTCCACTAGGATCACATAAATCATTTTTATGTTCCCCAGTGGAGTCGCCAAATTGTGAACCCCGGATTCCGCCCGAAAAGGATTCGGGCGAACGTTCACTTGTTGTCGGGAGTCGCCACTCAGTTTATTTTGTTCGAAGGGAAAAACTAAGAAAACCCTTGTTTGACTCCAATAACTTGTCCAATGTAAAGGTTTCTAGTCTGCGAACCCAAGGAGGATTTGGGGACTATGTCATGTATTCGACTAACTTTGTAATAATAAAAAATAAATAAACACAGAAGGGATGAAGAAAAGAAAAACAAACAGATTGTTAATAAATAGCGGACTTGCTACTTGGGGTGAATCCCAAATATGCCTACATACTCCCGTTTGAATGGAAGATCAAAGCCCATGTAGTTCGGAAAAGTCTATTTAAAGGCGATGAAATTTATGCTTCATGCATGTGTGTGTGTATGCTTCGTGCATTTGTCGGGCTTTTTGCCAAATTCGTGAGATTTAGCACTTAGTGCAAAAATTGTATAATTTTGGGTACTTAGTACCAAAAGAGTTCGATTTAAGCTTCATGCCAAAAGTCCATTTTAATGGTGCCGTTTAGGTACTTAGTACCAAAGAGATGCAATTTAGGCTCCGTGCCAAAAAGGTTGATTTTATTTACGGCTTAAAGCCGAAAGGGTGATTGATTAGTCCATTAGGCCCTCAGACCTAAAAAGATTAGGTCTTTGACCGAGAAGAAAATAAGAAGAAGATTAGAATGCTTATGATATGCTCGAATTGACCAAAGATGAATTATGATATTACCTTGATTAGAATTTTTCCACTTCTAAGTTCCAGATCTTGTTTCCTTGCACTTTTGAGTAAGATTCTTGCTTTCTACAACACAATATTAGAAATTCTTAAGCATAAAAATTTCGTCAGCATCTGGGCGTAGGAAGTTCAAAAGTTCTTTTTTTCTAAAAATCTGAAGCCTATTTATAGGCAAAATCGGGCTGGACGGCGGCCGGGCCGCCGGTCACGGCGGCTGAGCCGCCAGCAACGGCGGCTGGACCGCCAGCCACGGCGGCCGGGCCGCCGTCCTGGCCCACCGCGACACGCTCTATTTTCCGTTAAAACTGACTTTCTGGGAGCCACGGGCCTCCAAAAATTATTCCGGGACCATATCAGTGATCCTCACGTCGTCCCGGACATTTCAAGTACCATGAAGACATACTTTCGGTGGACTTTTACCGTGGACCCCCGGTCCGGCCTGGTCTGAGGAAATTAGCTTTCGGAGCCCCAAAATTCGAGTGTTCACAAAGTTCCAACATAGTATTAGCAATTCGTTTAAATACACTTTAGTCATTTAAATACCATTACATCAATTCTACCTAAAATTTCACCAAAATACTATTTTTAGCATTACTGCCTTATTTAAACTTCAATATTTCCAATTCATTTCCATCATTTTACCATAGAATCATCATTTATTTATCAATATAACATCATTACAAGCCATTTTAGCAATTATTAAAATTTCTTACAAAAACTCAATTTCCACATAATATGTCCATAACCCTAAATTTATCACCTTTGTGCAAACTTGCCCATAATCAATTTCTAACCACAAAATCATTATATATATATATATATATATATTAAAGCAACATTAAATCCATCCATTACCATAATTATAAACATCTAAATTAAAACCCAATTTACACATATTTATCCCATAACCCTAAATTATCCATAACTCTAAATTCATCAATCATACCCTTTTCAATCATCCAACCAACAAATCACTATATACTCTTCATTCTAACTTCATTCATATTTATTCTAATAATTAAAACATACTTTTTCTATCTAACTATATCAAATATATTCATACATATTCAAAACTATAAGTTTTAATAAAAATACTTACTTGAATTCTTTGCAAAACTTTCAAAACCTTCTTAAATCCTCTTTAAATCTCTTATAAATTAATGTAAATGAAGAAAACCAAACTCTCCTCACCCTCTCTCAATCTCACGTCCAAATGAAAAAGAAGAAGAAGAAGATAGGTTCTTGTAATTCTCATCTTTATCTCTTTATCTATAAAATAATTAAATAATTTTCTACCAATCATATATCTTCCTTCTTTGACTTTTCACTCTTTTCTTTTCCTATTATTATTATTATTATTATTATTATTATTATTATTATTATTATTATTATTATTATTATTATTATTATTATTCTAACACCAATTTATACTTTATATATATGTAGAATATATTTTATACATATGTATATGTCATATATATATTACTTATATGTTACATATACTTTATGTATATGTTGATGTAATATATTTATGATATGTATATATATTGTATATTTAATATATATATTTACCCATATATATACATTAAGTAGGCAATATATGTATTATATATAACATAATATATACATATATCCAACATACAATATATATATTGTGTATATACTATATATACACCAGGTATACATTAGGTATATACAACACCTATACCTCCAAATACTTATTAAATTTTTCCAAGATCACAGATATTACAGAAAAGGTGAAATAAATAGAATTAACTAGCCAATTAAAAAGGAAAAGTCAAAGTAAGATTGACTTAATTAAAACTTTTATGATATGGAAACTTAAATTAATTATTGAAGTTAGATTATGAAAAATTATGATCAAGTTTGAATCAAGATACCATATGAATATAGACTTTAATTTAATTGGATACATTAAATCCTAATATGCTAAATCATGGACATTATCAAAAATAATTGTCACATGTATATAAGTGAATGAGGTGTCATCATATTTATGGATTAAGATTAAAACATAATAAACAAAAAATGTATAAGTTGAGCCAATATAAGAATCGGTGGAGATTTTAGTAAACCAACTCTATAAATCACAAGTTGTAGGACACATGCCATTTAATGGCAAGAATGGGTTAAATGTTAAATGGTGTAGCAAGGTACTAAAGCTCACCAATAGGAGCTAAGGTAAGTGTTAGTATTAAACCATAAAACCACACATTTCATACCTAACTTTTGCTGGAGGGGCCATTTACAAAAGAAAAATCTAAAGTAAAATAATAGCAAGTTGTCCACTTGCTTAATGGTGACAAAGAGTGAATAAGAAAAAAAATAAGTGGTGGTGAGTAGGATAGCATTAATAGAGAAATGGGCTGAAAATTTTCAATCATTTATGTGAAGAAGAAAGTGAATAAAAAAAGGAAGATATACAACTCTTCTTCTTGATGGCTAAGAGGAAGCATGAGCCGAATAAAAAGAGAAAGAGAGAGAGAGAGAGCATAAGAGAGAAAGATGGCCTTGAAGAAGGAAGGACTAAGAGTTAAACTATCTATCACCAAGGTGAGTGTTTCTAAAATTGATAATTGTGATGAAAGGTGTCAAACATTAATAGTTGATATCTTTCTCTTTAAAAAAAATGTGAACAACAAAGAGATGGAAAGAAATTTCCATACTTGACTTCTTAAACCAAACACAACTTAGCTAAACCATATGGAGATTGGGTAGAAATTGCTAACTTGAATTGGTGAAACAAGCAAAGGGAGCTAAGGATATGGAAGCTAGAATAGTTTGGCTACAAGCTAGTTGATTGTTCTAAAGATCCTTAATCTACAAGTTTTAGATAATACAAATGGAAACTCGCTTGTAAATTAAGATACATATTGGACTTAATTTGATTATTAAGTTGAATTAAGAATTGATTTAAGGTATGAATAAAAGCATGAAATATGAGTATGATGGTTGTTAGAATTTCTGTTTATGTTCTATGAAATAATTTTGTTCGAATTTTTAGACTGATCTAGAAAAGCTCATTGAGCATGAAATTTTAATTAAGAGTTTATCTATTTTTAATAGTCAGTTTGTAACACCCTTATACCTTATATACGTATAATACATATTTTCAACATATGTAAAATACACATATAAGGTATAAAAATGTTACAAAATGATTTAATAAAATTTTTTATATTTCTGTTTTAACATTTCAAATGCTAAATATATAAAATTAAATAGTATATAAATATTCTTTACTAGCTATAGTAACCTGAATAACATTTTATATGAAAATCTCTAGGAAAAATTCGCCAGAGTTTTGTCTATAATTTGGACGTTTCTAAAATTCAACAAATCACAACCTACATAAAACAAACGCTCCAAATAAAATCAATTCACCATTTCACCAATACTTCTCAATTTCTCCATATTTTCTCAAAATACTTACATATAGGTATATATATCAACCTCGCATATAAGATCTCATCTTAAACAAATTATTCAAATCATTCTTTACAATTTACAATATATACTTCAAAAACATATCATAACATACATAATATCAAAATATACTATAATATCAAATATCTACATGTTGGCAACTGGCTTTGATCATGATGTATCCAAAAATAACTTTTCAAGCTCAATAAATACAAACCTAGACCCGATCAGGTCTAGTAGAACTCTCTGGCTCTACCAAAACGTCTATGACACTTGCGCGATGAATTACAATCACGCTAAGCCGAAGCCTAGTGGTACAAACATTGGAAACAATATAGTTTAAATGTAATGCAATGCAATGCACAACACACACACACACACATATATATATATCACAACTCATAACATTATATCTCATTATATTGCTCAATTGTATCACAATTCATAGTTCACATTAAAGCAAAGACAAGCAGGGCCCAAAAAAGATCTACTATGCTATTCAAATTTCAAAGTTACTGCTTTGGTCCATAATGACACCATGTGTCTAGCCCCGTAGGCAATATATCCATGGATAATATAACAGCCCTAGTCTCTTGGACCTCAACCCGGCTAGACCCTTAGGCCCTAGTATCTTGGCCCTCAACCCGGCTAGACTACTACAATTTTTGAGGTTTACGACCCAGTTTTTTCACCCCAAAAACATCATATTTATCAGCTGGCCTAACTTACGACCCAGTCTTTTTACCATTTCAGCGTTTAGCTCGTAGGCAATCATAGACATACCGCCAAACCCAGAACTCTGAAAATTGAATAACATACTAGACACACAATTTATTCATATTTCTCATTATCAAATTCTTTCATAATTCCTTTATCAAAACTTTTCTCATTTTCTCATGATCAAACTAGGCACATTACCTTATTATATCATCTTTTTCTCACTTTTTTTCATTTATTCATTTTTCTCATTATTAATTTCTTTCTCATTGTCACATATTTAATCTAGGCACATTGCCTTATTTTCACATTTTTTTCTCATTTTTCTCATTTTTCTTATTTTTATCAATATCAATTCATTTCAATATTCCACATATCTCATTTTTGCATTCACAACACATACCCAATTACTTTGGGTATTTTCACATAATATACATATTTCACATTTTACACAATTTAGCTATTATCAATGGCTTTTCACAATGCATTTAACACATATATGACATTACAAATGTCATGGCACATTATTCATACTCAATCAATGAGCCAAGTAACTTAACACATTTTCCAACCAAAATGTGTTAAGCCCAAATGTCATGCAAATATAAACAATATATTCAAAGTTTGTACATATCTCCACTAGCAACCCAAAGCAAGCTTAACACAACCTCCAATCCTATCCTTTGAACTTGCCCTTCACCACTTGGATGAAGCAAATCAACCTCCCTCAATGCCTATACCAAATGTGATCATACTTAATCATTTAATATCACATTTTTAAGGCATTCTCAACATCAAATCTTAATTGAACAACACTCCTACAAAATTTTAAAATTAAATCTTTCCTTATTTTAACTTATCAAATCCATATTAACCCATTAAATTATTGTTTTAAGTTTATTTATATCATTACAAATATATTTTAATATGTTTAAACCAATTACATTAATTAACCACATGCTTTTGTTCAAAACCCTAAAATGGCATAACCTTCACCGTTGAAGGATCTCCATTCCAACTCAATCCAATTATCATTTCAATCTTATTTTCATCACTTATATCATTAAATAACATGATTTAAGCATTAAAATCAAACAATGAATCATTCTTTGAAAATTCACTTTTTCAAAACCCTAAATCAATACTACCATCTTCGAACTCTATCCAAACTTAACTAAATCCATCATTTGATTTTAAAATCCTTGTTTATGCATCAAAACAACACATTTGGAACTAATTTGCACAATTAAAACTCATGATTTCAAAAACTCAAATGTTCCATAACCCTAAATTCTCTCTCTTCACCAAACTCAACTTAAATTCAACCATTTCTTAAATCTAACCTTAAAATCATTGTTAATCACTTAAAATAACTTCATCCGTATCCAAATAGATAATTAAATCCTAGAACTTCAAAAATCCAAAACACACATATTCAAACTTTCATGAAAATCCAAAGAAAAAGTGAGTAAACTTACTAATTAAAGAGGAAAACCTTAAAAATCCACTTCAAACTTTGTAAATATTTTAATTAAATGAGTTTGGAAGAAGCAAATCCCTCTCTTGAAGCCATGAAAGTCGGCCTTGAAGGAAAGAAGAAGAAGATGATGAAAAAAAAAGTGATTTTCTCATTCCTCCCACTTACATTTTCAACCTTATATATTATTATTTTAATATATTTTTAATTAATTAATTAATTAAAATCTCAAAATATTATCTTCCATCTAAAATTATTTATTTTTGAATTATTTTATTAATTTTAAATTTCTAAGATTTAATTACCAAAATACCATTTTACTTTGACTTTTCTTTTAAAAAGTGTTGACTTTTATATGTTGTATATATTTTACATATATATCACATATATATTTCATTTTTTCATTTAAAATCCCTTAATTTTTCATTTAAAACCATTAATTTAATTTATCCATTTAAATTATAATTTATTTTATCAAATTTTCAAAAATTAAAACTTTTCAAAAATTTGAGATATTACACATATACACAAGTAATGTGTATCTTATATACACATCAAATGTACCTTATATTTATATTAAAAATTAATTATGTAATGTATTAATCCAACATATACAATTAATATACAATATGTATATGTTATATATACTCTAGATATATATATTGAGTTATACAATTTTATATCTCCAAATACTTATTTAATTTCTCCAAAATCACGGATGTTTCACGGTTTATAAAATTTCATAATTGTTAAGGATGATTTATTATTTAAGAAAAAAAGAAGACAAACTACTAGATTTGTCCTAGTGATTCAGAATCTATAAATGTTGAGAAATCTATTTAAAACCATAATAAACAAACCCATAAAAAAAAATTTTACATAAAAGATTATATATATGTATTGGACATAAGGTTAAAACTTCATTAATTTTAATGAAGGTTTAATTATGAAAATGAAATAGAATTTGACACAACAAGAGTAGTGAAAGAATAAAATCTATGGTGTTGAATAAATATAATTTAAAAATATAGTAAAAATGTATAAAATTCTGGTATTTTATATGTGAGATTATATACATTTATTTATTATGTGGTTAAAAGTTCATAAATTTTGATAAAGGTTTGATAACAAAATAAAATGGGAAAATGGATACTGCAATAGAAAGTGTTAAAAAACAGAATCTGAAGGTTTGGATAATCCAAATTTTAAATATAGTAAATGAACTTAGAAAAATGTTAAAATTTAAATATAAGTCCATATATGTCTCTAGTGCACATGATTAAAATTTTATAATTTTTATTGAAGATTTAATGATGAATAAATTATAAATTGAGACGGCCATGGAAGTTAGGAAATCCGGTAGATTTGTGGAGTTGGAGAATAAATTAAATTTATGTAGCAAATGAATGAAGAAAATAATGAAAATTTACATATGCACTTATAGATATATCAAGGATGAATCTGTAGTATTTTTGGAAATTTAGGAAATAACCAACGTTAAAATTTCGTTGGAATTTAAGGATCCTTCATATGCATTTTTTTCACATCATATACATTCCATAGTAGCTTGATAATTCTAGGTTATACCTTAATTAATAGTGATTTTTATATCACTTAGGAGTGGATGCTGAAATAATATATAGAAATGATCTAGTTGGTTAGACGAATTTAGCTTTTAGTCAAGATAAGTAGATAATTATATAACATCAATATTTTATTAAATTATACATATATATGATTTGATAAAATTATTTTATGATGAAAGTAAGTTTATAAAGGAATTTGAAAAAAGAAAATCTTATTTATAAATATATTCAAAGTGGGAACAAATAATGGTATATTGATGTTTAAATTATAAAAGGATGATTATTTATTTATACAACTGAATAAATGCTCTGAATACATTCATTTTATATTTTCTAATAGAACTACCTGCGATGATTGGGTATTAAAGGAATTGACAGATTATAATTATGATATTGTTTTTGGAACACCGCTTGGTATACATATAGCATTTGAGGCATATATTAGGTGGTCGCCCTTTGAGGGCAGCTCTGTACATGTGTATGACCATAATTTACTCTTGGTGCTGCCATGCGTCATCATTTAGGCCCAAGACGCCATATTTTGCCCATAGACTGCTAGTAAATATATGTTTATTTGCGCCTAAGGTATTACGCGATCTATGGACTATATATTTTAAGTGTATGAAGATATATGATTATATTTTATGACATGATATTATGAATTTATGTTTCATTAAGAAGGAAAGTTATTATGCAGCCGTATATTATATTAGCAAGTTTATGAGAAAAATATTGTTTGTTCTCCTATGTTATAAAATTATTTTCTCATCAAGTAGTTGGTCTAACACTTTTAATATATCAATATAAGAAAAATGCAAATTGGTGACGAAAATTAGTGATGGATTTTTATCCATCCCTGAATAGCAATAGATTAGTGACGGATTAGCGATGAATTAGCGACGAATTTAGCGACAGAAAAAATCCGTCGCTAAATTTGGTTTAGCTATGATATTAAATATTTGTCGCTAAAAATCATCACTAATAAATAAAAATAGCGACGGAATTTATTTCCATTGCTAATTAGCGATAGATTTTAATTCCGTTGCTAATTTCGTCACTAATTAGTAATGAAACTTATATTTATCACTGATTTCATCCAAATTAGTGACGGAACTATTTTGTCGCTAAATTTTAAATATTTTAAAAATATGAACGCCATTTATGCTGGCTAATTAGCGATGGAAGTCATATTTATCGCTAATTTTATCGCTAATTATCGACGAAACTAAGCACCGTTGCTATTTTCAAATATTTTAAAATAGGGGCAAAATTTTTGTGTGAAATTTTAGAGACGGAATATAATTTCATTGCTAATTTGCAACATAATTATATTTTAAATATTTTAAAATATAGATAGAATTTTTGTGCGGAATTTTAGTGATGGAACATAATTCTATCTCTAATTTTATTGCTAATTATAAATTTTTAAATTTAAGTCACATCTTTTTAGTGACGAAACCTAATTCAATCGCTAAAAATTTAATATTTATTCTTCTCAACTTTTTTTTCCTTCTTATTCTTTCTTTCTTTCTTATTCTTTCTCTCTTTCTCTCTTTCTCTCTTTCTCCTTCTTTGTTCCTTCTTTTTTCTCTCTTTCTCCTTCTTTGTTCCTTCTTTTTTTCTTCTCTTTTCTTTCTTCTTTCTTCTTTTTTCCTTATTTCTTCTTTTTTTCTTCTTTCTCCTCTCTCTCTTTTTTTTTTCTTCTTCCTCTTCCCGCTCTTTCTCTTTTATTCTCTTGCATTTGAATTGAAGGTATGCATTTTTTTGCTTTTTTATTTATTTTTATTTTTTATAATTACTACTAATTTTTTGAATAAATATTATATTTTGTTGAATAAATAATATTTAGAAAAGGAATTTTTGAAAATTATTTGGAAGAATAATTTTTTTTGAAATTATTAGATTGAAAAATTTATTTTTAGATTGAATAAATTATTTGATTTAATAAATAATTTTATTTTTAGATTGAATTAATTATTTGATTGAATAAATAATTTTTAAAATAAATTTTTTGAAATTATTTGATAGATTTATTTATGTTTTAGATAAATGTTAGAATAAATATTTTTTTAGGAATTATTTTGCGGAATAATTTATTTTTAAAAAATAAAATAATTTTTTAAAAATAAATTATTTTAAAAATAAATTATTTTAAAAATAAATTATTTTATTTTTTAAAAAATATTTATTTTATTTTTTAAATAAATTAATGATTTAGTGACAAAAATCTGTTGCTATATTTGTCTTTACTAAAGGACGACGGGATTAAGTAGCTATAGAATATGTATAATTAGTGATAGATTTTTCATCGCTAAATACCGGCGGACTCAAAATTTTATCGCTAATTTTTTCAGCAACATGAATAACAACATCAAATCTATCATTAATCCGTCGCTAATGACTATTAGCGACCGATTTTTGACAATTAGCGACGGATTATTCGTCTCTAATTCTCTTTTTTCTTATAGTGTATTAACATTTTCAGATATTCTTAGAGCATATGATTCTTCTTCTTTTCTTACAATCTGTGTGTAGATGAGAATGAGCAAATAATACTCCATTCAATTTAGGTTCGCCTAAAAAATAAAAAAAGTCTACTTCCAAATTTTATTTGGATTTTAAGTCACAATTGCAACAACGTCCACATTGATTCAGAATCTCATAATCGTGTAATTTTTAACAATTCCAACAATCTCCTCTTGACTAGAATTCAACAATAATGCAATCTCCTAATCTTCAAAAACTTCAATTATTAAATCTTCATTTTAGAGGTCAACTTCAATCAAAATGTTTTATACACTTTTTATCAAGTGCAACTCATCATAGTTGTAATCCGAGCTTACTATATTCAGGGGCAAACCTAGGAATGTACGTTGAGGGAGGCAAAAATCATACATCAATAATACAAAATTTTTAATAAATTTTTACAATAATTTTTTTTTTAATTTCATTAAAATTTTCGGTCAACGAGATGAAATTTATTATATATTTGACAAAATAAATTCTAAATTATTATTGTTGTTGTTAATTTAGTTGTAAAAATAACATAAAATTCAAGTTCATACCGCAATTAATCTCATCCCAATTTCACACAAAATTTTTGTCATTCTTGGAAAATCGCCTTAATTAATTAAAAAATTCACTATTAAATATTTAATTACAATCTCTAGATATGTTTAATCTAATTGGAGTAAAAAAAAATTATTCAAGAATTTAATATTGAAAATTTAAAGTTTCAAATGAAAATTTTAATAATCTAATGAAGTTTTAGCTAAATTTTTTACTTAAGCAAATTGATTTACCTTTATTATAACCCAATTATACTAATAAAACCAAGAAAAAATTTTAGATTTAAATCAAATAGATACTCAAGATTTTTAAAAGAAAAAATAAAAATAAACGAAAATAATTCACTTATTAGCTGCTCTTGGTGTCTAGAAATCTTATTTTCTTTAAGAATTATCTTTTTTAAAAAAAGCAAAAAAAGCAGGGAAAAGGACAAAATAATTGGGGGGCCAAATTCTATATGTTCTAAATATATATATATATATATATTATATAAAAAATCCAAAACGGCCCCTTCAAGCTTAGCGTAGTTCCGCCTCTGACTATATTAGTTGAGAAAGCTGCATCATCTTTCAGCTCAATATTCATCTTTGTTTCTTTTTTTACCTTGACGCTTCCATTATTCTTCATGGCTAGTACATTACTTCAAATTGATGTGTCTTTACCCTTCATCAAACTTTCAATTTATAAAAAAAATCTCAACTTCAATATTGTTTTTTTATTTTCTTAAATAACTCTTGAACTTCTAAACAAGAACCAACAACTCAAATACCACTTGTTAGGAGAATAAAAATTATAAGCGCAATAGCAAGAAAAAAGAAAAAATAACATAAATAAATTTTTATATGGTTCAATCTATTAGTAGACCTATGCCTATGAACTCTTGAAGGGATAATTAATTAAATCAATATTTTATAATCTTTGGGCGGATAAAATTGCAAAACCATCTTGCGATTTTACTACAAAGGCAACTCATTTATTAGATAAGTCTCAACTCAATAATCGGGGGAAAGTCCCAACTCAACTATGAAATTATATTTTTCCTAAACAATTAGGAAAAATATTAAAATATTATTTTACATAATAAATAATCCTACACTCAATTTAAAAATAAGTAATTTTTATTTTTAATATAATATTTAAAATTTGCAAAAAAAAAAAATGAAACCAACAATTTAAGATTAGGATTCTACCAATGATAGATATTAAAAATAGAAAGCTCAGATTTCATAATTTGAGCAATATTTAATACAATTTTACTTAAAAGCCATTTTCACAAAGAGAAAAATAATGAACAACAAAACCATGTTATTTTATAAATGTCCATTACCAATTCATTATAGCCCTTAATTTTCTCTCGGTCGATCTCAGCATAGTCCCTCATTTCCTTGTATGCTATTGACTAATGTCTTTGAATATGCATACTCTATCCCGGTTCAAATTTTAGAACTCTTTTGATAAATTTCACTATAAATTTCTGAATTTAGCCAAATTTACCACACTAATATTTCTAAATTTCAATTAATTCTTATAATTTTTAATTTTATTTTTTTTTATTTATATATCTAAGTCTGTTTTTTGGGAAGGAAACAATTAATTGGACTCCAAATTTCAAAAAAGAAAATTGACAATTCATTTTTCCCGTGGATAAGATTACGTTTAAGTAGAAAAATTTTAGTCTAAAAAAAAAGAAAAAAAGAAGAAGAATTCTATTTATTGTATTATTCAAATAATTTGGACATATCTAGCCCACTAAGTTGGACTAAGCCTTCTGAAACTAGGTTATTGTATTATTCATTTCGGTTATTATCAAATTCCATTTATTGTGTTATTTTATGAAGTCACTACATTATTCATACAGTTTTTTTTTTATATTAAAACAAAGTTTTAACGGTTAATTATGACTTCAATCTTTTTAAAAGAAAAAAAAATGGACCACATTGACATTTTTTTTTCATATCTATTCTAAACTTAATTGAAACAAATATTGTGGGAAATATTTTTTTCCATATTATCTTAAAGTTAATAAGTTAATATTCTTAAAATTTGGAAGATTGAGATGCAAAAATAAAAAAAAATATTGGCAACGTACAAAAATAAAGAAATTTATGAAGGAAAGGAAGGTTTAGTAGCTTTATTACGAGTTCACTAAATTTACTACAAATCACCAAAACATTAATTGCATAATTCGAAGTTCAAAGCCATACAAATCAAGACAACTCAATGCACATACTTTTTATTACCAGCAGGCCAAAACTAATTTTGGCTATATATGAAAGAAAAACAAACAAAACAAAACACTAATAATGTTTAGTTGACAACATTAGGATTTGCCAATAGGTAAGCTTCCACGGCTTTTAACAATTGCAGGGCCTGATCTTCAATCTCTTTGGCTTTGTCAGCATCAATCTGACTATCACCTTTTGGATAATATTTGATTATACATTTGGTGACGGATCCTCCATTTAAAGAAGCTACTGTTTTAGTCTCATAACTAACTTTCTCAACCCCATCCATCCATGGTTCTCCTTCTATTGCTGTATAGTTATATATCAGTTTCTCTTCATCTACTGCATCTATCTTGTTTTTTATATATTTACCTTCCAAATCTGCATTCACCACACATATATTTATTTGTTAAAAATTCACTACTTTTTTTATATTGAAAAATAAAAATAAAATAAAATAAAGAAATTAAAAGTAAATTACTAGCCTCCAGCAAAGTTTGTTTTCTTAATGCTTCCAGCTCTTCCATCTCCTTGAAGGATCTCGATATTCTTAATGGCTTGAGGCAAAATCTTTGGGAGATACTTTTCATTTTCAAGGAAAAAAACTTTGAACAACTCAACTGGGGGAATTGCAGCAGCTACCTCATTCTCATGAATCAAAATGCCCATTTTAATTAATTTTATATTAAAAAAAGAAAAGAAGCCTTTCCAAAAATATCAAAATATATTTTACTTTTGGTGTTGTGGGAAAAATGCAAAAGCTAAAGAAGTATTTATAGATGAAATAAGCTTTCAGGCTTTGTTTGAAAATAGTGTCAATCAATTCTAGAATGATCGAAAAATATTTGAATTCAAGAGGCCAAACAATACAGACGTATTTCTTCTAGATAGACGTCCACTTTGAAAAATATAACTCTTTGTTTCTTTAGAAACAAAATGCAATTTATATTTTATAATAAAAATTTCAAAATTTTATCTTATTGTTATCTTATTTCTTGCAAGAATGTGTGAGTTGCGTGAAAAGTAATTATAATTGAGTATTTAATTTACATATATATTTTCATATACTTGAATTTCTTATTCATTATTAATGTAATAATTTTCTCATTCAGTCATTATTAAAGTCATGGTGATTTTGAGTTGTGATGATAATAATAACATCATATAATAAAATAATATTATTTTTTACAATTTTAAGTATTATACTTTAAAAAATTATAAAATGAAATAAATGAAATCACATAAAATTAGGACTTTATGAATGAGATGTTAAAATAAGCAAGCTTAAATTTCATAATTTGGAAAATATTTAATATTATTTTATTTTGAAGCCATTTGAAAAAGAAAACAAAAATCACACTTCTTTATAAATGATGATAACAAGTAGTTACTTGTAGGTCCTTATTTTCTCCATTGTTGATCTCAGCGTCGTATAATATTAACTGATCGCTGGAGGAGAGAATTTTTATTCTTCGTAAAGATTTACCAAAAATTTTATAGAAATGGGAACGAGGAGAGTTGGCTGTGCGGAGCGCAAATCAGCGGTGAAATCAAGATTTAAATAAGGAAAAATAATTTTTTTTAAAAAAAAATTAAAGATAAATTTATATTTTATTTTATTTTTATATTAAAAATTAATATAAATAGTTAATTTAATATTTATATTTTATTTTATTTTTATATTAAATTTTTAAATATTAAATTTTTAATAATTTTATTTTAATATTTAAATATTATTTTAAAATTTTATAAAATGTTTATTATTTTTTAAATAATATTTACATATTTTTTTGAGATATTTTTTTTAAAAATATATTTAAATTAATTATTTTTAATAAATTTATATGATATAATATTTTTTATAAAATAATTAACCTAATCACAAAATCTCTAACTTAATTAAAAATTAAATTATAAAATAATTAATAATTTTTTTATTTTTTATTTAATCATCTAGTATCCTATAATTTAGAGATTATAAATTAATTTCAATTTAAATAGAATATGCCCATTAAAAAGGCACAATGTTTCCTTTTAAATTTTAAATATGCTCTACTCGAATAATATATATATATATATATATATTTAAGACTCGAATTTTAGGTCTCAGTTAAAAAAAAAGCCTTTATCATTTAATATATGTGGATAATAATTTTCACCATTTTAATGAATTATTAAATATAATGAATTGTTTGGACTTGACTCGGTGAAACCTCTATCTCTGCATTTATTGAGTGTTGACTTGACTTTGTAGAAATTTCTCTATAATTAGGCTTTCAGTCTGGCGTGCGGGTTAAGTTCAAAACCACGGTTAAGTGGCTAATTTTCCATCCTTTTAAAACAATTTCACTAAATCAAAATATTTGTTTGATAAGATTTTATTATGCATGGTAGATGTGAACATTAGGTCAGTAAGTTAATTAATTGATCAAACCACAATTTAATTATATTTTTTAAAATATATATTTCTAACTGAATCGACCGAAATTAAACTTCTATTGATTTGATTAATTAATTAAAACAGACCGGTCGATTTTATTGATTAGTCATTGAACCGAATTGCTTGCTTAAGTATTTTTTTAAGGGCCGCTTAAGTTATAAAATAATTGAAATTATTAAAAGAAAATAACGTCATCCACCATATTTTTTAAAATTTTTACTTTTTTATCAAGAGTATTTTAGTTATTCTATTGTAAACTCATCATAATCTCATTATAAACTATATAAAATTTATAAACTCATAATAAACTCATGATAAATTTATTATAAATTTATTGTAAACTTTTTGTAAACCAACGAAAATATGATATTTTGATAAATATTTTATAAATTTTGATATTTTGATAAATATAGTAAATTTAGAATTCTTTTTTATTTTTCTTGTATTTTTGTCAAAAATCCAAATATTAATTGTGGTCCAAGTCCAACATTGAGTTTTTTTTTTTTTTTTTTACAATGGAAGAGTAAGAAACTACTAAATGACTGTATTTCTACTATACAAAACACCTCTGGAATCATGCAGAAGCCAGGTATCCATCTCAGCAGTTAGAGCTTTGATTGTATGAAATTCAACTGGGAAAGATAAAGCCCATTTAGCAAGCACATCTACTGCAACATTGGATTCTCTGTATACATGCAATAGCTCAGCTTCCCACTCTCTATCTAAAAGTTCTCTAATAGTAGAAATCAATCTAGAGTAACCATTAGGATGACTGTTTCTTTGATGGATTAAATCATATGCACTCCAGGTTGTAGTCTCAAGAATAATCTTATGGATGCCGATATTCCATGCAAGCTCCAAACCATGAAAATTCCCCAAAGCTCTGCTGCCATTATTGTATCTTCTCCAATTTTCATGACAAAACCCATTTGCCATCTTCCTTGAGCATCCTTAATGAGCCCGCCAGCAAAAGCTTGACCTGTGGAATTATTTCTAGCCCCATCTTTATTGACCTTGAAAACTCTGATAGGGGGAGGTTTCCAGCTAATTGCATAAACAATTGTTCTGATTGGCATCGGGTTAGTGTTCTTCTCCAAATCTCAGGCTTGGATGATTTCATCTCTTCTCCTTTTAATTTCTTCAATTTAACTTCCAGATTGACCTGCCCTTGAGTTGAATAAATCTTCATTCTGCCACTTCCATAAGTACCAGATACCAACACCAAAAAGGATTCTCCACTCATGATGACCTTGTATATAAGAATTACTCAGTAAGTTTGACAAAATCCACTTTTCAGCATTTAAACTGAAAAAACTTTGGGCTATCTAGTTTAGGACTAGTGAATTCCACACAACGCTAGCCATAGGACAATCTCTGAGGACGTGAATAATTGTTTTCCTGTTGTCCATTGCACCAGGCACACATCTCGTTAGATGCTATGAGTCTTCTAACTCTCTCAACATTAGTAAGGATTCTCCCTTTAAGCACAAGCCAGAGAAATGATATGATCCTCTTTGGTCCAGGCCAATGCCAAGCCACCATCCACCTTCTATCCTTTCGGTCACCATTACTCACTACAAATCTATCGTAAGCGGATTTTATAGTAAAACAGCCACTAGACGTGAATGCCCAATATTGTTTTATCACAATACTCATGAATAACAATGGTGGACAAGAGGCTAGCTTCAAGATGATTGAGTTAGGGAGGAAATCCACAAGCCAATCCCATTTCCATTGACAATCCACTTGCACATTGTCAATCACTTTACCCTCCAATTTGTTACTGGGAATCTACACTAAAGCATAGAAAATCAAAGGTTTATCAGTAATCCAAATATCAAGCCAAAATTTGATAAACTTACCATCTCCAAGAGGCCATCTACATCCTAATAAAGTATCAATCCGGACTACATCCAGAGCTTTCCAAATCATAGACCCACCATTAACTCTATTAAGCTTATAATCTACAGTGGGATTAAACTTATATTTTGAGCAAAGCACTTTAACCCATAATTTCTCCTTATTAATTAAAAGGCCTTATAATAGTTTCATAAGAAGATCAAGGTTCATATGTTGAAGGTTTTTGAAACCTAAACCTCCACAAGCCTTAGGGAGACATACCTCTTCCCACTTTATAAGGGCAACTTTACTAGTACCGACAAACCTACCTCCCCACAAGAACTTACGACACTCTCTATCAATATTTCTTCTTGTAGCTTGAGGAATAAGAGTAGATTGCATTGCATAAATGGGCATTGCCCTTAATATAGACTGAAATAAGGTGGATCTACCCGCCATCGATAAAGCCAATAAGGCCCAACTAGAAAGACGTGCTTTAACATTATCCAAAATGTTTTGGTATGTAGCTTTAGTAACTCTTGTGTGAAGCAAAGGCATACTAAGATATTTACCTAAGTCCGAAACCACCGAGAAACCAAGTTTCCTTTTAATCTCACTAATCATAGCCCCTTTGGCATTTTGTGAAAAGAAAATATTAGTCTTTTATTTACTCACTTTTCAGCCCTGATATCGAACAAAAAAGGTTAAAAACCTCCCTAATAATTGCAGCTTGCCCTAAGTCGGCCTCAGCCATAAGCAATAAATCACCCGCAAAAAAAAAGATGTGATAAAGGAGGGCCCCTAGTTCCTAATTTAATAGGCTTCCACAACCCCATTTGAACTCTACTATTAATAATATTGTGAACACTCGAATTTTGAGGCTCGGAAAGCCGGCTTCCTCAGACTGCAAAAAACCTAGCCGGACCGGACGTCCCCGGTAAAATTCACCGAAAGTATGTCTTCATGGTACTTGAAACGTCCGGAACGACGCAAGGATCACAGGAATCAATCCGTAATCAAGAATCACAATCCAAGGTCCAAGAAAACGAGATCTGGAACTTCGAAGTGGGAAAATCCTAAGCAAGGTAATATCCTAATTCATCATTTGTCAATTCGAGCATATCTTAAGCATTCCACCTTCTTTTTAATTTCTTCTTGGTCAAAGACCTAATCCTTTTAGGTCTAAGGGCCTAATGGACTAATCAATCAATCTTTCGGCATTAAACCGTGAATCAATCAACCTTTCTTGGCATGAAGCCTAAATCGCATTCTTTTGGTACAAAGTACCTAAATTCCACAATTAAAATCAACATTTTGGCACGAAGCCTAAATTGCATCCTTTTGGTACAAAGTACCTAAATTTCACAATTAAAATCAATCCTTTTGGCCAAAGGTCTAAATTGTATCCTTTTGGTACAAAGTACCTAAATTTCACAATTTTTGCACTAAGTGCTAAATCTCACAATTTTGGCAAAAAACCCGACAATGCACGAAGCATACACACACACATGCATGAAGCATAATTTTCATCACCTTTAAATAGGTTTTTCCGAACTACATGGGCTTTGATCTCTCATAAAAAATGAGAGTATGTAGGCATATTTGGGATTCACCCCAAATAGCAAGTCCGCAATTTACTAACAATCTATTCTTCTTCCTTTCTGTGTTCCTTTTGGATTCATTTCTAAATTGGCAAATTAATCAAATACATGACATAGTCCCCGAATCCTCCTTGGGTTCATAGATTAGAAACCTTTATATTGGATGCATTAATTGGAGTCAAATAAGGGTTTTCTTAGTTTTTCCCTTTGAACAAAATAAACTGAGTGGCGACTCCCGACAACGAGTGAACTTTCATCCGAATCCTTTTCGGGTGAAAAACCAAGATTCACAAATTTGGCGACTCCACTGGGGACCATAAAAATGATTTATGGGATCTTAGTGGACTACAATTGTTTATTTGATTAACTTGCTCTTCTTTAGGGTACTTTTTATTTATTTTGCAGGGTACCTTAGCAATGATTATCCTTTCTTTAAGGATATTGAAATTGAAAATTGACGAAAGGACTTTCTGGGGACATTAAAAATAATTTATGGGATCCTAGTAGACTATTATTCATTTGACTAACTTGCCCTTCTTTAGGGTACTTTTATTCATTTTGCAGGGTACCCTAGCAATATATATCCCCTCCTTGGGGATATTGGATTGAAAATTGACAAAAGGAATCTTTTTCCTTTAATGGACCTCTTGTTTGACTAATTGTGCATTTATCTTGACATTCAGAGAATCTTTTTCTCTTGCATTATATGGGGGAATCATTTTCCTTCATTTCATAAAAAATTATTTTCAAATGAATTTCTTCTCTTTCTGTTCAAAGTTCTGAGTCTGGATAGCAAGTTGCGCTGACCGGCAGGTCTCCTTGATTATGCCGGCGGACAGCCAAAGCGTCCTCCCTGTTGTCGCAAACCATTCCAATCCTTTTGGAGTGGCCCATGAGTAATCATACTGTTGGACCCACGCGAAACTCCTTGTTTCACATGTGGTTAGGTATATCTTACGCAAGACTCAAGGGTCCCTATTATTAGCCAATTCTCTATTTTTCATGAACAATAGAACCTTCCCTTAGGTTGTATGTACCCAATGATAGTGCCGCATACCATTAAAATGAATTATGATGTGATGAGGTGCATTCATGCAACATAACAACATGGTTTTGGGGAAAATTTTTTTGATATGTACAAGTGGACCAAGAGTTTTCCTACCCTACACAATTCCCTGATCTCTTGCCCTTAACCTTTACAGGTATCCACTATCCGTGTGCCTTCACCCACACAAGCTACACCAACTCCAACTGTCCAATCACCCACAAGTTCTACTAAAATGGCTACTATTGAACAGATTAAGGCCTTGCTAGATGGACAAGTTAAGGAAATTGAAGCTAGAATGCAAGAGAGAATTGATGAAGCTTTAGCTGCCCAAAGGGTAGCCATCCTGGCTGAATTGGGAGGGGCACCAAAGACAGCCACTACTTCTGAAGATTTAGGGAAAGAACCTATTGCGGGACAGACTAGTACCCCCAGGACTGCTCAGAACAATACCCCTGTCATCAATTTGGAGGATCCACCCTCTAAAAATAAAACTAATGAACTGAAAAAGAAACTTGAATTGCTTGAAAGGTCAATCACTGCCATGAAAACTCATAAAGAGGTGGGAGACATGGATTCCTTATCCTTGTTTCCCCAAGCTAGATTGCCTCCAAAATTCAAGATGCCTGGGATGGACAGATTTGATGGGACCACTTGCCCTAAAACCCATTTGAAGATGTATGTGGGGGCCTTGAGCCCTTGGGGTTTAAATGATGAGCTCTTTGCTCAACTCTTTCAATAACCCTTGACTGGGGCTGCCCTAAAATGGTTTGTAAGCCTGGACAGTGCTAAGATTAAGACCTGGGAAGACATCTGCAATGCATTTAACACTCAATACCACTACAATATTGAGGTGGATGTCACTAGAAGAGAACTTGAGACTACCAAACAAAACAGCAATGAACCCTTCTCCTCGTTCCTTACGAGGTGGAGGGCAAAAGCCGCCCAAATGATCAATTGCCCTTCAGAACAGGAGCAGATTGATATTATAATCAGGAATTTAAGGCCTACATATCAAGCCCAACTGCAAACCCAATACCTACCTACTTTCAAATCGCTCATTGCGACTGCAACTAAGGTAGAAGACTTGATACAATTGGGTAAAATAGTAGATGAGGGAGCTACTTCAAAGTATAGGAAACAAGGTCAAGCTGCTTCCTCAAGCGAGGTGAATGAAGTGGCCAATATTGCCCCTGCGAATCCTTTACGTGTGGGCAATCTTGGGCAGAGAAATCAGCCAAGAAGACAATATACCGACCTTGGGATGCCCCTTCATCTGGTATTTAAAAAGGCTGTGGAAGGAAAATACTTGAAGCCTTTGGACTCAAGGCCTCCTCCAAACCCATTACCCTCCAGTTATAGGGCCAATGAATACTGTGAATACCACCAAGGAAATGGGCATAGAACATATGCTTGCTGGACTTTGAAAAACCACATTCAGGATTTGGTGGATAGTGGTGACATTATTCCTCTCAGGAGGCAACCAAACATTAACACTAACCCTTTGCCCAATCACTCCATCCATGCCATCACTGTGGAAGAAGAGCCAGAACTTATAAATGACCCACAAGTGGAAGATTTCATGCGGCCTAGTCTCTTTGATGAGGTTGCTATGATAACCAATTTTGAAGACAAAAGGGACTTCACAAAGCTAATCAAGACCACAGATGGACCACTGATAAATTGGTATGCCGAGGAGGGACAAGCTGCTACAGTCAAACCTAGTCCTGTATCATACCCTGAACCCGAGTCTTGTACCGAGTCAAATCTCGAGTCAAACACCGAGTCAGAGTCCAGTTCTGAGTCTTCCTTATCTTCAGGAATAGAAAACCCTGATGTCAAAAATGATGTAACTCTGGAGGATGACTCCGCCATTATTAATGAAACTGTTCAAGTTCTTGGTTACCCTGTGTCTTTTGCTTTCCAAGTATTATCTAGCAAAAATGAAATAAATGAAATGAAAGAAATAAATGAAAAGATAATAATTGGCAAAGAAAATGAACATACATACATTGCATATGATTGTATGAATAAGGAACAGGTTGTCGAGTGCATCAGAAGATATGTTGACTGCTTCATGTGGAAGGCAAGTGATGTCACGGGAATAGACCCAGCAATAGCAGTTCATAAGATTCCGCTATACCCAGGTGCAAAGCCGGTTAAGCAGAAATTGAGAAGAATGAAGCCTGAATGGTCTTTGAAAATTAAAGAGGAGGTTGCCAAGCAACTGGATAATAGGTTCATAGAACCAATTGCCTATCCTTCCTGGTTAGCAAACATTGTGCCAGTCCCGAAGAAAGACGGAAAGGTCAGGATGTGTGTTGACTACAGAGATTTGAATAAGGCCTGTCCCAAGGACGATTTTCCACTACCATACATCGATTTGCTGATAGACAGGATGGCTGGGCATGTGATGGTTTCCATGACTGACCTCGCGGTTGGGTACAATCAGATCCTAGTTCACCCACCAGACAAAGAAAAGACAGCTTTCATCACAGAATGGGGCACTTTCTGCTACAGGGTTATGCCTTTTGGGTTGATAAATGCAGGGGCTACCTACCAAAGGATGGCGACAACAGTCTTTCATGACATGATTCACAAAGAAGTAGAGGTGTATGTTGATGATATGATTGTTAAGTCAAAATCTCCAGAAGAACACGTTGAAGCGCTTGAGAAGTTCTTCCTTAGACTTCGCAAGTACAATTTGAAGCTTAATCCTGCAAAGTGCCTCTTTGGTGCAACATCAGGCTTATTTTTAGGATATTTGGTCAGCAAGAAGGGAATAGAAGTTGATCCAGCAAAGTCGAAGGCTATTCTGAAAATGCCTCCGCCAAGAACAGAAAAAGAGATTCGAGGCTTGCTAGGTAGATTACAGTATATCAGTCGATTCATATCACAATTGGCAGAGACTTGTGGTCCAATCTTTAAGCTACTAAGGAAAGATGCTTCACAAGAATGGAATGAAGACTGCCAAAAGGCCTTCGACAAGATCAAATAATACTTGTTAAGTCCGCCAATTCTACAACCTCCCAGAATGGGAAAACCTCTGCTCTTGTATTTGTCTGTAACAGATGAAGCCATGGGTGCAATGCTAGCTCAAGAGGCTGAAGATACAAAGGTAGAAAATGCAATTTACTACCTCAGCAAAAGGATGCTGGATTATGAGTTAAAGTATAACAAAATTGAGAAGTTGTGTTTAGCCTTGTATTGGACTTGTACGAAGTTACAACACTACTTGTCTTCTTACACTACTTATGTCATCGCAGAACAGAGTCCCTTGAAATTCCTTATGGAGAGGCCTGTTTTGGATAGCAAAATGGCTAAGTGGGTGTCAACATTGACAGCCTTTGACCTAAAATTCATTCAAAGGAAAGCTCTGAAAGGTGGCGCAATAGCTGACCAATTAGCGGAATTACCCGTGAATGACGAGATGCGAGAAGTGGGTTTCCCTGACGAAGACCTCTTGAATGTGGAAAGGAGTATTTGGGA
Organism: Garcia nutans; assembly: GCA_947685225.1. Lineage (NCBI taxonomy): Eukaryota > Viridiplantae > Streptophyta > Magnoliopsida > Malpighiales > Euphorbiaceae > Garcia > Garcia nutans. The sequence goes on from CANTUV010000013.1 coordinate 36,015,849, forward strand.
GATTTATTTTGATGGGGCATCCAATTATCATGGAAATGGAATTGGGATTGTGTTCAAAAATCCTTGTGGAGAATACATTCCATTTGCAGTTAAACTTGATTTTAGCTGCACAAACAATGAAGCAGAATATGAAGCTTGCATCAATGGGCTTGAAGCCGCCCTCGAATTAGGGATTAAGAACCTAAAGGTCTACGGTGATTCTATTTTAATAGTATCACAAGCCTTAAGGAAATGGAAGATAAGAGAAGAGCGTTTGGTTCCTTACCTACAACGCCTTGATCATCTGGCACAATAATTCGATGATTTGTCCTTCGAATATCTCCTAAGAGCAAAGAATCAGTTTGCTGATGCCCTGGCTACTTTAGCTTCCATGATCAATATCAAGGAGGGGAAAGTCATTCGTCCATTGAAAGTTCAACTTCAGAAGCAACCTGCCCACATAATGCATTTGGCCGATGGTAAACCATGGTTTTGGGATATCAAAGGTTATCTCAAGGATGGAAGTTATCCGGAGGGATCATCAAAGGTTGATCAGAGGGCCATAAGGCAGCTAGCCACAGGTTACATTCTTAATGAAGATATCCTCTACAAGAGGAGTTGGAATGGAATCCACCTAAGATGTGTGAATGAAGCAGAGGCTAAGCAGATAATGGAAATGGTACATGGTGGCGAATCAGGACCACACATGTATGTGATCGCCTTGGCTCGAAAAATTACCAATCTAGGATATTATTGGTCTACCATGAATGCTGACTGCGTGGCATTTGTGCAAGAATGCCATCAGTGTCAGATATTTGCCAAGATGCAGAAGCAACCTCCCGTTGCCCTGAATCCGATCACTTCTCCATGGCCCTTCGCTACTTGGGGAATAGATATAATTGGCAAAATACATCCAAAAGCATCAAATGGACATCAGTTTATCTTGGTAGCAGTGGATTACTTCACAAAGTGGGTTGAAGCAGCTTCCTATGCAGAATTAGATGCCAAAAAGGCAGCACAGTTTGTCCGAACCAACATCCTTTGTCGGTACGGAATGTCGTTTGAAATTATCACTGATAATGGAACTCATTTCCAAGCAGAATTTGCTAAGCTCTTGAAGGATAAGAATGTCTAGCATCATAAGTCCTCTCCTTATAGACCTCAAACAAATGGAGCTGTAGAAGCAGCGAACAAGTCTATAAAGGTGATCATACAAAAAATGATCAAGGAACATAGGCGTTTGCATGAGAAGTTACCGCTGGCTTTGTGGGGATATAGAACATCAATTAGAACTCCTACTGGGGCAACCCCGTATTCCCTGGTGTATGGAATGGAAGCTGTACTCCCCATTGAACTGGAAGTTCAATCGGCGAGGATAATTCAAGAAAGTCAGATAAATGAAGCTGAATGGATCAGCAATTATCATCATTAGTTGTTGGGTTTGGATGAAAAAAGACTTCAAGCTCTACATCGGATTCAAGGGTATCAGAAGCGAATGGCCAGACATTTCAACAAAAAGGTCAAAGATCGAAAGTTGGAAGAAAGTTGTTTGGTTCTGAAAGAGATTAGAACACCTGTTACAGATCCTCGTGGGAAGTTTCGTCCTCATTGGGCGGGACCCTACATTTTAAAGAAAATACTTTCCGGCGGAGCCGTCATCTTGTCTGATTTGGATGGTCTGGAGTTCATAAACACATGCAATCTGGATCAACTAAAGAAATATTATGTATAATCATGCATTGTAATGAACTACATTAGACCTGATTCTCGCAAACTAATTCGAGATATGTAGGCAGCTCTCCTTGAGCACGGTCTAAATTTTAATAAAAATCATTGGTTCATTTTTCTTTTGCCAACATAAAAAAAAAAGAAAGAGAAAAAGAGAAAGAAAAGAAAGAAAAATCCTGCTAAGTCGAAAACCCACAAAGGTCGGCTTAGGCAATAGTGGGGCCCGCTAAGTTGAAAACCCGCAAAGGGCGGCTTAGGCAAGAATGGGTAAGAGCTCGCTAAGTTGAAAATCCGAAAGGACGACTTAGGCAAAAATTAGAGCAAGTAAACAAAATAGATAATGCTTAGAAAGCAAATGAAAGAGTCATTCCAAAAAGAGTCATTCATTTCAAAAAGAGTCATTCATTCCATGAAATATCAAACCAAACAAAAGAGTCAAACCACAAGTCCAAAATGACAAAAAAAAAAAGACAATGGAGTCACCATGGGATCTAAATCCTACGCCTCCTACGTGGGGCAGAGTCTTCGGTATCTTCTTTAGTTCCGGAACTCTCTGCGACATCTATCTTCTCCTCGCTAAGAGGAACCACCTCCTCACCCTCCAGCTCCTGCAGCAATGCATGCCTCCTTAGCTTTTCAATTGACCAAACTTCAGCTGTGAACCAAGTTCTATACTTTGGAGTAGGCTGGACAAGGGAAGACTCCACAAAAGGCCTGATCATCTGATGGTTCCTAAACCCAAGTTTGAAAAACAGCTCGAATAACTCCGGGAATAATTTGGGGGCAACTTCAGAAAAATTCAAGTTCCTTCCCCAGTGGAGTTTGACTTCCTAGAGGATTATTTCTAAGTTCTTTACTAGAAATAATTACTGATAGCAGAGCTTAGTGAGGCCTAGTATTACTTCTGGTTCATTACTAGAGCTAATTCAAGTACATGTAAATGAAAGATTCCCAGAATTTATTTCTAAGTTCTTTACTGGAAATAAATAAAAATTTCAATCCACCAATATTCCCCTAAGAGTGATGACAGAAAGCAACCCACATCTACCCATATTGATCCTTTCCACCTTTTGAAGACTCTTGGTCTAGTTGTGCATGCAATGGTTGGAAAGAAGCAAATAAATACCTTTATGAAAATAAAAGGGGACATCATGCATACATATGTACTGTTTGTGCTAAACAAAAATGCAGGTACAGAAAAGTCAGAATACAAATCAGAGAAAAATCAGAAGCGTTACAAGCAATCCAGAAATGCCAAAAGGTGGGTCTTTTACCCCTCGCTCAAAATTCGCTCTTTAGACGACCACTGGGCTCCATAAATCATTTTTATGGACCCCAGTGGGGGGCAATTATGAACACTCAAATTTTGAGGCTCGGAAAGCCAGCTTCCTCATACTGCAAAAAATCGAGCCGGACCGGACGTCCCCGGTAAAATTCACCGAAAGTATGTCTTCATGGTACTTGAAACGTCCGGAACGAAGCAAGGATCACAGGAATCAATCCGTAATCAAGAATCACAATCCAAGGTCCAAGAAAACGAGATCTGGAACTTCGAAGTGAGAAAATCCTAAGCAAGGTAATATCCTAATTTATCATTTGTCAATTCGAGCATATCTTAAGCATTCCACCTTCTTTTTAATTTCTTCTTGGTCAAAGACCTAATCCTTTTAGGTCTAAGGGCCTAATGGACTAATCAATCAATCTTTCGGCATTAAACCGTGAATCAATCAACCTTTCTTGGCACGAAGCCTAAATCGCATTCTTTTGGTACAAAGTACCTAAATTCCACAATTAAAATCAACATTTTGGCACGAAGCCTAAATTGCATCCTTTTGGTACAAAGTACCTAAATTTCACAATTAAAATCAATCCTTTTGGCCAAAGGCCTAAATTGTATCCTTTTGGTACAAAGTACCTAAATTTCACAATTTTTGCACTAAGTGCTAAATCTCACAATTTTGGCAAAAAGCCCGACAATGCACGAAGCATACACACACACATGCATGAAGCATAATTTTCATCGCCTTTAAATAGGCTTTTCCGAACTACATGGGCTTTGATCTCTCATAAAAAACGAGAGTATGTAGGCATATTTGGGATTCACCCCAAATAGCAAGTCCGCAATTTACTAACAATCTATTCTTCTTCCTTTCTGTGTTCCTTTTGGATTCATTTCTAAATTGGCAAATTAATCAAATACATGACATAGTCCCCGAATCCTCCTTGGGTTCATAAATTAAAAACCTTTACATTGGATGCATTAATTGGAGTCAAATAAGGGTTTTCTTAGTTTTTCCCTTTGAACAAAATAAACTGAGTGGCGACTCCCGACAACGAGTGAACTTTCATCCGAATCCTTTTCGGGTGAAAAACCGAGGTTCACAAATATGTGAGTGGCATTCCATACAAAGGACAAATAGGTATGGTAACAACGGATCCCCCTGTCTTAACCCATGAGTAGGGATAAATTTCCTAGAGGCCTTACCATTCTAAAGGATTTGCATATTCGGGGACTGAATGCATTTCATACTAACATCACATAAATACTTAGGAATGCCTACTTCTAAGAGAGTGTCTGCTAAAAAATCCCAATCAACCATATCATACGCTTTCTCAAGATCTACCTTAATAAGCATCCAACCTTTCCTACCTTTTTTTTCTTCTCATAGAATGCACAATCTCTTAAGCAATGATAATTTTATCTACAATATTCCTACTAGGAATGAAACTGGTTTGAGTAGGTCCAACTAGCTCAGGAAGAGCATGTTTAATCCTATTCACAACCACTTTTGTAATGACCTTATAACTAACATTGCACAGACTAATGGGTTTAAAGTGAATGATAAGTTCAGAATTATCTATTTTAGGTATAAGTGCCACCAAGATATCATTAAGCCCTTTTGGGAGGTCACCTTCCTCAAAAATATTCTTCACAAGTTGATAAAGAGAGTTGCTAACTTGCTGCCAATATTTTTGAAAGAAAATTGTTGGAAGACCATCAGGGCCAGGGGCTTTCAAAGCGTCCATTTGGAAAAGTTCAGTACTAACTTCTTCACTAGAGACCGAGCCATGAATAGAATCACTATTAAGATTGTTACTTTTCAAAAAGCTTAGAGGTAAAGTTATTTTCTTTTACTGCCCCACATTGGAAGAGAAAAGATTTTCAAAATAAGTTGTTACATGTTCTTCCAACTCAGATTGATCAGAAATCCAACTTCCATCAACATTTCTAAGAGAATGAATTCTATTACGTTTCCTTTTAACCAAAGTAGTTCGATGATAGAAAGTAGTATTACAGTCTCCATTTCTAATCCACTCAGCTCCAGATTTTTACATCAAGTATATCTCTTCTTGAAGCAAAATATTGTCAATTTCCATTTTCAACTCATCCTCAAGATTACTAAGAAACTGAGATCCCTTAATTTCCATAGAAGCTTGAATACCATTTAACCTAGCAAGGATACATTTCTTTTTCCAAAAAATATTACCAAAAACCTCACTATTCCAAATCTCTGCTTGATTAACAAAGCTAGCATAACCTTGCATAAAATTCATACCTTGATGCCAACTTCTATTGACTAGATTAGCAAAATCCTCATGTAAAAACCATGAAGCAAGAAGCTTGAATGGCCTCTTATGAGTAAGGGAATGAGAAACATAGTTGAATTGAATAAGCAAAGGTCTATGATCCAAGCCCAATCTTGGTAAATGATCAACCCTAGCTTCAGGAAAATTCAAGATCCAATCTTGGTTACTAATGACTCTATCCAGTCTTTGAAACAAACCATCCCTTTTCCAAGTGAATTTAGGACCATTGAAACTCAGATCATGTAAATTGGTTTTGGACATCTAGCTAGCCAAGTGACTAACATTCCCAATCCTTCTACTAGAGCCCCTCTTATGTTCAATCATGTTTAGAATAGAGTTAAAATCACCACACATAAGACATGGAGTATTTTTATCAACCTTAAGATTATTAAGATTTTTCCAAAGCCTTTTACGGATCCTAGCATCAGGACTCATGTAGACACAAGAGACTAAAGACCTAGCACCCTTACCTTCCACCAAGAAATGAATAAACTGTAAAGTGCAATTAAGAATGTTAACTTTAATATCATCTTTGCAAAGAATCCAAATTCCACCAGAGAAGTCCCCAGCTTCAATTCTAAAAGAATGATTAAAACCACAATTCTTAATAAAAGCATCATTTTTAATACCACTAATTCTAGGTTCAAGAATAGACACAAGATCGGGTTTATAATCAATCATAAGTTGTTTTAAAATTCTCCTAATTTTTTAAAAAATCTCCTAAATTTTCAGGAGCCAGCCCCTTACGCATTCCAAATAAAAAGTTTAAAATCCATAAAACAAGGAAAAGTAAGTGAAAATCATACCAGAAATGGCAAAACCGAAATTCAACATTGCTCACCATTATCCATCCCATCCCCTTGGAGGCTCTCAAAGTCACTGCCAACCTCTAGATCCTCATCAGAATCCCCTATGGAAGCATCTTCATTTGAAAAGATATTTGCCCCATTTTGCCTATCTGGTGGGTCTTTAATACCCATGTCTAAAGCTTGAGCAATAATGACTGCACTATGATTAACAGGGTCCAAAGTTGTTTAAGTCATTATCATGTTACTTTGACTAAAACTTGGCACATGAATTCCTTCAGGATTATTCACAATGCTCCTAGATGTTTCTGCATGAGCTCTTGTACAATCTGACATATTTTGAGTGGGTTTCTGCATGGTTTTCATGATTCCTAAATTATGGTCCGTCAATTTCCGAGGTTGAATTCCTAAACTATTTTTCATTGGCTCGCTATTCTATCCCCTATTCTTCCTATTAGGTTCTTTAACATTCCTTAGCAATTCATGATTCTGAACCATTTTAGCCTTGCCCGAATTGATTTGAATAGGACCCTCAAAATTATTTCTAATTTCATTTAGGATATCAAAATGAGATCCTCTGTTATTTTGTTGGCTATTAGCTCCATTATCTCCACTGAATTTTGGCCCTTCCTTTGGAATTCTATGTTTTTCTCTTCTGCTAGCAACCATCCCAAGACCGAACTTGGGATTCTGATTTTTTTCCATTGATTGTCTAGTTGAGGTTGTTCCTTGTTCTTTCTCTGGCATTTTCTCATTTAAGTTACCTAAATATTTCTGTTCCCGGAAAACATTAAAATCATGGCCGATTCTACAACAACCAAAGCATATTTGTGGCAAACAATCATTTTTAAATTTTTGCAGTTTACCATCAAGGAAAAACTGTGAACACAATGGCTTATTAAGATCCAATGATATAGCTAATCTTGCAAGTTTTCCTCTCACAGCAAAGACTGTATTTTAATCATTTTTAATTACACATCCAATGAGGTTTCCAATAGCCCTAAGAACCTTTTTATGATAATAGTGCAAAGGCATACCAAGGAGTCTCACCCATGCCACAATAGAATCAATCTTATCTGACATGCAATCAAACTGTGGAATTTAGTTTTTTGTAACCAGATAATGACCCATTATGATCCAAGGTCCCCTTGTGAGTGCCTCCAATGCGTCTTGTTCTGATTTGAATCTGACGAGGAAGAAATCGTTCTCCAAATCAATAAGGTTAAAGCCTCCTGTAAAGCTCCACAAAGAAGTAAGCCTTGTTTCCAAAGCCTTATAGCCAATGTTTCTACCCAGCAACTTAACAACAATAGCATTTTTCCAAGGCCTCACCAGATTATCATGAATCCTTTGTGAGAAAGCAATCGAAGGGATGGGATCCTCGCTCACCTTCACATAATCAGCGTTCCATTCCAATCGCTCATCAGAATCCATCAAAACATCCTCTATTTTAGCCTGAGATTTGAGTAAGGTTTGTTTGAAAGACAAGCCTCCAGTCGTACTCGATTCACCATTGTTAAAAATTCTAGCCTTTTATTTGATCGATCATTTTTCAGCGAAGGTGGGGGATCTTTGCCTAGAGGTTCATAGAGGGTATCGGCCATAGCAATCACAGTACCTTAGGCCTCTGTTAGCCGTTGACGACGCGTTTATTGCCTTCAGGTGACCTTTGACGATGGTCAACCTCTTCCCGAGCTTGCCGTCGATAGGCGAGGCTGCTAAGTTGGGGCGTATAGCACTCCAACGGCGAGCAACGGTAGATCTAGGTTTACAGTTTTTCTTTTTCTGTTCAGGTCTAAGAGTAATTTAATTTGGTACTTTGTTGATTCAACGAGTTTTCTTTTTCTATACTGCAAATGAATTACTTCTTTTAAATTTTAATATATTTTATTTGTGCTTAAGCCCCTATGGCAGTATGGTTATATCTGTATATGGCACACATGGATAAATGCATATATAATATTTTTAATATAATTTTAAATATTTAAAAATAATTAAAAATAAATGTTAGATAGTTAATAAGATAATATAAAATTTAAACTCTCAATTAAAGATAAAATGAGAATTATATATATTTTAATATTACGCTTTATTCTTTTTTTTACCTCAAAATTTTATCCTTCAAATGATTTGTCCCATATCTGCTCTGAACTTAACTTCTTGTCTAAACTAAAGTGGCAAATTGATTTCCAGTTTTCAATATTGACTTACTAATGCTAAAAACCAATAATACGACTGGAAAAAAAAAAAAAAAAGAGTAATGCAACAGCGTTTACTAATCAATTAAAAAAATTGTATGAGACTCTGCATAGTTTGCTAAAGATTTTGCAATTTCACAAATGGTATCTTTAAAACAAAAAAAAAAAAATTGAAAAGATCAATCGCTTTCTCTATCTTTAAAACAAAATTCAATAATTTTCATAGTAAAAAAAATGTAATTTCATTTAAGACTTAAATAATAAAATTTTCAAACTTTATTTGCTTTTAAAAATTTTATGAAGAAGAAAAATTAAGTTTGAAATCTCAATAGTCGAAGCATTATAGATGTATATATAGCTTATTTATGGCCAAAACAAAGATTATGTTAAATATTTTTTTCCGTGTTATCTTAAAGTTAATAAGTTAATATTCTCAAAATTTGGAAGATTAAGATGCAAAAATAAAAGAAAATATTGGCAACGTACAAAAATAAAGAAATTTATGAAGGAAAGGAAGGTTTAGTAGCTTTATTATGAGTTCACTAAATTTACTACAAATCACCAAAACATTAATTGCATAATTCGAAGTACAAAGCAATACAAATCAACACAACTCCATGCACATACTTTTTATTACCAGCAGGCCAAAACTAATTTTGGCTATATATGAAAGAAAAACAAACAAAACAAAACACTAATAATGTTTAGTTGACAACATTAGGATTTGCCAAGAGGTATGCTTCCACAGCTTTTAACAATTGCATGGCCTGATCTTCAATCTCTTTGGCTTTGTCAGCATCAATCTTACTATCACCTTTTGGATAATATTTGATTATACATTTGGTGACGGATCCTCCATTTGAAGAAGCTACTGTTTTAGTCTCATAACTAACTTTCTCAACCCCATCCAACCATGGTTCTCCTTCTATTGCTGTATAGTTATATATCAGTTTCTCTTCATCTACTGCGTCTATCTTGTTTTTTATATATTTACCTTCCAAATCTGTATTCACCACACATATTTATTTATTAAAAATTCACTACTTTTTTTATATTGAAAAATAAAAATAAAATAAAATAAAGAAATTAAAAGTAAATTACTAACCTCCAGCAAAGTTTGTTTTCTTAATGCTTCCAGCCCTTCCATCACCTTGAAGGATCTCAATATTCTTAATGGCTTGAGGCAAAATCTTTGGGAGATACTTTTCATTTTCAAGGAAAAAAACTTTGAACAACTTAACTGGGGAAATTGCAGCAGCTACCTCATTCTCATGAATCAAAATGCCCATTTTAATTAATCTTATATAAAAAATAAAACCTTTGGAAAAATATCAAAATATATTTTATTTTGGTGTTGTGTGAAAAATTCAAAAGCTGAAGAAGGTATTTATAGATGAAATTGGCTTTAAGGCTCTGTTTGAAAATAGTGTTAACCAATTCTAGAATGATCGAAATTAAAATATTTGAACCCATGAATAGGTCAAAAAATACACACATATTTCTTCTAGATAGTCAAATTTATCATTTATAACTTTTTTTTTCTTTATAAACAAAATGCACTGTATATTTTACAATAAAATTTTCAAGTGTCCATCCTATTGTTATCAAGAGTAATGATTCAGCCTTTCATTTGCATGTATTTTCATACTTGAATTTCTCATTCATTATTACAGTCACAATTAATTTCATCATTTTAATGAATTATTAAATATAATGAACTATCTCTGCATTTATTGAGTGTTGACTTGACTTTGTAGAAGTTTCTTCACAATTAGGCTTTTGGATCGCCGTGTGGGTTAAGTTCAAAACCCCAGTTAAGATGCTAATTTTCTATCCTTAACATTTACTTTTAAAATAATTTCACTAAATTAAAACATTAATTTGATAATAGTTTACAATGAATGGGTTTGCGATTTTTAGCTCCAATCCAAATTTAAATTTGTAAATTTAAAATTTTAAAATGTTTAATTTAAATAATATTATTAAATTAAAAATTCATTCATTACGTTGTTTACTACATCTTTACACTTAAAATTCCATATCAATTTAGTGAGTATTACTTATGAATTTATGAATTAACATATTATGCTGACTATGACGAAAATTTGTGTATTGTATTGCCTATTCATATAGAAATAAATAAACATATTTTTTAATAATGTGCAAGTTGGAGGGCAATAATTATGACTTGTATCTATGTTTTGATGTTTGAAATTCTCATTTATCATTAAATTAATAAAATTTCTTCAATGTAATTAATTACTAAATAGAGGATTAATTTAATTATATAACTCACAAAATTATTTCAACAATTTTCCTTCTCAAAATTTCAAAAAAACAAAGTCAAAGAGAAAACAAGAAAATGTATTTTTAAGATAATAATTTTTTTTTTCAAACTTACGTTCTCAAAATTACAAAAAAAAAAAACTTAAAATTTAGAAAAATTTTATTGCTTGAGGAAACTTAAAACTTAAAACTTAAAACGTAAGTGACGATCATTCTTTTTTTTTTTAAATATCTATTCCTCCTTTCACAAGAGGAAACACAAATTTTATTGCTTGAAACTGGACTGATAGGTCTACTGCTGATTAGGATTTAGGTGCAGAACAAGTCAAGGATTTGTTTCTGCAGAATCAATAAGTTAGTTATTTGATTTTTAGTTGTTGAGTAAAAATATCGCTATTTGTTTTGAGATTCCAATAAGTTAGGAAAGTAGTTAATTTTATTTCTATTTAAACTCTATGTAGTAGCAGTATTTAGGAGAAAAAAATTAAAACTAAATATTTGGGTTCATTCTCACCCTAAGCAGATATTTGTGGTTAAATTCTCACCCTGAGCAGAATTAATTATCCATATTCCTTGTTGATTCTTGTTCGATCCTATCATTGGTATCAGAGCATGGCAACCAACAAAGAACGTATCGAACTCCTGGAGACTGGTTTGGGAATGCTCCAAAATGACGTGGCTCGTATGGAGACCGGATTGAATGACAAGCTTAAACAATTAGAGGAATCGATAAGCAACATCCCAACGTTGCTGATCCAGCCAATCAAACACCAAACCAAACGCCTACTCAAACACCAACCCAAACACCTGCACAGACACCAAACCGAATTGCAGCATCACAAAACCAATTTGCTGGAGAAAATTCTCATAACCTAGCTAATGGAGGACGGAAACTTTTCTTTTCCAAATTGGCGAAATTAGAGTTCCCACGATTTGCTGACGGCGACCCAACAGAATGGTTCTCTAAGGCCGATCAATTCTTTTCATTTCAAGGAACTGATGAAGCTAACAAGGTGTCATTGGCATCTTACCATCTTGTCGGCGAAGCAAACCAATGGTGGCAATGGCTTCAAAGAACTTACAATGAAGAAAATATGGACATCACGTGGACAATTTTTTCGGAAGAATTGTGGTCTCGATTCGGGCCAACGGACAGTGAAAATTTTGATGAGGCTTTGTCTAGAGTGCAGCAGATAGGCACTCTTCGAGACTATCAGAAAGAATTTGAAAAGCTAGAAAATCGAGTACATGGGTGGTCTCAAAAAGCCTTAGTTGGCACTTTTATGGGTGGATTGAAGCCTAAAATTGCGAAGGGTATTCGAATGTTTAAACCCGAGTCCCTTAAAGAAGCAATTAGTTTGGCTCGAATGAAAGATGAGCAGTTAAACCGCCAAAGAAAATTTACACAGCCTTCTGACCAACAAACTTCAATGTTGTCGGCGTCAACAAATGAAACGGCTTCACCGATTAAGCGACTAACTTGGGAAGAGTTGCAAAAAAGGCGTACCCAAGGACTATGCTTTAACTGTGATTCCAAATTTACGCCAGGGCATAAATGTCGAGGTTTGCATCCGCAACTGTTACTTTTGGAAGGAAATAATGGGGGCTCGAATGATGGAGATTGCTGGCAGATTAATGAACCTTGAGGACAAGGTTCATGTTGAGGGGAAGGCATTGATAGGTCTACTGCTAATTAGGATTTAGGTGCAGAACAAGTCAATGATTTGTTTCTGCAGAATTAATAAGTTAGTTATTTGATTTTTAGTTGTTGAGTAAAAATCTCGCTATTTGTTTTGAGATTCCAATAAGTTAGTTTTATTTCTATTTAAACTCTATGTAGCAGCAGTATTTAGGAGAAAGAAATTAAAACTAAATATTTGGGTTCATTCTCACCCTAAGCAGATATTTGTGGTTAAATTCTCACCCTGAGCAGAATTAATTATCCCTATTCATTGTTGATTCTTGTTCGATCCTATCATGGACATCCAATCCAATTACGGTATTTAGCGCCTCAAACAGAAACATGGCCATTTCAAGACCATCGCTACCGTTAATATTTGTTACCAGTAGAGAACGGATTTGGAGACAAAACAAATCAAAAAGAACATAAACCAAAGGAACAAAATGGCAACAAGAAATCGGAAATGACTCATTTTGCTTATTCTAGGTGGATTAAACAAAAATGGGTTCCAATTTTTGGGTTGAAACTTGAAAGAGTACCTACCAAATGACATGAAAAGTCTAAAATAGTACTGCAAAAACCTTTTTAGAACCTCTTATCTTTTAGACTTAAAAATTGAAGCAATAAATATTTATGAAATTAGTATCATCATTTTCAATGTTTTTATTATTGCTTGTAATTTCAGCAACATTTTTTTTCATTTCTTTTTATTATTTTTCTTATTGTTGATAAAAAAAAAGTTCATATAAAAATAAGATTTCTTTTTATTTTTTGATCAGATAAATTTATAAGTCTAATAAATTAGACGTTTTATGTATGGCTTCATGGTGATAAATATGGTTAAGATAATATATTGAACTTCATGAAAATAATGCTTTTATTATTATTACTGTTATAATTATATATATATATATATAATAAGTTGGGACATATTGCAGTGTGCATGACATTACACTGCAAAAATCAAAAAGCCATTTTTTCATTTTTAAATATAAAATTTCTATTAGCTTTAATATCCTTAATTTCGCTCCCTTAGTTATTAATGATAAAGATATCTTATATGTTACTAGTGAAATTAAATGAAATAATATAATTATTGTATCCAGACGATGAGTATAGTAATTAAATAGATATATAACTCACACTTATAAAAATAAAAGCACATACATAAATTTAGGTAATTATATCCAGGAATTGGATATAATCATAAAAATAAATAATAGCATACATAAAATAAATAACAAATTAAATATAATTTATGAATCAAATAAAAATTAATGAATGACAAAAAAATATATAATAAATATCATATCTAAAGAGTGAACCTAATAATAAGAATAAAGACAACAACAATATTAACAACATCATCAACAATAATAATGATAACAATGATAATATATATAATAAAAATTTAAAATATACGAGTGAATATTTAATTTAATACCATTCAAACTACGAAAATTTTGATTCCATTAAGCGGATATATAGACATTCAAAATAAAGTCCACCTTAATAAAAAAAATTCTCAAGAAATAATAAATAGGTATTAATTAGTGAGTAGGAAAATAAAAAATATTTTAAAAAATATATTCAATAAAATATAAAATTAGAATAGTTGTGTCCAGGGAGTAGATATAATCAAAATATAATAATAAATAATAAAAAAATATTAAGACATTTAGTCACATAAAATCATTATATTTAGATAGTGAATGTAATTGCTAAATTATTAATTAATAAATAAAATATAAGCCAATAAGAGTAATAAAAATCATAAAAAAAATATTAAATAGATACTAGAATAAAAAATAAGAATAAAAAAATATAATTAAAATTTTATATTCAAGCAGTGCATATAATTCCTTCTAACAAAAAATTATAATAATAAATAATAAAATATCACAAAAATTATAGTATCAATTTTGGGAGTAGTAGGGTATTTTTCCTTCCTTACACGTAATCAACACCCCAAGCCTTATCTCTAAAAAATGTAGATCGTTAATAGGTATTCAATCAAATCTTACAATTGAATGATGCCGACTCTCAACATACATAAAAATAATATAACTAAATACAAGCAGACAAAAATGCCATTAAATTTATATATCCACCGGTTTCCCTCCGTCGCCCCCATGTATGGCAGCTAGCGACTCCACTGGGAACTTGTAAGTTACTAAATAGAGGGGTTAAGCTATATATATTATTGTGATATTTATATTTTATTTATTAATTATATTTTGAGATTTATTTAATATCATTATTTTATATAATATTTAATTACGTCCATATTATTATTTAAGTATTTCAACCGACAAGTCTCTTATCACACACTTACTTAAAGGTCAGGAAGTGATTTATTACCCTAATAGGATTAGTACGAGGATGAAGTAGAGATGCCTCCGTGGGAAACTTGGCAGAGCTTTCAAAAAATTCTCGCTCAGGCTGTCTTTTAGCTAGGCATTGGCTGAAAGAACCCACTAGTCCAGGTTGTGGGCAATAGTCGGATATTCCATAGTCTGAGAACCCTAACACCATGGTGAAATAAGGTGGGTATGTACCTCAAAAATATAACTCAATCCCATTAATTCACACTTTTAGGTAACCTGCCCTAAACCATTCTAAAACCATTTAGGATTAATATACAAAACAATTTATGTTTGTGCTCCTATTTGCTCGTTACTTTTCAAGTCACAATATAATTTTCTAGTCTCCTTTTATGCATTGATGCATGTACAAGATATGTCATACGTGCAAAATTACACATTATTGAATGAAAAGGTGCTAAGTCATGGAGCACGAAAATCCCTTACCCATTGTGCGAATGACTGAGCTCTTGCCATCAGATCTAGCTATGAAAATGGCAAAAAAGTATTGAATGAGAGGGACATCAAAATGATCAAGAGATTTCAAGCATTATTATTAGGGAAATATGGGCTACATGACACGCCCATTAAATTTCTTGATTGGCACCCAAATTTTCCTTTCCTGAATTGTTTCTATGTGCCCGCGGAAGATGTTTGAACTTTTCCAAGAGAAGCATTATGTCTCTTATGGTACTTGGCCAAGGTTTACAAGATTGGGATATTGCTAGATAAAGAATGGTTATTAGAATGCTTCGAGAATTGGGAGTTTGATCTCGAACATCATTCTTACTTTTTTTAGGTGGCTAATTTTATTCATAGATCTTGATCAATGGCTCTTGACTTTGCAAGAAGAGAGTTTGAAGAACTATTATCTGGCCATATTCGAGATTCAAGAGCAATATAGTTGGGGCGAACAAGCTGGATTAGTCTATAGAAACATGTTTGAGATAGAGATAGCGGAGGACTTTGAGGAAAATCCTTTAGAGACATGGGTCTAATCATACACAGTGCCTCCAGGCCTCTAAACTTTTGAGGCATACCACTTTGATGGAAGGATAAAATGGGATTTGAACAGCTTATCCCTTGGTGCCATCCTATATTACAAGGCAGTTGTTGTTAACTATTATAATGGGCTAGTTCAATTATTTATTTCAAAAGATGAAGATGAGGTAGAGGAAGAAGAAATATATTATGATGATGAAGACCTAAGAGATGAGAATGAGTGGCCATAAGAAAAACTCATGCCAGTAGCTGAAGTAGTAGAAGAGCCACCACATCACGAGGACATGCCAAAAATGAGGAACAACTACTAGAAGATGAAGTGTTTGAAGAAGAGTCACCCCCAAATACCCAAGAAGCATAATAAAGACCATAAGCGATGATGCAACCTGGGATGAAGGGTGGAAGAAAGCTTAGAAGGCATATGAAATTAGAAGAATGAAAATGTTTCTTTTATGGATTTTGGGAAAGGCGATCAATGAAATTAGGATAATTTAGAGTGATTAAAAGATGACATATTGATCGGATGTGCACTTGAGTCATAACATTTAGACTATGAGACATAAGAGTACATCCTTTGTCTTGTAAACTTTCTTCATGATCAATGACAAAGTGCCCTTTGGATAAATATTGTGTAATTTTCACTGCATGAAATTGAAATTTTGCGTTATATATCATTGCAATTCTGAAATTTGTTATAAATATATTTGTAACTAATAAGCATATCATTGTTATCTCTTTTACATCATGAACCACTTCATACTCTTATGACAATATGACATGAATCCCCTTAATGTGATTATAATAGATAGATCTGAGGCAGCAGCTATATCACATTCATAAGTGAAACAAAGGGATGATGGATATTGTCTCCATACGGGGGTTTTACTTCAGCTTCCTGCACTAAAACATATAGACTTTTAGCAAAATGATTTAAGGGCCTTGAAGAAAGTCTGGGATAATTTGAGGCCACGACAAAGAATTCAGTTCAATGAAAAGTTTGGTTGGATTGCAAACCTAATGTATGTCCCGGTGTTCTTACCAATCCTGAAAGCCATGTTCAATTATTGGGACTCATGCTATCGATGTTTCACATTTGGACAATTGGACTTGACCCCCTACTATAAAAGAATATAACATATTAGAAAAGAGTGAAATCAAACCATATGTACATGATAAAAGGGCAGTTGGAAGAAAACAATTACCTAAGATCATGGCTATGCAAGTAAAGACTATAGAGGAGTGGGAGAGCCCCCAATCTAAAGGTGTTCGAGTGAAGCCTTTGTTAGAATTTGTGAAGAGCAATCTCCATCAAAAAGAAGGGTTTAAAGTTTTTGCGCTACTCATATATGGAATGGTCTTATTCCCTAAGGAATTGAACTATGTGGATCCCAAAGTCATTACCTTCTTCACTAGTATAATAAGAGGAATGGATCTGATAATCATTATACTAACAAAAATAATAAGATCATTAAATTATTGCAGACGAAAAGGGAAAGGGCAATTTATAGGTTGTACTACTCTCCTAAATATATAGGCCGTGACTAATTTTAAATGCCCCCTTCTTGTCAGCTCCACACGATTGAGTATGAACCATGATATAACGTGATAAAAAATTATGTGGCAAAATTTGGATCAGCAGAATGGCCTGAAATAGCTCCTAATAAGAAGCAATGGTTGAGATTTCTGCAGCAGAAAAAAGAAGAAGATGTGTCTTGGTTGGCTTTCTGGAAAGATAGATAGTCATTAATATTCAGTTGTGGGGATCTCACATGGGTGCCTCTAGTAGGAATATAAGGAGTTATTGCATATGCACCTACGATGGTAAGAAGACAACTTGGGTTACTTCAATTCATTCCTCGAATAGCAGGATTATGCCTTATAGGGTTTGATTATGGAGGTGAAGGGACCTCTGTTAAGCTGGGTAGAAGTTTGGATGCATGGCAAACTATAAGAAAAGATACGATCTGGAATTTACAGGGATTCAGTAACTTAAGGATACTTAGAATGGCACCAAAGATGAGGAAACGGATTTATCCCTTCGATAGTGAAGATGCTTAAATGACCCTCTACATCGAAGGAGCATGGTCCTATTACTGCATCTGTCGATAAAAAAATTTCTTCCACAAATAATAGAGATATAGCTTATTAGATTCAGGAGACTATAGAGGTAGAAAAAGGGCTTTTGAACTACGCGATCAATAATCTTAAGATCAATTTACTGCATCTGTTGTTCATGAAAATAGAATTAATAAATTACATCAACCATTAATTTTCTTGCTTGGGTTACTTCAATATTCCAAATTTGCCCACCCTATACACTTTAGTTCCCATCAAAATTCTTTTATTTTTAGGATTCTAATTAATATTTTTAAGATTCTAATTAATTTGGTAATATTTACATGGTAGTTTTTTATTTGTATAATTTATTGATAACACCAATATTATTATTATTATTATTATTATTATTATTAAATAAATTTTATTATTATTATTATTAAATAAATTTTATTATTATTATTATTGCAAAATAAATTTTGAATTGACATTTAAAAAATTATTTTTATACAATAAATAAACTCAGGAACAGTTTGGTCATTTTGACAGTTTCTGCAATTAAAAACTGATTATAAGCTGATTTTACAGAAACACTTAACTGATTATAAACTGATTATCTGCTGATTATTAACTAGTTTACAGAAACGCTTAACTGCTTATTTTTAATCTGATTATAATCTAAAAATCACTTATTCACAATAAGCTGAAAAGCTCCAGTTTTGAGAAACACCCTCTTAATTTTTAAATATTAAATTGATTAATTAGTTTTCAGATAATAGTTGATTTAAATTTCGATTAGTAAAAAATTACTCCTCTGTGGGATCGATATTTAATTTCACTATATTACCTGTTATGAATCGCGTACTTGAGGTTTAAAATTGATATACACAAATTGACCAACAAGTTTTTGGCCCTGTTGCTGAGGAAGAAAAAAATTAATTTTATAATAGTGAGTTTAAAGAAATTATTAATTTGAAATTTATTTTAATTTTTTTCTTTTACTTCTCTACAGGAATATTTTGCGCAGTAATGGACAGGTTAGTTTATAATATTTCAATCTGAAAATCAAAAAGCAATACCGAGAAAATAATAAAGCAAGAAGAGAGAGATTTCGCCTAGAAAGAGAAGAAAGGGAGCAAATTCGGGCACATGAGTCTATAAAAGAAGAAAGTAGAGTTGAAGTAGGGGAAGCTAGTGACAAAGAAGTCAGTATGGATGACCCACAAGTTTAAATTCAACCAAGAAATCTAACTCTGAGAGAACATTCCATGCCTTATGCTCAGATTGGATCAATCATCACTCGACCTGCAGTGAATGCTAATAATTTTGAACTTAAACCATCTCTCATCAATATGACTCAACAATAGCTTTTCTATGGCTTGAACCAAGAAGATGTTATTGCTCACTTGGCAAATTTCCTAGAAATTTATGACACAATCAAGATGAATAGAATAAGTGATAATGAAATTAGGCTACTTCTTTTCCTTTTCTCATTGAAGGAAAAAATAAAAGCTTGGTTGCAAGGACAAGATGTTGGAACTTTCACCACTTGGGATGATCCGTCTAAAGGATTTTGGCAAAATATTTCCCTCCTGGTAAAACTGCAAAATTCAGAAATGACAACCAGTTTTTTGCAGTTTGATGGAGAGTCACTTTATGAAGCTTGGGAAAGATTTAAAGACCTTCAAAGGAAGTGCCCTCACCACAGGATTCCAGAATGGCTGATTGTGCAAACATTTTATAAGGGAATAACAGGGCCATTAAAGAGTACAATAGAAGCAATTGCTGGAGGTTCTCTAATGAACAAAAATACAGTTGAAGCTTTGGAATTGCTTGAGTCCATGGCGGCAAATAATTACCGTGGGTTTAGTGAGAGGTCTTTACCCAAGAAGGCAGTCGGTGTGCATGAAGTAGATGAAATTTCATTACTTTCAGCTAAGGTTGATGCCTTAACTAGGAAGTTGGAACATGTTACTCTTGCCACTGTAGGCTGTGAAGGGTGTGGTGGAAACCACCAATCTTTTGAATGTCTAGCTCAAGAACAAGTGAATTTGTGGGGAATAAAAATAGAGCTCAAGCCATGCCTTATGGAAACACATGCAACCCTAGTTGGAGAAACCACCAAAATTTGTCATAGGGTGAAAATCAAGGCAACCAAGGTGATCAGGGAAACTAATTCAACCAAAGAGGAATGTACCAACCACCATTTCTAAATCGGGGACAAGTTCAAGCTAATTACCAAGATAACAAAATGGGATATGAGGCTGCTCTAAAAAAATTTATTACTGTTTCTAGTGAAAGGTTTGACAAATTAGATAAGCAATATGATCGATTGGAATGTAAGATGGATCAAATTGCAAGTCAAACTAAGAACTTTGAAGTGAAAATTGGGCAAATAGCTTGTTCTTCTAATTCAAGAAGTCAATGAGCTCTTCCCAGTAAAATAGAAATAAATTTCAAGGAGTATTGTAAAGAAATTATGCTTAGAAGTGAGAAGGAGTTACAAGAGATGGTACCAAAGAAGGTTGAATCAAAAAGAGAAAGTAAAGTAATTAAAGAAGATGAGCAAAATAAAGAGATTGAGACTGAAAAGGAGCAAAGTGAGACACTCCTACCAAAAATAAAAGTGAAACCTTATGTACAACCTGTACCATTTTCTCAAAGGCTTCAAAAGCAAAAAGTGGAGAAACAATATAAAAAATTTCTTGAAGTATTTAAATAAATAAGAATTAACATTCTTTTTGCAGATGCTCTTGCACAAATGCCTTCATATGTCAAATATTTGAATGAGATTCTTTCTAACAAGAGATCCATTGAAGAAAATGCAAGAGTTTCCCTAAATGAAGAATGTAGTGCTATATTGAATAAACTTTCATCCAAATTGAAAGATCCAGGGAGTTTTTCTATACCTTGCACTATTGGTGAATTTTACTTTAGTAAAGCTTTATGTGATTTAGGTGTAAGTATAAGTCTAATGCCAAATTCAATTTGCAGAAAGCTCGAATTCATAGATTTGAAGCCTACGAGGATGACACTTCAATTGGCAGATCGTTCTGTAAAATTCCCTTTGGGAATTATTGAAAATGTGTTGGTTAACATTGATAAATTTTATATTCCTGTTGATTTTGTTATTTTTAAAATAGAAGAGGATATTGAAATTCCTCTAATTTTAGAGAGACCATTTTTTACTACTGCAGGGCCAAAGATAGATGTTAAGAGAGGTAAGCTAACTCTGCAAGTGGGTGAAGAGAAAGTAGAGTTCAATCTTAATGAGTCCATGAAAGAACCAAGATTTATGGATGATTGTTTTAGAGTTGATGTTATTGATGAGTTAGCTCAAGAATCCCATGAAAAAGAGTTTAGAGAGGATCCTTTAGAGGCTTGTTTAACTCATAGTGCAACTCAAAAAGATGACAATCAAGATATTGCAGCTTGTGCTTAAACCTTGCAAATAACACCACCCATAGCTTTTAGGGGATTTAAAGAAATAGGAAAATTACACCTTTACTACTCACTTCAATTGAGAGACCGCCTATTCTTAAGATGAAACCATTGCCTTCTCATTTGAAATATGTCTTTTTGGGACCCAATGAAAGCCTTCCAATAATTATAAATGCTCAATTATATGAGGACCAATTAGAACAAACATTAAGTGTGATTAGGCAATTTCAGAAGGCTATAAGTTAGACTATTTTAAATATCAAGGGTGTTAATCCATCTTTATGTATGCATAGAATTTTGATAGAGGATGATTGTGAACCGGTTGTGGATACACAAAGAAGATTGAACCCAAATATGAAGGAGGTTGTTAAGAGTGAAATTACTAAACTATTAGATGTAGGGATTATTTAACCAATTTCGGATAGTCCTTAGGTAAGCCTGATACATGTGATAACAAAGAAAGGGGGATGACAATTGTTAAAAATGAAAGAGATGAGTTGATTCCATCTAAGATAGTTACGGGTTAGCAAGTGTGTATAGATTGTAGAAAATTAAACAAGGCCACTAGTAAGGATCATTTTCCATTGCCTTTTATTAATCAAATGCTGGAGCGGTTAGCTGGTAATTCATTTTTCTGTTTGTTAGATGGATACTCAGGGTATTTTTAGATACATATAGCTCCAGAAGATCAAGATAAGACAACATTTACTTGTCCATTTGGTACTTTCGCTTATAGAAGGATGCCCTTCGGTTTGTATAATGCGCCTGCTACATTTCAACGTTACATGATGGCAATCTTTAGTGATTTTGCAGAAAAATTTATAAAAATTTTTATGGATGATTTTACTATTTATGATACTTCTTTTGAAATTTGTCTGCAGAATTTAGCCAAGGTGCTTTAAAGGTGCGAAGAAATAAATTTAGTGCTTAACTGGGATAAATGCTATTTTATGGTTGAAGAGGGGATAATCCTTGGGCATAAAGTTTCACAAGCAGGGATTGAGATGGACAAAGCAAAAGTTGAAGTTATTGCGAAGTTGCCTCCACCTATAAACGTCAAATGAATTAGAGTTTTCTTAGACATGCTAGATTTTATGGATGTTTTATTAAAGATTTTTCTAAAATTTCAAAATCTTTATGTGATTTATTGAGTAAAGATGTTGATTTTTATTTTTCTAATGATTGTTTATTTTCTTATAATAGGTTGAAGAAAGCATTAACCACGGCTCCAGTTATTGCATCTCCTGATTGGGTCTTACCTTTCGAGATCATGTGTGATGCTAGTGGGTTTGCAATAGGAGCTATTCTTTGCCAAAGGAAGGACAAAAAGTGCTATGCTATTTACTATGCCAGCAGGTTGTTTGATGATGCTCAAGTCAACTATGATACTACAGAGAAAGAGATGCTAGCAGTAGTTTATTCTTTAGATAAGTTTCGATCTTATATTATTGGGTTAAAGGTGATTGTGTACACAGACCATGCCACTATTAGGTACCTTATACCAAGAAGGAGACAAAGCAGCATTTGATTCGTTGGATACTGTTAATTCAAGAGTTTAATGTAGAGATTAGAGATAAGAAGGGGCTAGAGAATGTTGTTGCGGACCATCTTTCTATACTAGAACTGAGGACATTGGCCATGGAGGAGACCCCAATTAATAAAACATTTTTTGATTGAGCAACTTTATTTATTGAAGGGGAATTCTCCTTGGTATATAGACATTGTCAATTATCTGGTAAGTAAAATTGTGCCTTTAGATTTTAATGCTAACAAAAAGAAGAAATTTTTCTCTGAAGTGAAGCATTACATGTGGAAGGATCCTCTATTGTTCAAACATTGTAGTGATGGTTTGATCCGTAAATGTGTTTTAGAAGAAGAGTTCCAATCCATACTCGAGTTCTGTCATTCTAGAGAGAGTGGAGGACATGCTAGTTCTTCCAAAACTATAGCTAAGGTATGGCAATCGGAATTCTTTTGGCCAACAATATATCGTGACGCGTACAATTTTATTAAGAAATGTGATCGTTGCCAAAGGGTAGAAAATATCTCAAGAAGAGATGATATGCCTTTAAACCCTATTTTAGAAGTTGAATTATTTGATGTATGGGGAATTGATTTTATGGGGCCATTTTCTTCTTCTTTGAGTAACCAATACATTCTTATAGCTATTGATTATGTCTCAAAATGGGTAGAAGAAATTACTAGTCCAACTAATAATTCTGTGATCTGCTTTCTTAAGAAATTTATTTTCTCTAGGTTTGGTGTACCAATGACTATTATTAGTGATGGAGGTTAACATTTTTGCAATAATGCCTTTGAAACTCTTCTTAGAAAGTACGGAGTACATTATAGGATAGCTACACCTTATCATCCACAAATGAGTGGTCGGATAGAAATTTCTAATAGAGAAATTAAGTAGATGTTAGAGAAGACTGTTGTGAGTTCTAGGAAAGATTGGGCACTGAAATTAGACGATGATTTATGGGCTTATAAGACTGCTTTTAAGACACCCATTAGTATGTCTCCTTATAGGTTAATTTATGGGAAAGCTTGTCATCTTCAAGTAGAGTTAGAACATAGAGCCTATTGAGAAATTAGAAAATTAAATTTTGATATGAAAACAACAAGCGAAAAGAGGTTACTTTAGTTAAGTCAACTTGAGGAATTGTGCCTTAGTTCATAAGAAAATGCTAAGTTGTATAAAGAGCGAACTAAGGCATGGCATGACAAGCGTATTCGGGAGTATAATTTTTATGAAGGCCAATTTGTGTTATTGTTCAATTCTAGGCTTAAACTTTTTTTGAAAAACTTAAATCTAGATGGTAGGGCTATTTAAGATTGTTAAAGTCCATCCTTCACGAGCGGTGGACATTCAAAATAACTCAGATCAAATTTTTACAGTTAATGGACAGAGATTAAAGCCATACATAATTGGTGATCCAATTGATAAGGCTTTTTTTTTTGTTATTTTAATGTTTGAAGTTCAAAGAAAAGTCAAGCTAAAGATGTTAAACAATGCTTTTAGGAGGCAACCTAATTTTCTATCCTTCTGTTTTCACTTAATTTTTTTTGTTATTTAGTAGTTTCAGTTTATTTGATATAGTTTTAGTTTAATGTTTTTATTTTATTTTCTTTAATTTTGTGTTTTTGTTTCTGTTTGTTAAGCAAATAGTGATGGTGGAGAAGGAAGAACAAGAAAAGGTAAATTATGAATTGTATTTGTTTAGTTTCTTGAAGAAAAAAACTTATTTAGAGCCTGTCACAATCACGCTAGACCGTGCGATCATGACAGGATAGGGGCAGCTGCCCTCGGGAGCGGCTGACGAGCGCAAGGTCGTTGCTCGCATGCCAGTGTCGTGATCACGATGATCATCGCGATTGCGACAGACTCTATTATTATAAAAAAAATATTGATTTAAAGGAAATCTGTGCAAGCTGTTATCGCGATCGTGCAGGATTGTGCAATCGTGACAATGGGAGCCTTCCCATCGTGCTGCTGCAGTTGGTGCTATTGTCGCGATCGTGATGGTTATCATGATCATGACGGGGGACGATTTTGAGAAATTTTTTTTAAAAGTACATAAAAGCCTAAGCAACCCCTTCTCTCTCCTCACTTTTCTTTTCATCTTCTTCTTCTCTATCTCTTACACTCCCAAACTCTTTCTCAAATCCCTAACTATTTCTTTCTCAAATCCACATAAATCTCACCCAAATCCTCTAAATTTCTTCCTTAATCCAACAAATCTTTACCAAATCTACTAAACTGATTTCTCAAATCATTCAAAAATGGCTTTAAGAACAAAGAGTGTTGCAAGGAAAGCTTCTTCAAGGAAGGGGAAAGAGAAAGTTTCAAGCTCTTTAAGGGATGAGGTAGATATATCTTTTCGTTTTGAGGCACCTTTTTCAATTTTTGATCAAGAAGAAGGTAAGAAATATCTCTCTCTATGCTTGAGAAATATTACTCCTTGTAGATATTTTAGCCATGGTGTTTTTGAGTATATGGTCTAGATGATAGAATGAAACAATTATTTGGCAGATTAGGTTGGGAAAATTAGTTCAAAAGAGATATGACACATATAAAGAACTCACTCTTGAATTTTTCATAACCCTTAAAATGTCCAGATCTAAGGATAAAAATTTACAGTGTAGAATGTTTGGTGTTAATTATATAATTGATCATGATATTATGTTTAAAGTTTTTGGCTTGCCTAAAGGAGGTACTTTCACCCATTCTAATGAATTTAATGTTGATAAAATTTAGAAAACTTTAACTGGGTTTGATACGTTTAATATAAGAAATGCACCTAATGAACTAATTCGTGATCATAGTTTACAATTATTGCATAAGTTTATGTGTCATTTTATGTTTGACAAAAAGAAAAGTAATAAAGTGTCAGTTTAAGAATTATTTATGTTGTATTGTGCTTATAAGAATAAAAAAATATCTACAATATATCATATTTTTCAAAGTTTAATGTTTATTGCTCAACATCCTAAGAGTATTATTGCATTAGGTCATATTGTTACTAGATTAACAGTCTATTTTATTATTTTAGATCTTAGCAATACTTTGATGGAATGCATTAGTGGGGAGGCATATTCATTTGACACTTTATGTCGTGCTGAGATTTTGGATGTTAACAGTAATTTAAGAGATCCCACAACAAGAAGGTGCTTCAAGAAATTATTTCAAGGAGGTTCTAGTAGTACTACACCAAGTGATCAACCAGCATATAAAGAAAAGCTTAATAAGGAAGAGGAAAGTGCTGATGAAGAAGATGATGATAATGCCAACGATGAGCAAGGATGGCGACATGTTTTAAAGCGGCTCGATAAATTGGACTAAACAAATCAGCAAATGAGGACGCAACTAAATATTATGGAGGCGCAACAAAGGTAATATGGCTATCAAATAGGGACTATGAATCATAGACTTATCAACATGGAATGGAGCCAGACTTATCACCATTACAAGCTCATGAAGTATATTGAACTTACAGGTTTATCTGTTCTTTCACTGACTCCCTTACCTCCATCGTCGCCATGACTCAGGAAAGTTTCTATCTATTATCTTTTTCTTATTATATTTTCTTTTTCTTATTTTTTGTTGTGTTCTTTTGTATGATTGCATGGTTTTCATTGGGAATAATGAAAATTTTAAGTGTGTGAGGGGAGTATTTGTTTTATTTTATTTTGAGATTTTGTTAATTTGTGTTTTGTAAATTTTGTGTCTTGTATTGTTGTTTTTATTTTTTATTTTTGGTGAATTTTTCAATTAATAAAAAATCAAAAATATATATATTTATATATAAAAAAATCAAAAATTAAAAAAATTCCATTTTTTTCAAAATTTAAAAAAAAGATGATAAAAAATAAAAAATAAAACAAATAAATTATATAAAAATTAAATTAGTATTAGGTTATATTTAAATTTTAGTTAGTTGTTTTAGTTTATCTAGGATTAAGATATTATCTTTTATTTTGAATTTAATTTCTTATCTTAGTAAACTAAGAGTTTATTTTTAATTAATAAACTTTAATAATAAGAGTTAAACTAGAATTTTTTTTAGTTGAATGGTTTTAAGATTAGTCTTTATTTTTCCTCTATATAAGGTTAAGTTTTTATCACTCTAATTTATTATTAGCTTAACCTTAAAAGAGAGAAAGATGAACAATAAAGAGAAATCATATACTTGGAGTTGGAATGAAGATAGCATCTGAGATCCCGAAAAACCTTTTGTGAGTCCACCTATAGAAACGCCTGAATAACTAACTGCCTTCTATGCTTTTAGGCGTGCTTATCCTGATCTTTATTAATGTACTTTTGATCTCGATGAGAAAATGGAGAAAGAAAAACTAGAGAAAGCATGAGAGAAAGTTGGATCCCAACTTGACTTCATAGTTTTAGATGATACCTCAAGTGATGAAGATGAACCTAAGCCGTCACCAACAAAGAGGAAGAGAGGTAGGCCATCTAAATTGGTAAAAAAAATAAGAGAAAGATCTCCTAAGATCCCTAAGAATGTTCATTTCAATGAAGAAACCATTAAGAAAGAAGAGGGAGATACTTAGAAAAATCTAATGAACTCTTATTATTACTATTACTATTTTGATTTAGTTAATTTTTCTTTTTAAATTGTCTCTTGATTTTATTTTTATTTAATCTTATGCCTTTTTAGTTTTAATTGTAATAGATTTAAATTTCAGTTTTTAATAAATAATAGAATTTATTTTACTCCTACTTTGCAATCTATTTGGTTTTCGATCTCTACTTGTTCTTTACTTGGAATTTAGTGAATTAATTATTATTATTTTAGATTTCAACTTGATAATTGAATTCTTTTAGCTAGATTGAAATAATTTTTGGTTATTCTAAATTTAACCCATGGAATGGATAAGGTTGTGATCTTAAGATTTTATAAATTAAGGGCACTTATTTTTAAAGAATGTTTAAAATTATTTTTATCATAGTTTTTTGAGTTTATTGTAATGTAATAGATTCTTGAGTTAGTATATATCACTAAGATAGTAAATCGCTTAATTATGTTGTGATATAATATGCAAATTATGCATAATTAGTAAAGTTATTATATTAAATATTTTTTGCGAGATGGAGCATTAAACTCACTTGTTTTAGATAATTAAGGTGGAATGGAGCATAAAATATATCCATCATATACATTTATATGAATATATATATATATATATAAAGAAAAAGTAATTAACTATAATAATGAGATGGAGCATAAAATGCACATATTGAGTATATATATAATAATAATGATAAATGCATAGTTCTTATTGATCCTTAATTATTGTGTAGAGTTAGCTACTTAGTGATGCTTGCTATATTCTTGGATTAATGAGTTATGATGAATCTCTTATAACTATGGTTTGTTATAAAATTTTTTTTTGTTAATCACAGTAACATATAAGTGGGCTTAGTTTGTGAAGTTATTTAAGGTTATGATTCTTTGAAGTTTAATGTATTAAGTTAAGAATAAGTGATTATTATTATTATTATTGGTTGATTATATTTGATTGATTGTTAGAATTTAATTTAATGATGTTAATTTGCTTGAGGACAAGCAAAAGTTCAAGTGTAGAAGAATTTGATAAGTGCAAATTAATATTATATTTTCCATCAAATTTAGCATATAATTGACTTGAATTAATCTATTCTAAGCTTATTTATGTGCTTTTATTTCATTATTCTTGAATTTTTCTTAGTTTAAATTAATTTGATGTAAGTGTGTGTAAATTGGAATTTTTAGGCAAAATTGGACCTTTAGAGATTCAAGAATAATGTTAGTAGTCTTAAAGTGCAAAATTGGAAAAATGGTCTTCATGAAGTTGATAGAGGATATCTCAAGATTTTCAGAGAGTCATGGTTTGTTAAATTTCAAGTTCGTTTGGGCCTCCAACTTTAAAGTCAAAATTGGGCTAAATTTATGAAGCAGAAGTCCAGTCTGAGCCACTGATAGTAACTGGGTCATAACTTGGGCGTCTGAAGTCTAAATAAGATAATTCAAAAGCCTAAAAATATGTACTCTTCGGGAGCTAAAATTTAGCTGAAGGAGTCAATTGGAGATAAGGATGCTATATGATAGAAAATCACATTTGAAGTTTGAATTCAAATACTGGGCAGAAGTAAAAGAGGAGTAGGAGTCTAGCTAGAGGGAGTGGAATGTGTGATACTCCTGAGGGGGATGTGAACAGTAGCAGAGGCAACCATCCTAGGATTTTCATATGCACTTTTTCATATTTTTTTAGAGGAGATTAGCTTTTCACCATTGGAAATATAAGAAAGAAGAAGATTGTGCTGGAGAAATACTTCGTCATTTCTACAAGATTCTTCATCCGTCTAGTATAAATTCTCTTTTTAGTTTATATTTTCAAGTTTACAGTTTATTTAGAGCTTTGTTCTTTTCTTGTTTTTAATATTAGAATTATGGATTTCAAGTTTATTTTCTTAATTTCTATGATTTTTATGTTTAATTTAGCCATGAGTAATTAATCTCCTTAGTAGGATTAGGTGGATTAAAGATTATGGATAATATATATTAATTAATTTGATTAATATTTATTTCTTGAAATTGAAGTTTTGTTGATTTTTGTTCTTAGTGCTTGTGATTAATTGGCTAGCAATTGCATGTTCAATTGAAATCATATGTTGAGTGAAAGTTAGGTATGATTTTAGATTAAAAAATCAACAATTTAAGAAATTTCGATTTAGAGATAAAAGAATAATTTTAAGACCAATTTAATTCCTTTGAACTTTATAAGTTGTTTTAATTTATTATTCATGAAAATAAAATTAATAAATTACATGAACCATTAATTTTCTTACTTGAAAAAGAGAAAAATTAAAATTTAAGAAATTAGTAACTTTGATTCAAGAAAAAATTGAATTAGTTTAAAAAGTTATTTGTGTCCATTTGAAATATTTCTAATGAAACATAATCTTATTGTTTATATTAAATATTTAAATTTAATTATTTAAATTTAAATTTAAAATTTAAATTAATAGATAATTATCTTAGTTTAATTTTATTTTAAATTTAAATTTCATTTTGAATTTATATTTAAGGGCTAAGTATTTAATTTTTAAATATTAAATTAATTAATTAATTTTCAGATAATAATTTATTTGAATTTAAGTTAGTCAAATTATTCTTTTTATGCAGAATCAATAATTAATTTTATTATATTTTTTAATATAAATTATGCACTTACAATTTAAAATTAATACACACAAATCCATTAACATGAAAATAGTTGTAATCAACTCTAGAATGATCGAAATAGATTGGAATTCAAGATGTCAAAAAATACACATATTTCTTCTAGATAGACGTCCACTTTTACAATTACTATCATATATAACTTTTTTTTTTCCCTTTAGAAACAAAATGCAATATATATTTTATAATAAAATTTTTAAGTATCTAGCAAACGTATGTATTGTTGTCTTACTTCTTTTAAGAATGTGTGAGGTGGACAGTAATTATAACTGAGTCTTTCATTTACATATATTTTCACACTTGAATTTCTCATTCATCAGTATAGTGACAATTTTCATCATTTTAATGAATTATTTAATCTAATTGACGTCCAACCATATGACTTTTAGACACTTGTTAGTTAGTCTATCTCTGCATCGATTGAATGTTGACTTGACTTTGTAGAATTTTCTTTCTAATTTGGCCTTCGGACTGGCGTGTGGGTTAAGTCCAAAATTCCAGTTAACTGCCTAATTTTCTATCCTTGACATTTATTTTTAAAATAATTTCACTAAATTTAAAACATTAATTTGATAAGAATTTAGAATGAATGGATTTGTGTTTTTTTTTTAGCTCCAATTAATATTTTTAAATTTTTAAATTTATAATTTTAAAATGTTTAATTTAAATAATATTATTAAATTAAAATTTCAATCATTACATTATTTACTATATCTTTACACTTAAAATTCCATATAAATTTAGTGAGTATTACTTAAAAATGTATGAATTAACATATTAATAATATTAAATAGATTAAATTGATCTAGATAAAAAGTATTTATATATTAATTATATTAGAGAAATAATTATTATAATTTTATATTTATTATAATAAATATAAAATTATAATAATTATTTCTCTAATATAATTAATATATAAATACTTTTAATCTGAATCAATTTTATACGTATAATATTTTTATTACCATATTATTTTTGTATATTGTATTGCCTTTTCGTAAAGAAATATATAAACATATTTTTTAATAATGTCCAAGTGGAGGGCAATAATTACGACTTTTATGTATGTTTTGATGTTTGAAATTCTCATTTACGACTTTTACGTATGTTTTGACGTATGAAATTCTCATTTATCATTAAAGCGATAAAATTTCTTCAATGTAATTAATTACTGAATAGCGGATTAATTTAATTATATAACTCATGTAATTAGGACCGTCTTGAATATTTTAAAGGCCCTAAATAAAAATTAAAATATGAATTTTTAAAAAATAGTGTCTCAAAATAGAACTGAACTGTAGTTTACTATTTAAATATACTATATTAGTAGTATAATTTTAAAATATATCAAGATCTCAGGATTCAAACTCCAAAGATAATATTTTTGTTTTCTCTAAAAGAAAGATACCATTTATCATGCAATAATAATATTATATAGTAATAAATAATATAAAATGTAAACAACTAGGGACGCACACGTGTATACAGACGGGTGAAAAAAGTATAAAAGGGATTTTATTAATCTACCGTTGGTCATTTTTGTCCAAACAGCCTACAAAGTAGTAATTTTTTTTTGAATTTGAGGAGGCCTGAATAACTGTTCAGGGTGCTCTCTCCTTGAGCCGGGTCTGCACAAAATTATTTGAACAATTTCCCTTCCCAAAATTTAAAAAAATAAAGTTAAAGAGAAAACAAGAATAGGTATTTTTAAGATAACATTTATTTTTTCAAAATTACAAAAAAAAATACTTAAATCTGAAAAAATAAAGGATTAATGAGATGAATGGATGTTACCATTGAGCCTCGCGCAAGTAACGATCATTTATTTTTTTAAAAAATATCTATTCCTCCCTTCACAAAAGGAAACATAAATTCTATAGCCTGAAACTAGACATCCAATCCAATAACGGTAATTTAGCGCCTCAGCAAACCAACATGTGGCCATTTCAAGACCATCGCTACCGTTAATCTTTGTTACCAGTAGAGAACGAATTTGGAGACAAAACAAAGGCAAATGAACATAAACCAAAGGAACAAAATGGCAACAAGCAACTAGAAATGACCCATTTTGCTTATTCTAGGTGGATTAAAAAAAATGAGTTCCAATTTTTGGGTTTAAACTTGAAAGAGAGAATAATAATGGTTTAATAACTGCATATACAGTAAAATGCAACTATTTATATTCATTGTTATTGATAGCGAAAGAAAGGGAAAGAGAAAAGAAAAAATGATTCAAGAGATTGGAATAAAATAATAAAACCAATTAAATGCAGAAATGGGTAATTAAAAAAATATAAAGATTTGAAATGATTTGAACAAGGAAGGGGAGAGATCAACAAGAGTTACTACTTTCTTGATTCTTGGTCGGTGGTGGGTGAATGGGCACCGACGAAATTTGCCTCTCCTCGATTTCCGGATAACTTGTGAACAGAGGAGTAAATTTTTTACAAAATTAATGGGTGTTACTTTCATGAGGCCTGATGGTAACACTTGTCTATCACATCATTTCATATATATATATATATATTACAAAATATTTGTACAAACTCAGTTGTATAAAATTTATACAAACTAATTAAAAAGTCACTTATACCCTTAACATCAAAAATATCAATTAATAATTATTGTTCTTTATTTTTTTATTGACAGTGCATAATTAATGAAGTCATACTAGATTGATAGTTCCAATCCTTCATTAAAAGCTTATATTAATTTAAATTTAAAAGGTTTCTTCAAATCTTTAATTATATCAATTATCTAATAAATAAAAAAGTACTAGTATAATTATAAAAATATATTAATATTTCTATATTAAATTAAATAATCGATATATTTATAATAAAATTATTTTAAAAAAATTTCATTTAATATGATAGGCACAATATAATAATTAATTATATTTTAATTTAATTATTTTTGATTATATAATAAATTATTTTGATCCGTTGTTTGCACATTTTTTAATGTGCATATTGCTTTGGGCCACAATTTTGAAAAAGAAAGGGTACTTGCATTAATTTATTTGCTATTATCAACTTACTCCCTCTCTTTGCTAAAAATAAATAAATAAATAAAGCCTTTTCCATCTCTAATGAGGACTAATTACCCTCTTATTATGATGAAATGCAATGAATAAGCATTTTAATAAGTTATTATTATTATTAGTTTGGAAAATTTAGGAGCTATTTAGTTGTGAAAAATATATTTACCTATATATATATATAATCCATATATAGAATCAGTTGGGGATAACCCAACTAGCCACCTGATGTTACTCTCCTAGCAAGAGGTCAGGGGTTTGAACCTTCAAAACCGTATTTCAAAGGTTCGAGCTTTTTTTTTTTTTAAATAATCCATATATAGAATACAAGAGTGATCTATAGTGATTCAATTGTAAAAATTTTCTCACTTAAAATTTTAATATCAAAATAAAATTATTTTCAAAAGATTTAATATGTTTTAAGCTTATAAATATAAGTAATAATTAAATAAAATGAATAAAAATATAGGTATTAATAAATTACATAAAAGAAAATTTTCGACGAAAATTTTGCTAGAGTTTCGTTTAAAATTCAAAAATTCAAAAATTCAAAATTACACAATCTTTAAAAAAAAAGAACACTCCCAAAAATTTCATTTTCTCTAAATCCACCAATTCTCCCGTTTACAACCACTTTTTTAATAACTTGAACTTTTGTTTAAAATACACACATATACATAACTTTACAAAACATTATTTGTTTAGAACATATTTGCATTTGATGATTATAATGTACAAAAGCATAGTGTATTGAAAACAAAATTATAAATGTAATGCAACACCAACAGGTTCGGTCTCCTAGCAAGAACTCTAACTGCAAAGTCAAACTCAAATCCTAGACCTGCTCAGGTCTATCAGAGCTCCCTCTCTCAGTAACTCTGTCATCTATATGATGAAATTAAATCTCACTAAACTAAAAGTTTAGTGCTAATACTTTGATAACATAAAATATTTAAAAATAAATATTCTTTCATTTATATAAAATCCATTCAACTTTAAATAAAATACAATGCTCAAATAGCAATTTATATTATCTTATCATATAAACATATCACATTAGCACACATTGGACCCAACAAATCTCTACACGATATTCAGATTTTAAAAAGATTAACTTGGACAATCGTGATCCAAAGGTCCGACACCAGTGACTAAGTATCATATGATACTAATATATCTCACCCGAAGGTCATCTCCTTGATATCGAAATATTTGATATCAGTGTATCTCGCTCGAATGCGTAATAATAAAAGTGATACCAGTATATCTCGCTCGAAGGCATATAAAATGTCATGACGTATCATTGGCATGCTAAGTCGATAGTACCAGATTAAATTTTTAGAACAACTAATTGTGCAGAATACACAAACACAACAACCTTATAGTACATTTTCACATTCACATCTCGATTATCAATTTCTATATTTCTCACATAATCATTATTCAATATTTCTATAACCTCATCCACATTGAACATAATTCATCATCATAATCATATTATGTCTTATTTCCACAACACCAATCACTATAAAAAAAAATGAGAATTAGCAACGGATTTTTTTGAGACCGTCGTTAATTCTCTAAAATCCGTCGCTAATAGTTATTAGTGACGGATTTGATATTGTTGCTATTCACGTTGTCGCTGAAAAAATAGAGATACAATTTTCACTCCGTTGGTATTTAGCGATGAATTTTTTCATCGCTAATCTGTTGCTACTTAATCTTGTCGTTCTTTTAGTGAAAACAAATTCAGCGATGGATAAATTATTAATTTATTTAAAAATAAAATAAATTATTTTTCTATCACTAAATTATCAATTTATTTTTAAAAAATATTTTTTTAAAAAATAAAATGAATTATTTTTGAAATAATTTATTTTATTTTTTAAAAATAATTTATTTTATTTTTAATTTCAAAAGTAATTTATTCCCAAAAATTATTTATTCTATTAAATAATTTATTCTAGTAAATAATTTATTTACATAAAAATTCAATTATTTACTGTTGACCTGGGTTTAAGTCAATCTTGATTTTGATCTTGACAATCAATTAAAATGCTCTAATGGCTTCATTGAGTGTTTTTGTGGCAGGCAAGCAACTTAGAATGAGATAAAATGCGAGAAAATTAAAGATTCTCTAAGTGCTGAAAATCTGTCTTTAAATGATTGCACGACCGTACAATTGGTTGCGCGACAGCATAACTGGTTGCGCTACTGCAGAATTGCCTGCCCAACCTCTAAACTTGGTTTGACAGAAAGGTTCGCGATGGTGTGGATCGTTGGAGTTCTCGACACAAGAAGCAACCTCTCACCACTATTTAAAGTCGTGCGATCACAAGATTCATATAGCCGTTAGAGGGCTTCAACGGTTAGTTGGTGAACTAATAAGAAGATGCCATGTGTTAAGTAGCTGTCAGAGATATGAATTGCGTGACCACACAAACAGTCTGGTACATAAATCCAAGAAGATTTTATGGCTGTTGGAGTTGGACTTTTCTATCCACTTCACCAACGGGCAGAATTTGTTTGAGACCTATAAATACCACCTTAAACAAATTTTATAGCAAGAGATTATATACCAATACTATCCAAACTCTTGAAATTTATTTTTCTTAAGTTTTCATCTTTTATCTCTTCATGAAAGGTTGAGAGTTAGCCATTAAAACACCAATATAAGGTTAAGTGTGAGCCATAAATACTTGTTGGGTTTGAGAGTTAGCTTAGAAAAACTCTTCTAAGTGGTTTGAGTGTTAGCCTTAGGAAAATAATTGTAAAGTTTGGTGCGAGCTTGTGAAAACACCGAGTTCGGTGTGAGTTTGTAAAAACACCAAGTTGGGAGTGAACTTACAAAACTCCAAGAATAGTGAAATATACAATTGAGGTTGGGGAGTGGATGTAGGGATTGTTGGCCAAACCACTATAAATCTTTTGTACTTGTTCTTCTCTACTCTACTTTTGTCTTACTTTATTTGATCTTAAAATTTTAATCTGTCATCACTTCTTCAATTAATCAATTCACTCACCCTTTTGGTTTCCATCTTGGGATAACAATTGGTATCAGAGCCAAACAATCACATTCAAGCTTTATTACATGATTGAAGATCAAGGATGGCCAATGAATGGGAAAATGGTCTCCAACTGCTTTTCGAAGGCTTTGACTACTCTCTTTGGAAGTACAAGGTGAAGTTCTATCTTAATAGTGGTCCTTTAAACTTGTGGAACTTTGTTAAAAAAGAGTCGAAGCCTCCTAAAAGAGTGGTTGATGGTGTGGAAGAAGAGATTCCATGAGAAGAGTGGAATGAAGAACAAATAAGAAGCAATGAGAGAGACAAAAAGGTTGCTTATATTCTTATAAGCTCATTACCAAGGGAAGAATGTGGAAGAGTTCTTAGATGCCCAAATGCATTTAGCATTTGGAAGACCTTGGAAAATTACCGTGAAAAGCTCCAATCAAGTAAAATCCATGAAGGTCCAAATGCTTATACATGAGTATGAGCTCTTCCAAATGAAGTCCTTTGAAGATGTGATAGAGATGACCAACCGACTTCTTGCCATTGTCAACAATTCGAAGAAACTTACCAAAGTCTACTTTTTGGAAGACATCAATTACAAAATCCTTAGAGATCTTTCAAAGAAGGACTTTGAATCTAATGTAACATTCATTGAGGAAGTACGTGATTTAAGCTTCCAATAGATGTCCTCATTAGAAAGCTACTCACACATGAGATGACAATAGAGATGCAAGAAGAGCAAAAAGCAAAGAAGATGATGCAAGCTCTCAAAGAGTCCACTAGAAAGCAACATGAAAATGAGAGTACAAGTGACTCTTCTAGTGGAGATGAGGATGAGGAGTTGTTAATCCACACAAGAAAGGAGATTATAAGAAGAAGAAGAAAGAGAAATCTCCTTCCACATCCAAATGCAACTCCCACTCCTACAAGAAGAATACATGGAGGAAAGTAATGAAGAAGAATTTCAAAGCTTCAAGTGATGAAAGCTCCTTCAACAATTATGATGATAATGGAGATGAGAAGTACATTCATCTTGCCCTAGTAGCTTTGGAGGATCCTCCAATTGACAAGGGCAAATGGCATAAAGATGGAGGAGGATAAGCACTCCATCAAACCAAGCTCAATTACAACAAAAGTAAGGGCAAATGGCATTGATATATTGGTAAAAATTTCCTGCCCTTAATTTTTTTAAATTTATGATTTCATTCATATTTTAGATTTGTGTTTGACATTTATGTTGAAAATTGTTTTGTGGTTGGCCAAATTATTTGTGTTACATTTTAAATTTGTTCATAATTAAGTTAATCACTTTCTTTAATTGTATCCAATTTTCATTTTACATCCCTCTTAATTTGACACCAACAAGGGAGGATAAAACTTGAATATTTTGATAAATGTGGATCATAATTGTTTCTAAGTTCTCACTTCTTGAGGGGGATATCATTAATTGAGGGGGAGTATCTTTTCCAATCTATTAACCAAACCCTCCGTTTTTTTATCTTAGGCAATAAATTTTATTTTAACTAACACTTGCACCAAGCTACATTTTGCAGGAAGTTAGAAACCATGACAAGTCCGATTGGACCACCTAGAAGCCTGACTGGACTATTGATGACCAAACAAGCCAAAAGACATATAGAAAGTTTCACGGTGGAGATTATTCCCAAAATCTCACTGTACCACATCAAGTCCGACCGGACCACATGTCATACCGGCCGGACCTTTGAATGAGAAAAGAGCCAAAATACACAGAAGGATTCACTGTCAGAAGTACTCCCAGTTTCTTAGAGTACCACAGAAGTCCGATTGGACTTCAAGAAAATTTTACCAGATCAGTGAAGCCAATTTTCTCTAAGTTATTTAGTAGGATTCCCAACCAAGGGTACGCCCAAAAATTGGACGGACCAAGGATAGCCCGACCGAACCTGATGCAAGTCTGACCGAATTATTTAAAAATTACACGAGTCAGAAGTCATTGCATCTCCACTCAATAAGTGAAAGCCACATGGACCAACCGTTAGAAGAGCATTAAGCAGAATTTCAATTACTTCAATCGGACCATGCAAAATTCGACCGACATCACTGATTTTTTAACCGGACCCTGATGAGTCTGATCATGAAATTGCTCTGGGAGAGAAATTAATGGGAGACAAGAATAAAACATTTTGGCCCCAACATCAAACGACTATTTCTTGGCTTGAAGACTATAAAACCATAAGTAACTTCATTTTTAAGTAAGATTGTGATTGTACTAGCCTACTTTAGCATCTTTCTTTCCTTTGCATCAAAATCACATTTTTTTATTAATTGAGTGTTGGGTGTGAGCATTAAACACCATCTTAAGTTTGAGTATGAGGTTGGAAATACTTAGGTTGTGAGAGTAAGACTGGAAAAACTCTTATAAGGGTTGTGAGGAGTGATCTCAAACCATTGTATTAGTTTGGTGTGAGCTAGAGAAAACATGAAGTTAGAGTTAAGCTTGTAAAAACTCAAAGCTAGTGGAACCTTAACAAGTTGTTAAGGAAGTGGATGTAGAATCAAGGTAAATCCGAACCACTATAAATCTTTGTGTTCATTGTTCCATCTTCTACTTAATCTTCTTGTACATCATCTTAATTTCTTGTCCTTTTTAATTTTAAATTTGCCATCATCTTTTAAACCAAACCAATTCACCCCCCTCGTGGTTGCTATCTTGGGACAATAATTGGTATCAGAGCTTATTAATTTCTTAAACTTAATTGTGAAATTTGATCCAAAATGGCAACCTCTTCTTCATTTGCGCTCATGAAAATCTTAACTCTCTTCTTAGACCATATTTTAATGGAACTGATTATTTTAATTGGAATCACAAAATGTTTTTATTTCTTGATAGTGAGGGAATAGAGCTTTGGGATTATCTTAAAACTGAGTGGAAACCTCCTACTCATGAAGTTGAGGGTGTCTAAATTTCTCTTCCCAAACCACAATGGTCAAATGTAAATATAAAGGATAGATTCAAAAACCATAGGGCAACCTCCATCTTGATGAATTCTATTTCAAGAGATGAAGGTGGGAGAGTCCAACATCTCACTTGTGCTCATTGCATTTGGAAAACTCTTAAGAACTATCATGAGGGTACTACCCAAGTGAGGCTCACCAAGAAGCAAATGTATATACATCAATATGAACTATTCAAGATGAAGCCCAAAGAAAATGTTACTGACATCACAAATCATTTGCTTGCCATCATCAACAAATTAAAGAAATACGGTAAGATATATGATAAGTTGAAGTCAATAGCAAAATCTTGAGAGCACTTAGAGCCAAGAAGAACTTTAAGTCTAAGGTTTCTTAAATTGAAGAAGCTCATGATCTAAGCTCCTTGAAAACTGATGAACTTGTTGGAAAACTACTCACCTTCGAATTGCACACCGAAAGAGATGAAGAACAAGGCGAGAAGGATAAGAGGAAAGCAATAGCTCTCAAAGAAATCAAAGAAGTTGAGAGCTTAAGTAATGAAGATAGTGATGATGAAGAAGAAATGGCAATATTTTCAAAAAGAATGAATGATTGGAAGAGAAAGAGAAGATTGCAAGCTAACAAAGGTATACTTTCTAAGACTTCTTTCAAAGATAAAAAAAAGAATGAAGTAAGATGCTATGAATGTGACAAATCTGGTCATATCAAGTCGGATTGCTTCAAATTGAAGAACAAAAAGAAGTGGAATAAAGAAAAGAAGAAATCACTCAAAGCTACATGGGATGACTCTTCCTCAAGTGAAGAAGAAGAAGAAGAGAAAGAAATTGCCAATCTATGCCTTATGGCTATTGAGGATGAAAAAGACTCCAATGAGGTAGGTACTCAATCCTTAAATTTAATTGGATATGATGATAATGATATTGATGCTTTAGATGATAGTGATATGATTGAACATATGAATCTTAGGATAGAAAAATATTTTCCTAAGATGAAATTTTATAGGGATAAATGCTCTAAGCTAGAAAAGGACTTTGTGAGCTTAAAAAATTCTACCTTAGAATTAAAAACCTTAAATGAACAATTGTTGAAATCCATTGATGCAAAGAATAAGAATTCACATAGCTTAGAAAATGTGATGAAGAAAAATGAAATTTTGAAGCATGAATAAAAGGAACTTAAGGAATCAATTTAAAATTTTCATAAAGGAAAAGAAGCATTAGATACATTAATTGATAATCAAAGGTCACCTTTCTTGAAACATGGTTAGGATTCAATGGATCATCCAAAACTACATCTAGTACACCCATATTTGTAAAAGAATTTACAATCCAAACCTCTAGTGTTGAAGTTAAAAAGAACACAAGAAGAAGGCTTCAAGAGCTGAGAAAGGTAAGGGTATTGCTGCCCTTTCTCTAGAAGAACCTCCTAGAAGAAGTTACAAGATAAGATTTAGAGATGAGGAAGAAAGGCAAAGGCATGCAATTCCCAAAGATAAACCCATATAACTAAACTGTCTCTTCTTTACCCTCACTCTAGAATCTTTAGGCATTGAAAATGACAATAGAGGCTGTCTTAGAACCTTGGAATGGGAAAATTTTGTGTTCTTGGAGCGTGATGACCTTAGTTAGGAGACCTTGACAAAGGAATTTCTCACAACTTTGGTTGTTAGCAAGAAGAGTACTAAATCCTTTAGGCTATGATGGTATCTCCTTTAGGTTATTCAACCAAGAATATGACCTTACCTTAGAGGATTTCTCATCCATTTGGGGATTTCAATTAGAAGGTACCTCTCATATATCAACCTCTTCTCTAACTCCTGAAGTTCAATTGGATTTTTAGAAAGAAATTTCCATTGAAACTTCTCTTGACAAACAATATAATGCCAAGAACCTTAGGACACTCACTTATTGGATGTTACATATGATTATCACTTACACTATAAGTGCTAGGGGTGAGAGCAATGAGAAAGTCACCCAAAAAGACTTATTCTTTCTTTTTTGCTTGACTAGAGGCCAACAAGTCCAAATGGAAAAATTCCTAATTGACACCTTCCTACACATTAGGAAAACAAAATCAAGGCTTATCCTTCTCTCTTCACAAATCACATAAATAGCCAAATATGTTGGTGTACTTACACCAACAAACAAAGCAACACTCTCCAATCCTCTAGATCCCACCAAAAATTCCATAAACATAGGCTATCTTAAACATGCCAAATGTATTAGGGATGATGATACGAACTATGTCTACATCTTATGTAACACCCCTATACCCCATATACGTAAACCACATATACTCTCAATATGTAATACATGTATACCGGATACAAGGATGTCACACACTATTTAAAACAAACCAATCTTTCTAATTAGCAAAATGATAAAACTTAAAATATTTAAGTTATATTATAAAACATAATAGATAAAATGTTTGCTTATTAAGCAACAGAAAATGTAGCGGCATTTACATATATATACATCAAAAATAATATTTACAAAAAATATTGAGTTTATACATGCTTGGTAGTTCATCTCTGATCTTGAAGTCCAAAAATCAACACTTCACAAAGGATCACAAATCTAGACTCAACTCGGTCTAGCTGAACTCTCCGGTTCTACCCTGTCACCTGCGTGATGAACCATAATCGTGCTAAGCCAACAGCTTAGTGATACTAACCATGATGACAATATGCTTTAAATGTAATGCCAATGTCACACTTTCAAGCATTAGAATCAATATTCAAAAATGCCATTTTTCATAACATTAAATCTCATCATGTTATTCAATTATTTCATCATTCATAGTTCACATTAAAGCAAAGACAAACATGGGCCTAAAAGAAAGTAATATGTCATTCAACTTCCAGAGTTACTGTTTTGGTTCAATAATCACATTTATCAAGCCCGTAGGCGATTCATTATCACAATGAGAAACATCTCATATGTAACATCCCAACTAGGCTTCAAGGACTAGGCCCAACCAAGCTTCAAGGGGAGCTAAGCATCAACCCAACTTGGCTTCAAGGACCAAGCCCAATCCAGCTTCAAGAGATTGTTACTTTTAGGCATGCCACCAACAACAAAACTTTGAAAATTGAATAACATATTAGGCACACAATT
Source organism: Garcia nutans (assembly GCA_947685225.1). NCBI lineage: Eukaryota > Viridiplantae > Streptophyta > Magnoliopsida > Malpighiales > Euphorbiaceae > Garcia > Garcia nutans. The sequence continues at coordinate 36,057,851 of CANTUV010000013.1, forward strand.
CTTTCTTTATTTCATTATCAAATCCATTCTCATTTTCTCATAAACATATAGGCACAATGCCTCAATATTTCATTTATATCATAACAGCCAACACCAATGGCTTCATAATTCATCATTTGAGTGAACATCACAAGTTACATTATCCATACCTTTTAAATCATCATCTTATACTTCACATAGATCACATTATATAAAACATAGCATTATTCACATGCATCAACAATATAGTATGCTACTTAACACATTTCCAACCAAATGTGTTAAGTTCCAAAGTCATGTAAATGTATGCAATAATTTAGGGTTTGTACTTACCTCAAGAGCAACTCACACCAATCTAACAACCTCCTCTTCTAAGAATCCTTCAACACTTGGATTAGGGCAACTCAATCTCTTCAAAACCTAGTCCAATTGTAATTATACACAATCACTTAGTGATACACATAAGAAAATAAGAATAAGAACCAACTAGGGCAAACTTTACACATGACACGCTCAACAACACGGGCGTGCCCCTGATTGTACCCTAAATCCACAACACAGAAGCTTTGACACGCTCAATGACATGGACGTGTCACTGGCCGTGTCAATCCTCCCTCAACACAAAAGCTATGACACGCTCAGTGACATAGGCGTGTCACTGGCCGTGTCAATCTACCAATATCACAGTAGTTATGACACGCTCAGTGACATGGGCGTGTCACTAGACGTGTCAATACTACTCTAACACAGAAGCTGTGACACGCTCAGTGACATGGGCGTGTCACTGCTCATGTCACAAGCCCTAAAAATAGAACCATCAACACGCCCAAAGACTTGGCCGTGCTTATGGGCGTGTCAGGCCAAAAACCCTGATTCCAACACCAACAACACCACATCCAACAAACATCTTACTTAACCCTTTTCCACTCCAAATAATCTTACCCAAAACCATCAATAAACCATAATAAACTTGCATAAACACCAAAACAACCCAATACATACATCAAACACAAATCACAACCATAATCACAACTCAATCCATACACAATCCACAACACTTGCTTTCTACACCAAACTTAACATTCCCTTTAATCCAACCCCAAAATCAAAGCCAATAAGACCAAACACTCTCAAACACACCACAATTATACATACACATCTCAACAACAACCATACATCAAGCACAATACACAAACTCAAAAGAAAACCAAGGAAACAAGTTGGAAACTTACCAAAATTGAAGAAAATCTTTAAAATTCCAACTTGATCACTTGAAACACCCTTCAAATCTTGAGTTTGGAAGAACAAAATCTCTCTTTCCCTCTTGTTAATGGTGATGGCCGGCTAAGCTCAAGAAAGAGGAAGAAGATGATGATAAGTCAACCTACACACTTGTCTCTTAACCACTAAAGTCCTCTTTTAATATCTACCAAGCAATTATAATAATAAAATATTAAAAATATCATCTTTCACTTATTTAATTTCCATTTTAAATAATCAATAAATCTCATTTGACCATCTCATTAGTTGACTTGTATATGTTATATATATCTCTATATATACAACATATACACATCTCTCTTTCCTCTTAAACATATATACACTTATAACATTTAATCCAATTTCAACAATAAACATTTCCAAAATTTTTAGGGTATAGTTTGGGATATTACATTTTAGGAGCACTAGGTGCTAGGGCTCAATAAAGAAAAAGACCAAAGATTGTAGAGGAATGTAAAGAGATTTTCCAACTGGAATTCCCAAGAACCCCAACTCCAAGACCTCAATCCTCTATCCTCCAACTTCTTCAAGACATTCAAGGACAAATGAACTCACAAAGCTCAAAAATACAGAAAATTACCAATGATATCTCTCATCTTCACCTTGACATTCAAACCATCCAAGAAACTTTAGGGTTACCAAAATGCTTTGAAGATGAACCAAGTTTGTTCTCCTCCATTCATGGCCCTATCCTCAAGAAGAAGAAGGAGAAGTTGTTGCCTCTCAACCAAGGGAAGTAGAGGAAGGGGAGCATGGAGAAGAGGAACGTGAAGAAGAAGAAGAAGAGGGAGATAAAGAAGAAGAGGATAAAGAAAGTGAAAATGATGATTAGACTTTAGGATTCTTGTTTGCTATCACACTGTACTTGTGTTTATTTAATCAATGAAATTGTTATTGATTTGTTTTTAATGAAATTGCTTTTGGTTTCTCATTAATTTTATTGCATTCAATTGCATGTTTTCTTTTTTTGCCTTTGTCAAAGGGGGAGAAAAACTTGAAAATTGAATAAAAATTGAATAACTAATTACATTTGAATTGGAAAATTAAACAAAGACGTTGTAAATAATCAATTCAAATGAAGCTTCATTAAAGGGGAGAATATTGAATATTTTTTACACTTTTAAATTCAATTTAATTACCGAAGTCAAAAAGGGGGAGATTGTTAACCAAACCCTCCTATTTTTTATCTTAAGAAAACAAATTGAATTTAACTAACACTTGGACCAAGTTACATTTTTCAGGAAGTTAGAAACCATGACAAGTTTGATTGGACCACCTATAAGCCTAACCAGACCATTGATGACCAAATGAGCCAAAAGACACAGAGGGTTTCACGGTGTAGAGTACTTCCAAAATCTCATCGTACCACATTAAGTCTGACCAGATCACATGTCATACGGACCGAACCTTTGAATGAGAAAAGATCCAAAATACACAGAAGGATTCACGGTCAGAAGTACTCCCACTTTCTCAGAGTACCACAGAAGTTCGAGTAGACTTCAAGAAATTCTGGCCGGATAGTGAAGCCAATTTTCTCCAAGTTATCGAGCAGGGTTCCCGACCAAGGGTACGCCTAAAAATTGGATGGACCAAAGATAGTTCGATCAGACCTGATGCAAGTCCGACCGAACTATTTAAAAATTACATAAGTTAGAAGCCGTTGCATCTCCACTCAATAAGTGGAAGCCACATGAACCAACCAATGGAAGAGCATTAAGCAGAATTTCAATTACTTCGACCAGACCAAGCAAAATCCTATCGGCATCACTTATTTCTTACCAGACCCTGATGAGTCCGACCATGAAATTGCTCTGGAAGAGAAATCAATGGAAGACAAGAATCAAACATATTGGTCCCAACATCAAATGGCTATTTCTTAGCTTGAAGGCTATAAAAACCATAAGTAACTTCATTTTCAAGTAATATTGTGATTGTAATAGCCTACTTTAACATATTTCTTTCCTTTGCATCAAAATCACTTTTTGTATTAATTGAGTGTTGGGTGTGAGCATTAAACACCATCTTAAGTTTGAGTGTAAGCTTGGAAATACTTAGGTTGTGAGAGTGAGCCTAGAAAAACTCTTGTAAGGTTTGTGAGGAGTAATCTCAAACCATTGTATTAGTTTGGTGTGAGCTAGAGAAAATACGAAGTTAGAGTTAAGCTTGTAAAAACTCAAAGCTAGTGAAACCTTAACAAGTTGTTAAGGAAGTGGATGTAGGATCAAGGTAAATCCAAACCACTATAAATCTTTGTGTTCATTATTTCATCTTCTACTTAATCTTCTCGTACATCTTCTACATTTCTTATCTTTTTTTATTTTGAATTTGCCATCATCTTTTAAACCAAACCAATTCACCCCCTCTTGGTTGCTATCTTGGGACAACAATCAATTAGTATCTTTAACATTTTTCAATTGATTTTGGTATATCCTAATCAATTAATATTTTTATTTATTTATTTATTTTACTAAGTATACAGCTAAGACTCATCTCAATTTTATTTTAAAAGTGCATCCTTGTTTCACTTTCTGAATGTTGATTGACTATTTTTGTTAATTTAATTTCTTGCATAAAGTTAATCACCAACATTGATTTTGATCTTGTTTTTATGTCTAAAGTTTCCTCATTTCTCATAACCTCTATTTGGTGCTTGATTTCACTTCATCTCTCCACCTCTCTCTTTGAACTTTGGCAAAGGGGGAGAAAATATGATGAATTTCAAAATCATCCTTGCAATATTGCAAATGGATAGAGGGAGTTTAAAATTTTGTTATAATTTATTCTGTTTTTATTTGAAAGAAAATTATAATATATTTGTGTTGATTATTTTTATTTCAAATTCAATTTGATTGCCAAAATAAAAAAAGGGGGAGATCGTTGACCTAAGTTTAGGTCAATCTTAATTTTGATCTTGACAATCAAATTGAAATGCTCTAATGACTTCATTGAGTGTCTCTATGGCAAGCAAGCAACTTAGAATGAGATGAAACGCAGGAAAATTGAAGATTCTCTAAGTGCTAAAAATCTGCCTTTAAATGATTATGTGACCACACAACTGGTTGTGCGACAGCACAACTGGTTGCAGGATTGCACAACTGGTTGCGCTGCTGCACAATTGCCTACCCAACCTTTAAACCTAGTTTGATAGAAAGGTTCACAGTGGCGTGGACTGGTGGAAGTCTCGATGCAAGAAGTAACCTCTCATCGCTATTTAAAGTCGTGCGACTGCGAGATTCATATAGCCGTTGGAGGGCTTCAATGGCTAGTTAGTGAACCAATAAGAAGATGTCATGTGTCAAGTATTTGTCAAAGATATGAATTGTGCAACCACACAAATGGTTATGCGACCGCACAAATAGTCTGGCACATAAATCTAAGAAGATTTTATGGTTGTTGGCGTTGGACTTTTCTATCCACTTCGCCAATGGGTAGAATTTGTTTGAGGCCTATAAATATCACCTCAAACAAGTCTTATAGTAATAGATTATGTACCAATATTATCCAAACTCTTGCAATTTGTTTTTCTTAAGTTTTCATCTTTTATCTCTTCATGAAAGGTTGAGAGTTAGCCATTAAAACTCCATTGTAAGGTTAGGTGTGAGCCATAAACACTTGTTGGGTTTAAGAGTTAGCCTAGAAAAACTCTTGTAAGGGGTTTGAGTGTTAGTCCTAGGAAAATACTTGTAGATTTGGGTGTGAGCTTGTGAAAACACCAAGTTGGGAGTGAACTTGCAAAACTCCAAGAATAGTGAAATACCCAATTGAGGTTGGAGAGTGGATATAGGGATTGTTGCCCGAACTACTATAAATTATTTGTGTTTATTCTTCTCTACTCTACTTCTCTCTTGCTTTGCTTGATCTTAAAATTTTAATTTACCATCACTTCTTCAATTAACCAATTCACCCTTCCCCCCTCTTGGTTGTCATCTTGGAACAACATTTACCAAATAATTTCTAAAAAAATAATTTTTTAAACTAATTTCTCTAAGAAATAATTTATTCTAAAAATTATTTAATCAATAAATTAATCATTCAATCAAATAATTTATTTATTCAAAAAATTATTATTCTAATAAATAATTTACTAAATATAAAAATAAATTATTCCACTAAATAGTTCATAAAAAATATTTACTCTAATATTTCTCTAAAACATAAATCAATCGATCAAATAATTTTTAAAAATTTATTTTAAAAATTATTTAATCAATCAAATAAATAATTTAATCTAAAAATAAAATTATTTATTCAATCTAAAAATAAATTATTCAATCTAATAATTTCTAAAAATTATTCTACCAAATAATTTCTAAAAGAATTAAATATTATTTATCCAATAAAAATATAATATTTGTTCTTAAAATTATTATTAATCACAAAAATATAAATAAATACATACGCAAAATATATATATATACCTTCAATCAAAATGAAAGAGAAGAAAAGAGAAAGAGGGGGAAGAGGAAGTAGAGAAAGAAAAAAAAAAGAGAGGAGAAAGAAGAAAAAAAAAAGGAAGAAAGAAAAAAATGAAAAAGAAAAAAGAAAAGAGAAGAAAAAAGAAGGAAGAAAGAAAAAGGAAAAAGAGAGAAAGAAGAAGAAAGAAATGAAGAGAATACATGTTGAAGAGAATAAATATTAAATCTAGTTTCGTTGCTAAAAATACGAGGCTTAAATTTTAAAATTTATTATTAGTGAGAAAATTAACGACAAAATTATATTCCATCACTAAAATCTCGCACAAACCCCACCTATATTTTTTAAATAGTTAAAATTAGCGACGGAATTAGAGACGATATTATATTTCGTCGCTAAAGGTACACTAAAACAACCCATTTTTAAAAATATTTGGAATTAGAAATGGCGCCCATGTATTTAAAATATTTAAAAATTAGACACGGAATAGTTTCGTCGCTAATTTGGATAAAAGTAGTAACAAATATTAGCGACAGATTTTAATTTCGTTGTTAAATAACGACGAAAATAAGTTTTGATGCTATTTTTATTTATTAGAAATTATTTTTAATGACGGATATTTAATACCGTCGCTAAATTCAAGGCACCAATGGTTGGTGCCAGATTTAGCGACCAATTTTTTATGTTGCTAATCTATCGCTCATCCGTCGCTAACAATTTTTTGTTGCTAATCTGTCGCTAATTTTCATTGCAAATTTGCATTTTTCTTATAGTGAATGTACTTTAAAAAAATACTACAATTCACAAAAAATAATAGTTTTATGCTCAACCAATGCTCACATCATATTCTTTTTGATAATGCATAAATTTCATAATTAATCTGTAATACCCTTATACCCTATATACTATAATACACACACCCAATATATATAAAATACATGTATACAGTATAAAAATATCACAATCTGGTTTAATAAAAATTTTCATATTTCCTCAAAACAGTTATACATATACATAAATAAATATATATATATATCAAAATGCATAAAAACCTCACATTACACAATTATTCAAAACATTCATTATAATTTACAATATATATACTCTAAAAAATATAATATAATATATAATATCAAAATGTACTATAATATAAAATATATTCAGGCTGGCAAAATGGCTATGATCTTAATGTAGGAAAAACACTTCAAGCTCAACAAATGCAAGCCTAGACCTGACCTGGTCTAGTAGAACTCTCTGGCTCTACCGGATCACCCATGTCACATACGAGATGAATTACAATCGTGCTAAGCTAAAAAGCTAGTAGTACAAACTTTGATAATAATAAAACTATAAAAACAATGTCAATGCAAAATACTTATATGCTATGTCATAATGTGGCATCCAAGCTCACCTTTAAAATATATTCTTTCATCATTTAATAATTCACACAAACAAATACACAAGCATGGGCCCAAACAACTAATATATTATTCAAATTTCAGAGTTACTGTTTTGGTCTATAATAATATCAAATGTCTAGCCTTGAAGGCAAATCAAGTAATACTCAAAAGCTAGCCCCGAAGGCAAATCATATCACAGTGATGCCAAGCATCTAGCCCCAAAGGCAAATAATGAGGATAATCTCATAGGCATGCCGCCAAACTCAAAACTCTAGAAATTGAATAACATACTAGGCACACAATTATTTCATATTTTTCAACATCAATTTTCCATTTTTCTCATTCATATCAACGCCATTTTATTTCAATTTATCACAATGTAGGATATTCCATAACAAAATCATTCTACCCAAACACTTTGGGTCATTTTCACATTTTGCACATAATTCACATTTTATTCAATCTAGCCATTAACAATGGCTTTTCATAATGCATATAATGCACGCATAAAAGTTTACATATCGTAGTTCAATATTCATGAATATTCATTGTATCAAGTAGCTTAACACATTTTTCATCTAAACTGTGTTAAGCCTAATTTAATGCCAACATATCTAAATTATCAAAAGTTTATACTTACCTTAGAAAGTACTCCAAAACAAGCTTCAAAACTCCCTCCAACCTTCTCTTCCAAGTTTCCCTTTAACATAAGGGCTGGGCCAATTACTACCTCTCAATGCCTATACCAAATATGATAATAAATAATCATTTAAGCTGGAATTACAAATGAAAGACAAAGAAAAGAGCTATTTTGGGTAATTTCCTCAATTAACACACCCAATAATACCGGCGTGTTAATGACCGTGTCATTAATCTACTCTTACAGAAGTTTTGACACGTCCAATGATATGTGCATGTCACTGCCCATGTCATTACTCTTGTATTACAGAAACTTTGACAAGCCTAACAATATAGGCGTGTTACTGGCCGTATTAATTATTTTGCATTACAGTAGCTATGACACGCTCCGAGACATGGCCGTGTTACTGTTCATGTCATCAATGTTAAAACTCAGCACTGTTGACAAGCCCAACGACATGGTTATGTCAGGCAAAATTCCTGCATTTCGTACACTCAACCATTTCAACACAACCACTTTCAAACTCAACTAAAATTCAACCATTTCTTCAATTCGATCTTAAAATCATTATTAACTATTCAAAACAACTTCATACATACCCAAATAAGTTATTTTAAACATGCTAATACACACTCCCAAAATCCACATATCATACTTTTCCATAGAATTCCAAAGAACTTGCAAAATTGATAAAGAAACTTACCAATTGATGAAGAATCCTTAAAAACTCCACTTGAATCCTTGAAATTCTTTCAATCCTTAGTGTATGGAAGAAGAAAGAAGCTCCTCTTACTCTCTCTCTCTCTCTCTAGCTCACGTTCAAAGAAGAAGAAAGGAAAAGAAACACCTCTTTCTTTTCAATCCATCCTTAAATATATATATTATAATATAATAAGTCACTATCCACCTATTTCTTTATTATTATTATTCATTAAAAATCAGCTTTCCCTATAAATAATTATACATAATATATATGTGATGCATATCTTAGATATATGTTTATCTCTTGTGTATGTCATGTTTACTTCAAATATTTTTCAAATATAAATTCTACTTTATCACTTAAAATCATTTAATTTTTCATTTAAATCATTTATTTAATTTATCCAATTTAATTTTAATTTATTTTATTTAATTTTTAAAAATTAGGGATGTTACAATTCTCTCCCCCTAAATAATTTCATCCTCGAAATTTCCTGCTATTAATTCAGGAACAACTGGGGACATTGACAAGATATGAGATGGGTCTAACCTGTATCTCCGAAGCATAAAGACATGGAAGACATTATGTATCCGGTCTAACTCAGGCAGTAGAGCCAACATGTAAACCATTGGACCAACTCTCCGAAATCTCATATGGTCTTATGAAATGAGGACTCAACTTCCCTTTGCGACCAAGTCTCTAAATCTTCTTCCACGGAGACACCTTCAGGAATACTTTTTCTCCTACACTGAACTCTATATCCTTCCTCTTTAAATTTATATAGGATTTCTGTCGGTCTGAAGCTGCTTTTTAGGTGACTCTGAATCAATTTCACTTTCTCTTCTGCTTCCTTAATCAAATCAGGACCAACCAGTTTACCTTCTCCAACTTCATCCCAACACAAAGGTGTCCTGCATCTTTTGCCATACAAGGCCTCATAAGGTGCCATCCCAATACTGGATTGATGACTGTTGTTATATGCAAACTTAATCAGTGGCAAGAATCTGTCCCAACTCCCTGTGAAATCATTGATACAACTCCTTAACATATCCTCTAGAATCTGTATCACTCTCTCTGATTGCTCATCTATCTGAGAATGGAAAGCAGTACTAAAATGCAATCGAAAACCCAATGCATACTACAAACTCCTCTAAAATCTCGATATAAACCGGGGATCTCGGTCTAACACCAAAGATACTGAGATTTTATGTAACCTTACTATCTCACTAATATACAACTCAACCAAACTTTTAAGTGAGTAATCCTTCTGAACTGGAAGAAAATAAGCTGTCTTCATCATTCGATCAACAATAACCCAAATTGCATCATGCTTCTTCTGGGTCAAAGGCGGTCCAGTCACAAATTCCATCGTCATTCGCTCCCATTTCCACTCTGATATTGATAGTGGCTAAAGGAATTTGGTGTTCAACCTTCACTCTCTGGCAAGTGAGACATCTGGACATAAATTTTGTTATGTCCCTCTTTATACCTGACTACTAGTGATACTACTTCAAATCTTGATACATGTTGGAACTACCAGGGGGCATAGCATAAACTAATTGATGTGCTTCCTCTAATATCATCCTCTTCAATCTTGCATCATCAAGAATACATAGTCTATCTTTATACCATAGACTTCCATCATCTCTCACATGAAAAGTCTTGACTCTCCCCCTTTTAGCAATCTAACACAATCTTTTGAAGCTTCTCATCTTCCTATTGGACTTTCCTAACCTGATCCAACAACACTGGATTCAATTATAACTAAGCCATCAATGCAACATCATCACAAGACTCAAATATGGCATGCAACACTCTCAACTCAACAAGCAACAAGAGGGAATAAGCAGTCAAACCTGCCAAAGATTTTTGACTCAAGGCATCAGCAACAATATTTGCCTTGCCAGGATGATAATCAATCAAATAGTCATAGTCTTTAATCAACTCTAACCATCATCTCTGTCGAAGATTAAACTCTCTCTGAATACCTAGATACTTTAAACTCTCATCATCAGTATAAATGAAACACTTCTCCCCATACAACTAATGCCGCCAAACCTTCAATGCAAAAACTATGGCTGCTAACTCCAAATCATGGGTCGGGTAATTCAGCTCATGTGGCTTTAACTATCGAGATGCATAAGAAATGACTCTACCCTCTTGCATCAGAACACAACCTAAACCACTATGTGAAGCATCACTGTATATCAAATATGGTTACCTTCCACAGGCAGGGTAAGTAGCTATCATAGAAAAACCCTTTACAAATAGACGATAATAGCTTGCCAAATCGAAAAAACTTCTAACCTCTGTCACAGTCTTTGGTAGACTCCAATTTAAGATAGCTTAAACTTTACTCGGATCAACTCTAATATCCTCCGCCGATACCACATGACAGAAAAAAGTTACCTGATCGAGCTAGAACTCACACTTAGATTAGCATACAACTGCTTTTCTCTCAATGTTTGCAATACAATCCATACATGCCTGACATAATCCTCTTCATTACACGAATACACTAGAATATCATCAATGAAGACCACCACAAACTAATCTAAGTATGGTCTAAACACCCTATTCATCAAATCCATAAATGATGCTGGTGCATTTGTCAATCCAAAAGGCATCACCAAAAACTCATAATGCCCATACCACATGTGAAAAGCTATCTTGGGTACATCTACATCTCTAAGTCTCAACTGATGGTATCCTGATCTCAGATCAATCTTAGAGAATAATGTTGCTCCCTTCAACTAATCAAAGAGATCATCAATCTGAGATAATGGATACTTGTTCTTGATGGTCACCTTATTCAACTGTCTGTAATTAATACATAATCTCAAAGTGTCATCCTTCTTCTTCACAAATAAAACAAGTGCTCTCCATGGAGACACACTAGGATGAATAAATCCTTTATTAAGTAACTCTTGCAACTGCACCTTTAACTCTGCAGGTGCCATTTGATAAGGGGCAATAGAGATGGGAGTGGTACCAGAAAATAAATCAATATCAAACTCCACATCTCTCTCAGGAGGTACCATTGGTAACTCATCAGAGAAAATAGCTGGAAACTCGGAAACTATAGATATACTGTCAGGCTGGAGCCCCACTGCTCTGGTAACTACAACATGAAAAAGATATGCCTCACATCCCTTCCAAATCATCCTCCTAGCTGATACAACTGAAATAAACATGGATAAAAGGTATCTCTGCTCACCAGATACCACCACATCTCTACCACCATGTGTTCTCAGGATAACACATTTTTGCTAACAGTCTACCATAGCCCCATGCCTGGATAACCAATCCATGCCCAGAATCAAATCATACTCCCTAAAAGGCTTCTCAGTTAGGTCACCCAGAAACTCATCATCTTGAACAACAACTAGACTATCTCAGTGCACCCTGCTAACCACAACACTATGCCCTAAAAGATTTGTAACAAAAACATCAAATCCTAGGGACCCAGAATGCAAATCACTCACATGTAGTATAGATGCAGTAATGTATAAATGAGTCGACCTAGGGTCTATTAATGCAAGAATTGAAGTACCAAATAAAGTAAAAGTACTTACTATAACAGCTGAAGCATCTGGCTGCCTCTGGATCACATAAACCCATTTTGATGGCCTTGCATTCTCTGGTCTACTTTCTGCTGTAGAACCTCCTCTTTGATCAAATTGATTGATATTATCCATTTTACATGCAATAATTAAAATAAAGAATCATTATATTAAAATCAAAGCAATTTTCAAACAAAATAAATAAACGAACACCCATCAGAGGATGGAAACGTGTCCTTACATCATCCAATGTCTAAAACTAAATAAGACACTCACCAAAAGGCAGAAATGCGTCCTTTACATTAATCCCAAAATATAAAAATAATTTAAATTACATAAAAATTAATTAATGAGGTACCCAATCATGGAAATATACCTCTTACTATTTTAATAAACAGATAATAACTAAAAAAATATTCATCCATGATAAATTGAAAAAACCAAACATTAAAAATAAATAAATCAATCATCAAAACATATAATAAATTACATAATCAAATCTAAAATTAAATAAAGCAAATAAATATATAAATTTAGGGTTTAAATCTTAAATTAAGGTTTCTTGAGGGAAATTAGGGTTTAGAGAGTTTTGGTTTAAAACTTAAGATTGTATGGTTTTGGAAGTTTTATGAAAATAATATTTGAGGTCTAGGATTTAAATAAACAAGATTGAAACTTATGAAAAATAGGATTAAAACTTAGATATTTGAAAAGAAAGAGCTACTATGATGATTAAGTAGACAAGAATAACATTATTATTATTATTTAAAACTTCTAGCTACTGCGTCTTTTGGATAAAAAAGAATTAATTAGGATTTTAGGGTTTGAGTAAACTAGGGTTTTGGATGTTTAATTTAGATGAATATATGAGATATGTTGGTTTAAAAAAAATTGCTACTGAAGACTTAATCTATTATAAGTCATTAAATATATTAATAATGAAACTTATTGCTGTAATTTTAAAATGAGAGAGATATAGAAAATAAAATCTCTATTGAAGGCTCCACCAATAATTAAATGTTGGATGTAAAGTATTTGCTTGCACCAAATTTGTTCTTCTTGGTTGGAAGGAAATCAAGATAGTGGGAGATTGCTACTGCCTTGATGGTGTTTGATGTTTATTGTTCTTTGGTTGATAATGATTTAAAATTAATTTGTTGCTCCGTTGCTCTCTGCCTCTTCTTTTGTTTTTATGTTTCTGCCCAAAAAAAAGAAAAAAAGCAAAACTCCAATCGCTACTGCCTCCCCAAAATTTCAGTCCGAGACCTTCCTCCCTTCCTTATTTTTTTAATGTTGTATTTATAAGAAAAAAAAAAAAAAACTAATACTAATTGGTTAAGGAAATAAAATTGTTTAAGGAAATAAAATTATTTAGGAAATAAAACTTTAAAACCGAGTAAAACACTAATTCATCAAAAATTGGGCACGGGCCCAGGCTGGTGAGGAATAGGCTGCTGGGGTGCAATTTCGCTGGGCGAACTGGCTGCTGGGGCGAGAATTGCACTAGCAAAAATTGCTGAGGGGCAGCAATTCGCCGTAGGCCACGCCTATAGTGAATTGGCCTGCAGCAGGCCAATTGTTGCCTGCCTTGCGTCGCTCGTCGATTCGTCCGATTTTTAATTTTTTACTTTTTATTTTATTTTTATTAAAAACAAATATTATTATATTATTAAAAACAAAAAATAAATAAAATAAATATTATATTATTAAAATAAATAGTAAATATTAAAAGAAATAAATAATAAATATTTAAATAAATAATAAATACCACAAAAATTATTTTGGACTGTTTTAAAAATATCAGACTTGACTGGGTAAAAAATTAAGGGTCTACAGTTTGTCCTCTGCTTGAACGATCTGAGACTTTTAGTAGAAGAGAGTGAAAAGCAACATGATTAGGATGGGTTCTTGACCCGAAAAGAGTTCTGAATTCGAGACTGGGTACTTGGACCGGAAAAAGATTTGGGTACTTGGATTCGAGATTGGATACTTGGACCCGAGCCTGAATTTGACTGACCTTTTATTAGTTAAGAATTCTGGCTTAACTGGTTGTTCCATTCTTTAATGGATTGTGGGTCTTTACCCACCAAAAATGGATCTTTATCCATTGGAGTTCGAGTCTTTATCCACCAAAAATGGATCTTTGTCCATTGGAGTTTGGGTCTTTACCCTTGAAACATGGATCTTTATCCATTAGAGATTGGGTCTTTACCCTTGAAACATGGATCTTTATCCATTGGAGATCGAGTTTTTACCCTTGAAACATGGATCTTTATCCTTGAAACATGGATCTTTATCCATTGGAGATCAGGTCTTTACCCTTGAAACATGGATCTTTATCCATTGGAGATCGGGTCTTTACCCTTGAAACATGGATCTTTATCCATTGGAGATCGGGTCTTTACCCTGGCTTCAGCTCTTTTAGCTGGATAGATCTTTTGTCTTTTACATCTTCATTCTTTTGAGAGTTCTAATTTTCTTCTTTTTCCATTCTCTTTGTTCTTCCTTTGCAGTTTTGCTAAAAATTCAGCCATTTTTTTTAGCTAGCCGTTATACCTTCTCCTTGCCTCCTGCATGGCAAAATATTGAAAGTGAGTCTCAAAATATTTTGTACATAACTCAAAAAATTGAAAGGAGAAACTTTGCTCCCTGTGTAGGCTTAAAACCATGATTTTTTCTATCCGAGCTTTGGTTGATGTTTGTAGATTATCTAGTTCTTCGAACAAGCATGCATTTCTTCTTTCTTTTGCAAAATTACTAGAGCTTCCACACGTAATGGGCTTTCCATGCCCCCTGATTCCATATCCACTTTATGGTTGCTTCATGGAGTATTGTTGTTTACTTTTGACAAAGAAAATACAGTGTGATATGCTCATGTGTGCACGATATGCCTGGATAATACTTACAGTGGTTTCATTAACTCACAGATTGAGATTATCAGCTGAAATGTTCTCACAGATTTCTTCTAGATGCTTGTTCAGGTCTTGCACTGGAATGGCAGAAGGCTTTGCTTTTATGACTTTTATCTTAAAGATGTTGAAAACATGAATAATGGAGGCCCAAGGTAGCAGAGATACATCCATTTCACATTATGATTCAGTATGTCAATTGGTAGCTTCTTCATAACCTCGCCAATAATCATTTTCTTTTCCCAATGTGTCCTTCAAGGTTCGATGATTAGACATACTTCCCTTCACTTGAAGGCTTTGTATTTTTTTTTTGAATTTTGATTTTGAAATCAAATGTTGGCTTTGCCAAATCAATGTCAAATTTGATTTTGAAATCAGGACTCAATTTTCAAATTTAACATATCTATAAGATGACAACCCTAGTTACCATACTAAAGTCAGGAATAATTTCTATTTAAGCAAGAATTGTTGCACGTCAGATAGGCACATACACATTACTTGGCCAAATGTCTCATTGAGTTTGAATATTGTCTATCTCATATGCATGCTTATTCAAACTATCTCCACTAATAGACTCTACCTATCAAGAGAGATCAACAGGTCTTTGATAGGCCTGAAATAGGGTCTATAAGGGACACGGGTTAAATGAAAACCATTTTGAGATCGAAGCTGATGTGATAATGTTGACAAACCTTCACACTATGATTTTCTATTGGAGCCATAGGCAGCTGGAAACATAAAAAGATAGAGCTTTGAACATTCTTCTTTCTTTTAGACGTTAATCTAGATCTCGATTGGGACAGTTTTTGCCTTTGTAAAAAGTTTGGTACCCAAATTTATTTCTTTTCTTCTTTTCTTCTTTTCCCTTTTCTTTCTCTTTATTTTTCTTACTCTTCCCTTTCTTTGAACATTTTATCATTTTGTCCTTCTTCTTTGTAGGATTGTTAAGTACAGGACTTTTAAAAGCTAGATGGTCTTTCCCTTTTTTCTCTGATTTTGATTGAATCTTTGGTTGGGTTGGATAAATTCAAGTCAAACTGTCCTTATAAACTAAATGGAAGCCTTTTAGCTGGACTGATCTTTTCTGAACCATTTTGGATTTTATTTTATTTTTATTTTTTCATTTTCTTTCTTCTTTCTTCTCTTTTTCTCCTTTTTTTATTTTTTTATTTTTTTATTTTCTTTTTTTTGGTCCTAGCTCCAAAAGAGTTGTCTTGTTTGTACCAACTTGTATTTCTGGTAATGGATGAGTGGAGTGGTATTAATCTACTTCAGTCCTGACTTTATTTGTAATATTTAGTCTAATTCAGGTGAACTTCAACTACCCTTATGGTCTTGAGAACTTCAACTATCCTCATAGTCTTGACTATTCATTCCTTTCTTTGATCTTCTTGCCTCTTCACCTTAGTGATCATAAGACTTGTCAAAAGTGTAACAACAGCTCAGGGTGGGTCATCAGGCTTATAAGTCAATAAAGAGAAAGTTGAAATCTTATGAAGGCTCAAAGGGACAACTAGGGATTGATATTTAATTGGGTGGATACTAGTTGTTGGCTAACCAAATAATGCCTAGATCATCGCTCCCTTAAATAAGCAGGGTTCAATTTTGCCTTGAAAGTTTGTCAAAGCATGTTCTAAGACTGACTAGACAAAGGTAATTATGTAGGAGCCCTCTCTAAGTAAGCATACACAATTCAAGGCTATAGAACAATTCCCTCACCTAGTAAAGTCATTCTAATGAAAATGCACAGATATACTAATTTATGAATATCAAGCTAAATTCGTCATCGGTTGGACACCAAAATGAACAAAGACCAACAAAAATTTTAACAAAAATAATTTATTTCAAACAATCTTAAAAAAAGAAAACATAATTGTTCCAAATAAGTACTAAAGAAAAAATAAAAAGAGCAACACTTCAAGCTAGGAGAGGCTCATTGAGTTGGAGTCAAAGATACTTCATTTATTTAGACATATCAAGGGCAAGAATTTTTTCCATCATCAAGGATCATTGCTTCATCATCCATAGTTAGTCCAAGCTTTCTTAGTAGCATATCCTCTTTAGTAGCTTCTCTATCCATATCATGACAAGATGACAAGATAAAACTCTTCATGAATGTTGCAAGCGGTGGCGCCCTTCCAAATTTAGGTAGAGGATTATTCTTAGTGTTGGGTTTATCAGGCTCTGGCAGCTTTCCATTATCAATCAAATCTTGGATTTCATGCCTTAATCAAACACATTTATCTATCTTGTGCCCTTGAGTCTGATGAAATTGACAAAAAACTTTGGTATCAAAGTTTGGAGGTAGAGGATTCGGCAAGGGTTGAGGAGCTAATGGTTGTAGCAAATCCATCTTCATTAGATTCTCTAACATTTTCGACAAAGATTTCCCCGAGTCTAAAAATTAATGCTTCTATGCTGGTTCAGTTACTGCATTTTTCACCCTTATTGTTCCAGTTAGACAGCACATGGTTCGACTAGTCTTATAGAATAGGGATTGATCCCTCATTTTTCATTCGATCTCTATCAGTAGATATGTTCCTTGTTAATGTTTCCTTTTCCTTCTTCTTTACGTCAATAGGAGATGCCACGTTAGCATTGTTGGTGATCTCCAAAATCTGAATCAACTGGGTCCTCATAATTTCAACCAATTGATCTCGTAGCTCGGCCATCCTAGCTTTGACAACTTCGTCAAATATATCCCTTAGCTGGTTTGCATCCATCCTTCCAATGAAGCACTTGAATCAAAACCAATGTTGTAGGTGGTATCGTTGTATGCTCTTAAATTGCCATACTCCAGGTCTGTGAGCCAGAAAGGATTAATGATATATAATGCTGCATGTATGCACAAACAATAAATAAAGAAAGATAATTAGGACATTCCTTCCAACCTTATAACTTCTACACACAAATGGTGAGTCTCTTTTTCTAGGTATATGGTTAACAAAATACCAACATGGGATATTTTATTTTCAAATAATTCCCTCAAACGTTTCAACCAATAGTTATATTTTCAAACATGAAAATCAGTTCATGATAATTTTCGTTAATTAGGTTTTAATCCATCCAATCAACAAAAACAGATTTTATGCTATATTGGATTAAAACTAAATTAAGAGGTCTATTATAAATAGATTTCTCACTTGAAAAAGTAACTAATGATTCATGTCAAAAATAAACCTATGATTAATAATTCTTAGCATAAACTAGGCTCATAATTGGTATTTGGTATTTCGTAATTGACCTAAATAATTTGTAACCTCTTTGTAAGAAAAGGTTGAATGAAATGCAAAAATAGTTTTGTTTGACAAACCCATTGTAAAATGATTTTTAGAAAAAATGGATTTTTGAATTTGTATTTGAGTCATGAGAAAAGAATTTTTGATTTGTTTTTAGAAAAGTTTTATGTCCAAAGACCATCTTAAAAGTTTTGAAAATAGTTTTGGTCTTTTGAATTTAGAGAAAAAAATTATTTGAGCTCACAATGTAATTAGGTCATATTAGAAAAAGAACAAACCAAATAAGCCATGATTTAAACCAAGATAAATTAACCATAGTCAAACAACAAGCATTTGGGGTAAAAACCTAAGGAAAGTAATTAGGCCAATTACATGAGCTTTAGTCTTTGGGTTAAAAGGCTTAGGTTCCTATAGCAAATATATATCAAAAGGTACAAGGCTATGAGTCATTATGCCATGCTCGATCTCCATACCTTGAGTGAAAGTATGGTATCTCTTACATAACACAACACGGGTAATGCGGGCGTCGTAAATCACACACACGATGCAATCTAAATGATGCAATGGATAATATCATGATAAGAAAGAATAAAATAATATAAAGACTAATGAAATTAACTTCTCTTATCCCCAGTGGAGTCGCCACAGTGAACGTAAATTTTTGCCCCCACTCCTGGTGGAATGGTTCTTGCGACTTTGGCACTGTTAGCCTCAGGGCCTTAGAGAACACAAGCCTTAACCCGGAGAAAATGGAGTTGCCACCCGAACGGGATGGAAAAAAGAAAGGGGTGGATGACTCAATTCCTAAGGAATCCTCAACTCCTTAATGGGTTCGAAAAGTTAGGTACGTGTGGGGAAGGTGAGAAATGGCCTAGCACCCCCACAACACCTGGTTCATTGGAACCAGCTCCTTTTCAGGTCTTAATATTATAAAATTCTTAAATATAATGATATTATCCATATTACATGCAACAATTAAAATAAAGCATTATTATATTAAAATCAAAGAAATATTCAAACAAAATAAATAAATGGACACTCATTCGAGGATGAAAATGTGTCCTTACATCGTCCAATGTCTAAAACTAAAAAGAACACCTACTAAAAAGTGGAAATGTGTCCTTTACATTAATCCCAAAATATAAAAATAATTTAAATTACATAAAAATTAATTGATGAGGTACCCAATCAAGGAAACATACCTCTTACAATTTTAATAAACAAATAATAACTAAAAAAATATTCATCCATGATAAATTAAATAAACCAAACATCAAAATTAAATAAATCAATCATCAAAACATATAATAAATTACATAATCAAATCTAAAATTAAATAAAGCAAATAAATATATAAATTTAGGGTTTAAATCTTAAAATAAGATTTCTTGAGGGAAATTAGAGTTTAGAGAGTTTTTTATTTAAAACTTAAGATTGTATGGTTTTGGAAGTTTTATGAAAATAATATTTGAGGTCTAGGATTTAAATAAACAAGATTGAAACTTATGAAAATAAGATTAAAACTTAGATATTTGAAAAGAAAGAGCTACTATGATAATTAAGTAGACAAGAATAACATTATTATTATTTAAGAGCTTCTAGCTATTGTGTCTTTTAGATAAAAAAGAATTAATTAGGATTTTAGGGTTTGAGTAAACTAGGGTTTTGGATGTTTAATTTAGATGAATATATGAGATATGTTGGTTTTAAAAAAATTGCTACTGAAGACTTAATCAATTATAAGTCATTAAATATATTAATAATGAAACTTATTAGTGTAATTTTAAAACGAGAGAGATATAGAAAACAAAACCTCCATTGAAGGCTCCACCAATAATTAAATGTTTGATGTAAAGTATTTGCTTGCACCAAATTTGTTCTTCTTGGTTGGAAGGAAATCAAGATAATGGGAGATTGTTACTGCCTTGATGGTATTTGATGTTTGTTGTTCTTTGGTTGATAATAATTTAAAATTAATTTGTTGCTTCGTTGTTCTCTGCCTCTTCTTTTGTTTTTATGCTTCTGCCAAAAAAAAAGAAAAAAACCAAAACTCCAATCGCTACTGCCTCCGCAAAATTTCAGTCCGAGTCCTTCCTTCCTTCCTTATTTTTTTTATGTGGTATTTATAAGAAAAAAATAAAAAAATATAATACTAATTGGTTAAGGAAATAAAATTGTTTAGGAAATAACATTGATTCATCAAAATTGGGTGCGGGCCCGGGCTGGCGAGGAACGGGCTGCTGGAGCGCAATTTCACTAGACGAAATTGCTGCTGGGGCGAGAATTACACTGGCAAAAATTACTGTGGGGCAGCAATTTACTGGCAAAAATTGCTGCAGGGCAGCAATTAGCCTGCGGCGAATTGGCCTGTGGCACGCCAAATCACCGCAGGCCACGCCTACGGTGAATTAGCCTGCAGCAGGTCAATTACTGCCTGTCGCGCATCGCTTTCCGATCAGTCTGATTTTTTATTTTTTATTTTTTATTTTATTTTTTTATTAAAAATAAATATTATTATATTCTTAAAAATAAATAATAGATAAAAATAAATAAATAAAATAAATATTTTATTATTAAAATAAATAGTAAATATTAAAAGAAATAAATAATAAATATTTAAATAAATAATAAATACCACAAAAATTATTTTTGACTGTTTTAAAAATATCGGACTGTATTGGGTCAAAAATTAAGAGTCTACAACCACCTCTGCCAAAACCTCTGCCACCATGACTCCCTCTGACACTAGGTCTAGAAATTACTATAACTGTCTGTCTGTCATCTGGTGACTTTGGACAATCTCTAAAAAAATAGTCTGGTGATCTACATCTGTAACATACTGCTAATGCACATGTCCTCCAGCAATGGTTAAGTTTGGGATGACTTGGTTGAAGAAAGAGAATTTAGGATTATGGAACATATGAACTTTTGAAATTATGAGTTTTAATTTTGCAATTTGGTTCCAAATGTGTTGTTTTGATGCATAAACAAGGATTTTAAAGTCAAGTGATGAATTTGGTTAAGTTTGGATAGAGGTTGGATGAAGTAGTGTTGAATTTAGGGTTTTGGAAAGGAATTTTTCAAATAATGGTGAATTGTTTTATTTCATGATATTAGTAATGGAAATAAGATTGGATTAATAATTGGAATAAGTTGGAATCAAGAACCTTCATTGGAGAAGGTTATGCCAATTTAGAGTTTTGTATAAAAGTGTGTATTTAATTAATGTGAATGATTGAAACATGTTATAATATATTTTTAATAATATAAATAAACTTAAAATATTAACTTAAATGGATTAAAATGGAATTTCAATGTTAAAGTAAGGAAAGGCTAAATTTTGAGATTTTGATTAGAGTGATGTTTAATTAGGGTTTAATGTTGGAAATGCCTTAAAATGTGATATTAAATGATTGTCTTTGATCACATTTTGAAAAGGCATTAAAGAGAGGTGAATTGCCCAACCCTAATGTTAAAGGGCAACTTGAAAGTGAATGTTTGTGAGAAATTTTTAGCTTGCATTTGAGAGCTTATTAGGGTATGTACAAACTCTTGATAAATAGAATATGATTGCATTACATTTGGCCTAACACATTTTGGATGAAAAATGTATTAAGCTACTTGATATATTGAACATTCATGAACATTGTGCTATGACATGTGAGTTGTTATGTATACATTATATGCATTATGAAAAGCCATTATAAATGGCTAAATTTAATAAAAATGTGAATTATGTGAAAATAACTCAAAATATTTGGGCAATGTGATTTTGATGTGAAATGGCATACATTGTGATGAAATGATGAAATATGATGAATTAAAGTGAATTGACATTGATATGAATGAGAAAATGAGGCAATGCTCCTAATTGATTATGAGAAAATGAAAAAAAGTTGATTAGGGAAAATATTAATTAATTGTGTGCCTAGTATGTTATTCAATTTCCAGAGTTCTCTGTTTGGCGGCATGCCTATGAGGTTATCCTCATTATTTTCCTTTGGAGCTAGACGTTATGCATTACTGATTTATGATTTGCCTTCAAGGCTAGATACTAGGCTTCGCTAATATATGATTTGTCTTCGGAGCTAGATACTTGGTGTCAATTTGGACCAAAATGGTAACTCTGAGATTTCAATAATGTATTAGTTTGTTTGGGCCGATGCTTGTGTATGTGTTTATGTGAATTATAAAAAGAAGAAAAATTATGTTATTTAATGGAATTGAATACCACATTGCGATATAGCATATAAAAGCATTATGCATTGGCATTGTTTTTAAGTTTTATTATTATCAAAGTTTGTACCACTAAGCTTTTAGCTTAGCGCGATTGTAATTCATTGCGCAGGTGACAGGGGTGATCCAGTTGAGCCAGAGAGTTCTTCTAGACCGGGTCGAATCTAGATTTAAGGTCGCTTGTTGTGTTGATTTTGGGTACATCAAGATCAGAGCCATTTGTCATCATGTATATATTTTATATTATAGTACATTTGATTTTATGTATATTATGTTATATTTTCAGAGTATACCTTGTAAATTATAAAGTATATATTCGATAAATTGCATAATGTGGATTTTATATGTGTTTATGATATATATATATATATATGTATATGTACAAATGTTTTGAGGAAATGTGGAGAAATTGAGATGTTGAGGTGGAAATGTGTGATTTGTTTTATTGAGAGTGTTTTTATGCAGATTGTGTAACTGTTAAAAATTTGGGATGTCCAAATTATAACCAAAACTCTGATAAATTTTTTCTAGAGATTTTCATGTAAAATACTTATTTTGGAACCTTTGATTTGTAAAAAATATTTTATTTGTTATTTAAATATACATTTTAAAGTATTTGAGATTTTAAACTGGAAATATGAAAATTTTTGGTAAACCAGGTTGTGATATTTTTATACTGTATATGTATATTTTACATATAATGGATGTATGTATTATACATATATAGAGTATAAGAGTTTTATAAAAATAAATTGAAAAAAAAATTATAGTTAATAATAAAATACTATCATTTTGCAAAATAGATATCTTAATTATATGTCATTAATATTAAGTTCTCATCCCACTATTACGATATGTAATTTAATAAATACATCAATGCACCTACAAAATCCTTACATGAATTCAAGTTGGAATTTCATTTCTTTACTCCAAAAAATATTATGTTTAATTAAGTCTACGTCATATATTTTTACCATTTCTATTTAATATAAAATTTAGTTTAAAATTCATTTATAAAATCTTTTACTATTTATTAACTGATATTTTTTAAAAATTAGATTGATATGTAATTATCTCATTATTTTTTCATATTATTATATTTTTATTAATTTTAATTAAAATTTACACAAAAATATTAATATCCTCACTGAAGTAGACTTATGCCACTCCACTCATCCATTATCAGGAACACAAGTTGGTACAAACATGACAACTCTTTTAGAGCTAAAATCTAAAAAAAGAAAAGAAAAGGAAGTCAAAGTCAAAAAAAGGAAAAAGAAAAAGGCAAAAAAATGAAAGAAAAAGGAAATGGAAAGAAAAATAAAAGAGAAGAAAAATAAAAGAAGAAGAGGGAAGAATAATAGGTTTTTAAACGTTTTGCAAAATCAAAGGTCATCATAATCAAATCCAGATTTCTACCAAGAAGATAAATTCTATCTTTTCATGAAGCAAGATTTCAAGTTCTGTTTTTCATGAAACAAGATAACAAAACTCCTAGAAAATAAAAGTGATGCTCAGAATTTAAGAATATCTCCAACAACATATGATTCTAGCAGAAAGTTTGTAGTGTGAAGGTTTCTAAATAATATTACATCAACTTCAATATAAAAATGACCTTCGCTTAACCCATATCCCTTATAGACCCCATTTCTAGTCTATTAAAGACCTGTTGATCTCTCTTGGTAGGTAGAGTCTATTAATATAAATTATTTGAATAAGCATGCATATGAGATAGACAATATTTAAACTCAATAAGACCTTTGGCCAAGTAATGTGTATATGTCTATCTAAAGTGTAACAATTCTTGTTTAAATAGAAATGATTCCCAAGTGCAGTTCGATAACTAGGGTTATGATGTTATAAATGTGTTAATTTGAAAAAGTCAAGTCCTGAGGTATATTTACACTAATTTGGCAAAGTCAACATTCAAAAATCAAAAATAAAAAAATTTAATTAAAAAATATTTTCTTATCATATGAGCCTCCAAGCTTAGGGAAGTACGCTGCACTATCAAACCTCAGAGGATATATTAGGCAAAAGTGGGATCACTTGCAAGGTCATGTCATGAAGAAGTTGGCAACCAAATGTGTTGAAATGGATGTCTCTCGTGTCTCTAACAATGCTGTTTGACCCCTACTACTCACGTTTTCATCTTGAAAATAAAGCCATATACGTGCAGTCTTTTGCTAATCTAATGCAAGATCTAAATGAGCATCTAGAATGAATCAATGGGAGAACTTCAGCTGATCACCTTAGTCTATGAGTCAATGGAACAACTGTAAGTATTATTCATACATATTATGCATATATGAGCATATCATAATGCTTTTTGTTGTCATGTATTTCCCATTCTTTGTCAAAATGAACAACAAAACACTACAAAATAAACATTGAAAAGCAGATATAGAATCAGGGGACAATAGAAGGGCCATTGCAAATGAAAGAAGAGATGTAAACTTGTGAAGGCATCCAGATAATATACAAACATCAATATGAGCATGCATGGGAACAAAATCATTGGTTTGAGCCTACAAAGGGGGCAAAGCTTCTCTTTTCAATTTTTGATTTTATGCATGTACAAAACATTTTTAGAATTTCAATATTTTTCCACGCAGGGGGCAAAGAGAGGATATGAGGACTAACTAAAAAATAGCGAAATTTTTTTGCAAAAAGAAAAATAAAAGAATAGAACAAGAAGAAAGTAAGAACCCCCAAAGAATGAAGATGCAAAAGATAAAAGATCAGTCCAGCTAGAAGAGTTGAAGTTAATGTAGGACAAATGTCCAAGGATGAAGATCAATTTCGAAGGGTCGAGAACCCAAATTCAATTTTGGATCGAGAATCCAATTCCAGTATTAGGCCAAGACCCAAAATCCAGTATTGGGTCGAGAATCCAAAATTTATTCTCGGGTCGAGAACCCAAATCTAGTCTTAGGGTCGAGAACCCAAAATCTAGTGTCGGGTTGAGAACTCAAATTCAGTCTCGGATCGAGAATCCAAATCCAGTCTCAGGTTAAGAATCCAAATTCAATCTCGGGTCCAGAACCCACCCCCATCCAAGGTCAGCTTAAAGTCACATTACTTTTCACTCTTTTCTACTGAAGTCTCAGGTCATTCAAGCAAGGGGAAAAATTGTAAACCCTTAAATTTGGGCCGAATTAAATTTAAGAAGCATATCCTTGTCTGTTATAATTTTTAAAGAGCCTAAACTTAATTTGAAGGCTTGAATTAAACTAGTCCAACTCATAAAAGCCAAAATTAAATTTTTGAAAAAGGTTCGGTCCGAAAATTAAGAAGTTTGGATTCAGTTTGAGTTGGAGTGGGTCCAAGTCAACATGAGCTAGTGCTCTTGTCGATTTAGACACTCCAAATCAACATGAACTGAATCCATGTCGATTTGGACACTCCAAATCGACATGAACCCTAATTCTAAAGGAATTTAGTCTATTTAGGAATCCTAATTGTGTTTAACTAGTAAAATTTCAAAACCATTAACCCTAATTGACACATTATAAATAGAAGGCAAGAAAGCGAAGAAAGGCAACGGTAATTAAGAAATATAAATCACAATTAACCTAGCAATTAAAGACAGAGAGTGAGCTTAAGTGATTAGCAACCACAATTATCAACACACAAAAATCAAAAGCAAACAGCAATGAAGGAAGAGCTAGTAGCTGAAAGTAGAAATTGTCTCTGGATTGTAGCCGCTAAAAAAAGTGTGTTTGTCATACAAGCTTTCAAGTTAGGCAAGTATGTTGTATTGTCAAACTTCAAAGGATATATTGGGCAAAAGTGGGATCACTTGCAGGGTTATGTCATGAAGAAGTTGGCAACTAAATGTGTTCAAATGGATGTCTCTCATGTCTCTAACTATGTTGTTTGGCCCCTACTACTCATTTTATTCATCTTGAAAATAAAGCCATAGATGTGAAGGCTTTTGTTGTTGTCATGCAAGACATGAATGAGCATGTAAAAAGACCCAATGGGAGTGCTTTGGTTTATTATCTCGGTCTGTGAGTCAGTGGAATCACTGTAAGTATCATCCATGCATATCATGCATACACACATATATGAACATTTCACATCGCATTTTGTTGTCTTATATTTCCTATTATTTGTCAAAGTGAATGGCAAACACCATGTGAAGTAAATAATCAAAAAGCAGATATGGAATCAGAAAGCATGAAAGGGATATTACAAAAGAAAGAAGAGATGCATGCTTATGAAAGGAACTAGACAAAACAAATATCAATCAGAGCCTGTATGGGAACAAAATTACTAGTTTGAGCCTACACAGGGGGCAAAACTTCTTCTTTTCAATTTTTGAATTTATACGTGTATAAAATATTTTCAGACTCACTTTAATATTTTGCCATGCAGGGGTAAAGAGATGATATGAGGGCTAGCTAGCTAAAAAATAACTGAATTTTTTGCAAAAGAACACTACAAAAAAAAAACGCTATCTGCAACGGACAGAATCCGTCGCAGATCAGTCGCAAATCAAGATTTGCGACCGATCTGCGACGGATACGATCCGTTAATAAAAAAGGCGTCGCAATTTTCAATTTTACGACAGGCCATCGCAGATTGCGACGGATTTGCAACCACTCGGCGGTTGCAAATCTCGCGCTTAAATTTTCGTGGGTAAAGGGCAGCCGTTGCAGATTCCGTCGCAGATTTCCGTCGCAGATTTTGTCACAGATTTCCGTCGCAAATTCGCTGCAGATTGTCGTCATAGATTCCGTAGCAGATTGTAGTCGCAGTATCTGTCGCAGATTCCGTCATAGATTTCAAATATCCGTCGCAGATTCGTAGCAAATCCGTAGTAATTTAATATTGATTTTTATTGGAACTATTTGTATTATCAATTAATTTTATGAGAACTTTATAAATACATTTGGAACATTTAAACACAATCTAAAAAAAGACTAATTACATTGATAAAAATAATTCTTTTATTAATCTTCAATAGAATAAAATATTTTACAATTTAACTATACAAGTGTTAAGAACGCTACTATAAATAATCTATCTTGAAAATAACAATATAGATCTTCAATATTAAATTATAGTGCTGGGGCGTTCTCTCCTTATCACGTCTTTCAGATCCTGAACAACTTCAGACATTGGAGGCCTGAATTCTGGTTGAGTCTGCAAGACATACTTAAGGTTAAAAATGCAATTCTAAATAGATATGTAATGGAGTTCCTATCCTACATGAAATTTCTCGTTTTCAATACTCTACCAACAAATAGCAAATAAAAATGGCATGAAATACAGACTGTACCTAGCAACCACTTGCATTATAATGAATTGCATTTCAATGTTCATCAGTTTGCTCAACCCTCATGCGCATTTGCTAAAGCATTCTGAGAAACATAGATTAAAAAAAAGATGGTTTTTTCACTTCAATCTTACAACAATGTCAAAAAATGCTATTTACACGCTAGCATCTATAAGACAAATTTAAAAGAACTTCCAACAACACATTAATCAAATGTTTGGAACTACAAAATGCAATTGGAAGGTACAAAAGACAACCAAAAGAACCTTCTATAGTTTACTAAAATCTGTTGAAAATACCTACTAATGCCATACGCATGTCATGAATTTAAGTAACCATTGCCACAGAATGTCATGAATAAGACCAAACTACAGTAATGTGTTTAATTTATATAACATAAATTCCACCATGCATTTTAAATATGCATGCATTCATGGTTTTCTGTTAGCATCTCATGTAAATATTCAGACTACATTTCCTGAACATCCAGATATTATATTTAGAAGTAGCACTTTAGACCATAGAATCAAAATTTTTAATAAAATAGGATAGAGGGAGGACAAATGACTAAACACAGCACGGAAAAGTGATTTTTGAAATTTTGAAATGCATATAGTCATGTATAAAGCACAAAGCAAATAATTTTGCAAGCATTTTGGTAATGTGATGAGGTTGTGGAGATAATAAACCTTTAATCTACAGCATGCATTATAAAGAACACAATTCCAAAATTCCTAGCACAAATGAATTATTGAAATTTTTAAGAAATTCATTTGCAAATCCTAGTGTTTGGTGGGGAATGAAGATACATTTGAATTGGCTACACAGTCCCAGCGAAATTGATAGAAGGTATGCAAACAAACTTTAAATTACAATTAATCCAAAAAACACGAAAATTCATTTGCAAATCAGTTTTGAAAAGCAGGAACTGGATTAATCTGTTAATTTTGTGTACAGGAATTGTCTTATAGAGCTCCCATTTAACAGACTCATTCAATGAGCCATCAAGTCAAATGAGGACATTGACAGATTCTTACTTCTCTAACTAAAATCCTAAGAACATAACTTTCAATTTGCTTACCCCATTCCAAGAATATGCAATAAAATCATATGAGCATAAAAATGCATTTTAACTACAAGAAGCAATTAATAAAGCATACAGAATAGAATTCACGTTTTAATAAATAACAATCATGTAGCCATGAGTAATAATTATATTACCTTATTGTGTTATAACTAGACATAAACCAAGCAGTGAAGTGGAAAGGGAAATCATCAATAGATTGATTACAATTTCTGCCACTCAAGGTCTGCACTGGAGTATGGTGCCTGATTCTGATGATCTCCCGCAAACTTCTCACCATCAAAATCTGGATAGGATCTAGATATTTAAGACAATAATTCTCTCATTAGTGCAATTCAGGACATAAACCAATCACAACAAATTAATCAGTGCAATTTAGGCAAATCAGGAAAAAAAAACAATTATTTCAAACAATGTGTAAATCATCATGTAAGTTAATGTTGGAAACGCATTAAAGGCTGCCAACCTTCAACTAGAGTGAGATTTGGTCAAAGTTTTAACAAATAAAGAAACATAGCCATCCATTAGAACGATGCAGTCATGAGAAAAACATGTCTGTTCCTCTTTCATATAGCACATTGGAACCTTGGATTACAAATTAGCAAATAAAAAACTCAGTAAATTTGGATAACTGTATATATCAAAATACAGTTATCGAAAATACAAATTCGGGAGAAAAACTTAGTAAAGAAAAGTAAAACAATATATCAATGGTAAAAAATTGCTGGGATTATGATAGGATAAAAGTGGATTGACTACACATAAGAATTACTTTACAGTGGATTTTCTATAAAGCATATCATTAAGCGTTACAACTTTCTTAAAGTTGAACCTTTTATTTCCCTCTTTTTAAAATATAATAAAAAAAATGAGAGATAAGTTCACACACGTTTACGAAAAATGAATCATAGAAATAATGCCAGAAAGAAATTGCTATATTTTAACAAATATAAGATCCAAATTATTCAATTTTCTTCAAAAGTTCGCAATTAACCAAAACAAGAAGAGACATTTCCAAACAATACAAGCCGCATAATAACATAAAAATGAGAAACTAACATCTAAGATCTCAAATTGCAAAATTATCCTTTCAAATCAAGCAATTAAAAACAGATCTAACAAATGCAGCAAAACAGAATCAAAATCAAAAAAAGAAACAACAAATTCGAGATAGACAATGTTGTATAACAATGTAAGAAGAAACAAACATACCGCAAAAGGATTGACCTCTTCTGCGTCGAAGGGGCTAGAATCGTAGCAACTCATCAGACCAAATAAGAAGATCTAAACTCGTGAAGTCCAAAAATACTATACAAAGATCAGTTATGGACATATAATGAGAGAGAGAGAGAGAGATGATAAATTGGAGATTTTTACTAGGTGTGAATCGGATAAGGGAAATGTATAGTAGAAAATGAGAAGGCACCTGCTAAAAAGTGTTTGAAAAGGAAGGATTTTTCGTCGACGGGGTTGGGTTGTTTGTTTCGCAGGAAAATTCAGAAAAGAAAGTAGCAGAAAATTCGCGGGTGAGTGAGAGGTAGAAAAGGGAAGGGAGAGAAAATGAGAAATGAGGAGATTTGATAAATCGAATATGATACAGGGACAATATTTATTTATTTATTTTAAAATGTAAATAAATAATTTAATTCTATAATGAGAAATTTTGTTGCATTGCATTTGCTTGCTATTATACTTTTCTTTTAATTGGAGGGTAAATTTTATTTTATTTTATTTTTAATAATGAGGATAGGATTTTAATAAAATTAATATATATTTTTTAATCAAGATATAAATATTTTGCGACGAAAATTTGCGTCGACCAGACAACCGTCACAGATTTACTACGAATTTGCAACCGATTTGCGACGGCTTCCTCAAAATTCCTTCACTGTGTTTATCCGTCGCAAATTTGTGACGGAAATTTTCCGTCGCAAATTTTCGTCCCAAATTTGTGACGAAAAAAATTTTTGCGAAAAAATATACGCGGGTCTCTCTCCCGCCAAGTATCCGCACCAACTTTTGCGACGGAATGATTTTCGTCGCAGATTTGCGACGGATTTGCAACGGATTTGCGACCAATTTCTCAAAATTCCTCTGACTCGTCCTTCCGTCGCAAATCCGTCGCAGATCCGTAGTAAATTTGCAACGGAAACATGTCCGTCGCAGATTTTCGTCGCAAATGCCGAATATTTTTATAGTAAAATTTGCGACGACAATAGACGGTAGCAGATCTCCGTTGCAAATTGCTTTTTTTTAGTGTTTTCTCTCTCGCGCCAAGTTTCCGCGCCAACTTTTGCGACCATTATTTGCGACGGATTTGCAACGGATTTGCGACCAATTTCTCAAAATTCCTCTGACTTGTCCTTCCGTCGCAAATCCGTCGCAGATCCGTAGCAAATTTGCGACGGAAACATGTCCGTCGTAGATTTTCGTCGCAAATGCCGAATATTTTTGTAGTGGAAGGAATTAAAAGAATGGAACTAGAAGAAAGTAAGAACTTCCAAAATGAATAAAGATACAAAAGACAAAAGATCAGTCCAGGTAGAAGAGGTGAAGCCAATATAGGACAAATGTCCAAAGATGAAGACCCAATGTCAAAGGATGAAGATCCAATTTAAAGAGTGAAGACCCGATGTCTAAGGATGATTATCCATTTTGAAGGGTGAAGACCAGATGTCCAAGGATGAAGATCCATTTTGAAGGGTGAAGACCCGATGTCCAAAGGATGAAGATCCAATTTAAAGGGTGAAGACCCAATGTCTAAGGATGAAGATCCATTTTGAAAGGTGAAGACCCACAATCCATTGAAGAATGGAACAAGCGGCTAAAAGAAAGCCAAAACTCTCAAATGATAGAAGATCATTTCAGCTAGAAGAGTTGAAGTCAATCCATTGAAGAATGGAACCAAGTGGCTAGCAAAAAGCCAAAATTTTCAAACGACAAAAAAGGAAGATCAAGCTAGAAGAGCTTAAGTCACGGGTCGAGTACCCAAATCAAATCTAGCATCGGGTCTAGGACCTAAATTCAGCATCAGATTAAGAACTCAAATTAAGTCTTGGGTCGAAAATCCAAATCCAGTTAGGATCAAGAACCCAAATCCAACCTCGGGTCGAAAACCCAAATCAAGTCTAGGGTCGAGAACCCAAATTCAGTCTTGGGTCGAGAATCCAAAATCTAACCATGGGTCGAGAGCTCAAATTCAGTCTAGAGTCGAGAATCCAAATTCAATCTTGGATTGAAAACCCAAATACAATCTCGGGTCGAGCACCCAAATCCAATTTTGGGTCGAAAACCCAAATCCAGTCATTAGGTCCAAAACCCAAACCAGTTCAAGTTCATCAAAACCAAGATATTAGAGTTGCTTGGTGGTTTTCATTGGGATATTAGAGTTGTCTAATAGCCCGTTGAGATATCAGAATCATTCAATGGTTGGATGCCGATACTCAATGATCCCTTGCTATAGGACATCCATCCTTTGGATTTCTTTTTGCTTGTCTCTATGTTTTGTTTTGCAGGTGCTTGGTGTAAAATTTAAAAGCTATATCATTGCTTTTCACTCTCTTTTACTAAAGTCTCAAATCATTCAAGCAAGTGGCAAAACTGTAGACCCTTAATTTTGGTCTGATATGAACTTTATTCTAATTATAAAGTTGAATCAAGTTTGGTTTCAATCTTAAAGGCCTAAGTTAAATCTAATTCAATTTTTAAAAGCCCAAGTCAAGTCTGGACCCAATTAAAAAGCCAAAATAAATTTTGGCTTGATTCAAAAGCTAAACCGACCCAAAATGAAAGATGATTGGCCATTTTTCATGGCCAATTCGTTATTAGCATGCCTCATAATGAATTGGAAATGAATAAATTTGATATGAGCCATCTCATATCGAATTTAACATGAATAAATTTGATATGAGGGTTGGTCGTATAGAATTGCGACATCCAATTTGACATGGCTCTTAATTTCAACTTAATTCAATATCCTAAATGGTTTTTAAGGTAGTCTCCTAGTAGGTTTAGGAGGAGTGAACATCATTAGGCCCTAATTTTGCATATAAATAAAAAGAAACAGAAAAGGGATGGCAGCAACTATAATTATTAGAAGAACAACTAAAGAAAAGAAAAAACATAGAATACCATCAACCCCAGAGAATAATACAAAGGCAGTAGCTACTGTCTTTACTTTTCTCAACCAAGATTCAACACTGGTGTGGGCAGAAGGCATGGATCATATAAATATTGGTGGAGCCAACAAACGAAGGTCTAATTTCTTTAACCCTTTAAATTCATAACAAGTTTCGTTTATCAATACTATCAATTTATATTGGTTTTATTAAAGCATGTCCAGTAGCATATAGTTATTAGTTTCATGTCCCAGTAGCTTATTTATTCTTCATCCAGTAGCCTAAATAGCCAATATTTATTTGTTTTAAATTCACTATTTGTTTTAAATTCATAGTAGCTTAGGATTTAATTTAAACCTTTAATTCAATTACCTAAAAACCTATTTGTATGTTTTAAAAACCAAAATCCTAAATTGTTATTTTCTTAAAACCCTAATTATTATTTTTCAAAATCATAAAACCCTAGTTTGATCACTAAAACCCTAATTGTCATCGTAAAACCCCAAAATCATGTTTTAAACCCGAAAAATCCTAGTTTGATCACCAAAACCCTAATTGTCATCCTAAAACCTTAAAATCTTATTTTAACCCTAAAATCCCTAATCATATTTTCCAAAATCCTAAAACCCTAATTTATGATCTAATTATACCAAGCATAGAGGTCTGTTAATGAAACAACCTCAGACCTAGCCAATCTATTAATCAAGAGATCAATGTGAGGCAGAGGAAAGTCATCCTTTGGACATGCCTTATTGAGATCTTTGAAATCCACACACTTATGAACCTTCCCATATTTTTTTGGCATTGGTGCAATATTAGCTACCTATTGAGGGTACATAATGGGCTCTATGAAATGATTTTCTAGTAGCTTGGCTAATTCTTCCTTGATCTTTAAGGACCATTGTGGTTTGAGCTGACGAAATTTCTGCTTGACTAGTTTCATGTGATCAAATGTGGGGATCTTATACACTGCTATTGAGGGTTCCAGTTCTATCATATTTCTCACTTCCAATGCAAAGCAATTATAGAATTATTTCATAAGTGTCCTCAATTCCTATTTACAGATGAATGAGGATGTAATTTATGTATTTTTTTTAATACTTCTGATGTTCCCAGATTTATTGTTTCTTTGTCTTTATTAATTTCATTAATGTTAAACATTCCATAATGCTCATCAGGAGACAAAGGGAAGTAAATGGAAACCTTGTAACTCTTATTAATGATGAAATGATTACAAGGTTTGTCATTACAGATAGACTCAAAATCAAACAATTCTGAAGAATTAGGTTCAAAAATGGTAGACTCAGTTCAGACTTGGTATTGGAAACTAACTAGGAGCTTGACTTGACTTTGAACTCAAACTAGATTCTTGGCTTGGTATCTGACACAAGCTTATAATTTGACTGGAGAGTTGACTCTTGAATAGGATAGAAATCTGGTTCTACTATGGATGGGGTAAACTCTGACGATGGACCACCATTCTTTTCGAAATACCAATTGTTAGGTATTCCCACAACTAGTTGGATCAGGTGGCTGAAATCTAATTTTGCTCCTTCTTTAACACAAATAATTAAAACAGACTAGGCTCCATGTTGTCCTCACAATCTTCTCTCATCTCTAAGGCAGGCTCGCTATCTTCTAAGCTAAGCCTAATAGCAAAAAAATTTTCAAAACCTGGCATTAGTTCATTAGTAATGGGATTCAATTATGGTTCGGAGAATCCATAATAAAGGAAATTTGTTCCTTCTTTAACAAAGTATCCATTCAAGGTTTTGAAATAAGGTTTCATGGGCTAGTAAAATGTTTCTCCCATCCTTTTACATTGGGATCTTTGCTTAGCTCTTTCCTCCATTTCCTCCACATCCTCTTAAGTTGGCTTATAGGTGTAACACCCCGATACTCCATATAAATACTATACATATACCTAGCATACATACAGTACATATATAAAGCATAAGGATGTCACTTTTCATCGCTATTTAAGAAAATCCTTTAACAGTGTTCAAATCACAATACATTAATTGAAAGAACCTTTACAAAATCATTATACTTTAATGATCTTACATATATAATAATCTTACATTTATTAACATTTCCTTTATACATATGAATACACTTCGTAAAAGAAATACATTATTATTCAAAAGTTTTACATGTATGCATCACCCTCTAGTTGGTCTCGACAAACTCATACTCTTCTCGTGGCTTACCGAAATACTTCATATCTTCCACCTAGTCACCTGCGCGATTACACAACCGCGCTAAGCCCGAGAGCTTAGTAGTACAAATAACATATAAACATACAATATATAAATTCCAACATAACAAGATATATTAATACTAAGTACTTATAATTTCTTAGCATGTTTGTATTTTCATTCTTAATTGCACCTTTCATATGTCTCTTCTAATTTAATATGTTATCTACATAACTACGTATCATTATCACCAATCACAGATCCATCACTAATATTCACAATCAATATATCAATACACCCATTAACATGTCATAATTCATAACATTTCATGTTATTATTTATCCACAATTCACCACTTAAGAATCCCATTTCCAACAAAGGTAATCATAGATCTCATTACTTATTTAGTTCAACCTTTATATAACACATTGAAAACAAAGACAGACTCGGGCCCAAAAACTCTAATATGTTATTCAAAGTTCAGAGTCAACTGCTTTGATCATATTCACAATAATCAAGCCCGTAGGCAACATGTATCATATCTCTATCCATGGATAGTGTAACAGACCCAGTCTCTTGGACCATCAACCCATTAACATGAGGAGATCCTCAACCCGGCTAAACTGTTACAAATGGAAGTGGTTTACGGGCCTCCCATTTCACCATCATTCCATTTTCACATTTCTCATCTGGAATCGGCTTACGGGCCTCCCATTTCGCCTATCCAGGAATTCATATCATAATTACCAATTGGAATCGGTTTACGGGCCTCCCATTTCACCTATCCAATGGTTCATAGGCATGCCATCAAAACAGGACTCTGAAAGTTGAATCAACACATTAGTTACACACTTATTCCATTATCAATTGAATCATCATAGCCAATCACAATGGCTTCATATCACATTTGAATCATCATAGCCAATCACAATGGCTTCATATCACATTTGAATCATCATAGCCAATCACAATGGCTTCATATCACATTTGAATTATCATAGCCAATCACAATGGCATCATATCACATTTGAATCATCATAGCCAATCACAATGGCATCATATCACATTTGAATCATCATATTAATATACAACATCAATTACATTAATTAAACAAATGTATCATTATTCAATCATATCATTCACCTCATTATAACTCAAAACATTAGTTCACATCTCTTTATGTCTCAATTTACACTAAGGTAATTCATTATAAAAGTAATTATAATAATAATAAATTGCATTGCACATACCTTTGTGAATGATCCTCATCTCTTCCACACTATACAGGTCATAATATTAATCACATTATAACACTTCATCACTCAAGTATACATAATCCAACACATTACACATTCATTAAGAATTATCTCTATTGTGATCCTTGACAACTCAATTGGATGATTTATTTAACATGTGTTTGAGGATCTTATTGTAGGATTAGGTTATTTCAAATAAAACAGAACATAACGTTACTCGCGGTCGCTACAAACCAGGGTACGACCGCTATACACAATCGAAAGATAGAACCTTATCACAGTAGGTTTCGCGGTCAGAAGTCCGACCTAAGTCGCGACCGCCCTTCACAATCAAAAGATGAACCCTAACACAGTAGGTTTCGCGGTCAGAAGTCCGACCTAAGTCGCGACCGCACTTCATATAATAGCGACCGCACTTAACATAATAGCGACCGCCCCAAATTACGGGTCTCTCATACAAAACCCTAAACATAGCCACATCTCTTTGCAAGGAACCAAAACACATAACACACAACATAAACTTATTCAAATAGACATCATCAAGCCACTAACACTTATTTTGCATGTATAACACAATATTCACATTAACCATACATTTAATCATTCACCAAATCCAAACCCTAAAACCAACTTCACACTTGATCTTCTACTATCAACATCCCCTTAAGCCTACAATCTTTACAACCAACTCAACACCAATTCAATCTTTTAACATACAATCAATTTTAACACTTGTAAACACATACCAAACACACCAAATCATCACATCAACAATTTATAACTCATCTTAGACACAACTTCCAAATTAACAAAGGAAAACAAGAAAGTACTTACCTTAAATGAAGAAATTCCACAAATCTTTAACCAAATCCCTTGATTCCTTCTTCAATTTGGTTCTAGCATCAAGAACACCTCTCTTCCTCTCTCTTTTCTTCCATGGCCGGCACACCAAATGAAAGGAGAAGAAATTTGATCCACAAATAAAAGTCAACCTCTCCTTTAATTTCCACCACACAAATCAAAAGAATTATTACTAAAATGCCCTTCATCCTTTTAACTTAACTTTTGTCTCTTATGTGCCCATTCATGTAATTTCACATATCACACATAAATATCCTCTTCCACTAACCATCACCTTGACTCTTCCTTTGACCAACTTATATGTTATATATATAATCATATAAACAACATATATACTTCTCTCTAAACCCTCTTTTCTTTCCCAAAACACATATGCATAAACATTCTCTTCCAATTTCTTTTCTTATCAAATAACATATACATTCAATCACATTTAAAACCAACAACATAATCAAAACTTCTAAGGCATACTTGAGGATATTACAATAGGCCAGACCAAATAGTGATTGGATTGAAGGATAATCTGAAAATTTTTGTATTCCTTGTTAATTCTTACCAATCTCATTTTAGGAAAATAGTTTATGTGATTGAGAATGTTAGCAAAGGTTGGGTTGCCAAATGCATCAAAATGAAAATGAACAAGTTCTTTACCTGCCTTTTCTTTTATGAATTGAACTGAATCAAAAGTGAAACCTAACAGAGCTATGGCTGAAGATTCTGGCTTAATTTCCAAAATTATTGACACTTGAGGTGGAAGGTCTGACTTCCTACTCGGGTCCCCTTTTATAGTAACCACCTCATCTTTTATGAAAATTTGAGTTTCTGATGAAGGGAGGATGGAACAGCTTTTGCTTGGTGAATATAGGGCCTTCCAAGTAACAAGTTAAAGCAAGCTAGGACATCTAGAACTTGAAAAAGGATTTTTTGTTCTACAGACTTCTCTCCTTATATTATCATAAGCTCTCACAATTTGATCAGAGGGTATTAGATCAGACATTCAATTCCAAGATAATTTGCCACTTTGAGTGGGCAAACATTGAATGTTGAGCCATTATCTACTAATATCATGGGCACTATCTTTCCACGGGCCAAAATAGTGATATAGAGGCATGGTTGTGTCCACTCTCAACCGGGAGATACTTATCTGAAAAAGAAATATTAGTTGACTTGGTCATAGATGCAACTATAACTTCGGGGGTGGTTTCGATTTGCATCTGAATCTGACTCAAAGCTTTGCAAAAGAGCAGTGATGAGGATAGTTGGATTGAAGGAGGCTCCAAAAGAAAGACTAGCTTAAGTATTTTTGAATTGTTTCAATATTGAATCCTCTTCTGGATTAGGAGTAGGGTTTGCTTTTGGTAGGGATGTTGCTTTCAGTGCTGGCATCGATTATGAAAAAATCTAAGGATGGCTGTGTGACCCTCCCACTTCTGGTTATTACAATGATTTCATCCACAAAGTCATTCAAGTACAACACACAGAAATAATCATGGATCAGAGATGTGAGATCCACTTCATTATCAACCAATGAGGCGATGGTATTAATACTTTAATGAGTTGGCAGTGGTTTGGTGTTGATGTTTGGTCACCTAGGTGGCAGAATGGATCCATTTTCAATGAGATCTTGTATATGATGTTTAAGGTTTCTACATACATTCGTCTTATGGCATGTGCTTTAATGGTATTCACTATACTTATTAACATTCCA
The DNA here is from genome assembly GCA_947685225.1 of Garcia nutans. Taxonomy (NCBI): domain Eukaryota; kingdom Viridiplantae; phylum Streptophyta; class Magnoliopsida; order Malpighiales; family Euphorbiaceae; genus Garcia; species Garcia nutans. The sequence continues at coordinate 36,096,723 of CANTUV010000013.1, forward strand.
TTTCTTGCGAAGCGAAATTGGAGCAGGCTTAGGATCAAGAGCCTGAATTAATTGAGCCTCTAAGGCCTTTTTGTACACCAAGCTGAGGGGTATTCCCATATCAGTAAAGGTTCTTTGTTGTTATCTCCTTTCAAAATGGAGTTATGGTTGGAGAGTAATACTAGCCACTTCATCTACCTTCTGATTGATATTCTGATGGTTAATAAAGTTTGGGTTCTTTCTAAATCTCAAAGAGGAGGCTGTCTCATTCTTGATTTGACCAGTATGCATCAAGTCTTCAATTTAGGTCGCAGTGGCAATAAGAGCTTTAAAGGTAAGAAAACATTATATTTATAGATGGATTTGGTAAATGGGCAGCAAGTTCTTGACAATGATGTCAATTTGTTCTTGTTTTAAAGAGAAATTGACTATTTGTGTTGCCTTTCCCCTCCATTTCATTAGGAACGAGGAGAAGGATTCTTTTTATTTTGCATAGTGGTCTCAAGATCTCTTCTTGTAACATCCACTTTAATGTTGTAGTGGTATTGCTTGGTGAAAGCATTTTAAATATCTTTCCAAGTCCAGTACTTCTTTTTGTCAAGGTCCATAAACCATCTGACTGCAGCACCGATAAGGGACCTATGGAATAGTTGAGCAAAGAGCTCATAATTGAGTCTCATGGTTTTGAAGGCCCCTACAGACATCTTAAGGTGAGTCTTGGGGTAAGTGGTGTTATTAAACTTATCCATCTCAGGCATTTTGAACTTGGGCGGCAAAAGAGCCTCAGGATATAGGGTTAAAGACTCAAGGTCAAAAGTCTCATCACAATGCTTGAAGTTTTCAATCCACTTCTCAATTGCTTCCAACTTCTCTAAGAGAAGGCAAGTCTCAAGGTGTTGTCCTCTTTAAAAAGGATTCACAAGAGAGCAAGGTGGAGGAACCTTGGGTATCTCTATTGCAGTCCCTTGTTGTGTAAGGTCAACCATGGATGGAGGTTGATTGGATGGCAAATCGATATCAGGCTTTTTTCCACTTAGAATGTTCTGGACCTCAGTCATAATTGAGTTGCGTTGTGCACTCAAGGAATTAACCAGTGTCTAGTTGAAATTAATTTTTTGACTAATCAATATGTTCTTAAAGCTTTCCTTTTGCTTCTTGAGTATCTTTTCTACAAAGGCTTGCATTTCATGGGATTTAGTAGTTTGAGCCATGGTACCTTAGGAAAATTAAAGAAGGTGAGTCAGTGCTTTGAATATGATTGGCATTTTATGACACAAGGCTTTGGACAATTAGTTGCTTTGTCCTATTTTAGGACTGTGGCCAATGCATGTATGTCTAGTTAGAGTATCCATAGATAGTTTTCATTCATGTTTTTACTTTTGGAGAAGGAGAAAAAAAATAGTAAGGTAAGAAAACCAAGGATTTTGGATGGTTCATAGATTTTATTTTAATGCTTCTCTTTTCTGTGCCTTTGAAACAGAAAATTGGTGTTGATATTTTTAGACTCTACCATAAAGGATTTGACCATTAATGGCATGGCTTTTAAGATTTGGGCTTATGTTTTGACGAGGAAAAAATGGATAAGGGGGATGTTCCTTTTGAAGGAGAGGTTAGGCCAGCAGGGCCTCCCCTTATTGTTCGGTATCTGGGTTGTTGCAGTTCTTTGATCTTTTGGGATAAGCCAAACTTGTATGGTTTAGGCTCAAGTTTGCTTAAATTTTTATGATTTGGGATAAATGAATGTGTGAAAGTGTTTGATTTAAGGCTATGGCTTTATGTTATATATTTGACAAAATAAATTCTAAATTATTATTTTTTGTTGTTCATTTAGTTATAAAAATAACATAAAATTCAAGTTCATATAGCAATTAATCTCATCCCATTTTTACTCAATTTTTTTTGTCATTCTTGTAAAATCGCCATAGATAATTAAAAAATTTCATTCTTAAATAATTAATTACAATCTCTATATATGTATAATCTAATTGGAGTAAAAAAAATTATCAAGAACTTGACATTGAAAATTTAAAGTTTTAATTTGAAATTTAAATAATCTAACGAAGTTTTAGCAAATTTTTTTTTACTTTAGCATATTGATTTACCTTTACTATAACCCAATTGTACAAATAAAACTAAGAAAATTTTAGATTTAAATCAAATAGATACTCAAGATTTTTAAAAGAAAAAAATAAACCAAAATAATTCACTAATTAACTATAAACACCTTAATTAACTATTCTTGGTGTCTAGAAATATTATCTTCTTTAAAAATTATATTTTTTTAAAAAAAGTAGAGAAAAGTAAATAAAAGAAATAGTAGAAAGAATGAAAAAAAAAAGTGAAAGAACAAAATAATTGGGGGCCAAAATCTATATGTTTTTAAAATATATATATATATATATATTATAAGAAAATCCAAAATGAACCCCTCAAGCTTAACGTAGTTCCGCCTCTGACTATATTAGTTGAGAAAGCAGCATCAGCTTTTAGCTCAATCTTCATCTTTTGTTTCTTTCTTACCTTGATTCTTCCATTATTCTTCATGGCTATTACATTATTTTAAATTGATGTGTCTTTACCCTTCATCAAACTTTCAGTTTATGAAAAATCCCAACTTCAACATTTTTTTTCTTTTATAAAATAACTTTTGAGCTCTAAAACAAGAACCAACAACTCTAATATCACTTGTTACGAGAATCAAAGTTAAAAGCGCAATGATAAGAAAACAAAATGATAACATAAATAAATTTTTATATGGTTCAATATCTTGAGAGGCTTATGTTCACGGCTCTTTAAGGGATAATTAACTAAATCAATATATTATAATTTGGATGGATAAAATGCAAAAACCATCTTGCAATTTTACTGCAGAGCCAATTCATTTATTAGACAAAAGTCTCAACTCAATTATCGGGGGAAAGCCCCAGCTCAACTATGAAGTTATATTTTTCCTAATCAACCAACTTACGAAAAATATTAAAATAAAAATTTTACTTTACCTAAGAAATAACCATACACTCGATTGATAAAAAAAAAGAGTAAATTTTATTCATATATAAAGTATTATTTGGGCTTGTTAGTAGATGAATCTACTAATTTTGATGTGTTTTTACATAAAAAAAATAACTTAAAAAGGGAAAGAGGATAAAATGGAGGAAAATGGCTAATTGGGAGAAAAGAAAGTTGCCGATGGAAGCCTCGAGCATAAGCCCTGGGCAAGGCTGACACTAGATCAGATTTGATACTAGAAAGATAACTCTAACGGCAATTAAAGTCCAATTCATAAAGATTGTGAGATCTAATTAACTTATCTTTTCTCTTCTTTAATTTTTAATATTTATATACTCTCAGTAGCTTACTTATATTATTGTTTTGCTATTCGATCAATAGGACTCATTGTTTATTTAGTTTAACAATATACCGTTATTCAAAACTCTTGAATTCATAATTATTCTTAATATTTTGATATTAGTGACAATTAGATATAGCATTAAGAGAGCATATAATCTAATTAAATAAATTGTGTAGTTAAATTTATTTGTTAGGATCAGGTCATTCTAATCCTTAAAGTTGTTAGTAATTAGATTCTAAAGACATTCCTATAGGATATATTAATAACAAGAATTAATTAGAGAACGTTTCTTAGTTAGTTTATAATTAAGAAATGATTGGTTGTTGCGAGTGTCTCTGATACTAGAACTAATTTATTGAAAATTAGGAAACATGATCTTTAAATCAAGAATCAATCTAAGAATTAAATCAAAAGTATTCCTTCAACTAAATTCATTTTCATTGATAATTTCAAATATTTTTTATAATCTTTAATTTTGTCAATTTATAATTTTTAATTTCAAGCATTAATAGGATTTTAATTTTTTGTTTTTTCAAAAACCTCCATTTTTAATTTTGGTCTTAAATATTTTCTTAGTCTCAAAATAATTTTAATAAGTAAACAATTCCTTTAAGATCGACCCTATTCACCACTTTCGTAATTTATTTTTTTAAATAAAAATTTATTTTTAGTAGCTTCTGTAACACCCCTATATCCAATGCACACACACTACAACCACAACAATGTAGCATAAGTGCACCAAACACAGGGATACTACGGTTTTCTTAACATTCAAAACCCTTTAAATTTGATACAATATCCTTATCATTATACATTATAGAGAAATAAATCATTTACTTATAAAACAAAACATATTAGTTATATATATACATTTAAATATTACACAGCGGAAGTTATAAAATATGTACATATTTACATATTAAACATTTCTTTACAAAATATAAAGAAGTATACATGATTGGCAAGTATGCTCTGATCTTTAAGCTCCCAAAATGGATTCTTCAAGGTCTACTCTCACTGGGTCTTGATGAACTCTCGGGGTCAACTCTATTAACTCTATTACCTGCGCGATTAAACACTATCACGCTAAGCCAACGGCTTAGTAAGATAAAGCATGCTAATGATATGACTTAGTACAATGCAATGTCATTTCTCAATCCACATTATACATGTAACATCATATATGCAATACTAGCAACATATTTTCACATTACATATCACATTTCAATATCTTTTCATATACCTCATTAGTATTCATTTAACCATTCATAATCAACACTAAACAAAGACAAGCATGGGCCCAAGACACACTAATATGCCATTCAATTTTCAGAGTTAATGCTTTGGTTTTGTTATCACATTTATCATTATCATATACCCAACTAGGCTTCAAGGATTAAGTTCAACCAAGCTTCAAGGGGAGCAAAGCATGCTAAGCTTCTACCCAACTTGGCTTCAAGAACTAATCCAACCTAGCTTCAAGGGTGGTAACATCTCAATTAGGCTTCAAGGATTCAATCCAACCTAACTTCAAGAGATTGTTACACTTATTAGGCATGCCACCAACAACCAACTCTGAAAATGGAATAACACATTAGCCACACAATTCATTTATTATTCAATTATCATTTTCATTCTCAATTCTCAACAACATTTAGGCAAACATGCCTTATTTCATTACAATCCTCATAGCCAATCACAATGGCCTCATATATCATTTAAATCATCATAATCAATCACAAGTCACATTACATTATCATATAAGCAACATGCTTTACATCCTTTACTTACTTCAAATAAAACAGAACAGAACGATTATAGCGGTCGCACCAGGCTAAGTTGCGACCGTCCTCCACAATCAAAAGATGAAACTTTAACACAGTAGGTTTCGCGGTCAGAAGTTCGGTCTAAGTCGCGACCGCACTTCACAATCAAAGATGAAACCTTATCACAGTAGGTTTCGCGGTCAGAAGTCCGATCTAAGTCGCGACCGCACTTCAATAATAGCAACCGTCCCAAATTACGTGTCTCATGCATAAACCCTAAATTTAACAAACTTTATTTTGTTTAACTTCAAACACATTATACACAACATAACCTCATTCAAATGGACACAATCAACATCCTCAACACTTATTTACATCTTCCAAACACATTAATAACATATTTGATACCACAACACAATTACAACCAACATAAAGATCAACAAAAATAATCAATCAAAAATAACATAAACAACTCTTACCAATTCAAAACCCTAACTCAAACTCAACACAATCACTTCCAACACCTTCACCTGCTCAACTTCTCATCTATCAAGCAATATCAATACTTAAAATCACACCATAAGCAATTGAATCATATCATCATCAAACCACAACTCAACTCAAGCATAACTTCAAAATAACAAGGGTAAACAAGAGAAAACTTACCTTAAATTATAACACTTGAAAACACAACACAACACATCTCAAATCCACCAAATCACAAAATCACCAAACCCTTATTCACTTCCAACAAAACTTCCAAATAAACAAAGAAAACAAGAGAATACTTACTTTAGAAGAAGAAATTCCACCAATCCTTTGTCAAAACCTTGGATTGCTTCTTCAATTCACTTCTAGCATCAAGAACACTTATCTTTCCCTTTTGTTAATGGAGAGCCGGCCACTTCATGAAGAAAGAAGAAAATGATGAAGACACAAAGTCAATTTTTTGCTTTTAATCTCCACCAAGTATTCTTATCCAAGCAAATACCAAAATGCCCTCAATCATATAACTAACTTTTGTCTCATATGAGCCCTCATATGTAATTACACACTTAACACAAAAATATCTTCTTCCACTTAACCAACACTTTGACTCTTCATTTGACCCAATTATATGTTATATATATCATCATATACACAACATATACCATTCTCTCTAAACCCTAAATCTTTCCCAATACACATATACACAAGCATTCTCCTCCCAATTTCTTTTCTTATCCCATCATATACATTCAATCCAATATATAACAATAACAACAACAATAACAACAACAACAATATGCAAAACTTCTAGGGCATAAATGAGGATATTACAATTCTCCCCCTCTAAAAAGAAATTTCGTCCTCGAAATTACCTGATATCAAAGCTGAAACAACTGCGGATACTGCTCTAGCATAGATTGTTCACTTTCCCAAGTTGCTTCTTCTTTTCCATGATTCTTCCATAGAACTTTCACCAATGGTACACTCTTGTTCCTCAACTCTTTCACTTCTCGTGCCAAGATAGCAACTGGTTCCTCTTCAAAAGTCAAGTCTGGGCTCACTTCAATAGATTCAAATGGCAACACATGAGATGGATCCGACCTATATCTCCTCAACATAGAAACATGAAACACATTATGAATACGATCCAACTCAGGTGGCAAAGCAAGTCGATATGCCACTGGCCCAACTCTTTCTAACACTTCATACGGCCCAATGAAACGAGGACTCAATTTCCCTTTCCGACCGAACCTCAAAATCTTCTTCCAAGGAGATACTTTCAAAAATACCTTATCTCCAACATTAAACTCTATGTCTCTCCTTTTCAGATCTGCATAAGACTTCTGTCGGTCTGAAGCTGCTTTTAATCTGCCTCGAATCAACTTTACTTTCTCTTCCGTTTCTTGAATCAAATCAGGGCCAATTATTTTACCTTCACCAAGTTCACTCCAACAAAGAGGTGTCCTGCACCGTCTACCATACAATGCTTCAAATGGTGCCATACCAATGCTGGATTGGTGACTGTTGTTGTAAGCAAACTCCACAAGCGGTAAAAACCTATCCCAACTTCCAGAGAAATCGATGACACAGCTTCTCAACATGTCCTCAATAATCTGTATCACCCTCTCAGACTGTCCATCTGTCTGTGGATGAAAAGCAGTGCTGAAATGCAGTCGAGAACCCAAAGCACTGTGCAAACTCTTCCAAAACCTTGAAGTAAACCTGGGATCTCGATCAGATACTAAAGAAGTTGGAACACCATGCAACTTTACAATCTCATGGATATACAGCTCAGCCAACCTCTCCAAAGAGTAATCCATCCGAACCGGAAGGAAATGAGCTGTCTTGGTCAATCTATCCACAATCACCCATATGGCATCATGCTTCTTTTGGGTCAATGATAAACCAGACACAAAGTCCATCGTCACTCTATCCCACTTCCATTCTGGCACTGACAACGGCTGAAGCAATCCAGTTGGAACTTGATGCTCTGCTTTTACCTTCTGACAGGTGAGACATCTGGATACAAACTCAGCAATGTCTCTCTTCAATCCAATCCACCAGTAATGCTGTCTCAAGTCATGATATATCTTCGTATTACCCGGATGCATAGCAAACACTGACTGATGTGCTTCTTCTAAAATGACTCTTTTCAAATCAGCATCATCGGGTACACACAATCTGCTCTTGAACCAGAGACTCCCATCTCTCTTCACAATAAAATCTCTACCCTTCTCATTCTGACAATCCGAAACAATCTTTTGAATCTTCATATCAGTCAACTGAGCTTCTTTGATCTGATCCAACAAAACTGGTCTCACTTGCAATTGTGCCAACAATGCACCATCATCACAAGGTACAAAGCTAGCACACAATGCTCTCAACTCAACAAGCAACGAGAGCGAGTAAACTGTTAAACCAGCTAAAGACTTCCGACTCAAGGCATCAGCAACAACATTTGCTTTACCTGGATGATAATCAATCAAACAGTCGTAGTCTTTAATCAATTCTAACCATCTCCTCTGACGAAGATTGAGTTCTTTCTGGACACCCAAATACTTTAAACTCTTGTGATCAGTGTAGATGAAACATTTCTCCCCAAACAGATAGTGGCGCCAAATCTTCAATGCAAACACAATGGCAGCCAATTCCAAATCATGGGTTGGATAGTTAAGCTCATGCGGTTTTAACTGTCGAGATGCATAAGCTATAACTTTCCCTTCCTGCATCAATACACACCCCAAACCTCTATGTGAAGCATCACTGAAAATTACATATGGTCTGCCTTCAACAGGTAAAGTAAGAACAGGCGCTTGAGTTAACATATCTCTCAACTGCTCAAAGCTCACCTGACACTGATCCGTCCACAAAAACCTCACTCCCTTACGAAGCAATCTGGTGAGTGGAGTAGCTATCAGAGAAAACCCTTTTACAAATCGCCGGTAATAGCCTGCCAAACCCAGAAAACTTCTAACCTCTGTCACCGACTTGGGTGGACTCCAATTCAGAATAGCTTCAACTTTGCTCGGATCAACTCTAATTCCTTCTGCTGAAACAATGTGTCCAAGAAAAGCTACTTGATTCAACCAGAACTCACACTTCGATAATTTGGCAAACAACTGCTTCTCTCTCAAAGTCTGCAACACAATCCGCAGATGCATATCATGTTCCTCTTCATTCCGCGAATACACCAGAATGTCATAGATGAAGACCACTACAAACTGATCCAGATAGGGTCTAAACACCCTATTCATCAAATCCATAAAAGCTACAGGTGCATTCGTCAGACCAAAAGGCATAACTAAAAATTCATAATGCCCATACCTGGTCCGAAAAGCTGTCTTCGGAACATCCTCAGCTCTGACTCTCAGCTGATGGTACCCAGATCTCAGATCAATCTTAGAAAACACAGCTGCACCCTTCAATTGATCAAAGAGATCATCGATTCTAGGCAAAGGATATTTATTTTTAATAGTCACCTTGTTCAATTGCCTATAATCGATACACAATCTCATAGTACCATCTTTCTTCTTCACAAATAACACAGGAGCTCCCCAAGGAGAAACACTGGGGCGAATGAATCCTTTATCCAATAACTCCTGTAATTGCACTTTTAACTCCCTCAATTCTGCTGGTGCCATTCTATAAGGAGTAATAGAGATAGGAGTGGTACCAGGCAACAATTCGATACCAAACTCCACCTCTCTCTCAGGAGGCAATCCTGGCAACTCCTCTGGAAAAACATCAGGGAATTCTGCAACTGTGGCAATGCTATCAATGGGAGAACCCTTCACTCTAGTATCCACCACATGAGCAAGATAAGCTTCACACCCCTTTCTAATCAATCTTCTAGCTGCAACAGCTGAAACAAATAAGGAGGCTAGCTGTTCCTGCTCATTAGATACTAACACTTCTCTACCATCAACAGTTCTCAAAGAAACAATTTTCTTTTTACAATCCACCACAGCTCCATGTCGAGATAGCCAATCCATACCTAAGATCACATCATATTCCTTAAATGGCATCTCAATCAAGTCTCCAAGGAACTCCTCACCTTGCACCCTCACTGCACTATCTCGGTGCACCTTACTCACAACTACACTATGCCCTAACGGATTTGTCACTAACACATCAAATCCTAGGGACTCAGCATGCACATCAAATACAGGCAAAATAGATGCACTAATATAAGAATGGGTGGAACCTGGATCAATCAAAGCAAGTACTGGAGTATCAAATAAAGAAAAAGTACCAGCTATGACTGCCGATGCATCAGGCTGCCTCTGCATCACATAAATCCTCTGAGAAGAACCAACCTCCTCTGGTCTACCCTCCCTGGATGTAGCACCTCCTCTAGAACTGTACCCCGGCCTACCTCCTCGGCTGACACCTCTGCCTCCTCGACCTCCCCTCACACTAGGTCGAGAAGCTGCTGTATCAACTGACACCTGCTCTTGCCTCTCAGGGCAATCTCTCACAAAGTGATCAGGTGACCCACACCTGAAACAAACTCCTGCTACCCCTGCCTTCCAACAAGGACCACCATGTGGCCTCCCACAATGAATGCAGATGGGTAAGGTGGATCTCTGAACCATAGGGGTTGGAGCACTCGCCACTGAAGCTGCAGGTCTAAATCTTTGTCTCTGTGACTGCACTGACCTACCCACTGGTCTCTGGCTCCTACTACTCCGAAGAACAAAACTCCCTTTTCCTCTCTTCGCAGAAGAAGACCCTGCCTCGAACTGGGGCCTCCTAACTCTAGTCTCTTCCTCTGAAGCAGCTGCAATAACCTGAGCTCTCTCTACACTGCGAGCTGTTGCCACAAGCTGAGAAAAATCAGTATATCTTGAACCAGCCACATGACACATAAGAGAAGGCCGCAATCCCTCCTCAAACCTCCTGCATCTATCTATCTCATCAACTATAATACCCCCAGCATATTCACTCAACCGGATAAATTCAACCTCATACTCCGTCACGGTCCGGTGATCCTGCTTCAAATCTAAAAACTCTCTTTTCTTCCCATCTTTATACTCCCTTGGAGTATACTTCAATTCAAATTCTCTCAAAAAGTCAGCATATGACAAAGTTGGTGGATCATCCATAGAATGGGGCACTGTCTTCCACCAACTATATGCATCCTTTTGTAGCAAAGATCTTGCATAGTCAAACTTTTCCTCAGGGGTGGCTTGCAACTGAACAAATACCCTCTAAACTCTATCAAGCCACTGTTCTGCCACAGCTGGATCAACTGTACCAAAGAAATCCTCTGCTCCATATTTCCTTAGCTTATCATAGTGCCTCACTGACACTGAAGGCTGAGGGGGTGGTGGCTGTGGTTGCACAGGTGCTTGTCTCATAACTTCCATCATATGTCTAAACCAGGCTGGCGGAATCTCCTCACCAACTGGTCTACCCGACACCGACACAGGTGCCTCCTCAACACTATCAATCCTAGCTCCCTCAGCAGGAGCAATACTCTCGGCACTACCCTCAATCGACTGACGTGAGTGAGGATCCATTACAACCTAAGTCTGCAAACACAACATACTACATCTTATTAAAGATCAGAGGTTGCCAATCCCAAACATATATGTTATTCAAAAACCACCTTTTTAAAATCAAAAATAGTCTTTTCATCACATTTTACCTAGGTTGAGAATCTCAAACCTAGGCTCTGATACCAAAACAATTGTAACACCCCTATATCCAATGCACACACACTACAACCACAACAATGTAGCATAAGTGCACCAAACACAGGGATACTACGGTTTTCTTAACATTCAAAACCCTTTAAATTTGATACAATATCCTTATCATTATACATTATAGAGAAATAAATCATTTACTTATAAAACAAAACATATTAGTTATATATATACATTTAAATATTACACAGCGGAAGTTATAAAATATGTACATATTTACATATTAAACATTTCTTTACAAAATATAAAGAAGTATACATGATTGGCAAGTATGCTCTGATCTTTAAGCTCCCAAAATGGATTCTTCAAGGTCTACTCTCACTGGGTCTTGATGAACTCTCGGGGTCAACTCTATTAACTCTATTACCTGCGCGATTAAACACTATCGCGCTAAGCCAACGGCTTAGTAAGATAAAGCATGCTAATGATATGACTTAGTACAATGCAATGTCATTTCTCAATCCACATTATACATGTAACATCATATATGCAAAACTAGCAACATATTTTCACATTACATATCACATTTCAATATCTTTTCATATACCTCATTAGTATTCATTTAACCATTCATAATCAACACTAAACAAAGACAAGCATGGGCCCAAGACACACTAATATGCCATTCAATTTTCAGAGTTAATGCTTTGGTTTTGTTATCACATTTATCATTACCATATACCCAACTAGGCTTCAAGGATTAAGTTCAACCAAGCTTCAAGGGGAGCAAAGCATGCTAAGCTTCTACCCAACTTGGCTTCAAGAACTAATCCAACCTAGCTTCAAGGGTGGTAACATCTCAATTAGGCTTCAAGGATTCAATCCAACCTAACTTCAAGAGATTGTTACACTTATTAGGCATGCCACCAACAACCAACTCTGAAAATGGAATAACACATTAGCCACACAATTCATTTATTATTCAATTATCATTTTCATTCTCAATTCTCAACAACATTTAGGCAAACATGCCTTATTTCATTACAATCCTCATAGCCAATCACAATGGCCTCATATATCATTTAAATCATCATAATCAATCACAAGTCACATTACATTATCATATAAGCAACATGCTTTACATCCTTTACTTACTTCAAATAAAACAGAACAGAACGATTATAGCGGTCGCACCAGGCTAAGTTGCGACCGTCCTCCACAATCAAAAGATGAAACTTTAACACAGTAGGTTTCGCGGTCAGAAGTTCGGTCTAAGTCGCGACCGCACTTCACAATCAAAGATGAAACCTTATACAGTAGGTTTCGCGGTCAGAAGTCCGATCTAAGTCGCGACCGCACTTCAATAATAGCAACCGTCCCAAATTACGTGTCTCATGCATAAACCCTAAATTTAACAAACTTTATTTTGTTTAACTTCAAACACATTATACACAACATAACCTCATTCAAATGGACACAATCAACATCCTCAACACTTATTTACATCTTCCAAACACATTAATAACATATTTGATACCACAACACAATTACAACCAACACAAAGATCAACAAAAATAATCAATCAAAAATAACATAAACAACTCTTACCAATTCAAAACCCTAACTCAAACTCAACACAATCACTTCCAACACCTTCACCTGCTCAACTTCTCATCTATCAAGCAATATCAATACTTAAAATCACACCATAAGCAATTGAATCATATCATCATCAAACCACAACTCAACTCAAGCATAACTTCAAAATAACAAGGGTAAACAAGAGAAAACTTACCTTAAATTATAACACTTGAAAACACAACACAACACATCTCAAATCCACCAAATCACAAAATCACCAAACCCTTATTCACTTCCAACAAAACTTCCAAATAAACAAAGAAAACAAGAGAATACTTACTTTAGAAGAAGAAATTCCACCAATCCTTTGTCAAAACCTTGGATTGCTTCTTCAATTCACTTCTAGCATCAAGAACACTTATCTTTCCCTTTTGTTAATGGAGAGCCGGCCACTTCATGAAGAAAGAAGAAAATGATGAAGACACAAAGTCAATTTTTTGCTTTTAATCTCCACCAAGTATTCTTATCCAAGCAAATACCAAAATGCCCTCAATCATATAACTAACTTTTGTCTCATATGAGCCCTCATATGTAATTACACACTTAACACAAAAATATCTTCTTCCACTTAACCAACACTTTGACTCTTCATTTGACCCAATTATATGTTATATATATCATCATATACACAACATATACCATTCTCTCTAAACCCTAAATCTTTCCCAATACACATATACACAAGCATTCTCCTCCCAATTTCTTTTCTTATCCCATCATATACATTCAATCCAATATATAACAATAACAACAACAATAACAACAACAACAATATGCAAAACTTCTAGGGCATAAATGAGGATATTACAGCTTCGACAAAATTTATCAAAATTAGAACCATGGCTAAATCAGAACCTGAAACTTGATTCATATTTTGGTTCAGGTTCTTGATTTTTAAAAATAGTCGAAACAGCAATTTTCAAGATTTGAAACTGTTGGTTCAAATGATTAAATTAGTGTACTTTAATTAGATTATTGAATTTATTTTATTTATTTTTTATTTTTAAATTTTAAATTTTTTACTAACCCTATAAATACTACACATATTTCTAATTTTTTCATATTTTTAAATTTTAATTTTTCTTATTTTTCTCTTTATTCTTTAATCTATATAAATAACTTAAAATTTTTAAGTTGCTTATGTGTTTTTTTATTATTTTTTTAGTAATTCATTATTTTTATTTTTTATTAATCTTAATTTTAAATATTTTTTATAATTTTTTAATTAAAATCACATATAAACTGTTTTTAAAATTATTTCAAACTGTTTTGAACAGTTATAAACTTAAACTGCTTTGAAATTCTCTTCGAACTCTTTTCTTAATTACTATCTTTTGAACTGCCTTCAAATTTAAATTAACGATTACTAAACTATTTTTGAACCATTTTATAAAATATTTGATTAATTTAAAAAAACATTTAAACCGAAATCAATAGTTTCTTGATTATGGCCATGTCTACAACCACTTGGACTCCAAGTATAAAAAAAAAAATTGACAATTCATTTTTTCTGTAGAAAAAATGACGTTTAAGTAGAAAAGTTTTAGTTTAAATAAAAAAAAAAATTCCATTTATTGTATTATTCAACTAATTTGGATATGAAAATTAGTCTTGCCTACTAAGTTGGACTAAGCCTTCTGAAACTAGAGTCATACTAGGAGTCAAGTCTATGTTTATTGCATTATTCTTTTCAGGGTATTATCAATTCCATTTATTCTGTTATTTATTGAAATCACTACATTATTCATACAATTTTTTTTTTCATATTAAAAGAAGTCTAAGTTTTTATTATGACTTCAATCTTTATAAAAGAAAAAAAAAATTGGACCACTTTGACATCTTTTTTCATATATTTATTCTAAACTTAATTAAAACAAATATTTAAACAAATATTGAGGGAAATATTTTTTTTCCATGTTATCTTAAAGTTCACAAGTTAATATTCTAAAATTTTGGAAGATTAAGATGCAAAAATAAAAGAAAATATTGACTGCATACAAAAATAAAGAAATTTATGAAGGAAGGAAAGGTTTAGTAGCTTTATTATGAGTTCACTAAATTTACTATAAATCACCAAAACATTAATTGCATAATTCGAAGTACAAAGCCATACAAATCAAAACAACTCCATGCACATACTTTTTATTACCAGCAGGCCAAAACTAATTTTGGCTATATATGAAAGAAAAACAAACAAAACAAAACACTAATAATGTTTAGTTGACAATATTAGGATTTGCCAAGAGGTAAGCTTCCACAGCTTTTAACAATTGCATTGCCTGATCTTCAATCTCTTTGGCTTTGTCAGCATCAATCTTACTATCACCTTTTGGATAATATTTGATTGTACATTTGGTGACGGATCCTCCATTTGAAGAAGCAACTGTTTTAGTCTCATAACTAACTTTTTCAACCCCATCCAACCATGGTTCTCCTTCTATTGCTGTATAGTTATATATCAGTTTCTCTTCATCTACTACGTCTATCTTGTTTTTCACATATTTACCTTCCAAATCTGCATTCACCATATAGATATATTTATTTATTAAAAATTCATCACTTTTTTATATTGAAAAATAAAAATAAAATAAAATAAAGAAATTAAAGTAAACGAACCTCCAGCAAAGTTTGTCTTTTTAATGCTTCCAGCCCTTCCATCTCCTTGAAGGATCTCAATATTCTTAATGGCTTGAGGCAAAATCTTTGGGAGATACTTTTCATTTTCAAGGAAAAAAACTTTGAATAACTGAACTGGGGGAATTGCAGCAGCTACATCATTCTCATGAATTAAAATGCCCATTTTAATTAATTTTATATTAAAAAAAGCCTTTGCAAAAATATCAAAATATATTTTATTTTTGGTGTTGTGTGAAAAATGCAAAAGCTGAAGAAGGTATTTATAGATGAAATAAGCTTTAAGGCTTTGTTTGAAAATAGTGTTAATCAATTCTAGAATGATCGAAAAAGATTTGAGCTCAAGAGGTCAAAAAATACACACATATTTCTTCTAGATAGACGTCCACTTTGACCATTACTATCATATTATATAATAAAAATTTCAAGTGTTAATCTTTTCGTTATCTTATTTCTTGTAAGAATGTGTGAGGTACGTGGAGAGTAATTATAATAGAGTCTTTCATTTACATATATGTTCATAAAATTGAATTTCTCGTTCAAAGTAATAATTTTTTTTTTAGCATTACAACACGGGGGAATAAAATTGAACGAGAATCTATTTAAATTAGATGTTAGACTATGTATTAACGTGCAATAATTTTCATCATTTTAATAAATTATTAAATGGATAATTATTTCAATTGTATAAACCACAAATTATCACAATATTATAAACCAAAGAAAAAATAATAATTAAAAAATAAAAGGAATTAATTTTGTTAAGATAATGCTATTTTCAAATTCTAAGCCACTAAAAATAGCGTCATTTTCAATTACAAATAACAAAAAATTGACCAAATTATCTTTATTTTGCCCTATTTTATATAATTTTATTGTGAAGCTAGCTCTTTCTGTCTTTTTGTCTTGGGTTTCTTTTTTTTTTTTTTTTTGTCTAGTTTCACATTTAAAATTTTCTTTTTTAAATTACAAACTATCACGCGATAATGATTTCTAGGTCACAAAAATATTCAGCTCCAAAAAAAACTTGAAATCAATGATCTTTAAATTCAAATTGACATCTCATTGGTTGAGTATTGTCTTCTATAGAAATTGCGGATTGTTAAATTAAATATAAATAAAGATAAACAAATTGTATAAAATAATAATTAGATTATTATATTTTCCGACTTATTTTTTTAGCTTATAAATTAATAAAATTATCTAAATAAATAAATACATTAGTTTAAATTTAGAATTTATAAACTGATTTAATTAGCTTATAAGTTAAGTAAAACATCTTAGTATACTCCAAAAATAATTTAAAAATGATTCTTCTTCTTTTTCTCTCTTTGATTTCTTTTGCCGTAATTCCGTAACACTATTAAGCGAGTTTAAAATCGTATTTTTTACATTTGGCCATAAACTTCAAAATTATATCACAAATGTTAAATAATAACTAATCACAGTTGATTATAATAAGTATTAATAATTAAGCATTCATTAACTGTTAAAATTATGAAATTATTATTATTTTAAAATTTTAAATTATATATGAAAATTTTATAATTAAAATTAACTGAACTTCGAGCAAAAGCAAAACTTTCTGACCTATCACATTTACCACATATTTATCTGTTGTCATGGTGATTTGAGTTATGATGATAATAATACCATCATTAAATAAAGTTATTTTATTTTTACAATTTTTAGTATAATACTTAAAAAATTATAAAATAAAATAAATGAAATCAACGACTTAAAATTAGGAATTTATGAATGAGATGTTAAAAATAGCAAGCTCAAATTTCATAATTTGGGAAATATTTAATATTATTTTATTTTGAAAACATTTAAAAAAAAAAAAAAGACAACAAAAAGTCACGACTTCTTTATAGTTGACCATAACAAGTAGTTACGCGTAGACCCTTATTTTGTTCATTGTTGATCTTAGCGTCACCCTTTGTACAACATTGACTGGTGGCTTTGAAGATAGGGTTGGCACAGCGAGGACAATCTCTTCTCCCGCCGCGAGAGAGAGAGAGAGAGAGAGAGAGAGAGAGAGAGAGAGAGAGAGAGAGATATGTATATATATATTATATTATATTATACATATTATATATAGCAATATATATATATATATTATATACTATAATATAATATATTATATATGTTATGTTATGTTATGTTTTAATTATTTATACATATTGAATAAATTTAATTTGATATATTTTATCTTATTATATTTTTAAAATTTTATTGTAAATAATTATTTGATTATTATCTTATTAAGTGTATAATTATTATATATTATTAACTTTTTTTATTATTAAATTTTAATTTTAAAAAATAAAAATATATGTATATAAATTCTCTGTAGAATTCTCCATCCTCATTCCGTTGTCATCCTTATTTGAAGATGCATATTTTTAGAAAAATTTATTTGGCTTGCTGAAAGGAATTCAGTATATAAAATATTATTTTTAATCTTGATGATAATAATTTTATAAAAATTAAATAAATTGTTAAATAAGATAAATCATAGAAAATTAATGTATAACTAAAAAGTTGAGTTATCATACATTTATTGAAATAATAAGGGATGATAGTAAACTAAAAAAAAATCACATGGATAAAAAAAAAGGAATTACATATACTAATTTTAAAGTTTCATCTTCATTTATATTGGGTTAATACATCATTTGCCCCTTGAACTATGCAACTTTGGTCATTTTGCCCCTTCAACTATTTGATTAACCACTTTGCCCCTTATACTTATATTTTCCATAACAAATTAACCCTCGTACGCATATGTGGCAGAACGCGTGATGTCCATTTCTATAGCACGCGTGAATGGATATTTTAATGTTGACATGAAAACAAAATGACCAATATACCCTTATCAAACACAGACAAATCTTCCCAAACATCTTCCTAAAGATCAGACTTCTTTTTTCCCCCAAATTTGACGTGAAGAACTAAAAACCCTAATTATCTTACTCTCAATAATCAAAATGGTAATTGTTGATAGAATTACGATATGCTACTAATTCTCTCTCTCAAATCAACTCCGCCCAGAGTGAGTTCACAGATCCTAATTGCTATTGTGAAGAGGCAGCAGTTTTGAAAATGTCGACTACTCACGCCAATCCAGGAAGAAGATTTTTTGGGTGTAATAAGTATAAGGTAAGTATGTAGGAACCAACTATCAATCGATTTCTAGTGTTTGTATTTGGTAAATCTGTGTCATTGTGTTCTATTTAAGTTGAAACAATGAGCCACTTCTGAGTTCTCTGTTCATGTTTATGCATATTCAAGGCATGCGTGCTTGTGAGTTTTTTTTTTTTGTTATGAGCCACCGCTGCCAGAGCATGTGATTATGTACGTTGTGAGGCTGTTGAAGAAGATGAAAGAATGTGAAAGGCAAAGGGATTCAACTTTGAGGACTGCAATTCATTTGAAGTGGGCAATATTGTGTATAGGGGCAGTGATAGTTGCTTCCTGGTTTAGATACTTCATTTGAATTGGGTGATATTATGAATTTTGGTGGTGATGGTTGATATTCAGGGTGAAAAATTAGTGTATGATTGCTAATTTTATGTAGGAATTGCACTTTTTTTGGTATGGGGTGGCGATGGTTACTGTTTATGTGTTGGGTTTTGGCAGTTGCACTTTTGTGCATGATTTTGTTCATGCTTTTAGCTTAAGCCTAAATTTCTCAGATTGATGTAATGTAACCAAGTAATTCCTATGAATGCAAACTACTTAATTTGATTCAATTTTTTATGAATTGTGTTTTGAGTTATTGTTTTGTATTTTAACTATCCAGCACTCATCATCTATCCAACAATCTCTATAATGCATAAATTTGTAACCTAACTAACAATCATAAACACATATAGCCATAACCCATAAGCATAAGCAGCCAACACACAAAATGACAATATATAACATTCCAGCAAAGCCTGAACCATCAACTTGCAATCAATTAACTACTTGTAATCAATAACAGCAGTAGCATGCAATAACAATAAAAAATAACAACAGCCTCTGCAATAAGAATATACAACAAAACAACTTGTAATCAATCAAATTCTATCATTCATCCATATTAACAACAAATTCTCAAAGGCTCAAATTGCATTAAACTAACAAAACAAGTCAGCATTACAATATTCCATATCTCATCATGTTGTTTGCAAATACAAAATGCATTTAAATAGGCATATTATCCTAAAGTGCCTACCATTACAACTTCCACTTAAGTAAACATGAAAAAATTTCTAATTCATGACTTCTTTGCCCTTGAATCTTAGTGAATGCCTAATAAAAGTGACATTAGTCCCTTCACCAGTAGCAGCTTGTCTTTGCTGCATCTCAATGGTAGCTCTCTGCTGTTGTAGGTATCTTGAGGTGATTGCTTTTTTGCCTTTGAATTTGAGACTAGTAGGCTTGAAACCAATATCACCAGTGACTTCAGAAAAGCTTTTAAAATTTAAACCATAAATTATTTTTCTATTTGGTCTGCCAACCTAAAAAATAAATAATAGTAAGTAAATATTATGGAATTATAATATTTTGTCAATATTTACCAATTAGAGTACTTACATTCTCTATAGTAACACCAGTATTTGGGTTAATATAAACTCCTAATATAAACTCCATATCCGCTGAATCTTGTCTTCTTCTGTTGGCTTGTTTGTTTTTTACTTGGTCCAATATCTTTGGTCCTTTTCTGTCCCTTTCTTGTCACTAGTTCAACATTAACAGTAGAGGCATTAGACACACATGACCCTGCATGAGAGGCAGCACTACTTTGTGCGACAAATGCACCAGTTGCACTTGACATTGAACCCATTGATGCAAGACTTGGTTGTGATAAATTGGGTACAACACTAGGTTGTGATCTCTACCCAAAATATCAATACGAAAACCAAATTAAATAGCAAAAATATTTAAAATTCAATACAAAAAACCATAAACATACCTGATTTACTTTGTTCTTATTAGGATAACCTCTCTTGTTATGGTTTTGCTGGCCACACAATGAGCAAGTCATTATGGCACCACTTCTTAAAAACTTTCCAAGTTTTTTGACCTTATCTCTAGGCTTCCTTCTATTCCTCTTAGGCCTACCAAGAAGAGTTTTAATTTCAGGTGGCTCAATTATGGGGTAGTCTTTCTCTTTCCAAAGCCTTATCCTAAGGACACATTGCAAGTAGTGATAATAAGCCTTCAAATAAGTCTTCTTATGATACCAATTGCTAATGTAATCCTCCGGAGACAGATTTCTAAAATGCATCACACAAATAGCATATGGACATGGTATCCCTTTTAGCTGCTAAGACCTACATGAGCACTTCTTTTCTGAGGTCAAGAGTATGACCATATTCTCGCTCTTGCACCTCAAAACCTGTATCCCCATTCCACAATATACTATAATTCATAGCCCTATATTTACTAAATTCTAGTCTTTCCATGGCCATTGGAGTTATGTCACATATCCATGTTTGAGCAAAATCCCTTATGGTCCTAATTCTTGTCATTACTTTAGTCCTAATTTCTTCAAGCATACTAACTATACTCTTATGCCTAGCTGTCAAAATCAAAGCATTAAATGTTTCACACATGTTATTTTCACAATAGTCACTCTTTATTTTAGTCCCAAAGAAAGCCCTACACTAACTCTCCTTGTTATAATACAACAAATCCTCTACTATACCCTTACCCAATTTGCTGAGTTCTTTTAATTTCTCTTTAAGATCTACCTCAAATGTGGACTTAGCACACGACCAAAATTTTTTCCTTCTTTCCTTACCTCTCCATTTCTTGGCCTAATTAGCCAAGATATACCTAGCACACATTATGTGCTCAGCATGTGGTAGCTCATCTTCTATTGCTTGTACCAATCCCTAATAAGAAAGCATTAGAGATTAAATCAAATGTGGATAAATAAATAATGAATTAATAATTACATTTGAATGAAATAAAAGAGTTATTTACTGACCTTCTACATCTCAGACATCATCATTATACCTTCACCAGTTGCAAGGTCTAAGTCTTGTTTAAGAATTCTTAAAAACCATTTCCAAGTTTCCTTGCATTCAACATCTACAACTTCCCAAGCAATGGGATACATTTGCCCATTGTCATTTTAGCTATTGTAGTTAGAATCTGTCCTTTGCAAACTCCTTTAAGGAAACAACCATCCAAGCCTATAAGTCTTCTACAACCATTGAGGAATCCTTGCTTCAATGCATAAAAGCAGATATAGAACCTATCAAACAAAATTCTGCCTGTTCCACTCTCGTCATCTTTGGTCTTCACTACACATATGCTTCCTGGATTTGACACAAGTAATTCATCTTTATACCATTCCAATTTGCCATATTCTTCTTTATAATCTCCCATGTGTTCAGTCAACACCCTCAATTTTTCTCTTCTGCAAACCGTCTTCCCAACATTAACCTTCAATTCCTTCTTCAAAATTTCCTGCAACTGCCAAATCTTAATTCCAGGTTGGAAAATAATTCTATCCTTATATATCCTTGCAGCAAACTTAGAAGTGCACAATTTGTTTTTATTTTTTCTATAGCACTTATGAACTTGATTATATGTCTTCAAGATAAAATCTTTTGAATTTCCATCAATGCTACCAAAAACTACCCACTTACAGCCTTCTCCTAAGCATCTAGCACGAACTCTTGTAGCTCCATTTGGTATGATCTTCAATTGTACACCTCTTGAAACAACATATTTGATTATAGCCTATTTAAATTGCTTAGCACTCTCAAAAACCATCCCAACTTCCCTGAAAGGCACTTGACAATTTAGATCATGTTCAACCCTCTTGCTAGGAACTTTGTTTGGCACCTCATCGCCTTCATCATCCTCTTCATCATTACTTTCTAAACTACCTTCATCAAAACTGCCAAAAAACTTCTCATCCCCACCCACTTTTCCTTGGAATCTATCAGTTCTAAACCCTTCAGCTTGATAACCTTTATCAATATCAGCTTCCCCTAACTCAATAGTGACATTTTTAGCTTCTGATTCTCTCTTATTGCTATGACTTTGTCTGTAGTGCCTTAATTGCTCCCTAGCATCTCTAATTTCTTCATTGTCTTCACTTCCTTCATTATCAGTTTCAACTGTGGGAGGTAAATCAACATCTGATCCACTTTCCTTCTCATTAGATAAATCAGCCTCTAAATCAGCATTATCACTATCTTCATTTATATATGCATCGATAGTTTCATCTTCAAATGCAGCTTCATTTTAACCAGATGAGCCTGCCACATTTACTTCCTCATACCCTTCACCAGCAGAGGCTGCCACTCCCTCATACCGTTCACCAACACTATTGGCCCTATTTATACATGCCTTGTCACTTGTCACATTAGCCCTACCAACACTGCTTTGTCCATATGGCAGGACCACACTCTGATTTTCAATAACATTATCCATTGAAATCACATTACCATATTCTAAAAAGAATGGACCACCACTGTACAACTCGGGTCTGTCAACACAATGCTCCACATACAAGTCCAACACCTCATTCTGTTTAACACCTATAGCTAACTCATATAATATTTTGTCACTCTCAATTGGTTCAAATACTCGACTCCTCCCTTTCTTACAATAGACCATGTTTGCCCCCATATAACCTAGCTACTTAATATCTTCATTCAACTCAGGGATAGAAATCAAATATGGATCATATTCATTATATTTAATCTCACCTCCTATGTAAGTTTTCCTACTAGAGGAATCAACCCTAAAGTACCCACCAAAATTTTATTTCACAGTAACAGCAGATTCACCCACTTAGAACCCAAATTTTTGACCTTAAGTTATGTATATAATTACACTGACCTGCAAAACTTCTTCAAATCCTTCAAAACTTAGCCCAGTCTTGGAGAATTTGCAATCGATAAATTATTTCCACAATCGGAAGCACTGCTTTGTGAGAATCAGTTACTACCTTAATAAATTTTTTCAGCACTTTAGTATTCAATGTCCATTTCTTTTTTACTCAAATTAATGTTGGGGTTTAGTGGCATAAGAAAGGAAATTTTTTTGGTGGGGTTTGGGTTTTTTGGGATAATCTATTACCTTCTGATGTGGATGGTCTTTAAATTAGATGAAAGCATATGTTAAGTATATGCTGAAGTGGTAACCAGGTCAGAAGCGTGCAAATCATGCATATAGGCACTATCTCAAATATAAAAATGAAGGGTTAATTTGCTATGGAAAATGCAAGTATAAGGGGTAAAGTGGTTAATCGAATATGTGAGGAGGCAAAATGATCAAAGTTGCCTAGTTCAAGGGGCAAATGATGTAATAAGCCTTTTTATTACTCTAACTTTTTCTTTTCAATTCTAACTTTCCAATTTTTCACTTTTATTCTTCTTTATCTTTTGATTTTACAAAAAACAGTTGTTTTCTCTACCTTTTCTTTCTACTCTTCTCTTTTAAATTAAAAGCATCATCATTATCATCTTCTTCTCCATATAAAAATAAACCTAAACCCTTAGAATTTAGAATCCCCAATTCCCATCTCCATCACCACCACCACCACCAGATAAGGTCGCCTTCTTCATCTTCCGGCAGCAGGTGGCTACGGTGATGATGATGTGGTTTGATGATCCCCAGCCACTTATTGAGCGTTGATCGACGATGATGGCTGCGACATTGTTTGGCGGAAAGGGTTTATGTCTTCTGGTGTATTGGCGAAGGTAGATGGGTAGAGGGGATGTGATTGGTGGTTGGTTGGTGGATATCTAGATATATTTCAGTATATATGCAAGTCTACCCAGCTTTACTTCTTCAACTCTGATATTTGTTTAGCTACTTTTTTTTTTAAATTTTGTACATTGTTATTATTAGTTGTTGTTTTTATTTGGGTAACAAATCCTCATATACACTACTTGATCCAAGTGTGTAGCCAATTTGATCTTTCTTCATTTCTTCTCTAAAACTATATTAATTAAATCAGAGGTGCATTAAGTGTTCTTGCAGCTGCTACCAATAACTAGTATTTTATTGATGGAATGCTTGCTGAACTTGGAGGACAAATACAGAGATAGTGGCTATCAAATTTGTTGTTGATGTGTACATAGGTTTTTGGAGCTTTCAGTATTTTTTTTTTGTTGGTCAAGTGAATTTATGGAGCTGTTTATTTTATGTTATAAGCAACTATTGTCTTCACATTACAAATATAAAAAGCAAATGGTTGTTTGGCTTATTATGGCCCCAGTCATGGAGGTATCTTTCACTTTCAGCTAATTTATCAATGTTCATCTTCTTTTATAGGTGCAGTTCCAAAGCAATTAGATTGGTTTGAGTGACAATGATTGTTGTTGTAATAGAAAATTAACAATAGCCTAAATGGGTAAAAGTACAAGAGGTTTGATATGTTATATTAAAGAACATTTGGGAATTTTTTTTTCTCAAGTTAAATGATTTTTAATTTTTTTTCTACTAATATAGTCCTCACATTAATCGTAATTTACTGCCAAACAGATTTTGTATTAGAAACATAAGATTATGTAAAAGATTGCTTGATATCTTTTTGTATATAACTCTTTTTGATGTTGCTTCATTTTTCTTTTAATAGAATTTATATTTTCAGTAGTATTAGTTAATTGTCTATGTTCTTCTATCTATCTCAAGATTCTCTTATATTATATGTTTATTTGATTATTGACATGTTCATGTAGTTTGGTATAGATTTTCCTTGTATATTTTGAAAATTTTATATTTTCTAGTTTGAATTTTAAAAAAAGTTCAAATCGGTACCATTCTATGGGTTTTTGTTGAATTCATATGCAAATCGGTTCAAAAATGAGTTAATTAGATAAGTGGCCTACTGGGAGGGTAATTGTTTATGGGAGAATCTGTTTGTGTATTTGTGTGTTGGCTTTGATGCAAAAATTTTATAATGAAAATGATTTTGATTTTTTATTTTTATTTTTATAAATCTTTTTTAATTTTTATTTGTCTTGATTATTTTTTGGGTTTCAAATATATTTATTGATGTTTTTTTCTTCTAAAATAGCGTATACCATATATTCAATAAAATGCTTCAAAAAAATAATTTTTTTATTTTTTAGATTTTCAAAAAATTTAATAGACATGTAGGTATATTTTATAAATAAATGACTAAAGAATAACAATATATATATAGATATATAGATATATTGGTATATAAAAGTGTATGTTATATGTATTTTAATTAAAAATAACAATATATGTGTATATATATAAGTATATATAAGTATATATTACATATATTTTAACTAAAGAATAACAATATATGTGGATATATATCGTTATATATTATATATCCTTTAACTTAAAAATAACATTTTTTTTGTAAAAATAACAATATATATGTGTCTACATGGATATACATCGGTATATGTTATATATATACTTTAACTAAATAATAACAATATATGTTGGTATATGGTGATGTATGTGGGTATATATCGGTATATATACATATACTTTAACTCAAAAAATGACAATTTTGTAAAAATAAAAAATATATGCATATTTATATGGATATATATTGGTATATGTTGGTATATGTTATATATACTTTAACTCAAGAATAACAGTATACATGGATATATGTCAGTATATGTTGGTATATAGTGATATATGTAAGTATATGTCGATATATGTTATATATACTTTAACTTAAAAATGACATTTTTGTAAAGACAGACTCCATGCTTTTTACAATATGTGTAAGTATATAGTGGTATATGTTCCATAACTTTCACTAAATAATGACATTTTTGTAATTATTGGCTCTGTACTTTTGAAGTTCAAAAATTGAATAACAATATATGTGTGTATATAATTATTTTATATTATTTTTTTATAAGTGGATATATGTTACATATAACTAAATATATCGAAAAAATAATATATGTTATATATAACTAAATATATGTAGGTATATGTTACAAAAAATAATAATATATGTTACGTAATTATTAATATATATTGGAATATAACTATGTTATTTATTTATTTATATGTGAATATACGTTACATATAACTAGATATATAAAAAAATTACAATATATGTTGGTATATGCTACATATAACTAGATATATGTAGTATATATTGCAAATATATATATATATATATATATTACTTATATATAAATATATGTGGGTATATGTGAGTATACGTTGATATATGTTAGTATATGTTACATATATTTTAACTAAAAAATAATGGTATATTTTAGTATATATTGGTATATGTTACAGATAACTCGATATATATATATTTTATATATGTAAACATATGTTAATATATGTTACATATATTTTAACTGGAAAATAACAATATATGTGGGGTATATGTCAGTATAATGTAGGTATATATGGATATATGTCAATATATAACTATTTTATATATTCATTTATATGTGTTTATATGTTACATATAACTAGATATACTGAAAAGAATAACAATATATGTGGGTATATGTTATATAAAACTAGATATATGGTGAGTATATATTGTAAAAGAATAACAATATATATTATATATATATGGGTATATGTCAGTATATTTTGGTATATATTACATGTATATTTTAACTAAAGAATAACAGTATATATCGGTATATGTTTCATATAATAACATATGCTTATTAAAATTTAAAAGAATAAGAGTGTAAAAGAATATGTTTAGTTATGTATCAATATATGTTACATATAACAATATATATATATATATCTTAAAAATTTAAAAAGATAAAAATATAAAAATGATACTTGTTTAATTATAGTTGGTATATGTTGTATATAACATATCTTAAGAGTATAAAAGCGATATTTATTTAGTTATATTATATGTTTTGTTATATATTAGCATATGTTACATGTAATTAGAAACTTAATATAAATATTTCTAATTTAATAAATTAAAAAAATTTTGATTTGAATTTTTCTTAAAATGTATATAGAAAAAATAATACAAATAGTGTAAAAAAATACTAAAAAACAAAAAAATTCACAAAAACAAATGCACAAAAAAATAGCAAAGAAAAAAGTTAAGAAAAAAGATAAAAATAACATAAAAGAAATATACAAAAAATAATACAAGATATATGTGGTTATACATCGATGTATATTATATATAAGTAACTAAAAAAGTCATTTTATAAATGCAGGGACCCGTATTTTTAAAATTATTAAATATATACATGTATAAAAGTGTGAATTATATTATATATTAAAAAATATTTTTAAATAATTTTTTATAGTATATATTAAAATTATTTTAAAAATATAAAATAAATAAAAATATATAAAAGTGTGTATAATTTAAAATTATTTAACACAAATTATTTTTTAATTATATAAAAATTTTAAAATATTAATGAATGAGAAATATAAATGCATCAAGTAAGAAAAATATATATGTTTTTTTGGTCGACAAAAAATTTGATTTTGGTTCATATCTTTACATAAATATTATGGATAAAATATTGTGCAGACACAAGAAAGTGGGCAGTAAGCACCGTATTTCTGTAAACAACAACAACAACAACAACAACTAAGCCTTAATCCCAAACAAGTTGGGGTCGGCTGTATGGATTCTCAACAAAATAAGCTCAAAAGACACCAAAAAAGATACTCCAGCCTTAGGCCCCTTCCAAGACACGGATTTTACGTCTCCATTCAAGTCTGTCATTAATCAAATCCGCATCAAGATCTAAGGCATGTAAGTCTCTTGCTATCACCTCCTTCCACACAGTTCTAGGTCTGCCACGACCTCTAGCCCCCTCAATCAACAAATTCTCACACTTACGAACCGCAGCATTAGGAGGTCTTCTTAAAACATGCCCATACCATTTAAGTCTTCCTTCCCTCACCTTATCTCCGACGTCCGCTACTTGGACTTTTTGTCGAATATGAACATTCTTAATTTTGTCCAGTCTGGTATGTCCACACATCCATCTTAGCATCCTCATTTCTGCCACACTCATCTTATGCAATTGTTGTCCCGTTGGTGCCCAACACTCACTACCATAGAGCATCGCAGGTCTAACAACCGTCCTATAGAATTTACCTTTCACTTTCAGAGGTATTTTCTTATCACATAGAACCACAGTCGCACCCTTCCACTTCAACCACCCTACCTGTATTCTGTGAGCCACATCTTCATCTATACGGCCATCATTCTGGAACACCGAACCCAAATATTTGAAGTGCTTGGTTTTAGGAACCAAAACTCCATCCAACTTAACCTCATGTTCCTGCTTCTTCCTTAGACTGAACTCACAGTGCATATATTCCGTTTTACTTCTACTTAACTTAAAACCCTTGTCCTCGAGGGTTTTTCTCCACACTTCCAACTTACGGTTTACACCAGCACTAGTCTCATCAATTAAAATAATGTCATCAGCAAACAACATACACCAAGGAACATCGTCTTGTATGCTTCTGGTTAGCTCGTCCATAACCAGGGTAAATAAATATGGACTCATGGCCGAACCTTGATGCAATCCGGTAGTAATAGGGAAAGCATCAGTGTCTCCACCAGGTGTTTTCACACTAGTGGATGCATTCTCATACATGTCCTTGATGATGTTGATATATTTGCCGTTGACTCCTTTCCTCTTCAAAACCCACCATAACACTTCTCTTGGTACTCTATCATAGGCTTTCTCCAAGTCAATAAATACCATGTGAAGATCTTTCTTCTTCTCTTGATACAATTCCATTAGTCTTCTTAGAAGAGAAATAGCCTCCATGGTAGATCTCCCTGGCATAAACCCAAACTGATTCTCCGAAACTCTTGTAAGCTTCCTCAATCTGTGTTCAATAATCCTTTCCCATAATTTCATAGTATGGCTCATAAGTTTGATACCCCGATAATTTGTACAGCATTGAATGTCTCCCTTATTTTTATATATGGGTACCATGATACTCTTCCTCCAGGCATTTGGCATCTTACGTCCTTTCACAATAGCATTAAAGAGTTTAGTTAACCAGGCAACTCCTACCTCTCCAAGGTTCTTCCAAACCTCTATAGGAATACCATCCGGGCCACAAGCTTTACCAACTTTCATATACTTCAAGGCTTCTCTTACTTCACTATGCAAGATCCTCCTAGACCAGCTGATATAATCATTTGTTGCATGAAGACCTTGAAAATCTTGTTCATGTTCAGGGTTGAATAACTGCTCAAAATAAGCCTTCCACCTCTCCTTAATCTCAACATCTCCTGTCAACACCCGTTGATCTTCGTCCTTTATACATTTGACTTGGCTTAAATCTCTGCTTTTCCTTTCTCTCATCCTTGCAATCTTATAAATGCCCATTTCTCCCTCTTTAGTACCTAACTTTTGATAAATCCCTTCTAAGGCTCTGCCACGAGCTACACTAACAGCCTTCTTTGCCTCTTTCTTAGCCCTCTTATATTCCTCAAAGGCCTCGCTATTAACCGCATTCGGTAACTTTTTATACCATTCCCTCTTAGCCTTAATAGCCTTTTGAACCTCCTCATCCCACCACCATGCATCGTGCGGTCGAGGCCCTGCCCCTTTAGAGATCCCAAGCAATTTACTACCTGCTTTCTTAATGTCACCTTCCATTTTTGTCCACAAGTCCTCTGCACTAGCCTCAAGGTTCCAAATTTCTTCCTTTAGTAACTCCTCCTTAAAGGTACCTTGAGCTAGGTCTTTCAATTTCCACCATCTTATCCTTGGTTCCAATATTTTCTTTTCATTCCACCGTATTTCTGTAAACATAAAACTAAAATTTCATAAAAGAGCAATGTTTTTTTAGGCGCCGTATTATTGAAATTAACATTTATTTTTTTAGTTAGTTATGTAAATAATCCTAAAAAATAGAGAATACATTGCAATTTCATTATTTTTACTTAGTTTATATAAAATTTGTATAGTACATACATTTTAAAAAATATTATAATTTATTTTCATAAATTACAATTAATTCTTTTTTTTAATTGAATAGGCAAAAGTAACAATATTAAGTTAATCGAATTTGATCGGGTAATTTTGAGTTAACTCACAAAAAAAAATTGTTTATCAAATTGAAATAAAATGTTGCAGATTTTAATTTGAGTCTATTTTATTTTTTATTAACTTTTAAATAATCATAAATCTTTCAAATTGCATATTTTTTTGTTGAATTATTTTTAATTAGATTAATTATTAATAGTCCACTCAATGCTTAATGTGATATAGGTAAGTACCATAATTAATGCGAATCACAACTATACTTTTATTTTTTTTAGCTCACACATTTCGTTTTTGAGTAGCATCAAATACTCCAGTCTTGCCTAATAATTTAAATGAAAAACCTTCACCCGATTCTTTGGACTCTTTTAATTCTCCGATGTACCATTTATGTTAGCATATAATTCAAAAATGATTCACTCAAATAACATGAAAATGACTCTTTCTCTCCTTATTGTTTTCTTTTGCTCTAATTCCATTTTTCAAAAAAAAATTTCTTTGATTCTTGCAATTTATTTTTTCTTTCATTTTTCTTTTTGTTTTATTAAAATAACAAATTCTGACAAGGTAATGATTCCTAGATCTCACAAATATCTAGTTTCAAATAAACTGAAATTAGGAAGAATAATAACATTCCCAAATAGATTCCACCTATGCTGTTCTCTCTCTCTCTCTTTCTCTCTCTCTAGGAAGTTTTGTCTCTCTTCCTTCAAACAACTCTTCCTTCCTCCTTATTTCTTCTAGATCTAGGGTTTTCTGTTGGATTTTAATCTTAATTTGGGTATACATATTAATATAACTATATTATAGGCTATCTAATTTAATAGAGTCAATAAAGTGATCTAATTTTTAAGCTCTAAAAATATTTAATTTGATATGGGCCATATATGTGTAGAAGCCCAATACTATTAGTTAAGATTTTATAAGAACCTAATTGACCTAGTATATAAAGGATATTATAAAGGGTTGTGGTCCCTAAGTTAGATTTGAGTTGTCTATTTTGCCTGCCCCATATTCAGAGTAAATACTGCAAGACGATAAATTAAAACTCATAAGTATCCAACTCTAGGTAATCACTTAACATGAAATTAGGTATGATTCCAAATTTATTTTCAATCCTTCTTTGGTTGTCTAAAGATTTACATTTGATCATAGGGTTTCGCAATATTTATTTGCATTAATTTTTTCTAACAAGTAGTATTAGAGTCGATCATATTTAAAATCATTAGATTTTTATTTGGATTGAATTTTTGCCATAAAATAATATTAGGGTTTTATACTATTGAAATATTTTGTGTCAATTATTTGGTTTTTCAACATCATGTACTGATACACCCATTTTAATATCTCTATTCAAGAGCCATCTATTTTCGGCCACTATTGTTATTTCTTTTCAGTTTTTTTATAACAAATTGCGTTCTTGAAATCTTGGGCATTTAGTGGCATTGACAATATTCTTTGGTTGTTTTGTTTTTACTTACTATGATTATACAATTATTTTTTGTTTTATGGCGTTACTGTGTTTTCGGTGGTCATCATGCAATTGGGATTATAATTGGCCATTCAAAAGATAATTTATGTTTTGTTAATTGGTAGCCAATTTGGATGCATATAATTGATAATGTTTATGGCCCAATCACTTTTGAATGCATGGTTACTGTGGTTGGAATAATGGAATCCTAATAATATAGAATTTTGATTATAGAAGAAAATATATGTGATCATTACTAATAAGTTTTTGAATTGTGCATGAGATGAAATTTCAACAGTAATGCGCATGACTACTGTATGGTCATGTAGCTGCCCATGCAAATCTCTGTCATCACATATGATAAAATTCATAATTCCATATTCCATGTCTAATGCCATGTCTTATTCAAGTAATATAAAATATTAACTTGCAAATAGCAATGGATAACAAATTATTTGAGAACAATTAAAAAAGAACTAATGTGCTATATATTAACTAAAATAAATTGCCATTTTCCTCTAAATACTAATTATCACTAAACCAATATCTAGAGTTTAACAAATAAAAAAAAAAAAAACCTAAAAGAGAGCTACAAGCTAGGAATTCCTCTTTAAATAAAACTTTTTTGAACTTGCATCCTGTAGAATTGACAATGATCCACAAAATCTACGACTAAATGAGAATATATTATTAATAACAACTAAAAAGAAAGGGTTGAATAACGAATCACCATAGTAGACAACCTATCTTAAACATAGAATATCATTGCATATTGCATGAATCAATTGATCTCTAACTTCAAACATATTGAGACTAAATAGTGCAAAAATTCAACATTAATTTATAAATTATATTATAAAATATTGTCTTTGGATAAAATTCATGGCATATAAGATGATAAAGTTGAAACTCAACTATGACATAAAAAATATGCAAAATTACCACCTAAAGTGTGTGTGTGTGTGTGCGCGCGTATTGAGAATAGAAATCATCTTTTGTTCTTCAGCCATCACCTTCAATTTAATTTATTAGTAGATATCAAATATTAATATAAATGTTTGCCTGACTTGAAGAACCCACAAGCTAAGAAAGACTTTGAGCAAAAGCTAAAGCCCACTAAGTAGAAAATCTGAATGACAACCAAACAATATTACATATAAATAATTATGAATTACCTATTATTCAACATTTAGATTACCTATATATAATTTTGAATTACCTACTATTATATTTAATGGTTTCATATTAATCCAAATTTAGCATTTAAACCTTTTTTTTCTTTTCATATTCCTCTTCCTTTTATTGAGAACATCTTTATTATATTTAATGATTTCATATTAATCCAAATTTAGCATTTAAACCTTTTTTTTTTCTTTTCATGTTCCTCTTCCTTTTATTGAGAACATCTTTTAAACTTTTGTTACTTTAATAGTAATCAATTATTTCTAGTGAACTGTTTATTTATTAAATAAAAAGACAATACCACTAATCAAAGTTCACCAGTTTAGTAATGGTAAGTTTTTTTTTCTTTCTTATGAGGGTTTGTGTAGCAATTAAATTGCTTAGAGTTCAACTTATGGATAAAGTCCCTTTATATACCAAATTTCCAAAATGTCAGCTACGTAACAACTAGAGCTTTCCAAAGACAACAGTACCTTGATTGCTAGTGAGAAATCATGTGCATAACACCATCTCCCTGCAACATCGCCCAATTAGTATAAGAAGGCAATTAAAAGCTAACTTACTTCAGCCTATCAATATTCAAGTAATCTTTGTTTCAACAAAGGACATAACATATAGTCATCATATTCTACGCACTAAATTCATTTGACAACTGATATTTGACATTTACACAACACATAATAATTCATTCTTCAACTTTATTATTTTTTTTGTAATTAAGTCAATTTTGATTCAAAAAAGAATTTTTGTACAAATATTAACAACTTGCACACACAAAACCACCAGCAAATACCTCCACCCTAACATACCATTTCTCAACAGTACTTCAAATTGCAATAGCAAAATATCACAACCATACCAGATCCATTCCACTTACAACAATTCAGCAAACTAGCAAAAAAGCATCACAACCATACCAGTTCAACAAAAACACCTTAAGTCCTTGCTATGCACAATTCAGTAAAAGGTAACATGAACAATAATATGTAGCCAAACTCTACAAACAGCAGAACCACACTCATCACAGCCATTCCTCACTAGTCACAACAACCTATGCTACTGCAATAGCTAACAAATAACACTTCTCTACGCCTACAACCAACACAATTTTTATACCTATAGGATATTTTTAAAAAATTAAAAAAGTAATGTCTAATGTAATTAAAAAAAATCATAGATCGAGTTGTGCTTCAGAGCAATGAGATAATGGTCATAAGGTGCACATACTAATGACTAAATGCAAAGAAAAAAATGATACAGCTTAATTATGCAAACAAAAAATTATTAATGATAGTTAATCATTTTATTAGAGCAAAAAGAATGGAGAGATTAGCAACCACTGTGACTTGTAGTACAACACAATCATATAGGATCAAAATAACGTATTCCACAATTCACTAGGGATTCAAATAATTGATTGTAATACTCAAAAGCTAGTGATTTAAATAATATATAAAATTTTGTTAAAATATATGAGAAAAAAAGTCTCAATGCAATTAATACAAACTAATTAATAAAAAAATAGTTTTTTTTTTAATTTTAACAGTTAAATTTTAACATTGACACCAATATAATATCAAAGTGGAATTAATTCTTATATTATTATCTTATAAGCTTCAATGAGATTGTAAGGACTTTTTCCAGTAATTAATTAAAACACAAAATTTCCTCTTTTCTTTGTTTGTGATGCAAATAATAATAATGATTACTTAATTAGCTAGAGATCAAAATTAATTTTCCTATTGATCAGAATAGGTGAACTTAATTATAGAAAATATTTCTTAATTTTTGTGTCAAAATTAAACAAGATACTTAGAGATACAAAGAGAATAGTTGGTTTTAGTTTCAAATTTTGGGTATTTTTCAAGTTCTATATTATAATAAAGAAAAATATAGGTATATTTGTGATTGTAAATTAATAAATTTTTCTTTATATATGATTCAATAACTGAGAGAGAGGCCTGCAAGATCAAGGATGCTTATACTTGTAGTTAGCAATTTCTTATGCTTCTAAGCTATCAGCAAAATCTTTTGATTTGGTTATTTTTACATTTTAATTTTTATTACTTATTATACATATATAATTTCAAAAAGACATAAAGTTTCTAAAATTTTCCAATGTCCATTGAAAGTAGATTTTAAATTCCCGTCACCTTTCAAATTCACTATTATAAAATTCCCTTTCGTAGTTGTTTAATTAATAGCCTTCTATTCATAATCAAATTAACCAAATTAAATTAAATCCTATGCACAATAGCTTTGTTGACAAAGAGCTAAGCTACATATTCCTTCCAACCTATATGGTTATTTACTTATTCTTAAAAGTAATAAATTAAGCATATGTTATGTGAGATGTCTCGAATTCAACATAAACATGTTAAATTTGCTTCCCAAATAATATACACAACCTAAAAGAATAATAAAAAATAGATGACGTAGGCATTCAAAAATTAAATTAGAAATACAAAAGCAGCTTCAATTAAGGCATAAAATTACAAAATCGCATTACATGCAGGTCATCAAATTGTTGCTTGAACAAACCATTCTAAAACTTCCCATGACAATAATCAAAACAAAAGTAGATAAAGAAGGATGCAAAATTAAAGGCAGGGTTCCAAATTAAATCACAATATTGAATTGAATCGATAATGAACAAAGTTAATCTATAAAGAGTATCAAGAAAACAATTTTAACATCCTAAAATCATAGAATAGAATAGCAAGATAATAATTTAACACGTCATGGCTCAAAATATGTATGGTTGCTAAGAAATGAACATAAATAAAATTACTCAAATCTGCAAGGAAAAATATCCAAACTGTGAAAAGCTTTCACACAACTTTCTCAGTAACCAAACAACATACTGGAGAAGAAAATAATGTCAACTCTAAAATTACCTGGATGCCGAACTTCAAATGTTAAAGGCAGATGTCTCTCTATGGAGGTTTTTAGGATTTTTGAAATAGATAAGCAAACAAAAATGATGAATCTGTTCAATTTTTTTTTAACAAAAATTGGGTTTTGTAAATCTTTTATCTTGATCCGTTAATTGTCTTGACTCATTAATTCAAATAAACTGAAAATAGAGATTGCTCTATTCTTATGGGGTTTGCGTGTTGTGGTGCTGAGAACAAAAGGTGGGAGAGAGAGAGAGAGCTTAGTTTTCAAAATTTTGAGAGGGTGAATACTGTGTTATCTGTAATCAGCAAAAAGATATTCTTTAAAATCCTTTTTCATTTGGGAATTGAACTTTATAATTTAATTTTTTGATATAACTTTATAATTTAATTTTTTTGAGCAATGCTTTATAATTTAATATTTATATGTTATTTGCATTAATTTTTAATTTGTTAATAAATAAGGATGCTAATTTTTATTTTATTTTT
The DNA here is from genome assembly GCA_947685225.1 of Garcia nutans. Classification (NCBI taxonomy): domain Eukaryota; kingdom Viridiplantae; phylum Streptophyta; class Magnoliopsida; order Malpighiales; family Euphorbiaceae; genus Garcia; species Garcia nutans. The sequence goes on from CANTUV010000013.1 coordinate 36,133,276, forward strand.
GTTTATGCTAGCTTTTATTCAAGTTCTTTTTAGTTTTTTTTAAGTCCCATTTTATTAAATCCAAAATTTTACTCATATATATATATATATATATATATTAGAAAAAAGAAAAATTAAAATTATTGAATAATTGAATTAAAAATAACTATTGAATAATTGAATTAAAAATAACAATCTTATTTTTACATTTAACATAATATCATGTTAAAGTTTCTAATAAATTATATTTTCAAAAGAAATAATTTAATCTCTTTGTTTGAAATTCTTTTTCTTATGAGTTAATATTTAAAATAGCTTTGAAAAATAGTAATTATTAACTGAAAAATAAAAATAATATTTTTTGATATAAATGAACGGTTTTGAAAGTTAAAATAATCTAAGATTAGTTAAAATAAAAAATTATAGAACATAAAAATTTAGTATTTTTAATATAAAATAAGTCTCATAATTAATTTGAAAAAGTTACAGTAAACAATGCATCAATTTAAGTTTTTGTCACTCCAAACAGATTCGATCATGCTAACTTACATCATCCACATCAAATATCAATTCATAATTCCATATTCCATTATAAATTACTGATTTAGCAATTTATTTGTCATTACTTTTATACTATATTACTCATTTAGTATATATTAGTTCATCATACTTTTATAGTATTAGTAATTAAACAATGTGTAATTTATCAAAAAAAAAAAAGTAAGTAAACAACCATTAATTTTTGTAATTTGAATCTTATAATGATTGAGAATTGTAATTTAATAAAACGACCACACTTACTAAATAATTATTTATGATAAGTATCATATAATTTAATTAAATAAATTAAAATTTCAATATTTATGTAATTTTCAAATTTTCATTATTAATTCGAAAAAATAATAAAACATTATAGAAAATATTCAAATATTGTAGTTATCCTATATAAGGTGTAAAATTTTTTCAATTATTATATTTTAATGCAAACATATTATTTTACATATATATAATCGTAAAAAATCTAATTTTATATATATTATGGTGAAAAATGATACTAGAAATTCCAATTTAATTAATGGCGAATGATACCAATTTGAAGAAAACTTCGCAATGGCTAAAAATCTAATGCAAATTTATATTTTAATTTTTTTAAAAAATTATAATGAAAAAGTGTCATTAGCAAGTTTGAAACGAATATGATCTACTATTAAATTTGTAATAACTAAATCTATTGCAAAAATTAGTGATGAATGTTCATTTATCATAATGATATATGATTTAATTATAAAATAATATTGTCACTTTTTTAATTAATAAATTAGTGACAGTGAATGATATTATTATTGTAAATTCTATGTAACCTCACTATATCACTAATATACAACTCAACCAAACTTTTAAGTGAGTAATCCTTTTGAACTTGAAGAAAATAAGCTGTCTTCATCATTCAATCAACAATAACCCAAATTGCATCATGCTTCTTCTGGGTCAAAGGCAGTCTAGTCACAAATTCCATCGTCACTCGCTCCCATTTCCACTCTGGTATTGACAGTGGCTAAAGGAATTTGGTGTTCAACCTTCACTCTCTGGCAAGTGAGACATCTGAACATAAATTTTGTTATGTCCCTCTTTATACCTGACTACCAGTGATACTGCTTCAAATCTTGATACATCTTGGAACTACAGGGGGCATAGCATAAACTAATTGATGTGCTTCCTCTAATATCATCCTCTTCAATCCTGCATCATCAAGGATACACAATCTATCTTTATACCATAGACTTCCATCATCTCTCACATGAAAGTCTCGACTCTCCCCCTTTTAGCAATCTAACACAATCTTCTGAATCTTCTCATCTTCCAATTGGACTTTCCTAACCTGATCCAACAGCACTAGCTTCAATTATAACTGAGCCATCAATGCAGCATCATCACAAGACTCAAATATGGCATGCAACGCTCTCAACTCAACAAGCAAAAAGAGGAAATAAGCAGTCAAATCTGCCAAAGATTTTTTACTCAAGGCATCAGCAACAACATTTGCCTTGCCAGAATGATAATCAATCAAATAGTCATAGTCTTTAATCAACTCTAACCATCATCTCTGTCGAAGATTCAACTCTCTTTGAATACCTAGATACTTTAAACTCTCATGATCAATATAAATGAAACACTTCTCCCTATACAACTAATGCCGCCAAACCTTCAATGCAAAAACTATGGCTGCTAACTCCAAATCATGGGTCGGGTAATTCAGCTCATGTGACTTTAGCTATCGAGATGCATAAGCAATGACTCTATCCTCTTACATCAGAACACAACCTAAACCACTATGTGAAGCATCACTATATATCAAATATGGTTACCTTCCACAGGCAGGGTAAGTAGCTATCATAGAAAAACCCTTTACAAATAGACGATAATAGCCTGCCAAACCTAGAAAACTTCTAACCTCTGTCATAGTCTTCGGTAGACTCTAATTCAAGATAGCTTCAACTTTACTCTGATCAACTCTAATATCCTCTGCCGATACCACATGACCGAAAAAATTACCTGATCGAGCTAGAATTCACACTTAGATTAGCATACAACTACTTTTCTCTCAATGTCTGCAATACAATCCATACATGCCTGACATAATCCTCCTCATTAAACGAATACACTAGAATATCATCAATGAAGACCACCACAAACTAATCTAAGTATGGTCTAAACACCCTATTCATCAAATCCATAAATGATGCTGGTGCATTTGTCAATCCAAAAGGCATCACCAAAAACTCATAATGCCCATACCTCGTGTGAAAAGCTATCTTGGGTACCTCTACATCTCTAAGTCTCAACTGATGGTATCCTGATCTCAGATCAATCTTAGAGAATATTGTTGCTCCCTTCAACTAATCAAAGAGATCATTAATCTGAGATAATGGATACTTGTTCTTGATGGTCACCTTATTCAACTGTCTGTAATTAATACATAATCTCAAAGTGTCATCCTTATTCTTCACAAACAAAACAAGTGCTCTCCATGGAGACACACTAGGACGAATAAATCCTTTATTAAGTAACTCTTGCAACTGCACCTTTAACTCCTTTAACTTTGCAGGTGCCATTCGATAAGGGGCAAAAGAGATGGGAGTGGTACCAGAAAATAAATCAATACCAAACTCTACCTCTCTCTCAGGAGGTACCCCTGGCACTCATCAGGAAAAATATCTGGAATCTCGAAAACTATAGATATACTATCAAGCTGGAGCCCCACTGCTCTGGTATCTACAACATGAGTAAGATATGCCTCACATCCCTTTCAAATCATCCTCCTAGCTGATACAACTGAAATAAACATTGATAAAAGTTATCTTTGCTCACTAGATACCACCACCCCTCTACCACCATGTGTTCTCATGATAACACATTTTCGCTGACAGTCTACCATAGCCCATGCCTGGATAACCAATCCATGCCCAGAATCAAATCATACTCCCTAAAAGGCATCTCAATTAGGTCACCGAGAAACTCATCATCTTGAACAACAACTAGACTATCTCAGTGCACCCTGCTAACCACAACACTATGCCCTAAAAGATTTGTAACCAAAACATCAAATCCTCGGGACTCAGAATGCAAATCACTCACATGTAGTATAGATGAAGTAATGTATGAATGAGTCGACCTAGGGTCTATTAATGCAAGAATTGAAGTACCAAATAAAGTAAAAGTGCTGACTATAATAGCTGAAGCATCTGGCTGCCTCTGGATCACTTAAACCCATTGTGATGGCCTTGCATTCTCTGGTCTACTTTTTGCTGTAGAACCTCCTCTTTGATCAAATTTTGATTGATATTATCCATTTTACATGCAATAATTAAAATAAGGAATCATTATATTAAAATCAAAGCAATGTTCAAACAAAATAAATAAACGGACACCTATCAGAGAATGGAAACATGTCCTTACATCGTCCAATGTCTAAAATTAAATAGGACACCCACCAAAAGGCAGAAATGTGTCCTTTACATTAATCCCAAAATATAAAAATAATTTAAATTACATGAAAATTAATTAATGAGGTACCCAATCATGGAAACATACCTCTTACTATTTTAATAAACAAATAATAACTAAAAAAATATTCATCCATGATAAATTAAATAAACCAAATATCAAAATTAAATAAATCAATCATCAAAACATATAATAAATTACATAATCAAATCTAAAATTAAATAAAGCAAATAAATATATAAATTTAGGGTTTAAATCTTAAATTAAGGTTTCTTGAGGGAAATTAGGGTTTAGAGAGTTTTGGTTTAAAACTTAAGATTGTAGGGTTTTGGAAGTTTTATGAAAATAATATTTGAGGTCTAGGATTTAAATAAACAAGATTGAAACTTATGAAAATAATATTAAAATTTAGATATTTGAAAAGAAAGAGCTACTGTGATGATTAAGTAGACAAGAATAACATTATTATTATTATTTAAAACTTCTAGCTACTGTGTCTTTTGGATAAAAAAGAATTAATTAGGATTTTAGGGTTTGAGTAAACTAGGGTTTTGGATGTTTAATTTAGATGAATATATGAGATATGTTGGTTTTAAAAAAAAATTGCTACTGAAGACTTAATCAATTATAAGTCATTAAATATATTAATAATGAAACTTATTGCTATAATTTTAAAATGAGAGAGATATAGAAAATAAAACCTCTGTTGAAGGCTCCACCAATAATTAAATGTTTGATGTAAAGTATTTGCTTGCACCAAATTTGTTCTTCTTGGTTAGAAGGAAATCAAGATAGTGGGAGATTGCTACTGCCTTGATGGTGTTTGATGTTTATTGTTCTTTGGTTGATAATGATTTAAAATTAATTTTTTGCTCCGTTGCTCTCTACCTCTTCTTTTGTTTTTATGTTTCTGCCCGAAAAAAAGAAAAAAAAGCAAAACTCCAATCGTTACTGCCTCCCCAAAATTTCAGTCTGAGTCCTTCCTCCCTTCCTTATTTTTTTAATGTGGTTTTATAAGAAAAAAAAACTAATACTAATTGGTTAAGGAAATAAAATTGTTTAAGGAAATAAAATTATTTAGGAAATAAAACTTTAAAACCGAGTAAAACACTGATTCATCAAAAATAGGGCGCGGGCCCAAGCTGGCAAGGAACAGGCTGCTAGGGCGCAATTTCGCCGGGCGAACTGGCTGCTGGGGCTAGAATTGCACTAGCAAAAATTGATGTGGGGCTGCAATTCGCCGTAGGCTACGCCTATGGAGAATTGGCCTGCAACAGGCCAATTGCTGCCTGCCTCGCGTCGTCGCCAATCCGTTCGATTTTTAATTTTTTACCTTTTATTTTATGTTTATTAAAAACAAATATTATTATATTATTAAAAATAAATAATAAATAATAAATAAAATAAATATTATATTATTAAAATAAATAGTAAATATTAAAAGAAATAAATAATAAATATTTAAATAAATAATAAATACCACAAAATTTATTTTAGACTGTTTTAAAAATATCATACTGGATTGGGTCAAAAATTAAGGGTCTACAGTTGAGTGAAAAGCAACATGATTAGGATGGGTTCTTGACCCGAAAAGAGTTCTGAATTCGAGACTGGGTACTTGGACCCGAAAAAGATTTGGGTACTTGGATTCGAGATTGGATACTTGGACACGAGATTGGATACTTGGACCCGAGCCTGAATTTGACTGACCTTTTATTAGTTAAGAATTCTGGCTTAACTGGTTGTTCCATTCTTTAATGGATTGTGGGTCTTTACCCACAAAAAATGGATCTTTATCCATTGGAGCTCGAATCTTTACCCATCAAAAATGGATCTTTGTCCATTGGAGTTTGGGTCTTTACCCTAACATGGATCTTTATCCATTAGAGATTGGGTCTTTACCCTTGAAACATGGATCTTTATCCATTAGAGATCGGGTTTTTACCCTTGAAATATGGATCTTTATCCATTGGAGATTGAGTTTTTACCATTGAAACATGAATCTTTATCCATTGGAGATCAAATCTTTACCCTTAAAACATGGATCTTTATCCATTAGAGATGGCCTTTAACCTTAAAACATGGATCTTTATCCATCGGAGATTGGGTCTTTACCCTTGAAACATGGATCTTTATCCAATGGAGATCGGGTCTTTACCCTTGAAACATGGATCTTTATCCATTAAAGATCGGGTCTTTACCCTGGCTTCAGCTCTTTTAGCTGGACAGATCTTTTGTCTTTTACATCTTCATTCTTTTGAGAGTTCTAATTTTCTTCTTTTTCCATTCTCTTTGTTCTTCCTTTGCAGTTTTGCGAAAAATTCAGAAATTTTTTTTAGCTAGCATTCATATCTTCTCCTTGCCCCCTGCATGGCAAAATATTGAAAGTGAGTCTTAAAATATTTTGTACATACATAAACTCAAAAAATTGAAAGGAGAAACTTTGCTCCCTGTGTAGGCTCAAACCCATGATTTTTTCTATGTGGGCTTTGGTTGATGTTTGTAGATTATCCAGTTCTTCGAACAAGCATGCATTTCTTCTTTCTTTTGCTGGAGCTTCCTCATGCAATGGGCTTTCCATGCCCCCTGATTCCATATCCACTTTATGGTTGCTTCATGGAGTATTGCTATTTACTTTTGACAAAGAAAATGCAGTGTGATATGCTCATGTATGCACGATATGCCTGGATAATACTTACAGTGGTTTCATTAACTCACAGACTGAGGTTATCAACTGAAATGTTCTCACAAATTTCTTCTAGATGCCCATTTAGGTCTTGCAGTAGAATGGCAGAAGGCTTTGCTTTTATGACTTTTATCTTAAAGATGTTGAAAACATGAATAATGGAGGCCCAAGGTAATAGAGATACATCCATTTCAAATTATGATTCAGTATGTCAATTGGTAGCTTCTTCATAACCTCGCCAATAATCATTTTCTTTGCCCAATGTGTCCTCCGAGGTTCAATGATTAGATATACTTCCCTTAACTTGAAGGCTTTGTATTTTTTTTTTTGAATTTTGATTTTGAAATCAAATGTTGGCTTTTCCAAATCAATGTCAAATTTGATTTTGAAATCAAGACTCAATTTTCAAATTTAACATATCTATAAGATGACAACCCTAGTTACCATACTAAAGTCAGGAATAATTTCTATTTAAGCAAGAATTGTTGCACTTCAGATAGGCACATACACATTACTTGGCCAAATGTCTCATTGAGTTTGAATATTGTCTATCTCATATGCATGCTTATTCAAACTATCTCCACTAATAGACTCTACCTACCAAGAGAGATCAACATGTCTTTGATAGGCTTGAAATAGGATCTATAAGGGACACGGGTTAAATGAAAGCCATTTTGAGATCGGAGCCGATGTGATAATGTTGACAAACCTTCACACTATGATTTTCTATTGGAGCCATAGGCAGTTGGAAACATAAAAAGATAGAGCTTTGAACATTCTTCTTTCTTTTAGAAGTTAATCTGGATCTCGATTGGGACAGTTTTTGCCTTTGTAAAAAGTTTGGTACCCAAATTCATTTCTTTTCTTCTTTTCCCTTTTCTTTCTCTTTATTTTTCTTACTCTTTCCTTTCTTTGAGCATTTTATCATTTTGTCCTTCTTCTCTGTAGGATTGTTAAGTACAAGATATTTAAAAACTAGATGGTCTTTCCCTTTTTTCTCTGATTTTGATCGAATCTTTGGTTGGGTTGGACCAATTCAAGTCAAACTGTCCTTATAAAGTAAATGGAAGCCTTTTAGCTGGACTGATCTTTTCTGAACCATTTTGGATTTTATTTTATTTTTATTTTTTCTTTTTCTTTCTTCTTTCTTCTTTTTTTCTTCTTTTTTTATTTTTTTTGTTTTTTTCTTTTCTTTTTTTTGGGTCCTAGCTCCAAAAGAGTTGTCTTGTTTGTACCAACTTGTATTTCTGGTAATGGATGAGTGGAGTGGTATTAATCTACTTCAGTCCTGAATTTATTTGTAATATTTAGTCTAATTCAAGTGAACTTCAACTACCTTTATGGTCTTGAGAACTTCAACTATCCTCATGGTCTTGACTATTCATTCTTTTCTTTGATCTTCTTGCCTCTTCACCTTAGTGATCATAAGACTTGTCAAAATTGTAACAACAGCTCAGGGTGGGTCATCGGGCATATAAGTCAATAAAGAGAAAGTTGAAATCTTATGAAGGCTCAAATGGACAACTAGGGATTGATATTTAATTGGGTGGGTGCTAGTTGTTGGCTAACCAAACAATGCCTAGATCATCTCTCCCTTAAATTAGCAGAGTTCAATTTCATCTTGAAAGTTTGTCAAAGCATGTTCTAAGACTGACTAGACAAAGGTAATTATGTAGGAGCCCTCTCTAAGTAAGCATACACAATTCAAGGCTATAGAACAATTCCCCCACCTAGTAAAGTCATTCGAATTATAATGCACAGATATACTAATTTATGAATATCAAGCTAAATTCGTCATCGGTTGGACACCAAAATGAACAAAGACCAACAAAAATTTTGACAAAAATAATTTATTTCAAACAATCTTAAAAAAAAGAAAACATAATTGTTCTAAATAAATACTAAAGAAAAAATAAAAAGAGCAACACTTCAAGCTAAGAGAGGCTCATTGAGTTGGAGTCAAATATACTTCATTTATTTAGACATATCAAGGGCAATAATTTTTTCCATCATCAAGGATCATTGCTTCATCATCCACAGTTAGTCCAAGCTTACTTAGTAGCATATCCTCATTAGCAGCTTCTCTATCCATATCATGACAAGATGACAAGATAAAACTCTTCATAAAGGTTGCAAACGGTGGCGCCCTTCCAAATTTAGGTACATACATAAACTCAAAAAATTGAAAGGAGAAACTTTGCTCCCTGTGTAGGCTCAAACCCATGATTTTTTCTATGTGGGCTTTGGTTGATGTTTGTAGATTATCCAGTTCTTCGAACAAGCATGCATTTCTTCTTTCTTTTGCAAAATTACTGGAGCTTCCTCATGCAATGGGCTTTCCATGCCCCCCGATTCCATATCCACTTTATTGTTGCTTCATGGAGTACTGCTATTTACTTTTGACAAAGAAAATGCAGTGTGATATGCTCATGTATGCACGATATGCCTGGATAATACTTACAGCGGTTTCATTAACTCACAGACTGAGGTTATCAACTGAAATGTTCTCACAAATTTCTTCTAGATGCCCATTTAGGTCTTGCAGTAGAATGGCAGAAGGCTTTGCTTTTATGACTTTTATCTTAAAGATGTTGAAAACATGAATAATGTAGGCCCAAGGTAGTAGAGATACATCCATTTCAAATTATGATTCAGTATGTCAATTGGTAGCTTCTTCATAATCTTGCCAATAATCATTTTCTTTGGCCAATGTGTCCTCCGAGGTTCGATGATTAGATATACTTCCCTTAACTTGAAGGCTTTGTATTTGTTTTTTGAATTTTGATTTTGAAATCAAATGTTGGCTTTTCCAAATCAATGTCAAATTTGATTTTGAAATCAGGACTCAATTTTCAAATTTAACATATCGATAAGATGATAACCCTAGTTACCATACTAAAGTCAGGAATCATTTCTATTTAAGCAAGAATTATTGCACTTCAGATAGGAACATGCACAGCCCTTGGCCAAAGGTCTCATTGAGTTTGAATATTGTCTATCTCATATGCATGCTTATTCAAACTATCTCCACTAATAGACTCTACCTACCAAGAGAGATCAACATGTCTTTGATAGTCTTGAAATAGGATCTATAAGGGACACGAGTTAAATGAAAGCCATTTTGAGATCGGAGCCGATGTGATAATGTTGACAAACCTTCACATTATGATTTTCTATTGGAGCCATAGGCAGTTTGAAACATAAAAAGATAGAGCTTTGAACATTCTTCTTTCTTTTAGACGTTAATCTGGATCTCGATTGGGACAGTTTTTGCCTTTGTAAAAAGTTTGGTACCCAAATTCATTTCTTTTCTTCTTTTCCCTTTTCTTTCTCTTTATTTTTCTTTCTCTTTCCTTTCTTTGAGCATTTTATCATTTTGTCCTTTTTCTCTGTAGGATTGTTAAGTACAGGACTTTTAAAAACTAGATGGTCTTTCCCTTTTTTTCTCTGATTTTGATCGAATCTTTGGTTGGGTTGGACCAATTCAAGTCAAACTGTCCTTATAAACTAAATGGAAGCCTTTTAGCTGGACTGATCTTTTCTGAACCATTTTGGATTTTATTTTATTTTTATTTTTATTTTTTATTTTTATTTTTATTTTTCTTTCTTCTTTTTTTCTTCTTTTTTATTTTTTTTATTTTTTTATTTTCTTTTTTTTTGGTCCTAGCTCCAAAAGAGTTGTCTTGTTTGTACCAACTTGTATTTCTGGTAATGGATGAGTGGAGTGGTATTAATCTACTTCAGTCCTGACTTTATTTGTAATATTTAGTCTAATTCAGGTGAACTTCAACTACCCTTATGGTCTTGAGAACTTCAACTATCCTCATGGTCTTGACTATTCATTCCTTTCTTTGATCTTCTTGCCTCTTCACATTAGTGATCATAAAGTGTAATATCCCGGAATAGACCCTAAGAGTTTTGGAGTTATTGTTGTTGAATTTGGATTTAATGTATATGTATATAGGGGGAAATATAAAGATAATATATATAAGACATATACATGGGATATAAAGTGGTGTAGGATAAGTGAATGGTATATATATATTTGTGTAATGAATTAATAATAATAATAATAAGGTCAAAAAGAAAAGAGAAGAAGAAAGTCAAAGAAAGATTATGTGGTGGAGATTTAAAGTGTTATTATTATTATTATTATTATATATATATATGATAAGAACGAAGGAAAGAAGTAGAAACTTCTTTCCTCTTCTGCTCCTTCTTCGTTTTCTTCTTGCTGCTTGGACGAGAGAGAGAGAGAGAGAGAGATGTGATTTTGTTGCTTTTCACATCAAAGTTCTTAAGGATTTTAAGAGAATTGAAGATAGAGATGAAGATTTGGCAACATATTCAAGTAAGTACCTATTCTTTGAGTTGATTTATTGATTATACATATATATAAGTATTTATCTTATTGTTTGGATTTCTTTTGGATTGGGGCTATCTTGGGTATAATTGGTGTGTAAGATGATGAAAAGAAAAGATTGAAGCATGTAGATGTATTGAATTATCATCTAAGTGATGATAAGTTGAGATAATTGTGAGAATGATGATGAATTGTTGAGTTAGGGTTGTGTATAAATGAATTGGTACTTTGAGTAATTGATTATAATGATGAATATATATTGATTATTATGATAATATAATGAAGTTATATATATGTTAAAATGATAGGAAATTGATAAATATTAATAAAGATAATGATTATTAGGGTTGTGGTATGAATTTGGAAGGGCTTGGATGAATTTTGAAGTGTTTGGTCTTTGAATCATTGAAGGACACGGCCAAGTTATGAGAGACACGGCCAAGTTAGGGCAAACTTGGCCGTGTAGAATGGTTTTTGGAGAGACACGGCCACTGTCTTGGCCGTGTCCCTTAACCGTGTTTGCCACTGCCTAGTTTGTGTTGAGAGACACGGCCGTGTCCCTTGCCCGTGTCTGCTTCTGGATTGTTTGTGTTGAGAGACACGGCCACTGGCTTGGCCGTATCTACTGCCCGTGTTTGCTACTGGAACTTTTGGTTGAGAGACACGGCCATAGGCTTGGCCGTGTCCCTTGAGGGTGTTGGCTTTTGTGTTTGTTAATTGTTCTTCATACATTGTTGGATCTTCAATTGTCTTTTGTACTTAAACACACTTATAACAATAATGATCCAACCAAATGTATATAGAAGATTCTACATTCATGTATATTGTAAATTGTTTTGTATATAACAATGATGATATAGAAAATGTGGAAGAGATAATGATCATGGAAAAAGGTATGTGCAATGCCATTGATTATGTATTGTTGAGTGATGAATTGATCAATATGACTAGATGATAACAATGATGTTTATGATACTATATGAACAATGTTGTGTAGAATGCATTGTGAATCTTGTGAATTATAATGATGATTTATATATATATATATTGTGAAAAGTATGATGAGAAGTCAATGTTATTGACTATAATGATTCGAATATGATGAGAAGTCATTGTTATTGACTATAATGATTCAAATGTGATGGAAAGCCATTGTGATTGGCTATGATGATTCAAGTGAAAGAGATAAGGCATGTTTGCCTAATTGATGATGAAATTGATAATGAAATAATACATGAATTGTGTAACTAATGTGTTATTCAATTTCAGAGTTCTGGGTTTGGAAGCATGTCTATAAAATGAAAAAGGTAATAGTCTTGCCGGGTTGAGGATCTCCTCGATTGAGTCGGGTTGATGATCCAAGAGACTGGGTCTGTTACACTATGAGATTTGTGCTTATAAGATATATAATTAGTAACAGTCTTTCCGGGTTGAGGATCTCCTCGATTGAGTCGGGTTGATGGTCCAAGAGACTGGGTCTGTTACTTGATAACTGTGATATGAGAATTGTAGTAACAATCTTGCCGGGTTGAGGATCTCCTTGAGTTTAGCCGAGTTGATGATCCAAGAGACTGGGTCTGTTACGCTATCCATGGATAGAGATATTTATATATGATGCCTACGGGCTTGATGATTATGATTATAGACCAAAGCAGTAACTCTGAACTTTGAATAACATATTAGTGTTGTTCGGGCCCGAGTCTGTCTTTATTGTCAGTGTGATATTCAAATATTGAAATAAATGAGTAATGAGATCTATAACTGCTGTTATTGAAAGTATGATTTTGTAATATGTGTATTGATGTATTGAAGGTGAATATGTTTTGAGGGACTTTCTTGATATATGAATATATGAAAATATTGTATGATGTGTAAATTGTATATGAATGTGGAATTTGTGAGAATGGTTTTCATGAAGGTTTGGATAGGTCATAAAAGGGTGCTTTGTTGAATTGATGTATATTTATATGTATATGAGATAGAAAAGGCAAGAATTGAGTTGTGAATGTTCTATGTAATTATATATCTAATGTTTGAAATTAGTGGGAACTTATGAAGAATGCATTGAGAAAGGAAAACGTGGTAAGAGAACAGTAAACCATAAAACTAAACATATGAGGTATGATAATTTGGTAAAGTGTATTTTATTATTTAGTTGTACTACTAAGCTTTCGAGCTTAGCGTGGTTGTTTAATCGCGCAGGTATTTATGCTGTTGATCTGGAAATCTAGCTGTGATGCCACGAGAAGGGTAAGAGTGTCTCGAGACCAACTAGAAGGTGATGCATACATGTGTGATTTTAAACTATATTGTATTTTTGAGTTAATATATATATTCATATGGATGAATGAAGTTTTGATAAATGAGAATACTGACTTTTGTAGATATGTTTTAAATTAATGTATAATTTGATGAACTTGGATAAAGGTTTTTAATTGAAACTAAAAGTAACATTCTTATACTTTATATATGTATTGTATGTATACTAGGTATATGTATAGTACTTATATAGAGCATGGGGGTGTTACAATTATTTTGGTATCAGAGCTTAGGTTTGAGATTCTCGGCCTAAGTGGAATAAAAAAAAAAAAGAGAAAGTTTTGAAAAGCTTAAAGAGAAGTGAAAAGAAAAGTTTTGAAATGAAATTTGTAATATATGCATATGCATTCACATCTAGGTTGGTCTCGAACGTGGCATTATGTGATTTGTGATGTATTTGAATGACTTGAGATGAATGATAGTGTGTGAATAAAATTTTAAATGGAAGTAATAATTTGAAAAAGAAATGATATGATCATTTGTACAAGATTAATTGATAAATTCAGGAATGGGAGTTTACTTAAGGAAAGTAAATTCTGAAGTATTGATTATTGAAAAGTGATTGGAAAATAAAGAAATGAAAAGGGGAATAAAGTTGAAAATGAGTTGAAAATAAAATCAAGATTAGAGTATGTATTCCTTCCTCTATAATTTGAATTTTTTTTATGACAAAGTTTATGTTTAGTTTGTTAGAAAGAGGAAATATGGTGAGATTGTTATTATGGAAGGATATGTTATTTAAAGAAAGAGAGTATGGTAGAATATAAAATGAATTGAGTAAAATAGATAAAGTGTGATTATTTAAAGTTTGGGTATGTAAAGCTAAAGTTGTGTTTAAAAGAAAAAGAGATGATATGGGTATAGTTTGTACTGTCTTTCTTTATGTAAACATTGTGATTTTAATGTTGGAAATGTGAGATGTTTGCATATTGTGAAAGCTCATGGTAACAGTGATAATATGTGATATTTGGATTTTTGAAATGAGCTTAAGACTTGTGAGAATTATATGTTTGATGTTGCTTTGTGATATATATATATATAATGTTTTAAAGTTGATATTAATAAAAGATGAGTTTGGTAAACTGAAGTTTAAGAGGAGTAGTAAGTTGAAAGGTTAAAGTTTTAATGGAAGTTGATAAAGATTATTTGGATACTAATAGTTTAATGTATATTTAATACATGAGCTATGAGAATTGAATAATGTGATTAATAGTATGAGAATTTGTTTGAAGTTTAAATAAAGTGAGTAAGTAAGTGGAAATGAGTTATTTTAAGTTATTTAAGTAAAAAGGATAAAAATGGATATGAAGATATATTAAATGCTTTTAAAGATAAAAGTGAAGGAGATGTCACATTAGGATTGTGACTAAAATGTATGTGAATGTTATTATGGTTAGAATATTTATATATTTGTTGTAATGATAAATACTCTACATCATATTGAAGAAATGAGAATGATAATGTTCAAAGGAAAGTGATAAACATTAGATTTGTATGGAATGTATGAAAAGGAAGTAAAATAAGAGCATATAATTAAGTATACACATGTATAGGATGTATGAATTGAGTTTTTCTATATGAATGAAATTATGATATGTAAGAAATATGAATCACATTATGAATGTATATGTGGTACAAATATTGGATTAGTGATATGGATAATGATATTGTATGTGTTGGTGAACCTAATAAAGATTAGGTTATGACTTGAACAAATTAGATGAATTTTATGATGGAATTGAGGGTAAGAATAGACTTGTGTAATAGTGGATAATGAAATTGTTATGGTGATCACTAAATTGATGATCATATGATATTTAGAGTTTCAAGGTATCCACTTATGGAAAAGTTTATGTATTTGTATATTGTAAGAGATTATAAATGGATTAGAAATTATGTGACAAAAGAGAAATTATGTAATGTTTATATGATGGAATATGTGTTCATACAAGAAGATGATAATATTGTTAAAACATGAATTAAGTTAGTGATGATTATATAATCTAGTGCAAATTGGGTGATAATGGAGTTGGAATGTGTTAACTCTTGAGGTATCTAAAGTTTAGAAATGAATACAAAATTCTTGAGATTCAATTTAGTATGGTAATTGGAAAGGTTGGAAGCAGAATAATTAAGGAACCATATGAATTTATAAGTTTTACACGTGACCCTTAATCTTTTATAATCCTATGGTTTGTTTAGTATATTGTGGTTGATTGATTTTGTTATTTTCTGATTTGGGATGGAGATAACATGATTCTTGTATAGTTCTGACGAGATTGATAATTATGATGTGGTAAAGTGATATTTTATGATTTTATGTTAGAAATTTGGTTATAATTATGAAACGTAAGGAAACAGAAGAGACTTTTGAAAATGTGTTAAGTATGGATAATATTTATTGTTAAGATAGCAATGGGATGATATGTGAGAAGATATTATAAAGAGAGAAATTATAAAAAGATGATTGAAGGTTATGCTAAAAATGTGTTTGGTATAAAGTGAATGAGTTTAAAGTTTAAGTGAATGAATTATACATAATCAACATGATATGAGATTATCATAAGAATTGGTGGAAATGATAATAAGATAATAGAAAACAAAAAAAAAATATATATATATATACTGAAGAGTAATCTGAAGTGCTTTGTTATTATGATAATGTGATTGAATATGGATCTGAAAAGATCAGGAATTGAATATATTTTTTGATTAAGTGGAATGAGGATATATATATAATGTGAAATCTAAGGATAAGTTTAAATAAGTTACTTGTTGGTTTGAATTGAAATGTGGATATTTTGTGATAAATGAACCAAATGAATTAAGTTGCATTAAGATTGTGAATCATTATTAAGATTTAATATGTATAGTTGTACTAATAGTATAAAGATTTACATGATAATGTGGATGATGTAATATTTTGATGGATGTATGGACATTGATGAATTGAATTATATCAATTGCAAATAGTGATATAAAAGGGAAAAAGGTTGATTATCTGTTAAATAAGTTTACAGAGGGTGTATCACTATTAATGTTAAGTGAGATATGATAAAGAAAGATTTAAGTGTAAACAAAATGAAAAGATTGTTATCAATTAAGGTTTAATAAGTGGCAATTTTCAAAAGTGATTATAATGATAAGATAAGCAATGGTATAATATAATTCAATAATTTTCAAGGTTAAAATTAAGAGATTATCTATAAAGAGATGAAGTGATAAATATCTTGAATGTAATAAGTGAATGGAATGTATAGACCATAAGATGATCTGATTTTTGTCTAAAGGTAATCTCATTGGGAATGTGAGAAACTATCTTAATTACTTTGTTGAGGAAGTAATAAGATATATAATCTTATAGCATGATAAGTTGTGGAATTTAGAGAAGGTGATTGACTCTAAGGGGGAGAGTAAAAGTTATGTAATTGGATAAAATTAAGATGGTATTATGTTAAGAATGGGATGTTATTGTGTTAGATAATTTCGAGGACGAAATTATTTAAGGGGGAGAGAATTGTAATATCCCGGAATAGACCCTAAGAGTTTTGGAGTTATTGTTGTTGAATTTGGATTTAATGTATATGTATATAGGGGGAAATATAAAGATAATATATATAAGACATATACATGGGATTAAAGTGGTGTAGGATAAGTGAATGGTATATATATATATATTTGTGTAATGAATTAATAATAATAATAAGGTCAAAAAGAAAAGAGAAGAAGAAAGTCAAAGAAAGATTATGTGGTGGAGATTTAAAGTGTTATTATTATTATTATTATTATTATTATTATTATTATTATATATATATATATATGATAAGAACGAAGGAAAGAAGTAGAAACTTCTTTCCTCTTCTGCTCCTTCTTCGTTTTCTTCTTGCTGCTTGGACGAGAGAGAGAGAGAGAGAGAGATGTGATTTTGTTGCTTTTCACATCAAAGTTCTTAAGGATTTTAAGAGAATTGAAGATAGAGATGAAGATTTGGCAACATATTCAAGTAAGTACCTATTCTTTGAGTTGATTTATTGATTATACATATATATAAGTATTTATCTTATTGTTTGGATTTCTTTTGGATTGGGGCTATCTTGGGTATAATTGGTGTGTAAGATGATGAAAAGAAAAGATTGAAGCATGTAGATGTATTGAATTATCATCTAAGTGATGATAAGTTGAGATAATTGTGAGAATGATGATGAATTGTTGAGTTAGGGTTGTGTATAAATGAATTGGTACTTTGAGTAATTGATTATAATGATGAATATATATTGATTATTATGATAATATAATGAAGTTATATATATGTTAAAATGATAGGAAATTGATAAATATTAATAAAGATAATGATTATTAGGGTTGTGGTATGAATTTGGAAGGGCTTGGATGAATTTTGAAGTGTTTGGTCTTTGAATCATTGAAGGACACGGCCAAGTTATGAGAGACACGGCCAAGTTAGGGCAAACTTGGCCGTGTAGAATGGTTTTTGGAGAGACACGGCCACTGTCTTGGCCGTGTCCCTTGACCGTGTTTGCCACTGCCTAGTTTGTGTTGAGAGACACGGCCGTGTCCCTTGCCCGTGTCTGCTTCTGGATTGTTTGTGTTGAGAGACATGGCCACTGGCTTGGCCGTATCTACTGCCCGTGTTTGCTACTGGAACTTTTGGTTGAGAGACACGGCCACAGGCTTGGCCGTGTCCCTTGAGGGTGTTGGCTTTTGTGTTTGTTAATTGTTCTTCATACATTGTTGGATCTTCAATTGTCTTTTGTACTTAAACACACTTATAACACTTAAACACACTTATAACAATTGTCTGGTATCAGAGCCATCTTCTTTTAGGGGTGGTAGTAGATAGATATAGAACTGTTTCCATAGTTAAATCTTTGACTTATAGATCTAGAAGTGGACTTAGTGTTGTCTAGGTATTGGATATGCAGTAAGACCCGTGTCAGCCGATGGACAGGCGTTTAGGGCAGTAAGTCAGTGGTCGCTACCAAAACCAACATTAATAAACTTTAAAAATCTATTTTTCAAATATTTAAAAATGGAGCCTTTTCTGTGTAAATCTGCTAGTACAACTAAATCAGATAGTTCTGAGTCATCAGAAGTTAAAAGGATAGTTAACAGAAATGAAGTAATTTTGGAAGATTTTAATAAAGCAATTGATAATTGGGTAATACCAAAGATAGATAAAGAACAGATTTATAAAATACCAAAATTAAATATATTTAAAAACGATTATATAATTAAAGCTGAAGAAAGAGATGTACAGTTAAGTAAACCTTTTGAAAAGATAACTTTACTTTCGGCAGAATCTATAAAACATCATAAAGCTAAAAAATACAAGTATATACATATAGGATTAGTACAAATAGGTATAAAACCTTTAACTAGAGAAGGATTAAATACTAGTATTTTGGCAGTTGTCAGAGATGCTAGGTTTGTAAATTTTAATGACTCACTTTTAGGAACTATAGAAACCAGTCTGAGTAGTGGTCCAATCTCATTTGACTGCTTCCCAGATATAACAATTTCATTAAATGATCCAAACATATTAAAAAGTGTAGTATTAGAAATTAAAACACATAATTATAAAATGCTTGAAGGATCTATTCCTGTAGCATTAATGTATAAAATAAATTATAAAGCTATGATGTCTGCTTTTGCTACAAAATATATAATGCAACCTAAACTAGGAGAAACTAAGTTTTTACAGACAGATTTAAGTAAAGCTAATACAGTAATTCCTAGGACTATTCAGTGGAAAGATGTTAGTCTCCCTGATGAATGGATCTTAGAGGATGCTGTTCCTCTTCCTGAACCTAAAACTACAGTTAAACCTAATATAGAACTTAGTAAAATTGAACAGTACGAAGACGGTAAAGTTAAATTAAAATTCAGTAGACATAGTGTGAGCAGTAGGTATTCAGACTCTTCCTCATCTATTTCAACAGTAGACATAGGTAGAGCCTCACAGTTACCTTCTGTAATATATGCTTCATATAAAGAAAATGAGCCTAAACCTGTATTGCAAACAGTAGTAAAGCCTAGATATTCTACATCAGATATACCAGAATCTAGTAATAAATTAAAAAGTGTAGATTATAGTACAACAGTTCCACATTTATATTATAATCCAACAGGAACAATGAACCCTTTGGAACCAAACCCTAACTATAATCAACCTCAGAATATAGAACACTCACCTTCTCCACCTATGTCACCTACAGCTTCCTTCATGACAGGAAATGTAGAAAGCATAGATAGAGAATTAAATGTAATTAATAAAGAATTTATTTTTAATTATGATAAATTAAATAAAGAATTAACAGCAATCAAAAATAAAGATAAATTAGAAAATGTGATGAAAAAAGTAAAAGATTTTGAATCAGTTAAAGAAGAATATATTGACTTTATAAAACATTATGAGGTTAATATGAAATTCTTTGATTGGTTTAAAAGAATTTATAGAGGAAAACTTAAAGCAGAAAAATTAATAAATCCAGTAACCATTAGGAATAAAAATACAGAATGGAAGGTAAAAGATAAAATCATACAAAGTGAACATCCACCTAAAGCATCAAGTGTATTTTTACATGGAGATAAAGAAATAAATATAGCACCATTTAAAATAGTTTCTGAAGATGACCCAAATAGGAAAATATTAGAACAGAATAATTTCGGTAATGCACATCTATTAAGTATAGGACAACAATTAAACAGAATAGAAGATACTATTAAAGAAAGTAAAATAGTAAAAATTGAAAAAGAAGTAAAAGATAAAAAACTTAAAACTCATGTTTTTAAACCATTCGAAGTTTCTAAAACAGGACAAAGAGAAGTAAAATCCAAAGATTCAGATTTTGTTAAAGCAATTAAAGAACAATTAAGTAAAATTGATTCATCTTCTGGGTCAAAACAGGTAGTTCAAGAAACACCACAATCTAAAGCTTCTAAAACTATAAGTATAGTCACCCAGGAACAGGAATCAGAATCAGTTGAGGATTCTCAACCTGAATCTGAAGATATTGAAACCTTTAGTAAAGCCCTAGAGCCACAGATAAATCGTATAACTTATAATCAGTCTATAGTACCTAGAATGTCTGCCCCAGACTTGGGTATAGCAGATAGACCAAATGTCTTATCACAATATAAATATAATGCCTCTTCAGTTTATGAATGGAATATTGATAGCCTATCAGAATACAATATTTTGAGTCTTCTTCAACAGATGACAATGGCCGCCAATGCCTATAGAACCCAAACAGGAACTTCAGATAGAACTATAGCTGAACTCCTTATAGCTGGCTTCACAGGACAACTTAAAGGTTGGTGGGATAATCATCTCACTGATGAACAACATTTAGAAATTTTAAATGCTGTAAAAACTTATGAGGATGGAATACCTATTTTAGATGAATCTGGTGATACTATTCAAGATGCAGTTGCAATGCTAATCTTGACTATATCACTTCATTTTATAGGTGATCCTACTCATTTAAAGGATAAAAATGCAGAACTACTAAGTAACCTTAGATGTAAGAAACTTAGTGATTTTCAATTTTATAAAACAACTTTCTTAACGAGGATAATGCTTAGAGAAGATTCTAACCAGGCTTTCTGGAAAGAAAAATTCTTAGCAGGTTTACCCTTCTTCCTTGGAGAGAAAGTTAGGAACCATATAAAACAGGAATTTGGAAACCCTATTCCTTACGACCTATTGACTTATGGACAACTGTTTAGTATAGTTCAAAAAGAAGGATTAAAGCTTTGTCAGGACATAAAACTTCAAAAATCATTAAAATATGAAATGAGAAAAACTAAACAAGAACTAGGTTCTTTCTGTAAACAATTTGATTATAGTATAACACAGAAACATAAAGATTGTAATGGACAGTGTTCTACTACAAGAAAATATAAAAAACCTTATAAAAAATATCACAAAAAGAGTTATAAGAAAAAGCTTGATAAAGATGATTATTATAAAAAACAAAAACCTTATAAACCTTATAAATATAGAAAACCTAGTAGAAAACCTTATAAACAAAAAGATAAAAGGTTTACATCATATAAAGATTTAACATGTTATAAATGTGGAAGAAAAGGTCACACATCAAGATTTTGTAAATTTGATAAAAAGTTACAAGAATTAAATTTAGAAGAATCTATAATAAATAAAATACATGAATTATATTTAGATTATTCAGATTCTGAAGATTATTCAGATTCTGAAGAACTAAATCAAATAGATGATATAGGATCAGAATCAAGTTCTGATTATAGTAGTAAATCATTAAATGTATTAACTAAAGAACAAGAGTCTATATTAGAAGCAATAAAATATATAAGTGATCCTAAAATTCAAGAGAAAATGTTAAATAAAATTTTAGAAGAAGATAGACCTAAACATTCTATGCTACCCAGTACTAGTAAACAAACATATGATTTAACTACAATATTAAATAAAAATAAAGCAACAAAAAACAAACCAACTATAAATGATTTACAAAAGGAAATTAAAGAAATTAAATTAGAATTAAAAGAATTAAAAAACAAACAAGAACATGATTCACAAATAATAAAATCCTTAATGAATTCAACTTCTTCTTCTGATGAAGAAGCTGAACAAGATATTGAACAAATAAATGGTAAAGAAACTGATAATGAAATTAGTTTAATTAGTAAAGATAAAATTCCAGATAATTTAATTTTTATGTTGCATGAAATAACTTCTAGAAAATATTTAATAAAAATAAAATTAAAATTTTCAGGTAATTATAATATAGAAACTATAGCATTGTTTGATACAGGAGCTGATTTAAATTGCATAAAACCTAGTTTAGTACCAAAAAGATTTTGGCAACAAACTAATGAAAGTTTATCAGCAGCAAATAAATCTAAATTAAATATTCTTGGTAAAGCAGAAGCATCAATTATAGATAAAAATTTAGAAATAAAGAATATATTTATTTTGACTAATATTCATCATATGGTAATCTTAGGAACACCATTTATGAATTTAATTACACCTTATTCAGTAAATGATGATAGTATAAGTTTTAAAGCTAGAAAACAAAAGATAATTTTCCCATTTTTAGAAAAACCTAAAAAGAGGAATTTAAATCTTTTAAAGGCACATTCTATAAATGAGTTACAGATAAATGCACTTATAAAAGCAAAGTCTGAACAACTTTGTAATTTAAAGAATAATTATCATTTACAAAAAATAAATGAACAGTTAAATAATAAATTTACACAAGATAAAATTAATAAATTAAAATCTCAAATAGAAAAAGATTTGTGTGCTGATATTCCAAATGCATTTTGGAACAGAAAGCAACACATGGTTGATTTACCTTATGAAATAGGCTTTGATGAAAAGTCTATTACAACTAAAGCTAGGCCCATTCAGATGGCGCCTGATTTAATTGAATTTTGTAAAAAGGAAATAAATGATTTAGAAAATAAAGGATTAATAACTAAATCTAGAAGCCCTTGGTCTTGTGCTGCATTTTATGTAAACAAGGCTTCTGAAATAGAAAGAGGTGCACCTAGATTAGTAATAAATTATAAACCTTTGAATAAAGCTTTAAAATGGATTAGGTACCCTATTCCAAATAAAAAAGATTTATTAGGAAGATTATATAAAGCAAATATTTTTAGTAAATTTGATATGAAATCTGGTTTTTGGCAAATTCAGATTAACCCTAAAGATAGGTATAAGACTGCATTCACTGTTCCATTTGGACAGTATGAATGGAATGTTATGCCTTTTGGTTTAAAGAATGCACCCTCTGAGTTTCAGAGAGTGATGAATGATATTTTTAACCCTTACACTAAATTTTGTATTGTTTATATTGATGATGTTTTAATATATTCAACAACTATAGAAGAACATTTTAAACATTTAAAAACATTTTTTATGGTAATAAAACATAATGGTTTAGTATTAAGTAAAACGAAGATGTCTCTGTTTCAGACTAAGATTAGGTTCTTAGGACATTATATAGAACAAGGAATTATAGAACCTATAGAAAGGAACTTAGCTTTTGGAGATAAGTTTCCTGACCAAATAGTTAATAAAGCTCAGTTACAAAGATTTTTAGGTTGTTTGAATTACGTCATAGAATTCTTTCCCAACCTAAATAGGACTATTAAACCTTTACATGATAGGTTAAAGAAAAACCCAGGCCCGTGGACTGAGGTCCACTCTGGCATAGTTAGACAAGTTAAAACCCTAGTTAAAACTATTCCTTGCCTGCATATAGCTGATCCCTTAGCCTCCAAAATAGTTGAGACTGATGCATCAGATATAGGTTTTGGTGGGATTTTAAGACAGGTTAAAGAGGGTAAAGAAGCCATAGTCCAATTCTATTCAGGACATTGGAGTCCAACCCAA
Source organism: Garcia nutans (assembly GCA_947685225.1). Classification (NCBI taxonomy): domain Eukaryota; kingdom Viridiplantae; phylum Streptophyta; class Magnoliopsida; order Malpighiales; family Euphorbiaceae; genus Garcia; species Garcia nutans. The sequence continues at coordinate 36,157,030 of CANTUV010000013.1, forward strand.
TTAAATTATTCAACTATAAAGAAAGAAATTTTGAGCATTGTTTTATGCATTTCAAAATTTCAATCTGATTTATTAAATCAAAAGTTTTTATTAAGAATTGATTGTAAAAGTGCTAAACATGTTTTACAAAAAGATGTTAAAAACCTTGCCTCAAAACAAATTTTTGCTAGATGGCAAGCTATTTTAAGTATTTTTGATTTTGATATTGAATTTATTAAAGGAGAAAATAACAGTTTACCTGATTTCCTTACTCGTGAATTCCTTCTCAGGAATCATGGGGAAAAAGAAGAAAAATGCCAATAAAGAAACCCTTAAGGAAGACTCTCCTAAAGCTCTATCTGATCATTCAGATAGTATATTGAACCCTAAACCCATAAAGTCTTGGGCTGATGCTGTCCAAGAAGAAGATAAAGCCAATATAGAAAAATGGGTCTCTCAGCTGGCCCAGTCTCCTGAAGTAATTAAAGCACTGCTAAAGATGGGACACGAACCTCCTCCAGGGGTTCCAGGTAATGATTCCTTGATCCCTTATTTAAAAAACCAGATTGAGATAGGAGAATCTTCTTCTCAAAAAACCCTATCTCAGAATGTTTCTAAAACTGAGTTGGATATTTCAAAACCTTCAACTCAAATTGTTTCTACATATTTTCCTTTAAAATATAAAACGTTTTGGTATAATAAAAATTTTTGGTTTACAGAGTTAATTCCTGATTTTGGGACTGCTCAGCAGAACCCATGGTCTATTATTGAATCTGTTTACCCTAAAGGATGGTTTTTTAAACCTAAAGAATCTTCAAAACCCCAAGAATATTATCTTCATATTCTGGTGGATTCAGGTTCTTTGTTCTTAAAGCACAACTATAATCAGCAAGATAAGGCAGTCATTGCCTATTCTTCATTCAAAATAAAGAAAATTCTCCATCCTTCTGAATGGGGAAGACCTTTGCACATCCCTGTGCAGTTTAAAACCCTTCCTTCCCTATCCTGTTGTTCTTCTTATAACTATTGGGACTATATTGAAGCCTGGACCAAAGCCTTGTTTTTTCAGAACCCTGGTAAAACACATTCCTGGCTTATTTATTGTGAGAACAACATAAAGACCAATAACCTTCCATCCTGGTTTGTTGATTGGTGGCATTATTGTGGAAATGATGAAAGAACTCTTCCACAGGATGTACTATTAGCATACCAGTATTTTAAAGCCAACCTAAACCCTTCACAATATGAGAGGAATTTTCCTCCTCTACTCCTTTTTTGTCTAAAGTTCAATATACCTTGGGTATATCGGTGGTATTTTGACTATTCATTTCAGTCAGGTACCAGTATCCCTGTTATATTGAGGAAATCTAAAGTCAAGTGGTGGTCTGCCCTTCGCAACTCTACCACTATTGAAACAGTTAAAGCATGGCTCCTTAAGAGAAACCATGATGGTCTTGACCCAAGACTACAGGTCTCCTTTGGTGCCCAAAGAGCCCAGAATATTGCCCTTCTTGCAGCTGCAAAGACTGCAGAAGAATATAAAGTCTTAATGGAACAGATGGTTGGGTCTCTTCCCTCAACATCTGAGCCCGTTAAGCCCAGTAGAACCTGCTCTGCTGGATCTTCTACTAAAGCCCATTCTAAAGTCTCTAAAGCTCAATCCAGAAAGAAGAAATCTCTTTCCTCTTCCTCGGATTCTTCTACATCATCCATGACATCATCCTCCACCGAGACATCTGACTCGGATTACTGTCCCAGTAATGAAGATGATTGCTATGGTATATTGTCCCCCATCAGAGTGAAAAGTAAAGGTAAAAAGAAAAAGAATAAAGAAAAAGAAAGAGAAAAAGAAAAAGAGAAAAAGAATAAAGAAAAAGAAAAAGAGAAAAAGAATAAAGAAAAGAAAAAAGATAAAGAAAAAAGAAAAGAAAAAGAGAGAAAAGAAAAAGAAAAGAAAAATAAAGAAAATAAAAAAGAAAAGAAAAATAAAAAGATAATTGAATCAGAAGTTGAATCCGATTCAAGTTCATCTGGTTCGTCCGATTAAAGGCAGGAGAAACCTCATTTCTCCACTCAGGTTGTTTAAAGTCAATAAAGGCGGTACCCACTGACAAGATACTGCTCATCCACAGTATTCACCAGAGGGAATCCAACAATAAAGTCAGAAGAACTGTTCATCCACAGTTCCCCACAGTAAAGCCAACAGTACCAGACAAGGTACTATTCATCCACAGTTCCAGACGCGTCAAGGTACAGTAAAAGCAAATAGTAACGACAGGTTACTATTCACCTACAGTGCCAAAGCATGTGACAAGAACAGTGAAATTTTAAAGCCTCTGTCTATATATTGAAGCTATTTCTGAAGGTTAAAAGGATCCGAAATACTTCTCTCTCAACACGGAAGCCATTGAAGAACCTTAGCCTTAGTCTTAAGCTTCCTTCTTCCCTTTCTCTCTTCACTATAGACTTCTCCCATCTCTGTACCCCTCATCTTTTGATCTCCTTATATATAAGGTAGTTTATATTTTATATTTTATAACTTATATTTTATAACTTATATTTTATAATTTGTATTCTGTTTTAAAGTTTTTATTCTGTATTGTATTTTGTTTTCATTTATTTAAATAAAGTTTAAATTTTTATATCTCATCTCTCATCCATCTATAAGTATGCTCTGTTCTAGTTCTTGCAAGCAAAAAACGAGCAAGTTGAGCTTGATCTGGAACTAAAACATCAGAAATATATTGCACTACTTACAGACTGAAAAGGACCTCTAATTCTATCCTTTTCTGTCTTTCTTCTCCCTCTATTCAGCGCTGTATATTTATACGGGATCCGTATATCTATACCAGACATAGTATAATTAGGAATACTAAAAGATATAGACATAAGAGTGTGTATTGATTAAAATATTCTAGACTTAAGATACAAAATTAACTTAATCTTTAAAATGGTATATAAGGCTGGAAACCCAAATATAAATTGGAGCAACGTCAGACTTGCACTTGTCTGAAGTCCTCCTCTGTACCGGGTATGAAACAACGCCGCCGTACCTTTTAAAAGATTATATTTTATTTATATGTTATTGATATTTTATATGTCTTTTATTATTAATTAATTATTTATTATTAATTATTATTATTATATGTTTTTAATATATTCTTTTATATTCTGCTCAATATTGTCATATTGCATAATTAAGGAGTCTTTAACACTTGAGGCCGGAAACGGTTCTGTGATACTGAATGTAATCGATATCCTTAATTCATCATTCTTATTATTATCTGTTTATATCTTTGTTATTTATGCTTAATTATTTTATTGTTTTTATTAATTCTTTTAAAGTTATTTTATCCCCTGTAAACGGTCTTGCCGGGTTGAGGATCTCCTCGATTGAGTCGGGTTGATGATCCAAGAGACTGGGTCTGTTACACTATGAGATTTGTGCTTATAAGATATATAATTAGTAACAGTCTTTCCGGGTTGAGGATCTCCTCGATTGAGTCGGGTTGATGGTCCAAGAGACTGGGTCTGTTACTTGATAACTGTGATATGAGAATTGTAGTAACAATCTTGCCGGGTTGAGGATCTCCTTGAGTTTAGCCGAGTTGATGATCCAAGAGACTGGGTCTGTTACGCTATCCATGGATAGAGATATTTATATATGATGCCTACGGGCTTGATGATTATGATTATAGACCAAAGCAGTAACTCTGAACTTTGAATAACATATTAGTGTTGTTCGGGCCCGAGTCTGTCTTTGTTGTCAGTGTGATATTCAAATATTGAAATAAATGAGTAATGAGATCTATAACTGCTGTTATTGAAAGTATGATTTTGTAATATGTGTATTGATGTATTGAAGGTGAATATGTTTTGAGGGACTTTCTTGATATATGAATATATGAAAATATTGTATGATGTGTAAATTGTATATGAATGTGGAATTTGTGAGAATGGTTTTCATGAAGGTTTGGATAGGTCATAAAAGGGTGCTTTGTTGAATTGATGTATATTTATATGTATATGAGATAGAAAAGGCAAGAATTGAGTTGTGAATGTTCTATGTAATTATATATCTAATGTATGAAATTAGTGGGAACTTATGAAGAATGCATTGAGAAAGGAAAACGTGGTAAGAGAACAGTAAACCATAAAGCTAAACATATGAGGTATGATAATTTGGTAAAGTGTATTTTATTATTTAGTTGTACTACTAAGCTTTCGAGCTTAGCGTGGTTTGTCAAAAATAAGCCCATGATTAATAATTCTTAGCATAAACTAGGCTCACAATTGATATTTGGTATTTCGTAATTGACCTAAATAATTTGTAACCTCTTTGTAAGAAAAGGTTGAATGAAATGCAAAAATAGTTTTGTTTGAAAAACCCATTGTAAAAAGATTTTTAGAAAAAATGGATTTTTGACTTTGTATTTGAGTCATGAGAAAAGAATTTTTGATTTGTTTTTAGAAAAATTTTATGTCCAAAGATCATCTTGAAAAGTTTTGAAAATAGTTTTGGTCTTTTGGATTTAGAGAAAAAAATTATTTGAGCTCACAATGTAATTAGGTCATATTAGAAAAAGAACAAACCAAATAAGCCATGATTTAAATCAAGATAAATTAACCATAATCAAACAACAAGCATTTGGGATAAAAACCTAAGAAAAGTAATTAGGCCAATTACATGAGCTTTAGTTTTTGGGTTAAAAGGCTTAGGTTCCCATAGCAAATATATACCAAAAGGTACAAGGCTATGAGTCATTATGCCATGCTCGATCTCCATACCTTGAGTGAAAGTATGGTATCTCTTACATAACATAACACGGGTAATACGGGCGTCGTAACTCGTGCACACGATGCAATCTAAATGATGCAATGGATAATATCATGATAAGAAAGAATAAAATAATATAAAGACCAATGGAATCAACTTCTCTTATCCCTAGTGGAGTCGCCACAGTGAACGAGAATTTTCGCCCCCACTCCTGATGGAATGGTTCTTGCGACTTTGGCATTGTTAGCCTCAGGGACTTAGAGAACATAGGCCTTAACCGGGAGAAAATGGAGTTGCCACCCGGACGGGCCGGGAAAAATAAAGGGGTGGATGACTCGATTCCTAAGGAATCCCCAACTCCTTAATGGGTTCGAAAAGTTAGGTACGTGTGGGGAAGATGAGAAATGGCCCAGCACCCCCCACAACGCCCGGTTCATTGGAACCGGCCTCCTTTTCAAGTCTTAATATTATAAAATTCTTAAATATAACGATATTATCCATATTACATGCAATAATTAAAATAAAGCATTATTATATTAAAATCTAAGAAATTTTCAAATAAAATAAATAAATGGACACTCATTCGAGGATGAAAATGTATCCTTACATCGTCCAATGTCTAAAACTAAATAGGACACCCACTAAAAAGTGAAAACGTATCCTTTACATTAATCCCAAAATATAAAAATAATTTAAATTATATGAAAATTAATTAATGAGGTACCCAATCAAGGAAACATACCTTTTACAATTTTAATAAACAAATAATAACTAAAAAAATATTCATCCATGATAAATTAAATAAACCAAACATCAAAATTAAATAAATCAATCATCAAAACATATAATAAATTACATAATCAAATCTAAAATTAAATAAAGCAAATAAATATATAAATTTAGGGTTAAAATCTTAAATTAAGATTTTAAATCTTAAATTAAGATTTCTTAAGGGAAATTAGAGTTTAGAGAGTTTTTTGTTTAAAACTTAAGATTGTATGGTTTTGGAAGTTTTATGAAAATAATTTTGAGGTCTAGGATTTAAATAAACAAGATTGAAACTTATGAAAATAAGATTAAAACTTAGATATTTGAAAAGAAAGAGCTACTGTGATAATTAAGTAGACAAGAATAACATTATTATTATTATTTAAAAGCTTCTAGCTATTGTGTCTTTTAGATAAAAAAGAATTAATTAGGATTTTAGGGTTTGAGTAAACTAGGGTTTTGGATGTTTAATTTAGATGAATATATGAGATATGTTGGTTTTAAAAAAAAACTGCTACTGAAGACTTAATCAATTATAAGTCATTAAATATATTAATAATGAAACTTATTACTGTAATTTTACAACGAGAGAGATATAGAAAACAAAACCTCCATTGAAGGCTCCACCAATAATTAAATGTTTGATGTAAAGTATTTTCTTACACCAAATTTGTTCTTCTTGGTTGGAAGGAAATCAAGATAGTGGGAGATTGTTACTGCCTTAATGGTATTTGATGTTTGCTATTCTTTGGTTGATAATGATTTAAAATTAATTTGTTGCTTCGTTGCTCTCTGCCTCTTCTTTTGTTTTTATGTTTCTGCCAAAAAAAAAAGAAAAAAAGCAAAACTCCAATCGCTACTGCCTCCGCAAAATTTTAGTCCGAGTCCTTCCTTCCTTCCTTATTTTTTTAATGTGGTATTTATAAGAAAAAATAAAAAAAAATCTAATACTAATTGGTTAAGGAAATAAAATTATTTAAGGAAATAAAATTGTTTAGGAAATAAAACTTTAAAATCGAGTAAAACACTGATTCATCAAAAATTGGGCGCGGGCCCGGGCTGGCGAGGAACGGGTTGCTGGGGCGCAATTTCACTGGACAAAATTGCTGTTGGGGCGAGAATTACACCGGCAAAAATTATTGCGAGGCAACAATTCGCTGGCAAAAATTACTATGGGGCAGCAATTAGCCTGCAGCGAATTGGCCTGTGGCACGCCAAATCACCGCAAGCCACGCCTGCGGTGAATTGGCCTGCAGCAGGCCAATTACTACCTACCGCGCATCGCTCTCCGATCTGTCTGATTTTTTATTTTTTACTTTTTATTTTATTTTTTATTAAAAATAAATATTATTATATTATTAAAAATAAATAATAAATGAAATAAAATAAAATAAAATAAATATTTTATTATTAAAATAAATTGTAAATATTAAAAGAAATAAATAATAAGTACCACAAAAATTATTTTTGACTTTTTTAAAAATATCGGACTGTACTGGGTCAAAAATTAAGAGTCTACAACCACCTCTGCCAAAACCTCTGCCACTACGACTCCCTCTGACACTGGGTCTAGAAATTACTATATCTGTCTTTCTGTCATCTGGTGGCTTTTGACAATCTCTAAAACAATAGTCTGGTGATCCACATCTGTAACATACTACTAATGCACCTGTCCTCCAGCAATGGTTAAGTTTGGGATGACTTGGTTGAAGAGCAAGAATTTAGGATTACGGAACATATGAACTTTTGAAATTATAAGTTTTAATTTTGCAATTTGGTTTCAAATGTGTTGTTTTGATGCATAAATAAGGATTTTAAAGTCAAATAATGAATTTGGTTAAGTTTGGATAGAGGTTGGATGAAGTAGTGTTGAATTTAGGGTTTTGGAAAGGAAATTTTCAAATAATGATGAATTGTTTGATTTTAATGTTTAAATCATGTTATTTCATGATATTAGTGATGGAAATAAGATTGGATTAATAATTGGAATAAGTTGGAATCAAGAACCTTCATTGGTGAAGGTTATGCCAATTTATATAAGAGTGCGTATTTAATTAATGTGAATGATTGAAACATGTTATAATATATTTTTAATAATATAAATAAACTTAAAATATTAACTTAAATGGATTAAAATGGAATTTCAATGTTAAAGTAAGGAAATGCTAAATTTTGGAATTTTGATTAGAGTGATGTTTAATTAGGGTTTAATGTTGGAAATGCCTTAAAATGTGATATTAAATGATTGTGTTTGATCACATTTTGAATAGGCATTAAAGAGAGGTGAATTGCCCAACCCTAATGTTAAAGGGCAACTTGAAAGTGAATGCTTGTGAGAGATTTTTAGCTTGCATTTGAGAGCTTATTAGGGTATGTACAAACTCTTGATAAATGGAATATGATTGCATTGCATTTGGCCTAACACATTTAGGATGAAAAATGTATTAAGCTACTTGATATATTGAACATTCATGAACATTGTGCTATGACATGTGAGTTGTTATGTATACAATATATGTATTATGAAAAGCCATTATAAATGGCTAAATTGAATAAAATGTGAATTATGTGAAAATAACTCAAAATATTTGGGTAATGTGATTTTGATGTGAAATGGCATACATTTTGATGAAATGATGAAATATGATAAATTAAAGTGAATTGACATTGATATGAATGAGAAAATGAGAAAATGAGGCAATGTGCCTAATTGATTATGAGAAAATGAAAAAAATGTTAATTAGGGAAAACATTAATTAATTGTGTGCCTAGTATGTTATTCAATTTCCAGAGTTCTGTGTTTGGCGGCATGCCTATGAGATTATCCTCATTATTTTCCTTCGGAGCTAGACGTTATGCATTACTGATTTATGATTTGCCTTCAAAGCTAGATACTAGGCTTCACTAATATATGATTTGTCTTCGGAGCTAGATACTTAGTGTCAATTTGGACCAAAATGGTAACTCTGAGATTTGAATAATATATTAGTTTATTTGGGCCGATGCTTGTGTATGTGATTATGTGAATTATAAAAAGATGAAAAATTATGTTATTTAATGGAATTGAATACCACTTTGTGAAATAGCATATAAAAGCATTATGCATTGGCATTGTTTTTAAGTTTTATTATTATCAAAGTTTGTACCACTAAGCTTTTAGCTTAGCACGATTGTAATTCATCGCGCAGGTGATAGGGGTGATCCAGTTGAGCCAGAGAGTTCTTCTAGACCGGGTCGAGTCTAGATTTGAGGTCGCTTGTTGTGTTGATTTTGGGTACATCAAGATCAGAGCCATTTGTCATCATGTATATATTTTATATTATAGTACTTTTGATTTTATGTATATTATGTTATATTTTCGGAGTATACCTTGTAAATTATAAAGTATATATTGGATAAATTGCATAAAGTGGATTTTATATGTGTTTATGATATATATATATATATGTACAAATGTTTTGAGGAAATGTGGAGAAATTGAGATGTTGAGGTGGAAATGTGTGATTTGTTTTATTAAGAGTGTTTTTATGCAGATTGTGTAACTGTTAAAAATTTGGGATATCCAAATTATAACCAAAACTCTAGCAAATTTTTTCTAGAGATTTTCATGTAAAATACTTATTTTGGAACCTTTGATTTGTAAAGAATATTTTATTTGTTATTTAAATATACATTTTAAAGTATTTGAGATTTTAAACTGGAAATATAAAAATTTTTGGTAAATCAGGTTGTGATATTGTTATATTGTATATGTATATTTTATATATAATGGGTGCATGTATTATACATATATAGAGTATAAGAGTTTTATAAAAATAAATTGAAAAGAAAAATTTATAGTGAATAATAAAATACTATCATTTTGCAAAATAGATATCTTAATTATATGTCATTAATATTAAGTTCTCATCCCACTATTAAGATATGTAATTTAATAAATACATCAAGCGCCTACAAAAGCCTTACATGAATTCAAGTTGGAATTTCATTTCTTTACTCCAAAAAATATTATGTTTAATTCAGTCTATGTCATATATTTTTACCATTTCCAGTTAATATAAAATTTAGTTTAAAATTCATTTATAAAATCTTTTACTATTTATTAACTGATATTTTTTAAAAATTAGATTTATATGTAATTATCTCATTATTTTTTCATATTATTATATTTTTATTAATTTTAATTAAAATTTACACAAAATTATTAATATTCTCACTGAAGCAGACTTATGCCACTCCACTCATCCATTATTAGAAACACAAGTTGGAACAAACATGACAACTTTTTTAGAGCTAAAATCTAAAAAAAGAAAAGAAAAGGAAGTCAAAGTCAAAAAAAGGAAGGCAAAAAAAATGAAAGAAAAAAAAGGAAATGGAAAGAAAAACAAAAAGAAAAATAAAAGAGAAGAAAAATAAAAGAAGAAGAGGGAAGAATAATAGGGTTTTAAACGTTTTGCAAAATCAAAGGTCATCATAATCAAATCCAGATTTCTACCAAGAAGATAAGCTCTATCTTTTCATGAAGTAAGATTTCAAGTTCTGTTTTTCATGAAACAAGATAACAAAACTCCTAGAAAATAAAAGTGATGCCCAGAGTTTAAGAATACCTCCAACAACATATGATTCTAGCAAAAAGTTTGTAGTGTGAAGGTTTCTTAATAATGTTACATCAACTCCAATATAAAAAGGACCTTCGCTTAACCCATATCCCTTATAGCCATTTCTAGTCTATTAAAGACCTGTTGATCTCTCTTAGTAGGTAGAGTCTATTAATGTAAATTGTTTGAATAAGCATGTATATGAGATAGACAATATTTAAACTCAATAAGACCTTTGGCCAAGTAATGTGTATGTGCTTATCTAAAGTGTAACCATTCTTGTTTAAATAGAAATGATTCCCAAGTGCAGTTCGATAACTAGGGTTATGATGTTATAAATGTGTTAATTTGAAAAAGTCAAGTCCTGAGGTATATTGACACTGATTTTGCAAAGTCAACATTCAAAAGTCAAAAATAAAAAAAAATTAATTAAAAAATATTTTCTTATCATATGAGCCTCTAAGCTTAGGGAAGTACGCTGCACTATCAAACCTCAGAGGATATATTAGGTAAAAGTGGGATCACTTGGAAGGTCATGTCATGAAGAAGTTGGCAACCAAATGTGTTGAAATAGATGTCTCTCATGTCTCTAACAATGTTGTTTGTCCCCTACTACTCACGTTTTCATCTTGAAAATAAAGCCATATATGTGCAGTCTTTTGCTAATCTAATGTAAGATCTAAATGAGCATCTGGAATGAATCAATGGGAGAACTTCAGCTGATCACCTTAGTTTGTGAGTCAATGGAACAACTATAAGTATTATTCATACATATCATACATATATGAGCATATCATAATGCTTTTTGTTGTCATGCATTTCCCATTCTTTGTCAAAATGAACAACAAAACACTCCAAAATAAATATTGAGAAGCAGATATAGAATCAGTGGACAATAAAAGGGCCATTGCAAATGAAAGAAGAGATGTAAGCTTGTGAAGGCATCCAGATAATATACAAACATCAATATGAGCATGCATGGGAACAAAATCATTGGTTTGAGCCTACAAAGGGGGGCAAAGCTTCTCTTTTCAATTTTTGATTTTATGCATGTACAAAACATTTTCAGACTTTCAATATTTTTCCACGCAAGGGGCAAAGAGAGGATATGAGGACTAACTAAAAAATAGCGAAATTTTTTTGCAAAATGAAAAATAAAAGAATAGAACAAGAAGAAAGTAAGAACCCCCAAAGAATGAAGATGCAAAAGATAAAAGATCAGTCCAGCTAGAAGAGCTGAAGTTAATGTAGGACAAATGTCCAAGGATGAAGATCAATTTCGAAGGGTCGAGAACCCAAATTCAATTTTGGATCGAGAATCCAATTCCAGTATTAGGCCAAGAACCCAAAATCCAGTATTGGGTCGAGAATCCAAAATTTATTCTCGAGTCGAGAACCCAAATCTAGTCTTAGGGTCGAGAACCCAAAATCTAGTGTCAGGTCGAGAACTCAAATTCAGTCTCGGATCGAGAACCTAAATCCACTCTCGGGTCAAGAACCCAGATTCAATCTCGGGTCTAGAACCCACTCTCATCCAAGTTTAGCTTAAAGTCACATTACTTTTCACTCTCTTCTAGTGAACTCTCAGATCATTCAAGCAAGGGGAGAAATTGTAAACCATTAAATTTGGGCTGAATTAAATTTAAGAAGCATATCCTGGTCTGTTATAATTTTTAAAGAGCCTAAACTTAATTTGAAGGCTTGAATTAAACTAGTCCAACTCATAAAAGCCAAAATTAAATTTTTGAAAAAGGTTCAGTCCGAAAATTAAGAAGTTTGGATTCGGTTTGAGTTAGAGTGGGTCCAAGTCAACATGAGCTAGTGCTCTTGTCAATTTAGACACTCCAAATCAACATGAGCTAAATCCATGTCGATTTGGACACTCCAAATCGACATGAACCCTAATTCTAAAGGAATTTAGTATGTTTAGGAATCCTAATTGTGTTTAACTAGTAAAATTTTGAAACCATTAACCCTAATTGACACATTATAAATAAAAGGCAAGAAAGCGAAGAAAGGCAGCGATAATTAAGAAATATAAATCACAATTAACCTAGCCATTAAAGACAGAGATTGAGCTTAAGTGATTAGCATCCACAATTATCAACACCCAAAAATCAAAAGCAAACAACAATGAAGGAAAAGGCAGTAGCTGAAAGTAGAAATTGTCTCTGGATTGCAGCCGCTAAAAAAAGTGTGTTTGTCATACAAGCTTTCAAGTTAGGGAAGTATGTTGTATTGTCAAACTTCAGAAGATGTAACACACCGATACTCCATATAAATACTGTAACACCCCCACATCCAATGCACACACACTACAACTACAACCATGTAGCATAAGTGCACCAAACATAGGGATGCTACGGTTTTCTTCAACATTCAAAACATTTAAATAGATACAATACAATTATCATTATATAATATAGAAAAGTAGATCATTTACTTTTAAAATAAAACACATTAGATATATATATACATACATATAGCTATTTCACAGCGGAAGTCATAAAATATTTACATATTTGAAAACAATTAATTCCATATTTACAAATATACAAATATGTACATTTAATCAATACTTTACAAAATATAAAAAGAGTTATACATGATTGGCAAATCTCCTTTGATCTTTAAGTCTCCAAAATCAACTCTTCAATGTCTACCCTCACTCGGTCTCGAAGAGCTCTCGGGTTCGATTCTAACAGTTCTATCACCTGCGCGATTAAACACTATCGCGCTAAGCCAAGGGCTTAGTAAGATAATCATGCTAATGATATGACTTCGTGCAATGCAATGTCATTTCTCAAACCATAATATATATGTAACATCATATATGCAAAATTTACAATATACTTTCACATTACATATCACATTTTATTATCTTTTCATATATCTCATTAGTATTCATTTAATCATCAATACAAAGCAAAACAAACATCATTCATGACTCACATTAACCATAGACAAGCATGGGCCCAAGACACACTAATATGCCATTCAATTTTCAGAGTTAATGTTTTGGTTCTATCATCACATTTATCAATATCAATATCATAGACCCAACTAGGCTTCAAGGATTAAGTTCAACCAAGCTTCAAGGGGAGCAAAGCATGCTAAGCTTCTACCCAACTTGGCTTCAAGAACTAACCCAACCTAGCTTCAAGGGTGGTAACATCTCAATTAGGCTTCAAGGATTCAATCCAACCTAACTTCAAGAGATTGTTACTATCATTAGGCATGCCACCAATAACATACTCTGAAAATGGAATAACACATTAGCCACACAATTCATTTACATATCAATTATCATTTCCATTCTCAATTCTCATCAACATTTAGGCAAACATGCCTTCATTCTCTTAATATTAACATCATAGCCAATAACAATGGCCTCACATTTCATTTCACAATATAACACTTCATTATTCAAGTGTATACTTATCTCATCCATGATCACATTATATCTCATATAGCATCATTCATCATAGCCAAACACAATGGCATTGTCTCATATCATATCTTATTTGAATTATCATTTCATCTTTGATACAACATTTCAAGGTACATTACTCATAAAATACAATACCTTTCACAATGCATAACATAACCTTGTTTAAATCTCAACAATGCAATTAGGGCAAAGAACAACTTATATGATTCATAGCTTTAGGATCTTCCATATGCATTTGATTAGTTCATTCATTGATTCAAGTGTGTTTAAAGTGTTTAGGGTTAGGTTTAAGAACCAACCCACCTTTGAAGAACCAAAACAATGCAAAAAGAACAAAGAAACAAAACCCTAACCAACTCATTTGATGGACACGGGCAGCACACATGAGGGACACGGCCAAGCTTGTGGCCGTGTCTCTCAATTCAACTTTGGCAGTAGCAAACACGGCTTAGGGACACGGCTGTGTCACCCAAAAATTAATCCAACACGTCCAAAATCATATGACTTGGCCGTGTCTCACATGGCCTTTGGCCGTGTCTCCCAAAACCAAAACCCTAATTGTAACCAACTCTCTTCCAAATGCATTAAAACTCAATATACATCATACCACATGCTTCAAATGAACATCATCAATGTTCTAAATACATAATCATTTCAATAATCACTTTAAAACACCTTAATATCACAATTAAACAAACACCATCTCAAAACCCTAACTCAAACTCTACTCTTGATTTTCCACTATCAATCTTCACTTATTTTTTTATAATCACAACCAAACCAACACAACCTCCAATTTTTAACTTACAATCAACTCTAACACTTATAAACACACATCAACACACTAAATCATCATCTCAACAATTCTCAATACACCTTAACCACAATTTCCAAATTAATAAAAGAAAACAAGAAATTACTTACCTAAAGTGAAGAAATTCCACAAATCTTCAACTTGATTCTTCAATTCTCCCTTCAATCTTGATCTTACTATCAAGAACACTTCTCCTTCCCTTTTGCTAATGGAGAGCCGGCCACTACCATCAAGAGGAAGAGAAAATGATCAAGAATCACAAAGTCAATCTTCCTTTTAATCTCCACCACAAAATTTCCAAAAGTAAATTACCTCAAGGCCCTTAACCATATAACTAACCTTTTGTCTTATATGAGCCCATATATGAACTTTCACACTCAACAAGAAAATATCTTCTTCCACTAACCAACACTTTGACTCTCCCTTTGACCATTTTATATGTTATATATATCACAATATACACAACATATAAACTTGTCTCTAAACCCTAAATTCTTTCCCAAAACACTTATACTTTTCTTTCTCAATTTAAACCAACAATCCAATAACAACAACAACAACAACATGCAAAACTTCTAGGGCATAAATGAGGATATTACAATTCTCCCCCTCTAAAAAGAAATTTCGTCCTCGAAATTACCTGAAATCAATTCTGAAACAATTGAGGATATTGCTCTCGCATAGTCTGCTCACTTTCCCATGTTGCTTCTTCTTTTGCATGATTCTTCCAAAGAATCTTCACCAATGGTACTCTCTTGTTCCTCAATTCTTTTACTTCCCGTGCCAAGATAGCAACTGGTTCCTCTTCAAATGACAAGTCTGGGCTCACTTCAATAGATTCAAATGGCAACACATGAGATGGATCTGACCTGTACCTCCTCAACATAGATACATGGAACACATTATGAATACGATCCAACTCAGGTGGCAAAGCAAGTCTATACGCCACTGGCCCAACTCTTTCTAACACTTCATACGGTCCGATGAAACGAGGACTCAATTTTCCTTTTCGACCGAACCTCAAAATCTTCTTCCAAGGAGATACCTTCAAAAATACCTTATCCCCAACATCAAACTGAATGTCTCTCCTCTTCAGATCTGCATAGGACTTCTGTCGGTCTGAAGCTGCTTTTAACCTGCCCCGAATCAACTTCACTTTCTCTTCAGTTTCTTGAATCAAATCAGGCCCAATCAATTTATCATCACCAAGCTCACTCCAACACAGAGGTGTCCTACACCGTCTGCCATACAATGCCTCGAATGGGGCCATTTCGATGCTGGACTGGTGACTGTTATTATAAGCAAACTCCACAAGAGGTAAAAATCTATCCCAACTTCCAGTGAAATCAATGACACAGCTTCTCAACATATCCTCAATGATCTGTATCACCCTCTCAGACTGTCCATCCGTCTGTGGATGAAAAGCAGTACTGAAATGCAGTCGAGAACCCAAAGCACCATGCAAACTCTTCCAAAATCTCGAAGTAAACCTGGGATCTCGATCAGACACTAAAGAAGTTGGAACACCATGCAATCTCAAAATCTCATGGATGTATAGCTCAGCCAACCTCTCCAAAGAGTAATCCATCCGAACCGGAAGGAAATGAGCTGTCTTAGTTAATCTATCCACAATCACCCATATGGCATCATGTCTCCTTTGTGTCAAAGGCAACCCAGACACAAAGTCCATTGTCACTCTTTCCCACTTCCACTCTGGCACTGACAACGGTTGAAGTAACCCAGTGGGAACTTGATGCTCTGCTTTAACCTTCTGACAAGTGAGACATTTCGATACAAACTCAGCAATGTCTCTCTTCAACCCAATCCACCAATAATGCTGTCTCAAATCATGATACATCTTCGTATTACCCGGATGCATAGCAAATAAAGACTGATGAGCTTCCTCTAAAATGATCCTCTTCAAGTCAGCATTATCGGGTACACACAATCTATTCTTAAACCATAGGCTCCCATCATCCTTCACAACAAAATCTCTAGTCTTTCCACTCTCACAATCTAAGACAATCTTCTGAATCTTCTTATCAGCTAACTGAGCCTCTTTGATCTGATCCAACAAAACAGGCTTCAATTGTAACTGTGCCAATAATGCACCATCATCACAAGGTACAAAACTGGCACGCAATGCTCTCAACTCAACAAGCAACGAGAGCGAGTAAACTGTTAAACCAGCTAAAGACTTCCGACTTAAGGCATCAGCAACCACATTTGCTTTACCTGGATGATAATCTATCAAACAGTCGTAGTCTTTAATCAATTCTAACCATCTCCTCTGCCGAAGGTTGAGCTCTTTCTGAACACCCAAATACTTCAAACTCTTGTGATCAGTGTAAATGAAACATTTCTCCCCAAACAGATAATGGCGCCAAATCTTTAATGCAAAAACAATGGCAGCCAACTCCAAATCATGGGTAGGATAGTTAAGCTCATGCGGTTTCAACTGTCGAGATGCATAAGCTATAACTTTCCCTTCCTGCATCAATACACACCCCAAACCTCTATGTGAAGCATTACTGTAGATCACATAGGGTTGGCCTTCTACAGGTAAAGTGAGAACAGGCGCTTGAGTCAACAAATCTCTCAACTGTTCAAAACTAGCCTGACACTGATCTGTCCACAAAAACCTCACTCCCTTACGAAGCAATCTGGTGAGTGGAGTAGCTATCAAAGAAAATCCTTTCACAAACCGCCGGTAATAGCCTGCCAAACCCAGAAAACTTCTAACCTCTGTCACAGACTTGGGTGGACTCCAATTCAAAATGGCTTCAACTTTACTCGGATCAACTCTAATGCCTTCTGCTGAAACAATATGTCCGAGAAAAGCTACCTGATCCAACCAGAACTCACACTTCGACAATTTGGCAAATAGTTGCTTCTCTCTCAAAATCTGCAACACAATCCGCAGATGCAAATCATGTTCCTCTTCATTCCTCGAATACACCAGAATATCATCGATGAAGACCACTACAAACTGATCCAAATAGGGCCTAAACACCCTATTCATCAAATCCATAAAAGCTGCAGGTGCATTCGTCAGACCAAAAGGCATAACTAAAAATTCATAATGCCCATACCTGGTCCGAAATGCAGTCTTCGGAACATCTTCAGCTCTGACTCTCAGCTGATGGTACCCCGATCTCAGATCAATCTTAGAGAATACTGACGCTCCCTTCAACTGATCAAAGAGATCATCGATTCTAGGCAAAGGATACTTATTTTTAATGGTCACCTTGTTCAATTGCCTATAGTCGATGCACAACCTCATAGTACCATCCTTCTTCTTTACAAAGAGCACAGGAGCTCCCCAAGGAGAAACACTGGGGCGAATGAATCCTTTATCCAACAGCTCCTGTAATTGCACTTTCAACTCCCTCAATTCTGCTGGTGCCATTCTGTAAGGAGTAATGGAGATAGGAGTGGTACCAGGCAACAATTCAATACCAAACTCCACCTCTCTCTCAAGCGGCAATCCTGGCAACTCCTCAGGAAAAACATCAGGGAACTCTGCAACTGTGGCAATGCTATCAATAGGAGAACCCTTCACTCTAGTATCTACCACATGAGCAAGATAGGCTTCACACCCCTTCCTAATCAACCTCCGGGCTGCAACAGCTGAAACAAATAAGGAGGCTAACTGTTCCTGCTCATTAGATACTATCACCTCTCTACCATCACTAGTTCTCAAAGAAACAATTTTCTTTTTACAATCCACCACAGCTCCATGTCGAGATAGCCAATCCATGCCTAAAATCACATCATATTCCTTAAATGGCATCTCAATCAAATCTCCAAGGAACTCCTCACCCTGCACCCTCACTGCACTAACCCGATGCACTTTACTCACAATCACACTATGCCCTAACGGATTTGTCACCAAAACATCAAATCCTAGGGACTCAGCATGCACATCAAACACAGGCAATACAGATGCACTAATATAAGAATGGGTGGAACCCGGATCAATCAAAGCAAGTACTGCAGTATCAAATAAAGAAAAAGTACCAGCTATGACCGCCGATGCATCCGGCTGTCTCTGCATAACATACATCCTCTGGGAAGAACCAACCTCCTCCGGTCTAGTCTCCCTGGATGCAGCACCACCTCTAGAACTGAACCCTGCTCTACCACCTCGGCTGGCACCTCTGCCTCCCCTCACACTGGCTCGAGAAGCGGCAGAATCAACTGACATCTGCCTCTGCCTCTCAGGGCAATCTCTCACAAAGTGATCCGGTGACCCACACCTGAAACATACCCCAGCAACACCAGCTTTCCAACATGGACCACCATGGGGCCTCCCACAATGGATGCAAATAGGTAAGGTGGATCTCTGAACCATAGGGGTTGGAGCACTTGCCACTGAAGCTGCAGGTCTGAATCTTTGTCTCTGGAACTGCACTGATCTACCTGCTGGTCTCTGGCTCCTAATACTCCGAGGAACAAAGCTTCCTCTACCCCTCTTCACTGAAGAAGACCCTGCCTCAAACTGGGGCCTTCTCACCCTAACCTCATCCTCTGAAGCAGCTGCAATCACTTGAGCTCGCTCTACACTTCGAGCTGCTTCCACTAACTGGGAGAAATCATGATATCGAGATCCAGCCACTAAACACATGATCGAGGGCCTCAATCCCTCCTGAAATCGCCGGCATCTATCAATCTCATCAGCAATGATGCCCCCAGCATACTGACTCAGTCGAATAAACTCAACTTCATACTCAGTAACAGTCTTGTTATCTTGCTTCAAGCTCAAGAATTCCATCTTCTTCATATCCTTATACTCCCTAGGAGTATATTTCAACTCGAATTCCCTCAAGAAATCTGCATATGATAAAGTTGGTGGATCTTCCATGGAATGTGGCACAGTCTTCCACCAATCGTAGGCATCCTTCTGTAGCAAAGATCTTGCATAGTCAAACTTTTCCTCAGGGGTGGCTTGTAACTGAATAAAGATCCTCTGAACTTTGTCAAGCCACTGTTCTGCCACAGCTGGATCAGTGGTACCAATAAAATCCTCAGCTCCATACTTCCTTAACTTGTCATAGTGCCTCACTGGCACCAAAGACTGAGGGGGTGGTGGCACTGGTTGTACTGGCGCTTGCCTGAAAGTCTCCATCATATGCACAAACCAAGCTGGTGGAACCTCCTCACCAGTTGGTCTCCCCGACACCGAAGCAGGTGCCTCCCCAGCACTATCAACCCTAGCTCCCTCATCAGGAGCAACACTCTCCTCACTGCCCTCAACTGACTGTCTCAAATGAGAATCCATCAACACCTAATACTGCAAACACAACAGGACACACCTTATTAAAGATCAAAGATTGCCAATCCCAAACATGTATTTTCTTTCAAAAACTCACTTTTTAATTCAAAATATTCTTTTTATAACATATTACCTAGGTTGAGAATCTCAAACCTAGGCTCTGATACCAAAACAATTGTAACACCCCCACATCCAATGCACACACACTACAACTACAACCATGTAGCATAAGTGCACCAAACATAGGGATGCTACGGTTTTCTTCAACATTCAAAACATTTAAATAGATACAATACAATTATCATTATATAATATAGAAAAGTAGATCATTTACTTTTAAAATAAAACACATTAGATATATATATACATACATATAGTTATTTCACAGCGGAAGTCATAAAATATTTACATATTTGAAAACACTTAATTCCATATTTACAAATATACAAATATGTACATTTAATCAATACTTTACAAAATATAAAAAGAGTTATACATGATTGGCAAATCTCCTTTGATCTTTAAGTCTCCAAAATCAACTCTTCAATGTCTACCCTCACTCGGTCTCGAAGAGCTCTCGGGTTCGATTCTAACAGTTCTATCACCTGCGCGATTAAACACTATCGCGCTAAGCCAAGGGCTTAGTAAGATAATCATGCTAATGATATGACTTCGTGCAATGCAATGTCATTTCTCAAACCATAATATATATGTAACATCATATATGCAAAATTTACAATATACTTTCACATTACATATCACATTTTATTATCTTTTCATATACCTCATTAGTATTCATTTAATCATCAATACAAAGCAAAACAAACATCATTCATGACTCACATTAACCATAGACAAGCATGGGCCCAAGACACACTAATATGCCATTCAATTTTCAGAGTTAATGTTTTGGTTCTATCATCACATTTATCAATATCAATATCATAGACCCAACTAGGCTTCAAGGATTAAGTTCAACCAAGCTTCAAGGGGAGCAAAGCATGCTAAGCTTCTACCCAACTTGGCTTCAAGAACTAACCCAACCTAGCTTCAAGGGTGGTAACATCTCAATTAGGCTTCAAGGATTCAATCCAACCTAACTTCAAGAGATTGTTACTATCATTAGGCATGCCACCAATAACATACTCTGAAAATGGAATAACACATTAGCCACACAATTCATTTACATATCAATTATCATTTCCATTCTCAATTCTCATCAACATTTAGGCAAACATGCCTTCATTCTCTTAATATTAACATCATAGCCAATAACAATGGCCTCACATTTCATTTCACAATATAACACTTCATTATTCAAGTGTATACTTATCTCATCCATGATCACATTATATCTCATATAGCATCATTCATCATAGCCAAACACAATGGCATTGTCTCATATCATATCTTATTTGAATTATCATTTCATCTTTGATACAACATTTCAAGGTACATTACTCATAAAATACAATACCTTTCACAATGCATAACATAACCTTGTTTAAATCTCAACAATGCAATTAGGGCAAAGAACAACTTATATGATTCATAGCTTTAGGATCTTCCATATGCATTTGATTAGTTCATTCATTGATTCAAGTGTGTTTAAAGTGTTTAGGGTTAGGTTTAAGAACCAACCCACCTTTGAAGAACCAAAACAATGCAAAAAGAACAAAGAAACAAAACCCTAACCAACTCATTTGATGGACACGGGCAGCACACATGAGGGACACGGCCAAGCTTGTGGCCGTGTCTCTCAATTCAACTTTGGCAGTAGCAAACACGGCTTAGGGACACGGCTGTGTCACCCAAAAATTAATCCAACACGTCCAAAATCATATGACTTGGCCGTGTCTCACATGGCCTTTGGCCGTGTCTCCCAAAACCAAAACCCTAATTGTAACCAACTCTCTTCCAAATGCATTAAAACTCAATATACATCATACCACATGCTTCAAATGAACATCATCAATGTTCTAAATACATAATCATTTCAATAATCACTTTAAAACACCTTAATATCACAATTAAACAAACACCATCTCAAAACCCTAACTCAAACTCTACTCTTGATTTTCCACTATCAATCTTCACTTATTTTTTTATAATCACAACCAAACCAACACAACCTCCAATTTTTAACTTACAATCAACTCTAACACTTATAAACACACATCAACACACTAAATCATCATCTCAACAATTCTCAATACACCTTAACCACAATTTCCAAATTAATAAAAGAAAACAAGAAATTACTTACCTAAAGTGAAGAAATTCCACAAATCTTCAACTTGATTCTTCAATTCTCCCTTCAATCTTGATCTTACTATCAAGAACACTTCTCCTTCCCTTTTGCTAATGGAGAGCCGGCCACTACCATCAAGAGGAAGAGAAAATGATCAAGAATCACAAAGTCAATCTTCCTTTTAATCTCCACCACAAAATTTCCAAAAGTAAATTACCTCAAGGCCCTTAACCATATAACTAACCTTTTGTCTTATATGAGCCCATATATGAACTTTCACACTCAACAAGAAAATATCTTCTTCCACTAACCAACACTTTGACTCTCCCTTTGACCATTTTATATGTTATATATATCACAATATACACAACATATAAACTTGTCTCTAAACCCTAAATTCTTTCCCAAAACACTTATACTTTTCTTTCTCAATTTAAACCAACAATCCAATAACAACAACAACAACAACATGCAAAACTTCTAGGGCATAAATGAGGATATTACAAATACTATACATATATCTGATATACGTACAGTAAGTATATAAAGTATAAGGATGTCACTTTTTAGTAAAATTTAAAAACCTTTAAAACAGTTTAAATCACCATACATTAACTTAAAGAACATTTACAAAATTGTTTTACTTTTAATGATCTTACATATACATAATAATCTTCTCTTTATCAAATACATCATTTATACATATGAGTATACTTCATCAAAATACATCATAATTAAAATCTATACATGTATGCATCACCCTCTAGTTGGTCTCGACAAGCTCTTACTCTTCTCGTGGCATAACGAAAGACTTCATATCTTCCACCTAGTCACCTGCGCGATTACACAACCGCGCTAAGCCCGAGAGCTTAGTAGTACAAATATAACATATAAACATACATTATATAAATTCTAACATATAATGAAATATCACTTCCATGTACCATTAGTTTCTCCTTTTTAATTTCATCTTTCATATATCTCGTCCAATTACATATATTATATACATATCATTATCACCAACCACAATCCATCATTAATACTCACAATCAATATATCAATATATATACATTACACATCATACCTCATAACATTGTTTAATTCACAATTCACCAAACATAATCCATCACTAACACTCATAATACATATAACAATACCCATAATATACAACATGCTTCATAACATTATTTTGTTCACAATTTACCAATCATGAGTTACATTGCCAACAAAGTCAACCATAGATCTCATTACTCATTTATTTCAACATTTGTATATCATATTGACAACAAAGACAGACTCGGGCCCAAAAGACACTAATATGTCATTCAATTTTCAGAGTAAATGCTTTGGTTCAATCATCACATTTATCATTATCCCAACTAGGCTTCAAGGATTAGGTTCAACCAAGCTTCAAGGGGAACAAAGCATGCTAAGTATCAACCCAACTTGGCTTCAAGAACCAATCCAACCTAGCTTCAAGGGTTGTAACATCTCAATTAGGCTTCAAGGATTAGACCCAACCAAGCTTCAAGGGGAGTAAAACATGTTAAACTTCAACCCAACTTGGCTTCAAGGATCAAATCCAACCTAACTTCAAGAGATTGTTACTAATATTAGGCATGCCACCAACAACAAACTCTGAAAATGGAATAACACATTAGTCACACAATTCATTTATTATTTCATTAACACTTTCATTCTCAATTCTCATCATCATCTAGGCAAACATGCCTCATTTATCTCATTTGAATCATCATAGCCAACCACAATGGTTTCACATCACATTTGAATCATCATAGCCAAACACAATGGCTTCACATCACATTTTACCCTTTACCATCCAAGCATACATAATCAATTACATTGCACATGTATTTTAAATTCATTGTCATATAAACCAAATGTCCATTTATTTCATATTGATCATTATTATCATCCATGATAACATCACCTTTCACCATTTTTCAAGACACATTTACACCATTCATTATTAAAACATTTATCATAACAAATTGCATTGCACATACCTTTTTGGATAACCATTGTAGCTTTCACTCTATACAAATAACAACATTAGTCACATGATATTAACAATATAACAATCTACTTAGCATTGTTATAGGTTTCAAAATCATATAAAAGAATGCATCTAGGTACATTTGTACTTACTTCAAGAACTACTCTCATCAAGCTATACATAATCAATTACCTCATCATATCCTTCACATTTTACCTATAGCATCATTGATGTAACATTACAAAATACATCATTCATATAACACATTACCATTCACAAGTTTCACAATGCATACAACATAGCATTATTCACATAGTATCATATGCATCCTCAATTGTATGTTCAATTTCATCAATACAAAAAGAGCAAAGAATCATCACCGTAACCAACACACTCAAGGGACACGGCCAAGCTTGTGGCCGTGTCTCTCATCCAAAAATAGGCAGTGGTGAACATGGGCAAGGGACACGGCCGTGTGCCTCCAAAATTTATCCAACACGGCCAAAATCTCCTTGACTTGGCCGTGTCTCACATGAAATGGCCGTGTCTCTCTTTACTTTTGGCCGTGTCACTCATGAATTAAACCATAAACATGTTCAAATCTCTTTTAACTGAACATAAACACATTATACACAATACAACTTCATTCAAATGGATGTAATCAATGTTATTAACACATATTCATCACAATATTCACATCAACACTATATAATCCATGCCTTCAATCACTTACAACATCAAACCCTAGAACCAATATCAACCTCTTCTTTCAATATCACCATTTACTTAACTTACCATCTTCCAACAAAACCAACACCAATTTAACCTTTTTAAATCAATCTTAACACCTATAAACACATCTCAAACACACCAAATCATAATATCAACACATCACAACTCATCTCAAGAACAACTTCAAAAATAACAAAGGAAAATAAGAAAGTACTTACCTATTTTGAAGAAATTTCACAAATCTCCAACTTCAACCCTTTGATTCTTCCTTCAATTTGAGTTTGGAACATAGAACACTTCTCTTCCTCTTTCTTTCTTTTGGTAGCCGGCCACACCCATGAGAAGAGAAGAAAAATGAAGACAATTCAAACTTCCCTTCTTCTTTAAATCTCCACCATGCAATTCCAACCCAACAATTACCTAAATGCCCTTATCCATTTAACTTAACTTTTGTCTTATATATGCCCATTTAAGTAATTTCACCTATCACAAATAAAAATCTCTTCTTACCTTGACTCTCCATTTGACCAATTTATATGTTATATATATGACCATATACACAACATATACATTCCCTTAACACCACCATTTCTTTTGCAAAAATATATATACATTTAATTCCAATCAAACAATAATTATATTCAAACTTCTAGGGCATACATCGGGATATTACAGAAGATATATTGGGCAAAAGTGGGATAACTTGCAGGGTTATGTCATGAAGAAGTTGGCAACTAAATGTGTTAAAATGGATATCTCTCGTGTCTCTAACTATGTTGTTTGGCCCCTACTACTCATTTTTTTCATCTTGAAATAAAACCATAGATGTGAAGGCTTTTGTTGTTCTCATGCAAGACATGAACGAACATGTAAAAAGACCCAATGGGAGTGCTTTGGTTTATTATCTCGATCTGTGAGTCAGTGGAATCACTGTAAGTATCATCCATGCATATCATGCATACACACATATATGAACATATCACATCACATTTTATTGTCTTATATTACCTATTATTTATCAAAGTGAACGGCAAACACCATGTGAAGTAAACAATCAAAAAGCATATATGGAATCAGAGAGCATGAAAGGGCTATTACAAAAGAAAGAAGAGATGCATGCTTATGAAAGGAACTAGACAACACAAATATCAATCAGAGCCTGCATGGGAACAAAATTACTGGTTTGAGCCTACACAGGGGGCAAAACTTTTTCTTTTCAATTTTTGAATTTATGCTTGTATAAAATATTTTCAGACTCACTTTTAATATTTTTCCATGCAAGGGAAAAGAGATGATATGAGGGCTAGCTAGCTAAAAAATAACTGAATTTTTTGCAAAAGAAGAAATTAAAAGAATGGAACTAGAAGAAAGTATGAACTTCCAAAATGAATAAAGATACAAAAGATAAAAGATCAGTCCAGGTAGAAGAGCTGAAGCCAATATTGGACAAATGTCCAAGAATGAAGACCCAATGTCAAAGGATGAAGATCCAACTTGAAGAGTGAAGACCCGATGTCCAAGGATGATGATCCATTTTGAAGGGTGAAGGCCCGATGTCCAAGGATGAAGATCCATTTTGAAGGGTGAAGACCAGATGTCTAAGGATGAAGATCCATTTTGAAAGGTGAAAACCCACAATCCATTGAAGAATGGAACAAGCGGCTAAAAGAAAGCCAAAACTCTCAAATGATAGAAGGTCAATTCAGCTAGAAGAGTTGAAGTCAATCCATTGAAGAATGGAACCAAGTGGCTAGCAAAAAGCCAAAATTTTCAAACAACAAAAAAGGAAGATCAAGCTAGAAGAGCTTAAGTCACAGGTCGAGTACCCAAATCAAATCTAGCATCGGGTCTAGGACCCAAATCCAGCATCGGGTTGAGAACTCAAATTAAGTCTTGGGTCAAAAACCCAAATCCAGTCTAGGATCAAGAACCCAAATCTAGCCTCGAATCGAAAACCCAAATCCAGTCTCAACTCAAGAACCCAAATCAAGTCTAGGGTCGAGAACCCAAATTCAGTCTTGGGTCGAGAATCCAAAATCTAACCAAGGGTCGAGAGCTCAAATTCAGTCTAGAGTCGAGAATCCAAATTCAATCTTGGATTGAAAACCCAAATCCAATCTCGGGTCGAGCACCCAAATCCAATTTCGGATCGAAAATCCAAATTTAGTCATTAGGTCCAAAACCCAAACCAGTTCAAGTTCATCAAAACCAAGATATTAGAGTTACTTGGTGGTTTTCATTGGGATATTAGAGTTGTCTAATAGTCCGTTGAGATATCAGAATCATTCGATGGTTGGATGCCGATACTCAATGATCCCTCGCTATAGGACATCCATCCTTTGGATTTCTTTTTGCTTGTCTCTGTGTTTTGTTTTGCAGGTGCTTGGTGTAAAATTTAAAAGCTATATCATTGGTTTTCACTCTCTTTTACTAAAGTCTCAAATCATTCAAGCAGGTGGCAAAACTGTAGACCCTTAATTTTGGTCCGATATGAACTTTATTCTAATTATAAAGTTGAATCAAGTTTGGTTTCAATCTTAAAGGCCTAAGTTAAATCTAATTCAATTTTTAAAAGCCCAAGTCAAGTCTGGACCCAATTAAAAAGCCAAAATAAATTTTGGCTTGATTCAAAAGCTAAACCGACCCAAAATGAAAGATGATTGGTCATTTTTCATGGCCAATTCGTTATTAGCATGGCTCATAATGAATTGGACATGAATAAATTCGATATGAGCCATCTCATAAATTTAACATGAATAAATTTGATATGAGGGTTGGTCGTATCGAATTGCAACATCCAATTCGACATGGCTCTTAATTTCAGCTTAATTCAATATCCTAAATGGTTTTTAAGGCAATCTCCTAGTAGGCTTAGGAGGATTGAACATCATTAGGCCCTAATTTTGCCTATAAATAAAAAGAAACAGAAAAAGGGATGGCAGCAACTATAATTATTAGAATAACAACTAAAGAAAAGAAAAAACACAGAATACCATCAACCCCAGAGAACAATACAAAGGCAGTAGCTACTGTCTTTACTTTTCTCAACCAAGATTCAACACTGGTGTGGGAAGAAGGCATTGATCATATAAATATTGGTGGAGCCAACAAACGAAGGTCTAATTTCTTTAACCCTTTAAATTCATAACAAGTTTCGTTTATTAATACTATCAATTTATATTGGTTTTATTAAAGTATGTCCAGTAGCATATAGTTATTAGTTTCATGTCCCAGTAGCTTATTTATTCTTCATCCAGTAGCCTAAATAGCCAATATTTATTTGTTTTAAATTCATAGTAGCTTAGGATTTAATTTAAACCTTTAATTCAATTACCTAAAAACCTATTTGTATGTTTTAAAAACCAAAATCCTAAATTGTTATTTTCTTAAAACCCTAATTATTATTTTTCAAAATCATAAAACCCTTGTTTGATCACTAAAACCCTAATTGTCATCGTAAAACCCCAAAATCATGTTTTAAACCCGAAAAATCCTAGTTTGATCACCAAAACCCTAATTGTCATCCTAAAACCCAAAAATCTTATTTTAACCCTAAAAACCCTAATCATATTTTCCAAAACCCTAAAACCCTAATTTATGATCTGATTATACTCAACATAGAGGTCTGTTAATGAAACTACCTCAGACCTAGCCAATCTATTAATCAAGAGATCAATGTGAGGTAGAGGAAAGTCATCCTTTAGACATGCCTTATTGAGATCTTTGTAATCCACACACTTATGAACCTTCCCTTCTTTTTGTGGCATTGGTGCAATATTAGCTACCTATTGAGGGTACATAATGGGCTCTATGAAATGATTTTCTAGTAGCTTGGCTATTTCTTCCTTGATCTTTAAGGACCATTGTGGTTTGAGCTGATGAAATTTCTTCTTGACAAGTTTCATATGATCAAATGTGGGGATCTTATACACTGCTATTGAGGGTTCCAGTTCTATCATATTTCTTACTTCCCATGCAAAGCAATTGTAGAATTATTTCATAAGTGTCCTCAATTCCTATTTACAGATGAATGAGGATGTAATGTATGTATTTTTTTTAATACTTCTAATGTTCCCAGATTTATTATTTCTTTGTCTTTATTAATTTCATTAATGTTAAACATTCCATAATGCTCATCAGGAGACAAAGGGAAGTAAATGGAAACCTTGGAACTCTTATTAATGATGAAATGATTGCAAGGTTTGTCATTACAGATAGATTCAAAATCAAACAATTCTGAAGAATCAGGTTCAAAAATGGTAGACTCAGTTCAGACTTGGTATTGGAAACTGATAGGAGCTTGACTTGACTTTGAACTCAAACTAGATTCTTGGCTTGGTATCTGACATAAGCTTATAATTTGACTGGAGGGTTGACTCTTGAATAGGCTAGAAATCTGGTTCTACTGTGGATGGGGTAAACTCTGACGATGGACCACCATTCTTTTTGAAATACCAATTGTTAGGTATTCCCACAACTAGTTGGATCAGGTGGCTGAAATCTAATTCTACTCCTTCTTTAACACAAATAATTAAAACAGACAAGGCTCCATTTTGTCCTCAAAATCTTCTCTCATCTCTAAGGCAGACTCGATATCTTTAAGCTAAGCCTGACATCAAAAAAAAATTTCAAAACCTGGCATTAGTTCATTAGTAATGGGATTCCATTATGGTTCGGAGAATCCATAATAAAGGAAATTTGTTCCTTCTTGAACAAAGTATCCATTCAATGTTTTGAAATAAGGTTTCATGGGCTAGTAAAATATTTCTCCCGTCCTTTTACATTGGGATCTTTGCTTTGCTCTTTCCTCCATTTCCTCCACATCCTCTTAAGTTGGCTTGTAGGCCAGACCAAATAGTGATTGGATTGAAGGATAATCCAAAAATTTTTATTTTCCTTGTTAATTTTTTGACTAATCAATATGTTCTTAAAGCTTTCCTTTTGCTTCTTGAGGATGGCTTCTACAAAGTCTTGCATTTCATGGGATTCAGTAGTTTGAGCCATGGTACCTTAGGAAAATGAAAGAAGGTGAGTCAATCCTTTGAATATGATTGGCATTTTATGACACAAGGCTTTGGACAATTAGTTGCTTTGTCCTATTTTAGGACTGTGGCCAATGCATGTATGTCTAGTTAGAGTATCCATAGATAGTTTTCATTTATGTTTTTACTTTTGGAGAAGGAGAAAAAAAATAGTAAGGTAAGAAAACCAAGGATTTTTGGTGGATCATAGATTTTATTTTAATGCTTCTCTTTTCTGTGCCTTTGAAATAAAAAATTGGTGTTGATGTTTTTAGACTCTACCATAAAGGATTTGACCATTAATGGCATGGCTTTTAAGATTTGGGCTCATGTTTTGACGAGGAAAAAATGGATAAGGGGGATGTTCCTTTTGAAGGAGAGGTTAGGCCAGCGAGGCCTCCCCTTATTGTTTGGTATCTGGGTTGTTGCAGTTCTTTGATCTTTTGGGATAAGCCAAACTTGTATGGATTAGGCTCAAGTTTGCTTAAATTTTTATGATTTGGGATAAATAAATGTGTGAAAGTGTTTGATTTAAGGCTATGGCTTTATGTTGGGTAAGGATTTAGAGGAAAGTTTCCTTAAAATTGTGTGAATGAAATGCATGTAATGATGTATATATGCATGAATGAAAACCATTTATTACAGTGCATACCACTTATAGGCATGCTATGGCCTTTACATGCAAAAAGGTGATTTGGTCTAAAGGGTCCCATTACACTAGGACAGTGATATACCTAGCCATATGACAAATATTGAATCTGACATGGATCCAACAGTATGTGCATGTCCGTTACACCTCAAAAGGATTGAGGATTCACTATGGGTTGGATGCTTTCACTATCCCCAAACATACCTAACGAAGGTTTTCAGGTGAATGCTACTAGCTATCTAGGGTTTCCTAAAGCTAAAGGGTAAGGAACCCTTATGCATAAGAAAGGAGAAAATCAATTTAAGAGAAAATGGTTTTGGAAAAAGCCAATTAAAATTTTATTTTGAAAATTTTAAAAGTCCCCAGTGGATTACCCAGCTATGAGGCCTCTCCCAAGCATCGATCTGGCCCGCTTGGTGATTAAAAGTTGAAATTATCTTTTGGTCTTACTCTCACAAGACACTGCCACGTACGGTCTCCAGTCAGTTACGTAAGCACTGGTTTAAAATTTATCTTATATTTGAAAAGATATGTTTTTTATTTAAATGAAACTCTCCTTTTTATTTTGAAAATGGATGACGGCTTTTATTTTGAAAAGTAGAAATTAGAGAGTCTAAACCTTAGGTAATTTGGTTTGGGAAATTTAATTGACCCCATTAAAAATATAACAATTTGTACCCAAAAGACACTGGTCCAAAACCGATCACGATGGATCCCGGGCTAAATTTTCTTAACCGATTTTAACAAAAGATTTTCCCTTGAAATGATTTTAACCTTTTTATATTGAAGAAAGATGTGGTTTTTATGAGTTTATGCCAAAATTAATTATAAATGGCCTTATTATAATGCATGAGCATATAATAACATGACATCGATAAAAGGTAGTACAGAAAATAAATATTGTAATTCCTCTAAAATAATAATTTTGAGGGAGCTTCAACTCTAGTCCTTATAGGTATTATGTTAAGAACAAATCCCTAATTAATTAATTAAAAGAAAAAGGTAAATAAACAAAAGCATGATGGTGACCATTGCAAAACTCACCGAATTTGCAATGGATTTAAAAAATATCAAGAAGAAGAAGAAGAAGAAGATGATGATGATGATGATGATGATGATGATGAAGATGAAGATGAAGAAGAAGAAGAAGAAGAAGAAGAATGAAAATAATAATAATGAAAATGAAAATAATAAATAATAATAAAAAGAAAATCAAAATCAAAATAAAAAGGATCATTGGTTATTTAGATGAGGGCTCGCTGCTCGGAGTAATATTCCGAGTATGCTTACTTATCTCATTTGAATGATAATCAAAGCCATAAGTAGTTTGTACCTTTAACTAAACTAATTTTTAGTTAATTAATTACCAAATAGAAACAAAGGTAGAAAAGAACATGATATCTTGGGTAATCACTTTTTCTTGACAAACAGTTGGAGAGCTTTGCCGCGTCATAATTCCAATTTTGCAGAAAATCCAATGAAATTAATTAATCAGTGGTAAAAAATAATTCATTGCAATGAGAAGAAGATGGAATATTTTAAATAATTTTTAGTCCAAATGTATTTCAGCAGAGTTTTAATATCCAAAATTGGATCCCCCAACAATAGGGGGAGGCTACTATTTAAAGAAGTCGACCTACCCCCTCCAAGTTGAGCACGACACGGTCGTCTGTGAGTATCGCGGCAGGCCACCTGCTTCGCTTCTCAGCTGTGCCTACTGCACCAAGCAACATGGCCCTAGCGCAACTGGGCTATTTCAGCCAACAAGATGAAATATGTTATATATTTGACAAAATAAATTCTAAACTATTATTTTTTGTTGTTCATTTAGTTATAAAAATAACATAAAATTCAAGTTCATATAGCAATTAATCTCATCCCATTTTTACTCAATTTTTTTTGTCATTCTTGTAAAATCGCCATAGATAATTAAAAAAATTTCATTCTTAAATAATTAATTACAATCTCTATATATGTATAATCTAATTGGAGTAAAAAAAATTATCAAGAACTTAACATTGAAAATTTAAAATTTCAATTTGAAATTTAAATAATCTAATGAAGTTTTAGCAATTTTTTTTTTTACTTTAGCATATTGATTTACCTTTACTATAACCCAATTGTACAAATAAAACTAAGAAAATTTTAGATTTAAATCAAATAGATACTCAAGATTTTTAAAAGAAAAAAAATAAATCAAAATAATTCACTTATTAACTATAAACACCTTAATTAACTATTCTTGGTGTCTAGAAATATTATCTTCTTTAAAAATTATCGTTTTTTTTAAAAAAAAAAAGTAGAGAAAAGTAAATAAAAGAAATAGTAGAAAGAATGAAAAAAAAAAGTGAAAGAACAAAATAATTGGGGGCCAAAATCTATATGTTTTTAATATATATATATATATATATATTATATAAGAAAATCCAAAATGACCCCCTCAAGCTTAGCGTAGTTCCGCCTCTGACTATATTAGTTGAGAAAGCAGCATCAGCTTTTAGCTCAATCTTCATCTTTTGTTTCTTTCTTGCCTTGATTCTTCCATTATTCTTCATGGCTATGACATTATTTTAAATTGATGTGTCTTTACCCTTCATCAAACTTTCAGTTTATGAAAAATCCCAACTTCAACATTTTTTTTTCTTTTATAAAATAACTTTTGAGCTCTAAAACAAGAACCAACAACTCTAATATCACTTGTTACGAGAATCAAAGTTAAAAGCGCAATGATAAGAAAACAAAATGATAACATAAATAAATTTTTATATGGTTCAATATCTTGAGAGGCTTATGTTCACGGTCTCTTTAAGGGATAATTAACTAAATCAATATATTATAATTTGGATGGATAAAATGCAAAACACTAATAATGTTTAGTTGACAATATTAGGATTTGCCAAGAGGTAAGCTTCCACAGCTTTTAACAATTGCATTGCCTGATCTTCAATCTCTTTGGCTTTGTCAGCATCAATCTTACTATCACCTTTTGGATAATATTTGATTGTACATTTGGTGATGGATCCTCCATTTGAAGAAGCTACTGTTTTAGTCTCATAACTAACTTTCTCAACCCCATCCAACCATGGTTCTCCTTCTATTGCTGTATAGTTATATATCAGTTTCTCTTCATCTACTACGTCTATCTTATTTTTCACATATTTACCTTCCAAATCTGCATTCACCATATATATATATATATATTTATTAAAAATTCATCACTTTTTTATATTGAAAAATAAAAAATAAAATAAAATAAAGAAATTAAAGTAAACTAACCTCCAGCAAAATTTGTCTTTTTAATGCTTCCAGCCCTTCCATCTCCTTGAAGGATCTCAATATTCTTAATGGCTTGAGGCAAAATCTTTGGGAGATACTTTTCATTTTCAAGGAAAAAAACTTTGAATAACTGAACTGGGGGAATTGCAGCAGCTACATCATTCTCATGAATTAAAATGCCCATTTTAATTAATTTTATATTAAAAAAAGCCTTTGCAAAAATATCAAAATATATTTTATTTTTGGTGTTGTGTGAAAAATGCAAAAGCTGAAGAAGGTATTTATAGATGAAATAAGCTTTAAGGCTTTGTTTGAAAATAGTGTTAATCAATTCTAGAATGATCGAAAAAGATTTGAGCTCAAGAGGTCAAAAAATACACACATATTTCTTCTAGATAGACGTCCACTTTGACCATTACTATCATATTATATAATAAAAATTTCAAGTGTTAATCTTTTCGTTATCTTATTTCTTGTAAGAATGTGTGAGGTACGTGGAGAGTAATTATAATAGAGTCTTTCATTTACATATATGTTCATAAAATTGAATTTCTCGTTCAAAGTAATAATTTTTTTTTTAGCATTACAACACGGGGGAATAAAATTGAACGAGAATCTATTTAAATTAGATGTTAGACTATGTATTAACGTGCAATAATTTTCATCATTTTAATAAATTATTAAATGGATAATTATTTCAATTGTATAAACCACAAATTATCACAATATTATAAACCAAAGAAAAAATAATAATTAAAAAATAAAAGGAATTAATTTTGTTAAGATAATGCTATTTTCAAATTCTAAGCCACTAAAAATAGCGTCATTTTCAATTACAAATAACAAAAAATTGACCAAATTATCTTTATTTTGCCCTATTTTATATAATTTTATTGTGAAGCTAGCTCTTTCTGTCTTTTTGTCTTGGGTTTCTTTTTTTTTTTTTTTGTCTAGTTTCACATTTAAAATTTTCTTTTTTAAATTACAAACTATCACGCGATAATGATTTCTAGGTCACAAAAATATTCAGCTCTATTTATATTATACATATTATATATAGCAATATATATATATATATATATTATATACTATAATATAATATATTATTATATTATATATGTTATGTTTTAATTATTTATACATATTGAATAAATTTAATTTGATATATTTTATCTTATTATATTTTTAAAATTTTATTGTAAATAATTATTAGATTATTATCTTATTAAGTGTATAATTATTATATATTATTAACTTTTTTTATTATTAAATTTTAATTTTAAAAAATAAAAATATATGTATATAAATTCTCTATTCTCCATCCTCATTCCGTTGTCATCCTTATTTGAAGATGCATATTTTTAGAAAAATTTATTTGGCTTGCTGAAAGGAACTCAGTAAATAAAATATTATTTTTAATCTTGATGATAATAATTTTATAAAAATTAAATAAATTATTAAATAAGATAAATCATAGAAAATTAATATATAACTAAAAAGTTGAGTTATCATACATTTATTGAAATAATAAGGGATGATAGTAAACTAAAAAAAAATCACATGGATAAAAAAAAAGAGGAATTACATATACTAATTTTAAAGTTTCATCTTCATTTATATTGGGTTTAATACATCATTTGCCCCTTGAACTATGCAACTTTAGTCATTTTACCCCTTCAACTATTTGATTAACCACTTTGCCTCTTATACTTATACTTTCCATAACAAATTAACCCTCGTACGCATATGTGGCAAAATGCGTGATGTCCATTTCTATAGCGCGCGTGAATAGATATTTTAATGTTGATGTGAAAACAAAATGACCAATATACCCTTGTCAAACACAGACAAATCTTCCCAAACGTCTTCCTGAAGGTCAGACTTCTTTTTTCCCCCAAATTTGACGTGAAGAACTAAAAATCCTAATTATCTTACTTTCAATAATCAAAATGGTAATTGTTGATAGAATTACGATATGCTACTAATTCTCTCTCTCAAATCAACTCCGCCCAGAGTGAGTTCACATATCCTAATTGCTATTGTGAAGAGGCAACAGTTTTGAAAATGTCGACTACTCATGCCAATCCAGGAAGAAGATTTTTTGGGTGTAAGAAGACAATTAAAAGCTAACTTACTTCATCCTATCAATATTCAACTAATCTTTGTTTCAACAAAGGACATAACATATAGTCATCATATTCTACGCACTAAATTCATTTGACAACTGATATTTGACATTTACACAACACATAATAATTCATTCTTCAACTTTATTATTTTTTTGTAATTAAGTCAATTTTAATTCAAAAAAGAATTTTTGTACAAATATTAACAACTTGCACACACAAAACCACCAGCAAATACCTCCACCCTAACATACCATTTCTCAACAGTACTTCAAATTGCAATAGCAAAATATCACAACCATACCAGATCCATTCCACTTACAACAATTCAGCAAACTAGCAAAAAAGCATCACAACCATACCAGTTCAACAAAAACACCTTAAGCCCTTGCTATGCACAATTCAGTAAAAGGTAACATGAACAATAATATGTAGCCAAACTCTACAAACAGCAGAACCACACTCATCACAGCCATTCCTCACTAGTCCCAACAACCTATGCTACTGCATTAGCTAACAAATAACACTTCTCTACGCCTACAACCAACACAATTTTTATACCTATAGGATATTTTTTAAAAAAATAAAAAAGTAATGTCTAATGTAATTAAAAAAAATCATAGATCGAGTTGTGCTTCAGAGCAATGAGATAATGGTCATAAGGTGCACATACTAATGACTAAATGCAAAGAAAAAAATGATACAGCTTAATTATGCAAACAAAAAATTATTAATGATAGTTAATCATTTTATTAGAGCAAAAAGAATGGAGAGATTAGCAACCACTGTGACTTGTAGTGCAACACAATCATATAGGATCAAAATAACGTATTCCACAATTCACTAGGGATTCAAATAATTGATTGTAATACTCAAAAGCTAGTGATTTAAATAATATATAAAATTTTGTTAAAATATATGAGAAAAAAATTCTCAATGCAATTAATACAAACTAATTAATATAAAAATAGTTTTTAAATTTTAACAGTTAAATTTTAACATTGACATCAATATAATATCAAAGTGGAATTAATTCTTATATTATTATCTTATAAGCTTCAATGAGATTGTAAGGACTTTTTCCAGTAATTAATTAAAACACAAAATTTCCTCTTTTCTTTGTTTGTGATGCAAATAATAATAATGATTACTTAATTAGCTAGAGATCAAAATTAATTTTCCTATTGATCAGAATAGGTGAACTTAATTATAGAAAATATTTCTTAATTTTTGTGTCAAAATTAAACAAGATACTTAGAGATACAAAGAGAATAGTTGGTTTTAGTTTCAAATTTTGGGTATTTTTCAAGTTCTATATTATAATAAAGAAAAATATAGGTATATTTGTGATTGTAAATTAATAAATTTTTCTTTATATATGATTCAATAACTGAGAGAGAGGCCTGCAAGATCAAGGATGCTTATACTTGTAGTTAGCAATTTCTTATGCTTCTAAGCTATCAGCAAAATCTTTTGATGTGGTTATTTTTACATTTTAATTTTTATTACTTATTATACATATATAATTTCAAAAAGACATAAAGTTTCTAAAATTTTCCAATGTCCATTGAAAGTAGATTTTAAATTCCCGTCACCTTTCAAATTCACTATTATAAAATTCCCTTTCGTAGTTGTTTAATTAATAGCCTTCTATTCATAATCAAATTAACCAAATTAAATTAAATCCTATGCACAATAGCTTTGTTGACAAAGAGCTAAGCTACATATTCCTTCCAACCTATATGGTTATTTACTTATTCTTAAAAGTAATAAATTAAGCATATGTTATGTGAGATGTCTCGAATTCAACATAAACATGTTAAATTTGCTTCCCAAATAATATACACAACCTAAAAGAATAATAAAAAATAGATGACGTAGGCATTCAAAAATTAAATTAGAAATACAAAAGCAGCTTCAATTAAGGCATAAAATTACAAAATCGCATTACATGCAGGTCATCAAATTGTTGCTTGAACAAACCATTCTAAAACTTCCCATGACAATAATCAAAACAAAAGTAGATAAAGAAGGATGCAAAATTAAAGGCAGGGTTCCAAATTAAATCACAATATTGAATTGAATCGATAATGAACAAAGTTAATCTATAAAGAGTATCAAGAAAACAATTTTAACATCCTAAAATCATAGAATAGAATAGCAAGATAATAATTTAACACGTCATGGCTCAAAATATGTATGGTTGCTAAGAAATGAACATAAATAAAATTACTCAAATCTGCAAGGAAAAATATCCAAACTGTGAAAAGCTTTCACACAACTTTCTCAGTAACCAAACAACATACTGGAGAAGAAAATAATGTCAACTCTAAAATTACCTGGATGCCGAACTTCAAATGTTAAAGGCAGATGTCTCTCTATGGAGGTTTTTAGGATTTTTGAAATAGATAAGCAAACAAAAATGATGAATCTGTTCAATTTTTTTTTAACAAAAATTGGGTTTTGTAAATCTTTTATCTTGATCCGTTAATTGTCTTGACTCATTAATTCAAATAAACTGAAAATAGAGATTGCTCTATTCTTATGGGGTTTGCGTGTTGTGGTGCTGAGAACAAAAGGTGGGAGAGAGAGAGAGAGCTTAGTTTTCAAAATTTTGAGAGGGTGAATACTGTGTTATCTGTAATCAGCAAAAAGATATTCTTTAAAATCCTTTTTCATTTGGGAATTGAACTTTATAATTTAATTTTTTGATATAACTTTATAATTTAATTTTTTTGAGCAATGCTTTATAATTTAATATTTATATGTTATTTGTATTAATTTTTAATTTGTTAATAAATAAGGATGCTAATTTTTATTTTATTTTTGTTTATGCTAGCTTTTATTCAAGTTCTTTTTAGTTTTTTTTAAGTCCCATTTTATTAAATCCAAAATTTTACTCATATATATATATATATATTAGAAAAAAGAAAAATTAAAATTATTGAATAATTGAATTAAAAATAACTATTGAATAATTGAATTAAAAATAACAATCTTATTTTTACATTTAACATAATATCATGTTAAAGTTTCTAATAAATTATATTTTCAAAAGAAATAATTTAATCTCTTTGTTTGAAATTCTTTTTCTTATGAGTTAATATTTAAAATAGCTTTGAAAAATAGTAATTATTAACTGAAAAATAAAAATAATATTTTTTTGATATAAATGAACGGTTTTGAAAGTTAAAATAATCTAAGATTAGTTAAAATAAAAAATTATAGAACATAAAAATTTAGTATTTTTAATATAAAATAAGTCTCATAATTAATTTGAAAAAGTTACAGTAAACAATGCATCAATTTAAGTTTTTGTCACTCCAAACAGATTCGATCATGCTAACTTACATCATCCACATCAAATATCAATTCATAATTCCATATTCCATTATAAATTACTGATTTAGCAATTTATTTGTCATTACTTTTATACTATATTACTCATTTAGTATATATTAGTTCATCATACTTTTATAGTATTAGTAATTAAACAATGTGTAATTTATCAAAAAAAAAAAAAGTAAGTAAACAACCATTAATTTTTGTAATTTGAATCTTATAATGATTGAGAATTGTAATTTAATAAAACGACCACACTTACTAAATAATTATTTATGATAAGTATCATATAATTTAATTAAATAAATTAAAAATTCAATATTTATGTAATTTTCAAATTTTCATTATTAATTCGAAAAAATAATAAAACATTATAGAAAATATTCAAATATTGTAGTTATCCTATATAAGGTGTAAAATTTTTTCAATTATTATATTTTAATGCAAACATATTATTTTACATATATATAATCGTAAAAAATCTAATTTTATATATATTATGGTGAAAAATGATACTAGAAATTCCAATTTAATTAATGGCGAATGATACCAATTTGAAGAAAACTTCGCAATGGCTAAAAATCTAATGCAAATTTATATTTTAATTTTTTTAAAAAATTATAATGAAAAAGTGTCATTAGCAAGTTTGAAACGAATATGATCTACTATTAAATTTGTAATAACTAAATCTATTGCAAAAATTAGTGATGAATGTTCATTTATCATAACGATATATGATTTAATTATAAAATAATATTGTAACTTTTTTAATTAATAAATTAGTGACAGTGAATGATATTATTATTGTAAATTCTATGTAACCTCACTATATCACTAATATACAACTCAACCAAACTTTTAAGTGAGTAATCCTTTTGAACTTGAAGAAAATAAGCTGTCTTCATCATTCGATCAACAATAACCCAAATTGCATCATGTTTCTTCTGGGTCAAAGGCAGTCTAGTCACAAATTCCATCGTCACTCGCTCCCATTTCCACTCTGGTATTGACAGTGGCTAAAGGAATTTGGTGTTCAACCTTCACTCTTTGGCAAGTGAGACATCTGAACATAAATTTTGTTATGTCCCTCTTTATACCTGACTACGAGTGATACTGCTTCAAATCTTGATACATCTTGGAACTACAGGGGGCATAGCATAAACTAATTGATGTGCTTCCTCTAATATCATCCTCTTCAATCCTGCATCATCAAGGATACACAATCTATCTTTATACCATAGACTTCCATCATCTCTCACATGAAAGTCTCGACTCTCCCCCTTTTAGCAATCTAACACAATCTTCTGAATCTTCTCATCTTCCAATTGGACTTTCCTAACCTGATCCAACAGCACTAGCTTCAATTATAACCGAGCCATCAATGCAGCATCATCACAAGACTCAAATATGGCATGCAACGCTCTCAACTCAACAAGCAAAAAGAGGAAATAAGCAGTCAAATCTGCCAAAGATTTTTTACTCAAGGCATCAGCAACAACATTTGCCTTGCCAGAATGATAATCAATCAAATAGTCATAGTCTTTAATCAACTCTAACCATCATCTCTGTCGAAGATTCAACTCTCTTTGAATACCTAGATACTTTAAACTCTCATGATCAATATAAATGAAACACTTCTCCCTATACAACTAATGCCGCCAAACCTTCAATGCAAAAACTATGGCTGCTAACTCCAAATCATGGGTCGGGTAATTCAGCTCATGTGGCTTTAGCTATCGAGATGCATAAGCAATGACTCTATCCTCTTACATCAGAACACAACCTAAACCACTATGTGAAGCATCACTATATATCAAATATGGTTACCTTCCACAGGCAGGGTAAGTAGCTATCATAGAAAAACCCTTTACAAATAGACGATAATAGCCTGCCAAACCTAGAAAACTTCTAACCTCTATCATAGTCTTCGGTAGACTCTAATTCAAGATAGCTTCAACTTTACTCTGATCAACTCTAATATCCTCTGCCGATACCACATGACCGAAAAAATTACCTGATCGAGCTAGAACTCACACTTAGATTAGCATACAACTAC
Source organism: Garcia nutans (assembly GCA_947685225.1). Classification (NCBI taxonomy): domain Eukaryota; kingdom Viridiplantae; phylum Streptophyta; class Magnoliopsida; order Malpighiales; family Euphorbiaceae; genus Garcia; species Garcia nutans. The sequence continues at coordinate 36,198,162 of CANTUV010000013.1, forward strand.
TTTTCTCTCAATGTCTGCAATACAATCCATACATGCCTGACATAATCCTCCTCATTAAACGAATACACTAGAATATCATCAATGAATACCACCACAAACTAATCTAAGTATGGTCTAAACACCCTATTCATCAAATCCATAAATGATGCTGGTGCATTTGTCAATCCAAAAGGCATCACCAAAAACTCATAATGCCCATACCTCGTGTGAAAAGCTATCTTGGGTACCTCTACATCTCTAAGTCTCAACTGATGGTATCCTGATCTCAGATCAATCTTAGAGAATATTGTTGCTCCCTTCAACTAATCAAAGAGATCATTAATCTGAGATAATGGATACTTGTTCTTGATGGTCACCTTATTCAACTGTCTGTAATTAATACATAATCTCAAAGTGTCATCCTTATTCTTCACAAACAAAACAAGTGCTCTCCATGGAGACACACTAGGACGAATAAATCCTTTATTAAGTAACTCTTGCAACTGCACCTTTAACTCCTTTAACTTTGCAGGTGCCATTCGATAAGGGGCAAAAGAGATGGGAGTGGTACCAGAAAATAAATCAATACCAAACTCTACCTCTCTCTCAGGAGGTACCCCTGGCAACTCATCAGGAAAAATATCTGGAAAATCGAAAACTATAGATATACTATCAAGCTGGAGCCCCACTGCTCTGGTATCTACAACATGAGTAAGATATGCCTCACATCCCTTTCAAATCATCCTCATAGCTGATACAACTGAAATAAACATTGATAAAAGTTATCTTTGCTCACCAGATACCACCACCCCTCTACCACCATGTGTTCTCATGATAACACATTTTCGCTGACAGTCTACCATAGCCCATGCCTGGATAACCAATCCATGCCCAGAATCAAATCATACTCCCTAAAAGGCATCTCAATTAGGTCACCGAGAAACTCATCATCTTGAACAACAACTAGACTATCTCAGTGCACCTTGCTAACCACAACACTATGCCCTAAAAGATTTGTAACCAAAACATCAAATCCTCGGGACTCAGAATGCAAATCACTCACATGTAGTATAGATGAAGTAATGTATGAATGAGTCGACCTAGGGTCTATTAATGCAAGAATTGAAGTACCAAATAAAGTAAAAGTGCTGACTATAATAGCTGAAGCATCTGGCTGCCTCTGGATCACTTAAACCCATTGTGATGGCCTTGCATTCTCTGGTCTACTTTTTGCTGTAGAACCTCCTCTTTGATCAAATTTTGATTGATATTATCCATTTTACATGCAATAATTAAAATAAGGAATCATTATATTAAAATCAAAGCAATGTTCAAACAAAATAAATAAACGGACACCCATCAGAGAATGGAAACATGTCCTTACATCGTCCAATGTCTAAAATTAAATAGGACACCCACCAAAAGGCAGAAATGTGTCCTTTACATTAATCCCAAAATATAAAAATAATTTAAATTACATGAAAATTAATTAATGAGGTACCCAATCATGGAAACATACCTCTTACTATTTTAATAAATAAATAATAACTAAAAAAATATTCATCCATGATAAATTAAATAAACCAAATATCAAAATTAAATAAATCAATCATCAAAACATATAATAAATTACATAATCAAATCTAAAATTAAATAAAGCAAATAAATATATAAATTTAGGGTTTAAATCTTAAATTAAGGTTTCTTGAGGGAAATTAGGGTTTAGAGAGTTTTGGTTTAAAACTTAAGATTGTAGGGTTTTGGAAGTTTTATGAAAATAATATTTGAGGTCTAGGATTTAAATAAACAAGATTGAAACTTATGAAAATAATATTAAAATTTAGATATTTGAAAAGAAAGAGCTACTGTGATGATTAAGTAGACAAGAATAACATTATTATTATTATTTAAAACTTCTAGCTACTGTGTCTTTTGGATAAAAAAGAATTAATTAGGATTTTAGGGTTTGAGTAAACTAGGGTTTTGGATGTTTAATTTAGATGAATATATGAGATATGTTGGTTTTAAAAAAAAATTGCTACTGAAGACTTAATCAATTATAAGTCATTAAATATATTAATAATGAAACTTATTGCTGTAATTTTAAAATGAGAGAGATATAGAAAATAAAACCTCTGTTGAAGGCTCCACCAATAATTAAATATTTGATGTAAAGTATTTGCTTGCACCAAATTTGTTCTTCTTGGTTAGAAGGAAATCAAGATAGTGGGAGATTGCTACTGCCTTGATGGTGTTTGATGTTTATTGTTCTTTGGTTGATAATGATTTAAAATTAATTTGTTGCTCCGTTGCTCTCTACCTCTTCTTTTGTTTTTATGTTTCTGCCCGTAAAAAAGAAAAAAAGCAAAACTCCAATCGTTACTGCCTCCCCAAAATTTCAGTCTGAGTCCTTCCTCCCTTCCTTATTTTTTTAATGTGGTTTTATAAGAAAAAAAAACTAATACTAATTGGTTAAGGAAATAAAATTGTTTAAGGAAATAAAATTATTTAGGAAATAAAACTTTAAAACCGAGTAAAACACTGATTCATCAAAAATAGGGCGCGGGCCCAAGCTGGCAAGGAACAGGCTGCTAGGGCGCAATTTCGCCTGGCGAACTGGCTGTTGGGGCTAGAATTGCACTAGCAAAAATTGATGTGGGGCTGCAATTCGCCGTAGGCTACGCCTATGGAGAATTGGCCTGCAACAGGCCAATTGCTGCCTCGCGTCGTCGCCAATCCGTTCGATTTTTAATTTTTTACCTTTTATTTTATGTTTATTAAAAATAAATATTATTATATTATTAAAAATAAATAATAAATAATAAATAAAATAAATATTATATTATTAAAATAAATAGTAAATATTAAAAGAAATAAATAATAAATATTTAAATAAATAATAAATACCACAAAATTTATTTTAGACTGTTTTAAAAATATCATACTGGATTGGGTCAAAAATTAAGGGTCTACAGTTTGTCCCCTGCTTGAACGATCTGAGACTTTTAGTAGAAGAGAGTGAAAAGCAACATGATTAGGATGGGTTCTTGACCCGAAAAGAATTCTGAATTCGAGACTGGGTACTTGGACCAGAAAAAGATTTGGGTACTTGGATTCGAGATTGGATACTTGGACACGAGATTGGATACTTGGACCCGAGCCTGAATTTGACTGACCTTTTATTAGTTAAGAATTCTGGCTTAACTGGTTGTTCCATTCTTTAATGGATTGTGGGTCTTTACCCATAAAAAATGGATCTTTATCCATTGGAGCTCGAATCTTTACCCATCAAAAATGGATCTTTGTCCATTGGAGTTTGGGTCTTTACCCTAACATGGATCTTTATCCATTAGAGATTGGGTCTTTACCCTTGAAACATGGATCTTTATCCATTAGAGATCGGGTTTTTACCCTTGAAATATGGATCTTTATCCATTGGAGATTGAGTTTTTACCATTGAAACATGAATCTTTATCCATTGGAGATCAAATCTTTACCCTTAAAACATGGATCTTTATCCATTAGAGATGGCCTTTAACCTTAAAACATGGATCTTTATCCATCGGAGATTGGGTCTTTACCCTTGAAACATGGATCTTTATCCAATGGAGATCGGGTCTTTACCCTTGAAACATGGATCTTTATCCATTAAAGATCGGGTCTTTACCCTGGCTTCAGCTCTTTTAGCTGGACAGATCTTTTGTCTTTTACATCTTCATTCTTTTGAGAGTTCTAATTTTCTTCTTTTTCCATTCTCTTTGTTCTTCCTTTGCAGTTTTGCAAAAAATTCAGCCATTTTTTTTAGCTAGCATTCATATCTTCTCCTTGCCCCCTGCATGGCAAAATATTGAAAGTGAGTCTTAAAATATTTTGTACATACATAAACTCAAAAAATTGAAAGGAGAAACTTTGCTCCCTGTGTAGGCTCAAACCCATGATTTTTTCTATGTGGGCTTTGGTTGATGTTTGTAGATTATCCAGTTCTTCGAACAAGCATGCATTTCTTCTTTCTTTTGCTGGAGCTTCCTCATGCAATGGGCTTTCCATGCCCCCTGATTCCATATCCACTTTATGGTTGCTTCATGGAGTATTGCTATTTACTTTTGACAAAGAAAATGCAGTGTGATATGCTCATGTATGCACGATATGCCTGGATAATACTTACAGTGGTTTCATTAACTCACAGACTGAGGTTATCAACTGAAATGTTCTCACAAATTTCTTCTAGATGCCCATTTAGGTCTTGCAGTAGAATGGCAGAAGGCTTTGCTTTTATGACTTTTATCTTAAAGATGTTGAAAACATGAATAATGGAGGCCCAAGGTAATAGAGATACATCCATTTCAAATTATGATTCAGTATGTCAATTGGTAGCTTCTTCATAACCTCGCCAATAATCATTTTCTTTGCCCAATGTGTCCTCCGAGGTTCGATGATTAGATATACTTCCCTTAACTTGAAGGCTTTGTATTTTTTTTTTTTGAATTTTGATTTTGAAATCAAATGTTGGCTTTTCCAAATCAATGTCAAATTTGATTTTGAAATCAAGACTCAATTTTCAAATTTAACATATCTATAAGATGACAACCCTAGTTACCATACTAAAGTCAGGAATAATTTCTATTTAAGCAAGAATTGTTGCACTTCAGATAGGCACATACACATTACTTGGCCAAATGTCTCATTGAGTTTGAATATTGTCTATCTCATATGCATGCTTATTCAAACTATCTCCACTAATAGACTCTACCTACCAAGAGAGATCAACATGTCTTTGATAGGCTTGAAATAGGATCTATAAGGGACACAGGTTAAATGAAAGCCATTTTGAGATCGGAGCCGATGTGATAATGTTGACAAACCTTCACACTATGATTTTCTATTGGAGCCATAGGCAGTTGGAAACATAAAAAGATAGAGCTTTGAACATTCTTCTTTCTTTTAGACGTTAATCTGGATCTCGATTGGGACAGTTTTTGCCTTTGTAAAAAGTTTGGTACCCAAATTCATTTCTTTTCTTCTTTTCCCTTTTCTTTCTCTTTATTTTTCTTACTCTTTCCTTTCTTTGAGCATTTTATCATTTTGTCCTTCTTCTCTGTAGGATTGTTAAGTACAAGACATTTAAAAACTAGATGGTCTTTCCCTTTTTTCTCTGATTTTGATCGAATCTTTGGTTGGGTTGGACCAATTCAAGTCAAACTGTCCTTATAAACTAAATGGAAGCCTTTTAGCTGGACTGATCTTTTCTGAACCATTTTGGATTTTATTTTATTTTTATTTTTATTTTTTCTTTTTCTTTCTTCTTTCTTCTTTTTTATTTTTTTTTTGTTTTTTTCTTTTCTTTTTTTTTGGTCCTAGCTCCAAAAGAGTTGTCTTGTTTGTACCAACTTGTATTTCTGGTAATGGATGAGTGGAGTGGTATTAATCTACTTCAGTCCTGACTTTATTTGTAATATTTAGTCTAATTCAAGTGAACTTCAACTACCGTTATGGTCTTGAGAACTTCAACTATCCTCATGGTCTTGACTATTCATTCCTTTCTTTGATCTTCTTGCCTCTTCACCTTAGTGATCATAAGACTTTCAAAATTGTAACAACAGCTCAGGGTGGGTCATCGGGCATATAAGTCAATAAAGAGAAAGTTGAAATCTTATGAAGGCTCAAATGGACAACTAGGGATTGATATTTAATTGGGTGGATGCTAGTTGTTGGCTAACCAAACAATGCCTAGATCATCTCTCCCTTAAATTAGCAGAGTTCAATTTCATCTTGAAAGTTTGTCAAAGCATGTTCTAAGACTGACTAGACAAAGGTAATTATGTAGGAGCCCTCTCTAAGTAAGCATACACAATTCAAGGCTATAGAACAATTCCCTCACCTAGTAAAGTCATTCGAATTATAATGCACAGATATACTAATTTATGAATATCAAGCTAAATTCGTCATCGGTTGGACACCAAAATGAACAAAGACCAACAAAAATTTTGACAAAAATAATTTATTTCAAACAATCTTAAAAAAAGAAAACATAATTGTTCTAAATAAATACTAAAGAAAAAATAAAAAGAGCAACACTTCAAGCTAAGAGAGGCTCATTGAGTTGGAGTCAAATATACTTCATTTATTTAGACATATCAAGGGCAATAATTTTTTCCATCATCAAGGATCATTGCTTCATCATCCACAGTTAGTCCAAGCTTACTTAGTAGCATATCCTCATTAGCAGCTTCTCTATCCATATCATGACAAGATAAAACTCTTCATGAAGGTTGCAAACGGTGGCGCCCTTCCAAATTTAGGTACATACATAAACTCAAAAAATTGAAAGGAGAAACTTTGCTCCCTGTGTAGGCTCAAACCCATGATTTTTTCTATGTGGGCTTTGGTTGATGTTTGTAGATTATCCAGTTCTTCGAACAAGCATGCATTTCTTCTTTCTTTTGCAAAATTACTGGAGCTTCCTCATGCAATGGGCTTTCCATGCCCCCTGATTCCATATCCACTTTATTGTTGCTTCATGGAGTATTGCTATTTACTTTTGACAAAGAAAATGCAGTGTGATATGCTCATGTATGCACGATATGCCTGGATAATACTTACAGCGGTTTCATTAACTCACAGACTGAGGTTATCAACTGAAATGTTCTCACAAATTTCTTCTAGATGCCCATTTAGGTCTTGCAGTAGAATGGCAGAAGGCTTTGCTTTTATGACTTTTATCTTAAAGATGTTGAAAACATGAATAATGTAGGCCCAAGGTAGCAGAGATACATCCATTTCAAATTATGATTCAGTATGTCAATTGGTAGCTTCTTCATAATCTCGCCAATAATCATTTTCTTTGGCCAATGTGTCCTCCGAGGTTCGATGATTAGATATACTTCCCTTAACTTGAAGGCTTTGTATTTGTTTTTTGAATTTTGATTTTGAAATCAAATGTTGTCTTTTCCAAAACAATGTCAAATTTGATTTTGAAATCAGGACTCAATTTTCAAATTTAACATATCGATAAGATGATAACCCTAGTTACCATACTAAAGTCAGGAATCATTTCTATTTAAGCGAGAATTATTGCACTTCAGATAGGCACATACACAGCCCTTGGCCAAAGGTCTCATTGAGTTTGAATATTGTCTATCTCATATGCATGCTTATTCAAACTATCTCCACTAATAGACTCTACCTACCAAGAGAGATCAACATGTCTTTGATAGTCTTGAAATAGGATCTATAAGGGACACGAGTTAAATGAAAGCCATTTTGAGATCGGAGCCGATGTGATAATGTTGACAAACCTTCACATTATGATTTTCTATTGGAGCCATAGGCAGTTGGAAACATAAAAAGATAGAGCTTTGAACATTCTTCTTTCTTTTAGACGTTAATCTGGATCTCGATTGGGACAGTTTTTGCCTTTGTAAAAAGTTTGGTACCCAAATTCATTTCTTTTCTTCTTTTCCCTTTTCTTTCTCTTTATTTTTCTTTCTCTTTCCTTTCTTTGAGCATTTTATCATTTTGTCCTTTTTCTCTGTAGGATTGTTAAGTACAGGACTTTTAAAAACTAGATGGTCTTTCCCTTTTTTTCTCTGATTTTGATCGAATCTTTGGTTGGGTTGGACCAATTCAAGTCAAACTGTCCTTATAAACTAAATGGAAGCCTTTTAGCTGGACTGATCTTTTCTGAACCATTTTGGATTTTATTTTATTTTTATTTTTATTTTTATTTTTCTTTCTTCTTTCTTCTTTTTTTCTTCTTTTTTATTTTTTTTTATTTTTTTATTTTCTTTTTTTTTTTTGGTCCTAGCTCCAAAAGAGTTGTCTTGTTTGTACCAACTTGTATTTCTGGTAATGGATGAGTGGAGTGGTATTAATCTACTTCAGTCCTGACTTTATTTGTAATATTTAGTCTAATTCAGGTGAACTTCAACTACCCTTATGGTCTTGAGAACTTCAACTATCCTCATGGTCTTGACTATTCATTCCTTTCTTTGATCTTCTTGCCTCTTCACCTTAGTGATCATAAAGTGTAATATCCCGGAATAGACCCTAAGAGTTTTGGAGTTATTGTTGTTGAATTTGGATTTAATGTATATGTATATAGGGGGAAATATAAAGATAATATATATAAGACATATACATGGGATATAAAGTGGTGTAGGATAAGTGAATGGTATATATATATATATATTTGTGTAATGAATTAATAATAATAATAATAATAAGGTCAAAAAGAAAAGAGAAGAAGAAAGTCAAAGAAAGATTATGTGGTGGAGATTTAAAGTGTTATTATTATTATTATTATTATTATTATTATTATTATATATATATATATGATAAGAACGAAGGAAAGAAGTAGAAACTTCTTTCCTCTTCTGCTCCTTCTTCGTTTTCTTCTTGCTGCTTGGACGAGAGAGAGAGAGAGAGAGAGAGAGAGAGAGAGAGAGAGAGAGAGAGATGTGATTTTGTTGCTTTTCACATCAAAGTTCTTAAGGATTTTAAGAGAATTGAAGATAGAGATGAAGATTTGGCAACATATTCAAGTAAGTACCTATTCTTTGAGTTGATTTATTGATTATACATATATATAAGTATTTATCTTATTGTTTGGATTTCTTTTGGATTGGGGCTATCTTGGGTATAATTGGTGTGTAAGATGATGAAAAGAAAAGATTGAAGCATGTAGATGTATTGAATTATCATCTAAGTGATGATAAGTTGAGATAATTGTGAGAATGATGATGAATTGTTGAGTTAGGGTTGTGTATAAATGAATTGGTACTTTGAGTAATTGATTATAATGATGAATATATATTGATTATTATGATAATATAATGAAGTTATATATATGTTAAAATGATAGGAAATTGATAAATATTAATAAAGATAATGATTATTAGGGTTGTGGTATGAATTTGGAAGGGCTTGGATGAATTTTGAAGTGTTTGGTCTTTGAATCATTGAAGTACACGGCCAAGTTATGAGAGACACGGCCAAGTTAGGGAAAACTTGGCCGTGTAGAATGGTTTTTGGAGAGACACGGCCACTATCTTGGCCGTGTCCCTTGACCGTGTTTGCCACTGCCTAGTTTGTGTTGAGAGACACGGCCGTGTCCCTTGCCCGTGTCTGCTTCTGGATTGTTTGTGTTGAGAGACACGGCCACAGGCTTGGCCGTGTCCCTTGAGGGTGTTGGCTTTTGTGTTTGTTAATTGTTCTTCATACATTGTTGGATCTTCAATTGTCTTTTGTACTTAAACACACTTATAACAATAATGATCCAACCAAATGTATATAGAAGATTCTACATTCATGTATATTGTAAATTGTTTTGTATATAACAATGATGATATAGAAAATGTGGAAGAGATAATGATCATGGAAAAAGGTATGTGCAATGCCATTGATTATGTATTGTTGAGTGATGAATTGATCAATATGACTAGATGATAACAATGATGTTTATGATACTATATGAACAATGTTGTGTAGAATGCATTGTGAATCTTGTGAATTATAATGATGATTTATATATATATATATATTGTGAAAAGTATGATGAGAAGTCATTGTTATTGACTATAATGATTCGAATATGATGAGAAGTCATTGTTATTGACTATAATGATTCAAATGTGATGGAAAGCCATTGTGATTGGCTATGATGATTCAAGTGAAAGAGATAAGGCATGTTTGCCTAATTGATGATGAAATTGATAATGAAATAATACATGAATTGTGTAACTAATGTGTTATTCAATTTCAGAGTTCTGGGTTTGGAAGCATGTCTATAAAATGAAAAAGGTAACAGTCTTGCCGGGTTGAGGATCTCCTCGATTGAGTCGGGTTGATGATCCAAGAGACTGGGTCTGTTACACTATGAGATTTGTGCTTATAAGATATATAATTAGTAACAGTCTTGCCGGGTTGAGGATCTCCTCGATTGAGTCGGGTTGATGGTCCAAGAGACTGGGTCTGTTACTTGATAACTGTGATATGAGAATTGTAGTAACAGTCTTACCGGGTTGAGGATCTCCTCGAGTTTAGCCGAGTTGATGATCCAAGAGACTGGGTCTGTTACGCTATCCATGGATAGAGATATTTATATATGATGCCTACGGGCTTGATGATTATGATTATAGACCAAAGCAGTAACTCTGAACTTTGAATAACATATTAGTGTTGTTCGGGCCCGAGTCTGTCTTTGTTGTCAGTGTGATATTCAAATATTGAAATAAATGAGTAATGAGATCTATAACTGCTGTTATTGAAAGTATGATTTTGTAATATGTGTATTGATGTATTGAAGGTGAATATGTTTTGAGGGACTTTCTTGATATATGAATATATGAAAATATTGTATGATGTGTAAATTGTATATGAATGTGGAATTTGTGAGAATGGTTTTCATGAAGGTTTGGATAGGTCATAAAAGGGTGCTTTGTTGAATTGATGTATATTCATATGTATATGAGATAGAAAAGGCAAGAATTGAGTTGTGAATGTTCTATGTAATTATATATCTAATGTATGAAATTAGTGGGAACTTATGAAGAATGCATTGAGAAAGGAAAACGTGGTAAGAGAACAGTAAACCATAAAGCTAAACATATGAGGTATGATAATTTGGTAAAGTGTATTTTATTATTTAGTTGTACTACTAAGCTTTCGAGCTTAGCGTGGTTGTTTAATCGCGCAGGTATTTATGCGGTTGATCTGGAAATCTAGCTGTGATGCCACGAGAAGGGTAAGAGTGTCTCGAGACCAACTAGAAGGTGATGCATACATGTGTGATTTTAAACTATATTGTATTTTTGAGTTAATATATATATTCATATGGATGAATGAAGTTTTGATAAATGAGAATACTGACTTTTGTAGATATGTTTTAAATTAATGTATAATTTGATGAACTTGGATAAAAGTTTTTAATTGAAACTAAAAGTAACATTCTTATACTTTATATATGTATTGTATGTATACTAGGTATATGTATAGTACTTATATAGAGCATGGGGGTGTTACAATTATTTTGGTATTAGAGCTTAGGTTCGAGATTCTCGGCCTAAGTGGAATAAAAAAAAAAGAGAAAGTTTTGAAAAGCTTAAAGAGAAGTGAAAAGAAAAGTTTTGAAATGAAATTTGTAATATATGCATATGCATTCACATCTAGGTTGGTCTCGAACGTGGCATTATGTGATTTGTGATGTATTTGAATGACTTGAGATGAATGATAGTGTGTGAATAAAATTTTAAATGGAAGTAATAATTTGAAAAAGAAATGATATGATCATTTGTACAAGATTAATTGATAAATTCAGGAATCGGAGTTTACTTAAGGAAAGTAAATTCTGAAGTATTGATTATTGAAAAGTGATTGGAAAATAAAGAAATGAAAAGGGGAATAAAGTTGAAAATGAGTTGAAAATAAAATCAAGATTAGAGTGTGTATTCCTTCCTCTATGATTTGAATTTTTTTTATGACAAAGTTTATGTTTAGTTTGTTAGAAAGAGGAAATATGGTGAGATTGTTATTATGGAAGGATATGTTATTTAAAGAAAGAGAGTATGGTAGAATATAAAATGAATTGAGTAAAATAGATAAAGTGTGATTATTTAAAGTTTGGGTATGTAAAGCTAAAGTTGTGTTTAAAAGAAAAAGAGATGATATGGGTATAGTTTGTACTGTCTTTCTTTATGTAAACATTGTGATTTTAATGTTGGAAATGTGAGATGTTTGCATATTGTGAAAGCTCATGGTAACAGTGATAATATGTGATATTTGGATTTTTGAAATGAGCTTAAGACTTGTGAGAATTATATGTTTGATGTTGCTTTGTGATATATATATATAATGTTTTAAAGTTGATATTAATAAAAGATGAGTTTGGTAAACTGAAGTTTAAGAGGAGTAGTAAGTTGAAAGGTTAAAGTTTTAATGGAAGTTGATAAAGATTATTTGGATACTAATAGTTTAATGTATATTTAATACATGAGCTATGAGAATTGAATAATGTGATTAATAGTATGAGAATTTGTTTGAAGTTTAAATAAAGTGAGTAAGTAAGTGGAAATGAGTTATTTTAAGTTATTTAAGTAAAAAGGATAAAAATGGATATGAAGATATATTAAATGCTTTTAAAGATAAAAGTGAAGGAGATGTCACATTAGGATTGTGACTAAAATGTATGTGAATGTTATTATGGTTAGAATATTTATATATTTGTTGTAATGATAAATACTCTACATCATATTGAAGAAATGAGAATGATAATGTTCAAAGGAAAGTGATAAACATTAGATTTGTATGGAATGTATGAAAAGGAAGTAAAATAAGAGCATATAATTAAGTATACACATGTATAGGATGTATGAATTGAGTTTTTCTATATGAATGAAATTATGATATGTAAGAAATATGAATCACATTATGAATGTATATGTGGTACAAATATTGGATTAGTGATATGGATAATGATATTGTATGTATTGGTGAACCTAATAAAGATTAGGTTATGACTTGAACAAATTAGATGAATTTTATGATGGAATTGAGGGTAAGAATAGACTTGTGTAATAGTGGATAATGAAATTGTTATGGTGATCACTAAATTGATGATCATATGATATTTAGAGTTTCAAGGTATCCACTTATGGAAAAGTTTATGTATTTGTATATTGTAAGAGATTATAAATGGATTAGAAATTATGTGACAAAAGAGAAATTATGTAATGTTTATATGATGGAATATGTGTTCATACAAGAAGATGATAATATTGTTAAAACATGAATTAAGTTAGTGATGATTATATAATCTAGTGCAAATTGGGTGATAATGGAGTTGGAATGTGTTAACTCTTGAGGTATCTAAAGTTTAGAAATGAATACAAAATTCTTGAGATTCAATTTAGTATGGTAATTGGAAAGGTTGGAAGCAGAATAATTAAGGAACCATATGAATTTATAAGTTTTACACATGACCCTTAATCTTTTATAATCCTATGGTTTGTTTAGTATATTGTGGTTGATTGATTTTGTTATTTTCTGATTTGGGATGGAGATAACATGATTCTTGTATAGTTCTGACGAGATTGATAATTATGATGTGGTAAAGTGATATTTTATGATTTTATGTTAGAAATTTGGTTATAATTATGAAACGTAAGGAAACAGAAGAGACTTTTGAAAATGTGTTAAGTATGGATAATATTTATTGTTAAGATAGCAATGGGATGATATGTGAGAAGATATTATAAAGAGAGAAATTATAAAAAGATGATTGAAGGTTATGCTAAAAATGTGTTTGGTATAAAGTGAATGAGTTTAAAGTTTAAGTGAATGAATTATACATAATCAACATGATATGAGATTATCATAAGAATTGGTGGAAATGATAATAAGATAATAGAAAACAAAATATATATATATATATATATATATACTGAAGAGTAATCTGAAGTGCTTTGTTATTATGATAATGTGATTGAATATGGATCTGAAAAGAATAGGAATTGAATATATTTTTTGATTAAGTGGAATGAGGATATATATATAATGTGAAATCTAAGGATAAGTTTAAATAAGTTACTTGTTGGTTTGAATTGAAATGTGGATATTTTGTGATAAATGAACCAAATGAATTAAGTTGCATTAAGATTGTGAATCATTATTAAGATTTAATATGTATAGTTGTACTAATAGTATAAAGATTTACATGATAATGTGGATGATGTAATATTTTGATGGATGTATGGACATTGATGAATTGAATTATATCAATTGCAAATAGTGATATAAAAGGGAAAAAGGTTGATTATCTGTTAAATAAGTTTACAGAGGGTGTATCACTATTAATGTTAAGTGAGATATGATAAAGAAAGATTTAAGTGTAAACAAAATGAAAAGATTGTTATCAATTAAGGTTTAATAAGTGGCAATTTTCAAAAGTGATTATAATGATAAGATAAGCAATGGTATAATATAATTCAATAATTTTCAAGGTTAAAATTAAGAGATTATCTATAAAGAGATGAAGTGATAAATATCTTGAATGTAATAAGTGAATGGAATGTATAGACCATAAGATGATCTGATTTTTGTCTAAAGGTAATCTCATTGGGAATGTGAGAAACTATCTTAATTACTTTGTTGAGGAAGTAATAAGATATATAATCTTATAGCATGATAAGTTGTGGAATTTAGAGAAGGTGATTGACTCTAAGGGGGAGAGTAAAAGTTATGTAATTGGATAAAATTAAGATGGTATTATGTTAAGAATGGGATGTTATTGTGTTAGATAATTTCGAGGATGAAATTATTTAAGGGGGAGAGAATTGTAATATCCCGGAATAGACCCTAAGAGTTTTGGAGTTATTGTTGTTGAATTTGGATTTAATGTATATGTATATAGGGGGAAATATAAAGATAATATATATAAGACATATACATGGGATATAAAGTGGTGTAGGATAAGTGAATGGTATATATATATATATTTGTGTAATGAATTAATAATAATAATAATAAGGTCAAAAAGAAAAGAGAAGAAGAAAGTCAAAGAAAGATTATGTGGTGGAGATTTAAAGTGTTATTATTATTATTATTATTATTATTATTATTATTATTATTATTATTATTATTATTATTATATATATATGATAAGAACGAAGGAAAGAAGTAGAAACTTCTTTCCTCTTCTGCTCCTTCTTCGTTTTCTTCTTGCTGCTTGGACGAGAGAGAGAGAGAGAGAGAGAGAGAGATGTGATTTTGTTGCTTTTCACATCAAAGTTCTTAAGGATTTTAAGAGAATTGAAGATAGAGATGAAGATTTGGCAACATATTCAAGTAAGTACCTATTCTTTGAGTTGATTTATTGATTATACATATATATAAGTATTTATCTTATTGTTTGGATTTCTTTTGGATTGGGGCTATCTTGGGTATAATTGGTGTGTAAGATGATGAAAAGAAAAGATTGAAGCATGTAGATGTATTGAATTATCATCTAAGTGATGATAAGTTGAGATAATTGTGAGAATGATGATGAATTGTTGAGTTAGGGTTGTGTATAAATGAATTGGTACTTTGAGTAATTGATTATAATGATGAATATATATTGATTATTATGATAATATAATGAAGTTATATATATGTTAAAATGATAGGAAATTGATAAATATTAATAAAGATAATGATTATTAGGGTTGTGGTATGAATTTGGAAGGGCTTGGATGAATTTTGAAGTGTTTGGTCTTTGAATCATTGAAGGACACGGCCAAGTTATGAGAGACACGCCAAGTTAGGGCAAACTTGGCCGTGTAGAATGGTTTTTGGAGAGACACGGCCACTGTCTTGGCCGTGTCCCTTGACCGTGTTTGCCACTGCCTAGTTTGTGTTGAGAGACACGGCCGTGTCCCTTGCCCGTGTCTGCTTCTGGATTGTTTGTGTTGAGAGACACGGCCACTGGCTTGGCCGTGTCTACTGCCCATGTTTGCTACTGGAACTTTTGGTTGAGAGACACGGCCACAGGCTTGGCCGTGTCCCTTGAGGGTGTTGGCTTTTGTGTTTGTTAATTGTTCTTCATACATTGTTGGATCTTCAATTGTCTTTTGTACTTAAACACACTTATAACAATAATGATCCAACCAAATGTATATAGAAGATTCTACATTCATGTATATTGTAAATTGTTTTGTATATAACAATGATGATATAGAAAATGTGGAAGAGATAATGATCATGGAAAAAGGTATGTGCAATGCCATTGATTATGTATTGTTGAGTGATGAATTGATCAATATGACTAGATGATAACAATGATGTTTATGATACTATATGAACAATGTTGTGTAGAATGCATTGTGAATCTTGTGAATTATAATGATGATTTATATATATATATATATATATTGTGAAAAGTATGATGAGAAGTCATTGTTATTGACTATAATGATTCGAATATGATGAGAAGTCATTATTATTGACTATAATGATTCAAATGTGATGGAAAGCCATTGTGATTGGCTATGATGATTCAAGTGAAAGAGATAAGGCATGTTTGCCTAATTGATGATGAAATTGATAATGAAATAATACATGAATTGTGTAACTAATGTGTTATTCAATTTCAGAGTTCTGGGTTTGGAAGCATGTCTATAAAATGAAAAAGGTAACAGTCTTGCCGGGTTGAGGATCTCCTCGATTGAGTCGGGTTGATGATCCAAGAGACTGGGTCTGTTACACTATGAGATTTGTGCTTATAAGATATATAATTAGTAACAGTCTTGCCGGGTTGAGGATCTCCTCGATTGAGTCGGGTTGATGGTCCAAGAGACTGGGTCTGTTACTTGATAACTGTGATATGAGAATTGTAGTAACAGTCTTGCCGGGTTGAGGATCTCCTCGAGTTTAGCCGAGTTGATGATCCAAGAGACTGGGTCTGTTACGCTATCCATGGATAGAGATATTTATATATGATGCCTACGGGCTTGATGATTATGATTATAGACCAAAGCAGTAACTCTGAACTTTGAATAACATATTAGTGTTGTTCGGGCCCGAGTCTGTCTTTGTTGTCAGTGTGATATTCAAATATTGAAATAAATGAGTAATGAGATCTATAACTGCTGTTATTGAAAGTATGATTTTGTAATATGTGTATTGATGTATTGAAGGTGAATATGTTTTGAGGGACTTTCTTGATATATGAATATATGAAAATATTGTATGATGTGTAAATTGTATATGAATGTGGAATTTGTGAGAATGGTTTTCATGAAGGTTTGGATAGGTCATAAAAGGGTGCTTTGTTGAATTGATGTATATTTATATGTATATGAGATAGAAAAGGCAAGAATTGAGTTGTGAATGTTCTATGTAATTATATATCTAATGTATGAAATTAGTGGGAACTTATGAAGAATGCATTGAGAAAGGAAAACGTGGTAAGAGAACAGTAAACCATAAAGCTAAACATATGAGGTATGATAATTTGGTAAAGTGTATTTTATTATTTAGTTGTACTACTAAGCTTTCGAGCTTAGCGTGGTTGTTTAATCGCGCAGGTATTTATGCGGTTGATCTGGAAATCTAGCTGTGATGCCACGAGAAGGGTAAGAGTGTCTCGAGACCAACTAGAAGGTGATGCATACATGTGTGATTTTAAACTATATTGTATTTTTGAGTTAATATATATATTCATATGGATGAATGAAGTTTTGATAAATGAGAATACTGACTTTTGTAGATATGTTTTAAATTAATGTATAATTTGATGAACTTGGATAAAGGTTTTTAATTGAAACTAAAAGTAACATTCTTATACTTTATATATGTATTGTATGTATACTAGGTATATGTATAGTACTTATATAGAGCATGGGGGTGTTACATAAAGACTTGTCAAAATTGTAACAACAGCTCAGGGTGGGTCATCGGGCATATAAGTCAATAAAGAGAAAGTTGAAATCTTATGAAGGCTCAAAGGGACAACTAGGGATTGATATTTAATTGGGTGGATACTAGTAGTTGGCTAACCAAACAATGCCTAAATCATCTCTCCCTTAAATTAGCAGAGTTCAATTTCATCTTGAAAGATTGTCAAAGCATGTTCTAAGACTGACTAGACAAAGGTAATTATGAAGGAGCCCTCTCTAAGTAAGCATACACAATTCAAGGCTATAGAATAATTCCCTCACCTAGTAAAGTCATTCGAATTATAATGCACAAATATACTAATTTATGAATATCAAGCTAAATTTGTCATCGGTTGGACACCAAAATGAACAAAGACCAACAAAAATTTTGACAAAAATAATTTATTTCAAACAATCTTAAAAAAATAAAACATAATTGTTCCAAATAAATACTAAAGAAAAAATAAAAAGAGCAACACTTCAAGCTAAGAGAGGCTCATTGAGTTGGAGTCAAAGATACTTCATTTATTTAGACATATCAAGGGCAATAATTTTTTCCATCATCAAGGATTATTGCTTCATCATCCACAGTTAGTCCAAGCTTACTTAGTAGAATATCCTCTTTAGCAGCTTCTCTATCCATATCATGACAAGATAAAACTCTTCATGAAGGTTGCAAGCAGTGGCGCTCTTCCAAATTTAGGTAGAGGATTATTCTTAGTGTTAGGCTTATCAGGCTCAGGCAACTTTCTATTGTCAATCAAATCTTGGATTTCGTGCCTTAATCAAACACATTTATCTATCTTGTGCCCTTGAGTCTGATGAAATTGACAAAAAACCATTTATGTATGCATGTATGCCCAAACAATAAACAAAGAAAGATAATTAGGACATTCCTTCCAACCTTATAACTTCTACACACAAATGGTGAGTCTCTTTTCCTAGGTATGTGGTTAACAAAATACCAACATGGGATATTTTATTTTCAAATAATTCCCTCGGACGTTTCAACCAATAGTTATATTTTTAAACATGAAAATCAATTCATGATAATTCTCGTTAATTAGGTTTTAATCCATCCAATCAACCAAAACAGCTTTTATGCTATATTGGATTAAAACTAAATTAAGAGGTTTATTATAAATAGATTTCTCACTTGAAAAAGTAACTAATGATTCATGTCAAAAATAAGCCCATGATTAATAATTCTTAGCATAAACTAGGCTCACAATTGATATTTGGTATTTCGTAATTGACCTAAATAATTTGTAACCTCTTTGTAAGAAAAGGTTGAATGAAATGCAAAAATAGTTTTGTTTGAAAAACCCATTGTAAAAAGATTTTTAGAAAAAATGGATTTTTGACTTTGTATTTGAGTCATGAGAAAAGAATTTTTGATTTGTTTTTAGAAAAATTTTATGTCCAAAGATCATCTTGAAAAGTTTTGAAAATAGTTTTGGTCTTTTGGATTTAGAGAAAAAAATTATTTGAGCTCACAATGTAATTAGGTCATATTAGAAAAAGAACAAACCAAATAAGCCATGATTTAAATCAAGATAAATTAACCATAATCAAACAACAAGCATTTGGGATAAAAACCTAAGAAAAGTAATTAGGCCAATTACATGAGCTTTAGTTTTTGGGTTAAAAGGCTTAGGTTCCCATAGCAAATATATACCAAAAGGTACAAGGCTATGAGTCATTATGCCATGCTCGATCTCCATACCTTGAGTGAAAGTATGGTATCTCTTACATAACATAACACGGGTAATACGGGCGTCGTAACTCGTGCACACGATGCAATCTAAATGATGCAATGGATAATATCATGATAAGAAAGAATAAAATAATATAAAGACCAATGGAATCAACTTCTCTTATCCCTAGTGGAGTCGCCACAGTGAACGGGAATTTTTGCCCCCACTCCTGATGGAATGGTTCTTGCGACTTTGGCATTGTTAGCCTCAGGGACTTAGAGAACATAGGCCTTAACCGGGAGAAAATGGAGTTGCCACCCGGACGGGCCGGGAAAAAGAAAGGGGTGGATGACTCGATTCCTAAGGAATCCCCAACTCCTTAATGGGTTCGAAAAGTTAGGTACGTGTGGGGAAGATGAGAAATGGCCCAGCACCCCCCACAACGCCCGGTTCATTGGAACCGGCCTCCTTTTCAAGTCTTAATATTATAAAATTCTTAAATATAACGATATTATCCATATTACATGCAATAATTAAAATAAAGCATTATTATATTAAAATCAAAGAAATTTTCAAATAAAATAAATAAATGGACACTCATTCGAGGATGAAAATGTATCCTTACATCGTCCAATGTCTAAAACTAAATAGGACACCCACTAAAAAGTGGAAACATATCCTTTACATTAATCCCAAAATATAAAAATAATTTAAATTATATGAAAATTAATTAATGAGGTACCCAATCAAGGAAACATACCATTTACAATTTTAATAAACAAATAATAACTAAAAAAATATTCATCCATGATAAATTAAATAAACCAAACATCAAAATTAAATAAATCAATCATCAAAACATATAATAAATTACATAATCAAATCTAAAATTAAATAAAGCAAATAAATATATAAATTTAGGGTTTAAATCTTAAATTAAGATTTTAAATCTTAAATTAAGATTTCTTAAGGGAAATTAGAGTTTAGAGAGTTTTTTGTTTAAAACTTAAGATTGTATGGTTTTGGAAGTTTTATGAAAATAATTTTGAGGTCTAGGATTTAAATAAACAAGATTGAAACTTATGAAAATAAGATTAAAACTTAGATATTTGAAAAGAAAGAGCTACTGTGATAATTAAGTAGACAAGAATAACATTATTATTATTATTTAAAAGCTTCTAGCTATTGTGTCTTTTAGATAAAAAAGAATTAATTAGGATTTTAGGGTTTGAGTAAACTAGGGTTTTGGATGTTTAATTTAGATGAATATATGAGATATGTTGGTTTAAAAAAAAACTGCTACTGAAGACTTAATCAATTATAAGTCATTAAATATATTAATAATGAAACTTATTACTGTAATTTTACAACGAGAGAGATATAGAAAACAAAACCTCCATTGAAGGCTCCACCAATAATTAAATGTTTGATGTAAAGTATTTTCTTACACCAAATTTGTTCTTCTTGGTTGGAAGGAAATCAAGATAGTGGGAGATTGTTACTGCCTTAATGGTATTTGATGTTTGCTATTCTTTGGTTGATAATGATTTAAAATTAATTTGTTGCTTCGTTGCTCTCTGCCTCTTCTTTTGTTTTTATGTTTCTGCCAAAAAAAAAGAAAAAAAGCAAAACTCCAATCGCTACTGCCTCCGCAAAATTTTAGTCCGAGTCCTTCCTTCCTTCCTTATTTTTTTAATGTGGTATTTATAAGAAAAAATAAAAAAAAAATCTAATACTAATTGGTTAAGGAAATAAAATTATTTAAGGAAATAAAATTGTTTAGGAAATAAAACTTTAAAATCGAGTAAAACACTGATTCATCAAAAATTGGGCGCGGGCCCAGGCTGGCGAGGAACGGGTTGCTGGGGCGCAATTTCACTGGACAAAATTGCTGTTGGGGCGAGAATTACACTGGCAAAAATTATTGCGGGGCAACAATTCGCTGGCAAAAATTGCTATGGGGCAGCAATTAGCCTGCAGCGAATTGGCCTGTGGCACGCCAAATCACCGCAAGCCACGCCTGCGGTGAATTGGCCTGCAGCAGGCCAATTACTACCTACCGCGCGTCGCTCTCCGATCTGTCTGATTTTTTATTTTTTATTTTTTATTTTATTTTTTATTAAAAATAAATATTATTATATTATTAAAAATAAATAATAAATAAAATAAAATAAAATAAATATTTTATTATTAAAATAAATTGTAAATATTAAAAGAAATAAATAATAAGTACCACAAAAATTATTTTTGACTTTTTTAAAAATATCGGACTGTACTGGGTCAAAAATTAAGAGTCTACAACCACCTCTGCCAAAACCTCTGCCACTACGACTCCCTCTGACACTGGGTCTAGAAAT
The DNA here is from genome assembly GCA_947685225.1 of Garcia nutans. NCBI lineage: Eukaryota > Viridiplantae > Streptophyta > Magnoliopsida > Malpighiales > Euphorbiaceae > Garcia > Garcia nutans. The sequence continues at coordinate 36,219,603 of CANTUV010000013.1, forward strand.
TACTATATCTGTCTTTCTGTCATCTGGTGGCTTTTGACAATCTCTAAAAAAATAGTCTGGTGATCCACATCTGTAACATACTACTAATGCACCTGTCCTCCAGCAATGGTTAAGTTTGGGATGACTTGGTTGAAGAGCAAGAATTTAGGATTACGGAACATATGAACTTTTGAAATTATAAGTTTTAATTTTGCAATTTGGTTTCAAATGTGTTGTTTTGATGCATAAATAAGGATTTTAAAGTCAAATGATGAATTTAGTTAAGTTTGGATAGAGGTTGGATGAAGTAGTGTTGAATTTAGGGTTTTGGAAAGGAAATTTTCAAATAATGATGAATTGTTTGATTTTAATGTTTAAATCATGTTATTTCATGATATTAGTGATGGAAATAAGATTGGATTAATAATTGGAATAAGTTGGAATCAAGAACCTTCATTGGTGAATGTTATGCCAATTTATATAAGAGTGTGTATTTAATTAATGTGAATGATTGAAACATGTTATAATATATTTTTAATAATATAAATAAACTTAAAGTATTAACTTAAATGGATTAAAATGGAATTTCAATGTTAAAGTAAGGAAATGCTAAATTTTGGGATTTTGATTAGAGTGATGTTTAATTAGGGTTTAATGTTGGAAATGCCTTAAAATGTGATATTAAATGATTGTGTTTGATCACATTTTGAATAGGCATTAAAGAGAGGTGAATTGCCCAACCCTAATGTTAAAGGGCAACTTGAAAGTGAATGCTTGTGAGAGATTTTTAGCTTGCATTTGAGAGCTTATTAGGGTATGTACAAACTCTTGATAAATGGAATATGATTGCATTGCATTTGGCCTAACACATTTAGGATGAAAAATGTATTAAGCTACTTGATATATTGAACATTCATGAACATTGTGCTATGACATGTGAGTTGTTATGTATACAATATATGTATTATGAAAAGCCATTATAAATGGCTAAATTGAATAAAATGTGAATTATGTGAAAATAACTCAAAATATTTGGGTAATGTGATTTTGATGTGAAATGGCATACATTTTGATGAAATGATGAAATATGATAAATTAAAGTGAATTGACATTGATATGAATGAGAAAATGAGAAAATGAGGCAATGTGCCTAATTGATTATGAGAAAATGAAAAAAATGTTGATTAGGGAAAACATTAATTAATTGTGTGCCTAGTATGTTATTCAATTTCCAGAGTTCTGTGTTTGGCGGCATGCCTATGAGATTATCCTCATTATTTTCCTTCGGAGCTAGACGTTATGCATTACTGATTTATGATTTGCCTTCAAAGCTAGATACTAGGCTTCACTAATATATGATTTGTCTTCGGAGCTAGATACTTAGTGTCAATTTGGACCAAAATGGTAACTCTGAGATTTGAATAATATATTAGTTTATTTGGGCCGATGCTTGTGTATGTGATTATGTGAATTATAAAAAGATGAAAAATTATGTTATTTAATGGAATTGAATACCACTTTGTGAAATAGCATATAAAAGCATTATGCATTGGCATTGTTTTTAAGTTTTATTATTATCAAAGTTTGTACCACTAAGCTTTTAGCTTAGCACGATTGTAATTCATCGCGCAGGTGATAGGGGTGATCCAGTTGAGCCAGAGAGTTCTTCTAGACCGTGTCGAGTCTAGATTTGAGGTCGCTTGTTGTGTTGATTTTGGGTACATCAAGATCAGAGCCATTTGTCATCATGTATATATTTTATATTATAGTACTTTTGATTTTATGTATATTATGTTATATTTTCGGAGTATACCTTGTAAATTATAAAGTATATATTGGATAAATTGCATAAAGTGGATTTTATATGTGTTTATGATATATATATATATATATATGTACAAATGTTTTGAGGAAATGTGGAGAAATTGAGATGTTGAGGTGGAAATGTGTGATTTGTTTTATTAAGAGTGTTTTTATGCAGATTGTGTAACTGTTAAAAATTTGGGATATCCAAATTATAACCAAAACTCTGGCAAATTTTTTCTAGAGATTTTCATGTAAAATACTTATTTTGGAACCTTTGATTTGTAAAGAATATTTTATTTGTTATTTAAATATACATTTTAAAGTATTTGAGATTTTAAACTGGAAATATAAAAAATTTTGGTAAACCAGGTTGTGATATTGTTATATTGTATATGTATATTTTATATATAATGGGTGCATGTATTATACATATATAGAGTATAAGAGTTTTATAAAAATAAATTGAAAAGAAAAATTTATAGTGAATAATAAAATACTATCATTTTGCAAAATAGATATCTTAATTATATGTCATTAATATTAAGTTCTCATCCCACTATTAAGATATGTAATTTAATAAATACATCAATGCGCCTACAAAAGCCTTACATGAATTCAAGTTGGAATTTCATTTCTTTACTCCAAAAAATATTATGTTTAATTCAGTCTATGTCATATATTTTTACCATTTCCAGTTAATATAAAATTTAGTTTAAAATTCATTTATAAAATCTTTTACTATTTATTAACTGATATTTTTTAAAAATTAGATTTATATGTAATTATCTCATTATTTTTTCATATTATTATATTTTTATTAATTTTAATTAAAATTTACACAAAATTATTAATATTCTCACTGAAGCAGACTTATGCCACTCCACTCATCCATTATTAGAAACACAAGTTGGAACAAACATGACAACTTTTTTAGAGCTAAAATCTAAAAAAAGAAAAGAAAAGGAAGTCAAAGTCAAAAAAAGGAAGGCAAAAAAAATGAAAGAAAAAAAAGGAAATGGAAAGAAAAACAAAAAGAAAAATAAAAGAGAAGAAAAATAAAAGAAGAAGAGGGAAGAATAATAGGGTTTTAAACGTTTTGCAAAATCAAAGGTCATCATAATCAAATCCAGATTTCTACCAAGAAGATAAGCTCTATCTTTTCATGAAGTAAGATTTCAAGTTCTGTTTTTCATGAAACAAGATAACAAAACTCCTAGAAAATAAAAGTGATGCCCAGAGTTTAAGAATACCTCCAACAACATATGATTCTAGCAAAAAGTTTGTAGTGTGAAGGTTTCTAAATAATGTTACATCAACTCCAATATAAAAAGGACCTTCGCTTAACCCATATCCCTTATAGCCATTTCTAGTCTATTAAAGACCTGTTGATCTCTCTTAGTAGGTAGAGTCTATTAATGTAAATTGTTTGAATAAGCATGTATATGAGATAGACAATATTTAAACTCAATAAGACCTTTGGCCAAGTAATGTGTATGTGCTTATCTAAAGTGTAACCATTCTTGTTTAAATAGAAATGATTCCCAAGTGCAGTTCGATAACTAGGGTTATGATGTTATAAATGTGTTAATTTGAAAAAGTCAAGTCCTGAGGTATATTGACACTGATTTTGCAAAGTCAACATTCAAAAGTCAAAAATAAAAAAAAATTAATTAAAAAATATTTTCTTATCATATGAGCCTCTAAGCTTAGGGAAGTACGCTGCACTATCAAACCTCAGAGGATATATTAGGTAAAAGTGGGATCACTTGGAAGGTCATGTCATGATGAAGTTGGCAACCAAATGTGTTGAAATGGATGTCTCTCATGTCTCTAACAATGTTGTTTGTCCCCTACTACTCACGTTTTCATCTTGAAAATAAAGCCATATATGTGCAGTCTTTTGCTAATCTAATGTAAGATCTAAATGAGCATCTGGAATGAATCAATGGGAGAACTTCAGCTGATCACCTTAGTTTGTGAGTCAATGGAACAACTATAAGTATTATTCATACATATCATACATATATGAGCATATCATAATGCTTTTTGTTGTCATGCATTTCCCATTCTTTGTCAAAATGAACAACAAAACACTCCAAAATAAATATTGAGAAGCAGATATAGAATCAGTGGACAATAAAAGGGCCATTGCAAATGAAAGAAGAGATGTAAGCTTGTGAAGGCATCCAGATAATATACAAACATCAATATGAGCATGCATGGGAACAAAATCATTGGTTTGAGCCTACAAAGGGGGGCAAAGCTTCTCTTTTCAATTTTTGATTTTATGCATGTACAAAACATTTTCAGACTTTCAATATTTTTCCACGCAAGGGGCAAAGAGAGGATATGAGGACTAACTAAAAAATAGCGAAATTTTTTTGCAAAATGAAAAATAAAAGAATAGAACAAGAAGAAAGTAAGAACCCCCAAAGAATGAAGATGCAAAAGATAAAAGATCAGTCCAGCTAGAAGAGCTGAAGTTAATGTAGGACAAATGTCCAAGGATGAAGATCAATTTCGAAGGGTCGAGAACCCAAATTCAATTTTGGATCGAGAATCCAATTCCAGTATTAGGCCAAGAACCCAAAATCCAGTATTGGGTCGAGAATCCAAAATTTATTCTCGAGTCGAGAACCCAAATCTAGTCTTAGGGTCGAGAACCCAAAATCTAGTGTCAGGTCGAGAACTCAAATTCAGTCTCGGATCGAGAACCTAAATCCATTCTCGGGTCAAGAACCCAAATTCAATCTCGGGTCTAGAACCCACTCTCATCCAAGTTTAGCTTAAAGTCACATTACTTTTCACTCTCTTCTAGTGAACTCTCAGATCATTCAAGCAAGGGGAGAAATTGTAAACCATTAAATTTGGGTTGAATTAAATTTAAGAAGCATATCCTGGTCTGTTATAATTTTTAAAGAGCCTAAACTTAATTTGAAGGCTTGAATTAAACTAGTCCAACTCATAAAAGCCAAAATTAAATTTTTGAAAAAGGTTCAGTCCGAAAATTAAGAAGTTTGGATTCGGTTTGAGTTAGAGTGGGTCCAAGTCAACATGAGCTAGTGCTCTTGTCAATTTAGACACTCCAAATCAACATGAGCTAAATCCATGTCGATTTGGACACTTCAAATCGACATGAACCCTAATTCTAAAGGAATTTAGTATGTTTAGGAATCCTAATTGTGTTTAACTAGTAAAATTTTGAAACCATTAACCCTAATTGACACATTATAAATAAAAGGCAAGAAAGCGAAGAAAGGCAGCGATAATTAAGAAATATAAATCACAATTAACCTAGCCATTAAAGACAGAGATTGAGCTTAAGTGATTAGCATCCACAATTATCAACACCCAAAAATCAAAAGCAAACAGCAATGAAGGAAAAGGCAGTAGCTGAAAGTAGAAATTGTCTCTGGATTGCAGCCGCTAAAAAAAGTGTGTTTGTCATACAAGCTTTCAAGTTAGGGAAGTATGTTGTATTGTCAAACTTCAGAAGATGTAACACACCGATACTCCATATAAATACTATACATATATCTGATATACGTACAGTAAGTATATAAAGTATAAGGATGTCACTTTTTAGTAAAATTTAAAAACCTTTAACACAGTTTAAATCACCATACATTAACTTAAAGAACATTTACAAAATTGTTTTACTTTTAATGATCTTACATATACATAATAATCTTCTCTTTATCAAATACATCATTTATACATATGAGTATACTTCATCAAAATACATCATAATTAAAATCTATACATGTATGCATCACCCTCTAGTTGGTCTCGACAAGCTCTTACTCTTCTCGTGGCATAACGAAAGACTTCATATCTTCCACCTAGTCACCTGCACGATTACACAACCGCGCTAAGCCCGAGAGCTTAGTAGTACAAATATAACATATAAACATACATTATATAAATTCTAACATATAATGAAATATCACTTCCATGTACCATTAGTTTCTCCTTTTTAATTTCATCTTTCATATATCTCGTCCAATTACATATATTATATACATATCATTATCACCAACCACAATCCATCATTAATACTCACAATCAATATATCAATAAATATACATTACACATCATACCTCATAACATTGTTTAATTCACAATTCACCAAACATAATCCATCACTAACACTCATAATACATATAACAATACCCATAATATACAACATGCTTCATAACATTATTTTGTTCACAATTTACCAATCATGAGTTACATTGCCAACAAAGTCAACCATAGATCTCATTACTCATTTATTTCAACATTTGTATATCATATTGACAACAAAGACAGACTCGGGCCCAAAAGACACTAATATGTCATTCAATTTTCAGAGTAAATGCTTTGGTTCAATCATCACATTTATCATTATCCCAACTAGGCTTCAAGGATTAGGTTCAACCAAGCTTCAAGGGGAACAAAGCATGCTAAGTATCAACCCAACTTGGCTTCAAGAACCAATCCAACCTAGCTTCAAGGGTTGTAACATCTCAATTAGGCTTCAAGGATTAGACCCAACCAAGCTTCAAGGGGAGTAAAACATGTTAAACTTCAACCCAACTTGGCTTCAAGGATCAAATCCAACCTAACTTCAAGAGATTGTTACTAATATTAGGCATGCCACCAACAACAAACTCTGAAAATGGAATAACACATTAGTCACACAATTCATTTATTATTTCATTAACACTTTCATTCTCAATTCTCATCATCATCTAGGCAAACATGCCTCATTTATCTCATTTGAATCATCATAGCCAACCACAATGGCTTCACATCACATTTGAATCATCATAGCCAAACACAATGGCTTCACATCACATTTTACCCTTTACCATCCAAGCATACATAATCAATTACATTGCACATGTATTTTAAATTCATTGTCATATAAACCAAATGTCCATTTATTTCATATTGATCATTATTATCATCCATGATAACATCACCTTTCATCATTTTTCAAGACACATTTACACCATTCATTATTAAAACATTTATCATAACAAATTGCATTGCACATACCTTTTTGGATAACCATTGTAGCTTTCACTCTATACAAATAACAACATTAGTCACATGATATTAACAATATAACAATCTACTTAGCATTGTTATAGGTTTCAAAATCATATAAAAGAATGCATCTAGGTACATTTGTACTTACTTCAAGAACTACTCTCATCAAGCTATACATAATCAATTACCTCATCATATCCTTCACATTTTACCTATAGCGTCATTGATGTAACATTACAAAATACATCATTCATATAACACATTACCATTCACAAGTTTCACAATGCATACAACATAGCATTATTCACATAGTATCATATGCATCCTCAATTGTATGTTCAATTTCATCAATACAAAAAGAGCAAAGAATCATCACCGTAACCAACACACTCAAGGGACACGGCCAAGCTTGTGGCCGTGTCTCTCATCCAAAAATAGGCAGTGGTGAACATGGGCAAGGGACACGGCCGTGTGCCTCCAAAATTTATCCAACACGGCCAAAATCTCCTTGACTTGGCCGTGTCTCACATGAAATGGCCGTGTCTCTCTTTACTTTTGGCCGTGTCACTCATGAATTAAACCATAAACATGTTCAAATCTCTTTTAACTGAACATAAACACATTATACACAATACAACTTCATTCAAATGGATGTAATCAATGTTATTAACACATATTCATCACAATATTCACATCAACACTATATAATCCATGCCTTCAATCACTTACAACATCAAACCCTAGAACCAATATCAACCTCTTCTTTCAATATCACCATTTACTTAACTTACCATCTTCCAACAAAACCAACACCAATTTAACCTTTTTAACTTATAATCAATCTTAACACCTATAAACACATCTCAAACACACCAAATCATAATATCAACATATCACAACTCATCTCAAGAACAACTTCAAAAATAACAAAGGAAAATAAGAAAGTACTTACCTATTTTGAAGAAATTTCACAAATCTCCAACTTCAACCCTTTGATTCTTCCTTCAATTTGAGTTTGGAACATAGAACACTTCTCTTCCTCTTTCTTTCTTTTGGTAGCCGGCCACACCCATGAGAAGAGAAGAAAAATGAAGACAATTCAAACTTCCCTTCTTCTTTAAATCTCCACCATGCAATTCCAACCCAACAATTACCTAAATGCCCTTATCCATTTAACTTAACTTTTGTCTTATATATGCCCATTTAAGTAATTTCACCTATCACAAATAAAAATCTCTTCTTACCTTGACTCTCCATTTGACCAATTTATATGTTATATATATGACCATATACACAACATATACATTCCCTTAACACCACCATTTCTTTTGCAAAAATATATATACATTTAATTCCAATCAAACAACAATTATATTCAAACTTCTAGGGCATACATCGGGATATTACAGAAGATATATTGGGCAAAAGTGGGATAACTTGCAGGGTTATGTCATGAAGAAGTTGGCAACTAAATGTGTTAAAATGGATATCTCTCGTGTCTCTAACTATGTTGTTTGGCCCCTACTACTCATTTTTTTCATCTTGAAATAAAACCATAGATGTGAAGGCTTTTGTTGTTCTCATGCAAGACATGAACGAACATGTAAAAAGACCCAATGGGAGTGCTTTGGTTTATTATCTCGATCTGTGAGTCAGTGGAATCACTGTAAGTATCATCCATGCATATCATGCATACACACATATATGAACATATCACATCATATTTTATTGTCTTATATTACCTATTATTTATCAAAGTGAACGGCAAACACCATGTGAAGTAAACAATCAAAAAGCATATATGGAATCAGAGAGCATGAAAGGGCTATTACAAAAGAAAGAAGAGATGCATGCTTATGAAAGGAACTAGACAACACAAATATCAATCAGAGCCTGCATGGGAGCAAAATTACTGGTTTGAGCCTACACAGGGGGCAAAACTTTTTCTTTTCAATTTTTGAATTTATGCTTGTATAAAATATTTTCAGACTCACTTTTAATATTTTTCCATGCAAGGGAAAAGAGATGATATGAGGGCTAGCTAGCTAAAAAATAACTGAATTTTTTGCAAAAGAAGAAATTAAAAGAATGGAACTAGAAGAAAGTATGAACTTCCAAAATGAATAAAGATACAAAAGATAAAAGATCAGTCCAGGTAGAAGAGCTGAAGCCAATATTGGACAAATGTCCAAGAATGAAGACCCAATGTCAAAGGATGAAGATCCAACTTGAAGAGTGAAGACCCGATGTCCAAGGATGATGATCCATTTTGAAGGGTGAAGGCCCGATGTCCAAGGATGAAGATCCATTTTGAAGGGTGAAGACCAGATGTCTAAGGATGAAGATCCATTTTGAAAGGTGAAAACCCACAATCCATTGAAGAATGGAACAAGCGGCTAAAAGAAAGCCAAAACTCTCAAATGATAGAAGGTCAATTCAGCTAGAAGAGTTGAAGTCAATCCATTGAAGAATGGAACCAAGTGGCTAGCAAAAAGCCAAAATTTTCAAACAACAAAAAAGGAAGATCAAGCTAGAAGAGCTTAAGTCACGGGTCGAGTACCCAAATCAAATCTAGCATCGGGTCTAGGACCCAAATCCAGCATCGGGTTGAGAACTCAAATTAAGTCTTGGGTCAAAAACCCAAATCCAGTCTAGGATCAAGAACCCAAATCTAGCCTCGAATCGAAAACCCAAATCCACTCTCAACTCAAGAACCCAAATCAAGTCTAGGGTCGAGAACCCAAATTCAGTCTTGGGTCGAGAATCCAAAATCTAACCAAGGGTCGAGAGCTCAAATTCAGTCTAGAGTCGAGAATCCAAATTCAATCTTGGATTGAAAACCCAAATCCAATCTCGGGTCGAGCACCCAAATCCAATTTCGGATCGAAAATCCAAATTTAGTCATTAGGTCCAAAACCCAAACCAGTTCAAGTTCATCAAAACCAAGATATTAGAGTTACTTGGTGGTTTTCATTGGGATATTAGAGTTGTCTAATAGTCCGTTGAGATATCAGAATCATTCGATGGTTGGATGCCGATACTCAATGATCCCTCGCTATAGGACATCCATCCTTTGGATTTCTTTTTGTTTGTCTCTGTGTTTTGTTTTGCAGGTGCTTGGTGTAAAATTTAAAAGCTATATCATTGGTTTTCACTCTCTTTTACTAAAGTCTCAAATCATTCAAGCAGGTGGCAAAACTGTAGACCCTTAATTTTGGTCCGATATGAACTTTATTCTAATTATAAAGTTGAATCAAGTTTGGTTTCAATCTTAAAGGCCTAAGTTAAATCTAATTCAATTTTTAAAAGCCCAAGTCAAGTCTGGACCCAATTAAAAAGCCAAAATAAATTTTGGCTTGATTCAAAAGCTAAACCGACCCAAAATGAAAGATGATTGGTCATTTTTCATGGCCAATTCGTTATTAGCATGGCTCATAATGAATTGGACATGAATAAATTCGATATGAGCCATCTCATAAATTTAACATGAATAAATTTGATATGAGGGTTGGTCGTATCGAATTGCAACATCCAATTCGACATGGCTCTTAATTTTAGCTTAATTCAATATCCTAAATGGTTTTTAAGGCAATCTCCTAGTAGGTTTAGGAGGATTGAACATCATTAGGCCCTAATTTTGCCTATAAATAAAAAGAAACAGAAAAAGGGATGGCAGCAACTATAATTATTAGAATAACAACTAAAGAAAAGAAAAAACACAGAATACCATCAACCCCAGAGAACAATACAAAGGCAGTAGCTACTGTCTTTACTTTTCTCAACCAAGATTCAACACTGGTGTGGGAAGAAGGCATTGATCATATAAATATTGGTGGAGCCAACAAACGAAGGTCTAATTTCTTTAACCCTTTAAATTCATAACAAGTTTCGTTTATTAATACTATCAATTTATATTGGTTTTATTAAAGTATGTCCAGTAGCATATAGTTATTAGTTTCATGTCCCAGTAGCTTATTTATTCTTCATCCAGTAGCCTAAATAGCCAATATTTATTTGTTTTAAATTCATAGTAGCTTAGGATTTAATTTAAACCTTTAATTCAATTACCTAAAAACCTATTTGTATGTTTTAAAAACCAAAATCCTAAATTGTTATTTTCTTAAAACCCTAATTATTATTTTTCAAAATCATAAAACCCTTGTTTGATCACTAAAACCCTAATTGTCATCGTAAAACCCCAAAATCATGTTTTAAACCCAAAAAATCCTAGTTTGATCACCAAAACCCTAATTGTCATCCTAAAACCCTAAAATCTTATTTTAACCCTAAAAACCCTAATCATATTTTCCAAAACCCTAAAACCCTAATTTATGATCTGATTATACTCAACATAGAGGTCTGTTAATGAAACTACCTCAGACCTAGCCAATCTATTAATCAAGAGATCAATGTGAGGTAGAGGAAAGTCATCCTTTAGACATGCCTTATTGAGATCTTTGTAATCCACACACTTATGAACCTTCCCTTCTTTTTGTGGCATTGGTGCAATATTAGCTACCTATTGAGGGTACATAATGGGCTCTATGAAATGATTTTCTAGTAGCTTGGCTATTTCTTCCTTGATCTTTAAGGACCATTGTGGTTTGAGCTGATGAAATTTCTTCTTGACAAGTTTCATATGATCAAATGTGGGGATCTTATACACTGCTATTGAGGGTTCCAGTTCTATCATATTTCTTACTTCCCATGCAAAGCAATTGTAGAATTATTTCATAAGTGTCCTCAATTCCTATTTACAGATGAATGAGGATGTAATGTATGTATTTTTTTTTAATACTTCTAATGTTCCCAGATTTATTATTTCTTTGTCTTTATTAATTTCATTAATGTTAAACATTCCATAATGCTCATCAGGAGACAAAGGGAAGTAAATGGAAACCTTGGAACTCTTATTAATGATGAAATGATTGCAAGGTTTGTCATTACAGATAGATTCAAAATCAAACAATTCTGAAGAATCAGGTTCAAAAATGGTAGACTCGGTTCAGACTTGGTATTGGAAACTGATAGGAGCTTGACTTGACTTTGAACTCAAACTAGATTCTTGGCTTGGTATCTGACATAAGCTTATAATTTGACTGGAGGGTTGACTCTTGAATAGGCTAGAAATCTGGTTCTACTGTGGATGGGGTAAACTCTGACGATGGACCACCATTCTTTTTGAAATACCAATTGTTAGGTATTCCCACAACTAGTTGGATCAGGTGGCTGAAATCTAATTCTACTCCTTCTTTAACACAAATAATTAAAACAGACAAGGCTCCATTTTGTCCTCAAAATCTTCTCTCATCTCTAAGGCAGACTCGATATCTTTAAGCTAAGCCTGACATCAAAAAAAAATTTCAAAACCTGGCATTAGTTCATTAGTAATGGGATTCAATTATGGTTCGGAGAATCCATAATAAAGGAAATTTGTTCCTTCTTGAACAAAGTATCCATTCAATGTTTTGAAATAAGGTTTCATGGGCTAGTAAAATATTTCTCCCGTCCTTTTACATTGGGATCTTTGCTTTGCTCTTTCCTCCATTTCCTCCACATCCTCTTAAGTTGGCTTGTAGGCCAGACCAAATAGTGATTGGATTGAAGGATAATCCAAAAATTTTTATTTTCCTTGTTAATTTTTTGACTAATCAATATGTTCTTAAAGCTTTCCTTTTGCTTCTTGAGGATGGCTTCTACAAAGTCTTGCATTTCATGGGATTCAGTAGTTTGAGCCATGGTACCTTAGGAAAATGAAAGAAGGTGAGTCAATCCTTTGAATATGATTGGCATTTTATGACACAAGGCTTTGGACAATTAGTTGCTTTGTCCTATTTTAGGACTGTGGCCAATGCATGTATGTCTAGTTAGAGTATCCATAGATAGTTTTCATTTATGTTTTTACTTTTGGAGAAGGAGAAAAAAAATAGTAAGGTAAGAAAACCAAGGATTTTTGGTGGATCATAGATTTTATTTTAATGCTTCTCTTTTCTGTGCCTTTGAAATAAAAAATTGGTGTTGATGTTTTTAGACTCTACCATAAAGGATTTGACCATTAATGGCATGGCTTTTAAGATTTGGGCTCATGTTTTGACGAGGAAAAAATGGATAAGGGGGATGTTCCTTTTGAAGGAGAGGTTAGGCCAGCGAGGCCTCCCCTTATTGTTTGGTATCTGGGTTGTTGCAGTTCTTTGATCTTTTGGGATAAGCCAAACTTGTATGGATTAGGCTCAAGTTTGCTTAAATTTTTATGATTTGGGATAAATAAATGTGTGAAAGTGTTTGATTTAAGGCTATGGCTTTATGTTGGGTAAGGATTTAGAGGAAAGTTTCCTTAAAATTGTGTGAATGAAATGCATGTAATGATGTATATATGCATGAATGAAAACCATTTATTACAGTGCATACCACTTATAGGCATGTTATGGCCTTTACATGCAAAAAGGTGATTTGGTCTAAAGGGTCCCATTACACTAGGACAGTGATATACCTAGCCATATGACAAATATTGAATCTGACATGGATCCAACAGTATGTGCATGTCCATTACACCTCAAAAGGATTGAGGATTCACTATGGGTTGGATGCTTTCACTATCCCCAAACATACCTAACGAAGGTTTTCAGGTGAATGCTACTAGCTATCTAGGGTTTCCTAAAGCTAAAGGGTAAGGAACCCTTATGCATAAGAAAGGAGAAAATCAATTTAAGAGAAAATGGTTTTGGAAAAAGCCAATTAAAATTTTATTTTGAAAATTTTAAAAGTCCCCAGTGGATTACCCAGCTATGAGGCCTCTCCCAAGCATCGATCTGGCCCGCTTGGTGATTAAAAGTTGAAATTCTCTTTTGGTCTTACTCTCACAAGACACTGCCACGTATGGTCTCCAGTCAGTTACGTAAGCACTGGTTTAAAATTTATCTTATATTTGAAAAGATATGTTTTTTCTTTAAATGAAACTCTCCTTTTTATTTTGAAAATGGATGACGGCTTTTATTTTGAAAAGTAGAAATTAGAGAGTCTAAACCTTAGGTAATTTGGTTTGGGAAATTTAATTGACCCCATTAAAAATATAACAATTTGTACCCAAAAGACACTGGTCCAAAACCGATCACGATGGATCCCGGGCTAAATTTTCTTAACCGATTTTAACAAAAGATTTTCCCTTCAAATGATTTTAACCTTTTTATATTGAAGAAAGATGTGGTTTTTATGAGTTTATGCCAAAATTAATTATAAATGGCCTTATTATAATGCATGAGCATATAATAACATGACATCGATAAAAGGTAGTACAGAAAATAAATATTATAATTCCTCTAAAATAATAATTTTGAGGGAGCTTCAACTCTAGTCCTTATAGGTATTATGTTAAGAACAAATCCCTAATTAATTAATTAAAAGAAAAAGGTAAATAAACAAAAGCATGATGGTGACCATTGCAAAACTCACCGAATTTGCAATGGATTTAAAAAATATCAAGAAGAAGAAGAAGAAGAAGAAGAAGAAGATGATGATGATGATGATGATGATGATGATGATGATGATGATGATGATGAAGATGAAGAAGAAGAAGAAGAAGAAGAAGAATGAAAATAATAATAATGAAAATGAAAATAATAAATAATAATAAAAAGAAAATCAAAATCAAAATCAAAATAAAAAGGATCATTGGTTATTTAGATGAGGGCTCGCTGCTCGGAGTAATATTCCGAGTATGCTTACTTATCTCATTTGAATGATAATCAAAGCCATAAGTAGTTTGTACCTTTAACTAAACTAATTTTTAGTTAATTAATTACCAAATAGAAACAAAGGTAGAAAAGAACATGATATCTTGGGTAATCACTTTTTCTTGACAAACAGTTGGAGAGCTTTGCCGCGTCATAATTCCAATTTTGCAGAAAATCCAATGAAATTAATTAATCAGTGGTAAAAAATAATTCATTGCAATGAGAAGAAGATGGAATATTTTAAATAATTTTTAGTCCAAATGTATTTCAGCAGAGTTTTAATATCCAAAATTGGATCCCCCAACAATAGGGGGAGGCTACTATTTAAAGAAGTCGACCTACCCCCTCCAAGTTGAGCACGACACGGTCGTCTGTGAGTATCGCGGCAGGCCACCTGCTTCACTTCTCAGCTATGCCTATTGCACCAAGCAACATGGCCCTAGCGCAACTGGGCTATTTCAGCCAACAAGATGAAATATGTTATATATTTGACAAAATAAATTCTAAACTATTATTTTTTGTTGTTCATTTAGTTATAAAAATAACATAAAATTCAAGTTCATATAGCAATTAATCTCATCCCATTTTTACTCAATTTTTTTTGTCATTCTTGTAAAATCGCCATAGATAATTAAAAAAATTTCATTCTTAAATAATTAATTACAATCTCTATATATGTATAATCTAATTGGAGTAAAAAAAATTATCAAGAACTTAACATTGAAAATTTAAAATTTCAATTTGAAATTTAAATAATCTAATGAAGTTTTAGCAATTTTTTTTTTACTTTAGCATATTGATTTACCTTTACTATAACCCAATTGTACAAATAAAACTAAGAAAATTTTAGATTTAAATCAAATAGATACTCAAGATTTTTAAAAGAAAAAAATAAATCAAAATAATTCACTTATTAACTATAAACACCTTAATTAACTATTCTTGGTGTCTAGAAATATTATCTTCTTTAAAAATTATCGTTTTTTTTTTAAAAAAAAAAGTAGAGAAAAGTAAATAAAAGAAATAGTAGAAAGAATGAAAAAAAAAAGTGAAAGAACAAAATAATTGGGGGCCAAAATCTATATGTTTTTAAAATATATATATATATATATATTATATAAGAAAATCCAAAATGACCCCCTCAAGCTTAGCGTAGTTCCGCCTCTGACTATATTAGTTGAGAAAGCAGCATCAGCTTTTAGCTCAATCTTCATCTTTTGTTTCTTTCTTGCCTTGATTCTTCCATTATTCTTCATGGCTATGACATTATTTTAAATTGATGTGTCTTTACCCTTCATCAAACTTTCAGTTTATGAAAAATCCCAACTTCAACATTTTTTTCTTTTATAAAATAACTTTTGAGCTCTAAAACAAGAACCAACAACTCTAATATCACTTGTTACGAGAATCAAAGTTAAAAGCGCAATGATAAGAAAACAAAATGATAACATAAATAAATTTTTATATGGTTCAATATCTTGAGAGGCTTATGTTCACGGTCTCTTTAAGGGATAATTAACTAAATCAATATATTATAATTAGGATGGATAAAATGCAAAAACCATCTTGCAATTTTACTGCAGAGGCAATTCATTTATTAGACAAAAGTCTCAACTCAATTATCGGGGGAAAGCCCCAGTCAAAACCGAAATCTAAATTTGTCAAAACCATCAGAACCTGAAATTTAATTCATATTTTGGTTCAGGTTCTTGATTTTTAAAAATAGTCGAAATAGCAATTTTCAAGGTTTGAAACTGTCGGTTAAATGATTAAATTCGTGTACTTTAATTAGGTTATTGAATTTGTTTTATTTATTTTTTATTTTTAAATTTTAAATTTTTTACTAACCCTATAAATACTACACATATTTCTAATTTTTTCATATTTTTAAATTTTAATTTCTCTATTAAAAACTTCATTGGAGATAAATTAATTTGTAAAAATATTAGTCTTCTCTCTCTGAGAAGTTTTCTTGTCTTTCTTTCTTGCAAGTTTCTTTCTTCTTTTCTGCATGGAGGCTGACAACATATCTGTTGATATGAGCCACCTATCTGTGGATGACAATGACGATGACGGCGACTTTGTCTTTAAACCCGAAGAAATAAACAAGGAAGAAATCGATGATTTCACCCCTGAATTGTGCCTTGTAGGTCATTTTTTAACCGATAAACCGATCAATTTTATGGCCATGAAATTGACATTAGCTTCGCTAATGAGACCGGTTATGGGAATGCTTGTTAAAGAATTGGAAGGGGGTCTGTATACCTTTCAATTTTATCACAAAATTGACCTGGAACGTGTTCTCGACATGTCACCATGGCTGTTCAACAACCAGGTTCTCCTTCTTGAAAAACTTGACGGTTATGCTCATCCTTACGAAGTCCCACTGGATCGCTTGTATATGTGGATTCAGTTTCATGGCTTGAGACCTGGTTATAGGTCTGAGTTTATTCTCCAAAGGCTTGCTAATGGCCTTGGTGTTTTCGTCAAAACCGATCCTGAGAATATGGCAAGGAGAAGGGATTTCTTCAGGGTCTGCATTAAATGGGATATCAATAAACCAGTCCGAGAGAGTCTGAAGCTAAAGAAAGAAGACAACTCAGATTGGTTCTACGTGACTATTCGGTATGAACGGTTGCCCGGTTTTTGCTTTATATGCGGAATTTTAGGACATAGTGATAAATTCTGTCCTCTGTCGGTGTTGAGAGGGGAGGAATTCATGGAGAGAAAGTTCGGACCCCATTTACGTGCAAATCAAAGAAAGATGCAGATTCCAGCAGGCTCAAAATGGTTGCGTGATGGTGATTTTTTTGAAGCTGATGCGGCGGAGACGATGAGTGACACGGGTGGCGGGAGTGCTCGGAAAGACAATTTTGGAAAGAATCCCAATGGGGATATGAATGCGAACAATCCGCCTGTTGTCTCTCGTGGTAGAGAAACTGTAGGCTGTAATAATGGCGAGTCAGCAGGGCAAAACTCGGGAAAGTCTATTAATGTGGGAATTTCTAAGTCAACTCCCACAGAAGGTGTTCTTCTTATGGACCCAAAGAGGAGGAGAGTGGGCCAGGAGGAAGATAGTAACAAGGCCCAGGATGATGACATGGGTTTGGACATGGGTAATGGGCTAGAAAATGGATCTACTACAGAATCAAAAAACGGACCAGCGGCGGGATCTGGAAACCAGACCCGCCGACCACAATGAGTCTCCTAAGTTGGAACTGTCGCGGTTTGGGCAATACCAAGGCAGTTCAAAATTTACTTCAAATTGCTCGTGATAAGCGTCCGAATTTTATTTTTTTAATTGAAACTCTTTGTAACGAAGCTCGTATTAATGAAATTAAAAGTTTATTGGGCTATGAGGAATGTTTTTGTATTGAAAATGTGGGTCATAGTGGTGGTTTGGCAATGCTTTGGAAAGGTGTCTCTAAAGTTAATTTGTTGGGTTCCTCGAGCCACTTCATAGACTTGGAAGTTAGGATGCCAGACTTGGACCCTTGGCGGCTTACTGGTTTTTATGGCCACCCAAACAGGAACAGAAGACATGAAACGTGGGAGCTTCTAAGTGCTTTGAAAGTTGTTTCTTCTCTTCCTTGGATTTGTATGGGTGATTTCAATGATATCTTATTTAACTATGAAAAAAGGGGAGGTCTTCCTCAACCTGGGTACCTGTTAAATGGGTTTCAAAATGCAGTCCATAATGCTGGGCTTTTTGACTTTAAACTGGATGGCTACTCTTTCACTTGGGATAACGGTAGAGGTTGGTGCCGATTTCACTGAAGAAAAATTAGATCGCATCCTTGTTTCTGATTCTTGGTATCAGAGGTTTAACCTTTCGAAAGGCATGGTTCTTGATTTATCTACGTCAGACCACCTTCCATTATTCCTCCAACTGAAAATTTTCGTTCCTAGCCATAATTTCCATCTCTTTCGCTTCGAGAATCATTGGATTAGGGAACCCACTTGTCGTCAGATGGTCCAAGATTGTTGGAATAATTGTTCTGAGGCCAATTTCTTAGACAAATTGGAGACTTGTCAGGCGATGCTCAAAGATTGGGGGGAGAATTACCGACATTGTTTTAAAGCTGCCCTTAAAGACTATCAGAGGCAACTGAGATTGCTAAGAGGAAGGCGTTCCGGTGATGACCGTCGGACCTATTTGCGGGTTAAGGAGAGATTGGGGGAAATTTACATTCAAAGAGAGCTTTTTTGGAAGCAAAGAGCCAAAGATCTCTGGTTACAATATGGCAACAAGAATACCCGTTACTTCCACGTTAGAGCTTTTGCTCGGCAAAAAAAGAACAAAATTGAGAAGCTGCAAGACGAGAATGGGGATTGGAAAACCTGGGATTCTGGGCTTGATAAGGTAATCTCTGACTACTTCAAATCCCTTTATACATCTGAAGCTTGTGATCCTAATCATATTCTCAACTGTATCCCTCGTTGTGTTACGGATGATGACAACAATGAGCTTTTAGCTGATTTTACGGCTGAGGAAGTCAAGCAAGCTGTTTTCTCGATGGGGGGAGACAAATCTCCGGGTATTGATGGACTCAATCCGGGTTTCTACCAGTATTTTTGGAACATCATCGGCACTGATGTAACCCGCTACTGCATTGACTGTGCCAACTCTGGTATGTTTCCTTCTAATCTTAATGATACTTTGTTGATTCTTATTCCTAAAAAGCAGGTTCCCATATCCATGATGGACCTTCGTCCTATAGCTCTCTGCCAAGTTCTGTACAAGATTCTATCAAAGATGTATGCGAACAGACTTAAATGTGTTTTGCCCAAAGTAATCTCCCCCACGCAAAGCGCTTTTGTTGCTGGGAGACATATTCAAGACAATTCTATTATCGCATATGAGACAATCCACTACTTGAAGGCTCGTAGATGTGGGAAGACTGGTTTTGCTGCGCTTAAAATTGACATTAGCAAAGCTTTTGACAGATTAGAATGGGGTTTCTTGAAAGCGATTATGGGGAAGATGGGATTTAGGGAGAAATGGATTGATCAAATCTTATACTGTGTCTCCTCTGTCTCTTTTAAAGTCCTTCACCAAGGTAATTTGATTGGCCCGATTATTCCTAAGAGGGGATTGAGACAAGGGGATCCATTAAGCCCATACTTATTCATCATATGTGCTGAAGCTCTCTCAAAAAAATTAATCCAATGCAAAGAGAATGCAGGTGATATTCATGGTATCCAGATTGTACGTGGAGCCCCTTCAGTATCGCACATGTTCTTTGCTGATGATAGTGTTCTGTTCTTTAAGGCTAATCTTAAGGAGGCACAAATCTTGAAAACGGTTCTCCATGATTATGAGTTAGCATCTGGGCAGGCCATTAACTTCTCAAAATCTCTTATTTATTTCAGCCCGAATACGGATAATGGTGTAAGATCAAGCATTTGTTCTCTCCTGGGCATAACTGAACATGACGATCTTGGTGCTTATTTGGGACTCCCAACGTCCATTGGGAGGAATAAAAAAGAAGTTTTTGGCTACATTAAAGATCGAGTTTGGAAGCGGCTTAATTCTTGGAAGAATAAAAAACTTTCAAGAGCTGGTAAAGAAGTTCTTCTCAAGACCGTTTTACAAGCTATTCCTAACTACATCATGATGCTTTTTCTCTTCCCTAAAACTCTTTGTGACGAGTTAGAAAAAATTATGTGTCGCTTTTGGTGGGGATCTTCAGATACTAATCATAGTATCCATTGGATGTGTTGGGACCGTTTATGCAAGGATAAGGAAGCGGGTGGCTTAGCGTTCAAACACCTTCGGGATTTCAACATCGCTCTCCTTGGTCGTATTGGTTGGAAACTTGTCAAAGAACCGGACTCTATTGTTTCAAGACTATTAAAGGCTAGATACTATGCAAACTTCGATTTTTTGACTGCTCCTTTAGGTGGCAACCCCAGCTACATGTGGAGAAGCATCAGAGAAAGTCAATTGATTATTAAGCAAGGAGTTTGTTGGAAAGTGGGGAATGGGAGTAGTATCTCAATTTGGACTGACCCTTGGCTTCGGGGAGCCGATAATCCTTTTATCTCTACCATTTTTGATCCATCTGTGGGTGTTTATTATGTTAATGATTTGATTAGCAATGGCAGGTGGAATGTGCAATGTATTCAACGGATTTTTAATCAGCGTGATGCTGATTTGATTGTTAGAATCCCTCTTATTAATGGTGCAAAGGATGAGCTGATTTGGAGATTTGAAGATCATGGCCGTTATACAGTCAAGACTGCTTACAAAGCTCTTGTTAAAGATCGTACTGGCAGGGCTACCACTGAGATGAGGAAGATCTGGACCAAGCTTTGGAAACTCATTGCACCTCCACAAGTCACCAACTTCATTTGGCGAGCTTGTAATAATGTGTTACCAACTCGAAGTCAGCTTAGGCAGCGACGAGTTGAAGTTATTGATATTTGCCCTCTTTGCAGCAGGGGAGGTGAATCTTTATTTCACTTAATCGTTAACTGCCCCTTTTCCAAGAATGTTTGGCGAGCTTCTGCATTCGGTTGGTTCTCTCCGATTGTGGAATCTTTTCCTCAGTGGCTTGGACGTATTTTTGATCTCTTTAATAAAATGGATACTGCTAGAGCCTTGACTATTTGCATGTTTATTTGGATGGCTCGAAATGATATTGTTTGGTCCCACCGTTCTTGCTCCCCTTTGGCAGTTGTTCTTAAAGCCATGAATTTCTTTGATGATTGGGATAAAGCTAAAACAGGTACTGCTTTTTCTAGATGCACTGATATTGCTGTTGTTGGTTGGCAAAAACCTGACTCTGGTTGGGTAAAAATCAATGTGGATGCAGCGATTTTTTCTGATGGTGATGGCATTGGTTTTGGCTGTGTGGCAAGAGACAGTGATGCTCGGCCGTTGGGGATTATTAATGGTCGTCTGGAGGCCTGTTTCAGACCAGCTGAGGCCGAAGCTATGGCCATCAAAGAGGCTCTTAGCTGGATAGAAGGTAAAGGCTGGAACCATATCATTATCGAATCTGACAATCTTATGGTGATTTCGGCTTTGAGTGCTGGTAGTGCTAAGTTTGCTGGTTCTATTTTAGGGGACATTTTCAACTGTATTTTTCATTCTCTCTCACAATTTCTTGGTGAGATTAAGTTCAGTCATGTGTGTCGTTCGTCAAACTCCGTAGCCCATGGTTTAGCTCAGGCTTCGCGGTTGTTGTCGAATGTGGGGGAGTGGTCTATAAACTACCCCCAGTATGTATTAACTCTTTTGAATTTTGATCATTAATAAAGTTTAGGTGGTGCCGTCCACTTTCGTCAAAAAAAAAATTTTAATTTCTCTTATTTTTCTCTTTATTCTTTAATCTATATAAATAACTTAAATTTTTTCATAACTTAAATTTTTTAAGTTGCTTATGTGTTCTTTTTATTATTTTTTTAGTAATTCAATATTTTATTTTTTATTAATCATAATTTAAAATATTTTTTATAATTTTTTAATTAAAATCATATATAAACTGTTTTTTAAATTATTTCAAACTATTTTAAACAGTTATAAACTGCTTTGAAACTCTCTTCGAACTCTTTTCTTAATAACTGTCTTTTAAATTGCCTTCAAATTTAAATTGACGATTACTAAACTATTTTTAAATTATTTTATAAAATATTTGATTAATTTAAAAAAAAAATTTAAACCGAAATCAATAGTTTCTAGATTATGGCCATGTCTACAACCACTTGGAATCCAAGTGTCAAAAAAAAATTGACAATTCATTTTTTCTGTAGAAAAAATGACGTTTAAGTAGAAAAGTTTTAGTTTAAATAAAAAAAAAAAAAAGAATTCCATTTATTGTATTATTCAACTAATTTGGATATGAAAAATAGTCTTGCCTACTAAGTTGGACTAAGCCTTCTGAAACTAGAGTCATACTAGGAGTCAAGTCTAAGTTTATTGCATTATTCTTTTCAGGATATTATCAATTCCATTTATTCTGTTATTTATTGAAATCACTACATTATTCATACAATTTTTTTTTTCATATTAAAAGAAGTCTAAGTTTTTATTATGACTTCAATCTTTATAAAAGAAAAAAAAATTGGACCACTTTGACATCTTTTTTCATATATTTATTCTAAACTTAATTAAAACAAATATTGTGGGAAATATTTTTTTTCCATGTTATATTAAAGTTCATAAGTTAATATTCTAAAATTTTGGAAGATTAAGACGCAAAAATAAAAGAAAATATTGACTGCATAAAAAAATAAAGAAATTTATGAAGGAAGGAAAGGTTTAGTAGCTTTATTATGAGTTCACTAAATTTACTGCAAATCACCAAAACATTAATTGCATAATTCGAAGTACAAAGCCATACAAATCAACCCAACTCCATGCACATACATTTTATTACCAGCAGGCCAAAACTAATTTTGGCTATATATGAAAGAAAAACAAACAAAACAAAACACTAATAATGTTTAGTTGACAATATTAGGATTTGCCAAGAGGTAAGCTTCCACAGCTTTTAACAATTGCATTGCCTGATCTTCAATCTCTTTGGCTTTGTCAGCATCAATCTTACTATCACCTTTTGGATAATATTTGATTGTACATTTGGTGACGGATCCTCCATTTGAAGAAGCAACTGTTTTAGTCTCATAACTAACTTTTTCAACCCCATCCAACCATGGTTCTCCTTCTATTGCTGTATAGTTATATATCAGTTTCTCTTCATCTACTACGTCTATCTTGTTTTTCACATATTTACCTTCCAAATCTGCATTCACCATATAGATATATTTATTTATTAAAAATTCATCACTTTTTTATATTGAAAAATAAAAATAAAATAAAATAAAGAAATTAAAGTAAACGAACCTCCAGCAAAGTTTGTCTTTTTAATGCTTCCAGCCCTTCCATCTCCTTGAAGGATCTCAATATTCTTAATGGCTTGAGGCAAAATCTTTGGGAGATACTTTTCATTTTCAAGGAAAAAAACTTTGAATAACTGAACTGGGGGAATTGCAGCAGCTACATCATTCTCATGAATTAAAATGCCCATTTTAATTAATTTTATATTAAAAAAAGCCTTTGCAAAAATATCAAAATATATTTTATTTTTGGTGTTGTGTGAAAAATGCAAAAGCTGAAGAAGGTATTTATAGATGAAATAAGCTTTAAGGCTTTGTTTGAAAATAGTGTTAATCAATTCTAGAATGATCGAAAAAGATTTGAGCTCAAGAGGTCAAAAAATACACACATATTTCTTCTAGATAGACGTCCACTTTGACCATTACTATCATATTATATAATAAAAATTTCAAGTGTTAATCTTTTCGTTATCTTATTTCTTGTAAGAATGTGTGAGGTACGTGGAGAGTAATTATAATAGAGTCTTTCATTTACATATATGTTCATAAAATTGAATTTCTCGTTCAAAGTAATAATTTTTTTTTTAGCATTACAACACGGGGGAATAAAATTGAACGAGAATCTATTTAAATTAGATGTTAGACTATGTATTAACGTGCAATAATTTTCATCATTTTAATAAATTATTAAATGGATAATTATTTCAATTGTATAAACCACAAATTATCACAATATTATAAACCAAAGAAAAAATAATAATTAAAAAATAAAAGGAATTAATTTTGTTAAGATAATGCTATTTTCAAATTCTAAGCCACTAAAAATAGAGTCATTTTCAATTACAAATAACAAAAACTTGACCAAATTATCTTTATTTTGCCCTATTTTATATAATTTTATTGTGAAGCTAGCTCTTTCTCTCTTTTTGTCTTGGGTATCTTTTTTTTTTTTTTTTTGGTCTAGTTTCACATTTAAAATTTTCTTTTTTAAATTACAAACTATCACGCGATAATGATTTCTAGGTCACAAAAATATTCAGCTCTATTTATATTATACATATTATATATAGCAATATATATATATATATATATTATATACTATAATATAATATATTATTATATTATATATGTTATATTTTAATTATTTATACATATTGAATAAATTTAATTTGATATATTTTATCTTATTATATTTTTAAAATTTTATTGTAAATAATTATTAGATTATTATCTTATTAAGTGTATAATTATTATATATTATTAACTTTTTTTATTATTAAATTTTAATTTTAAAAAATAAAAATATATGTATATAAATTCTCTATTCTCCATCCTCATTCCGTTGTCATCCTTATTTGAAGATGCATATTTTTAGAAAAATTTATTTGGCTTGCTGAAAGGAACTCAGTAAATAAAATATTATTTTTAATCTTGATGATAATAATTTTATAAAAATTAAATAAATTATTAAATAAGATAAATCATAGAAAATTAATATATAACTAAAAAGTTGAGTTATCATACATTTATTGAAATGATAAGGGATGATAGTAAACTAAAAAAAAATCACATGGATAAAAAAAAAGAGGAATTACATATACTAATTTTAAAGTTTCATCTTCATTTATATTGGGTTTAATACATCATTTGCCCCTTGAACTATGCAACTTTAGTCATTTTACCCCTTCAACTATTTGATTAACCACTTTGCCCCTTATACTTATACTTTCCATAACAAATTAACCCTCGTACGCATATGTGGCAAAATGCGTGATGTCCATTTCTATAGCGCGCGTGAATAGATATTTTAATGTTGATGTGAAAACAAAATGACCAATATACCCTTGTCAAACACAGACAAATCTTCCCAAACGTCTTCCTGAAGATCAGACTTCTTTTTTCCCCCAAATTTGACGTGAAGAACTAAAAATCCTAATTATCTTACTTTCAATAATCAAAATGGTAATTGTTGATAGAATTACAATATGCTACTAATTCTCTCTCTCAAATCAACTCCGCCCAGAGTGAGTTCACATATCCTAATTGCTATTGTGAAAAGGCAACAGTTTTGAAAATGTCGACTACTCATGCCAATCCAGGAAGAAGATTTTTTGGGTGTAAGAAGACAATTAAAAGCTAACTTACTTCATCCTATCAATATTCAACTAATCTTTGTTTCAACAAAGGACATAACATATAGTCATCATATTCTACGCACTAAATTCATTTGACAACTGATATTTGACATTTACACAACACATAATAATTCATTCTTCAACTTTATTATTTTTTTGTAATTAAGTCAATTTTAATTCAAAAAAGAATTTTTGTACAAATATTAACAACTTGCACACACAAAACCACCAGCAAATACCTCCACCCTAACATACCATTTCTCAACAGTACTTCAAATTGCAATAGCAAAATATCACAACCATACCAGATCCATTCCACTTACAACAATTCAGCAAACTAGCAAAAAAGCATCACAACCATACCAGTTCAACAAAAACACCTTAAGCCCTTGCTATGCACAATTCAGTAAAAGGTAACATGAACAATAATATGTAGCCAAACTCTACAAACAGCAGAACCACACTCATCACAGCCATTCCTCACTAGTCCCAACAACCTATGCTACTGCATTAGCTAACAAATAACACTTCTCTACGCCTACAACCAACACAATTTTTATACCTATAGGATATTTTTTAAAAAAATAAAAAAGTAATGTCTAATGTAATTAAAAAAAATCATAGATCGAGTTGTGCTTCAGAGCAATGAGATAATGGTCATAAGGTGCACATACTAATGACTAAATGCAAAGAAAAAAATGATACAGCTTAATTATGCAAACAAAAAATTATTAATGATAGTTAATCATTTTATTAGAGCAAAAAGAATGGAGAGATTAGCAACCACTGTGACTTGTAGTGCAACACAATCATATAGGATCAAAATAACGTATTCCACAATTCACTAGGGATTCAAATAATTGATTGTAATACTCAAAAGCTAGTGATTTAAATAATATATAAAATTTTGTTAAAATATATGAGAAAAAAATTCTCAATGCAATTAATACAAACTAATTAATATAAAAATAGTTTTTAAATTTTAACAGTTAAATTTTAACATTGACATCAATATAATATCAAAGTGGAATTAATTCTTATATTATTATCTTATAAGCTTCAATGAGATTGTAAGGACTTTTTCCAGTAATTAATTAAAACACAAAATTTCCTCTTTTCTTTGTTTGTGATGCAAATAATAATAATGATTACTTAATTAGCTAGAGATCAAAATTAATTTTCCTATTGATCAGAATAGGTGAACTTAATTATAGAAAATATTTCTTAATTTTTGTGTCAAAATTAAACAAGATACTTAGAGATACAAAGAGAATAGTTGGTTTTAGTTTCAAATTTTGGGTATTTTTCAAGTTCTATATTATAATAAAGAAAAATATAGGTATATTTGTGATTGTAAATTAATAAATTTTTCTTTATATATGATTCAATAACTGAGAGAGAGGCCTGCAAGATCAAGGATGCTTATACTTGTAGTTAGCAATTTCTTATGCTTCTAAGCTATCAGCAAAATCTTTTGATGTGGTTATTTTTACATTTTAATTTTTATTACTTATTATACATATATAATTTCAAAAAGACAAAGTTTCTAAAATTTTCCAATGTCCATTGAAAGTAGATTTTAAATTCCCGTCACCTTTCAAATTCACTATTATAAAATTCCCTTTCGTAGTTGTTTAATTAATAGCCTTCTATTCATAATCAAATTAACCAAATTAAATTAAATCCTATGCACAATAGCTTTGTTGACAAAGAGCTAAGCTACATATTCCTTCCAACCTATATGGTTATTTACTTATTCTTAAAAGTAATAAATTAAGCATATGTTATGTGAGATGTCTCGAATTCAACATAAACATGTTAAATTTGCTTCCCAAATAATATACACAACCTAAAAGAATAATAAAAAATAGATGACGTAGGCATTCAAAAATTAAATTAGAAATACAAAAGCAGCTTCAATTAAGGCATAAAATTACAAAATCGCATTACATGCAGGTCATCAAATTGTTGCTTGAACAAACCATTCTAAAACTTCCCATGACAATAATCAAAACAAAAGTAGATAAAGAAGGATGCAAAATTAAAGGCAGGGTTCCAAATTAAATCACAATATTGAATTGAATCGATAATGAACAAAGTTAATCTATAAAGAGTATCAAGAAAACAATTTTAACATCCTAAAATCATAGAATAGAATAGCAAGATAATAATTTAACACGTCATGGCTCAAAATATGTATGGTTGCTAAGAAATGAACATAAATAAAATTACTCAAATCTGCAAGGAAAAATATCCAAACTGTGAAAAGCTTTCACACAACTTTCTCAGTAACCAAACAACATACTGGAGAAGAAAATAATGTCAACTCTAAAATTACCTGGATGCCGAACTTCAAATGTTAAAGGCAGATGTCTCTCTATGGAGGTTTTTAGGATTTTTGAAATAGATAAGCAAACAAAAATGATGAATCTGTTCAATTTTTTTTTAACAAAAATTGGGTTTTGTAAATCTTTTATCTTGATCCGTTAATTGTCTTGACTCATTAATTCAAATAAACTGAAAATAGAGATTGCTCTATTCTTATGGGGTTTGCGTGTTGTGGTGCTGAGAACAAAAGGTGGGAGAGAGAGAGAGAGCTTAGTTTTCAAAATTTTGAGAGGGTGAATACTGTGTTATCTGTATAATCAGCAAAAAGATATTCTTTAAAATCCTTTTTCATTTGGGAATTGAACTTTATAATTTAATTTTTTGAGATAACTTTATAATTTAATTTTTTTGAGCAATGCTTTATAATTTAATTTAATTTTTCAAAATTTGTAATATTTATATGTTATTTGTATTAATTTTTAATTTGTTAATAAATAAGGATGCTAATTTTTTTTTTGTTTATTAATTTTTCAAAATTTGTAACTCACTCTGGTAATATTATTTTATTTTGAAAACATTTAAAAAAAAAAAAGACAACAAAAAGTCACGACTTCTTTATAGTTGACCATAACAAGTAGTTACGCGTAGACCCTTATTTTGTTCATTGTTGATCTTAGCGTCACCCTTTGTACAACATTGACTGGTGGCTTTGAAGATAGGGTTGGCACAGCGAGGACAATCTCTTCTCCCGCCGCGAGAGAGAGAGAGAGAGAGAGAGAGAGAGAGAGAGAGAGAGAGAGATATGTATATATATATTATATTATATTATACATATTATATATAGCAATATATATATATATATTATATACTATAATATATTATATTATATATGTTATGTTATGTTATAATTATTTATACATATTGAATAAATTTAATTTGATATATTTTATCTTATTATATTTTTAAAATTTTATTGTAAATAATTATTTGATTATTATCTTATTAAGTGTATAATTATTATATATTATTAACTTTTTTTATTATTAAATTTTAATTTTAAAAAATAAAAATATATGTATATAAATTCTCTGTAGAATTCTCCATCCTCATTCCGTTGTCATCCTTATTTGAAGATGCATATTTTTAGAAAAATTTATTTGGCTTGCTGAAAGGAATTCAGTATATAAAATATTATTTTTAATCTTGATGATAATAATTTTATAAAAATTAAATAAATTGTTAAATAAGATAAATCATAGAAAATTAATGTATAACTAAAAAGTTGAGTTATCATACATTTATTGAAATAATAAGGGATGATAGTCAACTAAAAAAAAATCACATGGATAAAAAAAAAAGGAATTACATATACTAATTTTAAAGTTTCATCTTCATTTATATTGGGTTAATACATCATTTGCCCCTTGAACTATGCAACTTTGGTCATTTTGCCCCTTCAACTATTTGATTAACCACTTTGCCCCTTATACTTATATTTTCCATAACAAATTAACCCTCGTACGCATATGTGGCAGAACGCGTGATGTCCATTTCTATAGCACGCGTGAATGGATATTTTAATGTTGACATGAAAACAAAATGACCAATATACCCTTATCAAACACAGACAAATCTTCCCAAACATCTTCCTAAAGATCAGACTTCTTTTTTCCCCCAACTTTGACGTGAAGAACTAAAAACCCTAATTATCTTACTTTCAATAATCAAAATGGTAATTGTTGATAGAATTACGATATGCTACTAATTCTCTCTCTCAAATCAACTCCGCCCAGAGTGAGTTCACAGATCCTAATTGCTATTGTGAAGAGGCAGCAGTTTTGAAAATGTCGACTACTCACGCCAATCCAGGAAGAAGATTTTTTGGGTGTAATAAGTATAAGGTAAGTATGTAGGAACCAACTATCAATCGATTTCTAGTGTTTGTATTTGGTAAATCTGTGTCATTGTGTTCTATTTAAGTTGAAACAATGAGCCACTTCTGAGTTCTCTGTTCATGTTTATGCATATTCAAGGCATGCGTGCTTGTGAGTTTTTTTTTTTTTGTTATGAGCCACCGCTGCCAGAGCATGTGATTATGTACGTTGTGAGGCTGTTGAAGAAGATGAAAGAATGTGAAAGGCAAAGGGATTCAACTTTGAGGACTGCAATTCATTTGAAGTGGGCAATATTGTGTATAGGGGCAGTGATGGTTGCTTCCTGGTTTAGATACTTCATTTGAATTGGGTGATATTATGAATGTTGGTGGTGATGGTTGATATTCAGGGTGAAAAATTAGTGTATGATTGCTAATTTTATGTAGGAATTGCACTTTTTTTGGTATGGGGTGGCGATGGTTACTGTTTATGTGTTGGGTTTTGGCAGTTGCACTTTTGTGCATGATTTTGTTCATGCTTTTAGCTTAAGCCTAAATTTCTCAGATTGATGTAATGTAACCAAGTAATTCCTATGAATGCAAACTACTTAATTTGATTCAATTTTTTATGAATTGTGTTTTGAGTTATTGTTCTGTATTTTAACTATCCAGCACTCATCATCTATCCAACAATCTCTATAATGCATAAATTTGTAACCTAACTAACAATCATAAACACATATAGCCATAACCCATAAGCATAAGCAGCCAACACACAAAATGACAATATATAACATTCCAGCAAAGCCTGAACCATCAACTTGCAATCAATTAACTACTTGTAATCAATAACAGCAGTAGCATGCAATAACAATAAAAAATAACAACAGCCTCTGCAATAAGAATATACAACAAAACAACTTGTAATCAATCAAATTCTATCATTCATCCATATTAACAACAAATTCTCAAAGGCTCAAATTGCATTAAACTAACAAAACAAGTCAGCATTACAATATTCCATATCTCATCATGTTGTTTGCAAATACAAAATGCATTTAAATAGGCATATTATCCTAAAGTGCCTACCATTACAACTTCCACTTAAGTAAACATGAAAAAATTTCTAATTCATGACTTCTTTGCCCTTGAATCTTAGTGAATGCCTAATAAAAGTGACATTAGTCCCTTCACCAGTAGCAGCTTGTCTTTGCTGCATCTCAATGGTAGCTCTCTGCTGTTGTAGGTATCTTGAGGTGATTGCTTTTTTGCCTTTGAATTTGAGACTAGTAGGCTTGAAACCAATATCACCAGTGACTTCAGAAAAGCTTTTAAAATTTAAACCATAAATTATTTTTCTATTTGGTCTGCCAACCTAAAAAATAAATAATAGTAAGTAAATATTATGGAATTATAATATTTTGTCAATATTTACCAATTAGAGTACTTACATTCTCTATAGTAACACCAGTATTTGGGTTAATATAAACTCCTAATATAAACTCCATATCCGCTGAATCTTGTCTTCTTCTGTTGGCTTGTTTGTTTTTTACTTGGTCCAATATCTTTGGTCCTTTTCTGTCCCTTTCTTGTCACTAGTTCAACATTAACAGTAGAGGCATTAGACACACATGACCCTGCATGAGAGGCAGCACTACTTTGTGCGACAAATGCACCAGTTGCACTTGACATTGAACCCATTGATGCAAGACTTGGTTGTGATAAATTGGGTACAACACTAGGTTGTGATCTCTACCCAAAATATCAATACGAAAACCAAATTAAATAGCAAAAATATTTAAAATTCAATACAAAAAACCATAAACATACCTGATTTACTTTGTTCTTATTAGGATAACCTCTCTTGTTATGGTTTTGCTGGCCACACAATGAGCAAGTCATTATGGCACCACTTCTTAAAAACTTTCCAAGTTTTTTGACCTTATCTCTAGGCTTCCTTCTATTCCTCTTAGGCCTACCAAGAAGAGTTTTAATTTCAGGTGGCTCAATTATGGGGTAGTCTTTCTCTTTCCAAAGCCTTATCCTAAGGACACATTGCAAGTAGTGATAATAAGCCTTCAAATAAGTCTTCTTATGATACCAATTGCTAATGTAATCCTCCGGAGACATATTTCTAAAATGCATCACACAAATAGCATATGGACATGGTATCCCTTTTAGCTGCTAAGACCTACATGAGCACTTCTTTTCTGAGGTCAAGAGTATGACCATATTCTCGCTCTTGCACCTCAAAACCTGTATCCCCATTCACTACAAAAATATTCGGCATTTGCGACGGAAATCTGCGACGGACATGTTTCCGTCGCAAATTTGCTACGGATCTGCGACAGATTTGCGACGGAAGGACAAGTCAGAGGAATTTTGATAAATTGGTCGCAAATCCGTTGCAAATCCGTCGCAGATCTGCGACGAAAATCATTCCGTCGCAAATAATCGTCGCAAAAGTTGGCGCGGAAACTTGGCGCGAGAGAGAAAACACTAAAAAAACCAATTTGCAACGGAGATCTGCTACCGTCTATTGCCGTCGCAAATTTCACTATAAAAATATTAGGAATTTTGCGACGGAAATCTGCGACGGATATGTTTCCGTCGCAAAATTGCTACGGATCTGCGACGGATTTGCGACGGAAGGACGAGTCAGAGGAATTTTGAGAAATTGGTCGCAAATCCGTTGCAAATCCGTCGCAGATCTGCGACGAAAATCAATCCGTCGCAAATAATCGTCGCAAAAATTGGCGCGGGAACTTGCCACGAGAGAGAAAACACTAAAAAAACCAATTTGCAACGGAGATCTGCTACCGTCTATTGCCGTCGCAAATTTCACTATAAAAATATTCAAAATTTTGCGACGGAAATCTGCGACGGACATGTTTCCGTCGCAAATTTGCTACGGATCTGCGACGGATTTGCGACGGAAGGACGAGTCAGAGGAATTTTGAGAAATTGGTCGCAAATCCGTTGCAAATCCGTCGCAGATCTGCGACGAAAATCTGTCCGTCGCAAATAATCGTCGCTAAAGTTGGCGGGATTACTCCCGCCGAGAATTTTTGCGAAAAATGTTACGTCACAAATCCGTCGCAGATCCGTAGCAAATTTGCGACGGAAACATGTCCGTCGCAGATTTCCGTCGCAAATGCCGAATATTTTTGTAACAGTAACAGTATCAATTCGAGGTAGAGGACTAAATGGAAAGGTTTATCTTTTTCAGAAATGAACAAAATGGTTTAATGGGTATATGTTTAAATTCTTGACATCTAGGTGGAAGGAGCAGCAAAGGAGGATGGTAGAACTCCTAGCGTTTGGGATACCTTTTCTCAAGGGCGTCAGTGTCTTCGTCTATAACTTAATTAATTTTTTTAATTTTTTTTGTAGTGTTTATGTGTGATTTTTTCCGTAATCAACAATAATATCAATCAAGGTGGAGATATGACAGTTGATCATTTTATATAATTAATTTTCAAATAATAATATTTCAGGTGGAGATGTGGCAATTGATCAGTATCACAAGTACAAGGTAAAATATGATATATCAGCTAGCACAGAGTATTTATGTTTAACTTAAATCGTAAAAGACATATTTGTGACTGGGTTCATACGTCTGTTTCAGGAAGATGTCAAACTTATGGCAGAAACTGGGTTAGAGGCCTATAGATTTTCCATCTCGTGGTCAAGGCTTATCCCAGGTATGGTTTGCTGACTGCAACTAATATGAAGCAGTAAACGGAAAGCGATTCTGGTTTATTTGATCTTAATTTTTTGTATATTATCTCTGTCAGATGGAAGGGGACCTGTCAATCCAAAGGGCTTAGAGTTTTACAACAACCTCATTAATGAACTTATTAGAAATGGTGAGACCTGAAATTTAAATAAGTTTTCTGGGAGTGCTTTCTCACCTTTAGCTAATAAAATGCTGTAATTCGTTAGTGTTCCTGTATATATAATTTTTTAACTGCTTTTTTATCCCCTTCTTTCTGATGCAGGTATCCAAGCACACGTTTCCTTGACCAATTATGATCATCCACAATCACTTGAAGATGAATATGGAGGATGGATTAGCAGAAAAATGGTGTATGACACTTCTGAGTCTTGCTCTTAAGTTTCTTCTCTATGCTAGGGGCACTTCCCTGCATCAGAGATAAAAAGAAGGTGGTGAAAATGATCAAATTTCTGTATGGATGCAGGAAAGACTTCACAGCTTATGCAGATGTGTGCTTCAGAGAATTTGGTGATAGGGTTTCATCCTGGAGTACTGTAAATGAGCCAAACATTTTTGATGTGGCAGGCTACGACCAGGGAGTAACACCGCCTGGACGATGTTCTTCTCCATTCGGATACTATAATTGCTCTAAAGGCAACTCCTCCTCTGAGCCATACTTAGCAGCTTATCACATATTATTGGCTCATGCATCAGCTGTTCGACTGTACAAGAGTAAATATCAGGTATCAATCACTTTGTTTCTTGCATTTATTTTCTAAAGAAAAATTTTGATGTTCGATTTCAAATAAACAGGGCAAGCAGCATGGAGTTATAGGTTTAACCCTCTTTGCTATTGGGCTTGCCCCACTAACTAATTCAACAGAGGATGTAGTTGCTACAGAAAGAGCTCAAGAATTCCTTTTTGGCTGGTATGTTAACAAGGGACGAATACAAATAAAGGGTGGCTAATACTTTTTCAACTTGATTTGACTACTGTTGAGCCTGGTCGGAAAGGACAAGGAATGATTTGAGTTACTATTGAGACTGGGGCAATAGTTCTGTTTTCAAGTAGGATACTCTTCTGAAGTTATGAATTGCATTTCTCTTTACTGTCATGCAGGTTTATAAATCCCTTAGTGTTTGGAGATTATCCAGAAATGATGAAGAAAACTGTAGGCTCAAGACTTCCAGCCTTCAACAGACAAGAATCCATTTCTCTTTACTGTCATGCAGGTTTATAATTTTTTGAATTCTGCTGTATTTTTGTGGTTTCATACTAGTTCATTTGGATGAAACTTTTGCTTTTGCGTTTTGGTTGCGTTGCTTAAAATTTATGGTGTTTGATATGGATGTATGGTACACTAATTTTGTTTAGAACTTCTCATTTTGTTTAGTTCTGTTTCTTTTGTACATGACATGGTTTTGGTTTTAGTTTTTATTGTGCCTAGACATGCTTTCTATGTATTCATACTTGCCTATTGAAAAACTTAAGCTTTTAAATTTAGGTTTTGGTTTCAGTTGTCTCACCAAGTTGTCCAATTGTGTTTTTTTCTGTTGTACCAAGCAATAGTTGTTTCTGCACTGTGATTTAGTTTCGTTTTTATCTTTTGTTTTTAATTTTTATTTTTCTTAATCATGATATCTCTATTTTGGGTTAATGTTACCCATTTTGATGATTTGGCTTTGGTTCCTTTAATGAACTTAGGCTTTTTTTATTTGATTTAGGTTCTAAATTTGCCTGTGGAAAGTGGGTATATTTTTTATTTGCTACTGTGATGAATTCTTTTTACTGTTTATCTACTTGGTTAGGTGAGATTTTGTGGAGAAGCTTATGAACATTATTTGCTTGTTGATTCACAATGAATTGGGTAATTATCTCTTTGTTATTATTTCATAATTAAACTCATTTATCCCTTGACTATGGCTATTATCATAATAATCACAACCCCATTTGTGCAAAATGGTAGCAAATTAAGTTACATGACTTGTTTTTGTTGCTGCATGCTGCTTTGAGAGTTTAGTTACTATAGTTTGATTATTAATGTCATTTATATTTTATGTGTTTCATGTTTATGGAGAGTTTATGCAAAAAATTATTAATATATTAGGGAGCTATGCTAGAATTCATTTAAAAACATTGTTTTTTACTTGCTGGTGAACTATTTGAATAGAAGATGAAATATAGCCTTATTATTTTTTTTTACACAATTTGATTTGTTTTTATATTGATTAACTTAAAATTGTAGCTATAATATTACCATTGCTTCAATATCTTCATGGTGACTCACATAACAAATGGTTAGACCATAACATTTTTCTACCACTATATACGATATGTATATTTAGTTTTTATGTGTGGATGGATTAGTAGTTTTATATATTGGTGTTGGGATCCTATATGGTATGCTGTTGGTTGATATTTTGCTCTGCATTTATGTTGACTTGTAGTTGTTTTTTACTAATAGGTTTACTAATTGGCTTGCTGCAATTCTTGATTGATAATGTGATAATTACTTTGGTATATGATTGATAATGGATTTATTGAAAATATTAGAGCTTGGTTTGACTATTGAAGTTAGAAGTATTATTTTATAATTTGATAATGTTGGAAAAAAAATTGATTTAAATTTATGCTACTATCAAAAGTTTATTTGACCATTATGTAACCGAGGAATGATCTGTGCCTGCACTCATATTTGGACAATATAATTGTAAGTTCATAAATAGAAATATATTGGTTCAAGGTCAATAATGCCCTTATTTTTCCTTTTTATGTTCATGACTGATATGTCATTGAATTATCGTAATTCCATTTTTAGAATTGCTATTGATGCTGGTGAAGTTTTGATATCAAGCTTTATGTTACATTTATTAGGAAATATATTAGATTCAAATTCAATATGTGTTGTGTGCTGTTTATGTTCTTTGATATAGAATTCTTGAGTCATCCAAAGAATGCCCGTGAAGCTGTGAAACACTTTGGCTCAGCTCCTGGTGTGCCACACAGCCATACTAAACCCTATGTGCGATCAAAGGGAAGGAAGTTAATTTGAGAGAGCTAGAGGAAGGAGGAACAGCAGAGGATTTAGAGTTTGATTTGTTTTGAGTTCTATATTGTGAGACACTTGTGTTACTTTTTCCCAAATATTGTTATTTTCAAGATAGATTATTTGTAGTAGTGTTCTTAACACATGCATAATTAAATTGTAAAATATTTTATTATATTGAAGATTAATAAAAGAATTATTTTTATCAATGTAATTAGTGTTTTTTTTAGATTGTGTTTAAATTTTCCAAATGTATTTATAAAGTTCTCATAAAATTAATTGATAATACAAATAGTTCCAATAAAAATCAATATTAAATTGTTACGGATTTGCCACGAATCTGTGACGGATATCTGAAATCTATGACGGAATCTGCGACGGAATCTGTGACGGCAATCTGCGACGGAATCTGTGACGAATTTGCGACGGAAATCTGTGACGGAATCTGCGAGGGAAATCTGCGACGGAAATCTGCGACGAAATCTGCGACGGCCTGTCGCAAATTGAAAATTGCGACGCCTTTTTTATTAACGGATCGTATCCGTCGCAGATCGGTCGCAGATCGGTCGCAAGACTTGATTTGCGACGGATCTGCGACGGATCTGCGACGGATTATGTCCGTCGCAGATAGCGTGTTTTTTTGTAGTGATTCCACAATATACTATAATTCATAGCCCTATATTTACTAAATTCTAGTCTTTCCATGGCCATTGGAGCTATGTCACATATCCATGTTTGAGCAAAATCCCTTATGGTCCTAATTCTTGTCATTACTTTAGTCCTAATTTCTTCAAGCATACTAACTATACTCTTATGCCTAGCTGTCAAAATCAAAGCATTAAATGTTTCACACATGTTATTTTCACAATAGTCACTCTTTATTTTAGTCCCAAAGAAAGCCCTACACTAACTCTCCTTGTTATAATACAACAAATCCTCTACTATACCCTTACCCAATTTGCTGAGTTCTTTTAATTTCTCTTTAAGATCTACCTCAAATGTGGACTTAGCACACGACCAAAATTTTTTCCTTCTTTCCTTACCTCTCCATTTCTTGGCCTAATTAGCCAAGATATACCTAGCACACATTATGTGCTCAGCATGTGGTAGCTCATCTTCTATTGCTTGTACCAATCCCTAATAAGAAAGCATTAGAGATTAAATCAAATGTGGATAAATAAATAATGAATTAATAATTACATTTGAATGAAATAAAAGAGTTATTTACTGACCTTCTACATCTCAGACATCATCATTATACCTTCACCAGTTGCAAGGTCTAAGTCTTGTTTAAGAATTCTTAAAAACCATTTCCAAGTTTCCTTGCATTCAACATCTACAACTTCCCAAGCAATGGGATACATTTGCCCATTGTCATTTTAGCTATTGTAGTTAGAATCTGTCCTTTGCAAACTCCTTTAAGGAAACAACCATCCAAGCCTATAAGTCTTCTACAACCATTGAGGAATCCTTGCTTCAATGCATAAAAGCAGATATAGAACCTATCAAACAAAATTCTGCCTGTTCCACTCTCGTCATCTTTGGTCTTCACTACACATATGCTTCCTGGATTTGACACAAGTAATTCATCTTTATACCATTCCAATTTGCCATATTCTTCTTTATAATCTCCCATGTGTTCAGTCAACACCCTCAATTTTTCTCTTCTGCAAACCGTCTTCCCAACATTAACCTTCAATTCCTTCTTCAAAATTTCCTGCAACTGCCAAATCTTAATTCCAGGTTGGAAAATAATTCTATCCTTATATATCCTTGCAGCAAACTTAGAAGTGCACAATTTGTTTTTATTTTTTCTATAGCACTTATGAACTTGATTATATGTCTTCAAGATAAAATCTTTTGAATTTCCATCAATGCTACCAAAAACTACCCACTTACAGCCTTCTCCTAAGCATCTAGCACGAACTCTTGTAGCTCCATTTGGTATGATCTTCAATTGTACACCTCTTGAAACAACATATTTGATTATAGCCTATTTAAATTGCTTAGCACTCTCAAAAACCATCCCAACTTCCCTGAAAGGCACTTGACAATTTAGATCATGTTCAACCCTCTTGCTAGGAACTTTGTTTGGCACCTCATCGCCTTCATCATCCTCTTCATCATTACTTTCTAAACTACCTTCATCAAAACTGCC
This sequence comes from Garcia nutans, assembly GCA_947685225.1. NCBI lineage: Eukaryota > Viridiplantae > Streptophyta > Magnoliopsida > Malpighiales > Euphorbiaceae > Garcia > Garcia nutans. The sequence continues at coordinate 36,258,258 of CANTUV010000013.1, forward strand.
AAAAAACTTCTCATCCCCACCCACTTTTCCTTGGAATCTATCAGTTCTAAACCCTTCAGCTTGATAACCTTTATCAATATCAGCTTCCCTTAACTCAATAGTGACATTTTTAGCTTCTGATTCTCTCTTATTGCTATGACTTTGTCTGTAGTGCCTTAATTGCTCCCTAGCATCTCTAATTTCTTCATTGTCTTCACTTCCTTCATTATCAGTTTCAACTGTGGGAGGTAAATCAACATCTGATCCACTTTCCTTCTCATTAGATAAATCAGCCTCTAAATCAGCATTATCACTATCTTCATTTATATATGCATCGATAGTTTCATCTTCAAATGCAGCTTCATTTTAACCAGATGAGCCTGCCACATTTACTTCCTCATACCCTTCACCAGCAGAGGCTGCCACTCCCTCATACCGTTCACCAACACTATTGGCCCTATTTATACATGCCTTGTCACTTGTCACATTAGCCCTACCAACACTGCTTTGTCCATATGGCAGGACCACACTCTGATTTTCAATAACATTATCCATTGAAATCACATTACCATATTCTAAAAAGAATGGACCACCACTGTACAACTCGGGTCTGTCAACACAATGCTCCACATACAAGTCCAACACCTCATTCTGTTTAACACCTATAGCTAACTCATATAATATTTTGTCACTCTCAATTGGTTCAAATACTCGACTCCTCCCTTTCTTACAATAGACCATGTTTGCCCCCATATAACCTAGCTACTTAATATCTTCATTCAACTCAGGGATAGAAATCAAATATGGATCATATTCATTATATTTAATCTCACCTCCTATGTAAGTTTTCCTACTAGAGGAATCAACCCTAAAGTACCCACCAAAATTTTATTTCACAGTAACAGCAGATTCACCCACTTAGAACCCAAATTTTTGACCTTAAGTTATGTATATAATTACACTGACCTGCAAAACTTCTTCAAATCCTTCAAAACTTAGCCCAGTCTTGGAGAATTTGCAATCGATAAATTATTTCCACAATCGGAAGCACTGCTTTGTGAGAATCAGTTACTACCTTAATCAATTTTTTCAGCACTTTAGTATTCAATGTCCATTTCTTTTTGACTCAAATTAATGTTGGGGTTTAGTGGCATAAGAAAGGAAATTTTTTTGGTGGGGTTTGGGTTTTTTGGGATAATCTATTACCTTCTGATGTGGATGGTCTTTAAATTAGATGAAAGCATATGTTAAGTATATGCTGAAGTGGTAACCAGGTCAGAAGCGTGCAAATCATGCATATAGGCACTATCTCAAATATAAAAATGAAGGGTTAATTTGCTATGGAAAATGCAAGTATAAGGGGTAAAGTGGTTAATCGAATAGGTGAGGAGGCAAAATGATCAAAGTTGCCTAGTTCAAGGGGCAAATGATGTAATAAGCCTTTTTATTACTCTAACTTTTTCTTTTCAATTCTAACTTTCCAATTTTTCACTTTTATTCTTCTTTATCTTTTGATTTTACAAAAAACAGTTGTTTTCTCTACCTTTTCTTTCTACTCTTCTCTTTTAAATTAAAAGCATCATCATTATCATCTTCTTCTCCATATAAAAATAAACCTAAACCCTTAGAATTTAGAATCCCCAATTCCCATCTCCATCACCAGTCGCCTTCTTCATCTTCCGGCAGCAGGTGGCTACGGTGATGATGATGTGGTTTGATGATCCCCAACTACTTATTGAGTGTTGATCGACGATGATGGCTGCGACATTGTTTGGCGGAAAGGGTTTATGTCTTCTGGTGTATTGGCGAAGGTAGATGGGTAGAGGGGATGTGATTGGTGGTTGGTTGGTGGATATCTAGATATATTTCAGTATATATGCAAGTCTACCCAGCTTTACTTCTTCAACTCTGATATTTGTTTAGCTACTTTTTTTTTAAATTTTGTACATTGTTATTATTAGTTGTTGTTTTTATTTGGGTAACAAATCCTCATATACACTACTTGATCCAAGTGTGTAGCCAATTTGATCTTTCTTCATTTCTTCTCTAAAACTATATTAATTAAATCAGAGGTGCATTAAGTGTTCTTGCAGCTGCTACCAATAACTAGTATTTTATTGATGGAATGCTTGCTGAACTTGGAGGACAAATACAGAGATAGTGGCTATCAAATTTGTTGTTGATGTGTACATAGGTTTTGGAAGCTTTCAGTATTTTTTTTTTGTTGGTCAAGTGAATTTATGGAGCTGTTTATTTTATGTTATAAGCAACTATTGTCTTCACATTAGAAATATAAAAAGCAAATGGTTGTTTGGCTTATTATGGCCCCAGTCATGGAGGTATCTTTCACTTTCAGCTAATTTATCAATGTTCATCTTCTTTTATAGGTGCAGTTCCAAAGCAATTAGATTGGTTTGAGTGACAATGATTGTTGTTGTAATAGAAAATTAACAATAGCCTAAATGGGTAAAAGTACAAGAGGTTTGATAGGTTATATTAAAGAACATTTGGGAATTTTTTTTTTCTCAAGTTAAATGATTTTTAATTTTTTTTCTACTAATATAGTCCTCACATTAATCGTAATTTACTGCCAAACAGATTTTGTATTAGAAACATAAGATTATGTAAAAGATTGCTTGATATCTTTTTGTATATAACTCTTTTTGATGTTGCTTCATTTTTCTTTTAATAGAATTTATATTTTCAGTAGTATTAGTTAATTGTCTATGTTCTTCTATCTATCTCAAGATTCTCTTATATTATATGTTTATTTGATTACTGACATGTTCATGTAATTTGGTATAGATTTTCCTTGTATATTTTGAAAATTTTATATTTTCTAGTTTGAATTTTAAAAAAAGTTCAAATCGGTACCATTCTATGGGTTTTTGTTGAATTCATATGCAAATCGGTTCAAAAATGAGTTAATTAGATAAGTGGCCTACTGGGAGGGTAATTGTTATGTATGGGAGAATCTGTTTGTGTATTTGTGTGTTGGCTTTGATGCAAAAATTTTATAATGAAAATGATTTTGATTTTTTATTTTTATTTTTATAAATCTTTTTTAATTTTTATTTGTCTTGATTATTTTTTGGGTTTCAAATATATTTATTGATGTTTTTTTCTTCTAAAATAGCGTATACCATATATTCAATAAAATGCTTCAAAAAAATAATTTTTTTATTTTTTAGATTTTCAAAAAATTTAATAGACATGTAGGTATATTTTATAAATAAATGACTAAAGAATAACAATATATATATATAGATATATTGGTATATAAAAGTATATGTTATATGTATTTTAATTAAAAATAACAATATATGTGTATATATATAAGTATATGTCAGTATATATTACATATATTTTAACTAAAGAATAACAATATATGTGGATATATATCGTTATATATTATATATCCTTTAACTTAAAAATAACATTTTTTTTGTAAAAATAACAATATATATGTGTCTACATGGATATACATCGGTATATGTTATATATATACTTTAACTAAATAATAACAATATATGTTGGTATATGGTGATGTATGTGGGTATATATCGGTATATATACATATACTTTAACCCAAAAAATGACAATTTTGTAAAAATAAAAATATATGCATATATATATATGGATATATATTGGTATATGTTGGTATATGTTATATATACTTTAACTCAAGAATAACAGTATACATGGATATATGTCAGTATATGTTGGTATATAGTGATATATGTAAGTATATGTCGATATATGTTATATATACTTTAACTTAAAAATGACATTTTTGTAAACACAGACTCCATGCTTTTTACAATATGTGTAAGTATATAGTGGTATATGTTCCATAACTTTCACTAAATAATGACATTTTTGTAATTATTGGCTCTGTACTTTTGAAGTTCAAAAATTGAATAACAATATATGTGTGTATATAATTATTTTATATTATTTTTTTATAAGTGGGTATATGTTACATATAACTAAATATATCGAAAAAATAATATATGTTATATATAACTAAATATATGTAGGTATATGTTACAAAAAATAATAATATATGTTACGTAATTATTAATATATATTGGAATATAACTATGTTATTTATTTATTTATATGTGAATATACGTTACATATAACTAGATATATAAAAAAATTACAATATATGTTGGTATATGCTACATATAACTAGATATATGTAGTATATATTGCAAAAAAAAAATATATATATATATTAATTATATATAAATATATGTGGGTACATGTGAGTATACGTTGATATATGTTAGTATATGTTACATATATTTTAACTAAAAAATAATGGTATATTTTAGTATATATTGGTATATGTTACAGATAACTCGATATATATATATATTATATATGTAAACATATGTTAATATATGTTACATATATTTTAACTGGAAAATAACAATATATGTGGGGTATATGTCAGTATAATGTAGGTATATATGGATATATGTCAATATATAACTATTTTATATATTCATTTATATGTGTTTATATGTTACATATAACTAGATATACTGAAAAGAATAACAATATATGTGGGTATATGTTATATAAAACTAGATATATGGTGAGTATATATTGTAAAAGAATAACAATATATATTATATATATATGGGTATATGTCAGTATATTTCGGTATATATTACATGTATATTTTAACTAAAGAATAACAGTATATATCGGTATATGTTTCATATAATAACATATGCTTATTAAAATTTAAAAGAATAAGAGTGTAAAAGAATATGTTTAGTTATGTATCAATATATGTTACATATAACAATATATATATATATATATATATATATCTTAAAAATTTTAAAAGATAAAAATATAAAAATGATACTTGTTTAATTATAGTTGGTATATGTTGTATATAACATATCTTAAGAGTATAAAAGCGATATTTATTTAGTTATATTATATGTTTTGTTATATATTAGCATATGTTACATGTAATTAGAAACTTAATATAAATATTTCTAATTTAATAAATTAAAAAAATTTTGATTTGAATTTTTCTTAAAATGTATATAGAAAAAATAATACAAATAGTGTAAAAAAAATACTAAAAAACAAAAAAATTCACAAAAACAAATGCACAAAAAAATAGCAAAGAAAAAAGTTAAGAAAAAAGATAAAAATAACATAAAAGAAATACACAAAAAATAATACAAGATATATGTGGTTATATATCGATGTATATTATATATAAGTAACTAAAAAAGTCATTTTATAAATGCAGGGACCCGTATTTTTAAAATTATTAAATATATACATGTATAAAAGTGTGAATTATATTATATATTAAAAAATATTTTTAAATAATTTTTTATAGTATATATTAAAATTATTTTAAAAATATAAAATAAATAAAAATATATAAAAGTGTGTATAATTTAAAATTATTTAACACAAATTATTTTTTAATTATATAAAAATTTTAAAATATTAATGAATGAGAAATATAAATGCATCAAGTAAGAAAAATATATATGTTTTTTTGGTCGACAAAAAATTTGATTTTGGTTCATATCTTTACATAAATATTATGGATAAAATATTGTGCAGACACAAGAAAGTGGGCAGTAAGCACCGTATTTCTGTAAACATAAAACTAAAATTTCATAAAAGAGCAATGTTTTTTTAGGCGCCGTATTATTGAAATTAACATTTATTTTTTTAGTTAGTTATGTAAATAATCCTAAAAAATAGAGAATACATTGCAATTTCATTATTTTTACTTAGTTTATATAAAATTTGTATAGTACATACATTTTAAAAAATATTATAATTTATTTTCATAAATTACAATTAATTCTTTTTTTTTTTAATTGAATAGGCAAAAGTAACAATATTAAGTTAATCGAATTTGATCGGGTAATTTTGAGTTAACTCACAAAAAAAAATTGTTTATCAAATTGAAATAAAATGTTGCAGATTTTAATTTGAGTCTATTTTATTTTTTATTAACTTTTAAATAATCATAAATCTTTCAAATTGCATATTTTTTTGTTGAATTATTTTTAATTAGATTAATTATTAATAGTCCACTCAATGCTTAATGTGATATAGGTAAGTACCATAATTAATGCGAATCACAACTATACTTTTATTTTTTTTAGCTCACACATTTCGTTTTTGAGTAGCATCAAATACTCCAGTCTTGCCTAATAATTTAAATGAAAAACCTTCACCCGATTCTTTGGACTCTTTTAATTCTCCGATGTACCATTTATGTTAGCATATAATTCAAAAATGATTCACTCAAATAACATGAAAATGACTCTTTCTCTCCTTATTGTTTTCTTTTGCTCTAATTCCATTTTTCAAAAAAAAATTTCTTTGATTCTTGCAATTTATTTTTTCTTTCATTTTTCTTTTTGTTTTATTAAAATAACAAATTCTGACAAGGTAATGATTCCTAGATCTCACAAATATCTAGTTTCAAATAAACTGAAATTAGGAAGAATAATAACATTCCCAAATAGATTCCACCTATGCTGTTCTCTCTCTCTCTCTTTCTCTCTCTCTAGGAAGTTTTGTCTCTCTTCCTTCAAACAACTCTTCCTTCCTCCTTATTTCTTCTAGATCTAGGGTTTTCTGTTGGATTTTAATCTTAATTTGGGTATACATATTAATATAACTATATTATAGGCTATCTAATTTAATAGAGTCAATAAAGTGATCTAATTTTTAAGCTCTAAAAATATTTAATTTGATATGGGCCATATATGTGTAGAAGCCCAATACTATTAGTTAAGATTTTATGAGAACCTAATTGACCTAGTATATAAAGGATATTATAAAGGGTTGTGGTCCCTAAGTTAGATTTGAGTTGTCTATTTTGCCTGCCCCATATTCAGAGTAAATACTGCAAGACGATAAATTAAAACTCATAAGTATCCAACTCTAGGTAATCACTTAACATGAAATTAGGTATGATTCCAAATTTATTTTCAATCCTTCTTTGGTTGTCTAAAGATTTACATTTGATCATAGGGTTTCGCAATATTTATTTGCATTAATTTTTTCTAACAAGTAGTATTAGAGTCGATCATATTTAAAATCATTAGATTTTTATTTGGATTGAATTTTTGCCATAAAATAATATTAGGGTTTTATACTATTGAAATATTTTGTGTCAATTATTTGGTTTTTCAACATCATGTACTGATACACCCATTTTAATATCTCTATTCAAGAGCCATCTATTTTCGGCCACTATTGTTATTTCTTTTCAGTTTTTTTTATAACAAATTGCGTTCTTGAAATCTTGGGCATTTAGTGGCATTGACAATATTCTTTGGTTGTTTTGTTTTTACTTACTATGATTATACAATTATTTTTTGTTTTATGGCGTTACTGTGTTTTCGGTGGTCATCATGCAATTGGGATTATAATTGGCCATTCAAAAGATAATTTATGTTTTGTTAATTGGTAGCCAATTTGGATGCATATAATTGATAATGTTTATGGCCCAATCACTTTTGAATGCATGGTTACTGTGGTTGGAATAATGGAATCCTAATAATATAGAATTTCATTATAGAAGAAAATATATGTGATCATTACTAATAAGTTTTTGAATTGTGCATGAGATGAAATTTCGACAGTAATGCGCATGACTACTGTATGGTCATGTAGTTGCCCATGCAAATCTCTGCCATCACATATGATAAAATTCATAATTCCATATTCCATGTCTAATGCCATGTCTTATTCAAGTAATATAAAATATTAACTTGCAAATAGCAATGGATAACAAATTATTTGAGAACAATTAAAAAAGAACTAATGTGCTATATATTAACTAAAATAAATTGCCATTTTCCTCTAAATACTAATTATCACTAAACCAATATCTAGAGTTTAACAAATAAAAAAAAAAACCTAAAAGAGAGCTACAAGCTAGGAATTCCTCTTTAAATAAAACTTTTTTGAACTTGCATCCTGTAGAATTGACAATGATCCACAAAATCTACGACTAAATGAGAATATATTATTAATAACAACTAAAAAGAAAGGGTTGAATAACGAATCACCATAGTAGACAACCTATCTTAAACATAGAATATCATTGCATATTGCATGAATCAATTGATCTCTAACTTCAAACATATTGAGACTAAATAGTGCAAAAATTCAACATTAATTTATAAATTATATTATAAAATATTGTCTTTGGATAAAATTCATGGCATATAAGATGATAAAGTTGAAACTCAACTATGACATAAAAAATATGCAAAATTACCACCTAAAGTGTGTGTGTGTGTGTGTGCGCGTATTGAGAATAGAAATCATCTTTTGTTCTTCAGCCATCACCTTCAATTTAATTTATTAGTAGATATCAAATATTAATATAAATGTTTGCCTGACTTGAAGAACCCACAAGCTAAGAAAGACTTTGAGCAAAAGCTAAAGCCCACTAAGTAGAAAATCTGAATGACAACCAAACAATATTACATATAAATAATTATGAATTACCTATTATTCAACATTTAGATTACCTATATATAATTTTGAATTACCTACTATTATATTTAATGGTTTCATATTAATCCAAATTTAGCATTTAAACCTTTTTTTTCTTTTCATATTCCTCTTCCTTTTATTGAGAACATCTTTATTATATTTAATGATTTCATATTAATCCAAATTTAGCATTTAAACCTTTTTTTTTTCTTTTCATGTTCCTCTTCCTTTTATTGAGAACATCTTTTAAACTTTTGTTACTTTAATAGTAATCAATTATTTCTAGTGAACTGTTTATTTATTAAATAAAAAGACAATACCACTAATCAAAGTTCACCAGTTTAGTAATGGTAAGTTTTTTTTTCTTTCTTATGAGGGTTTGTGTAGCAATTAAATTGCTTAGAGTTCAACTTATGGATAAAGTCCCTTTATATACCAAATTTCCAAAATGTCAGCTACGTAACAACTAGAGCTTTCCAAAGACAACAGTACCTTGATTGCTAGTGAGAAATCATGTGCATAACACCATCTCCCTGCAACATCGCCCAATTAGTATAAGAAGGCAATTAAAAGCTAACTTACTTCATCCTATCAATATTCAAGTAATCTTTGTTTCAACAAAGGACATAACATATAGTCATCATATTCTACGCACTAAATTCATTTGACAACTGATATTTGACATTTACACAACACATAATAATTCATTCTTCAACTTTATTATTTTTTTTGTAATTAAGTCAATTTTGATTCAAAAAAGAATTTTTGTACAAATATTAACAACTTGCACACACAAAACCACCAGCAAATACCTCCACCCTAACATACCATTTCTCAACAGTACTTCAAATTGCAATAGCAAAATATCACAACCATACCAGATCCATTCCACTTACAACAATTCAGCAAACTAGCAAAAAAGCATCACAACCATACCAGTTCAACAAAAACACCTTAAGTCCTTGCTATGCACAATTCAGTAAAAGGTAACATGAACAATAATATGTAGCCAAACTCTACAAACAGCAGAACCACACTCATCACAGCCATTCCTCACTAGTCACAACAACCTATGCTACTGCAATAGCTAACAAATAACACTTCTCTACGCCTACAACCAACACAATTTTTATACCTATAGGATATTTTTAAAAAATTAAAAAAGTAATGTCTAATGTAATTAAAAAAAATCATAGATCGAGTTGTGCTTCAGAGCAATGAGATAATGGTCATAAGGTGCACATACTAATGACTAAATGCAAAGAAAAAAATGATACAGCTTAATTATGCAAACAAAAAATTATTAATGATAGTTAATCATTTTATTAGAGCAAAAAGAATGGAGAGATTAGCAACCACTGTGACTTGTAGTACAACACAATCATATAGGATCAAAATAACGTATTCCACAATTCACTAGGGATTCAAATAATTGATTGTAATACTCAAAAGCTAGTGATTTAAATAATATATAAAATTTTGTTAAAATATATGAGAAAAAAAGTCTCAATGCAATTAATACAAACTAATTAATAAAAAAATAGTTTTTTTTTTTATTTTAACAGTTAAATTTTAACATTGACACCAATATAATATCAAAGTGGAATTAATTCTTATATTATTATCTTATAAGCTTCAATGAGATTGTAAGGACTTTTTCCAGTAATTAATTAAAACACAAAATTTCCTCTTTTCTTTGTTTGTGATGCAAATAATAATAATGATTACTTAATTAGCTAGAGATCAAAATTAATTTTCCTATTGATCAGAATAGGTGAACTTAATTATAGAAAATATTTCTTAATTTTTGTGTCAAAATTAAACAAGATACTTAGAGATACAAAGAGAATAGTTGGTTTTAGTTTCAAATTTTGGGTATTTTTCAGTTGGTTTTAGTTTCAAATTTTGGGTATTTTTCAAGTTCTATATTATAATAAAGAAAAATATAGGTATATTTGTGATTGTAAATTAATAAATTTTTCTTTATATATGATTCAATAACTGAGAGAGAGGCCTGCAAGATCAAGGATGCTTATACTTGTAGTTAGCAATTTCTTATGCTTCTAAGCTATCAGCAAAATCTTTTGATGTGGTTATTTTTACATTTTAATTTTTATTACTTATTATACATATATAATTTCAAAAAGACAAAGTTTCTAAAATTTTCCAATGTCCATTGAAAGTAGATTTTAAATTCCCGTCACCTTTCAAATTCACTATTATAAAATTCCCTTTCGTAGTTGTTTAATTAATAGCCTTCTATTCATAATCAAATTAACCAAATTAAATTAAATCCTATGCACAATAGCTTTGTTGACAAAGAGCTAAGCTACATATTCCTTCCAACCTATATGGTTATTTACTTATTCTTAAAAGTAATAAATTAAGCATATGTTATGTGAGATGTCTCGAATTCAACATAAACATGTTAAATTTGCTTCCCAAATAATATACACAACCTAAAAGAATAATAAAAAATAGATGACGTAGGCATTCAAAAATTAAATTAGAAATACAAAAGCAGCTTCAATTAAGGCATAAAATTACAAAATCGCATTACATGCAGGTCATCAAATTGTTGCTTGAACAAACCATTCTAAAACTTCCCATGACAATAATCAAAACAAAAGTAGATAAAGAAGGATGCAAAATTAAAGGCAGGGTTCCAAATTAAATCACAATATTGAATTGAATCGATAATGAACAAAGTTAATCTATAAAGAGTATCAAGAAAACAATTTTAACATCCTAAAATCATAGAATAGAATAGCAAGATAATAATTTAACACGTCATGGCTCAAAATATGTATGGTTGCTAAGAAATGAACATAAATAAAATTACTCAAATCTGCAAGGAAAAATATCCAAACTGTGAAAAGCTTTCACACAACTTTCTCAGTAACCAAACAACATACTGGAGAAGAAAATAATGTCAACTCTAAAATTACCTGGATGCCGAACTTCAAATGTTAAAGGCAGATGTCTCTCTATGGAGGTTTTTAGGATTTTTGAAATAGATAAGCAAACAAAAATGATGAATCTGTTCAATTTTTTTTTAACAAAAATTGGGTTTTGTAAATCTTTTATCTTGATCCGTTAATTGTCTTGACTCATTAATTCAAATAAACTGAAAATAGAGATTGCTCTATTCTTATGGGGTTTGCGTGTTGTGGTGCTGAGAACAAAAGGTGGGAGAGAGAGAGAGAGCTTAGTTTTCAAAATTTTGAGAGGGTGAATACTGTGTTATCTGTAATCAGCAAAAAGATATTCTTTAAAATCCTTTTTCATTTGGGAATTGAACTTTATAATTTAATTTTTTGATATAACTTTATAATTTAATTTTTTTGAGCAATGCTTTATAATTTAATATTTATATGTTATTTGTATTAATTTTTAATTTGTTAATAAATAAGGATGCTAATTTTTATTTTATTTTTGTTTATGCTAGCTTTTATTCAAGTTCTTTTTAGTTTTTTTTAAGTCTCATTTTATTAAATCCAAAATTTTACTCATATATATATATATATATATATATTAGAAAAAAGAAAAATTAAAATTATTGAATAATTGAATTAAAAATAACTATTGAATAATTGAATTAAAAATAACAATCTTATTTTTACATTTAACATAATATCATGTTAAAGTTTCTAATAAATTATATTTTCAAAAGAAATAATTTAATCTCTTTGTTTGAAATTCTTTTTCTTATGAGTTAATATTTAAAATAGCTTTGAAAAATAGTAATTATTAACTGAAAAATAAAAATAATATTTTTTGATATAAATGAACGGTTTTGAAAGTTAAAATAATCTAAGATTAGTTAAAATAAAAAATTATAGAACATAAAAATTTAGTATTTTTAATATAAAATAAGTCTCATAATTAATTTGAAAAAGTTACAGTAAACAATGCATCAATTTAAGTTTTTGTCACTCCAAACAGATTCGATCATGCTAACTTACATCATCCACATCAAATATCAATTCATAATTCCATATTCCATTATAAATTACTGATTTAGCAATTTATTTGTCATTACTTTTATACTATATTACTCATTTAGTATATATTAGTTCATCATACTTTTATATTATTAGTAATTAAACAATGTGTAATTTATCAAAAAAAAAAAAGTAAGTAAACAACCATTAATTTTTGTAATTTGAATCTTATAATGATTGAGAATTGTAATTTAATAAAACGACCACACTTACTAAATAATTATTTATGATAAGTATCATATAATTTAATTAAATAAATTAAAAATTCAATATTTATGTAATTTTCAAATTTTCATTATTAATTCGAAAAAAATAATAAAACATTATAGAAAATATTCAAATATTGTAGTTATCCTATATAAGGTGTAAAATTTTTTCAATTATTATATTTTAATGCAAACATATTATTTTACATATATATAATCGTAAAAAATCTAATTTTATATATATTATGGTGAAAAATGATACTAGAAATTCCAATTTAATTAATGGCGAATGATACCAATTTGAAGAAAACTTCGCAATGGCTAAAAATCTAATGCAAATTTATATTTTAATTTTTTTAAAAAATTATAATGAAAAAGTGTCATTAGCAAGTTTGAAACGAATATGATCTACTATTAAATTTGTAATAACTAAATCTATTGCAAAAATTAGTGATGAATGTTCATTTATCATAATGATATATGATTTAATTATAAAATAATATTGTCACTTTTTTAATTAATAAATTAGTGACAGTGAATGATATTATTATTGTAAATTCTATGTAACCTCACTATATCACTAATATACAACTCAACCAAACTTTTAAGTGAGTAATCCTTTTGAACTTGAAGAAAATAAGCTGTCTTCATCATTCGATCAACAATAACCCAAATTGCATCATGCTTCTTCTGGGTCAAAGGCAGTCTAGTCACAAATTCCATCGTCACTCGCTCCCATTTCCACTCTGGTATTGACAGTGGCTAAAGGAATTTGGTGTTCAACCTTCACTCTCTGGCAAGTGAGACATCTGAACATAAATTTTGTTATGTCCCTCTTTATACCTGACTACCAGTGATACTGCTTCAAATCTTGATACATCTTGGAACTACAGGGGGCATAGCATAAACTAATTGATGTGCTTCCTCTAATATCATCCTCTTCAATCCTGCATCATCAAGGATACACAATCTATCTTTATACCATAGACTTCCATCATCTCTCACATGAAAGTCTCGACTCTCCCCCTTTTAGCAATCTAACACAATCTTCTGAATCTTCTCATCTTCCAATTGGACTTTCCTGACCTGATCCAACAGCACTAGCTTCAATTATAACCGAGCCATCAATGCAGCATCATCACAAGACTCAAATATGGCATGCAACGCTCTCAACTCAACAAGCAAAAAGAGAAAATAAGCAGTCAAATCTGCCAAAGATTTTTTACTCAAGGCATCAGCAACAACATTTGCCTTGCCAGAATGATAATCAATCAAATAGTCATAGTCTTTAATCAACTCTAACCATCATCTCTGTCGAAGATTCAGCTCTCTTTGAATACCTAGATACTTTAAACTCTCATGATCAATATAAATGAAACACTTCTCCCTATACAACTAATGCCGCCAAACCTTCAATGCAAAAACTATGGCTGCTAACTCCAAATCATGGGTCGGGTAATTCAGCTCATGTGGCTTTAGCTATCGAGATGCATAAGCAATGACTCTATCCTCTTACATCAGAACACAACCTAAACCACTATGTGAAGCATCACTATATATCAAATATGGTTACCTTCCACAGGCAGGGTAAGTAGCTATCATAGAAAAACCCTTTACAAATAGACGATAATAGCCTGCCAAACCTAGAAAACTTCTAACCTCTGTCATAGTCTTCGGTAGACTCTAATTCAAGATAGCTTCAACTTTACTCTGATCAACTCTAATATCCTCTGCCGATACCACATGACCGAAAAAATTACCTGATCGAGCTAGAACTCACACTTAGATTAGCATACAACTACTTTTCTCTCAATGTCTGCAATACAATCCATACATGCCTGACATAATCCTCCTCATTAAACGAATACACTAGAATATCATCAATGAAGACCACCACAAACTAATCTAAGTATGGTCTAAACACCCTATTCATCAAATCCATAAATGATGCTGGTGCATTTGTCAATCCAAAAGGCATCACCAAAAACTCATAATGCCCATACCTCGTGTGAAAAGCTATCTTGGGTACCTCTACATCTCTAAGTCTCAACTGATGGTATCCTGATCTCAGATCAATCTTAGAGAATATTGTTGCTCCCTTCAACTAATCAAAGAGATCATTAATCTGAGATAATGGATACTTGTTCTTGATGGTCACCTTATTCAACTGTCTGTAATTAATACATAATCTCAAAGTGTCATCCTTATTCTTCACAAACAAAACAAGTGCTCTCCATGGAGACACACTAGGACGAATAAATCCTTTATTAAGTAACTCTTGCAACTACACCTTTAACTCCTTTAACTTTGCAAGTGCCATTCGATAAGGGGCAAAAGAGATGGGAGTGGTACCAGAAAATAAATCAATACCAAACTCTACCTCTCTCTCAGGAGGTACCCCTGGCAACTCATCAGGAAAAATATCTGGAAACTCGAAAACTATAGATATACTATCAAGCTGGAGCCCCACTGCTCTGGTATCTACAACATGAGTAAGATATGCCTCACATCCCTTTCAAATCATCCTCCTAGCTGATACAACTGAAATAAACATTGATAAAAGTTATATTTGCTCACCAGATACCACCACCCCTCTACCACCATGTGTTCTCATGATAACACATTTTCGCTGACAGTCTACCATAGCCCATGCCTGGATAACCAATCCATGCCCAGAATCAAATCATACTCCCTAAAAGGCATCTCAATTAGGTCACCGAGAAACTCATCATCTTGAACAACAACTAGACTATCTCAGTGCACCTTGCTAACCACAACACTATGCCCTAAAAGATTTGTAACCAAAACATCAAATCCTCGGGACTCAGAATGCAAATCACTCACATGTAGTATAGATGAAGTAATGTATGAATGAGTCGACCTAGGGTCTATTAATGTAAGAATTGAAGTACCAAATAAAGTAAAAGTGCTGACTATAATAGCTGAAGCATCTGGCTGCCTCTGGATCACTTAAACCCATTGTGATGGCCTTGCATTCTCTGGTCTACTTTTTGCTGTAGAACCTCCTCTTTGATCAAATTTTGATTGATATTATCCATTTTACATGCAATAATTAAAATAAGGAATCATTATATTAAAATCAAAGCAATGTTCAAACAAAATAAATAAACGGACACCCATCAGAGAATGGAAACATGTCCTTACATCGTCCAATGTCTAAAATTAAATAGGACACCCACCAAAAGGCAGAAATGTGTCCTTTACATTAATCCCAAAATATAAAAATAATTTAAATTACATGAAAATTAATTAATGAGGTACCCAATCATGGAAACATACCTCTTACTATTTTAATAAACAAATAATAACTAAAAAAAATATTCATCCATGATAAATTAAATAAACCAAATATCAAAATTAAATAAATCAATCATCAAAACATATAATAAATTACATAATCAAATCTAAAATTAAATAAAGAAAATAAATATATAAATTTAGGGTTTAAATCTTAAATTAAGGTTTCTTGAGGGAAATTAGGGTTTAGAGAGTTTTGGTTTAAAACTTAAGATTGTAGGGTTTTGGAAGTTTTATGAAAATAATATTTGAGGTCTAGGATTTAAATAAACAAGATTGAAACTTATGAAAATAATATTAAAATTTAGATATTTGAAAAGAAAGAGCTACTGTGATGATTAAGTAGACAAGAATAACATTATTATTATTATTTAAAACTTCTAGCTACTGTGTCTTTTGGATAAAAAAGAATTAATTAGGATTTTAGGGTTTGAGTAAACTAGGGTTTTGGATGTTTAATTTAGATGAATATATGAGATATGTTGGTTTTAAAAAAAAATTGCTACTGAAGACTTAATCAATTATAAGTCATTAAATATATTAATAATGAAACTTATTGCTGTAATTTTAAAATGAGAGAGATATAGAAAATAAAACCTCTATTGAAGGCTCCACCAATAATTAAATATTTGATGTAAAGTATTTGCTTGCACCAAATTTGTTCTTCTTGGTTAGAAGGAAATCAAGATAGTGGGAGATTGCTACTGCCTTGATGGTGTTTGATGTTTATTGTTCTTTGGTTGATAATGATTTAAAATTAATTTGTTGCTCCGTTGCTCTCTACCTCTTCTTTTGTTTTTATGTTTCTGCCCGTAAAAAAGAAAAAAAGCAAAACTCCAATCGTTACTGCCTCCCCAAAATTTCAGTCTGAGTCCTTCCTCCCTTCCTTATTTTTTTAATGTGGTTTTATAAGAAAAAAAAACTAATACTAATTGGTTAAGGAAATAAAATTGTTTAAGGAAATAAAATTATTTAGGAAATAAAACTTTAAAACCGAGTAAAACACTGATTCATCAAAAATAGGGCGCGGGCCCAAGCTGGCAAGGAACAGGCTGCTAGGGCGCAATTTCGCCAGGCGAACTGGCTGCTGGGGCTAGAATTGCACTAGCAAAAATTGATGTGGGGCTGCAATTCGCCGTAGGCTACGCCTATGGAGAATTGGCCTGCAACAGGCCAATTGCTGCCTGCCTCGCGTCGTCGCCAATCCGTTCGATTTTTAATTTTTTACCTTTTATTTTATGTTTATTAAAAACAAATATTATTATATTATTAAAAATAAATAATAAATAATAAATAAAATAAATATTATATTATTAAAATAAATAGTAAATATTAAAAGAAATAAATAATAAATATTTAAATAAATAATAAATACCACAAAATTTATTTTAGACTGTTTTAAAAATATCATACTGGATTGGGTCAAAAATTAAGGGTCTACAGTTTGTCCCCTGCTTGAACGATCTGAGACTTTTAGTAGAAGAGAGTGAAAAGCAACATGATTAGGATGGGTTCTTGACCCGAAAAGAGTTCTGAATTCAAGACTGGGTACTTGGACCTGAAAAAGATTTGGGTACTTGGATTCGAGATTGGATACTTGGACACGAGATTGGATACTTGGACCCGAGCCTGAATTTGACTGACCTTTTATTAGTTAAGAATTCTGGCTTAACTGGTTGTTCCATTCTTTAATGGATTGTGGGTCTTTACCCACAAAAAATGGATCTTTATCCATTGGAGCTCGAATCTTTACCCATCAAAAATGGATCTTTGTCCATTAGTTTAATTACTAAGATATATAATTAGTAACAGTCTTGCCGGGTTGAGGATCTCCTCGATTGAGTCGGGTTGATGGTCCAAGAGACTGGGTCTGTTACTTGATAACTGTGATATGAGAATTGTAGTAACAATCTTGCCGGGTTGAGGATCTCCTCGAGTTTAGCCGAGTTGATGATCCAAGAGACTGGGTCTGTTACGCTATCCATGGATAGAGATATTTATATATGATGCCTACGGGCTTGATGATTATGATTATAGACCAAAGCAGTAACTCTGAACTTTGAATAACATATTAGTGTTGTTCGGGCCCGAGTCTGTCTTTGTTGTCAGTGTGATATTCAAATATTGAAATAAATGAGTAATGAGATCTATAACTGCTGTTATTGAAAGTATGATTTTGTAATATGTGTATTGATGTATTGAAGGTGAATATGTTTTGAGGGACTTTCTTGATATATGAATATATGAAAATATTGTATGATGTGTAAATTGTATATGAATGTGGAATTTGTGAGAATGGTTTTCATGAAGGTTTGGATAGGTCATAAAAGGGTGCTTTGTTGAATTGATGTATATTTATATGTATATGAGATAGAAAAGGCAAGAATTGAGTTGTGAATGTTCTATGTAATTATATATCTAATGTATGAAATTAGTGGGAACTTATGAAGAATGCATTGAGAAAGGAAAACGTGGTAAGAGAACAGTAAACCATAAAGCTAAACATATGAGGTATGATAATTTGGTAAAGTGTATTTTATTATTTAGTTGTACTACTAAGCTTTCGAGCTTAGCGTGGTTGTTTAATCGCGCAGGTATTTATGCTGTTGATCTGGAAATCTAGCTGTGATGCCACGAGAAGGGTAAGAGTGTCTCGAGACCAACTAGAAGGTGATGCATACATGTGTGATTTTAAACTATATTGTATTTTTGAGTTAATATATATATTCATATGGATGAATGAAGTTTTGATAAATGAGAATACTGACTTTTGTAGATATGTTTTAAATTAATGTATAATTTGATGAACTTGGATAAAGGTTTTTAATTGAAACTAAAAGTAACATTCTTATACTTTATATATGTATTGTATGTATACTACGTATATGTATAGTACTTATATAGAGCATGGGGGTGTTACAATTATTTTGGTATCAGAGCTTAGGTTTGAGATTCTCGGCCTAAGTGGAATAAAAAAAAAGAGAAAGTTTTGAAAAGCTTAAAGAGAAGTGAAAAGAAAAGTTTTGAAATGAAATTTGTAATATATGCATATGCATTCACATCTAGGTTGGTCTCGAACGTGGCATTATGTGATTTGTGATGTATTTGAATGACTTGAGATGAATGATAGTGTGTGAATAAAATTTTAAATGGAAGTAATAATTTGAAAAAGAAATGATATGATCATTTGTACAAGATTAATTGATAAATTCAGGAATGGGAGTTTACTTAAGGAAAGTAAATTCTGAAGTATTGATTATTGAAAAGTGATTGGAAAATAAAGAAATGAAAAGGGGAATAAAGTTGAAAATGAGTTGAAAATAAAATCAAGATTAGAGTATGTATTCCTTCCTCTATGATTTGAATTTTTTTTATGACAAAGTTTATGTTTAGTTTGTTAGAAAGAGGAAATATGGTGAGATTGTTATTATGGAAGGATATGTTATTTAAAGAAAGAGAGTATGGTAGAATATAAAATGAATTGAGTAAAATAGATAAAGTGTGATTATTTAAAGTTTGGGTATGTAAAGCTAAAGTTGTGTTTAAAAGAAAAAGAGATGATATGGGTATAGTTTGTACTGTCTTTCTTTATGTAAACATTGTGATTTTAATGTTGGAAATGTGAGATGTTTGCATATTGTGAAAGCTCATGGTAACAGTGATAATATGTGATATTTGGATTTTTGAAATGAGCTTAAGACTTGTGAGAATTATATGTTTGATGTTGCTTTGTGATATATATATATATATAATGTTTTAAAGTTGATATTAATAAAAGATGAGTTTGGTAAACTGAAGTTTAAGAGGAGTAGTAAGTTGAAAGGTTAAAGTTTTAATGGAAGTTGATAAAGATTATTTGGATACTAATAGTTTAATGTATATTTAATACATGAGCTATGAGAATTGAATAATGTGATTAATAGTATGAGAATTTGTTTGAAGTTTAAATAAAGTGAGTAAGTAAGTGGAAATGAGTTATTTTAAGTTATTTAAGTAAAAAGGATAAAAATGGATATGAAGATATATTAAATGCTTTTAAAGATAAAAGTGAAGGAGATGTCACATTAGGATTGTGACTAAAATGTATGTGAATGTTATTATGGTTAGAATATTTATATATTTGTTGTAATGATAAATACTCTACATCATATTGAAGAAATGAGAATGATAATGTTCAAAGGAAAGTGATAAACATTAGATTTGTATGGAATGTATGAAAAGGAAGTAAAATAAGAGCATATAATTAAGTATACACATGTATAGGATGTATGAATTGAGTTTTTCTATATGAATGAAATTATGATATGTAAGAAATATGAATCACATTATGAATGTATATGTGGTACAAATATTGGATTAGTGATATGGATAATGATATTGTATGTGTTGGTGAACCTAATAAAGATTAGGTTATGACTTGAACAAATTAGATGAATTTTATGATGGAATTGAGGGTAAGAATAGACTTGTGTAATAGTGGATAATGAAATTGTTATGGTGATCACTAAATTGATGATCATATGATATTTAGAGTTTCAAGGTATCCACTTATGGAAAAGTTTATGTATTTGTATATTGTAAGAGATTATAAATGGATTAGAAATTATGTGACAAAAGAGAAATTATGTAATGTTTATATGATGGAATATGTGTTCATACAAGAAGATGATAATATTGTTAAAACATGAATTAAGTTAGTGATGATTATATAATCTAGTGCAAATTGGGTGATAATGGAGTTGGAATGTGTTAACTCTTGAGGTATCTAAAGTTTAGAAATGAATACAAAATTCTTGAGATTCAATTTAGTATGGTAATTGGAAAGGTTGGAAGCAGAATAATTAAGGAACCATATGAATTTATAAGTTTTACACATGACCCTTAATCTTTTATAATCCTATGGTTTGTTTAGTATATTGTGGTTGATTGATTTTGTTATTTTCTGATTTGGGATGGAGATAACATGATTCTTGTATAGTTCTGACGAGATTGATAATTATGATGTGGTAAAGTGATATTTTATGATTTTATGTTAGAAATTTGGTTATAATTATGAAACGTAAGGAAACAGAAGAGACTTTTGAAAATGTGTTAAGTATGGATAATATTTATTGTTAAGATAGCAATGGGATGATATGTGAGAAGATATTATAAAGAGAGAAATTATAAAAAGATGATTGAAGGTTATGCTAAAAATGTGTTTGGTATAAAGTGAATGAGTTTAAAGTTTAAGTGAATGAATTATACATAATCAACATGATATGAGATTATCATAAGAATTGGTGGAAATGATAATAAGATAATAGAAAACAAAAAAAAATATATATATATATATACTGAAGAGTAATCTGAAGTGCTTTGTTATTATGATAATGTGATTGAATATGGATCTGAAAAGAATAGGAATTGAATATATTTTTTGATTAAGTGGAATGAGGATATATATATAATGTGAAATCTAAGGATAAGTTTAAATAAGTTACTTGTTGGTTTGAATTGAAATGTGGATATTTTGTGATAAATGAACCAAATGAATTAAGTTGCATTAAGATTGTGAATCATTATTAAGATTTAATATGTATAGTTGTACTAATAGTATAAAGATTTACATGATAATGTGGATGATGTAATATTTTGATGGATGTATGGACATTGATGAATTGAATTATATCAATTGCAAATAGTGATATAAAAGGGAAAAAGGTTGATTATCTGTTAAATAAGTTTACAGAGGGTGTATCACTATTAATGTTAAGTGAGATATGATAAAGAAAGATTTAAGTGTAAACAAAATGAAAAGATTGTTATCAATTAAGGTTTAATAAGTGGCAATTTTCAAAAGTGATTATAATGATAAGATAAGCAATGGTATAATATAATTCAATAATTTTCAAGGTTAAAATTAAGAGATTATCTATAAAGAGATGAAGTGATAAATATCTTGAATGTAATAAGTGAATGGAATGTATAGACCATAAGATGATCTGATTTTTGTCTAAAGGTAATCTCATTGGGAATGTGAGAAACTATCTTAATTACTTTGTTGAGGAAGTAATAAGATATATAATCTTATAGCATGATAAGTTGTGGAATTTAGAGAAGGTGATTGACTCTAAGGGGGAGAGTAAAAGTTATGTAATTGGATAAAATTAAGATGGTATTATGTTAAGAATGGGATGTTATTGTGTTAGATAATTTCGAGGACGAAATTATTTAAGGGGGAGAGAATTGTAATATCCCGGAATAGACCCTAAGAGTTTTGGAGTTATTGTTGTTGAATTTGGATTTAATGTATATGTATATAGGGGGAAATATAAAGATAATATATATAAGACATATACATGGGATATAAAGTGGTGTAGGATAAGTGAATGGTATATATATATATATATTTGTGTAATGAATTAATAATAATAATAAGGTCAAAAAGAAAAGAGAAGAAGAAAGTCAAAGAAAGATTATGTGGTGGAGATTTAAAGTGTTATTATTATTATTATTATTATTATTATTATTATTATTATATATATATGATAAGAACGAAGGAAAGAAGTAGAAACTTCTTTCCTCTTCTGCTCCTTCTTCGTTTTCTTCTTGCTGCTTGGACGAGAGAGAGAGAGAGAGAGAGAGAGAGAGATGTGATTTTGTTGCTTTTCACATCAAAGTTCTTAAGGATTTTAAGAGAATTGAAGATAGAGATGAAGATTTGGGAACATATTCAAGTAAGTACCTATTCTTTGAGTTGATTTATTGATTATACATATATATAAGTATTTATCTTATTGTTTGGATTTCTTTTGGATTGGGGCTATCTTGGGTATAATTGGTGTGTAAGATGATGAAAAGAAAAGATTGAAGCATGTAGATGTATTGAATTATCATCTAAGTGATGATAAGTTGAGATAATTGTGAGAATGATGATGAATTGTTGAGTTAGGGTTGTGTATAAATGAATTGGTACTTTGAGTAATTGATTATAATGATGAATATATATTGATTATTATGATAATATAATGAAGTTATATATATGTTAAAATGATAGGAAATTGATAAATATTAATAAAGATAATGATTATTAGGGTTGTGGTATGAATTTGGAAGGGCTTGGATGAATTTTGAAGTGTTTGGTCTTTGAATCATTGAAGGACACGGCCAAGTTATGAGAGACACGGCCAAGTTAGGGCAAACTTGGCCGTGTAGAATGGTTTTTGGAGAGACACGGCCACTGTCTTGGCCGTGTCCCTTGACCGTGTTTGCCACTGCCTAGTTTGTGTTGAGAGACACGGCCGTGTCCCTTGCCCGTGTCTGCTTCTGGATTGTTTGTGTTGAGAGACACGGCCACTGGCTTGGCCGTGTCTACTGCCCGTGTTTGCTACTGGAACTTTTGGTTGAGAGACACGGCCACAGGCTTGGCCGTGTCCCTTGAGGGTGTTGGCTTTTGTGTTTGTTAATTGTTCTTCATACATTGTTGGATCTTCAATTGTCTTTTGTACTTAAACACACTTATAACAATAATGATCCAACCAAATGTATATAGAAGATTCTACATTCATGTATATTGTAAATTGTTTTGTATATAACAATGATGATATAGAAAATGTGGAAGAGATAATGATCATGGAAAAAGGTATGTGCAATGCCATTGATTATGTATTGTTGAGTGATGAATTGATCAATATGACTAGATGATAACAATGATGTTTATGATACTATATGAACAATGTTGTGTAGAATGCATTGTGAATCTTGTGAATTATAATGATGATTTATATATATATATATTGTGAAAAGTATGATGAGAAGTCATTGTTATTGACTATAATGATTCGAATATGATGAGAAGTCATTGTTATTGACTATAATGATTCAAATGTGATGGAAAGCCATTGTGATTGGCTATGATGATTCAAGTGAAAGAGATAAGGCATGTTTGCCTAATTGATGATGAAATTGATAATGAAATAATACATGAATTGTGTAACTAATGTGTTATTCAATTTCAGAGTTCTGGGTTTGGAAGCATGTCTATAAAATGAAAAAGGTAACAGTCTTGCCGGGTTGAGGATCTCCTCGATTGAGTCGGGTTGATGATCCAAGAGACTGGGTCTGTTACACTATGAGATTTGTGCTTATAAGATATATAATTAGTAACAGTCTTTCCGGGTTGAGGATCTCCTCGATTGAGTCGGGTTGATGGTCCAAGAGACTGGGTCTGTTACTTGATAACTGTGATATGAGAATTGTAGTAACAATCTTGCCGGGTTGAGGATCTCCTCGAGTTTAGCCGAGTTGATGATCCAAGAGACTGGGTCTGTTACGCTATCCATGGATAGAGATATTTATATATGATGCCTACGGGCTTGATGATTATGATTATAGACCAAAGCAGTAACTCTGAACTTTGAATAACATATTAGTGTTGTTCGGGCTCGAGTCTGTCTTTGTTGTCAGTGTGATATTCAAATATTGAAATAAATGAGTAATGAGATCTATAACTGCTGTTATTGAAAGTATGATTTTGTAATATGTGTATTGATGTATTGAAGGTGAATATGTTTTGAGGGACTTTCTTGATATATGAATATATGAAAATATTGTATGATGTGTAAATTGTATATGAATGTGGAATTTGTGAGAATGGTTTTCATGAAGGTTTGGATAGGTCATAAAAGGGTGCTTTGTTGAATTGATGTATATTTATATGTATATGAGATAGAAAAGGCAAGAATTGAGTTGTGAATGTTCTATGTAATTATATATCTAATGTATGAAATTAGTGGGAACTTATGAAGAATGCATTGAGAAAGGAAAACGTGGTAAGAGAACAGTAAACCATAAAGCTAAACATATGAGGTATGATAATTTGGTAAAGTGTATTTTATTATTTAGTTGTACTACTAAGCTTTCGAGCTTAGCGTGGTTGTTTAATTGCGCAGGTATTTATGCTGTTGATCTGGAAATCTAGCTGTGATGCCACGAGAAGGGTAAGAGTGTCTCGAGACCAATTAGAAGGCGATGCATACATGTGTGATTTTAAACTATATTGTATTTTTGAGTTAATATATATATTCATATGGATGAATGAAGTTTTGATAAATGAGAATACTGACTTTTGTAGATATGTTTTAAATTAATGTATAATTTGATGAACTTGGATAAAGGTTTTTAATTGAAACTAAAAGTAACATTCTTATACTTTATATATGTATTGTATGTATACTAGGTATATGTATAGTACTTATATAGAGCATGGGGGTGTTACATAAAGACTTGTCAAAATTGTAACAACAGCTCAGGGTGGGTCATCGGGCATATAAGTCAATAAAGAGAAAGTTGAAATCTTATGAAGGCTCAAAGGGACAACTAGGGATTGATACTTAATTGGGTGGATACTAGTAGTTGGCTAACCAAACAATGCCTAAATCATCTCTCCCTTAAATTAGCAGAGTTCAATTTCATCTTGAAAGATTGTCAAAGCATGTTCTAAGACTGACTAGACAAAGGTAATTATGAAGGAGCCCTCTCTAAGTAAGCATACACAATTCAAGGCTATAGAATAATTCCCTCACCTAGTAAAGTCATTCGAATTATAATGCACAGATATACTAATTTATGAATATCAAGCTAAATTTGTCATCGGTTGGACACCAAAATGAATAAAGACCAACAAAAATTTTGACAAAAATAATTTATTTCAAACAATCTTAAAAAAATAAAACATAATTGTTCCAAATAAATACTAAAAAAAAAATAAAAAGAGCAACACTTCAAGCTAAGAGAGGCTCACTGAGTTGGAGTCAAAGATACTTCATTTATTTAGACATATCAAGGGCAATAATTTTTTCCATCATCAAGGATCATTGCTTCATCATCCACAGTTAGTCCAAGCTTACTTAGTAGCATATCCTCTTTAGCAGCTTCTCTATCCATATCATGACAAGATAAAACTCTTCATGAAGGTTGCAAGCAGTGGCGCTCTTCCAAATTTAGGTAGAGGATTATTCTTAGTGTTAGGCTTATCAGGCTCAGGCAACTTTCTATTGTCAATCAAATCTTGGATTTCGTGCCTTAATCAAACACATTTATCTATCTTGTGCCCTTGAGTCTGATGAAATTGACAAAAAACCATTTATGTATGCATGTATGCCCAAACAATAAACAAAGAAAGATAATTAGGACATTCCTTCCAACCTTATAACTTCTACACACAAATGGTGAGTCTCTTTTCCTAGGTATGTGGTTAACAAAATACCAACATGGGATATTTTATTTTCAAATAATTCCCTTGGACGTTTCAATCAATAGTTATATTTTTAAACATGAAAATCAATTCATGATAATTCTCGTTAATTAGGTTTTAATCCATCCAATCAACTAAAACAGCTTTTATGCTATATTGGATTAAAACTAAATTAAGAGGTTTATTATAAATAGATTTCTCACTTGAAAAAGTAACTAATGATTCATGTCAAAAATAAGCCCATGATTAATAATTCTTAGCATAAACTAGGCTCACAATTGATATTTGGTATTTCGTAATTGACCTAAATAATTTGTAACCTCTTTGTAAGAAAAGGTTGAATGAAATGCAAAAATAGTTTTGTTTGAAAAACCCATTGTAAAAAGATTTTTAGAAAAAATGGATTTTTGACTTTGTATTTGAGTCATGAGAAAAGAATTTTTGATTTGTTTTTAGAAAAATTTTATGTCCAAAGATCATCTTGAAAAGTTTTGAAAATAGTTTTGGTCTTTTGGATTTAGAGAAAAAAATTATTTGAGCTCACAATGTAATTAGGTCATATTAGAAAAAGAACAAACCAAATAAGCCATGATTTAAATCAAGATAAATTAACCATAATCAAACAACAAGCATTTGGGATAAAAACCTAAGAAAAGTAATTAGGCCAATTACATGAGCTTTAGTTTTTGGGTTAAAAGGCTTAGGTTCCCATAGCAAATATATACCAAAAGGTACAAGGCTATGAGTCATTATGCCATGCTCGATCTCCATACCTTGAGTGAAAGTATGGTATCTCTTACATAACATAACACGGGTAATACGGGCGTCGTAACTCGTGCACACGATGCAATCTAAATGATGCAATGGATAATATCATGATAAGAAAGAATAAAATAATATAAAGACCAATGGAATCAACTTCTCTTATCCCTAGTGGAGTCGCCACAGTGAACGGGAATTTTCGCCCCCACTCCTGATGGAATGGTTCTTGCGACTTTGGCATTGTTAGCCTCAGGGACTTAGAGAACATAGGCCTTAACCGGGAGAAAATGGAGTTGCCACCCGGACGGGCCGGGAAAAAGAAAGGGGTGGATGACTCGATTCCTAAGGAATCCCCAACTCCTTAATGGGTTCGAAAAGTTAGGTACGTGTGGGGAAGATGAGAAATGGCCCAGCACCCCCCACAACGCCCGGTTCATTGGAACCGGCCTCCTTTTCAAGTCTTAATATTATAAAATTCTTAAATATAACGATATTATCCATATTACATGCAATAATTAAAATAAAGCATTATTATATTAAAATCTAAGAAATTTTCAAATAAAATAAATAAATGGACACTCATTCGAGGATGAAAATGTATCCTTACATCGTCCAATGTCTAAAACTAAATAGGACACCCACTAAAAAGTGGAAACGTATCCTTTACATTAATCCCAAAATATAAAAATAATTTAAATTATATGAAAATTAATTAATGAGGTACCCAATCAAGGAAACATACATTTTACAATTTTAATAAACAAATAATAACTAAAAAAATATTCATCCATGATAAATTAAATAAACCAAACATCAAAATTAAATAAATCAATCATCAAAACATATAATAAATTACATAATCAAATCTAAAATTAAATAAAGCAAATAAATATATAAATTTAGGGTTTAAATCTTAAATTAAGATTTTAAATCTTAAATTAAGATTTCTTAAGGGAAATTAGAGTTTAGAGAGTTTTTTGTTTAAAACTTAAGATTGTATGGTTTTGGAAGTTTTATGAAAATAATTTTGAGGTCTAGGATTTAAATAAACAAGATTGAAACTTATGAAAATAAGATTAAAACTTAGATATTTGAAAAGAAAGAGCTACTGTGATAATTAAGTAGACAAGAATAACATTATTATTATTATTTAAAAGCTTCTAGCTATTGTGTCTTTTAGATAAAAAAGAATTAATTAGGATTTTAGGGTTTGAGTAAACTAGGGTTTTGGATGTTTAATTTAGATGAATATATGAGATATGTTGGTTTTAAAAAAAAACTGCTACTGAAGACTTAATCAATTATAAGTCATTAAATATATTAATAATGAAACTTATTACTGTAATTTTACAACGAGAGAGATATAGAAAACAAAACCTCCATTGAAGGCTCCACCAATAATTAAATGTTTGATGTAAAGTATTTTCTTACACCAAATTTGTTCTTCTTGGTTGGAAGGAAATCAAGATAGTGGGAGATTGTTACTGCCTTAATGGTATTTGATGTTTGCTATTCTTTGGTTGATAATGATTTAAAATTAATTTGTTGCTTCGTTGCTCTCTGCCTCTTCTTTTGTTTTTATGTTTCTGCCAAAAAAAAAGAAAAAAAGCAAAACTCCAATCGCTACTGCCTCAGCAAAATTTTAGTCCGAGTCCTTCCTTCCTTCCTTATTTTTTTAATGTGGTATTTATAAGAAAAAATAAAAAAAAATCTAATACTAATTGGTTAAGGAAATAAAATTATTTAAGGAAATAAAATTGTTTAGGAAATAAAACTTTAAAATCGAGTAAAACACTGATTCATCAAAAATTGGGCGCGGGCCCAGGCTGGCGAGGAACGGGTTGCTGGGGCGCAATTTCACTGGACAAAATTGCTGTTGGGGCGAGAATTACACTGGCAAAAATTATTGCGGGGCAACAATTCGCTGGCAAAAATTACTATGGGGCAGCAATTAGCCTGCAGCGAATTGGCCTGTGGCACGCCAAATCACCGCAAGCCACGCCTGCGGTGAATTGGCCTGCAGCAGGCCAATTACTACCTACCGCGCATCGCTCTCCGATCTGTCTGATTTTTTATTTTTTACTTTTTATTTTATTTTTTATTAAAAATAAATATTATTATATTATTAAAAATAAATAATAAATGAAATAAAATAAAATAAAATAAATATTTTATTATTAAAATAAATTGTAAATATTAAAAGAAATAAATAATAAGTACCACAAAAATTATTTTTGACTTTTTTAAAAATATCGGACTGTACTGGGTCAAAAATTAAGAGTCTACAACCACCTCTGCCAAAACCTCTGCCACTACGACTCCCTCTGACACTGGGTCTAGAAATTACTATATCTGTCTTTCTGTCATCTGGTGGCTTTTGACAATCTCTAAAACAATAGTCTGGTGATCCACATCTGTAACATACTACTAATGCACCTGTCCTCCAGCAATGGTTAAGTTTGGGATGACTTGGTTGAAGAGCAAGAATTTAGGATTACGGAACATATGAACTTTTGAAATTATAAGTTTTAATTTTGCAATTTGGTTTCAAATGTGTTGTTTTGATGCATAAATAAGGATTTTAAAGTCAAATGATGAATTTGGTTAAGTTTGGATAGAGGTTGGATGAAGTAGTGTTGAATTTAGGGTTTTGGAAAGGAAATTTTCAAATAATGATGAATTGTTTGATTTTAATGTTTAAATCATGTTATTTCATGATATTAGTGATGGAAATAAGATTGGATTAATAATTGGAATAAGTTGGAATCAAGAACCTTCATTGGTGAAGGTTATGCCAATTTATATAAGAGTGCGTATTTAATTAATGTGAATGATTGAAACATGTTATAATATATTTTTAATAATATAAATAAACTTAAAATATTAACTTAAATGGATTAAAATGGAATTTCAATGTTAAAGTAAGGAAATGCTAAATTTTGGGATTTTGATTAGAGTGATGTATAATTAGGGTTTAATGTTGGAAATGCCTTAAAATGTGATATTAAATGATTGTGTTTGATCACATTTTGAATAGGCATTAAAGAGAGGTGAATTGCCCAACCCTAATGTTAAAGGGCAACTTGAAAGTGAATGCTTGTGAGAGATTTTTAGCTTGCATTTGAGAGCTTATTAGGGTATGTACAAACTCTTGATAAATGGAATATGATTGCATTGCATTTGGCCTAACACATTTAGGATGAAAAATGTATTAAGCTACTTGATATATTGAACATTCATGAACATTGTGCTATGACATGTGAGTTGTTATGTATACAATATATGTATTATGAAAAGCCATTATAAATGGCTAAATTGAATAAAATGTGAATTATGTGAAAATAACTCAAAATATTTGGGTAATGTGATTTTGATGTGAAATGGCATACATTTTGATGAAATGATGAAATATGATAAATTAAAGTGAATTGACATTGATATGAATGAGAAAATGAGAAAATGAGGCAATGTGCCTAATTGATTATGAGAAAATGAAAAAAATGTTGATTAGGGAAAACATTAATTAATTGTGTGCCTAGTATGTTATTCAATTTCCAGAGTTCTGTGTTTGGCGGCATGCCTATGAGATTATCCTCATTATTTTCCTTCGGAGCTAGACGTTATGCATTACTGATTTATGATTTGCCTTCAAAGCTAGATACTAGGCTTCACTAATATATGATTTGTCTTCGGAGCTAGATACTTAGTGTCAATTTGGACCAAAATGGTAACTCTGAGATTTGAATAATATATTAGTTTATTTGGGCCGATGCTTGTGTATGTGATTATGTGAATTATAAAAAGATGAAAAATTATGTTATTTAATGGAATTGAATACCACTTTGTGAAATAGCATATAAAAGCATTATGCATTGGCATTGTTTTTAAGTTTTATTATTATCAAAGTTTGTACCACTAAGCTTTTAGCTTAGCACGATTGTAATTCATCGCGCAGGTGATAGGGGTGATCCAGTTGAGCCAGAGAGTTCTTCTAGACCGGGTCGAGTCTAGATTTGAGGTCGCTTGTTGTGTTGATTTTGGGTACATCAAGATCAGAGCCATTTGTCATCATGTATATATTTTATATTATAGTACTTTTGATTTTATGTATATTATGTTATATTTTCGGAGTATACCTTGTAAATTATAAAGTATATATTGGATAAATTGCATAAAGTGGATTTTATATGTGTTTATGATATATATATGTACAAATGTTTTTAGGAAATGTGGAGAAATTGAGATGTTGAGGTGGAAATGTGTGATTTGTTTTATTAAGAGTGTTTTTATGCAGATTGTGTAACTGTTAAAAATTTGGGATATCCAAATTATAACCAAAACTCTAGCAAATTTTTTCTAGAGATTTTCATGTAAAATACTTATTTTGGAACCTTTGATTTGTAAAGAATATTTTATTTGTTATTTAAATATACATTTTAAAGTATTTGAGATTTTAAACTGGAAATATAAAAATTTTTGGTAAATCAGGTTGTGATATTGTTATATTGTATATGTATATTTTATATATAATGGGTGCATGTATTATACATATATAGAGTATAAGAGTTTTATAAAAATAAATTGAAAAGAAAAATTTATAGTGAATAATAAAATACTATCATTTTGCAAAATAGATATCTTAATTATATGTCATTAATATTAAGTTCTCATCCCACTATTAAGATATGTAATTTAATAAATACATCAAGCGCCTACAAAAGCCTTACATGAATTCAAGTTGGAATTTCATTTCTTTACTCCAAAAAATATTATGTTTAATTCAGTCTATGTAATATATTTTTACCATTTCCAGTTAATATAAAATTTAGTTTAAAATTCATTTATAAAATCTTTTACTATTTATTAACTGATATTTTTTAAAAATTAGATTTATATGTAATTATCTCATTATTTTTTCATATTATTATATTTTTATTAATTTTAATTAAAATTTACACAAAATTATTAATATTCTCACTGAAGCAGACTTATGCCACTCCACTCATCCATTATTAGAAACACAAGTTGGAACAAACATGACAACTTTTTTAGAGCTAAAATCTAAAAAAAGAAAAGAAAAGGAAGTCAAAGTCAAAAAAAGGAAGGCAAAAAAAATGAAAGAAAAAAAAGGAAATGGAAAGAAAAACAAAAAGAAAAATAAAAGAGAAGAAAAATAAAAGAAGAAGAGGGAAGAATAATAGGGTTTTAAACGTTTTGCAAAATCAAAGGTCATCATAATCAAATCCAGATTTCTACCAAGAAGATAAGCTCTATCTTTTCATGAAGTAAGATTTCAAGTTCTGTTTTTCATGAAACAAGATAACAAAACTCCTAGAAAATAAAAGTGATGCCCAGAGTTTAAGAATACCTCCAACAACATATGATTCTAGCAAAAAGTTTGTAGTGTGAAGGTTTCTAAATAATGTTACATCAACTCCAATATAAAAAGGACCTTCGCTTAACCCATATCCCTTATAGCCATTTCTAGTCTATTAAAGACCTGTTGATCTCTCTTAGTAGGTAGAGTCTATTAATGTAAATTGTTTGAATAAGCATGTATATGAGATAGACAATATTTAAACTCAATAAGACCTTTGGCCAAGTAATGTGTATGTACTTATCTAAAGTGTAACCATTCTTGTTTAAATAGAAATGATTCCCAAGTGCAGTTCGATAACTAGGGTTATGATGTTATAAATGTGTTAATTTGAAAAAGTCAAGTCCTGAGGTATATTGACACTGATTTTGCAAAGTCAACATTCAAAAGTCAAAAATAAAAAAAAATTAATTAAAAAATATTTTCTTATCATATGAGCCTCTAAGCTTAGGGAAGTACGCTGCACTATCAAACCTCAGAGGATATATTAGGTAAAAGTGGGATCACTTGGAAGGTCATGTCATGAAGAAGTTGGCAACCAAATGTGTTGAAATAGATGTCTCTCATGTCTCTAACAATGTTGTTTGTCCCCTACTACTCACGTTTTCATCTTGAAAATAAAGCCATATATGTGCAGTCTTTTGCTAATCTAATGTAAGATCTAAATGAGCATCTGGAATGAATCAATGGGAGAACTTCAGCTGATCACCTTAGTTTGTGAGTCAATGGAACAACTATAAGTATTATTCATACATATCATACATATATGAGCATATCATAATGCTTTTTGTTGTCATGCATTTCCCATTCTTTGTCAAAATGAACAACAAAACACTCCAAAAAAAATATTGAGAAGCAGATATAGAATCAGTGGACAATAAAAGGGCCATTGCAAATGAAAGAAGAGATGTAAGCTTGTGAAGGCATCCAGATAATATACAAACATCAATATGAGCATGCATGGGAACAAAATCATTGGTTTGAGCCTACAAAGGGGGGCAAAGCTTCTCTTTTCAATTTTTGATTTTATGCATGTACAAAACATTTTCAGACTTTCAATATTTTTCCACGCAAGGGGCAAAGAGAGGATATGAGGACTAACTAAAAAATAGCGAAATTTTTTTGCAAAATGAAAAATAAAAGAATAGAACAAGAAGAAAGTAAGAACCCCCAAAGAATGAAGATGCAAAAGATAAAAGATCAGTCCAGCTAGAAGAGCTGAAGTTAATGTAGGACAAATGTCCAAGGATGAAGATCAATTTCGAAGGGTCGAGAACCCAAATTCAATTTTGGATCGAGAATCCAATTCCAGTATTAGGCCAAGAACCCAAAATCCAGTATTGGGTCGAGAATCCAAAATTTATTCTCGAGTCGAGAACCCAAATCTAGTCTTAGGGTCGAGAACCCAAAATCTAGTGTCAGGTCGAGAACTCAAATTCAGTCTCGGATCGAGAACCTAAATCCATTCTCGGGTCAAGAACCCAAATTCAATCTCGGGTCTAGAACCTACTCTCATCCAAGTTTAGCTTAAAGTCACATTGCTTTTCACTCTCTTCTAGTGAACTCTCAGATCATTCAAGCAAGGGGAGAAATTGTAAACCATTAAATTTGGGCTGAATTAAATTTAAGAAGCATATCCTGGTCTGTTATAATTTTTAAAGAGCCTAAACTTAATTTGAAGGCTTGAATTAAACTAGTCCAACTCATAAAAGCCAAAATTAAATTTTTGAAAAAGGTTCAGTCCGAAAATTAAGAAGTTTGGATTCGGTTTGAGTTAGAGTGGGTCCAAGTCAACATGAGCTAGTGCTCTTGTCAATTTAGACACTCCAAATCAACATGAGCTAAATCCATGTCGATTTGGACACTCCAAATCGACATGAACCCTAATTCTAAAGGAATTTAGTATGTTTAGGAATCCTAATTGTGTTTAACTAGTAAAATTTTGAAACCATT
The DNA here is from genome assembly GCA_947685225.1 of Garcia nutans. Classification (NCBI taxonomy): domain Eukaryota; kingdom Viridiplantae; phylum Streptophyta; class Magnoliopsida; order Malpighiales; family Euphorbiaceae; genus Garcia; species Garcia nutans. The sequence goes on from CANTUV010000013.1 coordinate 36,292,611, forward strand.
AACCCTAATTGACACATTATAAATAAAAGGCAAGAAAGCGAAGAAAGGCAGCGATAATTAAGAAATATAAATCACAATTAACCTAGCCATTAAAGACAGAGATTGAGCTTAAGTGATTAGCATCCACAATTATCAACACCCAAAAATCAAAAGCAAACAGCAATGAAGGAAAAGGCAGTAGCTGAAAGTAGAAATTGTCTCTGGATTGCAGCCGCTAAAAAAAGTGTGTTTGTCATACAAGCTTTCAAGTTAGGGAAGTATGTTGTATTGTCAAACTTCAGAAGATGTAACACACCGATACTCCATATAAATACTATACATATATCTGATATACGTACAATAAGTATATAAAGTATAAGGATGTCACTTTTTAGTAAAATTTAAAAACCTTTAACACAGTTTAAATCACCATACATTAACTTAAAGAACATTTACAAATTTGTTTTACTTTTAATGATCTTACATATACATAATAATCTTCTCTTTATCAAATACATCATTTATACATATGAGTATACTTCATCAAAATACATCATAATTAAAATCTATACATGTATGCATCACCCTTTAGTTGGTCTCGACAAGCTCTTACTCTTCTCGTGGCATAACGAAAGACTTCATATCTTCCACCTAGTCACCTACGCGATTACACAACCGCGCTAAGCCCGAGAGCTTAGTAGTACAAATATAACATATAAACATACATTATATAAATTCTAACATATAATGAAATATCACTTCCATGTACCATTAGTTTCTCCTTTTTAATTTCATCTTTCATATATCTCGTCCAATTACATATATTATATACATATCATTATCACCAACCACAATCCATCATTAATACTCACAATCAATATATCAATATATATACATTACACATCATACCTCATAACATTGTTTAATTCACAATTCACCAAACATAATCCATCACTAACACTCATAATACATATAACAATACCCATAATATACAACATGCTTCATAACATTATTTTGTTCACAATTTACCAATCATGAGTTACATTGCCAACAAAGTCAACCATAGATCTCATTACTCATTTATTTCAACATTTGTATATCATATTGACAACAAAGACAGACTCGGGCCCAAAAGACACTAATATGTCATTCAATTTTCAGAGTAAATGCTTTGGTTCAATCATCACATTTATCATTATCCCAACTAGGCTTCAAGGATTAGGTTCAACCAAGCTTCAAGGGGAACAAAGCATGCTAAGTATCAACCCAACTTGGCTTCAAGAACCAATCCAACCTAGCTTCAAGGGTTGTAACATCTCAATTAGGCTTCAAGGATTAGACCCAACCAAGCTTCAAGGGGAGTAAAACATGTTAAACTTCAACCCAACTTGGCTTCAAGGATCAAATCCAACCTAACTTCAAGAGATTGTTACTAATATTAGGCATGCCACCAACAACAAACTCTGAAAATGGAATAACACATTAGTCACACAATTCATTTATTATTTCATTAACACTTTCATTCTCAATTCTCATCATCATCTAGGCAAACATGCCTCATTTATCTCATTTGAATCATCATAGCCAACCACAATGGCTTCACATCACATTTGAATCATCATAGCCAAACACAATGGCTTCACATCACATTTTACCCTTTACCATCCAAGCATACATAATCAATTACATTGCACATGTATTTTAAATTCATTGTCATATAAACCAAATGTCCATTTATTTCATATTGATCATTATTATCATCCATGATAACATCACCTTTCATCATTTTTCAAGACACATTTACACCATTCATTATTAAAACATTTATCATAACAAATTGCATTGCACATACCTTTTTGGATAACCATTGTAGCTTTCACTCTATACAAATAACAACATTAGTCACATGATATTAACAATATAACAATCTACTTAGCATTGTTATAGGTTTCAAAATCATATAAAAGAATGCATCTAGGTACATTTGTACTTACTTCAAGAACTACTCTCATCAAGCTATACATAATCAATTACCTCATCATATCCTTCACATTTTACCTATAGCATCATTGATGTAACATTACAAAATACATCATTCATATAACACATTACCATTCACAAGTTTCACAATGCATACAACATAGCATTATTCACATAGTATCATATGCATCCTCAATTGTATGTTCAATTTCATCAATACAAAAAGAGCAAAGAATCATCACCGTAACCAACACACTCAAGGGACACGGCCAAGCTTGTGGCCGTGTCTCTCATCCAAAAATAGGCAGTGGTGAACATGGGCAAGGGACACGGCCGTGTGCCTCCAAAATTTATCCAACACGGCCAAAATCTCCTTGACTTGGCCGTGTCTCACATGAAATGGCCGTGTCTCTCTTTACTTTTGGCCGTGTCACTCATGAATTAAACCATAAACATGTTCAAATCTCTTTTAACTGAACATAAACACATTATACACAATACAACTTCATTCAAATGGATGTAATCAATGTTATTAACACATATTCATCACAATATTCACATCAACACTATATAATCCATGCCTTCAATCACTTACAACATCAAACCCTAGAACCAATATCAACCTCTTCTTTCAATATCACCATTTACTTAACTTACCATCTTCCAACAAAACCAACACCAATTTAACCTTTTTAACTTATAATCAATCTTAACACCTATAAACACATCTCAAACACACCAAATCATAATATCAACACATCACAACTCATCTCAAGAACAACTTCAAAAATAACAAAGGAAAATAAGAAAGTACTTACCTATTTTGAAGAAATTTCACAAATCTCCAACTTCAACCCTTTGATTCTTCCTTCAATTTGAGTTTGGAACATAGAACACTTCTCTTCCTCTTTCTTTCTTTTGGTAGCCGGCCACACCCATGAGAAGAGAAGAAAAATGAAGACAATTCAAACTTCCCTTCTTCTTTAAATCTCCACCATGCAATTCCAACCCAACAATTACCTAAATGCCCTTATCCATTTAACTTAACTTTTGTCTTATCTATGCCCATTTAAGTAATTTCACCTATCACAAATAAAAATCTCTTCTTACCTTGACTCTCCATTTGACCAATTTATATGTTATATATATGACCATATACACAACATATACATTCCCTTAACACCACCATTTCTTTTGCAAAAATATATATACATTTAATTCCAATCAAACAACAATTATATTCAAACTTCTAGGGCATACATCGGGATATTACAGAAGATATATTGGGCAAAAGTGGGATAACTTGCAGGGTTATGTCATGAAGAAGTTGGCAACTAAATGTGTTAAAATGGATATCTCTCGTGTCTCTAACTATGTTGTTTGGCCCCTACTACTCATTTTTTTCATCTTGAAATAAAACCATAGATGTGAAGGCTTTTGTTGTTCTCATGCAAGACATGAACGAACATGTAAAAAGACCCAATGGGAGTGCTTTGGTTTATTATCTCGATCTGTGAGTCAGTGGAATCACTGTAAGTATCATCCATGCATATCATGCATACACACATATATGAACATATCACATCACATTTTATTGTCTTATATTACCTATTATTTATCAAAGTGAACGGCAAACACCATGTGAAGTAAACAATCAAAAAGCATATATGGAATCAGAGAGCATGAAAGGGCTATTACAAAAGAAAGAAGAGATGCATGCTTATGAAAGGAACTAGACAACACAAATATCAATCAGAGCCTGCATGGGAACAAAATTACTGGTTTGAGCCTACACAGGGGGCAAAACTTTTTCTTTTCAATTTTTGAATTTATGCTTGTATAAAATATTTTCAGACTCACTTTTAATATTTTTCCATGCAAGGGAAAAGGGATGATATGAGGGCTAGCTAGCTAAAAAATAACTGAATTTTTTGCAAAAGAAGAAATTAAAAGAATGGAACTAGAAGAAAGTATGAACTTCCAAAATGAATAAAGATACAAAAGATAAAAGATCAGTCCAGGTAGAAGAGCTGAAGCCAATATTGGAAAAATGTCCAAGAATGAAGACCCAATGTCAAAGGATGAAGATCCAACTTGAAGAGTGAAGACCCGATGTCCAAGGATGATGATCCATTTTGAAGGGTGAAGGCCCGATGTCCAAGGATGAAGATCCATTTTGAAGGGTGAAGACCAGATGTTTAAGGATGAAGATCCATTTTGAAAGGTGAAAACCCACAATCCATTGAAGAATGGAACAAGCGGCTAAAAGAAAGCCAAAACTCTCAAATGATAGAAGGTCAATTCAGCTAGAAGAGTTGAAGTCAATCCATTGAAGAATGGAACCAAGTGGCTAGCAAAAAGCCAAAATTTTCAAACAACAAAAAAGGAAGATCAAGCTAGAAGAGCTTAAGTCACGGGTCGAGTACCCAAATCAAATCTAGCATCGGGTCTAGGACCCAAATCCAGCATCGGGTTGAGAACTCAAATTAAGTCTTGGGTCAAAAACCCAAATCCAGTCTAGGATCAAGAACCCAAATCTAGCCTCGAATCGAAAACCCAAATCCACTCTCAACTCAAGAACCCAAATCAAGTCTAGGGTCGAGAACCCAAATTCAGTCTTGGGTCGAGAATCCAAAATCTAACCAAGGGTCGAGAGCTCAAATTCAGTCTAGAGTCGAGAATCCAAATTCAATCTTGGATTGAAAACCCAAATCCAATCTCGGGTCGAGCACCCAAATCCAATTTCGGATCAAAAATCCAAATTTAGTCATTAGGTCCAAAACCCAAACCAGTTCAAGTTCATCAAAACCAAGATATTAGAGTTACTTGGTGGTTTTCATTGGGATATTAGAGTTGTCTAATAGTCCGTTGAGATATCAGAATCATTCGATGGTTGGATGCCGATACTCAATGATCCCTCGCTATAGGACATCCATCCTTTGGATTTCTTTTTGCTTGTCTCTGTGTTTTGTTTTGCAGGTGCTTGGTGTAAAATTTAAAAGCTATATCATTGGTTTTCACTCTCTTTTACTAAAGTCTCAAATCATTCAAGCAGGTGGCAAAACTGTAGACCCTTAATTTTGGTCCGATATGAACTTTATTCTAATTATAAAGTTGAATCAAGTTTGGTTTCAATCTTAAAGGCCTAAGTTAAATCTAATTCAATTTTTAAAAGCCCAAGTCAAGTATGGACCCAATTAAAAAGCCAAAATAAATTTTGGCTTGATTCAAAAGCTAAACCGACCCAAAATGAAAGATGATTGGTCATTTTTCATGGCCAATTCGTTATTAGCATGGCTCATAATGAATTGGACATGAATAAATTCGATATGAGCCATCTCATAAATTTAACATGAATAAATTTGATATGAGGGTTGGTCGTATCGAATTGCAACATCCAATTCGACATGGCTCTTAATTTCAGCTTAATTCAATATCCTAAATGGTTTTTAAGGCAATCTCCTAGTAGGTTTAGGAGGATTGAACATCATTAGGCCCTAATTTTGCCTATAAATAAAAAGAAACAGAAAAAGGGATGGCAGCAACTATAATTATTAGAATAACAACTAAAGAAAAGAAAAAACACAGAATACCATCAACCCCAGAGAACAATACAAAGGCAGTAGCTACTGTCTTTACTTTTCTCAACCAAGATTCAACACTGGTGTGGGCAGAAGGCATTGATCATATAAATATTGGTGGAGCCAACAAACGAAGGTCTAATTTCTTTAACCCTTTAAATTCATAACAAGTTTCGTTTATTAATACTATCAATTTATATTGGTTTTATTAAAGTATGTCCAGTAGCATATAGTTATTAGTTTCATGTCCCAGTAGCTTATTTATTCTTCATCCAGTAGCCTAAATAGCCAATATTTATTTGTTTTAAATTCATAGTAGCTTAGGATTTAATTTAAACCTTTAATTCAATTACCTAAAAACCTATTTGTATGTTTTAAAAACCAAAATCCTAAATTGTTATTTTCTTAAAACCCTAATTATTATTTTTCAAAATCATAAAACCCTTGTTTGATCACTAAAACCCTAATTGTCATCGTAAAACCCCAAAATCATGTTTTAAACCCGAAAAATCCTAGTTTGATCACCAAAACCCTAATTGTCATCCTAAAACCCTAAAATCTTATTTTAACCCTAAAAACCCTAATCATATTTTCCAAAACCCTAAAACCCTAATTTATGATCTGATTATACTCAACATAGAGGTCTGTTAATGAAACTACCTCAGACCTAGCCAATCTATTAATCAAGAGATCAATGTGAGGTAGAGGAAAGTCATCCTTTAGACATGCCTTATTGAGATCTTTGTAATCCACACACTTATGAACCTTCCCTTCTTTTTGTGGCATTGGTGCAATATTAGCTACCTATTGAGGGTACATAATGGGCTCTATGAAATGATTTTCTAGTAGCTTGGCTATTTCTTCCTTGATCTTTAAGGACCATTGTGGTTTGAGCTGATGAAATTTCTTCTTGACAAGTTTCATATGATCAAATGTGGGGATCTTATACACTGCTATTGAGGGTTCCAGTTCTATCATATTTCTTACTTCCCATGCAAAGCAATTGTAGAATTATTTCATAAGTGTCCTCAATTCCTATTTACAGATGAATGAGGATGTAATGTATGTATTTTTTTTTAATACTTCTAATGTTCCCAGATTTATTATTTCTTTGTCTTTATTAATTTCATTAATGTTAAACATTCCATAATGCTCATCAGGAGACAAAGGGAAGTAAATGGAAACCTTGGAACTCTTATTAATGATGAAATGATTGCAAGGTTTGTCATTACAGATAGATTCAAAATCAAACAATTCTGAAGAATCAGGTTCAAAAATGGTAGACTCAGTTCAGACTTGGTATTGGAAACTAATAGGAGCTTGACTTGACTTTGAACTCAAACTAGATTCTTGGCTTGGTATCTGACATAAGCTTATAATTTGACTGGAGGGTTGACTCTTGAATAGGCTAGAAATCTGGTTCTACTGTGGATGGGGTAAACTCTGACGATGGACCACCATTCTTTTTGAAATACCAATTGTTAGGTATTCCCACAACTAGTTGGATCAGGTGGCTGAAATCTAATTCTACTCCTTCTTTAACACAAATAATTAAAACAGACAAGGCTCCATTTTGTCCTCAAAATCTTCTCTCATCTCTAAGGCAGACTCGATATCTTTAAGCTAAGCCTGACATCAAAAAAAAATTTCAAAACCTGGCATTAGTTCATTAGTAATGGGATTCAATTATGGTTCGGAGAATCCATAATAAAGGAAATTTGTTCCTTCTTGAACAAAGTATCCATTCAATGTTTTGAAATAAGGTTTCATGGGCTAGTAAAATATTTCTCCCGTCCTTTTACATTGGGATCTTTGCTTTGCTCTTTCCTCCATTTCCTCCACATCCTCTTAAGTTGGCTTGTAGGCCAGACCAAATAGTGATTGGATTGAAGGATAATCCAAAAATTTTTATTTTCCTTGTTAATTTTTTGACTAATCAATATGTTCTTAAAGCTTTCCTTTTGCTTCTTGAGGATGGCTTCTACAAAGTCTTGCATTTCATGGGATTCAGTAGTTTGAGCCATGGTACCTTAGGAAAATGAAAGAAGGTGAGTCAATCCTTTGAATATGATTGGCATTTTATGACACAAGGCTTTGGACAATTAGTTGCTTTGTCCTATTTTAGGACTGTGGCCAATGCATGTATGTCTAGTTAGAGTATCCATAGATAGTTTTCATTTATGTTTTTACTTTTGGAGAAGGAGAAAAAAAATAGTAAGGTAAGAAAACCAAGGATTTTTGGTGGATCATAGATTTTATTTTAATGCTTCTCTTTTCTATGCCTTTGAAATAAAAAATTGGTGTTGATGTTTTTAGACTCTACCATAAAGGATTTGACCATTAATGGCATGGCTTTTAAGATTTGGGCTCATGTTTTGACGAGGAAAAAATGGATAAGGGGGATGTTCCTTTTGAAGGAGAGGTTAGGCCAGCGAGGCCTCCCCTTATTGTTTGGTATCTGGGTTATTGCAGTTCTTTGATCTTTTGGGATAAGCCAAACTTGTATGGTTTAGGCTCAAGTTTGCTTAAATTTTTATGATTTGGGATAAATAAATGTGTGAAAGTGTTTGATTTAAGGCTATGGCTTAAGGATTTAGAGGAAAGTTTCCTTAAAATTGTGTGAATGAAATGCATGTAATGATGTATATATGCATGAATGAAAACCATTTATTACATTGCATACCACTTATAGGCATGTTATGGCCTTTACATGCAAAAAGGTGATTTGGTCCCATTACACTAGGACAGTGATATACCTAGCCATATGACAAATATTGAATCTGACATGGATCCAACAGTATGTGCATGTCCGTTACACCTCAAAAGGATTGAGGATTCACTATGGGTTGGATGCTTTCACTATCCCCAAACATACCTAACGAAGGTTTTCAGGTGAATGCTACTAGCTATCTAGGGTTTCCTAAAGCTAAAGGGTAAGGAACCCTTATGCATAAGAAAGGAGAAAATCAATTTAAGAGAAAATGGTTTTGGAAAAAGCCAATTAAAATTTTATTTTGAAAATTTTAAAAGTCCCCAGTGGATTACCCAGCTATGAGGCCTCTCCCAAGCATCGATCTGGCCCGCTTGGTGATTAAAAGTTGAAATTCTCTTTTGGTCTTACTCTCACAAGACACTGCCACGTACGGTCTCCAGTCAGTTACGTAAGCACTGGTTTAAAATTTATCTTATATTTGAAAAGATATGTTTTTTATTTAAATGAAACTCTCCTTTTTATTTTGAAAATGGATGACGGCTTTTATTTTGAAAAGTAGAAATTAGAGAGTCTAAACCTTAGGTAATTTGGTTTGGGAAATTTAATTGACCCCATTAAAAATATAACAATTTGTACCCAAAAGACACTGGTCCAAAACCGATCACGATGGATCCCGGGCTAAATTTTCTTAACCGATTTTAACAAAAGATTTTCCCTTGAAATGATTTTAACCTTTTTATATTGAAGAAAGATGTGGTTTTTATGAGTTTATGCCAAAATTAATTATAAATGGCCTTATTATAATGCATGAGCATATAATAACATGACATCGATAAAAGGTAGTACAGAAAATAAATATTATAATTCCTCTAAAATAATAATTTTGAGGGAGCTTCAACTCTAGTCCTTATAGGTATTATGTTAAGAACAAATCCCTAATTAATTAATTAAAAGAAAAAGGTAAATAAACAAAAGCATGATGGTGACCATTGCAAAACTCACCGAATTTGCAATGGATTTAAAAAATATCAAGAAGAAGAAGAAGAAGATGATGATGATGATGATGATGATGATGATGAAGATGAAGATGAAGATGAAGAAGAAGAAGAAGAAGAATGAAAATAATAATAATGAAAATGAAAATAATAAATAATAAATAATAATAAAAAGAAAATCAAAATCAAAATAAAAAGGATCATTGGTTATTTAGATGAGGGCTCGCTGCTTGGAGTAATATTCCGAGTATGCTTACTTATCTCATTTGAATGATAATCAAAGCCATAAGTAGTTTGTACCTTTAACTAAACTAATTTTTAGTTAATTAATTACCAAATAGAAACAAAGGTAGAAAAGAACATGATATCTTGGGTAATCACTTTTTCTTGACAAACAGTTGGAGAGCTTTGCCGCGTCATAATTCCAATTTTGCAGAAAATCCAATGAAATTAATTAATCAGTGGTAAAAAATAATTCATTGCAATGAGAAGAAGATGGAATATTTTAAATAATTTTTAGTCCAAATGTATTTCAGCAGAGTTTTAATATCCAAAATTGGATCCCCCAACAATAGGGGGAGGCTACTATTTAAAGAAGTCGACCTACCCCCTCCAAGTTGAGCACGACACGGTCGTCTGTGAGTATCGCGGCAGGCCACCTGCTTCGCTTCTCAGCTATGCCTACTGCACCAAGCAACATGGCCCTAGCGCAACTGGGCTATTTCAGCCAACAAGATGAAATATGTTATATATTTGACAAAATAAATTCTAAACTATTATTTTTTGTTGTTCATTTAGTTATAAAAATAACATAAAATTCAAGTTCATATAGCAATTAATCTCATCCCATTTTTACTCAATTTTTTTTGTCATTCTTGTAAAATCGCCATAGATAATTAAAAAAATTTCATTCTTAAATAATTAATTACAATCTCTATATATGTATAATCTAATTGGAGTAAAAAAAATTATCAAGAACTTAACATTGAAAATTTAAAATTTCAATTTGAAATTTAAATAATCTAATGAAGTTTTAGCAATTTTTTTTTTACTTTAGCATATTGATTTACCTTTACTATAACCCAATTGTACAAATAAAACTAAGAAAATTTTAGATTTAAATCAAATAGATACTCAAGATTTTTAAAAGAAAAAAATAAATCAAAATAATTCACTTATTAACTATAAACACCTTAATTAACTATTCTTGGTGTCTAGAAATATTATCTTCTTTAAAAATTATCGTTTTTTTTAAATAAAAAAAAAAGTAGAGAAAAGTAAATAAAAGAAATAGTAGAAAGAATGAAAAAAAAAGTGAAAGAACAAAATAATTGGGGGCCAAAATCTATATGTTTTTAAAATATATATATATATATATATATTATATAAGAAAATCCAAAATGACCCCCTCAAGCTTAGCGTAGTTCCGCCTCTGACTATATTAGTTGAGAAAGCAGCATCAGCTTTTAGCTCAATCTTCATCTTTTGTTTCTTTCTTGCCTTGATTCTTCCATTATTCTTCATGGCTATGACATTATTTTAAATTGATGTGTCTTTACCCTTCATCAAACTTTCAGTTTATGAAAAATCCCAACTTCAACATTTTTTTCTTTTATAAAATAACTTTTGAGCTCTAAAACAAGAACCAACAACTCTAATATCACTTGTTACGAGAATCAAAGTTAAAAGCGCAATGATAAGAAAACAAAATGATAACATAAATAAATTTTTATATGGTTCAATATCTTGAGAGGCTTATGTTCACGGTCTCTTTAAGGGATAATTAACTAAATCAATATATTATAATTTGGATGGATAAAATGCAAAAACCATCTTGCAATTTTACTGCAGAGGCAATTCATTTATTAGACAAAAGTCTCAACTCAATTATCGGGGGAAAGCCCCAGTCAAAACCGAAATCTAAATTTGTCAAAACCATCAGAACCTGAAATTTAATTCATATTTTGGTTCAGGTTCTTGATTTTTAAAAATAGTCGAAATAGCAATTTTCAAGGTTTGAAACTGTCGGTTAAATGATTAAATTCGTGTACTTTAATTAGGTTATTGAATTTGTTTTATTTATTTTTTATTTTTAAATTTTAAATTTTTTACTAACCCTATAAATACTACACATATTTCTAATTTTTTCATATTTTTAAATTTTAATTTCTCTATTAAAAACTTCATTGGAGATAAATTAATTTGTAAAAATATTAGTCTTCTCTCTCTGAGAAGTTTTCTTGTCTTTCTTTCTTGCAAGTTTCTTTCTTCTTTTCTGCATGGAGGCTGACAACATATCTGTTGATATGAGCCACCTATCTGTGGATGACAATGACGATGACGGCGACTTTGTCTTTAAACCCGAAGAAATAAACAAGGAAGAAATCGATGATTTCACCCCTGAATTGTGCCTTGTAGGTCATTTTTTAACCGATAAACCGATCAATTTTATGGCCATGAAATTGACATTAGCTTCGCTAATGAGACCGGTTATGGGAATGCTTGTTAAAGAATTGGAAGGGGGTCTGTATACCTTTCAATTTTATCACAAAATTGACCTGGAACGTGTTCTCGACATGTCACCATGGCTGTTCAACAACCAGGTTCTCCTTCTTGAAAAACTTGACGGTTATGCTCATCCTTACGAAGTCCCACTGGATCGCTTGTATATGTGGATTCAGTTTCATGGCTTGAGACCTGGTTATAGGTCTGAGTTTATTCTCCAAAGGCTTGCTAATGGCCTTGGTGTTTTCGTCAAAACCGATCCTGAGAATATGGCAAGGAGAAGGGATTTCTTCAGGGTCTGCATTAAATGGGATATCAATAAACCAGTCCGAGAGAGTCTGAAGCTAAAGAAAGAAGACGACTCAGATTGGTTCTACGTGACTATTCGGTATGAACGGTTGCCCAGTTTTTGCTTTATATGCGAAATTTTAGGACATAGTGATAAATTCTGTCCTCTGCCGGTGTTGAGAGGGGAGGAATTCATGGAGAGAAAGTTCGGACCCCATTTACGTGCAAATCAAAGAAAGATGCAGATTCCAGCAGGCTCAAAATGGTTGCGTGATGGTGATTTTTTTAAAGCTGATGCGGCGGAGACGATGAGCGACACGGGTGGCGGGAGTGCTCGGAAAGACAATTTTGGAAAGAATCCCAATGGGGATATGAATGCGAACAATCCGCCTGTTGTCTCTCGTGGTAGAGAAACTGTAGGCTGTAATAATGGCGAGTCAGCAGGGCAAAACTCGGGAAAGTCTATTAATGTGGGAATTTCTAAGTCAACTCCCACAGAAGGTGTTCTTCTTATGGACCCAAAGAGGAGGAGAGTGGGCCAGGAGGAAGATAGTAACAAGGCCCAGGATGATGACATGGGTTTGGACATGGGTAATGGGCTAGAAAATGGATCTACTACAGAATCAAAAAACAGACCAGCGGCGGGATCTGGAAACCAGACCCGCCGACCACAATGAGTCTCCTAAGTTGGAACTGTCGCGGTTTGGGCAATACCAAGGCAGTTCAAAATTTACTTCAAATTGCTCGTGATAAGCATCCGAATTTTATTTTTTTAATTGAAACTCTTTGTAACGAAGCTCGTATTAATGAAATTAAAAGTTTATTGGGCTATGAGGAATGTTTTTGTATTGAAAATGTGGGTCATAGTGGTGGTTTGGCAATGCTTTGGAAAGGTGTCTCTAAAGTTAATTTGTTGGGTTCCTCGAGCCACTTCATAGACTTGGAAGTTAGGATGCCAGACTTGGACCCTTGGCGGCTTACTGTTTTTTATGGCCACCCAAACAGGAACAGAAGACATGAAACGTGGGAGCTTCTAAGTGCTTTGAAAGTTGTTTCTTCTCTTCCTTGGATTTGTATGGGTGATTTCAATGATATCTTATTTAACTATGAAAAAAGGGGAGGTCTTCCTCAACCTGGGTACCTGTTAAATGGGTTTCAAAATGCAGTCCATAATGCTGGGCTTTTTGACTTTAAACTGGATGGCTACTCTTTCACTTGGGATAACGGTAGAGGTTGGTGCCGATTTCACTGAAGAAAAATTAGATCGCATCCTTGTTTCTGATTCTTGGTATCAGAGGTTTAACCTTTCGAAAGGCATGGTTCTTGATTTATCTACGTCAGACCACCTTCCATTATTCCTCCAACTGAAAATTTTCGTTCCTAGCCATAATGTCCATCTCTTTCGCTTCGAGAATCATTGGATTAGGGAACCCGCTTGTCGTCAGATGGTCCAAGATTGTTGGAATAATTGTTCTGAGGCCAATTTCTTAGACAAATTGGAGACTTGTCAGGCGATGCTCAAAGATTGGGGGGAGAATTACCGACATTGTTTTAAAGCTGCCCTTAAAGACTATCAGAGGCAACTGAGATTGCTAAGAGGAAGGCGTTCCGGTGATGACCGTCGGACCTATTTGCGGGTTAAGGAGAGATTGGGGGAAATTTACATTCAAAGAGAGCTTTTTTGGAAGCAAAGAGCCAAAGATCTCTGGTTACAATATGGCAACAAGAATACCCGTTACTTCCACGTTAGAGCTTCTGCTCGGCAAAAAAAGAACAAAATTGAGAAGCTGCAAGACGAGAATGGGGATTGGAAAACCTGGGATTCTGGGCTTGATAAGGTAATCTCTGACTACTTCAAATCCCTTTATACATCTGAAGCTTGTGATCCTAATCATATTCTCAACTGTATCCCTCGTTGTGTTACGGATGATGACAACAATGAGCTTTTAGCTGATTTTACGGCTGAGGAAGTCAAGCAAGCTGTTTTCTCGATGGGGGGAGACAAATCTCCAGGTATTGATGGACTCAATCCGGGTTTCTACCAGTATTTTTGGAACATCATCGGCACTGATGTAACCCGCTACTGCATTGACTGTGCCAACTCTGGTATGTTTCCTTCTAATCTTAATGATACTTTGTTGATTCTTATTCCTAAAAAGCAGGTTCCCATATCCATGATGGACCTTCGTCCTATAGCTCTCTGCCAAGTTCTGTACAAGATTCTATCAAAGATGTATGCGAACAAACTTAAATGTGTTTTGCCCAAAGTAATCTCCCCCACGCAAAGCGCTTTTGTTGCTGGGAGACATATTCAAGACAATTCTATTATCGCATATGAGACTATCCACTACTTGAAGGCTCGTAGATGTGGGAAGACTGGTTTTGCTGCGCTTAAAATTGACATTAGCAAAGCTTTTGACAGATTATAATGGGGTTTCTTGAAAGCGATTATGGGGAAGATGGAATTTAGGGAGAAATGGATTGATCAAATCTTATACTGTGTCTCCTCTGTCTCTTTTAAAGTCCTTCACCAAGGTAATTTGATTGGCCCGATTATTCCTAAGAGGGGATTGAGACAAGGGGATCCATTAAGCCCATACTTATTCATCATATGTGCTGAAGCTCTCTCAAAATTAATCCAATGCAAAGAGAATGCAGGTGATATTCATGGTATCCAGATTGTACGTGGAGCCCCTTCAGTATCGCACCTGTTCTTTGCTGATGATAGTGTTCTGTTCTTTAAGGCTAATCTTAAGGAGGCACAAATCTTGAAAACGGTTCTCCATGATTATGAGTTAGCATCTGGGCAGGCCATTAACTTCTCAAAATCTCTTATTTATTTCAGCCCGAATACGGATAATGGTGTAAGATCAAGCATTTGTTCTCTCCTGGGCATAACTGAACATGACGATCTTGGTGCTTATTTGGGACTCCCAACGTCCATTGGGAGGAATAAAAAAGAAGTTTTTGGCTACATTAAAGATCGAGTTTGGAAGCGGCTTAATTCTTGGAAGAATAAAAAACTTTCAAGAGCTGGTAAAGAAGTTCTTCTCAAGACCGTTTTACAAGCTATTCCTAACTACATCATGATGCTTTTTCTCTTCCCTAAAACTCTTTGTGACGAGTTAGAAAAAATTATGTGTCGCTTTTGGTGGGGATCTTCAGATACTAATCATAGTATCCATTGGATGTGTTGGGACCGTTTATGCAAGGATAAGGAAGCGGGTGGCTTAGCGTTCAAACACCTTCGGGATTTTAACATCGCTCTCCTTGGTCGTATTGGTTGGAAACTTGTCAAAGAACCGGACTCTATTGTTTCAAGACTATTAAAGGCTAGATACTATGCAAACTTCGATTTTTTGACTGCTCCTTTAGGTGGCAACCCCAGCTACATGTGGAGAAGCATCAGAGAAAGTCAATTGATTATTAAGCAAGGAGTTTGTTGGAAAGTGGGGAATGGGAGTAGTATCTCAATTTGGACTGACCCTTGGCTTCGGGGAGCCGATAATCCTTTTATCTCTACCATTTTTGATCCATCTGTGGGTGTTTATTATGTTAATGATTTGATTAGCAATGGCAGGTGGAATGTGCAATGTATTCAACGGATTTTTAATCAGCGTGATGCTGATTTGATTGTTAGAATCCCTCTTATTAATGGTGCAAAGGATGAGCTGATTTGGAGATTTGAAGATCATGGCCGTTATACAGTCAAGACTGCTTACAAAGCTCTTGTTAAAGATCGTACTGGCAGGGCTACCACTGAGATGAGGAAGATCTGGACCAAGCTTTGGAAACTCATTGCACCTCCACAAGTCACCAACTTCATTTGGCGAGCTTGTAATAATGTGTTACCAACTCGAAGTCAGCTTAGGCAGCGACGAGTTGAAGTTATTGATATTTGCCCTCTTTGCAGCAGGGGAGGTGAATCTTTATTTCACTTAATCGTTAACTGCCCCTTTTCCAAGAATGTTTGGCGAGCTTCTGCATTCGGTTGGTTCTCTCCGATTGTGGAATCTTTTCCTCAGTGGCTTGGACGTATTTTTGATCTCTTTAATAAAATGGATACTGCTAGAGCCTTGACTATTTGCATGTTTATTTGGATGGCTCGAAATGATATTGTTTGGTCCCACCGTTCTTGCTCCCCTTTGGCAGTTGTTCTTAAAGCCATGAATTTCTTTGATGATTGGGATAAAGCTAAAACAGGTACTGCTTTTTCTAGATGCACTGATATTGCTGTTGTTGGTTGGCAAAAACCTGACTCTGGTTGGGTAAAAATCAATGTGGATGCAGCGATTTTTTCTGATGGTGATGGCATTGGTTTTGGCTGTGTGGCAAGAGACAGTGATGCTCGGCCGTTGGGGATTATTAATGGTCGTCTGGAGGCCTGTTTCAGACCAGCTGAGGCCGAAGCTATGGCCATCAAAGAGGCTCTTAGCTGGATAGAAGGTAAAGGCTGGAACCATATCATTATCGAATCTGACAATCTTATGGTGATTTCGGCTTTGAGTGCTGGTAGTGCTAAGTTTGCTGGTTCTATTTTAGGGGACATTTTCAACTGTATTTTTCATTCTCTCTCACAATTTCTTGGTGAGATTAAGTTCAGTCATGTGTGTCGTTCGTCAAACTCCGTAGCCCATGGTTTAGCTCAGGCTTCGCGGTTGTTGTCGAATGTGGGGGAGTGGTCTATAAACTACCCCCAGTATGTATTAACTCTTTTGAATTTTGATCATTAATAAAGTTTAGGTGGTGCCGTCCACTTTCGTCAAAAAAAAAAATTTTAATTTCTCTTATTTTTCTCTTTATTCTTTAATCTATATAAATAACTTAAATTTTTTCATAACTTAAATTTTTTAAGTTGCTTATGTGTTCTTTTTATTATTTTTTTAGTAATTCAATATTTTATTTTTTATTAATCATAATTTAAAATATTTTTTATAATTTTTTAATTAAAATCATATATAAACTGTTTTTTAAATTATTTCAAACTATTTTAAACAGTTATAAACTGCTTTGAAACTCTCTTCGAACTCTTTTCTTAATTACTGTCTTTTAAATTGCCTTCAAATTTAAATTGACGATTACTAAACTATTTTTAAATTATTTTATAAAATATTTGATTAATTTAAAAAAAAAATTTAAACCGAAATCAATAGTTTCTAGATTATGGCCATGTCTACAACCACTTGGAATCCAAGTGTCAAAAAAAAATTGACAATTCATTTTTTCTGTAGAAAAAATGACGTTTAAGTAGAAAAGTTTTAGTTTAAATAAAAAAAAAAAAAGAATTCCATTTATTGTATTATTCAACTAATTTGGATATGAAAAATAGTCTTGCCTACTAAGTTGGACTAAGCCTTCTGAAACTAGAGTCATACTAGGAGTCAAGTCTAAGTTTATTGCATTATTCTTTTCAGGATATTATCAATTCCATTTATTCTGTTATTTATTGAAATCACTACATTATTCATACAATTTTTTTTTTCATATTAAAAGAAGTCTAAGTTTTTATTATGACTTCAATCTTTATAAAAGAAAAAAAAAATTGGACCACTTTGACATCTTTTTTCATATATTTATTCTAAACTTAATTAAAACAAATATTGTGGGAAATATTTTTTTCCATGTTATATTAAAGTTCATAAGTTAATATTCTAAAATTTTGGAAGATTAAGACGCAAAAATAAAAGAAAATATTGACTGCATAAAAAAATAAAGAAATTTATGAAGGAAGGAAAGGTTTAGTAGCTTTATTATGAGTTCACTAAATTTACTGCAAATCACCAAAACATTAATTGCATAATTCGAAGTACAAAGCCATACAAATCAACCCAACTCCATGCACATACATTTTATTACCAGCAGGCCAAAACTAATTTTGGCTATATATGAAAGAAAAACAAACAAAACAAAACACTAATAATGTTTAGTTGACAATATTAGGATTTGCCAAGAGGTAAGCTTCCACAGCTTTTAACAATTGCATTGCCTGATCTTCAATCTCTTTGGCTTTGTCAGCATCAATCTTACTATCACCTTTTGGATAATATTTGATTGTACATTTGGTGACGGATCCTCCATTTGAAGAAGCAACTGTTTTAGTCTCATAACTAACTTTTTCAACCCCATCCAACCATGGTTCTCCTTCTATTGCTGTATAGTTATATATCAGTTTCTCTTCATCTACTACGTCTATCTTGTTTTTCACATATTTACCTTCCAAATCTGCATTCACCATATAGATATATTTATTTATTAAAAATTCATCACTTTTTTATATTGAAAAATAAAAATAAAATAAAATAAAGAAATTAAAGTAAACGAACCTCCAGCAAAGTTTGTCTTTTTAATGCTTCCAGCCCTTCCATCTCCTTGAAGGATCTCAATATTCTTAATGGCTTGAGGCAAAATCTTTGGGAGATACTTTTCATTTTCAAGGAAAAAAACTTTGAATAACTGAACTGGGGGAATTGCAGCAGCTACATCATTCTCATGAATTAAAATGCCCATTTTAATTAATTTTATATTAAAAAAAGCCTTTGCAAAAATATCAAAATATATTTTATTTTTGGTGTTGTGTGAAAAATGCAAAAGCTGAAGAAGGTATTTATAGATGAAATAAGCTTTAAGGCTTTGTTTGAAAATAGTGTTAATCAATTCTAGAATGATCGAAAAAGATTTGAGCTCAAGAGGTCAAAAAATACACACATATTTCTTCTAGATAGACGTCCACTTTGACCATTACTATCATATTATATAATAAAAATTTCAAGTGTTAATCTTTTCGTTATCTTATTTCTTGTAAGAATGTGTGAGGTACGTGGAGAGTAATTATAATAGAGTCTTTCATTTACATATATGTTCATAAAATTGAATTTCTCGTTCAAAGTAATAATTTTTTTTTTAGCATTACAACACGGGGGAATAAAATTGAACGAGAATCTATTTAAATTAGATGTTAGACTATGTATTAACGTGCAATAATTTTCATCATTTTAATAAATTATTAAATGGATAATTATTTCAATTGTATAAACCACAAATTATCACAATATTATAAACCAAAGAAAAAATAATAATTAAAAAATAAAAGGAATTAATTTTGTTAAGATAATGCTATTTTCAAATTCTAAGCCACTAAAAATAGAGTCATTTTCAATTACAAATAACAAAAACTTGACCAAATTATCTTTATTTTGCCCTATTTTATATAATTTTATTGTGAAGCTAGCTCTTTCTCTCTTTTTGTCTTGGGTATCTTTTTTTTTTTTTTTTTGGTCTAGTTTCACATTTAAAATTTTCTTTTTTAAATTACAAACTATCACGCGATAATGATTTCTAGGTCACAAAAATATTCAGCTCTATTTATATTATACATATTATATATAGCAATATATATATATATATATATATATATTATATACTATAATATAATATATTATTATATTATATATGTTATGTTTTAATTATTTATACATATTGAATAAATTTAATTTGATATATTTTATCTTATTATATTTTTAAAATTTTATTGTAAATAATTATTAGATTATTATCTTATTAAGTGTATAATTATTATATATTATTAACTTTTTTTATTATTAAATTTTAATTTTAAAAAATAAAAATATATGTATATAAATTCTCTATTCTCCATCCTCATTCCGTTGTCATCCTTATTTGAAGATGCATATTTTTAGAAAAATTTATTTGGCTTGCTGAAAGGAACTCAGTAAATAAAATATTATTTTTAATCTTGATGATAATAATTTTATAAAAATTAAATAAATTATTAAATAAGATAAATCATAGAAAATTAATATATAACTAAAAAGTTGAGTTATCATACATTTATTGAAATAATAAGGGATGATAGTAAACTAAAAAAAAATCACATGGATAAAAAAAAAGAGGAATTACATATACTAATTTTAAAGTTTCATCTTCATTTATATTGGGTTTAATACATCATTTGCCCCTTGAACTATGCAACTTTAGTCATTTTACCCCTTCAACTATTTGATTAACCACTTTGCCCCTTATACTTATACTTTCCATAACAAATTAACCCTCGTACGCATATGTGGCAAAATGCGTGATGTCCATTTCTATAGCGCGCGTGAATAGATATTTTAATGTTGATGTGAAAACAAAATGACCAATATACCCTTGTCAAACACAGACAAATCTTCCCAAACGTCTTCCTGAAGATCAGACTTCTTTTTTCCCCCAAATTTGACGTGAAGAACTAAAAATCCTAATTATCTTACTTTCAATAATCAAAATGGTAATTGTTGATAGAATTACAATATGCTACTAATTCTCTCTCTCAAATCAACTCCGCCCAGAGTGAGTTCACATATCCTAATTGCTATTGTGAAAAGGCAACAGTTTTGAAAATGTCAACTACTCATGCCAATCCAGGAAGAAGATTTTTTGGGTGTAAGAAGACAATTAAAAGCTAACTTACTTCATCCTATCAATATTCAACTAATCTTTGTTTCAACAAAGGACATAACATATAGTCATCATATTCTACGCACTAAATTCATTTGACAACTGATATTTGACATTTACACAACACATAATAATTCATTCTTCAACTTTATTATTTTTTTGTAATTAAGTCAATTTTAATTCAAAAAAGAATTTTTGTACAAATATTAACAACTTGCACACACAAAACCACCAGCAAATACCTCCACCCTAACATACCATTTCTCAACAGTACTTCAAATTGCAATAGCAAAATATCACAACCATACCAGATCCATTCCACTTACAACAATTCAGCAAACTAGCAAAAAAGCATCACAACCATACCAGTTCAACAAAAACACCTTAAGCCCTTGCTATGCACAATTCAGTAAAAGGTAACATGAACAATAATATGTAGCCAAACTCTACAAACAGCAGAACCACACTCATCACAGCCATTCCTCACTAGTCCCAACAACCTATGCTACTGCATTAGCTAACAAATAACACTTCTCTACGCCTACAACCAACACAATTTTTATACCTATAGGATATTTTTTAAAAAAATAAAAAAGTAATGTCTAATGTAATTAAAAAAAATCATAGATCGAGTTGTGCTTCAGAGCAATGAGATAATGGTCATAAGGTGCACATACTAATGACTAAATGCAAAGAAAAAAATGATACAGCTTAATTATGCAAACAAAAAATTATTAATGATAGTTAATCATTTTATTAGAGCAAAAAGAATGGAGAGATTAGCAACCACTGTGACTTGTAGTGCAACACAATCATATAGGATCAAAATAACGTATTCCACAATTCACTAGGGATTCAAATAATTGATTGTAATACTCAAAAGCTAGTGATTTAAATAATATATAAAATTTTGTTAAAATATATGAGAAAAAAATTCTCAATGCAATTAATACAAACTAATTAATATAAAAATAGTTTTTAAATTTTAACAGTTAAATTTTAACATTGACATCAATATAATATCAAAGTGGAATTAATTCTTATATTATTATCTTATAAGCTTCAATGAGATTGTAAGGACTTTTTCCAGTAATTAATTAAAACACAAAATTTCCTCTTTTCTTTGTTTGTGATGCAAATAATAATAATGATTACTTAATTAGCTAGAGATCAAAATTAATTTTCCTATTGATCAGAATAGGTGAACTTAATTATAGAAAATATTTCTTAATTTTTGTGTCAAAATTAAACAAGATACTTAGAGATACAAAGAGAATAGTTGGTTTTAGTTTCAAATTTTGGGTATTTTTCAAGTTCTATATTATAATAAAGAAAAATATAGGTATATTTGTGATTGTAAATTAATAAATTTTTCTTTATATATGATTCAATAACTGAGAGAGAGGCCTGCAAGATCAAGGATGCTTATACTTGTAGTTAGCAATTTCTTATGCTTCTAAGCTATCAGCAAAATCTTTTGATGTGGTTATTTTTACATTTTAATTTTTATTACTTATTATACATATATAATTTCAAAAAGACATAAAGTTTCTAAAATTTTCCAATGTCCATTGAAAGTAGATTTTAAATTCCCGTCACCTTTCAAATTCACTATTATAAAATTCCCTTTCGTAGTTGTTTAATTAATAGCCTTCTATTCATAATCAAATTAACCAAATTAAATTAAATCCTATGCACAATAGCTTTGTTGACAAAGAGCTAAGCTACATATTCCTTCCAACCTATATGGTTATTTACTTATTCTTAAAAGTAATAAATTAAGCATATGTTATGTGAGATGTCTCGAATTCAACATAAACATGTTAAATTTGCTTCCCAAATAATATACACAACCTAAAAGAATAATAAAAAATAGATGACGTAGGCATTCAAAAATTAAATTAGAAATACAAAAGCAGCTTCAATTAAGGCATAAAATTACAAAATCGCATTACATGCAGGTCATCAAATTGTTGCTTGAACAAACCATTCTAAAACTTCCCATGACAATAATCAAAACAAAAGTAGATAAAGAAGGATGCAAAATTAAAGGCAGGGTTCCAAATTAAATCACAATATTGAATTGAATCGATAATGAACAAAGTTAATCTATAAAGAGTATCAAGAAAACAATTTTAACATCCTAAAATCATAGAATAGAATAGCAAGATAATAATTTAACACGTCATGGCTCAAAATATGTATGGTTGCTAAGAAATGAACATAAATAAAATTACTCAAATCTGCAAGGAAAAATATCCAAACTGTGAAAAGCTTTCACACAACTTTCTCAGTAACCAAACAACATACTGGAGAAGAAAATAATGTCAACTCTAAAATTACCTGGATGCCGAACTTCAAATGTTAAAGGCAGATGTCTCTCTATGGAGGTTTTTAGGATTTTTGAAATAGATAAGCAAACAAAAATGATGAATCTGTTCAATTTTTTTTTAACAAAAATTGGGTTTTGTAAATCTTTTATCTTGATCCGTTAATTGTCTTGACTCATTAATTCAAATAAACTGAAAATAGAGATTGCTCTATTCTTATGGGGTTTGCGTGTTGTGGTGCTGAGAACAAAAGGTGGGAGAGAGAGAGAGAGCTTAGTTTTCAAATTTTTGAGAGGGTGAATACTGTGTTATCTGTAATCAGCAAAAAGATATTCTTTAAAATCCTTTTTCATTTGGGAATTGAACTTTATAATTTAATTTTTTGAGATAACTTTATAATTTAATTTTTTTGAGCAATGCTTTATAATTTAATTTAATTTTTCAAAATTTGTAATATTTATATGTTATTTGTATTAATTTTTAATTTGTTAATAAATAAGGATGCTAATTTTTTTTTTTTGTTTATGCTAGCTTTTATTCAAGTTCTTTTTAGTTTTTTTAAGTCTCATTTTATTAAATCCAAAATTTTACTCATATATATATATATATATTAGAAAAAAGAAAAATTATAACTATTGAATAATTGAATTAAAAATAACAATCTTATTTTTACATTTAACATAATATCATGTTAAAGTTTCTAATAAATTATATTTTCAAAAGAAATAATTTACTCTCTTTGTTTGAAATTCTTTTTCTTATGAGTTAATATTTAAAATAGCTTTGAAAAATAGTAATTATTAACTGAAAAATAAAAATAATATTTTTTGATATAAATGAACGGTTTTGAAAGTTAAAATAATCCAAGATTAGTTAAAATAAAAAATTATAGAACATAAAAATTTAGTATTTTTAATATAAAATAAGTCTCATAATTAATTTGAAAAAGTTACAGTAAACAATGCATCAATTTAAGTTTTTGTCACTCCAAACAGATTCGATCATGTTAACTTACATCATCCACATCAAATATCAATTCATAATTCCATATTCCATTATAAATTACTGATTTAGCAATTTATTTGTCATTACTTTTATACTATATTACTCATTTAGTATATATTAGTTCATCATACTTTTATAGTATTAGTAATTAAACAATGTGTAATTTATCAAAAAAAAAAAGAGTAAGTAAACAACCATTAATTTTTGTAATTTGAATCTTATAATGATTGAGAATTGTAATTTAATAAAACGACCACACTTACTAAATAATTATTTATGATAAGTATCATATAATTTAATTAAATAAATTAAAAATTCAATATTTATGTAATTTTCAAATTTTCATTATTAATTCGAAAAAATAATAAAACATTATAGAAAATATTCAAATATTGTAGTTATCCTATATAAGGTGTAAAATTTTTTCAATTATTATATTTTAATGCAAACATATTATTTTACATATATATAATCGTAAAAAATCTAATTTTATATATATTATGGTGAAAAATGATACTAGAAATTCCAATTTAATTAATAGCGAATGATACCAATTTGAAGAAAACTTCGCAATGGCTAAAAATCTAATGCAAATTTATATTTTATTTTTTTAAAAAAATTATAATGAAAAAGTGTCATTAGCAAGTTTGAAACGAATATGAATAACTAAATCTATTGCAAAAATTAGTGATGAATGTTCATTTATCATAACGATATATGATTTAATTATAAAATAATATTGTCACTTTTTTAATTAATAAATTAGTGACAGTGAATGATATTATTATTGTAAATTGCAATCTCATTAATAAACATTATATTATTGTTTAAATATTTTTTATCAATATTTTTGAAATAATTTGTTTGCCTCCAAATATAATTGTGATGAATTTATATATTGCTATGATATATGATTATTAGTGATAAAAAAATATTTTATCACTTTTTAATCAATAAATTTGTGAATTAAATAATATTATCACTGTAAATTATAATTCTGTAACAACAAAAAACGTCAACAAAAAAATACTATAATATCATTTAAACATTTTCCACCAATATATTTTTGAAAGAAATTTTTATCTTCAAATGCAATTATAATGAAATTATGTATCATTATGATATATTATAATTAGTGACAAAAAAATTATCATTTTTCTAATAAAACAAATTAGTGATCGTAAATGATATTATCACTGTAACTACAATACTGTGACATCAAAAAATCATAGCTAAATAATATTTTATTATTATTTAAATATTTTTCACAAATATATTTTCAGTAGAAAGTTGTTATCTCCAATATAATTATGACAAATTTATGTATTGTCACAATATGTGACTATTAGTGTCAAACTGATATTGTAACTTTTTTAATTAACAAATTAATGATGATAAAAAATTACAATTACATGAAAACAGACATTTCAAGGAATGAATATTATATCATCATTTAAATATTTTCCACCAATATATATTTTGAATAAAATTTTCCCTCCAATTGCAATTGTGATGATTATGTATTGTTATGATATATGTTTATTAGTAACAAAAAAATATTATCAATTTTCTAATCAATGAATTTGTAACAATAAATAATATTGTTACTGTAAATTAGAATGAATACAGTATCATCATTTAAATATTTTCCACTAATATATTTTCAAAAAAAAAATTATCTCTAAATGAAATTATGATAAATAAATCGTCACGATACAATTATTAGTTACAAAAAGAAAATGTCACTTTTTTAATTAACAGATTAGTGACAGTAAATGATATTATCATCGTAAATATAATTTCTTAACATAAAAAAATCGTAGCTAATGAATATTATATCGTTATTTAAATATTTTCCACAAATATATTTTCGAAAGGAATTTTTTACCTTCAAATACAATTGTGACGAATTTATATATAGTCACGATATATGATTATTTGTGTAATACCCTTATATTCCATATATGTATAATACACACACTCCATATGTATAAAATATGTATACAGAATATAAGAATGTCATATATATTTTTTTTCATTAAAAAACTTCCAGCATTCTAAAATAATTATTTAGAACACATTATATATATATATAAGATAAAAAAAAATATTTCTCAGTATTTTAAATATAAAAAGACACATTTTAAAAAAAATCTCTGAAAAAATTCGCCAGAGTTTTATTTATATTTTGAATATTTTCAGAATTTTAATTTACTCATCCTGCATTTAAAATACACTACCAAATATTCATTCAACACATTCATTTCTCCAAAATCTCCAACATAACCACATAATATATAAGTGTTTGTATATATATATATATATATCAATGCATATAATTCATCTCTCAAATTTTAAACATTTAAAAACTAAACATCCTTTTATAATTTACATCATATACCTATAATAAACATAATATTCATATTTAAGTAAATTTCACAAAGTTTAAAATATATACATGAGATGCAGATGGCTCTGGTCTGTGGCAGCTCGATAAACTCCAAAATTAAACAATTATAATCTAGACCTGGTGTGGTCTAGCAGCACTCTCTGAATCAGCTCTATCACCTACGCGGTGCAATTTAATCGCGCTAAGCATAATGCTTAGTGGTACATACTTTGGTATAATAAATAAATCGCATAACACATACAATGCCATAAATGCATTATAATGAAAATGTCAGAAAATTTATTTCTTTTTGCATATATCAACAATACATCAATCATCCACATGCATTATGCCCAAAAATTGTTATATATTAGTCTAGTTTCAAAAATATTATTATGGGCTAACTCAATCATCTGTGGCACCAGCATGTCTCATCCGAAGACGTATAAAATCTGTAACACTAACGTGTCTCACCTAAAAGCGTAATAATATCTATGACACTGGTGTGTCTCACCCCAGGGTATAATAATAACTGTGACACTAGCATGTCTCACCAATGGCGTAATAATACCAAACAACAACATTCTGAAACTAGACCTTATATAAGGTGCCATGCAATTATATTTTTATAATTTCCACTTTTCACTTTCTTTTTCATATTTTCAATGTATCTTTAACATTATTATCATATACAATGCAAATGTTACTCATTTCCACATGTTAGTGCACAATTTGCATTTTTCACATTTTGCACACACATTCCATTTAGCCATTCTCAAATGGCTTATCATGTAATAATCATCACAAAACAAGCATTGTTATTCCAAACAATGCCGCACACACACATTCATAAATATCAAGCAACATAACACATTCAACATAACCAATGTGTCACACTAAAAATCAATGCAACCAAATACTAACCTCAATTAAGCTACAAATGGAGTTAAAACTCTACTCCACTTCTAAAATCTTCTAATGTCCTTCACTACTAGTTTGGTGAAATTACAACCTACTCAAAACCTATTGAAAATGTGAATGTAAATAATCAATTAGTATCACATTTCTAGGTGTTTAAAGTATAAAACATAAATTTAGGCACATTCCTTCAAAAACACTAATATGTGACCTAACACACTCCAACTTTCAAACTTCACTCTAATCAATCCCAATTTTATTCTAAAGTTTAAATATTTCATAAACATCATATTTTAACACATTCCAAGCATTAAATTATAATATACCACTTTTCCATCAAAATTCCAATTTTTTTCCTAAGCCTCTTTGATTTTGGTTTTTCATTCTAACCAATTCTAAACGGTAATTTGAGCTCATTTATATTATTAACAACACAAAATAACACAATTCAAATCATAAAACCAAATGTACCATCACTTTTTGCTAAAACCCTAACTTTCATACTACCTCTTCCAAACTCTAACTAAACCTTATCAAATCCAATATTTAACCATAAAATCTTTACTTACTCATCAAAATAACATCCTACATATCCATTTCAACAATTATAACATACACTTTCAAAAATCCAATTCATACATATTCATATTCAAAGAAAGTTTAATAAAATTCAAAGAATCCTTACCTATTACTTGAAAATCCTTCAATATCACCTTTAATCCTTAAGAACTTGATAAAATTTTGAGAATTTGAAAGAAGAAAATCCTTCCCTAGCCACCATGAAATTCGTCCAAAATGAGAGAGGAAGAAGAAGGTGATAATTTTTTTATATATTTCTCACTTTCCTAAAATACCCCTCACTTATATATATATTTACTAAATAATTAACTATTAAAATAATGTGATATATTTTTTTCTATCAATAATTATCTTAATTTTAATTTAAATTAATTATATTTAATTTATTTATTATAATTTGTTTTAATTTTTTTAACTTTTAATCTAACTTTGTCTTTTTCTAAACATATATATGTTAGGTAGATATCATGTATATATTATGTATCCCATGTATATGTTAGGTAGATATCATGTGTATATTATGTGTCCAATGTATTTTCTTTATATCTTACATATACATTTTATATTTTCATACTTTCAGCACTTTATTTAACCTTTTAAATTATTTATTTAATTTATTTATTATTTTTTTATTTTAATATTTTTATAAATTTATGGATGTTATAACTATCTCCCCTTTAAGTAATTTCATCCTTGAAATTACCTAATATCAATTCTGAAAAAGTTGGGGATACTAACTCTGCATAATTTGCTCACTCTCTCAGGTCCCCTCCTCTATAGAATGATTCCTCCATAACACTTTAACCAATGGCATATTTTTATTTCTTAATTCTTTTACATCTCGTGCCAAAATTTCTACTGGTTCCTCTTCGTAAGTTAGATCTGGATTCACATCAATCGACTCCACTGATAAGACATGAGATGGATCCGATCTATACCTCCGAAGCTTAGAGACATGGAAGACATTATGAATCTTTTCCAATTTAGGTGGCAAAGCCAATCTATATGCCAATGGTCCTACTCTCTCCAGTATCTCATACGACCTAATGAATCGATGACTTAACTTTCATTTCCAATCAAATCTCAAAATCCTCTTCCATGGAGATACCTTCAAGAACACCTTATCTCCCACACTGAACTCTATATCTTTTCTCTTCAAATCTGAGTAAGATTTTTATCGATCTGAAGCTGCTTTCAATCTATCTCGAATTACCTAAACATTTTCTTCTGTTTTCTTAATCAAATCAGGACCTACTAGCTTGCATTCTCCAACCTCGTTCTAACACAATGGTGTCCTGCACTTTCTACCATACAAGGCCTCATAGTGAAATTTTTCAGATATTTTTATATAAATTAATAAAGTTATATTTTAATTATATTCATTTAATTGTTATATGTATACATTTAAATTCTTAGTATATTTATATCTTTTAAATTATAATTATTTTTAGCAGTAAATATGAGGGTTCCTACAATTAGTTACTGCATCACTCATATATTCTATATATGTATTGTATGCATACGAGGCATATATATATTATATATATAGGGTATAAGGGTGTTACAGGGTAGGTTTAAGATTGAAAACCAAGTAGATTTTGAGATTTGACAAAACAGAGTAGGTTTTGAGTTTTGATTAAATCAGGTAGGTTCAAGATTGAAAACCGGGTAGGTGTAGGATTGAAAACCAAGCAGGTTTTAAGATTTGACTAAACTGGGTAGGTTTAGGATTAAAAATTAATTAGTTTTAAGATTGATTAAATCGGGTCGGTGTAGGTTTAAATTGAAAAAATTGATTAAACTAGGTATATTTATGTTTAATTTGGAAAAGATTAATTGATAGGCTTTGGTATCTTTAAAAAATAATTTTGAGTTTAATTTAGGGTCCATTTCAAGCTTTTAGCTTCAATTTAAGGGCTAAATTATAGTCCTTAAAGTCCATGATTAAGTTTCATTTAGATTCAAAGGATGGGCCTAAAAGTCCATAATTAAGTCAAAATATTTTAAAGAACAAAGGATCAAAGTTTAGAGTTTTACCTTTTTGGGTGCCTTTGGTGGTGGTGGTTTAAGTATGGTATTAGACTGTCACTCCATAATTTTTGGGGATTAGTTGCTAAGGGAGCAATTAACTTGAGGATGTTTAAGGAAAACAAACCACAAGTATGGACTAAGCACCCAAACTTATTAAGGAAATAAGTTTTGGTCGGTTCGTACTAAGAAAGATTAAACCTTTCACTTTTAAGAAGAAAAGTGGGAGAAGAGATTAAACAACTAGCAATTAGGTTTTTTTGGTGAGTGGGATGATGAAAAATGAGATTTGAAGGCCTATTTATAGAGTTTTAAAGGGTTAAAATTGGAAAAAAAAAAAAAAGAAGGAAAAGTCTATTTTGGGCACTGCAGTAGAAAATTGGCCTACTGTGGCTGTAAAACAGTTGTGTAGCAGAAAAATGGTCTCGTACGGTAGCTAGTGTTGCCACAAGGTTGTCTACTACTGTTGTTGGGCAAGAACCCATCGAGGTAGCGAATCTTGACCGGCCTAATTTCACACAAAACACTTTTGAAGGCTCGTTCTCCTTCATCTGATCTGTTTTTAGTATTTTTGATGCATTGGAATCATAGCAAACTGAATTTTAATATAATGATAAAAAATAAATTAAAGATTTCCAATTCAAATGATTCCAACAATTGCATTAGATTCATGGTCACATTAGCTTTCATTTAGAATTAATAATTGAGTGTTTCCCTTAGGAGCAAAATTAGGGATTCACATAAGTATGATGATGTTGTTTTTAAATATTTGAATTAATATTTTCACTATGTTAAAAGAATTTAAATGAAATTTTAACTACAGGAGGCTAATTTGAGTCGACCATTGACTAGCTACGAGCTCTTCCTCTATAAGCACATGAAAGGTCACAATGGTCAAACTTTTGTTGATCACCGGTCTCAAGATATAAATTAAGTAAATGTAATTTTTTATTTTAGATTAGTTAAGTATATCTAAAAATTAAACTTAAACTAATTTATTAATATTGCAGTATCGATTCATTACATCCCAGAAGGAGGCATCTCAGTTTGATACCTCGATCAATGAGTCCAGCCTATTTCTATTCACAATTGATCGAAAGAAGAAGAAGGTTTATGGACTCGAGTCTCAGTATGTTAACACAGCTTCATCCTCATAATCTTCCAGTTCATCTACCTTATGGTAGGATATCAAACAACTGAAGGTTGTCTTAGCTGAGCAGGATCAGATAGCAGCTGAGAGGGAACAAGCTACAGCTGAGTGCGAGTGCACATAACAACAAGAGCTACAAGACTAGGTTCAGAGGTTGGTCCAGCAGCAACTACATGAATTTATGAATAGCTTTAGGAGAGGCGAATTTGACCAGCCTCCGTCTGCGCCACGTGCTTAGGCTTTTTTTATTTTTTATTTTTATTATGTGTATTTCTGAAATAAATAATATTTTATTTTCTTTATTAATTATTTGCATGTAATATTTATTTTTATGTATTTATTTCATTGTTTTGTTTTTATTTACATTATTAATATAATTATATTTTATTCATTAATAAATTCTATTTTTATTAATTTATTTAATTTTAATTAAATCATAATTAAATAATAAAAATAAATATTTTTATTTAAAAAATTAAACTTACCGATAGAAGTACAGTTTGTTGGTAAATTAATAATACTCTTGACTACTTAACAACAATGAAATATGTCAATATAACCGAGAAAAATATTTTATATCGATAAATATCATACCATAACCGTCAGCTTCACAAGAGCAATTGTCGGTAATGCCGACATAAACTCTTTCTATTAGTATTTTGTAAAATATTTGCTCACAAGTTTCCAACAAAAGCGTTAGTCATTATTACCTACTGAATAGCTTTTTGTCAGCATTATCAATAACTTTTCTATTGGTATTACCGGCATACTAAATTTTTTCGGTAAATTTATAAATATTTTCCTTGCCTTCACCTAGCAAAATTTTCATCGACAATATTCTTATATGTCGGTAATACAGACGGATATTAGGATTTAGCTGGCAAAGTTTATCGATCAATATTCTATCGGTAATTGCCCGTCTCTCGGTGATGCCGATGGCACTAGAAAATCCATCAGTAATTTAATTACCTGTAAAGTTTATGACAAGAGGAATTTTCTATCGATAATCTCTCTGTAAACTATTTTACTAACAAAAAAAAGGTTTACCAATAGATATTTTCATCATTAATCCATTGGATTCTTATATTATTACCTGATTTTACAAAAACAATTTAGATTGAGTATGATGTATCAGATGTAGGTATAGGAGTTGTTCTTATATAGGAAAAAAAAGTTTATTACTTTCTTCAGTGAAAAGCTCAACAGTGCAACATTAAAGTACCCAACATATAATAAGGAGTTTTATGCCTTGGTAAGAGCATTGGACCATTGGCAATACTATTTTTGGCCTAAAGAATTTGTCATTCACATGGACCACCAATCTTCAAAGTTTATCAAAAGCCAAGCTAACTAAATAAAAGGCATATTGAGTGGGTTGAATTTGTAGAGTCCTTTCTCTATGTCATCAAGATAAAAATCGAAAAGAAAATGTGGTCGCCAATGCACTTTTAAGAAGGTATAATATTTTGACTACCTTAGATGCTAGAATACTTGGTTTTGAATTTCTTAAGACCTTGTATGATAGAGGTGCTGACTTTTCCAGCATTTTTTAGACAGGGGAAAAAGAATCCATTGGTAAGTTTTATATTATGGATGGCTATTTGCTTAAGGAAAATGGATTGTGTGTGCCTTATTGCTCGATTAGACTTTTGCTCCTTAAAGAATCTCATTATGGTAGATTAATGGGATATTTTGGGTTATAAAAATTTTGGATATTTTAAGTGAACATCTTTATTGGCCCAAAAAAATTAATGTGCAGAATTTGTATGCTAAATGTATTAAATGTAAGTGAGCTAAGTCTAAAATAATGAATCATGGTTTATATAGCCCTTTGCCTATTACTAATGAACCTTGAACTAACATTTCAATCAATTATGTATTGGGTTTTCCTAGGTTTAAGAAAGGTAAAGACTATCTTTGTGGTGGTTGATCATTTTTCTAAAATAGCACATTTTGCACCTTGTAATAAAACAGATGATGCCACCCATATTGCACATTTATTTTTCCAAGAAGTTGTAAGATTTCATGGCATAACTAGAACTATTATTATTGATTGGGATGTAAAGTTCCTTAGCCATTTATAAAATTTTTGTGAAGTTAGGTAATAAGCTTTTATTTTCTACAACTTGTCATCCATAAATAGATGGACAAACTTGGGTTGTTAATGGAATATTAGGAACTTTATGATGTGCAATAATGAAAAGGAATTTGAAAAATTGGAAGAATGCATTCCATTTATTAAATTTGCTTATAATCGTACTGTGCATTCTACTACAGGTTATTCTCCTTTTGAAGTTATATATGATTTTAATCCTCTAACCCCTTTGGATTTATTTGTTTTGCCTTGTAATGAAAGGTCTAGCTTATATGGAAAAAAGAAGGTGGATTTGGTAAAGAAAATCCATGTTGAGGTGAGATCCAACATTAAGAGGAGGAACTAACAAGTTGCAAATCAAGTCAACAAAGGGAGAAAGAAGCTAGTCTTTGAATCGGGTGAATGGGTTTAGGTATACATGAGAAGGGAGAGGTTTCCTAAGCAAAGAAAATCTAAACTTTACCCAAGGAGGATGGTCTATTCCAAGTCCTAAAGTGCATCAGTGACAATACCTACAAATTTTGCTTATCAAGTGAATATAATGTTAGTGTTACATTTAATGTTACTTATTTGTCTCTTTTTTTAAGGTGATGATTCAAGGATGAATCCTTTTGAGGAGGAAGAAATTGATGCAACCGAAGACTAACCCATGCCAAATCCCAAGGATCCATTGAGCCTACCCTATGGACCTATTATTAGAAGGTGCCTACAATGGTTCAAAGAAAGATTGTTGACCAAATTGCAAGGTAATTAGAGCAATCTAGCTACCATTGAATAATGTAAAGAGGACTCCAACTACAAACTTGAGCTCCTACAATCAAACTAAAGTCTAGTTCATCTTTGTTTAGTGCAAGAACATCAAGTGGGTAAATTGTGTATTTAAGCCTAAAACTTATGTTTTATTTGTTATTTAGCAATTAGACATTTTTTTCAGAATTTTTATAATTTAGAGTTAAGTTGGGTTATTTATATTGGCCTTTGTATTCCAAGCCTAAGTCTGATAGATTAGCTTAAGTGATGCAAGATTAGTTTTAAGCTTGTTAGCGAACACCCTAATTTAGGGTGTCCATCTCTCGTATCTTATTTGTAATGCATTATCAATTTTGTAAGGAGATTAGTCCTTGATTATTCATTAAAATTTCAGAATTTTTGTTCTTAAGAGAGTTTCACTTCTCTTTTCTTGATTTTGGTTTGAATAAATCAATAGACGAAGAGTTAATCACTTAAGTGTAATTAATACCAATGTGCTCCTACATTATTAAGTTTAGATTAAGGTCTTAGAGAAAGAATTTGATTTAGTTTCTAAGAAGTAACTCAAACAAACATTAAAATCAAAAAAATACAAATAAAAAAATATAACAATAATCATAAAATGCAAATTGAAAAGGAATGAAAAATTCACAAAACAAAAGAAGATTCTCTTTGAATCATTTTATCAAACATGTAGAGTACATTACCATTAAAGAACAAGAAAACTTTTAACATTACAATTGAAGAACAACAAAAACAAAAGAAAAATATAGATATGTTTATAAATTATAAATAATATGAAAGACCAATTCTATTTTCAGCAAATAAAAAATAAAATAAAATAAAGGAAGGAAGAAGAACATGAAAAGTGAGAGAAGAAGAAAAAAGAGAAAAAAAGAGATGAAGAATGAAAATGAGAAATAAAAACCATTGATGGAGAGATATATTTGAAAAAAAAACTATATAAAACATGAAATTGAAAAAAAAAATAGCAAAATTTAAAAAGAAAGGACGCACTGTATATTTGAAAAGGAAACTTATTTTAGAGAGCCAATATGAACCGAACTGAAACTATATAAATTTAATTTTATATAGGCCTGAACTATAATTGAACTAAAGGACTTTTACAAAACTACCCCTAAAAATAATTTTTTTCAAGAATACTAAAAAGAAATATATTTACACTTTTAGAAAAGTTGGGTCAAATTTTCAAAAGTACCTCACTAAAACAAAGGTTTTTTTTTTCAAAAATATTTTCTTTATCACTACAAATGATATTTTACTTCAATTTTTATCTTTTATTTTCAAAATTTACTATTAAAAAAATATATTTTAATAAAATAATAAAAATTAATATTTTGAATTATATTTTCAATATATAAAATATATTAATTTTTTACAATAGAAATATTTTAATTTTAATTACAAATAAGAAATACCACTCACAAAAATAATGTAAAAAATTAAAATATATAAAAATATATTAATAAAAACCATTCAATTTATTTTTAAATAAATTTTTTATATTTATAAATATAAAAATAAAGTTTAAAAAATATTAATTTAGTTTTGTAGATGTTGCATGTGTGTTATGTGCATATTATGTAGATGTTTAAAGATATTTCACGTATATTATTGTGAACACTCAATTTGTTCATCCTATAGCAAAGTTTATTCCGTTATGATTCCAACGCATCAAGAATGGCCTCAATTGGATGTCGAACGGTCATGAAACAAGCCCATAAGCAAAAACAACATTTGAAGGTCAAAACAAGATGACCACAAGGTGATCGAGTCATAGGTCTAGTGACTAATGACCGGATTCATCACTGGTAACCAATCAGGTGACCTACTGTTGTTTCGATGACTACCTTTTTTTTAGTGACTTCCAGGTCTATGTCATCTGGGACTTCATACTTATAAATATTGGGTCCCTTTCCACCTTTGCACAAATCCTAGAATGCTCTTTTAAGCTTTAGAGCTCAGCTCAAGTAGTTTTTGGAGCTCTTTTAACTTTTTCTTTAAATTTTGTTTAAAAAATCATTTATTTTGCTCCAAATTCTTCATCAATAAAGAAATCAAGGTGTTCTTCAAAGTGGAGTTTTGATCCGGCAATAAGACTTTAGAAGCCTCTTCACCTTGAAAAGCGTGCATCAAGAAGGTAAAAAAAACTAAACTCGTTCTTTTTAAATTCAGTGTGATTCAAGATACAAATGATTAAGTTTCTTTGATCTCTAAAATTTTTTAATAGAAATTTAAAATTAAAATTATTTTCCTTTACCATAAAATCGATTTTAGGTAAAGATCACTTAGATTAAACCTAGAATTAAAATTAGGTTAATCAATTCACTCATAATCAATTTATAAATGAACCAATTTGTGATTGAAACCAAATTGTTTTCATAAACCCTAAATTTGACTTTAGGTAAATGTTCTCGAATTGAGCCTATAATTAAACTTAGGATAAGATCAATTCATATTCAAATCATGATTGAATTATGAATCAACCTTTTTGAAACTAAAAAATAATTATAGGTTCACACCAATCTTTCAAACCTAGAAACAGTGTTAGGTTTGCACTCAGCCATAGATCAACTTAGACCTCATCTTTCGGTCAATCAAGATCATAGGTTTAGGTCACCCACCCATAAGTACCTATCCTCCTTTTTTCTCACTCTCACAAGTCGGTAGAATTTTCTGAGACTCTAATTTCTATAATGAAAAGGATATATATATGCAAGCTTGTTTGGAATGTAACTCTAAGCGATCGACCTCATAAACTGGGCAACCCTAGGTACATCATGCATTGCATCATGTATTCTCATCTTTATTGTCCTTAAGTTGTAACAGCCTTATACCCTATATATGTACAATACATATTTTCAGCATATGTAAAATATGCATATACGGTACAAAAATGTCACAGACCAATTTAATAAAAAAATTTCACATTTCCAATTTCAAATTTCAAATTCTAAATATATAAAAATTAAATAGAATACAAATATTCTTTACTTGTTATAAAATCCAAAATAAATAATATATATAAAAATCTCTAGAAAAAATTCGCCGGAGTTTTGTCTGTAATTTGGATATCCCAAAATTTAGCAATTACTCAACCTGCAAAAAAGAAAACACTCCCAATAATTTTCAATCGTCATCTCAACCATACTTCTCAATTTCACCAAGTTTCTCAAACAGTTATATATATAGATATATATAATTTAAATCACTCTTACTCTCCCATTTCAAATACATTGACCCAAACATTCTTTATAATATATAATACGTAAAATTCAAAACATAATATATTATGCATAAAACTCAAAAATGTATAATAACATAAAAATATATACATACTGCTGGTAGTGTTTCTAATCTCGATAGCAACTCAACAAGCTCAACTACAAGTCTAGACCCAACCTGGTCTAGAAGAACTCTCTGGCTCAGCTAGGTCTACCTTGTCACCTGCGCGATGGAAACAATCGCGCTAAACCGAAGCCTAGTGGTACAAACTTTGATAATAACAATGTAACTCAATGCAATACCAAATGTACAATGCATATAGAAGTCACATCAATCCATTTTCTTATATTTTTCAAATATTTCATAAGCACAACTCATAACATTATATTGCTCAATTGTATCATAATTCATGATTCACATTAAAACAAAGACAAGCATGGGCCTAAAAAGGATCTAATATGCTATTCAAATTTCAGAGTTACTGCTTTGGTCCATAATGACACCATGTGTCTAGCCCCGTAGGCAATATATATATCGATGGATAATGTAACAGCCCTAGTCTCTTAGACCTCAACCTGGCTAGACCCTTAGGCCCTAGTATCTTGGTCCTCAACCCGGCTAGACTGCTACAGTTTTTGAGACGTACGACCCAGTCTTTTCACCCCAAAAACATCATATTTATCAGCTGGCCTGGCTTACAACTCAGTCTTTTCACCATTCCAGAGTATAGCTCGTAGGCAATCATAGGCATGCCGCCAAACTTAGAACTCTGAAAATTGAATAACATATTAGGCACACAATTTATTCATATTTCTCATTATTAATCTCTTTCTCATTTTCACATATTCAATCTAGGCACATTGTCTTATTTTCACATTTTTTTTCTCACTTTTCTCATTTTTCACATCTTTTTCATTTTTCTCACTTTTCTCACTTTTCTCATTTTTATCAATATCAATTAATTTCATTATTACACATATCTCATTTTTGCATTCACAAAAAATTACCCAATTACTTTGGGTATTTTCACATAATGTGCATATTTCACATGTTACACAAATTAGCAATTATCAATGGCTTTTCACAATGCATTTAACACATATATGACATTACAAATGTCATAGCACATTATTCATACACAATCAATGAACCAAGTAGCTTAACACATTTTTCAACCAAAATGTGTTAAGTCCAAATGTTATGCAAATATAAACATTATATTCAAAGTTTGTACATACCTCCACTAGCAAGCTAAAAACAACCTTCAATCCAATCTTTCTAACTTGCCCTTCACCACTTGGATGAAGCAAATCAACCTCCCTTAATGTCTAAACCAAATGTGATAACAAATAATCATTTAGTATCATATTTAATGGCATTTTCAACATTAAACCATAATTACAAATCACTCCTACAAATTTTCAAAATTTAGCCTTTCCTTACTTCAACATTAGAATTCCATTCTACTACAATTAAATTAGTGTTTTAAGTTTATTTATATTATTAAAATATATTTTAATACATTTAAATCATTTACATTATAAAAATACATTCTTATACACAAAAATCTCAAAAATGGCATAAGCTTCCCCCATTGAAGGTTTTCCATTCCAACACAATCCATTACTCATTCTAAGCTTATATTCATCACTTTTAACACTAAACAACATGCTTAAACAAATAAAATCACACAATTCAACCACTTTGAAAAATCACTTTTCCAAAACCCTAAATCTCCACTTCCATTCTCAAACTCCAACCCAACACCACCAAATTTAATATTTGACTTTAAAATACTTATTTATGAATCAAAACAACTCATTTGGAAACAATTTGCACAGTTAAAATTCATGTGTTCAAAATCCCAAAAATCCATAACCCTAAATTCTCTCTCTTCACCATTCTTTAACCAAGCTCCATCATCTCTTCAATCTAACCTTAGAATCATTGTTAACTACCCAAAATAACATCATACACACCAATTCCAACAATTATAACATACTACATCAAAATGTCAAAACCCACATAATCTCATCTTCCATGGAATTTAAAGAAAAGAGATGGAAACTTACTAATTTTGGTGGAAATCACCAAAAATTCACTTGAAACTTGTTAATTCCTTCAATTTATGGAGTATGGAAGAATCAAAATCTTTGGTCTTCAAGCTCCCATGGAAGCCACGTCCTTGAAGAAGAAGAAGAAGAAGATGAAGACTTTTAATATTCTTTTCCTTTCATTTTTTTAACCACATATATATATATATTAAAATAATTTAATTATTTAATTATTTAATTATTTTTTTAATAAATTAAAAGTCCTAATTTTCACTTCCATTCAAAATTAATTTATTTTTGAATTATTTTATTAATTTTAAATTTATAAGATTTAATTACTAAAATACCCTTTTCTTTTAAAAAGTGTTAACTTTTATATGTTATGTATATTTTGCATATATATCATATATATATTCCACTTTTTCATTTAAAATCCCTTCATTTTTCATTTAAAACCATTAATTTAATTTATCCTTTTAAATTATAATTTATTTTATTAAATTTTCCAAAAATTAAAAATTTTTAAAAATTCTAGGATGTTACATAAGTTTATTTGGGGAATGTGTCCCCATATTAGTGCCCATAAGGGCTATAGTTGAGATCCCCTTATGATTAACTTTTAAAGTATAATATTTAATTCTTTATCTTTTCCAACCTTCTTATTATTTTATGGATGGTTGTCATGCATAATATAACTATTCACAATAGTAATTCATATCATAAAATAGCATTATGAAATTTATTTTGTAAATCTTAATTTACATAAAGGCAAGACCTATTTGGTTAAAATGAAAACCTAGTACCGGGCCCGTCCCTTGAATCGAGACTAGCAACTTTTTAGAGTCATAAGGGGTTTTACTTTATATTTTTCATCTAAAAATAAAATTAAAGTAGCGATTCTTTCAAAACCATGCTTACCAAAAAAAAAAAAATAGGGACCAAATGTAGTCGTTTTTCATGAATCGAATCCAAATGAACACTTTGATTCCACCGCATATCAAATAGGTGCTCGGGGGAGGCCTCACAATTTTGTATTTATTATGTATATTGTGTGTATATTATATACATGTTGTATGTATATAAAATTAAAAGAAATAAAGTTAAAAAAATATTAAATAAATTGTGTAGTTGTTGCATATAAGTTTTGTGTATATTGTGTATATGTCTATGTTTATTGTATGTTTATTTTGTATATATTGTATATATTTTTTGTATATATTTGTGTATTTTGTGTATATGTTGAGAATGTGAGAATGAAAAAATTATTTACGAATAAAAACACATAAATACAAAAATAAAATAGAAAAAAATAAAAATTACCTTTCAAAAACATAAAAACCAAAAAAGGAAAGAGAAATCATAGAACTGAAAAAAAAAAAAAAAACAAAAACAAAAACTATCACCGTAAACTTGAAAGATGGCTACAAAAATGTTGTAAGCTATGTGAGTTCCTCATGAACCAATTACAGTTCTAGATGACCACAGTTTTGAACTAGTAAGCCTATTAACTGACCCATAGCCACCAATAGATATAATGAATTAAAATAATAGGAAATTACATAGATTAATTCTTTTTAAGTTTTGTTTTCAAAAACATTGTATATATTTTTTTTTTCACTTTTAACTTTTGTATTTTTCATTCTTACCTTTTTTTTTTTTAAATATACGGTATTCATATTTGTAATGATTTATTTGTATATATTTTAAAATCTAATTAAAATTGTATATCTTTTGTATTAAATTTTTTCTTTATTTTCTTATTTTAGAGTTATATAACTATAATATTAGAGGGTTTTTTTTTTCCTTGAACTATATTACCTTTCCAAAGATTTTTTTTTGTAAAATTTTTTTTTATTTTTCTATCAATTTGTATTTCTTGAATTGAAATATCTTTTCTTTTGAATTGTATTTATTTCATTTTGATTTGGATTTGCATTGTAATTTGTATATAAATGTTAAAAACAACATATCATCAACATATACATAACATATCCAATATATAATATATATATATATATATATTATAATTAACTAACTTATAAATGCTGAAAAATAATGTATTTGTAATATATATTCTATAATTAAGCAACAAATAAAGGTTGTACAACATATAAAAGTTAGAAAACAACATATCCGCAATATATACATAATATAAAGGCTGGAACATAACATATCTACAACTTATAGACAACATATTTATAATATATACACTATAATTAATCAACATATAATGATTGGAAGATAATATATATGTAACATATACACTATAATTAAATAACACATAATGTTTCTATATCATATAAAGGTCGGAACATAATATATCTACTACATATACATAATATATATGTAACATATATAACATATCAACAACATATACACTATAATTAATTAATATATAAGAGATGATAGATAACATATACATAACATGTCAAGAACATATACATAATATAAATGTTATAAAGTTATGTTATTAATGTTATTTTTTGAGACTTTTTATTAAATAATGTTATTTTTTCTTAAAATTATTATTTTACAAAATAGTATTTGAAATAAATTTAGTTTAATTTTTTATTTTTAAAGAATTTTATAACATATATATAATATATTTGTAATATATACATAATATATATAAATCATAAAAATAACTTAACTTTTTGTGGGATGGCGGCGTATAATATTTTTGTAAGTTTTTTTTTTTATAAAAATTTGATTTTTTTTGTAGCAGCCGTATTTTTTAAAAGGTTTTCGCATTTATAGGCAGTTTTGTAAAGTTATCTTAAAATTGTAAGAGTAAATTTGGTATTCTTTAATTATTGAAAAAATAATGAAATAACTAGATAATTATTCTTAATGATTTCAAATAATTAACATTTAATAGGTTATATATAAAATGATTTCCAAAAATTAACATCTAAAAGGTTAGATAGAAAAATTAATAATTTTTAATTTCAATAATAAATAAACTAATATTTTTATACACATATCTTATTAGGATTCGAATCTCATAAAATATTAAATCATTTCACTAAGGGTTTAATTAATGCCAACCAAGAAAAGAAAATCGTTTTGGTTTATAAAAATTGTTTTGGTTTTGCAGTTTCATGAACATGTCCAATCTATAATTCCTTCTCCGCCATTGCAAGGAAAGATTATTCCCCTTGTTCCTCCAATAAATACACTTTAATGACCAGCAACTAATTCTTTTAAAAACTTTAGTTAACAAATCTATTCTAATTCTAATTTCTATGCGGCAATGAGCCCCCTCCCTCCTCCCACCACATAATATATAGATATATATATATATATATAATTTATATATATTTATATACATAAACTATTGACTTTTTTACACCATACATATATCTTTTTTATTTTTAATTAGTAGTATTTAGAGTTTTGTAATTAGATACTTATATTAATATTAAAATTGTTCAATTTAATTATGAATTGGATAAAATTAATATTCTTATTTGAAATAATATTTTTATAAAATTCAGTTTAATAAAATTTACTAAATAATTTAATATATCCAAAATTAAAATAGAAAGACATAAAAAATTCATTAAATTTTTAGAATTTAATAATAAATAATATAAAATAACAAAAATCTATTTTTTATAATATTAAATTTTCAATTTTATATTCAATTTGATTGCAATTATTTTAGCTTGGAAAAATTTGCCCCTCTTTGATTTGATTCCTGATTTCGCCACAGCTAATTCTCCACATCAAATTGCAACTTATTCCGATTATTTTAGCTTGGAAAAATTCAATGTCAAGCTAGTTTTGAATAGTTGAAAGAGATGTTGACTCAAGCTCCTGTTCTTACCTTG
The DNA here is from genome assembly GCA_947685225.1 of Garcia nutans. Lineage (NCBI taxonomy): Eukaryota > Viridiplantae > Streptophyta > Magnoliopsida > Malpighiales > Euphorbiaceae > Garcia > Garcia nutans. The sequence continues at coordinate 36,335,483 of CANTUV010000013.1, forward strand.
CGTGTAGAAGATAAACCATATGTGATTTACAGTGATGCTTCACATAATGGTTTATGTTGTGTTTTGATGCAAGAGGGTAGAGTCATAGCTTATGCTTCTCGGCAATTGAAACCGCATGAGTTTAATTACCCGACGCATGATTTGGAGTTGGCAGCTATAGTTTTTGCTTTGAAGATTTGGCGACACTACTTGTATGGGAAGAAGTGTTTCATTTATATGGATTACAAGAGTTTGAAATACTTGGGTATTCAGAGAGAGCTAAATCTTCGGCAGAGACGGTGGTTGGAGTTGATCAAAGACTACGACTTTTTGATTGATTATCATCCTTGTAAGGCAAATGTTGTTGCTGATGCCTTAAGTCGGAAGTCTTTGGCAGGTTTGACTACTTATTCGCTCTTGTTGCTTGTTAAGTTGAGAGCGTTGCATGCTAGTTTTGAGCCTTGTAGTGATGGTGCTTTGCTGGCTCAGTTGCAGTTGAGACCGGTGTTGTTGGATCAGATTAAAGAGGCTCAATTGGCTGATGAGAAAATTCAAAAAGTTGTGTCGGAATGCCAAAAAGGAGAGAGCCGAGATTTTCTTGTGAGAGATGATGGTAGCCTTTGGTTTAAGGATAGATTGTGTGTTTCTGATGATGCAAGATTGAGAAAGATTATTTTAGAGGAAGCACATCAATCGGTTTTTACTATGCACCCTGGAAATACTAAAATGTATCATGATTTGAAGCAACATTATTGGTGGTCAGGTATGAAGAGGGATATAGCGGAGTTTGTATCCAAATATCTCACTTGTCAGAGAGTGAAGGCCGAGCACCAAGTTCCAACAGGGTTGTTCCAACCTTTATCAGTACCTGAATGGAAATGGAAGCGAGTGACGATGGATTTTGTTACTGGTTTACCTTTGACTCAGAAGAAGCATGATGCCATTTGGGTGATTGTTGATCGGTTGACGAAGGCAGCTCATTTCCTTCCAGTTCGGATGGACTATTCGCTTGAGAAATTGGTTGAGCTGTATATCAGTGAGATAGTGAGATTGCATGGAGTCCCAATTTCTTTAGTGTCTGATCGAGATCCCTGGTTTACTTCAAGGTTTTGGAAGAGTTTGCATGCTGCTTTGGGTTCTCGATTGCACTTTAGCACTGCTTTTCATCCGCATACAGATGGGCAATCAGAGAGAGTGATACAGATTTTAGAGGACATGTTGAGAAGTTGTGTCATTGAATTCTCTGAAAGTTGGAACAGATTTTTGCCATTGATGGAATTTGCTTACAACAATAGTCATCAATCTAGTATTAAAATGGCACCATTTGAGGCATTGTATGGTAGAAGATGCAGAACGCCTTTATGTTAGAATGAGATTGGAGAAGGCAAATTGGTTGGTCTCGATTTGATTAAGGAAACAGAAGAGAAAGTGAAGATAATTCGGGATCGATTGAAAGCAGCTTTAGATCGGCAGAAATCTTATTCAGATTTGAAGATGAGAGACATAGAATTTGATGTTGGAGATAAAGTATTCTTAAAAGTGTCTCCTTGGAAGAGAATTTTGAGATTTGGCCGCAAAGGAAAACTGAGTCCTCGTTTTATTGGACCTTATGAGATTTTAGAGAGAGTTGGACCAGTTGCTTATCGACTTGCTTTGCCTCCTGAGCTGGATCGAATTCACAATGTCTTCCATGTTTCTATGCTGCGGAGGTACAGATCAGACCCATCCCATATCTTGTCAGTTGAATCTATTGAGGTGAGTCCGGAGCTGATTTTTGAAGAAGAACCAGTTGCTATTTTGGCACATGAAGTGAAAGAGTTGAGAAATAAGAAAGTGCCACTTGTGAAGGTTCTTTGGAAGAATCATGCTAGAGAAGAGGCAACTTGAGAGAGTGAGCAAGCGATGCGAGATCAGTATCCTCAATTGTTTCAGACTTAAGATCAGGTAATTTCGAGGATGAAATTTATTTTTAGAGGGGAAGAATTGTAATATCCGAAACTATACCCTAAAATTTTTGGAATACTTATTGTTGTTTTTGGATTAAATGTTATAATTGTATATATGTTTAAGTGGGAAGATAAGAAAGGTTAGAGGAGTGTGTATATGTTGTATATATAGAGATATATACAACATATACAAGCCAACATTTAATTAAGGTCAAAAGGAGATTTATTAATTATTTTTAAAATGGAAATTAAAGTAAGTGGAACATGATATTTATGAATATTATATTATTATAATTGCTTGGTGGAGATTAATTGGAGAATTGTGTGGTTTAAGAGTTGAGAGTTGTTTGACTTTTCCATTATCTTCTTCTTTCTTTCTTCAAGAGCCGGCCACCATTATCAACCAAGAAAGAGAGGGTTTTGTGATTTCCTAACTCAAGATTTGAAGGTGTTTCAAGTGATCAAGTTGGAATTCTAAGGGTTTTCATCACTTTTGGTAAGTTTTCCACTTGATTCCTTGGTTTTCTTTTAAGTTTGTGTTTTGAGTTTGGTATTTGATTGTTGAAGGTATGTGAATATTTGATTTTGGTGTAATTGAGAGTGTTTGGTCTTATTGGTGTTGATTTTGGGATTGGTTTGAAGGAAAGGTTAAGTTTGGTGTTGGAAAACAAGTGTTGTGCTTTGTGTATGTGATGAGTTGTGATGATGGTTGTGATTTGTGTTTGATGTATGCATTGAGTTGTTTTGGTGTTTTTGTAAGTTTAGTATGGTTTATTGATGTGTTTGGTTAAGTTTGTTTGGAGTGGAAGATGGTAAAAGAAAGAGGTTTGTTGGATGTGGTGTTATTGTTGCCGGAATCAAGATTTTTGGCCTGACACTCCCATGAGCACGGCCAAGTCTTTGGGCGTATCAATGGTTCTATTTTCTGGATGGGTGACATGACCAATGACACGCCCATGTCACTGAGCGTGTCACAACTTCTGTGTTGGAGTAGTATTGACAAGTCCAGTGACACGCCCATGTCACTGAGCGTGTCATAGCTACTGTGATGTTAGTGGATTGACATGGCCAATGACACGTCCATGTCACTGAGCATGTCATAGCCACTGTGTTGAGAGAGGATTGACACGGCCAGTGACACGCCCATGTCACTGAGCGTGTCAAAGCTTCTGTGTTGTGAGTTTAGGGCACGGTCAGGGACACGCTCGTGTTGTTGAGCGTGTTATGTGTAGAGTTTGCCCTAGTTGGTTCTTATCCATATTTTCTTATGTGTATCTCTAAGTGAGTGTGTATGATCACCTTTGGATTAAGTTTTGAAGAGATTTGAGCTACCTTAATTCAAGTGTTGAGAGTTATCTTGGAAGAGGAGTTGATAGAGTGGTGTTGTTGCTCTTAGAGGCAAGTACAAGCTTTGAATGATTGCATGCATTTATATGACATTGGAACTTAACACATTTAGTTGAGAAATGTGTTAAGTTACTTGATATATAGTTGATGAATGAGTTATATGTTATGATATGCATAATGTGAATTATGTTGATGTATCAATGCAATTGAGTAATGTATTGTATATGAAAGGGAATGTGGAATAACATGATGAGATATATGAAGACATAATGAAACCAATCGATATTGTGATAAAATAGAAGAATGAGAAAAGATGATATACTAAGGCAATGAGCCTAGTTTGATTATGAGAAATGAAATGAAAAATGAATTGTGAAAGAGATTGATAATGAAATAAATGAATTAATTGTGTGCCTAGTATGTTATTCAATTTTCAGAGTTTTGGGTTTGGCGGCATGCCTATGAATCGCTGGACAGGTGAAAATACTGGGTCGTAAGCCGAGCCCAGCTGAAAAATGTGAAATATGATGTTTTTGAGGTGAAAAGACCGGTTCGTAAGCCTCAAAAACTGTAACAGTCTAGCCGAGTTGAGGACCAAGATACTGAGGCCCTAAGGTCTAGCCGGGTTGAGGTCCAAGAGACTGGGTCTGTTACACTATCCATGGATATATATATCGTCTACGGGCTTGATGAATGTGATTATGGACCAAAGCAGTAACTCTGAACTTTGAATAGCATATTAGTTTCTTTTGGGTCCATGCTTATCTTTGCTTAATTGTGAATCATGAATGATGAAACAATTGAATAATATAATGAAATGTAATGTTATGAAATATGAAGTTCTTGTGAATTGTTTATAATATTTGAAAGTATGACATTTGCATTATATTAAAGCATATTGTTATCATGGTTTGTACTACTAAGCCATTGGCTTAGCGCGATTGTGGTTCATCGGGCAGGTGACAGGGTAGAACCGGAGAGTTCAGCTAGACCGAGTTGAATCTAGACTTGTGAAGTATTGATTGTGGACTTAAAGATCAGAGACGAACTGCCAAGCATGTATAAACTCTATATATTTTATAAATATTGATATTTATGTATACATATATACCGCTACATTTTCCGCTGCTTAATAAATAAATGTTTTATCTATTATGTTTTATAATACAACTTAAATGTTTTAAGTTTCTTATATTGTATAATGTGAAAGATTGGTTTGGTTTAAAATAAACCGTAACATTCCTGTATCCGGTATACGTATATTACAGATATGGTTGTACGTAGTGTGCGTATATGAGGTATAGGGGTGTTACACATATAGCAATACTTTATAATTTTGTATGACAGTTGTATAAGTATGAGGGTAGTAAGAGAATTATAATAATGTTTACAATGTAAGTTAATAATAGGAGTTCTTTGTAAATTAAATAGATATATGTATGTAATATACACATGATCACTGTATTTCTTTTGAAGTTTAATAATTGCATTAACGTATTAAGGTATTTTAGTTTTTTTATATATTATATTTATAGTCAAGTATGAGTATTTAAGTGACATCACCTATGTAGTTAAGAGTATAAATTATGTAGAAGTGTTACAAATACCATTGATGGAGTTGTAATATTTACTTTCTCGCACTATATTTGTGAATGTCATATTATTATCTGCTCATGTGTCATAACAATATCACATGCACCAATTATGTCATAATACATGAAAATTGCATTTTTATCAATTCTATATAAGGTCAAAATTCAATCAAATAGATATAAAAAAATATTATCAAAATTGTTGTGAAAACTTAGCCCGGGACCCATCATGATTGATTTCGGACTAGTGTCCTTTTTGGGTAAACATTAACTCAATTTAATGGAGTCAATTACATGGGTTTTTTCTTTAATTTTCTCAAATAAAAAATAAACTAAGGTGGCAACTCTCCAATCTTTACTTTTGAAAATAAAAGTCATCATCCCTTTTTAAAATAAAATGAGAGTTTCTTTTAAATAAAAAAGAAATAAAATCTTCTCAAAACAAAAGATAATCCTAAACTCGTTTTTATCTAATCGATTGGAGACCGTATGCAGCAATATTACGTAGGAATTAGCCCAAATGAGCATTTTGGTTCCTGATTTATGAGCGGGTTGGATCTGTGCTCGAGTGAAGCCTCACACTATTTTGCTAAACCGAGCATATTTGACAAAAAGAAGAGTGACTTCGGCACATTTATGTGAGACTTATCCCGAATGAACATTTCGGCTCCCATCCATTCTAGTGGGCCAAACATGGTACTTGGTAGAGTTCACAAGTACAAACCTCAACTAGCTCCAAAATCAACTCAATTTCACTTCTCAAGCCTTAGGAAACTAATTCTCTACCACCGCTAGAATCAAGTTGGCCAAAATATACCCTTAAATCAATAAGGATTGAATTCTTTAATTTTTACACATATTCATGCTTTAAAATACCCAATTAACTTTTAATTACACTTATCCTAACTAAACCTCATCATAAATCCTTAGTTCAAAAGTTTCATAAACCCTAACTTTTAATTCAAACCCAATTCAATTAATTAATTAATCACAAATTCAATTTATAAACATCATATTCTCTTTATTATCCAAATTATTTTTTATATATATCATCTTTCTCAACATAAATAATTTTCTCTCTCAAACTTCTAAACTTACATAAACTAGAAACTCATAAAATTATGCTTGAAAATAACTTATATTACTTGAATCTTCAATTTTCCTTCAAAATCCACTTGGATCTTTTTTATTTTAGGTGAGAATTTGGGTAGCAAATGAATATTATCCTTCCCCTTTTCTCTTAAAAAAATGGCAACTTTGTGAACAAATAAAGAGGACAAACTTTCTCTTTCCTCCGTTATCTATATCTTTTAATTTCCATCACTCATTTCTTCAATTTGTCTTACACTCAACTTTTATTTAATTACTAATACCTATAATTTAAGAAAACTAATGAAGGCAAATGTGTAAAACATTTGGCATAGTTCCCTCTTAACTTCCTGATAAATATTCATTAGTTAATTAGGCTCCTAAACTTTATTTATATATATTTAAGTCTATAAATTATTTTTTATTTATATTTTAGTTTAAAGACCCAATTGAACTTAATATTTTTTTACTTTTTTTTTAATTATCCCTTCATATTCTACTCATTTTAGTGTATTTAAAATTACAGATGTTACATTTATTTTGTGTATTCAAAGGTTTATGATGCCCTTATTTTGGATTTATCTTGATTGGTGGCAAATTTGGACCATTTTGTGCTTCAATGGTGGTATCCTCTTCACAGCTTTGTCCTTGGCTTATCTTGAGTTCTATCAGGCTTTTGTTTTGTGGAATTTTTTTGATGCCAAGGACTTTTCTATGATCCAGGGGCTCCTGCTTGCTTTATAGGCTATATCTTGTTCTTTTACATAAAGTGTTGCATCTTGTTCCTGTAAGTATAAAAGCTTTCCTATCGCTATTGTAATATCCATGATATTTAAGAAATTAGATAATTATTTGGAGATATAGGTGTTGTACATATCTAATGTATACTTAATGTATACATATTATATATATTATATATTATGTATGTTGGTTATATGTATATATATATTATACTTTATATAATATATATATGGTATATTTGATGTGTACATAGGGTACACATGATATATATATAATAAACAGGTTTAACACTCTTATACCCTATATACATACAGTATATATAACCATATACTTACCATATATATATAGAATGCAAGAATGTCATGACAAATCACTATAGAAATCTTTATATTTAATCTCAAAATATTTTATTTAATTAAAGGAAAATATAATTTATAGGAGAATCACTTTCTTTAAACTTATTTATAGATAGAATATAATTAGATTAATTTATAAAAAAAATCTCTGAAACAAATTTCTTCTGTATTTGTCTGTAATTTCAATAATTCCCAAAACAACGAACACACAACCTGCATAAAATTTTTACACTTCCAAAATGTTAATAATTCCATTCATTCTCCAAACTCACCACTTTATTAATATAAAATTAAAATCTCACCACTTCAAACTTTATCTATTAAAATCAAATACTGACGTAGATATATACATACTGTTATTTTAAATCTTATTGACCAATATAAGTGTTATCAGTTAATTTATATAAATTAAAATACTTAAATCACAAATATATATGTATGCAAATAGCATCATTGGTCTTGAGGCAATCTAGATCACCACGCATCTGGCACAGTCTGAGTTCCACAGATCGGCACATTTTTACCTACGTGATTCACACAACCGCGCTAAGCTTTACAGCTTAGTGGTACATATCTATAAATAATAAACATTATACATACACATTCTTACTTCTTATTTTATACATGATGTATTTTTATACTGATACTTCTTTATTTTTCAATCTCAAATATCAAATCCAGTACACATACAAACAATCTCATGACCTAATTTTGCTTAAGTCAACTCTGTCTCTAGACTTAGCTCTGCTCAGGTCTATCAACATTGATATTTTGAATCACATATCATAATTCATCTTAGCATCTAAACGTTATATTCCATTATCCACAACACAATACATATACACATGAGCATATTATACACACACATATTGGGCCTAAATAAACCCTATACAATATTCCAATTCCAGAGATATTATCATTGTCTATCGCAACACCAAAAATCTAAGTGTCGCAACCGTCCCCTGTTGTCACCTCTGTATCTGACCCCAAAGACAAACAATAGTGACACCCAGCATCTGGCCCGAAGGCAAATAATAGCGAGGCCTAACATCTAGCCTGAAGGTAATTAATAGTGATGCCCTGCGTCTGACCCGAAGGCAAATCATATAACACCAAAAAAAATTCTTTGGAATAAGAAACTATACAAGGCAAATGCGCATTTCATTCCACATTACCATTTAAACATCATTAATTTCCATATTTCAAATGTTTGCAACATATTTCATCATTTTTCTAGCCACAACCACAATGTGACTAGTAAATCACATGTCTAATGTATTTATCACATTTTTCATATATCTTGTGATCATGTCAAACTATGATCACCATCACATGTCTCATATAAGTATCGGATTTCAATATTTTTTTTTCTCATTTTATAATTATTATCCACATTTTATATTCTTTTTCCATATTTTTAACTCTTAAACCAAACCATCATCATATTCAAATAAAATGTGGCTCACTTCCATATTTTAGTGCACAACTTGCACTTTTTATATTTTGCACAAACATCACATTACACATCACATATATCGCATTCCAATGCATTTTATCGTCATATCTCCACACATTCATTTATTTATTATTTATACATATCATAAATTCATTATTAGCACATTTGTCATATTTTATCAATTTTCATCATATTTATTCTTCTACCATAATTTTTCTTATTTTTCATATTTTTTGTTATCTATTTTTCATATTTTTATAATTTATCCTTTTCCATATTTTTCGTTCATCAAATTTCATATCAATGAGTCGCATTCACAATGTGACTCATTTTCTATATTTTCTCATTTTCTCACAGGTCATAAATATGTCCATTTTGGACATCATACTATATATATATATATATATATCAACATATATTAGACTTTTGCTAACGTGACACCCATTATATAACTATGCCATATTGCATAGATTTTGTGCAAATCAATATTTAAAAAAAATAGCATTATACATACATAATGCCCATTTACATTTTAATGAAAAACAAAATTAAGTAATATGTAATAACCTCTTTTCTCCTTTCCAAGCCAAACTCTCAATTCCATTTCTTTTATCACTTTAACCTATACATGCATAATTCCATAATAAGCAACATTACTCATTTAAAGTCACTTATATGCTCATTGATTATTAAATTATTATTATTTATTCAATTCTCATCAAAACCTCATTCATACTCTAATTTCACCATTCACTACTTTATTTAAACTTCATTCTACCAATTTTATTTTCAACATTTAACCTTAAAAACATTACTTATACATTAATATAATACTAAAATAATTCACTTTCACAATTTTGGAAACCTCTTTCAAAAATTCAAATTTCACATAATGCAACCATTAACATGAACTTCTTCAAAACTTATCCATACTGCATTTCCAACCTTAAAATCACCACATTACAAATTCCAACATAGCATTAGAAATTCATTTTAATATACTTTAATTATTCATACACCATTTACATCAAATTCTACATAACATTTCACTAAAACACTATTTTTACCATTACTGCCTTATTCAAACTTTAACATATAAATCTCATTTAAATATATAATCATCCATAATATATCTATATAACATCAAAACAATGCATTACCACAATTAAAAACACCTTCTCCATAAATCCTAATTTCACATAATATGGTCATAACCTTAACTTTATCCAAACTTAACCATATTCAATTTATAACCATAAAATTATCAAATACACATGAAAACAACATTAAACTCATTCATTACCATAATTATCATCAACCATGTTAGAAACCCTAATTGCACATATTCATCATCAAACTCTACTTTCATCAACTATATCAATTTTAAACAACCAACCACTAAACCATTATTTATTCATCATTTTCACTTCATTACTATCTATTTTAGCAATTAAACATACTTTCTTTCTCTAGTTATAACAAAAATAATCATACATATTAAAAACTACAAGCTTTAGAAAAATTACTTGCTTGTTTTCTTTATTTTTCTTCAAAATCTATTTAATTTCTTTGACTTTCTTTTCTTATTTATTTATTTATTTACTAATTTCCCATCTTTCCATCCATAAATAATCATTTATATGCTACATATATTTTATGTCTATGTATATGTCATATATATGTAACTTATATGTTACATATACTCTTATGTACATATTATTCATACACCATTTACATCAAATTCTACATAACATTTCACTAAAACACTATTTTTACCATTACTACCTTATTCAAACTTTAACATATAAATCTCATTTCCATCATTCAACTATATAATCATCCATAATACATCTATATAACATCAAAACAATGCATTACCACAATTAAAAACACCTTCTCCATAAACCCTAATTTCACATAATATGGTCATAACCTTAACTTCATCCAAACTTAACCATATTCAATTTCTAACCATAAAATCATCACATACACATGAAAACAACATTAAATTCATTCATTACCATAATTATCATCAACCATGTTAGAAACCCTAATTGCACATATTCATCATCAAACTCTACTTTCATCAACTATATCACTTTTAAACAACCAACCACTAAACCATTATTTATTCATCATATTAACTTCATTACTATCTATTTTAGCAATTAAACATACTTTCTTTCTCTAGCTATAACAAAAATAATCATACATATTAAAAACTACAAGCTTTAGAAAAATTACTTACTTGTTTTCTTTATTTTTCTTCAAAATCTCTTTAATTTCTTTGACGTTCTTTTCTTTTCTTTTCTTATTTATTTATTTACTAATTTCCCATCTTTCCATCCATAAATAATCATTTATATGCTACATATATTTTATGTCTATGTATATGTTATACATATGTTACTTATATGTTACATATACTCTTTTGTACATATTTATGTAATGCATATATATTATATATGTAATGTATATTTAATATGTATATGCACATACTTATATATATCATGTGTACCCTATGTACACATCAAATATACCATATTTATATTATATATAAAGTATAATATATATATATATATATACATATAACCAACACACATAATATATATATAATATGTATATACTATGTATACATTAAGTATATATTAGGTATATACAACACCTATATCTCCAAATACTTTTCTGATTTCTTTTCTTTTTTTTATTTTTTTATTTACTAATTTCCCATCTTCCCGTCCATAAATAATCATTTATATGTTACATATATTTTATCTCTATGTATATGTCATGTATATGTTATTTATATGTTACATGTACTCTTATGTACATATTTATGTAATGCGTATATATTATGTATATGTATTATATATTTAATATATATATATATATGCATACACTTATATATATCATGTGTACCCTATGTACACATCAAATATACCATATATATATTATATATAAAGTATAATATATATATATATATACATATAACCAACATACATAATATATATATATATAATGTGTATATTCTATGTATATATTAAGTATACATTAGGTATATACAATACCTATATCTTTAAATACTTATCTAATTTCTTAAATATCATGGATATTAGAACTATATCCATGGAGGGCGATACGTTGTGATCCTCTTCTACTAAGGATTTCATCTATATCCATGCTTCAGATAGTTTTTCAAGCGCCTTACATTGACGCTATTTTTTGAATATATGCCTTTGATGGTTCAGGTCTTTATGGACCATATTTTTATGGAGGTTCATGTTTTTCCTCCTTTATTTTTCTATTTGGAACTTACCCAATTTAAATATCTATGACACCTCCTCAGCTTCTTCTACTGTTGTGATATTAGTTCTTTTTGGATCTGATCGTTATATTTTTAAATATTGGTTCTTTGTATTGGCTATTTTTCTTGTTTTATCTAGTTTGTGCTCTTTTATTAGAGGAAATTATGCTCTTTACGTAATTTCAGTGGTCCATTTGCATATTCACAGTAGTAGAAATTTTTTTCAAAACCATATATATCCTTTTTTTTTTTCAAATTTACATTTTTAAATGTTAATTTTTTTTGTTTTATATTTTGTTTATGTTTATTTATTCATAAATAATTTTTTGAGGTCAAATTCTTAATACACACACAAAAAAATAAATATTTACATAAAAAAAATGCACACACAACTAATAATAATATTTACACAATATATACAAAGTATTCACCGAATATCTACTACGTCTACCAAACATCAATTAGGTATCTACTAAATATTTAATAAACATCTACTAAACATCTATATAATATTTTTAATATTTTTTTAACTTTATTTTTTAAAGTTTATATTCATATAACATACACACAACATTCGCATAATATATACAAAAAATACATATAATGTATATAAATAAATATATAACATGTATAAAAAATCTACTAAACATTTACAATATCTATCAATCTATCAAATATATATAACATCTAACTAAATTAATATTATATATATATAATATAAAATTGTTTTAAAAATAAATTTAATAATTTTTATTAATATATTTTTTATATATTTTGCTTTTGTTTTTATTTTTTTTATGAGTGTTATTTATTTTTTATAATTAAAATTAAAATTTTTTCTTTATAAAAATTAATAAATTTTATACACAAAAAAATAATTTTAAAAAAATATTTTTTTTATTATTTTATTGGAATATTTTAATTTAATAGTGAAGTTTGAAAAGAAAGAATGAAAATTGAAGTAAAATATTAATTGTAGTGAGAAAAAAAATATTTTAAAAAAATCTTTATTCTAATAAGAAGTGAGATATTTTTAAAATTTTGTTTTAAGTGTTTCTAAAAATATAAATATTTTAGTTTTTTTGTAGTATTTTTGTAATAATATTTTTTTAGGTAATTTTATAAAACCTTTTATTAGGGAGGATTATATAGCTTTTTTAGATCTTATGTTTCAAATTAAAAGTTCCTATATCTATTGGTTTTTGCTTCACGCCTCTCTCTTATTCTCCACACCAATATTGAAGCTGTAATGTTCCTCAATTTCCATATCTAATATAGAGTTAATTTAAAAAGAATAAAGTTACTGTATGGAAAATTAATTTAAAAAGAAAACTTACACTTACATGTTAAATATTTTATTAATTGTTTTTAATTTCTCTATTTTAGGGTATATATATTTTTTCATAAAATTATTACATTTCATGTTTATTATTTTTTAAATTTTTTTATATTTTTATCAAAATTTTTATTATATATAAAAATTTATAATAAACTCATAATAATCTAATAATAAACTTATATAAATTATTATTATATATAACAAACTCATAATAAATTAATAATAAAAAAAATTAATTAAAAAATTTTGATGAATTAAATTAAATCTTTCATGTTAAATTTGAAATATCATAATTGTTTTAACTTAAAAGCTTTTTTTTCATACACAAAATGATATTTCTTGCAATTATTTTTTGATCTTAAAAAATATAAATTTCAAATAAGATCTTCTGGCAAGATCCGCTGTACAAGCAAAGGAGCGAAGTCCGGCGCCAAACTTTCTCTCTCTCTTAGAATAATAAAAAAAAGCAATATTCGGAAAAAAAATTACTCGTCTCTCTGTCTCACACCCACCTAAAAAAATTTCCCCTTTCAAGTTTGGGGCTGTCTCTGTTTCGATCTCCACGCTCTCAGAAATTCACTCAAATCTTAATTCTCATCTTAGGGTTTTATTTATGTCTTTCACTTTTTAGTTTTTTTTTTCCTTTCATTTCTAGGTTAGGGTTTTGTTCTTTCTATTTTCATCGCCATGGGCGAGTGGCAACAGTTTCTCCAATCCATTTTCATTGGTCTCTTATTTTCTTACTTTCTCGCCAAGCTTATCTCCATTGTCGTTTCCTTCAAAGAGGACAATCTCACTGTCACTCGCGTCAGCTCCGAGAACTATGAAGCTCTCCCTGCGAAACCCAAATCCACCCTCGATTATGATTCGCGGGGGCGCGATTTGACTACTAGTGCTGATTTAACCGTTCACTGCGACACTGATTCAATGATGGCTGAACATGGCAGCGTAAGGAACGATAGCATAGCTGGAAGTGAGTTTGGTGATAATGATATCGATGATGATGACTGGGAAGGCGTTGAAAGCACGGAACTAGATGAGACATTCAGCGCAGCTACGGCATTTGTGGCTTCCGCTGCTGCGGATCGATTGTCACAGAAAGCGTCTACGGATGTTCAGTTGCAGCTTTACGCCTTGTACAAGATTGCCACTGAGGGACCTTGCAGTACTCCTCCTCCTTCGGCTCTCAAAATGAGCGCTCGTGCCAAGTGGTATTTATTTTACTGTTTTACAATAGCATTGGCTTTATATATGGATTATTGTGATTGTTAGAAGTGTGAAAGTGAAAGCTAAAACGTGGTATATTTATATGTGTTAAGCATTAAAATTTTAGTTGGTGAATTAGGTTATTATTTTATTTAGCATGGTATTTAAGCTAGAATGGACTTACTTTCCTAGCGTCTCCATTTTACTCGTAATGTTCCTCATAAAGCAACAGCCAAGCCTTTGATTATATTAATATAGAAGTTTTGGAAGTGGTGGGAGTTGTGATGGTTAATTCTGTAACTTTAGTATCTATAATTGACTTGTATATTACAATTGTGTATAACTTCTCTTTAAATTGGCACCCTGTCTGTTCAAGGGGATACCTATTCTTATATTAAAGTTCAAGAAATTTGTTTTTGTGTGCTTTAAGCACCCTGTTTTATGTGGTATTGGGAATTTTTGTTCGTTTTCTTGACTAATTTTTTGTGTCTTTGTACAGAAATTTATTTATAACATTGGGCACTTGGGTATCCTTGATAGTAATGAAATAGGAAATAGAACAGTACTTGTGTGCGTGTGCCTGTGTGTGTTTTGTTTTCAATACATGTTAGTCTTTTAGGTTTTTATACTTATATTTTTATGAAGTAATAGCTTTTCTAATTTTTCTTCCTAATGTATAGATATATTTTCCATGATGCACATGAAAATGCAAACTTGGCAGAATAATCTTAACTGATACGATGGGTGTGCTATTGGCTGGCTGCTTATTATTATCATAATTTTTTTTTCTTGGATAAATGATACTAGGCAAGCATGGCAAAAACTGGGTGCTATGCCTCCGGAAGATGCGATGCAGAAATACATTGATATTGTTATGGAGTTATATCCTTCTTGGGCTTCTGGATCAACCATGGTGAGGTTTAATCTTCTTGTTCCCCATGTTACCTTTTCCTCTTTAGATGTAATTATTTTCTGATGGATTATGTTTTTTTCTTTTTCTTTTTTTGTTTTAAACATGCGGATTGTTAGAAAAGGAAAGATGGAGATGGTGATGCACGGAGCTCAGATACCAAAGGACCCATGGGTCCAGTTTTCAGCACATTTGCTTTTGAGGAGGAATCTGGAAATGAGTTGTAAGGTTCTTTCCTCTTCCATATATGCAAGGCCCTTTGTACATCTTTTGATCTTAAATAGTGGCATTTTGATGGTGTTCTCTTTGACCTTCATGCAATTCTGTACTTTTATGGGAACATACATGTGGGAAGTATTGGTGTTGCAATGTTCTATTCTTATGATGCCTTTTTTCCTGCGATTATGTACACTTGCTATGTATTCTTTGTGGCTAATCTGGGTTGTATGTTAATCAGATTTTTCTGATGTATCCATGTTGGGAATCTAATTGAACTTTTCATGATCTCTAGCCTTTAACTGCTCTGTTCAATCATCATACTGGTAACATTCACCAGTTTACTGACACTAATTGAACATTGCTTCCCAGTTGGCCTTTGCATTCTGCATGATTGTACTGTTATTGAAGTTGTTTGCTTGTATCAACTGGTAGTCATTAATACAACACCATATGGAGATTTAGGAACAAGGCGAAGAGCAGGATGGCCTGCAGCAAGATATAAAATTCATATGTAATTTACATCTTTCAAACTTCTAATCATGCAATGTGTGTATTCCTGTGTGGTTTAACTTTATTTTTGTTGACAGATATGTGATGCTAAACCAGCATTTTATGACCATCTAAAAGATTCTTTTATGTGATGTCCTTGCATTAGGAAAATGGAAGACATTCACGCCTTTGCGAGGGAAGGAGATGTGAAGAATTTGCTCAATTGTATAGACAGTGGTGTTTCTGTGAACTTGAAAGGTTGGTTCACATCTTCTACCATCATTGAATGGCTAATATATTGATGTCCATGACGAGTTATAATCCCTGAAAATGTTAAATGTACTGAGCTGCCTGAATATGGCCCATCTTCTCAGTTATCTAGGGTGCTAACTCAAAGTCTAATGGGCAAATATGAAGTTTATCATTCTACTGAAATTCTTAGAATCTTTAGCTTCATATGCTGTTGCGTGCAATCATAAGCATAACTTTTAAGCTTGGGAAGATGATTTATTTGATTTAAAATATAATAAAACTGGTGAATTACCATATAATTAATTTTTCTTTCTTTTAAATCTATCATTAGTTTCTTAAAAAGATAATGCACTGGGAAAAATCTTGATTTGAGGTGTATAATTACAATACTGTTGTACTGAGTTTGAGATCTTTGACGCTAACTTGAGCTTCTGATGTTGAAGTTGGCTGAAGCAAATTTGCAAACTTCATGATTATAGCTTGTCTTAGGACATGGAAAAGTTGTGTATCGCTGGAAGAAATGAGCATGTGTTTTTTGCCTGCTTATTATCATGTAATATGCATGCAACAGTTGAGATATCTTGTAGTAATGAAATTTTTCGCCAACCTTTAGTGGAAAATTTTTGCAGATATTTTGGCATTACATAAGTCATTTAGATTTTCTAAATGATCTGCACTGAGTTTGTAAATAGATGTGTATAGTCTCATCTTGCTGTTGATATGCCCATTTCCTGGTTCAATATAAACATGCATTTCAAGAAATATTTTTCACGTCTGTTAAGAAACATTTTACTTAACCTGTTTCTGCAGCAACGTATATTCCAGTCTGTTTTCACCTCCTGAAAATTTTATTTGTTATCATTACAGATAGTGAGGGTCGGACCCCTTTGCATTGGGCTGTAGATCGAGGACATCTTAATGTAGTTGAAATTCTTGTTGGAATTAATTCTGACATAAATTTAAAGGTGAAAAAAAATTAATTTTATTCATTTTTGTTTGATTTTTGCAACATTAGTATTACTGTATTAATATCATATGGATTTAGATGATGTTGTTTTAAGAGTTCTAAGATCTAATGTCTGTGTCCGGCCTTTGTCATCACTTCCATTTCTCATGTTTCTGTTTGAATATTAAAATTTATGCAGTCCATTGTGGGCTACGGCAATGGATGTTTATTGGTTATAGATCCTATCTTTGTAGTAGTTGACATCATATGTAAGCCGGACTTAGATTATTGGTTTTTTCTTTTTCTTGTGGGGGAGGTTATCTGGATTGTGTCAACCACTAAACTTATGTCTTTTTAATTTTTATCTTACCAAAAGAAGTTACTGAAACGGTGCTATTGTCTTTTCTGCCCCATTGCTGGGACAATTTTTTCTAGTTTGCTCATGTTTTTCCTGTTTTTTTTCCCCATTGGAAGGATAACGAAGGTCAAACACCCCTGCATTATGCTGCTGTCTGTGAGAGAGAAGCCATCGCAGAATTTCTTGTTAAGCAGAATGCATATACCAATCTGAAAGACATTGATGGCAAGTCCGCTCGTGATCTTTGTGGTTTGGACTGGCCCTGCCTGCGGCTTGCAGCAACACAGACAGAGTGATATGTCTGGTTTCTTCCATCTGGTCTCTTGACAAAATTCCTCATGGATGTACATTGGCAGTATATTATAACCTCTTCTTTTGTACTTAAATTTTTACCTTAGTGGTAAATTGACATTTCAATCAATCGTCTTATCTACCTTTACATTTGTAGAGATTATGATCGACTAGGTGGCTAATGGACATTTGCATGACTTACCTTTTTGTTTCATTATTTGGTTCATGGTATTAGCCCTCTACCTGTTGTGTAGCATTAGTAGAAAAGATGTATAAATAGCAAAATTGTTATTTTGGTTAACAATTTATTGTTATTACCTTAAAATCATTATTCTCTTTAAACTCGGATTGTTCTTCAAACCAGTTTGATGTTTAGTAGTTTGAAGATTGGAACTTTGACAGGTTAATATAGGCAACAATCAATTTGGTATGTAGAATCATGAAGTTTAATCTTTGAAATCATTGATCTCCAACCCAAACTTCTTCCATGCTGCAAATCCTAGCTTAATTTTTTGAGATTTAGAATTTGCTAAGATGTCCTTCCCGCTACAGCCAACTATGAAGATGAGGACAGCGCACGGAACCATATCAAAGCAGAAGCCTGCAGTGACGCCAAAATCAAAATTACTTGTCTGGCAATATTTACTCCACGATCGTTGTCGTAACCAATTACACTTGGCATCTGTGGTCATTGATTTTCACACTAGCCGCCGTAACAATATTTGTGTTTCCTTCAATTGCAATTTGATATGGTTTGTTCAATTATTTTATTATTTGTTTTGTTCAGCTAAGACGAGGAGAAGTCAATGCTGGGTTAAAGGCCTTGAAAGATGAGGTTAGGAGAAGTGTTATATTGAGAGTGGATGGAAGGGCAGAGGTTGGTTTTCTGTTATCATGAGTTGCAGAGTAATTGTGAAAAATATTTTCTATTTTTATTTTCTTATTTATTTCTTTATTTTTAATTATTTTTCAATGAAAAATTGAAAAATTAAAAAAATATATTTAATTTTTATTTTCTATTTTCTAATTTTCATTTTTATAATATTTAAATATTTTCATACAAAAATAACATAAATAATTTCATAATCTAAATATGTATATATATTTATATTTAAAAATAAATCATAATTAAATAATATCTTTAAATATATTTTCAAATTTCATAATATAACATAAACGAACAAAATAGATTAATGCAAAATAAAAAAAAATCTTAAAATAGGAAGAATTGAAGTATAAGAAATAAAATGAAAATAAAAAATATTTTAAATCAAAATGGGAGATAAATACTAATATTTTTTTAAAACTCCGAGTTTTCTATTTAGAGAGCGAATAAAAATAGTTTTTCAAAATTTAACTATTAGCTAATAAATATAGAAAATTAGTCTAATTTTCTCTATAAAAAATATTTTCAATTAAACAAGAATTTCTATTTTCAATTTTTTTAAAGAAATTTTTGGCAAAACGAGTTAGTTTGCACAACTTAACAACCTCTTAGGTTTTCTTTCTTATTGTATCATAATTGATTTTTTTATCTTCTTTTTTTCTTTGGTCGAGTTTAGGAGCCACATGTATGAAATGCTAAAATAGGACTTAGTTGGAATTGGTTACCTTCACTATAATGCTTTGCATGCTATCGTACTAGACTTTTATTTGTAATGCAAAACTGCCCATGTTTTTATTTTGGGTCATAAAAAAGCTTTCAAATAATGATTTTTAATTGGATTTTATTACATTGTTAAATGTCAGCCAGCCTCCCCATTATGGAGGACGCATGGCACCACGATCAACATCACGTGTCCACCTTATTTTCTTATATTTTATACTAAATAGTCTAAACTACATTAAAGATTGCCATGTTTAAGGGTTTCTCGTACCATCATTCCTTTCGCTTTGCAACACTAAATATTTTTTTTTATTTTCTTAAAAATAAAATCCATTTTTTTAATAAAATTAATTCAATTATTTGAATTTTTAAATAAAATAAAATTGAATTTTTTTAATCACAAAATTGAATTTTTTATTAACAAAACAAAACTAATTTTTTTCAGATTTTTAAAATATAATAATAAATGTGATTTTTTATTTTTTCTTTTTTTAAATAATTAAACTTATTTTTTGAATTTTAAAATAAATATAATTAATTTGAAATTTTTATTATCGTAATTTGAATTTAAGGAAACTTAACTGGCATTAGAGAACGAAAAAACATATGATGTTAAAATTTGTAGCCAATTTGACTATTTTTAAAACAAAAATATTGGATTATAATAGCCATCGTTATAAAAAATCAAAGCTATAGGTCCACGTACTAAGCAGAATATCACACCAAAATCACTCAAGGTTATCATTTCAAATCTCATCATCATCATATGCTACTCAATAAAACATCATGACAACTAACTGAAATCAATAGTATAGATAGCAAAAGATATACAATTGGAGATTTAGAATACAAACCAACATGAAATAATTACAAACTGAGATAAATAAATCTCAAATGTATACATAACCTTCATGAACTTTATTTATTTAGTTAGTTTGCTCTCCTGAATTTTTAATTTAATCATATAGCTTTTTGAATTTGCATTTTTTAATTTATAAATACAAACTTATTGAGTTATGCTAATTCATGTTGAGTCATATTTTTTTAACTTAAAAACATGTCTTTTCTCATCTAAAATTTAATCCTATCTATATCCATGCTCAACTTGCAATTTGAAGGAAAATATTAAATAGATATGAGCTTTCAACTTAATGAGTTATAAAATATTCAATATAATATGCCATACTGTTGTAGATAATGCTCATGCTAATGTAAAACATTTGTATAACAC
Source organism: Garcia nutans (assembly GCA_947685225.1). Classification (NCBI taxonomy): domain Eukaryota; kingdom Viridiplantae; phylum Streptophyta; class Magnoliopsida; order Malpighiales; family Euphorbiaceae; genus Garcia; species Garcia nutans. Next base: position 36,356,140 of record CANTUV010000013.1, read on the forward strand.
GATCAACATTAACATGATTGACAGCAATGTCGAATAATGAGCAAGCCCTACTATCATGCTATCTTAGCTCATCATCATCACATGCCAATCATCATATCAAAACTAATATCTCAAGTCTGTGATCTTTTGTCATCATAATCCTATACAAACATAGGTAATATGCAAAATTCACAATTGATTCAAGCACCAACATATATTATGTTTCTATAATCTAATGTTGATAATGATAATTATATATGTATATATATTACACAAGTGATGAACTTGAATTTTTCTTTGATTTTATACTTATACAAGCTCATCTTGCGTTTAATTTTAGATGTCTTTATAGATTTTTACAAAAGAATATGTTTTTCTGGGCAGGTTAAGTATTTTTGAGCTTGGAGCAAGAAGGAAACAATTTGAGTGAAAAAGGGGCAAATTTGGAGTAGGAAAGTTCAACATGGGAACGTTATGTAACATCCTAAAATTTTTGAAAATTTCTATTTTTTAAAAAATTTGATAAAATAAATTATAATTTAAAAAGATAAATTAAATTAATGGTTTTAAATAAAAAATGAAGGGATTTTAAATGAAAAAGTAAAATATATATGTGATATATATGTAAAATATACATAACATATAAAAGTCAACACTTAAAAAAAGTATTTTGGTAATTAAATCTTATAAATTCAAAATTAATAAAATAATTTAAAAACAAATTATTTTTGAATGGAAGAGAAAAATTAGGACTTTTAATTTATTAAAAAAAATTAAAAAATTAAAAATTAAAAATTAAATTATTTTAATATATATATATATATATATGTGGTTTAAAAAAATGAAAGGAAAAAAAATATTAAAAGTCTTCTTCTTCTTCTTCTCCTTCCTTTGGCCAAATTTTTCATGGAGTTAGACTAAGAATTTGATTCTTCTATACTCCATAAATTGAAGAAATTAACAAGTTGTAAGTGGATTTTTGGTGATCTCCACCAAAATTAGCAAGTTTCTATCTCTTTTCTTTAAATTCCATGGAAGATGAGATTATGTGAGTTTTGATATTTTGATGTAGTATGTTATAATTGTTGGAATTGGTGTGTATGATGTTATTTTGGGTAGTTAACAATGATTCTAAGGTTAGATTGAAGAGATGATGGAGTTTGGTTAAAGAATGGTGAAGAGAGAAAATTTAGGGTTATGGATTTTTGGGGTTTTGAAAACATGAACTTTACTTGTGCAAATTGATTCCAAATGAGTTGTTTTGATTCATAAACAAGTATTTTAAAGTCAAATACTAGATTTGGTGGTGTTGGGTTGGAATTTGAGAATGGGAGAGGAGATTTAGGGTTTTGGAAAAGTGATTTTTCAAAGTGGATGAATTGTGTGATTTTATTTGTTTAAGCATGTTGTTTAGTGTTAAAAGTGATGAATATAAGCTTGGAATGAGTAATGGATTGTGTTGGAATAGAAAACCTTCAATGGGGGAAGGTTATGCCATTTTTTAGATTTTGTGTATAAGAGTGTATTTTTATAATGTAAATGATTTAAATGTATTAAAATATGTTTTTAATATTATAAATAAACTTAAAACACTAATTTAATTGTAGTGGAATGGAATTCTAATGTTGAAGTAAGGAAAGGCTAAATTTTTGAAAATTTGTAGGAGTGATGTGTATTTATGGTTTAATGTTGAAAATGCCATTAAATGTGATACTAAATGATTATTTGTTATCACATTTGGTTTAGACATTGAGGGAGGTTGATTTGCTTCATCCATGTGGTGAAGGGCAAGTTGGAAAGATTGGATTGAATGTTGTTTTTAGCTTGCTTTGGGTTGCTAGTGGAGGTATGTACAAACTTTGAATATCATGTTTATATTTGTATAACATTTGGACTTAACACATTTTAGTTGAAAAATGTATTAAGTTACTTGGTTCATTGATTGTATATGAATAATATGTTATGACATTTGTAATATCATAAATGTGTTAAATGCATTGTGAAAAGTCATTGATAATGGCTAATCTGTGTAACATGTGAAATATGCATATTATGTGAAAATACCCAAAGTAATTGGGTAATGTGTTGTGAATGCAAAAATGAGATATATGTAATAATTAAATGAATTGATATTGATAAAAATGAGAAAAATGAGAAAAAAATGTAAAAATAAGGCAATATGCCTAGATTGAATATGTGAAAATGAGAAAGAAATTAATAATGAGAAATATGAATAAATTGTGTGCCTAGTATGTTATTCAATTTTCAAAGTTCTGGGTTTGGCGGCATGCCTATGATTGCCTACGGACTATACGCTGGAATGGTGAAAAGACTGGGTCGCAAGCCAGGCTAGCTGATAAATATGATGTTTTTAGGATGAAAAGACTGGGTTGTAAGCCTCAAAAACTGTAGCAGTCTAGCCGGGTTGAGGACCAAGATACTGGAGCCTAAGGGTCTAGCCGGGTTGAGGTCCAAGAGACTGGGGCTGTTACATTATCCATGGATATATATTGCCTACGGGGCTAGACACATGGTGTCATTATGGACCAAAGTAATAACTCTGAAATTTGAATAGCATATTAGATCCTTTTTGGGCCCATGCTTGTTTTTGTTTTAATGTGAATTATGAAATATTTGAAAATATAAGAAAGTGGAATGATGTGACATCTAAATTCATTGTGCATTAGTATTGCATTGAGTTATATTGTTATTACCAAAGTTTGTACCACTAGGCTTTGGCTTAGCGCGTTTGTTTCTATCGCGCAGGTGACAGGGTAGACCCAGCTGAGCCAGAGAGTTCCTCTAGACCCGGTCGGGTCTAGACTTATACTTAAGCTTGTTGAGTTGCTATCGAGATCAGAAATACTACCAGCAGCATGTATATATTTTTATGTTATTGTACATTTTTTAGTTTTATGCATAATATATTATGTTTTGGATTTTACGTATTGTATATTATAAAAAATGTTTGGGTCAATGTATTTGAAATGAGAGAGTAAGTGTGTTTTAAATTATATATATCTATATGTATAAATATTTGAGAAACTTGGTGAAATTGAGAAGTATGGTTGAGATGGTGATTTGAAATTATTTGGGAGTGTTTTCTTTTTGCAGGTTGTGTTTTGATAAATTTTGGGATGTCCAAAATACAGAAAAAACTCTGGCGAATTTTTTCCAGAGATTTATATATATATTATTTATTTTGGGTTCTTATAACAAGTAAAGAATATTTATATTCTATTTAATTTTTATATATTTAGAATTTGAAATTTTAAATTGGAAATGTGAAAAAATAATTTACTAAACCGGCCTGTGACATTTTTGTACCGTATATGCATATTTTACATATGTTGGAAATATGTATTGTACGTATATAGGGTATAAGGGTGTTATATTTGTTTTGGTATCAGAGTCTAAGTTTGAGGTTCTAGACCTAGGTGGGATGATAGAGAGAGAAAATGGGGGATTTAAAAATAATTTTTAATTGTAATACATTCATTGGCATTAGCAGTTTATGATCTCTAATATAATATTTTCTGCTTTATTTGCAAATATAGGTAGTTATGGCATCTCGGCTACATCAGGCTGCTGAGGGTAGTGCAGAGAGTGTGGCTCCAGATGAGGGTAGAGATGGAGCTAGAGTTGTATCTGCTGGTGAGGCGTCTGTTTTTGTGCCTGTGAGACCAACAGTTGATGAGATTTCGCCTGGCTGGGTATGGCATATGGTAGAGTTGTTGAGGCAGACTCCAGTTCCGCAGCCGCCACAGCCACAGCCGCAGCCGCAGTTGCTGGTGAGGCAGTATGATAAACTGAGAAAGTATGGGGCTGAGGACTTTGTTGGTACTACAAACCCTGCTGTAACAGAGCAGCGGCTAGACCGGGTTCAGAGAATATTTATTCAGTTACAGGCTAGCCCAGAAGAGAAGTTTGATTATGCCATATCTCTTCTGCAGAGAGATGCATATGATTCATGGAAGACGGTTCCACATGCTCTGGATGATCCACCAGTCCTGACCTATGATGATTTCCTATAGGAATTTGAGTAGAAGTATACTCCGAGAGAGTATAAAGATGCAAAGAAGATGGAGTTCCTGAGTCTGAGACAGGATACTAGGACAGTGACCGAGTATGAGATCGAGTTTATCCGGTTGAGTTACTATGCTGGTTGGATCATTTCTGACGAGTTTGACAGGTGCAAGGGATTTGAGGAGGGACTAAGACCCTCTATCATGTGCATCATCGTAGGCTCTCGGTATCAGGATTTCTCCCAGTTAGTTGCAGCTGCCAGGAGTGTTGAGAGGGCGCAGAGTCTTGCAACAGCTGCCAGGGTTGAGGAGACCAGAGTTAGGAGACCTCAGAGTGAGGTAGGGTCTTCATTAGTGAATAGAGGCCGAGGGGGACATTTTCAGAGGTTTAGTAAGAATCAGGGGCAGTTTGGCAGGTCAGTACAACAATAGAGACAGAGACAGAGACCTGCAGTTTCAGTGGCTAGTGCTCCGACTCCAGTGGCTCAGAGACCTACTCCACCTACTTGCGTTCATTGTGGTAGAGTACACGGAGGTGTCTGCTGATGGAGAGGTGCTTCAGGAGTGTTTTTTAATGTGGGTTGTCAGACCATTTTATCAGAGATTGTCCCGAGCCACCAGAGGTTAGGCAGGCAGATACTGCAGCTTCTCGACCCAGTGTCAGAGGGGGTCGTGGTGGCAGAGGTTTTAGTAGAGGTGGTTGGCCTGGGTTTAGTCAGAGAGGAGGCTCTACATCCGGAGGTAGTAGGCCAGATGAGGCTGGGCCATCTCAGCGGGTTTATGTGATGCAGTGGCAGTCGATGCTTCAGCCGTCATTGCGGGTATATTTTCTTTATTTGGTATTTCAGTCCTTGTTCTATTAGATCATGGATCTACGCATTCATACATAAGTGCATCTATATTGCCTGTGACTGAATTGCATTCTATGTCCCTAGGATTTGATGTCTTGGTGATAAATCCTTTAGGGCATAGTATTGTGGTGAGCAGGGTGCACCGAGATAGTCCAGTTGTTGTTCAGGATGAGGAGTTTCTCGGTGACCTGATTGAGATGCCTTGCAGGGAATATGATCTGATTTTGGGCATGGATTGGTTATCCAAGCATGGGGCTGTGGTAGATTGTTAGAAAAAATGTGTTACTTTGAGAACACGTGATGGTAGGGATGTGATAGTGTCTAGTGAGCAAAGGTATCTTTCATCTATGTTTGTTTTAGCTGGGAGGATGATTCGGAAGGGATGTGAGGCTTATCTTGCTCATGTTGTAGATACTAGAGTAGTGGGATCTCTACTTAACAGTATACCCACAGTTGCCAAGTTTTCAGATGTTTTTCCTGATGAGTTGCTAGGGGTACCTCCTGAGAGAGAAGTGGAGTTTGGTATCGATTTATTGCCTGGTACCACTCCTATCTCTATTACTCCTTATCGGATGACACCTGATGAGTTGAGAGAGTTGAAGGTACAGTTGCAGGAGTTATTGGATAAAGGGTTTATCCACCCTAGTGTGTCCCCGTGGGGAGCGCCTGTGTTGTTTGTGAAGAAGAAGGATGGCACCATGAGATTATGTATTGATTATAGGCAGTTGAATAAGGTGACCATCACGAACAAGTATCCTTTGCCTCAGATAGATGATCTCTTTGATCAGTTGAAGGGAGTGGCAGTATTTTCTAAGATTAATCTGAGATCAGGGTACCATCAGTTGAGAGTTAGAGATGTGGATGTAACCAAGACAGCTTTTCGTATGAGGTATGGGCATTATGAGTTTCTAGTGATGCCCTTTGGATTGACGAATGCACTAGCAGCTTTTATGGATTTGACGAACGGGGTATTCAAACCATTTTTGGATATTGATGACATCTTGGTGTATTTGCGTAATGAGGAGGATTATGATAGGCATTTGAGGATCGTATTGTAGACTCTGAGGGAGAAGCAGTTATATGCTAAACTGTCTAAGTGTGAGTTCTGGCTCGATCAGGTAGCTTTTCTTGGTCATGTAGTTTCAGCAGAGGGTATTAGAGTTGATCCGAATAAAGTTGAGGCTATCTTAAATTGGAGTCCACCGAAGACTGTGACAGAGGTTAGAAGTTTTCTGGGATTAGCAGGCTATTATCGTCAATTTGTGAAGGGTTTTTCTATAATAGCTACAGCACTCACCAGATTACTTCGGAAAGGAGTTAAATTTGTGTGGACAGATCGGTGTCAGGCAAGTTTTGAGCAGCTGAGGGAGATGTTGACTCAAGCTCCTGTCCTTACCCTGCCTGTAGAAGGTAAACCATATGTGATATATAGTGATACTTCACACAATGGTTTAGGTTGTGTTTTGATGCAGGAGGGTAAAGTCATAGCTTATGCTTCGCGACAGTTGAAACCGCATGAGCTGAATTATCCTACGCATGACTTGGAGTTGGCAGCCATAGTTTTTACTTTGAAGATTTGGCGACATTATCTTTATGGGGAGAAGTGTTTCATTTATACAGATCACAAGAGTTTGAAATACCTGGGTGTTTAGAGATAGCTGAATCTTTGGTAGAGACGGTGGTTAGAGTTGATTAAAGACTACGACTATTTAATTGATTATCATCCTGGTAAGGCAAATGTTGTTGCTGATGCCTCGAGTCAAAAGTCTTTGGCAGGTTTGACTGCTTATTCGCTCTCGTTGCTTGTTGAGTTGAGAGCATTGCATGCTAGATTTGAATCTTCTGATGATGGTACTCTGATGGCTCAGTTGCAGTTAAGGCCAGTCTTGTTGGATCATATTAGGGAGGCTCAGCTGGCAGATGAGAGAATTTAAAAAATTATGTTGGTTTGTCAGAAGGGGGAGAGTCGAGACTTTTATGTGAGGGATGATGGCACTCTATGGTACAGAGATAGATTGTGTATTCGTGATGATGCAGAATTAAAAAGAATGATATTAGAGGAAGCACATCAGTCACTTTTTGCTATGCACCCTGAGAGTACCAAGATGTATCAGGACTTGAAGCGATATTATTAGTGGTCAGGAATGAAGAGGGACATAGCAGAGTTTGTATCCAGATGTCTCACTTGCCAGAAAGTGAAGGCTGAGCACCAAGTTCCTTCAGGGTTGCTCCAACCTTTATTAGTGCCAGAATGGAAATGGGAGCGAGTGACAATGGATTTTGTGACTGGACTACCTTTGACTCAGAAGAAGCATGATACAATCTGGGTGATAGTTGATCAGATGAAGAAGACAACTCATTTTCTTCCAGTTCAATTTTTCTCTTGAGAGGTTGGCTGAGTTGTATATCAACGAGATAGTCAGGTTGCATGGTGTCCCAGTTTCTTTGGTGTCAGATCGAGATCCCCAGTTTACTTCAAGGTTTTAGAAGAATTTGCATAATGCTTTGGGTTCTCGATTGTATTTTAGTACTTCTTTCCATCCTCAGACAGATGGAAAATCAGAGAGAGTCATACAGACTCTGGAGGATATGTTGAGGAGCTGTATCATTGATTTTACCGAGAATTGGGATAAATTTTTGCCATTAATTGAGTTTTCCTATAACAACAGTCATCAGTCGAGTATTAGGATGACTCCTTATGAGGCTTTATATGGTAGGAGATGCAGGACACCTTTGTGTTGGGATGAAGTTGGAGAAAGTAAACTGGTTGTTCTCGATTTGATTAAGGAAACAAAGGAGAAAGTGAAGGTGATTCGGGGTCGTTTAAAAGCAGCTTCAGACCGATAGAAATCCTATTCAGATTTAAAGGGAAGAGACATAGAGTTCAGTGTGGGAGATAAAGTATTTCTGAAGGTGTCTCCATGGAAGAAGATTTTGAGATTTGGCCGCAAAGGACCATATGAGGTGTTGGAGAGAGTTGGTCCAGTGGCTTATAGACTAGCTTTGCCGCCTTAGTTGGATCGAATACATAATGTTTTCCATGTCTCAATGCTTCGGAGATACATGTCTGAGCCATCTCATATCTTGTTAGTGGAGTCCATTGAGGTGAGTCCAGATATGACTTACGAGGAGGAACCAGTGGCGATTTTGGCACGAGAAGTTAAAGAATTGAGGAATAAGAGAGTGCCACTTGTGAAAGTCCTTTGTAGGAATCATGCCACTGAAGAGACGACATGGGAAAGTGAGCAGGCGATGCAGAGTCAGTTTTCCCATTTGTTCCAGACTTGAGGACAGGTAATTTCGAGGATGAAATTTATTTTAGGGGAATTTTAACATCCTAAAATTTTTGAAAATTTCTAATTTTTGAAAAATTTGATAAAATAAATTATAATTCAAAAAGATAAATTAAATTAATAGTTTTAAATGAAAAATGAAGGGATTTTAAATGAAAAAGTGGAATATATATGTAATATATATGCAAAATATATATAACATATAAAAGTCAACATTTTTTAAAAGAAAAGGGTATTTTGGTAATTAAATCTTATAAATTCAAAATTAATAAAATAATTTAAAAAAAAATTAGTTTTGAATAGAAGAGGAAAATTAGGACTTTTAATTTATTAAAAAAATAATTAAATAATTAAATATTAAATTATTTTAATATATATATGTGGTTTATAAAAAAGATGAAAGGAAAAGAAATATTAAAAGTCTTCTTCTTCTTCTTCTCCTTCCTTTGGCCGAATTTTCCATGGGAGTTAGACCAAGAATTTGATTCTTCTATACTCCATAAATTGAAGAAATTAACAAGTTGCAAGTGGATTTTTGGTGATCTCCACCAAAATTAGCAAGTTTCCATCTCTTTTGTTTGAATTCCATGAAAGATGAGATTATGCGAGTTTTGAGATTTTGATGCAGTATGTTATAATTGTTGAAATTGGAGTGTATGATGTTATTTTGGGTAGTTAACAATGATTCTAAGGTTAGATTGAAGAGATGATGGAGTTTGGTTAAAGAATGGTGAAGAGAGAGAATTTAGGGTTATGGATTTTTGGGGTTTTGAAAACATGAACTTTACTTGTGCAAATTGATTCCAAATGAGTTGTTTTGATTCATAAATAAGTATTTTAAAGTCAAATATTAGATTTGGTGGTGTTGGGTTGGAATTTGAGAATGGAAGTGGAGATTTAGGGTTTTGAAAAAGTGATTTTCCAAAGTGGATGAATTGTGTGATTTTATTTGTTTAAGCATGTTGTTTAGTGTTAAAAGTGATGAATATAAGCTTGGAATGAGTAATGGATTGTGTTGGAATAGAAAACCTTCAATGGGGGAAGGTTATGCCGTTTTTTAGATTTTGTGTATAAGAGTATATTTTTATAATGTAAATGATTTAAATGTATTAAAATATGTTTTTAATAATATAAATAAACTTAAAACACTAATTTAATTGTAGTGAAATGGAATTCCAATGTTGAAGTAAGGAAAGGCTAAATTTTTGAAAATTGGTAGGAGTGATGTGTAATTATGGTTTAATGTTGGAAATGCCATTAAATGTGATACTAAATGATTATTTGTTATCACATTTGGTTTAGGCATTGAGGGAGGTTGATTTGCTTCATCTATGTGGTGAAGGGCAAGTTGGAAAGATTGGATTGAAGGTTGTTTTTAGCTTGCTTTGGGTTGTTAGTGGAGGTATGTATAAACTTTGAATATCATGTTTATATTTGCATAACATTTGGACTTAACACATTTTGGTTGGAAAATGTGTTAAGTTACTTGGTTCATTGATTGTGTATGAATAATATGCTATGCCATTTGTAATATTATAAATGTGTTAAATACATTGTGAAAAGTCATTGATAATGGCTAATTTGTGTAACATGTGAAATATGCATATTATGTGAAAATACCCAAAGTAATTGGGTAATGTGTTGTGAATGCAAAAATGAGATATGTGTAATAATTAAATGAATTGATATTGATAAAAATGAGAAAAGTGAGAAAAATGAGAAAGATATGAAAAATGAGAAAAGTGAGAAAAAAAATGTGAAAATAAGGCAATGTGCCTAGATTGAATATGTGAAAATGAGATAGAGATTAATAATGAGAAATATGAATAAATTGTGTGCCTAGTATGTTATTCAATTTTCAGAGTTTTGGGTTTGGCGGCATGCCTATGATTGCCTACGGGCTATACGCTGGAATGGTGAAAAGACTGGGTCATAAGCCAGGCCAGCTGATAAATATGATATTTTTGGGGTGAAAAGACTGGGTCGTAAGCCTCAAAAACTGTAGCAGTCTAGCCGGGTTGAGGACCAAGATACTGGGGTCTAAGGGTCTAACCAGGTTGAGGTTCAAGAGACTGGGCTGTTACATTATCCATGGATATATATATTGCCTACGGGGTTAGACAAATGGTGTTATTATGGACCAAAGCAGTAACTTTGAAATTTGAATAGCATATTAGATCCTTTTTGGGCCAATACTTGTCTTTGTTTTAATGTGAATTATGAAATATTTGAAAAATATAAGAAAGTGGAATGATGTGACATCTAAATGCATTGTGCATTGGTATTGCATTGAGTTATATTGTTATTACCAAAGTTTGTACCACTGGGCTTTGGCTTAGCGAGATTGTTTCCATCGCGCAGGTAACAGGGTCTACTCAGCTGAACCAGAGAGTTCTTCTAGACCAGGTCCGGTCTAAACTTATAGTTAAGCTTGTTGAGATGCTATCAAGATCAGAAATACTACTAGCAACATGTATATATTTTTATGTTATTGTACATTTTTTAGTTTTATGCATAATATATTATGTTTTGGATTTTACGCGTTGTATATTATAAAGAATGTTTGGGTCAATGTATTTGAAATGAGAGAGTAAATGTGTTTTAAATTATATATATCTATATGTATAAATGTTTAAGAAACTTGGTGAAATTGAGAAGTATGGTTGAGATGGTGATTTGAAATTATTTGGGAGTGTTTTCTTTTTGTAGGTTGTGTTTTGATAAATTTTGAGATGTCTAAAATACAGACAAAACTCTGGCGAATTTTTTCCAGAGATTTTTATATATATTATTTATTTTGGGTTCTTATAACAAGTAAAGAATATTTATATTCTATTTAATTTTTATATATTTAGAATTTGAAATTTTAAATTGAAAATGTGAAAAAAAATTTACTAAACCGGTCTGTGACATTTTTGTATCGTATATGCATATTTTACATATGTTGAAAATATATATTGTACGTATATAGGGTATAAGGGTGTTATACGTTAGATTTTTCAATATGCCCATGTTCAAAATTTTGAAGCTGTAACTTTTCTGAAAATTGCTAAATTGAAGTTTTTTTTTTTTTTTTTAATATGGGCATGTTAGACTTACCCAACATGCCCATGTTAGACTAAAACATTTAACTTTAACTTGCTGAGGTGGCAAATGACTCTTTAACCTTGGGGTATTTTTGGAAAATGAAAACACACTATAAAAGCATCTTTTTGTGAAAAATTCCAGGAACCAACATTAGCCATCCTCAGAGCTTATCAAGATGTAGGTATTTAAGAGAAGAAGAAGCTTGTGCTTTTAGGAGGATTCAACCACTTCTATAAGGATTCATCCATCTAGATTGAACATTGAATTTTGGTTTAGACTTTCAATTTACATTTATTTGATTTCTTTGTTATTTCATTAAAAGTTAGTTTTAGAGTTATGGATTTTATATTTATTTCTTCATTTCTTTATTTTTTATGTTTGATTTAGCTATGAACAACTAATCTCCTTAGTGGGATTAGGTGGACTTATGATTTATGGATGATGGGTATTGAATTAGATTAATTGATTGATTGATTCATTTCTTGAATTCATATTTTATTGATTTTGTTCTTAATACTTGTGATTGATTGGCCATTAATTACTTTTTAAATTGAAATCAAATGATGAGTGAACGCTAAGTTTGATTTTAGATTGTGAAAATCAACGACTTTAGGAATTTATGTTAGAGATAAAAGAACTTTCTAGAGGCCAATTTAATTTATTTGAGTTTTAATGATTATTAAAAATTATTTTTCATGAAAATAGGAAATATAATTCTAGCAATCTTAAGAAAGAAGAAGATTAAATTTTTAAGGAATTGATAATTTTGATTCAAGAAAGTTTTGAAGTAATTTGAAAATTTGTTTTTGCCCATTTGAAATAATTCTATTGAGATCTAATCCTAATTGCTAATTTAAATTTATTTGAGATTTGAAATTTGAAATTTGAACTTTAATTTGAATTATAATTTGAAGTAGATAAATAATTAGCTTAATCTAATTTGAATTTAAAGTTTAATTTTGAATTTTTTGAATTAAGAATTTGCTAGTTAATTTTCAAATATCAAATTAATTAATTTATTTTCAAATAATAGTCAAATTGAATTTAGATTAGTCACATAGCTCATTCTCTGTGGGAATGATCTTTTATAATCACTTTGCTACTTGTTACAGTTTGTGCAATTGCGATATATAATTACATACACACAATTTATTAAATAAGTTTTATGCGCCGTTGCCGAGGAAGGTGAAATTGATTTGATAACAGTCAAGTTCAAGGAGACTTTTAATTTGAAATTTTTTTAATCATTTTTCATTTTTTTGTAGAAATTATAAACACAGTAATAGACAAGCAAATATTAGAAGAGAACAATAATGAGATTGAAAAGCAGTACAGAGAGAATAACAAAGTAAGAAGAGAAAGGCTTCGCTTAGAAAGAGAAGAAAGGGATCAACTACATGCACAAGAATCTCAACAAGAAAAAGTTAGCGTTGTGTGAACCCCTAATTTTGTACCTAATTTAAGGTGAATATTAATATGGTTCCAACGAAAATAGAATTCAACAAGTTGGAATTTGGACGGGCCCAAACGATTCCTAAAAATCCTGGATTTTGAACATGAGAAAAAAATATCAATTTTGCCACTAAATGAAAGCCAATATGATGACGAATCCAACACAACTTGAATAGTGCAAATTGGAGGTCAAACAGACCATTTACGCAGCTCGGACGGGCTGTTGAGCTAGTACCCCATTCGACGCTCGCAGGACATGTCCGACACTCATGTGTCCCAAGGTTATTTTGGTCCTATATGTTTCCCTACTTTTCACTATAAATTGAGGTTTTCTTCTTCAAAATAGGGATCCTGATTTTGGCATTGAAATTCTGCCGAATTATTTCCTAGCTTTCTAAAAGTTAATCAAACACATTTTTTTTTATCAATTGAAATTAATCAACATTTTTATAATTATTTTGCTTCGTTAATTACATAATCAATTGACCAAGTGGAGCTACAAAGCGGCAAAACCCTCAAACTTTTTGTCAAGAAAAAGCGCCTACCTAAGATATTGTGCTCTTTCCTATCTCAATCTCAATTCGATTATTAACTAACTAAAAATTGGTTAATTAAATGTCTTTTGCAATTAAAGATTCGAATTACTTACGGCTCTGATTCTCATTCAAAAGGGATAAGTAGGCACACTTAGAATACTACTCCGAGTGGCGAGGCTACACCTAATCCAACCTAATAGGTATTATTCTTTCATTTTTTAATTTTTTTATACTATTCTTCCATTATTTCTCTTCTTCTATTATGATTTTTTGTGGCTAATGTGAATTTGATGAGTTTTGTAATAGTTACCATATATTATTATTTATCTTTTTTTTAATTAATTGATTGATTGGGAATTTGTGCTTGAAATTGATATTTTTGGTGGAGATGTAACGTTTACTTTTTTGCACCACATTTTATAAATGTCATGTTACCAAATGCTCATGCATTAATAATAATATCATTCACAATTAACTGTGGCATAATCCACTAAAATTGCATTTTTTTTTATCAATCATGAAGGATAAAATCAATCAGAGAGAAAAGGAAAATTATTTTTATCAAAATTTATTTTAAAACTTAGTCCGGGATCTATTGTGATTTTTTACGGATTAGTGCCTTTCTGGATAAAAATTAACCGAATTTAATGGAGTCAATCAAATAGATTTTTCCTTAAATTTTCCCAACAATAAAATAAAATTAAGGTGGTAACTCTCAAATCACTGCTTTTCTAAAATAAAAGCAATCATCCCTTTTCACAACAAAAGGAGAGTATTCTTTTCAAAATAAAGGAATATATCTTTTTAAAATAAAAGATTTCTTTCAAACTCATGCTTACTGAACTAGCAGGAGACCTTTTGCAGTGGTATCGTATGAGACTTATCCCAAAAAGAGCAATTTTGGCTCCTCCTCATTAGCGGGCCAAACCTGGTCCTTGGGAGAGGGCCTTACAGCTGGCAACTCCACTGAGGGCTTTAAAATTTTTAAAAATAAAATTTTAATGGTCTCTTTTCAAAATTATTTTCTCTTTGATTGATTTTTTTTATCATGCATAAAGGTTCCTTACCCTTTAGTTTTAGGAAGCTCTGGGTAGCAAGTAGCATCCACTTGACAACTTTCATTAGGTATGTTGAGGAATAGCAAAAACATCTAACTCACGATAAATCTTTAATTCTTTTGAGGTGTAACCCACGATAAATCTACACTGATCATAAAAGTTTAAAGTATTCTGGAGCATAAGGATCTAAATCTTCGGCAACGAAGATGGGTATAACTGTTGAAAGATTATGATTGTGAAATAATGTATCAACATGGGAAGGCTAATGTAGTAATTGATGCTCTGAGTAGGAAATCACTTGGAAGCTTGGCATATGATCGAGTATTTTAAAGATCATTGATCAAAGAATTGCATGATCTATATAACTTCGGAGTACGATTTGAAATCTTTGAACAAGGGATTTTCTATCTTTATCTATATGTGAAACCTCTTCTAATAGACTAGATACGAGAGAAGTAGGAAAAAGATCCTAATTTGGATAAGATTAAGAAGAAGATGGAAAAGGGATTGGCATTGGAATTCCAGGTTATAGATGGAATGCTAAGACATAGTGATAGGTTACGTATACTAGATATGGATGACCTTCAGCAATAGATATTGAAGGAAGCTCATTATGCTAAATACGATATGCATTCGGGATCTAACAAAATATATCGCAATCTTAAGATATATTACTGGTAGCTAAACATGAAGAAGGAGATCATTGAATTTGTGGCAAAGTATCTAACCTATCAGCAAGTGAAGATTGAACATCAGAGAGCTTCAGGGTTGTTATAAGAACTATCATTACCGGAATGGAAGTGGAACGAGTTACAATAGATTTTGTAGTTGGTTTATCTTGCACAGCTACTGGATATGATTCAATTTGGGTGATAGTAGACCAACTCACCAAGTTAACACATTTTCTTCCAATTAAGACAACTTATACTGCCTCTCAGTATGCTCAGCTATATCTTGATAAGATAGTTAGTCTGCATGGGGTGCCAATCTCTATTATTTATGATAGAGGTTCACAATTTACCTATAGATTTTGGCAAAAATTTCAGGAAGCATTAGGCACGCGACTAGATTTTAGCACTACTTTAAAGATATCAAGATCATGACTATAAAAAACATCATCATTAAGTTATCAATTGCAATGATTGCAATAAAATAATAAAATACTGCTTTAATTCTTCATCTCCATCATAGAAAGCATTCAAGGGTAGGATGGAAGACCATTTGCCCTCATGTATGTGAGTTAAGAGTGATCTTTGACAAGTGGAGGGTGACTAAATTAGATGAATGAAAAATGCATGGTGAAGTTGATGATCTTCCATTATAAATAGCCAACCAAATGAAGAAGGAAATCACTTCTTCCTTTAACCGAAAATACTCTCTTCAAAATAGTTATTTTTTTTAAGCTAATAGGATGCTTTCCAAATAATTAATAGTAAATTAAGGAGCTCTAATCTCAGTTTAAAAGAAAATAAAAAAAGTCAATTCTAATTATTAGTTAATTAAAGCATATTCTTTAAGTACTCATTTTAATTTAAATAAAGATTAATACTTTGATTAACCATAATATATATATATATATATATGTATATATATGGTAATATTGTTTATTTAATTTTAATTATATACTAATCATATGTACATATTATGGTATAATATATATATATATATGTATGTATAAACACTTAAATAAAATATAAAGTGGACGATGGTTAAATATATACTGTTATAATGGAAATAATTAAATCATATGTATTAGTATATAAATAAAAAATAATATGAATATATGTATATATATCTATGATTATATATAACCGATCCAAAAAATTTAAAAGGAATAAGAAATTATTGAGATATTGATAAAATATGGTTTATATGTATTATAATTCCTAAAGAGGACAATTAATTGATAAATTGTAATGGAAAAGAAAATGCAACTTTATAATGGATTAAGTTACAATAATAGTAAAGAACAAAAGAAATATAATTAAATAGTAATTTGCACGGATATAACATGCAACACACAAATATCTAAAATAAATAAGATTCTCAATAATGATCGGACATAATTAAAGAAAATGCTAAGTAACCTATGTTATGGATTGGACTAAATGTGACTAGCGAATACCATATAATATAGGAAAAAGAGAAATAGGAGAACCCTTTGGACTAAAAGGCAAGCACCTCAGGAGGCTATATGTAAGTGATAATCAAATGTGATAACTGACATGTTTATTTTCTGAACTACACTGCTTAACTCTAGTTAAGTAGTATTTTATTTTTATTTACACCACAGTTTCTGTTACCTTGGATTGTATTCTATTTCTTAGAAACTCTTTGTTCTAATTAATTAATTTTGTTCAAATAATTTCTTCTAGTTATCCATTAATGTTTAGCCATTCTTTTGAATCCTATGTTAAGATTATTATTGTCCTATTATTATTGACTCTAATTTCTCTATTGATTTTATATCATTAATTATTAAATTACTCTGATTATTATGATGAGATTGCTTGTTGAGCTTACTAGTTGACCTCTACTATTGTGACATGGCCAACTCTAGCGGGGGGTTAAAGCATTGGACAATGTACACTGATGTTTTATTATACACAAAAGGGGGTAAGTTACCGCCCTTATTTATTTTCAATGGCTGCTTTGCTCTGGACGTCACAATATGTATCTGTTTGTATAACAATTGTTATATACTATTTGTTATTATTTTAGAATTCCTTTATCTGTTGAGAATTAACTACTCTTGATATGTTGATCACCCTCTCACTCATTTTGCATGTGCCTCTGCTTAAATTATTTATTGATTATCCCACCTAACCGCACATTAGGTTATAATTGCTCACCCCTCGTCACCATATTTTTAAAAATTAGTGATTTACAGGTTAAAGCATTTAGATTTCTACTTCCAAGCTGCTCATTCTATTGGTTAATACTAAAAGTAGATTACGAGGTAATAGATAAAGTCTATAAAATAATTATGTTCTGTAGCTCTCCGTTGGGTACAATTCAATTTAAGGATTAATATTTGTGTCTGTAAAACTCAAGAATACAAGTAAAGTTGTAATATTACTTATATGTTTTTGTAATGATGTTAAATGATCTGAATATGTTCTAAAGAAGGTTCTTCATGGTATATGGTGGCTTTAAGCTAATCCGAACTCTATGATTGTCACATCCTGCCTTCCCCAAGCCAACTGGGGTGGCGTGTGATATATAGTCAAACATCCACAATAGGTTCAGGCTATGGAAGAAGAGTTGAAAGCTTTAGAAAGAGATGAAACATGGACTGTTATTGATCTTCCAAAACGCAAAAGGCCAATTAGACAAAATGGGTGTATGAAGTTAAACTAAAGGCTGATGGAAATGTTGAACATTTTAAGGCTAGGCTTGTGGCTAAGGGTTATAACCTGGTAGAAGGAGTAGATTTCATTGAGAGTTTATCTCTAGTGGCTAAACCAGTTACAATCAGATTGTTGTTAACTATTGTTGCTACTAAGACATGTCCTTTCCATAAACTTGATATAAATAATGCCTTTCTCTATTAATACCTTAATGAAGAGGTGTACATGTTACCTCTTGAGGGATAAACCAAGGTTGAGAAATGTAAGGTTTGCAAGTTATCTCATTCTCTTTATGGCCTCAGGCAGGCTTCTTGCCAGTGGAACATTGAGTTGTCTCACAAACTCAAGTAATATGGATTCGTGCAATCCCCATACTATCATTGCCTTTTTACTCTTTCTTCTTCAACCTCCTTTGTAGCTCTCTTGGTGGATGTTGATGACATTTTACTCACTAGTGACTCAAACAAGGCCACCAACAATGTTAAGTCCTTTCTTCATACTGCATTAACCATCAAGAACTTGGGCCCTGAAAAGTATTTCATTAGCATAGAAATTGCTTGGTTAGATGAAAGGATTTTCATAAATCAATGGAAGAATGTACTAGACATGGTAAAAGATGCTAGTCTAACTTCATGCAAGCCATTTCCAATTCCAATTTCAAAAGGAACCAGCTTAATTGCAGATGATGGTGTGTTACTCCCTGACCCCTAACCCTATGAACGATTAATGTGGTGATTGTTATATGTTTGATTTATAGAGCCTAACGTTACTTATGTTGTCAGCAGCTCAGTCAATTAGTTTAGGCCCTAAGGGATAGCCATTGCTAGTGCACTCTTCACATCCTTGTCTATTTGAAGGGCAATCCATCTTAAGGGCTTTTCTATCCCAGCTCCAATTCTTTTTCTTTATGAGCTTTCAATGACGCCGATTTCGTAATCTGTAAAGATACTTGCCATTCAATCACTGTTTCTACATTTTCATTAGTGATGCCCTATGTAACACCCCTATACCCCGTATACGTAAATCACATATACTCTCAATATGTAATACACGTATACTGGATACAAGGATGTCACATTCTATTTGAAACAAACCAATCTTTCTATTTAACAATATGAGAAAACTTAAAACATTTAAGTTATATTATAGAACATAATAGATAAAACGTTTTCTTATTAAGCAGCGAAAAATGTAGCGGCATTTACATATATATACATCAAAATGCATAAATACAAAAATATAGAATTATACATACTTGGCAGTTCGTCTCTGATCTTGAAGTCCACAATCAACACTTCATAAGCCTAGACTCGATTTGGTCTAGCTGAACTCTCCGGTTCAACCGGATCTATCCTATCACCTGCGTGATGAACCACAATCGCGCTAAGCCAATGACTTAGTGGTACTAACCATGATGACAATATGCTTTAAATGTAATGTCAATGTCACACTTTCAAGCATCGAAATCAATATTTAAGAATGGCATTTTTCATAACATTAAATCTCATCATGTTATTCATTTGTTTCATCATTCATAGTTCACATTTAAGCAAAGACAAATATGGGCCCAAAAGAAACTAATATGTCATTCAAATTCCAGAGTTAATGTTTTGGTCCAATAATCACATTATTAAGCCCATAGGTGAATCATTATCACAATGAGAAACATCTCATATATAACATCCCAACTAGGCTTCAAGGACTAGGCCCAACCAAGCTTCAAGGGGAGCTAAGCATCAACCCAACTTGGCTTCAAGGACCAAGCCTAACCCAGCTTCAAGGGATTGTTACTTTTAGGCATGCCATCAATAACAAAACTCTGAAAATTGAATAACACATTAGGCACACAATTCTTTTATTATTTCATTATCAATTTCATTCTCATTTTCTCATAATCATCTAGGCAACCATGCTCCAATTATTTCATTTGCATCATGATAGCCAACAACAATGGTTTCACATCTCATCATTAGGGTATACATAACCAATTGCATTGTACATACATTTTAAATGATCATTATATCTTTCACATTATGAAAATCATAGCATTAATCAAATGTATCAACAATGTAATAGATTACTTAACACATTTACAACCAAATGTGTTAAGTCCCAAAGTCATATAAATGTATGCATCCATGTAAGGTTTGTACTTACCTCAAGAGCTACAAACACTAATTCCAAACTCCTCTTCTAAGAATCCTTCAACACTTGGATTAGGGCAACTCAATCTCTTCAAAATCTAATCCAATTGTAATTATACAAACTCACTTAGTGATATACATAAGAAAATAAGAACAAGAACCAACTAGGGCAAATTCTACACATGACACTCTCAACAACACGGGCGTGTCCCTGATCGTGCCTTAAATTCACAACACAGAAGCTTTGACACGCTCAGTGACATGGGCGTATCACTGCTCGTGTCAATACTACTTCAACACAGAAGCTGTGACACGCTCAGTGACATGGGCGTGTCACTGCTCATGTCACAAGCCCTGAAAACAGAACTATTGACACGCCCAAAGACTTGGCTGTGCTCATGGGCGTGTCAGGCCAAAAACCCTGATTCCGACACCCACAACACCACATCTAACGAACATCTTACTTAACCCTTTTCCACTCCAAACAATCTTACCCAAAACCATCAATAAACCATAATAAACTTGCATAACACCAAAACAACTTAATACACATCTTAACAACAACCATACACCAAGCTCAACACACAAACTCAAAAGAAAACCAAGGAAACAAGTTGAAAACTTACCAAAAGTGAAGAAAATCTTTAAAATTCCAACTTGATCACTTGAAATACCCTTCAATCTTGAGTTTGGAAGAACAAAATCTCTCTTTCCCTCTTGTTAATGGTGATGGCTGGCTAAGCACAAGAAGAAAGAAGATGAAAATGAAAGTCAACCATAATCAACTCTTCTGACCACACAAACTCTCTTTTAATATCCACCAAGCAATTTAATATTTTAATAATATAAATATCCTCTTCCACTAATATATAATTTCTAATTCAATTAATCCAAATATCCTTTGACCTTATAGTAATATGTTGACTTGTATATGTTGTATATATCTTCATATATACAACATATACACACTCCTCTTTTCCTCTTAATCCTTTATACTCACTTCAAAATTATTTAATCCAATTTCAACAATAATCATTTCCAAAACTTTTAGGGTATAGTTTGGGATATTACACCCTAATTTCATGGAAGATGAAGAAACAAAATATAATGTCTCCCTCCTCAACCAAAGCTGAATATAGAAGCCTTGCAAACACCATTTGCAAGCTTCAATTGATAACTTATCTTCTTTATGACTTCCATCTTCAACCAGCTCTTCCCATTCCACTTTGGTGAAACAATCAAGCAACAATCCATATTTCTGAGAATTTGGTGTTTTATGAATGAATGAAACACTTGTATATCGATTGCCATCTAGTTTGGGAAAAATTCAAAGGAAGTGATTTACAACATACTCCATCTCATCTGTAATTATCCGATTTCTTTACAAAAGCACATACAACCTCCATTTTCGAATGTTTTTCTTCGAAGTTGGGCTTGTTGACTCTGCAACAAGCTCCAACTTGAGGAAGGGAGAAAGGGGAGGGGGGGTGTGCGTGAAGTGAGAGGCTTAAGTTATAAAAAATTCTGTTTCATTTAGTTACTGCATGTCATTTTAATTGAAGCAACCTCAAAGTGTAACAACTCACTACACAGCGTTTTTACAAGAAGGAAATAAACAAGTTGATATTAATTGATGAGTTAGAACAGCTGGCGTAACAAAATTCTTATATATTTCTTTAGTAGCTCATCTGTGTATATATTCATCTCTAGCTTTGTAACTAATTCGGTTACAGTTTTTGAATAAGATTAATTTCTTCGTATATTTTTTTTCTTCTTTAAATTTAAAAAATAAATAAATTATTATTTCATAAAAGAATATTTTATATGTGTATAATCTTAATTAGAAAGCAATTGCGTTATTATAATGATGCGAGTCTTGTTTTAAAAAATAAAATAATTTTTCATTTATTAATTAAATTGGTTAGTGTTATTATTACAGTAGTTGATTACCTAATTATCTTCATTCAAACTTCCATATCTACATGCAAAATAATTACCTTTTTTTAAAAAAAATAAATATATAGTATTATATTTAAAGAATTGAAACAATCCGAGCTCAAAAAGAAATGAATATGTATCTTTCTGTCCTAATATTTTCAAAATGATTTTTTTTAATCTTTGTATTTAAATGCATCGCTTGGTGTTTTTACTGTTGAATTTCCTTATAAATTAGTGATTGTTGCTCCTATGACGAAAAAGAGTGTGATTGCCAAGCGACCATTAAATTATATTTTAAAGGCACTCTGAATTTGGAAGAATAAAAAAAAGTCCATTTTTTCCTTATTTTTTATGAAATTTCTTTTCAGGGATTTTGAATTACAAGGAAATCGGGAATTGGAAAAAGACTTGGGATAAACAAAAATGTATTCATTGATAAATATTTGATTGTGAGGAGCAGTATTCAAGAGCTATATATATAGTTCTTGAATATATAAATTGAGAGAGTGAGAAAACGTTCTTAAAACTTATTTAAGAAAAAATTTAATAAAATAACTTAAAAATTTTTCTGACTAAACTTTTGCAATATCCTACATAATTTAGATGTAATTTGTTTTATGTATTTATTATAAATTTATAATGTGTGTATTATTAGACAATGAATATTAGGAAAAAAGAAAAGAGACTGATTACATACCGAGATCATGCGCTATTTTGGTATAAGAAACCAACAACAACCTCCTATTTTAACATTGCTTGCTCGAATGAGTATCTCAAACAACAGCAGCTGTTTTTTTTTTTTTTTTTTTTTACTTTTCTAAAACGCAAAATGCAACTGTGGTTGGAATACTCATTTGAGCAAGAAACATTACAAAGAGGTTTCCAAATTTCTCTATCATCCATTTATGTTAAAGAGAACCAACTCATGCCTCCATGAATCCTGGCTCTACTCATAAATAGGAGGTCCAAGGCTTACCCATGTCTGGCAGTTTATGTGAAATTACCTTAATGCCCGCCACCCTTTCTTAAATTTAATTATGCATAATTCTTGTTATTTGTTGTTGACATTAACATTTAAATATATATTTTATAATTACAAAATAATAACAGGAAAATATATTTGTACAAAAAGAATATTATGCTTTTATTATAAGATCTTTCATTGCAACTTAAATGTATCTTAATTTTTTGCATTTTTACGTTCCATTGATTACAAATAAATTATTTCCGGAAAAAAGAAAAAAACAAATCCATATTGTTGAATAGATCCTTTGTTTGCTGAACTTTTTATTGCTGTTGATTTTTTTTTTTAAATAATTGTTTATTACCATTATCGGTTTCTTGATGCTTTATAAAATTTAATGAATAAAACACGTAAGTTATGATAAAAAAATGTTAATTAATTTGAAAGGATAATAGGATAATACAAAATGGTAATTATACACCACTGACAGGATATATATATAAATGAATTAAACTCAAGTTGATTAGAAGGACTAAACTACTCTTCCGTGCTTCCATTCAATTTGGGCAGCGTTATATCTCGGTTGACAGTTGGAGAGAAACAAGAGAATTGTAGTTGCTCAAAGAATGGCAGTTCAAATTAATTATTTAACTCCAACAACCATTAGACACCAATCAATTATATTAAGCTGTAACACTATTTAAAAATCCCCCTCTTCAATATATTCTCTCTCTCTTTTTTTTTTTTTTAAATTTCTCTTTTAGTCTGTATGTTTGCTTAATTACATTGAAAATTGAATGGAACGCAAGTAATTATTGAAATATGATTTTAATTTTCATTAGGAGCTTATCCTCATTCATAACGTCTTTTATTTTTGAACATAAGATTTAAGTTATGCGAAAATGATATTTATCTTTAATTATAATTCTTAAGAATACTATGATTCATTTTCAAATAAATTTATAATAAAATATTTTGAATTTAAGTATCCAAATTCATACAGTCTGCAAATGATGGGTCAAGCATATTCGAATAGGTCATTTAAGCATATTGAAAATCTTATCTTTTCTTGTGTGGATACGAAACAAGTTACTATACATTGTGAGTAAACTACGGTTCATGTACTCATTACAAAATTGATGAGTTTTGGGGATAATATTTGGGAATAATTTTTTAATGTGGTCTCTAAATCAGTTGTTTTTGTATT
The DNA here is from genome assembly GCA_947685225.1 of Garcia nutans. Taxonomy (NCBI): domain Eukaryota; kingdom Viridiplantae; phylum Streptophyta; class Magnoliopsida; order Malpighiales; family Euphorbiaceae; genus Garcia; species Garcia nutans. Next base: position 36,380,024 of record CANTUV010000013.1, read on the forward strand.
TTAGGGGAAAATATTTATTGTCCTCAATATTTTTTTCTTTTAGAATAGGGGACAACTTTTAATAAGATATTAAAGAAATAAAAAAATAATAATTATTTTTGGGGACCAATATATTTATTGTCCCTAATAAAATTCCTAATTAGAATTGGAGATAAATTTTAATAAAATTAAAACAATAATCTTAAGTTATTTAAATATTAAAAATGTATAGAGAATATATATAATAAATATATTTATACTGCATATTTCAAAAAAAATTATATATATATATATATACTGCCATATTAATTACCCATACACTATACCTAAAAATATATTTTATCCTATCTTTACACTTTTTATTTTATTATTTATTTAATTTATAATCAATAGTCAAAAAATATCTTCCACTCTAAATATTTCCTTTATATTTTACTGTTTGCGTGCTTATATATATATATCAAACATCAACTACAATTTTTTTTAAATTTTTAGTTATATATATATATATCTAATTTTTATATTTGTTAAATAATTTCAGTGTAACCCCAAGAATATTAAAATTATATTAATTTGAAGTAAGTATACTTTTAATTAAAAAAATTAATATTAAAAATATTTAATAACTAAAAATAATAAATTATATAATAATTTAATAATAATAATAATAATTAATAACTACAACTAATAAATCATATAATAAATAATATATAGTGACTTGATAAAAAGAAGGAGAAGTAGTATATTTTTTTGGTAAAATATGTACGTAGTCGGAATAGAAGACAGATGACATATAGGTTACCTTTTTGGAATAAAAGATAAATTTTAGTAAAATCAAAATAATTATATCAATATAAAAGTATTTATTTAAAAATAAACAGATCAGTTGGTAAATTTATTCAAAAACCCTAAAATGTTTCTTCTAAATCTTAAAACCCTAAATAGTTTCTTCTGTTTCCAAAACCTTAAAAACCTTAAAACATTTCTTCTAAATCTTAAAACCCTAAAATTGTTTCTCTTCTATTTTCAAAACCTTAAAACTCTAAAGTTGTTTCTTTTCTGTTTCCAAAAGCTTTAAAACCATAAATTGTTTTCCTTGAACTATTTTCATCTAAACCATAACTTTTTGTCCAAAATTTCCAAATGCTTTCTTAAATCTCCAAACCCTAGTTCTCTTTACGTTTTCTAAGAATCATAATTATTTTATAAAACTCTAAACTGTTTTCTTAAATTCTAAAACAAAATATGTTTTTCAAAATACTAAAAAACCCTAATTTTCCCAAAACCAAAATAGTAAACACAAGTTTTCCTAAACCCTAATTCAGTGAACTTAAAATCCCAAACTAGTTAATCTAAACCATAAAGCCATAATCCAATAAACCTAAAATCACAATCCAGTAAACATGAATTACAAACTCTAAATGTCTTAAGATTCTAAAACCCTAATTTCATAATGTTACCCCTAAACCCTAATTTGATTAACCAAAAAACCTTACTACTTTCTTAAATTCATAAAACCCTAATCCATTCTAATTTTCTTAAACCTTTACATTAGCCTAAACAAATAACAATAATAATACTAAAATCCCAAAACCCTAAATGTTAATTAAAGAACTTTAAATAGCAACAGTAAACCCTAATTTGTATCTTTACTTGCTTTATTTTTAAATTTGATTATGTAGTCTATTATATGCTTTGATGGTTGATTTATTTAATTTCAATGTTTAATTTATTTAATTTATCATGGAAGGATGTTTTCTTTATTGTTATTATTTGTTTGTTTTAGTATTAATTATAAGAGGTATGTTTCCACTTTGTGGGTACCTCATTAGTTAAATATCATGTAATTTAAATTGCTTTTATATTTTGACTAATGTAAAGGACATGTTTCTACCTTTCGGTGGGTGTCCTGTTTAGTTTAGACATGAACGATGTAAAGACATGTTTCCATCATCGGATGGGTGTCCATTTATTTGCTTTGCTTGGACATTGCTTTGGTTTTACTATAATGATGCTTTATTTTAGTTGTTGCATGTAATATGGATAATATTGCTATATTTAAGAATTTTATAATATTAAGACCTGCAAAGGAGGCCGGTTTTAATGAACTAGGCGTTGTGGGGTGCTGGGCCATTTCTCACCTTCCCCACACGTACCCAACTTTCCGAACCCATTAGGGGGTTGGGGATTCATTAGGAATCGAGTCATCCACCCCTTTCTTTTTCTCAGCCTGTCCGGGTGGCGGCTCCATTTTCTTTGGGCTTAGGCCCGTGTTCTCTAAGGCCCCGAGCCTAAATAGTACCAAAGTCGCAAGAACCATTCCATCGGTAGTGGGGGCAAAAATCCCCGCTCACACCTATTCCTAGTAATAATTATGAGGAGCATGATCCAGAAGAAAATGTGGATCATAGTGAAGATGAATATAGAGATGAAAATAATGAAGAAGAAGAAGATGATGATGAGTAAAAGTGGTATTCAATATATTTAATGTTTATTGAGTATATCTTGCCTATTTATTAATAAATATATTAATCATAGCTCTGTTTTTAAATAGTTTGATAAAATATGTTTGTTTTATATTTTTAAAAGGTGATGGAAAATCTAAATAAATGTAAGAAGAGTAGTAGGAAGATATTGGCGATATTGAAAATTCATATACCATTTTTGCATAACAATTCTTCTGAAGAAACACTTCCACCCTCATAATCTAAAAACTTGTCTAATTTTGCTATTGTTTAAAGGTACTATTTAAATATTTTGAATTATTTAAATTTGATTAGCACTTTTACAATTTATCTAAAAACATGTCTTTTTTAGATGGATGGCGATAAGTGTTAAAGTTTGATTCTATTCGCAAGCCCACTGCTGTTATTAGTACTAACACAAATGTTTGATTTCAAAGACATTTATCTCCTGCATCTTATGTTGGTATATATTAAAATAATATAATTATATATATTATGAGTGCAAGCTCACACTTAAACCTAATGGTTTTTATAAATTTTATCAATTTAGGTAAACGAAGACATATTTCCAAAGCTAACTATGATCATGTGTGATGCGTAAAACCTATGCTATCGCAATACCGCAAGTGCACGGGTCGCTCAAGTAAAAAAGTAGTGAGTGAAGTATCGTTCCACTAGGGACAAGGACAAGTACTAGTGCAAATCTTAACTGCTGTTTAGCAATCAATAGTTTTTTGTGATGTTTTGTATTTAAAGACAATTAACTTAAATAAATGAAAGTAAAGGGAAATTAAATGTTGTGCAAAAAGGATTGATGATAATGATACTATCCAGATATTGAATCCCTCTAGCCACAATTATATTTATGAAAATCAATTCAATTAAATCACATAATAGAGTTGAGTTGGCATTCCTCTAAATTAGACTAAAACCTCTCTCAAGTGAATTAATCCCTAATCACTAAGTAGAATGCCAGAATCTCTTCTCAAACATAATTAAATAGATCATGCATTAAGAACAAGGAATCATAAGCCAAAGGATCTTGTAAGTCTATCTCTAGTGTTCCAATCAATCCTCAACCCTTATGAGTATTCAATTCATATCAAGCTTTCTCAAGTCAATAATATGAAAATTGCAACCAATCAATAAGCATGCTATTATCAATTGGAAATAAATCATTAAGCATCATAAGAATAAAACAACTCAATCAAATGATTCAACTAAATATAATTATTCAATCCATACAAATAAGCTAGGGTTCATCAATATCTAGATAGAGAATGAATTAGTTCATATTCAATACTCTTAATACAACAACAACAATATTGACATGAATTAAAAGAGAAAATAGAAAAACCCTTTATAAAGATGCCAAGAGTAGGATTACTAGTCTTCCTCCTAGCTCCACTTGGGTGTATGATGAAGAACTCAAGCCCTCTTCAATTTTTGATTCCCTTTTGCAATATGGAATGGAGCTTTCTCAAGTCACTAAACCTTGGGATGGAGCTTTCTCAAGTCACCAACCCTTCAATTGATTATGCCTTTAGAAGATGGAGTGAAGCTTTCTCAAGTCACCAAACCTTTCAATGAAGCTTCTTCAACCTTCAAGAGCTTACCAATGGAAGATGGAGAAGGTGGAGAGGATAGAAATGGAGGATGAAGATGAAGAGCTAAGGAGAGTGTCACTCTCTCCCTCACCCAAGCCGTGTGCCCAAAAACCTCCTCCTCTCCAAGTCTGTTCTTCTTCTTCAATTTTCCATTTTTATTTCCCTCCAAAGCTCAAGCCATGCCTTCCAACTCACCCTATTCTCCCTTGTCTCCCACATTCTCTTTGTTTAATCTTTCTTTCCATCAATTAGGTGTTGTGCTCGAATTAAGGTCTACAATAAGCGTCACTCGCAAGTATACGAGGTAGCTGTAGCAAAGGTGATCGCCCCAAGGTCGTCTCACAAGGAAGCTAGATAAGCTAATTGATTATCAGGTTGCAAATAACAAATTATGATAAATTTAAATTGCTAGCAACTAATGAAAACAGATGATTGGAGTTTAAAACAATAAAAGTAAACTGAGCTGATATATTGATTCACTTAATAGAAAGGTCTAGGGTTTGCACTTCTCTACTAACTTATATGTATGAACGGTTATTCCTCACAACCAATTTAATTTCAAAGATTAAATCTCAAGCAACTTAATTAATCGAATCAAGGAAATAAGCTCTCGTATTCAAACCTCTTTCAAATAATCTTGTTACAATTGAAATAATCCTTTTCTTAGGTTATATTTCTAATTCACCTAAGTCCCTAATTGAATTGTTCCAGCATTAGACTTCATCTCTCAATCCTTCATCTAATACCTCAAACACATAATTGGTGGCCAATCAATTATATATTAACAAGTAATCCATTCAATCAAGGCTAAAGAAATAAATTCAGTTAAGAGCAATAACCAATTCATACAATCATAGTAGATCCATACAAACCCTAGACTAGATCAAATTAGTTCATAATGCTATCAAAAATATTCATCTCATTAAAATTCAAAGAAATCAGTTTAGACATAATAGAATTCATGAATACAATTCCAATGAAATTTAAGAGATAAAGTTTGAGAACAAAACCAAATTACAAACTCCCTTAAGCTTCTGAAGAATCTCTTGATTAGATCTTTGCTAGAAGAATGTTGCAATGGCAAAAACAGATTTAATCTAGACTGTTTTAATTAAAGTGTAATCAATAATCTAAAAGAAAATAAAATAGAAACACTAAGTTATTCTCTTTGACGGTTGATTAGAAAATCTCTCTAATCTATGAAATAAAACCATAATCGTATTATTTATATGAAACCTCGCTTAAAACTCCGCTCCTTTAGTCCATGGAGTGACATCGCCAAGCTCCTGGCCATGTCATGTGACATGGCCAGTGGCTTGGCCGTGTCTACTGAATGTGTCCGCTTCTGTGTGATTTTCATCTCTTCTTCTTTGGAGTTAAGTGTGACACGGCCAAGCTTGGGTGAGCTTGGCCGTGTTTGGTGTGTTTGGAGGGACACAGCCAGTGGCTTGGCCCTGTCCCCAGAGTGTGTCACCTTCTGTTCTTTACTCTCTTTCCTTTTGGTCTTCTTCCTTGGCTTAGTATGGGACACGGCCAAGTCTCCTGGCCGTGTCATGTGACACGGCCAGTGGCTTGGCCGTGTCCTCTGAGTGTGTCAGTCACTGCCTGAATTTTCCTTCCTCTCTTGGTTCCTTGGTTTTGCTCCTAAGGTGAGACATGCTTCATGCTATTCTTTCTTCCAAGGAAATGTTTGCATATTAACCTAAAATAAACACTTAAACAAACTTTAAACAAGAATCAAATAAACATTAACCAACAACACATAAACACCATACTAAAAACTAGAACAAAAACGACATAAACACTGAAATAAACTAAAACTACCAAAATTGATGAAAACACTAAATAAACAGATTAAAACTATCAAAATACCTAAAGAAAACAATAATCATCATAATAAATAAGACACAATTCTATGACAAAAACTAATAAAACAACTACCCCACACATAAAACTTTGCTTGTCCTCAAGCAAATTCACATGACATAAATTAAAAACTCAAACAACCTTTATTATAATTCCAGTATATAAGATGAAATCCTTTAAGACTCAGCCATAAATAATTGCAATTTCCTTCAATCAAGATTTTCTTAACTCATTCATTAATCCAGACATACAAATCTTATCTCTCATCTAAGTGTTTCACTCAATTTCAAAGGTTAATTCACTCAAACCACTCATGACTGCATACTGCCATAAACTTGCTTAATTATCCAATCTCCCTCACTGATTTTCTCAAGAAATAATCCGAAGGTCTTTTATTTGGATGTAATGGGGGCTAAGGTGAAGGTGTGATAAAAGACATTTAAGCTGGAACATCAAGAAATGGAGTATCTAAATTAGACAATACTCTTGCTCAGAAACTCATAGCTCCCTCAAATGGCATATTCACCATCCCTTGATAATCTTACATACTTGCATACTTAAAGAAAAATACATGAGTCGACATTCCTCTTTGATGACTAATGCTAGAGAATATATGAATTTTGTATATATATATATCTTTTCTTTATTTTCTTTTATACTATTTTTTTCTCCTTATATATATACAAAATATAAAATTGCATGGAACATCTAGCTTAAAATGTAGAGAAAAAGAATAATCGACTCTTAGTCAAATACAATGTGCAAAGTATGCATTTCAGCCCCAAATCTTACTAAAGCAATACTATTATATATATATATGTATATTTTAAATTGCTTACCCCACATTTATAAATCAAACCACCCTATTGTCATATCATAAGAAACTCCATTCCTTAATGCAGGTATGATGATAATAAGAAAAAGTTGAGTTGTAAATTGTGTTGATCAATCAAGAAAAAGTCAAAGGCTCAACTTGGCTCACTAAGGAATTCATAATTAAGGGAGGTCTTTTTAAGCTAAAAGGGATAATCCTAATTTGCCTTCATCATTTTAAAACTTGAGATTAAATCATAATGTGAGTTCAATTAGCATGCAAAGATGCAAAATCATGAAGGTGCACACTTAAGAAAAGAAAATCAATTGACAATAATATTCAATCTATGAGGCTCAAAACTCACAAAGGTGGGTTCTCAAAGATTTATATGTCATGAATTGCAAAATGTGAAAATTGATCCTGAATGAATTCAAATGCTAATCTCTATGCTGATACTAAAGTCTCAAATATAATGCTAGAATCACAGAAAAGTTAATAAGTTTTCAACAATTATGCCATGCACAACGCACAATATAACACACAACGACAAACAAAACGACAAACAAAACAAGAATTAAAGAAAAGCTTAAAGATTACCCCACACTTATAAATGACATTGTCCTCAATGGAAACAAGGATAATAAAGATAAAGAGTGGAGGTACAACCTGTTTTCCATCGATTCCTTGTGAGGAAAACTCTACCTTTTCATCACAAACAGCAAATGTTCAAAAATAAAATACAATATATAAAATAAAATATCCAAAATATAAAATGTTAACAATAAAAATAAAAAAGAAAAATAACAACACAAATATGCTAAACTAAACACAAGAAAGTAAAGAATTGTCTCGAAAGATCTACGGTAAAGGAGGATGTGATGATGAAGCAGCCGAGGGATGAAGACTCAGAATCTTGGCAAGGTTGCTATTGATTTGGTCTAACTGTTGCAAGACCGCAGCATGGTTACGATCTACCTTGCCCTCCAGTGCCTCTATCCTATTAAGTATCTCCTGATTATTCGGGCCCGGAGCATCCTCTTCCAAATCAAGAGAATCCGAGTCGGACTCCTCCTGGACTCGTGTTCTCTTTTGTCTGCCCCCCGAAACTTTTGGTTCAGCTGAAGCCATCATATAAGCCCTCCCCTGTGCACCACCATGTGCATCTTCTCAAGTGTAGCCAAATCCAATGAATCATTACTCGTAATTCTAGTCATATGATAGGTACTCGGGTCAAAATCATCAAGAAGGGCTGTTACCAATGTGGTAACCAATCCTCCAATACAAATAGCCTCCTTCTTTTTGTTTGCCACACTATCAAAGACATCGGCCAACCAATAGCCGGAACTAATAGGTATTGCATTACACGTACAATCCAAGAAAAAGAGCTCACTAAGTTCCACTACACCCGGGCTTTCCTTCCGAGCAAAGAACCCACATGACATAAAGCGATACAAAAACCTCAAAGCGGGATTGCTCAATTTAGTTGCTTTGGCCGATTTGGCCACATAAGTTCCCGAGCCTAATGCTCCCCAAGCAAATTGTTGTTTAAAATCCTTAGGTACCGACCTTTTACCATGTTGATGGAAACCAAATATCACATTCAATTGCTCAATACTAACCACAAATGATTTCCCAAACAATTTAAAATTCAACTTAGAGCAAATTTTTTGTTCATCTCTTTCAACCTTAAGAGATGTTAAAAATTCCAAAGTGAGCTCTTGAAATTGCAAAGGTCTATAGGAGACTAGGTTCTCCCACCCAAGATTTTGAACATAATGATAAAAATTATCCCTAATTTGAAGAGCATTAAGGGATTCATCACTGACATACCTTGTCGGGAAGAAGCCCCGAGCCAAAAGATTTGCTCTCTTTAAAGATGAAGACGAGGAAGATGAAGATGCAGCTGCGGTTCAAGGTTGCTTCCTCTTACAGTGGGACACCATCTTCGTTCTCGGCATATTGATAGATCTGAAAAAAATTTGAAACTTAAACCGATTAAATTGATTTTTTATGAGAGAAGAAGAAGATTGAGTGGATTAATTTCAGTTTTTGGTGAAGGAAATTGAGAATTAATGGAAGTTTGGAAGCTTTGAAGGATCAACAATGGCGGTTTTGGGAGAGAGGAGTCGAGAGAATGAGAGGAAACAAAAAGAAATTTAGGGATTGGAATGAACGAAAAGTGCAAAAAATGCATTTTTAAAGTGTAAAATTGGATGGACACGGCCAAGCTTGGGTGAGCTTGGCCGTGTCTGATGTGCTTGGAGGGACATGGCCAGTGACTTGGCCGTGTCCCATGGGCCTGTCTGACTCTGTGAAAAAGGTTGCAAAAAAAAAAAACAAAAAGAAGGAAATTTTTGGTGAAGCTTGGCCGTGTCCTATGTGACACGGCCAAGCTCCTTGGCCGTGTTAGGGGCTGTGTAAAATGGGATTTTAAGGGATGGCTTGACACGGCCAGTGGCTTGGCCGTGTCAAGTGGCCGTGTCACTCACTGCCAATTTGACTCTTTTTTTAAATATATATATATATATATTATTTTATTTTATATCATCAAATCTCAAAGAAATTGCAAACCTCTTCTTCGATCAACCCTGAAACACATTAGAAAAAATGAAAAACCGATCAAAGTACCCATTCCATTTATTTAAATCAAACATCAAATCAAAATTGCTAAATTAAAATTAGAACTATGAAAAGAAATGCAAACCGATGGGTTGCCTCCCATTTAGCGCTTCTTTAATGTCATAAAGCTGGACATTACTGCAAGACTTAAGGATCGTAGATCAAAGTGCTATCGATGATCCTTACTTCTTGGAATCCTTCATTATATGGCTTAACTCTCTGTCCATTTACTTTAAAAGTCTCATTTGTTCGAGAGTTAAGCAATTCAATGGCACCGGAAGGATACACCCGAGTTATCTCGAAAGGACCACTCCATCGAGACTTTAGTTTTCCTGGAAACAGACGGAGACGAGAGTTAAAAAGTAAAAATTTCATACCTGGACTCAATGGCTTTCACACTATAATTCTATCATGAAGTGCTTTAGTGCGATCCTTATAAATCCTTGAGTTCTCATATGCCTCATTCCTCAGTTCATCTAACTCTGAAATTTGCAGAAAATGCTCTCTCTTTGCCTTGTCCAAGTCTAAATTCAGAGTCTTGATTGCCCAATATGCTTTGTGCTCCAACTCCACTGGTAAATGACAAGCCTTACCAAAAACCAATCGGTATGGACTCATACCCAAAGGAGTCTTGAAAGCAGTCCGATATACCCGCAATGCATCATGCAATCTACTCGCCCAATCCTTTCTTGATAAGTTGACTGTTTTCTCCAGAATTCCTTTTATTTGCTTGTTGGATGTTTCAACTTGTCCAAAAGTTTGTGGATGGTATGGGGTCGCCACCTTGTGCTTCACACCAGATTTGTGCATTAATTTCTCAAAAAGTTTGTTGCAGAAATGACTTCCCCATCACTGACTATCACTCTTGGTGTGCCAAATCTGCTAAGAATATTTTCCTTCACAAATTTAACAACCACATTAGCATCATTAGTACGGGTGGGGATTGCCTCCACCCATTTTTAAACATAATCAACAGCAACTAAAATATATTCATAACCAAAAGACTTGGGAAAAGGACCCATAAAGTCTATTCCCCACACATCAAACAGTTCAACAACAATATATGATTGAAGGGACATTTCATTCCTCCTCCCAATGTTACCCACTCTTTGACAGCGATCACAATGCTTACAATACTCTTGAGCATCTTTGAATAGAGTAGGCCAGTAAAAACCACTTTGAAGCACCTTTTATGCAGTCTTTCTCCCTCCAAAATGACCACCACAGTGAAGGTCATGACAAAATTTAAGAACACTAAGTTGTTCTTCTTCAGATACATACCTGCGAACTATCTCATCTTTGCAAATCCGGAATAAGTAAGGTTCATCCCAAAAATAAAATTTACTCGCGTGCAAAAACCTTTTCTTTTCCTGAAATGACATGTTAGAATGCAAAATACCACAGGCAAGATAGTTAGCAATATCTGCAAACTAAGGTGCATTAATTACCACAAACAGCTACTCATCAGGAAATGCTTCTAAATTTTTATGAATGCTATCAGATGCAAGATTTTCACTAAAGAAGGGTAATCTAGATAAATGATCAGCTACAATATTTTCACTCCCCTTAGTATCTTTGATTTGGAAATCAAATTCTTGCAATAATAACACCCATCTAATTAAACGCGTTTTAGCATGTTGTTTTGTCAAAAGATATTTTAGAGCTGCATGATCAGAATGCACAATAATTTTCGACTCAATTAAATATGCTTTAAACTTATCTAAAGCAAAAACAACAGCTAACATTTCCTTCTCAGTTGTTGTGTAATTCATTTGCGCACTATTCAGGGTCAAGCTAGCATAATATATCACTCTCAAGAATTTATCAACCCTTTGCCCAAGAACAGCTCCTACTGCATGATTAGAGGCATCACACATGATTTCAAAAGGTAAAGACCAAACAGGAGCTACTATTACTGGTGCAATAGTCAGTTTTTCCTTAAGGGAATTAAAGGCTTGCATGCATTGTGTAGTAAACTCAAATGGAACATCTTTTCCCAACAAATGGCACAATGGTTGGCTTATTTTGGAAAAATCTTTAATAAACCTCCGGTAAAAACCTGCATGCCCTAGGAACTTCTTATTCCCTTAACAGAGGTAGGTGGGGGTAATTTAGCAATCAATTCTACCTTAGCCTTATCCACCTCAATCCCTTTACTTGACACCACATGACCTAAAACAATGCCCTGAGTAACCATGAAATGACTCTTTTCCCAACTCAAAGTAAGGTTACATTCAATGCATCTCTCAAGCACAAGAACAAGTTTGTTGAGGCAATTATCAAAAGAACTACTAAAAACAGAAAAGTCATCCATAAATACCTCAATAAAATCATCTATCATGTCTGTGAAGACAGACATCATGCATCTCTGAAAAGTCGCAGGTGCATTGCACAAGCCAAATGGCATACGTCGAAATGCATAAGTCCCAAATGGGCAAGTAAAAGTAGTCTTGGATTGATCCTCTGGTGATATTGGCACCTGATAGTAACCTGAAAGTCCATCCAAAAAGCAATAATGTGAGTGTCCAAAAAGTTTATCCAACATCTGATCAATAAAAGGAAGAGGGAAATGGTCTTTCTTTGTTGCATTGTTCAACTTCCTATAATCGATACACATTCTCCACCCAGTAGTAGTCCTAGTAGGAACCAATTCATTATTTTCATTTTTCACCACAGTGATTCCAAATTTCTTAGGCACTACATGTACTGGGCTCACCCACTCACTATTAGCTATTGGAAATATCACCCCTTCATCAAGCAATTTGAGCACTTCCTTCTTAACCACTTCACTCATGTTTGGGTTAAGGCGCCTCTGGGTCTCCCTCACAGGTTTAGCTCCCTCTTCTAAAGTGATTCTATGCATGCACATTGAAGGGCTAATACCTTTGATGTCACTTAATCCCCATCCTATTGCTCTTCTCAATCTTTTTAGTTCACTTACCAACCTCATCTCCTCACCTTCACTAAGTTCGCTAGATATTATCACAGGCAAGGTGTTGTGATCTCCTAAAAACACATATTTCAAATTTTTAGGTAACTCTTTCAACTCTAACTCAAGTGAAGGATTCTTCTCTTCCTTTTGGATGGAGGGAAGTTCAAATACTGGGTCCTCCTTAAGTTCCTCTATTTCAGCATTCTCTAACGTCTCAAGGCATCTGGCTATTTCTGAATCATAAATATCCAAACCACCCTCTAAGGTCAGTGCCAGCTCCAATTTATCCGAGGAACCTGTCTGTAAGAAAACATATGAAACAACTGCATCAATGCAATCAATTAAAGAGTAATCCTCATATAATGCAGTTGTAGGAATGAGAGATGTAACACCCCTATATCCCGTATACGTACACAGCATGCTAATATGATCGTAATATACGTATACTGAATATAGAAATGCCATGATACATTTATCAAATGACTCATCCCTTTTCAAAAACATGAACAAGTTTAAATCCTTTAAAATAAATTATAAAAGACAAAAGATAAAATGTTTAATTAAAAGCAGCGGAAAATATAACAAATATTTACAATTATTTATACATCAAAACTCAAGTTTTACAAAACACAAAATATATACATGTTTGGCAGTATGTCCTTGATCTTTAAGCTTCACTCTCAAAGCCTCAAAATCTAGACTCTACTCGGTCTAGCGAAACTCTTTGGTTCTTCTCTGTCACCTGCGTGATGAATTACAATCGCGCTAAGCCAACGGCTTAGTGGTACAAACTACAATAATAATATGCTTCTATGCAATGCCAATGTCACACATTTCAACAATTCATATAATATGCACAAATAATATTTTCATATTGTTCATAAGACTATATTTCATCACTTTATGATTTACATTGACACAAGACACGTATGGGCCCACAAGACACTAATTTGTTATTCAAAGTTCAGAGTTACTGCTTTGGTCTATAATCATAATCATCAAGCCCGTAGGCATCATATATATATATATCTCTATCCATGGATAGTGTAACAGACCCAGTCTCTTGGACCTCAACCCGTCTAACCTCGAGGTGTAACACCCCTATATCCCGTATACGTACAAAGCATGCTTATACGATCGTATTATACGTATACTGAATATAGAAATGCACACTTTACAAATACACAAATAATATTTAAAGTAAAACTAAAAATTTAAGAAATACCAAATAAAGAGAAATGAAAATCATAAGACACAATAGATAAAAACGTTTGTTTATTACGCAATTGAAGTTACATCCAAAACTTACAAATATAAATACATTAAACCTCAATAATTACAAAATATGAAATATATACATGATTGGCAGCATGACTCTCTGATCTTTAAGCTTTAATCCAACTCTTCACAATTAAAACAACCTCAACTAGGTCTAGAGGAATTATCCGTGTCAACTCTATCACCTCTATCACCTGCGCGATGAATCATAATCGCGCTGAGCCAACAACTCAGTAGTACAAACCATAATGCTATTATGCTTAATCAATAACAATGATATACAATCAAACAATAAAGATCATACTCAATATACAATATTTCATGAATATTACATTATTTCATCATATTACAACATCATTCATAACATCAACATGACATAGACACCTATGGGCCCAACAAGTATTTAATACGATATTCAGAATTTAGAGTTACTGCTTTGGTTCATAATTACAATAATCAAGCCCGTAGGCAACATATATAGAGATATATCTCTATCCATGGATAGTGTAACAGACCCAGTCTCTTGGACCATCAACTCAACAAATTGAGGAGATCCTCAACCCGGCAAGACTGTTACCTGTAACAGACCCAGTCTCTTGGACCATCGACCCGACTAAATCGAGGAGATCCTCAACCTGGCAAGACTGTTACCAATCATATATCTCATAATCACAATTCTCATAATGTAACAGACCCAGTCTCTTGGACCTCAATTCAACTCAAATTGAAGAGATCCTCAATCCGGCAAGACTGTTACTATTCATAATTTCATAGGCATGCCACCCAAATCCAGAACTCTGAAACTGAATAACATATTAAACATACAATTATATCATTATTCTCTTTCTCAATTTGTATCTCAATATCAAATAGGCAATCATGCCTCAACACTTTCATTTGTATAACCATAGCCACTCACAATGACTTCTCATCACATTTGAATCAATCATGTCTCAATTCACAATATAATACATCATCTTTCATATATTCATAATCAATTACATTGAACATAATCATATATGCATATATGTCTCAATTATCTCATTTCACATTATACATATAGCACATTTCACAAGATTCACAATGTGCAAAACATAACATTATTCATATATAACAATGATGTCATATCAAGTGAATGTATGCAACAATGCAAGGTTTGTACTTACCTCAATAACAATTCACACAACTCTAAACACTTCTCTTTCCAAGATTCTTTTACTTCTTAGATCAATGACAAATCACTTTCTTCAAGACCAAAGTAATGAAACTTCAAAACTCTTCAACTCAATCACTTGATTCTCCTTTGAATTTGATCTAAGAACTCAAAACTCTCCTCTTTCTCTCTTGTCTTTGGGATGTCCGACCACCAAGGAAGAAGAAAAGAAAATGAAGAAGCAAAGTCAAATTTAACATCTCTTTAAACCTCCACCAAGCATTTCTAAAAATTCAATTACCCAAATACCCTCTTCTCACTTACTTTTAACTCTCTTCACTTACATGCCCTTATTAGTAATTTCAACAATAACCAAATAAATATCTTCATCCCTTGACTCTCCATTGTATATATTATTTATACTTCCATATATACAACATATACACTTTCTTTTAATTTCTTTTCTCTTGCCAATTGACATATACATTCAATCCAATTTAAAACAACAACAATATTCAAAACTTCTAAGGCATACATTGGGATATTACAATTCTCCCCCTCTAAAAAGAAATTTCGTCCTCGAAATTACCTGTCATCAAGTCCGAAACAACCGAGGATATTGATCTCGCATTGCTTGCTCACTCTCCCAAGTTGCCTCTTCCTTTGCATGATTCTTCCACAAAATCTTCACAAGTGGCACTTTCTTATTCCTCAACTCTTTCACTTCATGTGCCAAAATAGCAATTGGTTCTTCTTCAAATGTCAGATCTGGACTCACTTCGATAGATTCAATTGACAAAACGTGAGATGGATCCGACCTGTACCAACATAGAAACATGGAATACATTATGAATTCTATCCAACTCAGGTGGCAAAGCAAGTCGATAAGCAACTGGCCCAACTCTTTCCAAAACTTCATACAGTCCAATGAAACGAGGACTCAATTTCCCTTTCCGACCAAACCTCAATATCTTCTTCCAAGGAGATACTTTCAAAAATACCTTATCTCCAACATCAAACTCAATATCTCTCCTCTTCAAATCTGAATAAGACTTCTGTCGGTCTGAAGCTGCTTTCAACCTATCTCGAATCAATTTCACTTTTTCTTCAGTTTCTTTAACTAAATAAGGACCAATTAACCTACCTTCTCCAAGTTCACTCCAACATAGAGGTGTCCTACACCGTCTACCATACAACGCTTCGAATGGTGCCATACCAATGCTGGATTGATAACTATTATTGTAAGCAAATTCCACAAGTGGCAAAAATCTATCCCAACTTCCAGAGAAATCAATGACACAGCTTCTCAACATGTCCTCGATAATCTGTATCACTCTCTCTGACTGACCATCTGTCTGCGGATGAAAAACAGTGCTGAAGTGTAATCGAGAACCTAGAGCACCATGTAAACTCTTCCAAAACCTTGAAGTAAATCGGGGATCTCGATCAGACACTAGAGAAATTGGGATACCATGCAACTTCACAATCTCATGAATATACAACTCAACTAACCTTTCTAGAGAAAAATCCATCCGAACCGGAAGAAAATGAGCTGTCTTAGTCAACCTATCAACAATCACCCAAATAGCATTATGCTTCCTTTGTGTCAATGGTAAACCAGATACAAAATCCATGGTTACTCTATCCCATTTCCATTCAGGCACTGATAACGGTTGAAGTAACCCTGTTGGAACTTGATGCTCAGCTTTTACCCTCTGACATGTGAGACATTTGGACACAAAATCTGCAATGTCTCTCTTTAAACTAGACCACCAGTAATTCTGCTTCAAATCATGATACATCTTTGTATTGCCCGGATGCATAGCAAATACTAACTGATGTGCTTCTTCTAAAATAATCCTTCTCAAATTAGCATCATCAGGTACACACAATCTATTCTTAAACCAAAGACTCCCATCCCTTCTCACAATAAAATCTCGACTCTTTCCATTTTGACAATCTGAAACAATCTTTTGAATCTTCTCATCAGCCAATTGAGCCGCTTTAATCTGATCCAATAATACTGGTTTCAATTGCAACTGTGCCAACAATGCACCATCATCACAAGATACAAAGCTAGCATGCAATGCTCTCAACTCAACAAGCAACGAGAGCGAATAAACAGTCAAACCTGCTAAAGACTTTCGACTCAAGGCATCAGCAACAACATTTGCTTTACCAGGATGATAATCAATCAAACAGTCATAGTCTTTAATCAACTCCAACCATCTCCTCTGTTGAAGATTGAGCTCTCTTTGGACACCCAAATATTTTAAACTTTTATAGTCCGTATAGATAAAACATTTCTCCCCAAATAAGTAATGTCTCCAAATCTTCAAAGGAAACACTATAGCTGCCAATTCTAAATCATGAGTCGGATAGTTAAGTTCGTGCGGCTTCAACTGCCGAGAAGCATAAGCTATAACTTTACCTTCTTGCATCAGAACACACCCCAAACCATTATGTGAAGCATCACTGTAAATCACATATGGTTTATCTTCCACAGGTAAAGTAAGAACAGGCGCTTGAGTCAACATTTCTTTCAACTGATCAAAACTAGCTTGACACTGATCTGTCCACACAAACCTAACTCCCTTTCGAACTAATCTGGTAAGTGGAGTAGCTATTAAAGAAAATCCTTTCACAAACCATCGGTAATAGCCTGCCAAACCCAGAAAACTTCTAACTTCAGTCACAGACTTTGGTGGACTCTAATTCAAAATAGCTTCAACTTTACTCGAATCAACTCTAATACCCTCTGCTGAAACTATATGACCGAGAAAAGTTACTTGGTCAAGCCAAAATTCACACTTCGACAGTTTAGCAAACAATTGATTCTCTCTCAAAATTTGCAACACAATTCGCAGATGCTTGTCATGCTCCTCCTCATTACACGAATACACCAAAATATCATCGATAAAAACTACCACAAACTGATCCAAATAGGGCCTAAACACCCTATTCATCAAGTCCATAAAAACTGCAGGTGCATTCGTCAAACCAAAAGGCATAACGAGAAACTCATAATGCCCATTGTAATATCCCAAAGTGTGCCCTAGAAGTTTAATACAATTGTTGGTTGATTTGAATTAAATGTATATATGTTTTTGCAAAGGAAATGATTGTGTTAATGGAATGTATATGTTGTATATATGTTAATATATATAACATATATGTTGGTCAAATGGAGAGTGGTCAAGGGAAGATATATTTTAATTGTTGTATGTGAAATTACTATTAAGGGCACTTGATTAAGAAGAAAGCTAGAACAAATGGGAAGAGGGCATGTTAGTAATTGCTCATGTAGAATTGCTTGGTGGAGATTTAAAGAAGAAGAGAAGTTGACTTGTCTTTATTTTCTTTTCTTCTCATTTGGTGTGGCCTGCTACCAAAGAAAAGAGAGAGCAAGAGAGGTGTTCTAAGTTCTAGACATCAAATTGAAGGGAGAATCAAAGGATTAAGTTGGAGATTTGTGAAATTTCTTCAATTGAGGTAAGTACTTTCTTGTTTTCCTTTGTTATTTTTGAAGTTGTGTTTGAGGTGAGTTGTGATTTGTTGTTATTATGATTTGGTGTGTTTGAGATGTGTTTATAAGTGTTGAAATTGATTGTAAGTTACAAAATTAAATTGGTATTGGTTTTGGTTTGAAGATGGTAAGTTATGTGGATGTTGATATTGAAAGAATAAGAGTGGTGTTGATTTTAGGGTTTTGAGGTAGTAAGTGATTAAATGTGTTGTTGATGTATTGTTAATGTGAATATTGTGATTGAACATGTAAAATAAGTGTTAATGACCTTGATTATGTTCATTGGAATGTGGTTATGTTGTGTACAAGGTGTTTTAATTCAATAAAAAGAAATGTGGCTATGTTTAGGGTTTTGGTTCTTGTGAGACACGTCCAAAACTAAAGATTTTTGGGAGACACGGCCAAGTCTAAGGAAATTTGGCCGTGTTGGATAGATTTTGGAGAGACACGGCCACTGTCTTGGCCGTGTCCCTTGCCCATGTTTGCCACTGCCTGATTTTGGTTGAGAGACACGGCCGTGTCCCTTGCCCGTGTCTGCCTCGGCTTGATTTGGTGTTGAGAGACACGGCCACAAGCTTGGCCGTGTCCCTTGAGTGTGTTGGCTACTGTGATGGTACTTTTCTCTTCTTGTATTGATGAGATTGAATATACATTTGATGATGCATATGATACTATATGAACAATGCTATGTTTTATGCATTGTGAATCTTGTGAATGGTAATGCGTTATATGAATAATGTACTTTGTAATGTTACATCAATGATGCTATAGGTAAAATGTGAAGGATATGATGAGGTAATTGATTATGTATAGCTTGATGGGAGTAGTTCTTGAGGTAAGTACAAATTTACCTAGAAGCATTCTTTTATATGATTTTGAAACTTAAAACAATGTTAAGTAAATTATTATATTGTTAATACAATGTGACTAATGTTGTTATTTGTATAGTGTGAAAGCTATAATGATTGTCCAAAAAGGTATGTGCAATGTAATTTGTTATGATAAATGTTTTAATAATGAATGGTGTAAATGTGTCTTGAGAAATGATGAAATGTGATGTTATCATGGTTGCTAATAATGATCAAAATGAAATAAATGGACATATGGTTTATATGACAATGAATTTAAGATACAAGTGCAATGTAATTAATTATGTATGTTTGGATGATAAAGTGTATAATGTGAATTGAGATAAAATGTGATGTGAAGCCATTGTGATTGGCTATGATGATTCAATTGAGATAAATGAGGCATGTTTGCCTAGATGATGATGAGAATTGAGAATGAAAGTGCTAATGAAATAATAAATGAATTGTGTGGCTAATGTGTTATTCCATTTTCAGAGTTTGTTGTTGGTGGCATGCCTAATATTAGTAACAATCTCTTGAAGTTAGGTTGGACTTGATCCTTGAAGCCAAGTTGGGTTGAAGTTTAACATGTTTTACTCCCCTTGAAGCTTGGTTGGGTCTAATCCTTGAAGCCTAATTGAGATGTTACAACCCTTGAAGCTAGGTTGGATTGGTTCTTGAAGCCAAGTTGGGTTGATACTTAGCATGCTTTGTTCCCCTTGAAGCTTGGTTGAACCTAATCCTTGAAGCCTAGTTGGGATAATGATAAATGTGATGATTGAACCAAAGCATTAACTCTGAAAATTGAATGGCATATTAGTGTCTTTTGGGCCCGAGTCTGCCTTTGTTGTCAATGTGATATACAAATGTTTAAATAAATGAGTAATGAGATCTATGGTTGCTTTGTTGCAAATGTGATTCATGAATGGTGATTGTAACACCCCTATACCCTGTATACGTACACAGCATGCTAATACGATCGTAATATACGTATACTGAATATAGAAATGCCACGGTTTAAAATTTCACTCGTATATATATAATGTAAACAAATTAAAAACTTTTAAAAGAGTTTATAAAAAACCAAATAAATAGAAAGTTCATTCAAAACGCAGCGGAAAATAGAACAAATATTTACAAATACTTATACATCAAAATCAGAATACACAATATAAAATATATACATGATTGGCAGCTCTTCTCTGATCTTTAAGTCCAAACTCAACTCTTCAATGTCTAGACTCACTCGGTCTCGAAGAACTCTCGGGTTCAACTCTGTTACCTGCGCGATGAACCACAATCGCGCTGAGCTAACAGCTCAGTAGTACAACTTATACTAACATCATGCTTTAATGCGATACAAATGTCACAATTCTATATTTCATAAACCATACATAATCATATCACATTTCATATTTGTACATTAGATCTTATTATTCAATTGTTTCTTCATTCATGAATCACTTTTACAACTAAGACAGACACGGGCCCGGAACACACTAATATGTTATTCAAAGTTCAGAGTTACTGCTTTGGTCCATATTGACACCTTGTGTCTAGCCCCGTAGGCAATATCTATCCATGGATAATCAACAAGATTTGAGTTTACGACCCGGTCATTTCACTCAATCTAGTTTCAATAATTTGTTTTTGAGGTTTACGACCCAGTCATTTCACCCTAAAAACATCACATTTCACATTTATCAACTGGAATCGGCTTACGACCCGGTCATTTCACCTATCCAGTTATTCATAGGCATGCCGCCAAACTCAGAACTCTGAAAATTGAATAGACATATTAGGTACACAATGATTTCGTTTATTTCTTTATCAATTTCTTTCTCAATTCATTATCCATAATCAATTAGGCAACCATGCCTTAATTATCTCGTTTTCATTATCATAGCCAACAATCATGGCCTCATATCTTTCACATTATATTTCATCATCACATAAATATCATCAATGGTATTAACACATATTTTACATGCTCATCATAACATATAACCAATTATGTCTCAATTCTCAATATCATATGAATGTATGCAACAATGTAGTTTGTACTTATCTCAAAAGTGACCCACACAACTCTAAACACTTACTTTTCAAGAATCTATCACCACTTGAGTTAGGGTAAATCACCTTCTTCACAACCTATTCCAAAAAAAAAATGAGGAAATTCTCATGAGATCATAAGGTTAAAAATCAACTAGGGCAAAAATCTAAACTTGACACGCTCAGAACCACGGGCGTGTCACTGGGCGTGTAATACATTCTGTATCTCAGAAATATCGCCACGTCCAACATCCTGAGCGTGCTCCTGGCCGTATAAATTTTCAAAACTCACAGTAGCTATGACACGCTCAATAACACGGGCGTGTTATTGGTCGTGTCAATCCTACTGCCACACAGAACATTCGACACGTCCACAGCCTGGCCGTGCTCATGGGCGTGTCAGGCCAAAAACCCAGATTCCGGCCAAAACAACACCACAACCAACAAATCACTTCTATCCACTAACATCTACTTCAACCAAACTTAACAAAACATACCCAAAAACCATCTCAAACTTACAACAACACCAAACCAAGCCAACACACACATCAAACACAAGTCACAACATCATCAAAAACTCTAGACACAACCTCAACTCAATCTATACCAACCAACTTACTCTTTTCTTCAATCCAACCCCAAAATCCAAAACCACTTAAACCAAATACTCTTAAACACAACATAATCAACCCAAACACATTCTCAAACACAACTTCAACTCACAAACCCATATAACCTCAAAAACAACACAAGAAATCAAGAGAGAACTTACCAAAGATGAAGAACTCTTAAACCTCCAACTTGATCTCTTGAAAACTCTCTTCAATCTTGAACTTGGAAGAACAAATCTCTATCTTGCTCTCTTTCTTCTTGATGGCCGGATAACACAGAAAAACAAAGAGAAGGAAAGGAAATGGAGGAGAACCACGTAGGAAAAGAAAGAAAGAAAACCAAACAACCCAAGTCAAACCCACTTTTTCCTTAAAATCCTCCCATCCAAGTATTTAATATAAAATATTAAAATATCTACTTCCACTTACTCTAACTCAAATTCAAATAATTAAATAATCCTTTAAACTCAATTAATCAATAATTAATCTCTTTCTTTGACTTTCCAATTGACTTGTGTGTATGTTATATATATTTACATATATACAACATATAAACTCTCTCTTCACTAAATTTTCTCTTTCCCAATAAAACACCATTACACTTAATTCAATTACAACAACTATTATACCAAACTTCTAGGGTATATTTTGAGATATTACAATTCTCCCCCTCTAAAAAGAAATTTCGTCCTCGAAATTACCTGATATCAAGTCCGAAACAATTGAGGATATTGGTCTCGCATTGTTTGCTCACTCTCCCAAGTTGCTTCTTCCCTTGCATGATTTTTCCACAAAACCTTCACAAGTGGCACTTTCTTATTTCTCAACTCTTTCACTTCATGTGCCAAAATAGCAATTGGTTCCTCTTCCAAAGTCAGATCCGGACTCACCTCAATAGATTCAACTGATAACACATGAGATGGATCTGATCTGTACCTTCTTAACATAGAAACATGGAAGACATTATGAATCCTATCCAAATCAGGTGGCAAAGCAAGCCGATAAGCAACTGGCCCAATTCTTTCCAATACTTCATAAGGTCCAATGAAACGCGGACTCAGCTTCCCTCTTCGACCAAATCTCAATATCTTTTTCCAAGGAGACACTTTTAAAAATACCTTATCTCCCACATTATACTCAATGTCTCTCCTCTTCAAATCTGAATAAGACTTCTGTCGGTCTGAAGCTGTTTTCAATCTATCTCGAATCACTTTCACTTTCTCTTCAGTTTCTTTAACCAAATCAGGACCAATTAACTTACCTTCTCCAAGTTCATTCCAACATAGAGGCGTTCTACACCGTCTACCATACAATGCCTCAAATGGTGCCATTCCAATGCTGGATTGATGACTGTTATTATAGGCAAATTCCACAAGTGGCAAAAATCTGTCCCAACTACCAGAGAAATCAATGACACAGCTCCTCAACATATCCTCTATAATCTGTATCACTCTCTTTGACTGCCCATCTGTCTGCGGATAGAAAGCAGTACTAAAGTGTAACCGAGAACCCAAAGCACCATGTAAACTCTTCCAAAACCTTGAAGTAAACCGGGGATCTTGAT
The DNA here is from genome assembly GCA_947685225.1 of Garcia nutans. Lineage (NCBI taxonomy): Eukaryota > Viridiplantae > Streptophyta > Magnoliopsida > Malpighiales > Euphorbiaceae > Garcia > Garcia nutans. The sequence continues at coordinate 36,403,341 of CANTUV010000013.1, forward strand.
CAGACACTAAAGAAATTGGGACACCATACAACTTTACAATCTCCTGGATATACAGCTCAGCCAATCTCTCGAGAGAATAATCCATCCGAACCGGAAGAAAATGAGCTGTCTTTGTCAACCTATCAACAATCACCCAAATAGCATCATATTTTCTCTGAGTCAAAGGCAAACCAGATACAAAATCCATTGTAACTCTTTCCCATTTCCATTCAGGCACTGATAAAGGTTGAAGCAACCCTGTTGGAACTTGATGCTCAACTTTAACCCTCTGACATGTGAGACATTTGGACACAAACTCCGCTATGTCCCTCTTCATACCGGACCACCAGTAATGCTGTCTCAAATCATGATACATCTTCGTATTGCCCGGATGCATAGCAAAAACTGACTGGTGTGCTTCTTCCAAAATAATCCTTCTCAATGTAGCATCATCAGGTACACACAATCTGTTCTTAAACCAAAGGCTCCCATCACTTCTTACAATAAAATCTCGACTCTCTCCATTCTGGTAATCTGAAACAATCTTCTGAATTTTCTCATCAACCAACTGGGCCTTTTTAATCTGATCCAATAATACCGGCCTCAACTGCAATTGTGCCAACAATGCACCATCATCACAAGATACAAAACTAGCATGCAACGCTCTCAACTCAACAAGCAACGAGAGCGAATAAACAGTCAAACCTGCTAAAGATTTCCGACTCAAAGCATCAGCAACAACATTTGCCTTACCAGGATGATAATCAATCAAACAGTCGTAGTCTTTAATCAACTCCAACCAACGTCTTTGCCGAAGATTAAGCTCTCTCTGAACCCCCAAATATTTCAAACTTTTATGATCAGTATAAATAAAACACTTCTCCCCATACAAGTAGTGTCGCCAAATCTTCAATGTAAACACAATGGCTGCTAACTCCAAATTATGGGTCGGATAATTAAGCTCATGCGGTTTCAACTGTCGAGAAGCATAAGCTATCACTTTACCTTCTTGCATCAAGACACAACCCAAACCACTATGTGAAGCATCACTGTAGATCACATATAGTTTTTCTTCCACAGGTAAAGTAAGAACAGGTGCTTGAGTTAACATTTCCTTTAACTGATCAAAGCTAGCCTGACACTGATCTGTCCACACAAATCTAACTCCCTTCCGAAGTAATCTGGTAAGTGGAGTAGCTATCAAAGAAAATCCTTTCACAAAGCGCCGATAATAGCCGGCCAAACCCAGAAAACTTCTAACTTCTGTCACAGACTTTGGTGGACTCCAATTCATAACAGCTTCCACTTTATTCGGATCAACTCTAATGCCATCTGCTGAAAATATATGACCGAGAAAAGTCACTTGGTCTAGCCAAAATTCACACTTCGACAGTTTCGCATACAATTGCTTCTCTCTCAAAATCTGCAGCACAATCCCCAGATGCTTGTCATGCTCCTCTTCATTGCACGAATACACCAAAATATCATCAATAAAAACCACTACAAACTGATCTAGATAGGGCCTAAACACCCAATTCATCATATCCATAAAAGCTGCAGGTGCATTCGTCAACCCAAAAGGCATCACTAGAAACTCATAATGCTCATACCTTGTACGAAAGGCTGTCTTAGGAACATCTTCATCCCTGACTCTCAACTGATGGTACCCTGATCTCAAATCAATCTTGGAAAACACTGCTGCTCCCTTCAATTAATCAAAGAGATCATCAATTCTAGGCAAGGGATATTTATTCTTGATAGTTACCTTGTTCAATTGCCTATAATCGATGCACAATCTCATAGTACCATCCTTCTTCTTAACAAACAAAACAGGAGCTCCCCACGGTGAAACACTAGGGCGAACAAACCCTTTATCTAACAATTCATGCAACTGCACCTTCAACTCTCTCAATTCAACAGGTGCCATTCTATAAGGAGTAATAGAGATAGGAGTGGTACCAGGCAACAATTCAATACCAAACTCCACCTCTCTCTCAGGAGGCAACCCTGTCAACTCCTCTGGAAACACATCTGGAAAATCTGCAACTGTGGGTATACTAACAAGTTGAGAACCCATCACTCTAGTATCCAAAACATGAGTAAGATAAGCATCACACCCTTTTCTAATCAACTTCCTAGCTGCAACAGCTGAAACAAACAAGGATGTAAGCTGTCTCTGCTCACCAGATACCATCACAACTCTATCATCACCGGTTCTCAAAGTAACACATTTCTGTTGACAATCTACCACAGCTCCATGTCTAGTTAACCAGTCCATGCCTAATATCAAATCATACTCTTTAAATGGCGTTTCAATCAAATCACCCAAGAACTCTTCACCCTGAACCACTACTGCACTATCTCGGTGCACCTTGCTAACAATCACACTATGCCCTAAAGGATTTGTCACCAATACATCAAATCCTAGGGATTCAGCATGCAATTCAGACACAGGCAAAACAGATGCACTAATATATGAATGAGTAGTCCTGGATCAATCAAAGCAAGTACTGAAATACCAAATAAAGAGAAAGTACCAGCTATGACTGCTGAAGCATCAGGCTGCCTCTGCATCACATAAATCCTCTGAGAAGAACCAGCCTTCTCTGGTCTACTCTCCCTGGGTGTAGAACCTCCTCTAGGAATAAATCCAGATCTACCTCCTCTATTGAAACTTCTGCCTCCTCTGCCTCCCCTCATACTAGGTCGAGAAACTGCAGAATCTACCAACCTCTGCTCCTGCAACTCAGGACACTCTCTAACAAAATGATCGGGCGATCCACATTTAAAGCATCCAGCTGAACCTCTAATCCTCCAACAAACACCCCAATGGGTCTTACCACAATATTCACATATCGGTGGAGTGGATCTCTGAACCACTGGGGTCGGAGCACTAGCCACTGAAACTGTAGGTCTCGATCTCTGCCTCTGAAACTGTACTGACCTACCAGCTGGCCTCTGACTCCTACTGATCCTAGGAACAAAACTTCCCCTGCTTCTCTTCACTGATGAAGACCCTGCCTCAAACTGGGGTCTCCTAACCCTGGTCTCTTCCTCTGAAGCAGCTGCTGCAATATCCTGAGCTCTCTCTACACTCCTAGCTGCTGCCACAAGTTGGAAAAAATCCTGATACCGAGAACCAGCCACATGGCACATAAGAGAGGACCTCAATCCCCCCTCAAATCTCCGGCACCTATCAATCTCATCAGAGATAATACCCTCAGCATAATGGCTCAACCGGATAAACTCAACCTCGTATTCTGTTACAGTCCGGTGGTCTTGCTTCAAGCTCAGAAACTCCATCTTCTTCACATCTTTATACTCTCTAGGAGTATACTTCAATTCAAACTCTCTTAGAAAATCAGGATAGGACAATGTAGGTGGATCATCCATAGCATGGGGCACTGTCTTCCACCAATCATATGCATCCTTCTGCAACAATGATCTTGCATAGTCAAATTTTTCTTCTGGAGTGGCCTGTAACTGAACAAATATCCTCTGTATCTTATCTAGCCAATGTTCAGCTACTGCTGGATCTATGGTACCCAGAAAATCTTCTGCTCCATACTTCCTTAATTTGTCATAGTGTCTAACTGGCACTTGAGGCTGGGGTGGCCGTGGTGGCTGCTGTACTGGGGCTTGCCTCATCAATTCTACCATATGCCTAAGCCAAACTGGCGGAACCTCATCACCAGCTGGTCTCCCTGACACAGAAGCAGGTATCTCTCCAGCACTAACCACTCTAGCTCCCTCTCTAACCTCATCCGGAGCTACACTCTCCGCACTACCCTCAACTGACTGACGCAAATGAGAATCCATCACAACCTATATCTGCAAACACAGCAGAATACATCTTATTAAAGATCAGAGACTGCCAATACTAAGTATATATCTTATTCAAAAACCAACTTTTAAAATCAAAATATCCTTTTTCCTTACAATATACCTAGGTTGAGAATCTCAAACCTAGGCTTTGATACCAAAACAATTGTAACACCCCTATACCCTGTATACGTACACAGCATGCTAATACGATCGTAATATACGTATACTGAATATAGAAATGCCACGGTTTAAAATTTCACTCGTATATATATAATGTAAACAAATTTAAAACTTTTAAAAGAGTTTATAAAAAACCAAATAAATAGAAAGTTCATTCAAAACGCAGCGGAAAATAGAACAAATATTTAAAAATACTTATACATCAAAATCAGAATACACAATATAAAATATATACATGATTGGCAGCTCTTCTCTGATCTTTAAGTCCAAACTCAACTCTTCAATGTCTAGCCTCACTCGGTCTCGAAGAACTCTCGGGTTCAACTTTGTTACCTGCGCGATGAACCACAATCGCGCTGAGCTAACAGCTCAGTAGTACAACTCATACTAACATTATGCTTTAATGCGATGCAAATGTCACAATTCTATATTTCATAAACCATACATAATCATATCACATTTCATATTTGTACATTAGATCTTATTATTCAATTGTTTCTTCATTCATGAATCACTTTTACAACTAAGACAGACACGGGCCCGAAACACACTAATATGTTATTCAAAGTTCAGAGTTACTGCTTTGGTCCATATTGACACCTTGTGTCTAGACCCGTAGGCAATATCTATCCATGGATAATCAACTAGATTTGAGTTTACGACCCGGTCATTTCACTCAATCTAGTTTCAATAATTTGTTTTTGAGGTTTACGACCTAGTCATTTCACCCCAAAAACATCACATTTCACATTTATCAACTGGAATCGGCTTACGACCCGGTCATTTCACCTATCCAGTTATTCATAGGCATGCCGCCAAACTCAGAACTCTGAAAATTGAATAGACATATTAGGTACACAATGATTTCGTTTATTTCTTTATCAATTTCTTTCTCAATTCATTATCCATAATCAATTAGGCAACCATGCCTTAATTATCTCGTTTTCATTATCATAGCCAACAATCATGGCCTCATATCTTTCACATTATATTTCATCATCACATAAATATCATCAATGGTATTAACACATATTTTACATGCTCATTGTAACATATAACCAATTATGTCTCAATTCTCAATATCATATGAATGTATGCAACAATGTAGTCTGTACTTATCTCAAAAGTGACCCACACAACTCTAAACACTTACTTTTCAAGAATCTATCACCACTTGAGTTAGGGTAAATCACCTTCTTCACAACCTATTCCAAAAAAAAATGAGGAAACTCTCATGAGATCATAAGGTTAAAAATCAACTAGGGCAAAAATCTAAACTTGACACTCTCAGAACCACGGGTGTGTCACTGGGCGTGTAATACATTCTGTGTCTCAGAAATATCGCCACGTCCAACATCCTGAGCGTGCTCCTGGCCGTGTAAATTTTCAAAACTCACAGTAGCTATGACACGCTCAATAACACGGGCGTGTTATTGGTCGTGTCAATCCTACTGCCACACAAAACATTCGACACGTCCACAGCCTGGCCGTGGTCATGGGCGTGTCAGGCCAAAAACCCAGATTCCGGCCAAAACAACACCACAACCAACAAATCACTTCTATCCACCAACATCTACTTCAACCAAACTTAACAAAACATACCCAAAAACCATCTCAAACTTACAACAACACCAAACCAAGCCAACACACACATCAAACACAAGTCACGACATCATCAAAAACTCTAGACACAACCTCAACTCAATCTATACCAACCAACTTACTCTTTTCTTCAATCCAACCCCAAAATCCAAAACCACTTAAACCAAATACTCTTAAACACAACATAATCAACCCAAACACATTCTCAAACACAACTTCAACTCACAAACCCATATAACCTCAAAAACAACACAAGAAATCAAGAGAGAACTTACCAAAGATGAAGAACTCTTAAACCTCCAACTTGATCTCTTGAAAACTCTCTTCAATCTTGAACTTGGAAGAACAAATCTCTATCTTGCTCTCTTTCTTCTTGATGGCCGGATAACACAGAAAAACAAAGAGAAGGAAAGGAAATGGAGGAGAACCACGCAGGAAAAGAAAGAAAGAAAACCAAAAAACCCAAGTCAAACCCACTTTTTCCTTAAAATCCTCGCATCCAAGTATTTAATATAAAATATTAAAATATCTACTTCCACTTACTCTAACTCAAATTCAAATAATTAAATAATCCTTTAAACACAATTAATCAATAATTAATCTCTTTCTTTGACTTTCCAATTGACTTGTGTGTATGTTATATATATTTACATATATACAACATATAAACTCTCTCTTCACTAAATTTTCTCTTTCCCAATAAAACACCATTACACTTAATTCAATTACAACAACTATTATACCAAACTTCTAGGGTATATTTTGAGATATTACAGTGATAATGATTGCCTTAATTGGAAATGTGATTCATGATTGGCGAATTGTGAATAAAATAATGATATGAAGTATGATATTTAATATGTAACACCCCTATATACCGTATACGTACCAAGCATGCTTATACGATCGTAAAATACGTATACCGGATATAGAACATGTCACTGTTTAAAAATACACAAATCATATTTCAAAATGTTTAAAAGAAATTCAAAAGATACTATATATAAAAACATTTATAAATTCACAGCGGAAGTTATTACAAACTTTTACAAGTTCAAATACATAAAATCCAAATAAACAAAACATAGAATATATACATGATTGGCAGCTTGACTCTCTGATCTTTAAGCTCTAATCCAACTCTTCAAGCACAAACTCAACTAGGTCTAGAGGAATCCTCAGTCTCAACCCTATCAACTCTACCACCTGCGCGATGAACCACAATCGCGCTGAGCCAACAACTCAGTAGCACAAACCATGATGATAATATGAAATGTCAATATCAATTTCATACATTCAACCAATAAAGATCATATTTATAAACATTACATTTCATTATTTCAATAATCATATCATCATCCAGTCAATATAGACACCTATAGGCCCAACTAGCATTTAATATGATATTCAAAATTTAGAGTTGCTGCTTTGGTTCATAACCACAATAATCAAGCCCGTAGGCAATGTACATATCTCTCTATCCATGGATAGGGTAACAGACCCAGTCTCTTGGACCATCAACTCAACATCTTGAGGAGATCCTCAACCCGGCTAGACTGTTACCTGTAACAGACCCAGTCTCTTGGACCATCAACCCGACTAATCGAGGAGATCCTCAACCCGGCTAGACTGTTACTTATTTTCACATTTATCATTTCACATTATTCATAGTGTAACAGACCCAGTCTCTTGGACCTCAATTCAACTCAATTTGAAGAGATCCTCAACCCGGCTAGACTGTTACTAATCATTTTATAGGCATGCCGCCCAAAACCAGAACTCTGAAATTGAATGAACATATTAAACATACAATTATCTCATACTCAAATAGACAATCATGCCTCATCAATTTCATTTGCATAACCATGTCCAACAACAATGGTTTCAACATATCTCCATTCACATAAAGATAATTCATCATCATTCATATAGCACATTACATTTCATAAGATTCACAATGTGCAAAATATCTCATTATTCATATATGTATAATAAACAATGCCACCTCAAATGGATGTATGCAACAATGCAATGTTTGTACTTACTTTAGATGCAACCCACACAATATTAAACACCTCTCTTTCCAATAATCTTTCACTTCTTGAATTAGGGTAATTCACCTTCTTCACAACCTATTCCAAAAGGAAGATGAAACCCACATAAGATCATAAGGCTAAGAACCAACTAGGGCAAACTCTATACTTGACACGCTCAACAACACGGGCGTGTCCCTGACCGTGCTCTAACTCCACAATACAGAAGCTTTTACACGCTCAACAACACGGGCGTGTTCCTGAGCGTGTAATACATTCTGCCTCACAACAACATTGACATGTCCAACATCATGAGCGTGCTCATGGCCGTGTCAATTCCCCAAAAACACAGTGGCTATGACACGCTCAATAACACGGGCGTGTTACTGGCCGTGCCAATCCTACTGCCACACAGAAGTTATGACACGCTCAGTATCCTGGGCGTGTCACTGCTCGTGCCACTCAACCCAAAATACAGAACCATCGACACGCCCAAAATCCTGGACGTGCCCTTGGGCGTGTCAGGCTAAAAACCCAGATTCCGGCCAAAACAACAACACAACCAACAAAACTCTTTCTTTCACCAAAAACCACTTCAACCAAAGTCATCTCAACATACCCAAAAACCATAACAAACTCACAAAAACACCAAAACAACTAAAACATTCTTCCAATCTCAAATCAAAAATCATCAACACAACCCTAAAACACAACCTCAAAACATTCACTTCCAACAACTTACTCTTTCCTTCAAAACATCCCCAAAAACAAGAAATCAGTTACCCAAACACTCTTAAGCCCATCTTAAACAACATAATCACAAACCATTCACAAACTCAACTCAAAACTCAAAGAAATCAAAGGATCAAGTGAAGAACTTACCAAGGATGAAGAAATCTCTTAACTTTCCACTTGATCTCTTGAATGCTTCCTTAGATCTTGAGTTTAAAGGTTCAAATCTCTCCTTTGTTCTCTTGTCCCTTAGTTGGCCGGCCAAAACAAAAGCAAAGGAAGGAGAAGAAAATGGTCCACGGCAATGAGAAAGAAAGAAGAAGGAAGAAAGAGAAACCCAAAGTCAAACTCTTCTTTTCCTTAAAATCCTCCCAACCAAGCAAATTAAAATATTAAACAATCCCTTTCAACTTCTTCCACTCATCTAATTCCTTATTAATTAATTATTAATTCAAACACAACAAATATCTTCTTCCACTAACTCCATTTTAACTTTCCATTGACTTAGGTATATGTTATATATATTCTAATATACATCACATATACACTCTCTTTAAAAAAAACCCTTTTCTCTTCAAATAAAACATATACAATAAATCCAATTAAATTAATAATAAAACCCAAAACATCTAGGGTATATTTTGGGATATTACAATTCTCCCCCTCTAAAAAGAAATTTCATCCTCGAAATTACCTGATGTCAAGTCTGAAACAATTGTGGGTATTGATCTCGCATTGCTTGCTCACTCTCCCAAGTTGCCTCTTTTCTACCATGATTCTTCCAAAGAACTTTCACCAATGGCACTCTCTTATTTCTCAACTCTTTTACTTCATGTGCCAAAATAGCAACTGGTTCTTCTTCAAATGTCAAATCCGGACTCACTTCTATGGATTCAACTGGCAAAACATGAGATGGATCCGATCTATACCTTCTCAACATAGAAACATGGAAGACATTATGGATTCTATCCAACTCCGGTGGCAAAGCAAGCCGATAAGCAACTGGTCCAATCCTTTCCAAAATCTCATACGGTCCAACAAAACGAGGACTCAGTTTTCCTTTATGACCAAATCTCAAAATTTTCTTCCAAGGAGACTTTCAAAAATACCTTATCTCCCACATTATACTTAATGTCTCTCCTCTTCAAATCTGAATAGGATTTCTGTCGATCTGAAGCTGCTTTTAACCGATCCCGAATTATTTTCACTTTTTCTCCAGTCTCTCTAACCAAATCAGGACCAATTAACTTACCTTCACTAGTTTCATTCCAACATAAGGGTGTTCTACAACGTCTACCATACATTGCCTCAAATGGTGCCATGCCAATGCTTGATTGGTGACTATTGTTGTAAGCAAATTCCACAAGTGGCAAAAATCTGTCCCAACTACCGGAGAAATCAATGACACAGCTTCTTAACATATCCTCAATAATTTGTATCACTCTCTCAGACTGCCCGTCTGTCTGTGGATGAAGTGCAGTACTAAAGTGCAATCGAGAACCCATAGCCCCATGCAAACTCTTCCAAAACCTTGAAGTGAACCGGGGATCTCGATCAGACACTAAAGAAATCAGGACTCCATGCAACTTCACAATCTCACGGATATACAGCTCAGCTAACTTCTCAAGAGAATAATCCATCCGAACTGGAAGAAAATGAGCTGTCTTAGTCAATCTATCAACAATTACCCAAATAGCATCATGCTTACTCTGAGTTAAAGGCAACCCTGAAACAAAATCCATTGTCACCCTCTCCCATTTCCATTCAGGCACTGCTAAAGGCTGAAGTAACCCTGCTGGAACTTGATGCTCAGCTTTTACCCTTTGACAAGTGAGACATTTGGACACAAATTCTGCTATGTCTCTCTTCATACCATACCACCAATAATGCTATTTCAAATCATGGTACATCTTTGTACTTCCCGGATGTATGGCAAAAACCGATTGATGTGCTTCTTCCAAAATGATCCTTGAACCAAAGACTACCATCACTCTTCACATGAAAATCTCGGCTCTCTCCATTTCGGCAATCTGAAATAATCTTTTGAATTTTCTTATCCGCCAATTGAGCCTCCTTTATCTGATCCAACAATACTGGTCTCAACTGCAGCTGAGCTAATAATGCACCATCATTACATACTTCAAAACTAGCATGCAACGCTCTCAACTCAACAAGCAACGAGAGCGAATAAACAGCTAAACCTGCTAAAGATTTTCGACTCAATGCATCAGCAACTACATTTGCCTTACCAGGATGGTAATCAATCAAGCAGTCGTAATCTTTAATCAGTTCTAACCATCGTCTTTGCCAAAGATTCAGCTCCTTTTGAACACCCAAATATTTCAAACTTTTATGATCTGTATAGATAAAGCATTTCTCTCCATACAAATAATGGCGCCAAATCTTCAAAGCAAACACTATAGCCGCCAACTCCAAATCATGAGTCGGATAGTTAAGCTCATGCGGCTTCAACTGCCGAGAAGCATAAGCTATAACTTTACCCTCTTGCATCAACACACACCCTAAACCACTATGTGAAGCACCACTGAAAATCACATATGGTTTATCTTCCACGGGTAAAGTAAGAACAGGTGCTTGTGTCAACATTTCTTTCAATTGCTCAAAGCTAGATTGACACTGATCCGTCCACACAAATCTAGATCCTTTCCGAAGTAATCGGGTGAGTGGAGTGGCTATCAAAGAAAAACCTTTTACAAAGCGTCGATAATAGCCTGCCAAACCCAGAAAACTTCTAACTTCAGTTACAGACTTTGGTGGACTCCAATTCATAATAGCTTCAACTTTACTTGGATCAACTCTAATACCATCTGCTGAAACTATATGACCCAGAAAAGTCACTTGGTCAAGCCAAAACTCACACTTTGATAACTTAGCATACAGCTGCTTCTCTCTCAATATCTGCAACACAATCCGCAAATGCTTGTCATGCTCCTCCTCATTCCGCGAATACACCAAGATATCATCGATAAAGACCACCACAAATTGATCCAAATAGGGCCTAAACACCCTATTCATCAAATCCATGAAAGCTGCAGGTGCATTCGTCAACCCAAAAGGCATTACTAAAAACTCATAATGCCCATACCTGGTGCGGAAAGCTGTCTTAGAAACATCTTCAGTTCTCACTTTCAACTGATGGTACCCTGATCTCAAGTCAATCTTGGAAAACACTGATGCTCCCTTCAATTGATCAAAGAGATCATCAATCCTAGGCAAAGGATATTTATTCTTAATAGTCACTTTGTTCAATTGCCTATAATCAATGCATAACCTCATGGTACCATCCTTCTTCTTCACAAACAATACAGGAGCTCCCCAAGGAGAAACACTGGGGCGAATAAATCCTTTATCCAACAACTCCTGTAACTGCACCTTCAATTCCCTCAATTCAGCAGGTGCCATATGATAAGGAGTGATAGAGATGGGAGTGGTACCAGGCAACAAATCAATACCAAACTCAACCTCTCTCTCAGGTGGCAACCCTGGCAACTCCTCTGGAAACACGTCTGGAAAATCTGCAACTGTGGCCATAACATCAAGTTGAGAACCCCTTACTCTAGTATCCACCACATGAGCAAGGTAAGCATCACACCCTTTTCTAATCATCCTTCTAGCTGATACAGTAGATACAAATAAGGATGCAAGCTGTCTCTGCTCACTAAACACCATCACACTCCTATCATCCTTAGTTCTCAAAGTGACACATTTCTTCTGACAATCAACCACAGCTCCATGTCTAGAAAACCAGTCCATGCCCAAAATCAAATCATACTCTTTAAAAGGCATTTCAATCAAGTCTCCAAGAAACTCCTCACCTTGTATCACAACTGCACCATCTCGGTGTACCTTGCTAACAATCACACTATGCCCTAATGGATTTGTCACCAACACATCAAATCCTAGGGACTCAGAATGCAATTCAGTCACAGGAAAAATAGATGCACTAATATACGAATGAGTTGAGCCTGGATCAATTAAAGCAAGAACTGAAATGCCAAATAAAGAGAAAGTACCAGCAATGACTGCAGAAGCATCTGGTTGTCTTTGCATCACATATACTCGTTGAGAAGGCCCAGCCTCATCTGGCCTAGTATCTCTGGATGAAGATCCTCCTCTACGACTATACCCAGGTCTACCCCCTCTGGTGAAACTCCTGCCCCCTCGACCTCCTCGGACACTTGGTCGAGAAACTGCAAAATCTGCCGGCCTCTGATCTTGCATTTCTGGACACTCTCTAATAAAATGATCAGGAGAACCACATCTGAAGCACACAGCTGGTCCACTACTCTGCCAACAAGCACCTCTATGCGACCCTCCACACTGAGCACACACAGGTAGAATGGATCTCTGAACTACAGGAGTAGGAGCACTCGCTACTGAAGCTGTAGGTCTCGATCTCGGTCTCTGAAACTGAATTGACCTACCAGCTTGCCTCTGACTCCTAATAGGCCTGGGAACAAAACTTCCCCTACCTCTCTTCGCAGATGAAGACCCTGCCTCAAAATGGGGTCTCCTAGCCCTGGTCTCCTCCTCTGTAGCAGCTGCTGCTATAATCTGAGCTCTTTCCACACTCCTAGCTGCTGCAACCAGCTGGGAAAAATCCTGGTATCATTGAGGGTCTCAATCCCTCCTCAAACCTCCTACACCTGTCAATATCATCAGAAATAATTCCCCCGGCGTAGTGGCTCAACCGGATGAACTCTAGCTCATACTCTGTTACAGTCCGGTGATCTTGCCTCAAGGTCAGAAACTCCATCTTCTTCACATCCTTATACTCCCTCGGAGTATACTTCAGCTCAAACTCCCGTAGAAAATCACTGTAGGACGAAGTAGGTGGATCGTCCAAAGCATGCGAAACTGTCTTCCACCAATCATATGCATCTTTCTGCAACAGTGATCTGGCATAATCAAATTTTTCTGCTGGAGTGGCTTGCAACTAAATGAAAATTCTTTGAACTTTATCCAGCCACTGCTCAGCTACCGCTGGATCAATATTACCCAGAAAATCTTCTGCCCCATACTTTCTTAGTTTATCATACTGTCTCACTGGTACCATTGGCTGAGGTGGGGGTGGCGGCGGTTGCACTGGTGCCTGCCTCATTAATTCAACCACATGCCTAAGCCAAATTGGCGGAACCTCCTCACCAGCTGGTCTCCCTGACACAGAAACAGGGGCCTCTCCAGTTCTATCCACTCTAGCTTCATCTAAACCAACCCTTGGAGCTACACTCTCAGCACTACCCTCAACGGATTGACGTGAATAAGGATCCATTATAACCTATATCTGCAAACACAGTAGAATACACCTCATTAAAGATCAGAGACTGCCGACACCAAACATGTATTTTATTCAAAAACTCACTTTTAAAATCAAAATATTCTTTTTCTTACACTTGACCTAGGTTGAGAATCTCAAACCTAGGCTCTGATACCAAAATAATTGTAACACCCCTATATACCGTATACGTACCAAGCATGCTTATACGATCGTAAAATACGTATACCGAATATAGAACATGTCACTGTTTAAAAATACACAAATCATATTTCAAAATGTTTAAAAGAAATTCAAAAGATACTATATATAAAAACATTTATAAATTCACAGCGGAAGTTATTACAAAATTTTACAAGTTCAAATACATAAAATCCAAATAAACAAAACATAGAATATATACATGATTGGCAGCTTGACTCTCTGATCTTTAAGCTCTAATCCAACTCTTCAAGCACAAACTCAACTAGGTCTAGAGGAATCCTCAGTCTCAACCCTATCAACTCTACCACCTGCGCGATGAACCACAATCGCGCTGAGCCAACAACTCAGTAGCACAAACCATGATGATAATATGAAATGTCAATATCAATTTCATACATTCAACCAATAAAGATCATATTTATAAACATTACATTTCATTATTTCAATAATCATATCATCATCCATTCAATATAGACACCTATGGGCCCAACTAGCATTTAATATGATATTCAAAATTCAGAGTTGCTGCTTTGGTTCATAACCACAATAATCAAGCCCGTAGGCAATGTACATATCTCTCTATCCATGGATAGGGTAACAGACCCAGTCTCTTGGACCATCAACCCGACTAATCGAGGAGATCCTCAACCCGGCTAGACTGTTACTTATTTTCACATTTATCATTTCACATTATTCATAGTGTAACAGACCCAGTCTCTTGGACCTCAATTCAACTCAATTTGAAGAGATCCTCAACCCGGCTAGACTGTTACTAATCATTTTATAGGCATGCCGCCCAAAACCAGAACTCTGAAATTGAATGAACATATTAAACATACAATTATCTCATACTCAAATAGGCAATCATGCCTCATCAATTTCATTTGCATAACCATGTCCAACAACAATGGTTTCAACATATCTCCATTCACATAAAGATAATTCATCATCATTCATATAGCACATTACATTTCATAAGATTCACAATGTGCAAAATATCTCATTATTCATATATGTATAATAAACAATGCCACCTCAAATGGATGTATGCAACAATGCAATGTTTGTACTTACTTTAGATGCAACCCACACAATATTAAACACCTCTCTTTCCAATAATCTTTCACTTCTTGAATTAGGGTAATTCACCTTCTTCACAACCTATTCCAAAAGGAAGATGAAACCCACATAAGATCATAAGGCTAAGAACCAACTAGGGCAAACTCTATACTTGACACGCTCAACAACACGGGCGTATCCCTGACCGTGCCCTAACTCCACAATACAGAAGCTTTTACACGCTCAACAACACGGGCGTGTTCCTGAGCATGTAATACATTCTGCCTCACAACAACATTGACAAGTCCAACATCATGAGCGTGCTCATGGCCGTGTCAATTCCCCAAAAACACAGTGGCTATGACACGCTCAATAACACGGGCGTGTTACTGGCCGTGCCAATCCTACTACCACACAGAAGTTATGACACGCTCAGTATCTTGGGTGTGTCACTGCTCGTGCCACTCAACCCAAAATACAGAACCATCGACACGCCCAAAATCCTGGACGTGCCCTTGGGCGTGTCAGGCTAAAAACCCAGATTCCGGCCAAAACAACAACACAACCAACAAAACTCTTTCTTTCACCAAAAACCACTTCAACCAAAGTCATCTCAACATACCCAAAAACCATAACAAACTCACAAAAACACCAAAACAACTAAAACATTCTTCCAATCTCAAATCAAAAATCATCAACATAACCCTAAAACACAAACTCAAAACATTCACTTCCAACAACTTACTCTTTCCTTCAAAACATCCCCAAAAACAAGAAATCAGTTACCCAAACACTCTTAAGCCCATCTTAAACAACATAATCACAAACCATTCACAAACTCAACTCAAAACTCAAAGAAATCAAAGGATCAAGTGAAGAACTTACCAAGGATGAAGAAATCTCTTAACTTTCCACTTGATCTCTTGAATGCTTCCTTAGATCTTGAGTTTGAAGGTTCAAATCTCTCCTTTGTTCTCTTGTCCCTTAGTTGGCCAGCCAAAACAAAAGCAAAGGAAGGAGAAGAAAATGGTCCACGGCAATGAGAAAGAAAGAAGAAGGAAGAAAGAGAAACCCAAAGTCAAACTCTTCTTTTCCTTAAAATCCTCCCAACCAAGCAAATTAAAATATTAAACAATCCCTTTCAACTTCTTCCACTCATCTAATTCCTTATTAATTAATTATTAATTCAAACACAACAAATATCTTCTTCCACTAACTCCATTTTAACTTTCCATTGACTTAGGTATATGTTATATATATTCTAATATACATCACATATACACTCTCTTTAAAAAAAAAACCCTTTTCTCTTCCAATAAAACATATACAATAAATCCAATTAAATTAATAATAAAACCCAAAACATCTAGGGTATATTTTGGGATATTACATAATATGTATATTGATATAATGATTGTGAGTATTAGTGATGGATTGTTGTTGGTGTTAATGATATGTATATATGTATATATAATATATGAGATTAGTAGAGATATATGAAAGGTGCAATTCAAAAGGAAAAACATGATAAGAAAGAAATGGTACATGGAAGTGATATTTCATTATATGTTAGAATTTCTATAATGTATGTTTATATGTTATATTTGTACTACTAAGCTCTCGGGCTTAGCGCGGATGTGTAATCGCGCAGGTGACTAGGTGGAAGATATGAAGTCTTTCGTTATGCCACGAGAAGAGTAGAAGTTTGTCGAGACCAACTAGAGGGTAATGCATACATGTATAACTTTTAATTACGATGTATATCTGACAAGAGTGTATTTATATGTATAAATGAAGTTATGATAAAGATAAGATTATTATATATTTGCAAGATCATTAAAAGTATAATGATTTGGTAAATATTCTTTAAATTAATGTATTGTGGTTTGAACTCGGTTAAAGGTTTTTAAATGGTAATGAAAAGTGACATCCTTATACTTTATATACTTACTGTATGTATACCAGGTATATGTATAGTACTTATATGGAGTATCGGGGTGTTACACCCATACCTTGTACGAAAGGCTGTCTTAGGAACATCTTCAGCTCTGACTCTTAACTGATGGTACCCTAATCTCAAATGAATTTTGGAAAACACTGCTGCACCCTTCAATTGATCAAAGAGATCATCAATTCTAGGCAAAGTATATTTATTTTTAATAGTCACCTTGTTCAATTGCCTATAATCGATACACAATCTCATAGTACCATCATTCTTCTTCACAAACAAAACAGGAACTCCCCACAGTGAAACACTAGGGCGAACAAACCCTTTATCCAACAACTCCTACAACTGCACCTTCAATTCTCTCAGTTCAGCAGGTGCCATTCTATAAGGAGTAATAGAGATAGGAGTGGTACCAGGCAATAATTCAATACCAAACTCCACCTCTCTCTCAGGAGGTAACCCTGGCAACTCTTCTGGAAACACATCTGGAAACTCTGCAACAGTGGGTATACTATCAATTTGAGAACCCCTTACTCTAGTATCCACCACATGAGCAAGATAAGCATCACACCCTTTTCTAATTAACCTCCTAGCTGCAACAGCTGAAACAAACAAGGATGCTAGCTGTCCCTGCTCACCAGATACTATCACCTCTCTACCATCACCGGTTCTCAAAGTAACAACTTTCTTTTTACAGTCTACCACAGCTCCATGTCTAGATAGCCAATCCATGCCTAGGATCAAATCATATTCCTTAAAAGGCATTTCAATTAAATCTCCAAGGAACTCCTCACCTTGCACCACTACTGCACTGTCTCGATGCACCTTACTAACAATCACACTATGCCCTAAAGGATTTGTCACCAATACATCAAATCCTAGGGATTCAGCATGCAATTCAGACACAGGCAAAACAGATGCACTAATATATGAATGTGTAGATCCTGGATCAATCAAAGCAAATACTGAAATACCAAATAAAGAGAAAGTACCTGCTATGACTGCCGAAGCATCTGACTGCCTCTGCATCACATAAACTCGTTGAGAAGGCCCAGCCTCATCTGGTCTAGTATCCCTGGATGAAGATCCTCTCTAACTATACCCAGGTCTACCCCCTCTGCTAAAACTTCTGCCCCCTCGACCACCCCTAACACTAGGTCGAGAAACTACAGAATATGCTGACCTCTGTTCTCGCATCTCTGGACACTCTCTAATAAAATGATCCGGAGATCCACATCTAAAACACACAGCTGGTCCACTATTCCTCCGACAAGCATCCCTATGTGTTCCACCACACTGAGCACACACAAGTGGAGTGGATCTCTGAATCACTAGGGTCGGAGCACTTGCCACTGAAACTGTAGGTCTAGATCTCTGCCTCTGAAACTGTACTGACCTACTAACTGGCCTCTGACTCCTACTAACCCGAGGAACAAAACTTCCTTTACCTCTTTACGCAGATGAAGACCCTGCCTCAAACTGGGGTCTCCTAACCCTGATCTCTTCCTCAGAAGCAGCCGCAACACCCTGAGCTCTCTCCACACTCCTAGCTGTTGCCACAAGCTGGGAAAAATAGAGGGCCTCAATCCCTCCTCAAATCTCCTGCATCTATCAATCTCGTCAGAAATAATTCCCCCGGCGTAGTGGCTCAACCGGATAAATTCTAACTCATACTCCGTCACAGATCGGTGATCTTGCCTCAAGGTCAGAAACTCCATCTTCTTCACATCTTTATACTCCCTTGGAGTATACTTCAATTCAAACTCCCTTAGAAAATTAGCATAGGACAAGGTAGGTGGATCATCCATAGCATGGGGCACTGTCTTCCACCAATCATATGCATCCTTCTGCAACAATGATCTTGCATAATCAAAATTTTCTTCTGGAGTGGCTTGTAACTGAACAAATATTCTCTGTACTTTATCTAGCCACTGCTCAGCTACAGCTGGGTCAATAGTACCTAGAAAATCTTCTGCTCCATACTTCCTTAATTTATCATACTGTCTCACTGATACTAAAGGCTGTGGGGGTGGTGGCGGTGGTTGCACTGGTGCTTGCCTCAACAAATCAACCACATGCCTAAGCCAAACTGGCGGAACCTCCTCATCAGTTTGTCTCCCCGACACAGAAGCAGGTACCTCTCCAGCACTATCCACTCTAGTTCCCTCTCTAACCTCATCAGGAGCTACACTTTCCGCACTACCCTCTACTGACTGACGTAAATGAGAATCCATCACAACCTATGTCTGCAAAGACAGCAGAATACATCTCATTAAAGATCAAAGACTGCCAATACTAAACATGTATTTTATTCAAAACCAACCTTTTAAAATCCAAATTTTTTTTATACTTGACCTAGGTTGAGAATCTCAAACCTAGGCTCTGATACCAAAATAATTGTAACACCCCTATATCCCGTATACGTACAAAGCATGCTTATACGATCGTATTATACGTATACTGAATATAGAAATGCACACTTTACAAATACACAAATAATATTTAAATTAAAACTAAAAATTTAAGAAATACCAAATAAAGAGAAATGAAAATCATAAGACACAATAGATAAAAACGTTTGTTTATTACGCAACGAAAGTTACATCCAAAACTTACAAATATAAATACATTAAACCTCAATAATTACAAAATATGAAATATATACATGATTGGCAGCTTGACTCTCTGATCTTTAATCTTTAATCCAACTCTTCACAATCAAAACAACCTCAACTAGGTCTAGAGGAATTCTCCGTCTCAACTCTATCACCTCTATCAACTGCGCGATGAATCATAATCGCGCTGAGCCAACAACTCAGTAGTACAAACCATAATGCTATTATGCTTAATCAATAACAATGATATACAATCAAACAATAAAGATCATACTCAATATACAATATTTCATGAATATTACATTATTTCATCATATTACAACATCATTCATAACATCAACATGACATAGACACCTATGGGCCCAACAAGTATTTAATACGATATTCAGAATTCAGAGTTACTGCTTTAGTTCATAATCACAATAATCAAGCCCGTAGGCAACATATATAGAGATATATCTCTATCCATGGATAGTGTAACAGACCCAGTCTCTTGGACCATCAACTCAACAAATTGAGGAGATCCTCAACCCGGCAAGACTGTTACCTGTAACAGACCCAGTCTCTTGGACCATCGACCCGACTAAATCGAGGAGATCCTCAATCCGGAAAGACTGTTACCAATCATATATCTCATAATCACAATTCTCATAATGTAACAGACCCAGTCTCTTGGACCTCAATTCAACTCAAATTGAAGAGATCCTCAACCCGGCAAGACTGTTACTATTTATAATTTCATAGGCATGCCACCCAAATCCAGAACTCTGAAACTGAATAACATATTAAACATACAATTATATCATTATTCTCTTTCTCAATTTGTATATCAATATCAAATAGGCAATCATGCCTCAACACTTTCATTTGTATAACCATAGCCACTCACAATGACTTCTCATCACATTTGAATCAATCATGTCTCAATTCACAATATAATACATCATCTTTCATATATTCATAATCAATTACATTGAACATAATCATATATGCATATATGTCTCAATTATCTCATTTCACATTATACATATAGCACATTTCACAAGATTCACAATGAGCAAAACATAACATTATTCATATATAACAATGATGTCATATCAAGTGAATGTATGCAACAATGCAAGGTTTGTACTTACCTCAATAACAATTCACACAACTCAAAACACTTCTCTTTCCAAGATTCTTTTACTTCTTAGATCAATGACAAATCACTTTCTTCAAGACCAAAGTAATGAAACTTCAAAACTCTTCAACTCAATCACTTGATTCTCCTTTGAATTTGATCTAAGAAATCAAAACTCTCCTCTTTCTCTCTTGTCTTTGGGATGTCCGGCCACCAAGGAAGAAGAAAAGAAAATGAAGAAGCAAAGTCAAATTTAACATCTCTTTAAACCTCCACCAAGCATTTCTAAAAAGTCAATTACCCAAATACCCTCTTCTCACTTACTTTTAACTCTCTTCACTTACATGCCCTTATTAGTAATTTCACCAATAACCAAATAAATATCTTCATCCCTTGACTCTCCATTTTGACTTATGTATATATTATTTATACTTCCATATATACAACATATACACTTTCTTTTAATTTCTTTTCTCTTGCCAATTGACATATACATTCAATCCAATTTAAAACAACAACAATATTCAAAACTTCTAAGGCATACATTGGGATATTATACGAGGAGATCCTCAACCCGGCTAGACTGTTACTAGTAACAGACCCAGTCTCTTGGACCTCAACCCGGATAAACCCGAGGAAATCCTCAACCCGGCTAGATTGTTACTTTTAATTCACATTTCACATTTATCAACTGGAATCGGCTTACGACCCGGTCTTTTCACCTATCCAGTAATTTCATTGGCATGCCACCAAACTCAGAACTCTAAAGGTTAAATAACACATTTAACACAAAATCTTTTCATTTATATCTTTATACATTCCTTTCTCAATTCATTTCTCATAATCGAAATAGGCAACTATGCCTCAATTATAATTCATTTACATCATTATAACCCATCACATTAGTTTCACATTTAGTTGTACATACTCAATTACATTAACCCACAATTTAGATGTTCATTAACATTCACATTATATCAAACATAGCATTATTAACAAATATCAATAATACATGAGATTTCTTAACACATTTACAATCAAATGTATGTTAAGTCTCAACATTATATGAATGTATGCAATAATGTAACTTGTACTTACCTTAAGCACCCCTTATACAAATCTATACACTTCCTTTTCCAACACTTCTTCACCACTTAAGTTGGGGCAAATCAACCTCTTCACAACCTAATCCAAAAGGAATATTACATATGAGATAAAATAGATAAGACTAACTAGGGCAAACCCTAGACATGACACGCTCACCAACACGGGCGTGTCCCTGACCGTGCCCTAAACCCACAACACAGAAGCTTTGACACGCTCAGAACCACGGGCGTGTCACTGAACGTGTAATATATTCTGTCTCACAGAAATATTGACACGTCCAACAACATGGGCGTGTTCATGGCCGTGTCAATTCCTCACCAACACAATAGCTATGACACACTCAGTGACATGGGCATGTCACTGGACGTGTAAATACTACTATTACACAAAAGCTGTGACACGCTCAATGACATGGGCGTGTCATTGCTCGTGTCACCCCTCCAAAAACACAGAACCATTGACACGCCCAAAATCCTGGTCGTGCTCATGGGCGTGTCAGGCCAAAAATACAGATTTCGGCCACAACAACACTTAATCCAACAATTCACCTCCTTTTACCCAAAATCCACTTCAAACAAACTTAACTCAACATACCCAAGAACCATAACAAACTTGCAAAAACACCAAAACAACTCAAAACATATATCAATCACAAATTAAAATCATCACCACAAACCCTAAACACAACCACACACTTACTCTTCCAACCAATTTACTCTTTTCTTCAATCCAAACTCAAAGATCCAAAAATCAAATGAGTCAAATACTCTTAAACACAACATAATCAACACACACTCCTATCCTCAACAATAAATCCTCAAACTCAAACAAAATTCCAAAATAAACAAGAGAAATCAAGAGAGAACTTACCAAAGTTGATGATACTTCTCAAATTTCAACTTCTTCACTTGAATCTTCCTTCAATTTGAGCTTGGATCACAAAACTCACTCTCTCTCTCTCTTGCTTTAGATGGCCGGCCAACAAAAGGAAAAGGGAAGAAATGAAAAGAAAATCAAGAAAACAAAGTCAAATACTCCTCTCTTTAAACCTCCTCCAAGCAAATATAATATTAAATAATCCCAATTACTCTCTTCCATTCATTTTAATTTTCCATTTTCCACTAATTAACTTAATTAATTAAAATAGCTAAATATCTTCTTCCTTTGACCATCACATTGACTTGTATATATGTTGTATATATTTCCATATACACAACATATACACTTTCTTTTAAAGCTCTCTTCTATTTAAAATTTAACATATACACATTCAATCCAATTACAACAATAATATCAAAACTTCTAGGGCATACTTTGGGATATTACAAGAGAAGTGTTAAAAATAGAAAATTCAATAGTTTGTCCCAAGACAGTCATTGCCAATTTACCATTTTTAACATCTATCAAGGTGTTGGTAGTCGCCATAAAAGGCCTACCTAGAAGAATAGTGTGTGCGGATGGTGTACAGTTGTTTCCTTCCATGTCAAGAACTATAAAATCTACAGGCACTATCAACCCACCAACCTTAACTAACACATCTTCTATAACCCCTTTCGGGAATCTAAGAGATCTGTCAGCTAATTGCAACACCATTTTTGTAGGTTTAAGTTCCCTTAGTTCTAATTCAAGATATACAAAATAAGGCATCAAATTTATACTGGCTCCTAAATCACACATGCCATCAGTTCCCTTTCCATTACCCATAGTAATTTGAATTATGAAACTACCAGGATCCTTTAGCTTCGGAGGTAGTTTATGCTGCAAAACAGCACTAGCTACCTCTGACACTATCACCTTTTCATTGGGCTCATACCTTTTTTTCTTTGTGTTCAGTTCCTTGAAGAATTTGGCATAAGCTGGCATGTTCTTTATTGCTTCAAGTAAGGGTAAGTTAATACTTACCTTGGACAGCATGTTGAAGATGTCCGAAAATTGCTTATCTTATTTATCATTCTTCAACCTGCTGGGGAATGGTATAGGTGGCTGGTAAGGATTACTTGCCATGTGTAAATCTGCTGGGGGGGGATTTCTCCATTGATCTTTCTAAAGCACCTTTGTTCTCTAGTTCTCCTTCCTTTTTGTTCTCTTGATCACCTGCATTCACAGAATTATTTTCAATATTATCGTTTATTACCTTGCCACTTCTAAGCACAATCACTGATTGTGCCTGCTCAGGTTAACTTGGAAATTTCCCTTTTTGTTGAATCTACATCTGTTGTGCAAGTTGTCCCACTTGAGTCTCTACTTTCTTAAAAGATGCTTCTAATGAATCTAGCCTTTTGTTAATCATCTCTTGATTCTTAGCACTGACTTTGATAAAGGCCTGTAAACTATCCTCCAAACTCTCTCTCTTAGGCTGCACTTGATTTGAAGATTGACCCTACGGTTGGTTTTGTCTCTGGAGCAAATGGAAAGGTTGTTGAGAGTTATTTGTTGCCCAGGAAAAATTTGGATGATTCCGCCAACCAGGATTGTAAGTATTGGAGTAAGGATCATTCCGGGCCCTTGGTTGATATCCCCCATAGCATTGACTTGCTCAGCTTCAGTTCCATAAGTCTCATATGCAAAGGGGCATATATTTGCTCCATGCCCAAAATTCCCACATATTCCACACACTTCTTGAGTGGATGAAGAGGTATTCTTCTTCATGTTCAACATCTGCACTTGCCTTGTCAATTCAGCTATCTGATTGACCATCTCACTATTGGCTTCCAGTTGATTCACCCCTTTACTTCTTCCTCTTACACTTTTCTGTTGAGAATTAGCTCCCAACATCTCAAAAATTTCATAAGTTTTATCAGCTGTCTTTTCTCCCATAGCTCCCCCAGCTGCGTTATCAACAGTGTTCTGAAATTGCTGGGTTAGACCATCATAGAAAAACTGATTCAGAAGTTGAAGTGGGTAGTGATGATGTGGACACTGGATCAATAACATCTTAAACCTGTCCCAAGCCTCATGAAATGGCTCTCCTTCAAATTGAGAGAATGTAGCTATCTTCCCTCTCAATTTAGCTGTCTTATGATGTGAGTAAAATTTGCCCATAAACTTGTTATAAACTTACTCCCAAGTTGTCAAAGAATTTTCAGGCAACATCATAAGCCAGCTCTTTGCCCGATCCTTCAATGTATACGGAAAGCATCTCATCCTCAACTGGTCCTCTGTTAGTCCTCCCAATGGAATAGTGTTGAGGGTGGAATAGAAATCCCAAATAAAATTCAAAGGGTCTTCATTTGGAACTCCATAGAATGATGGCAGCATGTTGTAATGGATGTTCTTCAACTCATAATTTCTTGCTGCATTCGTCAATCTTATACAAGATGTGGAAGTTCCAATGACAGGTCTAGCAAAATCCCTCATAGTTCTTTGCCTCTCTTCTCCCATATTGGTAGATTGTGCAGTATCCGACTCAAAATCAGAAGTGTCCTCCTCTGTATCAAATCCGGTGTACAGTTCAAACTCTTCCCTGCTCCTTTTCACTCTCTGAATTTCTGGAATGACTGGGTATAGCTCTCCTCCAAGTGATCTCCTGCCTTGCATAAATAAATTTCTGGAAAAAACAAAATATTAAAAGCAAAAGACAAATAAAATAAAAAGTAAACAATGAAAAATAATTAAAAATATCTATGCTAATAAACAATTTTGCCAATTAACTTCCACGGCAGTGGCGCCAAAAACTTGTTGCGCTCGAATTAAGTTCTACTATAAGCATCACTCATAAGTATACGAGGTAGCTATAGCAAAGGTGATCGCCCCAAGGTCATCTCACAAGGAAGCTAGATAAGCTAATTGATTATCAGGTTGCAAATAACATATTATGATAAATTTAAATTGCTAGCAACTAATGAAAACAGATGATTGGAGTTTAAAACAATAAAAGTAAACTAAGCTGATATATTGATTCACTTAATAGAAAGGTCTAGGGTTTGCACTTCTCTACTAACTTATATGTATGAACGGTTATTCCTCTGAGCCAATTTAATTTCAAAGATTAAATCTCAAGCAACTTAATTAATCGAATCAAGGAAATAAGCTCTCGCATTCAAACCTCTTTAAAATAATCTTGTTACAATTGAAATAATCCTTTTCTTAGGTTATATTTGTAACACCCCTATATCCCGTATACGTACCAAGCATGCTTAAACGATCGTAGTATTCGTATACTGAATATAGGAAATGCCACAGTTTTAAAATGATACATAACAATTTCCTTTGTAAGTAATTGAAACCAACTCAAACATTTTAAAAGAAATCCAAAAGACACCATATATATATATAATACTTATTAATTCACAGAGGAAGTTATTACAAATAGGTTAAAAACCAAAATTTACAAAATGTAGAATATATACATGATTGGCAGCTCTTCTCCGATCTTTAAGTCCAAAAATAAACTCTTCAAGGTCTACTCTCACTTGGTCTCGAGGAGCTCTCAGGTTCAACTCTGTTACCTGCGCGATCAAACACTATCGCGCTAAGCCAACGGCTTAGTAGTACAAGATATAATAACATTATACTAAAATGCAATGTCACAAACAATTACATACATCATTCAAATTCATCATTATAGCCCATAACCATGGCTTCATATACGAACCCTCCCCCAACCAGGTCGGTTGCCCTCTAATCCCAAGGGTCCGCAGGAGGCAGATAGGCACGTATAAAACTGTCAGTAACGAACCTTTTTCCCAACCAGGTCGGTAGTCCAAGTTCGGTTGCCCATCCTAATGGGTCCGCATGGTTCCGCAGGAGGCAAATAGGTACGTATAATACTGATTGTATCGAACCTTTCCCCACCCAGGTCGGTAGTCCAAGATCGGTTTCCCAACTCACTGGGTCCGCATGGTTCCGCAAGAGGCAAACAACTTTCACAAACAAAGATGCTAGCTGTTCCTGCTCATTAGATACTATCACATCTCTACCATCAGCAGTTCTCAAAGTAACAACTTTCTTTTTACAATCCACCACAGCTCCATGTCTAGATAGCCAATCCATGCCTAGAATCACATCATATTCCTTAAAAGGCATCTCAATCAAATCTCCAAGGAATTCCTCACCTGCACCATTATTGCACTATCTCGGTGCACTTTGCTAACAATCACACTATGCCCTAAAGGATTTGTCACCAATACATCAAACCCTAGAGACTCAGCATTCATATCAGACACAGGCAAAACAGATGCACTAATATATGAATGTGTAGATCCGGGGTCAATCAAAGCAAGTACTGAAGTATCAAATAAAGAAAAAGTACCAGCTATGACTGCCGAAGCATCTGGCTGCCTCTGCATAACATATATCCTCTGAGAAGATCCAACCTCCTTTGGTCTACTCTCCCTGGATGTAGCACCTCCTCTAGAACTGAACCCAGGTCTGCCTCCTCTGCTAATACCCCTGCCTCCTCGACCTCCCCTCACACTGGGTCGAGAAGCTGCAGAATCAACTGGCATCTGCTCTTGCCTCTCAGAACAATCTCTAACAAAATGATCAGGAGATCCACATCTAAAGCATACAGCTGGTCCCCCACTCTTCCAACAAACACCTCTATGATAACCCCCACACTGAGCACATCTAGGTGGAGTGGATCTCTGCATCCCTGGGGTCGGAGCACTCGCCACTGAAATTGTAGGTCTAAATTTCTGCCTCTGAAACTGTACTGACCTACCAGCTGGCCTCTGACTCCTACTAACTCGAGGAACAAAGCTACCTTTACCTCTTTTAGCAGATGAAGACCCTGCCTCAAACTGGGGCCTTCTCTCCCTGATCTCTTCCTCTGAAGCAGCTGCAATAATCTGAGCTCGCTCTACACTCCTAGCTGCTGCCACAAGCTGGGAAAAATCATGATATCTAGATCCAGCCACTAGACACATGATAGAGGGCCTCAATCCCTCCTCAAATCTCCTGCATCTGTCTATCTCATCAGATATAATGCCCCCAGCATACTGACTCAATCGGATAAACTCAACTTCATATTCAGTAACGGTCCGGCTGTCTTGCTTCAAGCTCAGGAACTCCATCTTCTTCATGTCCTTATACTCCCTTGGAGTATACTTCAATTCAAATTCTCTCAGAAAATCGGCATATGACAAGGTTGGTGGATCATCCATAGAATGGGGCACTGTCTTCCACCAATCGTAGGCGTCCTTCTGTAGCAATGATCTTGCATAGTCAAATTTCTCCTCTGGGGTGGCTTGCAACTGAATAAAGATTCTCTGCACTTTATCAAGCCATTGCTCCACTACAGCTGGATCAACTGTACCAAGGAAATCCTCCGCTCCATACTTCCTTAGTTTGTCATAGTGCCTCACTGATACCAAAGGCTGTGGGGGTAGCGGCTATGGTTGCACTGGTGCTTGCCTCAAAGCCTCTACCACATGCCTAAGCCAAGCTGGCAGAACCTCCTCACCAGCTGGTCTCCCCGACACCGAAGCAGGTGCCTCCCCAGCACTATCAACTCTAGCTCCATCATCAGGAGCAACACTCTCCGCACTTCCCTCAAATTGACTGACGCAAATGAGGATCCATCACAACCTATGTCTGCAAACACAGCAGAATACATCCTATTAAAGATCAGAGACTGCCAATCCCAAACATGTATATTATTCAAAAACCAACTTTTTTTAAAATCAAAACACTCTTTTTCTTACACTTGACCTAGGTTGAGAATCTCAAACCTAGGCTTTGATACAAAAACAATTGTAACACCCCTATATCCCGTATACGTACCAAGCATGCTTAAACGATCGTAGTTTTCGTATACTGAATATAGGAAATGCCACAGTTTTAAAATGATACATAACAATTTCCTTTGTAAGTAATTGAAACCAACTCAAACATTTTAAAAGAAATCCAAAAGACACCATATATATATATATAATACTTATTAATTCACAGCTGAAGTTATTACAAATAGGTTAAAAACCAAAATTTACAAAATGTAGAATATATACATGATTGGCAGCTCTTCTCCGATCTTTAAGTCCAAAAATAAACTCTTCAAGGTCTACTCTCACTTGGTCTCGAGGAGCTCTCAGGTTCAACTCTGTTACCTGCGCGATCAAACACTATCGCGCTAAGCCAACGGCTTAGTAGTACAAGATATAATAACATTATACTAAAATGCAATGTCACAAACAATTACATACATCATTCAAATTCATCATTATAGCCCATAACCATGGCTTCATATACGAACCCTCCCCCAACCAGGTCGGTTGCCCTCTAATCCCAAGGGTCCGCAGGAGGCAGATAGGCACGTATAAAACTGTCAGTAACGAACCTTTTTCCCAACCAGGTCGGTAGTCCAAGTTCGGTTGCCCATCCCAATGGGTCCGCATGGTTCCGCAGGAGGCAAATAGGT
This sequence comes from Garcia nutans, assembly GCA_947685225.1. Taxonomy (NCBI): domain Eukaryota; kingdom Viridiplantae; phylum Streptophyta; class Magnoliopsida; order Malpighiales; family Euphorbiaceae; genus Garcia; species Garcia nutans. Next base: position 36,432,401 of record CANTUV010000013.1, read on the forward strand.
ACGTATAATACTGATTGTATCAAACCTTTCCCCACCCAGGTCGGTAGTCCAAGATCGGTTGCCCAACTCACTAGGTCCGCATGGCTCCGCAGGAGGCGGATAGGTCCGTTCAACAATCTTTAACATTACTTTCTCAAGTCATTTCATTCTCATAAGCAAATTAGACAACAATGCTTTAATCATCTCACATTACAATAAAACAATTCTTCATAACATTATATCTTTCACATTTCCTTTCATCATAGTATACAACATCAATTACACTATCTAAACACACATATTATTATTCAATCATATCATTCACATTTCTTTATGTCTCAATTCTTATTATGCATATAACATACCATTGTTCATAGCTTTAGGATCTTACACATACATTTGTTTATGTCATTCATTGATTTAAGTGTGTTTAAAGTGTTTAGGTTTAGGTTTAGGTACCAACTTACCTTTGGAGGACCAAAACAATGAAAGAAGAACAAAGAATTAAAACATTAACTAACACATTTGAGGGACACGGGCAGCATACTTGAGGGACACGGCCAAGCTTGTGGCCGTGTCTCTCAACCACAAATTCCAGTAGCAAACACGGGCATAGGACACGGCCAAGCTTGTGGCCGTGTCTCCCAACATAAAAATCCAGTAGTGGACATGGGCAATGGACACGGCCGTGTCTCTCAAAAATCAATCCAACACGCCCAAATTTCCTTGGCTTGGCCATGTCTCTCATTGTTTTTGGCCGTGTCACTCAAGAACACAAACCCTAATTATAGCTAAACTCTTCTAAATGCATTCTAACACATTATGCACAACACAAACTCATTCAAATGGATGTAATCAAAGTCATTAACACTTATTTTGCATGATTAACACAATATTCACATTAACCATACCTTAAATCATTCACCAATTCCAAACCCTAAAACCAACTTCACACATGATCTTCCACTATCCACATCCACTTAAACTTACCATCTTCACAACCAAACCAACACCAATTCCATCTTTTAACTTACAATCAATTTTAATACTTATAAATACATATCAAACACACCAAATCATCACATCAACAAATCACAATTCACCTTAGACACAACTTCAAAATTAACAAAGGAAAACAAGAGAGTACTTACTTTAAATGAAGAAATTCCACAAATCTTTAACCAAATCCCTTGATTCCTTCTTCAATTTGATTCTAGCTTCAAGAACACCTCTCTTGCTCTCTCTTTTCTTCAATGGCCGGCACCCAAAATGAGAAGAAAAGCAAAATAAACACAAGTCAAACACTTTTCCTTCTTTAAATCTCCACCACACAATTTGACAAAATAATTACTTAAATGCCCTTCATCCATTTAATTAACCTTTTGTCTCATATGTGCCCATTTAAGTAATTTCACAAATCTCAAATAAATATCCTCTTGCATTGACTCTCTATTTGACTTATGTATATGTTAGTTATATCATCATATAAACAACATATAAACTTGTCTCTAAACCCTCTTTCTTTTCAAAATACATATACATAAGCATTCTCTTACCAATTTCTTTTCTTATCACATAACATATACATTCAATCCAATATTTAACAACAACATAACCAAGACTTCTAGGGCTTACATGGGGATATTACAATTCTCCCCCTCTAAAAAGAAATTTCGTCCTCGAAATTACCTGATATCAAGTCTGAAACAACTGAGGATGCTGATCTCGCATGGTTTGTTCACTTTCCCAAGTTGCTTCTTCTTTTGCATGATTCTTCCACAGAATCTTCACAAGTGGCACTTTCTTGTTTCTCAACTCTTTCACATCACGTGCCAAGATAGCAACTGGTTCCTCTTCAAATGTCAGATCTGGATTCACTTCGATAGATTCAATTGGCAACACATGAGATGGATCTGATCTGTACCTCCTCAACATAGAAACATGGAATACATTATGAATACGATCCAACTCAGGTGGCAAAGCAAGCCGATAAGCAACTGGCCCAACTCTTTCTACAACTTCATATGGTCCAATGAAACGAGGACTCAATTTCCCTTTCCTACCGAACCTCAAAATCTTCTTCCAAGGAGATACTTTCAAAAATACCTTATTTCCAACATCAAACTCTATGTCTCTCCTTTTCAGATCTGCATAAGACTTCTGTCGGTCTGAAGCTGCTTTCAACCTGCCTCGAATCAACTTCACTTTCTCTTCAGTTTCTTTAATCAAATCAGGCCCAATTAACTTACCATCTCCAAGTTCACTCCAACACAACGATGTTCTACACCGTTTACCATACAGTGCTTCAAATGGTGCCATACCAATGCTGGATTGGTGACTGTTGTTATAAGCAAACTCCACAAGTGGTAGAAATCTGTCCCAACCTCCCGAGAAATCGATGACACAGCTCCTCAACATATCCTCAATAATCTGTATCACCCTCTCTGACTGCCCATCTGTCTGTGGATGAAAAGCAGTGCTGAAGTGCAGTCGAGAACCTAAAGCACTATGCAAACTCTTCCAAAACCTCGAAGTAAAGCGGGGATCTCGATCAGACACTAAAGAAGTTGGAACACCATGTAACTTAACAATCTCATGGATATACAGTTCAGCTAACCTTTCCAAAGAGTAATCCTTCCGAACCAGAAGGAAATGAGCTGTCTTAGTCAATCTATCCACAATCACCCAAATGGCATCATGTTTCCTTTGTGTCAATGGCAAACCAGACACAAAATCCATCATCACTCTTTCCCACTTCCATTCAGGCACTGACAACGGTTGAAACAACCCGGTTGGAACTTGATGCTCTGCTTTTACTCTCTGACAGGTGAGACATTTTGATACAAACTCAGCAATGTCTCTCTTCAAACCAAACCACCAGTAATGCTGTCTCAAATCATGATACATCTTGGTATTGCCCGGATGCATAGCAAATACTGACTGATGTGCTTCTTCTAAAATGATCCTTTTCAAATTAGCATCATCGGGACACACAATCGGTTCTTAAACCAGAGACTCCCATCACCTCTCACAGTAAAATCCCGACTCCTTCCATTTTGACAATCTGACACAATCTTTTGAATCTTCTCATCCGCCAACTGAGCCTCTTTAATCTGATCCAACAAAACTGGTTTCAATTGCAACTGTGCCAACAATGCACCATCATCACAAGATACAAAACTGGCATGCAAAGCTCTCAACTCAACAAGCAACGAGAGCGAATAAACAGTTAAACCAGCTAAAGACTTCCGACTTAAGGCATCAGCAACAACATTTGCTTTACCTGGATGATAATCAATCAAACAGTCGTAGTCTTTAATCAATTCCAACCACCTCCTCTGTCGAAGATTGAGCTCTTTTTGGACACCCAAATATTTCAAACTCTTATGATCAGTGTAGATAAAACATTTCTCCCCAAACAAGTAGTGTCGCCATATCTTCAATGCAAACACAATGGCTGCTAACTCCAAATCATGGGTTGGATAATTAAGCTCATGCGGTTTCAACTGTCGGGAAGCATAAGCTATAACTTTACCTTCTTGCATCAGACCCCAAACCACTATGTGAAGCATCACTGAAAATCACATATGGTTTGCCTTCTACAGGTAAAGTAAGAACAGGCGCTTGAGTCAACATTTCTTTCAACTGTTCAAAGCTAGCCTGACACTGATCAGTTCACACAAATCTAACTCCCTTTCGAAGCAATCTGGTGAGTGGAGTAGCTATCAAAGAAAATCCTTTCACAAACCGTCGGTAATAGCCCGCCAAACCCAAAAAACTTCTAACTTTAGTCACAGACTTTGGTGGACTCCAATTCAGAATAGCTTCAACTTTACTAGGATCAACTCTTATGCCTTCTGCTGAAACTATATGACCAAGAAAAGCTACTTGATCCAACCAAAACTCACACTTCGACAGTTTAGCAAACAATTGCTTCTCTCTCAAGATTTGTAGCACAATCCGGAGATGCATATCATGCTCCTCCTCATTACGCGAATACACCAGAATGTCATCGATAAACACTACCACAAACTGATCCAGATAGGGCCTAAACACCCTATTCATCAAATCCATAAAAGCTGCAGGTGCATTCGTCAGACCAAAAGGCATAACTAGAAACTCATAATGCCCATACCTGGTCCGAAAGGTGGTCTTAGGAACATCTTCAGTTCTGACTCTCAACTTATGGTACCCTGATCTCAAATCAATTTTAGAAAACACAGCTGCACCCTTCAATTGATCAAAGAGATCATCAATTCTAGGCAAAGGATATTTATTTTTAATAGTCACCTTATTCAATTGCCTATAATCGATACACAATCTTATGGTACCATCTTTCTTCTTTACAAACAATACAGGAGCTCCCCAAGGAGAAACACTGGGGTGAATAAATCCTTTATCCAACAACTCCTGTAATTGCACTTTCAATTCCCTCAATTCTGCTGGCGCCATTCTATAAGGAGTAATAGAGATAGGAGTGGTACCAGGCAACAATTCGATACCAAACTCCACCTCTCTCTCAGGAGGCAATCCTGGCAACTCCTCTGGAAACACATCTGGGAACTCAGCAACTGTGGCAATGCTATCAATAGGAGAACCTCTAACTCTAGTATCCACCACATGAGCAAGGTAAGCATCACACCCCTTTATAATCAACCTCCTGGCTGCAACAACTGACACAAACAAAGATGCTAGCTGTTCCTGCTCATTAGATACTATCACATCTCTACCATCAGCAGTTCTCAAAGTAACAACTTTCTTTTTACAATCCACCACAGCTCCATGTCTAGATAGCCAATCCATGCCTAGAATCACATCATATTCCTTAAAAGGCATCTCAATCAAATCTCCAAGGAATTCCTCACCTGCACCATTATTGCACTATCTCGGTGCACTTTGCTAACAATCACACTATGCCCTAAAGGATTTGTCACCAATACATCAAACCCTAGAGACTCAGCATTCATATCAGACACAGGCAAAACAGATGCACTAATATATGAATGTGTAGATCCGGGGTCAATCAAAGCAAGTACTGAAGTATCAAATAAAGAAAAAGTACCAGCTATGACTGCCGAAGCATCTGGCTGCCTCTGCATAACATATATCCTCTGAGAAGATCCAACCTCCTTTGGTCTACTCTCCCTGGATGTAGCACCTCCTCTAGAACTGAACCCAGGTCTGCCTCCTCTGCTAATACCCCTGCCTCCTCGACCTCCCCTCACACTGGGTCGAGAAGCTGCAGAATCAACTGGCATCTGCTCTTGCCTCTCAGAACAATCTCTAACAAAATGATCAGGAGATCCACATCTAAAGCATACAGCTGGTCCCCCACTCTTCCAACAAACACCTCTATGATAACCCCCACACTGAGCACATCTAGGTGGAGTGGATCTCTGCATCCCTGGGGTCGGAGCACTCGCCACTGAAATTGTAGGTCTAAATTTCTGCCTCTGAAACTGTACTGACCTACCAGCTGGCCTCTGACTCCTACTAACTCGAGGAACAAAGCTACCTTTACCTCTTTTAGCAGATGAAGACCCTGCCTCAAACTGGGGCCTTCTCTCCCTGATCTCTTCCTCTGAAGCAGCTGCAATAATCTGAGCTCGCTCTACACTCCTAGCTGCTGCCACAAGCTGGGAAAAATCATGATATCTAGATCCAGCCACTAGACACATGATAGAGGGCCTCAATCCCTCCTCAAATCTCCTGCATCTGTCTATCTCATCAGATATAATGCCCCCAGCATACTGACTCAATCGGATAAACTCAACTTCATATTCAGTAACGGTCCGGCTGTCTTGCTTCAAGCTCAGGAACTCCATCTTCTTCATGTCCTTATACTCCCTTGGAGTATACTTCAATTCAAATTCTCTCAGAAAATCGGCATATGACAAGGTTGGTGGATCATCCATAGAATGGGGCACTGTCTTCCACCAATCGTAGGCGTCCTTCTGTAGCAATGATCTTGCATAGTCAAATTTCTCCTCTGGGGTGGCTTGCAACTGAATAAAGATTCTCTGCACTTTATCAAGCCATTGCTCCACTACAGCTGGATCAACTGTACCAAGGAAATCCTCCGCTCCATACTTCCTTAGTTTGTCATAGTGCCTCACTGATACCAAAGGCTGTGGGGGTAGCGGCTATGGTTGCACTGGTGCTTGCCTCAAAGCCTCTACCACATGCCTAAGCCAAGCTGGCAGAACCTCCTCACCAGCTGGTCTCCCCGACACCGAAGCAGGTGCCTCCCCAGCACTATCAACTCTAGCTCCATCATCAGGAGCAACACTCTCCGCACTTCCCTCAAATTGACTGACGCAAATGAGGATCCATCACAACCTATGTCTGCAAACACAGCAGAATACATCCTATTAAAGATCAGAGACTGCCAATCCCAAACATGTATATTATTCAAAAACCAACTTTTTTTAAAATCAAAACACTCTTTTTCTTACACTTGACCTAGGTTGAGAATCTCAAACCTAGGCTTTGATACAAAAACAATTGTAACACCCCTATATCCCGTATACGTACCAAGCATGCTTAAACGATCGTAGTTTTCGTATACTGAATATAGGAAATGCCACAGTTTTAAAATGATACATAACAATTTCCTTTGTAAGTAATTGAAACCAACTCAAACATTTTAAAAGAAATCCAAAAGACACCATATATATATATATAATACTTATTAATTCACAGCTGAAGTTATTACAAATAGGTTAAAAACCAAAATTTACAAAATGTAGAATATATACATGATTGGCAGCTCTTCTCCGATCTTTAAGTCCAAAAATAAACTCTTCAAGGTCTACTCTCACTTGGTCTCGAGGAGCTCTCAGGTTCAACTCTGTTACCTGCGCGATCAAACACTATCGCGCTAAGCCAACGGCTTAGTAGTACAAGATATAATAACATTATACTAAAATGCAATGTCACAAACAATTACATACATCATTCAAATTCATCATTATAGCCCATAACCATGGCTTCATATACGAACCCTCCCCCAACCAGGTCGGTTGCCCTCTAATCCCAAGGGTCCGCAGGAGGCAGATAGGCACGTATAAAACTGTCAGTAACGAACCTTTTTCCCAACCAGGTCGGTAGTCCAAGTTCGGTTGCCCATCCCAATGGGTCCGCATGGTTCCGCAGGAGGCAAATAGGTACGTATAATACTGATTGTATCAAACCTTTCCCCACCCAGGTCGGTAGTCCAAGATCGGTTGCCCAACTCACTAGGTCCGCATGGCTCCGCAGGAGGCGGATAGGTCCGTTCAACAATCTTTAACATTACTTTCTCAAGTCATTTCATTCTCATAAGCAAATTAGACAACAATGCTTTAATCATCTCACATTACAATAAAACAATTCTTCATAACATTATATCTTTCACATTTCCTTTCATCATAGTATACAACATCAATTACACTATCTAAACACACATATTATTATTCAATCATATCATTCACATTTCTTTATGTCTCAATTCTTATTATGCATATAACATACCATTGTTCATAGCTTTAGGATCTTACACATACATTTGTTTATGTCATTCATTGATTTAAGTGTGTTTAAAGTGTTTAGGTTTAGGTTTAGGTACCAACTTACCTTTGGAGGACCAAAACAATGAAAGAAGAACAAAGAATTAAAACATTAACTAACACATTTGAGGGACACGGGCAGCATACTTGAGGGACACGGCCAAGCTTGTGGCCGTGTCTCTCAACCACAAATTCCAGTAGCAAACACGGGCATAGGACACGGCCAAGCTTGTGGCCGTGTCTCCCAACATAAAAATCCAGTAGTGGACATGGGCAATGGACACGGCCGTGTCTCTCAAAAATCAATCCAACACGCCCAAATTTCCTTGGCTTGGCCATGTCTCTCATTGCTTTTGGCCGTGTCACTCAAGAACACAAACCCTAATTATAGCTAAACTCTTCTAAATGCATTCTAACACATTATGCACAACACAAACTCATTCAAATGGATGTAATCAAAGTCATTAACACTTATTTTGCATGATTAACACAATATTCACATTAACCATACCTTAAATCATTCACCAATTCCAAACCCTAAAACCAACTTCACACATGATCTTCCACTATCCACATCCACTTAAACTTACCATCTTCACAACCAAACCAACACCAATTCCATCTTTTAACTTACAATCAATTTTAATACTTATAAATACATATCAAACACACCAAATCATCACATCAACAAATCACAATTCACCTTAGACACAACTTCAAAATTAACAAAGGAAAACAAGAGAGTACTTACTTTAAATGAAGAAATTCCACAAATCTTTAACCAAATCCCTTGATTCCTTCTTCAATTTGATTCTAGCTTCAAGAACACCTCTCTTGCTCTCTCTTTTCTTCAATGGCCGGCACCCAAAATGAGAAGAAAAGCAAAATAAACACAAGTCAAACACTTTTCCTTCTTTAAATCTCCACCACACAATTTGACAAAATAATTACTTAAATGCCCTTCATCCATTTAATTAACCTTTTGTCTCATATGTGCCCATTTAAGTAATTTCACAAATCTCAAATAAATATCCTCTTGCATTGACTCTCTATTTGACTTATGTATATGTTAGTTATATCATCATATAAACAACATATAAACTTGTCTCTAAACCCTCTTTCTTTTCAAAATACATATACATAAGCATTCTCTTACCAATTTCTTTTCTTATCACATAACATATACATTCAATCCAATATTTAACAACAATATAACCAAGACTTCTTACAATATTTCTAATTCACCTAAGTCCCTAATTGAATTGTTCCAGCATTAGACTTCATCTAATACCTCAAACACATAATTGGTGGCCAATCAATTATATATTAACAAGTAATCCATTCAATCAAGGCTAAAGAAATAAATTTAGTTAGGAGCAATAACCAATTCATACAATCTAGTAGATCCATACAAACCCTAGACTTGATCAAATTAGTTCATAATGCTATCAAACATATTCATCTCATTAAAATTCAAAGAAATCAGTTTAGACATAATAGAATTCATGAATACAATTCCAATGAAATTTAAGAGATAAAGTTTGAGAACAAAACCAAATTACAAACTCCCTTAAGCTTCTGAAGAATCTCTTGATCAGATCTTTGCTAGAAGAATGTTGCAATGGCAAAAACAGATTTAATCTAGACTGTTTTAATCAAAGTGTAATCAATAATCTAAAAGAAAACAAAATAGAAACCCTAAGTTATTCTCTTTGACGGCTAATCAGAAAATCTCTCTAATCTCTGAAATAAAACCCTAATCGTATTATTTATACAAAACCTCGCTTAAAACTCGGCTCCTTTAGTCCATGGAGTGACACGGCCAAGCTCATGGCCGTGCCATGTGACACTGCCAGTGGCTTGGCCGTGTCTACTGAATGTGTCCGCTTCTGTGTGATTTTCATCTCTTCTTCTTTGGAGTTAAGTGTGACACGGCCAAGCTTGGGTGAGATTGACCGTGTTTGGTGTGTTTGGAGGGACATGGCCAGTGGCTTGGCCGTGTCCCCTAAGTGTGTCACCTTCTGTTCTTCGCTCTCTTTCCTTTTGGTCTTCTTCCTTGGCTTAGTATGGGACACGGCCAAGTCTCCTGGCCGTGTCATGTGACATGGCCAGTGGCTTGGCCGTGTCCTTTGAGTGTGTCAGTCACTACCTGAATTTTCCTTCCTCTCTTGGTTCCTTGGTTTTGCTCCTAAGGTGAGACATGCTTCAGGCTATTCTTTCTTCCAAGGAAATGTTTGCATATTAACCTAAAATAAACACTTAAACAAACTTTAAACAAGAATCAAATAAACATTAACCAACAACACATAAACACCATACTAAAAACTAGAACAAAAATGACATAAACACTGAAATAAACTAAAACTATCAAAATTGATGAAAACACTAAATAAACATATTAAAACTATCAAAATACCTAAAGAAAACAATAATCATCATAATAAATAAGACACAATTCTATGACAAAAACTAATAAAACATTAGGCAAGCTTTTTCTTTTCTTTAATCTTTCTTTTGGCAAAAGCAAATTGTTTGTCTCCCACTTGTTCCTCAATCCGTGCAAAAGAATTCAACATTTCCATAGGTAACATGGCCAAGCCATGAGTGGCTTGGCCTTGTCTCTCATTTTTCTTTGGGACACGGCCAAGCTAGTTGGCCGTGTCCATCACTGCCCCTTCTTTCTTTCTTTCTTTTCTTTGTTCTCAAGAGGTGATACGGCCAAACTTGTGGCCGTGTCATGTGACACGGCCAATGGCATGGCAGTGTCATGTGGGTGTGTCACCTTCTATTTGCCATCTTTCATTTTGCTCTTCTCTTTACTTACTCTTTGGCTTAGGATGGGACACGGCCAGTGGCTTGGCTGTGTCACCTGCCAGTGTCAGCTACTGCCAAATTTTCCTTTCTTTCTTGGTTTTCTTTTGTTTTGCCCTTGGGTGAGACACGACCAGTGGCTTGGCGGTGTCTCCTGGCCGTGTCACCTACTAGCTTGAAATTCTTTTGAGGGACACTGCCAAGTTTGCTTTGGCTTGGCCATGTCTTGCTTGATTCATGCTCTTCCTTCATTGTTTTGATCATCCAAGGGAGTTTTTGCACTTTAACCTAAAACAAACACTTAGAACAAACTTTAAACAAAAATCAAATGAAACATTAACTAAAAACACATTAAAATCATACTAAAAACAGGTATAAAATGATCTCATCAATGTGCCAACTACCATCATTGATGATCCCTTACTGTCTTCTCATCATTTATCAATTTTTAGTATAATCCTAATATTATAGTTTAATAAGTTTCAAAATTATATTGCATAAGTTTGACATATGATATGTGTAACACCGTTATACCTTATATACATATAATACATACACTCAGTATATCTAAAATACGCATATATGGTATAAAAATGTCACAACCTGGTTTACTAAAAATTTTCATATTTCCAGTTTAAAATCTCAAATACTTTAAATTATATATTTAAAAAATAAATAAAATATTCTTTATAAGTCATAGGTTCCAAAATAGGTATTTTATATGAAAATCTTTGAAAAAAATTCACCAGAGTTGGCTGTAATTTGGATATCCCAAAAATTCAATAGTTACACAACCTACATAAAAACACACCCCAAATAAATCAATCGTACATATCCACCTCAACTTCTTAATTTCTCCACAATTCCTCAAAATATTTATACATATACATATATATATATATATATATATATATCAAAACACATATAAACCTCACATTACCCAATTATTCAAAATATGCTTTATAATTTACAATATATATACTCCAAGAACATAATATAATGTACATAATATCAAAATGTACTATAATATAAAATATATACATGCTAGCAAAATGGTTTTAATCTTAATGTACCCAAATCAGCTCAATAAGCAAACTCTAATCTAGACCCAACCTGGTCTAGATGAACTCTCTGGCTCAACCGGATCACCCCTGTCACCTGCGTGATGAAATGCAATCGTGCTAAGCTAAAAGTCTAGTAGTATAAACTTTGATAATAATAAAACTTTAAAACAATACCAATGCAAAATGCTTTTATGCTATGTTACGATGTGGCATCCAAGCTCACTTTTAAACATATTCATTCACCATTTAATAATTCATACTAATACATACACAAGCATGGGCCCAAACTAACTAATACATTATTTAAATCCCAGAGTTACTGTTTTGGTTCATAAGGACAACAAGCTTCTAGCCCCAAAAGCAAATCAAGTAATGCTCAAAAGCTAGCCCCAAAGGCAAATCATATCATAGTGATGCCAAGCTTCTAGCCCCAAAGGCAAATAATGAGGATAACCTTATAAGCATGCCGCAAAATATAAAACTCTGAAAATTGAATAACATACTAGGCATACAACTATTTCATATTTTCCATCGTCAATTTCTTTCTCATTTTTCCATAATCAATTCAGCACATTGCCTCTTTTCTCATTACCAATTAGGCACATTGCCTCATTTTCTCATTTTTCTTATTCACATCAATGTCATTTCATTTCAGTTTATCAATATTCATCATTTAATCACAATGCATGATATTTCATAATAAAATCACACTACCCAAACAAATTGGGTCATTTTCACAAAATGCACATATTTCACATTTTATTCAATTTAGCCTTTAATAATAGCTTTCATAATGCATATAATGCATACATAACAATTCACATGTTATAACACAATGTTCATGAATGTTCATGCTACCAAGTAGCTTAACACATTTTCCATCCAAAATGTGTTAGGCCAAATGTAATGCAATTATACCTCATTTATCAAGAGTTTGTACATACTTTAGAAAGCACTCCAAAACAAGCTTCAAAACTCCCTCTAACCTTCTCTTCCAAGTTGGCTTCAATACTAGGGTTGGGCAAAACTACTTCCTCTCAGTGCCTATACCAAATGTGATAATAAATAATAATTTAATATCACATTCTAAGACATTCTCAACATCAAATCATAATTAAACATCAGTCTAACAAAAATCCCAAAATTAAGCTTTACCTCACTTTAACTTTGAAAAACCATATCAAGCAATTTAAATTAGTGTTTTAAGTTTATTAATAATCATTAAAAACATATTTTAATATGTTTAAATTAATTACATTACATAAACACATACTTATTTTCAAAACCCTAAAATGACATAACCTTCCACTTTAAGGTTCTCCATTCCAATTCATTCCAATTATCAATCTAATCTTATTTACATCACTTATATCCTTAAAGAAGATGATTTAAGTAATAAAACCAAACAATTCACCATACTTTGAAAAATTCCTTTTCCAAAACCCTAAATCAGACTACTATTTTTAAAATCTATCCAAACTTAACCAAATCCATCATTTGGCTTTAAAATCATTGTTTATGCATCAGAACAACACATTTGGAACCAAATTGCATGATTAAAGCTCATGATTTCACAAACCCAAAAGTTCCATAACCCTAAATTCTCTCTCTTCACCAAACTCAACTTAAATTCAATCATTTCTTTAATCCAACCTTAAAATCATTATTAACTACTCAAAACAACTTCATTCATATCCAATTAAGCAATTAAAACATACCATTTCAAAAATTCAAAATCAACATAATTACATCTTCATGGAAATTCAAAGAAAAAGTTAAAAAACTTACTAATTGTGGTCGAAATCACTAAAAATCCACTTGGTTCTTGAAAATCCTTGCAAAATTGGTTGTTTAAATGAAGCAAAAATCAATTTTGCTCATCCATGGAAAAACGTTCAAGAGAGGAAGAAGAGGAAGAAAGAAATTCTTTTAAATTTTGATTTTTTTTTCATTCCTTCATTTAAGACCATATATATTATTTTATTATATTTTTTAATTAATTATTTAATTAATAAAAATTCCAAAATTACTTCTTCCATATAAAAATAAATTATTTTAAAATTATTTTTATAAATTTTAATTCCCAAAATATAATTATAAAAATGCCACTTGACTTTAACTTTTCTTTTAAAAGAGTTGACTTTTATATACTTTATGTATATTTCATGTATATTTCATATATACATTCTACTTTTTTTTAATTAAAATCCTTTTATTTTTCATTTAATCATTTATTTAATTTATTTAATTTAATTTCAAAAATTAGGGATGCTACAATATGTATATAGAGGAAAGTAGACAATCTTTAAGGATTGACATTAAAAATAATCCAATTGATTCTCACTCACTTCCTTCACTTCGTCCATATATTGTTGGTATTGTTCTATATATACATGTTAAGTAAATAAAAATAAAAATTTTATTTTAATATTTTTGAATTATAATAGTTATGCTACTTAATGTTTTTGCAATTTTATAATGTTAGAGGAAAACAAAGGATCTTTAGGGGACCATAATAATAATGAGCCATCTGGTGTTATTAATGAGGGAAACAGTCATTTAGCTGGAGGTAGGGGATTCTATAAAGGCATTGATCTTGACAATTTGACAAATGGAAAGAATAATAAGTTATTGCCTTTATACCCCCTAGAAAATGTTTTCAAGATAGACAGCTGGCATCATGGTTAAGGTATTGTGCTAAATCTTGTGGACCTCCTAAGGATCCTTTGAAAGATGTTGAAGCTTGATATCATTCTCATTTATGGAGTATGGTTTAGGTTCATTTGATATTATTTTTTATATTTTCTTATTTTAGAATAATTTGGTTTCCTTTCTGTATTCTTTTTTAAGAAGATGAATACATATTATATAAATTAGAATTATTATGATAATAATTTTATAGGATTGCTTTGATGTAAGCTATGAAAGTCTATCAAAATGAAAGAAACTTGCGAAAATGAAACAGATGGAGCATGAGATGAAAATATTATATCGCAAATAATTTTTAATAAGAAACTTGCCGAGGAGAAAAAAAGCTAAGTTTGAGTACTACTTTTTGTAACACCCCTATATCCCGTATACGTACCAAGCATGCTTAAACGATCGTAATATACGTATACTGAATATAGAAAATGCCACAGTTTAAAAATACACAACAAATATCTTTGTAAATAAGTGAAACCAATCTCAAACATTTAAAAGAAATCCAAAAGACACCATATATAAAAATGTTTATTAAATCACAGCGGAAGTTATTACAAATATGTTATAAATCAAAGTTTACAAAACATAGAATATATACATGATTGGCAGCTCTTATCTGATCTTTAAGTTCCAAAAATAAATCCTTCAATGCCTAGTCTCACTTGGTCTCAAGGAGCTCTCAGGTTCAACTCTGTCACCTGCGCGATCAAACACTATCGCGCTAAGCCAACGGCTTAGTAGTACAAAGTATACTAACATTATGCTTTAATATGATATAATGTCACAATTAATCTCATACATCATTTAAAAGAATATCACAATTCCACATCATACTTTGATCAATGTCATAACAACATTCATATTATATCTTCATAATTCCATTAATTTCACCATTCAAGAATCACATTAAATACAAAGACAAGCATGGACCCAAGAACACTAATATGCCATTCAACTTTCAGAGTTAATGTTTTGGTTAAATTATCACATTTATCATTATCATTATCATTATCCCAACTAGGCTTCAAGGATTTAGGTTCAACCAAGCTTCAAGGGGAACAAAGCATGCTAAGTATCAACCCAACTTGGCTTCAAGAACCAATCCAACCTAGCTTCAAGGGTTGTAACATCTCAATTAGGCTTCAAGGACTAGACCCAACCAAGCTTCAAGGGGAGTAAAACATGTTAAACTTCAACCCAACTTGGCTTCAAGAATCAAGCCCAACCTAACTTCAAGAGAATGCTACTATAGGCGTGCCACCAACAACAAACTCTGAAATAGAATAACACATTAGCCACACAATTCATTGATTATTTCATCATCAATATCATTTTCAATTCTCTTCATCATTTAGGCAAACATGCCTCACATATCTCAATTGAATTATCCTAGCCAATCACAATGGCTTCATATCACAATTGAATCATCATGGCCAATTACAATGGCTTCACATCTCAATTCACATTTCATATTTCATCATTGATATATACCTAACAATTTACATTATTCATAGATTTAGAATCTTTCACATACATTTGTTTGGATCATTTTTGTTTTAAGTGTGTTTAAAATTTTTACTTTTATGTTTAGGTGCAAAAAGACCTTTGAAGAATCAAAACAATGCAAGAAGAGCAAAGAACAATCACAGTAGCTAACACGCTCAAGGGACACGGCCAAGCTTGTGGCCGTGTCTCTCAACACAAAATCATGCAGTAGCAGACACGGGCAAGGGACACGGCCAAGTCAGTGGCTGTGTCTCTCCAAAATTGATCCAACATGGCCAAATTTCCTTAAACTTGGCCATGTCTCCCAAAAATCTTTAGTTTGGCTGTGTCTCTTCTTTAGTTTGGCCGTGTCTCTCATGAATAAAAACCCTAAACATGGCCAAGTCTCTTTTGATTGAATTAAAACACATTGTGCACAACATAACCTTATTCAAATGGATATAATCAATGTCATTAACACTTATTTTACATGTTCATCACAATATTCACATTAACAATACATTTAATCACTTACCACTTCAAAACCCTAAAACCAACATCACTCTTATTCTTTCAATATCAACATCCACTTAACTTACCATCTTAAAACCAAAACCAACACCAATTTAACTTTTTAACTTACACTCAATTTCAACACTTATAAACACATCTCAAACACACCTAATCATAATATCAACAAATCATAACTCACCTCAAACACAACTTCAAAATAACAAAGGAAAACAAGAGAGTACTTACCAAAATTGAAGAAATTTCACAAATCTCCAACTTAATCCTTTGATTCTTCCTTCAATTTGAGCTTATAACTTCAAGATCCTCTCTTGCTCTCTTGCTTTCTTTTGTCTTTGGATGAGCCGGCCACACACATGGAAAAGAAGAAAAGATGATGAAAAAAAAAACAAAGTCAACTTCTCTTTAAATCTCCACCAAGTGTTCCAACAAGACAATTACCAACATACCCTCTTCTCACTTGTTCTAGCTTTCTTCTTAATCAAGTGCCCTTTATAGTAATTTCACATACAGCAATTAAATATCTCCTTCCCTTGACTATCCATTTTGACTAATGTATATGTTATATATATAACCATATACCCAACATATACACTTTCTCTCTACACATTACTTTCTTTTTTAAACAATACATAAACATTCTCTTTTCAATTTCTTTTCTTATCAATATAACATATACACATAATTCAAACAAACAACAATTATATCCAAACTTCTAGGGCACACTTTGGGATATTACACTTTTCAATAAGATGAAAATATTTTATTGCAAATAGAAACACAAGCTACACCACTACTATTTGAAATACTCAAGTGATGATGAACGAATGCAAAATGTTCCTGAAGGAATGACTGTGGATAGTTGGAAGGAAATGTTTAAAATTTTTTCTAATGAGGACTTTGAGGTACTTTTTAATTACTTTTCTCATTTTGGTATAAAAATAAGTATTATTTAAGATCAATATCATGTAGGCCTTGATTTTGACTAATGCTAATAATCATGCAAGTCAAAAAATCATTGCTGCAACAGGTCCCACTACTTTTACCAGTAAAATATGATATGGTAAATCATACAAAGTATTTTTAATTTCTAGAATGATTTTAGTTATTTCTTGGTAAATCATACAAATTTAAAGAAAATCATAGTAATATCATAAAATATGATATGGTAAATCATACAAATTTAAAGAAAAATCAATCAAAAGCCAATAAAATTACTCTAAAAACACATACATAAATAATCATAACAATTACTCTACACTTAATCCTATTCTTGTCCCTAAGCAAAGTTAAAAACAAAACCAAATAAGAAAAATTTAATCAAGTTCAAGAGTTATAGGGATATAGCAAGACTCCTTTTTTTTTTTTTCTAAAATCCAGAATCATTATCAAATTAAATAAAATTAATACTCTTATAATTCAATGGCTTTCCATGCATACCAAGGGTTGTCACTCCCTTGCCAACTCTTTTAAGCATTTAAATAAGGTAGTGTTTACACTCCTAACATTCAATGAAAGATTATAACCATAGGCTTGCTTATCAATCAAATTTCCACCACTAAATTCTAATCAATCATCAATCATAAGGTCTTTCATTTAGTTGTAATGGGGCTAAGGTAAAGGCATGACATTTAGAAGTATGAGTTTATTCATTATGTTTAAGAGCACTTCAAGAATGAAGTAAGCACATACTATAACCCGACAATCCCAAAACACCTACTACTCACTTACACTTGACATTAAAATACTCTTCAAGGGGATCCACTTATTTTATTTGCAAAGATCATCCCAAACTTATTCCCTACCCAAAAGAACAACAATTTCTATTTTTTTATTATTAAAATAGGATTTGAATTGGTTCCTATTTTAGATTTAATTTATCAATAATATGAAGAAGAAAAGACTCTAATAAAGGAACACAATAATTACAACATGTTTATTTGTAACTTTCACCCCACTAAATTTAACCCCACACTTTATTTAACACAACACTCAATCACTTAAGCTCTTAAAATGCTCTTGAACCTAATGAAAGGATAAGAGTTAAAACAAAATGGTTCAAGGCTAATGATGCTGCAAAAAATGAAAGAAAAGGGAAAATGAAATAGGCTTAAATTGGTGAACTAAGGTTGAATATAAGGTTGGTTTTTTTAAGCTAAAATGGGTACACCTAATTGCCTTAAACATATTGAAGCCTAATTGAAATTTTTATATGGTCTCAAAATGCATGCCAAAGCAAGTTCTAGCAATTCATCAATCAATAATCTTCACACAAAAAAGAATAATAAGTTGGTATCCAACTTAAGAGACTCAATTTTCTTGCAAGTTAAAAGGTAATGCAAGGAATATCTATTCAAATCAACAATAAGCACCAATTTTCTAAAACAATATATAACAAGGCACTTCAATTTAACAAAACAACTAAATTTAAAAGAAAAACTTTGCACCCCACACTTTAAGACTGACATTGTCCCCAATGGAAATAAGCATAATTTAAAAAGAAGAAGGGTTTAGGTAAGACCTATTTTTCATCTCCCTGTGTGAGACAAAGTGCTACTTCATCCTTTACAACAACAAAACATTAATAATTCCAAAAACAAAATAACAGTAAATAGGCAAAACATAAGGTTCTAAAAACATCTGAAAATAGAAAAACAAACAAAATAAACTAAATAATCAATAGGTTGAAACTAGTCAAAGCCATGCAGTAGAGGTTGCGATGATGATGATGCCGAGGGATGAAGACTAAGAATCATAGCCAAGTTGCTATTGATTTGTTCCAATTGTCTGAGTACTTCAGCATGATTGTGATCGACCTTGTTTTCTAGGGCTTCAATCCTATTAATCACCTCATTATTTTTTGGAACTGGGGCATCTTCATCCAAACCAAGTGAATCAGAATCAGATTCCTCATTAGCTCTTTGTCATTTTTGTCGGCCCCCCTATGTGTTTGGCTCTTCTTGTGTACTTGGCTCACCTTGTGCCATCACATAAGTCTTGCCACTTTTAGTTATCATTTGCATTTTTTCCAAAGTGGCTATATCTAATGCATCACTTCCATAAATTATTTGCATGCCACAACTATTTGGATCAAAATTGTCATCAAGAGCAAGGGTAAGCATAGTGACTATACCTCCAATACAAATGGTACATTTTCTTCTATTAGCCACATTATCCAAAAACTCAGCTAACCAATACCCCGTGCATACTTGTTCATTATTGTCGGCACACCAAAAGAAAAATAATTCACTAAGTGAAACAAGCCTGAGACTTTCCTTTCTAGCAAAGAAGTTACATGCCATGAACCTATGCAAATATCTTAATGTCGGGTTCGTCAATTGTGTTGCTTTGGCCGATTTGGCCACACATGTTCCCCGGAGCCTACTTCTTCCCATGCAAGTTGCTGCTTAAAGTCCTTAGGTATGGATTTATGCCTTTCTTTACTAAAACCAAATATTTCATTAAAATGTTCCATAGTGATGACATGTGATTTTCCATTCAATTTGAACCCTAACTTAGTACAAAGCTTAGAATTTTTCTACCTTAAGAGAAGCAACAAAGTCAATTCTTAACTCTTGAAATTGTAAGGGTTTAAGAGTTATGAACTTTTCCCAATTCAAATTCCTAACATATATTTCAAAGTTCTCCCTAATTCCCAAAGCATCAAGGGATTCATCACTCACATACCTTGAGGGGAAAAATCCCCTAGCTTGAATTGCTAATCTCTTTGAAGAGGATGAAGAAGATGATGATGGTTCCCTCCTCTTATGGTGGGACACCATCTTGGTCCTTGGTATCTTGAATTTTGATGAAAATTGAAAGCTTAGAGTGATTTATTTGAGTTTTTAGGAAGAAATAAGGAAGAATTTGATGGAAAAATTAAAGATTTTGTGGTGGGTGTAGGTTTAGTTGAGTGAGGAAGAAAATTTTTAGAAAGAGAGAATGGAGTTTAGGGTTCGAGTGGGGAAGAAAGTGAGGAAAATCAGGCTTTAAGTGGGTTAAAAATGTGTGACATGACTAAGTTATAATTGACTTGGCCTTGTCATGTTTTATGGGGCTGGACACGACTACGAACACGGCCGTGTCCAGTGGGTGTGTCTTCTACTGTAAGTATGGGCTTTATTGGTGGGGGGAGGGGGGTGACACAGCTTGAACAACTTGGCCGTGTTCACATGACACAGCCATGGACACGGCCAAGTCGCTTGGACATGTCCGCTTTTGCTTTTTCTGAGCTGAATTCTAGGTTAGTTGACACGGCCATTGACATGGTCATGTCACCTGGCAGTGTATGGTTTTGCGAAATTTTTTTAATGTTTGAGTATTCTAGTCGTGTCACCCATGCCTAATTTATTCAATCATTCCTTCATTTCTTACCCTAAAACTCAATCACAACAAAAATACCTATTAGAGCACCCATTCCATTCAATTTATTACAAACCAAAAATGAAAATTTAGAAATCCAAAATATGAAAATTCATTTAAGAAAAGAGCTACAAACCTATGGGTTGCCTCCCATTGAGCACTTCTTTAATGTCTTATAGCTGGACATGATTGCCCTAGGAATCAATAAGTATCATTCTTTCAATGGTTTTTGCACCCTCAAACTAATCCAAATAGGGCTTTACCATTTGTCCATTCACTTTAAAATTCTTGTTGGTTTTCAAATTCAACAATTCAATAACTCCATATGGAAATATTTGAACTACTTGAAATGGTCCACTCCAATGGGATTTTAATTTTTGGGGAAAAACTGCATCCTTGAATTGAATAAAAGGACTTTCATTCCCTGTTCAAGGGTTCTTCTAAGGATCATTTTGTCATGCATAGCCTTCATTTTCTCCTTGTAGATCCTTAAACTCTCATAGGCCTTATTTCTAAGCTCATCAAGCTCAGAAATTTGTAACATCCTTTACTCTTTCGCCCGTCTAAGTCCATATTCATAGTCTTGATCGCCTAATAGGCTTTGTGCTCTAATTCCACCGGTAGGTGACAAGCCTTTCCAAAGACCAATCAATACAGACTCATCCCCAAGGGTGTTTTAAAAGCAGTCCAATATGCCCAAGGTACATCTGGAAGATGGATTGCCCAATCCTTCCTCGTTGTGCTTAATGTTTTCTCCAAAATTCCTTTAATTTACTTGTTGGATATCTCGGCTTGGCTAGATATTTGGGTATGATATGGGGTTGCCACTTTATACCGAATGCCCACTTTGGTCATCAACCTTTCAAACCATTTATTGCAGAAACGTCTTCCTCCATCACTCACGATTGCTTTAGGGGTCCCAAACCTGCTCAAAATATTTTCCATTAAGAATATCAAAACAACATTAGCATTATTGGTCCTTGTGGGGATAGCTTCTACCCACTTTGACACTTAATCATTAGAAAAAAGGATATATTCAAAGCCAAACAACTTGGGAAATGGCCCCATGAAGTCTATTCCCCACACATCAAAAATTTCCACCACAACAAAAATATTACGATGCGTTTCATTTCTCTTGCTAATATTTCCTACTCTTTAGCATCTATCACATCTTATACGAAAATTATAAGTGTCTTTGAAAAGAGTAGGCCAATACAAATCACTTTGAAGAACCTTCTCGGTGGTCTTCTTTCCTAAAAAATGACCTTCACAATACATGTTGTGTCAAAATTGCAACACTTGTAATTGCTCTTCTTCTGGCATGCATCTTCTAATAATTTCATCCCTACAAATTCTAAACAAATATTACTCATCCCAAAAATCATACTCATAGGAATGTATGAACCTCTTCTTTGCCTAAAAATTCAAATCATTACTCATAACACCACAAGAAAGATAGTTAGCTAAATTTGCATACCATGGTGCTTGAGTTAAAGCAAATAAGTGTTCATCGGGAAATTTCTCAAAGGCATGTTCATAAGCAATTTTCATATCATCATCATGAGAATTCAATCTAGAAAGATGGTCGACTACTACATTTTCACTTCCCTTCCTATCCTTAATTTCAACATCAAATTCTTGCAACATCAAAATCCATCTAACGAGCCTAAGTTTAGCTTGTGGTTTAGTCAATAGGTATTTTAAGGCTGTGTGGTCCAAATATACTATGACTTTAGAACCTATCAAATAAGATATAAATTTCTCAAGTGCAAATACCACATCTAACATTTCTCTTTCAGTGGTTGTAATTCACTTGTGCTTCATTTAAAGACAAACTTGCATAATAAATTACACACATTATTTTATTCACCCTTTGGCCCAACACAAATACAATAGCATAATTTGATACACCACACATGATTTCAAAAGGCAAATTCCAATTAAGTGCAACAATTATAAGGTTAGAAGTTAATTTTTCTTTCAAAATTTTAAATGCTTCTAAACACTTATCATCAAAGACAAATGGGACATCTTTTCCTAGTAAATTACACAAAGGACGTGAGATTTTAGAAAAATCCTTTATGAATCGCCTATAGAATCCAGCGTGTCCCAAGAAACTTCTAATCCCTCTAATAGATGTGTGGGGTGGTAGATTCATAATCAAATCTACCTTAGCTTTGTCCACTTCAATACCCTTATGGGAAACATGTCCCAAAACAATGCCATGATCAACCATAAAGTGACTCTTTTCCCAACTCAAGGTTAGATTGCATTCAATACATCTTTCAAGTACAAGAGTTAACTTATGCAAACAATCATCAAAAGAATTGCCACAAACAGAGAAGTCATCGATAAATACCTCAATGTACTTTTCCAGTATATCAGAAAAATGGAAAGCATACATCTTTGAAATGTCCCTGGTGCATTGCAAAGTCCAAATGGTATCCTCCGAAAGGCAAATGTCCTGAAGGGACAAGTGAAAGTTGTCTTAGGCTAATATTCTGATGCTATAGGGACTTGATAGTAACTTGAAATACCATCAAGAAAATAGTAAAAAGCACATCCAGATAATTTATCAAGCATCTGATCAATAAATGGTAAAGAAAAATGATCTTTCTTGGTGACTATTTAATTTCCTATAATCTATGCACATTCGCCACCCGGTTTGAGTTCGTGTAGGAACTAACTCTCCCTTCTCATTCTAGACCATAGTTAAACCTGCTTTCTTTGGCACAACGTGTATGAGACTAACTCACTCACTATCGGCAATGGGGTAAATCACCCCTTCATTTAGAAATTTAAGAACCTCTTTTTTGACTACTTCACTCATATTTAGGTTAAGCCTACTTTGAGCCTCTCTCACCAATTTAGCTCCCTCTTCTAAAACTATCTTATGCATACATATAGAGGGACTAATACCCTTAATATCTCTCAACCCCCAACCAATGGCTCTCTTGAATTTTTTTTAACATTTTCACAAGTTTATCTTCTTCATCCCTGTTGCGAGTAGCAGAAATTATCACTGGTTATGTGTTGTTCTCTCCAAGAAAAACATACTTCAAATGCTTTGGGAGTTCCTTAAGTTTAACCATTTTTTGTTGAATATTCTCTTCCTCAATTTCTAGTTCCCTCTCAGTACTCTCATCATAAACATGGACTTGCATTCTTTAATTTTCACATCAGAAATCTCAACTTCTTCACCCAAAGCTAGGCCATCTCTAGCTTGTCTGCACTACTTTCTTACAAGAAAACTTCTTTAACAATAAGATTAGTAAAATCAATAAAAGACCAGTCTTCATATACATCAGCAGTGGGAATAGGGGAAGTGTTAAAAATTAAAAATTTCACAGTTTGTCCTAAAATAGTCATGGTTAATTTTCCATTTTTAACATCAATCAAAGTATTTGTTGAAGCCATAAAAGGAATTCCTAACAAAATTGTATGTTCTGAATCCCTAGGGATTTCTTCCCCTATATCAAAGACAATAAAATCAACAGGAACAATTAAACCACCTATCTGAACTAGAATATCCTCTATATGATCCCCTTAGGGTATCTAAGAGTTCTATCTACAAGTTGCAACACCATTTTAGTTTCAAATAAATGAAATATGACATCAAGTTTATACTAGCTCCTAGATCACACATGATAATGGTTTCCTTCCCATTCCCCATAGAGATATTAACTATAAAACTTCTAGGATTCTTTAGCTTAGGAGGTAACTTGTGTTGTAAAAAAGCACTTAGTACTTTTGAAACTATCATCTTTTCATTCAGCTCATACCTTTTCTTTTTAATGTTTAGTTCCTTGAAGAATTTAGCAAAAGCTGGCATATTTTTAATCATCTCAAGTAAGGAAAGATTAATACTTACCTTTGAGAGAATGTTATAAATTTTAGAAAACTATTTATCCTGCTTCTCATTTTTTAACCTACTTGGGAAAGAAATTGGTGGTCTATAAGAATATGGAGATTTGTTCAACTTTGGTGAAGTGGGTGCCTCCACACTCTCCTCCTTCGATTGACTTGGTTGAGCCTTGCTTGCTTGCATTTCCTCATCATTTTAATGAATTGTACCTGCATCCAAAGAATCACCAATTTTATTATCAATTACCTTGCCACTTCTTAAAACCGTCATTGCGTTAGTTTTCTCTGGTTGACTTGGAAATTTTCCTTTTTGATGAGCTTGAAGTTGGTTAGCCAATTGACAAACTTGAGTTTTCACCTTCTTAAGTGATGCTTCCAAAGAGTCAAAACACTTGTTATTCACCTCTTGATTTTGAGTGCTAATTTGAATGAAAGCATTCAAATTATCTTCAAGTGAAGGTCTCTTTACTTGCTCTTGATTTGAAGTTTGCCCTTGGAAGTTAGGTCCTCTTTGATAAAATTAGAAGGGTTGTTGAGGTGGAACATGATATTGATTCTTCTATGAAAAATTTGGGTGATTTCTCCAACTGGGGTTATAAGAATTTGAATATGGGTCATTCCTACCCCTTTGTTGGAAACCTTCAATGGCATATACTTGCTCTTACCCTTCTTGGAATTGATCAAAGCTTGAAGGGCACACATTTGCATTATGGCATACAACACCACATGATGCACATGTTGCAAGTTTCTTCTAAAATTCAGTAATTTCACTTGCCTTGTTAACTCTGCTATTTGTCTTGCAATTTCTGAATTTGCACTCAACTAGTATGCTCCTCTACGCCTTTCTGTAATACTCTTTTACTGTGAATTTGCTCCTAACATTTCAAACAATTATTCCATTTCAGCAACTTTTTTTCCACCCATTGCAACTCCTGCTGCGTTATCCACTGTATTTTGGCTTTACTGAGTGAGCCCATCATAAAAGATTTGATTAAACAATTGTTATGGATAGTAATGATGAGGGCATTCAAACAAAAAAGATTTGAAGTGATCCCCCGTCTCATGAAATGGTTCTCCATCCAATTGGGTGAATGTTGTAATACTCCCCCTCAGCTCCTTTATTTTCTGGTGAGAACAAAATTTTTCCATGAATTTGTTACAAACTTCAGTCCATGTGGTCAATGAATTTTTTGGTAAAGTCATCAACCAAGCCTTTGCCCTATCCTTCAAACTATGTGGGAAACACCTCATTTTTAGCTCATCTTTCATCAAAGCTTGCAAAGGGAATGTATGCAAGGTTATGTAAAAACCACGATTGAAGTTGAGAGGATCTTCATTCAGCAATCCATGGAAAGAGAGCAACATACTATAATGAGTATTTTTTAGTCCATAATTTCTTACTGCTTTGCTCAACCGTATGCATGATGTGGTTATCCAAATAATCGCTAGGGCAAACTCCTTCAAGGGCGGTTCCTCCTCTTCACCCATTTCTACTTCTATGTCCTCTTCAAATTACTCTTCGATGTCTTCCCCTTCTTGTCCTAAAGGATCCACTTGTTTGGTTCTAGGACATCTATGGATGTTGTCTTCAAAGGGAAGAAGTTCTTTGCCTTGCGACCTACATCCTTGCATAAATAACCTAGGCAATTCAAAAAGAAATACTTTAAACAAAAAATTAAAATAAAGGAATCAAATTACTACTAAAATAGCCTTCCTCGGCAACAGCGCCAAAAACTTATTGTGCTCTATTTAATTCTACTACAAAGTGACACTCGCAAGTATATGAGGTTATTGTTGTAATTGTGATCGCCCCAAGGTCAACTCACAAGGAAGGTGTTTGTTGGTAATAATTTCATTAAAACAAAATATTAAAGTTTGAATGTATGTTGTTGAAATGGTAAAAAATAATTAAAATTTAAAAGTAAAATGAGTAACGGTTGTGTAAGATTAATTCAAATTCTTAGAATGGTACCTAGGGTTTATAGATCAATTTAATCAAAGCTTAATTCTCAAATTATCCATTAATGTAACCTTGTAATTTAATTTGTTTCTTGTGATTAATTAGCAATTATCAATTCATTAGTTATCACATTCATGAATTAACAATAACCAATTATTTTGAATTTGCAAATTGGTAGAGCCCTAGAACTTATATTTTTAATTCTTTCTTAGGGTGATTGATTGCATAGTTCAAATATCAAATTTCACCTCTTGGTCTATCATTCAATATTAAGAGATCAATTGGTGGCCAATCTAGCAACCTAACATATAATCCAATGCAAACAACTAATAACAAGTTATATTAATGGAAATATTGAATTAAGACATTAAATAAAATATACTACAAACCCCAGGCATGGGTAGTTTAGCTCATCATCATTTCGAAGTAAACATTCATCTCAATATAAATAAAATCAAAATTATCCATTGAAATATTAATGTTCATAACAAAACAACAACAATCTAGAAATGAATCAAATGAGAGAATATGAAAAACCTCTTGAAGATGCTAAGAATTGAAACTTCTTGTTCTTCCTCCTATCTCACCTTGAATGTGATGAAGAACTCCGAAGCCCTCTTCAAACCTTCAATCAATGGTTATACCTTTGAAAGATGAAGTGAAAACTTTCTCAAGCCTCCAACCTTTCAATCAAAGCTTTCCCCAAGCCTAACCCTCTCAAGAGCTTGTTCACTCGAACTATCCCTAAAATGTTAAAGTCTTGTCTATGGAAGAAAATGAAGATG
The DNA here is from genome assembly GCA_947685225.1 of Garcia nutans. Lineage (NCBI taxonomy): Eukaryota > Viridiplantae > Streptophyta > Magnoliopsida > Malpighiales > Euphorbiaceae > Garcia > Garcia nutans. The sequence goes on from CANTUV010000013.1 coordinate 36,459,492, forward strand.
GAAAGATGATGAAGATGTAGATGGCGATGAAGGCAGTGTCTTAAAAACTAGAACCAGGAAAAAAATGGAGAATGGAGAGTTATTTTTAATGTGTATCCCCCCTCTTTCATTCCAATTATTTTAAGTATTAAGACAAAGAGAATGTTACTTTTCCAACTCACCTCCATCCTTCCCTCTTCCCTTTGTTCCCTGATTTTAATTGTTAAATCTTTCTTCCCATAAAAATAGTTCACCTTTAAAAACAATATTCCTATTGTCTCTAATCTTGTCCACACTAATTGTGCTAATAATTCAAAGGAATCACATGTGACACGACCAATTTATGAATGACTTGGCCATGTTTACCAATTTTATCTTGGACATGGCCAAGTCACTTACCAGTTTCCTTCACTACCTTTAATTTATGTTTCTTGTGGGGAGTGACATAGCCGTGTCTTCTTCTGCCTCTTTGGATATTTTACTCTCTTCAAGTGTGACACGGCCAAGTCAGTGGGTGTGTCATGTGACACGGCTAGTGACTTGCCCGTGTCATATGGATGTGTTTGCTTCTACCATTTTTTTGTTTCTTTAGGTTGTTGACATGATCAAGTTATGTCTCTCCTGGCCATGTCATGTGACACGGCCAAGTCACCTGGGTGTGTTATAGTCTGCCAAAATTTCCTTCTTTTCTCATGAGGGACACGGCTAGGTTGCTGAATGTGTCTACTTTTCTAACTTTTTGATGAGGGACACGACCAAGTCATGAATGACTTTGTCATGTTCAATGCCTTTTCCTCCAAATTGTACTCAACAAGTGAATTAAAGCTCCATTTTTGCATTTTAACCTAAATCATAACACTTTAAGCAAACTTAAGCATAAATTTAAAGAAAGATTAATCAAAAGCTAATAAAATTATTCTAAAAACACACACATAAATGATCATAACAGATCTAAATAGAAGTAATAAATGCTCCTGACCACCATGCTATACTTTGGTAGTTATAATATTTTTTACTTTTCAACATATAAATTAAGTTTACTAAAATGGTATTTATCTTTAATTATAATTCTTAAAATTACTATGATTCATTTTGAAAATAATTTATAATAAGATATTTGAAATTAAGAATCCAAATTCATAACGTTTGTAAATGATGGGCAAGCATATTTGAATAGGTCATTTTAGGTTCAAGTTGATGTTATTCAAAATCTTATCTTTTCTTGGGTGGATAGAAAAAAGTTACTATACATTTTGAGTGAACTACATTTTGTGTCACAATTCAACTCCATCAATAGGATGGCTCTGCTTGATCTATATGCTTAATGACTCCAATAACTTGTAAGACTTAAAATCTTGATCCAACTCCATTATTATTTGTCATAATCGATCATCTCTTACAAATCTATACTTAGTTATTTATTTTAAATATAGCATGTAACACCCTAATTTTTGGAAATTAAATAAAATAAATTAAAATTAAATTAGATAAATTAAATAAATGATTTAAATGGAAAATGAAAGGATTTTAAGTAATAAAGTAGAATGTATATTTGAAATATAATTGTAGTAAATATGACATATACAAGACATATACATATACCTAAGATGTACATCACATATATATTATGTATAATTATTTTTAAGGAAAGTTGTTTTTAATTATTTAATAATAATAATAATGACAAGAGAGAGAAGAAGTGTATAGTGATTATAATATATATATATGGACAAGGATGGAGTTAAAGGGAGAGGTGTCCCTTTTCCTTTCCTTTCTTCTTCCTTGAACATGAGCTAGAGAGAGAGTAAGGGGAGCTTCTTTCTACTTCCATACACCAAGGATTGAAAGAATTTCAAGGATTCAAGTGGAGTTTTTGAGGATTCTTCATCAATTGGTAAGTTTCTTTATCAATTTTGCAAGTTCTTTGGAATTTTATAGAAGAACATGATATGTGGATTTTGGGATTGTGTATTAGCATGTTTTAATAGCTTATTTAAGTATTTATGAAGTTGTTGTTAGTAGTTAACAATGATTTTAAGGTTGGATTGAAGAAATGGTTGAATTTTAATTGAGTTTGGAATGGTTGAGTATGCGAAATGCAGAAAATTTTCCTGATAAGGCCAGTGACATAGCCATGTCTTTGGGCATGTCAACGGTGTTGAGTTTCAATGTTCATGACATGACTAGTAACATAGTCATATCTCTGAGCGTGTTTTAGCTACTATTAGGCAAGATAATTGACACGGCCAGTAATATGCCCTTGTTGTTGGGCGTGTCAAAGTTTCTATAATGCAAGAGTAATGACATGGGCAGTGACATGCCTATGTCATTGTACGTGTCAAAGCTTTTATAAAATTGGATTTATGACACAGTCATTAATACGCCTGTGTTGTTGGGCGTTCTACTTGAGGAAATATTTCAAAATAACTCTTTTCTTTGTCTTTCATTTGTAATTCCTAATTTAAATGGTTTGCTGTTGAGAATGCCTTAGAATGTGATATTAAATGGTTGTTTATGATCACATTTGTCTTAGGTATTGAGAGAGAGTCGTTTGTTCAACCCTAGTGTTGAAGGGCAACTTGGAAGAGAAGGTTGGAGGGAGTTTTGAAGCTTGTTTTGGAGTGCTTTCTAAGGTAAGTACAAACTTTTGATAAATTTGATATGTTGGTATTAAATTGGGCTTAACACAGTTTAGATGAAAAATGTGTTAAGTTACTTGATACATGAGCTTTGTGTTGTTACATGCAAATTGTTATATATGCATTATGAAAAGCCATTATTAATGGCTAGATTGAATAAAATGTGAATTATATGCAAAATGTGAAAATGACCCAAAGTGTTTGGGTAATGTGGTTTTGTTATGAAATATCCTATGTTGAGATGAAATGTTGAAATGAAATGAAATTGATATGAATGAGGATAAAAAAAAATGGAAAAATGAGAAAGAAATTGATAATGGAAAATGTGAATTAATTGTGTGCCTAGTATGTTATTCAATTTTTAGAGTTTTGTGTTTGACTGCATGCCTATGAGCTTATCCTCACTATTTGTCTTTGGGGCTAGATACTTGGCATCATTGTGATATGATTTGCCTTCGGGGCTAGCTTTTGAGCATTACTTAATTTGCCTTCGGGGCTAGACACTTGGTGTCATTATGGACTAAAATAGTAACTCTGAGATTTGAATAATGTATTAGTTTGTTTGATCCCATGCTTGTGTATGTGTTTGTATGAATTATTAGGTGGTGAAAGAATATATTTAATAGTGAGCTTTGATGCCACATTTTGACATAGCATATAAGCATTTTGTATTGGCATTGTTTTTAAGTTTTATTATTATCAAAGTTTATACCGCTAGGCTTTTGGCTTAGCACGATTGTAATTCATCGTGCAGGTGACAAGGGTGATCCAGTAGAGCCGGAAAGCTCTACTAGACTTGGTAAGGTCTAGGCTTGTGTTTGTTGAGCATGAAGTGTGTTGCTAAATCAAGATCAGAGCCATTTTGCTAGCATGTATATATTTTATATCATAGTATTTTTGATATTATGTATATTATATTGTATTTTTAGAGTATAAATATATATTGTAAATTATAAAGAATGTTTTGAATAATTGATTAATGTGAGGTTTAATGTGTTTTGATATATATATGTATTTGTATAAATGTTTTGAGGATTGAGGAAATATAAAATTTTTTATTAAATCGGGTTGCAACATCTTTATATTGTATATGCGTGTTTTTTATATATCGTGTGTGTATTATATGTTTATAGGATATAAGGGTGTTACATAGAAAATCATCTAAATTTGATATAATAAATAATCTAAATTTGTCTTTATTAACTCGTGAATCAAGCACATATTAATCGCTTAACATTATATGCTTAAATTTTTTTTAGATAAAAAATGTTTCATACAAAAAATTTCTCTCTAATTCTTACCAATTTAGTCCATGAATAATGCCATAAATATATTTAAGAGTTCATCATATATCTATGTCTCATAATTTATTACAGAGAAATCTAGAATAATTTACAATAATTACAAATTCTTACAAGATAACAAGATATTACATAATAAACTTCCGGTGAAGAAGGAAAACAAGGATCCATAACCTTTGGTTTCATATATGATATTGTCAGTCATAAGCTTTGTGATTATATGGTTCTTGTTAAACGAAAGGTCCCATAACACATTGAAATATAAAAAAAACATTTGATTAAACAATGAAATTGTAGACCCTTAATTTTTTGACCCATTCAAATCCGATAGTCCAAAATAATTTTTGTGGTATTTTATTCATTTTAATAATATTTTAATTACTAATAATATTTAATAGTTATTTTTAATAAAAATATAAAAAAATAAAAAAAATAAAAAATAAAAAAATAAAAAATCCGATGGATCGACGAGCATCGCGTGGCAGCCCATTTCGCCGCAGAAATTATCTGCGGCGAATTGGGCAGTCCCCAATTCACCACATATGGCAATCTGGGGCAAATTGGGCACTTCCCAATTCATCGCAGCCATGCCCAATTCGCCACAGCCAGTTCTTGAACGAATTGGCCTGTTGCGCCCGTTTTTGCCAGCGCAGCCTGCGCGCTGCCGATTTTTTGACCAAACCTTGTTTTACCCAGTTTTCTAATTTTTCCTAAACAATTGGTATTTCCTTATTTAAATAGGATTAGGACTCTTTATTTTCCTATAAATATCACATTAAAACAAGAACAAAGGAGGAGGATGGAAAAAAGGAGGAACTAGAAAAGAAAAACGGATAGAACATAAAAGAAACCCTAAAGAAGGAGGAGGAGACAGAACACAAAAACCCTAAAAAAAAAGAAAAAGCAAAGAGCAGCCATGGAAATTAATAAAGATTGAAACCAGAAAAGGCAGAAGATGGCAAAAGGAATTAGCAACAAGTATCAATCATCAAATAATCAATCCATCAAAGGCAGCAACACTGCCTTTGTTCATTGTTCATCCAGAAGTTAATTGTGGAGGAACCAACGAGCGAAGGTTTGATCTTTAATCTTAAATTACTCATGATAATAGTAGCTTCATTTCTTTGATTAATAAGAACATGCATACAATAACTTGATCTTTGAAACATGCAGTATCTTGATCTTTAAACATGCAGAAAATTGATTTTTGTTTCAATAACTTTAATCGTTTGCTTTAATTGACACATGGATCAGTTGATATTTGTAAACCCACTTGCATGATTCATAAAAAAACATATAACTATCCAGTAGCCGTTGAGGATTTAAATTAATTGTTAGAATATATTTTGTTTACTTTACTTCAAGAATCGTGAATTATTTTATTAAAACTCAAAACCTCAAACTATTTTTATCCAAAAGCCTAAACCATTTCATTATTAAACTCCAAAATATTGATTATTTCTCCAAAACCTTAATTTATCTCTCCAAATCTAAAATTATGTTTTTAAGGCAGTAAGTTAAACTCGTAACCCTTTCCCCAAATTATTCTACCTAAAGCCACTAAAAAACCCCTAACTATCCAAAACCCTAGTTTCCAAAACCCTAATTCCAAAACTCTAATTCAAAAACCCTAACTATCCAAAACCCTAATTCCAAAACCCTAATCCCAAAACCCTAGTTTTAAAAGACCTAATTCCAAAACCCTAGTTTTAAAAACCCTAATTCCAAAACCCTAGTTTTAAAAACCTTAAAATCCTAATTTCAAAACCCTAATTACAAAACTTTAGTTTCTAAAACCCTAAGTTCCGAAATCCTAAATTCAATTGATAATTCTTTAAAACCTAAATTTATATATTTATTATTTTATTTAATTTTAGATTTGATTATATAGTTTATTATATTTTTTGATGGTTGATTTATTTAATTTATCATGGATGGATATTTTCTTTATTATTATGATTATTATTTATTTGTTTTGGTATTAAAATTGTAAGAGGTATGTTTCCACTTTGTGGGTACCTCATTAGTTAAATTTTATGTAATTTAAATCACTTTTATATTTTGGACCAATGTAAATGACATGTTTCCACCTTTTGGTGGGTGTCCTATTTACTTTAGACATGAACAATGTAAGGACATGTTTTCATCCTCGGATAGGTATCCATTTATTTGCTTTTGTTTGGACATTTCTTTAATTTTAATGTAATGATGCTTTTATTTTAATTGTTACATGTAATATGGATAATATTGCTATACTTAAGAATTTTATAATATTAAGACCTGCAAAGGAGGCCGGTTCCAATGAACCGGGCGTTGTGGGGGTGCTGGGCCATTTCTCACCTTTCCCACACGTACCCAACTTTTCGAACCCATTAGGGGGTTGGAGATTCCTTAGGAATCAAGTCATCCACCCCTTTCTTTTTCCCGGCCCGTCCGGGTGGCGACTCCATTTTCTCCGGACCTAGGTCCGTGTTCTCTAAGGCCCCGAGCCTAAACAGTACCGAAGTGGCAAGAACCATTCCACCGGGAGTGGGGGCAAAAATCCCAGTTCACAGTGGCGACTCCACTGGGGATAAGAGAAATTGATTGCGTTGGTCTTTATATTATTATATTCTTTCTTATCATGATGTTATCCATTGCATCATATTAGATTGCATCATGTGCGTGAGTTAGGATGCCCATGTTACCTGTGTTGTGTTATGTAAGGGATACCATACTTTCACTCAAGGTATGGAGATCGAGCATGGCATAACCACTCATAGTCTTGTACCTTTTGGTATATACTTGCTATGGGAACCTAAGCGTTTTAACCCAAAGACTAAAGCTCATGTAATTGGCCTAGTTACTTTCCTTAGGTTTTACCACAAATGCTTGTTGTTTGACTATGGTTAATTTATCTTGGCTTAAATCATGGTTTATTTGGTTTGTTCTTTTTCTAATATAACCTAAATACATTGTGAGCTCAAAATAAATTTTTCTTTAAAGTCCAAAAGACCAAAGCAATTTTCAAAACTTTTCAAGATGATCTTTGGACGCAAAACTTTTCTAAAAACAAATCAAAAATACTTTTCTCATAACCCAAATACTAAGTCCAAAATTTATTTTTTCTAAAATCATTTTACAATGGGCTTAGAAACAAAATTATTTTCATTCAACCTTTTCTTACAAAGAGCTTGCTAATTATTTAGGTCAATTACGAAATACCAAAAGTCAATTGTGAGCCTAGTTTATACTAAGAATAATTAATCATGAGCTTATTTTTTTGGCATGAATCATTAGTTACTTTTTTCAAATGAGAAATCTATTTATAATAAACCTCTTAATTTAATTTTAATCCAATATAGCATAAAAGCTACTTTAGTTGGTTGAATGGATTAAAACCTAATTAATAGGAATTATCATGAACTGATTTCCATTTTTGAAAATATAACTATTGGTGGAAACATCCGAGGGAATTATTCAAAAACAAGATACCCCATGTTGGTATTTTGTTAACCATATACCTAGAAAAAGAGACTCACCTTCTGCGTGTGGAAGTTATAAGGTTGGAAGGAAAGTCCTATTTATCCTTGTTTGTTTATTGTTTGTGCATACATGCATACATGCATACATACATGTCATTAATCCCTTCTGGCTCACAGACCTAGAATGTGGCAATTTAAGAGCATACAACGACACCACCTACAACATTGATTTTGATTCAAGTACTTCATTGGAAGGATGGATGCAAACCAGCTAAGGGACATAGTCGATGAAGTTGTCAAAGATAGGATGGCAGAGCTATGAGATCAATTAGTTGAAATTATGAGGACCCTGTTGATTCAAATTCTGGAGATCATCAACAATGCTAATAAGGCATCTACCATTGACATAAGAAAGAAGGGAAAGGCAGCATCGACGGTGAAGATGTTCACTAATAGAGATAGAATGAAAATTGAGGGATCAAGCTCTATTCTACAAGACCGGTCAAATCATGTGCTGTCTAACTGGGGCAATAAGGGCAACTACCACCCCAATGAGCAAAATCAAAGGAAAAGAAGAGGTGTTGAGAAAAATGTAGCAACTGAACCAGCAAAAAAGCGTAAATATTCAAACTTGGGGGGCTTTTGTCAAAGATGTTAGAAAATCTAATAAAGATGGATTTGCTACAACCATTGACACCTCGGCCTCTACATAAGCCTCTACCACCAAACTTTGATGCCAAGGTCTTCTGTCAATTTCATCAAATGCAAGGGCATGAGACAGATAAATGTGTTCACTTAAGGCACAAAATCCAAGATTTGATTGACAATGGAAAGTTGCCTAAGCCTGATAAGCCCAACACTAAGAATAATTCTCTGCCTAAATTTGAAAGGTCACCATTGCTGGCAACCTTCATGAAGAGTTTTATTTTGTCATCTCGTCATGACATGGATAGAGAAGCTGCTAAAGAGGATGTATTACTAAGCAAGCTTGAACTAATTGTGGATGATGAAGCAATGATCCTTGATGATGGAAAAAATCCTTGCCCTTGATATGTCTAAATAAATGGAGTATCTTCGATTCCATCTCAACAAACTTTCCTTAGCTTAAATATTGGTCTATTTATTTTGCTTTCTTTAATATTTAATTGGAACAATCATGTTTTTCAAATTTAAATTTATTTGAATAAATTACTTTGATAAAAAATTTTGTTGGTCTTTATTCATTTTGGTGCTCAACCGATGAGGAATCTAGCTTGATGTTCATAAATTAATGTGTCAAGGCATCATGACTTAAATGACTTTACTAGGTGAGGAAATTGCTCTATAGCATTGAGTTGCGTATGCTTACTTAGAGAGGGCTCCTGCATAATTACCTTTGTCTAGGTCCTGGTCAGTCTTAGAATATGCTTTGACAAACTTTTGAGGCAAAATTGAACTCTACTTATTTAAGGGAGAAATGATCTAAGCATTGTTTGACGAGCCAACAACTAGTATCCACCCAATTAAATATCAATCCCTAGTTGTCCCTTTGAGCCTTCATAAAATTTTAGCTTTCTTTTCATTGGCTTACAAAACCCAACAACCTACCTTGAGCTATTGTGATACTTTTGACAAGTCTTATGATCACTAAGATGAAGAGGCAAGAAGATCAAAGAAAGGAATGAATAGTCGAGACCATGAGGATAGTTGAAGTTCTCAAGACCATAAGGGTAGTTGAATTCTCAAAACTATAAGGGTAGTTGAAGTTCAACTGAATTAGACCAAATATCACAAATCAAGTCAAGACTGAAGCAGATTAATACCACTCCACTCATCCATTATTAGAAATACAAGTTGGTACAAACAAGACAACTCAAACAAGACAACTCTATTAGAGCTATAAAAAAACAAAAAAAGAAGAGAAAAAAAAAAGAAAAGAAAAGAAAAGAAAAGAAAAAAGAAAAAAAAAAGAAGAGAAAAAAGGAAAAAAATAATAAAACCCAAAAAGGCAGTTCAGAAAGCCAACTGAGTTCTCTTTTACCTAAAGCAGCAAAAGGCTTCCATTTGGTTTATAAGGACAGTTTGACTTGAATTGGTCCAACCCAACCAAAGATTCAATCAAAATTGAAAAAAAAAGGACGAAGATCATCCGGTTCTTGAAAGTTTTGTACTTGACAGTCCTACAAGGAAGAAGGACAAAATGATAAAATGCTCAAAGAAAGGGAAGAGTAAGAAAAATAAAAAGAAAAGAAAAGGGAGAAGAAGAAAAGAAATGAGTTTGGATACCAAACTTTTTGCAAGGGCAAAGACTGTCCTAATCAAGATCCAGATTAATGCCAAGAAGATATAAAGAATTTCGAGTCTAGCAAGATTGCTCCCAGCTGCCTAAAGTTCAAACAAGAAATTTGTAGTGTGAAGGTTTGCCCATAGTGTCACATCAGCTCCTATCTCAAAATGGCCTTCATTTAAATATGTGTCTCTTATAGACCCCGTTTCAAGCCTATTAAAGACCTGTTGATCTCTCTTAGTAGGTAGAGTCTATTAGTGGAGATAGTTTGAATAAGCATGCATGTGAGATAGACAATATTTAAACTTAATGAGACCTTTGGCCAAGTAATGTGTATGTGCCTATCTGAAGTGCAAAGTTCTTGCTTAAATAGAAATAATTCTCGAGTTTAGTACGGTAACTAGGGTTGTCATGTTATAGATATGTTAATTTGGAAAAAATCAAGCCCTGAGGTACATTGACATTGATTTGGCAAAGACAACATTTGATTTCAAAATCAAAATTCAAAATAAAAAATGTTTTTCTCATACAAAGCCTTCAAGTTAAGAGAAGTTTCTTGAACAGTCAAACCTCGAAGGACACATTGGGCAAAGGAAATGATTACCGGCAAGATCATGAAGAAGCTATCAACTGACATGCTGAATCATAATTTAAAATGGATGTATCTCTGCTGTTTGGGGCCTCCATTATTCATATTTTCAACATCTTGAAGATAAAAGCCATAAAAGTGAAGCCTTCTATCATTCCAATGCAAGACCTGAACAAGCATCTGAAAGGAACCAATGAGAACACTTCTGCTGATCACCTTAGTCTGTGAGTCGATGGAACCACTGTAAGTATTACTCATGCATATCATGCATACATGAGCATATCACACGATATTTTTTTTTCTGGTATTGTCTGTTCTTTGTCAAAGTGAACAGCAAACACCCTGTAAAGTAAAGAATCAAAAGAAGATATCAAATCAGGAGGGCATGGAAAGCCCATTGCTTGAGAAAGCTTCGGTAATTTTGCAAAGAGAAGAAATGCATGCTCGTGCAAAGAACTAGACAACAAAAATATCAATCAAAGCTTGCATGGAAAAAATCTTTGGTTTGAGCCTACACAGGGGGCAAAATTTCTCCTTTTCAATTTTTTGAGTTTTTATACAAAACATTTTCAAACTCACTTGCAAATATTTCGCCACGCAGGGGGCAGGAGAAGATATGAGGGCCAACTAAAAATAGCTAAATTTTTGAAAAAAGGATAAACAAAAGAATGGAACATTAGAACTATTAAAAGAATGAAGACACAAATGACAAAAGATCAGTCCAGCTAGAAGAGCTGAAGCCAATATAAGACCTAATCTCTAATAGATAAAGATCTAGCTTAAAGGATGAAGATCCACTTTCAAGGGTGAAGACCCAATTTCCAAGGATGAAGATCCATTTTCAAAGGTGAATACCTAATTCAAAGGATGAAGATCCAATTTCAAGGGTGAAGACCCGAAGTCCAAAGGATGAAGATCCATTTTCAAGGGTGAAGACTCGATGCCAAGGATGAAGATCCAATTTAAAGGATGAAGATCCAATTTCAAGGGTAAAGACCCGATGTCCAAAGGTTGAAGATCCATTTTCAAGGGTGAAGACCCGATCTCAAATGATGAAGATCCATTTTCAATGGTGAAGACCCGATCTCAAAGGATGAAGATCCATTTGCAAGGTTGAAGACCTGATCTCAAAGGATGAAGATCCATTTTCAAGGGTGAAGACCTGATCTCCAAGGATGAAGATCCATTTACAAGGGTGAAGACCCGATCTTCAAGGATGAAGATCCATTTACAAGGGTGAAGACCCGATCTCCAAGGATGAAGATCCGTTTTCAAAGGTGAAGATCCGATGCTAAGAATGAAAATCTAAGGTCCAACGATGAAGATCCATTTTGAGGGTGAAGAACCACAATGCGTTAAAGAATAAAACAACCAGAGTAGTCAGACTTCTCAACTGATAAAAGGTCAGTAAAACTCAGTCTCGGGTCCAAGCACTCGAATTCAATTCAGTCTCGGGTCCAAGTACACAATCTCGGGTCCAAGTACCAAAATCAATTCAATCTTGGGTCCAAGTACCCAAATCAAATTCAATCTCGGGTCCAAGTATCCAATCTCGGGTCCAAGTACCCAAATCAAATTCAATCTCGGGTTCAAGTACCCAAATTAAATTCAATCTCGGATTCAAGTACCCAATCTCGGATCTAAGTACCCAAATCAAATTTAGTCTCGGGTCCAAGTACCCAAATCAAGTTCAATCTCGGGTCCAAGTAGCCAAATCAAATTCAGTCTCAGGTCCAAGTACCCAATCTCGGGTCCAAGTACCCAAATCAAATTCAGTCTTAGGCCCAAGTACCTAATCTCGGGTCTAAGTACCCAAATCAAGTTCAGTATCGGGTCCAAGTACCCAAATCAAATCCAAGTACCCATTGTCATCGAAAATCAGTTAAAGATCTTATTGCTTTTCACTCTCTTTTTCCGTAGTCTCAGATCGTTCAAGCAGGGGGCAAACTGTAGACCCTTAATTTTTAACCCATTCAAATCCGATAGTCCAAAATAATTTTTGTGGTATTTTATTTATTTTAATAATATTTAATAGTTATTTTTAATATAAATAAAAATATAAAAAATTAAAAATGAAAAAAATAAAAAATCGGACGGTAGCCCATTTCGTCGCAGAAATTATATGTGGCAAATTGGGCAGTCCCTAATTCGCCGCAGATGGAAATCTAGGGAAAATTAGGCACTTCCCAATTCACTGCAGCCAGTTCTTGCACGAATTGGAACGCTGTACCCGTTTTTGCCAGCGCAGCCTGCGCGCTGCCGATTTTTTGACCAAATCTTGTTTTACCCAGTTTTCTAATTTTTCCTAAACAATTGGTGTTTCCTTATTTAAATAGGATTAAGACTCTTTATTTTCCTATAAATACCACATTAAAATAAGAACAAAGGAGGAGGATGAAAAAAAGGAGGAAAAAACCCTAGAAAAGAAAAATGGACAAAACACAAAAGAAACCTTAAAGAAGGAGGAGGAGACAGAACACGAAAGCCCTAAAAAAAAGAAAAAGTAGAGAGCGGCCATGGAGATTAAGAATGTTTGAAACTAGAAAAGGCAGAAGATGACAAAAGGAATTAGCAGCATCAAATAATCAATCCATCAAAGGCAGCAACACTGCCTTTGTTCATTGTTCATTCAGAAGTTAATTATGGAGGAACCAACGAGCAGAGGTTTGATCTTTAATCTTAAATTACTCATGATAACAGTTGCTTCGTTTCTATGATTAATAAGAACATGCATACAATAACTTAATCTTTGAAACATACAATAACTTGATCTTTGAAACATGCAATATCTTAATCTTTAAACATGCAGTAAATTGATTTTTGTTTCAATAACTTTAATCGTTAGCTTTAATTGACTCATGGATCAGTTGATATTCGTAACCCTACTTGCATGTTTCATAAAAAAACATATAACTATTCAGTAGCCGTCGCGGATTTAAATTAATTGTTAGAATCTGTTTGTTTACTTTACTTCAAGAATCGTGAATTATTTTATTAAAACTCAAAACCTCAAACTATTTTTATTCAAAAGCCTAAACCATTTCATTATTAAACTCCAAATTATTGATTATTTCTCCAAAACCTTAATTTATCTCTCCAAATATAAAATTATGTTCTTAAGGCAGTAAGTTAAACCTATAACCCTTTCCCCAAATTATTTTACCTAAAGCCACTAAAAAAACCCTAAATATCCAAAACCCTAGTTGTCAAAACCCTAATTCCAAAACTCTAATTCCAAAACCCTAGTTTCAAAAACCCTAACTATCCAAAACCCTAATTCTAAAACCCTAATTCCAAAACCCTAGGTTCCAAAACCCTAGTTTTAAAAACCCTAACAATCCTAATTTCAAAACCCTAATTACAAAACTTTAGTTTCTAAAACCCTAAGTTCCAAAACCCTAAATTCAATTGATAATTCTTTAAAACCCTAAATTTATATATTTATTGGTTTATTTAATTTTAGATTTGATTATATAGTTTAGTATATTTTTTGATGTTTGATTTATTTAATTTATCATAGATCGATATTTTTTTATTATTATGATTATTATTTATTTATTTTGGTATTAAAATTGTAAGAGGTATGTTTCCACTTTGTGGGTACCTCATTAGTTAAATTTTATGTAATTTAAAGCGCTTTTATATTTTAGACCAATGTAAAGGACATGTTTCCACCTTTAGGTGGGTGTCCTATTTAGTTTAGACATGAACGATGTAAGGACATGTTTCCATCCTCGGATGGGTGTCCATTTATTTGCTTTTGTTTGGATATTGCTTTAATTTTAATGTAATGATGCTTTTATTTTAATTGTTACATTTAATATGGATAATATTGCTATACTTAAGAATTTTATAATATTAAGACCTACAAAGGAGGCCGGTTCCAATGAACTGGGCGTTGTGGGGGTGCTGGGCTATTTCTCACCTTTCCCACACGTACCCAACTTTCAGAATCCATTAGGGGGTTGGGAATTCCTTAGGAATCGAGTCATCCACCCCTATCTTTTTCCTGGCCTGTCCGGGTGGTGACTCCATTTTTTCCGGACCTAGGTCTATGTTCTCTAAGGCCCCGAGCCTAAACAGTGCCGAAGTCGCAAGAACCATTCCACCGGGAGTGGGGGCAAAAATCCCCGTTCACAGAAATGCCAAAAGAATCAATTCACATGAATAACTAAAATCATAAAATTTAGGTCTAATAATATTTTTTCTTTTTCTTCTGTGAGAGTGGCAATAGTGATGGTGGATGATAGGGTTGTGTCCAAGGTTTTAAGTAAGAGAGATATGGTATAAAATGAAAAGTTTTTGAGGCATGCAAAAGGTATGAAAAGCAAGAGGCTCAAAGCACTGTTACTTGGACTTCTCTAAAATCTTTTTAACTTTGTTGATGGGCCATTTAAAGTGAATTACTAGATGAATTGTTGGATTTTTATGGGTCAAAAAATAGATATAGGAAATTAAAAGCTTATAAAAAGAACAAAAAGAAATGAAAAGAAAAAACTAAGCCAAAAGGTGATAAAGATATCAAATAAAACAAACTTTATGAAGTGGTAGAAAATATTGATTGTAAGAGATTGTTTTGTTATAGCCCCTAACATACTAACAAAAATAAGTGAAACATTAAGGGTATGCAAACTTATTAGATAACAAAGCTTTGATGCCAAAAATGATATTAACATCAAACAAATACTTGAAGAGCCAAGTGCATAATGAATTTTTTTCTAAAGAAAAGTATAAAAAAGTTCATAATGGTGGATTTAACTTAGACCTTTAATCTTTTAAGAGATTGAAACCTAAGTTATTTTAAAAATTCTCCAAATCAATGGTGAAAGATTTATTATTAAGTCAAGGTAATGAATGCTACAAGTAAATTTTAAAGAACTAAAAATTATATTAAAACTCATATATTAACTTTATTAATATTATAGATGGTAGCATATTTGACAACATTGAGGGGGTTTATATAAGGATTGCAATATCTTTTACAAGCATAAATTTCTAAATAGAAAAAGGATCAAAAATAAATAAAATGTGTCCCCAATTAGTGTTGGAAGTACAATTAGGATAAGGAAAATAACTTCTAATTAAGAATGGATACATAAGGGGGTCCAATCTACAACTTCCTTCATGCTTCTCTTCCTGCTTCCTCAAAAACTTGTTGCGCTCAAATTAAGTACTACTACAAAGCGTCACTCACAAGTATACAAGGTAGCTGTAGCAAAGGTGATCGGCCCAAGGTCGTTTCCCCAAGAAGGTGTGGTTCGTAATAGCTTGATTGACAAGTATTTAAATGCGAAAGTTTGTTGCGTTGGAATGGTGCGAGAATAATTTAAACCTAAGATTAATGTGCGTAGGGTTGAAATGTGATGGTTGTACAAGATCAAATCGATTCTTGGGAATGTGCCTAAGGTTATAGGTTCATTCAATCAAAGCTCAATTCTCAATTATCCATTAACATTACCTTGTAAATTAATTTGTTTCTTACGATTAATTAGTCAATTACCAATCCATTAGTTCTCACATTCATGAATTAACAATGACCAATTCTTTTACATTTGCTAATTAATAAACCCTAGAACTTATATTTCTAATTCATTCTTAGGGTAGTCGATTGCATAATTCCGATATCGAATTTCACCTCTCGGTCCTTCATTCAATATAGAGATCAATAGGTAGCTAATCTATCAACCTAGCATTTAATGCAATACAATCAACCAATCAACAAGGAACATCAATGTAAATATCAAATTAAGACATTCAACCAAATATACTACAAACCCTAGACATGGGTATTTATCTCAACATCATCAATTTAGAATAAACATTCAACTCAATATAAAACAAATACAAGTTGTTCATTGCAATATCAATTTCTAAATACAACAACAACAATAGAAATGAATTAAAAGAGAGAATAGAAAAACCCCTTGTGAAGATGACAAGAGTAGGATTACTAGTCTTCCTCCTAGCTCCACTTGATGTATGATGAAGAACTCAAGCCCTTTTCAATGGTTGATTCCCCTTTGCAATGTGGAATGGAGCTTTCTCAAGTCACCAAACCTTTGGATGGAGCTTTCTTAAGTCACCAACCCTTCAATTGATCGCACCTCTGGAAGATGGAATGGAGCTTTCTCAAGTCACCAATCCGTTCAATGAAGCTTCTTCAACCTTCAAGAGCTTGTTAACCCAATTTATCCCAAAGAATCTCAAAGAACTTGTCAATGGAAGATGGAGAAGGTGGAGAGAATGGAAATGGAGGTGAAGATGAAGGGATAAGAGAGAGTGTCACTCTCTCCCTCTCCCAAATGTGTAGCAGAAATTGGCTCCAAGAAAAACCAAGAATAAGAACCTCCTCCAATTTCCCTCTTCTTCTATTTTTAATTCATTCAAAAATACACACCCATGCCTTCCAACTCACACCATTTCACTTTGTTCCCCACTATTTCTTTGTTTAATATTTCTTTTGGCAAGCACAAGGCCTTGTTCCCCACTTTGTCCCCCACTTTGTGTAGAAGAATTCAAATATATTTAGTGTGACACGGCTAAGCCAAGAGTGGCTTGGTCGTGTCTCTTGTTCTTTTCTTTCTTTTCATGAGGTGACAAGACCAATTTAGTGGTCGTGTCCTTTGCTGCTTTCCTTGCTTCTTTCTTTTCTTTGTTTCCTTTTGGTCTCAAGGGGTGACACGGCTAAGCTAGTGGCCGTGTCATGTGACACGGCCACAAGCTTGGCCGTGTCATGTGGGTGTGTTCACTACTGTCTCTTTTCTTTCCTTCTTTGCTTGCTCCCTTGTTCTTTGGAATGAAATGGGACACGGCCAAGCTTGCTGGCCATGTCATGTGACACGGCCAGTGGCTTGGCCGTGTCACTAAGTGTGTCTCTTCCTGCTTCTTCATTTTTGCTCTTCTTTTCTTAGTTTTTTTGGTTTTGCTCCTTGAATGAGACACGATCAGAGGCTTGGCTGTGTCTCATGGCCATGTCAAGCTTTGCCATCTTCATTCTTTGAGGGACACGGCCAAGCTTGATTTGGCTTGGCCATGTCTTGCTTGGTTCATGCTTTTCCTGCACTGTTTTGATCTTCCAAGGTTGTTTTTGCACCTAAACCTAAAACAAACACTTTAAACAAACTTAAAACAAAAATCAATCAAAACATTAACTATAAACACATAAAAATCGTACTGAAAAGTAGTACAAATATGATCTAAACAAATACCCCACACTTAATTCCTTGCTTGTCCCTAAGCCAGGCTAAAATCAAAACACACTAACAAGATAAATTTTGTTAAGTTCAAGAGTTATAAAGATGTATCAAGACTTCCCTATCCCTAAATCAGCAATCAATATCGAATCAAACAAAATCGACACCCATGCAATTAAGTGGTTTTCCATGCATAACCTATGTTGTCGCTCCCTCACCAACTCTTACAAGTGTTTGATCATGGTGGTGTTTACACTCATAACAATCGATGAAAGATTATTACCATAGGCTTGCTTATCAATCAAATCTCTACCACAAAATTACAATCAAGCATCAATCAAAAGGTCTTTATTGGGTTGTAATGGGGCTAAGGTAAAGGCATGATATTTAGGAAATGTGAGCTTAATCATTAAGTTCAATAACACTTTAAGAATTAAGTACCCGATCATATACATAATCCAACAATCCCAAACAGCTTCCTCTCATCTATCCCTTGACAATAAAGAGCTTTTCAAGGGAACTCACTTATTAAATATTGCAATGATTTTTTCAACTTATTCCAACCCTTCGAATAAGAACAACAATTATTATTATTATTATTATTATTATATATTTTTTTCTTTTTTTTTATTATTTTGCTTTGCAATCTTAAATCTACTAGATTTAACCCCACACTTAATTCAACACAACACTCGGTCATAAATGCTCTTGACCTAATGAAAGGGTAAGAGTTAAACAACAAGGTTCAAGCTAATGGTGTTGTGAAAAATAAGGAAAAGGAAAAATAAAATAAGCTTAAAAATGGCTAACTAAGGTTAAAAATAGGGTTGGTCTTTTTAAGCCAAAGTGGGTTCACCTAATTGCCTTAATCATCTTGATGCCTAATTGAAATTTTTATGTAATCTTAAAATGCATGTCAAAGCAAGTTCTAGAAATTCATCAATCAAAGATGTTCACCCACAACAATAATGATAAGTTGATGGCTCAATTCCTCACTAGGTTAATGGAAATGCAAGGAAAAACCAACAAAATTGACAATAAGCACCAATTCTACTCAATTCTCAATTTCATGCTTCAAAAATTCAAAGGTCATCTATCAACAATTTTATAACAATTGAACTTTCTAAAACTCATTTATTCAATAAAAAACATTAAAAACATTAACTAAACTTAAACAAAAACAAGTTAAAAGTAAAAATGCAAAAACACAAAATGCAATTAAAAGTAAAAACACAAAACACAAAGTGCACCCCACACTTAAAGATTCACATTGTCCTTAATGTGAGCATGCATACTATAGGGAGGGTTTAGATAAAACCTGATTTCCATCATTCCCATATGCAATGTGTAGGGCTCCTTCCACCCATAATACAATTGGAGCCCATGACTGAGAGGATGAACAACATGTAACTTTGAAATGTACCCGATGTACGGCAACCCCTAAATAGTATTCCTTGAAGAGAACATGTCTCAAAGGGACATGTGAAGGTCACATCGGGGTGATCCTCCAGTGCTATAGGAACGTGATAATAATCTTTGTCTTTGTGCAACATGGGCATATCAGATTTCTACTTTTCCTTACCACAAAGAGTAGAAGAGATGATTTTTGAGGACTCTTTAAGTTCAACTAAGTTTGGTTGAATCACTTCTTCATCCAATTTAACAATGTCAATTCCCATCTCAACAACCTCAGCATCTAAAATTAGCTTACACTCCTCAATTTCTAAATTGGGCATTTCATGCTCTTCTCCTTATGTCATAGTCATCCCAATCTTATTTTCACTATCTCCTTGGGAGTGCATATTATAGATGTCAGGAAGTTGTTTACCTTGCTCATCATCCTTCAAGCTATATGGAATTGGATTTGGTGGCCTATCAGGATTGGAAGAGTCATGCAACTTTAGTGAGGTTGATTCCTCCAAATTCTCCTTCTCGTTTGATTGGCTCAACTCCTCATTGTTGGATTGTATTTCCTCGCCAATATCTTCTTGATTAGTGCCTGCATCCAAAGAATCATAAAATTTGTTATATATTACCTGTTCACTCCTCAAATTTGTGATTACCTTGACTTGCTCCAATTGGCTAGGAAATTCCTCTTCTTGGTGTGCTTGGAGTTGATGTGCCAGTTGCCCAATTTGCATTTCTACCCTCTTCAATGATTCCTCCAAAGAATCAAACCTCTCATTACTTCCTTCTTGATTTTCTGTGCTAATTTGAAGGTAAGCATTCAAATCATCTTCCACTGTGGATTTCTCGGATTGATCTTGGTTATGTACGCTAATTTGAATGAAGGCATTCAAACAATCTTCCAAAGTGGGTTCCTTAAGTTTATCTTGATTTTGTGCGCTAGTTTGAATGAAGGCATTCAAACTATCTTCAAATGTGGGTGTCTTAAGGTAATTTTGATCTGAATATTGCTCTTGAGAGTAAGAGTCTCTTTGGTAAGGTTGAAAAACATTTGGAGGTGGAATGTGCTGCTGATTTTCCCAAGAAAAATTTGGTTGGCTTCCCCAGCTGGGATTATAAGGATTGGAATATGTGTCATTTCTACCCATTTGATGGAAACCTTGGTAGTCATATTCTTCTTCTTGCCATTCTTGGTATCGTCCAAAACCCATTGAACACGTGTTTGCACTATTGCCTACATTGCCACATGCTGCACATATCTCTTGGCGTGGCATAGGTGCTCTTCCTCTTGCATTTAGCACCTTAAGTTGATTCATCAATTCTGCTAATTGCCATGCCATTTCAGAATCATCGTTCCTATCATAAAACTCCTCCGTGCCTTGAAAACTTCATCTTTACACAAGGCACTTAGAAACTTAAAGAAAACAAACAACAAAAAATTCAAACAAAACAAACAAACAATTTAAAAGAAAACAAAAAAACAATTAAATTGTAAAGAAAAATCAAACTATCACTACTTAAACAGCCTTCCCTGGCAAAAATAAAAAGAACAACACTTAGTAATTTAAAGAAAACAGACAACCGAGCAAATAAATAAATAAAACAAATCAAACTATTACTACTACGACAACCCTCCCCGGCAGCGGCGCCAAGAACTTCTTGCTCTCGAATTAAGTACTACTACAAAGCGTTACTCGCAAGTATACGAGGTAGCTGTAGCAAAGGTGATCACCCCAAGGTCGTTTCCCTAAGAAGGTGTGGTTCGTAATAGCTTGATTGACAAGTATTTAAATGTGAAAGTTTGTTGCGTTGGAATGGTGCGAGAATAATTTAAACCTAAGATTAATGTGCGTAGGGTTGAAATGTGATGGTTGTACAAGATCAAATCGATTCTTGGGAATGTGCCTAGGGTTATAGGTCCATTCAATCAAAGCTCAATTCTCAATTATCCATTAACATAACCTTGTAAATTAATTTGTTTCTTAAGGTTAATTAGTCAATTACCAATCCATTAGTTCTCACATTCATGAATCAACAATGACCAATTCTTTTACATTTTCAAATTAATAAACCCTAGAACTTATATTTCTAATTCATTCTTAGGGTAGTCGATTGCATAATTCCGATGTCGAATTTCACCTCTCGGTCCTTCATTCAATATCTAGAGATCAATAGGTAGCTAATCTATCAACCTAGCATTTAATGCAATACAATCAACTAATCAACAAGGAACATCAATGTAAATATCAAATCAAGACATTCAACCAAATA
Source organism: Garcia nutans (assembly GCA_947685225.1). Classification (NCBI taxonomy): domain Eukaryota; kingdom Viridiplantae; phylum Streptophyta; class Magnoliopsida; order Malpighiales; family Euphorbiaceae; genus Garcia; species Garcia nutans. The sequence continues at coordinate 36,480,601 of CANTUV010000013.1, forward strand.
TACTACAAACCCTAGACATGGGTATTTAGCTCAACATCATCAATTTAGAACAAACATTCAACTCAATATAAAAAAAATACAAATTGTTCATTGCAATATCAATTTCTTAATACAACAACAACAATAGAAATGAATTAAAAGAGAGAATAGAAAAACCCCTTGTGAAGATGCCAAGAGTAGGATTACTAGTCTTCCTCCTAGCTCCACTTGATGTATGATGAAGAACTCAAGCACTCTTCAATGGTTGATTCCCCTTTGCAATGTGGAATGGAGCTTTCTCAAGTCACCAAACCTTTGGATGGAGCTTTCTCAAGTCACCAACCCTTCAATTGATTATGCCTTTGGAAGATGGAATGGAGCTTTCTCAAGTCACCAATCCCTTCAATGAAGCTTCTTCAACCTTCAAGAGCTTGTTAACCCAATTTATCCCAAAAAATCTCAAAGAACTTGTCAATGGAAGATGGAGAAGGTGGAGAGAATGGAAATGGAGGTGAAGATGAAGGGATAAGGGAGAGTGTCACTCTCTCCCTCTCCCAAACGTGTAGCAGAAATTGGCTCTAAGAAAAACCAAGAACAAGAACCTCCTCCAATTTCCCTCTTCTTCTCTTTTTAATTCATTCAAAAATACACACCCATGCCTTCCAACTCACACCATTTCACTTTGTTCCCCACTATTTGTTTGTTTAATATTTCTTTTGGCAAGCACAAGGCCTTGTTCCCCACTTTGTCCCCCACTTCGTGTAGAAGAATTCAAATATATTCAGTGTGACACGGCTAAGCCAAGAGTGGCTTGGCCGTGTCTCTTGTTCTTTTCTTTCTTTTCATGAGGTGACACGGCCAAGCTAGTGGCCGTGTCCCTCAATTTTTGTGGGACACTGTAACACCCCTTCCCGACATACGTGTGTAAGCTGAGTAGAGGCGCCACACTATCCTAATGTTGCTACCACTTTTACTTAGTCAAATTTTAGTTCCGGTTTTTACAGAAATTTTGCCATAGTTTCGCCTAAAAATTTAATCCCAAGTGTCGACAAAACTGGTTTTTTTTTTTCTGATTTTTGAAAACATTTTTACACAAACCAATGCAAACAAAATCATTCTCAGTACACTTCCAATAAATCCCCCTTATAACCTCAACTACAACCTGCAAAAAGGATTTACACTTCTAGTACAAAATAAAGTAAAGTTTTATTATGAAATACAGTAGATAAAATATTTGTTCACTATGCAACGAAAAGTAACAATATTTACAAATTCATATACATCAAAACTCAAGTTTTACAACACATAAAATTTATACATGTTTGGCAGTTAGTCTTCGATCTTAAAGCCCACTATTCACTCTTCAAAATCTAGGCTCGACTCGGCCTAGAGGAACTCTCTGGTTCTTCCCTGTCACCTGAGCGAAGAATCACATTCGCGCTAAGCCAACGGCTTAGTGGTACAAACTACAGTGCTATGATGCTTTAATGCCATGCTAATGTCACACAATCAAGATTCAAGATCAATTCAAGAGAATATTATATTTCACAATCTTACATTATTTAATAATTAATCAAAACATTCATGATTCACATTGAAAACAAAGACAAGCATGGGCCCAAAATACACTAATATGTTATTCAAAGTTCAGAGTTACTGCTTTGGTCCATAATCATAATCATCAAGCCCGTAGGCGATATACACATATATATATATATCTATCCATGGATAGAGTAACAGACCCAGTCTCTTGGACCTCTACTTGGCTAGACTCAAGGAGATCCTCAACCCGGCAAGACTGTTACCAAAACAAGTGTAACAGACCCAGTCTCTTGGACCTCAACCCGACTAATCTCGAGGAGATCCTCAACCCGGCAAGACTGTTACTATTATTCATATATTTCATAGGCATGCCGCCAAACCCAGAACTCTGAAATCTGAATAATATATTAAGTACACAAACATTTCATTCATCTCTTCATAATCTCTTTCTCAATTCATTTTATATTTCATAAGCAAATTAGGCAACCATGTCTCAATCATCTCATTTGCATCATCATAGCCAACAATCATGGCCTCATATCTCATATGATCTCAAATCACAATAAAGCAACTCTTCATAACATCATATCTTTCACATTTCATTTCATCATCACATCTTGCACATTTCACATTTCATTATATTTCAAATCACATTCAATTCATTATTCAAATGGATATAATCAATGGCATTAACACATATTTTACATGCTCATCACAACATTCACATTATACCAAACATAACATTATTAATATACATCCACAATGCATTAGATTCCTTATCACATTTATAATCAAATATGTCTCAAGTCTCAATATCATATGAATGTATGCAATAATGTAGTTTGTACTTACCTTAAAACCAACTCACACCAATCTATACACCTACTCTTTAAAGAATCCTCAACACTTAGGTTAGGGCAATTCAACCTCTTCACAACCTAATCCAAAAGGAATATTAGCAAAATGATCATATGAATAGTAAATTCTGGTTTTAGACTCCACTTTATCCTTATTTTGAAAAAATTGTATAAAATAATCTACTTGACTAAAAACTCTAAAATTTTTACAGAATTTAGTACATCGTAAAATAATTCTTTAAAATTTCAGATCAAACTGAACACAAAATCCTAGTCAAATAGTTCACCCAACCAGACTGCCCCAATTGCCCTGCATCCTGGCAGCAGTTCTGAACTTTGTGAATTCCATAAATCAAATTCAATCCACGTGGTTCCAAATTATTTTTCTCAAATACTAGACTCACTAAGCCACAAAATATCCAAAATTCAATTGGATATTGTTTTTCTATATTTTATTAAAAATCCCAAAAGATAGCTGTCTCAGTTAAGGTACCTGCTGGAACAGGTCTAATAAAAATAATCTTTCCAAAATCATAACCATTCCAAAATCGAATCAACATATTTTTAAGTCATTCTAGACTCATAGAGGCACAACATATCAAAAATTCACTTCAAGAACATTTTTCTTTATTTAATTAAAAATCGTACAAGTCACAGCCTTTACTAATTGTAAAACAGAAAGAAATTTCACTAAACACAACTCTTACTCTTCCATCACTAACACCAGCCTAACTTCTTATCTTTAATTCCATTTCCAACACATACAAATACACCACAAGCAATCCTAACCATATTATCAACAACACTTCATCAAACTCAAAAATAACTTCAAAAACAACAAGAGCAATCAAGAGAGAACTTACCAAAATAATGAAATTTCTTGAAATTCCAACTTGTTTATTTGAAATCTCCTTCAATTTGATCTTAGAACTCAAAACCTTCTTCTTGCTCTCTTGTCTTGATAATGGCCGGCCACCAAAGGAGAAGAAAAGAAAATGAAGAAATAAAGTCAAACTTTTCATCTCTTTAAACCTCCACCAAGCATTCCAAAAAGAAATTTACTTAAATACCCCCATCTATTTGTTTTAACTTCCTTTCACTTACATGCCCTTTTTAGTAATTTCATAAATAGCCAAAATAAATATCTTCTTCCTTTGCCCATCCATTTGACTTGTGTATATGTTATATATATATATCCATATATACAACATATACACTCCTCTTTAAATTATTTTCTCTTTCCAATAACATATACATTTTAATTCAAATAAAACACCAATTATACTAAAACTTCTAGGCACATTTTGGGATATTACAGACACGGCCAAGCTAGCTGGCCGTGTCCTTTGCTGCTTTCCTTGCTTATTTCTTTTCTTTGTTTCCTTTTGGTCTCAAGGGGTGACACAGCCAAGCTAGTGGCCGTGTCATGTGGGTGTGTTCACTACTGTCTCTTTTCTTTCCTTCTTTGCTTGCTCCCTTGTTCTTTGGCATGAAATGGGACACGACCAAGCTTGCTAGCCATGTCATGTGACACGGCCAGTGGCTTGGCCGTGTCACTGAGTGTGTCTCTTCCTGCTTCTTCATTTTTGCTCTTCTTTTCTTGGTTTCTTTGGTTTTGCTCCTTGGATGAGACACGGCCAGAGGCTTGGCCGTGTCTCATGGCCGTGTCAAGTTCTGCCATCTTCATTCTTTGAGTGTTCTAGCATCATTTTGGTTGTACTATGAGTGTTCTAGCAAGCTTACATACGCACACAACTAGATAATATTAGATGTAACTGTTGTTCCTACTTAGGAATGCCCATTCCATTATTTCTTTAACTGAGTAGTTACTAGCATCATGATTGTTCCTATTGGCATGATCACTCTAAACCAAGGCTATTTTTGCAAATTGAGACAAGCATGTTGCACGTCCACACCTATCATGGTTTGCTTTTTTTTTTATGTTTAAAAATGTGGATTATCAAGTCTTAGAGGGACCAATGATTCTTTTCACCATAGAATACTCCCAAAGGCACAAGCACGATCATTCTTAACACATGGAATGACTGTTACCAAACTTGGAGTTTTGAATTTTGACTCACCTCCTTCTAAAGAAAGTGGATTAGGTCGATTGTGCGGCTTAAAGAAAGACAAGTTATGCCTACCTTCTCCTGTCTTTAATCCATGCAACTTATCTCTTTCCTCACTACTTTTCTTTTATCTTTTTCTACCATGGCTAACTTTTAAATTAATTTCAAGTTCCTAAAGAGTTTTTAAGCATAAATCAAGCTAAAAAAGTGATAGGCAAGCTAGAAAGTAAAGGAAAATCCATTAAGGTGAGAAACTCTTAAATTTTATACCTTTGGATTTTCTTCAATTCTCTAAGTTCAAATTTGAAATTGGTGGAACTTAACATAGAAATTATTATCTAGTAATGTTAATTAACTATTTAAAATATTAAAAAATAGGTTAGGATTGATAGAATTGAAAGGATTAAAGCAAGAAATCCTAATCCCCAAATCTACCCAAATTGTATTGAATGAAGTTCCCTTAATTTTGGGTTTAGTTACTCATGATGGAAAGATAACAAACAAAGATGTTCTCCCAAGATGGCAACCAAGAGGGGGGTGAATTTGTTGTTTGAAGAAGTGATGGGAAATTAAAAATAAGATAAAGAAATAAGTAGAGTATAGAAGAATAAATATAAGAGATTTATAGTCATTCAGATCAAATCAATCCTATGTCCACTCCCCTACTTCAAGTTGAGAATTTCACTGACTTTAGATTTTTACAAGTTCAATCTTAACTTTTACAAGGTTTGAGATTTTTCTAACAACCCAACAAGAGTTTTAACCAAGCTTACTCTAAAACCTAGTATTTCTAAGCTCACACCAAAATTACACAATGGTGTTTAATGCTCACACCCAACACTCAAGCACAACAAATTTTAATTTTAATTTAAAGAAATGAAATTTGATTTTCTTAGCTTTCTCAAACTTAAAATCCTTTTTTTTTAAAATAAAGTTCCTTCAGGTATTTTTATCCTTTAAGCCTTTAATTAGCCATTTTAAAAGTGGATTGGTAGGTGTCCACATGTTTTTTGACTTATCTCCTCTTTAATTATTGTTCAGAGCAAGTTCATAGTTAGACTGCCTTCATACCAATTTAAAAATCATTGGTATGGTCTGGACATGCCTTGGTTCAGTCGTGTTCTTCAATTTTCACACAACGTTCTTACAACGTATGTACAGGTGGCATCCAATAATTGAGTGGATAAGTAACAACTATAAAATTTGAATTCTATTTTGTTGGTCTAGTCATGTTACCCTTGGTCCGGTCATACCATTCTCGTCCGATTGAGAATTTAGGAGCACCAGTTTGCCTTGATCTCTATTGGTTGTTTTTGGAGAAATTTGTATCCATGTTTCAGTCAGACTTTTTTGTAATCTGGTCGTACCATATGAGGTACGGTGAGATTTTGTGAGTGATGGTAACCGCGATCTTTACTAAATTTTTTAGAGAAATTTTATATCCATGGTTTGGTCAGACTTATTGTAGTTCGATCGCACCACATGAGGTATAGTGAGATTTTAGGAGTGCTAGCAATTGTAATCTCTATTAGATGAATGTCCTTGAAAGCTTAGGTGTTAGTCTGATCGAACTTCTATGTGGTCTAGTTGGACCTCTTGTAGAACTTCAATTTCTTAATGTTCCTACAAAATTAAACTTTATGCAAGCATTAATACTATTCAATTTGATTGCCTAAGATTAAAATAAAGCCAAGGGTTTGGCTAATAATCTCCTCCCTTTGACTTTGGCAATTAAATTGAATTATTTAAAAGTTTTACAAGTTTTAATGTCTAAAGAGTGTTCTCCCTCTAAACATGTTACTATCGATTTTCTTAGGATTAAACTCCCCCTTAATAAGTTTTCTTTCTATCATTTGACAAATTGTTACAATTTGTTTGATTATATAATCATTAAACAATTTGATTAGTCTTCCCCTTTAATTTTGAATTAAAACTTCCCTTTGACAATTAATTAGGTATTTTATTTTCCAATTCATTTTTATTACTTCTCCCCTTTTGGCAAAGGCAAAACAATGATTATAAAAAATCAATGAATCACAAGTGAAAACAAGGAATATCAAAACATCAACTTTATTAAGATCATAAAAGAAAATAATAAAAGAAAACATATGAGAATGTGTGAACACTCGAATTTTGAGGCTCGGAAAGCCAATTTCCTCAGACCAGGCCGGACCGGGCAACAACGGTGAAACTCCACTGAAAGTATGTCTTCATGGTACTTGGAATGTCCGGTGCGACACAAGGATCACAGATATGGTCTCGGAATAATTTTTGGAGGCCCGTAGCTCTCGGAAAGTCGGTTTTAGCAGAAGTAGCGCGGGTCGCGGTGGGCCAGGACAGCGGCCCAGCCGCCGGGACCGGCGGCTAGCCGCCGTTGCCGGCGTCCCGGCCGCCGTCCAGCCCGATTTTGCCTATATATAGGCTTCAGATTTTCAAAAGAGAGGGACTTTTCGGACTTCCTATGCCCAGATGCTGACAAAATTTTTATGCTTAAAAATTTCTAATATTGTGTTGTAGAAACCAAGAATCATACTCAAAAGTGCAAGGAAACAAGATCTGGAACTTAGAAGTGGAAAAATTCTGATCAAGGTAATATCATAATTCATCTTTGGTCGATTCGAGCATATCATAAGCATTCTAATCTTCTTCTTAATTTCTTCTCGGTCAAAGGCCTAATCTTTTTAGGTCTGAGGGCCTAACGGACTAATCAATCACCCTTTCGGCTTTAAGCCACAAATTAATCAATCTTTTTGGCACGGAGCCTAAATTGCATCTCTTTGGTATTAAGTACCTAAACGGCATTATCAAAATGAACTTTTGGCACGGAGCCTAAATCGAACTCTTTCGGTACTAAGTAGCCGAAATTATACAATTTTTGCACTAAGTGCTAAATCTCACAAATTTGGCAAAAAGCCCGACAACACAGGCCAAAGGCCTAAAAATTGCATTCCTTTGGTACAAAGTACCCAAATCTCACCATTTAGCACTAAGTGCTAAATCTCACAAATTTGGCAAAATGCCCGACAAATGCACGAAGCATACACACACACATGCATGAAGGATAATTTTCATCGCCTTTAAATAGGCTTTTCCGAACTACATGGGCTTTGATCTCCTATTCAAACAGGAGTATGTAGGCATGTTTGGGATTCACCCCAAATAGCAAGTCCACAAACTACCAACAATCTTTTTGTCTTTAAATTTGTTCCATTTTTGCAAGTTAATCAAAAGCATGACATAGTCCCCGAATCCTCCTTGGGTTCGCAGACTAGAAACCTTTACATTGGACAAGTTATTGGAGTCAAACAAGGGTTTTCTTAGTTTTCCCCTTCGAACAAAATAAACTGAGTGGCGACTCCCGACAACGAGTGAACTTTCGCCCGGATCCTTTTCGGGTGGAAAACAGAGGTTCACAGTCTGGCGACTTCCGACAACGAGTGAACTTTCGCCCGGATCCTTTTCGGGCAGAAAACAGAGGTTCACAGTCTGGCGACTCCACTGGGGAACCATAAAAATGATTTATGGGATTCTAAGTGGACTACTATTGCTTATTTGATTGATTTGACACTAGGGACCATAAAAACGATTTATGGGATCCTAGTAGATTGTTATTTTTTGTTTAACCAATTTGCCCTTCTTTAGGGTATTTTTATTCATTTTGCAGGGTACCCTAGCATTATATATCCTTTCTTTAAGGATATTGGACTGAAGATTGAAGAAAGGAATCTTTTTCCTTTGATGGATCTATTTTTTTTTTGACTACTTGTGCATTTGTTTTCTCATTCAGAGAATCTTTTTCTCTTGCATATATGGGGGAATCTTTTTCCTCCATTGCATAAAAAATTGTTTTCAAATGAATTTCTTCTCTTTCTGTTCAAAGTTCTGAGTCTGGATAGCAAGTAGCGCTGACCGGCAGGTCTCCTTGATTATGCCGGCGGACAGCCAAAGCGTCCTCCCTGTTGTCGCAAACCATTCCAATCCTTTTGGAATGGCCCATGAGTAATCGTACTGTTGGACCCACGCGAAACTCCTTGTTTCACATGTGGTTAGGTATATCTTACTCAAGACTCAAGGGTCCCTATGATAAGCCAATTCTCTATTTTTACATAACAATAGAACCTTCCCTTAGGTTGTATGTACCCAATGATAGTGCCGCATTCCATTAAAATGAATTGTGATGTGATGAGGTGCATTCATGCAACATAACAACATTGTTTTTGGGGAAAAACTTTTGATGTACATAAGTGGACCAAGAGTTTTCCTACCCTACACACCACCCTGATTTTTTACCCTTGACCTTTTCAGGTACCCTCTGTCTGTGTGCCTTCACCTACACCAGACACACCAACACCAACTGTGCTATCCCCTACAAGTTCTACTACCCCAACTTCACAAACTACTCCAATTACTGAAATGGCCACAATTGAACAGATTAAGGCCTTGCTAGATGGTCAGGTTAAGGAAATTGAAGCTAGAATGCAAGAAAAAATTGATGAAGCTTTAGCCGCCCAAAGGGTAGCCATTCTGGCTGAATTAGAAGGAGGACCAAAGACAGCCTCTACTCCTGGAAATTTGGGGAAGGAACCCATTGTGGGGCAAACTAGTACCCCCGTGACTGCTCAGATTAATACCCCTGTTATCAATTTGGAGGATCCACCCTCCAAGAACGAGACAGATGAACTGAAAAGGAAACTTGAATTACTTGAGAGGTCAATCACTGCCATGAAAACTCACAAAGAGGTGGTAGACATGGATTCCTTATCCTTGTTTCCCCAAGCCAGATTACCTCCAAAATTCAAGATGCCGGGGATGGACAGATTTGATGGGACCACTTGCCCTAAAACCCATTTGAAGATGTATGTGGGGGCCTTGAGTCCTTGGGGTTTAAATGATGAGCTCTTTGCTCAACTCTTCCAACAATCCCTGACTGGGGCTGCTCTTAAATGGTTTGTGAGTCTAGACCGTTCCAATATTATGACATGGGAAGACATCTGCAATGCATTTAACTCTCAGTACCACTACAATATTGAGGTAGATGTCACCAGAAGGGAACTTGAGACCACCAAACAAAACAACAATGAACCCTTCTCCTCGTTCCTTACGAGGTGGAGGGCAAAAGACGCCCAGATGATCAATCGCCCTTCAGAACAAGAGCAGATTGATATCATAATCAGAAATTTAAGGCCTACATATCAGGCTCAACTGCAAACCCAATATCTACCTACTTTCAAATCGCTCATTGCGACTGCAACCAAGGTAGAAGATTTGATACAGTTGGGTAAAATAGTGGATGAGGGGGCTGCATCGAAATATAAGAAACAAAGCCAAACTCCTTCCTCAAGCAAGGTCAATCAAGTGGCCAATATTGCCCCTGCGAATCCTTTACGTGTGGGCAATCTTGGGCCGAGAAATCAGCCAAGAAGGCAATATACTGACCTTGGGGTACCCCTTCATTTGGTGTTTAAAAAGGCTGTGGAAGGGAAATATTTGAAGCCTTTGGACCCAAGACCTCCTCCAAACCCATTACCTTCCAGTTATAAAGTCAATGAATACTGTGAATACCATCAAGGGAGTGGGCATAAAACAGATGCTTGCTGGACACCCAAAAACCGCATCCAGGAGCTGGTTGATAGTGGTGACATCATTCCCCTCAGGAGGCAACCAAATATCAACACTAACCCTTTGCCCAATCATTCCATCCATGCCATTACTGTGGAAGAAGAGTTGTTTGATCCTTTCAAACTTCTCTTGGAAATGAATGAAGTGTGTGTGTTAGATTTGAACGATCTTGCTGAAGAGGTCAGTGCTCTGACAAGAGGTGGAAGACAATATCAGCCACTTGACTTGGCAAAAACCCCTACAACCTCAAATCACCCCCATAAGAAAACACCAGAGCCAAAAGAAGACCCTGTCCTCACTCAGCTTAAACAAACTCAAGCTAAGGTGTCAATTTGGGAACTCCTTGCTTCCTCATTCCCACACCGCCAAGCTCTAAGCGAAGCTTTGAGTCAACTTGATACACCAGTGGATACAAGTCCAGAAACTTTGGTGGCCTCTTTGACCCAATCAACCAAGGCATTGAGCATCCGATTTTCTGATACAGACCTACCAGAAGGTGGCAGTAAACACAATGATGCTCTATACATCACCATACAGACAGGGGGAAAGACTGTGCCCATGGTTCTCATTGATAATGGGTCAGCCTTAAATGTGTGTCCCTTGAAAGTAGCAAGCTGTCTGGGGTTGGAGGCTACAGATCTTACACCTTCTGATCAGATTGTGAGAGTATATGATAACACTCGAAGAGAAATTTTGGGTGTTGCCACTCTAGAAATTGCTATTGGGCCGGTGAAAATGAAAGTGCCCTTTCAGGTCATTGATGTACCCGCGAGCTTTAATCTCCTCCTTGGAAGGCCGTGGATTCATCAAATTAATGTTGTACCTTCTTCATTACACCAAAAACTTAAATTCCCTTTTGAAGGAAAAGTAATCACTATCAAAGGGGATACCTGTGAAATCAACAAGAAAACCATGGATCAGTCTCTCCTTGAGGTTGTTCCTGGTGAAACCGCCATGACCTTGACTGGGTTTCATTACGACACAGTTCAATGCATAGAAGGTGAAAAACCCAAAGGGCCGTTTGTCTCATATGACTTTGGGGAGGTCCAAATCAACTGCCTAGTGGGAATGATGCTGAGGGTAGGTCTATTGCCCGGAATGGAAATGATCAAGTCTGGGAGAAAGACACCTGTAGTACGGCCATGGGAAGAACCAGAGAATAAGGGAACTTTTGGCTTGGGGTACAAACCTACAGACGAGGAAATAGAAGAGCTTGAGCGTGGAAGGAAGAAAAAGGGAAATTGGGGGGCAAGAAGCCTCAAAATGCGCCCTTACTTTAGAACTCTGAATGGTCACTTTTGCAAACCTGGAAAGGCAGTTCATCACCGTGGTTTTCAGGAACCATTCTATTCTCCTATGACCGGAAAGAAGCTACTGGGTTTTGAAATGTTTGCTGATGTTGTGGCCATAAAAGAAGAAGAGCCAGAACCTGAAACTGACCCCCAAATGGAAGATTTCATGCGGCCTAGTCTCTTTGATGAGGTTGCTATGATAACCAATTTTGAAGACAATAGGGATTTTACAAAGCTGATCAAGACAACGGATGGACCGCTGAGAAACTGGTACGTCGAGGAGGGACAAGCTGCTGAGGTTAAACCTAGTCCTGTGTCACACCCTGAACTTGAGTCTTGTACCGGGCCTTGTACTAATTCTGAGTCAAAAGCCAAGTCAGAGTCTACTTCTGAGTCTGCTGTAGTTTCAGATTTAGAGAACCCTAATGTCAAATCTGATGTAATCTTGGAGAATGACTCCACCATTATCAATGAAATTGCTCGGATTCTTGGTTACCCTTTGTCTTTTGCTTTCCAAGTATTATCTAGCAAAAATGAAATAAAAGAAATAAAAGAAATAAATGAAAAGATAATAATTGGCAAAGAAAATGAACATACATACATTGCATATGATTGTGTGAATAAAGAACAGGTTGTCGATTGCATCAAGAAGTATGTCGACTGCTTCATGTGGAAGGCAAGTGATGTCACGGGAATAGACCCAGCCATAGCAGTTCACAAGATTCCGCTATACCCCGATGCGAAGCCGGTTAAGCAGAAATTGAGAAGAATGAAGCCAGAATGGTCTTTGAAAATTAAAGAGGAGGTTGCCAAGCAACTGGACAATAAGTTCATAGAACCAATTGCCTACCCTTCATGGTTAGCAAACATCGTGCCAGTCCCGAAGAAAGACGGAAAGGTCAGAATGTGTGTTGACTACAGAGATCTGAATAAGGCTTGTCCTAAGGACGATTTCCCGCTACCTCACATCGATTTGCTGATAGACAGGATGGCTGGGCATATGATGGTTTCCATGACTGATCTTGCGGTCGGGTATAATCAGATCCTGGTGCACCCACCAGACAAAGAGAAGACAGCTTTCATCACAGAATGGGGCACTTTCTGCTACAGGGTTATGCCTTTTGGGTTGATAAATGCAGGGGCTACCTACCAAAGGATGGCGACAACAGTCTTTCATGACATGATTCATAAAGAAGTAGAAGTGTATGTCGATGATATGATTGTCAAGTCAAAATCTCCAGAAGAACACGTTGAAGCGCTTGAGAAGTTCTTCCTTAGACTTCGCAAGCACAATTTAAAGCTTAATCCTGCAAAGTGTCTGTTTGGAGCAACATCGGGCTTATTTTTGGGATATCTGGTCAGCAAAAAAGGAATAGAAGTTGATCCAGCAAAGTCAAAGGCTATTCTGAAAATGCCTCTGCCAAGAACAGAAAAAGAGATTTGAGGCTTGCTAGGTAGATTACAATATATCAGTCGATTCATATCACAGTTGGCTGAGACTTGTGGTCCTATCTTTAAGCTACTAAGAAAAGGTGCTTCACAAGAATGGAATGAGGACTGTCAGAAGGCCTTCGACAAGATCAAAGAATACTTGTTAAGTCCGCCAATTCTACAACCTCCCAGAATGGGAAAGCCTCTGCTCTTGTATTTGTCTGTAACAGATGAAGCCATGGGTGCAATGCTGGCTCAAGAGGCTGAAGATACAAAGGTAGAAAATGCAATTTACTACCTCAGCAAAAGGATGCTGGACTATGAGTTAAAGTATAACAAGATTGAGAAGTTGTGTTTAGCCTTGCATTGGGCTTGTACGAAGTTACAACACTACTTGTCTTCTTACACTACTTATGTCGTGTCAGAACAGAGTCCCTTGAAATTCCTTATGGAGAGGCCTGTTTTGGACAGCAAAATGGCTAAGTGGGTGTCAACATTGGCAGCCTTTGACTTGAAATTTGTTCAAAGGAAAGCTGTGAAAGGTGGCGCAATAGCTGACCAATTAGCAGAATTACCTGTGAATGACGAGATGCGAGAAATGGGTTTCCCTGATGAAGACCTCTTGAACATGGAGAGCAGTGTTTGGGAGATGTATTTTGATGGGGCATCCAATTATCATGGAAACGGAATTGGGATTGTGTTCAAAACTCCTTGTGGAGAATACATTCCATTCGCAGTTAAACTTGACTTTAGCTGCACAAACAACGAAGCAGAATATGAAGCTTGCATTAATGGGCTTGAAGCCGCCCTAGAATTGGGGATTAAGAACCTAAAGGTCTACGGTGATTCTATTTTAATAGTATCACAAGCCTTAAGGAAATGGAAGATAAGAGAAGAGCGTTTGGTTCCTTACCTACAACGCCTTGATCATTTGGCACAACAATTCGATGATCTATCCTTCGAATATCTCCCAAGAGCAAAGAATCAGTTTGCTGATGCCCTGGCTACTTTAGCTTCCATGATCAATATCAAGGAGGGGAAAGTCATTCGTCCATTGAAAGTTCAGCTTCAAAAGCAACCCGCCCATGTAATGCACTTGGCCGATGGTAAACCATGGTTTTGGGATATCAAAAGTTATCTCAAGGATGGAAGTTACCCGGAGGGATCATCAAAGGTCGATCAGAAGGCCATAAGGCAGCTAGCCACAGGTTACATTCTCAATGGAGATACCCTCTACAAGAGAAGTTGGAATGGAATGCACCTAAGGTGTGTAAATGAAGCAGAGGCTAAGCAGATAATGGAAATGGTACATGGTGGCGAATCAGGACCACACATGTATGGGATCGCCTTGGCTCGAAAAATTGCCAATCTAGGATATTATTGGTCCACCATGAATGCAGACTGCGTGACATTTGTGCAAGGATGTCATCAATGCCAAATATTTGCTAAGCTACAAAAGCAACCTCCTGTTGCCCTGAATCCGATCACTTCTCCATGGCCCTTCGCTACTTGGGGAATCGATATAATTAGCAAAATACATCCAAAAGCATCAAATGGACATCAGTTTATCTTGGTAGCGGTGGATTACTTCACAAAGTGGGTTGAAGCAGCTTCCTATGCAGAATTAGACGCCAAAAAGGCAGCACAGTTTGTCCGAACCAACATCCTTTGTCGGTACGGAACGCCGTTTGAAATTATCACTGATAATGGAACTCATTTCCACGCAGAGTTTGCCAAACTCTTGAAGGATAAGAAAATCCAGCATCATAAGTCCTCTCCTTATAGACCTCAAACAAATGGAGCTGTAGAAGCAGCGAATAAGTCTATAAAGGTGATCATACAAAAAATGATCAAGGAACATAGGCGTTGGCATGAGAAGTTGCCATTGGCCTTGTGGGGATACAGAACATCAGTTAGAACTCCTACTGGGGCAACCCCGTATTCACTGGTATACGGAATGGAAGCAGTACTCCCCATTGAACTGGAAGTTCAATCGGCGAGGATAATTTAAGAAAGTCAGATAAATGAAGCTGAATGGATCAGCAATTATCATCATCAGTTGTTGAGTTTGGACGAAAAAAGACTTCAAGCTCTACATCAGATTCAAGGGTATCAAAGGCGAATGGCCAGACATTTCAACAAAAAGGTCAAAGATCGAAAGTTGGAAGAAGGTTGTTTGGTTTTGAAGGAGATCAGAACACCTGTTACAGATCCTCGTGGGAAGTTTCGTCCTCATTAGGCGGGACCCTACATTTTAAAGAAAATACTTTCCGGCGGAGCCATCATCTTGTCTGATTTGGATGGTCTGGAGTTCACAAACCCATGCAATCTGGATCAACTAAAGAAATATTATGCATGATCACGCATTGTAATGAACTACATTAGACCTGATTCTCGCAAACTAATTCGAGATATGTAGGCAGCTCTCCTTGAGCACGGTCTAAATTTTAATAAAAATCATTGGTTCATTTTTTCTTTTGCCAACAAAAAAAAACAAAAAACAAAGAAAAGAATAGAAAAATCCCGCTAAGCCGAAAACCCACAAAGGGCGGCTTAGGCAATAGTGGGGCCCGCTAAGCTGAAAACCCGCAAAGGGCGGCTTAGGCAAGAATGGGTAAAAGCTCGCTAAGTTGAAAATCCGAAAGGACGGCTTAGGCAAAAATAAGAGCAAATAAATAAAGTAGATGATGCTTGGAAAGCAAACAAAAGGGTCATTCATTAAGAATCATTCATTACAAAAGAGAATCATCTATTACAAAAAGAGTCGGTCATTACAAAAAAGAGTCAGTCGGTTCATCAAAAGAGTCAGACTACAAGTCCTATACATTCAAAAAAACCAAAAAGGTAAAAAACAACCCAAAAACAGAAAAGACAATGGAGTCACCCTGGGATCCAAATCCTACACCCCCTCTCCCTCCAACTCCTGCAGCAATGCGCACCTCCTCGGTTTCTCAACGGGCCAAACCTCAGCTATAAACCAGGTCCTGTACTCTGGAGTGGGCTGAACGAGGGAAGGCTCTACACCAGGCCTGATCATCTGATGGTCTCTGACCCAAGTCTGTAGAACAGCCCGAGTAACCCCGGGGGTAATAGGAGAAGCAATGGTAAGCCCGACAGGAAGGGGAACTCTCTGATCAACACCCATCTGCCTGAGGACGTGGGAAGCACTGTACCAAGTACTGTGAGTGAACCCAAGCAGGTAGACATGGTTGTGCATGGCATTTGCCTCTATGAATTGAGGGATCCTATACCAAGGGACGAACCATAATAATTCTTCCGGTCCAAGCTCAAACAGCCAAACAGTCCATTCGGCCATAGAGGGAAAAGAAATCTGAATTTTCCTGGTGCGGTACTGCGAAGGGTTGTAGGTCAAAGTCTGGGGGGCTGCCACCACTCGAAGATGATCTCTCAGCCAAACCTGAAAAAATAGATCCTTTCTATTTTACAAAGGGAAAGAGAGATAATGGAATAAGCAAAAAAGGAAACAAAAGGTATAAATTACCTGAAGGATGACCGGGGTGACGGTCCAACGTTCAAATCCATGTGCACATCTGTCGAGACTCTGAATAGTCTCAGCTAGGATCATGCCCCCAATACAGTTGAGCTCTTCCATTTGCCTAACCATCGGGCAAAGTCTCAAATCTCCAAAGCCGGGGTCACGATTGAAGAGGAACCCAGCCAGCAGACAAAAGACGAAGGCTCGCATTCTATGCCTCAATTGAACATCGTCTTCAAAATCGGCGGTCAAGAACTCATCAATTAGGGAAGCAGCATCGCCTTATCCCCGTCTACAATCATGGCTTGGGCTTGGGGTTTTGTGAAGCCAAAAAGCCTCTGAAAAGATCCCACATACCCGATTTGGACCTCATGCCTCACAAGAGGGGCATTTGGATCGCACCCAATGATCGAGCAGAACTCCTCAAAAAGAGGACACATTTCCTCCATCCGAGCCCCAAATCTGAAAACATGGGCTTGGGGATCCCAAAACCTGATGCAAGAGTGCAAGAAATCCCAGTCTACTGCTACACCTCTGAGTGTGGCGACAGCTTTCAACCCGTACCTCCCCATGTTGATCCTTTCAACATTGTGGAGACTTTTGGTCCAATTATGCATCACGTGATTAAAAAGAGGATTCATTGTTATTTGAAAAAAAAATATGTATAAGATCTTTCAGTAAGAGGATTGCTTTCTGGCCCACAGATGTAAGACAACCTTGTTTTTTTTTATATACTGGTCTAGCCCGGGCGGCGGCTCGGCCGCCGCCGACCGTCCTGATTCCTCTTTCTTTTTGGTGTTTTGTAAAATTCTCATGTTTTGGCCCTGTTTAGGCCCTGTTATGTGCAATTTTTTGGGATTGTATCAGGGATTTATTTTTAAAAGAAATTTCTAAAAAGGAAAAAGCATCATGCATACATATGTGCTATTAATACTAACAAATAAGTGCAGGTTTACAGATAAGTTCAGATAACAGCTGAAAAACATGAAAGGTACAAAGTACAGAAGGGGAATAGTTCAAATACAGCAAGCATAGTTCAAGACAAGTATAAAAAAATAAAAATAAAAATCAGTGCCGGCCTCTCCGTCTTTGCGGCCTGCTCTGCCTCTCGTAAGCAGCCTCAGTCAAAGCACTAGACAGTTCATCCGAAAAAGCAGTAATCAGTGCCGCCATTTCTGTGATCAGGCCCTCTGGTACCTGTAAAAGAGACAAAATCACAATCAATCTCAAGAGAATTTTATGAATCCTTTTCATGAAAAGTTCTATGAGAATATACCTGAGTGACTTGGGCAAAGCTCTGATATAATGCACCCTCTGCACTAATTGGTCGGGTCACCCAACCACCAGGTGCATGATGACGAACAGCATAAGGCAGCCTCAAGCCGGCTAAAATAGGGTCAAATTGGCCGGTAGCTGTAAGGACAGATGCGGGAGGCCTCAAATGAGATGAGCTGCTGCTTGCTCCAGTGTGTGATGGTCCGGCCCTGAAAGCAGAGGCCTCAGCCCTAGAGGAAGAGGGTCTGTCAGTTCGCCGGTCGAGAGAGGGATGGTCTCTAGGAGTGCTAGAAGTGGGAGCCGGAGAGTGGGAAGACCGATAAGGGGGTACAGAGTCAAATCGTGCCCCAATGCGTGGCATCAGTCGATGAAGACAATAGAAGTCATAATCCTCCTCATCCGGGGCATAAGCCTACTCGAAAGGGTCGCCCTCATACTGGGACACAGTAATAGGCAGAAGTGTTGTAGATAGCATATCATCAGGGGGGTCCACGGGAACTGCACAGAAACCAACAATCTGGAAAGCCACCCTCTCAGCGAGATAATACCGTCGAAATTCTGGATGGGGAAGTATGAATCGCCGTCGAGTCAGAAACTCTGATCGCTGAAAGCTGTAATCTTGAGCTATCCACTCTGCCAGTCGGCTAGACATCACTTTAGATGCAACCTGTAAACATTTGTTATATTAGCGAATCATTTTCTCTAATATAATAAAAAAAGATGACGATAAAGCATTTACCGAGTCCATTGGGCAGCTGTCGAAGAACGATCTCAGCACTCTGATGGGAAGTTTCCTCTTTGGTACTTCTACCCTCTCTCTATACCACCTCCAAGCAATGGGGGAAAGAGGATCTGCGGGGGCCGGTATCTCACGAAGAAAAGGGGCTATGTCGGGAAAGTACTCGTAAGCCCAAGTCTAAAAAAAAAAAAAAAAAAGGTATCAGAGTTTGTATATGTCAACAAACATAAAAGATAGGGAAAATGTTCTTTACATTACCTCCCAGAAGTAATACAAGCCACACGGAGTAACACGGGTATAGCAGAGGTCTGACATGTCGTCATACAACCTACACAGCATCATGTTAGCCCAATCGTACCTATGAAGCCGTGTCAGGTCAAGTAGGCTCTTCAGCACATTGAGACTCACTGCATCTTTCCTGTTTGATAAGAAAGAGCTAGCAAACAGGAGAAGCAAGGTAAACCTGGCCGTCTGGTCAGCAGTAAGGTTGCCTGTCTCGTAACCAGTGTAGATACCTGGCGCTTGCTCCACAAGCCACCTCCGCTGAATGCAGCGAGGCGCCTGATATCGAGGATAGTCAACCCCGATCAGAGTAATCATGTCGGCTGAAGAAATGTCGTGCCACCAGTCATCATAGGACTCCACCATCTCGACGCCAAAGGGAATCCCAGAAATGATGGAAAAGTCAGTAGGCGTCATTGTCATCTCCCCCCAAGAAAAATGGAAGGTGTCAGTAGTAGGCCACCAGCGCTCAGCTAAAGCACAGATTAAATCCCGGTGGATATCTCTGCCCACATCTATAGCCCTCAAATGGTGGAGGAAAGCAGGTCTGATAAGATCCCCCACTGGGTGCCCAGCATCAAAGATGTAAGCCGGAATAGTACCCATCGGACGCTCAGCTATAGATATCTTGATCGTAGAGATCTAAAAAAAAAAAAGAAAGATTTAGAAAAGATGGACAAATTCAGAAAAGATTTAAGTCCTTTCCCCAGCCGGGTGTGGATCCCTAAAGGATTATTTCTAAGTTCTTTACTAGAAATAATTACCGATGGCAGAACATAATGAAGCCTGGTACAATTCCTAATTCATTACTAGTACATGTAAAGGAAATGTTCCTAAAATTTATTTCTAAGTTCCTTACTGGAAATAAATAAAATTCCTAAGCATGCATACTAGATGGACAAACGGGAATGTACTCACCTCGTAGCAGCCGGTCCGAGAACTGTGCTTCTCCTCCTCAAGTAAAAGATCGCAGGGAGGGAGTGGGATTTCGAGGTCTTCAAAGCCGGTAAAATCCATCGTCGAAAGAAAATTTGAAAGAAGTGAAAGAAGGAGAACGAATGAAAGCAAATGAAAATTGAATGAAATGAGCCTATTTATAGAAAAATATGAAAATGCGGGTCTTTTGCACCTCGCTCAAAATTCGCTCTTCAGAAGACCACTGAGTTCCATAAATCATTTTTATGGACCCCAGTGGGGGGCAATTGTGAACACTCGAATTTTGAGGCTCGGAAAGCCAATTTCCTCAGACCAGGCCGGACCGGGCAACAACGGTGAAACTCCACTGAAAGTATGTCTTCATGGTACTTGGAATGTCCGGTGCGACACAAGGATCACGGATATGGTCTCGGAATAATTTTTGGAGGCCCGTAGCTCTCGAAAAGTCAATTTTAGCAAAAGTAGCGCGGGTCGCGGTGGGCCAGGACAGCGGCCCGGCCGCCGTACTTCCGGCGGCCCGGCCGCCGTCCAGCTCGATTTTGCCTATATATAGGCTTCAGATTTTCAAAAGAGAGGGACTTTTCGGACTTCCTATGCCCAGATGCTGACGAAATTTTTATGCTTAAAAATTTCTAATATTGTGTTGTAGAAACCAAGAATCATACTCAAAAGTGCAAGGAAACAAGATCTGGAACTTAGAAGTGGAAAAATTATGATCAAGGTAATATCATAATTCATCTTTGGTCGATTCGAGCATATCATAAGCATTCTAATCTTCTTCTTAATTTCTTCTCGGTCAAAGGCCTAATCTTTTTAGGTCTGAGGGCCTAACGGACTAATCAATCACCCTTTCGGCTTTAAGCCACAAATTAATCAATCTTTTTGGCACGGAGCCTAAATTGCATCTCTTTGGTATTAAGTACCTAAACGGCATTATCAAAATGAACTTTTGGCACGGAGCCTAAATCGAACTCTTTCGGTACTAAGTACCCGAAATTATACAATTTTCGCACTAAGTGCTAAATCTCACAAATTTGGCAAAAAGCCCGACAACACAGGCCAAAGGCCTAAAAATTGCATTCCTTTGGTACAAAGTACCCAAATCTCACCATTTAGCACTAAGTGCTAAATCTCACAAATTTGGCAAAATGCCCGACAAATGCACGAAGCATACACACACACATGCATGAAGCATAATTTTCATCGCCTTTAAATAGGCTTTTCCGAACTACATGGGCTTTGATCTCCTATTCAAACGGGAGTATGTAGGCATGTTTGGGATTCACCCCAAATAGCAAGTCCACAAACTGCCAACAATCTTTTTGTCTTTAAATTTGTTCCATTTTTGCAAGTTAATCGAAAGCATGACATAGTCCCCGAATCCTCCTTGGGTTCGCAGACTAGAAACCTTTACATTGGACAAGTTATTGGAGTCAAACAAGGGTTTTCTTAGTTTTCCCCTTCGAACAAAATAAACTGAGTGGCGACTCCCGACAACGAGTGAACTTTCGCCCGGATCCTTTTCGGGCGGAAAACAGAGGTTCACAGAATGTATGATCTTTTACATTAAGGGCCACAAAATATTAAGGTGATCATACACAAAAAGGAGTGAATGAGCTAAAAATCAGGAGAGTCATTATCATCGTTCTCATCATATTCCTTATCTCCTACTTCTTCACTGTTTCATTCTTCTTCTTCTTCATCTCTAATTTCTTCTCCAATATTAGCTTTTTCATCTTCCCAAATCATGCATGGAGAGATTCCCATAGCACTTTGTAAATCCCTAATGTCCATGTGAAGATGGGAAAGCCTTATGGATATTGTATCCACTTTGGAAGTTTTAGAAGAAATTTGTTCTTGAATATCTTAGAGGATGGAGAGAATATAACCTTGTTCTCTAGGAGTTTCAGGTTTGGAGCTTCCACTTGGAAAGATTCTTGAATTTCATCAACTATCCTTACCCTTTTTCTTCGTTGGGCCAAAGTTCTTTGAGCACCAAGAGCATATTCATGTCTTCCATCATTCTCAACAATGCATTTTAAGTGCTTTAAGTATTGGATGTTGATGGGGTTGGTGAATGGATTAAGTGGATGAGAGACTGTAGCTCTATTTGAAGGAGTGAATGCACCTACATGCTTGGCAAATTGAGTGATAAAAGAGGTGATTGAGATTTTGCTAGTGGACTTGTTCCCAATGTTAAGGAAAGAATCAGTAAAAAATTTTATGATTTTGATTTTCTTCCCCCTTAACAAGGCAATAGAGGAAGATAAAATCCCTATGGATGACCTTTTCACTACTTTCACCCCTGGAATTAATGATGTAAGTGATTATTCTATATAATAACCAAAAGGTGAGAGTTCCAAGGTGCTTAGTATTGGAAAGTTTGTGGAAATTAGTTTTAATGGATACTTCTTTCCAAAAATCAAGCAAAATTTCTTGAGAAATTTTGGGAGTCGGAAGAATAAACTATGCCTTCTGTGTTAAATCCCCAAATGGAGGCAAAATCTTCTAAGGTCATTTGGCATTCTAGATTGAATGGCCTAAAAGTGATGCCATAATAATCTAGAGGTTCAACATCTTTCTTCTCAACAACTAATGTTGTGTGAAATTCCTTACTTAGAGATTCCCATCCTAAGCAATCTCCTTCTAAGAAAAAAAAACTTTGCCACCCAAGGTTGAATAGTTAAGCTCTAATTTAATTCTCTATGGAGAAAGATTCTAGAGTAAAAAGAGAAGGTATCCTATTTGCTTCAGTTGTTTGTCTAAGATGAGATTATACCTTATCTTTTCTTCTTTGGTCAAGTGCCTAGGCCTATGGCTTCTAGTCCTTGGAGGTTCTTCTATGGGAAAGGAAGAAGTAGCAATTCCCTTTCTCTTATCCTTCTTAGAGGCTTTCTTCTTATGAGAGTCGTTGAGTGCCATTGATGAGGAAGTTCAAAAATTAGAGTATAAAAGAAGAATTTGAATGTTTGAAGTGTTTAGGAGTAAAATAAATTGATAAATATCATAAAAATAGAGTTTGGAGGGGTCTATATCGAGTTTAGAGGTCAAACTAGTCATTTCAGTTGTTGGAGATGATTTTGAACATTTTCAAACAGTCTCCAATGACTATATTGTTTTGAAACATTTTGGGATTTCCCGATTGGACCAATGTTAGTATGGTCACTAGAGGCAATCCGTTCAACCATGTCCAGTCCAGATGGACTTAACATATTTTAATATAATGGTAAAAAAATTTTAAAGTTTATGGTCGGACTATTTTTTAGTATGCTCGAGCCAACAAAGAATTTTGGTTTTGAACCAAATGACCTAAAGTACAGTTAGACCGGGGGGTTGTCCGATCAAGACTTGTGAAAAGTGCATAAAAATATAGAGTGTTAATTTTATAGATCTCAATTTGTGGCCTAAATGTGTGATCAAAATAGATGTAAATTATGAATTAGATCATGTAAAATGAATTCATTTGGAAGAAATTCTAATTCCATCATTGTTATGCATATACAAATCAATCAAAGCAAAAAATATCAAGGAATACAAGGCAATCAATCTATATTTCTTCCATCTATCATGCTAATATGTTGTTTTATGAAGTTTAATCTTTCTTCATTTAATGGTTTAGTACAAATATCTACAAGTTAATTTTAAGTATCAATAAATTTTAAAATAACATTTGGTTTTGAACATTGTCTCTTAGAAAATGAGGCCTAATATCGTGTTTTGATCTAGAATGTTGAATTGGATTTTTTAATAGACTTATGGCACTAGTGTTATCATACTTAATAGGAATGTGATCAAACACTTTGACATAATCTAGCAATTATTGCTTTATCCATAAAACTTATGTGCAACAAAAGTAAACTGCAATATATTTAGCTTCCGCAATAGATAGAGCAACCCATACTTATTTCTTGATAAAATAAGAAACTAGACAATCACCAAGGAAATGACATGCTCTGATTATGCTCTTCCTATCTAATAAGCTACCAGTATAATCCACATTCGAAAAACATAAAATGTCAAATGTTGTGTTCCTAGGATATCAAAGTCCTAAATGCAATTATCTATTCAAGTATTTCAAAATTCTTTTAGTTACATTCAAATGTGATTCCTTAGGGCATGATTGAAATATAGCACATAAGCAAACATTATACATTATATTAGGTTTAGAAGAGGTTAAGTAAAAATGTGATCCAATAATACCTCAATATTTCTTCTCATCTACTTTCTTGCCAACTTCATCTTTGTCCAACTTCAAGGATGTGCTCATTGGAGTTTTGCTTGCCTTGCAGCCATCCATGTCAAACTTCTTGAGAAGTTCCTTTGTATACTTGGATTGGTTGATAAAGATTCCATCTTTGCATTATTTGATTTGTAAACTAAGAAAGAACTTGAGTTCACCCATCATGCTCATCTCAAATTCCCTAGTCATACAAGAGGCAAATTCTTAGTACAAAGATTTATTAGCAGCACCAAATCTAATGTCATCAACATATATTTGCATAATTAAAATGTCATGCAATTTCTTTTTAATAAGAAGTGTAGAATCAACTTTGTCTTTTGAAAAACCAATTTCTAATTAATAAGCACTAAGTCTATCATAACAAGCTCTTGGAGCTTATTTTAATTCATATAGTGCTTTTGTTAGTTTAAAGACATGATTTGGGAATTTGTAATCTTCAAAACCAAGGGGTTGTGCAACATAAACTTCTTCACTTATAACACCAATCAAAATGTGCTTTTAACATCGATTTGGAAAAGTTTAAAATTCATATGACAATTAAATTCAAGTAAAATTCTAATTGCTTCTAATCTACCTACAGGAACTGTGAGAGGGGATTTTTGCCCCCACTCCCATATGGAATGGTTCTTGCGACTTCACCACTATTAGGTTCAGGGCCTTAGAGAATACGGGCTTAAACTTAGAGAAAATGAAGTCACCACCTGGATGGGCCGGGAAAAGAAAGGGTTGGATGACTCATTTTTCTAAGGAATCCTCAACCCCCTAATGGGTTTGGAAAGTTGGATATGCATGGGGAAGATAAGAATGACCCAGCACCAGCACAGTTCCTGGTTCATTGGAACCGCCCTCCTTTTCAGGTCTAAATATTGTTAAATCCTTAAATATTATAAAATCATCCATAGTACATGTAATTATCAAAATAAATAATCATTCACTATATTAAAATCAAGGAAAGTCTAAACAAGCAAATAAATGGGCACCTATACAAGATGGAAACATGCCCTTACAACCATGTCCAATGTCTAAAACTAAATAAAATAGAATAATCACCATTTGGAGAAAACATGCCCCTTACATTGATGCAAAGCTCAAAATAAATTAAATTACATTAATCTTAATTAATGAGGTATCCACAAAGTGGAAATATACCTCTTAGATTGTAGAAACTGAAATAATAAATTAAAATAATGAACTAAATGAATTAAACCATTCATAAGAATCATTATAATTAAAATCAAATCACCAAAAATAGAACATTGATAAATCACTCATCATAAGCATATTATAAATTAAATAATGAAAATTTTAAGGTTCAATCTTAAATAAATTATTAAATTTATAAAATTAGGGTTTTGAAGTTGGCTTTTGGGAAATTAGGGTTTTGTTATTTGGAATTAGGGTTTTTGGTATTTGGATTAAGCTGTAAAAAAATTTATTTTAAATTATGTCTTCTGGATTAGGGTTAGGAAATTTGGGAATAAGGTTGTGAGCAGGGATTTTTGCCCCAACTTCCATGTGGAATGGTTCTTATAACTTTGGCACTGTTAGGCTCAAGGCCTTAGAGAACACGGGCCTAAACCTAGAGAAAATAGAGTCGCCACTCGGATGGGCCAGGAAAATAGAAAGGGGTGGATGACTCAATTCCTAAGAAATTTCCAACCACCTATTGGGTTCAGAAAGTTGGGTACGTATGGGGAAGGTGAGAAATAATCCAACACCCCCATAATGCTTAGTTTATTGGAACCGACCTCCTTTTTAGTTCTAAATATTATTGAATTGTTAACTTATTAAAATATCATCCATACTACGTTCAATCATAAAAATAAGTAATCACTTTATTAAAATCACAACAAGTTCAAACAAAATAAATGGGCACATATACTGGATGGAGACATGCCCTTACAATGTCCAATGTCCAAAACTAAATAAAATAGGAAACCCACCATTTAGTGGAAACATGCCCTTTACATGAATTCCAAAATCCAAAATAAATTAAATTGCATTAAACCTAACTAATGAGGTACCCACAAAGTGAAAACATACCTCTTACATCTTGAAAACTAAAATAATTAACGTTAAAATAAATCAAATAAATTAAGTCTTTCAATCATTCATTATGAGCAATAAAAATAAATCATTCATAAGATTAAAACATTAATGAATCATCCATTCAAGACATAAAGCAATCAAACCTAAGTTTTAATCTTAAATAAAGCAACAAATATATCAATTTAGGGTTTATGCTTCAAGTTTGGGCTTTAGAATTTTTATGATTAAATTAGGGTTTTAGGGTTTAGAAAAATAAGATTAAGATTTTTAGGGTTTAAGAAAATAAGGTTTAGGGTTTTAGATTTACTTGATTAGGATTAGGATTTTGGTGTTTAAAAATTAATTTAAGTTTTGGAAATTGAGAAGCTGATTATGGTTTTATAAATTGAGGAACATAATTTTAGGGTCTTGTCATTCTTAAAAGAAACATATTAGAGTTTTGTAAAACTTGATTATTGTACACATGTTAAAGCTATTTTAACATTTGATTCTTGTATGGTTACTGGACATGAATATATATGTAATCAATGTTGTTTTAACGAAAAAAAATTACCGAACATGAATTTGTATAATCAATGCTTAAAACCATGGCCAAAGCAACTTGTGCTGAAGTTAAATGGATTAAGTGTAGGGAAGGTACCTTCATTTGTTAACTCTACCAAATTGATGTGTTGATCCAAGCTATCATTTTCTGTCTGCCTAGAGCAATTAATTCTTGGTTGGAGATCCCGTGATCTGAAGATCAGCTATTGCCACTTTGCTTTGCTTTTTGTTTTCAAATTATTCTCTTCCTTGCTTGCTGCTTCTCTCTTTTTTAGCTATCCCTTGCTTTTTCTTTAATTGTTGTTCCGGGTTGCTGTCTCCTTTCTTCTCTATGTTTTTTTTTACTCTTATTTATAGGCAAATTGAACCAAAACCCTAAACCTAAACTGTGTTTAAAACAGAGTCCAACTTAATTAAGGAAATCTAAAAAAATTGAATAAAGGCCTGATTACGGGTGTGTGGTGGATTGACCATGCCAATTCGCCCCAGCCGTGGGCTTGTGGCGAATTGGCTATGCTAATTCACGGGCATAGGCCTGTGGCAAATTGGGCATGCCTATTCAACAAAATTTGGCCGGGACAACTTATCTTGGGATCCAGATCATTTTTGGCTCTTAAAATTATTCCAGACTGCTTTAATCCTTTAGTCTTGATCTAACTTTCTTTTAATTAGGGCCGGACTAGATTAGGTCCAAAATCAAAGGTCTACACTTTGCCTCCTAATTTAACGATTTAAGACTTCAGTAGAAGAGAGTGAAAAATAATATGACTTTGAGCTAATTTTGGATGAGGATGGGTTCTCGACCCGAGGTTGATTGGATTCTGGACCCGGGACTGGATTGGGTTCTGGACCTAAGATGTGATTTAATTTAGGTTCTCAAATTGAGTTGGTTTGGGTTCTGGACCTGAGACTGGATTTGGGTTCTTGACCCGAGACTGAATTTTGGGATTTCGACCCGAGACTAGATTTTAGGATTTCGACCAGAGACATGATTTAGAGTCTCAACTAGAGACATGATTTGGTTTCTCAACCCAAAACTGGTTATGTGATTTGGGTTATTGACCCGAGGCTGTATTTAGGCTCTCGACCCGAGACTTAATTTTGGGTTCTCGACCCAAGACAGGATTGGATTCTAGACCCGAGATCTGGACTCGAGATATGATTTGGGTTATCGATCCAAAACTGAATTTGGGTTCGCAACCCGATATTGGATTTGATTTGGGTACTCGACCCGAGACTAAATTTGATTTGGCTACTTGGACTCAAGACTGGGTACTTAGAATCGAGACTGAATTTGATTTGGGTACTTGGATCTGAGACTGGGCACTTGGACTTGGGACTGAATTTAATTTTGATACTTGGACCCGAGATTGAGTACTTGGACCCGAGACTGAATTGGATTTGGGTACTTAGACTCGGGCTGGTAGTTAGACCCAAGACTGAATTGGATTTTGGTATTTGGACTCGAGACTGAATCTGATTTGGGTACTTGGACCTGAGACTGGTACTTGAAATCGAGACTGAATTTGATTTGGATACTTAGACCCGAGACTAGGTATTTGGACTTGAGACTGAATTTGATTTGTATACTTAGACCCAAGACTGGGTACTTGAAATCTAGACTGAATTGGATTTGGGTACTTAGACTCGAGATTGGGTACTTAGACCCGAGACTGAATTAGATTTGGGTACTTGGACGTGAGACTGGGTATTTGGACTCGAGAATGAATTTGATTTGGGTACATGGACCCGAGACTGGGTACTTATACCCGAGGCTGAATTTGATTTGGGTATTTGGACACTAGACTGGGTACTTGGACCTAAGACTTAAGCTCTTCTAGCTTGATTGTCCCTTTGTTGTTTGAGAATTTTGGCTTTCTTATAGTCAATTAGTTTCAGCTCTTCTAGCTAACTGACCCTCTATCAGTTGAGAGTTCTGGCTTTCTTCTAGCCGATCATTTTTAGATCTTCTAACTGACTGACCTTCTGTCAGTTGAGAGTTCTGGCCTTATTGTAACTAATCAATTTTAGCTCTTCTAGCTGGCTGACCTTCTATCAGTTGAAAGTTCTGGCTTTCTTCTGTCTAGTTATTCCATTCTTTAATGGATTGCGAGTCTTCACCTTTCAAATTGGATCTTCATCTTTAGACTTTGGGTCTTCACCTTTCAAAATGGATCTTCATCCTTGGACATCAAGTCTTCACCCTACAATATGGATCTTCATCCTTTTGGACATTGAGTCTTCACCCTTCAAAATGGATCTTCGTCCTTTAGACATTGGGTCTTCACTCTTCAAAACGGATCTTCATCCTTTGGACATCGGGTCTTCATCCTTCAAAATGGATCTTCATTCTTTGGACATCGGGACTTCACCCTTCAAAAATGGGTCTTCATCCTTTAGACATCAGGTCTACATCCTTCAAAATGGTTCTTCATCCTTTGGGCATCCGGTCTTCACCCTTCAAAATGGATCTTCATCCTTTGGACATCGGGTCTTCACCCTTCAAAATGGATCTTCATCCTTTAGAAATTGGGTCTTCACCCTTCAAAATGGATCTTCATCATTGGACATTTGTCCTATATTGGCCTCAGCTCTTCTAGCTAGACTAATTTTTAACTTTTGCATCTTCATTCTTTTGGGATTCTTACTTCTTGTTTTGTTCTTTTTACAAAAAAATCAATTATTTTTTGTAATATCCTCATGTATGCCCTAGAAGTTTTGAAATAATTGTTGTATTATTTGGATTAAGTGTATATGGTAAGTTGATAAGAAAAGAAAAATTGAAAGAGAATGTTCATGTGTTATTTGAAAGAAAAGTGATTTATAGAGAAGATGTATATGTAGTGTATATTACAATATATAAAACATATATGTTGGTCAAATGAAGAGTCAAGGTGATGGTTAAGTGGAAGAAGATATTTTTGGTTGTTATTGAAATTACTATAAAAGGCATGCATAATGAAAAGAAGTTTAACTATGTTAAAGAGGGCATTTTGGTAATTCTTCTTTTGAAATTGTGTGGTGGAGATTAATAGAGAGTTTGACTTTTATTTTGATCAATTTCCTTTCTTCTTTTCACGTGTGGCCGGCCAACCTAAAGAACAAGAGAGAAAGTAAAGGTTTGATGATATTTTGAGCTCAAATTGAAGAAGTTATAAGTGGTTAAGTGGAAATCCAAGAAGATTCACTATATTTGGTAAGTTTCTCTTGATTCTTTTAAGTTATTTAAGTTGTTTGTGAGTTGATTGTGGATTTTAAAGTGGGGTTGTGTTGATTGTTATATGTTGGATTTAATTGTTTGTGGTGTTGGTTTTGGATTTGAAGATGATAAGTTAAGAGTGATGTTGGTTTTAGGGTTTTGGAAATGGTAAGTGATAAATTATATTGTGTTATTTTGGATTAGGTTTTGGAAGAAAGTGATTTGCTCTAATTTGAGAAGTGAAGAATTCTTGGAGAAAAGAAAGTGTTTAGAGTTGTATAATTGGTGCTAAAGGTAAGTACAAACTATATGGTTACAAACATGCATATGTTGTTTAATCTTAAAACACTTTTGTTTGTAAATGTGATAAGGTATCAAATGTATTGTTAATGAATGTTGGTGATGAAAATATTGTGATGAGCATGTAAAATAATTGCTAATGATGTTGATTATGTCCATTTGAATGAGGTTATGTTGTGTACAATGTGTTTTAAGTTAACCAAAAGAAATTTGGCTATATTTAGGGTTTATGCATGAGAGATACGTAATTTGGGACGGTCGCTATTATTCATGTGCGGTCGCGACTTAGGTCGGGCTTCTGGCCGCGAAACCTACTGTAATAAGGTTTCATCTTTTGATTGTGAAGTGCGGTCGCGACTTAGGTCGGGCTTCTGGCCGCGAAACCTACTGTAATAAGGTTTCATCTTGTAATTGTATGGCGCGGTCGTATTCAGGTGAGGTGCGACCGCTAGAAAGGTTCTATTCACCTTATTGGAAGCAATCTAATCCTACAACAAGATTCTCAAATACATGTTATATAGATCATCCATTTGAGTTGTCAAGGATCAAAATAGAGATCATTTGTCTAACATTATTGTTGAATCATGAAATGTGAGATGATATGGAATTGATAATGCATATGATATTACATGAACAAGGTTATGCATTGTGTATTGTGAGGCTTGTGAATGGTGATGTGTATTATGAATAATGTACTTTGAAATGTGATACCAATGATGCTATATGCACAATATGAAATGCTATAAAGCCATTGTGATTGGCTATGATGGTTCAATTGAAAGATATATGGCATGTTTGCCTAATTGATGAGAATTGAGAATGAAATGTAAATGAATTGTGTGGCTAATGTGTTATTCCATTTTCAGAGTTTGTTATTGGTGATGCCTAATGATAGTAACAATCTCTTGAAGTTAGGTTGGAATTGATTCCTTGAAGCCTAATTGAGATGTTACAACCCTTGAAGCTAGGTTGGGTTGGTTCTTAAAGCCAAGTTGGGTTGAAGCTTAGCATGCTTTGCTCCCCTTGAAGCTTGGTTGAACCTAATCCTTGAAGCCTAGTTGGGTATATGATATTGATAAATGTGATAACAAAACCAAAACATTAACTCTGAAAATTGAATGGCATATTAGTGTGTCTTGGGCCCAATGCTTGTCTTTGTTTAGTGTTGTTCATGAATGGTTTAATGAGTAACTAATGAGGTATATGAAAAGATGTTGAAATGTGATATGTCTACTTATATTGGATTATGAAATGTAATGGTATGTTGTTTGCTTTGCATATATGATGTTACATGTATAATATGGATTGATAATTAACATTGCATTGCATTTAAGCATAACATAAGCATGATTTGTCTTACTAAGCCGTTGGCTTAGCGCGATATTGTTTAATCGCGCAGGTAACAGAGTTGAACCCGAGAGTTCTTCGAGACCTAGTGAGAGTAGACATTGAAGGGTTTATTCTTGGATTTAAAGATCAGAGAAGAGCTGCCAATCATGTATAAATTCTTTATGTTTTGTAAAGTATTGTGTATAATGTAAATATGTGTATATTTATAGATATGGATTTAAATGTTTTCATATATGTAAATATTTTATAAATTCCGCTGCGTATTAAGTAAATGTATTTATATCTATTTTGTTTTATATTACAAGTAATTACTTATTTTTCTCTATTGTATAATGAGAAAGCTTATAGTATCATTTAAAATGTTTTGAATGTTAATAAAAATCCGTAGCATTCCTATATTCGATACATGTATACTACATTATGGTGTATGTAGTGTGTATGTATTGGGTGTGGGGGTGTTGCATTTTTAGCTAGTCCTCATATCCTCTCTTTGCCTTCTGCGTGAAAATATTAAAAGTGAGTCTAAAAATATTTTGTACTCGCATAAACTCAAAAATTGAAAGGCAAAACTTTGCCCCCTATGTAGGCTCAAACCAATGATTTTTCCCATGAATGCTTTGATTGATGTTTGTGATTATTTGGTTCCTTATACAAGCATGCATCTCCATTTTTGTAAAATGACTAAATCTTTCTCAAGCAATGGGTCTTGCATGCCCCCTGATTCCATATCTCTATATTTGCTTCATAGAGTATCTATTGTTTACCTTGATAAAGAATAGGGACACAAGACAAAAATGCACTGTGATATGCTTATGTATGCATGATATGCATGGATGATACTTATAGTTGTTCCATCGACTCACAGACTGAGGTGCTCAGCTGAAGTGTTCTCATTGGTTCCTTCCAGATGCTCATTTAGATCTTGTATTGGAATAATAAAAGGCTTTGAATTTATGGCTTTTTATCTTCAAGATGTTGAAAACATGAGTAGTGGAGGCCCCAAGCATGGTAACCAAAGACACGGGAGATATCTGTTTGCTTGATAACTACTTCATGACATGACCTTGCAAGTGGTTCTTTCATTAGCTCTCTTTTGCCCATTGTTTCCTTCGAGTTTCGTTGGCTCAACATACTTTCCTTAACTTGAAGGTTTATGCAACAAGAAAATAGTTTGTTATATTTTTTTAAATCAAATGTTGACTTTGTCAAATCAATGTCATTGTACCTCAGAACTCGATTTTTCAAATTAATATATTTATAAAATTACAACCCTAGTTACCATACTAAACTCGTGAATCATTTCTATTTAAGCAAGAACTGTTGCACTTCAGGTGGGCACATACACATTACTTGGCCAAAGGTCTTATTGAGTTTAAATATTATCTATCTCATATATATGCTTATTCGAACTATTTCCACTAATAGATTCTACCTACCAAGAGAGATCAACGGCTCTTTAATCGGCTTGAAACGGAGTCGATAAGGGACATGGTTTAAATGAAAGCCATCTTTGAGATGGAGCTGATGTGACACTGCTGACAAATCTTTACTGTAACACCTTTATACCCTATATACGTACAATACATATTTCCAGCATATGCAAAATATGCATATACGGTACAAAAATATCACAGACCGGTTTAATAAAAATTTTCACATTTTTGTTTTAAAATTTGAAATACTAAATATATAAAATTAAATAGTATATAAATATTTTTTACTTGTTATAGGAACCCAAAATAAACATTTTATATGAAAATCTCTAGGAAAAAATTCAGCTGAGTTTTGTTTGTAATTTGGACGTCCCAAAATTTATTAATTACACAACCTGCAAAAAGAACACTTCCAATAAACAATAAACCACATCTTCACCTTAACTTCTAAATTTTTCCATAATTTTCTCAAAACATTATATATATAGATATATATATATAATTTAGAACACATTTAAACCCCCATTTCAAATAACTTAACCCAAACATTCTTTATAGCTTACAATACATAAAATCTAAAATCATGATATAATATGCATAATACCCAAAATATACAATAACATAAAATATATACATGTTGATGATAGTGTTCTGATCTTGATATCAACTCTACAAATCATAGACCCGAACTGGTCTAGAAGAATTCTCCGGCTTAGCAGAATCTACCCTGTCACCTGTGCAATGTAAATAATCGTGCTAAGCCAAAAGCCTAGTAATACAAACTTTATAACAATAAAACTCAAATGCAATGCCAATGCACAATGCATATGGATATCACATTATTTCATTTTCTCATACTTTTTAAATATTTCACAACCCACAATTCATATAAAAATAAACACAAGCATGGGCCCAAAGATAACTAATATGCTATTCAAATTTCAGAGTTACTATTTTGCTCTATAATGACACCATGTGTCTAGCCCCATAGGCAAAATGTCAATGTAATAGTCCAACTAGGTTTGACCTTAGGATCTGGTCATTTCACCCAGCCCAGCTTCAAGTACTGTTTTAGAGGCTTACGACCATGTTAATTCATCTCAAAAATATTTTCACAGTGAGGCCCAACGTCTAGCCTGTAGGCAAATCATAGGTATGCTGCCAAACACAGAACTCTAAAAATTGAATAACATACTATGCACACAATTTATTCATATTTCTCATTTATATCTATGTCAATTCATTTCATTATGTTTCCACATATCTCATCAACTGCAGGACTTTGGGTTTTGAAAGTTGAAACAACATATACATCTTTTGTTGAGTTTTGGAAGTTAGTATGGTAACGCCATTAGTATATTGCTTGGATATTTGAGAATAGCTTCAAATTCTTCAATCACAAGACATAACTCAAATTTGTTTATCATAAAAGTCCTAGTTTTTACATCCCAAAAAGAAGCCATGGCATGTAATGATGGTTGGTCTAATTTTACATTTTGAAAGTACTTCAAGACATTAATTTAAGACCATGATGCTTGTTCCCAGTGTGTTGTCTTGATGCTTTTAAATAAATTCTTGATCCTTTTCAAATTAGACTCAGTCATCGTGAGAATGTGACAATTACTATTAACTTTATAATGAATAATTAAAGATGGCAGACACTGAAAATCTGAGCTTGTGCAAGATGAAAAGACCTTGGTTTTTATTTGAGCCTTATTTCTTTGGATATAGAAAGAAAGAAAGTAGTTTATTGATTTATATAGTCGAAGTCCAGATTGCTTAAGGCAAAGAAAGTCCATGTTAAATTCGGTGAAAATTTTAATCCATGTTGAAATAGGTTTTGGCGTCCTATTTGCTGTGAAGTGGGAAATTATTAAAATCTAATCAGTGTGGGTATTAGCTTCATTAATTAGTCCATGTCAAATTCATTTAAAATGAATTTGACATAGTATCCTTCTGTATGCAGGTAAAATAAAAGAAAAAGAAAAGGTAAAGTGTCATTTAAAATCTAGATAAAAAATTCAACATATCATATTTTAGTATGTATACATGTATATAACTTATTCCATTTATTACAAACCTTTATTTATTTATGTACAATGAGTTCTATACATAGTTTTGATACACACTAATTACTACAAAGGAGGTGGTGGTCTATGACTAAATAAATCTCTAAGGAAATCATCATCTATTGGTAGCGACAACACATTATCTACCCAGTTTCCCCCTGAAGAAATAGCATTCGAATTCTGACTGTCTTGCAAATCAACCCTATCATAGTCAATGCCCAAAATGAAAGGTGGCATATCATGGTCATCGGTCTAGGGCCTCCTTGATAAAGATGCACTAGAGTACCTCTAGCCCTGAAATCTAAATTCAAAAATATTTTATTCAAGATGATCAGCATACTAATGGGCTGGTAGCCAATTGTTCCTACGGTTTTTGATTCTGCTCCTCAAACATTTTCTATGTTCCAAAATAGGATAAATTAGATTCATATATTTTCATGCAAACATTTAACATATATGAATATGAATTAGGGGTTACAAACCAGGTAGCTTAAATCGAATCCCTGAGCCTCAGAAGACCGCTCAACATAAGGAAATGGTTGAGGTGGAGCTTCACTACATAGACCAGATTCATCATGCCCAGTAACATTTGAGTGTTCAGCTACTTGAAAAAATTCATCAAAGTCAATCACATGCAAGTCAAGAAAAAAAATATCTTTATATCTACCAATGGAGAAAGAAACCAATACTTGCTTATTCACCTTCACAACACCACTATCATTCAACCATTTTAACTTGTACGGTCTTGCATGTTTAGTAGTAGGTAATTTCAATTTTTTTCACAAGCAAAGTACTAGCCACGTTTGTACAACTACCACTAGCCACAACCATATTACACAACTTGTTAGCAACCAAACAATGAGTATGAAATAGATTTTCACGTTGTTCACCATGTTCATCATGTTTACTTTGTAAACTAAGTGTGCGTTGTACAACTAACACATCTCCCTTAGCAAACTCAGCATTACTAGCATCTTTTAAAGATAACATTTCATCATCTTTCTCTCTCTCACTTTCAGACTGAATAGCCCCATCCCTCATGATCATTACCCTTTTTTATTAGGACATTCACGTGCCATATGACCATGTCCTAGGCACTTGAAACACTTAATTCCTCTAGTTTGATTAGATTGATTCTCACCTCTACCCTTGCTGCATATTTCATTTTTGTTTTTATTTTCATCAATCTTAGGATTAACAATAGGTTTATCATCCTTTTTACTCCAATTTGGTTTACAAGAAGAAGAAGAGGAAGTTAAATAAGGTTTAGAATCATACTTACTTGTACCCTTGCATTTAAGTTGTCTTTCAATTTTCATGGCCAAATTCACCATGTCTTCAATCTGCACATAGTGTTGCTACTCTATAAGATCAGCAATGTTCTTGTTCAAGCCATTCAAAAACCTTGCCATGGTGGCTTCAAGATCCTCATCCATATTAGCCCTTATCATGGCTATCTCCATTTCTTTGTGATATTCCTCCACACTTATGGAACCTTGTGTTAGGGTTTGTAAATGCTGGTGCAAGTCCCTATAATAGTGGCTAGGGATACATCGCTTTCTCATGATGTGTTTCATCTCAAACCATGTCTCAATGGACCTTTCACCATTTCGACACCTGTCTTTACATAATTGATCCCACCAATCAATAGCATAATCACAAAATTCAACAGCGGCTAATTTTACCTTTTTCTCTTTAGAGTAGTTGCTGAAATTTAGGTCCCTTATCCTCAAACAATTCTGAAACTTTATGAACTAGAATTCCACACTTTTGCAATTCTGATTTTTTTAATTTTTATTTCTTTCTTTTTTTTGATATTAATGAAAGTGCAGAAATTTTAAGATTATCACATGAAAGTAACCATAAGAGAAGGCACAACAAAACTTATTGTGTCAACACAAAGAGATATGAACTTAACTCAAATAATACTTAATAGGATAGAATTAAAACAAGAAGATTCAGCACAAACAAAGAAAATAAGATGAAGATGATAAACTTGAAAAAAAAAACACAAAGATAAGCAAACCTCAACTTACGCCTTGCTCTGATACCAAATGAGAGGAAATCATCATCTTAGCAACCATATACCTAATAACTATTAAGTTAAGATACATATGGAATGCAAGAAAACACCCTCCAGTCATGATAATTCCAAACCCAAGGACCTTCTTAAGTGAAGTTAGGGAAAAACTAGTTCCAATTGTTATTATTTACCAATGAAACTAGAACTTGAATTCAACCCACAATGTCATAAACCGGATATGATATGATAAGTTAAGAATTAAACACAAGATTTTGTTTTTGTTAGAGAATGACACAAACCAAATTAGTTTGTTAAGTTCAAAGTTCATGAAAGAACTTAAGAAAAAACACTCACAAAGAGCAAATTTAGATTATCATTAATCAATGGTCATTTTACAAATCAGTTTGGCTTGGATATTTATAGCCAAAGTATGGTAGAAGAAACCTAAATGGCTATTATTATAGCTCTCCACGTTCTCCCCTTTAATTCCCACTAACTTTCATTGAAAAGATTTATTATACATTAAATGCACTCATTTGTAACTCCTAAATGACAATTAATCACACCCCGAACTAAATGCACTCATTAAAATACATTAAAACTCACACTTAACATGAATAAAACT
This sequence comes from Garcia nutans, assembly GCA_947685225.1. Classification (NCBI taxonomy): domain Eukaryota; kingdom Viridiplantae; phylum Streptophyta; class Magnoliopsida; order Malpighiales; family Euphorbiaceae; genus Garcia; species Garcia nutans. The sequence continues at coordinate 36,517,949 of CANTUV010000013.1, forward strand.
CTAACTCTGATACATTGAATTCATAAAGCAAATAAAATAAACCCAAATTAATAAATAACATAAAATGATAGCCCAAGATCCATGCTTACTTAGTCAAGGCTGAATGGCCCTTTATTCTTCAATGGGCTGGATTGATTCAGACAATATGGATTAGACTATTGACTTCATATTTGAACATAATTGAAATATGTTGATAGTGTTAAGGTCTTCTTGCATACAAAGGCCTGTGACCGAATCTAGATGAGCTTGTTCCTTCCAAATGTCTTTAAGTTAGCAAGTTAATATTTCCTTCATCTTTTTGGCTCTAGCTCTTGTTATTGGGCCTCCATGAATGGTAATGGGTCATCCTTTGTCGAATGGACTCGAGCTTACTTGTCCTCATCCCATAATTTGAAAAATATAATTGTTCCAATTAAATATTAAAGAAAGCAAAATAGAAGAGCAACATTCAAGCTAAAGGAAGTTCGTTGAGTTGTGCTTCTTCTATCTTCACATCTTGAATAGTTTCATCTTGAAAAGGGGATAAGACAAAATCTTCCTCCAATCCTCTTCCTACCATGAATGTTACTGGTGGAGATACTCTTCCAAATTTAGGCAAAGTATTACTCATGTTATTGGGCTTATTAGGCTTAGGCAACTTTCCACTATCTATTAAATCTTGGATCTCATGTCTTAAACAAGCGCATTTATCCATCTCATGCCCTTGCATTTGATGAAATTGATAGAAGGTCTCGACATCAAAGTTTGATGGCAGAAGATTGTGTATCGATCAAGGAGTCAATGATCGTAAAAACCCCTTCTTCTACAACTTATTAAAAACCTAAGACAGAGGTTTTCCTAACTCTTAATATTGTCTTCTACTTCCTTGACTAGTTGCATTAACATTGACTTCTTTACATGTACTTTGATTGCCCAATAGATAATCCTATTTTGCAAAAAAATGGTTCTTCTCTCTTTTCCACTCTTCTATTTGCAATCCAGCTTGAAGAAGATCTTTGAAATCCCTTATAATGGTGTGAGAAAGTTTCTCACGAATGTTGGGCAGGATGCCTCTGACTATCATCCTGATCTGGTCTGACTCATCAGGCCTCCTTTTGATACGTGTAGCCTTATTTCTCCATCTCTTTACATAATCAGCAAAACTTTCATTTTATTTTTGCTTGATAGTCTCCACCTCCATAAAGGTAACTTCTAGCTCGACATTGTACCCATACTATTGGATGAAGGCTTTGTATAGCAAATCCAAATCTTTTTGGGTACCTTCTTCTGAGGTATTGAACCAATTAGAGTTTGAGCATGAAATATCTTAGAGTTTGAGCCTTAGTAGCCCTGGCAGACTACATTGCAGTAATGTATTGCTCAACATGCAAGTGAGGATTTTCTGTAGCATTCTACCTAGCGAAGGAAGGCATCTTAACTTATAAGGGACCTCTTTATCTTGCTCGAACAACTTGTCTATTTCTGACATCTCATCAGCTTTTAGCTTCTTTTCAAATTTCTTCTCTAAATAAGCAATCTATTTTTCAATGTATGAAGTTTCAACCTTTTCCACAACTGATCTTTCCACAACCTTTGGCTCTTTCTTCTTATCTTATGGATCTTGGATGTATTGAGCCTAGTCATCATCATCATCAACAATTATCTTATCATCGTCGAAGGCTACTTCGCCAACCTTAGCTTTCCCTTTGTCCTTTTGCTTCTTAGTGCTGGCAGATGCCTTAATAGTATTCCCCAAAAGTGCAGTCACTTGGCCATTCATAGTCTCAACTAGGGTCTCCTTTAGTTTTTCCATCTTGGCATTGAGGGCATCGTCCACCATCCTTTGAATTTGTTCGGGATCCATTGCTCTTAGTAAGAAGCTATTTGAGTTGCTAATGGATTCTACGTCACTGGCATAGGTTGAGTTATCGTACTCTCTTGAACTATTGTACTCCAGGTCTGTGAGCTAGAAAGGATCAATAACCATGTAATGCAATGCGTGTATTCATGTATGCATAAACAACAAGCAAACAAAGATAATTAGGATATTCCTTTTAACCTTATAACATCCACACGCGAATGGCGAGTCTCTTTTCCAAGGTGTGTGTAATATCCCAAAATATACCCTAAAAGTTTTGGAGTTATTGTTATATTTGGAGTTAATGTATATGTTTAATGGAAGTAAAAAGGGGAAATATTATAAGATGATATATATATAAGGAAATATGGGAATATAAATACCATATAAAAGATATATACATATACATCACATATACATGGGATATAAAGTGGTGTAGGGAAAGTGAGTTATGTATATATTTTTATAATTAATTAATTAATAATTATGATGATAAGGACAAAAAGAAAAAGAGAAAAGAAAGTCAAAGGTTGGAAGAGAGTGTGTGGTGGAGATTTATTGTTTTTTTTATTATTGTTTTTTTTATTATTATTATATATATATATTTGAGATAAGAATAAGAAGAGAAGAAAAGGAAAAACGTGTTCTTCTTCTTCTTCTTTTTGGTCGAGGGAGAGAGAGAGAGAGAGAAGCTAGAGAGAGAAGGAGGTGATTTTGCTTTTATTTACACCAAATACTTAAGGATTTCAAGTGGATAGTGAAGATTTGGCTAAGAATCCAAGTAAGTTCTCTTTCTTGATTTCTTTGGTTTATTTGAAGTTGTATGAAGGTTTGATTGTTGATAATTGAAATTAGGGTTGTATTATTGTAGTATGTTGGAGTATGTTTGATTTAATTAGGTTGGTGTTGGTGATTGAAGAGCAAGAGTTGTGTTTAGTGGAATTTCTTTCTGTTTTACAACTAGTAAAGGCTGTGACTTGTATGATTTTTAATTAAATATAGAAAAATGTTCCTGAAGTGAATTTTTGATATGTTGTGCCTATATGAGTCTAGAATGACTGAAAAATATGTTGATTCGATTTTGGAATGGTTATGATTTTGGAAAGATTATTTTTATTAGACCTGTTCCAGCAGGTACCTTAACTGAGACAGCTATATTTCGGGATTTTTAATAACATTTAGAAAAATTATATTCAATTGAATTTTGGATATGTTGTTGCTTAATGAGTCTAGTATTTGAGAAAAATAATTTGGAACCAAGTTGATTGAATTTAATTTATGGAATTCACAAAGTTTAGAACTGCTGCCAGGATGCAGGGCAATTGGGGCAGTCTGTTTGGGTGAACTATTTGACCAAGATTTTGTGTTCAGTTTGATCTGAAATTTTAAAGGAATAATTTTAAGATGTAAAATTAAGTTCTGTAAAAATTTTAGAGTTTTTAGTCAAGTATATTATTTTATACAAATTTTCAAAATAAGGATAAAATTTAGTCTAAAACCAGAATTTACTATTCATATGGTCATTTTGCTAATATTCCTTTTGGATTAGGTTGTGAAGAGGTTGAATTGCCCTAATCTAAGTGTTGAGGATTCTTGGAAGAGTAGGTGTATAGAGTGGTGTAAGTTGGTTTTAAGGTAAGTACAAAGTTTATATGATTGCACTTATTTACATGAATTAAGACTTAACACATTTGTTTGTAAATGTGATAAGTGAATTACTATATTGTCAATATAATTTGATTAAGGTTATGATTGGATGATGTGAAAGATATGAAGATCATTCAAATAGGTATGTACAATGCAATTTGTTATGATAAATATTGTAATGATGAATTGTGCTAATGTGTTTTGAGAAATGATGAAATGTATTGTAATTGTGGTTGGTAATAATGATTGAAATGAAATAAATAGACATGTTGATTATATGATGATGAATTTAAGATATATGCTCAATATAATTGTTTATGTATACTTGAATGATGAAGTGCTATAATGTGAATTGAAATATGATAAGAGGTGAAGCCATTGTGATTGGCTATGATGAATCAAATGAGATGTGAAGCCATTGTGTTGGCTATGAGAATGTAAATGAATTATAATTGAGGCATGGTTGCCTGTTTTGAATATGAAATGAATTGAGAAAGAAATGTACAAAGATATAAACGAAAAGAGTTGTGTCTAATATGTTAATTCAACTTTCAGAGTTCTGGATTTGACGGCATGCCTATAACATATGAAATGTAACAGTCTAGCCGGGTTGAGGATCTCCTCAAGTTGTTGAGTTGATGGTCCAAGAGACTGGGTCTGTTACAAGTGTTAACAGTCTAGCCGGGTTGAGGATCTCCTCAAGTTGTTGAGTTGATGGTCCAAGAGACTGGGTCTGTTACACTATATGAATTATAAATGTGAAATATATGAAAAGTAACAGTCTTGCCGGGTTGAGGATCTTCTCGATTAGTCGGGTTGATGGTCCAAGAGACTGGGTCTGTTACACTATCCATGGATAGAGATATGATATATGTTGCCTACGGGCTTGATTATTGTGATTATGGATCAAAGCAGTAACTCTGAACTTTGAATAACATATTAGTGTGTTCTGGGCCCAGGTCTGTCTTGATTTTCGATGTAGTTTATGAAACGTGAAATGAATGAATAATGAAATCTATAGTTGCCTTAATTGGAAATGAAATGTTATGAAATATGTTATGTAATATGTATATTGATATGTTCCTTGTGAGTAGTAGTGATGGAATTGTGGTTGGTGTTATTGATATGTATGCATGTATGTAATATATAAGATTAGTTGAGATATGTGTAAAGTGTAATTGAAAAGGGAAACTACGATAAGAAACTAACAGTACTTAAAGTTAGTATATGGATATACGTTAGAATTTCTGTATTGTATGTTTATATTATTCATTTGTACTACTATGCTCTCGGGCTTAGCGCGGATGTGTTAATCGCGCAGGTGAGTAGATGGTAGATCTGAAGTCTTTCGTTTTACCACAAGAAGAGTAAGAGTTTGTCGAGACCAACTAGAAGGTGATGCATGCATGTAAAATTTTTTAATATTGTTTATTGACTAAAATGTTTTGTTACTATATATTTGGATTGTTTTGAGAAGTAAGGATTTTTTTTAATTATAATGAACAGTGACATTCTTATACTTTATATACTTACTGTATGTATACTAGGTATATGTATAGTACTTATATAGGGTATGAGGGTGTTACAGTGTGAGTGAGGATTTTCTCCCCCAATCCCATGTGGAATGATTCTTGCGACTTCAGCACTGTTAGGCTCAGGCCTTAGAGAACTAGACCCTTAATTTTTGACCTAGTCCGATCCAACATATTTTAATTAGTCCAAAATAATTTTTGTGTTGTCCAATATATTTTAATTAGTCCAAAATAGTTTTTGTGGTATCTTGATTAATTTTAATATTTATTTTAGTAAAAAATGGTGAAGTCAATGAAAAATCAAAAATAATAAAAAATAACAAAAAAAAATCGGCGAAGAAAAAATCATAGCCGAAAATCAACGCGGGCGAAATAGCCCGCAGGCTAATTTGCCCGCCGGCGGTAGCTTTTTTGCCAGCACAATTTTTCCGCAGCAGTTTTTTTCGCCAGCAAAATTTTTTCGACGCAAATTTTTCGAAACCTAATACAATTAGGTTTTGGTTTTCTTTTCTTAATCAATATTATATTCCGTGAATAACTAGACTTAACCATAAAAAATCTTCTATAAATAAGACCAAAAATAACACAAAAGGGAGGAGAAATTGATCAAGAAATTGGATAGAAAAATCAAAATTTGGAGGAGAAAATTGAGACCGAAGTTGAGAAAGAAAACCTTGAATCAATATAATTTTTTGAGAGAGCAGAAAAACAATTCAAGCAATTCAAAGGCAGCAAAGCTTGTCTTTGACCTTGTTCATCCAAGAAGCAATTTTTGGTGCAACCTACGAATGATGGTTTGAAATCTTAATTTCTTTTTGTTTCTTACAGTAGCTTTGTTCTTTATTTAATTCATAGATTACATACTCAAAACTTCAATCTTTAAAGATGTAATAACTTGATTATTGTTTCCAAAAACCATAAGTGACTGCCTCTGTTTCTAGATACCTTTAAAAATTTTAATATGTTTCTTTGTTTTTCCAAAAAACCTTAAACCGTTATAAAACCCTAAAAATCATCCTTCTATTTTCCTAAAACCTCAAAAACCTAACTTATTCTTTCTGCCCCCAAAAACCTTAAATTGTCTCTTTCGTTTTTATAAACTTTAAATCGTTTTCTCTATTTTTAAAAAACCCTAAATTATTTTTTTCTGTTTCTTCATAATATTGAAACCCTAATCTACTTTCCAACTTTCCTAAAACCTTAAATTGTTCTTATTAATTCCCTCAAACCCTAATCTGTTTTCCAAAGTTTCAAAACCTTAAAACCATAAACTTCACTTTACAGTTTCTAAAAATCACATAAAGCTTTATAAAACTATAAATTGTTTTCTCAAACTCTAAAATTAAAATCCATTCTCCGAAACACTAAAAACCTTAATTCAACTTCTAAACTCAAAAAAAGTAAACCCTAACACCCTTAAAACATTAAACCCTAATTTTTCTAAACTTTAATCCTTTAAACCTTAAAATCTCATAAACCTAAAATTCAACACAGTAAGTAGCTAATAATCATAAACTTAATGTTTTAAAGTGTCCAAACCCTAGTTTCATGATTTCACTTCTCAAACACTAATTTAGTGAATCAAAGAACTTTACCAACTTTTTAAATTATAAAACTTTAATTCATGTCAATTCCTTAAAAGTTCACAGTAGCTAAGAATTACAAATCCTAAACCTATAAATTCCAAAAACACATGAAATAAAGAACCTTAAATGGAAACAGTAGCCCTAATTTGAATCTTTATTTGCCTTATTCAATTATATGTTTGATTATGCTTTGATTCATTTTATATGCTTTAATTTATTTAAGTTCAATGCATGGTTTATTTAATTTATCATGGATGGATGTTTACTTTCTATTGATATTTAATATCTTTGATGGATGATTTGTTTATTATGAATAGTTATTTACTTTTATTGTTTTATTTAGATTTTCAAATGTTGTAAGAGGTATGTTTCCACTTGGTGGGTACCTCATTAGTTAAATATCATGTAATTTAAATTGCTTTTCTATTTTAGAACCAATGAAAAGGGCATGTTTCTACCTTTCGTTTGGGTGTCCTGTTTAGGCATGAGATGTAAGGACATTTTTCCATCCTCGGATGGGTGTCCATTAATTTGTTTTGCTTGGACATTGTTTTGATTTTCAATATATCGATGCTTTATTTTAGTTATTGTGTGTAATATGGATAATATTGTTATATTTAAGAAATTTGTAATATTAAGACCATTAAAGGAGGTCGGTTCCAATGAACTGGGCGTTGTGGGGGTGCTGGGCCATTTCTCACCTTCCCCACACGTTCCCAACTTTCCGAACCCATTAGGGGGTTGGAGATTCCTTAGGAATCGAGTCATCCACCCCTTTCTTTTTTCCTAGCCCATCGGGGTGGCGAATCCATTTTCTCCGGACTTAGGTTCATGTACTCTAAGGCCCCGAGCCTAAACAGTGCCCAAGTCGCAAGAACCATTCCACCGGGAGTGGGGGCGAAAATCCCCGCTCACAATGGCGACTCCACTGGGGATAATAGAAGTTGATTCCATTGGTCTTTTTATTATTCTATTCTTTCTTATAATGATATTATCCATTGCATCATATTAGATTGCATCGTGTACGTGAGTTAGGACGCTCGTGTTACCTATGTTATGTTATGCAAGGGATACCATACTTTTACTCAAGGTATGTAGATCGAGCATGGCATAACCACTCATAGTCTCGTTCCGTTTGTTATATACTTGCTATGGGAACCTAAGCCTTTTTACTCAAAGACTAAAGCTCATGTAATTGGCCTAGTTACTTTCCTTAGGTTTTTACTCCAAATGCATGTTGTTTGACTGTGGTTAATTTATCTTGATTTAAATCATGGCTTATTTGTTTTGTTCTTATTCTAATATGACCTAAGTATATTGTAAGCTCAAAATAAATTTTTCTTTAAAGTCCAAAAGACCAAAGCTATTTTTAAAATTTTTTAAGATGGTCTGACATAAGATTTTTCTAAAATTCTTTTGCTCATGGCCCAAATACTGAGCCCAAAATCCATTTTTTCTAAGATCTTTTTACAATGGGCTTAGAAACAAAATTATTTTTATCCAACCTTTTCTTACAAATAGCTTGCAAATTATTTAGGTCAATTATGAAAATACCAAAAATCAATTGTGAGCCTAGTTTATACTAAGAATAAATTAACCATGGGCTTGTTTTTGGCATGAACCATTAGTTACTCTTTTCAAGTGAGAAATCTATTTATAATAAACCTCTTAATTTCATTTTAATCAAATATAGCATAAAAGCTACATTAGTTGGTTAAATGGATTAAAACCTAATTAATGGGAATTATTATTAATGAATTTCCATTTTCAAAAATATAACTATTGGTTTAAACGTCCGAGGGAAATATTCGAAAACAAGATACCCCATGTTGGTATTTTATTAACCATATTACCTAGGAAAAGAGACTCGCTATTCGTGTGTGGATGTTACAAGGTTGGAAGGAGCGTCCTAGTTATCTTTCTTTGTTAATTGTTTGTGCATACATGCATACATTTGTATCTCATATCATTGATCCTTTCTGGCTCACAGCCTTGGATTACGACAGTTCAAAAGCTTACAACAATTATGTAGCAACGACTCAATCACTTGCTCACCAAAAATAATGGATCCCGAACAAATTCAAAGAATGGTGGATGATGCCCTCAACGCCAAGATGGAAGAAATAAAAGAGGCCCTAGCTGAGACAATGAAGAACCAACTAGCTGCAATTTTAGGAAACAATGTTGAAGCATCTGCTAGCACCAAGAAAGTCAAGGGGAAGGCTAAAGTTGATGAAGTAGCTTTTGATGATGATAAGGTGATCATTGATGATGATGATTGGGCTCAATACTACCAAGATCTTCAAGACAAAAAGGAGCCGAAGGTTGTTGAGAAGGTAACTTTTGAAAAGACTGAAAATTCTGATGTTGAAAAGATGATCACAGATTTAGAAAAGAAATTTGAGAAGAAACTAAAGACTGAAGAGATGTCCAAGATTGACAAACTATTTGAGCTAGATGAAGAAGTTCTGTACAAGTTCAAGATGCCATCTTTTGTGAAGTTTAATGGAATCGAAAATCCTCATCTCCATGTGAAGTAGTATATCACTGCTATGCAGTCTGCCCGAGCTACTAAGGCTCAAACTCTAAGGTACTTTATGCTCTCATTGGACCCTGTTGTCCAAAATTGGTTCAATACCTTAGATGATGGAACATAAAAGAGTTGGGATCTGCTATACAAGGCCTTCATCCAACAATACAGATACAATGTTGAAATGGACGTTACCTTAGTGGAAGTTAAGTCCATTAGGCAAAGGCCAAATGAGAATTTTGTAGGCTATGTGAAGAGATGGAGAAACAAGGCTGCTTTGCTCAAGAAAAGGCCCGATGAATCCGATCAAATAAGGATGATTGTGAGAGGGGTCCTGCCCAATCTCCGTGAAAGAATGTCTCACACCCTTATAAGGGATTTCAAAGATCTTCTCCAAGCTGGTCTATAAATTGAAGAGTGGGAAAGGGAGAAGAATCACTTTTCAATAAAAAGGAATGAGAAAGGGAACTACCAGTTGGGCAATCAAAGCACACAAAAAGAAGTTAATGTTAATGCCACTAGTCAAGGAGGAATGAGGCAATTTTCAGAATTAGGGAAACCACTATCTTGGGTTCTCAATAAGCTACAAAAGAAGGGATTGTTACAACCCTTGACTCCTCGTCCTTTTCCTAATCCTCTTCCACCTAACTTGTATACTAATGCATTTTGCCAATTCCATCAAAGGCCTGGACACGAAACAAACAATTGTATAAAGTTGAGGCATGAGATCCAAAATTTAATTAATAATGGCAAGTTGCCTGAGCCAGACAAGCCCAATACCAAAGGTAATCCATTTCCATGGTTCAACAGGGTGCCACCACCAGCAATCTTCATGGTAGGAAAAAGATTAGAAGAGGATTTTGTTTTATCATCCTTTCAAGATGGGGATATTGAAGATGTGAAAGGAAAAGAGGCTTAAACTCAATAAACTTTCCTTAGCTTGAATGCTTCTTTTCAATTTTACTTTCTTTAATATTTAATTGGAACAATCATGTTTTTCAAAATTAAATTTGTTTGAATAAATTACTTTCATCAAAATTTTTGTTGGTCTTTTTTCATTTTGTTGATCAACCAATGAGGAATCTAGCTTGATATTCATGAATTAATGTATCTAGGCATCATGACTCGAATGACTTTACTAGATGAGGGAATTGCTCTATATCATTGAGTTGTGTATGCTTACTTAGAGAGGGCTCCTGCATAATTACCTTTGTCTAGGTCCTAGTCAGTCTTAGAACATGCTTTGACAAACTTTTGAGGTGAAATTGAACTCTACTTATTTAAGAGAGAAATTATCTAGGCATTGTTTGGTTAGCCAACAACTAGTATCCACCCAATTAAATATCAATCCCTAGTTGTCCCTTTGAGCCTTCATAAAATTTTAGCTTTCTTTTCATTGCCTTAAAAACCCCAATAATCTACCCTGAGCTGTTGTGATAATTTTGACAAGTCTTTATGATCTCTAAGATGAAGAGGTAAGAAGATCAAAGAAAGAAATGAATAGTGAAGACCATGAAGATAAATGAAGTTCTCAAGACCATAAGGGTAGTTGAAGTTCTCAAGACCATAAGGGTAGTTGATGTTTTCAAGACCATAAGGAAAGTTGATGTTCTCAAAACCATAAGGGTAGTTGAAGTTCACTTACTATCTCCAATATATCAAGACAACATCAACATTAGAGTAACAAATGATTTATCCCTGTTAAAGAAGATTTATATTACTCCACTCATCCATTATTGGAAGCCCAAGTCAATACAAACAAGACAACTCTATTTGAGCTAGAACAAAAAAAAAAAAGAGAGAGAGGAAAAATGAAGGAAAAGAAAAAAAAAGAAAAAAAAAAGAAGAAAGGAAAAAAAAAAGAAAAAAAGGAAAAGAAAAAAGAAATATAAAAAGAAAAAAAAAGAAAAAAAGGAAAAGTGAAAAAAAAAGGGAGAAAGAAAGTAATAAAACCTAAAAAGGCGGTTCAGAAAGCCAACTGAGTTCTCTTTTACCTAAACCAGCAAAAGGCTTCCATTGGTCCAAACCAACCAAAGATTCAATCAAAATTGGAGAAAAAGAAGAAAGACCATTCAGTTCTTGAAAGTTTTGTACTTGACAATCCTACAAGGAAGAAGGACAAAATGATAAAGTGCTCTAAGAAAGGGAAGAGTAAGAAAAATAAAGGAAAGAAAAGGGAGAATAAGAAAAGAAGCGAATTTGGGTATTAAACTTTTTACAAGGGCAAAGACTGTTCCAATCAAGATCCAGATTAATGCTAAGAAGACAGAAAGAATTTAGAGTCTAGCAAGATTGCTCCCAACTGCCTAAAGTTCAAACAAGAAATTTGTAGTGTGAAGGTTTGTCCATTGTGTCACATCAGCCCCAACTTACAAATAGCTTTCATTTTAACCCGTGTCCCTTATAGACCCCATTTCAAGCCTATCAAAGACCTGTTGATCTTTCTTGGTGGGTAGAGTCTATTAGTGGAGATATTTTGGATAAGCATGCATATGAGATAGACAATATTTAAACTCAATGAGACCTTTTGCCAAGTAATGTGTATGTGCCTATCTGAAGTGCAACAATTATTGCTTAAATAGAAATGTTTCCCGAGTTTAGTATGGTAACTAGGATTGTTATGTTATAGATATGTTAATTTGGAAAAATCAAGTCCTGAGGTACATTGACAGTAATTTGGCAAAGCCAACATTTGATTTCAAAATTAAAATTCAAAAAATCAAAAAAAATGTTTTGTCATACAAAGCCTTCAAAGGGAAATATGTTGAACCTCCAAAGGACACATTAGCAAAGGAAATGATTATTGGCAAGGTCATGAAGAAGCTATCAACTGACATGCCAAAATATTGTTCGAAATAGATGAATCCCTGACTCTGCTGCTTGGGGCCTCCATTATTCATGTTTTCAATATCTCAAAGATAAAAGTCATAAATGGGAAGCATTCTGTCATTCCAAATGCAAGATCTGAACGAGTATATGAAACGACCCAATAAGAACACTTCTGCTGAACACCTCGGTCCGTGAGTTGATGAAACCACTGTGAGTATTATTCATGCATATCTTGCATATATGAACATATCACATCGCACTTTCTTGTCTTGTATTGTTTATTCTTTATTAAGGTGAACAGCAAACACTTTGTGAAGTAAACAATCAAAAAAAGATGTCAAATCAAGGGGGCATAGAAAGCCCATTGCTTGAGAAAGTTCCAGTAATCTTGCAAAAAGAAGAAATAAGTGCTTGTGCGAAGAACTAGACAACAAAAACATCAATCAAAGCTTGCATGGAAAAAAATCTTTGGTTTGAGCCTACACAGGGGGCAAAGTTTCTCCTTTTCAATTTTTTAAGTTTATATACTAAACATTTTCAAACTCACTTGTAAATATTTCGCCACGTAGGGGGCAGGAGAGGATATAAGGTCTAATTAAAAATAGCTATTTTGCAAAAAGGAAGAACAAAAGAATGGAACATTAGAACTATCAAAAGAATGAAGATGCAAATGACAAAAGATCAGTTCAGCTAAAAGAGCTGAAGCCAGGGTAAAGACCCGACCTCCAATGGATAAAGATCCATGTTCCAAGGGTGAAGACCCGATCTCAAAAGATGAAGATCCATGTTTCAAGGGTAAAGACCCGATCTCAAAGGATGAAGATCAATTTTCAAGAGTGAAGACTTGATCTCAAAGGATGAAGTTCCATTTTCAAGGGTAAAGACCTGATCTCAAAGGATGAAGATCCATTTTCAAGGGTGAAGACCCGATATCAAAGGATGAAGATCCATTTTGAGGGTGAAGAACCACAATGCATAGAATAGCCGGAGCAATCAGACTTCTCAACTGAATAAAAGGTTTGTCAAACTCAGTCTCGGGTCCAAGCACCCAAAATTTAATTCATTCTCTGGTCTAAGTACCCAAATCAAATCAGTCTCGGGTCCAAGTATCCATTCTCGGGTCCAAGCACCGATTCTCAGGTCCAAGTACCTAAATCAAATTATTTTCGGGTCCAAGTACCCAAATCAAATCAATCTCGGATCCAAGTACCCAAATCCCCATCACCCATCAATGCACGGTGTTCTTTGACTCATCGTTACTCTAGACGGTGAAGATGTTGTTGACTGTGAACCAATATTAGGTTATTTACACCGAGGAATGGAAAAAATTGCGGAAAATCGAACAATTATACAATATTTGCCCTATGTAACACGTTGGGATTATTTGGCTACTATGTTCACCAAAGCAATAACAGTAAATGGTCCAGAACTGTTAGGAAATATTCAAGTACCTAAAAGAGCTGGATAATACCCAATCTCGGGTCCAAGCACCCAAAATTCAATTCATTCTCGGGTCCAAGCACCCAAATAAAATCAGTCTCGGATTCAAGTACCCATTGTAACACCCCCCATACTCTATATAAGTACTATACATATATCGATCATACATACAGTACGTATATAAAGTATAAGAATGTCACCTTTTGTTACAGATTAAAAACTTTTATCAGTGTTCCAAACAATAATATATATTTTAACTTATCAAAATACAACGTAATTAAATCTTACATGTATGCATCACCTTCTAGTTGGTCTCAGAACACTCTTACCTTACTCGTGGCATACCGATTGACTTTAGATCTATCACCTACTAACCTGCGCGATTAAACAACCACGCTAAGCCAGAGAGCTTAGTAATACCAATAAATATAATTAACATACATTTTAGGAAATCATGTTCACATATTAATTCCATATATCATTATTTTCTTATCATGTTTTCCTGTTCCAATAACACCTTCCATCTATACATGGATTCCTATTAATCTCTTCATTATATCCATGTATTCATATATTATTGATTCAAACCACAGTTCCATGTCTTATTAGAATATTCATAAAATAATACTAACAATGTCCACATTCATTTTATACATCGTAATGTATTTACACATCTCATCATTCACATAATCTTATTTCAAGCCACCTTCACTTTCATTGATTTACTTATATATATCAAAATCCTTTCATTCCATAATTATCATCATATATCTCATAACATTATCTCTTATTGCATAATTTACATTTAAATAAAGATGAGCATAAGTCTCATTATTCATTCATTGCACATTTCATGAATCATATTTAAATAAAGAGACAAACATGGGCCCAAAAGACACCAATATGTCATTCAACTTTCAGAGTTAATATTTTGGTTTAATTATCTCATTAATCATTATCATTATCCCAACTAGGCTTCAAGGATTAGGTTCAACCAAGCTTCAAGGGGAACAAAGCATGCTAAGTATCAACCCAACTTGGCTTCAAGAACCAACCCAACCTAGCTTCAAGGGTTGTAACATCTCAATTAGGCTTCAAGGACTAGATCCAACCAAGCTTCAAGAGGAGTAAAACATGTTAAACTTCTACCCAACTTGGCTTCAAGGATCAAGCCCAACCTAACTTCAAGAGATTGTTACTATAGGCATGCCACCAACAACAAACTCTGAAAATGGAATTACACATTAGCCACACAATTCATTTATTATTTCATTATCAATTCTCATCATCATCTAGGCAAACATGCCCCACTTATTTCAATTGAATCATCATAGCCAATCACAATGGCTTCACATCTCATTTGAATCATCATAGCCAATCACAATGGCTTCACATCTTATTATATCTCAATTCACATTACAACAATTCATCATTCAAGTATACATAATCAATTTCATTGAACATATAGACAACATGTCCATTTATTTCATTTCAATCATTATTACCAATCATAATGACATCACATTTCATCATTTCTCAAGACACATTAATACAATTCATCATTAAAATATTTATCATAACAAATTGCATTGCACATACCTTATTGAATGATCATCATAGCTTTCACACTATACAAATAACATTAGTCACATTGTATTAACAATATAGTAAATTACTTAACACATTTATACTAAATGTGTTAAGTCTCAAAATCATATAAAAGAATGCATCCATGTAAATTTGTACTCACCTCAAGAACTACTCCCATCAATCTATACATTTCCTCTTCCAAGAATTCTCAACATTTAGGTTAATGCAACACAATCTCTTCAAAACCTAATCCAAAGATAATTACACACATAAGAAAATAAGAATGATAACTAACTAGAGCAAACTCTACACATGACACGCTCACCAACACGGGCGTGTCCCTGATCGTGCCCTAAACCACCCATACAGAAGCTTTTACACGCTTAGTAACACGGGCGTGTTAATGAACGTGTCACTCATTCTGCCTTTTAGAAACATTGACACGCCCAACAACACGGGCGTGTTCATGGCCGTGTCAATTACTTTTCTCACAGTAGCTATGACACGCTCAGTAACATGGTCGTGTTAATGGTCGTGTCGCAAACATCAAACTCAGTACCATTGACACGCCCAACATCGTGGTCGTGTCAGCCAAAAATCATGAATTCGAACTCTCATCCATGAAAACACAAACACTTCAAAACTCATACTTCATCACCCTTAATCAACATCTTGGTTATATTCATCAATTACCTATCAATTTAACACTTATATCACTTCAGTATATCATAATAATAATCATTATATACACCACCATATATCAACTACTCAATTTTCCCCAATTCATTCATATGAAACCCTTACTCAACAATTTCAACAATTCATCATCATTCTCACAATTAACCATATTATCTCACAATTAACCATATTATCATCATCTAAATACCAATTCCACACACATATATACTTCAATCTTTCATTATCATCATCATCACACACCAATCATATCAAATCCAAACTCAAACAATAGAAATCAATACAAGGAAATGAATACTTACTTGAATATTATGTCAAATCTTCAATAACCATCTTCAATTCTCTCAAAACCCATAAGAATTTGGTGTATATGTACACCTCTCTTTCTCTCTATCCCTCTTTCTCTTTCTCTCTCTCTCGTCCAAGAAGAAGAAGAAGATGAAGAAGAAGAAAAGAAGATATTTTCTTCTTTTTCTCATGCTTATCATATATATATATATATATATATATATTATATATATTAATAATTAAATACCTTAAAATCTTCACCATACACTTGTCACTCTTTGACTTTCTTTCCTCTTTTTCTTTTATTATTATTAATTACTATTATTAATTAATTAAGCTTACTTTCCCACACCACTTTATACCTCATGTATATGTGATGTATATGTTGGTATATGTATATTTCTTATATTTCACTTTTATATTCCCATATATTTTTCCAAATACCATATATACATATTATCCTTACATATTTTACCAACATATCTTCTCACAGCTACTACTCCAATGTACAAAAAAAATCGGGGTATTAAATTAATTCGTTGCTCTTCTTTTGATTTTCAATAGACATTCACACTAAATCCGTATACAACAATAATTACTCCAAACTTTTAGGGTGTATTTTGGGATATTACAATTCTCTCCCCCTTAAATAATTTCGTCCCCGAAATTATCTAGTACAATAGCAATCCATTCTTAACATAATACTATCTTAACTTCCATATGAAGTTAAGTATATTCTTAAGTTATAATATCATCAAATCATATAACTTTTACTCTCCCCCTTAGAGTCAATCATCTTCTCTAACTTCCATAACTCATCATGCTATATGTTTATATATCTTATTACTTCCTCAAGAAAGTAATCAAGATAGTTTCTCACATTCCCAATGAAATTACCTTTAGACAAAAATCAGATCATCTTATAATATACTTATATTTCGTCTAATCATTATCTTCAAGATATGTTATTACTTCCTCTCTTTATAATTACTCTTTTAATTTAACCCTACAAATCATTGAGTTAAATCTTAATATTGATTATCCCATCCTTACAATCATTTCCAATATAGACATTTACCAAACTTTAATTAATAACAATATTCCTTATTTTTCATACATTCAATTCCTTCTTTAATATGTTTTTCATTTAACATACATAGTAATCCAATACCTTTCAACTTATTTATAAATAATCAATCTTTTCCCTTTTATCATTATTTACAACTAATATAACTCCATTCATTCTTTTCCATTCACATTTTAGAATTCTACATCATATACATATCATTTAAATTTTTATACTATAAATACAACTTTACATATTAAATCTCAACAGTAGTTTGCAATCTTAGCGAAATCTAGATCAATCAATCTATCTGTCACAATATCTTCATATTTCAATCTTGTTCAATTCACACCAACTGTTAATTTATTTAAACTTATCATTAAATTTCACAACATTCATATGACCTAATTCCATTAGGTCAAGTTTATATTCAAATTCTAATTTCTTCAGTTCCATATTCAGTCAAATTATCATGATAACAAATCACTCTTAATTGTCCTTTTATATACATATGATTTATTTTCTATTATCTTAATATAAATTCCACCAATTCTCAAGATAATCTTATATTATATTAACTGTCTATAGTTTATTCACTTAAACCTTAAACCCATTCACTTATTCACTTTATACCATAAACATATTCAGTATAACTTTCAGTCACATTTTGTAATTCCTCCCTTTTTAATATCTCCTCACATATCATACCATTACTATACTTATAATAATTACCTTTTTATCCCATTATCCATACCTCAAAACATTTTACATTTCTCTTCTTTCCTTACTTTTCATAATTATAACCAGATTTCTAACATAACATGATGAAGTATAACTTTACCAGTCATAACTCTTGAACATGCTTTCTAAAAACATAATTATCAATCTCATCAAATGTTTGCTATAATCATATTATCTCAAGTCCCAAATCTATGGATAACAAAACTAATCAACCAAAATATACTAAACAAATCATAGGATTATAAAAGATTAAGGGTCATGTTTGAAACTTATAAATCCATGTGGTTCCTCTATTATTCTGTTTCCAACCTTTCCAATTACAAAACTAAATTAGATCACAAGAATTTAATATTCATTCTTTAAACTTCTGCTATATCAGAAGTTAACACATTCCAACTCCGTTTCAAACCAATTTGCACTCGATTATATGATCTTCATCAACTTAATTCACGTTTCAATAATATTACTATGAACATTTCTTACTATATACATATTCAATCATATGCAGTTCTTACACCATTTCTATTTGTCACTCCATTTCTAATCCATTCACAATCTCTTATAATATACAAATACATAGAACTTTTCATATGTGAATACTTTGGAATTCTAAATATCATATGATCATCAAATTCAATAATCATCATAACAATTTCACTGACTAATATTACAAGAGTCTATTCTTACTCTCAATTCCGTCATATAATTTATCTAATTTACTTAAGTCATGACCTAATCTTTCTTAGGTTCATTAATACATGCAATATTATTCTCCATATCACTCGTCCAATAGTTATACCACATACACATTCATAGGTCACTTTCATAATGTGATTCACATTTCTTACATATCATAATTTCATTCATATAGAAAAATTCAGCTCACACATCCTATACATGTATACACTTAATTATATGCTCTTATTTTATTTTCCTTTTTCATACATTCCATACAAATTTAATGTTTATCACTTTCCTTTGAACACTATCATTTTCATTCCTTCAATATGATGTAAAGTATTTATCATCATAACAAATAGATATATATATATTCTAACCATAATAACACTTCACATACATCTTAGTCACAATCCTAATGTGACATCTCTTTCACTTTTGTCTTTAAAAGCATTTAATATACCTTCACATCCACTTTTACCCTTTCTACTCAAATAACTTAAAATAACTCATTTTCACTTGCTTACTCACTTTCTTTTGACTTTAAAACAAATTCTCATACTATCAATCACATTACTCAATTCATAATACTTTCATGTGCAATATTATTCATTTCACATAGCTCATGTATTGAATATACATTAAACCATCAATATCCAAATAATCTTTATCAAATTCCACTAAAACTTTAACTTTTCAACTTACCACTTCACTTAAACTTCAATTTGCCAAACTCATCTTTTCTTAATATCAACTTTAAAAACATTATATATATATCACAAAGCAACATCAAAACATATAACTTTCACAATTCTTAAGCTCATTTCAGAAATCCAAATATCACATATTATCACCATTACCATGAGTTTTCACAATATTCAAACATCTCACATTTCTAACATTGAAATCACAATGTTTGCAAATAAAAAAAAACAATACAAACTATTCCAATTTATCTTCTTACTTAACCAATATCATCTCTTTTTCTTTTAAACAAAACCTTAGCTTTATATACCCCAACTTTAAATAATCACACTTTGTCTATACTAATCAACTCATTCAATATTCCACCATACTCTCTTCCTTTAAATAACATATCTTTCCATATTAACAATCCCACAATATTTCCTCTTTCTAACAAACCAAACATAAGCTTTGTTATAAAGAGATTCAAAGTATAGAGGAAAGAGTACATACTCTAATCTTGATTTTATTTTTAACTCATTTTCAACTTTATTCTCCTTTTCATTTCTTTATTTTACAATCACTTTTCAATAGTCAATACTTCAAAATTTACTTTCATATAAAATCTCATTTACACACTATCATCCATCTCATGTAATTCAAATACATCACAAATCACATAATGCCACGTTCGAGACCAACCTAGGTGTTAATGCATATGCATGTATTACAAATTTCATTTCAAAACTTTTCCTTTTTAATTCTATTTAAGCTTTTCAAAACTTTTTCTTTTTAATTTCACTTAGGCCGAGAATCTCGAACCTAAGCTCTGATACCAAAATAATTGTAACACCCCCATACTCTATATAAGTACTATACATATATCGATCATACATACAGTACGTATATAAAGTATAAGAATGTCACCTTTTGTTACAGATTAAAAACTTTTATCAGTGTTCCAAACAATAATATATATTTTAACTTATCAAAATACAACGTAATTAAATCTTACATGTATGCATCACCTTCTAGTTGGTCTCAGAACACTCTTACCTTACTCGTGGCATACCGATTGACTTTAGATCTATCACCTACTAACCTGCGCGATTAAACAACCACGCTAAGCCAGAGAGCTTAGTAATACCAATAAATATAATTAACATACATTTTAGGAAATCATGTTCACATATTAATTCCATATATCATTATTTTCTTATCATGTTTTCCTGTTCCAATAACACCTTCCATCTATACATGGATTCCTATTAATCTCTTCATTATATCCATGTATTCATATATTATTGATTCAAACCACAGTTCCATGTCTTATTAGAATATTCATAAAATAATACTAACAATGTCCACATTCATTTTATACATCGTAATGTATTTACACATCTCATCATTCACATAATCTTATTTCAAGCCACCTTCACTTTCATTGATTTACTTATATATATTAAAATCCTTTCATTCCATAATTATCATCATATATCTCATAACATTATCTCTTATTGCATAATTTACATTTAAATAAAGATGAGCATAAGTCTCATTATTCATTCATTGCACATTTCATGAATCATATTTAAATAAAGAGACAAACATGGGCCCAAAAGACACCAATATGTCATTCAACTTTCAGAGTTAATATTTTGGTTTAATTATCTCATTAATCATTATCATTATCCCAACTAGGCTTCAAGGATTAGGTTCAACCAAGCTTCAAGGGGAACAAAGCATGCTAAGTATCAACCCAACTTGGCTTCAAGAACCAACCCAACCTAGCTTCAAGGGTTGTAACATCTCAATTAGGCTTCAAGGACTAGATCCAACCAAGCTTCAAGAGGAGTAAAACATGTTAAACTTCTACCCAACTTGGCTTCAAGGATCAAGCCCAACCTAACTTCAAGAGATTGTTACTATAGGCATGCCACCAACAACAAACTCTGAAAATGGAATTACACATTAGCCACACAATTCATTTATTATTTCATTATCAATTCTCATCATCATCTAGGCAAACATGCCCCACTTATTTCAATTGAATCATCATAGCCAATCACAATGGCTTCACATCTCATTTGAATCATCATAGCCAATCACAATGGCTTCACATCTTATTATATCTCAATTCACATTACAACAATTCATCATTCAAGTATACATAATCAATTTCATTGAACATATAGACAACATGTCCATTTATTTCATTTCAATCATTATTACCAATCATAATGACATCACATTTCATCATTTCTCAAGACACATTAATACAATTCATCATTAAAATATTTATCATAACAAATTGCATTGCACATACCTTATTGAATGATCATCATAGCTTTCACACTATACAAATAACATTAGTCACATTGTATTAACAATATAGTAAATTACTTAACACATTTATACTAAATGTGTTAAGTCTCAAAATCATATAAAAGAATGCATCCATGTAAATTTGTACTCACCTCAAGAACTACTCCCATCAATCTATACATTTCCTCTTCCAAGAATTCTCAACATTTAGGTTAATGCAACACAATCTCTTCAAAACCTAATCCAAAGATAATTACACACATAAGAAAATAAGAATGATAACTAACTAGAGCAAACTCTACACATGACACGCTCACCAACACGGGCGTGTCCCTGATCGTGCCCTAAACCACCCATACAGAAGCTTTTACACGCTTAGTAACACGGGCGTGTTAATGAACGTGTCACTCATTCTACCTTTTAGAAACATTGACACGCCCAACAACACGGGCATGTTCATGGCTGTGTCAATTACTTTTCTCACAGTAGCTATGACACGCTCAGTAACATGGCCGTGTTAATGGTCGTGTCGCAAACATCAAACTCAGTACCATTGAAACGCCCAACATCGTGGTCGTGTCAGCCAAAAATCATGAATTCGAACTCTCATCCATGAAAACACAAACACTTCAAAACTCATACTTCATCACCCTTAATCAACATCTTGGTTATATTCATCAATTACCTATCAATTTAACACTTATATCACTTCAATATATCATAATAATAATCATTATATACACCACCATATATCAACTACTCAATTTTCCCCAATTCATTCATATGAAACCCTTACTCAACAATTTCAACAATTCATCATCATTCTCACAATTAACCATATTATCTCACAATTAACCATATTATCATCATCTAAATAGCAATTCCACACACATATATACTTCAATCTTTCATTATCATCATCATCACACACCAATCATATCAAATCCAAACTCAAACAATAGAAATCAATACAAGGAAATGAATACTTACTTGAATATTATGTCAAATCTTCAATAACCATCTTCAATTCTCTCAAAACCCATAAGAATTTGGTGTATATGTAGATAAAATCACCTCTCTTTCTCTCTATCCCTCTTTCTCTTTCTCTCTCTCTCGTCCAAGAAGAAGAAGAAGATGAAGAAGAAGAAAAGAAGATATTTTCTTCTTTTTCTCATGCTTATCATATATATATATATTATATATATTAATAATTAAATACCTTAAAATCTTCACCATACACTTGTCACTCTTTGACTTTCTTTCCTCTTTTTCTTTTATTATTATTAATTACTATTATTAATTAATTAAGCTTACTTTCCCACACCACTTTATACCTCATGTATATGTGATGTATATGTTGGTATATGTATATTTCTTATATTTCACTTTTATATTCCCATATATTTTTCCAAATACCATATATACATATTATCCTTACATATTTTACCAACATATCTTCTCACAGCTACTACTCCAATGTACAAAAAAAATCGGGGTATTAAATTAATTCGTTGCTCTTCTTTTGATTTTCAATAGACATTCACACTAAATCCGTATACAACAATAATTACTCCAAACTTTTAGGGTGTATTTTGGGATATTACACCCATTCTCGGGTCCAAGCACCCATTCTCGTGTCTAAGTACCCAAATCAATTCAAGCTCGGGTCCAAGTACCCAATCTTGGGTCCAAGTACCCAAATCAATTCAAGCTCGGGTCCAAGTACCCAATCTTGGGTCCAAGTACCCAAATAAATTCAAGCTCAGGTCCAAGTACCCCATCTCGGGTCCAAGCACCCATTCTTAGTCCAAGTACCCAAATAAATTCAAGCTCGGGTCCAAGTACCCAATCTTGGGTCCAAGCACCCATTCTCGGGTCCAAGTATCCAAACCAAATTCAATCCAATTTCGGGTCCAAGTACCAAAATCCAATTCAAGCTCGGGTCCAAGTACCCAAATCAAATTCATCTCGGGTCCAAGTACCCAAATCAATTCAAGCTCAGGTCCAAGTACCCAAAATCAGGTCTAAGTACCCAAATCAAATCAATCTCGGGTCCAAGTACCCAATCCTGGGTCCAAGCACCCAAATTTAATCTAATTTCGGGTCCAAGTACCCAAATCAAATTCATTCTAGGGTCCAAGTACCCAATCTCGGCTCCAAGTACGCAAATCAAATCAATCTCGGGTCCAAGTATCCAATCTCAGGTCTAAGTACCAAATCCCGGGTCCA
Organism: Garcia nutans; assembly: GCA_947685225.1. Taxonomy (NCBI): domain Eukaryota; kingdom Viridiplantae; phylum Streptophyta; class Magnoliopsida; order Malpighiales; family Euphorbiaceae; genus Garcia; species Garcia nutans. The sequence continues at coordinate 36,541,647 of CANTUV010000013.1, forward strand.
AGTACCCAAATAAAATTCAATCTCAGGTCCAAGTACCCAAATCAAATTCAATCTCGGGTCCAAGTACCCAATCTCGAGTCTAAATACCCAATCTTGGGTCCAAGTACCCAAATTCAATCCAATTTCGGTTCCAAGTACCCAAATCCAATTCAAGCTCGGAACCAAGTATCCAAACCAAATTCATTCTAGGGTCCAAGTACCCAATCTCGGGTCCAAGAACCCAATCTCGGGTCTAAGTACCCAAATCAAATTCAATCTTGGGTTTAAGTACCCAATCTCAGGTCTAAATACCCAATCTCGGGTCCAAGTACCCAAATTCAATCCAATCTCGGGTCTAAGTACCTGAATCAAGTTCAGTCTAGGGTCCAAGTACCCAAAACAAATTCAAATAACCATCTCATCCAAAATTGAGTCTTTTTGCTTTTCACTCTCTAAAGTCTCAGATCGTTCAAGCCCGCAAACTGTAGACCCTTAATTTTTGACCTAGTTCGATCCAATATATTTTAATTAGTCCAAAATAATTTTTGTGTTGTCCAATATATTTTAATTAGTCCAAAATAGTTTTTGTGATATCTTGATTAATTTTAATATTTATTTTAGTAAAAAATGGTGAAGTGAATAAAAAATAAAAAATAAAAAATAATAAAAAATAATAATAAAAAATCGGCGACGAAAAAATCATTGTCGAAAGTCAAAACGGGCCCGTGGGCATTTCGCCTATAGGAGTTTCCTGTAAGCAAAATGGCCCAGGCCATTTCGCCCGCAGGCCAATATTCCCGCAGGTTGCGGCAGCTTTTTTGCCAGCTCAATATTTCCGCAGCAGTTTTTTTTTGCCAGTGAAATTTTTTCGACGTAAATTTTTCGAAACCTAATACAATTAGGTTTCATTTTCCTTTTCATAATCAATGTTATATTCCGTGAATAACTAGACTTAACCATAAAAAATCTTCTATAAATAAGACCAAAAATAACACAAAAGGGAGGAGAAATTGATCAAGAAATTGGATCAAAAAATCAAAATTTGGAGGAGAAAATTGAGACCGAAGTTGAGAAGGAAAACCTTGAATCAATATGATTTTTTGAGAGAGGAAAAAAACAATTCGAAGGCAGTAAAGCTTGTCTTTGACCTTGTTCATCCAAGAAGCAAATTTTGGTGTAACCTACGAACGAAGGTTTGAAATCTTAATTTCTTTTTGTTTCTTACAGTAGCTTTGTTCTTTATTTAATTCATAGATTACATACTCAAAACTTCAATCTTTGAAGATGTAATAACTTAATTATTGTTTCCAAAAACCTTAAGTGACTGCCTCTGTTTCTGGATACCTTTAAAAATTTTAATCCATTTCTTTGTTTTTCCAAAAAACCTTAAATCGTTATAAAACCCTAAAAATCATCCTTCTATTTCCCTAAAACCTCAAAAACCTAACTTATTCTTTCTGCCCCCAAAAACCTTAAATTGTCTCTTTTGTTTTTATAAACTTTAAATCGTTTTCTCTATTTTCAATATTTTTTCTATTTCTTCATAATATTAAAACTCTAATCTACTTTCCAACTTTCCAAAACCTTAAATCATTCTTATTAATTCCCCAAAACCCTAATCTGTTTTCCAAAGTTTCAAAACCTTAAGACCATAAACTTCACTTTACAGTTTCTAAAAATCACATAAAGCTTTATAAAACTATAAATTATTTTCTCAAACTCTAAAATTAAAATCCATTCTCCGAAACACTAAAAACCCTAATTCAACTTCTAAACTCAAAAAAAGTAAACCCTAACTCCCTTAAAACCTAAAACCCTAATTTTTCTAAACTTTAATCCTTTAAACCTTAAAATCTCATAAACCTAAAATTCAACAGAGTAAGTAGCTAATAATCATAAACTTAATGTTTTAAAGTGTCCAAACCCTAGTTTCATGATTTCACTTCTCAAACACTAATTTAGTGAATCAAAGAACTTTACCAACTTTTTAAATTATAAAACTTTAATTCATGTCAATTCTTTAAAAGTTCACAGTAGCTAATAATTACAAATCCTAAACCTATAAATTCCAAAAACACATGAAATAAAGAACCTTAACTGGAAAGAGTAGCCCTAATTTGAATCTTTATTTGCCTTATTCAATTCTATATTTGATTATGCTTTGATTCATTTTATATGCTTTAATTTATTTAAGTTCAATGCTTGGTTTATTTAATTTATCATGGATGGATGTTTACTTTCTATTGATATTTAATATCTTTGATGGATGATTTATTTATTATGAATGGTTATTTACTTTTATTTTTTTATTTAGATTTCCAAATGCTGTAAGAGGTATGTTTCCACTTGGTGGGTACCTCATTAGTTAAATATCATGTAATTTAAATTACTTTCTATTTTAGAACCAATGTAAAGGGCATGTTTCTTCCTTTCGGTGGGTGTCCTATTTAAGCATGGGATGTAAGGACATGTTTCCATCCTCGGATGGGTTTCCATTAATTTGTTTTGCTTGGACATTGTTTTGATTTTCAATATATCGATGCTTTATTTTAATTATTGTGTGTAATATGGATAATATTGTTATATTTAAGAATTTTATAATATTAAGACCTGTAAAGGAGGCCGGTTCCAATGAATCGGGCATTGTGGGGGTGCTGGGCCATTTCTCGCCTTCCCCATACGTACCCAACTTTTCGAACCCATTAGGGGGTTGGGGATTCCTTAGGAATCGAGTCATCCACCCCTTTCTTTTTTCTCGGCCCATCTGGGTGGTGACTCCATTTTTTTTGGACTTAGGTCCGTGTTCTCTAAGGCCCCGAGCCTAAACAGTACCGAAGTCGCAAGAAACATTCCACTGGGAGTTGGGGCAAAAATCCCCACTCACACTAGAGAAAATTGAGTCGTCACCCAGACAGGCCAGCAAAAGGAAAGAGATGGATGACTCGATTCCTGATAAATCCTCAACCCCTTATTGGGTTCGAAAAGTTGGGTATGCATGGGGAAGGTGAGAATGTCCTAGTTCCCCACAGCACCCTATTCATTGGAAATAGCCTCCTTTTCAGGTCTTAATATTATAAAATTCTTAATTATAATGATATTATCCATACGACACGCAATCATAAGAATAAATAATCACTTTATTAAAATCACAATGAGCTAAAAAAAAATGAATAGACACCCATCCATGGATGGAAACATGCCTTTACAATTGTTTAATGTCCAAAAGAAAACAAATAAAATAGCATACCTATTAATTGGAGGAAACATATACTTTACATTGATCAAAAACTTAAAATAAATTAATTTACATGAAGATTAACAAATGAGGTACCCACAATATGGAAACATACCTCTTACAATTCCTTGAAACTAAAAATAAATCAATGAACAAACATTCAAGCATTCATTATAAAATCAAATAAAAATAAATCACCCAACAACATGTACAATAAGAGTGAATCCAAACTTAAGTAAAGCAATAGATATATAAATATAGGGTTTACACTTTAATTAGGGTTTCTTCAATAAAATTAGGGTTTAGAGGGTTTAGATTTAAATACTAAGAATTTAGGGTTTAGATTTAAAAAATAGGGTTTGATTTAGGAAGCTGACATTTTATACTTATTTTTTTTGAAAAGGATTAAGCTACAAAACAAATTAAAAAAACTAGATAAATTAGGATTTATGGTTTGTGAGAATTCGGGTTTTAAAAAATTGAGAGAACATATTAGGGTTTGATTTCTGGATACTAGGGTTTTATAGTTTTTAGGGTTAAAATGAATTAGGGTTTAGGAAATATTTTTGCTACTTAAGAAGCTTTCAAATTATTTTGACAATTGATTTTTAGTAAATATTTATATAGAATGGAGCTACTAGATATTTTTAAACTAAATCAACATCAATTGAATGGAAACAAGTTACTGTAACTAAAAGGTTACTAGATGTATAAGGCATTGTGTGAATAATTCCAATACTATGGTGATTTAATGGAACAAGTTATTGATCATGCAAATAATAAAAGAAACCACTTATTCTTACTATATATGAGTATATAAACTAAAAACAAAAGAATGAACTTTAAACAAATATGTTTTGATAGATCAAATAATAAATTAACTCACTGTGAATTTAAATGAATGAAGTTAGAAAAACACATCTCCATTTTTAAATTCCACCAATAACTAAATGTTGATACGAAGTCTTTGCTTGCACCAGCCTTGCTTGTTGGTTGAATGAAATAAAGATAGTAGTGAGCCACTACCTTGATTGTTTTCCTAGTTTTATCTTCTGTTAGGTCATTTTTTGATAATTCTTCTCATGTTTCTTTTGCTGTTAGGGTTTTATTTTATATTGCTCCTCCTTCCTAAAGTTAAAAGTCTCCAAAGTCCCTAGCCTCCAAAAGTCTCTTCTTTCATCTTTAAGTGTTTATTTATAGGCAACTAATAAAAAAACCTAGTCATTATTGGTTAAGGAAATATTTAAAAAGGTTTGAATTAAATTACGTTTTGGCAAAATTTGCAAGGCCAATTACACGCGCGCACGGGCTATGAGGGCCATGGGTGCAGGCTGCAAGCATGGGCAGTTGCATGCGTGGGATGATGGCACAAGCCAAATCACCATAGGCCTTGGCCTATGGCAAATTTGCTTGCCAATTCGTGCAGGCAGGCCGGCCGCATGTCTCTTGCCAATTGATCCATTATTTTTATTATTTATTATTTTCATTATTATTATTATTAAAAATTATATTTCTATAAAGTAAACATTTATATTTTCTTTTTCCCTTTTTCATTTTTTATATTATTAAAATAAATCTTATATTATTATTTGTTGAGATTTTAATATTTTGCCAGACTACATTTTAGTTTGTAAAATTACTCCGGACTATTTTACATCGTTAGACTTGACTTAATCACCTTTTAAATAGCATAGAACTAGACCTGGTCAGAAAATAAGGGTCTACTGGGACTTCAGTAGAAGAGAGTGAAAAGCAACATAACTTTGAGCCGATTTTGGATGAGGATGGGTTCTCGACGCGAGGTAGATTGGGTTCTGGACCAGAAATGAGTTTTGAACTTGAAAAAGTTTTGGGTTCTGGACCGAGAATGGTTGGGTTCTGGACCCAAAATGAGTTCTAGACTCGAAAAAGATTTGGGTTCTAGACCCGGGGTGAGTTTTGGACTAAAAAATGATTTGGGTTCTTTACCCAGAATTAGTTCTTGACTCGAAAATGATTTTGGTTCTAGACTCGAGGTTGGTTCTAGACTTAAAAATGATTTGGGTTCTGGGCTCGAAGTGAGTTTGGATTCTTAACCCTAAACTAGTCTTGGGTTCTCGACCCTAGACTAGATTGGGTCTCAACTCAAAATTGGACTTTGGGTTCTCTAACCGAAACTAGATTTAACTGACCTTTTATCAGTTGAAAATTATGGCTTTCTTCTAACAGCCTGTTCCATTCTTTAATGGATTGTGGGTCTTTACCCTACAAAATGGGATCTTTATCCATCGGAGATTGGGCCTTTACCCTTCAAAAATGGATCTTTATCCTTTGGAGATCGAGTCTTTACCCTTCAAAAAAAGGATCATTATCCTTTGGAGATCTGGTCTTTACTCTTCAAAAATGGATCTTTATCCTTTGGAGATTGGGTTTTTACCCTTCAAAAATAGATCTTTATCCTTTGGAGATCGGGTCTTTACCCTTCAAAAATGGATCTTTATCCTTTAGAGATTGGGTCTTTACCCTTTAAAAATGGATCTTTATCTTTTGGAGGTTGGGTCTTATTTTGGCTTCAGCTCTTCTAGCTGGGCTGATCTCTTGTCTTTTGCACCTTTATTCATTTGAGAGTTCTAATTTTCTTCTTGTTCCATTCTTTTACGATCTTTTGCAAAAACTTCAGCTATTTTTTAGCTAGTCCTCATATCCTTTCTTTGCCCCGTGCGTGGTAAAATATTGAAAGTGAGTCTGAAAATATTTTGTACATGTATATAATTTAAAATTGAAAAGAGGAAGTTTTTCTCCCTGTGTAGGCTCAAGCCAATGATTTTTTCTTATGCAGGCTCTGACTGATATTTGTGTATTGTCTGGTTCCTTGCATGAGTATGCATCTCCATTTTTGTAAAGTGACTAGATCTTTCTCAAGCAATGGGCCTTTCATGCCCCCTGATGCTATATCTGCTTCTCATTATTTGCTTCCTATAGTATTGTTGTTTACCTTAACAAAGAGTAGGAACACAAGATAAAAATGTAGTGTGATATGCTTATGTACACATGATATGCATGGATGATACTTACAGTTATTCTATTTACTCACTGTCTGAGGTGATCAGCTGAAGTGCTCTCACAGATTCCTTCTAGATGCTTATTCAGATCTTGTAATATCCTCATTTATGCCCTAGAAGTTTTGCATATTGTTGTTGTTGTTGTTATACTAATTGGATTGAATGTTTATATTGTGCTAAGAAAAGAATTGGGAGGAGAATGCTTGTGTGTTTGTGTTTTGGAAAGAAAATAGGGTTTAGAGAGAATGGTATATGTTGTGTATATGATAATATATATAACATATAAATGGGTCAAAGGGAGAGTCAAGGTGTTGGTTAGTGGAAGAAGATATTTTTGTGTTGAGTGTGTAATTACATATATGAGCTTATATAAGACAAAAGGTTAGTTTTATGTTTGAGGGCATTTTGGTAATTGCTTGGATTAAATCACTTGGTGGAGATTAAAAGCAAAATTGACTTTGCTTCTTCATCATTTTCTTCTCTCTTTCATGAAGTGGCCGGCTCCTCCATTGACAAAGGGAAGCAAGTGGTGAAGAGAGGTTCTTGATGAGTTGAGTTCAAAATTGAAGGAAGATTAAGTGTTCAAGTGTTGATTCAAGAAGTTTTTGACTAAGGTAAGATCTTTCCTTTGATTTCTTTATTCTTTTGAAGTGAATTAGGGTTTGTTGGTTTGATGATAAGATGTGGTGGTGATGTGTTTTCAAGTGTTAATTTGGTTTTAAGTTAAGAGTTTGAATAGGTGTTGATGTTGGAAGTGGTGGATGTTGATTTTGGATGAAGGAGAAAGAGATTGGTTTTAGGGTTTTAAAAATGGGTTGTGTTTAAATTTAGTATGGATGTTTTGTGAAGTGTTTATTGTGATGAATTTGTGTTTAGAACATTGTTTTCATTCATTTGAACTATGTTATATTGTGTATGATGAGTTTGTGATGTGCATAAGGTGTTAAAATGCATTTAGAAGAGTGTTGGTTTTTGGTTAGGGTTGTTTATGAGTGACACGTCCAAAACCAAAGAAGAGACATGGCCAAGACTTGATGTTTTGGAGAGACACGGCCAAGTCCATGGAATCTTGGCCGTGTGTGTGTGATTTTGGAGAGGACACGGCCGTGTCTCATGCAAGTGTCTGCTACTGCCAACTTGTTTTGGGAGACATGGCCACAAGCTTGGCCGTGTCCCTTGGGTGTGTTGGTTACTGTGTTTGGTATTTGTTCTTCATACATGTTTGAGTTTGAACTTTCAATTGAAATGCATATGATACTACTTGAACTAGGGTTTGTACTATGCAATGTGAATTTTGTAAATGATAATGTGTAAGATGGATAATATATTTTTGAAATGCTATATGCATAATACGAATTGAAATATGAAATGTGATGCAAAGCCATTGTGTTTGGCTATGATAATGCAATTGAAAGAAATAAGGCATGTTTGCCTAAAGGTTGATGAGAATTGAGAATGGAAATGATGACTAAATAATAAATGAATTGTGTGGCTAATGTGTTATTCCATTTTCAGAGTTTGTTGTTGGTGGCATGCCTAATAAGTGTAACAATCTCTTGAAGTTAGGTTGGATTGAATCCTTGAAGCCTAATTGAGATGTTACCACCCTTGAAGCTAGGTTGTATTGGTTCTTGAAGCCAAGTTGGGTTGAGGCTTAGCATGCTTTGCTCCCCTTGAAGCTTGGTTGAACCTAATACTTGAAGCCTAGTTGGGTATATGATATTGATAAATTTGATAACAAAACCAAAGCATTAACTCTGAAAATTGAATGGCATATTAGTGTGTCTTGGGCCCATGCTTGTCTTTGTTTAGTGTTGTTCATGAATGGTTTAATGAGTAACTAATGAGGTATATGAAAAGATGTTGAAATGTGATATGTCTACATATGTTGAATTATGAAATGTAAAGGTATGTTGTTAGCTTTGCATATATAGTGTTACATGTATAGTATGGATTGAGAATTGACATTGCATTGCATTAAAGCATGACATTAGCATGTTTTATCTTACTAAGCCCTTGGCTTAGCGCGATAGTGTTTAATCACGCAGGTAATAGAGTTGAACCCGAGAGTTCATCGAGACCGAGTGAGAGTAGACATTGAAGAGTTGATTTTGGGAACTTAAAGATCAGAGGAGATTTGCCAATCATGTATAACTCTTTTGTATTTTGTAAAGTTTTGTTTATAATGTACATATATGTATAATGGTAAATATGTATTCAAATGTTTCCTATATGTAAATAATTTTATAACTTCCGCTGTGTACTACTTAAATGTATTTATATATCTATTTTGTTTATATTACCAATTGATTACTTACTATCTATAATGTATATTGATAAAGATGATAGCATCATTTAAAATGTTTTAAATGTTGAAGAAAAACCGTAGCATTCCTATGTTCGGTGCACATATGCTACTTTGTGGTGTTGTAGTGTGTGTATTGAATGTGGGGGTGTTACAGATCTCGCATTGGAATGTTAGAAAAATTTTATGGCTTTTATTTCTATGATGTTGAAAACATGAGTGGTAGGGCCCTAAGTAGCATAGCAAGAGATTCATCCATTTCAAACTATGATTCAATGTGCCAGTTGGTAACTTCTTCATAATCTTGCAAATAATCATTTATTTTGCCAATATATCCTTCAAAATCAATGTCTATTTACCTCAAAGACTCAACTTTTCCAAATTAACACATCCATTACATCATAACTCTAGTTACCGTACTGAACTCGGGAATTATTTCCATTTGAGCAAGAACTATTGCACTTCAGATAGGAACATACACATTACTTGGCCAAGGTCTCATTGAATTTAAATATTGTATATTTCATATGCATGCTTATTCAAACTATCTCCACTAATAGACTCTATCTACCAAGAGAGATCAACATGTCTTTAATAGGCTTGAAACAGGTCTACAAGGGATGCGGTTTAAATGAAGGCCATTTTGAGATTTAAGCTGATGTGACACTACTGACAAATTATCACACTATTAATTTCTTGTTTAGGCAGTTGGAAGCATGAAAAGATAGAGCTTTGAACATTCTTCTTTCTTGTTGACATCAATCTAGATCTTGATTAGGGTAATCTTTCCCTTTGCAAAATGTTTGGTGCCCACATTCCTTTCATTTTCTTCTTTTCCCTTTCTCTATTTTTTACTTTTTTAACTTTTTTTTTCTTTTAGCATTTTATCATTTTGTCCTTCTTCCCTGTAGGACTGTCAAGTACAGGACTTTCAAAGAACTATATGGCCTTTATCCTATCTTTCTAATTTTGGTTAAGTCTCTAGTTAGGTTGGACCAATTCAAATCAATATATACTTGTAAAGTAAGTGGAAGTTCTTCTGATACTTTGGGTAAGAAGAATTTTGTTGGCTTTCTAAACTGGCCTTTTTGGTTAATTGCCCTTTTTTTTTGTTTTTTTGGTTTTTTTTCTTTTTCTTTTCTTTTCTATTTTTTTACTTTCTTTTTTAGGTTCTATCTCTAGAAGATTTGTCTTATTTGTACCAATTTGTGTTTCTGATAATGGATGATTAGAGTGGAATAAATCTACTTTAGTCCTTACTTTATCTCAATAAGTATACGATATTAGGTCTAATTCAGGTATCCTTCAACTATCATTATAGTCTTGACTATATATTTCTTTCTTTGATCTTCTTGCCTCTTCACCTTAATAATCATTAGATTTATCATAAGAGTTACAACAGCTCAGGGTAGGTTATTGGGTTTATTAGCCAATGAAGAGTAAGTTAAAATTTATGAAGGATTAAGGGATAACTAGGGATTCATATTTAATTAGGTGGATACGAGTTGTTGGCTTACTAAACAATTCATAGATCATCTCTCCCTTAAAATAAGAAGTGTTCAATTTTCGCTTGAAAGTTCGTCAAAGCATATTCTAAGATTGACTAGGATCTAGACAAGGTTCATTATGCAGGAGCCCTCTCTAAGTAAGCATGCGCAACTTAATGCTATAGAACAATTCCCTCACCTAGTAAAGTCATTCAAATCATGATGCATAGATACACTAATTTATGAACATCAAGCTAAATTCATCATCAGTTGAGCACCAAAATGAACAAAGAACAAAAAAAAATTAATAAAAGTAATTTCTTCAAACAAACATAATTGTTCCAAAAAATATCAAATAAAACAAATAACCAAATAACCTAAGAGACGTTTGTTGAGTTGTAGTCAAAATATACTTTATTCACTTGGACATGTCAAAACTAGCAACCCCTTCCTCAGTAGTTTCGCAATCTATATATTGAAAAGACGATAAGACAAAACTTTCCATCAATCCTTCCTCTATCATGAAGATTGTTGGTGGTGGTACTCTTTCAAATTCAGGCAAAGAATTGCTTTTGGTGTTGGTTTGTTAGGTTTAGCAAACTTTCCATTATCAATCAAATTTTGGATCTCATATTTTAGTCGCAATCATTTGTCTTTCTCATTTCCTTATGTCTGATGAAATTGATAAAAGGCTTCAGTATCAAATTTTGAGGGTAAAGGATTAGACAAGGGTCGAGGGCCCAATGGTTGTAGCAACCCCTTTTTCTATAACTTGTTGAAAACCCAAGATAGAGATTTCCCCAACTCTGAAAACTGTCTTCTACTTCCTTGACCGGTTACATTAACATCGACTTCCTTATATATACTTTGATTGCCAGACTAATAATTTCATTTTACAAAAAAATGGTTCTTCTCTATTTCCCACTCTTCTATTTGCAAGCTAGCTTGAAGAAGATATTTGAAATTTCTTATAAGGGTGTGAGACATCCTTTCATAAAGATTGGGTAGGATGCCTATAACTATCATCTTAATCTAGTCCGACTCATTAGGCCTCCTTTTGAGAAGTGCAGCCTTATTTCTCCATCTCTTTACATAATCAACAAAACTTTTATTTTATTTTTCCCTGATAGTCTCCACCTCCATCAAGGTAACTTCCAGCTCAACATTGTACCCATGCTGAATGAAAGCTTTGTGCAACATCTCCCAATCTTTTTAGGTACTTTCCTCCAAGGTATTGAACCTATTATGCATAACAAGATCTAATGAGAGCATAAAATACCATAGAGTTTGAGCCTTAGTAGCTCTGGTAGACTGCATGGCAGTGATGTTTTTCTTAACATGCAAATGAGGATTTCCCTATACCATTGTATCTAGCAAAGGAAGGCATCTTGAAATTATAAGGGACCACCTCTGTTAGTGTATATGCCCTAGGCCATTGATTTGGACCTTAATGTTATTCATTTTGTTATTAATAAAGAAGTTTTTATTATCATTGTTATGTTTGCATGTTATATATAATAATGATTATATCCCTGGTTTATTATTGTTATGGAGATAATAATAAATATAACTAGTGTAATATTGATTTGATAATCATAAGATGATTATAGGTATGAAGATACAAATCAATATTATGGATACATGTTAGAGAACAGTGTATTGGATAGACCCACATAGATATCACTTCATGGTTTAATGTCATAAGTGTATCTCATAATAGTTTTCATTTAATCCTTTGACTTGAGATTGTCATAGTTTCCAACATAAGGAATATTATGTTTTGACATGATCAAACGTTATCTGTAACTAGATAATTATAAAGGTTATGCTTGAACATGGTATAAATTATGTAGAGGAAAATGAACAATCAAGATGGAATTTGTCCCTCTCTATGAGAGAGATATCTTCTGGGCCCCTCGATAAGTGTAACTGAGAAATGCATGGCCGTGCTCAAATAAGTTGATATAAGATCAATCTTATTTGTTTATCAGTTAACTTGGAGATCGAGTAATCATAAGTTTGGACAATATAAGTATGACATTTACTATGACTTATGTTCAAACTAGATATCGTGTGACAAAGGGATTAATGCATGTACTATTTCAGGTTTTCATTTATAATGATTCTCATGATTAATTGGGTAGTCGTAATGTCTTGCTAGAGGCCAATTATGATTTGTGCATTTCAATAGAGATTGAAATACACTACCAGTTAATATGAGCCTATCGGGTCACACACATAGAACGTAGGCTGTACTTAAATAATAATAATTATATTTTTATTATTGTTGATAGTATTATTATTATTATTAGATATTAATAATAATATTGTTATAATAATTATTATTAGATAATAATTATTAAAAATGTGGGTCCATATAGGATATGGACAGTTAGGGTTTTGACAAGAAAAGTCTTTTAAACGGTTTTAAAAGGGCTAGAGGGATTATGATCTGATCATTATTCGTTTTGAAAGAAAACGGAAGAAGAGAAAAACCTAAAAACCCTAGTTTTGTTTTTGAAAAGGTTCAGCCACTGCCGTTGGTGAGCTAGCACTCAGACCGGCATACGTTCGTGTGAACTTCGCTAGAGGGTGTTCGTCTTCAGAAGGCAGCATTTGTTAATCGATTTGAAGCTACACAAAAGGTTAGTTTCGAATCTCTTTTATCGAACTGAATGGATCACATGGATCCTGGGAATAAATCGAAAGATAATTTTTGTTTTTCGCTGCGGCAAAAGGGTTGCAGATTCTTCTCGATTTACTAACAACCTCATCCTGTTCGATCAACTTGTCTATTTTTGACATCTCATCAGCTTTCAGCTTCTTTTCAAATTTCTTCTCTAAATCAATAATCATCTTCCCCACATCAGATGTTTCTGTCTTTTCCATAGTTTCTCTTTCAACAACCTTCGGCTCCTTCTTCTTGTCTTGAGGATCTTGAAAATATTGAGCCCAGTCGTCATCATCATCAATGACTACTTTATCATCATCAAAGGCTACTTAGCCGACCTTAGTCTTCCCTTTGTCCTTCGGTTTCTTAGTGCTGGCAAATGCCTTAGCAGTGTTCCCCAAAAGTGCAGCGAGTTGGCTCTTCATAGTCTCAGCTAGGGCCTCCCTCAGTTCTTCCATCTTGGCATTGAGAGCGTTGTCCACCATCCTTTAAATCTATTCAGGATCCATTGCTCTTGGTGAGAAGCTAATTGAGTTACTGTTGGATTCTATGTCATTGGCATAGGTTGGGTTGTCGTACGCTCTTGTACTGCTGTACTCCAAGTCTATGAGCCAGAAAGGATCAATGACATGTTATGCAATGCATGTATGCATGTATGCATAAATAGACAAACAAAGATAATTAGGACATTCCATCTAATCTTATAACTTCCACACACGAATGGCGAGTCTCTTTTCCTATATATATGATCAAGAAAATATCAACACGGGATATTCTATTTTCAAAAAATTCCCTCAGCCAATTTTAACCTATAATTAAATTTTTAAAATGAAGATCAGTTCATGATAATTCCCATTAATTAGGCTTTAATCCATCCAATCAATTAAAATAGCTTTTATGCTATATTGGATTAAAACTAAATTAAGAGGTTTATCATAAATAGATTTCCCTTTCAAAAAGTAACTAATGATTCATGCCAAAAATAATCCCATGAATAATGATTCTTGGTACAGATTAGGCTCACAATTGACTTTTGATATCCCATAATTGACCTAAATATTTGTAAGCTCTTTTTGTAATCTTTAGATGAAGTTAGAAATAATTTTGTTTCAAGGCCCTTGGTCTTTGAAAGTTTTGGGCCATAAGATGGAAGAAGATTTTTGACCCATCTTGAAAGTTTTTCAAGTCCAAAAACCTTCTTGAAAATTTTAAAAATAGTTTTGGTCTTTTGGATTTAAAGGAAAAATTATTTTGAGCTTACAACATAGCTAGGTCATATTAGAAAAAGAACAAACCAAATAAGCCATGGTTAATGTTTAGGTCATTTTTATACTAGTTTTTAGTATGATTTTATGTGTGTTTTAGTTAATGTTTTGATTGATTTTTGTTTTAAGTTTGTTTATTGTGTTTGTTTTTAGGTTTGAGAGCAAAAACACCCTTGGAAGATCAAAACAGTGAAAAACAGAGCAAAAATGAAGAAACAGGAAGAGACACACCCAGAGACACGGCCAAGTCTCTGGCCGTGTCTCACCTGATGAGCAAAACCAAAGAACAGAGCAAGAAAGGGCAAAAATCAAGCAGGAGAGGACACACCCAGGGGACACGGCCGTGTCCTTGGCCGTGTCCCTCCAAAAATGCCAGACACGGCCAAGTTCATCCTGACTTGGCCATGTCACACTCCAAAGAAGAAGAAAGGAAAATCAAGCAGGAGAGGACACACCCAGGGGACACGGCCGTGTCCTTGGCTGTGTCCCTCCAAAAAGCTCAAACACGGCCAAGCAATCCAAGGCTTGGCCGTGTCACTCATCTCTCACCAAAGAAAAGAAAGAAAGAAAGGAAGAGTCACAGTGAGGGACACAGCCGGTTGACTTGGCCGTGTCCCATGGAAATTAAGGGACACGGCCAAACCAACCAAAGCTTGGCCGTGTCACCTAAAGGAAAGCGAGCAAAATGGCAAGAGACACAGCCAAGCTCACCCAAGCTTGGTCGTGTCACCTGAATTTCTATAAAAGTTGTCGCACGACAAAGAAAAAAAGGGAGAGAGAGAGGCTAGGGTTTGGAGCAAAAAAGAAAAGAAAAGAGAAGAGAGGGCACTCCTAACTTGGGATTTGGGCAAGTCCCATTTCGATATGGACTTTGTACATATCAAACTAGGGCTTTCTAGTTTGATATGCATGCCTATATCGAACTAGGTTTGTCCTAGTTCAATATGGACCATCCATATCTAACTGGATATGCCTAATTCGGCATGCATGATCCAATATCGAACTAAAATGTCTTTCAGATAGTTTTTAGGTTTTAAAACTCACTTTGTTACCATTTTAAAGTTTTAAAAACTAAACCAGACTCATTTGGGCCTTTATAAAAATTGGAGCAATCAAGATAATATCTTAAAATAGATTTAAGCCATTAAGAATGGATCGATAATTACTTAGGCCATATTTAATTAGGACTAGACTAGCTTAGGACCAAAATCAAGGGTTTACAGTAACTCATCTGGGAATACATCCTAAAATTCAACCACTGTAGGAATATTGTCAAGCTTAAACTTCTATATTCTAGTATCCACCACATGTGCCAAATAGGCCTCAGACCCCTTCCTCATCATCCTTCAAGCAGTCACTGCTGAAATAAAAGTAGACAAGAGGTGCCTTGACTGACCTCTCACTACCACTTCTTTTCCCTTAAATGTTCTTAGAGTAACATTCTTTTGCTGACAGTCAACTACAAATTTATGCCTTGACAACCTATCCATACCCAAAATACGATCATACTCCTTAAAGGGCATCTCAATCAAATTACTGAAAAATTCCTCTTCATGCACCACAACTGGACTATCTTGATAAACTCCACTAATTACCACACTATGCCCTAAGAGATTAGTCACCAATACATAAAATCCCAAAGACTCATAATACACAACATTCACAGGCAAAAGTGATGCACTAATATATGAATGGGTAGATCATGGATCTATCAATGCATGTATAAGTGTACCGAATAAAGAAAATGTACTAGCTATGACATCTGAAGCATTTGGTTCCTTCTACATCATGTAATCTCTCTGAACAGCTCTAGTCTCCTTTTTCCTACTCACAGATGTCGAAAATTGTTACTTTGAGAACTGGTGATGGAAGTGAGGTGATAGTATCTAGTGAGCAGTGACAGCTAGCATCCTTGTTTGTTTCAGCTGTTGCAGCTAGGAGATTAATTAGAAAGGGGTGTGACGCTTATCTTGCTCATGTGGTGGATACTAGAGTAAAGGGTTCTCAAATTGATAGTATACCTACAGTTGCAGAGTTTCCATATGTGTTTCCAGAGGAGTTGCTAGGGTTGCCTCCTGATAAAGAGAGGTGGAGTTTGGTATTGAATTATTGCCTGGTACCACTCCTATTTCTATTGCTCCTTATAGAATGGGACCTGCTGAATTGAGAGAATTGAAGGTGCAATTGCAGGAGTTGTTGGATAAAGGGTTTGTTCGCCCTAGTGTTTCACCGTGGGGAGCTCCTGTCTTGTTTGTGAAAAAAAAGGATGGTACTATGAGATTGTGTATCGATTATAGGCAATTGAACAAGGTGACTATTAAAAATAAATATCCTTTGCCTAGAATTGATGATCTCTTTGATCAATTGAAGGGTGCAGTAGTGTTTTCTAAAATTTATTTGAGATCAGGGCACCATCAGTTGAGGGTCAGAGCTGAAGATGTTCCTAAGACCGCCTTTCGGACCAAGTATGGGCATTATGAGTTTCAAGTTATGCCTTTTGGTTTGACGAATGCACCTGCAGTTTTTATGGACTTGATTAATAGGGTGTTTAGGCCCTATCTGGATCAGTTTGTAGTGGTCTTTATTGATGACATTTTGGTGTATTCGCATAATGAAGAAGAGCATGACATGCATCTGCGGATTGTGTTGCAAATTTTGAGAGAGAAGCAATTGTTTCCTAAACTGTCGAAGTGTGAGTTTTGGCTGAATCAAGTAACTTTTCTCAGTCATATAGTTTTAGCGGAAGGTATTAGAGTTGATCCGAGTAAAGTTGAAGCTATTTTGAATTGGAGTCCACCAAAGTCTGTGACTAAAGTTAGAAGTTTTCTGGGTTTGGCAGGCTATTACCGACGGTTTGTGAAAGGATTTTCTTTGATAGCTACTCCACTTACCAGATTGCTTCGAAAGGGAGTTAGATTTGTGTGGATAGATCAGTGTCAGGCTAGCTTTGATCAGTTGAGAGAAATGTTGACTCAAGCACCTGTTCTTACTTTACCTGTGGAAGATAAACCATATGTGATTTATAGTGATGCTTCACATAATGGTTTGGGTTGTGTTCTGATGCAAGAAGGTAAATTTATAGCATATGCTTCTCGACAGTTGAAACCGCATGAGCTCAATTATCCGACCCATGATTTAGAGTTAGCAGCCATTGTGTTTGCATTGAAGATTTGGTGACACTATTTGTATGGGGAGAAGTGTTTTATCTATACTGATCATAAGAGTTTGAAATATTTGGGTGTCCAAAGAGAGCTCAATCTTCGACAGAGGAGATGGTTGGAGTTGATTAAAGACTACGACTGTTTGATTGATTATCATCCTGGTAAAGCAAATGTTGTTGCTGATGCCTTGAGTCGGAAGTCTTTAGTAGGTTTGACTGTTTATTCGCTCTCATTGCTTGTTGAGTTGAGAGCGTTGCATGCTAGTTTTGTATCTTGTGATGATGGTGCATTGTTGGCACAATTGCAATTGAAACCAGTTTTGTTGGATCAGATTAAAGAGGCTCAATTGGCTGATGAGAATATTCAAAAGATTGTTTCAGATTGTCAGAATGGAAAGAGTCGAGATTTTATTGTGAGAAGTGATGGGAGTCTTTGGTTTAAGAACAGATTGTGTGTACCTGATGATGCTAATTTGAGAAAGATCATTTTAGAAGAAGCCCATCAGTCAGTATTTGCTATGCATCCGGGCAATACAAAGATGTATCATGATTTGAAGCACTATTACTGGTGGTCCGGTATGAAGAGAGACATAGCGGAGTTTGTGTCCAAATGTCTCACATGTCAGAGGGTAAAAGCTGAGCATCAAGTTCCAACCGGGTTGCTTCAACCTTTGTCAGTGCCTGAATGGAAATGGGATAGAGTGACCATGGATTTTGTGTCTGGTTTACCATTGACACAAAGGAAGCATGATGCTATTTGGGTAATTGTTGACAGGTTGACTAAGACAGCTCATTTTCTTCCAGTTCAGATGGATTACTCTTTGGAGAGGTTAGCTGAGCTGTATATCCATGAGATTGTGAAGTTGCATGTTGTCCCAATTTCTATAGTGTCTGATCAAGATCCCCAGTTTACTTCCAGATTTTGGAAGAGTTTAAATGGTGCTTTGGGTTCTCGATTACACTTCAGTACTGCTTTCCATCCGCAGACAGATGGACAGTCAGAGAGAGTGATACAGATTATCGAGGATATGTTGAGAAGCTATGTTATTGATTTCTCTGGAAGTTTGGATGGATTCTTACCACTTGTGGAATTTGCTTACAATAACAGTCATCAATCCAGCATTGGTATGGCACCATTCGAAGCACTGTATGGTAGACGGTGTAGGACACCTTTAGGTTGGAATGAGCTTGGAGAAAGTAAGATAATTGGTCCTGATCTGGTTAAAGAAACTGAAGAGAAAGTGATAATGATTCGAGATAGGTTGAAAACAACTTCAGATCGACAGAAGTCTTATTCAGATTTGAAGAGGAGAGACATTGAGTATAATATAGGAGATAAGGTATTTTTAAAAGTGTCTCCTTGGAAGAAGATCTTGAGGTTTGGTCGGAAAGGGAAATTGAGTCCTCGTTTCATTGGACCGTATGAAGTTTTAGAATGAATTGGACCAGTTGCTTATCGGCTTGCCTTGCCACCTGAGTTGGATAGGATCCATAATGTATTTCATGTTTCTATGTTGAGAAGATACAGGTCGGATCCTTCTCATGTGTTGCCAATTGAATCTATCGAAGTGAGTCCAGATTTGACATTTGAAGAAGAACCAATTGCTATTTTGGCACGTGAAGTGAAAGAATTAAGAAATAAGAAAGTGCCTTTGGTGAAGGTTCTATGGAAGAATCATGGAAGAGAAGAGGCAACTTGGGAGAGTGAGCAATCAATGTGAGATCAATATCCTCAACTTTTTCAGACTTAATGACAGGTAATTTCGAGGACAAAATTTCTTTTTAGAGGGGGAGAATTGTAATATCCCTAAGTGTGCCCTAGAAGTTTTAATTCAATTGTTGTTTGATTTGAATTTAATGTATATATGTTTTTGCAAAGGAAATGATTGTGTTAATGGAATGTATATGTTGGTCAAATGGAGAGTCAAGGGAAGAAGATATTTTAATTTGGGATGAGTGAAATTACTAAAAAGGGCATGTGGATGAAGGGTAGTTAGAACAAGTGAGAAGAGGGTATGTTGGTAATTGTCTTGTTAGAATTGCTTGGTGGAGATTTAAAGAGATGATAATTTGACTTTTCTTCATCATCTTTTCTTCTTTTCCCTTATGGTGGCCGGCTCATCCAAAGACAAAAGAGAGCAAGAGAGCAAGAGAGGATCTTGAAGTTCTAAGCTCAAATTGAAGGAAGAATCAAGTGATTAAGTTGGAGATTTGTGAAATTTCTTCAATTGTGGTAAGTACTCTCTTGTTTTCCTTTGTTATCTTTGAAGTTGTGTTTGAGGTGACTTATGATTTGTTGTTATAATGATTTGGTGTGTTTGAGATGTGTTTATAAGTGTTGAAATTGATTGTAAGTTATAAAGTTAAATTGGTGTTGGTTTTGGTTTGAAGATGGTAAGTTAAGTGGATGTTGATATTGAAAGAATAAGAGTGATGTTGGTTTTAGGGTTTTAAAGTGGTGAGTGATTAAATGTATTGTTAATGTGAATATTGTGATGAGCATGCAAGATATGTGTTAATGACATTGTTTATATTCATTTGAATGAGGTTATGTTGTGCACAATGTGTTTAAATTCAATCAAAAGAGATTTGGCCAAACTAAGGAAGAGACACGGCCAAACCAAAGAATTTTTGGGAGACACAGCCAAGTCTAAGGAAAGTTGGCCGTGTTGGATGATTTTTGGAGAGACACGGCCATTGGCTTGGCTGTGTCCCTTGCCCATGTTTGCCACTGCCTGATTTTTGTTGAGAGACACGGCCGTGTCCCTTGCCCGTGTCTGCCTCGGCTTGATTTTGTGTTGAGAGACACGGCCACAAGCTTGGCCGTGTCCCTTGAGTGTGTTGGCTACTGTGATTTTTTCTTTGCTCTGCTTGCATTGTTGAGAATGAATATACATTTTGTTAGACAAATGATCTTAATTTTGATCCTTGACAACTCAAATGGATGATCTATTTAACTTGTGTTTGAGAAATCTTGTTGCAGGATTAGGTTGCTTCAATTAAAGGTGAACAGAACAATTCTCGCGGTCTCACATCACCTAAATACGACCGCTCCATGCAATTACAGAATGAAACCTTGTCACAGTAGGTTTTGTGGTCAGAAGTTCGACCATAGTCGCGACCGCTCCTACAGAATGGCGACCGTCCAAAATACTTGCCCGACCGCTACTCAAGGAACTTAAATCATTACAATCACAGTAAGGTTCGCGGTGACAAGAACGGTGAAGAACTCGACCTCGCTTATCACTTTAGCGACCGCCCCATTCAGAATCGCGACCGCCCAACAATTCAAGAAGAAATTGCTCAAAGAGACAGTAGTGTTCGCGTCCACAGGTGCGTCCAGAAGTTCGACGCGAAACTGTGAGTTCGACCGCGAGATTCTGCATAGGGCGACCGCGAGATTCAAATTATGGCGGACATTCAGTTTTGCTCTGTCAGAGAATGACACGTAATATGACCGTTGTAAACCCACTTGAAGATTCAAAAAGGGCGACCGCACCTCTGCTTGGCGCGACCGTCCCGACAAACAAAGCATGGGCAAGAAACGGTCCGACAAACACAGCATGGACAAGATTCCAGCTGCAGAGCACTAAAATTCGACCGTTGTAGCTTTTTCAAAAGCAGCGACCGTCCCTTGTTAAAAGGACGACCGCGAGAAGCATGAGCGCGACCATCCTTGCATGAAGGGCGACCACGAAGTGCTTCGGACAGTTTAAGTAAAGAAGGTCTATTATGCCAAGACTTTATTCAAAACTTCAATAACGGCTAGTAAGACCACATTGGCTATAAATACAATGTCTCTATGAGAAAACAAAATAGTGAAGTGAAAAAGAACAATCAAGAAATCAGATTTTCATAGCCAAGCAACAAATTTTCTTTTACTTAAACTTACAATTAAATTGTAATGAATGTTAGGTGTGATCATTGAAAACACCATTGTATAAGTTTGAGTGTAAGCTTGGGAAACACTTGGGTTGTGAGAGTGAGCCTTGTAAAACTCTTGATTGGGTTGTAAGTGTGAGCCTTAGAAAAACACTTGTGAAGTTAGGTGTGAACTTGTGAAAACACCAAAGTTGGAAGTGAGCTTGTAAAAACTTCAAAGAATAGTGGAACCTTAACAAGTTGTTAAGGAAGTGGATGTAGGATTGAGGTAAATCCGAACCACTATAAATCTTGTGTGTTCTTTCTTTCTTTCATTACTCAACCAACTTTCTATTCCGCATTTGTGTTTGTTGAGTTTTTTAATTTGCCATCATTTCGTGAGGAAACCAATTCACCCCCCCCCCTCTTGGTTGCCATCTTGGGACAACAATTGGTATCAGAGCCCTGAGATTTCTTAAACTTAATTGTGAAATCTGATCCACTATGGCAACTTCTTCTTCATCAAGCTCTCATGGAAATCTTAACTCTATTCTTAGACCCTATTTTGATGGAACTGATTACTCATACTGGAAACACAAAATGTACTTGTTTCTAGATAGTGAAGGGATTGAACTATGGGATTTCGTGGAAAGTGAGTGGAAATCTCCTACTCATGAAGTTGACGGTATTCAAGTTCCTCTTCCCAAAGCTCAATGGTCAACTAGCAATATCAGAGATCGATTCAAGAACAATAGAGCTGCTTCCATCTTGATGAACTCCATTTCAAGAGAAGAAGGTGGAAGAGTTCAACATTTAACTTGTGCACATTGCATTTGGAAAACACTTGAAAACTACCATGAAGGTACGACTCAAGTAAGATTAACCAAAAAGCAAATGCATGTTCTTGAGTATGAGCTATTCAAGATGAAACCAAATGAAAACGTCACCGACATGACAAATCGCTTGCTTCCTATTGTCAATGAACTAAAGAAGTATGGCAAGGTATATGATCAAGGTGATGTAAACAGTAAAATCTTGAGAGCCCTAAGAGCTAGAAAGAACTTTGAATCCAAAGTATCATCCATAGAAGAAGCTCATGATCTCAGCACATTAAGAACCGACGAGCTAGTTGGTAAATTACTCACTTTTGAGCTGCACAGTGAAAAAGAAGAAGATCAAGGTGAGAAAGAAAAGAGAAAACCAATTGCACTCAAAGCAATCAAAGAAGCTGAGAGCTCAAGCAATGAAGGTACTGATGATGAAGATGAAATGGCAATGTTCTCAAAAAGAATCAATGAATGGAAAAGAAAGAAAAGATTACAAGCAAACAAAGGTACACCTCCTAAATCCTCCTTCAAAGATAAAGAAAAGAAAAATGAGGTAAAGTGCTATGAATGTGGAAAAACTGGTCACATCAAATCGGATTGCTACAAATTAAAGAACAAAAGGAAATGGGATAAAGAAAAGAAAAAGTCTCTCAAAGCCACATGGGATGACTCTTCTTCAAGTGAGGAAGAAGAAGAAGAAGGAATTGCAAATCTATGTCTCATGGCTATTGAAGATGACTCCAATGAGGTAAGTACTCAATCCTTTGATCTTGTAGCACATGATGATATAAATGATATAGATGATAGTGATTTGATTGAGCACATGAATTTTAAAATAGAAAAATATTATTCTAAAATGATGCTTTACAAAGAGAAAAACTCTAAGTTAGAAAAAGATTATATATGCTTAAAGAATTCTACCTTAGAATTGAAAACCTCAAATGAACACTTGATGAACACAATAGGAGAATTAAAGAAAAGCTCACATGACTTAGAAAAAGTGATTAAAGAGAATGAGACATTGAAGCATGAACTAAAAGAACTAAAAGAATCAATTTCCAAATTTCATAAAGGAAAGGAAGCATTGAACACATTAATTAATAATCAAAGATCACCTTCCTTGAAATATGGATTAGGATTCAATGGCTCAACCAACATTACACCTAGCAAACCAACATTTGTGAAAGCATCTACAACTAAAATTTCTGATGTTCATATCAAAGATGCTTGCACCAAGTCTAAAAGAACTAGTTATGGTTCACTAGGAGATAAAGCCAAAAATAATTATGCATTGTTGTTCACTAAATTTGCACAAAAGAAATCACATACTTGTAGTTGTATGTATAATGCAAAAAGAAAAATGCAGAAGAATAGAATACCATGGCAATGCACATATTGCATGAAATTTGGACACAAAAATTGTAATATCCTCATTTATGCCCTAGAAGTTTTGTATGTTGTTGTTATTGTGGTTGTTTTAAATTGCAAGATAAAGAATTGAGAAAAGAAAAGTATTTGTGTTTTGGGAAGGATTTAGGGTTTAGAGAGAATGGTATATGTTGTGTATATGTTGATATATATAACATATAAATGGGTCAAAGAAGAGTCAAGGTGTTGGTTAGTGGAAGAAGATATTTTTGTGTTGAGTGTGTAAGTACATATATGGGCTTATATAAGACAAAAGGTTAGTTATATGTTTGAGGGCATTTTGGTAATTGTTTGGATGAAATGCATGGTGGAGATTAAAAGAAGGAAAGAGAGGTTGACTTGTGCATTTTCTTTTCTTTTCTTGAAGAGGTGGCCGGCTCTCCAACAACAAGGGGGAAAGAGAAGTGTTCTTGATGCTATACTCAATTGATGAAGGAATTGAGAGATTTGGTGAAAGATTTGTGGAATTTCTTCATATAAGGTAAGATCTTCTCTTTAATTTCTTCAATTCTTTTGAAGTGGTGTGAGAAAGGAATTAGGTTTTGTTGGTGTGATGATGAGATGAGTTTGTGTTATGTTTTTAAGTGTTAAAATTGATTGTAAGTTAAAAGATGGAATTAGTGTTGGGTTGATTGTGAAGATTGTATGTTTAAATGGATGTTGTTTTTGAAAGATGAAAAAGGATGGTGATTAATTAGGGTTTTGAGATGGTGTTTGTTTAATTGTGATATTAATGTGTTTTAAAGTGATTATTGTAATGAATATGTGTTTAGAACATTGATTATGTTCATTTGAAGCATGTGGTATGATGTATATTGAGTTTAAATGCAATTTGGAAAGTGTTGGCTTTGGTTAGGGTTTTGATTATGGGTGACACGGCCAAAAGCTATGGGAAACACGGCCAAGACATGAAATTTTGAAGGTGTTGGATTGATTTTTGGGAGACACGGCCGTGTCCCCAAGCCGTGTTTGCTACTGCCAAAGTTTGGTTGAGAGACACGGCCACAAGCTTGGCCGTGTCCCTTGCCCGTGTTGCTTACTGTCTAATTGGGTTGAGTGACA
This sequence comes from Garcia nutans, assembly GCA_947685225.1. Taxonomy (NCBI): domain Eukaryota; kingdom Viridiplantae; phylum Streptophyta; class Magnoliopsida; order Malpighiales; family Euphorbiaceae; genus Garcia; species Garcia nutans. Next base: position 36,565,968 of record CANTUV010000013.1, read on the forward strand.
CGGCCACAAGCTTGGCTGTGTCCCTCAAGTGGCTGCCCGTGTCCCTCAATTGTGTAGGTTAAGGTTTTACTTCCTTGTTCTTTTTGCATTGCTTTGGTTCTCAAAGGGTAGGTTGGTCCCTAAACCTAACCCTAAACATTTTAAATACACTTGAATCAATGAATGATATAATCAATTACATGTGTAAGGTTCTAAAGCTATGAATCATATCAATTGTTCTTTACCCTAATTGCATTGTTGAGATTGAATAATGTCATGTTATGCATTGTAAATGGTAATGTGTTTCATGAGTAATGAATATTGAAATGTATATCAAAGATGCAATGATAATTCAAATAAGACATGATATGAGACAATGCCATTGTGGTTGGCTATGATGTGATGCAATTGAAAGAAATAAGGCATGTTTGCCTAAATGTTGTTGAGAATTGAGAATGGAAATGATAATTGAATAATAAATGAATTGTGTGGCTAATGTGTTATTCCATTTTCAGAGTTGGTTGTTGGTGGCATGCCTAATAAGTGTAACAATCTCTTGAAGTTAGGTTGGATTGAATCCTTGAAGCCTAATTGAGATGTTACCACCCTTGAAGCTAGGTTGGGTTGGTTCTTGAAGCCAAGTTGGGTTGAAGCTTAGCATGCTTTGCTCCCCTTGAAGCTTGGTTGAACCTAATCCTTGAAGCCTAGTTGGGTTTATGATATTGATAAATGTGATGATAGAACCAAAACATTAACTCTGAAAATTGAATGGCATATTAGTATGTCTTGGGCCCATGCTTGTCTTTGCTTAATGTTGATTATGAATGATTAAATGAATACTAATGAGGTATATGATAAGATGTTGAAATATGATATGTCTATTTATGTTGAGTTATGAAATGTAAAGGCATGTTGTTAGCTTTGCATATATGATGTTACATGTTTAATATGGATTGAGAATTGGCATGGCATTGCATCAAAGCAAAACATTAGCATGTTTTATCTTACTAAGCCGTTGGCTTAGCGCGATAGTGTTTGATCGCGCAGGTAATAGAGTTGGTAGAGTTGAACCCGAGAGTTCATCAAGACCGAGTGAGAGTAGACAGTGAAGAGTTGATTTTTGAGGACTTAAAGATCAGAGCAGACTTGCCAATCATGTATACTTCTTTTATATTTTGTAAAGTAATGTTTATAATGTAAATATGTACCTAATTTATAACTTCCGCTGTGTAATATTTAAATGTATATATGTATATCTAACATGTTTATATTTTAAGTCAATGACTTAATTTCTATAATGTATAATGATTAGGGTATTGTATCAAGTTTAAAATGTTTTGAATGTTGAAGAAAACCGTAGCATCCCTATGTTTGGTGCACTTATGCTACATTGTTGTGATTGTAGTGTGTGTGCATTGGATGTGGGGGTGTTACAAAAATTTTTCTTGTTATATAAGAAAGGCACATCTCAAGTTAGAAGGCACTTTTTCTACTAACCATCAAGGACCCAACTTCAAGTGGGTACCTAAAAGAAGATGATCACAATTGTTTTGCAGGTATGCCTAAAATCTACTACCAATGAAAGCACATGGCTTGTGGATAGTGGATGCTCAAGGCATATGACTGGAAATGCAAAGCTCTTTACAAGTATTACCTACAAACATGGAGGTAACGTAACTTTTGGAAACAATGCTAAAGGTAAAATTCTTGGTGTTGGCTCCATTGGTTCTATTGGTAAGGATTTAATTGAAGATGTATGGCTTGTTGATGGTTTGAAACATAACCTGCTAAGTGTTAGTCAGCTTTGTGATAAAGCATACTTTGTCAAGTTTGATTCCAAAGAATGCAAGATCACGAATTCAAATGATATTATCATATTTAAAGGCACTAGAACAAACAACACTTATAATGTCAGCATACATTCAAATCATACATGTTTAATGTCTACTAATAATGATGCATGGTTATGGCATAGAAGACTAGGACATGCTGGTATGGATCAATTGAAATATATTTGTAATGAGAACTTAGTTGATGGCTTACCTAAGATAAAATATGATAAAGATAGAATTTGTGAACCTTGTCAACATGGTAAGCAACATAAAAGCTCATTTAAATCAAAGAGTATTATAAGCACCTCTAGACCTTTAGAGCTCATTCATTTAGACTTGTTTGGACCAAATAGAGTTACAAGCTTAGGAGGCAAATCATATGCATTTGTTCTTGTTGATGATTACTCTAGATTCACATGGGTTAATTTCTTAGCTCAAAAGAATGAAGCCTTTAATTGCTTCAAAACATTTGCAAAAAGAGTTCAAAATGAAAAAGGATATGTGATCACATCTATTAGAAGTGATCATGGTAAAGAATTTGAAAATGAAAATTTTGAAACCTTTTGCAATGAACTTGGCATTTCACATAATTTTTCTGCTCCTAGAACTCCACAGCAAAATGGTGTAGTTGAAAGGAAAAATAGAACTTTAATTGAAATGGCTAGAACAATGCTCAATGAATATGATTTACCATCTTATTTTTGGGCAGAAGCCGTTAATACAGCTTGCTACATTGCAAATCGTGTTTATAAAAGGCATTTAACTAATAAAACTTCTTATGAGCTATGGAATGGAAGAATACCCAGAATTGGATATTTTAGAGTATTTGGATGCAAATGCTTCATATTGAATACCAAGGATAATCTTGGAAAATTCTCATCCAAATCAGATGAAGGCATATTCTTAGGATATTCATCATATAGCAAAGCATATAGAGTATTTAACATGAAAACTCTAGTTATAGAAGAATCAATGCATGTTGTATTTGATGAATCATCTAAACTTGATCAAAAGAAAGGTATTACTTTCAATGACCCTGCAGGTACTCTTGAACATCTTGAATCTATTGATGCTCCAAAGATCAATCAACTTGAAGATAAGACTCAAGATCTACCTAAGGATTGGCAATACAAGAAAGATCATCCAAAGGAACTCATCATTGGTGAAACATCAAAGGGAGTAACTACTAGATCTAAAATTAATCATGTTGATGTTAATGTTGCTTTTGTTTCTCAAATTGAACCAAAAATTGTTGAGGAAGCTTTAAATGATGAAAATTGGATAATTGCAATGCAAGATGAACTTAATCAATTTGAGAGAAATAATGTTTGGCAACTTACTCCTAGACCTAAAGATCATTCTATAATAGGATGCAAATGGGTTTATAGGAACAAGCTTGATGAAAATGGTCATATTATTAGAAATAAGGCAAGATTGGTAGCAAAAGGCTATAATCAAGAAGAAGGTATTGATTATGATGAAACCTTTGCCCCTGTAGCCAGATTAGAAGCTATTAGAATATTACTTGCTTTTGCATGTCATATGAATTTTAAGCTTTATCAAATGGATGTTAAAAGTGCATTTCTAAACGGACTCATAAATGAAGAAGTTTATGTTGAACAACCTCCTGGTTTTGAAAACTACAAATTTCCTGATCATGTTTTCAAACTCACCAAAGCTTTATATGGACTGAAACAAGCACCAAGAGCTTGGTATGACAAACTTAGTGCATATTTACTTGAAAATGGTTTTGCAAAAGGAAAAGTAGACACAACTCTTTTTGTTAAAAAGGATAAGCATAACATTTTGATTGTACAAATTTATGTGGATGACATAATATTTGGAGCTACTAATGAAACCTTGTGCAAAGAATTTGCTTCTTGTATGACTAGGGAATTTGAAATGAGCATGATGGGTGAACTCAAGTTCTTCCTTGGACTGCAAGTCAAGCAATGTGAGGATGGGATCTTCATCAACCAATCCAAATATACAAAAGAACTCATCAAGAAATTTGGAATGGATGGCTGCAAAACTAGCAAAACTCCTATGAGCACATCCTTGAAATTAGGTAAAGATGAAAATGGTAAAGCAGTAGATGAGAAGAAATATCGAGGTATCATCGGATCACTACTTTACTTAACCGCATCTAGACCTGATATAATGTATAGTGTATGTCTTTGTGCTACATTTCAAACTTGTCCTAAAGAATCACACTTGAATGCCACTAAGAGAATCTTGAAATATTTGAGTGGTACAATGCATTTAGGACTTTGGTATCCTAAAAACACATCATTTCATATTATAGGATTTTCAGATGCAGATTATGCTGGTAGCATCTTAGATAGGAAAAGCACTACAGGAGCATGTCACTTTCTTGGTAATTGTTTAGTTTCTTGGCATAGTAAGAAACAAGCATCAGTTGCTTTATCCACAACGGAAGCTGAATATGTTGCAACTTGTTTTTGTTGCACACAAGTATTATGGATGAAACAACAATTGCTTGACTATGGTAAAGTTTTTAACAATATTTCCATTAAATGTGACAACACTAGTGCTATCAATTTGTCTAAGAATCCTATACAACATTCTAGATCCAAGCATATAGATATTAGACATCATTTTTTGAGGGAAAATGTGCAAAATCAGAACATAATTCTAGAATTTATTGAAACACAAAATCAACTTGCGGATGTCTTTACAAAACCATTGAATGAAGATAGACTTAATTTTATTAAACTTAATTTAGGAATGATTGATGGAAATACTTTGAATTAATTGCCTATCAATGAAGTTTCTATGTGCATGAATTTAATGTTTCTTAACACATTAGAAATATCTTCCATCTTTCCTTGAATCTTTCATTTTTAAGTCTTTCACGGTCGCTTAAGCGTCATTTCGCGATCGCTATCTCGTCTGCCAGTTTCATTCGAACTAGAAACTCTGTGCGCGGTCGAGAAACTTTATGCGCGGACGCACCAATTTGAATATTTCGACCGTTACAGACAATTTCTTCTCTCGCGAGCGTACTTATCTTGAAAATGGTCGCTAGACCTCATGTCGCGATCGCACCTTGTTCAATGTGCGACCGCACCCTGTACACTCTGCTCGAAAATTTATAACCGTTGGTTGTGTGACAGGTCGCAAATCTTGACTTTCAACAGTCATAAACGGCTATTTTCGTTATTTCATCTATTTAAGAGCATAATAAATAATTTTCTTTGATATTTTGCTTCTAAAAACATTCGGAAACCCTAAAATCTTCTCCTCATCATCTATCATTCAATTGAACCTCTGTTTTCCTGCTCTCTTCTGTTCTTTCTGTTTAAATGGCTCCCAAAAGAAAAACCACCTCCAAAATTAAGGGTCAAGCCAAGAGAGTTCCAGGAATCACCATTAGAGAACCTATTGTTGAACCTCCATCTCCTCCTCAATCCAAAAGAGGTGAGAAAATTCACAAACCTCACCACCAAACCTCTGAGGAAGACATTAGGTATGCTATGCTTAAGAAAAAGAAGGTTGAAGGCACCAAATCACCTTTTGGTGGAATGCTTTCTGCATTGGGCATCAAGGATGAAATTGAGAGATTGTTGGATGTCCTTGGATGGAGAAAATTTGTCTTTCCAGAAGAGGTAGGCTACTCTAGTCTGAGTAAGGAGTTTCTAATGTCTCTCCAAATAGAGAAGAGTGCAAATTCTGCACTAGGGTGGTATGGAGTTAGATTTAAGCTCTTTGATCAATACCAAGCCCTATCTCTAGAAGATTTTGGCAGCATATGGGACTTCCCTTCTGAAGGTATAACTTCTTACAATGACCAAATCTTCTCTAACCAAACTCTCTCAGCTTTCTGGCAAGAAATTTCCATTGAAACCTCTTTTGAAAAGGAATCCAAAGCCAGACACATCAAAACTCTCACCCATTGGATGCTCCATAGGATTATCACCTACACCATCCATCAAAGAGCAGATGGGAATGAGAAAGTAACCAAAAGAGACCTTATCTTTCTCTATGCTTTCACCCACAACATCAAAATAAACACCACCAAGTTCTTAATTGACACCTTTTATCATCATGCTGTAACAAGAACTGGTACTTTCTTTCTATCCTCTCAAGTTACTCAAATTGCTAGACACTTAAACCTTCTGAATGATCTGAATCTAGCTACTTTGAGAAACCCTTTCACTCTTGCTTCTAGTGCTATCACAATCGATTACTTAGAGCATGCAGGATGTGTTAGGAAAATTGAAGGAACATATGTATATTACTTTGGCAAGAAAGGAGTTGTGGACAAACAAAAGAAGAGGCCAAGATATACAATTGAGGAAGAAGGAGATTCAGTTGAAGTTGCTGTGGAATTACCTCCAAAAGCAACTTCATCAAAAGTTGCTCAAGAAACTACTTCATCCTCCACTCAACCCATCCTCCAAGCTATCAAAACTCTTTCCAGGAAATTCTCCAAGTTCAAGAAAAGTGTCTCCAAGAGATTTCAGCACTTGAACAAGAGAATTGACCTTATATCTCATATGCACCATGATCTCTATGACATGCAAGGAAAATTGGACTTGCCTCAGTGCAACCTTGAAGATTGGGATATAAGTGATCATACCCAAAGCGTTGCTGAAGAAGAAGAGTCCATTAGCTCTAGCTCTGCCTCTATTGCTCCTCAAGATAAAGGGAAAGCTCCTTTAGTTGAAGAAGAGCTAGATGTAGATGATGACTCTGAATAGCTTAAAACTTTTTGTCTCTATTGTTTGCATTTTCATATGATTATTGCTTTATTTTCTGCCTTTGTACTTTTCTCTATCCTTAATAAACATGTTTGTTTCAAATGTTATTTGTTTTTCCTTATTTGTTGTTGTTTTGATTGTTGCTTTTAATAACTTATCCAATGGAAGACACATTTGTTTAAACATTTGATTTACTTTTGCCTATGACAATGGGGGAGAAAATAACAAAAATAACAAAAATGGAATGAAAATGGATATAAAAAATAATAGGTGAGAAATGGATATAGAACATAGTACATTGGGGGAGAAAGAGATAATGGCATAACATAATAGAATACATAACCTAATGCACCAAGTCAATGCTCTTAACCAAAAATTGTTGCATATGTTAAGGGGGAGCATTTTTAGACTTATTATTTTTCTTATCATTCCATTTGAATTGTCAAAGTCAAAATGGGGGAGACATTTGAAGATAATGATGATGCATATGATACTATATGAACAATGTTATGTTATATGCATTGTGAATCTTGTGAACGGTAATGTGTTATATGAATTATGTATTTTGAAATGTTATATCAATGATGCTATATGTATAATATGAATTGAGATATGATATGATATGAAGCCATTGTGATTGGCTATGATGATTCAATTGAAAGATATAAGGCATGTTTGCCTAATTGATGATGAGAATTGAGAATGAAATAATAAATGAATTGTGTGACTAATGTGTTATTCAATTTTCAGAGTTTGTTGTTGGTGGCATGCCTAATGATAGTAATACTCTCTTGAAGTTAGGTTGGGCTTGATCCTTGAAGCCAAGTTGGGTAGAAGTTTAACATGTTTTACTCCCCTTGAAGCTTGGTTGGATCTAGTCCTTGAAGCCTAATTGAGATGTTACAACCCTTGAAGCTAGGTTGGGTTGGTTCTTGAAGCCAAGTTGGGTTGAGACTTAGCATGCTTTGTTCCCCTTGAAGCTTGGTTGAACCTAATCCTTGAAGCCTAGTTGGGTTTATGATAATGATAAATGTGATGATTGAACCAAAACATCTACTCTGAAAATTGAATGGTATATTAGTGTGTTTTGGGCCCATGCTTGTCTTTGTTTAATGTGATTTATAAATGGTAAAATGATTGACTAATGAGTTATATGGAAGGATGTTGAAATGTGATATGTTTATATATGTGTACTTTATGAAATATATAGGTATGTTGTTAGCCTTCCATCTATGATGTTGATTTATTAATAAAATGGGTGACATTACATTGCACTAAAGCATAATGTTAGCATACTTTGTACTACTAAGCCGTTGGCTTAGCGAGATAGTGTTTGATCGCGCAGGTGACAGAGTTGAACCTAAGAGCTCTTCGAGACCAAGTGAGACTAGACGTTGAGGATTTCTCTTTTGGGACTTAAAGATCAGAGAAGAGCTGCCAATCATGTATATATTCTATGTTTTCTAAACTTTGATTTATAACATATTTGTAATAACTTCCGCTGTGAATTATTAAACATTTTATATATGGTGTCCTTTAGATTTCTTTTATTTGTTTGAGATTGGTTTCACTTATTTACAAAGATATTTGTTGTGTCTTTTTCAACTGTGACATTTTCTATATTAGTATACGTATATTACGATCGTTTAAGCATGCTTGGTACGTATACAGGATATAGGGGTGTTACAATTGTTTTGGTATCAGAGCCTAGGTTTGAGATTCTCAACCTAGGTAAAGTGTAAGAAAAAGAGTATTTTGACTTTAAAAAAATTGGTTTTTGAATAATATACATGTTTGGGATTGGCAGTCTCTGATCTTTAATGAGAGGTATTCTGCTGTGTTTGCAGACATAGGTTGTGATGGATTCTCACTTGCAACAGTCAGTAGAGGGTAGTGCGGAGAGCGTAGCTCCTGATGAGGTTAGATAGGAAGCTAGAGTGGATAGTGCTGGAGAGGTACCTGCTTCTATGTCGGGGAGACCAGCTGGTGAGGAGGTTCCACCAGTTTGGCTTAGGCATGTGGTTGAGGTTTTGAGGCAAGCACCTGTGCAACCACCGCCACCACCCCCACAGCCTTTGGTATCAGTGAGGCATTATGAAAAATTACGGAAGTATGGAGCAGAAGATTTCTTGGGTACTATTGATCCAGCTGTAGCTGAGCAGTGGCTAGATAAAGTACAGAGAATATTTGTTCAGTTGCAAGCCACTCCAGAGGAAAGATTTGATTATGTAAGATCATTGTTGCAGAAGGATGCATATGATTGGTGGAAGACAGTGCCTCATGCTATGGATGATCCACCTACATTGTCCTATGCTGATTTTCTAAGAGAGTTTGAATTGAAGTACACTCCAAGGGAGTACAAAGATGTGAAGAAAATGGAGTTTCTAAACTTGAAGCAAGATTACCAGACCGTAACGGAATATGAGGTTGAGTTTATACGGTTGAGCCATTATGTTGGGGGTATTATATCTGATGAGATAGATAGATGCAGGAGATTTGAGGAGGGATTGAGGCCCTCTATTCTGTGTCTTGTGGCTGGATCTAGATATCATGATTTTTCCCAGCTTGTGGCAGCAGCTAGGAGTGTGGAAAGAGCTCAGAATATTGCAGCGGTTGCTTCTGAGGAAGAGATCAGGGTTAGAAGACCCCAATTTGAGGCAGGGTCTTCATCTGCAAAGAGAGGTAAAGGAAGTTTTATTCCTCAGGTTAGTAGGAGTCAGAGGCCAGTGGGTAGGTCAGTACAATTTCAGAGGCAGAGATCTAGACCTACAGTTTTAGTGGCGAGTGCTCCGACCCCAGTGACTCAGAGAGCCACTCTACCCGTATGCATTCATTGTGGTAGGCCACATGGTGGTACTTGTTGGAAGACTGGTGTAGCAGGGGTATGCTTTAGATGTGGATCACCTGATCATTTTGTTAGAGATTGTCCGGAGAGGCAAGAGCAGATGTCAGTAGATTCTGCAGCTTCTCGACCTAGTGTGAGGGGAGGTCAAGGAGGCAGAGGTTTCGGCAGAGGAGGCAGATTTGGGTTCAGTTCTAGAGGAGGTTCTACATCCAGGGAGAGTAGATCAGAGGGGGCTAGATCTTCTCAGAGGATTTATGTGATGCAGAGGCAACCAGATGCTTCGGCAGTCATAGCTGGTACTTTTTCTTTATTTGGTATTTCAGAACTTGCTTTGATTGATCCCGGATCCACGCATTCATATATTAGTGCATCTGTTTTGCCTGTGTCTGATATGCATGTTGAATCCCTAGGATTTGATGTATTGGTGACAAATCCTTTAGGGCATAGTGTGATTGTTAGCAAAGTGCACCGAGATAGTGCGGTAGTGGTTCAAGGTGAAGAGTTCCTTGGAGATTTGATTGAGATGCCTTTTAAGGAATATGATGTGATCCTAGGCATGGACTGGTTATCTAGACATGGAGCCATGGTAGATTGTAAAAAGAAAATTGTTACTTTGAGAACTGGTGATGGAAGTGAGGTGATAGTATCTAGTGAGCAGGGACAGCTAGCATCCTTGTTTGTTTCAGCTGTTGCAGCTAGGAGATTAATTAGAAATTGGTGTGACGCTTATCTTGCTCATGTGGTGGATACTAGAGTAAAGGGTTCTCAAATTGATAGTATACCTAAAGTTGCAGAGTTTCCAGATGTGTTTCCAGAGGAGTTGCCAGGGTTGCCTCCTGAGAGAGAGAGGTGGAGTTTGGTATTGAATTATTGCCAAGTACCACTCCTATTTCTATTGCTCCTTATAGAATGACACCTGCTGAATTGAGAAAATTGAAGGTGCAATTGCAGGAGTTGTTGGATAAAGGGTTTGTTCGCCCTAGTGTTTCACCGTGGGGAGCTCCTGTCTTGTTTGTGAAAAAGAAGGATAGTACTATGAGATTGTGTATCGATTATAGGCAATTGAACAAGGTGACTATTAAAAATAAATATCCTTTGCCTAGAATTGATGATCTCTTTGATCAATTGAAGGGTGCAGTAGTGTTTTCTAAAATTGATTTGAGATCAGGGTACCATCAGTTGAGGGTCAGAGCTGAAGATGTTCCTAAGACCGCCTTTCTGACCAAGTATGGGCATTATGAGTTTCTAGTTATGCCTTTTGGTTTGACGAATGCACCTGCAGTTTTTATGGACTTGATGAATAGGGTGTTTAGGACCTATCTGGATCAGTTTGTAGTGGTCTTTATTGATGACATTTTGGTGTATTCGCGTAATGAAGAAGAGCATGACATGCATCTGCGGATTGTGTTGCAAATTTTGAGAGAGAAGCAATTGTTTCCTAAACTGTCGAAGTGTGAGTTTTGGCTGAATCAAGTAACTTTTCTCGGTCATATAGTTTCAGCGGAAGGTATTAGAGTTGATCCGAGTAAAGTTGAAGCTATTTTGAATTGGAGTCCACCAAAGTCTGTGACTGAAGTTAGAAGTTTTCTGGGTTTGGCAGGCTATTACTGACGGTTTGTGAAAGGATTTTCTTTGATAGCTACTCCACTTACCAGATTGCTTCGAAAGGGAGTTAGATTTGTGTGGACAGATCAGTGTCAGGCTAGCTTTGATCAGTTGAGAGAAATGTTGACTCAAGTGCCTGTTCTTACTTTACCTGTGGAAGATAAACCATATGTGATTTATAGTGATGCTTCACATAATGGTTTGGGTTGTGTTCTGATGCAAGAAGGTAAAGTTATAGCTTATGCTTCTCGACAGTTGAAACCGCATGAGCTCAATTATCTGACCCATGATTTAGAGTTAGCAGCCATTGTGTTTGCATTAAATATTTGGCGACACTATTTGTATGGGGAGAAGTGGTTTATCTATACTGATCATAAGAGTTTGAAATATTTGGGTGTCCAAAGAGAGCTCAATCTTCGACAGAGGAGATGGTTGGAGTTGATTAAAGACTACGACTGTTTGATTGATTATCATCCTGGTAAAGCAAATGTTGTTGCTGATGCCTTGAGTCGGAAGTCTTTAGTAGGTTTGACTGTTTATTCGCTCTCATTGCTTGTTGAGTTGAGAGCGTTGCATGCTAGTTTTGTATCTTGTGATGATGGTGCATTGTTGGCACAATTGCAATTGAAACCAGTTTTGTTGGATCAGATTAAAGAGGCTCAATTGGCTGATGAGAATATTCAAAAGATTGTTTCAGATTGTCAGAATGGAAAGAGTAGAGATTTTATTGTGAGAAGTGATGGGAGTCTTTGGTTTAAGAACAGATTGTGTGTACCTGATGATGCTAATTTGAGAAAGATCATTTTAGAAGAAGCCCATCAGTCAGTATTTGCTATGCATCCGGGCAATACAAAGATGTATCATGATTTGAAGCACTATTACTGGTGGTCCGGTATGAAGAGAGACATAGCGGAGTTTGTGTCCAAATGTCTCACATGTCAGAGGGTAAAAGCTGAGCATCAAGTTCCAACCGGGTTGCTTCAACCTTTGTCAGTGCCTGAATGGAAATGGGATAGAGTGACCATGGATTTTGTGTCTGGTTTACCATTGACACAAAGGAAGCATGATGCTATTTGGGTAATTGTTGACAGGTTGACTAAGACAGCTCATTTTCTTCCGGTTCGGATGGATTACTCTTTGGAGAGGTTAGCTGAGCTGTATATCCATGAGATTGTGAAGTTGCATGGTGTCCCAATTTCTATAGTGTCTGATCGAGATCCCCAGTTTACTTCCAGATTTTGGAAGAGTTTAAATGGTGCTTTGGGTTCTCGATTACACTTCAGTACTGCTTTCCATCCGCAGACAGATGGACAGTCAGAGAGAGTGATACAGATTATCGAGGATATGTTGAGAAGCTATGTTATTGATTTCTCTAGAAGTTGGGATGGATTCTTACCACTTGGGGAATTTGCTTACAATAACAGTCATCAATCCAGCATTGGTATGGCACCATTCGAAGCACTGTATGGTAGACGGTGTAGGACACCTTTATGTTGGAATGAGCTTGGAGAAAGTAAGATAATTGGTCCTGATCTGGTTAAAGAAACTGAAGAGAAAGTGATAATGATTCGAGATAGGTTGAAAACAACTTCAGATCGACAGAAGTCTTATTCAGATTTGAAGAGGAGAGACATTGAGTATAATATAGGAGATAAGGTATTTTTGAAAGTGTCTCCTTGGAAGAAGATCTTGAGGTTTGGTCGGAAAGGGAAATTGAGTCCTCGTTTCATTGGACCGTATGAAGTTTTAGAAAGAATTGGACCAGTTGCTTATCGGCTTGCCTTGCCACCTGAGTTGGATAGGATCCATAATGTATTTCATGTTTCTATGTTGAGAAGATACAGGTCGAATCCTTCTCATGTGTTGCCAATTGAATCTATCGAAGTGAGTCCAGATTTGACATTTGAAGAAGAACCAATTGCTATTTTGGCACGTGAAGTGAAAGAATTAAGAAATAAGAAAGTGCCTTTGGTGAAGGTTCTATGGAAGAATCATGGAAGAGAAGAGGCAACTTGGGAGAGTGAGCAATCAATGCGAGATCAATATCCTCAACTTTTTCAGACTTAATGATAGGTAATTTCGAGGACAAAATTTCTTTTTAGAGGGGGAGAATTGTAATATCCCTAAGTGTGCCCTAGAAGTTTTAATTCAATTGTTGTTTGATTTGAATTTAATGTATATATGTTTTTGCAAAGGAAATGATTGTGTTAATGGAATGTATATGTTGGTCAAATGGAGAGTCAAGGGAAGAAGATATTTTAATTTGGGATGAGTGAAATTACTAAAAAGGGCATGTGGATGAAGGGTAGTTAGAACAAGTGAGAAGAGGGTATGTTGGTAATTGTCTTGTTAGAATTGCTTGGTGGAGATTTAAAGAGATGATAATTTGACTTTTCTTCATCATCTTTTCTTCTTTTCCCTTATGGTGGCCGGCTCATCCAAAGACAAAAGAGAGCAAGAGAGCAAGAGAGGATCTTGAAGTTCTAAGCTCAAATTGAAGGAAGAATCAAGTGATTAAGTTGGAGATTTGTGAAATTTCTTCAATTGTGGTAAGTACTCTCTTGTTTTCCTTTGTTATCTTTGAAGTTGTGTTTGAGGTGACTTATGATTTGTTGTTATAATGATTTGGTGTGTTTGAGATGTGTTTATAAGTGTTGAAATTGATTGTAAGTTATAAAGTTAAATTGGTGTTGGTTTTGGTTTGAAGATGGTAAGTTAAGTGGATGTTGATATTGAAAGAATAAGAGTGATGTTGGTTTTAGGGTTTTAAAGTGGTGAGTGATTAAATGTATTGTTAATGTGAATATTGTGATGAGCATGCAAGATATGTGTTAATGACATTGTTTATATTCATTTGAATGAGGTTATGTTGTGCACAATGTGTTTAAATTCAATCAAAAGAGATTTGGCCAAACTAAGGAAGAGACACGGCCAAACCAAAGAATTTTTGGGAGACACAGCCAAGTCTAAGGAAAGTTGGCCGTGTTGGATGATTTTTGGAGAGACACGGCCATTGGCTTGGCCGTGTCCCTTGCCCATGTTTGCCACTGCCTGATTTTTGTTGAGAGACACGGCCGTGTCCCTTGCCCGTGTCTACCTCGGCTTGATTTTGTGTTGAGAGACACGGCCACAAGCTTGGCCGTGTCCCTTGAGTGTGTTGGCTAAATTGATTTTTTCTTTGCTCTTCTTGCATTATTGAGAATGAATATACATTTGAAGATAATGATGATGCATATGATACTATATGAACAATGTTATGTTATATGCATTGTGAATCTTGTGAACGGTAATGTGTTATATGAATTATGTATTTTGAAATGTTATATCAATGATGCTATATGTATAATATGAATTGAGATATGATATGATATGAAGCCATTGTGATTGGCTATGATGATTCAATTGAAAGATATAAGGCATGTTTGCCTAATTGATGATGAGAATTGAGAATGAAATAATAAATGAATTGTGTGACTAATGTGTTATTCAATTTTTAGAGTTTGTTGTTGGTGGCATGCCTAATGATAGTAATACTCTCTTGAAGTTAGGTTGGGCTTGATCCTTGAAGCCAAGTTGGGTAGAAGTTTAACATGTTTTACTCCCCTTGAAGCTTGGTTGGATCTAGTCCTTGAAGCCTAATTGAGATGTTACAACCCTTGAAGCTAGGTTGGGTTGGTTCTTGAAGCCAAGTTGGGTTGAGACTTAGCATGCTTTGTTCCCCTTGAAGCTTGGTTGAACCTAATCCTTGAAGCCTAGTTGGGTTTATGATAATGATAAATGTGATGATTGAACCAAAACATCTACTCTGAAAATTGAATGGTATATTAGTGTGTTTTGGGCCCATGCTTGTCTTTGTTTAATGTGATTTATGAATGGTAAAATGATTGACTAATGAGTTATATGGAAGGATGTTGAAATGTGATATGTTTATATATGTGTACTTTATGAAATATATAGGTATGTTGTTAGCCTTCCATCTATGATGTTGATTTATTAATAAAATGGGTGACATTACATTGCACTAAAGCATAATGTTAGCATACTTTGTACTACTAAGCCGTTGGCTTAGCGCGATAGTGTTTGATCGCGCAGGTGACAGAGTTGAACCTGAGAGCTCTTCGAGACCAAGTGAGACTAGACGTTGAGGATTTCTCTTTTGGGACTTAAAGATCAAAGAAGAGCTACCAATCATGTATATATTCTATGTTTTGTAAACTTTGATTTATAACATATTTGTAATAACTTCCGCTGTGAATTATTAAACATTTTATATATGGTGTCTTTTGGATTTCTTTTATTTGTTTGAGATTGGTTTCACTTATTTACAAAGATATTTGTTGTGTCTTTTTAAACTGTGACATTTTCTATATTCAGTATACGTATATTACGATCGTTTAAGCATGCTTGGTAATATACAGGATATAGGGGTGTTACACACTATACATAGGTAGGTGTGGAGACCTATGAGAACTAGAAGTTAGTATGCCAGCTACCAAGGTTGCATGTCTCTAACTCTGCTGCTATGATCTACCGAGCTGTCCCTTGCCCCTGTTAGATCTTTGAGGATACCCACCTTTGCCTCTCTTTAAAGATGAGGAACCTCTCTCTATCGAAGCTTTTCTATCTCTGCTTTCTTCTCCCCTAAGTACAGCTATAAGCCCTTGAGCTTTCTTTACATCTTGTGCAGCTGCTATAATTTTGGAAAAATTATCATACCTAACACACAATAGATGGTTTCAACTCTTCTTCAAATCTTCTACATGTCCATCTCATTTTTCAAAATACCACCTGCATACTTATTCAAGTAGAGAAATTGTTTCTCATACTCATCAATTGCCTTGTCCCCTTGTTGCAAGTTAAGAAACTCCTTCTTCTTGTCTTTATACTCCCGAAGGGTGTATTTCTTCCCAAACACCCTTAGGAAATCATCATACGTCAAAACTGGGGGTTGCCTTAATAAATTAAGAATGGCCTTCCACCAATCATACTCATCTCCTTGCATAAGAGACAAAGCATAATCAAATTTATCTTCCATAGTAGCTTGCAATTGGACAAACACTATCTCAATTTGATCTAACCACAGCTCAACCTCCACTAGATCCACACTGCCTATAGAGTTGATAGCCTCAAACTTCCTCAACTTCTCATATTTCCTAATCTGTTGCTGCTACTGTTGAGCTGGGGCATGATGTAACAATTCCACCTTTCTATTGTGCCCAAACTGATGGAATTTCTGGCATTGTTGGTCTATTTGGCAC
Source organism: Garcia nutans (assembly GCA_947685225.1). NCBI lineage: Eukaryota > Viridiplantae > Streptophyta > Magnoliopsida > Malpighiales > Euphorbiaceae > Garcia > Garcia nutans. Next base: position 36,582,211 of record CANTUV010000013.1, read on the forward strand.
TGATGCCTCCCCAACAACTCATGTAATTGCTCCATCCATGCCTTCCCCTGGCGAAAAACTCTATGCAATACCTTTATCTGAACTATGAGATTGAGACATCTCTACTACCTATACCTTTTAAGCCCTCTAAATTCCTCCAACTAAAGATTAGTAAAATCCCTTACAAAACACTAATGTTCGATCACTACTCCAAATTCTAGCCCAACTTCATCCAAATACTTAGCCAAACCTAAAATTATAATTTCTATATCAATTTCATGTCATAGTTTCCCATATGTCTTATTATACTATAATCTCATATCATTTATACTAAAAGAGTCATCAAAAGTTAAGAAACTTACTTGTTATTTGAATTAAAACTCAAGCTTTCTCCACCCCTTGTAGAAACTTACTAGAACTCTTGTTAATTTGGATTATTAAAATCATCACCTTCATTCCACCAAGATTTTCAGGCAAGAGGAAAAAGGAAGAAGAAAAATTAATTTTCTAGATAGATTTTGACTTTTATATCAGCTTTTGCCAAATACATATATATATTATTAAATAATTCATATTTTTATATAAGTTATTATTAATTTATATTTTAACCTTTTTACTTTTTACTTTTTACCATGCTACCATTTATATTTAATCTATTATATATGATATATGTATTATTTATATTTCTAATACATTTGAAAAATTAATGTGTCTCATTAGTTTCAATAAAAATCAGAGCATTACAGGTCCCCTCAATGAAGAAGCACTAAGATCCCTCAGCCTTGACCTGAAAGTCTTGGAAGTGCTATTTTTAGTGATGGTATAATCCTTCATAATGCGTGGTATGTCAGTGACTGGCATCCAACTTTTGATGACTGGTAGCTAATTCTTCTTGCAATTTTTTATTTTGTTCTTCAAGCATCCACTGTGAGCCAGAAAAGAAAAAGGTAAGAACATGCATAATCATGCATATATATATATATAGCATAAAATGGATAGACCAAGATGACAGGCTATGTAATTCAAGTCGAAGCTCTAAGGATAAGGCAACATATCCAGACAAGAAAAAGAAGCAAGTGGAGAAAATTTCTGCTAAATCAGAGTACTATATGATGGGACAGCTTTAAGATCAAAGGAATCAGTAGCCTATAATAAACATAAAAGAGAGTCATCACAAATTTATGACTGATTAGTTATGATGGAAAACATGTTGTCATTTACCTGAGACATGTCGGCCACGGGATGATCACAAGGATGGGAAGTAGATTCTCTCTCCTTTTTCCCATCTTCTCCCTCACCACCACTCTCTTCTCCTCCTTCTCTTTATTTTCCTTCTTCTTCTTCTTCTTTTACCTGAGACATGTCAGCCACGGGGTGATCACAAGGATGGGAAGTAGATTCTCTCTCCTTTTTCCCGTCTTCTCCTTTACCACCACTCTCTTCTCCTCCTTCTCTTTCTTTTCATTTTTCTTCTTCTTCCTCTTCTTTCACCTCAGGAAGTTCCAGGATGGCCATAGGAGAAACATAAAATTCAAGAGTTGTGCTTGAATGAACTAGACATATGACTCAACAGGAGAAATAAAGATAAGGTTCAATGTCATAACCATTTCAAGCACGTAACCACAAGTGCTCAAAAATGGATGTAATGTTCAAAATATAAGCCAGACCATTTGTTTGAACCCTCTGCTGCTCAGGACCAAGGAACCAGTCATACACCCTTTCCCTGAGAAAATAGCCACTAGATGCTAGACAGACAATGATCCAATGGGAGTGCTGGTAAGGTAGTGCAGCATTCATAAGGGGAGTCCAGTTGGCCCGCTCCCCATCTCTCCACCAAGCCAAGTCAACTTGTAAGATTACAAAAGATATGTAGACTTTTACATGATATTTTAAAGAATACTAATGCTATTCTACCTTATCTTAGGATAAGCAACTCAAATGAAGTGTTGGCAGTGCACATGATGAGAGCCAAGCACTACTGTATGACCTAACATTAAGAAATTCAACATCAGATACCCAACCCTCTCAAAACAATACCAAGAAGATTGAGCTCATATGCCCACATCTGGAATAACAATGATAACTAGATTCACGCAAGTACTTGAATTGAATTGAAAATGGTAGGAAACAATACCTCAGTAATAACCATAAAGATGACCAAATATTTTTTATTCTAGCAAATTTTGTCAAAACCATGATATAGGTAGGAAAGACCAGCTTCACTGTGAGCTGGGATTTTCACCCCCACTCCCATGTGGAATGGTTCTTGCAACTTTAGCACTATTAGGCTCAGGGTCTTAGAGAGCACGGGCCTAAAGCCAGAGAAAATGGAGTCGCCACCCGGACTGGTCGAGAAAAAAAAGAGGTGAATGACTCCATTCCTAAGGAATCCCCAACCCCCTACTGGGTTTGGAAAGTTGGGTACGCGTAGGGAAGGTGAGAATGACCCAGCACCCCCATAGCTCCCGGTTCATTAGAACCAGCCTCTTTTCAGCTCTTAACATTATAAAATTCTTAAATTTAATGACATTATCCATACTACATGCAATCATAAGAATAAATAGTCACATTATTAAAAATTATAATAAGTTCAAACAAAATAAATGAATAGGCACCCATCCATGGATGGAAACATGTCTCTATAATTGTTCAATGTCCAAAAGAAAAAAAAATAGGATGCCCACTAAGTGGTGGAAACATATCCTTTACATTGATCTAGAACTTAAAATAAATTAAATTACACAATGCTCAACAAGTGAGGTATCCACAATGTGGACACATACCTCTTACAATTTTAGAAAAAAAAAAACCAATAAAGAAACAATCAACCATTCATCATAAATAAATCATTCATCATAAATCAAATAAACCATCCATCAAGACATATCATAAATACACATGCATTAGTAATCAATCCTACATTTAAATTTCATATTTAAATAATATATTTACAAGCTAAGGTTTTTAATTTGTGAATTGGGATTTAAGAAAATATGATTATGTTTTAAGGTTTTAGGAAAATACAATTAGGGTTTTAGATTTTTAAAAATTAAGATTTTGGATGTTTTGAAATAGTGTTAGGATTTTTAATTTAGAAACAAGGGTTTTGGATTTTTCATAAAAATAATGTTAGGGTTCAAGGTTTAAGTAAATTAGTGTTTGAGGAAATAGGATTAAAGCTTTTGATGTTGAAAGAGCAAAGTTACTGTGATGATGTTTGTAAAATTAAGGCTACTGGAATATGTTGAAGTTAAATAATCATGTACCAAAAAATATCAATTCAACATATATAAGTTACTGGAACTCAAGTTAACTGGTTATGGATTTATTTTGTAGGAATATCGAACATCCTCATTAAATCATGCTCGACATAAACTGACATGAATTAAAATTAAAGGATATAGCTTACTGGAATTAATCTATGCAATGAACAAACATATCCAATATTTAAAACCATCAAAGCATGTTATATTGAATTAATTTTAAAGTATACCACCGTTTGTTGGCTCCACCACAATTGCACCTTTGAAATTCTGGCTGAGCAAGACCAAGACAGTGTGTTTACTGCCTCTGTAAGGTTACTCTCTTTTTTATCTTTGCTGCTTCTCTGTTTATCATTTTCTCTTTTTCTTTGCTTTCTAAGGTTTCCCAGTTGTTGATGATTGGTTACTGTCGTTCAAAAAGTCTAAGTCCCAAGCTTCCCTAAAAAAAGTCTCAGCTGAAAAGTCCCTCTTTCAATCTTTCATTCTGTTATTTAAAGGCAATTAATCAATCAAACACTTAGTTATTATCAGTTAGGGAGGTATTGACAAGGCCAATTGCCCATGGGCCGTGGGCACGGATTGCTGCGTGGGGCGCAGGCTGTAGCATGGGGCACGGATTACTGCATGGGGTGCGGGCTTCTATGTAGGGCACTGGCATAGGCCAATTCAGCCTGCAATGAATTGACATGCCCAATTACCCATGGACACGCCCTGCGGCAAATTGGCATGCCCCAATTCGCCGTGGGCACGCCCTGCGGAGAATTAGCATGCCCAATTCACCGCGGGCACACTCTGTGGCGAATTAACATGCCAGTCCAATTATTTATTTATTTATTATTATTAAAAATAAATATTTTATTTTAATAAATATTTATATTTTCTTATTTCATTTTTTATTTTAAATAATAAATATTATATTATTATTACTAAAATAAAAAATAAATATTATAAAAATTATTTCATACTGTTTTAAATATTCATAGTTCACTTAATCACTTTTTAATTAGTGTTGGACTAGACTTGGTAAAAAAAAGAAGGGTCTACAGTTTGCCCCCTGCTTGAACGATCTTGAATTTATTCAGACAGTGAAAAACAACATGACTTTGAATTTATTTTGGATAAAGATGATTTTGGACTTAGGATTGGAGTTGGTTTGGGTTCTGGATCCGGATTGATTTGGTTTTTGGTCTTGAGGTGAGTTCTGGACCCAAAAATGGTTTAGGTTTTGGACCTGAGGTGAGTTCTAGAATAAAAAATAATTTGGGTTCTAGACTCGGGGTGAGTTTTGGACTAAAAAATGATTTGGCTTCTGGATCCGGTGTGAGTTCTTGACTAAAAAATGATTTAGGTCCTAGACCCAGGTAAGTTTTAGACTCAAAAAAGATTTGGGTTCTGGACCTGGATTAGTATGGGTTCTGGACCCACGCTGGATTTGATTGGGGTACTTAGACCCGAGACTAAATTTGATTTGGGTACTGGGACCCAAGATTTGGTACTTGGACCTGAGACTAAATTTGATTTGGGTACTTAGACTCAAGACTGGGTACTTGGACCCACGCTGGATTTGATTGGGGTACTTAGACCTGAGACTGGATACTTAGATCCGAGACTAGCCAATAAATTTTAGCTTCTTCTAGCTGATTGATCTTCTATCATGGCTTTCTTCTAGCCACTTGCTCCATTTTTAAATGGATCTACTCTAGCTCTTCTAACTGGACTGACCTTCTGACATCTGGGAACTTTTGCTTTCTACTAGATGGTTGTTCCATTATTCAATGGATTATGGATTTTCACCCTAAAAATGGTTCTTCATCCTTAGACCTTGTATCTTCATCCTTGGTTTTTTATGTCTTTAGCCTTCAAAATGGATCTTCATCCTTAAACATAGGATCTTCACCCTTCAAAATAGATCTTCATCCTTTGGACATCGAGTCTTCACCCTTCAAAATGGATCTTCATCCTTGGAGATTAGGTCTTCACCCTTCAAAAATAGATCTTTAACCTTGGCATCGGGTCTTCACCCTTCAAAACAGATCTTCATCCTTTGGACTTTGGGTCTTCACTCTTTAAAAAGGATCTTCATCCTTTGGATGTCAGATCTTCATTCTTGGTCATGGGGTCTTCACCCTTCAAAATGGATATTCATCCTTAGCATCGGGTCTTCACCCTTGAAAATGGATCTTCATCTTTTGGACGTCAAATCATCATCCTTGGTCATTGGGTCTTCACCCTTTAAAATTGATCTTTATCCTTGGCATCAGGTCTTCACCCTTCAAAATGGATCTTCATCATTTGGACTTTGGGTCTTCACACTTCAAAACAGATCTTCATCCATTGGAGATCTGGTCTTTACCCTTAAAACATGGATCTTTATCCTTTGGAGATCGAGTCTTTACCCTTAAAACATGGTTATCCATTGGAAATCGGGTCTTTTTCCTTAAAACATGGATCTTTATCCTTGGAGATCGAGTCTTTACCCTTAAAATATGGATCTTTATCCTTGGAAATTTTTCCTACATTGGCTTCACCTCTTCTAGCTGGACTAATCTTTTATCTTTTGCATCTTTATTCTTTTGAGATTCAATGTTCCATTCTTTTGTTCTTCCTCTTGCAAAAAATTATGCTACTTTTTAGCTAGGCTTTATATCTTCTCCTTGCCCCCATGCGAGGGAAAATATTGAAAGTGAGTCTGCAAATGTTTTGTATATGCATAAACTCAAAATTTGAAAAGAGAAAGTTTTACCCCCTACGTAGGCTCAAACCAATGATTTCTTTTTCCCATGTAGGATCTGATTGATGTTTGTGTTGTCTAGTTCTTTGCACAAGCATGCATTTCTTCTTTTTTGTAAAATGACTGGATCTTTCTTAAGCAATGGGCCTTCCATACCCCATGATTCCATATCTGCTTCTCATTTGCTTCATAAAGTATATGTTGTTTCCCTTGGCAAAGGATAGGAACACAAGACAAAAATGCAATGTGATATGCTTATGTATGCATGATATGCATGGATAATACTTATAGTGGTTCCATTGACTCACAGACTGATATTAGTGGCTAAAGTATTCTCATTAGTTCCTTCTATATTCTCGTTTAGATCTTGCATTGGAATGGCAGAAGACTTTGCATTTATGGCTTTTATTTCCAAGATGTTGAAAAAATGAGCGGTGGAGACCCCAAACAGCAGAGATACATATTTTTAAAACTATGATTCAGCATGTCAATTGGTAGCTTCTTCATAACCTTACCAATAATCATTTACTTTGCCTAATGTGTCCTTCGAGGTTTGACAGTTCAGCATACTTCCCTTAACTTGAAGGCTTATGCAACAAGAAAATAGTTTTGGCTTCTCGACCCAAAACTGGATTTAGGTTCTCAACTTGAAACTAGATTGGTTGACCTTCTGTCAGTTTGATAGTTCTGGCTTTCTTCTAGTAAATAAATTTTAGCTTCTTCTAGTTGATTGATGTTCTATCATAGCTTTCTTCTAGCCACTTGCTCCATTTTTCAATGGATCGACTCCAGAACTTCTAGCTGGACTAACCTTCTGTCATCTGGGAATTTTTTCTTTTTTTTAGCCAGTTGTTTTATTCTTTAATGGATTGCGGGTCTTCACTGTAAAAGTGGATCTTCATCCTTGGACCTTGGATCTTCATCCTTGGCTTTTTGGATCTTCACCCTTCAAAATGGATCCTCATTCTTTGGACATCAGCTCTTCACCTTTCAAAATGGATCTTCATCCTTAGAGATTAGGTTTTCACCATTCAAAAATGGATCTTCATCCTTGGCATTGGGTCTTCACCCTTCAAAATGGATATTCATCCTTTGGACTTTGGGTCTTCACCCTTTAAAATGGATCTTCAACCTTTGGATGTTAGATCTTCATCATTGGTCATTGGGTTTTCACCCTTCAAAATGGATCTTCATCCTTGGCATCGGGTCTTCACCCTTCAAAATGGATCTTCATACTTTGGACATCGGATCTTCATCCTTGGTCATTGGATCTTCACCCTTCAAAATGGATCTTCATCCTTTGTAGGTCATGTCTATACCCTTAAAACATGGATCTTTATCCATTGGAGATCGGGTTTTTACCCTTAAAACATGGATCTTTATCCATTGGAGATCGGGTCTTTACCCTTAAAATATGGATCTTTATCCTTGGACATTGGGTCTTTACCCTTAAAACATGGATATTTATCCTTCGACATTTGTCCTACATTGGCTTCAGCTCTTCTAGCTGGACTGATGTTTTGTCTTTTACATCTTCATTCTTTTAAGAGTTCCAATGTTCCATTCCTTTATTCTTCCTTTTGCAAAAAATTTAGCTATTTTTTAGTTGGCCCTTACATTTTCATCTTGCCTCCTGCGCGGCAAAATATTGAAAGTGAGTATGCAAATTTTTTGTACGCGCATAAACTCAAAAATTTAAAAGAAGGAAGTTTTGCCCCCTGCGTAGGCTTAAACCAATGATTTCTTTTTCCCATGCAGGATCTGATTGATGTTTGTGTTGTCTAGTTCTTCGCATAAGCGTGCATTTCTTCTTTTTTTGAAAATGACTAGATCTTTCTCAAGCAATGGGCCTTTCATGCCCCTGATTCCATATTTCCTTCTCATTTTCTTTATAGAGTATCTATTGTTTACCTTAGCAAAGGATAGGAGCACAAGAAAAAAATGAAATGTGATATGCTTATGTATGAATGATATGCATGGATAATACTTACAGTGGTTCCATCGACTCAAAAACTGAGGTGATCAGTTAAAGTGTTCTCATTGGTTCCTTCTAAATGCTCATCCAGATCTTATATTGGAATGACAAAAGACTTCGAATTTATGGCTTTTATTTCAAAGATGTTGAAAACATGAGACGTGGAGACCACAACAGCAGATATACATCTATTTAAAACTATGATTCAGCACGTCAATTGGTAGCTTCTTCATAAACTTGCCAATAATCATTTACTTTGCACAATGTGTCCTTCGAGGTTTGAAGGTTCAACATGCTTCCCTTAACTTGAAGGCTTATGCAATAAGAAAACTAATTTTTTTCTTTATTTTTCTTTTTTTTAAATCAAATGTTAACTTTGTCAAATCAGTGTCATTGTACCTCAGGACTCGATTTTCCAAATTGCCATATCTATAACATGACAACCCTAGTTACCGTACTAAACTTGGGAATCATTTCTATTTGAGGAAGAACTATTTCACTTTAGATAGGTACATAGACATTACTTGGCCAAAGTGTCATTGAGTTTGAATATTGTCTATCTCATATGCATGCTTATTCAAAATATCTCCACTAACAGACTTTAGCTACCAAGAGAGATCAACAGGTCTTTAATAGGCTTGAAATGGTGGTTATAAGGGACAAGAGTTAAATGAAAACCATTTTGAGATTGGAACTAATGTGACACAATGGACAAACTTTCACATTATAATCTTTTGTTGGAGCCATAGGCAGCCGGGAGTAATCTTACTAGACTTTACTTTTCTTATATCTCCTTAGAAGTAATAAAGAACTGATTAAGACGATCTTCATCTTTTCCTTTTGCTTTTGAACAAACTTAGTAACCATTTTTTACTTTTTCTTTTTGCTTTTTCTCTCTTTTTTTCCTCTTTTGTTTTTGTATTTTTTTTACTTTTTTCTTTTGTTTTTTTGTTTTTCTCTCTTTTTTCTTCTTTTTTTTTGTATTTTTTGCTTTTTTCTTTTATTTTTTTTTCTTTTGGGTCCAGCTCTAAGAAGATTGTTTTGTCTGCACCATTCTATGCTTTTGACTATTGATGATTGGAGTAGAGTAAGTTTCTTTCAACATGGATAAATCATTTATTGCCTTATGTCATCTTAATAAATTGGAGATATTAGGTTTAGTATTAGGTGAACTTCAACTACCCTTATGATCTTGAGAACTTTAACCATCCTCAGGGTCTTGACTATACATTCCTTTCTTTTATCTTCTTTTCCTTTTTACCTTAGTGATCATTAGATTTGTCAAAATTGCGACAATAGCTCAGGGTAGGTCATTAAGAGTAAGGTAAAATTTTATGAAGGTTCAAAGTGACAACTAGGGATTGATATTTAATTGGGTGGATTATAGTTGTTGGCTTACCAAATAGTGCCTAGATCATCTCTCCCTTAAATAAGTAGAGTTCAATTTCACCTCAAAAGTTTGTCAAAGCATGTTCTAAGACTTATTAGGACCAAGACACTCATAATTATGCAGGAGCCCTCTCTAAGTAACTATACACAACTCAATGCTATAGATCAACTCCCTCACCTAGTAAAGCCATTCAAATAATGATGCATAGATATACTAATTTATGATTATCAAGCTAGCCTCGTCATTGATTGAACACTATAATATGAAAAGCCAAAAAAATTATAAATTCAATAAAAGTAATTTATTCATACAATTTTAATTTGAGAAACATAATTGTTCTAATAAAACACCAAAGAAAGAAAGTGAAACAAAAACCAAACAAGCCAAGGGAAGTTTGTTAAGTTGGAATCGAAGATGCTTCATTTATTTAGAAATATGAAGGGCAATGATTTTTTCATTATTAAGGATCATCCATAGTTAATCCAAGCTTGCTTAGTAGCACATCCTCTTTAGTAGCTTCTCCATCTATATAATGACAAGATGACAAGATAAAACTCTCCTCCAATCCTCCCTCCATCATGAAGGTTGCAAGCGATGGGGCCCTTCCTAATTTAAACAAAGGATTATTCTTAGTGTTGGGCTTATCATGCTTAAGCAGCTTTCCACTGTCAAAGAAATCTTAGATCTTGTGCCTTAATTGAACACATTTATCTATCTCATGCCCTTGTACTTGATGGAATCGACAAAAGACCTTGACATCAAAATTTGATGGTAGAGGCTCGTGTAGAGGCCGAGGTGCCAATAGTTGTAACAAATCCATCTTTATTAGATTCTCTAACATCTTTGACAAAGGGTCCCCCAAGTCTGAAAACTTACTCTTCTTTGCTGGTTTAGTTATTGCATTTTGCTCAACACCACTTCTTTCCCTTTGACTTTGCCCATAGGGGTGGTAGCCACCCTTATTGCTCTACTTAGACAGAACATGGTTTGACTGGTCTTGTAGGATTGACCATTCATTTTTCATTTGTTCTCTATCAGTGGGCATGTTCCTTGTTAATGCTGCTTTTCCCTTCTTCTTTATGTCAATGGTAGATCCCTCATTAGCATTGTTAATGATCTCTAGAATTTCAATCAACTGGGTCTTCATAATTTCAACCAATTGATCCCGTAGCTCGGCCATCCTTGCTTTGATAACCTCATCGACTATAACCCTTAGTTAGTTTACATCCATCCTTCCAATGAAGCACTTAAATCAAAATCACTATTATAGGAAGTATTGTCGTACACTCATGAACTATTGTACTCCAGGTATGTGAGCCAGAAAATATTAATGACATGATATGCGATGCATGTATGCATGTATGTACAAATAACAAGCAAACAAAGATAATTAGGACATTCCTTCCAACCCCACATATGAATGGGGAGTCTCTTTTCCTAGGTATATGGTCAATAAAATACTAACATGGGATATCTTGTTTTTGAAAAATTCACTCGAATGATTTAACCAAAAGTTATATTTTTAAACATTGAGTCAGTCCATGATAATTTTGATTAATTAAGTCTTAATCCATTAGGCCAACAAAAGGATAACTTTTATGCTATATTGGATTAAAAAAAATTAATAGGTTTATCATAAATAGATTTACAATTTTAAAAAATAATTAATGATTCATGCCAAAAACAAGCCCATGATTAATGTTTCTTAGTATAAATTAGGCCCATAATTGATTTTTGGTAATCAATAATTGACCTAAATATTTGTAAGCTTTGTTGTAATCTTTAGATGAAGCGAAAAATAATTTTATTTCAAAGCCCTTGGGATTTTAAGTTTGGGCCATAGGGTTAGAAAAGATTTTTCACCCATCTTAAAAAGCCTATCTTAAAGATTTTGAAATTTTGGAACTTGGTCCTTTGGATTTGAAGGAAAAAATTATTTTGAACTTATAATATAGGTAGGTCATATTAGAAAAAGAGCAAACCAAATAAGCCATGGTTCAAACTAAGATATATTAATCACAGTCAATCAACAAGCACTTGTGATAAAAAAACTAAGGAAAGTAACTAGGCCAATTACATGTGCTTTAGTCATTGGGTTCAAAGGCTTAGGTTCCCACAGAAAGTATATACCAAAATGTACAAGGCTATGAGTGGTTATGCCATGCTCGATCTCCATACCTTGAGCAAAAGTATGGTATCCCTTACATCACACAATATGGGTTACACGGGTGTCCTAACTCAAGCACACAATGCAATCTAAATGATGCAATGGATAATAATATAATAAGAAAGAATAAAATAATATAAAGATCAACGGAATTAACTTCCCTTATCCCCAGTGGAGTTGCAACTGTGAGTGGAGATTTTTGCCCCTAGTCCCATGTAGAATGGTTCTTGTGACTTCGGTACTGTTAGGCTCAGGGCCTTAGAGAAACACAGGCCTAAACCCGGAGAAAATGGAGTCACCACCTGGATGGGCCGGGAAAAAGAAAGGGATGACTCAATTCCTAAGGAATTACCAACCTCCTATTGGGTTTGAAAAGTTGGGTATGTGTGAGGAAGGTGAGAATGATCTAGCACTCCCACAGCACCCGGTTCATTAGAACCCGCCTCCTTTTCAGCTCTTAACATTATAAAATTCTTAAATATAATGATATTATCCATACTGCATGCAATCATAAGAATATATAATCACTCTATTAAAAATCATAATAAGTTCAAACAAAATAAATGAATAGGCACCCATCCATGGATGGAAACAAGCTTTTACAATTGTTTAATATTTGAAAGATAATAAATAAAATAGGATACCCACCAATTGGTGGAAACATATCCTTTACATTGATTCAAAACATAAAATAAATTAGATTACACAGTACTCAACAAGTAAGGTATCCACAATGTGGACACATACCTCTTACAATTCTTAAAACCAAAATAAACCAATAAAGAAACAATCAACCATTCATCATAAATAAAGCATTCATCATAGATCAAATAAACCATCCATCAATACATATCATAAATAGACATCCATTTGTAATCAATCATACTTTTAAATGTCATATTTAAACAATAGATTTACAAGCTAAGGTTTTTAATTTGTGAATTAGGGTTTAAGAAAATATGATTATGTTTTAAGGTTTTAGGAAAACACAATTAGGGTTTTAGATTTTTAAAAATTAAGATTGTGGATGTTTTAAAAAATGGTTAGGGTTTTTAATTTAGAAACTAGGGTTTTGGATTTTTCATGAAAATAATGTTAGGGTTTAAGGTTTAAGTAAATAAGGCTTTGAACAAATAGGATTAAAGCTTTTCATGTTGGAAGAGAAAAGTTACTATGATGCTGTTTGTAAAATTAAGGCTACTGGAATATGTTGAAGTTAAATAATCATATACCAAAAAATATCAATTCAACATGTATAAGTTACTGGAACTCGAGCTAAAAGGTTGTAGATTTATTTTGTAGAAATGTCGAACAACATCATTAAATCATGCTCCACATAAAGTGACATGTATTAAAAATAAAGGATATAGTTTACTGGAATTAATCTAGGCAAAGAACAAATGTATCCATTATTTAAAACCATCGAAGCATATTATATTGAATTTATTTTAGAGTATATAGTCATTTGTTGGCTCCACCATGATTTCACCATTGAAATTTTGGTTGAGCAAGTCCAAGACAGTGTGTTTACTACCTTTGTATGGTTACTCTCTTTTTTATGTCTTTGTGCTTCTCTATTTATATTTTTCTCTTTTTCTTTGCTTGGTAGGGTTTCTCCATTGTTGATGATTGTTTGCCGCCATTCAAAAAGTCTAATTCCCAAGCTTCTAAAAAAAAGCCTCAGCCGAAATGTCTCTCTTTCAATCTTTCATTCTATTATTTATAGGCAATTAATCAATCAAAAACCTAGTTATTATCGGTTAAGGAAGTATTTAAAATCTTTCTGAGTTAAATAAGGTTTAGGCAACAATTGACAAGGTCAATTACCTGTGGGCTGTGGGTTGATGCTTGGGGCACGGGCTGCTACTTGGGGCGAGGGCTACTGGGTGGGGCAAGGGCTACTGGGTGGGGCACTGGCACTAGCCAATTCGGCTGCGGCCAATTAGCATGCCCAATTAGCCGTGGACATAGCCTGCAGTGAATTGGCATGCCCCAAATCACCGTGGGCATGCCCTGCGGCAAATTGGCATGCCCTAATTTGCCGCAGAAATATCCTGCAGTGAATGGGCATGCCCAATTCATTGCGGGCACACCCTGTGGCGAATTAACATGTCCGCCCATTATTTATTATTTATTATTATTATTATTATTAAAAATAAATATTATATTTTAATAAGTATTTATATTTTATTTTTTCCTTTTTTATTTTAAATAATAAATATTATATTATTATTACTAAAATAAATAAAATAAATTATAAAAATTATTTCAAACTATTTTAAATATTTATAGTTCACTTAATCGCCATTTAATTGTTGTTGGACTGGAATTGGTCAAAAAATAAGGGTCTACATTCACTCCAGCTATAAAAAGTCGCATAAGATCCATATCAGCCAAGGCCTGCAACACTAAGAAATTGATTGCAGATTCAGTATTGCATATTATTCGTCTATTTATCCATGAACTCATTGGGCATAATTCATCCAATATTCCTGAATCAGTTCAAGTTTTATTTTGAACGGCTCTTTTAATGATATGTAGGCCCCTAAATTTATTCACAAGCTAATCTAATCTCAAATAAGAAAGGCCAAGCTAAATTTAGTCAGATTTTACAAGGTTAAACCTAATTTATACCTTTAAAATAGGTCGGTCCAAGTTTAAAAGGCCTACATTAAGTTGGTTTATTTTTTAAAACCCTAACCTAGTTTGATTTATTTTTTCAATGACCAAATTAACTCCAACTCAAATTTTAAAGCTTGAATTAAATTTTGGATAATTTTAAAAGCTCAAACAAGTCCGTCTAAGCCTGAAAAGCCATGGATAATTAGGGAGTTCTGATCCTCCATAGACTAATGACCATGGCAAATTAGGCAATCCTAATTTGCCATGAGTCTTTTAATTCGGTTTTAATTAGTTTTGGGAAAGATTAAAAGCTTCCTAATTAATATTGGACTTCTGATAATACTCGGATTACCAGACAATTAGGGTTTTAATGAGGTGGTCTTTACCTACAAATATATGATTAAAGCATAGAGAAGAGGAGGGATTTAATAGTGAGAAATATCATAAAATAGGGAGAGCAACACAAGACACACAATAATAATAAAAACGCAACGGGCAGTAATTATAAGAAGAAAAATAATGAAGACATAGCAATTGTCTTCAGCAATTGCTCGGCTCACGAAAACCTAAAATTGATTCATGCAATAAGGCAGCAGCTTCGATCAACACTTTTTCAATTTGGTGGAGTGTGAGCGGGGATTTTTGCCCCCACTCCCGGTGGAATGGTTCTTCCGACTTCAGCACTATTTAGGCTAAGGGCCTTGAGAACACGGGCCTAAGCCCGGAGAAAATAGAGTTGCCACTCGGACGGGCTGGGAAAAAAGAAAGGGGTGGATGATTCAATTGCTAAGGAATCCCCAACCCCCTAATGGGTTTGGAAAGTTGGGTACGTGTGGGAAAGGTGAAAAATGACCCAACACCCCCACAATGCCTGGTTCATTGGAACTGACCTTCTTTTCAGGTCTTAATATTATAAAATTCTTAAATATAGCGATATTATCAATATTACATGCAATAATTAAAATAAAGAATCATTATATTAAAATCAAAGCAATGTTCAAACAAAAATAAATAAATGGACACCCATCCGAGGATGGAAATGTGTCCTTACATCGTCCAATGTCTATAACTAAATAGGACACCCACCAAAAAGTGGAAACGTGTCCTTTACATTAATCCTAAAATATAAAAACAACTTAAATTACATGAAAATTAAGTAATAAGGTACCCAATCATAGAAACATACCTCTTACAATTTTAATAAATAAATAATAATTGAAAAAAATATTCATTCATAATAAATTAAATAAACCAAGCATGAAAATTAAATAAATCAATCATCAAAACATATAATAAACTACATAATCAAATCTAAAAGTAAATAAAGCAATAAATATATAAATTTAGGGTTCGCATCTTAAATTAAAGTTTTTAAAATTTTAATAACTAAATTAGAATTTAAAATAAAGGAAGTTAAACACAAAGACTTATAATACACAAATATATATTAGCCCCTTCGACGAGCCCATACGGTGGCCCATAAGTAGGTTTTGGTGTTGAAAATTAAGATTTTAGTGTTTAAGATTTAGAAAATAGGGTTTTAGGATTGGAAGAAACAAGCTACTATAGTATTTATAAATAAATAATCATGCACTAAAAATTATCAATTTAAACATGTTTAGTTTACTGGAATTAAAAGGCTACCGAGATCAATTTTCATGAAGGATAATCAACATCATTTGGAAAATTAATTTGCTATATTTAAATAGATATAATTTTAGAAACATACCTTCGTTTGTTGATTCCACCAATAATCAAACTTTGATCCAAACTTTCGTTTGCACCAGCCTTATATTTGTTGGTTGAATTGAGAACAAGACAATTAGCTAAGCTACTGCCTTGTTAATATGTTCTCACTGCTTTATATTTGACTTTCATTGCTCTCTCGATTTCCTTCCACTTTCTAAGAGTTGCTGGAGCTCAAAAGTTCATTCAAGTTAAAAAGTCTGTGAAGGTTGCTCTCTCCTGAAAGTTCCTAATTGCTGCTCCTGTTAAAAGTCCCTCATCTCCTATCTCTGTTTTAAAGTTTTGTACTTATAACAATGTGCATGCATTAGGTTAAAAAGTCATGGGAGTTTTCCATTTTTAAAATGAATCCTCTTTGATCCATATCAAATTAAAACGAAGTAGTACACTGAGACCATATCAGACTCAAACCAAGCAAACCTGTCAAAACATAAGTCCATATCGAATTGGGAAGGCTCCAATTTGATATGGGGACCTTTAATTAAGGTCCAAATCGAATTGGAAATCCAATTCGATATGGGACTTATCCCATATCGAATTGGGACTTCCAATTTGATATGGGACCTTAATTTAACGTCCCATATCAAATTGGGAGAGTCCCAATTCGATATGGGACTATCCGATATTGAATTGGGGCATCCCAATCCGATATGGGCTGTCCCATATTGAATTGGAGAGGCTGGTTTGACTCCAACACACCCCTGAATGCCCTAACATCGAATTAAATCCTATAAAAATCTTTAAAACAAACCTCTTTAGGGTTTTAAAGGTTCCACCATTGTATCATATAATCAAAAGGTTTATAACTCAGGCAGCAGACAAGTTAGGACCAAAATCAAGGGTCTATAGTAGAGCCTTTAACGCAGGCTTGGTTTCCTAAATCCAATTTACATTAAAGCATTCAGTATTTGTGTTTTCTTTTAAAAACATCATTAAATTAGCTTTGAACATCAAAACAAGTAGTTAATTTAAATTGTTTTCTTTCAAATAATCAAGTTTGTTTCCTTTTAAATCATTTTAATCTAGTAGTTAATTTAATTATAGTAACATTAAATTATTAGCTTTGGACACAAATTAAACCATGAACTTCAAAACTTCAAACCTTATTTCTAAACCCTAATATTGTTTTCAAAACCATAAAACCCTTGTTTTGTTTTAAAAAATCTTAAAAACCTTAAAACCTTAAAACCCTATTTCCCATCTCTAAAACCTAGTTTTGTTTTAAAAACACTAAAACCCTAATCCTTATACTAAAACCCTAATTATAATCTCTAAAACCCTAATTTTCATCTTAAAAACCCTAGTTTTGTTTGAAAATTCTAAAACCCTAATTTTCATCTTAAAACTTAATTATGCATGATTTAACTTTAATATTAGATTGAACCATAGGTTTACATGACTAAGTTTTAGTTTAGGATCAAAACCCTAATTTAATCATAAAAATCCTAAAACTATGTTTAAAACCCTATAATCCCTAATTTAGTATGTAAACCTTAATTTTGTATATATAATGCTTTATTTAAAGGTTATAACTTAGATTTGACTTTTTGATTAATTATTGTATGTTTATGATAAATGATTTGTTGATGTTTTATTTATTTTGAATGGTCGAGTGTTTCAATTGGTTTATTTTTATTTCAAGAATCAAGAGTTATGTTTCCACTTCATGGGTACCTCATTTATTAAGTTCAATGTGATTTTATTTATTTTATGTTTTGAGATTATTATAAAGGGCATGCTTCCACCAAATGGTGTCTGTCCAACTGTTGTTAGTTTTGGACATTGGACGCTATTGTAAGGGCATGTTTCCATCATGTATGAATGCCCAATTTTATTTGTTTGTTTGTTTGAACCTTCTTTGATTTTAATACAATGAATGTTTATTTATTTTAAATTGCATGTAGTAAGGATGATATTTTAATAAGTTAAAGAACTTAATAATGTTTAGACGTGAAAATGAGGCCGATTCTAATGAACCGTGTGTTATGGGGGTGATGAGTCATTCTCACCTTCCCTATACATACCCAACTTTCTAAACCCAATAGGGGATTGGGGATTCTTTAGAAATTGAGTCATCCGCCCCTTTCTTTTTCCCATCCTGTCCGAGTGGCTACTCCATTTTCTCTGGGTTTAGGCTCGTTTTCTCTAAGTCCCTAAGCCTAACAGTATTAAAGTCGCAAGAATCATTCCACATGGGAGTGGGAAAAAAATCCTCGCTGATAGTGGCGACTGCACTGGGGATAATAAAAGTTGATTATGTTAGTCTTTATATTATTTTATTCTTTCTTATTATGATTTGGTCCATTGCATCATTTTGATTGCATTGTGTATATGAGTTAGGATCCCCTTGTAACCCGTGTTGTGTTATGCAAGTGATACCATACTTTCACTCAAGATATGGAGATCTAGCATGGCATAATGACTCATAGCCTTGTGCATATTGGTATATACTTTGTAACACTCCCATATTCAATGCACACACACTACAACCACAACAATGTAGCATAAGTGCACCAAACATAGGATGCTACGGTTTCCTTAACATTCAAAACATTTTAAAACTTGATACTATATCTATATCATTATATCTTATTAACAAAATAGATCATTTACTTATATATAAAAAAAACATATTAGTTATTTATATATATATATACATTTATATATTACACAGCGGAAGTTATAAAATATGTATATATATGAAAACATTTGAATACATACTTACTATTATACATATATTTACATTATCAACAAAACTTTACACAATATAAAAGATTTATACATGATTGGCAAGTCAGCTCTGATCTTTAAGCTCCCAAATCAACTCTTCAATTTCTACTCTCACTCGGTCTTGAAGAGCTCTCGGGTTCGATTCTATCAGTTCTATCACCTGCGCGATTAAACACTATCGCGCTAAGCCAAGGGCTTAGTAAGATAAAACATGCAATAGACATGCTTAAATGCTATACAATGCCAATTCTAATTTATCATACATGTAACAACATAAATGCAAAGCTAACAACATACTTTTACATTTCATAACCTAACATACATATATGTATATCAGAATTCAACATCTTTGCATATATTTTATTAGTTAATCATTTAATCATCCATGAACAACACTAAGCAAAGACAAGCATGGGCCCAAGACACACTAATATGTCATTCAATTTTCAGAGTTAATGCTTTGGTTTTGTTATCACATTTATCAATATCAATATCATATACCCAACTAGGCTTCAAGGATTAAGTTCAACCAAGCTTCAAGGGGAGCAAAGCATGCTAAGCATCAACCCAACTTGGCTTCAAGAACTAACCCAACCTAGCTTCAAGGGTTGTAACATCTCAATTAGGCTTCAAGGATTCAATCCAACCTAACTTCAAGAGATTGTTACACTCATTAGGCATGCCACCAACAACAAACTCTGAAAATGGAATAACACATTAGCCACACAATTCATTTAGATTTCATTCTCAATTCTCATTATCATTTAGGCAAACATGCCTCATTTATCTCCATTAAATCACCTTAGCCAATAACAATGGCTCCACATTTCATTTCACAAAATAACACTTCATTATTCAAGTGTATTTTTATCTCACATAGCATCATTCATAAATATTAACATTTCATTCCACATTTCTCATAAAACACATTACCATTCAAAGTGCATAACATAACATTGCTAATTCTCAACAATGCAATTAGGGCAAAACACAATTGACATGATTCATAGCTTTAGGACCATCCACATTCATTTGATTAGATCATTCTTGTGTTTGAAACATGTTTATAATGTTCATATTTAAGTTTAGGAACAATGGAACTTTTGAAGAATTTGAACCATGCAAAGAGAACCAAGAAATCAAACAATGTTCAAATCATTTGAAGGACACGCCCAACTCACTTGATTGACACGCCCAACCAGCTTGAGTGACACGCCCGTGTCCTTAAAAAGAAAAGAGGCAGTAGCTTCCTCAAATAAATGACACGCCCACTCCCCTAAGGGACACGCCCACTCCCCTAAATTTATTTTGGCCGTGTCACCAAATCACAAAACCTTAACTAAAACCAACCCTTTCTCAATTGCACTCAAACACAATATTCATCATATAACATAATTCACATGAACATAATCAATGTTCTAAACACATATTCATCACAAGAACTACTTCACCACACATTAATATCACAATTAAACACATATTAACTCAAAACCCTAAAATCAACATCCTTCTCCATCCATCCAAATCAACAACCATCATTTCCAACAACAACCTTCAATTAAACTCATAACTTAAAATCACTTTAACACTTGAAAACACAACCAAACACATCTCAAATCCACCAAATCACAAAATCATCAAACCCTACTTTACTTCCAACACAACTTCCAAATAAGTAAAGAAAACAAGAAAATACTTACTTGAAAAGAAGAAATTCCACAAATCCTTTGTCAAAACCTTGGATTGCTTCATCAACTTGCTTCTTGCCTCAAGAACACTTCTCTTTTCCTTTTGCTAATGGAGAGCCGGCCACTTCATGAAGAAAGAAGACAGTGATCAAGATACAAAGTCAAATTTTGCTTTTAATCTCCACCAAGTGTTCTTATCCAAGCAATTACTAAAACACCCTCAATCATATAACTAACCTTTGTCTCATATAAGTCCTTATATGTAATTTCATTAACAACCAAAAATATCTTCTTCCACTTAACCATCACCTTGACTCTTCATTTGACCACTTTATATGTTATATATATCATCATATACACAACATATACATTTGTCTCTAAACCCTAATTCTTCCTCCAAAACACATATGCACAAGCATTCACTTTCCAATTTCTTTTCTTATCCCATCATATACATTCAATCCAATTTAACAATAACAACAACAACAACAACAACAACAATATAATCAAAACTTCTAAGCCACATATGAGGATATTACAATTCTCCCCCTCTAAAAAGAAAATTTCATCCTCGAAATTACCTGAAATTAACTCTGAAACAACTGAGGATATTGCTCTCGCATCGTTTGCTCATTTTCCCAAGTTGCTTCTTCTTTCCCATGGTTCTTCCAAAGAATCTTCACCAATGGCACTCTCTTGTTTCTCAAATCTTTCACATCACGTGCCAAGATAGCAATTGGTTCCTCTTCAAAAGTCAAGTCTGGGTTCACTTCAATTGATTCAAATGGCAACACATGAGATGGATCCGACCTGTACCTCCTCAACATGGAAACATGGAATACATTATGAATACGATCCAACTCAGGTGGTAAAGCAAGTCGATAAGCAACTGGCCCAACTCTTTCCAACACTTCATATGGCCCAATGAAACGAGGACTCAATTTTCCTTTCCGACCGAACCTCAAAATCTTTTTCCAAGGAGACACTTTCAAAAATACCTTATCTCCAACATCAAACTGAATATCTCTCCTCTTCAGATCTGCATAAGACTTCTGTCGGTCAGAAGCTGCTTTTAACCTGCCTCGAATCAATTTTACTTTTTCTTCAGTTTCTTGAATCAAATCAGGACCAACCAACTTATTATCTCCAAGCTCACTCCAACAAAGAGGTGTCCTACACCGTCTGCCATACAATGCTTCGAATGGTGCCATACCAATGCTGGATTGGTGACTGTTGCTGTAAACAAATTCCACAAGAGGTAAAAATCTATCCCAACTTCCAGAGAAATCGATGACACAGCTTCTCGACATGTCTTCAAGAATCTGTATCACCCTCTCTGACTGTCCATCTGTCTGTGGATGAAAAGCAGTGCTGAAGTGCAGTCGAGAACCCAAAGCACTATGCAAACTCTTCCAAAATCTTGAAGTAAACCTGGGATCTCGATCAGACACTAAAGAAGTTGGAACACCATGCAGTTTCACAATCTCCTGGATATACAGCTCAGCCAATCTCTCCAAAGAGTAATCCATCCGCACCGGAAGGAAATGAGCTGTCTTAGTCAATCTATCCACAATCACCCAAATGACATCATGACTTCTTTGTGTCAATGGAAAACCAGACACAAAGTCCATTGTCACTCTATCCCACTTCCATTCAGGCACTGCCAATGGTTGAAGCAACCCAGTTGGAACTTGATGCTCTGCTTTAACCTTTTGACAGGTGAGACATTTCGACACAAAATCTGCAATGTCTCTCTTCAACCCAATCCACCAATAATGTTGTCTCAAATCATTATACATCTTCGTACTACCCGGATGCATAGCAAACACTGACTGATGAGCTTCTTCCAAAATAACCCTTTTCAAATCAGCATCATCGGGTACACACAATCTGCTCTTGAACCAGAGACTCCCATCATCTCTCACAACAAAATCTCTAGTCTTCCCAATCTTGCAATCTGAAATAATCTTCTGAATCTTCATATCAACCAACTGAGCCTCTTTGATCTGATCTAACAAAACTGGCTTCAATTGCAACTGTGCCAACAATGCACCATCAACACAAGGTACAAAACCGGCATGCAATGCTCTCAACTCAACAAGCAACGAGAGCGAATAAACTGTTAAACCAGCTAAAGACTTCCGACTCAGAGCATCAGCAACAACATTTGCTTTACCTGGATGATAATCAATCAAGCAGTCGTAGTCTTTAATCAATTCCAACCATCTCCTCTGACGAAGATTGAGTTCTTTCTGGACACCAAAATACTTCAAACTCTTGTGATCAGTGTAGATGAAACATTTTCCCCAAATAAATAATGGCGCCAAATCTTTAATGCAAACACAATGGCAGCTAATTCCAAATCATGGGTCGGATAGTTAAGCTCATGCGGTTTCAACTGTCGAGATGCATAAGCTATAACTTTCCCTTCCTGCATCAATACACATCCCAAACCTCTATGTGAAGCATCACTGTAGATCACATATGGTTTGCCTTCATCAGGTAAAGTTAAAACAGGCGCTTGAGTTAACATATCTCTCAATTGCTCAAAGCTAGCCTGACACTGATCCGTCCACACAAATCTCACTCCCTTACGAAGCAATCTGGTGAGTGGAGTAGCTATCAAAGAAAACCCTTTCACAAACCGCCGGTAATAGCCTGCCAAACCCAGAAAACTTCTAATCTCTGTCACAGACTTGGGTGGACTCCAATTCAGAATGGCTTCAACTTTACTTGGATCAACTCTAATGCCTTCTGCTGAAACAATATGTCCGAGAAAAGCTACTTGATCCAACCAGAACTCACATTTCGATAATTTGGCAAACAACTGCTTCTCTCTCAAAATCTGCAACACAATCTGCAGATGCATATCATGTTCCTCTTCATTCCGTGAATACACCAGAATGTCATCGATGAAGACCACAACAAACTTATCCAGATAGGGCCTAAACACCCTATTCATCAAATCCATAAAAGCTGCAGGTGCATTTGTCAGACCAAAAGGCATAACTAAAAATTCATAGTGCCCATACCTGGTCCTGAAAGCTGTCTTCGGAACATCTTCAGCTCTGACTCTCAGCTGATGGTATCCTGATCTCAGATCAATTTTAGAAAATACAGCTGCACCCTTTAATTGATCAAAGAGATCATCGATTCTAGGCAAAGGATATTTATTCTTAATAGTCACTTTGTTCAATTGCCTATAATCGATACATAACCTCATAGTACCATCTTTCTTCTTCACAAATAGCACAGGAGCTCCCCAAGGAGAAACACTGGGGCGAATAAATCCTTTGTCCAACAACTCCTGTAATTGCACTTTTAACTCCCTCAATTCTGCTGGTGCCATTCTATAAGGAGTAATAGAGATAGGAGTGGTACCAGGTAACAATTCAATACCAAACTCCACCTCTCTCTCTGGAGGCAATCCAGGCAACTCCTCTGGAAACACATCAGGGAACTCAGCAACTGTGGCAATGCTATCAATGGGAAAACCCTTCACTCTAGTATCTATCACATGAGCGAGATAGGCTTCACACCCCTTTCTAATCAACCTCCTGGCTGCAACAGCTGAAACAAATAAGGAGGCTAGCTGTTCCTGCTCATTAGATACTATCACCTCTCTATCATCACCCGTTCTCAAAGAAACAATTTTCTTTTTACAATCCACCACAGCTCCATGTCGAGATAGCCAATCCATACCTAAGATCACATCATATTCCTTAAATGGCATCTCAATCAAATCTCCAAAGAACTCCTCACCCTGCACCCTCACTACACTATCCCGGTGCACCTTACTCACAACCACACTATGCCCTAACGGATTTGTCACCAACACATCAAATCCTAAGGACTCAGCATGCACATCAGATACAGGCAAGACAGATACACTAACATAAGAATGCGTGGAACCCAGATCAATCAAAGCAAGTACTGGAGTATTAAATAAAGAAAAAGTACCAGCTATGACTGCCGATGCATCTGGCTGCCTCTGCATAACATACATCCTCTGGGAAGAACCAACCTCCTCTGGTCTACCCTCTCTGGATGCAGCACCTCCTCTAGAACTGAACCCTGGCCTACCTCCTCGGCTGACACCTCTGCCTCCTCTACCTCCTCTCACACTAGCTCGAGAAGCAGCAGAATCAACTGGTATCTGCACTTGCCTCTCCGGGCAATCTCTCACAAAATGGTCTGATGATCCACACCTGAAGCATACCCCTGCAACATCAGCCTTCCAACAAGGACCACCATGTGGCCTCCCACAATGGATGCAGATGGGAAGAGTGGATCTCCGAATCATCGGGGTCGGAGCACTTGCCACTGAAGCTGCAGGTCTAAATCTCTGCCTCTGGAACTGCATTGACCTACCTGCTGGTCTCTGGCTCCTACTACTCCGAGGAACAAAACTTCCTCTACCCCTCTTCGCAGAAGAAGACCCTGCCTCGAACTGGGGCCTTCTCTCTCTAACCTCCTCTTCAGAAGCAGCTGTAACTATGGCCTGGGCTCTCTCTACACTCCTAGCTGCTGCAACTAACTGGGAGAAATCCTGATACCTGGAGCCTGCCACATGACATATAATTGAGGGCCTCAATCCCTCCTCAAATCGCCGACATCGATCAATCTCATCAGCAATGATACCCCCAGCATACTGACTCAGTCGAATAAACTCAACTTCATACTCAGTAACAGTCTTGCTGTCTTGTTTCAAGCTTAAGAACTCCATCTTCTTCATGTCCTTATACTCCCTAGGAGTATACTTCAACTCAAATTCCCTCAGAAAATCAGTGTAAGACAGTGTTGGAGGATCATCCATAGAGTGTGGCACTGTCTTCCACCAGTCATATGCGTCCTTCTGCAGTAATGACCTGGCATAATCAAACTTTTCCTCAGGGGTGGCTTGTAACTGAATAAAGATTCTCTGCACTTTGCCTAACCATTGCTCAGCCACTGCTGGATCAGTGGTTCCCATAAAATCTTCTGCCCCAAACTTCCTCAATTTATCATACTGTCTCATCTGAACCTGAGGCTGGGGTGGTGGTGGAGGTGGCTGTACTGGTGCTTGTCTCATTACTTCCATCATATGTCTAAACCAGGCTGGCGGAACCTCCTCTCCAGCTGGTCTACCCGACACCGAAGCAGGTGCCTCCTCAACACTATCAACCCTAGCTCCCTCGGCAGGAGCAATGCTCTCGGCACTACCCTCAACTGACTGTCTTGAGTGAGGATCCATCAACACCTAATACTGCAAACACAGCAGATTACATCTTATTAAAGATCAGGGACTACCAATCTCAAACGTATATGTCATTCAAAACTCACTTTTTAAGTAAAAATATTCTTTTTATTACATTTTACCTAGGCTGAGAATCTCAAACCTAGGCTCTGATACCAAAACAATTGTAACACTCCCATATTCAATGCACACACACTACAACCACAACAATGTAGCATAAGTGCACCAAACATAGGATGCTACGGTTTCCTTAACATTCAAAACATTTTAAAACTTGATACTATATCTATATCATTATATCTTATTAACAAAATAGATCATTTACTTATATAAAAAAAAACATATTAGTTATTTATATATATATATATATACATTTATATATTACACAGCGGAAGTTATAAAATATGTATATATATGAAAACATTTGAATACATACTTACTATTATACATATATTTACATTATCAACAAAACTTTACACAATATAAAAGATTTATACATGATTGGCAAGTCAGCTCTGATCTTTAAGCTCCCAAAATCAACTCTTCAATTTCTACTCTCACTCGGTCTCGAAGAGCTCTCGGGTTCGATTCTATCAGTTCTATCACCTGCGCGATTAAACACTATCGCGCTAAGCCAAGGGCTTAGTAAGATAAAACATGCAATAGACATGCTTAAATGCTATACAATGCCAATTCTAATTTATCATACATGTAACAACATAAATGCAAAGCTAACAACATACTTTTACATTTCATAACCTAACATACATATATGTATATCAGAATTCAACATCTTTGCATATATTTTATTAGTTAATCATTTAATCATCCATGAACAACACTAAGCAAAGACAAGCATGGGCCCAAGACACACTAATATGTCATTCAATTTTCAGAGTTAATGCTTTGGTTTTGTTATCACATTTATCAATATCAATATCATATACCCAACTAGGCTTCAAGGATTAAGTTCAACCAAGCTTCAAGGGGAGCAAAGCATGCTAAGCATCAACCCAACTTGGCTTCAAGAACTAACCCAACCTAGCTTCAAGGGTTGTAACATCTCAATTAGGCTTCAAGGATTCAATCCAACCTAACTTCAAGAGATTGTTACACTCATTAGGCATGCCACCAACAACAAACTCTGAAAATGGAATAACACATTAGCCACACAATTCATTTAGATTTCATTCTCAATTCTCATTATCATTTAGGCAAACATGCCTCATTTATCTCCATTAAATCACCTTAGCCAATAACAATGGCTCCACATTTCATTTCACAAAATAACACTTCATTATTCAAGTGTATTTTTATCTCACATAGCATCATTCATAAATATTAACATTTCATTCCACATTTCTCATAAAACACATTACCATTCAAAGTGCATAACATAACATTGCTAATTCTCAACAATGCAATTAGGGCAAAACACAATTGACATGATTCATAGCTTTAGGACCATCCACATTCATTTGATTAGATCATTCTTGTGTTTGAAACATGTTTATAATGTTCATATTTAAGTTTAGGAACAATGGAACTTTTAAAGAATTTGAACCATGCAAAGAGAACCAAAAAATCAAACAATGTTCAAATCATTTGAAGGACACGCCCAACTCACTTGATTGACACGCCCAACCAGCTTGAGTGACACGCCCGTGTCCTTAAAAAGAAAAGAGGCAGTAGCTTCCTCAAATAAATGACACGCCCACTCCCCTAAGGGACACGCCCACTCCCCTAAATTTATTTTGGCCGTGTCACCAAATCACAAAACCTTAACTAAAACCAACCCTTTCTCAATTGCACTCAAACACAATATTCATCATATAACATAATTCACATGAACATAATCAATGTTCTAAACACATATTCATCACAAGAACTACTTCACCACACATTAATATCACAATTAAACACATATTAACTCAAAACCCTAAAATCAACATCCTTCTCCATCCATCCAAATCAACAACCATCATTTCCAACAACAACCTTCAATTAAACTCATAACTTAAAATCACTTTAACACTTGAAAACACAACCAAACACATCTCAAATCCACCAAATCACAAAATCATCAAACCCTACTTTACTTCCAACACAACTTCCAAATAAGTAAAGAAAACAAGAAAATACTTACTTGAAAAGAAGAAATTCCACAAATCCTTTGTCAAAACCTTGGATTGCTTCATCAACTTGCTTCTTGCCTCAAGAACACTTCTCTTTTCCTTTTGCTAATGGAGAGCCGGCCACTTCATGAAGAAAGAAGACAATGATCAAGATACAAAGTCAAATTTTGCTTTTAATCTCCACCAAGTGTTCTTATCCAAGCAATTACTAAAACACCCTCAATCATATAACTAACCTTTGTCTCATATAAGTCCTTATATGTAATTTCATTAACATTCAAAAATATCTTCTTCCACTTAACCATCACCTTGACTCTTCATTTGACCACTTTATATGTTATATATATCATCATATACACAACATATACATTTGTCTCTAAACCCTAATTCTTCCTCCAAAACACATATGCACAAGCATTCACTTTCCAATTTCTTTTCTTATCCCATCATATACATTCAATCCAATTTAACAATAACAACAACAACAACAACAACAACAACAACAATATAATCAAAACTTCTAAGCCACATATGAGGATATTACATACTTGCTATGGGAGCCTAAACTTTTCAATCCAAAGACTAAAACTCATGTAATTGGCCTACTTACTTTCCTTAGGTTTTTACCCAAATGTTTATTGTTTGATTATGATTAATATATCTTGGTTTGAACTATGGCTTATTTTCATTTTGTAATGTGACCTAATTATATTGTAAGCTCAAAATAATTTTTATTCCATTAAGCCCAAAAGAACAAAAC
The DNA here is from genome assembly GCA_947685225.1 of Garcia nutans. Classification (NCBI taxonomy): domain Eukaryota; kingdom Viridiplantae; phylum Streptophyta; class Magnoliopsida; order Malpighiales; family Euphorbiaceae; genus Garcia; species Garcia nutans. Next base: position 36,610,633 of record CANTUV010000013.1, read on the forward strand.
AAAATTTTTAAAATTTTCAAGACGGTCTTTAGATATAAAAAATGGGTTAAAGATTCTTTTCTACCTCATGGCCCAAATACAAATCCAAAAATTTATTTTTAAACAAACCTTTTTACTATAGGCTGTGAAACAAAATTATTTTTCACTTCATCTAAATTTATAACTTTTTCTTAAAAGAGCTTACAACTATTTAGGTCAATTATGGAATACCAAAAATAAATTATGGGCCTAACTTTACACAAAGAATTGTTAATCATGGGTTTGTTTGTGGCATGAATCATTTGTTTTTTTTTTTCCAAATAGTAAATATATTTTTGATAAACCTTTTAATTTTAATCCATAATATATCATAAAAGCTATTTTTAGTTGATCCAATGGATTAAAGCTTAATTAATGATAATTATCATGTATTGACTTCTATGTTTAAGAATACAACTAGTGGTTAAATCGTCCGAATAAATTTTTTGAAAATAAGATGTCTGTAGACCATTAATTTTTTACTCAGTCGGTCCGTTATTTTTATATAGTCCAAAATAATTTTTATGTATTTTAATTAAATAATATTTTAGTATTTATGATTTATAATAAAAAATGGTGAATTTAATAAAAAATATAATAATAAAAAATAAATAAACAAAAATAAAAAATAATAAAAATAAAAATCGGCGAATTTGCTCCAATAACTATGAATTGGCTCAATTTTTTGTCTTGAAAGGCCCTTTATATGATGGTTCCATACCAATCAATTATTGAATTTCTTCAACTGTCAGAATATTGTTGGTAAGAAGAACCGGAAGACCATCATACCGAATACCGGTTATAGCAGCAAAGTTGATCGGACCAATTGTCATCTCCCCAATGGGCAAGTGAAAAGTATGAGTTGTGTCCAACCATCGTTCTGCAAGCACCTAGACTATGCTCCGGTCTATCGGATACTCCTCGGATGGTAATTGTAAGATGAAGCTCTCAAAGCCGCAATCTCAAAAAATCTGCTTTACCCAAGAAGGCGCTATATCATACCATTGTCGGGCTTTGTAGATACACCCTCCGCCCCAAATTATGCAACGATCACGCTAACACGGAGCCAGGTAAGTTAACACCAGGTAAGTATATCATTATTTTATCTACTTAAATTCTTAAATTAACGTATTTTTCCTAAATTTTCTAAAAAACAGAAAATAAGAAAAACAAACAAATAAAAAGAAAAATGAAAAATGAAAAAATAAAAATAAAAGAAAAAACAAAGAAAATAAACAAATATATTAAGGGGAAAAAACAACAGAAAAAATAAAGGAAATAAAGAAAAGAAAAATAAATAATTACCTTGCACTTTTAATTTGAACTATGATGAAGCGGCATCCTGGCTAGTAAACCTATATTTCCATCTTCATGATGCCGAATAAACTCCAATAACTCAGCATTAGAATGAATTCCTGATCTTGAAGCATGCATTTTTTTTTTCAAATGCTAAACTTGAAAGGATTATAGCTATGAATGAATGAAATTAACAAGTTTGTTGTGAATGAAATGAAGAAATCGTTCGTTTATATAGAGGAACGGCAAAGGAAAAAACAAAATTCAAAAAAGTAAATTTCACTATTGGTGAATAGTAAATTACTATTTATAAATAGTAGTTTATTATTTAAAAATAGTAGGATACTATTTATAAATAGTATGTTACTATTTACAAATAGTAAATAGTGTATGAACAGTGACCACACAGTAAATAGAAAACTCAACTATTCAATTCAATCATTTAAATACTTATGTGTAAATAAATATTTCTACACTTTTAAAAATATTTTTACACTCAGGGGTCAAGGAGAAGATATGTGCATAAAAAATTAGTTAAATTTTTAGCAAACAAAATTTATATGCTACTAACTATAATTATTTTTTTGCAGATAATTAAATCTCTATTAGCTCAGGTCCAGAATCCAAATTATCCTTAGGTCCAGAACCTAAATTTCCTCTTAAGTCCAGAACTTAGCTTGGGTCCAGAACCCAAAGTATCCTTAGGTCCAGAACCTAAATTTCCTCTTAAGTCTAGAACTTAACTCGGGTCCAGAATCCAAATTATCCTTAGGTCCAGAACCTAAATTTCCTCTTAGCTCGGGTCCAGAACCTAAATTTCCTCTCAGGTCGGGTCCAGAACCCAAATTATCCTTAGGTCCAGAACCTAAAATTTCTCTTAAGTTCAGAACTTAGCTCGGGTCCTTTAGACCCTTAATTTTTGACCCAGTCCGGTCCAATATATTTTAATTAGTCCAAATAATTTTTGTGTTGTCCAATATATTTTTATTAGTCAAAAATAATTTTTGTGCTATGTTAATTAAACAATATTTGTTTTAGTATTTAGTTTTTTAATTAATAAAAAGTAAAAAATAATAATAATAAATAAACAAACAAAAATAAAAATAAAAATCGGCGACAGAAAAATTCATCGCCGAAAAGTTAGGACTAAATGGCCTGCAGGCTATTTCGCTCGCCCAGCTCGCAAGTTCCCACGGCAATCCTCGCAGTAGCCCGCAGCAACTTTTTCCCCAGCAAAATTTTTCCTACGTAATTTTTTCCTAAACCAAATTCTCGGTTTCCTTTTCTTAATTAATGTTAGTTTCTGTAAACAAGTTGAATTAATCGTTGAAATTTGCTATAAATAAGACTAAAAATAACACATAAAGGGGAGAAAACTTTGGGAAAAAAAAGAAGAAAACTTAGAACTAAGATCGAACTTGGCAGAGTGAAAACGATCAAACTTTTTAGAGGAGAAGAAGCAACCAAGCAATCAATCCATCAAAGGCAGCCATCTTGCCTTTGTTCTTGCTCATCTAAGAAGCAATTTTTGGTGGAATCAACAAACGAAGGTATGAATATCTAATCTCTTTTTTCCTTACAGCAGCTTTAATCATCAAATTGTTTCTTTTGATTCTAAAAACCTTAATTCGTTTCTTTATTTTTCAAAATTCTTAAAATTGTTGTTTCCGTTTCTTCAAAATCTTAAAACCCTAATCTACTTTCCAACTTTTCAAAACCTTAAATTGTTTCATTAATTTACCAAAACCCTATTCTGCTTTCCAATTTTCCAAAACCCTAAATTGAATCCTTTTCTTTCCAAAAACCCTAAAAAATATCTTTTCTGTTTCTATAAACCTTAAATCATTTTGTTTATTTCCAAAAACACCATAAAACTCTAAAATAGTTTTCTTCCAATTCTTTTCCAAAATTCCAAATGTTTTTTTAAATATCCAAACTCAAACTCACTTTATAGTTTCTAAAAATCACATAAAGCTTCATAAAAACTATAAATTGTTTTCCCAAATTCTAAAATCAAATATATTTTCCGAAACACTAAAAACCCTAATTCAACTTCAAAACTAAGATAGTAACCCTAAACTAGCTAACCTTAGACCCTAGTTTTCTTAAACCCTAATTCCCTTAAAACCTTAAATCCTAGTTTTCCTAAACCTTAAAACCTTAAAATCTTATAAACCTAAATATTAAAATTCAACACAGTAAACCTAGAAACAATAATCCAGTAACCGTAAACCATAAACCTAATGTTTTAATATCCAAACCCCAATTTCATGATTTTACCCCTTAAACCCTAATTTGGTTAATCAAAGAACCTTATCAATCCCTTAAATCATAAAACCTTAATCCATTTCAATTCCCTTAAAACTTACAATAGCTTAAACCAATAAATTCCAAAACCCTAAACATTAAATAAAGAATCTTAAATAAAAATAGTAGCCTTAATTTGTATCTATACTTGCTATATTTTTTATTGTGTAGTTCATCATATGCTTTGATTTATTTTATATGCTTTGATTTATTTAAGTTCAATGCTTGGTTTATTTAAATTATCATGGATGAATGTTTATATTTTGATTGATGTTTAATATCTTTGATGAATGATTTATTTATGATGAATGGTTATTTACTTCTATCGATTTATTTTGATTTCCAAATGTTGTAAGGGGTAGGTTTCCATTTTATGGGTACCTCATTAGTTAAATATCATGTAATTTAAATTGGTTTTATATTTTAGACCAATGTAAAGGACATGTTTCTACCTTTCGGTGGGTGTCCTATTTAGGCATTGATTATGTAAGGGCAGGTTTCCATCTTCGGATGGGTGTCCATTTATTTGTTTTGCTTGGACATTGTTTTTATTTTTAATATATCGATGCTTTATTTTAATTATTATGTGTAATATGGATAATATTATTATATTTAAGAATTTTATAATATTAAGACCTATTAAGGAGGGCGGTTCCAATGAACCGGGTGTTGTGGGGGTGCTGGGCCATTTCTCACCTTTCCTACACGTATCCAACTTTCTAAACCCATTAGAGGGTTGGGGATTCCTTAGGAATCGAGTCATCCACCCCTTTCTTTTTTTCTAGTCAGTCTGGGTAGCGACTCCATTTTTTTCAGACTTAAGTCCGTGTTCTCTAAGGCCCCAAGCCTAAACAGTGCCGAAAGTTGCAAGAACCATTCCACCGGGAGTGGGGGCGAAAATCCTGTTTTATTAGTTTTTGTTATAGATTTGTGTCTTGTTTATTATGATAATTATTGTTTTATTTAGGTATTTTGTTAGTTTTTATCGGTTTGTTTTGTGTTTTTATTAATTTTGGTATTTTAGTTTATTTCAGTGTTTATGTTATTTTTTATCTAGTTTTTAGTATGTGTTTATGTTTTGTTGGTTATTGTCTATTTATTTCTTGTTTAAAGTTTTATTGCAAGTATTGTGTTAGGTTAAAAAAAGGCATGGAAACAAATTGAAGGAGAAAGGGGCAGTGGCTGACATAGGCAGAGGACACGGCCAAGTCACTGGCCGTGTCCCATACCAAGTTAAAAAGGAAGAGTAAGTCCCAGTAGCAGACACAAGCAAGGGACATGGCCAAGTCAGTGGCCGTGTCCCTCCAATGAAGCCCAGACACGGCCAAGTCACCTTCACTTGGCCGTGTCTCACTTAGTTCCAAAGAAAAAGAGAATTACATCTTCACAAAAGCAAACACAGGCAAGGTGTAACATCTCGAATTCCAGATTGGTAAGAAACAGACCTTGAGGATATGAATTAGGCTTAGAGCAAAGGAGTTTAGAACATGACCTATCAATTGAACTCGAATTTCATCCAAGTCAATGACAGAATTAGAGAGTCTCAAAGAAGACTTAATTGTTTATTTGTGTCTTAGATAGACGTATAACTTAAAATTACTCAATTTGGAGTTGTACAAAATAAGATATGATGGATTTACTAGACAATGTGCAAGCTGCCTCAGGACAGCATAGTAGGCTTGACTTCAAAGGACAGTCAAAAATCAGATATAGCTCTGATCGACCTCAAATTTTGATACAATATATCCCCGGATGTCTAGTTTCAGTGGGAATAAGAATTACTTAATTTGGAGTTGTGAGTAAAAAGATATTAATAAATAAAGACAGCAAGGTCAAGAAGGGATATCAAAAGGACCTAAGTGGAAATTTCTCAAAAGTTAGGGGCAACTATGTAAACTTAAAAATTTAGTGTCGGAAGTTCTTAATAGTGCCCATATCCGACCCCGGAAGAATATTCTCAAGATTAATCGGGTCATAACCGTGGGTTTCAATTTTTCCTGAAAATGCACGGTTTGTAAGTTACGGGCGATTTTCCGATAAGGACATTTTGGACATTTCCACTGGAGGGGCGATTTTGAAATTAAATATAACTTTGGGGGAAAAATTTAAAAGAACAAAAAGCCACTTTCAAGTGGCCAAATCCTAGCCATTAAATCCAAATGTGTTGGACAAATCATGGCCATTGAAAATAAACCAAATCCTAGCCATTAAATCCAAATGTGTTGGACAAATCATGGCCATTGAAAATAAACCAAATCCTAGCCATTAAATCCAAATGTGTTGGACAAATCATGGCCATTGAAAATAAATAAATAAATTAAATGGAAATTAAATTATAAATAACTAATTATGGTCTTCCAAACACAAGTAAGGATCAAAAAGACACCACCATCACCACTTTTCTTCTTCTTTAAGTCGTGCTCCCCCTCCCTTCCATTTTCAAGGAGACAAGTTTCAAGTCCAAGCCATTTCTCAAGTGAAATTCAATAGGAAATAAGGTAAGATATCATCCTAAGTCTTATTCTTTCATTAGAATTAGGTATTAGGCTATGTTTAGGAAGATTTGATATTAAGTTCATGTTGGGAAAGAATTAGTAAGTTGATGATTATGGTGAAAAATGATAAACTACTTAAAGGAAATGATGAAAATGGTGATTATTAGTAAGAATAAGTAAAGGATTGTTAGAAAATCATAAGGTAGCATCATGTTCATATCTAGGGTTTGTTCTTACATATGTGACATATTAAATTCATAGGAAATCAAGGAGATTAGAGAGGAAAGGAAGTGAAATAGATAAGAAGAGCAAGGAAAAATAAGGTTTGGTACTTTACCTTTGAATAATTACTTTTGATTTGGTGCTTTACCATAAAAGAAATTCTATTTGCTTACAAACTTTGGTTTATGGAAGTTTTGAAGTTGATATTTAAATATATTGATTGAGTTTAAATTAAATATTTGAGTATGTTCTTGTTTTCTTATGGCAATTGGGTTGTTAAATTTAATTGAAACCAAATGTTTTGAGAAAATTTGGCAAGTTGATTTGGTAAGTTGTTTTGGACTTAAATTAGTTTGATTTGAGTTAAACATGCAAAAGTTGTTAAAAGGAAGTGTTTGAATCTTCACTTTACTATTAAAGAAGCCTTAATATTGATTTGCAAAAGAAAAATAAACTATCCTATGCATTTCAAATGTTTGGGCCGAAATGGTCCCAAAGTGACAGCTTCTGGACTATTTTTGGGGTAATTGTTTGGGGCAGCAAACGAATGAATTTTTCAACGAAATTTTACATGCAATTAGTCAACATATGAAATAAGTTTTCTGCAAAATTTCAGCCAAAAATAAGAACATTTACTTGGTCAAATGCATGACTGAAGTGGACTGAAGTTTTGACGAAAACCCAGATTTTACTATTCATTTGGTCATGCCATTTTGCGTTGCCGATTTTTCTCGCCGCAACACTATTCATTTGGTCAATTTGTGATCTTTTGAGCAATCCTTTGAAATGTTTAATATGTTTATTGTGGATATTAAATATGTGAAAAAGGGGAATGGTTTGACTAAAGAATGTGTTGCGCGACATAAATGGCAAAGTGCGATGGGAATTAAATTGATTTCTTGAATCATTCTAAAATGAAGTTGAGACTTAAATTGAATCATTTAAATCTTTTTGCTCTACTGGATAGTGGGAGTGGTAGATAAGGGTATGGTGCACTATACTAACACATGCAGTACTGCTCATTATTGTGATATGATATTTTATTCAGTGGTGAGGCCACTGAAGCCAATGGGGAGGCCCATTGGTTAACCAGGATGGGGAGGCCCATTCCTGTGATCTGATATCGGTGGTGAGGGCCACCTAGGTTACAGTGGGGAGGCCCACTGCCTTATCGCTATGGTTCCCTATATACCAGTAGAGCCTGAATCAAAGACATATTTTCTTTCGTAAAACTATATAATGCAAATAAGTTTGAATTATGATTTTACATTATTGAAAGCATATCACACTGAATGTATCACGATTTCTATTTGTAAAATGTTGGTTGATTGTTGAGTTAATTATTTCCTTACTTTCATGTACCACTTTCATTTTTATTGGTAAAGTACCCACTGAGCGACAACGCTCAGCGAGTTAAGTTTTCCTTGACTCGTAGGTTCGGAGCAGTAGATAAATCTTGGGGAGGCAACGACCAGACCATAGCAAATCTCAAGGGTAGATCTTTTAGATCCATTATGAGTTAGCTAGTTGTGGCATGTATATGAATAAATATAAAAGAGAATTTCTATGTTACAATGGTATGTTAGTAGTGTGTAATAATCATAAACCTTTACTCTATGTTGTATTAGAAGTGTGAACTCTTCTTGCAGATTTGTAGTTGAGGGTATAAGGTGAATTCACCGGGAGTGCATTAAATTTGATGGTATTCATATTGGTCTGTGTAAAATGTTTTCAAAAATAAGAAAAATCAGTTTTGTCGACACTTGGGACCACCAATTATAGGGGAAACTCTGGCAAAAATTTTTTTTAATCGGAACAAAAATTTGACTATGTAAAATTGGTAGCAACATTTGGATAGTGTGGCACCTCTACTCGGCTTACACATGTAGGTCAGGAAGGGGTGTTACACAAGGGACATGGCCAAGTCAGTGGCCGTGTCCCTCTCAAATAGTCCAACACAGCCAAGTCAAGCTTCAACTGGCCGTGTCACTCAATCCAAGAAGAAAAGAAGGAATTCTGAGACAGAAGCGGACACATGCAAGGGACACGGCTAAGTCACTGGCCGTGTCCCTCCAAAGAGCACTCACACGGCTAAGTCACATGCAACTTGGCGATGTCTCTCATGAACCAAAGCCGTAACGAGTTTTTAAAGCGGACAATTCATATAAAAAGAAAAGAGAAGCTAGGGTTTGGGACGGTTGACGATTTGGAGAGCTGATTTAGCTGTCTAAGAGTGAGCTTAGGGTTTTAACATTTGTTTTCTCTGATTTTGATTTCCCTTTGGATTAAACTAGCCTAGATTAGATTGTTCTAGCCATTGATACTTCCTTCTTGCAAGATTTGAACAAGAGATTCTTCAGAAGCTTCAAGGAGTTTGTAATTTGGTTTTGTTCTTGAATTTTATCTCTTTATTTTCATTGAAATTGTATTAATGGATATTATCATGTCTAAGTTGATTTCTTTGAATATTAATGAGATGAGTATGTTTGATAGCATCATGAACTAATTTGATCTAGTCTAGGGTTTGTATGGATCTGCTATGATTGTATGAATTGGTTATTCTCTTAGCTAATAATTTCTTTAGCCTTGATTGAATGGAATATTGTTAATATATAATTGACTGGCCACCAATTATGTGTTTAAGGTATTAGATGATGGAATGAGAGATGAAGTCTAATGCTGGAACAATTCAATTAAGGACTTAGGTGAATTAGAGATATAACCTATTAAAAAGATTAATTCAATTATAACAAGATTAGTTGAATGAGGTTTGAATGCGAGAGCTTATTTCCTTGACTCGATTAATTGAGTTGTTTGAGATTTAATCTTTGAAATTAAATTAGTTAAGAGGAATAACCATTCATGCATATAAGTAGCAGAGAAGTGCAAACCCTAGACCTTTCTATCAAGTGAATCAAAACATCAGTTCTAGTTTACTTTTATTCATTTTAAACTTTAATCAATCTTCTTCATTATTTAGCAATTTAAATTTCTTCTTTATTTTGTTATTCATAATCTGATAATCAATTAGCCACTTTATCTTCCTTGTGAGATGACCTTGGGGCGATCACCTTTGCTACAGCTACCTCGTATACTTGCGAGTGACGCTTTGTGGTAGAGTTAATTCGATCGCAACAAATCCCCGCTCATAGTGGCGACTCCACTGGGGATAAGAGAAGTTAATTCTATTTTACTTTATATTATTCTATTCTTTCTTATAATGATATTATCCATTGCATCATATTATATTGCACTGTGTGTGTGAGTTAGGACGTCTGTGTTACCCGTGTTATGTTATGTAAGGGATACCATACTTTCACTCAAGATATGGAGATCGAGTATGGCATAACAATTCATAGCCTCGTACCATTTGGTATACTTGCTATGGGAACCTAAGCCTTTTAATCCAAAGACTAAAGCTCATGTAATTGGCCTAGTTACTTCCCATAGGTTTTACTCCAAATGCATGTTGTTTGACTATAGTTAATTTATCTTGGCTTAAATCATGGCTTATTTGGTTTGTTCCTTTTCTAATATGACCTAAGTACATTGTAAGCTCAAAACAAATTTTCTTTAAAAGTCCAAAAGATCAAAGCTATTTTCAAAACTTTTCAAGATGGTCTTTGGACATAAAACTTTTCTAAAAATAAATTAAAAATTCTTTTGCTCATAACCCAAATACTAGGCCTAAAATCTATTTTATCAAAAATCTTTTTATAATGGGCTTAGAAATAAAATTATTTTTACCTTTTCTTACAAAGAGCTTGCAAATTATTTAGGTCAATTACAAAATACCAAAAATCAATTGTGAGCCCAGTTTATTTATACTAAGAATAAATTAATCATGGGCTTGTTTTTGGCATGAATCATTAGTTACTTTTTCAAGTGAGAAATCTATTTATAATAAACCTTCTAAATTAGTTTTAATCCAATGGATTAAAACCTAATTAATGGGAATTATTATGAACTGATTTCCATTTTTGAAAATATAACTATTGGTTGAAACGTCCGAGCAGAATATTCGAAAATAAGATACCCCATGTTGGTATTTTGTTAACCATATACCTAGGAAAAGAGACTCGCCATTCGTGTGTGGATGTTATAAGGTTAGAAGGGATGTTCTACTTATCTTTGTCTATTGTTTGTGCATACATGCATACATTTGCATCTCATATCATTGATCCTTTTTGGCTCACAGCCCTGGATTACGATAGTTCAAAAGCTTACGACAATCCGACCTACGCCGAAAGCGAAGAATCTAGCAACAACTCAATCACTTACTCACCAAAAGCAATGTATCCTGAACAAATTCAAAGAATGGTGGATGAAGCCCAAAATGCCAAAATGGAAGAAATAAAAGAGGCCCTAGCTGAGACCATGAAGAACCAATTGACTAAAGTCGATGAAGTGGTTTTTGATGATGAGAAGGTGATCATTGATGATGATGATGATTGGGCTCAATACTACCAAGATCATCAAGACAAGAAGAAAGAACCGAAGATTGTTGAAAGATCAACTATGGAGAAGGCCGATACTTCTAATGTTGAAAAGATGATTGCGGATTTAGAAAAGAAATTTGAAAAGAATCTAAAGACTGAAGAAATGTCTGAAGTTGACAAATTATTTGAGCTAGATGAAGAAGTTCCATACAAATTCAAGATGCCGTCCTTTGTAAAGTTCGATGGAATCGAAAATCCTCATCTCTATGAAGCAGTATATCACTGCTATGCAGTCTGCCCGAGCTACTAAGGCTCAAAATCTAAGGTACTTTATGCTCTCATTGGACCCTGTTGTCCAAAATTGGTTCAATACCTTAGATGATGGAACACAAAAGAGTTGGGATCTGCTTTACAAAGCCTTCATCCAATAATATGGGTATAATGTCGAGATGGAAGTTACCTTAATGGAAGTGGAGTCCATTAGGCAAAGGTCGAATGAGAATTTTGTTGATTATGTTAAGAGATGGAGAAACAAGGCCACTTTGCTCAAGAAGAGGCCTGATGAATCCGATCAAATAAGGATGATTGTGAGAGGGGTGTTGCCTAGTCTTTGTGAAAGGATGTCTCATACACTCATCCATGATTTCAAAGACCTTCTCCAGGCGGGTTTGCAAATTGAAGAATGGGAAAGAGAGAAGAACCATTTTTTAACAAGAAGGAATGAGAAAGGAAACTATCAGTCTGGTAGCCAAAGCATGCAAAAGGCAGTCGGTGTTAACGCTACTAACCAAGGAATAAGGAGACAGTTTTCAAAATTAGGGAAGCCAATGTCTTGGGTTCTCAATAAGCTTCAATGAAAGGGATTGTTACAACCCTTAAATCCTCGTCCTTTGCCTAACCCTCTCCCACCTAATTTCGACACCAAAACATTTTGTCAGTTTCATCAAATGCAAAGGCATGACACGGATAGATGTGTGAGATTGAGGCATGAATTCCAAAATCTAATTGATAATGGGAAGCTACCCGAGCCCAATAAGCCAAACACCAAAGACAACCCATTACCAAAGTTCAATAGGGTACCGCCACCGACAACTTTCATGATTGGAGGAGGTTTGCATGAAGATTTTGTCATGTTTTCTTTTCAAGATGTGGGTGGAGAAGCAGCCAAAGAAGAAGAGGTATTTGGCAAAATTAAACAAGCTATGGTGGGTAAAGAAGTAACAATCTGTGTTGTCAATGGGTTTTGGGATTCAAGCGATAGTGATGATGATCTTGTATACAAGAAGGAGGACTGGACTTGGTTTGAGCCCGAAGAAGATGAAGTAATGAACACTAGATCCGGTAAGCCTTATGCAAGGCCACCACCTAAGGTGTAGAAACTAATAAGGGAAAGGAACTTGAAGTAGGAAATAAAGAAGAGGAAGATGATGTTGTACTCAAACAATTGAAAAGAACCCAAGCAAGTGTTAGCATTTGGGACTTACTGGCTACTTCTAAAATGCACCAAGAAACAATGGCCAAAGCCTTAGCTAGCATGCCAATTTCTACCTCCACAACACTGGAGGAGCTGATCAACTTCATAAAAATTGGAGGAGTAATGAAATGTGAAGGTGTTCAAGAAAAGAGTCAAGTTAACATGGGAGCAGTTTCTTTTTCAGATGCGGACTTACCAGAGGAGGGGAGAGATCATATCCGCCCTCTCTTTATCAAAATAGAAGTCAAGGGGATGAGAACTCCATGTGTAATGGTCAATGATGGGTCTGCCATAAATGTTTACCCACTTAAGATATTGCCAAAGCTAGCCATGTCCACAAGAGATCTAAACCCGACCGAGGTAACAATTTGAGCTTATGACAATACTAAGAGACACGCCGAAGGAACTTTCAAAGTTGCTGTCAAGGTTGGTCCAATTGAATCTATTATTGAATTTGTGGTTTTGGACATACCTGTCACCTTTGCCTTACTCTTGGGGCAACCATGGTTTCATCCTCTTGGTGGATTTCCTTCCACCCTTCATCAAAAGATCAAGTTCCCCAATGGAGATGAGACAGTGGTCATCGAAGCTGAAGATAATGAGATTGTTAACGCTCTAATGATTGAGAGGCCTCTCAATGGTTTTCAAGTAGCTGCAATTTCTGATGATGAAGTAGTGGACTCCAAAGTCTTAAATATGATGAAGAACATGAACTACCTTCCCGGAGCCGGTCTTGGAAAGGGAAAAGCTGGTTTTACAAAGCTTCCAGATTTTAGAATTCAAACTACCAAGAAGGGGTTAGGATATGATGAAGCCAACAATGCCCAGCCAAAGAAGAATGAGAAAATGAGCTTCCCACCACTTGAAGAGATCTTTGTCAAAGCTCCAGATATGGGTCCACTCCAAGGAAAGCCCGAGCCAATCATGTTCATGGGAAAGTTGATCTCAGGTTTTGAAATTTTTGCAGATGTTGCCGAGCTAGTGGAGCAAGTGAAGAAAGAGCTCACCCTATCAGCCAATAAAGAATCCAACCCAAAAGAGAAGAATGAAGCTGTCCTGAAAACCAAGAAGACTCCGGAGGAGTTTGCTGCCCTGATTGAAGAAAAGTTTGAAGACATCTTGCCTTTTGATTTTGAGAACAATGATCTTGATTTTGATTTTAATTTGTCTACTTTCTATGAGGATGGTGATGTTTTCTTTTCCAAAGTGAATGCAATAAAGTCTGATTTTGCTTACTTGTCTGATGTTTCTCCTGATGGTTGCATACATTCAAATAGCATTTATATAAGCATCTTTAATATTAATTCTGTTAACACACAATCATTAAATTTGGGAACAATCGAAAATCCTAAAAATATTAGCATAGCATCCGACCTTACTCCTGATGAGAGAGAGAGATTTGAAAAAATATTCAAAAAATATGAAGAAGTGTTTGCTTGGTCTTATGAGGATATGCCTGGAATAGATCGAGACATAGCCGAGCATCATATTCCTACTTACACTCACATGAAACCTGTCGAACAAAAGCTTAGGCGATTAAGACCTGAGTGGGCTGAATTGGTTAAATAAGAGGTTACTAAGCAAATACAAGTGAAGTTCCTTGAAGTAATAAAATATCTAGATTGGCTAGTCAACATAGTACCCGTGCCAAAGAAAGATGGAAGAATAAGGGTCTGTGTGGACTATAGAGATTTAAACAAGGCTTCCCCTAAAGATGATTTCCCTTTACCTCATATAGATATTCTCATTGATAGTGCAGTGTAACACCCCCATATTCAATGCACACACACTACAACCACAACAATGTAGCATAAGTGCACCAAACATAAGGATGCTACGGTTTCCTTAACATTCAAAACATTTTAAAACTTGATACCATATCCATATCATTATATCTTATTAACAAAATAGATCATTTACTTATAAAACAAAACATATTAGTTATCTATATATATATATATACATTTATATATTACACAGCGGAAGTTATAAAATATGTATATATATATGAAAACATTTGAATACATATTTACTATTATACATATATTTACATTATCAACAAAACTTTACACAATAAAAAAAAAATTTATACATGATTGGCAAGTCAGCTCTGATCTTTAAGCTCCCAAAATCAATTCTTCAATGTCTACTCTCACTCGGTCTCGAAGAGCTCTCAGGTTCGATTCTATCAGTTCTATCACCTGCGCGATTAAACACTATCGCGCTAAGCCAAGGGCTTAGTAAGATAAAACATGCAATAAACATGCTTAAATGCTATACAATGCCAATTCTAATTTATCATACATGTAACAACATAAATGCAAAGCTAACAACATACTTTTACATTTCATAACCTAACATACATATATGTATATCAGAATTCAACATCTTTGCATATATTTTATTAGTTAATCATTTAAACATTTATGAACAACACTAAGCAAAGACAAGCATGGGCCCAAGACACACTAATATGCCATTCAATTTTCAGAGTTAATGCTTTGGTTTTGTTATCACATTTATCAATATCAATATCATATACCCAACTAGGCTTCAAGGATTAAGTTCAACCAAGCTTCAAGGGGAGCAAAGCATGCTAAGCATCAACCCAACTTGGCTTCAAGAACTAACCCAACCTAGCTTCAAGGGTTGTAACATCTCAATTAGGCTTCAAGGATTCAATCCAACCTAACTTCAAGAGATTGTTACACTCATTAGGCATGCCACCAACAACAAACTCTGAAAATGGAATAACACATTAGCCACACAATTCATTTAGATTTCATTCTCAATTCTCATTATCATTTAGGCAAACATGCCTCATTTATCTCCATTAAATCACCTTACCCAATAACAATGGCTCCACCTTTCATTTCACAATATAACACTTCATTATTCAAGTGTATTTTTATCTCACATAGCATCATTCATAAATATTAACATTTCATTCCACATTTCTCATAAAACACATTACCATTCAAAGTGCATAACATAACATTGTTAATTCTCAACAATGCAACTAGGGCAAAACACAATTGACATGATTCATAGCTTTAGGACCATCCACATTCATTTGATTAGATCATTCTTGTGTTTGAAACATGTTTATAATGTTCATGTTTAAGTTTAGGAACAATGGAACTTTTGAAGAATTTAAACCATGCAAAGAGAACCAAGAAATCAAACAATGTTCAAATCATTTGAAGGGCACGCCCAACTCACTTGATTGACACGCCCAACCATCTTGAGTGACACGCCCGTGTCCTTAAAAAGAAAAGAGGCAGTAGCTTCCTCAAATAAATGACACGCCCAACCAACTTGAGTGACACGCCCGTGTCCTTAAAAAGAAAAGAGGCAGTAGCTAATTCAAACAATTGACACGCCCACTCCCCTAAATTGATTTTGGCCGTGTCACCAAATCATAAAACCTTAACTAAAACCAACCCTTTCTCAATTGCACTCAAACACAATATTCATCATATAACATATTTCACATGAACATAATCAATGTTCTAAACACATATTCACCACAAAACCCTAAAATCCAACATCCTTCTCCCTCCATCCAAATCAACAACCATCATTTCCAACAACAACCTTCAATTAAACTCATAACTTAAAATCAATTTAACATTTGAAAGCACAACCAAACACATCTCAAATCCACCAAATCACAAAATCATCAAACCCTACTTTACTTCCAACACAACTTCCAAATAAGTAAAGAAAACAAGAAAATACTTACTTGAAAAGAAGAAATTCCACAAATCCTTTGTCAAAACCTTGGATTGCTTCTTCAATTTGCTTCTTGCCTCAAGAACACTTCTCTTTCTCTTTTCAATTTGGAGAGCCGGCCACTTCATGAAGAAAGAAGACAATGATCAAGATACAAAGTCAAATTTTGCTTTTAATCTCCACCAAGTGTTCTTATCCAAGCAATTACTAAAACACCCTCAATCATATAACTAACCTTTGTCTCATATAAGTCCTTATATGTAATTTCATTAACAACCAAAAATATCTTCTTCCACTTAACCATCACCTTGACTCTTCATTTGACCACTTTATATGTTATATATATCATCATATACACAACATATACATTTGTCTCTAAACCCTAATTCTTTCTCCAAAACACATATGCACAAGCATTCTCATCCCAATTCTTTTCTTACCCCATCATATGCATTCAATTCAATTTAACAATAACAACAACAACAACAACAACAATATAATCGAAACTTCTAAGCCACATATGAGGATATTACAATTCTCCCCCTCTAAAAAGAAAATTTCGTCCTCGAAATTACCTGAAATTAACTCTGAAACAACTGAGGATATTGCTCTCGCATCGTTTGCTCATTTTCCCAAGCATGGTTCTTCCAAAGAATCTTCACCAACGGCACTCTCTTGTTTCTCAAATCTTTCACATCACGTGCCAAGATAGCAACTGGTTCCTCTTCAAAAGTCAAGTCTGAGTTTACTTCAATTGATTCAAATGGCAACACATGAGATGGATCCGACCTGTACCTCCTCAACATGGAAACATGGAATACATTATGAATACGATCCAACTCAGGTGGCAAAGCAAGTCGATAAGCAACTGGCCCAACTCTTTCTAACACTTCATACGGCCCAATGAAACGAGGACTCAATTTTCCTTTCCGACCGAACCTCAAAATCTTTTTCCAAGGAGACACTTTCAAAAATACCTTATCTCCAACATCAAACTGAATGTCTCTCCTTTTCAGATCTGCATAAGACTTCTGTCGGTCAGAAGCTGCTTTTAACCTGCTTCGAATCAATTTTACTTTCTCTTCAGTTTCTTGAATCAAATCAGGACCAACCAACTTATTATCTCCAAGCTCATTCCAACAAAGAGGTGTCCTACACCGTCTGCCATACAATGCTTCGAATGGTGCCATACCAATGCTGGATTGGTGACTGTTGTTGTAAGCAAACTCCACAAGAGGTAAAAACCTATCCCAACTTCCAGAGAAATCGATGACACGGCTCCTTAACATGTCTTCAAGAATCTGTATCACCCTCTCTGACTGTCCATCCGTCTGTGGATGAAAAGCAGTACTGAAGTGCAGTCGAGAACCCAAAGCATTATGCAAACTCTTCCAAAATCTTGAAGTAAACCTGGGATCTCGATCAGACACTAAAGAAGTTGGAACACCATGTAGTTTCACAATCTCCTGGATATACAGCTCAGCCAACCTCTCCAAAGAGTAATCCATCCGCACCGGAAGGAAATGAGCTGTCTTAGTCAATCTATCCACAACCACCCAAATGGCATCATGTTTCCTTTGTGTCAATGGCAATCCAGACACAAAATCCATTGTCACTCTTTCCCATTTCCATTCAGGCACTGACAACGGTTGAAGCAACCCGGTTGGAACTTGATGCTCTGCTTTAACTTTCTGACAAGTGAGACATTTCGACACAAAATCTGCAATGTCTCTCTTCAAACCAATCCACCAATAATGTTGTCTCAAATCATTATACATCTTCGTATTACCCGGATGCATAGCAAACATCGACTGATGAGCTTCTTCTAAAATGATTCTTTTCAAATTAGCATCCTCGGGCACACACAATCGGTTCTTAAACCAGAGACTCCCATCATTTCTCACAACAAAATCTCTAGTCTTCCCAATCTTGCAATCTGAAATAATCTTCTGAATCTTCATATCAACCAACTGAGCCTCTTTGATCTGATCTAACAAAACTGGCTTCAATTGCAACTGTACCCACAATGCACCATCATCACAAGGTACAAAACTGGCATGCAATGCTCTCAACTCAACAAGCAACGAGAGCGAGTAAACTGCTAAACCAGCTAAAGACTTCCGACTCAGAGCATCAGCAACAACATTTGCTTTACCTGGATGATAGTCAATTAAGCAGTCGTAGTCTTTAATCAATTCTAACCATCTCCTCTGACGAAGATTGAGTTCTTTCTGGACACCCAAATACTTCAAACTCTTGTGATCAGTGTAGATGAAACATTTTTCCCCAAATAAATAATGGCGCCAAATCTTTAATGCAAATACAATGGCAGCTAATTCCAAATCATGGGTCGGATAGTTAAGCTCATGCGATTTCAACTGTCGAGATGCATAAGCTATAACTTTCCCTTCCTGCATCAATACACATCCCAAACCTCTATGTGAAGCATCACTGTAGATCACATATGGTTTGCCTTCAACAGGTAAAGTTAAAACAGGCGCTTGAGTTAACATATCTCTCAACTACTCAAAGCTAGCCTGACACTGATCCGTCCACACAAATCTCACTCCCTTACGAAGCAATCTAGTGAGTGGAGTAGCTATCAAAGAAAACCCTTTTACAAACCGCCGGTAATAGCCTGCCAAACCCAGAAAACTTCTAATCTCTGTCACAGACTTGGGTGGACTCCAATTCAGAATAGCTTCAACTTTACTTGGATCAACTCTAATGCCTTCTGCTGAAACAATATGTCCGAGAAAAGCTACTTGATCCAACCAGAACTCACATTTCGACAATTTGGCAAACAACTGCTTCTCTCTCAAAATCTGCAACACAATCCGCAGATGCATATCATGTTCCTCTTCATTCCGCGAATACACTAGAATGTCATCGATGAAGACCACAACAAACTGATCCAGATAGGGCCTAAACACCCTATTCATCAAATCCATGAAAGCTGCAGGTGTATTCGTCAGACCAAAAGGCATAACTAAAAATTCATAGTGCCCATACCTGGTCCTGAAAGCTGTCTTCGGAACATCTTCAGCTCTGACTCTCAGCTGATGGTACCCAGATCTCAGATCAATTTTAGAAAATACAGCTGCACCTTTTAATTGATCAAAGAGATCATCGATTCTAGGCAAAGGATATTTATTCTTAATGGTCACTTTGTTCAATTGCCTATAATCGATACATAACCTCATAGTACCATCTTTCTTCTTCACAAATAGCACAGGAGCTCCCCAAGGAGAAACACTGGGGCGAATAAATCCTTTGTCCAACAACTCCTGTAATTGCACTTTTAACTCCCTCAATTCTGCTGGTGCCATTCTATAAGGAGTAATAGAGATAGGAGTGGTACCAGGTAACAATTCAATACCAAACTCCACCTCTCTCTCTGGAGGCAATCCAGGCAACTCCTCTGGAAACACATCAGGGAACTCAGCAACTGTGGCAATGCTATCAATGGGAGAACCCTTCACTCTAGTATATATCACATGAGCGAGATAGGCTTCACACCCCTTTCTAATCAACCTCCTGGCTGCAACAGCTGAAACAAATAAGGAGGCTAGCTGTTCCTGCTCATTAGATACTATCACTTCTCTACCATCAACGGTTCTCAAAGAAACAATTTTCTTTTTACAATCCACCACAGCTCCATGTCGAGATAGCCAATCCATACCTAAGATCACATCATATTCCTTAAATGGCATCTCAATCAAATCTCCAAAGAACTCCTCACCCTGCACCCTCACTACACTATCCCGGTGCACCTTACTCACAACCACACTATGCCCTAACGGATTTGTCACCAACACATCAAATCCTAGGGACTCAGCATGCACATCAGATACAGGCAATACAGATACACTAACATAAGAATGCGCGGAACCCGGATCAATCAAAGCAAGTACTGGAGTATTAAATAAAGAAAAAGTACCAGCTATGACTGCCGATGCATCTGGCTGCCTCTGCATAACATACATCCTCTGGGAAGAACCAACCTCCTCTGGTCTACCCTCTCTGGATGCAGCACCTCCTCTAGAACTGAACCCTGGCCTACCTCCTCGGCTGACACCTCTTCCTCCTCTACCTCCTCTCACACTAGCTCGAGAAGCAGCAGAATCAACTGGCATCTGCTCCTGCCTCTCAGGGCAATCTCTCACAAAATGGTCTGGTGATCCACACCTGAAGCATACCCCTGCAACACTAGCCTTCCAACAAGGACCACCATGTGGCCTCCCACAATGGATGCAGATGGGAAGAGTGGATCTCCGAATCATCGGGGTCGGAGCACTCGCCACTGAAGCTGCAGGTCTAAATCTCTGCCTCTGGAACTGCACTGGCCTACCAGCTGATCTATGACTTCTACTACTCCAAGGAACAAAACTTCCTCTACCCCTCTTAGCAGAAGAAGACCCTGCCTCGAACTGGGGCCTTCTAACTCTAACCTCCTCTTCAGAAGCAACTGCAACTATGGCCTGGGCTCTCTCTACACTCCTAGCTGCTGCAACTAACTGGGAGAAATCCTGATACCTGGAGCCTGCCACATGACATATAATTGAGGGCCTCAATCCCTCCTCAAATCGCCGACATCGATCAATCTCATCAGCAATGATACCCCCAGCATACTGACTCAGTCGAATAAACTCAACTTCATACTCAGTAACAGTCTTGCTGTCTTGTTTCAAGCTTAAGAACTCCATCTTCTTCATATCCTTATACTCCCTAGGAGTATACTTCAACTCAAATTCCCTCAGAAAATCAGTGTAAGACAGTGTTGGAGGATCATCCATAGAGTGTGGCACTGTCTTCCACCAGTCATATGCGTCCTTCTGCAGTAATGACCTGGCATAATCAAACTTTTCCTCAGGGGTGGCTTGTAACTGAATAAAGATTCTTTGCACTTTGCCTAACCATTGCTTAGCCACTGCTGGATCAGTGGTTCCCATAAAATCTTCCGCCCCAAACTTCCTCAATTTATCATACTGTCTCATCTGAACCTGAGGCTGGGGTGGTGGTGGAGGTGGCTGTACTGGTGCTTGCCTCATTACTTCCATCATATGCCTAAACCAGGCTGGCGGAACCTCCTCTCCAGCTGGTCTACCCGACACCGAAGCAGGTGCCTCCTCAACACTATCAACCCTAGCTCCCTCGGCAGGAGCAATGCTCTCGGCACTACCCTCAACTGACTGTCTTGAGTGAGGATCCATCAACACCTAATACTGCAAACACAACAGATTACATCTTATTAAAGATCAGGGACTGCCAATCTCAAACGTATATGTCATTCAAAACTCACTTTTTAAGTAAAAATATTCTTTTTATTACATTTTTCCTAGGCTGAGAATCTCAAACCTAGGCTCTGATACCAAAACAATTGTAACACCCCCATATTCAATGCACACACACTACAACCACAACAATGTAGCATAAGTGCACCAAACAGAAGGATGCTACGGTTTCCTTAACATTCAAAACATTTTAAAACTTGATACCATATCCATATCATTATATCTTATTAACAAAATAGATCATTTACTTATAAAACAAAACATATTAGTTATCTATATATATATATATACATTTATATATTACACAGCGGAAGTTATAAAATATGTATATATATATGAAAACATTTGAATACATATTTACTATTATACATATATTTACATTATCAACAAAACTTTACACAATATAAAAAAAATTTATACATGATTGGCAAGTCAGCTCTGATCTTTAAGCTCCCAAAATCAATTCTTCAATGTCTACTCTCACTCGGTCTCGAAGAGCTCTCAGGTTCGATTCTATCAGTTCTATCACCTGCGCGATTAAACACTATCGCGCTAAGCCAAGGGCTTAGTAAGATAAAACATGCAATAAACATGCTTAAATGCTATACAATGCCAATTCTAATTTATCATACATGTAACAACATAAATGCAAAGCTAACAACATACTTTTACATTTCATAACCTAACATACATATATGTATATCAGAATTCAACATCTTTGCATATATTTTATTAGTTAATCATTTAATCATTTATGAACAACACTATGCAAAGACAAGCATGGGCCCAAGACACACTAATATGCCATTCAATTTTCAGAGTTAATGCTTTAGTTTTGTTATCACATTTATCAATATCAATATCATATACCCAACTAGGCTTCAAGGATTAAGTTCAACCAAGCTTCAAGGGGAGCAAAGCATGCTAAGCATCAACCCAACTTGGCTTCAAGAACTAACCCAACCTAGCTTCAAGGGTTGTAACATCTCAATTAGGCTTCAAGGATTCAATCCAACCTAACTTCAAGAGATTGTTACACTCATTAGGCATGCCACCAACAACAAACTCTGAAAATGGAATAACACATTAGCCACACAATTCATTTAGATTTCATTCTCAATTCTCATTATCATTTAGGCAAACATGCCTCATTTATCTCCATTAAATCACCTTACCCAATAACAATGGCTCCACCTTTCATTTCACAATATAACACTTCATTATTCAAGTGTATTTTTATCTCACATAGCATCATTCATAAATATTAACATTTCATTCCACATTTCTCATAAAACACATTACCATTCAAAGTGCATAACATAACATTGTTAATTCTCAACAATGCAACTAGGGCAAAACACAATTGACATGATTCATAGCTTTAGGACCATCCACATTCATTTGATTAGATCATTCTTGTGTTTGAAACATGTTTATAATGTTCATGTTTAAGTTTAGGAACAATGGAACTTTTGAAGAATTTAAACCATGCAAAGAGAACCAAGAAATCAAACAATGTTCAAATCATTTGAAGGGCACGCCCAACTCACTTGATTGACACGCCCAACCATCTTGAGTGACACGCCCGTGTCCTTAAAAAGAAAAGAGGCAGTAGCTTCCTCAAATAAATGACACGCCCAACCAACTTGAGTGACACGCCCGTGTCCTTAAAAAGAAAAGAGGCAGTAGCTAATTCAAACAATTGACACGCCCACTCCCCTAAATTGATTTTGGCCGTGTCACCAAATCATAAAACCTTAACTAAAACCAACCCTTTCTCAATTGCACTCAAACACAATATTCATCATATAACATATTTCACATGAACATAATCAATGTTCTAAACACATATTCACCACAAAACCCTAAAATCCAACATCCTTCTCCCTCCATCCAAATCAACAACCATCATTTCCAACAACAACCTTCAATTAAACTCATAACTTAAAATCAATTTAACATTTGAAAGCACAACCAAACACATCTCAAATCCACCAAATCACAAAATCATCAAACCCTACTTTACTTCCAACACAACTTCCAAATAAGTAAAGAAAACAAGAAAATACTTACTTGAAAAGAAGAAATTCCACAAATCCTTTGTCAAAACCTTGGATTGCTTCTTCAATTTGCTTCTTGCCTCAAGAACACTTCTCTTTCTCTTTTCAATTTGGAGAGCCGGCCACTTCATGAAGAAAGAAGACAATGATCAAGATACAAAGTCAAATTTTGCTTTTAATCTCCACCAAGTGTTCTTATCCAAGCAATTACTAAAACACCCTCAATCATATAACTAACCTTTGTCTCATATAAGTCCTTATATGTAATTTCATTAACAACCAAAAATATCTTCTTCCACTTAACCATCACCTTGACTCTTCATTTGACCACTTTATATGTTATATATATCATCATATACACAACATATACATTTGTCTCTAAACCCTAATTCTTTCTCCAAAACACATATGCACAAGCATTCTCATCCCAATTCTTTTCTTACCCCATCATATGCATTCAATTCAATTTAACAATAACAACAACAACAACAACAACAATATAATCGAAACTTCTAAGCCACATATGAGGATATTACATGCAGCCTCTAGCGTGATACACTCGTTTGTAGATGGATTTTCCGGATACAACCAAGTGTTAATGGCCTAAGAGGATAAAGCCAAAACTGCTTTCATTACTACATGGGGTATATTTTGTTATAGGGTGATGCAGCATTGAAATATAAGCTAAGATTGAACCCGAAGAAGTGCGTGTTCGGTGTTACCTCAGGTAAATTATTAGGACATGTGATTGGTCCGAATGGCATTGAGATTGATCCTGACAAAGTTAAAGCAATCAAGGATATGCCAGCCCCTAAGACAGAGAGAGAAGTTTGGGGATTTATTGGTAAATTACAATACATTAGTGTAGACCCTTTCACCCAATCCGATCCAATATGCTTTATTTAGTCCAAAATGATTTTTGTTGTTTAATTGGTCCAAAATAATTTTTATTAAATAATTTTTACCTTAGTATTTAATTTTTATTAATAAAAAATGAAAATATAAATATAAATATAAAAATAAAAATAAAAATCGAAATCGGAAAAAAAAATCGACAGCGAAAAGTAGTCGCGCGGGCCCGTCGGGCCAGCAGCAACTCGCCCGCAGGAATTTCCTGCAGGCGAGTAATTTTGCCCGCAGGCTCCTGCGGACGAAAGTTATTTCGCCCGCAGGCTCCTGAGGGCGAAAGTTATTTCGTCCGCAGGAATTTCCTGCGGGCGAAATAACCTCCTGCAGGCTGGCACGCTGGCGCGCCTACGGCTGGCACACCCACGGGCCCGGCAGCTCAGTTTTTGCCAGCGCAAAATTTTTCAATGCAATTTTTTGAATCCTAATCCAATTAGGTTTTAATTTCTTTTTTTTATTAATATTATTTACCTTAGTTAATTAGGAATAAATAACCTAAAAACCACTATAAATAAGGACTAATTAAACCAAATCAAAGGAGGAAAAAATTTAGATAGTGACTTTAGGATTTGAAACCAAATCAAGCAAGGAAAAGAGGAAATTCAATTTAAAAGCTTTTCTGGACAGTAGCATCACGTAAGAGGGGAATTCAAAGGCAACCAAGGCTTGTTTTTGGAGCTAGTTCATCCAAGAAGAGTTATTTT
This sequence comes from Garcia nutans, assembly GCA_947685225.1. Lineage (NCBI taxonomy): Eukaryota > Viridiplantae > Streptophyta > Magnoliopsida > Malpighiales > Euphorbiaceae > Garcia > Garcia nutans. The sequence goes on from CANTUV010000013.1 coordinate 36,635,583, forward strand.
TTGGAGAATCAACAAAAGAAGGTATGTTAAATTCTTTTTGATTTATGTTTTCACAATAGCAAACCTATGAAATTAGGGTTTTTCAAAATCAAAGATCTAAAAGCTGTAATTTAATTTTTTCCAAGAGTAAAATACTAAAACGTGACTTTCTTTTCTAAAAAGGCTTAAAATTGTTATTTTTCCTTCTTAAAAAACCTTAAAACTCTAATTGAACATACTTTTCAACAAAACCTAAATCAAATTCTGCTTCTTTTAAAATTTTAAAGTAGGTTCTATTTCATTCAAAAAACCTTAAAAAACATCTTTTCAACTTATAAAAACCTCAATTCGTTTATTTAAATTCATAAAACTTCATAAAATATCAAATTGATTTCTAGAAACCCTAAAAATTCTTCTACCCGTGACCTAAATTCTAAAACCATAAAAATCGAAATTTCAACTTTTAAATCTAAAATAATGAACCCTAATCCTTGTAAAATCTTAAACCCTAATTTTTATGAACCCTAATCCATTTAAAACATTAAAAAAACATAAAACATAAAAATCCAAATTTTACATAGTAGCTTAGAAATTCAATAACCAAAAATCACAAATTAAAGTATTTCAAAGTATCCAAAACCCTAGTTTTATTATTTCACCATTCAAACCTTAATTTTGTTAATCAAAGAGTCTTACCAACCCTTTAAAACATAAAACCCTAATTTATTTTAATTCCATAAAAAGTTACAGTAGGCATAAATTAGACTTTTATTTGCATTTATTCAATTCCATATTTAGTTATACTTTGATCTATTTCTTATACTTTAATTTATTTAATTTCAATACTTGATTTATTTAATTTATCATGGAAGGATGTTTATTTTATTGATATTTAAATACTTTTGATGAATGATTTATTTATTATGGATGGATATTTACTTTTATCAATTTATTTAGATTTCCAAAAGTTGTAAGAGGTATGTTTCCACTTGGTGGGTACCTCATTAGTTAAACATCATGTAATTTAATTTCTTTTCTATTTTAGAACCTTTGTAAAGGACATGTTTCTACCTTTTGGTGGGTGTCCTATCTAGGCATGTGATGTAAGGACATGTTTCCATCCTTGGATTGGTGTCCATTTATTTGTTTTGTTTTGTTTGGACATTGTTTTGATTTTAATATAATGATGCTTTCTTTTTATTGTGTGTAGTATGGATAAAGTTATTATATTTAAGAATTTTATAATATTAAGACTTGTAAAGGAGGCCGGTTCCAATGAACCGGGCGTTGTGGGGGTGCTGGGCCATTTCTCACCTTCCCCACACGTACCCAACTTTCCGAACCCATTAAGGGGTAGGGGATTCCTTAGGAATCGAGTCATCCACCCCTTTCTTTTTCCCGGCCCGTCCAGGTGGCGACTCCATTTTCTCCGGACTTAGGTCCATGTTCTCTAAGGCCTCGAGCCTAAACAGTGCCGAAGTCGCAAGAACCATTCCACCGGGAGTGGGAGCGAAAATCCCCGCTCACAGTGGCGACTCCACTGGGGACAAGAGAAGTTTATTCCATTGGTATTTATATTATTCTATTCTTTCTTATAATGATTTTATCCATTGCATCATATTAGTTTGCATCGTGTGCGTGAGTTAGGACGCCCGTGTTACCCGTGTTGTGTTATGTAAGGGATACCATACTTTCACTCAAGGTATGGAGATCGAGCATGGCATAACCACTCATAGCCTCGTACCATTTGGTATATACTTGCTATGGGAACCTAAGCCTTTTAACCCAAAGACTAAAGCTCATGTAATTGGCCTAGTTACTTTCCTTAGGGTTTTTCCCCAAATGCATGTTCTTTGACTATGGTTAGTTTATCTTAGTCTAAATCATGGCTTATTTGGTTTTTTCTTTTTCTAATATGACCCAAGTACATTTGCAAGCTCAAAATAAATTTTTCTTTAAAAGTCCAAAAGACCAAAGTTATTTTCAAAATTTTTCAAGATGATCTTTGGACATAAGACTTTTCTAAAAACAAATCAAAAATTCTTTGGCTCATGGCCCAAATACTAAAATCCATTTTTCTAAAATCTTTTACAATGGGCTTAGAAACAAAACTATTTTCACCCAATCATTTTTTACAAAGAGCCTGCAAAAATATTTAGGTCAATTATGAAATACCAAAAATCAATTGTAGGCCTAGTTTACACTAAGAACAAAATAACCATGGGCTTGTTTTTGGCATGAACCATTAGTTACTCTTTTCAAGTGAGAAGTCTATCTATAATAAACCTCTTAATTTAGTTTTAATCCAATATAGCATAAAAGCTACTTTAGTTGATTGAATGGATTAGAACCTAATTAATGGGAATTATCATGGATGGATTTCCATTTTCAAAAATATAACTATTGGTTGAAACATCCGAGGGAATTATTCGAAAGCAAGGTACCCCATGTTGGTATTTGGTTAACCATATACCTAGGAAAAGAAACTCGCCATTCGTGTGTGGATGTTATAAGGTTGGAAGGAACGTCCTATTTATCCTTATTTGTTGTTTGTGCATACATGCATACATTTGCATCTCATTGGTCCTCTCTGGCTACGAAAGTTTAAAAGCTTACGACAATCCGACCTATGCCGGAGACGAAGTATCTAGCAATGACTCAATCACTTGCTCACCAAAAACAATGGAGCCCGAACAAATTCAAAGAATGGTGGATGAAGCCCTCAATGCCAAGATGGAAGAAATCAAAGAGGCCCTAGCTGAGACCATGAAGAACCAATTGACTACAATCTTAGAGAACCATGTCGAGGCATCTGCTAGCACTAAGAAACCAAAGGACAAAGGGAAGACCAAAGTTAGTGAAGTGGCTTTTGATGATGAAAAGGTGGTCATTGATGATGATGATGATTGGGATCAATACTACCAAGAGCTTCAAGAAAAGAAGAAAGAACCGAAGGCTGTCGAGAAGGCAAATATTGAAAAGACCGAGACATCTGATGTTGAAAAGATGATTGCTGATTTAGAAAAGAAATTTGAGAAGAAGCTGAAGACCGAAGAGATGTCCGAAGTTGACAAGTTATTTGAGCTAGATGAAGAAGTCCCATACAAATTCAAGATGCCTTCCTTTGCTAAGTACAATGGCACCGGAAATCCTCATCTCCATATGAAGCAGTATATCACTGCCATGCAATCTGCCCGAGCTACTAAGGCTCAAACTCTTACGTACTTCATGCTCTCATTGGATCCTACTGTCCAAAATTGGTTCAATACCTTAGATGATGGAACACAAAAGAGATGGGATCTACTTTACAAAGCCTTTATCCAACAATATGGATATAATGTTGAGTTGGAAGTTACCTTGATGGAGGTGGAGTCCATTAGGCAAAGACCGAATGAGAATTTTGTAGATTATGTCAAGAGATGGAGAAACAAGGCTGCTTTGCTCAAGAAAAGGCCCGATGAATCTGATCAAATAAGGATGATCGTGAGAGGTGTCCTGCCCAATCTCCGAGAAAGGATGTCTCACACCCTTATAAGGGAATTCAAAGATCTTCTCCAAGCTGGTCTACAAATTGAAGAATGGGAAAGGGAGAAGAATCGCTTTTCAATGAAAAAGAATGAGAAAGGGAACTACCAGTCGGGCAATCAAAGCACACAAAAAGAAGTTGATGTTAATGTAACTGGTCAAGCAAATAGAAGGCAGTTTTCAGATCTGGGGAAGCCTTTGTCTTAGGTCTTCGATAAGCTACAAAAGAAAGGGTTGTTACAACCATTGGCTCCTCGACCTTTACCTAGTCCATTACCCCCAAAATTTAATACTAAGGCCTTTTGTCAATTTCATCAGACTCAAGGACATGAGACTGATAGGTGTACCCGAATGAGATCCAAGATTTGATTGATAGTGGCAAGCTACCCGAGCCGAATAAGCCAAACACCAAAGACAATCCATTACCAAGGTTCAATAGAGTACCTCCACCGGCAACCTTCATGGTGGGAAAAGGATTGGAAGAAGATTTTGTTTTATCATCCTTTCAAGATGGAGATATTGAAGATGTAAAAGGAAAAGAAGCCTAACTCAATGAACTTTCCTTAGCTTGAATATTGCTTTTCAATCTTACTTTCTTTAATATTTTGGAACTATTGTGTTTTTCAAATTTAAATTTGTTTGAATAAATTACTTTCATCATAAATTTTTGTTGGTCTTTGTTCGTTTTAGTGCTCAACCAATGAGGAATTCAGCTTGATGTTTATAAATTAATGTGTCTAGGCATCATGACTCGAATGACTTTACTAGATGAAGGAATTACTCTATAACATTGAGTTGTGTATGCTTACTTAGAGAGGGCTCCTGCATAATTATCTTTGTCTATGTCCTAGTCAATCTTAGAACATGCTTTGACAAATTTTCGAGGCGAAATTGAACTCTGCTTATTTAAGGGAGAAATGATCTAGGCATTGTTTGATTAGCCAACAACTAGTATCCACCCAATTAAATATTAATCCCTGGTTGTCCCTTTGAGCCTTCATAAAATTTTAGCTTTATTTTCATTGGCATATAACCTCAACAACCTACCTTGAGCTGTTGTGATAGTTTTGGCAAGTCTTATGATCACTAAGATAAAGAGGCAATAAGATAAAAAAAGGCAATGATTAGTCAAGATCATGAAGATAATTGAAGTTCTCAAGACTATGAAGATAGTTGAAGTTCTCAAGACCATAAAGATAGTTGAAGTTCTCAAGACCATAAAGATAGTGGACATTTTCAAGACCCTAAGGGTAGTTGAAGTTCCCTTAATATCTCCAAGACAACATCAACATTGGAATAATAAATGATTTATCCCTATTAAAGAAGATTTATGTTACTCCACTCATCCATTATTGGAAGTCCAAGTTGGTACAAACAAGACAACTATGTTTGAGCTAGAACCAAAAAAAAAAGAGAAAAAAAGAGAGAGAATAGAAAAAAAAGAATAGAAAAGGAAAAGGGAAGAAGAAGAAAAAAGAAAAAAAAAGGATAAAACCTTAAAAGGCAGTTCATAAAGCCAGCTGAGTTATCTTTTACCTAAAGCAGCAAAAGGCTTCTATTTGGTTCATAAAGACCTTTTTTTTTTAGTTGGTCCAACCCAACCAAAGATTCAATTAAAATTGGAGGAAAAGAGGAAGACCACACAGTTCTTGAAAGTTCTGCAGTCCTACAAGGAAGAAGGACAAAATGATAAAATGATCAAAGAAAGGGAGGAGTAAGAAAAATGAAATGAAAGAAAAGGCAAAAGAAGAAAAGAAATGAATTTGGGTCTTAAACTTTTTGTAAGAGCAAAGACTGTCCTGATCAAGATCCAGATTAATTCTAAGAAGAATTTGGAGTCTAGCAAGATTACCTCCAAACCGCCTAAAATTCAAACAAGAAATTTATAGTGTGAGGGTTTGTCCATTGTGTCACACCAGCTTCTATCTCAAAATGGCTTCATTTAACCCATGTCCCTTATAGACCCCATTTCAAGCCTATCAAAGACCTGTTGATCTCTCTTGGTAGGTAGACTCTATTAGTGGAGATAGTTTGAATAAGCATGCATATGAGATAGACAGTATTTAAACTCAAATGAGACCTTTGGCCAAGTAATGTGTATGTGCCTATCTGAAGTGCAACAATTCTTGCTTAAATAGAAATGATTCCCTAGTTTAGTACGTTAACTAAGGTTGTCATGTTATAGATATGTTAATTTGGAAAATCAATTCCTGAGGTGCATTGACATTAATTTGGCAAAGCCAACATTTGATTTCAAAATTAAAATTCAAAAAAATCAAATCAAAAATATTTTTTGTCATACAAAGCCTTCAAGTTAAGGGAAGTATATTGAACCTCCAAAGGACATATTGGGCAAAGGAAATAATTATTGGCAAGGTCATAATGAAATATAAAAAGGATGTATCCTTGATTCTGCAACTTGGGATCTCCACCACTCATGTTTTCAACATCTTGAAGATAAAAGCCACAAATATAAAGCTTTCGAGCATGACTTGAACAAGCGTCAAAACGGAACCAATGAGAACACTTCTGCTGATCAACTCAGTCTGTGAGTCAATAAAACCGCTGTAAGTATTATTCATGCATATCATGCATACATGAGCATGACACATCACACTTTCTTGTCTTGTGTTGTCTATTCCTTGTCAAAATGAACAGCAAGCAATCAAAAGAAGATATCAAATCAGGGTGGCATAGAAAGCCCATTGCTTGAGAAACCTCCAGTAATCTTGCAAAGAGAAGAAATGCGTGCTTATGCGAAGAACAAGACGGAAAAAATATCAATCAAAGCTTGCATGGAAAAAATCTTTGGTTTGAGCCTACACAGGGGGCAAAGTTTCTCCTTTTCAATTTTTTGGGTTTATATACCAAATATTTTTAAACTCACTTACAAATATTTTGCCACGTAGGGGGGCAAGGAGAGGATATAAGGTCCAATTAAAAATAACTAAATCTTAGTAAAAAGAAAAAATAAAAGAATGGAACAATATAACTCTCAAAAGAATGAAGGTGCAAAAGACAAAAGACCAATCCATCTAAAAGAGCTGAAGCCAGGGTGAAGACTCAATCTCAAAGGATGAAGATCCATTTTCAAGGTGAAGACCCGATCTCAAAGGATGAAGATCCATTTTCAAGGGTGAAGGCCCGATCTCAAAGGATGAAGATCCATTTTCAAGGGTGAAGACCCGATCTCAAAGGATGAAGATCTATTTTCAAGGGTGAAGACCCGATCTCAAAGGATGAAGATCCATTTTCAAGGGTGAAGACCCGATCTCAAAGGATGAAGATCCATTTTCAAGGGTGAAGACCCGATCTCAAAGGATGAAGATCCATTTTCAAGGGACCCGATCTCAAAGGATCAAGTTTAGGATCGAGTATCCAAATCAAGTTAGGATCGAGTATCCCAGCCCAATTTAGGATCGAGTATCCGAATCCAACTTAGGAACGAGTATCCAAATCTAGTCTAGGATCGAGTATCCAAATCCAGTTAGGATCGAGTATCTCAATAAAAATTAATATCGAGTATCCAAGTCTAGTTTAGGATTGAGTATCTAAAACCGGGTCCAGAACCCAATTTTTCCTTAGGTCCAGAACCTAGAATTATCCTCGAGTCCAGAACTCAAATCCGGGTCCATAACCCAAATTTTCCTTAGGTCCAGAACCTAGAATTATCCTCGAGTCCAGAACTCAAATCCGGGTCCATAACCCAAATTTTCCTTAGGTCCAGAACCTAGAATTATCCTCGAGTCCAGAATTCGAATCCGAGTCCAGAACCCAAATTTTCCTTAGGTCCAGAACCTAGAATTATCCTCGAGTCCAGAACTCGAATCCGGGTCCAGAACCCAAATTTCCATTAGGTCCAGAACCTAGAATGATCCTCGAGTCCAGAACTCGAATCGGGGTCCAGAACCCAAATTTTCCTTAGGTCCAGAACCTAGAATTATCCTCGAGTCCAGAACTCGAATCGGGGTCCAGAACCCAAATTTTCCTTAGGTCCAGAACCTAGAATTATCCTCGAGTCCAGAACTCGAATCCGGATCCGGAGCCCAAATTTTCCTTAGGTCCAGAACCTAGAATTATCCTCGAGTCCAGAACTCGAATCCGGGTCCAGAACCCAAATTTCCCTTAGGTCCAGAACCTAGAATTATCCTCCAGTCCAGAACTCGAATCCGGGTCCAAAACCCAAATTTTCCTTAGGTCCAGAACCTAGAATTATTCACGAGTCCAAAACTCAAACCGGGTCCAAAACCTAAATTTTCCTTAGGTCCAGAACCTAGAACATCCTTAAGTCCAGAACTCAAACCGGGTCCAGAACCCAAATTTTCCTTAGGTCCAGAACCTAGAATCTCCCTTGAGTCCAGAACTCAAACCGGGTCCAGAACCCAAATTTTCCTTAGGTCTAGAACCTAGAATTATCCTCGAGTCCAGAACTCGAATCCGGGTCCAGAACCCAAATTTTCCTTAGGTCCAGAACCTAGAATCATCCTCGGGTCCAGAATCCAAAACAAGTCGCCACATCAAAAATTAAGTTTTGTTGATTTTCACTCTCTTTCACTAAGGTTTCAGATCATTCAAGCAGGGGGCAAACTGTAGGCCCTTAATTTTTGACCCAATCCGATCCAATATGCTTTATTTAGTCCAAAATGATTTTTGCTGTTTAATTGGTCCAAAATAATTTTTATTAAATAATTTTTATCTTAGTATTTAATTTTTATTAATAAAAAATGAAAATATAAAATAAAAATATAAAAATAAAAATAAAAATAAAAATCGAAATCGAAATCGAAAAAAAAATCGGCAGCGAAAAGTAGTCACGCGGGCCCGTCGGGCCAGCAGCAACTCGCCTGCAGGAATTTCCTGCGGGTGAAATAACCTCCCGTAGGAAATTCCTGCGGGCTGGCATGCTGGCGCGCCTACGGCTGGCACGCCCACGGGCCCGGCAGCTCAGTTTTTGCCAGCGCAAAATTTTTCAACGTAATTTTTTGAATCCTAATCCAATTAGGTTTTAATTTCTTTTTTTTATTAATATTATTTACCTTAGTTAATTAGGAATAAATAACCTAAAAACCACTATAAATAAGGACTAATTAAACCAAATCAAAGGAGGAAAAAATTTAGATAGTGACTTTAGGATTTGAAACCAAATCAAGCAAGGAAAAGAGGATATTCAATTTAAAATCTTTTCTGGATAGCAGCATCACGTAAGAGGGGAATTCAAAGGCAACCAAGGCTTGTTTTTGGAGCTAGTTCATCCAAGAAGAGTTATTTTTTGGAGAATCAACAAAAGAAGGTATGTTAAATTCTTTTTGATTTATGTTTTCACAATAGCAAACCTATGAAATTAGGGTTTTTCAAAATCAAAGATCTAAAAGCTGTAATTTAATTTTTTCCAAGAGTAAAATACTAAAACGTGACTTTCTTTTCTAAAAAGGCTTAAAATTGTTATTTTTCCTTCTTAAAAAACCTTAAAACTCTAATTGAACATACTTTTTAACAAAACCTAAATCAAATTCTGCTTCTTTTAAAATTTTAAAGTAGGTTCTATTTCATTCAAAAAACCTTAAGAAACATCTTTTCAACTTATAAAAACCTCATTTCGTTTATTTAAATTCATAAAACTTCATAAAATATCAAATTGATTTCTAAAAACCCTAAAACTTCTTCTACCCGTGACCTAAATTCTAAAACCATAAAAATTGAAATTTCAACTTTTACATCTAAAATAATGAACCCTAATCCTTTTAAAACCTTAAACCCTAATTTTTATGAACCCTAATCCATTTAAAACATTAAAAAAACATAAAACAAAAAAATCCAAATTTTACATAGTAGCTTAGAAATTCAATAACCAAAAATCACAAATTAAAGCATTTCAAAGTATCCAAAACCCTAGTTTTATTATTTCACCATTCAAACCTTAATTTTGTTAATCAAAGAGTCTTACCAACCCTTTAAAACATAAAACCCTAATGTATTTTAATTCCATAAAAAGTTACAGTTGGCATAAATTAAACTTTTATTTGCTTTTATTCAATTCCATATTTAGTTATACTTTGATCTATTTCTTATACTTTAATTTATTTAATTTCAATACTTGATTTATTTAATTTATCATGGATGGATGTTTATTTTATTGATATTTAAATACTTTTGATGAATGATTTATTTATTATGAATGGATATTTACTTTTATCAATTTATTTAGATTTCCAAAAGTTGTAAGAGGTATGTTTCCACTTGGTGGATACCTCATTAGCTAAACATCATGTAATTTAATTTCTTTTCTATTTTAGAACCTTTGTAAAGGACATGTTTCTACCTTTTGGTGGGTGTCCTATCTAGGCATGTGATGTAAGGACATGTTTCCATCCTTGGATGGGTGTCCATTTATTTGTTTTGTTTTGTTTGGACATTGTTTTGATTTTAATATAATGATGCTTTCTTTTTATTGTGTGTAGTATGGACAATGTTATTATATTTAAGAATTTTATAATATTAAGACCTGTAAAGAAGGCCGGTTCCAATGAACCAGGTGTTGTGGGGGTGCTGGGCCATTTCTCACCTTCCCCACACGTACCCAACTTTCCGAACCCATTAAGGGGTTGGGGATTCCTTAGGAATCGAGTCATCCACCCCTTTCTTTTTCCCGGCCTGTCCAGGTGGCTACTCCATTTTCTCCGAACTTAGGTCCGTGTTCTCTAAGGCCTCGAGCCTAAACAGTGCCGAAGTCGCAAGAACCATTCCACCGGGAGTGGGGGCGAAAATCCCCGCTCACAATTAGCAAATTCATAGCAAAGCTCATAACAATCTGTGAGCCTATCTTCAAATTACTTAAAAAGAATCAGCCGGTCATATGGAATGAAGAATGTCAAAAGGCCTTTGAGCGAATAAAACAGTATTTGTTGAATCCACCTATTTTAAAACCACCTAAACCCGACAAACCTCTATTACTATACTTAGCAGTAGAAGAAGAGTCAATAGGAGCCATGCTAGCCCAAGCAGATGAGTCAGGGATTGAGCATGCAATTTACTATTTGAGTAGAAAGCTCCTACCTTATGAAATTAAGTATAGTATCATTGAAAAGATCTATATAGCTATGGTTTGGTCTTCTAAGAAGTTGCAGCATTACTTTCAATCGTATAGTGTGCAAGCAATTTCTAGGTTGGATCCAATGAAGTACTTAAGGGAGACACCCTCTTTGATTGGGAAATATGGCCGATGGTTGATAATATTAGAAGAATTCAAGATTGAGTATGTAACCAGGAAAACGATCAAAGGTAGAGTGGTGGCAGAATTTCTGGCCCAACAACCATTACAAAAAGTGAAGAGGAAATCTTGGAATTTCCGAATGAACATTTAGAAGCAATTGAAGTACAAGGGTGGAAAATGTATTTTGATGAGCAGTAAATAAGAAAGGAGCAGGTTTGGGATTTATACTAGAGTCGCCCAAAGGGGAACTTGTCCCTTTAGCCAAAAAATTAAAATTTAGGGCAACCAATAATATGGTGGAATACGAAGCTTGTATTTTTGGTTTGGAAACCCTAATGATTATGAAGGTGGATAAGGTGGAAGTTTTTTGTGATTCATTGCTAGTAGTATCCCAAGTAAATGGAGAGTGGGAGTTGAAAGGGGGAAAATTAAAACCATACCACCATTACTTGACCATGATGAAGAAGAACTTTAAGGAGTGTAGGTTTATACACCTATCAAGAGAAGAAAATTAGATGGCTGATGCCTTAGCCACATTAGCTTCGGTATGGGAAAATCCTGTCAGTTTATTCCTTAAGCCTCTGATTTTGACCTGTTCATCAACTCCTTGCTATGAATATGAGACAATCATGAAAATTGATACAGACCATGATGCGTGGTGTGATACTATAAGGTGATTTTTGGGAGAAAGAAAATACCTGCTGGGGGCGACAAAGAAAGAAAGAAGAGCCATAAGGTGGTGGTCTTTGTAATACATCACATTCCATGGGGAGTTATATCGAAGATGGCCTAATCGGGTGCATTTGAGATGTTTAATAAAGTTTGAAGTGGAGCGTATCATGTCAGAGATACATGCGGGAAGTTGCGGTCCGCACATGAGTGGTTTGGCCCTAGTTAAGAAGATTATTCGACAAGGTTACTACTGGTTGACCATTGAGAAAGATTGTATTGAGTTCATAAAGAAAAGGCAACAATGTCAGATGTATGGTAACTTGAACCACATGCCTCCTGAAGAATTGCATTATATGTCTTCACCCTGGCCCTTTGCCACTTGGGGTATCGACATTTTAGGAGAGATACATCTGACAGCCTCAAACGGTCACCATTTCATTGTAGTAGTGGTAGATTATTTTTCAAAATGGGTAAAAGCCGAATCCTTCAACAAATTGGGAGCAAGTCAAATGGCCAGATTTATTGAAAAGAACCTCATTTGCAGATACAGGGTCCCGCACAGTGTAATATCAGACAATAGGGTATAATTTCAAGGAGCATTTAAGGATTTATTCTCAAAGTACCAAATCCATCATCACTGATCCTCTCCTTATCGACCAAAGGCTAATGGTGTACTAGAAGCAATAATCAAAACAATTAAGCAAATTCTGTCCAAGATGACCAAGACTTACAGGGATTGGTCAGAGATGCTTCCCTTTGCTTTATGGGGATATAGGACAAGTGTGCGAACACCTACTGGAATGACACCATTCTCTTTGGTTTATGGGATGGAAGTAGTGTTACCAATTGAAATAGAGATCAAGTCATTGAGAGTAGTCATGGAAGCTGAACTGCCTGAAACGGAATGGGTAGCAAGCAAATATACATAGTTAGCTTTACTAGAGGAAAGAAGGTTAAAGGCATTGTATCATCACCAACTGTATCAAAAGAAGATAGCTCGAGCCTACAATAGAAGGGTTAAGATCAGAAAACTCAAAGTCGGGGATTTGGTGTTGAAGCAATGTAAGCCTAATGTATCTGATCCTAGAGGAAAGTTTAGGCCTAGTTGGGAAGGGCCATATGTCGTGAAACAAATCATGAACAAAGGTGCGGTGAAGTTATCAGACATGGATGGGAACGAGTTTAGTGAGCCAGTGAACATCGACAGGTTGAAGAGGTTTTATGTATAAAATAAAAAATAATAAAAAAAGAGCTCGCTAGGTTGAAAACCCAAAAGGGCGGCCTAGGCAAAAGTTAGAGCAGCCCGCTAGTTCCGAAAATCTGAAAGGACGGGCTAGGCAACAATTAGGTCTAAAAGAGAGAAAATCATCAATTAGAAAACCCGAAAGGGCTAGTTGGCAACAGGAGTGATCTTGTGTATGCTGGCTTTATGTTTAGTTGTTCCCCAATTTAATAAAATAGAGTTAATGTTAAAATTGTTCTATGTGCACTGTTATAAGTATTTGACCAGATATGGATGAAATAAATAAACACAATAGCAAAAGGTGATGACAAATTATAAATGGAAAAGAAGTATCTTTTATTACTTTAATTATTTTTCATCCTAACAATACACTTTCTGAATTGATAAATTTAAAATCTATGGCAGACGATAAGTGTAACGTGCAGGCCAGCTTTGCCTCAGCCGATCCAATTAGGCTTCAGTCAAGCAAGGCATGTCTAAATTTGGAGTAAAGTCAGAATCACGAGGCTCAGCTCTGTACTGACGGCTAAGTCGGTGAGGATCATAGCATGTACCTTGACGAAGAGTAGCAAGGGGGACATACATCAAGTATGTTCGCATGGTGACACGAGAAATCTTCCACCAAGGTACCAACCAACGGATGTTGACTTCAGCGCGTGAGTGGATCCAGTCAACCCAGTCAGCATATAAAGAAGCAGGATGGAGTAGTTTCCTAGCAGAATGATGTCGTGGTAGATATCTGGTAAAATCCATGGATGGAGTATCAAGCAAACAAAGACGCTCCTGAAGCCAAATCTGTGAAGGAAATCAAATTAAAAAAGAAAAAAGAAAAAAGAGTCCGCTAAGTTGAAAACCCGCAAGGGCAGCTTTGGAAAAAATTAGGACAGCTCGATAGCTCTGAAAACCCATATGCACAGACTATGCAAAAATTAGAGCGATATAAAAAATATATGTAAAAGAGGTCCGCTAAGTTGAAAACCCGCAAGGGCAGCTTAGGTAATAATTAGGACAGCTCGCTAGCTCTGAAAACCCACATGGGAAGACTTGGCAAAAATTAGAGCAATATAAAAAATATATAATAAAAAAGAAGAGTCCGCTAAGTTGAAAACTCGCAAGAGCAGCTTAGGAAAAAATTAGGACAGCTCGCTAGTTCTGAAAACCCGCATGGGTGGACTAGGCAAAAATTAGAGCAATAAAATAAAAAGAAGAAAAACAAAACCTAAATTGAAAACTCGGAAAGGCAGTTTAGGTAATTACCTGAAGCAGCAATGGACTCCCAATCAGTCTCTTTGACAATCCTGATTTAAGTCGGTCTAATCCAACTAAAGCCTCGGCTAAGATCACAGGTACCGATGATAAGCCTCCTTCCATTTGGTCCATAATATCCAATACTCGTGGATCAATATCGCCATTAGAAGAAACAAGCAAGAATTGGCTAAGAAAGCAAAGACAGAGCATGCGCCCACAAGCCTTAGTAGGAGCCGAATGAGAGAGACAAAAATCAATCAAGGGACCAAGTAGAATTTTCTCACCTCTCATCAGCCGAAGAACTTCAGGCTTTGAAATTTGAAATAACATCTGCATTTTCTGTTGAGTCTTGGAAATCAGTATGGGTAACACCATTGTTGATTATTTGGATATCCAAGGATGGCCTCAAATTCTTCAATCAAGGGACATATTTCAAAGCCATTAATTTTAAATGTCCTAGAATCCACATTACAAGAGGAAGCCATGGCATGTAAAAAGGAGTGGTCCAATTTAACATTTTGAAAACACTTTAAAATATCAAGTTTTGACCATGAAATTTGCTTCCAATGAATGGACTCCATATTCTTAAATAAATTTTTTATCTTTTTTAAATGATATTCGGTCATGGTTGATGATTGAAGGAAATTTGTTAAAAAAAAATAGAGTTTTTACGTTGAAATGGGAAGTGTTTTGGTTTCTGTATGAAATTATGGCATAAAAAGGAGATTTATATAGAGGAAATAAGCTTTTCCAAAGTTGATAAGGAAAAGGTGATGGGAAAAGGGCGAGACCATGTTACATAAGGAAAGGAATTGGCGACAAAATTCTTTACCGTGTTACATTTGGTTTTAGCAAAGTGATGCGGCTGTGAATTGTGAAAAGGAAATTGTGATGAAATGTTTATGATGTGATATATATAAAAAAAATATAATAATTGTGGTGCGAAAAAAAAAAGTTACAATAAAGGCAGAAATTATGTATTATGATTTTTATGCTTATAGTACAATGTTTATACAATTGACTCACAATTTATACATTACTAAGAAGGTGGTGGTAGGTCATCAAATAAAGCCCTGAAAAAGTCATCTCCTGTTGGAGGAGGAGTCAAATTACTCATCCCGAGTCCGCCCAAAGCAGGAGCACCAAAATCTCTATTACCTTGGAGTTTCGATCTATCACAGTCATCCTCGAAAGTAGATGAAAGGATCTCATGGTCATCAATCTGGGGGCCTCTAGATGAAGAAGCACTAGGATCCCTCATCTCCTAAAATCGGAAGTCTCAAAAATTTTATTCCGATTGATGATACAAATTTTCAAAATGAGAAGCCTGCTGACGACTTGCAGCCAACTCTTCTTGAAGTTTCTTATTTTGATCTTCAAGCATCCGCTGTGAGCCAGAAAGGAAAAAGGTAAGGGCATACATAATGTAACACCCTGATACTCCATATAAGTACTATACATATACCTAGTATACATACAATACGTATATAAAGTATAAGAATGTTACTTTTAGTTTCAATTTAAAAACCTTTATCCAGATTCATAAAATTGAACATTAATTTAAAACACATTTACAAAAGTCAATATTCTTATTTATCAAAACTTCATTCATCCATATGAATATATATTAACTCAAAAATACAATATAATTTAAAATCACGCATGTATGCATCACCTTCTAGTTGGTCTCGAGACACTCATACCTTTCTCGTGGCAAAAAGCTGGACTTCCAGATCAACCGCAACCACCTGCGCGATTACACAACTGCGCTAAGCCCGAAAGCTTAGTAATATAAATAATAATAAAATATACCTTACTAAAGAATCATACCTCATATTTTTTTTGCATCATTTTTTTTTCTTTCTCTTACCCCGTTTTCCTTTCTCAATGCATTCTTCACATATTCCTACTAATCTCATAAATTATACACATATTTACACAGAACATTCACCAAGCAATACTTACCATTTCTATCTCATATACATATCCATATACGTTATTTCAACAAGTCACCATTCAATGATTTATCCAAACCTTCATGAAAACAATTCTTACAAGTTCCACATTCATATACATTTACACATCATATTATATATCATACCAATCATGAATCACATTTGCAATAAAGGCAACCATAAATCTCATTTCTCATTTATTTCAACATTTAAATATCACACTGACAACAAAGACAGAATCGGGCCCAACAGACACTAATATGTTATTCAAAGTTCAGAGTTTCTGCATTGGTCCATAATCACAATGATCAAGCCCGTAGGCAATATATCTCATATCTCTATCCATGGATAGCGTAACAGACCCAGTCTCTTAGATCATCAACTCGGCTAAACTCGAGGAGATCCTCAACCCGGCTAGACTGTTACTACAATTCACATTTCACATTTTATCAAGTAACAGACCCAGTCTCTTGGATCTCAATTCATCTCAATGCAAAGAGATCCTCAACCCGGCAAGACTGTTACCTTTCATGTATTTCATATCAATAATTCACATAGTGTAACAGACCCAGTCTCTTGGACCTCAATTCACTCAAATTGAAGAGATCCTCAACCCGGCAAGACTGTTACATTTTCACATTTTCTAGGCATGCCGCCAAATCCAGAACTCTGAAAATTGAATCAACATATTAGACACAAAATCTTTTCATTTTCATTTCATTCTCAATTGAATTATCATAGCCAATAACAATGGCTTGACATCTCATTTGAATCACTATAGCCAATCACAATGGCTTCATATCTCATTTGAATCATCATAGTCAATCACAATGGCTTCACATCACAATTGAATTATCATAGCCAATAACAATGGCTTCACATCATATCATGTCTCAAATCATACTATAATATTTCATTATTCAATTATACATAATCAATTATCTCATCATATCCTTTACATTATAAAGTACATCATTCATATAACACATTACAATTCACTAGATTCACAATGCATATAACATAACATTGTTTATATACTATCATATGCATCTTCATTACCATCAAAAGTATGATCAATCATTGATATACACATATATAATTTACCTTATTCATAGATTTGGAATCCTCAATATACATTAGTTTAGGTCATCTTTGTTCAAGTATATTTAAAGTGTAGATACAAAAAGACCTTTGGAGGATTCAACAATGTAAGAATAATCAAGAATAAATTTCCTTAGCCAACACACTCAAGGGACACGGCAAAGCTTGTGGCCGTGTCTCACAACACCAATTCAAACAGTAGCAAACACGGGCAATGGACATGGCTAGCCAGTGGCCGTGTCTCTCAACACCAAAAATCCAGTAGCAGACACGGGCAAGGGACACGGCCGTGTCTCTCAACACAAAATAGGCAGTGGCAAACACAGTCAAGGGACACGGCCAAGCCAGTGGCCGTGTCTCTCCAAAAATCATCCAACACGGCCAAGTTTGCCCTAACTTGGCCGTGTCTCTCATATCTTGGCCGTGTCCTTCAAGTATTTAAAGACCAAGCCCTTCAAAATTCATACCACAACCCTTTTTAATCATCATCTTTAATCATATTTATCAATTCCCTATCACTTTAACATTTATACATCTTCATTATATCATCTTAATAATCAATATATATATATATATACATCACTATAATCAATTATTCCAAATACCAATTTATTCATACTAAATCCTAACTCAACAATTCATCACCATCTTCACAAATTACCCCAATATCATCACTTAACTATCAATTCAACACAATTACATACTTCAATCTTTCATTTCCATCATCTTATACACCAATCATAACCTCAATCCAAAAGAAATCCAAAACAAGAAGAGAAAGATTTATATATACATAATCAATAAATTCAACTAAAAAGGTAAGTACTTACATGAATAGCTTGCCAAATCTTCAACTCCACTCGCAAATCTCTTGATATCCTCAATCTTTGGTGTAATTAGAAGCAAAATCATCTTTCTCTCTCTAGCTTCTCTCTCTCTCTCTCTCGTTCACTAAGAAAAAGAAGAAGAAGGAGAAGAAGAAGAAAGAAAGATCTCGTTCTTTCTTTCATTCTTATCATATATATATATAATAATAATAATAATAACAATAATAATAATAATAACAATAATAATAATAATAATAATATTAATACAATTAAATCTCCACCACACACCATTTCTTTTGACTTTCTTCTTCTTTTTCTTTTTTTCCTTATTATCATTATTATTAATCATATATATATATAACTCACTTTTCCTACACCATTATATATATCATGTATATGTATATGTGATGTATATGTATATGTATATGTCTTTTATATTGTAGTTATATTTCCCATATATACATATACATTAATTCCAAATACCACACTAACTCCAAAACTTTTAGGGCATACCTTGGGATATTACAATTCTCTCCCCCTTAAATAATTTCATCCTCGAAATTATCTAACACAATAACTGTAACACCCCGATACCCTATATAAGTACTATACGTATACCTAGTATACATACAGTAAATATATAAAGTATAAGGATGTCACTTTTCGTTACCTTTTAAAAACCTATAAACAGAGTTCAAACCATAATACATTAATTTAAATAACATTTACAAAATCACTATCTTTATCAAAACTTCATTTATACATATAAATACTCTCTCATCAGAAATATATCATAATTAAAAATTTATACATGTATGCATTACCCTCTAGTTGGTCTCGACAAACTTTACTCTTCTTGTGGCATAATAAAAGACTTCATATCTTCCATCTATATACCTGCGCGAATAAACACCCGCGCTAAGCCCGAGAGCTTAGTAGTCCAACTATAAAATATAAACATATAGTATAGAAGTATTGACATATAATGATACATCAATTCAATATATAATTAGTTCTTATCATATCTTCTTTTCTTTTTAATTTCATCTTTAATATATCCTAGCTAATTTCATATATGATGTACCTATATACATAATATTATCACCAACCCCAATGCATCACCAATACTCAAAACCAATATATTAATACCCCTACATTATATATACCATACCAATCATTATTGCAATACACACTTTACATATCATAACAATTATTATTGCGATACACACATTACATATCATACACTCATTATTGCAATACACACATTACACATCATATCACTCATTATTGCAATACACAAATTACATATCATACAAATCATAAATCACATTTCCAATAAAGACAACCTTTATCATCAACCACAATTCATTTACATATTACACTTAATAACATTATATTATTCACAATTCACCAAGCATAATTCATCATTAATACTCACAACCAATATTTCAATACTTGCATTTCACATTGACAATAAAGACAGACTCGGGCCCAAAACACTAATATGTTATTCAAAGTTCAGAGTTACTGCTTTGGTCTATAATCATAATTATCAAGCCCGTAGGCATCATATATCAATATCTCTATCCATGGATAGCGTAACAGACCCAGTCTCTTGGATCATCAACTCGGCTAAACTCGAGGTGATCCTCAACCCGGCAAGACTGTTACCAATCATATATCTCATAATCACAATTTCTCATAGTGTAACAGACCCAGTTTCTTGGATCTCAATTCAACTCAAAATGAAGAGATCCTCAACCCGGCAAGACTGTTACCTTTTTCATTTTATAGGCATGCCTCCAAACCCAGAACTCTGAAATCGAATAACACATTAGTTACACAATTCATTTATTATTTCATTATCAATCTCATCATCAATTAGGCAAACATGCCTTATCTCTTTCAATTGAATCATCATAGCCAATCACAATGGCTTCATATCATATCATATCTCAATCCATATGATACATATGGCATCATTGATATCACATTTCAAAATATATTATTCATATAATACATTGCCATACACAAGATTCACAATGCATATAACATAACATTTTCTCACTTCTTAAAACACATTAACATCATTCATTACTAGAGCATTTATCATAACAAATTGCACATACCTTAAGAATGATCCTCATTTCTTCCTACCTTTCCCATTTCATATTTCATCCTTTATATATATATATATATAGCAATTTACATTCTTCATTTACATTCACAATATAATAGCTTATTTAACACTTTCATCCCAATGTGTTAATGTTCAAAGACATATAAGGATATACAATCAAATAGAGTTTATGCTTACCTTGTTAATGATCTTCACATCCTTCACATCATTCAATCATCACCTTAGTCCAATTATATTAACAATATAATAGATCACTTAACACATTTGCAAACAAATTTGTTAAGCCTCAAATTATGTAATTAAATACAATCATATGTATTGGTACTTACCTCAAGAACTATTCCCATTCCTCTATACATGTCCTCTTCCAAGAATTCTCAACATTTAGGTTAATGCAACACAATCTCTTCAAAACCTAATCCAAAGATCATTATTTAAAGGTTTAGAATCATCCACATACATTTGTTTAGGTCATTCTTTGATTACAAAGTACTTAGGGTGTATATAAAATGTTTAGGAGCACAAGACTTTTGAAGAATCAAACAATGCATGAAGAACCAAAACCATCACAGTAGCAAACACACCCAAGGGACACGGCCAAGCTTGTGGCCGTGTCTCTCAAAACCAAAACTTCCCGAGGCAGACACGGGCAAGGACACGGCCGTGTCTCTCAACACAACTCAGGCCGTGGCAAACACACTCAAGGGACACGGCCAAGCCAGTGGCCGTGTCACCCCAAAACATAACCAACACGGCCAAAATCCCTCCAACTTGGCCGTGTCACCCAAATTTCTCAAGTCTTGGCCGTGTTTCTCATCGATTCTAGCCGTGTCACTCAAGAACACAACCCTAATCAAAACCAACACTCTTCCAAATGCATTTTCACACCCTTTGCACAACAATAACTTCATTCAATTTGTTCTAATCAATGTTATTAACACATATCTTACATATTCATCACATTAACCACTTAAACAACACATAAACATTACATTAAAACATTCACCAATACCAAACCTTAAAACCAACTTCCCACTTGATCTTCCACAATCAACCTTCACATATCTTACCATATTCACAACCAAACCAACACCAATTCCATCTTTTAACTTACAATCACTTTAAACACTTATAAACACATATCAAACACACCAAATCATCACATCAATAAATCACAATTTCTTTTAGACACAACTTCAAAATTGACAAAGGAAAACAAGAGAAGTCTTACCTTAGATAAAGAAATTTCACAAATCTCTAACCAATCCCTTTGATTGCCTCTTCAATTTGGTTCTAGCTTCAAGAACACCTCTCTTGCTCTCTCTTTTCTTCAATGGCCGGCACACACATGAGAAGAGAAGAAGAATGAATACAAATCAACCATTTCTTCTTCTTTAAATCTCCACCACCCAATTTAACAAAACAATTACCAACATGCCCTCATCCATTTAATTAACCTTTTGTCTCATATGTGCCCATTATAGTCATTACACATGTCACACAAAAATATCCTCTTGCATTGACTCCACCTTTGACTTATGTATATGTTAATTATACAACCATATAAACAACATATACACTTCTCTCTACAGCCTCTTTTCTTTCCCAAAACACAAATACATAACCATTCTCTTCTCAATTTCTTTTCTCTTGCAATTTGACACATATATATTCAATCCAATTTATAACAACAACAACAATAACATAATCAAAACTTCTAAGGTATACATGAGGATATTACAATTCTCTCCCCCTTAAATAATTTCATCCTCGAAATTATCTAGTATAATTGCAATCCGTTCATAATACCATACCATCTTAACTTCCATATGAAGTTAATTATACGCTTAAGTCATTATATCATCAAATCTTATAACTCCAACTCTCCTCTTTAGAATCAACCACCTTCTTTAAATTCTATAACTCATCATTCTATATGTTTATACATCTGGTTACTTCCTTAATCAAACATTCAAAAGATCACATTACATTTTCTATTAATATCTTTATACCATAATCAGATCATCATATAGCACAATAATACTTTGTCAAATCTTTATATTTAATATATTTTGTTCTTTCACTTCTGTATAATTACTCTCTTAACTTTAACATTAAAAACCATTGACTTATATCTGAACATTAATTATCCCTTCATTACAATCACTGTCTAAATAGACATTTATCACTCTCAATAGATAACAAAATCCTGATTTTTCATAAATGGAGTTATTTCTTTAGCACGCTTTTCACTTAACTTACATATTAATACATTATCTTTCAACTTATTTTATAGATAACCAATCTTTTTCTTTTCTTATCATGATTAACAATTACTATATTCCACTCATTCATGTCCAATCATACTTTAAAATTTACATCATATACATTATCATGTAAAGACCTATTTTCTTAATACAACTATACACAATAAATTTCAATAATGATTCATAATCTTAGCCAATTCTAGATCCATTGATCTATCTGTCACAATATATCCATATTCAAATCTTATTCAACTCCAACCAACAATTAATGTATTTGACTCATCATAAAATTTCTCCATATTCATATATGTATATATATAACTTAATTCCATTAGGGCAAACTTATTTTCAATTCCTGAACTCTTCCGATCCATTTTCAGTCAATTCATCATGATAACAAATCACTTCCAATTATCTTTTAATATACACATAGTTTACTCTTTATTATCTTAGTATAATTTCCACCAATTTTCATAAAAATGTTATATCATACTTAATATCTATAATTCATTCACTCAAACTTTGAGTTCATTCCCTTAAACCTCAAGCTACATACCATAAACATATTCAGTATAACTTTCATTCATATATTAGAATTTCTCCCTTTTTAATATCTCTTCACATTTCAAATTATTGTTATACTGATTTCAATTACCTTTTCATATTATTCATAACTCACAATATTTCCATAATTTTTTTTTCTTTATCTTCACCATTATAACCAAGTTCTTAACATAAAAAATAATAATAATAAGGTACAACCTTATTCATCATAACTTTTAACTATACTTCTCAAACAAAATTGTCAACCTCACCAAATCCGTATTACAATCATTATATCTAAGATCCAAATCCATGGATAACAAATTAATCGATCCAAAATACTGAACAAAACACATGACTTTAAGAGATTAATATTCAAACCTAGAACTTTCAAATCAATACTGTTCTTTTATAATTCTATTCTCAATCTTTACAAATACAAAGCTAAGGTGTATTTTAAAAAAATTATATAGTCCTTCTTTACATTTTTAGTATAACAGAAGTTAACACATTCCAACTTCGTTTCAACCAATTTGTACTCGCTTATATGATCCTTATCAACTTAACTCATGCTTCAACAATATTACTATATACATATTCAATCATATACAGTTCTTATACAATTTCTATTCATCACTTCATTTCTAATCCATTTACAATCTCTTATAATATAATTACATAGAACTTTTCATATGTGAATACTTTGAAACTCTAAATATAATATAATCATCAAGTTCAATACTCATTATAACAATTTCCACTATCCAATATTACTCAAGTTCTTTCCATTCTCACTTCCATCACATAATCCATCTAGCTTTACACAGTTCAAGACCTAATCTCTCTTAGGTCCACTAATACATATAACATTGTTTTTACATATCACAAATTCTATAATTATACCACATACATCTTCATAGGTCATCTACAAAACATGATTCACACCTTTATGTATATATATATAATTTCATTCACATGTCATATACATGTACACACTTAATTTATATGCTCTTATAGTATTTTCCTTTTTCATACATTCAATACAAATTTAGTGTTTATCATTTTCTTTTAAACACTATCCTTCTCATTCCTCCAATATGATATAAAGTATTTATTCACACTACAAACATATATATTCCGACTATAGTAACACTTCATATTCATCTCAGTCACATTCCCAATGTGACATCTCTTTCACTTTCGTCTTTAAAAATATTTAATACACTCCCATATTCATTCTTACCCTGTTCAGTAAAATGACTTAAAATAACTCATTTCTATTTACTTATCCACTTCCTTGATTATTTCAACACAAATTCTCATACTATCAATCACATTACTCAATTCATAATACTTTCATATGCAATACTAGTCATTTCACTTAGCTCATGCATTGCATATACAGTTAACTATCAATATCCCAATAATCTATATCAAATTTGACTAAAACTTTAACTTTTCAACTTACTATTTCACTTAAGCTTCAACTCGCCAAACTCATCTTTTTTTTTATATCAACTTATTTTCTTACTTAACCAATATCATCTCTTTTTCCTTTAAACACAACCTTAACTGTATACACATCCCAACTTTACATAATCACACTTTGTCTCTACTAAACAACTCATTCAACATTCCACCATACTCTCCTCATTTAAATAACATAACTTTAAATTTTAACAATTCGATATCATTTCCGCTGTCTAGCAAATTCAACATTAACAAAACCAACATAAACTTTATTATAAAGAGGTTCAAAGTATAGAAGAAAAAGTACATACTCTTATCTTGATTTGATTTTCAACTCATTTTCAAATTTATTCTCCTTTTCATTTCTTTATGTTTCAATTCATATTATGTCCTACATAATATTGCTCATAAACATCAACATTACATTCCATGTTGCACACAACATGACATTTTTCATATGCATCATCAATATACATATATCACATTATATTTCACAATTAGTTTCTCATAATCAATTAGGCACTATGCGTCAATTATAATTCATTTCCAACATCATTGTCAACAATCATAATTTCTCATCACATCACAATAGTATACACATATATCATCAACTATATTGAACATCTCATATAACACAAATATTCTATAATTCATATAATGCCACATCCGAGACCAACCTAGGTGTCAATGCATATGCATGTATTACAAATTTCATTTCAAAACTTTTCCTTTTTACTTTTATTTAAACTTTTCAAAACTTTTTTTTTTCACTTAGGCCGAGAATCTCGAACCTAAGCTCTGATACCAAAATAATTGTAACACCCCGATACCCTATATAAGTACTATACGTATACCTAGTATACATACAGTAAATATATAAAGTATAAGGATGTCACTTTTCGTTACCTTTTAAAAACCTGTAACAGAGTTCAAACCATAATACATTAATTTAAATAACATTTACAAAATCACTATCTTTATCAAAACTTCATTTATACATATAAATACTCTCTCATCAGAAATATATCATAATTAAAAATTTATACATGTATGCATTACCCTCTAGTTGGTCTCGACAAACTTTACTCTTCTTGTGGCATAATAAAAGACTTCATATCTTCCATCTATATACCTGCGCGAATAAACACCCGCGCTAAGCCCGAGAGCTTAGTAGTCCAACTATAAAATATAAACATATAGTATAGAAGTATTGACATATAATGATACATCAATTCAATATATAATTAGTTCTTATCATATCTTCTTTTCTTTTTAATTTCATCTTTAATATATCCTAGCTAATTTCATATATGATGTACCTATATACATAATATTATCACCAACCCCAATGCATCACCAATACTCAAAACCAATATATTAATACCCCTACATTATATATACCATACCAATCATTATTGCAATACACACTTTACATATCATACCAATTATTATTGCGATACACACATTACATATCATACACTCATTATTGCAATACACACATTACACATCATATCACTCATTATTGCAATACACAAATTACATATCATACAAATCATAAATCACATTTCCAATAAAGACAACCTTTATCATCAACCACAATTCATTTACATATTACACTTAATAACATTATATTATTCACAATTCACCAAGCATAATTCATTATTAATACTCACAACCAATATTTCAATACTTGCATTTCACATTGACAATAAAGACAGACTCGGGCCCAAAACACTAATATGTTATTCAAAGTTCAGAGTTACTGCTTTGGTCTATAATCATAATTATCAAGCCCGTAGGCATCATATATCAATATCTCTATCCATGGATAGCGTAACAGACCCAGTCTCTTAGATCATCAACTCGGCTAAACTCGAGGTGATCCTCAACCCGGTAAGACTGTTACCAATCATATATCTCATAATCACAATTTCTCATAGTGTAACAGACCTAGTCTCTTGGATCTCAATTCAACTCAAAATGAAGAGATCCTCAACCCGGCAAGACTGTTACCTTTTTCATTTTATAGGCATGCCTCCAAACCCAGAACTCTGAAATCGAATAACACATTAGTTACACAATTCATTTATTATTTCATTATCAATCTCATCATCAATTAGGCAAACATGCCTTATCTCTTTCAATTGAATCATCATAGCCAATCACAATGGCTTCATATCATATCATATCTCAATCCATATGATACATATGGCATCATTGATATCACATTTCAAAATATATTATTCATATAATACATTGCCATACACAAGATTCACAATGCATATAACATAACATTTTCTCACTTCTCAAAACACATTAACATCATTCATTACTAGAGCATTTATCATAACAAATTGCACATACCTTAAGAATGATCCTCATTTCTTCCTACCTTTCCCATTTCATATTTCATCCTTTATATATATCTATATATATAGCAATTTACATTCTTCATTTACATTCACAATATAATAGCTTATTTAACACTTTCATCCCAATGTGTTAATGTTCAAAGACATATAAGGATATACAATCAAATAGAGTTTATGCTTACCTTGTTAATGATCTTCACATCCTTCACATCATTCAATCATCACCTTAGTCCAATTATATTAATAATATAATAGATCACTTAACACATTTGCAAACAAATGTGTTAAGCCTCAAATTATGTAATTAAATACAATCATATGTATTGGTACTTACCTCAAGAACTATTCCCATTCCTCTATACATTTCCTCTTCCAAGAATTCTCAACAATTAGGTTAATGCAACACAATCTCTTCAAAACCTAATCCAAAGATCATTATTTAAAGGTTTAGAATCATCCACATACATTTGTTTAGGTCATTCTTTGATTACAAAGTACTTAGGATGTATATAAAATGTTTAGGAGCACAAGACTTTTGAAGAATCAAACAATGCATGAAGAACCAAAACCATCACAGTAGCAAACACACCCAAGGGACACGGCCAAGCTTGTGGCCGTGTCTCTCAAAACCAAAACTTCCCGAGGCAGACACGGGCAAGGACACGGCCGTGTCTCTCAACACAACTCAGGCAGTGGCAAACACACTCAAGGGACACGGCCAAGCCAGTGGCCGTGTCACCCCAAAACATAACCAACACGGCCAAAATCCCTCCAACTTGGCCGTGTCACCCAAATTTCTCAAGTCTTGGCCGTGTTTCTCATCGATTCTAGCCGTGTCACTCAAGAACACAACCCTAATCAAAACCAACACTCTTCCAAATGCATTTTCACACCCTTTGCACAACAATAACTTCATTCAATTTGTTCTAATCAATGTTATTAACACATATCTTACATATTCATCACATTAACCACTTAAACAACACATAAGCATTACATTAAAACATTCACCAATACCAAACCTTAAAACCAACTTCCCACTTGATCTTCCACAATCAACCTTCACATATCTTACCATATTCACAACCAAACCAACACCAATTCCATCTTTTAACTTACAATCACTTTAAACACTTATAAACACATATCAAACACACCAAATCATCACATCAATAAATCACAATTTCTTTTAGACACAACTTCAAAATTGATAAAGGAAAACAAGAGAAGTCTTACCTTAGATAAAGAAATTTCACAAATCTCTAACCAATCCCTTTGATTGCCTCTTCAATTTGGTTCTAGCTTCAATAACACCTCTCTTGCTCTCTCTTTTCTTCAATGGCCGGCACACACATGAGAAGAGAAGAAGAATGAATACAAATCAACCATTTCTTCTTCTTTAAATCTCCACCACCCAATTTAACAAAACAATTACCAACATGCCCTCATCCATTTAATTAACCTTTTGTCTCATATGTGCCCATTATAGTCATTACACATGTCACACAAAAATATCCTCTTGCATTGACTCCACCTTTGACTTATGTATATGTTAATTATACAACCATATAAACAACATATACACTTCTCTCTACACCCTCTTTTCTTTCCCAAAACACAAATACATAACCATTCTCTTCTCAATTTCTTTTCTCTTGCAATTTGACACATATATATTCAATCCAATTTATAACAACAACAACAATAACATAATCAAAACTTCTAAGGTATACATGAGGATATTACAATAACAACCCAATTAGAACAATTCACCATCTTACTTTATAATTTTATCAAATCTTATAATTTCTACTCTCCCCCTTAGAGATAATCATCTTCTCTGAAATTCATAATTCATCCTTGTATAGATATATATATATATATCTTTATATCTTAGTACTTTCTCAACAAAGCAATCAAGATAACTTATTACATTTCCAATGAATTTTATCTTTGTATATGAGTCAGATTATCACATTATCTGATTATAGATATTCTCTTAACTTTAACTTCAAAAATCATTAATTAATATCTTAGCATTAATTATTCCGTTCTTACAATCACTTTCAAAATAAATTGTTGTCCCAAGATGGCAACCAAGAGGGGGGTGAATTGGTTTCCTCATGAAATGATGGCAAATTAAAAAACTCAACAAACACAAATGCGGAATAGAAAGTTGGTTGAGTAATGAAAGAAAGAAAGAACACACAAGATTTATAGTGGTTCGGATTTACCTCAATCCTACATCCACTTCCTTAACAACTTGTTAAGGTTCCACTATTCTTTGAAGTTTTTACAAGCTCACTTCCAACTTTGGTGTTTTCACAAGTTCACACCTAACTTCACAAGTGTTTTTCTAAGGCTCACACTTACAACCCAATCAAGAGTTTTACAAGGCTCACTCTCACAACCCAAGTGTTTCCCAAGCTTACACTCAAACTTATACAATGGTGTTTTCAATGATCACACCTAACATTCATTACAATTTAATTGTAAGTTTAAGTAAAAGAAAATTTGTTGCTTGGCTATGAAAATCTGATTTCTTGATTGTTCTTTTCACTTCTCTATATTGTTTTCTCATAGAGACATTGTATTTATAGCCAATGTGGTCTTACTAGCCGTTATTGAAGTTTTGAATAAAGTCTTGGCAGAATAGACCTTCTTTACTTAAACTGTCCGAAGCACTTCGCGGTCGCCCTTTATGCAAGGATGGTCGCGCTCATGCTTCTCGCGGTCGTCCTTTAACAAGGGACGGTCGCTGCTTTTGAAAAAGCTACAACGGTCGAATTTTAGTGCTCTGCAGCTGGAATCTTGTCCATGCTGTGTTTGTCGGACCGTTTCTTGCCCATGCTTTGTTTGTCGGGACGGTCGCGCCAAGCATAGGTGCGGTCGCCCTTTTTGAATCTTCAAGTGGGTTTACAATGGTCATATTACGTGTCATTCTCTGACAGAGCAAAACTGAATGTCCGCCATAATTTGAATCTCGCGGTCGCCCTATGCAGAATCTCGCGATCGAACTCACAGTTTCGCGTCGAACTTCTGGACGCACCTGTGGACGCGAACACTACTGTCTCTTTGAGCAATTTCTTCTTGAATTGTTGGGCGGTCGCGATTCTGAATGGGCGGTTGCTAAATTGATTAGCGAGGTCGAATCATTCACCGTTCTTGTCACCGCGAACCTTACTGTGATTGTAATGATTTAAGTTCCTTGAGTAGCGGTCGGGCAAGTATTTTGGACGGCCGCCATTCTTGAGGCGCGGTCGCGACTGAGGTCGAACTTCTGACCGCGAAACCTACTGTGATAAGGTTTCATTCTGTAATTGCATGTAGCGGTCGTATTCTGGTCTGGTGCGACCGCTAGAATTGTTCTGTCTTGCTTTACTTAAGGCAACCTAATCCTGCAACAAGATTCTTAAACACAAGTTAAATAGATCATCCATTTGAGTTGTCAAGGATCAAAATAGAGATCTTTTGTCTAACAATCTCCCCCATTTTGACTTTGACAATTCAAATGGAATGATGAAAAAATAATAAGTCTAAAATGCTCCCCCTTGATTTATGCATAAGTCATGATTAAGAGCATTGTGATAATCTTGGTGCATTAGGTTATGTATAAACAGTTTAAACAATTCAATGTACTATTTTCTCCCCCATTGTTTCTCCCCTATTATGTTTACTGAGTTTCATTCCATTATGTTGTTATTTTCTCCCCCATTGTCATAGGCAAAATAAATCAAATGTTTAAACAAATGTGTCTTCCATTGGATAAGATATTAAAAGCAACAATCAAAACAACAACAAATAAGGAAAAACAAATAACATTTGAAACAAACATGTTTATTAAGGATAGAGAAATGTACAAAGGCAGAAAATAAAGCAATAATCATATGAAAATGCAAACAATAGAGACAAAAAGTTTTAAGCTATTCAGAGTCATCATCTACATCTAGTTCTTCTTCAACTAAAGGAGCTTTTCCTTTATCTTTAGGAGCAACAGAGGCAGAGCTAGTGCTGATGGACTCTTCTTCTTCAGGAATGCTTTGGGTATGATCACTTATATCCCAATCTTCAAGGTTGCACTGAGGCAAGTCCAATTTTCCTTGCATGTCATAGAGATCATGGTGCATATGAGATATAAGGTCAATTCTCTTGTTCAAGTGCTGAAATCTCTTGGAGACACTTTTCTTGAACTTGGAGAATTTCCTGGAAAGAGTTTTGATAGCTTGGAGGATGAGTTGAGTGGAGGATGAAGTAGTTTCTTGAGCAACTTTTGATGAAGTTGCTTTTGGAGGTAATTCCACAGCAACTTCAACTGAATCTCCTTCTTCCTCAATTGTATATCTTGGCCTCTTCTTTTGTTTATCCATTACTCCTTTCTTGCCAAAGTAGTATACATATGATCCTTCAATTTTCCTAACACATCCAGCATGCTCTAAGTAATCTATTGTGATAGCACTGGAAGCTAGAGTGAAAGGGTTTCTCAAGGTAGCTAAGTTCAAATCATTCAGAAGGTTTAGGTGCCTAGCTATTTGAGTAACTTGAGAGGATAGGAAGAATGTACCAGTTCTTGTAACAGCATGAT
This sequence comes from Garcia nutans, assembly GCA_947685225.1. Lineage (NCBI taxonomy): Eukaryota > Viridiplantae > Streptophyta > Magnoliopsida > Malpighiales > Euphorbiaceae > Garcia > Garcia nutans. Next base: position 36,666,717 of record CANTUV010000013.1, read on the forward strand.
GAAAGAAGGTGTCTATCAAGAACTTGGTGGAGTTTATTTTGATGTTATGGGTGAAAGCATACATAAAGATGAGGTCTCTTTTGGTGACTTTCTCATTTCCATCTGCTCTTTGGTGGATGGTATAAGTGATAATCCTATGGAGCATCCAGTGGGTGAGAGTTTTGATATATCTGGCTTTGGATTCTTTTTCAAAGGAAGTTTCAATGGAAATTTCTTGCCAGAAATCAGAAAGGGTTCGGTTGGAGAACATTTGGTCATTGTAAGAGGTTATACCTTCAGAAGGGAAGTTCCAAATGCTACCAAAATCTTCTAGAGATAGGGCTTGGTATTGATCAAAGAGCTTAAATCTAACTCCATACCACCCTAGTGCAGAATTTGCACTCTTTTCTATTTGAAGAGACATCAGAAATTCTTTGCTAAGACTAGAGTAGCCTACCTCTTCTGGAAAGACAAATTTTCTCCATCCAAGGACATCCAACAATCTCTCAATTTCGTCCTTGATGCCCAATGCAGAAAGCATTCCACCAAAAGGTGATTTGGTGCCTTCAACCTTCTTTTTCTTAAGCATAGCATACCTAATGTCTTCCTCAGAGGTTTGGTGGTGAGGTTTGTGAATTTTCTCACCTCTTTTGGATTGAGGAGGAGATGGAGGTTCAACAACAGGTTCTCTAATGGTGATTCCTGGAACTCTCTTGGCTTGACCCTTAATTTTGGAGGTGGTTTTTCTTTTGGGAGCCATTGAAACAGAAAGAACAAAAGAGAGCAGGAAAACAGAGGTTCAATTGAATGACAGATGATGAGGAGAAGATTTTAGAGTTTCAGAATGTTTTTAGAAGCAAAATATCAAAGAAAATTATTTATTATGCTCTTAAATAGATGAAATAACGAAAATAGCCGTTTATGACTGTTGAAAGTCAAGATTTGCGACCTGTCACACAGCCAACGGTTATAAATTTTCGAGCAGAGTGTACAGGGTGCGGTCGCACATTGAACAAGGTGCGATCGCGAAATGAGGTCTAGCGACCATTTTCAAGATAAGTACGCTCGCGAGAGAAGAAATTGTCTGTAACGGTCGAAACTATTCAAATTGGTGCGGCCGCGCACAAAATTTTCTCGACCGCGCACAGAGTCATTAGTTTGAATGAAACTGTCAGACAAGATAGCGATCGCGAAAGGACTCTGGAGCGACCGCTAAAGACTTAAAAATTGAAAGATTCATGGAAAGATAGAAAATATTTCTAGAGTGTTAAGAACCATTAAATTCATGCACATAGAAACTTCATTGATAGGCAATTAATTCAAAGTATTTCCATCAATCATTCCTAAATTAAGTTTAATAAAATTAAGTCTATCTTCATTCAATGGTTTTGTAAAGACATCCGCAAGTTGATTTTGTGTTTCAATAAATTCTAGAATTATGTTCTGATTTTGCACATTTTCCCTCAAAAAATGATGTCTAATATCTATATGCTTGGATCTAGAATGTTGTATAGGATTCTTAGACAAATTGATAGCACTAGTGTTGTCACATTTAATGGAAATATTGTTAAAAACTTTACCATAGTCAAGCAATTGTTGTTTCATCCATAATACTTGTGTGCAACAAAAACAAGCTGCAACATATTCAACTTCCGTTGTGGATAAAGCAACTGATGCTTGTTTCTTACTATGCCAAGAAACTAAACAATTACCAAGAAAGTGACATGCTCCTGTTGTGCTTTTTCTATCTAAGATACTACCTGCATAATCTGCATCTGAAAATCCTATAATATGAAATGATGTGTTCTTTGGATACCAAAGTCCTAATTGCATTGTACCACTTAAATATTTCAAGATTCTTTTAGTGGCATTCAAGTGTGATTCTTTAGGACAGGTTTGAAATCTAGCACATAGACATACACTGTACATTATATCAGGCCTAGATGCGGTTAAGTAAAGTAGTGATCCGATGATACCTCGATATTTCTTCTCATCTACTGCTTTACCATTGTCATCTTTACCTAATTTCAAGGATGTGCTCATGGGAGTTTTGCTAGTTTTGCAGCCATCCATTCCAAATTTCTTCATGAGTTCTCTTGTATATTTGGATTGGTTGATGAAGATCCCATCTTTACATTGCTTGACTTGCAATCCAAGGAAGAACTTGAGTTCACCCATCATGCTCATTTCAAATTCCCTGGTCATACAAGAAGCAAATTCTTTGCACAAGGCTTCATCAGTAGCTCCAAATATTATGTCATCCACATAAATTTGTACAATCAAAATGTTATGCTTATCCTTTTTAACAAAGAGAGTTGTGTCTACTTTTCCTTTTGCAAAACCATTTTCAAGCAAATATGCACTAAGTTTATCATACCATGCTCTAGGTGCTTGTTTCAATCCATATAAAGCTTTGGTAAGTTTGAAAACATGATCATGAAATTTGTAGTTTTCAAATCCAGGAGGTTGTTCAACATAAACTTCTTCATTTATGAGTCCGTTTAGAAATGCACTTTTAACATCCATTTGATAAAGCTTAAAATTCATATGACATGCAAAAGCAAGTAATATTCTAATAGCTTCTAATCTGGCTACAGGGGCAAAGGTTTCATCATAATCAATACCTTCTTCTTGATTATAACCTTTGGCTACCAATCTTGCTTTATTTCTAATAATGTGATCATTTTCATCAAGCTTATTCCTATAAACCCATTTGCATCCTATTATAGAATGATCTTTAGGTCTAGGAGTAAGTTGCCAAACATTATTTCTTTCAAATTGATTAAGTTCATCTTGCATTGCAGTTATCCAATTTTCATCATTTAAAGCTTCCTCAACAGTTTTTGGTTCAATTTGAGAAAAAAAAGCAAAATTAACATCAACATGATTAATTTTAGATCTAGTGATTACTCCCTTAGATGTTTCTCCAATGATGAGTTCCTTTGGATGATCTTTCTTGTATTGCCAATCCTTAGGTAGATCCTGAGTCTTTTCTTCAAGTTGATTGATCTTTGGAGCATCAATAGATTCAAGAGGTTCAAGATTATCTGCAGGGTCATTAAAAGTAATACCTTTCTTTTGATCAAGTTTAGATGATTCATCAAATACAACATGCATTGATTCTTCTATTACTAGAGTTTTCATGTTAAATACTCTATATGCTTTGCTATATGATGAATATCCTAAGAATATGCCTTCATCTGATTTGGATGAAAATTTTCCAAGATTATCCTTGGTATTCAATATGAAGCATTTGCATCCGAATACTCTAAAATATCCAATTCTGGGTATTCTTCCATTCCATAGCTCATAAGAAGTTTTATTAGTTAAATGCCTTTTGTAAACACGATTTGCAATGTAGCAAGCTGTATTAATGGCTTCTGCCCAAAAATAAGATGGTAAATCATATTCATTGAGCATTGTTCTAGCCATTTCAATTAAAGTTCTATTTTTCCTTTCAACTACACCATTTTGCTGTGGAGTTCTAGGAGCAGAAAAATTATGTGAAATGCCAAGTTCATTGCAAAAGGTTTCAAAATTTTCATTTTCAAATTCTTTACCATGATCACTTCTAATAGATGTGATCACATATCCTTTTTCATTTTGAACTCTTTTTGCAAATGTTTTGAAGCAATTAAAGGCTTCATTCTTTTGAGCTAAGAAATTAACCCATGTGAATCTAGAGTAATCATCAACAAGAACAAATGCATATGATTTGCCTCCTAAGCTTGTAACTCTATTTGGTCCAAACAAGTCTAAATGAATGAGCTCTAAAGGTCTAGAGGTACTTATAATACTCTTTGATTTAAATGAGCTTTTATGTTGCTTACCATGTTGACAAGGTTCACAAATTCTATCTTTATCATATTTTATCTTAGGTAAGCCATCAACTAAGTTCTCATTATAAATATATTTCAATTGATCCATACCAGCATGTCCTAGTCTTCTATGCCATAACCATGCATCATTATTAGTGGACATTAAACATGTATGATTTGAATGTATGCTGACATTGTAAGTGTTGTTTGTTCTAGTACCTTTAAATATGATAACATCATTTGAGTTTGTGATTTTGCATTCCTTGGAATCAAACTCGACAAAGTATGCTTTATCACAAAGTTGACTAACACTTAGCAAGTTATGTTTCAAACCATCAACAAGCCATACATCTTCAATTAAATCCTTACCAATAGAACCAATGGAGCCAACACCAAGAATTTTACCTTTAGCATTGTTTCCAAAAGTTACGTTACCTCCATGTTTGTAGGTAATACTTGTAAAGAGCTTTGCATTTCCAGTCATATGCCTTGAGCATCCACTATCCACAAGCCATGTGCTTTCATTGGTAGTAGATTTTAGGCATACCTGCAAAACAATTGTGATCATCTTCTTTTAGGTACCCACTTGAAGTTGGGTCCTTGATGGTTAGTAGAAAAAGTGCCTTCTAACTTGAGATGTGCCTTTCTTATATAACAAGAAGAATTTTTGTGTCCAAATTTCATGCAATATGTGCATTGCCATGGTATTCTATTCTTCTGCATTTTTCTTTTTGCATTATACATACAACTACAAGTATGTGATTTCTTTTGTGCAAATTTAGTGAACAACAATGCATAATTATTTTTGGCTTTATCTCCTAGTGAACCATAACTAGTTCTTTTAGACTTGGTGCAAGCATCTTTGATATGAACATCAGAAATTTTAGTTGTAGATGCTTTCACAAATGTTGGTTTGCTAGGTGCAATGTTGGTTGAGCCATTGAATCCTAATCCATATTTCAAGGAAGGTGATCTTTGATTATTAATTAATGTGTTCAATGCTTCCTTTCCTTTATGAAATCTGGAAATTGATTCTTTTAGTTCTTTTAGTTCATGCTTCAATGTCTCATTCTCTTTAATCACTTTTTCTAAGTCATGTGAGCTTTTCTTTAATTCTCCTATTTGTGTTCATCAAGTGTTCATTTGAGGTTTTCAATTCTAAGGTAGAATTCTTTAAGCATATATAATCTTTTTCTAACTTAGAGTTTTTCTCTTTGTAAAGCATCATTTTAGAATAATATTTTTCTATTTTAAAATTCATGTGCTCAATCAAATCACTATCATCTATATCATTTATATCATCATGTGCTACAAGATCAAAGGATTGAGTACTTACCTCATTGGAGTCATCTTCAATAGCCATGAGACATAGATTTGCAATTCCTTCTTCTTCTTCTTCCTCACTTGAAGAAGAGTCATCCCATGTGGCTTTGAGAGACTTTTTCTTTTCTTTATCCCATTTCCTTTTGTTCTTTAATTTGTAGCAATCCGATTTGATGTGACCAGTTTTTCCACATTCATAGCACTTTACCTCATTTTTCTTTTCTTTATCTTTGAAGGAGAATTTAGGAGGTGTACCTTTGTTTGCTTGTAATCTTTTCTTTCTTTTCCATTCATTGATTCTTTTTGAGAACATTGCCATTTCATCTTCATCATCAGTACCTTCATTGCTTGAGCTCTTAGCTTCTTTGATTGCTTTGAGTGCAATTGGTTTTCTCTTTTCTTTCTCACCTTGATCTTCTTCTTTTTCACTGTGCAGCTCAAAAGTGAGTAATTTACCAACTAGCTCATCGGTTCTTAATGTGCTGAGATCATGAGCTTCTTCTATGGATGATACTTTGGATTCAAAGTTCTTTCTAGCTCTTAGGGCTCTCAAGATTTTACTGTTTACATCACCTTGATCATATACCTTGCCATACTTCTTTAGTTCATTGACAATAGCAAGCAAGCGATTTGTCATGTTGGTGACGTTTTCATTTGGTTTCATCTTGAATAGCTCATACTCATGAACATGCATTTGTTTTTTGGTGAATCTTACTTGAGTCGTACCTTCATGGTAGTTTTCAAGTGTTTTCCAAATGCAATGTGCACAAGTTAAATGTTGAACTCTTCCACCTTCTTCTCTTGAAATGGAGTTCATCAAGATGGAAGCAGCTCTATTGTTCTTGAATCGATCTCTGATATTGCTAGTTGACCATTGAGCTTTGGGAAGAGGAACTTGAATACCGTCAACTTCATGAGTAGGCGATTTCCACTCACTTTCCACGAAATCCCATAGTTCAATCCCTTCACTATCTAGAAACAAGTACATTTTGTGTTTCCAGTATGAGTAATCAGTTCCATCAAAATAGGGTCTAAGAATAGAGTTAAGATTTCCATGAGAGCTTGATGAAGAAGAAGTTGCCATAGTGGATCAGATTTCACAATTAAGTTTAAGAAATCTCAGGGCTCTGATACCAATTGTTGTCCCAAGATGGCAACCAAGAGGGGGGGGTGAATTGGTTTCCTCACGAAATGATGGCAAATTAAAAAACTCAACAAACACAAATGCGGAATAGAAAGTTGGTTGAGTAATGAAAGAAAGAAAGAACACACAAGATTTATAGTGGTTCGGATTTACCTCAATCCTACATCCACTTCCTTAACAACTTGTTAAGGTTCCACTATTCTTTGAAGTTTTTACAAGCTCACTTCCAACTTTGGTGTTTTCACAAGTTCACACCTAACTTCACAAGTGTTTTTCTAAGGCTCACACTTACAACCCAATCAAGAGTTTTACAAGGCTCACTCTCACAACCCAAGTGTTTCCCAAGCTTACACTCAAACTTATACAATGGTGTTTTCAATGATCACACCTAACATTCATTACAATTTAATTGTAAGTTTAAGTAAAAGAAAATTTGTTGCTTGGCTATGAAAATCTGATTTCTTGATTGTTCTTTTCACTTCTCTATATTGTTTTCTCATAGAGACATTGTATTTATAGCCAATGTGGTCTTACTAGCCGTTATTGAAGTTTTGAATAAAGTCTTGGCAGAATAGACCTTCTTTACTTAAACTGTCTGAAGCACTTCGCGGTCGCCCTTCATGCAAGGATGGTCGCGCTCATGCTTCTCGCGGTCGTCCTTTAACAAGGGACGGTCGCTGCTTTTGAAAAAGCTACAACGGTCGAATTTTAGTGCTCTGCAGCTGGAATCTTGTCCATGCTGTGTTTGTCGGACCGTTTCTTGCCCATGCTTTGTTTGTCGGGACGGTCGCGCCAAGCATAGGTGCGGTCGCCCTTTTTGAATCTTCAAGTGGGTTTACAACGGTCATATTACGTGTCATTCTCTGACAGAGCAAAACTGAATGTCCGCCATAATTTGAATCTCGCGGTCGCCCTATGCAGAATCTCGCGATCGAACTCACAGTTTCGCGTCGAACTTCTGGACGCACCTGTGGACGCGAACACTACTGTCTCTTTGAGCAATTTCTTCTTGAATTGTTGGGCGGTCGCGATTCTGAATGGGCGGTCGCTAAATTGATTAGCGAGGTCGAATCATTCACCGTTCTTGTCACCACGAACCTTACTGTGATTGTAATGATTTAAGTTCCTTGAGTAGCGGTCGGGCAAGTATTTTGGACGGCCGCCATTCTTGAGGCGCGGTCGCGACTGAGGTCGAACTTCTGACCGCGAAACCTACTGTGATAAGGTTTCATTCTGTAATTGCATGTAGCGGTCGTATTCTGGTCTGGTGCGACCGCTAGAATTGTTTTGTCTTGCTTTACTTAAGGCAACCTAATCCTGCAACAAGATTCTTAAACACAAGTTAAATAGATCATCTATTTGAGTTGTCAAGGATCAAAATAGAGATCTTTTGTCTAACATAAATATTTACCAAACCTCAATGGATAACAATATCCTTACCTTCTTTAGCTTGCTTCTCACTTAAGATAATTATTAATACAATACCTTTAAACTTACTCAACAGGTAAACAACATTTCCCTTTTTCCTCATCATATACAAATGATATAATTCAATTTATTTAAGTTCATTCATAAGCCAGAAGATTATATCATACACATTACCATTTAAAGTTTATACTCCCAGTACAACTGTACGTATTAAATCTCAATATTAACTCGCAACTTTAGCGAAATTTAGATCAATCTATCTATCTATCACAATATACTAACATTTCAACCTGATTCGATTCAAACCAACAATTAACTTATCAAAATTTATTATTGGATTTCACAATATATACATATATATAACCTAATTCCATTAGGTCAAACTTATATTCAAATTCTAGTCTGTTCAGATTCATATATTCAATCAATAAGAATCATGCTTATAAATATACATTTCATTATTATTATAATTATATCATCATCTCTCATACTCATTCAAAGTTTATCAATATAGCCAACAACTATGGCTTCAAATACGAACTTTCCCCCAACCAGGTCGGTAGTCCAAGTTCGGTTGCCCAACATAATGGGTCCGCATGGTTCCGCAGGAGGTAGATAAGTCCGCTCAATTGTCTTTTCACAATTCATTTTTCATAATCATTTAGGCATTATACCTCAATTATAATTTATTTCTAACATCATTGTCAACAATCATGGTTTCTCATCACATCGAAATAGTATACACATATATCATCAACTATATTGAATATCTCATTATTCAATCGTATCATCTAGACTTGTTTCAATTATATCATCAACCATGATGATATCACATTTCATCATTTCTCAAAACACATTAACATCATTTATTATTAAAACATTTATCATAACTAATTACATTACACGTACCTTTTGAATGATCCTCGCCTCTTTCACACTATATAAGTCATAACACTAGTCACATTATATTAACAATATAATCAATTGCAAAACATTGTTATATTTATTTTGATTACCTTTTTGTCATATTATCCATATCTCAACACATTTCCATAATTTTCCTTTTTCTCTCTTTACCTTCATAATTTATAACCAAATTCTTAACATAAAATGTTAAGGTACAACTTTATCTACCATAACTTTTAACTATACTTTTCAAACAAAATTTCAGTTTCACCAAATCGGTATTACAATCATATCATCTCTGTTCTAACTCTGAAGATAATAAAACTAACCACTAATCACACTAACCAAGTCATATGACCATAATATATTAACAATCACACTTAGGGATTGTAATTCAATATTGTTCTTCTATCATTCGAGTTTCAGCCTTTACAATTATAAGGCTAGATTGTATCATAAAAATTATATATTTATTCTCCAAACTTGTATTACACCAAGAATTAACACATTTTAATTCCATTTCAAAACAGTTTGCTTTTGATTATTTAATCATCATTAACCCAACTCATGTTCAATAATATTATCTTTAACATTTCCTATACCCAACCTTCAATTAGATACAAATCTTACACAAGTTTTATTCATTACTCCATTTCCAATTCATCTCTTCTAAAAATTTTCAAATACCATATTCTTTCCTTACAATTCCTGATGATATGCTTATACATAAAGCATTTCCACACACAAATACCTTGAGTTCCAAAACATCTTATGATAGCCTCATTTAGTTATTGACATAACAATTTCACTGTTCAATATTACCCAAGTCCATTCTCATTTCTAATACCATTAAACATGTATTGGTATAAAATAATAAACATATTATATACACATTCATAGGTCACGTTCATAATGTGATTCACTTCCCACCTTTCTTACATATAACCATTACATTCATATCAAAAAGTTCATTTCACAATCCTCTTTATATAAACACATAATTATGCAATTTATTAAATTTCCCTTTTGCATATAGTTTATACAAATTTAATAGTTATCACTTTCCTTTGACTATTATCATTCTCATTTGTTTATCATAACTTAAGTTATTCATTAACTTCAATAAATATATACACTCTACTTATAATATTATTTCACAAGGAGCTTAATCACATTTCCAATGTGATATCTCTCTAACATTTGTTTATAAATATCTTTAACACATCTTTCATAGTCCTTTTCATCCTTTCCAATCAAATTACTTAAAGTAACTCACTTTCTTTTGCTCAATTCCTTTTCTTTACTTTCAAACCAAATTTTCCTACTAACAATCACATCTCCCAATTCCTAATACTTTCATGTGCACTAATATTCATTTCATATATCTCATGTATTAAATACATTAAACTATCAATATATAAATGGTCTTTATCCACATTCCATTAAAACTATAAATCTTCAACTTACTAATTTATTTAAACTTCAATTTATTCATCTCATTCTCTTAATATCAACCTTAAAACATCTTATATGTATATACCACAAAACAACATCAAACATATATGTTTCACAATTACTAAGTTCATTCCAACAATCTAAATATCACATATTACCACCATTTACAGGAGCTTTTACAATATTCAAACATATCACATTTCTAACATTGAAATCACCATGTTTACATTAAAAGAACAATACAAACAACACCAATATCTCTTTGTACCTAACCAACATCATCTCTTTTTCCTTTTTAAACAAAACCTTAACTTTACATATCCACACCTTAAATTATCACACTTAATCTATACCAATCAACTCATTCAATATTTCACCGTACTCTTTTCATTAAAAATATATATATATATATATCTTTCCATATTACCCATCCAACAATCTTTCCTCTTTCTAAAAATCCAAACATAAAGTTTATTAGAAAGAGGTTCAAATAATAGAGGAAAGATTACATAATTAAATCTATATTTTGTTTTTAACTCATTCCCAACTTTATTCTTCTAGCCATTTCTTTACATGTCAAACACATATCAATAATCAAACTTTTTACTTATAAATTCCATATCATTTCTTTATATCACAATCACTTTTCAATTATCAACATTTCAAAATTTGCTTTCATATAAAACCTCATTTACACACTATCATCCATCTCCTATTGTTCAGAAACATCACAAATCACATAATGCCACGTTCGAGACCAACCTAGGTGTGAATGCATATGCATGTATTACAAACTTCAATTCAAAACTTTTCTTTTTTACTTCTCTTTAAACTTTTCAAAACTTTCTCTTTTTAATTTCACTGAGGCCGAGAATCTCGAACCTAGGCTCTGATACCAAAATAATTGTAACACCCTGATACTCCATATAAGTACTATACATATATCTAGTATACATACAATACGTATATAAAGTATAAGAATGTTACTTTTAGTTTCAATTTAAAAACCTTTATCCAGATTCATAAAATTGAACATTAATTTAAAACACATTTACAAAAGTCAATATTCTTATTTATCAAAACTTCATTCATCCATATGAATATATATTAACTCAAAAATACAATATAATTTAAAATTACACATGTATGCATCACCTTCTAGTTGGTCTCGAGACACTCATACCTTTCTCGTGGCAAAAAGCTGGACTTCCAGATCAACCGCAACGACCTGCGCGATTACACAACCGCGCTAAGCCCGAAAGCTTAGTAATATAAATAATAATAAAATATACCTTACTAAAGAATCATACCTCATATTTTTTTTGCATCATTTTTTTTTCTTTCTCTTACCCCGTTTTCCTTTCTCAATGCATTCTTCACATATTCCTACTAATCTCATAAATTATACACATATTTACACAGAACATTCACCAAGCAATACTTACCATTTCTATCTCATATACATATCCATATACGTTATTTCAACAAGTCACCATTCAATTATTTATCCAAACCTTCATGAAAACAATTCTTACAAGTTCCACATTCATATACATTTACACATCATATTATATATCATACCAATCATGAATCACATTTGCAATAAAGGCAACCATAGATCTCATTTCTCATTTATTTCAACATTTAAATATCACACTGACAACAAAGACAGACTCGGGCCCAACAGACACTAATATGTTATTCAAAGTTCAGAGTTTTTTCATTGGTCCATAATCACAATGATCAAGCCCGTAGGCAATATATCTCATATCTCTATCCATGGATAGCGTAACCCCAGTCTCTTGGATCATCAACTCGGCTAAACTCGAGGAGATCCTCAACCCGGCTAGACTGTTACTACAATTCACATTTCACATTTTATCAAGTAACAGACCCAGTCTCTTGGATCTCAATTCATCTCAATGCAAAGAGATCCTCAACCCGGCAAGACTGTTACCTTTCATGTATTTCGTATCAATAATTCACATAGTGTAACAGACCCAGTCTCTTGGACCTCAATTCACTTAAATTGAAGAGATCCTCAACCCGGCAAGACTGTTACATTTTCACATTTTCTAGGCATGCCGCCAAATCCAGAACTCTGAAAATTGAATCAACATATTAGACACAAAATCTTTTCATTTTCATTTCATTCTCAATTGAATTATCATAGCCAATAACAATGGCTTGACATCTCATTTGAATCACTATAGCCAATCACAATGGCTTCATATCTCATTTGAATCATCATAGTCAATCACAATGGCTTCACATCACAATTGAATTATCATAGCCAATAACAATGGCTTCACATCATATCATGTCTCAAATCATACTATAATATTTCATTATTCAATTATACATAATCAATTATCTCATCATATCCTTTACATTATAAAGTACATCATTCATATAACACATTACAATTCACTAGATTCACAATGCATATAACATAACATTGTTTATATACTATCATATGCATCTTCATTACCATCAAAAGTATGATCAATCATTGATATACACATATATAATTTACCTTATTCATAGATTTGGAATCCTCAATATACATTAGTTTAGGTCATCTTTGTTCAAGTATATTTAAAGTGTAGATACAAAAAGACCTTTGGAGGATTCAACAATGTAAGAATAATCAAGAATAAATTTCCTTAGCCAACACACTCAAGGGACACGGCCAAGCTTGTGGCCGTGTCTCACAACACCAATTCAAACAGTAGCAAACACGGGCAATGGACACGGCAAGCCAGTGGCCGTGTCTCTCAACACCAAAAATCCAGTAGCAGACACGGGCAAGGGACACGGCCGTGTCTCTCAACACAAAATAGGCAGTGGCAAACACAGTCAAGGGACACGGCCAAGCCAGTGGCCGTGTCTCTCCAAAAATCATCCAACACGGCCAAGTTTGCCCTAACTTGGCCGTGTCTCTCATATCTTGGCCGTGTCCTTCAAGTATTTAAAGACCAAGCCCTTCAAAATTCATACCACCACCCTTTTTAATCATCATCTTTAATCATATTTATCAATTCCCTATCACTTTAACATTTATACATCTTCATTATATCATCTTAATAATCAATATATATATATATACATCACTATAATCAATTATTCCAAATACCAATTTATTCATACTAAATCCTAACTCAACAATTCATCACCATCTTCACAAATTACCCCAATATCATCACTTAACTATCAATTCAACACAATTACATACTTCAATCTTTCATTTCCATCATCTTATACACCAATCATAACCTCAATCCAAAAGAAATCCAAAACAAGAAGAGAAAGATTTATATATACATAATCAATAAAATCAACTAAAAAGGTAAGTACTTACATGAATAGCTTGCCAAATCTTCAACTCCACTTGCAAATCTCTTGATATCCTCAATCTTTGGTGTAATTAGAAGCAAAATCATCTTTCTCTCTCTAGCTTCTCTCTCTCTCTCTCTCTCTCTCGTTCACTAAGAAAAAGAAGACGAAGGAGAAGAAGAAGAAAGAAAGATCTCGTTCTTTCTTTCATTCTTATCATATATATATAATAATAATAATAATAACAATAATAATAATAATAACAATAATAATATTAATAATATTAATACAATTAAATCTCCACCACACACCATTTCTTTTGACTTTCTTCTTCTTTTTCTTTTTGTCCTTATTATCATTATTATTAATCACATATATATATATATATATATAACTCACTTTTCCTACACCATTATATATATCATGTATATGTGATGTATATGTATATGTCTTTTATAATGTAGTTATATTTCCCATATATACATATACATTAATTCCAAATACCACACTAACTCCAAAACTTTTAGGGCATACCTTGGGATATTACACATAATCATGCATACATGTAGCATAAATTACCATGAAATAAGAAAACTCACTAGGTAATTCATATCAATGCCCTGTGGATGAGATGGCGTATCTGGCAGGCTAGAATGAGCAAATGAAGGAGTAGTAGAAAAAGGTCCAGCCTCATTATCAAATGAGCGAACAGCCTAAACAATCATTAAAAAGTCAAAATAAGAAAAAAGCAATTGCAATGGAAAAATTGTAAAAGTTTTACCTGAGAAGTGCTAGCCCCGAGATGCGAAACGAACTCTCCTGCCTCTCCATGATGTTCATCTTCATCTCTACCATCATTTTCTTTGGGAATTTCCCGTACACCAATAGGCGATACATCAAAGTTCAAGAGCCTCGTTTGAATTAAATGGGCATAAAATGCACTTGGTGGATGGAGAAATGTCTCAACACCATAACCGTACCGAGCCGACCACCATGCATCCTCCAGCATTGATATGATATTTAAAGTATATTCCGGGCAATGCATCAGGACCCTCCACTGCTTTGGACCAAGAAACCACTCATAAACTCTCTCTCCAAGAAACCAGCCACTAGACACTGGGCCAGCGATGACTCGGCGAGTATGTTGGAAAGACAATGCAGCCTTCATGAAGGGGGTCCAGTTTGTTCGTTCTTCTGGGTTCCACCAGGCCAAATTCACCTGCAAGATGACATATGGTAAGTAAACTTTCACATAAATTTTAGAGCATACTAACACTATTTTACCTGGTCCGAGGTTAAGCAGCTCAACACGAAGTGTTGGGTATGCACGTGGTGAGAGCCGGGAACTTCCACGCAATTTGAAAACTAGAAATTTAATCTCGAATACTTGATTCTCTCTCGGGAAATACCAGGTACCCTCACAAGATTATGTTCATATGCCCATGCCTACAACAATAATAGAGATCAAATTCATGCAAGAAAGGAGTGGAATTGACATTGGTAGAAGAAGAATACCTTGACAACTGCCATCAAGCCGACAAAAGACTTCTTAGTTTGGCAAATTTTATCAAGATAATGGTAAAGACAGGCGAGACCAGCTTCACCCCAGCCATAAGATGGTACCGTTCTGAAATAAGAAAGGGCCCTCAACACTGACAAATGGATGGAGGATTCAATGCTGCCTAAGATGGTCGACCCAAGCAAATATAATAAAAATCCTTGAGCATACTATTGGGCCGTGTCTCTGTGAACCTGTCCTTCGTAGTTCATCCAATAACTATGAATTGGCTTGATCTTCATCTTAAAAGGCCCTTTATATGATGGTTCCATACCAATTAATTGTTGAATTTCTTCAAACATCAAAATATCATTGGTTAGAGGAACCGGAACACCATCATACCGAAGGCCTGTTATAGCAGCAAAATCGACCGGACAAATTGTCATCTCTCCAATGGGCAAGTGAAAAGTATGAGTTGTTTCCAACCATCATTCTGTAAGACCCTGGACTACGCTCCGGTCTATCAAATATTCCTCGGATGGCAATTGTAAGATGAAGCTCTCAAAACTGCAATCTCGGATAATTTGCCTTACCCGAGAAGGCGCTACATCATACCACTGTCGGGCTTTGTAGATACACCTTCCGGCCCGAACAACGCAACGATCACACTAACACGGAGCCAGGTAAGTTAATACCAGGTAAGTACATATTATTCTAACTGCTTAAATTAATGTATCTTTCCTAAACTTTCTAAAATATATATATATAATATAAAAACATAAATAATAAAAATAAAGACAAACATAAAAAAAAGAAGAGAAAAAAACATAAAAAAACAAAAAGAAAAAATAAAATATGAAACAAAAAATAAATAAATAAATAACAAAAAGACGAAAAAAATGAAAAGGAAAAAATAATTACCGCATTCTTTTGGTTTGAAGCGACATCACGGTTTGTAGATCTATACTTCCATCTTCATGATGCCGAATAAACTCTAATAACTCAGCATTAGAATGAGTTCCTGACCTTGAAGCATGCATTTTCTTCAAAAAACTGTATGCTAAATTTGAAAAAATTACAGTAAGGAACAAAATCAACTAATTTTGCTATGAATGAAATGAAGGAATTCGTTGTTTATATAGAGAAACGGCAAGGAAAAAAACAAATTTCAAAAAGTAAATTTTACTATTGATGAATAGTATATTTTACTATTTATGAATAGAAAATTACTATTGAGGAATAGTAAATTAATATTGAGGAATAGTAAATTTTGTTATTTATGAATAGTAAATAGTGCATAAACAGTAACTACATAGTAAATAAATAGTAAATTGAATTATTCAATTTAATCATTCAAATATACTTGCGTGTATATAAAATATTTTTGCACGCAGGGGGCAAGGAGAATATATGTGCATAAAAATTAGCTAAATTTTTTACAAACAAAATTTAGATGCTACTCACTATGATTATTTTTTGCTGCAGAACCTAGAATCTTTCCTAAGTCCAGAACTTAGCTCGGGTCCAGAACCCAAATTTTTCTTAGGTCCAGAACATAGAATCTCTTTTATGTCCAGAACTTAGCTCGGGTCCAAAACCCAAATTTTCCTTAGGTCCAGAACTTAGAATCTCTTCTAAGCCCATAACTTAACTCGGGTCCAGAACCCAAATTTTTCTTAGGTCCAGAACCTAGAATCTCTTCTAACTCCAGAATTTAGCTCGAGCCTAGAACCCAAATTTTCCTTAGGTCCAGACCCTAAAATCTTTCCTAAGTCCAGAACTTAGCTCGGGTCTAGAGCCCAAATTATCCTTAGGTCTAGAACCTAGAATCTTTCCTAAGTCCAGACCTTAGCTTGGGTCCAGAACCTAAATTATCCTTAGATCCAGAACCTAGAATCTTTCCTAAGTTCAGAACTTAGCTCGGGTCCAGAACCCAAATTTTCCTTAGGTCCAGAACCTAGAATCTCTTCTAAGTCCAGAACTTAGATTGGGTTCAGAACCCAATTTTTCCTTAGGTCCAGAACCTAGAATGTCTTCTAAGTCCAGAACTTAGCTCGGGTCCAGAACCCAAATTTTTCTTAGGTCCAGAACCTTGAATCTCTTCTAAGTCCAAAACTTAGCTCGGGTCTAGAACCCAAATTTTCCTTAGGTCCAGAACCTAGAATCTCTTCTAAGTCCAGAACTTAGCTCGGGTCCAGAACCTAAATTTTCTTTAGGTCGAGAACCTAGAATCTTTCTTAAGTCCAGAACTTAGCTCGGGTCCAGAACCCAAATTATCCTTAGGTCCAGAACCTAGAATCTTTTCTAAGTTGAAAACTTAGCTCGGGTTTAGAACCCAAATTATCCTTAGGTACAAAACCTAAAATTATCCTTGAGTCTAGAACTCGAACTGAGTCTAGAACCCAAAACCTCAACTATCTCAAAAATTAAGTCTTATTGCTTTTCACTCTCTTTTACCAAAATCTCAGATCGTTCAAGCAGGGGGCAAACTGTAGACCCCTAATTTTTGACCCAGTCCGGTCCAATATATTTTAATTAGTCCAAAATAATTTTTGTGTTGTCCAATGTATTTTAATTAGTCAAAAATAATTTTTCTGTAATCTTAATTAAATAATATTTATTTTAGTATTTAGTTTTTTTATTAATAAAAAGTAAAATAATAATAATAATAAATAAATAAACAAAAATAAAATAAAATAAAAATTGGGGACGAAAAAATTCATCGCCGAAAAGTTAGGACGAAATGGCCCGCAGGCAATTTCGCTCGCCCAACTCGCAGGTTCCCACGGCAATCCTCGCAGCAGCCCGCAGCAACTTTTTCGCCAGCGAAATTTTTCCGAAGTAATTTTTTCCGAAACTAAATTCTATTTGGTTTCGGTTTCCTTTTCTTAATTAATGTTAGTTTCCGTAAACAAGTTGAATTAATCGTTGAAATTTCCTATAAATAAGACTAAAAACAACACATAAAGGGGAGAAAACTTTGGAAAAAAAAGAAGAAAACTTAGAACTAAGATCGGACTTGGCAGAGTGAAAATGATCAAACTTTTTAGAGGAGAAGAAGCAACCAAGCAATCAATCCATCAAAGGTAGCCATCTTGCCTTTGTTCTTGTTCATCCAAGAAGCAATTTTTGGTCGAACCAACAAAGAAGGTATGAATATCTTATCTCTTTTTTCCTTGCAGTAGCTTCAATCATCCAATTGTTTCTTTTGATTCTAAAAACCTTAATTCGTTTCTTTGTTTTCTAAAAATCTTAAAATTGTTGTTTCTGTTTCTTCAAAATCTTAAAACCCTAATCTACTTTCCAACTTTTCAAAACCTTAAATCATTTCATTAATTTACCCAAACCCTAATCTGCTTTCCAATTTTCCAAAACCCTAAATTGAATCCTTTTCTTTCCAAAAACCCTAAAAAATATCTTTTTTGTTTCTATAAACCTTAAATCCTTTTGTTTATTTCCAAAATAAACCATAAAACTCTAAAATAGTTTTCTTCCAATTATTTTCCAAAATTCCAATTTTTTTTTAAATATCCAAACTCAAAATCACTCTATAGTTTCTAAAAATCACATAAAGCTTCATAAAACTATAAATTGTTTTTCCAAATTCTAAAATCAAATACAATCTCCGAAACACTAAAATAATTCAACTTCAAAACCAAGACAGTAACCCTAAACTAGCTAACCTTAAACTCTAGTTTTCTTAAACCCTAATTACCTTAAAACCTTAAACCCTAGTTTTCCTAAACCTTAAAACCTTAAAATCTTATAAACCTAAATATTAAAATTCAACATAGTAAACCTAAAAACAATAATCCAGTAACCGTAAACCATAAACCTAATGTTTTAATATCCAAACCCTAACTTCATGATTTTACCCCTTAAACCCTAATTTGGTTAATCAAAGAACCTTATCAATCCCTTAAATCATAAAACGTTAATCCATTTCAATTCCCTTAAAACTTACAGAAGCTTAAACTAATAAATTCCAAAACCCTAAACATTAAATAAAGAATCTTAAATAAAAATAGTAGCCTTAATTTGTATCTATACTTGCTTTATTTTTTATTGTGTAGTTCATCATATGCTTTGATTTATTTTATATGCTTTGATTTATTTAAGTTCAATGCTTGGTTTATTTAAATTATCATGGATGAATGTTTATATTTTGATTGATGTTTAATATCTTTGATGAATAATTTATTTATGATGAATGGTTATTTACTTCTATCGATTTATTTTGATTTCCAAATGTTGTAAGAGGTAGGTTTCCACTTTGTGGGTACCTCATTAGTTAAATATCATATAATGTAAATTGCTTTTATTTTTTAGACCAATGTAAAGGACATGTTTCTACCTTTTGGTGGGTGTCCTATTTAGGCATGGATTATGTAAGGGCATGTTCCCATCTTCGGATGGGTGTCCATTTGTTTTGCTTGGGCATTGTTTTGATTTTTAATATATCAATGCTTTATTTTAATTATTGTGTGTAATATGGATAATATTGTTATATTTAAGAATTTTATAATATTAAAAACTATAAAGGAGGCTGGTTCCAATGAACCGAGCATTGTGAGGGTGCTATGTAACACCCTTATACCTCGTATACGTACACAACATGCTAGTACGATCGTAATATACGTATACAAAATATAGGTATGCCACTGTTTATAAAACATACAGACAATCCCTTTTAAAAAATATGAATAACTTTAAAACATTTTAACTAGAAACAATAGATAAAATATTTATTCAAAACACAGCGGAAAATATAACAAATATTTACAAATACAAATACATCAAAACTCAAGTTTTACAAAAACATAAAACATATACATGTTTGGCAGTATGTCTTCGATCTTTAAGCTTCACTAGCAACACCTAAAGATCTAGCCTCTACTCGGTCTAGAGGAACTCTCTGGTTCTTCCTAATTACCTGCGCGATAAATTATAATCGCGCTAAGCCAACGACTCAGTGGTACAAACTACAATAATATTATGTTTTGATGCAATGCCAATGTCACACAATCAATTCCATACACCGTTCACAAGAACTGTTATACTCCAACATCTTACTTTGCTTAAGGTCATATCAAACATTCATTCTCAACAAGATACTTATGCAATATAATCAATCTCATTATTCATTGGTTTAACCATTCAAGAATCACATTGAAAACAAAGACAAGCATGGGCCCAAAGACACTAATATGCCATTCAACTTTCAGAGTTAATGTTTTGGTTTAATTATCACATTTATCATCATTATTATCCCAACTAGGCTTAAAGGATTTAGGTTCAACCAAGCTTCAAGGGGAACAAAGCATGCTAAGTATCAACCCAACTTGGCTTCAAGAACCAAACCCAACCTAGCTTCAAGGGTTGTAACATCTCAATTAGGCTTCAAGGACTAGATCCAACCAAGCTTCAAGGGGAGTAAAACATGTTAAACTTCAACCCAACTTGGCTTCAAGGATCAAGCCCAACCTAATTTCAAGAGATTGTTACTATAGGCATGCCACCAACAACAAACTCTGAAAATGGAATAACACATTAGCCACACAATTCATTTATTATTTCACTATCAATTTCATTCTCAATTCTCATCATTATCTAGGCAAACATGCCCCACTTATTTCAAGTGAATCATCATAGCCAATCACAATGGCTTCACATCACATTTGAATTATCATAGCCAATCACAATGGCTTCACATCTTATCATATTTCAATTCACCTTATATCAATTCATCATTTAAGTACTCACAATCAATTAAATTGAACATTCCTTAAGAATGATCATCATTGATATATATGTACATAGCAATTTACCTTATTCATATGCATCATCAATGTTCACATTATATCCAACATAACATTATTTATAAGCATCAACAATACATTAGGTTTCTTAACACATTTACAATCAAATGTATGTTAAATCTCAACATCATATGAATGTATGCAATAATGTAGTTTGTACTTACCTCAAGAACACTCACACAACTCTATACTCTTCTTTTTCCAAGAATTCTTCACTTCTTAAATTAGGGCAAATCACCTTCTTCCAAAACCTAGTCCAAAAATGATACAATACATGAATTCCAATACAATTTATCACTTATTAACCTCATCTTAGACTTTTAGATCACAAATTATAACTCAACACCACTAACTAAAGCCCACGGCCGTGGCCACCCCAACCCCCACAGGCGTGGGGTAGAAAACAATTCTGCCCAAATTGTTCAACACCCCCACGGCCATGGCATCTAAGGCCACGGGTGTGGCATCCAAAATGCTACTGCCTCCGACCAAAATCATGTGTTCTAAACTTCTAACTTCGTAAAACACAAACAACTTGAAAATCTATGAAAATAATTGATCAAACTCAAGTTAAACATCACTTATCACTTCAAAACCCTAAAACAAACTCAACTCAAACACTTCCAATATCACACCAACTTAACTTCTTATCTTAAAATCATTTTCAACACTTATAAACACACCACAACAAACCTAATCATACCATCAACAAAAATTCATCAACCTCAAACACAACTTCAAAAAGAACAAAGGAAATCAAGAGAGAGAACTTACCAAAATAATGAAACTTCTTGAATTTCCACTTAATCACTTGAAAACTCCTTCAATTTGATCTTAGAACTCAAAACCTTCCTCTTGCTCTCTTGTCTTGATCATGTCCGGCCACCAAAGGAGAAGAAAAGAAAATGAAGAAACAAAGTCAAAATTTTCATCTCTTTAAACCTCCACCAAGCATTCCAAAATAAGAAATTACCTAAATACCCTCCTCTATTTGTTTTAACTTCCTTTCACTTACATGCCCTTTTTAGTAATTTCATAATTAACAAAATAAATATCTTCTTCCTTTGACCATCCATTTGACTTGTGTATATGTTATATATATTTCCAAATATACAACATATACACTCTCTTTTACATTCTTTTCTCTTTCCAATTACACATATACATTTTAATTCAAATAAAACAACAATTATATCAAAACTCCTAGGGCACACTTTGGGATATTACAATTCTCCCCCTCTAAAAAGAAATTTCGTCCTCGAAATTACCTGATATTATGTCTGAACCAGTTGAGGATACTGATCTTGCATTACTTGCTCGCCCTCCCAAGTTGCCTCTTCTCTCCCATGATTCTTCCATAGAACCTTCACCAATGGCACTTTCTTATTCCTCAACTCTTTCACTTCATGTGCCAAAATAGCAACTGGTTCTTCTTCAAATGTCAAATCCGGACTCACTTCAATAGATTCAACTGGTAAGATATGAGATGGATCTGATCTATACCTCCGCAACATAGAAACATGGAATACATTATGGATTCTATCCAACTCAGGCAGCAAAGCAAGACGATAAGCAACTGGCCCAATTCTTTCTAACACTTCATACAGACCAATAAAACGAGGACTCAGCTTCCCTTTCTGACCAAATCTCAAAATCTTCTTCCAAGGAGACACTTTCAAAAATACTTTATCTCCAATATCAAACTCTATGTCTCTCCTTTTTAAGTCTGAATAAGATTTCTGTCGGTCTGAAGCTGCTTTCAACCAATCCCGAATTATCTTTACTTTCTCTTCAGTTTCTTTAACCAGATCAGGACCAGTTACCTTTCCCTCTCCAATTTCATTCCAACATAAAGGTGTTCTGCATCTTCTACCATATAATGCCTCAAATGGTGCCATACCAATACTGGATTGATGACTGTTGTTGTAAGCAAATTCCACAAGTGGCAAAAATCTGTCCCAACTTCCAGAGAAATCAATGACACAGCTTCTCAACATATCCTCAATAATCTGTATCACTCTCTCTAACTGCCCATCTATCTGTGGATGAAAAGCAGTACTAAAGTGCAATCGAGAACCCAAAGCCCCATGTAAACTCTTCCAAAACCTTAAAGTAAATTGGGGATCTCGATCAGACACTAAAGAAATTGGGACTCCATGCAACTTTACTATTTCACTTACATACAGCTTAGCCAATCTTTCAAGAGAATAGTCCATTCTAACATGAAGGAAATGAGCTATTTTTTTCAATCGATCCACAATTACCCAAATAGCATCATGCTTCTTCTGAGTAAATGGCAAACCAGATACAAAATCCATTGTTACTTTCTCCCATTTCCATTCAGGCACTGTTAAAGGTTGAAGCAACCCTGTTGGAACTTGATGCTCAGCTTTCACCCTCTGACAATTGAGACATTTGGACACAAATTCCGCTATGTCTCTCTTCATATCAGCCCACCAGTAGTGCTGTTTCAAATTATGGTACATCTTTGTACTTCCAGGATGCATAGCAAAAACCGATTGGTGTGCTTCCTCTAAAATGATTTTTCTCAAACCATCATCATCAGGTACACACAACCTATCCTTGAACCAAAGACTACCATCACTCTTCACATAGAAATCTTGGCTCTCCCCATTTTGGCAATCTGATACAATCTTCTGAATTTTCTCATCAGCCAATTGAGCCTCCTTTATCTGATCCAACAATACTGGTCTCAACTGCAGCTGAGCCAATAATGCACCATCATCACATACTTCAAAACTAGCATGCAATGCTCTCAACTCAACAAGCAACGAGAGTGAATAAACAGCCAAACCTGCCAAAGATTTATGACTCAAGGCATCCGCAACAACATTTGCCTTACCAGGATGATAATCAATCAAACAGTAGTAGTCTTTGATTAACTCTAACCATCGCCTTTGCCGAAGATTCAGCTCCTTCTGAACACCCAAATATTTCAAACTTTTATGATCTGTAAAGATAAAACATTTCTCCCCATACAAGTAATGTCGCCAAATCTTCAAAGCAAACACTATAGCTGCAAACTCCAAATCATGAGTCGGATAATTAAGCTCGTGCGGCTTCAACTGCCGAGAAGCATAAGCTATGACTTTACCCTCTTGCATCAAAACACATCCTAAACCATTATGTGAAGCATCACTGTAAATCATATATGGTTTATCTTCCACGGGTAAAGTAAGAACAGGTGCTTGAGTCAACCTTTCTTTCAACTGCTCAAAGCTAGCTTGACACTGATCCGTCCACACAAATCTAACTACCTTCCAAAGCAATCTGGTGAGTGGAGTAGCTATTAAAGAAAAACCTTTCACAAATCGACGATAATAGCCTGCCAAACCCAGAAAACTTCTAACTTTAGTCACAGACTTTGGTGGACTCCAATTCAAAATAGCTTCAACTTTACTTGGATCGACTCTTATACCATCTGCTGAAACTATATGACCCAGAAAAGTTACTTGGTCAAGCCAAAACTCACATTTTGACAGCTTAGCATACAACTGCTTCTCTTTCAAGATCTGTAACACAATCCACAAATGCTTGTCATGATCCTCCTCATTACGTGAATACACCAAAATATCATCGATGAAAACCACCACAAACTAATCCAAATAGGGCCTAAACACCCTATTCATCAAATCCATGAAAGCTGCAGGTGCATTCGTCAACATTACTAAAAACTCATAATACCCATACCTGGTGCGGAAAGCTGTCTTAGAAACATCTTCAGCTTTAACCCTCAATTGATGGTACCCGGATCTCAAATCAATCTTGGAAAACACTGCTGCTCCCTTCAATTGATCAAAGAGATCATCAATCCTAGGCAAAGGATATTTATTCTTGATAGTCACTTTTTTCAATTGCCTATAATCGATGCATAACCTCATAGTACCATCCTTCTTCTTCACAAACAACACAGGAGCTCCCCATGGTGAAACACTAGGGCGAATAAACCCTTTATCCAACAACTCCTGTAACTGCACCTTCAACTCTCTCAATTCAGCTGGTGCCATTCGATAAGGAGTGATAGAGATGGGAGTGGTACCAGGCAACAAATCGATACCAAACTCAACCTCTCTCTCAGGGGGTAACCCTGGCAACTCCTCAGGAAACACATCTGGAAAATCTGCAACTGTGGTTATACTATCAAGTTGAGAACCCACCATTCTAGTATCCATAATATGAGCAAGATAAGCATCACAACCTTTTCTAATCAATTTTCTAGCTGTTACAGCTGATACAAACAAGGATGCAAGTTGTCTCTGCTCACTAGATACTATCACATCCCTACCATCACTGGTTCTCAAGGTGACACACTTCTTTTGACAATCTACCACAGCCCCATGCTTAGACAACCAATCCATGCCTAAGATCAAATCATATTCTTTAAAAGGCATTTCAATCAGATCACCAAGAAACTCCTCACCTAGCACCACAACAGCACTATTACGATGCACCTTACTCACCACAACACTATGTCCTAAAGGATTTGTCACTAAAACATCAAATCCTAAGGACTCAAAATGCAATTCAGACACAGGCAATATGGATGCACTTATGTATGAATGAGTAGATCCTGGATCAATCAAAGCAAGTACTGAATTGCCAAATAAAGAAAATGTACCCGCTATAACTGCTGAAGCATATGGCTGCCTCTGCATCACATATACCCTCTGAGAAGATCCGGCCTCCTCTAGCCTACTGCCTCCGGATGATGATCCTCCTCTTTGACTAAACCCGGGTCTACCACATCTACTAAAACCTCTGCCCCCTCGACCACCTCTGGTAACACTGGGTCGAGAAACTGCAGTATCAGTCTGCCTATGATCTTGCATATCAGGGCAATCTTTAATAAAATGATCTGGTGACCCACATCTATAACATACTTCGGATACACCAGTCCTCCAACAAACACCTCCATGGGGCCTGCCACAGTGAACACATACAGGTGGAGTAGACCTTTGCATCACGGGAGTCGGGGCACTCGCTACAGAGATTGTCAGTCTCGGCCTCTGCATTTGATACTGCACTGATCTGCCTGACTGCCTCTGACTCCTACTGATCCTCGGAATAAAACTTCCTCTACCCCTCTTCACAGATGAAGACCCTGCCTCAAACTGGGGTCTCCTTACTCTAGTCTCCTCTTCAGAAGCAGCAGCTGCGATGCTCTGCACTCTCTCAACACTTCTAGCTGCTGTAACAAGCTGAGAGAAATCCTAGTATCTAGAACCAGCCACAATACACATGATAGAGGGCCTCAATCCCTCCTCAAATCTTCTGCACCGATCTATTTCATCAGAAATAATTCCCTAGCATAACGACTCAACCGGATGTACTCAATCTCGTATTCTGTCACCGTCCGATTGTCTTGCCTCAAATTCAGGAATTCCATCTTCTTAATATCTTTATACTCCCTCGGAGTATATTTCTGCTCGAACTCCCTCAAAAAATCACTATAAGATAATGTAGGTGGATCATCCATAGCATGAGGAACAGTCTTCCACCAATCATAGGCATTTTTCTGTAAGAGGGATCTGGCATAGTCAAATTTCTCATCCGAAGTGGCTTGCAACTGAATGAATATCCTTTGCACTTTATCTAACCACTGCTCAGCCACTGCAGGATTAGTAGTGCCCAAGAAATCTTCAGCCCCATATTTTCTCAACTTGTCATAATATCTTACCGGTATCTGAGGCTGTGGTGGTGGGGGCTACACTGGAGCTGGCCTCAATAGTTCTATCACATGCCTTAACCAACCCGGCGGACCCTCCTCTGTAGCTGGTCTCTCTGGCACAGAAGCAGGTGCCTCACTAACTCTATCAACTCTAGCTCCATCTCTACTCTCTCCTGGAGCTACTCTCTCAACACTTCCTTCTACAGTCTGACGTGAATGGTACTCCATTACTACCTATATCTGCAAACACAGCAGAATATTCCTCATTAAAGATCAAAGACTGCCATGCCAAAACATGTATTTTACTCAAAAACCCACTTTAAAAATCAAAATATTCTCTTTCTTACAATTGACCTAGGTTGAGAATCTCAAACCTAGGCTCTGATACCAAAATAATTGTAACACCCCTATACCTCGTATACGTACACAGCATGCTAGTATGATTGTAATATACGTATACAAAATAGAGGTATGCCACTGTTTATAAAACATACAGACAATCACTTTTCAAAAATATGAATAACTTTAAAACATTTTAACTAGAAACAATAGATAAAATATTTATTCAAAACACAGCGGAAAATATAACTAATATTTACAAATACAAATACATCAAAACTCAAGTTTTACAAAAACATAAAACATATACATGTTTGGCAGTATGTCTTCGATCATTAAGCTTCACTAGCAACACCTCAAGATCTAGCCTCTACTCGGTCTAGAGGAACTCTCCGGTTCTTCCCTGTTACCTGCGCGATAAATTATAATCACGCTAAGCCAATGGCTCAGTGGTACAAACTACAATAATATTATGTTTTGATGCAATGCCAATGTCACACAATCAATTCCATACACCATTCACAAGAACTGTTATACTCCAACATCTTACTTTGCTAAAGGTTATATCAAACATTCATTCTCAACAACATACTTATGCAATATAATCAATCTCATTATTAATTGGTTTCACCATTCAAGAATCACATTGAAAACAAAGACAAGCATGGGCCTAAAGACACTAATATGCCATTCAACTTTCAGAGTTAATGTTTTGGTTTAATTATCACATTTATCATCATTATTATCCCAACTAGGCTTCAAGGATTTAGGTTCAACCAAGCTTCAAGGGGAACAAAGCATGCTAAGTATCAACCCAACTTGGCTTCAAGAACCAAACCCAACCTAGCTTCAAGGGTTGTAACATCTCAATTAGG
This sequence comes from Garcia nutans, assembly GCA_947685225.1. NCBI lineage: Eukaryota > Viridiplantae > Streptophyta > Magnoliopsida > Malpighiales > Euphorbiaceae > Garcia > Garcia nutans. The sequence goes on from CANTUV010000013.1 coordinate 36,694,326, forward strand.
CTTCAAGGACTAGATCCAACCAAGCTTCAAGGGGAGTAAAACATGTTAAACTTCAACCCAACTTGGCTTCAAGGATCAAGCGCAACCTAACTTCAAGCGATTGTTACTATAGGCATGCTACCAACAACAAACTCTGAAATATGGAATACCACATTAGCCACACAATTCATTTATTATTTCATTATCAATTCCATTCTCAATTCTCATCATTATCTAGGAAAACATGCCCCACTTATTTCAATTGAATCATCATAGCCAATCACAATGGCTTCACATCTAATTTGAATTATCATAGCCAATCACAATGGCTTCACATCTTATCATATCTCAATTCACCTTATATCAATTCATCATTTAAGTACTCACAATCAATTACATTGAACATCCCTTAAGAATGATCATCATTGATATATATGTACATAGCAATTTACCTTATTCATATGCATCATCAATGTTCACATTATATCCAACATAACATTATTAATAAGCATTAGCAATACATTAGGTTTCTTAACACATTTACAATCAAATGTATGTTAAATCTCAACATCATATGAATGTATGCAATAATGTAGTTTGTACTTACCTCAAGAACACTCACACAACTCTATACTCTTCTTTTTCCAAGAATTCTTCACTTCTTAAATTAGGGCAAATCACCTTCTTCCAAAACCTAGTCCAAAAATGATACAATACATGAATTCCAATACAATTTATCACTTATTAACCTCATCTTAGACCTTTAGATCACAAATTATAACTCAACACCACTAACTAAAGCCCACGGCCGTGGCCACCCCAACCCCCACGGGCGTGGGGTAGAAAACAATTCTGCCCAAATTGTTCAACACCCCCACGGCCATGGCATCTAAGGCCACGGGCGTGGCATCCAAAATGCTACTGCCTCCGACCAAAATCATGTGTTCTAAACTTCTAACTTCATAAAACACAAACAACTTGAAAATCTATGAAAATAATTGATCAAACTCAAGTTAAACATCACTTATCACTTCAAAACCCTAAAACAAACTCAACTCAAACACTTCCAATATCACACCAACTTAACTTCTTATCTTAAAATCAATTTCAACACTTATAAACACACCACAACAAACCTAATCATACCATCAACAACAATTCATCAACCTCAAACACAACTTCAAAAAGAACAAAGGAAATCAAGAGAGAGAACTTACCAAAATAATGAAACTTCTTGAATTTCCACTTAATCACTTGAAAACTCCTTCAATTTGATCTTAGAACTCAAAACCTTCCTCTTGCTCTCTTGTCTAGATCATGTCCGGCCACTAAAGGAGAAGAAAAGAAAATGAAGAAACAAAGTCAAACTTTTCATCTCTTTAAACCTCCACCAAGCATTCTAAAATAAGAAATTACCTAAATACCCTCCTCTATTTGTTTTAACTTCCTTTCACTTACATGCCCTTTTTAGTAATTTCATAATTAACAAAATAAATATCTTCTTCCTTTGACCATCCATTTGACTTGTGTATATGTTATATATATTTCCATATATACAACATATGCACTCTCTTTTAAATTCTTTTCTCTTTCCAATTACACATATACATTTTAATTCAAATAAAACAACAATTATATCAAAACTCCTAGGGCACACTTTGGGATATTACATGTTAGGCCATTTCTCTCCTTCCCCACACGTACCCAACTTTCTGAACCCATTAGGGGGTTGGGGATTCCTTTGGAATTGAGTCATCCACCCCTTTCTTTTTTCTCGGTCAGTTCGGGTGGCGACTCCATTTTCTCCGGACTTAGGTCCGTGTTCTCTAAGGCCCTGAGCCTAAACAGTGCCGAAGTCGCAAGAACCATTCCACAGGGAGTGGGGGTGAAAATCCCCGCTCACAGGTCCAGAACCCAAATTATCCTTAGGTCCAGATCCTAAAATTCCTCCTAAGTCCAAAACTTAGCTCGGGTCTAGAACCCAAATTATCCTTAGGTCTAGAACCTTAAATTACTCTTAAGTCCAAAACTTAGCATGGGTCTAGAACCCAAATTATCCTTAGGTCCAGAACCTAAAATTCCTCTTATGTCCAGAACTTAGCTCGGGTCCAAAACCCAAATTATCCTTAGCTCCAGAACCTAAAATTCCTCTTAAGTCCAGAACTTAGCTCGGGTCCAGAATCCAAATTATCGTTAGGTCCAGAACCTAAAATCTCTTTTAAGTTCAGAACTTAGCTTGGGTCCAGAACCCAAATTTCCCTTAAGTCTAGAACCTAAAATTATTCTTGAGTCTAGAACTCGAACCGGGTCCAAAACCTTAAACCTCAACCATCTCAGAAAAATTAAGTCTTATTGCTTTTCACTCTCTTTTACTAAAGTCTCAGATCATTCAAGCAGGGGACAAACTGTAGACCCTTAATTTTTGACCCAGTCTGGTCCGTTATTTTTGTATAGTCCAAAATAAATTTTGTGGTATTTTAATTAAATAATATTTTAGTATTTATGATTTATAATAAAAATAAAAAAATGGTGAAGTTAATAAAAAAAATATAATAACAATAAATAATAATAAATAAATAAATAAACAAAAATAATAAATAATAAATAAATAAATAAACAAAAAATTCGTCGCCGAAAAGGGAATTGGCCAAGGCCAATTCGGCGGCAAGAAATTCCTGCGACGCCTGCCGCCGAATTGGCTTGCCGCCCAGACAATTTTGCCAGCGCTCACAAATCCTCGCATTTTCTCTCCAACGCTCGCAGTTTTCTCCAGCGAAATTTTCCAACGTAATTTTTTTTGAAACCAAATTCCATTTGGTTTCGGTTTCTTTTCTTAATGAATTTTAGTTTCCTTAAACAATTAGAACTAGGCTTATAATTTTTTCTATAAATAACACTTTAAAACTCATAATTAAGGGACTGGAACTTTGGATTTGGACTTGAACTTTGGACTTGGACTGGGGATTAGGGGATCGAAAATTGGACTTTTAAAACTTGGATTACAGAAAACCCTAGCAAGAGAAGATAGTAACAAGCAAGCAATCAATAATTCATCAAAGGTAGCCACACTGCCTTTGTCTTTGTTCATCCAAAAGTTAATTTTGGTGGAACCAACTATGCAGGTTTGATCCTTAATCATAAATTACTCATGATCACAGTAGCTTTATTTCTTTGATTCATAATAATATACACACAAAACTTTGATATTTAAATATGTAGTAACTTGATCTTCGTTTCAATAACCTAATTTATTTCTTCTGTTTCCAAAAAAAAAACTTAAAAACCTTAAATTATTTCTTCCGTTTCCCAAAAACCTCAAAACCCTAATTTATTTCTTTTGTTTCAAAAAACCTTAAAAACCCTAATTTATTTCTTTTGTTTCCAAAAACCCTAAAAAGTACTCTTCTGTTTCCAAAAACCTTAAAAATCTTAAATTATTTCTTTTGTTTCCCAAAAACCTCAAAAACCCTAATTCGTTTCTTCTGTTTTCAAAAACCTTAAAAACATTAAATCGTTTCTCCTATTTCCAAAAACTTTAAAAAACCCTAAACTGTTTTCCTCTAACCTTTTTTCCAAAATTTCCAAATGTTTTCTTAAATCTCCAAACCCTAACCTACTTTACAGTTTCTAAAAATCATAATTATTTTATAAGACTCTAAACTATTTTCTTAAATTCTAAAACCAAATATGTCTTCTAAAATGTCAAAAATCCTAATTCTCTCAAAACTAATACGGTAAACCCTAGTTTTCCTAAACCTTGATCCTTAAAACCTTAAAATCTTATAAACCTAAACCTTAAAACTAAATACAGTAAACCTAAAATCACAATCCAGTAACCAAGAGTTATAAACCTAATATCTTAAGATTCAAAAACACTAATTTCATAATGTTACCCCTAAACCCTAATTTGATTCATGAAACCCTAATCCATTCTACTTTTCCAAAACCTTTACAGTAGGTTAAACAAATAACAATAATAATACTAAAATCCCAAAACCTTAAATGTTAAGTAGAGAACTTTAAATAGAAACAGTAAACCCTTATTTGTATCTTTACTTGCTTTATTTTTAGATTTGATTATGTAGTTTATTATATGCTTTGATGGTTGATTTATTTAATTTCAATGCTTAATTTATTTAATTTATCATGGATGGATTTTTTTTATTGCTATTATTTGTTTGTTTTAGTATTGAAAGTGTAAGAGGTATGTTTCCACTTAGTGGGTACCTCATTTGTTAAATATCATGTAATTTAAATTGCTTTTATATTTTGGACCAATGTAAAGGACATGTTTCTACCTTTCGGTGGGTGTCCTATTTAGTTTAGACATGAACGATGTAAGGACATGTTTCCATCCTCGGATGGGTGTCCATTTATTTGCTTTGCTTGGACATTACTTTGATTTTAATATGATGATGCTTTTATTTTAATTGTTGCGTGTAATATGGATAATATTGCTATACTTAAGAATTTTATAATATTAAGACTTGTAAAGGAGGTCGGTTCCAATGAACCGGACATTGTGGGGGTGCTGGGCCATTTCTCACCTTCCCCACACGTACCCAGCTTTTCAAGCCCACTAGGGGGCTCGGGATTCCTTAGGAATCGAGTCATCCACCCCTTTCTTTTTCTCGGTCTGTCCGGGTGGCGACTCCATTTTTTCTCTAGACTTAGGTTCGTGTTCTCTAAGGCCCCGAGCCTAAATAGTGCCGCAATCGCAACAACCGTTCCATCGGGAGTGGGGGCAAAAATCCCTGCTCACAATGTCCCATGTTGATATTTTGTTGACCATATACCTAAAAAAAGAGATTCGCCATTTGTGTGTTGAATTTAAAAGGTTGGAAGGAACGTCCTAATTAATTTTGTTTATCAGTTACTTATGCATATATGCATACATGAATTGCATTACATGACATTGATCCTTTCTAGCTCACAGACCTGGAGTACAACATTTCAAGAGCATATGATAATACCACCTATAATAGTGATTTTTATTCAAGTGCTTCATTGGGAGGATAGATGAAAACTAGTTAAGGGATATAGTCGATGAAGTTGTCAAAGCTAGGATGGTTGAGCTACATGATCAGTTGGCTGAGATTATAAAGGCCCAGTTGGTTGAGATTTTGGAGATCATCAACAATGCTAATGAGGTATCTCTAACTAAAATAAGGAACAAGTCCACTGATAGAGATGAAATAAGAAATGAGGAGCCAATCCATATTCTATAAGACCAATTGAACCATGTGCTATCAAAGCGGATCAATAAGGGTGGCTGCCATCCCAGTGGACAAAGTTAATGGGGAAGGAGAGATGTTGAGATAAATGCAATAATTAAGCTATTAAAGAAGCAAAAATTCTCATACTTGGGTGAACCTTTGTCAAAGATGTTAGAAAATCTAATAAAGGTAGATTTGCTACAACTATTGGCACCTTGACCCCTACATAAGCCTCTGCCATCAAACTTTAATGCCAAGGCCTTATGTCAATTCCATCAAGTGCAAGGGCACGAGATAGAAAAATGTGTTCGATTATGGCATGAGATCCAAGACTTGATCGAAAGTGGCAAGCTACCTGATCCCGATAAGCCCAACACGAAGAACAATTCTTTGCTTAAGTTTGAAAGAGTACCTCGATCGGCAACCTTCATGATAGGAAAGATTGATAAAATCCATTCAATAAACTTCCTTTTGCTTAGGAATCACTTGCCTTATTTTCTTTCTTCAACATTTCATTGGAACAATTATGTTTTCTCAAATTAAGATTGTTTAAATAAATTATTTTTGTTGAATATATAATTTTGTTTATTTTTTCCACTCTATATCTCAACCAATGACAAATCTAGCTTGATATTTATAAATTAGTGTATCTATGCATCATGATTTTATTGACTTTACTAGGTGAGGGAATTATTCTATAGTATTGAGTTGTGTATGCTTACTTAGAGAGGGCTCCTGCATAATTACCTGCATCAAGATTCTAGCCAGTCTTAGAACATGCTTTGGCAAAATTTTGGGGCAAAATTGAACTCTGATTATTTAAGAGAGAGATGATCTAGGCATTTTTTGATAAGCTAACAACTAGTATCCACCCTGTTAATATTAATCCCTAGTTTTTCCCTTTGAGCCTTCTTGAGATTTTAGCTTGCTTTTTATTGGCTTATAAACTCTGATAACTTACCTTGAGCTGTTATGATACTTCTGGCAAGTCTAATGATCATTGAGCTACTAAAAAGCAATAAGATTGAACAAAGGGGTGCTTAGTCAAGGCCATAAAGACAGTTAAAGTTTTATATGAACTGGACATAATTTCTCATATCTATTTCATCTTTAAGGTGGCATCAAGGCAACAAAAGGATCCATCCACATTGAAACAAACTCATTCTATTCCATAGTTAGAATCATACAACATTATGAATAATAAGACTCTTTTTATAGCCAAGAAAAAGAAAGGAAGGAAAAAGAAGATGAAAAAAGAGAAATAAAATAAAATAACAAAAAATTAAAAGAGCTGTGCAGAAAGCTGACTAAATTCCTTTTGCTTGAAATAATAGAAGACTTCCACTTAGCCTACGAGAAGAAGTTTGACTTTAATTGGTCCAACCCAATCAGAGATTCGGCCAAAATCAGAAAAATTAGAGAAAGACTATGATACCCGTCACGGTTCCAAGTTTGTAGTCTTGAGAGTCCTACACTTGATAATCCTATAAAGAAAAAGGACAAAATGATAAATACAAAAATAAAGAAAAGAAAAAGAAACAAAAAGAAGAAAAGGCAAAATAAAAAAAGAAAAAAAAAGGAAGAAAGAGAAGAAAAGTAAAAGAGTGAGGGGTCTCCAACTTTTTAAAAAGGAAAAGGTTGTCCTAATCAAGATCCAAATTCATGGCAAGAAGATGCGAGAATGTTCAAAGCTTTTTACAGTGTGAAGATGTGTCATTTGTGTCATGTGAGTACCAATTTACAAATGGCCTTCATCTAACCCATGTTCCTTATTTACCCCTGTAGACCCTTAATTTTGGCACGGATTAGGTTTAAGAAGCTTACCTTGTTCTGTTATAATTTTAAAGAATCTAAACCTATTTTTAAAGCTTAAATATTAGATGTTCCAATTCATAAAAGCCCAAATTAAATTGTAAAATAGGTTCGGTCTGAAAGAAATTAAAAATTAGGCTTTGGTTTGAGTCAGGAAATGCCAAAATCGACATGAGTATGGCTCATGTCTATTTGGATGCCCAAATTGACATGAACCATGGCTCATATCAATTTAGGATATCCAAATCGGTATGATCCAAGCTCATATCAATTTGGAAGTTCCAAATCGATATGGGTTGGCTCCATATCGATTTGGAACCGCTAAATCAATATGAGACCCTCCAAATCCAAGTTTTGACCTGCCATTTGATTTCCTAATCAAGTTATAATTCTTTTAAGACTTGAATTTGGTTTACGGTTAAGTTTTTATTTCCTATATATACAATATTAACACATTGAGGGATGGGTGGAACTTTTGGGACTTCAGCAATGAGGAAGCATGAATAAAATGCACAGAATATTAAAAGAAGTAGGAAGCACAGAAGAAAATAATCTAAAAACAAAAAAGCAAAGCAAAGTGGCAGTGGCTGATCTTTGGATCATGGAATCTTCAACCAAGAACTATTTGCTCTAGGCAGAAAGAAAACGATAGCTTAGATTAACACATTAACTTGGTGGAGACTATAACACAAGTAATATTCTTATTTATTGATTAACTTCAACACTTAACTCACTTTGTTAATAATTTATGAATAGGATTTTACAACAATTTTGGCAATGACTTATAGACTTATAATTCAATCATCTGGAACCCTAATTACAATTTACACTTTAGTATTACATCACAGTATTCCTCAGTTTGATTTTACATCAAACCATAATCGTGCATTATTTTATAATTTTGATTTGTATTTTAAACCTTGTTTTGTATATATTAAGTCTTAGGTTAAGGAAAAACCCTAATTTCCCATCTAAAAGCCTAAATCAATACTGAAACCCTAAAAAATCATATTTCATGTTTAAAACCCTATAAATCCTAATTCATATATAAAAACTCTAATTTTGCATATCTATTATTCAATGTAAGATTTAAACCTAGATTTTATTATTTATTCAGTGGATGTATGTTTGTGATGGATGACTTACTTTTATTCTATTTATAATGAATGGTTGAATGTTTTTATTAGTCTACTTTAATGTTCAAGAATGTAAGAGGTATGTTTTCACTTTATGGGTACCTTATTAGTTAGTTTCAATGTAATTTATTTAGTTCTAGATATTGGACATTGTAAGGACTTGTTTCCATATTATATGGGTGCCCATTTATTTTTTTGTTTGGACATTCTTTGATTTTAATACAATGAATATTTATTTACTTTAATATGTGTGTAATATGGATAATGCTACAATAAGTTAAGAATTTAGTAATATTTAGACCTGAAAAGGAGGCCAGTTCCAATGAACCGGGGGCTATAGGGGTACTGTCATTCTCATCTTCCCCACGCATACCCAGCTTTTCGAACCCATTAGGGGGTTGGGGATTCCTTAAGAATCGAGTCATCCATCCCTTTTTATTTTCCCACCCCGTCCAGGTGGTGACTCTATTTTCTTCGAATTTAGGCCCGTGTTCTCTAACGCTCTAAGCCTAATAGTGTCGAATTCGCAAGAACCATTCCACATGTGAGTGGGGCAAAATTCCCCGCTCACAGCCCCATTTCAATCCTATTAAAGACTTGTTGATCTTTCTTGGTAGGTGCAGTCTATTAGTGGAGATTATTTGAATAAGCATGCATATAAGATTGACAATATTTAAACTCAACGAGACCTTTGGTCAAGTAATGTGTATATGCCTATATGAAGTGCAACAGTTCTTGCTTAAATGGAAATGACTCCCAAGTTTAGTACGTTAACTAGGGTTATGATGTTATAGATGTGTTAGTTTGGAAAAATAGAGTCATGAGGTATATTGACACTGATGTGGCAGAGCCAACATTTGATTTCAAAATAAAAAAAAATGTTTTTTTCACACAGGCTTTCAAGCATAAGGAAGTACATTGCATGGTCGAGCTTTGAAGGATAAACTAGGCAAGAATGGGCTAAGGAGTGAATCATTCATAAGGTTATGTGTTGAATCATGGTTTGATAATTGATGTCTCCTGTATTGTAACACCCCTAATTTTTCAATATTAAATAAAATAAAATAAATTTTAATTGGATAAACTAAATAAAAGATTTGAATGGAAAATGAAAGGATTTTAAGTGAAAAAGTAAAATGTGTATTTGAAATATATTTAATGAAAATATGACATATACATATACCTAACATATACAATACATATAAAAAGAGTAGAAGTTAAAATATAAAATAATTGATAAATATATATAGATAAGGTTGAATGGAAAGAGAAGATGATATTTTCTTCTTCTCCTTCTTTTGTTCCTTGAACGTGTGCTAGAGAGAGAGAAAGAGAGAGAAGCTATTTTCTTCTTACATACATCAAAGATTGAAGGAATTTAAAAGGGATTTCAAAAGATTTAGAGGTGGATATTGAAGGTTTAGCAAGAATTCAAGTAAGTGTTATCTCTAAGCTTGTTTCTATGTTATTTCATATATATATGTATAACATGGCAAATTAGAGAAGGTGATGATTGATTGATTAAGATGCTAGTTATGAGATGTTGAAATTATATATGTGTTAAATTGATGGGTAAATCATGGGCATTAACTAAAGTGATAAATAAGGTTTGTGTAGAGATGAGTTTGGGAAGTGGTTGTGTTGAATGGTAGAGTGTACGAAATGCAAAATTTTTTCCTAACATGGCTAGTGACATGGCCATATCATTGGGTGTGTCAACGGTGCTGAGTTTAAATGTTGATGAAACGACCAGTAACACGGCAATGTCGTTGAGAGTGTCGTAGCTTCTTTAAGACAAAATAATTGACACGGCCATTAAGACGGGCATGTTATTGGGTGTGTCAGAGTTTTTGTGAGGCAGAATGAATGACACGATCAGTGACATGCCCATGTCGTTGGATGTGTCAAAACTTCTATAAGAGTGGATTAATAACATGGTCATTAACATGCTTGTGTTGTTGGACGTGTTACTTGAGGGAATTGTCCAAAATAACTCTTTTCTTTATCTTTCCTTTGTAATTCCTAATATAAATGGTTTGAGGTTGAGAATTCCTTAGAATATGATATTAAATGGTTTTTTATGATCGTATTTGTCTTAGGCATTGAGAGAGAGTAGTTGACCCAACCCTAGTGTTGAAGGACAACTTGGAAGACAAGGTTGGAGGGAGTTTTAAAGCTTGTTTTGAAATGTTTCCTATGGTATGCACAAACTCTTGATAAATGGAATGTGATTGCATTACATTTGGCTTAACATAATTTTGATGGAAAATGTGTTAAGCTAGTTGATACATTAAGTATTCATAAACATTGTGCTAAGACATGTGAATTACTATATTTACATTATATGCATTATGAGCAAGCCATTGTTAATGGCCAGATTTAATAAAATATGGATTATGTGAAAATGACCTAAAGTGTTTGGGTAATGTGATTTTGTTATGAAATATTCTATGTTGTGATGAAATATTAAAATGAAATGACATTGATGAATGAGAGAAAAAGGGAAAATGAGAAGAGGATGGAAAATATGAAATGATTGTGTGCCTAGTATGTTATTCAATTTTCAGCGTTCTGTGTTTGGCGGCATGCCTATGAGGTTATCCTCACTATTTAACTTTGGGGCTAGACGCTTGGAGTCACTGTGATATGACTTACCTTTGGGGCTAGACGCTTATTGTTACTGTGATATGATTTATCTTCGGGACTAGACACTTGGTGTCATTATGGACCAAAATTGTAACTCTGAGATTTGAAAGATGTATTAGTTGGTTTGGGCCCATGTTTGTGTATGTGTTTGTGTGAATTAAAGTGTGATGAAAGTATATATTTAATAGTGAACTTGAATGTCACATTGTGACATCGTACATAAGCATTTTGCATTGGCATTGTTTTAAAGTGTTACTATTATCAAAATTTATACAACTAGGCTTTTAGCTTAGCACGATTGTAACTCATCGCGCAGGTGACGGGGGTGATTCGGTAGAGCTGAAGAGTTCTACTATACCAAGTCGGGTCTAGACTTGTGGTGGTTGAGAATGAAGCGTGTTGCTACATCAAGAACAGAGCCATTTTGCCAACATGTATAAATTTTATATTATAGTACATCTTAATATTATGTAGATCATATTTTGTTTTGGGAGTATATATATATTGTAATATTATAAAGGATGTTTTTTTAAAAAATGGTGTACTCCTAGTATTATGTGTTTTGATATATATATATATATATAAATAAGTAATTGTATAAATGTTTTGAGGAGTGGGGTAATAAGTAAATTTTTATTAAATAGGGTTGTGACACTTTTATACCATATATGCATATTTTACATATACTGAGTATGTGTGTATTATACGTATATAGGGTGCAAGGTATTGCATTTATTTTGGTATCAGAACCTTGGTTTGAGGTTCTCAGCCAAGGTAGATTATGAAAATGAGGAATTTAAAATAATGATTTGAATTTTAATACTTGCATATGCATTGACACTTGAACTAGTCTCTGATGTGACAATAATTATAAACAGGGAGAAATGCTCTGAATGAAGGTAAAGTGAAGTCTAGATTGAGAATATGTAAAGAAGATGTTGGAAAAGTTTATTAGTTGATTTGATTGTTTAAAAGAAGTAGTGTTTTGACTAAACATAATTAATCATAAAGGAACTATTTATGAAGTGATTTGTGTAGAAGATGATTGAGTTGGTTTCTTAGAAGTAAATTATTATTGTAAAATATGAAAAATATTTAAGGTATAAGTTATTAAAAATCAAATTTGGGAATAAAGAAATAGAATTGAGTTATAAGATTGTAGAAGGATATGTATATGAAATTAAATGACTATTATATATATGAGATAATGTTGGATTAAAAGAGTTATGTCTAAAGTTAAATGTGATCGTGACAATAGTATTATATAGCAAGAGATTGGAGGAAAAGAGAAAAAAAAAAGTACTGTTGAATAAGAATTGAAAATAATAATGACTAGTACGTAATTTGATGAAAATTATATGTGAGGGAATTTAATAGTATTTGGTTGATTCAGTTATGGAAGTTTAAAGTGAACTTAAATTGAGTTGTTAGTATGTTAAATATTATTCATTTGATTAAGTGGATGGAATTAGTAAAAATATGATGAGTATGAAGGTTGCTGGAAATTTTGTTTATGTTTTACAAATAGATTTTATCTGAATTTTTAGACTGATCTAGAGATAGTAAATGAGCTTGAAATTTTAATTGAACATTTACCTATGTGTTAGCGTGTGATATATGAAATTTTATAATTTTTAAAGATGATTTAATATTTAAGAAAAATAAAAGAAAACAAATTGTCGGAGCTATTTCAGCAATTTAAAATTAGTAAAAGTTGATAAACGTGTTTAAAAACTATAACAAATGAACCCAGAAAAATAAAAAATTTATATAGAATATCATATGTATTCCTGAAACATATAGTTAAAATTTCATAAATTTGTATTAAGGTTTGGACCTAAAATAAATGGATAAATAAGTCCTACCAGAGTAGTTGCTGAAGAAACAGAATTTGTGGGTTTGGAGAATTTAATTTATAAATATATTAAATCAATTTAGAAAAATCTAAAATTTTAAATATAAGCCCATATATGTATCTAGAAGGCATTGTTATGATTTTGTAATCTCTAGTGGAGATTTAATAATGAATAAAAAGTTGAAAAGTAAGATTGCAATTAAATTAGAAATCAGGCATAATTGTGAAATTGGGGAAAACACACTAAATTTTATGAAAAAAATAAATGGAAAGACAACTAAATGAAATTTAGGCTTGAATTTGATTGCAATTCAGTAAAGGAATTAATCATTTGGATCAACAAATGAGTATAGTGTTGAGTTATTGGATTATACGCATGAGGGTTATATTTATATACAAATCTTTCGTTGGATATAAATTAATAGATATATAAATTATTTGTTATGTATATATGTATGGATATGAGCTTAAGGATTGATGAAAATCATAAGGATTGAGAGAAAAAAAAATTGAAGTGGTATTAATTGAATACATGTAAAGAGTATAAATTTTTCAGTTGTGTTATAAATTTGGAAGAAAATAGTGGAGATTGAATTCACATAGATGTACATATAGAAGAATTATGGATGTGTGTTATAAATTAACACGTTTATATACAATGGATAGGATTTAATTTGAATTATATAATGTAAAGCATTTGGTAGTGTTCTTTGGAAATTTAATCATAAAATGATGGAATGGTGAATAGTTGGTTTTTGATTCAAAAGAATCAAAAGAAAAATCAAATATGATAGAAATTGTTAACATATATTGCTGAAGTAAATATGTTTATGGATTTTTTATGAAGGAGTAAATACTACAGTAAGTAAATGAATATTATGGTGAAAAAAATTATATTGACCGATGTAAGTGAAGAATCAAAGTGAATGTATAGTTAGTATACGGATGGATGATAAGTGAAAATGATTTGTAAATATTGAGATATTGTTGAAGAGGAAAAGATTAGCTTGAATAAAAAAAATTAGTATGTAATTGAATGAAGTTTAATGTAGATATATTGTTATAAATTTGTTGGGATGTTTATGGAAGATTAAGTTTGGAATTGATTATATTCTTGAAGTGTTAGACATTGTTTGAGTGATCTAAATGGGAAAAATGTTATAGATATGAGTTAGTTATGGTGGAACTAATGTTTATGGTTAAGTAATGTGAAATAAGAGTTTTGATGATGATGTTTATAATTATTAAAATGAATTGTTTTGATGTAAATATAATGAATTTATGGTTGAATGATGAAAATAGATAGGTTGAATGGTAGTTTGAAAGAAGTAGTAGTGTTGAAATAGGGTTTTAGTGGAATTGGAAAGAATGAGAATAATTGGTGTTTGATAGATTTAAATGACTAGGACTGTGTTATTAATGATTTATTTTAATATATAATACGATTTAAGACCAAGTGAGGTGAAATTGCGAAATTAAAGTGGTGAAGGACAAATGTGAAAGTTGGTGTTGGAAGGAGAAATTAACTTGGAATTTTGTAAATTAGAGATTAATACATATATGGTTACTGTGAAATATGGACATTCACATAACTCATGCAATGTTGCATAGTTGTGTGGGGTGTGTCATATCGGGCAACTGTCTAACATAAATTGAAGTTGGCATATAATATACAAGAGGTATATCAATGTTATATAGTATAAAGTATAATATGGATAAAAGTAGTGAGAAAAGGATATATTTGGCTCACTTTAGATAATAAACAATATTCTTTAAAGTGACATTATTTTGAGATAATGTGTTGATAGTAATAAAATGATGAGTTTTATAATATAATGGAAATATGGGAATTCTACATAATTATGGAAAAATATAGTATAATAAATAAAATGTATGAAGTGAGTCACATTGTGAATGTGACTCAAGAATAAGTATGGTGGATAGAAAATGGTGATATGAAATGAAATGTATTTATGTGTTATGACATGAGGATAGTGAAGAAGGATGATAAATGAATGATATGTGAACTTAGGGCAATGATATGAGAAATATGAAAATATTTGTGAATTTAAAATAGACGATTGAGCTAATGCAAAAAGTTTGAAATGAGTTAAATCGTCTTGATAATAAATGATTAACGAAGAAGAAAATATTATTAGTAAAGAAATATAATGAAAATCAAATTTTAGCATCTTTTGTTACTATGAGTGTTAATGAAAGATATTTGAAAGGTTAAAGAGATATTTAAGAATGTTAAAGAAATCATATGCTATGTTTTAAAAAAAATAAGTAAGTTATAATGGAAGGTGTGTGTATAAGAATTATTGATTGGTAGAATTAGAATTATTGTTACTTTGAAGTATTATAAAAATTTATTTATAATAGTATAATGGAAATAATTAAAAAAAGATACAAATTTGAGGCAATTTTTATAATTAGTATCTAAATTTTGAGAATGTAGTTTGGTAATTCTTAAATTTAAGATAATAAAATCGTTTGGGTTAAAGAGAAAAGTTTAAAATTGTGAGCAAATAAAAGGAGACTAGATATTTACAGATAATTTTTGTGATAATATGGAAATAAAAATTTTCAAGTATGGATAACGGTTAATTATTTTTGTTTGATATAATTGTGTCTATATGAGATAAGTACTTAATTTAGAATGGATCAATAATGTTATGTTGATACTATTGAAGTATGAAATTGAAACTGAAATAGAAATTTTAAAAAGGTGATTAAGAAACTCATAAAGGGGAGAGAAAGAAATATTTGAATTGAAAATTTGAAACATATTGTGTGAGATGGATACTATAAGGAAATTGAGATTAGTGCTTGAGTTAATTGTCTATCATAACAAATAATTTGGTGGACGAAATTTTCTTAAGGGGGGAGAATTGTAACACCCCTAATTTTTGATTATTAATAAAATAAATTAAAATTTAATTGGATAAATTAAATAAATGATTTGAATGGAAAATGAAAGGATTTTAAGTGAAAAAGTAAATTGTATATTTGAAATATATTTAAAGTAAATATGACATATACATATACCTAACATATATAATACATATAAAAAGAGTAAAAGTTAAAATATAAAATAATTAATAAATGTATATAGATAAGGATTAATGGAAAGAGAAGATGATATTTTCTTCTTCTTCTTCTTTTGTTCCTTGAACATGTGCTAGAGAAAGAGAAAGAGAGAGAAGCTATTTTCTTCTTCCATACATCAAAGATTGAAGGAATTTACAAGGGATTTCAAGAGATTTAAAGGTGGATATTGAAGGTTTAGCAAGAATTCAAGTAAGTGTTATCTCTAAGCTTGTTTCTATGTGATTTCATATATATATATATATATATATAACATGGTAAATCAGAGAAGGTGATGATTGATTGATTAAGATGCTAGTTATGAGATGTTGGAATTATATATGTGTTAAATTGATGGGTAAATCATGGGTATTAAATAAAATGATGAATAAGGTTTGTGTAGAGATGAGTTTGGGAAGTGGTTGTGTTGAATGTTAGAGTGTACGAAATGCAAAATTTTTTCCTAACATGGCTAGTGACATGGCCATATCATTGGGTGTGTCAACGGTGCTGAGTTTTAATGTTGATGAAATGACCAGTAACATGGCAATGTCGTTGAGAGTGTCGTAGCTTCTTTAAGACAAAATAATTGACACGGCCATTAAGACGGGCGTGTTAGAGTTTTTGTGAGGCAGAATGAATGATACGGTCAGTGACACACCCATATGGTTGGACGTGTCAAAACTTCTATGAGAGTGAGTTAATGACATGGTCATTAACATGCTCGTGTTGTTGGACGTGTTACTTGAGGAAATTGTCCAAAATAACTCTTTTCTTTGTCTTTCATTTGTAATTCCTAATCTAAATGGTTTGAGGTTGAGAATGCTTAGAATGTGATGTTAAACGGTTTTTTATGATCACATTTGGCTTAGGCATTGAGAGAGAGTAGTTGGCCCAGCCCTAGTGTTGAAGAGCAACTTGGAAGAGAAGGTTGGTGGGAGTTTTGAAGGTTGTTTTGGAGTGTTTCCTAAGGTATGTAAAAACTCTTGATAAATGGAATGTGGTTGCATTACATTTGGCTAACACATTTTGGATGAAAAATGTGTTAAGCTACTTGATACATTATGTATTCATGAACATGTTGCTAAGACATGTGAATTACTATATTTGCATTATATACATTATGAACAAGCCATTGTTAATGGCTAGATTGAATAAATTATGGATTATGTGAAAATGACCGAAAGTGTTTGGGTAATGTGATTTCGTTATGAAATATTCTATGTTGTGATGAAATGTTGAAATGAAATGACATTGATATGAATGAGAGAAAAGGGAAAATGAGAAAGGATTGAGGATGGAAAATATGAAATGATTGTGTGCCTAGTATGTTATTCAATTTTCAGAGTTCTGTGTTTGGCAGCATGCCTATGAGGTTATTGTCACTACTTGCCTTTGGGGCTAGACGCTTGGCATCATTGTGATATGACTTGCCTTTAAGTCTAGATGTTTGGCATCACTATGATATGATTTGTCTTTGGGACTAGATGGACCAAAACAGTAACTCTGAGATTTGAATGATGCATTAGTTGGTTTGGGCCCATGTTTGTGTATGTGTTTTTGTGAATTGATGTGTGATGGAAGTATATATTTAATAGTGGGCTTGAATGTCACATTGTGAAATAGTACATAAGCATTTTGCATTGTTTTTAAAGTGTTACTATTATCAAAGTTTGTACAACTAGGCTTTTAGCTTAGAGATTGTAACTCATCGAGCAGGTGAAAGGGGTGATCCGATAGAGCTGGAGGGTTTTACTAGACTAGGTCGGTCTAGACTTGTGTTGGTTGAGATTGAAGCATGTTGCTACATCAAGAACAGAGCCATTTTGCCAGCATGTATAAATTTTATATTATAGTACTTTTTAATATTATGTATGCCATATTATGTTTTGCGAGTATGTATATATTGTAATATTATAAAGGATGTTTTTTTTTAAAATGGTGTACTCATTGTATTATGTGTTTTGATATATATATATATATATAAATAAATAAGTAATTGTATAAATGTTTTGAGGAATGGGGTAATAAGTAAATTTTTATTAAACAGGGTTGTGACACTTTTTATACCGTATATGCATATTTTATATATACTGAGTATGTGTGCATTATACATATATAGGGTGAAAAAAAAACAAGAAAACCAAAAGAATGAAGATGCAAAAGATAAAAGATCAATCCAACTAGAAGAGCCCAAAAAGAATGAAGATGCAAATGACAAAAGATCAGTCCAGCTAGAAGAGCTAAAGTTAATGCAAGACAAATGTCTAGGGATGAAGAACCATTTCGAAGGGCGAAGACCCAATGTCTAGAGGATGAAGATCCAGTATGAAGGGTGAAGGCCCCATATTTGGAGATTCATTATGAAGGATGAAGATGTGAAGTTGATGGCTAGAAGAAAGCCAAAATTCCCTTATGATAGAAGGTTAGCATAATCTATTAAAGAATGTAACAAGTGGCTAGAAGAAAGGCTGCACCCTCGACTGACAGAAGGTCAGTCCAACTAGAAGAGCTAAAATTATTTAGCTAAAAGAAAGTCATAACCCTCAACTGACAGGAGGTCAGTCCAGCTAGAAGAGCTGAAATTGTTTGGCTAGAAGAAAGCTAGAACCCTCAACGGACAGAAGGTCAGTCCAGCTAGAAGAACTTAATTGTTTTCCTAAAAGAAAGCTAGAGCCCTCAACTGACAGAAGGTCAATCCAACAAGAAGAAAGCTAGAACTCTCAACTTACGGAAGGTTAGTTGAATCCAATCTTGGGTCTAGAATCCAAACTCCAAGTCTAAAGTAGAGAACCCAAATCCAGTATTAGATCCAGAACCCAAAACTAATCCAGGTCTAGAACCCAAATCATTTCGAGTCCATAACTCAATTTAGATCTAGAGCCCAAACCAATTCGGGTCTAGAACCCAAGCCATTTTTTAGTCCAAAACTCAATTTGGGTCCTCAACCCAAACCAATTTTGGGCCAAAACCTAAGCCATTCTTGAGTCCAAAACTCAATCAAGGTCCAAAACCCAATCTAGTCTTGAGTCCCAAACCTAATTTAGTCCCATGTCCAGAACCCAATCCAGCCTCGGTTCCAGAACCCAATCTAACCTTGGTTCAAGAATCCAAACCAATCTTGGGTCCAAAACCCAATCCAATCTTGGTTTTAGAACCTCATCCAGTCTCGGGTCCAGAACCCAAACCACCCTCTAGTCTAGAACCCATCCATATCTGTGAGAGAGGGTTTTCACCCCCACTCCCATATGGAATCATTCTTGCAACTTCGACACTGTTAGGATAAGGGCCTTAGAGAACACGGGCCTAAACCCGGAGAAAATAGAGTCTCCACCCGGATAGGCCGGGAAAAAGAAATGGGTGGATGACTCGATTCCTAAGGAATTCCCAACCCTCAATTTTGTTCGAGAACTTGGGTATGCGTGTGGAAGGTGAGAATAACCCAACAACCCCATAGCGCCCAGTTCACTAGAAATGGCCTCCTTTTCAGGTTTCAATAATATAAAATTCTTAAATATAGTGATATTATCCATACTACATGCAATCATAAGAATAAATAATCACTTTATTAAAAATCATAATAAGTTCAATCAAAATAAATGAATTGGCACCCATCCATGGATGTAAACTTGCCTTTACAATTATCCAATGTTCAAAAGAAAATAAATAAAATAGGATACCCACCAATTGGTGGAAACGTATCCTTTACATTGATTTAAAACTTAAAATAAATTAAATTATATAAGAATCAACACATGAGGTACCCATAACATGGAAACATACCTCTTACATAATGAATCTAAAATAATTAACATTAAAATAGTTAATTAAATGGAATAAACCATTCATAACATTCATAATAATTAATAACAAATCATTGAAGTAAGTAGAACATTGATAAATTACTCATCATAAATATATAATAAATTAAAAAAAGTGTTAAATCATAGACAAATTATTAAATGTATAAAACTAGGGTTTTGAGTTAAGGTTTATTAGATTTTAGGGGTTAGGAATTTTAATTTAAGTTGAATTAAGGTTTATGAGACTAAGGTTTATAGATATATGGCAAAAGTGATTAAAGTTTAATACAAGTTATTGTGATGAATCAAGTAAACATGAATATTACTAATAAATTGTTTGAATATCTCATAAATTACTGCATGAGATAACAATAATGTCGTTATTATAATTTAAATGAATTAAACATAACAAACTAACCGTTGTTTGTTGGCTCCATCAAATTTAGATAGTTTGAACCAAGCTTTATTTTATATTTGCTACTGCATGAATTAATTTACTTCTTTGGTTGAACTTTGGCAATTTGGCAATTGCCTTGACACTGCCTTGATTATGATTATTGACCCTTTTTATTTTATTTAATCTTTTTATTATTGCCTTGCTAATTTTTTGTTGCTGCCTTTTTCTTTTAATTATCAGTTCTTGTCTTTATTGTTGATCCCCCAATCTCTGTGTGTTAATCCTATATTTATAGGAAAAACAACACTTAAACCCAAACGTAAACTCCATAATTTGAATCTTAAATGAATTAGGAAATCAAATTGATCGGTCAAATTTGTTTAGAACTCGGATTAGTCAAGGCTAAAAATTGACATGAGGCCTCCCTCATATCGATTTGGGCTGCCCAAATCGATATGTGGCAGCATCATATCAATTTGGCAGGCTAAAATTGATATGAGATATGAGGCCTCCCTCATATCGATTTTGTCTGCCCAAATCAATATGAAGGAGCCTCATATCGATTTTGGGTGTTAAAATCGATATGAGGACTCCCTCATATTGATATGAGGGAGCCTCATATCGATTTTGGGTGATAAAATTGATATGAGGCTTCCCTCACATCAATTTTATTTGCCTAAATCAATATGAGGCAGCCTTATATCGATTTTGGATGCCAAAATAGATATGAGACATGTTGATTTGAAACAGCTGACTTGAATCGATTCAAAATTATTATTAATTTTTCAGGTTTAACTTTTGCAATTTTAATATAACCTCCAATTGAATTCTAAAATTAGGTTTAAGAAATTTAGAATTATAGTAGACCAACATAAGCTTTTTAAATTTAAATCAGTCAAAAGTTAAGGGTCTACATTTTGCCCCCTGCTTGAATGATTTGAGACTTCAGTAGAAGAGACTTAAAAGTTACATGATTTTAGGCTAATTTTGGATGAGGATGGATTCTTGACCCAATGTTGATTGGGTTCTGGAGCCAAAATGATTTGGGTTCTAGACCCGAATGAGTTCTGGACTAAAAAATAATTTGGATATTTGGAGCCGAGACTGGGTACTTGGACCCGAGATTGAATTTGATTTAGGTACTTGGACCCGAGAATGGATACTTAATTGAATTTAATTTGGGTACTTGGACTTGAGACTGGTTTCTTGGACAAGAGATTGACTTGGATTTAGGTACTTGGATCCGAGACTAAATTTGATTTGGGTATTTGGACCCAAGACTGGTTACTTGGACCCGAAACAGAATTTGATTTGGATACTTGGACCTGAGACTAAATTTGATTTGGGTACTTGGACCCGAGACTGGGTGCTTGGACCCGAGGTGAGTTCTTAACTAAAAAATAAGTTGGGTCCTGGACCCAGGTGACTTTGGACTAAAAAATAATTTGGGTTCTTGACCCAGGGTGAGTTCTAGACTTAAAAAATAATTTGGGTAATGCACCAGAAGTGAGTTCTAGACTCAAAAAATAATTTGGGTTCTGGACCCGAAGTGAGTTGTGAACTAGAAAAATAATTTGGGTACTGAACTCGAAAGGAGTTATGGGTTCGAAAATAATTTGGATTCTGGACCCAAGGTTAGTTGGGTTCTGGAGCCGAAAAACCTACAAAAATTAATTGTTGTTAGTAAAACATTTTGCAAAAAATTTAGCTATTTTTTATCATATATGGGTACCTATATACTCTTGCCTCCTGTGTGGAAAAAAATATTTAACGAGTATAAAAAAAAATTTTTAGACACGTAAAAAGTTATATACCCAAAATAAATATATGCTTACAGTGTGCACATGAGCCGTGTGATTTAATCTATGAATTATTCAAATGAATTATTTGCTATTCGTTCTCTTCTTTTCTTTTCTTTAACTTTATGCTTTCCTTTGATTTTCTTTTACTTTATGGTTTTTTTTTATAGCTTGCCTATATAAACCATCTCATTTTGCCTTTGGCATACATAGCAATCACCATTTCCTTTTCCTTTTGTTTCTGGTTCAAGATTACCAAAATCTCTCATTGTCATCATTTGCTTAAAGCTTAAATAAATTGAAATGGCTGCTATTCAACATTCTCAAGGTTTAGGACCCGATCAAATAATGAATTGCTTACATACCTTTGTAATAATAGGATTGAGCAAGTTCCCCTATTACCCGGGATTCATCTTCATCGCAGTTTCAAAGAAAAAATGTAGGTAAAAATTATTTTGCTTTAATTTAAATACTTATACATAAAACTTTATTAGTAGAATTTTGTTATGAATATTATTGTACAAAAATATGCATGAAAATTGATGTAGCAGAATTTATAGAAATTATTGTACAAAAAGATTGCATAAATATAGTTAAAATGTAGAAAATCAATATATGTGCTCTTACCTTCAATTACCTATGTTTGGATAGCATGACGGTTATGACATTCATGGCGGTGGAAACATCCATAAAGCCCATAAGTGGTATGATCAGGCCCCACCTCCGGTAAAAAGAATGGTCCACAAAAGATGGTTTGAGGACTTTATTTTGCAGTTACCATCTCGAGGATACCAAATTGACAGGAGTGTCATTCAAGCACTTATTGAGCGATGGTTGGATACCAAGCATACCTTTCATCTACCCATTGGTGAGATGACTATAGGTCCTATTGATTTTGCTGCTCTAATAGGCATCTGATACCACGGGGTCCCTGTACCTTTAACTAGCGATATTTTAACCTAGGAGGAAATTAGCCAATTGACCAGTGTTAGGCCCCATCATAGAGGATCTTACAAAATCAAGTATGAGCCTATTCAAGAATATTGGATTAAATATACTCAACCCATGCAAAATAAGAGAGCTGAACAATATACTCGGGGTTTCCTGTTATATCTATTAGGGGTGACCATATTTGGCAGCACTGAGTCCGCCATCCATTTATCTGTGCTACGTGCCCTTTGTGATTTAGATCTTATGCCAACTTGCGCATGGGGAGAAGCCAGTCTTGCATGCCTATATCATAGTTTTGATGCAATTTGCATGAATAGAGGACCCTTTACCAGTTTTATGGTTATTGTTGAGGTATCATTTTTTTTTTTGTAACTGTTGGTCCAAATAATGCATAAGTGTGGATTTTGACCTTTCTTTTTATGTACAAGTATGGCGTATGAGCATAATCAGGTGAGAGCTCCTACTATTACTAGGCCACAGTCGGATATCCATGACTAAGCTTTTGGCTATCGGGTAGTAGAGAAGTGCCTGAGAGCCACCACGTACACACTCACTGCTATCACCTGAGCCACCTAACTTAGGTCCAAGTAAGAAAAACGTTAATATAAATATCAAAACTTATGAATAAAACACCTTACTGTTTACTTTGCAGTAGGTGAACGTGGCTTATTGGAGTGCTAAAGAGAGAAACAACTGGACTGCATGTATGATTAATGTACTGCCCTTGTAAGAGTTTCATCGGATCTTTATTGGCCCAGTCTCTTGTGGCTGGTATCTTGGCAAATGAGTATATAATTGGTTTCTCCGTCCTGATTAGTGGAGGGTCCCAGAAGATTTTCCATCATTTGTGTTGAACACCAGATCCCTGTGGGAACCTTATTGGAGTCACATTCATAATGGCTTTGATATTAGAGACCTTATGCTTTCACCAAATGTGTCATATGTCCAATTCATTTAGGATCAACTGCTAAATATTGAGGTGTCACCTCATGGCATTCGGGGACTTCCTAGAGGTGAAGAAGGAGGAGGTGGAGGATGAGCCTCCTTCCCACTCTCGTGGTGATTCCGGGGCTGGCACTTCTCAGGTAAACATTTACCATTTTTCCATTGCAATTGTTTCTTCTTTAACTTTTTCTGACTATTTTCATGATTACCATAGGCTGCTGGTTCATTTGGTCATGAAGTTGGACCTTCCTCTATTGTTCCAATTCGGCGACAATTTTCACTGGTTAAACATCAATTTTCTCCATTTGCTCCTTCTTTTCAGCCGGATATGCCATCTTATCCAGAAGGCTTCGATATGAGTTACTTGGTCTATCATCTTATCCCTTAATGGTATATGCTTCTATGTATGCATGAAAATATATGATCTTACCCAATTCCTTATCTTGCTCACAGCAGATGCTTGAAGAACAAAATAAAAAATTGTAGGAAGAGTTAGCAGCCAGTTATTAACATGCTGCCCATATTGAAGGATTATACCATCAGGAGGCATAAAACCTTAGGAATTTTTTATATCAAGGTACGAGGGATCTGCATGCTTTCCCTTTAAGAAGGCCCCAGACTGATGACCATGGTGCACCTCCTACATTTTCAAGTGATGATAGTTACAAAACTGACTTCCAAGGTAATAGAGGTTCAGGTGCTTCCTCTTCGGGTGGACTTAGGATAGATGATATGCTCCTCCTCCAACAGGTGATGTCCTTTTTAGCACTTTGTTTTATTATGGACCACCCCCACCTCAGTGAATGAAAATGTATTGACCAGTCATGTAAAATAAATAAGAAGTATTTACTTTCGCAACTTGGACTTTTTTTTTCTCTCTCTCTCTTTTTAAATCAAATGTTGGCTTTGTGTAATTAGTGTTGATATACCTCAGGGCTTGGTCTTTTTAAATAATTATATCTATAGCATCATAATCCTAGTTACCATACTAAACTCATGAATTAATTCTGTTTGAATAGGATCATTGCACTTCAGATAGCCACATACACATTACTCAGGTCAAAAGGTATCATTGAGTTCGTATAATGTCTATCTCATATGCATGCTTATTCAAAAAGTAGCCACTAATAGACTCTACCTACCAAAAAGAGATCAATAAGTCTTTAATAGCCTTGAAATGAGATCCACAAGGGACATGGGTTAGATGAAGGCCATTTCCAAATTAGAGTTGATGTAATATTATTAACAACTTCGCACTAGAAATTTTTTGTTGGAATGGTGGGCACTAAGAGCAATCTTAAACTTTAGGCATTTTAAGCTATGGATCATAGCTTCATTTTTTTTATAACTTCTTAAGAGAAATCTAAATCTAATTTAGGGTGATCATCGTCTTTTATTTTGTGATTTTGCACAAACTCAGGACCCATTTTTTTTTTTTTTTGTTATAACTCTAAAAAAGTCACCTTGTTTGTAATACCCCTAATTTTGAATATTAAATAAAATAAATTAAATTTGGATAAATTAAATAAATGATTTGAATGGAAAATGAAAGGATTTTAAGTGAAAAAGTAAAATGTATATTTGAAATATATTTGATGGAAATATGACATATACATATACCTAAGATATACATGACATATATATATAGTATAAAGAATAGAATAGTGGATTATTATTATATATATATATATATAAGGATGAAAGAAATGAGAAGAGTCTTATCTTTTCTTCCTTCTTCTTTGGCATGAGTTTGAGAGAAAGAGAGTCTAGAGGAGAGTTCTTCTTCCATACACCAATTTTACAAGGGATTTCAAGGATTCAAGTGAAGATTTAGAGGATTCTTCATCAATTAGTAAGTTCCTTTATCATTTTACAAGTTGCATTGGAATTCTATGGAAGAACATGATATTTGGATTTTTTGGGATTTTGTATTAGCATGTTTTAATGGCTTATTTGAATATGTATGAAGATGTTGTGAGTAGCTAATGATGATTTTTAAGATTGGATTGAAAGAGAAGAGATTTCTTTTCTTTCTTCTTCTTTGAATGTGTTATGGGAGAAAGTGATGATTGATTGAATAAGATGATAGTTATGATATGTTGGAGTTATATAAGTGTTGAATTTATGGGTGAATGATGGATATAAACTAAGATGATGATTTAGGGTGTTGCAGTTTTGAGTTTGGAATGTTTGTGTTCATATGGTTGAGAGTTTGGAATGGAGGATTTTTGCCTAACAATGCCAATGACACAACCATGTCGTTGGGCATGTCAATGGTGCTGATTTTAATGTTGATGGCATTACCATTAACACTGCCATGTCCCTGAGTGTGTCGTAGCTTCTGCAAGGCAAAGTAATTGACACGGCAATGAACACACCAGTGTTGTTGGGCATGTCAAATTTTTTGTGAGGCAAAATGAATGACACGGGCAGTGACACACCCATGCCATTGGACGTGTCAATGCTTCTATGTGTTTGTGTTAGTGACACAATCAGTAAATGCTCGTGTTGTTGGACATGTCACTTGAGAATAACTCTTTTCTTTTTTTTTTCATTTGTAATTCCTATTTAAATAATTTGATGTTGAAAATGCCTTAGAATGTGATATTAAATGGTTGCTTATGATCACATTTGGTATAGGCATTGAGAGAGAGTAGTTTCCCCAACCCTAGTGTTTAAGGGCAACTTGGAAGAGAAGGTTAGAGGAAGTTTTAAAGCTTTATTTTGGAGTGTTTCCTAAGGTACGCACAAACTCATGATAAATAGAATTTGATTGCATTACATTTGGCCTAACACATTTTGGATGTAAAATGTGTTAATACATTAAGTGTTCATGAACATGGTACTAAGACATGTGAATTGCTATGTATGCATTATTATGCATTATGAAAAAGCCATTGTTGGTGGCTAATTTGAATGAAATGTAAACTATGTACAAAATATGAAAATGACCCGAAATGTTTGGGTAATGTGGTTTGTTATGTATTCATTAAAGATATTATGTAAAGCAATTGGTGATGGCTAGATTGTATAAAATGAGACACGTTATGATTATGAGATACATTATGATTATATGATGATGTTGCTATAAATGAGATAAATGAGGCAATGTGCCTAGCTTGATCATGAGAAAATGAGAAAGAGATTGATAATGGAAACATGAAATAATTGTGTGCCTAATATGTTATTCAATTTTCAATATTCTGTGTTTCGCGGCATGCCTATATTTTCCTATGGGGCTAGACGCTTGGCGTCACTGTGAGAATGTTTATGAGGTAAAATGATCGGTCACAAGCCTCAAAAATAAGTCCTTGAAGTTGGGATGGGTGAAAAGATCGGGTCATAAGCCCATGCCTATTTGGACTGTTACATTGATATTTTACCTT
This sequence comes from Garcia nutans, assembly GCA_947685225.1. Taxonomy (NCBI): domain Eukaryota; kingdom Viridiplantae; phylum Streptophyta; class Magnoliopsida; order Malpighiales; family Euphorbiaceae; genus Garcia; species Garcia nutans. The sequence continues at coordinate 36,721,341 of CANTUV010000013.1, forward strand.
CAAGGCTAGAAAAATAGTGTCATTATGGACCAAAATGGTAACTCTGATATTTGAATGATTTATTAGTTATTTTGGGCACATGCATGTGTATGTGTTGGTGTGAATTATCAAGTGATGAAGGCATATATACAAAAGTGGTCTTGAATATCATGTGATGACATAGCATATGAACATTATGCATTGTCATTGTATTTAAATTTTATTATTATCAAAGTTTGTATCACTAGGCTTCGGCTTAGCATGATTGTAACTCATTGCGTAGGTGACAAGTGTAATTCGGTAGAGCTAGAGAGTTTTACTAGACCTGATTAAGTCTACGCTTTTGTTGGTTAAGCTTGAAGCGTAATGCTACATCAAGAACAGAGCCACTTTGCCAGCATGCATAAATCTTATATTAAAGTATATTTTAATATTATGCTTTGAGTGTAAGTATATACTGTAAATTATAAAGAGTGTTTTAAATAATGGAGTAATGTGAGGTATCATGTATTCTAATACATATACATATATATATATATCTGTATATATACAAATATTTTGAGTAATAAGGGAATATGAAAGTTTTTATTAAACCGGATTGTGATAGTTTTATACCGTATATGCATATCTTACATACTGGGAGTGTGTATTATACATTTATAGGGTATAAATGTGTTACATTTATTTTGGTATCAGAGCCTAGGTTTGAGGTTCTCAACCTAGGTGGGTTGTGAGAGAAAGGAAATAGGGATTTTTAAATATGGTTTTCAATTATGATACATACATTGGCATTAGAAGTTTTTGATCTTTGATGTGATAATTTCTATTGTGTTTACAGATATATGTTGTTATGGCATCTCAGACGCATCAGTCTGAAGAGGGTAGTGCAAAGAGTGTGGCTCCTGGTGAGAGTAGAGATGGAGCTAGAGTTTAGATTACTAGAGAGGCACCTGCTCCTATGCCTGAGTGACCAACAGTTGATGAGATTTTGCCAGGTTGGGTACAACATATGGTGGAGCTGTTGACGCAAGCTCCAGTTCAACAGTTGTCGCCACCACAGTCGCAGCCGCAGTTGTCAATGAGAAAATATGATAAGTTGAGGAAGTTTGGAGCTAAGGAATTTGTTGGTACTACATACCCTGTTGAAGCAGAGCAGTGATTAGACAGGGTCCAGAGAGTGTTCATCAAGTTGTAGGCTACTCCAGAGGAGAAGTTTGATTATGCCATATCTTTGCTGCAGAGGGATGCATATGATTGGTGGAAGATGGTTCAACATGCTCTAGATGATCCACTAGTCCTGACCTATTACGATTTCCGGTGAGAATTTGAGTAGAAGTATACTCTGAGGGAGTATAACGATGCAAAGAAGATAGAGTTCCTCAGTTTTAGGCAGGATACTAGGATAGTGTCGGAGTATGAGATAGAGTTTACTCAGCTAAGTCAGTATGCTGGTGGGATCATTTCTGATGAGATTGACTAGTGTCGGAGGTTTGAGAAGGGGCTGACACCCTCTATTATGTGCATTGTAGCAGGCTCCCAGTACTAGGATTTTCTTAGTTGGTTGCAGCTACCAGGAGTGTTGAGAGAGCACAGGGTCTTGCAGCAGCTGCTAGGGTTGAGGAGACCAGAGCTAGGAGACCCCATAGTGAGGCAGGGTCTTCATCAATAAAGAGAGATTGAGGGGGATATTTTCAAAGATTCAGTAGAAGCCAGGGGCAGCCTGGTAGGTTAGTACAGTAGCAGAGATAGAGACAGAGACTTGCAGTTTTAGTGGCTAGTGGTTCGACCCCAGTGACTCAGAGATCTGCTCCACCTACCTATGTTCATTGTGGTAAAGTATATGGAGGTGTTTGCTGTAGTATAGGTGGACCAGCAGTATGTTGTAGATGTGGATCACCAGATCATTTTATTAGAAATTATCCAGAGCTACCAGATGATAGACAGACAAATGCTACAGCTTTCTCGACCCAGTGTTAGAGGGAGTCATGGTAGCAGAGGTTTTAGTAGGGGTGGTAGATATGGGTCTGGTCAGAGGGGGGATTCTACAGCCGAAGATAGACTAGATGAGGCAATGCAATCACAGCGGGTCTATGTGATGCAGAAGCAACGAATGCTTCATATGTGATTGCTGGTACTTTTTCTTTTTTTGGTACTTCAGTTCTTGCATTAATAGACCTTGGGTTGACTCATTCATAAATTAGTGCATCCATCTTGCCTGTGAGTGATTTGCATTCAGAGTCCCTAGGATTTGATGTTTTGGTGACAAATCCTTTAGGGCATAGTGTTATGGTTAGCAGGGTGCACCGAGATAGTCCAACTATTGTTCAAGATGAGACATTTCTCAGTGACTTGATTGAGATGCCTTTTCAGGGAGTATGATTTGATTTTGGGCATGCATTGGTTATCCAGGCATGGGGCTGTGGTAGATTGTCAGCAAAAACGTGTTACTTTGAGAACATGTGATGGTAGTTATGTGGTGGTATCTAGTGAGCATAGACATCTTTTGTCCATGTTTATTTCAGTTGTTTCAGCTAGGAGAATGATCCGGAGGGATGTGAAGCATATCTTGCTCACGTGGTAGATAATAAAGTAGTGGAATCCCAGCATGATAGTATACCCACAGTTGCCGAGTTTTCAGATGTTTTTCCTGAGGAGTTACTAGGAATACCCCTCTGAGAGAGAGATTGAGTTTGGTATCGATTTATTTCTTGGTACCACTCCCATCTCTATTACTCATTATCATATGGCACCTGCTGAGTTGAGAGAGTTAAAGGTGCAGTTGTAAGGGTTGCTGGATAAAGGGTTTATTCGACCTAGTGTGTCCCCGTGAGGAGCTCCTGTGTTGTTTGCGAAGAAGAAGGATGGTACTTTGAGATTGTGTATTGATTATCGGCAGTTGAATAAACTGACCATCAAGAATAAATATCCATTACCTTCGATAGGTGATCTTTTTAATCAATTGAAGGGAGCATCAATATTCTCTAAGATTGATCTGAGATCGGGGTACCATCAGTTGAGCGTCAAAGATGTGGATGTACATAAGATAGCTTTCCACATGAGGTATGGGCATTATTCTGGTGATGCCCTTTGGATTGAAGAATGCACCAGCAACATTTATGGATTTGATGAACAGGGTATTCATACCCTATCTAGATCAGTTTGTGGTAGTCATTATTGATGATATTCTGGTGTATTCATGCAATAAGGAGGATCATGATAGGCATTTGCTGATTGTATTGCAGACTCTGAGAGAGAAGCAGTTGTATGCTAAACTATCTAAATGTGAGTTTTGGCTTGATTAGGTAACATTTCTTGATCATGTGGTATCAGCAGACGGTATTAGAGTTGATTCGAGTAAAGTTGAGGCTATTTTGAATTAGAATATACCTAAGATTGGGACAAAGGTTAGAAGTTTTTTTGGGTTTACAAGGCTATTATCACCGATTTGTGAAGGGTTTTTCTATAATAGCTACTCCACTCACTAGATTACTTCAGAAGGGAGTTAGATTTGTGTGGACAGATCAGTGTCAGGTGTGTTTTGAGCAGCTGAGGGAGATGTTAACTCAGGCATCTATTCTTACTCTGCCTGTGGAAGGTAAAACTTATGTGATTTATGGTGATGCTTCATGTAGTGGTTTATGTTGTGTTCTGATGCAGGAAGGTAGAGTCATTGCTTGTGCCTCTCGATAGTTGAAGTCACATGAGCTAAATTGCCCGACTCATGATTTAGAGTTAGCAGCCAAAGTTTTTTCATTGAAGATTTGGCAACATTACTTGTATAGGGAGAAGTTTTTCATTTATACTGACCATAAAAGTTTGAAGCATTTGGGTGTTCAAAAAGAGTTGAATCTTCAATAGAGATGGTGGTTAGAGTTAATTAAAGATTATGATTGTTTGATTGATTATCATCCCGACAAGGCAAATGTTATTGAGGATGCCTTGAGTCGGAAGTCTTTGGCAAGTTTAACTCCTTTTTTGCTCTTGTTGCTTGTTGAATTGAGAGTGTTGCATGTCAGATTTGAGTCTTGTGATGATGGTGCTTTGATGGCTCAGTTGCAATTAAGGCCAGTGTTGTTGGATCAGATTAGGGAAGCTCAGTTGGTAGATGAGAAAATCCATATGATTGTATTGGATTGCCAAAAGGGGGAGAGTTGAGACTTTCATGTGAGAAATGGTAGCAGTCTGTGGTTCAGAGATAGGTTATGTATTCCTAATGATGCAAGACTAAAGAGGGTGATTTTAGAGGAATCACATCAGTCAATTTATGTTATGCACCCTAGGAGTACCAAGATGTATCAGGATTTGAAACAACATTATTGGTGGTCAGGTATGAAGAGGGACATAGCAAAGTTTATTTCCAGATGTCTCACTTGTCAGAGAGTGAAAACTGAGCACTAAGTTCCTTCAGGGCTGCTTCAGTCTTTGTCAGTACCAGAATAGAATTGGGAATGAGTAACAATGGATTTTGTGACTGCACTGCCTTTGACCCAATAGAGATATGATGCAATTTGGGTGATAGTTAATCGGATGATGAAGATAGCTCATTTTCTTCCAATTCGGATGGATTACTCACTTGAGAGGTTAGCTGAGTTGTATATCAATGAAATAGTGAGGTTGCATGGGGTCCTAGTTTCTTTAGTGTCAGACCGAGATCACCGATTAACATCGAGATTTTGGAGGAGTTTGCAAAATGTATTGGGTTCTCGATTGCATTTTAGTACTGCTTCCCATCCCGAGATAGATGGGCAGTTAGAAAGAGTGATACAGATTTTAGAGGATATGTTAAGGAGTTGTATCATTGATTTCAAGGAAAGTTGGGATAGATTCTTGCCACATATTGAGTTTGCATATAATAACAGTCATCACTCAAGTATTGGGATGGTGCGTTATGAGGCCTTGTATGGCAGAAGGTACAGGACACCATTGTGTTGGGATAAGGTTGGAGAAGGTAAATCGGTCGGCCCGATTTGATTAAGAAAACAAAAGAGAAAGTAAAGGTGAAAGTAGCCTAAGACCGACATAAATCCTATTCAGATTTAAAAAGAAGAGACATAGAGTTTGGTGTGAGAGATAAAGTGTTTTTGAAGGCGTCTTCTTGGAAGAAAATTTTGAGATTTGGCCGCAAAGGGAAGTTGAGTCCTCATTTTATCAGACCATATGAGATTCTAGAGAGAATTGGTCCAGTGGCTTACAGGCTAGCTTTGCCACCTAAGTTGGATCAAATTCATAATGTCTTCCATAATGTCTCTATGCTTCGGAGGTACAAGTTAGACCCATTTCATATTTGGTCAGTGGAATCTATTGAGGTGAGTTCAGATCTGACTTATAAGGAAGAACCAGTAGCGATCTTGGAATGAGAAGTAAAAGAATTGAGAAATAAGAAAGTGCCACTTATGAATGTTCTTTGGAGGAATCATGCCACTGAGGAGGCAACATGAGAAAGTGAACAAACGATGCGGAGTCAATATCCTCAGTGTTTCCAGAGTTGATAGCATATAATTTCGTGGACGAAATTTTCTAAAAGGGGAGAGAATTGTAATACCCCTAATTTTTGAATATTAAATAAATTAAATTAAATTTGGATAAATTAAATAAATGATTTGAATGGAAAATGAAAGGATTTTAAGTGAAAAAGTAAAATGTATATTTGAAATATATTTGATGAAAATATGACATATACATATACCTAAGATATACATTACATATATATAGTATAAAGAATTGAATAGTGTATTATTATAATTGTATATATAGAGATAAGGATGAAGAGAAGAGAAGAGTCTTTTCTTTTCTTCCTTCTTCTTTAGCGTGACTTTGAGAGAAAGAGAGTCTAGAGGAGACTTCTTATTCCATACACCAATTTTACAAGGGATTTCAAGGATTCAAGTGAGGATTTAGAGGATTCTTCATCAATTGGTAAGTTCATTTATCATGTTACAAGTTTCTTTAGAATTCTATGGAAGACCATGATATTTGGATTTTTGGGGATTTTGTATTAGCATGTTTTAATGGCTTATTTGAATATGTATGAAGATTTTGTGAGTAGCTAATGATGATTTTTAAGATTGGATTGAAAGAAAAGAGATTTCTTTTCTTTCTTATTCTTTGAATGTGTTATGAGAGAAAGTGATGATTGATTGAATAAGATGATAGTTGTGATATGTTGGAGTTATATAAGTGTTGAATTTATGGGTGAATTTTGGATATAAACTAGATGATGATTAAGGGTGTTGTAATGTTGAGTTTGGAATGTTTGTGTTCATATGGTTGAGAGTTTAGAATGCAGGATTTTAGTCTGACACGGCCAGTGACACGGCCATTAACACTGCCATGTCCCTGAGCATGTTGTAGCTTTTATAAGGCAAAGTAATTGACATTGCCATAAACACGCTCGTGTTGTTTGGTGTGTCAAAGTTTCTCTAAGGCTGAATGAATGACATGGGCAATGATACGCCCTTGTTATTTGACGTGTCAAAGCTTCTGTGTGTTTGTATTAGTGACACTGTCAGTAACAGGCCCGTGTTGTTGGACATGTCACTTGAGAATAACTCTTTTCTTTATTTTTCATTTGTAATTCTGATTTAAATTATTTGATGTTGAGAATGCCTTAGAATGTGATATTAAATTGTTGTTTATGATCACATTTCGTATAGGCATTGAGAAAGAGTAGTTTACCCAGCCCTAGTGCTGAAGGGCAACTTGGAAGAGAAGGTTAGAGGAAGTTTTAAAGCTTATTTTGGAGTATTTCCTAAGGTATGTACAAACTCTTGATAAATGGAATGTGATTTCATTACATTTGGCCTAACACATTTTGGGTGAAAAATGTGTTAAGCTACTTGGTACAATAAGTATTCATGAACATAGTACTAAGACATGTGAATTGTTATGTATGCATTATTATGCATTGTGAAAAGCCATTGTTAATGGGAAAATTGAATGAATTGTGAACTATGTACAAAATATGAAAATGACCCAAAATGTTTGGGTAATGTGGTTTGTTGTGTATACATTAAAGATTTTTGTAAAGTCATTGGTGATGGCTAGATTGTATAAAATGAGATACATTATGATTATGAGATACATTATGATTACATAATGATGTTGATATAAATGAGAGAAATGAGGCAATGTTCCTAGATTGATCATGAGAAAATGAGAAAGAGATTGATAATGGAAATATGAAATAATTGTGTGCCTATTATGTTATTCAATTTTCAGAGTTTTGTGTTTGGCGGCATGCCTATATTTACCAACGGGGCTAGACACTTGGCATCACTATGAGATGAGGTGAAAAGATTGAGTCGTAAGCCTCAGAAACAAGTCCTTGAAGCTAGGCTGGGTGAAAAGAGCAGGTAGTAAGCCCATGCCTAGTTTGACTGTTACATTGATATTTTACCTTCGGTGCTTGACACATGATGTCATTATGGACCAAAATGGTAACTCTGAGATTTGAATGATGCATTAGTTGTTTTAGGCTCATGCTTGTGTATGTGTTTGTGTGAATTATCAAGTGATGAAGCATATATCCAAAAGTGTTCTTGAATATCATGTGATGACATAGCATATGAACATTCTGCATTGGCATTGTATTTGAATTTTAGTATTATCAAAGTTTGTACCACTAGACTTTGGATTAGCGCTATTGTAACTCGTCACACAAGTGATAGGGATGATTCGATAGAGTCAGAGAGTTCTACTAGACCAGATCGGGTCTAGGCTTTTGTTGGTTGAGCTTAAAGTGTATTGCAACATCAAGAACAGAGCCATTTTGCCGACATGTATAAATCTTATATTAAAGTATATTTTAATATTATTTTTGAGTGTATGTAAGTATATACTATAAATTATAAAGAGTGTTTTAAATAATGGAGTAATGTGAGGCATCATGTATTCTGATACATATATATATCTATATAAATACAAATGTTTTGAGTAATAAGGGAATATGGAAGTTTTTATTAAACCAGATTCTGACATTTTTATACCGTATATGTGTATCTTACATGCTGGGATTGTGTATATTATACGTTTATAGGGTATAAGGGTGTTACATTGTTTATGTTATCCTATGCCCTTGATTATGAGGTAGCATGAATTTGCCTTAATGAGGATGGATGACTTTGTTGCCCCGATGCCACCTCAAAGATGAAATAGATCTAAGAAGTTATGTCTGGTTTGGATAAAATTTTAATTGTCCTTATGGTATCGACTAAGCATCTTTTCCATGATTTTCTTATTCCTTAATCTTAGTGATCATCAGACTTGTCATAAGTTTTACATCAACATAGGGTAGGTTATCGAGCTTATAAGCCAATAAAAAGCAAGTTAAAATCTTATGAAGGCTCAACGGGACAATCTATGTTCAATGATAACAAGGTGGATTTCAGTTGTTGGGTTATCAAACAATGCCTAGATCATTTCTCCTTTAAATAAATGGAGTTCAATTTTGCCTCATATGTTTATCAAAGTATGTTCTAAGATTGACTAGAATCTAGATACGGGTAATTATGCAGGAGCCCTCTCTATGTAAGCATACATTGTTCCATTCTATAGAATAATTCCCTCACTTAGTAAAGCCATTCCGATCATGTTGCATAGATACCCTAATTTATGAATATCAAGGTAGACTCATCATTGGTTGAACACTATAATGCCAAAAGCCAATAAAATTATAAATTCAACAAAAGTGATTTATTCAAATAATTTTAAATTGAAAAATATAATTGTTACAATAAAATACCAAAGAAAATGAAATAAAATGACCAACATTTAAGTTAAAAAGGGGGGAATTTGTTGAATGAAATTTCTCCTTACTTCACATCTTCAACACTCCCATCTTGAAAGGATGATAAGATATAATCTTCCTCCAATCCTCCCCCCACCATGAAGGTTGATGGTGGTGGCACTCTGTTGAACCTAGGCAAATGATTGTCCTTTGTGCTGGGCTTATCAGGTTCATGTAACTTTCCACTATCAATTAAATTCGGGATCTCATATCTTAACCTCAAACACTTATCCGTCTCATGCCCTTGCATTTGATGGAATTGGCAAAATATCTTAGCATCAAAGTTAGGTGGAAGAGCATTAGGCAAATGACGAGGTGTCAAGGGTTGTAACAATCCCTTCTTTTGTAGCTTATTGAGAACCCAAGACACCAACTTTCCCAATTCTAAAAACTGCCTCCTTCTTCCTTGACTAGTTACGTTAACAACAACTTCCTTTTGTGTGCTATGATTACCAGACTAATAGTTCCCTTTCTCATTCCTTCTTGCCGAAAAATAGTTATTCTCTCTTTCCCGCTCTTCAATTTGCAAACCACCTTGTAGAAGGTCTTTGAAATCCCAGATGAGTGTATGAGACATCCTTTCATGAAGATTAGGCAACACCGCTCACACAATAATCATAATCTTATCCGATTTGTTGGGTCTCTTATTGAGCAATGCAGCCTTATTTCTCTGTTGTGCTCAACTAACTACTACTACAAAGCTACACTCGCAAGTATACGAGGTAATTGTAGCAACAGTGATCGCCCCAATGTTGTCTCACAAGAAAGGAATTATTTTAGAATAGTTTGACTAACAAATAAATTGAAATTGAGTGAGTGTTGTTGAATTGGTGAGTTGTAATTAAAATTTGAAAGTAAAAATGAGTAGTAGTGCATAAGATTAATTTAATGCTAGGAATGGCGCCTAGGGTTGTAGATCAATTTAATTAAATCTTGATTCTCAAATTATCCATTAATATGACCTTGTATTTTAATTTGTTCATTGAGTTTAATTAGTAATTACCAATTCTTAAGTTTTCACATTCATGAATTAATAGTAACCAATTGTTTTGAAATTGCAAATTAAATAAACCTTATAACCTATATTTCTAATTCATTCTTAGGGTGGTTGATTACAAAGTTCTGATATCGAATTTCACCTCGCGGTCCATCATTCAATATAAACAATTAATAGGTCGCCAATATATCAAACTAACTTAAAGTCCAATGCAATCAACCAATAACAAGGTATACTAATGGAATTATCAAATCAAGTCATTTAATCAAATCTACTACAACCCAAGGTATGAGTAAATTAGATCATCATCAATTTAAAACAAACATCCATCTCAATATTCATCAAATAAAAAATATACATTGTAATATCAATGTTCATAATAAAACAACAACAATCTAAAAATGAATTAAAAGAGAGAATATAAAAAATCCCTTGTAGATGCCAAGATTTGAACTACTTGTCTTCCTCCTAGCTTCCACCTTGATGTATGATGAACAACTTCGAAGCCCTATTCAATCAATGGCTCTCTTCTTGAAGGATGGAATGGTAACTCTCTCAAGCTTACAACTCCAATCAAGCTTTCTTCAACCCCAACCTTCTAAGGAGCTTGCTCACTTAATTTAATTCCCAAACTGGACTAAGTCTTGTATATGAAAGAAATGAAAGATGAATGGAAAATATGAAGATGAAAATAGAATGGTGTCTCTCTTTCAAAACAAGAACCAAACTAAGAACTAGATAGCTCCCCCCAAATAAAACCAAAACGTGTATGTTATTCCATACCTCCACTTCCAATTCCTTTCCATTTTTTAAGACACCAACCATGTCTTGCCAACTCACACACCACTTTTGTCTCCCTCTTTTTCTTTGTTTTATATTTCTTCCCATAAATCCATCCACCTTTTACTCATTTTTAATATTTATTTTTAAAAAGAAAGAGTCTTTTGTCCCCCAATTTTACCTCACTTCATGCAAAATAATTCAAGGGACCATATGAGATACGGCCAAGCCTTTATTAACTTGGCCATGTCACTCATTCTTTTTGGGACATAGCCAAGCCTTGAGGCTATGTCCATAGCTACCCATCTTTCTTCTTCTTTCCCAGGTGTGACACAGCCAATTTACAGGTCGTGCCATGTGACACGGCCAGTGGCTTGGTCGTGTCTTCTACGTGTATTCACCTCTGCCATTCGCTTTTCCATTTGCTTGCTCTTTAGTTTCATCAAGTGGGACATGCCCAAGGCCTTCCCTATGTCATGTGACACGACCAATGGCTTGGCCATATCTTTTGCCAGTGTCTACCTCTGCCCAATTTTTCTGAAGGACACGGCCAAGCCAAGTTGCCTCAGCCCGTGTCACGTGATTGGTTCATGCCTCTTGCCTTGGATGAGGGACACGACTAAGCCATGAAGTGTCTTGGCCGTGTCTTGGCGGTGTTTCATGTTTTTCCACCATTTTGATCCATCAATCCATTCTTTTGCACTTCCATCTAAATCAAACACTTCAAGCAAACTTTAAACTAAAATGAATAGAAAAATTAACTTAAAGCCAATAAAACTAACCAAAACATGTATACATATTTGATCAAAACAACTATCCCACACTTAATCCTTTGCTTTTCCCCAAGAAAAGTTAAAATTAAAACAAACAAAATAAGAAAATTTTGCCAAGTTCAAGAGTTATAAGAATGTATCAAGACTTCCAATTTCTTAAATCCGCAATCAATATCAAACAAAACAAAATAAATACTGATGCAATTCAGCGGTTCTCCATGCATAACCAATGTTTTCCCTCCTTCACCAACTCTTTGAAGTGTTTAATAAGGTAGTATTTACATTCATAACATTCAATGAAAGATTATCACCATAAGCTTGCTTATCATTTAAACTTCCACCACTAAATTCTAATCAATCATCAATCATAAAGTCTTTTATTTGGTTGCAATGGGGGTAAGGTAAGGGCATGACATTTGGGAGTGTGAGTTTATCCACTAAGTTCAAGAGCACTTCAAGAGTGAAGTAAGCATCATAGTATGACCAGCAATCCCAACGTACCTCCTAATCACTAAGCACTAGACATTAAAGAACTTTTTAGGAACTCCACTTATTAAATTTGCAAAGATCATTCCCAAACTCAATTCAACCCTTTCAACAAGAACAACAATTTTTTACTTTTTTACTTTATTATTATTATTATTATTAATTTATTATTATTTATTTTTTCTTTTTTTATAATTTATGATTTGCAACTAAAGAACACAATGGTTTGCAATTTTAAACCCACTAAATTTAACCCCCACACTTATTTAACACAACATTCAATCATTAACTCTCTTCAAATGCTCTTGACTTAATGAAAGGGAAAGAGACAAAATAACATGGTTTAAAGCTAGTAGTGTTGTGAAAAAGAAAGAAAAGGGGAAATGAAATAGGCCCAAAATTGGCAAACTAAGGTTGAATATAAGGTTGGACTTTTTAAGCAAAAATGGTTTCACCTAATTGCCTTAATCATATTGATGCCTAATTGAAATTTTTATATAGTCTTAAAATGCATGTCAAAGTAAGTTCTAAAAATTCATCAATCAAAGATGTTTATACACAATAAAGAATAATAAGTTGATAACAAACATAATAGGCTCAATTCCTCACAAATTTAAAAAGGCAATGCAAGGAATACCCACCAAATCAACAATAAGCACCAATTTTATCCAATTCTCCAATTCATGCTTCAAAAATTAAAAGGTCATCTATCAAAAAACTTATAACAATTGAACTTAAAAAAAAATACTTCGAAACAATATGAAAAGTAAGGCAAAACACTTAACAAAAATGACTAAAACAGCGACTAAAACAAAGACTTAAAAACAACTAAATTATAAAAAATAAAAGCCTGCATTTATGAAAAAAAAACTTAGTACCCCACACTTTAAGATTGACATTATCTTCAATGGAAACTAGGATAATTTAAAAGACGTAAGAGTTAAGGTACAACCTGATTTCCATCATTTTCTTTGCGAGGCAAGTGCTACATTTCATCCACAAAACATTAATTGTTCAAGATTAAAAAGCAATAAATATAAAATAACCAAAAACAAAAAGTTTTAATAACAAACAACAGTAACAAAAAAATAGCAACTAAAATATTCAACAACTGAAAATAAGAAAAATAAGAAGTGTTCTCAAAGGGCAGAAGCTGATATGATCTACAGTGATGGAGGATGTGACGATGAAACTGCTGAAGGGTGGAGGCTAAGAATCTTGGCAAGGTTGTTATTGATTTGTTCCATCTAGAAAAGGACTTCAGCATGATTATGATCTACCTTGCTTTCCAATGCTTCAATCCAAATAATAATCTCCTAATTTTCTAGAGCCAAAGCATCTTCATCCAAACTGAGTGAATCCGAGTAGGACTCCTAATCAACTCGTGGTCACTTTTGCCGGTCCTCTGGTGCAAGTTGCTCATTTGAAGCCATCACATAAGCCCCTCCCCTTTTTGTAACAATGTGCATCTTCTCAAGGATAGCAAGGTCTAATGAATTGCGTCCCTTTTCTAGTCATATGGCAAGCACTCGGGTCAAAACCATCAGCAAGTGCCATAGCTAAGGTGGTCACCAATCCACCTATACAAATTGCGTCCCTTTTTTGATTTGCTACGCTATAAAAAACATCGGCTAACCAATAGCTAGTACTCACAGGTATAGCATTGCTAGCAAAATCTAAGAAAAATAGCTCGCTTAGTTCCACCACACTCGTACTTTCTTTTTATGAAAAAAACCCATATGACATAAATCTGTGTAAATACCTCAAGGTGGAATTTATCAATTTTACTGCCTTAGCCAATTTGGCCATATACATTCCACCCGAGCCTATTGCTTCCCATGTGAATTTTTGCCTAAAACCTTTAGGCGCAAATTTTTCCCCTTCTTGATGGAAACTAAAAATAGCATTCAATTGTTCAATATCAAGAACACATGGTTTTCCAAGCAATTTAAAGCTAAACCTAGTGCAAATCTTCATTTCATTTCTTTCAACCATAAGAGAGGTTAAAAATTCTATGGTAAGTTCTTAGAATTGCAAAGGTTTAAGGAAAACTAATTTCTCCCATCGAAGGCTTTGAACATATCTAGTAAAATTTTCTCTAATTTGGAGAGTATGAAGGAATTCTTCGCTTACAGACCTTGCTGGAAAGAAACTTCATGCTAGAAGAGTCAATCTCTTTGAAGATGATGAAGAGGATGAAGAAGTTTGCATCTTGCTGTGATGGGACACAATTTTTGTTCTAGGCATCTTGATTCTTTGGTAAAGAGTGAAGCTTTGATGGATTTAATTTAGTTTTGATTATAAAATTAAAAGATTTAATGGGTTTAATTGAGTTTTTGGTTAAGAAGAATGGAAGATTTGGTGAAATTTTGATATTTTTAGGGATGGGAAAGGAGGTTTTTGAGAGAGAGATGATAGAAAGAAGGAAGAAAAATGAAGGCTAGGGTATTGAAAATGGATCTGATCGAGTTGGGAATGGCTTGGCTGTGTTTGAGTCTTTAGAAGGACATGGCCAGTTGCTTGGCCATGTCCTATAGGTGTGTCCACCACTGGGTAAAGAAATGGCGACACGGGCTGGGCGGTTTGGTCGTGTTTGGGTGACACAGTTGTAGACCCTTAATTTTTTACCTAATCCAATCCGATATTTTTAAACAGTCCAAAATAATTTTTATGGTATTTTAATATTTATTATTTATTTTAATAATATTTATTTTTAATATTGAAAATTAAAAATAAAAAAATAAAAATGATAAAAAAATCAACAACGGCAAAATCGGCGACGAATTGGCCACGAGCCAATTTGCTCGAAAGCAAGACTTGCGGTAAAACGCGTGCAACCCGCACCAAGCCCGGGCTCTCGCATAGTTTTTTTTTTGAAACCCTATTTTATTTTGTTTTTTATTTTAATTTGGAAAAAAATTTATTTCCTTAACCAATTAGTATTAGGTTTTTATTTTATTTTTAAAAATACCACATTAAAAGACACATAAAAGAGGAGAGGAATTTTATTTTGGCCAAGAGGAAAATTTTGGGATGACACAATTATTGGGGACTTTTGGACTTTTATTTCCTCAAACTTTTTAGCAATTAATTCAATGATTCAATGAACAGAAGCATCAACCAAATAAGAAACAAGCCAAAAATCATCAAACACCATCAAACAAGGCAGTAGTAAACTCTTACTGTCTTGATTTTCTTCCAACCAAGAAGAACAAATTTGGTGCAAGTAAATACTTTGCATCAATGTTTAATTATTGGTGGAGCCAACAAACGACAGTAAATTCTAAACATATTTAATATAACCTATTCAGTATCTGTTTTAATTACAGTAAATCTTAATTTTCTACATCTTAAAACCCTATTTTCTAAATCTAAAAATCTAAAATCTTAATTTTCAACACCAAAACCTACAACCCTAAAAGCCAGTTTTCAAAATCTTTCGGGGCGTGGCCCCGAACCTCATAAGGGGCGCTGCCACCTTGACCCTTGCCCTCTAACCAGCTAGCGGGACCACCGTATGGGCTTGTTGAAGGGGTCAATATTTATTTGTGTATTACAAGCCTTTGTGTTTAACTCCCTTTATTTAAAAACCCTAATTTTGTTATTAAAATTCTAAAACCCTAAATTTATACATTTATTACTTTATTTAATTTTAAATTTGATTATGTAGTTTATTATATGTTTTGATGATTGATTTATTTAATTTCAATATTTGAATACACAAGAGCAATACACAACGCCAACTCCTCTTCCAAGAATCCTCAACACTTGGATTAGGGCAACTCAACCTCTTTAAAAACCTAATCCAAAAGGAATAAGATACACTTACTTAAAGATACACATGAATCTTCAATACAATTATTCACTTATTAGTCTCATACTAGACCCTTAGATCATAATTTACAAACCAACATCTCTCTCTAGGACCCCATGGTCGTGGCCTTCCAACCCCCACGGGCGTGGCATAGCAAACAATTCTGCCCAATCTTTCTAAAATCCCCACGGTCGTGGCATCGCAAATGAATCTGTCTCCCTTGCTCAACACCCCCACGGCCATGGCTTCCAATGGCCACGATCGTGGCAGCCAAGGGCCACGGGCGTGGCATCCAAAATGCCTCTGTTTCCGGACCAAATTCATGTATTCTATGTTTTTAACTTCCTTAAACACAAACATACATCAATCATAAATCAATTACTCAATTCTCCAACTCATTTATATTAAACCCTTATTAAACAATTTCAATAATCCATCATCATCCTCACAAATAACTATATTATCATCATCTAAATACCAATTTAACATATCTATAAACTTCAATCTTTCACTAACATCATTTTCACACCCTAACCAAACCAAATATAAACACAATATATAGAAATCAACTCAAAGAAATGAACACTTACTTGAATATTTTGCCAAATCTTCAATCTCCACCTTCAATTCTCTTAAAGCCCTTAAGAATTTGGTGTGAAAATAAATTAAAATCACATCTCTCTCTCTCTCTCTCTCTCTCTCTCTCTCTCTCTCTCTCTCTCTCTCTCTCTCTCTCGTTCAAGAAGAAGAAGAAGAAAGGAAGAAAGAAAATCCTCTTTCTTTTTCCATACTTATCATATATATATATAATAATAATATAATTAAATATTTTCTAAAAATCCTCCACCACCACTTTGTCCATCCTTTGACTTTCTTGTCTTCTTTTTCTTTTATTGTTATTATTATTATTATTATTATTATTATTATTATTTAATTATATAAACTTACTTTTCCTACACCACTTTATACATTATGTATATGTGATGTATATGTTGGTATATGTATATCTCTTATATATTGCTTTTATATTTCCCATTTATTTTTTCAAATACCATATATACACATCATCCTTCATATTCCTCTATCTCTTATAATATTTTCCTTACATATTTTACCAACATATCTTCTTACTACTACTATTCCAATGTACACCAAAAATCGGATATTAAATTAATTCATTTCTCTTCTTTTGACTTTCATTAGTTTAACTTATACATATATTTCCATAGATACAACATATACACTCTCTTCACTTTTTTTCTCTTTCCATTAAACATACACATTAAATCCAAATACCATAATAATTCCAAAACTTTTAGGGTATACTTTGGGATATTACACTAGCTGAGACCATGAAGAACCAACTAGTTGCAATTTTAGGAAACAATGCCGAAGCATCTGCTAGCACCAAGAAGACAAAGGACAATGGGAAGGCTAAAATTGGTGAAGTAGCTTTTGATGATGATAAGGTGGTCATTGATGATGATAATTGGGCTTAATACTACCAAGATCCTCAAGACAAGAAGAAAGAACCGAAGATTGTTGAATGATCAACTATGGAGAAGACCAAAACTTCTAATGTTGAAAAGATGATTGTTGATTTAGAAAAGAAATTTTAGAAGAAATTGAAAACCGAAGAGATGTCCGAGATCGACAAATTGTTTGAGCTAGATGAAGAAGTTCCGTACAAGTTCATGATGCCATCTTTTGCGAAGTACGATGGTACTGGAAATCCTCATCTCCATGTGAAGCAGTATATCACTGATATGCAGTCTACCCGAGCTACTAAGGCTCAAACTCTAAGGTACTTCATGCTCTCATTGGACCCTGTTATCCAAAATTGGTTCAACACCTTAGAGGAAAGTACTAAAAAAGATTGGGATCTGCTATACAAGGCTTTCATTCAGCAATATGGGTATAATGTCGAGATGGAAGTTACCTTTATGGAAGTTGAGTTCATTAGGCAAAGGCCAAATGAGAATTTTGTCGATTATGTGAAGAGATGGAGAAACAAGGCCGCTTTGCTTAAGAAAAGGCCCGATGAATCTGATCAAATAAGAATGATCGTGAGAGGTGTCTTACCCAATCTCCGTGAAAGGATGTCTCACACCCTTATAAGGGATTTCAAAGATCTTCTCCAAGCTGGTCTACAAATTGAAAAGCGAAAAAGGGAGAAAACCAGTCCGAAAATCAAAGCACGTAAAAAGAAGTTGATGTCAATACAATTGGTCAAGCAAATAGAAGGCAGTTTTCAGATCTGGGGAAGCCTCTGTCTTGGGTCTTCAACAAGCTACAAAAGAAAGGACTATTACAGCCATTGACTCATCGACCTTTGTCGAATCCTTTACCCCCAAAATTTAATACTAAAGCCTTTTGTGAGTTTCATCAAACACAAGGACATGAGACAGACAAATGCTTGCGATTAAAACATGAGATCCAAAATTTAATTGACAGTGGTAAGCTGCCTGAGCATGATAAGACCAGTACAAAAGACAATCCTTTGCCTAAGTTTGGAAGAGAACCTCCATCGGCAACCTTCATGGTGAGAAAACGATTAAAAGAAGATTTTGTTTTATCATCCTTTCAAGATGGGGATATTGAAGATGTGAAGGGAAAAGAAGCTTAAACTCAACAAACTTTCCTTAGCTTGAATGTTGCTTTTCAATTTTACTTGCTTTAATATTTAGTTAGAACAATTATGTTTTTCAAGTTTGTTTGAATAAATTACTTTCATCAAAATTTTGTTGGTCTTTATTCATTTTGGTACTCAACCAATGAGGAATCTAGCTTGATAATTCATGAATTAATATATTTATGCATCATGACTCGAATGACTTTACTAGATAAGGGAATTGCTCTATAGCATTGAGTTGTGTATGCTTACTTAGAGAGGGCTCCTGCATAATTAACTTTGCCTGGGTCCTAGTCAGTCTTAGAACATGCTTTGACAAACTTTCGAGGAAAAATTGAACTCTGCTTATTTAAGAGAGAAATGATCTAGGCATTGTTTGGTTAGCTAACAACTAGTATCCACCCATTAAATATCAATCTCTAGTTATCCCTTTGAGCCTTCATAAAATTTTAGCTTTGTTTTCATTGGCTTAAAAACCCTAATAACCTACCCTGAGCTGGTATGATACTTTTGACAAGTCTTATGATCACTAAGATAAAGAGGTAAGAAGATCAAAGAAAGCAATGATTAGTCAAGATCATGAGGATAGTTGAAGTTCTCAAGACCGTAAAGATAGTTGAAGTTCTCAAGACCATAAGGATAGTTGATGTTCTCAAAACCATAAGGGTAGTTGAAGTTTCCTTAATATCTCTAATATATCAAGACAACATCAACATCAGAGTAACAAATGATTTATCCCTGTTAAAAAAGATTTATGTTACTCCTCTCATCCATTATTGGAAGCCCAAGTTGGTACAAACAAGACAACTCTATTTGAGCTAGAACAAAAAAAAAGAAGAAAAAAAGGACAAAAGAAAAAAAGAAAAAAAATGAAAAAATGACAAAAAGAAAAGAAAAGAGAAAAAAAGGGTAAAACCTAAAAAAGCAGTTCAGAAAGCCAACTGAGTTCTCTTTTACCTAAGACAACAAAAGGCTTCCATTTGGTTTATAAGGACGGATTGACTTGAATTGGTCCAACCCAACCAAAGATTCGATCAAAATCAAAGGAAAAGGAGAAAGACCATTCAGTTCTTGAAAGTTCTGTACTTGACAGTCATACAAGGAAGAAGGAGAAAATGATAAAATGCTCAAAGAAAGGGAAGACTAAGGAAAATAAAGAGAAAGAAAAGGGAAGAATAAGAAAAATTTAAAAAGAAAGAAAAGGGAGAAGAAGAAAAGAAATGAATTTGGGTACCAAACTTTTTGCAAGGGCAAAGATTGTCCTAATCAAGATCCAGATTAATGCCAAAAAGATAGAAGGAATTTGGAGTCTAGCAAGATTGCTCCCAACTGTCTAAAGTTCCAACAAGAAATTTGTAGTGTGAGGGTTTGTCCATTGTGTCACATCAGCTCCTATCTCAAAATGGCCTTAATTTAACCCATGTCCCTCACAGACCCCATTTCAAGCATATTAAAGACCTGTTGATCTCTCTTGATAGGTAGAATCTATTAGTGGAGATAGTTTGGATAAGCATGCATATGAGATAGACAGTATTTAAACTCAAATGAGACCTTTGGCCGAGTAATGTGTATGTGCCTATCTGAAGAGCAACAATTCATACTTAAATAGAAATGATTCCCGAGTTTAGTACGGTAACTAGGGTTGTCATGTTATAGATATGTTAATTTGGAAAAATCAAGTCCTCAGGTATATTGACATTGATTTGGCAAAGCCAACATTTGATTTCAAAATTAAAATTCAAAAATTCAAAAAAAAAAATTTAAAAATGTTTTGTCATGCAAAGCCTTCAAGTTAAGGGAAGTATGTTGAACCTCCAAAGGACACATTGGGCAAAGGAAATGATTCTTGGCAAGGTCATGAAGAAGCTATCAGCTGACATGCTGAAACATAGTTCGAAATAGATGAATCCTTAACTCTGCTGCTTAGAGTCTCCACCACTCATGTTTTCAACATCTTGAAGATAAAAGCCACAAATGCCAAGCTTTCGATCATTCCAATGCAAGACTTGAACAAGCGTCAAAAAGGAACTAATGAGAACACTTCTAATGATCACCTCGGTCTGTGAGTCGATAGGGACGACTGTAAGTATTATTTATGCATATCATGCATACATGAGCATATCACATCACACTTTCTTGTCTTGTATTGTCTATTCCTTTTCAAAATGAACAGAAAATACCTTGCGAAGTAAAGAATCAAAAGAAGATATTGAATCAAGGGGCATGGAAAGCCTATTTCCTTGTGGAAGCTTTGGTCATTTTACAAAGAGAAGAAATACGTGCTTGTGCAAAGAACTATACGGCAAAAACATCGTCAAATCTTGCATGGAAAAAATCTTTGGTTTGAGCCTACACAGGGGGCAAAGTTTTTCCTTTTCAATTTTTTAAGTCTATATACCAAAAATTTTTCAAACTCACTTGCAAATATATTGCCACGTAGGGGGCAAAGAGAAGATATGAAGGCTACCTAAAAAGACCGATTTTTTTCGTTCATGTTTAATTAATGAACAAGAAAAACAATTCTCAAAAGAATAAAAAATCATCAAAAGAAAAAATTAGAATGAAAATGCAAAAGACAAAAGGTCAGTCCAGCTAAAAGGGTTGAACCAATGGTAAAGACCCGATTTTCAATGGATAAAGATCCATGTTTCGAGGATAAAGACCCGATTTCCAATGGATAAAGATCCATGTTTCAAGGGTAAAGACCCGATTTCCAATGGATAAAGATCCATGTTTCAAGGGTAAAGACCCAATTTCCAATGGATAAAGATCCATGTTTCAAGGGTAAAAATCCAATTTTCAATGGATAAAGATCCATGTTTCAAGGGTAAATACCCGATTTCCAATGGATAAAGATCCATGTTTCAAGGGTAAAGACCCTATTTCAAATGAATAAAGATCCATATTTCAAAGGGTAAAGACCTAAAGTCCGAAGGATAAAGATCCTTGTTTCAAGGGTAAAGACCTGATTTCAAATGGATAAAGATCCATATTTCAAGGGTAAATACCCGATTTCCAATGGATAAAAGATCCATGTTTCATGGGTAAAGGCCCAATCTCCAATGGATAAAGATCCATGGTCCTAGGTTAAAGACCTAATTTCTAATAGATAAAGATCTATTTTTGGTAGGTAAAGACCTACAATTCATAAAAATGGAACAACCAGTTATGCCAGAATTCTCAACTGATAAAAGGTCAGTCAAATCAAACCAATCTCGGGTCCAAGTACCCAAATTCAATCAAATCTTAGGTCCAAGTACCCAACCTCGGGTCCAAGTACCCAAATCAAATTCAATCTCGGGTCGACGTACCTAGTCTCGGGTCTAAGTACCCAAAACAAATCAATCTCGGGTCTAAGTATCCAAATTCAATCCAATCTCGAGTCCAAGTACCCAAATCAAGTTCAGCCTTGGGTCCAAGTACTCAAAACAATTTTAAATCGCCATCTCAAAAATTAAGTCTTATTGTTTTTCACTCTCTTTCACTAAAGTTTCAGATCATTCAAGCAGAGGGCAAACTGTAGAAGCTTAATTTTTTACCCATTCAAATCCGATAGTCTAAAATAATTTTTTTGAGGTATTTTATTTATTTTAATAATATTTTAATTACTAATATTATTTCATAGTTATTTTTAATAAAAATAAAAAATATAAAAAATAAAAAATAAAAAATCGGACCGATAGGCAAGCATGCGCTGCCGCGCGACTCAGCCAGATTCCACTAGCTACGAATTGGGACACCAATTTCGTATCCAGATGCCACTGGCTGCGAATTGGCCCGCTGCGCCCATTTTCGCCAGTTCAATTGCTGCCAGCACAGCCCACAGGCCCGACAACTCGAGCGCTGCCAATTTTTTGTGTTATCTTAATTAAATAATTTTTGCTTTAATATTTAATTTTTATTAATAAAAAATAAAAATAGTAATAATAAATAAAAAATAAAAGAAAAAAAAGAAAGAAGAAGTCCACTGCGCGAAATGGCCAAGCCATCTACGGCAGCTTTTTCGCCAGCGCATTTTTTCCGCAGCAGTTTTTTTTGCCAGCGAAATTTTTTCGACGCAAAATTTTTCGAAACCTAATGCAATTAGGTTTCGGTTTCCTTTTCTTAATGAATAATGTATACCATGAGCAACTAGAATTAATCAAGAATTCTTCTATAAATAAGTACAATTACAACACAAAAAAGATCAATGAGAAATAAGGAAGAAATCGGATAGAAGCTTGGAACAAAATTTATCCAAAACTGAGTAGGAAACGTAGTAAATCAATCCAATTTTTTGAGAGCAGAAAAACAATTCAGGCAATTCAAAGGCAGCAAAGCTTGTCTTTGATTTGGTTCATCCAAGAAGCAATTTTGGTGTAACCTACGAAAGAGGGTTTGAATTCTTAAATTCTTTTTTGTTTTTTCACAGTAGCTTAATTCAACTAGTTTCTTTTAATTCAAAAATCCCAGAACCTTAAATCCCCTTTTCTAAAGTTAAAAACCTTAATTCATTGCTTTGTTTTCCAAAAAGGCTTAAAATTGTTATTTTCACTTCTTCAAAATCTTAAAACCCTAATTGAACATGTTTTTCTTCAAAACCAAAATTTGATTCTGTTTCTTTCAACAAGCCCTAAAAATATCTTTTCTAATTATATAAACGTTGAATCATTTATTTACTTTCATAAAATTATCAATTGCTTTTTTCAAATTCTAAAAAACCTAAGCATTCACCGGAACCCTAATTCTAAAACACTAAACCCTAATGCAACTTCCAAACCTAAAACAGTGAACCCTAACCCCTTTAAAACCTTAAACCCTAATTTTTTTTAAACCCTAATCCTTTAAAACCATAAAAATCATATAAACACAAATGTTTAATTTTACATAATAAGCTTAAAACATAATTCAATGAGTAACCATAGACAATAAATCTAAGTATTTTAAAGTGTTCAAACCCTAGTTTCATGATTTCACCATTCAAACACTAATTTGGTTAATCAAAGAACTTTATCAACCTTTTAAATCATAAAATTTTAATTTATTTTAATTCCTTTAAAAACTCACAGTAGCCTAAATTCCATAAATTCCAAAACCCTAAACACATGAAATAAAGAACCCTAAATGGAAACAGTAGCTATAATTTAGATTTTTATTTGCCTTATTCAATTCTATATTTGATTATGCTTTGATTTATTTTATATGCTTTAATTTATTTAAGTTCAATGCTTGGTTTTTTTAATTTGTCATGGATGGATGTTTACTTTCTATTGATGTTTAATACTTTTGATGAATGATTTATTTATGATGAATGGTTGTTTACTTTTATCAATTTATTTAGATTTTCGAATGTTGTAAGAGGTATGTTTCCACTTGGTGGGTACCTCATTAGTTAAATATCATGTAATTTAAATTGCTTTTCTATTTTAGAACCAATGTAAAGGGCATGTTTCTACCTTTCGGTGGGTGTCCTATTTAGGCATATGATGTAAAGACATGTTTCCATCTTCAGATAGGTGTCCATTTATTTATTTTGCTTGGACCTTGCTTTGATTTTAATATATTGATGTGTTCTTTTAATTATTGTGTGTAATATGGATAATATTATTATATTTAAGAATTTTATAATATTAAGACCTGTAAAAGTGGCCGGTTCCAATGAACCGGGCATTGTGGGGGTGCTGGGCCATTTCTCACCTTCCCCACACGTACCAAACTTTTTGAACCCATTAGGGGGTTGGAATTCCTTAGGAATCGAGTCATCCACTCCTTTCTTTTTCCCGGCCCGTCCGGGTGGCGACTCCATTTTCTCCAGAGTCAGGTCTGTGTTCTCTAAGGCCCCAATCCTAAACAGTGCCGAAGTCGCAAGAACCATTCCACCGGGAGTGGGGCCAAAAATCCCCGCTCACAATGGTGACTCCACTAGGGATAAGAGAAAATGATTCCGTTGGTCTTTATATTATTCTATTATTTCTTATAATTATATTATCCATTGCATCATATTAGATTACATCGTGTGCATGAGTTAGGACGCCCATGTTACCCATGTTATGTTATGTAAGGGATACCATACTTTCACTCAAGATATGGAGATCAAGCATAGCATAACCACTCATAGCTTCGTACCATTTGGTATATACTTGCTATGGGAACCTAAGCCTTTTTACCTAAAGACTAAAACTCATGTAATTGGCCTAGTTACTTTCCTTATGTTTTACCCCAAATGCATGTTGTTTGACTATGGTTAATTTATCTTAGCTTGAATCATGGCTTATTTGGTTTGTTCTTTTTCTAATATGACCTAAGTATATTGTATGCTCAAAATAAATTTTTCTAGAAAATCCAAAAGACCAACGCTATTTTCAAAATATTTCAAGATGGTCTTTGGACATAAAGCTTTTCTAAAAACAAATCAAAAATTCTTTAGCCCATGGCCCAAATACTAAGCCCAAAATCCATTTTTCTAAAATATTTTACAATGGGCTTAGAAACAAAACTATTTTCACCTAACCTTTTCTTACAAAGAGCTTGCAAAAAATATTTAGGTCAATTATGAAATACCAAAAATCAATTGTGGGCCTAGTTTACACTAAGAATAAATTAACCATGGGCTTGGTTTTGGCATGAATCATTAGTTATCTTTTTCAAGTGAGAAATCTATCTATAATAAACCTCTTAATTTAGTTTTAAACCAATATAGTATAAAAGCTACTATAGTTGGTTGAATGGATTAAAACCTAATTAATGGGAATTACTATGAAAGGATTTCCATTTTTGAAAATATAACTATTAGTTGAAACGTCCGAGGGAAATATTCGAAAACAAGATACCCCATGTTGGTATTTTGTTAACCATATACCTAGGAAAAGAGACTCACCATTCGTGTGTGGATGTTATAAGGTTGGAAGGAACGTCCTAATTATCTTTCTTCATTGATTGTGCATACATGCATACATTTGCATCTCATGTCATTAATCCTTTCTGGCTCACAGCCCTGGATTATGATAGTTCAAAAGCTTACAACAATCCGACCTACGCTGAAGACGAGGTATCTAGCAACGACTCAATCACTTATTCATAAAAAAAAATGGATCTCGAACAAATTCAAAGAATTGTGGATGATGCCCTTGATGCCAAAATGGAAGAAATAAAAGAGGCCCTTGCTGTAACACCCCCATACTCTATATAAGTACTATACATATATCGGATATACATACAGTATGTATATAAAGTATAAGAATGTCACTTTTTGTTATAGTTTAAAACTTTTATCGGAGTTCAAAACAATAATACATTTTATTTAAAGAACATTTACAAAATCATTATACTTTCAATGATCTTACTTATATACAATAATCTTGTCTTTATCATAACTTACTTATACATATGAATACATTTCTATCAAAATACAATATATTTAAATTGTACATGTATGCACCACCTTCTAGTTGGTCTCGAAATACTCTTACCCTTCTCGTGGCATAACGAATAGACTTCAGATCAACCATCTGCTCACCTGCGCGATTTACACAACCGCGCTCAGCCCGAAAGCTTAGTAGTACAAATAAATAATATAAACATATTCATATGTTAACTTCATGTATCCTTATTTTCTTATCATGTTTTCCCATTTCAATTACACTTTTCATATATCTCTACTAATCTCATAATTATATACATATACACATATCATTAACACAAACCACAATTCCATAACTAATACTCACAATGTCTACATCCATACACATATTATATGTCATACTATATTTTTAGAATCTCATCTTTCAACGTAGCTTCTCAAGCCATATTTCTTTTCAATAGTTTACTTATGTATTGTAATCATATTATACTTCATAACATTACATATCCTTATTTTATTCAATTAATTCATTATTCATAATTCACCATTCATGAATCACATTTTCAACAAAGACAAGCATGGGTCTCATTATTCATCCATTTCACATTTCATGAATCACATTTAAACAAAGACAAGCATGGGCCCAAAGACTCTAATATGCTATTCAAAGTTCAGAGTTACTGCTTTGGTCCATAATCACAATCATCAAGCCCGTAGGTGATATACACATATATCTATCCATGGATAGTGTAACAGACCCAGTCTTTTGGACCTCAACCCGGATAAACCCGAGGAGATCCTCAACCCGGCAAGACTGTTATTGTTTTTGAGGCTTACAACCCAGTCTTTTCACCCCAAAAACATCATATCATATTTCACATTTCTCAGCTGGAATCGGCTTACGACCCGGTCTTTTCACCTATCCAGCGATTCATAGGCATGCCGCTAAACCCAAAACTCTGAAAATTGAATAACATATTAAGCACACAATCATTTCATTTATTGCTTTATCAATCTCTTTCTCAATTCATTTCTCATTTCATATTTCATAATCAAATAGGCAGCCATGCCCCAATTATTTCATTTACATTATCATAGCCAACCACAATGGCTTCACATCTCATCATATCATCATATCTTTTACATTTCATATTTCATCATATCATCATATCTTTTACATTTCATATTTCATCATATCATCATTAACATATATACATAGCAATTTACATTATTCATATATTTAAACTCTTCAACATACATTCCACATAATTCACATTTTGCACAACATAGCATTATTCATATGCATCAACAATGTAATAGATTACTTAACACATTTACAACCAAATGTGTTAAGATTCAAGGTCATATAAATGCATGCAAATAAGTAGGGTTTGTGCTTACCTCAAGAGCAATACACAACACCAACTCCTCTTCCAAGAATCCTCAACACTTGGATTAGGGCAACTCAACCTCTTCAAAAACCTAATCCAAAAGGAATAACATACACTTACTTAAAGATACACATGAATCTTCAATACAATTATTCACTTATTAGTCTCATACTAGACCCTTAGATCATAATTTACAAACCAACATCTCTCTTTAGGACCCCACGGTCGTGGCCTTCCAACCCCCACGGGCTTGGCATAGTAAACAATTCTGCCCAATCTTTCTAAAATCCCCACGGTTGTGGCCTTCCAACCCCCACGGCCGTGGCATAGCAAATGAATCTGTCTCCCTTGCTCAACACCCCCATGGCCATGGCTTCCAATGGCCACGGTCGTGGCAGCCAATGGCCACGGGCGTGGCATCCAAAATGCCTCTATTTCCGGACCAAATTCATGTATTCTATGTTTTTAACTTCCTTAAACACAAACATACATCAATCATAAATCAATTACTCAATTCTCCAACTCATTTATATTAAACCCTTATTAAACAATTTCAATAATCCATCATCATCCTCACAAATAACTATATTATCATCATCTAAATACCAATTTAACATATCTATAAACTTTAATCATTCACTAACATCATTTTTACACCCTAACCAAACCAAATATAAACACAATCAATAGAAATCAACTCAAAGAAATGAACACTTACTTGAATATTTTGCCAAATCTTCAATCTCCACCTTCAATTCTCTTAAAGCCCTTAAGAATTTAGTGTGAAAATAAATTAAAATCACATCTCTCTCTCTCTCTTGTTCAAGAAGAAGAAGAAGAAAGGAAGAAAGAAAATCCTCTTTCTTTTTCCATACTTATCATATATATATATAATTATAATAATATAATTAAATATTTTCTAAAAATCCTCCACCACCACTTTGTCAATCCTTTGACTTTCTTGTCTTCTTTTTCTTTTATTGTTATTATTATTATTATTATTATTATTTAATTATATAAACTTACTTTTCCTACACCACTTTATAAATTATGTATATGTGATGTATATGTTGGTATATGTATATCTCTTATATATTGCTTTTATATTTCCCATTTATTTTTCCAAATACCATATATACATATCGTCCTTCATATACCTCTATCTCTTATAATATTTTCCTTACATATTTTACCAACATATCTTCTTACTACTACTATTCCAATGTACACCAAAAATCGGGTATTAAATTAATTCATTTTTCTTCTTTTGACTTTCATTAGTTTAACTTATATATATTTCCATAGATACAACATATACACTCTCTTCACTTCTTTTCTCTTTCCATTAAACATACACATTAAATCCAAATATCTTAATAATTCCAAAACTTTTAGGGTATACTTTGGGATATTACAATTCTCTCCCCCTTAAGTAATTTCGTCCTCGAAATTATCTAGTATAGTAACAATCCATTCTTATCAAAATACCATCTTAACTTTCATACGAAGTTAGTTATATTATTAAGTTATAATATCATCAAATCCCATAACTTCAACTCTCCCCCTTAAAGTCAATCATCTTCTCTAAATTTCATTACTCATTCTTATATATATATATATATATCTTATTACTTTCTCAACAAAGCAATCAAGATAATTCCTTACATTCCCAATGAATTTACCTTTATACAAGAATCATAACATCTTATAATATACTTATGCTTCGTCAATTTATTACCTTCAAGATATTTTATCACTTCATCTCTTCATAATAACTCTCTTAACTTTAACCTTAAAAATCATGAATTTATATCTTAATATTGATTATCCCGTCATTACAATCACTTTCAGAATAGACATTTATCAAACCTTAATTGATAATAACATCCTTATTTTTCATACACTTAATTCCTTCTTTAGCATGCTTCTCACTTAACATAAATATTAGTACAATGCCTTGAAACTTACTTTACAGATAATCAATCTTTTTCCCTTTTATCATCATTTACACTGGATATAACTCAATTTATTCATGTCCATTCATTAGTAAGAATATTACATCATATACATTATCATTTAAATTTATCCTCTTAGTACAACTATACATATTAAATTTCAATAATGATTCGCAACCTTAGCCAAATCCAGATCAATTGGTCTATCTATCTCAATATATCCACATTTCAATCTTGTTCAATTCAAACCAACGATTAATTTATTTAAACTTATCATTAAATTTCACAATATACATATGACCTAATTCCATTAGGTCAAACTTATATTCAAACTCTAATCTCTTCGGATCCACTTTTCAACTTCTTGAAAGTAAGATTATTAATAACAAACCACTTCAACTTATCTTAGTACAATTTTCCACAAAAATTCTCATGATTATCTCATACTATATTTACTACCCATAATTCACTCACTTAAACCTTAAGCCCATCCACTTATTCACTTTATACCATAAACATATTCAGTATAACTTCCAATCACATTTTGTAATTTCTCCCATTTAATATCTCCTCACATTTCATACCATTGCTATTTTTACAATAATTACCTTTTCATCATATTATCCATAACTCAAAACATTTTCATAATTCTCTTTTCTTTCCTTACTTTTTATAATTATAAACATATTTCTAACATAAAATGATAAGGTACACTTTACCAATCATAACTCTTGACCATGTTTCTAGAAACATAATTATCAATCTCACCAAAACTGTACTATAGTCATATTATCTCAATCCCAAATCTGTGGATAGCAAAACTAATCAGCCAAATATACTAAACAAATCATATGACCATAAGAGATTAATGATTACGCCTGAAGCTTATAAATCCATACTGTTCCTTTATTATTCTGCTTCCAACCTTTCCAATTACAAAACTAAATTATTTTGCAAGAATTACATATTCACTCTCTAAACTTTTGCTACACCAAGAGTTAACACATTTCAACTCCGTTTCAAACCCAATTTGCACTCGATTATATGATCATTATTAGCTTAATTCATGACTCAACAATATTATTTTTAACATCTCTTATGTATACATATTCAATCATATACAAATCTTACACAATTTCCATTTATTAATCCATTTCTAATCTATCTTTTCTAAAATATTTTTATACATTATGCTTCCCCTTTTTCCTTACAATCTCTTATTATATACAAATACATAGAACTTTTACACATGTAGATATCTTGGGACTCAAAATATTATATAATCATCAAGTTCAGTGATCACCATAACAATTTCACCATCCAATATTACTCGAGTCCATTTTCACTCTCAATTTCGTTACATAGTCTATCTAGCTTAGCACTGGTCAAGACCTAATCTCTCTTAGGTCCACTAATATATGCAATATCATTGTTAATATCTTTAGACCAGTAGTTATACCACATACACATTCATAGGTCACCTTCATAACGTGACTCACTTTTCACATTTCTTACATATTACAATTACATTCATATCGAAAAACTCATCTCACATATCCTATATATGTATACACTTAATCATGCAATTTTATTTAATTCCTCTTTTGCATACAATCTGTACAAATTTAATGTTTATTATCTTTCTTTAAACAACATCATTCTCATTCTTTTGACATGACTTAAATTATTCATCAACACAACAAATATATGCATTCTAACCATAATAACACTTCTTATCCAGTTTCATCATTTCCAGTCAAATTACTTAAAGAAATTCCTTTTCACTTGCTTATTCATTTTCCTTTTATTTCAAAACAAATTTTCATACTATCAATCACATTACCCAATTCATAGTATTCTCATTTGCAATAATATTCCTTCAAATAGCTCATATGTTTAATATACATTAAACTATCGATATCTAAATGATCTTTATCAACATTCCATTAAAACTCTAAATTCTCAAATTACTACCTTACCTAAACTTCAATTTACTCATCTCATTTTTCTTAATATCAACTTTAAAAACATCTTATATAGATATACCACAAAGCAACATCAAAACATATAATTTTCACAATTATTAAGCTCATTTCAAAAATCCAAATGTCACATATATTACCACCATTAACATGAGCTTTCACAATATTCAAGCATATCACATTTCTAACATTGAAATCACAATGTTTGCATTAAAATAACAATACAAACAATACCAATTTATCTTCTTACTTAACCAACATCATCTCTTTTTCTTTTAAACAAAACCTTAACTTCATATACCCCAAACTTTAAATGGTCACACTTTGTCTATACCAATCAACTCACTCAATATTTCACCATACTCTCTTCACTTCAATAACATATATTTCCATATTAACAATCCAACAATGTTTCCTCCCTCTAATAATCCAAACATAAGGTTTATTAGAAAGAGATCCAAACTGTAGAGGAGAGAGTACATACTTTAATCTTGATTTTATTTTTAACTCATTTCCAACTTTATTCTCCTATTCATTTCTTTATACTTCAAACACATTTACAATTTACTTTACTTGAATAAATTCCCATTCTTTAATTTATCAATTAAACTTATATAAATTTTTTTTCATATCATTTCTTTCTCTAATTTTCCTTTCATGTAGAACCTCATCCACACACTATCATCCATCTCATCTAATTCGAATACATCACAATTCACATAATGCCACATCCGAAACCAACTTAGGTGTTAAGGCATATGCATGTATTACAAATTTCATTTCAAAACTTTTCTTTTTAATTCTACTTAGGCCGCGAATCTCAAACCTAAGCTCTGATACCAAAATAATTGTAACACCCCCATACTCTATATAAGTACTATACATATACCAGATATACATACAGTACGTATATAAAGTATAAGAATGTCACTTTTTGTTACAGTTTAAAACTTTTATCGGAGTTCAAAACAATAATACATTTTATTTAAAGAACATTTACAAAATCATTATACTTTCAATGATCTTACTTATATACAATAATCTTGTCTTTATCAAAACTTACTTATACATATGAATACATTTCTATCAAAATACAATATATTTAAATTGTACATATATGCACCACCTTCTAGTTGGTCTCGAAATACTCTTACCCTTCTCGTGGCATAACGAATAGACTTCAGATCAACCATCTGCTCACCTGCGTGATTTACACAACCGCGCTAAGCCCGAAAGCTTAGTAGTACAAATAAATAATATAAACATATTCATATGTTAACTTCATGTATCCTTATTTTCTTATCATGTTTTCCCATTTCAATTACACTTTTCATATATCTCTACTAATCTCATAATTATATACATATACACAGATCATTAACACAAACCACAATTCAATAACTAATACTCACAATGTCTACATCCATACACATATTACATGTCATACTATATTTTCAGAATCTCATCTTTCTACTTAGCTTCTCAAGCCATATTTCTTTTCAATAGATTACTTATGTATTGTAATCATATTATACTTCATAACATTACATATCCTTATTTTATTCAATTAATTCATTATTCATAATTCACCACTCATGAATCACATTTGTAATAAAGACAAGCATGGGTCTCATTATTCATCAATTTCACATTTCATGAATCACATTTAAACAAAGACAAGCATGGGCCCAAAGACTCTAATATGCTATTCAAAGTTCAGAGTTACTGCTTTGGTCCGTAATCACAATCATCAAGCCCGTAGGCGATATACACATATATCTATCCATGGATAGTGTAACAGACCCAGTCTCTTGGACCTCAACCCGGATAAACCAGAGGAGATCCTCAACCCGGCAAGACTGTTACTGTTTTTGAGGCTTATGACCCAGTCTTTTCACCCCAAAAACATCATATCATATTTCACATTTCTCAGCTGGAATCGGCTTACGACCCGGTCTTTTCACCTATCCAGCGATTCATAGGCATGCTGCCAAACCCAGAACTCTAAAATTTGAATAACACATTAAGCACACAATCATTTCATTTATTGCTTTATCAATCTCTTTCTCAATTCATTTCTCATTTCATATTTCATAATCAAATAGGCAGCCATGCCCCAATTATTTCATTTACATTATCATAGCCAACCACAATGGCTTCACATCTCATCATATCATCATATCTTTTACATTTCATATTTCATCATATCATCATATCTTTTACATTTCATATTTCATCATATCATCATATCTTTTACATTTCATATTTCATCATATCATCATTAACATATATACATAGCAATTTACATTATTCATATATTTAAACTCTTCAACATACATTCCACATAATTCACATTGTGCACAACATAGCATTATTCATATGCATCAACAATGTAATAGATTACTTAACACATTTACAACCAAATGTGTTAAGATTCAAGGTCATATAAATGCATGCAAATAAGTAGGGTTTGTACTTACCTCAAGAGCAATACACAACACCAACTCCTCTTTCAAGAATCCTCAACACTTGGATTAGGGCAACTCAACCTCTTCAAAAACCTAATCCAAAAGGAATAACATACACTTACTTAAAGATACACATGAATCTTCAATATAATTATTCACTTATTAGTCTCATACTAGACCCTTAGATCATAATTTACAAACCAACATCTCTCTCTAGGACCCTACGGTCGTGGGCTTCCAACCCCCACGGGTGTGGCATAGCAAACAATTCTGCCCAATCTTTCTAAAATCCCCACGGTCGTGGCCTTCCAACCCCCACGGCCGTGACATAGCAAATGAATCTGTCTCCCTTGCTCAACACCCCCACAGCCATGGCTTCCAATGGCCACGGTCGTGGTAGCCAAGGGCCACGGGCGTGGCATCCAAAATGCCTCTATTTCC
This sequence comes from Garcia nutans, assembly GCA_947685225.1. Taxonomy (NCBI): domain Eukaryota; kingdom Viridiplantae; phylum Streptophyta; class Magnoliopsida; order Malpighiales; family Euphorbiaceae; genus Garcia; species Garcia nutans. The sequence goes on from CANTUV010000013.1 coordinate 36,755,163, forward strand.
GGACCAAATTCATGTATTCCATGTTTTTAGCTTCCTTAAACACAAACATACATCAATCATAAATCAATTACTCAATTCTCCAACTCATTTATATTAAATCCTTATTAAACAATTTCAATAATCCATCATCATCCTTACAAATAACTATATTATCATCATCTAAATACCAATTTAACATATCTATAAACTTTAATCTTTCACTAACATCATTTTCACACCCTAACCAAACCAAATATAAACACAATCTATAGAAATCAACTCAAAGAAATGAACACTTACTTGAATATTTTGCCAAATATTCAATCTCCACCTTCAATTCTCTTAAAGCTCTTAAGAATTTGGTGTGAAAATAAATTAAAATCACATCTCTCTCTCTCTCTCTCTCTCTCTCTCTCTCTCGTTCAAGAAGAAGAAGAAGAAAGGAAGAAAGAAAATCCTCTTTCTTTTTCCATACTTATCATATATATATATAATAATAATAATATAATTAAATATTTTCTAAAATCCTCCACCACCACTTTGTCCATCCTTTGACTTTCTTGTCTTCTTTTTCTTTTATTGTTATTATTATTATTATTATTATTATTAAATTATATAAATTTACTTTTCCTACACCACTTTATACATTATGTATATGTGATGTATATGTTGGTATATGTATATCTCTTATATATTGCTTTTATATTTCCCATTTATTTTTCCAAATACCATATATACATATCATCCTTCATATACCTCTATCTCTTATAATATTTTCCTTACATATTTTACCAACATATCTTCTTACTACTAATATTCCAATGTACACCAAAAATCGGGTATTAAATTAATTCATTTCTCTTCTTTTGACTTTCATTAGTTTAACTTATATATATTTCCATAGATACAACATATACACTCTCTTCACTTCTTTTCTCTTTCCATTAAACATACACATTAAATCCAAATACCATAATAATTCCAAAACTTTTAGGGTATATTTTGGGATATTACACTAGCTGAGACCATGAAGAACCAACTAGCTGCAATTTTAGGAAACAATGCCAAAGCATCTGCTAGCACCAAGAAGACAAAGGACAATGGGAAGGCTAAAATTGGTGAAGTAGCTTTTGATGATGATAAGGTGGTCATTGATGATGATAATTGGGCTTAATACTACCAAGATCCTCAAGACAAGAAGAAAGAACCGAAGATTGTTGAAAGATCAACTATGGAGAAGACCAAAACTTCTAATGTTGAAAAGATGATTGTTGATTTAGAAAAGAAATTTTAGAAGAAATTGAAAACCGAAGAGATGTCCGAGATCGACAAATTGTTTGAGCTAGATGAAGAAATTCCGTACAAGTTCATGATGCCATCTTTTGCGAAGTACGATGGTACTGGAACTCCTCATCTCCATGTGAAGCAGTATATCACTGCTATGCAGTCTACCCAAGCTACTAAGGCTCAAACTCTAAGGTACTTCATGCTCTCATTGGACCCTGTTATCCAAAATTGGTTCACCACCTTAGAGGAAAGTACTCTAAAAGATTGGGATCTACTATACAAGGCTTTCATTCAGCAATATGGGTATAATGTCGAGATGGAAGTTACCTTAATGGAAGTTGAGTCCATTAGGCAAAGGCCAAATGAGAATTTTGTCGATTATGTGAAGAGATGGAGAAACAAGGCTGCTTTGCTTAAGAAAAGGCCCGATGAATCTGATCAAATAAGAATGATCGTGAGAGGTGTCCTACCCAATCTCCGTGAAAGGATGTCTCACACCTTTATAAGGGATTTCAAATATCTTCTCCAAGCTGGTCTACAAATTGAACAGTGGAAAAGGGAGAAAAATCGCTTTTCAATAAGAAGTAATGAGAAAGGGAATTACCAGTCCGAAAATCAAAGCACGTAAAAAGAAGTTGATGTCAATACAATTGGTCAAGCAAATAGAAGGCAGTTTTCAGATCTGGGGAAGCCTCTGTCTTGGGTCTTCAACAAGCTACAAAAGAAAGGACTAATACTAAAGCCTTTTGTGAGTTTCATCAAACACAAGGACATGAGATAGACAAATGCTTGCGATTAAAACATGAGATCCCAAATTTAATTGACAGTGGTAAGCTGCCTGAGCATGATAAGACCAGTACAAAAGACAATCCTTTGCCTAAGTTTGTAAGAGTACCTCCATCGGCAACCTTCATGGTGGGAAAACGATTAAAAGAAGATTTTGTTTTATCATCCTTTCAAGATGGGGATATTGAAGATGTGAAGGGAAAAGAAGCTTAAACTCAACAAACTTTCCTTAGCTTGAATGTTGCTTTTCAATTTTACTTGCTTTAATATTTAGTTAGAACAATTATGTTTTTCAAGTTTGTTTGAATAAATTACTTTCATCAAAATTTTGTTGGTCTTTATTCATTTTGGTACTCAACCAATGAGGAATCTAGCTTGATAATTCATGAATTAATATATTTATGCATCATGACTCGAATGACTTTACTAGATAAGGGAATTGCTCTATAGCATTGAGTTGTGTATGCTTACTTAGAGAGGGCTCCTGCATAATTACCTTTACCTGGGTCCTAGTCAGTCTTAGAACATGCTTTGACAAACTTTCGAGGAAAAATTGAACTCTGCTTATTTAAGAGAGAAATGATCTAGGCATTGTTTGGTTAGCTAACAACTAGTATCCACCCATTAAATATCAATCTCTAGTTATCCCTTTGAGCCTTCATAAAATTTTAGCTTTCTTTTCATTGGCTTAAAAACCCTAATAACCTACCCTGAGCTGGTATGATACTTTTGACAAGTCTTATGATCACTAAGATAAAGAGGTAAGAAGATCAAAGAAAGCAATGATTAGTCAAGATCATGAGGATAGTTGAAGTTCTCAAGACCGTAAAGATAGTTGAAGTTCTCAAGACCATAAGGATAGTTGATGTTCTCAAAACCATAAGGGTAGTTGAAGTTCCCTTAATATCTCTAATATATCAAGACAACATCAACATCAGAGTAACAAATGATTTATCCCTGTTAAAGAAGATTTATGTTACTCCACTCATCCATTATTGGAAGCCCAAGTTGGTACAAACAAGACAACTCTGTTTGAGCTAGAACCAAAAAAAAAAGAAGAAGAAAAAGGACAAAAGAAAAAAGAAAAAAGGACAAAAAGAAAAGAAAAGAGAAAAAAGGGTAAAACCTAAAAAAGCAGTTCAAAAAGCCAACTGAGTTCTCTTTTACCAAAGACAACAAAAGGCTTCCATTTGGTTTATAAGGACGGATTGACTTGAATTGGTCCAACCCAACCAAAGATTCGATCAAAATCAAAGGAAAAGGAGAAAGACCATTCAGTTCTTGAAAGTTCTGTACTTAACAGTCCTACAAGGAAGAAGGAGAAAATGATAAAATGCTCAAAGAAAGGGAAGACTAAGGAAAATAAAGAGAAATAAAAGGGAAGAGTAAGAAAAATTAAAAAAGAAAGAAAAGGGAGAAGAAGAAAAGAAATGAATTTGGGTACCAAACTTTTTGCAAGGGCAAAGATTGTCCTAATCAGGATCCAGATTAATGCCAAAAAGATAGAAGGAATTTGGAGTCTAGCAAGATTGCTCCCAACTGTCTAAAGTTCCAACAAGAAATTTGTAGTGTGAGGGTTTGTCCATTGTGTCACATCAGCTCCTATCTCAAAATGGCCTTAATTTAACCCATGTGCCTCATAGACCCCATTCCAAGCATATCAAAGACCTGTTAATCTCTCTTGATAGGTAGAATCTATTAGTGGAGATAGTTTGGATAAGCATGCATATGAGATAGACAATATTTAAACTCAAATGAGACCTTTGGTCGAGTAATGTGTATGGCCTATCTGAAGTGCAACAATTCTTACCTAAATAGAAATGATTCCCGAGTTTAGTACGGTAACTAGGGTTGTCATGTTATAAATATGTTAATTTGGAAAAATCAAGTCCTGAGGTATATTGACATTGATTTGGCAAAGCCAACATTTGATTTCAAAATTAAAATTCAAAAATTCAAAAAACAATTTAAAAAAATGTTTTATCATGCTAAGCCTTCAAGTTAAGGGAAGTATGTTGAACCTCCAAAGGAGACATTGGGCAAAGGAAATGATTATTGGCAAGGTCATGAAGAAGCTATCAGCTGACATGCTGAAACATAGTTAGAAATAGATGAATCCTTAACTCTGCTGCTTAGAGTCTCCACCACTCATGTTTTCAACATCTTGAAGATAAAAGCCACAAATGCCAAGCTTTCGATCATTCCAATGCAAGACTTGAACAAGAGTCAAAATGGAACCAATGAGAACAGTTCTGCTGATCACCTCGGTCTGTGAGTCGATAGGGACGACGTAAGAATTATTCATGCATATCATGCATACATGAGCATATCACATCACACTTTCTTGTCTTGTATTGTCTATTCCTTTTCAAAATGAACAGCAAATACCTTGCGAAGTAAAGAATCAAAAGAAGATATTGAATCAAGGGGGCATGGAAAGCCTATTTACTTGTGGAAGCTTTGGTCATTTTACAAAGAGAAGAAATACGTGTTTGTGCAAAGAACTATACGGCAAAAACATCATCAAAGCTTGCATTGAAAAAATCTTTGGTTTGAGCCTACATAGGGGGCAAAGTTTTTCCTTTCCAATTTTTTGAGTCTATATACCAAATATTTTCAAACTCACTTGCAAATATATTGCCACGCAGGGGGCAAAGAGAAGATATGAAGGCTAGCTAAAAAGACCAATTTTTTTCTTCATGTTTAATTAATGAACAAGAAAAAGAATTCTCAAAAGAATAAAAAATCATCAAAAGAAAAAATTAGAATGAAAATGCAAAAGACAAAAGGTCAGTCCAGCTAAAAGGGTTAAAGAAGGGGTAAAGACCCAATTTTCAATGGATAAAGATCCATGTTTCGAGGGTAAAGACCCGATTTCCAATGGATAAAGATCCATGTTTCAAGGGTAAAGACCCGATTACCAATGGATAAAGATCCATGTTTCAAGTGTAAAGACCTAATTTTCAATGTATAAAGATCCATGTTTCAAGGGTAAATACCCGATTTCCAATGGATAAAGATCCATGTTTCAAGGGTAAAGACCCAATTTCAAATGGATAAAGATCATATTTCAAAGGGTAAAGACCCAAAGTCCGAAGGATAAAGATCCTTGTTTCAAGGGTAAAGACCCGATTTCAAATGGATAAAGATCCATATTTCAATGGTAAAGACCCGATTTCCAATGGATAAAAGATCCATGTTTCATGGGTAAAGGCCCAATCTCCAATGGATAAAGATCCATGTTCCTAGGTTAATGACCTAATTTCTAATAGATAAAGATCTATTTTTGGTGGGTAAAGACCTACAATTCATAAAAATGGAACAACCAGTTATGCCAGAATTCTCAATTGATAAAAGGTCAGTCAAATCAAACCAATCTCGGGTCCAAGTACCCAAATTCAATCCAATCTCAGGTCCAAGTACCCAAATCAAATTTAATCTCGGGTCGAGGTACCTAGTCTCTGGTCCAAGTACCCAAAACAAATCAATCTCGGGTCTAAGTATCAAATTCAATCCAATCTCGAGTCCAAGTACCCAAATCAAGTTCAGTCTTAGGTCCAAGTACTCAAAACAATTTTAAATCACCATCTCAAAAATTAAGTCTTATTGTTTTTCACTCTCTTTCACTAAAGTTTCAGATCATTCAAGCAGAGGGCAAACTATAGATGCTTAATTTTTGACCCATTCAAATCCGATAGTCTAAAATAATTTTTTTGAGGTATTTTATTTATTTTAATAATATTTTAATTACTAATATTATTTCATTGTTATTTTAAATAAAAATAAAAAAATAAAAAATCGGACCGATCGGCGAGCATCGCGCGGCAACGCTGCCGCGCGACTCAGCCAGATTCCACTAGCTACGAATTGGGACACCAATTTCGCAGCCAGATGCCACTGGCTGCGAATTGGCCCGCTGCGCCCATTTTCGCTAGCTCAATTGCTGCCAGCACAGCCCACAGGCCCGACAACTCGCGCGCTGCCAATTTTTTTGTGTTATCTTAATTAAATAATTTTTGCTTTAATATTTAATTTTTATTAATAAAAAATAAAAATAGTAAAAATAAATAAAAAAATAAAAGAAAAAGAAAGAAGAAGTCCGCTGTGCGAAATGGCTTGGCCATTTCGCCCGCAGGTTTTTCCTGCGTGCAAAATGGCCAAGCCATTTGCGGCAGCTTTTTCGCCAGCACATTTTTCCGCAGCAGTTTTTTTCGCCAGTGAAATTTTTTCAACGCAAAATTTTTTGAAACCTAATGCAATTAGGTTTCGGTTTCCTTTTCTTAGTGAATAATGTATACAGTGAGCAACTAGAATTAATCAAGAATTCTTCTATAAATAAGTACAATTACAACACAAAAAAGATCAATGAGAAATAAGGAAGAAATCGGATAGAAGCTTAGAACAAAATTGATCCGAAATTGAGTAGGAAAGGTAGTAAATCAATCCAATTTTTTGAGAGCAGAAAAACAATTCAGGCAATTTAAAGGCAGCAAAGCTTGTCTTTGATTTGGTTCATCCAAGAAGCAATTTTGGTGTAACCTACGAAAGAGGGTTTGAATTCTTAAATTCTTTTTTGTTTTTTCACAGTAGCTTAATTCAACTAGTTGTTTCTTTTAATTCAAAAATCCCAGAACCTTAAATCCCCTTTTCTAAAGTTAAAAACCTTAATTCATTGCTTTGTTTTCCAAAAAGGCTTAAAATTGTTATTTTCACTTCTTCAAAATCTTAAAACCCTAATTGAACATGTTTTTCTTCAAAACTAAATTTTGATTCTGTTTCTGTCAACAAGCCCTAAAAATATCTTTTCTAATTATATAAACCTTGAATCGTTTGTTTACTTTCATAAATTATCAATTACTTTTTTCAAATTCTAAAAAACCTAAGCATTCACCGATACCCTAATTCTAAAACATTAAACCCTAATGCAACTTCCAAACCTAAAACAGTGAACCCTAACCCCTTTAAAACCTTAAACCCTAATCCTTTAAAACCATAAAAATCATATAAACACAAATGTTTAATTTTACATAATAAGCTTAAAACATAATTCAATGATTAACCATAACCATAAATCTAAGTATTTTAAAGTGTTCAAACCCTAGTTTCATGATTTCACCATTCAAACACTAATTTGGTTAATCAAAGAACTTTATCAACCTTTTAAATCATAAAATTTTAATTTATTTTAATTCCTTTAAAAACTCACAGTAGCCTAAATTCCATAAATTCCAAAACCCTAAACACATGAAATAAAGAACCCTAAATGGAAACAGTAGCTATAATTTAGATTTTTATTTGCCTTATTCAATTCTATATTTGATTATGCTTTGATTTATTTTATATGCTTTAATTTATTTAAGTTCAATGCTTGGTTTTTTTAATTTGTCATGGATGGATGTTTACTTTCTATTGATGTTTAATACTTTTGATGAATGATTTGTTTATGATGAATGGTTGTTTACTTTTATCAATTTATTTAGACTTCCACTTGGTGGGTACCTCATTAGTTAAATATCATGTAATTTAAATTGCTTTTCTTTTTTAGAACCAATGTAAAGGGCATGTTTCTACCTTTCGGTGGGTGTCCTATTTAGGCATATGATGTAAGGACATGTTTCCATCTTCGGATGGGTGTCCATTTATTTGTTTTGCTTGGACCTTGCTTTGATTTTAATATATTGATGCTTTCTTTTAGTTATTATGTGTAATATGGATAATATTATTATATTTAAGAATTTTATAATATTAAGATCTGTAAAGGATGCCAGTTCCAATGAACCAGGTGTTGTGGGGGTGCCGGGCCATTTCTCACCTTCCCCACACGTACCCAACTTTTCGAACCCATTATGGGGTTAGGGATTCCTTAGGAATCAAGTCATCCACCCCTTTCTTTTTCCTGGCCCGTCCGGGAGGCGACTCCATTTTCTCTGGACTTAGGTCTGTGTTCTCTAAGGCCCCAAGCCTAAACAGTGCCGAAGTCGCAAGAACCATTCCATTGGGAGTGGTGGCAAAAATCCCCGCTCACACATGGCCTAAAACATTGATTATTCTTCATCATTGTCATGCTGGACCAGCTGGTGGTCATATGGGAGCCAATATGACTGCTCAAAAAGTGATAGAATCAGGATTTTATTAGCCCACACTGTTTAGGGATAACTATGATTTTGTGAAATTTTGTGATCGTTGTCAGAGAACTAGAAACATCTCCTCTCGTGATGAGATGCCACAAAATGGAATTCTAGTATGTGAAGTCTTTGATGTATGGGTGATTGATTTTATGGGACCATTTCCTAGTTCTTTTGGTAATAAATATATTCTTGTAGCTATAGACTATGTTTTCAAATGGCCTGAAGCCCAAGCTTTAGCAACGAATGATACTAGGGTAGTGATGAGGTTTTTGAAAAAGTTATTTTTAAGATATTTGTCACATCCCAAAGTTTAGGTAGTCGAGTATTAGGCAAGAAGGACATAAATAAGTGGTCAAATAGAGGCTCGAGATAGTCAAAAACAAAATCGGTGTGCAAAGGAGGCCCATGAAGTCGACGGAACCTAAAGGTAATTTTTTGAAAGGCCGAGGACCTAAGAGTAATTTTTCAAAAAGTTGTGTCAGTTCTTAATAGTGACCCTAACGGATGCCATAAATGTGTTTGCGGGATTAATCGGGTCATAACCGTGGGTTTCAATTTTTCCCGAAAAATCACGGTTTAAAAGTTACAATCGATTAATCGCTGTAGGGTATTTTGATATTTTTCACACCCTAGACTATAAAATTACAGCACAAGAAAGTTGAGGGGGTCAAAATATGAATAAAAGGAAGCCTAATGGCTTGCCAAATATATAGATAAAAGAAGAAGGCAAGTGGACCAATTAAAAGTGGCCATTTTTGCTATAAGGTGTACCAATTGGAAGTCAACATCTATACCAACATATTTTCACCACTTATGGCTGCCATTTGGATCAAAATAAGCTAAGGAAAGAAAATAAAAGCCCTCTCTTACATTGTGAACTCGTCCAAACCATAAGAGAAGGAAGAAGGAGGTGATTTTTCCAAAGTTTAAGGCTTTTGGTTTAAGATTTTGGTGACAAACAAGATTATAAGGTAAGAGAAACCTATCTCTAGTTTTAATTTCATGGATTAATGGTTAATTTAAGAGATTGAAATTAGAGTTCATGTAGCTAGATTTGGAGAAAATTCAAGAAATAATTATTTGAAGGATTTGATGAAAGAAATAATGGTGTTTAATTGTGAAAATAAGCTAGCAACCATTAGAAAAATCATAAGATAAGACTATGTCTATACCTAGGGTTCTTACCTTTGTATATGTGACATGTTAAATTCATAGGAAATCAAGGAGATTAGAGAGGAAAGGAAGTGAAATAGACAAGAAGAGCAAGGAAAATCAAGGTTTGGTACTTTAACTAATTGTTTGTTCATTTTCTTGAAATTTTTCTGTTTTAGAATTAGTTAAATGCTGTGACTTGTATGATTTTTAATTAAATATAGAAAAATAAACGTCAATTGAATTTTGGATATGTTGTTTTTTAGTGAGTCTAGTAATTGAGAAAAATAATTTAGAACCACATTGATTGAATTTAGATTACGGAATTCACAAAATTTAAAACTGCTGCCAGGATGTAGGGCAACTGGAGCAGTTTGGTTGGGTGAACTACTTGACCAAGATTTTGTGTCCAGTTTGATCTGAAATTTTAAAGATATTCTTTTAAGATGTAAAACTAAATTCTGTAAAAATTTTAGAGTTTTAGTCAAGTAGATTATTTTTTACAATTTTTCAAAATAAGGATCAAGTTGAGTCCAAAACCAGAATTTACTATTCATATGGTCATTTTGCTAATATTCATTTGGTCATTTTACAAAAGTAATCCAATTGATTCCTTATGCATATAAATGAGCATAATATGTTATTAAAATGACAAAATATGATATTTCACGTTGAAATAATATAAGAAACATAAGTCGATAATTGTATAATGCATATTCGATTAAGAAATGGCATGAAAATTTTGGCTCCACTGGGTATCTAGGATAGTACTGAGCAGGGTAAGGGTATGATATATCATACTATATGCAGTGCTGCTTTAATATAGGACTTCGGTCTGAGTTATGTACGGTGACGACCCAAGCTATATAGGACTTCGGTTCGAGTTATATAGGGCAATCGCCCGAGTTATATAGGACTCCGGTCCGAGGGCTTCGGCCACAGATTTCACAGGGCTTGGTCCGCAATTTTTTTTAGGGCCACAGCCACAAAATATATATATAGTTGTTTCAGTTAGTTCCTTACCATACGTTAGTCTACCAAATTACCTTGTGGAGCAAACTAATAAAATGATAATAACTGAATATATGACATGTATGGATTGTTTTTATTGTGATATTATTTTTCAATACGACTCATTGCTTTTAAAAGTGCATTATGCTTTTATTATTTATTTTTCGTAATTAGTTAAAGTACCCACTAAGCAATGCTTAGTGAGTTTAGTTTCTTCTAAACTCGTAGGCTATTAGCAAGGAGCCAGTAGCGAGCAGAGGAGTCCTGCGATCTGTCGGTCATCAACAAACTTAGGTGGTGCTCAACATTTTGTATTTTGGTATTAGAAACTGGCATGCAATTATTTGAACAATACAAAGAGATAACTTGATGTAGCATATAAATCTAGTAATGTATAATAACTGCATGGTTTTAAATTGAGTTGGGTTGTGAATATAGAAGTGTGAATTCTTCTTGCAGGATTGTAGTTGAGGTTATAAGGGTGGATTATTGGGAGTGTGCTTGAGTTGAATTGTGAAACAAAATGTTTTTCAAAAATAAGAAAAATCAGTTTTGTCGACACTTGGGACCTAGAATTTTTAAGGGACACTCCGTCAAAATTTTTGGAAAATTTTTATAAGGAACCTTAAGTAAGCTAACATAACCATAGCTTGTATCCCGATGTAGCATTCCTCCTCGGTTTATTCATAGGTCGGGAAGGGGTGTTACAATTTGTGGTATTAGAGCATTGGTTTAGTCGATTCTGGGAGATAGGTAGTAAGTAAGTAACTATGTGTGCCATGTAAGATAAAGTAAGGAGAAAGTTATATGATGAATAGGTAGATGTACATGCCAGATAGGAATTGATAATCGAGTTATATGTTGATGAATTAAGCAGATAGCTATTTATGTTAATGTAGGATGTCTCTAGATTCGTGGCAAGCTATGGAATGAAACGTAGAATCGCAAGCATTTGGGTCTGCAGATGCCGGGGAAGCTCATAGATCAGGGTCAGCAGCAGCTAAAATACCCAATCCGTAGAATTATCTTAGGCAGATTGCAACAGCTTTTCAGCAAATGGCCGGAAGGGGCCCTACTGCTGAGGGAGATAGGAAACCCTCGATCGAGAAGATAAGAAAGTATGGTGCAAAGGAATTTAAGGCTAGTCGTGAAGAGGGATCTGAGGAAGCAGAATATTGGTTGGATAGTATCATTAGAGTTCTTGACCAATCCAATGCACTCCGGAGGAAAGAGTGGTTTGTGCTACCTCGCTTCTGACAGAGGAGGCATACATATGGTGGGATACCACACAGCAGCGGGTTCCACCAGAACAGCAAATTTGGGATTTCTTCAAGAGTGAGTTTAAAAAGAGGTACATCACTGATGCATATTTGACTGCAAGGCACAATGAGTTCATTCATTTGAAACAAGGCAGAATGACGGCATCAGAATATGAGAAGGAGTTTACGCGCCTTAGTAAGTATGGAATGAAGTTAATAGAAACTGAAGCTGAGCGATGCGAGAAATTTTTAGAAGGACTTAATGATGAAATTAAGATACAGCTAGTGGCATTGGATAATACAGAGTTTTCAAAGTTGGTGGCTAAAGCATTGGATGTTGAAAAGGTGCAAGTAAATCCGAGGTATCGTCAATAGAGAATTCAACAGAAAAGAGAGCAAGCACAGAGTGCCCCAGGTAATTATCAGTCTGCTAGCAAGAGAGCTAAGGGTGAAGGATCCTTTATGAGTGTAAAGCAGAATTTAAGATAATCTAAAGGACCTAATTTTCAAGCTACTTCAGTAGCCAGCACAGGAGAAATAAGCAGAGGATCAAGTAAAGGTTCTGGAAGGACTGAATATACACCATACCCCTCGTGTGAGTATTGTGGACGAAAGCATAGGGGAGAATGTTGGTTAGTTACTAGAGCTTGTATACTTTGTGGTGCCACTGATCACCTTAAGAAGGATTGTCCTAGAAATGTGGCAGAGATTTCAAAAATTCCTGAAAGAACACAAGTAGCAAGTAGCAACGGTAAAGGTTGAGAAAGAGGAAGAGGCAGAGAAAATGGTAGTAATCAAATAGGAAGAAGATCGGAGACAGTAGATCGCCCTGAATCGAGAGTGCCAGCCAGGATATATTACATGAGAGCAGAAGAGAATAAAGCAGAAGAAGGAAATGAAGGCACGTAAGTTTAAAATCAGTGTCTTGAGTACATATGTGTGTATATGTGACGATTATTAGTTATATATTACACGTAAGAATCATGCATGAATAAGTAAGTTTCGGGGCGAAACTTAAATTAAGGGAGGTAGAACTGTCACATCCCAAAGTTTAAGTAGTCAAGTATTAGGCAAGAAGGACATAAATAAGTGGTCAAATAGAGGCTCGAGATAGTCAAAAACAAAATCGGTGTGCAAATGAGGCCCGTGAAGTCGACGGGACCTAACGGTAATTTTTTGAAAGGCCGAGGACCTAAGAGTAATTTTTCAAAAAGTTGTGTCAGTTCTTAATAGTGACCCTAACGGATGCCATAAATGTGTTCGCGGGATTAATCGGGTCATAACCGTGGGTTTCAATTTTTTCCGAAAACGCACGGTTTAAAAGTTACAATCGATTAATCGCTGGAGGGTATTTTGGTATTTTCACACCCTAGACTATAAAATTACAGCATAAGAAAGTTGAGGGGGTAAAAATATGAATAAAAGGAAGCCTAATGGCTTGCCAAATATATAGATAAAAGAAGAAGGCAAGTGGACCAATTAAAAGTGGCCATTTTTGCTATAAGGTGTACCAATTGGAAGTCAACATCTATACCAACATATTTTCACCACTTATGGCTGCCATTTGGATCAAAATAAGCTAAGAAAAGAAAATAAAAGCCCTCTCTTACATGGTGAACTCGTCCAAACCATAAGAGAAGGAAGAAGGAGGTGGTTTTTCCAAAGTTTAAGGCTTTTGGTTTAAGATTTTGGTGACAAACAAGATTATAAGGTAAGAGAAACCTATCTCTAGTTTTAATTTCATGGATTAATGGTTAATTTAAGAGATTGAAATTAGGGTTCATGTAGCTAGATTTGGAGAAAATTCAAGAAATAATTATTTGAAGGATTTGATAAAAGAAATAATGGTGTTTAATTGTGAAAATAAGCTAGCAACCATTAGAAAAATCATAAGATAAGACTATGTCTATACCTAGGGTTCTTACCTTTGTATATGTGACATGTTAAATTCATAGGAAATCAAGGAGATTAGAGAGGAAAGGAAGTGAAATAGACAAGAAGAGCAAGGAAAAGCAAGGTTTGGTACTTTAACTAATTGTTTGTTCATTTTCTTGAAAGTTTTCTGTTTTAGAATTAGTGACTTGTATGATTTTTAATTAAATATAGAAAAATAACCTTCAATTGAATTTTGGATATGTTTTTTTTTAGTGAGTCTAGTAATTGAGAAAAATAATTTGGAACCACATTGATTGAATTTAAATTATGGAATTCACAAAATTTAGAACTGCTGCGATGATGCAGGGCAACTGGAGCAGTTTGGTTGGGTGAACTACTTGACCAAGATTTTGTGTCCAGTTTGATCTGAAATTTTAAAGAAATTCTTTTAAGATGTAAAACTAAATTCTGTAAAAATGTTAGAGTTTTTAGTCAAGTAGATTATTTTATACAATTTTTCAAAATAAGGATCAAGTTGAGTCCAAAACCAGAATTTACTATTCATATGGTCATTTTGCTAATATTCATTTGGTCATTTTACAAAAGTAATCCAATTGATTCCTTATGCATATAAATGAGCATAATATGTTATTAAAATGACAAAATATGATATTTCACGTTGAAATAATATAAGAAATATAAGTCGATAATTGTATAATGCATATTCGATTAAGAAATGGCATGAAAATTTTGGCTCCACTGGGTATCTAGGATAGTACTGAGTAGGGTAAGAGTATGATATATCATACTATATGCAGTGCTGCTTTAATATAGGACTTCGGTCTGAGTTATATACGGTGACGATCCGAGCTATATAGGACTTCGGTCCGAGTTATATAGGGCAATCGCCCAAGTTATATAGGACTCCGGTCCGAGGGCTTCGGCCACAGATTCCACAGGGCTTGGTCCGCAATTTTTTTTAGGGCCACAGCCACATAATATATATACAGTTGTTTCAGTTAGTTCCTTACCATACGTTAGACTACCAAATTACCTTGTGGAGCAAACTGATAAAATGATAATAACTAAATATATGACATGTATGGATTGTTTTTATTGTGATATTATTTTTCAATACGACTCATTGCTTTTAAAAGTGCATTATGCTTTTATTATTTATCTTCCGTAATTAGTTAAAGTACCCACTAAGCAATGCTTAGCGAGTTTAGTTTCTTCTAAACTCGTAGGCTATTAGCAAGGAGCCAGTAGCGAGCAGAGGAGTCCTGCGATCTGTCGGTTATCAACAAACTTAGGTGGTGCTCTACATTTTGTATTTTGGTATTAGAAACTGGCGTGTACTTATTTGAAAAATACAAAGAGATAACTTAATGTAGCATATAAATCTAGTAATGTATAATAACTGTATGGTTTTAAATTGAGTTGGGTTGTGAATATAGAAGTGTGAATTCTTCTTGCAGGATTGTAGTTGAGGTTATAAGGGTGGATTATTGGGAGTGTGCCCGAGTTGAATTGTGAAACAAAATATTTTTCAAAAATAAGAAAAATCAGTTTTGTCGACACTTGGGACCTAGAATTTTTAAGGGAGACTCCGTAAAAATTTTTGGAAAATTTTTATAAGGAACCTTAAGTAAGCTGACATAACCAGAGCTTGTATCCCGATGTAGCATTCCTCCTCGGCTTATTTATAGGTCGGGAAGGGGTGTTACATTTGGTAGACCAAAAGCAATCATAAGTGATAGGGGTACTCACTTTTGTAACACTTAGCTTGAGAAAGTTTTCAAAAGGCTAGGTGTTACACATAGTGTAACACCCTTATACCCTATATACGTACAAAACATATTTCTAGCATATGTAAAATATGCATATACGGTACAAAAATGTCACAGACGGATTTACAAATTTTTTTTTTACATTCCAATTTAAAATTTCAAATTCTAAATATATAAAAATTAAATAAAATATAAATATTATTTACTTGTTACAAGAACCCAAAATAAATAATATATATATAAATCTTTGGGAAAAATTCGCCAGAGTTTTGTCTGTATTTTGGATATCCCAAAATTTAGCAATTACTCAACCTGCAAAAAGAAAACACTCCCAATAATTTCCAATCACCCTCTCAACCATACTTCTCAATTTCACCAATTTTCTCAAACATTTATACATATAGATATATATAATTTAAAACACTTACTCTCCCATTTCAAATACATTGACACAAACATTCTTTATAATATACAATACGTAAAATTCAAAACAAAATATATTATGCATAAAACTCAAAATGTACAATAACATAAAAATATATACATGTTGCTGGCAGTGTTTCTGATCTCGATAGCAACTCTGCAAGCTCAACTACAAGTCTACACCTGACTTGGTCTAGAAGAACTCTCTAGCTCAACTGGGTCTACCCTGTCACCTGCGCGATGGAAACAATCGCGCTAAGCCAAAGCCTAGTGGTACAAACTTTGATAATAACAATATAACTCAATGCAATACCAAATGGACAATGCATATAGATGTCACATGAATCCACTTTCTTATATATTTTTTTTAAATAATTCATAAGCACAACTCACAACATTATATTACTCAATTGTATCACAATTCATAATTCACAGTAAAACAAAAACAAGCATGGGCCCAAAAAGGATATAATATACTATTCAAATTTCAGAGTTACTGCTTTGGTCCATAATGACACCATGTGTCAAGCCCCGTAGGCAATATATATATATCCATGGATAATGTAACAGCCCCAGTCTCTTGGACCTCAACCCGACTAGACCCTTAGGCCCCAGTATCTTGGTCCTCAACCCAGCTAGACTGCTACAGTTTTTGAGGCTTACGACCTAGTCTTTTCACCCCAAAAATATCATATATATCAGCTGGCCTAGCTTACGACCCAATCTTTTCACCATTCCAGCATATAGCCCGTAGGCAATCATAGGCATGCCGCCAAACCCAGAACTCTGAAAATTGAATAGCACACTAGGCACACAATTTATTCATATTTCTCATTATTAATCTCTTTCTCATTTTTACATATTCAATCTAGGCACATTGCCTTATTTTCACTTTTTTTTCTCATATTTCTCATTTTTTCACATCTTTCTCATTTTTCTCATTTTATCAATATCAATTCATTTCATTATTACACATATCTCATTTTTGCATTCACAACACATTACCCAATTACTTTGGGTATTTTCATATAATATGTATATTTCACATGTTACACAAATTAGCCATTATCAATGGCTTTTCGCAATGCATCTAACACATATATGACATTACAAATGTCATAGCATATTATTCATACACACCAATTCTAATAATTAAAACATACTACATAAAAATCCAAATTCTTACATAATCTAAATTTCCAAGGAATTCAAAGAAAAGAGATGGAAACTTACTAATTTTGGTGGAAATCACCAAAAATCCACTTGAAACTTGTTAATTCCTTCAATTTATAGAGTATGGAAGAAGCAAAATCCTTGGTCTTCAAACTTCCATGGAAGCCACGTTCTTGAGAAGAAGAAGAAGAAGAAGAAGAAGACTTTTAATATTCTTTCCTTTTCATCTTTTTTTTAACCACATATATATATATATTAAAATAATTTAATATTTAATTATTTAATTATTTTTTTAATAAATTAAAATTCCTAATTTTCCTCTTCCATTCAAAATTAATTTATTTTTGAATTATTTTATTAATTGTGAATTATAAGATTTAATTACCAAAATACCCTTTTCTTTTAAAAAGTGTTGACTTTTTTATATATGTTATATATATTTTGCATATATCACATATATAGTCCACTTTTTCATTTAAAATCCCTTCATTTTTCATTTAAAACCATTAATTTAATTTATCCTTTTAAATTATAATTTATTTTATCCAATTTTCCAAAAATTAGAATTTTTCAAAAAATTTTGGATGTTACAAACTCTTGTGATTTGTATAAATGAAACACTTTTCCCTGCAAATGCCTATCATGATCCTCCTCATTACGCGAAAGCACCAAAATGTCATCAATGAAGACCACCACAAACTGATCTAAATATGGTATGAATACCCTGTTCATCAAATCCATAAAAGCTGCTGGTGCATTCGTCAATCCAAAGGGCATCACCAGAAACTCATAATGCCCATACCTTGTACGAAAAGCTGTCTTGGGTACATCCACATCTCTGACTCTCAACTGATGGTACCCTGATCTCAAATCAATCTTAGAGAATACTGCTACTCCCTTCAACTGATCAAAGAGATCATCTATCCGAGGCAAAGGATACTTGTTCTTGATGGTCACCTTATTCAAATACCTATAATCAATACACAATCTCATGGTGCCATCCTTCTTTTTCAAAAACAACACAGGCGCTCCCCATGGGGACACACTAAGGTGGATAAACCCTTTATCCAATAACTCATGCAACTGCACCTTCAACTCTCTCAACTCAGCAGGTGCCATTCGATATGGGGTAATAGAGATAGGAGTGGTACCAGGCAACAAATCGATACCAAACTCCACTTCTCTCTCAGGAGGTACCCCTAGCAACTCATCAGGGAAAACATCTGGAAACTCAGCAACTGTGGGTATACTTTCAAGCAGGGATCCCACTACTCTAGTATCTACAACATGAGCAAGATAAGCCTCACATCCCTTTCGAATCATTCTCCCAGCTGAAACAGCTGAAACAAACATAAATGAAAGATACCTCTGCTCACTAGATACTATAACATCCCTACCATCCAGTGTTCTCAAAGTAACACATTTCTTCTGACAGTCTACCATAGCCCCATGCTTGGATAACCAATCCATGCCCAAAATCAGATCATATTCCCTGAAAGGCATCTCAATCAGGTTACCGAGAAACTCGTCATCTTGAACAACAACTGGACTATCTCGGTGCACCCTGCTCACCACAACACTATGCCCTAAAGGATTTGTCACCAAGACATCAAATCCTAGGGACTCAGAATGCAATTCAGACACAGGCAAGATGGATGCACTTATGTATGAATGCGTAGATCCAGGATCTAATAGAGCAAGGACTGAAATACCAAATAAAGAAAATGTACCCGCAATGACGGCTGAAGCATCCGGCTACCTCTGCATCACATAAACCCGCTGAGATGGCCCAGCCTCATCTGGCCTACTGCCTCCGGATGTAGAGCCTCCTCTCTGACTAAACCCAGGCCGACCATCTCTACTAAAACCTCTGCCACCACGACCCCCTCTGACACTGGGTCGAGAAGATGCAGTATCTGCCTGCCTAACTTCTGGTGGCTCAGGACAATCTCTGATAAAATGGTCTAATGACCCACATCTAAAACACACTCCTAAAGCACCTCTCCACCAGCAGACACCTCTATGTACTCTACCACAATGAATGCAAGTAGGTGGAGTAGGTCTCTGAGCCACTGGAGTCGGAGCACTAGCCACTGAAATTGCGGTTCTCTGTCTCTGTCTCTGCTGCTGTATTGACCTACCAAACTGCCCCTGACTCCTACTAAACCTCTAAAAATGTCCCCCTCAGCCTCTCTTCACTGATGAAGACCCTGCCTCACTCTGGGGTCTCCTAACTCTGGTCTCCTCAACCCTGGCAGCTGCTGCAAGATTCTGCACCCTCTCAACACTCCTGGAATCTGCAACTAACTGGGAGAAATCCTTATACCGAGAGCCTGCAATGATGCACATGATAGAGGGTCTCAGTCCCTCCTCAAATCTCTTACACCTGTCAAACTCGTCAGAAATCATCCCACCAGCATAGTGACTCAACCGGATAAACTCGATCTCATACTCGGTCACTGTCCTAGTATCCTGTCTCAGACTCAGGAATTCCATCTTCTTTGCATCTTTATACTCTCTCAGAGTATACTTCTGCTCAAATTCCCGCAGGAAATCATCATAGGTCAGAACTGGTGGATCATCCAGAGCATGTGGAACCGTCTTCCACCAATCATATGCATCTCTCTGCAGAAGAGATCTGGCATAATCAAACTTCTCTTCTGGACTGGCGTGTAACTGAATAAATATCCTCTGAACCCGGTCTAGCCACTGCTCTGCTACAGCAGTATCTGTAGTACCAACAAAGTCCTCAGCCCCATACTTTCTCAATTTGTCATACTGCCTCACCGGCAACTATGGCTGTGGCTGTGGCTGTGGCGGCTGCGGAACTGGAGCCTGCCTCAACAACTCTACCATATGCCATACCTAGCTAGGCGAAACCTCATCAGCTGCTGGTCTCACAGGCACAGAAACAGATGCCTCACCAGCAGATACAACTCTAGCTCCATCTCTACCCTCATCTGGAGCCACACTCTCTGCCCTACCCTCAGCAGCCTAATGCGATCGAGACACCATAACTACCTATATCTGCAAATAAAGCAGAAAATACTATATCAGAGATCAGAAACTGCCAGTGCCAATGCATGTATTACAATTAAAAACTATTTTTCAAATATCCCATTTTCTCTCTCTATCATCACACTTAGGTCGAAAAAATCAAATCTAGGCTCTGATACCAAAACAAATGTAACACCCTTATACCCTATATACGTACAAAACATATTTCTAGCATATGTAAAATACGCATATATGGTACAAAAATGTCACAGACGGATTTACAAATTTTTTTTACATTCCAATTTAAAATTTCAAATTCTAAATATATAAAAATTAAATAGAATATAAATATTATTTACTTGTTACAAGAATCCAAAATAAATAATATATATAAAAATCTCTGGGAAAAATTCGCCAGAGTTTTGTCTGTATTTTGGATATCCCAAAATTTAGCAATTACTCAACCTGCAAAAAGAAAACACTCCCAATAATTTCCAATCACCCTCTCAACCATACTCCTCAATTTCACCAATTTTCTCAAACATTTATACATATAGATATATATAATTTAAAACACTTACTCTCCCATTTCAAATACATTGACCCAAACATTCTTTATAATATACAATACGTAAAATTCAAAACAAAATATATTATGTATAAAACTCAAAATGTATAATAACATAAAAAAATATATATGTTGTTGGCAGTGTTTCTGATCTCGATAGCAACTCTACAAGCTCAACTACAAGTCTAGACCCAACTTGGTCTAGAAGAACTCTCTAGCTCAACTGGGTCTACCCTGTCACCTACGCGATGGAAACAATCGCTCTAAGCCAAAGGCTAGTGGTACAAACTTTGATAATAACAATATAACTCAATGAAATACCAAATGCACAATGCATATAGATGTCACATCAATCCACTTTCTTATATTTTTTTTTCAATAATTCATAAGCACAACTCATAACATTATATTACTCAATTGTATTACAATTCATAATTCACAGTAAAAAAAAACAAGCATGGGCCCAAAAAGGATCTAATATACTATTCAAATTTCAGAGTTACTGCTTTGGTCCATAATGACACCATGTGTCTAGCCCCGTAAGCAATATATAGATCCATGAATAATGTAACAACCCCAGTCTCTTGGACCTCAACCCGGCTAGACCCTTAGGCCCCAGTATCTTGGTCCTCAACCCAGCTAGACTGCTACAATTTTTGAGGCTTACGACCCAATATTTTCACCCCAAAAACATCATATTTATCAGCTGGCCTGGCTTACGACCTAGTCTTTTCACCATTCCAGCGTATAGCCCGTAGGCAATCATAGGAATGCCGCCAAACCCAGAACTCTAAAAATTGAATAGCATACTAGGCACACAATTTATTCATATTTCTCATTATTAATCTCTTTCTCATTTTTACATATTCATTCTAGGCACATTGCCTTATTTTCACTTTTTTTTCTCATATTTCTCATTTTTTCACATCTTTCTCATTTTTCTCATTTTATCAATATCAATTCATTTCATTATTACACATATCTCATTTTTGCATTCACAACACATTACCCAATTACTTTGGGTATTTTCACATAATATGCATATTTGACATGTTACACAAATTAGCCATTATCAATGGCTTTTCACAATGCATTTAACACATATATGACATTACAAATGTCATAGCATATTATTTATACACACCAATTCTAACAATTAAAACATACTACATAAAAATCCAAATTCTTGCATAATCTAAATTTCCAAGGAATTCAAAGAAAAGAGATGAAAACTTACTAATTTTGGTGGAAATCACCTAAAATCCACTTGAAACTTGTTAATTCCTTCAATTTATAGAGTATGGAAATCCTTGGTCTTCAAACTTCCATGGAAGCCACATTCTTGAGAAGAAGAAGAAGAAGAAGAAGAAGACTTTTAATATTCTTTCCTTTTCATCTTTTTTTTAACCACATACATATATATATTAAAATAATTTAATATTTAATTATTTAATTATTTTTTTAATAAATTAAAAGTCCTAATTTCCCTCTTCCATTCAAAATTAATTTATTTTTGAATTATTTTATTAATTGTGAATTTATAAGATTTAATTACCAAAAATACCCTTTTCTTTTAAAAAGTTTTGACTTTTATATATGTTATATATATTTTGCATATATATCACGTATATATTCCACTTTTTCATTTAAAATCCATTCATTTTTCATTTAAAACCATTAATTTAATTTATCCTTTTAAATTATAATTTATTTTATCCAATTTTCCAAAAA
This sequence comes from Garcia nutans, assembly GCA_947685225.1. Classification (NCBI taxonomy): domain Eukaryota; kingdom Viridiplantae; phylum Streptophyta; class Magnoliopsida; order Malpighiales; family Euphorbiaceae; genus Garcia; species Garcia nutans. Next base: position 36,777,322 of record CANTUV010000013.1, read on the forward strand.
TTAGAAATTTTCAAAAAATTTTGGATGTTACACATAGGTTCTCTACTCCTTACCATCTCCAAACTAGTGGCCAAGTTGAGAACACGAATAGTGAAATAAAAAGTATCCTTGAAAAAACTGTTGAATGATCCTGGAAGGATTGGTATGAGAAATTAGACAATGGGATAGTACGCCATTTAGGCTAGTATATGGAAAGGCTTGTCACTTACCTGTGGAGATTGAACATAATGCTTATTGGGCTATAAAACATATTAACCTTGATCTAGCTAGTGCAGGTGATAGGAGAAAATTATAGGTCATTGAGTTGGATGAATGGAGATTTCAAGCTTATGACAATGCAAGGATGTATAAGGAGCAAACTAAGAGATGGAATGATGCTCACATTAAGGAACGGAAAGAGTTTCAAGTTAGTGATCAAGTATTATTGTACAATTCTAGGCTTTGACTTTTTCCAGGTAAGTTAAAATCAAGATGGTCTGGTCCATTTACAGTCAAAGAGGTTTTTCCCTATGTGACAATTGAAATTACTCACCTAGAGAAAGGGACATTTAAGGTTAATGGGCAAAGGCTTAAACTATATTTAGGGGGGACTTGAGTGAGTTGAAGGAGGTTTTATACCTCTAAGACTAAAGATGAACTAATCCCGAACGTACAACTAATACAACGTTAAAGAAGTGTTGTAACACCCCTTCCCGACCTATGAATAAGCCAAGGAGGAATGCTACATCGGGATACGAGCTCTAGTTATGTCAGCTTACTTAATGTTCCTTATAAAAAATTTTCAAAAATTTTGACGGAGTCTCCCTTAAAATTCTAGGTCCCAAGTGTCGATAAAACTGATTTTTCTTATTTTTGAAAAACATTTTGTTTCACAATTCAACTCAAGCACACTCCCAATAATCCACCCTTATAACCTCAACTACAATCCTGCAAGAAGAATTCACACTTCTATATTCACAACCCAACTCAATTTAAAACCATACAGTTATTATACATTACTAGATTTACATGCTACATCAAGTTATCTCGGTGTATTGTTCAAATAAGTACATGCCAGTTTCTAATACCAAAATACAAAATGAAGAGCACCACCTAAGTTTGTTGATGACCGACAGATCGTAGGACTCCACTGCTCGCTACTGGCTCTTTGCTAATAGCCTACGAGTTTAGAAGAAACTAAACTCACTAAGCATTGCTTAGTGGGTACTTTAACTAATTAAGGAAAATAAATAATAAAAGCATAATGCACTTTTAAAAGCAATGAGTCGTATTGAAAAATAATATCACAATAAAAACAATCCATACATGTCATATATTCAGTTATTATCATTTTATTAATTCGCTCCACAAGCTAATTTGGTAGACTAACGTATGGTAAGGAACTAACTGAAACAACTGTATATATATTCTGTGGCTGTGGCCCTAAAAAAATTGGGGACCAAGTCCTGTGGAATCTGTGGCCGAAGCACTCGGACCGGAGTCCTTTATAACTCGGGCGATTGCCCTATATAACTCGGACCGAAGTCCTATATAGCTCGGGTTGTCATCCTATATAACTCGGACCGAAGTCCTATATTAAAGCAGCACTACATATAGTATGATATATCATACCCTTACCCTACTCAGTACTATCCCAGATACCCAGTGGAGCCAAAATTTTCATGCCATTTCTTAATCGAATATGTATTATACAATTATTGTCTTATGTTTCTTATATTATTTCAATGTGAAATATCATATTTTGTCATTCTAATAACATATTATGCTCATTTATATGCATAAGGAATCGATTGGATTACTTTTGAAAAATGACCAAATGAATATTAGCAAAATGATCATATAAATAGTAAATTCTGGTTTTGGACTCAACTTGATCCTTATTTTGAAAACTTGTATAAAATAATCTACTTGACTAAAAACTCTAAAATTTTTACAGAATTTAGTTTTACATCTTAAAATCATTACTTTAAAATTTCAGATCAAACTGGACACAAAATCTTGGTCAAGTAGTTCACCCAACCAGACTGCTCCAGTTGCCCTACATCCTGGCCGCAGTTCTGAATTTTGTGAATTCTGTAAATTAAATTCAATCAATGTGGTTCCAAATTATTTTTCTAAAATACTAGACTCACTAAACAAAAAAAAAATCCAAAATTCAATTGAAGATTATTTTTCTAAATTTATTAAAAATCTGGAAACATGGCTGTCTCAGTCAAGGTACCTCCTAGAGCAGGTCTAACAGAAATAAATTTTTCATAACTATTCCGAATTCAACTCAAAATATTTTTCAGTCATTCTAGACACATTAAGGCACAACATATAAAAAATTCACTTCAAGAACATTTTTCTATACTTAATTAAAAATCATACAAGTCACAGCATTTCACTAATTCTAAAACAGAAAAATTTCAAGAAAATGAACAAACAATTAGTTAAAGTACTAAACCTTGCTTTTCCTTGCTCTTCTTGTCTATTTCACTTCCTTTCCTCTCTATTATCCTTGATTTCCTATGAATTTAACATGTCACATATACAAAGGTAAGAACCCTAGGTATAGACATAGTCTTATCTTATGATTTTTCTAATGGTTGCTAGCTTATTTTCACCATTAAACACCATCATTTCTTTCATCAAATCCTTCAAATAATTATTTTTTGAATTTTCTCCAAATCTAGCTACATGAACCCTAATTTCAATCTCTTAAATTAACCATTAATCCATGAAACTAAAACTAGAGATAGGTTTCTCTTACCTTATAATCTTGTTTGTCACCAAAATCTTCAACAAAAAGCCTTAAACTTTGGAAAAATCACCTCATTCTTCCTTCTCTTATGGTTTGGACGAGTTCACCATGTAAGAGAGGGCTTTTATATTCTTTCCTTAGCTTATTTTGATCCAAATGGCAGCCAAGAGTGGTTAAGATGTGTTGGTGTAAGTGTTGATTTCCCATTGGTACACCTTATGGCAAAAATGGCCACTTTTAATTGGTCCACTTGCCTTCTTCTTTTATCTATTTATTTGGCAAGCCATTAGGCTTCCTTTTATTCATATTTTGACCCCCCTCAACTTTCTTGTGCTGTAATTTTATAGTCTAGGATGTGAAAATACCAAAATACCCTCCAGCGATTAATCGATTGTAACTTTTAAACCATGCGTTTTCGGAAAAAATTGAAACCCATGGTTATGACTCGATTAATCTCGAGAATATTCTTCCGGGGTCGGATATGGGCACTATTAAGAACTTTCGACACTTAATTTTTAAGTTTACATATTTGCCCCTAACTTTTAAGAAATTTCCACTTAGGTCCTCGACCTTTCGAAAAATTACCTTTAGGTCCCGTCGACTTCTCGGGCCTCCCTTGTACACCGATTTTGTTTTTGACTATCTCGAGCCTCTATTTGACCACTTATTTATGTCCTTCTTGCCTAATACTCGACTACGTAAACTTTGGGATGTGACAGTTCTACCTCCCTTAATTTAAGTTTCGCCCCAAAACTTGCTTGTTCATATATGTAAATACATTGCTCATATAATTAATAACAGTCATTTGTTGGAATGCTGCTGCTATCTGCCTAAGGTAAGTTTCCGGACTGGGTATTTCAGCTGCTGCTGACCCTGGTCTATGAGCTTCCCCGGCATCTGCAGACCCAGATGCTTGCGATTCTACGTTTCATTCCACAGCTTGCCACGAATCTAAAGACATCCTACATTGACATAAATAGCTATCTGCTTAATTCGTCAACATATAACTCGATTATCAATTCCTATCTGGCATGTACATCTACCTATTCATCATATAACTTTCTCCTTACTTTATCTTACATGGCACACATAGTTACTTACTTACTACCTATCTCCCATAATCGACTAAACCAATGCTCTGATACCACAAATTGTAACACCCCTTCCCGACCTATGAATAAGCCGAGGAGGAATGCTACATCGGGATACGAGCTCTGGTTATGTCAGCTTACTTAATGTTCCTTATAAAATTTTTCCAAAAATTTTGACGGAGTCTCCCTTAAAGTTCTAGGTCCCAAGTGTCGACAAAACTGATTTTTCTTATTTTTGAAAAATATTTTGTTTCACAATTCAACTCAAGCACACTCCCAATAATCCACCCTTATAACCTCAACTACAATCTTGCAAGAAGAATTCACACTTCTATATTCACAACCCAACTCAATTTAAAACCATACAGTTATTATACATTACTAGATTTACATGCTACATCAAGTTATCTCTTTGTATTGTTCAAATAAGTACATGCCAGTTTCTAATACCAAAATACAAAATGAAGAGCACCACCTAAGTTTATTGATGACCGACAGATTGCAGGACTCCTCTGCTCGCTACTGGCTCCTTGCTAATAGCCTATGAGTTTAGAAGAAACTAAACTCGCTAAGCATTGCTTAGTGGGTACTTTAACTAATTGCGGAAAATAAATAATAAAAGCATAATGCACTTTTAAAAGCAATGATTCGTATTGAAAAATAATATCACAATAAAAATAATCCATACATGTCATATATTCAGTTATTATCATTTTATCAGTTCACACCACAAGGTAATTTGGTAGACTAACGTATAGTAAGGAACTAACTGAAATAACTGTATATATATTCTGTGGCTGTGGCCCTAAAAAAATTGCGGATCAAGCCCTGTGGAATCTGTGGCCGAAGCCCTCGGACCGGAGTCCTATATAACTCGGGCGATTGCCCTATATAACTCAGACTAAAGTCCTATATAGCTCGGGTCATCACCCTATATGACTCGGACCAAATTTCTATATTAAAGCAGCACTGCATATAGTATGATATATCATACCCTTACCCTACTCAGTATTATCTCAGATACCCAGTGGAGCCAAAATTTTCATTTCATTTCTTAATCGAATATGCATTATGGAATTATCGACTTATGTTTCTTATATTATTTCAACGTGAAATATCATATTTTGTAATTTTAATAACATATTATGCTAATTTATATGCATAAGGAATCAATTGGATTACTTTTGAAAAATGACCAAATGAATATTTACAAAATGATCTTATGAATAGTAAATTCTGGTTTTGGACTCAACTTGATCCTTATTTTGAAAAATTGTAAAGCATAATCTACTTGACTAAAAACTCTAAAATTTTAACCGAATTTAGTTTTACATCTTAAAATCATTCCTTTAAAATTTCAGATCAAACTAGACACAAAATCTTGGTCAAGTAGTTCACCCAACCAGACTGCTCCAGTTGCCCTGCATCCTGGCCGCAGTTCTGAATTTTGTGAATTTCGTAAATTAAATTCAATCAATGTGGTTTCAAATTATTTTTCTCAAATACTAGACACACTAAAAAACAAAATATCCAAAATTCAATTGAAGATTATTTTTCTAAAGTTTATTAAAAATCCGGAAACATGGTTGTCTCAGTGAAGGTACCTCCTAGAGCAGGTCTAACAGAAATAATTTTTTTTTATAACTATTCCGAATTCAACTCAAAATATTTTTCAGTCATTCTAGACGCACTAAGGCACAACATATCAAAAATTCACTTCAAGAACATTTTTCTATATTTAATTAAAAATCATACAAGTCACAGCATTTCAATAATTCTAAAACAGAAAAATTTCAAGAAAATGAACAAACAATTAGTTAAAGTACCAAACCTTGCTTTTCCTTGCTCTTCTTGTCTATTTCACTTCCTTTTCTCTCTAATCTCCTTGATTTCCTATGAATTTAACATGTCACATATACAAAGTAAGAACCCTAGGTATAGACATAGTCTTATCTTATGATTTTTCTAATGGTTGCTAGCTTATTTTCACAATTAAACGCCATCATTTCTTTCATCAAATTCTTCAAATAATTATTTCTTGAATTTTCTCCAAATCTAGCTACATGAACCCTAATTTCAATCTCTTAAATTAACCATTAATCCATGAAACTAAAACTAGAGATAGGTTTCTCTTACCTTATAATCTTGTTTGTCACCAAAATCTTCAACCAAAAGCCTTAAACATTGGAAAAATCACCTCCTTCTTCCTTCTCTTATTGTTTGGACGAGTTCACCATGTAAGAGAGGGCTTTTATATTCTTTCCTTAGCTTATTTTTATCCAAATGGCAGCCAAGAGAGGTTAAGATGTGTTGGTGTAAGTGTTGATTTCCCATTGGTACACCTTATGGCGAAAATGGCCACTTTTAATTGGTCCACTTGCCTTCTTCTTTTATCTATTTATTTGGGAAGCCATTAGGCTTCCTTTTATTCATATTTTGACCCCCTCAACTTTCTTGTGCTGTAATTTTATAGTCTAGGGTATGAAAATACCAAAATACCCTCCAGTGATTAATCGATTGTAACTTTTAAACCGTGCGTTTTCGGGAAAAATTGAAACCCACGGTTATGACCCGATTAATCTCGAGAATATTCTTCCGAGGTCGGATATGGGCACTAGCCTATCTTTTACTCCAGCCCCTACTTTCAGAGACTGGCGTCATTCTGTGAATATTGAGTGGGATGATGACCAGAAACCAACGGAGTTTGATCGCCAGATATGTAGGATAGAAGGAAAGATCAAAAACATAAAGCTAAACCAGAATAAGTTATTGACTCAGCAGGATCAGATCCAATGTTCCATAGAGCAGCACTACTCATCCTTCCAAGTGTAGCTGGATCATGAGATACTGAGGAGGCAATGGCTCGAGCAATCTATGCTCGAGTTTTGGAGGCATTAGGAATTTAGCCTTTCATAGCCACTGCCACCATCGTACCAGCTTTCAGTGCCCCATGTTGACATCTCTGACGACGATGATAATAATGATGCTAGTGCCAGCGGTGATAATTTCGGCGCTAGTAACGATTTCAGTGCCGAGCCCATGAATGACTAATTCATTTTGTTTATTTATTTTATTTTCTTTTATTTTTGTTTTTATTTTCTTATGAATTCCTATACGTTTCATGTTTAATATTTTCATGTTTTTTATTTTTTATTATTATTCTTATTTTTATATGTCTTTGAACCTTCACCATTCTCTATGTCAATTTTTTTTGTCCTGTATCTCATTCGACATCACAACACTTTTAGAACTCTATTCATATATGTCGATTCAGGAAATGTCAGGGCAGTTTTCTCTCTTTTGTTCTTTTTACTATTTTACTCACATTGGGGATAATGTGAGTCTTAAGTGTGGGGGAGTGGCATATTTTATAAATTGAGCTTTTATTTTCATTTTTTACCATTGGTTGCATTTGTCTCAATTAGTTTCTTTGATTTTATTTTTGGATTCAAGTAAACTAGATTGCTATTATAATATGAAGTGAAATGGTTCCTCTTTTCATTAAAATAATGATTGATTTAATGAACGACAATCTCTTGTTGAGGTTGACTCAATTTTCTTAATTGATTGCTAAAGACTAAATGTGATAGTTTGAATTAGGTAATTGATTGATGAGAGTTGCACATCTGAAGTTTAAAACCTTAGTTACATTTTTTAGCATAGTTGTTTAGATCATTTTTGTACTAGTTTTTAGTATGATTTTTATGTGTTTTTAGTTAATGTTTCATTTGATTTTTGTTTAAAGTTTATTTTAAGTGTTTGTTTTAGGTTAAAGTGGAAAAACTCCCTTGGAAGATCAAAACAAAAAAACAAAAGCATGAATCAAGCAAGACATGGCCAAGCCAAATCAAGCTTGGTTGTGTCACCTCAAAGGAAATGAAGGCAGAGCTTGACACGGCCAGGAGACATGGCCAAGCCACTAGCCGCGTCTCACTAAAAGACCAAAAGCAAGGAAACCAAAGAAAGAAAAGAAAAGAAGGAAAGAAATGGCTACAAGTGACACTGCCAACAAGCTTGGCCGTGTCACCCTCATCTCCAAAGAACAAAGAAGGGCAAGGAGCAAGGCAGAAGTGGACACACCTAAGGGACATGGCCAAGCCACTCACCGTGTCCCACGTTAAGATCAAAGCAAAAGTGACACGGCCACAAGCTTGGCCGTGTCACACCAAAAGAAAATTAAGCAAAGTGAAAGAAGCAAGGAAGGCAGCAAAGGACATGGCCAGCTAGCTTGGCCATGTCCCATGAAAATTGAGGGACATGGCCACTAGCTTGGCCGTGTCACCTCTTGAAAAGAAAGGAAAATGAGAGACACGGCCAAGCCACTCATGGCTTGGGCGTGTCACCTATGAAACCTTGAATTCTTTTACACGAATTGGGAGATAAGTGGGGAAGAAAGACTTTGCTTTTGCCAAAAGAAATATTAAAGAAAATAAAATCTTGCCTAATTGATGGAAAGAAACAATAAACAAAGAAAATAGTGGGGAACAAAGGAGAGTGGTGTGTGTTGGAAGGTATGGGTTGAGTTTTTAATGAATTAAAAAGAGGAAGAGGAGATAGTTTTTGATACACGTTTGGGAGAGGGAGAGAGTAACACTCTCCCTTAGCTCTTCATCTTCAACCTCCATTTCCATCCTCTCCATCTTCTCCATCTTCCTTTGACAAGATCTTTGAGGTTCTTTGGGATAAATTGGGTTAAACAAGCTCTTGAAGGTGGAAGAAGCTTCATTATAAGGTTTGGTGACTTGAGAAAGCTCCATTCCATCTTCCAAAGGCATAATCAATTGAAGGTTTGGTGACTTGAGAAAGCTCCATTCCAAGGTTTAGTGACTTGAGAAAGCTCCATTCCATATTGCAAAGGGGAATCAACCATTGAAGAGGGCTTGAGTTCTTCATCATACATCAAAGTGGAGCTAGGAGGAAGACTAGTAATCCTACTCTTGGCATCTTCACAAGGGGTTTTTCTATTCTCTCTTTTAATTCATTTCTATTGTTGTTGTTGTTGTATTAAGAGAATTGATATTGCAACAAACAATTTGTATTTGATTTATATTGAGTTGAATGATTATTTTAAATTGATGATGTTGAGCTAAATACCCATGCCTAGGGTTTGTAGTATATTTGATTGAATGCTTTGATTTGATATTTCCATTGATGTACCTTGTTGTTGGTTGATTGCATTGGATTGTATGCTAGGTTGATAGATTAGCTACCTATTGATCTCTAGATATTGAATTAAGGACCGAGAGGTGAAATTTGATATTGGAATTATGCAATCGACTACCCTAAGAATGAATTAGAAATATAAGTTCTAGGGTTTATTAATTTGCAAATGTAAAACAATTGGTTGTTGTTAATTTATGATTGTGAAAGCTAATGAATTGGTAATTGACTGATTAAGCTTAAGAAAGAAATTAATTAGAAGGTTAAGTTAATGGATAAGTTGAGAATTGAGCGTTGATTGAATGGACCTATAACCCTATGCACCTTCCTAAGAATTGAATTGATCTTGTACAACCATCACACACATCAACCCTACGCACATTACTTCTAGGTTTAAATTATTCTCGCACTATTCCAACACAACAAATTATCGCATTTAAATTACTTGTCAATCAAGCTATTACGAACTACACCTTCCTTGTGAGATGACCTTGGGGTGATCACCTTTGCTACAATTACCTCGTATACTTGCGAATGACGCTTTGTAGTAGTACTTAATTTGAGCACAACAAGTTTTTGGCGCCGCTGCTAGGAAGGTTGTTTAAGTAGTTATAGTTTGATTTTTTTATTTAATTATTTAATTATTTGTTTGTTTTATTTGATTTGTTTTAATTTAATTGTTTGTTTGTTCTTTAAATTATTCAGTGTATTTTGTAAAGATACAATTTTTAAGGAACGAGGGAGTTTATGATAGGAACGATAATTCTGACGTGGCATGGCAATTAGCAGAATTAACGAATCAAATTAAGATGCTAAGTACAAGAGGAAGAGCACCTATACCACGCCAAGAGATGTGTGCAGCATGCGGCAATGCAGGACATATTGCAAATACTTCCTTATTTTGTTTCTCACGATACCAAGAATGGCAAGGGGAAGAAGATGACTTTGAGAGTTTCAGCAAATGGGTAGAAATGACCAATATTCCAATCCTTACAATCCAAGCTGGGGAAGCCAACCAAATTTTTCATGGGAAAATCAGCATAACATTCCACCTCAGAATTTTTTTCAACCTTACCAAAGAGGTCCTTACTTTCAAGGACAATTTTCAAACCAAGATTACCTTAAGATACCCACAATTGAAGATAGTTTGAATGGCTTCATTTAAACTAGCACACAAAATAAAGACAAACTTAAGGAACCCACTTTGGCAGATAGTTTGAATACCTTCATTCAAATTAGCTCACGAAACCATGATCAATTTGTGAAATTCATAGTGGTAGATGATTTGAATGCTCACCTTCAAATTAGCACACAAAATCAGGAAGGAACCAATAAGAGGTTTGATTCTTTGGAGGAATCATTGAAGAAGATGGAAATTCAAGTTATCAATTGGCACATCAACTCCAAGCATACCAAGAAGAGGAATTTCCTAGTCAATTAGAGCAAACCGAGGTAATCACAAATTTGAGGAGTGAACAGGTGATATATGTAACACCCCTCCCCGACCTACATGTGTAAGCTGAGAAGAGGCGCCACACTAACCTAATGTTGCTACCAATTTTACTTAGTCAAATTTTAGTTCCAATTTTAATAGAAATTTTGCCATAGTTTCGCCTAAAAATTGAGTCCCAAGTGTCGACAAAACTAGTTTTTTTTTTAAAAACATTTTACACAAACCAATGCAAACAAAATCATTCTCAGTACACTTCCAATAAATCCCCCCTTATACCCTCAACTACAACCTGCAAAAAGGATTTGTAACACTCCCATATCCAATGCCCACACACTACAACCACAACAATGTAGCATAAGTGCATCAAACATAGGGATGCTACGGTTTTCTTAACATTCAAAACACTTTAAACTTGATACAATACCCTTATCATTATACATTATAGAAAAGTAGGTCATTTACTTATAAAACAAAACATATTAGTTATATATATATACATTTAAATATTACACAGCGGAAGTTATAAAATATGTACATATTTACAAACACTTGAGTACATATTTAAAAATATCCATATTTTTACATTATAATCATTACTTTACAAAATATAAAGAAGTATACATGATTGGCAATTCTCTTCTGATCTTTAAGTTCCCAAAATCAACTCTTCAAGGTCTACTCTCACTTGGTCTTGATGAACTCTCGGGTTCGACTCTATCAGCTCTATTACCTGCGCGATTAAACACTATCGCGCTAAGCCAAGGGCTTAGTAAGATAATTCATGCTAAAATGCAATTTCACAAATTAATTACATATATCAATCAAAAGCATATTATTTATTCAATATGTTGCTTTGTTCAATGTCACATCAAAATTCATATAATAGCACCATTCATTATACTCATTTAAATTTATCATTATAGCCAACAACTATGACTTTATATACGTACCCTTTCCCAACCAGGTCGGTTGCCCTCCAATCCCAAGGGTCCGCAGGAGGCAAATAGGCACGTATAACATTATCAGTAACATACCTTTCCCCATCCAGGTCGGTTGTCCAAGTTCGGTTGCCCATTCCAATGGGTCCGCATGGTTCCGCAGGAGGCAAATAGGTACGTATAATACTGACTATATCGAACCTTCCTCCTACCAGATTGGTAGTCCAAGATCGGTTGCCCAACCCACTGGGTCCGCATGGTTCCGCAGGAGACGGATAGGTCCGTCCATTAAACTTATCAATACTTTTTCAATTCATTTCTTTTTCACAAGCAAGTTAAGCAATCATGCCTCAACATCTCACATTACAACAAAACCATTTTCTCATAACATCATATCATTCCCACTTCATTTCATCATTATATACAATATTCATTACATTATCTAAACACTCACATTATTATTCAATCCTATCATCAATGCATGCTTCAATCATATTTCATTTGAATCACTATAACATCTTTGGTATAACATTTCAATGTGCATTACTCATGAAACACATTACCATTCACAATGCATAACATAACATTATTCAATCTCAACAATGCAATTAGGACAATTCAACCTCTTCACAACCTAATCCAAAAGGAATATTAGCAAAATGACCATATGAATAGTACATTCTGGTTTTAGACTCCATTTTATCCTTATTTTGAAAAATTGTATAAAATAATCTACTTGACTAAAAATTCTAAAATTTTTACAGAATTTAGTTTTGTATCTTAAAATCATTCCTTTAAAATTTCAGATCAAACTGAACACAAAATCTTGGTCAAATAGTTCACCTAACCAGACTGCCCCAATTGCCCTGCATCCTGGCAGCAGTTCTGAACTTTGTGAATTTCATAAATCAAATTCAATCAACGTGGTTCCAAATTATTTTTCTCAAATACTAGACTCACTAAGCAACAACATATCCAAAATTCAATTGAATATGATTTTTCTACATTTTATTAAAAATCCCGAAATAGAGCTGTCTCAGTTAAGGTACCTGCTGGAACAGGTCTAGTAAAAATAATCTTTCTAAACTCATAACCTATCCAAAATCGAATCAACATATTTTTCAGTCATTCTAGACTCATAGAGGCACAACATATCAAAAATTCACTTCAAGAACATTTTTCTATAATTAATTAAAAATCATACAAATCACAGCCTTTACTAATTGTAAAACAGAAACAATTTCACTAAACACAACTCTTACTCTTCCATCACCAACACCAACCCAACTTCTCATCTATCAAGCAAAATCAATACTTAAAATCACACCATAAGCAACTTAATCATACCATCATCAAATCACAACTCAACTCAAGCATAACTTCAAAAATAACAAGAGTAAACAAGAGCAAACTTACCAAATAATGAAATTCCTTGAAACTCCAACTTGTAACTTTGAAAACTTCCTTCACTTTGAACTTGAAATCATCAAAACCATCACTTGTTCTCTTGCTCTCTTCTCTCTTTGATGAGCCGGCCACACAACAACAAGAAGAAGAAGAAATGATGAAGAAACACAAAGTCAATAGGCATTAAATACCCATCCAAAAGAAAATTACTATAATACCCTCATCCATTTAACTAAGCTTTTGTCATATCTATACCCATTTAAGTAATTCACAACCAACACAAAAATATCCTCTTTCCTTGACTTTCCATTTTGACCACTTTATATGTTATATATATCACCATATAAGCAACATATACAATTATCTCTAAACCCTCTTTTCTTTCCCAACCACCATACAAAAACATTCTCTTCCCATTTCTCAATTCAAACCAACAACAACAACAACAAAACTTCTACGGCATGCATAGGGATATTACAATTCTCCCCCTCTAAAAAGAAAATTTCGTCCTCGAAATTACCTGATATCAAAGCTGAAACAACTGCGGATATTGCTCTCGCATGGATTGTTCACTCTCCCAAGTCGCTTCTTCTTTTGCATGATTCTTCCAAAGAATCTTCACCAATGGCACTTGCTTGTTTCTCAATTCTTTCACATCATGTGCCAAGATAGCAACTGGTTCCTCTTCAAATGTCAAATCTGGGCTCACTTCGATAGACTCAAATGGCAACACATGAGATGGATCCGATCTATATCTCCTCAACATAGAAACATGGAATACATTATGAATACGATCCAACTCAGGTGGCAAAGCAAGTCGATACGCCACTGGCCCAACTCTTTCTAACACTTCATACGGCCCAATGAAACGAGGACTCAATTTTCCTTTCCGACCAAACCTCAAAATCTTCTTCCAAGGAGACACTTTCAGAAATACCTTATCTCCAACATTAAACTCTATATCTCTCCTTTTCAGATCTGCATAAGATTTCTGTCGGTCTGAAGCTGCTTTTAACCTGCCTCGAATCAACTTTACTTTTTCTTCAGTTTCTTGAATCAAATCAGGACCAATCAACTTATTATCTCCAAGCTCATTCCAACAAAGAGGTGTCCTACACCGTCTGCCATATCAATGCTGGATTGGTGACTGTTGTTGTATGCAAACTCCACAAGAGGTAAAAATCTATCCCAACTTCCAGTGAAATCAATGACACAACTTCTCAACATGTCTTCAAGAATCTGTATCACCCTCTCTGACTGTCCATCCGTCTGTGGATGAAAAGCAGTGCTGAAGTGCAGTCGAGAACCTAAAGCACTATGCAAACTCTTCCAAAATCTGGAAGTAAACCTGGGATCTCGATCAGACACTAAAGAAGTTGGAACACCATGCAGTTTCACAATCTCATGGATATACAGCTCAACCAATCTCTCCAAAGAGTAATCCATTCGAACCGGAAGGAAATGAGCTGTCTTAGTCAATCTATCCACAATCACCCATATAGCATCATGCTTCTTTTGTGTCAATGGCAAACCAGACACAAAATCCATTGTCACTCTTTCCCACTTCCATTCTGGCACTGACAATGGTTGAAGCAACCCGGTTGGAACTTGATGCTCTGCTTTAACCTTCTGACAAGTGAGACATTTCGACACAAAATCTGCAATGTCTCTCTTCAAAACAATCCACCAATAATGCTGTCTCAAATCATGATACATCTTCGTATTACCCGGATGCATAGCAAACACTAACTGATGTGCTTCTTCTAAAATGACTCTTTTCAATTCAGCATCATCGGGTACACACAATCAGTTTTTAAACCAGAGACTCCCATCGTCTTTCACAACAAAATCTCTTGTCTTCCCATTCTTACAATCTGAAATAATCTTCTGAATCTTCTTATCGGCCAACTGAGCTTCTTTGATCTGATCTAACAAAATCGGCTTCAATTGCAACTGTGCCAATAATGCACCATCAACACAAGGTACAAAACTGGCATGCAATGCTCTCAACTCAACAAGCAACGAGAGCGAGTAAACTGTTAAACCAGCTAAAGACTTCCGACTCAAGGCATCAACAACAACATTTGCTTTACCTGGATGATAGTCAATCAAGCAGTCGTAGTCTTTAATCAATTCTAACCATCTCCTCTGACGAAGATTGAGTTCTTTCTGGACACCCAAATACTTCAAACTCTTGTGATCAGTGTAGATGAAACATTTCTCCCCAAACAGATAGTGGCGCCAAATCTTCAATGCAAACACAATGGTAGCCAATTCCAAATCATGGGTCTGATAGTTAAGCTCATGTGGTTTCAACTGTCGAGATGCATAAGCTATAACTTTCCCTTCCTGCATCAATACACACCCCAAACCTCTATGTGAAGCATCACTGTAGATCACATATGGTTTGCCTTCAACAGGTAAAGTAAGAACAGGCGCTTGAGTCAACAACTCTCTCAACTGCTCAAAACTAGCCTGACACTGATCTGTCCACACAAATCTCACTCCCTTTCGAAGTAATCTGGTGAGTGGAGTAGCTATCAAAGAAAACCCTTTCACAAACCGTCGGTAATAGCCTGCCAAACCCAGAAAACTTCTAATCTCTGTCACAGACTTGGGTGGACTCCAATTCAGAATAGCTTCAACTTTACTTGGATCAACTCTAATGCCTTCCGCTAAAACAATATGTCCGAGAAAAGCAACTTGATCCAACCAGAACTCACACTTCGACAATTTGGCAAATAACTACTTCTCTCTCAAAATCTGCAACACAATCCGCAGATGCATATCATGTTCCTCTTCATTCCGCGAATACACTAGTATATCATCAATGAAGACCACTACAAACTGATCCAAATAGGGCCTAAACACCCTATTCATCAAATCCATAAAAGCTGCAGGTGCATTCGTTAGACCAAAAGGCATAACTAGAAATTCATAATGCCCATACCTGGTCCGAAAGGCGGTCTTCGGAACATCCTCAGCTCTGACTCTCAGCTGATGGTACCCAGATCTCAAATCAATTTTAGAAAACACAGCTGCACCTTTCAATTGATCAAAGAGATCATCGATTCTAGGCAAAGGATATTTATTTTTAATAGTCACCTTGTTCAATTGCCTATAATCGATACACAACCTCATAGTACCATCTTTCTTCTTCACAAATAGCACAGGAGCTCCCCAAGGAGAAACACTGGGGCGAATAAATCCTTTGTCCAACAACTCCTGTAATTGCACTTTCAACTCCCTCAATTCTGCTGGTGCCATTCTGTAAGGAGTAATAGAGATAGGAGTGGTACCGGGCAACACTTCAATACCAAACTCCACCTCTCTCTCAGGAGGCAATCCTGGCAACTCCTCTGGAAAAACATCAGGGAACTCTGCAACTGTGGCAATACTATCAATGGAAGAACCCTTCACTCTAGTATCTACCACATGAGCAAGATAGGCTTCACACCCCTTTCTAATCAACCTCCTGGCTGTAACAGCTGAAACAAATAAGGAGGCTAGCTGTTCCTGCTCATTAGATACTATCACCTCTCTACCATCACCCGTTCTCAAAGAAACAATTTTCTTTTTACAATCCACCACAGCTCCATGTCGAGATAGCCAATCCATACCTAAGATCACGTCATATTCCTTAAATGGCATCTCAATCAAATCCCCAAGGAACTCCTCACCCTGCACCACTACTGCACTATCTCTATGCACCTTACTCACAACCACACTATGCCCTAACGGATTTGTCACCAACACATCAAATCCTAGGGACTCAGCATGCACATCAAATATAGGCAAAACAGATGCACTAATATATGAATGCATGGAACCCGGATCAATCAAAGCAAGTACTGGAGTATTAAATAAAGAAAAAGTACCAGCTATGACTGCCGATGTATCTGGCTGCCTCTGCATAACATACATCCTCTGGGAAGATCCAACCTCCTCTGGTCTACCCTCCCTGGATGTAGCACCTCCTCTAGCACTGAATCCTGGTCTACCTCCCCGGCTGGCACCTCTGCCTCCCCTCACACTAGCTCGAGAAGCAGCAGAATCAACTGGCATCTGCTCCTGCCTCTCAGGACAGTCTCTCACAAAGTGGTCAGATGATCCACACCTGAAGCATACAGCTGGTCCACCACTCTTCCAATAAACACCTCTATGATAACCCCCACACTGAGCACATCTAGGTGGAGCGGATCTCTGAGTCATAGGGATCGGAGCACTTGCCACTGAAGCTGCAGGTCTAAATCTCTGTCTCTGGAACTGCACAGACCTACCAGCTGGTCTCTGGCTCCTACTACTCCGAGGAACAAAACTTCCTCTACCCCTCTTCGCAGAGGAAGACCCTGCCTCGAACTGGGGCCTTCTAACCCTAACCTCTTCTTCTGAAGCAGCTGCAATAACTTGAGCTCGCTCTACACTTCGAGCTGCTTTCACAAGCTGTGAGAAATCCTGATATCTGGATCCAGCCACTAAGCACATGATCGAGGGCCTCAATCCCTCCTCAAACGTCCTGCATCTATCAATCTCATCAGCAATGATACCCCCAGCATACTGACTCAGTCGAATAAACTCAACTTCATACTCAGTTACGGTCCGATGATCTTGCTTCAAATCTAGAAACTCCCTTTTCTTCCCATCTTTATACTCCCTAGGAGTATACTTCAACTCAAATTCCCTCAGAAAATTAGTGTAAGACAGTGTTGGAGGATCATCCATAGAATGGGGCACCGTCTTCCACCAATCGTAGGCGTCCTTCTGTAGCAAAGATCTTGCATAGTCAAATTTTTCCTCAGGGGTGGCTTGTAACTGAATAAAGATCCTCTGTACTTTGTCAAGCCACTGTTCTGCTACAGCTGGATCAGTAGTACCAAGGAAATCCTCCGCTCCATACTTCCTTAGTTTATCATAGTGCCTCACAGATACCAAAGGCTGAGGGGGTGGTGGCACTGGTTGCACTGGTGCTTGCCTCATAACTTCCATCATATGTCTAAACCAGGCTGGCGGAACCTCCTCTCCAGCTGGTCTACCCGACACCGAAGCAAGTGCCTCCTCAACACTATCAACTCTAGCTCCCTCAGCAGGAGCGATACTCTCGGCACTACCCTCAATCGACTAACGTGAGTGAGAATCCATCACAACCTAAGTCTGCAAACACAACATACTACATCTTATTAAAGATCAGAGGTTGCCAATCCCAAACATGTATATTATTTCAAAACCAACTTTTTAAGTAAAATATTCTTTTTATTACATTTTACCTAGGCTGAGAATCTCAAACCTAGGCTCTGATACCAAAACAATTGTAACACCCCTCCCCGACCTACATGTGTAAGCTGAGTAGAGGCGCCACACTAACCTAATGTTGCTACCAATTTTACTTAGTCAAATTTTAGTTCTAATTTTAATAGAAATTTTGCCATAGTTTCGCCTAAAAATTGAGTCCCAAGTGTGGACAAAACTAGTTTTTTTTTTTAAAATATTTTACACAAACCAATGCAAACAAAATCATTCTCAGTACACTTCCAATAAATCCCCCCTTATACCCTCAACTACAACCTGCAAAAAGGATTTGTAACACTCCCATATCCAATGCCCACACACTACAACCACAACAATGTAGCATAAGTGCATCAAACATAGGGATGCTACGGTTTTCTTAACATTCAAAACACTTTAAACTTGATACAATACCCTTATCATTATACATTATAGAAAAGTAGGTCATTTACTTATAAAACAAAACATATTAGTTATATATATATATACATTTAAATATTACACAGCGGAAGTTATAAAATATGTACATATTTACAAACACTTAAGTACATATTTAAAAATATCCATATTTTTACATTATAATCATTACTTTACAAAATATAAAGAAGTATACATGATTGGCAATTCTCTTCTGATCTTTAAGTTCCCAAAATCAACTCTTCAAGGTCTACTCTCACTTGGTCTTGATGAACTCTCGGGTTCGACTCTATCAGCTCTATTACCTGCGGGATTAAACACTATCGCGCTAAGCCAAGGGCTTAGTAAGATAATTCATGCTAAAATGCAATTTCACAAATTAATTACATATATCAATCAAAAGCATATTATTTATTCAATATGTTGCTTTGTTCAATGTCACATCAAAATTCATATAATAGCACCATTCATTATACTCATTTAAATTTATCATTATAGCCAACAACTATGACTTTATATACGTACCCTTTCCCAACCAGGTCGGTTGCCCTACAATCCCAAGGGTCCGCAGGAGGCAAATAGGCACATATAACATTATCAGTAACATACCTTTCCCCATCCAGGTCGGTTGTCCAAGTTCGGTTGCCCATTCCAATGGGTCCGCATGGTTCCGCAGGAGGCAAATAGGTACGTATAATACTGACTATATCGAACCTTCCTCCTACCAGATAGGTAGTCCAAGATCGGTTGCCCAACCCACTGGGTCCGCATGGTTCCGCAGGAGATGGATAGGTCCGTCCATTAAACTTATCAATACTTTTTCAATTCATTTCTTTTTCACAAGCAAGTTAAGCAATCATGCCTCAACATCTCACATTACAACAAAACCATTTTCTCATAACATCATATCATTCCCACTTCATTTCATCATTATATACAATATTCATTACATTATCTAAACACTCACATTATTATTCAATCCTATCATCAATGCATGCTTCAATCATATTTCATTTGAATCACTATAACATCTTTGGTATAACATTTCAATGTGCATTACTCATGAAACACATTACCATTCACAATGCATAACATAACATTATTCAATCTCAACAATGCAATTAGGACAATTCAACCTCTTCACAACCTAATCCAAAAGGAATATTAGCAAAATGACCATATGAATAGTACATTCTGGTTTTAGACTCCATTTTATCCTTATTTTGAAAAATTGTATAAAATAATCTACTTGACTAAAAATTCTAAAATTTTTACAGAATTTAGTTTTGTATCTTAAAATCATTCCTTTAAAATTTCAGATCAAACTGAACACAAAATCTTGGTCAAATAGTTCACCTAACCAGACTGCCGCAATTGCCCTGCATCCTGGAAGCAGTTCTGAACTTTGTGAATTTCATAAATCAAATTCAATCAACGTGGTTCCAAATTATTTTTCTCAAATACTAGACTCACTAAGAAACAACATATCCAAAATTCAATTGAATATGATTTTTCTACATTTTATTAAAAATCCCGAAATAGAGCTGTCTCAGTTAAGGTACCTGCTGGAACAGGTCTAGTAAAAATAATCTTTCTAAACTCATAACCTATCCAAAATCTAATCAACATATTTTTCAGTCATTCTAGACTCATAGAGGCACAACATATCAAAAATTCACTTCAAGAACATTTTTCTATAATTAATTAAAAATCATACAAATCACAGCCTTTACTAATTGTAAAACAGAAACAATTTCACTAAACACAACTCTTACTCTTCCATCACCAACACCAACCCAACTTCTCATCTATCAAGCAAAATCAATACTTAAAATCACACCATAAGCAACTTAATCATACCATCATCAAATCACAACTCAACTCAAGCATAACTTCAAAAATAACAAGAGTAAACAAGAGCAAACTTACCAAATAATGAAATTCCTTGAAACTCCAACTTGTAACTTTGAAAACTTCCTTCACTTTGAACTTGAAATCATCAAAACCATCACTTGTTCTCTTGCTCTCTTCTCTCTTTGATGAGCCGGCCACACAACAACAAGAAGAAGAAGAAATGATGAAGAAACACAAAGTCAATAGGCATTAAATACCCATCCAAAAGAAAATTACTATAATACCCTCATCCATTTAACTAAGCTTTTGTCATATCTATACCCATTTAAGTAATTCACAACCAACACAAAAATATCCTCTTTCCTTGACTTTCCATTTTGACCACTTTATATGTTATATATATCACCATATAAGCAACATATACAATTATCTCTAAACCCTCTTTTCTTTCCCAACCACCATACAAAAACATTCTCTTCCCATTTCTCAATTCAAACCAACAACAACAACAACAAAACTTCTACGGCATGCATAGGGATATTACAATATATAACAAATTTTGTTATTCTATGGATGCAGGCACTAATCAAGAAGATAATGGTGAGGAGATACAACCCAACATAGAGGAGCCAAGCCAATCAACGGAGGAGGAGAATTTGGAGGCATCAACCTCACCAAAGTTGCATGAATCTCCCAAACCATATAGGCCACCAAATCCATTTCCAAGTAGCTTGAAGGATGAGAAGCAAGGTAAGCAACTTCCTGACACCTATGACATGCACTCCCAAAGAGATAGTGAAAATAAGATTGGGATGACTATGACCTTAGAAGAAGAGTATGAATTGCCCAACTTAGAAAATGAGGAGAGTAAGCTAATTTTAGATGCTGAGGTTGTTGAGAGGGGACTTGACATTGTTAAAGTGGATGAAGAAGTGATTCAATCAAACTTGGTTGAACTTAAATAGTCCCCAAAAATGATCTCTTCTACTCTTGGTGGTGAAGAAGAGCATACAATGGATAGAACCATGTTGCACAATTTAAAAGGGTTTTACAAAGTTCTTATTACACTGGAGGATTACCCTAAGATGACCTTCACATGTTTTCAAATAATGCTACTTAGGCATAGCAATACATCGGGTATCCTTCGGAGTTGTATGCTATCCATCCCTATAGACATGAACGACAATTGCATTATGGGTGGAAGGAGCATTGTACATCGCATATGGGAATGATGGAAATTAGGTTTCATCTAAACTCTCTCTTTTAGTTTATGCATGCTCGCATTGAGGATAATGTGAATCTTTAAGTGTGGGGTGCATTTTGTGTTTTTACTTTATAAGTTTAGTAATATTTTTCTTTGAATAAATGAATTTTAGAAAGTTCAATTGTTATAAAATTGTTGATAGATGACCTTTAAATTTTTGAAGCATGAATTTGAGAATTGATTAGAATTGGTGCTTATTGTCATTTTTGTTGGTTTTTTTCCTTGCATTGCCTTTAAACTAGTGAAGAATTGAGCCATCAACTTATTATTCTTTTTGTGGGTCAACATCTTTGGTTGATGAATTGCTAGAACTTGCTTTGACATGCATTTTAAGACTACATAAAAATTTCAATTAGGCATCAATATGATTAAGGCAATTAGGTGAACCCACTTTGGCTTAAAAAGACCAACCCTATATTCAACCTTAGTTAGCCAATTTTGAGCTTATTTTAGTTTTCCTTTCCTTTCTTTTTCACAACACCATTAGCTTGAACCTTGTTGTATTAACTCTTACCCTTTCATTAGGTCAAGAGCATTTTAAGACCGTTTATGACAGAGTATTGTGTTGAATTAAGTGTGGGGTTAAATTTAGTAGGTTTAAGATTGCAAACTATTATTTTCTTTAGTTGCAAAACCCTAAAACAAAACAAAAATGGAAAATAAAAAATAAAAATTAAAAAAAGAAGAAAAAAAATTTATAAAAATAAAAATAAGAATAATTGTTGTTCTTGTTGAAAGGGTTGGAATAAGTTGGGAATAATCCTTGCAAGATTTAATAAGTGAGTTCCCTTGAAAAGCTCTTTAATGTCAAGGGGTAGATGAGAGGAAGGTGTTTTGGGATTGTTGGGTTATGTATATGATCGGGTACATCATTCTTAAAGTGCTCTTGAACTTAATGATCAAGCTCACATTTCCTAAATATCATGCCTTTACCTTAGCCCCATTACAACCCAAAGAAGGACCTTTTGATTGATGCTTGATTGTAATTTTGTGGTGGAGATTTGATTGATAAGCAAGCCTATGGCAGTAATCTTTCATTGATTGTTAAGAGTGTAAACACCACCATGATCAAACACTTTTAAGAGTTGGTGAGGGAGTGACAACATTGGTTATGCATGGAAAGCCACTTAATTGCATGGATGTCGATTTTGTTCGATTTGATATTGATTGCAGATTTAGGGATAGGGAAGTCTTGATTCATACTTATAACTCTTGAACTTAACAAAATTTATCTTGTTTAGTGTTTTGATTTTAACCTTGCTTGGGGACAAGCAAGGAATTAAGTGTGGGGTATTTGTTTAGATAATTTTTGTACTAGTTTTTAGTATGATTTTTATGTGTGTTTTAGTTAATATTTCATTTGATTTTTGTTTAAAGTTTGTTTTAATTGTTTATTTTAGGTTAAAGTGCAAAAACTCCCTTAGAAGATCAAAACAAAGAAAGAAGAGCATGAATCAAGCAAGACATGGCCAAGCCAAATCAAGCTTGGCCGTGTCACCTCAAAGGAAATGAAGGCAGAGCTTGGCATGGCTAGGAGACATGGCCAAGCCACTGGCCATGTCTCACTTAAAGACCAAAACCAAAGAAACCAAAGAAAGAAAAGAAAAGAAGGAAAGAAATGGCAGCAAGTGACACGGCCAACATGCTTGGCCGTGTCACCCTCATCTCCAAAGAACAAAGAAGGGCAAGGAGCAAGGCATAAGTGGACACACCCAAGGGACATGGCCAAGCCACTGGCTGTGTCCCACCTTAAGATCAAAGAAAAAGTGACACGGCCACAAGCTTGGTCGTGTCACACCAAAAGAAAATTAAGCAAAGTGAAATAAGCAAGGAAGGCAGCAAAAGACAAGGCCAGCTAGCTTGGCCGTGTCGCATGAAAATTGAGGGACACAGCCACTAGCTTGGCCATGTCACCTCATGAAAAGAAAGAAAAATGAGAGACACGGCCAAGCCACTCATGGCTTGGTCGTGTCACCTATGAAACCTTGAATTCTTTTGCACGAGTTCGGAGACAAGTGGGGAACAAGGACTTTGCTTTTGCCAAAAGAAATATTAAAGAAAAGAAAATCTTGCCTAATTGATGTAAATAAACAATAAAAAAAGAAAATAGTGGGGAACAACGGAGAGTGGTGTGAGTTGGAAGGTATGGGTTGAGTTTTGAATGAATTAAAAAGAGGAAGAGGAGATAGTTTTTGATACACGTTTGGGAGAGGGAGAGAGTGACACTCTCCCTTAGCTCTTCATCTTCAACATCCATTTCCATCCTCTCCATCTTCTCCATCTTCCATTGACAAGATCTTTGACGTTCTTTCGGATAAATTGGGTTAAACAAGCTCTTGAAGGCTGAAGAAGCTTCATTGAAAGGTTTGGTGACTTGAGAAAGCTCCATTCCATCTTCCGAAGGTAATCAATTGAAGGTTGGTGACTTGAGAAAGCTCCATTCCAAGGTTTGGTGACTTGAGAAAGCTCCATTCCATATTGCAAAGGGGAATCAACCATTGAAGAGGGCTTGAGTTCTTCATCATACATCAAAGTGGAGCTAGGAGGAAGACTAGTAATCCTACTCTTGGCATCTTCACAAGGGATTTTTCTATTCTCTCTTTTAATTCATTTCTATTGTTGTTGTTGTATTAAGAGAATTGATATTGCAATGACCAATTTGTATTTGATTTACATTGAGTTGAATGATTATTTTAAATTGATGATGTTGAGCTAAATACCCATGCCTAGGGTTTGTAGTATATTTGATTGAATGCTTTGATTTGATATTTCCATTAATGTACCTTGTTGTTGGTTTATTGCATTGGATTGTATGCTAGGTTGATAGATTTGCTACCTATTGATCTCTAGATATTGAATGAAGGACCGAGAGGTGAAATCTGATATCAAAATTATGCAATTGACTACCCTAAGAATGAATTAGAAATATAAGTTCTAGGGTTTATTAATTTGCAAATGTAAAACAATTGGTTATTGTTAATTCATGAATGTGAAAGCTAATGAATTGGTAATTGACTAATTAAGCTTAAGAAACAAATTAATTACAAGGTTAAGTTAATGGATAAGTTGAGAATTGAGTGTTGATTAAATGGACCTATAACCCTAGGTACCTTCCCAAGAATTGAATTGATCTTGTACAACCATCACACACATCAACCCTACGCACATTACTTCTAGGTTTAAATTATTCTCGCACCATTCCAACACAACAAACTCTCGCATTTAAATTACTTATCAATGAAGCTATTACGAACTACACCTTCCTTGTGAGACAACCTTGGGGCGATCACCTTTGCTACAATTACCTTGTATACTTGCGAGTGTCGCTTTGTAGTAGTACTTAATTCGAGCGCAACAATAGCCCAATTCTTTAGAATCTTGAGTCGAACTTAGTATGATATCTTTATTATCTTAAGTTCTTGACCACTTTTCTATAAATAAAATAAAAAAATAAAATAAATTAAACCAATTTTTCTGGAGCTTTGAAAATTTATCCCTGCTATGCTGATTTTAACTTTTGAATTAAAACAAATGAGTTGGAATCATAAATAGTGCTAGTAGCCATTTGAATGATGATTCTAACTGAGTAACTGTGGGTCGGCATCACAAATGTTTACTTTTGCGTCAAAAAGTTAGTATCATTTCAAACAAGTCGGGCTTCTTTTGAAAGAAAAAATTAATGTTTCACACATTGCATTTTATGAAGGGGTCAAAGAACTTAAGAGAAAACTTACTTCCTTACTTCGTTCATGACATTTGAGTTCTTGGAATTTTTTACTCAATCCTTTAACTTTGAACTTTAAATTTTAGATATGTTAGATTTTTATTTTGGAACTTCTTAATTCAGCTACCATGTTTGAGATTTAGTTTTTGGTTGAGAAAGTTGGGTTTTCTAATTCAAGTATTGTAAAAACTTTTATTTTCTTTGGATATAGAGGGTTCTTTCATTTCTACCTATTATAGTGATTTGGTTTACTTGAGGACAAACAAAAACTCAAGTATGGGGGAATTTCATAAGTGTATAATTGATGATATTTTTGTCCCTTTTTCTTAATATATTTATTGTCAAATTTAGATTAATTTGTTTGTTCAAGTGTTTATTAGGGTTGATTCCAGGAACTTTTGACACGTTGGGACCTTAAGGTTATTTAGGTTGGAATCATGAATGAAAGACAAGGGAAGAAGATATTTTGGGCACATTCTTCAAGTCACACGCCCAGTGACATGGGCGTGCTCGTGGCCGTGTCATTCAACTACTTTACAGAAGCTTCGACACTCCCAGAGACATGGGCGTGTCACTGAACGTGCCATTACTTCTGACTTATAGAAGCTGTGTCACTCCCAATGACACGGGAGTGTCCTTGACCGCATCCCTAACTCAACATTATAGTAGCAACAACAAGCCCAAGAATATGGGCGTGTCACTGCCCATGTCACTAAAGTTTGAAATAGCACCGTTGACACGGCCATAGACACGGGCGTGTCTATGGGCATGCCAGGAAAAAAATATCTGGGCTATAAAATATGAGCTAAAGAGCGAATTAGAGGGAGTTTAGTTTTCAGAGCCGACCTCCCAAGAAAAAGAGTTTTTGGCAGCCAAGAGTGAAGGTGAAGACCCGATTCCTGCGAGATTTAAACAAAGATCCAAGGATTGAAGTGAAGAAATACAAATCGTTCTTTATGGATTGCTTGAATTCTTTTACTTATTTCCTCTGTTTTGGTTTTCTGGTTATGAACATGAGCTAAACATTTTATCTATCTAGATATTGATGAACCCTAGCTTTATTATATGGATTGAATAGTTCTTATTAAATTAAATCATTTGATTGAGTTATTTTATCCTTTTGATTCTTAATTTCTTATTTCCAATTAATAATAGCATGCTTATTAATTGGTTGCAATTTTCATATTATTGACTTGAGAAAGCTTGATATGAACAGAATGTTCATTAGGATTGAGGGCTGATTGGAGTGCTAGAGATAGACTTACAAGGCCCTTTTGTTTAAAGTTCCTTGTTCTTATTGCAAGATCTATTTAATTATGCTTGAGAAGAGATTCCTGGCATTCTACATAGCGATTTGGGATTAATTCACTTGAGAGGCTTTAATCTAATTTTGGTTAATGCCAATTCAGCTTTATTATTTGATTTAATTGAATTGATATTCATAAATACTTCTCATGGCTAGGGGGATTCAATATCTAGATAGTATTTTCATCACCAACTTTTGTTGCACAATATTCAGTTTTTCTTCACTTTTGTTTATTGATAATTTAATATCCTCATATATGCTCTAGAAGTTTTGATTATGTTATTGTTATTGTTGTTGTTGTTATATTGGATTGTATATATGTGTTAATTGCAAGAGAAAAGAAATTGGGAAAGAAAATAGGGTTTAGAGAGAATGGTATATGTTGTGTATATGATGATATATATATAACATATAAATTGGTCAAATGAAGAGTCAAGGGGGTAGAGATATTTATTTGGTTATTGGTGAAATGACTATTAAGGGCATTGGATTAAAAAGAAAGCTAGAACAAATGATAAAAGGGTGATTTGGTAATTGTTTGAATTGGAACACTTGGTGGAGATTAAAAGAAGAGTTGACTTTATTTTTGTGGTTCATTTCTTCTTTCTTCTTTGTGTGGCCGGCTTCTTCATAGACAAAGGAAAACAAGAGACAAAGTGAAGATCTTGATGTGTTAAGCTCAAATTGATGGAAGATTGAAGTGATCTAGTGGATGATACAAGAAGTCTTATAACTTTGGTAAGTTCTCTTGTGATCTTTGTGTTTATTTGAAATGATATTTGAGTTTGATAGATTTTTAAGAGTGTGTTGGTTGATTTTGAGATGTGAGAAGTGTTTGAGTGATTGGATGATGGATGTTGAGTATGGATTGAAGAAAAGAGTAAGTGGTTGGAAGAGATGATGTTGTATATGTGGTGAGGGTTTTGAGATGATTTTGTGTTTTGTGCTTGATGTGTGTTTGGCTTGTTTTGGTGTGTTGCAAGTTTTAGATGAGTTTTGAGTATGTTTTGTTAAGATGGTGTGAAGTGGATGTTGTTGGATAAAAGTGTTTTGTTGAGTGTTTGGTTGTTTTGGTTGGAATCTTGATTTGTGGCCGGACACGCCCATGAGCACGTCCAGGGTCTTTAGGCGTGTCAATTGTGTTGGAGGCAGTAGGTTTGACACGACCAGTAGCACGCCCGTGTTATTGAGCGTGTCATAGCTACTGTGAGATTTGAGAATTTACACGCCCAGAAACACGCCCATGTTGTTGAGCGTGTAAATACTTCTGTGTTGTGGAGTTAGGGCACGGTCATGGACACGCCCGTGTGGGTGAGCGTGTCAGGGTTAGGGTTTGCCCTAATTAATTCCTAATTGGATTATCTCTTGTGTATCCCTAAACAAGTATATGCTATTACTTTTGATTTAGGTCTTGAAGATAGTGATTAATCATTGATTTAAGAGATAGAAGGATCTTGAACAAGGAAGTGTTAAGAGTAGTGTGATTTGTTTTTGAGGTAAGTACAAAACCTATATGATTGTGTGTAAGTTCAAATGTGGCATTATTACATTGTTAATTTATTTGAGCAATGTGTATTGTTATGTTTATATCACTGATGATATATATATATGAATAATGTGAATGACATGATGATGCAAATGAATGTGTTTATGAAAGATTGAAATGTTATGTTGTGAATTGAGATGAAATGGAATATAGAGCCATTGTGATTGGCTATGATGATATAATTGAATGATGTATGGCATGTTTGCCTAATTGATGAGAAAGATTGAGAAAGAGTTTGATAAAGAGAATAATGAAATAAGTGTATGCTTAATATGATATTCAATTTCAGAGTTCTGGTTTTTGGAGGCATGCCTACTTAATGAAAGGTAACAGTCTTGCCGGGTTGAGGATCTCTTCAAATTGAGTTGAATTGAGGTCCAAGAGACTGGGTCTGTTACACTATGATAATTGATATTATGAGATATTTGATTTGTAACAGTCTTGCCGGGTTGAGGATATCCTCGAGTTAGATGAGTTGATGATCCAAGAGACCGGGTCTGTTACGCTATCCATGGATAGAGATAAATATATATGTATATGTTGCCTACGGGCTTGATAATGGTGTTTATGAACCAAAGCAGTAACTCTGAATTCTGAATATCGTATTAAGTACTTGATGGGTCCATAGGTGTCTAGGTTTTATGTATAACATAAATGTTGTTCTAATGTAATGAAATGTTAATATTACTTATATGATGAAACGGACTATTCACGGAATATTGTTTGTTGAGTATGATCTTTACTAATTGTGTGTGTATCATTGATGTTGATTTATTAATACAAATGTGAAACATTGCATTGCACTAAAGCATAACATTAGCATGAATTGTCTTACTAAGCCCTTGGCTTAGCGCGATAGTGTTTGATCGCGCAGGTAATAGGGTTGAACCCGAGAGCTCTTCGAGACCGAGTGAGAGTAGACAGTGAAGAGTTGATTTTGGGAACTTAAAGATCAAAGGAGACTTGCCAATCATGTATAACTCTTTTATATTTTGTAAATATGGGTTATATTGTAAATATATGTATAATTGTAAATACGTATTCAAATGCTTTCATATATGTAAATGTTTTCTATATTCCTCTGCGTAATATTTAAATGTATGTATATATATATCTAATATGTTTTGTTTATAAGTAAATGATTTACTTTTCTATAATATATAACGATAAGGGTATTGTATCAAGTTTAAAATGTTTTGAACGTTAAGAAAATCCGTAGCATTCCTATATTCGATACATGTATACTACATTGTGGTGTATGTAGTGTGTATGTATTGGGTGTGGGGGTGTTACAGATAATTTATCTTTTATTTTAATTATCACACATTTTATTGATTCGCTAAATAACAGTTAAAATTTGCATTAATATTTGACCTTGTCCCAGTGGAACAATATCTTACTCACTATTTTATTACTTGAGCTACTTGTGCACTTGTAGTAACATTGCGATAGCATAGATCCGTCATTAGGCAATCCATGGAAGGATAGCAGCATACTATAATGAGTGTTTCTGTGTTCATAATTTCTTACTGTGTTGCTGAAATGGATATACGATATGGTTACTCAAATGATCAGTTGGGCAAACTCCTTCATATGTGGTTCCTCTACGTTTCCCAATTCTACTTTCGTGTCCTCCTTAAATTGCTGGTTGATTTCTTCTCCTTCTTATCCCAAGGGTTGTACTCCTTCGGTTCTTGGAACTCTATGAATATCATCTATATATGTGTGAGCGGGGATTTTCGCCCCACTCCCAATGGAATGGTTCTTGCGACTTCAACACTATTTAGGTTCAGGGCCTTAGAGAACACGGGCCTAAGCCTAGAGAAAATGGAGTCGCCACCTGGATGAATTGGGAAAAAGAAAGGGTTGGATGACTTGATTCCTAAGGAATCCCCAACCCCCTAATGGGTTCAAAAAGTTAGGTACGTGTGGGGAAGGTGAGAAATGGCCCAGCACCCTCACAACGCTCGGTTCATTGGAACCGACCTCTTTTCAGATCTTAATATTGTAAAATTCTTAAATATAATGATATTATCCATACTATAAGCAACAATTAAAATAAAGCATCATTATATTAAAATCAAAGCAATGTTAAAAAAAAGTAAATAAATGGACACACATCCGAGAATGGAAACATGTCCTTACATCGTCCATGTCTAAACTAAATAGGACACAAACCAAAAGGTGAAAATATGTCCTTTACATTGGTCCAAAATATAAAAGCAATTTAAATTACATGAAAATTAATTAATGAGGTAACCAATAATGGAAACATACCTCTTACAATTTTAATACTAAGACAAACTAATAATAATCATAATAATAATAAAAATATCCTTCCATGATAAATTAAATAAATCGAGTATTGAAATTAAATAAATCAAAACATATAATAAACTGCATAATCAAATTTAAAATTTAATAAAGCATATAAAAATACAAATTTAGGTTTATGTCTCAATTTAGGGTTCTCTAATTAATATTTAGGGTTTTGGGATTTTGGAATTATTGTTATTATAATTTAGGCTACTGTGAGAATTTTTGGAAAAATGGGATGGAATAGGATTTTATAAATTTAAGACAGTAGTATGGTTTTTTGGTTAATCAAATTAGTGTTTAGGGCTAACATAATAAAATTAGGGTTTTGGAACCTTAAGACATTAGGGTTTATAATTTTAAAAGATTGGGATTAGGGTTTAAGATTTTTTTTAGGTTTACTAGATGGGGATTTCTTGATTTATTGGATTTGGGCTTAAGGGTTTGTAGGTTTACTGGATGAGGATTTGAAAAATTAAGGTTTTGATTTATCATTTTAGAAGAAATACTGATCCAGAAAATAAATTAAGATTTTGGAAAATAATTAGGGTTTTGAGACTTTAATGGAATAATTTAGGGTTTAAAGTTTTGGGAAAAATAGTTTAGGGTTTTAAAGTTTTGGAAATAGAAAAACATTTTAGGGTTTTAAAGTTTTGGAAACAGAAGAATAGTTTAGGATTTTAAAGTTTTCGAAACAGAAGAATAGTTTAGGGTTTTAAAGTTTTTGAAACAGAAGAATAGTTTAGGGTTTTTGATAATTTCATTAATGACTTAGGCTATTGGATGAATGGAAAATCTGATTTATAAAACATACGATTAGAGTTTAATAATTAATAATTTAGGTTACTGAAAGGCTCAATATCAAAGCAAATAATAGAAACACTTAAAAGAAAATATGGCAATATTATCGTATGCTTAAACAATTCATGAATAAAAATATAAGAATACTATAAATATAAACAAATCAAAGATTTATTATCAAACCTACGTTGCGTTGGTTCCACCACAGTTGACTCTGGCTGAACAAGAACAAAGACAACATTTTTGATGGATTGATGATTGATGAGTGTTATGTGTTGCTAATTTCTTTTGTTGTCTTTTGCTTTGCTGTTTTAATCTCTCTTAATCTTAATTTCCAATCGTTATTAAAGTCTAAAACCTTATTATTTATAGGCCAAAACCTCACTCAAAAACCCTCACCTGAATATTAATCCGTCCTTAAAACAAATTCTAGTTTAATTCAAAAATAATAAACAATCGAAGACCATGTAGATTTTGTGTGCCAAGATCGACATGGACCAAGGCCATGTCGAACTGGTTAACCAAGGCGACATGGCCTTTGGCTCATGTCAATCTGGAGCCAAATCGACATGAGCTAGGCTCATGTCACAACCCTTTGAAATAATTTAGCATTTTTCAATTTTTTTGGATCGGACAGTCTAAAAAACTTGGTTTGGGGTTTTGTAGTTGAGTTTGTGCTTTTTAAAATTGGACCGACTTATTAGAAGTTATAAATTGGATCGAATTTATTTTGGCATTCTTTAACTAGGAAAACACCAACTTAGGGCCAAAATTAAGGGTCTACAGTTTGCCCCCTGCATGTGCGATTTGAGACTTTCAATAGAAGAGAGTGAAAAGCAACATGACTTTGAGCGGATATTGGATGAGGATGGATATTTGGATTTGATTTGGGTACTTGGACCAGGGGTAAGTTCTGGACTTAAGGGTAATTTGGGTTCTAGACCCGATCTAAGTTCTGGACTTAAGGGTATTCTAGACCCGAGCTAAGTTCTGGACTTAAGAGGGAATTTAGGTTATGGACCTAAGCTAAGTTCTAAACTTAAGGATAATTTGGGTTCTAAACCTGAGCTAAGTTCTGGACTTAAGAGGGAATTTAGGTTATGGACCTAAGCTAAGTTCTAGACTTAAGGGTAATTTGGGTTCTGGACCTGAGCTAAGTTCTAGACTTAAGAGGAAATTTAGGTTCTGGACCTAAGCTAAGTTATAGACTTAAGGATAATTTTGGTTCTGGACCCGAGCTAAGTTCTAGACTTAAGAGGGAATTTAGGTACTGGACCTAAGCTAAGTTTTGGACTTAAGGATAATTTGGGTTATGGACCCCAGTTAAGTTTTTGATTTAAGAGGGAATTTAGGTTCTGGACCTAAACTAATTTCTGGACTTAAGGATAATTTGGATTCTAGACCTGAGCTAAGTTCTAGAATTAAGATGGAATTTAGGTTCTGGACCTAAGCTAAGTTTTGGACATAAGGATAATTTGGGTTCTAGACCCGAGCTAACTTCTGAACTTTAGAGGGAATTTAGGTTCTGGACCTAAGCAAAGTTCTTAACTTAAGGATAATTTGGGTTCTGGACCAGAGCTAAGTTCGGGACTTAAGAGGGAATTTAGGCTCTGGACCTAAGCTAAGTTTTGGACATAAGGATAATTTGGGTTCTAGACCCGAGCTAACTTCTGGACTTAAGAGGGAATTTAGGTTCTAGACCTAAGCTAAGTTCTAAACTTAAGGATAATTTGGGTTCTAAACCTGAGCTAAGTTCGGGACTTAAGACAAAATTTAGGCTCTGGACCTAAACTAAGTTATGGACTTAAGGATAATTTGGGTTCTAGACCCTAGCTAAGTTTTGGATTTAAGAGGGAATTTAGGTTCAGGACCTAAGCTAAGTTCTGGACTTAAGGATAATTTGGGTTCTGGACCCGAGCTAAGTTCTAGACTTAAGAGGGAATTTAGTTTCTAGACCTAAGCTAAGTTCTGGACTTAAGGATAATTTAGGGTCTGGACTTGAGCTAAGTTCTGGGCTTAAGAGGGAATTTAGGTTCTGGACCTAAGCTATGTTCTGGACTTAATGATAATTTGGGTTCTGGACCCGAGCTAAGTTCTGGACTTAACAGTGAATTTAGGTTCTGGACCTAAGCTAAGTTTTGGTCTTAAGGATAATTTGGGTTCTGGACCAGAACAGTGAATTTAGGTTCGGACCTAAGCTAAGTTCTGGTCTTAAGGATAATTTGGGTTCTAGACCTGAGCTAAGTTCTGGACTTAAGAGGGAATTTAGGTTTTGGACCTAAGCTAAGTTCTGGACTTAATGATAATTTGGGCTCTGGACCCGAGCTAAGTTTTGGACTTAAGAGGAAATTTAGGTTCTGGACCTAAGCTAAGTTCTGGACTTAAGGATAATTTGGGTTATGGACCCGAGCTAAGTTCTAGACTTAAGAGGGAATTTAGGTTCTAGACCTAAGCTAAGTTCTGGACTTAATGATAATTTGGTTTCTAGACCCGAGCTAAGATTTAGACTTAAGAGGGAATTTAGGTTCTAGACCTAAGCTAAGTTTTGGACTTAATGATAATTTGGGTTCTGGATCTGAGCTAAGTTCTGGACTTAATGATAATTTGGGTTCTGGATCTGAGCTAAGTTCTGGACTTAAGGGTAATTTAGGTTCTAGAGCTAAGCTAAGTTCTGGACTTAAGGATAATTTGGGTTGTGGACCAAAATATTTGAAAGTGAGTTTGAAAATATTTCATATACGCATAAAGTCAAAAATTAAAATGGAGAAACTTTGCCCCCTGTGTAGGCTCAAACTAATAATTTTTCTCATGCAGGATCTGATTGATGTTTGTATTTTGTTTGGTTACTTTCATAAACATGCATCTCTTCTTTCTTTTGTGAAATGACTAGAGCTTCCTTAAACAATTGGTCTTCTATGCCCCCCTGATTTAATATCTTCTTTTGATTGCTTCATAGAGTATTACTGTTTATTTTTTTTACAAAGAAAAATGGAGTGTGAAATGCTCATGTATGCATGACATGAGTGGATAATACTTACAGTGGTTCTGTCGACTCACAGATCGAGGTGATCAGCTGAAGTGTTCTCATTGACTCCTTCCAGATTCTTGTTCAGTTCTTGCTTTAGAATGACAGGATGCTTCACATTTATGGCTTTTATCTTCGGGATATTGAAAATATGAGTGGTGGAGACCCCAAGCGTGTAGAGTCAGGGATACATCCATTTCAAACTATGTTTCAGCATGTCAGTTGGTAGCTTCTTCATGACCTTTCCAATAATCATTTACTTTGCCCAATGTGTCCTTTGAGGTTCAATGATTCGACATACTTCCCTTAACTTGAAGGCTTCGTAATTTTTTTTTATTTTGATTTTGAAATCAAATGTTGGCTTTGCCAAATCAATGTCAATGTACCTCAGGACTTGATTTTTCAAATTAACATATGTAACATGACAACCCTAGTTACCATACTAAGCTCGGGAATCATTTCTATTTAAGCAAGAACTGTTCCACTTTAGATAGGCACATACACATTACTTAGTCAAAGGTCTTATTGAGTTTGAATATGGTCTATCTCATATGCATGCTTATCCAAACTATCTCCACTAATAGACTCTACCTACCAAGAGCGATCAATAGGTCTTTGATAGGCTTGAAACGAGGTCTATAATGGACATGGGTTTAAATGAAGGCCATTTGTAAGTTGGAGCTATTGTGACACAATGGACAAACCTTCAAACTACAAAGTGCTTGTTGGAAATTTAAACAGTTGGGAGCATGAAAAGATAGAGTTTTCTGTATTCTTCTTTCTTTTTGGCGTTAACCTGAATCTTGATTGGGATAGTCTTTGCCTTTGCAAAAAGTTTGGTACCCAAATTCGTATCTTTTCTTCTTCTCCCTTTTCTTTCTTTTTATTTTTCTTACTCTTCCCTTTCTTTAAGCATTTTATCATTTTGTCCTTCTTCCTTGTAGGACTATCAAGTATAGAACTTTCAAGAACTGGATGGTCTTTCTCCTTTTTCTCTGATTTTGATCGAATCTTTGGTTGGGTTAGACCAATTCAAGTCAAACTATCCTTATAAACCAAATGGAAGCCATTTGCTACTTTAGGTAAAAGAGAACTCAGTTGACTTTTTGAACATCCTTTTTAGGTTTTATCTTTCTTTTTTTTTCCTTTTTTTGTCCTTTTTTTATTTCCCTTTTTTCTTCTTCTTTTCTTTTTTTTTTTTTGGTTCTAGCTCTAAAAGAGTTGTCTTGTTTGTACCAACTTGGGTTTTCAATAATGGATGAGTGGAGTGACATAAGTCTTCTTTAATAAGGATAAATCATTTGTTAATCTGATGTCATCTTGATAGATTAGGGATATTAGGACAACTAAAACTACCCTTATGGTCTTGATAACATCAACTATCCTTACAGTTTTGGCTATGCATTCCATTCTTTGATCTTCTTCCCTCTTCAACTTAGTGATCATAAGACTTGTCAAAAGTATCACAACAGCTCAGGGTAGGTTGTTGGGGTTTGTAAGCCAATGAAAAGAAAGCTAAAATTTTATGAAGGCTCAAAGGGACAACTAGGGATTGGTATTTAATTGGGTGGATACTATTTGTTGGCTAACTAAACAATGCCTAGATCATTTCTCTCTTAAATAAGCAGAGTTCAATTTTGCCTCAAAAATTTGTCAAAGCATGTTCTAAGACTGATTAGGACCTAGACAAAGGTAATTATGTAGGAGCCCTCTCTAAGAAAGCATACATAACTCAATGCTACAGAGAAATTCCCTCATCTAGTAAAGTCATTCAAGTTATGATGCATAAATATATTAATTTACAAATATCAGGTTAAATTCGTCATCGGTTCAGCACCAAAATGAACAAAAACCATGAAAAATTTGATGAAAATAATTTATTCAAACAATCTTAATTTTAAAAAACATAATTGTTCCAATTAAATATTAAAGAAAGCAAAATAAATAGAGCAACACTCCAAGCTAAGGGAAGTTCATTGAGTTGGGATCGAAGATACTTCATTTATTTAGACATCTCAAGGGCAAGGATTTTTTCCATCATCAAGGGCCATTGTTTCATCATCCACAGTTAGCCCAAGCTTGCTTAGTAGCACATCATCTTTAACAGCTTCTCTTTCCATATCATGACAATATGACAAGATAAAACTATTCATGAATGTTGCAAGCGATGGTGCCCTTCAAAATTTAGACATAGAATTATTCTTAGTGTTGGGCTTACCAAGCTCAGGCAGCTTTCCACTGTCAATCAAATCTTGAAATTCATGCCTTAATCGAACACATGTATCTGTCTCATGCTCTTGCATTTGATGGAATTGATAGAAGACCTTAGCATCAAAATTTGGTGGTAGAGGCTTATGTAGAGGCTGATGTGCCAATGGTTGTAGCAAATCCATCTTTATTAGATTTTCTAACATCTTTGACAAAGGCTCCCCCAAGTTTGAAAATTTACACTTCTTTGCTGCTTCAGTTGCTACATTTTTCTCAACACCTCATCTTTTCCTTTGATTTTGCTCATTGGGGTGGTAGCTGCCCTTATTGCCCCACTTAAATAGCACATGGTTTGGTTGGTCTTGCAGAATAGGGATTTATCCCTCATTCGCCATTCGATCTCTATTAGAAGAAATGTTCCTTGTTAATGTTGCCTTTTCTTTCTTCTTTACGTTAATGGGAGATGCCTTGTTAGCATTATTAATGATCTCCCAAATCTGAATCAACTGGGTCCTCATAATTTCAACCAATTGATCTTGTAGCTTGGCCATCCTAGCTTCGACAACTTCATCGATTATATCCTTTAGCTGGTTTGCATTCATCCTTCCAATGAAGCACTTGAATCAAAATCAATGTTGCAGGCGGTGTCGTTATATGCTATTAAATTACCGTATTCTAGGTCTATGAGCCAGAAAGGATTAATGATATGTGATGTGATGTATGTATGCATGTATGCATGTATGGACAAACAATAAACAAACAAGGATAAGTAGGACGTTCCTTCCCACCTTATAACTTCCACACACGGATGGCGAGTTTCTTTTCCTAGGTATATGGTTAACAAAATACCAACATGGGGTATCTTGTTTTTGAATATTTCCCTCGGACGTTTCAATCAATAGTTATATTTTCAAAAATAGAAATCACTTCATAATAATTCCCATTAATTATGCTTTAATCCATCCAACCAACTAAAGTAGCTTTTGTGCTATATTGGATTAAAACTAAATTAAGAGGTTTATTATAAATAGATTTCTCACTTGAAAAAATAACTAATGATTCATGCCAAAAACAAGCACATGATTAATTATTCTTAGTATTTCACAATTAATTTTTGGTATTTCAAAATTAACCTAAATAATTTGCAAGCTCTTTGTAAGAAAAGGTTGGATGAAAATAATTTTGTTTCTAAGCCCATTGTAAAAATGATTTTAGAAAAAATAGATTTTGGGCTTAGTATTTGGGTCATAAGAAAAGAATTTTTGAAAAGTTTTATAACCAAAGGCCATCTTGAATTTTTTTTTTTTTAAATTGCTTTGGTCCTCTGGACTTTAAAGAAAAAATTTATTTTGAGCTTACAATGTACTTAGGTCATATTAGAAAAAGAACAAACTAAATAAGCCATGATTTAAACCAAGAAAAATTAACCATAGTCAAACAACATGCATTTGGGGTAAAAACCTAAGGAAAGTAAATAGGCCAATTACATGAGCTTTAGTCTTCGGGTTAAAAGGCTTAGGTTCCCATAGCAAGTATATACCAAATGGTATAAGGCTATGAGTTGTTATGCCATGCTCAATCTCCATAACTTGAGTGAAAGTATGGTATCCCTTACATAACACAACATGGGTAACACGGGAGTCCTAACTTACATACACAATGCAATCTAATATGATGCAATGGATAATATCATGATAAGAAAGAATAGAATAATATAAAGACAACGGAATTAACTTCTCTTATCCCTAATTGAGTTATCACTGTGAGCGGGGATTTTCACCCCCACTCCTGGTGAAATAGTTCTTGCGACTTCGGCACTGTTTAGGCTCGGGACCTTAGAGAACACAGGTTGAAGCCCGAAGAAAATGGAGTCGCCACCCGGATGGACTGGAAAATGAAAGGGGTGGATGACTCAATTGCTAAGGAATACCCAACTCTCTAATGGGTTCGGAAAGTTGGGTACGTGTGGGGAAGGTGAGAAATGGCCCAACACCCCCACAACGCCCGGTTCATTGGAACTAACCTCCTTTTCAAGTCTTAATATTATAAAATTCTTAAATATAATGATATTATCCATACTACATGCAATAATTAAAATAAAGCATCATTATATTAAAATCAAAGCAATGTCCAAA
This sequence comes from Garcia nutans, assembly GCA_947685225.1. Lineage (NCBI taxonomy): Eukaryota > Viridiplantae > Streptophyta > Magnoliopsida > Malpighiales > Euphorbiaceae > Garcia > Garcia nutans. The sequence continues at coordinate 36,815,993 of CANTUV010000013.1, forward strand.
CAAAGAAAATAAATGGACACCCATCCGAGAATGGAAATATGTCCTTACATCGTCCATGTCTAAACTAAATAGACACCCACCGAAAGGTAGAAACATGTCTTTTACATTGGTCCAAAATATAAAAGCAATTTAAATTACATGAAAATTAATTAATTAGGTTCCCAATAATGGAAACATACCTCTTACAATTTTAATACTAAGACAAACTAATAATAATCGTAATAATAATAAAATATCCATCCATGATAAATTAAATAAATCAAGTATTGAAATTAAATAAATCAAAACATATAATAAACTACATAATCAAATCTAAAATTTAATAAAGCAAATAAAGATACAAATTTAGGTTTATGTCTCAATTTAGGGTTCTCTAATTAATATTTAGGGTTTTAGGATTTTGGAATTATTGTTATTATTATATAAGCTACTGTGAGAAGTTTTGAAAAAATGGGATGGATTATGATTTTATAAATTTAAGAAAGTAGCATGGTTTTTTGGTTAATCAAATTAGGGTTTAGGCCTAACATCATAAAATTAGGGTTTTGGAACCTTAAGACATTAGGGTTTATAATTTTAAAAGATTGAGATTAGGGTTTAAGATTTTTTTTTTAAGGTTTACTGGATGGGGATTTCTGGATTTATTGGATTTAGACTTAAGGATTTGTAGGTTTACTGGATGAGAGTTTGAAATATTAAGGTTTTGATTTATCATTTTAGAAGAAATACTGATCCTGAAAATAAATTAAGATTTTAGAAAACAATTAGGGTTTTGAGACTTTAATGGAATAATTTAGGGTTTAAAGTTTTGGGAAAAATAGTTTAGGGTTTAAAGTTTTGGAAATAGAAGAACAATTTAGGGTTTTAAAGTTTTGCAAACAGAAGAATAGTTTAGGGTTTTAAAGTTTTGCAAACAGAAGAACAGTTTAGGGTTTTAAAGTTTTGGAAACAGAAGAATAGTTTAGGGTTTTAAAGTTTTGGAAACAGAATAATAGTTTAGAGTTTTTGATAATTTAATCAATGACTAAGGCTATTAGATGAATGTAAAATTTGATTTATAAAACATACGAATAGAGTTTAATAATTAATAATTTAGGTTACTGAAAGACTCAATATCAAAGTAAATAATAGAAACACTTAAAAGAATATATGGCAATACTATCGTATGCTTAAACAATTCATGAATTAAAACATAAGAATGCTGTAAATATAAACAAATCAAAGATTTATAATCAAACCTATGTCGCGTTGGTTCCACCACAGTTGACTCTGGCTGAACAAGAACAAAGACAGCGTTGTTGCCTTTGATGGTTTGATGTTTGATGAGTGCTATTTGTTACTAATTTCTTTTGCTGTCTTCTGCTTTGCTATTTTAATCTCTCTTAATGTTAATTGTCAATCCTTATTAAAGTCTAAAAACTTATTATTTATAGGCCAAAACCTCACTCAAAAACCCTAACCCGAATTTAGTCCTTAACACAAATTCTAGTTTAATTCGAAAACAAAAAAAATAATTGAAGACCATGTCGATTTAGTGTGCCAAGATCGACATGGACCAAGGCCATGTTGACCTGGGCAACCAGGTTAACATGGCCTTTGGCTCATGTCGACCTGGGCATCCAGGTCGACATGAGCCAATGCTTATGTTGATCTGGAGCTAGATTGACATGAGATAGGCTCATTTCACTGCCCTTTGAAATAATTTTGCATTTTTCAATTTTTTTTGGACCGAACCATCTAAAAAACTTGGTTTAGGGTTTTGTAGTTGAGTTTGTGCCTTTTCAAATTGGACCAACTTATTAGAAGTTGTAGATCAGATTGAATTTATTTTGGCATTCTTTAATTAAGACCGTACCAACTTAGGGCCAAAATTAAGGGTCTACAATATGGAACAATTTCATTTCCTTGAGACCTTCATCCTTGCATAAATCACCTAGACAATTGAAAAAGGAACACTTTAAACAATTAAACAATTAAAATAAAAGAATCAAACTATTAACAACAATTGCCTTCCCCGGCAGCGGCGCCAAAAACTTGTTTTGCTCAATTAATTATTACTATAAAGCAGCACTCGCAAGTATATAAGGTAATTGTAGCAACGGTGATTTCCCTAAGGTAGTCTCACAAGGAAGAAATTGTTTTGCAATGATTTGATTAACACATAAATTAAAATTGAGTGTGTATTGTTGAATTGGTGATTTATAATTAAAATTTGAAAGTAAAAAAGAGTAGTAGTGCATAAGATTAATTCAACGCTAGGAATGGTGCCTAGGGTTGTAGATCAATTTAATTAAATCTTAATTCTCAAATTATCCATTAATATAACCTTGTATTTTAATTTTTTCATTGAGTTTAATTAGTAATTACAAATTCATTAGTTTTCACATTCATGAATTAACATTAACCAATTGTTTTGAAATTTCAAATTAAATAAACCCTAGAACTTATATTTCTAATTCATTCTCAGGGTGGTTGAATTCATAGCTCCGATATCGAATTTCACCTCTCGGTCCATCATTCAATATTAAGTGATTAATAGGTGGACAATCTATCAAACTAACTTTAAGTCCAATGTAATCAACCAATAAAAAGGTATACTAATGGAATTATCAAATCAAGTCATTTAATCAAATCTACTACAACCCATGGCATGAGTAAATTAGCTCATCATCAATTTAAAACAAATATCCATCTCAATATTCATCAAATCGAAATTATACATTGTAATATTAATGTTCATAATAAAACAACAACAATCTAGAAATGAATTAAAAGAGAGAATATGAAAAACCCTTTGTAGACGCCAAGAGTTGAACTACTTGTCTTCCTCCTAGCTTCCACCTTGATGTATGATGAATAACTTCCAAGCCCTATTCAATCAATGGCTCTCTTCTTGAAGGATGGAATGGTAACTCTCTCAGGCTTACTACTACAATCAAGCTTTTTTCAAACTCTAATCTTCTAAGGAGCTTGCTCAATCAATTTAATTCCTAAACTTGATTAAGTCTTATTTATGAAAGAAATGAAAGATGAATGGAAAAAATGAAGATGAAGATAGAATGCTGTCTCTCTTTCAAAACAAGAACCAAACTAAGAACTAGATAGCTCCCCCCAAAAAAAAACCGAAACGTGTATGTTATTCCACACCTCCAATTCAAATTCCTTTCCATTTTTTAAGACACTAACCATGAATTACCAACTCATACACCACTCTTTGTCTCCCTTTTTTTGTTTTATATTTCCTCCCATAAATCCATCCACCTTTTACTCATTTTTAATATTTCTTTTCAAAAATAACGAATCTTTTGTCCCCCAACGGTCCCTCACTTCGTACAAAATAATTCAAGGGACCATATGAGACACGACCAAGCCTTGAGTGACTTGGCCGTGTCAGTCATTCTTCTTGGGACATGTCTAAGCCTTGAGGCCATGTCCATAGCTGTCCATCTTTCTTCTTCTTTTCCAGGTGTGACACGGCCATGTCACTGGTTGTGTCATGTGACACGGTCAATGGCTTGGCCGTGTCTTCTGCCAGTGTCTGCCTCTGCCCAATTTTTCTGAATGACACAGCTAAGCCAAGTTGCCTTAGCCTGTGTCATGTTAGTGGTTCATGGCTCTTGCCTTAGATGAGGGACACAGCCAAGCCATGAAGTGTCTTGGCCGTGTCTCATGTTTTTCCACCATTTTGGTTCACCAATCCATTCAAGAAAACTTTAAACACAAATTAAAAGAAAAATTAAATTAAAGCCAATAAAATTAACCTAAACATGTATATATATTTGATCAAAACATTCTCCACCTCTTCACGTAGTCCATAAAGCTTTCGTTTGGCGTTTGTCTAATGGACTCAACTACCATTAAAGTAACCTCCAATTCAGCATTATACCCATTTTGTTGGATGAAGGCCTTGTATAATAGATTCATGCTTTTTTTAATACTATCCTCTAAGGTGTTGAACCAATTCTAGACAACAGGGTCCAATGAGAGCATGAAGTACCTTAGAGTTTGAGCCTTAGTAGCTCGAGCAGACTCCATAGTAGTGATGTATTGCTTCACATGGAGATGAGGACTTCCAATTCCATCGAACTTGGCAAAGGAGGGCATTTTGAACTTGTATGGGACCTCTTCATCTAGCTCAAGCAACTTGTCAACATTAGACATTTCTTCAGTTTTCAGCTTCTTCTCAAATTTCTTTTCAAAATAAGCAATCAACTTTTCAACATTTGAAGTTTTAGTCTTTTCCACGGCTGATCTTTCAACAATCTTTAGCTCTTTCTTCTTATCTTGAGGATCTTAAAAGTATTGAGCCCAGTCGTTAACATCATCAACGACTACTTTGTTACCTTCAAAGGCTACTTCACCAACCTTAGCCTTCCCTATGTCCTTAGGCTTCTTAGTGTTGGCAGATTCCTCAGTGGTATTCTCCAAAAGTGCAGCCAGTTGGCTCCTCATAGTCTCAGCCAGAACCTCCTTCAATTCTTCCATCTTGGCATTGAAAGCGTCATCCACCATTCTTTGAATTTATTCGGGATCCATTGCTCTTAGTGAGAAGCTAATTGAGCTACTGTTGGATTCTACTTCTGTGAATGGGAATTTTTGCTCCCACTCCCATATGGAATGGTTCTTGCTACTTCAGCACTGTTAGGCTTGGGGCATTAAAGAACATGGGCCTAAGCCTAGAGAAAATGGAGTCACCACCCGGACAGGCCTGGAAAAATAAAGGGGTGTATACTCGATTCCTAAGGAATTCTCAACCCCCTAATGGGTTCGAAAAGTTGGGTATGTGTGCGAAAGGTGAGAAATGACACAACACCCCCACAACGCCCAGTTCATTAGAACTAACCTCCTTTTCAAGTCTTAATATTATAAAATTCTTAAAAATAATGATATTATCCATACTACATGCAATCATTAAAATAAAAAGCATCATTGTATTAAAATCAAAGTAATGTTCAAACAAAACAGATAAATGGACACCCATCCAAGGATGAAAACATATCCTTACATCATCCAATGTCTAAAACTAAATAGGACACCCACCAAAAGGTAGAAACGTGTCCTTTACATTAATCCCAAAATATAAAAATAATTTAAATTACATGAAATTTAATTAACGAGGTACCTAATCATGGAAACATACCTCTTAAAATTTTAATAAGCAAATAATAATTGAAAAAAAAAATATTCATCCATGATAAATTAAATAAACCAAACATCAAAATTAAATAAATCAATCATCAAAACATATAATAAGCTACATAATCAAATCTAAAATTAAATGAAGCAATAAATATATAAATTTAAGGTTTATATCTTAAACTAAGGTTTTTAGAATAACTAAATTAGGGTTTAAAATAAAGGAAGTTAAACACAAAGACTTATAATGCACAAATAAATATTGACCCCTTTGACGAGCCCATAAGACAGTCCCGCTAGGGTTTAGGGTTTTAGAAAAATATGATTATGGTTTTGGAAAACAAGGCTAGGGTTTTTAGTTTAGAAATTAGGGTTAGGGTTTTGATAAAAACTTAGAACTTTTATGAAGATAGTACTAGGGTTTAGGGTTTTGATAAAACATGGTCACTATGTAAAACCTAATAAATTTTAATATTGATACTGGTATGAGACATGACTATTGAATATATTTCAATGAAGACACTGTGGATATAAATTGATAATGTTATCAAATAGAACTTTATTAGACGTGTTTAAACTAAACAACAGATATGAACTTCATAATATTAGTAAACAGAACTCGTTATGATTTTAGAGAGTTTAGAAGGTTGTACCTGCATTTGAAGACTCCACCATAATTTAATAACTTAAACCTTGGCTGGGAAAAAACCAAGATAGTATATCACTGCCTTTGTAAAATTGTTCAAATGGTTTGATGCTTCTCTCTCATTTTTACTGCTTTGTTGCTTGCTGTTTCAAGTTGATGAAGCTTGCAATGGGTTTTTCTTGATGGATATTGAATTTCCAAGAGTTCCAGCAGCCAATCCAAAAGCCAAAGTCCAAAGATCTAATCTTCTTCATGTTTTAAAACCTGTATTTATAATCACTCTATGAAAGTTTTCCTGTTTAAGAACGATTTATTTTGATGCATGTCGAATTCATGGGTTCGACACAAACCAAGACCATATCGAATTACAATTACTTGAATTTGATATAGGCCAAGTCCGTCTCGAATTAAAATGACTTTATTTTGATAGAAACTAAGCCCATATTGAAGTAGGTATACAGATTCAACATGGAATTGGAGAAAACTGCCCCATATCAGACTAGGAGAGCCCCATTTCGATATGGGGCTATCCCATATCGAAATGGGGCCCCATTTTGATATCGGACAGCCCCATATTGAATTGGGGGTCCCCCAATTCGATATGGGACTTACCCATGTTGGATTAGATGCCCTAATTCGACATGGGACACCCTATTGACTCAAAACCATCCTGATTGAGTGAAAAAGTAGCCAAACCTTCAATCGAACCCGTTTTAGGGTTTAGTGCCCTGATATCTTGTAAAAACCAACAAAATCTTCTAAAACAGACCCAATTATGGTTTTAAAAGTTTAATTAGCTTATTTTAGGTCCATTGCAATATATTTGTCCAATCAAAGGTTTGGAATTAGTACCAGACTAGTCAAGGCTAAAATTAAGGGTCTACAATGTCACTGGCATATGTTGGGTTGTCATACGCTCTTGAACTGCTGTACTCCAAGTCTGTGAACCAAAAAGGATTAATGATAAGTTATGCAATGCGTGTATGCATGTATGAATGTATGCATAAATAACAAACAAATAAAGATAATTAGGACATCCCTTCTAACCTTATAACTTCCACAAATGAATGGCGAGTCTCTTTTCCTAGGTATATGGTCAACAAAAATTCCCTCAGACGATTTTAACCAATAGTTATATTTTAAAAAATAGAAGTCAGTTCATGATAATTTCCATTATTTAGGCTTTAATCCATCCAATCAATTAAAAGAGCTTTTGTGCTATATTTGATTAAAACTAAATTAAGAGGTTTATCATAAATAGATTTCTTATTTGAAAAAGTAACTAGTGATTCATGCCAAAAATAAGCCCATGATTAATAATTCTTTGGTATAAATTAGGCTCACAATTGATTTTTGGCATTTCATAATTGACATAAATTTTTTATAAGCTCTCTTTGTAATCTTTGATAAAAAAAAATAATTTTGTTGGAAAACCCTTGGGCCATATGGTAGAAAATGACTTTTGACCCATCTTGAAAGATTTGAAATTTTGAGATTTTGGTCTTTTAAAGGAAAAAATTATTTTGGAGCTTACAATATAGGTAGGACATATTAGAAAAAGAACAAACAAACTAATCCATGATTTAAACTAAGATAAATTAACCATAGTCAAACAACAAGCATTTAGGGTAAAAACCTAAGAAAAGTAACTAGGCCAATTACATGAGCTTTAATCTCTGGGTCGAAAAGTTTAGGTTCCTATAGCAAGTATATACCAAAAGGTGCAAGGTTATGAGTGGTTATGCCATGCTCGATCTCTATACTTGTGAGCGGGGATTTTTCCCCCATTCCCACATGGAATGTTTCTTGCGACTTCGACACTGTTAGGCTTAGGACCTTAGAGAACACGGGCCTAAACCCGGACAAAATGGAGTCACTGCCAGAACAGGCCGGGAAAAGAAAGGGGTGGATGACTTAATTTCTAAGGAATCCCCAATCCCCTAATGGATTCAAAAAGTTGAGTATGTGTGGGGAAGGTGAGAAATGGCCCAGCACCCCCACAACGCCTGGTTCATTAGAATCGGCATCCTTTTTATGTCTTAATATTATAAATTCTTAAATATAATGGTATTATCCATACTACTTGCAATCATAAAATAGACAAATACTTTATTAAAAATTATAGTAATGTTCAAAGAAAAGAAATAAATGGACACCCATCCGAGGATAGAAACATGTCCTTACATCATTTAATATCTGAAACTAAATAGGACACTCACCAAAAGGTGGAAACGCGTCCTTTACATTGATCCCAAAATTTAAAAATAATTTAAATTACATGAAAATTAATTAACGAGGTACCCATAAAGTGAAACATACCTCTTACAATCATGAGACTAAAATAAATCAATAATAATAACCAACTATTTATCATAAATAAATTATTCATCAAGGACATGAACCGTTAATCAAAATATATAATAAACATACATCAAATTTAAATAAAGCAATAAGTATATAAATTTATGGTATATGCATCAATTAGGGTTTCTTGAATAAAATTAAGGTTTTTTAGGTTTTATATTTAACAATTAAGGTTTTGTATTTTAATTACTTGATTATTCAACTAAGAAATATTCAATATAAAAGAAATAACATGGCTACTGGATGGACAAACAAGCTGATCTTTGATTTTATGCAATTAAGGCTTTAATAATTAAATTTGTATGATCAAAATAATGAACTTATTGTGTTAATATAACAACCCAAAATAATCAAAAAGTTTTAAAGGTAAAATAACATAGCTATTGTGATGTTTAAATTAAAGATTAGGTTTGAAATAAATTAGGGTTTGAATATAAAGAATGGATGTTTTGGATTTAGGGTTTGGTATTAATATTAGGGTTTTGTACAAGTTGCCATCGAGGCTAGGGCCTCAATGAACTAACTATTTTAATACTATTAATGGCTTGGTACTGAGTGTCCTAACAAGTTATCGTGCAAATATAATGGTTGATTTAAAGGGTTGACATGATCATTATAAACTAAACCTAACTTATTGCATGTTGATATTTGAAAAAAAATAGCTACTGGATAAATTAAATATCAATGTCTAAATGTTATGATAAAAAAATAACTATTATTAAATTTAGATGAATTAAATAAAGAGTGTACCTTCGTGTTGGCTACACTAAATTGAAGAAATTGATCAAGCTCCTAGCTGCTACAATTCTTTAATTTTTACCGAGCAAAATCAAGACATTGTCTTGTTTTCTTATTGCCTTATTGTTTGATGTTTAAGCTTTTCTTTGTTTTATAATAATTTTAGAATTAATTTGTTGCTCTGTTGCTCTCTGCCTAAATTGAAAGTTTGATGTTCTTCCAAAAAGTCCAAAAGAAAAAGTCCAAAGTCTCTGATAATCCTCGTTTGTCCATGTGGTTAATAATATTATTTATAGGAAAACAAAAAGACCTAATAATATTTTGATAAGGAAATACCAACTATTTAAAAAAAATCACAAAATCGAGTAAAATAAGGTTTGGTAAAAAATTCACAGCGCGCGCGGGTTGCTGGGCCTGCGAGGATTGCTGCAAGCTGGTGCACGAGCTGCGCTGGGCAAGGCAATGGGCAACTGCAGGATGGACAAACTGGGTAAGCCCAGTTTGCTGCTGGGGCGAAGACCCTTTCCATGCGTCGCTCGCCAATCTTTCCGATTTTTATTTTTTATCCTTTTTTATTTTTTATTAAAATAAATATTTTTATATTATTAAAAAAATAAAAATAAATAAAATAAATATTATAAATAATAAATAAAATAAATACCACAAAAAATATTTCGGATTATTTTAAAATATCATACTAAACTTGATCAAAAATTAAGGGTTTGCGATTTGCCCCTGCTTGAACAATCTTAGACTTTAAGTAGACGAGAGTGAAAAGCAACATGATTTGAGCAGATTTTGGGTTAGGATGGGTTCTCAATAAATATTTTGGTACTTGGACCTGGGACTGGGTACTTGTATCCGAGACTAAATTTGATTTGGGTACTTGGACTGGAGACTGAATTGGGTACTTAAACCTGAGACTGAATTTGATTTTGGTACTTGGACCCGAGACTGAATTGGATACATGAACCCAAGACTAAATTGGTTATATAAACCTGAGACTGGATACTTAGACCCAAGGCTAAAACGGGGTTCTTGGACCTGAGACTGGTACTTAGACCCAAGACTGAATTTGATTTGGGTACTTGGACCCGAGACTGGGTACTTGGACCCCAGACTGAATTTGATTTACCTTTTATTAGTTGAGAATTCTGGCTGCTCTGACTTTTCCATTCTTTAATGGATTATGGGTCTTCACCCTCGAAGATCTTCATCCTTGGACCTTGGATCTTCATCCTTGGCATCGGGTCTTTACCTTTGAAAATGGATCATCATCCTTGGAGATTGAGTCTTCACCCTTGAAAGTGGATCTTCATCCTTTAAGCTGGATCTTCATCCTTGTAATCGGGTCTTCACCCTTTAAACAGGATCTTCATCCTTAGGACGTCGGGTCTTCTCCCTTGAAAGTGGATCTTCATCTTTGGCATCGAGTCTTCACCCTTCAAAATGGATCTTCATCCTTGGAGATCGGGTCTTTACCCTTGAAAGTGGATCTTCATCCTTGGCATCGGGTCTTCACCTTGAAAATGGATCTTCATCCTTGGAAATCGGGTCTTCACCCTTGAAATTGGATCTTCATCCTTTAAGCTAGATCTTCATCCTTGGCAGGGTCTTCACCCTTCAAAATGGTTCTTCATTCTTTGGACTTCGAGTCTTCACCCTTTGATGTTGGATCTTCATCCTTTGCATCGGGTCTTCACCCTTCAAAGTGGATCTTCATCCTTGGCAGGCTCTTCACCCTTCAAAATGGATTTTCATCCTTTGAACTTTGGGTCTTCACCCTTTAAATTGGATCTTCATCCTTTTGTACTTTTATTCTATATTGGCTTCAGCTCTTCTAGCTGGACTAATCTTTTATCTTTTGCATCTTCATTCTTTTGGAAGTTCTAATGTTCCATTCTTTTGCACTTTTTGTAAAATTCAGCTATTTTTTATTTAGCCGCTTATATCTTCTCCTTGCCCCCTGTGTGTCAAAAATATTAAAAGTGAGTCTGCAATTTTTTTTTGTGCACACATAAACTCAAAAATTGAAGAAAGAGACTTTACTCCCAATATAGGCTCAAACCAATGATTTTGTTCCCATGCAGGCTCTGATTGATGTTTGTATATTGTCAAGTTTCTTCGAACAAGCATGGATTTCTTCTTTTATAAAATGACTGGAGCTTCCTCAAACAATAGGCCTTCCATGCCCCATGATTCCATATTCGCTTCATGGTTGCTTCATAGAGTATTGCTATTTACTTTTGACAAAGAAAATGCAGTGTGATATGCTCATGTATGCATGATATGCATGAGTAATACTTACAGTGGTTCCATCGACTCACAGATCAAGGTGATCAGCTGAAGTGTTTTCATTGATTCCTTTCAGATGCCCGTTAAGGTCTTGCATTGGAATGATAAAAAAGCTTTGCATTTATGACTTGTATCTTTGAGATGTTGAATGCTTGAGTGGCGAGGCCCTGTAACACCCCTTCCCAACCTATGAATAAGCCAAGGAGGAATGCTACATCGGGATACGAGCTCTGGTTATGTCAGCTTACTTAATGTTCCTTATAAAAATTTTTCAAAAATTTTGACGGAGTCTCCCTTAAAATTCTAGATCCCAAGTGTCGACAAAACTGATTTTTCTTATTTTTGAAAAACATTTTGTTTCACAATTTAACTCAAGCACACTCCCAATAATCCACCCTTATAACCTCAACTACAATCCTGCAAGAAGAATTCACACTTCTATATTCGCAACCCAACTAAATTTAAAACCATACAGTTATTATACATTACTAGATTTACATGCTACATCAAGTTATCTCTTTGTATTGTTCAAATAAGTACATGCCAGTTTCTAATACCAAAATACAAAATGAAGAGCACCACCTAAGTTTGTTGATGACCGACAGATCGCAGGACTCCTCTGCTCGCTACTGGCTCCTTGTTAATAGCCTACGAGTTTAGAAGAAACTAAACTCGCTAAGCATTGCTTAGTGGGTACTTTAACTAATTACGGAAAATAAATAATAAAAGCATAATGCACTTTTAAAAGCAATGAGTCGTATTGAAAAATAATATCACAGTAAAAACAATCCATACATGTCATATATTCAGTTATTATCATTTTATCAGTTCTCTCCACAAGGTAATTTGGTAGACTAATGTATGGTAAGGAACTAACTGAAACAACTGTATATATATTCTGTGGCTGTAGCCCTAAAAAAAATTGCGGACCAAGCCCTGTGGAATCTGTGGCCGAAGCCCTCGGACCAGAGTCCTATATAGCTCGGGCGATTGCCCTATATAACTCGGACCGAAGTCCTATATAGCTCGGGTCGTCACCCTATATAACTCAGACCGAAGTCCTATATTAAAGCAGCACTGCATATAGTATGATATATCATATCCTTACCCTACTCAGTACTATCCCAGATACCCAATGGAGCCAAAATTTTCATACCATTTCTTAATCGAATATGCATTATACAATTATCGACTTATGTTTCTTATATTATTTCAACGTGAAATATCATATTTTGTCATTTTAATAACATATTATGCTCATCTATATGCATAAGGAATCAATTGGATTACTTTTGAAAAATGACCAAATGAATATTAGCGAAATGACCATATCAATAGTAAATTCTGGTTTTGGACTCAACTTGATCCTTATTTTGAAAAATTGTATAAAATAATATACTTCACTAAAAACTCTAAAATTTTTACAGAATTTAGTTTTACATCTTAAAATCATTTCTTTAAAATTTCAGATCAAACTGGACACAAAATCTTGGTCAAGTAGTTCACCCAACCAGACTGCTCCAATTACCCTGCATCCTGGCAGCAGTTCTGAATTTTGTGAATTCCGTAAATTAAATTCAATCAATGTGGTTCCAAATTATTTTTCTCAATTACTAGACTCACTAAAAAAATATCCAAAATTGACTTCAATAACATTTTTCTATATTTAATTAAAAATCATACAAGGCACAGCATTTCACTAATTCTAAAACAGAAAAATTTCAAGAAAATGAACAAACAATTAGTTAAAGTACCAAACCTTGCTTTTTCTTAGTCCTTTATCTATATCACTTCCTTTCCTTCCTTGTCTCCTTGATTTCCTATGAAATTAACATGTCACATATACAAAGGTAAGAACCCTAGGTATAGACATAGTCTTATCTTATGATTTTTCTAATGGTTGCTAGCTTATTTTCAGCATTAAACACCATCATTTCTTTAAGCTTATTTTCACCAAAATACCCTCCAGCGATTAATCGACTGTAACTTTTAAACCGTGCATTTTCGGAAAAAATTGAAACCCACGGGTATGACCCAATTAATCTCGAGAATATTCTTCCGGGGTCGGATATGGGCACTATTAAGAACTTCCGATACTTAATTTTTAAGTTTACATAGTTGCCCCTAACTTTTGAGAAATTTTCACTTAGGTCCTTGGCCTTTTGAAAAATTACCTTTAGGTCCCGTCGACTTCACGGGCCTCCTTTGCACACCGATTTTGTTTTTGACTATCTCGAGCCTCTATTTGACCACTTATTTATGTCCTTCTTGCCTAATACTCGACTACCTAAACTTTGAGATGTGACAGGCCCAAGCAGTGGTGATATATTCATTTCAAACTAGGATTCAGCACGCCATTTGGTAACTTTTCACAACCTTGTAAATAATCATTTACTTTTCCCAATGTATCTTTTGAGATTCGACGGATCAACATACTTTCCTTAACTTTTAATTTTTGACCCAGTCCAATCCGATATTTTTAAACAATGCAAAATAATTTTTGTGGTATTTTAATTAAATAATATTTATTTTAATAATTATTTTTAATATTTATTTTTAATAAAAATAAAAAAGTAATAATAAAAAGGATAAAAAATAATAAATAAATAAAAATTGGCGACGAAAATTTTTTGTTGAGGGAAAATTTTTTGTTGAGGGTGACAAATTGGCTTGGGCCCATTTATCGCAGGAAAAACCTGCGGTGAATTGGCCACAAGCCAATGTGCCACAGAAAAAACCTGCTGCAAATTGGCTGGCCCGCGCCTAGCCCCCGCGGAACTTCTTTGCCAGCGCACTTTCGCATGCCCGGCCCGCTCATGATTTTTCCAAAACCCTATTCTACTTGGTTTTTAATTTTATTTCCTAAAATGTTTTTATTTCTTTAGCCAATTAGTATTAGATTTTTATTTTTTCTTATAAATACCACATTAAAGACACAGAATGAAGCAGCTGAAATTTTTTATCGGACTTTGGACTTTTAGATTTTTTCAGCCAAAAAAGAAAACCTTGAAGAAGCAGTAAGCAATAATAATCCATCAAAGGCATCCTACACTGTCTTTATTATTGTTCAACTAGAATTCAAAGATTGTGGTGGAACCAACAACGGAGGTTTGAATCTCTATTTCTTGCTTATGTTTAAAGTAGCTTCAATCATATAATTTAATCAATTGTTTAAACATACATGTTTTTGTTATTTGATCAATTGTTCTAATTTCCATCCAAACTTTACTTAAAACCCTAAAAAAATATTTTTTCAAAACCCTAATGCCTTAATACCCATAAAATATATTTTTGAAAACTAAAACCCTAATTACATTTTTCTAAAACTACAAAACAATAATTTGTTTTCTTAAAGCCTAACCAAATCTATTTTTCTGAGATTCAGAGTAGCCTTATTTTTTTAAGTGTCAAAAGCTTTAACCCTAATTAATTCTTCTTTCTAAAATTACACAGTAGCATTATTCTTTTAAAAATAACATTAATTTCTTAAAATCTCAAAACCATATTTTCTAAATTTTTCAGCCCTAAAATCTTAATTTTCAACACCAAAACCAATAATCCTAGAAGCCAATTTTTAAAATCTTCTGGGGTGCGGCCCCCGACCCAGCAAGGGACGCTGCCTCTTGACCCCTGCCTGCTAACCAACTAGCAGGACTACCGTATGGGCTCGTCGAAAGGTCAATATTTATTTGTGTATTTTAAGTCTTTATGTTTAACTTCCTTTATTATGATTATTCAAAATACAAACCTAAACCTTAATTTATTCAAACCATAAATCTTAATTAATTCTATTTTCCAAATCATCACAGTAGCTTGTTCTTTTCAAATATCCTAAGATTTTATTTTATTTTCATAAGCTTAAATCTTATTTACTTAAACCCTAATTGTTAAACATAAAATCCAAGAAACCCTAATTGATACATGAACCCTAAAGTTATATACTTACTATTTTATTTAAATTGGATGAATGTTTATTATATATTTTGATTGATGTTTGATGTCTTTGACGAATGATTTATTTATGATGAATGGATGTTTACTTTTATTAATTTGTTTTGATTTCAAAACATTGTAAGAGGTATGTTTCCATATTTTGGGTACCTCATGTCGTGAGCATCATATAATTTATTTTATTTTAAAGTTTTTAGACCAATGTAAAGGACAAGTTTTCACATTTCGGTGGGTGTCCTATTTAGTTTTAGACATGGATGATGTAAGGACATGTTTCCATCCTCAGATGGGTATCCATTTATTTATTTTGTTTGGACATTATTGTGATTTTAATAAAGTATTTATTTATTCTTATGATCGCATGTAGTATGGATAATATCATTATATTTAAGAATTTTATAATATTAAGACCTGCAAAGGAGGCCGGTTTCAATGCACTGGGCATTGTGGGGGTGCTGGGCCATTTCTCACCTTCCCCACACATACCCAACTTTCTGAACCTATTAGGGGGTTAGAGATTCCTTAAGGATCGAGTCATCCACCCCTTTTTTATTTCCCGGCCTAACCGGGTGGCAACTCTATTTTCTTCGGGCTTAGGCCCATGTTCTCTAAGGCCCTGAGCCTAAATAGTGCCGAAGTAGTAAGAACCATTCCACTGGGAGTGGGGACGAAAATCCCGCTCACATGTCCTTATGGTCTTGACTGAGCATTCCTTTCTTTGATCTTCTTACCTCTGCAACTTAGTGATCATTAGATTTTTCATAAGAGTCCCAAGAGCTCAGGGTAGGTTATCGAGCTTACAAGCCAATAAAGAGTAAGATAAAAATTTATGAAGGCTCAAAGGGACAATTAGGGATTGATATTTTATAGGGTTGATACTAGTTGTTGGCTCATCAAACAATGCCTAGATCATCTCTCCCTTAAATAAGTAGAGATTAATTTTTCCTTGAAAGTCCGTCAAAGTATGTTCTAAGATCGACTTGGATCTATACAAAGGTCATTATGCATAAGCCCTCTCTAAGTAAGCATATACAACTCGATGCTATAGAATAATTCTCACCTAGTAAAGTCATTCAAATCATGATGCATAGATATGTTAATTTATAAATATCAAGCTAGATTCATCATTGGTTGAGCACCAAAATTAATAAAGACCATGAAAAAATTAATGAAAATAATTTATTCGAACAAACATAATTTGAAAAACATAATTGTTCCAATTAAATATTAAAGAAAGAAAAAATAAAAGAGCAACATTCAAGGTAAGGGAAGTTCGTTGAGTTGAGCTTCTTCTCTCTTCACATATTGAATACTCTCATCTTGAAAAGAGGATAAGACAAAATCTTCCTCCAATCCTCTTCCTGCCATGAAGGTTGCTGGTGGAGGTACTCTTCTAAATTTAGGCAAAGGATTTCTTTGGTATTGTGCTTATCCCGATCAGGTAGCTTACCACTGTCAATAAGATCTTGAATTTCATGTCTTAATCGAGCACATTTATCAATCTCATACCCTTGCATTTGATAAAATTGACAAAAGACCTCAGCATCGAAGTTTGATGGCAGAGGATCATGTAGCGGTCGAGGAGCCAATGGTTGTAATAACCCCTTCTTTTATAGCTTGTTGAAAACCCAAGATAGAGGTTTCCCCAACTCTAAAAATTGTCTTCTACTTCGTTGACCAGTTGCATTAACATCGACTTCCTTGTGTTTACTTTGATTGCCAGACTGATAATTCTGTTTTGTAGAAAAATGATTCTTCTATCTTTCCCACTCTTATAATTGTAAGCTAGCTTGAAGAAGATCTTTAAAATCGCTTATAAGAGTGTGAGATAGCCTTTCATGGAGATTAGGCAGGATGCCTTTGACTATCACCCTGGATTGGCTTGACTCATCAGGACTCCTTTTGAGAAGTCAACCTTATTTCTCCATCTCTGCACATAATCAGCAAAACTTTCATTTTTGTTTTTGCCTGATTGTCTCCACCTCCATCAAGGTAACTTCCAGCTTAACTTTATACCTATACTATTGAATGAAAGTTTTGTACAACATATCCCAATCTTTTTGGGTATTTTCCTCCAAGGTATTGAACCAATTCTGCACAACATGATATAATGAGAGCATGAAATACCATAGAGTTTGAGCCTTAGTAGCTATGGTAGACTGCATGGTAGTGATGCACTGCTTAATATGCAAGTGAAGATTTCCTATACCACTGTACCTAAAGAAGGAAGGTGTGAGTGGGGATTTTTGCCTCCACTCCCATATGGAATGATTCTTACGACTTCAGCACCGTTAGGCTCAGGGCCTTAGAGAACACGGGCCTAAATAAGGAGAAAATGGAGTCGCCACCCAGACAGGTTGGGAAAATAGAAAGGGGTGGATGACTCAATTCCTAAGGAATCCCTAACTCCCTAATGGGTTTGAAAAGTTGGGTACACGCGGGGAAGGTGAGAAATTGTCTAGCACCCCCATAGCGCCCGGTTCAATGGAATCGACCTCCTTTTCAGGTCTTAATATTATAAAATTCTTAAATTAGAGTTTTAAAACTAAATAAAGCAATGAATGCATAAGCTTAGGGTTTATATCTTAAATTAGAGTTTTAAAATTTTAATAACTAAATTAGGATTTTTAAATAAAGGCAGTTAAATATAAAGACTTATAATACACAAATAAATATTGACCCCTTCGACAAGCTCATACGACGGTCCCGCTTGTAAATCTTTGAATTACTGTTTTGAGGTTTTTGGAAAATATTTGAATTATTGTAATATTAAAACAAATTGAAAAAAAACAATGAAAAAAGAATAACTGAATTACTGTAATCTTAGAAACAATTTAAATGAAAGATTGCAAACATCCGTCATAGGTTCCACCAATATTTAAGCTTGTGAATCTTGGTTGAAACCAATTTAAGACAGACATATAGCACTGCCTTCTTATTTGATAGTCTTGATGCTTTTGATCTCTTCGTTCTCTTTTCTTTTACTGAAGGTTTTCCCCAAGTTTTAAAAGTCTGCTCCCTAATAGCTACTGCCTCCATTCAAAATCCAAAAGTTCCAAAAATAAAAGTCATCCTGATTCTCTGAAAAATTGCCAAATCCTTAAAAGTCTACTCCTTACTCTCTGTCTTAATCAAAGTCCCTAATAGTTTCTGCCATTTTTAGTTCCGCCAAAGAAAAGTCCCTGAGTAATTTGCCCAAAAGTCCTCCTTTCTATGTTTTAACGTGTTATTTATAGGAAAATCCAAAAAAGAACCTAATACCATTTGGTTTAAGGAAATATAAATTGTTTAGGAAATAAAACTTAAAAACCTAGTAAAATAAGGTTTTGAAAAAATCGGCCAACGTGCTGGCACACTGGCCCGTAGACTGCTAGGACGGGCTACTGCATTGCTGTAAGGGCTGCTGGGCATTGAGGCACTGGGAGTTAAGGCCTACTGGGCATGGGGCCTACGACAAATTGCTTGCCGTTCGGCAGCACTGTCGCACGCCGTTCGGCAGCGTTGTCGCACGTCGTTCGCAGATTCGTCCAATTTTTATTTTTTATTTTATTTTAATTTTATTATTAAAAATAAATATTAAAAATTTCTTTTTTTCTTTTTCTTTTTCTTTTAATATATTAAATAATAAATAATAAATATTATTAAATTCATTTTGGACTATTTTCAAATTTTAGACTGGACTTGGTCAAAAAATAAGGGTCTACATTTTGCCCCCTGCTTGAACTATCTGAGACTTCAGTAGAAGAAAGTGAAAAGCAACATGATTTTGAGCAGACTTTGGATGAGGATGGATTCTTGACCCAAGATTGGCAATGGTTGGGTTTTTCAACCGAGGTGAGTTCTGGACTAAAAAATGATTTGATTTGCGTTTGGGTACTTGTACCTGGGATTGGGTACTTGGACCCGAGATTGAATTGGATTTGGGTACTTGGACCTTAGACTAGATTTGACTGACCTTTTATCAGTTAAGAATTCTGGCTTAACTGGCTATTCCATTCTTTAATGGATTATGGGTCTTTACCCACCAAAAATGGATCTTTATCCATTGGAGATCGGGTCTTTACCCTTGAAACATGGATCTTTATCTATTGGAAATCGGGTCTTTACCCTCAAAACATGGATCTTTATCAATTAGAGATAGGGTCTTTACCCTCGAAACATGGAACTTTATTCATTGGAGATCGGGTCTTTACACTCGAAACATGGATCTTTATCCATTGGAGAACATGTCTTTACCCTTAAAAACATGAATCTTTATCCATTGAGATCGGCTCTTTACCCTTAAAACATGGATCTTTATCCATTGGAGAATGAGTCTTTACCCTTGAAACATGGTTCTTTATCCATTGGAGATCGGGTCTTTACCCTTGAAATATGATTTTTATCCATTGGAGATTGGGTCTTTACCCTTCAAACATGGATCTTTATCCATTGGAGATCGAGTCTTTACCCTTGAAACATGTATCTTTATCCATTGGAGATCGAGTCTTTACCCTTGAAACATGGATCTTTATCCATTGGAGATCGAGTCTTTACCCTTGAATTATGGATCTTTATCCATTGGAGATCAGGTCTTTAACCTTGAAACATGGATCTTTATCTATTGAAAATTGGGTCTTTACCCTTAAAACATGGATCTTTATCCTTGCTTCAGCTCTTCTAGGTGGACTAATCTTTTGTCCTTTGCATCATTATTTCTTTTGGGATTCTTACTTTCTTCTTGTTTTGTTCCTTTTTTTTACTCTTTTGCAAAAAAATTCAGCTATTTTTTAGTTGGCTCCTATATCATCTCCATCCATCTCCTTGCCCCTTGCGTGGCAAAATATAGAAATTGAGTCTGAAAATATTTTGTACACGCATAAACTCAAAAAAATTGAAAGGAGATACTTTGCCCCATGTATAGGCTCAAACCCATGATTTTTCTATGCGGGTTTTGGTTGATGTTTGTATATTGTCTAGTTCTTCACACAAGCATGCATTTCTTCTTTTGCAAAATGACTGGAGCTTCCTTAAGAAATGGGCCTTCCATGCCCCCCTGATTCCATATTTGCTTCATGTTTTCTTCATATAGTATTGTTGTTCACTTTGACAAAGGATAGGCAATACAACAAAATGTAGTGTTATATGCTCATGTACGCATGATATACATGAATAATACTTACAGTGGTTCCATCGACTCACAGACTGAGGTGATTAGCTGAAGTGTTCTCACTGACTCCTTCCAGATGCTCATTCAGGTCTTGCATTGGAATGGTAGAAGACTTTATAGTTATGACTTTTATCTTCAAGATGTTGAAAACATGAGTGGTGGAGACCCCAAGCAGGAGAGTCAAAGTCATTTGGTAACTGCTTTATGATATGACCTTGCAAGTGATTCTTT
This sequence comes from Garcia nutans, assembly GCA_947685225.1. NCBI lineage: Eukaryota > Viridiplantae > Streptophyta > Magnoliopsida > Malpighiales > Euphorbiaceae > Garcia > Garcia nutans. The sequence goes on from CANTUV010000013.1 coordinate 36,836,503, forward strand.
CATTAGCCCTCTTTTGCCCATAGTGTCCTTTGAGGTTTGACCATACAATATACTTCCCTTAACTTAAAGGCTTTGTATGGCAAAAATACTTTTTTTTTTAAATCATATTTTCATTTTGTCAAATTAATGTCAATATACCTCAAGACTCAATTTTTCAAATTAACATATTATAACATGACAACCCTAGTTACCGTACTAAACTCAGGAATCATTTCAATTTGAGCAAGAATGGTTGCACTTTAAATAGGCACATACACATCACTTAGCTAAAGGTCTCATTGAGTTTAAATATTATCTATCTCATATGCATGCTTATTCAAACTATCTCCACTAATAGACTCTTCCTACCAAGAGAGATCAATAGGTCTTTAATGGGCTTGAAATGGGTCTATAAGGGGCGTGGTTTAAGTAAAAGCTATATGTAAGTTGGAGCTGTTGTGACACTATGGGCAAACCCTTACACTACAAATTTCTTGTTTAGACAGTTGGAAGCATGAAAAGATAGAGCTTTGAATATTCTCCTTTCTTCTTTACATGAATCTAGATCTTGATTAGGACAGTCTTTGTCTTTGTAAAAAGTTTGGTACCCATATTCCTTTCCTTTTCTTCTTTTCCTTTTCTCTCTTTTTTGTTGTTTTCTTACTTTTTCTTTTCTTTAAACATTTTATCATTTTGTCCTTCTTCCCTGTATGACTGTCAAGTACAAGACTTTCAAGAACTGGATAACCTTTCTTCTATCTCTATAATTTTGGTTGAATTTCTTGTTAGGTTGGACCAATTTAAGTCAAACTGTCTTTGCTTTCTGTTGCTTTAGGTAAAGGAAAACTCATTTGGCTTTCTGAACTGCCTTTTGTGTTTTATTTTATTTTCCTTTTCTTTTTCATTCTTCTCTTCTTCTTTTTTTTTCATTTTCTTCTTTTCTTCTTTTTTCCCTTTTCTTTTTATTCCTTATAATCATAAGACTTGCCAAAGTTGTAACAATAGCTCAGGGTTGGTCATTGGGCTTACCAGCCAATGAAGAGTAAGCTAAAATTTATGAAGGCTCAAAGGGACAACTAGGGATTGATATTTAATTGGGTGGATACTAGTTGTTGGCTTACCAAACAATGCCCAGATCATCTCTCTCTTAAATAAGCAGAGTTCAATTTTACCTCGAAAGTCCGTCAAAGCATGTTCTAAGATTGACTAGGACCTAGACACTCGTAATTATATAGGAGCCCTCTCTAAGTAAGCATACAACTCAATGCTATAGAAAAACTCCCTCACTTAGTAAAGTCATTTGAATCACGATGTATATATACGCTAATTTAAAAATATCAAGCTAGGTTCGCCATTGGTTGAGCACCAAAATGAATAAAGTCCAACAAAAATTTAATAATTTATTCAAACAATCTTAATTTTAAAAACATAATTGTTTCAAATAAGTACTAAAGAAAGCAAAATAAAAAGAGCAACACTTCAAGCTAAGGGAGGTTCATTGAGTTGGAGTCGAGGATACTTCATTTTTTTAGACATATCAAGGGCAAGGATTTTTTCCATCATCAAGGATCATTGCTTCATCATCCAGTTAGTCCAAGCTTGCTTAGTAGCACATCCTCTTTAGCAGCTTCTCCATCCATATCATGATAAGATGACAAAATAAAACTCTTCATGAAGGTTGCAAGCGGTGACGCCCTTCCAAATTTAGGCAGAGGATTATTCTTAGTGTTGGGCTTATTAGGCTCAGGTAGCTTTCCACTGTCAATCAAATCTTGGATCTCATGCCTTAATCGAACACATTTATTTGTCTCTTGCCCTTGAGTCTGATGAAATTGATAAAAAGATTTGGTATCAAAATTTGGAGGTAAAGGATTTGGCAAGGAGCTAATGGTTGTATCAAATCTGTCTTCATTAGATTCTCTAACACCTTTGACAAAGGTTCCCTCAAGTTTGAAAATTTATGCTTCTTTATTGGTTCAATTGTTGCATTTTTCTCAACACCTCTTCTTTCCTTTTGACTTTGCCCACTGGGGTGGTATCCACCCTTGTTGCTCCACTTAGACAGCATATGTTTTGACTGGTCTTGTAGAATAGGGATTGATCCCTTATTTTTTGTTCGATCTCTATCAGTAGACTTGTTCCTTGTTAATGTTGCCTTTCCCTTCTTCTTTACGTCAATAGGAGATGCCTCATTAGCATTGTTGATGATCTTCAGAATTTCAATCAACTAGGTCCTCATAATCTCAACCAATTTATTTCGTAGCTCGATCATCCTAGTTTGACAACTTCATTGACTATGTCCCTTAGATGGTTTGTATCCATCCTCCTAATGAAGCACTTAAATCAAAATCAATGTTGTAGGTGGTGTTGTTGTATGCTCTTGAATTGCCGTACTCTAAGTCTGTGAGCCAAAAAGGATCAGTGATATGTTATGCAATGCATTTATGCATATATGCACAAATAACAAACAAACAAAGATAATTAGGATGTCTCTTCCAACCTTATAACTTCCACACACGAATGGTGAGTCTCTTTTCCTAGGTATATGGTTAACAAAATACCAACATGGGATATTTTTCTCTAGAAAAATTCCCTCTGACGATTTAACCAATGGTTATATTTTTTAACATGGAAATCAATTCATGATAATTCTAGTTAATTAGGCTTTAATCCATCCAATCAACTAAATATAGTTTTTATACTATATGGTGGATTAAAATTAAATTAAAAGGTTTATCATAAATAGATTTTCTATTTTGAAAAAGTAACTAATGATTCATACTAAAAATAAGCCCATGATTAATAGTTCTTAGCATAAGCTAGGCTCGCAATTGATTTTTGGTATTTCATAATTGACCTAAATATTTGTAAGCTCTTTCAAATGGTCATTAAAATAATTTTATTTCTAAGACCATTGTAAAATGATTTTAGAAAAAATGGATTTTAGGCTTTGTATTCGGGTCATGAGAAAAGAATTTTTGACTTGTTTTGGAAAAGTTTTATGTCCAAAGACTATTTTGAAAATTTTGAAAATAGTTTTGGTCTTTTGGATTTAGAGGAAAAAAATATTTGATCTCACAATGTAATTAGGTCATATTAGAAAAAGAACAAACCAAATAAGCCATGATTTAAACCAAGATAAATTAACCATAGTCAAACAACAAGCATTTAAGGTAAAACCTAAGGAAAGTGACTAGGCCAATTACATGAGCTTTAGTCTTTGGGCTAAAAGGCTTAGGTTTCCATAGCAAGTATATACCAAAAGGTACAAGGCTATGAGTGGTGATGCCAAGCTCGATCTCCATACCTTGAGCGAAAGTATGGTATCCCTTACATAACACAACACGGGTAACACGGGCGTCTTAACTCACACACACAATACAATCTAAATAATGCAATGGATAATATCATAATATGAATAAAATAATAAAAAGGCTTGGATTTTCACCCCCACTCCCATGTGGAATGGTTCTTGCGACTTTGGCATTGTTAGGCTCAGGACCTTAGATAATACATGCCTAAACCCGGAGAAAATGGAGTTGCCACCTAGACGGGCTAGGAAAATAGAAAGGGGTGGATGACTTGATTCCTAAGGAATTCCTAACCCCCTAATGGGTTTGGAAAGTTTGGTATGTATGGGGAAGGTGATAAATGGCCTAGCACTCCCACAGCGGTTCATAGGAACCGGCCTCCTTTTCAAGTCTTAATATTATAAAATTCTTAAATATAATGATATTATCCATAATAACATGCAATCATAAGAATAAACAAATACTTTATTAAAAATCATAGCAATGTTCAAACAAAATAAATAAATGGACACCCATCCGAGAATGGAAACATGTCCTTACATCGTCCAATGTCTAAAACTAAATAGGACACCTAGCAAAAAATGAAAACATTTCCTTTACATTAATCCCAAAATATGAAAATAATTTAAATTACATAAAGTTTGACTAATGAGATACCCACAAAGTGGAAACATACCTCCTACATTATTAATACCAAGATAAACAAATAATAATATTAATAAAGAAAACATCCATCCATGATAAATTAAATAAATCAAACATCGAAATCAAATCAATCATCAAAACATATAATAAACTACATAATCAAATATAAAACTAAATAAAGCAATAAATGTATAAGCTTAAATTAGAGTTTTAGAATTTTAATAACTAAATTAGGGTTTTTAAATAAAGGGAGTTAAACACAAAGACTTATAATACACAAATAAATATTGACCCCTTCGACAAGCCCATACGGCGGTCCTGCTTGTAAATCTTTGAATTACTGTTTTGATGTTTTATGAAAATATTTGAATTACTGTAATATAAAAACAAAATGAAAAAAACAATGAAAAAAAATAAGTGAATTACTGTAATCTTAGAAACAATTTAAATGAAAGATTGCAAACATCCATCATAGGTTCCACCAATATTTAAGCTTGAAAATCTTGGTTGAAACCAATTCAAGACAGATGTATAGCATTGCCTTCTTGTTTGATAGTCTTGATGCTTCTGATCTCTTCGTTCTCTTTTCTTTTACTAAAGGTTTTCCCCAAGTTTTAAAAGTCTGCTCCCTAATAGCTACTACATCCATACAAAATCCAAAAGTCCCAAAAATAAAAGTCATCCTGAGTCTTTAAAAAATTGCCAAAGTCCTAAAAGTCTTCTCCTTGCTCTCTGTCTTAATTAAAGTCCCTAATAGTTGTTGCAGTTTTTAGTTCCCCTAAAGAAAAGTACCTGAGTAATTTGCCCAAAAGTCCTCCTTTCTGTGTTTTAACGTGTTATTTATATAAAAAATCCAAAAGAAACCTAATACCATTTGGTTTAAGGAAATATAAACTATTTAGAAAATAAAATTTAAAAACAGAGTAAAATAAGGTTTTAGCAAAACATTGGCCAATGCGCTGGCACGCTGGCCCGTGGACTGCAAGGATGGGCTGTCATGTTGCTGCGAGGGCTGCTGGGTGAGCAAGTTGCTGCTGGGCATGGAGGCACTAGGCATTGAGGCCTACTGGGCATGGGGCCTATGGTAAATTGGCTGCTGCAAGCCATTTCGCTGCAGGTCGGCTTGCTGCGCAGCAGCGCTGTCGCTCGTCATTCGCCAATTCGTCCAATTTTTATTTTTATTTTATTATTTTATTATTAATTAAAATAAATATTTAAAATTAATTTTTTTTCTTTTAATATATTAAATAATAAATAATAAATATTATAAAATTTATTTTGGACTATTTTAAAATTTTGGACTGAATTTGGTCAAAAAATAAGGGTCTACAGAAGGCATCTTGAACTTATAAGGGACCTCCTCATCTTGTTTGAACAACTTGTCTATTTTTGACATCTCATCAGCTTTCAGCTTCTTTTCAAATTTATTCTCTAAATCAGCAATCATCTTCTCCACATCAGATGTTTCGGTCTTTTCCACAGTTGCTCTTTCAACAACCTTTGGCTCCTTCTTCTTGTCTTGAGGATCTTGAAAATATTGAGCCCAATCTTCATCATCATCAATGACTACTTTGTCATCATCAAAGGCTACTTTGCCAACCTTAGCCTTCCCTTTATCCTTTAGTTTCTTTGTTCTGGCAGATACCTTGGCAGTGTTCCCCAAAAATGTAGCCAGCTGGCTCCTCACAGTCTCAGCCAGGGCCTCTTTCTGTTCTTTCATCTTGGCATTGAGGGCATCATCCACCATCCTTTGAATCTATTCGGGATCCATTGCTCTTGGTGACAAGCCAATTGAGTCACTGCTGGATTCTACGTCACTGGTGTAGGTTGGATTATCGTACGCTTTTGAACTGCTATACTCCATGTCTATGAGCCAAAAAGGATCAATGATATGTTATGCAATGTGTGTATGCATGTATGCACAAATAACAGACAAACAAAGATAATTAGATTTCCCTTCTAACCTTATAACTTCCACACACGAATGGTGAGTCTCTTTTCCTAGGTATATGGTTAATAAAATACCAACATGGGATATTTTGTTCTCGAAAAATTCTCAAGCAATGGGCTTTCCATACCCCCTGATTTGATATCTTCTTTTGATTGTTTACTTCACAGGGTGTTTTCTATTCACTTTAATAAAGAATAGACAATACAAGATAAGAAAGTGCGATGTGATATGCTCATGTATGCATGATATGCATGAATGATACTTACAGTCGTTCCATTGACCCACATACTGAGGTGTTCAGTAGAAGTGTTCTCATTGACTCCTTTCAGATGCCCATTCATTTCTTGCACTGGAATGACAGGCTGCTTCACATTTATGGCTTTTATCTTCAAGATGTTGAAAATATGAGTGGTGGAGACTCCAAGTTGCAGAGTCAGGGATACATCCATTTCAAACTATGTTTCAGCATGTCAGTTGGTAGCTTCTTCATAACCTTGGCAGTAATCATTTCCTTTGCCCAATGTGTCCTTCGAGTTTTGATGATGCAACAAACTTCCCTTAACTTGAAGGCTTTGTATGACAAAAACATTTTTTATTTTTGATTTTGAAATCAAATGTTGGCTTTGCCAAATCAATGTCAATGTAGCTCAGGATTCGATTTTTCCAAATTAACATATCCATAACATGACAACCCTAGTTACCATACTAAACTCGGGAATCATTTCTATTTAAGCAAGAATTGTTGCACTTTAGATAGGCATATACACATTACTTGGCCAAAGGTCTCATTTGAGTTTAAATATTGTCTATCTCATATGCATGCTTATTCAAACTATCTCCACTAATAGACTCCACCTACCAAGAGAGATCAATAGGTCTTTAATAGGCTTGAAATGGGGTCTATAAGAGACATGGGTTAAATGAAGGCCACTTGTAAGTTGGAGTCGTTGTGACACTATGGACAAACCCTCACACTATAAATTTCTTGTTTGAACTTTAGACAGCAGGGACCAATCCTGCTAGACTCTAAATTCTTTCTATCTTCTTGGCATTAATCTGGATCTTAATTAGGACAGTTTTTTCCCTTGCAAAAAGTTTGGTACCCAAATTCGCTTCTTTTCTTTTCCTCCCTTTTCTTTCCTTTTATTTTTCTTACTCTTCCCTTTCTTTGAGCATTTTATCATTTTGTCCTTCTTCCTTATAGGACTGTCAAATACAGAACTTTTGAGAACTGGATGGTCTTCCTCCCTTTTTTTTCTCCAATTTTGATTGAATCTTTGGTTGGGTTGGACCAATTCAAGTCAATATGTCCTTATAAACCAAATGGAAGCCTTTTGCTGCTTTAGATAAAAGAGAACTCAGTTGGTTTTCTGAACCGTCTTTTTAGGTTTTATCTTTTTATCTTCTTTATCTTTTTTCTTTTGTCTTTTTTCTTTTTCTTTTTTTCTTCTTTTTTTTCTTCTTCTTTTCTTTTCTTCTTTCTATTTTTGTTGGTTCTAGCTCTAAAAGAGTGGTCTTGTTTGTACCAACTTGAGCTTCCAATAATGGATGTGTGCAGTGACATAAATCTTCTTTAACAGGGATAAATCATTTGTTATTCTGATGTTGTCTTTATATATTAGAGATATTAGGTGAACTTCAACTACCCTTATGGTCTTGAGAACATCAACTATACTTGCAGTTTTAGCTATGCATTCAATTCTTTGATCTTCTTGCCTCTTCTTCTTAGTGATCAAAAGACATGTCAAAAGTATCACAACAGCTTAGGGTAGGTTGTTGGGGTTTGTAAGCCAATGAAAAGAAAGCTAAAATTTTATGAAGGCTCAATGGGACAACTAGGGATTGATATTTAATAGGGAGGATACTAGTTGTTTGCTAACCAAACAATGTCTAGATCATCTCTCTCTTAAATAAGCAGAGTTCAATTTCGCCTCAAAAATTTGTCAAAGCATGTTCTAAGACTGACTAGGACCTAGACAAAAGTAATTATGCAGGAGCCCTCTCTAAGTAAGCATACACAACTCAATGTTATAGAGCAATTCCCTCACCTAGTAAAGTCATTCAAGTCATGATGCCTAGACACATTAATTTATGAATATCAAGCTAGATTCCTCATTGGTTGAGCACAAAAATGAACAAAGACTAACAAAATTTTTGATAAAAGTAATTTATTCAAACAAATTTAAATGTGAAAAACATGATTGTTCTAATTAAATATTAAAACAAATTTTGAAAAGCAACATTCAAGCTAAGGAAAGTTTGTTGAGTTAAGCTTCTTTTCCTTTCACATCTTCAATATCCCCATCTTGAAAGGATGATAAAACAAAATCTTCTTCCAATCCTTTTCCTACCATGAAGGTTGCTGGCAAAGGAATATTTTTTGTGCTGGTCTTATCAGGCTCAGGCAGCTTGCCATTGTAAATTAAATTTTGGATTTCATGCTTCAATCGGGTACATCTATCAGTCTCATGTCCTTGAGTCTGATGAAATTGACAAAAAGCCTTAGTATCAAATTTTGGGGGTAAAGGATTTGGCAAAGGTCGAGGGGCCAATGGCTGTAATAGTCCCTTCTTTTGTAGTTTGTTGAAGACCTAAGACAAAGGCTTCCCCAAATCTAAAAACTGCCTTATTTTTGCTTGACTAGTTGTATTGACATCAACTTCTTTTTGTGTGATTTGATTGCCCGACTGGTAGTTCCCTTTCTCATTCCTTTTTATTGAAAAGCGATTCTTCTCCCTTTCCCACTCTTTAATTTGTAGACCAGCTTGGAGAAGATCTTTGAAATCACAGATGAGTGTATGAGACATCCTTTCACGAAGACTAGGCAACACCCCTCTCACAATCATCCTTATTTGATCAGATTCATTGGGCCTCTTCTTGAGCAAAGCAGCCTTATTTCTCCATCTTTTCACATAGTCCATAAAATTCTCATTTGGCCTTTGCCTAATGGACTCAACTTCCATTAAGGTAACTTCCATCTCGACATTATACCTATATTGCTGGATGAAGGCCTTGTATAGCAAATCCCAACTCTTTTGTGTTCCATCATCTAAGGTATTGAACCAATTTTGGATAACAGGATCCAATGAGAGCATAAAGTACCTTAGAGTTTGAGCCTTAGTAGCTCTAGCAGACTACATAACAGTGATATATTGCTTCACATGGAGGTGAGGATTTCTGATTCCATCAAACTTCACAAAAGATGGCATCTTGAACTTGTACGGAACTTCTTCATCTCGCTCAAACAGTTTGTCGATCTCTGATATTTCTTCGGTTTTCAGCTTCTTCTCAAATTTCTTTTCTAAATCAGCAATCATCTTTTTAACATCAGAATTTTCAGTCTTTTCAAAGGTTCTTCTCAACAACCTTCAGCTCCTTTTTGTCTTGAGGATCTTGAAAGTATTAAGCCCAATCATCATCATCAATGATCACCTTATCATCATCAAAAGATGCTTTACCAACTTTAGCCTTCCCTTTGTCCTTTGGCTTCTTAGAGCTAGTAGACACTTTGGCATTATTTCCTAAAATTGCAGCCAATTGGTTCTTTATGGTCTCAGCTAGGGCCTCTTTTATTTCTTCCGTTTTGGCATTGAGGGCTTCATCCACCATTCTTTGAATTTGTTCAGGCTCCATTGCTTTTGGTGAGCAAATGATCGAGTCATTGCTAGATTCTTTGTCTCCGGCGTAGGTCGGATTATCGTAAGCTTTTGAACCGTCATAATCCAGGGCTGCGTGCTAGAAAGGATCGATGATATGAGATGCAAATGTATGCATGTATGCATGTATGCACAAACAATTAACAAACAAGGACAAATAGGACATTCCTTCCAACCTTATAACATCCACACATGAATGGCGAATCTCTTTTCCTAGGTAATATTGTTAACAAAATACCAACATGGGGCATCTTGTTTACAAATAATTCCCTCGGATATTTTAACCAATAGTTATATTTGCGAAAATGAAAATCAGTTCACGATAATTCCCATTAATTAGGTTTCAATCCATTCAACCAACTATAGTAGCTTTTATGCTATATTAGATTAAAATAGAATTAAGAGGTTTATTATAGATAGATTTCTGACTTGAAAAAGTAACTAATGATTCATGTCAAAAACAAGCCCATGATTAATTACTCTTAGGATAAACTAGGCTCACAATTGATTTTTGGTATTTCATAATTGACCTAAATAATTTGCAAGCTCTTTGTAAGAAAAGGTTGGATAAAAATAATTTTATTTTTAAGCCCATTGTAAAAAGATTTTAGAAAAAATGGATTTTGGGTTTAGTATTTGGGCCATGAACAAAAGAATTTTTGATTTGTTTTTAGAAAAGTCTTATGTCTAAAGACCATCTTGAAAAGTTTTGAAAATAGCTTTGGTCTTTTGGTCGTTAAAGAAAATTTTATTTTGAGCTTACAATGTACTTAGGTCATATTAGAAAAAGAGCAAACCAAATAAGCTATGATTTAAGCCAAGATAAATTAACCATAGTCAAACAACATGTATTTGGGGTAAAAACCTAAGGAAAGTAACTAGGCCAATTACATGAGCTTTAGTCTTTGGGTAAAAAGGCTTAGGTTCCCATAGCAAATATATAACAAATGGTATGAGGCTATGAGTAGTTATGCCATGCTCGATCTTCATACCTTGAGTGAAAGTATGGTATCCCTTACATAACACAACACGGGTAACACGGGCATCCTAACTCATGCACACAATGCAATCTAATATGATGCAATGGATAATATCATTATAAGAAAGAATAAAATAATAAAAAGACCAACGGAATCAGTAACACCCCTATACCCCGTATACGTACACAGCATGCTAATACGATCGTAACATACGTATACTGAATATGAGTATGCCACAGTTTATAAGACATACAAACAATTCCCTTCAATAATGTGATTAATTTAAAACATTTAAAAGAAATTTATAAAATACAATAAATAAAATATTATTTCGAAACACAGCGGAAAATATAACAAATATTTACAAATACTTATACATCAAAATATCATGTTTTACAAAACATAAAATATATACATGTCTGGCAGTAAGTCTTTGATCTTTAAGCTCCACTATCAACACCTCAAAATCTAGACTCTACTCGGTCTAGAGGAACTCTCCGGTTCTTCCCTGTCACCTGCGCGATAAACCATAATCGCGCTAAGCCAACGGCTTAGTGATACAAACTATAATAATACTATGCTTCAATGTAATGCTAATGTCACATAATCAAGATTCAAAACCAATTTAAAAGAATATTATATTTCAAAACCTTACATTGTTCACTATCATATCATATCTTCATAGTTTCATTACTCAACATAGCTCCCCATGCTATATTCATTGCCAATAGGATAATCATGTAGTATAACCAACTCATAACATTATATCTCCTAAGCATGTATCTCATTATTCATTAATGTCACCATTTAAGAATCACATTAAAAACAAAAACATGCATGGGCCCAAAAACACTAATATGCCATTCAACTTTCAGAGTTAATGTTTTGGTTTAATCATCACATTTATCATCATTATTATCCCAACTAGGCTTCAAGGATTTAGGTTCAACCAAGCTTCAAGGGGAACAAAGCATGCTAAGTATCAACCCAACTTGGCTTCAAGAACCAAACCCAACCTAGCTTCAAGGGTTGTAACATCTCAATTAGGCTTCAAGGACTAGATCCAACCAGGCTTTAAGGGGAGTAAAACATGTTAAACTTCAACCCAACTTAGCTTCAAGGATCAAGCCCAACCTAACTTCAAGAGATTGTTACCATAGGCATGCCACCAACAACAAAACTCTGAAAATGGAATAACACATTAGACACACAATTCATTAATTATTTAGTTATCAATTTCATTCTCATTTATTCAACATCACTTAGGCAACCATGCCTCAATCATCTCATTGGCATCATTATCATTTTAGCCAACAATCATGGCTCCATATCTCATCAAGAGAATACATATATATATCACCAATTGCATTAAACATCATTTAGGTAAACATGTCTCAATTATATCATTTATATCATTAGAACCAATCACATTGATTTCACATCTCATTATGTCTCACTTCACATTAAATCAATTCATCATTTAGATATACATAGTCATTGACATTAACACACATTTTAGATGCTCATCAATCATTCACATTATACCAAACATAACATTATTCATAAGCATCAACAATGCATTAGATTTCCTAACACATTTACAATCAAATGGATGTTAAGTCTCCACATCATATGAATATATGCAATAATGTAGTTAGTACTTACCTCAAGAACACTCACACAACTCTAAACTCTTCTTCTTCCAAGAATTCTTCACTTCTTAAATTAGGGCAAATCACCTTCTTCCAAAACCTAGTCCAAAAATGATACAATACATGAATTTCAATACAATTTATCACTTTTTAACCTCATCTTAGACCTTTAGATCACAAATTACAACTCAACACCACTAACTAAAGCCCACGGCCGTGGCCACCCCAACCCCCACAGGCGTGGGTTAGAAAACAATTCTGCCCCAAATTGTTCATCACCCCCACGGCCATAGCATCTAAGGGCCACGGGCATGGCATCCAAGATGCTACTGTTTCCCATCAAATTCATGTATTCTATGCTTCTAACTCCACTAAACCCAAACAACAAGAAGATCTATGAAAATAATTGCTCAAACTCAAGCTTAACATTACTTACCACTTCAAAACCCTAAAACCAACATCACTTTTACTTTTCCAAAACCAACATCAATTTAACCTTTTTATTTTCAATTCAAAACCAACACCACAATCAATTAAATCAAACACACACCAACATACTACCATCAATACAAATCTACTTTCAAATATTAATAATCAAACTCACACACAACTTCAAATAAAACAAGAGAAACCAAGAGTGAACTTACCAAAATAATGAAACTTCTAGGATTTCCACTTAATCACTTGAAAACTCCTTCAATTTTTGAGCTTTAAACACAAACTCACTCTTGCTCTCTCTTGCTTAGGATGGCCGGCCAACAAAGGAAAAGGAAAGAAGAAGAAATGAAGCAAAGTCAAACTTCTCATCTCTTTAAACCTCCACCAAGCATTCCAAATAAGAAATTACTTAAATACCCTCTTCTATTTATTTTAATTCTCTTTCACTTATTGCCCTTTTTAGTAATTTCATAAATAACAAAATAAATATCTTCTTCCTTTGACCGTCCATTTTGACTTGTATATATGTTGTATATATATCCATATTTACAACATATAAACTCTCTCTTCAATTCTTTTTTTTTTCTTTCCAATTACACATATACATTTAATTTAAATCAAACAACAATTATATCAAAACTTCTAGGGCATACTTTGGGATATTACAATTCTCCCCCTCTAAAAAGAAATTTCATCCTCGAAATTACCTGATATTAAGTCTGAAACAGTTGAGGATTCTGATCTTGCATTGCTTGCTCTCTCTCCCAAGTTGCCTCTTCTCTCCCATGATTCTTCCATAGAATCTTCACCAATGGCACTTTCTTATTCCTCAACTCTTTGACTTCATGTGCCAAAATAGTAACTGGTTCTTCTTCAAATGTCAGATTCGAACTCACTTCAATGGATTCAACTGGCAAGATATGAGATGGATCCAATCTATACCTCCGCAACATAGAAACATGGAATACATTATGGATTCTATCCAACTCAGGTGGCAAAGCAAGATGATAAGCAACTGGCCCAATTCTTTCTAAAATTTCATATGGTCCAATGAAACGAGGACTCAGCTTCCCTCTTCGACCAAATCTCAATATTTTTTTTCCAAGGAGACACTTTCAAAAAGACTTTATCTCCAACATCAAACTCTATATCTCTTCTTTTCAAATCTGAATTAGACTTCTGCCGATCTGAAGCTGCTTTCAACCGGTCCCGAATTATCTTCACTTTCTCTTTAGTTTCTTTAACCAAATCAGGACCAATTAACTTGCCCTCTCCAATTTCATTCCAACATAAAGGCATCCTACATCTTCTACCATATAATGCCTCAAATGGTGCCATACCAATACTGGATTGATGACTATTGTTGTAAGCAAATTCTACAAGTGGCAAAAATCTGTCCCAACTTCCAGAGAAATCAATGACACATCTTCTCAACATATCCTCAATAATCTGTATCACTCTCTCTGACTGCCCATCTGTCTGAGGATGAAAAGCAGTACTAAAGTGTAACCGAGAACCCAATGCACCATGTAAACTCTTCCAAAACCTTGAAGTAAACCGGGGATCTCGATCAGACACTAAAGAAATTGGGACTCCATGCAACTTCACTATCTCACTGATATACAGCTCAGCCAATTTCTCAAGAGAATAATCCATTCTAACTGGAAGAAAATGAGCTGTTTTTGTCAATCAATCAACAATCACCCAAATAGCATCATGCTTCTTCTGAGTCAATGGCAACCCAGACACAAAATCCATTGTTACTCTCTCCCATTTCCATTCAGGCACTGTTAAAGGTTGAAGTAACCCTGTTGGAACTTGATGCTCAGCTTTTATCCTCTGACAAGTGAGACATTTGGACACAAATTCCGCTATGTCTCTCTTCATACCAGACCACCAGTAGTGCTGTTTCAAGTCATGGTACATCTTGTTACTACCCGGATGTATAGCAAAAACTGATTGGTGTGCTTCCTCTAAAATAATCTTTCTCAAACTATCATCATTAGGACCACACAACCTATCCTTGAACCAAAGGCTACCATCATTTTTCACATAGAAATCTCGGCTTTCCCCATTATGACAATCTGAAATAATCTTCTGAATTTTCTCATCTACCAATTGAGCCTCCTTAATTTGATCCACTAATAATGGTCTCAATTGCAACTGAGCCAATAATGCACCATCATCACATATTTCAAAACTAGCATGCAACGCTCTCAACTCAACAAGCAACGAGAGCGAATAAACAGCCAAACCTGCCAAAGACTTCCGACTCAAGGCATCCGCAACAACATTTGCCTTACCATGATGATAATCAATCAAACAGTCGTAGTCTTTAATCAATTCTAACCATCGCCTTTGCCGAAGATTCAGCTCCTTTTGAACACCCAAATATTTCAAACTTTTATGATCCGTATAGATAAAACATTTCTTCCCATACAAGTAATGTCGCCAAATCTTCAAAGCAAACACTATAGCTGCTAACTCCAAATCATGAGTAGGATAATTAAGTTTGTGTGGCTTCAACTGCCGAGAAGCATAAGCTATGACATTACCCTCTTGCATCAAAACACATCCTAAACCATTATGTGAAGCATCACTATAAATCACATATGGTTTATCTTCCATGGGTAAAGTAAGAACAGGTGCTTGAGTAAACATTTCTTTTAACTGCTCAAAGATAGCTTGACATTGATCCATCCACGTAAATCTAACTCCCTTCCGAAGCAATCTGGTGAGTGGAGTAGCTATCAAAGAGAAGCCTTTTACAAACCGTCGGTAATAGCCTGCCATGCCCAGAAAACTTCTAACTTCAGTCATTGACTTTGGTGGACTCCAATTCAAAATAGCTTCAACTTTACTTGGATCAACTCTTATACCATCTGCTGAAACTATATGACCCAGAAAAGTAACTTGGTCAAGCCAAAACTCACACTTTGACAACTTGGCATACAACTCCTTCTCTCTCAAAATCTGTAATACCATCCGAAGATGCTTGTCATGCTCCTCCTTATTACGTGAATACACCAAAATATCATCAATGAAAACCACCACAAAATGATCCAGATAGGGCCTGAACACCCTATTCATCACATCCATGAAAGCTGTAGGTGCATTCGTCAATCCAAAAGGCATTACTAAAAACTCATAATGCCCATATGTTGTGCGGAAGGCTGTCTTAGGAACATCTTCAGTTCTAACCCTCAACTGATGGTACCCGGATCTCAAATCAATCTTGGAAAACACTGCTGCTCCCTTCAATTGATCAAAGAGATCATCAATCCTAGGCAAAGGATATTTATTCTTAATAGCCACTTTGTTCAATTGCCTATAATCAATGCATAAACTCATAGTACCATCCTTCTTCACAAACAACACAGGAGCTCCCCAAGGAGAAACACTGGGGCGAATAAACCCTTTATCCAACAACTCCTGTAACTGCACCTTCAACTCTCTCAATTCAGTAGGTGCCATTCGATAAGGGGTGATAGAGATGGGAGTGGTAACAGGTAACAAATCGATACCAAACTCAACCTCTCTCTCAGGGGGTAACCTTGGCAACTCCTCAGGAAACACATCCGGAAAATCTGCAACTGTGGGTATACTATCAAGTTGAGAACTCGCTACTCTAATATCCACAACATGAGCAAGATAAGCTTCACACCCTTTTCTAATCAACTTTCTAGCTGTTACAGATGATACAAACAAAGATGCAAGTTGTCTCTGCTCACTAGATACTATCACATCCCTACCATCACTAGTTCTCAAGGTGACACACTTCTTTTGACAATCTACCACAGCCCCATGCTTAGACAACCAATCCATGCCTAAGATCAAATCATATTCTTTAAAAGGCATTTCAATTAAATCACCAAGAAACTCCTCACCTTGCACCACAACAGCACTATCACGATGCACCTTACTCACCACAACACTATGTCCTAAAGGATTGGTCACTAAGACATCAAATCCTAAGGACTTTGAATGCAATTTAGACACAGGCAAGATAGATGCACTTATGTATGAATGAGTAGATCCTGGATCAATCAAAGCAAGTACTGAAATGCCAAATAAAGAAAATGTACCCGCTATAACTGCTGAAGCATCCGGCTGCCTCTGCATCACATATACCCTCTGAGAAGATCCGGCCTCATCTGGCCTACTGCCTCTGGATGAAGATCCTCCTCTCTGACTAAACCCGGGTCTACCACCTCTACTAAAACCTTTGCCCCCTCGACCACCTCTGCTGACACTAGGTCGAGAAACTGCAGTATCTGTTTGCCTATCATCTTGCATCTCCGGGCAATCTCTAATAAAATGATCTGGTGACCCACATTTAAAGCATACTCCGGATACACCAGTCTTCCAACAAGCACCCCCATGGGGCCTACCACAGTGAACACATACAGGTGGAGTAGACCTTTGAACTAATGGGGTCGGGGCACTAGCTACAGAGGCTGTCGATCTCGGCCTCTGCCTCTGATACTGCACTTTATCCAACCACTGCTCAGCCACTGCAGGATCGGTAGTGCCCAAGAAATCTTCAGCCCCATATTTTCTCAACTTGTCATAATGTCTTACCGGCACTTGAGGCTGTGGTGGTGGTGGCTGCACTGGAGCTGGCCTCAATAGTTCTATCACATGCCTTAACCAACCCAGTGGAGTTTCCTCTGTAGTTGATCTCTCTGGCACAGAAACAGGTGCCTCACTAACTCTATCAACTCTAGCTCCATCTCTACTCTCTCTTGGAGCTACACTCTCAGCACTTCCTTCTACAGTCTGACGTGAATGGGACTCCATTACTACCTATATCTGCAAACACAGAATAATATTCCTCATTAAAGATCAAAGACTGCCATACCAAAACATGTATTTTACTCAAAAACCCACTTTTAAAATCAAAATATTCTTTTTCTTACAATTCACCTAGGTTGAGAATCTCAAACCTAGGCTCTGATACCAAAACAATTGTAACATCCCTATACCCCGGATACGTACACAGCATGCTAATACGATCGTAATATATGTATACTGAATATGGGTATGCCACAGTTTATAAGACATCAAACAATTCCCTTCAATAATGTGATTAAATTTAAAACATTAAAAGAAATTTATAAAATACAATAAATAAAATATTATTTCAAAACACAGCGGAAAATATAACAAATATTTACAAATACTTATACATCAAAATATCATGTTTTACAAAACATAAAATATATACATGTCTGGCAGTAAGTCTTTGATCTTTAAGCTCCACTATCAACACCTCAAAATCTAGACTCTACTCGGTCTAGAGGAACTCTCCGGTTCTTCCCTGTCACCTGTGCGATAAACCATAATCGCGCTAAGCCAACGGCTTAGTGGTACAAACTATAATAATTCTATGCTTCAATGTAATGCTAATGTCACACAATCAAGATTCAAAACCAATTTAAAAGAATATTATATTTCAAAACCTTATATTGTTCACTATCATATCATATCTTCATAGTTTCATTACTCAACATAGCTCCCCATGCAATATTCATTGCAAATAGGATACTCATGCAGTATAACCAACTCATAACATTATATCTCCTAAGCATGTATCTCATTATTCATTAATGTCACCATTTAAGAATCACATTAAAAACAAAAACATGCATGGGCCTAAAAACACTAATATGCCATTCAACTTTCAAAGTTAATGTTTTGGTTTAATCATCACATTTATCATCATTATTATCCCAACTAGGCTTCAAGGATTTAGGTTCAACCAAGCTTCAAGGGGAACAAAGCATGCTAAGTATCAACCCAACTTGGCTTCAAGAACCAAACCCAACCTAGCTTCAAGGGTTGTAACATCTCAATTAGGCTTCAAGGACTAGATCCAACCAAGCTTCAAGGGCAGTAAAATATGTTAAACTTCAACCCAACTTGGCTTCAAGGATCAAGCCCAACCTAACTTCAAGAGATTGTTACCATAGGCATGCCACCAACAACAAAACTCTGAAAATGGAATAACACATTAGACACACAATTCATTAATTATTTAGTTATCAATTTCATTCTCATTTATTCAACATCACTTAGGCAACCATGCCTCAATCATCTCATTGGCATCATTATCATTTTAGCCAACAATCATGGCTCCATATCTCATCAAGAGAATACATATATATATCACCAATTGCATTAAACATCATTTAGGTAAACATGTCTCAATTATATCATTTATATCATTAGAACCAATCGCATTGATTTCACATCTCATTATGTCTCACTTCACATTAAATCAATTCATCATTTAGATATACATAGTCATTGACATTAACACACATTTTAGATGCTCATCAATCATTCACATTATACCAAACATAACATTATTCATAATCATCAACAATGCATTAGATTTCCTAACACATTTACAATCAAATGGATGTTAAGTCTCCACATCATATGAATATATGCAATAATGTAGTTAGTACTTACCTCAAGAACACTCACACAACTCTAAACTCTTCTTCTTCCAAGAATTCTTCACTTCTTAAATTAGGGCAAATCACCTTCTTCCAAAACCTAGTCCAAAAATGATACAATACATGAATTTCAATACAATTTATCACTTTTTAACCTCATCTTAGACCTTTAGATCACAAATTACAACTCAACACCACTAACTAAAGCCCACGGCTGTGGCCACCCCAACCCCCACAGGCGTGGGTTAGAAAACAATTCTGCCCCAAATTGTTCATCACCCCCACGGCCATGGCATCTAAGGGCCACGGGCATGGCATCCAAGATGCTACTGTTTCCCATCAAATTCATGTATTCTATGCTTCTAACTCCACTAAACCCAAACAACAAGAAGATCTATGAAAATAATTGCTCAAACTCAAGTTTAACATTACTTACCACTTCAAAACCCTAAAACCAACATCACTTTTACTTTTCCAAAACCAACATCAATTTAACCTTTTTATTTTCAATTCAAAACCAACACCACAATCAATTAAATCAAACACACACCAACATACTACCATCAATACAAATCTACTTTCAAATATTAATAATCAAACTCACACACAACTTCAAATAAAACAAGAGAAACCAAGAGAGAACTTACCAAAATAATGAAACTTCTAGGATTTCCACTTAATCACTTGAAAACTCCTTCAATTTTTGAGCTTTAAACACAAACTCACTCTTGCTCTCTCTTGCTTAGGATGGCCGGCCAACAAAGGAAAAGGAAAGAAGAAGAAATGAAGCAAAGTCAAACTTCTCATCTCTTTAAACCTCCACCAAGCATTCCAAATAAGAAATTACTTAAATACCCTCTTCTATTTATTTTAATTCTCTTTCACTTATTGCCCTTTTTAGTAATTTCATAAATAACAAAATAAATATCTTCTTCCTTTGACCGTCCATTTTGACTTGTATATATGTTGTATATATATCCATATTTACAACATATAAACTCTCTCTTCAACTCTTTTTTTTTCTTTCCAATTACACATATACATTTAATTTAAATCAAACAACAATTATATCAAAACTTCTAGGGCATACTTTGGGATATTACAGAATCAACTTCTCTTATCCCCAGTAGAGTCGCCACTGTGAGCGGGGATTTTTGCCCCCACTCCTAATGGAATGGTTCTTAAGACTTTGGGCTCGAGGCCTTAGAGAACACGAACCTAAGTCTGGAGAAAATGGAGTCGCCACCCAGACGGGACAAGAAAAAGAAAGGGGTGGATGACTCAATTTCTAAGGAATCCCCAACCCCTTAATGGGTTCTGAAAGTTGGGTATGTATGGGGAAGGTGAGAAATGGACCAGCACTCCCACAACGCCCGGTTCATTGGAACCGACCTCCTTTACAGGTCTTAATATTATAAAATTCTTAAGTATAACAATATTATCCATATTACACACAACAATTGAAATAAAGCATCGTTATATTAAAAATCAAAGCAATGTCCAAGCAGAGCAAATAAATGGACATCCATCCGAAGATGGAAACATGTCCTTGCATCGTTCATGTCTAAACTAAATAGGACACCCACCAAAAGGTAGAAACATGCCCTTTACATTGGTCCAAAATATAAAAGCAATTTAAATTGCATGATATTTAACTATTGAGGTACCCACAAAGTGGAAACATACCTCTTAATACATTTAGAAATAAAAAATAAATCGATAAAAGTAAATAACCATTCATAATAAATAAATCATTATCAAAGATATTAAACATCAATCAAAATATATAATAAGTATTCATCCATGATAAATTAAATAAATCAAGCATTGAAATTAAATAAATCAAAGCATATAATAAACTACATAATCAAATCTAAAATTAAATAAAGCAATAAATATATAATTTAGAGTTCACATCTTAAAATAGGATTTTAGAATTTTAGTTACTAACTTAAGGCTTTGGAAAAAGGAAAGTTAAATACGCGGACTAATAATACACAAATGAATATTGACTCCTTCGACGGCGGTCCCGCTAGCCGGTTAGTGGGCGGGGGTCAAGGGGGTAGTGCCTCAGAAAATTTTGGAAATTGGTTTTTAGGGTTGAAGATTTTGGTGTTGAAAATTAAGATTTTAGGGTTTAAATTAACTAGTTTGGGGTTTTAAATTCAATGAATTAGGGTTTAGGAAAATTTAGGGTTTACTGTTTTGATTTTGAGAGAATTAGAGATTTTGGTGTTTTGGAAATTATGTTTGATTTTAGGATTTGAGAAAATAGTTTAGAGTTTTTGTAAAATTTCTAAAAATAAGCAAAACAATTGAAGGTTTTTAGAAATAGAAAAGTGTTTTTTTAGGGTTTTTGGAAATAAAAGGAACGATTTAAGGTTTTTGGAAACAAAAGAAAAGAATTAGGGTTTTGAAGGTATTTAGAAACAGAAGAAATTATTTATGTTATTGCAACGAAGACCAATGTTACTACATATTTATAGATAAAAACTTTGTGTGTATATTCTTATGAATCAAAGAAAAAAAAAGCTATTGTGAAGAAATAAATAAAGAAAATAAAGATTCAAACCTCCGTTTGTTAGTTCCACCAAAAAGTTGCTTTATGGATGAACAAATACAAAGACAAGCTTGCTGCCTTTGATGAATTGTTTGCTTATTCTTGCTCCTTTCAAATATGAAGTCCTCAAATTTCAGTCCAAATCCAAAGTTTAAAAGTTTTCAAGTCTCCCAGTTCAAAAGTTCAAAGGTCCGATCTTTTTCACTGTCAAATTTTTAAAGTCCGATCCCCCTTTTCTATGTCTTTTTAGTGTTATTTATAGGAAATTTTAGAAACTTCATTCAAATTGTTTACAGAAACTATAATTAATTAGGAAAAGAAAACCGAAACCAAATAGAATTTGGTTTCGAAAAAAAATTACGTCGAAAAATTTCGCTAGCAAAAAAACTGCTGCGGGCTGCTGCGAGAAACTGCGTGGAAACTTGCGAGGGCACGCGACTAGGCCGTTTCACCCACAAGAAAGTCCTGCGGGTGAAATGGCCCAAGGCCATTTCAACCATCTATAACAAAATTTTTCGTCGTCGATTTTTCTGTCGCCAATTTTTATTTTTATTTTTGTTTATTTTTTTATTATTATAATAATTTTAAAAAATTATAAAAAATAAATATTAAAATAAAAATTATTTAATTATGATAACACAAAAATTATTTTGGACTATATAAAATATATTGGACCGGACCAGGTCAAAAATTAAGGGTCTACAATGCCTCAGCATTGTTCCCCAAAAGTGCAACCAGTTGGCTCTTCACAGTCTCAGCTAGGGCCTCCTTTAGTTCTTCTATCTTGTCATTGAGGGCATCGTCCACCATCCTCTGAATCTGTTCAGGTTCTATTGCTTTTGGTGAGAAACTAACTGAGTTGCTACTAGATTCTACATCACTGGAGTAGGTTGGGTTGTCATACTCTCTTGAACTGCTGTACTCCAGATTTGTGAGCCAGAAAAGATCACTATCATGTAATGCAATGCATGCATGCACAAGTAACAAACAAACAAAGATAATTAGGACGTTCCTTCCAACCTCATAACTTCCACACACGAATGGAGAGTCTCTTTTCTAGGTTTATAGTCAACAAAAAACCAACATGGGATATTCTATTTTTGAAAAATTCCCTTGGACGATTTTAACCAATAGTTATATTTTTAAACATAGAAGTGAGCCCATGATAATTCACATTAATTAGGCTTTAATCCATTGAATCAACTAAAAATAGCTTTTATGCTATATTAAATTAAAGCAAAATTAAGTGGTTTATCATAAATAGATTTCCCATTTGGAAAAACAACTAATGATTCATACCAAAAATAAGCTTATGATTAATGATTCTTGGTATAAATAAGGCCCACAATTGATTTTTTAGCATTCCATAATTGGCCTAAATAGTTTGTAAGCTCATTCAAAAAAGATGGTTAGAGAAAATAATTTTGTTTCAAAGCCTATTGTAAAAAATATTTGTTTAAAAATAAATTTCAGGCTTTGTATTTGGGTCATGAGGTAGAAAAGAATTTTTGACACATTTTCAAAAAAATTTATGTCTAAAGACCATCTTAAAAATTTTAAAAATAGTTTTGGTCTTTTGGATTTAAAGGAAAAATTATTTTGGGCTTACAATATAATTAGGTCATATTAGAAAAAGAACAAACCAAATAGGCCATGGTTCAAACTAAGATGTATCAATCATAGTTAAACAATAAGTATTTGAGTAAAAACCTAAGGAAAGTAACTAGGCCAATTACATGAGCTTTAGTCGTTTGGGTTAAAAAGTTGAGGCTCCCATAGCAAGTATATACCAAGAGGTACAGGGCTATGAGTGGTTATGCCATGCTCAATCTCCATATATTGAGTGAAAGAATGGTATCCCTCACATAACACAACATGGGTTACACAGGCATCCTAACTCATGCACATAATGCAATCTAAATGTGCAATGGACAATATTATATTAAGAAAGAATAAAATAATATAAAGACCAATGGAATAACTTCAGTTATCCCTTTTGGGGATTTTTGCCCCTCACTCCCATGTGAAATGGTTCTTACAACTTTGGCACTGTTGGGCTAAGGGCCTTAGAGAACACAGGCCTAAACCCAGAGAAAATGGAGTCACCACCAGGATGGGCCAGGAAAATAGAAAGGGGTGGATGACTCGATTACTAAGGAATTTGCAACCCCTAATGGGTCAGAAATTTGGGTACATATGGGAAAGGCGAGAATGACCCGTTACTCCCATAATGCTCTGTTCATTGGAACCATCCTCTTTTTTAGGTCTAAATATTATTAAATTCTTAAATATTATAAAATCATCCATACTACATGCAATTATTGAAATAAAGATTCATTATATTGAAATCAAAGAAAAATCAAACAAACAAATAAAATGGGCATCCATATAAGATGGAAACATGCCCTTACAACCATACCCAATGTCCAAAACTAAATAAAATAGGACACCCACCATTTGGTAGAAACATGCCTTTTACATTAATTCAAAACTCAAAATAAATTAAATTACATTGAACTTAACTAATGACGTACCCACAAAGTGGAAACATACCTCTACATCATCGAAACCAAAATAATTAGCATTAAAATAATTAACTAAATGAATTAAACTATTCAAACATTCACAATAAGCAAAAATAGAAAAAATCATTCATAATAAACATTACTAAATAACATATCAAAACATAAAACAATCAAACCTAAATTTTAATCTTAAATAAAACATCAAGTATATAAACTTATGGTTTATATATTAAATTAGGACTTATAGATTATTTTAGAATTTTTATGAGTAAATTAGGGTTTTTAGGATAAAATTAGGGTTTTAGTATAAGGATTAGGATTTTTGGATTTTTGGATGAAAATTGGGATTAGAGTTTTAGCTAAAGGTTTGGAAATCAGAGTTAAGGTTTTACAGGTTAAGGCTTGGAAATTGGTTTTCGAAATTAGGGTAAAGGATTAGAGTTTTTTTGTGAATTACAGATTTTGGATTTTGATATTTGAAAAACTGGTTTAGGATTTTAGGGTTTTAGAGTTGTTAGGGTTTCTGGTAAAATACAATTAGGGTTTTTAAGATTTTATAAAAACAGATTTAAGGTTTTGAAGTTTAGGGTTTCAGAGTTTTTAGTATTTTTGCTACTATTATTAAACTCATTGCATAGTTTAGTTTTTAACTCTAACTATTGCTATTATAAACTTAAGACTATAGGAAAATCATAGATGAATTAAACATCGAAAACAAATCAATAAATAAAATAATAAAACAAATCATTTAATGAAATTAAAGGTAGCTATTTCAAGTTTAAATAGATTAAACACATAAATCAAACCTCCATTTTGTTGGTTACACCAAATTAAAATTGTTGAATTAAGCACGTTACCTTATTACTGCTGCTTGGATCAATCTTCTTTTTGGTTGGAATGAAGCAAGTATAAGACAAATCATTGTCTCCTCAGTCATTGCGTATTCATTGTGTTTTGGTATGCTTTTCTTTCTTTGCTATATCATTAATCCAAAGTTGCTCTATGCAAATGTTGTCTTGCTCCCCCCCCCCCCCCCCCCGCTTCTTTCTCCTTAATCTTATATTTATAGAAGAATATATTAGGTTAAAACCTTGTAACTGAGTCTTAAACTTCCTGTTTAGAAACGGTTTCCTGAGGCATGTCAAATTAGATCATTTTTAATTTGAGAGAAACTATGAGCATATCAGATTAAAACCCATTCAAATCAAGGCCAATTAAGACTACATTGAACTAAAACAATTTTAATCGATATGGAATCAAGTCCATATCGAATTGGCAATCCTAAATCAACATGGACAAGCTCCATATCAAATTAGGATTGCCCTAATTCAATATGGAGACCCCAATTGATCCCCATATTGATCTAAAGTCCTATATTGAATTGGGGAAGCCCCAATTCGATATGGGGAAGCCCCATGTCAAATTGGGACACCTAATTCGACATGGGGAGGACATTCTTCCCCCTCTTTGATTCACTCATCTCCATTTAGGGGAGAGCTCTCGTTCGTGCCTTCCCTCAGAAGTCACTCACTCCTTCCTCTTTTTCGGACTTGCTTTGCCCCCGTTCCTTCGTGCTCCTCCCTATGCCCATACATTTTACTCATAGTTGCAGGTTGCTTGCTTACTAACTACACGAAATGAAATGAAAGTTTGGGATGAGCGAGCATACTACGATAAGTGAGACTCCTTCCAAGTTAATTAAGAACCTTCTTCCCCATCTTCGCTTCGCTCATCTCCCCTCAGGGGAGAGCTCTCATTCATGCCTTCCCTTGGAAGCCACTCACTCCTCCCTCTTTTTTGGACTTTCTTTGCTCCAGTTCCCTCGTGCTCCTCGAGGAGCACTCAGTCACAATGTTGAGTGATAATTGATGTTAAAGGTATATTCTAGGAGTCGTTCACTCACTCCTAAATTGGCAGCATCCTAATTTGATATGGGGTGTCCCATGTCTAATTGGGGCATCCTAATTTGACATGGGTACATCCATATCAAATTTGTAGTGTAATACAAGGCCCGCATCAAATTAAATCCAAACAAACCTTTAAATTAGACCTATTTAGGGTTTTAAAGTTTTAAGTAGCTATTTTAGGCCTCATGAAATTATACCAATCTAGTCAAAAGTTTAAAAATAGGTTTAAGCTTATTACGAATGGAATGATTATGACTTAGACCTTTCTCTAATTAGCATCAGACTAGCTAGGGCCAAAATCAAGGGTCTACAGGAACGGTTGTGGATAATATATTTGCATCTACCTGAAAAGTGTCGGCTCTACCATCACCACGAGAATGAGAGGAAGACCTCTTCTCTCCTATGCTTCTTTTCTTCATCCTTCTCCTCCTCCTCCTCCTCCTCTTCTTCTTCTTCCCCTTAGTTTCTTTAGAAATCCCTTGAACACCAATAGAAGAAACTTGAATATCCAAAAATCTGCTCTTGGATAAATCAAGCATATGATTTAGTTGGTGAAAGTAGAATACATCATGCACTTTCTAAGCAAAGTCTCTAATAATTTTCTGGCATGCACATACTATTTAATGTGTATTCTAGAATGTCTGTATGTACCCTTCACTAGTTAGGACCAAGGAACTTGTTATACACCCAATCGATAAGGAACCAGCCACTGGAAACTAGCCCGATGATGATTCGACAAGAATTTTGCAAAGGCAGTGTTGCATTCATGAATGGTGTGCAGTTGGCCTGCTCATTAGACCTTCATTGAACAATGTCCACCTATAGAATTACAAAAGCGTTAAGTTGAATTTTATAAATTGTGATAATAATACTCATTGTCCTAATATGGTAACTAAGAGGGGGTGAATTGGTTTTTGAAGAAGTGATGGTAAATTAAAATTTTAAAATTAAACAAAGGCAAGAGAGGAGTAGAGTAGAGAGTAATAAACACAAAGAATTTATAGTGGTTCAGATTATCTCAATCCTACGTACACTTCCTTAACAACTTGTTAAGGTTCCACTAATATTGATTTTTTACAAGCTCAACTCTAACTTGGTGTTTTTACAAGCTCACACCAAACTTTTACAAGGTTTGAGAATTTTCTTCACAACACAACAAGAGTTTTCCCAGCCTCACTCTATAAA
This sequence comes from Garcia nutans, assembly GCA_947685225.1. Classification (NCBI taxonomy): domain Eukaryota; kingdom Viridiplantae; phylum Streptophyta; class Magnoliopsida; order Malpighiales; family Euphorbiaceae; genus Garcia; species Garcia nutans. The sequence continues at coordinate 36,863,756 of CANTUV010000013.1, forward strand.
CCTAAGTGTTTCAAAGCTCACTGTCACATCCGTGATTTTGGAGAAATTAAATAAGTAATTGGGGATATAAAAGTTGTATATACTCAATATATATATATATATATCTAGTGTATATATAACATATACATATGGTATGTTAATTATATATGTTCGATTAATATAATACATACTTAATATATTTAATACACATATTAGGTACATGTGCTGTGTATATAAAATACACATTACTTGTGCATATGTCTAATTTGATAAGAAGCTGAAAACCAAAGAGATGTCCGAGATCGACAAACTATTTGAACAAGATGAAGAAGTCCCTTATAAATTCAAGTTGCCTTCCTTTGCTAAGTACAATGGCACCGAAAATCCTCATCTTCATGTGAAGCAGTATATCACTGCCATGCAATCCGCCTGAGCTACTAAGGCTCAAACCCTAAGGTACTTTATTCTCTCATTGGACCCTGTTGTCCAAAATTGGTTCAATACCTTAGATGATGGAACACAAAAGAGTTGGGATCTACTTTACAAAGCCTTCATCCAATAATATGGATATAATGTTGAGTTAGAAGTTACCTTAATGGAAGTTGAGTCCATTAGGCGAAGGTCAAATGAGAATTTTGTGTACTATGTGAAGAGATGGAGAAACAAGGCTGCTTTACTCAAGAAGAGGCCTAATGAATCCGATCAAATAAGGATGATTATGAGAGGGGTGTTGCCTAATCTCCGTGAAAGGATGTCTTACACCCTTATAAGGGATTTCAAAGATCTTCTCTAAGCTGGTCTACAAATTAAAGAGTGGGAAAAGGAGAAGAATCGCTTTTCAATAAGAAGGAATGAGAAAGGGAACAACCAGCCTAACAATCAAAGCACACAAAAAGAAGTTGATGTTAATGTAACCGGTCAAGGGAATAAAAGACAATTTTTAGATCTGGGGAAGCCTTTGTCATGGGTCTTCGACAAGCTAAAAAAGAAAGGGTTGTTACAACCGTTAGCTCCTCAACCTTTACATAATCCATTGCCACCAAACTTCAATGCCGAGGCCTTCTATCAATTTCATCAAATGCAAGGGCATGAAACAGATAAATGTGCCCCTCTAAGGCATGAGATCCAAGATTTAATCGACAGTGGTAAGCTACCCGAGCCGGATAAGCCCAATACCAAGAACAACCCTTTTCCTAAGTTTGGAAGAGTACCTCCACCGGCAACCTTCATGGTGGGAAAAGGATTGGAAGAAGATTTTGTTTTATCATCTTTTCAAGATGGGAATATTGAAGATGTGAAGGGAAAAGAAGCTTAAACTCAATGAACTTTCCTTAGCTTGAATATTGCTTTTCAATTTTACTTTCTTTAATATTTAATTGGAACTATTGTGTTTTTCAAATTTAAATTTGTTCGAATAAATTACTTTCATCAAAATTTTTCTTGGTCTTTGTTCATTTTGATGCTCAACCAATGAGGAATCTATCTTGATAATTCATGAGTTAATATATTTATGCATCATGACTCAAATGACTTTACTAGGTGAGGGAATTGCTCTATAGCATTGAGTTATGTAAGCTTACTTAGAGAGGGCTCCTGCATAATTATCTTTGTCTAGGTCCTGGTCAGTCTTAGAACATGTTTTGACAAATTTTGAGGCGAAATTGAACTCTGCTTATTTAAGGGAGAGATGATCTAGGCATTGTTTGGTTAGCCAACAACTAGTATCCACCTATTAAATATCAATCCCTAGTTGTCCCTTTGAGCCTTCATAAAATTTTAGCTTTCTTTTCATTGGCTTACAAACCCCAATAACCTACCCTGAGCTGTTGTGATACTTTTAACAAGTCTTATGATCACTAAGATGAATAAGCAAGAAGATTAAAGAAAGCAATGATTAATCAAGATCATGAGGATAGTTGAAGTTTCAAGACCATGAAGATAGTTGAAGTTCTCAAGACCATAAGGGTATTTGATGTTCTCAAGACCATAAGGGCAGTTGATGTTTTCAAGATCATAAGGGTAGTTGAATTTTTCAAGACCATAAGGATAGTTGAAGTTTTTTCTAATATCTCCGATATATCAAGACAACATCAGAGTAACAAATGATTTATCCCTGCTAAAGAAGATTTATGTTACTCCATTCATCCATTATTGGAAGCCTAAGCTAGTACAAACAAGACAACTCTTTTAGAGCTAGAACTAGAAAAAAAAAAGAGAGAAGAAAAGAAAACAAAAAAGACAAAAGAAAGACAAAAGGAAAAAAAAACCAACAAGAAAAGAAAACCTAAAAAGGTGGTTCAGAAAGCCAACTGAGTTCTCTTTTACCTAAGCAGCAAAAGGCTTCCATTTCGATAGTTTGACTTGAATTTAGTCAAAATCAAAGAAAAAGGAGAAAGACCATCATGTTCTTGAAAATTCTATACTTCACAGTCCTGCAAGGAAGGGGGACAAAATGATAGAATGCTCAAAGAAAGGGAAGAATAAGAAAAAGAAAAAAAGGAAGGGAAAAGAGGAAAAGAAACGAATTTGGGTATCAAACTTTTTGCAAGGGCAAAGATTGTCCTAATCAAGATCCTAATTAATGCCAAGAAGATAGAAATAACTTGGAGTCTAGCAAGATTGCTCCCAGCTGCCTAAAGTTCCAACAAGAAATTTGTAGTGTGAAGGTTTGTCTATTGTGTCACACCAGCTCTAATCTCAAAATGGCGTTCACTTAAACCTGTGTCCCTTATAGACCCCATTTCAAGCCTATCAAAGACCTGTTGATCTCTCTTGGTAGGTAGAGTCTATAAGTGGAGTTAGTTTGGATAAGCATGCATATAAGATAGACAATATTTAAACTCAAATGAGACCTTTGGCCAAGTAATGTGTATGTGCTTATCTGAAGTGCAATAATTCTTGCTTAAATAGAATAATTGCCGAGTTTAGTACGGTAACTAGGGTTGTCATGTTATAAATATGTTAATTTGGAAAATCAAGTCCTGAGGTACATTGACATTGATTTGGCAAAGCCAACATTTGATTTCAAAATGAAAATTCAAAAATTTCAAAAAAAAAAATGTTTTGTCATACAAAGCCTTCAAGTTAAGGGAAGTATGTTGAACCTTCAAAGGACACATTAGGCAAAGGAAATGATTATTGGCAAGGTCATGAAGAAGCTATCAATTGACATGCTGGATATATGCCTGACTCTGCTGCTTAGGGTCTCCACCACTCATGTTTTCATCATCTTGAAGATAAAAGCCAAATGCAAAGCTTTCGATCATTCCAAATGCGAGAACTGAACGGGCATCTCAAAGGAACTAATGAGAACACTTCTGCTGATCACCTTGGTCTGTGAGTTGATGGAACGACTGTAAGTATTATTCATGCATATCATGCATACATGAGCATATCAAATCACACTTTCTTGTCTTGTATTGTCATTCCTTGTCAAAATGAATAGCAAACACCCTGCAAATTAAAGAATCAAAAGAAGATATTTAATCAAGGGGGCATGGAGAGCCCATTGCTTAAGGAAGCTCTGGTCATTTTGCAAAGAGAAGAAATGCTTGCTTTTGCGAAGAACTAGATGACAAAACATCAATCAGAGCCCGCGTAGAAAAATCTTTGGTTTGAGCCTACACAGGGGGCAAAGTTTCTCCTTTTCAATTTTTTAAGTTTATATACCAAACATTTTTTTAACTGACTTGTAAATGTTTTGCCACGTAGGGGGGGCAAGGAGAAGATACAAGGTCCAATTAAAAATAGCTGAATTTTTACAAAAAGGAAGAACAAAAGAATGGAACATTAGAACTCTCAAAAGAATGAAGATGCAAAAGACAAAAGACCAATCCAACTAAAAGAGCTAAAGCCAGGGTAAAGACCCGACCTCCAATGGATAAAGACCCATGTTTGAAGGGTAAAGAGCCAATCTCAAAGGATGAATATCCATTTGCAAGGGTGAAGACCCGATCTCAAAGAATGAAGATCCATTTTTCAAGGGTAAAGACCCGATCTTAAAGGATGAAGATCCATTTGCAAGGGTAAAGACCCAATCTCAAAGGATGAAGATCCATTTGCAAGGGTGAAGACCCGATCTCAAAGAATGAAGATCCATTTTTCAAGGGTAAAGACCTGATCTTAAAGGATGAAGAACCATTTGCAAAGGTGAAGACCCAATTTCAAAGGATGAAGATCCATTTTTCAAGGGTAAAGACCTGATGTCAAAAGATAAAGATTCATTTTCAAGGATGAAGATCCATTTACAAGGGTGAAGACCCAATCTCAAAGGATGAAGATCCATTCTGAGGGTGAAGAATCACAATGCATAGAACAGCCGGAGTAGTCAGACTTCTCAGCTGATAAAAGGTTAGTCAAACACAATCTCGGGTCTGAGTACCCAATCCTGGGTCCAAGTACCCAAATCAAATCAATCTCGGGTCCAAGTACCCAAATCTAGTTAGGATCGAGGATCCCAATCCAATTTAGGATCGAGTATCCAAATCCAGTTTAGGATCGAGTATCCAAATCTAGTTATGATCGAGTATCCAAATCCATTTTAGGATCGAGTATCCAAATTCGATTTAGGATCGAGTATCCAAATCCATTTTAGGATCGAGTATCCAAATCCAGTTTAGAATCGAGTATCCAAATCCAGTTAGGATCGAGTATCCAAATCCAATTTAGGATTGAGTATCCAAATCCAGTTTAGGATCGAGCATCCAAATTCGATTTAAGATTGAGTATCCAAATCCAGCTAGGATCGAGTATCCCAATCAAGTTTAGGATCGAGTATCCGAATCCAAGTTAGGATCGAGTATCCAAATCAAGTTAGGATTGAGTATCCCAATCCAATTTAGGGTTGAGTATCCAAATCCAATTTAGGATCGAGTATCCAAATCCGGTTAGGATCGAGTATCCGAATCCAGTTTAGAATCGAGTACCCAAATCCAGATAGGATCGAGTATCCAAGTCTAGTTTAGGATCGAGTGTCCAAATCTCTCGGGTCCAGAACCCAAAACCTCAAAAATTAAGTCTTACTGCTTTTCACTCTCTTTTACTAAGGTTTCAGATCATTCAAGCAGGGGGCAAACTGTAGACTTTTAATTTTTTACCCAATCCAGTCCAATATATTTTATTTAGTCTAAAAAGATTTTTGTTGTCTAATTGGTCCAAAATAATTTTTATTAAATAATTTTTACTTTAGTATCTAATTTTTATTAATAAAAATAGAAATAAACAAATAAAAGTCAAAAAATAAAAATAAAAATAAAAATCGAAGTCGGAAAAATCTGCGACGAAAAAATCATCGTACGGGCCCGTAGGCAAGGGCCCGTGGGCATTTCGCACACAGAAAAATTCTGCCTGCAAAATAGCTATTTTGCACGCAGAATTTTTCTACCTTCGAAATGGCTATGGGCCCGTTCCGCGAGCGCTGCCGCAGCCAACTACGGCAGAATTTTTTTGCCAGCGCATTTTTTCCTGCGGTAATTTTTTTCGACAACGCAATTTTTCCGACGCAATTTTTTGAAACCTAATTCAATTAGGTTTCGGTTGCTTTTTTTTATTAATATTACTTACCTTAACTAATTAGAAAAAAAATCACATCAAACCACTAGAAATAAAGACCAAAGGCAATTAAAAAAGGGGAGCCGAAATCCAACAGTAGCTTGGAAAAAGAAAATCCAAATCCATAAAGGAAAAAACTTGAATTCAATTGATTTTAAAAGGGGCAGAAACACGATTTAAGAGAGGAAAAAAGGAAAAAAGGTTGGTCTTTTGAGCTTGTTCTTCCAAGAAGCAATTTTGGTGCAACTTACAAAAGAAGGTATGAAATTCTAATTTCCTTTATTTTTTTTACGCAGTAGCTACAACTAGAAATTTGCTTTTTTTTTTTTTCAAAATCTAAAATCTTAGAATTTTAAATTAGTTTTTCTAAAGTTAAAAGCATTATTTCGTTGGTTTATCTTCCAAAAGGCTTAAAATTGTTATTTTTACTTCTTAAAAATCTTAAAACTCTAATTGAACATATTTTTCAACAAAACTAAGATTTAAATTCTGTTTCTTTTAAAATTTTAAAGTAGGTTCTATTTCATTCAAAAATCCTTAAAAAAAATCTTTTCTACTTATAAAAACTTTAATTTGTTTGTGTAAATTCATAAAACTTCATAAAATTATCAAATTAATTTCCAAATTCCTAAAAATTTATTCACCACCTGTGACCCTAAATTCTAAAAATACTAAACCCAAATTCAACTTCCAAAATTCAAAATAATAAACCCTAATCCTTTTAAAACTTTAAACCCTAATTTTTATGAACCTTAATTCTTTTAAAACATTAAAAACCATAAAACCATAAAAAGATTAAATTTACACAGTAGCTTAGAAACCCAATAACCGAAAATCATAAATCAAAGTATTTTAAAGTGTCTAAAATCCTAGTTTCATGATTTCACCATTCAAATCTTAATTTGTTTAATCAAAGTGTCTTACCAACCTTTTAAAAATATAAAATCTTTAATCTATTTTAATTCCATAAAAGTCACAGTAGCTTAAATTTATGAAATTTTCAAAACCTTAACACATGAGATAAAGAACTCTAAATGGAAATAGTAGCTATAATTTGGACTTTTTATTTGCTTTATTCAATTCTATATTTGATTATTCTTTGATTTATTTTATATGCATTAATTTATTTAAGTTCAATACTTAGTTTATTTTATTTATTTTGGCTGGATGTTTACTTTTTATTGATATTTAAATACCTTTGATGAATGATTTACTTATTATGAATGGTTATTTACTTTTATCAATTTATTTAGACTTCCAAATGTTGTAAGAGGTATGTTTCCACTTGGTAGGTACCTCATTAGTTAAATATCCTGTAATTTAATTTGCTTTTCTATTTTAGAACCAATGTAAAGGGTATGTTTCTACCTTTTGGTTGGTGTCCTATTTAGGTGTGTGATGTAAGGACATGTTTCCATCCTTGGATGGGTGTCCATTTATTTGTTTTGTTTGGGCATTGCTTTGATTTTAATATAATGATGCTTTCTTTTAATTATTGTGTGTAATATGGATAATATTGTTATATTTAAGAATTTTATAATATTAAGACCTATAAGGAGGCCTGTTCCAATGAATTGGGCGTTGTGGGGGTACTGGGCCATTTCTCACCTTCCCCACACGTACCCAACTTTCCGAACCCATTAGGGGGGTTGGGGATTCCTTAGGAATCGAGTCATCCACCCCTTTCCTTTTCCCAGCCCGTCCGGGTGGCAACTCCATTTTCTCCGGACTTAGGTCCGTGTTCTCTAAGGCCCCGAGCCTAAACAGTGCCGAAGTCGCAAGAACCATTCCACCAGGAGTGGGGGCAAAAATCTTCGCTCAAAGTATGTTAAAGAGCAATTGAGTATAATTGTATGATCTGTGTGATGAGATTTTTCAATATGAACACAATTGTGATATATAAGAAAATGTGGAAAGTAAGTCACATCATGAATATGACATACGAATGTGTATGTGGATGATTAAAAAAACTATTATCGAGTGTTTGTTACCTTATACAATTACTTGTCTAGTGATATTGAGAATGATATTGCAAGTATTAATATACCTAAGAGAGATTAGATCTTGACCTGCGTAAAGATAGGTCATGTGATGAAATTGAGATTGAGAATGGGCCCGAGCAACATTGAACGGTGAAATTATTGTTGTAACAACTAAACTTGATGATTGTGTAGTGTTTTGGGCTCAAAGTATATGCGTGTAAATAAGAGATTGTAAGGAAAAGGAAAGTATAATGAAGAAATTATGGAAGTGAAAAAAAAATGAATGAAAATTTTTATAAGAGATAGATTAGAAATCGAGTAATAAATGGAAATTGTGTAAAAGTAGCATATGAATGAATGTGTATATGTAAGAGATGTTAATGATAATATTGTTGAAACATGAGTTAGGCTAATGATGATCAAGTGATCAAAAGTAAATTGCTTTGAAATAGAGCTGAAATGTGTTAACTCTTCATGTAGTAAGAGTTTAAAGAACTAATATGTGATTTTAAAATGCCACGGGTGTGTGACCATTAAGACATGGGTGTAGTTTCGAGATAAGAGTTGTTTGAGAAAGAATTATAGTGAAGGCGGTGTTTATTTGTAACCTATAGACATGGACTTAAGATGATACAATTGTGAAATATATTGAGTGAAATTGATAGTTTTTATTTCATGAGATACAAACAAGATTTATGGCTAGTATAATTGATCTCATAACCTTGTGTAGAAATTTATCTATGACCATGGATAGGGTGGAAACAGAAGAGAATTGTGAAAATATTATAAGCTATAAATGATGTATAAGAAAAGTGATTTTTGTAAATATGGTAACTATGAGAAATGTGAGAAAAGGATAAATGAAAGGAATTATGAAATGTGAGTAAGAGCTGTATTGAATGTGTTTGAAAGTGGTATAAAATGAATAAGTTGATGAAAATAACTTTTAAAGTGAATGAGATTAGGGGAAATGAATATTATCTGTAATGACAAATTTGAAGAGAATTAAGATTTGATAGAATTAGGCCATGAATTAAAAACAAATTGATGAATTTAAAATAGACTAAAAGTTGATCAGAATAGAATAAGGCTGTGATAGTTATATTGTGATAGTTAGATCAACTGATATGAAATGTAATATATTTATTGAAATTCAAGGTGTGTAGTTGTATTAAGAATATGCAAGCTATATGATAATGTGCATAGTACAGTGTTCTGATATGTATATGCACATAAAAAGAGCTAAGTTATGTTAGTTTTAAATAATTATAAGAGAAAAATGTTAGTTATAGTATAATTGGAATGAATCTTACTAAGGAAATATGATTTTGTTGTTGTAAAATGGTGATATTAAATTAATATGTGGTAATTGTATAAAGAGTAAGATCAAAGTGAATGTGTGTAAAATTATGATGTTAAGATATAAATTATTAACATTTGAATTTAATGTTATGAGAGTATATTTTTAAGATAATGAAGTGATCAAATATCTTGAGTGCAATAGGTGTGTGGTGTATATATATTAAAGAGATAAACAAATTTTGTCTAATGACAATTTGATTGATGATATGATAATCTATTGTGATTGTTTGAGTAAACAGACAGTATAATGATGAGTTATGGAATGGTAAAAAGGTATTTGAGAATGAACCTAAGGGGGAGAATAGAAACTATGTAATTTGATGAAATAATGATTTAATGAGATGATTAATTTAATATGAGATTTTAAGATTTTGTTTTATTTAATGATTTATTACCATATTAGATAATTTCAAGGATAAAATTATTTAAGGGGAAGAAAATTGTCACATAAGTGATTTTGGAGAAATTAAATAAGTAATTGAGGATATAAAAGTTGTATATACTCAATATATATATCTAGTGTATATATAACATATACATATGGTATATTAATTGTATATGTTGGATTAATATATTACATACTTAATATATTTAATACACATATTGGGTACATGTGATGCGTATAAAAGATACACATTACTTGTGCATATGTGTAATATTTCAAATTTTTGAAAAGTTCTAATTTTTAGAAATTTAATAAAATAAATTATAATTTAAATGGATAAATTAAATTAATGGTTTTAAATGAAACATGAAGGGATTTTAAATGAAAAAGTGGAATATATGTGACATATATGAAAAATATATACAACATATAAAAGTCAACATTTAAAAAAAAAGTCAAAGTAAAAGGGTATTTTGGTAATTAAATCTTAGAAATTTAAAATTAATAAAATAATTAAAAAATAAATAATTTTTTAATGGAAGAGGAATTTTTAGATTTTTAATTTATTAAATAAATAATTAATTATTAAAATAATAAATAATATATATATACATGGTTATAATTAAATGATGAAAGGAAAGAGAAATAAAAAAAAAGTCTTCTTCTTCTCCTTCTTCTTCTTGGCCGAAATCACCATGGGAGAGTAAGAGAAGTTTTTCTTCTTCCAAGCACTAAGAATTGAAGAGATTTTAAGAATTCAAGTGGAGTTTTAGAAGTTTCTTCATCAATTGGTAAGCTTTCTTACCAAAATTTTAAATTCTATGGAAAAGTGTTATGTAAATTTTGAAATTTTATAGTAGCATGATTTAATTGATTAATTGGATATGAATGAAGTTGTTTTGATTGGTTATTAATGATTTTAAGGTTATATTAAAGAAATGATTGAATTTAAGTTGAGTTTGGTGAAGAGAGAGAATTTGGGGTTATGGGACATTTGAGTTTTTGAAATCATGAGTTTTAATTGTGTAAATTGGTTCCAAATGTGTTGTTTTGATGCATAAACAAGGATTTTAAAATCAAATGATGGATTTAGTTAAGTTTGGATAGAGTTTGAAGATGGTAGTATTGATTTAGGGTTTTGGAAAAGTTAATTTTCAAAGAATGATTAATTGTTTGATTTTAATGCTTAAATCATGTTATTTAATGATATAAGTGGTGGAAATAAGATTGAAATGATAATTGGATTGAGTTGGAATGGAGATCCTTCAATAGTGAAGGTTATGCCATTTTAGGGTTTTAAACATAAGCATGTGGTTAATTAATGTAATTGGTTTAAACATGTTAAAATATGTTTGTAATGATATAAATAAACTTAAAACAATAATTTAATGGGTTAATATGGATTTGCTAAGTTAAAGTAAGGAAAGACTTAATTTTTGAAATTTTATAGGAGTGTTGTTAAATTAAGGTTTGATGTTGAGAATGCTTTAGAATGTGATATTAAATGATTATTTATGATCACATTTGATATAGACATTGAGAGGAAGTAGTTTGACAGATCCAAGTGTTGAAGGGCAACTTGGAAGAGAAGGTTGGTGAGAGTTTTAAGATTATTTTGGTTGCTATTTGAGGTAAGTACAAACTTTGAATATATATTAGTTATGTTTGCATGACATTTGGGCTTAATACATTTTGGTTGGAAAATGTGTTAAGCTACTTGATACATTGGTTATGTATATATAATGTGCTATGACATTTGTAATATCATATATGTGTTAAATGCATTGTGAAAAGCCATTGATAATGGCTAAATTGTGTAAAATGTGAAATATGTATATTATGTGGAAATACCCAAAGTAATGTGTTGTGAATGCAAAAATGAGATATGTGGTATAATGAAATGAATTGATATTGATAAAAATCAGAAAAGTGAGAAAAGTGAGAAAAATGAGAAAGATGTGAAAATTGAGAAAAGTGAGAAAAAAAATGTGAAAATAAGGCAATGTGCTAAGATTGAATATGTGAAAATGATAAAGAGATTAATAATGAGAAATATGAATAAATTGTGTGTCTAGTATGTTATTCAATTTTCAGAGTTCTGTGTTTGGCGGCATGCCTATGATTGCCTACGGGCTAAACACTGGGCTAGTGAAAAGACCGGGTCGTAAGCTAGACCCAGCTAATAAATCTGATATTTTTGGGGTGAAAAGAACGGGTCGTAAGCCTGAAAAATAAATCTTTGAAGCTAGACTGAGTGAAAAGACTGGGTCGTAAGATCTAGTTGGATTATCCATAGATATATTGCCTACGGGGCTAGACACATAATGTCATTATGGACCAAAACAGTAACTCTGGAATTTGAATAGCATTGTAGCTGTCTTTGGGCCCATGTTTGTGTTTGTTTATATGTGAATTGTGAAATAATTAAAGAGTATGAGAAAATGGAATGATGTGATGTTCATAAGCATTTTGCATTGGCATTACTTTACATTTTTATTATTATCAAAGTTTGTACCACTAGGCTTCGGCTTAGCACGATTGTAATTCGTCGCGCAGGTAACATGGACATTTTGGTAGAGCTGGAGAGTTCTACTAGACCTGGTTGGGTCCAGGTTTGTAGTTTATGAGCTTGAAGAGTTTTTCAGTACATCAAGATCAGAGCCAGTTGCCAGCATGTAGATATTTGATATTACATTATATTGTGATACTATATATGTTATGATATGTTTTTGAAGTATATAATGTAAACTGTAAAGAATGTTTTGAATAATTTAGTTAGGATGGGATCTTATATGTGTTGTTAATATATATACCTATATATAAGTATTTTGAAAAAAAAATATAGAGAAATTGAGAAGTATTGGTGAAATGGTGAATTAATTTTATTGGGAGTGTTTGTTTTATGCAGGTTGTGTTTTGCTGAATTTTGGAAACGTCCAAATTACAGACAAAACTCTAGCGAATTTTTTTCAGAGAATTTCATATAAAATGTTATTTCGGGTTACTATAGCAAGTAAAGAATATTTATATGCTATTTAATTTTATATATTTAATATTTGAAATTTTAAAACAGAAATATGAAAATTTTTATTAAACCGGTTTGTGACATTTTTATACTATTTATATTTTACATATGCTGGAAATATATATTGTACGTATATAGGGTATAAGGGTATTACACTTATACTCAAACTTACAATGTTGTTTCAATGCTCACACCTAACACTCAAAGAGTACAAGTAGAAATTTTGATGCAAGGAAATGAAAGATGTTAAACTTGGCTATTACAATCACAATCTTATAGAAAAATGTGATTTCTTGTGGTATTTATAGCCTTGAAGTCTTCAACTAGCCATTTTGAGTGGGACCTAATATGTTTGATTCCTATCTCCCACTTTAATCACTTTTTAGAGCAAGTTCATGGTCAGACTACCTTTAGTCCAGTCGGCTCGGGCTCTTTATGGTCAGGCTGCCTTTGGTCGTGTCGAATTGGACTCAGTCTGGTTGTGCTCTCCATTCTTTCTAATGAAAGTTCTTCAACGTCTAGTACATGTGGCATTCACTAATTGAGTGGATAAGCAATGGCTATATTTTTTAAATTCCATACTACTGGAATGGTTGGGACAAGTTTGGTCTGGTTGGTCTTCATCTGGTATGCTGAGATTTATTAAAGAATTGACGGCCGTGAGCTATATTGGAACTTGTTGGATTTTAGCTCTGGCTCGGTGCAATCGGACTGCATCAAGTCCGGTAGTACCTATCGTGGTATGCTGAAGTTTTCAGAGTAATCAGTGACTATGAGCTCTATAGAATGTTTTGAGAATTTATCATGAGCTCGGTATGCTCCAACTTCATAACAGTCCAGTCAGGACATGTAGTCCATTCACCAAATGGGAGTGACATTGAGCGTGAGCTCTTCTGGATACTTTGGCTTGAGTTTAGTCTAATTTGTTTGTCCTCGGTTCTATTAGCTAACGTTCAGTTCTTGCTTTGTCTGGTCAGCTCATCCTTTGTCTTGTCTGCTCATTCTTGGTGCTTGGTCATAGCGTACTTCAGTTTGGTAAGCTATGACATTCAGTTCTGTGCTCATTACTTTGTTGCTTGTCAGTTCGGTGTTAGTGTACTCCTACTTTCAATATATTCGGTCTACAATGATAAGCTATGCTCGGTATGATCATTTTTTAGCTCGGTATGGCCAACTGCTCTATGAGTCCAGTCAGTGTAGCTGTTGGTTTGGTAGGGCTCTGGAGAATTCTTCAATAATTTTAAGTCCTATAAAATGTAGCTTGGTACAAATATTAGTCCTATTCAATTTGATTGCCTAAGATCAAAATAAAAGTCAATGGTTTGGCTAATAAAACTAATTTCTTTTTACCTTATCCCAGGTCAAGTGGCTCAAGTGATAGCAGTGGGAATGCACATGGTGAGTGCCAAGCACTACTGTTTGGCTTGATAGCCAAAATTTTAGCCTTGGGTACCCAACTCGCTATCCAGTAACACTAGGTACCCTTACAATGTTTGGCTCTTTCCCCATGTACTAGTTGGGTATAATTCATCCAATGTTCCCCAATCGGTTCATATTTTATTTTGAATGGCTCCTTTAATGAGGGTCTCATGCATATCAAACACCGAATTTCATTGTGCATTAGAAGGTTGTTTGTAAAAGGGACTAGGATCCCATGACATCGAATGCCCATTATAACAGAGAAGTTAATTAGGTCGATTGTCATCTCCCCCACCGGCAAGTGGAAAGTGTAAGTAGTGTCCATCCACCATTCCGCAAATGCCTATATTACACTTCTATCAATTTGGAATCCTTCTATCGACAATTGCAGAACAAAATCTTCAAATCCACACTCCCTGATCATCTGTAAAGCTAGAGGAGGCACTTTATTATACCACCAACGAGCCTTGTAAATACACCCCCCACCACAGACAGCGTAACCATCATGCTATCACACAGCAGGTAGGTCATGATTTCATGCAAGGTAAGTAAATAGGCCCTAGAAATTTATTTATGGCACTTTCATAATTTTCTATAATTAAGTTCTTTGTGCATAAGTTTTAGTATTTTATTTTAGATGTTTTAATTTCTCTTTACCTTAGTCCAACATTTTATTTTCTACTTGTAACACCCCTTCCCGACCTACGAATAAGCCTGGGAGGAATGTCACATCGGGATGCGAGCTCTGATTACAATATCTTAATTAAGAATTCTTATGAAATTTTTTTTGAAAAATTGGGCGGAGTTTCCCCTAAAAAGCGGGGTTCCCAAGTGTCATCAAAACTGATTTTTTTTAAAACACTTTTGTTCACAATTCAACTCAAGAACACTCCCAATAATAATCTCCCTTATATCCTCAACTACACCCTGCAAAAAATTTCACACTTCTATATCGTTTCTCAAGATCGCATATCATTTGCTAAGTTTCATTACCATACTACTGTTTATTCTCTTGTTACATACACCACAATACTTAATATGTTTAACAAACCTTTATAATAGATATAACGTACATGCCATACTACTATTTTAAGTCAAAAGTCCTACCCTATTCGCCGTCGAGCTGGTGCGGGCCGCTGATCTTCTATCCACTACCTGCGAGTTAGACATATAACTCGCTGAGCAACTTATTCCCCAGTGGGTACTTTAACCATTGCTGAATATAAATAATGCAAGGAAGGTTGTTGAAATACATATAAAAGTAGAATACTGGATAATTAAACTATTTTAATACAATCATCATATTTATATTTTCTAATTAAGTTAAGATTCACATTTTGTATATAAACAACATGTAATATAACTTCATTATAATTACGAGTTAATCTGCTCCACTAGGTAATTATGAATACACCAATCTCGAAATGAGGGCTCGTATAGAGTTACGCGTGGTCTTGACCTCACACGACTAATTGCCATGGTCTTGGTCTCACACGATATGGAATATACAACATAACTGCGTGGTCTTGGTCTCACACGACTAGTTGTCATGATCTTGACCTCACACGATATAACCACGCGCGCGTAAGTAATATCCAGATCAAAGCCGTTAAGACAGTACTGCCAGTAGGATGGCATGCCAAACCCCCATTCTAGACTGGTTTTACCCATTTACCGAGTAGAGCATATATAACATTTCATATATACCCATTCACTTCGTATATATACCACATATTCTCCATGTATATACAATATATACTTACACAAATACCACATATACTCACATATGTATCATATGTATTCACATATATACCATATACATGCATATATATACCATATATACACGTATTCCCCACGTATATATCTTATCTATATATTCACATGATAACGAACATGTATTCCATCACGTGACTTTTATCACGGTTATGAAATTCAGATTGATTTTCTCCTCTTTTCCATCTAATTTATTCTTCATATTCATACTTAAACTCAAT
This sequence comes from Garcia nutans, assembly GCA_947685225.1. Taxonomy (NCBI): domain Eukaryota; kingdom Viridiplantae; phylum Streptophyta; class Magnoliopsida; order Malpighiales; family Euphorbiaceae; genus Garcia; species Garcia nutans. The sequence continues at coordinate 36,879,452 of CANTUV010000013.1, forward strand.
ACCAAAAATAAAATGGTAAAACACCCACACCAAGTTTTTGACCAAGTTAATAATGAAAAATTACCATATGAACAATAAACTCTGGTTCTTGACCCAACTTGATCCTTGTTTTAGAAAATTTGCATAAAACAATCCACTTGGCTAAAAACTATAAAATTTTTACAGAATTTATTTTTGCATCTTAAAATAATTCCTTTAAAATTTTATATCAAACTGGACACAAAATCTTGGTCAACTAGTTCACCCAACCAGACTGCTCCAGTTGCCCTACATCCTGGCAGCAGTTCTGAATTTTGTCAATTCCGTAAATTAAATTCAATCAATGTGGTTCCAAATTATTTTTCTCAAATACTAGACTCACTAAAAAACAACATATCCAAAATTCAATTGGATATTATTTTTCTACATTTTATTAAAAATCCAGAAAGATGGATGTCTCAGTCAAGGTACCTGCTGGAATAGGTCTATTAAAATAATCTTTCCAAAATCATAACCATTCCAAATTCAACTCAACATATTTTTCAGTCATTCTAGAATCATTGAGACACAACATATCAAAAATTCAACTCAAGATAATTTTTTTATATTTAATTAAAAATCATACAAGTCACAGCATTTTACTAATTGTAAAACAGAAAATTTTCAAAAGGAGTTCAATGGTTAAAGTACCAAACCTTACTATTTCTTAGTCCTTTATCTATATCACTTCCTTTCCTTCCTTGTCTCCTTGATTTCCTATGAAATTTAACATCACTTACACAAAGGTAAGAACCCTAGGTATAGACATAGTCTTATCTTATGATTTTTCTAATGGTTGCTAGCTTATTTTCACCATTAAACACCATTTCTATTCATTCTCCAACTATTTCGCTATTCTCCATCATATTCATCAACTTTCTAATATTTTCCCTAATTAAACATGTCTTTAAGTCCTTCCATACAAAGCCTAATACTCAAATTAAATGAAAGAGAAGAAGTTAGCTTGAAGAATTACCTTAATTTCTCTTAAAAAAACTTGATAAATCACTTAGAAATTGAAACTTTCCCTTGGCTCTTTTGGAAGAAGCCCACGGCAATGGAGTCCCAAAATGAAGATAATGGAGTTTTCTAGGTGTTAGGCATGTGTCTTATGCTTTAAGACAAAAATTAGATGTTAGATAATTATTTATTTATTAATTAATATATTATTTTTAACTTGAATGGTCTTGATTTATCCACCAAAATTGAACAAATGGCCATGATTTGGCCACTTGAAAGTTACTTTTCCTTCTTTATAATTTTGCCCCTCAAATTGGTTCTATTTACAAAATTGCCACTTTGGTGGAAATGACCAAAATGCCCTTATTGCAAAATCATCCGTAACTTTCAAACCGTGCGTATTCGAGAAAAATCGTGCGCCACTGTTACGACCCGATAAATCCCGAGAACACATCTATTACATCCATTATGGGCACTATTAAGAACCGACGTAACTTTTTGGAAAAGTACCTTTAGGTCCTCAGCCTCTTAAAAAATTTCAATTAGGTCCCGTCAGCTCCACTGTGTACACCAATTTCATATTTGACTATCCCGAGCCTCTATTTGACCACTCATTCATGTCCTCCTTGCCTATTACTCGACTGTCTAGCCTTTGGGATGTGACACTACTTGTAAAATTGTGCTAGCTAGATTCTTTTTCTTTTTCTATGTAAATTTTGGTACTTTATTAGATTTTTCTATTTTCTCACAAATTTTTGCTAACAACAATAAAATATGTGTAGTTTTTCTTTTTCTTCTCGATTTCTATAGAATTATCTTTATTTAACATTTATCAATAATTTGTGCTAAAAGTTTTGTACTATTAAGTAATTAAACTGCAGCAAAGTAATGCTTGCTTAAGTCTTTTAGCCTTCGCAGCGATGTAAATGCATTCCGGCTAAAAGAGAAACCCTTCCATATTCATGAGCCCAGATATATTCTAGCAGCTCGGTGTTGGAATGGGTCCAATTCTAGAAGTGTGATGACTCCTCTCCATTTACAAGAAATAAGGAATGGATTGTTTAAAATGAAGTAATGAAGCAAAGAATTGAGAGGTTCTAGGTAAGAGTGAAATTGCGACCTGAATGGAAAATGCAATAGAATTTAAATAGAGAAAAGGAATGGCCTGATTCAGGATGAAGTAAAGTAAAAATTAAAAGAAAAAGAAAAGAAAAGAAAAGAAAAAGGGACGAAAGAAATGAATAAAGTAAAACGTGGGGTAAAGGAAAGGGAAGGAGGTATACTATGCTAAATTAGATGAATTATTACTCTGTTTGCTTCTGGCTACATATACATTATTGACTCCATAATGCATCTGAATAATAAGGCCTGAGGCCTATTTAGTCTTAGCTAAAACATTGCATTTGCATGCACTCACAAGCCAATAGTAAAATGACATTTATATGCGTGTCTAAAAATATTTTTTCCACATAGGGGGCAAGAGTATATAAGGAGATACCGAACACAATATATAGTTAAAAATAGCTAATTTTTTTACTGAATTTTGAAATAAATTTTTTGCATATCATCTCATGTTTATCTAAAGCACCTGAACCAATTCAGATTTATTAAAGCATCCCTTAGAAGATTCTAGATTTTCCATATCAGCTCGGGTTTTAAAGCACCTAAACTAATTTAGATTTATTAAAGCATCCATTAGAAGATTTTGGATTTATTTGAAGCATCCAAACTAGCTCAACTTTATTTGAAGAACTCGAATCAATTTGGATTTACTGAAGCATCCAAACCAGCTCAAGTTCATTTGAAACACCCGAACTAACTAGGATTTGTTAAAGTGTCTGAAATCGGTCCAAGTTTATCAAAAGCAAGTTTCTTTTCACTCTCTAAATAAATTCAAGATCGTTCAAGCAAGGAACAAAATTATAGATATTTAATTTTGGCCCTATAAGTGGAATTTGTTGAAGCATCCAAACCAACTCGGGTTCATTTGAAACACCCAAACAAACCAAGATTTGCTGAAGTGTCCGAGATTGGTTTAAGTTTATCAGAAGCAAGTTCCTTTTCCCTCTCTGAATAAATTCAAGATCATTCAAGCAAGGAACAAAATTGTAGACCTTTAATTTTGGCCCAATATAAGCCTAGTCCTAATTTAAAAATGCTCAAATTCAATCCAGCCCATTTAAAAAAGTATCTGGTCCTGATTTTTAGACATAATTACCTAATGGGCCCATAAGGTCATGATGATCGGCCATTTTTTTATGGCCAGTTTGCCATAAGTCGGTCCTTTAAATGTCCTGATTCTACTTAAACTCTGATGGATTCAGATAAGTAAGAGATTTTCTAATAGAATCTAGATTTTTTAACCAAGATCTAGTCAAATTGTTGCCCTAATTTTGCCTATAAAATCAATTAACATGTAGCAATTAAGGGACGACAACAATTAGAAAAGAAAGAAGGCAGCAATTAGGTAGTAGCAACCTAGAGAAAAGTAAAGAGACAGAGATCAATCAAATAAAGCCAGACAGTAGCTAAAGCTTATGAACATAGTAGGTAATCTTCGGATTATTTAGCTCATCCAAGACCTATTTTGATACAAACAAATCTTAGCATCATCACGTACTAGCCTCTGTGAAGAGATTGTGGTGCTTAGGGCAAGGTTTGGTTCAAGGAAATTATTTTTGTTGAGCCAACAACGTAGGTATGGTTTTATTAACTAAATCCATTTAATTCAATTGATCATCATCATTATTTAACCTTGTAAATTTGCTATGTTTTGATTTACTATTTTGAATTCATTTAATTACAACCTAAGACCTTGGCCCAAATCCTAATCTCATCCATTAGAACTTTAGTTTAGGATCAAACCCTAAATATGCGTTAAAACCCTAATTTGTCCATCCAAGCCTTAATTGTGCATTCAAAACCATAGTTTGATAACTAAAACCCTAAATTGGTATTCAAAACCCTATTTCTAGGATCTAATCCCAATTCCATCAATAAAACCCCAATTTCATAACCAAAAATCCTAATTTTGTAATTTTTCATGTTAAAACCCTAATTTTAAGATTAAAAACCTAATTTGCATAAGAAACCCAAAATTTTCATGTTAAAACCCTAGCTCTAGGATCAAAACCCTAATTTGATAATTAAAACCATAGTTTTAGATTAAAAACCCTAATTTGTAATCAAAACCCTAATTTTCATTAATACCCTAATTTCATTTAATTAAACCTTAGACTTATGGTTGTTTGAATGATGATCAGTTATATGCCTTGATTATTTGCTTATTATGAATGGTTAAATTGTGATTATTCATTATTTGGATTTTAAAGAGTTTGTAAAATGTATGTTTCTATTTTGTGGATGCCTAGTATATTTAAGTTGTTTATTTTAATTTATTTTTAGGAGAATTGTAAGGGACACATTTTCGCTCATTTGTGTGTGTCCTATTTTGTTTGTATTATAAACATTTGGATATTGTAAGGGTATATTTCCATCCTTGTATGGGTGCCCATTTTATTGTGTTGAGATTGATGGACAATCAAACTCTATTTTGATCATTGACAATCAAATTTATAAACAACTAATGATTTCAAATAAGAATACTTTTGCAGATTTAGAAACCGAGTAGCTTTATATGACCGCCAATACCGAGCAACCACACAAATGTAGCAGAAAGCATAGAACCAAATAGACATATGAAACACTGATATACCAAGCAAAAAGGGAAAAACTGAACAGGCATATGACATATAGACCTGTCAAGAAAAAATTGTAGAACAAAATGGACATATAGAATGCCGAGCTAAATATAGAACCGCTGAGCTAACAACAGCCCGAGTAGCCAAAGAGGAGATCATGGAGCTGCTAAGGTAAGCAAGTATCGCATCTTTATACTGAGCTAGACGAGCAAAGTATGGCCAACTAAACTAAGTCCTCAATTTCATTAGAAAGGATAAAGGTCTCAGTGAGCGGTGACGTTAGGAAGTCTAGTAAGCATGCGACCATACACGAGCATCGAGCGGCCACACCAAATCAAGGTAAAAATTCATGAACTCACAGAAAAGATAGCGGTCTCAGTGAGGGGTGAAATTAGGACGCCAAAACTTCATGCAACCGCCCATGACACCAAAACGACTGCACTTAACAAAGACATAAAAGTCCAAAAAGAATAGAAGAGATAGTAGTTAGCTCTCGTGGTGCTTCCTCGATGCTAAAAACCTTGTGCAACAGCCCAGAAGAACCTAGCAACTGCACAAGTCAGGCATATTTAAATATTAGCACAAAATACCTCAGACTAATGATAACCGAACATGTGGTTGAAGAAATTTGAATTCAACAGTAACTTTGTGTCGAGCGACCACACGAAGAAAAAGTATGGGCAAGCGAGTTCTGACATACAACAAAATCCATCCGTTGGAACTAGTTATTACATAGGGCTTTTAAACCGTGCTATCGCCCACCGAGCCGAGCGACCACATATCGAGCTCTAACCACAGAATTAGTGGAAGACATGCACTAAACATGTGAGAACCACTTCAAATGGCTAGTTTAAGACAAATGGCTATAAATACCACATTAAACTTCATTTTTATGGTTAGAGATTAATTTGATTGTTATTGTAATTTCATTTAACATCATTTTTCATTATCTTGTCTAAATATCAAAAGATCAAACATGAAAAATCTTAGAGTATTGGGTGAGAGCATTAAACACCATCAAAAGTTTAAGTCTAAGCTTTAAAACACTTAGGTTGTGAGAGTGAGCCTGGAAAAAATCTTGTAAGGGTTGTGAGGATTAATCTCAAACCATTGTAATAGTTTTGGTGTGAGCTAGGGAAAATACCAAGTTAGAGTTAAGCTTGTAAAAACTCAAGACCAATAAAACTTTAACAAGTTGTTAAGGAAGTGGATGTAGGATTGACGTAAATCCAAACCACTATGACTCATTGTGTTCTTTCTTTTCTAATTTACTCCATCTTCATCTACATCTTCTTCATCTCTTGTTTTTGAATTTTTAAATTTACCATCATTCTTCATATAACCAATTCACCTCCCTATTGGTTACTAGTTTGGGATGACAATTAGTATAAGAGCTAGTAAATTTCTTCAAACTTAATTGTGAAATTTGATTCAAAATGGCAGCCATTCCACTAACAAACAACTTAACATATGGAAGAATAAATTCATTCCTTAGACCCTATTTCGATGGAACAGATTACTTTTATTGGAAACACAAGATGTTTTTGTTCCTAGATAGTGAAGGAATTGAGCTTTAGGATTTTGTTTAAAATGTGTGGAAACCTCCTACTTATGAAGTTGATGGTGTCCAAGTTGCTCTTCCTAAATCATAATGGTCAAGTTCCAATGTGAGAGATCGGTTAAAGAATAATAGGGCAACCACCATCTTGATGAATTCAATATCAATAGAAAAGGATGGGAGAGTTCATCATCACACTTGTGCATATTGCATTTGGAAAACTCTTGAGAACTATCATGAGGGTACTACCCAAGTTAGGATGACCAAGAAGTAAATGTACGTACATGAGTATGAGCTATTAAAGATGAAGCCCAATAAAAATGTTACCGACATGACAAACTGCTTGCTTGCCATTGTCAACGAACTAAAGAAATATGGCAAGATATATAATCAAGATGATGTTAATAGAAAAATCTTGAGAGCACTTAGAGCAAAGAAGAACTTTGAGTCTAAAGTTTCTTCAATTAAAGAAGCTCATGATCTTATCTCTTTAAGAACCGATGAACTTGTCGAAAAACTACTCACCTTTGAATTACACAATGAAAGAGAAGAAGAACAAGGTGAAAAGGATAAGAGGAAAGCAATAGCTCTTAAAGCCATCAAAGAAGTTGAGAGCTCAAATGATGAAGATAGTGATGATGTAGAAGAATTGGTTATGTTATCCAAAAGCATAAGTGGTTGGAAGAGAAAGATAAGACTGCAAGCTAACAAAGGTACATTTTCTAAATCCTCCTTCAAAGATAAAGATAAAAAGAACAAAGTGAAATGTTATAAATGTGGAAAACCTGGTCACATCAAATCAGGTTGGTTCAAATTGAAAAACAAAAAGAAGTGGGATAAGGAAAAGAAGAGATCACTCAAACTACATGGGATGATGATTCCTCAAGTGAAGAAGAAGAAGAAGAAGAAATTGCGAATCTATATCTCATAGCTATTGAAGATGATAATAACTCTAATAAGGTGAGTACTCCATCTTTAAACTTAATTGCATGTGATAATGATGTTGATGATGTTTTAGATGAAAATGGTTTGATTTAACACATGAACCTTAGAATAGAAAAGTATTTTTCTAAGATGAAATTTTATATAGATAAATGTTCCAAGTTAGAAAAGGATTTTGTGTCTTTGAAAAGTTTTACATTAGCATTGAAGACCTCAAATGAAAACTTGTTGAAATCAAATGATGAAATGACTAAAAATTTACATAGCTTAGAAAATGTGATCAAGGAAAATAAAATGTTGAAAGATGAAATAAACGAGTTGAAAGAGTCAATTTCAAAATTTCACAAGGGAAAAGAGGCATTATACATTGATCAATAATCAAATACCACCTTCCTTGAAACATTGATTTAGGATTCATTGGCTCATCTAACACTTCACCTAATGCACCAACATTTGTTAGAGCTTCAACATTATAAACATCTAGTGTTGATGTTGTGAAGAGTACTAATGCACAAACCAAACCTAAAAATCCTAAAAGGATTACACTGGGTTCACAAGGCTCTAGAACTAAAATTCCAAGAGCAAATCATGCATTCATGTATACAAGGTATGTACATAAACACAAAAATGCACAAAAGCAATCTCATTCAATACACACTTGCAATTGTGTGCATAGTTTATTGAATTTTAATAGGAAAGTGCATAAGTATAGAATCTTGTATCAATGCACTTATTGTATGAAATTTGGACATAAGATCACGTTTTGCTATATTATGAAGGCTCATCTCAATTTAGAGGACCCTTCTATTACCAACCCCTAAAGACCTAACTTCATTTGGGTACCTAAAAGAAGATGAACATTGTTATTTTATAGGTATGCCTAAAATCCACTATCAATGAAAATGTTTGGGTTGTGGATAGTGGTTGCTCAAGGCATATGATGGCTAATGTAAAGCTTTTTACAACACTCACCTACAAGCATGGAGATAATGTAATTTTTGGTAATAATGCTAAAGGTAAAATTATTAGCATTGGTTCCATTGGCATGATTAATAAAAATATGATTAATAATGTTTGGCTTGTTGATGGATTGAAACATAATTTACTTAGTCTAAGTCAATTATGTGATAAAGGGTATGATGTAAGTTTTAACTCTAAAGGATGCAAAGTTACCAATTCAAATGGTGAACTTGTATTCAAAGGAGTTAGAATTGGCAATACATATAAAATTGACTTATACTCTAATAATGCATTTGAATGTTTGATTGCCATTAGTAATGATGCTTGGCTATGGCATAGAAGACTAGGACATGCTAGTATGGATAACTTAAAATGTATTAGTAAAGAAGAACTAGTTGATGGTCTCCCTAAAGTAAAATTTGATAAAGATAGAATTTGTGAACCTTGTCAATTTGTTAAGTAACATAAAAGTTCATTCAAATCTAAAAAAAAATTGTAAGCACTTCTAGACCCTTAGAACTCAATCACTTGGATTTGTTTGGACCAAATAGAGTTGCTAGCTTAGGTGGCAAGTTATATGCATTTGTACTTATTGATGACTACTCAAGGTTTATATAGGTTAATTTCTTAGCTCAAAATAATGAAGCCTTCAATCCTTTTAAAATATTTTCAAAACAAGTTCAAAATAAAAAAAAGGCTATGTAATCACATCTATTAGATGTGATCATGGCAAAGAATTTGAAAATGAGAACTTTGAAAATTATTGCAATGAATTTGGTATTTCATACAACTTTTCAGCAATTAGAACACCACAATAAAATGGTGTGATTGAAGGGAAAAATAGAACATTGATTGAAATGGCTAGGACAATGCTCAATGAGTGTGATTTACCATCTTACTTTTGGACGAAAGTCATTAATACCGCATGCTATATTTCAAATTGTGTTTACATAAGGTGTTAGATAAACAAAACTTCTTATGAGCTATGGAATGGGAGAATATCCAAAATTTCATACCTTAGAGTGTTTGGATGCAAATGCTTTATATTAAATACCAAGGATAATCTTGGAACTTTTTCATCCAAATCGAATGAAGGCATATTTTTAGGATATTCATCATTTAGCAAAGCATATATAGTATTTAATAAGAGAACACTAGTAGTTGAAGAATCAATGCATGTTGTTTTTTATGAATGCTTTAAACTTGATCAAAGGAAAGGTAGTGTTCTTGATGATTTTGTAGGTATATTTGAACAACAAGAAACAATCAATGCTCCAAAGAACAATATTGATGAACAAGAAGAAGAGTCTCAAGAGCTACCCAAAGATTGGCATTACAAGAAGGATCATCTAAAAGAACTAATCATTAGTGATATCTCTAAGGGAGTAACTACTAGATCTCAATTTAAATACTTAGATTTTAATATTGCTTTCGTTTCTCAAATTGAGCCAGGGACCATTGAGGAGGCTCTTAGTGATGAGTATTGGGTGATTGATATGCAAGATGAACTCAACCAATTTGAGAGAAACAAAGTATGGGAACTTGTTCTAAACCTAAAGATCATCCAATTATAGGATGTAAATGGCTATATATGAATAAGCTTGATGAAAATGGTCTCATTACTAGAAACAAAGCTAGATTGATAGCCAAAGGCTATAACCAAGAGGAATGCATTAACTATGATGATACATTTTCTCTCGTTGCTATATTAGAAGCTATTAGAATATTGCTTACATTTGCATGTCAAATGAATTTTAAACTTTTTCAAATGGATGTTAAAAGTGAATTTCTAAATGGGTTTATAAATGATGAAGTTTATGTTAAACAACCTCCCGGTTTTAAATATTATGAATTTCCAAATCTTGTTTTTAAACTTACCAAAGCACTATATGGATTGAAACAAGCTCCTAGAGCTTGGTATGATAGACTTAGTGCTTATTTGCTTACAAATGGATTTTCAAAAGGTAAAGTTGACACAACTCTTTTTGTTAAAAAGAAAATGCATAACATTTTGATTGTGTAAATTTATGTTGATGAGATTATATTTGGTGCTACTAATGAATCTTTGTGGAAATAATTTGCTTCATGTATGACTAGGAAATGTGAGATGAGCATGATGAGTGAACTCAAATTCTTCCTTGGACTACAAATCAAGCAATGCAAGGATGGGATCTTCATCAATCAATCCAAGTACACAAAGGAACTCCTAAAGAAGTTTGGAATGGATGGATGCAAATCAAATAAAATTTCTATGAGCACATCCTTATAATGTATGTTTGTAATGTATAATTTATAATGTATGTTTGTGTACTAGATTTCAATCTTATCCTAGGGAATCATATTTAAATGCAACTAAAAGAATTTTAAAATACTTGAGTGGCACATTGCATTCAAGTCTATGGTATCCTAGAAACACATCATTTGACATATTAGGCTTTTTCGATACCAATTTTGTCGATAGCCTACTAGATAGGCAAAGCACCACCGAAGCATGTCATTTTCTTGGTGAATGCTTAGTTTCTTGGTTTAGTAAGAAACAAGTGTCGATTGCTTTATCTACTGCAAAAGCCGAATATGTTACTGCATGTTTTTGTTGCACACAAGTACTTAGGATGAAACAACAATTGCTTGACTATGGAAAAACATTTGATTACATTCCTATTGAATGTGATAACACTAGTGCAATCAATTTATCCAAGAACCCCATTCAGCATTCTAGGTCTAAACATATAGACATCAAACATCATTTCTTAAGGGATAATATTCAAAATCATAATATAGTTTTAGAATTTGTTGAAACTCAGAATCAACTTATGGATATTTTTACAAAATTCTTAAAAGAAAAAAGAATGAATTTTATAAAATAAAATATTAGCATGATTGATGGAAAATCTCTTGCATAATCATTCTTTATGTCCCCCAAAATCTATTTTGATCATGTGCACTGAAAAATTTTTCAAAATTCAACATGGCTCATTTTGTGCAGATGTCCCAATATACCGAGAAGTCACACATCACCTACTCTCTCTCGAGCCGTACCTTAAAATAGTTCTCCCGAGCTTTAACATGTATTTTTATCGAGCCCGAGCTTCAAAGTGATTTCTCTTCAGTGAATGCACAACAACTCGTGCGGTCTATCAAACTCAAGAATTTCAAAATTTTCTCGACCATTACACTCCTCTCAAGCTTGTGCAAACACGCACTGCCAAGAGAGCTTGCCAGACTGAGCTAGAGGTCACCCAACAGCTTGAGCGACCGCACAACATGTGTAACTGACCTTTCTTTTGAACGTTGGAACTTTCAAAAATTTAAATTTTTGGCCCCCAAAAGGTCAAAACAGCTAGTTTTCTAAATTTTTTCTATAAATACCTATATTTTAAATGAAAATACATCTTTACAAACTTAAAAACATATATTCAAACAATCTTCCAAGAATTTAATCATTTAGAAGAAGATTTTGAAGGATTTTCTCTATTTGAAGTTGTTTGTTCAAAGCATCACCAATAATCTATTTCTTTCTACATTTCTTTCAATCTTTTACATTTTAATTTTCTTTTACTTTTGTTTTTTGATTGAGGATATGGCACCAAAAACCAAAATCACCAAAAAGAAAGCCACAACCAAGGGAAAAGAAATTGTCATTAGTGAACCCCAACCTCAACCTCAACCCAAACCTAAACACTTTCACTAGAAAAATGTCCAACCATGCAAACCCAAGTACAAAAATGAGGATGAGAAAACCAAGTATTATATTCTCAAGAAAAAGACCCTTGAACCTACCAAAATGCTTGCAGAAGGGATGTTCCTAACTTTAAAATCCATGGTGAAATCTATAGCAATGTTTAGATCATATTTGTACTAGTTTTCAGTATGATTTTTATGTGTTTTTAGTTAATTTTTTGATTGATTTTTGTTTTAAGTTTGTTTAAAGTGTTTGTTTTAGGTTTAAGTGTAAAAACTCCCTTGGATGATCAAAACAATCAAGAAAAATGAAGAAAGAGCATGAATCAAGCAAGACATGGCCAAGCCAAAGTAAGCTTAGCCATGTCCCTCAAAAGAATTTCAAGACAGTAGCTGACACACCCAAGAGACACGGCCAAGCCACTGGCCGTGTCTCACCCAAGGAAAAGAAACCAAGAAAGAAAAAAAAATAGAGGCAGTACTTGACACACTCACAGACATGGCCATGTCTTTGCCCATGTCTGATTGACATGGCCATGTCACTTGAAGCTTGGCCATGTCTCATTGTCTTGGCTGTGTTTCATCCTAAAATAGAGGCAGTACTTGACACACTCACAGACATAGCCATGTCGCTTGAAGCTTGGCCATGTCTCATTGTCTTGGGCGTGTCCCGCAAAGAAATAGAAGGCAGAAGGCGACACTGGCAAGCGACATGGCCAAGCCACTGGCCATGTCACATGACATGGCCATGTCGGTTGAAGTTTTGCCGTGTCACCACTTGAGAACAAAAAGAAAAGAAAGAAGGCAGAAGGCAACACTGGCAAGCGACATGGCCAAGTTGCTTGAAGCTTGGCCATGTCACCACTTGAGAACAAAGAAAAGAAAGAAGGCAGAAGGTGACATGGCAAGCGACATGGCCAAGCCACTGGCCATGTCACATGACATGGCCATGTCACTTGAAGCTTGGCCATGTCACCACCTGAGAACAAAGAAAAGAAAGAAGGCAGAAGGCGACACTGGCAAGCAACATGGCCAAGCCACTGGCCATGTCACATGACATGGCCATGTCCCTTGAAGCTTGGCCGTGTCACTCCATGAAACCAAAGAAAAGAAAAAGAAAGAAAAGGAGCAGTAAGAGACACGGCCAACTAGCTTGGCCGTGTCCCAAAGAAAGATGAGAGACATGGCCAAGCCACTAATGGCTTGGCCATGTCACCTATTAAATGTTGAATTCTCTTGCACGAGGTGTGGAAAAAGTGGGGAACAAGGGTATTATTTTTGCCAAAAGTAATATTAAACAAAGAGAATGTGGGGAACAAGGGAGAGTGGTGTGAGTTGGAAGGCATGGGTTAAGTTTTGAATCAATTAAAAAAAGAGAAGAAGAGGGAAATTGGAGGGAGTCTTTTTGGTTCTTGAACAATTTCTGCAAAAAAAATGTGGGGAGTGGGAGAGAGTGACACTCTCCCTTGTCCCTTCATCTTCATTTCCATTTCCATCCTCTCCACCTTCTCCATCTTCCATTGACAAGTTCTTTGAGATTCTTTGGGTTAAATTGGGTAACAAGCTCTTAAAGGTTGAAGAAGCTTCATTCAGGTTTGGTGACTTGAGAAATGTAACACCCCTATATCTGTATACGTACACAGCATACTTATATGATCATAATATACGTATACTAAATATAGAAATGCCACACTTTGCAAATACTCAAATCTCATTTAAGATAAATAAAAACTTAAGAAATACCAAATAATTAAATGAAAATCATAAGACACAGTAGATAAAAACGTTTATTTAATACGCAACGAAAGTTATATACAAAATTTACAAAATGTGAAATATATACATGATTTGCAGCTTGACTCTCTGATCTTTAAGCTTTAATCCAACTCTTCACAATCAAAACAACTCAACTATGTCTAGAGGAATCCTCTGTCTCAACTTTATCACCTCTATCACCTGCGTGATGAATCATAATCGCGCTGAGCCAATAACTCAGTAGTACAAACCATAATGCTATTATGCTCTATCAATATCAATGATATACATTCAAACAATAAAGATCATACTCAGTATACAATATTTCATGAATATTACATTTCATTGCATTATCTCATAACATTATAACATAATTCATGACATCCATATAACATAAACACCTATGGGCCCAACAAGTGTTTAATACGATATTCAGAATTTAGAGTTACTGCTTTGGTTCATAATCACAATAATCAAGCCTGTAGGCTATACACACATATATATCTCTATCCATGGATAGTGTAACAGACCCAGTCTCTTGGACCATCAACTCAACAAGCTTGAGGAGATCCTCAACCCGGCAAGACTATTACCAATCATTTATCTCATAATCACAATTCCCATAATGTAACAGACCCAGTCTCTTGGACCATCAACTCAACAAGCTTGAGGAGATCCTCAACCCGGCAAGACTGTTACTATTCATAATTTCATAGGCATGCCATCCAAATCCAGAACTCTGAAACTGAATAACATATTAAATATACAATTATATCATTAATCTCTTTATCATTCTCTTTCTCAATTTATATCTCAATATCAAATAGGCAATCATGCCTCAACAATTTCATTTGTATAACCATTGTAATATCCTGGAATAGACCCTAAGAGTTTTGGAGTTATTGTTGTTGTATTTGGATTTAATGTATATGTGTATATGTGAAATATAAGGATAATATATGTAAGACATATACATATACATCACATATACATGGGATATATATAATGGTGAAGGATAAGTGAGTTGTATATATATTTGTATAACTAAATAATAATAATAATAATAAAGACAAAAAGAAAAGAGAAGAAGAAAATCAAAGAAAGAATATGTGGTGGAGATTTAAAGTATTATTATTATTATTACTATTGTTATTGTTATTGTTATTTTTATTATTATTATTATTATTATATATATATATATATATGGATAAGGACAAAGGAAAGAAGTAGAAACTTCTTCTTCCTTCTACTCCTTCTTCGTCTTCTTCGTTCTTCTTGGCCGAGAGAGAGAGAGAGAGAGAGAGAGAGAAAGAGAGAAAGATGTGATTTTCTTACCAAATTTCTTAAGGAATTCAAGAGATTTGATGATAGAGATGAAGATTTGATAAAGGATTCAAGTAAGTATTTATTTCTTTAAATTGATTTTCATTGTTTTAGTTGGGTTTGGTATGGTTGATGTGTGATGATGATGATATTGAAAGATTTAAGTATATATATGTGTTGATTTGGTAATTGGATGATGATAATATGATTATTTGTGAAGATGATGATGAATTGTTGAATAAGGGTTGAGTTTAATGAAATTTGGGGATTTGATAAATTGGTATATGAATGAAGTTTATAATGATGATTGGTGTGTGTTTTGAGTGTTGTTGATGTTTTGGTAAGTTTGTTATGGTTTTTGGGTGTGTTTGATGAAGATTGTTTGAAGTGAGTAATGATAAAAAGATGGGTATTGTTGGATGTTGTTGTGTGTTGACCGGAATCTGGGTTTTTAGTCGGACACGTCCAGAGACACGGCCAGTTTGTTAGGCGTGTCGTTGGTTCTGTTTTCTGGAGTTGGTAGCACGAGCAGTGACACGCCCATGTTATTGAGCGTGTCATAAGTTCTGTGTGGCAGTAGAATTGACACGACCAGTAACACGCCCGTGTTATTGAGCGTGTCATAGCTACTGTGAGTTTGGAGAATTGACACGGCCATGAGCACGCTCTTGTTGATTGGACGTGTTGATGTTTTTGAGATACAGAATGTATTACACGCCCAGTGACACGCCCGTGGTTATGAGCGTGTCAATGTTTCTGTGTTGTGGAGTTAGGGCACGATCAGGAACACGCCCGTGTTGATGAGCGTGTCATGTGTTGAGTTTGCCCTAATTGATTCTTATTTGTATTACCTCATGTGTATTTCTAAGTGAGTGTGTATGATTACTTTTGGATTAGGTTTTAAGAGATGGAATTGCCCTAATCCAAGTATTGAAAGATCTATGGAAGAGAAGTTATATGGGAGTGAGTTCTTTAGAGGTAAGTACAAAACCCTATTGGATTGCATATAAGTATATTGTTAAAATAAATATTAATATTGTATATGCAATGAAAAGATAAGAGATATGATAATACATTAATACATATAAGATGTGAAGGCATTCAATATATATATGTTATGAAATGTGAAAGATGTGAGGATATGATTTGTATGATGTGTATTCCAATTTATATGGTAATGCAATTGATTGTGCATACTTGAGTAATGAATGATTATGTATATAAATATCAAAGATGAACTATGAAATGTGATATTGTGATGAACTATGAAATGTGATAATGTGATATTGTGATGAACTATGAAATGTGATAATGTGATATTGTGATGAACTATGAAATATGATAATGTGATATTGTGATGAACTATGAAATGTGATAATGTGATATTGTGGTGAACTATGAAATGTGGTAATGTGATATTGTGATGAACTATGAAATGTGATAATGTGATATTGTGATGAACTATGAAATGTGATAATGTGATATTGTGGTGAACTATGAAATGTGATATTGTGATGGAATATGAAATGTAAATTGAGAGGTGATGATGAATAAAGCCATTGTGGTTGGCTATGATATTGAGAATGAGATAAATGAGGCATGTTTTGCCTAAATGATGCCATTGTGGTTGGCTATGATGATGTAAATGATGATGAGAATGAGAATGAAATTGATAATGAAATAATAAATGAATTGTGTGACTAATGTGTTATTCATTTTCAGAGTTTTGTTGTTGGTGGCATGCCTAATAAGTGTAACAATCTCTTGAAGTTAGGTTGGATTGAATCCTTGAAGCCTAATTGAGATGTTACCACCCTTGAAGCTAGGTTGGGTTAGTTCTTGAAGCCAAGTTGGGTAGAAGCTTAGCATGCTTTGCTCCCCTTGAAGCTTGGTTGAACTTAATCCTTGAAGCCTAGTTGGGTATATGATATTGATAAATGTGATAACAAAACCAAAGCATTAACTCTGAACTTTGAATGACATATTAGTGTCTTTTGGGCCCGAGTCTGTCTTTGTTGTTAATGTGATGTATATACAAGTTGAAATAAATGAGTAATGGTATTTATGTTGCCTTTGTTGGAAATGTGAGTTGTGAATGATGAATTGTGGTTAGTGATATGATTATATAACATACATGAATTATTGAAAGGAGATATGGTTTGTGAAGTTATATGCAATATGCGATTATAAAGTATAAAATGATATATATGATATGTATGAGGTGACATTGGTAAGTATCATAATATGAAGGTTCTATCAATTTATTGAATTATGTTTGATGGTTATGTTATATGTGTATATGTATATCCTCTATAAGGTTAATAGGATTATATGAAGAATGCATTGAAAAAGGGGAAAACAGAGTAAGAAAATGTTAAAACATGAGACTAAACATATGAGGTATGTTTCCTTTATATTGTATATTTTAATGGTTACTTGTACTACTAAGCTTTCGAGCTTAGCGCGGTTATCTTAATCGCGCAGGTATATAGGTGATGAAGCTGGAGATAAGCTACTATGTCACAACGAGGACAAGTATAGTTCGAGACCAACTAGATGGTGGTGCATGCATGTAATTATACGGTATTTTCATAAGAATGTATTCATTTGTATAAATGAATCTTTGGAAGAAACAATGTAACTTATATTTATGTATTACCATGATAAGAATAACCATTTTGTAAATACTTTCATATGATTTAAATGTATTATGGTTTTAAAAATTAAAGTAAAGAGTTATAATGGTGATGAAAAGTGACATTCTTATACTCTATATACATATTGTATGTGTACCTGGTATATGTACAGTATTTATATGGGGTATCGGGGTGTTACAACCATAGCCACTCACAATGGCTTCTCATCACATTTGAATCATCATGTCTCAATTCACAATATAATACATCATCTTTCATATATTCATAATCAATTACATTGAACATAATCATATAGGCATACATGCCTCAATCATCTCATTTCACATTATACATATAGTACTTTTCACAAGATTCACAGTGTACAACACATAACATTATTCATATATGTCATTAATGTCATATCAAATGAATGTATGCAACAATGCAAGGTTTGTACTTACCTCAATCACAATTCACACAACTCTAAACACTTTCCCTTTTCCAAGATTCTTCACTTCCCAATTTAGGGCAACTCACTTTCTTTCAAAACCTAATCCAAAAATGATACAACACATGAATTCCAATACAATTTATCACTTATTAACCTCATCTAAGACCCTTATAATCCACATTACAAACCAACACCTCATGCAAGAGCCCACGGCCGTGGCTACCTCAACCCCCACGGGCGTGGGTTAAGGAATGATTCTGCCACTCTTGCTCCACTCCACCACGGCCATGGCTACAATTGGCCACGACCATGGCAACCAAGGCCACGGGCGTGGCATCCAAAATGCTACTGCCTTCGGCCAAATTCTCATTTCCAAGGCTTACAACTCCAACAAACACAAACAACATGAAGATCTATGAAAATAATTAAGCAAACTCAAGTTAAACATCATGCAACACTTCAAAACACTAAAACAACATCAACTTCAACACTTCCAATATCAACACCAATTTAACTTCTTAACTTACAATCAATTTCAACACTTAAAAACACACCACAAACACATCTAATCATAATATCAACAAATCATAACTCACCTCAAACACAACTTCAAAAATAACAAAGGAAAACAAGAGAGTACTTACCAAAATTAAGGAAATTTCACAAATTTCCAATTTAATCCTTTGATTCCTTCTTCAACTTGCTTTTAGAAGTTATAACAACTCTCTTGCTCTCTCTTTCCTTTGGTAGCCGGCCACACACATGAGAAGAAAAGAAAATAAAGCCAAGTCAACCTTCTCTTCTTATTTAAATCTCCACCAAGCAATTCTAACAACACAATTACTTAAATGCCCTTCATCCATTTAACTTAACCTCTTTTAACTTATATGCCCATTTAAGTAATTTCACATATCACAAATAAATATCCTCTTCCATTGACCATCCCTTTTGACTTATGTATATGTTATTTATATTACCATATACCCAACATATACACTTACTCTCTACACACTACTTCCCTTTTTAAACCATACATAAACATTTTTTTTTCTTTTCTCTTATAAATTAACATATACATTCAATCCAATTAAATCAACAATAGTATTCAAAACTTCTAGGGTATACATTGGGATATTACAAGAAAGCTCCATTCCATCTTCCAAAGGCACAATCAATTGAAGGGTTGGTGACTTGAGAAAGCTCCATTCCATATTGCGAAAGGGGAATCAACCATTAAAGAGGGCTTGAGTTCTTCATCAAACATCAAAGTGGAGCTAGGAGGAAGACTAGTAATCCTACTCTTGGCATCTTCACAAGGGGTTTTTCTATTCTCTCTTTTAATTCATTTCTATTGTTGTTGTTGTATTAAGAGATTGATATTGCAATGAACAATTTGTATTTGTTTTATATTGAGTTAAATGAA
The DNA here is from genome assembly GCA_947685225.1 of Garcia nutans. Taxonomy (NCBI): domain Eukaryota; kingdom Viridiplantae; phylum Streptophyta; class Magnoliopsida; order Malpighiales; family Euphorbiaceae; genus Garcia; species Garcia nutans. Next base: position 36,898,860 of record CANTUV010000013.1, read on the forward strand.
TGTTATTAATTGATGATGTTGAGCTAAATACCCATGCCTAGGGTTTGTAGTATATTTGGTTGAATGTTTTGATTTGATATTTCCATTGATATTCCTTTTTGATTGGTTGATTGTATTGCATTAAATTCTAGGTTGATAGATTAGCTACCTATTGATCTTTGAATATTGGATGACGAACCAAGAGGTGAAATTCGATATCGGAACTATATAATCGACCAGCCTATGAATAAATTAGAATTATAAGTTCTAGGGTTTCATTAATTTGATAATGTGAAATAATTGGTTATTGCTAATTCATGAATGTGAGAACTAATGGATTGGTAATTGACTAATTAACCTTAAGGAACAAATTAATTACAAGGTTATGTTAATGGATAATTGAGAATTGAGCTTTGATTGAATGGACCTATAACCCTAGGCACCTTCCCAAGAATCGATTTGATCTTATATCACCTTCACACATTAATCCCTACACTCCTTAATCTTAGGTTTAAATTATTCTCGCACAATTCCAACACAACAAACTCCCATATTTAAATAATTTGTTAATCAAGCTATTACAAACCACACCTTCTTGGGGAAACGAGCTTGGGGTGATCACCTTAGCTACAGCTACCTCGTATACTTGTGAGTGACGCTTTGTAGTAGTACTTAATTCGAGCGCAATAAGTTTTTGGCACCGCTGCCGAAGAGGGTTGTTTAAGTAGTGATAGTTTGATTTTTCTTTACAATTTAATTGATTGTTTGTTTTCTTTGAATTGTTTGTTTGTTTTGTTTGATTTTCTTTCAATTTAATTATTTGTTTGTTTTCTTTAAGTTGCTAAGTGCCTTTTGTAAATATGAAGTTTTCAAGGTATGTAGGGGTTTATGATGATAACCCTAACTCTGACATGGCATGGCAATTAGCAGAATTAATGAACCAACTTAAGATGCTAAATGCAAGAGGAAGAACACCTATGCCTACTCATGAAGTATGTTCAGCATGTGGCATTGCAGGACATAGCGCAAACATGTGTTCATTTGGTTATGGACAATACCAAGAGAGGCAAGAGGAAGAATATGCCTATGAAAGTTTCCAGCAAATGGGTGGAAATGACCCATATCCTAGACCTTATAATTCAAGCTGGGGAAGCCACCCAAATTTTTCTTGGGAAAATCAAAAGTAAATTCCACCTCAAAATTTTTTTCAACCTTACCAAAGAAATCCTTACTCTCAAGAATAATATTCAAATCAAGATCACCTTAAGAAACCCACATTGGAGGATAGTTTTAATGCCTTCATTCAAACTAGGGCACAAAATCAAGATCGTCTTAAGGAACCCACTTTGGAAGATAGTTTGAATGCCTTCATTCAAATTAGTGCACAAAATCAGGATCAATGCAAGAAATCCACAGTGGAAGATGATTTGAATGCTTAGCTTCAAATTAGCACACAAAATCAGGAAGGGAGCAATGAGAGGTTTGATTCTTTGGAGGAATCATTAAAGAGGGTGGAAGCTCAAGTTGGGCAATTGGCACATCAACTCCAAGCACACCAAAAAGAAGAATTTCCTAGCCAACTGGAGCAAGTCAAGGTAATCACAAATTTGAGGAGTGAACAGGTGATATATAACAATTTTTGTGATTCCTTTGATGCAGGAACTAATCAAGAAAAAGATGGTGAGGAAATACAACCATACATAGAGGAGTTAATTCAATCAAAGGAGGAGGAGAATTTGGAAGCATCAACTTCCACAAAATTGCATGAACCACCAATCCCATTCCCAAGCAGGCTGAATGAAGAGAAACAAGGTATGCAACTTTGTAAACTTTATGACATGCCCTACAGTGAAGATAGTGAAGATAAGCTTGAGGTAGCCATGACCTTAGGAGTAGAGCCTAATTTTTCCAATTTAGAAATTGAGGAGAGCAATTTACTATTAAATAATAAGATTGTTGAGGGGGAGCTTCAAATTGCTAAAGAGGATGAAGAAGTGGTTCAACCAAACTTGGTTAAACTTAAAAAGACCCCAAGAATTTGAAAGATGTTTTGGTTGGGGAGTACAGTATGCAACAAATTATCATCTCTCCCACTCTTGGTGGTGAGAACGAGCAAAAACCATATATAACCATGTTGCAAACTGAAAAAGGTTATTACCGCGTCCCTATAGCATTAGAGGATCAAGTTAAGACAACCCTCACATGTTCTTTTTGGACAATTGCTCTTCCAAGGATGCTACCTAGGCTTTTCAATACATTGGGCACATTTCAGAGTTGCATGTTGTTCATCCTCTCACACATGGGCTCCAATTGCATTATGGGTGGAAGGAGCCCTACACATCATATATGGGAACGATGGAAATCAGTTATCATCTAAACTCTCTTTTAGTTTATGCATGCTCACATTGAGGACAATGTGAATCTTTAAGTGTGGGGTAGTGTATTTTGTGTTTTTACTTTTTAAGTTTAATAATGTTTTACCTTGAATAAATGAGTTTTAGAAAGTTCAATTTTTATAAAAATTGTTGATAGATGACCTTTGAATTTTTGAAGCATGAATTTGAGAATTGAGTAGAATTGGTGCTTATTGTCAATTTTGTTGGTTTTTCCTTGCATTGCCATTAACCTAGTGAGGAATTGAGCCATCAACTTATCATTATTGTTGTGGGTGAACATCTTTGATTGATGAATTGCTAGAACTTGCTTTGACATGCATTTTAAGATTACATAAAAATTTCAATTAGCATCAAGATGATTAAGGCAATTAGGTGAACCCACTTTGGCTTAAAAAGACTAACCCTATTTTTAACCTTAGTTAGCTAATTTTGAGCTAATTTTATTTTTCCTTTTCTTTCTTTTTCACAACACCATTAGCTTGGACCTTGTTGTTTAACTCTTACCCTTTCATTAGGTCAAGAGCATTTTAAGAGCATTTATGACCGAGTGTTGTGTTGAATTAAGTGTGGGGTTAAATTTTGTAAGTTTAAGATTGCAAAGCAAAATAATAAAAATAAAAAAAGAGAGAAAAATAAAATATATATATATATATAATAATAATAAGAATAATAAGAATAATTGTTGTTCTTGTTGAAAGGGTTGGAATGTATCATTGCAATATTTAATAAGTGAGTTCCCTTGAAAAGCTCTTTAATGTCAAGGGGTAGATGAGAGGAAGGTGTTTTGGGATTGTTGGGTTATATATATGATCGGGTACTTCATTCTTAAAGTGCTCTTGAACTTAATGATCAAGCTCACATTTCCTAAATATCATGCCTTTACCTTAGCCCCATTACAACCCAATAAAGACCTTTTGATTGATGCTTGATTGTTATTTTGTGGTGGAGATTTGATTGATAAGAAATCCTATGGCAATAATCTTTCATTGATTGTTATGAGTGTAAACACCACCATGATCAAACACTTTTAAGAGTTGGTGAGGGAGTGACAACATTGGTTATGCATGGAAAGCCACTTAATTGCATTGGTGTTGATTTTGTTTGATTCGATATTGATTGTAGATTTAGGGATAAGGAGTCTTGATGCATCTTTATAACTCTTAAAATTAACAAAATTCATCTTGTTTAGTGTGTTTTGATTTTAGCCTTGCTTGGGGACAAGCAAGGAATTAAGTGTGGGGTATTTGTTTAGATCATATTTGTACTAGTTTTCAGTATGAATTTTATGTGTTTTTAGTTAATGTTTTGATTGATTTTTGTTTTAAGTTTGTTTAAAGTGTTTGTTTTAGGTTTAAGTGCAAAAATTCCCTTGGATGATCAAAACAATCAAGAAAAATGAAGAAAGAGCATGAATCAAGCAAGACATGGCCAAGCCAAAGCAAGCTTGGCCATGTCCCTCAAAAGAATTCCAAGACAGTAGCTGACACACCCAAGAGACATGGCCAAGCCACTGGCCGTGTCTCACCCAAGGAAAAGAAGCCAAGAAAGAAAAAAAAATAGAGGCAGTACTTGACACACTCACAGACATGGCCATGTCTTTGCCCATGTCTGATCGACATGGCCATGTCACTTGAAGCTTGGCCATGTCTCATTGTCTTGGCCGTGTTTCATCCTAAAATAGAGGCAGTACTTGACACACTCACAGACATGGCCATGTCGCTTGAAGCATGGCCATGTCGTTTGAAGCTTGGCCATGTCTCATTATCTTGGGCGTGTCCCTCAAAGAAATAGAAGGCAGAAGGCGACACTTGCAAGCGACATGGCCAAGCCACTGGCCATGTCACATGACATGGCCATGTCGCTTGAAGCATGGCCGTGTCACCACTTGTGAACAAAGAAAAGAAAGAAGGCAGAAGGGGACATTGGCTAGCGACATGGCCAAGCCACTGGCCATGTCACATGACATGGCCATGTCGCTTGAAGCTTGGCCATGTCACCACTTGAGAACAAAGAAAAGAAAGAAGGTAGAAGGCGACGCTGGCAAGCGACATGGCCAAGCCACTGGCCATGTCACATGACATGGCCATGTCGATTGAAGCTTGGCCGTGTCACTCCATGAAACTAAAGAAAAGAAAAAGAAAGAAAAGGAGCAGCAAGAGACACGGCCAACTAGCTTGGCCATGTCCCAAAGAAAGATGAGAGACATGGCCAAGCCACTCATGGCTTGGCCATGTCACCTATTAAATGTTGAATTCTCTTGCACGAGGTGTGGACAAAGTGGGGAACAAGGGTATTATTTTTGCCAAAAGTAATATTAAACAAAGAGAATGTAGGGAACAAGGGAGAGTGGTGTGAGTTGGAAGGCATAGGTTGAGTTTTTAATGAATTAAAAAAAGAGAAGAAGAGGGAAATTGGAGGGAGTCTTTTTGGTTCTTGAACAATTTCTGAAAAAAAAAACGTGGGGAGAGGGAGAGAGTGACACTCTCTCTTGTCCCTTCATCTTCATCTCCATTTCCATCCTCTCCACCTTCTCCATCTTCCATTGACAAGTTCTTTGAGATTCTTTGGGATAAATTGGGTAACAAGCTCTTAAAGGTTTAAGAAGCTTCATTCAAAGGTTTGGTGACTTGAGAAAGCTCCATTCCATCTTCCAAAGGCACAATCAATTGAAGGGTTGGTGACTTGAGAAAGCTCCATTCCATATTGCAAAAGGGGAATCAACCATTGAAGAGGGCTTAAGTTCTTCATCAAACATCAAAGTGGAGCTAGGAGGAAGACTAGTAATCCTACTCTTGGCATCTTCACAAGGGGTTTTTCTATTCTCTCTTTTAATTCATTTCTATTGTTGTTGTTGCATTAAGAGATTGATATTGCAATGAACAATTTGTATTTGTTTTATATTGAGTTGAATGAATGTTATAAATTAATGATGTTGAGCTAAATACCCATGCCTAGGGTTTGTAGCATATTTGGTTGAATGTTTTGATTTGATATTTCCATTGATATTCCTTGTTGATTGGTTGATTGTATTGCATTAAATGCTAGGTTGATAGATTAGCTACCTATTGATCTTTGAATATTGGATGACGGACCGAGAGGTGAAATCCGATATTGGAACTATATAATCCATCACCCTATGAATGAATTAGAAATATAAGTTCTAGGGTTTCATTAATTTGATAATGTGAAATAATTGGTTATTGCTAATTCATGAATGTGAGAACTAATGGATTGGTAATTGACTAATTAACCTTAAGGAACAAATTAATTACAAGGTTATGTTAATGGATAATTGAGAATTGAGCTTTGATTGAATGGACTTATAACCCTAGGCACCTTACCAAGAATCGATTTGATCTTATATCACCTTCAAACATTAATCCCTACACTCCTTAATCTTAGGTTTAAATTATTCTCGCACAATTCCAACACAACAAACTCCCACATTTAAATAATTTGTTAATCAAGCTATTACGAACCACACCTTCTTGGGGAAACGACCTTGGGGCGATCACCTTAGCTACAGCTACCTCGTATACTTGCGAGTGACGCTTTGTAGTAGTACTTAATTCAAGCGCAACAAGCTACCATGATAGAATTGGGTGGAGGCAATTTGCATTTTCTATTGAGCTAGGTTACTTTAGCCTCTGAAGGGAATTCCTAATGTCTCTAAGGGTAAAGAAAAACCACCTGCACTTATAGGATTCTATGAAGTTTATTTTAGGCTTTTTGACCAAGATTTTACTCTCTCTTTGGAACAATTTAGAGAAGTTTGGGAATTCCAAACTCATGGAGCTTTCTCCTACAATGATACAGATTTTCCTTTAAAACATTATTCATCTTTTTGGAGTGAACTATCCATTGAAACCTAATAAAATAATAGGTCATCCAAAACCATCCATTTTAGGACCCTTCTCATTTGGCTCTTGCATAGAATAATCACTTACACCATTCATCAAAGAAGTAATGTATATAAAAAAGGTTACTCAATGTGACTTATTTGTATGCTATTGTGCATAATGAGCCAATCCAAAGTGCTAGGTTTCTTATAAACACCTTTATTCATCATGGGAAGTTTAAGGCAGGAACCTTCTTTCTATCCTCCCAAATTACTCAACTTGCTAGACACTTAGGACTCCTAACCCCTGAAAATCTTGTAACCTTAAATGATCCCCTTGATCCGGCTATAAATAGACTACCTTGAACATGCCAGATGTATCCAAAAGGTTGATAATCACTATGAATATACATTTGGTAGCAAGGGAGTTATCCAACGAGAAAGGAAGAGACCTAGGCACCATATTATAGAAGAAAAAGGTGAATCTATCCATGTTCAAGTTGAGCACCCCCCTAGACCTTCCACCAAAGAAAAAGGTGAATCATCCAAAACCCTAAAGCTTATCCTCAAGGCCATATCTTCTCTCCAAAAAAATTCTATCATTTCAAGAACGATGTCATAAAGAGGATCACAAAACTCTAAAAAAATGTTGATGTCCTGTAACACCCTTATACCCTATATATGTATAATACATACATCCAATATATGTAAAATATGCATATACGATATAAAAATGTCACAACCTGGTTTACTAAAAATTTTTACATTTCCAGTTTAAAATTTTAAATACTTTAAAATGTATATTTAAAAAACAAATAAAATATTCTTTACAAATCCTAGGTTCTAAAATAAGTATTTTATATAAAAATCTCTGAAAAAAATTAGCCAGAGTTTTGTCTGTAATTTGGATATTCTAAATTTTCAACAGTTACACAACCTGCATAAAAACACTCCCAATAAAATAAATCACACATTTCCACCTCAACTTCTCAATTTCTCAACATTTCCTCAAAACAGTTATACATATAAATATATATATATATATATCAAAAGCACATATAAAACCCACATTGTACAATTTATCCAAAACATACTTTATAATTTACAATGTATACTCCGAAAACATAACAAAATATACATAATATCAAAAGTACTATAATATAAAATATATACATGATGGCAAATGGCTCTGATCTTGGTGCACCCAAAATGAACTCAACAAGCAACCTCAAATCTAGACCCGACCCGGTCTAGAAGAACTCTCCGGCTCAACCGGATCTCCTCTGTCACCTGCGTGATAAATTACAATCACATTAAACTAAAAGCCTAGCGATACAAACTGTGATAATAATAAAACTTAAAAACAATGCAAATACATAATGCATTTATATGTTATGTCACAATGTGGCATTCAATTCCATTTTATTACATAATCTTTAATATTTTTATAGTTCACATAAACACATACACAAGCATGGGTCCAATCAAACTAATACATTATTCAAATCTCAGAGTTACGTTTTGGTCCAAATTGACACCAAGTGTCTAGCCCCGAAGGCAAATCATATATCAGTGACACCTAGCGTCTAGCCCCGAAGGCAAATCATAAATCAGTAATGCACAACGTCTAGCCTCGAAGGCAAATAATAAGGATAACCTTATAGGCATGCCGCAAAACACAAAACTCTGAAAATTGAATAACATACTAGGCACACAATTAATTCATATTTTTTCTAATCAACTTTTTCTCATTTTCTCATAATCAATTAGGTACATTGCCTCATTTTCTAATTTTTCTCATTCATATCAATGTCAATTCACCTTAATTCATCATACTTCATCACAATGTATGACATTTCATATCAAAATCACATTACCCAAATATTTTGGGTTATTTTCATATAATTCACATTTTATTCAATTTAGCCATTTACAATGGCTTTTCATTATACATATAATGCATACATAACTACTCACATGTCATAGCAGAATGTTCAATGTATCAAGTATCTTAACACATTTGTCATCCAAAATATATTAGGCCAAATGTAATGCAATCACATTCATTTATCAAGAGTTTGTACATACCTCAATAAGCTCTCAAATGCAAGTTAAAAATCTCTCACAAACCTTCACTTCTAAGTTTCCCTTCAACACTAGGGTTGGGCAATTCACCTCTCTTTGATGACTATTCAAAATTTGATCAAACACAATCATTTAATATCACATTTTAAGGCATTTCCAACATTAAATCCTAATTAAACATCACTCAAATCAAAACTCTAAAATTTTCCTTACTTTAACATTGAACTTCCATGTTAAGCCATTTAAATTAATGTTTTAAGTTTATTTATATTACTAAAAACATATTATAACATGTTTCGATCATTCACATTAATTAAATACACACTCTTATACAAAAACCCTAAAATGGCATAACCTTCATCAATGAAGGTTCTTCAATACAACTTATTCCAATAATTAATCAAAGCTTATTTCCATCACTAATATCATGAAATAACATAATTTAAACATTAAAATCAAGAAACTCACCATTCTTTGAAAATTTCCTTTCCAAAACCCTAAATTCAACACTATGTGAGATAAAATTTTTGCCCCAACTCCCGGTGGAATGGTTCTTGTGACTTCAGCACTGTTAGGCTCAGGGCCTTAGAGAACACGAGCCTAAGCCCCAAGAAAATGAAGTCGCCACCCGGATGAGCTGAAAAAAAAAAGAAAGGGGTGGATGACTAGATTTCTAAGAAATCCCCAATCCCCTATTGGGTTTGAAAAGTTGGGTACACATGGGGAAGGTAAGAAATGGCCCAGTACCCACACAGCGCCCGACTCATTAGAACCGGCCTCCTTTCCAGGTCTTAATATTATAAAATTATTAAATATAATGATATTATCTATACTACATGCAATCATAAGAGTAAACAAATACTTTATTAATAATCATAGCAATGTTTAAACAAAATAAATAAATGGACACCCATCCGAGGATGGAAACATGTCCTTACATCATTCATGTCTAAAACTAAATAGGACACCCACCGAAAGGTGAAAACGTATCCTTTACATAAATCTCAAAATATAAAATAATTTAAATTACATGAAGCTTAATTAATGAGGTACCCAATCATAGAAACATACTTCTTACAATTTTAATAAACAAATAAAAATAAAGAAAATATTCATCCATGATAAATTAAACAAATCAAACATATAAATTAAATAAATTAATCACCAAAACATATAATAAACCACATAATTAAATCTAAAACTAAATAAAGCAATAAATGTATAAATCTAGGGTTTGCATCTTAAATTAAGATTTTTAGAATTTTAATAACTAAATTAGGATTTAAAATAAAGGAAGTTAAATACAAAAACTTATAATACATAAATAAATATTGACCCCTTCGACGAGCCCATACGGTGATCTCAATGGGTTGTAGGTTTTGGTGTTGAAAATTAAGATTTTAGGGTTTTAAAAATATATTTTTCTTACTATAATATTTGAGGGTTTAAAGAATAATTTAAACAATTTAAATAAAATAATAAAACAAAAATAATGAAACAAAATGAAAATAAAACAATGAAAAATAATAATCGAATTATTGTAACCTTAAAAACAATTTAAATAAAATGACTGCAAACCTCCATTGTAGGTTCCACCAATATTTAAGCTTGTAAAACTTGGTTGAAACCAATTGAAGACAGACGTATAGCACTGCCTTCTAGTTAGTGGTCTTAAGCCTTCAATTTTTTTCTTGCTCTCTTGCTCTCTGTCCCAATCGTCTCAGCCGAAAAATCAAAGTCCTTCTATAAATTGCTAAAAGTCCAGCCGAAAGAAAAGTCCGAATAATTGCTAAAGCTCTTTGAATAATTCTTCAATAATTGTGTCGTCCCCTGTTTCTATGTTTTAATGCCTTATTTATAGAAAAAAATCAAAAACCTAGTCTTAGCTGGTTAAGAAAAATTCAACTGTTAAGGAAAATATTAAAAATCAAGCTAAATAAGAATTTGTAAAAAAACTAGTTGTGGGCGCAGGCTGCTTGGCCAACTGCTGCGAGGCTGGGCGTGCAAGTGCTGCAGGGATCGGGAGAGGCGCAGGCATTTTCTTTGGCGAATTGGGGCAGGCCAACCGCTCACCGATTAGTCCGTCCGATTTTTTTATTTTTTATTATATATATATATTAAAAATAAATATTATATATTTAATTATATTATTAAAAATAAATAAATAAATTTAATAAATAATAAATAAAATAATTATTATATTTTATTATTAAAATAAATATAAAAATAAATATTAAATATTAAAATAAATATTAATATTAAAAATAATAATAAATACCACAAAATTTATTTCAAACTTATTTTAAAATATTATACTAAACTTGGTCAAAAATTAAGGGTCTACACACTACTTCATCTAACCTCTATCCAAACTTAACCAAATCTATCATTTGACTTTAAAATCCTTGTTCATGCATCAAAACAACACATTTGGAACCAAATTGCACAATTAAAACATATGATTTCAAAAATCTAAATGCTCCATAACCCTAAATTATGAATGCTGGAAGAAGAAAAAGCTTGGCTTGGTTGGCTATGGAGGTTCAGTCACCTTAAGAAGAAGCAGAAGAAGATAAAGATAATTTTTTTTAATTTCTCTTTCTTTCCACTTTCAAAAATAACCATATATATTATTATATTTTTAATAATTAATTATTTATTTATTTAAAAATCACAAATTACCTCTTCCATCTAAAATAATTTATTTTAAATTTATTTAATTAATTTTAATTTTACAAAGTATAATTACCATTTTTCCATTTGACTTTTCTATTTAGGAGTTGACTTTTGTATATGTTATGTATATTTAATGTATATTTTATACATGCTCTTTACTTTTTTACTTAAAATTCTTCAATTTTCCATTTAATCATTTATTTAATTAATTTAATTTAATTTAAAAATTAGGGATGTTACAATTCTCTCCCCTAAAGAAAATTTCGTCTGCGAAATTACTTGCTATCAATTCTAAAATAACTAAGGATACTGACTCTGCATTGTCTGCTCACTCTGCCATGTCACCTCCTTAGTGGCATGGTTCCTCCAAAGGATTTTAACAAGTGACACCTTCTTGTTTGTCAACTCTTTCACCTCTCGTACCAAGATCGCCACTGGTTCTTCTTCATAAGTCAGATCCGGACTCACCTTAATAAATTCCACTAACAAGATATGAGATGGTTCTGACTTGTATCTCTGAAGCATAGAGAGATGGATGACATTATGTATCCGGTCTAACTCAGGTGGCAGAGCCAATCTATAAGCCACTGGATAAACTCTCTTCAGTACCTCATATGGTCCAATGAAACGAGGACTCAATTTTTCCTTCAGACCAAATCTCAAAATCTTCTTATATGGAGACAACTTCAAGAACACTTTATCTCCCACACTGAACTCTATGTCTTTCCTATTCAAATATGTATAGGATTTCTCTTAGTCCGAAGCTGCTATTAGATGATCCCGAATCACATTCATTTTCTCTTCTGTTTCCTTGATCAAATTGGGACCAACTAGTTTACCTTCTCCAACCTCATCCCAACACAAAAAGGTGTCATGCATTTCCTATCATAAAAGGCCTCATAAAGGTGCCATCCCAATACTAAGTTGATGACTGTTATTATAAGCAAACTCAATCAGTGGCAAGAATCTGTCATAGCTACCTGTGAAACCAATGATACAACTCCTCAACATATCCTCTAGAATCTGAATCTCTCTCTCTGACTTTCCATCTATCTGAGGATGGAATGTAGTACTAAAATACAACTAAGAACCCAATACATCCTGCAAACTCCTACAAAATCTCGATGTAAAATGGGGATCTAGATCCGACACTAAAGAAACTGGGGCTCTATGCAACCTCACTATCTTATTGATATACAGCTCAGCCAACCTAATCCATCCGAATTGGAAGAAAATGAGATGTGTTCATCATCCGATCAACTATCACCCATATTGCATCATACTTCTTCTAGTTCAAAGGCAGTCTAGTCACAAAATCCATCATCACTCACTCCCATTTCCACTTTGGTATTGATAATGGCTGAAGCAACCCTGAAGAAACTTGGTGTTCATCCTTCGCTCCCTGGCAAGTGAGACATCTGAATATAAATTTTGCTATGTCCCTCTTCATACCTAACCACCAATAATGTTGCTTCAAATCTTGATACATCTTAGTACTACCAGGATGCATAACATAAAGTGACTTATGTGCTTCCTTTAAAATCTTTCTTCTCAATTCTGCAACATCAGCAATACACAGTCTATCTCTGTACCACAAACTACTATCATCTCTCACATGAAAGTCTCGACTCTCCCCCTTTTGTCAATCCATCACAATCTTCTGGATTTTCTCATTTGCCAACTGGGCTTCCTTAATTTGATCCAATAATCTGGCCTCAACTGCAACTAAGCCATCAATGCACCATCATCACATGACTCAAATCTGGCATGCAACACTCTCAACTCAACAAGCAATGAGAGCAAATAGGCAGTCAAACCTACTATAGACTTTCGACTTAAGGCATCCGCAACAATATTTGCTTTGCCAGGATGATAATTAATCAAATAGTCATAGTTTTTAATTCACTCTAACCACCATCTTTGTCTCAAATTTAACTCCCTCTGAACACTTAGGTACTTCAAACTCTTGTGATCCATGTAAATGAAGTATTTCTCCCCATACAAATAATGTCGCCAGATCTTCAATGCAAAAACTATGGCTGTGTAGACCCTTAATTTTTTACCCAGTCCGGTCCAATATATTTTGATAAGTCCAAAATAAATTTTGTGTGGTCCAATATATTTTAATTAGTCCAAAATAATTTTTGTGTTATCTTAATTAAATAATATTTGCTCCATTATTTAGTTTTTATAATAAATAAATAAATAATAATAATAAATAAATAAATAAAAATCGGCAACGAAAAATTTTGTCGCTGAAAAGGGGGACGAAATGGCCCGCAGGCGATTTCCCCCACCCCAACTCGTAGGTTCCCGCAACAACTTTTTCGCCAGCAAAATTTTTCCGCAGCAGTTTCTTTTCGCCAGCAAAATTTTTTCCGAAACCAAATTCAATTCAATTCGGTTTCGATTTCCTTTTCTTAATTAATGTTAGATTCTGTGAACAATTAAGATTAATCACCAAAATCACCTATAAATAGGACCAAAAACAACACAAAAAGGGGAAGGGAGTGAACTGAGAAAACTTTGAATCGATAGAAACTTTTGGCAGTGAAATCAATCGGACTTTTGAGAGAAGCAAACAAGCAATTCAATCCATCAAAGGCAACCATCTTGCCTTTGTTCTTGTTCATCCACGAAGTAATTTTTGGTGGAACCAACAAACGAATGCATGGATATCAAATCTTTTTTTTTTACAGTAGCTTGAATCATTAAACTCTTTCTTTTAATTCTAAAAACCTTATAACCCTAATTTACTTTTTCTAAACTTTAGAACCTTAAATCGTCTCCTCTACTTTCAAAAACCCTAAATTACTTTTTCTGTTTCTTCAAAATATCAAAACCCTAACCTACTTTCCAACTTTCCAAAACCTTAAATCATTTTATTAATTCCCCAAAACCCTAATATGTTTTCCAATGTTTCAAAACTTTAAAACCCTAAATTTAACTTACAACTTCTAAAAATCACATAAAGCTTTATAAAATTATAAATTGTTTTTCCAAATTCCAAAATCAAATACATTCACCGAAACACTAAAAACCCTAATTCAACTTCAAAACCAAGACAGTAACCCCAAACTAGCTAACCTTAAACTCTAGTTTTCTATATCCCAATCTTTAAAACCTTAAAACCTTATAAATCTAAATATTAAAATTCAACATAGTAAATCCAAAATAATAATCTAATAACCGTAAATCATAAACCTAATATTTTAATATCCAAACCCTAATTTCATGAGTTTTCCCCTCAAACCCTAATTTGGTTAATCAAAGAACCTTATCAATCTCTTAAATGATAAAACTTTAATTCATTTCAATTCATTTAAAACTTACAGTAGCTTAAACCCACAAATTCCAAAACCCTAAACATATTAAATAAAGAATCTTAAATAGAAACAGTAGCCCTAATTTGAATCTTTACTTGCTTTATTTAATTTTATATTTGATTATGTAGTTTATTATATGCTTTAATTTATTTTCAATGCTTTGTTGGTTTACTTAAGTTCAATGCTTGATTTATTTAGTTTATCATGGATGCATGTTTACATTCTATTGATGTTTAATATCTTTGATGAATGATTTATTTATGATGAATGGCTATTTACTTTTATCGATTTATTTAGATTTTCAAATGTTGTAAGAGGTATGTTTCCACTTGGTGGGTACCTCATTAGTTAAATATCATGTAATTTAAATTGCTTTTATATCTTAGACCAATGTAAAGGACATGTTTCTACCTTTCGGTGGGTGTCCTATTTAGGCATGGATTATGTAAGGGCATGTTTCCATCTTCGAATGGGTGTCCATTTATTTGTTTTGCTTAGACATTGTTTTGATTTTCAATATATCGATGCTTTATTTTAATTATTGTGTTTAATATGGATAATATTGTTATATTAAGAATTTTATAATATTAAGACCTGTAAAGGAGGCAGGTTCCAATGAACCGGGCGTTGTGGGGGTGCTGGGCCATTTCTCACCTTCCCCACATGTATCCAACTTTCCGAACCCATTAGGGGGTTGGGGATTCCTTAGGAATCGAGTCATCCACCCCTTTCTTTTTTTCCCGCCCATCCGGGTGGCGACTCCATTTTCTCCGGACTTAGGTTCGTGTTCTCTAAGGCCCCGAGCCTAAACAGTGCCGAAGTCGCAAGAACCATTCCACCACGAGTGGGGATGAAAATCCCCGCTCACAGTGGCGACTCCACTAAGGATAAGAGAAGTTTATTCTGTTGGTCTTTTTGTTATTCTATTCTTTCTTATAATGATGTTATCCATTGCATCGTGTGCGTGAGTTAGGACGCCCGTGTTACCCGTGTTATGTTATGTAAGGGATACCATACTTTCACTCAAGGTATGGAGATCAAGCATGGCATAACCACTCATAGCTTCATACCATTTGGTATATACTTGCTATGGGAACCTAAGCCTTTTTACCCAAAGACTAAAACTCATGTAATTGGCCTAGTTACTTTCCTTAAGTTTTACCCCAAATGCATGTTGTTTGACTATGGTTAATTTATCTTAGCTTGAATCATGACTTATTTGGTTTGTTATTTTTCTAATATGACCTAAGTATATTGTATGCTCAAAATAAATTTTTCTAGAAAATCCAAAAGACCAAAGCTATTTTCAAAACATTTCAAGATGGTCTTTGGACATAAAGCTTTTCTAAAAACAAATCAAAAATTCTTTAGCCCATGGCCCAAATACTAAGCCCAAAATCCATTTTTCTAAAATATTTTACAATGGGCTTAGAAACAAAACTATTTTCACCTAACCTTTTCTTACAAAGAGCTTGCAAAAATATTTAGGTCAATTATGAAATACCAAAAATCAATTGTGGGCCTAGTTTACACTATGAATAAATTAACCATGGGCTTGGTTTTGGCATGAATCATTAGTTATCTTTTTCAAGTGAGAAATCTATCTATAATAAACCTCTTAATTTAGTTTTAAACCAATATAGCATAAAAGCTACTATAGTTGGTTGAATGGATTAAAACCTAATTAATGGGAATTACTATGAAAGGATTTCCATTTTTGAAAATATAACTATTGGTTGAAACGTCCGAGGGAAATATTCGAAAACAAGATACCCCATGTTGGTATTTTGTTAACCATATACCTAGGAAAAGAGACTCGTCATTCGTGTGTGGATGATATAAGGTTGGAAGGAACGTCCTAATTATCTTTCTTCATTGATTGTGCATACATGCATACATGCATACATTTGCATCTCATGTCATTAATCCTTTCTGGCTCACAGCCCTGGATTATGATAGTTCAAAAGCTTACGGCAATCCGACCTACGCCGAAGACGAGGTATCTAGCAACGACTCAATCACTTGTTCATCAAAAAAAAAAAGGATCTCGAACAAATTCAAAGAATTGTGGATGATGCCCTTGATACCAAAATGGAAGAAATAAAAGAGGCCCTAGCTGTAACACCCCCATACTCTATATAAGTACTATACATATACCGGATATACATACAGTACATATATAAAGTATAAGAATGTCACTTTTTGTTACAGTTTAAAACTTTTATCAGAGTTCAAAACAATAATACATTTTATTTAAAGAACATTTACAAAATCATTATACTTTCAATGATCTTACTTATATACAATAATCTTGTCTTTATCAAAACTTACTTATACATATGAATACATTTCTATCAAAATACAATATATTTAAATTGTACATGTATGCACCACCTTCTAGTTGGTCTCAAAATACACTTACCCTTCTCGTGGCATAACGAATAGACTTCAGATCAACCATCTGCTCACCTGCGCGATTTACACAACCGCGCTAAGCCCGAAAGCTTAGTAGTACAAATAAATAATATAAACATATTCATGTGTTAACTTCATGTATCCTTATTTTTTTTTATCATGTTTTCCCATTTCAATTACACTTTTCATATATCTCTACTAATCTCATAATTATATTCATATACACATATCATTAACACAAACCACAATTCCATAACTAATACTCACAATGTCTACATCCATACACATATTACATGTCATACTATATTTTCAGATTCTCATCTTTCAACTTAGCTTCTCAAGCCATATTTCATTTCAATAGTTTACTTATGTATTGTAATCATATTATACTTCATAACATTACATATCCTTATTTTATTCAATTAATTCATTATTCATAATTCACCACTCATGAATCACATTTTCAACAAAGACAAGCATGGGTCTCATTATTCATCCATTTCACATTTCATGAATCACATTTAAACAAAGACAAGCATGGGCCCAAAGACTCTAATATGCTATTCAAAGTTCAGAGTTACTGCTTTGGTCCATAATCACAATCATCAAGCCCGTAGGCGATATACACATATATCTATCCATGGATAGTGTAAAAGACCCAGTCTCTTAGACCTCAACCCAGATAAACCCGAGGAGATCCTCAACCCGGCAAGACTGTTACTATTTTTGAGGCTTACGACCCAGTCTTTTCACCCCAAAAACATCATATCATATTTCACATTTCTCAGCTGGAATCGGCTTACGACCCTGTCTTTTCACCTATCCAGTGATTCATAGGCATGCCGCCAAACCCAGAACTCTGAAAATTGAATAACATATTAAGCACACAATCATTTCATTTATTGCTTTATCAATCTCTTTCTTAATTCACTTCTCATTTCATATTTCATAATCAAATAGGCAGCCATGCCCCAATTATTTCATTTACATTATCATAGCCAACCACAATGGATTCACATCTCATCATATCATCATATCTTTTACATTTCATATTTCATCATATCATCATATCTTTTACATTTCATATTTCATCATATCATCATTAACATATATACATAGCAATTTACATTATTCATATATTTAAACTCTTCAACATACATTCCACATAATTCACATTGTGCACAACATAGCATTATTCATATGCATCAACAATGTAATAGATTACTTAACACATTTACAACCAAATGTGTTAAGATTCAAGGTCATATAAATGCATGCAAATAAGTAGGGTTTGTACTTACCTCAAGAGCAATACACAACACCAACTCCTCTTCCAAGAATCCTCAATTAGGGAAACTCAACCTCTTCAAAAACCTAATCCAAAAGGAATAACATACACTTACTTAAAGATACACATGAATCTTCAATACAATTATTCACTTATTAGTCTCATACTAGACCCTTAGATCATAATTTACAAACCAACATCTCTCTCCAGGACCCCACGGTCATGGCCTTCCAACCCCCACGGGCATGGCATAGCAAACAATTCTGCCCAATCTTTCTAAAATCCCCACGGTCATGGCCTTCCAACCCCTACGGCCGTGGCATAGCAAATGAATCTGTCTCCCTTGCTCAACACCCCCACGGCCATGGCTTCCAATGGCCACGGTCGTGGCAGCCAAGGGCCACGGGCGTGGCATCCAAAATGCCTCTGTTTCCGGACCAAATTCATGTATTCTATGTTTTTAACTTCCTTAAACACAAACATACATCAATCATAAATCAATTACTCAATTCTCCAACTCATTTATATTAAACCCTTATTAAAGAATTTCAATAATCTGTCATCATCCTCACAAATAACTATATTATCATCATCTAAATACCAATTTAACATATCTATAAAATTTAATATTTCATTAACATCATTTTCACACCCTAACCAAACCAAATATAAACACAATCAATAGAAATGAACTTAAAGAAATGAACACTTACTTGAATATTTTGCCAAATCTTCAATCTCCACCTTCAATTCTCTTAAAGCCCTTAAGAATTTGGTGTGAAAATAAATTAAAATCACATCTCTCTCTCTCTCTCTCTCTCTCTCTCTCTCTCTCTCTCTCTCTCTCGTTCAAGAAGAAGAAGAAGAAAGGAAGAAAGAAAATCCTCTTTCTTTTTCCATACTTATCATATATATATAATAATAATAATAATAATATAATTAAATATTTTCTAAAAATCCTCCACCACCAGTTTGTCCAACCTTTGACTTTCTTGTCTTCTTTTTCTTTTATTGTTATTATTATTATTATTATTTAATTATATAAACTTACTTTTCCTACACCACTTTATACATTATGTATATGTGATGTATATGTTGGTATTTGTATATCTCTTATATATTGCTTTTATATTTCCCATTTATTTTTCCAAATACCATATATACTTATCATCCTTCATATACCTCTATCTCTTATAATATTTTCCTTACATATTTTGCCAACATATCTTCTTACTACTGCTATTCCAATGTACACCAAAAATCGGGTATTAAATTAATTCATTTCTCTTCTTTTGACTTTCATTAGTTTAACTTATATATATTTCCATAGATACAACATATACACTCTCTTCACTTCTTTTCTCTTTCCATTAAACATACACATTAAATCCAAATACCATAATTATTCCAAAACTTTTAGGGTATACTTTGGGATATTACAATTCTCTCCCCCTTAAGTAATTTCGTCCTCGAAATTATCAAGTATAGTAACAATCCATTCTTATCAAAATACCATCTTAACTTTCATATGAAGTTAGTTATATTATTAAGTTATTATATCATCAAATCCCATAACTTCAACTCTCCCCCTTAAAGTCAATCATCTTCTCTAAATTTCATAACTCATTCTTATATATATATATATATATATCTTATTACTTTCTCAACAAAGCAATCAAGATAATTCCTTACATTCCCAATGAATTTACCTTTATACAAGAATCAGATCATCTTATAATATACTTATACTTCGTCCAATTATTACCTTCAAGATATTTTATCACTTCATCTCTTTATAATAACTCTCTTAACTTTAAACTTAAAAATCATGAGTTTATATTTTAATATTGATTATCCCGTCATTACAATCACTTTCAGAATAGACATTTATCAAACCTTAATTGATAATAACATCCTTATTTTTCATACACTTAATTCCTTCTTTAGCATGCTTCTCACTTAACATAAATATTAGTACAATGCCTTTAAACTTACTTCATAGATAATCAATCTTTTTCCCTTTTATCATAATTTACAATTGATATAACTCAATTTATTCATGTCCATTCATTAGTAAGAATATTACATCATATACATTATCATTTAAATTTATCCTCTTAGTACAACTATACATATTAAATTTCAATAATGATTCGCAACCTTAGCCAAATCCAGATCAATTGATCTATCTATCTCAATATATCCACATTTCAATCTTGTTCAATTCAAACCAACGATTAATTTATTTAAACTTATCATTAAATTTCACAATATACATATGACCTAATTCCATTAAGTCAAACTTATATTCAAACTCTAATCTCTTCGGATCCACTTTTCAACTTCTTGAAAGTAAGATTATTAATAACAAACCACTTCAACTTATCTTAGTACAATTTTCCACAAAAATTCTCATGATTATCTCATACTATATTTACTACCCATAATTCACTCACTTAAACCTTAAGCCCATCTACTTATTCACTTTATACCATAAACATATTCAGTATAACTTCCAATCACATTTTGTAATTTCTCCCATTTAATATCTCCTCACATTTCATACCATTACTATTTTTACAATAATTACTTTTTCATCATATTATGCATAACTCAAAACATTTTCATAATTCTCTTTTCTTTCCTTACTTTTTATAATTATAAAAATATTTCTAACATAAAATGATAAGGTACACTTTACCAATCATAACTTTTGACCATGTTTCTAAAAACATAATTATCAATCTCACCAAAACTGTACTACAGTCATATTATCTCAATCCCAAATCTGTGGATAGCAAAACTAATCAGCCAAATATACTAAACAAATCATATGACCATAAGAGATTAATGATTACGCCTGAAGCTTATAAATCCATACTGTTCCTTTATTATTCTGCTTCCAACCTTTCCAATTACAAAACTAAATTATTTTGCAAGAATTACATATTCATTCTCTAAACTTTTGCTACACCAAGAGTTAACACATTTCAACTCCGTTTCAAACCCAATTTGCACTCGATTATATGATCATTATTAGCTTAATTCATGACTCAACAATATTATTTTTACCATCTCTTATGTATACATATTCAATCATATACAAATCTTACACAATTTCCATTTATTAATCCATTTCTTATCTATCTTTTCTAAATTATTTTTATACATTATACTTCCCCTTTTTCCTTACAATCTCTTATTATATACAAATACATAGAACTTTTCCACATGTAGATATTTTGGGACTCAAAATATTATATAATCATCAAGTTCAGTGATCACCATAACAATTTCACCATCCAATATTACTCAAGTCCACTTTCACTCTCAATTTCGTTACATAGTCTATCTAGCTTTGCACAGGTCAAGACCTAATCTATCTTAGGTCCACTAATATATGCAATATCATTCTTAATATCTTTAGACCAGTAGTTATACCACATACACATTCATAGGTCACCTTCATAATGTGACTCACTTTTCACATTTCATACATATTACAATTACATTCATATCGAAAAACTCATCTCACATATCCTATATATGTATACACTTAATCATGCAATTTTATTTAATTCCTCTTTTGCATACAATTTGTACAAATTTAATGTTTATTATCTTTCTTTAAACAACATCATTCTCATTCTTTTGACATGACTTAAATTATTCATCAACACAACAAATATATGCATTCTAACCATAATAACACTTCTTATCCAGTTTCATCATTTCCAGTCAAATTACTTAAAGAAATTCCTTTTCACTTGCTTATTCATTTTCCTTTTATTTCAAAACAAATTTTCATACTATCAATCACATTACCCAATTCATAGTATTCTCATATGCAATAATATTCCTTCAAATAGCTCATATGTTTAATATACATTAAACTATCGATATCTAAATGATCTTTATCAACATTCCATTTAAACTCTAAATTCTCAAATTACTACCTTACCTAAACTTCAATTTACTCATCTCATTTTTCTTAATATCAACTTTAAAAACATCTTATATAGATATACCACAAAGCAACATCAAAACATATAATTTTCACAATTATTAAGCTCATTTCAAAAATCCAAATGTCACATATATTACCACCATTAACATGAGCTTTCACAATATTCAAGCATATCACATTTCTAACATTGAAATCACAATGTTTGCATTAAAAGAATAATACAAACAATACCAATTTATCTTCTTACTTAACCAACATCATCTCTTTTTCTTTTAAACAAAACCTTAACTTCATATACCCCAAACTTTAATTGGTCACACTTTGTCTATACCAATCAACTCACTCAATATTTCACCATACTCTCTTCACTTCAATAACATATCTTTCCATATTAACAATCCAACAATGTTTCCTCCCTCTAATAATCCAAACATAAGGTTTATTAGAAAGAGATCCAAACTGTAGAGGAGAGAGTACATACTTTAATCTTGATTTTATTTTTAACTAATTTCCAACTTTATTCTCCTATTCATTTCTTTATACTTCAAACACATTTACAATTTACTTTACTTGAATAAATTCCCATTCTTTAATTTATCAATTAAACTTATATAAATTTTTTTCATATCATTTCTTTCTCTAATTTTCCTTTCATGTAGAACCTCATCCACACACTATCATCCATCTCATCTAATTCGAATACTTCACAATTCACATAATGCCACATCCGAGACCAACTTAGGTGTTAAGGCATATGCATGTATTACAAATTTCATTTCAAAACTTTTCTTTTTAATTCTACTTAGGCCGAGAATCTCGAACCTAAGCTCTGATACCAAAATAATTGTAACACCCCCATACTCTATATAAGTACTATACATATACCGGATATGCATACAGTACGTATATAAAGTATAAGAATGTCACTTTTTGTTACAGTTTAAAACTTTTATCGGAGTTCAAAACAATAATACATTTTATTTAAAGAACATTTACAAAATCATTATACTTTCAATGATCTTACTTATATACAATAATCTTGTCTTTATCAAAACTTACTTATACATATGAATACATTTCTATCAAAATACAATATATTTAAATTGTACATCTATGCACCACCTTCTAGTTGGTCTCGAAATACTCTTACCCTTTTCGTGGCATAACGAATAGACTTCAGATCAACCATCTGCTCACCTGCGCGATTTACACAACCGCACTAAGCCCGAAAGCTTAGTAGTACAAATAAATAATATAAACATATTCATATGTTAACTTCATGTATCCTTATTTTCTTATCATGTTTTCCCATTTCAATTACTCTTTTCATATATCTCTACTATTCTCATAATTATATACATATACACATATCATTAACACAAACCACAATTCCATAATGAATACTCACAATGTCTACATCCATACACATATTACATGTCATACTATATTTTCAGAATCTCATCTTTCAACTTAGCTTCTCAAGCCATATTTCTTTACAATAGTTTACTTATGTATTGTAATCATATTATACTTCATAACATTACATATCCTTATTTTATTCAATTAATTCATTATTCATAATTCACCACTCATGAATCACATTTTCAACAAAGACAAGCATGGGTCTCATTATTCATCCATTTCACATTTCATGAATCACATTTAAACAAAGACAAGCATGGGCCCAAAGACTCTAATATGCTATTCAAAGTTCAGAGTTACTGCTTTGGTCCATAATCACAATCATAAAGCCCGTAGGCGATATACACATATGTCTATCTATGGATAGTGCAACAGACCCAGTCTCTTGGACCTCAACCCGTATAAACCCGAGGAGATCCTCAACCCGGCAAGACTGTTACTGTTTTTTAGGCTTACGACCCAGTCTTCTCACCCCAAAAACATCATATCATATTTCACTTTTCTCAGCTGGAATTGGCTTACGACCCGGTCATTTCACCTATCCAGCGATTCATAGGCATGCCGCCAAACCCAGAACTCTGAAAATTGAATAACATATTAAGCACACAATCATTTCATTTATTGCTTTATCAATCTCTTTCTCAATTCATTTCTCATTTCATATTTCATAATCAAATCAAATAGGCAGCCATACCCCAATTATTTCATTTACATTATCATAGCCAACCACAATGGCTTCACATCTCATCATATCATCATATCTTTTACATTTCATATTTCATCATATCATCATTAACATATATACATAGCAATTTACATTATTCATATATTTAAACTCTTCAACATACATTCCACATAATTCACATTGTGCACAACATAACATTATTCATATGCATCAGCAATGTAATAGATTACTTAACACATTTACAACCAAATGTGTTAAGATTCAAGGTCATATAAATGCATGCAAATAAGTAGGGTTTGTACTTACCTCAAGAGCAATACACAACACCAACTCCTCTTCCAAGAATCCTCAACACTTGGATTAGGGCAACTCAACCTCTTCAAAAACCTAATCCAAAAGGAATAACATACACTTACTTAAAGAAACACATGAATCTTCAATACAATTATTCACTTATTAGTCTCATACTAGACCCTTAGATCATAATTTACAAACCAACATCTCTCTCTAGGACCTCACGGTCATGGCCTTCCAACCCCCACGAGCGTGGCATAGCAAACAATTCTGCCCAATCTTTCTAAAATCCCCACGGTCATGGCCTTCCAACCCCCACGGCCATGGCATAGCAAATGAATCTGTCTCCCTTCCTCAACACCCCCACGGCCATGGCTTCCAATGGCCACGGTCGTGGCAGCGAATGGCCACGGGAGTGGCATCCAAAGTGCCTCTGTTTTCGGACCAAATTCATGTATTCTATGTTTTTAACTTCCTTAAACACAAACATACATCAATCATAAATCAATTACATAATTCTCCAACTCATTTATATTAAACCCTTATTAAACAATTTCAATAATCCATCATCATCCTCACAAATAACTATATTATCATCATCTAAATACCAATTTAACATATCTATAAACTTTACTCTTTCACTAACATCATTTTCACACCCTAACCAAACCAAATATAAACACAATCTATAGAAATCAACTCAAAGAAACGAACACTTACTTGAATATTTTGCCAAATCTTCATTCTCCACCTTCAATTCTCTTAAAGCCCTTAAGAATTTGGTGTGAAAATAAATTAAAATCACATCTCTCTCTCTCTCTCTCTCTCTCTCTCTCGTTCAAGAAGAAGAAGAAGAAAGGAAGAAAGAAAATCCTCTTTCGTTTTCCATACTTATCATATATATAATAATAATAATAATAATATAATTAAATATTTTCTAAAAATCCTCCACCACCAGTTTGTCCATCCTTTGACTTTCTTGTCTTCTTTTTCTTTTATTGTTATTATTATTATTATTATTATTATTTAATTATATCAACTTACTTTTCCTACACCACTTTATACATTATGTATATGTGATGTATATGTTGGTATATGTATATCTCTCATATATTGCTTTTATATTTCCCATTTATTTTTCCAAATACCATATATACATATCATCCTTCATATACCTCTATCTCTTATAATATTTTCCTTACATATTTTACCAACATATCTTCTTACTACTACTATTCCAATGTACACCAAAAATCGGGTATTAAATTAATTCATTTCTCTTCTTTTGACTTTCATTAGTTTAACTTATATATATTTCCATAGATACAACATATACACTCTCTTCACTTCTTTTCTCTTTCCATTAAACATACACATTAAATCCAAATACCATAATAATTCCAAAACTTTTAGGGTATACTTTGGATTTTAAACTAGCTGAGACCATGAAGAACCAACTAGCTGCAATTTTAGGAAACAATGCCAAAGCATCTGCTAGCACCAAGATGACAAAGGACAATGGGAAGGCTAAAATTGGTGAAGTAGCTTTTAATGATGATAAGGTGGTCATTGATGATGATAATTGGGCTTAATACTACCAAGATCCTCAAGACAAGAATAAAGAATCGAAGATTGTTGAAAGATCAACTATGGAGAAGACCAAAACTTCTAATGTTGAAAAGATGATTGTTGATTTAGAAAAGAAATTTTATAAGAAATTGAAAACCGAAGAGATGTCCGAGATCGACAAATTGTTTGAGCTAGATGAAGAAGTTCCGTACAAGTTCATGATGCCATCTTTTGCGAAGTACGATGGTACTGGAAATCCTCATCTCCATGTGAAGCAGTATATCGCTGCTATGCAGTCTACCCGAGCTACTAAGGCTCAAACTCTAAGGTACTTCATGCTCTCATTGGACCCTGTTATCCAAAATTGGTTCAACACCTTAGAGGAAAGTACTCAAAAAGATTGGGATTTGCTATACAAGGCTTTCATTCAGCAATATGGGTATAATGTCGAGATGGAAGTTACCTTAATGGAAGTTGAGTCCATTAGGCAAAGGCCAAATGAGAATTTTGTCGATTATGTGAAGAGATGGAGAAACAAGGCCGCTTTGATTAAGAAAAGGCCCGATGAATCTGATCAAATAAGAATGATCGTGAGAGGTTTCCTACCCAATCTCTGTGAAAGGATGTCTCACACCCTTATAAGGGATTTCAAAGATCTTCTCCAAGCTGGTCTACAAATTGAAGAGTGGAAAAGGGAGAAAAATCGCTTTTCAATAAGAAGAAATGAGAATGGGAATTACCAGTCCGGAAATCAAAGCACGTAAAAAGAAGTTGATGTCAAGACAATTGGTCAAGCAAATAGAAGGTAGTTTTCAGATCTGGGGAAGCCTCTGTCTTGGGTCTTCAACAAGCTACAAAAGAAAGGACTATTACAGCCATTGACTCCTCGACCTTTGCCGAATCCTTTACCCCCAAAATTTAATACTAAAGCCTTTTGTGAGTTTCATCAAAAACAAGGACATGAGACAGACAAATGATTGCGATTAAAACATGAGATCCAAAATTTAATTGACAGTGGTAAGCTGCCTGAGCCTGATAAGACCAGTACAAAAGACAATCCTTTGCCTAAGTTTGGAAGAGTACCTCCATCGACAACCTTCATGGTGGGAAAAGGATTAAAAGAAGATTTTATTTTATCATCTTTTCAAGATGGGGATATTGAAGATGTGAAGGGAAAAGAAGCTTAAACTCAACGAACTTTCCTTAGCTTGAATGTTGCTTTTCAATTTTACTTGCTTTAATATTTAGTTAGAACAATTATGTTTTTCAAGTTTGTTTGAATAAATTACTTTCATCAAAATTTTGTTGGTCTTTATTCATTTTGGTACTCAACCAATGAGGAATCTAGCTTGATAATTCATGAATTAATATATTTATGCATCATGACTCGAATGACTTTATAGATAAGGGAATTGCTCTATGCTTACTTAGAGAGGGCTTTTGCATAATTACCTTTGTCTGGGTCCTAGTCAGTCTTAGAACATGCTTTGACAAACTTTTGAGGCAAAATTGAACTCTACTTATTTAAGAGAGAAATGATCTAGGCATTGTTTGGTTAGCTAACAACTAGCATCCACCCATTAAATATCAATCTCTAGTTATCCCTTTGAGCCTTCATAAAATTTTAGCTTTCTTTTCATTGGCTTAAAAACCCTAATAACCTACCCTGAGCTGGTATGATACTTTTGACAAGTCTTATGATCACTAAGATAAAGAGGTAAGAAGATCAAAGAAAGCAATGATTAGTCAAGATCATGAAGATAGTTGAAGTTCTCAAGACCGTAAAGATAGTTGAAGTTCTCAAGACCATAAGGATAGTTGATGTTCTCAGAACCATAAGGGTAGTTGAAGTTCCCTTAATATCTCTAATATATCAAGAAAACATCAACATCAGAGTAACAAATGATTTATCCCTGTTAAAGAAGATTTATGTTACTCCACTCATCCATTATTGGAAGCCCAAGTTGGTACAAACAAGACAACTCTGTTTGAGCTAGAACCAAAAAAAAAGAAGAAAAAAAAGGACAAAAGCAAAAAGAAAAAAGGACAAAAAGAAAAGAAAAGATAAAAAAGGGTAAAACCTAAAAAAGCAGTTCAGAAAGCCAACTGAGTTCTCTTTTACCTAAGACAACAAAAGGCTTCCATTTGGTTTATAAGGACGGATTGACTTGAATTGGTCCAACCTAACCAAAGATTCAATCAAAATCAAAGGAAAAAGGAGAAAGACCATTCAGTTCTTGAAAGTTCTGTACTTGACAGTCCTCAAAGAAAGGGAAGACTAAGGAAAATAAAGAGAAAGAAAAGGGAAGAGTAAGAAAAATTAAAAAAGAAAGAAAAGGGAGAAGAAGAAAATAAATGAATTTGGTTTCCAAACTTTTTGCAAGGGCAAAGATTGTCCTAATCAAGATCCAGATTAATGCCAAAAAGATAAAAGGAATTTGGAGTCTAGCAAGATTGCTCCCAACTGTCTAAAGTTCCAACAAGAAATTTGTAGTGTGAGGGTTTGTCCATTGTGTCACATCAGCTCCTATTTCAAAATGGCCTTAATTTAACCCATGTCCCTCATAGACCCCATTTCAAGCATATCAAAGACCTGTTGATCTCTCTTGATAGGTAGAATCTATTAGTGGAGATAGTTTGGATAAGCATGCATATGAGATAGACAGTATTTAAACTCAAATGACCTATCTGAAGTGCAACAATTCTTACCTAAATAGAAATGATTCCCGAGTTTAGTACGGTAACTAGGGTTGTCATGTTATAGATATGTTAATTTGGAAAAAACAAGTCCTGAGGTATATTGACATTGATTTGGCAAAGCCAACATTTGATTTCAAAATTAAAATTCAAAAATTCAAATCAAAATTTAAAAAAATGTTTTGTCATACAAAGCCTTCAAGTTAAGGGAAGTATGTTGAACCTCCAAAGGACACATAAGGCAAAGGAAATGATTATTGGCAAGGTCATGAAGAAGCTATCAGCTGACATGCTGAAACATAGTTCGAAATAGATGAATCTCTAACTCTGCTGCTTAGAGTCTCCACCACTCATGTTTTCAACATCTTGAAGATAAAAGCCACAAATGCCAAGCTTTCGATCATTCCAATGCAAGACTTGAACAAGCGTCAAAAAAGAACCAATGAGAACACTTCTGCTAATCACCTCGGTCTATGAGTCGATAGGGATGACTGTTTTTGAGGCTTACGACCCAGTCTTTTCACCCCAAAAACATCATATCATATTTCACATTTCTCAGCTGGAATCGGCTTACGACGCGGTCTTTTCACCTATCCAGCGATTCATAGGCATGCCGCCAAACCCAGAACTCTGAAAATTGAATAACATATTAAGCACACAATCATTTCATTTATTGCTTTATCAATCTCTTTCTCAATTCATTTCTTATTCCATATTTCATAATCAAATAGGCAGCCATGCCCAATTATTTCATTTACATTATCATAGCCAACCACAATGGCTTCACATCTCATCATATCATCATATCTTTTACATTTCATATTTCATCATATCATCATATCTTTTACATTTCATATTTCATCATATCATCATTAACATATATACATAGCAATTTACATTATTCATATATTTAAACTCTTCAACATACATTCCACATAATTCACATTGTGCACAACATAGCATTATTCATATGCATCAACAATGTAATAGATTACTTAACACATTTACAACCAAATGTGTTAAGATTCAAGGTCATATAAATGCATGCAAATAAGTAGGGTTTGTACTTACCTCAAGAGCAATACACAACACCAACTCCTCTTCCAAGAATCCTCAACACTTGGATTAGGGCAACTCAACCTCTTCAAAAACCTAATCCAAAAGGAATAACATACACTTACTTAAAGATACACATGAATCTTCAATACAACTATTCACTTATTAGTCTCATACTAGACCCTTAGATCATAATTTACAAACCAACATCTCTCTCTAGGACCCCACGGTCGTGGCCTTCCAACCCCCACGGGCATGGCATAGCAAACAATTCTGCCCAATCTTTCTAAAATCCCCACGGTCGTGGCCTTCCAACCCCCACGGCCGTGGCATAGCAAATGAATCTGTCTCCCTTGCTCAACACCCCCACGGCCATGGCTTCCAATGGCCACGGTCGTGGCAGCCAAGGGCCACGGGCGTGGCATCCAAAATGCCTCTGTTTCCGGACCAAAATCATGTATTCTATGTTTTTAACTTCCTTAAGCACAAACATACATCAATCATAAATCATTTACTCAATTCTCCAACTCATTTATATTAAACCGTTATTAAACAATTTCAATAATCCATCATCATCCTCACAAATAACTATATTATCATCATCTAAATACCAATTTAACATATCTATAAACTTTAATCTTTCACTAACATCATTTTCACACCTTAACCAAACCAAATATAAACACGATCTATAGAAATCAACTCAAAGAAACAAACACTTACTTGAATATTTTGCCAAATCTTCAATCTCCACCTTCAATTCTCTTAAAGCCCTTAAGAATTTGGTGTGAAAATAAATTAAAATCACATCTCTCTCTCTCTCTCTCTCTCTCTCTCTCTCTCTCTCTCTCTCTCTCTCTCGTTCAAGAAGAAGAAGAAGAAAGGAAGAAAGAAAATCCTCTTTCTTTTTCCATACTTATCATATATATATATATAATAATAATATAATTAAATATTTTCTAAAATTCCTCCACCTCCACTTTGTCCATCCTTTGACTTTCTTGTCTTCTTTTTCTTTTATTGTTATTATTATTATTATTATTATTTAATTATATAAACTTACTTTTTCTACACCACTTTATACATTATGTATATGTGATGTATATGTTGGTATATGTATATCTCTTATATATTGCTTTTATATTTCCCATTTATTGTTCCAAATACCATATATACATATCATCCTTCATATACCTCTATCTCTTATAATATTTTCCTTACATATTTTACCAACATATCTTCTTACTACTACTACTCCAATGTACACCAAAAATCAGGTATTAAATTAATTCATTTCTCTGCTTTTGACTTTCATTAGTTTAACTTATATATATTTCCATAGATACAACATATACACTCTCTTCACTTCTTTTCTCTTTCCATTAAACATACACATTAAATCCAAATACCATAATAATTCCAAAACTTTTAGGGTATACTTTGGGATATTACACTAGCTGAGACCATGAAGAACCAACTAGCTGCAATTTTAGGAAACAATGCCGAAGCATCTGCTAGCACCAAGAAGACAATGGACAATGGGAAGGCTAAAATTGGTGAAGTAGCTTTTGATGATGATAAGGTGGTCATTGATGATGATAATTGGGCTTAATACTACCAAGATCCTCAAGACAAGAAGAAAGAACCGAAGATTATTGAAAGATCATCTATGGAGAAGACCAAAACCTCTAATGTTGAAAAGATGATTGTTGATTTAGAAAAGAAATTTTAGAAGAAATTGAAAACCGAAGAGATGTCCGAGATTGACAAATTGTTTGAGCTAGATGAAGAAGTTCCGTACAAGTTCATGATGCCATCTTTTACGAAGTACGATGGTACTGGAAATCCTCATCTTCATGTGAAGCAGTATATCACTACTATGCAGTCTACCCGAGCTACTAAGGCTCAAACTCTAAGGTACTTCATGCTCTCATTGGACCCTGTTATCCAAAATTGGTTCAACACCTTAAAGGAAAGTACTCAAAAAGATTGGGATCTGTTATACAAGGCTTTCATTCAGCAATATGGGTATAATGTCAAGATGGAAGTTACCTTAATGGAAGTTGAGTCCATTAGGCAAAGGCCAAATGAGAATTTTGTATACTATGTGAAGAGATGGAGAAACAAGGCCGCTTTGC
This sequence comes from Garcia nutans, assembly GCA_947685225.1. Classification (NCBI taxonomy): domain Eukaryota; kingdom Viridiplantae; phylum Streptophyta; class Magnoliopsida; order Malpighiales; family Euphorbiaceae; genus Garcia; species Garcia nutans. Next base: position 36,930,691 of record CANTUV010000013.1, read on the forward strand.
TTAAGAAAAGGCCCGATGAATCTGATCAAATAAGAATGATCATGAGAGGTGTCCTACCCAATCTCCGTGAAAGGATGTCTCACACCCTTATAAGGGATTTCAAAGATCTTCTCCAAGCTTGTCTACAAATTGAAGAGTGGAAAAGGGAGAAAAATCGCTTTTCAATAAGAAGAAATGAGAAAGGGAATTACCAGTCCTGAAATCAAAGCACGTAAAAAGAAGTTGATGTCAAGACAATTGGTCAAGCAAATAGAAGGTAGTTTTCAGATCTGGGGAAGCCTCTGTCTTGGGTCTTCAACAAGCTACAAAAGAAAGGACTATTACAGCCATTGACTCCTCGACCTTTGCCGAATCCTTTACCCCCAAAATTTAATACTAAAGCCTTTTGTGAGTTTCATCAAACACAAGGACATGAGAGAGACAAATGCTTGCGATTAAAAAATGAGATCCAAAATTTAATTGACAGTGGTAAGCTGCCTGAGCCTGATAAGACCAATACAAAAGACAATCCTTTGCCTAAGTTTGGAAGAGTACCTCCATCGGCAACCTTCATGGTGGGAAAAGGATTAAAAGAAGATTTTGTTTTATCATCCTTTCAAGATGGGGATATTGAAGATGTGAAGGAAAAGAAGCTTAAACTCAACGAACTTTCCTTAGCTTGAATGTTGCTTTTCAATTTTACTTGCTTTAATATTTAGTTAGAACAATTATGTTTTTCAAGTTTGTTTGAATAAATTACTTTCATCAAAATTTTGTTGGTCTTTATTCATTTTGGTACTCAACCAATGAGGAATCTAGCTTGATAATTCATGAATTAATATATTTATGCATCATGACTCGAATGACTTTACTAGATAAGGGAATTGCTCTATAGCATTGAGTTGTGTATGCTTACTTAGAGAGGGCTCCTGCATAATTACCTTTGTCTAGGTCCTAGTCAGTCTTAGAACATGCTTTGACAAACTTTCAAGGCAAAATTGAACTCTGCTTATTTAAGAGAGAAATGATCTAGGCATTGTTTGGTTAGCTAACAACTAGTATCCACCCATTAAATATCAATCTCTAGTTATCCCTTTGAGCCTTCATATAATTTTAGCTTTCTTTTCATTGGCTTAAAAACCCTAATAACTTACGCTGAGCTGGTATGATACTTTTGACAAGTTTTATGATCACTAAGATAAAGAGGTAAGAAGATGAAAGAAAGTAATGATTAGTCAAGATCATGAGGATAGTTGAAGTTCTCAAGACCGTAAAGATAGTTGAAGTTCTCAAGACCATAAGGATAGTTGATGTTCTCAAAACCATAAGGGTAGTTGAAGTTCCCTTAATATCTTTAATATATCAAGACAACATCAACATCAGAGTAACAAATGATTTATCCCTGTTAAAGATGATTTATGTTACTCCACTCATCCATTATTGGAAGCCCAAGTTGGTACAAACAAGACAACTCTGTTTGAGCTAGAACCAAAAAAAAAAAGAAGAAGAAAAAGGACAAAAGAAAAAAGAAAAAAGGACAAAAAGAAAAGAAAAGAGAAAATAAGAGTAAAACCTAAAAAAGCAGTTCAGAAAGCCAACTGAGTTCTCTTTTACCTAAGACAACAAAAGGCTTCCATTTGGTTTATAAGGACAAATTGACTTGAATTGGTCCAACCCAACCAAAGATTCAATCAAAATTAAAGGAAAAGGAGAAAGACCATTCAGTTCGTGAAAGTTCTGTACTTGACAGTCCTACAAGGAAGAAGGACAAAATGATAAAATGCTCAAAGAAAGGGAAGACTAAGGAAAATAAAGAGAAAGAAAAGGGAAGAGTAAGAAAAATTTAAAAAGAAAGAAAAGGGAGAAGAAGAAAATAAATGAATTTGGGTACCAAACTTTTTGCAAGGGCAAAGATTGTCCTAATCAAGATCCAGAATAATGCCAAAAAGATAAAAGGAATTTGGAGTCTAGCAAGATTGCTCCCAACTGTCTAAAGTTCCAACAAGAAATTTGTAGTGTGAGGGTTTGTCCATTGTGTCACATCAGCTCCTATCTCAAAATGGCCTTAATTTAACCCATGTCCCTCATAGACCCCATTTCAAGCATATCAAAGACCTGTTGATCTCTCTTGATAGGTAGAATCTATTAGTGGAGATAGTTTGAATAAGCATGCATATGAGATAGACAGTATTTAAACTCAAATGACCTATCTGAAGTGCAACAATTCTTACCTAAATAGAAATGATTCCCGAGTTTAGTACGGTAACTAGGGTTGTCATGTTATAGATATGTTAATTTGGAGAAATCAAGTCCTGAGGTATATTGATATTGATTTGGCAAAGCCAACATTTGATTTCAAAATTAAAATTCAAAAATTCAAAAAACAATTTAAAAAAATGTTTTGTCATGCAAAGCCTTCAAGTTAAGGGAAGTATGTTAAACCTCCAAAGGACACATTGGGCAAAGGAAATGATTATTGGCAAGGTCATGAAGAAGCTATCAGCTGACATGCTGAAACATAGTTCTAAATAGTTGAATCCTTAACTCTGCTACTTAGAGTCTCCACCACTCATGTTTTCAACATCTTGAAGATAAAAGCCACAAATGCCAAGCTTTCGATCATTCCAATGCAAGACTTGAACAAGCATCAAAAAGGAACCAATGAGAACACTTCTGCTGATCACCTCGGTCTGTGAGTCGATAGGGACGACTGTAAGTATTATTCATGCATATCATGCATACATGAGCATATCACATTACACTTTCTTGTCTTGTATTGTCTATTCCTTTTCAAAATGAACAGCAAATACCTTGTGAAGTAAAGAATCAAAAGAAGATATTGAATCAAGGGGGCATGGAAAGCCTATTTGCTTGTGGAAGCTTCGGTCATTTTACAAAGAGAAGAAATACGTGCTTGTGCAAAGAACTATACGACAAAAACATCATCAAAGCTTGCATGGAAAAAATCTTTGGTTTGAGCCTACACAGGGGGCAAAGTTTTTCCTTTTCAATTTTTTGAGTCTATATACCAAATATTTTCAAACTCACTTGCAAATATATTGCCACGCAGGGGGCAAAGAGAAGATATGAAGGCTAGCTAAAAAGATCGATTTTTTTTGTTCATGTTTAATTAATGAACAAGAAAAAGAATTCTCAAAAGAATAAAAAATCATCAAAAGAAAAAATTAGAATGAAAATGCAAAAGACAAAAGGTCAGTCCAGCTAAAAGGGTTGAAGCAAGGGTAAAGACCCGATTTTCAATGGATAAAGATCCATGTTTCGAGAGTAAAGACCCAATTTCCAATAGATAAAGATCCATGTTTCAAGGGTAAAGACCCGATTTCCAATGGATAAAGATCCATGTTTCAAGGGTAAAGACCCGATTTCCAATGGATAAAGATCCATGTTTCAAGGGTAAAGACCCAATTTTCAATGGATAAAGATCCATGTTTCAAGGGTAAATACCCGATTTCAAATGGATAAGATCCATATTTCAAAGGGTAAAGACCCAAAGTCCGAAGGATAAAGATCCTTGTTTCAATGGTAAAGACCCGATTTCAAATGGATAAAGATCCATATTTCAAGGGTAAAGACCCGATTTCCAATGGATAAAAGATCCATGTTTCATGGGTAAAGGCCCAATCTCCAATGGATAAAGATCCATATTCCTAGGTTAAAGACCTAATTTTTAATAGATAAAGATCTATTTTTGGTGGGTAAAGACCTACAATTCATAAAAATGGAACAACCAGTTATGCCAGAATTCTCAACTGATAAAAGGTCAGTCAAATCAAACCAATCTCGGGTCCAAGTACCCAAATTCAATCCAATCTAAGGTCCAAGTACCCAACCTCGGGTCCAAGTACCCAAATCAAATTCAATCTCGGGTCGAGGTACCTAGTCTCGGGTCCAAGTACCCAAAACAAATCAATCTCGGGTCTAAGTATCCAAATTCAATCCAATCTCGAGTCCAAGTACCCAAATCAAGTTCAGTCTTGGGTCCAAGTACTCAAAATAATTTTAAATCGCTATCTCAAAAATTAAGTCTTATTGTTTTTCACTCTCTTTCACTAAAGTTTCAGATCATTCAAGCAGAGGGCAAACTGTAGACGCTTAATTTTTGACCCATTCAAATCTAATAGTCTAAAATAATTTTTTTGAGGTATTTTATTTATTTTAATAATATTTTAATTACTAATATTATTTCATAGTTATTTTTAATAAAAATAAAAATATAAAAAATAAAAAATCGGACCATCGGCGAGCATCGTGCGGCAGCACTGCCGCGCGACTCAGCCAGATTCCACTAGCTATGAATTGGGACACCAATTTCGTAGCCAGATGCCACTGGCTACGAATTGGCCCGCTGCGCCCATTTTTGCCAGCTCAATTGCTTCCAGCACAGCCTACAGGCTTGACAACTCGCGCGCTGCCAATTTTTTTGTGTTATCTTAATTAAATAATTTTTGCTTTAGTATTTAATTTTTATTAATAATAAATAAAAATAGTAATAAAAAATAAAAAAATAAAAGAAAAAAAAGAAAGAAGAAGTCCGCTGCGCGAAATGGCCAGGGGCCATTTCCCCCGCAGGTTTTTCCTGCGCGCGAAATGGCCAAGCCATCTGCGGCAGCTTTTTCGCCAGTGTATTTTTTCCGCAGCAGTTTTTTTCGCCAGCGAAATTTTTTCGATGCAAAATTTTTCGAAACCTAATGCAATTAGATTTCAGTTTCCTTTTCTTAATGAATAATGTATAACGTAAGCAACTAGAATTAATCAAGAATTCTTGTATAAATAAGTACAATTACAACACAAAAAAGATCAATGAGAAATAAGGAAGAAATCGGATAGAAGCTTGGAATAAAATTGATCCGAAACTGAGTGGGAAAGGTAGTAAATCAATCCAATTTTTTGAGAGCAGAAAAACAATTCAGGCAATTCAAAGGCAGCAAAGCTTGTCTTTGATTTGGTTCATCCAAGAAGCAATTTTGGTGTAACCTACGAAAGAGGGTTTGAATTCTTAAATTCTTTTTTGTTTTTTCACAGTAGCTTAATTCAACTAGTTATTTCTTTTAATTCAAAAATCCCAGAACCTTAAATCCCCTTTTCTAAAGTTAAAAACCTTAATTCATTGCTTTGTTTTCCAAAAAGGCTTAAAATTGTTATTTTCACTTCTTCAAAATCTTAAAACCCTAATTGAACATGTTTTTCTTCAAAACCAAAATTTGATTCTGTTTCTTTCAACAAGCCCTAAAAATATCTTTTCTAATTATATAAACCTTGAATCGTTTGTTTACTTTCATAAAATTATCAATTGCTTTTTTCAAATTCTAAAAAACCTAAGCATTCACCGAAACCCTAATTCTAAAACACTAAACGCTAATGCAACTTCCAAACCTAAAACAGTGAACCCTAACCCCTTTAAAACCTTAAACCCTAATTTTTTTTAAACCCTAATCCTTTAAAACCATAAAATCATATAAACACAAATGTTTAATTTTACATAATTAATTCAATGAGTAACCATAAACCATAAATCTAAGTATTTTAAAGTGTTCAAACCCTAGTTTCATGATTTCACCATTCAAACACTAATTTGGTTAATCAAAGAACTTTATCAACCTTTTAAATCATAAAATTTTAATTTATTTTAATTCCTTTAAAAACTCACAGTAGCCTAAATTCCATAAATTCCAAAACCCTAAACACATGAAATAAAGAACCCTAAATGGAAACAGTAGCTATAATTTAGATTTTTATTTGCCTTATTCAATTCTATATTTGATTATGCTTTGATTTATTTTATATGCTTTAATTTATTGAAGTTCAATGCTTGGTTTTTTTTAATTTCTCATGGATGGATGTTTACTTTCTATTGATGTTTAATAATTTTGATGAATGATTTATTTATGATGAATGGTTGTTTACTTTTATCAATTTATTTAGATTTCCAAATGTTGTAAGAGGTATGTTTCCACTTGGTGGGTACCTCATTAGTTAAATATCATGTAATTTAAATTGCTTTTCTTTTTTAGAACCAATGTAAAGGGCATGTTTCTACCTTTCGGTGGGTGTCCTATTTAGGCATATGATGTAAGGACATGTTTCCATCTTCGGATGGGTGTCCATTTATTTGTTTTGCTTGGACCTTGCTTTGATTTTAATATATTGATGCTTTCTTTTAATTATTATGTGTAATATGGATAATATTATTATATTTAAGAATTTTATAATATTAAGACCTGTAAAGGAGGCCATTTCCAATGAACCAGGTGTTGTGGGGGTGCCGGGCCATTTCTCACCTTCCCCACACGTACCCAACTTTTTGAACCCATTATGGGGTTAGGGATTCCTTAGGAATCGAGTCATCCACCCCTTTCTTTTTTCCTGCCCGTCCGGGAGGTGACTCCATTTTCTCCGGACTTAGGTCTGTGTTCTCTAAGGCCCCAAGCCTAAACAGTGCCGAAGTCGCAAGAACCATTCCATTGGGAGTGGGGGCAAAAATCCCTGCTCACACATGGCCAAAAACATTGATTATTCTTCATCATTGTCATGCTGGACCAGCTAGTTGTCATATGGGAGCCAATATGACTGCTCAAAAAGTGATAAAATTAGGATTTTATTAGCCCACATTGTTTAGGGATAACTATGATTTTGTGAAATTTTGTGATCGTTGTCAGAGAACTAGAAATTTCTCCTCTCGTGATGAGATGCCACAAAATGGAATTCTAGTATGTGAAGTCTTTGATGTATGGGTGATCGATTTTATGGGACCATTTCCTAGTTCTTTTGGTAACAAATATATTCTTGTAGCTATAGACTATGTTTTCAAATGGCCTGAAGCCCAAGCTTTAGCAACGAATGATACCAGGGTAGTGATGAGGTTTTTGAAAAAGTTATTTTTAAGATTTGGTGTCACATCCCAAAGTTTAGGTAGTCGAGTATTAGGCAATAAGGACATAAATAAGTGGTCAAATAGAGGCTCGAGATAGTAAAAAACAAAATCAGTGTGCAAAGGAGGCCCGTGAAGTCGACGGGACCTAAAGGTAATTTTTCGAAAGGCCGAGGACCTAAGAGTAATTTTTCAAAAAGTTGTGTCGGTTCTTAATAGTGACCCTAACGGATGCCATAAATGTGTTCACGGGATTAATCGGGTCATAACCGTGGGTTTCAATTTTTCCCGAAAATGCACGGTTTAAAAGTTACAATCGATTAATCGCTGGAGGGTATTTTGGTATTTTCACACCCTAGACTATAAAATTACAGCACAAGAAAGTTGAGGGGGTCAAAATATGAATAAAAGGAAGCCTAATGGCTTGCCAAATAAATAGATAAAAGAAGAAGGCAAGTGGACCAATTAAAAGTGGCCATTTTTGCTATAAGGTGTACCAATTGGAAGTCAACATCTATACCAACATATTTTCACCACTTATGGCTGCCATTTGGATCAAAATAAGCTAAGGAAAGAAAATAAAAGCCCTCTCTTACATGGTGAACTCGTCCAAACCATAAGAGAAGGAAGAAGGAGGTGATTTTTCCAAAGTTTAAGGCTTTTGGTTGAAGATTTTGGTGACAAACAAGATTATAAGGTAAGAGAAACCTATCTCTAGTTTTAATTTCATGGATTAATGGTTAATTTAAGAGGTTTAAATTAGGTTTCATGTAGCTATATTTGGAGAAAATTCAGGAAATAATTATTTGAAGGATTTGATGAAAGAAATAATGGTGTTTAATTGTGAAAATAAGCTAGCAACCATTAGAAAAAACAGAAGATAAGACAATGTCTATACCTAGGGTTCTTATCTTTGTATATGTGACATGTTAAATTCATAGGAAATCAAGGAGATTAGAGAGGAAAGGAAGTGAAATAGACAAGAAGAGCAAGGAAAAGCAAGGTTTGGTACTTTAACTAATTGTTTGTTCATTTTCTTGAAATTTTTCTGTTTTAGAATTAGTGAAATGTTGTGACTTGTATGATTTTTAATTAAATATAGAAAAATAATCTTCAATTGAATTTTGGATATGTCTTTTATTCGTGAGTCTAGTATTTGAGAAAAATAATTTGGAACCACATTGATTGAATTTAAATTACGGAATTCACAAAATTTAGAACTGCTGCCAGGATGCAGGGCAACTGGAGCAGTTTGGTTGGGTGAACTACTTGACCAAGATTTTGTGTCCAGTTTGATCTGAAATTTTAAAGAAATGCTTTTAAGATGTAAAACTAAATTCTGTAAAAATTTTAGATTTTTTAGTAAAGTAGATTATTTTATACAATTTTTCAAAATAAGGATCAAGTTGAGTCCAAAACCTGAATTTACTATTCATATGGTCATTTTGCTAATATTCATTTGGTCATTTTACAAAAGTAATCCAATTGATTCCTTATGCATATAAATGAGCATAATATGTTATTAAAATGACAAAATATGATATTTCACGTTGAAATAATATAAGAAACATAAGTCGATAATTGTATAATGCATATTCCATTACACTACAAAAAAAACGCTATCTGCAACGGACAGAATCCATCGCAGATCCGTCGCAGATCAAGATTTGAGACTGATCTGCGACAGATATGATCCGTTAATAAAAAAGGCGTCACAATTTTCAATTTTGCGACGGGTCGTCACAGATTGCGACAGATTTGCAACCGCTCGGCGGTTGCAAATCTCGCGCTTAAATTTTCGGGGGTAAAGGGCAGCCGTCGCAGATTCTGTCGCAGATTCCATCGCAGATTTCTGTCGCAGATTTTGTCACAGATTTCCATCGCAAATTCGTTGCAGATTCCGTCGCAGATTGTCGTCACAGATTCCGTCGCAGATTGTCATCGCAGTATCTGTCGCAGATTCCGTCATAGATTTCAAATATCCGTCGCAGATTCGTAGCAAATCTGTAGTAAATTAATATTGATTTTTATTGGAACTATTTGTATTATCAATTAATTTTATGAGAACTTTATAAATACATTTGGAACATTTAAATAGAATCTAAAAAAACACTAATTACATTGATAAAAATAATTCTTTTATTAATCTTCAATAGAATAAAATATTTTACAATTTAACTATACAAGTGTTAAGAACACTACTATAAATAATCTATCTTGAAAATAACAATATAGATCTTCAATATTAAATTATAGTGCTGGGGCGTTCTCTCCTTATCACGTCTTTCAGATCCTGAACAACTTCAGACATTGGAGGCCTGAATTCTAGTTGAGTCTGCAAGACATACTTGAGGTTAAAAATGCGATTCTAAATAGATATGTAATGGAGTTCCTATCCTACATGAAATTTCTCGTTTTCAATACTCTACCAACAAATTAGTTTATGTTGAAGAAAACCCCGTTATTCAATATAGTACAAAGTCAAACTTGCTGAAAAAAAAAAAGAACAGACACACACACACACGCATGCAAAGCAAATGCTTGAATGCTGCAATTAGATTTTATGCAGAAATTTAGAAAGCTCATAAAATGGTAGAATGAATTTTCCATAAGACTCCTTAATATTAAAGATGAAGAAGAGCACTTTAGTAAGTAATATGTTATGTTTGCAATAGTCTTTGCTCCAAATTCAACAGGTACATAATACAGGGAACCCAAGTTTTAAAAAATAAATTGGGAAATTATACAACAAATCTTGGAGCCATAAAAAAATTAAAAGAAAAGATTAGGCACACTTGAAAGGAGAAAGATAAAAAAAATAATGTTAAAAATTGTTATGGTGCCATGAAATAGTTTCAAGACAGTGAAACTTGAATGTAACACTTACATCTTGGATAATGATGAAAACATCCTTTATGGCCAATGGTATGATACCAGGAGAATTTTGATCCCCCTGCACATGTTTTAAGAAATTAGTAAAAAACAATAAAGTTAAAATTAGTACATATATGAAGACTGCAGTTTAAGAACTAAAATAAGAAAAATTAACTAGAATGTAAATTTATACACAAGCATATATGCATGTCAAATGGTCAACAAGAACTGTGATAAGCTATACATGAGGGAACTGCTACCACCTGCTATATCACCAAAATCACCTTACTAATGAGAACATTAAAGATAACAAGATTCACTGCATATTAGCGCATCATATTCATTCATCTGTTAAAGATCGATGAAAAATATAGGGAAAGAACCAAAGCAGCGATCAAGGCAATTGGTTGACATGCAATACAGTTTAACACAATTAAAGTCTTCAGTTTCTTACAAAAGATCAGCAGTAAAACTCACCTTATTTGAAAATGTATATTTTATTAGCTTATGATGAAAAACTAAACTCCACTTAGCTTAAAATTTTAGCTCAACTTAAGTGTATTAAGTTGCTTGGATTAAGATATATAGAGCTACCAAGCAATCTAATAAAATACTTCAACAGTCAATATCATTCTTGAATGATGCAAATTCATATATGGCAATTTAATATGTGCTGCCATATGAAGCTTAATTAATCACTATAACTGGATCATTTAGATTATAAGTCCAAGCCAAATATAAAAATAAAGAAACTTGTAGCTAGAGAGACTAAACTTACATGCATAGTGTGTGTCTTTCCACTACTAGTAACACCATACGCAAAAACAGTTCCTGCATTGTAAAAAAGTTAATTCAATGCAGTACTAAATCAATCACCAGAGTCGCCGCAATTACTCCAATTAATCAAAGCCCATTGATTAAGTGAATCAGAAATTCTATATCATACCATTGATGCCTTCCATTGCAGTCTTGACTACTGGTTTAGCAGCAACATCATATACATCTTGAGAAGTAGTATGTGGTCCGAATACTTTATCTGCCAATGCGGATTCATTATCATTTAGACTTTCATTAATATGATATATTACTCAATTAATTGCCCCAAAAAAATTTAATTTATCACTAGAATGAACATAAAAATTTCACATAACAGGGCAAGATAGAAAGCAACCATTAGAAAATTCTAACCTGATAATAGGGCCACTGTATGAACTCTGTTTCAAAGCCCATTTTATGACCATCATTTTATCAGTGGAACCATCATTTTATCTATGATTAATTAGTAATCTTCATTTTGAATTGCCGAAGGCTCCTAGCAATCATGGGAAGAAGCATAAATATTCCCAGAAAAGTACTTGTTTGTGGTTGCAAATGCCGTATGATTAATTAGTACCTGAATGCAGACTTCTGCAACATCAGCTCTAGCGATGGCCCTTGTCTCTGTCTGAAGAAGTTCATCATCCTTCCCAACAAGTAATTCTCGGACACTGCCATCTTTGTCTTGCAGGCCTCCGGCTCTAACTCATCCAAAAAGGTCAGTGTCAATTAGCAATCTACATAAACGATTAAAATAACCAGAATGGCAAAGCAAATAACACGGGGAAATATATATTGGAGATTGAATAGAATTTTACCAAGTATTTGACCATATTTTGGATTTCAAATGAAAATGTAGGTGCATATTAAACAGGTTACTTGTCACAACTGAAAAGAAGGATGCATTTGGGAGATTATCACCCAAAGACATAACAAATGGATGCTGTGACCCTTCACATCCTATATTATATTATGAAGGGTGAAAGAAAGAGATAGGGGATTGTGTGAGAGAGGATTGTGTGGGTACTACAAAAGTAGTTCAAACACTTCCTTGTCAGAAGGAACAAATTTTTTGAAAATAAAATGCCATATTACATAAAATATTATTCTCCCCTCTGCTGATTTTATAGATATAAATTGTTCTCTACATTAAACTCCAATGGAGCAATTAGGTCCATAACATGGTACAAAATGAATTGTGACGCCAAAATGTGGAAATGGCATAGTTAATAAGGAAACAGTCATAAGTTTCAAAGTGTATACCTTATAATTGTGTATGGAATGCCACAGTCAGCCAGATACTGTTCAGCCTTTCTCGTCCATATCTGAAACAACATAGCAAAAATAAATTTAGCTCCTCAGTCTTACAAAGGAAAAGTAAATTACTAAAAGGAAGAACTCGAAGGAAAAAGAAGTCCTACTAACAAAATGAAAAGAAACTAGTTCTTACAAACAGAGGGCTGTGAAGCTACAATCAGAAGAAGTAATTTTAGAAGTTCAGTTAAAAAAGGATCACAAACCAGTATATTCCCATTTCCCAAGCTGTTCAAGGGATGGTTAGGATTTGTTCCACCCATAGACCCAACCAACACAATGTGCTTCACTCCTGCAGCCTTAGCTGTTCAAATGGATCAAATCTAATTCAGTAAAAAAATATATTTAAGAAATGAAAATTGAATCATTGAAACAAGGAAACGAGGAAATGGATTCTCACCAGCATCTATTTGATTTTTCTGACCAATCCAGTCAACCTGAGATAGAAAAATCTCGCATCAAACAACAAGAAACAGAAACAAATGAAGTAACAGGACCCAATACCAGGAAACTGTATGAGATTACCTGTTCAGGATATGCTCCATCTTCAATATATATTGGAGAGGATCTCAGAATACTCGCCATGGCCGAGAGAGATCCAACGGCTTCTCCGCCATTTTCTTCATCTGTTGAAGCCACCTCTCTCTCAACGCCTCCAGATCGTCGTCATCAAGGCGATCTAATGCAGCAATTTCTTCATCCAGTTTGTCCTCAACCGCCTTCGCTACTGTAAGTAGTTGCTTCTCTATGACCTGCCAAAAGAAAGATCGAATCAGAGAATTTGGAACGACAAAATTAATATTTGAGAGAGAGAGAGAGAGAGAGTTGTTGTTACCTCTTGAACTTTGGGGTTTTCCATGGTTGGAATTAGGAAAATCTTCTCTCTCTCCTTGTCTTGGCAGTTCAAATTTTGAAAGGAAATGAAAATGCAGTGCGAATTTTTTTTTTGAGCCTGAAAATGCAGTGAGATTTGACGAGGAGAAAATGCCGATGATGCACACGACGCCGTTTTCGAGTTGTGGATTTTAGATTTGAACTTGGGAAACAGTAAAACTAAAGATTTATAATTAAATGAGGAAATTTCAACATATAGTTATTGTTATTAATTTTTTATTTATACTTTTTTTCAATTTTACTTTTTAAAGTTTTTATTTTTAAAAATATTATTTTTTCTGTTTTTTTATACTTTCTATTTTCTACATTGATTTTTTTAATATTGAAAATTAATTGACCCATCCTCAAGCATCTCAATCATAATTATCAAAATAATATAAAATTATAATTTTTCTCAATCCATTACACTATTTTCTATAAAAAAATATATATATATATTTAAAATATTCCCTTTTAAATCATAGTACATTTCAAAATACTACTAAATTATATCAATATCAAAATACTACTAATTATTTATAATAGATTCTCCACCATCATAATACTACTAATTATTATTAATACTCATTCATTATTCTCATAAAAAACTAGTGAGATTATTACTACGGATTTGCAACCGATTTGCGACGGCTTCCTCAAAATTCCTTCACTGTCTTTATCCGTCGCAAAACCGTTGCAGATCCGTCGCAAATTTGCGACGACAATTTTCTGTTGCAGATTTTCGTCGCAAATGCCGAATATTTTTGTAGTGAAATTTGCGACGGCAATAGACGGTAGCAGATCTCCGTTGCAAATTGCTTTTTTTAGTGTTTTCTACAACCAATCTGCGACGGAAAAAAAATTTTGCGAAAAAATATACCCGGGTCTCTCTCGCGCCAAGTTTCCGCGCCAACTTTTGCGACGATTATTTGCAACGGACTGATTTTCATCGCAGATCTGCGACGGATTTGCAACGGATTTGTGACCAATTTCTCAAAATTCCTCTAACTCGTCCTTCCGTCACAAATCCGTCGCAGATCCGTAGCAAATTTGCGACGGAAACATGTCCGTCGCAGATTTTCGTCGCAAAATTCCGAATATTTTTATAGTGAAATTTGCGACGGCAATAGACGGTAGCAGATCTCCATTGCAAATTGCTTTTTTTAGTGTTTTCTACAACCAATCTGCGACGGAAAAAAAATTTTGCGAAAAAATATACCCGGGTCTCTCTCGCGCCAAGTTTTCGCGCCAACTTTTGCGACGATTATTTGCGACGGACTGATTTTCATCGCAGATCTGCGACGGATTTGCAATGGATTTGTGACCAATTTCTCAAAATTCCTCTAACTCGTCCTTCCGTCACAAATCCGTCGCAGATCCGTAGCAAATTTGCGACGGAAACATGTCCGTCGCAGATTTTCGTCGCAAAATTCCGAATATTTTTATAGTGAAATTTGCGACGGCAATAGACGATAGCAGATCTCCGTTGCAAATTGGTTTTTTTAGTGTTTTCTCTCTCGCGCCAAGTTTACGCGCCAACTTTTGCGACGATTATTTGCGACGGAATGATTTTCGTCGCAGATCTGCGACGGATTTGCAACGGATTTGCGACCAATTTCTCAAAATTCCTCTAACTTGTCCTTCCGTCGCAAATCCATCGCAGATCCATAGCAAATTTGCGACGGAAACATGTCCGTCGCAGATTTCCGTCGCAAATGCCGAATATTTTTGTAGTGTTAAGAAATGGCATGAAAATTTTGGCTCCACTGGGTATCTGGGATAGTACTAAGTAGGATAAGGGTATGATATATCATACTATATGCAGTGCTGCTTTAATATAGGACTTCGGTCTGAGTTATATAGGGTGACGACCTGAGCTATATAGGACTTCGGTCCGAGTTATATAGGGCAATCGCCCGAGTTATATAGGACTCTGGTCTGAGGGCTTCGGCCACAGATTCCACAGGGCTTGGTCCGCAATTTTTTTAGGGCCACAGCCACAGAATATATATACAGTTGTTTCAGTTAGTTCCTTACCATACGTTAGTCTACCAAATTACCTTGTGGAGCAAACTGATAAAATGATAATAACTGAATATATGACATGTATGGATTGTTTTTATTGTGATATTATTTTTCAATACGACTCGTTACTTTTAAAAGTGCATTATGCTTTTATTATTTATTTTCCGTAATTAGTTAAAGTACCCACTAAGCAATGCTTAGTGAGTTTAGTTTCTTCTAAACTCGTAGGCTATTAGCAAGGAGCAGTAGTGAGCAGAGAAGTCCTGCGATCTGTCGGTCATCAACAAACTTAGGTGGTGCTCAACATTTTGTATTTTGGTATTAGAAACTGGCATGTACTTACTTGAACAATACAAAGAGATAACTTGATGTAGCATATAAATCTAGTAATGTATAATAACTGTATGGTTTTAAATTGAGTTGGGTTGCGAATATAGAAGTGTGAATTCTTCTTGCAGGATTGTAGTTGAGGTTATAAGGGTGGATTATTGGGAGTGTGCTTGAGTTGAATTGTGAAACAAAATGTTTTTCAAAAATAAGAAAAATCAGTTTTGTCGACACTTGGGACCTAGAATTTTTAAGGGAGACTCCGTCAAAATTTTTAAAAAATTTTTATAAGGAACCTTAAGTAAGTTGACATAACTAGAGCTTGTATCCCTATGTAGCATTCCTCCTCGGCTTATTCATAAGTCAGGAAGGGGTGTTACAATTTGTGGTATCAGAGCATTGGTTTAGTCGATTCTGGGAGATAGGTAGTAAGTAAGTAACTATGTATGCCATGTAAGATAAAGTAAGGAGAAAGTTATATGATGAATAGGTAGATGTACATGCCAGATAGGAATTGATAATCGAGTTATATGTTGATGAATTAAGCAGATAGCTATTTATGTTAATGTAGGATGTCTCTAGATTCGTAGCAAGCTATGGAACGAAATGTAGAATCGTAAGCATCTGGGTCTGCAGATGCCGGGGAAGCTCATATATTAGGGTCAGCAGCAGCTAAAATACCCGATCCGGAGACTTATCTTAGGCAGATTGCAACAGCTTTTCAGCAAATGGCCGGAAGGAGCCCTGCTGCTGAGGGAGATAGGAAACCCCCGATCGAGAAGATAAGAAAGTATGGTGCAAAGGAATTTAAGGCTGGTCGTGAAGAGCGATCTGAGGAAGCAGAATATTGGTTAGATAGTATCATTAGAGTTCTTGACCAGTCCAATGCACTCCGGTGGAAAGAGTGGTTTGTGCTACCTCGCTCCTGACAGAGGAGGCATACATATGGTGGGATACCACACAGCAGCAGGTTCCACCAGAACAGCAAATTTGGGAATTCTTCAAGAGTGAGTTTAAAAAGAGGTATATCACTGATGCATATTTGACTGCAAGGCGCAATGAGTTCATTCATTTGAAACAAGGCAGAATGATGGTATCATAATATGAGAAGGAGTTTATGCGCCTTAGTAAGTATGGAAAGAAGTTAATAGAAACTGAAGCTGAGCGATGCGAGAAATTTTTAGAAGGACTTAATGATGAAATTAAGATACAGCTAGTGGCATTCGATAATACAGAGTTTTCAAAGTTGGTGGCTAAAGCATTGGATGTTGAAAAGGTGCAAGTAAATCTGAGGAATCGTCAACAGAGAATTCAACAGAAAAGAGAGCAAGCACAGAGTGCCCCAGGTAATCATCAGTCTGCTAGCAAGAGAGCTAAGGGTGAAGGATCCTATATGAGTGTAAAGCAGAATTTAAGATAATCTAAAGGACCTAATTTTCAAGCTACTTCAGTAGCCAGCACGGGAGAAATAAGCAGAGGATCAAGTAAAGGTTCTAGAAGGACTGAATATACACCATACCCCTCGTGTGAGCATTGTGGACGAAAGCATAGGGGAGAATGTTGGTTAGTTACTGGAGCTTGTATACTTTGTGGTGCCACTGATCACCTTAAGAAGGATTGTCCTAGAAATGTGGCAGAGATTTCAATAGTTCCTGAAAGAACACAAGTAGCAAGTAGCAGCGGTAAAGGTCGAGAAAGAGGAAGAGGCAGAGAAAATGGTAGTAATCAAATAGGAACAAGATCGGAGACAGTAGATCGCCCTGAATCGAGAGTGCCAGCCAGGATATATTACATTAGGGCATAAGAGAATAAAGCAGAAGAAGGAAATGAAGGTACGTAAGTTTAAAATCAGTTTCTTGAGTACATATGTGTGTATATGTGATGATTATTAGTTATATTGATGATGTGTAATTACATGTAAGAATCATGCATGAATAAGTAAGTTTCGAGGCGAAACTTAAATTAAGGGAGGTAGAACTGTCACATCCCAAAGTTTAGGTAGTCGAGTATTAGGTGAGAAGGACATAAATAAGTGGTCAAATAGAGGCTCGAGATAGTCAAAAACAAAATCAGTGTGCAAAGGAGGCCCGTGAAGTCGACGGGACATAAAGGTAATTTTTTAAAAGACCGAGGACCTAAGAGTAATTTTCCAAAAAGTTGTGTCGGTTCTTAATAGTGACCCTAACGGATGCCATAAATGTGTTCGGGGGATTAATCGGATCATAAGCGTGGGTTTCTATTGTCCCAAGATGGCAACCAAGAGGGGGGGGTGAATTGGTTTCCTCAAGAAATAATGACAATTAAAAACTCAACAAACTAGAAATGCGGAATAGAGAGTTGGTTGAGTAATGAAAGAAAGAAAGAACACACAAGATTTATAGTGGTTCGGATTTTACTTCAATCCTACATCCACTTCCTTAATAACTTGTTAAGGCTCCACTAATCTTTGAAGTTTTTACAAGCTCACTTCCAACTTTGGTGTTTTCACAAGTTCACACCTAACTTCACAAGTGTTTTTCTAAGGCTTACACTCAAGAACCTTTAAAGGAGTTTTTAAGGCTCACTCTCACAACCCAAACAAGAGTTTTACAAGGATTACTCTCACAACCCAAGTGTTTTTCCAAGCTCACACTCAAACTTATACAATGGTGTTTTCAATGCTTACACCTAACATTCATTACAATTCAAATGTAAGTTTAAGTAAAAAAAAGTTTGTTTCTTGGCTATGAAATTATTTTTCTTGCTTCACTTCTTCTTTTCTTATAGAAGCACTGTATTTATAGCCAATGTAGTCTTACTAGCCGTTATTGATAGTAAGAATAAAGTCTTGGCAGTTTAGACCTTCTTTATTAAACTTGTCCGAAGCATTTCGCGGTCATCCTTCATATAAGGATGGTCGCGCTATTGTCACACGCGGTCATCCTTGAACAAGGCACGGTCGCTGAATTTAAAGAAGCTTCAACGGTCAAATTTGAGTGCTCTGCAGCAGGAATCTTGCCCATGCTGTGGTTGTCGGGACGGTCGCGCATCACAAAGGTGCGGTCGCCCTTTTTGAATGTTGAAGTGGGTTTTTAACGGTTATGTCACGTGTCATTCTCTGACAGGGCAGAAGAGATGTCCGCCAAAATTTGAATGTCGCGGTCGCCCTAGGTGAAATCTCGCGGTCAAAGTGAGATACTCGCGTCGAACTTCTGGACGCAACTGAGGACGCGAACACTACTATCTCTTTAAACAAATTCTTCTTGAATTGGTAGAGCGGTCACGAATATAAATGGGCGGTCGCTAAAGTGATAAGCGAGGCTGTATCATTCGCCGTTCTAGTCACCGCGAACCTTACTGTGATTAGAATGATTTGAGTTGCTTGGGTAGCGGTCGTTACTGAGGTCGGGTTTCTGACCGCAAAACCTACTGTTATAAGGTTTCATCCTTTAATTGAATGGTGCGGTCGTATTCATGTTTGGTGCTACCTCTATAAGTGTTCTTTTCAGCTTTATTTTAAGCAACCTAAGCCTGCAATAAGATTCTCCAAACACATGTTAAATGGATCATTCAATTTGAATTGTCAGGGATCAAAATTGAGATCATTTGTCTAACAATCTCCCCCATTTTGACTTTGACATTTCAAATGGAATGATAAAAAAATAAATAAGTCTAAAATGCTCCCCCTTAACATATGCATGAACTATGGTTAATTATATCTTGGTGCATTGAATCCCAATCATTCAAACAATCATTCCAAGTTTCAAGTTGTTTACTATTTTCTCCCCCATTGTCATAGGCAAAATGCTTAACATAAAGCAAGAAGTAAACATATCAAGCTACAAATAGAGGAAAGTAAACATCTTGTTTATTAAAAGATAAAGGAAAGTTAACATATTAAGCAACAAATACATAGAAAACATATCAAGACATAACATAAAATGAAAATGCAAACTATAGAGACTAAACATCTTAAAAAAAAAAGTAAACTATTCAGAATCATCATCCTCATCTATCTCTTCTTCTACTAAAGGAGCTTTTCCTTTATCAAGAGGAGCAACAGAGGTAGAGCTAGTGCTAATGGACTCTCCTTCTTCAGGAAGGCTTTGTGTATGATCACTTATATCCCAATCTTCAAGATTGCATTGAGGCAAGTCCAGTTTGCCTTGCATATCATAGAGATCATGGTGCATGTGAGATATAAGGTCAATTCTCTTGTTCAAGTGATGGAATCTCTTGGAGACACTTTTCTTGAATCTAGAGAGTTTCCTGGAGAGAGATTTGATAGCATTGAGGATGAGTTGTGTAGAGGATGAGGTAGTTTCTTGAGTAGCTTTGGATGAAGCAGCTTTTGGAGGTAATTCCACAGCAACTTCCAGAGAGTCTCCCTCTTCCTCAATTGTGTACCTTGGCCTTTTCTTTTGTCTATCCATAACTCCTTTTTTGCCAAAATAATACACATATGTACCTTCAATCTTCCTTACAAATCCAGCATGTTCTAAATAGTCAATAGTGATAGCACTAGAGGCAAGATTGAAAGGGTTTCTCAATGTAGCTAAGTTCAGATCATTTAGAAGGTTTAGGTGCCTAGCTATTTGAGTTATTTGTGAGGATAGGAAGAAAGTTCCAGTTCTTGTAACTGCATGATGATAGAGGGTGTCAATCAAGAACTTGGTTGTGTTCATTTGGATGTTGTGGGTGAAAGCATATAAAAATATGAGGTCTCTTTTTGTTACCTTCTCATTCCCATCAGCTCTTTGATGGATGGTGTAGGTGATAATCCTATGAAGCATCCAATGGGTGAGGGATTTGATGTGTCTGGCTTTTGATTCTTTTTCAAAAGAAGTTTCCACAGAAATTTCTTGCTAGAATGCAGAGAGAGTTTGGTTTGAAAAGGTTTGATCGTTGTCGGAGGTTATACCATCAGCAGGAAAGTTCCAAATATTGCCAAAGTCTTCTAGGTTTAAGGCTTGGTATTGATCAAACAGCTTAAACCTAACCCCATACCATCCCAGTGCAGAGTTAGCACTCTTCTCTATTTCGAAAGACATAAGGAATTCCTTGCTTAAACTGGAATAACTTGCCTCTTCTGGAAATACAAATTTTCTCCATCCAAGGACATCTAGTAATCTTTCAATCTCGTCCTTGATATTCAAGGCTAAGAGCATCCCACCAAAAGGAGATTTGGTTCCCTCAACCTTCTTTCTCTTTAGCATGGCATACCTCACATCTTCCTCAGAGGTTTGGTGGTGAGGTTTGTGAATTTTCTCACCTCTTCTTGACTGTGGAGGAGATGGAGGATCATTTGTTGGTTCTCTTATTGTGATTGCTGAAGATCTCTTTGCTTTTCCTTTTATTTTGGAGGTTGTCTTCTTTTTGGGAGCCATTAGGATAGAAAGAAAGAGAAGAAAACTGGAAAACAGAGGGTGATTTGAGAAGCAGATGATTTTGAGAGGATTATCGAGATTCAGAGGGAAGTTTATATGTTGTAAGGAGCAAAATATCTAAGAAACTGATGTATCACACTCTTAAATAGAGGAAATTAAGAAAATAGCCTTTTATGACTGTTAAAAGTTAAGAGTTGCGACCTGTCACACAGCCAACGGTTACAAAATTTTGAGCAGAGTGTATAGAGTGCGGTCGCAGATTCAAAAGGGTGCGATCGTGAAATTTGGTCTAGTGACCATTAGCAAGATCAGTACGCTGGCGGGTGAAGAAACTATCTGTAACGGTCGAAACTGATCAAATTATTGCGTCCGCGCACAAATTTTCTCGACCGCGCACAGAGTTTTTTATTTGAATGAATCTGTGAGACGAGATAGCGAACGCTAAGGATACTGGAGCGAACGCGACTGACTTAGAAATGAAAGAGTCAAGGAAAGATATAGGAATTTTCTAATGTTTAGGCAAAAAAATATATATATGCACATAGAAACTTCATTGATAGGCAAATTTTTTTTTTTTTAATTCAAAGTGATTCCATCAATCATTCCTAAATTAAGTTTAATGAAGTTAAGTCTATCTTCATTCAAGGGTTTTGTAAAGATATCAGCAAGTTGATTTTGTGTATCTATAAATTCTAGGATTATATTCTGATTTTGTACATTTTCTCTCAAGAAATGTTGTCTAATATCTATATGTTTGGATCTAGAGTGTTGGATAGGATTTTTAGACAAATTGATAGCACTAGTGTTGTCACATTTAATGAAGATATTGTTAAATACATTACCATAGTCAAGCAATTGTTGTTTCATCCATACTGCAACATATTCGGCTTCCGTTGTGGATAAAGCAACCGATGCTTGTTTCTTACTATGCCAAGAAACTAAACAGTTACCAAGAAAGTGACATGCTCCTGTAGTGCTTTTCCTATCTAAGATACTACCAGCATAATCTGCATCTGAAAAGCCTATGATATGAAATGATGTGTTTTTAGGATACCAAAGTCCTAAATGCATTGTACCACTCAAATATTTCAAAATTCTCTTAGTGGCATTCAAGTGTGATTCTTTAGGACAAGTTTGAAATCTAGCACAAAGACATACACTATACATTATATTAGGTCTAGAAGCAGTTAACTAAAGTAGTGATCCGATGATACCTTAATATTTCTTCTCATCTGCTGCATTACCATTTTCATCTTTACCTAATTTTAAGGATGTGCTCATAGGAGTTTTGCTAGTTTTGCAGCCATCCATTCCAAATTTCTTGATGAGTTCTTTTGTATATTTGGATTGGTTGATGAAGATCCCATCTTCACATTGCTTGACTTGCGGTCCAAGGAAGAACTTGAGTTTACCCATCATGCTCATTTCAAATTCCCTAGTCATACAAGTAGCAAATTCTTTGCACAAGGCTTCATTAATAGCTCCAAATATTATGTCACCCACATAAACTTGTACAATCAAAATGTTATGCTTGTCCTTTTTAACAAAGAGAGTTGTGTCTACTTTTCCTTTTGCAAAACCATTTTCAAGTAAATATGCACTAAGTTTATCATACCAAGCTCTTGGTGCTTGTTTTAATCCATATAAAGCTTTGGTAAGTTTGAAAACATGATAAGGAAATTTGTAGTTTTCAAAACCAGGAGGTTGTTCAACATAAACTTCTTCGCTTATAAGTCCATTTAGAAATGCACTTTTAACATCCATTTGAAAGAGTTTAAAGTTCATGTGACATGCAAAAGCAAGTAATATTCTAATAGCTTCTAATCTGGCTACAGTGGCAAAAGTTTCATCATAGTCAATACCTTCCTCTTGATTATAGCCTTTGGCTACTAATCTTGCTTTATTTCTAACAATGTGACCGTTTTCATCAAGCTTATTCCTATAGACCCATTTGCATCCTATTATAGAATGATCTGTAGGTCTAGGAGTAAGTTGCCAGACATTATTTCTTTCAAATTGATTAAGTTCATCTTGCATTGCAGTTATCCAATTTTCATCATTTAAAGCCTCCTCAACATTCTTTGGCTCAATTTGAGGAACAAAAGAAAAATTAACATCTATATGATTAATTTTAGATCTAGTAATTACTCCCTTAGATGTTTCTCCAATGATGAGCTCCTTAGGATGGTCTTTCTTGTATTGCCAATCCTTAGGTAGATCTTGAGTCTTTTCTTCAAGTTCATACTGATTGATCTTTGGAGCATCAATAGATTCAAGAGGTTCAAGAGTACCTGCAGGGTCATTGAAAGTAATACCTTTCTTTTGATCATGATTAGATGATTCATCAAATGCAACATGCATTGTTTCTTCTATAACTAGAGTTTTCATGTTAAATACCCTGTATGCTTTGCTATGTGATGAATATCCTAGGAATATGCCTTCATCTGATTTGGATGATAATTTTCCAAAATTATCCTTGGTATTCAATATGAAGCATTTGCATCCGAATACTCTAAAATATCCAATTCTGGGTATTCTTCCATTCCATAGCTCATAAGAAGTTTTATTAGTTAAATGCCTTTTGTAAACACGATTTGCAATGTAACAAGCTGTATTAGCAGCTTCTGCCCAAAAATAAGATGGTAAATCATATTCATTGAGCATTGTCCTAGCCATTTCAATTAAAGTTATATTTTTCCTTTCAACTACACCATTTTTCTGTGGAGTTCTAGGAGCAGAAAAATTATGTGAAATGCCAAGTTCATTGCAAAAACCTTCAAAATTTTCATTCTCAAATTCTTTGCCATGATCACTTCTAATAGATGTGATCACATATCCTTTTTCATTTTGAACTCTTTTCGCAAACGTTTTGAAGTAATTAAAGGCTTCATTCTTTTGAGCTAAGAAATTAACCCATATGAATCTAGAGTAATCATCAACAAGAACAAATGCATATGATTTGCCTCCTAAGCTTGTAACTCTATTTGGTCCAAACAAATCTAAATGAATGAGCTCTAAAGGTCTAGAGGTGCTTATAACACTCTTTGATTTAAATGAGCTTTTATGTTGCTTACCATGTTGACAAGGTTCACAAATCCTGTCTTTATCATATTTTATCTTAGGTAAGCCATCAACTAAGTTTTCATTACAGATATATTTTAATTGATCCATACCAGCATGTCCTAGTCTTCTATGCCATAACCATGCATCATTATTAGTGGACATTAAACATTTAAATGTATGATTTGAATGTATGTTGATATTATAAGTGTTGTTTGTTCTAGTACCCTTAAATGTGATAATATCATTTGAATTTGTGATCTTGCATTCCTTGGAATCAAAATTGACAAAGTATGCTTTATCACAAAGTTGACTAACACTTAGCAAGTTATGTTTCAAACCATCAACAAGCCATACATCTTCTATTAAATCCTTACCAATATAACCAATGGAGCCAACACCAAGAATTTTACCTTTAGCATTGTTTCCAAAAGTTACATTACCTCCATGTTTATAGGTAATACTTGTAAAGAGCTTTGCATTCCCAGTCATATGCCTTGAGCATCCACTATCTACAAGCCATGTGCATTCGTTGATAGTAGATTTTAGGCATACCTGCAAGGCAATAGTGATCATCTTCTTTTAGGTACCCACATGAAGTTGGGTCCTTGATTGTTAGTAGTAAAAGTGCCTTCTAACTTGAGATGAGCCTTTCTTATATAACAAGAAAAATTTTTGTGTCCAAATTTCATGCAATATGTGCATTGCCATGGCATTCTATACTTCTACATTTTTCTTTTTGTATTTAACGTATTATGCATGCAGCTACAAGTATGTGATTTCTGTTGTGCAAGTTTAGTGTACAAAAATGCATAATTATTTTTGGCTTTATTTCCTAGTGAACCATAAGAAGTTCTTTTGGTACTTTTAGACTTGGTGCAATCATCTTTGATATGAACATCAGAGATTTCAATTGTAGATGCTTTTACAAATGTTGGTTTGCTTGGTGCAATGTTGGTTGAGCCATTCAATCCTAATCCATATTTTAAGGAAGGTGATCTTTGGTTATTAATTAATGTTTTTAATGATTCCTTTCCTTTATGAAATCTGGAAATTGATTCTTTTAGTTCTTTTAGTTCATGCTTCAATGTTTCATTTTCTTTAATCACTTTTTCTAAGTCATGTGAGTTTTTATTTAACTCTCTTATCGTATTCATCAAGTGTTCATTTGAGGTTTTCAATTCTAAGGTAGAGTTCTTTAAGCATATAAAATCCTTTTCTAACTTAGAGTTTTTCTCTTTATAGAGCATCATTTTAGAAAAATATTTTTCTATTTTAAATTTCATGTGCTCAATCAAATCACTATCATCTATATCATTTATATCATTATGTGCTACTAGATCAAAGGATTGAGTACTTGCCTCATTGGAGTCATCTTCAATAGCCATGAGACACAGATTTGCAATTCCTTCTTCTTCTTCTACACTTTAAGAAGAGTCATCCCATGTGGCTTTGAGAGACTTTTTCTTTTCTTTATCCCATTTCTTTTTGTTCTTTAATTTGAAGCAATCCGATTTAATGTGACCAGTTTTTCCACATTCATAGCATTTTACCTCATTTTTCTTTTCTTTATCTTTGAAGGAGAATTGTGGAAGTGTACCTTTGTTTGCTTGCAATCTTTTCTTCCTTTTCCATTCATTGATTCTTTTTGAGAACATTGCCATTTCATCTTCATCATCAGTACCTTCATTGCTTGAGCTCTCAACTTCTTTAATTGCTTTGAGTGCAATTGGTTTTCTCTTTTCTTTTTCACCTTGATCTTCTTCTTTCTCACTGTGTAGCTCAAATGTGAGTAGTTTACCAATTAGCTCATCTGTTCTTAATGTGCTGAGATCATGAGCTTCTTCTATGGATGATACTTTTGATTCAAAGTTTTTTCTAGCTCTTAGGGCTCTCAAGATTTTACTGTTTACATCACCTTGATCATATACCTTGCCATACTTCTTTAGTTCATTGACAATAGCAAGCAAGCGATTGGTCATGTCGGTGACATTTTCATTTGATTTCATCTTGAATAGCTCATACTCATGGACATGCATTTGTTTCTTGGTAAATCTCACTTGAGTCATACCTTCATGGTAATTTTTGAGTGTTTTCCAAATGCAATGTGCACAAGTTAAATGTTGAACTCTTCCACCTTCTTCTCTTGAAATGGAATTCATCAAGATGGAAGCGGCTCTATTGTTCTTGAATCGATCTTTGACATTGCTAGTTGACCATTGTGCTTTGGGAAGTGGAACTTGAATATCGTCAGCTTCATAAGTGGGAGGTTTCCACTCACTTTCCACGAAATCCCATAGTTCAATCCCTTCACTGTCTAGAAACAAATACAATTTGTGTTTCCAGTATGAATAATCAGTTCCATCAAAGTAGGGTCTAAGAATAGTGTTAAGATTTCCATGAGAGTTTGATGAAGAAGAAGTTGCCATAGTGGATCAAATTTCACAATTAAGTTTAAGAAATCTCAGGCTTTGATACCAATTGTTGTCCCAAGATGGCAACCAAGAGGGGGGGGGGTGAATTGGTTTCCTCAAGAAATAATGACAATTAAAAACTCAACAAACTAGAAATACGGAATAGAGAGTTGGTTGAGTAATGAAAGAAAGAAAGAACACACAAGATTTATAGTGGTTCGGATTTTACTTCAATCCTACATCCACTTCCTTAACAACTTGTTAAGGTTCCACTAATCTTTGAAGTTTTTACAAGCTCACTTCCAACTTTGGTGTTTTCACAAGTTCACACCTAACTTCACAAGTGTTTTTCTAAGGCTTACACTCAAGAACCTTTAAAGGAGTTTTTAAGGCTCACTCTCACAACCCAAACAAGAGTTTTACAAGGATTACTATCACAACCCAAGTGTTTTTCCAAGCTCACACTCAAACTTATACAATGGTGTTTTCAATGCTTACACCTAACATTCATTACAATTCAAATGTAAGTTTAAGTAAAAGAAAGTTTGTTTCTTGGCTATGAAATTCTTTTTCTTGCTTCACTTCTTCTTTTCTTATAGAAGCACTGTATTTATAGCCAATGTGGTCTTACTAGCCATTATTGATACTAAGAATAAAGTCTTGGCAGTTTAGGCCTTCTTTATTAAACTTGTCCGAAGCATTTCGCGGTCGTCCTTCATATAAGGATGGTCGTGCTATTGTCACACGCGGTCGTCCTTGAACAAGGCACGGTCGCTAAATTTAAAGAAGCTTCAAAGGTCGAATTTGAGTGCTCTGCAGCAGGAATCTTGACTATGCTGTGGTTGTCGGGACAGTCGCGCATCACAAAGGTGCGGTCGCCTTTTTTGAATGTTGAAGTGGGTTTTTAACGGTCATGTCACGTGTCATTCTCTAACAGGGTAGAAGAGATATCCGACAAAATTTGAATGTCGCGGTCGCCCTAGGTGACATCTCGCAGTCAAAGTGAGATACTCGTGTTGAACTTCTGGACGCACCTGAGGACGCGAACACTACTGTCTCTTTAAGCAAATTCTTCTTGAATTGGTAGAGCGGTCGCGAATATGAATGGGCGATCGCTAAAGTGATAAGCGAGGCCGTATCATTCGCCGTTCTTATCACCGCGAACCTTACTGTGATTAGAATGATTTGAGTTGCTTGGGTAGCGGTCGTTACTGAGGTCGGGTTTCTGACCGCGAAACCTACTGTGATAAGGTTTCATCCTTTAATTGAATGGTGCGGTCGTATTCATGTTTGGTGCGACCGCTATAAGTGTTATGTTCAGCTTTATTTTAAGCAACCTAAGCTTGCAACAAGATTCTCCAAACACATGTTAAATGTATCATTCAATTTGTATTGTCAGGGATCAAAATTGAGATCATTTGTCTAACAATTTCAATTTTTCCCGAAAAAGCACGGTTTAAAAGTTACAATCGATTAATCGCTGGAGGGTATTTTGGTATTTTCACACCCTAGACTATAAAATTGCAGCACAAGAAAGTTGAGGGGGTCAAAATATGAATAAAAGGAAGCCTAATGGCTTGCCAAATATATAGATAAAAGAAGAAGGCAAGTGGACCAATTAAAAGTGGCCATTTTTGCTATAAGGTGTACCAATTGGAAGTCAACATCTATACCAACATATTTTCACCACTTATGGCTGCCATTTGGATCAAAATAAGCTAAGGAAAGAAAATAAAAGCCCTCTCTTACATGGTGAACTCGTCCAAACCATAAGAGAAGGAAGAAGGAGGTGATTTTTCCAAAGTTTAAGGCTTTTGGTTGAAGATTTTGGTGACAAACAAGATAATAAGGTAAGAGAAACCTATCTCTACTTTTAATTTCATGGATTAATGGTTAATTTAAGAGATTGAAATTAGGGTTCATGTAGCTAGATTTGGAGAAAATTCAAGAAATAATTATTTGAAGGATTTGATGAAAGAAATAATGGTGTTTAATTGTGAAAATAAGCTAGCAACCATTAGAAAAATCATAAGATAAGACTATGTCTATACCTAGGGTTCTTACCTTTGTATATGTGACATGTTAAATTCATAGGAAATCAAGGAGATTAGAGAGGAAAGGAAGTGAAATAGACAAGAAGAGCAAGGAAAAGCAAGGTTTGGTACTTTAACTAATTGTTTGTTCATTTTCTTGAAATTTTTATGTTTTAGAATTAGTGAAATGCTGTGACTTGTATGATTTTTAATTAAATATAGAAAATTAATCTTCAATTGAATTTTGGATATGTTGTTTTTTAGTGAGTTTAGTATTTGAGAAAAATAATTTGGAACCACATTGATTGAATTTATATTACGGAATTCACAAAATTTAGAACTGCTACCAGGATGCAGGGCAACTGGAGCAGTTTGGTTGGGTGAACTACTTGACCAAGATTTTGTGTCCAGTTTGATCTGAAATTTTAAAGGAATGATTTTAAGATGTAAAAATTCTGTAAAAATTTTAGAGTTTTTAGTCAAGTAGATTATTTTATACAATTTTTCAAAATAAGGATCAAGTTGAGTCCAAAACCAGAATTTACTATTCATATGGTCATTTTGCTAATATTCATTTGGTCATTTTACAAAAGTAATCCAATTGATTCCTTATGCATATAAATGAGCATAATATGTTATTAAAATGACAAAATATGATATTTCACGTTGAAATAATATAAGAAACATAAGTCGATAATTGTATAATGCATATTCGATTAAGAAACGGCATGAAAATTTTGGCTCCACCGGGTATCTAGGATAGTACTGAGTAGGGTAAGGGTATGAAATATCATACTATATGCAGTGCTGCTTTAATATAGGACTTTGGTCTGAGTTATATAGGGTGATGACCCGAGCTATATAGGACTTCTGTCCGAGTTATATAGGGCAATCGCCCGAGTTATATAGGACTCCGGTCCGAGGGCTTCGGCCACAGATTCCACAGGGCTTGGTCCGTAATTTTTTTAGGGCCACAGCCACATAATATATATACAGTTGTTTCAGTTAGTTCCTTACCATACGTTAGACTACCAAATTACCTTGTGGAGCAAACTGATAAAATGATAATAACTGAATATATGACATGTATGGATTGTTTTTATTGTGATATTATTTTTCAATACGACTCATTGCTTTTAAAAGTGCATTATGCTTTTATTATTTATTTTCCGTAATTAGTTAAAGTACCCAGTAAGCAATGCTTAGCGAGTTTAGTTTCTTCTAAACTCGTAGGCTATTAGCAAGGAGCAGTAGTGAGCAGAGAAGTCCTGCGATCTGTCGGTCATCAACAAACTTAGGTGGTGCTCAACATTTTGTATTTTGGTATTAGAAACTGGCATGTACTTACTTGAACAATACAAAGAGATAACTTGATGTAGCATATAAATCTAGTAATGTATAATAACTGTATGGTTTTAAATTGAGTTGGGTTGCGAATATAGAAGTGTGAATTCTTCTTGCAGGATTGTAGTTGAGGTTATAAGGGTGGATTATTGGGAGTGTGCTTGAGTTGAATTGTGAAATAAAATATTTTTCAAAAATAAGAAAAATCAGTTTTGTCGACACTTGGGACCTAGAATTTTTAAGGAAGACTCCGTCAAAATTTTTGGAAAATTTTTATAAGGAACCTTAAGTAAGCTGACATAACCAGAGCTTGTATCCCGATGTAGCATTCCTCCTCAGCTTATTTATAGGTCGGGAAGGGGTGTTACATTTGGTAGACCAAAAGCAATCATAAGTGATAGGGGTACTCACTTTTGTAACACTTAGCTTGAGAAAGTTTTCAAAAGGCTAGGTGTTACAAATAGTATAACACCCTTATACCTTATATACGTACAAAAATGTCACAGACGGATTTACAAATTTTTTTTTTACATTCCAATTTAAAATTTCAAATTCTAAATATTTAAAAATTAAATAGAATATAAATATTATTTACATGTTACAAGAACCCAAAATAAATAATATATATATAAATCTTTAGGAAAAATTTGCCAGAGTTTTGTCTGTATTTTGGATATCCCAAAATTTAGCAATTACTCAACCTGCAAAAAGAAAACACTCCCAATAATTTCCAATCACCCTCTCAACCATACTTCTCAAATTCACCAATTTTCTCAAACATTTATACATATAGATATATATAATTTAAAACACTTACTCTCCCATTTCAAATACATTGACCCAAACATTCTTTATAATATACAATACGTAAAATTCAAAACAAAATATATTATGCATAAAACTCAAAATGTACAATAACATAAAAATATATACATGTTGCTGGCAGTGTTTCTGATCTCGATAGCAACTCTACAAGCTCAACTATACAATCGCGCTAAGCCAAAGCCTAGTGGTACAAACTTTGATAATAACAATATAACTCAATGCAATACCAAATGCACAATGCATATAGATGTCACATGAATCCACTTTCTTATATATTTTTTTAAATAATTCATAAGCACAACTCATAATATTATATTACTCAATTGTATCACAATTCATAATTCACAGTAAAACAAAAACAAGCATGGGCCCAAAAAGGATCTAATATACTATTCAAATTTCAGAGTTACTACTTTGGTCCATAATGACACAATGTGTCAAGCCCCGTAGGCAATATATATATATATCCATAGATAATGTAACAGCCCCAGTCTCTTGGACCTCAACCCGGCTAGACCCTTAGGCCCCAGTATCTTGGTCCTCAACCCGGCTAGACTGCTACAGTTTTTGAGGCTTGCGACCTAGTCTTTTCACCCCAAAAATATCATATTTATCAGCTGGCCTGGCTTACGACCCAGTCTTTTCACCATTCCAGCGTATAGCCCGTAGGCAATCATAGGCATGCCGCCAAACCCAGAACTCTGAAAATTGAATAGCACACTAGGCACACAATTTATTCATATTTCTCATTATTAATCTCTTTCTCATTTTTACATATTCAATCTAGGCACATTGCCTTATTTTCACATTTTTTTTTCTCATATTTCTCATTTTTTCACATCTTTCTCATTTTTCTCATTTTATCAATATCAATTCATTTCATTATTACACATATCTCATTTTTGCAATCACAACACATTACCCAATTACTTTGGGTATTTTCATATAATACGCATATTTCACATGTTACACAAATTAGCCATTATCAATGGCTTTTCGCAATGCATCTAACACATATATGACATTACAAATGTCATAGCATATTATTCATACACACCAATTCTAATAATTAAAACATACTACATAAAAATCCAAATTCTTACATAATCTAAATTTCCATGGAATCCAAAGAAAAGAGATGGAAACTTACTAATTTTGGTGGAAATCGCCAAAAATCCACATGAAACTTGTTAATTCCTTCAATTTATAGAGTATGGAAGAAGCAAAATCCTTGGTCTTCAAACTTCCATGGAAGCCACATTCTTGAGAAGAAGAAGAAGAAGAAGAAGAAGAAAACTTTTAATATTCTTTCCTTTTCATCTTTTTTTTAACCACATATATATATTAAAATAATTTAATATTAATTATTTAATTATTTTTTTAATAAATTAAAAGTCCTAATTTTCCTCTTCCATTCAAAATTAATTTATTTTTGAATTATTTTATTAATTGTGAATTTATAAGATTTAATTACCAAAATACCCTTTTCTTTTAAAAAGTGTTGACTTTTTATATATGTTATATATATTTTGCATATATATCACATATATATTCCACTTTTTCATTTAAAATCCCTTCATTTTTCATTTAAAACCATTAATTTAATTTATCCTTTTATTCCTCAATTCTTTAACCTCTCGTGCCAAAATCGCCACTGGTTCTTCCTCGTAAGTCAGATCTAGACTCACCTCAATGGACTTCACTGACAAGATATGAGATGGGTCAAACCTATATCTCCGAAGCATCGAGACATGGAAAACATTATGTATTCGATCTAACTCAGGTGGCAAAGCTAGTATATAAGCCACTAGACCAACTCTCTTTAACACCTCATATGGTCCTATAAAACGAGGACTCAACTTCCCTTTGCGGCCAAATCTTAAAATTTTCTTCCATGGAGACACCTTCAGAAACACTTTATCTCCCACACTGAACTCTATGTCTCTTCTCTTTAAATCTGAATAAGATTTCTATCGGTCTGAAGATGCTTTCAAACGACCCCGAATCACCTTCACTTTCTCCTCTGTTTCCTTAATCAAATCGGGACCAACCAGTTTACCTTCTCCAACTTCATCCCAACACAAAGGTGTCCTGCATCTCCTGCCATATAAAGCCTCATAAGGAGTCATCCCAATACTCGACTGATGACTGTTGTTATAAGCAAACTCAATTAATGGCAAAAATCTGTCCCAATTCCTGGCAAAATCAATGATACAGCTCCTCAACATATCCTCCAGAATCTATATTACTCTCTCTGATTGTCCATCTATCTGAGGATGGAAAGCAGTACTAAAATACAATCGAGAACCCAGAGCATTATGCAAACTCTTCCAAAACCTCGAAGTAAACCAGGGATCTTGATCCGACACCAAAGAAACTGGGACTCCATGCAACCTGACTATCTCATTGATATAAAGCTCAGCCAACATCCCAAGAGAATAATCCATTCGAACTGGAAGAAAATGAGCTGTCTTCGTCATCCAATTAACTATCACCCAGATTGCATCATGCTTTTTCTGAGTCAAAGGTAGTCCAGTCACAAAATCCATTGTCACTCGCTCCCATTTCCACTCTGGCACTGATAAAGGTTGGAGCAATCCTGAAGGAACTTGGTGCTCAGCCTTCACTTTCTGGCAAGTGAGACATCTGGATACAAACTCTGCTATGTCCCTCTTCACACCTGACCACCAATAATGTCGCTTCAAGTCCTGATACATCTTGGTACTCCCAGGGTGCATAACAAAAAGTGATTGATGTGCTTCCTCTAATAACATTCTTTTCAATTCTGCATCATCAGAAATACACAATCTATCCCTATACCATAGACTGCCATCATCCCTCACATAAAAGTCTCGACTTTCCCCTTTTTGACAAACCAGCACAAATTTTTGAATTCTCTCATCTGCTAATTGAGCCTCCCTAATATGATCCAACAAGACTGGCCTCAACTGCAACTGAGCCATCAAAGCACCATCATCAGAAGACTCAAATCTAGCATGCAATGCTCTCAACTCAACAAGCAACGAGAGCGAATAAGCAGTCAAACCTGCTAAA
Organism: Garcia nutans; assembly: GCA_947685225.1. Classification (NCBI taxonomy): domain Eukaryota; kingdom Viridiplantae; phylum Streptophyta; class Magnoliopsida; order Malpighiales; family Euphorbiaceae; genus Garcia; species Garcia nutans. The sequence continues at coordinate 36,963,884 of CANTUV010000013.1, forward strand.
GATTTTCGACTCAAGGCATCAGCAACAACATTTGCCTTACCAGGATGATAATCAATCAAACAGTCGTAGTCTTTAATAAACTCTAACCATCACCTCTGCCGAAGATTCAACTCTCTCTGAACATCCAAGTATTTCAAACTCTTGTGATTTGCATAAATGAAACACTTTTCCCCGTACAAATAATGCCACCAAATCTTCAAGGCAAAGACTATTGCTACTAATTCCAAATCATGCGTTGGATAATTCAACTCATGTTGTTTCAACTATCGAGAGGCATAAGCAATGACTCTACCCTCCTGCATCAAAACACAACCTAAACCATTATGTGAAGCATCACTATATATCACATATGGTTTATGTAATATCCCAAAGTGTGCCTTAGAAGTTTTGACATCATTGCTGTAATTGACTTAAGTGTATATGTTAATTTGAAAGAGAAAAGATATGAAAAGAGAGTGTATAAGTTGTGTATATGAAAATATATACAACATATATACAAGTCAAAGTCAAAAAGGGTATGTGGAAGAAGATATTTAGTTATTTTAATTAATTAAGTTAATTGATGGAAAATGGGAATTTATTGAATGGAAGAGATTAATTGGATTATTTTAATAATTTAAATACTTGGTGGAGATTTAAGAGTGGAATTAATATTTGACTTTGGTTCCTCTTATTCTTCATTTTTCTTCTTTTCCTTTTGAGTGGCCGGCTATCAAGAAGACCAAGGAGAGCAAGAGAGGTTTTGAGTTTTAAGATCAAATTGAAGGAAGATTTCAAGAAAATAAGTGGAAAATTCAAGAAGTTCATCTTTGTTGGTAAGTTTTCTCTTGTTCTATTTGGAGTTTTGTTTAAGTTGATGGAGTGTTGATGATAGTATGATTAAGTTTGTTTGTGGTGTGGTTATGAATGTTGTAATTGATTTTAAGATAAGAAGTTAAGTTAGTATTGGTGTTGGAAGTGTTTGTGTTGAGTTTGTATTAGGGTTTTGAGTTGGTAAGTGTTGTTTATGTTGAGTTTGGTTAATTATTTTTGTTAGTCTTCATGATATTTGTGTTTAATGGAGTTAGAAGCTTGGAATACATGTTTTTGGTTGGAGGCAGTAGCATCTTGGATGCCACGCCCGTGGCCCTTTGATGCCATGGCCGTGGGGTGTTGGATATTTTTGGGCAGATTCATTCTTTAACCCACGCCCGTGGGGGTCTTGGGTGGCCACGACCGTGGGGTCTAAGGTTGAGTTGTTGGGTTGTATTTGTGATCTATGGGTCTAGTATGAGGTTAATAAGTGATTGATTGTATTGGAATTGATGTGTTTCATCATGGTTTTGAATTAGGTTGTGAAGAAGGTGAATTGCCTTAATTCTTTTGGTGAAGGACCCTTTGAAGAGAAAGTGTTTAGAGTTGTGTGGGTTGTTTTTGTAGTAAGTATAAACCTTGCATTGTTGCATACATCCATTTGATTTTGTAATTTAACACATTTAGTGAATGGGTTAAGTAACCTATTGCATTGTTGATACATGAGAATAATGTTATGTTTTGCACATTGTGAATCTTGTGAAATGTAATGTGCTATATGTATGATAATAATGGGATATGAAATATGAAAGACGTAAGAAGCATTCAAAATGTATGTTCAATGCAATTGATTATGAGTACTTAAATGATGAATTGCCTTGATGTGAATGGAGATATAATGAAGCCATTGTTGTTGGCTATGATTATGCAAATGAAATTATTGAGGCATGATTGCCTATTTGATTATGAGATATGAAATGAGAAAGAGAATGATAAAGAGGTGAATGAAAGGATTGTATGTTTAATATGTTATTCAACTTCAGAGTTCTGGATTTGGCGGCATGCCTATGAAATATATGAAAGGTAACAGTCTTGCCGGGTTGAGGATCTCTTCAATTTGAGCTGAATTGAGGTCCAAGAGACTGAGTATGTTACACTGTGTGAATTATTGATATGAAATATATGAAAAGTAATAGTCTTGCCGGGTTGAGGATCTCCTCGATTCAGTCGGGTTGATGGTCCAAGAGACTGGGTCTGTTACAGGTAACAGTCTTGCTGGGTTGGGGATCTCCTCAAGTTTATTGAGTTGATGGTCCAAGAGACTGGGTCTGTTACACTATCCATGGATAGAGATGTATATATGTTGCCTACGGGCTTGATTATTGTGATTATAGACCAAAGCAGTAACTCTGAACTTTGAATATCATATTAAATACTTGTTGGGCCCATGTATGTCTATGTTGAATGTGTGTGATGGATGATGATACAATTATTGAAATAATGAAATGTAACATTTATGAATATGATCTCTAATGTTTGGATGTATGACATTGATATTGACATTGCATAATATCATTATGGTTTATACTATTGAGGCGTTAGCTCAGCGCGATTGTGGTTCATCGCGCAGGTGATAGAGTTGAGACGGAGGATTCCTCTAGACTTAGTTGAGTTTATGTTTTGAAGTGTTGGCCTAGAGCTTAAAGATCAGAGAGTCAAGCTGCCAATCATGTATATATATATTTCATGTTTTGTAAATATTAATTTTAATGTATTTGTATTTGTAAATAATTGTTACAATTTCCGCTGCGTATTAAATAAACATTTTTATCTATTGTGTTTTATAATTTTCTCTTAAACGTTTGATATTTGTTTAATTTCTTTTTAGAGATATGTCTTGTGTATTTTGTAAACTATGGCATTTCTATATTCAGTATACGTATATTATGATCGTATAAGCATGCTGTGTACGTATACGGGGTATAGGGGTGTTACAATTGTTTTGGTATCAGAGCCTAGGTTTGAGATTCTCAACCTAGGTCCATTGTAAGAAAAAGAAAATTTTGATTTTTAAAAGTTGATTTTTGAATAAAATACATGTTTGGTATTGGCAGTCTCTGATCTTTAATGAGGAATATTCTGCTGTGTTTGCAGATATAGGTTGTAATGGATTCTCATTCACGTCAGTCTGTCGAGGGTAGTGCTGAGAGTGTAGCTCCTGAAGAGAGTAGGGATGGAGCTGGAGTTGATAGAGCTGGAGAGGTACCTGCTTCTATGTCAGGGAGACCAGCTGGTGAGGAGGTTCCTCCAGTTTGGCTTAGGCATGTGGTTGAATTATTGAGGCAAGCACCAGTGCAACCACCGCCACCACTACCACAGCCAATGGTACCAGTGAGATATTACGATAAATTAAGAAAGTATGGAGCAGAAGATTTTCTAGGTACTATTGATCCAGCAGTAGCTGAGCAGTGGCTGGATAAGGTATAGAGGATATTCATTCAGTTGCAAGCCACTTCAGAAGAAAATTTTGACTATGTTAGATCATTGCTGCAGAAGGATGCCTATGATTGGTGGAAGACAGTACCTCGTGCCATGGATGATCCACCTACATTATCTTATAATGATTTTCTACGAGAGTTTGAGCTAAAATATACTCCGAGGGAGTATAAAGATGTTAAGAAGATGGAATTCCTGAATTTGAGGCAAGACCACCGGACTGTGACAGAATATGAGTTAGAATTCATCCGGTTGAGCCACTATGCCGGGAGGATTATCTCTGATGAGATTGACCGGTGCAGAAGGTTTGAGGAGGGATTGAGACCCTCAATTATGTGTATTGTGGCTGGCTCTAGATATCAGGATTTCTCTCAGCTGGTTGCAGCGGCTAGAGGTGTAGAGAGAGCACAAGGTATAGCAGCAGCTGCTACTGACTCGCTCCGACTCCAGTGGTTCAGAGGTTCACTCCACCTATATGTGCTCAGTGTGGGGGGTCACATAGAGGTGTTTGTTGGAAGAATAGTGGACCAGCTGTGTGCTTCAGATGTGGATCTCCTGATCATTTTATTAGAGAGTGTCCTGAGATGCAGGAGCAGAGGCCAGCAGATTCTGCAGTCTCTCGACCTAGTGTCAGAGGTGGTCGAGGGGGCAGAGGATTCAACAGAGGGGGTAGACCTGGGTTTAGTCAGAGAGGAGGATCTTCATCCAGGGATAGTAGGCCAGATGAGGCTGGGTCTTCTCAACGAGTATATGTGATGCAGAGGCAACCAGATGCTTCAACAGTTATTGCGGGTACTTCTCTTTATTTGACATTTCAGTACTTGCTTTAATTGATCCAGAATCTACTCATTCATATATTAGTGCATCTATTTTGCCTGTGTCTGAATTGCATTCTGAGTCCCTAGGATTTGATGTGTTAGTGACAAATCCTTTAGGGCATAGTGTGATTGTTAGTAAGGTGCACCGAGATAGTGCAGTTGTGGTGCAAGGTGAGGAGTTTTGTGGAGATTTGATTGAAATGCCTTTTAAAGAGTATGATTTGATTTTGGGCGTGGACTGGTTGTCTAGGCATGGAGCTGTGGTAGATTGTCAAAAGAAATGTGTTACTTTGAGAACTAATGATGGTAGAATTGTGTTGGTATCTAGTGAGTAGAGACAGCTTGCATCCTTGTTTGTTTCAGCTGTTGTAGCTAGGAAGTTGATTAGAAAAGGGTTGATGCTTATCTTGCTCATATTTTGGTTACTAGAGTAGTAGGTTTTCAACTTGATAGTATATCCACAGTTGCAGAGTTTCTAGATGTGTTTCCAGATGAGTTGCCAGGATTGCCTCCTGAGAGAGAGGTGGAGTTTGGTATTGAATTGTTACCTAGTACCACTCCTATCTCTATTACCCCTTATAGAATGGCACCTGCTGAATTGAGAGAGTTAAAGGTGCAGTTACAGGAATTGTTGGATAAAGAGTTTGTTCGTCCTAGTGTTTCATCGTGGGGAGCTCCTGTCTTGTTTGTAAAGAAGAAGGATGGTACTATGAGATTGTGTATCGATTATAGGCAATTGAACAAAGTGACTATTAAGAATAAATATCCTTTGCCTAGAATTGATGATCTCTTTGATCAATTGAAGGGAGCATCAGTGTTTTCCAAGATTGATTTGAGATCAGGGCACTATCAGTTGAGGGTTAGAGCTGAAGATGTTCCTAAGACAGCTTTCTGCACAAGGTATGGGCATTATGAGTTTTTAGTGATGCCTTTTGGGTTGACGAATGCACCTGCAGCTTTTATGGATTTGATGAATAGGGTGTTTAGGCCCTATTTGGATCAATTTGTGGTAGTTTTTATCGATGATATTTTTGTGTATTCGCGTAATGAAGAGGAACATGACAAGCATCTGCGGATTGTGCTACAGATTTTGAGAGAGAAGCAATTGTATGCTAAGCTGTCGAAATGTGAATTTTGGCTTGACCAAGTGACCTTTCTCGATCATATAATTTCAGCAGAAGGTATAAGAGTTGATCCGAGTAAAGTTGAAGCTATTTTGAATTGGAGTCCACCAAAGTCTGTAACTGAAGTTAGAAGTTTTCTGGGTTTGGCAGGCTATTACCGACGGTTTGTGAAAGGTTTTTCTTTGATAGCTACTCCACTCACCAGATTGCTTCGGAAGGGAGTTAGATTTGTGTGGACGGATCAGTGTCAAGCCAGCTTTGAGCAGTCGAAAGAAATGTTGACTCAAGCACCTGTTCTTACTTTACCTGTAGAAGATAAACCATATGTGATCTACAGTGATGCTTCACATAGTGGTTTAGGTTGTGTTTTGATGCAAGAGGGTAAGGTTATAGCTTATGCTTCTCGACAATTGAAGCCGCATGAGCTTAACTATCTGACGCATGATTTGGAGTTAGCAGCCATAGTGTTTGCTTTGAAGATTTGGCGACATTACTTGTTTGGAGAGAAGTGTTTCATCTACACTGATCATAAGAGTTTGAAATATTTGGGGGTTCAGAGAGAGCTTAATCTTAGGCAGAGGCGATGGTTGGAACTGATTAAAGATTATGACTACTTGATTAATTATCATCCTGGTAAAGCAAATGTTATGGCTGATGCCTTGAGTCGGAAGTCTTTGGCATGTTTGACTGTCTTTTCGCTCTCGTTGCTTGTGGAGTTGAGAGCATTGCATGCTAGCTTTGTGTCATGTGATGATGGAGCTTTGTCAGCTCAATTACATTTGAAACCGGTATTGTTGAATCAGATTAAAGAGGCTCAATTGGTTGATGAGAAAATTCAGAAGATTGTTTCAGATTGCCAGAAAGGAGAGAGCCGAGATTATACTGTGTAAGGTGATGGTAGCCTTTGGTTCAAGGGTACATTGTGTGTTCCTAATGATAATAGTTTGAGAAAGATTATTTTAGAGGAAGCACACTAATCGGTTTTTGCCATGCATCCGGGCAATACGAAGATGTATCATGATTTGAAACAACACTATTGGTGGTCTGGTATAAAGAGAGACATAGCGAAATTTGTGTTCAAATGTCTCACTTGTCAGAGGGTGAAAGCTGAGCATCAAGTTCCAATAGGGTTGCTTCAACCTTTATCAGTGCCTGAATGGAAATGGGAAAGAGTAACAATGGACTTTGTATCTTGTTTGCCATTAACGCTGAGGAAACAAGATGCTATTTGGGTGATTGTTGATAGGTTGACAAAGACAGCTCATTTTCTTCCGGTTCAGATGGATTATTCTCTTGAGAAGTTGGCTGAGCTGTATATTCAAGAGATTGTGAGATTGCATGGAGTCCCAATTTCTTTAGTGTCTGATCGAGATCCCCGGTTTACTTCAAGATTTTGGAAGAGTTTACATGGTGCTTTGGGTTCTCGATTACACTTTAGCACTGCTTTTCATCCTCAGACAGATGGGCAGTCCGAGAGGGTGATACAAATTATCGAGGATATGGTAAGAAGTTGTGTCATTGATTTTTCTGGAAGTTGGAACAAATTTTTGCCACTTGTGGAATTTGCCTACAATAACAGTTATCAATCCAGTATTGGTATGGCACCATTTGAAGCATTGTATGGAAGAAGATGTAGAATGCCTTTATGTTGGAATGAAATTGGAGAGGGCAATTTAATTGGTCCTGATTTGATTAAAGAAACTGAAGAAAAAGTGAAGATGATTCGGGATCGGTTAAAAGCAGCTTCAGATCGGCAGAAATCTTATTCGGATCTAAAAAGGAGAGACATAGAGTATAATGTGGGAGATAAAGTATTTTTCAAAGTGTCACCTTGGAAAAAGATTCTGAGATTTGGTCGAAAAGGGAAACTGAGTCCTCGTTTCATTGGACCGTATGAAGTTTTAGAAAGAGTGGGACCAGTTGCTTATCTGATTGCTTTGCCACCTGAGCTGGATAGAATCCATAATGTATTCCATGTTTCTATGTTAAGGAGGTATAGATCAGATCCATCTCATATCTTGTCAGTTGAATCCATTGAAGTGAGTCCGGATCTAACATTTGAAGAAGAACCAGTTGCTATTATGGCACATGAAGTGAAAGAATTGAGAAATAAGAAAGTACCATTGGTGAAGGTTCTATGGAAGAATCATGGAAGAGAGGAGGCAACTTAGGAAAGTGAACAAGCAATGCGAGACCAGTATCCACAATTCTTTCAGATCTGATATCAGGTAATTTCGAGGATGAAATTTCTTTTTAGAGGGGGAGAATTGTAATATCCCAAAGTGTGCCTTAGAAGTTTTGACATCATTGTTGTAATTGAATTAAGTGTATATGTTAATTTGAAAAAGAAAAGATATGAAAAGAGAGTGTATATGTTGTGTATATGAAAATATATACAACATATATACAAGTCAAAGTCAAAAAGGGTATGTTGAAGAAGATATTTAGTTGTTTTAATTAATTAAGTTAATTGATGGAAAATGGGAATTTATTGAATGGAAGAGATTAATTGGATTATTTTAATAATTTAAATACTTGGTGGAGATTTAAGAGTGGAATTAATATTTGACTTTGGTTCCTCTTATTCTTCATTTTTCTTCTTTTCCTTTTGAGTGGCCGGCTATCAAGAAGACCAAGGAGAGCAAGAGAGGTTTTGAGTTTTAAGATCAAATTGAAGGAAGATTTCAAGAAAATAAGTGGAAAATTCAAGAAGTTCATCTTTGTTGGTAAGTTTCCTCTTGTTCTATTTGGAGTTTTGTTTAAGTTCATGGAGTGTTGATGATAGTATGATTAAGTTTGTTTGTGGTGTGGTTATGAATGTTGTAATTGATTTTAAGATAAGAAGTTAAGTTAGTATTGGTGTTGGAAGTGTTTGTGTTGAGTTTGTATTAGGGTTTTGAGTTGGTAAGTGTTGTTTATGTTGAGTTTGGTTAATTATTTTTGTTAGTCTTCATGATATTTGTGTTTAATGGAGTTAGAAGCTTGGAATACATGTTTTTGGTTGGAGGCAGTAGCATCTTGGATGCCACGCCCGTGGCCCTTTGATGCCATGGCCGTGGGGTGTTGGATATTTTTGGGCAGATTCATTCTTTAACCCACGCCCGTGGGGGTCTTGGGTGGCCACGACCGTGGGGTCTAAGGTTGAGTTGTTGGGTTGTATTTGTGATCTATGGGTCTAGTATGAGGTTAATAAGTGATTGATTGTATTGGAATTGATGTGTTTCATCATGGTTTTGAATTAGGTTGTGAAGAAGGTGAATTGCCTTAATTCTTTTGGTGAAGGACTCTTGGAAGAGAAAGTGTTAAGAGTTGTGTGGGTTGTTTTTGAAGTAAGTATAAACCTTGCATTGTTGCATACATCCATTTGATTTTGTAATTTAACACATTTAGTGAATGGGTTAAGTAACCTATTGCATTGTTGATACATGTGAATAATGTTATGTTTTGCACATTGTGAATCTTGTGAAATGTAATGTGTTATATGTATGATAATAATGGGATATGAAATATGAAAGACATAAGAAGCATTCAAAATGTATGTTCAATGCAATTTATTATGAGTACTTAAATGATGAATTGCCTTGATGTGAATGGAGATATAATGAAGCCATTGTTGTTGGCTATGATTATGCAAATGAAATTATTGAGGCTTGATTGCCTATTTGATTATGAGATATGAAATGAGAAAGAGAATGATAAAGAGGTGAATGAAAGGATTGTATGTTTAATATGTTATTCAACTTCAGAGTTCTGGATTTGGCGGCATGCCTATGAAATATATGAAAGGTAACAGTCTTGCCGGGTTGAGGATCTCTTCAATTTGAGCTGAATTGAGGTCCAAGAGACTAGGTCTGTTACACTATGTGAATTATTGATATGAAATATATGAAAAGTAACAGTCTTGCCGGGTTGAGGATCTCCTCAATTCAGTCGGGTTGATGGTCCAAGAGACTGGGTCTGTTACAGGTAACAGTCTTGCTGGGTTGAGGATCTCCTCAAGTTTATTGAGTTGATGGTCCAAGAGACTGGGTCTGTTACACTATCCATGGATAGAGATGTATATATGTTGCCTACGGACTTGATTATTGTGATTATGGACCAAAGCAGTAACTCTGAACTTTGAATATCATATTAAATACTTGTTGGGCCCATGTGTGTCTATGTTGAATGTGTGTGATGGATGATGATACAATTATTGAAATAATGAAATGTAACATTTATGAATATGATCTCTAATGTTTGGATGTATGACATTGATATTGACATTGTATAATATCATTATGGTTTATACTATTGAGCCGTTAGCTCAGCGCGATTGTGGTTCATCACGCAGGTGATAGAGTTGAGACGGAGGATTCCTCTAGACCTATTTGAGTTTTATGTTTTGAAGTTTTGGCCTAGAGCTTAAAGATCAGAGAGTCAAGCTACCAATCATGTATATATATATTTCATGTTTTGTAAATATTGATTTTAATGTATTTGTATTTGTAAATAATTGTTACAATTTCCGCTGCGTATTAAATAAACGTTTTTATCTATTGTGTTTTATAATTTTCTCTTAAACGTTTGATATTTGTTTAATTTCTTTTTAGAGATATGTCTTGTGTATTTTGTAAACTGTGGCATTTCTATATTCATTATACGTATATTACGATCGTATAAGCATGTTGTGTACGTATACGGGGTATAGGGGTGTTACAGTTTACCTTCCACAGGCAGGCTAAGGACAGGAGCTTAAGTCAACATCTCCCTGAGCTGCTCAAAACTCGCCTGACACTGATCTGTCCACACAAATTTAACTCATTTCCAAAGTAATCTAGTGAGTGGTGTAGCTATTATAGAAAAACCCTTCACAAACCGACGATAATAGCCTGCCAATCCCAGAAAACTTCTAACCTCTGTCACAGTCTTCGGTGGACTCTAATTCAAGATAGCCTCAATTTACTCGAATCAACTCTAATACCCTTTGCTGAAACCACATGACCAAGAAAAGCTACCTGATTGAGCCAAAACTCACACTTAGACAGTTTAGCATACAACTGTTTCTTTCTCGGAGTCTACAATACGATCCGCAAATGCCTATCATGATTCTCCTCATTACGCGAATACACCAAAATGTCATCAATGAAGACCACCTCAAACTGATCTAAATATGGTCTGAATACCCTATTCATCAAATCCATAAAAGCTGCTGGTGTATTCATCAATCCAAAGGGCATCACCAGAAACTCATAATGCCCATACCTCGTACGAAAAGCTGTCTTGGGTACATCCACATCTCTGACTCTCAACTGATGGTACCCTGATCTCAGATCAATCTTAGAGAATACTGCTACTCCCTTCAACTGATCAAAGAGATCATCTATTTGAGGCAAAGGATACTTGTTCTTGATGGTCACCTTATTCAAATACCTATAATCAATACACAATCTCATGGTGCCATCCTTCTTTTTCACAAACAACACAGGCGCTCCCCATGGGGACACACTAGGGTGGATAAACCCTTTATCCAATAACTCATGCAACTGCACCTTCAACTATCTCAACTCAACAGGTGCCATCCGATAAGGGGTAATAGAGATAGGAGTTGTACCAGGCAACAAATCGATAGCAAACTTCACTTCTCTCTCAGGAGGTACCCCTGACAACTCATCAAGGAAAACATCTGGAAACTCAGCAACTGTGGGTATACTTTCAAGCAGGGATCCCACTACTCTAGTATCTACAACATGAGCAAGATAAGCCTCACATCCCTTTCGAATCATTCTCCCAGTTGAAATAGCTGAAACAAACATAGATGAAAGATACCTCTGCTCACTAGATACTATAACATCCCTACCATCCCGTGTTCTCAAAGTAATACATTTCTTCTGACAGTCTACCACAGCCCCATGCTTGGATAACCAATCCATGCCCAAAATCAGATCATATTCCCTGAAAGGCATCTCAATCAGGTCACCGAGAAACTCCTCATCTTGAACAACAACTGGACTATATCGGTGCACCCTGCTCACCACAACACTATGCCCTAAAGGATTTGTCACCAAGACATCAAATCCTAGGGACTCAGAATGCAATTCAGACACAGGAAAGATGGATGCACTTATGTATGAATGCATAGATCCAGGATCTAATAGACCAAGGACTGAAATACCAAATAAAGAAAATGTACCCGCAATGACGGCTGAAGCATCCAGCTACCTCTGCATCACATAAACCCACTAAGATGGCCCAGCCTCATCTGGCCTACTGCCTCTGGATGTAGAGCCTCCTCTCTGACTAAAGGTTGACCATCTCTCCTAAAACCTCTGCCACCACGACCCCCTCTGACACTGGGTCGAGAAGATGCAGTATCTGCCTGCCTAACCTCTGGTGGCTCAGGACAATCTCTGATAAAATGGTCTGATGACCCACATCTAAAACACACTCCTAAAGCACCTCTCCACCAGCAGACACTTCCGTGTACTCTACCACAATGAATGCAAGTAGGTGGAGTAGGTCTCTGAGCCACTGGAGTCGGAGCACTAGCCACTAAAATTGCAGTTCTCTGTCTCTGTCTCTGCTGCTGTACTGACCTGCCAAACTGCCTGTAATATCCTCATTTATGCCCTAGAAGTTTTGCATATTGTTGTTGTTGTTATTGTTATATATTGGATTGAATATATGTGTTAAATTGTAAGAGAAAAGAAATTGAGAAGAGAAAGTATATGTATATGTATTTTGGGAAGAAATAGAGTTTAGAGACAAATTTATATGTTGTGTATATGTTAATATATATGACATATAAAGTGGTCAAAAGGCTTGGTCAATGCAAGAGAAGATATTTATTTGAGATTGGTAAATTACTTAATTGGGCACATATAAGACAAAAAGATAATTATGTGAATAAGGGCACTTTGGTAATTGCTTGGATAAAATCACATGGTGGATATTTAAAGAAGGTTTGACTTGTGTTTTCTTTATCATTTCTTCTTCTTCTTCTTGTTGATGGCCGGCCCTCCATAGCCAAAGAGAAAGAAAGAGACAAGTGATGGTTTTGATGATTTCAAGCTTAAATTGAAGAAAGATTAAGTGTTCAAGTGTTGATTTAAGAAGTTTTTAACTAAGGTAAGATCTTTTCTCTAATTTCTTCAATTCTTTTGAAGTGGTATGATTAAGTTGCTTATGGTATGATTGTAAGTATTGATTTTGCTTGATAGATGAGAAGTTGGGTTGGTGTTGGTGATGGAAGAGTAAGATTGGTGTTTAGTGAAATTGTTTCTGTTTTAGGATTAGTAAAGGCTGTGACTTGTATGATTTTTAATTAATTTTAGAAAAATGTTCTTGAAGTGAATTTTTGATATGTTGTGCCACTATGAGTCTAGAATGACTGAAAAATATGTTGATTCGATTTTGGAATGGTTATGAGTTTAGAAAAATTATTTTCATTAGACCTGTTCCAGCAGGTACCTTAACTGGGACAGCTATATTTCGGGATTTTTAATAAAATGTAGAAAAATCATATTCAATCGAATTTTGGATATGTTGTTGCTTAGTGAGTTTAGTATTTGAGAAAAATAATTTGGAATCACATTGATTGAATTTGATTTATGGAATTCACAAAGTTCAGAACTGCTGCCAGGATGCAGGGCAATTGGGGCAGTCTGGGTAGGTGAACTATTTGACCAAGATTTTGTGTTCAGTTTGATCTGAAATTTTAAAGGGATGATTTTAAGATACAAAACTAAATTCTGTAAAAATTTTAGAATTTTTAGTCAAGTAGATTATTTTATACAATTTTTCAAAATAAGGATAAAATGGAGTTTAAAACCAGAATGTACTATTTATGGTTAGGGTTTTAATTCTTTGTTCTTCTTGCATTGCTTTGGTTCTCCAAAGGTAGGTTGGTCCTTAAACCTAACCCTAAACACTTTAAACACACTTGAATCAATGAATGTTATAATCAATTGTTCTTTGCCCTAATTGCATTGTTGAGATTGAACAATGTTATGTTGTGCATTGTGAATGGTAATGTGTTTCATGAGTAATGTGGAATGAAATGTTGATATTTATGAATGATGCTATGTGAGATATAATGTGATCATGGATGAGATATATATATATATATATACTTGAATAATGAGATGTTATATTGTGAAATGAAATGTGAAGCCATTGTTATTGGCTAAGATGATGTAATTGAAAGAAAGAAGGCATGTTTGCCTAAATGTGATGAGAATTGAGAATGGAAATGAATTGTTTGTTTAATATGTTATTCAGTTTCAGAGTTCTGGATTTGGGTGGCATGCCTAAGAAATGATGAAAGGTAACAGTCTTGCCGGGTTGAGGACCTCCTCATAGGTGTTGAGTTGATGGTCCAAGAGACTGGGTCTGTTACACTATGAGATACATGATTTGTAACAGTCTTGCCGGGTTGAGGATCTCCTCATATGTGTTGAGTTGATGATCCAAGAGACTGGGTCTGTTACACTATCCATAGATAGAGATACATGTATATACATTGCCTACGGGCGTGATTATTGTGACTATGAACCAAAGCAGTAACTCTGAACTCTGAATATCGTATTAAATACTTGTTGGGCCCATAGGTGTCAAGGTTATATGAATGTCCTAAATAATGTTATGAGTTTAATGAAATGAGATGTTGGTTATGGAGTATGATTGATTAATGTTGAATGTGAAAAGATGTTGAAATGTGGTATGCTCATATGACTATGATTTGTGAAATGCATAATTGTGTGGTTAACTTTATATTTATGATGTTGATCTTATCAATAACATATGTGGCATTGCATTTCATTAAAGCATACCGTTAGCATGTTTTATCTTACTAAGCCGTTGGCTTAGCGCGATAGTGTTTAATCGCGCAGGTAGTAGAGTGGATAGAGTTGAACCCGAGAGTTCATCAAGACCTAGTGAGAGTAGACCTTGAAGAATCCATTTTGGGAGCTTAAAGATCAGAGCAGACTTGCCAATCATGTATAAATTTTATGTGTTGTAAAACTTGAGTTTTGATGTATATGAATTTGTAAATATGTAAATATTTTATAACTTCCGCTGTGTAATATTTAAATATGGGGGTTGTCACAAAACCTTTATTTTATGTTGTACTAGAAGTGTAAATCCTTTTTGCAGGTTGTAGTTGAGGTTACAAGGGGGATTTATTGGGAGTGTACTGAGAATGATTTTGTTTGCATTGGTTTGTGTAAAATGTTTTTAAAAATAAGAAAAAAACCGGTTTTGTCGACACTTGGGACTCAATTTTTAGGCGAAACTATGGCAAAAATTTTGTAAAAATCGGAACTAAAATTTGACTAAGTAAAATTGGTAGCAACATTAGGTTAGTGTGGCGCCTCTACTCAGCTTACATATGTAGGTTGGGAAGGGGTGTTACAGTTGTTTTGGTATCAGAGCCAGGTTTGAGATTCTCAACCTAGGTAAAATGTAAGAAAAAGACTATTTTTACTTAAAAAGTGAGTTTTTGAACAAAAATACATGTTTGGGATTGGCAGTCTCTGATCTTTAATAAGAGGTATTCTGTTGTGTTTGCAGACTTAGATTGTGATGGATTCTCACTCTCGTCAGTCGATTGAGGGTAGTGCCGAGAGTATTGCTCCTGCTGAGGGAGCTAGGGTTGATAGTGTTGAGGAGGCACCTGCTTCGGTGTCGGGTAGACCAGCTGGGGAGGAGGTTCCGCCAGCCTGGTTTAGGCCTATGATGGAAGCTATGAGACAAGCACCTGTGCAACCGCAGCCACCGCCACCACCCCCTCAGCCTTCAGTACCAGTAAGGCACTATGATAAGCTAAGGAAATATGGAGCAGAGGATTTCTTTGGTACAGTTGATCCGGCTGTAGCAGAACAGTGGCTTGATAGAGTTCAGAGGGTATTTGTGCAGTTGCAAGCCACTTCAGAGGAGAAGTTTGACTATGCAAGATCTTTGCTACAGAAGGATGCCTACGACTGGTGGAAGACAGTGCCCCATTCTATGGATGATCCTCCAACACTGTCTTACACTGATTTTCTGAGGGAATTTGAGTTGAAGTATACTCCTAGGGAGTATAAAGATGGGAAGAAAAGAGAGTTTCTAGATTTGAAGCAAGATCATCGGACCGTAACTGAATATGAAGTTGAGTTTATTCGACTGAGTCAGTATGCTGGGGGTATCATTACTGATGAGATTGATAGATGTCGGCGATTTGAGGAGGGATTGAGACCCTCGATCATGTGCTTAGTGGCTGGATCCAGATATCAGGATTTCTCACAACTTGTGGCAGCAGCTCGAAGTGTAGAGCGAGCTCAAGTTATTGTAGCTGTTTCAGAGGAGGAGGTTAGGGTTAGAAGGCCCCAGTTAGAGGCAGGGTCTTCTTCTGCGAAGAGGGGTAGAGGAAGTTTTGTTCCTCGGAGTAGTAGGAGCCAGAGACCAGCGGGTAGGTCAGTGCAGTTCCAGAGGCAGAGATTTAGACCTGCAGCTTCAGTAGCGAGTGCTCCTACTCATGGAGTTCAGAGATCCACCTTACCTTTGTGTAACCAGTGTGGTGGAAGACATGGGGGCGTTTGTTGGAGGCATAGTAGATCAGGGGTATGCTTCAGGTGTGGATCACCTGACCACTTTGTGAGAGACTGTCCTGAGAGGTAGGAGCAGATGTCAGTTGATTCTGCTGCTTCTCGAGCTAGTGTGAGGGGAGGCAGAGGAGGCAGAGGTGCCAGCCGAGGAGGTAGACCAGGATTCAGTTCTAGAGGAGGTGCTACATCCAGGGAGGGTAGACCAGAGGAGGTTGGATCTTCCCAGAGGATGTATGTTATGCAGAGGCAGCCAGATACATCGGCAGTCATAGCTGGTACTTTTTCTTTATTTAATACTCCAGTACTTGCTTTGATTGATCCGGGTTCCACGCATTCATATATTAGTGCATCTGTTTTACCTGTATTTGATGTGCATGCTGAGTCCCTAGGATTTGATGTGTTGGTGACAAATCCGTTAGGGCATAGTGTGGTTGTGAGTAAGGTGCATAGAGATAGTGCAGTAGTGGTGCAGGGTGAGGAGTTCCTTCGGGATTTGATTGAGATGCCATTTAAGGAATATGACGTGATCTTAGGTATGGATTGGCTATCTCGACATGGAGCTGTGGTGGATTGTAAAAAGAAAATTGTTTCTTTGAGAACGGGTGATGGTAGAGAGGTGATAGTATCTAATGAGCAGGAACAGCTAGCCTCCTTATTTTGTTTCAGCTGTTGCAGCCAGGAGGTTGATTAGAAAGGGGTGTGAAGCCTATCTTGCTCATGTGGTGGATACTAGAGTGAAGGGTTCCCCTATTGATAGCATTGCCATAGTTGCTGAGTTCCCGGATGTATTTCCAGAGGAGTTGCCAGGGTTACCTCCTGAGAGAGAGGTGGAGTTCGGTATTGAATTGTTGCCTGGTACCACTCCTATCTCTATTACTCCTTACAGAATGGCACCAGCAGAATTGAGGGAGTTGAAAGTGCAATTACAGGAGTTGTTGGACAAAGGATTTATTCACCCCAGTGTTTCTCCTTTGGGAGCTCCTGTGCTATTTGTGAAGAAGAAAGATGGTACTATGAGGTTGTGTATTGATTATAGGCAATTGAACAAGGTGACTATTAAAAATAAATATCCTTTGCCTAGAATCGATGATCTCTTTGATCAGTTGAAGGGAGCGTCAGTGTTCTCCAAAATTGATTTGAGATCTGGGTATCATCAGTTGAGAGTCAAAGCTGAAGATGTTCCTAAGACCGCTTTTCGGACCAGGTATGGGCATTATGAATTTTTAGTTATGCCTTTTGGTCTGACGAATGCACCTGCAGGTTTCATGGATTTGATGAATAGGGTGTTTAGGCCCTATTTGGATCAGTTTGTAGTGGTCTTCATTGATGATATACTGGTGT
The DNA here is from genome assembly GCA_947685225.1 of Garcia nutans. Classification (NCBI taxonomy): domain Eukaryota; kingdom Viridiplantae; phylum Streptophyta; class Magnoliopsida; order Malpighiales; family Euphorbiaceae; genus Garcia; species Garcia nutans. The sequence goes on from CANTUV010000013.1 coordinate 36,981,020, forward strand.
ATTCGCGGAATGAGGAGGAACATGATATGCATCTGCGGATTGTGTTGCAGATTTTGAGAGAGAGGCAGTTGTTTGCTAAATTGTCGAAGTGTGAGTTCTGGTTGGATCAAGTAGCTTTTCTCGGACATGTTGTTTCAGCAGAAGGCATTAAAGTTGATCCGAGCAAAGTTGAAGCTGTATTGAATTGGAATCCACCTAAATCAGTGATAGAGGTTAGAAGTTTTTTGGGTTTGGCAGGCTATTACCGGCGGTTTGTGAAAGGATTTTCTTTGATAGCTACTCCACTCACCAGATTGCTTCGTAAGGGAGTGAGATTTGTGTGGACGGATCAGTGTCAGGCTAGCTTTGAGCAGTTGAGAGAAATGTTGACTCAAGCGCCTGTTCTAACTTTACCTGTTGAAGGCAAACCATATGTGATCTACAGTGATGCTTCACATAGAGGTTTGGGGTGTGTATTGATGTAAGAAGGTAAAGTTATAGCTTATGCATCTCGACAGTTGAAACCGCATGAGCTTAACTATCCAACCCATGATTTGGAATTGGCTGCCATTGTTTTTGCATTGAAGATTTGGCGCCATTATCTGTTTGGGGAGAAATGTTTCATCTACACTGATCACAAGAGTTTGAAGTATTTGGGTGTCCAGAAAGAACTCAATCTTCGTCAGAGGAGATGGTTGGAGTTGATTAAAGACTACGACTGTTTGATTGACTATCATCCAGGTAAAGCAAATGTTGTTGCTGATGCCTTAAGTCGGAAGTCTTTAGCTGGTTTAACAATTTATTCGCTCTCGTTGCTTGTTGAATTGAGAGCTCTGCGTGCTAACTTTGTATCTTGTGATGATGGTGCATTGTTGGCACAATTGCATTTGAAACCAGTTTTATTGGATCAGATCAGAGAGGCTCAGTTGACTGATATGAAGATTCATAAGATTATTTCAGATTGTCAAGATGGAAAGACTAGAGATTTTGTTGTGAGAGATGATGGGAGTCTCTGGTTCAAGAGCAGATTGTGTGTACCCGATGATGCTGATTTGAAGAGAGTTATTTTGGAAGAAGCACATCAGTCGATGTTTGCTATGCATCCGGGTAATACCAAGATGTATCATGATTTGAGACAGCATTATTGGTGGATTGGGTTGAAGAGAGACATTGCTGAGTTTGTATCTAAATGTCTCACTTGTCAGAAGGTTAAAGCAGAGCATCAAGTTCCAACCGGGTTGCTTCAACCATTGTCAGTGCCAGAATGGAAATGGGAAAGAGTGACAATGGATTTTGTGTCTGGTTTGCCATTGACACAAAAGAAGCATGATGCTATATGGGTGATTGTGGATAGATTGACGAAGACAGCTCATTTCCTTCCGGTGCGGATGGATTACTCTTTGGAGAGATTGGCTGAGCTGTATATTCAGGAGATTGTGAAATTGCATGGTGTTCCAACTTCTTTAGTGTCTGATCGAGATCCCCGGTTTACTTCAAGATTTTGGAAGAGTTTGCATAGTGCTTTGGGTTGTCGACTACACTTCAGTACTGCTTTTCATCCACAGATGGATGGACAGTCAGAGAGGGTGATACAGATTATTGAGGAACAAGAAAGTGCCATTGGTGAAGATTCTTTGGAAGAATCATGCAAAAGAAGAAGCAACTTGGGAAAGTGAGCAAACTATGCGAGAGCAATATCCTCAACTATTTCAGAGTTGATATCAGGTAATTTCGAGGACGAAATTTCTTTTTAGAGGGGGAGAATTGTAATATCCTCATTTATGCCCTAGAAGTTTTGCATATTGTTGTTGTTGTTATTGTTATATATTGGATTGAATATATGTGTTAAATTGTAAGAGAAGAAATTGAGAAGAGAAAGTATATCTATATGTATTTTGTGAAGAAATAGAGTTTAGAGACAAATTTATATGTTGTGTATATGTTAATATATATGACATATAAAGTGGTCAAAAGGCTTGGTCAATGCAAGAGAAGATATTTATTTGAGATTGGTAAATTACTTAATTGGGCACATATAAGACAAAAAGATAATTATGTGAATAAGGGCACTTTGGTAATTGCTTGGATAAAATCACATGGTGGATATTTAAAGAAGGTTTGACTTGTGTTTTCTTTATCATTTCTTCTTCTTCTTCTTGTTGATGGCCGGCCCTCCATAGCCAAAGAGAAAGAAAGAGACAAGTGATGGTTTTGATGATTTCAAGCTTAAATTGAAGAAAGATTAAGTGTTCAAGTGTTGATTTAAGAAGTTTTTAACTAAGGTAAGATCTTTTCTCTAATTTCTTCAATTCTTTTGAAGTGGTATGATTAAGTTGCTTATGGTATGATTGTAAGTATTGATTTTTCTTGATAGATGAGAAGTTGGGTTGGTGTTGGTGATGGAAGAGTAAGATTGGTGTTTAGTGAAATTGTTTCTGTTTTAGGATTAGTAAAGGCTGTGAATTGTATGATTTTTAATTAATTTTAGAAAAATGTTCTTGAAGTTAATTTTTGATATGTTGTGCCACTATGAGTCTAGAATGACTGAAAACTATGTTGATTCGATTTTGGAATGGTTATGAGTTTAGAAAAATTATTTTCATTAGACCTGTTCCAGCAGGTACCTTAACTGGGACAGCTATATTTCGGGATTTTTAATAAAATGTAGAAAAATCATATTCAATCGAATTTTGGATATGTTGTTGCTTAGTGAGTTTAGTATTTGAGAAAAATAATTTGGAATCACATTGATTGAATTTGATTTATGGAATTCACAAAGTTCAGAACTGCTGCCAGGATGCAGGGCAATTGGGGCAGTCTGGGTAGGTGAACTATTTGACCAAGATTTTGTGTTCAGTTTGATCTGAAATTTTAAAGGGATGATTTTAAGATACAAAACTAAATTCTGTAAAAATTTTAGAATTTTTAGTCAAGTAGATTATTTTATACAATTTTTCAAAATAAGGATAAAATGGAGTTTAAAACCAGAATGTACTATTTATGGTTAGGGTTTTAATTCTTTGTTCTTCTTGCATTGCTTTGGTTCTCCAAAGGTAGGTTGGTCCTTAAACCTAACCCTAAACACTTTAAACACACTTGAATCAATGAATGTTATAATCAATTGTTCTTTGCCCTAATTGCATTGTTGAGATTGAACAATGTTATGTTGTGCATTGTGAATGGTAATGTGTTTCATGAGTAATGTGGAATGAAATGTTGATATTTATGAATGATGCTATGTGAGATATAATGTGATCATGGATGAGATATATATATATATACTTGAATAATGAGATGTTATATTGTGAAATGAAATGTGAAGCCATTGTTATTGGCTAAGATGATGTAATTGAAAGAAAGAAGGCATGTTTGCCTAAATGTGATGAGAATTGAGAATGGAAATGAATTGTTTGTTTAATATGTTATTCAGTTTCAGAGTTCTGGATTTGGGTGGCATGCCTAAGAAATGATGAAAGGTAACAGTCTTGCCGGGTTGAGGACCTCCTCATAGGTGTTGAGTTGATGGTCCAAGAGACTGGGTCTGTTACACTATGAGATACATGATTTGTAACAGTCTTGCCGGGTTGAGGATCTCCTCATATGTGTTGAGTTGATGATCCAAGAGACTGGGTCTGTTACACTATCCATGGATAGAGATACATGTATATACATTGCCTACGGGCGTGATTATTGTGACTATGAACCAAAGCAGTAACTCTGAACTCTGAATATCGTATTAAATACTTGTTGGGCCCATAGGTGTCAAGGTTATATGAATGTCCTAAATAATGTTATGAGTTTAATGAAATGAGATGTTGGTTATGGAGTATGATTGATTAATGTTGAATGTGAAAAGATGTTGAAATGTGGTATGCTCATATGACTATGATTTGTGAAATGCATAATTGTGTGGTTAACTTTATATTTATGATGTTGATCTTATCAATAACATATGTGGCATTGCATTTCATTAAAGCATACCGTTAGCATGTTTTATCTTACTAAGCCGTTGGCTTAGCGCGATAGTGTTTAATCGCGCAGGTAGTAGAGTGGATAGAGTTGAACCCGAGAGTTCATCAAGACCTAGTGAGAGTAGACCTTGAAGAATCCATTTTGGGAGCTTAAAGATCAGAGCAGACTTGCCAATCATGTATAAATTTTATGTGTTGTAAAACTTGAGTTTTGATGTATATGAATTTGTAAATATGTAAATATTTTATAACTTCCGCTGTGTAATATTTAAATATGGGGGTTGTCACAAAACCTTTATTTTATGTTGTACTAGAAGTGTAAATCCTTTTTGCAGGTTGTAGTTGAGGTTACAAGGGGGATTTATTGGGAGTGTACTGAGAATGATTTTGTTTGCATTGGTTTGTGTAAAATGTTTTTAAAAATAAGAAAAAAACCGGTTTTGTCGACACTTGGGACTCAATTTTTAGGCGAAACTATGGCAAAAATTTTGTAAAAATCGGAACTAAAATTTGACTAAGTAAAATTGGTAGCAACATTAGGTTAGTGTGGCGCCTCTACTCAGCTTATATATGTAGGTTGGGAAGGGGTGTTACACTGCCCCTGACTCCTACTAAACCTCTGAAAATGTCCACCTCAGCCTCTCTTCACTGATGAAGACCCTGCCTCACTCTGGGGTCTCCTAACTCTGGTCTCCTCAACCCTGGCAGCTGCTGCAAGATTCTGCACCCTCTCAACACTCCTGGAATCTGCAACTAACTGGGAGAAATCCTGATACCGAGAGCCTGCAATGATGCACATGATAGAGGGTCTCAGTCCCTCCTCAAATCTCCTACACCTATCAAACTCGTCAGAAATGATCCCACCAGCATAGTAACTCAACCGGATAAACTCGATCTCATACTCGGTCACTGTCCTAGTATCCAGTCTCAGACTCAGGAATTCCATCTTTTTTGCATCTTTATACTCTCTCGGAGTATACTTCTGCTCAAATTCCTGCAGGAAATCATCATAGGTCAGAACTGGTGGATCATCCAGAGCATGTGGAACCGTCTTCCACCAATCATATGCATCTCTTTGCAGAAGAGATCTGGCATAATCAAACTTCTCTTTTGGACTGGCGTGTAACTAAATAAATATCCTCTGAACCCGGTCTAGCCACTGCTCTGCTACAGTAGTATCTGTAGTACCAACAAATTCCTCAGCCCCATACTTTCTCAATTTATCGTACTGCCTCACCGACAACTATGGCAGTGGCTGTGGCTGTGGTGGTTGTGGAACAGGAGCCTGCCTCAACAACTCTACCATATGCCATACCCAGCCAGGCAGAACCTCATCAGCTGCTGGTCTCACAGGCATAGAAACAAATGCCTCACTAGCAGATACAACTCTAGCTCCATCTCTACCCTCATCTGGAGCCACACTCTCTGCACTACCCTCAGCAGCCTGATGCGATTGAGACGCCATAACTACCTATATCTGCAAATAAAGCAGAAAATACTATATCAGAGATCAGAAACTGCCAGTACCAATGCATGTATTACAATTAAAAACTATTTTTCAAATACCCCATTTTCTCTCTCTATCATCACACCTAGGTCGAGAAAATCAAATCTAGGCTCTGATACCAAAACAAATGTAACACCCTTATACCCTATATACGTACAAAACATATTTCTAGCATATGTAAAATACGCATATACGGTACAAAAATGTCAAAGACGGATTTACAATTTTTTTTTTACATTCCAATTTAAAATTTCAAATTCTAAATATATAAAAATTAAATAGAATATAAATATTATTTACTTGTTACAAGAATCCAAAATAAATAATATATATAAAAATCTCTGGGAAAAATTTGCCAGAGTTTTGTCTGTATTTTGAATATCCCAAAATTTAGCAATTACTCAACCTGCAAAAAGAAAACACTCCCAATAATTTCCAATCACCCTCTCAACCATACTTCTCAATTTCACCAATTTTCTCAAACATTTATACATATAGATATATATAATTTAAAACACTTACTCTCCCATTTCAAATACATTGACCCAAACATTCTTTATAATATACAATACATAAAATTCAAAACAAAATATATTATGCATCAAACTCAAAATGTACAATAACATAAAAATATATACATGTTGCTGGCAGTGTTTCTGATCTCGATAGCAACTCTACAAGCTCAACTACAAGTCTAGACCCGACTTGGTCTAGAAGAACTCTCTAGCTCAACTGGGTCTACCCTGTCACCTGCGCGATGAAAACAATCGCGCTAAGCCAAAGCCTAGTGGTACAAACTTTGATAATAACAATATAACTCAATGAAATACCAAATGCATAATGCATATAGATGTCACATGAATCTACTTTCTTATATATTTTTTTCAATAATTCATACGCACAACTCATAACATTATATTACTCAATTGTATCACAATTCATAATTCACAGTAAAACAAAAACAAGCATGGGCCCAAAAAGGATCTAATATACTATTCAAATTTCAGAGTTACTGCTTTGGTCCATAATGACACCATGTGTCTAGCCCCGTAAGCAATATATATCCATGAATAATGTAACAACCCCAGTCTCTTGGACCTCAACCCGGCTAGACCCTTAGGCCCCAGTATCTTGGTCCTCAACCCAGCTAGACTGCTACACTTTTTGAGGCTTACGACCCAGTATTTTCACCCCAAAAACATCATATTTATCAGCTGGCCTGGCTTACGACCCAGTCTTTTCACCATTCCAGCGTATAGCCCGTAGGCAATCATAGGCATGCCGCCAAACCCAGAACTCTGAAAATTAAATAGCATACTAGGCACACAATTTATTCATATTTCTCATTATTAATCTCTTTCTCATTTTTACATATTCAATCTAGGCACATTGCCTTATTTTCACATTTTTTTTTCTCATATTTCTCATTTTTTCACATCTTTGTCATCTTTCTCATTTTATCAATATCAATTCATTTCATTATTACACATATCTCATTTTTGCATTCACAACACATTACCCAATTACTTTGGGTATTTTCACATAATATGCATATTTCACATGTTACACAAATTAGCCATTATCAATGGCTTTTCACAATGCATTTAACACATATATGACATTACAAATGTCATAGCATATTATTCATACACACCAATTCTAACAATTAAAACATACTACATAAAAATCCAAATTCTTGCATAATCTAAATTTCCAAGGAATTCAAAGAAAAGAGATGAAAACTTACTAATTTTGGTGGAAATCACCAAAAATCCTCTTAAAACTTGTTAATTCCTTCAATTTATAGAGTATGGAAGAAGCAAAATCCTTGGTCTTCAAACTTCCATGGAAGCCACATTCTTGAGAAGAAGAAGAAGAAGAAGAAGAAAACTTTTAATATTCTTTCCTTTTCATCTTTTTTTTAACCACATATATATATATTAAAATAATTTAATATTTAATTATTTAATTATTTTTTTATAAATTAAAAGTCCTAATTTCCCTCTTCCATTCAAAATTAATTTATTTTTGAATTATTTTATTAATTGTGAATTTATAAGATTTAATTACCAAAATACCCTTTTCTTTTAAAAAGTGTTGACTTTTTATATATGTTATATATATTTTGCATATATATCACATATATATTCCACTTTTTTATTTAAAATCCCTTCATTTTTCATTTAAAACCATTAATTTAATTTATCCTTTTAAATTATAATTTATTTTATCCAATTTTCTAAAAATTAGAAATTTTAAAAAAATTTTGGATGTTTCACATAGGTTCTCTACTACTTACCATCTCCAAACTAGTGGCCAAGTTGAGAACACGAATAGTGAAATAAAAAGTATCCTTGAAAAAACTGTTGAATGATCCTGGAAGGATCGCTATGAGAAATTAGACAATGGGATAGTACGCCATTTAGGCTAGTATATGGAAAGGCATGTCACTTACCTGTGGAGATTGAACATAATGCTTATTGGGCTATAAAACATATTAACCTTGATCTAGCTAGTGCAGGTGATAGGAGGAAATTGTAGATCAATGAGTTGGATGAATGGAGATTTCAAGCTTATGACAATGCAAGGATGTATAAAGAGCAGACTAAGAGATGGAATGATGCTCACATTAAGGAACGGAAAGAGTTTCAAGTTGGTGATCAAGTATTATTGTACAATTCTAGGCTTTGACTTTTCCCAGGTAAGTTAAAATCAAGATGGTCTGGTCCATTTACAGTCAAAGAGGTTTTTCCCTATGGGACAATTGAAATTACTCACCTAGAGAAAGGGACATTTAAGGTTAATGGGCAAAGGCTTAAACAATATTTAGGGGGGACTTGAGCGAGTTGAAAGAGGTTTTATACCTCTAAGACTAAAGATGAACTAATCCCGAGCGTACAACTAATACGACGTTAATGAAATGTTGTAACACCCCTTCCCGACCTATGAATAAGCCGAGGAGGAATGCTACATCGGGATACGAGCTCTGGTTATGTCAGCTTACTTAATGTTCCTTATAAAAATTTTTCAAAAATTTTGACGGAGTCTCCCTTCAAATTCTAGGTCCCAAGTGTCGACAAAACTAATTTTTCTTATTTTTGAAAAATATTTTGTTTCACAATTCAACTCAAGCACACTCCCAATAATCCACCCTTATAACCTCAACTACAATCCTGTAAGAAGAATTCACACTTCTATATTCACAACCCAACTCAATTTAAAACCATACAGTTATTATACATTACTAGATTTACATGCTACATCAAGTTATCTCTTTGTATTGTTCAAATAAGTACATGCCAGTTTCTAATACCAAAATACAAAATGAAGAGCACCACCTAAGTTTGTTGATGACCGACAGATCGCAGGACTCCTCAGCTCGCTACTGGCTCCTTGCTAATAGCCTACGAGTTTAGAAGAAACTAAACTCACTAAGCATTGCTTAGTGGGTACTTTAACTAATTACGAAAAATAAATAATAAAAGCATAATGCACTTTTAAAAGCAATGAGTCGTATTGAAAAATAATATCACAATAAAAACAATCCATACATGTCATATATTCAATTATTATCATTTTATTAATTCGCTCCACAAGGTAATTTGGTAGACTAACGTATGGTAAGGAACTAACTGAAACAACTGTATATATATTCTGTGGCTGTGGCCTAAAAAAATTGCGGACCAAGTCCTGTGGAATCTGCGGCAGAAGCACTCAGACCGGAGTCCTATATAACTCGGACCGAAGTCTTATATAACTCGGGCGATTACCCTATATGACTCGGACCGAAGTCTTATATAGCTCGGGTCGTAATCCTATATAACTCGGACTGAAGTCCTATATTAAAGCAGCACTGCATATAGTATGATATATCATACCCTTACCCTACTCAGTACTATCCCAGATACCCAGTGGAGCAAAAATTTTCATGCCATTTCTTAATCGAATATGTATTATACAATTATCGACTTATGTTTCTTATATTATTTCAACGTGAAATATCATATTTTGTCATTTTAATAACATACTATGCTCATTTATATGCATAAGGAATCAATTGGATTACTTTTGAAAAATGACCAAATGAATATTAGCAAAATGATCATATGAATAGTAAATTCTGGTTTTGGACTCAACTTGATTCTTATTTTGAAAACTTGTATAAAATAATCTACTTGACTAAAAACTCTAAAAGTTTTACAGAATTTAGTTCTACATCTTAAAATCATTCCTTTAAAATTTCAGATCAAACTGGACACAAAATCTTGGTCAAGTAGTTCACCCAACCAGACTGCTCCAGTTGCCCTGCATCCTGGCCGCAGTTCTGAATTTTGTGAATTTCGTAAATTAAATTCAATAAATGTGGTTCCAAATTATTTTTCTAAAATACTATACTCACTAAACAACAACATATCCAAAATTCAATTGAAGATTATTTTTCTAAATTTTATTAACAACCCGGAAACATGGCTGTCTCAGTCAAGGTACCTCCTAGAACAGGTCTAACAGAAATAATTTTTTCATAACTATTCCGAATTCAACTCAAAATATTTTTCAGTCATTCTAGACGCATTAAGGCACAACATATCAAAATTTCACTTCAAGAACATTTTTCTATATTTAATTAAAAATCATACAAGTCACAGCATTTCACTAATTCTAAAACAGAAAAATTTCAAGAAAATGAACAAACAATTAGTTAAAGTACCAAACCTTGCTTTTCCTTGCTCTTCTTGTCTATTTCACTTCCTTTCCTCTCTAATCTCCTTGATTTCCTATGAATTTAACATGTCTCATATACAAAGGTAAGAACCCTAGGTATAGACATAGTCTTATCTTATGATTTTTCTAATGGTTGCTAGCTTATTTTCAACATTTAACACCATCATTTCTTTCATCAAATCCTTCAAATAATTATTTCTTGAATTTTCTCCAAATCTAGCTACATGAACCCTAATTTCAATCTCTTAAATTAACCATTAATGCATGAAACTAAAACTAGAGATAGGTTTCTCTTACCTTATAATCTTGTTTGTCACCAAAATCTTCAACCAAAAGCCTAAAACTTTGGAAAAATCACCTCCTTCTTCTTCTCTTATGGTTTGGACGAGTTCACCATGTAAGAGAGGGCTTTTATATTCTTTCCTTAGCTTATTTTGATCCAAATGGCAGCCAAGAGAGGTTAAGATGTGTTGGTGTAAGTGTTGATTTCGCATTGGTACACCTTATCGCAAAAATGGCCACTTTTAATTGATCCACTTGCCTTCTTCTTTTATCTATTTATTTGGCAAGCCATTTGGCTTCCTTTTATTCATATTTTGACCCCCTCAACTTTCTTGTGCTGTAATTTTATAGTCTAGGGTGTGAAAATACCAAAATATCCTCCAGCGATTAATCGATTGTAACTTTTAAACCATGCATTTTCGAAAAAAATTGAAACCCACGATTATGACCCGATTAATCTCGAGAATATTCTTCTGGGGTCGGATATGGGCACTATTAAGAACTTCCGACACTTAATTTTTAAGTTTACATAGTTGCCCCTAACTTTTGAGAAATTTCCACTTAGGTCCTCGGCCTTTCGAAAAATTACCTTTAGGTCCAGTCGACTTCGCGGGCCTCCCTTGTACACTGATTTTGTTTTTGACTATCTCGAGCCTCTATTTTACCACTTATTTATGTCCTTCTTGCCTAATACTCGACTACCTAAACTTTGGGATGTGACAGTTCTACCTCCCTTAATTTAAGTTTCGCCCTGAAACTTGCTTGTTCATATATGTAAATACATTGCTCATATAATTAATAACAGTCATTTTTTGGAATGCTGCTGCTATATGCCTAAAGTAAGTTTCCGGACTGGGTATTTCAGCTGCTGCTGACCCTGGTCTATGAGCTTCCCCGGCATCTACAGACCCAGATGCTTGCGATTCTACGTTTCTTTCCATAGCTTGCCACGAATCTAGAGATATCCTACATTGACATAAATAGCTATCTGCTTAATTCATCAATATATAACTCGATTATCAATTCCTATCTGGCATGTACATCTACCTATTCATCATATAACTTTCTCCTTACTTTATCTTACATGGCACACATAGTTACTTACTTACTACCTATCTCCCAGAATCGACTAAACCAATGCTCTGATACCACAAATTGTAACACCCCTTCTCGACCTATGAATAAGCCGAGGAGGAGTGCTACATCGGGATACAAGCTCTGGTTATGTCAGCTTACTTAATGTTCCTTATAAAAATTTTCCAAAAATTTTGATGGAGTCTCCCTTAAAGTTCTAGGTCCCAAGTGTCGACAAAACTGATTTTTCTTATTTTTGAAAAATATTTTGTTTCACAATTCAACTCAAGCACACTCCCAATAATCCACCCTTATAACCTCAACTACAATCCTGCAAGAAGAATTCACACTTCTATATTCACAACCCAACTCAATTTAAAACCATACAGTTATTATACATTACTAGATTTACATGCTACATCAAGTTATCTCTTTGTATTGTTCAAATAAGTACATGCCAGTTTCTAATACCAAAATACAAAATGAAGAGCACCACCTAAGCTTGTTGATGACCCACAGATTGCAGGACTCCTTTGCTCACTACTGGCTCCTTGCTAATAGCCTATGAGTTTAGAAGAAACTAAACTCGCTAAGCATTGCTTAGTGGGTACTTTAACTAATTACAAAAAATAAATAATAAAAGCATAATGCACTTTTAAAAACAATGAGTTGTATTGAAAAATAATATCACAATAAAAAAATCCATACATGTCATATATTCAGTTATTATCATTTTATCAGTTCGCACCACATGGTAATTTGGTAGACTAACGTATGGTAAGGAACTAACTGAAACAACTGTATATATATTCTGTGGCTGTGGCCCTAAAAAAATTGTGGACCAAGCCCTGTGGAATCTGTGGCCGAAGCCCTCGGACCGGAGTCCTATATAACTCGGGCGATTGCCCTATATAACTCGGACTGAAGTCCTATATAGCTCGGGCCATCACCCTATATAACTCGGACCGAAGTCCTATATTAAAGCAGCACTGCATATAGTATGATATATCATACCCTTACCCTACTCAGTACTATCCCAGATACCCAGTGGAGCCAAAATTTTCATGCCATTTCTTAATCGAATATGCATTATACAATTATCGACTTATGTTTCTTATATTATTTAAACGTGAAATATCATATTTTGTCATTTCAATAACATATTATGCTCATTTATATGCATAAGGAATCAATTGGATTACTTTTGAAAAATGACCAAATGAATATTTCCAAAATGATCATATGAATAGTAAATTCTGGTTTTGGACTCAACTTGATCCTTATTTTGAAAAATTGTATAAAATAATCTACTTGACTAAAAACTCTAAAATTTTTAAAGAATTTAGTTTTACATCTTAAAATCATTCTTTTAAAATTTCAGATCAAACTGAACGCAAAATCTTGGTCAAGTAGTTCACCCAACCAGACTGCTCCAGTTGTCCTGCATCCTGGCCGCAGTTCTGAATTTTGTGAATTCCGTAAAATAAATTCAATCAATGTGGTTCCAAATTATTTTTCTCAAATACTAGACTCACTAAAAAACAACATATCCAAAATTTAATTGAAGATTATTTTTCTAAATTTTATTAAAAATCCAGAAACATGGCTGTCTCAGTCAAGGTACCTCCTAGTGCAAGTCTAACAGAAATAATGTTTTTATAACTATTCCGAATTCAACTCAAAATATTTTTCAGTCATTCTAGACTCATTAAGGCACAACATATCAAACATTCACTTCAAGAAAATTTTTCTATATTTAATTAAAAATCATACAAGTCACAGCATTTCACTAATTCTAAAACAGAAAAATTTCAAGAAAATGAACAAACAATTAGTTAAAGTACCAAACCTTGCTTTTCCTTGCTCTTCTTGTCTATTTCACTTACTTTCCTCTCTAATCTCCTTGATTTCCTATGAATTTAACATGTCACATATACAAAAGGTAAGAACCCTAGGTATAGACATAGTCTTATCTTATGATTTTTCTAATGGTTGCTAGCTTATTTTCACAATTAAACACCATCATTTCTTTCATCAAATCCTTCAAATAATTATTTCTTGAATTTTCTCCAAATCTAGCTAAATGAACCCTAATTTCAATCTCTTAAATTAACCTTTAATCCATGAAACTAAAACTAGAGATAGGTTTTTCTTACCTTATAATCTTGTTTGTCACCAAAATCTTCAACCAAAAGCCTTAAACATTGGAAAAATCACCTCCTTCTTCCTTCTCTTATGGTTTGGACGAGTACACCATGTAAGAGAGGGCTTTTATATTCTTTCCTTAGCTTATTTTGATCCAAATGGCAGCCAAGAGAGGTTAAGATGTGTTGGTGTAAGTGTTGATTTCCCATTGGCACACCTTATGGCAAAAATGGCCACTTTTAATTGGTCCACTTGCCTTCTTCTTTTATCTATTTATTTGGCAAGCCATTAGGCTTCCTTTTATTCATATTTTGACCCCCTCAACTTTCTTGTGCTGTAATTTTATAGTCTAGGGTGTGAAAATACCAAAATACCCTCCAGTGATTAATCGATTGTAACTTTTAAACCGTGCATTTTCAGGAAAAATTGAAACCCACGGTTATGACCCGATTAATCTCAAGAATATTCTTCCGAGGTCGGATATGGGCACTAGCCTATCTTTTACTCCAGCCCCTACTTTCAGAGAATGGCGTCATTCTATGAATATTGAGTGGGATGATGACCAGAAACCAACGGAGTTTGATCGCCAGATATGTAGGATAGAAGGAAAGATCAAAAACATCAAGCTAAATCAGAATAAGTTATTGACTCAGCAGGATCAGATCTAATGTTCCATAGAGCAGCACTACTCATCCTTCCAAGTGTAGCTGGATCATGAGATACTAAGGAGGCAATGGCTCGAGCAATCTATGCTCGAGTTCTGGAGGCATTAGGAATTTAGCCTTTCATAGCCACTGCCACCATCATACCAGCTTTTAGTGCCCCATGTTGACGTCTCTGACGACGATGATAACAATAATGCTAGTGCCAGCGGTGATAATTTCGGCGCTAGTAATGATTTCAGTGCCGAGCCCATGAATGACTAGTTCATTTTGTTTATTTATTTTATTTTCTTTTATTTTTGTTTTTATTTTCTTATGAATTCCTATACTTTTAATTTTTAATATTTTCATGTTTTTGATTTATTATTATTATTATTATTTTTATATGTCTTTGAACCTTCACCATTCTCTATGTCAATTTTTTTGTCCTGTAGCTCATTCGACATCACAACACTTTTAGAACTCTTTTCATATATGTCGATTTAGGAAATGTCAGGGCAGTTTTCTCTCTTTTGTTCTTTTTACTATTTTACACACATTGGGGATAATGTGAGTCTTAAGTGTGGGGGAGTGGCATATTTTATAAATTGAGCTTTTATTTTCATTTTTTGCCATTGGTTGCATTTGTCTCAATTAGTTTCTTTGATTTCATTTTTGGATTCAAGTAAACTAGATTGCTATTATAATATGAAGTGAAATGGTTCCTCTTTTCATTAAAATAATGATTGATTTAATGAACGACAATCTCTTATTGAGGTTGACTCAATTTTCTTAATTGATTGCTAAAGACTAAATGTGATAGTTTGAATTAGGTAATTGATTGATGAGAGTTGCACATCTGAAGTTTAAAACCTTAGTTACATTTTTAGCATAGTTGTTTAGATCATTTTTATACTAGTTTTTAGTATGATTTTTATGTGTTTTTAGTTAATGTTTGATTTGATTTTTGTTTAAAGTTTATTTTAAGTGTTTGTTTTAGGTTAAAGTGCAAAAACTCCCTTGGAACATCAAAACAAAGAAACAAAAGCATGAATCAAGCAAGACATGGCCAAGCCAAATCAAGCTTGGTTGTGTCACCTCAAAGGAAATGAAGGCAGAGCTTGACACGGCCAAGCCACTGGCTGCGTCTCACTAAAAGACCAAAAACAAAGAAACCAAAGAAAGAAAAGAAAAGAAGGAAAGAAATGGCAGCAAGTGACACTGCCAACAAGCTTGGCCGTGTCACCCTCATCTCCAAAGAATAAAGAAGGGCAAGGAGCAAGGCAGAAGTGGACACACCCAAGGGACATGGCCAAGCCACTGGCCATGTCCCACGTTAAGATCAAAGCAAAAGTGACACGGCCACAAGCTTGGCCGTGTCACACCAAAAGAAAATTAAGCAAAGTGAAAGAAGCAAGGAAGGCAGCAAAGGACATGGCCAGCTAGCTTGGCCATGTCCCATGAAAATTGAGGGACATGGCCACTAGCTTGGCCGTGTCACCTCATGAAAAGAAAGGAAAATGAGAGACACGGCCAAGCCACTCATGGCTTGGGCGTGTCACCTATGAAACCTTAAATTCTTTTAGACGAGTAGGGAGATAAGTGGGGAACAAAGACTTTGCTTTTGCCAAAAGAAATATTAAAGAAAATAAAAGCTTGCCTAATTGATGGAAAGAAACAATAAACAAAGAAAATAGTGGGGAACAAAGGAGAGTGCTGTGAGTTGGAAGGTATGGGTTGAGTTTTTAATGAATTAAAAAGAGGAAGAGGAGATAGTTTTTGATACACGTTTGGGAGAGGGAGAGAGTGACACTCTCCCTTAGTTCTTCATCTTCAACCTCCATTTCCATCCTTTCCATCTTCTCCATCTTCCATTGACAAGATCTTTGAGGTTCTTTGGGATAAATTGGGTTAAACAAGCTCTTGAAGGTTGAAGAAGCTTCATTATAAGGTTTGGTGACTTTAGAAAACTCCATTCCATCTTCCAAAGGCATAATCAATTGAAGGTTTGGTGACTTGAGAAAGCTCCATTCCAAGGTTTAGTGACTTGAGAAAGCTCCATTCCATATTGTAAAGGGGAATCAACCATTGAAGAGGGCTTGAGTTCTTCATCATACATCAAAGTGGAGCTAGGAGGAAGACTAGTAATCCTACTCTTGGCATCTTCACAAGGGGTTTTTCTATTCCCGCTTTTAATTCATTTCTATTGTTGTTGTATTAACAGAATTGATATTGCAACAAACAATTTGTATTTGATTTATATTGAGTTGAATGATTATTTTAAATTGATGATGTTAGGCTGAATACCCATGCCTAGGGTTTGTAGTATATTTGATTGAATGCTTTGATTTGATATTTCCATTGATGTACCTTGTTGTTGGTTGATTGCATTGGATTGTATGCTAGGTTGATAGATTAGCTACCTATTGATCTCTAGATATTGAATTAAGGACTGAGAGGTGAAATTTGATATTGGAATTATGCAATCGACTACCCTAAGAATGAATTAGAAATATAAGTTCTAGAGTTTATTAATTTACAAATGTAAAACAATTGGTTATTGTTAATTTATGATTGTGAACGCTAATGAATTGGTAATTGACTGATTAAGCTTAAGAAAGAAATTAATTACAAGGTTAAGTTAATGGATAAGTTGAGAATTGAGCGTTGATTGAATGGACCTATACCCTAGGCACCTTCCTAAGAATTGAATTGATCTTGTACAACCATCACACACATCAACCCTACGCACATTACTTCTAGGTTTAAATTATTCTCGCACTATTCCAACACAACAAATTATCGCATTTAAATTACTTGTCAATCAAGCTATTACGAACTACACCTTCCTTGTGAGATGACCTTGGGGCGATCACCTTTGCTACAATTACCTCGTATACTTGCGAATGACGCTTTGTAGTAGTACTTAATTTGAGCACAACAAGTTTTTGGCGCCGCTGCTAGGAAGGTTGTTTAAGTAGTTATAGTTTGATTTTTTTATTTAATTATTTAATTATTTGTTTGTTTTGTTTGATTTGTTTTAATTTAATTGTTTGTTTTTTCTTTAAATTACTCAGTGCCTTTTGTAAAGATGCAATTTTTAAGGAACGAGGGAGTTTATGATAGGAACGATAATTCTGACGTGGCATGGCAATTAGCAAAATTAACGAATCAACTTAAGATGCTAAGTACACGAGGAAGAGCACCTATGCCATGTCAAGAGATGTGTGCAGCATGAGGCAATGCAGGACATAGTGCAAATACTTCCTCATTTGGTTTCTCACGATACCAAGAATGGCAAGGGGAAGAAGATGACTTTGACAGTTTCAGCAAATGGGTAGAAATGACCAATATTCCAATCCTTACAATCCAAGCTGGGGAAGCCAACCAAATTTTTCATGGGAAAATCAGCATAACATTCCACCTCAGAATTTTTTTCAACCTTACCAAAGAGGTCCTTACTTTCAAGGACAATTTTCAAACCAAGATTACCTTAAGATACCCACAATTGAAGATAGTTTGAATGCCTTCATTTAAACTAGCACACAAAATAAAGAAAAACTTAAGGAACTTACTTTGGCAGATAGTTTGAATACCTTCATTCAAATTAGCTCACGGAACCATGATCAATTTGTGAAATTCACAGTGGTAGATGATTTGAATGCTCACCTTCAAATTAGCACACAAAATCAGGAAGGGAGCAATAAGAGGTTTGATTCTTTGGAGGAATCATTGAAGAAGATGGAAATTGAAGTTGATCAATTGGCACATCAACTCCAAGCACACCAAGAAGAGGAATTTCCTAGTCAATTAGAGCAAACCAAGGTAATCACAAATTTGAGGAGTGAACAGGTGATATATAACAAATTTTGTTATTCTATGGATACAGGCACTAATCAATAAGATAATGGTGAGGAGATACAACCCAACATAGAGGAGCCAAGCCAATCAACGGAGGAGGAGAATTTGGAGGCATCAACCTCACCAAAGTTGCATGAATCTCCCAAACCATATAGGCCACCAAATCCATTTCCAAGTAGCTTGAAGGATGAGAAGCAAGGTAAGCAACTTCCTGACACCTATGACATGCACTCCCAAGGAGATAGTGAAAATAAGATTAGGATGACTATGACCTTAGAAGAAGAGTATGAATTGCCCAACTTAGAAAATGAGGAGAGTAAGCTAATTTTAGATGCTGAGGTTGTTGAGAGGGGACTTGACATTGTTAAAGTGGATGAAGAAGTGATTAAATCAAACTTGGTTGAACTTAAAGAGTCCCCAAAAATCATCTCTTCTACTCTTGGTGGTGAAGAAGAGCATACAATGGATAGAACCATGTTGCACAATTTAAAAGGGTTTTACAAAGTTCTTATTGCACTGGAGGATTACCCTAAGATGACCTTCACATGTTTTCAAATAATGCTACTTAGGCATAGCAATACATCGGGTATCCTTCGGAGTTGTATGCTATCCATCCCTGCAGACATGAGTGACAATTGCATTATGGGTGGAAGGAGCATTGTACATCGCATATGGGAATGATGGAAATCAGGTTTCATCTAAACTCTCTCTTTTAGTTTATGCATGCTCGCATTGAGGATAATGTGAATCTTTAAGTGTGGGGTGCATTTTGTGATTTTACTTTTTAAGTTTAGTAATGTTTTTCTTTGAATAAATGAATTTTAGAAAGTTCAATTGTTATAAAATTGTTGATAGATGACCTTTAAATTTTTGAAGCATGAATTTGAGAATTGATTAGAATTGGTGCTTGTTGTCATTTTTGTTGGTTTTTTCCTTGCATTTTCTTTAAACTAGTGAGGAATTGAGCCATCAACTTATTATTCTTTTTGTGGGTCAACATCTTTGGTTGATGAATTGCTAGAACTTTGCTTTGACATGTATTTTAAGACTACATAAAAATTTCAATTAGGCATCAATATGATTAAGGGAATTAGGTGAACCCACTTTGGCTTAAAAAGACCAACCCTATATTCAACCTTAGTTAGCCAATTTTGAGCTTATTTTAGTTTTCCTTTCCTTTCTTTTTCACAACACCATTAGCTTGAACCTTGTTGTATTAACTCTTACCCTTTCATTAGGTCAAGAGCATTTTAAGAGCATTTATGACAGAGTGTTGTGTTGAATTAAGTGTGGGGTTAAATTTAGTAGGTTTAAGATTGCAAACTATTATTTTCTTTAGTTGCAAAACCCTAAAACAAAACAAAAATAAAAAAATAAAAAAATAAAAAAATAAAAAAAAAGAAGAAAAAATTTATAAAAATAAAAATAAGAATAATTGTTGTTCTTGTTGAAAGGGTTGGAATAAGTTGGGAATAATCCTTGCAAGATTTAATAAGTGAGTTCCCTTGAAAAGCTCTTTAATGTCAAGGGGTAGATGAGAGGAAGGTGTTTTGGGATTGTTGGGTTATGTATATGATCGGGTACTTCATTCTTAAAGTGCTCTTGAACTTAATGATCAAGCTCACATTTCCTAAATATCATGCCTTTACCTTAGCCCCATTACAACCCAAAGAAGGACCTTTTCATTGATGCTTGATTGTAATTTTGTGGTGGAGATTTGATTGATAAGCAAGCCTATGGCAGTAATCTTTCATTGATTGTTAAGAGTGTAAACACCATCATGATCAAACACTTTTAAGAGTTGGTGAGGGAGTGACAACATTGGTTATGCATGGAAAGCCACTTAATTGCATGGGTGTTGATTTTGTTCGATTTGATATTGATTGCAGATTTAGGGATAGGGAAGTCTTGATTCACACTTATAACTCTTGAACTTAACAAAATTTATCTTGTTTAGTGTTTTGATTTTAACCTTGCTTGGGGACAAGCAAGGAATTAAGTGTGGGGTATTTGTTTAGATAATTTTTGTACTAGTTTTTAGTATGACTTTTATATGTTTTTAGTTAATGTTTCATTTGATTTTTGTTTAAAGTTTGTTTTAATTGTTTATTTTAGGTTAAAGTGCAAAAACTCCCTTAGAAGATCAAAACAAAGAAAGAAGAGCATGAATCAAGCAAGATATGGCCAAGCCAAATCAAGCTTGGCCGTGTCACCTCAAAGGAAATGAAGGCAGAGCTTGACTTGGCTAGGAGACATGGCCAAGCCACTAGCCGTGTCTCACTTAAAGACCAAAACCAAAGAAACCAAAGAAAGAAAAGAAAAGAAGGAAAGAAATGGCAGCAAGTGACACGGCCAACATGCTTGGCCGTGTCACCCTCATCTCCAAAGAACAAAGAAGGGCAAGGAGCAAGGCATAAGTGGACACACCCAAGGGACATGGCCAAGCCACTAGCTGTGTCCCACCTTAAGATCAAAGAAAAAGTGACACGGCCACAAGCTTGGTCGTGTCACACCAAAAGAAAATTAAGCAAAGTGAAAGAAGCAAGGAAGGCAGCAAAAGACACGGCCAGCTAGCTTGGCCGTGTCCCATGAAAATTAAGGGACATAGCCACTAGCTTGGCCATGTCACCTCATGAAAAGAAAGAAAAATGAGAGACACGACCAAGCCACTCATGGCTTGGTCGTGTCACCTATGAAACCTTGAATTATTTTGCATGAGTTGGGAGACAAGTGGGGAACAAGGACTTTGCTTTTTCCAAAAGAAATATTAAAGAAAAGAAAATCTTGCCTAATTGATGGAAATAAACAATAAAAAAAGAAAATAGTGGGGAACAAAGGAGAGTGGTGTGAGTTGGAAGGTATGGGTTGAGTTTTGAATGAATTAAAAATAGGAAGAGGAGATAGTTTTTGATACACGTTTGGGAGAGGGAGAGAGTGACACTCTCCCTTAGCTCTTCATCTTCAACATCCATTTCCATCCTCTCCATCTTCTCCATCTTCCAATGACAAGATCTTTGACGTTGTTTGGGATAAATTGGGTAAAACTAGCTCTTGAAGGTTGAAGAAGCTTCATTGAAAGGTTTGGTGACTTGAGAAAGCTCCATTCCAAGGTTTGGTGACTTGAGAAAGCTCCATTCCATATTGCAAAGGGGAATCAACCATTGAAGAGGGCTTGAGTTCTTCATCATACATCAAAGTGGAGCTAGGTGGAAGACTAGTAATCCTACTCTTGGCATCTTCACAAGGGGTTTTTCTATTATCTCTTTTAATTCATTTCTATTGTTGTTGTTGTATTAAGAGAATTGATATTGCAATGACCAATTTGTATTTGATTTATATTGAGTTGAATGATTGTTTTAAATTGATGATGTTGAGCTAAATACCCATGCCTAGGGTTTGTAGTATATTTGATTGAATGCTTTGATTTGATATTTCCATTGATGTACCTTGTTGTTGGTTGATTGCATTGGATTGTATGCTAGGTTGATAGATTAGCTACCTATTGATCTCTAGATATTGAATGAAGGACCGAGAGGTGAAATCTGGTATCGGAATTATGCAATCGACTACCCTAAGAATGAATTAGAAATATAAGTTCTAGGATTTATTAATTTGCAAATGTAAAACAATTGGTTATTGTTAATTCATGAATGTGAAAGCTAATGAATTGGTAATTGACTAATTAAGCTTAAGAAACAAATTAATTACAAGGTTAAGTTAATGGATAAGTTGAGAATTGAGCATTGATTAAATGGACCTATAACCCTAGGCACCTTCCCAAGAATTGAATTGATCTTGTACAACCATCACACACATCAACCCTACGCACATTACTTCTAGGTTTAAATTATTCTCGCACCATTCCAACACAACAAACTCTCGCATTTAAATTACTTGTCAATGAAGCTATTACGAACTACACCTTCCTTGTGAGACAACCTTGGGGCAATCACCTTTGCTACAATTACCTCGTATACTTGCGAGTGTCGCTTTGTAGTAGTACTTAATTCGAGCGCAATAATAGCCCAATTCTTTAGATTCTTGAGTCGAACTTAGTATGATATCTTTATTATCTTAAGTTCTTGACCACTTTTCTATAAATAAAATAAAAAAGTAAAATAAATTAAACCAATTTTTCAGGAGCTTTGAAAATTTATCCCTGTTATGCTGATTTTAACTTTTGAATTAAAACAAATGAGTTAGAATCATAAATAGTGCAAGTAGCCATTTGAATGATGATTCTAACTGAGTAACCGTGGGTCGGCATCACAAATGTTTACTTTTGTGTCAAAAAGTTAGTATCATTTCAAACAAGTCGGGCTTCTTTTGAAAGAAAAAATTAATGTTTCACACATTGCATTTTATGAAGGGGTCAAAGAACTTAAGAGAAAACTTACTTCCTTACTTCGTTCATGACTTTTGAGTTCTTGGAATTTTTTGCTCAATCCTTTAACTTTGAACTTTTAAATTTTAGATCTGTTAGATTTTTATTTTGGAACTTCTTAATTCAGCTACCATGTTTGAGATTTAGTTTTTGATTGAGAATGTTGGGTTTTCTAATTCAAGTATTGTAAAAACTTTTATTTTCTTTGGATATAGAGGGGTCTTTCATTTCTACCTATTATAGTGATTTGGTTTACTTGAGGACAAACAAAAACTCAAGTATGGGGGAATTTCATAAGTGTATAATTGATGATATTTTTGTCCCTTTTTCTTAATATATTTATTGTCAAATTTAGATTAATTTGTTTGTTCAAGTGTTTATTAGGGTTGATTCCAGGAACTTTTGACACGTTGGGACCTTAAGGTTATTTAGGTTGGAATCATGGATGAAAGACAAGGGAAGAAGATATTTTGGGCAGATTCTTCAAGTCACATGCCCAGTGACATGGGCGTGCTCGTGGCCGTGTCATTCAACTACTTTACAGAAGCTTCGACACGCCCAGAGACATGGGCGTGTCACTGAACATGCCATTACTCCTGACTTATAGAAGCTGTGTCACTCCCAATGACACGGGAGTGTCCCTGACCGCATCCCTAACTCAACATTATAGTAGCAACAACAAGCCCAAGAATATGGGCGTGTCACTGCCCATGTCACTAAAGTTTGAAATAGCACCGTTGACACGGCCATAGACACGCCCGTGTCTATGGGCATGCCAGGAAAAAATATCTGGGCTATAAAATCTGAGCTAAAGAGCGAATTAGAGGGAGTTTAGTTTTCAGAGCCGACCTCCCAAGAAAAAGAGTTTTTGGCAGCTAAGAGTGAAGGTGAAGACCCGATTCCTGCGAGATTTAAACCAAGATCCGAGGATTGAAGTGAAGAAATACAAATCATTCATTATGGATTGCTTGAATTCTTTTACTTATTTCCTCTATTTTGGTTTTCTGGTTATGAACATGAGCTAAACATTTTATCTATCTAGATATTGATGAACCCTAGCTTTATTATATGGATTGAATAGTTCTTATTAAATTAAATCATTTGATTGAGTTATTTTATCCTTTTGATTCTTAATTTCTTATTTCCAATTGATAATATCATGCTTATTAATTGGTTGCAATTTTCATATTATTGACTTGAGAAAGCTTGATATGAACAGAATGTTCATTAGGATTGAGGGCTGATTGGAGTGCTAGAGATAGACTTACAAGACCTTTTTGTTTAAAGTTCCTTGTTCTTATTGCAAGATCTATTTAATTATGCTTGAGAAGAGATTCCTAGCATTCTACTTAGCGATTTGGGATTAATTCACTTGAGAGGTTTTAATCTAATTTAGGTTAATGCCAATTTAGCTTTATTATTTGATTTAATTGAATTGATATTCATAAATACTTCTCATGGCTAGGGGGATTCAATATCTAGATAGTATTTTCATTACCAACTTTTGTTGCACAATATTCAGTTTTTCTTCACTTTAGTTTATTGATAATTTATCTTTTATTTTAATTATCACACATTTTATTGATTCACTAAATAATAGTTAAAATTTGCATTAATATTTGACCTTGTCCCAGTGGAACAATATCTTACTCACTGTTTTATTACTTGAGCTACCCGTGCACTTGTAGTAACATTATGATAGCATAGATCCGTCGTTAGGCAATCCATGGAAGGATAGCAGCATACTATAATGAGTGTTTCTGTGTTCATAATTTCTTACTGTGTTGCTCAAATGGATATACGATATGGTTACTCAAATGATCAGTTGGGCAAACTCCTTCATAGGTGGTTCCTCTACGTTTCCCAATTCTACTTTCGTGTCCTCCTTAAATTGCTGGTCGATTTCTTCTCCTTCTTATCCCAAGGGTTCTACTCCTTCGGTTCTTGGAACTCTATGAATATCATCTATATATGTGTGAGAGGGGATTTTTGCCCCACTCCCAATTGAATGGTTCTTGCGACTTCAACACTATTTAGGCTCAGGGCCTTAGAGAATACGGGCCTAAGCCCAGAGAAAATGGAGTCACCACCTGGATGAATTGGGAAAAAGAAAGGGTTGGATGACTTGATTCCTAAGGAATCCCCAACCCCCTAATGGGTTCAAAAAGTTAGGTACGTGTGGGGAAGGTGAGAAATGGCCCAACACCCTCACAACGCCCGGTTTATTGGAACCAGCCTCTTTTCAGGTCTTAATATTGTAAAATTCTTAAATATAATGATATTATCCATACTATAAGCAACAATTAAAATAAAGCATCATTATATTAAAATCAAAGCAATGTTAAAAAAAAAGTAAATAAATGGACACACATCCGAGAATGGAAACATGTCCTTACATCGTCCATGTCTAAACTAAATAGGACACAAACCGAAAGGTGAAAATATGTCCTTTACATTTGTCCAAAATATAAAAGCAATTTAAATTACATGAAAATTAATTAATGAGGTAACCAATAATGGAAACATACCTCTTACAATTTTAATACTAAGACAAACTAATAATAATCATAATAATAATAAAAATATCTTTCCATGATAAATTAAATAAATCGAGTATTGAAATTAAATAAATCAAAACATATAATAAACTGCATAATCAAATCTAAAATTTAATAAAGCATATAAAAATACAAATTTAGGTTTATGTCTCAATTTAGGGTTCTCTAATTAATATTTAGGGTTTTGGAATTTTGGAATTATTGTTATTATTATTTAGGCTACTATGAGAATTTTTGGGAAAATGGGATGGATTAGGATTTTATAAATTTAAGACAGTAGTAAGGTTTTTTGGTTAATCAAATTAGTGTTTAGGGCTAATGTAATATCCTCATATGTGGCTTAGAAGTTTCGATTATATTGCTGTTGTTGTTGTTGTTGTTATTGTTAAATTGAATTGAATGCATATGATGGGGTAAGAAAAGAATTGGGATGAGAATGCTTGTGCATATGTGTTTTGGAGAAAGAATTAGGGTTTAGAGACAAATGTATATGTTGTGTATATGATGATATATATAACATATAAAGTGGTCAAATGAAGAGTCAAGGTGATGGTTAAGTGGAAGAAGATATTTTTGGTTGTTAATGAAATTACATATAAGGACTTATATGAGACAAAGGTTAGTTATATGATTGAGGGTGTTTTAGTAATTGCTTGGATAAGAACACTTGGTGGAGATTAAAAGCAAAATTTGACTTTGTATCTTGATCATTGTCTTCTTTCTTCATGAAGTGGCCGGCTCTCCAAATTGAAAAGAGAAAGAGAAGTGTTCTTGAGGCAAGAAGCAAATTGAAGAAGCAATCCAAGGTTTTGACAAAGGATTTGTGGAATTTCTTCTTTTCAAGTAAGTATTTTCTTGTTTTCTTTACTTATTTGGAAGTTGTGTTGGAAGTAAAGTAGGGTTTGATGATTTTGTGATTTGGTGGATTTGAGATGTGTTTGGTTGTGCTTTCAAATGTTAAATTGATTTTAAGTTATGAGTTTAATTGAAGGTTGTTGCTGGAAATGATGGTTGTTGATTTGGATGGAGGGAGAAGGATGTTGGATTTTAGGGTTTTGTGGTGAATATGTGTTTAGAACATTGATTATGTTCATGAGAAATATGTTATATGATGAATATTGTGTTTGAGTGCAATTGAGAAAGGGTTGGTTTTAGTTAAGGTTTTATGATTTGGTGACACGGCCAAAATCAATTTAGGGGAGTGGGCGTGTCAATTGTTTGAATTAGCTACTGCCTCTTTTCTTTTTAAGGACACGGGCGTGTCACTCAAGTTGGTTGGGTGTGTCATTTATTTGAGGAAGCTACTGCCTCTTTTCTTTTTAAGGACACGGGCGTGTCACTCAAGATGGTTGGGCGTGTCAATCAAGTGAGTTGGGCGTGCCCTTCAAATGATTTGAACATTGTTTGATTTCTTGGTTCTCTTTGCATGGTTTAAATTCTTCAAAAGTTCCATTGTTCCTAAACTTAAACATGAACATTATAAACATGTTTCAAACACAAGAATGATCTAATCAAATGAATGTGGATGGTCCTAAAGCTATGAATCATGTCAATTGTGTTTTGCCCTAGTTGCATTGTTGAGAATTAACAATGTTATGTTATGCACTTTGAATGGTAATGTGTTTTATGAGAAATGTGGAATGAAATGTTAATATTTATGAATGATGCTATGTGAGATAAAAATACACTTGAATAATGAAGTGTTATATTGTGAAATGAAAGGTGGAGCCATTGTTATTGGCTAAGGTGATTTAATGGAGATAAATGAGGCATGTTTGCCTAAATGATAATGAGAATTGAGAATGAAATCTAAATGAATTGTGTGGCTAATGTGTTATTCCATTTTCAGAGTTTGTTGTTGGTGGCATGCCTAATGAGTGTAACAATCTCTTGAAGTTAGGTTGGATTGAATCCTTGAAGCCTAATTGAGATGTTACAACCCTTGAAGCTAGGTTGGGTTAGTTCTTGAAGCCAAGTTGGGTTGATGCTTAGCATGCTTTGCTCCCCTTGAAGCTTGGTTGAACTTAATCCTTGAAGCCTAGTTGGGTATATGATATTGATATTGATAAATGTGATAACAAAACCAAAGCATTAACTCTGAAAATTGAATGGCATATTAGTGTGTCTTGGGCCCATGCTTGTCTTTGCTTAGTGTTGTTCATAAATGATTAAATGATTAACTAATAAAATATATGCAAAGATGTTGAATTCTGATATACATATATGTATGTTAGGTTATGAAATGTAAAAGTATGTTGTTAGCTTTGCATTTATGTTGTTACATGTATGATAAATTAGAATTGGCATTGTATAGCATTTAAGCATGTTTATTGCATGTTTTATCTTACTAAGCCCTTGGCTTAGCGCGATAGCGTTTAATCGCGCAGGTGATAGAACTGATAGAATCGAACCTGAGAACTCTTCGAGACCGAGTGAGAGTAGACATTGAAGAATTGATTTTGGGAGCTTAAAGATCAGAGCTGACTTGCCAATCATGTATAAATTTTTTTTATATTGTGTAAAGTTTTGTTGATAATGTAAATATATGTATAATAGTAAATATGTATTCAAATGTTTTCATATATATACATATTTTATAACTTCCGCTGTGTAATATATAAATGTATATATATATATAGATAACTAATATGTTTTGTTTTATAAGTAAATGATCTATTTTGTTAATAAGATATAATGATATGGATATGGTATCAAGTTTTAAAATGTTTTGAATGTTAAGGAAACCGTAGCATCCTTATGTTTGGTGCACTTATGCTACATTGTTGTGGTTGTAGTGTGTGTGCATTGAATATGGGGGTGTTACAATTGTTTTGGTATCAGAGCCTAGGTTTGAGATTCTCAGCCTAGGAAAAATGTAATAAAAAGAATATTTTTACTTAAAAAGTGAGTTTTGAATGACATATACGTTTGAGATTGGCAGTCCCTGATCTTTAATAAGATGTAATCTGTTGTGTTTGCAGTATTAGGTGTTGATGGATCCTCACTCAAGACAGTCAGTTGAGGGTAGTGCCGAGAGCATTGCTCCTGCCGAGGGAGCTAGGGTTGATAGTGTTGAGGAGGCACCTGCTTCGGTGTCGGGTAGACCAGCTGGAGAGGAGGTTCCGCCAGCCTGGTTTAGGCATATGATGGAAGTAATGAGGCAAGCACCAGTACAGCCACCTCCACCACCACCCCAGCCTCAGGTTCAGATGAGACAGTATGATAAATTGAGGAAAAGTTTGATTATGCCAGGTCATTACTGCAGAAGGACGCATATGACTGGTGGAAGACAGTGCCACACTCTATGGATGATCCTCCAACACTGTCTTACACTGATTTTCTGAGGGAATTTGAGTTGAAGTATACTCCTAGGGAGTATAAGGATATGAAGAAGATGGAGTTCTTAAGCTTGAAACAAGACAGCAAGACTGTTACTGAGTATGAAGTTGAGTTTATTCGACTGAGTCAGTATGCTGGGGGTATCATTGCTGATGAGATTGATCGATGTCGGCGATTTGAGGAGGGATTGAGGCCCTCAATTATATGTCATGTGGCAGGCTCCAGGTATCAGGATTTCTCCCAGTTAGTTGCAGCAGCTAGGAGTGTAGAGAGAGCCCAGGCCATAGTTGCAGTTGCTTCTGAAGAGGAGGTTAGAGTTAGAAGGCCCCAGTTTGAGGCAGGGTCTTCTTCTGCTAAGAGGGGTAGAGGAAGTTTTGTTCCTCGGAGTAGTAGAAGTCATAGATCAGCTGGTAGGCCAGTGCAGTTCCAGAGGCAGAGATTTAGACCTGCAGCTTCAGTGGCGAGTGCTCCGACCCCGATGATTCGGAGATCCACTCTTCCCATCTGCATCCATTGTGGGAGGCCACATGGTGGTCCTTGTTGGAAGGCTGGTGTTTCAGGGGTATGCTTCAGGTGTGGATCACCAGACCATTTTGTGAGAGATTGCCCTGAGAGGCAGGAGTAGATGCCAGTTGATTCTGCTGCTTCTCGAGCTAGTGTGAGAGGAGGTAGAGGAGGAAGAGGTGTCAGCCGAGGAGGTAGGCCAGGGTTCAGTTCTAGAGGAGGTGCTGCATCCAGAGAGGGTAGACCAGAGGAGGTTGGTTCTTCCCAGAGGATGTATGTTATGCAGAGGCAGCCAGATGCATCGGCAGTCATAGCTGGTACTTTTTCTTTATTTAATACTCCAGTACTTGCTTTGATTGATCCGGGTTCCACGCATTCTTATGTTAGTGTATCTGTATTGCCTGTATCTGATGTGCATGCTGAGTCCCTAGGATTTGATGTGTTGGTGACAAATCCGTTAGGGCATAGTGTGGTTGTGAGTAAGGTGCACCGGGATAGTGTAGTGAGGGTGCAGGGTGAGGAGTTCTTTGGAGATTTGATTGAGATGCCATTTAAGGAATATGATGTGATCTTAGGTATGGATTGGCTATCTCGACATGGAGCTGTGGTGGATTGTAAAAAGAAAATTGTTTCTTTGAGAACCGTTGATGGTAGAGAAGTGATAGTATCTAATGAGTAGGAACAGCTAGCCTCCTTATTTGTTTCAGCTGTTGCAGCCAGGAGGTTGATTAGAAAGGGGTGTGAAGCCTATCTCGCTCATGTGATAGATACTAGAGTGAAGGGTTCTCCCATTGATAGCATTGCCACAGTTGCTGAGTTCCCTGATGTGTTTCCAGAGGAGTTGCCTGGATTGCCTCCAGAGAGAGAGGTGGAGTTTGGTATTGAATTGTTACCTGGTACCACTCCTATCTCTATTACTCCTTATAGAATGGCACCAGCAGAATTGAGGGAGTTAAAAGTGCAATTACAGGAGTTGTTGGACAAAGGATTTATTCGCCCCAGTGTTTCTCCTTGGGGAGCTCCTATGCTATTTGTGAAGAAGAAAGATGGTACTATGAGGTTATGTATCGATTATAGGCAATTGAACAAAGTGACCATTAAGAATAAATATCCTTTGCCTAGAATCGATGATCTCTTTGATCAATTAAAAGGTGCAGCTGTATTTTCTAAAATTGATCTGAGATCTGGGTACCATCAGCTGAGAGTCAGAGCTGAAGATGTTCCGAAGACAGCTTTCAGGACCAGGTATGGGCACTATGAATTTTTAGTTATGCCTTTTGGTCTGACGAATGCACCTGCAGCTTTCATGGATTTGATGAATAGGGTGTTTAGGCCCTATCTGGATCAGTTTGTTGTGGTCTTCATCGATGACATTCTAGTGTATTCGCGGAATGAAGAGGAACATGATATGCATCTGCGGATTGTGTTGCAGATTTTGAGAGAGAAGCAGTTGTTTGCCAAATTGTCGAAATGTGAGTTCTGGTTGGATCAAGTAGCTTTTCTCGGACATATTGTTTCAGCAGAAGGCATTAGAGTTGATCCAAGTAAAGTTGAAGCTATTCTGAATTGGAGTCCACCCAAGTCTGTGACAGAGATTAGAAGTTTTCTGGGTTTGGCAGGCTATTACCGGCGGTTTGTAAAAGGGTTTTCTTTGATAGCTACTCCACTCACCAGATTGCTTCGTAAGGGAGTGAGATTTGTGTGGACGGATCAGTGTCAGGCTAGCTTTGAGCAGTTGAGAGATATGTTAACTCAAGCGCCTGTTTTAACTTTACCTGTTGAAGGCAAACCATATGTGATCTACAGTGATGCTTCACATAGAGGTTTGGGATGTGTATTGATGCAGGAAGGGAAAGTTATAGCTTATGCATCTCGACAGTTGAAACCGCATGAGCTTAACTATCCGACCCATGATTTGGAATTAGCTGCCATTGTGTTTGCATTAAAGATTTGGCGCCATTATTTATTTGGGGAAAAATGTTTCATCTACACTGATCACAAGAGTTTGAAGTATTTGGGTGTCCAGAAAGAACTCAATCTTCGTCAGAGGAGATGGTTAGAATTGATTAAAGACTATGACTGCTTAATTGACTATCATCCAGGTAAAGCAAATGTTGTTGCTGATGCTCTGAGTCGGAAGTCTTTAGCTGGTTTAGCAGTTTACTCGCTCTCGTTGCTTGTTGAGTTGAGAGCATTGCATGCCAGTTTTGTACCTTGTGATGATGGTGCATTGTTGGCACAGTTGCAATTGAAGCCAGTTTTGTTAGATCAGATCAAAGAGGCTCAGTTGGTTGATATGAAGATTCAGAAGATTATTTCAGATTGCAAGATTGGGAAGACTAGAGATTTTGTTGTGAGAAATGATGGGAGTCTCTGGTTTAAGAATCGATTGTGTGTGCCCGAGGATGCTAATTTGAAAAGAATCATTTTAGAAGAAGCTCATCAGTCGATGTTTGCTATGCATCCGGGTAATACGAAGATGTATAATGATTTGAGACAACATTATTGGTGGATTGGTTTGAAGAGAGACATTGCAGATTTTGTGTCGAAATGTCTCACTTGTCAGAAAGTTAAAGCAGAGCATCAAGTTCCAACCGGGTTGCTTCAACCGTTGTCAGTGCCTGAATGGAAATGGGAAAGAGTGACAATGGATTTTGTGTCTGGATTGCCATTGACACAAAGGAAACATGATGCCATTTGGGTGGTTGTGGATAGATTGACTAAGACAGCTCATTTCCTTCCGGTGCGGATGGATTACTCTTTGGAGAGGTTGGCTGAGCTGTATATCCAGGAGATTGTGAAACTGCATGGTGTTCCAACTTCTTTAGTGTCTGATCGAGATCCCAGGTTTACTTCAAGGTTTTGGAAGAGTTTGCATAATGCTTTGGGTTCTCGACTGCACTTCAGTACTGCTTTTCATCCACAGACGGAGACAGTCAGAGAGGGTGATACAAATTCTTGAAGACATGTTAAGGAGCTGTGTCATCGATTTCTCTGGAAGTTGGGATAGGTTTTCACCTCTTGTGGAGTTTGCTTACAACAACAGTCACCAATCCAGCATTGGTATGGCACCATTCGAAGCATTGTATGGCAGACGGTGTAGGACACCTCTTTGTTGGAATGAGCTTGGAGATAATAAGTTGGTTGGTCCTGATTTGATTCAAGAAACTGAAGAGAAAGTAAAATTGATTCGAAGCAGGTTAAAAGCAGCTTCTGACCGACAGAAGTCTTATGCAGATCTGAAAAGGAGAGACATTCAGTTTGATGTTGGAGATAAGGTATTTTTGAAAGTGTCTCCTTGGAAAAAGATTTTGAGGTTCGGTCGGAAAGGAAAATTGAGTCCTCGTTTCATTGGGTCGTATGAAGTGTTAGAAAGAGTTGGGCCAGTTGCTTATCGACTTGCTTTGCCACCTGAGTTGGATCGTATTCATAATGTATTCCATGTTTCCATGTTGAGGAGGTACAGGTCGGATCCATCTCATGTATTGCCATTTGAATCAATTGAAGTGAACTCAGACTTGACTTTTGAAGAGGAACCAGTTGCTATCTTGGCACGTGATGTGAAAGATTTGAGAAACAAGAGAGTGCCGTTGGTGAAGATTCTTTGGAAGAACCATGGGAAAGAAGAAGGAACTTGGGAAAATGAGCAAACGATGCGAGAGCAATATCCTCAGTTGTTTCAGAGTTAATTTCAGGTAATTTCGAGGACGAAATTTTATTTTTAGAGGGGGAGAATTGTAATATCCTCATATGTGGCTTAGAAGTTTCGATTATATTGTTGTTGTTGTTGTTGTTGTTGTTGTTATTGTTAAATTGAATTGAATGCATATGATGGGGTAAGAAAAGAATTGGGATGAGAATGCTTGTGCATATGTGTTTTGGAGAAAGAATTAGGGTTTAGAGACAAATGTATATGTTGTGTATATGATGATATATATAACATATAAAGTGGTCAAATGAAGAGTCAAGGTGATGGTTAAGTGGAAGAAGATATTTTTGGTTGTTAATGAAATTACATATAAGGACTTATATGAGACAAAGGTTAGTTATATGATTGAGGGTGTTTTAGTAATTGCTTGGATAAGAACACTTGGTGGAGATTAAAAGCAAAATTTGACTTTGTATCTTGATCATTGTCTTCTTTCTTCATGAAGTGGCCGGCTCTCCAAATTGAAAAGAGAAAGAGAAGTGTTCTTGAGGCAAGAAGCAAATTGAAGAAGCAATCCAAGGTTTTGACAAAGGATTTGTGGAATTTCTTCTTTTCAAGTAAGTATTTTCTTGTTTTCTTTACTTATTTGGAAGTTGTGTTGGAAGTAAAGTAGAGTTTGATGATTTTGTGATTTGGTGGATTTGAGATGTGTTTGGTTGTGCTTTCAAATGTTAAATTGATTTTAAGTTATGAGTTTAATTGAAGGTTGTTGTTGGAAATGATGGTTGTTGATTTGGATGGAGGGAGAAGGATGTTGGATTTTAGGGTTTTGTGGTGAATATGTGTTTAGAACATTGATTATGTTCATGTGAAATATGTTATATGATGAATATTGTGTTTGAGTGCAATTGAGAAAGGGTTGGTTTTAGTTAAGGTTTTATGATTTGGTGACACGGCCAAAATCAATTTAGGGGAGTGGGCGTGTCAATTGTTTGAATTAGCTACTGCCTCTTTTCTTTTTAAGGACACGGGCGTGTCACTCAAGTTGGTTGGGCGTGTCATTTATTTGAGGAAGCTACTGCCTCTTTTCTTTTTAAGGACACGGGCGTGTCACTCAAGTTGGTTGGGCGTGTCATTTATTTGAGGAAGCTACTGCCTCTTTTCTTTTTAAGGACACGGGCGTGTCACTCAAGATGGTTGGGCGTGTCAATCAAGTGAGTTGGGCGTGCCCTTCAAATGATTTGAACATTGTTTGATTTCTTGGTTCTCTTTGCATGGTTTAAATTCTTCAAAAGTTCCATTGTTCCTAAACTTAAACATGAACATTATAAACATGTTTCAAACACAAGAATGATCTAATCAAATGAATGTGGATGGTCCTAAAGCTATGAATCATGTCAATTGTGTTTTGCCCTAGTTGCATTGTTGAGAATTAACAATGTTATGTTATGCACTTTGAATGGTAATGTGTTTTATGAGAAATGTGGAATGAAATGTTAATATTTATGAATGATGCTATGTGAGATAAAAATACACTTGAATAATGAAGTGTTATATTGTGAAATGAAAGGTGGAGCCATTGTTATTGGCTAAGGTGATTTAATGGAGATAAATGAGGCATGTTTGCCTAAATGATAATGAGAATTGAGAATGAAATCTAAATGAATTGTGTGGCTAATGTGTTATTCCATTTTCAGAGTTTGTTGTTGGTGGCATGCCTAATGAGTGTAACAATCTCTTGAAGTTAGGTTGGATTGAATCCTTGAAGCCTAATTGAGATGTTACAACCCTTGAAGCTAGGTTGGGTTAGTTCTTGAAGCCAAGTTGGGTTGATGCTTAGCATGCTTTGCTCCCCTTGAAGCTTGGTTGAACTTAATCCTTGAAGCCTAGTTGGGTATATGATATTGATATTGATAAATGTGATAACAAAACCAAAGCATTAACTCTGAAAATTGAATGGCATATTAGTGTGTCTTGGGCCCATGCTTGTCTTTGCTTAGTGTTGTTCATAAATGATTAAATGATTAACTAATAAAATATATGCAAAGATGTTGAATTCTGATATACATATATGTATGTTAGGTTATGAAATGTAAAAGTATGTTGTTAGCTTTGCATTTATGTTGTTACATGTATGATAAATTAGAATTGGCATTGTATAGCATTTAAGCATGTTTATTGCATGTTTTATCTTACTAAGCCCTTGGCTTAGCGCGATAGTGTTTAATCGCGCAGGTGATAGAACTGATAGAATCGAACCTGAGACCTCTTCGAGACCGAGTGAGAGTAGACATTGAAGAATTGATTTTGGGAGCTTAAAGATCAGAGCTGACTTGCCAATCATGTATAAATTTTTTTTATATTGTGTAAAGTTTTGTTGATAATGTAAATATATGTATAATAGTAAATATGTATTCAAATGTTTTCATATATATACATATTTTATAACTTCCGCTGTGTAATATATAAATGTATATATATATATATAGATAACTAATATGTTTTGTTTTATAAGTAAATGATCTATTTTGTTAATAAGATATAATGATATGGATATGGTATCAAGTTTTAAAATGTTTTGAATGTTAAGGAAACCGTAGCATCCTTATGTTTGGTGCACTTATGCTACATTGTTGTGGTTGTAGTGTGTGTGCATTGAATATGGGGGTGTTACAGCTAACATAATAAAATTAGGGTTTTGGAACCTTAAGACATTAGGGTTTATAATTTTAAAAGATTGGGATTAGGGTTTAAGATTTGTTTTTAGTTTACTAGATGGGGATTTCTTGATTTATTGGATTTGGGCTTAAGGGTTTGTAGGTTTACTGGATGAGGATTTGAAAAATTAAGGTTTTGATTTATCATTTTAAAAGAAATACTGATCCAGAAAATAAATTAAGATTTTGGAAAATAATTAGGGTTTTGAGACTTTAATGGAATAATTTAGGGTTTAAAGTTTTGGGAAAAATAGTTTAGGGTTTTAAAGTTTTGGAAATAGAAAAACAGTTTAGGGTTTTAAAGTTTTGGAAATAAAAGAATAGTTTAGGGTTTTTGATAATTTAATTAATGACTAAGGCTATTGGATGAATGGAAAATCTGATTTATAAAACATACGATTAGAGTTTAATAATTAATAATTTAGGTTACTGAAAGGCTCAATATCATAGCAAATAATAGAAACACTTAAAAGAAAATATGGCAATACTATCGTATGCTTAAATAATTCATGAATAAAAATATAAGAATACTATAAATATAAACAAATCAAAGATTTATAATCAAACCTACGTTGTGTTGGTTCCACAATAGTTGACTCTGGCTGAACAAGAACAAAGACAGCATTTTTGATGGATTGATGATTGATGAGTGTTATGTGTTGCTAATTTCTTTTGTTTTCTTCTGCTTTGCTGTTTTAATCTCTCTTAATCTTAATTTCCAATCCTTATTAAAGTCTAAAACCTTATTATTTATAGGCCAAAGCCTCACTCAAAAACCCTCAGCTGAATATTAATCCGTCCTTAAAACAAATTCTAGTTTAATTCAAAAATAATAAACAATTGAAGACCATGTAGATTTGGTGTGCCAAGATCGACATGGACCAAGGCCATGTCGACCTGGTTAACCAAGTCGACATGGCCTTTGGCTCATGTCAATCTAGAGCCAAATCGACATGAGCTAGGCTCATGTCACAACCCTTTGAAATAATTTAGCATTTTTCAATTTTTTTGTATCGGACAGTCTAAAAAACTTGGTTTGGGGTTTTGTAGTTGAGTTTGTGTTTTTTAAAATCGGACCGACTTATTAGAAGTTATAAATTGGATCGAATTTATTTTGGCATTCTTTAACTAGGAAAACACCAACTTAGGGCCAAAATTAAGGGTCTACAGTTTGCCCCCTGCATGTGCGATTTGAGACTTTCAATAGAAGAGAGTGAAAAGCAACATGACTTTGAGCGTATATTGGATGAGGATGGATATTTGGATTTGATTTGGGTACTTGGACCCGGGGTAAGTTCTGGACTTAAGGGTAATTTGGGTTCTAGACCCGATCTAAGTTATGGACTTAAGGGTATTGTAGACCCGAGCTAAGTTCTGGACTTAAGGGTAATTTGGGTTTTGGACCCGAGCTAAGTTCTGGACTTAAGAGGGAATTTAGGTTATGGACCTAAGCTAAGTTCTAGACTTAAGGGTAATTTGGGTTCTGGACCCGAGCTAAGTTTTGGACTTAAGAGGAAATTTAGGTTCTGGACCTAAGCTAAGTTATAGACTTAAGGATAATTTTGGTTCTGGACCCGAGCTAAGTTCTAGACTTAAGAGGGAATTTAGGTACTAGACCTAAGCTAAGTTTTGGACTTAAGGATAATTTGGGTTATGGACCTGAGTTAAGTTTTTGATTTAAGAGGGAATTTGGGTTCTGGACCTAAGCTAATTTCTGGACTTAAGGATAATTTGGGTTCTAGACCCGAGCTAAGTTCTAGAATTAAAAGGGAATTTAGGTTCTGGACCTAAGCTAAGTTTTGGACATAAGGATAATTTGGGTTCTAGACCCGAGCTAACTTCTGGACTTTAGAGGGAATTTAGGTTCTGGACCTAAGCAAAGTTCTAAACTTAAGGATAATTTGGGTTCTGGACCAGAGCTAAGTTCGGGACTTAAGAGGGAATTTAGGCTCTGGACCTAAGCTAAGTTTTGGACATAAGGATAATTTGGGTTCTAGACCCGAGCTAACTTCTAGACGTAAGAGGGAATTTAGGTTCTGGACCTAAGCTAAATTTTGAACTTAAGGATAATTTGTGTTCTGGACCTGAGCTAAGTTTGGGACTTAAGACGGAATTTAGGCTCTGGACCTAAGCTAAGTTATGGACTTAAGGATAATTTGGGTTCTAGACCCTAGCTAAGTTTTCAATTTAAGAGGGAATTTAGGTTCTGGACCTAAGCTAAGTTCTGGACTTAAGGATAATTTGGGTTCTGGACCCGAGCTAAGTTCTAGACTTAAGAGGGAATTTAGTTTCTAGACCTAAGCTAAGTTCTGAACTTAATGATAATTCGGGTTCTGGACTTGAGCTAAGTTCTGGGCTTAAGAGGGAATTTAGGTTCTGGACCTAAGCTATGTTCTGGACTTAATGATAATTTGGGTTCTGGACTCGAGCTAAGTTCTGGACTTAACAGTGAATTTAGGTTCTGGACCTAAGCTAAGTTCTGGTCTTAAGGATAATTTGGGTTCTAGACCTGAGCTAAGTTCTGGACTTAAGAGGGAATTTAGGTTCTAGACCTAAGCTAAGTTCTGGACTTAATGATAATTTGGGCTCTGGACCCGAGCTAAGTTCTGGACTTAAGAGGAAATTTAGGTTCTGGACCTAAGCTAAGTTCTGGACTTAAGGATAATTTGGGTTTTGGACCCGAGCTAAGTTCTGGACTTAAGAGGGAATTTAGGTTCTCGACCTAAGCTAAGTTCTGGACTTAATGATAATTTGAGTTCTGGACCCGAGCTAAGTTCTAGACTTAGAGGGAATTTAGGTTCTAGACCTAAGCTAAGTTTTGGACTTAATGATAATTTGGGTTCTGGATCTGAGCTAAGTTCTGTACTTAAGGATAATTTAGGTTTTAGAGCTAAGCTAAGTTCTGGACTTAAGGATAATTTGGGTTGTGGACCAAAATATTTGAAAGTGAGTTTGAAAATATTTCATATACACATAAACTCAAAAATTAAAATGGAGAAGCTTTGCCCCTGTGTAGGCTCAAACTAATAATTTTTCTCATGCAGGATCTGATTGATGTTTGTATTTTGTTTGGTTACTTTCATAAACATGCATCTCTTCTTTCTTTTGTGAAATGACTAGAGCTTCCTTAAACAATTGGTCTTCTATGACCCCCTGATTTAATATCTTCTTTTGATTGCTTCATAGAGTATTATTGTTTATTTTTGTGATTATGAGTGTGAAATGCTCATGTATGCATGACATGAGTGGATAATACTTACAGTGGTTCTGTTGACTCACAGACCGAGGTGATTAGCTGAAGTGTTCTCATTGACTCCTTCCAGATTCTTGTTCAGTTCTTGCTTTAGAATGACAGGATGCTTCACATTTATGGCTTTTATCTTCGGGATATTGAAAATATGAGTGGTGGAGACCCCAAGCGTGCAGAGTCAGGGATACATCCATTTCAAACTATGTTTCAGCATGTCAGTTGATACCTTCTTCATGACCTTGCCAATAATCATTTACTTTGCCCAATGTGTCCTTTGAGGTTCAATGATTCGACATACTTCCCTTAACTTGAAGGCTTTGTAATTTTTTTTTATTTTGATTTTGAAATCAAATGTTGGCTTTACCAAATCAATGTCAATGTACCTCAGGACTTGATTTTCCAAATTAACATATGTAACATGACAACCCTAGTTACCATACTAAGCTTGGGAATCATTTCTATTTAAGCAAGAACTGTTCCACTTCAGATAGGCACATACACATTACTTAGTCAAAGGTCTTATTTGGTTTGAATATGGTCTATCTCATATGCATGCTTATCCAAACTAACTCCACTAATAGACTCTACCTACCAAGAGCGATCAACAAGTTTTTGATAGGCTTGAAACGGGGTCTATAATGGACATGGATTTAAATAAAGGCCATTTGTAAGTTGGAGCTATTGTGACACAATGGACAAACCTTCAAACTACAAAGTGCTTGTTGGAACTTTAGACAGTTGGGAGCATGAAAAGATAGAGTTTTCTGTATTCTTCTTTCTTTTTGGCGTTAACCTGAATCTTGATTGGGATAGTCTTTGCCTTTGCAAAAAGTTTGGTACCCAAATTCGTATCTTTTCTTCTTCTCCCTTTTCTTTCTTTTTATTTTTCTTACTCTTCCCTTTCTTTAAGCATTTTATCATTTTGTCCTTCTTCCTTGTAGGACTATCAAGTATAGAAATTTCAAGAACTGGATGGTCTTTCTCCTTTTTCTCTGATTTTGATTGAATCTTTGGTTGGGTTAGACCAATTCAAGTCAAACTATCCTTATAAACCAAATGGAAGCCATTTGCTGCTTTAGGTAAAAGAGAACTCAGTTGACTTTTTGAACATCCTTTTTAGGTTTTATCTTTCTTTTTTTTCTTTTCTTTTTTCCTTTTTTTGTCCTTTTTTTCTTTTCTTTTTTATTTCCCTTTTTTCTTCTTCTTTTCTTTTCTTTTTCTTCTTTTTTTTTGGTTCTAGCTCTAAAAGAGTTGTCTTGTTTGTACCAACTTGGGTTTTCAATAATGGATGAGTGGAGTGACATAAGTCTTCTTTAATAGGGATAAATCATTTGTTAATCTGATGTCATCTTGATAGATTAGGGGTATTAGGAGAACTAGAACTACCCTTATGGTCTTGATAACATCAACTATCCTTACAGTTTTGTCTATGCATTCCATTCTTTGATCTTCTTCCCTCTTCAACTTAGTGATCATAAGACTTGTCAAAAGTATCACAACAGCTCAGGGTAGGTTGTTGGGGTTTGTAAGCCAATGAAAAGAAAGCTAAAATTTTATGAAGGCTCAAAGGAACAACTAGGGATTGATATTTAATTGGGTGGATACTAGTTGTTGGCTAACTAAACAATGCCTCGATCATTTCTCTCTTAAATAAGCAGAGTTCAATTTTGCCTCGAAAATTTGTCAAAGCATGTTCTAAGACTGATTAGGACTTAGACAAAGGTAATTATGTAGGAGCCCTCTCTAAGAAAGCATACATAACTCAATGCTACAGAGAAATTCCCTCATCTAGTAAAGTCATTCAAGTTATGATGCATAAATATATTAATTTACAAATATCAGGTTAAATTCGTCATTGGTTCAGCACCAAAATGAACAAAAACCATGAAAAATTTGATGAAAATAATTTATTCAAACAATCTTAATTTAAAAAAAATAATTGTTCCAATTAAATATTAAAGAAAGCAAAATAAATAGAGCAACACTCCAAGCTAAGGGAAGTTCATTGAGTTGGGGTCGAAGATACTTCATTTATTTAGACAACTCAAGTACAAGGATTTTTTCCATCATCAAGGGCCATTGCTTCATCATCCACAGTTAGCCCAAGCTTGCTTAGTAGCACATCATCTTTAACAGCTTCTCTTTCCATATCATGACAATATGACAAGATAAAACTCTTCATGAATGTTGCAAGCGATGGTGCCCTTCCAAATTTAGACATAGAATTATTCTTAGTGTTGGGCTTACCAAGCTCAGGCAGCTTTCCACTGTCAATCAAATCTTGAATTTCGTGCCTTAATCGAACACATGTATCTGTCTCATGCCCTTGCATTTGATGGAATTGACAGAAGACCTTGTCATCAAAATTTGGTGGTAGAGGCTTATGTAGAGGCTGAGGTGCCAATGGTTGTAGCAAATCCATCTTTATTAGATTTTCTAACATCTTTGACAAAGGCTCCCCCAAGTTTGAAAATTTACACTTCTTTGCTGCTTCAGTTGCTACATTTTTCTCAACACCTCATCTTTTCCTTTGATTTTGCTCATTGGGGTGGTAGCTGCCCTTATTGCCCCACTTAAATAGCACATGGTTTGGTTGGTCTTGCAGAATAGGGATTTATCCCTCATTTGCCATTCGATCTCTATTAGTAGAAATGTTCCTTGTTAATGTTGCCTTTTCTTTCTTCTTTCCGTTAATGGGAGATGCCTTGTTAGCATTATTGATGATCTCCCAAATTTGAATCAACTGGGTCCTCATAATTTCAACCAATTGATCTCGTAGCTTGGCCATCCTAGCTTCGACAACTTCATCGATTATATCCTTTAGCTGGTTTGCATTCATCCTTCCAATGAAGCACTTGAATCAAAATCAATGTTGCAGGCAGTGTCGTTATATGCTATTAAATTGCCGTATTCTAGGTCTATGAGCCAGAAAGGATTAATGATATGTCATGTGATGAATGTACGCATGTATGCATGTATGGACAAACAATAAACAAACAAGGATAAGTAGGACGTTCCTTCCCACCTTATAACTTCCACACACGGATGGCGAGTTTCTTTTCCTAGGTATATGGTTAACAAAATACCAACATGGGGTATCTTGTTTTTGAATATTTCCCTCGAACGTTTCAACCAACAGTTATATTTTCAAAAATAGAAATCAGTTCATAATAATTCCCATTAATTTTGCTTTAATCCATCCAACCAACTAAAGTAGCTTTTGTGTTATATTGGATTAAAACTAAATTAAGAGGTTTATTATAAATAGATTTCTCACTTGAAAAAATAACTAATGATTCATGCCAAAAATAAGCCCATGATTAATTATTCTTAGTATTTCACAATTAATTTTTGGTATTTAAAAATTGACCTAAATAATTTGCAAGCTCTTTGTAAGAAAAGGTTGGATGAAAATAATTTTGTTTCTAAGCCCATTGTAAAAATGATTTTAGAAAAAATAGACTTTGGGCTTAGTATTTGGGTCATAAGAAATGAATTTTTGAAAAGTTTTATAACCAAAGACCATCTTGAAATTTTTTTTTAAAATTGCTTTGGTCTTCTAGACTTTAAAGAAAAAATTTATTTTGAGCTTACAATGTACTTAGGTCATATTAGAAAAAGAACAAACTAAATAAGGCATGATTTAAACCAAGAAAAATTAACCATAGTCAAACAACATGCATTTGGGGTAAAAACCTAAGGAAAGTAAATAGGCCAATTACATGAGCTTTAGTCTTCGGGTTAAAAGGCTTAGGTTCCCATAGCAAGTATATACCAAATGGTATAAGGCTATGAGTTGTTTTTCCATGCTCAATTTCCATACCTTGAGTGAAAGTATGGTATCCCTTACATAAGACAACACGGGTAACACGGGCGTCCTAACTTACATACACAATGCAATCTAATAAGATGCAATGGATAATATCATGATAAAAAAGAATAGAATAATATAAAGACAACGTAATTAACTTCTCTTATCCCCAATCGAGTTATCACTGTGAGCGGGGATTTTCACCCCCACTCCCGGTGAAATAGTTCTTGCGACTTCGACACTGTTTAGGCTCGGGGCCTTAGAGAACACAGGCCGAAGCCTGAAGAAAATGGAGTCGCCACTCGGATGGACTGGAAAAGGAAAGGGGTGGATGACTCGATTGCTAAGGAATCCCCAACTCTCTAATGGGTTCGAAAAGTTGGGTACGTGTGGGGAAGGTGAGAAATGGCCCAACACCCCCCACAACGCCCGGTTCATTGGAACTAACCTCCTTTTCAGGTCTTAATATTATAAAATTATTAAATATAATGATATTATCCATACTACATGCAATAATTAAAATAAAGCATCATTATATTAAAATCAAAGCAATGTCCAAACAAAGCAAATAAATGGACACCCATCCGAGAATGGAAATATGTCCTTACATCGTCCATGTCTAAACTAAATAG
Organism: Garcia nutans; assembly: GCA_947685225.1. Lineage (NCBI taxonomy): Eukaryota > Viridiplantae > Streptophyta > Magnoliopsida > Malpighiales > Euphorbiaceae > Garcia > Garcia nutans. Next base: position 37,024,046 of record CANTUV010000013.1, read on the forward strand.
GACACCCACCGAAAGGTAGAAACATGTCTTTTACATTGGTCCAAAATATAAAAGCAATTTAAATTACATGAAAATTAATTAATTAGGTTCCCAATAATGGAAACATACCTCTTACAATTTTAATACTAAGACAAACTAATAATAATCGTAATAATAATAAAATATCCATCCATGATAAATTAAATAAATCAAGTATTGAAATTAAATAAATCAAAACATATAATAAACTACATAATCAAATCTAAAGTTTAATAAAGCAAATAAAGATACAAATTTAGGTTTATGTCTTAATTTAGGGTTCTCAAATTAATATTTAGGGTTTTAGGATTTTGGAATTATTTTTATTATTATATAAGCTACTGTGAGAAGTTTTGAAAAAATGGGATGGATTATGATTTTATAAATTTAAGAAAGTTGCATGGTTTTTTGGTTAATCAAATTAGGGTTTAGGCCTAACATCATAAAATTAGGGCTTTGGAACCTTAAGACATTAGGGTTTATAATTTTAAAAGATTGAGATTAGGGTTTAAGATTTTTTTTTTTAGGTTAACTGGATGGGGATTTCTGGATTTATTGGATTTGGGCTTAAGGATTTGTAGGTTTACTGGAAGAGAGTTTGAAATATTAAGGTTTTGATTTATCATTTTAGAAGAAATACTGATCCTGAAAATAAATTAAGATTTTAGAAAAAAATTAGGGTTTTGAGACTTTAATGGAATAATTTAGGGTTTAAAGTTTTGGGGAAAATAGTTTAGGGTTTTAAAGTTTTGAAAATAGAAGAACAATTTAGGGTTTTAAAGTTTTGGAAACAGAAGAACAGTTTAGGGTTTTAAAGTTTTGCAAACAGAAGAACAATTTAGGGTTTTAAAGTTTTGGAAATAGAAGAATAGTTTAGGGTTTTAAAGTTTTGGAAACAGAAGAATAGTTTAGAGTTTTTGATAATTTAATCAATGACTAAGGCTATTGGATGAATGGAAAATCTGATTTATAAAACATACGAATAGAGTTTAATAATTAATAATTTAGGTTACTGAAAGACTCAATATCAAAGTAAATAATAGAAACACTTAAAAGAAAATATGGCAATACTATCGTATGCTTAAACAATTCATGAATTAAAACATAAGAATGCTGTAAATATAAACAAATCAAAGATTTATAATCAAACCTATGTCGCGTTGGTTCCACCACAGTTGACTCTGGCTGAACAAGAACAAATACAGCGTTGTTGCCTTTGATGGATTGATGATTAATGAGTGCTATTTGTTACTAATTTCTTTTGTTGTCTTCTGCTTTGCTATTTTAATCTCTCTTAATGTTAATTGTCAATCCTTATTAAAGTCTAAAAACTTATTATTTATAGGCCAAAACCTCACTCAAAAACCCTAACCCAAATATTAATTAGTCCTTAACACAAATTCTAGTTTAATTCGGAAACAAAAAAAATAATTGAAGACCATGTCGATTTAGTGTGCCAAGATCGACATGGACCAAGGCCATGTTGACCTGGGCGACCAGGTTAACATGGCCTTTGGCTCATGTTGACCTGGGCATCCAGGTGGACATGAGCAAAACCTGGGCATCCAGGTCGACATGAGCCAATGCTTATGTTGATCTAGAGCTAGATCGACATGAGATAGGCTCATTTCACTGCCCTTTGAAATAATTTTGCATTTTTCAATTTTTTTTGGACCGAACCGTCTAAAAAACTTGGTTTAGGGTTTTGTAGTTGAGTTTGTGCCTTTTCAAATTGGACCGACTTATTAGAAGTTGTAGATCGGATTGAATTTATTTTGGCATTCTTTAATTAAGACCATACCAACTTAGGGCCAAAATTAAGGGTCTACAATATGGAACAAGTTCATTTCCTTGAGACCTTCATCCTTGCATAAATCACCTAGACAATTCAAAAAGGAACACTTTAAACAATTAAACAATTAAAATAAAAGAATCAAACTATTAACAACAATTGCCTTCCCCGGCAGCGGCACCAAAAACTTGTTGCGCTCAATTAATTATTACTATAAAGCGGCACTCGCAAGTATATAAGGTAATTGTAGCAACGGTGATTTCCCTAAGGTAGTCTCACAAGGAAGAAATTGTTTTGCAATGATTTGATTAACACATAAATTAAAATTGATTGTGTATTGTTGAATTGGTGATTTATAATTAAAATTTGAAAGTAAAAAAGAGTAGTAGTGCGTAAGATTAATTCAACGCTAGGAATGGTGCCTAGGGTTGTAGATCAATTTAATTAAATCTTAATTCTCAAATTATCCATTAATATAACCTTGTATTTTAATTTTTTCATTAAGTTTAATTAGTAATTACAAATTCATTAGTTTTCACATTCATGAATTAACAATAACCAATTGTTTTGAAATTTCAAATTAAATAAACCCTAGAACTTATATTTCTAATTCATTCTCAGGGTGGTTGAATTCATAGCTCCGATATCGAATTTCACCTCTCAGTCCATCATTCAATATTAAGTGATTAATAGGTGGACAATCTATCAAACTAACTTTAAGTCCAATGTAATCAACCAATAAAAAGGTATACTAATGGAATTATCAAATCAAGTCATTTAATCAAATCTACTACAACCCATGGCATGAGTAAATTAGCTCATCATCAATTTAAAACAAATATTCATCTCAATATTCATCAAATCGAAATTATACATTGTAATATTAATGTTCATAATAAAACAACAACAATCTAGAAATGAATTAAAGGAGAGAATATGAAAAACCCTTTGTAGACGCCAAGAGTTGAACTACTTGTCTTCCTCCTAGCTTCCACCTTGATGTATGATGAATAACTTCCAAGCCCTATTCAATCAATGGCTCTCTTCTTGAAGGATGGAATGGTAACTCTCTCAAGCTTACTACTACAATCAAGCTTTTTTCAAACTCTAATCTTCTAAGGAGCTTGCTCAATCAATTTAATTCCCAAACTTGATTAAGTCTTATTTATGAAAGAAATGAAAGATGAATGGAAAAAATGAAGATGAAGAGAGAATGCTGTCTCTCTTTCAAAACAAGAACCAAACTAAGAACTAGATAGCTCCCCAAAAAAAAAAAACCAAAACGTGTATGTTGTTCCACACCTCCAATTCAAATTCCTTTCCATTTTTTAAGACACTAACCATGCATTACCAACTCACACACCACTCTTTGTCTCCCTTTTTTTTTGTTTTATATTTCCTCCCATAAATCCATCCACCTTTTATTCATTTTTAATATTTCTTTTCAAAAATAAAGAGACTTTTGTCCCCCAATTGTCCCTCACTTCGTACAAAATAATTCAAGGGACCATATGAGACACGACCAAGCCTTGAGTGACTTGGCCGTGTCAGTCATTCTTCTTGGGACATGTCTAAGCCTTGAGGCCATGTCCATAGCTGTCCATCTTTCTTCTTCTTTTCCAGGTGTGACACGGCCATGTCACTGGTTGTGTCATGTGACACGGTCAATGGCTTAGCCGTGTCTTCTGCCAGTGTCTGCCTCTGCCCAATTTTTCTGAAGGACACAGCTAAGCCAAGTTGCCTTAGCCTGTGTCATGTGAGTGGTTCATTCCTCTTGACTTAGATGAGGGACACAGCCAAGCCATGAAGTGTCTTGGCCGTGTCTCATGTTTTTCCACCATTTTGATTCACCAATCCATTCTTTTGCACTTCCATCTAAATCAAACACTTCAAGTAAACTTTAAACACAAATTAAAAGAAAAATTAAATTAAAGCCAATAAAATTAACCTAAACATGTATATATATTTGATCAAAACATTCTCCACCTCTTCACGTAGTCCATAAAGCTTTCATTTGGCCTTTGTCTAATGGACTCAACTACCATTAAAGTAACCTCCAATTCAGCATTATACCCATTTTGTTGGATGAAGACCTTGTATAATAGATTCATGCTCTTTTTAATACTGTCCTCTAAGGTGTTGAACCAATTCTAGACAACAGGGTCCAATGAGAGCATGAAGTACCTTAGAGTTTGAGCCTTAGTAGCTCGAGCAGACTCCATAGCAGTGATGTATTGCTTCACATGGAGATGAGGATTTCCAATTCCATCAAACTTGGGAAAGGAGGGCATTTTGAACTTGTATGGGACCTCTTCATCTAGCTCAAGCAACTTGTCAACATTAGACATTTCTTTAGTTTTCAGCTTCTTCTCAAATTTCTTTTCAAAATAAGCAATCAACTTTTCAACATTTGAAGTTTTAGTCTTTTCCACGGCTGATCTTTCAACAATCTTTAGCTCTTTCTTCTTATCTTGAGGATCTTATAAGTATTGAGCCCAGTCGTTAACATTATCAATGACTACTTTGTTATCTTCAAAGGCTACTTCACCAACCTTAGCCTTCCCTATGTCCTTAGGCTTCTTAGTGTTGGCAGATTCCTCAGTGGTATTCTCCAAAAGTGCAACCAGTTGGCTCCTCATAGTCTCAGCCAGAACCTCCTTCAATTCTTCCATCTTGGCATTGAGGGCGTCATCCACCATTCTTTGAATTTATTCGGGATCCATTGCTCTTAGTGAGAAGCTAATTGAGCTACTATTGGATTCTACTTCTGTGAATGGGAATTTTTGCTCCCACTCCCATATGGAATGGTTCTTGCTACTTCAGCACTGTTAGGCTTGGGGCCTTAAAGAACATGGGCCTAAGCCTAGAGAAAATGGAGTCACCACCCGGACAGGCCTGGAAAAATAAAGGGGTGTATACTTGATTCCTAAGGAATTCTCAACCCCCTAATGGGTTCGAAAAGTTGGGTATGTGTGCGAAAGGTGAGAAATGACCCAACACCCCCACAACGCCCAGTTCATTAGAACTAGTCTCCTTTTCAAGTCTTAATATTATAAAATTCTTAAAAATAACGATATTATCCATACTACATGCAATCATTAAAATAAAAAGCATCATTGTATTAAAATCAAAGTAATGTTCAAACAAAACAGATAAATGGACACCCATCCAAGGATGAAAACATATCCTTACATCGTCCAAAGTCTAAAACTAAATAGGACACCCACTAAAAGGTAGAAACGTGTCCTTTACATTAATCCCAAAATATAAAAATAATTTAAATTACATGAAATTTAATTAACGAGGTACCTAATCATGGAAACATACCTCTTAAAATTTTAATAAGCAAATAATAATTAAAAAAAATATTCATCCATGATAAATTAAATAAACCAAACATCAAAATTAAATAAATCAATCATCAAAACATATAATAAGCTACATAATCAAATATAAAATTAAATGAAGCAATAAATATATAAATTTAAGGTTTATATCTTAAACTAAGGTTTTTAGAATAACTAAATTAGGGTTTAAAATAAAGGAAGTTAAACACAAAGACTTATAATGCACAAATAAATATTGACCCCTTTGACGAGCCCATACGACGGTCCCGCTAGGGTTTAGGGTTTTAGAAAAATATGATTATGGTTTTGGAAAACAAGGCTAGGGTTTTTAGTTTAGAAATTAGGGTTAGGGTTTTGATAAAGACTTAGAACTTTTACGAAGACAGTACTAGGGTTTAGGGTTTTGATAAAACATGGTCACTGCGTAAAACCTAATAAATTTTAATATTGATACTGGTATGAGACATGACTATTGAATATATTTCAATGAAGACACTGTGGATATAAATTGATAATGTTATCAAATAGAACTTTATTAGACGTGTTTAAACTAAACAACAGATATGAACTTCATAATATTAGTAAACAGAACTCGTTATGATTTTAGAGAGTTTAGAAGGTTGTACCTGCATTTGAAGACTCCACCATAATTTAATAACTTAAACCCTGGCTGGGAAAAAACCAAGATAGTATATCACTGCCTTTGTAAAATTGTTCAAATGGTTTGATGCTTCTCTATCATTTTTACTGCTTTGTTGCTTGCTGTTTCAAGTTGATGAAGCTTGCTTAGGGTTTTTCTTGATGGATATTGAATTTCCAAGAGTTCCAACAGCCAATCCAAAAGCCAAAGTCTAAAGATCTAATCTTCTTCATGTTTTAAAACCTGTATTTATAATCACTCTATGAAAGTTTTCCTGTTTAAGAACGGTTTATTTTGATGCATGTCGAATTCATGGGTTCGACACAAACCAAGACCATATCGAATTACAATTACTTGAATTTTATATAAGACCAAGTCCGTCTCGAATTAAAATGACTTTATTTTGACATAAACTAAGCCCATATTGAAGTAGGTATATAGATTCAACATGGAATTGGAGAAAACTGCCCCATATCAGACTGGGAGAGCCCCATTTCGATATGGGGCTATCCCATATCGAAATGGGGCCCCATTTTGATATCGGACAGCCCCATATCTAATTGGGGGACCCCCAATTCGATATGGGACTTACCCATGTTGGATTAGATGCCCTAATTCGACATGGGACACCCCTATTGACTCAAAACCATCTTGATTGAGTGAAAAAGCAGCCAAACCTTCAAACGAACCCGTTTTAGGGTTTAGTACCCTGATATCTTGTAAAAACCAACCAAATCTTCTAAAACAGACCCAATTATGGTTTTAAAAGTTTAATTAGCTTATTTTAGGTCCATTGCAATATATTTGTCCAATCAAAGGTTTGGAATTAGTACCAGATTAGTCAATGCTAAAATTAAGGGTCTACAATGTCACTGGCATATGTTGGGTTGTCATACGCTCTTGAACTGCTGTACTCCAAGTCTATGAACGAAAAAGGATTAATGACAAGTTATGTAATTCATGTATGCATGTATGAATGTATGCACAAATAACAAACAAATAAAGATAATTAGGACATCCCTTCTAACCTTATAACTTCCACAAATGAATGGTGAGTCTCTTTTCCTAGGTATATGGTCAACAAAAATTCCCTCAGACGATTTTAACCAATAGTTATATTTTAAAAAATAGAAGTTAGTTCATGATAATTCCCATTATTTAGGCTTTAATCCATCCAATTAATTAAAAGAGCTTTTGTGCTATATTTGATTAAAACTAAATTAAGAGGTTTATCATAAATAGATTTCTTATTTGAAAAAGTAACTAGTGATTCATGCCAAAAAATAAGCCCATGATTAATAATTCTTTGGTATAAATTAGGCTCACAATTGATTTTTGGCATTTCATAATTGACATAAATTTTTTATAAGCTCTCTTTGTAATCTTTGATAAAAAAAAATAATTTTGTTGGAAAACCCTTGGGCCATATGGTAGAAAATGATTTTTGACCCATCTTGAAAGATTTCAAAATTTGAGATTTTGGTCTTTTAAAGGAAAAAATTATTTTGGAGCTTACAATATAGGTAGGACATATTAGAAAAAGAACAAACCAACTAAGCCATGATTTAAACTAAGATAAATTAACCATAGTCAAACAACAAGCATTTAGGGTAAAAACCTAAGAAAAGTAACTAGGCCAATTACATGAGCTTTAATCTCTGGGTCGAAAAGTTTAGGTTCCTATAGCAAGTATATACCAAAAGGTGCAAGGTTATGAGTGGTTATGCCATGCTCGATCTCTATACTTGTGAGCAGGGATTTTTTCCCCCATTCCCACATAGAATGGTTCTTGCGACTTCGATACTGTTAGGCTTAGGACCTTAGAGAACACGGGCCTAAACCCGGACAAAATGGAATCACCACCAGAACAGGCCGGGAAAAGAAAGGGGTGGATGACTTAATTTCTAAGGAATCCCCAATCCCTTAATGGGTTCAAAAAGTTGAGTATGTGTAGGGAAGGTGAGAAATGGCCCAGCACCCCCCACAACGCCTGGTTCATTAGAATCGGCCTCCTTTTTATGTCTCAATATTATAAATTCTTAAATATAATGGTATTATCCATACTACTTGCAATCATAAAATAGACAAATACTTTATTAAAAATTATAGCAATGTTCAAAGAAAAGAAATAAATGGACACCCATCTGAGGATAGAAACATGTCCTTACATCATTTAATATCTGAAACTAAATAGGACACTCACCAAAAGGTGGAAACGCGTCCTTTACATTGATCCCAAAATTTAAAAATAATTTAAATTACATGAATATTAATTAATGAGGTACCCATAAAGTGGAAACATACCTCTTACAATCATGAGACTAAAATAAATCAATAATAATAACCAACTATTTATCATAAATAAATTATTCATCAAGGACATGAACCATCAATCAAAATATATAATAAACATACATCAAATTTAAATAAAGCAATAAGTATATAAATTTATGGTATATGCATCAATTAGGGTTTCTTGAATAAAATTAAGGTTTTGTAGGTATTTAACAATTAAGGTTTTGTATTTTAATTACTTGATTAGTCAACTAAGAAATATTCAATATAAAAGAAATAACATGGCTACTGTGTAACACCCCCATATCCAATGCCCACACACTACAACTACAACAATGTAGCATAAGTGCATCAAACATAGGGATGCTACGGTTTTCTTAACATTCAAAACACTTTAAACTTGATACAATACCCTTATCATTATACATTATAGAAAAGTAGATCATTTACTTATAAAACAAAACATATTAGTTATATATATATATACATTTAAATATTACACAGCGGAAGTTATAAAATATGTACATATTTACATATTAAACATTTCTTTACAAAATATAAAGAAATATACATGATTGGCAAGTCTGCTCTGATCTTTAAGCTCCCAAAATGGATTCTTCAAGGTCTACTCTCACTTGGTCTTGATGAACTCTCGGGTTCAACTCTATCCACTCTATTACCTGCGCGATTAAACACTATCGCGCTAAGCCAACGGCTTAGTAAGATAAAACATACTAATGGTATGCTTTAATGTAATGCAATGTCACATATGTTATTGATAAGATCAACATCATAAATATAAAGTTAACCACATAATTATGCATTTCATTAACTCATAATATTATTTAAGACATTCATATAACCTTGACACCTATGGGCCCAACAAGTATTTAATACGATATTCAGAGTTCAGAGTTACTGCTTTGGTTCATAGTCACAATAATCACGCCCGTAGGCAATGTATATACATGTATCTCTATCCATGGATAGTGTAACAGACCCAGTCTCTTGGACCATCAACTCAACACATATGAGGAGATCCTCAACCCGGCAAGACTGTTACAAATCATATATCTCATATTCACAATTCTCATAGTGTAACAGACCCAGTCTCTTGGACCATCAACTCAACACATATGAGGAGATCCTCAACCCGGCAAGACTGTTACCTTTCATCATTTCTTAGGCATGCCACCCAAATCCAGAACTCTGAAACTGAATAACATATTAAACAAACAATTCATTTATTATATAGTTACCATTTCCATTCTCAAATTCTCATCACATTTAGGCAAACATGCCTTCTTTCTTTCAATATCATCATCATAGCCAATCACAATGGCATTGTCTCATATCATGTCTTATTTAAATTATCATTGCATCTTTGATATACATTTCAATTTCAATGTATATTACTCATGAAACACATTACCATTCACAATACATAACATAACATTGTTCAATCTCAACAATGCAATTAGGGCAAAGAACAATTGATATGATTCATAGTTTTAGGACCTTACACATGCATTTGATTATATCATTCATTGATTCAAGTGTGTTTAAAGTGTTTAGGGTTAGGTTTAAGGACCAACCTACCTTTGGAGAACCAAAGCAATGCAAGAAGAACAAAGAATTAAAACCCTAACCCACACAATTGAGGGACACGGGCAGCCACTTGAGGGACACGGTTAGGGCAATTCAACCTCTTCACAATCTAATCCAAAAGGAATATTAGCAAAATGACCATATGAATAGTACATTCTGGTTTTAGACTCCATTTTATCCTTATTTTGAAAAATTGTATAAAATAATCTACTTGACTAAAAATTCTAAAATTTTTACAGAATTTAGTTTTGTATCTTAAAATCATTCCTTTAAAATTTCAGATCAAAATGAACACAAAATCTTGGTCAAATAGTTCACCTAACCAGACTGCCCCAATTGCCCTGCATCCTGGCAGCAGTTCTGAACTTTGTGAATTCCATAAATCAAATTCAATCAAAATTCCAAATAGAACAAGAGAAATCAAGAGAAAACTTACCTTAAATGAAGAATTCCACAAATCTCTAACCAACACCCTTGATTCCTTCTTCAATTTGCTTCAAACCTCAAGATCACCTCTCTTTCTCTCTTTGTCTATGGAGAATCCGGCCACACATGAAGAGAAGAAGAAAATATGAAGAGCAAAGTCAAATTTGGCTTCTTATATCCATCAAGTGTTTTTAACCTTGCAATTACTAAAACACCCTTCACCATTTAACTAACCTTTTGTCTCATCTAAGCCCTTATATGTAATTGCACATTCCACAAAAATATCTTCTTGCATTGACTCTATATTTGACCAATCTATATGTTATATATATCATCATATACACAACATATACATTTGTCTCTAAACCCTAAATTTCTTCTCCAAAACACATATACATATACATTCTCTTCCCATTTCTTTTCTCTTACAATTTAACACATATATTCAATCCAATATATAACAACAACAACACTAACAACATCAACAATAACAACAACATAACCAAGACTTCTAGGGCATACATGGGGATATTACATACTGGATGGACAAACAAGCTGATCTTTGATTTTATGCAATTAAGGCTTTAATAATTAAATTTGTATGATCAAAATAATGAAGTTATTGTGTTAATATAACAACCCAAAATAATCAAAAAGTTTTAAAGGTAAAATAACATAGCTATTGTGATGTTTAAATTAAAGATTAGGTTTAAAATAAATTAGGGTTTGAATATAAAGAATGGATGTTTTGGATTTAGGGTTTGGCATTAATATTAGGGTTTTGTACAAGTTGCCATCGAGGCTAGGGCCTCAATGAACTAACAATTTTAATACTATTAATGGCTTGGTACTGAGTGTCCTAACAAGTTATCGTGCAAATATAATGGTTGATTTAAAGGGTTGACATGATCATTATAAACTAAACCAAACTTATTGCATGTTGATATTTGAAAAAAAAATAGCTACTGGATGAATTAAATATCAATGTCTAAATGTTATGATAAAAAAATAACTATTATTAAATTTAGATGAATTAAATAAAGAGCGTACCTTCGTGTTGGCTACACTAAATTGAAGAAATTGATCAAGCTCCTAGCTGCTACAATTCTTTAATTTTTACCGAGCAAAATCAAGACATTGTCTTGTTTTCTTATTGCCTTATTGGTTGATGTTTAAGCTTTTCTTTGTTTGATAATAATTTTAGAATTAATTTGTTGCTCTGTTGCTCTCTGCCTAAATTGAAAGTTTGATGTTCTTCCAAAAAGTCCCAAAGAAAAAGCCAAAGTCTCTAATAATCCCCGTTTGTCCATATGGTTAATACTATTATTTATAGGAAAACAAAAAGACCTAATACTATTTTGATAAGGAAATACCAACTATTTAAAAAAAATCACAAAATCGGGTAAAATAAGGTTTAGTAAAAAATTCACAGCGCGCGCGGGCTGCTGGGCCTGCGAGGATTGCTGCAAGCTGGTGTATGAGCTGTGCTGGGCTAGGCAACGGGCAACTGCAGGCTGGACAAACTGGGCAAGCCCAGTTTGCTGCTGGGGCGAAGACCCTTTCCATGCGTCGCTCGCCGATCTTTCCGATTTTTATTTTTTATCCTTTTTTTTATTTTTTATTAAAATAAATATTTTTATATTATTAAAAAAATAAAAATAAATATTATAAATAATAAATAATAAATAAAATAAATACCACAAAAAATATTTCAGATTATTTTAAAATATCATACTGAACTTGATCAAAAATTAAGGGTTTGCGATTTGCCCCCTGCTTGAACAATTTTAGACTTTAAGTAGACGAGAGTGAAAAGCAACATGATTTGAGCAGATTTTGGGTTAGGATGGGTTCTCAAAAAATATTTGGGTACTTGGACTGGAGACTGAATTGGGTACTTAAACCTGAGGCTGAATTTGATTTTGGTACTTGGACCCGAGACTGAATTGGATACATGAACCCAAGAGTGAATTGGATACATGAACCTGAGACTGGATACTTAGACCCAAGGCTAAAACGGGGTACTTGGACCTGAGACTGGTACTTAAACCCAAGACTGAATTTGATTTGGGTACTTGGACCTGAATTGGGTACTTGGACCTGAGACTGGGTACTTGGGCCCCAGACTGAATTTGATTTACCTTTTATTAGTTGAGAATTCTGGCTGCTCTGACTTTTCCATTCTTTAATGGATTATGGGTCTTCACCCTCGAAGATCTTCATCCTTGGACCTTGGATCTTCATCCTTGGCATCGGGTCTTCACCTTTGAAAATGGATCATCATCCTTGGAGATCGAGTCTTCACCCTTAAAAGTGGATCTTCATCCTTGTAATCGGGTCATCACCCTTTAAACTGGATCTTCATCCTTAGGACGTCGGGTCTTCTCCCTTGAGAGTGGATCTTCATCCTTGGCATTGAGTCTTCACCCTTCAAAATGGATCTTCATCCTTGGAGATCGGGTCTTTACCCTTGAAAGTGGATCTTCATCCTTGGCATCGGGTCTTCACCTTGAAAATGGATCTTCATCCTTGGAAATCGGGTCTTCACCCTTGAAATTGGATCTTCATCCTTTAAGCTAGATCTTCATCCTTGGCAGGGTCTTTACCCTTCAAAATGGTTCTTCATTCTTTGGACTTCGAGTCTTCACCCTTTGATGTTGGATCTTCATCCTTTGCATCGGGTCTTCACCCTTCAAAGTGGATCTTCATCCTTGGCAGACTCTTCACCCTTCAAAATGGATCTTCATCCTTTGAACTTCTGGTCTTCACCCTTTAAATTGGATCTTCATCCTTTTGTACTTTTATCCTATATTGGCTTTAGCTCTTCTAGCTGGACTAATCTTTTATCTTTTGCATCTTCATTCTTTTGGAAGTTCTAATGTTCCATTCTTTTGCACTTTTTGTAAAATTCAGCTATTTTTTATTTAGCCGCTTATATCTTCTCCTTGCCCCCCTGTGTGTCAAAAATATTAAAAGTGAGTCTGCAATTTTTTTTTTGTGCACACATAAACTCAAAAATTGAAGAAAGAGACTTTACTCCCAATATAGGCTCAAACCAATGATTTTGTTCCCATGCAAGCTATGATTGATGTTTGTATATTGTCAAGTTTCTTCGAACAAGCATGGATTTCTTCTTTTATAAAATGACTGGAGCTTCCTCAAGCAATAGGCCTTCCATGCCCCATGATTCCATATCCGCTTCATGGTTGCTTCATAGAGTATTGCTATTTACTTTTGACAAAGAAAATGCAGTGTGATATGCTCATGTATGCATGATATGCATGAGTAATACTTACAGCGGTTCCATCGACTCACAGATCAAGGTGATCAGCTGAAGTGTTCTCATTGATTCCTTTCAGATGCCCGTTAAGGTCTTGCATTGGAATGATAAAAAAGCATTGCATTTATGACTTGTATCTTTGAGATGTTGAAAGCTTGAGTGGTGAGGCCCTGTAACACCCCTTCCCAACCTATGAATAAGCCGAGGAGGAATGCTACATCGGGATACGAGCTCTGGTTATGTCAGCTTACTTAATGTTCCTTATAAAAATTTTCCAAAAATTTTGACGGAGTCTCCCTTAAAATTCTAGGTCCCAAGTATCGACAAAACTGATTTTTTTTATTTTTGAAAAACATTTTGTTTCACAATTCAACTCAAGCACACTCCCAATAATCCACCCTTATAACCTCAACTACAATCCTGCAAGAAGAATTCACACTTCTATATTCACAACCCAACTCAATTTAAAACCATACAGTTATTATACATTACTAGATTTACATGCTACATCAAGTTATCTCTTTGTATTGTTCAAATAAGTACATGCCAGTTTCTAATACCAAAATACAAAATGAAGAGCACCACCTAAGTTTGTTGATGACCGACAAATCGCAGGAGTCCTCTGCTCGCTATTGGCTCCTTGTTAATAGCCTACGAGTTTAGAAGAAACTAAACTCGCTAAGCATTGCTTAGTGGGTACTTTAACTAATTACGAAAAATAAATAATAAAAGCATAATGCACTTTTAAAAGCAAATGAGTCGTATTGAAAAATAATATCACAGTAAAAACAATCCATACATGTCATATATTCAGTTATTATCATTTTATCAGTTCGCTCCACAAGGTAATTTGGTAGACTAATGTATGGTAAGGAACTAACTGAAACAACTGTATATATATTCTATGGCTGTGGCCCTAAAAAAAATTGCGGACCAAGCTCTGTTGAATCTGTGGCCGAAGCCCTCGGACCGGAGTCCTATATAACTCGGGCGATTGCCCTATATAACTCGGACTGAAGTCCTATATAACTCGGGGCGTCACCCTATATAACTTGGACCGAAGTCCTATATTAAAGCAGCACTGCATATAGTATGATATATCATACCCTTACCCTACTCAGTACTATCCCAGATACCCAGTGGAGCCAAAATTTTCATACCATTTCTTAATCGAATATGCATTATACAATTATCGACTTATGTTTCTTATATTATTTCAACGTGAAATATCATATTTTGTCATTTTAATAACATATTATGCTCATTTATATGCATAAGCAATCAATTGGATTACTTTTGAAAAATGACCAAATGAATATTAGCAAAATGACCATATGAATAGTAAATTCTGGTTTTGGACTCAACTTGATCCTTATTTTGAAAAATTGTATAAAATAATCTAATTCACTAAAAACTCTAAAATTTTTACAGAATTTAGTTTTACATCTTAAAATCATTCCTTTAAAATTTCAGATCAAACTGGACACAAAATCTTGGTCAAGTAGTTCACCCAACCAGACTGCTCCAGTTACCCTGCATCCTGGCAGCAGTTCTGAATTTTGTGAATTCCGTAAATTAAATTCAATCAATGTGGTTCCAAATTATTTTTCTCAATTACTAGACTCACTAAAAAACAATATATCCAAAATTCACTTCAATAAAATATTTCTATATTTAATTAAAAATCATACAAGTCACAGCATTTCACTAATTCTAAAACAGAAAAATTTCAAGAAAATGAAAAAACAATTAGTTAAAGTACCAAACCTTGCTTTTTCTTAGTCCTTTATCTATATCACTTCCTTTCCTTCCTTGTCTCCTTGATTTTTCCTATGAAATTAACATGTCACATATACAAAGGTAAGAACCCTAGGTATAGACATAGTCTTATCTTATGATTTTTCTAATGGTTGCTAGCTTATTTTCACCATTAAACACCATCATTTCTTTCATCAAATCCTTCAAATAATTATTTCTTGAATTTTCTCCAATTCTAGCTACATGAACCCTAATTTCAATCTCTTAAATTAACCATTAATCCATGAAACTAAAACTAGAGATAGGTTTCTCTTACCTTATAATCTTGTTTGTCACCAAAATCTTCAACCAAAAGCCTTAAACTTTGGAAAAATCACCTCCTTCTTCCTTCTCTTATGGTTTGGACGAGTTCATCATGTAAGAGAGGGCTTTTATATTCTTTTCTTAGCTTATTTTGATCCAAATGGCAGCCAAGGGAGGTTAAGATGTGTTGGTGTAAGTGTTGATTTCCCATTGGTACACCTTATGGCAAAAATGGCCACTTTTAATTGGTCCACTTGCCTTCTTCTTTTATCTATTTATTTGGAAAGCCATTAGGCTTCCTTTTATTCATATTTTGACCCCCCCCCTCAACTTTCTTGTCCTGTAATTTTATAGTCTAGGGTGTGAAAATACCAAAATACCCTCCAGCGATTAATCGATTGTAACTTTTAAACCGTGCGTTTTCGAAAAAAATTGAAACCCACGGTTGTGAGCCGATTAATTTCGAGAATATTCTTCCGGGGTCGGATATGGGCACTATTAACAACTTCCGACACTTAATTTTTAAGTTTACATAGTTGCCCCTAACTTTTGAGAAATTTCCACTTAGGTCCTCGGCCTCTTGAAAAATTACCTTTAGGTCCCGTCGACTTCACGGGCCTCCTTTGCACACCGATTTTGTTTTTTACTATCTCGAGCCTCTATTTGACCACTTATTTATGTCCTTCTTGCCTAATACTCGACTACCTAAACTTTAGGATGTGACAGGCCCAAACAGTGGTGATATATTCATTTCAAACTAGGATTCAGCACGCCATTTGGTAACTTATCACAACCTTGTAAATAATCATTTACTTTTCCCAATGTATCTTTTGAGATTCGACGGATCAACATACTTCCCTTAACTTGAAGGCTTTGTATGACAAAAATACATTTTTTTAAAAAAAAATCTTAAAATCATTTTTTTGGCTTTGTCAAATCAGTGTCATTGTACCTAAAGACTGGATTTTCCAAATTAACATATCCATAACATGACAACCGTAGTTACTGTACTAAACTCGAGAATCATTTCCATTTAAGCTAGAACTGTTGCACTTCAGATAGGCACATACACATTACATGGCCAAAGGTCTCATTGATTTTGAATACTGTCTATCTCATATGCATGCTTATTCAAACTATCTCCACTAATAGACTCTACCTACTAAGAGAGATCAACATGTCTTTAATAGGCTTGAAACGGGGTCTATAAGGGATATGGGTTAAATGAAGGCCATTTTGAGATTGGAGCTTATGTGACACTGCTGACAAACCTTTACACCACAACCTTCGATTGGAGCTATAGGTAGTTGGGAGCATGAAAACCTAGACAAAGGTAATTATGTAGGATCCCTCTCTAAGTAAGCTTACACAACTCGATACTATAGAGCAATTCCCTCACCTAGTAAAGTCATTCAAATTATAATGCATAGATATGCTAATTTATAAATATCAAGCCAGATTTGTTATCGGTTGAGCACCATAATGAACAAAGACCATGAAAATTTTGATGAAAATAATTTATTCAAACAAACATAATTGTTCCAATTAAATATTAAAGAAAACAAAATAAATAGAGAAACACTCCATGCTAAGGGAAGTTTGTTGAATAAAAATTCTCCTCATTCTGCATCTTCGACATTCAAGTCATAAAAGATAGAATCTTCCTCCACTCCTCCTCTTACCATGAAGGTTACTGGCGGAGGTTCTCTTCCAAATTTAGGCAAAGGATTGCTCTTGGTGTTGGGCTTATCAGGCTCAGGCAGCTTTCCAATATCAATCAAATCTTGGATTTGATGTCTTAATTGAACACATTTATCTATCTCATGCCCTTGCACTTGATGGAATTGACAGAAGACCTTGGCATCAAAATTTGGTGATAGAGACTTATGTAGAGGCCGAGGTGCCAATGGTTGTAGCAAATCCATCTTCATTAGATTTTCGAACATCTTTGACAAAGGCTCCCTTAAGTCTGAAAATTTACACTTCTTTACTGGTTCAATTGTTGCATTTTTCTCAACACCTCCTCTTTTTCTTTGACTTTGACCACTAGGGTGGTAACCGCCCTTATTTCTCCACTTAGATAGCACATGGCTCGGCTAGTCTTATAGAATAGATATTGATCCCTCATTTATCATCCGATCTCTATTAGTGAACATGTTCCCCATTGATGTTGCCTTTCCCTTCTTTCTTATGTCAATGGGAGATGCCTCATTAGCATTGTTGATGATCTCCAGAATTTCAATCAACTGGGTCTTCAAAATTTCAACCATTGATCTCATAGCTTGGCCATCCTAGCTTTGACAACTTGATCAACTATATCCCTTAGCTGGTTTGCATCCATCCTCCCAATGAAGCACTTGAATCAAAATTAATGTTGTAGGTGGTGTCATTGTATGCTCTTGAATTGTTGTACTCCAAGTCTATGAGCCAGAAAGGATCAATGATATGTTATGCAATGCGTGTATGAATGTATGCATGCATGCAAACAGTAAACAAATAAAAGATAATTAGGACATCCCTTCCAACCTTATAACATCCACACATGAACGGCGAATCTCTTTTCGTAGGTTTATGGTTAACAAAATACCGGCATGGGATATTTTGTTTTTCAAAAAGTTTGCTCGGACTGTTTAATCAATAGTTACATTTTCTAATATAGAAGTCAGTCCATGATAATTCCCATTAATTAGGTTGTAATCCATTGAATCTCAACTAAAATAGCTTTTATGCTATATTGGATTAAAACTAAATTAAGAGGTTTATCATAAATAGATTTCTTATTTGAAAAAGCAACCATTGATTCATGCCAAAAAACAAGCCCATGATTAATGATTCTTCGTATAAACTAGGCTCACAATTGATTTTTGATACTTTCATAATTGACCTCAATATTCATAAGCTCTTTTGAAAAGAAAAAAATTTTGTTTCTAAGCCCATTGTAAAAAGATTTTAGAAAAAATGGATTTTGGGATTTGTATTTGGGTCATGAGAAAAGATTTTTTTGACTTGTTTTAGGAAAAATTTTATGTCCAAAGACCATTTCAAAAATTTTAAAAATAATTTTGGTCTTTTGGATTTAGAGAAAAAAATTATTTGAGGTCACAATGTAATTGGTCATATTAGAAAAAGATCAAACCAAATAAGCCATGATTTAAACCAAGATAAATTAACCATAGTCAAACAACAAGCATTTGGGGTAAAAATCTAAGGAAAGTAACTAGGCCAATTACATGAGCTTTAGTCTTTGGGTTAAAAGGCTTAGGTTCCCATAGCAAGTATATACCAAAAGGTATAAGACTATAAGTGGTTATGCCATGCTCGATCTCCATACCTTGAGTGAAAGTATGGTATCCCTTACATAACACAACACGGGTAACAGAGGCATCCTAACTCACACACACGATGCAATCTAAGTGATGCAATGGATAATATCATGATAAGAAAGAATAGAATAATATAAAGACCAATGAAATCAACTTCTCTTATCCCTAGAGGAGTCACCACTGTGAGCGGGGATATTTGCCCCCACTCCCGCGTGGAATGGTTCTTATGACTTTGGCACTATTAGGCTTGGGCCTTAGAGAACACAGGCCTAAACCCAAAGAAAATGGAGTTGCCACCCAGACGGGCCAAAAAAAGAAAGGGGTGGATGACTTGATTCCTAAGGAATCCCCAACCCCCTAATGGGTTCGGAAAGTTGGGTACGTATAGGGAAGGTGAGAAATGGCCCAGCACCCCCATAATGCATAATTCATTGGAATCAACCTCCTTTTCAGGTCTTAATATTATAAAATTCTTAAATACGATGATATTATCCATACTACATTCAATCGTAAAAATAAACAAATACTTTATTAAAAACTAAATAGGACACCCACCGAAAGGTGGAAACATGTCCTTTACATTGATCCCAAAATTTAAAAATAATTTAAATTACATAAAAATTAATTAATGAGGTACCCACAAAGTGAAAACATACCTCTTACAATTATGAGACTAAAATAAATCAATAAAAATAACCAACCATTCATCATAAATAAATTATTTATCAAGGACATGAACCATCAATCAAAATATATATTAAACATACATCAAATTTAAATAAAGAAATAAGTATATAAATTTAGGGTTTATGCATTAATTATGGTTTCTTGAATAAAATTAGGGTTTTCTAGGTTTTATGTTTAACAATTAGGGTTTTGTATTTTAATTACTGGATTAGTTAACTAAGAAATATTAAATATAAAAGAAATAACATTGTTGCTAGATGGAAAAACAAGTTGATCTTTAATTTTATGTAATTAAGGCTTTAATAATTAAATCTGTATGATCAAAATAATGAAGCTATTGTGTTAATATAACAACCCAAAATAATCAAAAAGTTTTAAAGGTAAAATAACATAGCTTCTATGATGTATAAATTAAGGATTAGGTTTGAAATAAATTAGGGTTTGAATATAAAGAATGGATATTTTGGATTTAGGGTTTGATATTAATATTAGGGTTTTGTACAAGTTGCCATCGAGGTTGGCGCCTTGATGAACTAACAATTTTAATACTATTAATGGCTTGGCTACTGTGTGTCCTAACAAATTATCATGCAAATATAATGGTTGATTTAAAGGATTGACATTATCATTATAAACTAAACCTAACTTATTGCACGTTGATATTTGAAATAAGTAGCTATAGGATGAATTAAATATCAATGTCTAAAGGATATGATAAAAAATAGCTATTATTAAATTTAGATGTATTAAATAATGAACGTACCTTTATGTTGGCTCTACCAAATTGGAGAAATTATCAAGCTCCTACCCGCTACAATTCTTTATTTTTGGCCGAGTAAAATCAAGACACTGTCTTGTTGTCTTATTGCCTCACTGTTTTATGTTTAAGTTTTTCTTTGTTTGATAATGATTTTAGAATTAATTTGTTGCTTCGTTGCTCTCTACCCAAATTGAAAGTTTGATGTTCTTCCAAAAAGTCCCAAAGAAAAAGTCCAAAGTCTCTGAAAATCCTCCTTCCTTGTCTGTGTTTAATACTATTATTTATAGAAAAACAAAAAGATGTAATACTATTTTGATAAGGAAATACCAACTATTTAGGAAAAATTACAAAACCGGGTAAAATAAGATTTGGTTAAAAATCGGCAGCCCGCGCTGGTTACTAGGCCTGCAAGGATTGCAGCAGGTTGGCGCACACGTTGCGCTGGGTGTGGCAGTGGGCAACTGTAGGCTGGGGGCAGCGCCTGCGGCGAAGCCCCTTGCAGCGCGGCAGTGCTGCCTCGTGTCGCTAGCCGATCCATCTGATTTCTATTTCTTATCCTTTTTATTTTCTATTAAAAATAAATATTATTATATTACTAAAAATAAATAAATAAAAATATAATAAATATAATAAATAATAAATAAAATAAATACAACAAAAATTATTTTGGACTGTTTTAAAATATTGTACCGAACCTGGTAAAAAATTTAGGGTCTACAATACCTTGAGTGAAAGTATGGTATCCCTTATATAAAACAACACGGGTAACACGAGTGTCCTAATCCATGCAGACAATGCAATCTAAATGATGCATTGGACAATATCATAATAAGAAAGAATAAAAAAAATATAAAGACCAACGGAATGAACTTCTCTTATCCCCAGTAGAGACGCCACTGTGAGCGAGAATTTTCACCCCTACTCCCATGTGGAATGGTTCTTATGACTTTAGCACTATTAGGCTTATAGCCTTAGAGAACATGGCCTAAAATTCGGAGAAAATGGAGTCGCCACCCGGATGGGCCGGGAAAAAGAAAGGGTTAGATGACTCGATTCCTAAGGAACCCCCAACCCCCCATTGGGTTAAAAAAGTTGGGTATGCTTAGGGAAGGTGAAAATGACCCAACACCCTATAATGCCCGGTTCATTGGAACGGTCTCCTTTTCAGGTCTTAATATTTTGAAATTCTTAAATATAATGATATTATCCATAATACATGCAATCATAAGAATAAATAATCACTTTGTTAAAAATCATAATAAGTTCAAACAAGATAAATGAATAGGCACACATCCATGGATGGAAACATGCCTTTACAACTGTCTAATGTTTAAAAGAAAATAAATAAAATAGGATACCCATCAATTGGTGGAAACATATCCTTTACATTGATCCAAAACTTAAAATAAAATAAATTACATGAGAATCAACACATGAGGAACCCATAAAATGAAAACTTATCTCTTACATAATGAATCTAAAATAATCAACATTAAAATAGTTAATTAAAAGAACTAAATCATTCATAACATTCATAATATTTAATAACAAATCATTGAAATAAATAGAACATTGATAAATCACTCATCATAAATA
The DNA here is from genome assembly GCA_947685225.1 of Garcia nutans. Taxonomy (NCBI): domain Eukaryota; kingdom Viridiplantae; phylum Streptophyta; class Magnoliopsida; order Malpighiales; family Euphorbiaceae; genus Garcia; species Garcia nutans. Next base: position 37,045,879 of record CANTUV010000013.1, read on the forward strand.
TATAATAAATTAAATAACAAAAATTAGGGTTAAATCTTAGATAAATTATTAAATGTATAAAACTAGGGTTTGGAGTTAGGGTTTACTAGATATTAGGGATTAGGAATTTTAATTTAAGTTGAATTAAGTTTATGAAACTAGGGTTTATGGATACTTGGCAAAAACAATTAAAGTTTAATACAAGTTACTGTGATGAATAAAGTAAACATGAATATTGCTACTGAATTGTTTGAATATCTCATAAATTACCGCATGAGATAACAATAATGTCGCTATTATAAATTAAATGAATTAAACATAACAAACTAATCTTCGTTTATTGGCTCCACCGAATTTAAAGAGTTTGAACCAAGCTTTGCTTAATTTTTGCTGTTGCCTGAATAAAATTACTTCTTCGGTTGAACTTTGGAAATTTGGCAATTGCCTTGACACTGCTTTGATTATGATTACTAGCTCTTTTTATTTTATTTGTTCTTTTTCTTATTGCCTTACTGATTTTTGTTGTTGCCTTCTTTGCAATACCCCTACACTCAATATGCATACCACATATACACTCTATATGTGATATACGTATAGAGGATATAAGAATGTCACAGTCCTTTTTCAACAAACAAATCTTTTAACTTAAACATCAAAACATTATCAATCAATCTGAGTAAATTTAAAACATTTAACTTATTTTATAAAAAGTAACAGATGAAACATCCTTTGTTAAAATACATATATATATATATCTTCATTACCCAAAAGTTTATCCAAAACATATGTTTAATAAGCAGCGAAATATACATATGTATACATCAAAGTCAATTTTTACAAAAATATAGAGTTTATACATGCTGGCAGTTCATCTATGATCTAAAAGTCCGAAAATCAACACTTCAAAAGGGATCACAAGCCTAGAATCAACTCGGTCTAGCTGAACTCTCCGGCTCAACCGGATCTACCCTGTCACCTGCGCGATAAATCACAATCGTGCTAAGCTAGAAGCTTAGTGGTACAACCCTTGATAACATTATGATTCAAATGCAATGTCAATGTCAAACTTTCATGAATTATAAACTGTTGTCCCAAGATGGCAACCAAGAGGGGGGGGGGTGAATTGGTTTTCACAAGAAGTAATGACAATTTAAAAAACTCAACAAACAAGAAATGCGGAATATAGAGTTGGTTGAGTAATTGAAGAAAGAAAGAACACACAAGATTTATAGTGGTTCGGATTTACTTCAATCCTACATCCACTTCCTTAACAACTTGTTAAGGTTCCACTAATCTTTGAAGTTTTTACAAGCTCACTTCTAACTTTGGTGTTTTCACAAGTTCACACCTAACTTCACAAGTGTTTTTCTTAGGCTCACACTTACAACCCAAACAAGAGTTTTACAAGGCTCACTCTCACAACCTAACAAGAGTTTTACTAGGCTCACTCTCACAACCCAAGTGTTTCCCAAGCTTACACTCAAACTTATACAATGGTGTTTTCAATGCTAACACCTAACATTCATAACAATTCAAATACAAGTTTAAGTAAAAGAAAATTTGTTGCTTGGCTATGAAAATCTTTTCTCAATATTGTCTCTTTTTTTTTTTTTTTTTTTTTTTATAGAAACTTTGTATTTATAGCCAATGTGGTCTTACTAGCCGTTATTGATGTTGAGAATAAAGTCTTGGCAGATTAGACCTCTTTACTTAAACTGTCCGAAGCACTTCGCGGTCGCCCTTCATACAAGGATGGTCGCGCTCATGCTTCAAGCGGTCGTCCTTTTAACCAGGGACGGTCGCTACTTTTAAAAAATCTTCAACGGTCGAATTTTAGTGCTCTGCAGCTGGAATCTTGCCCATGATGTGTTTGTCGGACCGTTTCTTGCCCATGCTGTGTTTGTCGGGACGGTCGCGCATCACAAAGTGCGGTCGCCCTTTTTTGAATACTGAAGTGGGATTACAACGGTCATGTCACGTGTCATTTTCTGACAGGGCAAAAGAGATGTCCACCTTAATTTGAATCTCGCGGTCGCCCGTGGTAGCATTTCGCGGTCGAACTCATATTCTCGCGTCGAACTTCTGGACGCACCTGAGGACGCGAACACTACTGTCTCTTTGAGCAATTTCTTTTTGAATTGTTGGGCGGTCGCGACTTTGAATGGGGCGGTCGCTAAAGTGGTTAGCGAGGTCGAGTCATTCACCGTTCTTGTCACCGCGAATCTTACTGTGATTGTAATGATTTAAATTCCTTGAGTAGCGGTTGTGCACATATTTGGCCGGTCGCTATTCTGTAGGAGCGGTCGCGACTGAGGTCGAACTTCTGACCGCGAAACCTACTGTGACAAGGTTTCATTCTGTAATTAATTGGAGCGGTCGTATTAAGGTGAGGTGCGACCGCGATAAATGTTCTGTTCACCTTTAATTGAAATAACCTAATCCTGCAACAAGATTTCTCAAACACAAGTTAAATAGATCATCCATTTGAGTTGTCAAGGATCAAAATTAAGATCATTTGTCTAACAATCTCCCCCATTTTGACTTTGACAATTCAAATGGAATGATGAGAAAAATAATAAGTCTAAAATGCTCCCCCTTAACATATGCAACAATCATGGTTAAGAGCATTGTGATCCCTTAACATATGCAACAATCATGGTTAAGAGCATTGTGATTATTAGTTTATCTTGGTGCAAATGTTATTGTTTGAATGCATACATTTCTCCCCCATAAACATTTCTCCCTTATTGCAAATATTCAACATGTATACTTGTTTCTCCCATTATTGTTCTTATCTTTGGTTTCCTTTATTGGTTCAACATGTATACTTGTTTCTCCCATTATTGTTCTTATCTTTGGTTTCCTCTATTGGTTCATTCCATTGGTTCTTCTCTCCCCCATTGTCATAGGCAAAATGAAACAATTGTTAAGCAAAATTATTAACTAAACAATGAAAGGGAAAGTACCAAATTATATATATTAAAATTGGAGGAAAGTACAAAGCAGAAAGTGCAAAGCAGAAAACATATGAAAATGCAAACAAACTAAAGCTAAGCTATTCTGAGTCATCATCTAACTCTAACTCTTCTTCAACTAAAGGAGCTTTCCCTTTATCTTGAGGTGCAACAGAGGCAGAGCTAGTGCTAATAGACTCTTCTTCTTCAGCAACGCTTTGGGTGTGATCACTTATATCCCAATCTTCAAGATTGCATTGAGGCAAGTCCAATTTGCCTTGCATGTCATAAAGATCATGGTGCATGTGGGATATAAGGTCTATCCTTTTGTTTAAGTGCTGGAATCTCTTGGAAACACTTTTCTTGAACTTAGTGAGTTTCCTTGAGAGAGTCTTGATTGCTTGGAGGATGAGTTGTGTGGAGGATGAAGCAGTTTCTTTAGCAGCTTTTGATGAAGTTGCTTTTGGAGGTAATTCTACTGCAACTTCTACAGAATCTCCCTCTTCCTCAATTGTATACCTTGGCCTTTTCTTTTGTTTATCCATAACTCCTTTCTTGCCATAGCAGTATACATATGACCCTTCTATCTTCCTTACACAACCAGCATGCTCTAAGTAATCCATTGTGATAGCATTGGAGGCTAGAGTGAAAGGGTTCCTCAAAGTGGCTAAGTTCAAATCATTCAGAAGGTTTAGGTGCCTAGCTATTTGAGTAACTTGAGAGGATAGGAAGAAGGTACCAGTTCTTGTAACAGCATGATGATAAAATGTATCAATCAAGAACTTGGTTGTGTTCATTTTGATGTTATGGGTGAAAGCATAGAGAAAGATAAGGTCTCTCTTGGTTACTTTCTCATTCCCATCTGCTCTTTGGTGAATGGTATAGGTGATAATCCTATGGAGCATCCAGTGGGTGAGAGATTTGATATGTCTGGCTTTAGATTCCTTTTCAAAAGAGGTTTCAATGGAAATTTCTCTCCAGAAATCAGAAAGTGTTGGGTTTGAGAAGATTTGGTCATTGTAGGAGGTTATACCTTCAGAAGGGAAGTTCCAAATGTTGCCAAATCCTTCTAGGGTTAAGGAATGATAATGATCAAAGAGCTTAAATCTTACCCCGTACCAACCTAGAGCAGAGTTTGCACTCTTTTCTATTTGAAGAGACATCAGAAATTCTTTGCTAAGACTGGAGTAGCCTACCTCTTCTGGAAAGACAAATTTTTCCCATCCAAGGACATCCAACAATCTTTCAATTTCGTCCTTGATGCCCAAAGCAGACAGCATCCCACCAAAAGGAGATTTGGTGCCTTCAACTTTCTTTTTCTTAAGCATGGCATACCTAATGTCTTCCTCAGTGGTTTGGTGATGAGGTTTGTGAATTTTTTCACCCCTTTTTGATTGTGGAGGAGATGGAGGTTCAACAACAGGTTCTCTAATGGTGATTCCTGGAACTCTCTTAGCTTGTCCCTTTATTTTGGAAGTGGTTTTTCTTTTGGGAGCCATTAGAATAGAAGAAACAGATGAGAGCAGGAAAACAGAGGTTGATTTGAGAAGCAGATGAGTTGAGAAGATTTTAGGGTTTTAGATTGTTTTCAGAAGCAAAATATCCAAGAAATTTGATGTAACTTACTTTTAAATAGATGGAGTTAAGAAAATAGCCGTTTTTGACTGTTGGATATTAAGAGTTGCGACCTGTCACACAGCCAACGGTTATAAATTTTCGAGCAGAGTGTACAGGGTGCGGTCGCGGATTGAAGATAGTGCGATCGCTACTTATGGTCTAGCGACCATTATCAAGATAAGTATGCTCGCGAGAGAAGAAAGTAACTGTAACGGTCGAAACTATTCAAATTGGTGCGGCCGCGCACAAATTTTCTCGACCGCGCACAGGGATTTTTATTGAATGAAACTGGCAGACGAAATAGCGATCGCGAAATAACACTGGAGCGACCGCGATAAACTTAAAAAATGAAAATTTCAAGGAAAGATGGAATGACATTTCTAATGTGTTAAAGAATTAACTGCATGCACATAGAAACTTCATTGGAAGATAATTAATTCAAAGTTATTCCATCAATCATTCCTAAATTGAGTTTTATGAAGTTAAGTCTATCTTCATTCAAGGGTTTTGTAAAGACATCAGCAAGTTGATTTTCTGTATCTATGAATTCTAAGGTTATATTCTGATTTTGTACATTTTCTCTTAAGAAATGATGTCTAATATCTATGTGTTTGGATCTAGAATGTTGGATAGGATTCTTAGACAAATTGATAGCACTAGTGTTGTCACATTTAATGGAGATATTGTTAAACACTTTACCATAGTCAAGCAATTGTTGTTTCATCCATAATACTTGTGTGCAACAAAAACATGCTGCAACATATTCTGCTTCCGTTGTGGATAAAGCAACCGATGCTTGTTTCTTACTATGCCAAGAAACTAGACAATTACCAAGAAAGTGACATGCTCCTGTTGTGCTTTTCCTATCTAAGATGCTACCAGCATAATCTGCATCTGAAAATCCTATAATATGAAATGATGTATTCTTAGGATACCAAAGTCCAAAATGCATTGTACCACTCAAATATTTCAAGATTCTTTTAGTGGCATTCAAGTGTGATTCTTTAGGACAGGTTTGAAATCTAGCACATAGACATACACTATACATTATATCAGGCCTAGAAGCAGTTAAGTAAAGTAGTGTTCCGATGATACCTCGATATTTCTTCTCATCTACTGCTTTACCATTATCATCTTTACCTAATTTCAATGATGTGCTCATAGGAGTTTTGCTAGTTTTGCAGCCATCCATTCCAAATTTCTTGATGAGTTCTTTTGTATATTTGGATTGGTTGATGAAGATCCCATCTTTACATTGCTTGACTTGCAGTCCAAGGAAAAACTTGAGTTCACCCATCATGCTCATTTCAAATTCCCTAGTCATACAAGAAGCAAATTCTTTGCACAAGGCTTCATTAGTAGCTCCAAATATTATGTCATCCACATAAATTTGTACAATCAAAATGTTGTGCTTATCCTTTTTAACAAAAAGTGTTGTGTCTACTTTTCCTTTTGAAAAACCATTTTCAAGCAAATATGCACTAAGTTTATCATACCAAGCTCTAGGTGCTTGCTTTAATCCATATAAAGCTTTGGTAAGTTTGAAAACATGATCAGGAAATTTGTAGTTTTCAAAACCAGGAGGTTGTTCAACATAAACTTCTTCATTTATGAGTCCATTTAGAAATGCACTTTTAACATCCATTTGATAAAGCTTAAAATTCATATGACATGCAAAAGCAAGTAATATTCTAATAGCTTCCAATCTAGCTACGGGGGCAAAGGTTTCATCATAGTCAATACCTTCTTCTTGATTATAACCTTTGGCTACCAATCTTGCTTTATTTCTAATGATGTGACCATTTTCATCAAGCTTATTCCTATAAACCCATTTGCATCCTATTGTAGAATGATCTATAGGTCTAGGAGTAAGTTGCCAAACATTATTTCTTTCAAATTGATTAAGTTCATCTTGCATTGCAGTTATCCAATTTTCATCATTTAAAGCTTCCTCAACATTTTTTGGTTCAATTTGAGAAACAAAAGCAAAATTAACATCAACGTGATTAATTTTAGATCTAGTAGTTACTCCCTTTGATGTTTCTCCAATGATGAGTTCCTTTGGATGATCTTTCTTGTATTGCCAATCCTTAGGAAGATCTTGAGACTCTTCTTCAAGTTGATTGATCTTTGGAACATCAATAGATTCAAGAGGTTCAAGAGTACCTGCAGGGTCATTGAAAGAAATACCTTTCTTTTGATCAAGTTTAGATGATTCATCAAATACAACATGCATTGATTCTTCTATAACTAGAGTTTTCATGTTAAATACCCTATATGCTTTGCTATATGATGAATATCCTAAGAATATGCCTTCATCTGATTTGGATGAGAATTTTCCAAGATTATCCTTGGTATTCAATATGAAGCATTTGCATCCAAATACTCTAAAATATCCAATTCTGGGTATTCTTCCATTCCATAGCTCATAAGAAGTTTTATTAGTTAAATGCCTTTTATAAACACGATTTGCAATGTAACAAGCTGTATTAACGGCTTCCGCCCAAAAATAAGATGGTAAATCATATTCGTTGAGCATTGTTCTAGCCATTTCAATTAAAGTTCTATTTTTCCTTTCAACTACACCATTTTGCTGTGGAGTTCTAGGAGCAGAAAAATTGTGTGAAATGCCAATTTCATTGCAAAAGTTTTCAAAGTTTTCATTTTCAAATTCTTTGCCATGATCACTTCTAATAGATGTGATCACATATCCTTTTTCATTTTGAACTCTTTTTGCAAAGGTTTTGAAGTAATTAAAGGTTTCATTCTTTTGAGCTAAGAAATTAACCCATGTGAATCTAGAGTAGTCATCAACAAGAACAAATGCATATGATTTGCCTCCTAAGCTTGTAACTCTATTTGGTCCAAACAAATCTAAATGAATGAGCTCTAAAGGTCTAGAGGTGCTTATAACACTCTTTGATTTAAATGAGCTTTTATGTTGCTTACCATGTTGACAAGGTTCACAAATTCTATCTTTTTCATATTTTATCTTAGGTAAGCCATCAACTAAGTTCTCATTACAAATATATTTCAATTGATCCATACCAGCATGTCCTAGTCTTCTATGCCATAACCATGCATCATTATTAGTGGACATTAAACATGTATGATTTGAATGTATGCTGACATTGTAAGTGTTGTTTGTTCTAGTGCCTTTAAATATGATAATACCATTTGAATTCGTGATCTTGCATTCTTTGGAATCAAACTTGACAAAGTATGCTTTATCACAAAGTTGACTAACACTTAGCAGGTTATGTTTCAAACCATCAACAAGCCATACATCTTCAATTAAATCCTTACCAATAGAACCAATGGAGCCAACACCAAGAATTTTACCTTTAGCATTGTTTCCAAAAGTTACGTTACCTCCATGTTTATAGGTAATACTTGTAAAGAGCTTTGCATTTCCAGTCATATGCCTTGAGCATCCACTATCCACAAGCCATGTGCTTTCATTGGTAGTAGATTTTAGGCATACCTGCAAGACAATTTTGATCATCTTCTTTTAGGTACCCACATATAGTTGGGTCCTTGATGGTTAGTAGAAAGAGTGCCTTCTAAATTGAGATGAGCTTTTCTTATATAACAATTGAAATTTTTGTGACCAAATTTCATGCAATATGTGCATTGCCATGGTATCCTATGCTTCTGCATTTTTCTTTTTGCATTATACATACAACTACAAGTATGTAATTTCTTTTGTACAGGTTTAGTGAACAACAATGCATAATTATTTTTGGCTTTATTTCCTAGTGAACCATAAGAAGTTCTTTTAGATTTGGTGCAAGCATCTTTGATATGAACATCAGAAATTTTAGTTGTAGATGCTTTCACAAATGTTGGTTTGCTAGGTGCAATGTTGGTTGAGCCATTGAATCCTAATCCATATTTCAAGGAAGGTGATCTTTGATTATTAATTAATGTGTTCAATGCTTCCTTTCCTTTATGAAATCTGGAAATTGATTCTTTTAGTTCTTTTAGTTCATGCTTCAATGCCTCATTCTCTTTAATCACTTTTTCTAAGTCATGTGAGCTTTTATTTAATTCTCCTATTGTATTCAGTAAGTGTTCATTTGAGGTTTTCAATTCTAAGGTAGAGTTCTTTAAGCATATAAAATCCTTTTCTAACTTAGAGTTTTTCTCTTTATAGAGCATCATTTTAGAGAAATATTTTTCTATTTTAGAATTCATGTGCTCAATCAAGTCACTATCATCTATATCATTTATATCATCATGTGCTACAAGATCAAAAGATTGAGTACTTACCTCATTGGAGTCATCTTCAATAGCCATGAGACAAAGATTTGCAATTCCTTCCTCTTCTTCTTCTTCACTTGAGGAAGAGTCATCCCATGTGGCTTTGAGAGACTTTTTCTTTTCTTTATCCCATTTCCTTTTGTTCTTTAATTTGTAGCAATCCGACTTGATGTGACCGGTTTTTCCACATTCATAGCATTTTACTTCATTTTTCTTTTCTTTATCTTTGAAGGAGAATTTAGGAGGTGTACCTTTGTTTGCTTGTAATCTTTTCTTCCTTTTCCATTCGTTCATTCTTTTTGAGAACATTGCCATTTCATCTTCATCATCAGTACCTTCACTGCTTGAGCTCTCAACTTCTTTGATTGCTTTGAGTGCAATTGGTTTTCTCTTTTCTTTCTCACCTTGATCTTCTTCTTTTTCACTGTGCAGCTCAAAAGTGAGTAATTTACCAACTAGCTCGTCGGTTCTTAATGTGCTGAGATCATGAGCTTCTTCTATGGATGATACTTTGGATTCAAAGTTCTTTCTAGCTCTTAGTGCTCTCAAGATTTTACTGTTTACATCACCTTGATCATATACCTTGCCATACTTCTTTAGTTCATTGACAATTGCAAGTAAGCGATTGGTCATGTCGGTGACATTTTCATTTGGTTTCATCTTGAATAGCTCATACTCATGAACATGCATTTGTTTCTTGGTAAATCTTACCTGAGTTGTACCTTCATGGTAGTTTTCAAGTGTTTTCCAAATGCAATGTGCACAAGTTAAATGTTGAACTCTTCCACCTTCTTCTCTTGAAATGGAGTTCATCAAGATGGAAGCAGCTCTATTGTTCTTGAATCGATCTCTGATATTGCTAGTTGACCATTGAGCTTTGGGAAGAGGAACTTGAATACCGTCAACTTCATGAGTAGGAGATTTCCACTCATTTTCCACGAAATCCCATAGTTCAATCCCTTCACTGTCTAGAAACAAATACATTTTGTGTTTCCAGTATGAATAATCCGTTCCATCAAAGTAGGGTCTAAGAATAGAGTTAAGATTTCCATGAGAGCTTGATGAAGAAGAAGTTGCCATTGTGGATCAGATTTCACAATTAAGTTTAAGAAATCTCAGAGCTCTGATACCAATTGTTGTCCCAAGATGGCAACCAAGAGGGGGGGGGTGAATTGGTTTTCACAAGAAGTAATGACAATTTAAAAAACTCAACAAACAAGAAATGCGGAATATAGAGTTGGTTGAGTAATTGAAGAAAGAAAGAACACACAAGATTTATAGTGGTTCGGATTTACTTCAATCCTACATCCACTTCCTTAACAACTTGTTAAGGTTCCACTAATCTTTGAAGTTTTTACAAGCTCACTTCTAACTTTGGTGTTTTCACAAGTTCACACCTAACTTCACAAGTGTTTTTCTTAGGCTCACACTTACAACCCAAACAAGAGTTTTACAAGGCTCACTCTCACAACCTAACAAGAGTTTTACTAGGCTCACTCTCACAACCCAAGTGTTTCCCAAGCTTACACTCAAACTTATACAATGGTGTTTTCAATGCTAACACCTAACATTCATAACAATTCAAATACAAGTTTAAGTAAAAGAAAATTTGTTGCTTGGCTATGAAAATCTTTTCTCAATATTGTCTCTTTTTTTTTTTTTTTTTTTTTTTATAGAAACTTTGTATTTATAGCCAATGTGGTCTTACTAGCCGTTATTGATGTTGAGAATAAAGTCTTGGCAGATTAGACCTCTTTACTTAAACTGTCCGAAGCACTTCGCGGTCGCCCTTCATACAAGGATGGTCGCGCTCATGCTTCAAGCGGTCGTCCTTTTAACCAGGGACGGTCGCTACTTTTAAAAAATCTTCAACGGTCGAATTTTAGTGCTCTGCAGCTGGAATCTTGCCCATGATGTGTTTGTCGGACCGTTTCTTGCCCATGCTGTGTTTGTCGGGACGGTCGCGCATCACAAAGTGCGGTCGCCCTTTTTTGAATACTGAAGTGGGATTACAACGGTCATGTCACGTGTCATTTTCTGACAGGGCAAAAGAGATGTCCACCTTAATTTGAATCTCGCGGTCGCCCGTGGTAGCATTTCGCGGTCGAACTCATATTCTCGCGTCGAACTTCTGGACGCACCTGAGGACGCGAACACTACTGTCTCTTTGAGCAATTTCTTTTTGAATTGTTGGGCGGTCGCGACTTTGAATGGGGCGGTCGCTAAAGTGGTTAGCGAGGTCGAGTCATTCACCGTTCTTGTCACCGCGAATCTTACTGTGATTGTAATGATTTAAATTCCTTGAGTAGCGGTTGTGCACATATTTGGCCGGTCGCTATTCTGTAGGAGCGGTCGCGACTGAGGTCGAACTTCTGACCGCGAAACCTACTGTGACAAGGTTTCATTCTGTAATTACTTGGAGCGGTCGTATTAAGGTGAGGTGCGACCGCAATAAATGTTCTGTTCACCTTTAATTGAAATAACCTAATCCTGCAACAAGATTTCTCAAACACAAGTTAAATAGATCATCCATTTGAGTTGTCAAGGATCAAAATTAAGATCATTTGTCGATCAAAATTAAGATCAAAATCAAGGCTCAACCGGATCTACCCTGTCACCTGCGCGATAAATCACAATCGTGCTAAGCTAGAAGCTTAGTGGTACAACCCTTGATAACATTATGATTCAAATGCAATGTCAATGTCAAACTTTCATGAATTATAAACAATATACAAGGATCTCATATTTCATAACATCAAATCTCATTATATTATTCAATTATTTAGTCATTCATAATTCACATTAAAGCAAAGACAAGCATGGGCCCAAAGAAAACTAATATGCCATTCAAAATCCAGAGTTACTGCTTTAGTCAAATAATCACACTTATTTAGCCCCAAGGTGAATCAATATCCCAATGAGGATTACCTCATATGTAACATCCCAACAAGGCTTCAAGGACTAGGCCCAACCCAGCTTCAAGGGGAGCACAACATCACCCAACTAGGCTTTAAGGACCAAGCCCAACCTAGCATCAAGGGATTGTTACTTTTAGGCATGCCACCAACAACAAAACTCTGAAAATTTAATAACATATTAGGCACATAATTCATTCATTATTTCATTATCAAATCCTTTTGCATTTTCTCATGATCATCATAAGCACAATGCTTCAAATATCCCATTTATATCAAAATAGCCATCACCAATGGCTTTTTATATCATCATCAGGGTATACATAACAAATTACATTATTCATATATTTTGAATCCTTAACATATATTTCACATAGTTCATATAATGCAAATCATAGCACCATTCTCATACACCAAAAATATAATAGGTAACTTAACACATTTTCCAACCAAATGTGTTAAGTCCCAAAATAATATAAATGTATGCAACCATGTAAGGTTTGTACTTACCTCTAAGAGCAACAAATACCAATTCTAAGCTCCTCTTCCAAGAATCCTTCAACACTTGGATTGGGGTAATTCAAATCTCATAATCACCTAATCCAAAGGTGATTATACATACTCACTTAGTGATACACATGATAAAATAAGAATAAGAACTATCTTTGACATGTCCCAGATCATGCCCTATACTCACTTAGTGATACACAGGCGTGTCCCAGATCATGCCCTAAACCAATAACACAGAAGCTTTGACATGCTCAGTGACATGGGCGTGCCACTGCACGTGTCAATCCTCCTTTAACGTAGTAGCTATGACACGCTCAGTGATATGGGCGTGTCACTGGACGTGTCAATCCTCCAACATCACAATAGCTATGACATGCTCAGTGACATGAGCATATCACTAGACATGTCAATACTACTACTACACAGAAGCTGTGACACGCTCAGTGACATGGGCGTGTCACTACTCGTTTCACCCACACTGAAAATAGAACCAACGACACCAAAAATGCCACATACAACAAACATCTTTCTTTTACCCTTTTTCCCTCCAAACAAACTTAACCAAAACCATCAATATACCATAATAGACTTGCATAAACATCAAAACAACTCAATTACATACATCAAAACACAGTCACAACCATATTTCACAACTCAAAACCACAACACCCATAACTCTTGCCTTCTTCACCAAACTTATCCCTTTTTCTCTTCAATTCAACCCCAAAATCAAACTTAACTAGACAAAACATCCTCATACATACCAAAATAGACCATACACACAACTACACCAACCATCCACCAAACGCAAATACACAAACTCAAAAGAAATTAAAGAAATAAGTTGAAAACTTACCAAAAGTGAAGAAAATCCTTAAAACTCCAACTTGATCTCTTGAAATCCTTCAATTGCTTGAGTTAGGAATCAACAAAACCTCTCTTTCCTTTTGACAATGGTGATGGCTGGCTATCAAAGAGAAGAAAGAAGAAGATGATAAAATTTCAAACCCAAACACTACTCTTAACTACTTAAATCTTCACTTAATCTCCACCAAGTATTAATATATATTATAATAATATAAATATCAAATATCATCTTCCACTCACATTTAATTTCTATTTTATATAATTAAATATATCATTTGACCAACTCAACTTGTTGACTTCTATATGTTGTATATATCTTCATATATACAACATATACACACTTCCCTTTTCCTTTCTTTCCACTTAATCATATGTACACTTTAAATCATTTAATTCAATTTCAACAATTAGCATTTCCAAAATTTTAGGGTATCATTTAGGATATTACAATTCTCCCCCTCTACAAATAAATTTCGTCCTTAAAATTATCTATTTTTAAGTCTAGAACAGCTGGGGATACTGATCTCACATAACTTGTTCACTCTCCCAAGTTGCCTCTTCCTTAGCATGATTCTTCCAAAGAACCTTCACAAGTGGCTCTTTCTTATTTCTCAACTCTTTCACTTTATGTGCCAAAATAGCCACTGGTTCTTCTTCAAAAGTCAGATTTGGACTCACCTCAATAGATTCTACAGATAGAATGTGAGATGGGTCTGATTTGTACCTCCGTAGCATAGAAGCATGGAAGACATTGTGAATTCGATCCAATTCAGGCGGTAAAGCGAGTTTATAGGCCACTGGTCCAACTCTCTCCAGTACCTCATAAGGTCCAATAAAATGAGGACTCAACTTCCCCTTGCGGCCAAATCTCAAAATTTTCTTCCAAGGAGACACTTTCAAAAATATTTTATCTCTAATACTAAATTCTATATCTCTTCTTTTTAAATCTGAATAAGATTTATGCCGATCTGACGCTACTTTCAAATGATCCCGAATTATCTTCACTTTCTCTTCTATTTCATTAATCAAATCAGGATAAATTAACTTACATTTTCCAACCTCATCCCAACATAGAGGCATCCTGCATCTTCTACCATACAATGCCTCATAAGGTGCCATTCCAATACTAAATTGATGACTGTTGTTATAGGCAAATTCAATCAATGGCAAGAATCTATCCCAACTCCCAGAGAAATCAATGACACAGCTCCTCAACATGTCCTCCAAAATCTGTGTCACTCTCTCTGACTGCCCATCTGTCTAAGGATGGAAAGCAGTGCTAAAATGCAATCAAGAACCCAAAGCATTATGTAAACTTTTCCAAAATCTCGAAGTAAACTAGGGATCTCGATCAGATACTAAAATACAATCGGGACTCCATGCAATTTCACTATCTCACTGATATACTGCTTATCCAACTTCTCAAGAGAATAGTCCATCCGAACTTGAAGGAAATGAGTTGTCTTCATCAACTGATCAACATTCACCCAGATATTATCATGCTTCTTCTGAGTTAAAGGTAACCCAATCACAAAATCCATCATTACACACTCCCATTTCCACTCAGGCACTGATAAAGGTTAGAGCAACCCCGAAGAAACTTGGTGCTCGGCCTTCACTCTATGACAAGTGAGACATTTGGATATAAACTCCACTATGTCCCTCTTCATACATGACCACCAATAATATTGCTTCAAATCATGATACATCTTAGTACTTCCAGGGTGCATAGCAAAAGCCGACTGATGTGCTTTCTCCAAAATAATCTTTTTCAATCTTGCATCATTAAGAACACACAATCTATCTTTATACCATAAACTGCTATCACTTTTCACCTGAAAGTCTCTACACTCTCCTTTTTTGCAATCCAAAACAATCTTCTGAATTTTCTCATCTGCCAATTGAGTCTCTCTAGTCTGATCCAACAATACCGGTCTCAATTGCAACTGAGCCAATAAAGCACCATCATCACATGATTCAAAACTAGCATGCAACACTCTCAACTCAACAAGCAATGAGAGCGAATAAGCAAT
Source organism: Garcia nutans (assembly GCA_947685225.1). Lineage (NCBI taxonomy): Eukaryota > Viridiplantae > Streptophyta > Magnoliopsida > Malpighiales > Euphorbiaceae > Garcia > Garcia nutans. The sequence goes on from CANTUV010000013.1 coordinate 37,061,017, forward strand.
TAAACCTGCCAAAGACTTTTGACTTGAGGCATCAGCAACAATATTTGCCTTGCTAGGATGAATCAATCAAACAGTTGTAGTCTTTAATCAACTCCAACCACCGTCTCTGCCGAAGATTTAGCTCTCTTTGAACACCCAAATATTTTAAACTCTTGTGATCCGTATAAATGAAAGACTTCTCCCCATAAAGGTAATGTCACCAAATCTTCAAAACAAAAACTATGGCTGCCAATTCCAAATCATGCGTTGGATAATTCAACTCATGTGGCTTCAACTGCCGCGAAGCATAAGCTATGACTCTACCCTCCTGCATCAAAACACAACCTAAACCACTATGTGAAGCATCACTATAAATCACATATGGTCTATCTTCCACAGGCAAGGTAAGAATAGGAGCTTGAGTCAACATCTCTTTCAACTACTCAAAGCTTGCTTGACACCGATCTATCCATAAGAATCTAACTCCCTTTCAAAGTAATCTAGTGAGTGGAGTAGCTATCAAAGAAAAACCTTTCACAAATCGTCGATAATAGCATGCCAAACCCAGAAAACTTCTAACTTCAGTCACTATCTTTGTAGGACTCCAATTCAAAATAGCTTCAACTTTACTCGGGCCAGCTCTTATACCATCTGCTGAAACCACATGATCGAGAAAAGTCACTTGATCATGCCAAAACTCACATTTAGACAGCTTAGCATATAATTGCTTCTCTCTCAAGGTCTACAATACAATCGATAAATGCTTATCATGATCCTCCTCATTATGTGAATACACCAAAATATCATCGATAAAGACCACCACAAATTGATCTAGATAAGGTCTAAACACCCTATTCATCAAATCCATAAAAGCTGCTGGTGCATTTGTCAATCCAAAAGGCATCACCAAGAATTCATAATGCCCATACCTTGTGCGAAAAGTTGTCTTAGGTACATCTTTAGCTCTGACTCTCAACTGATGGTACCCTGATCTTAGATTAATCTTAGAGAATACTGCTGCTCCTTTCAATTGATCAAAGAGATCATCTATCCTAGACAAATGATACTTATTCTTGATTGTCACTTTATTCAACTGCCTATAATCAATGCACAATCTCAAAGTACCATCCTTCGTCTTCACAAATAAAACAGGAGCTCCCCACGGAGACACACTACGTCAAACAAATCCCTTATCCAACAACTCCTGCAACTCCACCTTCAACTCTCTCAACTCAGTAGGTGCCATTCGATAAGGAGTAATAGAGATAGGAGTGGTACTAGGCAAAAAATTGACTCTCAGGGGGTATTCCAGGCAACTCCTTAGGAAAAATATATGAAAATTCAGCAACTGTGGGTATACTATCAAGTTGAGAACTCACTACCCTGGTATCTACAACATGAGCAAGATAAGCCTCACATCCCATCTGAATCAACCTTATAGCTGAAACTATTGAAACAAACATGGATGCAAGATGTCTCTGCTCACTAGATACCATCACACTCCTACCATCATAGGTTCTTAATGTAACACACTTATTCCGACAGCCTACCATAGCCCCATGTTTGGATAACCAATCCATGCCTAAAATCAGATCATACTCCTTAAAAGGCATCTTAATCAAATCCCCAAGGAATTCCTCATCTTGCACCACAACTAAACTATTATGATACACCTTGCTAACTACCACACTATGTCCTAGCGAATTTGTCACCAAAACATCAAATCCTAGGGATTCTGAATGCAATTCAGTCACAGGTAAGATAGATGCACTTATGTATGAGTACGTAGATCCAGGATCTATTAGAGTAAGAACTGAAATGCTAAATAAAGAAAATGTACCCGCAATTACTACTGAAGCATCCGGCTACCTCTGCATCACATACACTTGCTGAGATGGCCTAGCCTCATCTGGCCTACTTCCTCCGGATGTAGAGCCTCCTCTCTGACTAATCCCAGGTCGACCACCTCTACTAAAACCTCTGCCTCCTTGACCTTCTCTAATGCTGGGTCAAGAAGCTGTAGTATCAGTCTATCTATCTTCCTGTAGATCAAGGCAATCTTTGAGAAAATGATCCGGTGACCCACATCAATAATAAACTCCCGATCCACCTATCTTCCAACAAGCACCCCCATGTGCCCTACCATAATAAGCACATGTATAAGAAACGGGCCTCTGAACCACTGGGGTTGGTGCACTAGCCACAGAAACTATAGGTCTCGATCTTTGCATCTGATATTGTACTGACCTACCATGCTGCCTCTGGCTCCTACCGAACCTCAAAAAATAGCCTCCTCTGCCTCTCTTCATAAATGAAGACCCTACCTCACTCAGGGGTCTCCTAACTCTAGTCTCCTCCTTAGTAGCAGCTGCTGCAATACCCTGTGCTCTCTCAACACTCCTGGCAACTGCAACAAACTGAGAAAAATCTTGATACCGGGAACCAACAATAATACACATAATATAGGGTCTCAACCCCTCCTCAAACCTCCTGCATCGGTCTATCTCATCTAAAATAATCCCACCAAAATAATGACTCAACCGGATATACTCGATCTCATACTCTGTCACTGACCTTGTATCCTGTCTCAGATTCAGAAATTCCATCTTCTTGGCATCTTTATACTCCCTCGGAGTATACTTCTTCTTAAACTCCCGCAGAAAATTAGCATAAGTCAAAGTTGGTGGATCATCCATCGCATGTGGAACCGTCTTCCACCAATCATATGCATCTCTCTGTAGAAGTGATCTGGCATAATCAAACTTTTCTTCAGGAGTAGCTTGCAGCTAGATTAATACCCTCTAAACTCTATCTAACCACTACTCAGCTACTGCAGGATCTGTAGTACCAATAAAATCCTCAGCTCCAAACTTTCTCAATTTATCATATTACCCCATTGGTACTTGCGACTGAGGTTGTGGTGGCGGCTGCTGCACTGGAGCCTGCCTCAACAACTCTACCATATGTCATAACCAAACCGGCAAAATCTCATCAGCTGCTGGTCTCTGTGGTACAAAAGCAGGTGCCTCACCAGCTATCTCAACCCTAGCTCCATCTCTACCTTCATCAGGAGCTACACTTTCAGCACTACGCTCAATAGACTGACGTATTTGAGACGCCATCACTACCTATATCTGCAAACACAACAAAAGATTACCTCATCAAAGATCAAAAATCGCCAGTGCCAATGCATGTATCTTATTTAAAAACCATATTTTAAAATCTAAATTTTCTTTTTCTTATAATTCACCTAGGTTGAGAACTTCAAACCTAGGCTCTGATACCAAAACAAGTATAACACCCCTACACCCAATATACATGCACCACATAGACACTCTATATGTGATATACGTATAGAGGATATAAGAATGTCATAGTCCATTTTCAACAAACAAATCTTTTGACTTAAACATCAAAACATTATCAATCAATCTCGGTAAATTTAAAACATTTAACTTATTTTATAAAAAGTAATAGATGAAACATCCTTTGTTAAAATACATATATATATATATATATCTTCATTACCAAAAGTTTATCCAAAACATATGTTTAATAAGTAGTGGACTATACATATGTATAAATCAAAATCAATATTTACAAAAATATAGAGTTATACATGCTGGCAGTTCGTCTCTGATCTAGAAGTCCAAAAATCAACACTTCACAAGGGATCACAAGCCTAGACTCAACTCGGTCTAGCTGAACTCTCCGGCTCAACCGGATTTACCCTATCACCTGCATGATAAATCACAATCGAGCTAAGATAGAAGCTTAGTGGTACAACCCTTGATAACATTATGATTCAAATACAATGCCAATGCCAAATTTTCAAGAATTATAAACAATATACAAGGATCTCATATTTCATAACATCAAATCTCATTATATTATTCAATTATTTAGTCATTCATAATTCACATTAAAGCAAAGACAAGCATGGGCCCAAAGAAAACTAATATGCCATTCAAAATCCAGAGTTACTGCTTTGGTCAAATAATCACATTTATCTAGCCCGAAGATGAATCATTATGTCAATGAGGATTACCTTATATGTAACATCCCAACTAGGCTTCAAGGACGAGGCCCAAGCCAGCTTCAAGGGGAGCATAGCATCACCCAACTAGGCTTTAAGCACCAAGCCCAAGCCAGCTTCAAGGGATTGTTACTTTTAGGCATGCCACCAACAACAAAACTTTAAAAATTGAATAACATATTAGGCACACAATTCTTGCATTATTTCATTATCAAATCCTTATTCATTTTCTCATGATCATCATGAGCACAATGCTTCAAATATCACATTTATATCAAAATAGCCATCACCAATGGCTTTTCATATCATCATCAGGGTATACATAACAATTTCCATTATTCGTATATTTTGAATCCTCAACATATATTTCACATAGTTCACATAATACAAATCATAGCACCATTCTCATACACTAACAATATAATAGGTAACTTAACACATTTTCCAACCAAATGTGTTAAGTCCCAAAATAATATATATGTATGCAATCATGTAAGGTTTGTACTTACCTCTAAGAGCAACAAACACCAATTCTAATCTCCTCTTCTAAGAATCCTTCAACACTTGGATTGGGGTACTTCAAATCACTTCAATACCTAATCCAAAGGCTATTATACATACTCACTTAGTGATACACATGAGAAAATAAGAATAAGAACTATCTAGGGCAAACTATACACTTGACACGCTCAACAAAATGGGCGTGTCACTAATCTTGCCCTAAACCCATAGCACAGAAGCTTTAACACGCTCAGTGACATGGGCGTGTCACTGCACATGTCAATCCTCTTCCAACACAGAAGCTATGACATGCTCAGTGATATGGGCGTGTCACTGGACGTGTCAATCCTACAACATCATAGTAGCTATGACATGTTCAGTGACATGGGCGTGTCACCAGACGTGTCAATACTGCTACTACACAGAAGCTGTGACACACTCAGTGACATGGGTGTGTCAATGCTCATGTGACCCACACTGAAAACAGAACCAACGACACCCAAAATGCCACATCCAACAAACATCTTTCTTTTACCCCTTTTCACTCCAAACAAACTTAACCAAAACAATAAATATACCATAATAGATTTGCATAAACATCAAAACAACTCAATTACATACATCAAAATACAATCACAACCATATTTCACAACTCAAAGCCACAACACCCACAACTCTTGCCATCTTCACCAAAATTATCCCTTTTTCTCTTCAATTCAACCCCAAAATCAAAGTTAACTATACAAAACATCCTCAAACATACCAAAATAGACCATACACACAACTACACCAACCATCCACCAAACTCAAATACACAAACTCAAAAGAAATCAAAGAAAAGAGTTGGAAACTTACCAAAAGTGAAGAAAATCCTTAAAACTCCAACTTGATCTCTTGAAATCCTTCAATTGCTTGAGTTAGGAATCAACAAAACCTCTCTTTCCTTTTCACAATGGTGATGGCTGGCTATCAAAGAGAAGAAAGAAGAAGATGATAAAATGTCAAACCTAAACACTACTCTTAACCACTTAAATCTTCACTTAATCTCCTTCAATTATTAATATATATTATAATAATATAAATATCAAATTTCATCTTCCACTCATATTTAATTTCTATTTTATATAATTAAAAATATCATTTGATCAACTCAACTTATTGACTTATATATGTTGTATATATCTTCATATATACAATATATACACACTTCCCTTTTCCTTTCTTTCCACTTAATCATTTATACACTTTAAATCATTTAATTCAATTTCAACAATTAACATTTCCAAAATTTTAGGGTATCATTTGGGATATTACATTTTCTTTTAATTATCAGTTCTCATCTCTGTTGTTGATCCCCCCCATTCCTATATTTATAGGGAAACCAACACTTAATTCCAAACCTAAAATCCATAATATGAATCATAAGTGAATTGGGAAATCAAATTGATCGGTTAAAATTGTTTAGAACACAGATTAGTTAGGGCAAAAAATTGACATGAGGACTCCCTCATATCGATTTGGGCTGCCCAAGTCAATATGAGGCATCCTCATATCGATTTGGGAGACTAAAATCAATATGAAGCCTCCCTCATATCGATTTTGGCGGCCCAAATCGGTATAAGCGAGCCTCATACCGATTTTGGGTGCCAAGGTCAATATGATACATGTTGATTTGAACCACCCAACTTGAACTGATCCAAAATTATTATTAATTTTTTAGTACTAATTCTTGCAATTTTGATATAACCTCCAATTTGAATTCTAAAATTAGTTTTAAGAAATTTAAATTTATAATGGACCAACATAAGCTTTTTAAATTTAAACCTATCTAAATTTAAGGGCGTACAATATCCAAGATCAATTCTAAGTCATGTTGCTTTTCACTCTCTTCTACTGAAGTCTCAGATCGCTTATGTAGCTGATAAACTATAGACCCCTAATTTTTGTCCTAAGCAAATCCGATCTCAATTAAAGAAGGCCAAGCTAAATTTGTACCGATTTTAAAAGCTCAAACCTAGTTTATAGCTTTGAAATAGGTCGATCAAGTTTTAAAAGGCCGGCCTAAATTAAGTTGGTTTAAGTTTTACAACCCTAATCTAGTCTGATTTAATTTTAAAAGGACCAAATCAATTCCAACTCAAATTTAAAAGCGTGAATTAAATTTGAACTACTTACCATGGCGAATTAGGCAATCCTAATTTTCCATGAGTCTTTTAATTCAGTTTTAATTGGTTTCAAGATAGAATAAAAGTTTCCTAATTAATATTGGACTTTGGATAACCCTCGAATTAGCAGACGAATAGGGTTTTAATGAGTTGGTTTTTGCCTGTAAATATATGATTAAAGCACAGAGAAGAGGAGGGATTTAATAGTGAGAATTATTAAAAAAACAGGGACAACAACATAAGGTACACAACAACAATGAAAAAAGCAACATGCAACAATTATAATGCAACACCCCTATACCCCGTATACGTACACAGCATGCTATTACGATCGTAATATACGTATACTGAATATAGAAATGCCATGGTTTACTAAACAAATGACTCACTTCTTTTACAATAATATGAACAAATTTAAAACATTTAAGTTATATTATAAAACACAATAGATAAAATGTTTATTCAAAACGCTGCAGAAAATATATCAAATATTTACAAATACATATACAATAAAACTCAAGTTTTACAAAACATAAAATATATATACATGTTTGGCAGTATGCCTTTCATCCTTAAGTTCCACTATCACCACCTCAAAATCTAGACTCTACTCGGCCTAGAGAAACTCTCTGGTTCTTCCCTATCACCTGCGCGATGAATCACACTCGCGCTAAGCCAATGACTTAGTGGTACAAACTACAATAATACTATGCTTCAATGCAATGCCAATGTCACACAATCAATTTTCATACACCATTCAAAAGAATATTATATTTCAAAACCTTACATTGTTCAATATCATATCAAAACATTCATGTTGTATCTTCATAGTTTCATTACTCAACATAGCTATGTAATATCCTCATGTATGCCCTAGAAGTTTTGACTATGTTGTTGTTGTTTTAAATTGGATTGAATGTATATGTTATGTGAGAAGAAAAGAATTTGAGAAGAGAATGGTTATGTATATGTGTTTTGGGAAAGAAAATAGGGTTTAGAGAAAAGTGTATATGTTGTTTATATGTTAATATATATAACATATAAGTTGGTCAAATGCAAGGTCAATGGAAGAGAGATATTTTTATGGGATATGTGAAATTACATATATGGGCATGCAAGGGACAAAAGCTAGAACAAATGGTTAAGGGTGTTTTGGTAATTTTCCTTGTAGGGATTGCATGGTGGAGATTAAAAGAAGAAGAAGTGGTTGACTTGAGTTTATTTTCTTGTCTTTTCTCATGTGTGTGCCGGCCATTGAAGAAGAGAAAGAGCTAGAGAGGGCTTGAAGTTCTAAACTCAATTTGAAAGGAGATTCAAGGAATTAAGTAGAAGATTTGTGAAATTCATCAACTTTGGTAAGTCCTTTCTCTTGATTTTCTTTTGTTCTTTTGAAGTGGAGTTGGAAATGAATTTTTGGTTTGTTGAGATGATGATTAAATGTGTTTGTAATGAGTTTTTAAATGTTGTTTCTAATTTTAAGTGAAGAAGTTTAAGAGGTGTTGTTGTTGGAAGTGTTGGAGTTGATATTGTTTTAGGGTTTTGAAGTGTTACATGATGTTTTCCTTGTGTTTGCTTCATTATTTTCAAAGATCTTCTTGTGGTTGGTGTTTGTTGGAATTTTGGACTTGGAAATGGGATTTTGGCCGAGGGCAGTAGCCTTCTGGATGCCACGCCCGTGGCCTTGATTGGCCATGGCCGTGGCCATTGGTAGGCTTTTGGTGCCATGGCCGTGGAGGATGGAAGCTTGAGTGGCAGAATTGTTTTGTACCCCACGCCCGTGGTGGTTATGGTGGCCACGACCGTGGCCTATAATGAATGATGTTGAAGTGTAATTTTGTGATTTAAGGTTTAAGATGAAGTTATTAAGTGATTAAATGGTATTGGAATTGATGGATTGTATCATTCTTTGGATTAGGGTTTGATAGAAGGTGATTTGCCCTAATTTGGGAAGTGAAGAACTTTGCAAGAAGGAAGGTGTTTAGAGTTGTGTGACTTGTGATTGAGGTAAGTACAAATCTTATGTTGATGCATACATGTGACATTGCATTGATGATGCATATGAAGTTGAGATTGATCATATATATGATGATAATGGTAATGCATATGATACTATGTGATATTTCATGTATTGTGACTTATGTGATGAGTAATGTGTTTTGTTATGTTTATGTCAATAATGCTATATGTATAATGTGATGGATATGTTGAGGATATGATTGTGTATTTGAAAGATGAAGTATTGTAATGTGATTTGAAATGTGATGGAATATAATGCCATTTTGTTTGGCTATGGTAACTTATATGTGATATGAGGCCATTGTTATTGGCTATGATGAGAATTGAGAATGGAAATGATAATTAAATAATAAATGACTTGTGTGGCTAATGTGTTATTCCATTTTCAAAGTTTGTTGTTGGTGGCATGCCTAATAAGTGTAACAATCTCTTGAAGTTAGGTTGGATTGAATCCTTGAAGCCTAATTGAGATGTTACCACCCTTGAAGCTAGGTTGGATTTTGTTCTTGAAGCCAAGTTGGGTTGAAGCTTAGCATGCTTTGCTCCCCTTGAAGCTTGGTTGAACCTAATCCTTGAAGCCTAGTTGGGTATATGATATTGATAAATGTGATAACAAAACCAAAGCATTAACTCTGAAAATTGAATAGCATATTAGTGTATTTTGGGCCCATGCTTGTCTTTGTTTAATGTGATTCATGAATGATAACATGATTGATAAATGAGGAATATGGAAGGATGTTGCAATGTAATATGTTTATATATTGTGATTTATGAAATGTAAAAGTATGTTGAAATATGATATGTTTATATGATTATGAGTGGTGAAATTCAAAGATGTAGCTTCTCACCTATGTTGTATGTTTATTAATAATATGTATGGCATTGCTTTGCATTAAAGCATAACATTAGCATGATTTGTCTTACTAAGCCGTTGGCTTAGCGCGATAGTGTTAATCGCGCAGGTGATAGAGTTGAACCCGAGAGCTCTTCGAGACCTAGTGAGAGTAGACATTGAGGTGTTGATTTTGGACTTAAAGATCAGAGCAGACTTGCCAATCAAGTATAACTTCTTTATGTTTTGTAAAATATTGTTTATAATGTAAATATATGTATATTTGTAAATAATTTTATAACTTCCGCTGTGTAATAATTAAATGTATGTATATATTGAATTTATTTTATACTACAATTTAATGACTTCTTTTCTATAATATATAATGATAAAGATTATGGTAGTATATAAAATGTTTTGAATGTTAAGAAAATCTGTAGCATCCCTATGTTTATTGCATGTATGCTACATTGTGGTATTGTAGTGTGCATGTAATGGATGTGGGGGTGTTACAAGCTACCCAAGCCATATTCATTTTCAATAAGATACTTATGTATTATAATCATCTCATAACATTATATCTCATAAACATGTATCTCATTATTCATTGGTTTCACCATTAAAGAATCACATTGAAAACAAAGACAAGCATGGGCCCAAAGACACTAATATGCCATTCAACTTTCAGAGTTAATGTTTTGGTTCTATTATCACATTTATCATTATCATTATCCCAACTAGGCTTCAAGGATTTAGGTTCAACCAAGCTTTAAGGGGAACAAAGCATGCTAAGTATCAACCCAACTTGGCTTCAAGAACCAAACCCAACCTAGCTTCAAGGGTTGTAACATCTCAATTAGGCTTCAAGGACTAGACCCAACCAAGCTTCAAGGGGAGTTAAGCATCCTAAACTTCAACCCAACTTGGCTTCAAGACTTCAAGAGATTGTTACTATTGGCATGCCACCAGCAACAAAACTCTGAAAATGGAATAACACATTAGACACACAATTCATTCATTATTTAATTATCAATTTCATTCTCATTTTCTCACCATCATTAGGCAAACATGCCTCAATCCTCTCATTTGCATTATTTTAGCCAACAACAATGGCTTCATATCTCATTAATAGAGTATACATAATCAATTACATTGAATCTCATCATCTAGGCAAACATGCCTCAATTATGTCATTTACATCATCATAACCAATCATATTGGCTTCACATCTCATTATATCTCAATTCACATTAAGTCAATTCATCATTTAGGTGTACATAACCAATGGCATTAACACACATTTTAGATGCTCATCAATCATTCACATTATACCAATCATTACATTCATCAAATGTATTAACAATGTAATCAATTACTTAACATATGTACAATCAAACATGTTAAGTATCAAGAACATGTAAATGCATGCAACCATGTAGTTTGTACTTACCTTAAGATAACTCATACCAATCTACAACCTTCCTCTTCTAAGAATTCTTTACCACTTAGGTTAAGGCAAATTAACCTCTTCACAACCTAATCCAAAAATGAACATATACACACTTAATACCAATTCACATGAATTCCAATGCAATTATTCACTTATTAACCTCAAACTAGACCCATAAATCACAAATTACAAATCAACATCTCTCTTTAGGACCCCACGGTAGTGGCCTCCCAACCCCCACGGGCGTGGGTTAAGAAATGGTTCTGCCTCCCTTGCTCAAAACCCCACGACATTGGCTTCTAATGGCCACGGTCGTGGCAACCAAGGGCCACGGGTGTGGCATCCAAGATGCTTCTATTTCTGACCAAATTCACATATTCTATGCTTCTAACTTCATCAAGCACAAATATCATGAAGATTAACCAAAAACAATTAATCAAACTCAACATCTACAACAAAAATCACTAATTCAAAATCCTAATACAACACAACTTAACTCTTCCAACACAAACACCCACTTAACTTCTTATCTTGCATTCAATTCCAACACATACAAACACACCACAATCAAACCTAATCATACTATCACATAACAACAATCAACTCAAGCATAACTTCAAATAAAACAAGAGAAATCAAGAGAGAACTTACCAAAGTTGATGAAACTTCACAATTTTCCAACTTAATCACTTGATTCTTCCTTCAATTTGCTCTTGTAAATCAAAACCTCTCTTGCTCTCTTGTGTCTTTGTGATATCCGGCCACCCAAATGGAAAAGACGAAAATGAAGAGTAAAAAGAAGTAAAGTCAAATATTTGTTCTTCAATTAAATCTCCACCAAGCATTTATAAGAATATAATAATCCAATTTCTCTCTTCCACTAATTTTAATTTCTCTTTAATTACTTAATTACTTTAAAAAAAATAAATATCTTCTTTATTTGACCATCCCATTTTGACTTGTGTATATGTTGTGTATATTTCCATATATACAACATATACACTCTCTTCACTTCTTTTCTCTTCTCAATTAACATAGACATTAAGTCCAAATAAAACAACAATTATATCAAAAATTCTAGGGCACATTTTGGGATATTACATATAAGAAGATAAATAGTGAAGACATAGCAATTGTCTCTAATAATTACCTGGCTCATCAAAACCTAAAATTGATTCAGACAGCAAGGCAGTAGCTTGGATCAACACTTTTTCAATTTCATGGAGCCTTCAACGCAGGTTTGATTTCCTAAATCCAATTTACATTAAAGCATTCAGTAGTTGTGTTTTCTTATAAAAACATCATTGAATTAGCTTTGAACATCAAAATAAGTAGTTAATTTAAATTGTTTTCTTTTACATAATCAGGTTTGTTTTCTTTTAAATCATTTTAATCCAGTAGTTAATTTAATTCCACTAACATTAAATTATTGGCTTTAAACACAAATTAAACTATGAACATCAAAATTGTTACCCTTATTTCTAAACCCTAATCTTGTTTTCAAAACTATAAAACCCTAGTTTTGTTATAAAAAATCTTAAAACCCTAAAAACCCTAAAACCCTAATTCCCATCTCTAAAACACTTGTTTTGTTTTAAAAACCCTAAAACCCAAATCATTATACTAAAACCCTATTTCTCATTTCTAAAACCCTAATTTTCATCTTAAAACCCTATTTTTGTTTGAAAATTCTAAAACCCTAATTTTACACCAAAAACCCTAATTTTCATCTTAAAACTTGTAACATCCTAAAATTTTTGAAAATTTCTAATTTTTAGAAAATTTGATAAAATAAATTATAATTTAAAAGGATATGTTAAATTAATGGTTTTAAATGAAAATATAAAGGGATTTTAAATGAAAAGTGGAATATATATGTGATATATATGCAAAATATACATAACATATACAAAGGTCAACACTTTTTAAAAGAAAAGGGTATTTTGGTAATTAAATCTTATAAATTCAAAATTAATAAAATAATTCAAAAATAAATTATTTTTGAATGGAAGAGGGAAATTAGGACTTTTAATTTATTAAAAAATAATTAAATAATTAAATATTAAATTATTTTAATATATATATATATGTGTGTGTGTGTGTGTGTGTTTTACAAAAAAATGAAAGGAAAAAGAAATATTAAAGTCTTCTTCTTCTTCTTCTCTTACCTTTGGCCGAAATTCCATGGGAGCTAAACCAAGGATTCTACTTCTCCCATACTCCATAAATTGAAGAAATTAACAAGTTGCAAGTGGATTTTTGGTGATCTACACCAAAATTAGTAAGTTTCCATCTCTTTTCTTTGAATTCCTTGGAAATTTGGATTATGTGAGTTTTGAGATTTTGATGTAGTATGTTATAATTGTTGGAATTGGTGTGTATGATGTTATTTTGGGTAGTTAACAATGATTCTAAGGTTAGATTGAAGAGATGATGGTGCTTGTTAAAGAATGGTGAAGAGAGAGAATTTAGGGTTATGGATTTTTGGGGTTTTGAAAACATGAACTTTAATTGTGCAAATTGGTTCTAAATGAGTTGTTTTGATTCATAAACAAGTATTTTAAAGTCAAATATTGGATTTGGTGGTGTTGGGTTGGAGTTTGAGAATGAAAGTGGAGATTTAGGGTTTTGGAAAAGTGATTTTCCAAAGTCATTGAATTGTGTGATTTTATTTGTTTAAGCATGCTGTTTAGTGTTAAAAGTGATGAATATAAGCTTGGAATGAGTAATGGATTGTGTTGGAATGGAAAACCTTCAATGGGGGAAGGTTATGCCATTTTTGAGATTTTATGTATAAGAGTGTATTTTTATAATGTAAATGATTTAAATGTATTAAAGTATGTTTTTAATAATATAAATAAACTTAAAACACTAATTTAATTTTAGTAGAATGGAATTTCGATGTTGAAGTAAGGAAAGGCTAAATTTTTAGAAATTTGTAGGAGTGATGTGTAATTATTGTTTAATATTGAAAATGCCATTAAATGTGATACTAAATGATTATTTGTTATCACATTTGTTTTAGGCTTTGAGGGAGGTTGATTTGCTTCATCGAAGTGGTGAAGGGCAAGTTGGAAAGATTGGATTGAAGGTTGTTTTTAGCTTGATTTAGGTTGCTAGTGGAGCTATGTACAAACTTTAAATGTGATGTCTATATTTGCATAACATTTGGACTTAGCACATTTTGGTTGCAAAATGTGTTAAGCTACTTGGTTCATTGATTGTGTATGAATAATATGCTATGACATTTGTAATGTCATATATGTGTTAAATACATTGTGAAAAGCCATTGATAATGGCTAATTTGTGTAACATGTAAAAATACCCAAAGTAATTGGGTAATGTGTTGTGAATGCAAAAAAAATGAGATATGTGTAATAATGAAATGAATTGATATTGATAAAAATTAGAAAAGTAAGAAAAGTGAGAAAAATGAGAAAGATGTGAAAAATGAGAAAATGATAAAAATGTGAAAATAAGGCAATGTGCCTAGATTGAATATGTAAAAATGAGAAAGAGATTAATAATGAGAAATATGAATAAATTGTGTGCCTAATATGTTATTCAATTGTCAGAGTTCTGGGTTTGGCGGCATGCCTATGATTGCCTACGAGCTATACGCTAAAATGGTGAAAAGACTGGGTCGTAAGCTAGGCCAGCTTATAAATATGATGTTTTTGGGGTGAAAAGACTAGATCGTAAGCCTCTAAAACTGTAGCAGTCTAGCCTGGTTGAGGACTAAGATACTAGGGCCTAAGGGTCTAGCCGGGTTGAGGTCCAAGAGACTGGGGTTGTTACATTATCCATGGATATATTGCCTACGGGGCTAGACACATGATGTCATTATGGACCAAAGCAGTAACTCTGAAATTTGAATAGCATATTAGATCCTTTTTAGGTCCATGCTTGTCTTTGCTTTAATGTGAATTATGAAATATTTGAAAAATATAAGAAAGTGGAATGATGTGACATCTACATGCATTGTGCATTGGTATTGCATTGAGTTATATTGTTATTATCAAAGTTTGAATCACCAGGCTTTGGCTTAGAGCGATTGTTTCCATCGCACAGGTGACAGGGTAGACCCAGTTGAGCCAGAGAGTTCGTCTAGATCAAGTTGGGTCTAGACTTGTAGTTGAGTTTGTTGAGTTGCTATCGAGATCAGAAACACTGCCAGTAGCATGTATATATTTTTATGTTATTGTACATTTTGAGTATTATGCATAATATATTATGTTTTGAATTTTACATATTGTATATTATAAAGCATGTTTTGGGTCAATGTATTTGAAATGGAAGAGTAAGTGTGTTTTAAATTATATATATATATCTATATATATAAATGTTTGAGAAACTTGGTGAAATTGAGATGTATGGTTGAGATGGTGATTGGAAATTATTTGGGAGTGTTTTCTTTTTGTATGTTGAGTAATTGCTAAATTTTGGGATATCCAAATTATAGACAAAACTCTGGCAAATTTTTTCCCGAGATTTTATATATATTATTTATTTTGGATTCTTATAACAAGTAAAGAATATTTATATTCTATTTAATTTTTATATATTTAGAATTTTAAATTTTAAATTGGAAATGTGAACAAAAAATTAGGAAACTAGTCGGTGACATTCTTGTACCATATATGCATATTTTATATATGCTGGAAATATGTATTGTACGTATATAGAGTATAAGGGTGTTAAATTTTTTTGGTATCAGAGCCTAGGTTTGAGTTTCTTGACCTAGGTGGGATGATAGACAGAGAAAATGGGGGATTTGAAAATAGTTTTTAATTATAATACATACACTGGCACTGGCAGTTTCTAATCTCTAATATAGTATTTTCTGCTTTGTTTGCAGAAATAGGTAGTTATGACGTCTCGGCCGCATCAGGATGCTGAGGGTAGTGCAGAGAGTGTGGCTCCAAATGAGGGTAGAGATGGAGCTAAAGTTGTATCTACTGGTGAGGCATCTGTTTCTGTGCCTCTGAGACTAGCAGCTGATGAGATTCTACCTGGCTGGGTATGGCATATGGCAGAGTTGTTGAGGCAGGCTTCAGTTCCACAGCCGTCACCTCCACAGCTATAGCCGCAACAGCAGTTGCCGGTAAGGCAGTATGATAAATTGAGAAAGTATGGAGCTGAGGACTTTGTTGGTACTACAGACCCTGCTGTAGCATAACAGTGGCTAGACCAGGTTCAGAGGATATTTATTCAGTTACAGGCTAGTCCAGAAGAGAAGTTTGATTATGCTAGATCTCTTCTGCAGAGAGATGCATATGATTGGTGGAAGACGGTTCCACATGCTCTGGATGATCCACCAGTCCTGACCTATGATGATTTCCTATGGGAATTTAAGCGGAAGTATACTTCGAGAGAGTATAAAGATGCAAAGAAGATGGAGTTCCTAAGTCTGAGACAAGATACCAGGACAATGACCGAGTATGAGATCGAGTTTATACGGTTGAGTCACTATGTTAGTGGGATCATTTTTGATGAGTTTGACAGGTGTATGAGGTTTGAGGAGGGACTGAGATCCTCTATCATGTGCATCATTGCAGGCTTTCGGTATCAGTATTTTTCCCAGTTAGTTGCAACTGCCAAGAATGTTGAGAGGGCACAGAGTCTTGCAGCAGCTGCCAGGGTTAAGGAGACCAGAGTTAGGAGACCCCAGAGTGAGGTAGGGTCTTCATCAGTGAAGAGAGGCCGAGGAGGAAATTTTTAGATGTTTAGTAGGAGTCAGGGCCAGTTTGGTAGGTCAGTACAGCAACAGAAATAGAGACAGAGACCTGCAGTTTTAGTGGCTAGTGCTCCGACTCCAGTGGCTCAGAGACCTACTCCACCTACTTGTGTTCATTTTGGTAGAGTGCACGAAGGTGCCTGCTGGTGGAGAGGTGCTTCAGGAGTGTGTTTTAGATGTGGGTCATCAGACCATTTTATCAGAGATTGTCCCGAGCCACTAGAGGTTAGGCAGGCAGATACTGCATCTTCTCGACCCAGTGTCAGAGGGGGTCATGGTGGCAGAGGTTTTAGTAGAGGTGGTCGACCTGGGTTTAGTCAGAGAAGAGGCTCTACATCCGAAGGCAGTAGACCATATGAGACTAGGCCATCTCAGGGGGTTTATGTGATGCAGAGGTAGCCAGATGCTTCAGTCGTCATTGTGGGTACATTTTCTTTATTTGGTATTTCATTCCTTGCTCTATTAGATCCTGGATCTATGCATTCATACATAAGTGCATCTCTCTTGCATGTGACTGAATTGCATTTTGAGTCCTAGGATTTGATGTCACATCCGCCTACCGCATTTATGCAGAGTAGTCACGTGCATAGCGAGAGAAGAGGAAAGGAGAAGATAATTCTTGATAACAGCCCTAGATAAGGTTGTATGACCAAAGGGACCTAGTTGTAATTTTCAAAAGTTTTGGGGATATAAATGTAATTTTAAAAAAAGTTGCATTGGATGTTCTTAATAGTGCATATAATAGATTCAAAAAATGGAGTGTAGAGAAAAATCAGATCGCAACGACGTGTAACGGTTTTTCCAGGAAATGTCCCGTTAAAGAAAAACGAAGACATTTTGACTAGGGGCATTTTAGTCATTATCAATTAAAGTTATACATGAAATTAAAGTAGGAAATAAAAACATGAGTACGTAGAGGATGTCGAGGGGTTAAATATGAAATGATCGTCAGTAGAAACGGAGCCGGAAGAAAACTCGAGCAAAGAAAGGACCTAAAGGGAATTTTGTAAAAAGTTGAGGGCTTATTGATAATTTTTTAAAATGACTTGGAAACCTAAAATAGACCTTATAAATATAAAGTAGAGGTCTAGAGGATCAAAATTATATGTAGTTTGAATCGTGGAACTGTACGGTTTAAAAGATATGATCGATTAGTCGCCGAAACGTAAAGTGGGCCCGGTTTCATGTCGGGACCGTATGGGTAACACGGGACAACTTTAGGGTATCCAATGAGAAGAGGGACAAATGGGAGGAAGTAATGGGAAAGAAAACTATAAAAATCTCTTGTTGACCAATCAAAAGTAACCATTTAGCATGAGTATTAAATGAAGAAAGAGAAAGGTGGACAAGTGGTCTTAAAGGATTTATCCAACACATAAGGTGATCATCATTTCCCTTATATATTGTTTTATTAGTTTTTGTTATAGTTTTGTGTCTTGTTTGTTATGTTAATTACTGTTTTATTTAGGTATTTTGTTAGTTTTAATTGGTTTGTTTAGTGTTTTCTTTAATTGTGTAGTTTTAATTTATTTCTGTGTTTCTTTCATTTTTAATTTAATTTTTAGTATGTTTTATGTTTTGTCGGATATTGTTTATTTAATTCTTGTTTAAGTTTTGTTTGTCAGTTTTGTGTTAGGTTAAAACAGCAAGGAAACAAATTGAAGATGAAATGGGCAGAAGCTGACACAGGCAGAGGACACGGCCAAGTCACTGGCCGTGTCCCATACCAAGATTAAATTGAAGAGCAAGTCCCAGTAGCAGACACTGGCAAGGGACACGGCCAAGTCATGTGGCCGTGTCCCTCAATCATAGTGCAACACGGCCAAGTCACTCATGACTTGGTCGTGTCACTCAACTAAATAAGAAAGAAGAGAGAAACAAGCAGAGGTGGACACTGGCAAGGGACACGGCCGTGTCTTGTGGTCGTGTCCCTCCAACAAGCCCTCACACGGCCGTGTCCCTCATCACCTGGCCATGTCCCTCATGAACCAAACGCGCACCGAATTTTAAAGCTGACATTTCGTATAAAAGCAAAAAAAAAGTTAGGGTTTGGGGGGTTGACGATTTTTGAGAGAAAAGTTTAGCCGTCTGAGAGAGATCTTAGGGTTTAAACATTTGTTTTCTTGGATTTTGATTTTACTTTGGATTAAACTAGTTTAGATTAGATTGTTCATGCCATTGTTTCATCCTTCTTGCAAGATTCGATCAAGAGATTCATCAAAAGCTTCAAGAGTTTGTAACTTGGTTTTATTCTTAAACTTTGTCTTTTTAGTTTCATTGAAATTGTGTTTATGAACATTATCATGTCTAAATTGATTTCTTTGATTATTAATGAGATGAGTATGTTTGATAACATCATGAACTAATTTAATCTAGTCTAGGGTTTGTATGAATTTGCTATGATTGTATGAATTGGTTATTCTCTTAACTAATGATTTCTTTAGCCTTTATTGAATGAAATATTGTTAACATATAATTGATTGGCCACCAATTGTGTGTTTTAGGTATTAGATGATGAATTGAGAGATGAAATCTAATGCTGGAACAATTTAATTAAGGACTTAGGTGAATTAGAGATATAACCTATTAAAAAGATTGTTTCAATTATAACAAGATTAGTTGTAAGAGGTTTGAATGCGAGAGCTTATTTCCTTGACTCAATTAATTAAGTTGTTTGATATTTAATCTTAGAAATTAAATTAGTTAAGTGGAATAACCGTTCATACATATCAGTAGTAGAGAAGTGCAAACCCTAGACCCTTTTATCAAGTGAATCAAAACATCAGCTTTTAGTTACTTTTATCGTTTTAAACTTCAATTAAACCTTTTCATTACTTTGCGATTTAAATTTCTTTAATTACTTGTTACTTCAAATTTGATAATCGATTACCCACTTTGGCTTCCTTGTGAGACGACCTTGGGGCGATCACCTTTGCTACAGCTACCTCGTATACTTGCGAGTGACGCTTTGTGGTAAAGTTAATTTGAGCGCAACAAGTTTTTGGCGCCGCTGCCGGGGAGGCTAATTGGCGTAATTGTTTATTTAAAAAAAATTTAAATACTTAGGATTATTTTTCATTGTTTTCATTTTATTTTATTTGTCTTTTGCTTTTGATATTTCTTTTTCTAGAAATTTTTTTTTATGCAAGGCAGGAGATCACTCGAAGGAGAGTTACACCCTTTTATTCCAGAAATTCAGAGAGTGAAAAGGAGCATAGAGGAGTTTGAGCTCTACACCGGATTTGATACTTCAGAGGAAGACATTTCGGATTTTGAGTCAGAATCTGAAAAATCTGTAAAGATGGCTAAAGAAAGGCAACGAACCATGAGAGATTTTGCTAGACCTGTCATTGGGACTTCCACTTCTTGCATAAGACTGACAGATGCAGCAAGGAACTATGAGTTGAAGAACATTCACTACAACATGCTGCCATCATTCTATGGAGTTCCAAATGAAGATCCTTTGAATTTTATTCGGGATTTCTACTCCACCCTCAACACTTTTCCTTTGGGAGGACTAACAGAAGATCAGTTGAGGATGAGATGTTTCCCTTATACTTTGAAGGATAGGGCAAAGAGCTGGCTCATGATGTTGCCTGAGAACTCACTGACAAATTGGGAGCAAGTTTACAATAAATTCATGGGCAAGTTCTATTCACACCAAAAGACAGCTGAGTTGAGAGGGAAGATTGCTACATTCTCTCAGTTTGAAGGAGAGCCATTTCATGAGGCTTGGGACAGATTCAAGATGCTATTGATCCAGTGTCCACATCATCACTACCCACTTCAACTCCTTAATCAGTTTTTCTATGATGGTCTCACCCAGCAATTTCAGAACACTGTTGATAATGCAGCTGGGGGAGCCATGGGAGAAAAGACAGCTGATGAGACTTATGAGATCTTTGAGATGTTGGGAGCTAATTCTCAACAAAAGAGTGTAAGGGGAAGAAGCAAGGGGGTAAATCAACTGGAAGCCAATACTGAAATGGTTAGTCAAATAGCTGAGTTGACAAGACAGGTTCAGATGCTAAACATGAAGAACAATATTTCTTCATCTACTCAAGAAGTGTGTGGAATCTGTGGGACATTTGGGCATGGAGCAAATATATGTCCCTCTGCATATGAGACTTTTGGGAATGAAGCTGAGCAAGTTAATGCTATGGGGGATTTCAACCAAGAGCCAGGAATGATCCTTACTCCAACACTTACAATCCTGGTTGGAGGAGTCACCCCAATTTTTCCTGGACAACAAATAATGCTCAACAGCCTTTCCATTTGCTCCAGAGACAGAACCAGCAGGGCCAATCCTCAAATCAAAATCAAGGTCAGCCTAAGAGAGAGAATTTGGAGGAAAGTTTACAGGCTTTCATCAAAGTCAGTGCTCAAAACCAAGAGATGAATAACAAGAGGCTGGATTCCTTGGAAGCATCTTTTAAGAAGGTGGAGACCCAAGTGGGGCAACTTGCACAACAGATGCAGATTCAACAAAAGGGGAAGTTTCCAAGTCAACCTGAGCAGGCACAAGCAGTGACTGTTCTTAGGAGTGGCAAGGTAATTAATAATAATGTTGAAAATAACTCTGTGAATGCAGGTGAGCAAGAAAAGAAAAAGGAAGGAGAACAAGAGAACAAAGGTGCTGAAGAAAGATTAATGGAGAAGACCCCTACACCAGATTTGCACAAGGCAAGCAATCCATACAGGCCACCTATACCGTTCCCTAGCAGGTTGAAGGATGATAAAAAAGATAAGCAGTTTTCAGATATCTTCAACATGCTATCTAAGGTAAGTATCAACTTACCTTTACTTGAAGCAATTAAGAACATGCCGGCTTATGCTAAATTCTTCAAAGAACTGAATACCAAGAAAAAAAGGTATGAGCCGAATGAAAAGGTGATAGTTTCTGAGGTAGCTAGTGCTGTTTTGCAGCATAAACTACCTCCTAAACTAAAGGATCCTGGAAGCTTTATTATTCAGATTACTATGGGGAATGGAAAAGGAACTGAGGGCATGTGTGAATTTAATGCCTTATTCTGTTTATCTTGACTTGGAATTAGGGGAACTTAAACCAACAAAAAATGGTATTGCAATTAGCTGATAGATCTCTTAGATTCCCGAAAGGGGTTATAGAAGATGTGTTAGTTAAAGTTGGTGGTTTGATAGTTCCTGTTGATTTCATTGTTCTTGACATGGAAGTAGGTAATTCTTCACCATCGGCACACACCATTCTGCTGGGTAGGCCTTTTATGGCAACTACCAACACTTTGATAGATGTTAAGAATGGAAAATTATCAATGACTGTTTTGGGACAAACTGTGGAATTTTCTATTTTTAGCACTTCTCCTATTCCTACAACTGCTTTATATGAGGATTGTTCTTTCATTGATTGTGTTGATGCAGTTGTTTCAGATGTTTTCTTGCAGACAGGTTCCTCTGATAAATTGGAGCTGGCATTGACTTTGGATAGTGATTTGGAAATTTTTGATACAGAAATAGCCAGTTGTCTTGAGACTTTAGAGGATGCTGAAATAGAGGAGCTTAAGGAGGACCCAATTTTTGAACCTTCCCCCATTGAAAAAGAAGAGAAGAACCCCTCACTAGAGTTATAGCTGAAAGAGTTACCTAAGAACCTGAAATATGTGTTTTTGGGAGATCACAATACTTTACCTGTGATAATATCTAGTGAACTTAGTGAAGGGGAGGAGATGAGGTTAGTGAGTGAGCTTAAAAGATTGAAGAGAGCAATAGGATGGGGATTGAGTGACATCAAGGGTATTAGCCCTTCCATGTGTATGCATAGAATCACTTTAGAAGAGGGAGCTAAACCTGTGAGGGAAACTCAAAGGAGACTTAACCCAAATATGAGTGAAGTGGTTAAGAAGGAAGTGCTCAAATTGCTGGATGAAGGAGTAATTTATCCAATTGCTAATAATGAGTGGGTGAGCCCAGTACATGTAGTTCCTAAGAAATCTGGAATCACTGTGGTGAAAAATGAGAATAATGAGTTGGTTCCTACTAGGACTACTACTGGATGGAGAATGTGCATCGATTATAGGAAGTTGAACAATGCTACAAAGAAAGATCATTTCCCTCTTCCTTTTATTGATCAGATGTTAGATAAACTTTCTGGGCACTCACATTATTGTTTTCTGGATGGCCTTTCAGGTTACTATCAGGTGCCAATAGCTCCAGAGGATCAGTCCAAGACAACCTTTACTTGCCCTTTTGGGACTTATGCATTTCGGCGTATGCCCTTTGGCTTGTGCAATGCACCTGCAACTTTTCAGAGATGCATGATGTCTGTCTTCTCAGATATGATCGACAATTTTATTGAGGTATTTATGGATGATTTTTCTGTTTTTGGTAATTCTTTTGATAATTGCCTCGATAAACTTGTTCGTGTGCTTGAGAGATGCATTGAATGTAACCTCACTTTAAGTTGGGAAAAGAGTCATTTTATGGTTACTCAGGGCATTGTCTTAGGTCATGTGGTGTAGAGTAAAGGGATTGAGGTGGATAAGGCTAAAATTGAATTGATTGCTAAGTTACCCCCACCTACCTCTGTTAAGGGAATAAGAAGTTTTTTAGGGCATGCAGGATTTTACAGGAGGTTTATTAAGGATTTTTCCAAAATAAGCCAACCATTATGCCATTTATTGGGGAAAGATGTTCCATTTGAATTTACAGCACAATGCATGCAAGCTTTTAATTCCCTTAAGGAAAAATTGACTAGTGCACCTGTGATTGTAGCTCCTGTCTGGTCTTTACCTTTTGAAATCATGTGTGATGCTTCTAATCACGCAGTAGGAGCTGTTCTTGGGCAAAGGGTTGATAAATACTTGAGAGTAATTTATTATGCTAGTTTAACCCTGAATAGTGCACAAATGAATTACACCACAACTGAGAAGGAAATGCTAGCTGTTGTTTTTGCTTTAGACAAATTTAGAGCTTATTTAATTGGGTCAAAAATTATTGTTCATTCTGACCATGCAGCTCTTAAATATCTTTTAACAAAACAGCATGCTAAACCGCGCTTAATTAGATGGGTGTTGTTATTGCAAGAATTTGATTTCCAGATCAGGGATACTAAGGGTAGTGAGAATGTTGTTGCTGATCATCTATCCAGATTACCCTACTTTAGTAAAAATCTTGCATATGATAGCATTCATAAAAATTTAGAAGCATTTCCTGATGAGCATTTGTTTGTGGTAATTAATGCACCTTGGTTTGCAGATATTGCTAACTATCTTGCTTGTGGAATTTTGCGATCTAACATGTCTTTTCAGGAAAAGAAAAGGTTTCTACACTTGAGTAAGTTTTATTTTTGGGATGAACCTTATCTATTCCGGATTTGCAAAGATGAGATAGTTCACAGGTGTGTTTCTGAGGAAGAACAACTGAGTGTTCTTCAATTTTGTCATGACCTTCACTGTGGGGGTCATTTTGGAGGAAGAAAGACTGCAGAAAAGGTGCTTCAAAGTGGTTTTTACTGGCCTACTTTATTTAAAGATGCTCAAGACTATTGTAAGCACTGTGATCGTTGCCAAAGAGTAGGTAACATTGGAAGGAGGAATGAAATGCCCATTCAGTCATATATTGTTGTTGAACTGTTTGATGTGTGGGGAATAGACTTCATGGGTCCTTTCCCCAAGTCCTTTGGTTATGAATACATTTTAGTTGCTGTTGATTATGTTTCCATATGGGTGGAGGCAATCCCCACCCGTACTAATGATGCTAATATTATTGTTAAATTTGTGAAGGAAAACATTCTTAGCAGGTTTGGCACACCAAGGGTGGTAGTCAGTGATGGGGGGAGCCATTTTTGCAACAGGCTTTTTCAGAAGTTAATGAATAAATCCGGTGTGAAGCACAAGGTGGCAACCCCATACCATCCATAGACTTCTGGACAAGTGGAAACATCCAACAAGCAGCTAAAAGGAATTCTGGAGAAAACAGTCAACACATCCAGGAAGGATTGGGCAAGCAGATTGCACGATGCACTATGGGCATATCGGACTGCTTTCAAAACTCCTCTAGGTATGAGTCCATATCGATTGGTGTTTGGAAAAGCTTGTCACTTACCAGTGGAGTTGGAGCACAGAGCATATTGGTCAATCAAGACTCTGAATTTGGACTTGGACAAAGCGAAGAGAGAAAGATTTCTACAAATTTCAGAGTTAGATGAGCTGCGAAATGAGGCTTATGAGAGCTCGAGAATTTACAAGGATCGCACTAAAGCACTTCATGATAAAATTATAGTGCGAAAGACATTGAGTCCAGGTATGAAGGTTTTACTTTTTAACTCATGACTCCGTCTTTTTCCAGGTAAACTCAAGTCTCGATGGAGTGGTCCTTTCGAGATAACTTAGGTATATCCTTCTGGTGCAATTGAATTACTTAACTCTAGAATAGGTGAGACTTTCAAAGTGAATGGACAGAGAGTTAAGCCATACAATGAAGGATTTCAGGAAGTGAGGGTCATTGACAGTACTTTGATTCATGATCCCTAGACTTTGCATGATGTCCAGCTATATGACATTAAAGAAGCGCTAAATGGGAGGCAACCCATCGGTTTGCATTTATTTTTTTATAGTTGTAATTTTAAGTTTAGCAAGTTTTGATTTATGTTCGATTTCAATAAATGGACTGCGCTTTGATCGATTTTTCTTTACTTTGTGTTTCAGGGTGTTTAACGAAGAAGGGTTGCAAAATCATTGGAAAAAAAATGTTTAAAGTTAATAAAACGGCAGTAGGTGACACGGCCAAAGGACTTGGCCGTATCCCTTGGTCGTGTCATACACTGGACACTTCAAAAATTTGAACGATTTTGCACCTTCGTACAGAATTGGACACACCCAGGGGACACGGCCGTGTCACCTGGCCGTGTCCCCCAAAAATCATGAGACACGGCCGTGTGCTATCCACTTGGCCATGTCCCTTCACTTTCACACACAGACACGGCCAAGTCAGCACACACACGGCCGTGTCCCTTCAATTTTTGACTTTTAAAATCCCGATTTCGCCCAGTTCTTTTCATAAATCCCTAAAACTTTTCTATCTTCGTCTCTCTCGCTCTCTCGCTCTCTGTATCGCCATAGCCATAGTTTTGATTTCAAAACTTCAAATCTTCCATTAAAACTTCAAATTTCTTCAACAAAACTTGAGATAATCACTTAAAACTTCCTCTTTACTCATATTATTTTGATTTAATTCAATTTTGGGTGTTAATTTCTCAGATTTCATGATGCCAAGAACTAAAATTGTATCACACCGCAAGAAGAAGAAATCTGGTGCCGAAGGAGCTTCGTCATCCTCCTCAACTTTATCTTTCAAGAGGGCAAGTCTTTTGACTCGGGGTTTTTACCCGACAAGGTATGTGAATGATGAATCTCTAGATGCTTTGCAAATGAGAACTGCTTTTTATAGATATGTGCAATATCTTGGGTGGGAGACTTTTGTCTCATTGAGACCTTTGCAGTTTGAGGAGCTCACCCTAGAATTTTTGACAACTCTTAAAGTGGAAAGAGATGATAAGAAAATTTGCAGGAGACTGATGTTTAAATTATTGGGTAGATCATTTGTGCTTACTATTGATCAATTGAATGATATTTATGATTTTCATCAACATGGAGAAAGATCGATACCCAAAAATTTTAGACAACAATTTGCTTGGGGTGCCTTAGGCTCGGGTACGTATGTTGCCAAATCGGCCAAAGCATCTAAATTACGGAACCCTACTTTGAGATATTTGCACAGGTTTATGTCTTGTGGGTTCTTTGCTCGGAAGGAGAGCCCGGGTGTGGTTGAGTCGAGTGAGTTATTTTTCTTGGACTGTGTTTTGAATGAAATGAATATTAGTGCCGGCTATTGGTTAGCCGATATTTTTGATACGGTAGCTAATAAAAGGAGGGGGGCTATTTGTGTTGGAGGATTGATCACTACATTAGCAATAGCCCTTGTTGAGGATTTTGACCCGAGTACTACTCGGATGACTCAAATTTTGGGTAACGATTCCTTGGATTTAGCTACTCTTGAGAAGATGCACATGGTGGTGCATAGGAGAGGGACTTTTGTGATGCCGTTAGCTGAGCCTGAAGTACCAGGGGATAGGCAGAAAAGGGCACGGGTCGAAGAGGAGTCTGACTTGGATTCTCTTGACCTAGATGAGGATGCTCCAGTTTCGGAGAGTCAGGAGATACTTCGGAGGATTGAGGCCCTGGAGGGCAAGGTAGATCGATTGGAGGGAAAGGTAGATGGACTGGGAGCCATGGTGGACCGAAACCATATTGAGATGTTGCAACAGATGGATCAGATTAACAGCAACCTGGCCAAAATCCTTAGTCTTCATCCCTCGGCTGCATCATCTTCACGCCCGCCTTTTCCATAGATTCTGAGATCCTTGCTTTATTTTGTTTAATGTATTTTTGTTTTTATTTTTCGTTTTTGTTTTCATGTTAACGCTTTATATTTGGATATTGTATTTTCTATATTGTACTTTTGTTTTGAACTTTTATGTTTGTGATGGAAAGCTAGGATTTTGCCTCACCAGGTACGATGGAAGACAGGTTGTCCTTTAACTCTTCTTATTATTATTATTCTTGTTTTCCATTGAGGACAATGTCAGTTTTAAGTGTGGGGTACTCTTTAAGCTTTCTTTTAATTCTGGTTTTGTTTATTATGGTTGTTTTGTTTATTGTGTTTGTTGTGCATGGCATAATTGTTGAAAATTTATTTATCTTTTCTTTAATTCTAGCATTATAGTTGAGACTTTGGTATCAGCATAGAAATGAGCATTTGAATTCATTCGGGATTAATTTTCGCATTCTGCAATTCATGTCATATAAATCTTTGGGAACCAACCTGTGTGAGTTTTGAGCCTCATAAAATTTGATATTTTTGTCAATTGATTTTCTTTTCTTAAGTGTGCACCTTCATGATGTTGCATCTCTAGAGTTTGCTTTTGCATACTTATTGAACTCACATTATGATTTAATCTCAAGTTTTAAAATGATGAAGGCAAATTAGGTTAGCCCCTTTAGCTTAAAGAGACTTCCCTTTATATTGATTTCCTTAGTGAGCCAAGTTGAGCCATTGACCGTTTCTTGTTTGATTAACACAATTCTCAACTTAACATGTTCTTATTATCATCATACCTATGCATTAAGGAATGGAGTTGTATGATTTGACGATAGGGTAGTTTATTTCAAGTGTGGGGTAAGTGAAAAAATAATAATAAATACAAATAATATGGAATTCCTAACTGGGGGTTGAAATGCATACTTTGCAATATTGTACTTGTTTAAGAGTCAATATTCTTTTCCTCTACGTTTTAAGCTAGATGTTCCATGTAAGTTTATACTTTGTATATATATATTAAAAAAAAGTGAAAAAAGAAGAAGATATATATATACAAAGTTCATATATTTTCTAGCCTTAGAGGAATTTTGACTCATGTACTTTTCTTTTAGTGTGCAAGTATGTAAGATTGTTAAGGGTTGGTGAGTATGCTATTTGAAGGAGTTATGAAATTCTTAGCAAGAGTAGTGCCTAATTTAGATACTCCATTTCTTGATGCCCCAGCTTAAATGTCTTTTCTCACACCTTACCTTAGCCCCATTACATCCAAATAAAAGTCCTTCGGATTATTCCTTGAGAAAATCAGTGAGGGAGATTGGATAATTAAGCAAGTTTATGGCAGTATGCACTCATGAGTGGTATGAGTGATTAACCTTTGAAATCGAGTGAAACACTTAGTTGAGAGATAAGATTTGTATGTTTGGATTAATGAATGAGTTAAGAAAATCCTTGATTGAAGGAAATTGCAATTATTTATGTCTGACTCTTTAAGTATCTCATTTATATGCTGGAATTTTAGTTAGGGTTGTTTGAGTTTTTAATTTATGCCATGTGAATTTGCTTGAGGACAAGCAAAGTTTTAAATGTGGGGTAATTGTTTTATTAGTTTTTGTTATAGTTTTGTGTCTTGTTTGTTATGTTAATTATTGTTTTATTTAGGTATTTTGTTAGTTTTAATTGGTTTGTTTAGTGTTTTCTTTAATTGTGTAGTTTTAATTTATTTCTATGTTTCTTTCATTTTTTATTTAATTTTTAGTATGTTTTATGTTTTGTTGGATATTGTTTATTTAATTCTTGTTTAAGTTTTGTTTGTCAGTTTTGTGTTAGGTTAAAACAGCAAGGAAACAAATTGAAGATGAAATGGGCAGAAGCTGACATAGGCAGAGGACACGGCCAAGTCACTGGCCGTGTCCCATACCAAGATTAAATTGAAGAGCAAGTCCCAGTAGCAGACACTGGCAAGGGACACGGCCAAGTCATGTGGCCGTGTCCCTCAATCATAGTGTCACTCAACTAAAGAAGAAAGAAGAGAGAAACAAGCAGAGGCGGACACTGGCAAGGGACACGGCCGTGTCTTGTGGCCGTGTCCCTCCAACAAGCCCTCACACGGCCGTGTCCCTCATCACCTGGCCGTGTCCCTCATGAACCAAACGCGCACCGAATTTTAAAGCTGACGTTTCGTATAAAAGCAAAAAAAAAGTTAGGGTTTGGGGGGTTGACGATTTTTGAGAGAAAAGTTTAGCCGTCTGAGAGAGATCTTAGGGTTTAAACATTTGTTTTCTTGGATTTTGATTTTACTTTGGATTAAACTAGTTTAGATTAGATTGTTCATGCCATTGTTTCATCCTTCTTGCAAGATTCGATCAAGAGATTCATCAAAAGCTTCAAGAGTTTGTAACTTGGTTTTATTCTTAAACTTTGTCTTTTTAGTTTCATTGAAATTGTGTTTATGAACATTATCATGTCTAAATTGATTTCTTTGATTATTAATGAGATGAGTATGTTTGATAACATCATGAACTAATTTAATCTAGTCTAGGGTTTGTATGAATTTGCTATGATTGTATGAATTGGTTATTCTCTTAACTAATGATTTCTTTAGCCTTTATTGAATGAAATATTGTTAACATATAATTGATTGGCCACCAATTGTGTGTTTTAGGTATTAGATGATGAATTGAGAGATGAAATCTAATGCTGGAACAATTTAATTAAGGACTTAGGTGAATTAGAGATATAACCTATTAAAAAGATTGTTTCAATTATAACAAGATTAGTTGTAAGAGGTTTGAATGCGAGAGCTTATTTCCTTGACTCAATTAATTAAGTTGTTTGATATTTAATCTTAGAAATTAAATTAGTTAAGTGGAATAACCGTTCATACATATCAGTAGTAGAGAAGTGCAAACCCTAGACCCTTTTATCAAGTGAATCAAAACATCAGCTTTTAGTTACTTTTATCGTTTTAAACTTCAATTAAACCTTTTCATTACTTTGCGATTTAAATTTCTTTAATTACTTGTTACTTCAAATTTGATAATCGATTACCCACTTTGGCTTCCTTGTGAGACGACCTTGGGGCGATCACCTTTGCTACAGCTACCTCGTATACTTGCGAGTGACGCTTTGTGGTAAAGTTAATTTGAGCGCAACATATATATATCATGAAATGAAGAACCAATTTCTCTCTTTTCCACTTACAAATTTCGGCCACAATAAGAAATACCAAAGGACTTCCAAGTTTGATTTTTCAAGGTAAGTTTTAAGGTTTTCAAGTATGTAGACTTTAATTTTAGTATCAATTTTAGGTATTTATATATTTATTGGGAGATTTGAGATTAGAGTCTTTATGTGGAATTGGAAAAAAATTTAAGTGATGAGATTAATTGATTAAATGGAAGAATCAAGATGTATAAAGTTTAATAAGGTTGGATTAGGGTTTCGGTTGAAAAGAAATGGATGATAACTTATTATTTTAAATTTCTAAGGTTTATGTTGTATCTTGAATTTATTGAAGGAGAAATAAAGAATTAAGGAAGGAGAAGAAGGAAAAGCTAAGAGGAATTAAAGAAATAAGGTTTGGTACTTTACCTTTGAATAATTAATTTTGGGTTGTTTAAATTTAATTGAAACCAAATGTTTTGAGAAAATTTGGCAAGTTGATTTGGTAAGTTGTTTTGAACTTTAATTAGTTTGATTTGAGTTAAACATGCAAAAGTTATCAAAGGGAAGTGTTTTAATCTTCACTTTATCATTAAAGAAGCCTTCATATTGATTTGCAAAAGAAAAATACACTATCCTATGTATTTCATATGTTTGGGCCGAAATGGTCCTAAAATGACAGCTTTCTGGATCTTTTTATGGCAATTGTTTGAGGTAGCTAATGAATGAATTTTTCAACGAAATTTTACATGCAATTAGTCAACATATGAAATAAGTTTTCTGTAAAATTTCAGCCAAAAATAAGATCATTTACTTGGTCAAATGCATGACTGAAATGGACTGAAATTTTGACGAAAACCAAGATTTTACTATTCATTTGGTCATGCCATTTTGCGTTGCCGATTTTCATGCCGCGACACTATTCATTTGGTCAATTTGTGATCTTTTGAGGAATGCTTTGAAATGTTTGATATGTTTATTGTGGATGTTAAATATGTGAAAAAGAATAACGGTTTGACCAAAGAATGTGGTGCGCGGTGTAAATGGCAAAGCGCGATGAGAATTTAAAATGATATCTTGAATCATTCTAAAATGAAGTTTGAGTCTTAAATTGAATCATTTTAATCTTTATGCTCTACTAGATAGTTGGGAGTGGTAGATAAGGGTATGGTGCACTATACTAACGCATGCAGTACTGCTCATTATTGTGATATGATATTTTATTCAGTGGTGAGGCCACTGAAGCCAATGGGGAGGCCCATTGGTTATAACCAGGATGGGGAGGCCCATTCCTATGATCTGATATCGGTGGTGAGGGCCACCTATGTTACAGTGGGGAGGCCCACTGCCTTATCACTAGGGTTCCCTATATACCAGTAGAGCCTGAGCCAAAGTTATATTTTTCGTTAAACTATATAATGCAAATGAGTTTGAATTATGATTTTACATTATTGAAAGCATATCACAATGAATGTATCACGATTTCTATTGGTATAAAGTTGGTTGATTGTTGATTTAATTATTTCCTTTGATTTTGAATACTTTCATATACTACTTTTATTTTATTGGTAAAGTACCCACTGAGCGACAACGCTCAGCGAGTTAAGTTTTTCTTGACTCGTAGGTTCGGAGCAGTAGATAAATCTTGGGAAAGCAACAACCAGACCACAGCAATTCTCAGGGGTAGATCTTTTAGTTCCATTATGAGTTAGTTAGTTGTGGCATGTATATGAATAAATATAAAAGAGAATTTCTATGTTATAATTGTATGTTAGTATGATGTAATAATCATAAACCTTTACTTTATGTTGTATTAGAAGTGTGAACTCTTCTTACAGGTTTGTAGTTGAGGGTATAAGGTGGATTCATTGGGAGTGCATTAAATTTGATGGTATTCACATTGGTTTGTGTAAAAATGTTTTCAAAAATCAGAAAAACAAGTTTTGTCGGCACTTAGGATCCAAATTTCTAGGCGAAACTATGGAAAAATTTTGGTGAAAATCGGAACTAAAATTTGACTAAGTAAATTGGTAGCAACGTTAGGATAGTGTGGCGCCTCTACTCGGCTTACACATGTAGGTTGGGAAGGGGTGTTACATTTGATGTCTTGGTGATAAATCCTTTAGGTCATAGTATTATGGTGAGTAAGGTGCACCGAGATAGTCCAGTTGTTGTTCAGGATGAGGCGTTTCTCGGTGACCTGATTGAGATGCCTTTCACGGAATATGATCTGATTTTGGACATGGATTGGTTATCCAAGCATGGGACTATGGTAGACTGTCAGAAGAAATGTGTTACTTTGAGAACACGTGATGGTAGGAATGTGAAGGTATCTAATGAGCAAAGGTATCTTTCATTCATGTTTGTTTCAGCTGTTTCAGCTAGGAGGATGATTCGGAAGGGATGTGAGGCATATCTTGCTCATGTTGTAGATACTAGAGTAGTGGGATTCCTGCTTAAAAGTATACCCACAGTTGTCGAGTTTCCAGATGTTTTCCCTAATGAGTTGCCATGGGTACCTCCTGAGAGAGAAGTGGAGTTTGGTATCGATTTGTTGCTTGGTACCAGTCCTATCTCTATTACTCCTTATCGGATCACACCCGCTGAGTTGAGAGAGTTGAAAGTGTAGTTGCAGGAGTTATTGGATAAAGGGTTTATCCACCCTAGTGTGTCCCCGTAGGGAGCGCCTGTGTTGTTTGTGAAGAAGAAGGATGACACCATGAGATTGTTTATTGATTATAGGCAATTGAATATGGTGACCATCAAGAACAAGTATCCTTTGCCTTGGATAGATTATCTCTTTGATCAGTTGAAGGGAGCAGCAGTATTCTCTAAGATTGATTTGAGATCAGCGTACCATCAGTTGAGAGTTAGAGATGTGGATGTACCCAAGACAGCTTTTCTACGAGGTATGGGCATTATGAGTTTCTGGTGATGCACTTTGGATTGACGAATGCACCAGCAGCTTTTATGGATTTGATGAACATGGTATTCAGACCATTTTTGGATCAATTTGTGGTGGTCTTCATTGATGACATCTTGGTGTATTCGCGTAATGAGGAGAATCATGATAGGCATTTGCGGATCATATTACAGACCCTGAGAGAGAAGCAGTTGTATGCTACGCTGTCTAAGTGTGAGTTCTGGCTCGATCAGGTAGCTTTTCTTGGTCATGTGGTTTTAGCAGAGGGTATTAGAGTTGATCCATGTAAAGTTGAGGCTATTTTGAATTAGAGTCCACCGAAGATTGTGACAGAGGTTAGAAGTTTTCTGGGATTGGTAAGCTATTATTGTCGATTTGTGAAGGGTTTTTCTATAATAACTATACCACTCACCATATTACTTCGGAAAGGAGTTAGATTTGTGTGGACTGATCAGTGTCAAGCGAGTTTTGAGCAGCTGAGGGAGATGTTGACACAAGTTCCTATCCTTACCTTGCCTGTGGAAGGCAAACCATATGTGATATACAGTGATGCTTCACAGAGTAGTTTAGGTTGTGTTCTGATGCAAGAGGGTAGGGTCATTGCTTATGCCTCTTGACAGTTGAAACTGCATGAGCTGAATTATCCAACGCATGATTTGGAATTTGCAGAAATAGTTTTTTCCTAGAAGATTTAGCGGCATTACTTGTATGGGGAAAAGTGTTTCATTTATACGGATCACAAGAGTTTGAAATATCTGGGTGTTCAGAGAGAGCTGAATCTTCGGCAAAGACAATGGTTAAAGTTGATTAAAGACTATGACTGTTTGATTAATTATCATCCTGGCAAGGCAAATGTTGTTGCTGATGCCTTGAGTCAAAAGTTTTTAGCAGGTTTGATTGCTTATTCGCTCTCGTTGCTTGTTGAGTTTAGAGCGTTGCATGCTAGACTTGAATCTCTGATGATGGTGCTCTGATGGCTCAGTTGCAGTTGAGGCCAGTCTTATTGGATCATATTAGGGAGGCTCAATTGGCAAATGAGAGAATTTAGAAAATTGTGTTGGTTTGTCAGAAGGGGGAGAGTCGACACTTTAATGTGAGGGATGATGGCAGTCTATGGTACAGAGATAGATTGTGTATTCTTGATGATGCAGAATTGAAAAGAACGATAATAGAGGAAGAAAATTAGTCACTTTTTGCTATGCACCCTGGGAGTACCAAGATGTATTAGGACTTGAAGCGACATTATTGGTGGTCAATTATGAAGAGGAACATAATAGAGTTTGTATCTAGATGTCTCAGTTGCTAGAAAGTGAAGGCTGAGCACCAAGTTCCTTCAGAGTTGCTCCAACCTTTATCAGTACCGGAGTGGAAATGGGAGTGAGTGACAATGGATTTTGTGACCGGACTACCTTTGACCTTGAAGAAGCATGATGCAATCTGAGTGATAGTTGATCGGATGACGAAGACAACTCATTTTCTTCCAGTTCGGATGAATTTTTCTCTTGAGAGGTTAGCTGAGTTGTATATCAATGAGATAGCCAGGTTGCATGGAGTCCCAGTTTCATTGGTGTCGGATCGAGATCCCAGTTTACTTTCAGGTTTTAGAAGAGTTTACATGATTCTTTGGGTTCTCGATTGCATTTTAGTACTGCTTTCCATCCTCAGACAGATGGACAATCAGAGAGAGTGATACAAATTCTGGAGAATATGTTGAGGAGTTGTATCATTGATTTTACCGGGAATTGGGACAAATTTGTACCATTAATTGAGTTTGCTTATAACAACAGTCATAAGTCGAGCATTGGGATGACTCCTTATGACGCTTTATATGGCAGGAGATGCAGGACACCTTTGTGTTGGGATGAGGTTAGAGAAGCTAAACTAGTTGGTCCCGATTTGATTAAGGAAACAGAGGAGAAAGTGAACGTGATTTGGGGTTGTTTGAAAGCAGCTTCAGACCGATAGAAATCATATTCAGATTTAAAGAGAAGAGACATAGAGTTCAGTGTGGGAGATAAAGTATTTCTGAAGGTGTCTCCATGGAAGAAGATTTTGAGATTTGGCGCAAATGAAAGTTAAGTCCTCGTTTCATAGGACCATATGAGGTGTTGGAGAGAGTTGGTCCAGTGGCTTATAGACTAGCTTTGCCTCCTGAATTGGATCGAATACATAATATTTTTCATGTCTCGATGCTTCAGAGATATAGGTCTGACCCATCTCATATCTTGTCAGTGGAGTCCATTGAGGTGAGTCCAGATCTGACTTACGAGGAAAAACCAGTGGCGATTTTGGCACGAGAGGTTAAAGAATTGAGGAATAAAAGGCTGTCACTTGTGAAAGTCCTTTGGAGGAATCAAGCCACTGAGGAGGCTACATGGGAAAGTGAGCAGGCGATGCAGAGTCAGTTTCCCCAATTGTTCCAAACTTGAGGACAGGAAATTCGAGGACGAAATTTATTTTAGGGGGAGAGAATTGTAACATCTTAAAATTTTTAAAAATTTCTAATTTTTGGAAAATTTGATAAAATAAATTATAATTTAAAATGATATATTAAATTAATGATTTTAAATGAAAAATGAAGCGATTTTAAATGAAAAAGTGGAATATATATGTGATATATATATGCAAAGTATACATAACATATATAAAAGTCAACACTTTTTAAAAGAAAAAGATATTTTGGTAATTAAATCTTATAAATTCAAAATTAATAAAATAATTCAAAAATAAATTATTTTTGAATGGAAGAGGGAAATTAGAACTTTTAATTTATTAAAAAATAATTAAATATTAAATATTAAATTATTTTAACATATATATATGTGGTTTAAAAAAATGAAAGGAAAAAGAAATATTAAAGTCTTCTTCTTCTTATTCTTCTTCTCTTACCTTTGGATGAAATTCCATGGGAGCTAAACCAAGGATTCTACTTCTTCCATACTCCATAAATTGAAGAAATTAACAAGTTGCAAGTGGATTTTTGGTGATCTACACCAAAATTAGTAAGTTTCCATCCCTTTTCTTTGAATTCCTTGGAAATTTGGATTATGTGAGTTTTGAGATTTTGATGTAGTATGTTATAATTGTTGGAATTGGTGTGTATGATGTTATTTTGGGTAGTTAACAATGATTCTAAGGTTAGATTGAAGAGATGATGGAGTTTGGTTAAAGAATGGTAAAGAGAGAGAATTTAGGGTTATGGATTTTTGGGGTTTTGAAAACATGAACTTTAATTGTGCAAATTGGTTCTAAATGATTTGTTTTGATTCATAAATAAGTATTTTAAAGTTGAATATTGGATTTGGTGGTGTTGGGTTGGAGTTTGAGAATGGAAGTGGAGATTTAGGGTTTTGGAAAAGTGACTTTCCAAAGTGGTTGAATTGTGTGATTTTATTTGTTTAAGAATGTTGTTTAGTGTTAAAAGTGATGAATATAAGCTTGGAATGAGTAATGGATTGTGTTGGAATGGAAAACCTTCAATGGGGGAAGGTTATGCCATTTTTGAGATTTTGTGTATAAGCGTGTGTTTTTATAATGTAAATAATTTAAATGTATTAAAATATGTTTTTAATAATATTAATAAACTTAAAACACTAATTTAATTGTAGTAGAATGGAATTCCAATGTTGAAGTAAGGAAAGGCTAAATTTTGAAAATTTGTAGGAGTGATGTGTAATTACGGTTTAATGTTGGAAATGCCATTAAATGTGATACTAAAGGATTATTTGTTATCACATTTGGTTTAGACTTTGAGGGAGATTTCTTTGTGTCACAACCCAATTTGTACATATGTACAGTATATCCATGTACAGTACGTCCATGTACAGTAAGAGGAACCCTCCCGAGAAGCTACTCAAAAGCGCGAAGTGAAGGGAAGTTCTGTAAAATTGAAAGGACCTATTTGAAAAGATTGTAAAGTTTTGGGGAGGTGACCGTAATTACCAAAAGTTGTTCCGGAGGTCCTTAATAGTGCATATAACAGACTCCAGAAATGGAAAGTAGAGAAAAATCG
The DNA here is from genome assembly GCA_947685225.1 of Garcia nutans. Classification (NCBI taxonomy): domain Eukaryota; kingdom Viridiplantae; phylum Streptophyta; class Magnoliopsida; order Malpighiales; family Euphorbiaceae; genus Garcia; species Garcia nutans. The sequence continues at coordinate 37,098,183 of CANTUV010000013.1, forward strand.
GGTAGCAACAGCGTGACACGGTTTTTCCCAAAAACGCACGGTTTGGAAGATATAGGGGATTTTGACCAGGGGCATCATGGTCATTTTTAAAAGTGTCTCGAAAGTAATAAAGGATGTCAAAAATGAAAAGTAGAGGAAAAACTGAGTCAAAAAGTGTACCACAGCATTCGGCGAAAGTGCGCGGTTTAAAAGTTACGAACGAGTAACCGCCGGAGGGTATTTTGGTCTTTTCACACCTTAGACCATAAAATTACAGCACAATGAGGTTGAGGGGCCAAAATATAATTAAGATGAAGTCCAAGGGCTTGGGTTGTAAATAAATTAAAGAAGGAGACATTTGGACCAATGAGAATTGGCCATTTTCTCACATATGTGTACCAATGGGAAATCAACATCTACACCATGACCTATCAACCTCTCTTGGCTGCCATTTGGAGGAGAGAACACCACAAAAATAAAGCCAAGAACTCTCTTTGTTCTTGCTTGGCCGAAATTAGGAGGAAGGGAAAAGAGAGAGAGATTGTTTTTTTTTTCAAGTAGCTAAATTTGGATAATTGAGAGAGATTGCAAACTTGGGTGGAGAATAAGATTTTGAGGTAAGGAAATTCATCTATGGTTCTATTTCTTTCATTGGTTATAGTATTTGTAAGATAAAAATGAAAGAATAAATATGATGATTATAGAAAATTTAAGAAGTTGAAGAAAAGTGAAAGAGGTGATTTGCACATATAAGATTAAGGATAAAAAGGATGACTAGTAGTTTAGTTAGCAAAAGAAGGCATGAAGCACTTAAATTTTATTATGTTCTTGACATGGATTTTATGAAAATTATAGGAAATCAAGAAGTGAGAGAGAAGGAAGCAAAGAAGACATAAAAGAACTAGAAACAAGTGAAAAGAATTAAGGTTTGGTACTTAAATCATTGCCTTTTCAGTTAATTCACATATTTTGCATTATGGGACTTTTGAAATGGTTTTGAAATGATGTTATTATGTGTGGTAAATATGTGGGAAAGTGCTCTTGAACCATTTGTAATCAATTCATTGTGAAAAGAATGAAAACAAAACAAACTAGCTAAACTTATGCAATTATTCATAAACTTTGATGAGTTTTTAATCACTCCTTTGGTTTGATTTTTGGAAGAGGGACCCTTAGTCCTTCAATGGTATCACAAAAGGATTCTAAAAATCAATTTTGCAAGAAAAAAATGAATTTCCCTCAAGTTTGGAAAATTGGGCCGAATGGTCCCTTTTGGGCACCATTCTGCAGCTTTCATTTTGGGCAGTCCGTTGAAGGGGCAAACGAAAGAATTTTTTGACGAAATTTTACATGCATTTAGTTAACTTATGAAAGTGTTTTCCTGCAAAAATTCAGCCAAAAATAAGTTTGTTTACTTGGTCAAAACCGTTGCCAAAGTTGACTGATTTTCAGCAGTAAAAACAGATTTTACCATTTAGTTGTCGCGCGCCATTGCGTTGCCGATTTTACGCGCCGCGCTACTATTCCTTTGGTCATTTTTCTAAATGTGTTAAAACTTGAATATTATGATATGGATTGATGTTAAATCATATAAAATGACATGAAGGAGAATTGGAAATGATCAGAAAGGCATCATGACAAGCTATTCCGACAATACATGCATTATGGACAAATCATGGCTTATTGAATATCATGATCAAAGTAATTTAATAAATTATTTATGCTCTACTTGGTTATGACAGAACCCTTGAGATAAGGGTATGATGAATCATACTATTATTGCAGTACTGCTTATGACATGATATGATATACCGGCTAAAGGCCGATGATTACAATGATATGATCAATGATGCAATGATAATGGCCATTGGCACATGTGCAAGAATTATGATGAAAGATAATGAAATATGATCATGATGAGATATGTTTATCATGACTCTTCCTTATCCGCTGATGTTCTGTTAAACCAGTAGAGCAACCAAAATGATAAAAGCAAGAGAAATGATTTAAATTCAAATTATTCAGTCAAGCCTTTTTACCATCTGTGTTTTGTATTGATTCCTTTCAAGTATTTAAAGTATATAAATGTATGTTCAAATCATTCTTTCATTTTATTATTTTATTGCAATGATTTAAGTACCCACTAAGCAATTGCTTAGCGAGTTTAGTTTCCCTCTAAACTCGTAGGTTAAACGAGGAGACGAGATTGCAGCATGTCCTGCGCAGCTGGCCTTGACTACTACTTTGGGTAGGAGTTGGATATGATTGATTGTAGTAATATGGCATGTACATAAGCTTGTATGATCTAGCAAATAAATGTATTATACTGTAAAGCTAGAACACGTACACTGCTAGTAATCTAATAAATCTTATTTGGGTTTAGCACTTATGTATGCAAGTATAGAAGTGTGAATTCTTCTTGCAAGATTGTAGTTGAGGTTATAAGGGTGGATTATTGGGAGTGTGCTTGAGTTGAATTGTGAAACAAAATGTTTTTCAAAAATTAAAGAATCAGTTTTGGCGACACTTGGGACCTCCATTTTTAGGGGAGGTTATGGCAAAATTTTTTTTTAAACATCTGCACTTAAAATTGGCTAAGTAAACTATTTAGACACAACCACCATGAGATAACAGTCCATCTTGGTCTATAAACGTAGGCTAAGATGGGGTGTTACACTTTGCTTCATCCAAGTGGTGAAGGGCAAGTTGGAAAGATTGGATTGAAGGTTATTTTTAACTTAATTTGGGTTGCTAGTGGAGGTATGTACAAACTTTGAATATGATGTCTATATTTGCATAACATTTGGACTTAGCACATTTTGGTTGAAAAATGCGTTAAGCTACTTGGTTCATTGATTGTGTATGAATAATATGCTATGACATTTGTAATGTCATATATGTGTTAAATACATTGTGAAAAGCCTTTGATAATGGCTAATTTGTGTAACATGTCAAAATACCCAAAGTAATTGGGTAATGTGTTGTGAATGCAAAAAAAAAATTGAGTTATGTGTAATAATGAAATGAATTGATATTGATAAAAATGAGAAAAGTAAGAAAAAGTGAGAAAAATGTGAAAGATGTGAAAAATGTGAAAAGGAGAAAAAAATGTTAAAATAAGGCAATGTGCCTAGATTGAATATGTAAAAATGAGAAAGAGATTAATAATGAGAAATATGAATAAATTGTGTGCCTAATATGTTATTCAATTTTCCGAGTTTTGGGTTTAGCGGCATGCCTATGATTGCCTACGGGTTATACGCTAGAATGGTGAAAAGATTGGGTCGTAAGCCAGGCCGGCTAATAAATATGATATTTTTGGGGTGAAAAGACTGGGTCGTAAGCCTCAAAAACTGTAGCGGTCTAGCCGGGTTGAGGACCAAGATACTAGGGCCTAAGAGTCTAGCCGTGTTGAGGTCCAAGAGACTAGGGCTGTTACATTATCCATTGATATATTGCCTATGGGGCTAGACACATGGTGTCATTATGGACCAAAGCAGTAACTCTGAAATTTGAATAGCATGCTTGTCTTTGTTTTAATGTGAATTATGAAATATTTGAAAAATATAAGAAAGTGGAATGATGTGACATCTAAATGCATTGTGCATTGGTATTGCATTGAGTTATATTATTATTACCAAAGTTTGTACCACTAGGCTTTGGCTTAGCTTGATTGTTTCCATAGCGCAGGTGACAAGGTAGACCCAGTTGAGCTAGAGAGTTCGTCTAGACAAGGTCGGGTCTAGACTTGTAGTTGAGCTTGTTGAGTTGCTATCGAGATCAGAAACACTGCCAGCAGCATGTATATATTTTTATGTTATTGTACATTTTGAGTATTATGTATAATATATTATGTTTTGAATTTTACGTATTGTATATTATAAAGAATGTTTTGGGTCAATGTATTTAAAATGGGAGAGTAAGTGTGTTTTAAATTACATATATATATATATATATATATAAATGTTTGAGAAACTTGGTGAAATTGAGAAGTATGGTTGAGATGGTGATTGGAAATTATTTGGGAGTGTTTTCTTTTTGTAGGTTGAGTAATTGCTAAATTTTGGGATATCCAAATTATAGACAAAACTCTGGTGAATTTTTCCCAGAGATTTTTATATATATTATTTATTTTGGATTCTTATAACAAGTAAAGAATATTTATATTCTATTTAATTTTTATATATTTAGAATTTGAAATTTTAAATTGGAAATGTGAAAAAAAAATTTAGGAAACTGGTCGGTGACATTCTTGTACCGTATATGCGTATTTTAAATATGTTGGAAATATGTATTGTACGTATATAGGATATAAAGGTGTTACAAAACTTAATTTTGCATGATTTAACTTTAATATTAGATTGGACCCTAGGTTTACATGACTAAGGTTTAATTTAGGATCGAAACCCTAATTTAATAATAAAACCCTAAAACCATGTTTAAAACCTTATAAGCCCTAATTTAGTATGTAAACCTTAATTTTGTATATTTAATGCTTTATTTAAATATTAGAACCTATATTTCATTATTTGATTCATTATTGTATGTTTATAATAAATGGTTTATTGATGTTTTAATTATGATAAATGGTTGAGTGTTTTAATTTTTTATTTTGATTTCAAAAATGTAAGAGGTATGTTTCCTCTTCGCGGGTACCTCATTTATTAAGTTCAATGTAATTTTATTTATTTTAAGTTTTGGGATTAATGTAAAGGGAATGTTTTCACCAAATGGTAGTTATCCTATTTTGGTTAGTTTTGGACATTGGACATTGTTATAAGGCATGTTTCCATCATGCATGTATGTCCATTTTTATTTGTTTGTTTGTTTAGACCTTTTTTTATTTTAATATAATGAATGTTTATTTATTTTAAATTGCATGTAGTATGGATGATATTTTAATAAGTTAAAGAATTCAATAATGTTTTGACATGAAAATGAGGCCGGTTCCAATGAACCGGGCATTGTGGGGGGGCTGGGTCATTCTCATCTTCCTCATATATACCCAACTTTTCAAACCCAATAGGGGTTAGGGATTCCTTAGAAATTGAGTCATCCACCCCTTTTTTTTTCGGCTCGTCTGGGTGGAAACTCCTTTTTCTCCCAGTTTAGTCTCGTGTTCTCTAAGGTCCTAAGCCTAACAGTGTTGATGTCGTAAAAACTATTCCATATGGGAATGGAGGCAAAAATCCTTGCTCACATGATGGTTCCATGCCTATTAGCTATTGAATCTTGTCATGTGTCGAGATATCATTGGTAAGAGGGATCGGAATACCATTGTACTAGAGGCCCATTATAGCAATAAAGTCAACAGGACCGAGGGTCATTTCTCCCACAGGCAAGTAGAAGGTATGAGTGGTGTCCATCCACTGTTTCGATAGTCGTTGAACCATGCTCCTATCTATATGGAATCCTTGCGATTGTAATTATAGAATAAAGTCTTCAAAGCCACAACCTTGGAGGATCTATTTTACCCAGGAAGGTGCTTTGGTATAACCCTCCACCTCAAACGACACAGTAGTTATACTGAAATAAAACCAGGTAAGTCAATTCGAGGTAAGTAAATCATCATAAACATGATAATATTTTTTTTCTCTATGAACAAAGTCCACTATTTTTATTTGTCTATTCATCACATTTTTTGCAAATTAATAAGATTGTCCACCTTTTTAATACTAGGACCATTTAAAATCATATTCTAGAAATTAGTGTCATGGCGTGATAATTTCCTCTTACTATTTTCTTTTATTTATTTTTATAATTTTTTCTAATTTTCATTAATGATTTTTCTTTATATACTTACATATAGACAGTTTTGTGCCACTAAATAATTAAATTACAGTAAAATAATACTTACCTCGCTCTTTCCCTTTGAACTATGATGAAGCTGCATTGCAGCTAAGAGATGGACATCTCCATATTCATGCTCTCGGATATAGTCTAGCAATTCAGCACTGGAAAAAGACCCTGACCTTGAAGCATGCTGAGTACCCTCCATTTGTAAGAATGAATGATGGCACAGGAAATTAAGATGATAAAGAAGTTTGAATGAATTTGCCTACTGGAACCATTTAAATAGATGAAAAAAGAAGGGTAAAGTAAGCTTGATTGATAGGAAAATGACAATTGATCTTTGATATATTCAAAGTGAAGAAATCTATAAAGCAAAAAGTAAAGCAAATGTAAGAAGAAAAGAAAAATCAGATGCATCAATAGTACATATCAATGATCGGTACCCCATCATATGGAAATAATAAATTTCATTATGTTGATAATTTTTGCGTGTCTAAAATTATTTTTATACTTACAAATATTTTTTCCATGCAAAGGGTGAGACTACATAAAAAAATCATAGTAACTATATATATGGCTAAAAATAGCCAAAATCATTGCAAACTTTTTGCATACTGAATAAATTAATTCTTTATAGGTATCTCAGGTCTAAAACACAAATTCAATTTTAGGTCCAGAGCTAAAATGTAGTCTTGGGTTTAGAATCCAAATATAGTCTCGGATCCAAAAACCAAATCTAATCCTGAGTCTAGAACCTAAATCTGGTCTCAAGTCCGGAACCCAAATCCAATCACTAGTCTAAAACCCAAATAAAAATTTAGTTTCGGGTCTAGAGCCCAAATCCAGTCTCAGGTCTAGAATCCAAATCTAATCTTGTGTCTAGAAGCCAAATCCAAATTTAGTCTCGGGTCCATAACCAAAATCCAGTCTCGAGTCCATAAACCAAACCAAATCTCGGGACTAGAACCCAAACAAAATCTTAAGACTAGAGCCCAAACCAAATCTCAGGATTAGAACCCAAATCAGGTCACATGTCCAGAATCTAAATTTAATCTCCTGTCCAAAACACATCCTCGTCTAAAATCAACTTAAAAGTCACATTGTTTTTTACTCTCTAAATAAAATAAAGATCATTCATGCAGGGGGCAAAACTGTAGACCCTTAACTTTGGCCCTAAGCCAGTCTGCACCTAATTAAAAAGGGAAGAGTTGAATCCAAAAAAGTTTAAACCTAGTATGGTTTTATTTTAAAAACTATAACCATTTTTAAAATCCCAAAATCGGTCCAACCCATTCTTAAAATCCCAAACCAAGCTGGTCCGAGCCAGAAGCGTAAAACCAAGACAAATTTTCTTAGCCAATTCGCCATTGGGTTATGTCGAATTGGCATGGCCAATTCGCTATGAAGCCAATTCAACATGGAGAATGACCCAAGGGGAATTGGTTGGCATTTACCCTGGAGAAAGACCCACGATGAATTGGCTTGCCCAATTCATCTTACATTAGGCTTAATTATGAGTTTTAGGCTTAATTGTGTCCATATTTAGTTTGAATTAGCTTCAAATTTTAATTATAATTTGATTAGCAGAGAGTTTTTGAAAATTGTATCCGGTTTAAACTAATTGTGGGATATAAATACAGGACCAAAAGGCCACACTGATGGGAGGAAGAAATTACTAGTGAAAGCAGCCACAACACAAAGCAACCAAAGGAGGCAACAAGCAGTTGTCTCCATATTGCTTTTCTCAACCAAAAGCAAAGTTGATCTATGCAGTAAGTAAGACAGAGAGCTTGGTTCAACACGTTTAACTTGGTGTAGACAAAGAAAGAAGGTTTGCTTTTGATATTCAATTTGTTTAAACTTACAATATCTAATTTCAAAAAAAATTATTTCATGTAATAGCTTCTTCACACAATATTATGCAACAGTTTGTTTTAAACATCTAGTAGCTAGTTTAAATCATCATCATTCATTAAATCAATATTTAAACATCCTCTAGCTTATTTAAATAACCACCATTCCTTTAAAAATATATTATATCATTAAGTAGGTCATAATTATGATTTGAATATGGTTAAACTTTATTTATAAGATTTTAAAACCTTAGGTGTGAGAGGGGATTTTTGCCCCCACTCCCATTTATAATGGTTCTTGCGACTTCGGTACCATTACGCTCATGCCCTTAGAGAACAGGGCCTTAAACATGGAGAAAATGGAGTCACCACCCAGAGGGGCTGGGAAAATAGAAAGGGGTGGATGACTCTATAATGGTCAAGATTTTAAACATGAAACTTTTAAACTAATATTGATAATTGATAATGTATAGTGATAAAAGTAATATGGATAAATGCTATAAGCAGAGAATAGTGAGTAGTATATCTCAAAATTTACTGAAAAAATTATTTTTATAGTTTTATGAGACTAAAACTCGATTTAGAATCAACGGTTAAGAATGAGGGTGCACCATAGTTATTATGAGCATTCCCTCACTTGATTAAACTATATATATATATGGGTATATGTGTGTGTGTGTGTGGAAACTTCTCATTTTCTTCTTCTTTCTCCCACGCCGTCTTCCACCACCACCATCATCTTCTCTATTTTCTTCTTCCTTTCATCAAGTTAATCAATGATTAAGAGAAAATCACATATAGGTATAGATTTTTAGAAGAATAAACTAGAAAATGCAAGATTATCAATAAGTAATCAAAGGAAAGGAGAGAAAAAGAAAGAGAAAGAGGAATTTTAAAGAGGTATGTGCTTTTGTATTATAATTTGTAAATATATGAATTTTTATGAGTTTTAATGTTTTAATTGATTAATTGAGTTATTTATAATGAAATATTTCTTCAAAGTATTGATTAAATAGATTGATGAGTGAAAAATAACTTTTATGTGATGAGTTTTGTCACATCCGTGATTTTGGAGATATAAAATTTTATATATACTCAATATATATATATGTAGAGTGTATATATAACATATACATATGGTATATAAATTGTATATGTTGGATTAATAAATTACATACTTAATAAATTAAATACACTGTAACACCCTTATACCCTATATACGTACAATACATATATACAATACAAAAATATCACAGACCAGTTTAATAAATATTTTCACATTTCTATTTTAAGATTTTAAATACTAATATATATAAAATAAATAATATATAAATATTCTTTGCTTGTTATAGGAATCCAAAATAAATATTTTATATGAAAATCTCTGGAAAAAATTCGCCAGAGTTTTGTTTGTAATTTGAACGTTTCCAAAATTTAGCAAAACACAACCTGCATAAAACAAACACTCCCAATAAAAATCAATTCACCATTTCACCAATACTTCTCAATTTCTCCATATTTTCTCAAAATACATATATATATAGGTATATATATTAACATCACAAATAAGATCTCATCTTAAACAAATTATTCAAATCATTCTTTACAATTTACAATATATACTTCAAAAACATATCATCTCATACATAATATCAAAATATACTATAATATCAAATTTGTACATGCTGGTAACTAACTCTGATCTTGATGTACCCAAAAACAACTCTTCAAGCTCAATAAATACAAACTTAGACCCGACTAGGTCTAGTGAAACTCTCCAGCTCTACCAAATCATCCATCACCTACGCGACGAATAACAATCGTGCTAAGCCGAAGCCTAGTGGTACAAACATTGATAATAATAATAAAACTCAACGCAATGTCAATGCACAATGCATATAGATGTCACATCATTTTACTTTCTTATATTTTTCAAATATTTCATAATCACAACTCATAACATTACATTGCTCAATTGTATCACAATTCATAATTCACATTAAAGCAAAGATAAGCATGGGCCCAAAAAGGATCTAATATGCTATTCAAATTTCAGAGTTACTGCTTTGGTCCATAATGACACCATGTGTCTAGCCCGTAGGCAATATATATATCCATGGATAATGTAACAGCCCCAGTCTCTTGGACCTCAACCCGGCTAGACCTTTAAGCCCCAGTATCTTGCTCCTCAACCCGGCTAGACTGCTATAATTTTTGAGGCTTACGACCCAATCTTTTCACCTCAAAAACATCATATTTATCAGTTGTCCTGGCTTACGACCCAGTCTTTTCACCATTCCAGCATTTAGCCCGTAGGCAATCATAGGCATGCCGCCAAACCCAGAACTCTGAAAATTGAATAACATACTAGGCACACAATTTATTCATTTTTCTCATTATTAATCTCTTTCTTTTTGTCACATATTCAATCTAGGCACATTGCCTTATTTTCACATTTTTTTCTCACTTTTCTCATCTTTTACATCTTTCTCATTTTTCTCATTTTTATCAATATCAATTCATTTCATTATTCCACATATCTCATTTCTATATTCACAACACATTACCCAATTACTTTGGGTATTTCACATAATATACATATTTCACATGTTACACAAATTAGCCATTATCAATGGCTTTTCACAATGCTTTTAACACATATATGACATTACAAATGTCATAGCATATTATTCATACACAATTAATGAACCAAGTAGCTTAACACATTTTTCAACCAAAATGTGTTAAGTCCAAATGTTATGCAAATATAGACATTATATTCAAAGTTTATACAAACCTCCACTAGCAACCCAAAGCAAGCTTAACACAACCTCCAATCCTATCCTTCCAACTTGCTCTTTACCACTTGGATGAAGCAAATCAACCTCCCTCAATGCCTATACCAAATGTGATCATACATAATCATTTAATATCACATTCTAAGGTATTCTCAACATCAAACCATAATTAAACATCACTCTAAACCAAATCCCAAAATTAAACTTCACCTCACTTTAACTTTGAGAAACCATATCAAGACATTTAAATTAGTGTTTTAAGTTTATTAATATCATTAGAAACATGTTTTAGCATGTTTAAACCAATTACATTAATTAACCACATGCTTATTTTCAAAACCCTAAAATGGCATAACCTTCACCATTGAAGGATCTCTATTCCAACTCAATCCAATTATCATTTCAATCTTATTTCCACCACTTATATCCTTAAATAACATGATTTAAGCATTAAAATCAAATAATTAATCATTCTTTGAAAATTCACTTTTTCAAAACTCTAAATCAATACTACCCTCTTCAAACTCTAACCAAACACAACCAAATCCAATATTTGACTTTAAAATACTTGTTTATGCATAAAAACAACTCATTTGGAATCAATTTGCAAAATTAAAAATCATGATTTCAAAAACTCAAATGTTCCATAACCCTAAATTCTCTCTCTTCACCAATCTTACCCAAACTCAACCATTTCTTTAATCCAACCTTAAAATCATTATTTACTCATCAAAAGAACATCTTCCATACCCATTCCAACAATTATAACATGCTCTTTAAAAAACTCAATTCATACATATTCATAAGCTTTAAAGAACTTCATAATTTTGGAAATAAAGCTTACTTGTTGAAAAATCACCAAAACTACTCTTATTCTCTTGAAAGCTTGAAGAATTTGATGATGGAAGAAGCTAAAAATCTCCCTCTTTGGCCATGAAAGTCGTCCTTGAAGGAAAGAAGAAGAAGAAGACTTTATTTTTTTTTTATTTCTCTTTTCTTTCACCTTTAATTTTAAACCATATATATATATTAAAATAATTTAATAATTAATTATTTTATTATTTATTTAATAAATTAAAAGTCCTAAATTTCCTCTTCCATTCAAAAATAATTAATTTTTGAATTATTTTATTAATTTTAAATTTCTAAGATTTAATTACCAAAATACCCTTTTACTTTGACTTTTCTTTTAAAAAGTGTTGACTTTTATATGTTATGTATATTTTACATATATATCACATATATGTTCCACTTTTTAATTTAAAACCCCTTCATTTTTTATTTAAAACCATTAATTTAATTTAACCATTTAAATTATAATTTATTTTATCAAATTTTTAAAAATTAAAACTTTTCAAAAATTTGGAATATTACACATATGCACAAGTAATGTGTATCTTATATACAATTCAAATGTACCTTATATGTGTATTAAATATTAAGTATGTAATGTATTAATCCAACATATACAATAATATACCATATGTATATGTTATATATACTCTAGATATATATATTGAGTATATACAATTTTATATCTCCAAAATCACAGATGTTACATACACATATAAGGTACATTTGATGTGTATATAAGATACACATTACTTGTGCATATGTGTAATATCCCAAATTTTTTAAAAGGTTTTAATTTTTGGAAATTTAATAAAATAAATTATAATTTAAAATGGATAAATTAAATTGATGGTTTTAAATGAAAAATGAAGGGATTTTAAATGAAAAAGTGGAATATATATGTGATATATCTATAAAATATATACAACATATAAAAGTCAATACTTTTTAAAAGAAAAGTCAAAGTAAAAGGGTATTTTGGTAATTAAATGTTAGAAATTTAAAATTAATAAAATAATTCAAAAATAAATAATTTTGGATGGAAGATAATATTTTGAGATTTTAATTAATTAATTAATTAATTAATTAACAATATATAAAAATAATAATATATATAAGGTTGAAAATGTGAGGGGAGGAAAGAGAAAATTATTTTTTTTTTCATCTTCTTCTTCTTCTTTCCTTCAAGGGTAGACTTTCATGGCTTCAAGAGGATTTTCATTCTTCCAAGCAGCCATAATTGAAGAGATTTCAAGGATTTAAGTGAAGTTTTAGAAGATTCTTCATAAATTGGTAAGCTTCTTTACCAATTTTGTCTATTCTATGGAAAAGTGTGTTATGTGAATTTTTGGATTTCATAGTAGCATGATTTAATTGCTTAATTGGATATGAATGAAGTTGTTTTGATTGGTAATTAATGATTTTAAGGTTATATTTAAGAAATGGTTGAATTTAAGTTGAGTTTAGTGAAGAGAGAGAATTCAGGGTTATGGAACATTTGAGTTTTTGAAATCATGAGTTTTAATTGTGCAAATTGATTCCAAATGTGTTATTTTGATGCATAAACAAGGATTTTAAAATCCAATGATGGATTTAGTTAAGTTTGGATAAAGTTTGAAGATGGTAGTATTGATTTAGGGTTTTGGAAAAGTGAATTTTTAAAGAATGATTAATTGTTTGATTTTAGTACTTAAATCATGTTATTTAATGATATAAGTGGTGGAAATAAGATAGAAATGATAATTGGATTGAGTTGGAATGGAGATGCTTCAATGGTGAAGGTTATGCCATTTTAGTATTTGGAACATAAACATGTGGTCAATTAATGTAATTGGCTTAAACATGTTAAAATATGTTTGTAATGATATAAATAAACTCAAAACAATAATTTAATGGGTTAATATGGATTTGCTAAGTTAAAGTAAGGAAAGACTTAATTTTTGAATTTTGTAGGAGTGTTGTTAAATTAAGGTTTGATGTTGAGAATGCCTTAGAATGTGATATTAAATGATTGTTTATAATCACATTTGATATAGGCATCGAGGCAGGTTGATTTGCTTCATTCAAGTGGTGAAGGGCAAGTTGGAAGGATAGGATTGGAGGTTGTGTTAAGCTTGCTTTGGGTTGCTAGTGGAGGTATGTACAAACTTTGAATATATTGTTTATATTTGCATGACATTTGGGCTTAACACATATTGGTTGGAAAATGTGTTAAGTTACTTGGTTCATTGATTGAGTATGAATAATGTGCTATGACATTTGTAATGTCATATATGTGTTAAATGTATTGTGAAAAGCCATTGATGATGACAAAATTGTGTAGAATGTGAAATATGTATATTATGTGAAAATACCCAAAGTAATTGGGTAATGTGTTGTGAATGCAAAAATGAGATATGTGAAATAATGAAATGAATTGATATTGATAAAAATGAGAAAAATGAGAAAAAAAATGTGAAAATAAGGTAATGTACCTAGATTGAATATGTAACAATGAGAAAGAGATTAATAATGAGAAAAATGAATAAATGAAAAAAAATGAGAAAAAGATGATATAATAAGGCAATGTGCCTAGTTTGATCATGAGAAAATGAGAAAAGTTTTAATAAAGGAATTATGAAAGAATTTGATAATGAGAAATATGAATAAATTGTGTGCCTAGTATGTTATTCAATTTTTAGAGTTTTGAGTTTGGAGGCATGCCTATGATTGTCTACGGGCTAAACGCTGGAATGGTGAAAAGATTGGGTCATAAGCCAGGCCAGCTGATAAATATGATGTTCTTGGGGTGAAAAGACTGGGTCGTAAGCCTCAAAACTGTAGTAGTCTAGCCGAGTTGAGGACCAAGATACTGGGGCGTAAGGGTCTAGCCGGGATGAGGTCCAAGAGACTGGGGCTGTTACATTATCCATGGATATATTGCCTACGGGACTAGACACATGGTGTTATATTGGACCAAAGCAGTAAATCTGAAATTTAAATAGCATATTAGATCCTTTTTGGGCCCATGCTTGTCTTTGCTTTAATGTGAATTATGAATTGTGATACAATTGAGCAATATAATGAGATATAATGTTATGAGTTGTGATATAGATATGTGTTGTGCATTGACATTACATTTGGACTATATTGTTATCAAAGTTTGTACCACTACGCTTCGGCTTAGCGCGATTGTAATTCGTCGCGCAGGTGTCATGGACGTTTTTGTTGAGCAGAAGAGTTCTACTGGACCTGGTCGGGTCTAGGTTTGTTTTTATTGAGTTTGAAGTATTTTTCAGTACATCAAGATCAGAGCCAGTTGCCAGCATGTAGATATTTGATATTACAGTATATTTTGATATTATATATGTTATGATATGTTTTTGAAGTATATAATGTAAATTGTAAAGAATGATTTGAATAATTTGTTTAAGATGGGATCTTATATGTGATGTTGTTATATATATATATATATATATTTATATATAAGTATTTTGAGAAAATATGGAGAAATTGAGAAGTATTGGTGAAATGGTGAATTGATTTTATTTGGGGTGCTTGTTTTATGCAGGTTGTGTTTTTATTAATTTTGGAAACGTCCAAATTACAAATAAAACTATGGCAAATTTTTCCCAGAGATTTTCATATAAAATGTTATTTCGGGTTACTATAGCAAGTAAAAAATATTTATATATTATTTAATTTATATATTTAGTATTTGAAATTATAAAACAAAAATGTGAAGATTTTTATTAAATCGGTCTGACATTTTTGTACCGTATATGCATATTTTACATTTGCTGAAAATATGTATTGTACGTATATAGGGTATAAGAGTGTTATATTTATTTTGGTATCAGAGCCTAGGTTTAAGGTTTTTGACCTAGGTGGGTTGTTAGAGAGAGAAAATTAAAATTTAAAAAAAATAATTTTCAAATGTGATGCATGCATTGAAACTGGCAATTTATCTGATCTCTGATGTGGCAATGTCCATTTGATATAATGGATATGAGTTGAGATGTCGTCTGGGCTATATAGATCAGAGTGGCATAATAGAAACGTCATTCTGGGGCGTATGGATTAAGAATTTTTGAAACTTTTATTTTGAAATTAAAATTTATAGCTGATTCAATTGATGAATAAGTGAAATTAAGAAAAATAATTTATGAAATGATTTAAGATATGAAATAAAAAGTTTGAAAAATGGGCATGATAGTTACAGAAAATTTTATAGGTGTGCTGTAAAATGATATTGTCAAATTTTTGAATAAATATAGGAATGTTGGATGAGTTTGAAAATTTAATAAAAAGTTTTTCTATATGTTAGAATTTAATGTATAAAATTTCATAATTTTTAAAGATGAATTACTAATTAAGAAAGGTAGAAGAACACAGATTGTTGGAGGAGTTGCAGAAACTCAGAATCTATAGAAATTGAAAAACATATTTAAAAACTATAGCAAACAAACCCAGAAAAATATGAAAATTTACACCCAATATCACATGTATTCTTATAACATATGATTAAAATTTCATGAATTTTTATTAAGATATGTACCTGAAAAAATAGACAGCCGGGTGCTGCCAGAGAAATTATTAAAGAGACAGATTCTCTGATTTTGGAAGATTTAATTTTTAAATATATTAAATCAACTTGGAAAAAATATAAAACTTTAAATATAAGTCCATATATGTGTCAAGTGCACATAGATAAAAGTTTACAAGCTTTTATAAAGAATTTGTAAGGAATATAAAAATTGAAAGTAAGAGTGACATGAAACTAAGGAAGTCAAACAATTTTGTGTACTTGAGTAATAAATTAATTTCATAAGACAAATGAATAAGAACAATTATGAAAATTTGTATGCATACGGGTAGAAGTATGAAGAATGAATATGGAGTTTTAATAATTTAGAACAAAGAGTTCATAAAAAAAATGAATGATACATGATTTAGGGTTTGAATATGTGAAAGTATGATATCTAATTGATGATGTTAATTAGTGTAAGGAAATGAATTAGTGTTGTTTAAAAGTAAATGTTATGATCTTAAGATTGAGAATGTGATATGGATGAGATTTGGTGAGGTTCATGTTGTTGGTTGCATTATATGAAATTTAAATTTTTGAAATGGGTTTCCATAATTGTGAAAGTGATATGTTTTGATGTTAAATTAATATAAAAATAATGTTTATAAAGTTAGCTCTTGAAAGTGAGATTAATAGAATGAAGTTTAAGTAAAGCAGTAAGTTGAAAATTTAGAGTTGTAAGGGAATTTCGATGAGGATTGTTTAGATATTGATAGTTTAATGTTTAATAAGCATGAGAGTAATTTTGAATGAGTAATATTATTTATAAAAGTACTAACTACGGTGTAATGTGGTTGATAATATAGAAATTTGTTATGAAATAAAGGGAAATGATTAAGCAAGTAAAAATGAGTTACTTTAGGTAATTGAATTGGAAATGATGAAAAGGGATATGAAGGGTATGATAAATACATAAAAAAATGTGAGAGAGATGTCACATTGGAAATGTAACTAAGATTTATGTGAGGTGTTAAATATATATATATATATAATAAGAAACTTATTTAAGAGATGGGCGATTAAATAAGGAAGATGTTAATTATGTTGTGTTCAGAGTGTATATATATGTTGAATTGATGAATAACCTAACTAATGTCAAAAGAATGAGAAATGATAATATTCTCTGAAAGGTTATAAATGTTAACTTTGTATAGGTTGTATGTTAAAGAGGAATTACGTATAATTGTATGATATGTGTGATGAGATTTTTCAATATGAACACAATTGTGATATATACGAAAATGTGGAAAGTAAGTCACATTGTGAATATGACTTACGAAGGTGTAGGTGGATGATTAAAAAAAATGTTATCGAGTATTTGTTACCTTATACAGTTACTTGTTTAGTGATATTGAGAATGATATTGCAAGTATTAATATACCTAAGAGAGATTAGGTCTTGACCTGCGTAGAGTTAGGTCATGTGATGAAATTGAGATTGAGAATGGACCCGAGCAGCTTTGGATGGTGAAATTGTTATTGTAATGACTGAACATGATGATTGTATAGTGTTAGGCCCAAAGTATGTGCATATTAATAAGAGATTGTAAGGAAACGGAAAGTATAATGAAGAAAGTATGGAAGTGAAAAAAAAATGAATGAAATTTTTATAAGAGATAGATTAGAAATGGAGTAATAAATGAATATTGTGTAAAATTAGCATATGAACGAATGTGTATAAGTAAGAGATGTTAATGATAATATTGTTGAAACATGAGTTAGGCTAATGATGATCAAGTGATTAAGAGTAAATTGTTTAGAAACTGAAGTGATCAAAAGTAAATTGCTTTGAAACAGAGCTGAAATATGCTAACTCTTTGTGTAGCAAAAGATTAAAAAATGAATATGTGAATTTTGTGATACGAACTTAACGTTGTGATTGGAAATATTTGAAGAAGAATGAAAGAGGGGTAGTATTTATTTATAAGCCATAGGCATGACCATTATTATGCCTTGGTCGTATGATTTGTTTAGTATATTGACCGATTAGTTTTGTTATCCACGGGCATGGGCCTGAGATGACATGACCGTTAGATAGATTTGGTGAGATTGATAGTTATGCTATAAGAAACATGGTCAAGATTTATGGTTTCCATAGTTGTATCTTATAATTTTATGTTAGAAATTTTTTTATAATTATAGAAAGTGTAGAACAGAAGAGAATTGGGAAAATATGATGAGCTTTAAATGATGTGTAAAAAAAGTGATTTTCTTTAAATATGGTAACTATAAGAAATGTTAGAAAAGGATAAATGAAAGGAATTATGAAATGTGAGTAAGAGCTGTATTGAATGTGTTTGAAAGTGGTATAAAATGAATAAGTTGATGAAAATGATGTTTAAAGTTAATGAGACTAGATGAAATGAATATTATCTATAATGTTGATTTCGAAGGGAATTAAGATTTGAGAATAAATTTGACCTAATAGAATTAGGTCATGAATTGAAAACAGATTGATGAATTTAAAATAGACTAAAGGTTGGTCAGAATGGAATAAGGTTGTGATGGTCATATTGTGATAGTTAGATCAATTGATCTGAAATGTAATAAGTTTACAAGTATTTATTGAAATTCAATGTATGTAGTTGTATTAAGAATATGCAAGCTATGTGATAATGTGCATAATACAGCGTTCTGATATGCATTTACATATGAAACGAGCTAAGTTATGACAGTTATAGTATAATTGGAATGAATCTTAATAAGAAAATAGGATTTTGTTGTTGTATAACGGTGATATTAAATTAATATGTGGTAATTGTATAAAGAGTAGGATCAAAGTGAAGATGTGTAAAATTATTGTGTTAAGATAAAAGTTATTAACATTTGAATTTAAGGTGATAAGAGTATATTTTAAGATAATGAAGTGATCAAATATCTTGAGTGCAATAGTGCGTGGTGTATATATATTAAAGAGATGAACTAATTTTGTTTAATGACAATTCGATTGATGATACGATAATCTATTGTGATTATTTGAGTAAATAGATAGTATAATGATGAGTTATGTAATGGTAAAAAGTTAATTGAGAATGAACCTAAGGGGGAGAATAGAAATTATGCAATTTGATGAAATAATAATTTTGATGAGATTTTAAGATTATATTTTATTTTGATGATTTATTACCTTACTCGATAATTTCAAGGACGAAATTATTTAAGGGGGAGAAAATTATCACATCCGTGATTTTGGAGATATAAAATTTTATATATACTCAATATATATATCTAGAATATATATATAACATATACGTATGGTATATTAATTGTATATGTTGGATTAATACATTACATAATTAATATATTTAATACACATATAAGGTACATTTGATGTGTATATAAGATACACATTACTTGTGCATATGTGCAATATCTCAAATTTTTTGAAAAGTTCTAATTTTTGAAAATTTAATAAAATAAATTATAATTTAAAATAGATAAATTAAATTAATGATTTTAAATGAAAATTGAAGGAATTTTAAATGAAAAAGTAGAATATATATGTGATATATAAGTAAAATATATACAACATATAAAAGTCAATACTTTTTAAAAGAAAAGTCAAAGTAAAGGGTATTTGTTAATTAAATCTTAAAAATTTAAAATTAATAAAATAATTCAAAAATAAATAATTTTGGATGGAAGATAATATTTTGAGATTTTAATTAATTAAATAAAAAATTAATTAAAAATATATTAAAATAATAATATATATAAGGTTGAAAATGTGAGTGGGAGGAAAGAGAAAATTATTTTTTTTTTCATCTTCATCTTCTTCTTCTTTCCTTCAAGGCCGACTTTCATGGCTTCAAGAGAGGATTTTCCTTCTTCAAAGCAACCATAATTGAAGAGATTTCAAGGATTTAAGTGAAGTTTTAGAAGATTCTTCATAAATTGGTAAGCTTCTTTACCAATTTTGCCTATTCTATGGAAAAGTGTGTTAGCATGATTTAATTGCTTAATTGGATATAAATGAAGTTGTTTTGATTGGTTATTAATGATTTTAAGGTTAGATTTAAGAAATGGTTGAATTTAAGTTGAGTTTAGTGAAGAGAGAGAATTTAGGGTTATGGAACAATTTGAGTTTTTGAATCATGAGTTTTAATTTTGTAAATTGGTTCCAAATGTGTTATTTTGATGCATAAACAAGGATTTTAAAATCAAATGATGGATTTATTTAAGTTTGGATAGGGTTTGAAGAAGGTAGTATTGATTTAGGGTTTTGAAAAAGTGAATTTTTAAAGAATGATTAATTCTTTCATTTTAGTGCTTAATCATGTTATTTAATGATATAAGTGGTGGAAATAAGATTGAAATGATAATTGGATTGAGTTGGAATGGAGATCCTTCAATGGTGAAGGTTATGCCATTTTAGTATTTTGAACATAAGCATGTGGTATTATGTTGAGAATGCCTTAAAATGTGATATTAAATGATTGTTTATGATCACATTTGATATAGGCGTTGAGGGAGGTTAGTTTGCTTCATCCAAGTGGTGAAGGGCAAGTTGGAAGGATAGGATTGGAGGTTGTGTTAAGCTTGCTTTGGGTTGCTAGTGGAGGTATGTACAAACTTTGAATATATTGTTTATATTTGTATGACATTTAGGATTAACACATATTGGTTGGAAAATGTGTTAAGTTACTTGGTTCATTGATTGAGTATAAATAATGTGCTATGACATTTGTAATGTCATATATGTGTTAAGTGCATTCTGAAAAGCCATTGATAATGGCTAAATTGTGTAGAATGTGAAATATGTATATTATGTGAAAATAACCAAAGTAATTGGGTAATGTGTTGTGAATGCAAAAATGAGATGTGGAATAATGAAATGAATTGATATTGATAAAAATGAGAGAAATGAGAAAAGTGAGAAAAATGAGAAAGGTGTGAAAATGAGAAAAATGAGAAAAAAATGTGAAAATAAGGCAATGTGCCTAGATTGAATATGTGACAATGAGAAAGAGATTAATAATGATAAAAATGAATAAATGAAAAAAAAATGAGAAAAAGATGATATAATAAGGCAATGTGCCCAGTTTGATCATGAGAAAACGAGAAAAGTTTTGATAAAGGAATTAAGAAAGAATTTGATAATGAAAAATATGAATAAATTGTGTGCCTAGTATGTTATTCAATTTTAAGAGTTTTGGGTTTGGCAGCATGCCTATGATTGTCTACGGGCTAAACGCTGGAATGGCGAAAAGATTGGGTCATAAGCCAGGCCAGCTGATAAATATGATGTTTTTGGGATGAAAAGACTGGGTCGTAAGCCTCAAAACTGTAGTAGTCTAGCCGAGTTGAGGACCAAGATACTGGGGCGTAAGGGTCTAGCCGGGATGAGGTCCAAGAGACTGGGGCTGTTACATTATCCATGGATATATTGCCTACGGGACTAGACACATGGTGTTATATTGGACCAAAGCAGTAAATCTGAAATTTAAATAGCATATTAGATCCTTTTTGGGCCCATGCTTGTCTTTGCTTTAATGTGAATTATGAATTGTGATACAATTGAGCAATATAATGAGATATAATGTTATGAGTTGTGATATAGATATGTGTTGTGCATTGACATTACATTTGGACTATATTGTTATCAAAGTTTGTACCACTACGCTTCGGCTTAGCGCGATTGTAATTCGTCGCGCAGGTGTCATGGACGTTTTTGTTGAGCAGAAGAGTTCTACTGGACCTGGTCGGGTCTAGGTTTGTTTTTATTGAGTTTGAAGTATTTTTCAGTACATCAAGATCAGAGCCAGTTGCCAGCATGTAGATATTTGATATTACAGTATATTTTGATATTATATATGTTATGATATGTTTTTGAAGTATATAATGTAAATTGTAAAGAATGATTTGAATAATTTGTTTAAGATGGGATCTTATATGTGATGTTGATATATATATATACCTATATATAAGTATTTTGAGAAAATATAGAGAAATTGAGAAGTATTGGTGAAATGGTGAATTGATTTTATTTGGAGTGCTTGTTTTATGCAGGTTGTGTTTTGTTGAATTTTGGAAACGTCCAAATTACAAACAAAACTCTGGTGAATTTTTTCCAGAGATTTTCATATAAAATGTTATTTTGTGTTACTATAGCAAGTAAAGAATATTTATATATTATTTAATTTTATATATTTAGTAGTTGAAATTTTAAAACAGAAATGTGAAAATTTTTATTAAATCAGTCTGTGACATTTTTGTACCGTATATGCATATTTTACATTTGCTGAAATATTTATTGTATGTATATAGGGTATAAGGGTGTTACAAGCTTGATTCTTAATTCAACTCTTAAAAGAATTGGGCGGTTTGATGATGTTTTTAGCCGTGTGAGAAGGTTGAAAGTTTAATTAAGTGAAGTTTTAGAAATTTATTTGATATGAACTCTTTTATGTAAAAAATTTGGTCTTGATACATTTTTAACTTAGATCTTCAATATATTTGTATTTAAAGAAGTTAAAAGTGTAAAATACATGATTTTGGGATGCCACGGGCGTGGCTTAAAGGTGCCATGGGCATGGTATCAAATTCGAGACTATTGGAGGAAGAATTAATCCGAAAACAAACCTAAAATCAATGCCATGTGTGTGGCAATTGAGTGCCACGACCGTGGGGTTGAGAGTAAGGCTGTTTCTTTAAAAATTTTGATAAAATAGAGCCATTCAAAATTGTGAGCGGGGATTTTTGCCCCCACTCCCAGTGGAATGGTTCTTACGACTTTGGCACTGTTTAGGCTCGGGGCCTTAGAGAACACGGACCTAAGTCTGGAGAAAATGGAGTCGCCACCCGAACGGGCCGAGAAAAAGAAAGTGGTGGATGACTCGATTCCTAAGAAAATCTCAACCCCCTAATGGGTTCGGAAAGTTGGGTACATGTAAGGAAGGTGAGAAATGGCCCAGCACCCCCACAACGCCCGGTTCATTGGAACCAGCCTCCTTTATAGGTCTTAATATTATAAAATTCTTAAATATAACAATATTATCCATATTACACGTAACAATTGAAATAAAGCATCGTTATATTAAAAATCAAAACAATGTCCAAGCAAAACAAATAAATGGACACCCATCCGAGGATGGAAACATGCCCTTACATCGTTCATGTCTAAACTAAATAGGACACCCACTGAAAGGTAGAAACATGTCCATTACATTAGCCCAAAATATAAAAGCTATTTAAATTACATAGAAAATAATTAATGAGGTACCCACAAAGTGGAAACATACCTCTTACAATATTTGGAAATCAAAATAAATCGATAAAAGTAAATAACCATTCATCATAAATAAATCATTCATCAAAGATATTAAACATCAATCAAAATAATAAACATTGATCCATGATAAATTAAATAAATCAAGCATTGAAATTAGATAAATCATCCATCAAAGCATATAATAAACTACATAATCAAATCTAAATATAAAGCAAGTAAAGATACAAAATGAGGTTTACTGTTTCTATTTAAAGTTCTTTAATTAATATTTAGGGTTTTGGAATCTTAAGATATTATTATTGTTATTTGATTAGCCTACTGTATTGAGTTTTAAGGTTTGGATTAGGGCTTTATAATTTATGAAATTAGTGGGGTTCTTTGATTGATCAAATTAGGGTTTGAGGGTTAAATTATGAAATTAGGGTTTTGACATTTTAAGATATTAGGTTTATAGTTCATGTTAACTGGATTGTTATTTTAGTTTTATTAGATTATGGCTTTAGGGTTTAAATTAACTAGTTTGGGGTTTTAAATTCAATGAATTAGAGTTTAGGAAAATTTAGGGTTTACTATTTTAGTTTTGAGAGAATTAAGGTTTTTGGTGTTTAGGAAAATATGTTTGGTGTTAGGATTTGTTAAAACAGCTTAGAGTTTTATAAAAATAATTGTGATCTTTAGAAACTAAAGTAAGTTAGAGTTTGAAGATTTAACAAAACATTTGAAAATTTTAGAAAAAGGTTAGAGGAAAACATTTTAGGGTTTTTGAAAGTTTTTGGAAATAGACAAAATGATTTAATGTTTTTGGAAACAGAAAAGTATTTTTTAGGGTTTTTGGAAATAGAAGGAACAATTTAGGGTTTTAAGGTTTAGAAGAAATAGATTAGGGTTCTTAAGGTTTTTGGAAACAGAAAGTATTTTTTTATGATTTTTGGAAATAGAAGAATAATTTAGGGTCTCAAGATTTTGTAGAAGCAAAAGAAACAATTTTCAATTTGAGTGATGAACCTACTGTAAAGAAAATAATTAAAGAAATTAGATATTCAAACCTCCGTTGGTTGGTTCCAACAAAAATTATTTTCTAGATGAACAAGAATAAAGACAAGCTTTGTTGCCTTTGATGAATTATAGATTGTTTGCTTATTGCTAGGGTTTGCTGAGTTTCAACCACTTAATCAAAAGTCTCCCAAAGTTCTAAGTTCCACCGTCCAAGGTCCAAAATTTAAAGTCCAAAATTCCCCCGTCCTTTTTTTCCTATGTTTTCAAGTATTATTCATAGGAAAATTTATATGATTAATCCTATTTTTTTAAGGAAACTAAAATTAATTAGGAAAAGAAGCCGAAACCAAATAGAGTTTGGTTTCAAAAAAAATTGCGTTGAAAAAATCTTGCTGGCGCAAACTGAGACGGGCTACGAGGAAATTGCAAGCTACGAGCGAGAATTGGGCGAGGATTGGCTCGGCCAACCAATTTCACCGCAGGAATTTCCTGCGGCGAAATGGCTTTGGCCATTTCGCACGCAGGAAGTTCCTGCAGGCGAAATTGGCCTTGGCCAATTACTTTCGACGATGAATTTTTTCTTCGCCGTTTTTTATTTTTATTTTTAGTTTATTTATTTATTTATTATTATTATTATTATTTTATTAAAACTTATAAAAAATAAATACTAAAATAAATATTATTTAATTAAAATACCACAAAAATTATTCTGGATTATATAAAATAACGGACCGGACTGGGTCAAAAATTAAGAGTCTACAAGAATGCCACGGCCATGGCCCTTTATTGCCATGACCTTGGGGGTCTATAAAGGAATTAACAGCTTCATTTTGTATTCCACGGGCATGCGGTTGAGTTGCCATGGTCATGGGGTACCTGTATAATGTTTTTGGCTTGTATTTTGTGATATACGGGCCTAGTATGAGGCTAATATGCTTATGTTTCTTACTTTTGTGTTGAGAATTCATGTGTATGTGTTAAAAGTATGGAAAAGAGTGATAAACTTTAGATAGGAGACAAATATATATATAATACTAAAAATTGATAAAAGTATTGTACTATTGAAATGATATGCACAATTCAGTATTAATCAAAACTAATAAATTGCCCAAATCATACTGATTTTAGATCTAGCTTTGGATTGAATGACTAACTAGAGGAAGGACAACCATAGTGATAGTGGGCATCTCTTGCCCTTAATGGACACATTGCATCATCAATGACAATGGGCATAATTGCCATTATATATATATATATTCTTGAGACTTGGCATTCAAATTGCTACAATAACCTGTTATCCAAACCTATGATATGAGTTGAGTATGTATGGGCATATTTAATGAAGTTATCCAAATTGAAAATACATGTGAATATGATGTTATGAATAATGGAAGAAATGCAAAACAATAATATAAGTCAATTACTTAAAATTGACTTACTGTGTTACAATGTGAAAGTGATTGGTAATGTATATATGTGAGCGGGGATTTTCGCCCCCACTCCAGGTAGAATGGTTCTTGCGACTTTAGTACTGTTTAGGCTCGGGGCCTTAGAGAACACGGACCTAAGTCTGAAGAAAATGGAGTCTCCACCGGGACAGGCTGGGAAAAAGAAAGGGGTGGATGACTCGATTCCTAAGGAATCCCCAACCCCCTAATGGGTTTGAAAAGTTGGGTACGTGTGGGGAAGGTGAGAAATGGCCCAGCACCCCCACAATGCTCAGTTCATTGGAACCGGCCTTCTTTACAGGTCTTAATATTATAAAATTCTTAAATATAACAATATTATCCATATTACACACAATAATTAAAATAAAGCATCTATATATTGAAAATCAAAACAATGTCCAAGCAAAACAAATAAATGGACACCCATCCGAAGATGGAAACATGCCCTTACATAATCCATGCCTAAATAGGACATCCACCAAAAGGTAGAAACATGTCCTTTACATTGGTTCTAAGATAGAAAGTCAATTTAAATTACATGATATTTATCTAATGAGGTACTCACCAAGTGGAAACATACCTCTTACAAAATTTGGAAATCTAAATAAATCGATGAAAGTAAATAACCATTCATCATAAACAAATCATTCATCAAAGATATTAAACATCAATATAAAATAAGCATCCATCCATGATAAATCAAGCATTGAACTTAAATAAACCAACAAAGCATTGTAAATAAATTAAAGCATATAATAGACTACATAATCAAATATAACATTAAATAAAGCAAGTAAAGATTCAAATTAGGGCTACGGTTTCTATTTAAGATTCTTTATTTAATGTGTTTAGGGTTTTGGAATTTTAGTATTATCTAGAGTTTGTAATTCTTAGCTACTGTAAACTTTAAGGGAATTAAAATGGATTAAGGTTTTATGATTTAAGGGATTGATAAGGTTCTTTAATTAACAAAATTAGTGTTTGAGGAGTACAATCATGAAATTTGGGTTTGAATACTTTAAAACATTAGATTTGTGATTATTAACTACTTACTGTGTTTGAATTTTAATACTTAGGTTTATAAGGTTTTAAGGTTTAATGGACTAGGGTTTAGGAAAAAAATTAGGGTTTAAGGTTTTAGGGGAATTAGGGTTTAAGAAAACTAGGGTTTAGAATAATTGGTTTGAGGTTACTGTCTTGATTCTAAAGTTAAATTGAGGTTTTTAGTGTTTCGGAGAATGGATTTGATTTTAGAATTTGGAAAAATAATTTATGATTTTATGAAGCTTTATGAAAATAAACAAAATGATTTAAGGTTTATAGAAACAGAAAAGATATTTTTTTAGGGTTTTTGGAAAGAAACATATTCAATTTAGGGTTTTGAAAAAATTGAAAAGCAAATTAGGGTTTTGGTAAATTTTGAAACAATTTAAGGTTTTGAAAAGTTAAAAAGTAGATTAGGGCTTTAAGATTTTGAAGAAACAAAAATAACAATTTTAAGATTTTTGGCAAACAAAGAAACGAATTAAGGTTTTTAAGCTTTAGAAAAGGTAAATTAAGGTTCTAGGGTTTTTTGAACCAAAAGACAATTGGATAATTCAAGCTACTGTGAAGAAATTAGACATTCATACCTCCATTTGTTGGTTCCAGTAAAAATTACTTCTTGGATGAATAAGAACAAAGACTAGCTTTGCTGCCTTTGATGGATTGAATTGCTTGTTTTCTCTCTCAAAAAGTCTGATCGATTTCACTCCCAGAAGGAATTCTTAAAATTCGATTTATTCAAAGTTTTCTCTAGTTGTTTTTTCTTTTTCTTTCGCCCCCTTTTCCTGTGTTGTTTTAGTCCTTATTTATAGAAGATTTTTATGGTTAATTTTAGTTATTCATGGAATCTAACATTAATTAAGAAAAGGAAACCGAAACCTAATTGTAATTGGTTTCGAAAAAATTTGAGTCGAAAAAATTTCGCTGGCAAAAAAAAACTGATGCTGAAAAATTTTGCTGGCAAAAAAGTTGTTGCAGGGGCTGCGGGTTGCGTGCCGAAAATTTGCCTGCGGGCCATTTTGCCCGTAGGACTTTCCTGCGAGTGAAATGGCTTTGGCCATTTTGCCTGCAGGAAACTCCTGTGGGCGAAATGGCCCAAGGCCATTTTGTCCCAACTCTTCGGCGTCGAATTTTTTCGTCACCGATTTTTATTTTTATTTTTTATTTACTATTATTTTTTTATTTTTTATTAATAAAAATTAAATTCTAAAGCAAATACTATTTAATTAAGATAACACAAAAATTATTTTGGACTAATTAAAATATATTGGACAACACAAAAATTATTTTGGACTTATTAAATTATATTAGATCGGACTGGGTCAAAAATTAAGGGTCTACAGTTTGCCCCCTGCTTGAATGATCCGGGACTTTAGTGAAAGAGAGTGAAAATCAATAAGATTTAATTTTTGAGATGGTTGAGGTTTTGGTTTCTGGACCCGATTCGAGTTCTGGACTCAAGAATAATTTTAGGTTCTGGACCTAAGGAAAATTTTAGGTTCTGAACCAAAGAAAAATTTAGGTTCTGGACTCAAGCTAAGTTCTGGACTTAGAAAAGGTTCTGGACCTAAGGGTAATTTGGGTTCTGGACCCGAGCTAAGTTCTGGACTTAGAAGAGATTCTAGGTTCTGTACCTAAGGGTAAATTTGGGTTCTGGACCCGAGCTAAGTTCTAGAATTAGAAGAGATTCTAGGTTCTGGACTTAGAAGAGATTCTAGGTTCTGTACCTAAGGGTAAATTTGGGTTCTGGACCCGAGCTAAGTTCTAGAATTAGAAGAGATTCTAGGTTCTGGACCTAAGGGTAATTTGAGTTCTAGACTCGAGCTAAGTTTTGGACTTAGAAGAGATTCTAGGTTTTGGACCTAAGGAAAATTTGGGTTCTGGACTCGAGCTAAGTTCTTGATTTAGAAGAGATTCTAGGTTCTGGACCTAAGAAAAATTTGGGTTCTAGACCCGAGCTAAGTTCTGGAATTAGAAGAGATTCTAGGTTCTGGACCTAAGAAAAATTTGGGTTCTGGACCCGAGCTAATAATAATTTTTTATTTCAAAAAGTTTGGCTAATTTTTATGCATATGTCTTCTTCTTGCTCACTGCGTGTAAAAATATTTATACACACGCAAGTATTTGAATGATTAAAGTGAATAATTGAATTTACTATTTATTTGATGTGTAGTCATTATACATAAGTGAATAATTGATTAAATTATTATTTGTAAATAGTATTTACTATTCATCAATAGTAATTTACTATACATAAATAGTAAAATGTACTATTTATCAATAGTAAAGTTTACTATTCATGAACAATAAAATTTACTTTTGAAATTTATTTTTTCCTTGCCGTTTCTCTATATAAACCCAAATGAGTTCCTTCATTTCATTCACAGCTAAATCCTCAATTTCAATAATTCTCTGAAATTCTTTCAAATTTAGCACATAGTTTTCAAAAAAAATGCATGCTTCAAGGTCAGAGACTCATTCTAATGCTGAGTTATTAGAGTTTATTCGACATCATGAAGATGGAAATATAGATATACTAGTCGGAATGCCGCTTCATCGTAGTTCAAATCAAAAGAGCGCGGTAATTATTTTTTCCCTTTTTTTATGTTATTTATTTTTTTCTTTTTTTTCTATTTTTTCTGTTATTTGTTTATATTATTTATTATTTATTATTTATTTATTATTTATGTTTTTATATTATGCTCTTTTTTAGAAAATTTAGGAAAAATATATTAATTTAAGCAGATAAGATAATATGTACTTACCTTGTATTAACTTACCTGGTTCCGTGTTAGCACGATCGTTGTATTGTTCGGGCTGGAGGGTGTATCTACAAAGCCCAACAATGGTATGATGTAATGCCATATCGAGTAAGGCAGATTATCCGAGATTGCGGCTTTGAGAGCTTCATCTTACAATTGCCATCCGAGGAGTATCAGATAGACCGGAGCATAGTCCAGGCACTTGCAGAAAGATGGTTGGACACAACCCACACTTTTCACTTGCCCATTGGAGAGATGACAATTGGTCCGGTCGATTGTACTTGTAACACCCCCACATCCAATATACGCACACCGCATACGCCCGTACAACAAGCGATATACGCATACCGGATAAAGGGTTGCTACGGTTCATTTCTAAACAACCCAAAAACTTTAGTCTTTAACATATAAGCATCATAAGTCAGTCCGAATAAACTTAAAACATAAATAGTAATAGAGAAAATATTTCTTCGTTAAAATACATATATATATATATATAACATTAGTACCCAAAACTTATCTAAA
The DNA here is from genome assembly GCA_947685225.1 of Garcia nutans. Taxonomy (NCBI): domain Eukaryota; kingdom Viridiplantae; phylum Streptophyta; class Magnoliopsida; order Malpighiales; family Euphorbiaceae; genus Garcia; species Garcia nutans. Next base: position 37,128,030 of record CANTUV010000013.1, read on the forward strand.
ATAGTCTGTTCAAAATATTTGTTAATTAAGCAGCGGAAAATACATATGTTTACATCAAAATCAATAAGTACAAAAATATGAATTTATACATGCTGGCAGTTCGTCTCTGATCGTGATGTCCACAACTCAACACTGCTCTCACAACTCAAGCCTAGACTCGACTCGGTCTAGACGAGACCTCCAGCACAACCGGATCTACCCTGTCACCTGCGTGATGAACCACAATCGTGCTAAGCAGAAAGCTTAGTGGTACAAACTTTGATTCAATATAAATCAATGCGATGCTCATACACAATACATATGAATATGTCAACTCATTACATTATATATTTCAATATATTAATCATTTGCATCACATTTCATAATTCACATTAAAACAAAGACAAACATGGGCCCTAAACAAAACTAATATGCTATTCAAAGTTTAGAGTTACTGCTTTTGTAACACCCCTATATTCCGTATACGTACACAGCATGCTTAAACAATCGTAATATACGTATACTGAATATAGAAAGGTCACAGTTTACAAATACACAAGGCACATCTTTAATAAAATCAAATAAAACAAATATAAAACGTATAATAGAATTTATAAGTCCCAATAGATAAAAACAAAACGTTTAATGACTCCGCAGCGGAAATTTTAGAAATATTTGCAATTTATATACATTAAGATCAAAGATTACAAAACATAAAATATATACATGATTGGCAGCTTGACTCTCTGATCTTTAAGCTCTAAAGCAACTCCTCAATGTCTAGACTCACTCAGTCTAGCTGAACTCTCGGGTTCTCCTTTGTCACCTGCGCGATGAATCACAATCGCGCTAAGCCAACGGCTTAGTAATACAAGCTATAGTATCATTAAGCTATGATGCAATGTCCATGTCATACAATCAAGTTTTATGCATTGTTCAAAAGAATATTACATTTCAAGTTATATCTTATTCATCATACAATAACCACATTGAAAACCAAGACAGACAGGGCCCACAACACACTAATATGTTATTCAAAGTTCAGAGTTACTGCTTTGGTCCATAATCACAATAATCAAGCCTGTAGGCAACAGATATTATATCTCTATCCATGGATAGTGTAACAGACCCAGTCTCTTGGACCATCAACTCGACTAATCGAGGAGATCCTCAACCCAGCTAGACTGTTACTTTAATTCACATTTCACATTTATCATTTCACATTTTTCAACTGGAATCGGCTTACGGGCCATCCCATTTCACCTATCCAGTGATTCATATTCACATTTTTCAACTAGAATCGGCTTACGGGCTATCCCATTTTGCCTATCTAGTGATTCATAGGCATGCCGCCAAATACAGAACTCTGAAAGTTGAATCAACATATTAGACATATAATTATTTTATTTTAAACTTTATTTCACAATCCACAATCCATTAGGCAATCATGCCTCAACAATCATTATCTCATAACTCATACTTTTCACATTTCCAATTCCATATCATTATAATCAACCACATTAGTTTCACATCTCATATTTCATCATTCAAGTGTATATATATATATATGTATGCATAACAATTCACAATATACACAACATAACATTTACAATCACATATGATAAGCCTCTAGATCATATAAATATATACATAAATGAAGAACTTGTACTTACCTTAACAACAATCCTCATAACTCTAAACACTTCTTCCTTTAAGAATCTAACACCTCTTGAATTAGGGTAATTCACTTTCTTCACAACCTATTCCAAAAGAATGAAGAAACCCTCATAAGATCATAAGGCTAAGAATCAATTAGGGCAAACCCTAAACTGGACACGCTCACCCACACGGGCGTGTTCCTGACCGTGCCCTAACTTCACAACACAGAAGCTATTACACGCTCATGACCACGGGCGTGTCACTGGGCGTGTAATACATACTGCCTCACACAAAAACATCGACACGTCCAACAACCTGAATGTGCTCCTGGCCGTGTAAATTATCCAAAATCACAGTAGCTAAGACACGCTCACTAACACGGGCGTGTTAATGGCCGTGTCACACCTACTGCCACACAGAACATACGACACGCCTAAGGACTCTGGACGTGCTCATGGGCGTGTCAGGCCAAAAACCCAGATTCCGGCAAAGACAACACCACAACCAACAAAACACTTCTATCCATCAACATCCACTTCAAATAACCTTAACAAAACATACCCAACAACCATCTCAAACTTACAACAACACCAAAACAAACCAAAACACACATCAAACACAAATCACAAACTTCATCAAAACTCTAAATACAACCACAACTCAATCTATACAAACCAACTTACTCTTTTCTTCAATCCAACCCCAAAATCCAAAACCACTTAAACCAAATACTGTTAAACCCAACACAATCAAACCAAACACATTCTCAAATACAACTTCAAACCACAAACCCACATAACTTCAAAAACAACACAAGAAATCAAGAGAGAACTTACCAAAGTTGATGAAATTCCTCAATCTTCAACTTGATCATTTCAAATCTCCTTAGATTTTGATCTTAGAACCATTAATCTCTCTCTTGTTCTCTTCTCTCTTGGTTGTCCGGCCAACAAAGAAAACAAAGAAGACAATGAAGAAAAAAGAAACAAAGTCAACTCTTAATCTCCACACAAAATTCCTTTAAACCTCCTCCAAGTATTTTAACTATTAAAATAATCCCATTTCTTCTCTTCCACTCATTATTTAATTTCCATTTCCTTTAATTTATTAATTACTTAAAAACACATAAATATCTTCTTCCACTAACCTTCTTTGACCATCACATTTTGACTTATGTATATGTTATATATATTCCATATATACAACATATACACTTCTATCTTAATTTCTTTTGTCTTTCAATTTAACTTATACACATAATCCAATTAAAACAATAATTATATCAAAACTTCTAGGGCACATTTCGAGATATTACAATTCTCCCAATCTAAAAAGAAATTTCGTTCTCGAAATTACCTGATATCAAGTCTGAAACAATTGAGGATACTGATCTCGCATTGCTTGCTCACTCTCCCAAGTTGCCTCTTCCTTTGTATGATTCTTCCAAAGAACCTTTATCAATGGCACTTTCTTATTTCTTAATTCTTTCACTTCTCGGGCCAAAATAGCAATGGGTTCTTCTTCAAATGTCAAATCCGGACTCACCTCGATAGATTCCACTGGTAAAACATGAGATGGGTCTGATCTGTATCTCCTCAACATAGAAACATGGAAGACATTATGGATCCTTTCCAACTCAGGTGGCAACGCAAGTCGATAAGAAACTGGTCCCACTCTTTCCAATATCTCATACGGTCCAATGAACCGAGGGCTCAACTTCCCTCTTCTACCAAATCTCAAGATCTTTTTCCAAGGAGACACTTTCAAAAATACTTTATTTCCCACATTATACTCAATGTCTCTCCTCTTCAAATCTGAATAAGATTTTTGCCGATCCGAAGCTGCTTTCAATTGATCTCGAATTATCTTTACTTTCTCTTCTGTTTCTTTAACCAAATCATGACCAATTAACTTACCTTTACCAGTTTCATTCCAACACAAAGGCGTCCTACACCTTCTCCCATACAATGCTTCAAATGGTGCCATACCAATACTAGATTGATGACCGTTGTTGTAGGCAAATTCCACAAGTGGCAAAAATCTGTCCCAACTTCTAGAGAAATCAATGACAGCTTCTTAACATATCCTCGATAATCTGTATCACTCTCTCTGACTGTCCATCTGTCTGCGGATGGAAAGAAGTACTAAAGTGTAATCGAGAACCCAAAGCACCATGCAAACTCTTCCAAAACCTCAAAGTGAATCTTGGATCTCGATCAGACACTAAAGAAATTGGGACTCCATGTAACTTCACAATCTCATGGATGTACAGTTCAGCCAACCTCTCAAGAGAATAATCCATCCGAACCGGAAGAAAATGAGCTGTCTTTGTCAATCTGTCAACAATCACCCAAATGGCATCATGTTTCTTCTGTGTCAATGGCAATCCAGACACAAAATCCATGGTGACTCTTTCCCACTTCCATTCAGGCACTGACAAAGGTTGAAGCAACCTTGTTGGAACTTGATGCTCAGCTTTAACCCTTTGACATGTAAGACATTTGGACACAAACTCCGCTATGTCTTTCTTCATACCAGTCCACCAATAGTACTGCTTCAGATCAAGATACATCTTCGTATTACCTGGATGCATAGAAAAAACTTATTGGTGTGCTTCTTCTAAAATAATCCTTCTTAAGTTAGCATCATCAGGAACACACAATCTATTCTTAAACCACAAGCTACCATCATTTCTCACAATAAAATCTTGGCTCTTTTCTATATGGCATTCAGAAACAATCTTTTGAATTTTCTCATCAACCAACTGAGCCTCTCTAATTTGATCCAACAACACTGGCCTCACATTCAACTGTGCCAACAATGCACCATCATCACAGGATACAAAGCTAATATGCAACGCTCTCAACTCAACAAGCAACAAGAGCGAATAAGCAGTTAAACCTGCTAAAGACTTCCGACTCAAGGCATCTGCAACAATATTTTCCTTACCAGGATGATAATCAATTAAGCAGTCGTAGTCTTTAATCAATTCTAACCATCGCCTCTGCCGAAGATTCAACTCTCTTTGAACCCCCAAATATTTCAAACTTTTATGATCAGTATAAATAAAACACTTTTCCCCATACAGATAATGTCGCCAAATCTTCAATGCAAACACAATGGCTGCTAATTCCAAATCATGGGTATGATAGTTAAGCTCATGCGGCTTCAACTGTCGAGAAGCATAAGCTATCACTTTACCCTCTTGCATCAACACACAACCCAACCCACTATGTGAAGCATCACTGTAGATCACATATGGTTTATCTTCCACGGGTAAAGTAAGAACTGGCGCTTGAGTCAACATTTCTTTTCAACTGCTCAAAACTAGATTGACACTGATCAGTCCATACAAATCCAATTCCCTTTCGAAGTAGTCTGGTAAGTGGAGTAGCTATTAGGGAAAAACCTTTTACAAACCGTCGGTAATAGCCTGCCAAACCGAGAAAACTTCTAACTTCAGTCACAGACTTTGGTGGACTCCAATTCAAAATAGCTTCAACTTTACTCGGATCAACTTTAATACCATCTACTGAAATTATATGACCGAGAAAAGCTACTTGATCAAGCCAGAACTCACATTTCGACAGCTTAGCATAAAATTGCTTCTCTCTCAAGATTTGCAACACAATCCGCAGATGCTTGATATGCTCCTCTTCATTCCGCGAATACACCAATATATCATCAATAAAAACTACCACAAACTGATCCAAATAGGGCCTAAACACCCTATTCATCAAATCCATAAAAGCAGCAGGTGCATTCGTCAATCCAAAAGGCATTACTAAAAACTCATAATGCCCATACCTTGTACGAAAAGCTGTCTTAGAAACATCTTCAGCTCTAACCCTCAACTGGTGGTACCCTGATCTCAAATCAATCTTGGAAAACACAGCTGCTCCCTTCAATTGATCAAAGAGATCATCAATTCTAGGCAAAGGATATTTATTCTTGATAGTTACTTTGTTCAATTGCCTATAATCAATACACAATCTCATAGTACCATCCTTCTTCTTAACAAACAAAACAGGAGCTCCCCATGGCGAAACACTAGGGCGAATGAATCCTTTATCCAACAACTCCTGCAACTGCACTTTCAACTCTCTCAATTCAGCAGGTGCCATTCTATAAGGAGTAATAGAGATAGGAGTGGTACCTGGCAACAAATCGATACCAAACTCCACCTCTCTCTCAGGAGGCAACCCTGGCAACCCCTCTGGAAAAACATCTGGAAACTCTGAAACTGTAGGAAGACTGTCAAGTGGAGAACCCTCCACTCTAGTATCCAAGACATGAGCAAGATAGGCATCACACCCTTTTCTAATCAACTTCCTAGCTGAAATAGCTGAAATCAACAAGGATGCAAGTTGCCTCTGCTCACTCGATACCATCACAATTCTATCATCACTAGTTCTCAATGTAACATTCTTCTTCTTACAATCTACTACAGCTCCATGTCTAGACAGCCAGTCCATGCCTAAAATTAAATCATACTCTTTAAATGGCATTTCAATCAAATCACCACGGAACTCCTCACCTTGCACCACAATTGCACAATCTCGGTGCACCTTACTTACAATAACACTATGACCTAAAGGATTTGTCACCAACACATCAAATCCTAAAGACTCAGAATGCAATTCAGACACAGGCAATACAGATGCACTAAGATATGAATGAGTAGATCCTGGATCAATCAAAGCAAGTACTGAAATGCCAAATAAAGAGAAAATACCAGCAATGACAGCTGAAGCATCTGGCTGCCTCTGCATCACATAAACTCTCTGGGAAGATCCTGCCTCATCCGGTCTACTGTCTCTAAATGAAGATCCTCCTCTCTGAATGAACTCAGATCTAACTCCTCGACCAAAACTTCTACCTCCTCTACCTCCTCTGCTAAAACTCTGCCGTAAAGCTGCAGAATCCACTGACCTCTGTTCCTGCATCTCAGGACACTCTTTAATAAAATGGTCAGGCGATCCACAACGAAAGCACACACCTAATCCACCAATCCTCCGACAAGCACCCACATGAATCTTACCACAAAGCTCACATACCGGTGGAGTGGATCTCTGAATCACTGGGGTTGGAGCACTCGCCACAGAAGCTGTAGGTCGCTGTCTCTGCCTCTGATGCTGTACTGACCTACCAGTTGGCCTCTGACTCCTCCCAACTCTGGAAACAAAACTGCCTCTACCTCTCTTCACAAATGAGGACCCTGCCTCAAACTGGGGTCTCTTAACCCTGGTCTCTTCCTCTGAAGCAGCTGCTGCAATACCCTAAGCTCTCTCCACACTCCTAGCTGCTGCAACAAGCTGGGGAAAATCTTGGTATCTAGAACCAGCCACATGACACATAAGAGAAGGCTTCAATCCCTCCTCAAACCTTCTACATCTGTCAATCTCATCAGATATAATACGTCCAGCATAATGGCTTAACCGGATGAACTCAACCTCGTACTCTGTCACTGTCCGATGATCTTGCCTCAAACTCAAAAACTCCATCTTCTTCGTATCTTTATACTCCCTCGGAGTATACTTCAACTCAAACTCTCTAAGAAAATCAGCATAAGACAAAGTAGGTGGATCGTCCATGGCATGAGGCACAGTCTTCCACCAATCATAGGCGTCCTTCTGCAACAATGACCTGGCATAATCAAATTTTTCCTCTGAAGTGGCTTGTAACTGGATAAATATCCTCTGTACTTTGTCTAGCCATTGCTCAGCCACTGCTGAATCGACAGTACCCAGAAAATCTTCTGCTCCAAACTTCCTCAACTTATCATACTGTCTCACTGGTACTTGAGGCTGAGGTGGTGGTTGCACTGGTGCTTGTCTCATCATTTCCATCATATGCCTGAACCAAGCTGGTGGAACCTCATCACCAACTGGTCTCCCTGACCCAGAAGCAGGTGCTTCACCGGCTCTATCAAGTCTAGCCTCATCTCTACCCTCATCTGGAGCTACACTCTCCGCACTTCCCTCAACAAACTGATGTGAATGAGGATCCATCACAACCTATATCTGCAATCATAGCAGAATACACCTTATTAAAGATCAGAGTCTGCCAATACCAAACATGTATTATATTCAAAATCTGACTTTTTAAAACCAAAAGATTCTTTTCCATATAGTTAACCTAGGTTGAGAATCTCAAACCTAGGCTCTGATACCAAAATAATTGTAACACCCCTATATTCCGTATACGTACACAGCATGCTTAAACGATCGTAATATACGTATACTGAATATAGAAAGGTCACAGTTTACAAATACACAAGGCACATCTTTAATAAAATCAAATAAAACAAATATAAAACGTATAATAGAATTTATAAGTCCCAATAGATAAAAACAAAACGTTTAATGACTCCGCAGCGGAAATTTTAGAAATATTTGCAATTTATATACATTAAGATCAAAGATTACAAAACATAAAATATATACATGATTGGCAGCTTGACTCTCTGATCTTTAAGCTCTAAAGCAACTCCTCAATGTCTAGACTCACTCAGTCTAGCTGAACTCTCGGGTTCTCCTCTGTCACCTGCGCGATGAATCACAATCGTGCTAAGCCAACGGCTTAGTAATACAAGCTATAGTATCATTAAGCTATGATGCAATGTCCATGTCATACAATAAAGTTTTATGCATTGTTCAAAAGAATATTACATTTCAAGTTATATCTTATTCATCATACAATAACCACATTGAAAACCAAGACAGACAGGGCCCACAACACACTAATATGTTATTCAAAGTTCAGAGTTACTGCTTTGGTCCATAATCACAATAATCAAGCCTGTAGGCAACAAATATCATATCTCTATCCATGGATAGTGTAACAGACCCAGTCTCTTGGACCATCAACTCGACTAATCGAGGAGATCCTCAACCCGGCTAGACTGTTACTTTAATTCACATTTCACATTTATCATTTCACATTTTTCAACTGGAATCGGCTTACGGGCCATCCCATTTCACCTATCCAGTGATTCATATTCACATTTTTCAACTAGAATCAGCTTACGGGCCATCCCATTTCGCCTATCTAGTGATTCATAGGCATGCCGCCAAATACAGAACTATGAAAGTTGAATCAACATTTTAGACATAATTATTTTATTTTAAACTTTATTTCACAATCCACAATCCATTAGGCAATCATGCCTCAACAATCATTATCTCATAACTCATACTTTTCACATTTCCAATTCCATATCATTATAATCAACCACATTAGTTTCACATCTCATATTTCATCATTCAAGTGTATATATATATATGTATGCATAGCAATTCACAATACACACAACATAACATTTACAATCACATATGATAAGCCTCTAGATCATATAAATATATGCATAAATGAAGAACTTGTACTTACCTTAACAACAATCCTCACAACTCTAAACACTTCTTCCTTTAAGAATCTAACACCTCTTGAATTAGGGTAATTCACTTTCTTCACAACCTATTCCAAAAGAATGAAGAAACCCTCATAAGATCATAAGGCTAAGAATCAATTAGGGCAAACCCTAAACTGGACACGCTCACCCACACGGGCGTGTTCCTGACCATGCCCTAACTTCACAACACAGAAGCTATTACACGCTCATGACCACGGGCGTGTCACTGGGCGTGTAATACATACTGCCTCACACAAAAACATCGACACGTCCAACAACCTGAACGTGCTCCTGGCCGTGTAAATTATCCAAAATCACAGTAGCTAAGACACGCTCACTAACACGGGCGTGTTAATGGCCATGTCACTCCTACTGCCACACAAAACATATGACACGCCTAAGGACTCTGGACGTGCTCATGGGCGTGTCAGGCCAAAAACCCAGATTCCGGCCAAGACAACACCACAACCAACAAAACACTTCTATCCATCAACATCCACTTCAAATAACCTTAACAAAACATACCCAACAACCATCTCAAACTTACAACAACACCAAAACAAACCAAAACACACATCAAATACAAATCACAAACTTCATCAAAACTCTAAATACAACCACAACTCAATCTATACAAACCAACTTACTCTTTTCTTCAATCCAACCCCAAAATCCAAAACCACTTAAACCAAATACTGTTAAACCCAACACAATCAAACCAAACACATTCTCAAATACAACTTCAAACCACAAACCCACATAACTTCAAAAACAACACAAGAAATCAAGAGAGAACTTACCAAAGTTGATGAAATTCCTCAATCTTCAACTTGATCATTTCAAATCTCCTTAGATTTTGATCTTAGAACCATTAATCTCTCTCTTGTTCTCTTCTCTCTTGGTTGTCCGGCCAACAAAGAAAACAAAGAAGACAATGAAGAAAAAAGAAACAAAGTCAACTCTTAATCTCCACACAAAATTCCTTTAAACCTCCTCCAAGTATTTTAACTATTAAAATAATCCCATTTCTTCTCTTCCACTCATTATTTAATTTCCATTTCCTTTAATTTATTAATTACTTAAAAACACATAAATATCTTCTTCCACTAACCTTCTTTGACCATCACATTTTGACTTATGTATATGTTATATATATTCCATATATACAACATATACACTTCTATCTTAATTTCTTTTCTCTTTCAATTTAACTTATACACATAATCCAATTAAAACAATAATTATATCAAAACTTCTACGGCACATTTCGGGATATTACAGCTTTGGTCCATAATGACACCATGTGTCTAGCCCCGTCGGCAATATATATCCTTGGATTGTAACAGACCCAGTCTCGTGGACCTCAACCCGGCTAGACCCTAGGGCCCCAGTTTCTTGGTCCTCAACCCGGCTAGACTGTTACAATTTTTGAGGCTTACGACCCAGTCTTTTCACCTCAAAAACATCATACTTCACATTTTTCAGCTGGACTCGGCTTACGACCCGGTCTTTTCACATCTCTAGCAATTCATAGGCATGCCGCCAAACCCAGAACTCTGAAAATTGAATAACATACTAGGCACACAATTAATTCATTTATCTCATTTCATTTCTCATAATCAAAATAGGCTCATTGCCTTATAATAATATCATCTTTTCTCATATCACCTATTTCCACATTTCTTTTCATATACAATACTTTACTCAATTGCATTGATACATCAATAAAATTCACATTATGCATATCACAACATATAACTCATTCATCACCAATGTATCAAGTAACTTAACACATTTTTCAACTAAATGTGTTAAGTCCCAATGTCATGTACAGGTATGCAATCATTCAAAGTTTGTACTTACCTCTTAAAGCAACAACACCACTCTATCAACTCCTCTTCCAAGATAACCCTCAACACTTGAATAAAGGTAGCTCAACTCTCTTCAAAACCTAATCCAAAGGTGATCATACACACTCACTTAGAAATACACAAGAAGAAAATAAGGAAGAGAACTATCTAGGGCAAACTCTACACTTGACACGCTCTACTACACGGGCGTGTCCTTGACCGTGCCCTAAACTCACAACACAGAAGCTTTGACACGCTTAGTGACATGGGCGTGTCATTGGCCTTATCAATCCTCCAACAACATAGTAGCTATGACACGCTCAGTGACATGGGCATGTCACTGGCCGTGTCAATCCTCCAACAACACAGTAGCTATGACACGCTCAGTGACATGGGCGTGTCACTGGCCGTGTCAATGCTACTACAACACAGAAGTTGTGACACGTTCAGTGACATGGGCATGTCACTGCTCGTGTCACCTACCCAAAAAATAGAACCAATGATACGCCCAAAGACATGGCCGTGCTCCTGGGCGTGTTAGGCCAAAAACCCTGAAATCGATACCAACAAAGCCACAACCAACACTCAACTTCCAAAAGCCAAATCAACCACACATAACTCAACCAAAACCATCAACAACTCAAAAATACTTTAGTAAAACTTTAAACAACTCAATCACAAACATCAAACACAAACACCACCATATAACACAACTCAAACTCACAACACCCACAACTCTTGTCTCTTCAATCCAAACCCAAAAATCAAAGTTACTAAGACAAAACACTTCAAACACACCAAAATAACCATAAACACATCTACAACAACCATCCAACAAACCCAAGAACATAAACTCAAAAGAAAACCAAGAAACAAGTTGGAAACTTACCAAAAGTGAAGAAAATCCTTAAAACTCCAACTTGATCTCTTGAAAACCTTCAATCTTTTGAGCTTGGAAGCAACAAAATCTCTTCTCCTTTGGTTGATAAGGGTGGCCGGCCAAAGAGAAGGAAAGAAGAAGATGAAGGTGAACGAGGAAGAAGAAAGAAAGAAAGAAAGAGGGAAAGAAAGAAAGTCAACACTCTTTAACTACTCTCTCCTCAAAACACTCACCACCATATATTTAAACAATAAAATATTCACCCACTAACATCATCATCCACTAACATAATTAAATCCATTTAATTAATCAAAATATCTCTTTTGACTTCTAAGACCCAATGACTTGTATATATATTATTTTTATCTCCATATACATAACATATACACTTTAAATTATTTAATCCAATACAACAAATAACACTCCCAAATTTTAGGGTATACTTTGGGATATTACAATTCTCTCCCTCTAAAAAGAAATTTCGTCCTCGAAATTACCTGTTCTCAAGTCTGGAATAATTGGTGATACTTATCTCGCATCGCTTGCTCACTCTCCCAAGTTGCCTCTTCCTTCGCATGATTCTTCCAAAGAACCTTTACAATTGGTACTTTCTTATGTCTCAACTCTTTCACTCCATGTGCTAAAATTACCACTGATTCTTCTTCAAATGTCAGATCCAGACTCACCTCAACGGATTCCACTGATAAAACATGAGATGGGTCTGACTTGTACCTACATAGCATAGAAACATGGAAGACATTGTGAATTTTATCCAACTCAGGAGGTAAAGCTAATCGATAAGCTAATGGTCCAACTCTCTCCAGTACCTCATAAGGTCCAATGAAACGAGGACTTAACTTCCCTTTGCGGCCAAATCTCAAAATTCTCTTCCAAGGAGACACTTTTAAAAATGCCTTATCTCCAACATCAAACTCTATGTCTCTCCTTTTCAAATCTGAATAGGACTTCTGCCGATCTGAGGCTGCTTTCAACCGATCCCAAATTATTTTCACTTTCTCTTCTGTCTCATTAATCAAATCAGGGCCAACCAATTTGCCTTCTCCAACTTCATTCCAACATAGAGGCGTCCTGCATCTTCTACCATACAATGCCTCATAAGGTGCCATTCTAATACTAGATTGATGACTGTTGTTGTAAGCAAATTCCATCAATGGCAAGAGTTTGTCCCAACTTCCAGAGAAATCAATGATACAGCTTCTCAACATGTCCTCTAAAATCTATATCACTCTCTCTGACTGCCCATCTGACTGCGGATGAAAAGCAGTGCTAAAGTACAATCAAGAACCCAAAGCAGCATGCAAACTCTTCCAAAACCTTGAAGTAAACCGAGGATCTCGATCAGACACTAAAGAAATTGGGACTCCATGCAATCTCACTATCTCATTGATATATAGCTCAACCAACTTCTCAAGAGAATAGTCCATCCGAACTGGAAGGAAATGAGCTGCCTTTGTCAACCGATCAACAATCACCCAAATTGCATCATGCTTCTTCTGAGTCAATTGCAAACCAGTCACAAAATCCATTGTTATACGCTCCCACTTCCATTCAGGCACTGATAAAGGTTGAAGCAACCCTGTTGGAACTTGGTGCTCGGCCTTCACTCTTTGACAAGTGAGACACTTGGATACAAACTCCGCTATATCCCTCTTCATACCTGACCACCAATAGTTTTGTTTTGAATCATGATACATCTTGGTACTCCCAGGGTGCATAGCAAAAGCCGACTGATGTGCTTCCTCTAAAATAATCTTTCTCAATCTTGCATCATTAGGAACACACAATCTATCTTTAAACCAAAGGCTGCCATCATCTCTCACAAGAAAATCTCGGCTCTCTCCTTTTTGGCATTCTGACACAACTTTCTGAATTTTCTCATCAGCTAATTGAGCTTCTTTAATCTGATCCAACAACACCGGTCTCAACTGTAATTGAGCCAACAACGCACCATCATCACATGATTTAAAACTAGCATGCAACGCTCTCAACTCAATAAGAAACGAGAGCGAATAAGCAGTCAAACCTGCCAAAGACTTCCGACTCAAGGCATCAGCAACAACATTCGCCTTACCAGGATGATAATCAATCAAACAGTCGTAGTCTTTGATCAATTCCAACCACCGTCTCTGCCAAAGATTCAGCTCTCTCTGAACACCCAAGTATTTCAAACTCTTATGATCCGTATAGATAAAACACTTCTCCCCATACAAATAGTGTCGCCAAATCTTCAAAGCAAAAACTATAGCTGCTAACTCCAAATCATGCATCGGGTAATTCAACTCATGCGGCTTCAACTGCCGAGAAGCATAAGCTATGACTCTACCCTCTTGCATCAAGACACATCCTAAACTATTATGTGAAGCATCACTGTAAATCACATATGGTTTATCTTCCACAGGCAAGGTAAGAACAGGAGATTGAGTCAACATCTCCTTCAACTACTCAAAGCTTGCTTGACACTGATCTGTCCACACAAAACTAACTCCTTTCCGAAGTAATCTGGTGAGTGGAGTAGCTATCAAAGAAAAATCCTTCATAAATCGTCAATAATAGCCTGCCAAACCCAGAAAACTTCTAACTTCAGTCACTGACTTCGGTGGACTCCAATTCAAAATGGCCTCAACTTTACTCTGATCAACTCTAATACCATATGCTGAAACTACATGACTGAGAAAAGTCACTTGATCAAGCCAAAACTCACACTTCAACAGCTTAGCATACAACTGCTTCTCTCTCAAGGTCTGCAATACAATATGCAAGTGCTTATCATGCTCCTCCTTATTATGCGGATAAACCAAAATATCATCAATAAAGACCACCACAAACTATCCAGATAGGGTCTAAACACCCTATTCATCAAATCCATAAAAGCTGCAGGTGCATTCGTCAATCCAAAAGGCATTACCAAAAACTCATAATGCCGATACCTTGTGCGAAAAGCTGTCTTAGGAACATCTTCCTCTCTGATTCTCAACTGATGGTACCCTAATCTCAAATCAATCTTGGAGAAAAATGCTGCTCCCTTCAACTAATCAAAGAGATCATCTATTCTAGGTAAAGGATACTTATTCTTGATGGTCACTTTATTCAACTGCCTATAATCAATGCACAATCTCAAAGTACCATCCTTTTTCTTCACAAACAAGACAGGAGTTCCCCAAGGATAAACATTAGGGCGAATAAACCCTTTATCTAACAACTCCTATAACTGCACCTTCAACTCTCTCAACTCAGCAGGTGCCATTCGATAGGGAGTAATAGAGATGGGAGTGGTACCAGGCAACAAATAGATACCAAACTCAACCTCTCTCTCAGGGGGTAACTCTAGCAACTCCTCAGGAAATACATCTGGGAATTCAGCAACAGTGGGTATACTATCAAGTTTAGAACCCACTATTCTGGTATCTACAACATGAGCAAGATAAGCATCACACCCTTTCTGAATCATCCTCCTAGTTGTAACAGCTGAAACAAACATGGATGCAAGTTGTCTCTGCTCACTAGATACCATCACATCTCTACCATCACCGGTTCTCAGGGTAACACACTTCTTCTGACAATATACTATAGCTCCATGCTTAGACAATCAATCCATGCCTAAAATTAAATCATACTCCTTAAAAGGCATTTCAATCAAATCACCAAGAAACTCCTCATCCTGAACATCAACTGAACTATCTCGGTGCACCTTACTCACCACAACACTATGCCCTAAAGGATTTGTCACCAAGACACAAAATCCTAGGGACTCAGAATACAATATAGACACAGGCAAGATGGATGCACTTATATATGAATGAGTAGATCTTGGATCAATCAAAGCAAGAACTGAAATGCCAAATAAAGAAAATGCACTCGCAATGACAGCTGAAGCATCCGGCTACCTCTACATCACATACACTCGCTGAGAAGGCCCAGCCTCATCTGGCCTACTACCTCCGGATGTAGAGCCCCCTCTCTGACTGAACCCAAGTCTACCACCTCTACTAAAACCTCTGCTAGTACGACCTCCTCTCAAACTAGGTCAAAAAACTGCAGAATCTGCCTGTCTATCCTCATGTAGCTCGGGACAATCTCTAATGAAATAGTCTGGCGACCCGCATCTGAAACATACCCCCGAAGTACTCCTCCACCTTCATTCACCTCCGTGTGCTCTACCACAATGAACACAAACAAGTGGAACAGATCTCTGAGCCACTGGGGTCGGTGCACTAGCCATAGAAACTGTAGGTCTCAATCTCTGCCTCTGTTGTGGTACTGACCTAACAGGCTACCTCTGGCCCCTACTAAACCTCTGAAAATGACCTCCCTGACCTCTCTTTGCAGATGAAGACCCTACCTCAAACTGGGGTCTCCTAACTCGGGTCTCCTCTTCAGTAGCAGCTGCTGCAATAGCCTGTGCTCTCTCAACACTTCTGGCTGCTGCAACAAGCTGGGAAAGATCCTGATACCGGGTACCAGTAACAATACACATAATAGAGGGCCTCAACCCCTCCTTAAATCTCCTGCACCGATCTATCTCATCTGAAATAATCCCACCGGCATAGTGACTCAACCGGATGAACTCTATCTCATACTCTATCACCGTCCGGTTATCCTGCCTCAGATTTAGAAACTCCATCTTCTTAGCATCCTTATACTCCCTCAGAGTATACTTATGTTCAAACTCCCACAGAAAATCACCATAAGACAAAGTCGGTGGATCATCCATGGCATGGGGAACCGTCTTCCACCAATCATAAGTATCTCTCTGCAGAAGAGATCTAGCATAATCAAACTTCTCTTCAAGAGTGGCTTGCAACTGGATAAATACCCTCTGAACTCTATCCAACCACTCCTCAATTACAGCAGGATTTGTAGTACCAAAGAAGTCCTCAGCTCCGAATTTTCTTAATTTATCATTCTGCCTCACCGGTACTTGTGGCTGTGGTGGCGGTGGCGGCTGCTGCACTGGAGCCTGCCTCAACAAATCTACTACATTTCGTAACCAAACTGGCGGCATCTCATCAGCAGCTGGTCTCTCTGGCACAGGAGCAGGTGCCACTCCAGCTATCTCAACCCTAGCTCCATCTCTACCTTCAACAGGAGCTACACTCTCAGTACTACCTTCTATAGACTGACGTGACTGAGACGCCATCACTACCTATATCTGCAAACACAGCAGAATATACCTCATCAAATATCAGAGACTACCAATACCAAAACATGTATCTTATTTAAAAACCAACTTTTAGAATCAAAATGTTCTTTTTCTTACAATTTACCTAGGTTGAGAATCTCAAATCTAGGCTCTGGTACCAAAACAGATGTAACACCCCCACATCTAATATACGCACACCGCATACGCCCACACAACAAGCGATATACGCATACCGAATAAAGGGTTGCTACGGTTCATTTCTAAACAACCCAAAAACTTTAGTCTTTAACATATAAGCATCATAAGTCAGTCCGAATAAACTTAAAACATTCAACCTATATTATAAATAGTAATACATAAAATATTTCTTCGTTAAAATACATATATATATATATCATTAGTACCTAAAAGTTTATCTAAAACAGTTTGTTCAAAATATTTGTTAGTTAAGCAGCGAAAAATACATATGTTTACATCAAAATCAATAAGTACAAAAATATAAATTTATACATGCTGGCAGTTCTTCTCTGATCGTGATGTCCACAACTCAACACTGCTCTCATAACTCAAGCCTAGACTCTACTCAGTCTAGATGAGCCCTCCGGCACAACCGGATCTACTCTGTCACCTGTGCGATGAACCACAATCGCGCTGAGCAGAAAGCTTAGTGGTACAAACTTTGATTCAATATAAATCAATGCGATGCTCATACACAATACATATGAATATGTCAACTCATTACATTATACATTTCAATATATTAATCATTTGCATCACATTTCATAATTCACATTAAAATAAAGACAAACATGGGCCCAAAACGAAACTAATATGCTATTCAAAGTTCAGAGTTACTGCTTTGGTCCATAATGACACCATGTGTCTAGCCCCGTAGGCAATATATATCCATGGATTGTAACAGACCCAGTCTCTTGGAACTCAACCTGGCTAGACCCTAGGGCCCCAGTTTCTTGGTCCTCAACCCGGCTAGACTATTACAGTTTTTGAGGCCTACGACCCAGTCTTTTCACCTCAAAAACATCATATTTCACATTTTTCAGCTGGACTCGGCTTACGACCCGGTCTTTTCACCTGTCCAGCAATTCATAGGCATGCCGCCAAACCCAAAACTCTGAAAATTGAATAACATACTAGGCACACAATTAATTCATTTATCTCATTTCATTTCTCATAATCAAAATAGGCTCATTGCCTTATAATAATATCATCTTTTCTCATATCACCTATTTCCACATTTCTTTTCATATACAATACTTTACTCTATTGCATTGATACATCAATAAAATTCACATTATGCATATCACAACATATAACTCATTCATCACCAATGTATCAAGTAACTTAACACATTTTTCAACTAAATGTGTTATGTCCCAATGTCATGTACAGGTATGCAATCATTCAAAGTTTGTACTTACCTCTTAAAGCAACAACACCACTCTATCAACTCCTCTTCCAAGATAACTCTCAACACTTGAATAAAGGTAGCTCAACTCTCTTCAAAACCTAATCCAAAGGTGATCATACACACTCACTTAGAAATACACAAGAAGAAAATAAGGAAGAGAACTATCTAGGGCAAACTCTATACTTGACACGCTCTACTACACGGGCGTGTCCTTGACTGTGCCCTAAACTCACAACACAGAAGCTTTGACACGCTCAGTGACATGGGCGTGTCACTGGCCGTGTCAATCCTCCAACAACACAGTAGCTATGACACACTCAGTGACATGGGCGTATCACTGGCCGTGTCAATCCTCCAACAACACAGTAGCTATGACACGCTCAGTGACATGGGCGTGTCACTGGCCATGTCAATTCTACTACAACACAGAAGTTGTGACACGCACAGTGACATGGGTGTGTCACTGCTCATGTCACCAACCCAGAAAATAGAACCAACGACACGCCCAAAGACATGGTCGTGCTCCTGGGCGTGTCAGGCCAAAAACCCTGAAATCGACACCAACAAAACCACAACCAACACTCATCTTCCAAAAGTCAAATCAACCACACATAACTCAACCAAAACCATCAACAACTCAAAAATACTTGAGTAAACCTTAAAACAACTCAATCACAAACATCAAACACAAACACCACCATATAACACAACTCAAACTCACAACACCCAAAACTCTTGTCTCTTCAATCTAAACCCAAAAATCAAAGTTACTAAGACAAAACACTTCAAACACACCAAAATAACCATAAACACTTCTACAACAACCATCCAACAAACCCAAGAACATAAACTCAAAAGAAAACCAAGAAACAAGTTGGAAACTTACCAAAAGTGAAGAAAATCCTTAAAACTCCAACTTGATCTCTTGAAAATTTTCAATCTTTTGAGCTTGGAAGCAACAAAATCTCTTCTCCTTTGGTTTATAAGGGTGGCCGGCCAAAGAGAAGGAAAGAAGAAGATGAAGGTGAACGAGGAAGAAGAAAGAAAGAAAGAAAGAAGGAAGGAAAGAAAGTCAACACTCTTCAACTACTCTCTCCTCAAAACACTCTCCACCATACATTTAAACAATAAAACATTCACCCACTAACATCATCATCCACTAACATAATTAAATCCATTTAATTAATTAAAATATCTCTTTTGACTTCTAAGACCCAATGACTTATATATATATATATATTTTATCTCCATATACATAACATATACACTTTAAATTATTTAATCCAATACAACAATTAACACTCCAAAATTTTAGGGTATACTTTGGGATATTACAGTACTGCTATAACCGGCCTTCGATATGATGGTGTTCCGGTTCCTCTGACCAATGATATTTTAACATTTGAAGAAATTCAGGAGTTAATTGGCATGGAACCATCATATAAAGGGTCTTTTAAGATAAAAATTGAATCGATTCGTAGCTATTGGATGAACTACGAAGGACGGGTTCAGAGAGACACGTCCCAACAGTATGCTCGAGGATTTTTGTTATATTTGCTTGGGTCGACCATCTTAGGCAGCACTGAATCCTCCATCCACTTGTCAGTGTTGAAGGCCCTTTCTTATTTTAGGACGGTACCATCTTCTGGCTGGGGGTAAAGCTGGTCTCACCTTCTTTACCATGGTCTTGATAAACTTTGCCGAAATAAGAAGTCTTTTGGCGGCTTGATGGCGGCTGTCGAGGTATTCTTCTTCCACCAATGTCATTTCCACTCTTTTCTTGCATGAATGTGATCTTTATTATTATTGCAGGCATGGGCATATGAACACAACCTCGTGAGGGTACCTGGTATTTTTTGAGAGAGAGTTGGGTATCTGAGATTAAATTTTTGGCTGTCAAATCGCATGGACGTTCCCGACTCTCATCATGTGCATACTCACCACTTTGTGTTGAGTCGCTTAACCTGGGACCAAGTAAAATAACATTAGTATACTTTAAATTTTATTTGAAAGTTTACTTATCTTATATTATTTTGCAGATGAATTTGGCCTGGTGGAACCTAGGAGAGCGGACAAACTAGTCTCCCTTCATGAAGGCTGCGCTATCTTTCCAATATTCTCGCCGAGTCATCACTAGTCCAATGTCTAGTGGCTGGTTTCTCGGAGAGAGAGTTTATGAGTGGTTTCTTGGTCTAGAGCAGTAGAGGATTCTGATGCCTTGCCAGGAATATTCTTTAAATATTATGTCAATGCCGGAGGATGCATGGTGGTCGGCTCGGTATGGTTATGGTGTTGAAGCATTTCTCTATCCGTCGATTGTATCTTATGCCCATTTTATTCAAAGAAGGCTCTTGAACTTTGATGTATCTCCTATTGGTATATAGGAGATTCCTGAAGAAAATGAGGGTAGAGATGGAGAGGACCATCATGGAGAGGCAGGAGAGTTCGTTCCACATCTTGGGACAAGTACTTCTCGGGTAAAATTTTACCATTCTTCCTTTGTAACTGCTTCTTTCTTTCTGTTAGACAAATGATCTCAATTTTGATCCTTGACAACTCAAATTGAATGATCCATTTAACATGTGTTTGGAGAATCTTGTTGCAGGCTTAGGTTACTTCAAATAAAGCTGAACAGAACACTTCTAGCGGTCGTACCAAACCTGAATATGACCGCACTATTCAATTAAAGGATGAAACCTTATCACAGTAGGTTTCACGGTCAGAAACCCGACCTCAGTCACGACCGGACTTAATGAAGAGCGACCGTCCCAAGTTATGGACGACCGCTACTCAAGCAACTCAAATCATTCTAATCACAGTAAGGTTCGCGGTGACAAGAACGGCGAATGACACGGCCTCGCTTACCACTTTAGCGACCGCATGTTCATATTCGCGACCGCTCTGCCAATACAGGAGAAAATTGCTTGAAGAGACAGTAGTGTTCACGTCCTCAGGTGCGTCCAGAAGTTCGACGCGAGTATCTCACTTTGACCGCGAGATGTCACCTAGGGCGACCGCGACTTTCAAATTTTGGCAGACATCTCTTCTGCCCTATCAGAGAATGACACGTGATATAACCATTATAAACCCACTTCAACATTCAAAAAGGGCGACCGCACCCTTGTGATGCGCGACCGTCCCGACAAACACAGCATGGGCAAGATTCCTGCTGCAGAGCACTCAAATTCGACCGTTGAAGCTTTTTTAAATTCAGCGACCGTGCCTTGTTCAAGGACGACCGAGTGTGACAGTGGCGTGACCATCCTTATATGAAGGACGATCGCGAAATGCTTCGGATAGTTTAATAAAGAAGGTCTAAACTACCGAGACTTTATTCTTACTATCAATAACGGCTAGTAAGACCACATTGGCTATAAATACAGTGCTTCTATAAGAAAAGAAAAGAATATAGAGAAGTAAGAAAAAAGAATTTCATAGCCAAGCAACAACTTTTCTTTTACTTAAACTTACATTTGAATTGTAATGAATGTTAGGTGTAAGCATTGAAAACACCATTGTATAAGTTTGAGTGTGAGCTTGGAAAAACACTTGGGTTGTGAGAGTAAGCCTTGTAAAACTCTTGTTTGGGTTGTGAGAGTGAGCCTTAAAAACTCCTTTAAAGGTTTTTGAGTGTAAGCCTTAGAAAAACTCTTGTGAAGTTAGGTGTGAACTTGTGAAAACACCAAAGTTGGAAGTGAGTTTGTAAAAACTTCAAAGATTAGTGGAACCTTAACAAGTTGTTAAGGAAGTGGATGTAGGATTGAAGTAAAATCCGAACCACTATAAATCTTGTGTGTTCTTTCTTTCTTTCATTACTCAACCAACTCTCTATTCCGCATTTCTAGTTTGTTGAGTTTTTTTAATTGTCATAGTTTCTTGAGGAAACCAATTCACCCCCCCCTGTAATATCCTCATTTATGCCCTAGAAGTTTTGAGTATGTTGTTGTTATTGTGGTTGTTGATATATATATTGGGAAGTGAATGTTTGTGCATATATGTGTTAAATTGTAAGAGAAAAGAAATGGGAAGAGAATGTATATGTATATGTGTTTTGGAGAAGAAATTTAGGGTTTAGAGACAAATGTATATGTTGTTTATATGATGATATAATTAACATATACATTGGTCAAATGATGAGTCAAGGTGATGGTTAAGTGGAAGAAGATATTTTTGGTTGTTAATGAAATTACTATAAAGGGCTTATATGAGACAAAGAGTTAGTTATATGGTTAAGGGTGTTTTGGTAATTTTCCTTGTAAGATGCATGGTGGAGATTAAAAGAAGAAAAGGTGTTTGACTTGTGCATTTTCTTCTTTCTTTCTTGAAGTGGCCGGATTCTCCATAGACAAAGAGAGAAAGAGAGGTGATCTTGAGGTTTGAAGCATTTTGAAGAAAGAAACAAGGGTTTTGGTTAAAGATTTGTAGATTTCTTCATTTGAGGTAAGATCTTTTCTTTAATTTCTTCAATTCTTTTGAAGTGGTGTGAGAAAGGAATTAGGGTTTGTTGGTTTGATGATGAGAAGTTGAGTTGGTGAAGGTGTTGGAAGTGATTGTGTTGAGTAAGAGTTGTGTTTAGTGAAATTGTTTCTGTTTTACAATTAGTAAAGGCTGTGATTTGTATGATTTTTAATTAATTATAGAAAAATGTTCTTGAAGTGAATTTTTGATATGTTGTGCCTCTATGAGTGTAGAATGACTGAAAAATATGTTGATTCGATTTTGGAATGGTTATGAGTTTAGAAAGATTATTTTCATTAGACCTGTTCCAGCAGGTACCTTAACTGGGACAGCTATATTTCGTGATTTTTAATAAAATGTAGAAAAATCATATCCAATCGAATTTTGGATATGTTGTTGCTTAGTGAGTCTAGTATTTGAGAAAAATAATTTGGAACCACGTTGATTGAATTTGATTTATGGAATTCACAAAGTTCAGAACTGCTGCCAGGATGCAGGGCAATTGGGGCAGTCTGGTTAGGTGAACTATTTGACCAAGATTTTGTGTTCAGTTTGATCTGAAATTTTAAAGGGATGATTTTAAGATAAAAACTAAATTCTGTAAAAATTTTAGAATTTTTAGTCAAGTAGATTATTTTATACAATTTTTCAAAATAAGGATAAAATGGAGTTTAAAACCAGAATGTACTATTTATGGTTAGGGTTTTAATTCTTTGTTCTTTTTGCATTGCTTTGGTTTTCCAAAGGTAGGTTGGTCCTTAAACCTAACCCTAAACACTTTAAACACACTTGAATCAATGAATGTTATAATCAATTGTTCTTTGCCCTAATTGCATTGTTGAGATTGAACAATGTTATGTTGTGCATTGTGAATGGTAATGTGTTTCATGAGTAATGTGGTATGAAATGTTGATATTTATGAATGATGCTATGTGAGATATAATGTGATCATGGATGAGATATATATATATATATACTTGAATAATGAGATGTTATATTGTGGAATGAAATGTGAAGCCATTGTTATTGGCTAAGATGATGTAATTGAAAGAAAGAAGGCATGTTTGCCTAAATGTGATGAGAATTGAGAATGGAAATGAATTGTTTGTTTAATATGTTATTCAGTTTCAGAGTTCTGGATTTGGGTGGCATGCCTAAGAAATGATGACAGGTAACAGTCTTGCCGGGTTGAGGACCTCCTCATAGGTGTTGAGTTGATGGTCCAAGAGACTGGGTCTGTTACACTATGAGATATATGATTTGTAACAGTCTTGCCGGGTTGAGGATCTCCTCATATGTGTTGAGTTGATGATCCAAGAGACTGGGTCTGTTACACTTGCCTACGGGCGTGATTATTGTGACTATGAACCAAAGCAGTAACTCTGAACTCTGAATATCGTATTAAATACTTGTTGGGCCCATAGGTGTCAGGGTTATATGAATGTCCTAAATAATGTTATGAGTTAATGAAATGAGATGTTGGTTATTGAGTATGATTGATTAATGTTGAATGTGGAAAGATGTTGAAATGTGGTATGCTCATATGACTATGATTTGTGAAATGCATAATTATGTGGTTAACTTTATATTTATGATATTGATCTTATCAATAACATATGTGGCATTGCATTACATTAAAGCATACCATTAGCATGTTTTATCTTACTAAGCCGTTGGCTTAGCGCGAATGTGATTCTTCGCGCAGGTGACAAGGAAGAACCAGAGAGTTCCTCTAGGCCGAGTCGAGCCTAGATTTTGAAGATTGAATAGTGGGCTTTAAGATCGAAGATTGACTGCCAAACATGTATAAATTTTATGTGTTGTAAAACTTGAGTTTTGATGTATATGAATTTGTAAATATTGTTACTTTCCGTTGCATAGTGAACAAAGATTTTATCTGCTGTATTTCATAATAAACCTTTACTTTATTTTGTACTAGAAGTGTAAATCCTTTTTGCAGGTTGTAGTTGAGGTTATAAGGGGGATTTATTGGAAGTGTACTGAGAATGATTTTGTTTGCATTGGTTTGTGTAAAAATGTTTTCAAAAATTAGAAAAAAAAAAACCAGTTTTGTCGACACTTGGGATTGAATTTTTAGGCAAAACTATGGCAAAATTTCTATAAAAATCGGAACAAAAATTTGACTAAGTAAAAGTGGTAGCAACATTAGGATAGGGTGGCGCCTCTACTCAGCTTACACACGTAGGTCGGGAAGGGGTGTTACAATTTTTGGTATCAGAGCCTAGGTTTGAGATTCTCAACCTAGATCAATTGTAAGAAAAAGAATATTTTGATTTTTAAAGTGGGTTTTTGAGTAAAATACATGTTTTGGTATGGCAGTCTTTGATCTTTAATGAGGAATATTCTGCTGTGTTTGCAGATATAGGTAGAGATGGCATCTCATTCACGACAATCTGTTGAGGGTAGTGCCGAGAGTATTGCTCCTGCTGAGGGAGCTAGGGTTGATAGTGTTGAGGAGGCACCTGCTTCGGTGTCGGGTAGACCAGCTGGGGAGGAGGTTTCGCCAGCCTGGTTTAGGCCTATGTTGGAAGCTATGAGACAAGCACCTGTGCAACCACAGCCACCGCCACCACCCCCTCAGCCTTCAGTACCAGTAAGGCACTATGATAAGCTAAGGAAATATGGAGCAGAGGATTTCTTTGGTACAGTTGATCCGGCTGTAGCAGAACAGTGGCTTGATAGAGTTCAGAGGGTATTTGTGCAGTTGCAAGCCACTTCAGAGGAGAAGTTTGACTATGCAAGATCTTTGCTACAGAAGGATGCCTACGACTGGTGGAAGACAGTGCCCCATTCTATGGATGATCCACCAACCTTGTCTTATGCGGATTTTCTGAGAGAATTTGAGTTGAAGTATACTCCTAGGGAGTATAAAGATGGGAAGAAAAGAGAGTTTCTAGATTTGAAGCAAGATCATCGGACCGTAACTGAGTATGAAGTTGAGTTTATTCGACTGAGTCAGTATGCTGGGGGTATCATTACTGATGAGATTGATAGATGTCGGCGATTTGAGGAGGGATTGAGGCCCTCGATCATGTGCTTAGTGGCTGGATCCAGATATCAGGATTTCTCACAGCTTGTGGCAGCAGCTCGAAGTGTAGAGCGAGCTCAAGTTATTGCAGCTGCTTCAGAGGAAGAGGTTAGGGTTAGAAGGCCCCAGTTCGAGGCAGGGTCTTCTTCTGCGAAGAGGGGTAGAGGAAGTTTTGTTCCTCGGAGTAGTAGGAGCCAGAGACCAGTGGGTAGGTCAGTGCAGTTCCAGAGGCAGAGATTTAGACCTGCAGCTTCAGTAGCGAGTGCTCCTACTCCTGGAGTTCAGAGATCCACCTTACCTGTGTGTAACCAGTGTGGTGGAAGACATGGGGGCGTTTGTTGGAGGCATAGTAGATCAGGGGTATGCTTCAGGTGTGGATCACCTGACCACTTTGTGAGAGACTGTCCTGAGAGGCAGGATCAGATGCCAGTTGATTCTGCTGCTTCTCGAGCTAGTGTGAGGGGAGGCAGAGGAGGCAGAGGTGCCAGCCGGGGAGGTAGACCAGGATTCAGTTCTAGAAGAGGTACTACATCCAGGGAGGGTAGACCAGAGGAGGTTGGATCTTCCCAGAGGATGTATGTTATGCAGAGACAGCCAGATACATCGGCAGTCATAGCTGGTACTTTTTCTTTATTTAATACTCCAGTACTTGCTTTGATTGATCCGGGTTCCACACATTCATATATTAGTGCATCTGTTTTGCCTGTATCTGATTTGCATGCTGAGTCCCTAGGATTTGATGTGTTGGTAACAAATCCGTTAGGGCATAGTGTGGTTGTGAGTAAGGTGCATAGAGATAGTGCAGTAGTGGTGCAGGGTGAGGAGTTCCTTGGGGATTTGATTGAGATGCCATTTAAGGAATATGACGTGATCTTAGGTATGGATTGGCTATCTCGACATGAAGCTGTGGTGGATTGTAAAAAGAAAATTGTTTCTTTGAGAACGGGTGATGGTAGAGAGGTGATAGTATCTAATGAGCAGGAACAGCTAGCCTCCTTATTTGTTTCAGCTGTTGCAGCCAGGAGGTTGATTAGAAAGGGGTGTGAAGCCTATCTTGCTCATGTGGTGGATACTAGAGTGAAGGGTTCCCCTATTGATAGCATTGCCACAGTTGCTGAGTTCCCGGATGTGTTTCCAGAGGAGTTGCCAGGGTTGCCTCCTGAGAGAGAGGTGGAGTTCGGTATTGAATTGTTGCCTGGTACCACTCCTATCTCTATTACTCCTTATAGAATGGCACCAGCAGAATTGAGGGAGTTGAAAGTGCAATTACAGGAGTTGTTGGACAAAGGATTCATTCGCCCCAGTGTTTCTCCTTGGGGAGCTCCTGTGCTATTTGTGAAGAAGAAAGATGGTACTATGAGGTTGTGTATCGATTATAGGCAATTGAACAAGGTGACTATTAAAAATAAATATCCTTTGCCTAGAATCGATGATCTCTTTGATCAGTTGAAGGGAGCGTCAGTGTTCTCCAAAATTGATTTGAGATCTGGGTACCATCAGCTGAGGGTAAGAAGTGAAGATGTTCCTAAGACTGCTTTTCGGACCAGGTATGGGCATTATGAGTTTTTAGTTATGCCTTTTGGTCTAACGAATGCACCTGCAGCTTTTATGGATTTGATGAATAGGGTGTTTAGGCCCTATTTGGATCAGTTTGTAGTGGTCTTCATTGATGATATACTGGTGTATTCGCGGAATGAAGAGGAGCATGATATGCATCTGCGGATTGTGTTGCAGATTTTGAGAGAGAATCAGTTATTTGCCAAATTGTCGAAGTGTGAGTTCTGGTTGGATCAAGTTGCTTTTCTCGGACATATTGTTTCTGTAGAAGGCATCAGAGTTGATCCGAGCAAAGTTGAAGCCATTTTAAATTGGAGTCCACCCAAGTCTGTGACAGAGATTAGAAGTTTTCTGGGTTTGGCAGGCTATTACCGACGGTTTGTGAAAGGGTTTTCTTTGATAGCTACTCCACTCACCAGATTACTTCGAAAGGGAGTGAGATTTGTGTGGACAGATCAGTGTCAGGCTAGTTTTGAGCAGTTGAGAGAGTTGTTGACTCAAGCGCCTGTTCTTACTTTACCTGTTGAAGGCAAACCATATGTGATCTACAGTGATGCTTCACATAGAGGTTTGGGGTGTGTATTGATGCAGGAAGGGAAAGTTATAGCTTATGCATCTCGACAGTTGAAACCGCATGAGCTTAACTATCCGACCCATGATTTAGAATTGGCTGCCATTGTGTTTGCATTAAAGATTTGGCGCCACTATCTGTTTGGGGAGAAATGTTTCATCTACACTGATCACAAGAGTTTGAAGTATTTGGGTGTCCAGAAAGAACTCAATCTTCGTCAGAGGAGATGGTTAGAATTGATTAAAGACTACGACTGCTTGATTGACTATCATCCAGGTAAAGCAAATGTTGTTGCTGATGCCTTGAGTCGGAAGTCTTTAGCTGGTTTAACTGTTTACTCGCTCTCGTTGCTTGTTGAGTTGAGAGCATTGCATGCCAGTTTTGTACCTTGTGTTGATGGTGCATTATTGGCACAGTTGCAATTAAAGCCGATTTTGTTAGATCAGATCAAAGAAGCTCAGTTGGCCGATAAGAAGATTCAGAAGATTTTTTCAGATTGCAAGAATGGGAAGACTAGAGATTTTGTTGTGAAAGATGATGGGAGTCTCTGGTTTAAGAACCGATTGTGTGTACCCGATGATGCTGATTTGAAAAGAGTCATTTTAGAAGAAGCTCATCAGTCAATGTTTGCTATGCATCCGGGTAATACGAAGATGTATCATGATTTGAGACAGCATTATTGGTGGATTGGTTTGAAGAGAGACATTGCTGAGTTTGTATCGAAATGTCTCACTTGTCAGAAGGTTAAAGCAGAGCATCAAGTTCCAACCGGGTTGCTTCAACCATTGTCAGTGCCAGAATGGAAGTGGGAAAGAGTGACAATGGATTTTGTGTCTGGTTTGCCATTGACACAAAAGAAGCATGATGCTATATGGGTGATTGTGGATAGATTGACTAAGACAGCTCATTTCCTTCCGGTTCGAATGGATTACTCTTTGGAGAGATTGGCTGAGCTGTATATCCATGAGATTGTGAAACTGCATGGTGTTCCAACTTCTTTAGTGTCTGATCGAGATCCCAGGTTTACTTCCAGATTTTGGAAGAGTTTGCATAGTGCTTTAGGTTCTCGACTGCACTTCAGCACTGCTTTTCATCCACAGACGGATGGACAGTCAGAGAGGGTGATACAGATTATTGAGGACATGTTGAGAAGCTGTGTCATCGATTTCTCTGGAAGTTGGGATAGGTTTTTACCTCTTGTGGAGTTTGCTTACAACAACAGTCACCAATCCAGCATTGGTATGGCACCGTTTGAAGCATTGTATGGCAGACGGTGTAGGACACCTCTTTGTTGGAATGAGCTTGGAGATAATAAGTTGGTTGGTCCTGATTTGATTCAAGAAACTGAAGATAAAGTAAAGTTGATTCGAGGCAGGTTAAAAGCAGCTTCAGACCGACAGAAGTCTTATGCAGATCTAAAAAGGAGAGATATAGAGTTTGATGTTGGAGATAAGGTATTTCTGAAAGTGTCTCCTTGGAAGAAAATTTTGAGGTTCGGTCGGAAAGGAAAATTGAGTCCTCGTTTCATTGGGCCGTATGAAGTGTTAGAAAGAGTTGGGCCAGTGGCGTATCGACTTGCTTTGCCACCTGAGTTGGATCGTATTCATAATGTATTCCATGTTTCTATGTTGAGGAGATATAGGTCGGATCCATCTCATGTGTTGCCATTTGAGTCTATTGAAGTGAGCCCAGATTTGACATTTGAAGAGGAACCAGTTGCTATCTTGGCACGAGAAGTGAAAGAGTTAAGGAACAAGAGAGTGCCATTGGTGAAGATTCTTTGGAAGAATCATGCAAAAGAAGAAGCGACTTGGGAAAGTGAGCATACCATGCGAGAGCAGTATCCGCAATTGTTTCAGCTTTGATATCAGGTAATTTCGAGGACGAAATTTTCTTTTTAGAGGGGGAGAATTGTAATATCCTCATTTATGCCCTAGAAGTTTTGAGTATGTTGTTGTTATTGTGGTTGTTGATATATATATTGGGAAGTGAATGTTTGTGCATATATGTGTTAAATTGTAAGAGAAAAGAAATGGGAAGAGAATGTATATGTATATGTGTTTTGGAGAAGAAATTTAGGGTTTAGAGACAAATGTATATGTTGTTTATATGATGATATAATTAACATATACATTGGTCAAATGATGAGTCAAGGTGATGGTTAAGTGGAAGAAGATATTTTTGGTTGTTAATGAAATTACTATAAAGGGCTTATATGAGACAAAGAGTTAGTTATATGGTTAAGGGTGTTTTGGTAATTTTCCTTGTAAGATGCATGGTGGAGATTAAAAGAAGAAAAGGTGTTTGACTTGTGCATTTTCTTCTTTCTTTCTTGAAGTGGCCGGATTCTCCATAGACAAAGAGAGAAAGAGAGGTGATCTTGAGGTTTGAAGCATTTTGAAGAAAGAAACAAGGGTTTTGGTTAAAGATTTGTAGATTTCTTCATTTGAGGTAAGATCTTTTCTTTAATTTCTTCAATTCTTTTGAAGTGGTGTGAGAAAGGAATTAGGGTTTGTTGGTTTGATGATGAGAAGTTGAGTTGGTGAAGGTGTTGGAAGTGATTGTGTTGAGTAAGAGTTGTGTTTAGTGAAATTGTTTCTGTTTTACAATTAGTAAAGGCTGTGATTTGTATGATTTTTAATTAATTATAGAAAAATGTTCTTGAAGTGAATTTTTGATATGTTGTGCCTCTATGAGTGTAGAATGACTGAAAAATATGTTGATTCGATTTTGGAATGGTTATGAGTTTAGAAAGATTATTTTCATTAGACCTGTTCCAGCAGGTACCTTAACTGGGACAGCTATATTTCGTGATTTTTAATAAAATGTAGAAAAATCATATCCAATCGAATTTTGGATATGTTGTTGCTTAGTGAGTCTAGTATTTGAGAAAAATAATTTGGAACCACGTTGATTGAATTTGATTTATGGAATTCACAAAGTTCAGAACTGCTGCCAGGATGCAGGGCAATTGGGGCAGTCTGGTTAGGTGAACTATTTGACCAAGATTTTGTGTTCAGTTTGATCTGAAATTTTAAAGGGATGATTTTAAGATAAAAACTAAATTCTGTAAAAATTTTAGAATTTTTAGTCAAGTAGATTATTTTATACAATTTTTCAAAATAAGGATAAAATGGAGTTTAAAACCAGAATGTACTATTTATGGTTAGGGTTTTAATTCTTTGTTCTTTTTGCATTGCTTTGGTTTTCCAAAGGTAGGTTGGTCCTTAAACCTAACCCTAAACACTTTAAACACACTTGAATCAATGAATGTTATAATCAATTGTTCTTTGCCCTAATTGCATTGTTGAGATTGAACAATGTTATGTTGTGCATTGTGAATGGTAATGTGTTTCATGAGTAATGTGGTATGAAATGTTGATATTTATGAATGATGCTATGTGAGATATAATGTGATCATGGATGAGATATATATATATATATACTTGAATAATGAGATGTTATATTGTGGAATGAAATGTGAAGCCATTGTTATTGGCTAAGATGATGTAATTGAAAGAAAGAAGGCATGTTTGCCTAAATGTGATGAGAATTGAGAATGGAAATGAATTGTTTGTTTAATATGTTATTCAGTTTCAGAGTTCTGGATTTGGGTGGCATGCCTAAGAAATGATGACAGGTAACAGTCTTGCCGGGTTGAGGACCTCCTCATAGGTGTTGAGTTGATGGTCCAAGAGACTGGGTCTGTTACACTATGAGATATATGATTTGTAACAGTCTTGCCGGGTTGAGGATCTCCTCATATGTGTTGAGTTGATGATCCAAGAGACTGGGTCTGTTACACTTGCCTACGGGCGTGATTATTGTGACTATGAACCAAAGCAGTAACTCTGAACTCTGAATATCGTATTAAATACTTGTTGGGCCCATAGGTGTCAGGGTTATATGAATGTCCTAAATAATGTTATGAGTTAATGAAATGAGATGTTGGTTATTGAGTATGATTGATTAATGTTGAATGTGGAAAGATGTTGAAATGTGGTATGCTCATATGACTATGATTTGTGAAATGCATAATTATGTGGTTAACTTTATATTTATGATATTGATCTTATCAATAACATATGTGGCATTGCATTACATTAAAGCATACCATTAGCATGTTTTATCTTACTAAGCCGTTGGCTTAGCGCGAATGTGATTCTTCGCGCAGGTGACAAGGAAGAACCAGAGAGTTCCTCTAGGCCGAGTCGAGCCTAGATTTTGAAGATTGAATAGTGGGCTTTAAGATCGAAGATTGACTGCCAAACATGTATAAATTTTATGTGTTGTAAAACTTGAGTTTTGATGTATATGAATTTGTAAATATTGTTACTTTCCGTTGCATAGTGAACAAAGATTTTATCTGCTGTATTTCATAATAAACCTTTACTTTATTTTGTACTAGAAGTGTAAATCCTTTTTGCAGGTTGTAGTTGAGGTTATAAGGGGGATTTATTGGAAGTGTACTGAGAATGATTTTGTTTGCATTGGTTTGTGTAAAAATGTTTTCAAAAATTAGAAAAAAAAAAAACCAGTTTTGTCGACACTTGGGATTGAATTTTTAGGCAAAACTATGGCAAAATTTCTATAAAAATCGGAACAAAAATTTGACTAAGTAAAAGTGGTAGCAACATTAGGATAGGGTGGCGCCTCTACTCAGCTTACACACGTAGGTCGGGAAGGGGTGTTACACCCCCTCCTCTTGGTTGCCATCTTGGGACAACAATTGGTATCAGAGCCTGAGATTTCTTAAACTTAATTGTGAAATTTGATCCACTATGGCAACTTCTTCTTCATCAAACTCTCATGGAAATCTTAACACTATTCTTAGACCCTACTTTGATGGAACTAATTATTCATACTGGAAACACAAAATGTATTTGTTTCTAGACAGTGAAGGGATTGAACTATGGGATTTCATAGAAAGTGAGTGGAAACCTCCCACTTATGAAGCTGACGGTATTCAAGTTCCACTTCCCAAAGCACAATGGTCAACTAGCAATGTCAAAGATCGATTCAAGAACAAAAGAGCCGCTTCCATCTTGAAGGTGGAAGAGTTCAACACTTAACTTGTGCACATTGCATTTGGAAAACACTCGAAAATTACCATGAAGGTTCGACTCAAGTGAGATTTACCAAGAAACAAATGCATGTCCATGAGTATGAGCTATTCAAGATGAAATCAAATGAAAATGTCACCGACATGACCAATCGCTTGCTTGCTATTGTCAATGAACTAAAGAAGTATGGCAAGGTATATGATCAAGGTGATGTAAACAGTAAAATCTTGAGAGCCCTAAGAGCTATAAAAAACTTTGAATCAAAAGTATCATCCATAGAAGAAGCTCATGATCTCAGCACATTAAGAAAAGATGAGCTAGTTGGTAAACTACTCACATTTGAGCTACACAGTGAGAAAGAAGAAGATCAAGGTGAAAAAGAAAAGAGAAAACCAATTGCACTCAAAGCAATCAAAGAAGTTGAGAGCTCAAGCAATGAAGGTACTGATGATGAAGATGAAATGGCAATGTTCTAAAAAAGAATCAATGAATGGAAAAGGAAGAAAAGATTGCAAGCAAACAAAGGTACACTCCCAAAATTCTCCTTCAAAGATAAAGAAAAGAAAAATGAGGTAAAATGCTATGAATGTGGAAAAACTGGTCACATTAAATCGGATTGCTTCAAATTAAAGAACAAAAAGAAATGGGATAAAGAAAAGAAAAAGTCTCTCAAAGCCACATGGGATGACTCTTCTTCAAGTGGAGAAGAAGAAGAAGAAGGAATTGCAAATCTGTGTCTCATGGCTATTGAAGATGACTCCAATGATTTATGCCTAAAATCTACTATCAACGAAAGCACATGGCTTGTAGATAGTGGATGCTCAAGGCATATGACTGGGAATGCAAAGCTCTTTACAAGTATTACCTACAAACATGGAGGTAATGTAACTTTTGGAAACAATGCTAAAGGTAAAATTCTTGGTGTTGGCTCCATTGGTTCTATTGGTAAGGATTTAATAGAAGATGTATGGCTTGTTGATGGTTTGAAACATAACTTGCTAAGTGTTAGTCAACTTTGTGATAAAGCTTACTTTGTCAATTTTGATTCCAAGGAATGCAAGATCACGAATTCAAATGATATTATCATATTTAAGGGTACTAGAACAAACAACACTTATAATATCAACATCCATTCAAATCATACATTTAAATGTTTAATGTCCATTAATAATGATGCATGGTTATGGCATAGAAGACTAGGAAATGCTGGTATGGATCAATTAAAATATATTTGTAATGAAAACTTAGTTGATGGCTTACCTAAGATAAAATATGATAAAGACAGGATTTGTGAACCTTGTCAACATGGTAAGCAACATAAAAGCTCATTTAAATCAAAGAGTATTATAAGCACCTCTAGACCTTTAGCGCTCATTCATTTGGATTTGTTTGGACCAAATAGAGTTACAAGCTTAGGAGGCAAA
The DNA here is from genome assembly GCA_947685225.1 of Garcia nutans. Taxonomy (NCBI): domain Eukaryota; kingdom Viridiplantae; phylum Streptophyta; class Magnoliopsida; order Malpighiales; family Euphorbiaceae; genus Garcia; species Garcia nutans. Next base: position 37,162,521 of record CANTUV010000013.1, read on the forward strand.
TCATATGCATTTGTTCTTGTTGATGATTACTCTAGATTCACATGGGTTAATTTCTTAGCTCAAAAGAATGAAGCCTTTAATTACTTCAAAACGTTTGCAAAAAGAGTTCAAAATGAAAAAGGATATGTGATCACATCTATTAGAAGTGATCATGGCAAAGAATTTGAGAATGAAAATTTTGAAGGTTTTTGCAATGAACTTGGCATTTCACATAATTTTTCTGCTCCTAGAACTCCACAGCAAAATGGTGTAGTTGAAAGGAAAAATAGAACTTTAATTGAAATGGCTAGGACAATGCTCAATGAATATGATTTACCATCTTATTTTTGGGCAGAAGCCGTTAATACAGCTTGCTACATTGCAAATCGTGTTTACAAAAGGCATTTAACTAATAAAACTTCTTATGAGCTATGGAATGGAAGAATACCCAGAATTGGATATTTTAGAGTATTCGGATGTAAATGCTTCATATTAAATACCAAGGATAATCTTGGAAAATTTTCATCCAAATCAGATGAAGGCATATTCCTAGGATATTCATCATATAGCAAAGCATATAGGGTATTTAACATGAAAACTCTAGTTATAGAAGAAACAATGCATGTTGTATTTGATGAATCATCTAATCGTGATCAAAAGAAAGGTATTACTTTCAATGACCCTGCAGGTACTCTTGAACCTCTTGAATCTATTGATGCTCCAAAGATCAATCAGTATGAACTTGAAGAAAAGACTCAAGATCTACCTAAAGATTGGAAATACAAGAAAGACCATCCTAAGGAACTCATAATTGGAGAAACATCTAAGGGAGTAATTACTAGATCTAAAATTAATCATATAGATGTTAATTTTTCTTTTGTTTCTCAAATTGAGCCAAAGACTGTTGAGGAGGCTTTAAATGATGAAAATTGGATAACTGCAATGCAAGATGAGCTTAATCAATTTGAAAGAAATAATGTTTGGCAACTTACTCCTAGACCTACAGATCACTCTATAATAGGATGCAAATGGGTCTATAGGAATAAGCTTTATGAAAATGGTCACATTGTTAGAAATAAAGCAAGATTGGTAGCCAAAGGCTATAATCAAGAAGAAGGTATTGACTACGATGAAACTTTTGCCCCTGTAGCCAGATTAGAAGCTATTAGAATATTACTTGCTTTTGCATGTCACATGAACTTTAAACTCTTTCAAATGGATGTTAAAAGTGCATTTCTAAATGGACTTAAGAAGTTTATGTTGAACAACCTCCTGGTTTTGAAAACTACAAATTTCCTGATCATGTTTTCAAACTTACCAAAGCTTTATATGGATTAAAACAAGCACCAAGAGCTTGGTATGATAAACTTAGTGCATATTTACTTGAAAATGGTTTTGCAAAAGGAAAAGTAGACACAACTCTCTTTGTTAAAAAGGACAAGCATAACATTTTGATTGTACAAGTTTATGTGGATGACATAATATTTGGAGCTACTAATGAAGCCTTGTGCAAAGAATTTGCTACTTATATGATTAGGGAATTTGAAATGAGCATGATGGGTGAACTCAAGTTCTTCCTTGGACTGCAAGTCAAGCAATATGAAGATGGGATCTTCATCAACCAATCCAAATATACAAAAGAACTCATCAAGAAATTTGGAATGGATGGCTGCAAAACTAGCAAAACTCCTATGAGCACACCCTTGAAATTAGGTAAAGATGAAAATGGTAAAGCAGTAGATGAGAAGAAATATCGAGGTATCATCGAATCACTACTTTACTTAACTGCTTCTAGACCTAATATAATGTATAGTGTATGTCTTTGTGCTAGATTTCAAACTAGTCCTAAAGAATCACACTTGAATGCCACTAAGAGAATTTTGAAATATTTGAGTGGTACAATGCATTTGGGACTTTGGTATCCTAAAAACACATCATTTCATATCATAGGATTTTCAGATGCAGATTATGCTGGTAGTATCTTAGATAGGAAAAGCACTACAGGAGCATGTCACTTTCTTGGTAATTGTCTAGTTTCTTGGCATAGTAAGAAACAAGCATCGGTTGCTTTATCCACAATGGAAGCCGAATATGTTGCAACATGTTTTTGTTGCACACAAGTATTATGGATGAAACAACAATTGCTTGATTATGGTAAAGTATTTAACAATATCTCCATTAAATGTGACAACACTAGTGCTATCAATTTGTCTAAAAATCCTATCCAACACTCAAGATCCAATCATATAGATATTAGACATCATTTCTTGAGAGAAAATGTACAAAATCATAATATAATCCTAGAATTTATAGATACACAAAATCAACTTGCTGATATCTTTACAAAACCCTTGAATGAAGATAGACTTAACTTCATTAAACTTAACTTAGGAATGATTGATGGATTCACTTTGAATTAATAAATTAATTGCCTATCAATGAAGTTTCTATGTGCTTATATATATTTTTGCCTAAACATTAGAAAAATCTTCCATCTTTCCTTGACTCTTTCATTTCTAAGTCAGTCGCGTTCGCTCCAGTGTCCTTAGCGATCGCTATCTCGTCTGACAGATTCATTCAAATAAAAAACTCTGTGCGCTGTCGAGAAAATTTGTGCGCGGACGCAATAATTTGAACAGTTTCGACCGTTACAGATAGTTTCTTCACTCGCGAGCGTACTGATCATGCTAATGGTCACTAGACCAAATTTCGCGATTGCACCTTTTTGAATCTGCGACCGCACTCTGTACACTCTGCTCGAAATTTTGTAACCGTTGGCTGTGTGACAGGTCGCAACTCTTAACTTTCAACAGTCATAAACGGCTATTTTCTTAATTCCTCTATTTATGAGTATGATACATCAGTTTCTTTGATATTTTGCTTATTAAAACATATAAACTTCCCTCTGAATCTCGAAAATCCTCTCAAAATCATCTGCTTCTCAAATCACCCTCTGTTTTCCAGTTTTCTTCTCTTTCTTTCTATCCTGATGGCTCCCAAAAAGAAGACAACCGCCAAAATAAAAGGAAAAGCAAAGAGAGCTCCAGGAATCACAATAAGAGAACCAATAGATGATCCTCCATCTCCTCCACTGTAACGACCCTCCCCGACCAAGTCGGCTGCCCAGTACTGTAGCGATCGCTTGCCTCCTGCGGACTCCGTGCCCAGGTGGTGAAAAGGCCGGGCCGTAAACCTAGGCTCTGATACAAAATAGTCTGACGTAAGTGAGAATCCATCACAACCTAAATCCGGGCCGGGCCGTAAACCTAGCCTAGGTTTGAATAACATCGACTGACGTGAGTGAGAATCCATCACAACCTAAGTCTGCAAACACAACATACTACATCTTATTAAAGATCAGAGGTTGCCAATCCAAAAATATATGTTATTCAAAAACCACTTTTTAAAATCAAAATAGTCTTTTTCTTACATTTTACCTAGGCTGAGAATCTCAAACCTAGGCTCTGATACCAAAACAATTGTAACACCCCCACATTCAGTACACACACACTACAACACCACAATGTAGCATATGTGCACCGAACATAGGAGTGCTACGGCTTTTCATCAACATTCAAAATATTTGTATATATAATACCATCATCTTTCTCAATATACATTATAGATATATAAATACATTTAAGTAGTACACAGCGGAAGTTATAAAATAGGTACATATATGAAAACATTTGAATACATATTTACAATTATACATATATTTACATTATAAACAAAAACTTTTCAAAATATAAAGAAGTAGTACATGATTGGCAAATCTCCTCTGATCTTTAAGTCCCAATATCCACTCTTCAATGTCTACTCTCACTGGGTCTCGAAGAACTCTCGGGTTCAACTCTATTACCTGCGCGATTAAACACTATCGCGCTAAGCCAAGGGCTTAGTAAGACAATTCATGCTTATGTTATGCTTTAGTGCCATGCAATGTTTCATATATGTATTAACAATTCAACATCAATGATGCACACTCAATCAATAAAGATCATATTCAACAGACAATATTCCGTAAATAGTCCATTTCATCATTTAAGTAATATTAACATTTCATTACATTAGAACATCATTTATGATATATATAAAACCTAGACACCTATGGGCCCATCAAGTACTTAATACGATATTCAGAATTCAGAGTTACTGCTTTGGTTCATAAACACCATTATCAAGCCCGTAGGCAACATATACATATATATATATATATCTCTATCCATGGATAGCGTAACAGACCCGGTCTCTTGGATCATCAACTCATCTAATTCGAGAAGATCCTCAACCCGGCAAGACTGCTACAATTCAAATATCTCATAATATCAATTATCATTGTGTAACAGACCCAGTTTCTTGGACCTCAATTCAACTCAATTTGAAGAGATCCTCAACCCGGCAAGACTGTTACCTTTCATTAAATAGGCATGCCTCCAAAACCAGAACTCTGAAACTGAATATCATATTAAACATACACTTATTTCATTATTCTCTTTATCAAACTCTTTCTCAATCTTCCTCATCAATTAGGCAAACATGCCATACATCATTCAATTATATCATCATAGCCACTCACAATGGCTTTATATCACATTTCACATCTCAATTCATATTTTGCATATAGCATCTCAACATACATTATTCATAACACACACATTATCATTTACAAGATTCACATTACATATAACATACTATTGTTCAATCTCAACAATGCAATTAGGGCAAAGAACAATTGATATGATTCATAGCTTTGGGATCTTCCACACATGTTTGATTAGGTCATTCTTGTGTTTGAAGTATGTTTAAAGTGATTATGTTTAGGTTTAGGAGCAATACAACCTTTGAAGAATCAAAACAATGCAAAAAGAACCAATAATAAAAACATTAACCAATACATTTGAGGGACACGGGCAGCACATTTGAGGGACACGGCCAAGCTTGTGGCCGTGTCTCTCAACCATAAAATCCAGTAGCCAACACGGGCATAAGACACGGCCGTGTCTCCCAATCCAACTTGGACAGTAGCAAACACATTCAAGGGACACGGCCAAGCCAGTGGCCGTGTCACCCCAAAACCTATCCAACACGGCCAAAATCCCTCCACCTTGGCCGTGTCACACAAATTTCTCAAGTCTTGGCCGTGTCTCTCATTGATTCTAGCCGTGTCACTCAAGAACACAACCCTAATCAAAACCAACACTCTTCCAAATGCATTTTCACACCCTTTGCACAACAATAACTTCATTCAATTTGTTTTAATCAATGTTATTAACACATATCTTACATATTCATCACATTAACCACTTAAACAACACATAAACATTACATTAAAACATTCACCAATACTAAACCCTAAAACCAACTTCCCACTTGATCTTTCACAATCAACCTTCACATATCTAACCATATTCACAACCAAATTAATACCAACTCAATCTTTTAACTTTAAATCAATTCCAACACTTACAAACACATATCAAACCCACCAAATCATCACATCAACAAATCACAATTCAATTTAGACATAACCTCAAAATTAACAAAGGAATTTGAGAGATTTCTTACCTAAGATGAAGAAATTCCACAATTCTCTTGTCAAATCCTTTGATTGCTTCTTCAATTTGCTTCTAGCACCATGAATACCTCTCTTGCTCTCTCTTCTCTTCAATGGCCGGCCTCTTCAAGAAAGAAAGAAGAAAATGCACAAGTCAAACACCTTTTCTTCTTTTAATCTCCACCATGCATTCCACTTCAAGCAATTACTCAAATACCCCTTATCATTTAACTTAGCTTTTGTCTCTTATAAGCCCAATTAAGTAATTGCACATTCCACATAAAATATCCTCTTGCATTGACCAACCCTTTTGACCAATGTATATGTTATATATATCATCATATACACAACATATACCACTCTCTCTAAACCCTAAATTCTTTCTCAAAACACATATACACAAACATCTTTCCTCATTTCTTTCCCTTGCAATATAAAACAACAACAATAACAACAACATAACCAAGACTTCTAGGGCATAAATGAGGATATTACAATTCTCCCCCTCTAAAAAGAAAATTTCGTCCTCGAAATTACCTGATATCAAGGCTGAAACAACTGAGGATATTGCTCTCGCATGGTTTGCTCACTTTCCCAAGTTGCTTCTTCCTTTGCATGATTCTTCCAAAGAATCTTCACCAATGGCACTCTCTTGTTCCTCAACACTTTCACATCATTTGCCAGGATAGCAACTGGTTCCTCCTCAAATGTCAAATCGGGATTCACTTCAATTGACTCAATTGGCAACACATGAGATGGATCTGACCTGTATCTCCTCAACATAGAAACATGAAATACATTATGAATACGATCCAACTCAGGTGGCAAAGCGAGTCGATAAGCAACTGGCCCAACTCTTTCTAACACTTCATACGGCCCAATAAACCGAGGACTCAATTTTCCTTTCCGACCGAACCTCAAAATCTTCTTCCAAGGAGACACTTTCAGAAATACCTTATCTCCAACATCAAACTCTATGTCTCTTCTTTTCAGATCTGCATAAGACTTCTGTCGGTCTGAAGCTGCTTTTAACCTGCCTCGAATCAACTTTACTTTTTCTTCAGTTTCTTGAATCAAATCAGGACCAACCAACTTATTATCTCCAAGCTCATTCCAACAAAGAGGTGTCCTACACCGTCTGCCATACAATGCTTCAAATGGTGCCATACCAATGCTAGATTGGTGACTGTTGTTGTAAGCAAACTCCACAAGAGGTAAAAACCTATCCCAACTTCCAGAGAAATCGATGACACAGCTTCTCAACATATCTTCAAGAATCTGTATCACCCTCTCTGACTGTCCATCTGTCTGTGGATGAAAAGCAGTGTTGAAGTGCAGTCGAGAACCCAAAGCACTATGCAAACTCTTCCAAAATCTTGAAGTAAACCTGGGATCTCGATCAGACACTAAAGAAGTTGGAACACCATGCAATTTCACAATCTCATGGATATACAGCTCAGCCAACCTCTCCAAAGAGTAATCCATCCGCACTGGAAGGAAATGAGCTGTCATAGTCAATCTATCCACAATCACCCATATGGCATCATGTTTCCTTTGTGTCAATGGCAATCCAGACACAAAGTCCATTGTCACTCTTTCCCACTTCCATTCTGGCACTGACAATGGTTGAAGCAACCCGGTTGGAACTTGATGCTCTGCTTTAACCTTCTGACAAGTGAGACATTTCGATACAAACTCAGCAATGTCTCTCTTCAACCCAATCCACCAATAATGCTGTCTCAAATCATGATACATCTTTGTATTACCCGGATGCATAGCAAACATCGACTGATGAGCTTCTTCCAAAATGACCCTTTTCAAATCAGCATCATCGGGTACACACAATCTGCTCTTGAACCAGAGACTTCCATCACTCTTCACAATAAAATCTCTACCCTTTCCACTCTGACAATCCGAAACAATCTTCTGAATCTTCATATCAGTCAACTGAGCCTCTTTGATCTGATCTAACAAAACTGGTTTCAATTGCAACTGTGCCAATAATGCACCATCAACACAAGGTACAAAACTAGCACACAATGCTCTCAACTCAACAAGCAATGAGAGCGAGTAAACTGTTAAACCAGCTAAAGACTTCCGACTCAAGGCATCAGCAACAACATTTGCTTTACCTGGATGATAATCAATCAAACAGTCGTAGTCTTTAATCAATTCCAACCATCTCCTCTGCCGAAGATTGAGCTCTTTTTGAACACCCAAATATTTTAAACTTTTGTGATCAGTGTAGATAAAACATTTTTCCCCAAACAGATAGTGTCGCCAAATATTCAATGCAAACACAATGGCAGCCAATTCTAAATCATGGGTCGGATAGTTAAGCTCATGCGGTTTCAACTGTCTAGATGCATAAGCTATAACTTTACCTTCCTGCATCAGCACACACCCCAAACCACTATGTGAAGCATCACTGTAAATCACATATGGTTTGCCTTCTACAGGTAAAGTAAGAATAGGCGCTTGAGTCAACATTTCTCTCAACTGCTCAAAACTAGCCTGACACTGATCTGTCCACATAAATCTAATTCCCTTTCGAAGCAATCTGGTAAGTGGAGTAGCTATCAAAGAAAACCCTTTCACAAACCGTCGGTAATAGCCAGCCAAACCCAGAAAACTTCTAACCTCTGTCACCGACTTGGGTGGACTCCAATTCAATATAGCTTCAACTTTGCTCGGATCAACTTTAATGCCTTCTGCTGAAACAATATGTCCGAGAAAAGCGACTTGATCCAACCAGAACTCACATTTCGACAATTTGGCAAACAACTGCTTCTCTCTCAAAATCTGCAATACAATCCGCAGATGCTTGTCATGTTCCTCTTCATTCCGCGAATACACCAGAATGTCATCGATGAAGACTACTACAAACTGATCTAAATAGGGCCTGAACATCCTATTCATCAAATCCATGAAAGCTGCAGGTGCATTCGTTAGACCAAAAGGCATAACTAGAAACTCATAATGTCCATACCTGGTCCGAAAGGCGGTCTTGGAAATGTCTTCAGCTTTAACTCTCAATTGATGGTACCCAGATCTCAAATCAATTTTAGAAAACACAGCTGCACCCTTCAATTGATCAAAGAGATCATCGATTCTAGGCAAAGGATATTTATTTTTAATAGTCACCTTGTTCAATTGCCTATAATCGATACACAATCTCATAGTACCATCTTTCTTCTTCACAAATAGCACAGGAGCTCCCCACGGAGAAACACTGGGGCGAATAAATCCTTTATCCAACAACTCTTGTAATTGCACTTTCAATTCCCTCAATTCTGCTGGTGCCATTCTATAAGGAGTAATAGAGATAGGAGTGGTACCAGGCAACAATTCAATACCAAACTCCACCTCTCTCTCCGGAGGCAATCCTGGCAACTCCTCTGGAAACACATCCGGGAACTCAGCAACTGTGGCAATGCTATCAATAGGGGAACCCTTCACTCTAGTATCCACCACATGAGCAAGATAGGTTTCACACCCCTTTCTAATCAATCTCCTAGCTGCAACAGCTGAAACAAATAAAGATGTTAACTGTTCCTACTCATTAGATACTATCACATCTCTACCATCAGCAGTTCTCAAAGTAACAATTTTCCTGTAATATCCCAAACTGTGCCTTAGAAGTTGTGATATTATTGTTATAAGGGGATTGAACGTATATATGTTAAGTTGATAAGACAAGAAAATTTAAGAGAGAATGTTTATGTGTTGTTTGAAAAGAAAGCAATGTGTGGAGACAATGTATATTTAGTGTATATGGCAATATATATAACATATATGTTGGTCAAATGGAAAGTCAAGAAAAGAAGATATTTATTTTGTGGATTGTGAAATTACTAAAAAGGGTATTTGATTATAAAGAAAGAAAGTTTTGGTGAAGGATATTTTAGTAATTATTATTATTATTATTATATATATATATATTTTGGGGATAAGAACAAAAAAAAAGAAGATTCTTTCTTCTTCTTCTTCTTCTTCTTCGTGTACGAGAGAGAGAGAGAGAGAGAGAGAGAGAGAGAGAGAGATGATTTATACACCAAATTCTTAAGGATTTTTAGAGGATTGAAGATGGAGATGAGGATTTGACAAGATATTTAAGTAAGTTTCTTCTTGATTCTTTTGTTTCTTTGAGTTGTGTGGATATTTGATTGGGTTTGGTGATTGATGATTGTTGGTAAGTTATGTGTGTGTGTGTTGAATTGGTAATTTGATGGTGATAATATTATTAATTGATATGGATGATGATGAATTGTTGAGTAAGGGTTTAGTTTAATGAATTTGGGGATTTGATTAATTAATACATGGATGATGTTTATAATGATGATTGGTGTGTTTTAAGTGTTGTTGGTGTTTTTGTAAGTTTGTTATGGTTTTGGGTGTGTTTGGTGAAGATTGTTTGGAGTGGATGATGGCTAAAAGAAGTGTTTTGTTAGATGTTGTTTTGTGTTGATCGGAATCTGGGTTTTTAGCCTGACACGCCCATGGTCACGGCCAGATTGTTAGGCGTGTCATTGGTTCTGTTTTTGGGGTTTGTAACACGAGCAGTGACACGCCCATGTCACTGAGCGTGTCACAAGTTCTGTGTGACAGTAGAATTGACACGACCAGTAACACGCCCGTGTTATTGAGCGTGTCATAGCTACTGTGAGTTTGGAGAATTGACACGGCCATGAACACGTTCATGTTGTGGGACGTGTCAATATGTTTGAGATACAGAAGGTATTACACGCCCAGTGACACGCCCGTGGTTATGAGCGTGTCAATGTTTCTGTGTTGGGGAGTTAGGGCACGATCAGGAACACGCCCGTGTGGGTGAGCGTGTCATGTGTTGAGTTTGCTCTAGTTGATTCTTATTTATATTATCTCATATGTATGATCACTTTTGGATTAGGTTTTTAAGAGATTGAATGGCCCTAATCCAAATATTGAAGAATCTAAGGAAGAGAAGTCTAAGTGGGTGTGAGTTTCTTTGAAGGTAAGTACAAAACCTTATTTGCTTATATATATTTTTATGACTTGGAACATTAGTACATTTGATGATAAATGTATTAAGTAATCTATTATATAATTGATAAATATGTATATAAATAATGTATATGTTATGAAATACAAAAGATATGAGGGTATAATCAAATATGTGAAATGTGAAAGCATCCAATGTATATATGTGTTATGAAAGGTTAAAGGTGTGAGGGTAGGATAATGCAATTGATTGTGTATACTTGAATGATGAATGGTTATGTATATGTATATATGTATATATATATAAGATGAAGTATGAAATGTATGTGATATGGAATATGAATGATATGATTTGCATGATGCAAATGATATGATGAATGATTATATATGTGTTAAGGGTGAAATATGAAATGTGGATTGAGAAATGATGATGAATGAAGTCATTGTGATTGGCTATAAAGATTTGAAAGAAACAATTGAGGCATGTTTGCCTAAATGATGCCATTGTGATTGGCTATGATGATGTAAATGATGATTGAGGCATGTTTGCCTAAATGATGATAAGAATGAGAATGAAATTGATAATAAAATAATGAATGAATTGTGTGTCTAATATGTTATTCATTTTCAGAGTTTTGTTGTTGGTGGCATGCCTATTAGTAACAATCTCTTGAAGTTAGGTTGGATTTGATCCTTGAAGCCAAGTTGGGTTGAAGTTTAACATGTTTTACTCCCCTTGAAGCTTGGTTGGGTCTAGTCCTTGAAGCCTAATTGAGATGTTACAACCCTTGAAGCTAGGTTGGGTTTTGTTCTTGAAGCCAAGTTGGGTTGATACTTAGCATGCTTTGTTCCCCTTGAAGCTTGGTTGAACATAATCCTTGAAGCCTAGTTGGGATAATGATAATGATAAATGTGATATATAAACTAAAACATTAACTCTGAAAGTTGAATGGCATATTAGTGTCTTTGGGCCCATGCTTGTGTTTGTTTAAATATGATTTATGAATGGTGAATAATGGATAATGAAGTAAATGTAATGTTGTGATATGATTATGTAACATAAATGAATTATTGAAAGGAGATGTGGTTTGTGAAGTTATATGAAATATGCAATTATGAAGTATAAAACGATATATATGATATGTATGAAATGAAATTGGTAAGTATCATTATATGAAGGTTCTATCAATTTATTGAACTATGTTTGATGGTTATGTTATATATATGTATATGTAAATCATATATGAGATTAATAGGAATATATGAAGAATGCATATATAAAAGAAGAAAACAGAGTAAGAAAATGATAAAACGTGAGACTAAACATATGAGGTATGTATCCTTTGTATTGCATATTTTAATGTTTACTTGTTCTACTAAGCTTTCGAGCTTAGCGCGGTTATGTTAATCGCGCAGGTAAATGGGTGATGGAGCTGGAGTTAAGTCAGTATGTCACGAAGAGAGTAAGTATAGTTCGAGACCAACTAGATGGTGATGCATGCATGTAACAGTTAATTATATTGTATTTTCACAAAAATGTATTTATATGTATAAATGAACCTATTGAAGAGGTAATGTAATTTATATATATATATGTATTATTATAAAAAGGATATTGATTTTGAAAGTACGTTTATATATTTCAATATAATGATATGATTTTGGAATGAAAGTAAAGATTTTAAATTTGTGATAACTAGTGACATCCTTATACTTTATATACCTACTGTATGTATACGATGTATATGTATAGTACTTATATAGAGTATCGGGGTGTTACAATTATTTTGGTATCAGAGCTTAGGTTCGAGATTCTCGGCCTAAGTAAAATTAAAAAGAGAAAATTTTGAAAAGCTTAAAGAGAAATAAAAAGAAAAGTTTAAAAAAAATTGATGATAAATGAAGAATGAAAAGAATGAAATTTTTGATACATGCATATGCATTAACACCTAGGTTGGTCTCAAATGTGGTATTATGTGAATTGAAGTGTATTTAAATTGTATGAGATTGATAATAATGTGTGAATGAAGTTTTACATGAATGGAAATTAAAGAAAGAATAATGTGGGAAAATGTATATGAGTTTAATTGTTAAATTCAAGAATGAGAATTTATTCAAGTAAAATTTTTGATTATTGATGTGCTTGAGATGTAAAAGAAATGATTAGAAGAATAAAGTTGAGAATGAGTTAATAATTAAATCAAGATTAAAGTATATAATATTTCCTTTACAACTTGAATATTTTTCTAATAAATCTTATGTTTGGATTTCTAGAAAGAGGAAATAATGTTGGATGGGTGATATGAATAGATATGTTGCTAAATAAAGAGAATATGGTGGTATATTGAATGATTTGATGGGTATAGACAAAGTTTGATCATTTAAGGTTGAAATATGTAAAGTTAAAGTTTTTTTTTTAAAAAGGAAAAGAGATGATGTTCGTTAAATAAGAAGATATAATGGTGTTGTTTGCATTGTTGTTTTAAATGCAAACATTGTGGTTTTAATGTTAGAAATGTGATATGCTTGAGTGTTGTTAAAGCTCATGTTAATGGTGGTAAGATGTAACATTTGAATTTGTTTGAATGAGCTTTATTAATTGTGAAAGAATATACCTTGAGGTTGTTTTGTAATGTATATATATATAAGATGTTTTTCTTAAGTTGATACTAAGAAAATAAGATGAGTAAATGGAAGTTTGAATAAAATAGTAAGTTGAGAGTTTATAATGTTAATGGAACTTGGATAAAGGTTATTTAAACATCGATAGTTTAATGTAAGTTAAATCTATGAACTATGAGGAATGAGTATTATAGAATATGAGAATGATTACGCTTGCATTGACAAACTTGTACAAAGTTAGGTCATGTGATAAGATTGATAGTGAGAAGTGGATGAATCAATGTTGGTTCAAGAAATTGAGATTTGTGATAACAAGACTTGGAAAGTGTATAGAGGTTATTGGACTCAATGTGTATATGATTGGATGTAATGTACATATGTATAAATATATGAGTACTATATATATATATGTTGAAAGGTAAATAAATGTGAGAGAGATATCATCTTAGTAATGTGATTAAGATTTTGTGAAGTATTATCATGGTTAGAATATATATATATATATATGTGTGTGTGTTGAGTTAAAAAAATAATTTACGTTATGTCAAAAAAAAAATAAGAATGAGGTTGTTTAATGAGAAATAATAAATGTTAAATTATGTTGAAAATATGTAAAAGAGGAATTAAATAAAATTGTATGATTATACGTATACATGTATAGAAAGTGTGGAAGGAGCTTTTTGATATGAATGTAATTGTAAAATGTAAGAAATGTGGAAAGTAAATCACATTATGAATGTGATCTATGGATGTGTTATACAATTGCATGTTTGATGATATGGGAAATGACATTGTGTGTAGTAGTGGACCTAAGAGAGATTAGGCCTTAATTAACGTAAAGATTATGGGATGAAATGAAAAACGAGAATAAACTTGAGAATTGTTGGATAGTGAAATTGTTATGGAAATGGGGATTGATTTGGGATATAGTGGATAGTAATATTGTTATGGAAATAATTGAATTGAGTTATCATAAATGTTATGGACTCAAGGTAATTGTGTGAGAAAAGGTTATATGTATATGTGTATTATAAGAGATTGTAAGGGAAAAAGAAAGTATAAGGTATGAAGTTTTTGGAAAAAGATAATATTGTTGTATATAAGATAAGCTAATGATGATTATATAATTAAGAGTAAATTGTTTTGAGATAGAGTTGAAATGTGTTAACTTTTAATATGGAAAAAAGTTTGGAGAATGAATATGTGATAATTGTGATACAATCACAGTATTGATGTATAAGTTTCAGATGTAACCATTAATCTCCTTTGGCCATATGAATTGTATATTGAGTTGGCCGGATAGTTTGGTTATCCATAGAATTGGAACTAAGAAAATGTGGTTATTATACAGCTTTGATAAGATTGATAATTATGTTCTAGAATCGTGGCTAAAGGTTATGATGGGTGAATTGTATTTTTTATAATTTTTGTGTTAACAATTTAGTTAAAGTTTTGGAAAAGAAAAGAAAGGAAAGAGAATTGAGGAAATACTTTAAGTTATAAATAATATGAAAAAAAAAAGTAATTATTGTAAGTGTAGTAATGGTATGAAAGATGAGGAGATAATAATGGAAGAAATTGCAGAAGGTGATTGAAAGCTATATTGAATATGTTTATGGTATAAAGTAAATAAGTAGATGAGTTTAAAAATTTAAGTGAGTAAACTATGAGTAATAAGTATGGTATGAGATAATTATGAAATTTTGATGGGAATTGTTTTGAGATAATGAAAGGTAAATTATGTGTATATTGAAAGATAAGTTGAAGTGGATTGTTATTCATGATAAATTTAAATAAGTTAATTATTGATTTGAATCAAACAAGATTGAGATGTTAGTATATTGTGGAGAATAGATCAATTGATCTAGATTTTTGCTATAATTGTGAATTATTATTGAGATTTAATATGAATAGTTGTACTAAAGGTATAAGAGATAGATAATGATGTATACAATGTAATATTCGGATCGATGAACGGACATGAATCAATTGAATTATATTAATTATAATGATGAGAAAAGGGGAAAAAGTTGATTTCCTGTAAGGTAAGTTCAAAAGTTTTGTGTTAGTATTGATGTTAAGTGAGAAAATACTAAAGAAGGAATGAAGTGTATGAGAAATAAGAATATTATTATCAATGAAGGTTTGATAAATGTTTGTTTTAAGGATGATTGTAATGATGGGATAATCAATATTAAGATATAAGTCAATGATCTTTAAGGTTAAAGTTAAGAGAATAGTTATAAAGAGATGAAGTGATAAAATATTTTGAATGTAATAATGGAATGTAACATAAATATATTGTAAGATGATGGAATTTTTGTATATAGATAAGGTATTTGAGAAAATAATGAGTTATTTTGAATATTGGATAAAAGTGTAATAAGATATAAAGGTTTATATCATGACAAGTTATGGAATTGAATAATATAATTGACTCTAAGGGGGAGAGTGCAAACTATGTGATTTGTTGAAATCAGAATATAAGAATACAATTAATGTCATATGAAGATTTAAAATGGTGTATTGTTAAGAATGGAGTGTTATTATACTGAGTAATTTCGAGGACGAAATTATTTAAGGGGGAGAGAATTGTAATATCCCAAACTGTGCCTTAGAAGTTGTGATATTATTGTTATAAGGGGATTGAACGTATATATGTTAAGTTGATAAGACAAGAAAATTTAAGAGAGAATGTTTATGTGTTGTTTGAAAAGAAAGCAATGTGTGGAGACAATGTATATTTAGTGTATATGGCAATATATATAACATATATGTTGGTCAAATGGAAAGTCAAGAAAAGAAGATATTTATTTTGTGGATTGTGAAATTACTAAAAAGGGTATTTGATTATAAAGAAAGAAAGTTTTGGTGAAGGATATTTTAGTAATTATTATTATTATATATATATATATATATATTGGGGATAAGAACAAAAAAAAAGAAGATTCTTTCTTCTTCTTCTTCTTCTTCTTCGTGTACGAGAGAGAGAGAGAGAGAGAGAGATGATTTATACACCAAATTCTTAAGGATTTTTAGAGGATTGAAGATGGAGATGAGGATTTGACAAGATATTTAAGTAAGTTTCTTCTTGATTCTTTTGTTTCTTTGAGTTGTGTGGATATTTGATTGGGTTTGGTGATTGATGATTGTTGGTAAGTTATGTGTGTGTGTGTTGAATTGGTAATTTGATGGTGATAATATTATTAATTGATATGGATGATGATGAATTGTTGAGTAAGGGTTTAGTTTAATGAATTTGGGGATTTGATTAATTAATACATGGATGATGTTTATAATGATGATTGGTGTGTTTTAAGTGTTGTTGGTGTTTTTGTAAGTTTGTTATGGTTTTGGGTGTGTTTGGTGAAGATTGTTTGGAGTGGATGATGGCTAAAAGAAGTGTTTTGTTAGATGTTGTTTTGTGTTGATCGGAATCTGGGTTTTTAGCCTGACACGCCCATGGTCACGGCCAGATTGTTAGGCGTGTCGTTGGTTCTGTTTTTGGGGTTTGTAACACGAGCAGTGACACGCCCATGTCACTGAGCGTGTCACAAGTTCTGTGTGACAGTAGAATTGACACGACCAGTAACACGCCCGTGTTATTGAGCGTGTCATAGCTACTGTGAGTTTGGAGAATTGACACGGCCATGAACACGTTCATGTTGTGGGACGTGTCAATATGTTTGAGATACAGAAGGTATTACACGCCCAGTGACACGCCCGTGGTTATGAGCGTGTCAATGTTTCTGTGTTGGGGAGTTAGGGCACGATCAGGAACACGCCCGTGTGGGTGAGCATGTCATGTGTTGAGTTTGCTCTAGTTGATTCTTATTTATATTATCTCATGTGTATGATCACTTTTGGATTAGGTTTTTAAGAGATTGAATGGCCCTAATCCAAATATTGAAGAATCTAAGGAAGAGAAGTCTAAGTGGGTGTGAGTTTCTTTGAAGGTAATTACAAAACCTTATTTGCTTATATATATTTTTATGACTTGGAACATTAGTACATTTGATGATAAATGTATTAAGTAATCTATTATATAATTGATAAATATGTATATAAATAATGTATATGTTATGAAATACAAAAGATATGAGGGTATAATCAAATATGTGAAATGTGAAAGCATCCAATGTATATATGTGTTATGAAAGGTTAAAGGTGTGAGGGTAGGATAATGCAATTGATTGTGTATACTTGAATGATGAATGGTTATGTATATGTATATATGTATATATATATAAGATGAAGTATGAGATGTATGTGATATGGAATATGAATGATATGATTTGCATGATGCAAATGATATGATGAATGATTATATATGTGTTAAGGGTGAAATATGAAATGTGGATTGAGAAATGATGATGAATGAAGTCATTGTGATTGGCTATAAAGATTTGAAAGAAACAATTGAGGCATGTTTGCCTAAATGATGCCATTGTGATTGGCTATGATGATGTAAATGATGATTGAGGCATGTTTGCCTAAATGATGATAAGAATGAGAATGAAATTGATAATAAAATAATGAATGAATTGTGTGTCTAATATGTTATTCATTTTCAGAGTTTTGTTGTTGGTGGCATGCCTATTAGTAACAATCTCTTGAAGTTAGGTTGGATTTGATCCTTGAAGCCAAGTTGGGTTGAAGTTTAACATGTTTTACTCCCCTTGAAGCTTGGTTGGGTCTAGTCCTTGAAGCCTAATTGAGATGTTACAACCCTTGATGCTAGGTTGGGTTTTGTTCTTGAATCCAAGTTGGGTTGATACTTAGCATGCTTTGTTCCCCTTGAAGCTTGGTTGAACATAATCCTTGAAGCCTAGTTGGGATAATGATAATGATAAATGTGATATATAAACCAAAACATTAACTCTGAAAGTTGAATGGCATATTAGTGTCTTTGGGCCCATGCTTGTGTTTGTTTAAATATGATTTATGAATGGTGAATAATGGATAATGAAGTAAATGTAATGTTGTGATATGATTATGTAACATAAATGAATTATTGAAAGGAGATGTGGTTTGTGAAGTTATATGAAATATGCAATTATGAAGTATAAAACGATATATATGATATGTATGAAATGAAATTGGTAAGTATCATTATATGAAGGTTCTATCAATTTATTGAACTATGTTTGATGGTTATGTTATATATATGTATATGTAAATCATATATGAGATTAATAGGAATATATGAAGAATGCATATATAAAAGAAGAAAACAGAGTAAGAAAATGATAAAACGTGAGACTAAACATATGAGGTATGTATCCTTTGTATTGCATATTTTAATGTTTACTTGTTCTACTAAGCTTTCGAGCTTAGCGCGGTTATGTTAATCGCGCAGGTAAATGGGTGATGGAGCTGGAGTTAAGTCAGTATGTCACGAAGAGAGTAAGTATAGTTCGAGACCAACTAGATGGTGATGCATGCATGTAACAGTTAATTATATTGTATTTTCACAAAAATGTATTTATATGTATAAATGAACCTATTGAAGAGGTAATGTAATTTATATATATATATATGTATTATTATAAAAAGGATATTGATTTTGAAAGTACGTTTATATATTTCAATATAATGATATGATTTTGGAATGAAAGTAAAGATTTTAAATTTGTGATAACTAGTGACATCCTTATACTTTATATACCTACTGTATGTATACGATGTATATGTATAGTACTTATATAGAGTATCGGGGTGTTACATTTCCTTTTACAGTCTACCACAGCTCCATGTCTAGATAGCCAGTCCATACCTAGAATCACATCATATTCCTTAAATGGCATCTCAATCAAGTCTCCAAGGAACTCCTCACCTTGCACCCTCACTGCACTATCTCGGTGCACCTTACTCACAATCACACTATGCCCTAACGGATTTGTCACCAACACATCAAATCCTAGGGACTCAGCATGCACATCAAATACAGGCAAAACAGATGCACTAATATATGAATGCGTGGAACCCGGATCAATCAAAGCAAGTACTGGAGTATTAAATAAAGAAAAAGTACCAGCTATGACTGCCGAAGCATCTGGCTGCCTCTGCATAACATACATCCTCTGGGAAGACCCAACCTCCTCTGGTCTACTCTCCCTGGATGCAGCACCTCCTCTAGAACTGAACCTCGGTCTGCCTCCCCGGCTGCTACCTCTGCCTGCTCGACCTCCCCTCACATTAGGTCGAGAAGCTGTGGAATCAACTGACCTCTGTTTCCGCGTCTCTGGACAATCTCTAATAAAATGATCCGGCGATCCACACCTGAAGCATACAGCTGACCCACTATACCTCCAACAAGCACCCCTATGTGATCCACCACACTGAGCACACACAGGTAGAGCAGATCTCTGAGTCACTGGGGTCGGAGCACTCGCCACTGAAGCTGTAGGTCTAAATCTCTGTCTCTGAAACTGCACTGACCTACCAGCTGACCTCTGACTCCTACTGACTCTAGGAACAAAGCTTCCTTTACCTCTCTTAACAGAAGAAGACCCTGCCTCAAACTGAGGTCTTCTCACCCTAACCTCTTCCTCTGAAGCAGCTGCAATACTCTGAGCTCGCTCTACACTTCGAGCTGCTGCCACAAGCTGGGAAAAATCATGATATCTAGATCCAGCCACTAAGCACATGATAGAGGGTCTCAATCCCTCCTCAAATCTCCTGCATCTATCTATCTCATCAACTATAATACCCCCAGCATACTGACTTAACCGAATAAACTCAACCTCATATTCAGTTACAGTCCGATGATCTTGCTTCAAATCTAGAAACTCTCTTTTCTTCCCATCTTTATACTCCCTTGGAGTATACTTCAATTCAAACTCTCTCAGAAAATCTGTATAGGATAAGGTAGGTGGATCATCCATAGAATGGGGCACTGTCTTCCACCAATCGTAGGCATCCTTCTGCAGCAAAGATCTTGCATAGTCAAACTTTTCCTCTGAGGTGGCTTGCAACTGAACAAATACCCTCTGTACTCTGTCAAGCCACTGTTCTGCTACAGCTGGATCAACTGTACCAAAGAAATCCTCCGCTCCATATTTCCTTAGCTTATCATAGTGCCTCACTGGTACTGAAGGTTGAGGGGGTGGTGGCTGTGGTTGCACTGGTGCTTGCCTCATAACTTCCATCATATGTCTAAACCAGGCTGGCGGAACCTCCTCACCAACTGGTCTACCCGACACCGAAGCAGGTGCCTCCTCAACACTATCAACTCTAGCTCCCTCAGCAGGAGCAATACTCTCGGCACTACCCTCAATCGACTGACGTGAGTGAGAATCCATCACAACCTAAGTCTGCAAACACAACATACTACATCTTATTAAAGATCAGAGGTTGCCAATCCAAAAATATATGTTATTCAAAAACCACTTTTTAAAATCAAAATAGTCTTTTTCTTACATTTTACCTAGGCTGAGAATCTCAAACCTAGGCTCTGATACCAAAACAATTGTAACACCCCCACATTCAGTACACACACACTACAACACCACAATGTAGCATATGTGCACCGAACATAGGAGTGCTACGGCTTTTCATCAACATTCAAAATATTTGTATATATAATACCATCATCTTTCTCAATATACATTATAGATATATAAATACATTTAAGTAGTACACAGCGGAAGTTATAAAATAGGTACATATATGAAAACATTTGAATACATATTTACAATTATACATATATTTACATTATAAACAAAAACTTTTCAAAATATAAAGAAGTAGTACATGATTGGCAAATCTCCTCTGATCTTTAAGTCCCAATATCCACTCTTCAATGTCTACTCTCACTGGGTCTCGAAGAACTCTCGGGTTCAACTCTATTACCTGCGCGATTAAACACTATCGCGCTAAGCCAAGGGCTTAGTAAGACAATTCATGCTTATGTTATGCTTTAGTGCCATGCAATGTTTCATATATGTATTAACAATTCAACATCAATGATGCACACTCAATCAATAAAGATCATATTCAACAGACAATATTCCGTAAATAGTCCATTTCATCATTTAAGTAATATTAACATTTCATTACATTAGAACATCATTTATGATATATATAAAACCTAGACACCTATGGGCCCATCAAGTACTTAATACGATATTCAGAATTCAGAGTTACTGCTTTGGTTCATAAACACCATTATCAAGCCCGTAGGCAACATATACATATATATATATATCTCTATCCATGGATAGCGTAACAGACCCGGTCTCTTGGATCATCAACTCATCTAATTCGAGAAGATCCTCAACCCGGCAAGACTGCCACAATTCAAATATCTCATAATATCAATTATCATTGTGTAACAGACCCAGTTTCTTGGACCTCAATTCAACTCAATTTGAAGAGATCCTCAACCCGGCAAGACTGTTACCTTTCATTAAATAGGCATGCCTCCAAAACCAGAACTCTGAAACTGAATATCATATTAAACATACACTTATTTCATTATTCTCTTTATCAAACTCTTTCTCAATATTCCTCATCAATTAGGCAAACATGCCATACATCATTCAATTATATCATCATAGCCACTCACAATGGCTTTATATCACATTTCACATCTCAATTCATATTTTGCATATAGCATCTCAACATACATTATTCATAACACACACATTATCATTTACAAGATTCACACTACATATAACATACTATTGTTCAATCTCAACAATGCAATTAGGGCAAAGAACAATTGATATGATTCATAGCTTTGGGATCTTCCACACATGTTTGATTAGGTCATTCTTGTGTTTGAAGTATGTTTAAAGTGATTATGTTTAGGTTTAGGAGCAATACAACCTTTGAAGAATCAAAACAATGCAAAAAGAACCAAAAATAAAAACATTAACCAATACATTTGAGGGACACGGGCAGCACATTTGAGGGACACGGCCAAGCTTGTGGCCGTGTCTCTCAACCATAAAATCCAGTAGCCAACACGGGCATAAGACACGGCCGTGTCTCCCAATCCAACTTGGACAGTAGCAAACACATTCAAGGGACACGGCCAAGCCAGTGGCCGTGTCACCCCAAAACCTATCCAACACGGCCAAAATCCCTCCACCTTGGCCGTGTCACCCAAATTTCTCAAGTCTTGGCCGTGTCTCTCATTGATTCTAGCCGTGTCACTCAAGAACACAACCCTAATCAAAACCAACACTCTTCCAAATGCATTTTCACACCCTTTGCACAACAATAACTTCATTCAATTGGTTTTAATCAATGTTATTAACACATATCTTACATATTCATCACATTAACCACTTAAACAACACATAAACATTACATTAAAACATTCACCAATACTAAACCCTAAAACCAACTTCCCACTTGATCTTTCACAATCAACCTTCACATATCTAACCATATTCACAACCAAATTAATACCAACTCAATCTTTTAACTTTAAATCAATTCCAACACTTACAAACACATATCAAACCCACCAAATCATCACATCAACAAATCACAATTCAATTTAGACATAACCTCAAAATTAACAAAGGAATTCAAGAGATTTCTTACCTAAGATGAAGAAATTCCACAATTCTCTTGTCAAATCCTTTGATTGCTTCTTCAATTTGCTTCTAGCACCATGAATACCTCTCTTGCTCTCTCTTCTCTTCAATGGCCGGCCTCTTCAAGAAAGAAAGAAGAAAATGCACAAGTCAAACACCTTTTCTTCTTTTAATCTCCACCATGCATTCCACTTCAAGCAATTACTCAAATACCCCTTATCATTTAACTTAGCTTTTGTCTCTTATAAGCCCAATTAAGTAATTGCACATTTCACATAAAATATCCTCTTGCATTGACCAACCCTTTTGACCAATTTATATTTTATATATATCATCATATACACAACATATACCACTCTCTCTAAACCCTAAATTCTTTCTCAAAACACATATACACAAACATCTTTCCTCATTTCTTTCCCTTGCAATATAAAACAACAACAATAACAACAACATAACCAAGACTTCTAGGGCATAAATGAGGATATTACATCCACAGTCTAGAAGAGGTGAGAAAATTGACAAACCTCACCACCAAACTTCTGAGGAAGATGTTAGGTATGCCATGCTGAAGAGAAAGAAAGTTGAGGGAACCAAATCTCCTTTTGGTGGGATGTTTTCTGCCCTGAATATCAAGGACGAAATTGAAAGATTACTAGATGTCCTTAGATGGAGAAAGTTTGTATTTCCAGAAGAGGTAGGTTATTCCAGTTTAATCAAGGAATTCCTTATGTCTTTCCAAATAGAGAAGAGTGCTAACTCTGCACTGGGATGGTATGGGGTTAGGTTTAAACTGTTTGATCAATACCAAGCCTTAACCCTAGAAGACTTTGGCAACATTTGGAACTTTCCTACTGATGGTATAACCTCCTACAACGATCAAACCTTTTCAAACCAAACTCTCTCTACATTCTGGAAAGAAATTTCTGTGGAAACTTCTTTTGAAAAATAATCAAAAGCTAGACACATCAAATCCCTCACCCATTGGATGCTCCATAGGATTATCACCTACACCATCCATCAAAGAGCTGATGGGAATGAGAAGGTAACAAAAAGAGACCTCATATTTTTATATGCTTTCACCCACAACATCCAAATGAACACAACCAAGTTCTTGATTGACACCCTCTATCATCATGCAGTTACAAGAACTGAAACTTTCTTCCTATCCTCACAAATTACTCAAATAGCTAGGCACCTGAACCTACTAAATGATCTAAACTTTTCTACATTGAGAAACCCTTTCAATCTTGCCTCTAGTGCTATCACTATTAACTACTTAGAACATGCTGGATGTGTAAGGAAGATTGAAGGTACATATGTGTATTATTTTGGCAAAAGAGGAGTTGTGGATAGACAAAAGAAAAGGCCAAGGTACACAATTGAGGAAGAGGGAGACTCTCTGGAAGTTGCTGTGGAATTACCTCCAAAAGCTGCTTCATCCAAAGCTACTCAAGAAACTACCTCATCCTCTACACAACTCATCCTCAATGCTATCAAATCTCTCTCCAGGAAACTCTCTAGGTTCAAGAAAAGTGTCTCCAAGAGATTCCATCACTTGAACAAGAGAATTGACCTTATATCTCACATGCACCATGATCTCTATGATATGCAAGGCAAACTGGACTTGCCTCAATGCAATCTTGAAGATTGGGATATAAGTGATCATACCCAAAGTCTTCCTGAAGAAGAAGAGTCCATAAGCACTAGCTCTACCTCTTTTGCTCCTCAAGATAAAGGAAAAGCTCCTTTAGTAGAAGAAGAGATAGATGAGGATGATGATTCAGAACAGTTTTCATTTTCAACACATTTAGTTTCAATAGTTTACATCTTCATTTTCTGTTATGCCTTGATATGTTTGTTGCTTTATTTGTTTAATATATCTTTGTACTTTCATCTATCTTTTAATAAACATAATGTTTAGTATCTTTTAATCTTCAAGATATGTTATGCAATGGGGGAAAATGTTTTGCCTATGACAATGGGGGAGAAAATAGTACACAACTTGGAATGATTGTTTAACTAAACCAAGATAATCAAATAATAACAATGCACCAAGATATACTTAACCATGATTCATGCATATGTTAAGGGGGAGCATTTTAGATTTTTTTTTAATCATTCCATTTGAATTGTCAAAGTCAAAATGGGGGAGATTGTTAGACAAATGATCTCAATTTTGATCCTTGACAACTCAAATTGAATGATCCATTTAACATGTGTTTGGAGAATCTTGTTGCAGGCTTAGGTTATTTCAAATAAAGTTGAACAGAACACTTCTAGCGGTCGCACCAAACCTGAATACGACCGCACCATTCAATTAAAGGATGAAACCTTATCACAGTAGGTTTCGCGGTCAGAAACCCGACCTCAGTCACGACCACACTTAATGAAGAGCGACCGTCCCAAGTTATGGACGACCGCTACTCAAGCAACTCAAATCATTCTAATCACAGTAAGGTTCGCGGTGACAAGAACGGTGAATGACACGGCCTCGCTTACCACTTTAGCGACTGCACGTTCATATTCTCGACCGCTCTGCCAATACAGGAGAAAATTGCCTGAAGAGACAGTAGTGTTCGCGTCCTCAGGTGCGTCCAGAAGTTCGACGCGAGTATCTCACTTTGACCGCGAGATGTCACCTAAGACGACCGCGATTTTCAAATTTTGGTAGACATCTCTTCTGCCCTGTCAGAGAATGACACGTGACATAACCGTTATAAACCCACTTCAACATTCAAAAAGGGTGACTGCACCCTTGTGATGCCCGACCGTCCTGACAAACACAGCATGGGCAAGATTCCTGCTGCAGAGCACTCAAATTCGACCATTGAAGCTTTTTTAAATTCAGCCACCGTGCCTTGTTCAAGGACGACCGCGTGTGACAGTAGCGTGACCATCCTTATATGAAGGACGACCGCGAAATGCTTCGGACAGTTTAATAAAGAAGGTCTAAACTGCCAAGACTTTATTCTTACTATCAATAACGGCTAGTAAGACCACATTGGCTATAAATACAGTGCTTCTATAAGAAAAGAAAAGAATATAGAGAAGCAAGAAAAAAGAATTTCATAGTCAAGCAACAACTTTTCTTTTACTTAAACTTACATTTGAATTGTAATGAATGTTAGGTGTAAGCATTGAAAACACCATTGTATAAGTTTGAGTGTGAGCTTGGAAAAACACTTGGGTTGTGAGAGTAAGCCTTGTAAAACTCTTGTTTGGGTTGTGAGAGTGAGCCTTAAAAACTCCTTTAAAGGTTCTTGAGTGTAAGCCTTAGAAAAACACTTGTGAAGTTAGGTGTGAACTTGTGAAAACACCAAAGTTGGAAGTGAGCTTGTAAAAACTTCAAAGATTAGTGGAACCTTAACAAGTTGTTAAGGAAGTGGATGTAGGATTGAAGTAAAATCCGAACCACTATAAATCTTGTGTGTTCTTTCTTTCTTTCATTACTCAACCAACTCTCTATTCCGCATTTCTAGTTTGTTGAGTTTTTTAATTGTCATAGTTTCTTGAGGAAACCAATTCACCCCCCCCCCCTCTTGGTTGCCATCATGGGACAATAAACATAGAACAAATTTTAACATTAATTCTGTTTTATTAAATTAGGGAACAACCAAACATAAAGCCAACATACACAAGATTACTCTTGTTGCCAACTAGCCCTTTCGGGTTTTCTAATTAATGATTTTTTCTCATTTTTCCCTAATTGTTGCCTAGCCCGCCCTTTCTAATTTTTGGAACTAGCGGACTACTCTAACTTTTGCCTAGGCTTCCCTTTCAGATTTTCAACCTAGCGAGCTTTTTTTTATATATCATACATAAAACCTCTTCAACCTGTCAATGTTTACTGGCTCACTAAAATCATTCCCATCCATGTCTGATAACTTCACCGCACCTATGTTCATGACTTGTTTCACGATATATGGCCCTTCCCAGCTAGGCCTGAACTTTCTTCTTGGATCAGATACATTAGGCTTACATTGCTTCAACACCAAATCCCTTACCTTGAGTTTTCTAATTTTAACCCTTCTATTATAGGCCCGAGCTATCTTCTTTTGATACAGTCGGTGATGAAACAGTGCCTTTAACCATCTCTCTTCTAGTAAAGCTAACAGTGTGTATTTGCTCGCTACGCATTCTGTTTCAGGTAGTTCAGTTTCCAAGAATACTCTCAATGACTTGATCTCAATTTAAATTGGCAATACTGCTTCCATCCCGTAAACCAAAGAGAACGGTGTCATTCCAGTACCTATATCCCCATAAAGCAAAGGGAAGCATCTCTGACCAATCCCTGTAAGTCTTGGTCATCTTGGACATAATTTGCTTAATTGTCTTGTTTGTTGCTTCTACCACACCATTAGCCTTTGGTCTATAAGGAGAGGATCTATGATGACGGATTCGGTACTTTGAGAATAAATCCTTAACTGCTCCTTGAAACTGTACCCCATTGTCTGATATCACACTGTGCGGGACCCTGTACCGGTAGATGAGGTTCTTTTTAATAAATATAGCCATTTGGCTTGTACCCAATTTGTTGAAGGATTCGGCTTCGACCCATTTTGAAAAATAATCTACTACTATCACAAAGAAGTGGTGACCGTTTGAGGCCGTCGGATGTATCTCTTCTATAATATCGATACCCCAAGTGGCAAATGGCCAGGGTAAAGACATAGAATGCAATCCTTCAGGAGGCTTATGATTCAAGTTACCATACATCTGATATTGTTGGCACTTCTTTATGAACTCAATACAATCTTTCTCCATGGTTAACCAGTAATAACCTTGTCGAATAATGTAATATCCTCATGTATGCCCTAGAAGTTTTGTTTATGTTGTTGTTGTTGTTGTTGTAATGGGATTGAATGTATATGTTATGTGATAAGAAAAGAATTGGAAAGAGAATGCTTGTGTATATGTGTTTTGGGTAAGAAAGAGGGTTTAGAGAAAAGTGTATATGTTGATTATATTGTAATATATATAACATATAAATTGGTCAAATGAAGAGTCAAGATGGAAGAGATATTTATTTGTGTTGAGTGTGTAATTACATATATGGGCATATAAGAGACAAGAGGTTAGTTATATGATTAAGGGGTGTTTTGGCAATTGCTTGAATTGGATTGCATGGTGGAAATTTAAAGAAGAAAAGCTATTTGATTTGTGTTGAATTTCATTTCTTCTCATGTGTGTGCCGGCCATCCAAGAAGAGAAAGAGCAAGAGAGGTGTTTTTGATGCTTGAAGCAAATTGAAGAAGCAATCAAAGGACTTGGTTAAAGATTTATGAAATTTCTTCATTTGAGGTAAGATCTTTTTCTTGATTTCTTCTTTTCTTTTGAAGGGGTGTTTGAAGTGAATTAGGGTTGGTAGGATTTGATGATGAGATGTGTTTGTGTTGTGTTTTCAAGTGTTAAATTGGTTTTAAGTTAATAGTTTAAATAGGTGTTGTTGTTGGAAGTGGTATATGTTGATTTTGAAAGGTCGAGAAGGATGGTGATTTTAGGGTTTTGAGATGGTTTGTGTTTAAGTGTAATATTAATGTATTGTGAAGTGGTTTTTGTGATGAATATGTGTTTAGAACATTGATTATATTCATTTGAAACATGTTATATGGTGTATATTGTGTTGAGTGCTATTAGAAGAGAATTGGTTTTGGTTAGGGTTTTGTTCTTGGGTGACACGGCCAAAGCCATTGAGAGACACGGCCAAGTCATGGAAATTTTGGCCATGTTGGGTTGATTTTTAAGAGACACGGCCATGTCTCATGCCAGTGTCTGCCACTGCCAATTTGTTTTGGGAGACACGGCCACAAGCTTGGCCGTGTCCCTTGGGTGTGTTGGTTACTGTGTTTGGTTTTTGTTCTTCATACATGATTGAGTTTGAACTTTCAATTGATAATGCATATGATACTACATGAACTAGGGTTTGTAATATGCAATGTGAATTTTGTAAATGATAATGTGTGATATGGATAATGTATTTTGAAATGCTATATCAATGATGCTTTATGCATAACATGAATTGAGATGTGAAATGGGATACAAAGCCATTGTGATTGGCTATGATGATGCAATTGAAAGAAATAAGGCATGTTTGCCTAAATGTTGATGAGAATTGAGAATGGAAATGATGACTAAATAATAAATGAATTGTGTGGCTAATGTGTTATTCCATTTTCAGAGTTTGTTGTTGGTGGCATGCCTAATATGAGTAACAATCTCTTGAAGTTAGGTTGGATTGAATCCTTGAAGCCTAATTGAGATGTTACAACCCTTGAAGCTAGGTTGGGTTGGTTCTTGAAGCCAAGTTGGGTTGAAGCTTAGCATGCTTTGCTCCCCTTGAAGCTTGGTTGAACCTAATCCTTGAAGCCTAGTTGGGTATATGATATTGATAAATGTGATAACAAAACCAAAATATTAACTCTGAAAATTGAATGGCATATTAGTGTGTCTTGGGCCCAATGCTTGTCTTTGTTTAGTGTTGTTCATGAATGGTTTAATGAGTAACTAATGAGATATATGAAAAGATGTTGAAATGTGATATGTTTACTTATATTGGATTATAAAATGTAATGGTATGTTGTTTGCTTTGCATATATGATGTTACATGTATAATATGGATTGATAATTAACATTGCATTGCACTAAAGCATAACATTAGCATGAATTGTCTTACTAAGCCCTTGGCTTAGCGCGGTAGTGTTTAATCGCGCAGGTGATAGAGTTGATAGAGTTGAACCCGAGAGCTCTTCGAGACCGAGTGAGAGTAGACGTTGAAGAGTTGATTTTGGGAACTTAAAGATCAGAGAAGATTTGCCAATCATGTATAACTCTTTCATATTTTGTAAATATTGTTTATAATGTAAATATTTTCTATATTCCGCTGCGTATTAAGTAAATGTATTTATATATCTGTTTTGTTTTATATTACAAATTGATGACTTATTTTCTCTAATGTATAATGAAAAAGCTTATGGTATTATTTAAAATGTTTTGAATGTTAATAAAATCCGTAGCATTCCTATATTCGATACATGTATACTACAGGGTGGTGTATGTAGTGTGTATGGATTGGGTGTGGGGGTGTTACAATTGTTTTGGTATCAGAGCCTAGGTTTGAGATTCTCAACCTAGGTAAAGTGTAAGAAAAAAGAGTGTTTTGATTTTAAAACGTGGATTTTTGAATAACATACATGATTGGGATTGGCAGTCTCTGATCTTTAATAAGATGTAATCTGCTGTGTTTGCAGACATAGGTTGTGATGGACTCTCACTTACGTCAGTCAGTTGAGGGTAGTGAGGAGAGTGTAGCTCCGGAGGATAGAGCTAGAGTTGATAGTGCTGAGGAGGCACCTGCTTCGGTGTCGGGTAGACCAGTTGGTGAAGAGGTTCCACCAGCTTGGGTTAGGCATGTGGTAGAAGCTTTGAGGCAAGCACCAGTGCAACCAGTGCCACCACCCCCTCAGCCTGTGGTACCAGTGAGGCACTATGACAAACTAAGGAAGTATGGAGCGGAGGATTTCCTTGGTACTACTGATCCAGCTGTAGCAGAACAGTGGCTTGACAAAGTACAGAGGATCTTTATTCAGTTGCAAGCCACCTCGGAGGAAAAGTTTGATTATGCAAGATCTTTGCTACAGAAGGATGCATACGACTGGTGGAGGACAGTGCCCCATTCTATGGATGATCCACCAACCTTGTCATATGCGGATTTTCTGAGAGAGTTTGAGTTGAAGTATACTCCTAGGGAGTACAAAGATGTGAAGAAGATGGAGTTCTTAAGCTTGAAGCAAGATAGCAAGACTGTAACTGAGTATGAGGTTGAGTTTATTCGATTGAGCCAGTATGCTGGGGGCATTATAGCTGATGAGATAGATAGATGCAGGAGATTTGAGGAGGGATTGAGGCCCTCTATCATGTGCTTAGTGGCTGGATCTAGATATCACGATTTCTACCAGCTAGTGGCAGCAGCTCGAAGTGTAGAGCGAGCTCAAGTTATTGCAGCTGCTTCAGAGGAAGAGGTTAGGGTTAGGAGGCCCTAGTTTGAGGCAGGGTCTTCTTCTGTTAAGAGAGGTAAAGGAAGCTTTGTTCCTAGAGTTAGTAGGAGTCAGAGGCCAGCTGGTAGGTCAGTGCAGTTTCAGAGGCAGAGATTTAGACCTGCAGCTTCAGTGGCGAGTGCTCCGACCCCAATGACTCATAGATCCACCCCACCCATCTGCATTCATTGTGGTAGGCCACATGGAGGCCCTTGCTGGAAGACTGGTGTAGCAGGGGTATGCTTCAGATGTGGATCGCCTGATCACTTTGTGAGAGATTGCCCTGAGAGACAGGAGCAGATGTCAGTGGATACTGCAGCTTCTAGACCTAGTGTGAGGGGAGGTCGAGCAGGCAGAGGTAGCAGCCGGGGAGGCAGATCTGGGTTCAATGCTAAAGGAGGTGCTACATCCAGGGAGAGTAGGCCAGAGGAGGTTGGATCTTCGCAGAGGATGTATGTTATGCAGAGTCAGCCAGATGCATCGGCAGTCATAGCTGGTACTTTTTCTTTATTTGATACTTTAGTACTTGCTTTGATTGATCCGGGTTCCACACATTCTTATATTAGTGCATCTGTTTTGCCTGTGTCTGATATGCATGCTGAGTCCCTAGAATTTGATGTGTTGGTGACAAATCCGTTAGGGCATAGTGTGGTTGTGAGTAAGATGCACCGAGATAGTGCAGTGAGGGTGCAAGGTGAGGAGTTCCTTGGAGACTTGATTGAGATGCCATTTAAGGAATATGATCTGATTCTAGGTATGGACTGGCTATCTAGACATGGAGCTGTGGTAGACTGTAAAAGGAAAATTGTTTCTTTGAGAACTGTTGATGGTAGAGATGTAATAGTATCTAATGAGCAGGAACAGCTAGCCTCCTTATTTGTTTCAGCTGTTGCAGCTAGGAGATTGATTAGAAAGGGGTGTGAAGCCTATCTTGCTCATGTGGTAGATACTGGAGTGAAGGGTTCCCCTATTGATAGTATTGCCACAGTTGCAGAGTTCCCAGATGTGTTTCCAGAGGAGTTGTCAGGGTTACCTCCTGAGAGAGAGGTGGAGTTCGGTATTGAATTGTTGCCTGGTACCACTCCTATCTCTATTACTCCTTATAGAATGGCACCAGCAGAATTGAGGGAATTGAAAGTGCAATTGCAGGAGTTGTTGGACAAAGGATTTATTCGCCCCAGTGTTTCTCCTTGGGGAGCTCCTGTGCTATTTGTGAAGAAAAAAGATGGTACTATGAGGTTGTGTATCGATTATAGGCAATTGAACAAGGTGACTATTAAAAATAAATATCCTTTGCCTAGAATCAATGATCTCTTTGATCAGTTAAAGGGTGCAGCTGTGTTTTCTAAAATTGATTTGAGATCAGGGTACCATCAGTTGAGGGTCAGAGCTGAAGATGTTCCTAAAATGGCCTTTCGGACCAGGTATGGGCATTATGAGTTTCTAGTTATGCCTTTTGGTTTGACGAATGCACCTGCAGCTTTTATGGATTTGATGAATAGGGTGTTTCGGCCCTATCTGGACCAGTTTGTAGTGGTCTTCATCGATGATATTCTGGTGTATTCGCGGAATAGAGAGGAACATGACAAACATCTGCGGATTGTGTTGCAGATTTTGAGAGAGAAGCAGTTGTTTGCTAAACTGTCAAAGTGTGAGTTTTGGTTGGATCAAGTCGCTTTTCTCGGACATATTGTTTCAGCAGAAGGCATTAGAGTTTATCCGAGTAAAGTTGAAGCTATTCTTAATTGGAGTCCACCCAAGTCTGTAACTGAAGTTAGAAGTTTTCTGGGTTTGGCAGGCTATTACCGACGGTTTGTGAAAGGATTTTCTTTGATAGCTACTCCACTCACCAGATTGCTTCGAAAGGGAGTTAGATTTGTGTGGACAAATCAGAGTCAGGCTAGCTTTGAGCAGTTGAGAGAAATGTTGACTCAAGCGCCTGTTCTTACTTTACCTGTAGAAGGCAAACCATATGTGATTTACAGTGATGCTTCACATAGTGGTTTGGGGTGTGTGCTAATGCAGGAAGGTAAAGTTATAGCTTATGCATCTCGACAGTTGAAACCACATGAGCTTAACTATCCGACCCATGATTTGGAGCTAGCAGCCATTGTGTTTGCATTGAAGATTTGGCGACACTATCTGTTTGGGGAGAAATGTTTTATCTACACTGATCACAAAAGTTTGAAATATTTGGGTGTTCAAAAAGAGCTTAACCTTCGGCAGAGAAGATGGTTGGAATTGATTAAAGACTACGACTGTTTGATTGATTATCATCCAGGTAAAGCAAATGTTGTTGCTGATGCCTTGAGTCGGAAATCTTTAGCTGGTTTAACTGTTTATTCGCTCTCGTTGCTTGTTGAGTTGAGAGCATTGCATGCCAGTTTTATATCTTGTGATGATGGTGCATTGTTGGCACAGTTGCATTTGAAACCAGTTTTGTTAGATCAGATTAAAGAGGCTCAGTTGGCTGATGAGAAGATTTAGAAGATTGTTTCAGATTGCCAGAATGGGAAGAGTGGAGATTTTGTTGTGAGAGATGATGGGAGTCTCTGGTTTAAGAACAGATTGTGTGTACCCGATGATGCAAATTTAAAAAGGATCATTTTGGAAGAAGCACATCAGTCAGTGTTTGCTATGCATCCGGGCAATACCAAGATGTATCATGATTTGAGACAGCATTACTGGTGGATTGGGATGAAGAGAGACATTGCTGAGTTTGTATCCAAATGTCTCACTTGTCAGAAGGTAAAAGCAGAGCATCAAGTTCCAACCGGGTTGCTTCAGCCGTTGTCAGTGCCTGTATGGAAGTGGGAAAGAGTGACAATGGATTTTGTGTCTGGGTTGCCATTGACACAAAGGAAGCATGATGCTATATGGGTGATTGTGGATAGATTGACTAAGACAGCTCATTTCCTTCCGGTTCGGATGGATTACTCTTTGGAGAGATTGGCTGAGCTGTATATCCATGAGATTGTGAAGTTGCATGGTGTTCCAACTTCTTTAGTGTCTGATCGAGATCCCAGGTTTACTTCAAGATTTTGGAAGAGTTTGCATAGTGCTTTGAGTTCTCGATTACACTTCAGTACTGCTTTTCATCCACAGACGGATGGACAGTCAGAGAGGGTGATACAGATTATTGAAGATATGTTGAGAAGCTGTGTCATTGATTTCTCTGGAAGTTGGGACAGATTTCTACCACTTGTGGAGTTTGCTTACAACAACAGTCACCAATCCAGCATTGGTATGGCACCGTTTGAAGCATTGTATGGCAGACGGTGTAGGACACCTCTTTGTTGGAATGAGCTTGGAGATAATAAGTTGGTTGGTCCTGATTTGATTCAAGAAACTGAAGAAAAAGTAAAGTTGATTCGAGACAGGTTAAAAGCAGCTTCAGACCGACAGAAGTCTTATGCAGATCTGAAAAGGAGAGACATAGAGTTTGATGTTGGAGATAAGGTATTTCTGAAAGTGTCTCCTTGGAAGAAGATTTTGAGGTTCGGTCGGAAAGGGAAATTGAGTCCTCGATTCATTGGACCGTATGAAGTTTTGGAAATAGTTGGGCCAGTTGCATATCGACTTGCTTTGCCACCTGGGTTGGATCGTATTCATAATGTATTCCATGTTTCTATGTTAAGGAGGTACAGATCGGATCCATCTCATGTGTTGCCAATTGAATCTATCGAAGTGAGCCCAGATTTGACATTTGAAGAGGAACCAATTGCTATCTTGGCACGTGATGTGAAAAAGTTGAGAAACAAGAGTGTGCCATTGGTGAAAGTTCTATGGAGGAATCATGGAAAGGAGGAGGCAACTTGGGAAAGTGAGCATACAATGCGAGATCAGTACCCTCAGTTATTTCGGACTTGATATCAGGTAATTTCGAGGACGAAATTTCTTTTTAGAGGGGGAGAATTGTAATATCCTCATGTATGCCCTAGAAGTTTTGTTTATGTTGTTGTTGTTGTTGTTGTAATGGGATTGAATGTATATGTTATGTGATAAGAAAAGAATTGGAAAGAGAATGCTTGTGTATATGTGTTTTGGGTAAGAAAGAGGGTTTAGAGAAAAGTGTATATGTTGATTATATTGTAATATATATAACATATAAATTGGTCAAATGAAGAATCAAGATGGAAGAGATATTTATTTGTGTTGAGTGTGTAATTACATATATGGGCATATAAGAGACAAGAGGTTAGTTATATGATTGAGGGGTGTTTTGGTAATTGCTTGAATTGGATTGCATGGTGGAAATTTAAAGAAGAAAAGCTATTTGATTTGTGTTGAATTTCATTTCTTCTCATGTGTGTGCCGGCCATCCAAGAAGAGAAAGAGCAAGAGAGGTGTTTTTGATGCTTGAAGCAAATTGAAGAAGCAATCAAAGGACTTGGTTAAAGATTTATGAAATTTCTTCATTTGAGGTAAGATCTTTTTCTTGATTTCTTCTTTTCTTTTGAAAGGGTGTTTGAAGTGAATTAGGGTTGGTAGGATTTGATGATGAGATGTGTTTGTGTTGTGTTTTCAAGTGTTAAATTGGTTTTAAGTTAATAGTTTAAATAGGTGTTGTTGTTGGAAGTGGTATATGTTGATTTTGAAAGGTGGAAAAGGATGGTGATTTTAGGGTTTTGAGATGGTTTGTGTTTAAGTGTAATATTAATGTATTGTGAAGTGGTTTTTGTGATGAATAAGTGTTTAGAACATTGATTATATTCATTTGAAACATGTTATATGGTGTATATTGTGTTGAGTGCTATTAGAAGAGAATTGGTTTTGGTTAGGGTTTTGTTCTTGGGTGACACGGCCAAAGCCATTGAGAGACATGGCCAAGTCATGGAAATTTTGGCCGTGTTGGGTTGATTTTTAAGAGACACGGCCGTGTCTCATGCCAGTGTCTGCCACTGCCAATTTGTTTTGGGAGAAACGGCCACAAGCTTGGCCGTGTCCCTTGGGTGTGTTGGTTACTGTGTTTGGTTTTTGTTCTTCATACATGATTGAGTTTGAACTTTCAATTGATAATGCATATGATACTACATGAACTAGGGTTTGTACTATGCAATGTGAATTTTGTAAATGATAATGTGTGATATGGATAATGTATTTTGAAATGCTATATCAATGATGCTTTATGCATAACATGAATTGAGA
Source organism: Garcia nutans (assembly GCA_947685225.1). Lineage (NCBI taxonomy): Eukaryota > Viridiplantae > Streptophyta > Magnoliopsida > Malpighiales > Euphorbiaceae > Garcia > Garcia nutans. The sequence goes on from CANTUV010000013.1 coordinate 37,198,394, forward strand.
TGTGAAATGGGATGCAAAGCCATTGTGATTGGCTATGATGATGCAATTGAAAGAAATAAGGCATGTTTGCCTAAATGTTGATGAGAATTGAGAATGGAAATGATGACTAAATAATAAATGAATTGTGTGGCTAATGTGTTATTCCATTTTCAGAGTTTGTTGTTGGTGGCATGCCTAATATGAGTAACAATCTCTTGAAGTTAGGTTGGATTGAATCCTTGAAGCCTAATTGAGATGTTACAACCCTTGAAGCTAGGTTGGGTTGGTTCTTGAAGCCAAGTTGGGTTGAAGCTTAGCATGCTTTGCTCCCCTTGAAGCTTGGTTGAACCTAATCCTTGAAGCCTAGTTGGGTATATGATATTGATAAATGTGATAACAAAACCAAAACATTAACTCTGAAAATTGAATGGCATATTAGTGTGTCTTGGGCCCAATGCTTGTCTTTGTTTAGTGTTGTTCATGAATGGTTTAATGAGTAACTAATGAGATATATGAAAAGATGTTGAAATGTGATATGTTTACTTATATTGGATTATGAAATGTAATGGTATGTTGTTTGCTTTGCATATATGATGTTACATGTATAATATGGATTGATAATTAACATTGCATTGCACTAAAGCATAACATTAGCATGAATTGTCTTACTAAGCCCTTGGCTTAGCGCGATAGTGTTTAATCGCGCAGGTGATAGAGTTGATAGAGTTGAACCCGAGAGCTCTTCGAGACCGAGTGAGAGTAGACGTTGAAGAGTTGATTTTGGGAACTTAAAGATCAGAGAAGATTTTCCAATCATGTATAACTCTTTCATATTTTGTAAATATTGTTTATAATGTAAATATTTTCTATATTCCGCTGCGTATTAAGTAAATGTATTTATATATCTATTTTGTTTTATATTACAAATTGATGACTTATTTTCTCTAATGTATAATGAAAAAGCTTATGGTATTATTTAAAATGTTTTGAATGTTAATAAAATCCGTAGCATTCCTATATTCGATACATGTATACTACAGGCTGGTGTATGTAGTGTGTATGTATTGGGTGTGGGGGTGTTACAAATAATCTTCTTAACTAGGGCCAAAATGTAGACCCTTAATTTTTGACCCAGTCCGGTCCAATATATTTTAATTAGTCCAAAATAATTTTGTGTTGTCCAATATGTTTTAATTAGTCCAAAATAATTTTTGTTATCTTAATTAAATAATATTTTCTTTAGTATTTAATTTTTATTAATAAAAAATAATAATAAAAATAAAAATAAAAATCGGCGACAGAAATTGGAGACGAAAATTTTGTCACCGAAAAGGATTGCGGAGAAATGGCCTTCGGCCATTTCATCCTCAGGTGCCGCAGCGTAATTTTTCCGCAGCAGTTTTTTTTTTCTCCAGCGTAATTTTTACGATGCAAATTTTTCCGAAATCAAATACAATTAGGTTTTGGTTTCTTTTTCTTAATTAATGTTAGATTCCGTGAATAACTAAAATTAATCATAAAAATCTTCTATAAATAAGGACTAAAATAAAACAAAAAAGGGGGATCGGTTTTTAGAGGAAAAATTGAGGTCGAAATTGAGGAGGAAAACTTGGAATCAATCGGACATTTTGAGAGAGCAAACAAGCAATTCAATCCATTAAAGGCAGCAAAGCTTGTCTTTGTTCTTGTTCATCCAAGAAGTGATTTTTGGTGGAACCAACAAACGATGGTGTGAATTTCTTTATTTGTTTTATTAATTCACAGTAGCTTCATCATTCAAAAATCTAAAAATTATTGTTTCTGTTTCTTCAAAATCAAGAAAACCCTAGAACCTCAATTCACCTTTTCTAAAGTTTAAAAACCTTAATTCGTTTCTTTGTTTTCCAAAAATCTTAAAATTGTTATTTTTGTTTCTTCAAAACCTCAAAACCCTAATTTGCTTTCCAAATTTTCAAAACCCTTAATTGAATCCTTTTCTTTCCAAAAACCCTAAAAAACATCTTTTCTGTTTCTATAAACCTTAAATCGTTTTGTTTATTTTTATAAAGTTTCATAAAATTATCAATTGTTTCTTCAAATTCTAAAACCTAATGCATTCTCCGAAACCCTAATTCTAAAATTCTAAAACCCTAATTCAACTCCAAAACCCAAAACAGTAAACCCTAAACTAGCTAAACTAAACCCTAATTTTTCTAAACCCTAATTTTTAAAACCTTAAAACCATATAAATTTAATTGTTAAAATTCAACACAATAAATCCAAAAATAATGATCTAGTAATCGTAAATCATAAATCCTATTGTTTTAAAGTGTCCAAACCCTAATTTCATGATTTCACTTCTCAAACACTAATTTTGTTAATCAAAGAACTTTATTAACCTCTTAAAACATAAAGCCTTAATCCATTTTAATTCCTTTAAAAACTCACAGTAGCCTAAACCAACAAATTCCAAAACCCTAAAGACATTAAATAAAGAATCTTAAATAGAAACAGTAGCCCTAATTTGAATCTTTATTTGCCTTATTTAATTTTATATTTGATTATGTAGTCTATTATATGCTTTAATTTATTTTCAATGCTTTGTTGATTTATTTAAGTTCAATGCTTCTTTTATTTAGTTTATCATGGATGGATGTTTACATTCTATTGATGAATGATTTATTTATGATGAATGGTTATTTACTTTTATCTATTTATTTAGATTTCCAAATGTTGTAAGAGGTATGTTTCCACTTGGTGGGTACCTCATTAGTTAAATATCATGTAATTTAAATTGCTTTTCTATTTTAGAATCAATGTAAAGGACATGTTTCTACCTTTCAGTGGGTGTCCTATTTAGGCATGGATTATGTAAGGGCATGTTTCCATCTTCGGATGGGTGTCCATTTATTTGTTTTGCTTGGATATTGTTTTGATTTTCAATATATCGATGCTTTATTTTAATCATTGTGTGTAATATGGATAATATTGTTATATTTAAGAATTTTATAATATTAAGACCTGTAAAGTAGGCCGGTTCTAATAAACCGGGCATTGTGGGGGTGCTGGGCCATTTCTCACCTTCCCCACACGTACCCAACTTTTTGAACCCATTAGGGGGTTGGGGATTCCTTAGGAATCGAGTCATCCACCCCTTTCTTTTTCCCGGTCCGTCCAGGTGGCGACTGCATTTTCTCTAAACTTAGGTCCATGTTCTCTAAGGCCTCGAGCCTAAACAGTGCCAAAGTCTCAAGAACCATTCCACCGGGAGTGGGGGCAAAAATCCCCGCTCATAGTGGTGACTCCACTGGGGATAAGAAAGGTTGATTATGTTGGTCTTTATATTATTCTATTCTTTCTTATAATGATATTATCCATTGCATCATTTAGATTGCATCGTGTGTGTGAGTTAGGACGCCCGTGTTATGTTATGTAAGGGATACCATACTTTCACTCAAGGTATGGAGATCGAGCATGGCATAACCACTCATAGCCTCGTACCATTTGGTATATTCTTGCTATGGGAACCTAAGCCTTTTAACCCAAAGACTAAAGCTCATGTAATTGGCCTAGCTACTTTCCTTAGGTTTTACCCCAAATGCATGTTGTTTGACTATGGTTAATTTATCTTGGCTTAAATCATGGCTTATTTGGTTTGTTCTTTTTCTAATATGAACTAAGTACATTGTAAGCTCAAAATAAAATTTTATTTAAAGTCCAAAAGACCAAAGCTATTTTCAAAACTTTTCAAGATGGTCTTTAGGACATAAGACTTTTCTAAAAATAAATCAAAAATTCCTTTTGCTCATAACCCAAATACTAAGCCGAAAATCTATTTTTTCTAAAATCTTTTTACAATGGGCTTAGAAACAAAATTATTTTCATCCAAATTTTTCTTACAAAGAGCTTGCAAATTATTTAGGTCAATTACGAAATACCAAAAATCAATTGTGAGCCAGATGATATTAAGAATAAATTAACCATGGGCTTGTTTTTGGCATGAATCATTAGTTACTTTTTCAAGTGAGAAATCTATTTATAATAAACCTCTTAATTTAGTTTTAATCCAATATAGCATAAAAGCTACATTAGTTGGTTAAATGGATTAAAACCTAATTAATGGGAATTATCATGGATTGATTTCCATTTTTGAAAATATAACTATTGGTTGAAACGTCCAAGGGAATTATTCGAAAGCAAGGTACCCCATGTTGGTATTTTGTTAACCATATACATAGGAAAAGAGACTCGCCATTCGTGTGTGGATGTTATAAGGTTGGAAGGAACTTCCTATTTGTCCTTGTTTGTCAATTGTTTGTGCATACATGCATACATTTATATCTCATTAATCCTTTCTGGCTCACAGCCCTGGATTACGACAGTTCAAAAGCTTACAACAATCAGACCTACGCCAAAAGTGAAGAATCTAGCAACGACTCAATCACTTGCTCACCAAAAATAATGGATCTTGAACAAATTCAAAGAATGGTGGATGCTGCCCTCAACGCCAAGATGGAAGAAATAAAAAAGGCCATGGCTGAGACCATAAAGAATCAACTAGCTGCAATTTTAGAAAATAATGCCAAAGCGTCTGCTAGCTCCAAGAAGCCAAAGGACAATGGGAAGGCTAAAATTGGTGAAGTAGCTTTTGATGATGATAAGGTGATCATTGATGATGATGATTGGGCTCAATACTACCATGATCCTCAAGACAAGAAGAAAGAACCAAAGATTTTTGAAAGATCAGTTATGGAGAAAACCGAGACGTCTGATGTTGAGAAGATGATTGCTGATTTAGAAAAGAAATTTGAGAAGAAACCGAAAACTGAGGAAATGTCCAAAGTTGACAAATTATTTGAGCTAGATGAAGAAGTCCTGTACAAGTTCAAGATGCCATCTTTCACGAAGTTTGATGGAATTGAAAATTCCCATCTCCATGTGAAGCAGTATATCACTGCTATGCAGTCTACTCGAGTTACTAAGGCTCAAACTCTAAGGTACTTCATACTCTTGTTGGACCCTATTATCCAAAATTGGTTCAACACCTTAGAGGAAAGTATTCAAAAAGACTGGGATCTGCTATACAAAGCCTTCATCCAACAATATGGATATAATGTTGAAATGGAAGTTACCTTAATGGAAGTTGAGTCCATTAGGCAACGACCAAATGAAAATTTTATGGACTATGTGAAGAGATGGAGAAAGAAGGCCGCTTTGCTCAAGAAAAGGCCTGATGAATCTGATCAAATAAGGATGATCGTGAGAGGTGTCCTGCCTAGTCTTCTTGAGAGGATGTCTCATACACTCATCCGTGATTTCAAAGACCTTCTCTAAGCTGGTTTGCAAATTGAAGAGTGGAAAAGAGAGAAGAATCACTTTTCGGCAAGAAGGAATGAGAAACAAAATTATCAGTCTAACAATCAAAGCACGCAAAAAGAAGTTCATGTTAATGCGACTGGTCAAGGAAATAAAAGACAATTTTCAGAATTAGGGAAGCCACTGTCTTGGATTCTCAATAAGCTACAAAAGAAGGGATTGTTACAACCCTTGACTCCTCATCCTTTGCCTAATCCTCTTCCACCTAACTTTGATACTAATGCATCTTACCAATTCCATCAAAGGCCTGGACATGAAACAGACAATTGTATGAAGTTGAGGCATGAGATCCAGAATTTAATTGATAATGGCAAGTTGCCTGAGCTGGATAAGCCCAATACCAAGGGTAATCCATTTCCAAGCTTTAACAGGGTGCCACCACCAGCAACCTTCTTGGTAGGAAAAGGATTAGAAGAAGATTTTGTTTTATCATCGTTTCATGATGGAAATATTGAAGATGTGAAAGGAAAAGAAGCTTAAACTCAATAAACTTTCCTTAGCTTGAATGTTGCTTTTCAATTTTACTTTCTTTAATATTTTGGAACTATTGTGTTTTTCAAATTTAAAGTTGCTTGAAATAAATTACTTTCATCAAAATTTTTATTGGTCTTTGTTCATTTTGGTGCTCAATCGATGAGGAATCTAGCTTGATAATTCATTAATTAATATATTTATGCATCATGACTTGAATGACCTCACTAGATAAGGGAAATGCTCTATAGCATTGAGTTGTGTATGCTTACTTAGAGAGGGCTCCTGCATAATTACCTTTGTCTAGGTCCTAGTCAGTCTTTAAACATGCTTTGACAAACTTTTGAGGCAAAATTGAAAAGGAACCAAAAAAAAAACAAACAAACAAATAAAAAAAGGAAGAAATAGAAAAGAAAAAAGAAGAAAAAAAGGAAAAGAGCGAAGGAAAAAAAAAAGAAGAAAAAAAGAGAATAATGCCTAAAAAGGCGGTTCAGAAAGCCAACTGAGTTCTCTTTTACCTAAAGCATCAAAAGGCTTCCATTTGGGTTATAAGGACATTTTGACTTAAATTGGTCCAGCCCAATTAAAGATTCGATCAAAATCAAAGAAAAAGGAGAAAGTGTAACACCCCTGTACCCCGTATACGCACACTACATACTACTACACCTGTAATATACGTATACCGAATACAGGAGTGCCACGATTTATATAAGACAACCCCATTTTTCTCTTCTACAATAATATGAGGAAACTTTAAAACATTTCATATATATATATTATGGAACATAACAAGTAAAACATTTATTTATTAAGCAGCGGAAAATGTAGCGGTATATACATATATATACATACAACAAAATCAATGTTTACAAAACATAAAGTTTATATATGTTTGACAGTTTGTCTCTGATCTTTAAGCCCACAATTAACACTTCAAAGTCTAGACTCGACTCGGTCTAGCTGAATTCTCCGGTTTTACCCTGTCACCTGCGCGACGAACCACAATCGCGCTAAGCCATAGGCTTAGTGGTACAAACCACAATAACAATATGCTTTATTGCAATGCCAATGTCAAACATTCATATATAATAACAATACATAAGAATATCATATTTCAAAACCTTACATTAAATCTTCTAATTCATTTCTTTCACCATTTATGATTCACATTTAAACAAAGACAAGCATGAGCCCAAAAGAAACTAATATGTCATTCAACTTTCAGAGTTAATGTTTTGGTTTAATTATCACATTTATCATTATCCCAACTAGGCTTCAAGGATTAGGCTTAACCAAGCTTCAAGGGGAACAAAGCATGCTAAGTATCAACCCAACTTGGCTTCAAGAACCAAACCCAACCTAGCTTCAAGGGTTGTAACATCTCAACTAGGCTTTAAGGACTAGACCCAACCAAACTTCAAGGGGAGTTAAGCATGCTAAACTTCAACCCAACTTAGCTTCAAGGATCAAGCCCAACCTAGCTTCAAGAGATTGTTACTATTAGGCATGCCACCAACAACAAAACTCTGAAAAGTGAATAACACATTAGGCACACAATTCTTTCATTATTTCATTATCAATTCCATTCTCATTTCCTCATAATCATCTAGGCAAACATGCCCCAATTATTTCATTTGCATCATTATAGCCAACAACAATGGCTTCACCTCTCATCATTAGAGTATCCACAACCAATTATATTGGATATACAATTTGAATGATCATCATATCTTTCACATTATACAATTCATAGCATTAATCAAATGTATCAACAATGTAATAGATTACTTAACACATTTACAACCAAATGTGTTAAGTCCCAATGTCATGTAAATATATGCAATAATGCAGGGTTTGTACTTACCTCAAGAGCAACTCACACAACACCAAACTCCTCTTCCAAAAATCCTCAACACTAGGATTAGAGCAACTCAACTCTCTTCAAAAACTAAACCAAAGGTGATAATACATACTCACTTAGAGTTACACATGAGATAATATAGATAAAAACCAACTAGGGCAAACTCTACACATGACACGCTCAACAACACGGGCGTGTCCCTGACCGTGCCCTAAACTCACAACACAGAAACTTTGACACGCTTAGAACCACGGGCGTGTCACTGAACGTGTAATACATTCCATCTCACAGAAACATTGACACATCCAACAACACGGGCGTGCTCATGGCCGTGTCAATCCACCAACATCACAGTAGCTATGACACGCTCAGTGACATGGACGTGTCACTGGACGTGTAAATGCTACTACAATACAGAAGCAGTGACACGCTCAGTGACATGGGCGTGTCACTGCTTGTGTCACCCATTAAGAAAATAGAACCATTGACACGCCCAAAGACCTAGCCATGCTCATGGGCGTGTCAGGCCAAAAATCCTGATTCCGGCAACAACAACAACACATTCAACAAACCACTTACTTCCACCATTTTTCACTTCAAATAAACTTAACTAAACACACTCATAAACCATAATAACTTGCAAAAACACTAAAACAATTCAAAACATACATCAATCACCAATTTACAACCATCACATACACACAACTCAAAAATAAAACTTGTTCTTCCACCAAACCTAACACTTTCTCTTCAATCCAACCCCAAAAATCAAAATCAAATAAACCAAATACTCTCAAACACACCACAATCAAACATACTCATACCATCAACAATCAAACACCAAACTCAAATACAACTCAAAAGAAAACTAAGGATTCAAGTGGAAACTTACCAAAAATGATGAAACTCTTAGATTTCCAACTTGATCACTTGAAACATCCTTCAATCTTGAGTTTGGAAAAATCAAAAACTCTCTTCCTCTCTTGCTATTGTGATACCCGGCTAAACAACAAAGAAAGAAGAAGAAGAAGAATGAATGAATGAATGGCAAAGAGCAAAGTCAACTCTCCCTCTTCACTTAACCACTCAATCTCTCTTTAAACCTCCACCAAGCAATTATATTAATATAATATTACAAATATCATCATCCACTTTCCACTTAATTTCCATTTCAATTATTTAAAATTAATTTAAAATATTTAATTAATCTTCTTTGACTTCCATTTCTTTGACTTGTATATGTTGTATATATCACTATATATACAACATATACACTCTTCCCTTACCTCATTTCTCTTTCCATTTAAACATATACATCTAATCCAAATACAACAATAAAATATTCCAAAACTTTTAGGGTATATTTTGGGATATTACAGTTTTTCCCCTCTAAAAAGAAATTTCGTCCTCGAAATTACCTGATCTCAAGTCTGGAATAATTGAGGATACTGATCTCGCATCGCTTGCTCATTCTCCCAAGTTGACTCTTCCTTTGAATGATTCTTCCAAAGAACCTTCACAATTGGCACTTTCTTATGTCTCAACTCTTTCACTCCATGTGCCAAAATAGCAACTGGTTCTTCTTCAAAAGTCAGATCCAGACTCACCTCAGTAGATTCAACGGACAGAACATGAGATGGATCTGATCTGTACCTCCACAGCATAGAAACATGGAAGACATTGTGAATTCTATCCAACTCAGGCGGCAAAGCAATTCGATAAGCAACTGGTCCAATTCTTTATAATACTTAATAAGGTCCAATAAAACGAGGACTTAGCTTCCCTTTGCGGCCAAATCTCAAAATCTTTTTCCAAGGAGACACTTTTAGAAAAACTTTATCTCCAACATCAAACTCTATGTCTCTCCTCTTCAAATCTGAATAAGATTTCTGCCGATCTGAAGCTGCTTTTAACCAATCTCGAATTATCTTTACTTTCTCTTCCGTTTCTTTAATCAAATCGAGACCAACCAACTTGCCTTCTCCAACTTCATTCCAACACAGAGGCATTCTGCATCTTCTACCATACAATGCCTCAAATGGTGCCATTCTAATACTAGATTGCTGACTGTTGTTATAAGCAAATTCCATTAATGGCAAAAATATGTTCCAACTTCCAGAGAAATCAATGACACAGCTTCTCAACATGTCCTCTAAAATTTGTATCACTCTCTTTAACTGCCCATCTGTCTGCCAATGAAAACCAGTGCTAAAGTGCAATCGAGAACCCAAAGCACCATGTAAATTTTTCCAAAACCTTGAAGTAAACCGAGGATCTCGATCAGACACTAAAGAAATTGGGATTCCATGCAACCTCACTATCTCACTGATATACAGCTCAACCAACTTCTCAAGAGAATAGTCCATTCTAACTGGAAGAAAATGAGCTGTCTTTGTCAACCGATCAACAATCACCCAGATAGCATCATGCTTTTTCTGAGTCAACGGCAAACCAGTCACAAAATCCATTGTCACACGTTCCCATTTCCATTCAGGCACTGCTAAAGGTTGAAGTAACCCTGTTGGAACTTGATGCTCAGCTTTCACTCTCTGACAAGTGAGACACTTGGATACAAACTCCACTATATCTCTCTTCATGCCCAACCACAAGGGTTTTGTGAACTTGATGCTAAGCTTTCACTCTCAGCTTTCACTCTCTGACAAGTGAGACACTTCAAATCATGATACATTTTAGTACTCCCAGGGTGCATAGCAAAAATCGATTGATGTGCTTCTTCCAAAATAATCTTTCTTAAACTAACATCATCAGGAACACACAATCTATCCTTGAACCAAAGGCTACCATCACTTCTCACACGGAAATCTTGGCTCTCCCCATTCTGGCAATTTGACACAACTTTCTGAATTTTCTCATCAGCCAATTGAGCCTCCCTTATCTGGTCCAACAACATTGGCCTCAATTGCAACTGAGCCAACAATGCACCATCATCACATAATTCAAAACTAGCATGCAATGCTCTCAACTCAACAAGCAACGAGAGCGAATAAATAGTCAAACCTGCCAAAGACTTCCGACTCAAGGCATCCGCAACAACATTTGCCTTACCCGGATGATAATCAATCAAACAGTCATAGTCTTTAATCAACTCCAACCACCATCTTTGCCGAAGATTCAGCTCCCTCTGAACACCCAAATATTTCAAACTCTTATGATCTGTATAGATAAAACACTTCTCTCCATACAACTACAAAAAAAAACGCTATCTGCAACGGACAGAATCAGTCGCAGATCCGTCGCAAATCAAGATTTGAGACCGATCTGCGACGGATACGATCCGTTAATAAAAAAAAGGCATCGCAATTTTCAATTTTGCGACAGGCCATCGCAGATTGCGACGGATTTGCAACCACTCGGCGGTTGCAAATCTCGTGCTTAAATTTTCGCGGGTAAAGGGCAGTCGTAGTAGATTCCGTCGCAGATTTCCGTCGTAGATTTCGTCACAGATTTCCGTAGCAAATTCGTTGCAGATTTTGTCACAGATTGTCGTCACAGATTCCGTCGCAGATTGTCGTCACAGTATCTGTCGCAGATTTCATCATAGATTTCAAATATCCGTCGCAGATTCGTAGCAAATCGGTAGTAATTTAATATTGATTTTTATTGGAACTATTTGTATTATCAATTAATTTTATGAGAACTTTATAAATACATTTGGAACATTTAAACACAATCTAAAAAAACACTAATTACATTGATAAAAATAATTCTTTTATTAATCTTCAATAGAATAAAATATTTTACAATTTAACTATACAAGTGTTAAGAACACTACTATAAATAATCTATCTTTAAAATAACAATATAGATCTTCAATATTAAATTATAGTGCTGGGGCGTTCTCTCCTTATCACGTCTTTCAGATCTTGAACAACTTCAGACATTGGAGGCCTGAATTATGGTTGAGTCTACAAGACATACTTGAGGTTAAAAATGCGATTCTAAATAGATATGTAATGGAGTTCCTATCCTACATGAAATTTCTCGTTTTCAATACTCTACCAACAAATAGCAAATAAAAATGGCATGAAATACAGACTTTACCTAGCAACCACTTGCATTATAATGAATTGCATTTCAATGTTCATTAGTTTGGTCAACCCTCATGCGCATTTGCTAAAGCATCTCTATGATCTGCCTGTTGGACACACTCTGCCCTAGCAATTTATTACATTATAATTTGTTGTATGATTCATTAGTAACAATCATTTGTTTGTCTGCACACTAGTAGCTATCATGGCCCTCAATGTCCAAACTAATGCACCACACTGACATGGAACTCAGTAACCAATTCATTAGAAAATATCTAAATGGACTGATAAAAAGGATGACAAAACACAAAAACTTTATATGAACGACTTAGCATAAAAGTCATAGAAAAATAAAAATAAGATGAAAAAAATCAGCAAATATAGGAGTTCACTTTAATTCATAAGCATCCACTAAGTCACATTTTCCTCCTATGCCTAACGAAAAATTATGGTTACAATGTAGCAGCTTCCGAAAGTCACATGCTGGATTCCAGTAAATATACAACGTACCTTGTTGTAAAATTCAGCCATTTGCCAACTTTCTTCGACATGTGCAATAGGCATGGGCATACCTTGAATAAGAAAGTGCAACCTCTAGATCAAAGACCACAATATATATATATATATATATATATTCAATCTGAATATAGAACAACAAAATTTAATTACCGCAATCTTTTCCTGTATAGGCAATCCATGTTAAAGCTGTCAGACTGTCAGCAGCAGACTTCAAGTGGTTAAAGAAATCAGATCTCCTTCCCTCTGTCATTACATTTGCTTTCATGATCACTTCATTCAATGGCTTGACAAATTTAGCCAATCCCGCAAGTTCAGGTTTCTGCACCAAGAAAATTAGACCATCTAACATCACCAAAATCCACCATTTCTCAAACTAAGAATGCAATTCATTTGCATCATCATCTAGTTGACCTACTTAACTTCATTTCAGAAAACCACAAAACTAAAGGTTTGGCAAACACCAAAAATTAAAAATTCCAAAACCAAACAATTTTAAAAAAATCACTAAAAAGCTTGTTCGATAATTCCACTACCTGAGTTTGCTTAGCCTTGACAAGAAGCTCCTTTTGAACACTAAAAGCTTGTTGAACAATCTTTGTAACCTCCAAGACCTGTCCTCCAATCTTCTTTGCAGCAGCAAAAACTCTACCAAAATACTGCCCAATCAGATCATCAAAAGCCAAAATTGACAGATCCGACGTTGCATCAACTCCACCAATGTCGACATCGCCGCCTCTGAATCCCGACGTCGATAGCGCCTCCATTCGCGCCAACGCCAATTCCAGCCTGGCAATCAGCTTTTCCTCCATGGCCCCACACAGAACCCGCTTCCTCCCCCGTCTTGAATATACAGATATATATACATCGATTCTCTGTTTCTATATATATATATATATATGGAAAATTGGTTGTCCTTCAAAATTGGTTGTCCTTCAAATCCAGTATCTCTAAACTTTTGAAAACTGAAAATTCTGTGGGAAAAAAAGAGAGAAAAAAAAAAGAAGAATCAGATCTTATAATAAATTTAACAACTTTGGAGCCCAAATAATTGTCAATTAGATAAAAACAAGAGTATTATGACAAAAATAAACAAATGAAAAAAGATTATAAGATTTGAAACAAATGTGTATATATGTTCATATGATAAAAGATTCTGCGTCAGCTTTTCCTAGAAAAACTCAGGAAATGAAAGGAAAATATAAAAGAACAACCCAAAAATCTATTACCTGCTAAATTTCAGTAGCTTAAAGAAATTGAATACCTAATTTATTTAATTTTCTAAGAATGCAAACAGAGATTTAGCTGCTTCCCAGAGATTTCTGATTGACATCACATTTGTATGCAACTCTTGAGAGAGAGAGAGAGTACCTGTGAGTTTGAATTGGTTTCTTATGGTTTTCCCTCCCAAAAGCTTGGGCGAGAGCTCTCGGCTCAAATGGAGTCAGAAAAACAAATATTTAAAAACCCTAAACCCCCGACCCAACGTAATTTAAATTTCAGTAACCGCTAAACTCGAATTTGTTCTAGTTTCAAGTGAGATGACGAAACTAACCTCTTTTCTTTCGTGCTCATTGGCATTTGCTCGTAATTAAATGGGGGTACTTTTGTCCCATTATAAGAATTCTTTTCTTTTTGTGTTAAGGTGAACATTACAAGTCATTTTAGTCAAATCATTTTTATCAGATTTTTGTTTCATCTTTGTTGTCATGTATAGAAAGAAATAAACAGTGCAAATTTTTTGAAAAAATACGATGAATTTCTTTTTTGCATACTTAATAGATATTTAGAATTTTATAATTAAATATTTATATCAATATTATAATTTTATAATTTAATTATGAATTTAATAAATTAATATTTTAATTTAAAATAATATTTTTATAAAATTTAATTTAATAAATTTATTTAAATAAATTAATAGATTCAATAATTAAAATAAAATATATGTAAGAAATTTAATATATTTTTATAATTTAATAAATAATATAAAATGATAAAATTTAAATTTTATTAAAATATTAAATATTTAATTTTATTTTTAATTTGCAACAAATATATATATATATAGTCAAATCTTATTTACGTCGCAAATTCGTAGCAAATGGGTAGGAAATTTGCAACGAATCTGCGACCAATCTGAGACGGTAAAAATTTTTCGCAAAAATTTTTCGTCGCAAATTTGCTACGGATCTGTAACAGATTTGCGACGGATGTTTCAAATTTCCTCTAACTTGTCTTTCCGTCGCAAATGTGTTGCAGATTCGTGGCAAATTTGCGACGAAAACTGGTCCGTTGCAGATTTCCGTCGCAAATGCCGAATATTTTTGTAGTGAAATTTGCGACGGCAATAGACGGTAGCAAATCTCCGTTGCAAATTACTTTTTTTAGTGTTTTCTACAACCAATCTGCGACGGAAAAATTTTCGCGAAAAAATATACGCGGGTCTCTCTCCCGCCAAGTATCCGCGCCAACTTTTGCGATGATTATTTGCGACGGAATGATTTTCGATGCAGATTTACTACGGATTTGCAACCGATTTGCGACCAATTTCTCAAAATTCCTCTAGTCCTTCCGTCGCAAATCCTTCCGTCGCAGATCCGTAGCAAATTTGCGACGGAAACAAGTCCGTCGCAGATATCCGTCGCAAATGCCGAATATTTTTGTAGTGTGATGTCGCCAAATCTTCAAAGCAAATACTATAGCTGCCAATTCCAAATCATGCGTCGGATAATTAAGTTCATGCAGCTTCAAATGCCGAGAAGCATAATCTATGACTTTACCCTCTTGCATCAAAACACAACCTAAACCATTATGTGAAGCATCACTGAAAATCACATATGGTTTATCTTCCATAGGCAAAGTAAGAACAGGAGCTTGAGTCAACATCTCTTTCAACTGCTCAAAGCTAGCTTAACACTGATCTGTCTACACAAATCTAACTCCTTTTCGAAGTAATCTGGTAAGTGGAGTAGCTATTAAAGAAAAGCCTTTCACAAACCGTCGATAATAGCCTGCCAAACCCAGAAAACTTCTAACTTCAGTCACTGACTTCGGTGGATTCCAATTCAAAATGGCCTCAACTTTACTCGGATCAACTCTTATACCATCTGCTAACACAATATGACAAAGAAAAGTCACTTGATCAAGCTAAAACTCACACTTCGATAGCTTAACATACAATTGCTTCTCCCTCAAAGTCTGCAATACAATCCGCAAATGCTTGTCATGATCCTCCTTATTATGCGAATACACCAAAATATAATCAATAAAGACCACCACAAACTGATCCAGATAAGGCCTAAACACCCTATTCATCAAATCCATGAAAGCTACAGGTGCATTCGTCAATCCAAAAGGCATCACTAAAAACTCATAATGCCCATACCTTGTGTGGAAAGCTATCTTAAGAACATCTTCAGCTCTGACTCTCAACTGATGGTACCTTGATCTCAAATCTGTAACACCCCTATACCTCGTATACGTACACAGCATGCTAATACGATCGTAATATACGTATACTGAATATAGGTATGCCACAGTTTATAAAACATACAAATAATCCCTTTACAATAATATGAATAAATTTAAAACTCAAAGGGAATTTATAAAACACAATAGACCAAAATTTTTATACAAAACATAGCCGGAAATATAATAAATATTTACAAATACATAAACATAAAAATTCAAGTTTTACAAAATATAAAATATATACATGTTTAGTAGTATGTCTTTGATCTTTAAGTTCCACTATCCACACCTCAAAAATCTAGACTCTACTCGGCCTAGAGGAACTCTCCGGTTCTTCCCTGTCACCTGTGCGATGAATCACACTCACGCTAAGCCAATAGCTTAGTGGTACAAACTACAATATTATTATGCTTCAATGCCATGCTAATGGCATACAATCAAGTTTCAAAAACAATTCAAAAGAATATTATATTACAAACCTCACATTCTTCAATAACTTATCGCAATATTCATTTGTTTCATCTTTCAAGAATCACAATTAGACAAACACAAGCATGGGCCCAAAAAGAATCTAATATGTTATTCAAAGTTCTGAGTTACTGCTTTGGTCCATAATCATAATCATCAAGCCCGTAGGCGATATATATATATATATATATCTCTATCCATGGATAGTGTAACAGACTCAGTTTCTTGGACCTCAACCCGGTTAGAACTGAAGAAATCCTCAACCCGGCAAGACTGTTACTGTTTTTGGGGCTTACAACACAGTCTTTTCACCCCAAAAACATCAAATTTCACATTTATCACTTCACATTTTTCAACTGGAATCGCCTTACGACCCGGTCATTTCACCTATCCAGTGATTCATAGGCATGCCGCCAAACCCAGAACTCTAAAAATTGAATTAACATATTAGGCACACAATCATTTCATTTATCTCTTTATCATTCATTTCTCATAATTAAATAGGCAACCATGCCTAAATTATATATTTCATTTGCATTATCATGGCCAGCAACCATGGCCTCATATCTCATATTATCTCAAATCACACTAAAGCAATTCATCATAACATCATATCTTTCACATTTCATATTTCATTTCATCATCTTATAGGCAAACATGTTTCAACCATCTTATTTACATCATTATGACCAACCACATTGGTTTTACATTTCATCATATCTCCATTCATTATATAAGTGTACACAACCAATTGTATTAACACACATTTTACATGCTCATCACAACATTCACATTATACCAAACATAACATTATCAATATGCATCAACAATGCATTAGATTTCTTAACACATTTACAATCAAGTGTGTGTTAAGTCTCAACATCATATGAATGTATGCAATAATGTAGTTTGTACTTACCTTAAGCACCACTCACACAAATCTATACACTTCCTCTTCCAACACTTCTTCACCACTTGAATTAGGGCAAATTATCTTCTTCAAGACCTAATCCATAAATGATAAAATACATCAATTCCAATACAATTATTCACTTACTAACCTCTTACTAGACCTTTAAATCACAAATTACAAGTCAACACCACTAACTAGGGCCCACGGCCGTGGCCTCCCAACCCCCACGGGCGTGGGTTAAGAAATGGTTCTGCCTCCCTTGCTCAAATGGCCACGGTCGTGGCAACCAAGGGCCATGGGCGTGGCATCCAAAATGCCTCTGTTTCGGACCAAATCCAAGAATTCTATGCTTCTAACTCCATCAAACACAATTATCATGAAGATACACCGAAAACAATTAACCAAATTCAACATCTACAACAAAATCACCAATTCAAAACCCTAACACAAACACAACTTAACTCTTCCAACACAAACACCAACTTAACTTCTTATCTTTAACTCAATTCCAACACATACAACACACCACAATCAAAACTAATCATACTGTCAAATACCCACAAGTAAACTTAATCACAACTCAAATAAAACAAGGAAAAATCAAGAGAGAACTTACCAAAGTTGAAGACACTTCACAATTTTCCAACTCAATAACTTGATTCTTCCCTCAATTTGCTCTTAGAATTCAAAAACCCTCTCTTGCTTTCTTGTCTTTGAGATGCTCGGCCAAGCAATTGGAAAAGAAGAAAATGAAGAGTAAAAGAAATAAAGTCAAATATTGATTCTTCAATTAAATCTCCACCAAGCATATATAATAATATAATATTCCAATTTCTTTCTTCCACTCATTTAATTCCTTTAATTACTTAATTAAAAATATAAATAACAAAATATCTTCTTTGACCATCCCCTTTTGACTTTTGTATATGTTGTATATATATCCATATATACAACATATACATTCTCTTCACTCCTTTTCTCTTGCCAATAAATCATATACATTCAATCCAATTAAAACAACAATTATATCAAAACTTCTAGGGCACACTTTGGGATATTACAATTCTCCCCCTCTAAAAAGAAATTTCGTCCTCGAAATTACCTGATATCAAGTCTGAAACAATTGAGGATATTGATCTTGCATTGCTTGCTCACTCTCCCAAGTTGCCTCTTCTCTACCATGATTCTTCCAAAGAACCTTTACCAATGACACTTTCTTATTTCTCAACTCTTTCATTTCATGTGCCAAAATAGCAACTGGTTCTTCTTCAAATGTTAGATCCGAACTCACCTCAATGGATTCAACTGGTAAGATATGAGATGGATCTGATCTATACCTCCGCAACATAGAAACATTGAATACATTATGGATTCTATCCAACTCAGGCGGCAACGCAAGACGATAAGCAACTGGCCCAACTCTTTCTAAAACTTCATATGGTCCAATGAAACGAGGACTCAGTTTCCCTTTTTGATGAAATCTTAAAATCTTTTTCCAATGAGACACTTTCAAAAATACTTTATCTCCAACATCAAATTCTATGTCTCTCCTCTTTAAATCTGAATAAGATTTTTGCCGATCTAAAGCTGTCTTTAACCGACCCCGAATTATCTTCACTTTCTCTTTAGTCTCTTTAACCAAATCAAGACCAATTAACTTGCCCTCTCCAATTTCATTCCAACATAAAGGCATTCTGCATCTTCTCCCATACAATGCCTCAAATGGTGCCATACCAATACTGAATTGATGACTGTTGTTGTAAGCAAATTCCACAAGTGGCAAAAATCTGTCCCAACTTCCAGAGAAATCAATGACACAGCTTCTCAACATATCCTCAATAATCTGTATCACTCTCTCAGACTGCCCATCTGTCTGTGGATGAAAAGCAGTACTAAAGTGCAATCGAGAACCCAAAGCACCATGTAAACTCTTCCAAAACCTCGAAGTAAACCGGGGATCTCGATCAGACACTATAGAAATTGGGACTCCATGCAACTTCACTATCTCACTGATATACAGCTCAGCCAACCTCTCAAGAGAATAGTCCATTCTAACAGGAAGAAAATGAGCTATCTTCGTCAACCGATGAACAATCACCCAAATAGCATCATGCTTCTTCTGAGTCAATGGCAAACTAGATACAAAATCCATTGTTACTCTCTCCCATTTCCATTCAGGTACTGTTAAAGGTTGATGCAACCCTGTTGGAACTTGATGTTCATCTTTTACCCTCTGACAAGTGAGACATTTGGATACAAATTCCGCTATGTCTCTCTTCATACCAGTCCACCAGTAGTGCTGTTTCAAATCATGGTACATCTTTGTACTTCCTGGATGTATAGAAAAAACCGATTGATGTGCTTCCTCTAAAATAATCTTTCTCAAACTATCATCATCAGGAACACACAACCTATCCTTGAACCAAAGGCTACCATCACTTTTCACATAGAAATCTCGGCTCTCCCTATTTTGGCAATCTAACACAATCTTTTGAATTTTCTCATCAGCTAATTGAGCCTCTTTAATTTGATCTAACAATACTGGTTTCAACTGCAACTGAGCCAACAATGCACCATCAGCACACGATTCAAAACTAGCATGCAACGCTCTCAACTCAACAAGCAACTAGAGTGAATACACAGTCAAACCAGCCAAAGACTTCCGACTCAAGGCATCAGCAACAACATTGGCCTTACCAGGATGATAATCAATCAAACAGTCGTAGTCTTTAATCAACTCTAACCATCGCCTTTGTCGAAGATTCAGCTCCCTCTAAACACCCAAATATTTCAAACTTTTATGATCCGTATAGATAAAACACTTCTCTCCATACAAGTAGTGTCGCCAAATCTTCAAAGCAAACACTATATCTGCCAACTCCAAATCATGTGTCGAATAATTGAGCTCATGCGGCTTTAACTGCCGAGAAGCATAAGCTACCACTTTACCCTCTTGCATCAAAACACATCCTAAACCATTATGTGAAGCATCACTGTAAATCACATATGGTTTATCTTCCACGGGTAGAGTAAGAACAGGTGCTTGAGTCAACATTTCTTTCAACTGCTCAAAGCTAGCTTGACATTGATCCGTCCACACAAATCTAACTCTCTTCCGAAGCAATCTGGTGAGTGGAGTAGCTATCAAAGAAAAACCTTTCACAAACCGTTGGTAATAGCCTGCCAAACCCAGAAAACTTCTAACTTCAGTTACAGACTTTGGTGGACTCCAATTCAAAATAGCTTCAACTTTGCATGGATCAAATCTAATGCCATCTGCTGAAACTACATGACCTAGAAAAGTGACTTGGTCAAGCCAGAACTCACACTTTGACAGCTTAGCATACAACTGCTTCTCTCTCAATATCTGCAATACAATCTGCAAATGCTTGTCATGTTCTTCTTCATCACGCGTATACACCAAAATATCATCAATGAAGACTACCACAAACTGATCCAAATAGGGCCTAAACACCCTATTCATCAAATCCATAAAAGCTGTAGGTGCATTCGTCAATCCAAAAGGCATCACCAAGAACTCATAATGCCCATATCTTTTGCAGAAAGCTATCTTAGGAACATCTTCAGCTCTAACCCTGAATTGATGGTACCCTTATCTCAAATAAATTTTGGAAAACACCGCTGCTCCCTTCAACTGATCAAAAAGATCATCAATCCTAGGCAAAGGATACTTAGTCTTAATAGTTACTTTGTTCAATTGCCTGTAATCGATGCACAATCTCAAAGTACCATCCTTCTTCTTCACAAACAACACAGGAGCTCCCCACGGTGAAACACTAGGGCGAATAAACCCTTTATCCAACAACTCCTGCAACTGCACCTTCAACTCTCTCAACTCAGCAGGTGCCAACAAATCGATAACAAATTCAACCTCTCTCTCAGGGGGTAACCCTGGCAACTCCTCAGGAAACACATCTGAAAATCTGCAACTGTGGTTATATTATCAAGTTGAGAAACCACTACTCTAGTATCTACCACATGAGCAAGATAAGCATCACACCCTTTTCTAATCAACCTTCTAGCTGTTACAGCTGATACCAATAAGGATGTAAGTTGTCTCTGCTCACTAGATACTATCACACTCCTATCATTACTGGTTCTCAAGGTGACACACTTCTTTTGACAATCTACCACAGCTCCATGCTTAGACAACCAATCCATGCCTAAGATTAAATCATACTCCTTAAAAGGCATTTCAATCAGATCACCAAGAAACTCCTCACCTTGCACCACAACAGCACTATCATGATGCACCTTACTCACCACAACACTATGTCCTAAAGGATTTGTCACCAAGACATCAAATCCTAAGGACTCAGAATGCAATTAAGACACATGCAAGATAGATGCACTTATATATGAATGAGTAGATCCTGCATCAATCAAAGCAAGTACTGAAATGCCAATTAGAGAAAATGTACCCGCTATAACTGCTGAAGCATCTGGCTGCCTCTGCATCACATATACCCTCTGAGAAGATCCGGCCTCATCTGGCCTACTGTCTCTAGATGAAGATCCTCCTCTCTGACTAAACCTGGGTCTACCACCTCTACCAAAACCTCTGCCCCCTCGACCACCTCTGCTGACACTAGGTCGAGAAGCTGCAGTATCAGCCTGCCTATACTCCTACATCTCAGGACAATCTCTAACGAAATGAGCTGGTGACCCACATCTAAAACACCCAGCTGATCCACCAATCTTCCAACAAACACCCCCATGGGTCTTACCACAATGCTCACATACAGGTGGAGTAGACCTCTGAACCACTGGAGTCGGAGCACTAGCTACAGAAATTGTCGGTCTCGGCCTCTGCCTCTGATACTGAACTGATCTGCCCGACTATCTCTGGCTCCTACTGATTCTCAGAATAAAACTTCACCCCTCTTCATAGATGAAGATCCTACCTCAAACTGGGATCTTCTCACTCTAGTCTCCTCCTCAGTAGCTGCTGCTGCAATGCCTTGTTCTCTCTCAACACTTCTAGCTGCTGCAACAAGCTGAGAGAAATCCTAGTACCGGGAACCAGCAACAATGCACATAATAGAGGGCCTCAATCCCTCCTCAAACCTTCTGCACCGGTCTATTTCATCAGAGATAATTCCCCTGGCATAACGACTCAACCTGATGTACTCAATCTCATACTCTGTTACCGTCCGGTTGTCTTGCCTCAAATTCAAGAATTCCATCTTCTTAATATCTTATACTCCCTTGGAGTATATTTCTGTTCGAACTCCCGCAGAAAATCACCATAGGATAATGTAGGTGGATCATCCATGGCATGAGGAACCGTCTTCCACCAGTTATAGGCATCTTTCTGAAGGAGCGATCTGGCATAGTCAAATTTCTCATCTGGAGTAGCTTGCAACTGGATGAATATCCTCTGCACTTTAACTAACCACTGCTCAGCCACTGCAAGAACGGTAGTGCCTAAGAAATCTTCAGCCCCATATTTCCTCAACTTATCATAATGTCTTACCGGCACCCGAGGCTGTAGTGGTGGTGGTGGCTGCACTGGAGCTTGTCTAAATAGTTCTACCATATACCTTAACCAACCAGGCGGAACCTCCTCTGCAGCTGATCTCTCTGGCACCGAAATAGGTGCCTCACTAACTCTCTTAACCCTAGCTCCCTCTCTACTCTCTTCAGGAGCTACACTCTCCGCACTACCCTCTGCAGACTGTCGTGAATGAGATGCCATCTCTACCTATATCTGCAAACACAGCAGAATATACCTCATTAAAGATCAAAGATTGCCATACCAAAACATGTATCTTATTTAAAAACAATATTTTAAAACTCAAAATTTCCTTTTTCTTATAATTGACCTAGGTTGAGAATCTCAAACCTTGGCTCTGATACCAAAACAATTGTAACACCCCTATACCCCGTATACGTACACAGCATGCAAATACGATCGTAATATACGTATACTGAATATAGGTATGCCACGGTTTATAAAACATACAAATAATCCCTTTACAATAATATGAATAAATTTAAAACTCAAAGGGAATTTATAAAACACAATAGACCAAAATGTTTATACAAAACATAGCGGAAAATATAACAAATATTTACAAATACATATACATCAAAACTCAAGTTTTACAAAATATAAAATATATACATGTTTGGCAGTATGTCTTTAATCTTTAAGCTCCACTATCCACACCTCAAAATCTAGACTCTACTCGGCCTAGAGGAACTCTCCGATTCTTCCCTGTCACTTGCGCGATGAATCACACTCGCGCTAAGCCAACGGCTTAGTGGTACAAACTACAATATTATTATGCTTCAATGCCACACTAATGTCATACAATCAAGTTTCAAAAAAAATTCAAAAGAATAATATATTACAGACCTCACATTCTTCAATAACTTATCGCAATATTCATTTGTTTCATCTTTCAAGAATCACAATTAGACAAACACAAGCATGGGCCCAAAAAGAATCTAATATGTTATTCAAAGTTCTGAGTTACTGCTTTGGTCCATAATCATAATCATCAAGCCCGTAGGCGATATATATATATATATATATATCTCTATCCATGGATAGTGTAACAGACTCAGTTTCTTGGACCTCAACCCGGTTAGAACTGAAGAAATCCTCAACCCGGCAAGACTGTTACTGTTTTTGGGGCTTACAACACAGTCTTTTCACCCCCAAAACATCAAATTTCACATTTATCATTTCACATTTTTCAACTGGAATCGGCTTACGACCCAGTCATTTCACCTATCCAGTGATTCATAGGCATGCCGCCAAACCCAGAACTCTGAAAATTGAATTAACATATTAGGCACACAATCATTTCATTTATCTCTTTATCATTTCATTTCTCATAATTAAATAGGCAACCATGCCTCAATTATATATTTCATTTGCATTATCATGGCCAGCAACCATGGCCTCATATCTCATATTATCTCAAATCACACTAAAGCAATTCATCATAACATCATATCTTTCACATTTCATATTTCATTTCATCATCATATAGGCAAACATTTTTCAACCATCTTATTTACATCATTATGACCAACCACATTGGTTTTACATTTCATCATATCTCCATTCATTATATAAGTGTACACAACCAATTGTATTAACACACAGTTTACATGCTCATCATAACATTCACATTATACCAAACATAACATTATCAATATGAATCAACAATGCATTAGATTTCTTAACACATTTACAATCAAGTGTGTGTTAAGTCTCAACATCATATGAATGTATGCAATAATGTAGTTTATACTTACCTTAAGCACCACTCACACAAATCTATACACTTCCTCTTCCAACACTTCTTCACCACTTGAATTAGGGCAAATTATCTTCTTCAAGACCTAATCCAAAAATGATAAAATACATCAATTCCAATACAATTATTCACTTGCTAACCTCTTACTAGACCTTTAAATCACAAATTACAAGTCAACACCACTAACTAGGGCCCATGGTCGTGGCCTCCCAACCCCCACGGGCGTGGGTTAAGAAATGGTTCTGCCTCCCTTGCTCAAAACCCCACGGCCATGGCTTCAAATGGCCACGGTCGTGGCAACCAAGGGCCACGGGCGTGGCATCCAAAATGCCTCTGTTTCGGTCAAATCCAAGAATTCTATGCTTCTAACTCCATCAAACACAATTATCATGAAGATACACCAAAAACGATTAACCAAATTCAACATCTACAACAAAATCACCAATTCAAAACCCTAACACAAACACAACTTAACTCTTCCAACACAAACACCAACTTAACTTCTTATCTTTAACTCAATTCCAACACATACAACACACCACAATCAAAACTAATCATACTATCAAATACCCACAAGTAAACTTAATCACAACTCAAATAAAACAAGGAAAAATCAAGAGAGAACTTACCAAAGTTGAAGACACTTCACAATTTTCCAACTCAATAACTTGATTCTTCCCTCAATTTGCTCTTAGAATTCAAAAACCCTCTCTTGCTCTCTTGTCTTTGAGATGCCCGGCCAAGCAATTGGAAAAGAAGAAAATGAAGAGTAAAAGAAATAAAGTCAAATACTGATTCTTCAATTAAATCTCCACCAAGCATATATAATAATATAATATTCCAATTTCTCTCTTCCACTCATTTAATTCCTTTAATTACTTAATTAAAAATATAAATAACAAAATATCTTCTTTGGCCATCCCCTTTTGACTTATGTATATGTTGTATATATATCCATAAATACAACATATACATTCTCTTCACTCCTTTTCTCTTGCCAATAAATCATATACATTCAATCCAATTAAAACAACAATTATATCAAAACTTCTAGGGCACACTTTGGGATATTACAAAATCAATCTTGGAAAACACTGCTGCTCCCTTCAACTGATCAAAGAGATCATCTATCCGAGGCAAAGGATACTTATTCTTAATAGTCACCTTGTTCAATTGCCTATAATCGATGCACAACCTCAAAGTACCATCCTTCTTCTTCACAAACAAAACAGGAGCTCCCCACGGAGAAACACTAGGGCGAATAAACCCTTTATCCAACAACTCCTGCAACTGCACCTTCAACTCTCTCAACTCAGCAGGTGCCATTCGATAAGGAGTAATAGAGATGGGAGTGGTACCAGGCAACAAATCGATACCAAACTCAACCTCTCTCAGTGGGTAACCCTGGCAACTCCTCAAAAAACACATCTGGGAATTCAGCAACTGTGGGTATACTATCAAGTTGAGAACCCACTACTCTGGTATCCACAATATGAGCAAGATAAACATCACACCCTTTTCTAATCAACTTCTTAGCTGCAACAGCTGAAACAAACATGGATGCAAGTTGTCTCTGCTCACTAGATACCATCACCGGTTCTCATGGTAACACACTTCTTTTGACAGTCTACCCCAGCTCCATGCTTAGACAACCAATCCATACCTAAAATAAAATCATATTCCTTAAAAGGCATTTCAATCAAATCACCCAAAAACTCCTCACCTTGCACCACAACTGAACTATCACGATGCACCTTACTCACCACAACACTATGTCCTAAAGAATTTGTCACCAAGACAACAAATCCTAAGGACTCAGAATGCAATTAAGACACAGGCAAGATAAATGCACTTATGTATGAATGAGTAGATCCTGGATCAATCAAAGCAAGAACCGAAATGCCAAATAAAGAAAATGTACCCGCAATGACTGCTGAAGCATTCAACTGCCTCTGCATCACATATACTCGCTGAGATGGCCTATCCTCATCTGGCCTACTGCCTCCGGATGTAGAGCCTCCTCTTTGACTGAACCCAGGTCGACCACCTCTACTGAAACCTCTACCCCCTCGACCACCTCTACTGACACTGGGTCGAGAAGCTGCAATACCAGTCTGTCTATCCTCTTGTAGCTCAGGGCAATCTTTAATAAAGTGAGCTGGTGATCCACATCTAAAACATACTCCTGATCCACCCGTCTTCCAACAAGCACCCCCATGTATCCTACCACAATGGACACATGTAGGTAAAATAGATCTCTGAACCACTGGAGTCGGAGCACTCGCTACAGAAACTGTAGGTCTCGATCTCTGCCTCTGATACTGAACTGACCTACCTGACTGCCTCTGGCTCCTACTGACTCTTGGAATAAAACTTCCTCGGTCTCTCTTCAAAGATGAAGACCCTGCCTCAAACTGGGGTCTCCTAACTCTGGTCTCCTCTTCAGTAGCAGCTGCTGCAATACCTTGTGCTCTCTCAACACTTCTAGCTGCGGCAACTAACTGAGAAAATTCTTGGTACCGAGAACCAGCAACAATACACATAATAGAGGGCCTCAATCCCTCCTCAAATCTCCTACACCGGACAATCTCATCAGAAATAATCCCACCGGCATAGTGACTCAATCGGATATACTCTATCTCATACTCTGTTACTGTCCGATTCTCCTGTCTCAGATTCAGAAATTCCACCTTCTTGGCATCCTTATACTCCCTCGGAGTATATTTCTTCTCAAACACCCTCAGAAAATCACCATAAGACAACGTAGGTGGATCATCTATAGAATGAGGAACCGTCTTCCACCAATCATAAGCATCTTTCTGCAGAAGGGATCCAGCATAATCAAATTTCTCTTCAGGAGTAGCTTGCAACTGGATGAATACCCTCTGAACTCTATCCAACCACTGCTCAGCTACTGCAGAGTCTGTAGTACCAAAGAAATCCTCAGCCCCATACTTCCTCAATTTATCATAATGTCTCACCGATACTTGTGGCTGTGGTGGCTGCACTGGAGCTTGCCTCAACAATTCTACCACATGTCTTAGCCAAAACTGGCGGAACCTCATCAACAACTGATCTCTCTTGCACAGGAGCAGGTGCCTCTCCAACTCTCTCAACCCTAGCTCTATCTCTACTCTCTTCAGGAGCTACACTCTCAGCACTACCTTCTATGGACTGACGTGACTGAGACGCAATCACTACCTATATCTGCAAACACAACAGAATATACCTTATCAAAGATCAGAGACTCCCAGTGCCAAAACATGTATCTTATTCAAAAACCATATTTTAAAATCAAAATTTTCTTTTTCTTACAATTAACCTAGGTTGAGAATTTCAAACCTAGGCTCTGATACCAAAACATTTGTAACACCCCTGTACCCCGTATACGCACTCTACATACTACTACACCTGTAATATACGTCTACCGAATACAGGAGTGCCACGATTTATATAAGACAACCCCATTTTTCTCTTCTACAATAATATGAGGAAACTTTAAAACATTTCATATATATATATATTATGGAACATAACAAGTAAAATATTATTTATTCAGCAGCGGGAAATGTAGCGGTATATACATATATATACATACAACAAAATCAATGTTTACAAAATATAAAGTTTATACATGTTTGGCAGTTTGTCTCTGATCTTTAAGCCCACAATCAACACTTCAAAGTCTAGACTCGACTCGGTCTAGCTGAACTCTCCGGTTCTACCCTGTCAACTGCGAGACGGACCACAATCGCGCTAAGCTATAGGCTTAGTGGTACAAACGACAATAACAATATGCTTTATTGCAATGCCAATGTCAAACATTCATATATAATAACAATACATCAGAATATCATATTTCAAAACCTTACATTAAATCTTCTAATTCATTTCTCTCACCATTTATGATTCACATTTAAACAAAGACAAGCATGGGCCCAAAAGAAACTAATATGCCATTCAACTTTCAGAGTTAATGTTTTGGTTTAATTATCACATTTATCATTATCCCAACTAGGCTTCAAGGATTAGGCTCAACCAAGCTTCAAGGGGAACAAAGCATGCTAAGTATCAACCCAATTTGGCTTCAAGAACCAAACCCAACCTAGCTTCAAGGGTTGTAACATCTCAACTAGGCTTCAAGGACTAGACCCAACCAAGCTTCAAGGGGAGTTAAGCATGCTAAACTTCAACCCAACTTGGCTTCAAGGATAAAGCCCAACCCAGCTTCAAGAGATTGTTACTATTAGGCATGCCACCAACAACAAAACTCTGAAAAGTGAATAACACATTAGGCACACAATTCTTTCATTATTTCATTATCAATTCCATTCTCATTTCCTCATAATCATCTAGGCAAACATGCCCCAATTATTTCATTTGCGTCATTATAGCCAACAACAATGGCTTCACCTCTCATCATTAGAGTATCCACAACCAATTACATTGGATATACAATTTGAATGATCATCATATCTTTCACATTATACAATTCATAGCATTAATCAAATGTATCAAAAATGTAATAGATTACTTAACACATTTACAACCAAATGTGTTAAGTCCCAGTGTCATGTAAATATATGCAATAATGTAGGGTTTGTACTTACCTCAAGAGCAACTCACACAACACCAAACTCCTCTTCCAAAAATCCTCAACACTAGGATTAGAGCAACTCAACTCTCTTCAAAACCTAAACCAAAGGTGATAATACATACTCACTTAGAGTTACACATGAGATAATATGGATAAAAACCAACTAGGGCAAACTCTACACATGACACGCTCAACAACACGGGCGTGTCCCTGACCGCGCTCTAAACTCACAACACAGAAGCTTTGACACGCTTAGAACCACGGGCGTGTCACTGAATGTGTAATACAATCTGTATCATAGAAACATTGACACGTCCAACAACATGGGCGTGCTCATGGCCGTGTCAATCCACCAACATCACAGTAGCTATGACACGCTCAGTGACATGGGCGTGCCACTGGACGTGTAAATGCTACTACAACACAGAAGCTGTGACTCGCTCAGTGACATGGGCATGTCACTGCTCGTGTCACCCATCTAGAAAATAGAACCATTGACAAGCCCAAAGACCTGGCCGTGCTCATGGGCGTGTCAGGCCAAAAATCCTAATTCCGGCAACAACAACAACACATCCAACAAACCACTTACTTCCACCATTTTCCACTTCAAACAAACTTAACTAAACACACTCATAAACCATAATAACTTGCAAAAACACCAAAACAATTCAAAACATACATCAATCTCCAATTTACAACCATCACATGCACACAACTCAAACACAACACTTGTTCTTCCACCAAACCTAACACTTTCTCTTCAATCCAACCCCAAAAATCAAAATCAAATAAACCAAATACTCTCAAACACACCACAATCAAACATACTCATACCATCAACAATCAAACACCAAACTCAAATACAACTCAAAAGAAAACTAAGGATTCAAGTGGAAACTTACCAAAAATGATGAAACTCTTAGATTTCCAACTTGATCACTTGAAACATCCTTCAATCTTGAGTTTGGAAAAATCAAAAACTCTCTTCCTCTCTTGCTATTGTGATACCCGGCCAAACAACAAAGAAAGAAGAAGAAGAAGAATGAATGGCAAAGAGCAAAGTCAACTCTCCCTCTTCACTTAACCACTCAATCTCTCTTTAAACCTCCACCAAGCAATTATATTAATATAATATTACAAATATCATCATCCACTTTCCACTTAATTTCCATTTCAATTATTTAAAATTAATTTAAAATAATTAATTAATCTTCTTTGACTTCCATTTCTTTGACTTGTATATGTTGTATATATCACTATATATACAACATATACACTCTTCCCTTACCTCATTTCTCTTTCCATTTAAACATATACATCTAATCCAAATACAACAATAAAATATTCCAAAACTTTTAAGGTATACTTTGGGATATTACAGAAAGACTATTATGTTCTTAAAAGTTCTGTACTTGACAGTCCTACAAGAAAGAAGGACAAAATGATAAAATGCTCAAAGAAAGGGAAGAGTAAGGAAAATAAAGAGAAAGAAAGGGGAAGAGTAAGAAAAATAAAAAGAAAGAAAAGGGATAAGAAGAAAAGAAACAAATTTGGGTAACAAACTTTTTGCAAGGGCAAAAACTGTCCTAATTAAGATCCAGATTAATGCCAAGAAGATAGAAGGAATTTGGAGTCTAGCAAGATTGCCTCCAAGCTGCCTAAAAGTCAAACAAGAAATTTATGGTGTGAAGGTTTGTCCATTGTGTCACATCAGCTCCTATCTCAAAATGGTCTTCATTTAACCCATGTCCCTCATAGACCCCATTTCAAGCCTATCAAAGACCTGTTGATCTCTCTTGGTAGGTAGAGTCTATTAGTGGAGATAGTTTGGATAAGCATGCATATGAGATAGACAATATTTAAACTCAATGATACCTTTGGCCAAGTAATGTGTATGTTCATATATGAAGTGCAACAGTTCTTGCTTAAATAGAAATAATTCCCAAGTTTAGTATGGTAACTAGGGTTGTTATGTTATAGATATGTTAATTTGAAAAATCAAGTCCTGAGGTACATTGACATTAATTTGGCAAAGCCAACATTTGATTTCAAAATAAAAATTAAAAAAAAAAGTGTTTTGTCATACAATGGGCAAAGGAAATGATTATTGGCAAGGTCATGAAGAAGCTATCAACTGGCATGCTGAAACATAGTTTGAAATGGATGCATCCCTGACTCTGTTGCTTGGAGTCTCCACCACTCATGTTCTCAACATCTTGTAGATAAAATCCATAAATGCAAAGCTTTCTATCATTCCAATGCAAGACTTGAACGAGCGTCAAAAAGTCAATGAGAATACTTCTACTGATCACCTCGGTCTGTGAGTCAATGAAATTACTGTGAGTATTATCATGCATACATGAGCATATCACATCGCACTTTCTTGTCTTGTATTGTCTATTCTTCATCAAAGTGAACAGTAAACACTTTATGAAGTAAAGAATCAAAAGAAGATATCAAATCAGGGGGGCATGGAAAGCCCATTGCTTGAGAAAGTTCTAGTAATTTTGCAAAGAGAAGAAATGCATGCTTTTACGAAGAACAACACGGCAAAAACATCAATCAGAGCCCACATAGAAAAATCATGGGTTTGAGCCTACATAGGGGGCAATGCTTCTCCTTTTCAATTTTTGAGTTTATGCATAAACAAAATATTTTGAATATCTTGCCACGCAGGGGGCAAGGAGAAGATATGAAGGCTAGCTAAAAAGGCTAAATTTTTTTGTTCATGTTTAATTAATGAGCAAGAAAAAGAATTCTCAAAAGAAAAAAAATCATCATCAATCAAAAGAAAAAATAAGAATGAAAATGCAAAAGACAAAATGTCAGTCCAGCTAAAAGAGCTGAAGCCAAGGTAAAGACCCAATTTCAAACGGATAAAGATCCATATTTCAAGGGTAAAGGTCCGATTTTCAATGGATAAAGATCAATGTTTCAAGGGTAAAGACCCGATTTCCAATGGATAAAGATCCATATTTCAAAGGGTAAAGACCCAAAGTCCAAAGGATAAAGATCCTTGTTTCAAGGGTAAAGACCCGATTTCCAATGGATACATATCCATATTTCAAAGGGTAATGACCCAAAGCCCATATGATAAAGATCCTTGTTTCAAGGGTAAAGACCCAATTTCAAATGGATAAAGATCCATATTTCAAGGGTAAAGACCCAATCTCTAATGGATAAAGATCCAGGTTCCCAGGGTAAAGACCCAATCTCTAATGGATAAAGATCCAATTTTAGAGGGTGAAGACCCGAAGTCCAAAGGATGAAGATCCATTTTCAAAGGGTGAAGACCCGATGCCAAGGATGAAGATCCAGCTCAAAGGATGAAGATCCATTTTTAAGGGCGAAGACCCAATCTCAAAGAATGAAGATCCATTTTCAAGGGCGAAGACCCGATCTCAAAGGATGAAGATCCGTTTTCAAGGGTGAAGACCCGATCTCAAAGGATGAAGATCCATTTTCATGGGTGAAGACCCGATCTCAAAGGATGAAGATCCATTTTCAAGAGTGAAAACCCAATCTCAAAGGATGAAGGTCCATTTTGAGGGTGAAGAACCACGATGCATAGAACAACTGGAGCAGTCAGACTTCTCAATTGATAAAAGGTCAGTCAAACCCAATCTTGGGTCTAAGTACCCAAACCAAATTCAATCTCAGGTCTAAGTACCCAAATCAAATTCATTCTCGGGTCCAATTACCCCAATAAAGTCAATCTCGGGTCCAAGAATGCAATCCCGAGTCCGAGTACCCAAATTCAATCTAATCTTAGGTCCAAGTACCCAAATTCAAGCTTGGGTTCAAGTACCCAATCTCAAGTCGAAGTACCCAAATCAATCTAATCTCGAGTCCAAGTACCCAAATCAAATACAATTCAAGCTCGGGTCCAAGTACCCAAATCAAATTCATTCTAAGATCCAAGTACCCAATCTCGAGTCCAAGTACCCAAATCAAATCAATCTCGAGTCCAAGTACCCAATCCCGAGTCCAAGTACCCAAATCAAATTCAATCTTGGGTCCAAGTACCCAAATCAAATTCAATCTAGGGTCCAAGTACCCAATCCCGAGTCCAAGTACCCAAATTCAATTTAGTCTCGGGTCCAAGTACCCAAATCAAGTTCAGTCTCGGGTCCAAGTACCCAAAACAAATTCAAATAACCATCTCATCAAAAATTAAGTCTTATTGCTTTTCACTTTCTTTCACTAAAGTCTCAGATCATTCAAGCAGGGGGCAAACTGTAGACCCTTAATTTTTGACCCAGTCCAGTCTAATATATTTTAATTATTCCAAAATAATTTTGTGTTGTCCAATATGTTTTAATTAGTCCAAAACTATTTTTGTTATCTTAATTAAATAATATTTGCTTCAATATTTAATTTTTATTAATAAAAAAATAAAAAATAAAAAAAATAAAAATAAAAATCGGCAACGAAAATTTCACCAGCAGGCCAATTTCGCTGGCTGCAGCAGCTTTTTCGCCAGCGTAATTTTTCCGCAGCAGTTTTTTTCGCCAGCGTAATTTTTCCGCAGCAGTTTTTTTTCACCAGCAAAAGTTTTTCGACGCAAATTTTTTTGAAACAAAATACAATTAGGTTTCGGTTTCCTTTTCTTAAGTAATGTTAGATTTCATGAATAACTATAATTAATCATAAAAATCTTCTATAAATAAGGACTAAAACAACACAAAAAAGGGGGATCGATTTTTAGAGGAAAAATTGAGACCGAAATTGAGGAGGAAAACTTGGAATCAATCGGACTTTTTGAGAGAGCAAACAAGCAATTCTTTATTTGTTTCATTAATTCACAGTAGCTTCATCATTCAAAAATCTAAAACTTATTGCTTCTATTTCTTCAAAATCAAGAAAACCCTAGAACCTCAATTCACCTTTTTTAAAGTTTAAAAACCTTAATTCATTTCTTTGTTTTTCAAAAATTTTAAAATGATTATTTTTGTTTTTTCAAAACCTCAAAATCCTATTTTGCTTTCCAAATTTTCTAAACCCTTAATTGACTTCTTTTCTTTCCAAAAACCCTAAAAAACATCTTTTCTGTTTCTATAAACCTTAAATCATTTTGTTTATTTTCATAAAATTTTATAAAATTATCAATTGTTTCTTCAAATTCTAAAACCTAATGCATTCTCCGAAACCCTAATTCTAAAATTCTAAACCCTAATTCAACTCCAAAACCCAAAACAGTAAACCCTAAACTAGCTAAACTAAACCCTAATTTTTAAAACCTTAAAACCATATAAATTTAAATGTTAAAATTCAACACAGTAAATCCAAAAATAATGATCCAGTAACCGTAAATCATAAATCCTAATGTTTTAAAGTGTCCAAACCCTAATTTCATGATTTCACTTCTCAAACACTAATTTGGTTAATCAAAGAACTTTATCAACCTCTTAAAACATAAAACCTTAATCCATTTTAATTCCTTTAAAAACGCACAATAGCCTAAAACAATAAATTCCAAAACCCTAAAGACATTAAATAAAGAATCTTAAATAGAAACAATAGCCCTAATTTGAATCTTTATTTGCCTTATTCAATTTTATATTTGATTATGTAGTCTATTATATGCTTTAATTTATTTTCAATGCTTTGTTGATTTATTTAAGTTCAATGCTTAATTTATTTAGTTTATAGTTTTGGACTAATTAAAAAAATAAAAAAATATTTAATATTTAATTTTTATTAATAAAAAAATAAAAAATAAAAAAAATAAAAATAAAAATCGGCAATGAAAATTTCACCAGCAGGCCAATTTCGCTGGCTGCGGCAGCTTTTTCGCCAGCGCAATTTTTCCGCAGCAGTTTTTTTCGCCAGCGTAATTTTTCCGCAGTAGTTTTTTTTCGCCAGCAAAATTTTTCCGATGCAAATTTTTTCGAAACAAAATACAATTAGGTTTCGGTTTCCTTTTCTTAATTAATGTTAGATGTCATGAATAACTATAATTAATCATAAAAATCTTCTATAAATAAGGACTAAAACAACACAAAAAAAGGGGATCGATTTTTAGAGGAAAAATTGAGACCGAAATTGAGGAGGAAAACTTGGAATCAATCGGACTTTTTGAGAGAGCAAACAAGCAATTCAATCCATCAAAGACAGCAAAGCTTGTCTTTATTCTTGTTCATCCAAGAAGTAATTTTAGGTGGAACCAATAAACGAAGGTATGAATTTCTTTATTTGTTTCATTAATTCACAGTAGCTTCATCATTCAAAAATCTAAAACTTATTGCTTCTATTTCTTCAAAATCAAAAAAACCCTAGTACCTCAATTCACCTTTTTTAAAGTTTAAAAACCTTAATTCATTTCTTTGTTTTTCAAAAATCTTAAAATGATTATTTTTGTTTTTTCAAAACCTCAAAATCCTATTTTGCTTTCCAAATTTTCAAAACCCTTAATTGACTTATTTTCTTTCCAAAAACCCTAAAAAACATCTTTTCTGTTTCTATAAACCTTAAATCGTTTTGTTTATTTTCATAAAGTTTTATAAAATTATCAATTGTTTCTGCAAATTCTAAATCCTAATGCATTCTCCGAAACCCTAATTCTAAAATTCTAAACCCTAATTCAACTCCAAAACCCAAAACAGTAAACCCTAAACTAGCTAAACTAAACCCTAATTTTTAAAACCTTAAAACCATATAAATTTAAATGTTAAAATTCAACACAGTAAATCCAAAAATAATGATCCAGTAACCGTAAATCATAAATCCTAATGTTTTAAAGTGTCCAAACCCTAATTTCATGATTTCACTTCTCAAACACTAATTTGGTTAATCAAAGAACTTTATCAACCTCTTAAAACATAAAACCTTAATCCATTTTAATTCCTTTAAAAACGCACAATAGCCTAAAACAATAAATTCCAAAACCCTAAAGACATTAAATAAAGAATCTTAAATAGAAACAGTAGCCCTAATTTGAATCTTTATTTGCCTTATTCAATTTTATATTTGATTATGTAGTCTATTATATGCTTTAATTTATTTTCAATGCTTTGTTGATTTATTTAAGTTCAATGCTTAATTTATTTAGTTTATCATGGATGGATGTTTACATTCTATTGATGTTTGATATCTTTGATGAATGATTTATTTATGATGAATGGTTATTTACTTTATCGATTTATTTAGATTTTCAAATGTTGTAAGAGGCATGTTTCCACTTGGTGGGTACCTCATTAGTTAAATATCATGTAATTTAAATTTCTTTTATATTTTAGAATCAATGTAAAGGACATGTTTCTACCTTTCGGTGGGTGTCCTATTTAGGCATGGATTATGTAAGGGCATGTTTCCATCTTCGAATGGGTGTCCATTTATTTGTTTTGCTTGGACATTTTTTTGATTTTCAATATATCGATGCTTTATTTTAATCATTATGTGTAATATGGATAATGTTGTTATACTTAAGAATTTTATAATATTAAGACCTGTAAAGGAGGTTGGTTCGAATGAACTGGGCATTGTGGGGGTGCTGGGCCATTTTTGACCTTCCTCGCACATACCTAACTTTTCGAACCCATTTTGGAGATTCCTTAGGAACCG
Organism: Garcia nutans; assembly: GCA_947685225.1. NCBI lineage: Eukaryota > Viridiplantae > Streptophyta > Magnoliopsida > Malpighiales > Euphorbiaceae > Garcia > Garcia nutans. Next base: position 37,234,935 of record CANTUV010000013.1, read on the forward strand.
AGTCATCCACCCCTTTTTTTTTCCCAGCACGTCCGGTTGGCGACTCCATTTTCTCTAGACTTAGGTCCGTGTTCTCTAAGGCCCCGAGCCTAAATAGTGCCGAAGTCACAAGAACCATTCCACCGGGAGTGGGGGTGAAAATCCCCGCTCACACAAACCACTCATTTGCGGACCACAACTTCCCGCATGTATTTCTGACATGATACGCTCCACTTCAGGCTTTCTTAAACATCTTAAATGCACCCCATCAAGCCATCTTCGATATAACTCTCCATGGAATGTGATGTATTGCAATGACCACCGCCTTATGGCTCTTCTTTCTTTCTTTGTTGCCCCCAGCGAGTATTCTCTTTCTTCCAAAAATTTCCTTATAGTGTCATGCCATGCATCATGGTCTGTATCAGTTTCCATGATTGTCTCATATTCATAGGAAGGAGTTGATGAAATGGTCAAGATCAGGGGCTTAAGAAATAAGCTAACAGGGTTTTCCCATACCGAAGCCAATGTGGCTAGGGCATCGGTCATCTGATTTTCTTCTCTTGATAGGTGTATAAACCTACACTCCTTAAAGTTCTTCTTCATCATGGTCAGGTAATGGTGGTATGGTTTTAATTTTTCCTCTTTCAACTCCCACTCTCCATATACTTGGGATACTACTAGTAATGAATCGCCAAAAACTTCCACCTTATCCACCTTCATAATCATTAGGGTTTCTAAACCAAAAATACAAGCTTTGTACTCTACCACATTATTGGCTGCCCTAAATTTCAACTTTTTGGCTAAAGGGATGAGTTCCCCTTCGGGTGATTCTAGTATAACTCCCAAAACTACTCCTTTCCTATTTAATGCTCCATCAAAATGCATTTTGCACCATTGTACTTCAATTGCTTCTAAATGTTCATCCGGAAATTCCAAGATTACCTCTTCGCTTTCTGGTAATGGTTGTTGGACTAGGAATTTTTCCACCGCTCTACCTTCGATTATTTTCCTGGTTACATACTCAATCTCAAATTCTTCTAATATTATCAACCATCAACCATATTTCCCAATCAAAGAGGGTGTCTCCCTTAAGTACTTCATTGGATCCAACCTAGAAATTGCTTGCACACTATACGATTGAAAGTAATACCGCAACTTCTTAGAAGACCAAACCATGGCTATACAGGTCTTTTCAATGATACTATACTTAATTTCATAAGGTAGCAGCTTTCTACTCAAATAGTAAACTGCATACTCAATCCCTGACTCATCTGCTTGGGCTAGCATGGCTCCTATTGACTCTTCTTCTACTACTAAGTATAGTAATAGAGGTTTGTCAGGTTTAGGTGGTTTTAAAACAGGTGGATTCAACAAATACTCTTTTACTCGCTTAAAGGCCTTTTGACATTCTTCATTCCATATGAGTTGCTGATTCTTTTTAAGTAATTTGAAGATAGGCTCATAAATTGTTATGAGCTTTGCTATAAATATGCTAATGTATTGCAATTTACCAATGAATCCCCAAACTTCTCTCTCTGTCTTTAGGGCTGGCATATCCCTGATTGCTTTAACTTTGTCAGGATCAATCTCAATGCCATTCAGACTAATCACATGTCCAAATAATTTACCTGAGGTAACCCCGAACACACACTTCTTTGGGTTTAATCTTAGCTTATATTTCAAAGCTCTATCGAAGAATAATTCTAAGTTTTAGAAGTGTTGTTCCCTTGTATCTGATTTAACCATCATATCATCAACATATACTTCAAAATCTTTGTGCATCATGTCATGAAATAGTGTGGTGGCCATCCTTTGGTAGGTTGCCCCAGCATTCTTTAAGCCGAATGGCATCACCCTATAATAAAATATACCCCATGTAGTAATGAAAGCAGTTTTGGCTTTATCCTCTTGGGCCATTAACACTTGATTGTATCCAGAAAATCCATCTACAAATGAGTGTAGCACACTAGAGACTGCACTATCAATGAGGACATCTATATGGGGTAAAGGAAAATCATCCTTAGGGGAAGCCTTATTCAAATCTTTATAGTCCACACAGACCCTTATTCTTTCATCATTCTTTGGCATGGGTACTATGTTGGCTAGCCAATCTGGATATTCTATCACTTCAAGGAACTTTACTTGTATCTGTTTGGTGACCTCTTCTTTAACCAATTCAGCCCACTCAGGCTTAATCGCTTAAGCTTTTTGTGAGTGGAGATTTTTGCCCCCACTCCCGGTGGAATGGTTCTTGTGACTTCGGCACTGTATAGGCTCGGGGCCTTAGAGAACACGGACCTAAGTCCGGAGAAAATGGAGTCGCCACCCGTACGGGCAGGGAAAAAGAAAGGGGTGGATGACTCGATTCCTAAGGAATTCCCAACCCCCTAATGGGTTTGGAAAGTTGGGTATGTGTGGGGAAGGTGAGAAATGGCCTAGCACCCCCACAACGCCCGGTTTATTAGAACCGACCTCCTTTATAGGTCTTAATATTATAAAATTCTTAAGTATAACAACATTATCCATATTACACACAACAATTAAAATAAAGCATCGAAATATTGAAAATCAAAATAATGTCCAAAAAAAGTAAATAAATGGACACCCACCCGAAGATGGAAACATGCCCTTACATAACCATGCCTAAATAGGACACCCACCGAAAGGTAGAAACATGTCCTTTACATTAGTTCTAAAATAGAAAAGCAATTTAAATTACATGATATTTAACTAATGAGGTACCCACCAAGTGAAAACATACTCTTACAACATTCGAAAATCTAAATAAATTGATAAAAGTAAATAACCATTCATCATAATTAAATCATTCATCAAATATATCAAACATCAATAGAACGTAAACATCCATACATGATAAACAAAGTAGACCAAGCATTGAACTTAAATAAATTAAAGCATATAAAATAAATCAAAGCATAATCAAATATAAAATTGCATAAAGCAAATAAATATTCAAATTAGGGCTACTGTTTCTATTTAAGTTTCTTTATTTCATGTGTTTAGGACTTTTGAATTTATGGGTTTAGGATTTGTAATTCTTAACTACTGTGAACTTTAAGGAATTAGCATGAATTTAAGTTTTATAATTTAAGAGGTTGATAAAGTTCTTTAATTAACCAAATTAGTGTTTGAGTGGTAAAATAATGAAACTAGGGTTTGGGCTCTTCAAAACATTAAGTTTATGACTATTAGCTATTGAATTATGTTTTTAAGCTTACTGTGTAAAATTATAACATTTATGTTTATAAGGTTTTTAAAGTTTAAAGCATTAGGGTTTAAAAACATTAGGGTTTAGGTTAGCTAGTTTAAGGTTTACTATTTTGTTTTAAAGTTTAATTAGGGTTTTAGAATTTTTGAATTAGGGTTTCGGAGAATGCATTAGGTTTTAGAATTTGGAAAAATAATTGATAATTTTATGTAGCTTTATGAGAATAAACAAAATGATTTAAAGTTTATAGAAACAAAAAAGATTTTTTTTTTAGGGTTTTTAGAAAGAAAAAGATTTAATTTATGATTTTGAAAATTTGGAAAGCAAATTAGGGTTTTGAGATTTTGAAGGAACAAAAATAACAATTTTAAGCTTTTTGGAAAACAAAGCAACGAATTAGGGTTTTTAAACTTTAGAAAATGGGAATTAAAGTTCTAGGGTTTTTGAATTATTTTGAAGAAACAGAAACAATTTTTAAGATTTTTGAATGATGAAGCTACTGTGAATTAATGAAACAAATAAAGAAATTCATACTTTCGTTTGTTGCTTCCACAAAAAATCACTTCTTAAATGAAAAAGAACAAAGACAAGCTTTGCTGGCTTTGATGGATTGAATTGTTTGTTTGTTCTCTCAAAAAATCAGATTGATTCAAAGCTTTTCCTCCTTAATTTCGGTCTCAATTTCTCCTCCTAAAATTCATCCCAAATCCGATCAATTTCTCCTTTTTTTTCCTCCTCCCTCTTTCTTGTGTTGTTTAGTCCTTATTTATAGAAGTTTTATATGATTAATTCTAATTATTCACGGCAACTAATATTGATTAAGAAAAGGAAACCAAAACCTAATTGTATTATGTTTCGGAAAAATTTGCGTCGAAAAATTTTGCTGGCGAAATAAAACTGCTGCGGAAAAATTGCGCTGGCGAAAAAAATTGCTGTGAAAAAAATGCACTGGCAAAAAAGCTGCCGTAGCTGGCTGTTGCAGCGCGGGCGAAATGGCCTTTGGCCATTTCGCAGCAATTTGATTGTTTTTTATTATTACTATTTTTATTTTTTATTAATAAAAATTACATACTAAAGCAAATATTATTTAATTAAGATAACAAAATTTATTTTGGACTAATTAAAATATATTGGACAACACAAAATTATTTTTGACTAATTGGACCGGATGGGATAAAAAATTAAGGGTCTACAGTTTGCCCCTTGCTTGAACGATCTGAGACTTTAGTGAAAGAGAGTGAAAAGCATTAAGACTTAATTTTTGAGATGGTTATTTAAATTTGTTTTGGGTACTTGGACCTGGGATTGGGTACTTGGACCCGAGATTGAATTCGATTTGGGTACTTGGACCCGAGATTGAATTTGATTTGGGTACTCGGATCCGAGATTGAATTTTATTTGGGTACTTGGACTGAAGATTGGGTACTTAGACCCGAGACTGGGTACTTGGACTCGAGACTAGATTGAATTTGGGTACTTGGACCCAGGATTGGGTACATGGACTCGAGATTGATTTTGATTTGGGTACTTGGACCCTAGATTTTAGTGAAAGAGACTTTAGTGAAAAAGAGTGAAAAGAAATAAGACTTAATTTTTGAGATGGTTATTTAAATTTATTTTGGGTACTTGGGCCCGGGATTGGGTATTTGGACCCGAGATCGGGTACTTGGACCCGAGCTTGAATTTGATTTGGGTATTTGGACCCGAGATTGGGTACTTAGACCCGAGGACTTGGGCACTTGGACCCGAGATTGGGTTTGATTTGGGTACTTGGACCCGGGATTGGGTACTTGGACCTGAGATTGGATACTTGGACCCGAGCTTGAATTTGATTTGGATACTTGGACTCGAGATTGGGTACTTGGACCCGAGCTTGAATTTGATTTGGATCTTTATCCATTGAAAATCGGGTCTTTACCCTTGAAATATGGATCTTTATCCATTTGAAATTGGGTCTTTACCCTAGAAATATGGATCTTTATCCATTGAAAATCGGGTCTTTACCCTTGAAACAAGGATCTTTATCCTTCGGACTTTAGGACTTTACCCTTTGAAATATGGATCTTTATCCATTGGATAGTGGGTCTTTGTTTAGATCATTTTTGTACTAGTTTTTAGTATGATTTTTATGTGTTTTTAGTTAATGTTTTGATTGATTTTTGTTTTAAGTTTGTTTAAAGTGTTTATTTTAGGTTTAGGTGCAAAAACACCCTTGGATGATCAAAACAAAGAAAGAAGAGCATGAATCAAGCATGACATGGCCAAGCTAAATGAAGCTTGGCTGTGTCACCTCAAAGGAAAGAAATGGCAGCAAGTGACACGGCCAACAAGCTTGGTTGTGTCACTCTCATCTCCAAAGAACAAAGAAGAGCAAGGAGAAAAATAGAAGAAGACACACTAAATGACACGGCCAAGCCACTGGCCGTGTCACATGACACGACCAGCAAGCTTGGCCGTGTCCCATTTCATGCCAAAGAACAATTGGAGCAAGCAAAGAATGAAAGAAAAGAAGCAGAAGGTGACACACCCAAGTGACACGGCCACAAGCTTGGCCATGTCACTCCTTGAAGAATAAAGAAAAGAAAGAAAGAAAGAAGAAGGCAGTGAAGGACATGGCCAGCAAGCTTGGCCGTGTCCCAAAGAGCCAAGCCAAATCAAGCTTGGCCGTGTCACCCTTAATTTATATAAGGAGGGGGCAAACACGATTTGGGATGAGGAGAGAGTGACACTCTCCTTGTCCCTTCATCTTCATCCTCCATTTTCATCTTCTCCATCTTCCATTGACAAGATCTTTGAGGTTCTTTGGGATAAAGTGGGTTAACTAGCTCTTAAAGGTTGAAGAAGCTTCATTGAAAGGTTTGGTGACTTGAGAAAGCTCCATTCCATATTGTAAAGGAGAATCATCCATTAAAGAGGGCTTGAGTTCTTCATCATACATCAAAATGGAGCTAGGAGGAAGACTAGTAATCCTACTCTTGGCATCTTCACAAGGGGTTTTTTCTATTCTCTCTTTTAATTCATTCCAATATTGTTTTTTGTTGTATTAAGAGAATTGATATTGCAATGAACAATTTGTATTTGATTTATATTGAGTTGAATGAATTTTTTAAATTGATGATGTTGAGCTAAAAACCCATGCTTATGGTTTGTAGTATATTTGATTAAATGCTTTGATTTGATATTTCCATTGATGTACCTTGTTGTTGGTTGATTGCATTGGATTGTATGCTAGGTTAATAGATTAGCTACCAATTGATCTCTAGATATTGAATGAAGGACCGAGAGGTGAAATTTGATATCGGAATTATGCAATCGACTACCCTATGAATGAATTAGAAATGTAAGTTATAGGGTTTCATTAATTTGCAAATATAAAATAATTGGTTATTGCTATTTCATGAATGTGAGAACTAATGAATTGGTAATTGACTAATTAACCTTAAGGAACAAATTAATTTACAAGGTTATGATTGAATGGACCTATAACCCTAGGCACATTCCCAATAATCGATTTGATCTTGTACAACCTTCACACACCAACCTTACGCACGTTAATTTTAGGTTTAAATTGTTCTCGCACCATTTGAAAACAACGAACTCGCTTTTAATTTAATTACTTTAATCAAGCTATTACGAACTACACCTTCCTTGTGAAATGACCTTGGGGCGATCACCTTTGCTGCAACTACCTCATATACTTGCGAGTGACGCTTGTAGTAGTACTTAATTCTAGCGCAACAGTCTTTACCCTTGAAATATGGATCTTTATCCATTGGAAATCGGGTCTTTACCCTTGAAACATGGATCTTTATCCATTGAAAATTGGGTCTTCATCCTTGGAACATGGATCTTTATCCATTGGAGGTTGAATCTTTACCTTGGCTTCAGCTCTTTTAGCTGAATTGATATTTTGTCTTTTGCATCTTCATTCTTTTGATAGTTCTAATGTTCCATTCTTTTGTTCTTCCTTTTCGCAAAAATTCAGCTATTTTTAGTTGGCTCTCATATCTTCTCCTGCCCCCTGCGTGGCGAAATATTTGCAAGTAAGTTTAAAAATATTTGGTATATAAACTTAAAAAATTGAAAAGGAGAAACTTTGCCCCCTGTATAGGCTTAAACCAAAGATTTTTATATGCGGGCTCTGATTGATGTTTTTACCATCTAGTTCTTTGCACAAGCATGTATTTCTTCTCTTTGCAAAATGACTGGAGCTTCCACAAGCGAATAGGCTTTCCATGCCCCCTTGATTCAATATCTTCTTTTGATTCTTTACTTCGCAGGGTGTTTGCTGTTCATTTTGACAATGAATAGACAACACAAGACAAGAAAGTGTGATGTGATATGCTCATGTATGCATGATATGCATGAATGATACTTACAGTAGTTCCATTGACTCACAGACCGAGGTGATTAGCAAAAGTGTTCTCATTGGTTCCTTTTTGACGCTCGTTCAAGTCTTGCATTGGAATTATTGAAAACTTTACATTTTTGGCTTTTATCTTTAAGATGTTGAAAACACGAGTGGTGGAGACCCCAAGTTACAGAGTTAGGGATACGTCCATTTCAAACTATGTTTCAGCATGTCAGTTAGTATCTACTTCATGACCTTGCCAATAATCATTTCCTTTTCCCAATGTGTCCTTTGGAGGTTCAACATACTTCCCTTAACTTGAATGCTTTGCATGATAAAAATATTTTTATTTTTATTTTATTTTTTCTTCTTTTTTTTATTTGAATTTTGATTTTGAAATCAAATGTTGGCTTTGCCAAATCAATGTCAATGTACCTCAAGACTTGATTTTTCCAAATTAACATATCTATAACATGACAACCCTAGTTACCATACTAAACTCGGGAATCATTTCTATTTAAACAAGAATTGTTGCACTTCAGATAGGCATATACACATTACTTGGCCAAAGGACTTATTGAGTTTAAATATTGTCTATCTCATATGCATGCTTATTTAAACTATCTCCACTAATAGACTCTACCTACCTAGAGAGATCAACAAGTCATTGATAGGCTTGAAATGGGGTCTATAAGGGACACTGGGTTAAATGAAGGCCATTTTGAGATAGGAGCTGATGTGACACAATGGACAAACCCTCACACTACAAATTCCTTGTTGGAACTTTATACAGTTAGGAGCAATCTTTTCAGACTCCAAGTTCCTTCTATCTTCTTGGCATTAATATAGATCTTGATTAGGATAGTTTTTTCCCTTGCAAAAAAGTTTAGCTCCCAAATTCATTTCTTTTCTTCTTCTCCCTTTTCTTTCTTTTTATTTTTCTTACTCTTCCCTTTCTTTGAGCATTTTATAATTTTGTCCTTCTTCCTTGTGGGACTGTCAAGTACAGAACTTTTAAGAACTAAATGGTCTTTCTCCTTTTTCTTTGATTTTGATCGAATCTTTAGTTGGGTTGGACCAATTCAAGTCAGAATGTCCTTATAAACCAAATGGAAGCCTTTTGTTGTCTTAGGTAAAAGAGAACTCAGTTGGCTTTTTGAACTGCCTTTTTAGGTTTTATCTTTTTTCTTTTCTTTTCTTTCTCTTTTTCTTCTTTTCTTTTTTTTTTCTTCTTCTTCTTTCTTTTTTTTTCTTCTTCTTTTTTCTTCTTCTTTTTTTTTGTTTGGTTCTATCTCTAAGAGAGTTGTCTTGTTTGTACTGACTTGGGCTTCCAATAATGGATGAGTGGAGTAACATAAATCTTCTTTAACAGGGATAAATCAATTGTTACTCTAATGTTGATGTTATCTTGATATATTGGAGATAGTAAGTGAACTTCAACTACCCTTATGGTTTTGAGAACATCAACTATCCTTATGGTCTTGAAAACATCAACTACCCTTACGGTCTTGAGAACTTCAACTACCCTTATGGTCTTGAAAACATCAACTACCCTTATGGTCTTGAGAACTTCAACTATTCTCATGATATTGACTAATCATTGCTTTCTTTGATCTTCTTGCCTCTTCATCTTAGTGATCATAAGACTTGTCAAAAGTATCACAACAGCTCAGGGTAGATTATTGGGGTTTTTAAGCCAATGAAAAGAAAGCTAAAATTTTATGAAGGCTCAAAGGGACAACTAGGGATTGATATTTAATAGGATGGATACTAGTTGTTGACTTGTCAAACAATGCCTAGATCATCTCTCTCTTAAATAAGCATAGTTCAATTTTGCCTTAAAAGTTTGTCAAAGCATGTTCTAAGACTGACTAGAACCTAGACAAAGGTAATTATGCAGGAGCCCTCTCTAAGTAAGCATACACAACTCAATGCTATAGAGCATTTCCCTCATCTAGTAAGGTCATTCAAGTCATGATGCATAAATATATTAATTCATGAATTATCACGCTAGATTCCTCATTGGTTGAGCACCAAAATGAACAAAGACCAACAAAAATTTTGATGAAAGTAATTCATTCAAACAAACATAATTTGAAAAATAAGATTGTTACAATTAAATATTAAAGAAAGTAAAATTGAAAAGCAACATTCAAGCTAAGGAAAGTTCATTGAGTTGGAGTCGAAGATGCTTCATTTATTTAGACATCTCAAGGGTAAGGATTTTTTCCATCATCAAGGATCATTGCTTCATCATCCACAGTTAGTCCAAGCTTGCTTAGTAGCATATCATCTTTAGCAGCTTCTCTATCCATATCTTGACAAGGTGACAAGATAAAACTCTTCATGAAGGTTGTAAGCGATGATGCCCTTCCAAATTTAGCTTGTGGATTATTCTTAGTGTTGGGCTTATCAGGCTTAGGCAGCTTTCCACTGTCAATCAAATCTTGGATTTCATGCCTTAATCAAACACATTTATCTGTCTCATGCCCTTGCATTTGATGGAATTGACAGAAGACCTTGGCATCAAAATTTGGCGGTAGAGGCTTATGTAGAGGCCGAGGTGCCAATGGTTGTAGCAAATCTATTTTCATTAGATTTTCTAACATCTTTGACAATGGCTCCCTTAAGTTTGAAAATTTACACTTCTTTGTTGGCTTAGTTGTTACATCTTTCTCAACACCTCCTCTTTCCCTTTGACTTTGCCCACTAGGGTGATAGCCATTCTTATTGCTGCATTTAGATAGCACATGGTTCGGTTGGTCTTGTAGAATAGGGATTGATCTCTCATTTTTCATTCGATCTCTATCAGTAGGCATGTTCCTTGTTAATGCTGCCTTTTCCTTCTTTCTTATGTCAATAGGAGATGCCTCATTAGCATTATTGATGATCTCTTGAATTTGAATCAACTGAGTCCTCATAATTTCAACTAATTGATCTCGTAGCTTGGCCATCCTAGCTTTGACAACTTCATCGACTATGTCCCTTAGCTGGTTTGCATCCATCCTCCCAATGAAGCACTTGGATCAAAAATCAATGCTATAGATGATATCGTCATAAGCTCTTGAATTGTCGTACTCCAAGGTTGTGATCCAGAAAGGATCAATGAGATGCAAATGTATGCATGTATGCATGTATGCACAAACAATAGACAAACAAGGACAAAGAGGACGCTTCTTCTAACCTTATAACATCCACACATGAATGGTGAGTCTCTTTCCTAGGTATATGGTTAACAAAATACCAACATGGGGTATCTTGTTTTCGAATATTTCCCTCGGACGTTTCAACCAATAGTTATATTTTCAAAGATGGAAATCAGTTTATAATAATTCTCATTAATTAGGTTTTAATCCATTTATCCAACCAAAGTAGCTTTTGCGCTATATTGGATTAAAACTAAATTAAGAGGTTTATTATAGATAGATTTCTCACTTGAAAAAGTAACTAATGATTCATGCCAAAAATAAGCCCATGGTTAACTATTCTCAGTATAAACTAGGCTCACAATTGATTCTTGGTATTTCCTAATTGACCTAAATAATTTGCAAGCTCTTTGTAAGAAAAGGCTGAGAGAAAATAATTTTGTTTCTAAGCCCATTGTAAAAAGATTTTAGAAAAAATGGATTTTGGGCTTAGTCTTTGGCCATGAGCAAAAGAATTTTTGATTTGTTTTTAGAAAAGTTTTATGTCCAAAGACCATCTTGAAAAGTTTTGAAAATAGCTTTGGTCTTTTGGATTGTAAAGAAAAATATTTACTTTGAGCTTATAATGTACTTAGGTCATATTAGAAAAAGAACAAACCAAATAAGCCATGATTTAAGCCAAGATAAATTAACCATAGTCAAACAACATGCATTTGGGGTAAAACCTAAGGAAAGTAACTAGGCCAATTACATGAGCTTTAGTCTTTGGGTAGAAAGGCTTAGGTTCCCATAGCAAGTATATACCAAATGGTATGAGGCTATGAGTGGTTATGCCATGCTCGAATTCCATACCTTGAGTGAAGTATGGTATCACTTACATAACACAACACGGGTAACACGGGCATCCTAACTCACGCACACAATGCAATCTAATATGATGCAATGGATAATATCATTATAAGAAAGAATAGAATAATATAAAGACCAATGGAATCAACTTCTCTTATCCCCAGTGGAGTCGCCACTGTGAGCGGGGATTTTCGCCCCCACTCCCGTTGGAATGGTTCTTGCGACTTCGACACTGTTTAGGCTCGGGTCCTTAGAGAACACGGACCTAAGTCCAGAGAAAATGGAGTTGCCACTTGGACAGGCCGGGAAAAAGAAAGGGGTGGATGACTCGATTCCTAAGGAATCCCCAACCCCCTAATGGGTTCGAAAAGTTGGGTACGTGTGGGGAAGGTGAGAAGTAGCCCAGCACCCCCACAATGCCCGGTTTATTGGGACTGGCCTCCTTTACAGGTCTTAATATTATAAAATTCTTAAGTATAACAACATTATCCATATTACACACAACAATTAAAATAAAGCATCGATATATTGAAAATCAAAACAATGTCCAAACAAAGTAAATAAAGGGACACCCACCCGAAGATGGAAACATGCCCTTACATAATCCATGCCTAAATAGAACACCCGCCGAAAGGTAGAAACATGTCCTTTACATTAGTTCTAAAATAGAAAAGCAATTTAAATTATATGATATTTAACTAATGAGGTACCCACCAAGTGGAAACATACCTCTTACAACATTTGAAAATCTAAATAAATTGATAAAAGTAAATAACCATTCATCATAATTAAATCATTCATCAAATATATCAGACATCAATAGAATGTAAACATCCATCCATGATAAACTAAGTAGACCAAGCATTAAACTTAAATAAATTAAAGCATATAAAATAAATCAAAGCATAATCGAATATAAAATTGAATAAAGCAAATAAATATTCAAATTAGGGCTACTGTTTCTATTTAAGTTTCTTTATTTCATGTGTTTAGGGTTTTGGAATTTATGGGTTTAGGATTTGTAATTCTTTGCTACTATGAACTTTAAGGAATTAGCATGAATTGAAGTTTTATAATTTAAGAGGTTGATAAAATTCTTTAATTAACCAAATTAATGTTTGAGTGGTAAAATCATGAAACTAGGGTTTGGGCTCTTCAAAACAATAAGTTTATGACTATTAGCTACTGAATTATGTTTTTAAGCTTACTATGTAAAATTATAACATTTATGTTTATAAGGTTTTTAAAGTTTAAAGGATTAGGGTTTAGAAAAATTAGTGTTTAGGTTAGCTAGTTTAAGGTTTACTATTTTGTTTTAAAGTTGAATTAGGGTTTTAGAATTTTTGAATTATGGTTTTGGAGAATGCATTAGGTTTTAGAATTTGGAAAAACAATTGATAATTTTATGTAGCTTTATGAGAATAAACAAAACGATTTAAAGTTTATAGACACAGAAAAGATTTTTTTTAGGCTTTTTAGAAAGAAACAGATTTAATTTATGATTTCGAAAATTTGGAAAGCAAATTAGGGTTTTGAGATTTTGAAGAAACAAAAATAACAATTTTAAGCTTTTTGGAAAACAAAGCAACGAATTAGGTTTTTAAACTTTAGAAAAGGGGAATTAAAGTTCTAGGGTTTTTGAATTATTTTGAAGAAACAGAAACAATTTTTAAGATTTTTGAATGATGAAGCTACTGTGAATTAATGAAACAAATAAAGAAATTCATACCTTCTTTTGTTGGCTCCACTAAAAATCACTTCTTGGATGAACAAGAACAAAGATAAGCTTTGCTGCATTTGATGGACTGAATTGTTTGTTTGTTCTCTCAAAAAATCAGATTGATTCAAAGCTTTTCCTCCTAAGTTTCGGTCTCAATTTCTCCTCCCAAAATTCGATCAATTTCTCCTTTTTTTTCCTCCTCCCTCTTTCCTGTATTGTTTAGTCCTTATTTATAGAAGTTTTATATGATTAATTCTAGTTATTGTATTAGGTTTCCGAACAATTTGCGTCGAAAAATTTTGCTGGCGAAAAAAAACTACTGCGAAAAAATTGAGCTAGTGAAAAAAATTGCTGTGGAAAAAATGCACTGGCGAAAAAGCTGTCGTAGCTGGCTGTGGCACGCGGGCCAGCGAAACGGGCCTGCAGGCTATTTCACCGCAATTTGATTTTTTTGTTGATTATTATTATTTTTTATTTTTTATTAATAAAAATTAGATACTAAAGCAAATATTATTTCATTAAGATAACAAAAAATATTTTGGAGTAATTAAAATATATTGGACAACACAAAATTATTTTGGACTAATTGGACCGAATTGGGTCAAAAATTAAGGGTCTACACTTTTGTTTGACAGGTTTCATGTGAGTGTAAGTAGGAATATGATGCTCGGCTATGTCTCGATCTATTCCAGGCATATCCTCATAAGACCAAGCAAACACTTCTTCATATTTTTTGAATATTTTTTCAAATCTCTCTCTCATCAGGAGTAAGGTCGGATGCTATGCTAATGTTTTTAGGATTTTTGGTTGTTCCCAAATTTAATGATTATGTGTTAACAGAATTAATATTAAAGATGCTCATGTAACTGTTATTTGAATGTATGCAACCATCAGGAGAAACATCACACAAGTAAGCAAAATCAGACTTTATTGCATTCATTTTGGAAAAGAAAACACCATCATCCTCATGCAAAGTAGATAAATTAAAATCAAAGTCAAAATCATTGTTCTCAAAATCATAGGGCAGGATGTCTTCAAACTTTTCTTCAACTAGGGCAGCAATCTTCTCCGGAGTCTTCTCGGCTTTCAGGACAGCTTCTTTCTTCTCTTTTGGATTGGATTCTTTATTGGTTGACAGGGTGAGCTCTTTCTTCACTTGGTCGACTAGCTCGGCCAAATCTGTAAAAATTTCAAAACCCAGGATCAACTTTCCCATGAACATGATTGGCTCAAGATTTCCTTGGAGTGGTCTCATATCTAGAGCTTTGACAAAAATCTCTTCAAGTGATGGGAAGCTCATCTTCTTACTCTTCTTTGGCTGGACATCATTATTTTCATCATATCCCAACCCTTTCTTGGAAGTTTGAGTTCTAAAGTATGGCAGCTTTGTCAAACCAGCCTTACCCTTTCCAAGACCAGCTCCGGGAAGGTAGTTCATGTTTTTCATCATATTCAAGACTTTGGAGTCCACTACTTCATCATCAGAAATTGCAGCTACTTGAAAACCATTGAGAAGCCTTTCAATCATTAGAGCATTAACAATCTCATTATCTGCAGCTTCAATGACCACTGTCTCATCTTCGTTGGGGAACTTGATCTTTTAATGAAGGGTGGAAGGAACTCCACCAAGAGGATGAAACCATGGTCACCCCAAGAGTAAGGAGAAGGTAACCGGTATGTCTAAAACAACAAATTCAACAATAGATTCAATTGGACCAACCTTGACAGTAGCTTTGAAAGTTCCTTCGACGTGTCTCTTAGTGTTGTCATAAGCCCGAAATGTTACCTCGGTCGGGTTTAGATCCCTTGTTGACATGGATAGCTTTGGCAATATCTTAAGTGGACAAACATTTATGGCGGACCCATCATCGACCATTACACATGGAGTCCTCTTCCCTTGACTTCTATTTTGATAAAGAGTAGGCGGATGTGATCTCTCCCCTCCTCCGGTAAATCCGCATCTGAGAAAGAAACTGCTCCCATATTAACTTCACTCTTCTCTTGAACCTCTTCACATTTCATTACCGCTCCAATTTTTATGAAGTTGATCAACTCCTCCGGTGTTGTAGAGGTAGAAATTGGCATGCTAGCCAAGGCTTTGGCCATAGTTTCACGGTGCTTTTTAGAAGTAGCTAATAAGTCCCAAATGCTAACACTTGCTTGGGTTCTTTTCAATTGCTTGAGCACAACACCATCTTCTTCTTCTTTATTTCCTACTTTAACTTCCTTACCTGTATTAGTTTCTACCTCTTTAGGTGGTGGCCTTGCATAAGGCTTACCGGATCTAGTGTTCATTACTTCAACTTCTTCGGGCTCGGACCAAGTCCACTCCTCCTTCTTGGATACAAGATCATCATCACTATCGATTGAATCCCAAAACCCATTGACAACACAAATTGTTACTTCTTTACCCACCATAGCTTGTTTAATTCCACCAAATACATCTTCTTCTTTGGTTGCTTCTCCACCTATATCTTGAAAAGAAGACATGACAAAATCTTCATGCAAACCTCCTCCAATCATGAAGGTTGCCGGCAGTGGTACTCTATTGAACTTTGGTAATGGGTTGTCTTTGGTGTTTGGCTTATTGGGCTTGGGAAGCTTCCCATTATCAATTAGATTTTGGATCTCATGTCTCAACCTTACACATCTATCCGTGTCGTGCCCTTGCATTTGATGAAACTGACAAAATACTTTAGTGTCGAAATTAGGTGGGAGAGGGTTAGGCAAAGGACGAGGATTTAAGGGTTGTAGCAATCCATTTCTTTGAAGTTTATTCAGAACCCAAGACATCAGTTTCCCCAATTCTGAAAATTGTCTCCTTGTTCCTTGCTTAGTAGCATTGACACCGACTACCTTTTACATGCTTTGGCTACCAGACTGATAGTTTTCCTTTCTCATTCCTTCTTATTGAAAAACGGTTCTTCTCTCTTTCCCAATCTTCAATTTGCAAACCCGCTTGGAGAAGGTCTTTGAAATCATGGATGAGTGTATGAGACATCCTCTCATGAAGACTAGGCAACACCCCTCTCACAATCATTCTTATTTGATCGGATTCATCGGGCCTCTTCTTGAGCAAAGCGGCATTGTTTCTCCATCTCTTCACATAATCTACAAAATTCTCATTTGACCTTTGCCTAATGGACTCCACTTCCATTAAGGTAACTTTCATCTCGACATTATATTCATATTGTTGGATGAAGGCTTTGTAAAGCAGATCCCAACTCTTTTGTGTTCCATCATCTAAGGTATTGAACCAATTTTGGACAACAGGATCCAATGAGAGCATAAAGTACCTTAGGGTTTGAGCCTTAGTAGCTCGGGCAGACTGCATGGTAGTGATATACTGCTTCACATGGAGATGAGGATTTCTGGTTCCATCAAACTTCGCGAAAGATGGCATCTTGAACTTGTACGGGACTTCTTCATCTAGTTCAAATAATTTGTCAACTTCAGACATTTCCTTGATTTTCAGTTTCTTCTCAAATTTCTTTTCTAAATCAGCAATCATCTTTTCAACATCAGAAGTTTCGGTCTTCTCCATTATTGACCTTTCAACAATCTTCGATTTTTTTTCTTCTCTTGAGCATCTTGGTAGTATTGAGCCCAATCAACATCATCATCGATGATCACCTTTTCATCATCAAAAACTACTTCACCAACTTTGGTCTTCCTTTTGTCCTTTGGCTTCTTAGTGCTAGCAGATGCTTCGGCATGATTTTCTAAGATTGCAGTCAATTGGTTCTTCATGGTCTCAGGTAGGGCCTCTTTTATTTCTTCCATCTTGGCGTTGAGGACATCGGCCACCATTCTTTGAATTTTTTTCGAGCTCCATTGCTTTTGGTGAAAAAGTGATTGAGTCGTTGCTAGATTCTTCGTCTCCAGTGTAGGTTGGATTATTGTAAGCTTTTGAACTGTCGTAATCCAGGGCTGTGAGCCAGGAAGGATCAATGAGATGCAAATGTATGCATGTTTGCATGTATGCACAAACAATAGACAAACAAGGACAAATAGGACGTTCCTTCCAACCTTATAACATCTACACATGAATGGCGAGTCTCTTTTCCTAGGTATATGGTTAACAAAATAACAACATGGGGTATCTTGTTTTCGAATAATTCCCTCGGATGTTTCAACCAATAGTTGTATTTTCAAAAATGGAAATCAGTTCATGATAATTCCCATTAATTAGGTTTTAATCCATTGAATCATAACTATAATAGCTTTTGTGCTATATTGGATTAAAACTAAATTAAGTGGTTTATCATAAATAGATTTCTCACTTGAAAAAGCAACTAATGATTCATGCCAAAAACAAGCCCATGATTAATTATTCTTAGTATAAACTAGGCTCACAATTAATTTTTGGTATTTCTTAATTGACCTAAATAATTTGCAAGCTCTTTGTAAACAATTTTGTTTCCAAGCCCATTGTAAAAAGATTTTATAAAAAATGGATTTTGGGCTTAGTATTTTGGGCCATGAGAAAAGAATTTTTGATTTATTTTTAGAAAAGTCTTATGTCTAAAGACCATCTTGAAAAGTTTTGAAAATAGCTTTGATCTTTTGGACTTTAAAGAAAAATTTATTTTGAGCTTACAATATACTTAGGTCATATTAGAAAAAAAACAAACCAAATAAGCCATGATTTAAGCCAAGATAAATTAATCATAGTCAAACAACATGCATTTGGGGTAAAACCTAAGGAAAGTAACTAGGCCAATTACATGAGCTTTAGTCTTTGGGTAGAAAGTCTTAGGTTTCCATAGCAAGTATATACCAAATGGTGAGAGGCTATGAGTGGATATGCCATGCTCGATCTCCATACCTTAAGTGAAAGTATGGTATCCCTTACATAACACAACACGGGTAACATGGGCGTCCTAACTCACTCACACGATGCAATCTAATATGATGCAATGGATAATATCATTATAAGAAAGAATAGAATAATATAAAGACCAACGGAATCAACTTCTCTTATCCCCAGTGGAGTCGCCACTATGAGAGGGGATTTTCGCCCCCACTCTCGGTGGAATGGTTCTTGCAACTTCGGCACTGTTTAGGCTCGGGGTCTTAGAGAACACGGACCTAGGTTCGGAGAAAATGGAGTTTCCACCCAGACAAGCCTGGAAAAAGAAAGGGGTGGATGACTCGATGCCCGATTCATTGGAACCGCCTCCTTTACAGGTCTTAATATTATAAAATTCTTAAATATAACAATATTATCCATATTACACACAATAATTAAAATAAAGCATCGATATATTGAAAATCAAAACAATATCAAAGCAAAACAAATAAATGGACACCCATCCGAAGATGGAAACATGCCCTTACATAATCCATGCCTAAATAGGACACCCACCGAAAGGTAGAAACATGTCCTTTACATTGGTTCTAAGATAGAAAAACAATTTAAATTACATGATATTTAACTAATGAGGTACGCACCAAGTGGAAACATACCTCTTACAACATTTGGAAATCTAAATAAATCGATGAAAGTAAATAACCATTCATCATAAACAAATCATTCATCAAAGATATTAAACATCAGTATAAAATAAACATCCATCCATGATAAATCAAGCATTGAACTTAAATAAACCAACAAAGCATTGTAAATAAATTAAAGCATATAATAGACTACATAATCAAATATAAAATTAAATAAAGCAAGTAAAGATTCAAATTAGGGTTACGGTTGATTCTTTATTTAATGTGTTTAGGGTTTTGGAATTTTAGTATTATCTAGGGTTTGTAATTCTTAGCTACAGTAAACATTAAGGGAATTAAAATGGATTAAGGTTTTATGATTTAAGGGATTGATAAGGTTCTTTAATTAACCAAATTAGTGTTTGTGGAGTAAAATCATGAAATTTGGGTTTGAATACTTTAAAACATTAGATTTGTGATTATTAACTACTTACTGTGTTTGAATTTTAATACTTAGGTTTATAACATTTTAAGGTTTAATGGACTAGGGTTTAGGAAAAAAAGTTAGGGTTTAAGGTTTTAGGGGAATTAGGGTTTAAGAAAACTAGGGTTTAGAATAATTAGTTTGAGGTTACTGTCTTGATTCTAAAGTTGAATTGAGGTTTTTAGTGTTTCGGAGAATGGATTTGATTTTAGAATTTGGAAAAACAATTTATGATTTTATGAAGCTTTATGAAAATAAACAAAATGATTTATGGTTTATAGAAATAGAAAAGATATTTTTTAGGGTTTATGGAAAGAAACAGATTCAATTTAGGATTTTGAAAAATTGAAAAGCAAATTAGGGTTTTGGTAAATTTTGAAACGATTTAAGGTTTTGAAAAGTTAAAAAGTAGATTAGGGCCTTAAGATTTTGAAGAAACAAAAACAACAATTTTAAGATTTTTGGAAAACAAAGAAACGAATTAAGGTTTTTAAGCTTTAGAAAAGGTAAATTAAGGTTCTAGGGTTTTTTGAACCAAAAGATAATTGGATAATTCAAGCTACTGTAAAGAAATTAGACATTCATACCTCTGTTTGTTGGTTCCACCAAAAATTACTTCTTGGATGAACAAGAACAAAGACAAGCTTTCCTGCCTTTGATGGATTGAATTACTTGTTTTCTCTTACAAAAAAGTCTGATCGATTTCACTCCCAGAAGGAATTCTTAAAATCTGATTTATTCAAAGTTTTCTCCAGTTGTTTTTTCTTTTTCTTTTCCCCCCTTTTCCTATGTTGTTTTAGTCCTTATTTATAGAAGATTTTTATGATTAATTTTAGTTATTCATGGAATCTAGCATTAATTAAGAAAAGAAAACCGAAACCTAATTATATTTGGTTTCGAAAAAATTTGCGTCGGAAAAATTTCGCTGGCGAAAAAAAACTGTTGCTAAGAAATTTCGCTGGCAAAAAAGTTGCCGCATGGGCTGAGGGCTGCTGGGAAAAAATTTGCCTGCAGGCCATTTTGCTCGCAGGACTTTCCTGCGTGCGAAATGGCCAAGGCCATTTTGTCCCAACTCTTAGCGACGAATTTTTTCGTCGCCGATTTTTATTTTTATTTTTATTTTTTTATTTTTATTTTTATTTTTTTTTATTTTTTATTAATAAAAATTAAATTCTAAAGCAAATATTATTTAATTAAGATAACACAAAAATTATTTTGGAGTAATTAAAATATATTGGACAACACAAAAATTATTTTAGACTTATTAAAATATATTAGACCGGACTGGGTCAAAAATTAAGGGTCTACAATATATTAATGTTTACAAGTGAAAGTTCTAATGCACGGAATAGAAATGTTATGCTCAAGTTAATTGATCAATAACTTTCTATGTGCTATAATGATTGAAAGTGTATATAATGCTATAAGATACAAAGTGTTCCAAAGTATAGTACTAAATTTACGTGCCAAAAATTATAGATTGAATGAAATTATCCTTTATGTGAAACTGAAAAGTAAAACTTACTGAAAAATAAAGTAAGCATTTTGTGAGAAATGTTAACATATGAGAAAGCAAGTCTTGAATAAAATGATTCATAAAGAGAAAAGTTACAATACCGAAAGTGTAGTATAGCATGATGACTTTTATAAAGCTAAAGTTATTATTTTGTGTAATCAAAATATTATATTGGTTTGTTATTGAAAATAGTTAATATGTTGAAATATTTCTTTAAACTAAATGTTATTACTATATTTTCATAAGTATTTTTCTTTAATATTAAGTGAAAAAATATGTTTATACAAGCACCACTAAGTTTTGCTTAGCGTGTTAGAATCATTTTCTGACACACATGTATCAGGTAATCGGAGCAAGTTAAGAAGTGGAATTAAAGATCTCAGGAAATTATCTATAGTACATATAGAGATCTTTTGTATATTATACTCATAAGGTATGAAATGTATATATAAAATTTAGTTTGGCTTGATAGATTATAATAATTTATAAACATGAAAGGAATATATGTATTTAAAGGATGAAGTTTAAGAATTCTAGTGAATGATTATCAAATAAAGCACTGTAGTATATATTTATTTGTTTTGACGAACTTATAATGGTTATCTGATTTATAATTAGTATTTGGATTATTAAAGATATTGGAGATTGTTCTAAATGTTGGACTTATAAGTGTTGTATTATACAAATTGTATTATTATTTTAAAATTTTGTTACTTGGAAGAGAACTTTGAAAAAAAATTGATTTGAGTTCTGACAGTATATCGAGTAACATTGTCTGATAGTTCTAATGAGAATTGTCAGGGGATGTTACATTTAGTGGTATCAGAGCGAGGTTTAGGCGTTTCTGGCATTTGGAGTAATGGGAGAAGTGAAATGCAATTGTTTAAGTTATGTGAATCGAATAAGTGGATATGTGTTTTAATACAATTGATATTTCATATGTTTATGGTAGTAGATAGTTTTCTAAGAATTGATTGATAATTCATAGTGTATTATTTGGAGTGCACTATACCTATTTATGAAAAAGAAAGATGTGAAAAGAAAACAAGATATGAGTAGTTAAAGAGATATATCAAAGTAATACAATAATAGAAGTGTAATAATTTATTAGAATCTGAGGAATGAATTATGACAGATATATAAATTTCGAGAATGAAATTTCTTACGAGAATAAAAATTGTCATGTTTTAAAATTTTAGGTATTGATTTTATGCATTAAGTGAATATATGAGTGTAAATTAGATCGATTATGATATTATTTGTAGCTTGAGCATTTAGAATTGATGGTGATGAGGTTAAATAAGCCTTAATAAGAGTAACATTAAATCTGAATATGGATAATATCTACAATTTTTGAAAAATATTTCGAAGAGGTAAGAAATTATGAAAATATCATTATAGCCCCAAAATGAACTCGAGCTGTAATTTAGATGTGAAATATGGATAATGGGATTTTAAAGTGTCTAAAATAATTGTTTTTATAATATTTCGACGTTAAAAATTGAAGTGATAGTTAATTAAAGAAAGTGAATGCATCGAAAGTATAAGTGAGTATATTGGATAAAAGTCCTAAAACCTATTTAAAGATTTCTAGTGTCTTCTATTGTCCTCTAAAACATCATAAAAAAATTGTAATATCCCAAAATTTTTAAAAATTTCTAATTTTTGGAAAATTGATAAAATAAATTATAATTTAAATGGATAAATTAAATTAATGGTTTTAAATGAAAAATAAATGGATTTTAAATGAAAAAAGTGAAATATATATGTGAAATATATACAACATATATACAACATATAAAAGTCAACGTTTTAAAAGAAAAGTCAAAAGTAAAAAAGTAAAAGGGTATTTTGGTATTTAAATCTTATAAATTCAAAATTATTGAATTAATTCAAAAATAAATAATTTTTGAATGGAAGATGGATTTTTTGACTTTTAATTTATTAAATAAATAAATAAATAAATAATTATTAAAATATTATAATATATATGGTTTAAAATAAAAGATAAAAGGAAAGAGAAATAAAAATTGTCTTCATTTCTTCTTCTTCTTCTTCAAGGCCGAAACCACCATGGGAGCATAGACCAAGGTTTTGATTCTTTCATACACCACAAATTGAAGGATTTAACAAGTTTAAAGTGGATTTTTGGTGATTTCCATCAAATTTGGTAAGTTTCCAACTCTTTTCTTTGAATTCCATGGAAATTTGGTTTATGTGTGATTTTGGATTTTTAAGTAGTATGTTATAAGTAAGGAAAAGATAAAATTTTTGAATTTGTAGGAGTGATGTTTAATTATGGTTTAATATTGGAAATGCCATTTAAATGTGATACTAAATGATTATTTGCTATCACATTTGGTTTAGGTATTGAGAGAGGTTGATTTGCTGTTAGGAAATCAAGGAGATCACTGCAAACAAAAACACGCAGCGGAAAAACTTTTGATCTATGATTTCCCACCAGGATCCATGCTGTTCGTTTAATTCGATAAAAGTGTACAAAAACTAACCTGTTGATGATTCGAAATCACTGTTTGGAAGAGATGCCTCGATCGCGAAACACCCTCTATCGCGTATCCACACGAATGCTACCATCTAGAGTGCTAGCTCTCTGTAACGGTGAAGGATGAAAAATGTTTTCTCTAAAACGTATTAGGGTTTCTTTTTTTTTTTCGTTCTCTTTTTATTTTCTAAAGTTACCTATAAGAAGACTTAACGTCTGGAGTGAATATAATCACTCCAGAATCCAATTCGAAATTGGATAAGGTAAGTCAAATTCAGAATCCAAATCTAATTAGGATTCTGAATATATTATCTAATAATATATATAATTGGATAAGGTAAATCAAATTCAGAATCCAAATCAAATTAGGATTCTGAATATATTATCTAATAATATATATATATAATGAAAATAATAATAATAATAAATATTAATATCTAATATTAATATTATTAATATTATATCCAGCCCAAAGCACATTCTTGTGTGTGACCCGATAGGCCCATATAAATTGGCAGTCAACTTAATCTCTATTAAACCAACAAGTCATAATTGGCCTCTAGCAAGGCGTTACAACTACCCAATTAATATAAGGAATGTCCAATTTGCCTAATAATAGTACATGCATTAATCCCTTTGTCACACGATATCTAGCTTGAACATAAGTAATGGTCAACATCATACTTATATTGTCCAAACTTATGATTACTCGATCTCCAAGTAGACTGATAAAAACAAATGAAATTGATCACACAATCAATTCATTTGAGCATGACCATGCATTTCACAGTCTCACTTATCAAGGGGCCCAAAAGATATCTCTCTCAAAGAGAGGGACAAATTCTATCTTGATTGTTCATTATCCTCTACATAATTTCTATCATATATGATCATAACCTTTATTACTATCCAGTTACGGATAATGTTTGATCATGTCAAAATATAATAGTCCTTATATTGGAAACTATGACAATCTCAAGTCAAAGAATTAATACATAACTATCATGAGATTTACTTATGACACTAACCCATGTAGTAATCTCATGATGGGTCTATCCAATACATTGTTCTCTAACAAGTATCTATGAAATTGATTTGTATCACTATACACATAACCATCCGATGATTATCAAATCAATGTTCATACTGGTTAAGAATTATTTTTTTTTATCTCTATAACAATAATAAACCAGGGACAAATATCAAAATTGTGTAACATACAAACAAACAATAATGATAATAAAACCTCATTTATTAATAATGAATGTATAACATAAAGATCCAAA
This sequence comes from Garcia nutans, assembly GCA_947685225.1. NCBI lineage: Eukaryota > Viridiplantae > Streptophyta > Magnoliopsida > Malpighiales > Euphorbiaceae > Garcia > Garcia nutans. The sequence goes on from CANTUV010000013.1 coordinate 37,259,437, forward strand.
TAAATGGCCTAGGGCACATACACTAACAATCTCCCACTTGCACTAGGCCTACAAATTTCTAAGACCCATAGATATAGTGTGTTGATCATGCTTGACCCATGAGAGAGGCTTTGTTAATGGATCTGCTATGTTATCATTTCTGTTAACTTTGCATATCTTGATATCTCCTCTATCGATAATGTCTCGAATGAGGTGAAAATGCCTGAGTATATGCTTAGACCTTTGATGAGATCTAGGCTCTTTTGCCTGTGCTATGGCACCATTGTTGTCACAATAAATGTCCACAGGATTTGCAATGCTAGGCACCACTCCTAGCTCAGTGATGAATTTCTTCAACCAGACTGCTTCCTTAGCTGCATCTGATGCTGCTATATACTCAGCCTCTGTTGCAGAATCAGCCACAGTGCTTTGTTTTAAACTCTTCCAACTAACAGCTCCACCATTCAATGTGAATACAAAACCTGACTGCGATCTAAAATCATCTATGTCAGTTTGGAAACTAGCATCTATGTAACCATTTACAACTAGTTCATCTTCCAAACCTCCATAAACCAAGAATACATCTTTAGTCCTTCAAAGGTACTTAAGAATATTCTTGACAGTTGTCCAGTGACCTTCACTAGGATTAGCTTGAAATCTACTAGTTGCGCTTAATGGATATGAGACATCTGTTCTAGTACATAACATGGCATACATAATAGATCCTATAGCAGAAGCATAAGGAATCTTATTCATTCGATCTCGCTCATCAGATGTCATAGACATTGACTCTTGCTGAGATGAATGCCATGAGACATAGGCAAGAATCCCTTTTTGGAATCTTGCATGTTGAACCGCTTCAACACTTTATCTATGTATGTACTTTGACTCAGGCAAATTATCCTTCTAGATCTATCTCTATAGATCTTTATACCAAGGATATAGGCAGCCTCACCTAAGTCTTTCATTGAGAAAGAATTCCCTAACCAAGTCTTAACCTTTTGCAAGGTAGGGATATCATTCCCAATGAGTAATATGTCATCCACATATAAGACTAAAAACACTACTGCACTCCCACTAACCATCTTGTAAACACAAGGTTCATCTTCATTCTTGATGAAACCAAAGTTCCTAACTGTTTCATCAAAACGAAGATTCTAGCTTCGAGATACTTGCTTCAATCCATAAATGGATCTTTGAAGCTTGTAAACCTTTGTAGAATTCTCAGGATTTACAAAACCCTCAGGTTGTGTCATATACACATCCTCAAGCAAGTTTCCATTAAGGAAAGCGGTTTTGACATCCATTTGTCGTATCTCATAATCATAGTATGCTGCAATGGCAATGAGAATTCTAACAGACTTAAGCATAGCAACTGGTGAAAAGGTTTCATCATAGTCTATACCATGAGTTTGCTTGAAACCTTTTGCAACAAGCCTTGCTTTATAGGTCTGCACATTCCCATCCATGTCAGTTTTCTTCTTGAAAACCCATTTGCAACCAATAGTCTTAATACCCTATGGAGGATCAATTAAAGACCAAACTTGGTTGTCAAACATAGATTGCATCTCAAATTTCATGGCTCCAAGCCATTTGTCTGAATCTGGACCTGACATAGCTTCTTGATAGGTAGTAGGCTCATATTGATCTATGAGCATTACTTCACTATCATCAGTCATAAGAAATCCATATCTCTCTGGCTGACGACGTGTCCTATCAGACCTACGAGGGATTTGTGTTACATCTTCAGATTCCACAACTATTTGTGGTTCTGAAATAGGCTCTATAGACGGCTCAATGATTTCTTGCGGTACTTGAGTTTCCTCAAGTTCTACTATACTCCCACTAGTTCTCTTAGAAAGAATTTCCTTTTCCAAAAAGATCCCATTTCGAGCAATAAACACTTTGTTCTTTGAAGGAGTATAGAAATAGTATCCTTTAGTTTCCTTAGGATACCCCACAAAATTACATTTGATAGACTTTGGAGCTAACTTATCTGAAACTGGTCTTTTCACATAAGCTTCACAACCCCAAATCTTAAGAAAAGACAAACTAGGTGTCTTACTTGTCCATATCTCATATGGTGTCTTTTCAACTGCCTTAGATGGTACACGGTTCAGAATGAATGCAGCTGTCTCCAAGGCATAACCCCAAAAAGATAAAGGAAGATCCGCTTGACTCATCATTGATCGAACCATATCTAATAGAGTTCGATTTCTCCTTTCAGAAACTCCATTCCACTATGGAGTTCCTAGAGGAGTCAGTGCTGAAACAATTTCACAATCCCTTAGATGATCATCAAACTCTTGGCTCAAATATTCACCACCTCGATCTGATCGAAGTAGTTTAATTGTTTTACCAAGTTGATTTTGTACTTCATTTTGAAAAGTTCTAAACATTTCAAAAGACTCATGCTTATGTTTCATTAGGTAGACATAGCCATACCTACTGAAATCATAAGTAAAAGTAATGAAGTATCGAAATCCTCCTCTGGCACTAATGCTAAAAGGACCACATACATCTGTATGTATCAAGCCCAATAAATCATTAGCCCTTTCACTATGCCCAGTAAAAGGATCCTTTGTCATCTTACCAAGCAAACAAGACTCACATGTTTCAAATGATTCAAAATCAAATGAAACTAATAATCCATCTTGATGGAGCTTAGAAATGCGTTTCTCATTTATATGGCTAAGGCAACAATGCCATAAATAAGTAGGGTTTAACTCATTTGGCTTAGTTCTCTTAGAAGTTATGTTATAGATATCATTACCATTAGAATCATCAAGATTAAGGATATAAAGGCCATTATAAGAATTTGCAATACCATAAAGCAAATCATTTTTATCAAAAATAGAACATTTCTTATTCTTAATAAAAAATGAATAACCTTCATCATCCAAAACAGATACTGAAATAAGATTCCTACTCATAGTAGGAACATAAAAGCAATTGTTCAAAATTAACAAAAACCCATTTGGCATAATAAGTTCATAAGTTCCTACAGCTATAGCAGCAACTCTTGCTCTATTGCCAACACGTAGGTCCACTTCACCCTTCTTCAGCATCCTACTCCTTTTTGAGTCCCTGCATATTTATACAAATATGAGATCCACATCCGGTATCTAATACCCCGGAAGAAGGAATAGATAAATTAATTTCTATAACATAAATACCTGAAGATGTAATCGCACTACCCTTCAACTTCTTTAACTCATCCAAATAGAGTTGACAATTTCTCTTCCATTGCCCAGGCTTGTTGCAATGGAAACAAGTCCCTTCCTTAGGAACTTTAGCCTTAGGTTCAGGTTTTGGTTTAGCTTGTCCCTTGGACCCTTTAGCACCTTTTGCCTTACCCTTGCCTTTAGTATATTTGGCTTTCTTTTTCATTTGTTTAATATTGACATTCAATATTTGGGTAGGCTTTTTGATATTCCCCTCAGCAGTTTTGAGCATACCATGTAGCTCAGGAATGGATTTCTCCATGTCATTCATGTTATAGTTCATGACAAACTGTGAGAAACTGCTAGGCAATGAATGTAGGATCAAATCCGTGGAGAGTTCTAAACTCAGGGGATATCCAAGTCTAGCAAGGTGATCTAGATAGCCTTTCATCTTCGAAACATGAGCACTAACAGATTCACCTTCAAACATTTTGCAGTCAAATAATGCAACAGCGGTGTTAAACCTATCTTGCCTAGCCTGTTGTTAGAAAGCTTGTTTGAGATGCACACTCATCTCATAAGCCTCTAAGTGTTCCAGATCATTCTGAAGTCCTGGACACATGGTAGCCAACATAAGACATCCTATGTCATTGGAATCATCCACATGCTTCTTATGCTTACTCTTAGCAGCATTAGAAGCATTAGCAGGAGGTGGGTCAGGGACAGCTTCATCAAGCACGTATGACTTTTTCTCTTATTTGAGAACAATTCTCAGGTTCCTAAACCAGTCAACAAAATTAGTCCCACATTCTTTCAGTTTTTCCTTCTCAAGGATAGATTGCAGTGATAAGGTGGAATTGTTATTAGCAGCCATCTGTTGATAAATATGCAAAGTCAAATTTTAATTAATAATGAGGTTAAAATTATTTAAACTTCTACTAAAAATATAACCCTCAAAAGAAATATTTTAGTAGGCTAAGATCCGTATTTCACTTAATTCTAAACTCAGCTTTGGCGTGAAGCTTAAAATCAAGTTATTTAGGTAGGTAACATCTTTACCAATTACATCTCATGTAACTCTTAGTAATTATGGAATATTGACATCATATGTCATAGCATGTTGAATTCCATCTAATGCCTTAGGCCCAAAACCATTTTGATAGCCTAATTAAGTCTAACCAATTTTAAAACATATGAGTAGCACTATTACTCATCCTACTTAGCTAGGAATGTTTAAAGCATATTGCTTTGGCAATACCTACTTTAATACAATCTTAGTTTTGATAGGTATTCAAAATGTGGATGGCATTTAGACTTAAATTATTAATGAGGGTTCAACTAAATTATTATCATGTCTTGCATTACATATCATTATATTTTAGCATCCTATATGCATATATATAATTTATCACATAAGCATCATATACCAAATGACAAAATATGTAAACGTGACATAGCATGACAAAACTAAATATGATCTTCAAGAGGCCAAATGAAGATCATAAAGGCAACCCTAGGTGAAAAACCTATCTATTACAACACTTGCAATATTACATATCTTCAAAACTTGAGCTTGTGCTTCCATCACCATGGAACCATCTTCTCCTTGGTATGAATCTCCATCACAAACATTGTAGCTTGAATCTTCATTTATTACAATAAAAGAAAATCTAACTACTAGTAAAATAAATTACAACAAAATAAACGACACGCAGGCCGTATTTACCCAAAATTAAGATATGAATAAACCAATCACATAGGTCATAAGGCCATGAAATGCACCATGCCAAGACATCAAACAAACATAACATATTCATCACCAACATGTTAAATAGAAACAAATATATTGACATTCTTAATGTCGCGGTAACGAACTATAGGGCGCGAACATACGGCGGTCCCGCTAGCCGGTTAGTGAGCGGGGCTCCCGCTGGCTGGTCAGCGGGCGGGGTTCCAAAGGGGCAGCGCCCCTGGGCGGGGTCGAGAAGCCAAACAGAAACTTTAATCTCATTAACATTTTTCTTTGGCAAAACCCTAAAACAGAATCGTTAATCTCATTAACCTTCTTTCTATTTTATTTCAAATATGTACAACCCATTACAGAATCATTACCAAATGTTTATATCACATATAAACTTAATCATTTTCATCATATGAAAATCATTTTAATCAACCAATCATATATACGTGATCATCTCATGAAAACGAAATTAAAAACACCAATCCTTTCTCATCATATGAAAAACGAATTAGGGTTTTACATAAACGAAACCAAAAACCAATCCTTTCTCATCATATGAAAAACGAATTAGGGTTTTATAGTTAACATGCCATACGAAATCAATATATCTCATGTAATCATATCAACATGGCATTTTCGACTTAAACGAAAACAAGCTCTGATACCACTGTTAGGAAATCAAGGAGATCACTGCAAATAAAAACACGCAGTGGAAAATTTTTTTATCTATGATTTCCCACTAGGATCCATGCTGTTCATTTAATTCGATGAAAGTGTACAAAAACTAACCTATTGATGATTCAAAATCACTGTTTGGAAGAGATGCCTTGATCGCGAAACACCCTCTATCGCGTATCCACACGAATGCTACCATCTGGAGTGCTAGCTCTCTGTAACGGCGAAGGCTGAAAAACGTTTTCTCTAAAACGTATTTGGGTTTCTTTTTTTTTGTTCTCTTTTTATTTTCTAAAGTTACCTATAAGAAGACTTAACGTCTGGAGTGAATATAATCACTCCAGAATCCAATTCGAAATTGGATAAGGTAAGTCAAATTCAGAATCCAAATCTAATTAGGATTCTGAATATATTATCTAATAATATATATAATTGGATAAGGTAAATCAAATTCAGAATCCAAATCTAATTAGGATTTTGAATATATTATCTAATAATATATATATAAAAAATGAAAATAATAATAATAATAAATATTAATATCTAATATTAATATTATTAATATTATATCCAGCCCAAAGCGCATTCTTGTATGTGACCCGATAGGCCCATATAAATTGGCAGTCAACTTAATCTCTATTAAACCAACAAGTCATAATTGGCCTCTAGCAAGGCGTTACAACTACCCAATTAATATAAGGAATGTCCAATTTGCCTAATAATAGTACATGCATTAATCCCTTTGTCACACGATATCTAGCTTGAACATAAGTCATGGTCAACGTCATACTTATATTGTCCAAACTTATGATTACTCGATCTCCAAGTAGACTGATAAAAACAAATGAAATTGATCACACAATCAATTCATTTGAGCACGACCATGCATTTCACAGTCTCACTTATCAAGGGGCCCAAAAGATATCTCTCTCAAAGAGAGGGACAAATTCTATCTTGATTGTTCATTATCCTCTACATAATTTCTATCATATATGATCATAACCTTTATTACTATCCAGTTACGGATAATGTTTGATCATGTCAAAATATAATAGTCCTTATATTGGAAACTATGACAATCTCAAGTCAAAGAATTAATACATAACTATCATGAGATTTACTTATGACACTAACCCATGTAGTAATCTCATGATGGGTCTATCCAATACATTGTTCTCTAACAAGTATATATGAAATTGATTTGTATCACTATACACATAACCATCTGATGATTATGAAATCAATGTTCATACTGGTTAAGAATTATTTTTTTTATCTCTATAACAATAATAAACCAGGGACAAATATCAAAATTGTGTAACATACAAACAAACAATAATGATAATAAAACCTCATTTATTAATAATGAATGTATAACATAAAGATCCAAATAAATGGCCTAGGGCACATACACTAACATTTGTTCATCCAAGTGGTGAAGGGCAAGTTGGAAGGATAAGATTGGAGCTTGTTTTAAGCTTGTTTTGGCTGTTATTTGAGGTCAGTACAAACTTTGAATACCTTGGTTATGTTTGCATGACATTTGGGCTTAACACTTTTTGGATGGAAAATGTGTTAAGCTACTCGATGCATTGGTTATGTATGAATAATGTGCTATGACATTTGTAATGTCATATATGTGTTAAATGCATTGTGAAAAGCCATTGATAATGGCTAAATTGTGTAAAATGTGAAATATGTGTATTATGTGAAAATGTCCACAAGTGTTTGGGTAATGCCATTTATTGTGTATGCATTAAGTGCATTGTTAAAAAGCCATTGGTATTGGCTAGATTACATTAAATGTGATTAATATGTGAATTATGTTGAAATACCCAAGGTAATTGGGTAATGTAGTATAATGTAATGATATATGTGGAAACATAATGAAATGAATTGATATTGATATAAATGAGAAATATCAATAAATTGTGTGCCTAGTATGTTATTCAATTTTCAGAGTTATGTGTTTGGCGGCATGCCTATGATTTGCCTACGGGCTAGACGCTAGGCGTCACTGTGAAAATATTTTTGAGGTGAAATTACCGAGTCATAAGCCTCAAAAACAAGTCCTTGAAGTTAAGCTGGGTGAAATGACCTGGTCGTAAGCTCAGACCTAGTTGGATTATTACATTGATATATTGCCTACGGGGCTAGACACATGGTGTCATTATAGACCAAAACTGTAACTCTAAAATTTGAATAGCATATTAGTTATCTTTGGGCCCATGTTTGTGTTTGTTTTATGAGAATCATGGATTGTGAAATATTTGAAAAGTATGAGGAAATGGAATGATGTGATATCCATATGCATTGTGCATTAGCATTTTATTTGATTTTTTATTATTATCAAAGTTTGTATTACTAGGCTTTTGGCTTAGCGTGATTGTTTACATCACGCAGGTGACAAGGTAGACTTGGCTGAGCCGGAGAGTTCTTCTAGACTAGGTCGGGTCTAGACTTGTGTTTGTGCTTGTAGAGTTGATATCAAGATCAGAAACACTATTAGCAGCATGCATATATATTATGCTATTTTATATTTTGGGTATTATGCATAGTATATTATATTTTTGGATTTTATGTATTGTAAACTATAAAGAATGTATGGGTTAAGTTATTTGAGATGGGAGTGTAAATGTGTTCTAAATTATATATATATATCAATATATAAATGTTTGAAAAACTTGGTGAAATTGAGGAGTATGGTTGAGATGGTGATTTAAAATTATTTGGGAGTGTGTTCTTTTTGCATGTTGTGTTTTGCTAAATTTTTGGATGTCCAAATTAGAGACAAAACTCTGGCGAATTGTTTTCTGAAATTTTCATATAAAATATTTATTTTGGGTTCCTATAACAAGTAAAGAATATTTATATACTATTTAATTTTATAACTTTAGTATTTGAAATTTTAAATCAGAAGTGTGAAATTTTTATTAAACTGATCTATGACATTTTTTGTATCGTATATGCGTATTTTACATATATTGAAAATATGCATTATACGTACATAGAGTATAAGCATGTTACATTTATTTTAGTATTAGAGCCTAGGTTTGAGGTTCTCGACCTAGGTGGGTTGATAGAGAGAGAAAATGGGGGATTTGAAAATGGTTTTTAATTGTAATACATGCATTGACACTGGCAGTTTCTGATCTCTGATATAGTAATTTCTATTATGTTTGCAGATATAGGTAGTTATGGCATCTCGGACGCATCAAGCTGCTGAGGGTAGTGCAGAGAGTGTGGCTCTGGATGAGGGTAGAGATGGAGCTAGAGCTGTGTCTATTGGTGAGGTGTTTGTTTCTGTGTCTGTGAAACAAGCAGCTGATGAGATTTCGCCTGGCTGGGTATGGCATAAGGTAGAGTTATTGAGGCAGGCTCCAGTTCAGCAGCCGTCGCCACCACAACTGCAGCCGCAGTTGCCGGTGAGGAAGTATGATAAGCTGAGAAAGTTTAGATCTGAGGACTTTACTGGTACTACAGACCCTGCTATAGCAGAGTAGTGGCTAGATAGACTTTAGAGGGTGTTCATTCAGTTGCAGGCTAGTCCAGAAGAGGAGTTTGATTATGCCAGATCTCTTCTGCAGATGGATGCATATGATTGGTGGAAGACGGTTCCACATGTTTTGGCTGATCCACCAGTCCTGACTTATGATTATTTCCTACAGGAATTTGAGCAGAACCATACTCCGAGGGAGTATAAGGATGCAAAGAAGATGGAGTTCCTAACTCTGAGATAGGATACTAGGACAGTGACAGTGTATGAGATCGAGTTTATCTGTTTGAGTCATTATGCTGGTGGGATCATTTCTAATGAGTTTGATAGGTGCAACAGATTTGAGGAGGGATTGAGACCCTCTATCATGTGTATCATAGCAAGCTCTCGGTATCAAGATTTTTCTTAGTTGGTTGCAGCTGCCAGGATTGTAGAGAGAGCACAGAGTCTTGCAGCAGCTGCCAGGGTTGAGGAGAGCAGAGCTAGGAGACCCCAGAGTGAGGCAGGGTCTTCATAAGTGAAGAGAGGCCAAGAGGAATATTTTAGAGGTTCAGTAGGAGCTAGGGGTAGTTTGGCAGGTCAGTACAATAGTAGAGACAGAGATAGAGACCTGAAGTTTCTGTGGCTAGTGCACCTACCTAGTGGCTTAGAGGCCTGCTCCACCTACTTGTGTTTATTATGGTAAAACACACGGAGGTGTCTACTGGTTGAGAGGTACTTCGAAAGTGTGTTTTAGATATGGGTCATCAGACCATTTTATCAGAGATTGTCCAGAGCCACCAGAGGATAGATAAGCAGATACTGCAGCTTCTCAACCCAATGTCAGAGGAGGTCGAGGTGGCAGACGTCTTGGTACATGTGGTCGATCTGGGACTAGTCAGAGAGGAGGTTCTATAGCCGAAGGCAGAAGACCAGATGAGGTAGGGTCATCATAGCAAGTTTATGTGATGCAGAGGCAACCGAATGCTTCAACTGTTATTGCTAGTACTTTTACTTTATTTGGTACTTCCGTTCTTGCATTATTAGACTCTGGGTCGACTCATTCATATATCAGTGCATCCATCTTTCCTGTGAGTGATTTAAATTCTGAGTCCTTAGGATTTGATGTTTTGGTCACAAATCCTTTAGGGCATAGTATTGTGGTGAGCAGGGTGCACCGAGATAGTCCAGTTATTATTCAGGATGAGGAGTTTCTCGATGACCTGATTGAGATACCTTTTAGGGAGTATGATCTAATTTTAGGCATGGATTGGTTATCTAATCATGGGGCTACGCTAGACTATCGGAAGAAATATGTTACTTTGAGAACACGTGGTGGTAGGGATGTGATGGTATCTAGTGAGCAGAGGTATCTTTCATCCATGTTTGTTTCAGCTGTTTTAGTTGGAAGGATGATTCGGAAGGGATGTGAGACTTATCTTGCTTATGTTGTAGATACTAGAGTAGTGGTGTCTTAGCTTGATAGTATATCCATAATTGCCGAGTTTCTAGATGTTTTCCCTGATGAGTTGCCAGGGGTACCTCCTGAGAGAGAAGTGGAGTTTGGTATTGATTTGTTGCCTAGTACCACTCCTATCTCTATTACCCCTTATCAGATAGCACCTGCTGAGTTGAGAGAGTTGAAGGTGCAGTTGTAGGAGTTGTTGGATAAAGGGTTCGTTCGCCCTAGTGTGTCACCATGGGGAGCGCCTGTGTTATTTGTGAAGAAGAAGGATGGCACCTTGAGATTATGTATTGATTATAGGCAGTTGAATAAGGTGACCATCAAGAGCAAGTATCATTTTCCTCGGATAGATGATCTCTTTGATCAGTTGAAGGGAGTAGTAGTATTCTCTAAGATTGATTTGAGGTCAAGGTACCATTAGTTGAGAGTCTGAGATGTGGATGTACCCAAGACAGCCTTTCGCACGAGGTATGGACATTATGAGTTTCTGGTGATGCCCTTTGGATTGATGAATGCACTAGAAGCTTTTATGGATTTGATGAACAAGGTGTTCAGACCATATTTAGATCTATTTGTGGTAGTCTTCTTTGATGATATTTTGGTGTATTGACATAATGAGGAGGATCATGATAGGCATTTGCGAATTGTATTGCAGACTTTGAGAGAGAAGCAGTTGTATGCTAAGTTGTCTAAGTGTGAGTTCTGGCTCAATTAGGTAGCTTTTCTTGGTCATGTGGTTTCAGCAGAGGGTATTAGAGTTGATCCGAGTAAGTTTGAGGCTATCTTGAATTGGAGTCCACCGAACACTGTGACAGAGGTCAGATGGTTTTTGGGATTGGCAGGCTATTACCATCGATTTGTGAAGGGTTTTTCTATGATAGCTACACCACTTGGAATGCTTATTTGTGAGAATTGGATTAAATAATTTAAAGTGTATATATGACTAATGGAATAAGTGGAGATGTGTATGTGCTATATATATGAGGATATATATAATATATATACAAGTCAATGGGTTTATTTCGGTCAAAAGATATTTTAGTTATTTAAATGGAATTAATAAGAGTTAGTGGAAGATGATGTAAGTGAGTTGATTATTATATTAGTATAATACTTGGTGGAGAGGATTTTGAGGGAAGTGGTTGTTTTAAAGAGGTTGACTTTCTTTCTTTCTTCTTCTTCTTTACTCTTCATCTTCTTCTTTCTTTTCTAGTGAGCTGGCCACCATTATCAACCAAAGGAAAAGGAATTTTGTTGCTTCCAAACTCAAGAGATTGAAGGGGTTTCAAGAGATCAAGTTGGAGTTTTAAGGATTTTCTTCACTTTTGGTAAGTTTCCAACTTGTTTCTTTGTTTTCTTTTGAGTTGTGTTTATGAGTTTGGTGAATGGTTGATTTGGTATATTTGGGGTTGTGTTGTTTTGTTAACTTTGATTTTGGGGTTGGATTGAAGAGAGAAAAGGGTTAAGTTGGGTGAAAGAGACAAGTGTGTGGATGGTGTAAGTTTGAGTTGTGATATATTGTTGTGATTGTGTTTTGATGTTTGTAATTGAGTTGTTTTAAGGTTTACTCAAGTATTATATGGGTTGTTGATGGTTTTGATTGAGTTTGTGCGTTGTTGATATAGGTTTTGAAAGATGATAGTTGGATGTGGCATTTTGGTGTCGATTTCAGGGTTTTTGGCCTAACACGCCCATTAACACGGCCATGTCTTTGGGCGTGTCATTGATTCTATTTTTTGGTTTGGTAACACAGAAGCTGTGACATGCCCATGTCACTGAGCGTGTCACAGCTTCTGTGTTGTAGTAGCATTGACATGGCCAGTGACACGCCCATGTCACTGAGCGTGTCATAGCTACTGTGTTGTTGGTTGATTGACATGACCAGTGACACGCCCATGTCACTGAGCGTGTTATAGCTTCTGTGTTGGAGGAGAATTGACAAGTGCAGTGACATGCCCATGTCACTGTGCGTGTCAAAGCTTCTGTGCTATGGGATTAGGGCATGATCAGGGACACGCCCGTGTTGTTGAGCGTGTCAAGTGTAGAGTTTGCCCTAGATAGTTCTCTTCTTTATTTTCTTATGTGTATCACTAAGTGAGTGTTGTTAATCACCTTTGGATTGGGTTTTGAGGAGAATTGAGTTACCCTAGCCAAGGTTTGAGGGATATCTTGGAAGAGGAAGTTGATAGAGTGGTGTTGTTGCCTTAAGATGTAAGTACAAACTTTGAATGATTGCATACATTTATATGACATTGGGACTTAACACATTTAGTTGAGAAATGTTTTAAGTTACTTGATATATTGTTGATGAATGAGTTATATGTCACGATATGCATAATGTGAATTATGTTGATGTATCAATGCAATTGAATAATGTATTGAATATGAAAAGAAATATGGAATAATGTGGTAAGATATGTGAAATCATAATGAAACACATTGATATTGATACAAAAGAGAAGAATGAGAAGGGTGAGAAAAATGTTGATATAATAAGGCAATGAGCCTAGTTTGATTATGAGAAATGAATTATGAAAGTAATTAATAATGAGATAAATGAATAAGTTGTGTGTCTAGTATGTTATTCAATTTTCAGAGTTTTGGGTTTAGCGGCATGCCTATGAATTACTGGGCAGGTGAAAAGACCAGGTCGTAAGCCGAGCTCAGCTGATAAATGTGAAATATGATGTTTTTGAGGTGAAAAGACCGGGTCGTAAGCCTCAAAAACTGTAACAGTCTTGCCGAGTTGAGGACCAAGATACTGGAGCCCAAGGAGCTAGCCAGGTTGAGGTCCAAGGGACTGGGTCTGTTACATTACCCATGGATATATATTTCCTACGGGGCTAGACACAAGGTGTCAATATGGACCAAAGCAGTAACTCTAAACTTTGAATAGCATATTAGTTTTGTTTTGGGCCCATGCTTGTCTTTGCTTTAATGTGAATAATGAAATGTGATGCAAATGATTAACATGTTGAGATATAATGCAATGAGTTGATATATTCATATATATTGTGCATGAGCATCGCATTAATCTATATTGAATCAAAGTTTGTACCACTAAACTTTTTGCTTAGCGCGATTGTGGTTCATCGTGCAGGTGACAGGGTAGATCCGGTTGTGCTGGAGAGCTCGTCTAGACCGAGTCGAGTCTAGGCTTAAGTTTGTGAGAGTAGTGTTGAGTTGTGGACATCAAGATCAGAGACAAATTTCCAACATGTATAAACTTCATATTTTTGTCCTTATTGATTTTGATGTGAACATATGTATTTTCCGCTACTTATTAAACAAATGTTTTGGATAAACTTTTGGGTACTAATGTTGTATATGTATCTTAATGAAGGAATGTTTTATCTATTACTATTTATAATCTAAGTTAAATGTTTTTAGTTTATTCAGATTTTAGTAATGATGATTTGATTTTATGGTAAAGATTGGTTTGTTTTAAAATGAATTGTGACACCCTTATATCCTTTATACGTATATCACATGTTGTGTGGGTGTATGCGGTGTGCGTATATGGGGTACGGGGGTGTTACAACTGTTTTGGTATCAGAGCCTAGATTTGAGGTTCTCAACCTAGGTGAATTGTAAGAAAAAGAAAATTTTAATTTTTAAAATATGATTTTTAAATAATATACATGCATTGGCACTGGTAGTTTATGATCTTTGATAAGGTATATTCTGCTGTTTTTGCAGATATAGTTAGTGATGGCATCTCAGTCACGTCAGTCTGTAGAAGGTAGTGCTAAGAGTGTAGCTCCTTTTGAGGGTAGAGTTTGAGCTAGGGTTGAGATAGCTGGAGAGACACCTGCTCCTCTGCCAGAGAGACTAGCTGCTGATGAGATTTCGTCGGTTTGATTAAGGCATATGGCAGATTTGTTGAGGCAGGCTCTAGTGCAGCAGCCGCCGCCGCAACCACAGCCACAAGTACCTGTGAGGTAGTATTATAAATTGAGGAAGTTTGGAGCAGAGGACTTCTTTGGTACTACAGATCCTGCAGTAGCTGAGCAGTGGTTGGATAGAATTCAGAGGGTATTTATCCAGTTGCAGGCTACTCTTGAAGAGAGATTTGATTATGCCAGATCCCTTCTGTAGAGAGATGCATACGATTGGTGAAGACGGTTCCACATGCGATGGATGATCCACCGATCTTGTCTTATGGTTATTTTCTACGGGAGTTTGAGCAAAAGTATACTCCGAGGGAGTATAAAGATGCTAAGAAGATGGAGTTTCTGAATTTGAGACAGGATAACCGTACTGTGAAAGAGTATGAGATTGAGTTTATCCGGTTGAGTCATTATGTCGATGGAATTATTTCAGATGAGATAGACCGGTGCAGGAGATTTGAGGAGGGGTTGAGACCCTTTATTATGTGTATTGTTGCTGGTTCCCGATATCAGGATCTTTCCCAGCTAGTTGCAGTGGCCCAGAGTGTTGAGAGAGCACAGGGTATTGCAGCAGTTGCTACTGAGGAGGAGACCAGAGTTAGGAGACTCCAATTTGAGGCAAGGTCTTCATCTGTAAAGAGAGGCCGAGGAGGTCATTTTCAGAGGTTTAGTAGGGGCCAGAGGCAGCCTGTTAGGTTAGTACTACACCAGAGGAAAAGATCGAGACCAACAGTTTCTGTGGCTAGTGCACCGATCCCACTGGCTCAGAGGTCTACTCCACCTACATGTGTCTATTGTGGTAGGATACATGGGGGTGTTTGTTGGAAGATTGTTGGACCAGCTGTGTGTTTTAGATGCGGGTCGCCTGCCCATTTCATTAGAGATTGTCCTGAGCTACTGGAGGATAGGCGGGCAGATTCTGCAGTTTCTCAACCTTGTGTGAGGGGAGGTCATAGTGGTAGAAGTTTTAGTAGAGGTGGTCGACCTGGGTTTAGTCAGAGAGGAGGCTCTACATCCGAAGGCAGTAGGCCAGATGAGGCTGGGCCATCTCAGCGAGTGTACGTGATGCAGAGGCAGCCGGATGCTTCAGCCATCATTGCGGGTACATTTTCTTTATTTGGCATTTCAGTTCTTGCTTTGATTGATCCAGGATCTACACATTCATAAATTAGTGCATCCATCTTGTCTGTGTCTGAATTGCATTCTGAGTCCCTAGGATTTGATGTTTTGGTGACAAATCCTTTAAGGCATAGTATTGTAGTGAGTAAGGTGTACCGAGATAGTGCAGTGGTTGTTCAGGATGAGGAGTTCTTGGGTGATTTGATCGAAATGCCTTTGAATGAGTATGATCTGATCTTAGGCATGGATTGGTTGTCTAAGCATGGAGCTAAGGTAGATTGTCAGAAGAAGTGTGTTACCTTGAGAATCGATGATGGTAGAAGTGTGATGGTATCTAGTGAGCAAAGACAACTTGCATCTATGTTTGTTTCAGCTGTTGCAGGTAGAAGGTTGATTCGAAAAGGGTGTGATGCTTATCTTGCTCATGTGGTAGATACCATAGTGGTGGGTTCCCAGATTGATAGCATACCCACAGTAGCTGATTTTCCAAATGTTTTTCCTGAGGAGTTGCCAGGGATACCCCCTAAGAGAGAGGTTGAGTTTGATATCGATTTGTTGCTTGGTACCACTCCCATTTATATTACTCCTTATCAAATAGCACCTGCTGAGTTGAGGAGTTGAAGGTGTAGTTGCAGGAGTTGTTGGATAAAGGGTTTGTTCACCCTAGTGTTTCTCCGTGGGGAGCTCCTGTTTTATTTGTGAAGAAGAAGCATGGTACCTTAAGATTGGGCATTGATTATAGGCAGTTGAATAAGGCAACCATCAAGCACAAGTATCCTTTGCTTCGGATAGATGATCTCTTTGATAAATTGAAGGGAGCAACAGTTTTTCTCCAAGATTGATCTGAGATCAGGGTTCCACCAGTTGAGAATCAGAGAGGAAGATGTTCCCAAGATAGCTTTCCACACAAGGTCTGGGAATTATGAGTTTTTGGTAATGCCTTTTGGGTTGACAAAAGTACCGGCAGCTTTTATGGATTTGATGAACAGGGTGTTTAGTTTGTGGTAGTCTTTATTGATGATATTTTAGTGTATTCGCATAATGAGGAGGATCATGATAAGTACCTGTGGATTCTATTGCAGACCTTGAGAGAGATGTAGTTTTATGCTAAGTTGTCAAAGTGTGTGTTTTGGTTTGATCAAGTAACTTTTCTTGGTCATGTAGTTTTAGCATATCGTATTAGAGATGATTCGAGTAAAGTTGAAGCTATTTTGAATTGGAGTCCACCGAAGTCTGTGACTGAAGTTAGAAGTTTTCTAGGTTTGGCAGGCTATTATCGACGGTTTGTGAAAGGTTTTTCTTTTATAGCTACTCCACTCACCAGATTACTTCAGAAGGGAGTTACATTCATGTGGACATATCAGTGTCAAGCAAGCTTCGAGCAGCTAAAGGAGATGTTAACTCAAGTTCCTGTTCTTACCTTGCATGTGGAAGATAAACCATATGTGATATATAGTGATGCTTCACATTGTGGTTTAGGTTGTGTTTTGATGCAAGAGGGTAGAGTCATAGCTTATGCTTCGCGACAGTTGAAGCCGCATGAGTTGAATTACCCGACGCATGATTTGGAGTTGGCAGCCATGGTTTTTGCTTTGAAGATTTTGCGACATTACCTTTATGGGGAGAAGTGTTTCATTTATACGGATCATAAGAGTTTGAAATACTTGGGTGTTCAAAGAGAGCTGAATCTTCGATAGAGACGGTGGTTGGAGTTGATTAAAGACTACGACTGTTTGATTGATTATCATCTTGGTAAGGCAAATGTTGTTGTTGATGCCTTGAGTTGAAAGTCTTTGGTATGTTTGACTGCTTATTCACTCTCGTTTCCTGTTGAGTTGAGAGAGTTGCATGCTAGCTTCGAGCCTTGTAGTGATGGTGCTTTGTTGGCTCAGTTGCAGTTGAGGCCAATCTTGTTGGATCATATTAGAGAGGCTCAGTTGGCAGATGAGAAAATTCAGAAGATTGTTTTGGATTGTCAAAAAGGAGAGAGTAGAGATTTTCATGTGAGAAGTGATGGTAGCCTTTGGTATAAAGATAGATTGTGTGTTCTTGATGATGTAAGATTGCAAAAGAATATTTTGGAGGAAGCACTTCAGTCAACTTTTGCTATGCACCCTGGGAGTACTAAGATGAATCATGATTTGAAGCAACATTATTGGTGGTCTGGTATGAAGAGGGACATAGTAGAGTTTGTATCCAAATGTCTCACTTGTCAGAGGGTGAAGCCCGAGCACCAAGTTCCTTCAAGGTTGCTCCAGCCTTTATCAGTGCCAGAATGGAAATGGGAGCATGTAACAATGTATTTTGTGACTGGTTTGCCCTTGACTCAGAAGAAGCATGATGCCATTTGGGTGATTGTTGATCGATTGATGAAGAAAGCTCATTTTCTGCCAGTTAGAATGGACTATTCTCTTGAGAAGTTGGCTGAGCTGTATATCAGTGAGATAGTGAAATTGAATGGAGTCCCAATTTCTTTAGTGTCTGATCGAGATCCTTGATTTACTTCAAGGTTTTGGAAGAGTTTGCATGCAGCTTTGGGTTCTCGATTGCACTTTAGCACTACTTTTCATCCTCAGATGGATGGGCAGTCAGAGAGGGTCATACAGATTTTAGAGGATATATTGAGAAGTTGTGTCATTGATTTCTCTGGGAGTTAGGACAGATTCTTGCCATTAATGAAATTTGATTATAACAACAATCATCAGTCCAGCATTAAAATAGCACCTTATGAGGCATTGTATGGTAGAAGATGCAGGACGCCTCTATGTTGGGATGAAGTTAGAGAAGGTAAGTTAGTTGGTCGTAATTTGATAAAAGAAATAGAAGAGAAAGTGAAGATTATTCGGGATCGTTTGAAAGCAGCGTCAGATCGACAGAAGTCCTATTCAGATTTGAAGAGGAGAGAGATAGAGTTTAGTGCTAGAGATAAAGTATTTTTGAAAGTGTCTCCTTGGAAGAGAATTTTGAGATTTGGCCGCAAAGGAAAGCTGAGTCCTTGTTTCATTGGACCTTACGAGGTATTGGAGAGAGATAGACCAATTGCTTATAGACTTGCGTTGCCACCTGAGTTGGATAGAATTCACAATGTCTTCCATGTCTCTATGCTGTGGAGGTACAGATCAGACCCATCTCATATTTTGTCAGTGGAATCCATTGAGGTGAATCTGGATCTGACTTTTGAGGAAGAACCAATGGCTATTTTGGCACATGAAGTGAAAGAGTTAAGAAATAAGAAAGTGCCACTTGTGAAGGTTCTTTGGAAGAATCATGCTAAGGAAGAGGTGACCTGGGAGAGTGAGCAAGCGATGCGAGATCAGTATCCCTATTTATTTCAGACTTGAGAATAGGTAATTTTGAGGACGAAATTTATTTGTAGAGGGGGAGAATTGTAAAATCCCTAACTATACCCTAAAATTTTGGAGTGCTTATTTGTGAAAATTGGATTAAATAATTTAAAGTGTATATATGACTAATGGAATAAGAGGAGATGTGTATATGTTGTATATATGAGGATATATACAAAATATATACAAGTCAATGGGTTTATTTTGGACAAAAGATATTTTAGTTATTTAAATGGAATTAATAAGAGTTAGTAGAAGATGATGTAAGTGAGTTGATTATTATATTAGTATAATACTTGGTGTTGAGGATTTTGAGGGAAGTGGTTGTTTTAAAGAGGTTGACTTTCTTTCTTTCTTCTTCTTCTTTACTCTTCATCTTCTTCTTTCTTTTCTAGTGAGCTGGCCACCATTATCAACCAAAGGAAAAGGAATTTTGTTGCTTCCAAACTCAAGAGATTGAAGGGGTTTCAAGAGATCAAGTTGGAGTTTTAAGGATTTTCTTCACTTTTGGTAAGTTTCCAACTTGTTTCTTTGTTTTCTTTTAAGTTGTGTTTATGAGTTTGGTGAATGGTTGATTTGGTATATTTGGGGTTGTGTTGTTTTGTTAACTTTGATTTTGGGGTTGGATTGAAGAGAGAAAAGGTTTAAGTTTGGTGAAAGAGACAAGTGTGTGGATGGTGTAAGTTTGAGTTGTGATATATTGTTGTGATTGTGTTTTGATGTTTTTAATTGAGTTGTTTTAAGGTTTACTCAAGTATTATATGGGTCGTTGATGGTTTTGATTGAGTTTGTGTGTTGTTGATATAGTTTTTGAAAGATGATAGTTGGATGTGGCATTTTGGTGTCAATTTCAGGGTTTTTGGCCTAACAAGCCCATTAACACGGCCATGTCTTTGGGTGTGTCGTTGATTCTATTTTCTAGGTTAGTGACATGTCCAGTGACACGCCCATGGCACTGAGCGTGTCACAGCTTCTGTGTTGTAGTAGCATTGACACGGCCAGTGGCACGCCCATGTCACTGAGCGTGTCATAGCTACTGTGTTGTTGGTTGATTGACACGCCCAGTGACATGCCAATGTCATTGAGCGAGTCATAACTTCTGTGTTGGAGGAGAATTGACACGTGCAGTGACACGCCTATGTCACTGAGCGTGTCAAAGCTTCTGTGTTGTGGGTTTAGGGCACGGTCAGGGACACGCCCATGTTGTTGAGCGTGTCAAGTATAGAGTTTGCCCTGGATAGTTCTCTTCTTTATTTTATTATGTGTATCACTAAGTGAGTGTTGTTAATCACCTTTGGATTAGGTTTTGAGGAGAATTGAGTTACCCTAGCCAAGGTTTGAGGGATATCTTGGAAGAGGAAGTTGATAGAGTGGTGTTGTTGCCTTAAGAGGTAAGCACAAACTTTGAATGATTGCATACATTTATATGACATTGGGACTTAACACATTTAGTTGAGAAATGTGTTAAGTTACTTGACATATTGTTGATGAATGAGTTATATGTTACAATATGCATAATGTGAATTATATTGATGTATCAATGCAATTGAGTAATGTTTTGTATATGAAAAGAAATATGGAATAATGTGGTAAGATATGTGAAATCATAATGAAACACATTGATATTGATACAAAAGAGAAGAATGAGAAAGGTGAGAAAAATGTTGATATAATAAGGCAATGAGCCAAGTTTGATTATGAGAAATGAAATGAGAAACGAATTATGAAAATAATTAATAATGAGATAAATGAATAAGTTGTGTGTCTAGTACGTTATTAAATTTTCAGAGTTCTGGGTTTGGCGTCATGCATATGAATTGCTGGGCAGGTGAAAAGACTGGGTCGCAAGCAGAGTCTAGCTGATAAATGCAACAGCCCCATATCCAATGCACACACACTACAACCACAACAATGTAGCATAAGTGCACCAAACATAGGGATGCTACGGTTCTCTTAACATTCAAAACACTTTAAAACTTAATACAATACCCTTATCATTATACATTATAGAAAAGTAGATCATTTACTTGTAAAACAAAACATATTAGTTATATATATATATACATTTAAATATTACACAGCGGAAGTTATAAAATATGTATATATTTACATATTAAACATTTCTTTACAAAATATAAAGAAGTATACATGATTGGCAAGTTTGCTCTGATCTTTAAGCTCCCAAAATGGATTCTTCAAGGTCTACTCTCACTTGGTCTTGATGAACTCTCGGGTTCAACTCTATCAACTCTATTACCTGCGCGATTAAACACTATCGCGCTAAGCCAATGGCTTAGTAAGATAATCATGCTAATGATATGGCTTAGTGCAATGCAATGTCATTTCTCAATCCATATTATACATGTAACATCATATATGCAAAACTAACAACATACTTTCACATTACATATCACATTTCAATATCTTTTCATATACTCCATTAGTATTCATTTAACCATTCATAATCAACACTAAACAAAGACAAGCATGGGCCCAAGACACACTAATATGCCATTCAATTTTCAGAGTTAAAGCTTTGGTTTTGTTATCACATTTATCAATATCATATACCCAACTAGGCTTCAAGGATTAAGTTCAACCAAGCTTCAAGGGGAGCAAAGCATGCTAAGCTTCTACCCAACTTGGCTTCAAGAACTAACCCAACCTAGCTTCAAGGGTGGTAACATCTCAATTAGGCTTCAAGGATTCAATCCAACCTAACTTCAAGAGATTGTTACACTTATTAGGCATGCCACCAACAACCAACTCTGAAAATGGAATAACACATTAGCCACACAATTCATTTATCATTCAATTATCATTTTCATTCTCAATTCTCAACAACATTTAGGCAAACATGACTTATTTCTTTCAATCACATCATCATAGCCAAACACAATGGCATTGTCTCATATCATATCTTATTTGAATTATCATTGCATCTTTGATATACATTTCAATGTATATTACTTATGAAACACATTACCATTCACAATGCATAACATAACATTGTTCAATCTCAACAATGCAATTAGGGCAAAGAACAATTGATATGATTCATAGCTTTAAAACCTTACACATGCATTTGATTATATCATTCATTGATTCAAGTGTGTTTAAAGTGTTTAGGGTTAGGTTTAAGGACCAACCTACCTTTGGAGAACCAAAGCAATGCAATAAGATCAAAGAATAAAAACCCTAACCATCACACTTGAGGGACACGGGCAGCCCACTTGAGGGACACGACCAAGCTTGTGGCCGTGTCACTCAACTCAATTGGACAGTAAGCAACACGGGCAAGGGACACGGCCAAGCTTGTGACCGTGTCTCCCAAAACAAAAATCCAGTAGTGAACACGGCTAAGGGACACGGCCGTGTCTCTCAAAAACTCAACCAACACGCCCAAATTTCCTTAGCTTGGCCGTGTCTCTCTTTTCCTTTGGCCGTGTCACTCATCTCCAAAACCCTAAATGTAACCAACCCTCTTCCAAAAGCATTTTAACCTATAATTACCAACACAAACTCACTCAAATGGATATAATTCATGTCATAACACATATTAAACACACCAAATCATTACATCAACAAATCACACTTCACTTTAAACATAACTTCAAAATTAACAAAGGAAACAAGAGATTTCTTACCTTAGATGAAGAAATTTCACAAATCTCTAACCAAACTCTTTGATTGCCTCTTCAATTACTTCTTGCCTCAAGAACACCTCCCTTTCTCTTTGCTATTTGGAGAGCCGGCCACTTCAAGAAAGAAAGAAGAAAAATACACAAATCAAACACCTTTTCTTCTTTTAATCTCCACCATGCATTTCATTTCAAGCAATTACTCATATACCCCTCATCACTTAACTTAGCTTTTGTCTCTTATAAACCCAATTAAGTAATTTCACATGCCATATAAAAATCTCCTCTTGCATTGACTCTCTCTCTTTGACCATTTTATATGTTATATATATCACCATATACACAACATATAAACTTGTCTCTAAACCCTAAATTTCTCCCAAAACGCATATACATATACATTCTTTTCCCAATTTAAACCAACAACAACAACAACAACATACAAAACTTCTAGGGCATGCATAGGGATATTACAATTCTCCTCCTCTAAAAAGAAAATTTCGTCCTCGAAATTACCTGATATCAAAGCTGAAACAACTGAGGATATTGCTTTCGCATGGATTGTTCACTTTCCCAAGTTGCTTCTTCTTTTGCATGATTCTTCCAAAGAATCTTCACCAATGGCACTCTCTTGTTTCTCAACTCTTTCACATCATGTGCCAAGATAGCAACTGGTTCCTCTTCAAAAGTCAAATATGGGCTCACTTCGATAGATTCAATTGGCAACACATGAGATGGATCCGATCTGTACCTCCTCAACATAGAAACATGGAATACATTATGAATACGATCCAACTCAGGTGGCAAAGCAAGTCGATACGCCACTGGCCCAACTCTTTCTAACACTTCATACGGCCCAATGAAACGAGGACTCAATTTTCCTTTCCGACCAAACCTCAAAATCTTCTTCCAAGGAGATACTTTCAGAAATACCTTATCTCCAACATCAAACTCTATGTCTCTCCTTTTCAGATCTGCATAAGACTTCTGTCGGTCTGAAGCTGCTTTTAACCTGCCTCGAATCAATTTTACTTTTTCTTCAGTTTCTTGAATCAAATCAGGCCAATTTAACTTACTTTCACCAAGTTCACTCCAACAAAGAGGTGTCCTACACCGTCTGCCATACAATGCTTCAAATGGTGCCATACCAATGCTAGATTGGTGACTGTTGTTGTAAGCAAACTCCACAAGAGGTAAGAATCTATCCCAACTTCCAGTGAAATCAATGACACAGCTTCTCAACATATCCTCAATAATCTGTATCACTCTCTCAGACTGCCCATCTGTCTGTGGATGAAAAGCAGTACTGAAGTGTAATCGAGAACCCAAAGCACTATGCAAACTCTTCCAAAATCTTGAAGTAAACCTGGGATCTCGATCAGACACTAAAGAAGTTGGAACACCATGCAGTTTCACAATCTCATGGATATACAACTCAGCCAACCTCTCCAAAGAGTAATCCATCCGCACCGGAAGGAAATGAGCTGTCTTAGTCAATCTATCCACAATCACCCATATGGCATCATGTTTCCTTTGTGTCAATGGCAATCCAGACACAAAGTCCATTGTCACTCTTTCCCATTTCCATTCTGGCACTGACAACGGTTGAAGCAACCCGGTTGGAACTTGATGCTCTGCTTTAACCTTCTGACAAGTGAGACATTTCGATACAAACTCAGCAATGTCTCTCTTCAACCCAATCCACCAATAATGCTGTCTCAAATCATGATACATCTTCGTATTACCCGGATGCATAGCAAACATCGACTGATGAGCTTCTTCCAAAAGGACCCTTTTCAAATCAGCATCATCGGGTACACACAATCTTCTCTTGAACCAGAGACTTCCATCACTCTTCACAATAAAATCTCTACCCTTTCCACTCTTACAATCCAAAATAATCTTCTGTATCTTCTTATCAGCCAACTGAGCTTCTTTGATCTGATCTAACAAAACCGGCTTCAATTGCAACTGTGCCAACAATGCACCATCGACACAAGGTACAAAACTGGCATGCAAAGCTCTCAACTCAACAAGCAACGAGAGCGAGTAAACTATTAAACCAGCTAAAGACTTCCGACTCAAGGCATCAGCAACAACATTTGCTTTACCTGGATGATAATCAATCAAGCAGTCGTAGTCTTTAATCAATTCTAACCATCTCCTCTGACGAAGATTGAATTCTTTCTGGACACCCAAATACTTCAAACTTTTGTGATCAGTGTAGATGAAACATTTCTCCCCAAACAGATAGTGGCGCCAAATCTTCAATGCAAACACAATGGCAGCCAATTCCAAATCATGGGTTGGATAGTTAAGCTCATGCGGTTTCAACTGTCGAGATGCATAAGCTATAACTTTCCCTTCCTGCATCAATACACACCCCAAACCTCTATGTGAAGCATCACTGTAGATCACATACGGTTTGCCTTCAACAGGTAAGGTAAGAACAGGCGCTTGAGTCAACATATCTCTCAAGAGACTGAGTCTGTTACAATATCCATGGATATATATTGCCTACGGGCTAGACACAAGGTGTCAATATGGACCAAAGCAGTAACTCTGAACTTTGAATAGCATATTAGTTTTATTTTGGTCCCATGCTTATCTTTACTTTAATGTGAATTATGAAATGTGATGCAAATGATTAACATGTTGAGATATAATGCAATGAGTTGATATATTCATATATATTGTGCATGAGCATCGTATTGATCTATATTGAATCAAAGTTTGTACCACTAAGCTTTCTACTTAGCGCGATTGTGGTTCATCGCGCATGTGACATGGTAGATCCGGTTGTGCCGAAGAGCTCGTCTAGACTGAGTCAAGTCTAGGCTTGAGTTTGTGAGAGTAGTGTTGATTTGTGGACATCATGATCAGAGACGAAATGCCAACATGTATAAACTTCATATTTTTGTACTTATTGATTTTGATGTGAACATATGTATTTTCCACTGCTTATTAAATAAATATTTTGGATAAACTTTTGGGTACTAATGTTATATATATATCTTAATGAAGGAATGTTTTATCTATTACTATTTATAATCTAAGTTAAATGTTTTTTGTTTATTCAAATTTTAGTAATGATGAATTGATTTTATGGTAAAGATTGGTTTGTTTTAAAATGAACTGTGACACCCTTATATTCTCCATACGTATATCACATGTTGTGTGAGTGTATGCGGTGTGCGTATTTGGGGTACGGGAGTGTTACAATATGTGTATGTACATAGGATATAAGAATGTTACAAAAATATTAAAAGGAAAAGTGATGGAAGAGTATTTTAAAGAGAATAGTACTTATGTAATACTTATTATGCTATTATTTGAAATTATCTTTATTTTTATTATGTAAAGGATTTATGAATTGATAAAACACCATTACTTATGAAAGATTTGGTGTACTAAATAATTGTGAAAAAAAAATAACAATACGAGTATAAAACTTTACTTTTATGATAGCAAAGTTATTCTTGCAATATGTAAATGTGTATTTATAGATTATTAACTAAAACAATGATTTAATCTATCATTGAATCATTTATAAGTTGATATAAGGTTATGGAAGAAAATAAGGTTTTGAAAGATTTTAGGGTTATGGAAGTTTAGATTTGAATTTGATTGTGCTTTAAAGAGTTGGATCCTATTTCCTCAATTTGTTTGAGTTAAATTATTGATAACCTATTGATTAAATCATGAAACAAAATTCTAGTAGAGATATGCATTATCATTTGTATAGTTATGCATATGTTTGTGCAAATTTCTATTCTTCAAACTTTGAAAATAAATCCCAGCAGTAATGTGCATGATCACTTGTACGATCTTGCATTTTCTCATGCATTTTTTTACCTTCTTATACCTTCACAAAGTAGAATTTATGTAACACCCCCATACTCTATATAAGTACTATACATATACCTGGTATACATGCAATATGTATATAAAGTATAAGAATGTCACTTTTCGTTTTAGATTAAAAACCTTTCCTTTAGTTCCAAACAGTAACACAATTAATTTAAAGAACATTTACAAACTCATTATACTTTTAATGATATTACATATATATATAATGATCTTGTTTTTACCAAAAATTCATTTATACATATGAATACATTTTTATCAAAATACAACATAATTAAATTGTACATGTATGCATCACCTTCTAGTTGGTCTCGAAATACTCTTACCTTGCTCGTGGCATAACGACTTGACTTCAGATCAACCACCTACTCACCTGTGCGATTTACACAACCGCGCTAAGCTCGAAAGATTAATAGTACAAATAAACATTATAAACATACATTACAGAAAATCATACTCATATATTAAATTCATGTATCATTATTTTCTTATCATGTTTTCCCCATTTCAATTACACTTTTTATATGTTGCTACTATCTCATAATTATATACATATATACATATATCATTAAAATAGATCACAATTCCATAAGTTATTAGAACATTCATAAAATAATACTCACAATGTCCACATTATACTTTCAAAATCTCATCTTTCAACATAGCTTCTCAGGCCATATTTCTTTTCAATAATTTACTTA
This sequence comes from Garcia nutans, assembly GCA_947685225.1. Taxonomy (NCBI): domain Eukaryota; kingdom Viridiplantae; phylum Streptophyta; class Magnoliopsida; order Malpighiales; family Euphorbiaceae; genus Garcia; species Garcia nutans. The sequence continues at coordinate 37,286,498 of CANTUV010000013.1, forward strand.
TATATTGTAATCATATCATACTTCATAACATTACATTTCAAAAGAATATTATATTTCACAACCTTGCATTATTCCATAACTTATCAAAACATTTATGAAGTAATATTCACAATTTTCACCATCCATAAACTTATTACACATCATGTTGTATCTTCATAGTTTCATTACTCAACATAGCTTTCCAAGCCACATTCATATTCATTAAGTTACTTATGTATTATAATCATCTCATAACATTATATCTCACTCCATAATTCATATTAAAGCAAAGGCAAGCATGGGCCCAAAAGACACTAATATGCCATTCAACTTTCAGAGTTAATGTTTTGGTTTAATTATCACATTTATCATTATCATTATCCCAACTAGGCTTCAAGGATTAGGCTCAACCAAGCTTCAAGGGGAACAAAGCATGCTAAGTATCAACCCAATTTGGCTTCAAGAACAAAACCCAACCTAGATTCAAGGGTTGTAACATCTCAACTAGGCTTCAAGGACTAGACCCAACCAAGCTTCAAGGGGAGTAAAACATGTTAAACTTCAACCCAACTTGGCTTCAAAGATCAAGCCCAACCTTGCTTTAAGAGATTGTTACCATTAGGCATGCCACCAACAACAAAACTCTAAAAATGGAATAACATATTAGACACACAATTCATTTATTATTTCATTATCAATTTCATTCTCATTTTCTTATCATCATTTAGGCATCCATGCCTCAATCATCTCATTTGCATCATTATAGCCAACAACAATGGCTTCACATCTCATCAATAGAATATACATAACCAATTACATTGGACATATATTTTGAATTCATCATCATCTAGGAAAACTTGCCCCATTTATTTCATTTGAATCATTATAGCCAACAACAATGGCATCACATCTCATCATTTCTCAATCCACATTAAAAGCAATTCATCTTTAAAGTATTTATCATAACAAATTGCATTGCACATACCTCTTTGAATGATCATCATATCTTTCACACTATACAAATCATAACATTAGTCACATTGTATTAACAATATAGTAAATTACTTAACACATTTATAACTAAATGTCTTAAGTCTCAAAATCATGTAAAAGAATGCATCCATGTAAGTTTGTACTTACCCCAAGAGCAACTCACATCAATCTATACACTTCCTCTTCCAAGAATTCTTCATACCTAGGTTAAGGCAACTTAACCTCTTCACAACCTAATCCAAAAGGAAGAATACACACTTACTTACAAATACACATGAATTCCAATACACTTATTCACCTATTAGTCTCATACTAGACCCATAGATCACAAATTACAAACTAAAACCATTATCTAAGTCCCCACGGTCGTGGCCTCACAACCCCACGGCCGTGGGTTAGCAATCGAATCTGCCCACTTTTCTCTAAGCCCCCACGGTCGTGTCCCTCACTTGCCACGACCGTGGCACTCATTTGCCACGACCGTGGCATCCATTTTGCCTCTGTTTCAGACCAAACTCATGTATTTTGTATTTTTAACTTCAATAAACACAAACATATAGAAAATCCAAGATACTAGATGATCAAACTCATCACATACATCAATTACCAATTAACCTAACACTTATATAACTTCAACATATCATAATAATAATCATTATATACATCATTAATATATCAATTATTCAATTTCCCAACTCATTTGTATTAAACCTTTACTAAACAATTTCAACAATCCATCATCATCCTCACAAACTAACCATATTATCATCATTTAAATACCAATTCAACATATCTATATACTTCAATCTTTCATTATCATCATCTTCACACACTAACCATATGAAATATAAACTCAATCAATAGAAATCAACACAAAGAAATGAATACTTACTTGAATATTATACCAAATCTTCAATATCCACCTTCAATTCTCTCAAAACCCTTATGAATTTGATGTATATGTAAATAAAATCACATATCTCTCTCTCTCTCTCTCTCTCTCTCTCTCTCTCTCTCCACGTCAAGAACAAGAAGAAGAAAGAAAGAAAGAAAGAAAATCTTCTTTCTTTTATCAACCTTATCTTATATATATATATAATAATAAAATATCATATAAATCCTCCACCACAATTTTCTTCCTTTTGACTTTCTTTTCTTCTTTTTCTTTTGTCATTACTATCATTATTATTATTATTATTATTATTATTATTATTATTATTATTATTATTATTATTATTATTATTATATACACTTACTTTTCCTACTCCAATATATACATCATATATATGTGATGTATATGTTGCTATATGTATATCTCTTATATATTGTATTTATATTTCCCATATTTTTCAAATACTATATATATATATATTTATCATCCTTCATATATATTTATCTCTTATAATATTTCCTTTTAATTAACTTATCTTCTTTTGACTTCCATTTCTTGGACTTGTATATGTTATATATATATCTATATATATAACATATACACTCTCTCTCTCTTTACTTCTTTTCTCTTTCTATAAAACATATACATTAAATCCAAATACAACAATAATTTCAAAACTTTTAGGGTATACTTTGGGATATTACAATTCTCTCCCCCTTAAATAATTTCGTCCTCGAAATTATCCAGTATAGTAACAACCCATTCTTAACAAAATACCATCTTGACTTTCATATGAAGTTAATTATATTATTAAGTTATTATGTCATCAAATCACATAACTTCTACTCTCCCCCTTAGAGTCAATTATCTTCTCTAAATTTCATAACTCACCATTATATATATATATATATCTTATTACTTCTTAACCAAACATTCAAAATAACTCATTATATTGCCAATTAATTTATCTTTATACAAGAATCAAATCATCTTAGAATATCCATATACTTCGTCCATCTACTACATTTAAGATATTTTATCACTTCATCTCTTTATAAATACTCTCTTAACTTTAACCTTAAAAATCATTGATTTATATCTTAATATTGATTATTCCGTCAAACCTTAATTGATAACAATATCCTTATTCTTCATACACTTAATTTCTTCTTTAGCATACTTCTCACTTAACATAAATATTAGTATAATGCCTTTAAACTTATTGTACAGGTAATCAACTTTTTCCCTTTTATCATCATTTACAACTGATATAGCTCAATTCATTCATGTCCATTCATGTATCAAAATATTACATCATATACATTATCATTTATATTTTATACTCTTAATACAACTATAAATATTAAATCTCAAAAATCATTCACAATCTTAGTGAAATCTAGATCAATTGATCTATCTGTCACAATATACCCATGTTTCAATCTTGTTCAATTCAAATCAACAATTAACTCATTTAAACTTATCATTAGATTTCACAATATATATCACAGTATATATATATATATATATAACTTAACTCCATTAGGTCAGACTTATATTCAAATTCTAATCTCTTCGGATCCATTTTTTCAACTTTTTGAAATTATGACTATTAATAACAAATCACTTCAAATTATCTTTCAATATACACATAGTTTATTTTCTATTATCTTAGTACACTTTCCACAAAATTCTCATGATTATCTCATACCATATTTTAGTTCAATCACTTAAACCTTAAGTCCATCCACTTATTCACTTTGTACCATAAACATATTCAGTATAACTTTCAATCACATTTTGTAATTTCTCCCATTTAATTTCTCCTCACATTTCATACCTTTACTATTTTTACAATAATTATCTTTATATCACATTATCCATAACTCAAAACATTTTCACAGTTCTCTTTCCTTTCATACTTTCTATAATTATAGACAAGTTTCTAACATCAAATGATAAAGTACAACCTTACCCATCATAACTCTTGACCATGTTTCTAGAAACATAATTGTCAATCTTATCAAAACTATACTACAATCATGTTATCTCAGGCTCAAATCTGTGGATAACAAAACTAACCAGCCAAAAATACTAAACAAATCATATGGCCATAAGAGATTAATGGTCACGCCTGTGGCTTTTAAATCAATACCATCCTTTTATTATTCTGCTTCCAACTTTTCCAATTACAATGCTAAGTTTGTATTGCAAGGATTACATAGTCATTCTCTAAACTTTTGCTACACCAAGAGTTAACACATTTCAACTCCGTTTCAAACCAATTTGCACTCGATTATATGATCATCATTAGCCTAATTCATGTTTCAACAATAGTACTATTAGCATTTCTTACATATACATATTCGATCATATGCAAATCTTACAAAATTTCCATTTGTTACTCCATTTCTAATCTATCTCTTCTAAAAAATTTTATACATTATACTTCCCCTTTTTCCTTACAATCTCGTATTATACATATATACATAGAACCTTTCCATACGTAAATACTTTGGGACTTAAAATAGTATATGATCATCAAGTTCAGTGATTACCATAACAATTTCACTGTCCAGTATTACTCGAGTCCATTCCCACTCTCAATTTCATCACATAATCTAGCTCTGTGCAGGTCAAGGCCTAATCTCTTTTAGGTTCACTAACACATACAATATCATTCTCAATATCACTAGACCAATAGTTATACCACATATACATTCATAGGTCACATTCATAATGTGACTTACTTTCCACATTTCTTACATAATACAATTACATTCATATCGAAAAACTCATCTCACATATTCTATACATGTATACACATAATCATGCAATTTTACTTAACTTCTCTTTTGCATATAATCTATACAAATTTAATGTTTATTACTTTTCTTTGAACATTATCATTCTCATTCTTTTAACATGACTTAAATTATTCATCAAATCAACAAAAATATGCACTTTAACCATAATAAGACTTCACATAAGTCTTAGTCACATTTCTAATGTGACATCTCTCTCACATTTGGTTTTAAAAACATTTGGTATACCCTTCATATCCATTTTCATCATTTCCAGTCAAATTACTTAAAGTAACTCATTTTCACTGGCTTATTTGTTTTCCCTTTATTACAAAACAAATTTTCATATCATCAATCACATTACACAATTCATAATACTTTCTTATGCAATAATATTCATTGCAAATAGCTCATATGCTTAAGATACATTAAACTATCAATATCTAAATAATCCTCATTAGAATTCCATTAAAAATTCTAACTCTCAACTTACTATTTTACCAAAACTTCAATTTACAAATCTCATTTTCCTTAATATCAATTTTAAAAAAAACATCTTATATATATATATATATACCACAAAGCAACATCAAAACATATAATTTTCACAATTATTAAAGCTCATTTTAAAAATCCAAATATCACATATTCCCACCATTAACATGAGCTTTAACAACACTTAAGCATATCACATTTCTAACATTGAAATCACAATGTTTGCATTAAAATAACAATACAAACAACACCATTATATTTCCTTACTTAACCAGCATCATCTCTTTTTCTTTTAAAAATCTTAACTTTACATACCCAAAACCTTAAATTGCCACACTTTGTCTATACCAATCAACTCATTCAATATCTCACCCTACTATCTTCATTCTAATAACATATCTATTCATTTTAACATTCAAACAATATTTCCTCTCTCTAACAATTCAAACATAAGCTTTACTAGAAAGAGATCCAGACTTTAAAGAAATGAGTAATTACTTAAGTCTTGATTTTTTTTATATCTCATTTCCAACATTATTCTCCTATTCATTTCTTTATGACCTTTTTCACAAGCACACTTCCATACTCAAAAATTTCAAAATTTACTTAAGTAAACTTCAATTCTTTAATTTATCAATTACACTTGTACAATTTTTTTTTATATCATTTCTTTCTCTAGCTTTACTTTCATGTAAAACCTCATTCACACACTATCATACATCTCATATACTTCAGATATACTACAAATCACATAATGCCACATCTGAGACCAACCTAGGTGTTAATGCATATGCATGTATCACAAATTCCACTTTTCAAAAATTTTCCTCTTTTCTTTTTAAATCTACTTAGGCCGAGAATCTCAGACCTAAGCTCTGATACCAAAATAATTGTAACACCCCCATACTCTATACAAGTACTATACATATACCTAGTATACATGCAGTACGTATATAAAGTATAAGAATGTCACTTTTCGTTTTAGATTACAAACCTTTCCTTTAGTTCCAAACAATAACACAATTAATTTAAAGAACATTTACAAACTCATTATACTTTTAATGATATTACATATATATATATATAATGATGTGAATACTCGAATTTTGAGGCTTAGAAAGCTGATTTCTCCGGACCGTAAAATGCCGACTAAGAATGGGTGACTTTGGAAAAATTCACCGGAAATATATCGATATGGTACTTGAAATTTCGGGAACGACACGTGAATCATAGAAATGGTCTCGGAATATTTTTTGGAGGTCCGTAGCTCCCAAAAAATCAGGTTGAGCGAAAATCATGCGAGCTAATGTGATTTTTTGGAGGCCGAACCGCCACATGAAGCGGTCCAACCACCGGTTCAACCGCCGCCCTTTTTTCTCTTCTAGCAAGTCAAAAAAGGCCGAACGTCGCGGTTCAACCGCCGCAGGGCAACCGCCGTGTAAGGTTTCAACCGCCGCCCTTTTTTCTCTTCTAGCAAGTCAACCGTCGTCCACGGCGGTTCAGCAGCCGGGACCAGCGGTTCAACCGCCATCCAGGTCCAATTTTCACTATAAATAGCCCCCAGAACAGTCAGAAAAGGCCCCGAGACTTCGTGTTGACAAACTCCCTATTTTCCTATACGCTTAGGCGCTTCTCTTCTACTCTTCTTTGCATAAATCTAACCTTGTGCTACAGGAATAAACTCAAATCATATCAAGAAAGCGGGAATCGAGAATCATAATCCAAGGTCCAAAAAAACAAGATCTGGAGCTTCGGAGTGGGGAAATCCTAAGCCAGGTAATATCCTAATTCATCCTTTGTCAATTCAAGCATGTCATAAGCATTACACCTTCTTCTTAATTCCTTTTGGTCAAAGACCTAATCCTTTTAGGTCTAAGGCCTAATTAACTAATCAATCGATCTTTCGGTATTAAGCCATGAATCAATCAATCCTTTTGGCCAAAGGCCTAAAATTTGCAACCTTTTGGTATAAAGTACCTAAATTTCACAATTTTGCACTAAGAGCTAATTAAATCTCACAATGCACAAAGCATACACACACACATGCATGAAGCATAATTCTTATCGCCTTTTAATAGGCACTATCGAACTACATGGGCTTTGATCTCCCATTCAAACGGGGTTATGTAGGCATATTTTGAGATTCACCTCAAATAACAAGTCCATAATCCACTAACAATCTGTTTGTCCTTTTCCTTGTTTTTTTAGGTTTGTTTCTTTTTTTGCAAGTTAATCAAATGCATGACATAGTCCCCGAATCCTCCTTGGGTTCGTAGATTAGAAACCTTTACATTGGATGCATTATTGGAGTCAAGCAAGGGTTTTCTTAGTTTTACCCTTTGAACAAAAAAAAAACTGAGTGGCGACTCCCAACAACAGGTGAATGTTCATCCAAATCCTTTTTGGGTGGAATTAGAGGTTCACAATTTGGCAACTCCACTGGGGATTTCCTAGTAGACTACAATTGCTTATTTGACTAGCTTGCCCTTCTTTAGGGTACTTTTATTTGTTTTGTAGGGTACCTTAGCAATGTTTATCCTTTCTTTAAGGATATTGGAATTGAAGATTGACAAAAGGAATCTTTTTCCTTTGATGGATCCCTTGTTTGATTAATTGTGCATTTGTTTTGTCATTTAGAGAATCTTTTTCTCTTGCATTATATGGGGGAATCCTTTTCTCCCATTGCATAAAAATTATTTTCAAATGAATTTCTTCTCTTTCTGTTCAAAGTTCTGAGTCTGGATAGCAAGTAGCGCTGACCGGCAGGGTCTCCTTGATTATGCCGGCGGACAGCAAAAGCTTCCTCCCTGTTACCGCAAACCATTCCAATCCTTTTAGAATGGCCCACGAGTATATCGTACACTTTGACCCACGCGAAACTCCTTGTTTCACATGTGGTAGGTATATCTTACTCGAGGTCTAAGGGTCCCTATTATAAGCCCATTCTCTACTTTCATTCAACAATAGAACCCTCCCTTAGGTTGTATGTACCAATGATAGTGCCACATTCCATTAAAATGAATTATGATGTGATGAGGTGCATTCATGCAACATAACAACATTGTTTTTGGGAAAACCTTTTTATATATATAAGTGGACCAAGAGTCTTCCTACCCTACACACTACCCTAATCCTTTACCCTTAACCTTTGCAGGTATCCACCATCTGTGTGCCTTCACCTACACAAGCTACACCAACTCCAACTGTGCAATCACCCATAAGTTCTACTACCCTAACTTCACCAACTACCCCAATTGCTGAAATGGCTACTTTTGAACAGATTAAGACCTTGCTAGATGGACAGGTTAGGGAGATTAAAGCTAGGATGTAAGAAAGAATTGATGAAGCTTTGACTGCCCAAAGGGTAGCCATCTTGGCCGAATTGGGAGGGGCACCAAAGACGGCCACTACTCCTGGAAATCTAGGGAAAGAACCTACTGTGGGGCAAACTAGTACCCCCATGACTGCTCAGGGTAATACCCCTGTCATCAATTTGGAGGATCCACCCTCTAAGAATCCTACTAAAACTGATGAACTGAAAAAGAAACTTGAATTGCTTGAAAGGTCAATCACTGCCATGAAAACTCATAAAGAGGTGGTAGACATGGATTCCCTATCCTTGTTTCCCCAAGCTAGATTGCCTCCAAAATTGAAGATGCTGGGGATGGACATATTTGATGGGACTACTTGCCCTAAAACCCACCTGAAGATGTATGTGGGGGCCTTAAGCCCTTGGGGTTTAAATGATGAGCTCTTTGCTCAACTATTCCAACAATCCTTGACTGGTGCTGCCCTTAAATGGTTCGCAAGCCTAGATCGTGCCAAGATCAAGACCTGGGAAGACATCTGCAATGCATTTAACACTCAATACCACTACAATATTGAGGTGGATGTCACTAGAAGGGAGCTTGAGACTACCAAGCAGAACAATAATGAACCCTTGTCCTCATTCCTTATGAGGTGGAGGGAAAAGGCCGCCCAAATGATCAATCGCCCTTCAGAACAGGAGCAAATTGATATCATAATCAAGAATTTAAGGCCTACATATCAAGCTCAACTGCAAACCCAATACCTGCCTACTTTCAAATCGCTCATTACGACTGCAACCAAGGTAGAAGATTTGATACAATTGGGTAAGATAGTAGATGAGGGAGCTACTTCAAAGTACAAGAAACAAGGCCAAGCTACTTCCTTAAGCAAGGTCAATGAAGTGGCCAATATTACCCCTGCGAATCCTTTACGTGTGGGCAATCTTGGGCAAAGAAATCAGCCAAGAAGGCAATATACCGACCTTGGGATGCCCCTTCATCTGGTGTTTAAAAAGGCCGTGGAAGGAAAGTACTTGAAGCCTTTGGACCCAATGCCTCCTCCAAACCCATTACCCTCCAATTATAGGGTCAATGAGTACTGTGAATACTACCAAGGAAATGGGCATAGAATAGATGCTTGCTGCACTCTGAAAAACTGCGTCCAGGATCTGGTGGATAGTGGTGACATCATTCCTCTCAAGAGTTAACCAAACATTAATACTAACCCTTTGCCCAATCATTCCATCCATGCCATCACTGTGGAAGAAGAGTTGTTTGATCCTTTCAAACTTCTCTTGGAGATGAATGAATATGTGGGCTGGATCTGAATGACCTCGCTGAAGAGGTCATTGCTTTGACAAGAAGCGGAAGGCAATATCGGCCACTCGACTTGGGGGAAGCCCCTAAAACTCCAAGTCACCCCTATAAGAAGACGTCAGAACCAAAGGAAGATCCTGTCCTCGCTCAGCTTAAACAAACTTAAGCTAAGGTGTCAATTTGGGAGCTCCTTGCTTCCTCATTCCCACACCGTCAGGCTCTCAGCAAAGCTTTGAGTCAACTCGATACATCAGTAGACACAAGTCCAGAAGCATTGGTGGCCACTTTGACCCAATCAACCAAGGCATTGAGTATCCGGTTTTCCGATGTAGACCTACCAGAAGATGGCAGGAAACACAATGATGCTCTATACATCACCTTACAAACTAGGGGAAATACTGTGCCCATGGTTCTCGTTGATAATGGGTCAGCCTTAAATGTATGTCCTTTGAAAGTAGTAAGCTGTCTGGGATTGGAGGCTACAGATCTTACACCTTCTGATCAAATTGTTAAAGCATATGATAACACTCGAAGAGAAATTTTGGGTGTTGCTACTCTGGAAGTTGCTATTGGACCGGTAAAAATGGGAGTGCCGTTCCAAGTCATTGATGTACCCACGAGCTTTAATCTCCTCCTTGGAAGGCCGTGGATCCATTAGAATAATGTTGTCCCTTCTTCATTACATCAAAAACTTATGTTCCCTTTTGAAGGAAAAATCATCACTATCAAAGGAAACACATGTGAAATCAACAAGAAAACCACGGATCAGTCCCTCTTTGAGGTTGTTCCTGGTGAAACTGCTATGGCATTGACTGGGTTCCATTATGACACTGTTCAACGCATTGAAGGAGAAAGGCCCAAAGGACCATTCATTCTATATGACTTTGGGGAGGTCCAGGTCAATTGCCTGGTAGGAATGATGCTAAGGGTAGGTCTGCTACCCGAAATGGAAATGGTAAGGTCTGGGAGGAAATCATCCATAGTGCGGCCATGGGAAGAACCTGAGAATAAGGGAACTTTTGGCTTAGGGTACAAACCCACAGATGAGGAGATAGAAGAGTTTGAGCATGGGAAGAAGAAAAAGAAGACTTGGTGGGCAAAAAGCCTCAAAATGCGCCTTTACTTTAGAACTCTGAACGGTCACTTCTGCAAGCCTGGAAAAGCAGTTCCTTACTGTGGTTTCTAGGAGCCATTCTATTCTCCCAAGACTGGAAAGAAGCTACCGGGTTTTGAGATGTTCACTGATGTTTTGGCCATAAAGGAAGAAGAGCCAGAACCTATAACTGACTCACAAGTGGAGGATTTCATGCAGCCTAGTCTCCTTGATGAGGTTGCTATGATAATCAATTTCGAAGACAAAAGGGACTTCACAAAGCTGATCAAGACAATAGATGGACCGCTGACAAACTGGTACGCCGAGGAGGGACAAGCTACTATAGTCAAACCTAGTCCTGTGTCACACCCTGAACCTGAGTCTTGTACTGAGTCAAATCCTGAGTCAAACACCGAGTCAGAGTCTAGTTCTGAGTCTTCTATAGCTTCAGATTTAGAGAACCCTAATGTCAAATTTAATGTAACCTTGGAGAATGACTCCGCCATTATCAATAAAACTGTTCAAATTCTGGGTTACCCTATGTCTTTTGCTTTCCAAGTATTATCTAGCAAGAATGAAATAAATGAAATAAAATAAATAAATGAAAAGAAAATAATTGGCAAAGAAAATGAATATACATACATTGCATATGATTGTGTGAATAAAGAACAGGTTGTTGAGTTCATCAGAAAGTATGCCGACTGCTTCATGTGGAAGACAAGTGATGTCACGGGAATAGACCCAGCCATAGCAGTTCATAAGATTCCGCTATACCCAGATGCAAAGCCGATTATGCAGAAGTTGAGAAGAATGAAGCCAGAATGGTCTTTGAAAATTAAAGAAGAGGTTGCCAAGCAACTGGATAATAAGTTCACAGAACCAATTGCCTACCCTTCCTGGTTGGCAAACATTGTGCCGGTCCCGAAGAAAGACAGAAAGGTCAGGATGTGTGTTGACTACAGAGATTTGAATAAGGCTTGTCCCAAGGACGATTTCCCGCTACCACACATCGATTTGCTAATAGACAGGATGGCTGGGCATATGATGGTTTCCATGACTGACCTTGCGGTTGGGTACAATCAGATCATGGTGCACCCACCAGACAAAGAGAAGACAACTTTCATTACAGAATGGGGCACTTTCTGCTATAGGGTTATGCCTTTTGGATTGATAAATGCAGGGGCTACCTACCAGAGGATTTTTTCAGCTAACCTCAAGCTTGAAAGATCAAGAGGCAGCAAACAACAATACTTCATCAAAGGTAGCCAACATTGTCTTTATTATTGTTCAACCAGAATTCAAAGATTATGGTGGAACAAACAACGGAGGTTTGAATCTCTATTTCTTTGTTTATGTTTACAGCAGCTTCATCAAGTTGGATTAATTATTTTATTATACAATTTGACCAATTATTCTACTTACTATCCAAACTTTATTTGAAACCCTAAAACTATTTCTTTTAAAACCCTAATGCCTTAATACCCGTAAAACATATTTTTAAAATCTTAAACCCTTAATTACACTTTTCTAAAACCCCAATAATCTATTTTCTTAAATACCCTAACCAAATCTATTTTTCTAGAATCACAGTAGCTTATTTTTTCAAATACCTAATCTAAAAATCAATTTGCATGATTCTCAATCTTGTTTATTTAAACCCTAAATTTTAATATTATTTTCATACAACTTTCGAAACCCTAAATTCAAAACATCCATTCTTTAGATTCTAACCCTAATTTATTTCAAATCTAATCTTTAAATTCAAACATCCAGTAGCCATGTTATCTCTATAAAATGATTCTCAACTAATTCAACTAGTATATGCAAAACTCTAATTGATGCATGAACCCCTAAAGTTATATGCTTACTATTCTATTTAAATTTGATGAATGTTTATTATATATTTTGATTGATATTTGATGTCTTTGATGAATGGATGTTTATTTTTATTAATTTGTTTTGATTTTAAAATATTGTAAGAGGTATGTTTCCATATTTTGGATACCTCACGTCATGAGCATCATGTAATTTATTTTATTTTATTGGACCAATGTAAAGGACATATTTCCAACTTTCGATGGGTGTCCTATTTAGTTTTAGGCATGGACGATGTAAGGACATGTTTCCATCCTCGAATGGGTTTCCATTTATTGGTTTTGTTTGGACATTGCTTTGATTTTAATATAATGATGCTTTATTTTAATTATTGCATTTAATATGGATAATATTGTTATACTTAAGAATTTTATAATATTAAGACCCACAAAGGAAGTCGGTTCCAATGAACCAGGCGTTGTGGGGGGTGTTGGGCTGTTTCTCACATTCCCCACACGTACCCAACTTGTCAAATCCATTAGGGGGTTGGGAATTCCTTAGGAATATAGTCATCCACCCCTTAACAGTGCCGAAGTAACAAGAACCATTCCACCGGGAGTGGGGGCAAAAATCCCCGCTCACAGTGGCGACTCCACTGGGATAAGAGAAGTTGATTCCGTTGGTCTTTATATTATTCTATTCTTTCCTATCATGATATTATCCATTGCATCATATTATATTGCATCGTGTGTGTGAGTTAGGATGCCCGTGTTACCCGTGTTGTGTTATAAAAGGGATACCATACTTTCACTCAAGATATGGAGATCGAGCATGGAATAACCACTCATAGCCTTGTACCATTTGGTATATACTTGTTATGGGAACCTAAGCCTTTCAACCCAAAGACTAAAGCTTATGTAATTGGCTTTGTTAATTTTCTTAGGTTTTTAACCCAAATGCTTGTTGTTTGACTATGGTTAATTGATCTTGGCTTAAATCATGGCTTATTTGGTTTGTTCCTTTTCTAATATGACCTAAGTACATTGTAAGCTCAAAATAAAATTTTCTTTTCCAAAAGACCAAAGCTATTTTCAAAACTTTTCAAGATGGTCTTTGGACATAAAACTTTTCTAAAAAAAAACAAGTCAAATATTCTTCTCTCATGACCCAAATATAAAGCCTAAAATCCATTTTTTCTAAAATCTTTTTACAATAGGCTTAGAAACAAAATTATTTTCATAATCATTTAAAAGAGCTTACAAATTATTTAGGTCAATTATGGAAGTACAAAAAATCAATTATGAACCTAGTTTATACTAAGAATTATTAATCATGGGCTTGTTTTTGGCATGAAACATTAATTACTTTTTCAAGAGAGAAATCTATTTGTAATAAACCTCTTAATTTAGTTTTAATCCAATATAGCATAAAAGCTGCTTTAGTTGATTGGATGTATTAAAGCCTAATTAATGGGAATTATCATGAACTGATTTTCATTTTTGAAAATATAACTATTGGTTGAAACGTCCGAGGGAATTATTCAAAAACAAGATACCCCATGTTAGTATTTTTTTAACCATATACCTAGGAAAAGAGACTCGCCATCCATGTGTAGAAGTTATAAGGTTAGAAGGGACATTCTACTTATCTTTGTCTAATTTTTGTGCATACATGCACACATGCATACATTTGCATCTCATATCATTAATCCTTTCTGGCTCACAGCCCTAGATTATGATAGTTTAAAAGCTTATGACAATCCGACCTACGCCGAAGATGAAGAATTTAGCAATGACTCAATCACTTGCTCACCAAAAGCAATGGAGCCCGAACAAATTCAAAGAATGGTGAATGACACCTCAAAGCCAAGATGGAAGAAATAAAAGAGGCCCTGGCTAAGACCATTAAGAACCAATTGACTGCAATTTTAGAAAACAATATCGAAGCATTTGCTAGCACCAAGAAGCCAAAGGAAATGGGGAAGGCTAAAGTTGGTGAAGTGGTTTTTGATGATGATAAGGTGATCATTGATGATGATGATGATTGGGCTCAATACTTTCAAGATCCTCAAGACAAGAAGAAAGACTCAAAGGTTGTTGAAAGATCAACTGTGGAGAAAACTAAAACTTCAGATGTTGAAAAGATGATTGCGGACTTGGAAAAGAAATTTGAGAAGAAACTGAAAAACAAAAGAAATGTCCGAAATTGATAAATTATTTGAGCTAGACGAAGAAGTTCCGTACAAGTTCAAGATGCCATCCTTTGCAAAGTTTGATGGAATTAGAAATCCTCACCTCCATGTGAAGCAGTATATCACTGCTATGCAGTCTGCCTGAGCTACTAAGACTCAAACTCTAACGTACTTCATGCTCTCATTGGACCCTATTATCCAAAATTGGTTGAATACCTTAGATGATGGCACACAAAAGAGTTGGGATCTACTATACAACGCCTTCATCCAACAATATGGATACAATGTCGAGATGGAAGTTACCTTAATGGATGTTGAATCCATTAGACAAAGGCCAAATGAGAATTTTGTGGACTATGTGAAGAGGTGGAGGAATAAGGCTTCATTGTTCAAGAAGAGGCCCGATGAATCTGATCAAATAAGGATGATTGTGAGAGGTGTGTTACCTAGCCTTCGCAAAAGAATGTCTCATACACTCATTTAGGATTTTAAAGACCTTTTGCAAGCTGGTCTACAAATTGAAGAGTGGGAAAGAGAGAAGAACCGCTTTTCAACAAGAAGGAACGAGAAAGGAAACTACTAGAATGGTAACCAAGGCATGCAAAAGGCAGTTGATGTTAATGCTACTAGCCAAGGAGGAACAAGCCAGTTCTTAGAATTAGGGAAGCTGTTGTCTTGGGTCCTCAATAAGCTATAAAAGAAGGGATTGTTATAACCCTTAAATCCTCATCCTTTGCTTAACCTAATTTTGACAATAATGCATTTTGTCAATTTCATCAATTAAAAGGGCACGACACAAATATATGTGTGAGGTTGAGGCATGAGATCCAAAATTTGATTAATAGTGGGAAGCTGCCCAAGCCCAACAAGCCAAACACCAAAGACAATCCATTGCCAAGGTTTAATAGAGTACCACCACCGGCAACCTTCATGGTTGGAGTGTAACATCCTAAAATATTTGAAAATTTCTAATTTTTGAAAAATTGGATAAAATAAATTATAATTTAAAAGGATAAATTAAATTAATGGTTTTAAATGAAAAATGAAGGGATTTTAAATGAAAAAGTGGAATATTTATGCAAAATATACATAACATATATAAAAGTCAAAACTTTTTAAAAGAAAAAGGGTATTTTGGTAATTAAATCTTATAAATTCAAAATTAATAAAATAATTCAAAAAAAAATTATTTTTGAATGGAAGAGGGAAATTAGAACTTTTAATTTATTAAAAAAATAATTAAATATTAAATTATTTTAATATATATATGTGGTTTAAAAAAAAGAAGAAAGGAAAAGAAATATTAAAGTCTTCTTCTTCTTCTTCTTCTTCTTCTTCTTCTTCTCTTTCCTTTGGCTGAAATTTCATGGGATCTAGATCAAGGATTCTACTTCTTTCATACTCCATAAATTGAAGAAATTAACAAGTTGCAAGTGGATTTTTGGTGATCTTCACCAAAATTAGTAAGTTTCCATCTCTTTTCTTTGAATTTCTTGGAAATTTGGATTATGTGAGTTTTGAGATTTTGATGTAGCATGTTATAATTGTTTGAATTGGTGTGTATGATGTTATTTTGGGTATTTAACAATGATTCTAAGGTTAGATTGAAGAGATGATGGAGCTTGGTTAAAGAATGGTGAAGAGAGAGAATTTAGGGTTATGGATTTTTGGGGTTTTGAAAACATGAACTTTAATTGTGCAAATTGGTTCTAAATGAGTTTTTTTTTATTTATAAACAAGTATTTTTAAGTCAAATATTGGATTTAGTAGTGTTGGGCTGGAGTTTGAGAATGGAAGTGGAGATTTAGGGTTTTGGAAAAGTGATTTTTCAAAGTGGTTGAATTGTGTGATTTTATTTATTTAATCATGTTGTTTAGTGTTAAAAGTGATGAATATAAGCTTGGAATGAGTAATGGATTATGTTGGAATGGAAAACCTTCAATGAGGGAAGGTTATGCCATTTTTGAGATTTTGTGTATAAGAGCGTATTTTTATAATGTAAATGATTTAAATGTATTAAAATATGTTTTTAATAATATAAATAAACTTAAAACACTAATTTAATTATAGTAGAATTCCAATGTTGAAGTAAGGAAATGCTAAATTTTTGGAAATTTGTAGGAGTGATGTGTAATTATGGTTTAATGTTGAAAATGTCATTAAATGTGATACTAAATGATTATTTGTTATCAAATTTGGTTTAGGCCTTGAGGAAGGTTGATTTGCTTCATCCAAGTGGTGAAGGGCAAGTTGGAAATATTGGATTGAAGGTTGTTTTTAGCTTGCTTTTGGGTTGTTAGTGGAGGTATGTATAAACTTTGAATATAATGTCTATATTTGCATAACATTTGGACTTAACACATTTTGGTTGGAAAATGTGTTAAGCTACTTGGTTCATTGATTATGTATGAATAATGTGCTATGACATTTGTAATGCCATATATGTATTAAATGTACTGTGTAAAGCCATTGATAATGGCTAAATTGTGTAAAATGTGAAATATGCATATTATGTGAAAATATCCAAAGTAATTGGGTAATGTGTTGTGAATGCAAAAAATGAGATATGTGTAATAATGAAATGAATTGATATTGATAAAAATGAGAAAAGTGAGAAAAATGAGAAAGATGTGACAAATGAGAAAAGTGAGAAAAAAAAATGTGAAAATAAGGCAATGTGCCTAGATTGAATATGTAAAAATGAGAAAGAGATTAATAATGAGAAATATGAATAAATTGTGTGCCTAGTATGTTATTCAATTTTTAGAGTTCTGGAATTGGCAGCATGCCTATGATTGCCTATGGGCTATATGCCATAATGGTGAAAAGACTGGGTCATAAGCCAAGCCAGCTGATAAATATGATTTTTTGGGGTGAAAAGACTGGGTCGTAAGCCTCAAAAACTGTAGCAGTCTAGCTGGGTTGAGTTCCAAGAGACTGGGGCTGTAACATTATCCATGTATATATATATATATATTGCCTACGGGGCTAGACACATGGTGTCATTATGGACTAAAGTAGTAACTCTGAAATTTGAATAGCATATTAGATCTGTTTTGGGCCCATGCTTTTCTTTGTTTTAATGTGAATTATGAAATATTTGAAAAATATAAGAAAGTGGATTGATGTGACATTTATATGCATTGTGCATTTGGTATTGCATTGAGTTACATTGTTATTATCAAAGTTTGTACCACTAGGCTTCGGCTTAGCGCGATTGTTTCCATCGCGCAGAGAGTCCTTCTAGATCAGATCGGGTCTAGACTTGTAGTTGAGCATGTTGAGTTACTTTTAAGATCAGAAACACTAACAGCAGCATGTATATATTTTTCTGTTATTGTACATTTTGAGTATTATGCATAATATATTATATTTTGAATTTTACGTATTGTATATTATAAAGAATGTTATGAGTCAATGTATTTGAAATGGGAGAGTAAGTGTGTTTTAAATTATATATATCTATATATATATATATATAAATATTGGAGAAACTTGGTGAAATTGAGAAGTATGGTTGAGATGGTGATTGAAAATTATTTGGGAGTGTTTTCTTTTTTGCAGGTTGAGTAATTGCTAATTTTTGGACGTCCAAAATATAGACAAAACTCTAGCGAATTTTTTCCAGAGATTTTTATATATATTATTTATTTTGGGTTCTTATAATAAGTAAAGAATATTTATATTCTATTTCATTTTTATATATTTAGAATTTGAAATTTTAAATTGGAAATGTGAAAAAAAAATTAATAAACCGGTCTGTGACATTTTTATACCGTATATGCATATTTTACATATGCTGGAATTATGTATTATACGTATATAGAGTATAAGGGTGTTACATGGAGGAGGTTTGCATGAAAGTTTTGTCAAGTCTTCTTTCCAAGATGTGAATGAAGAAGCAACAAAAAAAGAAGTGGTATTTAGAAAAGTTGAACAAACTATGATGGGAAAAGAAGTATCAATTTGTGTTGTGAATGAGTTTTGGGATTCAAGTGATAGTGATGATGATCTTGTACCCAAGAAAGAGGAATGGACCTGGTCCGACCCTAAAGAAGATGAAGTAATGAATACAAGATTTGGTAAGCCTTATGCAAGGCCACCACCTAAGGAGGTAGAAGTTAATAAAGGAAAGGAAGTCAAAGTAGGGAATAAAGAAGCGGAAGATGATACTATGCTTAAGTAATTGAAGAGAACCCAAGCAAGTGTTAGCATTTGGAACTTATTGGGTACTTCTAAAAAGCTCGGAGAAACTATGGCCAAGGCTTTGGCTAGTGTAGACCCTTAATTTTTGACCCAGTCCGGTCCAAAATAATTTTTATGTTGTTTAATATATTTTAATTGGTCCAAAATAATTTTTTATCTTAATTAAATAATTTTTGCTTTAGTATCTAATTTTATTAATAAAAAATAAAAATAAACAAACAAAAATAAAAAAATAAAAATAAAAATAAAAATCGGCAACAAAAAAATCGGCGACGATCAGCGGGCCCGTGGGCATTTCGCCCGCAGGAGTTTCTAGCGCAATTTTTCCTGCGATAATTTTTTTCGCCAGCGCTATTTTTCCGTAGCAGTTTTTATCGCCAGCAAAATTTTTCCGACGCAAATTTTTCAAAACCTAATGCAATTAGATTTCGGTTTCCTTTTCTTAATAAATAATGTATGCCATGAGCATCTAGGAGAAAACCACAAAAACTTCTATAAATAAGTATGATTACAACACAAAAGGGGGAGGAGAAAGGGAGGAAGAAATCCGAGAAGAAAGAGGAACAAATTTTGATCTGAAACTAAGTAGGAAAGGCAGTAATTCAATTCAATTTTTTTGAGGGAGCCGAAAAACAATTCAAGGCAATTCAAAGGCAGCAAAGCTTGCCTTTGTTTTTGTTCATCCAAGAAAAATGACTTTTGAAGGAACCATCAAAAGGAGGTATGTATTAAATTCTTTTTTACTTTTCACAGTAGCCTAGATTATACAATTTGGTCTTTCAAAATAAAAAATCCCAGAACCTTAATTCCCTTTGTTCAAAGTTTAAAAACCTTATTTCGTTGCTTTATTTTCCAAAAAAATACTTACAATTGTTATTTTTGTTTCATCAAAATCTTAAAACCCTAATTGAACATGTTTTTTCTTCAAAACCAAAATTTGATTCTGTTTCCTTCAAAACTTTAAACTTGATTCTGTTTCTTTCAACAAACCTTAACAAATATCTTTTCTATTTATGTAAACATAAAATCGTTTGTTTATTTTCATAAACTTCATAAAATTATCAATTACTTTTTCCAAATTCTAAAAAACCTAAGCATCTTTAAAACACCAAACCCAAATGCAACTTCCAAACCTAAAATAGTGAACCTTAACCCTTTTAAAACCTTAAACCCTAATTTTTTCTAAACCCTAATCCTTTAAAACTTTAAAAACCATAAAAACACAAATATTTTAATTTCACACAGTAAACTTGAAAACATAAATCAAAAGTATTCTAAAGAGTCCAAATTCTAGTTTCATGATTTTACATAACAAACCCTAGTTTGGTTATTCAAAGAGCCTTACCAACCTTTTAAAACATAAAACTTCAATTAATTTTAATTCTCCTAAAGTCACAGTAGCCTAATTCTATAAATTCCAAAACCCTAAACACATAAAATAAAGGATCTGAAATGGAAATAGTAACTATAATTTGGATTTTTATTTGCCTTATTCAATTCCATATTTAATTATGCTTTGATTTATTTTATTTAAGTTCAATACTTGATTTATCTAATTTATCATCGATGGATGTTTACTTTCTATTGATATTTAATATATTTGATATGATTAATGATTATTTACTTTTATTGTCACGACCGGCTATAGCAGGTATGTACAGTAATTACGTGTATAGTATTCACACGTGCTGACAAAGTAGGCATACTAAAGAGATCCGGCTAACCCAAGACCGTTAACCTATAATTCATTAAAGGACCGGGGTTAAACATGCGTAACTAACGGCGATGGGTGACCAGTCTGGGAAGTCTTTAATAATGTATGTGATAGTGTAATGAAATGGAAACTAGAGAAAAACCGAGTAAAAACTATGAACTGTGACTTTCTTCGAAAACGCCCCGTTAGAGAGAAACGAAGACACGTAGACTAGGGGTATTTTGGTCATTATTAATTAAAATTTATACAGGAATCCAAAGTAGGAAATAAACACACGAGTGCGTAGAGAACGTCGAGGGGTTGAATATGAAATGATCGTCATTAGAAATGGAGCCCGGACAAACCCGAGCAAAGAAAGGACCTAAAGGGAATTTTGTAAAAAGTAGAGGGCTTATTGGTAATTTTTCAAAACGACTTGGAAACCTAAAATAGACCTTACAAATAGAAAGTAGAGGTCGAGAGGATCAAAATCATATGTAGTTTGCCTCGTGGAACCACACGGTTTAAAAGTTACAGACAATAAATAACCGGAGGGTATTTTGGTCTTTTCGCATCCTAAATCATAAAATTGCAGCAAAGGGAAGAATAGGGGCCAAAATATGATTAAAAGAAAGCCCAATGGCTTGGGCCTTAAATAAATAAAAGAGAGAGACAATTGTATCAATGAAAAATGGCCATTTTGCCTTAAAGTGGACCAATTGGAATTAAGCATTTGTCTTAACACATTATTAGCCAAATTGGGCAGCCATTTGGACCAAAAACACATGAAAGAAGAAAGCAAAAACTCCCTCTTGAGAAGGAGGGTCGTCCAAGCCATAAGAGAAGGAAGAAAGGTGGTGATTTTCAAGTTTTACGGTTTATTATCAAAGGTTTTGGTTGAATCCAAGGTCCTAAACTAAGGTAAGTTCATTTCTAATCCTAATTTCAGGTTTTAATGAGTAATTTGAAAGATTAAAATTAGGGTTCTTATGGTGGATTTGGGGAAAACTTAAGTAGTGATGATATTGATTAATTAAATGGAAGAATTAAGGTTTCTAAGGTTTAATAAGGTTACATTAGGACTTAATTTGAAAAGAAATGGAAGGGTAGTGCATGTTCTAAATTTCTAGGGTTTATGGTTGAGGTTGTGTGGTGAAATGTTTGTAGGCAAGGGTGGAAATAAGGACAAAGAAGAGCTTGAAAGAGAAGGGAAAGCAAAAGGAAATTAAAATACAAGGTTTGGTATTTTACCTTGGAAGAATTAATTTTTCTTTCATTTTATTTCCAAAAATTTATCTATGGAATTTTTGCTATGGATGCCTAAATGTGTTGTTTGAGTTTGAATTCAATTGTTGAGTGGTATTTTTGAATCCATGTGGTGATTGGGTTATTTAAATTCAAATGAAATCTAATGTTTTCAATGATTTTGGTAAAAGTGTTTATGAACTCCATTTAGTCCAAATTGATTTAAACAATCAAGTTATTTTAAAAGGGAAGTGTTTAAGTCTTCATCACATTATTAGGGAAGCTTTGAAATGGGTTTAGAACAAAAAAAATAAACAATTTTGCACCAAATGCAAGTGGGGGCCGAATTGGTGCCCTTTGGGAGCCAATTCCAGACACAACTTTGGGAAGCCGGTTGAGGCAGAAAACGATGGAATTTTTTGACAAAATTTTACTTGCAATTATTCAACATATGAAATAAGTTTCCTATAAAATTTCAGACAAAAATAAGATCATTTACTTGGTCAATGCATGACTAAAATTGACTGAAATTTAGACGAAAACCAGATTTTACTATTCATATGGTCATGCCATTTGCGTTGCCGATTTTACGCGCCGTGTTACTATTATTTTGGTCATTTTTGGGAATTGTTCTAATGTGATTTGAAGTGTGTGGAAATGACTGGGAATGGTGGTGAACACTTGGAAATGAAATGGCCTTTAGCCACAGAGTTAGTACACGGCGAATAGGCATGACTTGGTATAAATGAAAAGGGATGTGCAAATCATTTGAAAATTTGTGGAAATCTTGGATTTGAATTTTAAACCCTTATGCTCTACTTGGTGGTTGAACTTAGTAGATAAGGGTATAGTGCACTATACTAACTTATGCAGTACTGCTTGATATTGTGATTGAATTGTTATGATCTGAACTCAATGGTGAGGGCCATTGGGGCCAATGGTGAGGGCCATTGGTTATAACCAGGATGGTGAGGGCCATTCTTGTGATTTTATATCAGTGGTGAGGGCCACCTGTGTTACAATGGTAAAGGGCCACTGCCTTATTGCTGTGGTTCTGCTTTTACCAGTAGACCAAAAATTTACAAACTATGACACGACTATTTTATGGCATAAGTTGAATTGTGAATATTTTACAATTTAGTTGAAATATTTTGAAAAACTTGAAATTCTTTTTCGGGAAGTACGTTTTTATTTCATTGAAGTGAGGTTTATATTTTATTGCTTATAGTATTTAACATTCATATATTTTATTGCCTTGCTTGTACAAATACTCTTTACTTTTATTTCCATTGGTAAAGTACCCACCGAGCGACATTGCTCAGCGAGTTAAGTTTTCCTTGACTCGTAGGTTCAGAGCAGTAGCTAACTCTTGGGAAGCGATGACCAGACCCACAGCATCTCAGGGTAGATCTCTTAGTTTCCATTTTGAGTTAACTATTTGTGGCATGTATATATATATATATAAGATTGAGAATTACTATGTTATACTGTACGTTAGTAGTATGTCATAATAATAAACCTCTACTTTATTTTGTACTAGAAGTGTGAATTCTTCTTGCAGGTTTGTAGTTGAGGTTATAAGGAGGATTCATTGGGAGTGTTTTGAGACTAATTTTCGAACATTGGTTTGTGTAAAAATGTTTTCAAAAATCAGAAAAACTAGTAAAAACCGGAATCCTCGAACACTTGGGACCCAATTTCTAGGCGAACCTCTGGCCAAATTTCTGTAAAAACCGGAACTAAAATTTGACTAAGTAAAATTGGTAGCAACATTAGGTTAGTGTGGCGCCTCTACTCTGCTTACACACGTAGGCTGGGAAGGGGTGTTACAATTTTTGGTATCAGAGCTCCGGTTTAGCCGGTCCTGGGTAGTTAGTTGAACTAAACCTTAAATGTATGACACATAGGGTTAGGTTAGGGGTTTTAAATATGTAACTATACATGTGTGTAGTATTGTTAGTTATGTTATTCTAATTATAACAAGAGTAATTATGGGTGATCGAAACACTGAGATGAGGGAGCTTAGGATGGAAGTAGAGAGGCTAAAGCAGATAGTGCAGGAGCAAGATAATACCATAGATATCCTGGCATATCGAAGTCTACAGGATCGTGAAGACCTGAGATTAGCACATGAGATGATTATCTCCTTGAGGAGAGACGTGCTGATGTTAAAGGAGGATAGGCTTAGTCATAGAGTGGAGTTTGATAGTGCCTGTAGGAGTCTCGGGGTAGCACATAGAGAGATCCGTGCTTTGCAGGAGAGGGTCCAGGAGCTAGGCCAACACTTACCTGGTGAAGCATCGCATGACCCAGAGTTTGATCCTGAGATAGAAGAGTATTTGTCTGAAAGTGCCACCTCACCTAGGGCACCTACTCACTAAGCTTCGAGATGTGTTGCATTTTGAAGATCCTTTTGGTTATGTACATATGTGACATCGGGGTATCGTGTAGATATTGTATGGTAGTATGACATGATAATATAGTAGTAAGGAGTTCTAAATTTTGGAATGTACATAAGGGCTTCCTAGTAATGTAAATATTTTTGCTTGGAAATAACTAAAATATGTGTTGTATATGTATTATTTAAGCTTTTTATCTTTATATACATGCCACCTAGGGTAATATAATGTTGTTGGTCTGGGTTGTTACTGATGATGGGATTGTATACATTTTGCTTTATTCTTTAGATGTCGCAAGCAGCGCAGCGTGATATAGAGGAGGAGGTCGAGTCTCAGGCCTCCCGAATTGTAGAAACTCATGTATCAGAGACACCTACATCTGAGCGACCACCAGCTGATGCTCCTATCCCCAACGAAATGTTGCAACAAATGGCTGCCATATTATGGCATATAGCCGGCGCCGTCCTGGCACCACCACCAGCGCCAGCACTCGTACCAGTACCTGCTGTGGGAGGGGAAAGGAAACCCCTGATCAAAAAGATAAGAAAGTACGGGGTGAAGGAGTTTAGGGCCCGAAGGGACGATGATTCTTCTATAACCGAGTATTGGCTGGAAGGAACGGTACGAGCCTTAGATCAGTTACAGTGTACTTCAGAGGAGCGAGTTGTGTGCGCTACTTCCTTGTTAGTGGAAGAAACGTATGTCTGGTGGGACACAGTCCAACAACGAGTTCCACTAGAGCAGAGGACATGGGACTTCTTTGTGAGAGAATTTAAGAGAAAGTTTATTTCTGAAGCATATCTCGACGCCAGGAGGAAAGAGTTTCTACACTTGAAGCAGGGGCGAATGACAGTGACAGAGTATGAAAGGGAGTTCACCAGATTAAGCAGGTATGCTAAGAAAGCGATAGAAGACGAGGAAGATCGATGTAAAAAATTCTTAGACGGATTGAATAATGAGATTAAGGTGCAGCTAATTGGTGCTCATATTAAGGAATTTTCTATGTTAGTCACCCGAGCTATTGAAGTGGAGCAGTGTCAGTCTGATGAGCAGAATAGAAGACAAAAGATGAAACAGAAGAGAGATACCCAAAACTATTCGGGAAACTACCAATCATCAAGGAAACGATTCCGAGGCAGTGGTTCCACAGGAGGCGGTCAACGCCAGGGTTACAGTCAAGGATTGAATCGCAGTGGCCCAAGTCAAGCCACCTCAGTCGCTAGTACCGGACGATCCGAAAAAGGGCAAGGAAGAGGATTCAACCGAAGTAGAGGTAACTTTTCTATCGGTCCGAGAGGTAATGAAGGCGAAAATCCTAATCCACGTTGTGATCAATGCGGACACCACCACACGGGAGAATGTTGGGGTCGGACATTTGCATGCTACATATGTGGATCTTTAGACCACCTTATGCGAGAGTGTCCCCCAGCGAATGCAGAATCTACCTAGGGAGACTGAGGGATCACAAGCGACAGCAGGGCGAGGCCGAGACAGAGGTAGGGGCGAAAATCCATCACGTGTGCAGTCTGAGACGGTGAATCGACCAGAAGCGAGGGCTCCTGATAGAATGTATGCCATGAGGGGGCGAGAAGATGAAGAAACGCTAGACGTGATTGCAGGTCAGTTGTCTATGTTTGGAGTTTCACTTTACATTTTAATAGATCTGGGTTCTTCACACTCATATATATGCACGTAAAATGAAAAACTTGGAAACCTAAAGGTAGAACTAGAGGAAGAGGGAATATTAGTTACTAGCCCATTAGGGAGTGAGGTGATTACGAGGAAGGTAGTGAAAGATTGCCCCGTGGAGATACACGGACATATCTTTTGGGGAGACTTATTTGAACTACCATTTCAAGAATTCGACGCTATCCTTGGGATGGATTGGTTGGACAAACACGATGCACTGGTTGACTGTAAACGGAAGAGAGTTACTCTGCATACATCAGACGGCGACGAAGTGACCTTAGTGGGAAAGAGGAAGGACTATCTAACTAACATCATTTTCGCTTTGAGGGCTAAGAGGTTAGTGCAAAAAGGCTGCGAGGCATACCTGTTATGCGCGTTAAAAGCGAAAGAAGAGGCACTGAAGCTACAAGATATACCTACTGTTTGTGATTTTCTCGACGTATTTCCTGACGACTTACCCGAATTACCACCTAAACGAGAGGTTGAATTCACCATAGATCTGTACCCGGGAGCTACACCAGTATCCATCGCACCATACCGAATGGCGCCAGCGGAGCTAAAAGAACTAAAGGTACAGCTACAGGAAATTTTAGACAAGGGGTTCATTAGGCCAAGCATGTCACCATGGGGAGCGCCAGTATTGTTCGTGAAAAAGAAATACTAATCCCTAAGGTTGTGTGTGGATTACTGTCAACTCAATAAGCTGACCATCAAGAACAAGTATCCGCTACCTCGCATAGATGATTTGTTTGATCAACTCAAAGGTGCTGGAGTTTTTTCAAAAATCGATCTACGATCGGGTTATCATCAATTGGGAATCAAAGACGAAGACATACCAAAAACCGCATTCAGAACTCCTATGGACATTATGAATTCATCGTTATGCCTTTCGGATTAACAAACACACCTGCAGTATTCATGGATCTAATGAACAGAATCTTTCACCCGTATTTGGATCAGTTCGTGGTTGTATTCATTGATGACATATTGGTGTATTCAAAGAATTGAGAGGACCATGATCGCCACCTTAGGATCATTTTGCAAACCCTGCGAGAGAAGAAGTTATACGCTAAATTTAGCAAATGCAAAATTTGGTTGGAAGACGTAGCCTTCTTGGGACATATTGTATCAACAGAAGGAATAAGGGTCGATCCCAAGAAAATAGAAGCAGTATTGGAATGGAAGCCACCTAAGACAGTAACGGAAGTTTGTAGTTTCTTGGGGTTAGCATTATATTATTGGAGATTCGTCAAAGGGTTTTCCATGATCGCTGCACCTATGACCAAGCTACTTCAGAAGAATGCCAAATTCCAGTGGACCAACACTTGCCAACGGAGCTTTGAAAGGCTGAAACAAAAACTTACTGAAGCACCCATTCTTACACAACCTGAATCAGGAAAATATTTTGTGATCTATAGCGATGCATCCCACATCGGGTTAGGTTGCATATTGATGCAGGAGGCCAAAGTCATTGCGTATGTTTCTCGACAGCTCAAGCCACATGAAAAGAATTATCCCACGCATGACTTAGAACTAGCAGCGATTGTTTTGGCTTTCAAGACATGGAGACACTACTTATACGGGGAAAAGTGTTACATTTATACGGATCATCAAAGCCTAAAGTACCTGCCCACGCAGAAAGATTCAGCAAAAATGGATTCAACTGTTAGCCAACTATGACTATACGATTAATTATCACCTGGGAAAAGCGAATGTCATAGCAGATGCACTTAGTAGGAAGTCAATGCAAGCGCTACATGCTATGAGGGTAGAATTAGAGCCCACAGAAGATGGAGCTATCTTTGCAGAAATGCACGTGCGACCTACCTTATATCAACAAATACGTGAGGCTCAGAAGGAAGATGAACAAGTGAAGAAGTGGAGTCAACACGCGCAGGAGAATTCGTCAGGATATTATCAAATTCGTCCAGATGGTATCCTATACTATAAGAAGAGAATGGTGGTACCTAAGTCCGAGGAATTGAAGAAATAGATTTTGCAATAAGCTCATAACAGTCCTTACACAATGCATCTGGGAGCAACGAAAATGTACCGGGACTTGAAGGAGTATTACTAGTGGCCAGGAATGAAAAGAGATATCGTGGATCATGTGATGAAGTGTCTGACCTATCAGCAAGTGAAAGCGGAACATGAACTACCCTCAGGACTACTACAACCTATCACGATTCCAACTTGGAAATGGGACCGTATTACTATGGATTTTGTCAGAGGATTGCCTATGACTAGGGACAAACATGACGCGATCTGGGTAATCGTGGATTGGCTTACTAAGTCCGCTCATTTCTTACCAGTACGTGTAGATTACTCGCTAGACAAGTTGGTAGACTTATACACCAAAGAGATCGTATGTCTCCACGGAGTTCCAACTTCAATCATATCAGATCGAGATCCACGCTTTACGTCAAATTTTTGGCAGAAGTTCCAAACAGCCCTTGGGACTCGAACGTACCACAGTACAGCATTCCATCCCCAGACAGACGGGCAGTCAGAAAGAGTAATTCAAGTTTTGGAAGATATGTTGAGGGCGTGCATTTTAGAATTTAAAGGCAGCTGGGACAAACACCTGAGCTTAATGGAATTCGCGTACAACAACAGTTATCAATCCAGCATACAAATGGCTCCTTATGAAGCACTGTATGGTCGAAAATGCAGAACTCCAGTTTGCTGTACAGAATTGAGCGAGGAAAAGATGTTGAGGCCAGACATAGTTAAGGAAACTGAGGAAAAGGTAGAGATCATTCGAGACCGATTAAAAGCAGCGGCGGATAGGCAAAAATCATACGCGGACCTAAAGAGGAAAGACATACAGTTCGAGGTCGGTGACAGAGTATTCCTCAAAGTCTCTCCTTGGAAAAAGGTGTTACGATTTAAACAGAAAGGCAAGCTAAGCCCTAGTTTATCGGACCATATGAGATCATCAAACGGGTAGGTCCGGTAGCTTACCAGTTGGTGTTACCACCCGAATTAAGTAAAATACATGATGTTTTCCACGTTTCAATGCTAAGGAGGTATCGTTCAGATCCAACCCACGTCATACAAGCTCAAGACATCGAGATTCAGCCTGACCTGATGTACGAGGAAGAGCCGGTAGAAATCTTAGCACGGGAAATCAAAGAGTTGCAGAATAAGAAGATCTCATTGGTCAAAGTGCTTTGGAGGAATCACAAAGTAGAAGAAGCTACATGGGAACGCGAAGAAGCTATGAGGAAGCAGCACCCATATTTATTTCTACTTGATAGGCTTCGGGGCGAAGCCTAAATTAACGGGGGAGGAATTGTCACGACCGGCCATAGCAGGTATGTACAGTAATTACGTGTACAGTATTCACACGTGCTGACAAAGTAGGCATGCTAAAGAGATCCGGCTAACCCTAGACCGTTAAGCTATAATTCATTAAAGGACTAGGGTTAAACATGCGTAACTAACGGTGATGGGTGACCAGTCTAGGAAGTCTTAATAATGTATGTGATAGTGTAATGAAAAGGATACTAGAGAAAAACCGGGTAAAAACTGTGAACTGTGACTTTCTTCGGAAACGCCCCGTTAGAGAGAAATGAAGACACGTAGACTAGGGGTATTTTGGTCATTATTAATTAAAATTTATACAAGAATCCAAAGTAGGAAATAAACACATGAGTGCATAGAGGACGTCGAGGGGTTGAATATGAAATGATCATCATTAGAAATAGAGCCCGGGCAAACCCGAGCAAAGAAAGGACCTAAAGGGAATTTTGTAAAAAGTCGAGGGCTTATTGGTAATTTTTCAAAATGACTTGGAAACCTAAAATAGACCTTAAAAATAGAAAGTAGAGGTCGAGAGGATCAAAACCATATGTAGTTTGCCTCATGGAACCACACGGTTTAAAAGTTACAGACAATAAATCGCCGGAGGGTATTTTGGTCTTTTCACATCCTAAATCGTAAAATTACAGCAAAGGGAAGAAGAGGGGCCAAAATATGATTAAAAGAAAGCCCAATAGCTTGGGCCTTAAATAAATAAAAGAGAGAGAAAATTTTACCAATGAAAAATGGCCATTTTGCCTTAAAGTGGACCAATTGGAATTAAGCATTTGTCTTAACACATTATTAGCCAAATTGGGCAGCCATTTGGCCCAAAAACACATGAAAGAAGAAAGCAAAAACTCCCTCTTGAGAAGGAGGGTCGTCCAAGCCATAGGAGAAGGAAGAAATGTGGTGATTTTCAAGTTTTACGGTTTATTATCAAAGGTTTTGGTGGAATCCAAGGTCCTAAACTAAGGTAAGTTCATTTCTAATCCTAATTTCAGGTTTTAATGAGTAATTTGAGAGATTAAAATTAGGGTTCTTATGGTGGATTTGGGGAAAACTTAAGTAGTGATGATATTGATTAATTAAATAGAAGAATTAAGGTTTCTAAGGTTTAATAAGGTTAGATTAGGACTTAATTTGAAAAGAAATGGAAGGGTAGTGCATGTTCTAAATTTCTAGGGTTTATGGTTGAGGTTGTGTGGTGAAATTTTTGTAGGAAAGGGTGGAAATAAGGAGAAGGAAGAGCTTGAAAGAGAAGGGAAAGCAAAAGGAAATTAAAATACAAGGTTTGGTATTTTACCTTGGAAGAATTAATTTTTCTTTCATTTTATTTCCAAAAATTTATCTATGGAACTTTTGCTATGGATGCCTAAATGTGTTGTTTGAGTTTGAATTCAATTGTTGAGTGGTATTTTTGAATCCATGTAGTGATTGGGTTATTTAAATTCAAATGAAATCTAATGTTTTCAATGATTTTGGTAAAAGAGTTTATGAACTCCATTTAGTCCAAATTGATTTAAACAATCAAGTTATTTTAAAAGCAAAGTGTCTAAGTCTTTATCACATTATTAGGGAAGCTTTGAAATGGGTTTAGAACAAAAAAAATAAACAATTTTGCACCAAATGCAAGTGGGGGCCGAATTGGTGCCCTTTGGGAGCCAATTCTGGACCCAACTTTGGGCAGCCGGTTGAGGCAGCAAACGATGGAATGTTTCAACGAAATTTTACTTGCAATTAGTTAACATATGAAATAAGTTTCCTATAAAATTTCAGCCAAAAATAAGATCATTTACCTGGTCAAATACATGACTGAAATTGACTGAAATTTAGACGAAAACCAGATTTTACTATTCATATGGTCATGCCATTTGCGTTGCCGATTTTAAGCGCCGTGTTACTATCCTTTTGGTCATTTTTGTAAATTGTTCTAATATGATTTGAAGTGTGTGCAAATGACTGGGAATGGTGGTAAACACTTGGAAATGAAATGGCCTTTAGCCACAGAGTTAGTACACGGCGAAATGGCATGACTTGGTAAAAATGAAAAGGGATGTGCAAATCATTTGAAAATTTGTGGAAATCTTGGATTTGAATTTTAAACCCTTATGCTCTACTTGGTGGGTGAACTTAGTAGATAAGGGTATAGTGCACTATACTAACTTATGCAGTACTGCTTTATATTGTGAATGAATTGTTATGATCTGAACTCAATGGTGAGGACCATTGGGGCTAATTGTGAGGGCCATTGGTTATAACCAGGATGGTGAGGGCCATTCCTGTGATTTGATATCGGTGGTGAGGGCCATTCCTGTGATTTGATATCGGTGGTGAGGGCCACTTGTGTTACAGTGGTGAGGGCCACTGCCTTATCGATGTGGTCCTGCTTTTACCAGTAGAGCAAAAATTTACAAACTATGACACGACTATTTTATGGCATAAGTTGAATTGTGAATATTTTACAATTTAGTTGAAATCCTTTGAAAAACTTGAAATTCTTTTTCAAGAAGTACATATTTATTTCATTGAAGTGAGCTTTATATTTTATTGCTTATAGTATTTAACATTCATATATTTTATTGCCTTGCTTGTACAAATACTCTTTACTTTTATTTCCATTGGTAAAGTACCCACTGAGTGACATTGCTCAGCGAGTTAAGTTTTCCTTGACTCGTAGGTTAGGAGTAGTAGCTAACTCTTGGGAAGCGATGACCAGACCCACAGCATCTCAGGGTAGATCTCTTAGTTTCCATTTTGAGTTAATTATTTGTGACATGTATATATATATATAATTGAGAATTACTATGTTATACTGTACGTTAGTAGTATGTCATAATAATAAACCTCTACTTTATTTTGTACTAGAAGTGTGAATTCTTCTTGCAGGTTTGTAGTTGAGGTTATAAGGGGTATTCATTGGGAGTGTTTCGAGACTGATTGTGTTCGCATTGGTTTGTGTAAAAATATTTTCAAAAATCAGAAAAACCAGTTTTTTGACACTTGGGACCCAATTTCTAGGTGAACCTCTGGCCAAATTTTTGTAAAAACCAGAACTAAAATTTGACTAAGTAAAATTGGTAGCAACATTAGGTTAGTGTGGCGCCTCTACTCGGCTTACACACATAGGCTGGGAAGGGGTGTTACAATTATCAATTTATTTAGATTTTTAAATGTTGTAAGAGGTATGTTTTCACTTGGTGGGTACCTCATTTAGTTAAATATTATGTAATTTAAATTGCTTTTCTATTTTAGAACCAATGTAAAGGGCATGTTTCTACCTTTCGATGGGTGTCCTATTTAGGCATGTGATGTAAGGACATGTTTCCATCTTCGGATGGGTGTCCATTTATTTGTTTTGCTTGGACTTTGCTTTGATTTTAATATATTGATGCTTTCTATTAATTATTGTGTAATATGGATAATGTTGTTATATTTAAGAATTTTATAGTATTAAGACCTGTAAAGGAGGCCAGTTCCAATGAACCGGGCTTTGTGGGGGGTGCTGGGCCATTTCTCACCTTCCCCACACGTACCCAACTTTTCGAACCCATTAGGGGGTTGGGGATTCCTTAGGAATCGAGTCATCCACCCCTTTCTTTTTTCCCGGCCCGTCCGGGTGGCGACTCCATTTTCTCCGGACTTAGGCCCGTTTTCTCTAAGGCGCCGAGCCTAAACATTGCCAAAGTTGCAAGAACCATTCCACCGAGAGTGGGGGAAAAAATCCCTACTCACACTGGCGACTCCACTAGGGATAAGAGAAGTTGATTCCGTTGGTCTTTATAATATTCTATTCTTTCTTATAATGATATTTTCCATTACATCATATTAGATTGCATTGTGTGCGTGAGTTAGGATGCCCGTGTTACCCGTGTTGTGTTATGTAAGGGATACCATACTTTCACTCAAGGTATGGAGATTGAGCATGGCATAACCACTCATAGCCTCGTACCATTTGGTATATACTTGCTATGGGAACCTAAGCCTTTTTACCCAAAGACTAAAGCTCATGTAATTGGCCTAGTTACTTTCCTTAGGTTTTTACCCCAAGTGCATGTTGTTTGACTATGGTTAATTTATCTTGGCTTAAATCATGGCTTATTTGGTTTGCTCCTTTTCTAATATGACCTAAGTACATTGTAAGCTCAAATAAATTTTTCTTTAAAGTCCAAAAGACAAAAGCTATTTTCAAAACTTTTCAAGATGGTCTTTGGACATAAGACTTTTCTAAAAACAAATCAAAAATTCTTTGGCTCATGGCCCAAATACTAAGCCCAAAATCCATTTTTTCTAAGATCTTTTTACAATGGGCTTAGAAATAAAATTATTTTCACCCAACCTTTTCTTACATAGAGCTTGCAAAAATATTTAGGTCAATTAATAAATACCAAAAATCAATTGTGGGCCTAGTTTACACTAAGAATAAATTAATCATAGGCTTGTTTTTGGCATGAATCATTAGTTACCTTTTTCAAGTGAGAAGTTTATCTATGATGAACCTCTTAATTTAGTTTTAATCCAATATAGCATAAAAGCTACTTTAGCTGGTTGAATGGATTAAAACCTAATTAATGGGAATTATCATGGATGGATTTTCATTTTTGAAAATATAACTATTGGTTGAAACGTCCGAGGGAATTATTTGAAAACAAGATACCCCATGTTGGTATTTTGTTAACCATATACCTAGATGTTATAAGGTTGGAAGGAACGTCCTAATTATCTTTCTTCGTTGATTATTCGTGCATACATGCATACATGCATACATTTGCATCTCATATCATTGATCCTCTCTGGCTTACAGCCCTGGATTATGATAGTTCAAAAGCTTACAACAATCCGACCTACGTCAGAGATGAAGTATCTAGCAATGACTCAATCACTTGCTCACCAAAAACAATGGAGCCCGAACAAATTCAAAGGATGGTGGATGAGGCCCTCAATGCCAAGATGGAAGAAATAAAAGAGGCCCTAACTGAGACTATGAAGAACCAATTGACTGTAATCTTAGAGAATCATGCTGAGGCATCTGCTAGCACTAAGAAGCCAAGGGACAAAGGGAAGACTAAAGTTGGTGAAGTGGTTTTTAATGATGAAAAGGTGATCATTGATGATGATGATGATTGGGCTCAATAATACCAAGATGTTCAAGAGAAGAAGAAAGAACAGAAGATTATTGAGAAAGAAACTATTGAAAAGACCGAGACATCCGATGTTGAAAAGATGATTGCTGATTTAGAAAAGAAATTTGAG
This sequence comes from Garcia nutans, assembly GCA_947685225.1. Classification (NCBI taxonomy): domain Eukaryota; kingdom Viridiplantae; phylum Streptophyta; class Magnoliopsida; order Malpighiales; family Euphorbiaceae; genus Garcia; species Garcia nutans. The sequence goes on from CANTUV010000013.1 coordinate 37,321,173, forward strand.
AAGAAGCTGAAAATCGAAGAGATGTCTGAGATCAATAAACTATTTGAACAAGATGAAGAAGTCCCGTACAAGTTCAAGATGCCATCCTTTGCAAAGTACAATGGCACCGAAAATCCTCATCTCCATGTGAAGCAGTATATCACTGCCATGCAGTCTGCCTGAGCTACTAAGGCTCAAACCCTAAGATACTTTATGCTCTCATTGGACCCTGTTGTCCAAAACTGGTTCAATACCTTAGATGATGGAACATAAAAGAGTTGGGATCTACTTTACAAAGCCTTCATCCAACAGTATGGTTATAATGTTGAGTTAGAAGTTACCTTAATGGAAGTGGAGTCCATTAGGAAAAGGCCAAATGAGAATTTTGCAAATTATGTCAAGAGATGGAGAAACAAGGCTGCTTTACTCAAGAAGAGGCCTAATGAATCTGATCAAATAAGGATGATTGTGAGAGGGGTGTTGCCTAGTCTTCGTGAGAGGATGTCTTATACACTCATCCGCGATTTCAAAGACCTTCTCCAAGTTGGTTTGCAAATTGAAGAATGGGAGAGGGAGAAGAACCATTTTTCAAGAAAAAGGAATGAGAAAGGGAACTATCAATCTGGTAGCCAAAGCATGCAGAAGGCCATCGGTGTTAATGCTACTAACCAAGGAACGCAGAGACAATTTTCAGAATTGGGAAAACCGATGTCTTGGGTTCTCAATAAGCTTCAAAGAAAGGGATTGCTATAACCTTTAAATCCTCATCCTTTACCTAACCCTCTCCCACCTAATTTTGACACCAAAGCATTTTGTAAATTTCACCAAATGCAAGGGCATGACTGTAAACCCTTAATTTTTGACCCAATCTGGTTCAATATGTTTTATTTAGTCCATAATGATTTTTGTTGCCTAATTGGTCCAAAATAATTTTAATTAAATAGTTTTTACTTTATTATATAATTTTTATTAATAAAAAATAAAAATAAACAAATCAAAATCAAAAAATAAAAATAAAAATAGCAGCGCGGGCCCGTGGGCATTTCGCCCGCAGGAATTTCCTGCTGGCGAAATAGTTTTTCTATTTCACTCGTAGGATTTTACTGCGAGTGAAATAGATTTTCTATTTCGCCCGTAGGAAAATCCTGTGGGTGAAATGGTCGCCAGCAGGAATTTTCTGCAGGCGACGCCCGTAGCCCTCCCCTGCCGCAGTTTCCTGCGGCAAAATTTTTTTGCCAGCGCATTTTTTCCTACGGTAATTTTTTTCGGCAGCGCAATTTTTCCGATGTAAATTTTTCGAAACCTAATTCAAATAGGTTTCGGTTTTTTTTTTAATATTACTTGCCTTAACTAATTAGGAATAAACTACATCAAACCACTATAAATAAGGACCAAAGGCAATTAAATTGGGGGAGGCCGAAATCCAACAGTAGCTTGGAAAATTTGAAACCAAATCAAGGGAGGAAAAGAAGCAATTCAATTTTTTTTTTCTGGAATAGCAGGGACACGATTTAAGCAACACAAAGGCAGCAATTGTCTTTGTTCTTGTTCATCCAAGAATTATTTTTGGAGAATCAACAAAAGAAGGTATGTTAAATTCTTTTTGTTTTATTTTTTCACAGCAAAAACTTTAGAACTTTAATTTAGTTTTTCCAAAGTTAAAAACACTAATACGTTACTTTATTTTCCAAAAAGACTTAAAATTGTTATTTTTACCTCTTCAAAATCTTTAAAACTTAAGTAAACATATTTTTCAACAAAAACAAAATTTGATTCTTTTTTCTTCAAAAGTTTAAACTAGGTTCTATTTCTTCCAAAAAACCATAAAAAACATCTTTTCTATTTATAAAAACTTCAATCCATTTGTTTAAATTCATAAAACCTCATGAAATCATCAAATTGTCTTTCTAAATCCTAATTCAAATTCATCACCCGAGACTCTAATTCTAAAACACTAAAACTCTAATTCAACTTTTAAACCTAAAATAGTAAACCCTAACCCTTTAAAACTTTAAACCCTAATTTTTCTAAGCTCTAATCCTTTAAAACATTAAAAACCATAAAAACACAAATACTTAAATTTACACAGTAGCTTGAAATCATCATTTAAAACCATGAATCAAAAGCATTTTAAAGTATCTAAAACCCTAGTTTCATGATTTCATCATTCAAATATTAATTTAGTTAATCAAAGAGTCTTACCAATCTTTTAAAACATAAAACCCTAATCTATTTTAATTCCATAAAAAGTCAGAGTAGCTATAATTGGACTTTTATTTGCTTTATTTAATTCTATACTTGATTATGCTTTGATTTATCTCGTATGCTTTAATTTATTTAATTTCAATACTTGATTTATTTAATTTATCATGGATGGATGTTTATTTTATATTTTGATTAATAGCTTTGATGAATGATTTATTTATGATGAATGATTATTTACTTTTATCAATTAATTTAGATTTCCAAAACATGTAAGAGGTATGTTTCCACTTGGTGGGTACCTCGTTAGTTAAATATCATGTAATTTAATTTCCTTTTCTATTTTAGAACCAATGTAAAGGGCATGTTTCTACCTTTCGGTGGGTGTCCTATTTAGGCATGTGATGTAAGGACATGTTTCCATCCTTGGATGGGTGTCCATTTATTTGTTTTGTTTGGACATTGCTTTGATTTTAATATAATGATGCTTTCTTTTAATTATTGTGTGTAATATGGATAATGTTGTTATATTTAAAAATTTTATAATATTAAGACCTGTAACGGAGGCCGGTTCCAATGAAACGGGCATTATGGGGGGTGCTGGGCCATTTCTCACCTTCCCCACATGTACCCAACTTTCTGAACCCATTAGGTGGTTAGGGATTCCTTAGGAATCGAGTCATCCACCCCTTTCTTTTTCCCAGCCCGTCCGGGTGGCGACTCCATTTTCTCCGGACTTAGGCCCGTTTTCTCTAAGGCCCCGAGCCTAAACAGTGCCGAAGTACCAAGAACCATTCCACCGGGACTGGGGGTAAAAATCCTCACTCACAGTGGCGACTCCACTGGGGATAAGAGAAGTTGATTCCGTTGGTCTTTATATTATTCTATTCTTTCTTATAATGATATTATCCATTGCATCATCTTAGATTGCATCGTGTGCGTGAGTTAGGACGCCCGTGTTACCCGTGTTATGTTATATAAGGGATACCATACTTTCACTCAAGGTATGGAGATCGAGCATGGCATAACCACTCATAGCCTCTTTGTAACATCCCCATGCTCTATATAAGTACTATACATATACTTAGTATACATACAATACGTATATAGAATATAAGAATGTCACTTTTAGTTTTAAATTTCAGAACCTTTAATCAAGTTCTAACAATATTACATTAATTTAAATAACATTAACAAAATCATTATATGTTCAATGATTTTAATCTTATTTACCAAAACTTCATTATTACATATGAATATAATAGTATGAATAATACATCACAATTAAATCATACATGTATGCATCACCTTCTAGTTGGTCTCGAAACACTCTTACCCTTCTCGTGGCATAACAGCTTAACTTCCGAATCAACCGCATAATCACCTGCGCGATCACACAACCGCGCTAAGCCCGAGAGCTTAGTAATACAAATCATTCATATAAACATACATTTCATAAAATCATATTTATATATTAACTTTACATATCATTATTTTATTATCATGTTTTCCCATTGTGAATACACTTTTTATATATACTTTTACTAATGTTTTATTCATAATTATATACACATACACTTCATTTCAATAATTCACAATTCAATGACTACCCAAAACCTTCATGAAGCAATATTCATCATTTCCACATCCATATACATTTTACACATCATGTTATAATTTTATAAGCTCATCATTCAACATAGCTTCTTAAGCTATATTCACTTTCAATAATTTGCTTATATATATTGTATACATCTCATTCCATGATTATCATCATATATTTCAATCCATGGTTATCACCATATATCACATAACATTATATTTCATTCCATAGTTCACATTAAAACAAAGACAACATATATCTCATTATTCATTTACTCCATTATTCAATAATCCATATATATACAAACACAAGCATGGGCCCAAAACACTAATATGCCATTCCACTTTCAAAGTTAATGTTTTGGTTCAATTTTCACATTTATCATTATCCCAACTAGGCTTCAAGGATTAAGGTTCAACCAAGCTTCAAGGGGAGCAAAGCATGCTAAGCATCAACCCAACTTGGCTTCAAGAACCAATCCAACCTAGCTTCAAGGGTTGTAACATCTCAATTAGGCTTCAAGGATTAGACCCAACCAAGCTTCAAGGGGAGTAAAACATGTTAAACTTCAACCCAACTTGGCTTCAAGGATCAAATCCAACCTAACTTCAAGAGATTGTTACTATCATTAGGCATGCCACCAATAACAAAACTCTGAAAATGAATAACATATTAGACACACACAATTCATTTATTATTTCATTCTCAATTCCATTTCCAATTCTCATCATATTATAGGCAAACATGCCCCATTTATCTCAATTGAACCATCATAGCCAATCACAATGGCTTCACATTTCATTTCACAGTATAACACTTCATTATTCAAGTATATATATATATATATCATCAATGATATTGAACATCAATTAAACAAACATATCATATAAACATGCTTCAATCATATCATTTACATCATTATAGCTTATAACATTAATTTCACACATCTCCTTATATCTCAATTGTATTACAATTTATAATAAATTATATTGCACATACCTTTTAATGATCCTCATATCTTTCACTTGCCATATTTCCTCATATCAGCATCTTTTTCACATTTCATATTTCATTAATAATATATATATGTATACATAGCAATTCACATTATTCATAAGCATCAACAATATAATAGATTACTTAACACATTTATAGCTAAATGTGTTAAGATCTAAGAGTATATAAACATACTCAATCAAATAGGGTTTGTACTTACCTTATGTACCACTTACACCAAACTACACACTTCCTTTTTCAATTACTCTTCACCACTTGAATTAGAGCCATCCATTTTCTTCACAACCTATTCCATTCAAATAATAAAATATATGAATCTCAATACAATTATTCTTAGATTAATCACATACTAGACCTTTAGATCACAAATTACAAACCGACTTCTCTCTCTAGGGCCCCACGGCCGTGGCCTACAATCCCCCCACGGGCGTGGCTTAACAACCAATTCTGCCCAAATGCTCTAAAATGGCCACGGTCGTGGCCTTCCAATCCCCACGGCCGTGGCATATAAAGTGAATCTGTTTCTTGTGTTCAACACCTCCACGGCCATGGCATCCAATGGCCACGGTCGTGGCAGCCAATGGCCACGGGCGTGGCACCCAAAATACCTCTGTTTCCGGACCAAACACATGTATTCTATGTTTTAAACTCCATTAAACACAAACATACATCAATCATACATCAATTATTCAATTCTCAAACTAATACATATTAAATCCTTACCCACCAATTTCACTAATCCTTCATCATCTTCACAAAAAACCATTTAAATCTATATATATCTTTCAATCTTTCACTATCATCATCTTAACATATTAACTACCTCAAATCTCAACAATTCATCATCATCCTCATAACTACCCACATCAAATTCAAACTCAAACCATAGAAATCAATGTAAAGGAATGAATACTTACTTGGTTATTTGCCAAATCTTGAATAAAAATCTTCAATCCTCTCTCTCTCTCTCTCTCTCTCTCTCTCTCTCTCTCTCTCGACCCCAAAGAAGAAGAAGTAGAAGAAGAAAGAAATTCTTGCTTCTTCCGTTCTTATCTTATATATATATAAATAATAATAATAATAATAATAATAACAATAACAATAATAATAATAATAATAATAATAATAATAATACTAATACTTTAAATCTCCACCACATATTCTTTCTTTGACTTTCTTCTTCTCTTTTCTTTTTGTCCTTATTATCATTATTATTATTACTTAATTATACAAATATATATACAATTCACTTTCCCTACACCATTTTTATATCCCATGTATATATATGATGTATATGTATATGTCTTATATATATTATCTTTATATTTCCCATATACACATATACATTAAATCCAAATACAACAACAATAACTCCAAAACTCTTAGGGTCTATTTCGGGATATTACACTCTTACCGTTCGGGGTATACCTGCTATGGGAACCTAAGCCTTTTTACCCAAAGACTAAAGCTCATTTAATTGGCCTAGTTACTTTCCTTAGGTTTTACCCCAAATGCATGTTATTTGACTATGGTTAACTTATCTTGGCTTAAATCATGGCTTATTTGGTTTGTTCTTTTTCTAATATGACCTAAGTATATTGTAAGCTCAAAATAAATTTTTCTTTAAAGTCAAAAATACCAAACTATTTTCAAAAATTTTCAAGATGGTCTTTGGATATAAGACTTTTCTAAAACAAATCAAAAATTCTTTGGCCCATGGCCCAAATACTAAGCCCAAAATCCATTTTTCTAAAATCTTGTACAATGGGCTTAGAAACAAAATTATTTTCACCCAACCTTTTCTTACAAAGAACTTGCAAAAATATTTAGGTCAATTAAGAAATACCAAAAATCTATTGTGAGCCGAGTTTCTACTAAGAACAAATTAACCATGGGCTTGTTTTTGGCATGAATCATTAGTTGCCTTTTTCAAGTGAGAAATCTATCTATGATAAACCTCTTAATTTAGTTTTAATCCAATATAGCATAAAAGCTACTTTAGTTGGTTGGATGGATTAAAAACTAATTAATGGGAATTATCATGAATGGATTTCCATTTTCAAAAATATAACTATTGGTTGAAGCGTCCGAGGGAATTATTCAAAAACAAGATACGCCATGATAGTATTTTGTAAACATATACCTAGGAAAAGAGACTCACCATTCGTGTGTGGATGTTATAAGGTTGGAAGGAACGTCCTATTTATCCTTATTTGTTGATTGTTTGTGCATAAATGCATACATGCATACATTTGCATCTCATATCATTGATCCTCTCTGGCTCACAGCCTTGGATTACGATAGTTCAAAAGCTTACAACAATCCGACCTACGCCAGAGACGAAGTATCTAGCAATGACTCAATCACTTGCTCACCAAAAACAATGGAGCCCGAACAAATTCAAAGGATGGTGGATAAGGCCCTCAATGCCAAGATGGAAGAAATCAAAGAGGCCCTAGCTGAGACCATGAAGAACCAATTGACTGCAATCTTAGAGAACCATGCCGAGGCGTCTGCTAGCACTAAGAAACCAAAGGACAAAGGGAAGACCAAAGTTAGTGAAGTGGTTTTTGATGATGAAAAGGTGATCATTGATGATGATGATGATTGGGCTCAATACTACCAAGATGTTCAAGAGAAGAAGAAAGAACCGAAGGTTGCTGAGAAAGCAACTATTGAAAAGACCGAGACTTCTGATATTGAAAAGATGATTGCTGATTTAGAAAAGAAATTTGAGAAGAAACTGAAAATTGAAGAGATGTCCGAGATCGACAAATTATTTGAACAAGATGATAAGGTCCCTTATAAGTTCAAGATGCCTTCCTTTGCTAAATACAAAGGCACCAAAAAACATCATCTACATGTGAAGCAGCATATCACTGCCATGCAATCTGCCCGAGCTACTAAGGCTCAAACTCTAAGGTACTTCATGCTCTTATTGGATCCTGTTGTCCAAAATTGGTTCAATACCTTAGATGATGGAACACAAAAGAGTTGGGATATGCTTTACAAGGCCTTCATCCAACAATATGGATATAATGTCAAGATGGAAGTTACCTTAATGGAAGTGGAGTCCATTAGACAAAGGCCAAATAAGAATTTTGTGGACTATGTGAAGAGATGGAGAAACAAGGCTGCTTTACTCAAGAAAAGGCCCGATGAATCAGATCAAATAAGGATGATCGTGAGAGGTGTCCTGTCCAATCTCCGTGAAAGGATGTCTCACACCCTTATAAGGGACTTCAAAGACCTTCTCCAAGCTGGTTTGCAAATTGAAGAATGGGAAAGAGAGAAGAATCGCTTTTCAATAAAAAGGAATGAGAAAGGGAACTACCAGTAGGGCAATCAAAGCACGCAAAAAGAAGTTGATGTTAATATAATCGGTCAAGGAAATAAAAGAAAATTTTCAGATATGGGGAAGCCTCTATCTTGGGTTTTTAGCAAGTTGCAAAAGAAAGGGTTGTTACAACCGTTAGCTCCTCGACCTTTACATAATCCATTGCCACCAAACTTCAATGCCGAGGCCTTCTGTCAATTTCATCAAATGCGAGGACATGATACAGATAAATGTGCTCATCTAAGGCATGAGATCCAAGATTTGATTGATAGTGGCAAGCTACCCGAGCCAGATAAGCCCAATACCAAGAACAACCCTTTGCCTAAATTTGGAAGAGTGCCACCACCGGCAACCTTTATGGTGGGAAAAAGGATTGGAAGAAGATTTTGTTTTATCCTCTTTTCAAGATGGGGATATGGAAGATATGAAAGGAAAAGAAGCCTAACTCAATGAACTTTCCTTAGCTTGAATATTTCTTTTCAATTTTACTTTCCTTAATTGGAACTATCGTGTTTTTTTGAATAAATTACTTTCATCAAAATTTTTGTTGGTCTTGGTACGTTTTGGTGCTCAACCAATGCGGAATCTTGCTTGATAACTCATGAATTAATATATTTATGCATCATGACTCGAATGACTTTACTAGATGAGGGAATTGCTCTATAGCATTGAGTTGTGTATGCTTACTTAGAGAGGGCTCCTGCATAATTACCTTTGTCTAGGTCCTAGTTAGTCTTAGAACATGCTTTGACAAACTTTCGAGGCGAAATTGAACTCTGCTTATTTAAGAGAGAAATGATCTAGGCATTGTTTGGTTAGCCAACAACTAGTATCCACCCAATTAAATATCAATACCTAGTTGTCCCTTTAAGCCTTCATAAAATTTTAGCTTTCTTTTCATTGGTTTACAAGCCCTAATAACCTACCCTGAGCTGTTGTGATACTTTTGACAAATCTTATGATCACTAAGGTGAAGAGGCAAGAAGACAACAAAAGGCTTCCATTTGGTTTATGAGGACGGTTTGACTTGAATTGGTCCAACCCAACCAAAGATTCAATCAAAATCAAAGGAAAAGGAGAAAGACCATTCAGTTCTTGAAAGTTCTATACTTGACAGTCCTACAAGGAAGAAGGACAAAATGATAAAATGCTCAAAGAAAGGGAAGAGTAAGGAAAATAAAGAGAAAGAAAAGGGAAGAGTAAGAGAAATAAAGAAAAGGGAGAAGAAGAAAAGAAATGAATTTGGGTATCAAACTTTTTGCACAGGTAAAGACTATCCTAATCAAGATCCAGATTAATGCCAAGAAGAGAGAAAGAATTTCGAGTCTAGCAAGATTGCCTCCAAGCTGCCTAAAATTCAAACAAGAAAGTGAGGCTTTGTCCATTGTGTAACATCAGCTCCAATCTTAAAATGGCCTTCACTTAAACTCGTGTCCCTTATAGACCCCATTTCAAGCCTATCAAAGACCTGTTGATCTTTGTTGGTAGGTAGAGTCTATTAGTGGAGATAGTTTGGATAAGCATGCATATGAGATAGATAATATTTAAACTCAAATGAGACCTTTGGCCAAGTAATGTGTATGTGCCTATCTGAAGTGCAACAATTCTTGCTTAAATAGAATTGATTCCCGAGTTTAGTACGATAACTAGGGTTGAGATGTTATAGATATGTTAATTTGGAAAAATCAAGTCCTGAGGTACATTGACATTAATTTGGCAAAGCCAACATTTGTTTTCGAAATAAAAATTCAAAATTCAAAAAAAAAATGTTTTGTCATACAAAGCCTTCGAGCTAAGGGAAGTCTATTGAAATGATTATTGGCAAGGTCATGAAGAAGCTATTGGCCGACATGCTGAAAAATAGTTTGAAAAGGATGTATCCCTGACTCTGCTACTTAGGGTCTCCACCACTCGTGTTTTCATCATCTTGAAGATAAAAGCCACAAATGCAATGCTTTCGATCATTCCAATGCAATACTTGAACAAGGGTCAAAAGGGAACCGATGAGAACACATCTGCTAATCACCTCGGTCTGTGAGTCGATAGAACGACTGTAAGTATTATTCATGCATACATGAGCATATCACATCGCACTTTCTTGTCTTGTGTTGTCTATTCCTTTTCAAAATGAACAGCAAGCAATCAAAAGAAGATATCAAATCAGGGGGGAATAGAAAGCCCATTGCTTGAGAAAGCTCTAGTAATCTTGCAAAGAGAAGAAATACGTGCTTGTGTGAAGAACTAGATGGCAAAAACATCAATCAAAGTTTGCATGGATAAAATCTTTAGTTTGAGCCTACACAGGGGGCAAAGTTTCTCCTTTTCAATTTTTTTTTCAGTTTATATACCAAATATTTTTAAACCCACTTACAAATATTTTGCCACACAAGGGGGTAAGGAGAGAGTATAAGGTCCAATTAAAAATAGCTGAATTTTTGCAAAAAGGAAGAACAAAAGAATGGAACATTAGAACTCTCAAAAGAATGAAGAAGTAAAAGACAAAAAACCAATCTAGCTAAAAGAGCAGAAGCCAGGGTAAAGACCCGACCTCCAATGGATAAAGACCCATGTTTCAAGGGTAAAGACCCAAACTCAAAGGATGAAGATCCATTTGCAAGGGTGAAAACCCGATCTTAAAGGATGAAGATCCATTTTTCAAGGGTAAAGACCCGATCTCCAGGGATGAAGATTCATTTTCAAGAATGAAGACCTGATCTCCAAGGATGAAGATCCATTTTTAAGGATGAAGACCTGATCTCAAAGGATGAAGATCCATTTTGAGGGTGAAAAACCATAATGCATAGAAAACTGGAGCAGTTAGATTTCTCAAATGATAAAAGGTCAATCAAACTCAAGCTCGGGTCCAAGCACCCATTCTCGGGTCCAAGTACCCAAATCAATTCAATCTCGGGTCCAAGTATCCAATCTTGGGTCCAAGCACCCATTCTCAGGTCCAAGTACCCAAATTAAATCTAAACTTGGGTCCAAGTGCCCAATCTCGGGTCCAAGTACCCAATCTCGGGTCCAAGTACCCAAATCAAATCAATTTAGGATCGAGTGTCCAAATCCAGTTAGGATCGAGTATCCAAAGCCATTTAGGATCGAGTATCCAAAGCCATTTTAGGATCGAGTATCCAAATCCAATTTAGGATCGAGTATCCCAATCCAGTTAAGATCGAGTATCCCAAACCAGTTTAGGATCGAGTATCCAAAGCCAATTTAGGATCGAGTATCCAAATCCAGTTAGGATCGAGTATCCGAATCCAGTTAGGATCGAGTATCCCAATCCAGTTAGGATTGAGTATCCCAATCCAATTTAGGATCGAGTATCCAAAGCCGATTTAGGATCGAGTATCCAAATCAAGTTTAGGATCGAGTATCCAAACCCAATTTAGGATAGAGTATCCCAATCCAGTTAGGATCAAGCATCCAAAGCCAATTTAGGATAGAGTATCCCAATCCAATTTAGGATCGAGTATCCAAATCTCTCGGGTCCAGAACCCAAATTACCCTTAGGTCCAGAACCTATAATCTCTTCTAAGTCCAGAACTTAGCTCGGGTCCAGAACCTAAATTTTCCTTAGGTCCAGAACCTAGAATCATTCTTGAGTCCAGAACTCGAACCGGGTCCAGAACCCAAATTTTTCTTAGGTCCAGAACTTAGAATCATCCTTGAGTCCAGAACTCGAACATAGTCTAGAACCCAAATTTTCCTTAGGTCGAGAACCTAGAATTTATCCTTGAGTCCAGAACTCAAACCGGGTCCAGAACCCAAAACCTCAACCATCTCAAAAATTAAGTCTTATTGCTTTTCACTCTCTTTCACTAAAGTTTTAGATTTTTCAAGCATGGGGCAAACTGTAGACCTTTAATTTTTGACCCAATCCGGTTCAATATGTTTTATTTAGTCCATAATGATTTTTGTTTTCTAATTGGTCCAAAATAATTTTAATTAAATAGTTTTTTCTTTATTATCTAATTTTTATTAATAAAAAATAAAAATAAAAATAAAAATCAGAGTCAGAAAAATCGGTGACAAAAAAATTGTCGCGCGGGCCCATGGGCATTTTGCCAGCAGGAAATTCCTGCGGGAGAAATAGCTTTTCTATTTTGCTCGCAGGATTTTCCTGCGGGACTATTTCGCTCGTAGGAAAATCCTGCGGGCAAAATGGTGGCCCGCTTTTGCCCGCAGCCCGCCCCTGCCGTAGTTTCCTGGGACAGAATTTTTTTGCCAGTGCATTTTTTCCTATGGCAATTTTTTTCGGCAGCGCAATTTTTTCGACGCAAATTTTTTAAAACCTAATTCAATTAGGTTTCGGTTTCTTTTTTTATTAATATTACTTGCCTTACCTAATTAGGAATAAACTACATCAAACCACTATAAATAAGGACCAAAGGCAATTAAATTGGGGGAGGCCGAAATCCAACAGTAGCTTGTAAAATTTGAAACCAAATCAAGGGAGGAAAAGGAGCAATTCAATTTCTTTTTTTTCTGGAATAGCAGGGACACGATTTAAGCAACACAAAGGCAGCAATTGTCTTTGTTCTTGTTCATCTAAGAATTATTTTTAGAGAATCAACAAAAGAAGGTATGTTAAATTCTTTTTGTTTTATTTTTTCACAGTAGTATCAACTATGAAATTTTGTTTTTTAAATCAAAAACCTTAAAACTTTTATTTAGTTTTTCCAAAGTTAAAAACACTAATACGTTACTTTATTTTCCAAAAAGACTTAAAATTGTTATTTTTACCTCTTCAAAATCTTAAAACCTTAAATAAACATATTTTTCAACAAAAACAAAATTTGATTCTTTTTTCTTCAAAAGTAGGTTCTGTTTCTTCCAAAAAAATAATAAAAAAAACATCTTTTCTATTTATAAAAACTTCAATCCGTTTGTTTAAATTCATAAAACCTCATGAAATCATCAAATTGTCTTTCTAAATCCTAATTGAAATTCATCACCCGAGACCCTAATTCTAAAACACTAAAACCCTAATTCAACTTTTAAACCTAAAATAGTAAACCCTAACCCTTTAAAACTTTAAACCCTAATTTTTCTAAACTCTAATCCTTCAAAACATTAAAAACCATAAAAACAGAAATACTTTAAATTTACACAGTAGTTTGAAATCATCATTTAAAACCATGAATCAAAACTATTTTAAAGTGTCTAAAACCCTAGTTTCATGATTTCATCATTCAAATATTAATTTAGTTAATCAAAGAGTCTTACCAATCTTTTAAAACATAAAACCCTAATCTATTTTAATTCTATAAAAAGTCAGAGTAGCTATAATTGGATTTTTATTTGCTTTATTTAATTTTATACTTGATAATGCTTTGATTTATCTCTTATGCTTTAATTTATTTAATTTCAATACTTGATTTATTTAATTTATCATGGATGGATGTTTATTTTATATTTTGATTAATAGCTTTGATGAATGATTTATTTATGATGAATGATTATTTACTTTTATCAATTAATTTAGATTTCCAAAACATGTAAGAGGTATGTTTCCACTTGGTGGGTACCTCATTAGTTAAATATCATATAATTTAATTTTCTTTTCTATTTTAGAACCAATGTAAAGGGCATGTTTCTACCTTTTGGTGGGTGTCCTATTTAGGCATGTGATGTAAGGACATGTTTCCATCCTTGGATTGGTGTCCATTTAATTGTTTTGTTTGGACATTGCTTTGATTTTAATATAATGATGCTTTCTTTTAATTATTGTGTGTAATATGGATAATGTTATTATATTTAAGAATTTTATAATATTAAGACCTGTAAAGGAGGCCGGTTCTAATGAACCGGGCATTGTGGGGGTACTAGGCCATTTCTCACCTTCCCCGTACGTACCTAACTTTCCAAACCCATTAGGGGGTTGGGGATTCCTTAGGAATTGAGTCATCCACCCCTTTCTTTTTCCCGACCCATCTGGGTGGCGACTCCATTTTCTCCGGACTTAGGTCCGTGTTCTCTAAGGCCCCGAGCCTAAACAGTGCCGAAGTCGCAAGAACCATTCCATCGGGAGTGGGGGAAAAAATCCCCTCTCACAATGACATGGAAAGATGTGTGAGGTTGAGACATGAGATCCAAAATCTAATTGATAATGGGAAGCTACCCGAGCCTAATAAGCCAAACACTAAAGACAACCCATTACCAAAATTCAATAGGGTACCACCACTGGCAACCTTCATTATTGGAGGAGGTTTGCATGAGGACTTTGTCATGTCTTCTTTTCAAGATGTGGATGGAGAAGCAACCAAAGAGGAAGAGGTATTTGGTGAAATTAAACAAGTTATGATGGGTGGAGAAGTAACAATTTGTGTTGTCAACGAGTTTTGGGATTCGAGTGATAGTGATGATGATATTGTATCCAAGAAGGAGAAGTGGAATTGGTCCGAGCCTGAAGAAGACGAGGTGATGAACACTAGATCTGGTAAGCCTTATGCAAGGCCATCACCTAAGTAGGTAGAAACTAGTAAGGGTAAGGAAGTTGAAGTAGAAGAAGATGATGTTGTGCTCAAGCAATTGAAAAGAACCCAAGCAAGTGTTAGCATATGGGACTTATTAGCTACTTCTAAAAAGCACCGAGAAACTATGGCCAAAGCCTTGGCTAGCATGCCAATCTCTACCTCCACCACACCGGAGGAGCTGATCAACTTCATAAAAATTGGAGGGGTAATGAAATGTGAAGAGGTTCAAGAGAAGAGCGAAGTTAATATGGGAGCGGTTTCTTTTTCATATGCGGACTTACCGGAGGAGGGGAGAGACCACATCCACCCTCTCATTATCAAAATAGAAGTCAAGGGGAAGAGGACTCCTTGTGTGATGGTCGATGATGGGTCCGCCACTAATGTTTGTCCACTTAAGATATTGCCAAAGCTAGCCATGTCAACAAGAGATCTAAACCCGACTGAGGTAACGATTCATGCTTATGACAACACTAAGAGGCATGCCAAATGGACTTTCAAAGCGGCTATCAAGGTTGGTCCAATTGAATCTATTGTTGAGTTTGTTGTTTTAGACACACCGGTTACCTTCCCTTGCTCTTGGGGCGGCCATGGTTTCATCCTCTTGGTGGAGTTCCTTCCACTCTTCATCAAAAGATCAAGTTTCCCAACGGAGATATGATGTAGGGATGTGATGGATTGGTTATCCAAGCATGGGGCTATGGTAGACTGTTAGAAGAAATGTGTTACTTTGAGAACACGTGATAGTAGGGATGTGATGGTATCTGGTGAGCAAAGGGATCTTTCATCTATGTTTGTTTCAGCTGTTTCAGCTGGGAGGATGATTCAAAAGGGATGTGAGGCTTATCTTGCTCATGTTGTAGATACTAGAGTAGTGGGATCCCTGCTTGAAAGTATACTCACAGTTGCCAAGTTTCTAGATGTTTTTCTTGATGAGTTGCCAGGGGTACCTTCTGAGAGAGAAGTGGAGTTTGGTATCGATTTGTTGCCTGGTACCACTCCTATATCTATATCCCCGTGGGAGTGCCTTTGTTATTTGTGAAGAAGAAGGATGGCACCACGAGATTGTGTATTATTATAGGAAGTTGAATAAGGTGACCATCAAGAACAAGTATCCTTTACCTCAGATAGATGATCTCTTTGATCAGTTAAAGGGAGTAGCAGTATTCTCTAAGATTGATCTGAGATCAGGGTACCATCAGTTGAGAGTCAGAGATGTGGATGTACTCAAGACAGCTTTTCGTATGAGGTATGGGCATTATGAGTTTCCGGTGATGCCCTTTGGATTGACGAATGCACCAGTAGCTTTATGTATTTGATGAAAAGGGTATTCAGACCATATTTAGATTAGTTTGTGGTGGTCTTCATTGATGATATCTTGTTGTATTCAAGTAATGAGGAGGATCATGATAGGCATTTGCAGATCGTATTGTAGACTCTGAAAGAGAAGCAGTTGTATGCTAAGCTGTCTAAGTGTGAGTTCTGGCTTGATCAGGTAGCTTTTCTTGGTCATGTGGTTTCAATAGAGGGTATTAGAGTTGATCCAAGTAAAATAGAGGCCATCTTGAATTAGAGTCCACCGAAGACTGTGACAGAAGTTAGAGTTTTTTGGGATTGGTAGGCTATTATTGTCAATTTGTAAAGGGTTTTTCTATAATAGCTACACCACTCACCAGATTACTTCGGACAGTAGTTAAATTTGTGTGGACTGATCGGTGTCAGGCAAGTTTTGACCAGCTGAGGGAGATGTTGACTCAGGCTCCTGTCCTTACCCTGTCTGTGGAAGGTAAACCATATGTGATATACAGTGACGCTTCATACAGTGGTTTAGGTTGTGTTCTGATGCAGGAGGGTAGAGTCATTGCTTATGCCTCTCGACAGTTGAAACCGCATGAGCTGAATTATCCGACGCATGATTTGAAATTAGCAGCAATAGTTTTTACCTTGAAGATTTGGCGGCATTACTTGTATGGGGAAAAGTGTTTCATTTTTACGGATCACAAGAGTTTGAAATACCTGGGTGTTTAGAGAGAGCTGAATCTTCGGCAAAGACGGTGGTTAGAGTTGATTAAAGACTACGACTGTTTGATTGATTATCATCCTGGTAAGGCAAATGTTGTTGCTGATGCCTTGAGTCAAAAATCTTTGGCAGGTTTGACTACTTATTCGCTCTCGTTGCTTATTGAGTTGAGAGCATTGCACACTAGATTTGAATCTTCTGATGATGGTGCTTTGATGGCTCAGTTATAGTTAAGGCCAATCTTGTTGGATCATATTAGGGAGGCTCAGTTAGCATATGACAGAATTTAAAAAATTGTGTTGGTTTGTCAGAAGGGGGAGAGTCAAGACTTTTATGTGAGGGATGATGCAGTCTATAATACAGAGATAGATTGTGTATTCCTGATGATGCAGAATTAAAAAGAATGATATTAGAGGAAGCACATCAGTCACTTTTTGCTATGCACCCTAGGAGTACCAAGATGTATCAGGACTTGAAGCGACATTATTGGTGGTCAGGTATGAAGAGGGACATAACAGAGATTTTATCTAGATGTCTCACTTGCCAGAAAGCGAAGGCTGAGCACCAAGTTCCTTTAGGGTTGCTCCAACCTTTATCAGTGCCAAAGTGGAAATGGGAGTGAGTGACAATGGATTTTGTGACTGGACTACCTTTGACCCAGAAGAAGCATGATGCAATCTGGGTGATAGTTGATCGGATGATGAAGACAGCTCATTTTCTTCCAGTTCGGATGGATTTTTCTCTTGAGAGGTTGGTTGAGTTGTATATCAACGAGATAGTTAGGTTGCATGGAGTCCCAGTTTCTTTGATGTCAGATCGAGATCCCCGGTTTACTTCGAGGTTTTAGAAGAGTTTGCATAATGCTTTAGGTTCTCAATTGCATTTTAGTACTGCTTTCCATCCTCAGATAGATGGACAGTCAGAGAGAGTGATACAGATTCTGGAGAATATGTTGAGGAGATGTATCATTGATTTTACCGGGAATTATGACAGATTTTTGCCATTAATTGAGTTTACTTATAACAATAGTCATCAGTTGAGTATTGGGATGACTCCTTATGAGGCTTTGTATGGCAGGAGATGCAGGACACCTTTGTGTTGGGATGAAGATGGAGAAGGTAAACTGGTTGGTCCCAATTTGATTAAGGAAACCGAGGAGAAAGTGAAGATGATTCAGGGTCGTTTGAAAGCAGATTCAAACCGACAGAAATCATATTCAGATTTAAAGAGAAGAGACACAGAGTTTAGTGTGGGAGATAATGTGTTTCTGAAGGTGTCTCCATGGAAGAAGATTTTGAGATTTGGCCGTAAAGGAAAGTTGAGTCCTCGTTTCATAGGACCATATGAGGTGTTGGAGAGAGTTGGTCCAGTGGCTTATAGACTAGCTTTGCTGCCTGAGTTGGATCGAATACATAATGTTTTCCATGTATCAATGCTTCGGAGATACAGGTCTGACCCATCTCATATCTTGTTAGTGGAGTCCATTGAGGTGAGTACAGATCTGACTTACGAGGAAGAACCAGTGGCGATTTTGGCACGAGAGGTTAAAGAATTGAGGAATAAGAAGTTGCCACTTGTGAAAGTCCTTTGGAGGAATCATGCCACTGAGGAGGCGATGTGGGAAAGTGAGCAGGCGATGCAGACTCAGTTTCCCCATTTGTTCTAGACTTGAGGACAGGTAATTTCGGGGACAAAATTTGTTTTAGGGGAGAGAATTGTAATATGCTAAAATTTTTGAAAATTTTTAATTTTTGGAAAATTGGATTAAATAAATTATAATTTAAAAGGATAAATTAAATTAATGGTTTTAAACGAAAATTGAAGGGATTTTAAATAAAAAAGTGGAATATATATATGATATATATGCAAAATATACATAACATATAAAAGTCAACACTTTTTAAAAGAAAAGGGTATTTTGGTAATTAAATCTTATAAATTCAAAATTAATAAAATAATTCAAAAACAAATTATTTTTGAATGGAAGAGGGAAATTAGAACTTTTAATTTATTAAAAAATAATTAAATATTAAATATTAAATTATTTTAATATATATATATATATGTGGTTAAAAAAAATATGAAAGGAAAAGAATATTAAAAGTCTTCATCTTCTTCTTCTTCTTCTTCAAGGACGTGGCTTCCATGGGAGCTTAAAGACCAAGGATTTTACTTCTTCCATACTCCATAAATTGAAGGAATTAACAAGTTTCAAATGGATTTTTGGTGATTTCCACCAAAATTAGTAAGTTTCCATCTCTTTTCTATGAATTCCATGGAAGATGAGATTATGTGAGTTTTGAGATTTTGATGTAGTATGTTATAATTGTTGGAATTGGTGTGTATGATGTTATTTTGGGTAGTTAACAATGATTCTAAGGTTAGATTAAATAGATGATGGAGTTTGGTTAAAGAATGGTGAAGAGAGAGAATTTAGGGTTATGGATTTTTGGGGTTTTGAAAATATGAACTTTAATTGTGAAAATTTGTTCTAAATGAGTTGTTTTGATTCATAAACAAGTATTTTAAAGTCAAATATTGGATTTGGTGGTGTTGGGTTGGAGTTTGAGAATGGAAGTGGAGATTTAGGGTTTTGAAAAAGTGATTTTCCAAAGTGGTTGAATTGTGTGATTTTATTTGTTTAAGCATGTTGTTTAGTGTTAAAAGTGATGAATATAAGCTTGGAATGAGTAATGGATTATGCTGGAATGGAAAACCTTCAATGGGGGGAGGTTATGCCATTTTTGAGATTTTGTGCATAAGAGTGTATTTTTATAATGTAAATGATTTAAATGTATTAAAAATATTTTTAATAATATAAATAAACTTAAAACACTAATTTAATTGTAGTAGAATGGAATTTTAATGTTGAAGTAAGGAAATGGTAAATTTTTGAAATTTGTAGGAGTGATGTGTAATTATGGTTTAATGTTGGAAATGCCATTAAATGTGATACTAAATGATTATTTGTTATCACATTTGGTTTAGGCATTGAGGGAGGTTGATTTGCTTCATCCAAGTGGTGAAGGACAAGTTAGAAAGATTGGATTGAAGGTTGTTTTTAGCTTGATTTGGATTGCTAGTGGAGGTATGTACAAACTTTGAATTTAATGTTTATATTTGCATAACATTTGGACTTAACACATTTTGGTTGGAAAATGTGTTAAGTTACTTGGTTCATTGATTATGTATGAATAATATGCTATGACATTTGTAATGTCATATATGTGTTAAATGCATTGTGAAAAGCCATTGATAATGGCTAATTTGTGCAACATGTGAAATATGCATATTATGTGAAAACATCCAAAGTAATTGGGTAATGTGTTGTGAATGCAAAAATAAGATATGTGTAATAATGAAATGAAATGATATTGATAAAAATGAGAAAAGTGAGGAAAATGGGAAAGATGTGAAAAATGAGAAAAGTGAGAAAAAAAAGTGAAAATAAGGCAATATGCCTAGATTGAATATGTGAAAATGAGAAAGAGATTAATAATGAGAAATATGAATAAATTGTGTGCCTAGTATGTTATTCAATTTTCAGAGTTCTGGATTTGGCAGCATGCCTATGATTGCCTACGGGCTAAATGCTGGAATGGTGAAAAGACTGAGTCGTAAGCCAGGCCAGTGGATAAATATGATGATTTTGGGGTGAAAAGACTGGGTCATAAGCCTCAAAAACTATAGCAGTCTAGCCGGGTTGAGGACCAAGATACTGGGGCCCAAGGGTCTAGCCGGGTTCAGGTCCAAGAGACTGGGGCTGTTACATTATCCATGGATATATATATTGCCTACGGGTCTAGACACATGTGTCATTATGGACCAAAGCAGTAACTCTTAAATTTGAATAGCATATTAGATCCTTTTTGGGCCCATTCTTGTCTTTGTTTTAATGTGAATTATGACTTTGAAATATTTAAAAAATATAAGAAAGTGGATTGGTGTGACATCTATATGCATTATGCATTGGCATTACATTGAGTTTTATTGTTATTATCAAAGTTTGCACCACTAGGCTTCGGCTTAGCGCGATTGTTTCCATCGCGCAGGTGACAAGGTAGACCCAACTGAGCCAGAGAGTTCTTCTAGACCAGGTCGGGTCTAGACTTGTAGTTGAGCTTGTTGAGTTGCTATCGAGATCATAAACACTGCCACCAGCATGTATATATTTTTATGTTATTGTACATTTTTGAGTTTTATGCATAATATATTATGTTTTGGATTTTACGTATTGTATATTATAAAGAATGTTTGGGTCAATGTATTTCAAATGGGAAAGTAAGTATGTTTTAATTTATATATATATCTATATGTATAAATATTTGAGAAACTTGGTGAAATTGAGATGTATGGTTGAGATAGTGATTTAAAATTATTTGGGAGTGTTTTCTTTTTGCAGGTTGGGTAATTGCTAAATTTTGGGATATCCAAATTACAGACAAAACTCTGGCAAATTTTTTCCAGAGATTTTTATATATATTATTTATTTTGGGTTCTTATAAAAAGTAAAGAATATTTATATTCTATTTAATTTTTATATATTTAGAATTTGAAATTTTAAATTGGAAATGTGTCCCTCATCCAAGGCAACACACGCGACACGGCCTGAGTTGACAAGCCACTGGCCGTGTCCTTCAGAAAAAATTGGCAGAAGCAAACACTGGGAGAAGGCACTGCCAAGCCACTGGTCCTGTCTCACTTGATGAAGCCAAGAGTGAGACCAAAGAAGCAAAGGCAGACATGAACACACCCAAGAGACATGGCCAAGCCATTGGCCATGTCACATGACACTGCCCAGGCCTTGGCTGTGTCTCATCTAAAGAACAAAGCAAGGATGGAAGCATAGTGGAAAACATACCCAAGAAACATGTCCCATGACACGGCCAAGGCCTTGGCCATATCTCACATGAAAAAGAAATGGGATGTTGAGGCAGCCATGGACACGGCCATATGACTTGGTTGTGTCCATAAGAAAATGAGTGACACAGCCAAGCTTGAAATGGCTTGGTCGTGTCTTGTGAAAATTCTTTCAAATCATTTTGTACGAATTGGGGGACAAGATGGGGGGAAAATAGGTGATATCTTTTAAAAAGAAACAATAAAGACTAAAATGTTGCCTCATTTATGGAAAAAATTATAAACAAAGAAAATGGTGGGAGAAAAAGTGTGGTGTGTGAGTTGGCAAGAGATGGATGATTCTAAAAAAATGAAAAGAAGATGAGAGTGGAGTAGATATATACATGTGGGCTAATTTTTGAACCAGGAGGTTTTTGTTCTTGATTTTTTTTTAGAGGAGGAGAGACACCAATCTCTCTTATCTTCATTCCCATTCATCCTTCATTTCTTCCATAGACAAGTGCCAATCAAGATTGGGGATAAAAATTGAGTGAGCAATTTTCTTAGACAATTAGGGTTTCAAGAAAGCTTGATTGGAGTTGTGAGCTTGAGAAAGTCACATTCCATCCTTTAAGGGGAGAGCCATTGATTTAGGGAGCTTGTAAGATGTTCATCACACACCAAGGTGGAAGCTAGGAGGAAGACAAGTAGTCCAACTTTTGGCATCTACAAGGGGTTTTTCTTATTCTCTCTTTTGATTCATTTCTATATTGTTGTTGTTTTATTATGAACATTAATATTACAATGTATAATTTTGATTTGATGAATATTGAGATAGATATTTGCTTTTAATTGATGATGAACTAATTCACTCATGCCTTGGGTTGTAGTAGATTTAATTAGATGACTTGATTTGATAATTCCATTAGTATACCTTATTGTTAGTTGATTGCATTGGATTGAATGTTAGGTTAATAGATTGGCCACCTATTGATCACTTAATATTGAACGATGGACCGAGAGGTGAAATTCAATATCGAAAATATGTAATCAACTACCCTAAGAATGAATTAGAAATATAAGTTCTAGGGTTAGTTAATTTGTAAATTCAAAACAATTGATCATTGCTGATTCATGAATGTGAAAACTAATGAATTAGTAATCACTAATTAAACTCAAGGAACAAATTAAAATACAAGGTTATACTAATTGATAATTTAAGAATTAGGCTTTGATTAAATTGATCTACAACTCTAGGCACCATTCCTAGAATTGAATTGATCTTACACAACTACCACTCATTTTACTTTTAAATTAAAATCGCTTTTCACCATTCCAACATATCACACTTTCACTTTTAAATTTACTTGTCAATCAAACTATTGAAAATAATTCCTTCCTTGTGAGACGACCTTGGGGCGATCACCATTGCTACAATTACCTCGTATACTTATGAGTGTCGCTTGTAGTAGTAATTAGTCGAGCGCAACAATTATCATCCCAGTAAGGCAAATGTAGTTGCAGATGCCCTAATTCAAAAGTCTTTGGCAGGGTTGACTGCCTATTTACTCTATTTGCTTGTTGAGTTAAGAGCATTGCTACTAGATTTGAGATCTGTGGTGATGGTGCTCTTATAGCCCAATTGTGAGTAAGGCCATTATTACTTTGTCAGATTAAAGAGGCCCAGAGATCATATTTGAATTTATAGAAGATTAGGAAGGAAGGCCAAAAGGGGAGAGTAGAGACTTGCTTGTGAGAGATGATGGTAGTGTGTGGTATAGAGATAAAGTTGTATATTGCTTATGATTTGGAATTGAGGAAGAGGATTTTAGAGGAGGCACACCAATCTCCTTTTGCTATACATCCTTAAAGCATAGAGATGTATCATGATTTAAAGAAGTAGTACCGGTGGTCAGGTATGAAGAAGGGTATAACAGAGTTTGTATCTAGATGTTTCACTTGTCAGAGGGCAAAGGTTGAGCACTAGGTTCCTTCAGGGTTGCTACAACCATTATTAGTTCCTGAGTGGAAGTGGGAATGAGTGACCATAGATTTTATAGCTGGACTGCCATTGAGCCATAGAAAGCATGATGCAATCTGGGTAATAGTAGATAGATTGATGAAGTCAATTCATTTTCTTCTAGTTATGATGTACTACTCTCTTGATAGGCTAGACGAGCTTTACATTAATGAGGTGGTAAGATTGCATGGAGTTCTAGTTTCATTGGTATCATATCGAGATTTCAGATTCACATCTAGATTCTAGAGGAGTTAGCAGGATGTACTAGATAGTCAGTTACACTTTAGTACCACTTTCCATCCTCAGACAGATAGACAATCAAAGAGAGTGATTCAAGGTTCGGAGGGCATGTTGAGGAGTTGTGTCATTGAGTTTACTGGGAGTTGGAATCGACACTCGCCTCTGGTGGTGTTTGCATATAATAACAACTTTTAACCTAGCATTGGGATGGCACCATATGAGCTCTTGTATGGCAAGAAATGCTAGACACCTTTGTGTTAGAATGAGGTTGGAGAAGGAAAGCTAGTAGGTCTCCATTCGATCAAGGAAATAGAGGAAAAGGTTAAAGTAATTCAGGATAGATTGAAAGTAGCTTCAAACTAATGGAAATCATACTCAGACATAAGGTGAAAAGATATAGAGTTTAGTGTGGCTAATAAGATGTTCTTAAAGGTATCTCTGTGGAAGAGGCTTCTAAGATTTTTTCGAAAAGGAAATTTAAGTCCTTGATTCATTGGAACATTTGAGGTACTGGAGAGAGTAGGACTATTGACCTATAAAATGGCTTTGCCACCTGAGTTGGAAAAGATTCATAATGTCTTCCATGTTTCTATGCTTTAGATGTATAGATCAGATCCATCTCATTTTTTATCAATGGAGTCTATTGAGGTGAATTCAGATCTAGCCTATGAAGTGAAACCAATGGCAATTTTGGCACGAGAGGTAAAGGAATTGAGAAAAAAGAAGGTTCCATTAGTTAAAGTTCTTTAGCAGAATCATTCCACTAAGAAGGCGACATGCGAGAGTGAGCAGGCAATGTGGAGTCAGTATCCTTAACTATCCCAGGACTGATGCCAGGCAATTTCGAGGATGAAATTATTTAAGGGGAAGAAAGTTGTAACATCCAAAAATTTTCTAAAATTAAATTAAATTAATAAGTTGGAGGGTTAAATGAGGTGTTGGAAGTGAGAAAATATTATATATATATATGTGAAATATAATAAAAATATACATTACATATAAATTGAAACATAAGTTAGAAAAATACAAAAGACGAATAAGGAGTGCGATGTTTAAAATTTTAAATAGTGAACTTGTTAATTTAATATTGATAATTGATAGTAAATAGTAATAAAAGTGGCAATGGATAAATGATGTAAATAGTGGATCTTAAAATTTAATGAAGAAATTATTTATTTTTACGGTTTTACGAGACTAAAAATTGAATTGGAATCAAAGGTTAAGAGTGAGGGTGCACCGTAGTTAATATGAGATTAGTCATACTAGATTAAACTATATATATGTAGACAGGTGTGTGTGTATGCATAAGTTTCTTTCTTCTTCTCTGTTCTTCTTTCCATGCATATTATCACCATCACCACCAAAACTTTTCCTTTTTTCCTTCTTTTAAAAAATTTAGCCAAAATTTAAGAGGAAATCACATCTAGTTATAGGTTTTTAGAAGAATAAGCTGGAAATGGTAAGCTTATCAACAAGTGATTAAAGAAGAAAAGGGGGTCTAAAAGAGATATGTGCTTATGTATTTTTAATTTGCAATTATTCGAATTTCTATGAATTTTATTATTTGAATTGGTTGATTGAGTTATCCTTAATGAATTATTACTGAAAAGTATTTGATATAGACTCTTTCTATGTCAAAGAAACTAGTTTTTGATTTATTTTCATTATAGATTTGGATATATTGTGTTTAAGAGATTGAGTGTGAGAAATACAGAATTTTGCCCAACACAGCCAGTGCACGACCATGTCACTGGGCATGTCAATGATGTTGTGTTTCAAAATTGTTGACATGACCAATAACATACCCTTGTCATTGGGCGTGTCATCGCTACTGTGATGAAAGATAAATGACACGGCCATGTCTTTGTGTAACACCCTTATACTCTATATACATACAATACATATTTTCAGCATCTGTAAAATACGCATATACGGTATAAAAATGTCACAGACTGATTTAATAAAAAATTATATATTTCTGTTTTAAGATTTCAAATACTAATATATAAAATAAATAGTATATAAATATTCTTTGCTTGTTATAGGAATCCAAAATAAATATTTTATATGAAAATCTCTGGAAAAAATTCGCTTGAGTTTTGTTTGTAATTTCAACGTTTCCAAAATTCAACAAAACACAACCTGCATAAAACAAACACTCCAAATAAAATCAATTCACTAATTCACCAATACTTCTCAATTTCTCCATATTTTCTCAAAATACTTATATATAGGTATATATATCAACATTATATATAAAATCTCTAATATCCCCATGTAAGCCCTAGAAGTCTTGGTTATGTTGTTGTTATATATTGGATTGAATGTATATGTTATGTGATAAGAAAAGAAATTGGTAAGAGAATGCTTATGTATATGTATTTTGAAAAGAAAGAGGGTTTAGAGACAAGTTTATATGTTGTTTATATGATGATATAACTAACATATACATAAGTCAAATAGAGAGTCAATGCAAGAGGATATTTATTTGAGATTTGTGAAATTACTTAAATGGGCACATATGAGACAAAATGTTAATTAAATGGATGAAGGGCATTTAAGTAATTGTTTTGTCAAATTGTGTGGTGGAGATTTAAAGAAGGAAAAGTGTTTGACTTGTGTTTATTTGCTTTTCTTCTCATTTTGGGTGCCGGCCATTGAAGAAAAGAGAGAGCAAGAGAGGTGTTCTTGAAGCTAGAATCAAATTGAAGAAGGAATCAAGGGATTTGGTTAAAGATTTGTGGAATTTCTTCATTTAAAGTAAGTACTCTCTTGTTTTCCTTTGTTAATTTTGAAGTTGTGTCTAAGGTGAATTGTGATTTGTTGATGTGATTGTTTGGTGTGTTTGATATGTATTTATAAGTATTAAAATTGATTGTAAGTTAAAAGATGGAATTGGTGTTGGTTTGGTTGTGAAGATGGTAAGTTTAAGTGGATGTGGATAGTGGAAGATCATGTGTGAAGTTGGTTTTAGGGTTTGGAATTGGTGAATGATTTAAGGTATGGTTAATGTGAATATTGTGTTAATCATGCAAAATAAGTGTTAATGACTTTGATTACATCCATTTGAATGAGTTTGTGTTGTGCATAATGTGTTAGAATGCATTTAGAAGAGTTTAGTTATAATTAGGGTTTGTGTTCTTGAGTGACACAGCCAAAAGCAATGAGAGACACGGCCAAGCCAAGGAAATTTGGGCGTGTTGGATTGATTTTTGAGAGACACGGCCGTGTTCATTGCCCGTGTCCACTACTGGATTTTTATGTTGGGAGACACGGCCACAAGCTTGGCCGTGTCCTATGCCCGTGTTTGCTACTGGAATTTGTGGTTGAGAGACACGGCCACAAGCTTGGCCGTGTCCCTCAAGTATGCTGCCCATGTCCCTCAAATGTGTTAGTTAATGTTTTTATTCTTTGTTCTTCTTTCATTGTTTTGGTCCTCCAAAGGTAAGTTGGTACCTAAACCTAAACCTAAACACTTTAAACACACTTAAATCAATGAATGACATAAACAAATGTATGTGTAAGATCCTAAAGCTATGAACAATGGTATGTTATATGCATAATAAGAATTGAGACATAAAGAAATGTGAATGATATGATTGAATAATAATATGTGTGTTTAGATAGTGTAATTGATGTTGTATACTATGATGAAAGGAAATGTGAAAGATATAATGTTATGAAGAATTGTTTTATTGTAATGTGAGATGATTAAAGCATTGTTGTCTAATTTGCTTATGAGAATGAAATGACTTGAGAAAGTAATGTTAAAGATTTGTGAACGGACCTATCCGCCTCCTGCGGAACCATGCGGACCCAGTGAGTTGGGCAACCGTTCTTGGACTACCGACCTGGGTGGGGAAAGGTTCGATACAATCAGTATTATACGTACCTATTTGCCTCCTGCGGAACCATGCGGACCCATTGGGATGGCCAACCGAACTTGGACTACCAACCTGGTTGGGAAAAAGGTTCGTTACTGACAGTTTTATACGTGCCTATCTGCCTCCTGCGGACCCTTGGGATTAGAGGGCAACCGACCTGGTTGGGGGAGGGTTCGTATATGAAGCCATGGTTATGGGCTATAATGATGAATTTGAATGATGTAGGTAATTGTTTGTGACATTGCATTTTAGTATAATGTTATTATATCTTGTACTACTAAGCCGTTGGCTTAGCGCGATAGTGTTTGATCGCGCAGGTAACAGAGTTGAACCTGAGAGCTCCTCGAGACCAAGTGAGAGTAGACCTTGAAGAGTTTATTTTGGGACTTAAAGATTGGAGAAGAGCTGCCAATCATGTATATATTCTACATTTTGTAAATTTTGGTTTTTAACCTATTTGTAATAACTTCCGCTGTGAATTAATAAGTATTATATATATATATGGTGTCTTTTGGATTTCTTTTAAAATGTTTGAGTTGGTTTCAATTACTTACAAAGGAAATTATTATGTATCATTTTAAAACTGTGGCATTTCCTATATTCAGTATACGAATACTACGATCGTTTAAGCATGCTTGGTACGTATACGGGATATAGGGGTGTTACAATTGTTTTGGTATCAGAGCCTAGGTTTGAGATTCTCAACCTAGGTCAAGTGTAAGAAAAAGAGTGTTTTGATTTTAAAAAAAAAGTTGGTTTTTGAATAATATACATGTTTGGGATTGGCAGTCTCTGATCTTTAATAGGATGTATTCTGCTGTGTTTGCAGACATAGGTTGTGATGGATCCTCATTTGCGTCAGTCAGTTGAGGGAAGTGCGGAGAGTGTTGCTCCTGATGATGGAGCTAGAGTTGATAGTGCTGGGGAGGCACCTGCTTCGGTGTCGGGGAGACCAGTTGGTGAGGAGGTTCCGCCAGCTTGGCTTAGGAATGTGGTAGAGGCTTTGAGGCAAGCACCAATGCAACCACAGCCGCTACCCCCACAGCCTTTGGTATCAGTGAGGCACTATGACAAACTAAGGAAGTATGGAGCGGAGGATTTCCTTGGTACAGTTGATCCAGCTGTAGCGGAGTAATGGCTTGATAAAGTGCAGAGAATCTTTATTCAGTTGCAAGCCACCCCAGAGGAGAAATTTGACTATGCAAGATCATTGCTATAGAAGGACGCCTACGATTGGTGGAAGACAGTGTCCCATTCTATGGATGATCCACCAACCTTGTCATATGCCGATTTTCTGAGAGAATTTGAATTGAAGTATACTCCAAGGGAGTATAAGGACATGAAGAAGATGGAGTTCCTGAGCTTGAAGCAAGACAGCCGGACCGTTACTGAATATGAAGTTGAGTTTATCCGGTTGAGTCAGTATGCTGGGGGCATTATATCTGATGAGATAGACAGATGCAGGAGATTTGAGGAGGGATTGAGGCCCTCTATCATGTGTCTAGTGGCTGGATCTAGATATCATGATTTTTCCCAGCTTGTGGCAGCAGCTAGGAGTGTAGAGCGAGCTCAGATTATTGCAGCTGCTTCAGAGGAAGAGATCAAGGAGAGAAGGCCCCAGTTTGAGGCAGGGTCTTCATCTGCTAAAAGAGGTAAAGGTAGCTTTGTTCCTCGAGTTAGTAGGAGTCAGAGGCCAGCTGGTAGGTCAGTACAGTTTCAGAGGCAGAAATTTAGACCTACAATTTCAGTGGCGAGTGCTCCGACCCCAGGGATGCAGAGATCCACTCCACCTAGATGTGCTCAGTGTGGGGGTTATCATAGAGGTGTTTGTTGGAAGAGTGGGGGACCAGCTGTATGCTTTAGATGTGGATCTCCTGATCATTTTGTTAGAGATTGTTCTGAGAGGCAAGAGCAGATGCCAGTTGATTCTGCAGCTTCTAGACCCAGTGTGAGGGGAGGTCGAGGAGGCAGGGGTATTAGCAGAGAGGCAGACCTAGGTTCAGTTCTAGAGGAGGTGCTACATCCAGGGAGAGTAGACCAGAGGAGGTTGGATCTTCTCAGAGGATATATGTTATGCAGAGGCAGCCAGATGCTTCGGCAGTCATAGCTGGTACTTTTTCTTTATTTGATACTTCAGTACTTGCTTTGATTGACCCCGGATCTACACATTCATATATTAGTGCATCTGTTTTGCCTGTGTCTGATATGAATGCTGAGTCTCTAGGGTTTGATGTATTGGTGACAAATCCTTTAGGGCATAGTGTGATTGTTAGCATAGTGCACCGAGATAGTGCAATAATGGTGCAGGGTGAGGAATTCCTTGGAGATTTGATTGAGATACCTTTTAAGGAATATGATGTGATTCTAGGCATGGATTGGCTATCTAGACATGGAGCTGTGGTGGATTGTAAAAAGAAAGTTGTTACTTTGAGAATTGCTGATGGTAGAGATGTGATAGTATCTAATGAGCAGGAACAGCTAGCATCTTTGTTTGTGTCAGCTGTTGCAGCCAGGAAATTGATTAGAAAGGGGTGTGATGCTTACCTTGCTCATGTGGTGGATACTAGAGTTAGAGGTTCTCCTATTGATAGCATTGCCACAGTTGCTGAGTTCCCAGATGTGTTTTCAGAGGAGTTGCCAGGATTGCCTCCTGAGAGAGAGGTGGAGTTTGGTATCGAATTGTTGCCTGGTACCACTCCTATCTCTATTACTCCTTATAGAATGGCGCCAGCAGAATTGAGGGAATTGAAAGTGCAATTACAGGAGTTGTTGGATAAAGGATTTATTCGCCCCAGTGTTTCTCCTTGGGGAGCTCCTGTATTGTTTGTAAAGAAGAAAGATGGTACCATGAGATTGTGTATCGATTATAGGCAATTGAACAAGGTGACTATTAAAAATAAATATCCTTTGCCTAGAATTGATGATCTCTTTAATCAATTGAAGGGTGCAGCTGTGTTTTCTAAAATTGATTTGAGATCAGGGTACCATCAGTTGAGAGTCAGAACTGAAGATGTTCCTAAGACCGCCATTCGGACCAGGTATGGGCATTATGAGTTTCTAGTTATGCCTTTTGGTCTGACGAATGCACCTGCAGCTTTTATGGATTTGATGAATAGGGTGTTTAGGCCCTATCTGGATCAGTTTGTGGTAGTGTTTATCGATGACATTCTGGTGTATTCGCATAATGAGGAGGAGCATGATATGCATCTGCGGAATGTGCTGCAAATCTTGAGAGAGAAGCAATTGTTTGCTAAACTGTCGAAGTGTGAGTTTTGGTTGGATCAAGTAGCTTTTCTTGGTCATATAGTTTCAGCAGAAGGCATAAGAGTTGATCCTAGTAAAGTTGAAGCTATTCTGAATTGGAGTCCACCAAAGTCTGTGACTGAAGTTAGAAGTTTTCTGGGTTTGGCGGGCTATTACCGACGGTTTGTGAAAGGATTTTCTTTGATAGCTACTCCACTCACCAGATTGGTTCGAAAGGGAGTTAGATTTGTGTGGACTGATCAGTGTCAGGCTAGCTTTGAACAGTTGAAAGAAATGTTGACTCAAGCGCCTGTTCTTACTTTACCTGTAGAAGGCAAACCATATGTGATTTTCAATGATGCTTCACATAGTGGTTTGGGCTGTGTGCTGATGCAAGAAGGTAAAGTTATAGCTTATGCTTCCCGACAGTTGAAACCGCATGAGCTTAATTATTCGACCCATGATTTGGAGTTAGCAGCCATTGTGTTTGCATTGAAGATATGGTGACACTACTTGTTTGGGGAGAAATGTTTTATCTACACTGATCACAAGAGTTTGAAATATTTGGGTGTCCAAAAAGAGCTCAATCTTCGACAGAGGAGGTGGTTGGAATTGATTAAAGACTACGACTGTTTGATTGATTATCATCCAGGTAAAGCAAATGTTGTTGCTGATGCCTTGAGTCGGAAGTCTTTAGCTGGTTTAACTGTTTATTCGCTCTCGTTGCTTGTTGAGTTGAGAGCTTTGCATGCCAGTTTTGTATCTTGTGATGATGGTGCATTGTTGGCACAGTTGCAATTGAAACCAGTTTTGTTGGATCAGATTAAAGAGGCTCAGTTGGCGGATGAGAAGATTCAAAAGATTGTGTCAGATTGTCAAAATGGAAGGAGTCAGGATTTTACTGTGAGAGGTGATGGGAGTCTCTGGTTTAAGAACCGATTGTGTGTACCCGATGATGCTAATTTGAAAAGGATCATTTTAGAAGAAGCACATCAGTCAGTATTTGCTATGCATCGGGGCAATACCAAGATGTATCGTGATTTGAGACAGCATTACTGGTGGTTTGGTTTGAAGAGAGACATTGCTGAGTTTGTATCAAAATGTCTCACCTGTCAGAGAGTAAAAGCAGAGCATCAAGTTCCAACCGGGTTGCTTCAATCGTTGTCAGTGCCTGAATGGAAGTGGGAAAGAGTGACGATGGATTTTGTGTCTGGTTTGCCATTGACACAAAGGAAACATGATGCCATTTGGGTGATTATGGATAGATTGACTAAGACAGCTCATTTCCTTCCGGTTCGGAAAGATTACTCTTTGGAAAGGTTAGCTGAACTGTATATCCATGAGATTGTTAAGTTACATGGTGTTCCAACTTCTTTAGTGTCTGATCGAGATCCCCGCTTTACTTCGAGGTTTTGGAAGAGTTTGCATAGTGCTTTGGGTTCTCGACTGCACTTCAGCACTGCTTTTCATCCACAGACAGATGGGCAGTCAGAGAGGGTGATACAGATTATTGAGGATATGTTGAGGAGCTGTGTCATCGATTTCTCGGGAGGTTGGGACAGATTTCTACCACTTATGGAGTTTGCTTATAACAACAGTCACCAATCCAGCATTGGTATGGCACCATTTGAAGCACTATATGGTAAACGGTGTAGAACACCGTTGTGTTGGAGTGAACTTGGAGATGGTAAGTTAATTGGGCCTGATTTGATTAAAGAAACTGAAGAGAAAGTGAAGTTGATTCGAGGCAGGTTGAAAGCAGCTTCAGACCGACAGAAGTCTTATGCAGATCTGAAAAGGAGAGACATAGAGTTTGATGTTGGAAATAAGGTATTTTTGAAAGTATCTCCTTGGAAGAAGATTTTGAGGTTCGGTCGGAAAGGGAAATTGAGTCCTCATTTCATTGGACCATATGAAGTTTTAGAAAGAGTTGGGCCAGTTGCTTATCGGCTTGCTTTGCCACCTGAGTTGGATCGTATTCATAATGTATTCCATGTTTCTGTGTTGAGGAGGTACAGATCAGATCCATCTCATGTGTTGCCAATTGAATCTATCGAAGTGAATCCAGATCTGACATTTGAAGAGGAACCAGTTGCTATCTTGGCACGTGATGTGAAAGAGTTGAGAAACAAGAAAGTGCCACTTGTGAAGATTCTGTGGAAGAATCATGCAAAAGAAGAAGCAACTTGGGAAAGTGAACAAACCATGCGAGATCAACATCCTCAGTTGTTTCAGACTTGATATCAGGTAATTTCGAGGATGAAATTTCTTTTTAGAGGGGGAGAATTGTCATATCCCCATGTAAGCCCTAGAAGTCTTGGTTATGTTGTTGTTATATATTGGATTGAATGTATATGTTATGTGATAAGAAAAGAAATTGGTAAGAGAATGCTTATGTATATGTATTTTGAAAAGAAAGAGGGTTTAGAGACAAGTTTATATGTTGTTTATATGATGATATAACTAACATATACATAAGTCAAATAGAGAGTCAATGCAAGAGGATATTTATTTGAGATTTGTGAAATTACTTAAATGGGCACATATGAGACAAAAGGTTAATTAAATGGATGAAGGGCATTTAAGTAATTGTTTTGTCAAATTGTGTGGTGGAGATTTAAAGAAGGAAAAGTGTTTGACTTGTGTTTATTTGCTTTTCTTCTCATTTTGGGTGCCGGCCATTGAAGAAAAGAGAGAGCAAGAGAGGTGTTCTTGAAGCTAGAATCAAATTGAAGAAGGAATCAAGGGATTTGGTTAAAGATTTGTGGAATTTCTTCATTTAAAGTAAGTACTCTCTTGTTTTCCTTTATTAATTTTGAAGTTGTGTCTAAGGTGAATTGTGAATTGTTTATGTGATGATTTGGTGTGTTTGATATGTATTTATAAGTATTAAAATTGATTATAAGTTAAAAGATGGAATTGGTGTTGGTTTGGTTGTGAAGATGGTAAGTTTAAGTGGATGTGGATAGTGGAAGATCATGTGTGAAGTTGGTTTTAGGGTTTGGAATTGGTGAATGATTTAAGGTATGGTTAATGTGAATATTGTGTTAATCATGCAAAATAAGTGTTAATGACTTTGATTACATCCATTTGAATGAGTTTGTGTTGTGCATAATGTGTTAGAATGCATTTAGAAGAGTTTAGCTATAATTAGGGTTTGTGTTCTTGAGTGACACGGCCAAAAGCAATGAGAGACACGGCCAAGCCAAGGAAATTTGGGCGTGTTGGATTGATTTTTGAGAGACACGGCCGTGTTCATTGCCCGTGTCCACTACTGGATTTTTATGTTGGGAGACACGGCCACAAGCTTGGCCGTGTCCCTCAAGTATGCTGCCCGTGTCCCTCAAATGTGTTGGTTAATGTTTTTATTCTTTGTTCTTCTTTCATTGTTTTGGTCCTCCAAAGGTAAGTTGGTACCTAAACCTAAACCTAAACACTTTAAACACACTTAAATCAATGAATGACATAAACAAATGTATGTGTAAGATCCTAAAGCTATGAACAATGGTATGTTATATGCATAATAAGAATTGAGACATAAAGAAATGTGAATGATATGATTGAATAATAATATGTGTGTTTAGATATTGTAATTGATGTTGTATACTATGATGAAAGGAAATGTGAAAGATATAATGTTATGAAGAATTGTTTTATTGTAATGTGAGATGATTAAAGCATTGTTGTCTAATTTGCTTATGAGAATGAAATGACTTGAGAAAGTAATGTTAAAGATTTGCGAACGGACCTATCCGCCTCCTGCGGAACCATGCGGACCCAGTGAGTTGGGCAACCGATCTTGGACTACCGACCTGGGTGGGGAAAGGTTCGATACAATCAGTATTATACGTACCTATTTGCCTCCTGCGGAACCATGCGGACCCATTGGGATGGCCAACCGAACTTGGACTACCGACCTGGTTGGGAAAAAGGTTCGTTACTGACAGTTTTATACGTGCCTATCTGCCTCCTGCGGACCCTTGGGATTAGAGGGCAACCGACCTGGTTGGGGGAGGGTTCGTATATGAAGCCATGGTTATGGGCTATAATGATGAATTTGAATGATGTAGGTAATTGTTTGTGACATTGCATTTTAGTATACTGTTATTATATCTTGTACTACTAAGCCGTTGGCTTAGCGCGATAGTGTTTGATCGCGCAGGTAACAGAGTTGAACCTGAGAGCTCCTCGAGACCAAGTGAGAGTAGACCTTGAAGAGTTTATTTTGGGACTTAAAGATTGGAGAAGAGCTGCCAATCATGTATATATTCTACATTTTGTAAATTTTGGTTTTTAACCTATTTGTAATAACTTCCGCTGTGAATTAATAAGTATTATATATATATATGGTGTCTTTTGGATTTCTTTTAAAATGTTTGAGTTGGTTTCAATTACTTACAAAGGAAATTGTTATGTATCATTTTAAAACTGTGGCATTTCCTATATTCAGTATACGAATACTACGATCGTTTAAGCATGCTTGGTACGTATACGGGATATAGGGGTGTTACAATTATTTTGGTATCAAAGCCTAGGTTTGAGATTCTCAACCTAGGTCAAGTGTAAGAAAAAGAGTGCTTTGATTTTTAAAAAAAAAGTTGGTTTTTGAATAATATACATGTTTGGGATTGGCAGTCTCTTATCTTTAATAGGATGTATTCTGCTGTGTTTGCAGACATAGGTTGTGATGGATCCTCATTTGCGTCAGTCAGTTGAGGGAAGTGCGGAGAGTGTTGCTCCTGATGATGGAGCTAGAGTTGTTAGTGCTGGGGAGGCACCTGCTTCGGTGTCGGGGAGACCAGTTGGTGAGGAGGTTCCGCCAGCTTGGCTTAGGCATGTGGTAGAGGCTTTGAGGCAAGCACCAATGCAACCACAGCCGCTACCCCCACAGCCTTTGGTATCAGTGAGGCACTATGACAAACTAAGGAAGTATGGAGCGGAGGATTTCCTTGGTACAGTTGATCCAGCTGTAGTGGAGTAATGGCTTGATAAAGTGCAGAGAATCTTTATTCAGTTGCAAGCCACCTCAGAGGAGAAATTTGACTATGCAAGATCATTGCTACAGAAGGACGCCTACGATTGGTGGAAGACAGTGTCCCATTCTATGGATGATCCACCAACCTTCATATGCCGATTTTCTGAGAGAATTTGAATTGAAGTATACTCCAAGGGAGTATAAGGACATGAAGAAGATGGAGTTCCTGAGCTTGAAGCAAGACAGCCGGACCGTTACTGAATATGAAGTTGAGTTTATCCGGTTGAGTCAGTATGCTGGGGGCATTATATCTGATGAGATAGACAGATGCAGGAGATTTGAGGAGGGATTGAGGCCCTCTATCATGTGTCTAGCGGCTGGATCTAGATATCATGATTTTTCCCAGCTTGTGGCAGCAGCTAGGAGTGTAGAGCGAGCTCAGATTATTGCAGCTGCTTCAGAGGAAGAGATCAAGGAGAGAAGGCCCCAGTTTGAGGCAGGGTCTTCATCTGCTAAAAGAGGTAAAGGTAGCTTTGTTCCTCGAGTTAGTAGGAGTCAGAGGCCAGCTGGTAGGTCAGTACAGTTTCAGAGGCAGAAATTTAGACCTACAATTTCAGTGGCGAGTGCTCCGACCCCAGGGATGCAGAGATCCACTCCACCTAGATGTGCTCAGTGTGGGGGTTATCATAGAGGTGTTTGTTGGAAGAGTGGGGGACCAGCTGTATGCTTTAGATGTGGATCTCCTGATCATTTTGTTAGAGATTGTTCTGAGAGGCAAGAGCAGATGCCAGTTGATTCTGCAGCTTCTCGACCCAGTGTGAGGGGAGGTCGAGGAGGCAGGGGTATTAGCAGAGAGGCAGACCTGGGTTCAGTTCTAGAGGAGGTGCTACATCCAGGGAGAGTAGACCAGAGGAGGTTGGATCTTCTCAGAGGATATATGTTATGCAGAGGCAGCCAGATGCTTCGGCAGTCATAGCTGGTACTTTTTCTTTATTTGATACTTCAGTACTTGCTTTGATTGACCCCGGATCTACACATTCATATATTAGTGCATCAGTTTTTCCTGTGTCTGATATGAATGCTGAGTCTCTAGGGTTTGATGTATTGGTGACAAATCCTTTAGGGCATAGTGTGATTGTTAGCATAGTGCACCGAGATAGTGCAATAATGGTGCAAGGTGAGGAATTCCTTGGAGATTTGATTGAGATGCCTTTTAAGGAATATGATGTGATTCTAGGCATGGATTGGCTATCTAGACATGGAGCTGTGGTGGATTGTAAAAAGAAAGTTGTTACTTTGAGAATTGCTGATGGTAGAGATGTGATAGTATCTAATGAGCAGGAACAGCTAGCATCTTTGTTTGTGTCAGTTGTTGCAGCCAGGAGATTGATTAGAAAGGGGTGTGATGCTTACCTTGCTCATGTGGTGGATACTAGAGTTAGAGGTTCTCCTATTGATAGCATTGCCACAGTTGCTGAGTTCCCAGATGTGTTTTCAGAGGAGTTGCCAGGATTGCCTCCTGAGAGAGAGGTGGAGTTTGGTATCGAATTGTTGCCTGGTACCACTCCTATCTCTATTACTCCTTATAGAATGGCACCAGCAGAATTGAGGGAATTGAAAGTGCAATTACAGGAGTTGTTGGATAAAGGATTTATTCGCCCCAGTGTTTCTCCTTGTGGAGCTCCTGTATTGTTTGTAAAGAAGAAAGATGGTACCATGAGATTGTGTATCGATTATAGGCAATTGAACAAGGTGACTATTAAAAATAAATATCCTTTGCCTAGAATTGATGATCTCTTTGATCAATTGAAGGGTGCAGCTGTGTTTTCTAAAATTGATTTGAGATCAGGGTACCATCAGTTGAGAGTCAGAACTGAAGATGTTCCTAAGACCGCCTTTCGGACCAGGTATGGGCATTATGAGTTTCTAGTTATGCCTTTTGGTCTGAAGAATGCACCTGCAATTTTATGGATTTGATGAATAGGGTGTTTAGGCCCTATCTGGATCAGTTTGTGGTAGTGTTTATCAATGACATTCTGGTGTATTCGCATAATGAGGAGGAGCATGATATGCATCTGCAGATTGTGCTGCAAATCTTGAGAGAGAAGCAATTGTTTGCTAAACTGTCGAAGTGTGAGTTTTGGTTGGATCAAGTAGCTTTTCTTGGTCATATAGTTTCAGCAGAAGGCATAAGAGTTGATCCTAGTAAAGTTGAAGCTATTCTGAATTGGAGTCTACCAAAGTCTGTGACTGAAGTTAGAAGTTTTCTGGGTTTGGCGGGCTATTACCGACGGTTTGTGAAAGGATTTTCTTTGATAGCTACTCCACTCACCAGATTGGTTCGAAAGGGAGTTAGATTTGTGTGGACTGATCAGTGTCAGGCTAGCTTTGAACAGTTGAAAGAAATGTTGACTCAAGCGCCTGTTCTTACTTTACCTGTAGAAGGCAAACAATATGTGATTTTCAGTGATGCTTCACATAGTGGTTTGGGCTGTGTGCTGATGCAAGAAGGTAAAGTTATAGCTTATGCTTCCCGACAGTTGAAACCGCATGAGCTTAATTATCTGACCCATGATTTGGAGTTAGCAGCCATTGTGTTTGCATTGAAGATATGGCGACACTACTTGTTTGGGGAGAAATGTTTTATCTACACTGATCACAAGAGTTTGAAATATTTGGGTGTCCAAAAAGAGCTCAATCTTTGACAGAGGAGGTGGTTGGAATTGATTAAAGACTACGACTGTTTGATTGATTATCATCCAGGTAAAGCAAATGTTGTTGCTGATGCCTTGAGTCGGAAGTCTTTAGCTGGTTTAACTGTTTATTCGCTCTCGTTGCTTGTTGAGTTGAGAGCTTTGCATGCCAGTTTTGTATCTTGTGATGATGGTGCATTATTGGCACAGTTGCAATTGAAACCAGTTTTGTTGGATCAGATTAAAGAGGCTCAGTTGGCGGATGAGAAGATTCAAAAGATTGTGTCAGATTGTCAAAATGGAAGGAGTCGGGATTTTACTGTGAGAGGTGATGGGAGTCTCTGGTTTAAGAACCGATTGTGTGTACCCGATGATGCTAATTTGAAAAGGATCATTTTAGAAGAAGCACATCAGTCAGTATTTGCTATGCATCGGGGCAATACCAAGATGTATCGTGATTTGAGACAGCATTACTGGTGGTTTGGTTTGAAGAGAGACATTGCTGAGTTTGTATCAAAATGTCTCATCTGTCAGAGAGTAAAAGCAGAGCATCAAGTTCCAACCGGGTTGCTTCAATCGTTGTCAGTGCCTGAATGGAAGTGGGAAAGAGTGACGATGGATTTTGTGTCTGGTTTGCCATTGACACAAAGGAAACATGATGCCATTTGGGTGATTGTGGATAGATTGACTAAGACATCTCATTTCCTTCCGGTTCGGAAAGATTACTCTTTGGAAAGGTTAGCTGAACTGTATATCCATGAGATTGTTAAGTTACATGGTGTTCCAACTTCTTTAGTGTCTGATCGAGATCCCCGCTTTACTTCGAGGTTTTGGAAGAGTTTGCATAGTGCTTTGGGTTCTCGACTGCACTTCAGCACTGCTTTTCATCCGCAGACAGATGGGCAGTCAGAGAGGGTGATACAGATTATTGAGGATATGTTGAGGAGCTGTGTCATCGATTTCTCGGGAGGTTGGGACAGATTTCTACCACTTGTGGAGTTTGCTTATAACAACAGTCACCAATCCAGCATTGGTATGGCACCATTTGAAGCACTGTATGGTAAACGGTGTAGAACACCGTTGTGTTGGAGTGAACTTGGAGATGGTAAGTTAATTGGGCCTTATCTTATTAAAGAAACTGAAGAGAAAGTGAAGTTGATTCGAGGCAGGTTGAAAGCAGCTTCAGACCGACAGAAGTCTTATGCAGATCTGAAAAGGAGAGACATAGAGTTTGATGTTGGAAATAAGGTATTTTTGAAAGTATCTCCTTGGAAGAAGATTTTGAGGTTCGGTCGGAAAGGGAAATTGAGTCCTCGTTTCATTGGACCATATGAAGTTTTAGAAAGAGTTGGGCCAGTTGCTTATCGGCTTGCTTTGCCACCTGAGTTGGATCGTATTCATAATGTATTCCATGTTTCTGTGTTGAGGAGGTACAGATCAGATCCATCTCATGTGTTGCCAATTGAATCTATCGAAGTGAATCCAGATCTGACATTTGAAGAGGAACCAGTTGCTATCTTGGCACGTGATGTGAAAGAGTTGAGAAACAAGAAAGTGCCACTTGTGAAGATTCTGTGGAAGAATCATGCAAAAGAAGAAGCAACTTGGGAAAGTGAACAAACCATGCGAGATCAACATCCTCAGTTATTTCAGACTTGATATCAGGTAATTTCGAGGACGAAATTTCTTTTTAGAGGGGGAGAATTGTCATATCCCCATGTAAGCCCTAGAAGTCTTGGTTATGTTGTTGTTATATATTGGATTGAATGTATATGTTATGTGATAAGAAAAGAAATTGGTAAGAGAATGCTTATGTATATGTATTTTGAAAAGAAAGAGGGTTTAGAGACAAGTTTATATGTTGTTTATATGATGATATAACTAACATATACATAAGTCAAATAGAGAGTCAATGCAAGAGGATATTTATTTGAGATTTGTGAAATTACTTAAATGGGCACATATGAGACAAAAGGTTAATTAAATGGATGAAGGGCATTTAAGTAATTGTTTTGTCAAATTGTGTGGTGGAGATTTAAAGAAGGAAAAGTGTTTGACTTGTGTTTATTTGCTTTTCTTCTCATTTTGGGTGCCGGCCATTGAAGAAAAGAGAGAGCAAGAGAGGTGTTCTTGAAGCTAGAATCAAATTGAAGAAGGAATCAAGGGATTTGGTTAAAGATTTGTGGAATTTCTTCATTTAAAGTAAGTACTCTCTTGTTTTCCTTTATTAATTTTGAAGTTGTGTCTAAGGTGAATTGTGAATTGTTTATGTGATGATTTGGTGTGTTTGATATGTATTTATAAGTATTAAAATTGATTATAAGTTAAAAGATGGAATTGGTGTTGGTTTGGTTGTGAAGATGGTAAGTTTAAGTGGATGTGGATAGTGGAAGATCATGTGTGAAGTTGGTTTTAGGGTTTGGAATTGGTGAATGATTTAAGGTATGGTTAATGTGAATATTGTGTTAATCATGCAAAATAAGTGCTAATGACTTTGATTACATCCATTTGAATGAGTTTGTGTTGTGCATAATGTGTTAGAATGCATTTAGAAGAGTTTAGCTATAATTAGGGTTTGTGTTCTTGAGTGACACGGCCAAAAGCAATGAGAGACACGGCCAAGCCAAGAAAATTTGGGCATGTTGGATTGATTTTTGAGAGACACGGCCGTGTTCATTGCCCGTGT
Source organism: Garcia nutans (assembly GCA_947685225.1). NCBI lineage: Eukaryota > Viridiplantae > Streptophyta > Magnoliopsida > Malpighiales > Euphorbiaceae > Garcia > Garcia nutans. The sequence goes on from CANTUV010000013.1 coordinate 37,362,390, forward strand.
CCACTACTGGATTTTTATGTTGGGAGACACGGCCAGAAGCTTGGCCGTGTCCTATGCCCGTGTTTGCTACTGGAATTTGTGGTTGAGAGACACGGCCACAAGCTTGGCCGTGTCCCTCAAGTATGCTGCCCGTGTCCCTCAAATGTGTTAGTTAATGTTTTTATTCTTTGTTCTTCTTTCATTGTTTTGGTCCTCCAAAGGTAAGTTGGTACCTAAACCTAAACCTAAACACTTTAAACACACTTAAATCAATGAATGACATAAACAAATGTATGTGTAAGATCCTAAAGCTATGAACAATGGTATGTTATATGCATAATAAGAATTGAGACATAAAGAAATGTGAATGATATGATTGAATAATAATATGTGTGTTTAGATAGTGTAATTGATGTTGTATACTATGATGAAAGGTGTTAGACAAATAATCTTAATTTTGATCTTTGACAACTCAAATGGATGATCTATTTAACTTGTGTTTGAGAAATCTTGTTGCAGGATTAGGTTATTTCAATTAAAGGTGAACAGAACATTTATCGCGGTCGCACCTCACCTTAATACGACCGCTCCAAGTAATTACAGAATGAAACCATGTCACAGTAGGTTTCGCGGTCAGAAGTTCGACCTCAGTCGCGACCGCTCCTACAGAATAGCGACCGGCCAAATATGTGCACAACCGCTACTCAAGGAATTTAAATCATTACAATCACAGTAAGATTCGCGGTGACAAGAACGGTGAATGACTCGACCTCGCTAACCACTATAGCGACCGCCCCATTCAAAGTCGCGACCGCCCAACAATTCAAAAAGAAATTGCTCAAAGAGACAGTAGTGTTCGCGTCCTCAGGTGCGTCCAGAAGTTCGACGCGAGAATATGAGTTCGACCGCGAAATGCTACCACGGGCGACCGCGAGATTCAAATTATGGCGGACATCTCTTTTGCCCTGTCAGAAAATGACACGTGACATGACCGTTGTAATCCCACTTCAGTATTCAAAAAAGGGCGACCGCACTTTGTGATGCGCGACCGTCCCGACAAACACAGCATGGGCAAGAAACGGTCCGACAAACACATCATGGGCAAGATTCCAGCTGCAGAGCACTAAAATTCGACCGTTGAAGATTTTTTAAAAGTAGCGACCGTCCCTGGTTAAAAGGACGACCGCTTGAAGCATGAGCGCGACCATCCTTGTATGAAGGGCGACCGCGAAGTGCTTCGGACAGTTTAAGTAAAGAGGTCTAATCTGCCAAGACTTTATTCTCAACATCAATAACGGCTAGTAAGACCACATTGGCTATAAATACAAAGTTTCTATGAGAAAACAAAAAAGAGACAACATTGAGAAAAGATTTTCATAGCCAAGCAACAAATTTTCTTTTACTTAAACTTGTATTTGAATTGTTATGAATGTTAGGTGTTAGCATTGAAAACACCATTGTATAAGTTTGAGTGTAAGCTTGGGAAACACTTGGGTTGTGAGAGTGAGCCTAGTAAAACTCTTGTTAGGTTGTGAGAGTGAGCCTTGTAAAACTCTTGTTTGGGTTGTAAGTGTGAGCCTAAGAAAAACACTTGTGAAGTTAGGTGTGAACTTGTGAAAACACCAAAGTTAGAAGTGAGCTTGTAAAAACTTCAAAGATTAGTGGAACCTTAACAAGTTGTTAAGGAAGTGGATGTAGGATTGAAGTAAATCCGAACCACTATAAATCTTGTGTGTTCTTTCTTTCTTCAATTACTCAACCAACTCTATATTCCGCATTTCTTGTTTGTTGAGTTTTTTAAATTGTCATTACTTCTTGAGAAAACCAATTCACCCCCCCTCTTGGTTGCCATCTTGGGACAACAATTGGTATCAGAGCCCTGAGATTTCTTAAACTTAATTGTGAAATCTGATCCACAATGGCAACTTCTTCTTCATCAAGCTCTCATGGAAATCTTAACTCTATTCTTAGACCCTACTTTGATGGAACGGATTATTCATACTGGAAACACAAAATGTATTTGTTTCTAGACAGTGAAGGGATTGAACTATGGGATTTCGTGGAAAATGAGTGGAAATCTCCTACTCATGAAGTTGACGGTATTCAAGTTCCTCTTCCCAAAGCTCAATGGTCAACTAGCAATATCAGAGATCGATTCAAGAACAATAGAGCTGCTTCCATCTTGATGAACTCCATTTCAAGAGAAGAAGGTGGAAGAGTTCAACATTTAACTTGTGCACATTGCATTTGGAAAACACTTGAAAACTACCATGAAGGTACAACTCAGGTAAGATTTACCAAGAAACAAATGCATGTTCATGAGTATGAGCTATTCAAGATGAAACCAAATGAAAATGTCACCGACATGACCAATCGCTTACTTGCAATTGTCAATGAACTAAAGAAGTATGGCAAGGTATATGATCAAGGTGATGTAAACAGTAAAATCTTGAGAGCACTAAGAGCTAGAAAGAACTTTGAATCCAAAGTATCATCCATAGAAGAAGCTCATGATCTCAGCACATTAAGAACCGACGAGCTAGTTGGTAAATTACTCACTTTTGAGCTGCACAGTGAAAAAGAAGAAGATCAAGGTGAGAAAGAAAAGAGAAAACCAATTGCACTCAAAGCAATCAAAGAAATTGAGAGCTCAAGCAGTGAAGGTACTGATGATGAAGATGAAATGGCAATGTTCTCAAAAAGAATGAACGAATGGAAAAGGAAGAAAAGATTACAAGCAAACAAAGGTACACCTCCTAAATTCTCCTTCAAAGATAAAGAAAAGAAAAATGAGGTAAAATGCTATGAATGTGGAAAAACCGGTCACATCAAGTCGGATTGCTACAAATTAAAGAACAAAAGGAAATGGGATAAAGAAAAGAAAAAGTCTCTCAAAGCCACATGGGATGACTCTTCCTCAAGTGAAGAAGAAGAAGAGGAAGGAATTGCAAATCTTTGTCTCATGGCTATTGAAGATGACTCCAATGAGGTAAGTACTCAATCTTTTGATCTTGTAGCACATGATGATATAAATGATATAGATGATAGTGACTTGATTGAGCACATGAATTCTAAAATAGAAAAATATTTCTCTAAAATGATGCTCTATAAAGAGAAAAACTCTAAGTTAGAAAAGGATTTTATATGCTTAAAGAACTCTACCTTAGAATTGAAAACCTCAAATGAACACTTACTGAATACAATAGGAGAATTAAATAAAAGCTCACATGACTTAGAAAAAGTGATTAAAGAGAATGAGGCATTGAAGCATGAACTAAAAGAACTAAAAGAATCAATTTCCAGATTTCATAAAGGAAAGGAAGCATTGAACACATTAATTAATAATCAAAGATCACCTTCCTTGAAATATGGATTAGGATTCAATGGCTCAACCAACATTGCACCTAGCAAACCAACATTTGTGAAAGCATCTACAACTAAAATTTCTGATGTTCATATCAAAGATGCTTGCACCAAATCTAAAAGAACTTCTTATGGTTCACTAGGAAATAAAGCCAAAAATAATTATGCATTGTTGTTCACTAAACTTGTACAAAAGAAATCACATACTTGTAGTTGTATGTATAATGCAAAAAGAAAAATGCAGAAGCATAGGATACCATGGCAATGCACATATTGCATGAAATTTGGTCACAAAAATTTCAATTGTTATATAAGAAAAGCTCATCTCAATTTAGAAGGCACTCTTTCTACTAACCATCAAGGACCCAACTATATGTGGGTACCTAAAAGAAGATGATCAAAATTGTCTTGCAGGTATGCCTAAAATCTACTACCAATGAAAGCACATGGCTTGTGGATAGTGGATGCTCAAGGCATATGACTGGAAATGCAAAGCTCTTTACAAGTATTACCTATAAACATGGAGGTAACGTAACTTTTGGAAACAATGCTAAAGGTAAAATTCTTGGTGTTGGCTCCATTGGTTCCATTGGTAAGGATTTAATTGAAGATGTATGGCTTGTTGATGGTTTGAAACATAACCTGCTAAGTGTTAGTCAACTTTGTGATAAAGCATACTCTGTCAAGTTTGATTCCAAGGAATGCAAGATCACGAATTCAAATGATGTTATCATATTTAAGGGCACTAGAACAAACAACACTTATAATGTCAGCATACATTCAAATCATACATGTTTGATGTCCACTAATGATGATGCATGGTTATGGCATAGAAGACTAGGACATGCTGGTATGGATCAATTGAAATATATTTGTAATGAGAACTTAGTTGATGGCTTACCTAAGATAAAATATGAAAAAGATAGAATTTGTAAACCTTGTCAACATGGTAAGCAACATAAAAGCTCATTTAAATCAAAGAGTGTTATAAGCACCTCTAGACCTTTAGAGCTCATTCATTTAGATTTGTTTGGACCAAATAGAGTTACAAGCTTAGGAGGCAAATTATATGCATTTGTTCTTGTTGATGACTACTCTAGATTCACATGGGTTAATTTCTTAGCTCAAAAGAATGAAGCCTTTAATTACTTCAAAACCTTTGCAAAAAGAGTTCAAAATGAAAAAGGATATGTGATCACATCTATTAGAAGTGATCATGGCAAAGAATTTGAAAATGAAAACTTTGAAAACTTTTGCAATGAAATTGGCATTTCACACAATTTTTCTGCTCCTAGAACTCCACAGAAAAATGGTGTAGTTGAAAGGAAAAATAGAACTTTAATTGAAATGGCTAGAACAATGCTCAACGAATATGATTTACCATCTTATTTTTGGGCGGAAGCCGTTAATACAGCTTGTTACATTGCAAATCGTGTTTATAAAAGGCATTTAACTAATAAAACTTCTTATGAGCTATGGAATGGAAGAATACCCAGAATTGGATATTTTAGAGTATTTGGATGCAAATGCTTCATATTGAATACCAAGGATAATCTTGGAAAATTCTCATCCAAATCAGATGAAGGCATATTCTTAGGATATTCATCATATAGCAAAGCATATAGGGTATTTAACATGAAAACTCTAGTTATAGAAGAATCAATGCATGTTGTATTTGATGAATCATCTAAACTTGATCAAAAGAAAGGTATTTCTTTCAATGACCCTGCAGATACTCTTGAACCTCTTGAATCTATTGATGTTCCAAAGATCAATCAACTTGAAGAAGAGTCTCAAGATCTACCTAAGGATTGGCAATACAAGAAAGATCATCCAAAGGAACTCATCATTGGAGAAACATCAAAGGGAGTAACTACTAGATCTAAAATTAATCACGTTGATGTTAATTTTGCTTTTGTTTCTCAAATTGAACCAAAAAATGTTGAGGAAGCTTTAAATGATGAAAATTGGATAACTGCAATGCAAGATGAACTTAATCAATTTGAAAGAAATAATGTTTGGCAACTTACTCCTAGACCTATAGATCATTCTACAATAGGATGCAAATGGGTTTATAGGAATAAGCTTGATGAAAATGGTCACATCATTAGAAATAAAGCAAGATTGGTAGCCAAAGGTTATAATCAAGAAGAAGGTATTGACTATGATGAAACCTTTGCCCCCGTAGCTAGATTGGAAGCTATTAGAATATTACTTGCTTTTGCATGTCATATGAATTTTAAGCTTTATCAAATGGATGTTAAAAGTGCATTTCTAAATGGACTCATAAATGAAGAAGTTTATGTTGAACAACCTCCTGGTTTTGAAAACTACAAATTTCCTGATCATGTTTTCAAACTTACCAAAGCTTTATATGGATTAAAGCAAGCACCTAGAGCTTGGTATGATAAACTTAGTGCATATTTGCTTGAAAATGGTTTTTCAAAAGGAAAAGTAGACACAACTCTTTTTGTTAAAAAGAATAAGCACAACATTTTGATTGTACAAATTTATGTGGATGACATAATATTTGGAGCTACTAATGAAGCCTTGTGCAAAGAATTTGCTTCTTGTATGACTAGGGAATTTGAAATGAGCATGATGGGTGAACTCAAGTTTTTCCTTGGACTGCAAGTCAAGCAATGTAAAGATGGGATCTTCATCAACCAATCCAAATATACAAAAGAACTCATCAAGAAATTTGGAATGGATGGCTGCAAAACTAGCAAAACTCCTATGAGCACATCATTGAAATTAGGTAAAGATGATAATGGTAAAGCAGTAGATGAGAAGAAATATCGAGGTATCATCGGATCACTACTTTACTTAACTGCTTCTAGGCCTGATATAATGTATAGTGTATGTCTATGTGCTAGATTTCAAACCTGTCCTAAAGAATCACACTTGAATGCCACTAAAAGAATCTTGAAATATTTGAGTGGTACAATGCATTTAGGACTTTGGTATCCTAAGAATACATCATTTCATATTATAGGATTTTCAGATGCAGATTATGCTGGTAGTATCTTAGATAGGAAGAGCACAACAGGAGCATGTCACTTTCTTGGTAATTGTCTAGTTTCTTGGCATAGTAAGAAACAAGCATCGGTTGCTTTATCCACAACGGAAGCAGAATATGTTGCAGCATGTTTTTGTTGCACACAAGTATTATGGATGAAACAACAATTGCTTGACTATGGTAAGGTTTTTAACAATATTTCCATTAAATGTGACAACACTAGTGCTATCAATTTATCTAAAAATCCTATCCAACATTCTAGATCCAAACACATAGATATTAGACATCATTTCTTAAGAGAAAATGTACAAAATCAGAATATAACCTTAGAATTCATAGATACAGAAAATCAACTTGCTGATGTCTTTACAAAACCCTTGAATGAAGATAGACTTAACTTCATAAAACTCAATTTAGGAATGATTGATGGAATAACTTTGAATTAATTATCTTCCAATGAAGTTTCTATGTGCATGCAGTTAATTCTTTAACACATTAGAAATGTCATTCCATCTTTCCTTGAAATTTTCATTTTTTAAGTTTATCGCGGTCGCTCCAGTGTTATTTAGCGATCGCTATTTCGTCTGCCAGTTTCATTCAATAAAAATCCCTGTGCGCGGTCGAGAAAATTTGTGCGCGGCCGCACCAATTTGAATAGTTTCGACCGTTACAGTTACTTTCTTCTCTCGCGAGCATACTTATCTTGATAATGGTCGCTAGACCATAAGTAGCGATCGCACTATCTTCAATCCGCGACCGCACCCTGTACACTCTGCTCGAAAATTTATAACCGTTGGCTGTGTGACAGGTTGCAACTCTTAATATCCAACAGTCAAAAACGGCTATTTTCTTAACTCCATCTATTTAAAAGAAAAACCACTTCCAAAATAAAGGGACAAGCTAAGAGAGTTCCAGGAATCACCATTAGAGAACCTGTCGTTGAACCTCCATCTCCTCCACAATCAAAAAGGGGTGAGAAAATTCACAAACCTCATCACCAAACCACTGAGGAAGACATTAGGTATGCCATGCTAAAGAAGAAGAAGGTTGAAGGCACCAAATCTCCTTTTGGTGGGATGCTGTCTGCTTTGGGCATCAAGGACGAAATTGAAGGATTGTTGGATGTCCTTGGATGGAGAAATTTTGTCTTTCCAGAAGAGGTAGGTTACTCTAGTCTAAGTAAGGAGTTTCTAATGTCATTCCAGATAGAGAAGAGTGCAAACTCTGCTCTAGGTTGGTACGGGGTAAGGTTCAAACTCTTTGATCAGTATCAATTCATAACCCTTGAAGATTTTGGCAGAATTTGGAACTTCCCTTCTGAAGGTATAACCTCCTACAATGACCAAATCTTCTCAAACCCAACCCTTTCTGATTTCTGGCGAGAAATTTCCATTGAAACTTCCTTTGAAAAGGAATCTAAAGCCAAGCACATCAAATCTCTCACCCACTGGATGCTCCATAGGATTATCACCTATACCATTCACCAAAGAGCAGATGGGAATGAGAAAGTAACCAAGAGAGACCTTATCTTTCTCTATGCTTTCACCCATAACATCAAAATGAACACAACCAAGTTCTTGATTGATACATTTTATCATCATGCTGTTACAAGAACTGGTACCTTCTTCCTATCCTCTCAAGTTACTCAAATAGCTAGACACTTAAAACTTCTGAATGATTTGAACTTAGCTACTTTGAGGAACCCTTTCACTCTAGCCTCCAATGCTATCACAATGGATTACTTAGAGCATGCTGGTTGTGTAAGGAAGATAGAAGGGTCATATGTATACTGCTATGGCAAGAAAGGAGTTATGGATAAACAAAAGAAAAGGCCAAGGTATACAATTGAGGAAGAGGGAGATTCTGTAGAAGTTGCAGTAGAATTACCTCCAAAAGCAACTTCATCAAAAGCTGCTAAAGAAACTGCTTCATCCTCCACACAACTCATCCTCCAAGCAATCAAGACTCTCTCAAGGAAACTCACTAAGTTCAAGAAAAGTGTTTCCAAGAGATTCCAGCACTTAAACAAAAGGATAGACCTTATATCCCACATGCACCATGATCTTTATGACATGCAAGGCAAATTGGACTTGCCTCAATGCAATCTTGAAGATTGGGATATAAGTGATCACACCCAAAGCGTTGCTGAAGAAGAAGAGTCTATTAGCACTAGCTCTGCCTCTGTTGCACCTCAAGATAAGGGGAAAGCTCCTTTAGTTGAAGAAGAGTTAGAGTTAGATGATGACTCAGAATAGCTTAGCTTTAGTTTGTTTGCATTTTCATATGTTTTCTGCTTTGCACTTTCTGCTTTGTACTTTCCTCCAATTTTAATATATATAATTTGGTACTTTCCCTTTCATTGTTTAGTTAATAATTTTGCTTAACAATTGTTTCATTTTGCCTATGACAATGGGGGAGAAGAACCAATGGAATGAACCAATAGAGGAAACCAAAGATAAGAACAATAATGGGAGAAACAAGTATACATGTTGAATATTTGCAATAAGGGAGAAATGTTTATGGGGGAGAAATGTTTGCATTCAAACAATAACATTTGCACCAAAATAAACTAATAATCACAATGCTCTTAACCATGATTGTTGCATATGTTAAGGGGGAGCATTTAAGACTTATTATTTTTCTCATCATTCCATTTGAATTGTCAAAGTCAAAATGGGGGAGATTGTTAGACAAATAATCTTAATTTTGATCTTTGACAACTCAAATGGATGATCTATTTAACTTGTGTTTGAGAAATCTTGTTGCAGGATTAGGTTATTTCAATTAAAGGTGAACAGAACATTTATCGCGGTCGCACCTCACCTTAATACGACCGCTCCAAGTAATTACAGAATGAAACCATGTCACAGTAGGTTTCGCGGTCAGAAGTTCGACCTCAGTCGCGACCGCTCCTACAGAATAGCGACCGGCCAAATATGTGCACAACCGCTACTCAAGGAATTTAAATCATTACAATCACAGTAAGATTCGCGGTGACAAGAACGGTGAATGACTCGACCTCGCTAACCACTATAGCGACCGCCCCATTCAAAGTCGCGACCGCCCAACAATTCAAAAAGAAATTGCTCAAAGAGACAGTAGTGTTCGCGTCCTCAGGTGCGTCCAGAAGTTCGACGCGAGAATATGAGTTCGACCGCGAAATGCTACCACGGGCGACCGCGAGATTCAAATTATGGCGGACATCTCTTTTGCCCTGTCAGAAAATGACACGTGACATGACCGTTGTAATCCCACTTCAGTATTCAAAAAAGGGCGACCGCACTTTGTGATGCGCGACCGTCCCGACAAACACAGCATGGGCAAGAAACGGTCCGACAAACACATCATGGGCAAGATTCCAGCTGCAGAGCACTAAAATTCGACCGTTGAAGATTTTTTAAAAGTAGCGACCGTCCCTGGTTAAAAGGACGACCGCTTGAAGCATGAGCGCGACCATCCTTGTATGAAGGGCGACCGCGAAGTGCTTCGGACAGTTTAAGTAAAGAGGTCTAATCTGCCAAGACTTTATTCTCAACATCAATAACGGCTAGTAAGACCACATTGGCTATAAATACAAAGTTTCTATGAGAAAACAAAAAAGAGACAACATTGAGAAAAGATTTTCATAGCCAAGCAACAAATTTTCTTTTACTTAAACTTGTATTTGAATTGTTATGAATGTTAGGTGTTAGCATTGAAAACACCATTGTATAAGTTTGAGTGTAAGCTTGGGAAACACTTGGGTTGTGAGAGTGAGCCTAGTAAAACTCTTGTTAGGTTGTGAGAGTGAGCCTTGTAAAACTCTTGTTTGGGTTGTAAGTGTGAGCCTAAGAAAAACACTTGTGAAGTTAGGTGTGAACTTGTGAAAACACCAAAGTTAGAAGTGAGCTTGTAAAAACTTCAAAGATTAGTGGAACCTTAACAAGTTGTTAAGGAAGTGGATGTAGGATTGAAGTAAATCCGAACCACTATAAATCTTGTGTGTTCTTTCTTTCTTCAATTACTCAACCAACTCTATATTCCGCATTTCTTGTTTGTTGAGTTTTTTAAATTGTCATTACTTCTTGAGAAAACCAATTCACCCCCCCTCTTGGTTGCCATCTTGGGACAACAAAAGGAAATGTGAAAGATATAATGTTATGAAGAATTGTTTTATTGTAATGTGAGATGATTAAAGCATTGTTGTCTAATTTGCTTATGAGAATGAAATGACTTGAGAAAGTAATGTTAAAGATTTGTGAATGGACCTATCCGCCTCCTGCGGAACCATGCGGACCCAGTGAGTTGGGCAACCGATCTTGGACTACCGACCTGGGTGGGGAAAGGTTCGATACAATCAGTATTATACGTACCTATTTGCCTCCTGCGGAACCATGCGGACCCATTGGGATGGCCAACCGAACTTGGACTACCGACCTGGTTGGGAAAAAGGTTCATTACTGACAGTTTTATACGTGCCTATCTGCCTCCTGCGGACCCTTGGGATTAGAGGGCAACCGACCTGGTTGGGGGAGGGTTCGTATATGAAGCCATGGTTATGGGCTATAATGATGAATTTGAATGATGTAGGTAATTGTTTGTGACATTGCATTTTAGTATAATGTTATTATATCTTGTACTACTAAGCCGTTGGCTTAGCGCGATAGTGTTTGATCGTGCAGGTAACAGAGTTGAACCTGAGAGCTCCTCGAGACCAAGTGAGAGTAGACCTTGAAGAGTTTATTTTGGGACTTAAAGATTGGAGAAGAGCTGCCAATCATGTATATATTCTACATTTTGTAAATTTTGGTTTTTAACCTATTTGTAATAACTTCCGCTGTTAATTAATAAGTATTATATATATATATATATATGGTGTCTTTTGGATTTCTTTTAAAATGTTTGAGTTGGTTTCAATTACTTACAAAGGAAATTGTTATGTATCATTTTAAAACTGTGGCATTTCCTATATTCAGTATACGAATACTACGATCGTTTAAGCATGCTTGGTACGTATACGGGATATAGGGGTGTTACAAAATCCCATCTTAAACAAAATTATTCAAATCATTCTTTACAATTTACAATATGTGCTTCAAAAACATATCATAACATACATAATATCAAAAATGTACATGCTGGCAACTGGCTCTGATCTTGATGTACCCAAAACAACTCTTCAAGCTCAATAAATACAAACCTAGACCCGACTAGGTCTAGTAAAACTCTCTGGCTCTACCAAAACGTCCATGACACCTGCGCGACGAATTACAATCGCGCTAAGCCGAAGCCTAGTGGTACAAACTTTGATAATAATAAAAATGTAAAGTAATGCCAATGCACAATTCATATAGAGGTCACATCATTTCACTTTATTATATTTTTCAAATATTTCATACTCACAACTCATAACATTATATTGCTCAATTGTATCACAATTCATAATTCACATTAAAGCAAAGACAAGCATGGACCCAAAAAGGATCTAATATGCTATTCAAATTTCAGAGTTACTGCTTTGGTCCATAATGACACCATGTGTCTAGCCCGTAGGCAATATATATATCCATGGATAATGTAACAGCCCCAGTCTCTTTGACCTCAACCCGGCTAGACCCTTAGGCCCCGGTATCTTGGTCCTCAACCCGGCTAGACTACTACGGTTTTTGAGGCTTACGACCCAGTCTTTTCACCCCCAAAAACATCATATTTATCATTTATAAGCTGGGCTCGGCTTACGACTTGGTCTTTTCACCTGCCCAGCAATTCATAGGCATGCCGCCAAACCCAAAACTCTAAAAATTGAATAACATACTAGGCACACAATTAATTCATTTATCTCATTATCAAATACTTTCACAATTCATTTCTCATTTTATTTCTCATAATCAAACTAGGCTCATTGCTTTATTTTCACATTTTTTTTTCTCATTTTTCTCATTTTTCATATCTTTCTCATTTTTCTCACTTTTCTCATTTTTTCTCATTTTTATCAATATCAATTCATTTCATTATTCCACATATCTCATTTTTACATTCACAACACATTACCCAATTACTTTGGGTATTTTCAAATAATATGAATATTTCTCACTTTACACAATTTAGCCATTATCAATGGCTTTTCACAATGCATTTAACACATATATGACATTACAAATGTCATAGCACATTATTCATAATCAATCAATGAACCAAGTAGCTTAACACATTTTTAAACCAAAATGTGTTAAGTCCAAATGTCATGCAAATATAAACATTATACTCAAAGTTTATACATAACTCTACTAGCAACCCAAAGCAAGCTTAATACAATCTTCAATCCTATCCTTCCAATTTGTCCTTCACCACTTGGATGAAATAAATCAACCTCCCTCAATGCCTATACCAAATGTGATCATACATAATCATTTAATATCATATTCTAAGGTATTCTCAACATCAAACCATAATTAAACATCACTCTAAACCAAATCCCAAAATTAAGTTTCACCTCACTTTAACTTTGAAAAACAATATCAAGCCATTTAAATTAGTGTTTAAAGTTTATTAATATCATTAAAAACATATTTTAATACATTTAAATCATTTACATTATAACAATACACTCTTATACACAAAATCTCAAAAATGGCATAACCTTCCCCCATTGAAGGTTTTCCATTCCAACACAATCCATTACTCATTTCAAGCTTATATTCATCACATTTAACACTAAACAACATGCTTAAACAAATAAAATCACACAATTCAACCACTTTGGAAAATCAGTTTTCCAAAACCCTAAATCTCCACTTCCATTCTCAAACTCCAACCAACACAACCAAATCCAATATTTGACTTTAAAATACTTGTTTATGTATCAAAACAACTCATTTGGAATCAATTTACACAATTAAAAACCATGATTTCAAAACTCCAAAAATTACGTAACCCTAAATTCTCTCTCTTCACCAATCTTACCCAAACTCAACCATTTCTTTAATCCAACCTTAAAACCATTAATAACCAATCAAAACAACTTCATTCATATACAATTAAGCAATTAAATCATGCTACTATAGAATTTCAAAATTTACATAACACACTTTTCCATAGAATTTAAAATTTTGGTAAGAAAGCTTACCAATTGATGAAGAAACTTCTAAAACTCCACTTGAATCCTTAAAATCTCTTCAGTTTTTGGAGTATGGAAGAAGCAAATCCCTCTCTTGAAGCCATGAAATTCGGCCTTGAAGGAAAGAAGAAGAAGAAGACTTTTTTTTTTCTCGTTCCTTTCACCCTTTAATTTTAAACCATATATATATTAAAATAATTTAATAATTAATTATTTAATTATTTATTTAATAAATTAAAAGTCCTAAATTCCCTCTTCCATTAAAAAATAATTTATTTTTGAATTATTTTATTAATTTTAAATTTTTAAGATTTAATTACCAAAATACCCTTTTACTTTGACTTTTCTTTTAAAAAATATTGATTTTTATATGTTATGTATATTTTACATATATATCACATATGTTATCCACTTTTTCTGTAATATCCTCATGTATGCCTTAGAAGTTTTGATTATGTTGTGGTTGTAAGTTGGATTGAATGTATATGTTATGTGAAGAGAAAAGAAATTGGTAAGAGAATGCTTGTGTATATGTGTTTTGGGAAATAAAATAGGGTTTAGAGAGAAGTGTATATGTTGTTTATATGGTTGTATAATTAACATATACATAAGTCAAAGGAAGAGTCAATGCAATAGAGATATTTATTTTGTGGCATGTGTAATTACCTATGTGGACATATAAGAGACAAAAGTTAAGTTATATGGAAAAGGGTGTTTTAGTAATTGCTTGGTTAAAATCTCTTGGTGGAGATTTAAAGAAGAAAAGCTTGTTGACTTTTGTTGAATTTCTTTTCTTCTCTTGTGTGTGCCGGCCATCCAAGAAGAGAAAGAGCTTGAGAGGTGTTTGAAGATCTTAACTCAAATTGAAGAAGGAATCAAGGGTTTTGGTTAGAGATTTGTGGATTTTCTTCATTTCAAGTAAGTAATCTTGTGTTTTCCTTTGTTAATTTTGAAGTTGTGTCTAAAGGAAATTGTGATTTGTTGATGTGATGATTTGGTGTGTTTGATATGTGTTTATAAGTGTTAAAATTGATGGTGAGATAAAGGATTGAATTGGTGTTGGTTTGATTGTGAAAATTGTAAGTTTAAGTGGGTTTTGATAGTGGAAGTTCAAGTGTGAAGTTGGTTTTAAGGTTTGGAGTTGATGAATGATTTAATGTTTGGTTAATGTAAGTATTATGTTAAATGTGCAAAATAAGTGTTAATGAGTTTGATTACATCCATTTGAGTGAGTTTGTGTTGGGTATTATGTGTTTAAATGCATTTGGAAGAGTTGGCCATAAATAGGGTTTGTGTTCTTGAGTGACACGGCCAAAGGCAAGGGAGAGACACGGCCAAGTCATGAAAAATTTTGGATGTGTTGGAGTGTTTTTGGGAGACACGGCCGTGTCCCCAAGCCGTGTCAGCTACTGTGGTTTTTGGTGAGAGACACGGCCACAAGCTCGGCCGTGTCACCTAGCCGTGTTGGCTACTGCCTCTTTTATAGTTGAGAGACACGGCCGTGTCCCTCAAGTGGGCTGCCCGTGTCCCTCAAATGAGTTGGATATTGTTTGATTTCTTTGTTCTTTTTGTATGGTTTTGATTCTTCAAAGATAGTTTGGTCTCTAAACCTAAACATAAACACTTTGTAAACAAAGAATGACCTAAACAAATGTATGTAGATGATACTAAACTTATGAATAATGATCTTTGGATTAGGTTTCGAAGAGATTGGGTTGCATTAACCTAAATGTGGAGAATTCTTGGAATAAAGAAATGTATAAATTGATGGGAGTAGTTCTTGAGGTAAGTACCAATACATATGATTGTATTTATTTACATGATTTGAGGCTTAACACATTTGTTTGCAAATGTGTTAAGTAGTTTACTATATTGTTAATATAATTTGACTAAGGTGATGATTGAATGAGGTGAAAGTTGTGAAGATCATTAAAAGGTAAGCATAAATCCTATTTGATTGTATATCCTTATATGTCCTTGAACCTTAACACATTTGGATGAATGTGTTAAATACTCTATTATATTGTGAATGTAAATGAATAATGTCAATTTCTATATATATATATATAAAGGATGATATATGAAATGGGAAAGATAGGAAGAAATGAGGATCATTCTTAAGGTATGTGCAATGTATTATATGAATAAAATACTTTGAAATGTTATATCAATGATGCTATATGTATCATATGGATTGAGATAGGATATGTTGTGAAGCCATTGTAATTGGCCATGATGATTCAAATATGATATGAAGCCATTGTGATTGGCTATGACAATTCAATTGAGATATGTAAGGCATGTTTGCCTAAATGATGATGAGAATTGTAAATGATATTGGTGATGGAATGATCAATGAATTGTGTGTCTAATATGTTATTCATTTTCAGAGTTTTGTTGTTGGTGGCATGCCTAATGGTAACAATCTCTTGAAGTTAGGTTGGAATTGATTCCTTGAAGCCTAATTGAGATGTTACAACCCTTGAAGCTAGGTTGGGTTGGTTCTTGAAGCCAAGTTGGGTTGATGCTTAGCATGCTTTGCTCCCCTTGAAGCTTGGTTGAACCTAATCCTTGAAGCCTAGTTGGGATAATGATAAATGTGATAATTAAACCAAAGCATTAACTCTGAAAGTCGAATGACATATTAGTGTTTTGGGCCCGAGTCTGTCTTTGTTGCCAATGTGAAATACAAGTGTTGAAATAAATGAATCATGATTGATGAATTGTGAATAAGATAATGTTATGAGGTATGATATGTAAATGAATAGTGGTTGATGATAATGGTTATCTTCATTAAAAATGTGATTCGTGATTGGTATGATATGTAATGTGCGTATTGCAATAGTGATTGATATGGCATGTAATGTGTGTATTGCAATAGTGATTGGTATGATATGTAATGTGTGTATTGCAATAATGATTGGTATGGTATATATAATGTGGGTGTATTAATATATTGGTGATAGATTGGGGTTGGTGATAATATTATGTATATATATGTACATTATATATGAAATTAGCTAAGATATATGAATGATGCAATTAAAAAGAAAAGATAATATGATAAGAATTAATTATACATTGAATGGATATATCATTATATGTTAATACTTCTATACTATATGTTTACATTTTATATTTGGACTACTAAGCTCTCGGGCTTAGCGCGGGTGTGTATTCGCGCAGGTAAATAGGTGAAGATATGAAGTCTCTCATTATGCCACAAGAAGAGTAAGAGTTTGTCGAGACCAACTAGAGGGTAATGCATACATGTAATACTTTTAATTTTGATGTATTTCTGATGAGAGAATATTTATATGTATAAATGTAATTTGGATAAAGATAATGATTTTATAAATGTTATTTAAATTAATGTATTATGGTTTAAATTCAGTTACATGTTTTTAAAAGGTAACGATAAGTAGCATTCTTATACTTTATATACTTACTGTATGTATACTAGGTATATGTATAGTACTTATATAGGGTATCGGAGTGTTACAATTATTTTGGTATCAGAGCTTAGGTTCGAGATTCTCGGCCTAAGTGAAACTAAAAAGAGAATTTTTGAAGAGTATAAAAAAAAAAAAGAGTTTTGAAAAGTTTAAATAAAAGTAAAAAGGAAAAGTTTTGAAATGAAATTTGTAATACGTGCATATGCATTGACACCTAGGTTGGTCTCGGATGTGGCATTATATGAATAGTAAAATATTTGTGTTATATGAGATGTTCTATGTAGTTGATGATATATGTGTATACTATTTTGATGTGATGAGAAATCATGATTGTTGGTATTGATGTTGAAAATGAATTATAATTGAGGCATAGTGCCTAATTGACTATGAGAAAACAAATTGTGAAATGTAATGTGCTATATGTATATTGATGATGCATATGAAAATGTCATATTGTGTGCAACATGGAATGTAATGTCGATGTTTATGAGCAATATTATGTAGGACATAATGTGAATTGAAACATAAAGAAATGAAAAGGAGAATAAAGTTGAAAATGAGTAGAAATCAAAATCAAGATTAAAGTATGAATTCTTTCCTCTATACTTTGAACCTATTTATAATAAAGTTTATGTTGGGTTTGCTAATGTTGAGTTTACTAAACAGAGGAAATAATATCGATTTATTAATATTGAAAGTTATGTTATTTAAACAAGGAGAGTATGGTGAAATATTGAATAAGTTGGTTAGTATAAAAATAGTGTGATTATGTAAAGTTGGGATGTATATACAGTTAAGGTTTTGTTTAAAGGAAAAAGAGATGATAGTGGTTAAATAAGAATATAACTTAGTATTGTTATTATAATGCAAACATTGTGAATTCAATGTTAGAGATGTGAGATGCTTGGATATTATAAAAGCTCATGATAATGGTGGTGATATGGGATATTTGAAATTTTGGAATGAGTTGGATAATTGTGAAAATTATATGTTTTGATATTACTTTGTGATATATATATAAGATGCTTTTAAAGTTGATATTAAGAAAAGATGAGTTTGGCAAATTGAAGCTTAAACGAAGTAGTAAATTGAGAAGTTAAAGTTTCAGTGGAATTTGATAAAGATTATTGGGATATTGATGGTTTAATGTATATTCAATACATGAGCTAGGAGAAATGACTAATATTCCATATTAAAGCATTATGAATTGAGTATTGTGATTGGTAGTATGAGAAATTATTTTAAAGTAAAAAAGGAAAGTGGATAAGCAAATGAAAATGAGTTATTTTAAGTCATTTTGAGTGTAAAGGGTAAAAATGGTTATGGAAGCATACTAATTGCTTTTAAAGATGAAAGTGAAAGAGATGTCACATTGGGAATGTGATCAAGATGGATGTGAAATATTATTATAGTCAATATATATATATATATGTTGTGTGAATAAATACTTTCTATTATATGGGAAGAATGAGAATGATAATGTTTAAAAGAAAGTGATGAATATTAAATTTGTATTGAATGTATGAAAAAGGAAAATAAAATAAGAGCATATAATTAAGTGTGTACATGTATATGACATGTGAATGAAATTATACATATATACATAAAGGTGTGAATCATGTTTTGTAGATGACCTATGAATATGTATGTGGTATAATTATAGAATTAGTGATATGGAAATGATGTTGTATGTATGAGTGGACCTAAGAGAGAGTAGGTCTGGAACTGGGTAAAGCTAATTGGATTGTGTGATAAAAGTAAGGATGAAATGGACTTGAGTAATAGTGGACAGTAGAAATTGTTGATGAGCCATAAATTTGATAATTTTATGATATTTAGAGTCCCAAAGTATTTACATATAAAAAGTTCTATGTAATTATATTATAAGAGATTGTAAATGGATTAGAAATGAAGTGACGAATAGAAATTGTATAAGAACTGTATATGATTGAATATATATATAATAATATTGTTGAAACGTGACTTAAGTTGATAAAGATTATATAATTGAATGCAAATTTGGTTGAAATGGAGTTGGAATGTGTTAACTTCTGATATAGTAAAAATGTAAAGAAGGAATATGTAATTCTTGAGATACACCTTAGCCTTGTATTTGTTTGGATTGAGAATAAAATTATGAGAAGAACAATATTGATTGGAAAGTCTCAGGTTTGAATATTAATCTCTTAAAGCCATGTGTTTTGTTTAGTGTGTTTGATTGGTTAATTTTGTTATCCATGGATTTGGATCTTAGATAAAAGGATTGCAGTACAGATTTGGTGAGATTGAAAATCTTGTTTGAGAAGTATAGTTAAAAGTTATGATGGATAAAATTGTACTTTATCATTTTATGTTAAGAATTGGGTTAAAATTGTGAATATGAAGAGAGGAAAAAGAAATTATGGAAATGTTTTGAGTTATGGATGATATGACAATAAGCTAATCAAAATAAAAATAACAACGATATGAAATGAGAAGAGATATTAAAAAGGGAGAAATTATAGAATATGACTGAAAGTTATACTGAATATGTTTAAGGGATGTAACTCGAGGTTTGAGTGAATGAATTATAGATAGTAATTATGGTATAAAATCTTTATGAGAATTGGTGGGAATTATAATAAGATAATAGAGAATAAACTATGTGTATATTAACAGATAATTTGAATTGATTTGTTATCATGATGATTTGACTGAAATGGGTCGGAAGAGATCAGGAATTGAATATGAGTTTGCTCTAATGGAATGAAGTTATATATATATATATGAATATTGTGAAATTTTATGATGAGTTTGAATAAATTAATTGTTAGTTAGAGTTGAACAAGATTGGAATGTGGATATATTGTGACAGATAGATCGATGGATTTCGATTTGACTAAGATTATGAATCATTATTGAGATTTAATGTGTATAGTTGTACCAAGAGTGTAATTATTTACATGGTAATATATATGATGTAAAATTTTTAAAAGTGTGATTGGATGAATGAATGGAATTATGGTAATTGTAACTTATGGTAAGAAGAGAAAAAGATTGGTTATTTATAAAATAAGTTGAAAGGTAATGTATTAATTTGTAAGTTAAGTGAAGAGCATGCTAAAGAAATAACTCCATTTATGAAAAATCAGGATTTTGTTATCTATTGAGGGTGATAAATGCCTTTTTAGACAGTGATTGTAATGATGGGATAATTAATGCTCAGATATAAGTCAATGGTTTTTAAAGTTAAAATTAAGAGAGTAATTACAAAGAAGTGAAAGAACAAAATATATTAAATATAAAGGTTGGATGGAGTATAAGTGTACTATAAAATGATCTGATTCTTGTATAAAGACTTTAACAAGAGATGTAATGAGCTCTTTTGAATGTTTGATTAAAGAAGTAATAAGATGTATAAACATATAGAATGATGAGTTATGGAATTTTAAGTAAGTGGTTGACTTTAAAGAGGAGAGTTGAAGCTATATGATTTGATGATATAATGACTTAAACGTATAATTAATTTCATTTGGAAGTTAAGATGGTATGGTATTATGAATGGATTACAATGATACTAGATAATTTCGAGGACGAAATTATTTAAGGGGGAGAGAATTGTAATATCCTCATGTATGCCTTAGAAGTTTTGATTATGTTGTGGTTGTAAGTTGGATTGAATGTATATGTTATGTGAAGAGAAAAGAAATTGGTAAGAGAATGCTTGTGTATATGTGTTTTGGGAAATAAAATAGGGTTTAGAGAGAAGTGTATATGTTGTTTATATGGTTGTATAATTAACATATACATAAGTCAAAGGAAGAGTCAATGCAATAGAGATATTTATTTTGTGGCATGTGTAATTACCTATGTGGACATATAAGAGACAAAAGTTAAGTTATATGGAAAAGGGTGTTTTAGTAATTGCTTGGTTAAAATCTCTTGGTGGAGATTTAAAGAAGAAAAGCTTGTTGACTTTTGTTGAATTTCTTTTCTTCTCTTGTGTGTGCCGGCCATCCAAGAAGAGAAAGAGCTTGAGAGGTGTTTGAAGATCTTAACTCAAATTGAAGAAGGAATCAAGGGTTTTGGTTAGAGATTTGTGGATTTTCTTCATTTCAAGTAAGTAATCTTGTGTTTTCCTTTGTTAATTTTGAAGTTGTGTCTAAAGGAAATTGTGATTTGTTGATGTGATGATTTGGTGTGTTTGATATGTGTTTATAAGTGTTAAAATTGATGGTGAGATAAAGGATTGAATTGGTGTTGGTTTGATTGTGAAAATTGTAAGTTTAAGTGGGTTTTGATAGTGGAAGTTCAAGTGTGAAGTTGGTTTTAAGGTTTGGAGTTGATGAATGATTTAATGTTTGGTTAATGTAAGTATTATGTTAAATGTGCAAAATAAGTGTTAATGAGTTTGATTACATCCATTTGAGTGAGTTTGTGTTGGGTATTATGTGTTTAAATGCATTTGGAAGAGTTGGCCATAAATAGGGTTTGTGTTCTTGAGTGACACGGCCAAAGGCAAGGGAGAGACACGGCCAAGTCATGAAAAATTTTGGATGTGTTGGAGTGTTTTTGGGAGACACGGCCGTGTCCCCAAGCCGTGTCAGCTACTGTGGTTTTTGGTGAGAGACACGGCCACAAGCTCGGCCGTGTCACCTAGCCGTGTTGGCTACTGCCTCTTTTATAGTTGAGAGACACGGCCGTGTCCCTCAAGTGGGCTGCCCGTGTCCCTCAAATGAGTTGGATATTGTTTGATTTCTTTGTTCTTTTTGTATGGTTTTGATTCTTCAAAGATAGTTTGGTCTCTAAACCTAAACATAAACACTTTGTAAACAAAGAATGACCTAAACAAATGTATGTAGATGATACTAAACTTATGAATAATGATCTTTGGATTAGGTTTCGAAGAGATTGGGTTGCATTAACCTAAATGTGGAGAATTCTTGGAATAAAGAAATGTATAAATTGATGGGAGTAGTTCTTGAGGTAAGTACCAATACATATGATTGTATTTATTTACATGATTTGAGGCTTAACACATTTGTTTGCAAATGTGTTAAGTAGTTTACTATATTGTTAATATAATTTGACTAAGGTGATGATTGAATGAGGTGAAAGTTGTGAAGATCATTAAAAGGTAAGCATAAATCCTATTTGATTGTATATCCTTATATGTCCTTGAACCTTAACACATTTGGATGAATGTGTTAAATACTCTATTATATTGTGAATGTAAATGAATAATGTCAATTTCTATATATATATATATAAAGGATGATATATGAAATGGGAAAGATAGGAAGAAATGAGGATCATTCTTAAGGTATGTGCAATGTATTATATGAATAAAATACTTTGAAATGTTATATCAATGATGCTATATGTATCATATGGATTGAGATAGGATATGTTGTGAAGCCATTGTAATTGGCCATGATGATTCAAATATGATATGAAGCCATTGTGATTGGCTATGACAATTCAATTGAGATATGTAAGGCATGTTTGCCTAAATGATGATGAGAATTGTAAATGATATTGGTGATGGAATGATCAATGAATTGTGTGTCTAATATGTTATTCATTTTCAGAGTTTTGTTGTTGGTGGCATGCCTAATGGTAACAATCTCTTGAAGTTAGGTTGGAATTGATTCCTTGAAGCCTAATTGAGATGTTACAACCCTTGAAGCTAGGTTGGGTTGGTTCTTGAAGCCAAGTTGGGTTGATGCTTAGCATGCTTTGCTCCCCTTGAAGCTTGGTTGAACCTAATCCTTGAAGCCTAGTTGGGATAATGATAAATGTGATAATTAAACCAAAGCATTAACTCTGAAAGTCGAATGACATATTAGTGTTTTGGGCCCGAGTCTGTCTTTGTTGCCAATGTGAAATACAAGTGTTGAAATAAATGAATCATGATTGATGAATTGTGAATAAGATAATGTTATGAGGTATGATATGTAAATGAATAGTGGTTGATGATAATGGTTATCTTCATTAAAAATGTGATTCGTGATTGGTATGATATGTAATGTGCGTATTGCAATAGTGATTGATATGGCATGTAATGTGTGTATTGCAATAGTGATTGGTATGATATGTAATGTGTGTATTGCAATAATGATTGGTATGGTATATATAATGTGGGTGTATTAATATATTGGTGATAGATTGGGGTTGGTGATAATATTATGTATATATATGTACATTATATATGAAATTAGCTAAGATATATGAATGATGCAATTAAAAAGAAAAGATAATATGATAAGAATTAATTATACATTGAATGGATATATCATTATATGTTAATACTTCTATACTATATGTTTACATTTTATATTTGGACTACTAAGCTCTCAGGCTTAGCGCGGGTGTGTATTCGCGCAGGTAAATAGGTGAAGATATGAAGTCTCTCATTATGCCACAAGAAGAGTAAGAGTTTGTCGAGACCAACTAGAGGGTAATGCATACATGTAATACTTTTAATTTTGATGTATTTCTGATGAGAGAATATTTATATGTATAAATGTAATTTGGATAAAGATAATGATTTTATAAATGTTATTTAAATTAATGTATTATGGTTTAAATTCGGTTACATGTTTTTAAAAGGTAACGATAAGTAGCATTCTTATACTTTATATACTTACTGTATGTATACTAGGTATATGTATAGTACTTATATAGGGTATCGGAGTGTTACATTTTCATTTAAAACCCCTTCATTAATTTAATTTATCCATTTAAATTATAATTTATTTTATCAAATTTCCAAAAATTAGAACTTTTCAAAAATTTAGGATATTACACATATGCAGTAATGTGTATCTTATATACACATCAAATGTACCTTATATGCATATTAAATATTAAGTATGTAATGTATTAATCCAACATATACAATTAATATACCATATGTATATGTTATATATACTCTAGATATATATATTGAGTATATACAATTTATTCTTCCAAATACTTATTTAATTTCTCCAAAATCACGGATGTTACAATTTTCTCCCCCTTAAATAATTTCGTCCTCGAAATTATCCAGTATAGTAATAAATCATCCAAAAAATTATTTTACCAAATTACATAATTTCTATTCTCCCCCTTAGGTTCATTCTTAATTTTCTTTTTACCATTCCCTAACACATCATTATACTGTGTATTTAGTCAAACAGTCACAACAGATTATTATATCATCAATCGAATTGTCATTAGACAAAATTAGTTCATCATTAGACAAAATTAGTTCATCTTCTTAATATATATACACCACACACCTATTGCACTCAAGATATCTGATCACTTCATTATCTTAAAAATATACTCTCATCACCTTAAATTCAAATGTTAATAACTTTTATCTTAACACAATAATTTTACACATCTTCATTTTGATCCTACTCTTTATACAATTACCACATATTAATTTAATATCACCATTATACAACAACAAAATCTTATTTTCTTATTAAAAGTCATTCCAATTATACTATAACTAACACTTTTCTCTTATAATTATTTGAAACTAATATAACTTAGCTCCTTTCATATGCATATACATATCAAAACACTGTATTATGCACATTATCATATAGCTTGCATATTCTTAATACAACTACATACATTGACTTTCAATAAATACTTGTAAACTTATTACATTTCGGATCAATTGCTCTAACTATCATAATATGACCATCACAACCTTATCCTATTCTGACCAACCTTTTGTCTATTTTAAATTCATCAATTTGTTTTCAATTCATGACCTAATTCTATTAGGTCAAATTTATTCTCAAATTTTAATTCTCTTCGAATTTATCATTACAGATAATATTCACTTCCCCTAATCTCATTTACTTTACACATCATTTTCATCAACTTATTCATTTTATACCACTTTCAAACACATTTATTATATAACTCTTACTCACATTTCATAATTCCTTTCATTTACCATTTTCTCACATTTCTTATAGTTACCCTATTTACACAAATCACTTTTCTTATGCATCATTTAAAGCTCATCATATTTTTACAATTCTCTTCTGTTTCCACACTTTTTATAATTATAAACAAATTTCTATTATAAAATTATAAGATACAACTATGCAAACCATAAGTCTTGACCATGTTTCTTGAAGCATAACTATCAATCTCACCAAAATTATCCAACGGTCATGCCATAATAATGGTCACATAAGTGGCTTATAAATAAATACTGCCCTTCTATCATTCTTCTTCAAACATTTCCAATCACAATGTTAAGTTCGTATCGCAAAAATCACATATTCATTTTCTAATCTTTTGATACACAAAAAGTTAACATGTTTCAACTCTGTTTTGAAGCAATTTGCTCTTGATCACTTGATCTTCATTAGCCTAACTCATGTTTCAACAATATTATCATTAACATCTCTTACATATGCACATTCGTTCATATACTAATTTACACAATTTCCATTTATTACTCCATTTCTAATCTATCTCTTATAAAAATTTTCATTCATTTTTTTTCACTTCCATACTTTCTTCATTATACTTTCTTTTTTCCTTACAATTTCTTATTTATACGCATATACTTTAGCCCAAAACACTATACAATCATGAAAGTTCAGTTGTTAAAATAACAATTTCACCGTCCAACTCTGTTCGGGTCCATTCTTAATCTCAATTCATCACATGACCTAACTCTACATAGGTCAAGACCTAATCTCTCTTAGGTCTATTAATACATGCAATATCATTCTCAATATCACCAGACACGTATTTGTATAAGGTAGTAAACACTCAATAACATTTTTTTTTAATCATCCACATACACCTTCGTAAGTCATAATCACAATGTGACTTACTTTCCACATTTTCTTACATATCATATTTGTGTTCATATAGAAAAAAAAATCTCATCATACAAATCATACAATTATACTCAATTCCTCTTTTACATACAACCTATACAAAGTTAACATTTATCACCTTTCAGAGAACATTATCATTTCTCATTCTTTTGACATTACTTAGGTTATTCATCAATTCAACATATATACACAATCTGACCACAACATAATTAACATCTTCCTTATTCAATCGCCCATCTCTTAAATAAGTTTCTTATTATATATTTTTTTTCTAACACTTCACATAAATCTTAGTCACGTTTCCAATGTGACATCTCTCTCACATTTTTTTTTTGCATTGATCACACCTTTCATATCCATTTTCATCATTTCCAATTCAATTAACTAAAGTAACTCATTTTCACTTGCTTAATCATTTCCCTTTATTTCATAATAAATTTCTACATTATCAACCACATTACACTTTAGTACTTTTATAAGTAACATTACTCATTCAAAATTACTCCCATGCTTATTAAACATTAAACTATCAATATCTAAACAATCCTCATCGAAATTCCCTTACAACTCTAAATTTTCAATTTACTATTTTACTTAAACTTCATTCTATTAATCTCACTTTCAAGAGCTAACTTTATAAACATTATTTTTATATTAATATAACATCAAAACACATCACTTTCACAATTATGGAAACCCATTTCAAAAATTCAAATTTCATATAATACAACCAACAACATGAACCTCACCAAATCTCACTCATATCACATTCTCAATCTTAAGATCATAACATTTACTTTTAAACAACACTAATTCATTTCCTTACACTAATTAACATCATCCATTTAGACACTTTAATTTTACACACTCAACCCTAAATTATGCATCATTGTTCCATAATAAATAATTCGCTATCATATATGATTTCACTCTTGATTTTAATTATGAACTCTTTGTTGAAAATTATTAAAAAATTCATATTCCTTCTATACTTATACCCATATGCATATAAATTTTTATAATTTTCTTCATTCATTTCTCTCATAAAATTAATTTATTATTTACTTACACAAAACTGCATGACTTCCTCAGTTTCATGTCAATCTCACTTTTGACATCGAGTCTTCACCATTGCAAATGGATATTCATCCTTTGAGATTGGGTCTTTACTCTTAAAACATGGGTCTCTATCCATTGGAGGTCGGGTCTTTACCCTGGCTTCAGCTCTTTTAGCTAGATTGGTCTTTTGTCTTTTGCATCTTCATTCTTTTGAGAGTTCTAATTGTTCCATTCTTTTGTTCTTCCTTTTCGCAAAAATTTAGATATTTTTAATTGGACCTTATATCCTCTCCTTGCCCCCCCTGTATGGCAAAATATTTGTAAGTGAGTTTAAAAATATTTGGTATATAAACCCAAAAAATTGAAAAGGAGAAACTTTGCCCCCTGTGTAGGCTCAAATCAAAGATTTTATCCATGCAAGCTTTGATTGATGTTTTTACCGTCTTGTTCTTCGCATAAGCATGCATTTGTTCTCTTTGCAAGATTACTGGAGCTTTCTCAAGCAATGGGCTTTCTATGCCCCCCTGATTTGACATCTTCTTTTGATTCTTTATTTCACAGAGTGTTTGCTGTTCACTTTGATAAAGAATAGATAATACAAGATAAGAAAGTGTGATGTGATATGCTCATGTATGCATGATATGCATGAATAATACTTATAGTCGTTCCATTGACTCACAGACTGAGGTGATCAGCAGAAGTGTTCTTATTGATTCCGTTTTGACGCTTGTTCAAGCCTTGCATTGGAATGATCGAAAGCTTTGCATTTGTGGCTTTTATCTTCAAGATGTTGAAAACATGAGTGGTGGAGACCCTAAGCAGCAAAGTCAGGGATGCATCCATTTCAAAGCATGTCAATTGGCAGCTTGCCAATAATCATTTCTTTTGCCCAATATGTCCTTTGGAGGTTCAACATACTTCCCTTAACTTGAAGGCTTTGTATGACGAAACATTTTCTTTTCTTTTTTTTTTTTTTGAATTTTGATTTTGAAATCAAATGTTGACTTTGCCAAATTAATGTCAATGTACCTCAGGACTTGATTTTCCAAATTAACATATCTATAACATGATAGCCCTAGCTACCGTACTAAACTCGGGAATCATTTCTATTTAAGCAAGAATTGTTGCACTTCAGATAGGCACATACACATTACTTGGCCAAAGGTCTCATTTGAGTTTAAATATTGTCTATCTCATATGCATGCTTATTCAAACTATCTCCACTAATAGACTTTACCTACCAAGAGAGATCAACAGGTCTTTGATAGGCTTGAAACAGGGTCTATAGGGGACATGGGTTAAAGTGGAGGCCATTTTGAGATTGGAGCTGGTGTGACACAATGGACAAACCTTCACACTACAAATTTCTTGTTGGAACTTTAGACAGCTCGGAGGCAACCTTGCTAGACTCCAAATTTCTTCTATCTTCTTAGCATTAATTTGGATCTTGATTAGGACAGTTTTTGCCCTTGCATAAAGTTTAAGACCCAAATTTGTTTCTTTTCTTCTTCTCCCTTTTCTTTCTTTTTATTTTTCTTACTCTTCCCTTTCTTTGTCTTTTTTTCCTTCTTTCTTGTTGGACTATAGAACTTTCAAGAACTGGGTGGTCTTCCTCCTTTTCTCCAATTGAATCTTTGGTTGGGTTGGGCCAATTCAAGTAAAAATGTCTTTATGAACCAAATGGAAGCCTTTTGCTGCTTTAGGTAAAATATAACTCAGTTGGCTTTATGAACCGCCTTTTTAGGTTTTATCTTTTTTTTAATTCTTTTTTTATTCTTTTTGTATTCTCTTTTTTTTTCTTGGGTTCTAGCTTAAACATAGTTGTCTTGTTTGTACCAACTTGGGCTTCCAACAATAGATAAGTGGAGTAACATAAATCTTCTTTAACAGGGATAAATCATTTGTTACTCTAATGTTGATGTTGTCTTGATATATTGGAGACATTAAGGGAACTTCAACTACCCTTAAGGTTTTGAGAACATCAACTATCCTTATGGTCTTGAAAACATCAACTACCCTTATAGTCTTGAGAACTTCAACTTTCTTCATAGTCTTGACTATTCATTGCTTTCTTTGATCTTCTTGCCTCTTCATCTTAGCAATCATAAGACTTGTCAAAAGTATCGCAACAACTCAAGGTAGGTTATTGGGGTTTGTAAGCCAATGAAAAGAAAGCTAAAATTTTATGAAGGCTAAAAGGGACAACTAGGGATTGATATTTAATTGGGTGGATACTAGTTGTTGGCTAATCAAACAATGCCCAGATCATCTCTCCCTTAAATAAGCAGAGTTCAATTTTGCCTCGAAAGTTTGTCAAAGTATGTTCTAAGACTGACTAAGACCTAGACAAAGATAATTATGCAGGAGCCCTCTCTAAGTAAGCATACACAACTCAATACTATAGAGTAATTCCCTCATCTAGTAAACTCATTCGAGTCATGATGCCTAGACACATTAATTTATAAACATCAAGCTAAATTCCTCATTGGTTGAGCACCAAAATGAACAAAGACCAATAAAAATTTATGATAAAATAATATTCAAGCTAAGAAAAGTTTATTGAGTTAGGCTTCTTTTCCTTTTACATCTTCAATATCCCCATCTTGAAAGGATGATAAAACAAAATCCTCTTCCACTTTTCCCACCATGAAGGTTGCTGGTGGTGGCACTCTGTTGAACCTTGGAAATGGATTATCTTTGGTATTGGGCTTGTCCGGCTCGGGCAACTTGCCATTATCAATTAAATTCTGGATCTCATACCTCAACTTCATGCAATTGTCCGTTTCATGTCCAGGCCTTTGATGGAATTGGCAAAATGCATTAGTATCAAAGTTAGGTGGAAGAGGATTAGGCAAAGGATGAGGAGTCAAGGGTTGTAACAATCCCTTCCTTTGAAGCTTATTGAGAACCCAAGACAGTGGCTTCCCCGGATCTGAAAACTGCCTCAATCCTCTTTCACTAGCGGCATTAACATCAACTTCTTTTTGTGTGCTTTGATTGCCCGACTGGTAATTCCCTTTCTCATTCCTTTTTATTGAAAAGCGATTCTTCTCCCTTTCCCACTCTTCAATTTGTAGACCAGCTTGGAGAAGATCTTTGAAATCACGGATGAGTGTATGAGACATCCTCTCACGAAGATTAGGTAACACCCCTCTCACAATCATCCTTATTTGATCGGATTCATCGGGCCTCTTCTTGAGTAAAACAACCTTGTTTCTCCATCTCTTGACATAGTCTACAAAATTCTCATTTGGTCATTGCCTAATGGACTCAACTTCCATTAAGGTAATTTCCATTTCAACATTGTATCCATATTGTTGGATGAAGGCTTTGTAAAGTAGATCCTAACTCTTTTGTGTTCCATCATCTAAGGTATTGAACCAATTTTGGACAGCAGGATCCAATGAGAGCATGAACTACCTTAGGGTTTGAGCCTTAGTAGCTTGCGCAGATTGCATGGTAGTGATATACTGCTTCACATGGAGATGAGGATTTCCAGTGCCATTATACTTTGAAAAAGATGGCATCTTGAACTTGTATGGGACCTCTTCATCTAGCTCAAATAATTTGTCAACTTTGGACATTTCTTCAGTTTTCAGCTTTTTCTCAAATTTCTTTTCTAAATCAGCAATCATCTTTTCAATATCAGATGTCTCAGTCTTTTCAATAGTTTCCTTCTCAACAACCTTTGGCTCCTTTTTATCTTGAAGATCTTGGTAGTATTGAGCCCAATCATCATCATCAATGACCACCTTTTCATCATCAAAAGCTACTTCACTAACTTTAGTCTTCCCTTTGTCCTTTGGCTTCTTAGTGCTAGCAGATGCCTCGGTATGGTTTTCTAAGATTGTAGTCAATTGGTTCTTCATGGTCTTGGCTAGGGCCTCTTTGATTTCTTCCATCTTGGCATTGAGGGCCTCATCCACCATCCTTTGAATTTGTTCGGGCTCCATTGTTTTAAGCGAGCAAGTGATTGAGTCATTTGCAAGATGCTTCATCTCCGGCATAGGTCGGATTGTTGTAAGCTTTAGAACTATCATAATCCAGGGCTGTGAGCCAGAGAGGATTGATGATATGAGATGCAAATGTATGCATGTATGCATGTATGCACAAACAATAGACAAACAAGGACAAATTAGGACGTTCCTTCCAACCTTATAACATCCACACACGAATGGCGAGTCTCTTTTCCTAGGTATATGGTTAACCAAAATACCAACATGGGGTACCTTGCTTTCGAATAATTTCCTCGGACATTTCAACCAATAGTTATATCCTTGAAAATGGAAATCAATCCATGATAATTCCCATTAATTAGGTTTTAATCCATTCAACCAACCAAAGTAGCTTTTATGCTATATTGGATTAAAATGAAATTAAGAGGCTTATTATAAATAGATTTCTCACTTGAAAAGAGGTAACTAGTGGTTCATGCCAAAAACAAGCCCATAGTTAATTTATTCTTAGTGTAAACTAGGCCCACAATTGATTTTTGGTATTTCATAATTGACCTAAATATTTTTGCAAGCTCTTTGTAAGAAAATGTTGGGTGAAAATAGTTTTGTTTCTAAGCCCATTGTAAAAGATTTTAGAAAAATGGATTTTGGGCTTAGTATTTAGGCCATGAGCCAAAGGATTTTTGATTTATTTTTAGAAAATTCTTATGTCCAAAGACCATCTTAAAAAGTTTTGAAAATAGTTTTGGTCTTTTGGATTTTAAAGAAAAAATTTATTTTGAGCTTGCAAATGTACTTGGGTCATATTAGAAAAAGAACAAACCAAATAAGCCATGATTTAAACCAAGATAAATCAACCATAGTCAAACAACATGCATTTGGGGTAAAACCTAAGGAAAGTAACTAGGTCAATTATATGAGCTTTAGTCTTTGGGTAAAAAGGCTTAGGTTCCCATAGCAAGTATATACCAAATGGTACGAGGGAATGAGTGGTTATGCCATGCTCGATCTCCATACCTTGAGTGAAAGTATGGTATCCCTTACATAAAATAACACGGGTAACACGGGCATCCTAACTCACGCACACGATGCAAACTAATATGATGCAATGGATAATATCATTATAAGAAAGAATAGAATAATATAAAGACCAATGGAATAAACTTCTCTTATCCCCAGTGGAGTCGCCACTGTGAGCGGGGATTTTCGCCCCCACTCCAGGTGGAATGGTTCTTGCGACTTCGACACTGTTTAGGCTCGGGGCCTTAGAGAACACATACCTAAGTCTGGAGAAAATGGAGTCGCCAGCCGGACGGGCCGAGAAAAAGAAAGGGGTGGATGACTCGATTCCTAAGGAATCCCCAACCCCTTAATGGGTTCAGAAAGTTGGGTACGTGTGGGGAAGGTGAGAAATGGCCCAGCACCCCCACAACGCCCGGTTCATTGGAACCGGCCTCCTTTACAGGTCTTAATATTATAAAATTCTTAAATATAACAATATTATCCATACTACATACAATAAAAAAGAAAGCATCATTATATTAAAATCAAAGCAATGTCCAAACAAAACAAAACAAATAAATGGACACCCATCCAAGGATGGAAACATGTTCTTACATCACATGCCTAGATAGGACACCCACCAAAAGGTAGAAAAATGCCCTTTACATAAGTTCTAAAATAGAAAAGCAAATTAAATTACATTATGTTTAAATAATGAGGTACCCACCAAGTGGAAACATACCTCTTACAACTTTTGGAAGTCTAAATTGATTGATAAAAGTAAATAATCATCCATGAATAAATCATTCATCAAAAGTATTAATAAAATAAACATCCATCCATGATAAATTACATAAATCAAGTATTGAATTCAAATAGATTAAAGCATAAGAAATAAATCAAGGTATAAATAAGTATGGAATTGAATCAAGTAAATAAAAGTTCAATTATAGCTACTGTGATTTTTTATGGAATTAAAATAGATTAGGGTTTTATGTTTTAAAAGGTTGGTAAGACTCTTTGATTAACCAAATTAAGGTTTGAATGATGAAATCATGAAACTAGGGTTTTGAATACCTTAAAGTACTTAAATTTGTGATTTTTGGTTATTGAATTTTAAGCTACTGTGTAATTTTTGAGTTTTTATGTTTTTATGTTTTTTAATGTTTTAAAAGGATTAGGGTTCATAAAAATTAGGGTTTATGGTTTTAAAAGGATTAGGGTTCATTATTTTGGGTTTAAAAGTTAAATTTTGGATTTTAGGCTTTGAAATTTGGGTTCTCGGGTAGTGAATAATTTTTAGGGTTTTAGAAATCAATTTGATATTTTATGAAGTTTTGTGAATTTAAACAAATGGATTGAAGTTTTTATAAGTAGAAAAGATGTTTTTGAAGGCTTTTTGAATGAAATAGAACCTAAATTAAAAATTTGAAAGAAACAGAATTTGATTTTGGTTTTATAGAAAAATATGTTCAATTAGAGTTTTAAGGTTTTTAAGAAGAAAAAATAACAATTTTAAGTCTTTTTAGAAAAGAATGTCACGTTTTAGTGTTTTAATCTTGGAAAATTAAATTAAAGCTCTAAGATTTTTTATTTAAAAACTTAAATTTTATAGATTTGCTACTGTAAAACATGAATCAAAAAGAGTTTAACATACCTTCTTTTTGTTGATTCCCCCAAAAACAATTCTTCTTGGATGAACTAGCTCCAAAGACAAGCTTTTGTTGCCTTTGAATTGCTTAATTCGTGCTGCAACTCCCTTAAAAATCAATTGAATTGAATTATTGCTTTTCCTTTCTTGATTTGGTTTTCAATCCCAAGCTCACTGTGAAATTTTTCCCCCCTCCAATTTGGTTCTATTGGTCCTTATTTATAATGGTCTTTAGGTTGTTTATTCCTAATTAATTAAGGTAAGTAATATTAATAAAAAAAGAAATTAAAACCTAATTGGATTAGGATTCAAAAAATTGCGTTGAAAATTTTGCGCTGGCGAAAACTGCGGCAGCGGGCCCGTGGCAGGGGCCAGTGGGCGTGCCAGCCCGCAGGAGGCACACCAGCCCGCAGGAAATTCCTGCGGGCAGTCATTTCGCCCGCAGGAATTTCCTGCAAGCGAAATAACTCGCCCCGCAGGAGGTTATTTCACCCGCAGGAATTTCCTGCGGGCGAAACGCCCGTGGGCCCGCGGGTGAGCTGCTGCTGGCCCGACGGCCGCGCGACCACTTTTCGCTGCCGATTTTTTTCCGACTCCGATTTTTATTTTTATTTGTTTAATTTTATTTTTTATTAATAAAAATTAGATACTAAGGTAGAAATTATTTAATTAAAATTATTTTGGATCAATTAAACAAGAAAAATCATTTTAAACTAAATAAAGCATATTGGATCGGATTGGGTCAAAAATTAAGGGTCTACACTTCACCTCACTTTAACTTTGAAAAACAATATCAAGCCATTTAAATTAGTATTTTAAGTTTATTAATATCATTAAAAACATATTTAATACATTTAAATCATTTACATTATAACAATACACTCTTATACACAAAATCTCAAAAATGGCATAACCTTCCCCCATTGAAGGTTTTCCATTCCAACACAATCCATTACTCATTTCAAGCTTATATGCATCACATTTAACACTAAACAACATGTTTAAAACAAATAAAATCACACAATTCAACCACTTTGGAAAATCAGTTTTCCAAAACCCTAAATCTCCACTTCCATTCTCAAACTCCAACCAAACACAACCAAATCCAATATTTGACTTTAAAATACTTGTTTATGTATCAAAACAACTCATTTGTAATCAATTTACATAATTAAAAACCATGATTTCAAAACCCCAAAAATTACATAACCCTAAATTCTCTCTCTTCACCAATCTTACCCAAACTCAACCATTTCTTTAATCCAACCTTAAAATCATTAATAACCAAATTCTTCTCTTGAAGCCATGAAATTTGGCCTTGAAGGAAAGAAAAAGAAGAAGACTTTATTTTTTTATTATTTCTCTTTCCTTTCACCCTTTAATTTTAAACCATATATATATTAAAATAATTTAATAATTAGTTATTTAATTATTTATTTAATAAATTAAAAGTTATAAATTTCCTCTTCCATTCAAAAATAATTTATTTTTGAATTATTTTATTAATTTTAAATTTCTAAGATTTAATTACCAAAATACCCTTTTACTTTGACTTTTCTTTTAAAAAGTGTTGATTTTTATATGTTATGTATATTTTACATATATATCACATATATTATCCACTTTTTCATTTAAAACCCCTTCATTTTTCATTTAAAACCATTAATTTAATTTATCCATTTAAATTATAATTTATTTTATTAAATTTCCAAAAATTAGAACTTTTCAAAAATTTAGGATATTACACATATGCACAAGTAATGTGTATCTTATATACACATCAAATGTACCTTATATGCGTATTAAATATTAAGTATGTAATGTATTAATCCAACATATACAATTAATATACCATATGTATATGCTATATATACTCTAGATATATATATTGAGTGTATACAATTTATACTTCCAAATACTTATTTAATTTCTCCAAAATCACGGATGTTACACTTTGGATGTTTCATAGCTACTGTAATGCAAGTTAAATGAAACGGCCAATGACACGCCTATGTCGTTGGGCTTATCAAAGCTTCTGTAAGAATGGAAAAACGATACGGTCATTGACACACCCATGTCATTGGGCGTGTCACTTAAAGAAATTGCCCAAAATAACTATTTTCTTTGTCTTTCATATGTAATTCCATCCTAAAAGATTATAAGGCGTCAAAGTGTAAAGGATTTTTGAAATCAACCCTAACAAGTAGTTGTGAGCGGGGATTTTCGCCCCCACTCCCAGTGGAATGGTTCTTGCGACTTCGGCACTGTTTAGGCTCGGGGCCTTAGAGAACACGGACCTAAGTCCGGAGAAAATGGAGTCACCACCCGGATGGGCCAGGAAAAAGAAAGGGGTGGATGACTCAATTCCTAAGGAATCCCCAACCCCTTAATGGGTTCGGAAAGTTAGGTACGTGTGGAGAAGGTGAGAAATGGCCCAGCACCCCCACAACGCCCGGTTCATTGGAACCGGCCTCCTTTACATGTCTTAATATTATAAATTCTTAAATATAACAATATTATCCATATTACACACAATAATTAAAAGAAAGCATCATTATATTAAAATCAAAGCAATGTCCAAACAAAGCAAATAAATGGACACCCATCCAAGGATGGAAACATGTCCTTACATCACATGCCTAAATAGGACACCCACCAAAAGGTAGAAACATGCCCTTTACATAGGTTCTAAAATAGAAAAGCAAATTAAATTACATGATGTTTAACTAATGAGGTACCCACCAAGTGGAAATATACCTCTTACAACTTTTGAAAATCTAAATTAATTGATAAAAGTAAATAATCATTCATCATAAATAAATCATTCATCAAAGCTATTAATCAAAATATAAAATAAACCTCCATCCATGATAAATTAAATAAATCAAGTATTGAAATTAAATAAATTAAAGCATAAGAAATAAATCAAAGCATAATCAAGTATGGAATTGAATAAAGCAAATAAAAGTCCAATTATGGCTACTGTGACTTTTTATGGAATTAAAATAAATTAGGGTTTTATGTTTTAAAAGGTTGGTAAGACTCTTTGATTAAAAAAATTAAGGTTTGAATGATGATATCATGAAACTAGGGTTTTAGACACTTCAAAATACTTTAATTTGTGATTTTTGGTTATTGGGTTCCTAAGCTACTATGTAAAATTTAGGTTTTTATGTTTTTATGTTTTTTTAATGTTTTAAAAGGATTAGGGTTCATAAAAATTAGGGTTTAAGGTTTTAAAAGGGTTAGTGAAAAAATCTGCGCTGGCAAAAAAATCTGCTGCAGCTGGCTATTTCGCAGGCAGAAAATTTTTGCGTGCAAAATAGCTGGGCTATTTCGCAGGTAGAAAATTTCTGCATGCGAAATAGCACAGTGATTTCGCCCGTAGGAATTTCCTGCGGGCGAAATGCCCATGGGCCCGCGCGATAATTTTTTCGTCGCTGATTTTTTCGACTCCAATTTTTATTTTTATTTTTTGACTTTTATTTGTTTATTTCTATTTTTTATTAATAAAAATTAGATACTAAAGCAAAAATTATTTAATAAAAATTATTTTGGATCAATTAGAGTACAAAAATTATTTTAGACTAAATAAAACGTACTGGACCGGATTGGGTCAAAAATTAAGGATCTACAGTTTGCCCCCTGCTTGAATGATCTGAAACCTTAGTGAAAGAGAGTGAAAAGCAATAAGACTTAATTTTTGATGAAACATTGAGGTTTTGGGTTCTGGACCCAGTTCGAGTTCTGGATTCAAGGATAATTCTAGATTCTGGACCTAAGGAAAAATTTGGGTTCTGGACCCAGTTCGAGTTCTGGACTCAAGGATAATTCTAGGTTCTAGACCTAAGAAATATTTGGGTTCTATTCCCGGTTTGAGTTCTGGACTCAAGGATAATTCTAGGTTCTGGACTTAAGAAAAATTTCTGTTCTGGACCCGGTTCGAGTTCTGGACTCAAGGATAATTCTAGATTCTGGACCTAAGGATAATTTGGGTTCTGGACCCGGTTCGAGTTCTGGACTCAAGGATAATTCTAGGTTCTGGACCTAAGAAAAATTTGGGTTTTGGACCCGGTTCGAGTTCTGGACTCAAGGATAATTCTAGGTTCTGGACCTAAGAAAAATTTGGGTTCTGGACCCGGTTCGAGTTCTGGACTCAAGAATAATTCTAGGTTATGGACCTAAGAAAAATTTTGGATTCTGGACCCGAGTGATTTGGATACTCGATCCTAAACTAGACTCGGATACTCGATCCTATCTGGATTCGGATACTCGATCCTAAACTGGATTGGGATACTCGATCCTGACTGTATTAGGATACTCGGCCCTAAATTGATTTGATTTGGGTACTTGGACCCAAGATTAAGCACTTGGATCCGAAATTGGGCACTTGGACCCAAGATTGAGTATTTAGACCCGAGCTTGAATTGATTTGGGTACTTGGACCCAGGATTGATTTGATTTGGGTACTTGGACCCAAGATTGGGCACTTTGATCCGGGATTGGGCACTTGGACCCAAGTTTGGGTACTTGGACCCGAGCTTGAATTGATTTGGGTACTTAGACCCGAGATTGGGTACTTGGACCCGAGAATGAATTTGACTAACCTTTTATCAGTTGAGAAGTCTGACTGCTCCGGATGTTCTATGCATTGTGATTCTTCACCCTCAGAATGGATCTTCACCCTCGAAGATCAGGTCTTCATCCTTGAAAATGGATCTTCATCCATGGAGATCGGGGTCTTCTTTGTTCTTTGAAGATGGGAGTGACACGGCCAGTGGCTTGGCCGTGTCTCCTGGGTGTGTCAGCTTCTGTGTCTTTTCTTTGGTTTTTCTTTGTTCTAGGCTTAGGATGGGACACAGCCAAGCTCCTGGCCATGTCATGTGACACGGCCAGTGGCTTGGCTGTATCATGTGGGTGTGTCACCTTTTGCCATTTCTTTCCTTCTTTTCTTTTCTTTCTTTGGTTTGGTCTTCAGGTGAGACACGGCCAGTGGCTTGGCTGTGTCTCCTACCCGTGTCACCTACTGTTTCTTTTCTTTCTTTGCTTGGTCCTTCTTGACTTTGCCCCTTAGGAGAGACACGGCCAGTGGCTTGGCCGTGTCGTCTGCCAGTGTCACCTACTGTTTCTTTTCTTTCTTTGCTTGGTCCTTCTTGACTTTGCCCCTTAGGAGAGACACGGCCAGTGGCTTGGCCGTATCGCCTGCCAGTGTCACCTACTGTTTCTTTTCTTTCTTTGATTCTTTAATGATTGTTGCAGGCTGTTGGCTCATTTGATCACGAGGCTAGACCTTCTTTCACTGCCCCTTCATTTGCTCATTCTAGCCTGCCGGATATGCCATCTCATCCGCAGGGTATCGGTGTGAACTAGCTGGTACATTCCTCATTTCATAAAAGTTTATGCTATATGTATGCATGATTATGTATGCTCTTACCTTTTTCTCTCTTGGCTCACAGCGGATGCTTGAAGAACAAAATAAGAAACTTTAAGAAGAGTTGGTTGTAAGTCATCAGCAAGCTTCTCATTTTGAAAGTTTATATCATCAATCCGAACAAATTTTTCATGACTTCTAATTTCAAGGAATGAGGGATCCCGGTGTTTCTTCATCGAGAGGCTCCCAGACTGATGACAATGAGATCCTTTCGTCTACTTTTGATGAGGACCATGACAAATCGGAACTCCAAGGCAATAGGGATTTTAGTGCTTTTGCTTCAGATGATCCCGGGACGAGTAATTTGCCCCCTCCTCCAACAGGTGACGATTTTTTCAAGTCTTTATTTGGTGACCTACCACCACCCTCTTAGTAATATGTAAATATTGTAACTCTCTTTTTCTTTTTTTCTTTTTATTTCGTTACTGCCAAAATTATTTATTATTTATTATTTATATATATAGTACATCATAATTAATATCCACTTCTTTTGTTAAACCAAATCCAATATGGTAAAGGAAATTCGTTGCCACTTCCTTTCCTTATGCCATATGGTCTTATCCTTTCCCATCATCTTTTCCATTTCACTTTTGGAAAAGGTTTATTTTCTTCTATATAAATCACCTTGCATGCCATATTTCAATTCATAAACCAAAAATCTCTCTCTTTCAACGTGAAGACTCCCTTTAGCAATTTTGGTTCCCCTTTATTCATTAACCATGACCGAGCACCATTTAAAGAAAATAAAAATTCTACTTAAGAATATGGATGCCAACCATTGGAAGCAAATTTCATGGTCAAAGCTTGATGTTTTAAAATGCTTTCAAAATGTCAAATTGGACCACTCCTTCTTACATGTCGTGGCTTCCCTGTGAGATACGGATTCTAGGGTATTTAGAATTAATGGCTTTGAAATGTGTCCCTTGATTGAAGAATTTGAGGCCATCCTTGGACATCCCAATAATCAACAAATGGTGTTACCCACATTGATTTCCAAAACTCAACAGAAGATGCAGATGTTATTTCAAATTTCGAAACCCGAGATTCTTCGGTTGATGAGAGGTGAAAAAATTCTACTTGCTCCTTTGATTGACTTTTGTTCCTCTCATTTATCTCCTACTAAGGCATGGGGATGCATGCTTTGTCTTTGCTTGCTCGGCCAATTCTTGCTTGCTTCTTCTGACAGCGATATTGATCCACGAGTATTGGATATTATGGACCAAATGGAAGGAGGCTTGTCGCAGGTACCTGTGATTTTAGCCGAGACCTTAGTTGGATTAGACCGATTTAAATCAGGATTGTCAAAAAGACTGACTGGGAGTCCGTTGCTGCTTCAGGTAATTACCTAAACTGCCCTTTCAGGTTTTCAATTTAGGCTTTTTTTATTGCTCTAAATTTTGTCTAGTCCACCCATGCGGGTTTTCGGAACTAGCGAGCTGTCCTAATTTTTTCCTAAGCTGCCCTCGCGGGTTTTCAACTCAGCGGACTTCTTTTTTTTAACTTAATTCTTTCTTCACAGATTTGGCTTCAGGAGCGTCTTTGTTTACTTGATACTCCCTCCATGGATTTTGGCAGATATCTGCCACGTCATCATTATGCTAGGAAGCTACTCCATCATGTTTCTTCATATGCTGACTGGGTTGACTGGATTCACTCACGCTCTGAAGTCAATATCCGTTGGTTGGTACCTTGGTAGAAGATTTCTTATATCACCATGCGGACATACTTGATGTACGTTCCTCTTGCTGCTCTTCATCAAGGTACATGCTATGATCCTCGCCGACTTGGGCGTCAGTATGGAGCTGAGCCTCGTGATTTTGACTTTGCTCCTGACCTAGACATGCCTTGCTTGACTGAAGCCTACTTGGATTGGTTAAGGCAAAGCTGGCTTGCACGTTACACTTATAGACTGCCATAGATTTTACATTTGTCAATTCAGAAAGTGTTTTGTTAGGATGAAAAATAACTAAAGTAATAAAAGATGCTTCTTTTCCATTTATAATTTGTCATCACCTTTTGCAATTATGATTATTTATTTCATCCGTATCTGGTCAAATACTTATAACAGTGCACATAGAACAAATTTAATTATTAATTCTATTTTATTAAATTGGGGAACAACCAAACATAAAGCCAGCATACACAAGATCACTCCTGTTACCAATTAGCCCTTTTGGGTTTTCTAATTGACGATTTTCTCTCATTAGCCCTTGCCTAGCCCGCCCTTTAGGGTTTTCGAAACTAGCGGACTGCTCTAACTTTTGCCTAGGCTGCCCTTTTTGGATTTTCAACCTAGCGAGTTCTTTTTTCTTCTTATTCTTCCCATCATACATAAAACCTCTTCAACCTGTCAATGTTTACTGGCTCACTAAATTTGTTCCCTTCCATGTCTGACAATTTCACTACACCTTTTCTCATGACTTGTTTCACGACATATGGCCCTTCCCAGCTAGGCCTGAACTTCCCTCTTGGATCAGATACATTAGGCTTACATTGCTTCAACACCAAATCCCCAACTCTGAATTTTTTGACCTTGACCCTTCTATTGTAGGCCCGAGCTATCATCTTTTGATACAGTTGGTGATGATACAGTGCCTTTAACCTTCTCTCTTCCAGTAGAACTAACTGTGTGTATTTGCTTATTACCCATTCCATTTCAGGTAGCTCCACTTCCAAGACTACTCTCAGTGATTTGATCTCAATTTCAATTGGCAATACCGCTTCCATCC
This sequence comes from Garcia nutans, assembly GCA_947685225.1. Taxonomy (NCBI): domain Eukaryota; kingdom Viridiplantae; phylum Streptophyta; class Magnoliopsida; order Malpighiales; family Euphorbiaceae; genus Garcia; species Garcia nutans. The sequence continues at coordinate 37,403,976 of CANTUV010000013.1, forward strand.
CAAAAACCAAAGAGAACGGTGTCATCCCAGTAGGTGTTTGCACACTTGTCCTATATCCCCATAAAGCAAAGGGAAGCATTTCTGACCAGTCCCTGTAAGTCTTGGTCAACTTGGATAGAATTTGCTTAATTGTCTTGTTCGTTGCTTCTACTACACCATTAGCCTTTGGTCTATAAGGAGAGGATCGATGATGATGGATTTGGCACTTGGAGAATAAATCCTTAACTGCTCCTTGAAACTGTACCCCATTGTCTGATATCACACTGTACGGGACCCCATATCTATAGATGAGATTCTTTTCAATAAACCTAGCCATTTGACTTGCACCCAGCTTGTTGAAGGATTCGGCTTTGACCCATTTTGAAAAATAATCAACTGCTACTACAATGAAACGGTGACCGTTTGAGGATGTCGGATGTATTTCTCCTATAATGTCGATACCCCAGGTGGCAAATGGCCAGGGTGAAGACATTGAATGCAGTTCTTCAAGAGGCATATGATTCAAGTTACCATACATCTGACATTACTGGCACTTCTTTACAAATTCAATACAACCTTTCTCCATGGTCAACCAATAGTAACCTTGTCGGATAATCTTCTTAACTAGGGCCAAACCACTCATGTGCGGACCGCAACTTCCCGCATGTATTTCAGACATGATGCGCTCCACTTCAGGCTTTCTTAAACATCTCAAATGCACTCCATCAGGCCATCTTTGGTATAACTCTCCATGGAAGGTGATGTATTGCAATGACCACCCCTTATGGCTCTTCTCTCTTTCTTTGTTGCCCCCGGCGGGTATTCTCTTTCCTCCAAAAATCACCTTATAGTATCATACCATGCATCATGGTCCGTATCAACTTCCATGATTGTCTCATATTCATAGTAAGGAGTTGATGAACTGGTCAAGATCAGAGGCTTAAGGAATAAGCTGGCAGGATTTTCCCATACCGAAGCCAATGTGGCTAGGGCATCAGCCATCTAATTTTCTTCTCATGACAGATGTATAAACCTACACTCCTTAAAATTCTTCTTCATCATGGTCAGGTAACGGTGGTATGGTTTTAATTTTTCCTCTCTCAACTCCCACTCTCCATTTACTTAGGATACTACTAGCAATGAATCGCCATAAAATTCCACCTTATCCACCTTCATAATCATTAGGGTTTCCAAACCGAAAATACACGCTTCGTACTCCACCATGTTATTAGTTGCCCTAAATTTCAACTTCTTGGCTAAAGGGATAAGTTCCCCTTCGGGCGATTCTAGTATAACTCCCAACCCTGCTCCTTTCCTGTTTACCGCTCCATCAAAATACATTTTCCACCCTTGTACTTCAATTACTTCTAAATGTTCATCAGAAAATTCCAAGATTATCTCTTCACTTTCTGGTAATGGTTGTTGAGCCAGGAATTCTGCCACCGTTCTACCCTTGATTGTTTTCCTGGTTACATATTCAATCTCAAATTCTTCCAATATTATCAACCATCGACCATATTTTCCAATTAAAGAGGGTGTCTCCCTTAAGTACTTCATTGGATCCAACCTGGAAATTGCTTGCACACTATACGATTGAAAGTAATGCCGCAACTTCTTAGAAGACCAAACCACGGCTATACATGTCTTTTCGATGATACTATACTTAATTTCATAAGGTAGGAGCTTTCTACTCAAATAGTAAATGGCATGCTCAATCCCCAACTCATCTGCTTGGGCTAGCATGGCTCCTATCGACTCTTCTTCTACTACTAAGTATAGTAATAGAGGTTTTCCGGGTTTTGGTGGTTTCAAAATAGGTGGATTCAACAAATACTCTTTTATTCGGTCAAAGGCTTTCGATATTCTTCATTTCATACGACCGGCTGATTCTTTCTAAGCAATTTGAAGATAGGCTCACAGATTGTTGTAAGCTTTGCTATAAATCTGCTAATGTACTGCAGTTTACCAATAAATCCCCGAACTTCTCTCTTCGTCTTTGGGAATGGCATATCCCTGATTGCTTTGACTTTGTCAGGATCAATCTCAATACCATTCGGACTAATTACATGTCCCAATAATTTGCCTGAAGTAACACCGAATACACACTTCTTCGGGTTTAATCTTAGCTTATACTTCAAAGCTCTATCAAAGAATAATTCTAAATTCTGGAAGTGCTGCTCCCTCGTATCTGACTTCACCATCATATCATCAACATATACTTCAACTTCTTTGTGCATCATGTCATGAAATAGTGTGGTGGCCATCCTTTGGTAGGTTGCTCCAACATTCTTTAAGCCGAAAGGCATCACCTTATAACAAAATATACCCCATGTAGTAGTGAAGGCAGTTTTGGCTTTATCCTCTTGGGCCATTAACACTTGATTGTATCCGAAAAATCCATCTACAAATGAGTGTAGCACTCTAGAGGCCGCACTATCAATGAGAACATCTATATGAGGTAAAGGAAAATCATCCTTAGGGGAAGCTTTGTTTAAATCTCTATAGTCCACGCAGACCCTTATCCTTCCATCTTTCTTTTGCACGGGTACTATATTGGCTAACCAATTTGGATATTCTATCACTTCAAGGAACTTCACTTGTATTTGCTTAGTGACCTCTTCTTTAACCAACTCAGCCCACTCAGGTCTTAGTCACCTAAGCTTTTGTTTGACAGGCTTAATGTGAGTGTAAGTAGGAATATGATGCTCCGCTATGTCTTGATCTATCCCAGGCATATCCTCATAAGACTAAGAAAACACTTCTTCATATTTTTTGAATATTTTTTCAAATCTCTCTCTCTCATTAGGAGTAAGGTCGGATGTTATGCTAATGTTTTTAGGATTTTCAGTTGTTCCCAAATTTAATGATTGTGTGTTAACAGAATTAATATCAAAGATGCTCATGTAACTGCTATTTGAATGTATGCAACCATCAAGAGAAACATCACACAAGTAAGCAAAATCAGACTTTATTGCATTCATTTTGGAAAAGAAAACATCATCATCCTCATACAAAGCAAAAACATTAAAATCAAAATCAAAATCATTGTTCTCAGAATCATTAAGCAGGATGTTTTCAAACTTTTCCTCGACCAGGGCAGCAATCTCTTCCGGAGTCTTCTCGGCTTTCAGGGTAGCTTCATTCTTCTCTTTTGGATTGGATTCTTTGTTGGTTGATAAAGTGAGCTCTTTCTTCACTTGCTCCACTAGCTCAGCAACATCTGCAAAAAATTCAAAACCTGGAATTAACTTACCCATGAACATGATCGACTCGGGCTTTCCTTGGAGTGGTCCCATATCTGGGGCTTTGACAAAGATCTATTCAAGTGGTGGGAAGCTTATCTTCTCACTCTTCTTTGGCTGGACACCATTGGCTTCATCATATCCCAACCCCTTCTTGGAAGCTTGAGTTCTAAAATCTAGCAATTTTGTCAAACCGGCCTTACCCTTTCCAAGACCAGCTCCGGGAAGGTAGTTCATACTCTTCATCATATTCAAGACTTTGGAGTCCACTACTTCATCATCAGAAATTACAGCCACTTCAAAACCATTGAGAGGCCTCTCAACCATTAGAGTGTTAACAATCTCATTATCTTCATCTTCAATGACCACTGTCTCATTTTCATTGGGAAATTTGATCTTTTGATGAAGGGTGGAAGGAACTCCACCAAGAGGGTGAAACCATGGTCACTCCAAGAGTAAGGCAAAGGTAGCTGGTATGTCTAAAACAACAAACTCAACAATAGATTCAATTGGACCAACCTTGACAGCTGCTTTGAAAGTCCCTTCGGCATGCCTCTTAGTGTTGTCATAAGCACGAATTGGCACCTCGGTTAGGTTTAGATCTCTTGTTGACATGGCTAGCTTTGGCAATATTTTAAGTGGACAAACATTTATGGCGGACCCATCATTGACCATTACACATGGAGTCCTCTTCCCCTTGACTTCTATTTTGATAAAGAGAGGGCGGATGTGGTCTCTTCCCTCCTCCGGTAAGTCCGCATCAGAAAAAGAAACTGCTCCCATATTAACTTCACTCTTTTCTTGGACCTCTTCACATTTCATTACTTCCCCAATTTTTATGAAGTTGATCAACTCCTCCGGTGTTGTGGAGGTAGAAATGGGCATGCTAGCTAAGGCTTTGGCCATAGTTTCTCAGTGCTTTTTAGAAGTAGCTAACAAGTCCCAAATGCTAACACTTGCTTGGGTTCTTTTCAATTGCTTTAGTACAACATCATCTTTTTCCACTTCAACTTCCTTTCCCTTATTCATTTCTATCTCCTTAGGTGGTGGCCTTGCGTAAGGCTTACCGGATCTAGTATCCATCACCTCATCTTCTTCGGGCTCGGACCAAGTCCACTCCTCCTTCTTGAGTATGATATCATCATCACTATCACTTGAATCCCAAAACCCGTTGACAACACAAATTGCTACTTCTCCACCTATTATAGCTTGTTCAATTTTGACAAATGCCTCTTCTTCTTTGATTGCTTTCTCATCCACATCTTGAAAAGAAGACATGACAAAGTCCTCATGTAAACCTCTTCCAATCATGAAGGTCGCCGCTGGTGGTATCCTATTGAATTTTGGTAATGGGTTGTCTTTGGTGTTTGGCTTGTTGGGCTCAGGTAGCTTCTCATTATCAATTAGATTTTGAATCTCATGTCTCAACCTCACACATCTATCTGTGTCATGCCCTTGCATTTGTTGAAATTGACAAAATGCTTTGGTGTCAAAATTAGGTGGGAGAGAGTTAGCAAAGGACGTGAATTTAAGGGTTGTAGCAATCCTTTTCTTTGAAGCTTGTTCAGAACCCAAGATATCAGTTTTCCCAATTTCAAAATTGTCTCCTTGTTCCTTGGTTAGTAGCATTAACATCGATGGTCTTTTGCATGCTTTGGCTACCAGGTTGATAGCACCCTTTCTCGTTCCTTTTTATTGCAAATCGGCTCTTTTCCCTTTCCCATTCTTCAATTTGCAAACAAGCTTGAAGAAGGTCTTTGAAATCACGGATGAGTGTATGAGACATTCTCTCACGAAGGCTAGGCAACACCCCTCTCACAATCATCCTTATCTGATCGAATTCATTGAGCCTTAGTAGCTTGGACAGATTGCATGGCTGTGATATACTACTTCACATGAAGATGGGGATTTCCAGTGCCATTGTACTTAGCAAAGGAAGGCATCTTCAACTTATAAGGGACCTCATCATCTTGTTCAAATAGTTTGTCGATCTCAGACTTCTCTTCGGTTTTAGCTTCTTCTCAAATTTCTTTTCTAAATCAGCAATCATCTTTTCAACATTGGATGTCTCGGTCTTTTCAATAGTTGCCTTCTCAACAGCCTTTAGTTCTTTCTTATTTTCTTAAACCTCTCGGTAGTATTGAGCCCTGTCATCATCATCATCGATAATCACTTTTCATCATCAAAAACCACTTCACTAACTTTAGTCTTCCCTTTGTCCTTTGGTTTTTTAGTGCTAGCAGATGCCTCGGAATGATTCTCTAAGATTGCAGTCAATTGGTTCTTCATGGTCTCAGCTAGGGCCTCTTTGATTTCTTCCATTTTGGCATTAAGGGCTTCATCCACCATTCTTTGAATATGTTCTAGCTCCATTGTTTTAGGCAAGCAAGTGATTGAGTCGTTGCTAGATACTTCGTCTCCGGCATAGGTCGGATTGTCGTAAGCTTTTGAACTTTCGTAATCCAGGGCTGTGAGCCAGAGAGGATCAATGAGATGCAAATGTATGCATGTATGCATGTATGCACAATCAACCAATAAACAAGTGTAATTAGGATGATCCTTCCAACCTTATACCATCCACACACGAATGGCGAGTCTCTTTTTCCTAGGTATATGGTTAACAAAATACCAACATGGGGTATCTTCCTTTCGAATAATTCCCTCAGATGTTTCAACCAACAGTTATATTTTCGAAAATGAAAATCAATCCATGATAATTCCCATTAATTAGGTTTTAATCCATTCAACTAACTAAAGTAGCTTTTTGGATTAAAACAAAATTAAGAGGTTTATTATAAATGGATTTCTCACTTGAAAAGAGTAACTAATGGTTCATGCCAAAAACAAGCCCATGGTTAATTTATTTTTAGTATAAACTAGGCCCACAATTGATTTTTGGTATGTCATAGTTGACCTAAATAATTTTGCAAGCTCTTTGTAAAAAATGGTTGGGTGAAAATAGTTTTGTTTCTAAGCCCATTGTAAAAAAGGTTAGAAAAATGGATTTTGGGCTTAGTATTTGGGCCATGGGCCAAAGAATTATTTATTTTTTTTTAGAAAAGTATTATGTCCAAAGACCATCTTGAAAAATTTTAAAAATAGTTTTGGTCTTTTGGTTTTTAAAGAAAAATTTATTTTGAGCTTACAATATACTTAGGTCATATTAGAAAAGAACAAACCAAATAAGCCATGATTTAGACTAAGATAAACTAACCATAGTCAAACAACATGCATTTGGGGTAAAACCTAAGGAAAGTAACTAGGCCAATTATATGAGCTTTAGTCTTTGGGTTAAAAAGGCTTAGGTTCCCATAGCAAGTATATACCAAATGGTACGAGGCTATGAGTGGTTGTGCCATGCTCGATCTCCATACCTTGAGTGAATGTATGGTATCCCTTACATAACATAACACGGGTAATACGGGCATCCTAACTGATGCACACAATGCAATCTAAGATGATGCAATGGATAATGTCATTATAAGAAAGAATAGAATAATAAAAAGACCAACGGAATCAACTTCTCTTATCCCCAGTGGAGTCGCCACAGTGAGCGGGGATTTTCGCCCTCACTCCCGGTGGAATGGTTTTTGCGACTTCGGCACTATTTAGGCTCGGGGCCTTAGAGAACACTAACCTAAGTCTGGAAAAAAACTGAGTTGCCACCCGGACAGGCCTGGAAAAAGAAAGGGGTGGATGACTCGATTCCTAAGGAATTCCCAACCCCTTAATGGGTTCGAAAAGTTGGGTACGTGTGGGGAAGGTGAGAAATGGCCCAGCACCCCCCACAACGCCCGGTTCATTGGAACCGGCCTCCTTTACAGGTCTTAATATTATAAAATTTTTAAATATAACAATATTATCCATATTACACACAATAATTAAAAGAAAGCATCATTATATTAAAATCAAAGCAATGTCCAAACAAAGCAAATAAATGGACACTCATCCAAGGATAGAAACATGTCCTTACATAACATGCCTAAATAGGACACCCACCAAAAGGTAGAAACATGCCTTTTACATGGGTTCTAAAATAGAAAAGCAAATTAAATTACATGATGTTTAACTAATGAGGTACCCACCAAGTGGAAACATACCTCTTACAACTTTTGGAAATCTAAATTAATTGATAAAAGTAAATAATCATTCATCATAAATAAATCATTCATCAAAGCTATTAATCAAAATATAAAATAAACCTCCATCCGCGATAAATTAAATAAATCAAGTATTGAAATTAAATAAATTAAAGCATAAGAAATAAATCAAAGCATAATCAAGTATGGAATTGAATAAAGCAAATAAAAGTCCAATTATGGCTACTGTGACTTTTTATGCAATTAAAATAAATTAGGGTTTTATGTTTTAAAAGTTTGGTAAGACTCTTTGATTAAAAAAATTAAGGTTTGAATGATGATATCATGAAACTAGGGTTTTAGACACTTTAAAATACTTTAATTTGTGATTTTTGGTTATTGGGTTCCTAAGCTACTGTGTAAAATTTAGGTTTTTATGTTTTTTTATGTTTTAAAAGGATTAGGGTTCATAAAAATTAGGGTTTAAGGTTTTAAAAGGGTTACTGTTCATTATTTTGAATTTTGGAAGTTGAATTTGGATTTGATATTTTGGAATTTAGGGTCTCGGGTGGTGAATAATTTTTAGGAATTTGGAAATCAATTTGATATTTTATGAAATTTTATGAATTTAAACAAATAAATTAAAGTTTTTATAAGTAGAAAAGATGTTTTTTAAGGCATTTTGAATGAAAAAGTACCAAGTTTAAAGTTTTGAAAGAAATAGAATTTGATTTTGGTTTTGTTGAAGAATATGTTCAATTAGAGTTTTAAGGTTTTTAAGAAGAAAAAATAACAATTTTAAGTCTTTTTGGAAAATAAAGTAATAAAATAAGGTTTTTTGGCTTTAGAAAAACTAAATTAAAGTTCAAAGGTTTTTAATTATGATTTCATAAATTTGCTATTGTGTAAAAAAAATAATTAAAGAAAATTAATTAACACATACCTTCTTTTGATGATTTCTCCAAAAAAAATTCTTCTTGGATGAACTAGCTCCAAAGATGTAATATCCCCATATGTGCCCTAGAAATATTGATGTAATTGTGTTTGAATTGAATTAAATGTATATATATTTTTGCAAAAGAAATGGTGGTGTTAAGGGAATGTATATGTTGTGTTTATGGTCATATATATAACATATAAATTGGTCAAAGTGCTTAGTCAAGGGAAGAAGATATTTTAAGTGTTAAGTGTGAAATTACCAAAGTGGGCAAGAGATGATAAAAGGAATTAAAATGTGTATGAGGGTATTATAGTAATTTTCTTTTGGATGAGTATTTAATGAGTGTTGACTTTGTGATTTCTTCATCATCTTTTCTTCTTCTCTTCTCGATGATGTGGCCGGCTATCTAAAGAAAAGAAGAGCGAGAGAGGTGTTTAAAGGGTTATCATCAAATTGAAGGATGAAGCAAAGGATCAAGTTGGAGATTTGTGAAATTTCTTCAAAATAAGTAAGTACTTACTTGTTTTTCCTTGTTAATGTTTGAAGTGGTGTTTGAGATAGGTTGGGATGGATTGATTTTATGATTTGGGGTGTTATATATATGTGTTTACAAGTATTGAAATTGATTATAAGCTAAAGGATTGAATTGGTGTTGGTTTTGTTGTGAAGATGGTAAGTTAAGTGGATTTGGATAGGGAAAGATCAAGAGTGATGATGGTTTTAGGGTTTTGAAATGGTAGATGATTCAATGTGTTGTTAATGTGCAATATTGTGATTAACATGTTAAATAAGTGTTAATGACATGGTTTATATGCATTTGAATGAGGTTGTGTTGTGTATAATGTGTTTAAATGCAATTGAAAGAGGTTTGGCCACATTTAGGGTTTTGTTTATGTGAGACACAGCCAATATAAGAAAGGAACACGGCCAAGACTTAATGTTTTTGAGAGACAAGGCCAAGTCTAAGAAATTTTGGCCGTGTTGGATGAGTTTTGGAGAGACACGGTCACAAGCTTGGCCGTGTCCCTTGCCCATGTTTGCTACTGCCTGATTTTGGATGAGAGACATGGCCGTGTCCCCTGCCCGTGTCTGCTTCTGCTTGAATTGGAATTGAGAGACACGCCACAAGCTTGGCCGTGTCCCTTGAGTGTGTTGGCTACTGTGACTTTTCTTTGCTCTTCTTGCTTTGATGAAATGGTATATACATTTGATAATACATATGATACTATATGAACAAGGTTATGTATTATGCATTGTGAATCTTGTGAATGGCAATGTGTTATATGAATAATGTACATTGTAATGTTACATCAATGATGTTATGTGTAAAATGTGAAGAAGAGGATGAAGTAATTGATTATAGATAGCTTGGTGGGAGTAACTCTTGAGGGTGAAAGAGATGAGGATCATCCAAAAAGGTATGTACAATGCAATTTATAATGATGTGAATAATATGATTGAAGCATGTCTAAATGATATAATCGAATAATGACATGTTTGCCTAGTTAATGTAATTGATGTTGTATATATCAATGATGGAATATGACATGTAAAGGATATGATGAGATAAATGATTGTGTATGTAAAAGATGAATTGCTATAATGTGGATTGAAATGTGATGTGAAGCCATTGTGATTGGCTATGATAACTCAAATATGATGTGAAGCCATTGTGATTGGCTATGATGATTCAATTGAAAGAAATAAGGCATGTTTGCTTAAATAATGATGAGAATTGAAAATGATATTGATGATGAAATAATCAATGAATTGTGTATCTAATGTGTTATTCATTTTCAGAGTTTTGTTGTTGGTGGCATGCCTAATGGTAACAATCTCTTGAAGTTAGGTTGGGCTTGATCCTTGAAGCCAAGTTGGGTTGAAGTTTAACATGTTTTACTCCCCTTGAAGCTTGGTTGGGTCTAGTCCTTGAAGCCTAATTGAGATGTTAGAACCCTTGAAGCTAGGTTGGATTAGTTCTTGAAGCCAAGTTGGGTTGATACTTAGCATGCTTTGTTCCCCTTGAAGCTTGGTTGAACTTAATCCTTGAAGCCTAGTTGGGATATTGATGAATGTGATAATTAAACCAAAGCATTAACTCTGAAAGTCGAATAGCATATTAGTGTTTGTTGGGCCCGAGTCTGTCTTTGTTGTTAATATGATATATAAATGTTGAAATAAATGAGTAATGAGATCTATGATTAATTTGTTGGCAATGTGACTCATGATTGGTAAGATGTGAACAAAGTAATGTTATGAAGTATGATATGTGATGTGTGTATTGATATATGTTGATTGTGAGTATTAGTGATGAACGATGATTGGTGATAATGATATGTATATAATATATATATATATATATGAAATTTGTCATGATGTATGAAAGGTGCAACTCAAAAGGAGAAACTAATGGTAAATGAAAGTGATACTTCATTATATGTTAGAATTTCTATAATGCATGATTTTATGTTATATTTGTACTACTAAGCTCTTGGGCTTAGCGCGGTTGTGTGATCGCGCAGGTGTTTAGATGGAAGATATGAAGTCTTTCGTGATGCCATGAGGAGAGTATAAGTTTATCGAGACCAACTAGAGGGTGATGCATACATGTATAATTTAATTATGATGTATTTCTATCAAGAATGTATTCATATGTATAAATGATATTTTGAGAAAGATAAGATTATTGTATATTTATAAGATCATTAAAAGTATATCGATTCTGTAAATGTTCTTTAAATTAATGTATTGTGGTTTGAGCTATGTTAAAGGTTTTTAAATTGTAACAAAAAGTGACATCCTTATACTTTATATACTTACTGTACGTATACCAGGTATATGTATAGTACTTATATGGAGTATCGGGGTGTTACAAAAGACAAACCTTTTTTTGCCTTTGAATCCTCTAAATCTTGCTGCTGCTGCTCCAGAAAAGAGTTGAATTGAATTTCTTCTTTTCCTTCCTTAATTTGGTTTCAAATTTTCCAAACTACTCTTGAACTTTTTCCTCCTTTAAATTAATTGCCTTTGGTCCTTATTTATAGTGGTTTGAGGTTATTTATTCCTAATTAGCTAAGGTAAGTAATATTAATAAAAAAAGAAACCAAAACCTAATTGGATTAGGTTTCAAAAAATTTGCGTTGAAAAATTTGAGCTGCCGAAAAAAAATTGCGCTGGCAAAAAAATCTGCTGCAGCTGGCTGCGGCAGCGTGAACGGAGTGGGCCCGTAAGCTATTTCGCAGGCAGAAAATTTCTGCGTGCAGACAAAAAATTTCTGTGTGCGAAATAGCACAGTGATTTCGCCTGCAGGAATTTCCTGCGGCGCGAAATGCCCACGGGCCCGCACGACAATTTTTTTGCCGCCGATTTTTTCGACTCCGATTTTTATTTTATTTTTATTTTTTGACTTTTATTTGTTTATTTCTATTTTTTATTAATAAAAATTAGATACTAAAGCAAAATTTATTTAATAAAAATTATTTTGGACCAATTAGACAACAAAAATTATTTTAGACTAAATAAAACATATTAGATCGGATTGGGTCAAAAATTAAGGGTCTACAGTAGCAAAATTAAGGGTCTACAGTAGTGTAACAAATTTATTTTGAATATATGATAAATACGTGTGATACCAAGTGTTGATCAAAGAATTGTTCCATTGAAGTGCTATACATAATTAAAACTACTCAATTGTCCAAATCATTCTGATTTTAAATCTAGCTTGGGATTGAATGGCTAGCCAAAGGGAGGATATCCAAAGTGATAGTGGGCACTCTGTGCCATCAATGGACACTCTGTGTTACAATATTCAGTGGGCATTGTGCCATAGTGAGCTATTGGCCAAATTTTATACAGTGGGCATTAAATTGCCAACAATGACTCGTTATCCAAGGATCTGAGTTTAGTGTGTATGGGCATAATTAAAGAAGTTATCTACATTGAAAATAATATGTTATAAGGTTATGGTTAAATTAACCGATTCTGAATTTAATTATATTTAGTATTTCAAATTTCAATGAATTTATTAATTTCTTTATTAAACATTCTAAAAGTAATAATTTCCATTGTTTCTAAATCATTTTATGTATAGTTCTCTTTTCTTCAAATATTCTTGCATATTGTAAATACATAAGCACCACTAAGCTTTGCTTAACGTGTTAAAATTATTTTTTGATGCACAGATCAAACAAGAAGAGTTGAGAGTCCAGGAGGAAAGATATACGTTCCTAGTCAATTGCATCACATAGGTTCAACGGACAATATTAAAAATGTTATATTATGTATAGTTCATATGGCAATACTTTATAATTTTGTATGATAGTTGTATAAGATTGGGAGTAGTAAGAGAATAATGACAATGTTTACAATGTAAGTTAATAATATGAGTTCTTTGTAAATTAAACAAATATATGTTTATAATATAGGGAAGATCACAGTATTTCTTTTGAAAGTTTAATAACTGTGTTAATATATATAAGTATTTTGGCTTTATTTCTATAATACATATATAGGCAAGTGTAAGTATTTAGGTGACATTACCTATGTAGTTAAGTGTATAGTCTATGTAGGGGGTGTTATAAGGAGGGGCAAAATAATAAATAAGCTTTTTAAAAATGAAAATTTATAAAATAATTCAAAAGGAAAATAAATATTGGTGTAAGATAAAAATTTGAATTTAAAAATTATTAGTTAATTAATTAAAATAATATATACGTGTGGCTAGGAAAATTAAATAAAGAAAAAGTCAAATTATTAATAAAAAAAAACTCATTTTCTTTCTTCTTCTTCTTCTTCTAGTCGTGACCACCATAGACATTAAGGGAAGAATTTTTTGCTTATCAAATCACTCAATTTTGAAGGATTTTCAAAGGATTGGAAGGAGTTTTGGTAGATTCTTCACTAGTTGGTAAGTTTCTTTTCTTAATTTTGGAGTTTGGTTAAAAGTTATGAATATGTATGAATTGGGTTTTTGAAAGAGCTTGTTAAAATTGTTGGAATTGGTATAAATGAATTATTTTGATTAGTAAATAATGATTTTAAGGTTAGATTGAAGAAAAGGTTAGAGTTTGGTTTGAGTTTGGAAGAAAAAGTATGAGAATTAGGGTTTTGGAAAGAGTTTTAGCAAAAAGTGATGATGCATAGCTTAGTATATCAATTGCCCCTTGAACTTAGCAACATTGGTCATTTTGCCCCCTGTACTTATGCATTTGCCAGATTGCCCATATATTTGTCCATTTTTTTTTCTAATAGACACTTATACAATTACATATTGATCACTTTGCCCATTATAATTGTCTATTTTGTATTAAACAGACACTTACATGCATTTGTTGCACTATTTTTATCTAGGTGTCTATTGAGTATAAAATAGACAAGTACAAGGGGCAAAGTAACTAATATGTGATCATAAAAGTGTCCACTGGAATAAAATAGATAAGTATATGGGCCAATATGATAAATGCATAAGTACAGGGGGGCAAAATGATCAAAGTTGCCAAGTTCAGGGGGAAATTAATGTATTAGGCCATGTTTAATATCTTAAACACCTTAAAATGTGATCCTAATACAAGCTTTATATTAGCATTTTGATTTGGTGTTGCGTAAGTTTTTGTTACAACAATTTAGTTAGGAAAGGCATTTTGAAGAAGTTGTGGAGAGTTGTGCTTTTTTTTGGCTTGGTAGTTCTTGTAAAGATGTATGTACATACTTTGAATGAATTGCATTATTTTGCACTTGTTGGCATGCTACATTGGTATGTGATTTAGTGACTATGCTACTTTGATGTGAGAATTCACATAAAAAGTGCATAGATATATGTTTAAGTTATGAGTTGCACAATGTGTATGTGAAAACATGTACTTGAGCTTAATAAATGCATATTTCGGCCACATTGAATATGTAGCTAGAAAATTGATGAAACTAATGAAAATGTGTAAAAATAATGAGAAATAATGAAAATTGGCCTAATTGCCAAGGAATGAGAAAATATGTGATTGTTTAAGAATTATGTGCAATCTTGTGCAATATCAATTTTCAAAATATTGTGTTTGGTGTTATACAGTATACCGATGATTGCCTTTGGGTCAGACGCTGGTCATTACTGTTATTTACCTTCGGGCCATATGCTGAACATCAATACTATATTCCCTTTGGGCAAGATACTGGGCGTCAATATTATTTATCTTCGGGCTAGACACTCGGTGTCAAATATGAGTCCAAAGCAATATCTCCGGAACTTGAGTATTACATAAGATTTTTTGGGCCCAATGCATGTGAAAGTGAGATGTGATTAGTTGAAGTTGATAAATGTGTGATTTGTTTCATGAAATTGAATTTTTGTATTTTCCTTAGTTTTTATTTACATAAAAGAATGTACTACTAGGCAGTATTGTTTAGTGCAATTTGTTTATCGCGTGGGTGACCGGGTTGATTATGAGAGCCCTGCAAGACCCGAGTAGGCATAGAGTATCCTTTAAGATTTTTGAGTTTCCTTTGTTCTGTTGTTTTGGACTAGAACCACTTGCAAGCATGTAATTATTTCATTATGGAAATTTATCTTTTAATTACATACGTTAAGTTTGTAATATAAAAATGATTCAAATTATTAAAGTTTGGTTTAAATTTTGGGATTTATGGATATGTATATGTATATATATGTATATTTGAGTATTTTGGAAAAATGAAGTGGTTTTCATTTTGAGAGTATGAAATGGTTGAAAATATTTGGGAGTGCATTTTCTTGCAGGTTGTGACAATTGTTATTTTAGGAACGTCCGTAATACAGACAAAACTCTGGCGAATTTTTTCTATAGATTTTTCTTTAATAATTAGTATTTGCATTATTTAATCCATTTCTATATTTAATTACTTGTCAAAGTATAATTTAAGGTTATAAATATTTTCTTATAAATATGAGAAACTTTATAAATGTCAAGAATGGTGACAGACTTATTTTCTATACATGTATCTTTATATATACGGAGAGCATGTATTATACGTATATAGAAACCAAGACAGTTACACCTTTGGGGAGATATAGCCAATATTAAAGAATGCAAGGTGGACTCCAACAACAAATTTGTGGTCCAGTAATCAAATCAAGGCTTGATTCAACTTTGCATTGTCTAGAGGATCTAGCGGTCATGCTACAGGCATAGTGGTCTCCATCTTTGTTTTGCCTTAAGCATTGCGGTCATGCACCTTAGCCCGAACTCTACTTTAATTTCGCAAAATAGTTTTACAAATAATCCAATTGTGATGATTTTACTTAATATTTTCATTCTTTTACTAGGATAATCTTATTTGGGTTTGATATCAATTATAATAGTAAGTTATAGTTGTGTGAATCCCGAAGAGCTACCTAGAATTATTTGTTATCCTAAAAGTATAAGGAAAGGAAGATTTTGTATCAATAACATTGATTTATTCAATTTTCGTGGTAAAATAGGGATTCTCTTTGTAGCCTATATATATGCACCACTGTATATTGTTATACATTCAAGTTTTGACTAATAAAATTTAAAAGCATTTTTCTTAGGAGATTATTACCTCTTGCTACCTTCATTCTTGTTTGAACCAAATTCTATACATAGAATTAACTACTCGAGTATTGTTACCAATAAGGTTCTATAATGCATTGTTAGGTTGGAGTCAAAATCTTTAAGAAAATAATTTGATTTAACTTTTTAAAAAGTTACTTTTGAGCGTAAATGTTTTGGATCTTAAATCACTAATTGTGGTTTGCATCATAATTATTATTATATTTTTCATAATTATTATTATATTTTTCTTTTTAAAAGTGGAAAAACCTTTTTTTTAGATTTTAAGTTGCACGTCAAATTTATTTAAAATGTTTTTACCTTAATTTCTTAAGTTGCGTCAAATTTACCTACCATACATTAACAATGTTTGCAATGACAATATCACACCCTAATTTCGAAAAGGTGAAATTTTATAGGATACTAATTTGCAGCTTAATTTTCTTAAGATATTAATGGATTTCTATAGAGCCAACTCCATCCATAGCTCAATATATAGATCTTATTTAAATGAATGGTAGCATATGGAAGAACTACACTACCCTAATGACACAGTTACAACATGATTATTGATTACAAGCATTAGCTAAAATCTGAAATTCCATTTTCAACACGTTAAATTCTAATCTTAATGCAATTATATAGGAAAAGAAAAGAAAACTAAATAAATAAAGAGAAACATAAATATTTGCAATTATATAGGATAAAATTAATCAATAAATTTACTGAAGTATGAAAATGTTGAAGCCAAAAAAGCTGGCTTGCATATTCTGAAACAATTTATAATGACTTTTGCTCATTTTGATTTGGGTAAAAAAAAAAAAAAAGAAAGTTCATAACATTACGTTTCTAGTTCTAAATGAAATAGGAAAATCTATTTGACATTTTTTTACAACAAAAGTTATATCACAATTACAAAACTCAAATTTCCTTTAAAAAAATTGTACTGCTAAAATAACGATAACAATAATAATAACAATAAAACCCACAAAGACAATCCTCATAAATCTAACCAAAAAACACCTCCCAAAATACCAAATTCAAGGTAAAAAAAAAAAAAAGAAAATAAATCAAATGGAAAAAAAATTAATCAATTTTCCATTTAATAATTTTCTATCCAAATATAAGATCAAATCAAAATTAAAAAATATGGTTTGATCTCATTTTACGAGGAAAAGGAAACAATGTTTGGATTGGGATTACGAGCACTTGGCGTATTCAAAGAAGAAACAGAGGAATTGGAGATTGAATTGCAGAACATGAGCGGGCGATCATGGGCCTCCTCTGCATCATCAGCGTCATCAGCGGTGGAGAGATTAATACAGGAGCACCGTTCCAATGAAGCAAAGAATGCCGACGCTACCCTTGTCCCTACCCACTTGAGCTTCTCATATGACCAGCAATTACCCATGCTATTGTCCATAGCATTAAATTGATCTGTTCTGTGATTTGTGTACGAAAAATGAAGATCGGGAGAGGATTTTGTTTTCTTGGTTTTGAGATTCTAGAAATTTGAAGAGAAAGGAAAAAAGAATGAGATTGAGATACAAAAATTAAGCCTCTTCTTCAAATGGGTACTCTTCAAATGGGTATTCCATAACTCAATATTCGTCTTCTTAATTTAGATACCCTCCATAATAATAATTATATAAAAAAAAACATTGTATACCGTAGACCAATGCCTTTTTCTCCTCTTAACCGACTAATAAAAATTGAAAAAGTAAATATTTGAAATGAATATTTTAAAAATATTTTTCACTTTAAGATATTTTTATACAAAATTATTATTATTATTATTATTAGTATTAGTATTATTATTATTATTGTTTGACTTAATTTTCTTCATATATTACAGATTATCCCTACTTCTATATGTAGCTATTTGATGATATGTATGATAATGGTTATTTTTATTATTATTAACAAGAGGAAGTAGAAACCTCAATTGCTGGAGACAACCTGCCTGCACCAGACCTCCAAGCCTCTGGGAATATCATCAAGTTCATGCAACCTAAGATTGAAGTTTTTTGTATGCGTAGCTAGTCAATTTGCCACTGAATTAGCTTCCCTATAGATATGTTTAATATGGACCGCCCAAGGTAACTTCAAAAGATTATGAATTCTGGTAATTAGAGATGCATTTGCACTAGTTTGTGGGCTGACATCTTTAAGCAGATTAACAACACAAAGACTGTCTGTTTCAACTAACAGTTTCCCAGCTACCAATTTCTAAGCCAAAAGAAGTCGTTGAAGTAATCCCCATAGTTTAGCCTTGGTGATAGAACAGGACTCATCACAAAACCTTTCACCCACTGACCTTTGTAGTTACGGATGAGGCCTCTTACATAAGCCGAACCTATTCTTCCTTTGAAAGCTCCATCGGTGCTAAGCTTTAGAGTACCTTTTGGAGGGAGGTTCCAGCTGATTAATCTTGCCACTATGATTATGCTTATTAATAATTAATTTGAAATGAATTTTTTGTGAATTATATAGAGGATTGATCGAACATTAATGATAGTTTTATTAAAGAGTACTTGGAAATAGCACCTATATAATAAAAGGCGGGCTATTATCTCTAATGAGTTTTTAGAAAAATCAATCTTATATTTATGCTATCAGTTGCAAAGAACAATAATTAACGTGGAAAGGTTCTTGCTTTCAATAGTCTAGCAATCACGACTATCATATAAATGCACTCTCAATATTCACACCGAACACAATATGGTGAGGTATAAGAGAAAAAAGAGAGAGAGAGAGAAAGGGAGTTTTTTCTTCATAAAACTAACCTAATATTTTCTAATAATAATTTTTAGGTTACCTAGAAATCTTTTAACTAAAAAAATCACTCATGCGATGTCGCAGAAATTATTAAAAATTATAAAAAATATGATGTGAATTGATTAGATTTCAGTATTAGACATTATAATTTTAATTATTTTAACTATTTCAATAATTATAAATTTTCTTTATAAACAATATGAAAGTAATGACCTATCAAAATATAATAATCTAACATAAAAGAATAATCAATATTAAAATAAATAACAAAATATAATAATATAGACATGCTGAAATATTAAAAAGAAAAATCTTGCGAAAACAAGTTCCGATTAGAAAAATTAAATTACCTTATTCAAAAAGTCTACAACATAGGCTGATATATGTAAATTCTATAACTGGATAAAGTGTTCTATATACTTTCGGTAAAAATCATAACAAAAGTATATATATATATATGTATATATATGTATATTAAATAAACATTCCATCGAAGGAAAATTTCCTTACCGTAGACGAAAATACAAAAAATATAAATTATTACAATTAGCATATGTTTGGCCTTACATACTAAAATAATACTTTAGTTCCAATAATGCTTCTCCACAAGTATATAAATGAAAAAAAATGATTCAAAATTAGAATACAAGGACACAACAATAAATATGACAGTCTTATCAAGGGAAAATATAAAGGTAAGTATTTTGAGTATTTAATATGAAAAAAAAAATCCAGGCGTATACAATCAGTATTTGTATGATTCTACTCCGATAGATAACTTTTTATCTTTTTCCTTTTTTTAATGATTTGATTTAACAATGTCCGTTTAAAAAATTCGAAAAAGGAAAATTGGCCAAGATGATAGAATAAACTTGTATTTTCTTATTACAATTATGTAAATTGTGCATATTGTCTAATTAAGTTAATTCATCATCCCAATATTTATCATGCTAAATTTCTTACAATTGGCCACTTGTTTTATGTATAATCATTTGCATTTAAAGTCCATCAAAAAATATAGAGATCATACAAGAAAAGAGAAAAATGAAAAGACCAAGTTAAGGTTGTAGTGTGTAATGTGGATAATGAAAATCATCATCTCTATTGGCATGTCCCTCTTCCTCTTCTTTATCCCCTTCATTAAAGAATTTGGTTGGATCTCATTCTTCATTCAATGGGGACATTTGGGATTGCCCATGAACTCTTATATATCCCTAAAGTCCATATGAAGGTGAGAGACTCTCTCGGTAAGATCATCAATGTGAGAGGTTTGAGAGAAAATTTGATCTTGAATTTGTTAGAGAATGTCAAGGAATGAACCTTGGGCTCTAGATATTTAAGCTTTTAGAAATTTCACTTGAAAACACTCTTGACTCTCATCAACAATTCTTGGTTTTTTTCTTTATTGAGTTCTAACACCTTGAGCACCAAAAGTATAATGGTATGTTCCATCTACTTCCACAATGCATTTGGAGTGTTTTATGTATTTAATATTAATGGGAAATTTAGCCGGATCAAGAGGATTTGGAAGAGTGGCTAAATTGGTAGGAGTAATAGCAATCACATACTTGCCTATTAGAGTGATGAAGGATGTGATTATAAGTGTACCGGTGGATTAGTTTCGAAGGATGAGGAATTGGTCAATTACAAACTTACCGGTTTGAATTTTCACCTTTTTCTCTAAGCAATAGAAAAATAAAAGATTGTTGTGAGATACATTCTCATTGATTTCACCTCTAGTATTGATGGTATAGGTGATAATTCTATGAAGGATCAAAAAATGTTAGGTCCTAAGGTATTTAGCATTGGATAGTTTATGGAAATCAATTTCTAATGATATTCTTTCCAAAAATCAAATACAATAGCAACGGAGATGGAGGGATTAGATAGATAAAAAAATACCGTATGTGTTGAATCTGCAAATGGATGAAAATTCTTGGTAAAAAAGTTGGTAGGACTTATTGAAAAGTTTAAATGCAAGAGAAAAGAGTCCTAGAGGTTCCAAGTCTTTCTTCTCAAGAACCAAAGTAGTGAGAAATTCTTTAGTTAGAGATTCTAAACCTAGATCATCTTTTTCTAAGAAAATAAAATCCCCCCCCCCCCCCCCCCCCCCACATATATGAAAAGGCTTCATGAATGTAGGATTCAATGCCTAGGGATTCTAGAGTGAAAGATGAAGGGAATTTGTTTGGATCACACTTCTTGTTTTGGATGATAGCATACTGTAGACCCTTAATTTTTGACCCATTCAAATCCGATAGTCCAAAATAATTTTTGTAGTATTTTATTTATTTTAATAATATTTTAATTACTAATAATATTTAATAGTTATTTTTAATAAAAATAAAAATAATAAAAAATAAAAAATTGAACAGATAGGCGAGCAACGCGCGGCAGCCCATTTTGCCGCAGCCGGGTTTGCCCAGTTTTATGACGAACTAGCTTGCCCAGCTAGCCTGTCGCACCTGTAGCCCGCAGCAATTTTTGCCAACGGGCCCAACAGCCCACGCGCTGCCATTTGTTTGAGCAAATCTTATTTTATCCGGCTTTGTAGTTTTTCCTAAATAGATAGTGTTTCTTATTAAAATAGGATTAGGACTTTATTTTTTCTATAAATACCACATAAAAACACGAGAAGAGGGAAACAAAAAAAAACAGAGAAAACTCTAGGGGTTGGCAATTAGATTTAGAGGAGTAAAACAACAAGGCAGAAAATAGCAAAAATAAATTATCAACAATCTAGGAGTAAACAACCAACATTCATCAACTAACAAAGGCTGTAATATCCTCATGTATACCTTAGAAGTTTTGATTATGTTATTGTTGTTGTTGTTATAAATTGGATTGAATATATATATATATGTGTCAAATTGCAAGGGAAAAGAAATTGAGAAGAGAATGGTTATGTATATGTGTTTTGGGAAAGAAAAGAGGGTGTAGAGAGAAGTGTATATGTTGTTTATATGGTTGTATAATTAACATATACATAAGTCAAAGGTGGAGTCAATGCAAGAGGATATTTTTGTGTGACATGTGTAATGACTATAATGGGCACATATGAGACAAAAGGTTAATTAATTGGTTGAGGGCATTTTAGTAATTGCTTGGATATAATCTCTTGGTGGAGATTTAAAGAAGGAAAGAAGAGTTGACTTGTTCATTTCTTGTCTTTTCTCATGTGTGTGGCCGGCTATCCAAAGGAGGGAAGAGAGCAAAGTGTTGTTTTGATTTCTAAACTCAAATTGAAAGGAGATTCAAGGAATTAAGTGGAAGATTTGTGAAATTCAACAATTTTGGTAAGCTCTTTTTCTTGATTTACTTTATTCTTTTGAAGTGGAGTTTGAAATGAATTTTGGTTTGTTGAGATGATGATTAAATGTGTTTGTGATGTGTTTTCAAATGTTATTTTTTATTTTAAGTGAAGAGGTTTTAGAGGTGTTGTTGTTGGAAGTGTTGGAGTTGAAATTGTTTTAGGGTTTTGAAGTGTTACATGATGTTTTCCTTGTGTTTGCTTTATTATTTTCAAAGATCTTCTTGTGGTTGGTGTTTGTTGGAATTTTAGGCTTGGAAATGGGATGTTGGCCGAAGGCAGTAGCCTTTTTGATGCCACGCCCGTGGCCTTGATTGGCCATGGCCGTGGCCATTGGTAGGCTTATGGTGCCATGGCCGTGGAGGATGGAAGCTTGGGTGGCAGAACTGTTTTGTACCCCACGCCCGTGGGGATTATGGTGGCCACGACCGTGGCCTATAATGAATGATGTTGAAGTGTAATTTTGTGATTTAAGGTTTAAGATGAAGTTGTTAAGTGATTAAATGGTATTGGAATTGATGGATTGTATCATTCTTTGGATTGGGGTTTGATAGAAGGTGATTTGCCCTAAATTGGGAAGTGAAGAACTTTGGAAGAAGGAAGGTGTTTAGAGTTGTGTGAAGTGTGATTGAGGTAAGTACCAATACATATGATTGTATTTATTTACATGATTTGAGGCTTAACACATTTGTTTGCAAATGTGTTAAGTGGTTTACTATATTGATAATATAAGTGGACTAAGGTGATGATAAAGATGTGAAGGATGTGAGGATCATTAAAAAGGTAAGCATAAACTCTATTTGATTGTATATCCTTATATGTCTTTGAACATTTACACATTGGGATGAAAGTGTTAAATAAGCTATTATATTATGAATGTGAATGAAGAATGTAAATCATTATATATATATAAATATGAAGGGTGAAATATGAAATGGGAAGGTAGAAAGAAATGAGGATCATTCATAAAGTATGTGCAAATTGTTATGATAAATGTTCTAATAATGAATGGTGTTAGTGTGTTTTGAGAAATGATGAAATGTTATGTTATATGCATTGTGAATGGCAATGTATTATATGAATAATATATTTTGAAATGTTATATCAATAATGTTATATGTATCATATGGATTGAGATATGATATGTTGTGAAGTCAATGTGATTGACTATGATGATTCAAATGAGATGTGAAGCCATTGTGATTGGCTATAGTGATTCAAATGAGATGTTAAGCCATTGCTATTGGCTATGATAATTCAATTGAGAATGAAATGAAAATAAAAGATTTTGTGTCTAATATGTTGATTCAATTTTCAGAGTTCTGGATTTGGCGGCATGCCTAGAGAATGTGAAAATGTAACAGTCTTGCCGGGTTGAGGATCTCTTCAATTTGAGTGAACTGAGGTCCAAGAGACTGGGTCTGTTACACTATGTAAATTATTGATGCGAAATACATGAAAGGTAACAGTCTTGCCGGGTTGAGGATCTCTTTGCATTGAGATGAATTGAGATCCAAGAGACTGGGTCTGTTACTTGATAAAATGTGAAATGTGAATTGTAGTAACAGTCTAGCCGGGTTGAGGATCTCCTCGAGTTTAGCCGAGTTGATGATCCAAGAGACTGGGTCTGTTACGCTATCCATGAATAGAGACATGAGATATATTGCCTACGGGCTTGATCATTGTGATTATGGACCAATGCAGAACTCTGAACTCTGAATAACATATTAGTGTTTTGGGCCCGAGTCTATCTTTATTGTCAATGTGAAATGCAAGTATTGAAATATTGAGTGTGAGTATTAATAATGAATTATGCTTGGTGAATTGTGAATAATATAAGGTTATTAAGTGTAATATGTAAATGAATTGTGGTTGATGATAAAGGTTGTCTTTGTTGGAAATGTGAATAATAATTGGTATGATATGTAAAGTGTGTATTGCAATAATGATTGGTATGGTATATATAATGTGGATGTATTAATATATTGATTATGAGTATTGGTGATGGATTAGGGTTGGTGATATTATTATGTATATATGTACATCATATATGAAATTAGCTAGGATATATGAAAGATGCAATTAAAAAGAAAATAAAATATGATAAGAACTAATTATACCTTGAATTTATACATCATTATATGTTAATATTTCTATACTATATGTTTATATTTTATATTTGGACTACTAAGCTCTCGGGCTTAGCGCGGGTGTTTATTCGCGCAGGTATATAGATGGAAGATATGAAGTCTTTTGTTATGCCACAAGAAGAGTAAAAGTTTGTCGAGACCAACTAGAGGGAAATGCATACATGTATAACTTTTATATTGATGTATTTGTGATGAGAAAGTAATTATATGTATAAATGAAGTTTTGATAAAGATAATGATTTAGTAAATGTTATTTAAATTAATGTATTATGGTTTGGAATTCTTTTACAGGTTTTAAAAAGGTAACGAAAAGTGACATCCTTATACTTTATATACTTACCGTATGTATACCAGGTATATGTATAGTACTTATATAAGGTATCGGGGTGTTACAAAGGCAGTGATCACCATCTTTGATCTTTGCTCGGCCAGAAATAAATATTGATGCAGGCAGTAGCTTGGAGTTAATAAAAAATTCGGTGGAACCTTCAACACAGGTTTTGTGTCTTAATCTTGAATTTGCTTAAACATTCAATTGTCATGTCATTTTTTTTCTTACTGGTTTTCATTTGTTTATTTTTGTTATCACATTGATTCAATAGTCTAAATTGATAAACCCTAATTATATATTTTGTTCATTATTGTTTCATCCAATAGCTCAAAAATCTAGAGAATTCCAAAAGCCCCAAACTATCTTATTAATTCTCAAAACCCTAACCCACTGTCTTAATTCTTTAATTTTTCTAAACCCTAATTATTTTAAAACTCAATCCATTAAACCCTAGTTTTTCTAAACCCTAATTCTTAAAACATCAAAACTTTATGACAAGTTCATCAACACCCTAAAGCCCTAATCTAGTGAACCTAAAACCCAATATAGTAAATCTAAAATCCTAATTCCTAACTCAGTAACCATAATCCAATGAACCTAAAATCCAATCTTTTAAAATTATACCCTAATGTCTTAAGGTTCCAAAACCCTAATTTCATGATGTTAGCCCTAAACCCTAATTTGATTAACCAAAAAATCTTACTACTCTCTTAAATTTATAAAACCCTAATCCATTCCATTTTTTTCCAAAAATCCTCACAGTAGCCTAAATAATAATAATAATAATTCCAAAATCCCAAAACCCTAAATGTTAATTAAAGAATCCTAAATTGAGACATAAACCTAAATTTGTATCTTTATTTACTTTATTTAATTTTAGATTTGATTACGTAGTTTATTATATGTTTTGATTTATTTAATTTCAATGCTTGATTTATTTAATTTAACATATATGGATATTCTCTTTATTATTATGATTATTAGTTGTTTGTTTTGGTATTAAAATTGTAAGAGGTATGTTTCCATTATTACGTACCTCATTAATTAATTTTCATGTAATTTAAATTGTTCTTATATTTTGGGACCAATGTAAATGACACGTTTTCACCTTTCGGTGGGTGTCCTATTTAGTTTTAGACATGGACGATGTAAGAACATGTTTCCATCCTTGGATGGGTGTCCATTTATTTGTTTTGTTTAGACATTGCTTTGATTTTAATATAATGATGCTTTATTTTAATTATTGCATGTAGTATGGATAATATTGTTATATTTAAGAATTTTATAATATTAAGACCTGCAAAGGAGGCCAGTTCCAATGAACCGGGCGTTGTGGGGGTGCTGGGCCATTTCTCACCTTTCCCACACGTACCCAACTTTCTGAACCCATTAGGGGGTTGAGGATTCCTTAGGAATCGGGTCATCCACCCCTTTCTTTTTTCCCGACTCATCCGGATTGCGACTCCATTTTCTCCGGGCTTAGGCCCGTGTTCTCTAAGGCCCCAAGCCTAAACAGTGCCGAAGTCGCAAGAACCATTCCACCGGGAGTGGGGGCGAAAATCCCTGCTTACATATACCTTTGTTTTTCTTCTTCACTTAAGTTTCTAGGTTTGTGAGTGCTTGGCCTAGACTCTTCCATAGGGGTGGAAGAGGCAAAAATTCCCTTGCCCTTTTGTGGGCAAAAATTTTTGCCCCCACTCCTGGTGAAATGGTTCTTGCGACTTCGGCACTGTTTAGGCTCTGGGCCTTAGAGAACATAGGCCTAAGCCCGGAGAAAATAGAGTCATCACCCAAATGGGCTGGGAAAAAGAAAGGTGGATGACTCGATTCCTAAGGAATTCCCAACCTCTTAATGGGTTCGAAAAGTTGGGTAAGTGTAGAGAAGGTGAGAAATGGCCCAGCACCCCCACAATACCCGGTTCATTGGAACCAACCTTCTTTGCAGGTCTCAATATTATAAAATTCTTAAATTTAACAATATTATCCATACTACATGTAACAATTAAAATGAAGCATCATTATATTAAAATTAAAGCAATATCCAAACAAAATAAATAAATGGACACCCATCCGAGGATGGAAACATGTCCTTACATTGTCCATGTCTAAAACTAAATAGGATAACCACCGAAAGGTGGAAACGTATCCTTTACATTAGTCTAAAATATAAAAGCAATTTAAATTATATGATGCTTAATACATGAGGTACCCAACATATATAAACATACCTCTTACAAAGTTTCGAAATCAAAACAAATTAATAAAAGTAAACATCCATTCATGATAAACAAATCAAATATCAAAATTAAATAAATCAATCATCAAAACATATAATAAACTGCATAACCTAATTTAAAATTAAATAAAGTAATAAATGTATAAATTTAGGGTTTACATCTTAAAATAAGATTTTAGAATTTTAATTACAAAATTAGGGCTTTGGAAAAAAAAAGTTAAGTACACATACTCATAATGCACAAATAAATATTGACCTTGCGGGGTCTGGGACAGCGCCTCAAAA
This sequence comes from Garcia nutans, assembly GCA_947685225.1. Taxonomy (NCBI): domain Eukaryota; kingdom Viridiplantae; phylum Streptophyta; class Magnoliopsida; order Malpighiales; family Euphorbiaceae; genus Garcia; species Garcia nutans. The sequence continues at coordinate 37,430,844 of CANTUV010000013.1, forward strand.
AATTTTGAAAACTGGCTTTTAGTGTTGTAGGTTTTGGCATTGAAAATTAAGATTTTAGGGTTTAAGATTTAGAAAATAGGGTTTTAGAATTGGAAAAAATAAGCTACTATAAATCTTAGAAAAATTGAATTGCTTATGGTTTTGAGAAAACAGATTATTGTTTTGTGGTTTTAGAAAAGTGTAATTAGGGTTTTAGATTTCAAAAATATGTTTTATGGGTATTAAGGTGTTAGTGTTTTGAAAAATAGTTTTTAGGGTTTCAAATAGAGTTTAGATGGTAAGTAAAACAATTGATCATCTATTGCACGTTTAAACAATTAATCCAATTTGAATGATGAAGCTATTGTAAAGATAAGAAAAGAAATAGAGATTCAAACCTCCGTTGTTGGTTTCACCATAATCTTTGAATTCTGGTTGAATAATAATAAAGACAGTGTAGGCTGCCTTTGATGGATTGTTGTTGCTTGCTCACTGCCTCTTGCTCTTTCAAGGTTCTCTTTTTTGGCCAAAAAAATCCAAAAGTCAAAATTCTGATAAAAAATTTCAGATCCTCTATTCTGTGTCTTTAATGTGGTATTTATAAAATAAAAAATAAAAAACCTAATACTAATTGGCTAAGGAAATAAAAACTTTTTAGAAAACAAAATTAAAAACTAAGTAGAATAGGGTTTTTGTCAAAACTGCGTGCAGGCTGGGCGTGCAAAATGTGCGCTGGCGAAGAAGTTCTGCTGGCGATGGGTGCAGGCCAATTCGCCGTAGGATTTTCCTGCCACGAATTGGCCTGTGGCCATTTCACCACAGGAAAAATCTACGGCGAATTGGCTTATGGCCAATTCATCATAGGTTTTCCCTGCCGCGAATTGGCCCAATCCAATTCATTGCTTTTTCCTCGCTGATTTTTATTTATTTATTTTTTATCCTTTTTTATTATTACTTTTTTTATTTTTATTAAAAATAAATATTATAAATAATAAATATTATTAAAATAAATATTATTTAACTAAAATACCACAACAATTATTTTGGACTGTTTAAAAATATCGGATTGGACTGGATCAAAAATTAAGGATCTACAGTTTGCCCCCTGCTTGAGCTATCTCAAACTACAACAAAAGAGAGAAAAAATTAATGTGATTTTTGACAGGATTTAGAGCCATACTGGACTCTATACCCAAGGTTGGTTTGAGTTCTAGACTAAAAAATAATTTGAGTTCAGGACCCAAGGTGAATTTAGGATTTAGGTTCTGGACCAGAGGTAAGTTGTGGACTTAAAAATAATTTGAATTTTGGACCTGAGGACCCGAGGTAAGTTCTTGACTTAAAGATAATTTGGGTTCTGGATCCGGGATAAGTTCTGAACCCGAGGTAAGTTCTGAACTTAAAAATAATTTAGGTTCTCGACTTAAAAGTAATTTGGGTTTAGAACCCGAGGTAAGTTTTGGATTTGGGTTCTAAACCCGATATAAGTTCTGGACTCAAAGATAATTTGGATTCTAGACCTGGGATAAGTTCTGGACTTAAAAAAATATTTTTGGGTTATGGACCAATGATAAGTTATGGACTTAAAAGAATAATTTTATTTCTGGACCTGGAATGATTCAGATTCTAAATTCAAGGAAAGTTTTGGACTCAAAAATAATTTTGGTTCTGGACCTAGAATGAGTTATGGACTTAAAAATGATTTGGGTTCTGGACCTAAGACTAACCTTTTATCAGTTGAGAATTCTGGCTTAACTGGTTATTCCATTCTTTAATGGATTGTGGGTCTTTACCACCAAAAATGGATCTTTATCCATTGGAGATTGTGTCTTTACCCTTGAAGCATGAATCTTCATCCATTGGAAAATTGGGTCTTTACCCTTGAAATATAGATCTTTATCCATTGGAGATCGGGTCTTTACCCTTGAAACATGGATCTTTATCCATTGGAGATCGGGTCTTTACCCTTGAAATATAGATCTTTATCTATTGGAGATCGGGTCTTTACCCTTGAAACATGAATCTTTATTCATTGGAGATTGGGTCTTTACCCTTAAAACATGGATCTTTATGCATTGGAGATCGGGTCTTTACCCTTGAAACATGGATCTTTATCCGTTCGAAATCGGGTCTTTACCCTTGAAACATGGATCTTTATATGTTGGAAATCGGGTCTTTACCCTTGAAACATGAATCTTTATCCATTGGAGATCGGGTCTTTACACTGGCTTCAACTCTTTTAGCTGAGCTGATCTTTTATTTTTTTGCATCTTCATTCTTTTGAGAGTTCTAATTTTCTTCTTTTTCCATTCTTTTTTGTTCTTTCTTTACACTTTTGCAAAAAATTCATCCCTTTTTTTAGTCAGCCTTCATATCTTCTCCTTACCCCTGCGTGGTAAAATATTGGAAGTGAATTTCAAAATATTTTGTACATACATAAACTCAAAAAATATTGAAAGGAGAAACTTTACCCCCTATGTAGGCTTAAACCCATGATTTTTTCTATGCAGCTTTGGTTGATGTTTGGATATTGTCTAGCTCATAAAATCAAGCATGCATTTCTTCTTTCTTTTGCAAAATTTCTGGAGCTTCCTCACGCAATGAGCTTTCCATGCCCCCTGATTCCATATCCGCTTTATGATTGCTTCATAGAATATCACTATTTATTTTTGACAAAGAAAAATGGAATGTGATATGCTGATGTATGCATGATATGCATGAATAATACTTACAGTGGTTCCATTGACTCACAGACCGAGGTGCTCAACTGAAGTTTTCTCATTGACTCCTTCTAGATGCTCGTTTAGTTCTCACAGAAGGCTTTGATTTTATGGCTTTTATCTTAAAGATGTTGAAAACATGAGTGGTGAGGCCCAAGTATCAGAGATACATCCATTTCAAATTAGGATTCAGCACGCCAGTTGGTAACTTCTTCATGACCTTGCCAATTTACTTTGCCCAATGTGTCTTTTGAGATTCGACTGTTCAACATTTTTCCCTTAACTTAAAGGCTTTTTACAATAAGAAAACAATTTTTTTTAACCTTAAAATCATATTTTGGATTTGCATGAAATTTTTTTTTTGAATTTTGAATTTTGATTTTGAAATCAAATGTTGGCTTTACCAAATCAATGTCAATGTACCTCAGGACTCGAATTTTAGAATTAACATATCTATAACATGACAACCCTAGCTACCGTACTAAACTCAACAATCATTTCTATTTGAGCAAGAACTGTTGCACTTTAGATAGGCACATATACATTACTTGGTCAAAGGTCTCATTGAGTTTGAATATTGTCTATCACATATGCATGCTTATTCAAACTATCTCCACTAATAGACTCTACCTACCAGGAGAGATCAACTGGTCTTTGATAGGCTTGAAATGGGGTCTATAAGGGACATGAGTTAAATGAAAGCCATTTTGAGATTAGAGCTGATGCGGCACTGTTGACAAACCATCACATTATGATTTTCTGTTGGAGCCATAGGTAGTTAAAAACATGAAAAGATAGAGCTTTGAATATTCTTCTTTCTTTTTGACGTTAATCTGGATCTCGATTAGGACAGTCTTTGCCTTTGTAAAAAGTTTTATACCCATATTCATTTCTTTTTCCTTTTCTTTATCTTTCTTTTTCTTACTCTTCCCTTTCTTTGAGCATTTTATCATTTTGTCCTTCTTCCCTGTAGGACTGTCAAGTACAAGACTTTCAAGACTAGATGAACTTTCTCCGTTTTCTCCAATTTTTATTGAATCTTTTGGTTGGGTTGGACCAATTCAAGTCAAACTATCCTTATGAACCAAATGGAAGTTTTTTGCTACTTTAGGTAAAAGAGAACTTGGTTGGCTTTCTGAACCATTTTTGGTTTTATTTTATTTTCTTTTTCTTTTTATTTTATTTTCTATTTTATTTTCTTTTTTTCTTCTTTTTTTCTTTTTTTTTGGTTCTAGCTCTAAAAGAGTTGTCTTATTTGTATCAACTTTTGTTTCTAATAATGCATGAGAGGAGTGGCATAAATCTTCTTTAAGAGGGATAAATCATTTGTTACTCTGATGTTATCTTGATAGATTTGAGATGTCAGGTGAACTTAAACTGCCCTTATGGTCTTGAGAACATCAACTATCCTCATGGTCCTAACTATTCATTCTTTTCTTTGATCTTCTTGCCTCTTCACCTTAGTGATCATAAGACTTGTCAAAAGTATCACAATAGCTTAGGGTAGGTTGTTGGGGTTTGTAAGCCAATGAAAAGAAAGCTAAAATTTCATGAAAGCTAAAAGGGACAACTAGGGATTGATATCAAAACGGTGGATACTAGTTGTTGGCTAACCAAATAATGCCTAGATCATCTCTCCCTTAAATAAGCAGAGTTTAAATTTCGGCTCGAAAGTTGGTCAAAGCATGTTCTAAGACTAACTGGGACCTAGACAAAGGTCATTATGCATGAGTCCTCTCTAAGTAAGCATACACAACTCAATGCTATAGAAAACTTTCCTTACCTAGTAAAGTCATTCAAGTCATGATGCATAAATATATTAATTCATGAATTAACAATCTAGATTCCTCATTGGTTGAGCACCAAAATGAGCAAAGACCAACAAAAATTTAATGAAAATAATTTATTCAAGCAACTTTTAAATTTGAAAAACATAATTGTTCTAATTAAATATTAAAGAAAGAATAGAAGAACACTCCAAGCTAATGGAAGTTTGTTGAACAAAATTTCTCCTCATTCCACATCTTCAATATTCTCATCTTGAAAAGGGGATAAAAAAAAATCTTCTTCCAATCCTTTTCCTACCATGAAGGTTGCTGGTGGTGGCACTCTGTTAAACCTTGACAAATGATTGTCTTTTGTGCTGGGCTTATCAGGCTCAAGAAGCTTACCACTGTCAATTAAATTTTAGATCTTATATTTTAGTCGCAAGCATTTGTCTGTCTCATGTCCTTGTGTTTGTTGAAATTCACAAAAGGCTTTAGTATCAAATTTTAGGGGTAAAAGATTTGGTAAAGGTCGAGGGGCCAATGGGTGTAATAGTGTCGTCTTTTGTAGCTTATTGAAGACCTAAAACAAAGGCTTCCCCAGATCTGAAAACTGCCTTCTATTTTCTTAACCAATTGTATTGACATCGACTTATTTATGTGTACTTTGATTGCTAGACTGATAATTTTATTTTATAGAAAAATGGTTCTTCTCTCTTTCTCACTCTTCTATTTGCAACCAGCTTGTAAGAGGTCCTTGAAATGCCTTATAAGGGTATGAGACAGCCTCTCAGAAAGGTTAGGTAGGACGCCTCTGACTATCATTCTGATATGATATGATTCATTGGGACTCTTCTTGAGCAAAGATGTCTTGTTCCTCCATCTCTTCATATAGTCCACAAAATTCTCATTTGGCCTTTGTCTAATGGACTCAACTTCCATTAAGGTAACTTTTAGCTCGACATTGTACCCATATTGCTAAATGAAAGCCTTGTACAACATGTTCCAATCATTTTGAGTACTTTCCTCTAAGGTATTAAACCAATTTTGCACAATAGGATCCAATGAGAGCATAAAATATCTCAGAGTTTGAGCTTTAGTAGCTCCGGCAGACTGCATAGTAGTGATGTAATGCTTCACATGGAGATGAGGGTTTCCAGTACCATTGTACCTAGCAAAGGAAGGCATCTTGAACTTATAAGGGACCCCCTCATCTTGTTCAAATAGTTTGTCGATCTCGGACATCTCTTCGATTTTCAGCTTCTTCTCGAATTTCTTTTCTAAATCAGCAATCGGTTTCTCAACATTAGAAGTTTCAATCTTTTCCACAGTTGCTCTTTCTACAACCCTTGTCTCTTTCTTCTTATCTTGAGGATCTTAAAAGTATTGTTCCCAGCCATCATCATCAATCATTACCTTGTCATCATCAAAAGCCACTTCACCAACCTTAGCCTTCCCTTTGTCCTTCTGCTTCTTGGTGCTAGCGGATGCCTCAACATTATTTTCTAAAATTGCAGCCAATTGATTCTTCATGGTCTCGGCCACGGCCTCCTTTAGTTCTTCCATTTTAGCATTGAGGGTGTCATCCACCATTCTTTGAATTTATTCGGGCTCCATTGCTTTTGGTGAAAAAGTGAATGAGTCACTACTAGATTCTTCATCTTCGGTGTAGGTCGGATTGTCTTAAGCTTTTGAACTGTCGTAATCTAGGGCTATGAGCTAGAAAGGATTAATGATATGTGATGTGATACATGCATGCATGTATGCACAAACAATAAACAAACAAGGATAAATAGGATGTTCCTTCCCACCTTATAACTTCCACACACGGATGGCGAATCTCTTTTCCTAGGTATATGGTTAACAAAATACCAACATGGGGTATCTTGTTTTTGAATATTTCCCTCGGATGTTTCAACCAATAGTTATATTTTCAAAAATGGAAATCAATTCATGATAATTCCTATTAATTAGGCTTTAATCCATCCAATCAACTAGAGCTACTTTTATGCTAAATTGGATTTAAACTAAATTAAGAGGTTTATTATAAATAGATTTCTCACTTGAAAAAGTAACTAATGATTCATGCCAAAAATAAGCCCATGATTAATAATTCTTAGCATAAATTAGGCTCACAATTGATTTTTGGTATTCCATAATTGAACTAAATAATTTGTAAGCTCTTTCTAAGAAAAGGTTGGATGAAATGCAAAAATAGTTTTGTTTGAAAAATCCATTGTAAAAAAGATTTTTAGAAAAAATGGATTTTTGACTTTGTATTTGAGTCATGAGAAAAGGATTTTTTGATTTATTTTTAGAAAAGTTTTATGTCCAAAGACCATCTTGAAAAGTTTTGAAAATAACTTTGGTCTTTTGGATTTAGAGGAAAAAATTATTTGAGCTCACAATGTAATTAGGTCATATTAGAAAAAGAACAAACCAAATAAGCCATAATTTAAGCTAAGAAAAATTAACCATAGTCAATCAACAAGCATTTGGGGTAAAAACCTAAGGAAAATAACTAGGCCAATTACATGAGCTTTAGTCTTTGGGTTAAAAGGCTTAGGTTCCCATAGCAAGTATATACCAAATGGTATAAACCTATGAGTGGCTATGTCATGCTTGATCTTTATACATTAAGTGAAAGTATGATATCTCTTATATAACACAATACGGGTAACACAGGTGTCCTAACTCACGCACACGATGCAATCTAATATGATGCAATGGATAATATCATGATAAGAAAGAATAGAATAATATAAAGACCAACAGAATCAACTTCTCTTATCCCCAGTTGAGTCACCACTGTGAGTGGGGATTTTCATCCCCACCTCTGATGTAATGGTTCTTGTGAATTCTGTACTATTTAGTCTCAGGGCCTTAGAGAACATAGGCCTAAGCCCGGAGAAAATGTAGTTGCCACCCGAATGGGCCTGGAAAAAGAAAGGGGTGGATGACTCAATTCCTAAGGAATCTCCAACCCCTTAATGGGTTCAGAAAGTTGGGTATGTGTGTGAAAGGTAAAAAATGGCCCAGCACCCCCACAATGCCCGGTTCATTGGAAAAGACCTCCTTTGTTGGTCTTAATATTATAAAATTCTTAAATTTAACAATATTATCCATACTACATGCAACAATTAAAATAAAGCATCATTATATTAAAATCAAAGCAATGCCCAAACAAAACAATTAAATGGACACCCATCCGAAGATGGAAACATGTCCTTACATTGTCCCTGTCTAAAACTAAATAGGACACCCACCGAAAGGTGAAAACGTGTCCTTTACATTGGTCCAAAATATAAAAGCAATTTAAATTACATGATGCTTAATACATGAGGTACCCAAAATATGGAAACATACCTCTTACAAAGTTTTGAAATCAAAACAAATCAATAAAAGTAAATATCCATTCATGATAAACAAATCAAATATCGAAATTAAATAAATCAATCATCAAAACATATAATAAACTACATAATCTAATTTAAAATTAAATAAAGTAATAAATGTATAAATTTAGGGTTTACATCTTAAAATAAGATTTTAGAATTTTATTTACTAAATTAGGGCTTTGGAAAAAAGAAAGTTAAGTACACAGACTCATAATGCATAAATAAATATTGACCCTGCAGGGTCGGGGGCAGTACGCCATAAAATTTTGAAAACTGGCTTTTAGGGTTATAGGTTTTGGTGTTGAAAATTAAGATTTTAGGGTTTAAGATTTAGAAAATAAGGTTTCAAAATTGGAAGAAATAAGTTACTGTAAATCTTAGAAAAATTGAATTGATTATGGTTTTGAGAAAACAGATTATTATTTTGTGGTTTTAGAAAAGTGTAATTAGGGTTTTAGACTTCAAAAATATGTTTTATGGGTATTAAGGTATTAGTATTTTGAAAAATAGTTTTTAGGGTTTCAAATAGAGTTTGGATGGTAAGTAGAACAATTGATCATCTACTGCACGTTTAAACAATTAATCCAATTTGAATGATGAAGCTACTGTAAAGATAAGCAAAGAAATAGAGATTCAAACCTCTGTTGTTGGTTCCACCACAATCTTTGAATTTTTGTTGAACAATAATAAAGACAGTGAAGGCTGCCTTTGATGGATTGTTGTTTCTTGCTCACTGCCTCTTGCTCCTTCAATGTTCTATTTTTTGGCTGAAAAATCCAAAAGTCCAAAGTCTGTTAAAAAATTTTTGATCCCCTATTCTGTGTCTTTAATATGGTATTTATAAGAAAAAAAAATAAAAAACCTAATACTAATTGGCTAAGGAAATAAAAACTTTTTAGAAAATAAAATTAAAAACCAAGTAGAATAGGGTTTTGGCAAAACCGCGTGCAGGCAGGGCGTGCGAAAGTGCACTGGCGAAGAAGTTCTGCGGTCACTGGGTGAGTGCCAGCCAATTCACCTCAGGAAAAATCTGTAGCAAAATGGCTTATAGCCAATTCATTGCAGGTTTTTCCTGCGGCGAATTGTCCCAAGCCAATTCGTCGCCAGCGATGAAAAATTTCCATCGCCGATTTTTATTTATTTATTTTTTATCCTTTTTTGTTATTATTTTTTTATTTTTATGAAAAATAAATATTATAAGTAATAAATATTATTAAAATAAATATTATTTAATTAAAATACCACAACAATTATTTTTGATTATTTAAAAATATTTGATTGGACAGGGTCAAAAATTAAGGGTCTACACCTTCTCAAGTCTTGAAGCTTTCTTCTTGGAAGTCTTAGGAGTTGTGAAGATGAAAATGATGAGATTGAATGAGAAATAGATGCTCTAAGTGTTTATAAGTGAATTCAAGTGTTAAATATCATAAAATTTGAGTTTAAGTGGGTTTATATAGAGTTTAGAGGTCAAACTAGCCGTTTATAGCTGTTGGAGAAGATTTATGCATGTTTTGAAAGGTTTCCAACGGCTAGAAATTTTGAAAATGTTTGCACAATGGAGTCTGGAAGAACCGGTGTAACATCCCATGAATATTCTCATTAGAACTATTAGAGAATGTCACTCAATATACTGTCAGTACTCTAATCAATTCATTGACAAAGTTTTCTTTGAAAATGTTACTAACAAAAATTTTCAAATAACAATACAATATGTATAATATAACACTTATAAATCGAATATTTAAACCAATCTCCAATAATCTAAATACTAATTATAAATCAGTTAACCATTATAAGATTTTCAGATCAAATAAATATATAATACATTGCTTAATTTGATAATCATTCACTGAATCTCAAATTTCGTCCGCTAAATACATATATTCCTTTCATGTTTATAAATTTGTACAATCTCTCAAATAGCCAAATTAAATTGTATATATACATTTCATAACTTATGAGTATAATATACAAAAGATCTCTATATGTACCGTAGATAATTTCTAAGACCATTAATTCCACTGCTTAACTTGCTCCGATGACATGATAGCTGCGTGTCAGAAAATAATTCTAATATGCTAAGCAAAACTTAGTAGTGCTTGTATAAACATATTTTGTCGCTTAATATTAAAGAAAAATACTTACGAAAATATAGTAATAATACTCAGTTTAAATAAACATTTCAATATGTTAAATATTTTCATTAATAAAACAACATAATATTTTGATTACACAAAATAATAACGTAAACTTTATAAAAGTCATCATGATATACTATACTTTTGGTATTGCAACTTTTCTCTTTATGAATCATTTTATTTAAGATTTACTTTCTCATTTTTTAACATTGCTCATAATACGCTTATTTTATTTTTTCAGTAAGTCTTACTTTTCCGTTTCACATATAGGATAATTTCATTCAATCTATAAGTTTTGGCACTTAAATTTAGTACTATACTTTGGGGCACTTTGTATCATATATCATTATATACACTTGCAATCATTATAACACTTAGAAAGTTATTGATCAATTCAATAATTTGAGCATAACATTTATATTCCATGCATTAGAACTTTCACTTGGAAACATTATTATTTATATTACCAATCACTTTCACATTGTAACCCAGTAAGTCAATTTTAAGTAATTGACTTATATTATTATTTTGAATTTCTTCCATTATTCATAACATCATATTCACATATATTTTCAATTTAGATTACTTCATTAAATATGCCCATACACTGAACTCAGATCATAGGTTTAGATAACGGGTTAGTGTATAAAATTTAATGCCAAATCTAATTGATATATAACGGAAATTATGCCCACTGTCACTGTTCACACAATATGTCCATTAATGGCATAAGGTGCCCACTATCACTATGGCTATCCTTCCTCTGGTTAGCTATTCAATCCAAAGCTAGATCTAAAATCAGTATGATTTGGGCAATTCATTAGTTTTCATTAACACTGAATTATGTATATCACTTCAATGGAATAATTCTTTGATCAAGAATTGGTATTAGATATATTTATCATATATTCAAAATTTATTGCACTACTTGTTAGGGTTGATTTCAAAAATCTTTTACACTTCGAGGCCTTATAGTCATTTAGGCTGAAATCACAGATGAAAGACAAGGAAAGGAACTACTTTAGGCAAATTCTTCAAGTTACATGCCCAACAACATAGGCATGTCAATGACCGTGTCACTTCCTAATTTTATAGAAGCTTTGACATGCCCAACAACATAGGCATATCATTGGTCATGTCATTTAACTTGCATTACAGTAGCTATGACACGCCCAATGACATAGGAGTGTCACTGGCTGTGTCATTTAATTTTTATCACAGTAGCTATAACACGTCTAATGACACGGGCGTGTTACTGGTTGTGCCATCAATGTTGAAACACAGCATCGTTGGCACGCCTAGTGACATGGCCGTGTCAGGCAAAATTCTATATTTCGTACACTCAACCATTTAAACACAAAATATCCAAATCTATGATAAAAATTGAATCAAAACTAGTTTCTTTTACATAGACAGAGTCTATATCAAATACTTTAATCACACTTCAATTAATCAAGTCTTCAATTATCACTTATAGCTAAAACAACATTAAACCTCCCAATTCTTACAAAAATTGAATTAAGAATCATACTCACCACCCATAAATTCTTTTAATTAATTTTTCACTCATCAATCCATTTAATCAATATATTTTTAAGAAACAATTCATTATAAATGATTCAATCAATCAATTCAAACATTAAAACTCATAGAAATTCAAATATTTGTAAATTAAAATACATAAGCACATACCTCTTTCAAAATCTCTCTTCTTCTCTCTTTTCCCTCTTTTTCTTTCATCACTTGTTGATAATCTTCCCTATTCTAGTTTATTCTTTTAAAAATCCATAACTAGATATGATTTCCACTTAAATTTTAGCTAAATTTTTAAAAAGATGGTGAAAGGAGGAGTTTTGTGATGAAGATGATGATAGGCATGGATAATGAAGCAAGAAGAAAGGAGAAGGTTCTACACATTCACACACGTATCCACTTATATATATATAGTTTAATCTAGTGTGGCCACTCTCATCTTATCTATGGCGCATCCTCACTCTTAACCTTTGATTCTAATTCAATTTTGTCTCGTAAAACTGTAAAATAATTTCTTCAGTAAATTTTGAGATATATTATTCACTATTCTCTACTATAGCATTTATCCACATTACTTTTATCACTATACATTATAAATTATCAATATTAGTTAAAAGTTCGATGTTTAAAACCTTGACCATTACAATTCTCTCCCACTAAAGAAATTTTATTCTCGAAATTTACCTTTTATGGTAATAAACTATTTAATTCACAACTAATCTTAAATCTCATATAAAATCAATTATTTTATTAATTGGCATAACTTTTATTTATTATTTTTTTTCTTTATGTCTGATATCACACAATGTAACACTTTCAGAATAATCTTATTATAAAACTGCAGAAGATTTAGCTCTACACACTTACACTATTCAAGTTCAATTTAGTAATTGCCTTTAATTCTATTTAGTTTTTTTAAATATAATTTATGTCATTACATTCCACTGTTATATATATATATATATCTCTTTCTTTCCCTTATATATTGAGCTTTAAATCCTAAATGTCCACTGTAACGATATGACCAAAGGCCCACTATGGCACGAATGCCCACTATAATGATAATGGGATCAAAGATCCTCTATGACACAAAGCATTCACTGTTGGCATAAAAGCCAATATCACTGGGACATAAAATGTGTCCTCTATGGCGCAGAGTGCCTCACTATAGCATAAAATGCCCACTGTCACTTTGGATATTCACTCTTTAGCTAATTTGGAAACTAGATTTAACATCAGTACAATTGGGCTATACATTTATTTCAATTATTTAAATTTTTTCCAATCATAATATCTTCTGGTATAGAAAATTTTCTTTTTAAATTGTTTGCTTATTATTGTGAATTTATAAGATATAAGCAATTATTTTAAATACATTTATCATATGAACATATATACACATTATATTTGTTTCTGATTAGTTCGACTAATTTTATTTATTCATCAATATTTATCTTTCAAATCACTTCTATGTTTCCACTATAATAATGAAATCTAAATAGATTTCCACTCTTACTTGTTTAATTCTCTTCTTAACATATTAAGAATTCACAACTATTCGTTCACTTTAAGAGTATATGTACATATATAATGTATTCACTATGTTTAATACACACACTCACACACACACACATACATATATATATATATATATATTTCTAACTTAATCCATAGTACATCATTTCACTAGAAGGGTTAAACTACCTGCAAATCTCACTACATTCTTTCCTTTTCACATTATTAATTCCTTTCTTTCTATTATAATCAATTAGTATCAGTTAACTCTTTAACGCTTCTATATATAATCTATAACTTGTCTTCAATCACCAAATAATGTTACTATCAAGTATTCCATAAGTACACAATATGTAAATCTCACATTCTTACTTTCATTACTAAATCAATTCGTATATACACCTCTTTGTTTTCTTTATCTTGCTCTTTAAACTATTTAAAATCATCAATGAGTCATCAATATATCATTCTTCTCACCTTGCTTCGTAAATTATCTTATTTCTTCATGAATAATGTAAAATTCACTAATCACTTGTAATGATCTTTTATCTTTTCTCTAACCTTACACTTATTTCAAATATCCAATTACATTTATCCATACTTACCTCAAGTTTTCTTCATATCTAAGTTTCATCATTTAATGGATTGATTTCATTTCAATCTTATAAGCAATCTTTCACCAATTATAACTGTTTCCAAGATGTATTCATTAATTCACTACTAATTCCACCCATAAACCCTTCTTTGTGAAGGTATAAGAAGGTAGAAATATGCATGGGCAAATGCATGACCGTACAAGTGATCATGCACATCACTGCTTGAATTATTTTAAAAATTTTGAAGAACATAAGTATGCATAGCCAGATGCATGACCATGTGAATGGTCATACACGTCTCTACTAAAATCTCCTTTCAAAGTTTGAAGGACACAAGTATATGCATGTCCATATGAATGATCATGCACCTCACTGTTGGTATTTCTTCTCAAATTTAAAGAATAGAAATATACACAAGCATACGCATAACTATGCAAATGATCATGTGTATCTCTACTAAAATTTCTTTTCATGATTTAATCAAGAAGTTATCAATAATTCAGCTCAAACAAATTAAGAAAACATGATCCAACCCTTCAAAGCACAATCAAATTCAAATCCAAACTTCCATAACCCTAAAATCTTTCAAAACCTTATTTTCTTCCACAACCTTATATCAACTCATAAATGATTCAATGATGAATTTATTCATTGTTTTAGCTAATAATCTATAAATACACATTTACATATTGCAAGAATAACTTTAATATCATAGAAATAAAGTTTTATACTCATATTTTTTATAATTAATCAATACGCCATATCTTTCACAAGTAATGGTGTTTTATCAATTCAAAAATCTTTTTACATAATAAAAATCAAGGTCATTTCAATAAATAGCAAAATAAGTATTATACAAGCACTAACTTCTTTAAAAATACTCTTCCATATCTTTTCCTTTCAATCGTTTGTTTTGATGATATTTTTCTCGATAGATCAAGCTTAAATTAGCTAAAATTCATCAAAACTTAGTTTTTCTACCAATTCTCCATGATTTCTATGGTGAGTAATGGAAGAAGAAGAAAAAGAGATGAAGATGGAGGTGAAAATGATAAGTATGATATTTTAGAAGTCAATAGAAGACACTAGAAATCTTTAAATAGGCTTTAGGACTTTTAACCAATACACTCACGTATACAATAATTTTGATGCACATTTCCTTTAATTAACTATTACTCTAATTTTTAACGTTGAAACATTATAAAAATAATTAATTTAGACACTTTAAAACCCCCATTATCCATATTTCACATCTAAATTACAGTTCGAATTCATTTTGGGCTATAAGAGTATTTTCGTAATTTCTCACCTGTTTGAAATCTTTTCCAAAAATATGGATATTATCCATACTCTAATTTATTGTTACTCTTATTAAGGCTTATTTAACCTTATTACTATCAGGTTCAAATGCTCAAGTTACACATAATATCATAATCAATCCAATTTACATTCATATATTCACTTAATGCGGAAAATCAATACTTAAAATTTAAGAGCATGACAATTCTCATTCTCATAAGAAATTTCATTCTTGAAATTTATCTATCATAATTCATTCCTCATATTCCATTAAATTATTACACTTCCACTGTGTTACTTTTGTATATCTCTTTAACTATTCATATCTTGTTTTCTTTTCATATCCTTCTTTTTTACAAATAGGTCTAGTGCACTCCAAACAATGCACTATGAATTCTCAATCAATTCTTAGAAAACATTCTACTATCATAAACATATGAAATATCAATTGTATCAAAACACAGATCCACTTATTCAATTCACATAACTTAGACAATTGCATTTCACTTCTCCTATAACTTCACATGCTAGAAATGCCTAAACCGCGCTCTGATACTACTAAATGTAACATCCCCTAACAATTCTCATTAGAACTATCAGAGAATGTCACTCAATATACTGTCAGTAATCTAATCAATTCATTGACAAAGTTTCCTTTCAAAATATTAATAACAAAAATCTTTAAATAATAATACAATCTGTATAATATAACACTTATAAATCCAACATTTAAACTAATCTCCAATGTCTCCAATAATCCAAATACTAATTATAAATCATATAACCATCATAAGTTTGTCAAAATCAAATAAATATATAATACATTGCTTTATTTGATAATCATTCACTGGAATCTCAAACTTCATCCTCTAAATACATAAATTCCTTTTATGTTTACAAATTTGTACAATATCTCTAATATGCAAATTAAATTGTGTGTATGCATTTCGTAACTTATGAGTACACTATACAAAAGATCTCTATATGTACTGTAGATAATTTATGAGACCATTAATTCCACTGCTTAACTTGCTCCGATGACATGATAGCTGCGTGTCAGAAAATAATTCTAATACGCTAAGCAAAACTTAGTAGTGCTTGTATAAACATATTTTGTCACTTAATATTAAAGAAAAATACTTACGAAAATATAGTAATAATACTCAGTTTAAATAAACATTTTAATATATTAAATATTTTCATTAACAAAACAACATAATATTTTGATTACACAAAATAATAACGTTAACTTTATAAAAGTCATCATGATATACTATACTTTCGGTATTGCAACTTTTCTCTTTATGAATCATTTTATTTAAGATTTTGTAGACCCTTAATTTTTGACCCAGTCAGGTCCAATATATTTTGTTTGGTCCAAAATAATTTTTGTGTTGTCTAATATATTTTAATTGGTCCAAAATAATTTGTGTTATCTTAATTAAATAATTTTTGCTTTAGTATATAATTTTTATTAATAAAAAATAAAAATAAACAAATAAAAATTAAAAAATAAAAATACAATTCGACGACGAAAAAATCATCGCCGAAAACCACCAGCGCGGGCTTGGCCGTGGGCCATTTCGCCCGCAGGATTTTCCTAAGGGCGAAATGCCCGCAGGCCGTTCCCCACCCCCCTGCTACAGCCAACTGAGGAAAGTTATTTCGCCAGCGCAATTTTTCCTGCGGCAAAAGTTTTTGCCAGCCCAATTATTCCACAGTAGTTTTTTTTTGCCAGCGAAATTTTCCAACGCAAAATTTTTGAAATCTAATACAATTAGGATTCAGTTTCCTTTTCTCATTCTATATTGTATGTCGTGAGTAATTAGGATTAGGAATGGAATTCTTCTATAAATAAGGGAGTCAGAAGGAGAGAAAAGGAATCAGAAATTGGGACAAAAATTGGGAGAGTTTGGAAACCGAATCTGTGAAGGAAAACTTTAATCAAATCTGACTTTTTGAAAGATGAAGAAGCAAAGCATTAATAAATCATCAAAGGCACCAACTACCTTTGTTTTTATTCATCCAAGAAGAACGATTTTTGGAGGAACCATCAAAAGGAGGTATGTATTAATTGTTATATTTTTTCACAGTAGCTAAGATGTGGAAATTGTGTCTTTCAAAATAAAAAATCCCAGAACCTTAGTTCCCTTTGTTCAAAGTTTAAAAACACTAATTCGTTGTTTTATTTTCAAAAAAGACTTAAAATTGTTATTTTTACTTCTTCAAAATCTTAAAATCCTAATTGAACATGTTTTTCAACAAAACCAAAATTTGATTCTGTTTCTTACAACAAACCCTAAAAACACCTTTTTTATTTAGATAAACCTTAAATCGTTGGTAAAACTTTCATAAAATTATCAATTGCCTTTTCCAAACACTAAACCCAAATGCAACTTCCAAACCTAAAACAATGAACCCTAACCACTTTAAAACCTTAAACCATAATTTTTTCTAAACCTTAATCCTTTAAAACTTTAAAAACCATAAAACACAAATATTTTAATTTCACACAGTAAGCTTGAAATCACAAATCAAAAGTATTTTAAAGAGTCCAAATTCTAGTTTCATGATTTTACATAACAAACCCTAGTTTGGTTAATCAAAGAATTTTATCAACCTTTTAAAACATAAAATTCTCAATCTATTTTAATTCTCTTAAAGTCACAGTAGCCAAATTCCATTAATTCCAAAACCCTAAACACATGAAATAAAGAGCCCTAAGTGGAAGCAGTAGCTATAATTTGGATTTTTATTTTCCTTATTCAATTCCATATTTGATTATGTTTTGATTTATTTTATATGCTTTAATTTATTTAAGTTCAATACTTGGTTTATTTAATTTATCATGGATGAATGTTTACTTTTTATTGATGCTTAATACCTTTGATGAATGATTTATTTATGATGAATGATTATTTACTTTTATCAATTTATTTAGATTTCCAAATGTTGTAAGAGGTATGTTTTCACTTGGTGGGTACCTCATTAGTTAAATATCATGTAATTTAAATTGTTTTTCTATTTTAGAACCAATGTAAAGGACATGTTTCTACCTTTCGGTGGGTGTCCTATTTAGGCATGGATGTAAGGGCATGTTTCCATCTTCGGATGGGTGTCCATTTATTTGTTTTGCTTGGACATTGTTTTGATTTTTTAATATATTGATGCTTTCTTTTAATTATTGTGTGTAATATGGATAATGTTGTTATATTTAAGAATTTTATAATATTAAGACCTGTAAAGGAGGCCGGTTCCAATGAACCGGGCGTTGTGAGGGTGCTGGGCCATTACTCACCTTCCCCACACGTACCCAACTTTCCAAACCCATTAGGGGGTTGGGGATTCCTTAGGAATTGAGTCATCCACCCCTTTCTTTTTTCTTGGCCCATCCGGGTGGCGAATCCATTTTCTCCGGACTTAGGTCCGTGTTCTCTATGGCCTTGAGCCTAAACTGTGCCGAAGTCACAAGAACCATTCTACTGGGAGTGGGGGCAAAAATCCCCGCTCACAGTGGCTACTCCACCAGGGATAAGAGAAGTTGATTCCATTGGTCTTTAAATTATTCCATTCTTTCTTATAATGATATTATCCATTGCATCATATTAGTTTACATCGTGTGCGTGAGTTAGGACTCCCGTGTTATCCGTGTTATATTATGTAAGGGATACCATACTTTCACTCAAGGTATGGAGATCGAGCATGGCATAACCACTCATAGCCTCGTACCATTTGGTATATACTTGCTATGGGAAACTAAGCCTTTTTACCCAAAGACTAAAGCTCTTGTAATTGGCCTAGTTACTTTCCTTAGGTTTTTACCCCAAATGCATGTTGTTTGACTATGGTTAATTCATCTTGGCTTAAATCATGGCTTATTTGGTTTGTTCTTTTTCTAATATGGCCTAAGTACATTGTAAGTTCAAAATAAATTTTTCTTTAGAAAATCCAAAAGACCAAAGTTATTTTCAAAATTTTTCAAGATGGTCTTTGGACATAAGACTTTTCTAAAAACAAATCAAATTCTTTGGCCCATGGCCCAAATACTAAGCCCAAAATCCATTTTTCTAAAATCTTTTACAATGGGCTTAGAAACAAAATTATTTTCACCCAACCTTTTCTCACAAAGAGCTTGCAAAAAGATTTAGGTCAATTAAGAAATACCTAAAATCAATTGTGGGCCTAGTTTATACTAAGAGTAATTAATCATGGGCTTATTTTTGGCATGAACCATTAGTTACCTTTTTCAAGTGAGAAATCTATTTATAATAAACCTCTTAATTTTGTTTTAATCCAACATAGCATAAAAGCTACTTTAGTTGGTTGAATGGATTAAAACCTAATTAATGGGAATTATTATAAACTAATTTCCATTTTTGAAAATATAACTATTGGTTGAAACATCCAAGGGAATTATTCGAAAGCAAGGTACCACATGTTTGTATTTTATTAACCATATACCTAGGAAAAGAGACTCGCCATTCGTGTGTGGATGTTATAAGGTTGGAAGGAACGTCCTATTCATCCTTGTTTGTTGATTGTTTGTGCATACATGCATACATTTGCATCTCATATCATTGATCCTCTCTGGCTCACAGCCCTGGATTATGACAGTTTAAAAGCTTAGAACAATCCGACCTACGCCGAAGACGAAGTATCTAGCAACGACTCAATCACTTGCTCACCAAAAACAATGGAGCCCGAACAAATTTAAAGGATGGTGGATGAGGCCCTCAACACCAAGATGGAAGAAATAAAAGAGACCTTAGCTGAGACCATGAAGAACCAATTGACTGCAATCTTAGAGAATCATGCCGAGGCATCTGCTAGCACTAAGAAGCCAAAGGGTAAAGGGAAGACTAAAGTTGGTGAAGTGGTTTTTGATGATGAAAAGGTGATCATTGATGATGATGATGATTGGGCTCAATACTACCAAGATGTTCAAGAGAAGAAGAAAGAATCGAAAGTTGTTGAGAAAGCAACTATTGAAAAGATCGAGACATCCGATTTTGAAAAGATGATTACTGATTTAGAAAAGAAATTTGAGAAGAAGTTGAAAACCAAAGAGATGTCCGAGATTGATAAACTATTCGAGCTAGATGAAGAAGTCCCATACAAGTTCAAGATGCCGTCTTTTGCAAAATACAATGGCACCGGAAATCCTCATCTCCGTGTGAAGCTGTATATCACTGCCATGCAGTCTGCCCGAGCTGCTAAGGCTCAAACCCTAAGGTACTTTATGCTCTCATTGGACCCTGTTGTCCAAAATTGGTTCAATACCTTAGATGATGGAACACAAAAGAGTTGGGATCTACTTTACAAAGCCTTCATCCAACAATATGGATATAATGTTGAGTTGGAAGTTACCTTAATGGAAGTGGAGTCCATTAGGCAAAGGTCGAATGAGAATTTTGTAGATTATGTGAAGAGATGGAGAAACAAGGCCGCTTTGCTCAAGAAGAGGCATGATGAATATGATCAAATAAGGATGATTGTGAGAGGGGTGTTGCCTAATCTTCATAAGAGGATGTCTCATACACTCATCCGTGATTTCAAAGACCTTCTCCAAGCGGGTTTGCAAATTGAAGAATGGGAAAGGGAGAAGAGCCATTTTGCAACAAAAAGGAGCGAGAAAGGGAGCTATCAATCTGGTAGCCAAAGCATGCAAAAGGCCGTCGGTGTTAATGCTACTAACCAAGGAACGAGGAGACAATTTTCAAAATTGGGAAAACTGATGTCTTGGGTTCTCAATAAGCTTCAAAAAAAAGGGATTGCTACAACCCTTAATCCTCGTCCTTTACCTAACCCTCTCCCACCTCATTTTAACACTAAAGCATTTTGTCAATTTCACCAAATGCAAGGGCATGACATGGATAGATGTGTGAGGTTGCGACATGAGATCCAAAATCTAATTGATAATGGGAAGCTACCGGAGCCCAACAAGCCAAACACCAAAGACAACCCATTACCAAAATTCAATAGGGTACCACCACCAGCAACCTTCATGATTGGAGGAGGTTTGCATGAGGATTTTGTCATGTCTTCTTTTCAAGATGTGGGTGGAGAAGCAACCAAAGAAGAAGAGGTATTTGGTGAAATTAAACAAGCTATGATGGGTGGAGAAGTAACAATTTGTGTTGTCAACGGGTTTTGGGATTCAAGTGATAGTGATGATGATATTGTATCTAAGAAGGAGGAGTGGACTTGGTCCAAGCCCGAAGAAGATGAGGTGATGAACACTAGATCCGATAAGCCTTATGCAAGGCCATCACCTAAGGAGGTAGAAACTAATAAGGGTAAGGAAGTTGAAGTATAAGAAGATGATGCTGTGCTCAAGCAATTAAAAAGAACCCAAGCAAGTGTTAGCATTTGGGACTTTTTAGCTACTTCTAAAAAGCACCGAGAAACTATGGCCAAAGCCTTGGCTAGCATGCCAATCTCTACCCCCACGACACCGGAGGAGCTGATCAACTTCATAAAAATTGGAGGGGTAATGAAATGTGAAGAGGTTCAAGAGAAGGCGATGTTAATATGGGAGCAGTTTCTTTTTCATATGCGGATTTACCGGAGGATGGGAGAGACCACATCCGCCCTCTCTTTATCAAAATAGAAGTCAAGGGGAAGAGGACTCTATGTGTAATGGTTGATGATGGGTCTACCATAAATGTTTGTCCACTTAAGATATTGCCAAAGCTAGCCATGTCAACAAGAGATCTAAACCCAACCGAGGTAACAATTCATGCTTATGACAACACTAAGAGGCATGCCGAAGGAACTTTCAAAGCCGCTGTCAAGGTTGGTCCAATTGAATCTATTGTTGAGTTTGTTGTTTTAGACATACCGGTTACCTTCACCTTACTCTTGGGGCGACCATGGTTCCATCCTCTTGGTGGAGTTCCTTCCACCCTTCATCAAATGATCAAGTTCCCCAACGGAGATGAGAGAGTGGTCATCAAAGCTGAAGATAATAAGGTCGTTAATACTCTAATGATTGAGAGGCCTCTCAATGGTTTTCAAGTAGCTGCAATTTTTGATGATGAAGTAGTGGACTCCAAAGTCTTGAATATGATGAAGAACATGAACTACTTTCCTGGAGCTGGTCTTGGAAAGGGTAAAGCCGGTTTGACAAAGCTGCCAGACTTTAGGACTCAAACATCCAAGAAGGGGTTGGGATATGATGAAGAAAATGATGTCCAGCCAAAGAAGAGTGAGAAGATGAGCTTCCTTCCACTTGAAGAAATCTTTGTCAAGGCTCCAGATATGGGACCACTCCAAGGAAAGCCCGAGCCGATCATGTTCATGGGTAAGTGAATCCCAGGTTTTGAAATTTTTGCCGATGTTACCGAGCTAGTGGAGCAAGTGAAGAAGAAGCAAGTGAAGAAGAACTCACCCTGCCAACTAGCATAGAATCCAAACCAAAAGAGAAGAATGAAGCTGTCATGAAAGCTAAGAAGACTCCGAAAGAGATTGCTGCCCTGGTCAAAGAAAAGTTTGAAGACATCCTGCTTTATGATTCTGAGAATAATGATTTAGATTTAGATTTTAATTTGTCTTCTTTGTATGAGGATGATGATGTTTTCTTTTCCAAAATGAATGCAATAAAGTCTGATTTTGCTTACTTGTGTGATGTTTCTCATGATGGTTGCATACATCCAAATAGCAGTTACATAAGGATCTTTAATATTAATTCTATTAACACACAATCATTAAATTTAGGAACAACTGAAAATCCAAAAAACATTAGCATAGCATCCGACCTTACTCCTAATGAGAGAGAGAGATTTGAAAAAATATTCAAAAAATATGAAGAAGTATTTGCCTGGTCTTATGAAGATATGCCGAGGATAGATCGAGACATAGCCGAGCATCATATTCTTACTTATACTCACATAAAACCTGTCAAACAAAAGCTTAGGCGATTAAGACCTGAGTGGGTTGAATTGGTTAAAGAAGAGGTCACTAAGCAAATACAAGTGAAGTTCCTTGAAGTGATAGAATATCCAGATTGGTTAGCCAACATAGTACCCGTTCCAAAGAAAGATGGAAGAATAAGGGTATGTTTGGACTATAAAGATTTGAACAAGGCTTCCCCTAAGGATGATTTTCCTTTACCTCATATAGATGTCCTCATTGATAGTGCAGCCTCTAGCATACTAAACTTGTTTGTAGATGGATTTTTCGAATACAATCAAGTGTTAATGGCCCAAGAGGATAAAGCCAAAACTGCTTTCATTACTACATGGGATATATTTTGTTATAGGGTTATGCCGTTCAGCTTAAAGAATGCTAGAGCAACCTACCAAAGGATGGCCGCCACACTATTTCATGACATGATGCACAAAGAAGTTGAAGTATATGTTGATGATATGATGGTTAAATCGGATACAAGGGAGCAACACTTCTGAAACTTGGAGTTATTCTTCGATAGAGCTTTAAAATATAAGCTAAGATTAAACCCGAAGAAGTGTGTATTCGGTGTTACCTCAGGTAAATTGTTGGGACATGTAATTGGTCCGAGTGGCATTGAGATTGATCCTGAAAAAGTCAAAGCAATCAGGGATATGCCAGCCCCAAAGACGGAGAGAGAAGTTCGGGGATTCATTGGTAAACTGCAGTACATTAGCAGATTTATAGTAAAGCTCACAATAATCTGTGAGCCTATCTTCAAATTGCTTAGAAAGAATCAGCCGGTCATATGGAATGAAGAGTGTCAAAAGGCCTTTGAGCGAATAAAAGAGTATTTGCTAAATCCACCTATTTTAAAAGCACCTAAACCTGGAAAACCTCTATTACTATACTTAGCAGTGGAAGAAGAGTCAATCGGAGCCATATTAGCCCAAGCATATGTGTCAGGGATTGAGCATGCCGTTTACTATTTGAGTAGAAAGCTCCTACCTTATGAAATTAAGTATAGTATCATTGAAAAGACATGTATAGCCATGGTTTGGTTTTCTAAGAAGTTGCGGCATTACTTTTAATCGTATAGTGTGCAAGCAATTTCTAGGTTGGATCCAATGAAGTACTTAAGGGAGACACCCTCTTTAATTGGGAAATATGGTTGATGGTTGATAATATTAGAAGAATTTGAGATTGAGTATGTAACCAGGAAAACAATCAAAAGTAGAGTGGTGGCAAAATTCCTGGCTCAGCAACCATTACCAAAAAGTGAAGAGCTAATCTTGGAATTTCCAGATGAACATTTAGAAGCAATTGAAGTACAAGGGTGGAAAATGTATTTTGATGGAGCAGTGAACAAGAAAGGAGTAGGTTTGGGAGTTATACTAGAATCGCCCGAAGGGGAACTCATCCCTTTAGCCAAGAAATTGAAATTTAGGGCAACCAATAATATGGTGGAGTACGAAGCTTGTATTTTCGGTTTGGAAACCCTAATGATTATGAAGGTGGATAAGGTGGAAGTTTATGGTGATTCATTGCTAGTAGTATCCCAAGTAAATGGAGAATGGGAGTTGAAAGAAGAAAAATTGAAACCATTGTAGACCCTTAATTTTTGACCCAATCCGATATAATATGTTTTATTTAGCCCAAAATGATTTTTGTTGTCTAATTGGTCCAAAATAATTTTAATTAAGTAATTTTTACCTTAGTATCTAATTTTTATTAATAAAAAATGAAAATAAACAAATAAAAATTTAAAAATAAAAATAAAAATAAAAATAAAATTGGAGTCGAAAAAAAATGGACAGTGAAAAGCAGTCGTGCGGGCCCGTGGGCGTTTTGCCCGCAGGAATTTTCTGCAGGCGACACGCCCGTAGGCCCAGCACTTCACCCGCAGGAAATTCCTGCGGGCGAGTTATTTCGCCCGCAGGTAATTCCTGCGGGCGGCGGGCGAGTTATTTCGTCCACAGGAAATTCCTGCGGGCGAAATAACTTCCCGCAGGATTTTCTTGCGAGCGACACGCCCACTGGCCCAAAATTGGCCCGCTGCTGTAGTTTTTGCCAGCGCAAAATTTTTCGACGCAAATTTTTTGAAACCTAATCCAATTAGGTTTAAATTTCTTTTTTTATTAATATCACTTTCCATGTATAATTAGGAAAAAACAACCTAAAACTAATATAAAAAAGGACCAAAGGCATTAAAATTAAAGGGGGGAAGGCCGAGAGAGAGGAAATCCAAAGGGAGTTTGGAAAATTTGAAACCAAATTAAAGAAGAAAAAGAAGAAATTCAATTTAAATCTTTTCTGGAACAACATCATCACGATTAAAGGGATTCCAAAGGCAAAAAAGGCTTGTCTTTGGAGCTAGTTCATCCAAGAAGAAGCAATTTTGGAGCAGCTTACAAAAGAAAGGTATGAAATTCTAAATTCTAATTTTTTTACACAGTAGCTAAAACTAGGATTTTTTGTGTTATTCAAAAGTTAAAATCTTAGAACTTTAATTTAGTTTTCCAAAGTTAAAACACTAAAACGTGATGTTATTTTTTAAAAAGACTTAAAATTGTTATTTTTTCTTCTTAAAGACCTTAAAACACTAATTGAACATATTTTTCAACAAAACCAAAATCAAATTCTGTTTCTTTTAAGATTTTAAAGTAGGTTCCATTTCATTCAAAAAACCTTAAAAAACATCTTTTCTACTTATAAAAACTTCAATCCATTTGTTTAAATTCATAAAACTTCATAAATTATCAAATTGATTTCTAAAACCTTAATTCAAATCTTTTACCCGTGACCTAAATTCTAAAACCCTAAAATCCAAAATTCAACTTTTAAACCTAAAATAATGAACACTAACCCTTTTAAAACCTTAAACCCTAATTTTTATGAACCCTAATCCTTTTAAAACATTAAAAAAATATAAAAACATAAAAACTCAAAAATTACACAGTAGCTTAAAATTCAATAACCAAAAATCACAAATTAAAGTATTTTAAGGTATTTAAAACCCTAGTTTCATGATTTCATCATTCAAACCTTAATTTGGTTAATCAAAGAGTCTTACCAATCTTTTAAAACATAAAACCCTAATTTATTTTAATTCCATAAAAAGTCACAGTAGCCATAATTGGACTTTTATTTGCTTTATTCAATTCCATACTTGATATGCTTTGATTTATTTCTTATGCTTTAATTTATTTAATTTCAATACTTGATTTATTTAATTTGTCATGGATGGATGTTTGTTTTATATTTTGGTTAATAGCTTTGATGAATGATTTATTTATGATGAATGATCATTTACTTTTATCAATTAATTTAGATTTCTAAAAGTTGTAAGAGGTATGTTTCCACTTGGTGGGTACCTCATTAGTTAAACATCATGTAATTTAATTTGCTTTTCTATTTTTAGAACCTATGTAAAGGGCATGTTTCTACCTTTTGGTGGGTGTCCTATCTAGGCATGTGATGTAAGGACATGTTTCCATCCTTGGATGGGTGTCCATTTATTTGCTTTGTTTGGACATTACTTTGACTTTAAATATATTGATGCTTTCTTTTAATTATTGTGTGTAATATGGATAATGTTATTATACTTAAGAATTTTATAATATTAAGACCTGTAAAGGAGGCCAGTTCTAATGAACCAGGCGTTGTGGGGGTGCTGGGCCATTTCTCACCTTCCCCACACATACCCAACTTTCTGAACCCATTAGGGGGTTGGGGATTTCTTAGGAATCGAGTCATCCACCCCTTTCTTTTTTCCCGGCCCGTCCGGGTGGCGATTCCATTTTCTCCGGACTTAGGTCCGTGTTCTCTAAGGCCCCGAGCCTAAACAGTGCTAAATGCATGTTGTTTGACTATGGTTAGTTTATCTTAGTCTAAATCATAGATTATTTTGTTTGTTCTTTTTCTAATATGATCTAAGTATTTTGTAAGCTCAAAATAAATTTTTCCTTAAAATCCAAAAGACTAAAACTATTTTCAAAATTTTTCCAAGATGGTCTTTGGACATAAGACTTTTCTAAAAGATAAATAAATTATTTGGCCCATGGCCCAAATACTAAGCCCGAAATCCACTTCTCTAAAAATCTTTTTATAATGGGCTTAGAAACAAAATTCTTACAAAGAGCTTGCAAAATATTTAGGTCAATTATGAAATACCAAAAATCAATTGTGGGCCTAGTTTACACTAAGAATAAATTAACTATGGGCTTGTTTTTGGCATGAATCATTAGTTACCTTTTTCAAGTGAGAAATCTATCTATGATAAACCTCTTAATTTTGTTTTAATCCAATATAGCATAAAAGCTACTTTGGTTGGTTGAATGGATTAAACCCTAATTAACGGGAATTATCATGGATTGATTTCAATTTTCAAGGATATAACTATTGGTTGAAACGTCCGAGGGAATTATTCGAAAGCAAGGTACCCCATGTTGGTATTTTGGTTAACGATATACCTAGGAAAAGAGACTCGCCATTCGTGTGTGGATGTTATAAGGTTGGAAGGAACATCCTAATTTGTCCTTGTTTGTCTATTGTTTGTGCATACATGCATACATGCATACATTTACATCTCATATCATTAATCCTCTCTGACTCAGAAGCCCTGGATTACGATAATTCAAAAGCTTACACTCTGACCTACGCCGGAGATGAGATATCTAGCAACGACTCAATCACTTGCTCACCAAGAACAATGGAGCCCGAACAAATTCAAAGAATGGTGGATGAAGCCCTCAATGCCAAGATGGAAGAAATAAAAGAGGCCCTAGCTGAGACCATGAGGAACCAATTGACTGTAATCTTGGAGAATCATGCCGAGGCTTCTGCTAGCACTAAGAAGCCAAAGGACAAAGGGAAGACGAAAGTTAATGAAGTGGCTTGTGATGATGAGAAGGTGATCATTGATGATGATGATTGGGCTCAATACTACCAAGATCTTGAAGATAAAAAGGAGCCAAAGGTTGTTGAGAAGGCAACTATAGAAAAGACCGAAACATCTGATGTTGAAAAGATGATAGCTGATTTAGAAAAGAAATTTGAGAAGAAATTGAAAACCGAAGAGAAGTCTAAGATAGACAAACTATTTGAACAAGATGATGAGGTCCCTTATAAATTCAAGATGCCCTCCTTTGCAAAGTACAATGGCACCAGAAATCCTCATCTTCATGTGAAGCAGTATATCACTGCCATGCAATCTGCCCGAGCTACTAAGGTCAAACCCTAAGGTACTTTATGCTCTCATTGGACCCTGTTGTCCAAAATTGGTTCAATACCTTGGATGATGGAACACAAAAGAGTTGGGATCTACTTTACAAAGCCTTCATCCAACAATATGGATACAATGTTGAAATGGAAGTTACCTTAATGGAAGTTGAGTCCATTAGGCAACGACCAAATGAAAATTTTGTAGATTATGTCAAGAGATGGAGAAACAAGGCTGCTTTACTCAAGAAGAGGCCTATGAATCCGATCAAATAAGGATGATTGTGAGAGGGGTGTTGCCTAATCTTCGTGAGAGGATGTCTCATACACTCATACGTGATTTCAAAGATCTTCTCCAAGCTGGTCTACAAATTAAAGAGTGGGAAAGGGAGAAGAATCGCTTTTCAATAAAAAGGAATTACCAGTCAGGCAATCAAAGCACACAAAAAGAAGTTGACGTTAATGCCGCTAGTCAAGGAGGAATGAGGTAGTTATCAGATCTGGGGAAGCCACTATCTTGGGTTCTCAATAAGCTACAAAAGAAGGGATTGTTACAACCCTTGACTCCTCGTTCTTTGCCTAATCCTCTTCCACCTAACTTTGATACTAATGCATTTTGCCAATTCCATCAAAGACCTGGACACGAAATGGACAATTGCATGAAGTTGAGGCATGAGATCCAGAATTTAATTGATAATGGCAAGTTTCCTGAGCCGGACAAGCCCAACACCAAAGATAATCCATTTCCAATGTTCAACAGAGTGCCACCACCAGAAACCTTCATGGTGGGAAAAGGATTGGAAAAAGACTTTGTTTTTATCATCCTTTCAAGATGGAAATATTGAAGATGTGAAAGGAAAAGAAGCCTAACTCAATGAACTTTCCTTAGCTTGAATGTTGCATTTCAATCTTACTTTCTTTAATATTTTAGAACTATTGTGTTTTTCAAATTTAAATTATTTTTATCATAAAATTTTGTTGGTTTTTGTTCATTTTGATGCTCAACCAATGAGGAATTTAGCTTCATGTTTATAAATTAATGTGTCTAGGCATCATGACTCGAATGACTTTACTAGATGAGGGAATTACTCTATAGCATTGAGTCGTGTATGCTTACTTAGAGAGGGCTCCTGCATAATTATCTTTGTCTAGGTCTTAGTCAGTCTTAGAACATGCTTTGACAAACTTTCGAGGCGAAATTGAACTCTGCTTATTTAAGGGAGAGATGATCTAGGCATTTTTTTATTAGCCAACAACTAGTATCCACCCAATTAAATATTAATCCCTAGTTGTCCCTTTGAGCCTTCATAAAATTTTAGCTTTCTTTTCATTGGCATAAAACCTTAACAACCTACCTTGAGCCGTTGTGATACTTTTGACAAGTCTTATGATCACAAAGGTGAAATGGCAAGAAGATCAAAGAAAGAAATGAATAGTCAAGACTATGAAGATAGTTGAAGTTCTCAAGACCATAAGGATAGTTGATGTTCTCAAAACCTTAAGGGTAGTTGAAGTTCCCTTAATGTCTCCAATATATCAAGACAACATCAACATTAGAGTAACAAATGATTTATCCCTGTTAAAGAAGATTTATGTTACTCCACTCATCCATTATTGGAAGCCCAAGTTGGTACAAACAAGACAACTCTGTTTGAGCTAGAACCAAACAAAACAAAAAAAAAAGAAAGAAAAAGAAAAAAAGAACAAAAGAAGAACAAAAGAAATTCAGAAAGCCAACTGAGTTCTCTTTTACCTAAAGTAGCAAAAGGCTTCCATAAGGACGGTTTCACTTGAATTGGTCCAACCTAACCAAAGATTCAATCAAAATTAGAGAAAAGGAGGAGACCATCCAGTTCTTGAAAGTTTTGTACTTGATAGTCCAACAAGAAAGAAGGACAAAATGATAAAATGCTCAAAGAAAGGGAAGAGTAAGGAAAATAAAGAGAAAGGAAAGGGAAGAGTAAGAGAAATAAAGAAAAGGGAGAAGAAGAAAAGGAAACAAATTTGGATACCAAATTTTTTGCAAGGCAAAGACTGCCCCTATCAAGATCCAGATTAATGCCAAGAAGATATAGAAGGAATTTGGAGTCTAGCAAGATTGCCTCCAAGCCGCTTAAAAGTCAAACAAGAAATTTATAGTGTGAAGGCTTGTCCATTGTATCACATCAGCCCCAACTTACAAATGGCCTTCACTTTAACCCATTTCCCTTATAGACCCCATTTCAAGCTTATCAAAGACCTGTTGATCTCTCTTGGTAGGTAGAATCTATTAGTGGAGATAGTTTGAATAAGCATGCATATGGGATAGACAATATTTAAACTCAAATGAGACCTTTGGCCAAGTAATATGTATGTGCCTATCTGAAGTGCAACAGTTCTTTCTTAAATAGAAATGATTCCTGAGTTTAGTATGGTAACTAGGGTTGTCATGTTATAGATATGTTAATTTGGAAAAATCAAGTCTTGAGGTACATTGACATTAATTTGGCAAAGCCAACATTTGATTTCAAAATCAAAATTCAAAAAAAAAAAATGTTTTGTCATACAAAGCCTTCAAGTTAAGGGAAGTATGTTGAACCTCCAAAGGACATATTGGGCAAATGAAATGATTATTGGCAAGCTGCCAATTGACATGCTGAAACATAATTCGAAATGGATGCATCCCTGACTCTACCATTAGGGGTCTCTACCATTATTCATGTTTTCAACATCTTGAAGAAAAAAGCCACAAATGCAAAGCTTTCGATCATTCCAATGCAAGACTTGAAAAGCGTCAAAACGGAACCAATGAGAACATTCTACTGATCACCTCGGTCTGTGAGTCAATGGAACAACTGTAAGTATTATTCATGCATATCATGCATACATTAGCACATCACATCGTACTTTCTTGTCTTGTATTGTCTATTCTTTATCAAAGTGAACAACAAACACTCTGTGAAGTGAAGAATCAAAAGGAGATGTCAAATCAGGAGGGCATGGAAAGCCCATTGCTTGAGAAAGCTCCAGTAATTTTGCAAAGAGAAGAAATGCATGTTTGTGTGAAGAAATAGACAAGAAAAATATCAATCAAAGCTTGCATGGAAAAAATCTTTGGTTTGAGCCTACACAGGGGGCAAAGTTTCTCCTTTTCAATTTTTTGGGTTTATATGCCAAATATTTTTAAACTCACTTACAAATATTTTGCCACACAGGGGGGCAAGGAGAGGATATAAGGTCCAATTAAAAATATCTAAATCTTTGTAAAAAGGAAGAACAAAAGAATGGAACAATTAGAACTCTCAAAAGAATGAAGATGCAAAAGATGAAAGATCAATCGAGCTAAAAGAGCTGAAGCCAGGGTAAAGACCCGACCTCCAATGGATAAAGATCAATGTTTCAAGGGTAAAAACCCGATGTCAAAAGATGAAGATTCATTTTCAAGAATAAAGACCCGGTCTCAAAGGATGAAGATCCAATTTGATGGTGAAGAATCACAATGCATAAAACAGCTAGAGCAGTCAGACTTCCCAACTAAAAGGTTAGTCATATTCAATTTAAGCTCGGGTCTAAGTACCCAAGCTCGGGTCCAAGTATCCAATCTCGGGTCCAAGTACCCAAATCAAATCAATCTTGGGTCCAAGTATCCAAGCTCGGGTCCAAGAACCCAATCTTGGGTCCAAGTACCCAAATCAAATCAATCTCGGGTCCAAGTACCCAATCCCGGGTCCAAGTACCCAAAATCAATTCAAGCTAGGGTTTAAGTACCCAATCTTGGGTCCAAGTACCCAATCCCGGGTCCAAGTACTCAATCTTAGGTCCAAGTACCTAAACTAAGTACCCAAGATCGGGTCCAAGTACCTAATCTCGGGTCTAAATATCCAAATCAAATCAAGCTCGGGTCCAAGTAGCCAAGCTCGGGTCCAAGTACCCCAATCAAATCAATCTCAGGTCCAAGTACCCAATTCCGGGTCCAAGTACCCAAAATCAATTCAAGTTAGGGTCCAAGTACCCAATCCTGGGTCCAAGTACCCAATATAAGGTCCAAGTACCTAAACCAAGTACCCAATCTCTGGTCCAAGTACCCAAATCAAATTAATCTCGGGTCCAAGTACCCAAGCTCGGGTCCAAGTACCCAGTCTCAGGTCCAAGTACCCAATCCCGGGTATAAGTACCCAAAATCAATTCAAGCTAGGGTCCAAGTATCCAATCCCGGGTCCAAGTACCCAATCTTAGGTCCAAGTACCTAAATCAAGTACCCAAATTAGGTCAAAATTAATTCGAACCGGGTCCAGAACCCAAATTTTCCTTAGGTCCAGAACCTAGAATCTCCATTGAGTCCAAAACTCAAACCAGGTCCAGAACCCAAATTTTCCTTAGGTCCATAACCTAGAACATCCTTAGGTCCAGAACCTAGAATTATCCTTGAGTCCAGAATTCGAACCGGATCCAAAACCTAAATTTTCCTTAGGTCCAGAACCTAGAATCTCCATTGAGTCCAGAACTCGAACCGGGTCCAGAACCCAAATTTTTCTTAGGTTTAGAACCTAGAACATCCTTGAGTCCAGAACTCAAACCGGGTCCAAACCCAAAATTTCCTTAGGTCCAGAACCTATAATTTTTCTCGGGTCCAGAACCCAAATTTTCTTTAGGGCCAAAACCTAGAATTATCCTCAAGTCCAGAACTCGAATCCGGGTCCAGAACCTGAATTTTTCTTAGGTCTCGAACCTAGAAATATCTTCGAGTCCAGAACTTGAATCCGGGTCCGGAACCCAAATTTACTTTAGGTCTAGAACTTAGAACCATCCGTGAGTCCAGAACTCAAATTGGGTCCAAGTACCCAAAACAAGTCACCATCTCAAAAAATTAAGTCTTTTTACTTTTCACTCTCTTTCACTAAGGTTTCAGATCATTCAAGCAGGGGGCAAACTGTAGACCCTTAATTTTTGACCCAATCCGATCTAATATGTTTTATTTAGCCCAACATGATTTTTGTTGTCTAATTGGTCCAAAATAATTTTAATTAAGTAATTTTTACCTTAGTATCTAATTTTTATTAATAAAAAATAAAAATTAAAAAAAATAAAATCAGAGTCGGAAAAAAAATCGGCAGCGAAAAGTAGTCGAGCGGGCCCGTGGGCATTTTGCCCCCAGGAATTTCCTACGGGCAGCACGCTCGTAGGGCCAGCACTTCACCCGCAGGCCTGCGGGTGTTTCGCCAGCAGGAATTTCCTATGGGCGAGTTATTTCGCTCGCAGGAAATTCCTGCGGG
Source organism: Garcia nutans (assembly GCA_947685225.1). Lineage (NCBI taxonomy): Eukaryota > Viridiplantae > Streptophyta > Magnoliopsida > Malpighiales > Euphorbiaceae > Garcia > Garcia nutans. Next base: position 37,464,150 of record CANTUV010000013.1, read on the forward strand.
TGAAATAACTTCCCGCAGGATTTTCCTGCAGGCGACAAGTCCACTGGCCCAAAATTGGCCCGCTGCTACAGTTTTTGCCAGCGTAAAATTTTTCGACGCAAATTTTTTGAAACCTAATCTAATTAGGTTTTAATTTCTTTTTTTATTAATATCACTTGCCGTGTATAATTAGGAAAAAACAACCTAAAACTAATATAAAAAAGGACCAAAGGCATTAAAATTAAAGGGGGGAAGGCCGAGAGAGAGGAAATCCAAAGGGAGTTTGGAAAATTTGAAACCAACTCAAAGAAGGAAAAGAAGATATTCAATTTAAATCTTTTCTGGAACAGCAGCATCACGATTAAAGGGATTCCAAGGGCAAAAAAGGCTTGTCTTTGGAGCTATTTCATCCAAGAAGAAGCAATTTTGGAGCAACTTACAAAAGAAGGTATGGAATTCTAAATTCTAATTTTTTTACACAGTAGCTAAAACTAGGATTTTTTGTGTTATTCGAAAGTTAAAATCTTAGAACTTTAATTTAGTTTTCCAAAGTTAAAACACTAAAACGTGACGTTATTTTCTAAAAAGACTTAAAACTGTTATTTTTTCTTCTTAAAGACCTTAAAACATTAATTGAACATATTTTTCAACAAAACCAAAATCAAATTTTGTTTCTTTTAAGATTTTAAAGTAGGTTCCATTTCATTCAAAAAACCTTAAAAAACATCTTTTCTACTTATAAAAACTTCAATCCATTTGTTTAAATTCATAAAACTTCATAAATTATCAAATTGATTTCTAAAACCTTAATTCAAATCTTTTACCCATGACCTAAATTCTAAAACCCTAAAATCCAAAATTCAACTTTTAAATCTAAAATAATGAACACTAACCCTTTTAAAACCTTAAACCCTAATTTTTATGAACTCTAATCCTTTTAAAACATTAAAAAAACATAAAAACATAAAAACTCAAAAATTACACAGTAGCTTAAAACTCAATAACCAAAAATCACAAATTAAAGTATTTTAAGGTATTTAAGACCCTAGTTTCATGATTTCATCATTCAAACCTTAATTTGGTTAATCAAAGAGTCTTACCAATCTTTTAAAACATAAAACCCTAATTTATTTTAATTCCATAAAAAGTCACAGTAGCCATAATTGGACTTTTATTTGCTTTATTCAATTCCATACTTGATATGCTTTGATTTATTTCTTATGCTTTAATTTATTTAATTTCAATACTTGATTTATTTAATTTGTCATGGATGGATGTTTGTTTTATATTTTGGTTAATAGCTTTGATGAATGATTTATTTATGATGAATGATCATTTACTTTTATCAATTAATTTAGATTTCCAAAAGTAGTAAGAGGTATGTTTCCACTTGGTGGGTACCTCATTAGTTAAACATCATGTAATTTAATTTGCTTTTCTATTTTTAGAACCTATGTAAAGGGCATGTTTCTACCTTTTGGTGGGTGTCCTATCTAGGCATGTGATGTAAGGACATGTTTCCATCCTTGGATGGGTGTCCATTTATCTGCTTTGTTTGGACATTGCTTTGACTTTAAATATATTGATGCTTTCTTTTAATTATTGTGTGTAATATGGATAATATTATTATAATTAAGAATTTTATAATATTAAGATCTGTAAAGGAGGCCGGTTCCAATGAACCGGGCATTGTGGGGGTGCCATTTCTCACCTTCCCCACACGTACCCAACTTTCCGAACCCATTAGGGGGTTGGGGATTCCTTAGGAATCAAGTCATCCACCCCTTTCTTTTTTCCCTGCCCGTCCTGGTGGCGACTCCATTTTCTCCGGACTTAGGTCCGTGTTCTCTAAGGCCCTGAGCCTAAACAGTGCCGAAGTCGCAAGAACCATTCCACCGGGAGTGGGGGCGAAAATCCCCACTCATAACCATACCACCATTACTTGACCATGTCGAATAAGAATTTTAAGGAGTGTAGGTTTATACCCCTATCAAGGGAAGAAAATCAGATGGCTGATGCCCTGGCCACATTGGCTTCGGCATGGAAAAATCCTGTCAGTTTATTTCTTAAGCCTCTGATCTTGACCAGTTCATCAACTCCTTGCTATGAATATGAGGCAATCATGAAAATTGATACAGACCATGATGCATGGTATAATACTATAAGGCAATTTCAGGAGGAAAGAGAATTCCCGCGGGGGGCAACAAAGAAATAGAGAAGATCCATAAGGCAGTGGTCATTGCAATACATCACCTTCCATGGGGAGTTATATCGAAGATGGCCTGATGGGGGTGCATTTGATATGTTTAAGAAAGCCTGAAGTAGAGTGCATCATGTCAGAAATACATGCAGGAAGTTGCGGTCCGAACATGAATGGTTTGGCCCTAGTTAAGAAGATTATTCGACAAGGTTACTATTGGTTGACCATGGAGAAAGATTGTATTGAGTTTGTAAAGAAGTGCCAGCAATGTCAGATGTATGATAACTTAAATCACATGCCTCCTGAAGAATTGCATTCTATGTCTTCACCCTAGCCATTTGCCACCTGGGGTATCGACATTATAGGAGAGATACATCCGACTACTTCAAACGGTCACCGATTCATTGTGGTAGCAGTAGATTATTTTTCAAATTGGGTCGAAGCTGAATCCTTCAATAAACTTGGTGCAAGCCAAATGGCTAGGTTTATTGAAAAGAACCTCATCTGCAGATACGGGGTCCCGCATAGTATGATATCAGACAATGGGGTACAGTTTCAAGGAGCTGTTAAGGATTTATTCTCAAAGTACCGCACCATCATCATCGATCCTCTCCTTATTGACCAAAGGCTAATGGTGCAGTAGAAGCAATGAACAAGACAATTAAGCAAATTCTGTCCAAGATGGCCAAAGACTTACAGAGACTGGTCGGAAATGCTTCCCTTCGCTTTATGGGGATACAGGACAAGTGTGCGAACACCTACTGGAATGACACCGTTCTCTTTGGTTTATGGGATGGAAGCAGTATTGCAAATTGAAATAGAAATCAAGTCAATGAGAGTAGTCTTGGAAACTGAACTACCTGAAATGAAATGGGTAGCAAGCAGATACACACAATTAGCTCTACTAGAAGAGAGAAGATTAAAGGCACTATATCATCACCAACTGTATCAAAAGAAGATAGCTCGGGCCTACAATAGAAGGGTTGAAATCAGAAAATTCAGAGTTGGGGATTTGTTGTTGAAGCAATGTAAGCCTAATGTATCTGATCCAAGAGGGAAGTTCAGACCTAGCTGGGAAGGGCCATATGTCGTGAAACAAGTCATGAATAAAGGTGCGGTGAAGTTATCAAACATGGACGGGAATAAATTTAGTGAGCCAGTAAACATTGACAGGTTGAAGAAGTTTTATGTTTGAAAAAAAAAAAAAAGAAAGAGCTCGCTAGGTTGAAAACCCAAAAAGGGCGGCCTAGGCAAAAGTTAGAGCAGTCTGCTAGTCCCAAAAACCCAGAAAGGGGCGGGCTAGGCAACAATTAGGGCTAAAAGAGAGAAAATCGTCAATTAGAAAACTTGAAAGCGCTAGTTGGCAACAGGAGTGATCTTGTGTATGCTGGCTTTATGTTTGGTTGTTCCCTAATTTAATAAAATAGAATTAATGTTAAAATTTTTCTATGTGCCCTATTATAAGTATTCGACCAGATATGGATGAAATAAATAAACACAATAGCAAAAGGTGATTACAAATTATAAATGGAAAAGAAGCATCTTTTATTACTTTAATTATTTTTTATCCTAAAAATACACTTTTTGAATTGACAAATATAAAATCTATGGCAGTCGATAAGTGTAACGTGCAGGCCAGCTTTGCCTCAGTCGATCCAAGTAGGCTTCAGTCAAGCAAGGCATGTCTAAGTCGGGAGCAAAGTCAGAATCATGAGGCTCAGCTCCATACTGACGGCCAAGTCCGCGAGGATCATAGCATGTACCTTGACAAAGAACAGCAAGGGGAACATACATCAAGTATGTCCGCATGGTGATATGAGAAATCTTCCACCAAGGTATCAACCAACGGATACTGACTTCGGAGCGTGAGTGGATCCAGTCAACCCAGTTAGCATATGAAGAGGCAGGATGGAGTAGCTTCCTAGCAGAATGATGACATGGCAGGTATCTGGCAAAGTCCATGGATGGAGTATCAAGCAAGCAAAAACGCTCCTGAAGCCAAATCTGTGAAAAAAAAATTAAAAAAAGGAGAAGAGAAAAGGGGAGTGTCCGCTAAGTTGAAAACCCGCAAGGGCAGCTTAGGCAAAAATTAGGACAGCTCGCTAGTTCCGAAAACCCATACGGGCAGACTAGGCAAAAATCATAGCAACAAAGCAAAAAGAAAAAAAAAACCTAAATTGAAAACTCGAAAGGGCAGTTTAGGTAATTACCTGAAGTAGCAACGGACTCCCAGTCAGTCTCTTTGACAATCTTGATTTAAATTGGTCTAATCCAACTAAGGTCTCGGCTAAGATCACAAGTACCGACAACAAGCCTCCTTCCATTTGGTCCATAATATCAATACTCATGGATCAATATCGCCGTCAGAAGAAATAAGCAAGAATTGACTGAGCAAGCAAAGACAAAGCATGCATCCCCATGCCTTAGTAGGGGCCAAATGAGAGAGGTAAAAGTCAATCAAAGGAGCAAGTAGAATTTTTTCACCTCTCATCAACCGAAGAACTTCGGGTTTTGGAATTTGAAATAACGTTTGCATCTTCTGTTGAGTCTTGGAAATCAATGTGGGTAACACCATTTCTTGATTATTTGGATATCCAAGGATGGCCTCAAATTCTTCAATCAAGGGACATATTTCAAAGCCATTAATTTTAAATACCCTAGAATCCATATTCCAAAAGGAAGCTATGGCATGTAAGAAGGAGTGGTCCAATTTGACATTTTGAAAACATTTAAAAACATCAAGTTTTGACCATGAAATTTGCTTCCAATGAATGACATCCATATTCTTAAATAGAATTTTTATCTTCTTTAAATGATGCTCGGTCATGGTGAATGAATAAATAAAAAATTAAAATTGTTAAAGAGAGTCTTCACGTTGAAAGAGAAAGAATTTTGGTTTTTGTATTGAAATATGGCATGAAGGGTGATTTATATAGAAGAAACAAACCTTTTCCAAAAGTGAAAAGGAAAAGGTGATGGGAAAGAATAAGACCATATGCCATAAGGAAAGGAATTAGTGGCAATTTCCTTTACCACGTTGGATTGGGTTTAGCAAATGATGTGTATTATAAAATTATGATGTACTATAGAAATAGTAAAAAAAAAAGAGGGGGTTACGTTAAAGATGCAAATTGTATATTTTTCATTATTGTACAATATTTTACAATCGCTACAATATTTACATATCACTAAGAGAGTGTGGTAGGTCATCAAATAAAGCCTTGGAAAAGTCATCGCCTGTTGGAGGAGGGGGCAAATCACTCGTCCCGAGTCCGCCCAAAGCGGGAGCACCAAAACTTGACAAATTACTCATCCCGGGATCACCTGAAATGGGAGCACCAAAATCTTTATTACCTTGAAGTTCTGATCCGTCATGGTCCTCATCAGAAGCAGACGAAAGGATCTCATGGTCATTAGTCTAGGAGCCTCTTGATGAAGAAGCACCGGGATCCCTCATCCCCTGAAATCGAAAGTCTCGAAAATGTTGTTCAGATTAATGATATAAATTTTCAAAGTGAGAAGCCTGCTAATGACTTGCCGCCAACTCTTCTTGAAGTTTCCTGTTTTGTTCTTCAAGCATCCGCTGTGAGCCAAAGAGGAGAAGGTAAGAGCATACATAATCGTGCATGCATATAGCATAAGTTACCATGAAATAAGGAACGTACCAGGTAATTCAAATCAATACCCTGCGGATGAGATGGCATATCTAGCATACTAGAAAGAGCAAATGAAGGGGCAGTAAAGGAAGGTCCAGCCTCATGATCAAATGAGCCAACAGTCTGCAACAATCATTGAAGAATCAAAGAAAGAAAAAGCAGTTGGAAGGGAAAAGTGGTTAAAGTGAAAAAGTTCCCTTGGAAGATCAAAACAAGGAAAGAAGAGCATGAATCAAGCAAGACATGGCCAAGCCAAATCAAGCTTGGCCGTGTCACCTCAAAGAAAAATCTTGGCAGAACATGACACTGGCGCAGGAGACAATGCCAAGCCACTGGTCGTGTCTCACCTAAAGGGCAAAATCAAGAAGGACCAAGCAAAGAAAGAAAAGAAACAGTAGGTGACACTAGAGGCAACACGGCCAAGCCACTGGCCATGTCACATGACACGGCCACAAGCTTGGCCGTGTCCCATCCTAAGCCAAGAACAAAGAAGAACCAAAGAAAAAAACACAGAAGCTGACACACGCAGGAGACAAGGCCAAGCCACTGGCCGTGTCACATGACACTGCCAGGAGCTTGGCCGTGTCACTCTCATTTTCAAAGAACAAAGAAGACCAGAGGAGAAACAGAAGATGACACACTCAGGTGACGCGGCCATTTACCTAAGAAGTACTGGACCCGAGATGTGGAACAGACTCTCCTGCAGTTCCGTGATGTTCTTCTTCATCTCTACCCTCATTTTCGTCAGAAATCTCCTGCACACCAACAGGAGATACATTAAAGTTCAAGAATCTTCTTTGAATGAAATAGGCATAGAATGGACCCGGTAAATGGAGAAATGACTCGGCACCATAACCATGCCGGGCGGGCCACCATGCATCCTCTGACATTGACATAATATTTAAAGTATATTCCGGGATTTGCATCGGAACCCTCCGCTGCTCTGGACCGAGAAACCATTTATAAACTCTCTCCCTAAGAAACCAGCCACTAGACACTGGGCCAGCAATAACTCAGCGAGAATGTTGGAATGACAGTGCAGCCCTCATCAAAGGATACCAGTTTACTCGCTCTTCTGGGTTCCACCAGGCCAAATTCACCTGTGAAATAACATAAGGTAAGTAAACTTTCACATAAAATTTAAAGCATACTAATGTTATTTTACCTGATCCCAGGTTAAGCGGCTCAACACATAGCGGTGAGTATACACGTGATGAGAGCCGGGAACGTCCGCACTATCGAACAACCAAAACTTTTATCTTGGATACCCGACTCTCTCTCGGGAAATACCGGGTACCCTCACGAGGTTGTGTTCATATGCCTATACCTACAACAATAACAATAAAGATCGCATGCATGCAAGAAAAGAGTGGAAATAACATTGGTGAAGGAAAAGAATACCTCGACAACCGCCATCAAGCCGACAAAAGACTTCTTGTTCCGACAAAGCTTATCAAGACCATGGTAAAGACACGTGAGACCAGCTTCACCCCAGCCATAAGATGGTACCATTCTGAGATAAGAAAGGGCACTCAACACTGACAAGTGAATGGAGGATTCAGTGCTACCTAAGATGGTCGACCCGAGCAGATATAACAAAAATCCTCGAGCATACTGTTTGGCTGTGTCTCTGCCAACCCGTCCTTCGTAGTTCATCCAATAACTACTAATTGGCTTGATTTTTAGTTTAAAAGGCCCTTTATATGATGGTTCCATACCAATTAATTCCTGAATTTCTTCAAATGTTAAAATATCATTGGTCAGAGGAACCCGAACACCATCATATCGAAGGCCGGTTATGGCAATAAAATCGACCGGACCAATTGTCATCTCTCCAATGGGCAAGTGAAAAGTGTCGGTTGTATCCAACCATCGCTCTGCAAGCACCTGGACTACGCTCCGGTCTATCTTATCTCGGATGGCAATTGTAAGATGAACTGCTCAAAGCCGCAATCTCGGATAATCCGCCTTACCCGAGAAGGCACTACATCGTACCATTGTCAGGCTTTGTAAATACATCCTCCAGGCCGAACAACACAACGGTCATGCTAACACAGACCCAGGTAAGTTAATACCAGGTAAGTACATATTATCCTATCTACTTAAATTAATTTATTTTTCCTAAAAAAGAATAATAATATAAAATATTAATAAAAATGAACAAAACATAAAAAACAAAAGTAAATAATAAATAATAAATAAAAAAAGAAAAAATCAAGAGAAATAAAAAAGGAAAAAATAATTACCTCGCTCTTATGATTGGAACTGCGATGGAGCGGCATCCCAGCTAGTATATCTAAATTTCCATCTTCATGATACCGAATAAACTCCAATAACTCGGCATTAGAATGAGTCCCTGACCTCGAAGCATGCATTGTTTTTGAAAAATATGTGCTAAAATTGAAAGAAATTTGAGAGAATTGAAATCATGCTATGAAATGAAATGAAGGAATGGTGGCTTTTTATAGAGAAACGGCAAGCAAATTTTACTATTCACGAATAATGTTACTATCGATAAATAGTAAAAGTACTATTTTTAATAGTAAATACTATTTTTTACTATTTGTGAATAGTAAATTTACTATTTATGAATAGTAAATAGTGCATGAACAGTGACTACACAGTAAATAAACAGTAAATTCAATTATTCACTTTAATCATTCAAATAATTGCGGGTATATAAATATTCTTACACCCAGGGGGCAATAAGAAGACATGCATAAAAATTAGCCAAAATTTTTGAAATAAAAAATTATTAGCTCGGGTCCAGAACCCAAATTTTCCTTAGGTCCAGAACCTAGAATCTCTTATGAGTCCAGAACTCGAACCGGGTCCAGAACCCAAATTACTATTAGGTCTAGAACCTAGAATTTGTTTCTAAGTCCAGAACTTAGCTCGGGTCTAGAGCCCAAATTTTTCTTAGGTCCAGAACCTAGAATTATTCCTAAGTCCAGAACTTAGCTCGGGTCCAGAACCCAAATTACCATTAGGTCCAGAACCTAGAATTTGTTTCTAAGTCTAGAACTTAGCTCGGGTCCAGAACCCAAATTTTCCTTAGGTCCAGAACCTAGAATCTCTTCTAAGTCCAGAACTTAGCTTGGGTCCATAACCCAATTTTACCATTAGGTCCAGAACCTAGAATTATTTCTACGTCCAGAACTTAGCTCGGGTCCAGAACCCAAATTTCCCTTACGTCCGAACCTAGAATTATCCTTGAGTCCAGAACTCGAACCGGGTCCAAAACCCAAAACCTCCACCATCTCAAAAATTAAGTCTTGTTACTTTTCACACTCTTTCACTAAAGTTTCAGATAATTCAAGCAGGGGGCAAACTGTAGACCCTTAATTTTTTACCTAGTCCGATCCAATATATTTTGTTTGGTCCAAAATAATTTTTGTGTTGTCTAATATATTTTAATTGGTCCAAAATAATTTTTGTTGTCTTAATTAAATAATTTTTGCTTTAGTATCTAATTTTTATTAATAAAAATAAAAATAAACAAATAAAAAAATAAAAATAAAAATCGGCGAAGATACCACCAGCGTGGGCTTGGCCGTGGGCCATTTCGCCCGCAGGAAACTCCTGCGAGCGAAATGGCCCATGCCATTTTGCCCGCAGGATTTTCCTATGGCGAAATGGCCCACAGGCATTTCTCCACCCCCTGCCACAGCCAACTGCGGTAAATTATTTCGCCAGCACAATTTTTTCTGCGGTAAATTTTTTCGCCAGCGCAATTTTTCCGCAACAGTTGTTTTTTGCCAGCGAAATTTTCCGATGCAAATTTTTCAAAACCTAATACAATTAGGTTTCGATTTCCTTTTCTTGTTCTATATTGTATGCCGTGAGTAATTAGGATTAGGAATGGAATTCTTCTATAAATAAGGGAGGCAGAAGGAGAGAAAAGGAATCAGAAATTGAGACAAAAATTGGGAGAGTTTGGAAACCGAATTTGTGAAGGAAAACTTTAATCAAATCTAACTTTTTGAGAGACGAAGAAGTAAAGCATTAACAAATCATCAAAGGCAGCAACTACTTTTGTTTTTATTCATCCAAGAAGAACGATTTTTGGAGGAACCATCAAAAGGAGGTATGTATTAATTGTTATATTTTTTCACAGTAGCTAAGATGAGGAAATTGTGTCTTTCAAAATAAAAAATCCCAGAACCTTAGTTCCCTTTGTTCAAAGTTTAAAAACACTAATTCGTTGTTTTATTTTCCAAAAAGACTTAAAATTGTTATTTTTACTTCTTCAAAATCTTAAAACCCTAATTGAACATGTTTTTCAACAAAACTAAATTTTGATTCTGTTTCTTACAACAAACTCTAAAAACACCTTTTTTATTTAGATAAACCTTAAATCGTTGGTAAAACTTTCATAAAATTATCAATTGCCTTTTCCAAACACTAAACCCAAATGCAACTTCCAAACCTAAAACAATGAACCCTAACCCCTTCAAAACCTTAAACCCTAATTTTTTCTAAACCTTAATCCTTTAAAATTTTAAAAACCATAAAACACAAATATTTTAATTTCACACAGTAAGCTTAAAATCACAAATCAAAAGTATTTTAAAGAGTCCAAATTCTAGTTTCATGATTTTACATAACAAACCCTAGTTTGGTTAACCAAAGAATTTTATTAACCTTTTAAAACATAAAATCCTCAATCTATTTTAATTCTTTTAAAGTCACAGTAGCCAAATTCCATTAATTCCAAAACCCTAAACACATGAAATAAAGAGCCCTAAGTGGAAGCAGTAGCTATAATTTGGATTTTTATTTGCCTCATTCAATTCCTTATTTGATTATGCTTTGATTTGTTTTATATGCTTTAATTTATTTAAGTTCAATACTTGGTTTATTTAATTTATCGTGGATGAATGTATACTTTTTATTGATGTTTAATACCTTTGATGAATGATTTATTTATGATGAATGATTATTTACTTTTATCAATTTATTTAGATTTCTAAATGTTGTAAGAGGTATGTTTCCACTTGGTGGGTACCTCATTAGTTAAATATCATGTAATTTAAATTGCTTTTCTATTTTAGAACCAATGTAAAGGACATGTTTCAACCTTTCGGTGGGTGTCCTATTTAGGCATGGATGTAAGGGCATGTTTCCATCTTCGGATGGGTGTCCATTTATTTGTTTTGCTTGGACATTGTTTTGATTTTTAATATATTGATGCTTTCTTTTAATTATTGTGTGTAATATGGATAATGTTGTTATATTAAAGAATTTTATAATATTAAGACCTGTAAAGGAGGCCGGTTCCAATGAACCGGGCGTTGTGGGGGTGCTAGGCCATTTCTCACCTTCCACACACGTATCCAACTTTTCGAACTCATTAAGGGGTTGGGGATTCCTTAGGAATCGAATCATCCACCCCTTTATTTTTTTCCCGGCCCATCTGGGTGGCAACTCCATTTTCTCCGGACTTAGGTCTGTGTTCTCTAAGGCCCCAAGCCTAAACAGTGCCGAAGTCGCAAGAACTATTCCACCGGGAGTGGGGGCGAAAATCCCCACTCATAGATTTACTTTCTAATTTGTTAATATTACTCATAATACACTTATTTTATTTTTCAGTAAGTCTTACTTTTCTGTTTCACATATAGGATAATTTCATTCAATCTATAATTTTTGTCATGTAATATTCCAATTTTTTTTGAAAATTTCTAATTTTTGAAAATTTGATAAAATATATTATAATTATATTGGATAAATTAAATTAATGATTTAAATGGAAAATTAAAGAATTTTAATTGAAAAAAGTAGAATGTATATGTGAAATATACATAAAATATACTTAACATATACATTAGTCAACTCTTTTAAAAGTAAAATCAAAAGTCTAAAGGCAAATGGTAATTATACCTTATAAACTTAAAATTATTTAAATAAATTAAACTAAATTATTTTTTGTTGGAAGAGCTAATTTGGAGTTTTAAAATAATTAAATAATTAATTATTTATTAAAATAAAATAATATTTATATATGGTCATATTTTTTTTAAGTGGAAAGAAAGAGAAATTTAAAATTAGTCTTCTTCTTCAAAAAAAAAAAAAAGTTAAATTCCATAGCCATGAGAGTGATTTTTCTTCATCCAAATACTCTTTTTGACAAGAATTTTCAAGAATTAATTGAAGTTTTGGTGGATTTTCAATAGGTTAGTAAGCTTCTTTTCTTAATTTTTGATTTTCCATGAAAGTTTGAATATGTGGATTTTGAGATTTTCTATTAGTATGATTTAATTGTTTAATTGGGTATGAATGAAACTATTTTGATTAATTATTAATGATTTTCAAGTTAAATGGAAGAAAGAATTAAGTTTGGGATGAGTTGGGTGAAGAGAGAGAATTTAGGGTTATGGAAAATTTGGATTCTTGGAATCATGTGTTTTAATTGTGTAAATTAATTCCAAATGAGTTATTTTGGTGCTTAAACAAATATTTTAAAGTCAAATATTGGATTTGGTTGTGTTTGGTTGGAGTTTGAGAATGAAAGTGTGATTTAGGGTTTTGGAAAATGAATTTTCCAAAGTTGTTGAATTGTATAATTTTATTAGTTTAATCTTGTTGTTTGGTGATATAAGTGATTAATATAAACTTAAAATGATTAATGGATTGTGTTGGAATGGAAAACCTCCAATGGGGGAAGGTTATGCCATTTTAGGGTTTTGTGTATAAGAGTGTGTTTTTGTAATGTAAATGGTTTAAATGTATTAAAATATGTTTCTAATAATATAAATAAACATAATATATTAAAATGAATGCCCTAGTATGAGAATCCAAAGTTAAAGTGAGGTTAGCCTTAAATTTTGGATTTTCGCTTGGATGGAGTTTAATTACGGTTTAATATTGGAAATGACATTAAATGTGATACTAAATGATTATTTGCTATCACATTTGGTTTAGGCATTATGGAAGGTTGATTTGCTTCATCCAAGTGATGAAGGGCAAGTTGGAAGGATAGGATTGGAGGTTGTTTTAAGCTTGTTTTGGTTTCTATTTGAGGTAAGTACAAACTTTGAATACATTGTTTATGTTTGCATGACATTTTCGCTTAACACATTTTGGTTGGAATATGTGTTAAGCTACTTGATACATTGGTTATGCATGAAGAATGTGCTATGACATTTGTAATGCCATATATGTGTTAAATGCATTGTGAAAAGTCATTGATAATGGCTAAATTGTGTAAAATTTGAAATATGTGTATTATGTGAAAATGATCCAAATTGTTCGGGTAATGTCATTTATTGTGTATGCATTAAGTGCATTGTTAAAAAGCCATTGGTATTGGCTAGATTACAATAAATGTGATTAAAGTGTGAATTATGTTGAAATACCCAAAGTAATTGGGTAATGTGTTGTAAATGCAAAAATGTGGTATAATGTAATGAGATATGTGGAAACATAATGAAATGAATTGATATTGATATAAATGAGAAATATGAATAAATTTTGTGCCTAGTATGGTATTCAATTTTTAGAGTTCTGTGTTTGGCGGCATGCCTATGATTTTCCTACTGGGTGTCACTGCGAAAATGTTTTTAAGGTGAAATGACCGGGTTGTAAGTCTCAAAAGCAAGTCCTTGAAGCTGGGCTGTGTGAAATGACCAGGTTGTAAGCTCAAACCTAGTTGGACTATTACATTGATATTTTGCCTATGGGTAATAAAATAAGTGTATTATGAGTAATATAAGTGTATTATGAGTAATATAAGACTTACTGAAAAATAAAATAAGTGTATTATGAGTAATATTAACAAATTAGAAAGTAAATCTATGAGCGGGGATTTTTGCCCCCACTCCCGGTGGAATGGTTCTTGTGACTTCGGCACTGTTTAGGCTCGGGGCCTTAGAGAACACGGACCTAATTTCGAAGAAAATGGAGTCGCCACCCGAACGGGCAGGGAAAAAGAAAGAGGTGGATGACTCGATTCCTAAGGAATCCCCAACACCCTAATGGGTTCGGAAAGTTGGGTACGTGTGGGGAAGGTGAGAAATGGTCTAGCACCCCCACAACGCCAGGTACATTGGAACCGGCCTCCTTTACAAGTCTTAATATTATAAAATTCTTAAATATAACAACATTATCCATATTATACACAATAATTAAAAGAAAGCATCAATATATTAAAATCAAAGCAATGTCCAAATAAAGCAAATAAATGGACACCCATCCAAGGATGGAAACTTGTCCTTATATCACATGCCTAAATAGGACACCCACCAAAAGGTAGAAACATGCCCTATACATAGGTTCTAAAATAGAAAAGCAAATTAAATTACATGATGTTTAACTAATGAGGTACCCACCAAGTGGAAACATACCTCTTACAACTATTGGAAATCTAAATTAATTGATAAAAGTAAATAATCATTCATCCTAAATAAATCATTCATCAAAGCTATTAATCAAAATATAAAAATAAACATCCATCCATGATAAATTAAATAAATCAAGTATTGAAATTAAATTAAAGCATAAGAGATAAATCAAAGTATAATCAAATATAGAATTGAATAAAGCAAATAAAAGTTCAATTATAGCTTCTGTGACTTTTTATGGAATTAAAATAGATTAGAGTTTTATGTTTTAAAAGGTTGGTAAGACTTTTTGATTAACTAAATTAATATTTGAATGGTGAAATCATGAAACTAGGGTTTTAGACACTTTAAAACACTTTTATTTATGATTTTAAATGGTGATTTATTGTATTTTTAAGCTACTGTATAAAATTTATGTTTTTATATTTTTTAATGTTTCAAAAGGATTAGGGTTCATAAAAATTAGGGTTTAAGGTTTTAAAAGGGTTAGTGTTAATTATTTTGAATTTTGAAAGTTGAATTTGGATTTAGTATGTTAGAATTTAGGGTCACGATGATGCATGATTTTTAAGAATTTGAAAATCAATTTGATAATTTCATGAAGTTTTATGAATTTAAACAAACAAATTAAAGTTTTTATAAGTAGAAAAGATGTTTCTTAAGGCTTTTTGAATGAAATAGAGCCTACTTTAAAATTTTAAAAGAAACAAAATTTAAATCTTAGTTTTGTTGAAAAATATATTCAATTAGAGTTTTAAGATTTTTAAGAAGTAAAAATAACAATTTTAAGCCTTTTGGAAGATAAACTAACAAAATAAGGTTTTTTGGCTTTAGAAAAACTAAATTAAGGTTCAAAGATTTTAACTTTTGAAAAACACAAAAATTCTAGTTTTTAGCTACTGTGTAAAAACAATTAAAGAAAATCAATTAACACATACCTTCTTTTGATGATTTCTCCAAAAACAATTCTTCTTGGATGAACTAGCTCCAAAGACAAGCCTTTTTTGCCTTTGAATTGCTTAAATAGTGATGCTGCTCCTTTAAAAATCAATTGAATTGAATTATTGCTTTTCCTTCACTGATTTGGTTTTCCAATTTCCAAGCTCACCGTGAAATTTTTCCTCTTTACTGTAATCCTTCTTTTCCTTTTTTCCTTCTTTTTTTTTGTATATTTTCTTTTTTTATTAATAAAAATTAGATACTAAAGCAAAAATTATTTAACAAAAATTATTTTGGACCAATTAGACAATAAAAATCATTTTGGACTAAATAAAATATATTGGACCGGATTAGGTAAAAAATTAAGGGTCTACGTTAAGTAATTTGAAATGAGGGTTTAAATGTGTTCTAAATTATATATATATATATAAATGTTTGAGAAACTTGGTGAAATTGAGGAGTATGGGTGAAATGGTGATTTGAAATTGTTTGGGAGTGTTTTTCTGTTGAAGGTCGTGTTTTGCTAAATTTTGGAATGTCCAAATTACAGAAAAAACTCTGGCGTATTTTTTCCAGAGATTTTCATATAAAATGTTTATTTTGGGTTCCTATAACAAGTAAAGAATATTTGTATACTATTTAATTTTATATTTTTTGTATTTGAATTTTTAAATCAGAAATGTAAACTTTTTTATTAAACTTGTTTGTGATATTTTTATACTGTATATGCATATTTTAGATATGCTGGAAATATGTATTGTACCTATATAGAGTATAAGGGCATTACATTTATTTTGGTATCAGAGCCTAGGTTTGAGGTTCTCAACCTAAGTGGGTTGATAGAGAGAGAAAATGGGGTATTTGAAAATAGTTTTCAATTGTAATACATGCATACATGCATTGGCACTGGCAGTTTCTGATCTCTTATATAGTATTTTCTGCTGTGTTTACAGATATAGGTAGTTATAGCATCTCGGACGCATCAGTCTGCAGAGGGTAGTGCAGAGAGTGTGGCTTCTGATGAGGGTAGAGATGGAGCTAGAGTTGTGTCTGCTAGTGAGGCATCTATTTCTATGCCTGTGAGGCCAGCAGCTGATTAGATTTCGCTTGGCTGGGTACGACATATGTAGAGTTGTTGAGGTAGGCTCCATTTCAGCAGCCGCCGCCGCAACACATGCAGCCGCAATTGTTGGCGAGGAAGTATGATAAGCTGAGAAAGTTCAGAGCTAAGGACTTCATTGGTACTACAGATCCTGCTGTTGCAGAGCAGTGGCTAGACAGGGTTCAAAGAGTGTTCATTCAGATGCAGGCTAGTTTGGAAGAGAAGTTTAATTATGTCAGATCTCTTTTGCAGAGGGATGCATATGATTGGTGGAAGACGATTCCACATGCTACGAATGATCCACCGGTCCTGACCTATGATGATTTTCTGTGGAAATTTGAGTAGAAGTATACTCTGAGGTAGTATAAGGATGCAAAGAAGATGGAGTTCCTGAGTCTGAAACAGGATACTAGGACAGTGATCGAGTATGAGATCAAGTTTATCTGGTTGAGTCATTATGCTGGTGGGATCATTTTTGACGATATTGATAGGTGTAGGAGATTTGAGGAGGGACTGAGACCCTCTATCATGTGTATAATAGCAGGCTCTCGGTATCAAGACTTTTCCCAGTTGGTTGCAGCTGCCAGGAGTGTAGAGAGAGCATAGGGTCTTGCAGCAGCTGCCAGGGTTGAGGAGACCAGAGCTAGGAGACACTAGAGTGAGGCAGGGTCTTCATTACTGAAGAGAGGCCAAGGGGATATTTTCAGAAGTTTAGTAGGAGCCAAGAGCAGTTTGGTAGGTCAGTACAACAGCAGAGACTAAGACAAAGACCTACAGTTTCAGTGGCTAGTGCTCCGACCCCAGTGGCTCGGAGGCTTGCTCTACCTACTTGTGTTCATTGTGATAAAGCACACGGAGGTGTCTGCAGGTGGAGAGGTGCTTTGAAAGTGTATTTTAGATGTGGGTCATCAGACCATTTTATCAGAGATTGTCTAGAGCCACCAAAGGATAGAAAGGTAGATACTGCAACTTCTCAACCCAGTGTCAGTGGGGGTCGTGGTGGCAGAGGTTTTTGTAGAGGTGGTCGATCTGGGATTAGTCATAGAGGAGGTTCTACAGCCAGAGGTAGTGTAATGTTTAAAATTTTAGATACTAAACTTTTAATTTAATATTGTAATTAATAGTGAATTGTGATATAAGTGGTATGGTAAGCGATGTAAATAATGGATCTCAAAAATTTACCGAAGAAATTATTTAATTTTACGGTTTTACAAGATTTAAAATTGAATTAGAAACAAAGGATACGAAAGAGGGTGCACTATAATTAAGATGAGATTGGCCACATTAGATTAAGATATATATATGTGTGTGTGTGTACATATGTGTGGACATGTGTAATGATATAGAAACTTCTCTTTCTTTCTTTCTTCTTCTTCTTTCCACGTTCATCACCATTTTCACCATCAAAACTCCTTCTTTCTTCCTTCCTTCCAAGATTTTGATCAAAACCTAAGAGAAAATAACATCTAGTTATAAGTTTTTGGATGATTAAGCTAGAAAGTTGAGATTATCAACAAGTGATTAGAGAAAAAGAAGAGTTTGAAGAGGTATGTCCTTATGTATTTTTGATTTGCAACTATTTGAATTTCTATAAATTTATTGTCTAAAATGATTGATTGAGTTGTCTTAATGAGTTTTTACTAAAAAATATTTGTTATATATACTCTTTCTATGTTAAAGAAACTAGTTTTGATCCATTGATATCATATATTTGGATATATGGAATTTAAGTTGGTAAGTGTTCAAAATACAGAGTTTTGCTTGACACCATCAGTGACAGAGCCATGTCACTGGGCATGTCAATGGTAATGTGTTCTAACATAAATGACATGGTCAGTGGCACACCCATGTCAATACATGTGTCATAGCTACTGTGATAAAAGATAAAAGACAGGGCCAGTGACACGCCCATGTCAATGGGTGTGTCATAGCTACTGTGATAAAACTTAAATGACACGGCCAGTGACATGCCAGTGTTAATGAGTGTGTCGTAGCTACTGTAATGGAACATAAAAGACACAGCTAGAGACACGCCCATGTCATTGGACATGTCAAACCTTATGTGAAAATGAGCTTATGACACGGTCAATGACACGCCCATGTCACTGGGAGTGTCACTTGAAAAAATTGCTGAAAATAAATTTTTGCTTTGTTTTTACTTGTAAGTCTAGTTGTAACGATTATAAGTTCTCAAAGTATAAATGATATCTTTTTGAAGTTTATCCTAACAAGTAGTGTAATAGATTTATTTGAATATATGTTAAATGTGTGCGATACTAAGTTTTGATCAAAGAATTGTTTCATTATAGTGCTATACATAATTTAATGTTAGTTAAAAACTAATAAATTGCCCAAAACATATTGATTTTAGATCTAGCTTGAGATTGAATGGCTATGTAACACCCCTATACCCCATATACGTACACCACATATACACACATATGTAATATATGTATACCAAATATAAGAATGGCACAATCTATTTGAAGCAAACCCATCCTTAAAACTTTAACATCAAATGATCATTATAAACTGTAACACCCCCATACTTAATATAAGTACTATATATATACCTAGTATACATGTAGTACGTATATAAAGTATAAGAATGTCACTTTTCATTACAGTTTAAAACTTTTACCTTAGTTCAAACAATAATACATTTTATTTAAAGAACATTTACAAAATCATTATACTTTAGATGACATTCCATATATATATTATAATCTTTTCTTTACCAAAATTCATTTATACGTGCGGATACATTTTTATCAAAATACAGCATAATTAAATTGTACATGTATGCACCACCTTCTAGTTGGTCTCGAAATATTCTTACCCTTCTCGTGGCATAACGGATTGACTCCCAGATCAACCATCTACTCACCTGCGCTAAGCTCGAAAGCTTAGTAGTACAAATAAATATTATAAACATACATTACAAAAATCATACTCATATATTAACTTCATGTATCATTATGTTCTTATCATGTTTTCCATTTTCAGTTACACTTTTCATATATTTCTATTGATCTAATAATTATATACATATACACATATATCAATAACACAAATCGCAATTCCATAACTTATTAGAACATTCATAATCTCATCATTCAGCATAGCTTCTCAGGCCACATTCTTTTTCAATAATTTACCTATGTATCGTAATCATATCATACTTCATAACATTACATGTCATTATATAATCCAATTAATTCATCATTTATGATTCACATTAAAACAAAGACAAGCATGGGCCCAAAATACACTAATATGCCATTCCACTTTCAGAGTTAATGTTTTGGTTGAATTATCACATTTATCATTATCATTATCCCAACTAGGCTTCAAGGATTAGGCTCAACCAAGCTTCAAGGGGAACAAAACATGCCCAGTATCAACCCAACTTGGCTTTAAGAACCAAACTCAACCTAGCTTCAAGGGTTTGTAACATCTCAACTAGGCTTCAAGGACTAGACCCAACCAAGCTTCAAGGGGAGTTAAGCATGCTAAACTTCAACCCAACTTGGCTTCAAGGATCAAGCCCAACCTAGCTTCAAGAGATTGTTACTATTAGGCATGCCACCAACAACAAAACTCTGCAAATGGAATAACACATTAGACACACAATTCACTTATTATTTCATTATCAATTTCATTCTCATCTTCTCATAATCATTTAGGCAACCATGCCTCAATTATCTCATTTGTATCATTATAGCCAACAACAATGGCTTCACACCTCATCAATAGAGTATACATAACCAATTGCATTAGACATCATCATTTAGGCAAACATGCCCCACTTATTTCATTTGAATCATTATAGCCAACCACAATGGCATTACATCTCATCATATCTCAAATCACATTAAAGCAATTCATCATAACCAATTGCATTACACATACATTTTGAACGATCATCATATCTTTCACATTATACCAATCATAACATTAATCAAATTATATTAACAATATAGTAAATTACTTAACACATTTACAACCAAATGTGTTAAGTCTCAAAATCATGTAAATGTATGCAACCATGTAAGTTTGTACTTACCTCAAGAATAACTCACATCAATCTATACACTTCCTTTTTCAAGAAATCTTCACTACTTGGATTAGGGCAACTCAACCTCTTCACAACCTAATCCAAAAGGAATAATACACACTTATTTACAAATACACATGAATTCCAATACAATTATTCACCTATTAGTCTCATCCTAGACCCATAGATCACAAATTATAAGCCAACACAACTATCTAGGACCCCACAGTCGTGGCCTCACAACCCCACGGTCGTGGCCTTCAATGCCCACGGTCGTGGCATCCAAGGGCCACGATCGTGGCATCCATTTTGCTTCTGTTTCGGACCAAACTCATGTATTCTATATTTTTAACTTCAATAAACACAAACATATAGAAAATCCAAGATAATAATTGATCAAACTCAATATTTACATCAATCACCTATTAATTTAACACTTATACAACTTCAACATATCATAATAATAATCATTATATACTTCATCCATATATCAATTATTCAATTCCCAACTCATTTATATTAAACCCTTACTAAACAATTTCAACAATCCATCATCATCCTCACCAATAACCATATTATCATCATCCAAATACCAATTCAACATATATATATACTTCAATCTTTCATTATCATCATTTTCACACACTAACCAAATCAAATATAAACTCAATCAATAGAAATGAATACATGGAAATGAATACTTACTTGAATATTTTGCCAAATCTTCAATATCCACCTTCAATTCTCTCAAAACCCTTATGAATTTGATGTGTATGTAAATAAAATCACATCTCTCTCTCTCTCTCTCTCTCCACATTCAAGAACAAGAAGAAGAAGAAGAAGAAGAAAGAAAGAAAATCTTCTTTCTTTATTCAAACTTATCTTATATATATATATAATAATATAATAAAATATCCCAAAAAATCCTCCACCACAATTTATCCTTCCCTTTGACTTTCTTTTCTTCTTCTTCTCTTGTCATTATTATCATTATTATTATTATTATTATTATTATTATTATTATTATTATTATTAATTAATTATATACACTTACTTTCCTACACCAATATATACATCATGTATATGTGATGTATATGTTGCTATATGTATATCTCTTATATATTGTATTTATATTTCCCATATTTTTCAAATACCATATATACCTATCATCCTTCATATACATCTATCTCTTATAATATTTCCTTTTAATTAATTTAAAATAATTAATTTATCTTCTTTTGATTTCCATTTCTTTGCCTTGTATACGTTATATATATATCTATATATACAACATATACACTCTCTCTTTACTTCTTTTCTCTTTCCATTAAACATATACATTAAATCCAAATACAACAATAATTCCAAAACTTTTAGGGTATACTTTGGGATATTACAATTCTCCCCCTCTAAAAAGAAATTTCGTCCTCAAAATTATCCAGTACAGTAACAATCCATTCTTAACAAAATACCATCTTAACTTTCATATGAAGTTAATTATATTATTAAGTTATTATTTCATCAGATCACATAACTTCTACTCTCCCCCTTAGAGTCAATCATCTTCTCTAAATTTCATAACTCATCATTATATATATATGTAATATCCCAAAATGTGCCCTAGAAGTATTGATGTAATTGTTGTTTGATTTGAATTAAATGTTTATGTGTTATTGGAAAGGAAAAATGTATTTTGAGATAATGTATATGTTGGGTATATGGTAATATATATAACATATATGTTGGTCAAAAGGGATGGTCAATGGAAGAGGATATTTATTTGTGATATGTGAAATTACTTAAATGGGCATATATGTGACAAGAGTTAACTTAAATGGATGAGGGCAATTTGGTAATTGCTTTGTTAGGATTGCTTGGTGGAGATTTAAAGAAGAAGAGAAGTTTGACTTGTCTTCATTTTCTCTTTTTTGCTTGGTGTGGCCGGCTACCAAAGGGAAAGAGAGAGCAAGTGAGGTGTTTTGATTTCTAACATCAAATTGAAGGAAGAAACAAAGGATTAAGTTGGAGATTTATGAAATTTCTTCAATTGAGGTAAGTACTCTCTTGTTTTCCTTTGTTATTTGTGAAGTTATGTTTGAGGTGAGTTATGATTGGTTGTTATTATGATTAAGTGTGTTTGTGATGTATTTGTAAGTGTTGAAATTGATTGTAAGTTACAAAGTTAAATTGGTATTGGATTTGGTTTGAAGATGGTAAGTTAAGTGGATGTTGATATGGAAAGAATAAGAATGATGTGGGTTTTAGGGTTTTGAAGTGGTATGTGTTTAAATGTATTATTAATATATTTTTAATGTGATTATTGTGATGAATATGTAAAATAAGTGTTAAAGATATTGATTATATCCATTTGAATAAGATTATGTTGTGTATAATGTGTCTAAATGCAATTAAAAGAGTTTTGGCCATATTTAGGGTTTTTGTTCATGTGAGACACGGCCAAACCAAAGAAGAGACACGACCAAGACTTAAGATTTTTGGGAGACATGGCCAAGTTCAAGGAAATTTGGCCGTGTTGGATGATTTTTGGAGAGACATGGCCACTGGCTTGGCCGTGTCCCTTGACTGTGTCTGCCACTGCCTGATTTTGGTTGAGAGACACGGCCGTGTCCCTTGCCCATGTCTGCCTCGGTTGATTTGGTGTTGAGAGACACGGCCACAAGCTTGGCCGTGTCCCTTGAGTGTGTTGGCTACTGTGATTGTTCCTTTGTTCTTCTTGCATTGTTGAGATTGAACATTCATTTGATGACAATGATGATGCATATGATACTATATGAACAATGCTATGTTTTATGCATTGTGAATCTTGTGAATGGTAATGTGTTATATGAATAATGTACTTTGTAATGTTACATCAATGATGCAATATGTAAAATGTGAAGGATATGATGAGGTAATTGATTATGTATAGCTTGATGGGAGTAGTTCTTGAGTGTGAAAGAGACGAGGATCATCCAAAAAGATACATGTGCAATGAAATGGATTATGTATGCTTGAATGATGAAGTGTATAATGTGAATTGAGACATAAAGAGGTGTGAAACTAATGTTCTGAGTTATAATGATGTGAATGATATGATTGAAGCATGCCTAGATGGTATGATTGAATAATGATATGTGTGTTTAGTTAATGTAATTGATGTTGCATATATCAATGATGAAATATGAAAGGTGATTTGAGATATAATGTGATGTGAAGCCATTGTGATTGGCTATGATAACTCAAATGTGATGTGAAGCCATTGTGATTGGCTATGATGATTCAATTGTGATAAATGAGGCATGTTTGCCTAGATGATGATTCAATTGAGAATGAAATGGATAATGAAATAATAAATGAATTGTGTGACTAATGTGTTATTCCATTTTCAGAGTTTGTTGTTGGTGGCATGCCTAATGATAGTAACAATATCTTGAAGTTAGGTTGGGCTTGATCCTTGAAGCCAAGTTGGGTAGAAGTTTAACATGTTTTACTCCCCTTGAAGCTTGGTTGGGTCTAGTCCTTGAAGCCTAATTGAGATGTTACAACCCTTGAAGCTAGGTTGGATTGGTTCTTGAAGCCAAGTTGGGTTGAGACTTAGCATGCTATGTTCCCCTTAAAGCTTGGTTGAATCTAAATCCTTGAAGCCTAGTTGGGTCTATGATAATGATAAATGTGATAACAAAACCAAAGCATTAACTCTGAAAATTGAATAGCATATTAGTGTCTTTTGGGCCCGAGTCTGTCTTTGTTGTCAATGTGATATACAAGTGTTGAAAGAAATGAGTAATGAGATCTATGGTTGACTTCATTGGAAATGTGATTCATGATTGGTATGATATGTAATGTGTGTATTGAAATATTGATTGTGAATATTAGTGATGAATCATGATTGATGAATTGTGAATAACTTAATGTTATGATGTATGATATGTAATGTATGTGTAATGATATATTGATTATGAATACTAGTGATGGATTGTGGTCGGTGATAATGTTTATGTATATATGTACATAATATATGAAATTAGCCGAGATATATGAAAGGTGCAATTAAAAAGGAAAAACATGATAATAACTAATGGTTCATTGAATTGATATATCATTATATGTTAGAATTTCTATAATGTATGTTTATATTTCATATTTGTACTACTAAGCTCTCGGGCTTAGTGCGGTTGTGTAATCGCGCAGGTGGATATGCGGTTGATCTGGAAGTCTAGCTGTTATGCCAAGAGAACAGTAAGAGTTTATCGAGACCAACTAGAGGGTGATGCATACATGTATAACTTTTAATTATGATGTATTTCTGACGAGAGAGTATTTATATGTATAAATGAAGTTTTGATAACGATAATGATTTTGTAAATGTTATTTAAAGTAACGTATTATGGTTTGAACTCTGTTACAGGTTTTTTTTAAAAAAAAAAGGTAATGAAAAGTGACATCCTCATACTTTATATACTTACTGAATGTATACTAGGTATATGTATAGTACTTATATAGGGTATCGGGGTGTTACAATATATATATATATATCTTATCACTTTCTTAACCAAACATTCAAAATAACTCATTACATTTCCAATTAATTTATCTTTGTACAAGAATCAAATCATCTTATAATATACATGTACTTCTTCCATCTATTACATTCAAGATATTTTATCACTTCATCTCTTTATAAATACTCTCTTAACTTTAACCTTAAAAATCATTGATTTATATCTTAATTTTGATTATCCCGTCATTACAATCACTTTCAAAATAGACATTTATCAAACCTTAATTGATAACAATATTCTTATTTTTCATACACTTAATTCCTTCTTTAGCATGCTTCTCACTTAATATAAATATTAGTACAATGCCTTTAAACTTACTTTACAGGTAATCAACCTTTTCCCTTTTATCATCATTTACAACTGATATAACTCAATTCATTCATGTCCATTCATTTGTCAGAATATTACATCATATACATTATCACTTATATCTTATACTCTTAGTACAATTATACATATTAAATTTCAATAATGATTCGCAACCTTAGCGAAATCTAGATCAATTGATCTATCTTTCACAATATACCCACATTTCAATCTTGTTCGATTCAAACCAACAATTAACTTATTTAAACTTATCATTAGATTTCACAATATATATATGACCTAATTCCATTAGGTCAAACTTATATTCAAATTCTAATCTCTTCGGATCCATTTTTCAGCTTTTTGAGATTATGATTATTAATAACAAATCACTTCAAATTATCTTAGTACAATTTCCATAAAATTCTCATGATTATCTCATACCATATTTATTACCCATAGTTCACTCACTTAAACCTTAAGTCCATCCACTTATTCACTTTATACCATAAACATATTCAGTATAACTTTCAATCACATTTTGTAATTTCTCCCATTTAATTTCTCCTCACATTTCATACCATTACTATTTTTACAATAATTACCTTTCTAACATATTATCCATAACTCAAAACATTTTCATAGTTCTCTTTTCTTCCATACTTTCTATAATTATAAACAAATTTTTAACAAAAAAAATGATAAAGTACAACTTTACTAATCATAACTCTTGACCATGTTTCTAGAAACATAATTATCAATCTCACCAATACTATACTACAGTCATGTTATCTCAGTCCCAAATCTGTGGATAACAAAACTAACCTGCCAGATATACTAAACAAATCATATGGCCATAGGAGATTAATGGTCACGCCTGTGGCTTATAAATCAATAATGTCCCTCTATTATTCTGCTTCCAACCTTTCGATACCAAACTTTGGGTACCAAACTTTTTGCTTGACTATAGTATGGGGGATAAGGTATTTTTGAAAGTATCACCGTGGAAGAAAGTTCTTTGCTTTGGAAAGAAAGGTAAATTAAGTCCTAGGTTCATTGGACCATATG
This sequence comes from Garcia nutans, assembly GCA_947685225.1. Classification (NCBI taxonomy): domain Eukaryota; kingdom Viridiplantae; phylum Streptophyta; class Magnoliopsida; order Malpighiales; family Euphorbiaceae; genus Garcia; species Garcia nutans. The sequence continues at coordinate 37,490,358 of CANTUV010000013.1, forward strand.
AAATACTTGAACGTGTAGGTCCAGTAGCCTATCGACTAGTTTTGCCTCCAGAATTAGCTAAGATTCATAATGTATTTCATGTGTTGATGCTTAGGTGATATAGATTAGATCCTACACATGTGATTCAAGTAGAGTCTATTAAAATTCAGCCATATTTGAATTATGAAGAAGAACCAGTGGCTATCTTAGCTCGTGAAATAAAGGAGTTGCATAATAAGTGCATTCCTTTAGTAAAAGTGTTGTGGAGGAATCATTCGATAGAGGAAGCCACTTGGGAAAGCAAAGAAACAATGAGACAATAATATTCTCAAATGTTTCAAGGGTCTATAATAGGTAAATTTAGAGGACAAAATTTCTTTAGTGTGGGAGAATTGTAATGTTTAAAATTTTAGATACTAAACTTTTAATTTAATATTGATAATTAATAGTAAATTGTGATATAAGTGGTATGGATAGGTGATGTAAATAGTGGATCTCAAAAATTTACCGAAGAAATTATTTATTTTTATGGTTTTACGATATTTAGAATCGAATTAGAATCAAAGGATAACAAAGAGGGTGCACCATAACTAAGATGAGATTGGCCACATTAGATTAAGATATATATATGCGTGTGTGTGTGTGTGTATGTGTGTGGATAGGTGTAATGATATATAAACTTCTCTTTCTTTCTTTCTTCTTCTTCTTTCCACATTCATCACCATCTTCACCCTCAAAACTCCTTCTTTCTTCCTTCCTTCCAAGATTTTGATCAAAACCTAAGAGAAAATAATATCTAGTTATATGTTTTTAGAAGATTAAGCTGGAAAGTTGAGATTATCAACAAGTGATTAGAGAAAAAGAAGAGTTTGAAGACGTATGTGCATATGTATTTTTGATTTGCAACTATTTGAATTTTTATGAATTTATTGTCTAAAATGATTGATTGAGTTGTCTTGATGAGTTTTTACTAAAAAATATTTGATATATATACTCTTTCTATGTTAAAGAAACTAGTTTTGATCTATTGATATCATATATTTGGATATATGGAATTTAAGTTGGTAAGTGTTCGAAATACAGAGTTTTGCTTGACACCACCAGTGACATAGTGTAACACCCCCATACCCCATATACGCACACTACATACAACCACATCTGTAATATACGTATATCGGATACAAGAGTGTCACGGTTTATATTAGACTACCCAATTTTTCTCTTCTGCAATAATATGAGAAAACTTAAAACATTTCATATATATATATATATTATGGAACATAACAGGTAAAATATTTATTTATTATGCAGCGGAAAATGTAGCGGTATTTACATATATAAATACATCAAAATCAACGTTTACAGAACATAAAGTTTATACATGTTTGGCAGTTCGTCTATGATCTTTAAGCCCACAATCAACCTTTCAAAGTCTAGACTCAACTCGGTCTAGCTGAACTCTCCGGTTCTACCCTGTCACCTACGTGACGAACCACAATCGCGCTAAGCCATAAGCTTAGTGGTACAACCCACAATAACAATATGCTTAAATGCAAATGTCAATGTCATACTTTCAAGCAATAGAGAAAATATTTAGAAATGCTATATTTCATAAAATTACATTTCATTATCTTATTCAATTGTTTCACCATTTATGATTCACATTGAAACAAAGACAAGCATGGGCCCAAAAGAATTTAATATGCTATTCAAAGTTCAGAGTTACTGCATTGGTCCATAATCACATTCATCAAGCCCGTAGGCGATATATATATATATCTATCCATGGATAGTGTAACAGACCCAGTCTCTTGGACCTCAACCCGGCTAGACGCTAGGGCCCCAGTCTCTTGGTCCTCAACCTGGCTAGACTGTTACAGTTTTTTTTTAGGCTTACGACCCGATCTTTTCACCCCAAAAACATCATATTTCAAATTTTTCAGCTGGGATCAGCTTACAACCCTGTCTTTTCACCTGCCCAGCGATTCATAGGCATGCCGCCAAACCCAGAACTCTGAAAATTGAATACATATTAGACACACAATTAATTCATTTATCTCATTATCAATCTCTTTCACAATTCATTTCTCATTTCATTTCTCATAATCAAACTAGGCAACCATGCCCTAATTATTTCATTTGCATCATTATAGCCAACAACAATGGCTTCACATCTCATCATATCTTTCGTATTATGCAAATAATAACATTAATCAAATGTATTAACAATGTAATAAATTACTTAACACATTTACAACCAAATATTCTAAGTCCCAAAGTTATGTAAATGTATGCAATAATGTAGGGTTTGTACTTACCTCAAGTGCACCTCACACAACACCAAACTCCTCTTCCAAGAATTCTTCAACACTTGGATTAGGGCAACTCAATCTCTTTAAAAACCTAATCCAAAAGGAATAATACACACTCACTTAAAGATACACATGAGATAATAAGGCTAAGAACTAACTAGGGCAAACTCTACACATGACATGCTCAACAACACGGGCGTGTACCTGACCGTGCCCTAAATCCACAACACAGAAGCTTCTCAGCAACATGGGCGTGTCACTGGATGTGTCATTCATTATGCCTCACAGAAACATTGACACGTCCAATAACACGAGCGTGTTCTTGGCCGTGTCAATTCTTCCTCAACACAGTAGCTATGACACGCTCAGTGACATGGGCGTGTCACTGATCGTGTCACCCATCCAGAAAATAGAACCATTGACACGCCTAAAGACCTGGTCGTGCTAATGGGCGTGTCAGGCCAAAAATCCTGATTCCGGCAACAACAACATCACATCCAACAAACCTCTTACTTCCACCTTTTTTCACTTCAAACAAACTTAACTAAACACACCAATAAACCATAATAACTTGCAAAAACACCAAAACAATTCAAAACATACATCAAACACCAATTCACAACCATCACATACACACAACTCAAACACAACACTTGCTCTTCCAATACCAAACTTAACTCTATCTCTTCAATCAAACCCCAAAATCAACACCAAGAAGATCACACACCCTCATATACACCATAATCAAATATACACATACCATCAACAATCAAACACCAAACTCAAAACACAAACTCAGAAGAAAACCAAAGAATCAAGTGGAAAACTTACCAAAAGTGATGAAAATCTTTAGAATTCCAACTTGATCACTTGAAACACCTTCAAATCTTGAGTTTGGAAAGACAAAATCTCACTCTCTCTCTTGCTATGGAGTTAGCCGGTCAATAAAGAAAGAAGAAGAAGAAGAAGAAGAAGAAAGAAGAGCAAAGTCAACCACTCAACTCTTCTCTCAACCACTAAAACTTCCTTTAATTCTCAACCAAGCAATTTAAATAATAAAATATTCATAAAAATCTTCCTCCACTTACTAATTTCCATTTCAATTAATTTAATTTAAAATAATTAAATCTTCTTTTGACCTTCCATTTCTTTGACTTGTATATGTTGCATATATCTCTATATATATACAACATATACACTCTTCTCTTTACCTCTTTTCTCTTTCCACTTAAACATATACATTTAATCCAAATACAACAATAAATATTCCAAAACTTTTAGGGTATACTTTGGGATATTACAATTCTCCCCCTCTAAAAGAAATTTCATCCTCGAAATTACCTGATCTCAAGTCTGAAACAGTTGAGAATACTGATCTCGCATCACTTGCTCACTCTCCCAAGTTACCTCTTCCTTCGCATGACTCTTCCAGAGAACCTTCACAAGTGGCACTTTCTTATGTCTCAACTCTTTCACTTAATGTGCCAAAATAGCAACTGGTTCTTCAAAAGTCAGATCTGAACTCACCTCAATAGATTCCACTGACAAAATATGAGATGGGTCTGATCTGTACCTCCGCAGCATAGAAACATGGAAGACATTGTGAATTCTATCCAACTCAGGTGGCAAAGCGAGTCGATAAGCAACTGGTCCAACTCTTTCTAATACTTCATAAGGTCCAATAAAACGAGGACTTAGCTTCCCTTTGCGGCCAAATCTCAAAATCTTTTTCCAAGGAGACACTTTCAAAAATACTTTATCTCTAACATTGAACTCTATGTCTCTCCTCTTCAAATCTGAGTAAGATTTCTGCCAATCTGAAGCTGCTTTCAACTGATCCCGAATTATTTTCACTTTCTCTTCCGTTTCTTTAATCAAATCGGGACCAACCAATTTGCCTTCTCCAGCTTCATTCCAACATAGAGGCGTCCTACATCTTCTACCATACAATGCCTCATAAGGTGCCATTTTAATACTAGATTGGTAACTGTTGTTGTAAGCAAATTCCATCAATGGAAAAAATCTGTCCCAACTTCCTGAGAAATCAATGACATAGCTTCTCAACATGTCCTCTAAAATCTGTATCACTCTCTCTAACTGCCCATCTGTCTGTGGATGAAAAGCAGTGCTAAAGTGCAATCGAGAACCCAAAGCACCATGTAAACTCTTCCAAAACCTTGAAGTAAATCGAGGATCTCGATCAGACACTAAAGAAATTGGGACTCCATGCAACTTCACTATCTCACTGATATACAGCTCAGCCAACTTCTCTAGAGAATAGTCCATTCTAACTGGAAGAAAATGAACTTTCTTCGTCAACCGATCAACAATCACCCAGATGGCATCATGCTTCTTCTGAGTCAATGGCAAACCAGCCACAAAATCCATTGTCACTCGCTCCCATTTCCATTCAGGCACTGATAAAGGTTGGAGAAACCCTGTTGGAACTTGATGCTCAGCTTTTACCCTCTGACAAGTGAGACACTTGGATACAAACTCCGCTATATCTCTCTTCATACCTGACCACCAATAGTTTTATTTCAAATCATGATACATCTTAGTACTCCCCGGGTGCATAGCAAAAATTGATTGATGTGCTTCTTCCAAATAATCTTTCTCAATCTTGCATCATTAGGAACACACAATCTATCCTTGAACCAAAGGCTACCATCGTCTCTCATATAGAAATCTCGGTTCTCTCATTTCTGGCAACCTGAAACAATTTTCTAAATTTTCTCATCAGCCAATTGAGCCTCTTTAATTTGATCCAACAACACCGGTCTCAAATGCAACTGGGCTAACAAAGCTCCATCATTACATGATTCAAAACTAGCATGCAATGCTCTCAACTCAACAAGCAACGAGAGCGAATAAATAGTCAAATTTGCTAAAGACTTCCGACTCAAGGCATTAGCAGTAACATTTGCTTTACCAGGATGATAATCAATCAAACAGTCATAGTCTTTGATCAACTCCAACTACCCTCTCTGTCGAAGATTCAGCTCTCTCTGAACACCCAAATATTTCAAACTCTTATGATATGTATAAATGAAACACTTCTCCCCATACAAGTAGTGTCGCCAAATCTTCAAAGCAAAAACTATAGCTGCCAACTCCAAATCATGCGTCGAGTAATTCAACTCATGCGGCTTCAACTGCCGAGAAGCATAAGCTATGACTCTACCCTCTTGCATCAAAACACAACCTAAACCATTTTGTGAAGCATCACTGTAAATCACATATGGTTTATCTTCCACAGTCAAAGTAAGAACAGGAGCTTGAGTCAACATCTCCTTCAACTGCTCAAAACTAGCTTGACACTGATCTGTCCATACAAATCAAACTCCCTTTCGAAGTAATCTGGTGAGTGGAGTAGCTATCAAAGAAAAACCTTTCACAAAGCGTCGATAATAGCCTGCCAAACCTAGAAAACTTCTAACTTCAGTTACAGACTTCGATAGACTCCAATTCAAAATAGCCTCAACTTTACTCGGATCAACTCTTATACCATCTACTAACACTATATGACCGAGAAAAGTCACTTGATCAAGCCAAAACTCACACTTCGACAGCTTAGCATACAATTGCTTCTCTCTCAAGGTCTGCAACACAATCCGCAAATGCTTGTCATGCTCCTCCTTATTATGCGAATACACCAAAATATCGTCAATAAAGGCTACCACAAACTGATCTAAATGGGGTCTAAACACCCTATTCATCAAATCCATAAAAGTTGCAGGTGCATTTGTCAACCCAAAAGGCATCACCAAAAATTCATAATGCCCATACCTTGTGCGGAAAGCTGTCTTAGGAACATCTTCCTCTCTGACTCTCAATTGATGATACCCTGATCTCAAATCAATCTTGGAAAACACTACTGCTCCCTTCAATTGATCAAAGAGATCATCTATCCGAGGCAAAGGATACTTATTCTTGATGGTCACCTTATTCAATTGTCTATAATCGATGCACAACCTCAAAGTACCATCCTTCTTCTTTATAAACAAAACAGGAGCTCCCCATGGAGAGACACTAGGGCGAACAAACCCTTTATCCAACAACTCCTGCAACTACACCTTCAACTCTCTCAACTCAGTAGGTGCCATTCGATAGGGAGTAATAGAGATGGGAGTGGTACCGGGCAACAAATCGATACCAAACTCAACCTCTCTCTCAGGGGGTAACCCTGGCAACTCCTCAGGAAACACATCTGGGAATTCAGCAACTGTGGGTATACTATCAAGTTGAGAACCCACTATTCTGGTATCTACCACGTGAGCAAGATAAGCATTACACCCTTTTCTAATCAACTTCCTAGCTGCAACAGCTGAAACAAACAAGGATGCAAGTTGTCTCTGCTCACCAGATACCATCACATTTCTACCATCACTGGTTCTCAGGGTAACACACTTCTTTTGACAGTCTATCACAGCTCCATGCTTAGACAACCAAGCCATGCCTAAGATCAAATCATACTCCTTAAAAGGCATTTCAATCAAATCACCCAAAAACTCCTCATCTTGCACCATAACTGAACAATCATGATACACCTTACTCACCACAACACTATGTCCTAAAGGATTTGTCACCAACACATCAAATCCAAAGGATTCTGAATGCAATTCAGACACATGCAAGATAGATGCACTTATGTATGAATGAGTAGATCCTGGATCAATCAAAGCAAGAACTGAAATGCCAAATAAAGAAAATGTACCCGCAATAACTGCTGAAGCATCCGGCTGCCTCTGCATCACATACACTCACTGAGAAGACCCAGCGTCATCTGGCCTACTGCCTCCGGATGTAGAGCCTCCTCTCTGACTGATCCCAGGTTGACCACCTCTACTAATACCTCTGTTACTTTGACCTCCTCTCACACTAGGTTGAGAAACTGTAGAATCTGCCTGCCTATGCTCCTGTAGCTTAGGACAATCTTTGATGAAATGGTCAGGCGATCCACATCTGAAACACACAGCTGATCCACCAATCTTCCAACAAACACCCCCATGTATCCTACCACAATGGACACATGTAAGTGGAGTAGATCTCTGAACCACTGGAGTCGGAGCACTAGCTACAGAAACTGTAGGTCTCAATCTCTGCCTCTGATACTGAACTGACCTACCTGACTGCTTTAGGCTCCTATTGACTCTCAGAATAGAACTTCCTCGGCCTCTCTTCATAGATGAAGACCCTGCCTCAAACTGATGTCTCCTAACTCTAGCCTCCTCCTCAGTAGCGGCTGCTGCAATACCTTGTGCTCTCTCAACACTTCTAGCTGCGGCAACCAACTGAGAAAAATCTTGGTACCGAGAACCAGCAACAATACACATAATAGAGGGCCTCAATCCCTCCTCAAATGTCCTACACCGATCAATCTCATATGAAATAATCCCACCGGCATATTGACTCAACCGGATATACTCAATCTCATACTCTGTCACTATCCGGTTCTCCTGTCTCAGATTTAGGAATTCCATCTTCTTGGCATCCTTATACTCCCTCGGAGTATATTTCTGCTCAAACTCCCACAAAAAATCACCATAAGACAAAGTTGGTGGATCATCCATGGCATGTGGAACTGTCTTCCACCAATCATAAGCATCTTTCTGCAGAAGTGATCTAGCATAATCAAACTTCTCTTCAAGACTGCCTTGCAACTGGATGAATACTCTCTGAACTCTATCTAATCACTGCTCAGCTATTGCAGGATCTTTAGTACTAAAGAAATCCTCAGCCCCAAACTTCCTCAATTTATCATACTGCCTCACCGGCACTTGTGGCTGTGGTGGCAGTGGCGGCTGCTGCACTGGAGCTTGCCTCAACAATTCTACCATATGTCGTAACCAAACAGGTGGAATCTCATCAGCAGCTAGTCTCTCTGGCACAAGAGCAGGTGCCTCTCCAGCTCTCTCATCCCTAGCTCCATCTCTACCCTCTTCAGGAGCTACACTCTTAGCACTACCTTCTATGCACTGACATGACTGAGACGCCATCACTACCTATATCTGCAAACACACCAGGATATACCTCATCAAAGATCAGAGACTGCCAGTGTCAAAACATGTATCTTATTTAAAAATCATATTTTAAAATCAAAATTTTCTTTTTCTTACAATTTACCTAGGTTGAGAATCTCAAACCTAGGCTCTGATACCAAAACAGTTGTAACACCCCCGTACCCCATATACGCACACTGCATACAACCACATCTGTAATATACGTATATCGGATACAAGAGTGTCACGGTTTATATTAGACAACCCAATTTTTCTCTTCTGCAATAATATGAGAAAACTTAAAACATTTCATATATATTTATATACATATTATGGAACATAACAGGTAAAACATTTATTCATTATGCAGCGGAAAATGTAGTGGTATTTACATATATAAATACATCAAAATCAACGTTTACAAAACATTAAGTTTATACATGTTTGGCAGTTCGTCTCTAATCTTTAAGCCCGCAATCAACCCTTCAAAGTCTAGACTCGACTCGGTCTAGCTGAACTCTTGGGTTCTACCCTGTCACTTGCGCGACGAACCACAATCGCGCTAAGCCATAGGCTTAGTGGTACAAACCACAATAACAATATGCTTAAATGCAAATGTCAATGTCATACTTTCAAGCAATAGAGACAATATTCAGAAATGTTGTATTTCATAACATTACATTTCATTATCTTATTCAATTGTTTCACCATTTATGATTCACATTGAAACAAAGACAAGCATGGGCCCAAAAGAATTTAATATGCTATTCAAAGTTCAGAGTTACTGCTTTGATCCATAATCACATTCATCAAGCCCTTAGGCGATATATATATATCTATCCATGGATAGTGTAACAGACCCAGTCACTTGGACCTCAACCCGGCTAGACTCTAGGGCCCCAGTCTCTTGGTCCTCAACCTGACTAAACTGTTACAGTTTTTTTTAGGCTTACGACCCAATCTTTTCACCCCAAAAACATCATATTTCACATTTTTCAACTGGGCTCGGCTTACGACCCAGTCTTTTCACCTGCCCAGCGATTCATAGGCATGCCGCCAAACCCAGAACTCTGAAAATTGAATAACATATTAGACACACAATTAATTCATTTATCTCATTATCAATCTCTTTCACAATTCATTTCTCATTTCATTTCTCATAATCAAACTAGGCAACCATGCCCTAATTATTTCATTTGTATCATTATAGCCAACAACAATGGCTTCACATCTCATCATATCTTTCGCATTATGCAAATCATAACATTAATCAAATGTATTAACAATGTAATAAATTACTTAACACATTTACAACCAAATGTGTTAAGTCCCAAAGTCATGTAAATGTATGTAATAATGTAGGGTTTGTACTTACCACAAGGCACCTCACACAACACCAAACTCCTCTTCCAAGAATTCTTAAACACTTGGATTAGGGCAACTCAATCTCTTTAAAAACCTAATCCAAAAGGAATAATACACACTCACTTAAAGATACACATGAGATAATAAGGCTAAGAACTAACTAGGGAAAACTCTACACATGACACGCTCAACAACACGGGCGTGTACCTGACCGTGCCCTAAATCTACAGCACAGAAACTTTGACACGCTCAGAAACACGGGTGTGTCACTGGATGTGTCATTCGTTCTGTCTCACAGAAACAATGACACGTCCAACAACACGGGCGTGTTCATGGCCTTGTCAATTCTTCCTCAACACAGTAGCTATGACACGCTCAGTGACATGGGTGTGTCATTGATCGTGTCACCCATCCAGAAAATAGAACCATTGACATGCCTAAAGACTTGGCTATGCTCATGGGCATGTCAGGCCAAAAATCCTGATTCTGGCAACAACAACATCACATCCAACAAACCTCTTACTTCCACCATTTTCCACTTCAAACAAACATAACTAAACACACCAATAAACCATAATAACTGGAAAAAACACAAAAACAATTCAAAACATACATCAAACACCAATTCACAACCATCACATACACACAACTCAAACAGAACACTTGCTCTTCCAACACCAAACTTAACTCTATATCTTCAATCAAACCCCAAAATCAACACCAAGAAGATCACACACCCTCATATACACCATAATCAAATATACACATACCATCAACAATCAAACACCAAACTCAAAACACAAACTTAGAAGAAAACCAAAGAATCAAGTGGAAAACTTACCAAAAGTGATGAAAATCTTTAGAATTCCAACTTGATCACTTGAAACACCTTCAAATCTTGAGTTTGGAAAGACAAAATCTCACTCTCTCTCTTGCTATGGAGTCAGCCAGCCAACAAAGAAAGAAGAAGAAGAAGAAAGAAGAGCAAAGTCAACCACTCAACTCTTCTCTCAACCACTAAAATTCCTTGAATTCTCAACCAAGCAATTGAAATAATAAAATATTCATAAAAATCTTCCTCCACTTACTAATTTCCATTTCAATTAATTTAATTTAAAATAATTAAATCTTCTTTTGACCTTCCATTTCTTTGACTTGTATATGTTGTATGTATCTCTATATTTATACAACATATACACTCTTCTCTTTACCTCTTTTCTCTTTCCACTTAAACATATACATTTAATCCAAATACAACAATAAATATTCCAAAACTTTTAGGGTATACTTTGGGATATTACATGATTTCCAAGGATGAAGATCCATTTTCATGGGTGAAGACCTAATTTCCAAGGATGAAGATCCATTTTCAAAGGTGAAGACCTAATTCCAAAGATGAAGATCCAGCTTAAAGGATGAAGATCCACTTTTAAGGGTGAAGACCCGATTTCCAAGGATGAAGATCCATTTTCAAAAGTGAAGTATAACACCCTTATACCCTATATACGTACAATACATATTTTCAGCATATGTAAAATATGCATACACGGTATAAAAATGTCACAGACCAATTTAATAAAAAATTTGACATTTCTGTTTTAAGATTTCAAATACTAATATATAAAACAAATAGTATAAATATTCTTTTCTTGTTATAGGAATCCAAAATAAATATTTTATATGAAAATCTCTAGGAAAAATTTGCCAGAATTTTATTTGTAATTTGGACGTTCCCAAAATTTAGCAAAACACAACCTGCATAAGGTAAACACCCCCAATAAAAATCAATTCACCATTTCACCAATTCTTCTCAATTTCTCCATATTTTCTCACAATACTTATATATAGATATATAAATTAACAACACATATAAAATTTCATCTGAACAAATTATTCAAAATATTCTTTGCAATTTACATTATATACTTCCAAAAACATATCATAACATATATAATATAATAATAAATTGTAATATCAAATATCTACATGCTGGCAACTGGCTCTAATCTTGATGTACCCAAAAATAACTCTTCAAACTCAATAAATACAAACCTAGACACGACCAGGTCTAGTTGAACTCTTCGGCTCTACCAAATCATCCATGGCACCTGCACGACGAATTACAATCGCACTAAATCGAAGCCTAGTGGTACAAACTTTGATAATAACAATAAAACTCAATGCAATGTCAATGCACAATGCATATAGATGTCACATCATTCTACTTTCTTATATTTTTCAAATATTTCATAATCACAACTCATAGCATTATATTGCTCAATTGTATCACAATTCATAATTCACATTAAAGAAAAAGACAAGAATGGGCCCAAAAATGATCTAATATGCTATTCAAATTTCAGAGTTACTGCTTTGGTCTATAATGACACCATGTGCCTAGCCCCATATGCAATATATCCATGGATAGTGTAATAGCCCCAGTGTCACATCCCAAAATTTAGGTAGTCGAGTATTAGGCAAGAAGGATATAAATAAGTGGTCAAATAGAGGCTCGAGATAGTCAAAAACAAAATCGGTGTGCAAAGGAGACCCGTGAAGTCGACGGGACCTAAAGGTAATTTTTTGAAAGGCCGAGGACCTAAGAGTAATTTTCCAAAAAGTTGTACTGGAGGTTCTTAATAGTGCACATAACAGATTCTAGAAAAGGAAAGTAGAGAAAAATCGGATCGCAACGACGTGAAACGGTTTTTCCAGAAAATGTCCCGTTAAAGAAAAACGAAGACATGTTGACTAGGAGCATTTTGGTCATTATCAATTAAAGTTATATATGAATTTAAAGTAGAAAATAAACATAAGAGTAAGTAGAGGACGTCGAGGGGTTGAATATGAAACGATCGTCAGTAGAAACGGAACCCGAGCAAAACCCGAGCAAAGAAAGGACCTAAAGGGAATTTTGTAAAAAGTCAAGGGCTTATTGGTAATTTTTTTAAAATGACTTGGAAACCTAAAATAGACCTTATAAATAGAAAGTAGAGGTCGAGAGGATCAAAACTATATATAGTTTGACTCATGGAACTGTACGGTTTAAGAGATATGATCGATTAATCGCCGGAACGTAAAGTGGACCCGGTTTTGTGTCGGGACCGTATGGGTAACACGGGACAACTTTAGGGTATCCAATGAGAAGAGGGACAAGTGGGAAGAAGTAATGGGAAAGAAAACTATAAAAATCTCTTGTTGGCCAATCAAAAGTAACCATTTAGCATGAGTATTAAATGAAGAAAGAGAAAGGTGGACAAGTGGTCTTAAAGGATTTATCCAACACATAAGGTGATCATCATTTTCCTTATATATATATATATATCATAAAATGAAGAACAAACTCTCTCTTTTCCACTTACAAATTTCGGCCACCATAGGGAAGAACACCAAAGAGTTCCAATTTTTGTCAAGTTTGATTTTCAAGGTAAGTTTTAAGGTTTTCAAGTATGTAGACTTTAATTTTAGTATCAATTTTAGGTATTTATATATTTATTGGGAGATTGGAGATTAGAGTCGTTATGTGGAATTGGAAAAATTTTAAGTAAGTGATGAGAATAATTGATTAAATGGAAGAATCAAGATGTATAAAGTTTAATAAGGTTGGATTAGGGTTTCGGTTGAAAAGAAATGGAGGATAACTTATTATTTTTAAATTTCTAAGGTTTATGTTGTATCTTGAATATCTTGAAGGAAAAACAAAGATTAAGGAAGGAGAAGAAGGAAAAGCAAGAAGGGAATTAAAAGAGCAAGGTTTGGTACTTTAACCATTGAACTCATTTTGAAAATTTTTTTGTTTTACAATTAGTAAAATGCTGTGACTTGTATGATTTTTAATTAAATATAGAAAAATTATCTTGAGTTGAAATTTGGATATGTTGTTGTTTAATAAGTCTAGTATTTGAGAAAAATAATTTGGAACCACATTGATTGAATTTAATTTACGGAATTTATAAAATTCAGAACTGCTGCCAGGATGCAGGGCAACTGGAGCAGTCTGGTTGGGTGAACTACTTGACCAAGATTTTGTGTCCAGTTTGATATAAAATTTTAAAGGAATGATTTTAAGATGTAAAACTAAATTATGTAAAAATTTTAGAGTTTTTATCCAAGTGGATTATTTTATACAAATTTTCTAAAACAAGGATCAAGTTGGGTCAAGAACCAGAGTTTATTGTTCATATGGTAAATTTTCATTATTAATTTGGTCAAAAACTTGGTGTGGGTGTTTTATTATTTTATTTTTGGTATTGAGTTTAATTATGATATGAAGAATAAATTAAGATGAAAATTATGTGAATACATATGATACATATGTGAGTATATGTGATATTTGTGTAAATATACATTGTATATACATGGAGAATATGTGGTATATATACACGAAGTGAATAGGTATATGTATGAAATGTTATTTATGCTCTACTCGGTAAATGGGTAACACCGGTCTGGAATGGGGGTTTGGCATGCCATCCTACCGGCAGTACTGTCTTAACGACTTCGGTCGGGATATTACTTACGCGCGCGCGGTTATATCATGTGAGGTCAAGATCATGGCAACTAGTCGTGTGAGACCAAGACCACGCAGCTATATCGTGTGAGGTCAAGATCATGGCAACTAGTCATGTGAGACCAAGACCATGAGGTTATATCATGTGAGGTCAAGATCATGGCAACTAGACGTGTGAGACCAAGACCACACAGTTATCTTGTATATTCCATATCGTGTGAGACCAAGACCATGGCAATTAGTCGTGTGAGGTCAAGACCACACGTAACTCTATACGAGGCCTCATTCCGAGATTGGTGTATTCGTAATTACCTTGTGGAGCGAAATGATAAAATGATAATAACTGAATATATGACATGTATGGATTACTTTTACTATGATATTATTTTTCAATACGATTCATTGTTTTTAAAGTGCATTATGCTTTTATTATTTATTTTCAGTAATTAGTTAAAGTCCCACTAAGCAATGCTTAGCGAGTTTAGTTTCTTCTAAACTCGTAGGTTATTAGCAAGGAGCCAGTAGCGAGCAGAGGAGTCCTGCGATTTGTCGGTCATCAACAAACTTAGATGGTGCTCTTTATTTTGTATTTTGGTATTAGAAATTGGCATGTACTTATTTGAACAATACAAAGAGTTAACTTGATGTAGCATGTAAATCTAGTAATGTATAATAACTGTATGGTTTTGAATTGAGTTGGATTGTGAATATAGAAGTGTGAATTCTTCTTGCAGGATTGTAGTTGAGGTTATAAGGATGGATTATTGGGAGTGTGCTTAAGTTGAATTGTGAAACAAAGTGTTGTTTTTCAAAAATAAGAAAAATCATTTTTGTCGACACTTGGGACCTCCATTTTTAGGGGAGGTTATGGCAAAATTTTTTTTAAAATCTGTACTTAAAATTGGCTAAGTAAAATATTAAGATACAACCACCATGAGATAACAGTCCATCTTGGTCTATAAACGTAGGCTAAGATGGGGTGTTACACCCAGTCTCTTGGACCTCAACTCGGCTAGACCCTTAGGCCATAGTATCTTGGTCCTCAACCCAGCTAAACTGCTACAGTTTTTGAGGCTTATGACCTAGTCTTTTCACCCCAAAACATCATATTTATCAGCTGGCCTGGCTTACGACCTAGTCTTTTCACCGTTCTAGCGTTTAGCCCGTAGACAATCATAGGCATGCTGCCAAACCCAAAACTCTGAAAATTGAATAACATACTAGGCACACAATTTATTCATATTTCTCATTATCAAATTCTTTATCAATTCCTTTACCAAAACTTTTCTCTTTTTCTCATGATCAAACTAGGCACATTGCCTTCTTATATCATCTTTTTCTCACTTTTTTTCTTTCTCATTGTCACATATTCAATCTAGGCACATTGCCTTATTTTCACATTTTTTTCTCATTTTTCTCGTTTTTCACATCTTTCTCATTTTTCTCATTTTTCTCATTTTTATCAATATCAATTCATTTCATTATTCCATATATCTCATTTTTGCATTCACAACACATTACCCAATTACTTTGGGTATTTTCACATAATATACATATTTCACATTCTACACAATTTAGCCATTATCAATGGCTTTTCACAATGCATTAACACATAAATGACATTACAAATGTCATAGCACATTATTCATGCTCAATCAATGAACCAAGTAACTTAACACATTTTCCAACCAAAAGGTGTTAAGCCCAAATGTCATGCAAATATAAACAATATATTCAAAGTTTGCACATACCTCCGCTAGCAACCCAAAGCAAGCTTAACACAACCTCTAATCCTATCCTTCCAACTTGCCCTTCACCACTTGGATGAAGCAAATCAACCTCCCTCAATGCCTATACCAAATGTGATCATACATAATCATTTAATATCACATTCTAAGGTATGCTCAACATCAAACCATAATTAAACATCACTCTGAACCAAATCCCAAAATTAAGCTTCACCTCACTTTAACTTTGAAAAACCATATCAAGCCATTTAAAATAGTGTTTTAAGTTTATTAATATCATTAGAAACATGTTTTAGCATGTTTAAACCAATTACATTAATTAACTACACGCTTATGCTTAAAAACCTAAAATGGCATAACCTTCACCATTGAAGGATCTCCATTCAAACCCAATCCAATTATCATTTCAATCTTATTTCCACCACTTATATCATTAAATAACATGATTTAAGCATTAAAATCAAACAATTAATCATTCTTTAAAAATTCACTTTTCCAAAACCCTAAATCAATACTACCCTCTTCAAACTCTAACCAAACACAATCAAATCCAATATTTGACTTTAAAATACTTGTTTATGCATCAAAACAACTCATTTGGAGTCAATTTGCACAATTAACAATCATGATTTCAAAAACTCAAATGTTCCATAACCCTAAATTCTCTCTCTTCACCAATCTTACCCAAACTCAACCATTTCTTTAATCCAACCTTAAAATCATTATTTACTCATCAAAAGAACATCTTCCATACTGTGAGCGGGGATTTTTGCCCCCACTCCCGGTGGAATGCTTCTTGCGACTTCGGCATTGTTTAGGCTCGGGGCCTTAGAGAACACGGACCTAAGTCCGGAGAAAATGGAGTCGCCACCCGGACGGGTCGGGAAAAAGAAAGGGGCGGATGACTCGATTCCTAAGGAATCCCCAACCCCTTAATGGGTTTGGAAAGTTAGTTACGTGTGGGGAAGGTGAGAAATGGCCCAGCACCCCCACAACGCCCGGTTCATTGGAACTGGCCTCCTTTACAGGTCTTAATATTATAAAATTCTTAAATATAATAACATTATCCATATTACACACAATAATTGAAAGAAAGCATCATTATATTAAAATCAAAGCAATGTCCAAACAAAACAAATAAATGGACACCCATCCAAGGATGGAAACATGTCCTTTCATCACATGCCCAAATAGGACACCCACCGAAAGGTAGAAACATGTCCTTTACATTGGTTCTAAAATAGAAAAACAAATTAAATTACATGATATTTAACTAATGAGGTACCCACCAAGTGGAAACATAGCTCTTACAACTTTTGGATATCTAATTCAATTGATAAAAGTAAATAATCATTCATAATAAATAAATCATTCATCAAAGCTATTAATCAAAAATATAAAATAAACATCCATCCATGATAAATTAAATAAATCAAGTATTGAAATTAAATAAATTAAAGCATAAGAAATAAATCAAAGCATAATCAAGTATGGAATTGAATAAAGCAAATAAAAGTCCAATAATGACTACTGTGACTTTTTATGGAATTAAAATAAATCAGGGTTTTATGTTTTAAAGGGTTGGTAAGACTCTTTGATTAACAAAATTAAGGTTTGAATGATGATATCATGAAACTAGGGTTTTAAACACTTTAAAATACTTTAATTTGTGATTTTTGGTTATTGGGTTCCTAAGCTACTGTGTAAAATTTAGGTTTTTATGTTTTTATGTTTTTTAATGTTTTAAAAGGATTAGGGTTCATAAAAATTAGGGTTTAAGGTTTTAAAAGTGTTAGTGTTCATTATTTTGAATTTTGGAAGTTGAATTTGGATTTGATATTTTGGAAGTAGGGTCACGGGTGGTGAATAATTTTTAGGAATTTGGAAGACAATTTAATATTTTATGGAATTTTATGAATTTAAACAAGTGAATTAAATTTTTTATAACTAGAAAAGATGTTTTAGAAGACTTTTTGAAGGAAAAAGTACCAAGTTTAAAGTTTTGAAAGAAACAGAATTTGATTTTGTTTTTGTTGAAGAATATGTTCAATTAGAGTTTTAAGGTTTTTAAGAAGAAAAAACAACAAATTTAAGCCTTTTGGATGATAAACCAACGAAATAAGGTCTTTTTTTTGCTTTAGAAAAACTAAATTAAAGTTCAAAGGTTTTTAATTTTGATTTCATAAATTTGCTACTGTGTAAAAAAAACAATTAAAGAAAATTAATTAATACATACCTTCTTTTGATGATTTCTCCAAAAACAATTGTTCTTGGATGAACTAGTTCCAAAGATAAGCCTTTTTTTTGCCTTTGATTCCTCTAAATCGTGCTGCTGCTGTTCCAGAAAAAGTTGAATTGAATTTCTTCTTTTCCTTCCTTGATTTGGTTTCAAAATTTCCAAACTACTCTTGGATTTTTGCCTCCCCTTTTTTAATTGTCTTTGGTCCTTATTTTATAGTTGTTTGAGGTTGTTTATTCCTAATTAGTTAAGGTAAGTAATATTAATAAAAAAAGAAACCAAAACCTAATTAGATTTGGTTTCAAAAAATTTGCGTCGGAAAATTTGCGCTGCGAAAAATGAAGAGGTGTCCGAGATCGATAAACTATTTGAGCTAGATGAAGAAGTCCTGTACAAGTTCAAGATGCCATCCTTTGCTAGATACAATGGTACTGGAAATCCTCACTCCATATGAAGCAATATATCACTGCTATGCAGTCTGCCCGAGCTACTAAGACTCAAACTCTAAGGTACTTCATGCTCTCATTGGACGCTGTTGTCCAAAATTGGTTCAGTACCTTAGATGATGGAATGCAAAAGAATTGGGATTTGCTATACAAGGCCTTCATCCAGCAATATGGGTATAATGTCGAGTTGGAAGTTACCTTAATGGAAGTGGAGTCCATTAGGCAAAGGCCGAATGAGAATTTTGTAGGTTATGTCAAGAGATGGAGAAACAAGGGCTCTTTACTCAAGAAGAGGCCTGATGAATCCGATCAAATAAGGATGATTGTGAGAGGGGTGTTGCCTAATCTTCGTGAGAGGATGTCTTATACACTCATCCGTGATTTTAAAGACCTTCTCTAAGCTGGTTTGCAAATTAAAGAATGGGAAAGGGAGAAGAACCGTTTTGCAATAAAAAGGAATGAGAAAGGGAGCTATCAATTTGGTAGCCAAAGCATGCAAAAGGCAGTTGGAGTTAATGTTACTAACCAAGGAACAAGGAGACAATTTTCAAAATTAGGGAAGCTGATGTCTTGGGTTCTCAATAAGCTTTAAAGAAAGGGATTGCTACAACCCTTGAAAAAATCTTTGTCAAGGCTCCAGATATGGGACCACTCCAAGGAAAGCCTGAGCCGATCATGTTCATGGGTAAGTTAATCCCAGGTTTCGAAATTTTTGCAAATGTTGCCAAGCTAGTGGAGCAAGTAAAGAAAGAACTCACCCTACCAACCAGCAAAGAATCCAATCCAAAAGAGAAGAATGAAGCTGTCCTAAAAGCTGAGAAGACTCCGGAAGAGATTGATGCCCTGGTTGAAGAAAAGTTTGAAGACATCCAGCTTTATGATTCTGAGAACAATGATCTTGATTTTGATTTTAATTTGTCTACTTTGTATGAGGATGATGATGTTTTCTTTTTCAAAATTAATGAAATAAAGTCTGATTTTGCTTACTTGTGTGATGTTTCTCATGATGGTTGCATACATTCAAATAGCAGTTACATGAGCATCTTTAATATTAATTCTGTTAGCATACAATCATTAAAAATAGGGAACAACCAAAAATCCTAAAAGCATTAGCATAGCATCCGACTTTACTCCTGATGAGAGAGAGATTTGAAAAAATATTCAAAAAATATGAAGAAGTGTTTGCTTGGTCTTATGAAGATATGCCGGGGATAGATCGAGACATAGCCGAGCATCATATTCCAACTCACACTCACATAAAACCTGTCAAACAAAAGCTTAGGTGATTAAGACCTGAGTGGGCTGAATTGGTTAAAGAAGAGGTCACTAAGCAAATACAAGTAAAGTTCCTTGAAGTGATAGAATACACAGATTGGTTAGCCAACATAGTACCTGTGCCAAAGAAAGATGGAAGAATAAGGGTCTGTGTGGACTATAGAGATTTGAACAAGGCTTCCCCTAAGGATGATTTTCCTTTACCTCATATAGATGTTCTCATTGATAGTGCAGCCTCTAGCGTGCTACACTCATTTGTAGATGGATTTTCTGGATACAATCAGGTATTAATGGCTCAAGAGGATAAAACCAAAACTGTTTTTATTACTGCATGGGGTATATTTTATTATAGGGTGATGTCGTTCGGTTTAAAGAATGCTGGAGCCACCTACCAAAGGATGGCCACATACTATTTCATGACATGATGCACAAAGAAGTTGAAGTATATGTTGATGATATGATGGTTAAATCGGATATAAGGGAACAACATTTCCAAAACTTAGAATTATTCTTCGATAGAGCTTTGAAATATAAGCTAAGATTGAACCCGAAGAAGTGTGTGTTTGATGTTACCTCAGATAAATTATTGGGACATGTGATTGGTTCGAATGGCATTGAGATTAATCCTGACAAAGTCAAAGCAATCAGGGATATGCCAGCCCCAAAGACGGAGAGAGAAGTTTGGGGATTCATTGGTAAACTGCAGTACATTAGCAGATTTATAGCAAAGCTCACAACAATCTGTGAGACTATCTTCAAATTGCTTAGAAAGAATCAGCCGGTCATATGGAATGAAGAGTGTCAAAAGACCTTTAAGCGAATAAAAGAGTATTTGTTGAATCCACCTGTTTTAAAACCACCTAAACCCGACAAACCTCTATTACTATACTTAGCAGTAGAAGAAGAGTCGATAGGAGCCATGCTAGCCCAAGCATATGAGTCAGGGATTGAGCATGCAGTTTACTATTTGAGTAGAAAGCTCCTACCTTATGAAATTAAGTATAGTATCATTGAAAAGACCTGTATAGCCATGGTTTGGTCTTCTAAGAAGTTGCGGCATTAATTTCAATCGTATAGTGTGCAAGCAATTTCCAGGCTAGATCCAATAAAGTACTTAAGGGAGACACCCTCTTTGATTGGAAAATATGGTCGATGGTTGATAATATTAGAAGAATTTGAGATTGAGTATGTAACCAGGAAAATAATCAAAGGTAGAGCGGTGGCAGAATTTCTGGCCCAACAACCATTACCAGAAAGCGAAGAGGTAATCTTGGAATTTTCGAATGAACATTTGGAAGCAATTGAAGTACAAGGGTGGAAAATGTATTTTGATGGAGCAATAAACAGGAAATGAGTAGATTTGGGAGTTATACTAGAATCGCCCGAAGGGGAACTCATCCCTTTAGCCAAAAAATTGAAATTTAGGGCAACCAATAATATGGTGGGGTACGAAGCTTGTATTTTCAGTTTGGAAACCCTAATGATTATGAAGGTGGATAAGGTGGAAGTTTTTGGTGATTCATTGCTAGTTGTATCCCAAGTAAATGGAGAATGGGAGTTGAAAGAAGAAAAATTAAAACCATACCACCATTGCCTGACCATGATGAAGAAGAACTTTAAGGAGTGTAGGTTTATACAACTGTCAAGAGAAGAAAATCAAATGGCTGATGCCCTAGCCACATTGGCTTCGGTATGGGAAAACCCTGTTGGCCTATTCCTTAAGCCTCTAGTCTTGACCAGTACATTAACTCCTTGCTATGAATATGAAACAATCATAGAAATTGATATGAACCATGATGCGTGGTATGATACTATAAGGCGATTTTTGAAAGAAAGAGAATACCCGCCGGGGGCAACAAAGAAAGAGAGAAGAGCCATAAGGCGGTGGTCATTGCAATGCATCACGTTCCATGGAGAGTTATATCGAAGATGGCCTGATGGGGTGCATTTGAGATGTTTAAGAAAGCCTGAAGTGGAGCACATCATGTCAGAGATACATACGAGAAGTTGCGGTCCGTACATGAATGGTTTGGCCCTAGTTAAGAAGATTATTCGACAAGGTTACTACTGGTTGACCATGGAGAGACATTGTATTGAGTTCGTTAAGAAGTGCCAACAATGTTAGATGTATGATAACTTGAATCACATGCCTCCTAAAGAATTGCATTCAATATCTTCACCCCGGCCATTTGCCACCTGGGGTATCGACATTATAGGAGAGATACATCCGACAGCTTCAAATGGTCACCGATTCATTGTGGTAGCAGTAGATTATTTTTCAAAATGGGTCGAAGTCGAATCCTTCAATAAACTGGGTGCAAGTCAAATGGCTAGGTTTATTGAAAAGAACCTCATTTACAAATACGGGGTCCCGCACAGTGTGATATCAGACAATGGGGTACAGTTTCAAGGAGCAGTTAAGGATTTATTCTCGAAGTACCAAATCCATCATCATAGATCCTCTCCTTATAGACCAAAGGCTAATGGTGCCGTGGAAGCAACAAACAAGACAATTAAGCAAATTCTATCCAAGATGACCAAGACTTACAGGGATTGGTCAGAGATGCTTCCCTTTTCTTTATAGGGATATAGGACAAGTGTGCGAACACCTACTGGAATGACACCGTTCTCTTTGGTTTGTGGGATGGAAGCAGTATTGCCAATTGAAATTGAGATCAAGTCATTAAGAGTAGTCTTGGAAGCTGAATTGCCTAAAATGGAATGGGTAGCGAGTAGATACATACAATTAGCTCTACTAGAAGAGAGAAGGTTAAAAGCACTATATCATCACCAACTGTATCAAAAGAAGATAGCTTAGGCCTACAATAGAAGGGTTATGATAAGAAAATTTAGAGTTGGGGATTTGGTGTTGAAGCAGTGTAAGCCTAATGTATCTGATCCAAGAGGGAAGTTCAGACCTAGCTGGGAAGGGCCATATGTCATGAAACAAGTCATGAACAAAGGTGCGGTAAAGTTGTAAGACATGGATGGAATGAATTTAGTGAGCCAGTAAAAATTGACAAGTTAAAGGAGTTTTATGTATGAAATAAAAAAATATAAAAAAAGAAAGAGCTCGCTAAGTTGAAAACCCAAAAGGGCTACCTAGGCAAAAGATAGAGCAGTATGCTAGTCTTGAAAACCCAAAAGGGCGGGCTACGCAACAATTAGGGCTAAATGAGAGAAAATCATCAATTAGAAAACCCGAAAGGGCTAATTGGCAACAGGAGTGATCTTATGTATGCTGGCTTTATGTTTGGTTGTTTCCTATTTTAATAATACAGAATTAATGTTAAAATTGTTCTATATGCACTGTTATAAGTATTTGACCAGATATGGATGAAATAAATAAACACAATAGTAAAAGGTGATGATGAATTATAAATGGAAAAGAAGCATCTTTTATTACTTTAATTATTTTTTCATCGTAACAATACACTTTCTGAATTGACAAATGTAAAATCTATGGCAGTCAATAAGTGTAACATGTAGGCCAGCTTTGCCTCAGCCGATCCAAGTAGGCTTCAGTCAAACAAGGCATGTCTAAGTCGGGGGTAAAAGTTAGAATCATGAGGCTCAGCTCCGTACTGACGGCCAAGTCGGTGAGGATCATAGCATGTACCTTGACGAAGAGCAGCAAGGGGAACATACATTAGGTATGCTCGCATGGTGATACGAGAAATCTTCCACCAAGGTACCAACCAATGGATATTGACTTCAGAGCGTGAGTGGATTCAGTCAACCCAGTCAACATATGAAGAAGCAGGATGGAGTAGCTTCCTAGCAGAATGATGACGTGGCAGGTATCTGGCAAAATCCATGGATGGAGTATCAAACAAACAAAGACGCTCCCGGAGCCAAATATGTGAAGAAAGAGTTAAAAAAAAGAGAGAGAAAAAGAAAAAGGTCCGCTAAGTTGAAAGCCAGCGAGGGCAGTTTAGGCAAAAATTATGATAGCTCGCTAGTTCCGAAAATCCACATGGCCGGACTAGGAAAAAATTAGAGCAATAAAGGAAAGAAGAAAAAAGAAAACGTAAATTGAAAACCTGAAAGGGCAGTTTAGGTAATTACCTGAAGTAGCAATGGACTCCCAGCCAGTCTCTTTGACAATCCTGATTTAAATCGGTCTAATCCAACTAAGGTCTCGGCTAAGATCATAGGTACCGGTGACAAGCCTCCTTCCATTTGGTCCATAATATCCAATACCCGTGGATCAATATCGCCACTGGAAGAAACAAGCAAGAATTGGTCGAGCAAGCAAAGACAGAGCATGCTTCCCCATACCTTAGTAGGGGCCAAATGAGAGAGACAAAAGTCAATCAAAGGAGCAAGTAGAATTTTTTTACCTCTCATCAACCGAAGAACTTCGGGTTTTGGAATTTGAAATAACATCTGCATCTTCTCTTGAATCTTGGAAATCAATGTGGGTAATGCCATTTGTTGATTATTTGGATATCTAAGGATGTTCTCAAATTCTTCAATCAAGGGACATATTTCAAAGCAATTAATTTTAAATACCCTAGAATCCGTATTCCAAAAGGAAGCCACGGCATGTAAGAAGGAGTGGTCCAATTTAACATTTTGGAAAAATTTTAAAACATCAAGTTTTGACCATGAAAATTGCTTCCATTGAGTGGCATCCATATTCTTAAATAGAATTTTTATTCTCTTTAAATGATGTTCGGTCATGGTGAATGAATAAAGAAAAAATTAAAATTGTTAAAGAGAGTCTTCACGTTGAAAGAGAAAGAATTTTGGTTTTTGTTTTGAAATATGGCATGGAGGGTGATTTATATAGAAGAAACAAACTTTTTCCAAAAGTGAAATGGAAAAGGTGATGGGAAAGAATAAGACCATATAGCATAAGGAAAGAAATTAGCAATGAATTCCCTTTACCACGTTGGATTTGGTTTAGCAAATGAGGTGGATGTAAATTGTGAAATTATGATATACTGAAAAAAAAGTGGTGCAGTAACAAAAAAAAAAAAAGTGGTGCACAAAGAAAAGTTACAGTAAAGAGGAAAGTTGTATTTTTTCATTTTTGTATAATATTTTACAATTGCTACAATATTTAAATATCACTAAGAGGGTGGTGGTAAGTCATCAAATAAAGCCTTGAAAAAATCGTCACCTGTTGGAGGAGGGGGCAAATCACTCGTCCCGGGTTCGCCCGAAGCGGGAGCACCAAAACCTAACAAATTACTCATCCCGGGATCACCCAAAGTAGGAGTACCAAAATCCCTATTACCTTGAGGTTCCGATCCATCATGGTCCTCATCAGAAGCAGACGAAAGGATCTCATGCTCATCAGTCTAGGGGCCTCTTGATGAAGAAGCGTCGGGATCCCTCATCTCTTGAAATTGGAAGTCTCGAAAATGTTGTTCGGATTGATGATATAGACTTTCAAAATGAGAAGCCTGCTGACGACTTGCAGCCAACTATTCTTGAAGTTTCCTATTTTGTTCTTCGAGCATCCGCTGTGAGCCTAGAAGAAAAATGTAAGAGCATACATAATCATTCATACATATAGCATAAACTACTATGAAATAAGAAACATAACAGGTAGTTCATATCAATGCCCTGCGGATGAGATGGCATATCCGGCAGGCTAGAATGAGCAAACGAAGGGGCAGTAAAAGAAGATCCAGCCTCATGATCAAATGAGCCAACAGCCTGCAACAATCATTAAAAAAAAAAGAAGAAGCAGTTGCAAGGGAAATATTGTAACACCTCCATACCCCATATACGCACACCGCATACACCCACACAACACGCGATATACGTATGCTGGATAAAGGGGTGCCACGGTTCATTTTAAACAAACCAAACTTTAAGCTTTAACATATAAGCATCATAAGTCAGTCCGAATAAACTTAAAACATTTAACCTATATTATAAATAGTAATAGAGAAAATATTTCTTCGTTAAAATACATATATATATATATAACATTAGTACCTAAAAGCTTATCTAAAATAGTCTATTCAAAATATTTGTTAATTAAGCAGCGAAAAATACGTACGTTTACATCAAAATCAATAAGTACAAAAATATGAAGTTTATACTTGCTGGTAGTTTGTCTCTGATCTTGATGTCCACAACTCAACACTGCTCTAACAAACTCAAGTCTAGACTCGACTTGGTCTAGAAGAGCTCTTCGGCACAACCGGATCTACCCTGTCACCTGCGCGATGAACCACAATCGCGCTAAGCAGGAAGCTTAGTGGTACAAACTTTGATTCAATAAAGATCAATGCGATGCTCATGCATAATATATATATATATATATATGAATATATCAACTCATAGCATTATATCTCAACATATTAATCACTTGCATCACATTTCATAATTCACATTAAAGCAAGGACAAGCATGGGCCCAAAAAGAATCTAATATGCTATTCAAAGTTCAGAGTTACTGCATTGGTCCATAATGATACCATGTGTCTAGCCCCGTAGGCAATATATATCCATGAATTATAATAGACCCAGTCTCTTGGACCTCAACCCGGCTAGACCCTAGGGCCCCAGTCTCTTGGTCCTCAACCCGGCTAGACTGTTACTGTTTTTGAGGCTTACGACCCTGTCTTTTCACCTCAAAAACATCATATTTCACATTTTTCAGCTGGGCTCGGCTTACGACCCGGTCTTTTCACCTACCCAGCGATTCATAGGAATGCCGCCAAACCCAGAACTCTAAAAATTGAATAACATACTAGGCACGCAATTAATTCATTTATCTCATTATCAATCTCTTTCACAATTCATTTCTCATAATCAAACTAGGCTCATTGCCTTAATATATTATCTTTTCTCAATTTTTCTCATGCTTCTATTTCATCTCAATATCGATTCGTTACATTATGTTTTCACATCTCATATCACCTATTTCCACATTTCTTTTCATATACAATACTTTACTCAATTGCATTGATACATCAATAAAGTTCACATTATGCATATCACAACATATAACTCATTCATCAACAATGTATCCAGTAACTTAACACATTTTTAACTAAATGTGTTAAGTCCCAATGTCATATAAATGTATGCAATCATTCAAAGTTTGTACTTACCTCTAAGAGCAACAACACCTCTCTATCAACTCCTCTTCCAAGATAACTGTCAACACTTGAATAAAGGTAGCTCAACTCTCTTCAAAACCTAATCCAAAGGTGATCATACATACTCACTTAGAGATACACAAGAAGAAAATAAGAAAGAGAACTATCTAGGGCAAACTCTACACTTGACACGCTCAACAACACGAGCGTGTCCCTGACCGTGCCCTAAACTCACAACACAGAAGCTTTGACATGCTCAGTGACATGGACGTGTCACTGCACGTGTCAATCCTCCAACAACACAGTAGCTATGACACGCTCAGTGACATGGGCATGTCACTGGACGTGTCAATGCTACAATAACACATAAGCTATGACACGCTCAGTGACATGGGCATGTCACTGCTCGTGTCACCAGAAAATAGAGCAAACGACATGCCCAAAGACATGGCCGTGCTCCTATGCGTGTCAGGCCAAAAACCCTGAAATCGACACTAACAAAACCACAACCAATAATCATCTTCCAATAACCAAATCAAAACCTTCAACAACTCAACAATACTTGAGTAAACCTTAAAACAACTCAATTACAAACATCAAACACAAACACCACCATATTCACAACTCAAAAATAACACAATCCACAAACTTGCCTCTTTCACCAAACTCATCCCTTTTCTCTCTTCAATCCAACCCCAAAATCAAAGTTAACAAAACAACACAACCCTCAAAAATACCAAAACAACCATCCAACAAACCCAAGAACACAAACTCAAGAGAAAACCAAGAAACAAGTTGGAAACTTACAAAAAGTGAAGAAAATCCTTAAAACTCCAACTTGATCTCTTGAAAACCTTCAATCTTTTGAGCTTGGAAGCAACAAAACCTCTTTTCATTTGGTTGCAAGGGTGGCCGACAAAAGAGAAGAAAAGAAGAAGATGAAGATGGACGAGGAAGAAGAAAGAAAGAAGGAAAGAAGAAAAGAAAGAAAGTCAACACTCTTCAACTACTCCCTCGTCAAAACACTCTCCACCAAGCATTAATTAAATATTCACCCACTAAATCTTCAAAGCAAAAACTATAGCTGCTAACTCCAAATCATGCGTCGGGTAATTCAACTCATGCGGCTTCAACTACCGAGAAGCATAAGCTATGACTCTACCCTCTTGCATCAAAACACATCCTAAACAATTATGTGAAGCATCACTGTATATCACATATGGTTTACCTTCTACAGGCTGGGTAAGAACAGGAGCTTGAGTCAACATCTCTTTCAACTATTCAAAGCTTGCTTGACACTGATCTGTCCACACAAATCTAACTCCCTTCCGATGTAATCTGGTGAGTGGAGTAGCTATCAAAGAAAAACCCTTCACAAACCGTTGATAATAGCCTGCCAAACCCAGAAAACTTCTAACTTCAGTCACTAACTTCAGTGGACTCTAATTCAAAATAGCCTCAACTTTACTCGGATCAACTCTTATACCATATGCTGAAACTATATGACCAAGAAAAGTCACTTGATCAAGACAAAACTCACACTTCGACAGCTTAGCATACAATTGCTTCTCTCTCAAAGTCTGCAATACGATCTGCAAATGTCTATCATGATCCTCCTCATTACGCGAATACACCAAAATATCATCGATAAAGACCACCACAAACTGATCAAAAAATGGTCGGAATACCCTGTTCATCAAATCCATAAAAGTTGCTGGTGCATTCATCAATCCAAAAGGCATCACCAAAAACTCATAATGCCCATACCTTGTGCGGAAAGCTGTCTTAGGAACATCTTCCTCTCTGATTCTCAACTGATGGTACCCTGATCTCAGATCAATCTTGGAGAAAACTGCTGCTCCTTTCAATTGATCAAAGAGATCATCTATCCTAGGCAAATGATACTTATTCTTCATGGTCACCTTATTCAACTGCCTATAATCAATGAACAATCTCAAAGTACCATCCTTCTTCTTCAAAAATAAAACGGGAGCTCCCCACGGAGACACACTAGGGCGAACAAACCCTTTATCCAACAACTCCTGCAACTGCACCTTCAACTCTCTCAACTCAACAGGTGCCATTCGATAAGGAGTAATAGAGATGGGAGTGGTATCAGGCAACAAATCGATACTAAACTCAACCTCTCTCTCAGGGGGTATCCCTGACAACTCCTCAGGAAACACATTTGGGAATTCAGCAACTGTGGGTATACTATCAAGTTGAGAAACCACTACTCTAGTATCTACAACATGAGCAAGATAAGCCTCACATCCCTTCCGAATCAACCTCTTAGCTGCAACAACTGATACAAACCTGGATGCAAGTTGTCTCTGCTCACTAGATACCATAACACTTCTACCATCACTGGTTCTTAGGGTAACATACTTCTTCTGACAATCTACTACACCTCCATGCTTAGACAACCAATCCATGCCTAAGATCAAATCATACTCCTTAAAAGGCATTTCAATCAAATCGCCAAGAAACTCCTCATCCTGAACAACAACGGGACTATCTCGGTGCACCTTACTCACCACAACACTATGCCCTAAAGGATTTGTCACCAAGACACCAAATCCTAGGGACTCAGAATGCAATTCAGACACAGGCAAGATGGATGCACTTATATATGAATGAGCAGATCCAGGATCAATCAAAGCAAGAACTGAAATACAAAATAAAGAGAATATACCCGCAATGACAGCTGAAGCATCCGGCTGCCACTGCATCACATACACTTGCTGAGAAGGCCCAGCCTAATCTGGCCTACTACCTCCGGATATAGAGCCTCCTCTCTGACTGAACCCAGGTCTACCACCTCTACTGAAACCTCTGCTACTACGACCTCCTCTCACACTAGGTTGAGAAACTGCAGAATCTGCCTGCCTATCCTCCTATAGCTCGGGACAATCTATGATGAAATGGTCTGGCGACCCGCATCTGAAACATACTTCCAAAGTACCCCTCCACCTGCATTCACCTCTGTGTGCTCTACCACAATGAACACAAATAGGTGGAACAGACCTCTAAGCCACTGGGGTCGGTACACTAGCCACAAAAACTGTAGGTCTCAATCTCTGCCTCTGATGTGGTACTGACCTAACAGGCTACCTCTAGCCCCTACTGAACCTTTGAAACTAACCTCCTCGGCCTCTCTTTGTAGATGAAGACCCTACCTCAAACTGGGGTCTCCTAACTCGGGTCTCCTCTTCAGTAGCAGCTGCTGCAATACCCTGTGCTCTCTCAACACTCTGGGCCGCTGCAACTAGCTGGGAAAGATCCTAATACCGGGAACCAGCAACAATACACATAATAGAGGGCCTCAACCCCTCCTCAAATCTCCACCAATTTATCTAATCTGAAATAATCCCCCTAGCATAAAGACTCAACCGGATGAACTCTACCTCATACTCTAACACAGTCCGGTTATCTTGTCTCAAATTCAGAAAGTCAATCTTCTTAGCATCCTTATACTCCCTCGGAGTATACCATGTCACTGCATGTGTCAATCCTCCAACAACACAGTAGCTATGACACGCTTAGTAAAATGGGCGTGTGACTGGACGTGTCAATGCTACAACAACACAGAAGCTGTGACACGCTCAGTGACATGGGTGTGTCACTGCTCATGTCACCAACCCAGAAAATAGAACCAACGACACGCCCAAAGACATTGTCGTGCTCCTGGGCGTGTCAGGCCAAAAACCCTGAAATCGACAGCAACAAAGCCACAACCAACAATCATCTTCCAATAACCAAATTAACAACACACAAACTCAATCAAAACCTTCAACAACTCAAAAATACTTGAGTAAACCTTAAAACAACTCAATTACAAACATCAAACACAAACACCGCCATATTCACAACTCAAAAATCATATAATCCACACACTTGCCTCTTTCACCAAACTCATCCCTTTTATCTCTTCAATCCAACCCCAAAATCAAAGTTAACAAAACAACACAACACTCAAAAATACCAAAATAACCATCCAACAAACCCAAGAACACAAACTCAAGAGAAAACCAAGAAACAAGTTGGAAACTTACCAAAAGTGAAGAAAATCCTTAAAACTCCAACTTGATCTCTTGAAAACCTTCAATCTTTTGAGCTTGGAAGCAACAAAACCTCTTTTCCTTTGGTTGCAAGGGTGGCCGGCCAAAGAGAAGAAAAGAAGAAGATGAAGATGGAAAGGAAGAAGAAAGAAAGAAGGAAAGAAGAAAAGAAAGAAAGTCAACACTCTTCTACTACTCCCTCCTCAAAACACTCTCCACCAATCATTTAAACAATTAAATATTCACCCTCTAACATCATCTTCCACTAACATAAATAAATCCATATAATTAATCAAAATATCTCTTTTGACTTATAAGACCCATTGATTTATATATATTATTTTTATCTCCATATACATAACATATACACTTCTTCTTCCTCTTATCTTTTCACTTAATCAAATGTACACTTTAAATTGTTTAATCCAATGCAACAATTAACACTCCAAAATTTTAGGGTATAGTTTGGGATATTACAAATATGGTAAGAGTTTTACCTGAGAAGTACTAGCCCCAAGATGTGGAACAAACTCTCTTGCATCTCCGTGACGTTCTTCTTCATCTCTACCCTCATTTTTGTCGGAAATCTCCCGCACACCAACAGGAGATACATTAAAGTTCAAGAGTCTTCTTTGTATAAAATAGGCATAGAATGGATGCGGTAAATGGAGAAATGACTCGGCACCATAACCATACCAGGCCAGCTACCGGCATTAACATAATATTTAAAGTATATTCTGGGATTTGCATCAGAACCCTCCGCTGCTCTGGACCGAGAAACCATTCATAAACTCTCTCCCCGAGGAACCAACCACTAGACACTGGGCCAGCAATAACTCGGCGAGAATGTTGGAAAGACAGTGCAGCCCTCATCAAAGGAGACCAGTTTGCTTGCTCTTCTGGGCTCCACCAGGCCAAATTCACCTGCAAAATAACATAAGGTAAGTAAGCTTTCACATAAAATTTAAAGCATACTAATGTTATTTTACCTGGTCCCAGGTTAAGCAGCTCAACACATAACGGTGAGTATGCACATGATGAGTGCCAGGAACGTCCACACAATTGAACAACTAGAAATTTAATCTCGGATACCTGACTCTCTCTCGGGAAATACCGGGTACCCTCACGATGTTATGTTCATATGCCCATACCTACAAAAATAATAGTAAAGATCAAATTCACGCAAGAAAAGAGTGGAAATAACATTGGTGAAGGAAAAGAATACCTCGACAATTGCCATCAAGCAGACAAAAGACTTCTTATTCCGGCAAATCTTATCAAGACCATGGTAAAGACACACGAGACAAGCTTTACCCCAGCAAGAAGATGGTACCATTCTGAGGTAAGAAAGGGCACTCAACACTGACAAGTGGATGGAGGATTCAGTGCTTCCTAAGATGGTCGATCCGAGTAGATATAACAAAAATCCTCGAGCATACTGTTCGGCCGTGTCTCTGCCAACCCGTCCGTCGTAGTTCATCCAATAACTACGAATTGGCTCGATTTTTATCTTAAAAGGCCCTTTATATGATGGTTCCATACCAATTAATTCCTGAATTTCTTCAAATATTAAAATATCATTGGTCAGAGGAACAGGAACACCATCATATCGAAGGCCGATTATTGCAGTAAAATCGACCGGACCAATTGTCATCTCCCTAATGGGCAAGTGAAAAGTGTGGGTTGTATCCAACCATCGCTCTGCAAGCGCCTGGACAACTCTCCGGTCTATCTGATATTCCTCGGATGGAAATTGTAAGATGAACTGCTCAAAGCCGCAATATCGGATAATCCGCCTTGCCCGAGAAGGCACTACATCGTGCCATTGTCGGGCTTTGTAAGCCCGAACAATGCAACAATCATGCTAACACAGACCTAGGTAAGTTAATACCAGGTACATATTATTCTATCTACTTAAATTAATTTATTTTTCACAATAAAAATAAATAAGTAAAAATCAACAAATAAATATAACAAAAAAAATATAACAAAAAAAATTATGTACTAAAAAAACAACGAAAAAATCAAGAGAAATAAAAAAAGAAAAAATAATTACCGCGCTCTTTTCATTGGAACTGTGGTGAAGCGGCATCCCGGCTAGTATATCTAAATTTCCATCTTCATGATGCCAAATAAACTCCAATAACTCGGCATTATAATGAGTCCCTGACCTCGAAGCATGCATTGTTTTTGAAAAATGTGTGCTAAAATTGAAAGAAATTTGAGAGAATTATGAAATTGAAATCGTGCTGTGAAATGAAATGAATGAATGGTGGGTTTTTATAGAGAAACGACAAGTAAAAAAAATAAAATTCAAAACTGTTTATCAATAGTAAATTTCACTATTCATAAATAGTATTACTATTGATGAATAGTACATTTCACTATTCACAAATAGTATTACTATTGATAAATAGTAAATATTACTATTTATGAATAGTATTCCTATTGATGAATAGTAAAATTACTATATTTTCAATAGTAAATACTATTTACTACTATTTTCAATAGTAAATACTATTTATTACTATTTATGAATAGTGAATTTACTATTTATAAATAGTAAATAGTGCATGAACAGCGACTACATAGTAAATTAACAGTATATTCAATTATTCACTTTAATCATTCAAATAATTGCGGGTATATAAATATTTTTACACCAAGGGGGAAATAAGAAGACATATGCATAAAAACTAGCCAAACATTTTCAAATAAAAAATTATTAGCTTTGGTCCAGAACCCAAATTTTCCTTAGGTCCAGAACCTAGAATCTCATCTAAGTCCAGAACTTAGCTTGGGTTCAGAACCCAAATTACCCTTAGGTCCATAACCTAAAATCTCTTTTAAGTCCAGAGTTTAGCTCGGGTCCAGAACTCAAATTTTCCTTAGGTCCAGAACCTAGAATATTTTCTAAGTCCAGAGCTTAGCTCGGGTCCAGAACCCAAATTTTTCTTAGGTCCAGAACCTAGAATTATTCTTAAGTCCAAGAACTTATCTCGGGTCTAGAATCCAAATTACCCTTAGGTCCAGAACCTAAAATCTCTTCTAAGTCCAGAACTTAGATCAGGTCCAAAACCCAAATTTTTCTTAGGTCCAGAATCTAGAATTATCCTTGAGTCCAGAACTCGAACCGGGTCCAGAACCCAAAACCTCAACAATCTCAAAAATTAAGTCTTATTGCTTTTCACTCTCTTTCACTAAAGTTTCAGATCATTCAAGCAGGGGGCAAACTGTAGACCCTTAATTTTTGACCCATTCCGGTCCAATATATTTTATTTAGTCCAAAATAATTTTTTTGTTGTCTAATATATTTTAATTGGTCCAAAATAATTTTTGTTATCTTAATTAAATAATTTTTGCTTTAGTATCTAATTTTTATTAATAAAAAATAAAAATAAACAAGTAAAAATCAAAAAATAAGTATAACAAAAAAACAAAAATATAACAAAACAAAAATACAAAACAAAAATTATGATGTACTGTAAAAAAAACAACGAAAAAATCAAGAGAAATAAAAAAGAGAAAATAATTACCGTGCACTTTTCATTGGAACTGCGGTGAAGCGGCATCCCGGCTAGTATATCTAAATTTTCATCTTCATGATGCCGATTAAACTCCAATAACTCGGCATTAGAATGAGTTCCTGACCTCGAAGCATACATTATTTTTGAAAAATGTGTGCTAAAATTGAAAGAAATTTGAGAGAATTATGAAAATAAAATCATGCTGTGAAATGAAATGAAGGAATTGTGGGTTTTTATAGAGAAATGGCAAGCAAAAAAATAAAATTCAAAATTGTTCATGAATAGTAATTTTCACTATTCATAAATAGTATTACTATTGATGAATAGTAAATTTCACTATTTAACATTACTATTTCCAATAGTAAATACTATTTACTACTATTTATAAATAGTAAATTTACTATTTATAAATAGTAAATAGTGCATAAACAGTGACTACATAGTAAATTAACAGTAAATTAAATTATTCACTTTAATCATTTAAATAATTGCGGGTTTATAAATATTTTTATATCTAGGAGGCAATAAGAAGACATCTGCATAAAAATTAGCCAAACTTTTTAAAATAAAAAATTATTAGCTCGGGTCCAGAACCTAAATTTTCCTTAGGTCCAGAACCTAGAATCTCTTCTAAGTCCAGAACTTAGCTTGGGTCTAAAACCCAAATTACCCTTAGGTCCAGAACCTAAAATCTGTTTTAAGTCCAGAACTTAGCTCGGATCCAGAACCTAAAATCTCTTTTAAGTCCAGAACTTAGCTCGTGTCCAGAACCCAAATTTTCCTTAGGTCCAAAACCTAGAATCTTTTCTAAGTCCATAGCTTAGCTCGGGTCCAGAATCTAAATTTTCCTTAGGTCCAGAACCTAGAATTATCCTCAAGTCTAAGAACTTAGCTCGGGTCCAGAACCCAAATTACCCTTAGGTTCAGAACCTAGAATCTCTTATAAGTCCAGAGCTTAGATCAGGTCCAGAACCCAAATTTTTCTTAGGTCCAGAACATAGAATTATCCTTGAGTCCAGAACTTGAACCGGGTCCAGAACCCAAAAACTCAACCATCTCAAAAATTAAGTCTTATTGCTTTTTACTCTCTTTCACTAAAGTTTCAAATCATTCAAGCAGTGGGCAAATTGTAAACCCTTAATTTTTGACCCAGTCCAGTCCAATATATTTTATTTAGTCCAAAATAATTTTTGTGTTGTCTAATATATTTTAATTGGTCCAAAATAATTTTTGTTATCTTAATTAAAAAATTTTTGCTTTAGTATCTAATTTTTATTAATAAAAAATAAAAATAAACAAATAAAAATCAAAAAATAAAAATAAAAATAAAAATCGGCAACAAAAAAATCGACGACAAAAAAATATTCACCGAAAATCAGCCCGGGACGATGGCCGTGGTCCATTTCTCCCGCAGGAGTTTCCTGCGGGCTAAATGGCTTTGCCATTTTGCTCGCAGGAAAATCCTACGAGCGAAATGGCCCACGCCATTTTGCCCGCAGGAAAATCCTGCTGGCAAAATTGCCAGCAGGCCGGTCCTCGCCCCCTGCCGCAGCCAACTGTGAAGGAAAACATTGAATCAAGCTGATTTTTTGAGAGAGCAGAAAAACAATTCAAGCAATTCAAAGGCAAAAAAAAGGCTTGTCTTTCACCTTGTTCATCCAAGAAGCAATTTTCGGTGAAACTTACAAAATAAGGTTTGAATTGTTAATTTCCTTTATTTTTTTTTCACAGTAGCTAAACATCTCATTCTTTCTTTTAATTCAAAAACTTTAGAACCTCAATTCACTTTTTCTAAGGCTTAAAAATCTTAAATCGTTGCTTTATTTTCCAAAAAGTTTGAAGATATTAATTTTATTTCATCAAAACCCTAAAACCAAGATCTGCATTCCAAATTATCAAAACCCAAAATTGTGTTCTGTTTCTTTCCAAAAGCCTTAAAAATATCTTTTTTTCTCTTTTAAACTTTAAATCGTTTGTTTAAATTCATAAAACTTCATGAAATTGTCAATTGTCTTTCCAAATCCTAAAAATAATCTCATTACCCGAAACCCTAATTCAAAAGTCTTAAAACCCTAATTCAATTCCAAAACTTAAAAACAATAAACGCTAATCCATTTAAAACCTTAAACCCTAATTTTTTCTAAACGCTAATCCTTTAAAACTTTAAAAACCATAAAAACACAAATATCTTAATTTCACACAGTAAGCTTGAAACCATAAATCAAAAGTATTTTAAAGTGTTCAAACCCTAGTTTCATGATTTTACATCACAAACCCTAGTTTGGTTAATCAAAGAGTTTTACCAACCTTTTAAAACATAAAATCTTTAATCCATTTTAATTCCCTTAAAATCACAGTAGCCTAAATTCCATAAATTCCAAAACCCTAAACACATGAAATAAAGAAACCTAAATGGAAAAAGTAGCTATAATTTAGATTTTTATTTGCCTTATTTAATTCTATATTTGATTATGCTTTAATTTATTTTATATGCTTTAATTTATTTAAGTTCAATGCTTGGTTTATTTAATTTATTATGGATGGATGTTTATTTTCTATTGATGTTTAATACCTTTGGTGAATGATTTGTTTATGATGAATGGTTATTTACTTTTATTTCCAAATGTTGTAAGGGGTATGTTTCCACTTGGTGGGTACCTCATTAATTAAATATCATGTAATTTAATTTGCTTTTCTATTTTAGAACCAATTTAAAGGACATGTTTCTACCTTTCGGTGGGTGTCCTATTTAGGCATGGGATGTAAGGGCATCCTCAGAAGGGTGTCCATTTATTTGTTTGCTTGGACATTGCTTTGATTTTAATACATTGATGCTTTCCTTTAATTATTGTGTGTAATATGGATAATGTTGTTATATTTAAGAATTTTATAATATTAAGACTTGTAAAGGAGGCCGGTTCCAATGAACCGGGCATTGTGGGGGTGCTGGGCCATTTCTCACCTTCCCCACACGTACTCAACTTTCTGAACCCATTAGGGGGTTGGGGATTCCTTATGAATCGAGTCATCCACCCCTTTCTTTTTTCCCGACCAATCTAGGTGGCGACTCCATTTTCTCTGGACTTAGGTCCGTATTCTCTAAGGTCCTGAGCCTAAACAGTGCCGAAGTCGCAAGAAACATTCCACTGGGAGTGGGGACAAAAATCCCTGCTCACAATTATACAACAGCAAAATCTCATTTCCTTAATAAGATTCATTCCCATTATACTATAACTAACATTTTTCTCTTATAATTATTTGAAACTAATATAACTTAGCTCCTTTCATATGCATATACATATCAGAATGTTGTATTAAGAACATTATCATAAAGCTTGCATATTCTTAATACAACTACACACATTGAATTTCAATAAATACTTGTAAACTTATTACATTTCGGATCAATTGAACTAACTATCACAATATGACCATCACAACCTTATTCTATTCTTACCAACCTTTAGTCTATTTTAAATTCATCAATCTGTTTTTAATTCATGACCTAATTCCATTAGGTCAAATTTATTCTCAAAATTTTAATTCTTTTCGAATTCATCATTACAAATAATATTCATTTCCCCTATTCTCGTTTACTTTACACATCATTTTCATCAACTTATTCATTTTATACCACTTTCAAACACATTCATTATAACTCTTACTCACATTTCATAATTCCTTTCATTTACCATTTTCTCACATTTCTTATAGTTACCCTATTTACACAAATCACTTTTCTTACACATCGTTTAAAGCTCATCATATTTTCACAATTCTCTTCTGTTTTCACACTTTCTATAATTATAAACAAATTTCTTGTATAAAATTATAAGATACAACTATGTAAACCATAAGTCTTGACCATGTTTCTTGAAGCATAACTATCATTCTCACCAAAACTATCCAACGGTCATGCCATAATAATGGTCACGCCTGTGGCTTAAAAATAAATGCTGCTCCTCTATCATTCTTCTTCAAACATTTCCAATCACAATGTTATGTTCGTATCGCAAAAATCACATATTCATTTTCTAATATTTTGCTACACAAAAAGTTAACACGTTTCAGCTCTATTTCAAAGCAATTTACTCTTGATCACTTGATCATCATTAGCCTAACTCATGTTTCAACAATATTATCATTAACATCTCTTACATATACACATTCGTTCATATGCTAATTTACACAATTTTCATTTATTACTCCATTTCTAATCTATCTCTTACAAAAATTTCCATTCATATATATATATATTTCCATTTCCATACTTTCTTCATTATACTTTCTTTTTCCTTACAATCTCTTATTTATACGCATATACTTTAAGCCTAAAATACTATACAATCATCAAGTTTAATTGTTAAAATAATAATTTCACCATCCAGCTCTATTCGGGTCCATTCTCAATCTCAATTCATCACATGACCTAACTCTACGTAGGTCAAGACCTAATCTCTCTTAGGTCTATTAATACATGCAATTTCATTCTCAATATCACCAGACACGTATTTGTATAAAGCAGTAAACACTCAATAACATTTTTTTTAATCATCCACATACACCTTCGTAAGTCATAATCACAATGTGACTTACTTTCCACATTTTCTTACATATCATATTTGTGCTCATATTGAAAAAAAATCTCATCACACAAATCATACAATTATACTCAATTCCTCTTTTACATACAACCTATGCAAAGTTAACATTTATCACCTTTCAGAGAACATTATCATTTCTCATTCTTTTGACATTACTTAGGTTATTCATCAATTCAACATATATATGAACTCTCACCACAATATAATTAACATCTTTCTTATTTAATCGCCCATCTTTTAAATAAGTTTCTTATTATATTTTTTTTTTCTAACACTTCATATAAATCATAGTCACATTTCCAATGTAACATCTCTCTCACATTTTTTTTTATACATTGATCACACCTTTCATATCCATTTTCATCATTTTCATTTCAATTAACTAAAGTAACTCATTTTTACTTGCTTAATCATTTTCCTTTATTTCATAACAAATTTTTATATTATCAACCACATTACACCTTAGTTAGTACTTTTATAAATAATATTACTCATTCAAAATTACTCCCATGCTTATTAAACATTAAACTATCAATATCTAAACAATCCTGATCGAAATTCCCTTACAACTCTAAATTTTCAACTTACTACTTTACTTAAACTTCATTCTATTAATCTCACTTTCAAGAGATAACTTTATAAATATTATTTTTATATTAATATAACATCAAAACACATCACTTTCACAATTATGGAAACCCATTTTAAAAATTCAAATTTCATATAATGCAACCAACAACATCAACATCACCAAATCTCATCCATGTCACATTCTCAATCTTAAGATCATAACATTTACTTTTAAACAACACTAATTCATTTCCTTGCACTAATTAACATCATTAATTA
Source organism: Garcia nutans (assembly GCA_947685225.1). Lineage (NCBI taxonomy): Eukaryota > Viridiplantae > Streptophyta > Magnoliopsida > Malpighiales > Euphorbiaceae > Garcia > Garcia nutans. Next base: position 37,530,341 of record CANTUV010000013.1, read on the forward strand.
GATATCCTACTTTTACATACTCAAACCCTAAATCATGTACCATTCATTTTTTTTTATGAACTCTTTGTACTAAATTATTAAAATGCCATATTCCTTCTTCATACTTCTACCCATATGCATATAAAGTTTCATAATTGTTCTTATTCATTTGTCTCATTAAATTAATTTATTACTCATGTACACAAAATTGTTTCACTTTCTTAGTTTCATGTCACTCTTACTTTCAATTTTTATATTCCTTGTAACGCCCCTATACTTCATATAAGCACTATACATATACCTGGTATACATACAATGCATATATAAAATATAAGAATGTCACTTTTAGCTTTTTATTTAACAATCTTTATCCAAGGTCAAGCAATATTATATTAAATTAAGAAACATTTATAAGAATCATTATTGTTATCAAAAATAAAACCTAAATAAAATTATACATGTATGCATCACCTTCTAGTTGGTCTCGAGACACTCTTACCTTTCTCGTGGCATAGCAGCTAGGCATCCAGATCATCCGCATAAATACCTGCGCGATTACACAACCGCGCTAAGCCCGAGAGCTTAGTAGTACAATTAAATAATAAAGTATACGTTACAAAATAATCATACCTTATAATTTTAGCATCATGTTTTATTGTTCTCTTACCACGTTTTTCTTTCTCAATGGATTCTTCATATATTGCCACTAATCTCATAAATTAAATACATCATTACATAGCATATTCACAACACAATACTTACCCTTTCTATTTCATATACACATATATATGTATACATTATTACAACAAAACATCATTCAAACCTTTATAAGAACAATTCTCACAAATTCCACATTCACAAACATGTTACACATCATACAACAATTCCATAACCTCATATCTTAACAAAACTCCTTAAGCCATATTCACTTTCAACATATCAATACACATATTACAAACTCATACTTCATAACATCATTTTATTCACAATTCATTAATCATGAAACACATTTCCATCAAAAGCATTCATAGATCTCATTATTCATTTGTTTCAACATTGTTTCCATATACCTTATTTATCAATCATATTACCATTCATGACTCACATTACACAAAAACAAGCATGGGCCCAAGACACACTAATATGCCATTCAATTTTCAGAGTAATGCTTTGGTTTAATCATCACATTTATCATTATCATAGACCCAACTAGGCTTCAAGGATTAGGCTCAACCAAGCTTCAAGGGGAACAAAGCATGCTAAGTATCAACCCAACTTGGCTTCAAGAACCAAACCCAACCTAGCTTCAAGGGTTGTAACATCTCAATTAGGCTTCAAGGATTAGACCCAACCAAGCTTCAAGGGGAGTAAAACATGTTAAACTTCAACCCAACTTGGCTTCAAGGATCAAATCCAATCTAACTTCAAGAGATTGTTACTAATAGGCATGCCACCAACAACAAACTCTGAAAATGGAATAACACATTAGTCACACAATTCATTTATTATTTCATTATCATTTCCATTCTCAATTCTCATCATCATTTAGGCAAACATACCTTATTTCTTTCAATTGCATCATCATAGCCAATCACAATGGCTTTACATTTCATTTCACAATATAACACTTCAATCTTTAATATTCAAATGTACATTTATATCATCAATTAGGCAAACAAGCCTCAATCATAACATTAAGGTAATTCATCATCAATGATCTCATGATATTCCACGTTGTACCCAACATATCATTCTTCATATGCATCATCAATCTACATATAGCACAATACAATTCATAATATTTACAATACATAAAACATCACATGGTTCATATAATATCAACATTATCATCAAATCATATTGATCAATTCAATTCATCACTCAAGTATACATAATCATTGACATTGCACATACTTTTTCATTGATCACTATATCTTTCACATTTCCTATATCATCATTGATATATTCATACATAACAATTTACCTTATTCAAGGACTTAGAATCTTCCATATACATTTGGTTGGATCATTATTGGTTTAAGTGTGTTTAGGTACAAAAGACATTTGAAGATCCAACAATGTATGAAAACCAAATAACAAACACAATAACAAACACCCTCAAGGGACACGGCCAAGCTTGTGGCCGTGTCTCTCAATACAATCATCCAGTAGCAAACACGCCCAAGGGACACGGCCAAGCTTGTGGTCGTGTCACTCAACACCAATTCAAGCAGTAGCAAACACGGGCAATGGACACGGCCAAGCCAGTGGCCGTGTCTCTCAACACAACAATCCAGTACCAGACACAGGCAAGGGACACGGCCGTGTCTCTCAACATAAATCAGACAGTAACAAACACAGGCAAGGGACACGGCCAAGCCAGTGGCCGTGTCTCTCCAAAACTCATCCAACACGGCCAAATTTGCCCTAACTTGGCCGTGTCTCTCATAACTTGGCCGTGTCCTACAATAATTTAAAGACCAAACACTCGAAATTCATCCAAACCAAACCCCAAATCAACATTTCATCATTTTTCTCACAATTTTCTCAACTAATCATCACTTAGATATCAATTCCACACATTTACATACTTAAATCTCTTGTTATCCTCCTTTTACCCACCAATCATACCAAACTTAACCTCAATCCAAAAGAAATCAAAACAAGAAGATATATACCTATATATATATAATCAATAAAATTCATTCAAGAAATATGTACTTACTTGTATAGCTTGCCAAATCTTCATTTTCATCTTCAATACTCTTAAAATCCTTAAGAAATTTTGATGAAGATCACATTTCTCTCTCTCTCTCGTGCTCTCTTGTCCACGAAGAAGAAGAACAGAAGAAGAAGAAAGAAAGAAGGTTCTCCTCCCTTCCTTCGTTCTTATCTCATATATAATAATAATAATAATAATAATAATAATAATAATAATAATAACAATAATAACAATTATACCATTAAATCTCCACCACACACAATTCCTTTTGACTTTCTTCTTCTTTTCTCTTTCCTTCAATACACACATTGAATCCAATTACAACAGTAATCCCAACACTTTTAGGATATACTTTACGATATTACAATTCTCTCCCCCTTAAATAATTTCGTCCTCGAAATTATCCAGTATAATAACAACCCATTTAGAACAATTCACCATCTTAATTTTCATATGAAGATAATCGTATCTTACAATTAAGTTTTATCAAATCTCATATCTTCTACTCTCCCCCTTAGAGATAATCATCTTCTCTGAAATTCATAATTCATCATTGTATAGGTATATATATATATATCTTTACCTCTTATTACTTTCTCAACAAAGCAATCAAGATATCTCATAACATCTCCAATACATTTTATCTCTGTACTAAAGTCAGATTATCACTTTAACTCTTTATAGATATTATTTTAACTTTAACCTCAAAAATCATTAATCAATATCTTAGCATTGTTTATTCCATTCTTACCATCACTTTCAAAATAAACATTTACCAAACATCAATGGATAACTATATCCTTACTCTCATGAGTTTATTTCTCACCATGTACAATTAATATACCTCAATTTATTTATGTTCATTCATAAATCAGAATATTACATCATACACATTACCATTAAATCTTACACTCCCAATACAATTGCACATATTAAATCTCAATATTGCCTTGCAACTTTAACGAAACCTAGATCAATCGATTTATCTATCACAATATACTAACATTTCAACTTTATTTGATTCAAACCAACAATTAACTTATTGAAATTTATCATTGAATTTTTACCATATATACTTATATATAACCTAAGTTCATTAGGTCAAACTTATATTCAAATTCTAATCTTTCCAAATTCATATATTCAATCAATATGAATCATGCTTATACATATACATTTCCTTATTTCAATAATTATATCATCATTTCTTATACTCATTCAAAATTTATCAATATTGCCAACAACTATAACTTCATAAACGATCTTTTCCCCCAACTAGGTTGGTAATCCAAGTTTGGTTGCCCAACACATTGGGTCCGCATGGTTCCACAGGAGACAGATAAGTCCGTTCATTTATCTTTTCACAATTCATTTTTAACATCATTGCCACCAATTATGGTTTCTCACCACATCAAAATAGTATACTCATATATCATCAACTATATTGAACATCTCATTATACAATCATACCATTTCCAACATTATTGTTATATACATATTAATTTACATTATTCATACTCCCATAAATTTTAAATTCATTCACATAATCACTTTACACTGTAAATGTATCCTATATAACTTCCAGTCATGATTACAATTTCTTCCTTTTTTATTATTTCTTCACTTCACCTAATATTACTATATTTATATAATTATTGTTCTATCACACAATTCATAGCTTAAAACATTATCACAATTCTCTTCCCTTGCTTTACTTCTCATAGTTACAATTAAATTTTTAATATCGAAATTATAAGATATAACTTCACCAATCATATCTTTTAACCATGTTTCTGAAAACTTAGTTATCCATCTCAGTTCTAAATCTGAAGATAATAAAACTAATCACTAATCACACTAACTAAATCATATGACAATGATATATTAACAATCACACTTAGGGGTTGTAAATCAATATTGTTCTTCTATTATTCAATTTCCAACCTTTACAATTATAATACTAACTGGTATCACATAAATTATATATTTATTCTCCAAACTTTTATTACACCAAGAATTAACACATTTTAATTCCATCTCAAAACAGTTTGCTTTTGATTATCTGATCATCATTAACCCAACTCATGTTCGATAATATTATCCTTAACATTTTCTACTCCCAACCTTCAATTAGATACAAATCTTACACAAGTATCATTCATTACTCCATTTCCAATCCATCTCTTTTAAAAATTTCAAGTACATAATTCTTTCCTTACCATTTCTTATTATACATTTATACATAAAACACTTTCACACACAAATACTTTGAGTTCCAACACATCTTATGATAGCCTCATTTAGTTATTGCTATAACAATTTCACTGTTCAATATTACCCAGGTCCATTCTCACTTCTAATACCATTAAACATGTAATGGTATAATATAATAAACATTTTATATACACCTTCATAGGTCACATTCATATCGAAAAGTTCATTTCACAAATCCTCTTTATATAAACACATAATTATGGAATTTATTAAATTTCCCTTTTACATATAGTTTATACAAATTTAATATTTATCACTTTCCTTTGACTATTATCATTCTCATTTGTTTATCATAACTTAAGTTATTCATTAACTTCAATAAATATACATATTCTACTTATAATATTATTTCACAAGGAGCTTAATCACATTTCCAATGTGATATCTCTTTCACATTTGTTTATAAATATCTTTAACACATCTTTCATAATCATTTTTTTTTATCCTTTCCAATCAAATTACTTAAAGTAACTCATTTTCTTTTGCTCAATTCCTTTTCTTTTATCTCAAACCAAATTTTCCTACTATCAATCACATCTCCCAATTCATAATACTTTCATGAGCACTAATATCCATTTCATATATCTCATGTATTAAATACATTAAACTATCAATATTTCATTGATCTCTATCCACATTCCACTAAAACTATAAATTTCCAACTTACTACTCTATTTAAACTTCAATTTATTCATCTCATTCTCTTGATATCAACTTTAAAACATCTTATATATATATACCACTAAATAACATCAAAACATCTATGTTTCACAATTATTAAGCTCATTCCAAAGAAAATCTAAATATCTCATATCTCCACTATTAACATGAGCTATCACAATATTCAAGCATATCACATTTCTAATATTGAAATCACCATGTTTGCATTAAAATAAAAATACAAACAACACCAATGTATATTTGTACTTAACCAACGTCATCTCTTTTTCTTTTGAACATAACCTTAACTTTACATATCGACACCTTACATTATCACACTTAATCTATACCAATCAACTCATTCAATAGTTCACTATACTTTTTGCATTTACATAATATATCTTTTCATATTACCCATCCAACAATATTTCCTCTTTCCATAAATCCAACCATCAAGTTTATTTGAAAGAGATTCAAACAATAGAGGAAAGATCACATACTTTAATCTTAATTTGTTTCTAACTCATTTCCCACTTAATTCTTCTAGCCATTTCTTTATATGCCAAATACATACCAATACTCAAACTTTTTACTTATACTTTCCATATCATTTCTTTATATCACACTCATCTCTCAATTATCAACATTTCTAGATTTGCTTTCATATGAAACCTCATTTACACACTATCATTTATCTCATCTCATGTAACTCAAATACATCACAATTCACAATTCACAATTCACTCAATGCCACGTTCGAGACCAACTTAGATGTGAATGCATATGCATGTCTTACCAATTGCATTTCCAAAATCTTCTTTTCAATTCTTATTTAAACTCTTCAAAAATTTTCTTTTTAATTTCACTTAGGCCGAGAATCTCGAACCTAAGCTCTGATACCAAAATAACTGTAACGACCCTATACTTCATATAAGCACTATACATATACCTGGTATACATACAATGCATATATAAAATATAAGAATGTCACTTTTAGCTTTTTATTTAACAATCTTTATCCAAGGTCAAGCAATATTATATTAAATTAAGAAACATTTATAAGAATCATTATTGTTATCAAAAATAAAACCTAAATAAAATTATACATGTATGCATCACCTTCTAGTTGGTCTCGAGACACTCTTACCTTTCTCGTGGCATAGCAGCTAGGCATCCAGATCATCCGCATAAATACCTGCGCGATTACACAACCGCGCTAAGCCCGAGAGCTTAGTAGTACAATTAAATAATAAAGTATACGTTACAAAATAATCATACCTTATAATTTTAGCATCATGTTTTATTGTTCTCTTACCACGTTTTTCTTTCTCAATGGATTCTTCATATATTGCCACTAATCTCATAAATTAAATACATCATTACATAGCATATTCACAACACAATACTTACCCTTTCTATTTCATATACACATATATATGTATACATTATTACAACAAAACATCATTCAAACCTTTATAAGAACAATTCTCACAAATTCCACATTCACAAACATGTTACACATCATACAACAATTCCATAACCTCATATCTTAACAAAACTCCTTAAGCCATATTCACTTTCAACATATCAATACACATATTACAAACTCATACTTCATAACATCATTTTATTCACAATTCATTAATCATGAAACACATTTCCATCAAAAGCATTCATAGATCTCATTATTCATTTGTTTCAACATTGTTTCAACATTGTTTCCATATACCTTATTTATCAATCATATTACCATTCATGACTCACATTACACAAAAACAAGCATGGGCCCAAGACACACTAATATGCCATTCAATTTTCAGAGTAATGCTTTGGTTTAATCATCACATTTATCATTATCATAGACCCAACTAGGCTTCAAGGATTAGGCTCAACCAAGCTTCAAGGGGAACAAAGCATGCTAAGTATCAACCCAACTTGGCTTCAAGAACCAAACCCAACCTAGCTTCAAGGGTTGTAACATCTCAATTAGGCTTCAAGGATTAGACCCAACCAAGCTTCAAGGGGAGTAAAACATGTTAAACTTCAACCCAACTTGGCTTCAAGGATCAAATCCAACCTAACTTCAAGAGATTGTTACTAATAGGCATGCCACCAACAACAAACTCTGAAAATGGAATAACACATTAGTCACACAATTCATTTATTATTTCATTATCATTTCCATTCTCAATTCTCATCATCATTTAGGCAAACATACCTTATTTCTTTCAATTGCATCATCATAGCCAATCACAATGGCTTTACATTTCATTTCACAATATAACACTTCAATCTTTAATATTCAAATGTACATTTATATCATCAATTAGGAAAACAAGCCTCAATCATAACATTAAGGTAATTCATCATCAATGATCTCATGATATTCCACGTTGTACCCAACATATCATTCTTCATATGCATCATCAATCTACATATAGCACAATACAATTCATAATATTTACAATACATAAAACATCACATGGTTCATATAATATCAACATTATCATCAAATCATATTGATCAATTCAATTCATCACTCAAGTATACATAATCATTGACATTGCACATACTTTTTCATTGATCACTATATCTTTCACATTTCCTATATCATCATTGATATATTCATACATAACAATTTACCTTATTCAAGGACTTAGAATCTTCCATATACATTTGGTTGGATCATTATTGGTTTAAGTGTGTTTAGGTACAAAAGACATTTGAAGATCCAACAATGTATGAAAACCAAATAACAAACACAATAACAAACACCCTCAAGGGACACGGCCAAGCTTGTGGCCGTGTCTCTCAATACAATCATCCAGTAGCAAACACGCCCAAGGGACACGGCCAAGCTTGTGGCCGTGTCACTCAACACCAATTCAAGCAGTAGCAAACACGGGCAATGGACACGGCCAAGCCAGTGGCCGTGTCTCTCAACACAACAATCCAGTACCAGACACGGGCAAGGGACACGGCCGTGTCTCTCAACATAAATCAGACAGTAACAAACACAGGCAAGGGACACGGCCAAGCCAGTGGCCGTGTCTCTCCAAAACTCATCCAACACGGCCAAATTTGCCCTAACTTGGCCGTGTCTCTCATAACTTGGCCGTGTCCTACAATAATTTAAAGACCAAACACTCGAAATTCATCCAAACCAAACCCCAAATCAACATTTCATCATTTTTCTCACAATTTTCTCAACTAATCATCACTTAGATATCAATTCCACACATTTACATACTTAAATCTCTTGTTATCCTCCTTTTACCCACCAATCATACCAAACTTAACCTCAATCCAAAAGAAATCAAAACAAGAAGATATATACCTATATATATATAATCAATAAAATTCATTCAAGAAATATGTACTTACTTGTATAGCTTGCCAAATCTTCATTTTCATCTTCAATACTCTTAAAATCCTTAAGAAATTTTGATGAAGATCACATTTCTCTCTCTCTCTCGTGCTCTCTCTCTCTCTCTCGTGCTCTCTTGTCCACGAAGAAGAAGAACAGAAGAAGAAGAAAGAAAGAAGGTTCTCCTCCCTTCCTTCGTTCTTATCTCATATATAATAATAATAATAATAATAATAATAATAATAACAATAATAACAATTATACCATTAAATCTCCACCACACACAATTCCTTTTGACTTTCTTCTTCTTTTCTCTTTCCTTCAATACACACATTGAATCCAATTACAACAGTAATCCCAACACTTTTAGGATATACTTTAGGATATTACATTCCTTACCAATTCTTTATAAAAGCTTGTAAACTTTTATCCATGTGCACTTGACACATATATGGACTTATATTTAAAGTTTTAGATTTTTCCAAGTTGATTTAATATATTTAAAAATTAAATCTTCCAAAATCAAAGAATCTGCATCTTTAATAATTTCTCTGGCAGCACCCGGTTTTCCATTTTTTTTCAGGTTTCATACGTTAATAAACATTCATGAAATTTTAACCATATGATATAGGAATACATCTCATTTTTGCATTCACAACACATTAACCAATTACTTTGGGTATTTTCATATAATATACATATTTCACATTCTACACAATTTAGCCATTATCAATGGCTTTTCACAATGCATTAACACATATATGACATTACAAATGTCATAGCACATTATTCATACTGAATCAATGAACCAAGTAACTTAACACATTTTTCAACCAAAAGGTGTTAAGCCCAAATGTCATGCAAATATAAACAATATATTTAAAGTTTGTACATACCTTCACTTGCAACCCAAAGTAAGCTTAACATAACCTCCAATCCTATCCTTCCAACTTGCCCTTCACCACTTGGATGAAGCAAATCAACCTCCCTCAATGCCTATACCAAATATGATTATACATAATCATTTAATATCACATTCTAAGGTATGCTCAACATCAAACCATAATTAAACATCACTCTAAATCAAATCCCAAAATTAAGCTTCACCTCACTTTAACTTTGAAAAACCATATCAAGCCATTTAAAATAGTGTTTTAAGTTTATTAATATCATTAGAAACATGTTTTAGCATATTTAAACCAATTACATTAATTAACCACATGCTTATGCTCAAAACCCTAAAATGGCATAATCTTCACCATTGAAGGATCTCCATTCCAACTCAATCCAATTATCATTTCAATCTTATTTCCACTACTTATATCATTAAATAACATGATTTAAGCATTAAAATCAAAAAATTAATCATTCTTTGAAAATTCACTTTTCCAAAACCCTAAATCAATACTACCCTCTTCAAACTCTAACCAAACACAACCAAATCCAATATTTGACTTTAAAATACTTGTTTATGCATCAAAACAACTCATCTGGAATCAATTTGCACAATTAAAAATCATTATTTCAAAAACTCAAATGTTCCATAACCCTAAATTCTCTCTCTTCACCAATCTTACCCAAACTCAACCATTTCTTTAATCCAACCTTAAAATCATTATTTACTCATCAAAAGAGCATCTTCCATACCCATTCCAACAATTATAACATGCTCTTTCAAAAACTCAATTCATACATATTCATAAGCTTTAAAGAACTTCATAATTTTAGAAATAAAGCTTACTCACTTGTTGGAGAATCACCAAAACTACTCTTATTCCCTTGAAAGCTTTAAGAATTTGATGATGGAAGAAGCTAAAAATCTCACTCTTTGGCCATGGAGAATTTGGCTTGGAGAAGATGAAGACTTTTAATTTTCTTTTTTTTTTTCCATTCATCTTTTATTTTAAACATATATATATTAAAATAATTTAATAATTAATAATTAAATTATTTATTTAATAAATTAAAAGTCATAAATTCCCTCTTCCATTCAAAAATAATTTATTTTTAAATTATTTTATTAATTTTAAATTTTTAAGTTTTAATTACCAAAATACCCTTTTACTTTGACTTTTCTTTTAAAAAGTGTTGACTTTTATATGTTATGTATATTTTACATATATATATCACATATATGTTCCACTTTTTCATTCAAAACCCCTTCATTTTTCATTTAAAACTATTAGTTTAATTTATCCATTTAAATTATAATTTAGTTTATCAAATTTCAAAAATTAGAACTTTTCAAAAATTTAGAATATTATACCTATGCACAAGTAATGTGTATCTTATATACACATCAAATGTATCTTATATGTGTATTAAATATTAAGTATGTAATGTATTAATCCATTATATACAATTAATATGCCATATGTATATGTTATATATACTCTAGATATATATATTGAGTATATAAAATTTTATATGTCCAAATATTTATTTAATTTCTCCAAAATCATGGATGTTACATGAAAACCTGATTCCAAGGATGAAGATCCAATTTCAAAGGGTGAAGGCCCAAAGTCTAAAGGATGAAGATCCATTTTCAAGGGTAAAGACCCGATTTCAAAGGATGAAGATCCATTTTCAAAGGGTGAAGACCTGAAGTCCAAAGGATGAAGATCCATTTTCAAGGGTGAAGACTTGATGCCAAGGATAAAGATCCATTTTGAGGGTGAAGACCCACAATCCATAAAGAATGGAATAACCAGTTATGCCAAAATTTTCAACTGATAAAAGGTCAGTCAAATAAAATTTAATCTCGGGTCCAAGTACCCAAATCAAATCCAAGTATCCATCCTCATCCAAAATCTTCTCAAAGTCATGTTGCTTTTCACTCTCTTCTACTGAAAGTATCAGATCGCTCAAGCAAGGGGCAAACTGTAGACCATTAATTTTAGCCCTAATTTGATACGGTCTTGATTAAAGGATGCCAAAATAAATTCGATCTGACTTACAACTTCTAAAAAGTCGGTCTGATTTTAAAAGTCACAAACTCAACTATAAAACCCTAAACCAAGTCTATGTTTAGAAGGTCCGGTCCAAAAAATTAAAAAATGCAAAATTAATTGAAGTTCAGACGGCCCAAGTGACATGAACCTTGGCTCATGTAGACCTGGAGGCCCCGGGTCGACATGAGCATTAGCTCATGTCAACCTTGATGTCCCAGGTCAAGATGGCTTTGGTCCATGTCCACCTGGAGGCCCCAGGTCGACATGAGCATGCATCATGTCGACCTAGGTAGCCCAAGTCAACATCAGGTTGGACTCATGTCGACCTAGGGCAACCAGGTCCACATGGTTTCAATGAGTTTCCTAATTCAACTAAAATTTGTTTTAAGGACTGATTAATATTAGGTTAAGGATTTTGAGTGAGGTTAAGGTCTATAAATAATAATGTTTCAAAATTTAGAAAAGGGAGCAAGGAAGGAACATTAACAAGGACATCAATAAACATTAAAGAGAAGAGACGGCAACAAACAGAGAAGATTAGCAACAAGCATTCATCAATCATCAATCCATCAAAGGCAGTAACATTGCCTTTGTTATTGTTCATCCAGAAATCAATTTGGTAGAACCAACGACGGAGGTTTGATCTTTAATCATAAATTATTCATGCTCACAGTAGCTTCGTTTCTTTGATTAATAAGAACATGCATACAATAACTTGATCAGTACCTTAATCTTTGAACATTCACTAAATTGATTTTTGTTTCAATAACTTTAATTTTTTGCTTTAATTAACACATTGATCAGTTGGTATTCATAACCCCACTTGCAAGTTTCATAAAAAAAACATAAAACTATCCAGTAGCCGTCGAGGATTTAAATTAATTGTTAGAATCTATTTTGTTTACTTTAACTTCAAGAACCGTGAATTATTTTATTAAAACTCAAACCCTCAAATTATTTTTATCCAAAAGCCTAAACCATTTCATTATTAAACTCCAAAATATTGATTATGTCTAAAACCTTAATTTATCTCTCCAAATCCAAAATTATCTTTTTAAGGCAGTAAGTTAAACCCCGTAACCCTTTCCCCAAATTATTCTACCTAAAACCCTAATTCCAAAACCCTAACTATCCAAAACCCTAGTTTCAAAAACCCTAATTCCAAAACCCTAGTTTTAAAAACCCTAAATTCTTTAAAACCCTAAATTTATATATTTATTGCTTTATTTAATTTTAGATTTGATTATATAGTTTATTATATGTTTTGGTGGTTAATTTATTTAATTTCAATGCTTTATTTACTTAATTTGATTTATTTAATTTATTATGGATGGATATTTTCTTTATTATTATGATTATTATTTGTTTGTTTTGGTATTAAAATTGTGAGAGGTATGTTTCCACTTTGTGGGTACCTCATTAGTTAAATTTTATGTAATTTAAATTGCTTTTATATTTTGGACTAATTTAAAGGGCATGTTTCCACCTTGTGGTGGGTGTCCTATTTAATTAGACATGAACAATATAAGGACATGTTTCCATCCTCGGATGGGTGTCCATTTATTTGCTTTGTTTAGACATTGCTTTGATTTTAATATAATGATGCTTTATTTTAATTATTGTATGTAGTATGGATAATATTGTCATTTTTAAGAATTTTATAATATTAAGACCAGCAAAGGAGGCAAATTTCAATGAACTGAGCGTTGTGGAGGTGCTGGGCCATTTCTCACCTTCCCCACAGGTACCCAACTTTTTGAACCCATTAGGGAGTTGGGGATTCCTTAGGAATAGAGTCATCCACCCTTTCTTTTTCTCGGCCCGTCCGAGTGGCTACTCCATTTTCTCCGGGCTTAGGCCCGTGTTCTCTAAGGTCCCGGCCTAAATAGTGCCAAAGTTGCAAGAACCATTCCACCGGGATTGGGGGTGAAAATCCCCGCTCACAATTCTCCGGTGTTGTAGAAGTGGAAATTTGCATGCTAGCCTAAGCTTCTGTAACACCCCCCATATCCAATGCACACACACTACAACCACAACAATGTAGCATAAGTGCACCAAACATAGGGATGCTACGGTTCTTTTAACATTCAAAACACTTTAAACTTGATACAATACCCTTATCATTATACATTATAGAAAAGTAGATCATTTACTTATAAAACAAAACATATTAGTTTTATATATATATACATTTAAATATTACACAGCGGAAGTTATAAAATATTTACATATTAAACATTTCTTTACAAAATATAAAGAAGTATACATGATTGGCAAGTTTGCTCTGATCTTTAAGCTCCCAAAATGGATTCTTCAAGGTCTACTCTCACTTGGTCTTGATGAACTCTCGGGTTCAACTCTATCAACTCTATTACCTGCGCGATTAAACACTATCGCGCTAAGCCAACGGCTTAGTAAGATAATCATGCAAATGATATGACTTAGTGCAATGCAATGTCATTTCTCAATCCATATTATACATGTAACATCATATATGCAAAACGAACAACATACTTTCACATTACATATCACATTTCAATATCTTTTCATATACCTCATTAGTATTCATTTAACCATTCATAAACAACACTAAACAAAGACAAGCATGGGCCCAAGACACACTAATATGCCATTCAATTTTCAGAGTTAATGCTTTGGTCTTGTTATCACATTTATCAATATCATATACCCAACTAGGCTTCAAGGATTAAGTTCAACCAAGCTTCAAGGGGAGCAAAGCATGCTAAGCTTCTACCCAACTTGGCTTCAAGAACTAACCCAACCTAGCTTCAAGGGTGGTAACATCTCAATTAGGCTTCAAGGATTCAATCCAACCTAACTTCAAGAGATTGTTACACTTATTAGGCATGCCACCAACAACCAACTCTGAAAATGGAATAACACATTAGCCACACAATTCATTTATTATTCAATTATCATTTTCATTCTCAATTCTCAACAACATTTAGGCAAACATGCCTTATTTCTTTCAATCGCATCATCATAGCCAAACACAATGGCATTGTCTCATATCATGTCTTATTTGAATTATCATTGCATCTTTGATATACATTTCAATGTATATTACTTATGAAACACATTACCATTCACAATGTATAACATAACATTGTTCAATCTCAACAATGCAATTAGGGCAAAGAACAATTGATATGATTCATAGCTTTAGGACCTTACACATACATTTGATTATATCATTCATTGATTCAAGTGTGTTTAAAGTGTTTAGGGTTAGGTTTAAGGACTAACCTACCTTTGGAGAACCAAAGCAATGCAAGAAGAACAAAGAATTAAAACCCTAACCCACACAATTGAGGGACACGGGCAGCCACTTGAGGGACACGGCCAAGCTTGTGGCCGTGTCACTCAAACCAATTGGACAGTAAGCAACACGGACAAGGGACACGGCCAAGCTTGTGACCGTGTCTCCCAAAACCAAAATCCAGTAGTGAACACGGCTAAGGGACACGGCCGTGTCTCTCAAAAACTCAACCAACACGCCCAAATTTCCTTGGCTTGGCCGTGTCTCTCCTTTCCTTTGGCCGTGTCACTCATCACCAAAACCCTAAATGTAACCAACCCTCTTCCAAATGCATTTTAACATATAATTCCCAACACAAACTCACTCAAATGGATATAACTCATGTCATAACACATATTCATCACAATAACCACTTAAACAACACATTTGAACACAAACCATCTCAAAACCCTAACTCAAACTTTACTCTTGATTTTCCACTATCAATCTTCACTTATTTTTCCATAATCACAACCAAACCAACACCAATTCCAATTTTTAACCTTAAATCAATTCTAACACTTGCAAACACATATCAAATACACCAAATCATTACATCAACAAATCACACTTCACTTTAAACATAACTTCAAAATTAACAAAGGAAAACAAGAGATTTCTTACCTTAGATGGAGAAATTTCACAAATCTCTAACCAAACTCTTTGATTGCCTCTTCAATTTACTTCTTGCCTCAAGAACACCTCCCTTTCTCTTTGCTATTTGGAGAGCCGGCCACTTCAAGAAAGAAAGAAGAAAAATGCACAAGTCAAACACCTTTTCTTCTTTTAATCTCCACCATGCATTTCATTTCAAGCAATTACTCATATACCCCTCATCACTTAACTTAGCTTTTGTCTCTTATAAACCCAATTAAGTAATTTCACATGCCATATAAAAATCTCCTCTTGCATTGACTCTCTCTCTTTGACCATATTATATGTTATATATATCACCATATACACAACATATAAACTTGTCTCTAAACCCTAAATTTTCCCAAAACACATATACATATACTTTTCTTTACTCAACAACAACAACAACAACAACAACAACAACATACAAAACTTCTAGGGCATGCTTAGGGATATTACAATTCTCCCCCTCTAAAAAGAAAATTTCGTCCTCGAAATTACCTGATATCAACTCTGAAACAACTGCGGATACTGTTCTCGCATGGATTGTTCACTTTCCCAAGTTGCTTCTTCTTTTCCATGATTCTTCCACAAAATCTTCACCAATGGCACTCTCTTGTTTCTCAGCTCTTTCACATCATGTGCCAAGATAGCAACTGGTTCCTCTTCAAAAGTCAAATCTGGGCTCACTTCGATAGATTCAATTGGCAACACATGAGATGGATCCGATCTGTACCTCCTCAACATAGAAACATGGAATACATTATGAATACGATCCAACTCAGGTGGCAAAGCAAGTCGATACGCAACTGGCCCAATTCTTTCCAAAACTTCATATGGTCCAATAAACTGAGAACTCAATTTCCCTTTTCGACCGAACCTCAAAATCTTCTTCCAAGGAGACACTTTCAAAAATACCTTATCTCCCACATCAAACTCTATATCTCTCCTCTTCAGATCTGCATAAGACTTCTGTCGGTCTGAAGCTGCTTTCAACCTGCCTCGAATCACTTTTACTTTCTCTTCAGTTTCTTGAATCAAATCAGGCCCAATTATTTTACCTTCACCAAGTTCACTCCAACAAAGAGGTGTCCTGCACCGTCTACCATACAATGCTTCAAACGGTGCCATACCAATGCTAGATTGGTGACTGTTGTTGTATGCAAACTCCACAAGAGGTAAAAACCTATCCCAACTTCCAGAGAAATCGATGACACAGCTTCTCAACATGTCTTCAAGAATCTGTATCACCCTCTCTGACTGTCCATCTGTCTGTGGATGAAAAGCAGTGCTGAAGTGCAGTCGAGAACCCAAAGCACTATGCAAACTCTTCCAAAATCTTGAAGTAAACCTGGGATCTCGATCAGACACTAAAGAAGTTGGAACACCATGCAGTTTCACAATCTCATGGATATACAGCTCAGCCAACCTCTCCAAAGAGTAATCCATCCGCACCGGAAGGAAATGAGCTGTCTTAGTCAATCTATCCACAATCACCCATATAGCATCATGCTTCTTTTGTGTCAATGGCAAACCAGACACAAAATCCATCGTCACTCTATCCCACTTCCATTCTGGCACTGACAACGGTTGAAGCAACCCGGTTGGAACTTGATGCTCTGCTTTAACCTTCTGACAAGTGAGACATTTCGATACAAACTCAGCAATGTCTCTCTTCAACCCAATCCACCAATAATGCTGTCTCAAATCATGATACATCTTCGTATTACCCGGATGCATAGCAAACATCAACTGATGAGCTTCTTCCAAAATGACCCTTTTCAAATCAGCATCATCGGGTACACACAATTTGCTCTTGAACCAGAGACTTCCATCACTCTTCACAATAAAATCTTTACCCTTTCCACTCTGACAATCCGAAACAATCTTCTGTATCTTCTTATCGGCCAACTGAGCTTCTTTGATCTGATCTAACAAAACCGGCTTCAATTGCAACTGTGCCAATAATGCACCATCAACACAAGGTACAAAACTGGCATGCAATGCTCTCAACTCAACAAGCAACGAGAGCGAGTAAACTGTTAAACCAGCTAAAGACTTCCGACTCAAGGCATCAGCAACAACATTTGCTTTACCTGGATGATAGTCAATCAAGCAGTCGTAGTCTTTAATCAATTCTAACCATCTCCTCTGACGAAGATTGAGTTCTTTCTGGACACCCAAATACTTCAAACTCTTGTGATCAGTGTAGATGAAACATTTCTCCCCAAATAGATAGTGGCGCCAAATCTTCAATGCAAACACAATGGCAGCCAATTCCAAATCATGGGTCGGATAGTTAAGCTCATGCGGTTTCAACTGTCTAGATGCATAAGCTATAACTTTCCCTTCCTGCATCAATACACACCCCAAACCTCTATGTGAAGCATCACTGTAGATCACATATGGTTTGCCTTCTACAGGTAAAGTAAGAACAGGCGCTTGAGTTAACATATCTCTCAACTGCTCAAAGCTAGCCTGACACTGATCTGTCCACAAAAACCTCACTCCCTTACGAAGCAATCTGGTGAGTGGAGTAGCTATCAAAGAAAACCCTTTCACAAACTGCCGGTAATAGCCTGCCAAACCCAGAAAACTTCGAACCTCTGTCACCGACTTGGGTGTACTCCAATTCAATATAGCTTCAACTTTGCTCGGATCAACTCTGATGCCTTCTGTAGAAACAATATGTCCGAGAAAAGCTACTTGATCCAACCAGAACTCACACTTCGACAATTTGGCAAATAACTGTTTTTCTCTCAAAATCTGCAACACAATCCGCAGATGCAAATCATGTTCCTCTTCATTCCTTGAATACACTAGAATATCATCGATGAATACCACTACAAACTGATCCAGATAGGGCCTAAACACCCTATTCATCAAATCCATGAAAGCTGCAGGTGCATTCGTCAAACCAAAAGGCATAACTAAAAATTCATAATGCCCATACCTGGTCCGAAAAGCGGTCTTAGAAACATCCTCAGCTTTAACTCTCAACTGATGGTACCCAGATCTCAAATCAATTTTAGAAAACACAGCTGCACCCTTCAATTGATCAAAGAGATCATCGATTCTAGGCAAAGGATATTTATTTTTAATAGTCACCTTGTTCAATTGCCTATAATCGATACACAACCTCATAGTACCATCTTTCTTTTTCACAAATAGCACAGGAGCTCCCCAAGGAGAAAGACTGGGGCGAATAAATCCTTTGTCCAACAACTCCTGTAATTGCACTTTCAATTCCCTCAATTCTGCTGGTGCCATTCTATAAGGAGTAATAGAGATAGGAGTGGTACCAGGCAACAATTCAATACCGAACTCCACCTCTCTCTCAAGAGGCAACCCTGGCAACTCCTCTGGAAACACATCCGGGAACTCAGCAACTGTGGCAATGTTATCAATAGGGGAACCCTTCACTCTAGTATCCACCACATGAGCAAGATAGGCTTCACACCCCTTTCTAATCAATCTCCTAGCTGCAACAGCTGAAACAAATAAGGAGGCTAGCTGTTCCTGCTCATTAGATACTATCACCTCTCTACCATCACCCGTTCTCAAAGAAACAATTTTCTTTTTACAATCCACCACAGCTCCATGTCGAGATAGCCAATCCATACCTAAGATCACATCATATTCCTTAAATGGCATCTCAATCAAGTCTCCAAGGAACTCCTCACCTTGCACCCTCACTGCACTATCTCGGTGCACCTTACTCACAACCACACTATGCCCTAACGGATTTGTCACCAACACATCAAATCCTAGGGACTCAGCATGCACATCAAATACAGGCAAAACAGATGCACTAATATATGAATGCGTGGAACCCGGATCAATCAAAGCAAGTACTGGAGTATTAAATAAACAAAAAGTACCAGCTATGACTGCCGATGCATCAGGCTGCCTCTGCATAACATACATCCTCTGGGAAGATCCAACCTCCTCTAGCCTACTCTCCCTAGATGTAGCACCTCCTCTAGCACTGAACCTAGATCTTCCTCTTCGGCTGAAACCCCTGCCTCCTCGACCTCCCCTCACACTAGGTCGAGAAGCTGCAGTATCAACTGACATCTGCTCTTGCCTCTCAGGATAATCTCTCACAAAGTGATCAGGTGACCCACACCTGAAACATACCCCTGCAACACCAGCCTTCCGACAAGGACCACTATGCGGCCTACCACAATGGATACATACGGGTAAGGTGGATCTCTGAACCATAGGGGTCGGAGCACTCGCCACTGAAGCTGCAGGTCTAAATCTCTGCCTCTGTAACTGCACTGACCTACCCGCTGGTCTCTGGCTCCTACTACTCCGAGGAACAAAACTTCCTCTACCCCTCTTCGTAGAAGAAGACCCTGCCTCGAACTGGGGCCTTCTAACTCTAACCTCTTCTTCTGAAGCAACCGCAATACCCTGAGCTCGCTCTACACTTCGAGCTGCTGCCAGAAACTGTGAGAAATCCTGATATCTGGATCCAGCCACTAAGCACATGATCGAGGGCCTCAATCCCTCCTCAAATCGCCGACATCTATCAATCTCATCAGCAATGATACCCCCAGCATACTGACTCAGTCGAATAAACTCAACTTCATACTCAGTAACAGTCTTGTTGTCTTGCTTCAAGCTCAAGAACTCCATCTTCTTCATGTCCTTATACTCCCTAGGAGTATACTTCAACTCAAATTCCCTTAGAAAATCGGCATATGACAAGGTTGGTGGATCTTCCATAGAATGTGGCACTGTCTTCCACCAGTCGTAGGCGTCCTTCTGTAGCAAAGATCTTGCATAATCAAACTTTTCCTCCGATGTGGCTTGCAACTGAATAAAGATCCTCTGTACTTTGTCAAGCCACTGTTCTGCTACAGCTGGATCAGTAGTACCAAGGAAATCCTCTGCTCCATACTTCCTTAGTTTGTTATAGTGCCTCACTGGTACCACAGGCTGAGGGGGTGGTGGCACTGGTTGCACTGGTGCTTGCCTCATAACTTCTATCATATGTCTAAACCAGGCTAGCGGAACCTCCTCACCAACTGGTCTACCCGACACCGAAGCAGGTGCCTCCTCAACACTATCAACTCTAGCTCCCTCAGCAAGAGCAATACTCTCGGCACTACCCTCAATCGACTAACGTGAGTCAGAATCCATCACAACCTAAGTCTGCAAACACAACAAACTACATCTTATTAAAGATCAGAGATTGTCAATCCCAAACATGTATTTTTATTCAAAACCAACTTTTTAAGTAAAAATATTCTTTTTATTACATTTTACCTAGGTTGAGAATCTCAAACCTAGGCTCTGATACCAAAACAATTGTAAACCCCCCATATCCAATGCACACACTCTACAACCACAACAATGTAGCATAAGTGCACCAAACATAGGGATGCTACGGTTCTTTTAACATTCAAAACACTTTAAACTTGATACAATACCCTTATCATTATACATTATAGAAAAGTAGATCATTTACTTATAAAACAAAACATATTAGTTTTATATATATATACATTTAAATATTACACAGCGGAAGTTATAAAATATTTACATATTAAACATTTCTTTACAAAATATAAAGAAGTATACATGATTGGCAAGTTTGCTCTGATCTTTAAGCTCCCAAAATGGATTCTTCAAGGTCTACTCTCACTTGGTCTTGATGAACTCTCGGGTTCAACTCTATCAACTCTATTACCTGCGCGATTAAACACTATCGCGCTAAGCCAACGGCTTAGTAAGATAATCATGCAAATGATATGACTTAGTGCAATGCAATGTCATTTCTCAATCCATATTATACATGTAACATCATATATGCAAAAGGAACAACATACTTTCACATTACATATCACATTTCAATATCTTTTCATATACCTCATTAGTATTCATTTAACCATTCATAAACAACACTAAACAAAGACAAGCATGGGCCCAAGACACACTAATATGCCATTCAATTTTCAGAGTTAATGCTTTGGTCTTGTTATCACATTTATCAATATCATATACCCAACTAGGCTTCAAGGATTAAGTTCAACCAAGCTTCAAGGGGAGCAAAGCATGCTAAGCTTCTACCCAACTTGGCTTCAAGAACTAACCCAACCTAGCTTCAAGGGTGGTAACATCTCAATTAGGCTTCAAGGATTCAATCCAACCTAACTTCAAGAGATTGTTACACTTATTAGGCATGCCACCAACAACCAACTCTGAAAATGGAATAACACATTAGCCACACAATTCATTTATTATTCAATTATCATTTTCATTCTCAATTCTCAACAACATTTAGGCAAACATGCCTTATTTCTTTCAATCGCATCATCATAGCCAAACACAATGGCATTGTCTCATATCATGTCTTATTTGAATTATCATTGCATCTTTGATATACATTTCAATGTATATTACTTATGAAACACATTACCATTCACAATGTATAACATAACATTGTTCAATCTCAACAATGCAATTAGGGCAAAGAACAATTGATATGATTCATAGCTTTAGGACCTTACACATACATTTGATTATATCATTCATTGATTCAAGTGTGTTTAAAGTGTTTAGGGTTAGGTTTAAGGACTAACCTACCTTTGGAGAACCAAAGCAATGCAAGAAGAACAAAGAATTAAAACCCTAACCCACACAATTGAGGGACACGGGCAGCCACTTGAGGGACACGGCCAAGCTTGTGGCCGTGTCACTCAAACCAATTGGACAGTAAGCAACACGGACAAGGGACACGGCCAAGCTTGTGACCGTGTCTCCCAAAACCAAAATCCAGTAGTGAACACGGCTAAGGGACACGGCCGTGTCTCTCAAAAACTCAACCAACACGCCCAAATTTCCTTGGCTTGGCCGTGTCTCTCCTTTCCTTTGGCCGTGTCACTCATCACCAAAACCCTAAATGTAACCAACCCTCTTCCAAATGCATTTTAACATATAATTCCCAACACAAACTCACTCAAATGGATATAACTCATGTCATAACACATATTCATCACAATAACCACTTAAACAACACATTTGAACACAAACCATCTCAAAACCCTAACTCAAACTTTACTCTTGATTTTCCACTATCAATCTTCACTTATTTTTCCATAATCACAACCAAACCAACACCAATTCCAATTTTTAACCTTAAATCAATTCTAACACTTGCAAACACATATCAAATACACCAAATCATTACATCAACAAATCACACTTCACTTTAAACATAACTTCAAAATTAACAAAGGAAAACAAGAGATTTCTTACCTTAGATGGAGAAATTTCACAAATCTCTAACCAAACTCTTTGATTGCCTCTTCAATTTACTTCTTGCCTCAAGAACACCTCCCTTTCTCTTTGCTATTTGGAGAGCCGGCCACTTCAAGAAAGAAAGAAGAAAAATGCACAAGTCAAACACCTTTTCTTCTTTTAATCTCCACCAAGCATTTCATTTCAAGTAATTACTCATATACCCCTCATCACTTAACTTAACTTTTGTCTCTTATAAACCCAATTAAGTAATTTCACATGCCATATAAAAATCTCCTCTTGCATTGACTCTCTCTCTTTGACCATATTATATGTTATATATATCACCATATACACAACATATAAACTTGTCTCTAAACCCTAAATTTTCCCAAAACACATATACATATACTTTTCTTTACTCAATTTAAACCAACAACAACAACAACATACAAAACTTCTAGGGCATGCTTAGGGATATTACAGCTTCAGCCATAGTTTCATGATGTTTCTTAAATGTAGCCAATAGGTCCCAAATGTTGTTGCTAGCTTAGGTCCTTTTCAATTGCTTAGTGATTGCATCATCTTAATCTTTCTTTGTTTCTTTCTTAGCATCCTTTCCCCTGTCATCTTCTGCTTCTTTTGGAGGAGCTCTAGCATAAGGCTTATTGGTATTCAGCACTTCTATTTCATGTTTGGACCATTCCCATTCTTCTTTCTTGGCCTCTAATTCTTCATCACTGTCAATTGAATACCAAAATTCATTCACCACATAGATGATTAACATATTCTCACCCATAGTTGTTTTAGTAAACAAAACCTCCCTTCCTATAACTTCTTCAACTATGTCTTAAAAGGATGACAAAACAAAGCTTTTGTTCAACCCTCCTCCTATCATGAAAGTTGCTGGTGGAGGCACCCTGTTAAATTAGGTAAAGGATTTCCCTTTGTGTTAGGCTTGTTGGGTTCAGGAAACTTTCCACGATCAATCTGATTTTGGATTTTGTTGGGTTGCCTAAATCACTAAATCCAAAATCAGATTGATCGTGGAAAGTTGCCTGGTGGAATTGGCAGAAGGCTTTGGCATCAAAGTTCGATTGCAGTGGATTTGGTAGAGCTTGTGGGGCCAACAGCTGTAATAGCCCCTTCTTTTGCAACTTATTTAAAACCCAGGATAAATGTCTCCCAAAATTTGACAACTGTCTTTTGTTCCTTTGACCAGTAGTTGCATTAACATCCACCGATTTCTGTGTATGCTAGCCACCAAAATGTGTGAGCGGGGATTTTTGCTCCCACTCTCATGTGGAACGGTTCTTGCTACTTTCGGAACTGGTAGGCTTAGAGCCTTAGAGAACATGGGTCTAAACCTATAGAAAAATGGAGTTGCCACCATAATGAGCCAGGAAAATGAATGGGGTGGATGACTTGATTACTAAGGAATCCCCAACCCCCTAATGGGTTTGGAAAGTTGGGTACGTATGGGAAGGTGAAAATGACCTAGCACCCCATAGCACCCAGTTCATTGTAATCAGCCTCCTTTTCAGCTTTAAATATTACTAAATTCTTAAACATTTTAATATTATCCATACTAAATGCAATTTAAAATAAATAAACATTCATTATATTAAAGCAAAGAAGGTCCAAACAAATAAAGATGGGCACTCATACAAGATGAAAACATGCCCTTACAACTTGATTAGGAAATTAAACATTCATTGTTTTCCTAATGCTTTTTTTCTCTACTTTTAATTGTCTATTTATAGGCAAATGATAATTTAACCACAAACCCTAAACTGCTAATCTAAGGGTTCTCTGATGTCTAACTTGATTAGGAAATTGAAACTGCCAGCTAAATTCCATTTTAATTAGGATTCATGTCGATTCAGAGTGTCCAAATTGCCATGGATCCCACTCATGTTGATTTGGAGTGTCTTGGCTCATGTCAATTTGGGCATCCAAAATTGACGTGTGCATATCCAAGTTGACATGGACCTATCCCGACTCAAACCAATCCAAAATTATTTAATTTTTAGACCGAACCTATTTCACAAATTTATGTAATCACTACTTGAATGTATGCAACCATCAGAAAAAACATCACATAAGTAAGCAAAATCAGACTTTATTGCATTCATTTTGGAAAAGAAAACATCATCATCCTCATACAGAGTAGACAAATTAAAATTAAAATCAAAATCAACATCATTGCTCTCATCATCATAAACTACAAGGTTCTAAAATTGTTCTTCGATGAGAGTAACAATTTCCTCTTGAGTCTTTTGGATCTTCAGTGTAACACCCCTATACCCCGTATACGTACACAGCATGCTAATACGATCGTAATATACGTATACTGAATATAGAAATGTCACGGTTACAAAACACACATGACATGACTCTTATATACTATGAACAAATTCAAAACCTTTAAATGAGTTTATAAAACGAAATAGATAGAAAGTTTATTTAAAACGCAGCGGAAAATATAACAAATGTTTCCCAATACATTTGCATCAAAATCAAAAGTTACAAATATAAAATATATACATGAGTGGCAGCTCTTCTCTGATCTTTAAGTCCAAAAATCAACTCTTCAACGCCTAGACTCACTAGGTCTAGAGGAACTCTCGGGTTCAATCCTGTCACCTGCGCGATGAACCACAATCGCGCTGAGCCAACAGCTCAGTAGAACAAACTATAATGATATTATGCTATGTCATACATTCAAACAATATAGATCATACTCAATACACTTTATTTTATGGATGTTACATTTCATTATTTCAATAATTGTATCATCATCCATTACTCACACATTTAACATAGACACACATGGGCCCAACAAGCATTTAATATGATATTCAAAGTTCAGAGTTACTGCTTTGGTTTATAATCACAATGATCAAGCCCGTAGGCAATATATATCATATCTCTATCCATGGATAGTGTAACAGACCCAGTCTCTTGGACCATCAACCCATTAACATGAGGAGATCCTCAACCCGGCTAGACTGTTACTAGTAACAGACCCAGTCTCTTGGACCATCAACCCGACTAATCGAGGAGATCCTCAACCCGGCTAGACTGTTACTTTTCATAAATTTCATTTTCACATTTCATTTAGTGTAACAGACCCAGTCTCTTGGATCATCAATTCAATTCAATTGAAGAGATCCTCAACCCAGCTAGACTGTTACCTTTATATAGGCATGCCACCAAAACCAGTACTCTGAAATTTGAATAAACATATTAGGCACACAACCATTTCATATATCTCTTTATAAATCTTTTTCTCAATTCATTTCTCATTCCACAATCAACTAGGCAAACATGCCTCATTTGAATCAATATAGCCAATCACAATGGCTTTACACATCATCTTCTCATCACATCTTTCATTTTCATAACACATACATATACCATATTACATTTCATGAGGTTCATATTGTATAAAACATAACATTATTCAAACATATCAACAATACAATGAAATTACTTAGTACATTCACACTCAAATGTATAAGTTCCAAAATCACATGAATGTATGTTATAATGCAAGCTTTGTACTTACCTCAAAAGAAATCCACACAATTCTAAACACTTCCTCTTAACAAGTCCTTCACCAAATAATTAAGGCAATTCACCTTCTTCACAACCTAATTCAAAACAATGAGGAAACTCACATAAGATCATAAGGCTAAGAATCAATTAGGGCAAACTCTAAACTGGACACGCTCACCCACACGGGCGTGTCCCTGACCGTGCCCTAACTCCACAACACAGAAGCATTTACACGTTCAGGACCACGGGCGTGTCACTGGGCGTGTAATACCTACTGTCTCTCAGAAGTATCGACACGTCCAACATCATGAACGTGTTCCTGGCCGTGTCAATTCCCCAAAGTCACAGTAGCTATGACACGCTCACTAACACGGGCGTGTTAATGGCCGTGTCACACCTACTGCCATCCAACACAATTGACACGCCTAAAGACCTGGACGTGCTCCTGGGCGTGTCAGGCCAAAAACCCAGATTCCGGCCAAAACAACAATCCAACCAACAAACAACAATCTTCCACCATCTTCCACTTCAACAAAACTCAACTAGACACACCCAAAACCATAACAACCTTGCAAAAACACCAACACAACTCAAAATACACATCCAATACCAAATCACAACATCATCAAAAACTCTAAACACAACCACAACTCAATCTTAACCAACAAACTTATTCTTCCTTTCAATCTTACTCTTTTCTTCAATCCAACCCAAGAATCAAAGATCAAGTAAACCCAACACTCTTAAACACAACACACTCAAACATATCCATATCAACAACCATAAATCACCAAACCCACAACACAAACTCAAAGAAAACAAGGGAATCAAGAGGAAACTTACCAAGAATGAAGAAAACTCTTAAATTCCTCCTTGATCTCTTGAAAACTTCTTCAATCTTGAGCTTGGAAGGTCAAATCTCTCCCTCTCTCTTGTTCTCTTGCTGCTGCCGACCAAAGCAAAGAAAGGAGAAGAAAAGGAAAATGAGAGACACGAGAAGAGAGGAAGAAGGAAGAAAAGGAAAAGAAAGAAAAGTCAAACATTAACCCTCTCTCTCCTCAAAACATTCTCCTCCACACAAATAAAAATAAAATAATCTCAAACATCACCATCCACCCATCTTAATCCACTAACTCAATTTCAAAATAATTACCTTTATACCCTTCAAACAAATATTTGTATATGTTAAGTATATCACAATATATACAACATATACACATTACTCTAACCTCAACTCTCTTTCCAATAAAATAAATACACTTAATCCAATAATAACAATAATTTCTCCAATACTTCTAGGGTACATTTTGGGATATTACAATTCTCCCCCTCTAAAAGAAATTTCGTCCTCGAAATTACCTGAAATCAAGTCTGAAACAACTGAGGATATTGTTCTAGCATCGTTTGCTCATTCTCCCAAGTTGATTCTTCTCTACCATGACTCTTCCAAAGAACCTTCACAATTGGCACTTTCTTATGTCTCAACTCTTTCATCCCATATGCTAAGATAGCAACCGGTTCTTCTTCAAAAGTCAGATCCGGACTCACCTCAATAGATTCCACTGATAACACATGAGATGGGTCTGACCTGTACCTCCTCAACATAGAAACATGGAAGACATTATGGATTCTGTCTAACTCTGGTGGCAAAGCAAGCCGATAAGCAACCGGTCCCAATCTTTCCAATACTTCATATGGTCCAATGAAACGAGGACTCAGCTTCCCTCTTCGACCAAATCTCAAAATCTTTTTCCAAGGAGACACTTTCAAAAATACTTTATCTCCCACATTATACTCAATGTCTCTCCTCTTCAAATCCGAATAAGATTTCTGCCGATCTGAAGCTATTTTCAACCTATCTCGAATTATTTTCACTTTATCTTCTGTCTCTTTAACCAAATCAGGACCAATTAACTTACCTTCACCAGTCTCATTCCAACATAAAGGTGTTCTACACCTTCTTCCATACAATGCCTCAAATGGTGCCATACCAATACTGGATTGATGACTGTTGTTGTAGGCAAATTCTACAAGTGGCAAAAATCTGTCCCAACTTCCAGAGAAATCAATGACACAGCTTCTCAACATATCCTCGATGATTTGTATCACTCTCTCTGACTGCCCATCTGTCTGCGGATGGAAAGCAGTGCTAAAGTGTAATCGAGAACCCAAAGCACCATGCAAACTCTTCCAAAACCTCGATGTGAACCTCGGATCTCGATCAGACACTAAAGAAATTGGGACTCCATGCAATTTCACAATCTCACTAATATACAGCTCAGCCAATCTCTCAAGAGAATAATCCATCCGAACCGGAAGAAAATGAGCTGTCTTAGTCAACCTATCAACAATCACCCAAATGGCATCATGTTTTCTCTGTGTCAATGGTAAACCAGACACAAAGTCCATAGTCACTCTTTCCCATTTCCACTCAGGCACTGATAAAGGTTGAAGCAACCCTGTTGGGACCTGATGCTCTGCTTTAACCCTCTGACATGTGAGACATTTGGATACAAACTCTGCAATGTCTCTCTTCATACCAGACCACCAGTAATGCTGTTTCAAATCATGATACATCTTCGTACTGCCCGGATGCATAGCAAAAACTGATTGATGTGCTTCTTCTAAAATAATCCTTCTCAAACTAATATCATCCGGCACACACCGTCTATTCTTAAACCATAAGCTCCCATCACTTTTCACAAGAAAATCTCGGCTCTCCCCTTTTTGGCAATCTGAAACAATCTTCTGAATTTTCTCATCAATCAATTGAGCCTCTTTAATCTGATCTAACAACACTGGTCTCAGCTGCAATTGTGCCAACAATGCACCATCATCACAAGATATAAAGCTAGCATGCAACGCTCTCAACTCAACAAGCAACGAGAGCGAATAAGCAGTCAAACCTGCTAAAGACTTCCGACTCAAGGCATCAGCAACAACATTTGCTTTACCTGGATGATAATCAATCAAACAATCGTAGTCTTTAATCAATTCCAACCACCATCTCTGTCGAAGATTAAGCTCTTTCTGAACCCCCAAATATTTCAAACTTTTGTGATCAGTGTAAATAAAACATTTCTCTCCATACAAGTAATGTCGCCAAATCTTCAATGCAAACACAATGGCTGCTAACTCCAAGTCATGGGTTGGATAGTTTAGCTCATGTGGCTTCAACTGTCGAGAAGCATAAGCTATCACTTTACCCTCTTGCATCAAAACACAACCCAAACCACTATGTGAAGCATCACTGTAGATCACATATGGTTTATCTTCCACAGGTAAAGTGAGAACAGGTGCTTGAGTTAACATCTCTTTCAACTGCTCAAAACTAGCTTGACACGGATCAGTCCACACAAATCTAACTCCTTTTCGAAGTAATCTGGTAAGTGGAGTAGCTATCAAAGAAAATCCTTTCACAAAGCGTCGATAATAGCCTGCCAAACCCAGAAAACTTCTAACTTCAGTCACAGACTTTGGTGGACTCCAATTCATAATAGCTTCAACTTTACTCGGATCAACTCTAATGCCATCTGCTGAAACTATATGACCGAGGAAAGTTACTTGATCTAGCCAGAACTCACATTTTGACAGCTTAGCATACAATTGCTTCTCTCTCAAGATTTGCAATACAATCCGCAGATGCTTGTCATGCTCTTCTTCATTACGAGAATACACCAAAATATCATCAATGAAGACTACCACAAACTGATCCAGATAGGGCCTAAACACCCTATTCATCAAATCCATGAAAGCTGCAGGTGCATTCGTCAACCCAAAAGGCATCACTAGAAACTCATAATGCCCATACCTGGTTCGAAAAGTTGTCTTGGGCACATCCTCAGCTCTAACCCGCAACTGATGGTACCCTGATCTCAAATCAATCTTGGAAAATACTGCTGCTCCCTTCAATTGATCAAAGAGATCATCAATTCTAGGCAAAGGATATTTATTCTTGATAGTCACTTTATTCAATTGCCTATAATCGATACACAATCTCATAGTACCATCCTTCTTCTTTACAAACAAAACAGGAGCTCCCCATGGTGAAACACTAGGGCGAATGAATCCTTTATCCAGCAACTCCTACAACTGCACCTTCAACTCTCTCAATTCAACAGGTGCCATTCTATAAGGAGTAATAGAGATAGGAGTGGTACCTGGCAACAAATCAATACCAAACTCTACCTCTCTCTCAGGAGGCAATCCTGGCAACTCCTCTGGAAATACATCTGGAAACTCAGCTACTGTGGGAATGCTATCAAACTGAGAACCCTCTACCCTGGTATCCAAAACATGAGCGAGATAGGCATCACACCCTTTTCTAATCAGCTTCCTAGCTGAAACAGCTGAAATCAACAAGGATGCAAGTTGTCTCTGCTCGCTAGATACCATCACAATTCTATCATCACTAGTTCTCAAAGTAACACACTTCTTCTTACAATCTACCACAGCTTCATGTCTAGACAACCAGTCCATGCCCAAAATCAAATCATACTCTTTAAATGGCATCTCAATCAAATCACCAGGAAATTCCTCTCCTTGCACAACAACTGCACTATCTCTGTGCACCTTACTAACAACCACACTATGCCCTAAAGGATTTGTCACCAAGACATCAAATCCTAGGGACTCAGAATGCAAAATTAGTCACAGGCAAAATGGATGCACTTATGTATGAATGAGTAGATCCTGGATCAATTAAAGCAAGTACTGAAATGCCAAATAAAGAAAATGTACCAGCAATAACAGCTGAAGCATCTGGCTGCCTCTGCATCACATAAACTCTTTGGGAAGGTCCAGCCTCATCTGGTCTACTGTCCATAGATGAAGAGCCTCCTCTCTGACTGAACCCAGATCGACCCCCTCTATTAAAACTTCTGCCTCCTCTACCTCCTCTGCTAAAACTAGGTCGTGAAGCTGCAGTATCCACCGATCTCTGCTCCTGTACCTCAGGACATTCTCTAATGAAATGATCAGGGGATCCGCATCTGAAGCACACAGCTGGTCCCCTACTCATCCAACAAACGCCTCTATGTGACCCCCCACACTGAGCACATATAGGTGGAGTGAACCTCTGAACCGTTGGAGTCGGAGCACTCGTCACTGAAACCGTAGGTCTCGATCTCTGTCTTTGAAACTGCACTGACCTACCAACTGGCCTCTGACTCCTGCTAGTCCTAGGAACAAAGCTGCCTCTACCTCTCTTCACAGATGAAGACCCTGCCTCAAACTGGGGCCTTCTCACTCTAGTCTCCTCCTCAGAAGCAGATGCTGCAATGCCCTGGGCTCTCTCTACACTCCTAGCTGCAGCAACAAGCTGGGAGAAATCCTGGTATCTGGAACCAGCCACAAGACACAAAATAGAGGGCCTCAATCCCTCCTCAAACCTTCTGCATCTGTCAATCTCATCAGATATAATACCTCCAGCATAATGACTCAATCTGATGAACTCGACCTCATACTCTGTTACTGTCCTGTGGTCTTGTTTCAAACTCAGAAACTCCATCTTTTTAACATCTTTATACTCCCTAGGAGTATACTTCAGCTCAAACTCTCTGAGAAAGTCAGCATAAGACAAGGTAGGTGGATCATCCATAGCGTGAGGCACTGTTTTCCACCAGTCATATGCATCCTTCTGTAATAATGACCTAGCATAATCAAATTTTTCTTCAGGCGTGGCTTGCAGCTGAATAAACACTCTCTGCACTCTATCAAGCCACTGCTCAGCTACAGCTGGATCAATAGTGCCTAGAAAATCTTCCGCCCCATACTTCCTCAACTTATCATACTGTCTCACTGATACCTGAGGCTGAGGTGGTGGTGGCGGTGGTTTCACTGGTGTTTGTCTCATCACTTCCATCATATGCCTGAACCAAGCTAGTGGAACCTCATCACCAACTGGTCTCCCTGACCCAGAAGCAGGTGCCTCACCGGCTCTATCAATTCTAACCTCATCTCTACTCTCTTCCGGAGCTACACTCACCGCACTTCCCTCAACAAACTGACGTGAATGAGGATCCATTACAACCTATATCTGCAAACATAGCAGAATACACCTTATTAAAGATCAGAGACTGCCAACACTAAATATATATTTTATTCAAAACCAACTTTTTAAAATCAAAATATCCTTTTTCTTACAGTTTACCTAGGTTGAGAATCTCAAGCCTAGGCTCTGATACCAAAACAATTGTAACACCCCTATACCCCGTATACGTACACGGCATGCTAATACGATCGTAATATACGTATACTGAATATAGAAATGTCACGGTTACAAAACACACATGACATGACTCTTATATACTATGAACAAATTCAAAACCTTTAAATGAGTTTATAAAACGAAATAGATAGAAAGTTTATTTAAAACGCAGCGGAAAATATAACAAATGTTTCCCAATACATTTGCATCAAAATCAAAAGTTACAAATATAAAATATATACATGAGTGGCAGCTCTTCCCTGATCTTTAAGTCCAAAAATCAACTCTTCAACGCCTAGACTCACTAGGTCTAGAGGAACTCTCGGGTTCAATCCTGTCACCTGCGCGATGAACCACAATCGCGCTGAGCCAACAGCTCAGTAGAACAAACTATAATGATATTATGCTATGTCATACATTCAAACAATATAGATCATACTCAATACACTTTATTTTATGGATGTTACATTTCATTATTTCAATAATTGTATCATCATCCATTACTCACACATTTAACATAGACACACATGGGCCCAATAAGCATTTAATATGATATTCAAAGTTCAGAGTTACTGCTTTGGTTTATAATCACAATGATCAAGCCCGTAGGCAATATATATCATATCTCTATCCATGGATAGTGTAATAGACCCAGTCTCTTGGACCATCAACCCATTAACATGAGGAGATCCTCAACCCGGCTAGACTGTTACTAGTAACAGACCCAGTCTCTTGGACCATCAACCCGACTAATCGAGGAGATCCTCAACCCGGCTAGACTGTTACTTTTCATAAATTTCATTTTCACATTTCATTTAGTGTAACAGACCCAGTCTCTTGGATCATCAATTCAATTCAATTGAAGAGATCCTCAACCTGGCTAGACTGTTACCTTTATATAGGCATGCCACCAAAACCAGTACTCTGAAATTTGAATAAACATATTAGGCACACAACCATTTCATATATCTCTTTATAAATCTTTTTCTCAATTCATTTCTCATTCCACAATCAACTAGGCAAACATGCCTCATTTGAATCAATATAGCCAATCACAATGGCTTTACACATCATCTTATCATCACATCTTTCTTTTTCATAACACATACATATACCATATTACATTTCATGAGGTTCATATTGTATAAAACATAACATTATTCAAACATATCAACAATACAATGAAATTACTTAGTACATTCACACTCAAATGTATAAGTTCCAAAATCACATGAATGTATGTTATAATGCAAGGTTTGTACTTACCTCAAAAGAAATCCACACAATTCTAAACACTTCCTCTTAACAAGTCCTTCACCAAATAATTAAGGCAATTCACCTTCTTCACAACCTAATTCAAAACAATGAGGAAACTCACATAAGATCATAAGGCTAAGAATCAATTAGGGTAAACTCTAAACTGGACACGCTCACCCACACGGGCGTGTCCCTGACCGTGCCCTAACTCCACAACACAGAAGCATTTACACGTTCAGGACCACGGGCGTGTCACTGGGCGTGTAATACCTACTGTCTCTCAGAAGTATCGACACGTCCAACATCATGAACGTGTTCCTGGCCGTGTCAATTCCCCAAAGTCACAGTAGCTATGACACGCTCACTAACACGGGCGTGTTAATGGCCGTGTCACACCTACTGCCATCCAACACAATTGACACGCCTAAAGACCTGGATGTGCTCCTGGGCGTGTCAGGCCAAAAACCCAGATTCCGGCCAAAACAACAATCCAACCAACAAACAACAATCTTCCACCATCTTCCACTTCAACAAAACTCAACTAGACACACCCAAAACCATAACAACCTTGCAAACACCAACACAACTCAAAATACACATCCAACACCAAATCACAACATCATCAAAAACTCTAAACACAACCACAACTCAATCTTAACCAACAAACTTATTCTTCCTTTCAATCTTACTCTTTTCTTCAATCCAACCCAAGAATCAAAGATCAAGTAAACCCAACACTCTTAAACACAACACACTCAAACATATCCATATCAACAACCATAAATCACCAAACCCACAACACAAACTCAAAGAAAACAAGGGAATCAAGAGGAAACTTACCAAGAATGAAGAAAACTCTTAAATTCCTCCTTGATCTCTTGAAAACTTCTTCAATCTTGAGCTTGGAAGGTCAAATCTCTCCCTCTCTCTTGTTCTCTTGCTGCTGCCGTCCAAAGCAAAGAAAGGAGAAGAAAAGGAAAATGAGAGACACGAGAAGAGAGGAAGAAGGAAGAAAAGGAAAAGAAAGAAAAGTCAAACATTAACCCTCTCTCTCCTCAAAACATTCTCCTCCACACAAATAAAAATAAAATAATCTCAAACATCACCATCCACCCATCTTAATCCACTAACTCAATTTCAAAATAATTACCTTTATACCCTTCAAACAAATATTTGTATATGTTAAGTATATCACAATATATACAACATATACACATTACTCTAACCTCAACTCTCTTTCCAATAAAATAAATACACTTAATCCAATAATAACAATAATTACTCCAATACTTCTAGGGTACATTTTGGGATATTACATTGAGGGCAGCTTCTTTCTCTTCTTTTGGGCTGAATTCCTTGTTAGTTGGCAAGACAAGCTTTTTATCCCTCTATTTCACCAGCTTAGCAACATTAACAACAATCTCAAAATCTAGAATCAGTTTCCCCATGAACATGATTGGCTCCGGCTTTCCTTGGAGTGATCCCATAACTGGAGCTTTGATGAACACTTCTTCAAGTGGTGGAAAATTCATCTTCTCATTCTTCTTTAGTAGAACAGCTCCTTTGCTTCATCCTATCCCAACCCTTTCTTGGAAGTTTGAGCCTTGAAATTAGAGAGCTCTGTTATACATGCCTTCCCCTTCCTAAGGCCAGTACCTAGTAGATAGTTTATTTTCTTCATCATAGAAAAAATTCTAGAGCCCATTATCTTGTTATCAGAAATAACAGACACTTGAAATCCATTAAGAGGCCTCTCAATCATCAAAGCATTTACCACATCATTATCTTCAGCATCGATAACCACTATCTCATCACAATTTGGGAACTTGATCTTCTAATAGAGCATAGAAGGAACTCCACCAAGAGGATGGAACCACGGTCGACCCAACAGTAATGCAAAAGTGACAGGTGTGAGCAGGGATTTTTGCCCCACTTCCGGTGGAATGGTTCTTGCGACTTCGGCACTGTTTAGGCTCGGGGCCTTAGAGAACACAAACCTAAGTTCGGAGAAAATGGAGTCGCCACCCGGATGGGCCAGGAAAAAGAATGGGGTGGATGACTCGATTCCTAAGGAATCCCTAACACCCTAATGGGTTCAAAAAGTTGGGTACGTGTGGGGAAGGTGAAAAATGACCCAGCACCCTCACAACGCCCGGTTCATTAGAACCGGCTCCTTTACAGGTCTTAATATTATAAAATTCTTAAATATAACTGTTGTCCCAAGATGGCAACCAAGAGAGGGGGGGGGGGTGAATTGGTTTCCTCAAGAAATAATGACAATTAAAAAAAAACTCAACAAATAAGATATGCGGAATAGAGAAATGGTTGAGTAATGAAAGAAAGAAAGAACACACAAGATTTATAGTGGTTCGGATTTACTTCTATCCTACATCCACTTCCTTAACAACTTGTTAAGGTTCCACTAATCTTTTGAAGTTTTACAAGCTCACTTCCAACTTTGGTGTTTTAACAAGTTCACACCTAACTTGACAAGTGTTTTGCTAAGGCTTACACTCAAGAACCTTTGAAGGAGTTTTTAAGGCTCACTCTCACAACCTAAACAAGAGTTTTACAAGGCTTACTCTCACAACCTAAGTGTTTTCCAAGCTCACACTCAAACTTGTACAATGGTGTTTTCAATGCTTACACCTAACATTCATTACAATTCAAATGTAAGTTTAAGTAAAAGAAAGTTTGTTGCTTGGCTATGAAATTCCTTTTTTTTTACTTCTCATATATCTTTTTTCTTATAGAAGCAATGTATTTATAGCCAATGTGGTCTTACTAGCCGTTATTGATAGTGAGAATAAAGTCTTGGCAGTTTAGACCTTCTTCAGTAAATTGTCCGAAGCATTTTGCGGTCGTCCTTCATATAAGGATGGTTGCGCTAATGTCATATGCGATTGTCCTTAGACAAGGTACGGTCGCTTGAATTTAAATATGCTTCAACGGTCAAATTTGAGTGCTCTGCAGCAGGAATCTTGCCCATGCTGTGGTTGTCGGGACGGTCGCGCATGTCAAAGGTGCGGTCGCCCTTTCTAAATGTTGAAGTGGGTTTATAACGATCATCACACATGGCATTCTTTGACTGGGCAAAAATGATGTCCGCCTAAATATGAATTTTGCGGTCGCCCTAGGTGGCATCTCGCGGTCGAGTTGAGATACGTGCATCGAACTTTTGGACACACCCGAGGATGCGAACACTACTATCTCTTTAAGCAGATTTCTCCTGAATTTGCAGAGCGGTCGCGAATACCAACGGGTGTCGCTAAAGTGATAAGCAAGGTCGTATCCTTCGCCGTTCTTGTCACCGTGAACCTTACTGTGATTAGGATGATTTTGGTTCCTTGTGTGGCGGTCGTCCATAACTTGGGACGGTCGCTCTTCTTTAAGTGCGGTCACGATAAGGTCGGGTTTTTGACCGCGAAACCTACTGTGATAAGGTTTCATCCTTTGATTGAATGGTGCGGTCGTGTTCAGGTCTTGTGCGATCGCTATAAATGTTCTGTTCAGCTTTATTTGGAGCAACCTAAGCCTGCAACAAGAGTCTTCAAACACATGTTAAATAGATCATTCAATTTGAGTTGTCAAGGATCAAAATTGAGATCATTTGTCTAACAATCTCCCCATTTGACTTTGACAATCAAATGGAATGATAATATAAATTGTCAAAATAACTTTGCTCATTAGGATAGATTAACAAGTCTAATCATTTGCTCATGTGTTGAATGTTAATGAATTTGTTTTAATGCTCCCCCTTAACATATGCATGAATCCTGGTTATCTTGGTGCATTGATGCATTAGAAAGATATCATTTGATTATCTTGCATTAGTTAAACAATCATTCCAAGTTGTTTACTATTTCTCCCCCATTGTCATAGGCAAAATGCATAACAGAAAGCAAGAAGTTAAGCTACTAAAC
Source organism: Garcia nutans (assembly GCA_947685225.1). NCBI lineage: Eukaryota > Viridiplantae > Streptophyta > Magnoliopsida > Malpighiales > Euphorbiaceae > Garcia > Garcia nutans. The sequence goes on from CANTUV010000013.1 coordinate 37,568,452, forward strand.
ATCTTGTTTATAAAAGATAGAGGAAAGTACAAAGATATAGTAAACATATCAAGCAACAAATGTAGGATAAAGCAACATATCAAGTCATAACACAAAATAAAAATGTAAACTATTCAGAATCATCATCCTCGTCTATCTCTTCTTCTACTAAAGGAGCTTTTCCTTTATCAAGAGGAACACAAGAGGTAGAGCTAGTACTAAGAGATTCTTCTTCTTCAGGAAGGCTTTGTGTAAGATCACTTATATCCCAATCTTCAAGATTGCATTGAGGCAAGTCCAGTTTGCCTTGCATATCATAGAGATCATTATGCATGTGAGATATAAGGTCAATTCTCTTGTTCAAGTGATGGAATCTCTTGGAGACACTTTTCTTGAATCTAGAGAGTTTCTTGGAGAGAGATTTGATAGCATTGAGGATGAGTTGTGTAGAGGATGAAGTAGTTTCGTGAGTAGCTTTTGATGAAGCAGCTTTTGGAGGTAATTCAACAGCAACTTCCAGAGAGTCTCCTTCTTCCTCAATTGTGTATATTGGTCTTTTCTTTTGTCTATCCACAATTCCTTTTTTGGCAAAATAATACACATATGTACCTTCAATCTTCCTTACACATCTAGCATGCTCTAGATAGTCAATAGTGATGGCACTAGAGGCAAGATTGAAAGGGTTTCTCAATGTAGCTAAGTTGAGATCATTTAGTAAGTTCAGGTGCCTAGCTATTTGAGTTATTTGTGAGGATAAGAAAAAGGTTCCAGTTCTTGTAACTGCATGATGATATAGGGTGTCAATCAAGAACTTGGTTGTGTTCATTTGGATGTGGGTGAAAGCATATAAAAATATGAGGTCTCTTTTTGTTACTTTTTCATTCCCATCAGCTCTTTGATGAATGGTGTAGGTGATGATCCTATGAAGCATCCAATGGGTGAGGGATTTGATGTGTCTAGCTTTTGATTCTTTTTCAAAAGATGTTTCCATAGAAATTTCTTGCCAAAAGGCAGAGAGTGTTTGGTTGGAGAAAGTTATGTCATTGTAGGAGGTTATACCATCAGCAGGAAAGTCCCAGACTTTGCCAAAGTCTTCTAGGGTTAAGGCTTGGTATTGATCAAACAACTTAAATCTAACCCCATACCATCCCAGTGCAGAGTTAGCACTCTTTTCAATTTGAAAAGACATAAGGAATTCCTTGCTTAAACTAGAATAACCTACCTCCTCAGGAAATACAAATTTTCTCCATCCAAGAACATCCAGTAGTCTTTCAATCTCGTCCTTGATATTCAGGGCAGAGAGCATCCCACCAAAAGGAGATTTGGTTCCCTCAACTTTCTTTTTCTTCAGCATGGCATATCTCACATCTTCCTCAGAGGTTTGGTGGTGAGGTTTGTGAATTTTCTCACCTCTTCTAGACTGTGGAGGAGATGGAGGATCATCTATTAATTCTCTTATTGTGATTCCTGAAGATTTCTTTCCCTTTCCTTTTACTTTGGAAGTTATATTCTTTTTGGGAGCCATCAGGATTGAAGAATAGGAAGAAAACTGGAAAACAGAGGGTGTTTTGAAAAGAAGATGATTTTGAGAGGATTTTCAAGATTTAGAGGGAAGTTTGTATGTTGTAAGAAGCAAAATATCCAAGAAACTGATGTATTATACTCTTAAATAGAAGAAATTAAGAAAATAGCCGTTTATGACTGTTGAAAGTTAAGAGTTGCGACCTGTCATATAGCCAACGGTTACAAAATTTCGAGCAGAGTGTACAGAGTGCGGTCAAAAATTTGCAAGGGTGCAATCGCGAAATGTAATCTAGCGACCATTATCAAGATTAGTGCACTCGCGAGTGCAGAAGTTGTCTGTAACGGTCGAAACTGTTCAACTTATTGCATCCGCACACAAGATTTCTCGACCGCGCATAGAGATTTTTATTTGGATGAATCTGGCAGACAAGATAGCGATCGATAAGGACACTGGAGCGAATGCGACTGACTCAGAAATGAAAGAGTCAAAGAAAGATGGAAGATTTTTCTAATATTTAGGCAAAAAGTTTATGCACATAGAAACTTCATTGATAGGCAATTTTTTATTAATTTAGAGTAATTCCATCAATCATTCCTAAATTATGTTTAATGAAGTTAAGTCTATCTTCATTCAAAGGTTTTGTAAAAATATCAGCAAGTTGATTTTGTGTATCTATAAATTCTAGGATTATTTTCTGATTTTGTACATTTTCTCTCAAGAAATGATGTCTAATATCTATATGTTTGGATCTAGAGTGTTGGATAGGGTTTTTAGACAAATTGATAGCACTAGTGTTGTCACATTTAATGGAGATATTGTTAAATACTTTGCCATAGTCAAGCAATTGTTGTTTCGTCCATAATACTTGTGTGCAACAAAAACATGCTGCAACATATTCGGCTTCCGTTGTGGATAAAGTAACCGATGCTTGTTTCTTACCAAGAAAGTGACATGCTCCTGTAGTGCTCTTCCTATCTAAGATATTACTAGCATAATCTGCATCTGAAAAGCCTATGATATGAAATGATGTGTTTTTAGGATACCAAAGTCCTAAATGCATTGTACCACTTAAATATTTCAAAATCCTCTTAGTAGCATTCAAGTGTGATTCTTTAGGACAAGTTTGAAATCTGGCACAAAGACATACACTATACATTATATCAGGTCTAGAAGCGGAGTTTTGCTAGTTTTGCAGCCATCCATTCCAAATTTCTTGATGAGTTCTTTTGTATATTTGGATTGGTTGATGAAGATCCCATCTTTACATTGCTTGACTTGCAGTCCAAGGAAGAAATTGAGTTCACCCATCATGCTCATTTCAAATTCCCTAGTCATACAAGAAGCAAATTCTTTGCACAAGGCTTCATTAGTAGCTCCAAATATTATGTCATCCACATAAATTTGTACAATTAAAATGTTATGCTTGTCCTTTTTAACAAAGAGGGTTGTGTCTACTTTTCCTTTTGAAAAGCCATTTTCAAGTAAATATGCACTTAGTTTATCATACCAAGCTCTTGGTGCTTGTTTCAATCCATATAAAGCTTTGGTAAGTTTGAAAACATGATCAGGAAATTTGTAGTTTTCAAAACCAGGAGGTTGTTCTACATAAACTTCTTCGCTTATAAGTCCGTTTAGAAATGCACTTTTAACATCCATTTGAAAGAGTTTAAAGTTCATGTGACATGCAAAAGCAAGTAATATTCTAATAGCTTCTAATCTGGCTACAGGGGCAAAAGTTTCATCATAGTCAATACCTTCTTCTTGATTATAGCCTTTGGCTACCAATCTTGCTTTATTCCTAACAATGTGACCATTTTCATCAAGCTTATTCCTATAGACCCATTTGCATCCTATGATAGAGTGATATGTAGGTCTAGGAGTAAGTTGCCAAACATTATTTCTTTCAAATTGATTAGGTTCATCTTGCATTGCAGTTATCCAATTTTCATCATTTAAAGCCTCCTAAACAGTCTTTGGCTCAATTTGAGAAACAAAAGCAAAATTAACATCTATATGATTAATTTTAGATCTAGTAATTACTCCCTTAGATGTTTCTCCAATGATGAGTTCCTTAGGATGGTCTTTCTTGTATTGCCAATCCTTAGGTAGATCTTGAGTCTTTTCTTCAAGTTCATACTGATTGTTCTTTGGAGCATCAATAGTTTCAAGAGGTTCAAGAGTACCTGCAGAGTCATTGAAAGTACTACCTTTCTTTTGATCAAGTTTAGATGATTCATCAAATACAACATGCATTGTTTCTTCTATAACTAGAGTTTTCATGTTAAATACTCTATATGCTTTGCTATATGATGAATATCCTAGGAATATGCCTTCATCTGATTTGGATGAAAATTTTCCAAGATTATCCTTGGTATTCAATATGAAGCATTTGCATCCGAATACTCTAAAATATCCAATTCTGGGAATTCTTCCATTCCATAGCTCATAAGAAGTTTTATTAGTTAAATGCCTTTTGTAAACACGATTTGTAATGTAACAAGCTGTATTTACGGCTTCCGCCCAAAAATAAGATGGTAAATCATATTCATTGAGCATTGTTCTAGCCATTTCAATTAAAGTTCTATTTTTCCTTTCAACTACACCATTTTGCTGTGGAGTTCTAGGAGCAGAAAAATTATGTGAAATACCAAGTTCATTACAAAAACCTTCAAAATTTTCATTCTCAAATTCTTTGCCATGATCACTTCTAATAGATGTGATCACATATCCTTTTTCATTTTGAACTCTTTTTGCAAACGTTTTGAAGTAATTAAAGGCTTCATTCTTTTGAGCTATGAAATTAACCCATGTGAATCTAGAGTAATCATCAACAAGAACAAATGCATATAATTTGCCTCCTAAGCTTGTAACTCTATTTAGTCCAAACAAATCCAAATGAATGAGCTCTAAAGGTCTAGAGGTGCTTATAACATTCTTTGATTTAAATGAGCTTTTATGTTGCTTACCATGTTGACAAGGTTCACAAATCCTATCTTTATCATATTTTATCTTAGGTAGGCCATCAACTAAGTTTTCATTACAAATATATTTTAATTGATCCATACCAGCATGTCCTAGTCTTCTATGCCATAACCATGCATCATTATTAGTGGACATTAGACATTTAAATGCATGATTTGAATGTATGTTGATATTATAAGTGTTGTTAGTTCTAGTACCCTTAAATATGATAATATCATTTGAATTCGTGATCTTGCATTCTTTGGAATCAAAATTAACAAAGTATGCTTTATCACAAAGTTGACTAACACTTAGCAAGTTATGTTTCAACCCATCAACAAGCCATACATCTTCTATTAAATCTTTACCAATAGAACCAATGGAGCCAACACCAAGAATTTTACCTTTAGCATTGTTTCCAAAAGTTACATTACCTCCATGTTTGTAGGTAATACTTGTAAAGAGCTTTGCATTCCCAGTCATATGCCTTGAGCACCCACTATCCACAAGCCATGTGCTTTCGTTGATAGTAGATTTTAGGCATACCTGCAAGGCAATAGTGATCATCTTCTTTTAGGTACCCACATGAAGTTGGGTCCTTGATGGTTAGTAGTAAAAGTGCCTTCTAACTTGAGATGAGCCTTTCTTATATGACAAGAAAAATTTTTGTGTCCGAATTTCATGCAATATGTGCATTGCCATGGTATTCTATATTTCTGCATTTTTCTTTTTGTATTCAAAGTATTATGCATACAACTACAAGTATGTGATTGCTTTTGTGCAAGTTTAGTGTACAAAAATGCATAATTATTTTTGGCTTTATTTCCTAATGAACCATAAGAAGTTCTTTTTGTACTTTTAGACTTGGTACAAGCATCTTTGATATGAACATCAGACATTTCAATTGTAGATGCTTTTACAAATGTTGGTTTACTTGGTGCAATGTTGGTTGAGCCATTGAATCCTAATCCATATTTCAAGGAGGGTGATCTTTGGTTATTAATTAATGTGTTTAATGCTTCCTTTCCTTTATGAAATCTGGAAATTGATTCTTTTAGTTCTTTTAGTTCATGCTTCAATGTTTCATTTTCTTTAATAACTTTTTCTAAGTCATGTGAGTTTTTATTTAACTCTCCTATCATATTCATCAAGTGTTCATTTGAGGTTTTCAATTCTAAGGTAGAGTTCTTTAAGCATATAAAATCATTTTCTAACTTAGAGTTTTTCTCTTTATAGAGCATCATTTTAGAAAAATATTTTTCTATTTTAAAGTTCATGTGCTCAATCAAATCACTATCATCTAGCTCATTTATATCATTATGTGCTACTAGATCAAAGGATTGAGTACTTACCTCATTGGAGTCATCTTCAATAGCCATGAGACACAAGTTTGCAATTCCTTCTTCTTCTTCTTCACTTGAAGAAGAGTCATCCCATGTGGCTTTGAGAGACTTTTTCTTTTCTTTATCCCATTTCCTTTTGTTCTTTAATTTGAAGCAATCCGATTTAATGTGACCAGTTTTTCCACATTCATAGCACTTTACCTCATTTTTCTTTTCTTTATCTTTGAAGGAGAATTTAGGAAGTGTACCTTTATTTGCTTGTAATCTTTTCTTCCTTTTCCATTCATTGATTCTTTTTGAGAACATTTCCATTTCATCTTCATCATCAGTACCTTCATTGCTTGAGCTCTCAACTTCTTTGATTGCTTTGAGTGCAATTGGTTCTCTTTTCTTTTTCACCTTGATCTTCTTCTTTCTCACTGTGTAGCTCAAATGTGAGTAGTTTTCCAACTAGCTCGTCGGTTCTTAATGTGCTGAGATCATGAGCTTCTTCTATGGATGATACTTTTGATTCAAAGTTTTTTCTAGCTCTTAGGGCTCTCAAGATTTTACTGTTTACATCACCTTGATCATATATCTTGCCATACTTCTTTAGTTCATTGACAATAGCAAGCAAGCGATTGGTCATGTTGGTGACATTTTCATTTGATTTCATCTTGAATAGCTCATACTCATGGACATGCATTTGTTTCTTGATGAATCTCACTTGAGTTGTACCTTCATGGTAGTTTTCGAGTGTTTTCCAAATGCAATGTGCACAAGTTAAATGTTGAACTCTTCCACCTTCTTCTCTTGAAATGGAATTCATCAAGATGGAAGCGGTTCTATTGTTCTTGAATCGATCTTTGACATTGATAGTTGACCATTGTGCTTTGGGAAGTGGAACTTTAATACCGTCAGCTTCATAAGTGGGAGGTTTCCACTCACTTTCCATGAAATCCCATAGTTCAATCCCTTCACTGTCTAGAAACAAATACATTATGTGTTTCCAGTAGGAATAATCAGTTCCATCAAAGAAAGGTCTAAGAATAGTGTTAAGATTTCCATGAGAGTTTGATGAAGAAGAAGTTGCCATAGTGGATCAAATTTCACAATTAAGTTTAAGAAATTTCAGGCTCTGATACCAATTGTTGTCCCAAGATGGCAACCAAGAGGAGGGGGGGTGAATTGGTTTCCTCAAGAAATAATGACAATTTTAAAAAAAAAACTCAACAAATAAGATATGCAAAATAGAGAAATGGTTGAGTACTGAAAGAAAGAAGGAACACACAAGATTTATAATGGTTCGGATTTACTTCAATCCTACATCCACTTCCTTAACAACTTGTTAAGGTTCCACTAATCTTTTGAAGTTTTTACAAGCTCACTTCCAACTTTGGTGTTTTCACAAGTTCACACCTAACTTGACAAGTGTTTTGCTAAGGCTTACACTTAAGAACCTTTGAAGGAGTTTTTAAGGCTCACTCTCACAACCTAAACAAGAGTTTTACAAGGCTTACTCTCACAACCTAAGTGTTTTCCAAGCTTACACTCAAACTTATACAATGGTGTTTTCAATGCTTACACCTAACATTCATTACAATTCAAATGTAAGTTTAAGTAAAACAAAGTTTGTTGCTTGGCTATGAAATTCCTTTTTTTTTTTTTACTTCTCATATATCTTTTTTCTTATAGAAGCAATGTATTTATAGCCAATGTGGTCTTACTAGCCGTTATTGATAGTGAGAATAAAGTCTTGGTAGTTTAGACCTTCTTCAGTAAATTGTCCGAAGCATTTCACGGTCGTCCTTCATATAAGGATGGTCGCGCTAATGTCATATGCGGTCGTCCTTGGACAAGGTACGGTCGCTTGAATTTAAATATGCTTCAACGGTCGAGTTTGAGTGCTCTGCAACAGGAATCTTGCACATACTGTGGTTGTCGAGACGGTCGCACATGTCAAAGGTGCGGTCGCCCTTTTTGAATGATGAAGTGGGTTTATAACGGTCATCACACGTGGCAATCTTTAACTGGGCAAAAATGATGTCCGCCTAAATATGAATTTCGCGGTCGCCCTAGGTGACATCTTTCAGTCGAGTTGAGATACTCGTGCCGAACTTTTGGAAGCACCTGAGGACGCGAACACTACTGTCTCTTTAAGAAAATTTCTCCTGAATTTGCAGAGCGGTCGCGAATACCAACGGGCAGTTGCTAAAGTGATAAGCGAGGCCGTATCCTTCGCCGTTCTTGTCACTACGAACCTTACTGTGATTAGGATGATTTTGGTTCCTTGTGTGGCGGTCGTCCATAACTTGGGACGGTCGCTCTTCTTTAAGTGCGGTCGTGACTAAGGTCAGGTTTCTGACCACAAAACCTACTGTGATAAGGTTTCATCCTTTGATTGAATGGTGCGGTCGTGTTCAGGTCTTGTGTGAGCGCTATAAATGTTCTGTTCAGCTTTATTTGGAGCAACCTAAGCCTGCAACAAGAGTCTTCAAACACATGTTAAATAGATCATTCAATTTGAGTTGTCAAGGATCAAAATTGAGATCATTTATCTAACAATAACAATATTATTCATATTACACACAATAATTAAAATAAAGCATCGATATATTAAAAATAAAAACAATGTCAAAGCAAAACAAATAAATGGACGCCCATCCGAAGATGGAAACATGTCCTTACATAATCCATGCCTAAATAGGACACCCACCGAAAGGTAGAAACATGTCCTTTACATTGGTTCTAAAATAGAAAAGCAATTTAAATTACATGATATTTAACTAATGAGGTACCCACCAAGTGGAAACATACCTCTTACAACATTTGGAAATCTAAATAAATCGATAAAAGTAAATAACCATTCATCATAAATAAATCGTTCATCAAAGATATTAATCATCAATAGAATGTAAACATCCATCCATGATAAACTAAATAAATCAAGCATTGAACTTAAATAAATCAACAAAGCATTGAAAATAAATTAAAGCATATAATAAACTATATAATCAAATATAAAATTAAATAAAGCAAGTAAAGATTCAAATTAGGGTTACTGTTTCTATTTAAAATTCTTTAATTAATACTTTAGGGTTTTGGAATTTTAGTATTATTTAGGGTTTGTAATTCTTAGCTACTGTAAACTTTAAGGGAATTAAAATGGATTAAGGTTTTATGATTTAAGGGATTGATAAGGTTCTTTAATTAACCAAATTAGTATTTGAGGAGTGAAATCATGAAATTAGGGTTTGGACACTTTAAAATATTTAGATTTATGATTTATAGTTACTGGATCATTATTTTGTATTTACCATATTGAATTTTAATATTTAAATTTATAAGGTTTTAAGATTTTAAAGATTAGGATATAGAAAAATTAGGGTTTAAGATTTTAAGGGAATTAGGGTTTAAGAAAACTAGGGTTTAGAATAATTGGTTTGAGGTTACTGTCTTGGTTTTAAAGTTGAATTAGGGTTTTTAGTGTTTTGGAGAATGTATTTGATTTTAGAATTTGGAAAAATAATTTATAGTTTTATGAAACTTTATGAAAATAAACAAAACGATTTAAGGTTTATAGAAACAGAAAAGATATTTTTTAGGGTTTTTGGAAAAAAAAAGATTCAATTTAGGGTTTTGGACAATTGGAAAGTAGATTAGGGTTTCGGAAAATTAATGAAACGATTTAAGGTTTTGAAAAGCTAGAAAGTAGATTAGGGTTTTACGATTTTGAAAAAATAGAAACAACAATTTTTAATCTTGAGTGATGATGCTACTGTAAAGAAAAATAAATAAAGAAATTCATACCTTTGTTTGTTGGTTCCACCAAAAATTGCTTCTTGGATGAACAAGAACAAGGCAAAGTGGCTGCCTTTGATGGATTGATTGTTTGGTTGCTTTTTCTTCTCTTAAAAAGTCCGATTGATTTCACTGCCAGAAGGAGTTTTTTAAAATCTGATTTCCTTTCCAAAGTTTTCCACCTAAATTTTTTTATCCCAAATTTCGATCCACCCTTCTGTGTTGTTTTTTAGTGCTTATTTATAGAAGATTTTGATGATTAATTTCACTTGTTCACAGAATCTAATATTAATTAAGAAAAGGAAACCGAAACCTAATTGAATTTGGTTTTGGAAAAATTTGCGTCGAAAAAATTTCGCTGGAAAAAAACTACTGCGGAAAAATTGTGTTGGCAAAAAAGCTGCCGCAGGTGGTAGCGGGTTGCGGTGGGCGAAATTTCCTGTTGGCCATTTCGCCTGCAGGAAATTCCTACATTACTGCTTTGGGCTAAGATGACACCATGTGTCTAGCCCGAAGTCAAATCATAATCACAATGAGGATTACCTCATATGTAACATCCCAACTAGGCTTCAAGGACTAGGCCCAACCCAGCTTTAAGGGTCTGCTACATTATGTAACACCTAACTAGGCTTCAAGGACCAAGCCTAACCTAGCTTCAAGGGACTGTTATGTTTTAGGTATGCCACCAAACACAAAACTCTGAAAATTGAATAACATACTAGGCACACAATTCTTTCATAATTCCATTATCAATATCTTTCTCATTTTCTCAAGATCAAGCTAAGTATAATGCCTTAATTATCTCATTTATATCAATATAGTCATCCCCAATGTCTTTACATACCATTTTTAATGTATACATAACAAATTACATTACACATACATTTTGGTTCATTATCATATTTTGCACATAGTTCACATTACATATAATGTATTTGTGACATCATACCAATCATAGCATATTACTCATGAACCAGCAATGTAATAAGTAACTTAACACATTTTTCAACCAAATGTGTTAAGTCCAAATGTCATGCAAATATAAGCAACTATTCCAAATTTGTACTTACCTTATGAAACACTCCAAAATAAGCTTTTAAACTTCCTCTAACCTTGGCTCTTCCAAGTTTCCCTTGAACACTAAGGTTGGGCAAACTACTCTTTCTCAATGCCTATACCAAATGTGATCATAAATAACCATTTAGTATCACATTCTAAGGCATTCTTAACATTCAAATCATTTAAATAGGAGTTACAAATGAAAAACAACAAAAAGAGTTATTCTAAAGTGACACGCCCAATAACACGAGTGTGTTAATGACCGTGTCATTAACTCATTCATACAGAAGCATTGACATGTCCAATGACATGGGCGTGTCACTGTTCATGTCATTCATTCTGCCTTACAAAAAACATTGACACGCCCAACAACACTGGCGTGTTCATGGCCGTATCAATTATCTTATCTCACAGTAGCCACGGCACGTCCAATGACATAGGCGTGTTATTGGTTGTGTCATCAATGTTAAACTCAGCACCGTTGACACGCCCAATGACATGGCCATGTCACTGGCAGTGTTAGGTAAAAGTTCTACATTTCAAACTCATCCATATGAACACAATCATTCCAAAATCAATACTACAACACTCTTAATCATCATCTTAGTTTATATTCATAATTCACCTATCAATTCAACACTTATATAACTCCAACATATCCTAATAATAATCATTCTATAATTCATTTATAGAATCATCCATGTATCAATTACTCAATTCCCAACTCATTTATACTAAACCCTTACTCTTTTTCTTATCACTGTTATTCCTCAATTTCAACTACTCATCATCATCCTCACAAGTAATTATATTTTCATCATCTAAGCACCAATTCAACATATATATACTTCAATATTTCATTATCATCATAATATTCAATTAATCATCACTTTCTCTCACTAACCATATCACATATAAACTCAAAATCTATAAAAATCAACTAAAAAAAAAGAGCACTTGAATTCTTTGCCAAATCTTCAATATCCACCTTCAATTCTCTTAAGACTCTTATGAATTTGGTGTGTATATGAACAAAATCAAACTCTTCTCTCTCTCTCTATTCTCACATTCAAAGAGGAAGAAGAAGAAGAAGAAGAAAAGAAATTGAGAAAGCTGTCCTTTCAACTTTCATCCTTATCTTATATATATATATATAATAATAATAATATAATTATTTCCACCTAAATTTTCCCACCAATAATATTTATCCTTCTTTTGACTTTCATTTCTCCTTTCATTTATCATTTTTATCATTATTATTATTCTCAATTAATTATTAAAATTTACTTTTCCTGCACCAATAAATACATCATGTATATATGGTGTATGTGTTCATATATGTATATGTCTTATATGTTGTATTTTTATTTCCCATATATTTCAAATACAATATATATATATATATATATATAACATCCTTCATACACATCTATCTCTTATTATATTTTCTTTACCTATTTCACCAACATACTCTCTCATTACTACTATTTCAAAGTACATCAAAAATTAGGGTATTACAATTATCTCCCCCTTAAATAATTTCGTCCTCGAAATTATCCAGTATGGTAATAATCCATCCTTAACAAATTACCATCTTAAATTTTATATGAAGTTAATCATATTATTAAATTATTATTTTATCAAATCACATAAACTCTACTCTCCCCCTTGGGGTCAATCATCTTCTCCCAATTTCATATCTCATCACTATATATATATATATATTTATTTATTTTCTAAACAAAGCAATCATGATAACTCATTACATTACCAATCAAATTATCATTAGACAAGAATCAATTCATCTTATTAGTATTTATACCTCACCTATCTATTATGCTCAAGATATTTTATCACTTCATCATTTTATAAATATACTCTCTTAACCTTAAATTTAAAGGTTATTGAATTATATCTTAACACTGACTATCCCATCACCACAGTCATTTTTAGAATAGTATCATTATTTATCTATCTCTTTCTTATATTTATCAATAGACACTTGTCAAACCTTAATTGATAACAACTTTCTTATTTCTAATACACTTAATTTCTTTTTTTTTTTAGCATGTTCTTCACTTAGCATTATCATTAATACAATGCCTTTAAACTTACTTTACTAGTAATCAACCTTTTTCCTTTTATAATCTTTTATAATTGATATACCTTAACTCATTTCATGTCCATACGAATATCAGAATATTATATCATATACAATATCACATATCTCTCACACTCTTAATACAACTATACATATTAAATCTCAATAATGATTCGCAGCCTTAGCGAAATCTAGATCAATTGATCTAGCTATCACAATATACCAACATCGCAACCTTATTCAATTCAAGCCAACAATTAACTTATTTAAACTTATCATTATATTTCAATATATGACCTAACTCTATTAGGTCAAACTTATATTCAAATTTTGGTCTCTTCGGATCCATCATTTCAACTTTCTGAAATTAATGATTATTTATAGCAAATCACTTCAAATTATTTTTCGATATTCATATTTATTTTTTCTATTATCTCTATACATTTTCTACATAATTCTCATGATTATCTCATACCATATTCATTACCCATAGTTCATTCACTTAAACATCATTTTCATCAACTTATTCACATTATACCATTTTTGAACCTATTCAATATAACTCTCAGTCACATTTTGTAATTTCTCCCATTTATCATCTCCTCACATTTTCATACCATTACGATATTTACATAATCACTTTCCTATCACATTATCCATAACTCATTACATTTTCACAATTCTCTTCTCTTTCCATACTTTATATAATTATAAACAAATTTTTAACATAAAAATTATAAGATACAACTATACAAACCATAGATCTTGACCATGTTTCTTGAAGCATAACTATCAATCTCACCTAAAACTATCCTACAGTCATGTCATCTCAGGCCCATGCTTGTGGATAACAAAACTAATCGGCCAATATAATGAACAAATCATACGGCCATGGCACATTAATAGTCACACCTGTGGCTTATAAATCAATACTACCCCTCTATCGTTCTTCTTCAAACATTTCCAATCACAATGCTAAGTTCATATCGCAAAGATAACATATTCATTCTCTAAACTTTTGCTACACAAAGAGTTAACACATTTCAACTCTGTTTCAAAGCAATTTACTCTTGATCACTTGATCATCATTAGCCTAACTCATGTTTCAACAATATTATCATTAACATCTCTTACATATATACATTCGATCATATGCAAATTTTACACAATTTCCATTTATTAATCCATTTCTAATCTATCTCTTATTATATACATATACATAGAACATTTCCACATGCAAATACTTTAGGCCCAAAACATTATACAATCATTAAGTTCAGTTATTACAATAACAATTTCACCGTCCAGTGTTACTCGAGTCCATTCTAGCTCTGCGCAGGTCAAGATCGAATCTCTCTTAGGTCTGCTAATACATGCAATATCATTCTCAATATCACTAGACAAGTAATTCTATAAGAAAACAAACACTCAATAACATTTTTTTAATCATCCACATACACATTCATAAGTCACATTCATAACGTGACTTACTTTCCACATTTTTTTACATATTACAATTGTGTTCATATTGAAAAACTCATCTCACATATCATATACATGCGTACACATAATCATACAATTATACTTAATTCCTCTTTTACATACAATCTATACAAATTTAACATTTATCATATTTCAGTGAACATTATCATTTCTCATTCTTTTGACATGACTTAGGTTATTCATCAACTCAACATATATATACACTCTGACCACAGCATAATTAACAGTTTTTTAACCACCCTTCTCTTAAATAATTTCCTTATTATATATATTTTTATAACACTTCACATAAATCTTAGTCACATTTCCAATGTGACATCTCTCTCACATTTTCTTTTTCATTTATCATACCCTTCATATCCATTTTCATTATTTCCAATCCAATTGCCTAAAGTAACTCATTTTCACTTGCTTAATCATTTCCCTTTATTTCATAACAAATTTTTATATTATCAACCACATTACACATTACATAATACTTTCATAAGCAATATTATTCATTCAAAATAGCTCATATGCTTAATATACATTAAACTATCGGTATCTAAGTAATCCTCATTAAAATTCCATTAAAACACCAAACTCTCAACTTACTACTTTACTTAAACATCAATCTACTAATCTAATTTTTTATTTAAATTTAAAAACATTATTTATATAATTATATAACATCAAAACACATCATTTTCACAATTATGAAAATCCGTTTCAAAAATCCATATTACCACCCTTAACATGAGCTTTAATAGCATCCAAGTATATCACATTTCTAACATTAAAATTACAATATTTGCATTAAACAGCAATAATATATCTCCTTACATTGACCAACATCATCTATTTTTAAAAACATTAACTTTGCATAACCAAACCCTAAATTTTCACACCTTGTCCATATCAATCAACCAAACCAATATTCCCCCATAGTCTCTTCATTTTAATATCATATCTACCCATTTTAACAATCAAATAATATTTTCTCTCTAGCAATCCAAACAAAGTCTTTATTAGAAAGAGAACCAAGCTTTAGAGAAGAGATACGTACTTAAATCTTGATGATTTTTTTAACCCATTTCCAACATTATTCTTGTATTCATTCTCTTATAACCTATTTCATAAACACATTTCAATAATCAATAATTTCAAAATTAGTTTTACTTAAGTAAACTCCAATTCTTTAATTTATCAATTAAACTTATACAAAATTTTCCATATCATTTCTTTCTCTAGCTTTACATTCATGTAAAGCCTCATTCACACACTATCATCCAACTCATGTAATTCAAATATATCACATCACAATTCACATAATGCCACATCCGAGACAAACCTAGATGTTAATACATATACATGTATCACAAGTTTCATTTTTTTTTCAAAAATTTCCATCTTTTTTTTAAAAAAAAATCTCTTTAGGCTGAGAATCTCAAACCTGAGTCTGATACCAAAATAATTGTAATAACCATATACTCTATAAAAGTACTATACATATGCCCTGTATACATACAATACGTATATAAAATAAAAGGATGTCACGTGTCAGTATTATTTAAATACCTTACCTTAGTTCCATAACAATGATACATTTTTAATTAAAGAACATTTACAAAACTATTATACTTTTGATTATAACACATATATATAAATTACTTTGTCTTTTCCAAAAATCATTTATGTACATATACATTTTTATCAAGCTATAGCATAATAAAATTGTACATGTATGCACCACCTTCTAGTTGGTCTCGAAATACTCTTACTCTTCTCGTGGCACAACTGTTTGACTCCTAGATCAACCATCTACTCACCTGTGCGATTTACACAACCGCGCTAAGCTCGAAAGATTAGTAGTACAAATAAATATTATATACATACATTACAGAAATTCTTAATCACATACTAACATCATTTATCATCATATTCTTATCATGTTTTCCATTTCCAATGCACTTTTCATATCTTTTCACTAATTTCATAATTTATATATATCTTTAACATTAGTCATAATTCGATGGCTTATCATAATATTCATGAAACAATACACACAATTTCCACATCCATATACATATTGCACATCACATTATATTTCCATAATCTCATTTTCAATATCAAGACTTATCTCTGCTCAAGTCTTTCAACAATT
Organism: Garcia nutans; assembly: GCA_947685225.1. Lineage (NCBI taxonomy): Eukaryota > Viridiplantae > Streptophyta > Magnoliopsida > Malpighiales > Euphorbiaceae > Garcia > Garcia nutans. The sequence continues at coordinate 37,584,846 of CANTUV010000013.1, forward strand.
CATTTCTCATTATTTAGCATATTTTCTTAAGCGACATTCCTTTTCAGTAATTTGTTTATGTATTGTGATCATATCATTCTATGACCACCATCATATATCTCATAACATTATATCTTAGTATATTACTTAATTATTCTACAATTCATAATTCACATAAAAACAAACACAAGCATGGGCCCAAAAAAATCTAATATGCTATTCAAATCCCAGATTTACTTCTTTGGTCCAAGATGACAGCATGTGTCTAACACGAAGGCAAATCATAATCACAATGAGGATTACCTCATATGTAACATCCCAACTAGGCTTCAAGGACTAGTCCTAACCCAGCTTCAAGGGTCTGCTACATTATGTGACACCCAACTAGGCTTCAAGGACCAAGCCCAACCCAGCTTCAAGGGTCAGGCAAATGTTTTACATTTTGAACTCTTATCCATATGAACACAATCATTCCAAAATCAATTCTACAACACCCTTAATCATCATCTTAGTTTATATTCATAATTCACCTATCAATTCAACACTTATATAACTCCAACATATCCTAATAATAATCATTATATAATTCATTTATAGAATCATCCATGTATCAATTTACTCAATTCCAAACTCATTTATACTAAACCCTTACTCTTTTCCTTATCACCCTTGTTCCTCAATTTCAACTACTCATCTTCATCCTCACAAATAATTATATTTTCATCATCTAAGCACCAATTCAACATATATATATATATACTTCAATATTTCATTATCATCATAATATTAAATTAATCATCACTTTCTTTCACTAACCATATCACATATAAACTCAAAATCTATAAAAATCAACTTAAAGAAAAGAGCACTTGAATTCTTTGCCAAATCTTCAATATCCACCTTCAATTCTCTTAAGCCTCTTATAAATTTGGTGTGTATATGAACAAAATCAAACTCTTCTCTCTCTCTCTCTCTATTCCCACATTCAAAGAGGAAGAAGAAGAAGAAGAAACAAAAAAATGTGAGAAAAGCTCTCCTTTCAACTTTCGTCCTTATCTTATATATATATAATAATATAATTATTTCCACCTAAATTTTCCCACCAATAATATTTATCCTTCTTTTTACTTTCATTTCTCCTTTATCTTGTCATTATTATTATTATTAATTAATTATTTTAAATTTACTTTTCCTACACCAATGTATACATTATGTATATATGATGTATATGTTGATTATGTATATGTCTTATATATTGTATTTATATTTCCCATATATTTCAAATACAATATATATATAACATCCTTCTTACACATCTATCTCTTATTATATTTTCTTTACCTATTTCACCAACATACTCTCTCATAACTACTATTCTAAAGTACATTAAAAATCGGGGTATTACGCAGCAACTATTAGGAATTTGGATTAAAATTAGAGACAGAGAGCAAGAAAAAGATCAAAAGAAAATAATAACCAACCAGAAGATAGTGCTATATGCAGCTATCTTCAACTTGTTTCAACCAAAATTTATAAGCTTAAATATTGGTGAACCTATGATGGAGGTTTGCAATCTTTCATTTAAATTGTTTTTAAGATTACAATAATTCAAATATTCCTTTTCATTGTTTTATTTTTTTTATTTCATTATTTTTGTTTCATTATTTTATTTAAATTGTTTCAGCTATTCTTTAAACCCTTAAATATCACAGCAACAAAAATATATTTTTAAAACCATAAAATCTTAATTTTTAATATCAAAACCTACAACCCTAATGACCGCCGTATTTTTGTACATTATTTTATTTAAATGTATAAGCGGTGCCGCTGTATGGGCTCATCGAAGGGGTCAATATTTATTTGTGTATTATAAGTCATTGTGTTTAACTTCCTTTATTTAAAACCCTAATTTAGTTATTAAAATTAAAGGAACCCTAATTTAATATGTGAACCCTAAGCTTATACAAATATTGTTTTATTTAGTTTTGGATTTGATTATGTAGTTTTTTATATATTTTGGTAATCAATTTATTTAATTTTGATGTTTAAATTATTTAATTTATCATCTATGAATATTTTCTTTGTTATTATTTATTTATTAAAATTGTAAGAGGTATGTTTTTATGATTGGATATCTCATTAATTAATCTTTATGTAATTTTATTATTTTCATATTTTAGGATTAATGTAAAGGACACGTTTCCACCTTTGGTGGGTGTCCTATTTAGTTTTAGACATTGGACGATGTAAGGACATGTTTCCATCCTTGGATGGGTGTCCATTTATTTGATTTGTTTGAACATTGCTATGGTTATTAATAAAGTATTTGTTTATTCTTATGATTGTATGAAGTTGGATAATATCATTATATTTAAGAATTTTATAATGTTAAGACTTGAAAAGGAGATCGGTTCCAATGAACCGAGCACTGTTAGGGTGCTAGGCCATTTCTTACCTTCTCCACGCATACCCAACTTTCTGAACCCAATAGGGGGTTGGAGATTCCTTAGGAATCGAGTCATCCACTCCTTTCTTTTTCTCTGCTCATTCAGGTGGCTACTCTATTTTCACCGAGTTTAGGCCCATGCTCTCTAATGCCCCAACCTAATAGTGTCGAAGTCGCAAAAATCATTCTACATGGGAGTGGGGACGAAAATCCCCACTCACAATTACCTACTCCATAGTCTTCGCTTCCTTCTTCTTATCTTGAGAATCTTAGAAATACTGACCCAATCATCATCATCCATCATCAATTTCTCATCATCCATAGCCACTTCACTAACCTTGGCTTTTCCCTTGTCTTTCTATTTCTTAGTACTTGCAGATGCTTCAATAGTGTCCCCCAATAGGGCAGGGATTTTTGCCCCCACTCCCATATGGAATTATTCTTGCAACTTGGACACTATTAAGCTAGGGCCTCGGAGAACACAGGCCTAAACACTGAGAAATGGAGTCGCCACCCGGATGGGTCAGGAAAATAGAAAGGGGTGGATGACTCGATTTCTAATGAATCCCTAACCCCCTAATGGGTTCGGAAAGTTGGGTACATATGGGGAAGGTGAGAATGATCTAGCACCCCCATCATGCCCGGTTCATTAGAACCAGCCTCCTTTTCATGTCTAAACATTATTAAATTCTTAACTTATTATGATATTATTCATACTACATATAATTTAAAAGAAATAAACATCCATCACCTTTATTAAAATAAATAAATCAAAGTAGGCACCAAGGATGGAAACATGCCTTTACAACAATTGTCTAATGTCATAAAATTTAATAAAATAGGACACCTACCATTTGGTGGATACATGCCCTTTACATTAATCAAAAACTTAAAGTAAAAAAAATTACATTAAACTTAACTAATAAGGTACCCACAAAGTGGAAATATACATCTTACATCTTTGAAGTACTAGATAATTAACTAAATGAAATTTAAATCATTCAAGCACTCTCCAAAAGCAAAAATAGAATCAATCATCCATAACAAATAAAACATTAACAAATCATTTATCATAAACATGAAATAATTCTATCTAGGTTTTAATATTTTAACTAAGCATCAAATATACAAATTTAGGGTTTACATCTTAAATTAGGGTTTTTAGGATAAAATTAGGTTTTAGGGTTTTAGAAACAGATTAGGGTTTCGATTTTAGAATTTTATAGGTTTAGGATTTTTAGGAATTGAGAAAACAAATTAGGGTTTTGAAATTGGAAAACTATTTAGGGTTTTGGAAATTGGGAAGATATTTAGAGTTTTGGATACTATACAACTAGTTTTGGAAATTTGAAAAACAATTTAGGTTTTTTGAAGCTATAAAACTATTTAGGGTTTTGGAAATTTGGAAAACAATTTATGGTTTTTAGAATTTGGAAAATAGACTAGGGTTTGGAAAAATCTTAGCTGCTGTAAAAAACTTTAAGCTTTTTTAACAATTGATTTTTAATAATTATTTGTATGAAATAAGGCTTACTGGACATGTTTAAACTAATGGATGTGTATTGATGAACCTGAATTGAATATATCTAAGTTACTAGAACTATTATGTTACTGGAATAAATATAATCAATGAAAAGAAACATCATCAAAACTCATGCTGAGTTTAATTGAAATTTTTTTAGAGGACGTACCTTCGTTTGTTGATTCCACCAAAAATTAAATGTTAATCTAAAATTTTGCTTGAAGCAATCTTGAACTTCTTGGTTGAATAAAAATAAGACAATAGCTACTGCCTTGTTTGATAATGCTCTCTCTATATTGGATGGCTTCTTGTTTCTATTTGATAATCTTTTTAGTTATTTCATTACTCTGTATTAATTCAAGTGTTACCCCATGCTAATGTTGTGTTGCTAATTCCTTCTTGTTCTTTTTAATCCTGTATTTTTAGAAGAATATATTAGGTTAAAACCTTATAATTGAGCCTTTAACTTCCTATTTAAAAATAGTTTCCTGATGCATATTGAATTAGAGTGTTTTTAATTAGAGTGAAACCGTGACAATGTTGGATTAAAACCAATTCAATCTATGGAAAACCAAGTCCATGTCGAACTAAAACCAATTTAATCCGACATGGAATCAAAGTCCATATCAAAATGGCAATCCTAATTCAACATGGACAAGCTACATATCAAACTAGGATTGACCTAATTTGATATGGAGTCCCCCCAATTGGTCCTTATATCAAATTGGGGTCCCATATCGAATTGGGGCTCATATCGAATTGGGCATCCCGATTTGACATGGGTACACCCATATTGAATTTCAAGTGCAATTAATAGCCCACATTGATTAAACCCAACCAAACCTTCAAAACAAACCTATTTTGGGTTTTAACAATTGAACTAGCTTATTTTAGGCCTCTTGGAATTGTACCAATCTAATAAAAAACTTTAGTTTTAAGCTTACTAAGAATGGAATGATTATGACTTAGGCCTTTCTTTAATTAGCATCAGACTAGCTAGGGCCAAAATTAATTCGAACGATTTAACCAATAGCTATATTTTCAAAGGTAGTGTCCATCAATCGCTAAGTAAGTGCTTGAATGACACTCCTATCAATTTGTTATCCTCGGGATGGAAACTACAAAATAAAGTCTTCAAACTCGCTTTCTCAGACCATTCTTTTTACCATAGGTGGGACCTGATCATACCACTTAGGTGTTTTATGGATGTTTCCACCGCTGTGAATCTCACAACCGTCATGCTATCGAAACATAGGTAAGTCAAGGTAAGTGCACATATATTTCTTTTCTACATATTAATTACATTTATACCACCCCTTCTCTTACTAATTTCTATAAATTTTGTTACACCAATTTTTATGCATCTTTTTGCACAATAATTTTTACCATTTTTGCTACATCAATTTTTATGCATCTTTGTGCACAATAATTTTTACCAATTTTACTACATCAATTTTTATGCATATTTTTGAACAATAATATAATATTTACTATTTTTTCTATATAAATTTTCATTCATATTTTCACACATTAACTTTTATAATTAAATTATTCTGATAAATTTTTGTGTGAATAAGTACTTAAATTACAACAAAATTATGTTTACCTGAGTTTTTTCTTTGGAACTACGGTGTTGATGCATCCCCGGTAACAGTGGAACTTGCTCAACCCTGTTATTATAAAGTTAAGAAAGTAATTTGTTGTTTGATCATGTCCTGAACATTGAGGGATATTGAATACCAGCCATGGTAAGTGATAAAGCTTTCGAAAAAAAAAGAAAAAAACTTGAAATTATAAGAAAATGTTGAATTTGAAGGTGTTCTGCTTGAAAAATTACAAGAGAATGATCCTTTATATAGAAAAATGAGATAAATATCAAGTAAAATATATATACATTTTTAATATATTAATAAATAAAAGAGAATAATGTCACATGCAGTTTCAATAATTCATTCAAATCTTTCATCCATTTCAATAATTCATAAATCAAAGTTGCTTTCCATTATTAGTTTCTAAATTAATAAGTCAAAGTTGGCTCTTTAGTTTAATTATCTGCTTTATCTGTTTCAATAAATCACACAGCACACGTGCACACAGTAAATATATATTATTGTATTTATATATTATTGCATTTCTAAAAATATTTTTGTCCTTATAAATATTTTTTCCATGCAGGGGCAAGAGTACATAAGTACGATAAAAAATAGCCAGATTTTTTGCAAGACTCATTTAAAAAAATAGCCAATTCGGGACCAAAACCCAAATCTTTTACCAGTCCAGGGCTCAATTCTGGTCTAGAACGAGAAGAGTAAGAAAAAGAAAAAGAAAGAAAAGGGAGAAGAAGAAAAGAAATGAATTTGCGTACCAAACTTTTTGCAAGGGCAAAGACTATTCCAGTCGAGGTCTAGATTAATGCCAAGAAGATAGAAGGAATTTGGAGTCTAGCAAGATTGCCTCCAAGCTACCTAAAGTTCCAACAAGAAATTTGTAGTGTGAAGGTTTGTCCATTATGTCACACCAGCTCTGTTTAGGTCATTTTTGTACTAATTTTTAGTATGATTTTATGTGTGTTTTAGTTAATATTTTGATTGATTTTTGTTTTAAGTTTGTTTATTGTGTTTGTTTATAGGTTTGAGAGCAAAAAGACCCTTGGAGGATCAAAACAGTGCAAGAAGAGCAAAGAACGAAGAACAGTAGCTGACACACTCAAGGGACACGGCCAAGTCAGTGGCCGTGTCCCTCCAAAAGAGCTCAAACACGGCCAAGTTGCTTCAACTTGGCCGTGTCTCATTCAAACCCAAAGCAAAAGAGGAAGAAAATCAATCGGTAGAAGACATAGGCAAGGGACACGGCCAAGTCACTGGCCGTGTCCCTCCAAAGAAGCCCAGACACGGCCAAGTTACTCTAACCTGGCCGTGTCTCACTTAAATCCAAAGCAAAGAAGAAGAAATTCTCTCAGAGGCAAACACAAGTAAGGGACACGGCCAAGTCACTGGCCATGGCCCTCAAAAATGATACAACACGGCCAAGTCACTCCAAACACGGCCGTGTCACTCAACCAAAGAACAATTCTCACAGAAGCAAACACAGGCAAGGGACACAGCCAAGTCACTGGCCGTGTCCCTCCAAAAACCACCAACACGGCCAAGTTCCCTCAACTTGGCCGTGTCCCTCATGGACCAAACACCAGACACGGCCAAGTCTCCTGTAACTTGGTCGTGTCCCACCTGAATCTCTATAAAATCATTCGCATGACAGAAAAAAAAGGGAGAACTGGAGAGCGGCTAGGGTTTTGAGAACAAAAAGAAAAGAGAAGAAAGGGAGGCAAACACCAACTTGGGATGAGGAGAGAGTGACACTCTCCTTGTCCCTCATCTTCATCCTCCATCTTCATCTTCTCCATCTTCCGTTGACAAGCTTCAATTTGGTTCTTTGGGATCAAGTGGGTCAATAAGCTCTCAAAGGTTGAAGAAGCTTCATTGAAATGATTGGTGACTTGAGAAAGCTCTTTTCTATCTTCCAAAGGCACAATCAATTGAACGATTGGTGATTTGAGAAAGCTCCATCCTATATTGCAAAAGGGAAATCAACCATTGAAGAGGGCTTGAGTTCTTCATCAAATATCAAAGTGGAGCTAGGAGGAAGACTAGTAATCCTACTCTTGGCATCTTCACAAGGGGTTTATCTATTCTCTCTTTTAATTCAGTTCAATATTGTTTTTGTTGTATTAAGAGATTGATATTGCAATGAACAATTTGTATTTGTTTTATATTAAGTTGAATGAATGTTTTAAATTGATGATGTTGAGCTAAATACCCATGCCTGGGGTTTATAGTATATTTGATTGAATGTCTTTGATTTGATATTTCCATTGATTACCTTGTTGTTGGTTGATTGCATTGGATTGTATGCTAGGTTAATAGATTAGCTACCTATTGATCTCTAGATATTGAATGAAGGACCGAGAGGTGAAATTTGGTATCGGAATTATGCAATCGACTACACTATGAATGAATTAGAAATATAAGTTCTAGGGTTTTATTAATTTGCAAATGTAAAATAATTGGTTATTGCTATTTCATGAATGTGAGAACTAATGAATTGGTAATTGACTAATTAATCTTAAGAAACAAATTAATTACAAGGCCATGTTAATGGAAAATTGAGAATTGAGCTTTGATTGAATGAACCTATAACCCTAGGCACTTTCCCGAGAACTCAATTGATCTTGTGCACCCATTACACACATCAAACCCTACGTACGTTAATCTTAGGTTTAAATTGTCTTTTACAATTCCAACAACAAACTGCGGCATTTAAATAAATTGTCAATCAAGCTATTACGAACCACACCTTCTTGGGGAAACGACCTTGGGGCGATCACCATTGCTACAGCTACCTCGTATACTTGCGAGTGACGCTTGGTAGTAGTACTAGTTCGAGCGCAACAAGTTTTTGGCGCCGCTGCCGGGAAGACTGTCACAGTAGTAATAGTTTGATTTATATTTTCATTGTTTGTTTATTTTCTGTGACTTGTTTGTTTGTTTTGTTTTTCGTTCAATTTAATTATTTGTTTGTTTTCTTTAATTTGCTAAGTGCCTTGTGTAAATATGCAATTTTCAAGGTACTCAGGGGTTTATGATGATAACCCAGACTCTGACATGGCATGGCAATTAGCAGAATTAACGAACCAACTTAAGATGCTAAATGCTAGAGGAAGAACTCCTAAGCCTACTCGTGAAGTATGTTCGGCATGTGGCATTGCAGGACATAACGCAAACATGTGTTCATTTGGTTATGGAAAATATCAAGAGAGGCAAGAGGAAGAATATGCCTATGGAAGTTTCCAGCAAAGGTGTAGAAGTAACCCATATTCCAATCCTTGTAATCCAAATTGGAGAAACTACCCAAATTTTTCTTGGGAAAACCAGCAGCACATTCCATCTCCAAATTTTTTTCAACCTTACCAAAGAAGTTCTTACTCTCAAGAACAATATTCAAATCAAGAGTACCTTAAGGAACCCACCTTAGAAGATAGTTTGAATGCCTTCATTCAAATTAGCGCGCAAAATCATAGTAAACTTAAGGAACCCACTTTGGAAGATAGTTTGAATGCCTTCTTTCAAATTAGCTCACAAAACCATGATAAATTTGAGAAATCCACAGTGGAAGATGATTTGAATGCTTACCTTCAAATTAGCACAGAAATTCAGGAAGGAAGCAATGAGAGATTTGATTCTTTGGAGGAATCATTGAAGAGGGTGGAAATGCAACTTGGGCAACTGGCACATCAACTCCAAACACACCAAGAGGAGGAATTTCCTAGCCAATTGGAGCAAATAGAGGTAATCACAAATTTTAAGAATGAACAGGTGATATATAACGATTTTTGTGATTCCTTTGATGCAGGAACTAACAAAGAAGAAGATGGCGAGGAAATGCAATCAAACATAGAGGAGTTAATTCAATCAAAGGAGGAGGAGAATTTGGAAGCATCGACTTCGATAAATTTGTATGAACCTCCAAATCCTTATATGCCACCACTTCCATTCCCAAGTAAGCTGAATGCAGAGAAACAAGGTATGCAACTTTCTGAACTCTATGACATGCCCTATAGTGAAGATAGTGTAGATAAGCTTGAGGTGGCTATGACCATAGAAGCAGAGCCTAATTTTTCCAAATTAGAAATTGATGAGAGCAATTTACTAGTGAATAATGAGATTGTTGAGGGAGAACTTCAAATTGCTAAAGAGAATGTAGAACACATTCAACCAAACTTGGTTGAACTTAAAAAGACCCCAGGAATTTAGAAAGATGTTTTGGTTGGGGAATACAATATGCAACAAATTATCATCTCTCCCACTCTTGGTGGTGAGAATGAGCAGAAACCATATAAAACCATGTTGCAAACTGAAAAAGGTTCTTACTACGTCCCTATAGCATTAAAAAATAAAGCTAAGACAACCCTCACATGTTCTTTTTGGACAATTGCTCCCCTAAGAATGCTACCTAGGCTTTTCAATACATTGGGCTCTTTTCAAAGTTGCATGGTATTCATCCTCTCAGTCATGGGCTCTAATTGCATTATGGGTGGAAGGAGCCCGACACATCATATATGGGAACGATGGAAATCATGTATCATCTAAACTCTCTCTGTAGTATGCATTCTCACATTGAGGACAATGTGAATTTTTAAGTGTGGGGTGCATTTGGTGTTTTATGTTTTTACTTTTAATTACATTTTTTTTAGGTTTTAGTTACTGTTTTTAATTTTTTTTCATTGAATAATTGAGTTTTAGAAAGTTCAATTGTTATAAAAATTGTCGATAGATGACCTTTGAATTTTTGAAGCATGATTTGGAGAACTGAGTAGATTTGGTGCTTATTGTCAATTTTGTTGGTTTTTCTTTGCATTGCCATTAACCTAGTGAGGAATTGAGCCATCAACTTATTATTCTTATTGTGGGCGAACATCTTTGATTGATGAATTGCTAGAATTTGCTTTGAAATACATTTTAAGATTACATAAAAATTTCAATTTGGCATCAAGATGATTAAGGCAATTAGGTGAACCCACTTTGGCTTAAAAGACCAACCCTATATTCAACCTTAGTTAGCCAATTTTGAGCCTATTTTATTTTTCCTTTTCTTTCTTTTGCACAACACCATTAGCTTGAACCTTGTTGTTTAACTCTTATCCTTTCATTAGGTCAAGAGCATTTTAAGAGCGTTTATGACCGAGTGTTGTGTTGAATTAAGTGTGGGGTTAAATTTAGTAGGTTTAAGATTGCAAAACAAAATAAAAACTTGTACAAAAACTTGTGTACAAGAAAAAGAAAAAATATATATATAAAAATAAAAAAATAAAAAAAAGAAAGAGAAGAAAAAAAATTGTTGTTCTTGTTGACAGGGTTTAGAATTTGTTTGGGAATAATCATTGCAAAATGTAATAAGTGAGTTCCCTTGAAAAGCTCTTGAATGTCAATGGTTATATTAGAGGAAGGTGTTTTGGGATTGTTAGTTATACATATGATCGGTTACTTCATTCTTGAAGTGCTCTTGAACTTAATGATTAAGCTTACATTTCCTAAATGTCATGCCTTTACCTTAGCCCCATTACAACCAAAAGAAAAACCTTTTGATTGATGCTTGATTGAAATTTGGTGGTGGAGATTTGATTGATAAGCAAGCCTATGGTAATAATCTTTCATTGATTGTTATGAGTGTAAACACCACCATGATCAAACACTTGTAAGAGTTGGTAAGGGAGCGATAACATTGGTTATGCATGGAGAACCACTTAATTGCATGAGTGTCAATTTTGTTTGATTCGATATTGATTCTGGATTTAGGGATAAGGAATTCTTGATGCATCTTTATAACTCTTGAACTTAACAAAATTCATCTAGTTAGTGTGTTTTGATTTTAGTCTTGCTTGAGGACAAGCAAGGAGTTAAGTGTGGGGTAGTTGTTTAGGTCATTTTTGTACTAATTTTTAGTATGATTTTATGTGTGTTTTAGTTAATGTTTTGATTGATTTTTGTCTTAAGTTTGTTTATTGTGTTTGTTTTTAGGTTTGAGAGCAAAAAGACCCTTGGAGGATCAAAACAGTGCAAGAAGAGCAAAGAACGAAGAATAGTAGCTGACACACTCAAGGGACACGGCCAAGTCAGTGGCCGTGTCCCTCCAAAAGAGCTCAAACCCGGCCAAGTTGCTTCAACTTGGCCGTGTCTCATTCAAACCCAAAGCAAAAGAGGAAGAAAATCAATCAGTAGAAGACACAAGCATGGGACACAGCCAAATCACTGGCCGTGTCCCTCCAAAGAAGCCCAGACACGGCCAAGTTGCTCCAACCTGGCCATGTCTCACTTAAATCCAAAGCAAAGAAGAAGAAATTCTCTTAGAGGAAAACACAAGCAAGGGACACGGCCAAGTCACTGGCTGTGTCCCTCCAAAATGATCCAACATGGCCAAGTCACTCCAAACACGGTCGTGTCACTCAACCAATGAACAATTCTCACAGAAGCAAACACAGGCAAGGGAAACGGCCAAGTCACTGGCCGTGTCCCTCCAAAAACCACCAACACGGCCAAGTTCCCTCAACTTGGCCGTGTCCCTCATGGACCAAACACCAGACACGGCCAAGTCTCCTGTAACTTGGTCGTGTCCCACCTGAATCTCTGTAAAATCATTCGCACGACAGAAAAAAAGGGAGAACTGGAGAGCGGCTAGGGTTTTGAGAACAAAAAGAAAAGAGAAGAAAGGGAGGCAAACACCAACTTGGGATGAGGAGAAGTGACACTCTCCTTGTCCCTCATCTTCATCCTCCATCTTCATCTTCTCCATCTTCCATTGACAAGCTTCAATTTGGTTCTTTGGGATCAAGTGGGTCAATAAGCTCTCAAAGGTTGAAGAAGCTTCATTGAAATGATTGGTGACTTGAGAAAGCTCTTTTCTATCTTCCAAAGGCACAATCAATTGAAGGATTGGTGATTTGAGAAAGCTCCATCCTATATTGCAAAAGGGAAATCAACCATTGAAGAGGGCTTGAGTTCTTCATCAAATATCAAAGTGGAGCTAGGAGGAAGACTAGTAATCCTACTCTTGGCATCTTCACAAGGGGTTTTTCTATTCTCTCTTTTAATTCAGTTCAATATTGTTTTTGTTGTATTAAGAGATTGATATTGCAATGAACAATTTGTATTTGTTTTATATTGAGTTGAATGAATGTTTTAAATTGATGATGTTGAGCTAAATACCCATGCCTGGGGTTTGTAGTATATTTGATTGAATTTCTTTGATTTGATATTTCCATTGATTACCTTGTTGTTGGTTGATTGCATTGGATTGTATGCTAGGTTAATAGATTAGCTACCTATTGATCTATAGATATTGAATGATGGACCGAGAGGTGAAATTTGGTATCCAAAATTATGCAATTGATTACCCTATGAATGAATTAGAAATATAAGTTCTAGGGTTTTATTAATTTGCAAATGTAAAATAATTGGTTATTGCTATTTCATGAATGTGAGAACTAATGAATTGGTAATTGACTAATTAATCTTAAGAAACAAATTAATTACAAGGCCATGTTAATGGATAATTGAGAATTGAGCTTTGATTGAATGGACCTATAACCCTAGGCACTTTCCCGAGAACTGAATTGATCTTGTGCACCCATTACACACATCAAACCCTACGTACGTTAATCTTAGGTTTAAATTGTCTTTTACAATTCCAACAACAAACTGCTGCATTTAAATAAATTGTCAATCAAGCTATTACGAACCACACCTTCTTGGGGAAACGACCTTGGGGCGATCACCATTGCTACAGCTACCTCGTATACTTGCGAGTGACGCTTGGTAGTAGTACTAGTTCGAGCGCAACAAGTTTTTGGCGCCGCTACCGGGGAAGGCTATCGCAGTAGTAATAGTTTGATTTTTCTTTTCATTGTTTGTTTATTTTCTGTGACTTGTTTGTTTGTTTTGTTTTTCTTTCAATTTAATTATTTGTTTGTTTTCTTTAATTTACTAAGTGCCTTGTGTAAATATGCAATTTTCAAGGTACTCAGGGGTTTATGATGATAACCCAGACTCTGACATGGAATGGCAATTAGAAGAATTAACGAACCAACTTAAGATGCTAAATGCCAGAGGAAGAACTCCTAAGCCTACTCGTGAAGTATGTTCGTCATGTGGCATTGCAGGACATAGCGCAAACATGTGTTCATTTTGTTATGGACAATATCAAGAGAGGCAAGAGGAAGAATATGCCTATGGAAGTTTCTAGCAAAGGGGTAGAAGTAACCCATATTCCAATCCTTGTAATCCAAATTGGAGAAACTACCCAAATTTTTCTTGGGAAAACCAGCAGCACATTCCATCTCCAAATTTTTTTCAACCTTACCAAAGATGTTCTTACTCTCAAGAACAATATTGAAATCAAGAGTACCTTAAGGAACCCACCTTAGAAGATAGTTTGAATGCCTTCATTCAAATTAGCGCAAAATCATAGTAAACTTAAGGAACCCACTTTGGAAGATAGTTTGAATGCCTTCATTCAAATTAGCTCACAAAACCATGATAAATTTGAGAAATCCACAGTGGAAGATGATTTGAATGCTTACCTTCAAATTAGCACAGAAATTCAGGAAGGAAGCAATGAGAGATTTGATTCTTTGGAGGAATCATTGAAGAGGGTGGAAATGCAACTTGGGCAACTGGCACATCAACTCCAAACACACCAAGAGGAGGAATTTCCTAGCCAATTGGAGCAAATAGAGGTAATCACAAATTTTAAGAATGAACAGGTGATATATAACGATTTTTGTGATTCCTTTGATGCAGGAACTAACAAAGAAGAAGATGGCGAGGAAATGCAATCAAACATAGAGGAGTTAATTCAATCAAAGGAGGAGGAGAATTTGGAAGCATCGACTTCGATAAATTTGTATGAACCTCCAAATCCTTATATGCCACCACTCCCATTCCCAAGTAAGCTGAATGCATAGAAACAAGGTATGCAACTTTCTAAACTCTATGACATGCCCTATAGTGAAGATAGTGTAGATAAGCTTGAGGTGGCTATGACCATAGAAGCAGAGCCTAATTTTTCCAAATTAGAAATTGATGAGAGCAATTTACTAGTGAATAATGAGATTGTTGAGAGAGAACTTCAAATTGCTAAAGAGAATGTAGAACACATTCAACCAAACTTGGTTGAACTTAAAAAGACGCCAGGAATTTTGAAAGATGTTTTGGTTGGGGAATACAATATGCAACAAATTATCATCTCTCCCACTCTTGGTGGTGAGAATGAGCAGAAACCATATAAAACCATGATACAAACTGAAAAAGGTTCTTACTACGTCCCTATAGCATTAAAAAAATAAAGCTAAGACAACCCTCACATGTTCTTTTTGGACAATTGCTCCCCTAAGAATGCTACCTAGGCTTTTCAAGTTATAGATATGTTAATTTGGAAAAATCAAGTCCTAAGGTACATTGACATTAATTTGTCAAAGCCAACATTTGATTTCAAATTAAAATTCAAAAATTTAAAAAATAAAAAAAATGTTTTGTCATACAAAGCCTTCAAGTTAAGGGAAGTATGTTGAACCTCCAAAGGACACATTGGGCAAAGGAAATGATAATTGGCAAGGTCATGAAGAAGCTATCAACCAACATGCTGAAACATAGTTTGAAATAGATGAATCCCTATCTCTGCTGTTTGGGGCCTCCACCACTCATATTTTCAAACATCTTGAAGATAAAAGCCATAAATGCAAAGCTTTCTATCATTCCAATGCAAGACTTGAACGACCGTTAAAAAGGAGTCAATGAGAATACTTCTACTAATCACCTCGGTCTGTGAGTCAATGAAACCGCTATGAGTATTATCATGCATATCATGCATACATGAGAATATCACATTGCACTTTCTTGTCTTGTATTGTCTATTCTTTATCAAAGTGAACAGCAAACACCTTATGAAGTAAAGAATTAAAAGAAGATATCAAATCAGGGGGGCATAGAAAGCCCATTACTTGAGAAAGCTCCAGTAATTTTGCAAAGAGAAGAAACATGTGCTTGTGCGAAGAATTAGACAACAAAAACATCGATCAGAGCCTGCATAAAATCATGGGTTTGGGCCTACACAGGGGGCAAAGTTTCTCCTTTTCAATTTTTTGAGTTTATATATAAAACATTTTCAAACTCACTTGCAAATATCTCACCATGCAGGGGGCAGGAGAAGATATGAGGGCCAACTAAAAATGACTGAATTTTTGCAAAAAGGAAGAACAAAAGAATGGAACATTAGAACTATCAAAAGAATGAAGATGCAAAAGACGAAAGATCAGTCCAGCTAAAAGAGCTTAAGCCAGGGTAAAGACCCAACCTCCAATGGATAAAGATCCATGTTTCAAGGGTAAAGACCCAACCTTCAGGGGATAAAGATCCATGATCTCAAGGGTGAAGACTCGATCTCAAAAGATGAAGATCTATTTACGAGGGTGAAGAACCACAATGCATAGAACAACCGAAACAATCAGACTTCTCAAATGAATAAAAGGTTAGTCAAACTCAGTCTCGGGTCCAAGTGCCCAATCTCGGGTCCAAGCACCCATTCTTTAGTCCAAGTACCCAAATAAAATCAATCTCGAGTCCAAGTACCCAAATAAAATCAATCTCGAGTCCAAGTACCCAATCTCGGGTGCAAGTACCCAAATCAAATCAATCTCGGGTCCAAGTACCCAATCTCGGGTGCAAGTACCCAAATCAAATCAGTCTCGGGTCCAAGTGCCCAATCTCGGGTCCAAGCACCCATTCTTTGGTCCAAGTACCCAAATCAAATCAATCTCGGGTCCAAGTACCCAATCTCGGGTCTAAGTACCTAAATCAAATCAATCTCAGGTCTAAGTACCCAATCTCAGGTCCAAGTACCCAAATCAAACTCATTCTCGGGTCCAAGTACCAAATCAAATCAATCTCGGGTCCAAGTACCCAAATCAAGTTCAGTCTCGAGTCCAAGTACCCAAAACAAATTCAAATAACTATCTCATCAAAAATTAAGTCTTATTGCTTTTCACTCTCTTTTACTCAGATCATTCAAGTAGGGGGCAAACTGTAGACCCTTAATTTTTTATCCAGTCCGGTCCAATATATTTAAATTAGTCCAAAATAATCTGTGTTATCTTAACTAAATACTAAAAACTGTAGACCCTTAATTTTTGACCCAGTCCGATCCAATATATTTTAATTATTCCAAAATAATCTTTGTGTTATCTTAATTAAATAATATTAGTTTTAGTATTTATTTTTTATAATTAATAAAAATAGTAATAATAAATAAATAAATAAAAATAAAAATTGGTGACGAAAAAATCAGCGACGAAAAGCAATCAGCACCGAAAAGTTGGACGAAATGGCCTAGCAGCCCACGCCCCGCAAGTTCGCTCGCCAGAACTTGTAGCCAGCCGCAGCAATTTTTTTGCCAGCGAAATTTTTCCGCAGCAGTTTTTTTTGCCATTCGAAATTTTTTCAACGCAATTTTTTTCTATACCAAATTCTATTTGGTTTCAGTTTCCTTTTCCTAATTAATGATAGTTTCCGTAAACAAATTGAATTAATCATATAAATCTCCTATAAATAAGACTAAAAAAGAACACAGAAGGGAGAGAAAACTTTTAGAAGAAAAACTTTGTAACGATCGAACTAGGAGAAACCTTTGGCAGTGAAATCAATTGGACTTTTTGAAAGAAGAAGAAGCAACCAAATAATCAATCCATCAAAGGCAGCCATTTTGCCTTTGACCTTGTTCATCCAAGAAGCAATTTTTGGTGTAACCTACGAGCGAAGGTTTGAATTCTTAATTTCATTTTGTTTCTTACAGTAGCTTCGTTCTTTATTTAATTCATAAGATTACATACTCAAAACTTCAATCTTTGAAGATGTAATAACTTGATCTTTGTTTCTAGAAACCTTAAGTGATTTCCTCTATTTCTAGATACCTTTAAAAACATTAATCTGTTTCTTTATTTTCCCAAAAAACCTTAAATCGTTTTCTCTATTTTCAAAAACCCTAAATTACTTTTTCTGTTTCTTCAAAATATCAAAACCCTAATCTACTTTTCAAAAATCACAAAAACCTTAAATTGTTTCTTTTTTCTCCAAAAACTTTAAAACCCAAACCCTAATCTCTATCCCAAAAAGTCAGTAGCCTTATTTTTTTTAAACATCAAAAACTTTAACCCTAATTAATCCTTCTTTCCAAAATCACACAGTAAGCATTAGGGGGTTGGGGATTCCTTAGGAATCGAGTCATCCACCCCTTTCTTTTTCTCGGTCCGTCCGGGTAGCGACTCCATTTTCTCCGGTCCTAGGTTCGTGTTCTCTAAGGCCCCGAGCCTAAATAGTGCTGAAGTCGCAAGAACCATTCCACAGGAAGTGGGGGCAAAAATCTCTGCTCATACAAAAATTTAGGTCAATTACGAAATACTAAAAATCAATTGTGAGCCTAGTTTATACTAAGAATAATTAATCATGGGCTTGTTTTTGGCATATATCATTAGTTACTTTTTCAAGTGAGAAATCTGTTTATAATAAACCTCTTAATTTAGTTTTAATCCAATATAGCATAAAAGCTACTTTAGTTGGTTGAATGGATTAAAACCTAATTAATGGGAATTATCATGAACTAATTTTCATTTTTGAAAATATAACTATTGGTTGAAACATCCGAGGAAATTATTCAAAAAATAAGATACCCCATGTTGGTGTTTTGTTAACCATATTACCTAAGGAAAGAGACTCGCCATCCGTGTGTGCAAGTTATAAGGTTGGAAGGAACATCCTATTTGTCTTTCTTTGTTGGTTGTTTGTGCATATCATTGATCCTCTCTAGCTCACAGCCCTGGATTATGACTGTTCAAAGCTTATGACAATCCGACCTATGCTGGAGACGAAGAATCTAGTAGCAACTCAATCAGTTGCTCACCAAAAGCAATGGAGCCCGAACAAATTCAAAGAATTGTGGACAACACCCTCAATGACAAGATGGAAGAAATAAAAGAGGCCCTAACTGAGACCATGAAGAACCAATTGGCTGCAATTTTAGGAAATCATGCTGAAGCATCTGCTAGCACTAAGAAGCCAAAGGACAAGGGGAAGGCTAAAGTTGGTGAAGTGGTTTTTGATGATGATAAGGTGATCATTGATGATGATGATGATTGGGCTCAATACTTCAAAGATCCTCAAGATAAGAAGAAAGAACCAAAGATTGTTGAAAGATCAGCTATGGAGAAAACTGAGACTTCTGATGTTGAAAAGATGATTGTGGATTTAGAAAAGAATTTTGAGAAGAAGCTGAAAATCAAAGAAATGTCCGAAATTGACAAATTATTTGAGCTAGACAAAGAAGTGCCATACAAATTCAAGATGTAGTCCTTTGCAAAGTTTGATGGAACCGAAAATCCTCACCTCCATGTGAAGCAGTATATCACTGCTATGCAGTCTGTCCGAGCTACTAAGTCTCAAACTCTAAGGTACTTTATGCTCTCATTGGATCCTGTTATCCAAAATTGATTCAATAGCTTAGAAGATGGAACACAAAGGAGTTGGGATCTGCTATACAAAGTCCTTCATCAAACAATATGGATAAAACGTCGAGATAGAAGTTACCTTAATGGAAGTTGAGTCCATTAGACAAAGGCCAAATGAGAATTTTGTGGACTATGTGAAAAGATGGAGAAATAAGGCCGCTTTGCTCAAGAAAAGGCCCGATGAATCTAATCAAATAAGGATGATTGTGAGATGGGTGCTGCCTAGTCTTCGTGAAAGGATGTCTCATACATTCATCCATGATTTCAAAGATCTCCTCCAAGCTGGTCTGCAAATTGAAGAATGAAAAAGAGAGAAGAATTGTTTTTCAACAAGAAGGAACGAGAAGGGAAATTATCAGTCTGGTAGCCAAGGCATGCAAAAGGCAGTTGGTGTCAATGCTACTAACCAAGGAACAAGAAGATAGTTTTCAGAATTGGGGAAACCAATATCTTGGGTTCTCAATAAACTTCAAATGAAGGGATTGTTACAACCCTTAAATCTTTGTCCTTTGTCTAACCCTCTCCCACCTAATTTTGAAACTAAAGCATTTTGTCAATTTCATCAAATGTAAGGGCATGACAGGATAAATGTGTGAGGTTGAGGCATGAGATCCAAAATTTGATTGATAGTGGGAAGCTACTCGAGCCCAACAAGTCAAACACTAAAGACAATCCATTATCAAGGTTCAATAGAGTACCACCACCGGCAACCTTCATGATTGGTGGAGGTTTGCATGAAAGTTTTTTCATGTCTTCTTTTCAAGATGTGGGTGGATAAGCAACAAAAGAAGAAGAGGTATTTGGCAAAATTAAACAAGCTATGGTGGGTAACGAAGTAGCAATTTGTGTTGTGAATGGGTTTTAGGATTCAAACGATAGTGATGATGATCTTTTACCCAAGAAGGAGGAATGGACCTGGTCCGAGCCCGAAGAAGATGAAGTAATCAACACTAGATCCGGTAAGCCTTATGCAAGGCCACAGCCTAAGGAGGTAGAAGTTAATAAAGGAAAGGAAGTTGAAGCAGGGAATAAAGAAGAGGAAGATGATACCGTGCTACTTCTAAAACTCAAGCAAGTGTTAGCATTTGGGATTTATTGGCTACTTCTAAAAAGCACCGAGAAACTATGGCCAAGGTGTGAGCGGGGATTTTTGCCCCCACTCCCGGTGGAATGGTTCTTGCGACTTCTGCACTATTTAGGCTCGGGGCCTTAGAGAACACGGACCTAAGTCCGGAGAAAATGGAGTCGCCACCCGGATGGGCCGGGAAAAATAAAGGGGTGGATGACTCAATTCCTAAGGAATCCCCAACCCCCTAATGGGTTCGAAAAGTTGGGTACATGTGGGGAAGGTGAGAAATGGCCCAGCACCGCTACAACGCCCGGTTCATTGGAACCGGCCTCCTTCACAGGTCTTAATATTATAAAATTCTTAAATATAACAACATTATCCATATTACACATAATAATTAAAATAAAGCATCAATAGATTAAAAATCAAAACAATGTCCAAACAAAACAAATAAATGGACACCCATCCGAGGATGGAAACATGTCCTTACATCCCATGCCTAAATAGGACACCCATCGAAAGGTAAAAATATGTCCTTTACATTGATTCTAAAATAGAAAAGCAATTTAAATTACATGATATTTAACTAATGAGTTACCCACAAAGTGGAAACATACCTCTTACAACATTTGGAAATCTAAATAAATCAATAAAAGTAAATAACCGTTCATCATAAATGAATCATTCATCAAAGGTATTAAATATCAATAGAAAGTAAACATCCATCCATGATAAATTAAATAAACCAAGCATTGAACTTAAATAAATTGAAGCATATAAAATAAATCAAAGCATAATCAAATAAAAAATTGAATAAGGCAAATAAAAATTCAAATTAGGGCTACTGTTTCTATTTAAGATTCTTTATTTCATGTGTTTAGGGTTTTAGAATTTATGGAATTAGGCTACTGTGAGTTTCTAAGAGAATTAAAATGAATTAAAATTTTATTATTCAAGAAGCTGGTAAAATTCTTTGATTAACCAAATTAGGGTTTGTAATGTAAAATCATGAAATTAGAGTTTGGGCTCTTCAAAACATTTAGATTATGACTATTAGCTACTGAATTATATTTTTTAAGCTTACTGTATAAAATTATAACATTTATGTTTATATGGCTTTTAAAGTTTTAAAGGATTAGGGTTTAGAAAAAAATTAGAGTTTAAGGTTTTAAGGGGGTTAAGGTTCATTATTTTGGTTTTGGAGTTGAATTAGGGTTTTAGGATTTTTGAATTAGGGTTTCGAAGAATGAATTAGTTCTTAGAATTTGGAAAAAAAATTCATAATTTTATGAAGTTTTATGAAAATAAACAAAACGATTTAAAGTTTATAGAAGCAAAAAAGACATTTTTAGGGATTTTGGAAAGAAACAGAACTCAATTTAGGATTTTGAAAATTTGGAAAGAAAATTAGGGTTTTGAGATTTTGAAGAAACAAAAATAATAATTTGAAGCTTTTTGGAAAACAAAGCAATGAATTAAGGTTTTTAAACTTTATAAAAGGTGAATTAGGGTTCTTAGTTTTTTGAATTAAAAGAAACAATTAGATGATTAAGCTACTGTGAAGAATAGAATTTAGACAATTGATGCATACCTTTGTTTGTTTGTTCCACCAAAATTTTCTTCTTGGATGAACAAAAATAAAGACAAGCTTTGCTGCCCTTGATTGATTGAATTGTTGTATGCTCTCTCAAAAAAATCAGATTGATTCAAAGCTTTTCCTCCTCAGTTTTGGTCTCTGTTTTTTCCTCCTAAATCCGATCCAATTTTCCACCCCTTTTTGTGTTGTAATTGTACTTATTTATAGAAGAATTCTTGATTAATTCTAGTTACTCACGGCATATAACATTAATTAAGAAAAGGAAACCGAAACCTAAATGTATTAGGTTTCGAAAAATTTGCGTCGGAAAAATTTCGCTGGAGAAAAAAACTGTTGCGGAAAAATTGCACTGGAGCGGTGGGCGAATTGGCATGCGGGCCATTTCGCTCGCAGGAAACTCCTGCGAGCGAAATACCCACGGGCCCGCGCTGACTTTCGGCGATGATTTTTTCGTCGTCTATTTTTTTGTTATTCTTTATTTTTTATTTTTTATTCACTTCACCATTTTTTACTAAAATAAATATTAAAATTAATCAAGATACCACAAAAATTATTTTAGACTAATTAAAATATCTTGAACAACACAAAAATTATTTTGGACTAATTAAAATATATTGGATCGGACTATGTTAAAAATTAAGGGTCTACGGTTTGCCCCCTGCTTGAACGATCTAAGACTTTAGAGAGTGAAAAGCAACAAGACTTAATTTTTGATGAGATGGTTATTTGAATTTTTTTTTGGGTTCTGGACCCGGTTCGAGTTCTAGACTTGATTTGTGTACTTAGACCTGAGATTGGATTGAATTTGGGTACTTGGACCCGGGATTGGATTGAATTTGGGTCCTTGGACTCGAGATTGGGTACTTGGACCCGAGATTGGATATTTAGACCCAAGATTGGGTACTTGGACCCGAGATTGAATTTGATTTGGGTACTTGGACCCGAGATTGAATTTGATTTGGGTACTTGGACCCTAGAATGAATTTGATTTGGGTACTTGGACCCGAGATCGAATTGGATTTGGGTGTTTGGACCCGAAATTGGATTGAATTTGGGTATTTGGACCCATGATTGGGTAGTTGGTCCCGAGATTGATTTGATTTGGGTACTTGGACCTGAGAATGGATTGAATTTGGGTACTTCGACACCAACAACACCACATCCAATAAACATCTTACTTAACCCTTTTCCACTCCAAACAATCTTACCCAAAACCATTAATAAACCATAATAAACTTGCATAAACACCAAAATAACTCAATTCATACATCAAAACACAATCACAAACATAATTACAACTCAACCCATACACAATCCACAACACTTGTTTTCCATCACCAAACTTAACCTTTCCTTAAAACCAACCCCAAAATCAAAGCCAAATAGACAACACAATCTCAAACACACCAAAATTAACCATACACATATCATCAACAATCATTCACCAAACTCAATTCACAAACTCAAAAGAAAACTAAAGAATTAAATTGGAAAAACTTGCCAAAAGTGATGAAAACAATTCAAACTCCAACTTGATCTCTTGAAACACCTTCAAATCTTTAGTTAAAGAGCAACAAAAATCCCTCTCCTTCAAGCTATGGTGATGGCCGGCCAAAGAGAAGAAAGAAAAAGATGAAAATGAAAGTCAACCCATTCATAACCTCTTAAACCACACAATTCTATAATTAATCTCCACCAAGCAATTAAATATTATAATATATTAACTAACCAAAATATCATCTTCCACTTATTTAATTCCATTTTAAAATAACCAAAATATCTCATTTGACCATCTCAATAGTTGACTTGTATATGTTGTATATATCTCTATATATACAACATATACACACTCCTCTTAAGCATTATTACACACTTCTCTTTCCTTTCTTATCTTCCCACTTAAACATATATTCACTTATAACATTTAATTCAAATACAATAATAAGCATTCCAAAAATTTTAGGGTATAGTTTGGGATATTACAGAATCTATTGTTGAATTTGTTATTTTGAACATACCTATTACTTTTGCCTTACTCTTGGGATGACCATGGTTTCATCCTCTTGGTGGAGTTCCTTCCACCCTTCATATAAAGATCAAGTTTCCTAACGGAGATGAGACAGTGGTCATCGAGGCCAAAGATAATGAGGTTGTTAATGCTCTAATGATTGAGACGCCCCTCAATGGTTTCCAAATAGCTGCAACTTCTAATGATGAAGTAGTGGACTCTAATGTCTTAAATATGATGAAGAACATGAACTACCTTCCCAGACCTAGTCTTGGAAAGGGCAAGGCCAGGTTGACAAAGCTTCCAGATTTTAAAACTCAAACTTCCAAGAAGGGGTTGGGATATGATGAAGCCAACAAAGATGTCCAGCCAAAGAAGAATGAGAAGATGAGCTTTCCGCCACTTGAAAAAATCTTTGTCAAAGCTCCAGACATGGGACCACTCCAAGGAAAGCCCAAGCCAATCATGTTCATGGGAAAGTTGATCCCGAATTTTGAAATTTTTGCAGATGTTGCCAAGCTAGTGGAGCAAGTAAAGAAAGAGCTCACCCTGACAGCCAACAAGGAGTCCAATCCAGAAGGGAAGAAGGAAGTTGTCCTGAAAGCCGAGAAGACTCCAGAGGAGATTGCTGTCCTGGTAGAAGAGAAGTTTGAAGACATTCTGCCTTATGATTTTGAGAACAATGATTTTGACTTTGATTTTAATTTATCTTCTTTGTATGAGGATGATGATGTTTTCTATTCCAAAATGAATGCAATAAAGTCTGATTTTGCTTACTTATGTGATGTTTCTCCTGATGGTTGCATACATTCAAATAGCAGTTACACGAGCATCTTTAATATTAATTCTGTTGACACACAATCATTAAATTTGGGAACAATCGAAAATCCTAAAAATATTAGCATAGCATCCGACCTTACTCCTGATGAGAGAGAGAGATTTGAAAAAATATTCAAAAAATATGAATAAGTATTTGCTTGATCTTATAAGGATATGCCTGGAATAGATCAAGACATAGCCGAACATCTTATTCCTACTTACACTCACATGAAACCTGTCAAATAAAAGCTTAGGCGATTAAGACCTGAGTGGGCTGAATTGGTTAAAAAAGAGGTCACTAAACAAATACAAGTAAAGTTCCTTGAAGTGATAGAATATCCAGATTGGCTAGCCAACATAGTACCCATGCCAAAGAAAGATTGAAGAATAAGGGTCTGTGTGGACTATAGAGATTTAAATAAGGCTTCCCCTAAAGATGATTTTCCTTTACCCCATATAGATGTTCTCATTGATAGTACAGCCTCTAGCATACTACACTCATTTGTAGATGGATTTTTTGGATACAACCAAGTGTTAATGGCCCAAGAGGATAAAGCCAAAACTGCTTTCATTACTACATGGGGTATATTTTGTTATAGGGTGATGTCGTTTGGCTTAAAGAAAGTTGGAGCAACCTACCAACGGATGGCCACCACACTATTTCATGACATGATGCACAAAGAAGTTGAAGTATATGTTGATGATATGATGGTGAAATCGAATACAAGGGAACAACACTTCCAAAACTTAGAATTATTCTACTATAGAGCATTGAAATATAAGCTAAGATTAAACCCGAAGAAGTGTGTGTTCGGCGTTACCTCAGGTAAATTGTTGAGACATGTGATTGGTCTGAATGGCTTTGAGATTGATCCTGACAAAGTTAAAGCAATCAGGGATATGCTAGCCCTTAGGATGGAGAGAGAAGTTTGGGGATTTATTGGTAAATTACAGTACATTAGCATATTTATAGCAAAGCTCACAACAATCTGTGAGCCTATCTTCAAATTGTTTAAGAAGAATCAGCCGGTCCTGTGGAATGAAGAGCGTCAAAAGGCCTTTCAGTGAATAAAGAGTATTTACTGAATCTGCCTATTTTGAAACCACCCAAACCCGGTAAACCCTTATTACTATACTTAGCAGTAGAAGAAGAGTCAATAGGAGCCATGCTAGCCTAAGCAGATGAGTCAGGGATTGAGCATGCAATTTACTATTTGAGTAGAAAGCTCCTACCTTATGAATTTAAGTATAGTATCATTAAAAAAACTTGTATAGCCATGGTTTGGTCTTCTATGAAGTTGCGGCATTACTTCCAATCTTATAGTGTGCAAGCAATTTCGAGGTTGGATCCAATGAACTACTTAAGGGAGATAGCCTCTTGGATTGGGAAGTATGATCGATGGTTGATAATATTAGAAGAATTTGAGATTGAGTATGTAAACAGAAAAACAATCAAAGGTAGAGTAGTGGAAAAATTCCTGGCCCAACAACCATTACCGGATAACGAAGAGGTAGTCTTGGAATTTCCAGATGAACATTTAGAGGCAATTGAAGTACAAGGGTGGAAAATGTATTTTGATAGAGCAGTAAACAGGAAAGGAGCAAGTTTGGGAGTCATACTAGAATCGCCCGAAGGGAATTTATCCCTTTAGCAAAAAAAATTGAAATTCAGGCAACCAACAATATGGCGGAGTACGAAGCATGTATCTTTCGTTTGGAAACCCTACTGATTATGAAGTGGATAAAGTGGAAGTTTTTGGCGATTCAATGTTAGTAGTATCCTAAGTAAACGAAGAGTGGGAGTTGAAAGAAGAAAAATTAAAACCATACCACCATTACTTGACCATGATGAAGAAGAACTTTAAGGAGTGCAGGTTTATACACCTACCAAGAGAAGAAAACCAGATGGCTAATGCCCTAGCTACATTGACTTTGGTATGGAAAAATCCTATCAATTTATTCCTCAAGCCTCTAATTTTGACTAGTTTATCAACTCCTTACTTTGAATATGAGACAATCATGGAAACTAATACAGACCATGATGCGTGGTATGATACTATAAGACGGTTTTTAGAAGAAAGGGAATAACCATTGGGGGTAACAAAGAAAGAAAGAAAAGCCATAAGGCGATGGTCTTTGCAATACATCACCTTTCATGGGGAGTTATATCGAAGATGGCCTGATGGGGTGCATTTGAGATGCTTGAGGAAGCCTGAAGTGGAGCATATCATGTCAGAAATACATGCGGAAAGTTGCAATCCGCACATGAGTGGTTTGGCCCTAGTTAAGAAGAGAATTTGACAAGGTTACTACTGGTTGACCATGGAGAGAGATTGTATTGAGTTCTTAAAGAAGTGCTAACAATGTCAGATGTACGGTAATTTGAATCACATGCCTCCTGAAGAATTGCATTCTATGTCTTCACTCTGGCCCTTTGCCACTTGGGGTATCGACATTATATGAGAGATACATCCGACAGCCTCAAACGATCACTGTTTCATTATAGTAGTAGTAGATTATTTTTTGAAATGGGTCAAAGCTGAATCCTTCAACAAACTGGGAGCAAGTCAAATGGCTAGATTTATTGAAAAGAGCCTCATATGCAGGTATGGGGTCTCGCACAGTGTGATATCAGACAATGGGGTACAGTTTCAAGTAGCAGTTAAGGACTTATTCTCGAAGTACCAAATCCATCATCACCGATCCTCACCTTATAGACCAAAGGCTAATGGTGCAGTAGAATCAACAAACAAGAAAATTAAGCAAATTCTGTCCAAGATGACTAAGACATACAGGGATTGGTCAGAGATGCTTCCTTTTGCTTTGTGGGGATATAGAACAAGTGTGCGCACATCGACTGGAATGACACCGTTCTCTTTGGTTTACAGGATAGAAGCGGTGTTGCCAATTGAAATTGAGATCAAGATGTTAAGAGTGGTCTTGGAATCTGAATTGCCTGAAACGGAATGGATACTGAGCAGATACACACAATTAACTTTACTAGAGGAGAGAAGGTTAAAAGCCCTGTATCATCTTCAACTGTATCAAAGGAAGATAGCTCGGGCCTACAATAGAAGGGTTAATGTAACATTCGTGATTTTGGAGATATTAAATAAGTATTTGGAGATATAAGATTGTATATACTCAATATGTATATCTAGAGTATATATAACATATACATATGGTATATTAATTGTATATGTTGGATTGATGCATTACATACTTAATATTTAATACACATATAAGGTACATTTGATGTGTATATAAGATACACATTACTTGTGCATATATGTAATATCCCAAATTTTTGAAAAGTTTTAATTTTTGAAAATTTGATAAAATAAATTATAATTTAAATGGATAAATTAAATTAATGATTTTAAATGAAAAATGAAGGGATTTTAAATGAAAAAGTGGAATATATATGTGATATATATGTAAAATATATACAACATATAAAAGTCAACACTTTTTAAAAGAAAAGTCAAAGTAAAAGGGTATTTTAGTAATTAAATCTTAAAATTTTAAAATTAATAAAATAATTCAAAAATAAATAGTTTTGGATGGAAGATAATATTTTGGGTTTTAATTAATCAAATAAATAAATAATTAATTAATTAAAAATATATTAAAATAATAATATATAAAAGGTTGAAAATGTGAGTGGGAGGAAAGAGAAAATCATTTTTTTCATCTTCATCTTCTTCTTTCCTTCAAGGCCGACTTTCATGGCATCAAGAGAGGGATTTTCTTCTTCCAAACTCATTTAATTGAAATATTTACAAAGCTTCAAGTGGATTTTTATTGTTTTCCTCTTTAATCAGTAAGTTTACTCACTTTTTCTTTGGATTTCCATGAAAGTTTGAATATGTGTGTTTTGGATTTTTGAAGTTCTAAGATTTAATTATCTATTTGGATATGGATGAAGTTATTTTAAGTGATTAACAATGATTTTAAGGTTAGATTTAAGAAATGGTTGAATTTAAGTTGAGTTTGGTGAAGAGAGAGAATTTAGGGTTATGGAACATTTGAGTTTTCGAAATCATGAGTTTTAATTGTGAAAATTGGTTCCAAATGTGTTGTTTTGATGCATAAACAAGGATTTTAAAATCAAATTATGGATTTAGTTAAGTTTGGATAGAGTTTGAAGATGGTAGTATTGATTTAGGGTATTGGAAAAAATGAATTTTCAAAGAATGAATAATTGTTTGATTCTAATGCTTAAATCATGTTATTTAATGATATAAGTGGTGGAAATAAGATTGAAATGATAATTGGATTGAGTTGGAATGGAAATCCTTCAATGGTGAAGGTTATTCCATTTTAGGGTTTTGAGCATAAGCATGTGGTTAATTAATGCAATTGGTTTAAACATGCTAAAACATGTTTCTAATGATATTAATAAACTTAAAACACTAATTTAAATGGCTTGATATGGTTTTTTCAAATTTAAAGTGTGATGAAGCTTAATTTTGGGATTTGGTATAGAGTGATGTTTAATTATGGTTTGATGTTGAGAATACCTTAGAATGTGATATTAAATGATTATGAGGGAGGTTGATTTGCTTCATCCAAGTGGTGAATGGCAAGTTGGAAGGATAGGATTGGAGGTTGTGTTAAGCTTGCTTTGGGTTGCTAGTGGAGGTATGTACAAACTTTGAATATATTGTTTATATTTGTATGACATTTGGGCTTAACACATTTTGGTTGGAAAATGTGTTAAGTTACTTGGTTCATTGATTGAGTATGAGTAATGTGCTATGACATTTGTAACGTCATATATGTGTTAAAATTGTGTAGAATGTGAAATTTGTATATTATGTGAAAATACCCAAAGTAATTGGGTAATGTGTTGTGAATGCAAAAATGAGATATGTGGAATAATGAAATGAATTGATATTGATAAAAATTAGAAAAGTGAGAAAAGTGAGAAAAATGAGAAAGATGTGAAAAATGAGAAAAAAAAGTGAAAATAAGGCAATGTGCCTAGATTGAATATGTGACAATGAGAAAGAGATTAATAATGAGAAAAAAATGAATAAATGAAAAAAAAATGAGAAAAAGATGATATAATAAGGCAATGTGCCTAGTTTGATCATGAGAAAATAAGAAAAGTTTTGATAAAGGAATTATGAAAGAATTTGATAATGAGAAATATGAATAAATTGTGTGCCTAGTATGTTATTCAATTTTCAGAGTTCCGAGTTTGGCAGCATGCCTATGATTGCCTATAGGCTAAATAATGGAATGGTGAAAAGACTGGGTCCTAAGCCAAGCCAGCTGATAAATATGATATTTTTGGGGTGAAAAAACTAGGTCGTAAGCCTCAAAAACTATAGCAGTCTGGCCGGGTTGAGGACCAAGATACTTGGGCCTAAGGGTCTAGCCGGGTTGAGGTCCAAGAGACTGGAGCTATTACATTATCCATGGATATATTGCCTACGGGGCTAGACACAAGGTGTCATTATGGACTAAAGCAGTAACTCTAAAATTTGAATAGCATATTATATCCTTTTGGGACCCATGCTTGTCTTTGCTTTAATGTGAATTATGAATTGTGATACAATTGAGCAATATAATGAGATATAATGTTATGAGTTGTGATATATATATGTGTTGTGCATTGACATTACATTTGGACTATATTGTTATCAAAGTTTGTACCACTAGGCTTTGGCTTAGCGCGATTGTAATTCGTCGCGCAGGTATCATGGATGTTTTGGCAGAGCCAGAGAGTTCTACTAGACCTGGTCGGGTCTAGGTTTGTATTTATTGAGCTCGAAGAGTTTCAATACATCATGATCAGAGCCAGTTTCTAGCATGTAGATATTTGATATTACAGTATATTATGATATTATATATGTTATGATTTGTTTTTGAAGTATATAATGTAAATTATAAATAATGTTTTGAATAATTTGTTTAAGATGGGATCTTATATGTGATGTTGATATATATACCTATATATAATTATTTTGAGAAAATATGGAGAAATAGAGAAGTATTGGTGAAATGGTGAATTGATTTTATTTGGAGTGTTTGTTTTATGTAGGTTGTGTTTTGTTGAAGTTTGGGAATGTCCAAATTACAAACAAAACTCTGGCGAATTTTTTCTAGAGATTTTCATATAAAATGTTATTTTGGGTTACTATAGCAAGTAAAGAATATTTATATTTTATTTAATTTTATATATTTAGTATTTGAAATTTTAAAATAGAAATGTGAAAATTTTTATTAAATCGGTCTGTGACATTTTTATACTGTATATGCATATTTTACATATGCTGAAAATATGTATTGTACATATATAGTGTATAAGGGTGTTACATTTATTTTGGTATCAGAGCCTAGGTTTGAGGTTCTCGACCTAAGTGGGGCTTATAGAGAGAAAATTAGAATTTAAAAAAAATTATTTTCAATTGTCATGCATGCATTGGTACTGGCAATTTATCTGATCCCTGATGTGGCAATGTTCATTTGATATAATGGATATGAGTTGAGATGGCGTCTGTGTTGCATAGATCAGAGTGACACAGTGAAAGCGTCATTCTAGAGATTATGGATTTAGAATTTTTGAAACTTTTATTTGAAATTTAAAATTCATAGTTGATTCAATTGATGAATAAGTGAAATTAGAAAAACAATCTAGGAAATGATGTAATATATAAAAATAAAAAGTTTGAGAAATGAGCATGATAGTTACAGAAAATTTTATAGTTGTACTGCAAAGTGATATTGTCTGAATTTTTGGACAAATATAGAAATGTTGGATGAGTTTGAATATTTAATAAAAAGCTTTTCTATATGTTAGAACCCAATGTATAAAATTTTATAAATTTTAAAGATGGATCTCTAATTAAGAAAAATAGAAGAACATAGATTGTTGGAGTAATTCCAGCAACTCAGAATCTGTAGAAATTGAGAAAAAAAATAAATTTAGAAACTTTGGTAAACCAACCAGAAAAATCTGAAAATGTACACACAATATCATATGTACTCCTATAACATATGTTTAAAATTTCATGAATTTTTATTAAGGTTTGATACCTAAAAAAAATGGACAACCGGGTGCTGCCAGAGAAATTATTAAAGAGACAGATTCTCTGATTTTGGAATATTTAATTTTTAAATATATTAAATCAGCTTGGAAAAATATAAAACTTTAAATATAAGTCCATATATGTGTCAAGTGCACATGGATAAAATTTTACAAGCTTTTATAAAGAATTGGTAAGGAATATAAAAGTTGAAAGTGAGATTGACATGAAACTGAGGAAGTCATGCAGTTTTGTGTAAGTAATAAATTAATTTTATGAGACAAATGAATGAAGAAAATTATAAAAATTTATATGCATATGGGTATAAGTATATAAGGAATATGGAGTTTTTAATAATTTATAACAAAGAGTTCATAATTAAAATCAAAGAGTGAAATCATATATGATAGCGAATTATTTATTATGGAATAATGATGCATGATTTAGGGTTGAGTGTGTAAAATTAAAGTATCTAAATGTATGATGTTAATTAATGTAATGAAATGAATTAGTGTTGTTTAAATGTAAATGTTGTGATTTTAAGATTGGAAATGTGACATGGATGAGATTTGGTGAGGTTCATGTTGTTGGTTGAAATATATGAAATTTGAATTTTTGAAATGGATTTCCATAATTGTGAAAGTGATGTGTTTTGATGTTATATTAATATAAAAATAAAGTTTATAAAGTTATCTCTTGAAAATGAGATTAATAGAATGAAGTTTAAGTAAAGTAGTAAGTTGAAAATTTAGAGTTGTAAGAGAATTTTGATGAAGATTGTTTAGATGTTGATAGTTTAATGTTTAATAAGCATAGGAGTAATTTTGAATGAGTAATATTATTTATGAAAATATCATGTAACGTGTAATGTGGTTGATAATATAGAAATTTGTTATAAAATAAAAGGGAAATGATTAAGTAAGTAAAAATGAGTTACTTTAGGTAATTGAATTGGAATTGATGAAAAGGGATATGAAGGGTATGATAAAAGCATAAAAAAAATGTGAGAGAGATGTCACATTGGAAATGTGACCAATATTTATGTGAGGTGTTAAAATATATATATATATATATATAATAAGAAACTTATTTAAGAGATGGGCGATTAAATAAGGAAGATGTTAATTATGTTGTGGTGAGAGTGTATATATATGTTGAATTGATGAATAAACTAAATAATGTCACAAGAATGAGAATGATATTGCATGTATTAATAGACCTAAGAGAGATTAGGTCTTGACCTGCGTGGAGTTAGGTCATGTGATGAATTGAGATTTAGAATGGACCCGAACAGAGCTGGACGGTGAAATTGTTATTTTAACAACTGAACTTGATGATTGTATCGTATTTTGGGGCCTAAGGGTCTAGCCGGGTTGAGGTCCAAGAGACTAGGGCTATTACATTATCCATAGATATATTGCCTACGGGGCTAGACACAAGGTGTCATTATGGACCAAAGCAGTAACTATAAAATTTGAATAGAATATTAGATCCTTTTGGGTCCATGCTTGTCTTTGCTTTAATGTGAATTATGAATTGTGATACAATTGAGCAATATAATGAGATATAATGTTATGAGTTGTGATATATATATATGTGTTGTGCATTTACATTATATTTGGACTATACTGTTATCAAAGTTTGTACTACTAGGCTTTGGCTTAGCCCGATTGTAATTCGTCGCGCAGGTATCATGGACGTTTTGGTAGAGCCAGAGAGTTCTACTAGACCTGATCAGGTCTATGTTTGTATTTATTGAGTTTGAAGAGTTTTTCAGTACATCAAGATTAGAGCTAGTTGCTAGCATGTAGATATTTGCTATTACAGTATATTATGATATTATATATGTTATGATATGTTTTTGAAGTATATATTGTAAATTGTAATAATGTTTTGAATAATTTGTTTAAGATGGGATCTTATATGTGATGTTGATATATATACCTATATATAAGTATTTTGAGAAAATATGGAAAATTTGAGAAGTATTGGTGAAATGGTGAATTGATTTTATTTTGAGTGTTTGTTTTATGTAGGTTGTGTTTTGTTGAATTTTAGGAACGTCCAAATTACAAACAAAACTCTGGCGAATTTTTCCCAGAGATTTTCAAATAAAATGTTATTTTGGGTTACTATAGCAAGTAAAGAATATTTATATATTATTTAATTTTTTATATTTAGTATTTGAAATTTTAAAACAGAAATGTCAAAATTTTTATTAAATCGGTCTATGACATTTTTGTACTATATATGCATATTTTACATATGCTGAAAATATGTATTGTACGTATATAGGGTATAAGGGTGTTATAGTTAAGATTAAAAAAATCAGAGTCAGAGATTTGGTGTTGAAACAATGTAAGCCTAATGTATCTCATCCAAGAGGAAAGTTTTAGCCTAGGTGGAAGGGCCATATGTTGTGAAACAAGTCATGAATATGGGTGCAGTGAAGTTATCAAACATGGACGGGAACGAGTTTAGTGAACCAGTGAACATTGACAAGTTGAAGACGTTTTGTGTATAAAAAAGGAAAAGAAAAAAAAAGAGCTCGCTAGGTTGAAAACCCAAAAAGGGCAGCCTAGGCAAAAGTTAGAGCAGTCTACTAGTTTCGAAAACCTGAAAGGGAGGGCTAGGCAACAATTTGGGCTAAATGAGAGAAAATCCTCAATTAGAAAACCCGAAAGGGCTAGTTGGCAACAAGAGTGATCTTGTGTATGCTGGCTTTATGTTTGGTTGTTCCCCAATTTAATCAAACAGAATTAATAATAAAATTGTTCTATGTGCACTGTTATAAGTATTTGACCAGATATGGATGAAATGAATAAACACAATGGCAAAATGTGATGACAAATTATAGAAGGAAAAGAAACATCTCTTATTATTACTTTTATTATTTTTTATCCTAACAACACACTTTCTAAAGAAATTGACAAAATGTACAATCTATGATAGACGATAGTGTAACGTGCAGGCCAGCTTTGCTTCAGCCGATCCAAGTAGGCTTCAGTCAGACAAGGCATATCTAAATCAGGAGTGAATTCAGAACCTCAAGGCTCAGCTCCATACTGACGGTTAAGCCGGCGAGGGTCATAGCAAGTACCTCGACGAAGAGCGGCAAGGGGAACATACATCAGGTATGTCCACATGGTAATACGAGAAATCTTCCACCAAAGTACCAACCAACGGATGTTGACTTCAGCACGTGAGTGGATCCAGTCAACCCATTTAGCGTATGAAGAAGTAGGATGGAGTAGTTTTCTAGCAGAATGATGTCGTGGTAGATATCTAGCAAAATCCATGGATGGAGTATCGAGCAAGCAGATACGCTCCAGAAGCCAAATCTGTAAGAAAAGATTTAATTTAAAAAAAAGTCCGCTAAATTGAAAACCCGTAAGGGCGGCTTAAGCAAAAATTAGGACAGCTCGCTAGTTCCAAAAACCCGCATGGGCGAGCTAGGCAAAAATTAGAGCAATAAAAAATAATAATAAAAAAGAGGGATCTGCTAAGTTGAAAACCTGCAAGGGCAGCTTAGGCTAAAATTAGGACAGCTCGCTAGTTCCGAAAACCCAAAAGGGCAGACTAGGCAAAAATTATAGCAATAATAATAAAATAAGAACCTAAATTGAAAACCCAAAAGGGCAGTTTAGGTAATTACCTGAAGCAACAATGGACTTCCAGTCAGTCTCTTTGACAATCCTGATTTAAGTAAGTCTAATCCAACTAAAGTCTTAGCTAAAATTACGGGTATTGGCAACAAGCCTCCTTGTAATATCCCAATGTATGCCCTAGAAGTTTTGATATCATTGTTTTAATTGGATTGAATGTATATGTTAATTTGGAAGAGAAAAGAAATTTAAAAGAAAGTGTATATGTTATATATATGGAAATATATATAACATATATACAAGTCAAATGGATGGTCAAAGGAAGAAGATATTTAATTTGTTATGTGTGAAATTACTAAAAAGGGCATGTAAGTGAAAGGGGGTTTAATGTTATAGATGAGGGTATTTAGGTAATTTTCTTTTTAAATTGCTTGGTGGAGGTTTAAAGAGATGAGAAATTTTACTTTTCTTCATTTCTTCTTCTTTCCTTTTTCCATTGTTGGCCGGCCATCCTACACAAGAGAGAGAGCAAGAGTGAGTTGGTGTTTAAAGCTCAAATTGAAAGAGTTTTCAAGTGTTTAAGTGGAAATCCAAGAAGTCTCCTTATTTTGGTAAGTTCTCTCTCTTGATTTCTTTTGTTATTTGAAGTTGTGTAAAGGTTTGATTGATGATGTTTGAAAGTAGGGTTGTGTTGATTGTTATATGTTGGAATATGTTTGATTTAATTGATTGTGGAGTTGGTTTTGGTTTGAAGATGATAAGTTAAGTTGATGTTGGTATTGAAAGAGTAAGAGTGATGTTGGTTTTAGGGTTTTGAAGTTGTAGATGATGTTCAACTTGAGTTTGATCAATTATTTTCATAGATCTTCATGTTGTTTGTGTTTGTTGGAGTTGTAAGCCTAGAATATGTGAATTTGGTCGAAGGCAGTAGCATTTTGGATGCCACGCCCGTGGCCTTGGTTTCCATGGCCGTGGCCATTTGTAGCCATGGCCGTGGAGGTTTGGAGCAAGGGAGGCAGAACCATTCTGTAACCCACGCCCGTGGGGGTTGGGGTGGCCATGGCCGTGGGCTCTAGCATGGGGTGTTGATTTGTAATGTGTGTTACAAAGGTCTTTGATGAGGTTAATAAGTGATAAATTGTATTAGAATTCATGTATTGTATCATTTTTGGACTAGGTTTTGGAAGAAGGTGATTTGCTCTAATTTGAGAAGTGAAGAATTCTTGGAAAAAGGAAGTGTATAGCTTTGTATAAGTGGTGCTTAAGGTAAGTACCAACTACATTATTGCATACATTCATATGATGTTGTAAATTAATACACATTTGATTGTAAATATGTTAAGAGTTCTAATGCATTGTTGATGCCTACTAATAATGTATTGTTTGGTATAATGTGTATGTTGTGGTGAATATGTAAGAGGTGTGTTAAGGTCATTTGTTGTATATACACTTGAATGATGAATTGATCAATGTGTTTTGAGATATAATGATTGAAATGAAATGAATAGAGCATGTTGCCTTTATGATGATGAATTTGAGATATATGTTCAATGTGATTGATTATGTGTATTTGAATAATGAGAGGTTATATTGTGAATTGAGATATGAAGCCATTGTGATTGGATATGGTGATTTAAATGAGATGTGAAGCCATTGTGATTGGCTATGATGACTCAATTGAAATAAGTGGGGCATGTTTGCCTAGATGATGATGAGAATTGAGAATGAAATTGATAATGAGTAATAAATGAATTGTGTGGCTAATGTGTTATTCCATTTTCAGAGTTTGTTGTTGGTGGCATGCCTATAGTAACAATCTCTTGAAGTTAGGTTGGGCTTGATCCTTGAAGCCAAGTTGGGTTGAAGTTTAACATGTTTTACTCCCCTTGAAGCTTGGTTGGGTCTAGTCCTTGAAGCCTAATTGAGATGTTACAACCCTTGAAGCTAGGTTGGGTTGGTTCTTGAAGCCAAGTTGGGTTGATACTTAGCATCCTTTGTTCCCCTTGAAGCTTGGTTGAACCTAATCCTTGAAGCCTAGTTGGGATAATGATAATGATAAATGTGATAATTGAACCAAAGCATTTACTCTGAAAGTTGAATGGCATATTAGTGTCTTTGGGCCCATGCTTGTCTTTGTTTTAAGGTGACTAATGAATAATGAGATTCAATGTAAGACTTGGATTGGTGATATTCTTATGTATAGAGTGTAATGTTTGAACATATTATATTGGCATTGCATTGCATCAAAACAGGGTATTATTGTAGTTTGTACCACTAAGCCGTTGGCTTAGCGCAATTATGATTTATCGCGCAGGTAACAGGGAAGAACCGGAGAGTTCCTCTAGGCCGAGTAGAGGCTAGATCTTGAAGTGTTGCTAGTGAAGATTAAAGATTGAAGACATACTGCCAAACATGTATATATTTTATGTTTTGTAAAACTTGAGTTTTGATGTATAAATATTTGTAAATATTTGTTATGTTTCCGTTGTTTTTAATTAAATATTTTATCTTTTGTCTTTTATAAATTCTTTTAAATGATTTTAACTTGCTCATGTTTTGAAAAAGGATGAGTCATTTGATAAATGTATCAGGGAATTTCTATATTCAGTATACGTATATTACGATCGTATTAGCATGCTATGTACGTATATGGGATATAGGGGTGTTACACTCCTTCCATTTGGTCCATGATATCCAATACTCGTGGATCAATATCACCATCAGAAGAAATAAGCAAGAATTGGCCAAGCAAGCATAGACAAGGCATAGGTCCCTATGCATCAGTAGGAGCCAAATGAGAAAGGCAAAAGTCAATTAAGGGACCAAGCAGAATTTTCTCACCTCTCATCAACTGTAGAACTTCGAGTCTTGAAAGTTGAAATAACATCTGCATCTTCTGTTGAGTCCTAGAAATCAATATAGGTAACGCCATTTGTTGATTGCATGGATATCCAAGGATGGCCTCAAATTCTTTAATCAAGGGACCTATTTCAAAGCCATTAATTTTAAATGTCCTAGAATCCAGATTCCAAAAAGAAGTCATGGCATGTAAAAAAGAATGGTCCAATTTAACATTTTGAAAACACTTTAAAGTATCAATTTTTGAACAAGATATTTGCTTCCAATGAAAGGCATTCATATTTTTAAATAGAACTTTTATTTTCTTCAAATGGAGTTTGGTCATTGTTGATGAATGAAGAAAAATCAGAATTGTTAAAAGGAGTTTTTACGTTGAAGTAGAAAAATTCCTGGCTTCTGTATGAAATTGTGGTATGAAAAGTGATTTAAATAGGATGATTATGTTGTTCCAAAATTGATAAGGAAAAAAATGAGACCGAGAGGTATGAGGAAAGGGAATTGGCGACGAAAGTTATTTAATTGCCGTGTTGCATTTGGTTTTAGTTAATTGGTGTGACTGTGAATGTGAAAAGGAAAATTGTAGCACAATAATGATTATAAAAAAAGGTTACAGTAAAATAAAAATTATATATCATCATTATTATTTTTATACTTACAATGTTTCCTCAATTGATACATTATTCATACATCACTAAGAAGGAGGAATCATCGCCTATTGGAGGAGGAGGCATATCACCCGTCCCAAGTCCGCCCGAAGTAGGAGCACCAGAATCTCTATTACCTTGGAATTCTGATATGTAATGGTCCTCATCAGAAGTAGATGAAAGGATCTCATGGTCATCAGTTTAGGGGCCTCTAGATGAAGAAGCACCAAGATCTCTCATCCCCTGAACCCGGAAGTCTCAAAAATTTTGCTCTGACTGATGGTACAAATTTTTAAAATGGGAAACCTGCTGACAACTAGCAGCCAACTCTTCTTCAAGTTTCTTGTTTTGTTCTTCAAGCATCCGCTATGAGCCAGAGAGGAAAAGAGTAAGAGCATACATAATCATGCATACATATAGCATAAATTATCATGGAATAAGAAAATCTACCAGGTAATTCATGTCAACACCCTGTGGATGAGATGGCATATCCGATGGACTAGAATGACCGAATGAAGGAGCAGTAAAAGAATGTCTAGCCTCATGATCAAATGAGCCAGCAGCCTGCAACAATCATTAAAAAAGTTAAAATAAGTTAAGAAAGAAGCAATTGCAATGGGAAAAATGGTAAAAGCTTACCTGAGAAGTGCTAGCCCCAAGATGTGTAACAAACTCTCCTCCCTCTCCAAGATATTCCTCTTCATCTCTATCCTCATTTTCCTTGGGAATCTCCCATACGCCAACGGAAGATACGTCAAAGTTCAAGAGACCTATTTGAATAAACTGGGTATATAATGCACCCGGTGGATAGAGAAATGTTTCAACATCATAACCATGCCGGGCCAATCACCATGCATTCTCCGGCATTTATGTGATATTTAAAGTATATTCTGGGCAACGCATCAGGATCCTCTGCTGCTCAGGACTAAGAAACAACTCATATACTCTCTCTCTCTCTAAGAAACCAGCCACTAGACACAAGGTCGACAATGACTCAGCGGGTATGTTGAAAAGGCAGTGCGGCATTCATGGAGGAAGTTCGGTTAAGCAGCTCAAGACAAAGCGTTGAGTATGCACATGGTGAAAGCCGGGAACTTCTACATTATCTGATAACCAAAAATTTAATCTTGGATACCTGACTCTCTCTCAAAAATTACCAGGCACCCTCACAAGATTGTGCTCATATGCCCATGCCTACAACAATAATAAAAATCAAATTCACGCAAGAATTAGAATGGAATTGACATTGGTGGAAGAAGAGTACCTCGACAACCACCATAAAGTCAATAAAAGACTTCTTATTTCTGCAAATTTTATCTAGTCCAAGGTAAATACAGGCAAGACTAGCTTTACCCTAGCCTTAAAGCGGTATTATCCTTATATCAGTAAGGGCCCTCAACACCGACAAATGGATGGCATATTCGGTGCTGCCTAAAATGGTCGACCCGAGCAAATACAATAAAAATGCTCGAGTGTATTGTTTAGTTGTATCTTTGTGAATCCGTCCTTCGTAGTTCATTCAATAACTATGAATTGGCTCAATTTTTATCTTGAAAGGCCCTTTAAATGATGGTTCCACACCAATTAATTGTTGGATTTTTTCAAATGTCAAAATATCATTGGTAAGAGGGACCGAAAGGCCATAGTACCGGATACTAGTTATGGCTGTATAATCGACCGGGCCAATGGTCATTTCTCCTATAGGTAGGTGAAAAATATGGTCCATGTCCATCCACCATTCTAACAATGCTTGAACCACACCCCGGTCTATCGGATACTCCTTGGATGATAATTTCAAGATGAAGCTTTTAAAACCGCAATCTCGGATAATTCACCTTACCCGAGAAGGCGCTACATCATACCATTGTCGACACACCCTCCGCCCCGGATAACGCAACGATCATGCTAATATGGAGCTAGGTAAGTTAACACGAGGTAAGTATATCATTATATCAATACCACCAATTTTTAGACTAAATTTATTTATATTCTATTTTTAGTCCATCTATTTACTTAAATTCTTAACTATATTCATCTAATTAATTTATTTTTCTAAAAAAAAGAAAAAAGAAAATATATAAAAGAAAATAAGAATACATAAAAAAAAGAAACAAAAAAGGAAAGCGAATATATGAAAAAAAAATAAAATAAAAAAACACAAACTACAAAAAATAATTTGTTGTTAAAATAAATAATTGAATAATTACCTTGCTCTTTTGATTTGAACTGCGATGGAGCGGCATTCCAGCTAGTAGATTTATATTTTCATCTTCATGTCACTGAATAAACTCTAATAACTCAGCATTAGATTGAGTTTCTGATCTTGAAGCATGCATTTTTTTAAAAAAAATTCTATGTTAAATTCTCTAAAATAAAAGATGAATACTATGAATGAATGAAAGGAAGAAATCTACTGTGAATGAATTGAAGAAATCAGCTGCTGAGTGCTGTGTTTATATAGAGGAATGGCAAAGG
This sequence comes from Garcia nutans, assembly GCA_947685225.1. Classification (NCBI taxonomy): domain Eukaryota; kingdom Viridiplantae; phylum Streptophyta; class Magnoliopsida; order Malpighiales; family Euphorbiaceae; genus Garcia; species Garcia nutans. The sequence continues at coordinate 37,626,012 of CANTUV010000013.1, forward strand.
AAAAAGACAAAATTCAAAAGGAGAATAGTATTCTCGTGAAAAAAAGAGAAAAAGTAAATTTTACTATTGATAAATAGTAAGTTACTATTTACAAATAGTGAATGAATAGTAGTGAATAGTATATAAATAGTAACTACATAGTAAATAAATAGGAAACTCAGTTATTCAATTTAATCATTCAGATACTTACATGTATATAAATATTTTTGCACTTTGAAAATATTTTTACATGCAGGGGGCAATGAGAAAATATGTTTATGGTAAAAATTAGCTAAATTTTTTGCAAATTCCTTTAGTATACTACTGACTATAATTATTTTTTACATACAACTAAATCTCTCTTAGTTCGGGTACAGAACCCAAATTACCCTTAGGTCCAGAATCTAAAATCTCTTTTAAGTCAAGAACTTAGCTAGGGTCCAGAATCCTAATGACTCTTAAGTCCAGAACTTATTTCGGGTCCAGAACCCAACTTACCCTTAGGTCCAGAACCTAAAATTTCTTTTAGGTCCAGTACCCTAATGACTCTTAAGTCTAGAACTTAGTTTGGGTCCAGAATCCAAATTACCCTTAGGTCCAGAACCTAAAATCTCTCTTAAGTCCACAACTTAGATCGGGTCTAGAACCCAAATTACCCTTAGGTCCAGAACCTAAAATCTCTCTTAAGTCCAGAACTTAGCTAGGATCCAGAACCCAAATTATCCTTAAGTCCAGAACTTAGTTCGGGTCCAGAACCAAAATTGCCCTTAGGTCCAGAACCTAAAATTATACTTGAGTCCAGAAGTCAAACCGGGTCCAGCACCTAAAACCTAAACCATCTCAGAAAAAATTAAGTCTTATTGCTTTTCACTCTCTTTTGCTATAGTTTCAGATCATTTAAGCAGGGGGCAAACTGTAGACCCTTAATTTTTGACCCAGTCTGGTCTGATATTTATTATATAGTTCGAAATAATTTTTGTAGTATTTTAATTAAATAATATTTATTTTAATATTTATTATTTATAATTTTTAAAAATAAAAATGGTAAATTTAAATAAATAAAAATAAATAAATAAATAAAAATCGGCAACGAAAAAATCGGTGATGAAAAAATTCATCGCCAAAGGTGAATCGGCCACAGGCCAATTCGCCGCAGGAATTTCCTGTGGCAAATTGGGACCCTCCCACAGCAGCTCGCAATCCTCGCAGTTTTTTCGCCAGCGTAATTTCCAGTGTAGTTTTTTTCGAAACCAAATTCTATTTGGTTTTGGTTTCTTTTTATAATTAGTTTTAGTTTCCTTAGACAATTAGAAGTAGGTTTATTATTTTTCCTATAAATACGACATTAAAACATAGAATTAGGGGACTTGGGACTTTGGACTTTGATCAGGAGGAAAAAATTGTTTGATTGGATCATAGACTCAACCATTTGATCGGCCAAAAGAAAAGCCCTAGCAAGCAGGAGACATTAGCAATTATCAACCCATCGAAGGCAGTAACACTGCCTTTATCATTGTTCATCCAGAAGCAAATTGTGGAGGAACCAACGAACGGAGGTTTGATTATAAATCTTTGATTTGATGTTATTTACAATGTTTCTATTGTTTGTTTTTGATATTAAGTCAGTAACCTAAAGTATTAAACTTGGTAATATGTTCATCCAGTAGCCTTAGTCAGTGATCAAAACTTCAAAATCCCTAAAACTGTTCTTCTCTTTCTAGAAACTTTAAAACCCTAAATTATTTCTCTCCTATTTCTAAAAACCTTAAAAACCCTAAACTGTTTCTTCAATTTCCAAAAAACTTAAAAATCCTAAACTGTTTCTTCTATTTCCAAAAACCTTAAAAACCCTAAACTGTTTATTCTGTTTCCAAAAACTTTAAAAACCCTAAGTTATTTTCCCCAAACTATTTTCCTCTAAACCCTAACTTTTTGTCCAAAATTTCCAAATATTTTTTTAAATCTCCAAACCCCAATCTTCTTTACAGTTTCTAAAAATCATAATTATTTTTATAAATCTTTAAATTGTTTTCTTAAATCCTAAGATTAAGTATGTTTTCCAAAATATCAAAAACCCTAATTCTCTCAAAACCCAATACAGTAAACCCTAATTCCAAAACCCTAATTCTCTCAAAACCTAATACAATAAACCCTAATTCCAAAACCCTAATTCCAAAATCCTAATTCCAAAACCCTAGTTTCAAAACCCTAATTCCAAAACCCTAAATTCTTAAATTTATAAAACCCTAGTCCATTCCAATTTTCCAAAATCTTTACAGTAGCCTAAATAATAATAATAATAATAATAATAATAATAATAATAATAATAATAATAATAATAATAATAATAATAATAATAATAATAATTCTAAAATCCCAAAACCCTAAATGTTAATTAAAGAACTCTAAATTGAGACATAAACCTAAATTTGTATCGTTATTTGCTTTATTTAATTTAAGATTTGATTATGTAGTTTATTATATGTTTTGATGGTTGATTTATTTAATTTAAATGCTTGATTTATTTAATTTATCATGGATGGATATTTTCTTTATTGTTATGATTATTATTTGTTTGTTTTAGTATTAAAATTGTAAGAGGTATGTTTCCACTTTGTGGGTACCTCATTAGTTAAGTATTATGTAATTTAAATCATTTTTATAGTTTGGACCAATGTAAAGGACATGTTTTCCACCTTTTGGTGGGTGTCCTATTTAGTTTAGACATGAACGATGAAAGGACATGTTTCCATCCTCGGATGGGTGTCCATTTATTTGCTTTGTTTGGACCTTGCTTTGATTATAATATAATAATGTTTTATTTTAATTGTTGCATGTAATATGGATAATATTGTTATACTTAAGAATTTTATAATATTAAGACCTGCAAAGGAGGCCGGTTCAATGAACCGGGCATTGTGGGGTTGCTGGGCCATTTCTCACCTTCCCCACATGTACCCAACTTTCTAAACCCATTAGGGGGTTGGGGATTCCTTAGGAATTGAGTCATCCACCCCTTTCTTTTCCCCTGCCCGTTCAGGTGGCGACTCCATTTTCTCTGGGCTTAGGCCTGTGTTGTCTAAGGTCCTGAGCCTAAATAGTACCGAAGTCGCAAGAACCATTCCACAGGGAGTGGGGGCAAAAATCCCAGCTCACACAAGCAATATCATCAAATCATGCTAAGTTTAAATGGATTTAATTTAGAAGACGTACCTTCATTATTGATTCCACCAATAATTAAGGGTTGGTTCAAGACTTTTACTTGTACTGGTTGCTTGTTGGTTAAATGAAATCAAGATAGTAGTGAGCCACTGCCTTGATAAGATTTTGTGTTTTTCCCTCTTTCTTTGGCAGCTAGGATTTTTATTTTTCTTGATTTTTTATCTCTACCGTTCAAAAGTTGAAAAGTCCCCTCTTTCTTCTTTAAGTTTGTTATTTATAGGCAATTAATCAAATAAAACCTAATACTTGTTGGTTAAGAAAATATTAAAAATAGGCCAAATTAAAATAGGCTTAGGCAAAATCGGCAAGTCCAACCACACACGGGAGCGGGCTGCGGGCTGCGAGGGCACAGGCGCAAAACTGCGAGAGCGCTGGCACAATTTGCTGCTGGCATGGCCTACAGAGAATTGGCTTAACAATTCATACAGGCCGGCGTGCCATGTGTCCCTCGTTAATTCGTCCATTATTTTTATTATTTTATCATTTTTTATTTTTACTATTACTAAAAATAATTATTATATTTAAATAAATATTTATAATTTCCTTTTCTTTTATAAATAATAAATATTATATTATTAAAGTAATAAATATTATAAAAATTATTTCGGACTATTTTAAATCTTTAGACTTGACTTAAGCGCCTTTTAACTAGTATCGGACTAGACTTGGTCAAAAAATAAGGGTCTACAGTTTGCCCCCTGCTTGAGCAATCTGGAACTATAGCAAAAGAGAGTGAAAAGCAACATGATTTTTAACTGGGTTTAGAGCCAGACAGGACTCCATACCCAAGGTTGGATTGAGTTTTGGACTCAAAAATAATTTGGGTTCTAGACCCGAGATGAGTTCTAGACTCAAAAATAATTTGGGTTTTGGACCCGAGATGAGTTCTAGACTCAAAAATAATTTGGGTTCGGGACCCGAGGTGAGCTCTGAACTCAAAAATAATTTAGGTTCTGGACCCGAGGTGAGTTCTGGACTAAAAAATAATTTGGATTTTGGACCCTTGACTAGATTTGGATTCTCGACCCAAGACTAGATTTGACTGACCTTTTATTAGTTGAGAATTTCTACTTTCTTCTAACCGGCTGTTCCATTCATTAATAGATTATGGGTCTTTATCCTCCAAAAATAGATCTTTATGATCTTTATCCTTTGGAGATCGGGTCTTTACCCTTCAGAAATGGATCTTTATCCTTTGGAGATTGGTTCTTTACCCTTCAGAAATGGATCTTTATCCTTTGGAGATTGGGTCTTTACCCTTCAAAAATGGATCTTTATCCTTTAGCGATTGGGTCTTTATGTAACACCCATATACTCTATATAAGTACTATACATATACCTTGTATACATACAATATGTATATAAAATATAAGGATGTCACTTTTCATTACTGTTTAAAACCTTTACCTTAGTTCCAAACAATAATACATTTTATTTAAAGAACATTTACAAAATCATTATACTTTTGATTATATTGCATATATATATAATTACATTGCCTTTTCCGAAATTCACTTATATACATATACTTTTTTTTTTATCAAAATACAGCATAATAAAATTGTACATGTATGCAACACCTTTTAGTTGGTCTCGAAATACTCTTACTCTTCTCATGGCACAACTGTTTGACACCCGGATCAACCATCTATTCAACTGCGCAATTTACACAACCACGCTAAGCTCGAAAGCTTAGTAGTACAAATAAATATTATATACATACATTACATAAAATCATATTCATATACTAACATCATTTATCATCATATTCTTATCATGTTTTTGATTTTCAATGCACTTTTCTTATCTTTTCACTAATTTCATAATTTATATATATCATTAACACAAGCCACAATTTGATGGCTTATCATAACATTCATGAAACAATACACACAATTTCCACATCCATATACATATTACACGTCACATCATATTTCCATAATCTCATTTTCAATATCAAGAATTAGCTCTGCTCAAGTCTTTCAACAATTCATTTCTCATCATTTAGCATATTTTCTTAAGCCATATTCCTTTTCAGTAATTTGCTTATGTATTATGATCATATCATTCTATGATCACCATCATATATCTCATAACATTATATCTTATTATATTGCTCAATTATTCCACAATTCATAATTTACATAGAAGCAAACATAAGCATAGGCCCAAAAGGATCTAATATGCTATTCAAATTCCAGAGTTACTACTTTGGCCTATAAAGACACCATGTGTCTAGCCCTGTAGGCAATATATCAATGTAATAATCCAACTAGGTCTGAGTTTACGACCTGGCCATTTCATGCAGCCTAGATTCAAGGATTTATTTTTGAGGCTTACGACCTGGTCATTTCACCTTAAAAATATTTTCACAGTGACGCCCAGCGTCTAGCCCGTAGGCAAATCATAGGCATGCCGCCAAACCCAAAACTCTGAAGATTGAATAACATACTAGGCACACAATTCTTTCATAATTCCATTATCAATATCTTTCTCATTTTCTCAAGATCAAGCTAGGCATAATGCATCAATTATCTCATTTACATCAATATTGTCATCACCAATGTCTTTACATACCATCATTAATGTACACGTAACAATTTGCAATATACATACATTTTGGGTCATTATCATATTTTGCACATAGTTCACATTACATATAATGCATTTGTGACATCATACAAATCATAACATATTACTCATGCACCAATAATGTAGTATGTAACTTAACACATTTTTCAACCAAATGTGTTAAGTCCCAATGTCATGTAAATATAAGCAATTATTCAAATATTGTACTTACCTTATGAAACACTCCAAAATAAGCTTTAAAACTTTCTCTAACCTTCTCTTCCAAGTTGCCCTTCAACACTAAGGTTTGGCAAACTACTCTCTCTCAATGCCTATACCAAATGTGATCATAAACAACCATTTAGTATCACATTCTAAGGCATTCTTAACATTCAAATCATTTAAATAGAAACTAAAAATGAAAAACAAAAACAACAAAAGAAGTTATTCTCAAGCGACACGCCCAACAACACGCGAGTGTTGATGACCGTGTCATTAACTCATTCATATTGAAGCATTGACACGTCCAATGACATGGGCATGTCACTGCCCATGTCATTTATTCTACCTTATAGAAACTTTGACACTCCCAACAATACGGGTGTGTTCATGGACGGGTCAATTATCTTATCTCTCACAGTAGTCACGACACATCAAGAGACATGGCCATGTTAATGGTCATGTCATCAATCGTTATACTTAGCACCGTTGACATGCCCAACGACATGGCCATGTCACTGGCCGTGTCAAGCAAAAGTTTAGCATTTTGAACTATCAACCATATGAACACAATCATTCCAAAGACAGTACTACAACACCCTTAATCATCATCTTAATTTATATTCATAATTCACCCAGCAATTCAACACTTATATAACTCCAACATATCATAATAATAATCATTATATAATTCATTTATACAATCATCCATGTATCAGTTTACTCAATTCCTAACTCATTTATAATAACCCTTACTCTTTTTCTTATCGCCCTTATTCCTTAATTTCAACTACCCATCATCATCCTCACAAATAATTATATTTTCATCATCTAAGCACCAATTTAACATATATATATATATACTTCAATATTTCATTATCATCATAATATTCAATTAATCATCACTTTCTCTCACTAACCATATCACATTTAAACTCAAAATCTATAAAAATAAACTCAAGGAAAAGAGGACTTACTTGAATTCTTTGCCAAATCTTCAATATCCACCTTCAATTCTCTTAAGACTCTTATGAATTTGATGTGTATATGAACAAAATCAAACTCTTCTCTCTCTCTCTCTAGTCCCACGTTCCAAGAGGAAGAAGAAGAAAGAAAGAAAGAAAGAGAGAAAGCTCTCTTTTCAATTCATCCATATCTTATATTAATATAATAATATAATTATTTCCACCTAAAAATTTTCCACCACAAATATTTGTCCTTCTTTTGACTTTCATTTCTTCTTTTTCTCTTGTCATTATTATCATTATTATTATTATTATTATTATTAATTATTTAAAATTTACTTTTCCTACACCAATGTATACATCATATATATATTGTGTATATATTGATATATGTATATGTCTTATATATTGTATTTATATTTCCCATATATTTCAAATACAACATATACATATAACATCCTTCATACACATCTATCTCTTATTATATTTTCTTTACCTATTTTACTAACATACTCCCTCATAGCTACTATTTCAAAGTACATCAAAAAATCAGTGTATTACACTTTACCCTTCAAAAATGGATCTTTAACCTTTGAAGATTAGGTCTTTACCCTTTAAAAATGGATCTTTATCCTTTGTAGATGGGGGTCTTTCCCTTCAGAAATGGATCTTTATCCTTTGGAGATTGGGTCTTTACCCTTCAAAAGCGAATGTTTATCTTTTGGAGATTGGGTCTTTACCCTTCAAAAGCAGATCTTTATCCTTTGGAGGTCGGGTCTTTACCCTTAAAAGTGGATCTTTATCCTTTGGAGATCAGGTCTTTACCCTTCAAAAATGGATCTTTATCCTTTGGAGATCGAGTATTTTCCCTTTAAAAATGGATTTTTATCCTTGGACATTTGTCCTATATTAGCTTCAGCTCTTCTGGCTGGACTGATCTTTTATCTTTTGCATCTTCATTCTTTTGGAGTTCTTACTTTCTTCTTATTTTTTTTTCTATTTGTTCTTCCTTTGCACTTTTGCAAAAAATTCAGCCATTTTTTAGCTAGTCTTCATATCCTCTCTTTGCTCCCTGCGTGGCAAAATATTGAAAGTGAGTCTGCAAATATTTTGTACACACACAAACTCAAAAATTGAAAAGAGGAATTTTCGCCCCCTATGTAGGCTCAAACCAATGATTTTGTTTCTTTTTGTTTCTTCTTTTTTTCATGCAGACTCGAATTGATATTTGTGTATTGTCTGATCCTTTGCACAAGCATGTATTTCTTCTTTCTTTTGCAATGGCCTTTCTATGCCCCCCTGATTCCATATTTGCTTCTCATTATTTGCTTCATAGAGTATTTATTGTTCACTTTAACAAAAGATAGGCAATACAAGACAACAAAATGCAGTGTGATATGCTCATGTATGCATGATATTCATGAATAACACTTATAATCGTTCCATTGACTTACAGACTGAGGTGATCAACTGAAGTGTTCTCATTGGATTCTTTCAGAAGCTCGTTCAGGTATTGCATTGGAATGACAAAAGGCTTTTCATTTATGGCTTTTGTCTTTAAGATGTTGAAAACATGACTAGTGGAGGCCCAAGCAGTATAGTCAGAGATACATCCATTTTAAACTATAATTCAGGGCTCTATTTTGCAAATTAACATATCTATAACATGACAACCTAGTTATCGTACTAAACTCGGGAATCATTTCTATTTGAGCAAGAACTGTTGCACTTAAGATAGGCACATACACATTACTTGGCCAATGGTCTCATTGAATTTGAATATTGTCTATCTCATATGCATGCTTATTCAAACTATCTCCACTAATACACTCTACCTACTAAGAGAGATCAACATGTCTTTAATAGGCTTGAAACGGGGTCTATAAGGGACACTAGTTAAATGAAAGCTATCTTTGAGCTGGAGCTTATGTGACATAAAGGACAAACCTTCACACTATAAATTTCTCATTTAGACAGTTGAAAGCATAAAAAGATAGAGCTTTAAACATTCTTCTTTCTTCTTGACATGAATGTGGATCTTGATTAGGACAGTCTTTGCCTTTGCAAAAAATTTTGTACCCACATTCCTTTCCTTTTCTTCTTTTCCATTTCTCTCTTTTTTTCTTTTTTTACTTTTTTACCTTTTTTCCTTTTAGAATTTTATCATTTTGTCCTTCTTCCCTGTAGGACTATCAAGTATAGGACTTTCAAGAACTAGATGGCTTTTCTCCTATCTCTATGATTTTGGTTGAGTCTCTAGTTGGGTTGGACCAATTCAAATCAATATATCCTTGTAAACTAAATGGAAGCTCTTCTGATACTTCGAGTTACAAGAATTTTGTTGGCTTTCTAAACTGGCCTTTTGGGTTAACTGCCTTTTTTTGGATTTTTTTTTAGGTTATAGCTCTAGATGAGTTGTCTTATTTGCACCAATTTGTACTTCTATTTATGGATGAGTGGAGTAGAGTGAGTTTGCTTCAACAAGGATAAATCATTTATTGCCCTGATATCATCTTAGTGAACTGGAGATATCAGGTATAATATCAGGTGAACTTCAACTACCCTTATGGTCTTGACTATGCATTCCTTTCTTTTATTTTCTTACCTATTCACCTTAGTGATCATACTTTTCAAAAGTATAACAATAGCTCGGGATTGGTTACCAGGGTTTGCAAGCCAATAAAGAGTAAGCTACAGTTTATGAAGGCTCAAAGGGATAACTAGGGATTGATATTTTATAGCGCGGATACTAGTTGTTGGCTTACCAAACAATGCCTTGATAATCTCTCCCTTAAAATTGGTAGAGTTTAATTTCACCTCAAAAAGTTCATCAAAGCATTTTCTAAGCAAGCATACAAACTCAATGCTATAGAACAATTTCCTCACCTAGTAAAGTCATTCAAATCATAATGCATAGATAAGCTAATTTATAAATATCAAGCTAGATTCATTATTGGTTGAGCACCAAAATGAACAAAGACCATGAAAAATTTAATGAAAATAATTTATTTGAATAAACATAATTTGACAAAACATAATTGTTCCAATTAAATATTAAAGAAAATAAAATAGAAGAGCAACATTCAAGCTAAAGGAAGTTCATTGAGTTGAGCTTCTTCTCTCTTCATATCTTCAATACTCTCATCTTGAAAAGAGGATAAGACAAAGTCTTCCTTCAATCATCCTACCATGAAGGTTGCTGGTGGTGACATTTTGTTGAACCTAGGCAAAGGATTACTTTTGGTATTAGGCTTATCCAACTCAGGTAGCTTACCACTGTCAATCAAACTTTGGATCTCATGTTTTAGTCACAAGCATTTGTCTGTCTCATGTCCTTCTATATGATGAAATTGACAAAAGGCTTCAGAATCAAATTTTTGGGGTAAAGGATTCGGCAAGGGTCGAGGGGCCAATGGTTGAAAATACCCCTTTTTCTGTAACTTGTTGAAAACCCAAGACAAAGGTTTCCCCTAAAAACTATCTTCTACTTCCTTGATCAGTTGCATTAACATTGGCTTCCTTATATGCACTTTTATTACCAGACTGATAATTCTATTTTGTAGAAAAATGGTTATTCTCTTTCTCACTCTTCTATTTGCAATCTAGCTTGGAGAAGATCTTTAAATCCCTTATAAGGGTGTGAGAAAGCCTTTCACGAAGATTGTGTAGGACGCCTCTGACTATCATTCTAATTTAGTCTAACTCATCAGGCCTCCTCTTGAGAAGTATAGTCTTATTTCTCCATCTCTTTACATAATCAACAAAACTTTTATTTTGTTTTTGCCTGATAGTCTGCACCTCCATCAAGGTAATTTCCAGCTCAACATTGTACCCATACTGCTGGATGAAGGCCTTATACAGCATATCCCAATCTATTTGGGTACATTCTTCCAAGGTATTAACCAATTCTGCATAATAGGATCCAATGAGCTCATGAAATACCTTAGAGTTTGAGCTTTAGTAGCTTTGGCAGATTGCATAGCAGTGATGTACTACTTAACATGCAAGTGAGGATTTCTTGTACCATTGTATCTAATGAAGGAAGACATCTTAAACTCATAAGGGACCTCCTCATCTTGTTCGAATAGCTTGTCGATCTCTGACATTTCTTCAGTTTTTAGCTTCTTCTTAAACTTCTTTTCTAGATCAGCAATCATCTTCTCGACATCAGCAGATTCAGCTTTCTTTATAGTCTTCTTTTCTTTCTTGTCCTCTTGTTGATCTGGGTAGTACAGTTCCCAGTCATCATCATCCATATCTTCTTTGTCTTCATCAAAGACCAGTTCAACTATCTTAGCCTTTCCCTTATCCTTTGGTTTCTTTCTGCTAGCAGATGCCTTAGCAATGTTTCCCAAAAGTGCAGCCAGTTTGCTCCTCATAGTCTCAGCTAGGACCTTCTTCAGTTTTTCCATCTTGGCATTGAGGGCATTGTCCACCATTCTCTGAATTTGTTCGGGATCCATTGCTCTTGGTGAGAAGCTAATTGAGTCACTGCTGGATTCTATATCACTGGTGTAGGTTGGGTTGTCATACACTTTTGAACTGTTGTACTCCACGTCTGTGAGTTTGAAAGGATATGTTATGCAATGCGTGTATGCATGTATGTATGTATAAACAAACAAAGATAATTAGGATGTTCCTTCCAACCTTATAACTTCCACACATGAATGGCAAGTTTCCTTTTCTAGGTATATGGTCAACAAAAATATCAACATGGGATATTTTGCTCTCAAAAAATTCCCTCGGATGGTTTAACCAATAGTTGCATCTTCTAATATAGAAGTCGGTCCATGATAATTCCCAATAATTAGGTTTTAATCAATTGAATCTCAATTAAAAAAACTTTTATGCTATATTGGATTAAAACTAAATTAAGAGGTTTATCATAAATAGATTTCTTATTTGAAAAAGTAACTAGTGATTCATGACAAAAATAAGCCCATGATTAATGATTTTTGGTATAAATTAGGCTCACAATTGATTTTTTAATATTTCATAATTAACCTAAATAATTTGTAAGCTCATTTAAGAAAGGGTTATAATATATTTTTAAAAGCCCACTTCAAGGTTTGTTAAAAAAAATTTTGGGCTTTGTATTTGGGTGATGAGGTAGAAAAGAATTTTTTGACCCATTTCAGAAAAAGTTTTATGCCCAAAGATCATCTTGGAAATTTTGAAAATAGATTTGGTTCTTTAGATTCTAAGGGAAAAATTATTTTGAGCTTATTATATAATTAGGTCATATTAGAAAAAGAACAAACCAAATAATTCAAGATTCAAACCAAGATACATTAATCACAGTCAAACAACAAGCATTTGGGTATAAATCTAAGGAAAGTAACTAGGCTAATTATATGAGCTTTAGTCTTTGGGTTGAAAAGCTTAGGTTCCCATAGCAAGTATATACCAAAAGGTACAAGACTATGAATGGTTATGCAATGCTTGATCTCCATACCTTGAGTGAAAGTATGATATCCCTTTCATAACACAACATCAGTAACTCTAGCATACTAACTCGCACACACACAATGCAATCTAAATGATGAAATAGACAATATCATAATAAGAAAGAATAAAATAATATAAAGACTAATGGAATTAACTTCTCTTATCCCCAGTGGAGAAGCAACTATGAGCGGTGATTTTCACCCCCACTCCCATATGGAATGGTTTTTGCGATTTTGATACTATTAGGCTCAAGGCCTTAGAGAACATAGGTGTAAATCCGAAGATAATGGAGTTACCACCTAGACGAGCTGGGAAAAAGAAAGGGGTAGATGTCTCAATTCTTAAGGAATCCCTAACCTCATAATGGATTTGGAAAGTTTGGTATGCATGGGCAAGGTGAGAATGACCCAGCACCCCCACAGCGTCCATTTCATTGGAACCGGCTTTCTTTTTAGGTCTTAATGTTATAAATTTCTTAATTATAATGATATTATCCATACTACATGTAATCATAAGAATAAATAATCACTTCATTAAAATCACAAAGAGTTCAAATAAAATAAATGAATAGGCACCCATCCATGGATGGAAACATGCCTTTACAATTGTCTAATGTCCAAAAGAAAATAAATAAAATATGATACCTAGCAATTGGTGGAAATATATTCTTTACATTAATCCAAAACTTAAATAAACTATATTACATGAGATCTAACAAACAAGGCACCCATAACATGGAAACACACCTCTTTTCTTGAAACTAAAAAATAAATCAATGAACAAACATTCAAGCATTCATCATAAAATCAAATAAAAAAAATCATCCATCAACATGTATAATATTAAGGAATCATCCATTCAAGACATATAATAAGCATGTATCCAAACTTAAATGAAGCAAATAGATATATAAATATAGGGTTTACACTTCAATTAGGGTTTCTTAAATAAAATTAAGGTTTAGAGAGTTTAGATTTAAAAATTAAGATTTTAGGGTTTAGAAAACTAAGATTTTATTTATATAATTTGAAAGGGATTTTGCTACTGTGAAAATTTAAAAAACTAGATAAATTAGAATTTAGGGTTTGTGAGAATTAGGGTTTTAGAAAATTGAGAGAACATATTAGGGTTTGATTTCTGAATATTAGAGCTTTATACTTTTTAGGGTTTAAGTGAATTAGGGTTTAGGAAATATTTTTGTTACTGTAAGAAGCTTTCAAATTATTTTAATAGTTGATTTTTAGCAAATATTTATATAGAATGGAGCTATTGGATATTTAAATTAAATGATCATGCATTAAAAAATCAATCAAAATTACTTTATATGTGTAGACCCTTAATTTTTGACCCAATCCGGTCCAATATGTTTTATTTAGTCTAAAATGATTTTTGTTGTCTAATTGGTCCAAAATAATTTTTATTAAATAATTTTTTGCTTTAGTATCTAATTTTTATTAATAAAAAATAAAAATAAATAAATAAAAGTCAAAAAATAAAAATAAAAATAAAAATCAGAGTCGAAAAAATGGGCGACGAAAAAATCAGTGCGCGGGCCCGTGGGCATTTCGCCCGCAGAAAAAATCTGCGGGCAAAATAGCTTTTCTATTTCGCTTCCTGCGGGCGACGCCCACAGCCCACCCCTGCAACAATTTCCTGCGGCAGAATTTTTTTGCCAGCGTATTTTTTCCTGCGGCAGTTTTTTCTACAGCGCAATTTTTCCGACGCAAATTTTTTAAAACCTAATTCAATTAGTTTTCGGTTTCTTTTTTTATTAAAATTACTTGTCATGACTAATTAGGAATAAACCACATCAAACCACTATAAATAAAGGACCAAAGGCAATTAAATTGGAGGAGGCCGAATAAGCAACAGAAGCTTGAAATTTTTAAACCAAATCAGTGAAGGAAAAGGAGCAATTCAATTTCTTTTTTTCTGGACTAGCAGGGACACGATTTAAACAATTTAAAAGCAGCAATTGTCTTTGTTCTTGTTCATCCAAGAAGAATTATTTTTGGAGAATCAACAAAATGAGGTATGTTAAATTCTTTTTGTTTTATTTTTTCACAGTAGCATAAACTATGAAATTTTATTTTTTAAATAAAAAACCTTAGAACTTTAATTTAGTTTTTCTAAAGTTAAAACACTAATACGTTACTTTATTTTCCAAAAAGACTTAAAATTGTTATTTTTACCTCTTCAAAATCTTAAAACCTTAATTAAACATATTTTTCAACAAAACCAATATTTGATTCTATTTCTTTCAATACTTTAAACTAGGTTCTATTTCTTTCAAAAAGCCTTAAAAAAAATCTTTTCTATTTATAAAAACTTCAATCCGTTTGTTTAAATTAATAAAATCTCATCAAATCATCAAATTGTTTTTCCAAATCCTAAAATCAACAAATCACCCGAGACCCTAATTCTAAAACACTAAAACCATAATTCAACTTCCAAACCTAAAATATTAAACACTAACTCCTTTAAAACCTTAAACCTTAATTTTTTCTAAGCCCTAATTCTTTAAAACATTAAAAAACCATAAAACACAAATATTTTAAATTTACACAGTAGCTTAAAATCATCATTTAAAACCATGAATCAAAAGTATTTTAAAGTGTCTAAAACCCTAGTTTCACGATTTCATCATTCAAATATTAATTTAGTTAATCAAAGAGTCTTACCAACCTTTTAAAACATAAAACCCTAATCTATTTTAATTCCACAAAAAGTCACAGTAGCTATAATTGGACTTTTATTTGCTTTATTTAATTCTATACTTAATTATACTTTGATTTATTTCTTATGCTTTAATTTATTTAATTTCAATACTTGATTTATTTAATTTATCATGGATGGATGTTTATTTTATATTTTGATTAATAGCTTTGATGAATGATTTATTTATGGTGAATGGTTATTTATTTTATCAATTTGTTTAAACTTCCAAATGTTGTAAGAGGTATGTTTCCACTTGGTGGGTACCTCATTAGTTAAATATCATGTAATTTAATTTGCTTTTCTATTTTAGAACCTATGTAAAGGGCTTGTTTCTACCTTTTGGTGGGTGTCCTATCTAGGCATGTGATGTAAGGACATGTTTCCATCTTCAGATGGGTGTCCATTTATTTGTTTTTGTTTTGTTTGGACATTGTTTTGATTTTAATATAATGATGCTTTCTTTTTATTGCGTGTAGTATGGATAATGTTATTATACTTAAGAATTTTATAATATTAAGACCTGTAAAGGAGGACGGTTCCAATGAACCGGGCATTGTGGAGGTGCTAGGCCATTTCTCACCTTCCCCACATGTACCCAACTTTCCGAACCTATTAGAGGGTTGGGGATTCCTTAGGAATCGAGTCATCCACCCCTTTCTTTTTTCCGGCCTGTCCAGGTGGCAACTCCATTTTCTCCATGTTCTCTAAGGCCCCGAGCCTAAACAGTGCCGAAGTCGCAAGAACCATTCCACCGGGAGTGGGGATGAAAATCCCCACTCACAGTGGCGACTCCACTGGGGATAAGAGAAGTTGATTTCATTGGTCTTTATATTATTCTATTCTTTCTTATAATGATATTATCTATTGCATCATATTAGTTTGTATCGTGTGCGTGAGTTAGGACGCCCGTGTTATGTTATGTAAGGGATATCATACTTTCACTCAAGGTATGGAGATCGAGCATGGCATAACCACTCATAGCCTCGTACCATTTGGTATATATTTACTATGGGAACCTAAGCCTTTTTACCCAAAGACTAAAGCTCATGTAATTGGCCTAGTTACTTTCCTTAGGTTTTACCCAAATGCATGTTGTTTGACTATGGTTAATTTATCTTGGCTTAAATCATGGCTTATTTGGTTTGTTCTTTTTCTAATATGACCTAAGTATATTGTAAGCTCAAAATAAATTTTTCTTTAAAATCCAAAAGACCAAAGCTATTTTCAAAATTTTTCAAGATGGTCTTTGGACATAAGACTTTTTCTAAAAATAAATCAAAAATTCTTTGGCCCATGGCCCAAATACTAAGCCTAAAAATCCATTTTTCTAAAATCTTTTACAATGGGCTTAGAAACAAAACTATTTTCACCCAACCTTTTCTTACAAAGAGCTTGCAAAATCAATTACGAAATACCAAAAATAAATTGTGGGCCTAGTTTACACTAAGAATAAATTAACCATGGGCTTGCTTTTGGCATGAACCATTAGTTACCTTTTTCAAGTGAGAAATCTATTTATAATAAACCTCTTAATTTCATTTTAATCCAACATAGCATAAAAGCTACTTTAGTTGGTTGAATGAATTAAAACCTAATTAATGGGAATTATCATGGATTGATTTTCATTTTTGAAAATATAACTATTGGTTGAAACGTCCGAGGAAATTATTCGAAAGCAAGATACCCCATGTTGGTATTTTGTTAATCATATACCTAGGAAAAGAGACTCGCCATTCGTGTGTGGATGTTATAAAGTTGGAAGGAACATCCTATTTATCCTTATTTGTTGATTGTTTGTGCATATATGCATACATTTGCATCTCATATTATTGATCCTCTCTAGCTCACAGCCCTGGATTACGATAGTTCTAAAGCTTACAACAATCCGACCTACGCCGGAGATGAAGTATCTAGCAACGACTCAATCACTTGCTCACCTAAAACAATGGAGCCTGAACAAATTCAAAGGATGGTGGATGAGGCCCTCAATGCCAAGATGGAAGAAATCAAAGAGGCCCTAGCTGAGACCATGAAGAACCAATTGACTGCAATCTTAGAGAACCATGCCAAGGCGTCTGCTAGCACTAAGAAACCAAAGGACAAAGGGAAGATCAAAGTAATTTAAGTCGTTTTTGATGATGAAAAGTTGATCATTGATGATGATGATGATTGGGCTCAATACTACCAAGATGTTCAAGAAAAGAGGAAAGAACCAAAGCTTGCTGAGAAGCCACTATTGAAAAGACCGAGACATCCGATGTTGAAAAGATGATTGCTGATTTAGAAAAGAAATTTGAGAAGAAGCTAAAAACTGAAGAGATGTCCGAGATCGACAAACTATTTGAACAAGATGAAGAAGTTCCTTATAAATTCAAGATGCCTTCCTTTGCTAAGTACAATGGCACCGGAAATCCTCATCTTCACGTGAAGCAATACACCACTGCCATGCAGTCTGCTCGAGCTACTAAGGCTCAAAACCTAAGGTACTTTATGCTCTCATTGGATCCTGTTGTCCAAAATTGGTTCAATACCTTAGATGATGGGACACAAAAGAGTTGGGATCTACTTTACAAAGCCTTCATCCAACAATATGGATATAATGTTGAGCTAGAAGTTACCTTGATGGAAGTGGAGTCCATTAGGCAAAGGCCGAATGAGAATTTTGTGGACTATGTGAAAAGGTGGAGAAACAAGGCCGCTTTACTCAAGAAGAGGCCCGATGAATCTGATCAAATAAGGATGATTGTGAGAGGGGTGTTGCCTAGTCTTCGTGAGAGGATGTCTCACACCCTCCTTTGTGATTTTAAAGACCTTCTTCAAGCTGGTTTGCAAATTGAAAAATGGGAAAGGGAGAAGAGCCACTTTGCAATAAAAAGGAACGAGAAAGGGAGCTATCAACCTGGTAGCCAAAGCATGCAAAAGGCCGTCGGCGTTAATGCTACTAACCAAGGAACAAGGAGGCAATTTTCAGAATTGGGAAAACCGATGTCTTGGGTTCTCAACAAGCTTCAAAGAAAAGGATTGCTACAACCCTTAAATCCTCATCCTTTGCCTAACCCTCTCCCACCTAATTTTGACACCAAAGCATTTTGTCAATTTCACCAAATGCAAGGACATGACACGGATAGATGTGTGAGGTTGAGACATGAGATCCAAAATCTAATTGATAATGGGAAGCTACCCGAACCCAATAAGCCAAACACCAAAGACAACCCATTATCAAAATTCAATAGGGCAGCACCACCAGCAACCTTCATGATTGGAGGAGGTTTGCATGAGGACTTTGTCATGTCTTCCTTTCAAGATGTTGGTGGAGAAGCAACCAAAGAAGAAGAGGCATTTAAACAAGCTATGATGGGTGGAGAAGTAGATATTTGTGTTGTCAACGGTTTTTGGGATTCAAGTGATAGTGATTATGATATTATACCCAAGAAGGAGGAGTGGACTTGGTCCGAGCCCGAAGAAGATGAGGTGATGAACACTAGATCCGGTAAGCCTTACGCAAGGCCACCACCTAAGGAGATAGAAACTAATAAGGGGAAGGAAGTTTAAGTAGAAGAAGATGTTGTGCTCAAGCAATTGAAAAGAACCCAAGTAAGTGTTAGCATTTGGGACCTGTTAGCTACTTCTAAAAAGCACCGAGAAACTATGGCCAAAGCCTTAGCTAGCATGCCAATTTCTAACTCCACAACACCGGAGGAGTTGATCAACTTCATAAAAATTGGGGAAGTAATGAAATGTGAGGAGGTCCAAGAAAAGGGTGAAGTTAGTATGGGAGCAGTTTCTTTTTTAGATACAGACTTACCGGAGGAAGGGAGAGACCACATCCACCCTCTCTTTATCAAAATAGAAGTCAAGGGGAAGAGGACTCCATGTGTAATGGTCAATGATGCATCTGCTATAAATTTTTGTCCACTTAAGATTTTGCCAAAGCTAGCCATGTCAACAAGAGATCTAAACCCAACCAAGGTGACAATTCGTGCTTATGACAACACTAAGAGGCATGCCGAAGGGACTTTCAAAGCGGCTGTCAAGGTTGGTCCAATTGAATCCATTGTTGAGTTTGTTGTTTTAGACATACCAGTTACCTTTGCCTTACTCTTGGGACGACTATGGTTTCATCCTCTTGGTGGAGTTCCTTCCACCCTTCATCAAAAGATCAAATTCCCCAACGGAAATGAGATAGTGGTCATTGAAGCTGAAGATAATGATATTGTTAACGCTCTAATGATTGAGAGGCCTCTCAATGGTTTTCAAGTGGCTGCAATTTCTGATGATGAAGTAGTGGACTCCAAAGTCTTGAATATGATGAAGAACATGAACTACCTTCCCGGAGCTGGTCTTGGAAAAGGAAAGGCCGGTTTGACAAAGTTGCCAGATTTTAGAACTCAAACATCCAAGAAGGGGTTAGGATATGATGATGACAATGATGTCCAGCCAAAGAAGAATGAGAAGATGAGCTTCCCACCACTTGAAGAGATCTTTATCAAAGCTCCAGATATGGGACCACTCCAAGGAAGGCCTGAGCCAATCATGTTCATGGGTAAGTTAATTCCAGGTTTTGAAATTTTTGCAGATATTGCCGAGCTAGTGGAGCAAGTGAAGAAAGAGCTCACCTTGTCAACCAACAAAGAATCCAATCCAAAAGAGAACAATGAAGCTTCCTCGAAAGCCGAGAAGACTCCGGAAGAGATTGCTGCCCTGGTTGAAGAAAAGTTTGAAGACATCCTGCTTTATGATTTTGCGAACAATGATTTAGATTTAGATTTTAATTTGTCTGCTTTGTATGAGGATGATGATGTTTTCTTTTCCAAAATGAATGCAATAAAGTCTGATTTTGCTTACTTGTGTGATGTTTCTCCTAATGGTTGCATACATTCAAATAGCAGTTACATGAGCATCTTTAATATTAATTCTGTTAACACACAATCATTAAATTTGGGAACAACTGAAAATCCTAAAAACAATAGCATAGCATCCGACCTTACTCCTTATGAGAGAGAGAGATTTGAAAAAATATTCAAAAAATATGAAGAAGTGTTTGCTTAGTCTTATGAAGATACGCTGGGGATAGATCGAGACATAGCCGGGCATCATATTCCTACTTACACTCACATCAAACCTGTCAAACAAAAGCTTAGGCGATTAAGACCTGAGTGGGCTGAATTGGTTAAAGAAGAGGTCACTAAGCAAATACAAGTGAAGTTCCTCGAAGTGATAGAATACCCAGATTGGTTAGCCAACATAGTACCCGTGCCAAAGAAAGATGGAAGGATAAGGGTCTGCGTGGACTATAGAGATTTAAACAAGGCTTCCCCTAAGGATGATTTTCCTTTACCTCATATAGATGTCCTCATTGATAGTGCAGCCTCTAGTGTGCTACACTCGTTTGTAGATGGATTTTCCAGATACAATCAAGTGTTAATGGCCTAAGAGGATAAAGCCAAAACTGCCTTCATTACTACATGGGGTATATTCTGTTATAGGGTGATGTCGTTCGACTTAAAGAATGTTGGAGCAACCTACCAAAGGATGGCCACCACACTATTTCATGACATGATGCACAAAGAAGTTGAAGTTTATGGTGATGATATTATGGTTAAGTCGGATACAAGGGAGCAACACTTCCAAAACTTGGAATTATTCTTCGATAGAGCTTTGAAGTATAAGCTAAGATTAAACCTGAATAAGTGTGTATTCGGTGTTACCTCAAGTAAATTGTTGGGACATGTAATTGGTCCAAATGGCATTGAGATTGATCCTGACAAAGTTAAAGCAATCAGGGATATGCCAGCCCCAAAAACGGAGAGGGAAGTTCAGGGATTCATTGGTAAACTGCAGTACATTAGCAAATTTATAGCAAAGCTCACAACAATCTGTGAGCCTATCTTCAAGTTGCTTAGAAAGAATCAGCCGGTCGTATGGAATGAAGAATGTCAAAAGGCCTTTTATAAAAAAAAGGAGTATTTGTTGAATCCTCCTGTTTTGAAACCACCTAAACCCGGCAAACCTTTATTACTATACTTAGCAGTAGAAGAAGAGTCGATAGGAGCCATGCTAGCCCAAGCAGATAAGTCGGAGATTGAGTATACTGTTTACTATTTGAGTAGAAAGCTCCTACCTTATGAAATTAAGTATAGTATCATTGAAAAGACCTGTATAGCCGTGGTTTGGTCTTGTAAGAAGTTGCAGCATTACTTTCAGTCATATAGTGTGCAAGCAATTTCCAGGCTGGATCCAATGAAGTACTTAAGGGAGACACCCTCTTTAATTGGGAAATATGGTCGATGGTTGATAATATTAGAAGAATTTGATCGAGTATATAACCAGGAAAATAATCAAAGGAAGAGAGTTGGCAGAATTCCTGGCTCAACAACCATTACCAGAGAGTGAAGAGGTAATCTTGGAATTTCCAGATGAACATTTAGAAGCAATTGAAGTACAAGGGTGGAAAATGTATTTTGATGGAGCAGTAAACAGGAAAGGAGCAGGTTTGGGAGTTATACTAGAATCGTCGGAAGGGGAACTCATCCCTTTAGCCAAAAAGTTGAAATTTAGGGCAACCAATAATATGGTGGAGTACAAAGCATGTATTTTCGGTTTGGAAACCCTAATGATTATAAAGGTGGATAAGTTAGAAGTTTATTCATTGCTAGTAGTATCCCAAGTAAATGGAGAATGGGAGTTGAAAGAGGAAAAATTAAAACCATACCACCGTTATTTAACCATGATGAAGAAGAATTTTAAGGAATGTAGGTTTATACACCTGTCAAGAGAAGAAAATCAGATGGCTGATGCCCTGGCCACATTGGCTTCGGTATGGGAAAACCCTGTTAGCTTATTCTCCTTGCTATGAATATGAAACAATCATGGAAATTGATATGGACCATGATGCGTGGTATGATACTATAAGACGATTTTTGGAGGAAAGAGAATACCCGCCGGGGGCAACAAAGAAAGAGAGAAGAGCTATAAGGCGGTGGTCATTACAATACATCACCTTCCATGGAGAGTTATATCGAAGATGGCCTAATGGAGTGCATTTGAGATGTTTAAGAAAGCCTGAAGTGGAGCGCATCATGTCAAAAATACATGCGGGAAGTTGCGGTCCACACATGAGTGGTTTGGCCCTAGTTAAGAAGATTATTCGACAAGGTTACTATTGGTTGACCATGGAGAGAGACTGTATTGAGTTTGTCAAGAATTGCCAACAATGTCAGATGTATGGTAACTTGAATCACATGCCTTCTGAAGAATTGCATTCAATGTCTTCACCCTGGCCTTTTGCTACCTGGTGTATCGACATTATAGGAGAGATATATCTTACAGCCTCAAACGGTCACCGTTTCATTGTAGTAGCAGTTGATTATTTTTTAAAATGGGTCAAAGCCGAATCCTTCAACAAGCTGGGTGCAAGTCAAATGGCTAGGTTTATCAAAAAGAATCTCATCTGCAGATATGGGGTCCCGCACAGTGTGATATCAGACAATGGGGTACAGTTTCAAGGAGCAGTTAAGGATTTATTCTCGAAGTACCAAATCCATCATCATCGATCCTCTCCTTATAGACCAAAGGCTAATGGTGCAGTTGAAGCAACGAACAAGACAATTAAGAAAATTCTGTCCAAGATGACTAAGACTTACAGGGACTGGTCGGAACTGCTTCCCTTTGCTTTATGGGGATATAGGACAAGAGTGCGAACACCTACTGGGATGACACCGTTTTCTTTGGTTTATGGGATGGAACAGTATTACCAATTGAAATTGAGATCAAGTTGTTAAGAGTGGTCTTGGAAGCTAAATTGCCTGAAACGGAATGGGTAGCAAGCAGATACACACAGTTAGCTCTACTAGAAGAGAGAAGGTTAAAGGCATTGTATCATCACCAACTGTATCAAAAGAAGATAGCTCGGGCCTACAATAGAAGGGTTAAGGTCAGAAAATTTAGAGTTGGGGATTTGGTATTGAAGCAATGAAAGCCTAATGTATCTGATCCAAGAGGGAAGTTCAGACCTAGCTGGGAAGGGCCATATGTCGTGAAACAAGTCATGAGCAAAGGTGCAATGAAGTTATCAGACATGGATGGGAATGAATTTAGTGAGCCAGTAAACATTGACAGGTTGAAGAGGTTTTATGTATGATGGAAAGAAAGGAAAAAGAAGCTCGCTAGGTTGAAAACCCAAAAAGGGCAGCCTAGGCAAAATTTAGAGCAGTCCCCTAGTTCCTAAAACCCGAAAGGGCGGGCTAGGCAACAATAAGGGCTAAATGAGAGAAAATCGTCGATTAGAAAACCCGAAAGGGCTAATTGGCAACAAGAGTGATCTTGTGTATGTTGGCTTTATATTTGGTTGTTCCCTAATTTAATAAAACAGAATTAATGTTAAAATTGTTCTATGTGCACTGTTATAAGTATTTAACTAGATATCGATGAAATAAATAATCATAATTACAAAAGGTGATGATAAATTATAAATGGAAAAGAAGCATCTTTTATTACTTTAATTATTTTATCATCCTAACAATACACTTTTTTAATTGACAAATGTAAAATCTATGGCAGTCGATAAGTGTAACGTGCAGGCCAGCTTTGCCTTAGCCGATCCAAGTAGGCTTCAGTCAAGCAAGGTATGTCCAGGTCAGGAGCAAAGTCAGAATCACGAGGCTCAGCTCCATACTGACGCCCAAGTCGGCGAGGATCATAACATGTACCTTGACGAAGAGAAGCAAGGGGAACGTACATCAAGTATGTCCGCATGGTGATATGAGAAATCTTCCACCAAGGTACCAACCAACGGATATTGACTTCAGAGCATGAGTGGATCCAGTCAACCCAGTCAGCATATGAAGAAGCAGGATGGAGTAGCTTCCTAGCAGAATGATGATGTGGCAGGTATCTGGCAAAATCCATGGAGGGAGTATCAAGCAAACAAAGATGCTCCTGAAGCCAAATCTGTGAAGAAAGAATTAAGTTAAAAAAAAAAGAGTCCGCTAAGTTAAAAACCCACAAGGGCAGCTTAGGCAAAAATTAGGACAGCTCGCTAGTTTCGAAAACCTGCATGGGCGAACTAGGCAAAAGTTAGAGCAATGAAAAAAAAATATAAATTGAAAACCCAAAAGGGCAGTTTAAGTAATTACCTAAAGCAGCAATGGACTCCCAGTCAGTCTCTTTGACAATCCTGATTTAAATCGGTCTAATCCAACTAAGGTCTTGGCTAAGATCACAGGTACCGGCGACAAGCCTCCTTCCATTTGATCCATGATATCCAATACTCGTGGGTCAATATCGCCGTCAGAAGAAACAAGCAAGAATTGGCCGAGCAAGCAAAGACAAAGCATGCGTCCCCATGCCTTAGTAGGAGCCAAATGAGAAAAACAAAAGTCAATCAAAGCAAGTAGAATTTTTTTCACCTCTCATCAACTGAAGAACTTCGGGTTTTGGAATTTGAAATAACATCTGCATCTTCTGTTGAGTCTTGGAAATCAATGTGGGTAACGCCATTTGTTGATTATTGGGATGTCCAAGGATGGCCTCAAATTCTTCAATCAAGGGACACATTTCAAAGCCATTAATTCTAAATACCCTAGAATCCATATCCCAAAAGGAAGCCACGACATGTAAGAAGGAGTGGTCCAATTTGACATTTTGAAAACATTTTAAAACATCAAGCTTTGACCATGAAATTTTCTTCCAATAGATGGCATCCATATTCTTAAATAGAATTTTTATTTTCTTTAAATGGTGCTCGTTCATGGTTGATGAATAAAGGAGAATTAAAATTGCTAAAAGGAGTCTTCACGTTGAAAGAGAGAGATTTTTCGTTTATGAATTAAAATATGGCATGCAAGGTGATTTATATAGAAGAAAATAAACCTTTTCCAAAAGTGAAATGGAAAAGATGATGGGAAAGGATAAGGCCATATGGCATAAGGAAAGGAATTGGTCACAATTTCCTTTTCCACTTTGGATTTGGCTTAACAAAAGAAGTGGATGTAAATTAATGGTGTACTGTAATAAAAAAAAAGAAGAAAAGAAGGTTTATAGTAAAGAGGAAAATTGTATATTTTTCATTATCATACAATGTTTTACAATTGCTACAATATTTACATATCACTAAGAGGGTGGTGGTAGGTCACCAAATAAAGACCTGAAAAAGTCGTCGCCTGTTGGAACACTACAAAAAAAAAACGCTATCTGCAACGGACAGAATCCGTCGCAGATCCGTCGCAAATCTAGATTTGCGACCGATCTGCGACGGATACGATCCGTTAATAAAAAAGGCGTCGCAAATTTCAATTTGCGACGGGCCGTCGCAGATTTGCAACCGATTTGCTACCACTAGGCGGTTGCAAATTTGCCGCTCAAATTTTTGCGGGCAAACAGTAACCGTCGCAGATTGTCGTTGTAGATTTTCCGTCGCAGATTTCGTCGCAAAACTCGTCGCAAATCCGTCACAAAAGCCGTCGCAGATTGTCCTGGAGTATACATGCCGTGGTGTTTTCCGTCGCAGATGCCGTCGCAGATGTCGTCGCAGATGTTCTGGAGTATATATGCCGTGGTAATTTCCGTCGCAAATTTCGTCGCAGATGCCGTCGCAGATCCGTCTCAGAAAACCGTCGCAGATTGTCGTTGTAGATTTTTAATCGCAGATTTTGTCGCAAAACTCGTCGCAAATCCGTCATAAAAGCCGTCGCAGATGTTCTGGAGTATACATGCCGTGGTGTTTTTCGTCGCAAATTCCATCGCAAATTCCGTCGTAGATGCCGTCGCAGATGTTCTGGGTATATATGCCGTGGTAATTTTCGTCCCAAATTCCGTCGCAGATGCAATGAATTTACAATTTTTGTGTCATTATATGGATTTTTAATATAAAATACACACCTATAGTAATAATATTTACAATTTAATTACATAAATCTAAATTTATATCAATTTTCATTTATATAAAATGCAATAGTTAGTTAAACTAACATAATTCAAAAGTCATTACAATATATAAGTTTTAAACATTTCAAAGTATTAAACAAAAAAAACTGTCAAAAGTAAAAACTAAGCCGAAGGCATACACTAGTCATCATCTGGATGTTCTGCTGTTACTTGATCTTCTGCTGGTGGGGTTGGTTCTGTTGGAGCCCATCTAGGAGGTTCAGTTGGCCGTCCTAGTAACATATTCTGAATCCAAGTCTGGTTCTCAACCAAAAATCGAGTCATATCTGCAATTTTGGTCTCTAATTTGCTCTCTATATGACTGACTTTATTGCTTATCTCATCACGTATCTCAGTTAACATATTTTCATTCACTTGTTGAGATGTACTTCCACTGCCCTTAGAGATGTGAGAAATCGTTAAATTTCCCAACCCATATAATCTAGCCTTCTTTGTTCCTCCTGCCGCTTCAACAAATAAATCATCATCATCCTTAGTACAAGATTGAACTTCCTCTCCATTTGCCTCTTCTGTAGACTGTGATGCTTTCAATTTCTGAAAGCTTTCCTAAAAAAGAAAATCAAAACAACGTTAGAGTCAAAAGAATCCAGTAACCAATACACATAATTCACAAGCAATATTCATAAAAAAGCATGTTAACAAACCAAGCATGTTAAAAGTATGTTCTTAATAAAAAAATATAGTACTAATAAAAAAACACTTGCTGCACCAACGTTTCTAGAATTACAGCAGAAACAATCTTTTTTTGTTACAATCAAATTGCTCCTATTCACAGCAGAAACAATCTTGTAAGCGCAATAGAATTACAGATATATTATGCCAAAATAGATGTCCTCAGAATATTGTATAATAACTGCCTAAAACATTTCAATACTACCCAATCCTTGTTTTTCTTTTCACCTAAACTAGAAGAAATTCAATTA
Source organism: Garcia nutans (assembly GCA_947685225.1). Taxonomy (NCBI): domain Eukaryota; kingdom Viridiplantae; phylum Streptophyta; class Magnoliopsida; order Malpighiales; family Euphorbiaceae; genus Garcia; species Garcia nutans. Next base: position 37,653,001 of record CANTUV010000013.1, read on the forward strand.
CTATTCATCCAATGGCTGTAGATCTGTAAAGACAATGGAAAAAAAAGAAGGCTTAGATGGGATAACCTGATGAATAATTAATTGGAAAAAAATTAAATAGAATTAGTGATTCTGAAGCGCAAATGCAGATGCGACTGCAGTGCTTCCCAAAGCAATTGGACTTTGCAGAGTTGAGGAATTGAGGGAAGAACAAGTAAACAATTAATAACATAATTAGATTTGTATCATATAACAAGATTATGAGAAAAGGAAAAGACAAGAAGTTGATTAGTTGCTTGCTTATTCTTTCTTGTTGAGTATTCTAGCTATATATATATATATATATTTTCTATAAATTATTTAATAATTTTGCATAATTTAATTATTTATCAATAATGGAAACTTATTGGAGAAGAAATAGTGATATATTAAGTGATAAAAAAAGAAAACAAAAAAAAAGAAGCATGATTCTTCAATTGTATATATTCATATATTCTAGATGAGTCAAAAGTGGATTCCAAGATTTTGGACGACTGGTAGGAAGAATGATCAAGTCAATAATTATTGCGTAATATGACTTCTAAGCTAATTAAAGGGCAGAATCAGCAAAGAAAACGATGCCTTGTATAGCTTTTAAAATATAGGAAATTTCGCTGCACATAAACAAGAATGCAGGCTCCAATTAACGAAGAGAATTCCTATGAATTGAATTACCTTAATTTTTTTTATCAGAAAAGAAGAAATATCATTAATGAATTACCTTAATTAGAGATATATCACATTGTCACATAGTATTACTTCTTTTTTTATATTCAAATATGAAAACAATTGCATTTGTGATTTTCTAATAAGATATCCAAACGAAACATGTTCTAATCTTTGGTGCTATAATCATATAGTTGCGTAAGTTTTTCTTCTCTGCTAATCTGGGTATGCATGGTTGAATTTCTATCCTTAATTCTTAATTAATTCTAAGTAACATAATTTATTAATTTCGTTTAACATTATTATCAAGCTAAAAAGGGGGACCAAACGTTATAATATAAAAAACAACGCAAAGGTCTCAAAAAATCTAAGATAAACTAGTAGAGTTGTTAGAGGTTGTCTTTGCAGGAAAGAAAAGACTCATCTAGGACACTGTCTGCAATGTCCTTTGATGTAGACCTCTCCTTTTTTCACTTCTTCTGAGAAGAATAGTAAACGGGGTCCTCAACTGGGGCATCTATTGATTGTGAAACTTCAACACAGAAAGATTAAGAATTTTACTATTTTTTCTTGCAAAAAATAAGAAGATGATTCAGAGAATAATGGAGTTTGTATTCAATTAGGGTAATGGAAATGCAAGCCAATTTGTACATATGTAAAATTAACATGCAAACTATACAAATGTATATGAATTTTATTTTTTACACACAAAGCAGTAATTTTACTACTATTTATCTCGTAATATAAAATTTTTTTAAAATATTTTTTCCCTAAATATTATATTAAAAAGAGGAAATCGATTCTAAATTTCTTGCTTAAAGAAGATATATTTATTACTAAACTATATCTCGACATACTCTTTTAAATGTTATTTAATTGATTTATAATATAACAAGTTAGAATTAAAATTCAAATATTAACTATTATTTTTTGATCTGTATAAGAAAGAAACCTACACATGTCAATACCATTAAATTCAGCAGGTTTATGTCCTACTATTCACTTGGAAAGTATGCCAAGCCGAAGGAAGTTGAAGAAATGATTACTAGAGAGACAAAGAGAGGAAGAGAGCATTTAGAAACAATAAATAGAAAAATTCAGTAGAATATATGAAGTAAAAAAGAAAAAGAAACCCAAGTTTTGACTGTAGCATAAGAAAATGAAGTGACTGTAGCATACTTTTTTTCTACATTCAATTCATATTAGTTGAAGTCAAAAGAATAATTGAGAAAAAGAAAATTATATTATATAAAGACAAGTCAAAAGAATTTGCCTTCTGGAGGATGTTCAAATCCAGAATCTACAATGGCTCGAAGAAGCTCTGGCTTCGACAGGAAGTCTCTGAATCCTGAACTGTGAATTCCAACAGCCCTGGCATTGTTCAAAAAATAAACCAATATCAACACAAGAAACATTTTAATTGCAAAATGAAAACAAGAGGAATTTCCCCAGTGCAGAGGAAAAACCAGAAACTGAATATGCTACAAGAGTTTTATCAAGAATTACAAAAGCCAGAAACAAAGATCTAAGAAAACATTAAGGCTATACATAATCAAAACAAATTAAAAACGAGAAACCCAGATCAAATTTCTAATACAAAGTGAAAAATGATTTACAAAGAGTTTAATTCATACCAATTACATCACCAACTTGGAAAGTTTTAGTAGCTGCCCACTATTTTAGTCAATATTACCAATGGTGGTCCAACCAGCAGAATCGCCAACCTTGCAAACAACAGTATCGAACACCTGAGACATTAATGACATTATTAATAGCGTTAGCAGAACCAGAGCTCTCTTCACAAATTCCATGGCTACCAAACACTGAATGGAGGAGTTAATTTGGGGTCTGAGAACTGGAGGAGTAATAGCCAAGGTTGATTCGAAATGGAGATTTGTACTGCTAATAAAGAGTCAGATTCGAAATGGAGATGGTGTGTGGAGGACATACCAGCAGGCTGAGATGAAGATGGAGGTGCCGATGACGGCGGTGACCTCTCTGTGAAGGCGAGAGGAGGCTGAGATGAAGATGGCGAGCTGCGATGGTGGGCGGAGATGAAGATGATGGCTCACTGCAGAGAGGAGAAGTGAGGGAGCGGCGCAAATGGGAGAGTGAGGATTCTGAGATTAGGTTAGGCAGTAAAAGCTTTCATACATTAACCCTTCGAAAATATATCAAAAATTCAATTTTCTTTGTAAACTTTAAAAATATCATTTTTTTCAAATATTTATTTAATTTATTAAAAAATATATTTTATTTTTAAATAGACATAGATTATATATTTAGTATATCAAGTGCATTTCCAAAAACAATATTGTTTTAAAAAAAATATAAATTGTGTTATACAATATAGTTTCTTAAAAAAATCAGAATTATCTATATTTATATTTATTTTATTTTGAAGTTAAATTAAAATATATTTTAATTATTTATATGATGATAAATATTAGACCGTAAATTAGTATAATAAAATATAATTTTATACTATTAATATGTTATACTATTAATTTTACTATTTTAATTTACAAAACACAATTCATTATATTATTAGTACTATTAATACTGTTTATTGCTTAATAACTAATAAGTATTTATTATAACCACTAAATACGTAGATCACTTAATAAAAATATCATTTTAATTTAATAAAATAATTCGTAAATTTGAATTACGAATATGATTCTATCATACTCCACTTTAAGATAATGAATTGCACAAAAAAAAATTAAATACTAATTTAAAATTTTATATTAGTGATAATAACAAGTAAATTTAATTTGTAATTATAAATTATTAAATTAATATCAATGTAATATATAAAATATTTAAATGAAGCTATACAAATAAATCGAATTGTTGAAATCAAAATATGCTTTAAAATAATTAAACATATATACTCAAATATATCATTCATGCTATACGATAAATGCAGAGAAATGAGATAAAATAAAATGCCTATAACGAAATTATATAAAAAACAAAAATTAGTATTTTTTTTATATAAAATAAGTCTTCTAACTTATTTCAAATAATTATAATTTCTTTTTTGGGCTCCCACTAAAAATTTCCTTTTAGATTTACGACCAAAATTTTTTACGGCTATTTTCTGTCGCAAATTTGCTACAGATTTGCCATCGATTTGCGACGGATACATATATATAGTCAAATTTTATTTTCGTCGCAAATCCGTAGCAAATGGGTAGCAAATTTGCAACGAATCTGCGACCAATCTGCGACGGTACAAATTTTCAATGAAAATTCTCGGAGGGAATAATCCCGCCAACTTTAGCGACGAAATTTGTGACGAACAAAATTCCGTCGCAGATTTATTATGGATTTGCAACCGATTTGCGACGGATTTTGCAACGGATTTGCGACCAATTGCTCAAAATTCCTCTGACTTGTCCTTCCATCGCAAATCCGTCGCAGATACGTAGCAAATTTGCGACGGAAACGTGTCCGTCGCAGATTTTCGTCGCAAATGGTGTTGATATTTTTATAGTGAAATTTGCGACGGTAATAGATGGTAGTAGATCTGCGTTGCAAATTGCTTCTTTACTGTTTTCTCTTTCGCGCCAAGTTTCCGCGCCAACTTTTGCGACGGAAATCTGCGACGGAATGATTTTCGTCGCAGAACTGCGACGGATTTGCAACGGATTTGCGACCAATTGCTCAAAATTCCTCTGACTTGTCCTTCCGTCGCAAATCCGTCGCAGATCCGTAGCAAATTTGCGACGGAAACGTGTCCGTCGCAGATTTTCCCGTCGCAGATTTTCGTCGCAAATGGTGTTGATATTTTTATAGTGAAATTTGCGACGGTAATAGACGGTAGCAGATCTCCGTTGCAAATTGCTTATTTAGTGTTTTCTCTTTCGCGCCAAGTTTCCGTGCCAACTTTTGCGACGGAAATCTGCAACGAAATGATTTTCGTCGCAGATCTGCGACGGATTTGCAACGGATTTGCGACCAATTGCTCAAAATTCCTCTGACTTGTCCTTCCGTCGCAAATTCGTCGCAGATCCGTAGCAAATTTGCTACAGAAACGTGTCCGTCGCAGATTTCCTTCGCAAATGCCGAATATTTTTGTAGTGGAAGCATTAAATTCCCTATTGCCTTGGAGTTTTGATTTGTCATGGTCTTCATCAGAAGCAGATGAAAGGATCTCATGTTCATCAGTCTGGGGGCCTCTCGATGAAGAAGCACAGGGATCCCTCATTCCTTGAAATCGGAAGTCACGAAAATTTTGTTCGGATTGGTGATATAAACTTTCAAAATGAGAAGCCTGCTGACGACTTGCAACCAACTCTTCTTGAAGTTTCTTATTGTCACATCCCAAAATTTAGGTAGTCGAGTATTAGGCAAGAAGGATATAAGTAAGTAGTCAAATAGAGGCTCGAGATAGTCAAAAACAAAATCGGTGTGCAAAGGAGGCCCGTGAAGTCGACGGGACCTAAAGGTAATTTTTCGAAAGGCCGAGAACCTAAGAATAATTTTCCAAAAAGTTGTACTGGAGGTTCTTAATAGTGCACATAACAGATTCCAAAAATGGAAAGTAGAGAAAAATCGGATCCCAACGACGTGTAACGGTTTTTCCAGGAAATGTCCCGTTAAAGAAAAGCGAAGACATGTTGACTAGGGGCATTTTGGTCATTATCAATTAAAGTTATATATGAATTTAAAGTAGAAAATAAACATAAGAGTAAGTAGAGAACATCGAGAGGTTGAATATGAAACGATCGTCAGTAGAAACGGAGCCCGGGCAAAACCCGAGCAAAGAAAGGACCTAAAGGGAATTTTGTAAAAAGTCAAGGGCTTATTGGTAATTTTTCAAAATAACTTGGAAACCTAAAATAGACCTTATAAATAGAAAGTAGAGGTCAAGAGGATCAAAACTATATGTAGTTTGACTCGTGAAACTGTACGGTTTAAGAGATATGATCGATTAATCGCCGGAACGTAAAGTGAGCCCGGTTTCGTGTCGGGACCGTATGGGTAACACGGGACAACTTCAGGGTATCCAATGAGAAGAGGGACAAGTGGGAAGAAGTAATGGGAAAGAAAACTATAAAAATCTCTTGTTGGCCAATCAAAAGTAACCATTTAGCATGAGTATTAAATGAAGAAAGAGAAGGGTGGACAAGTGGTCTTAAAGGATTTATCCAACACATAAGGTAATCATCATTTTCCTTATATATATATATATATCATGAATGAAGAACAAACTCTCTCTTTTCCACTAACAAGTTTCGGCCACAATAGGAAAATACCAAAGGACTTCCAAGTTTTTCCAAGTTTGATTTTCAAGGTAAGTTTTAAGGTTTTCAAGTATGTAGACTTTAATTTTAGTATCAATTTTAGGTATTTATATATTTATTGGGAGATTGGAGATTAGAGTCGTTATGTGGAATTGGAAAAATTTTAAGTGATGAGATTAATTGATTAAATGGAAGAATCAAGATGTATAAAGTTTAATAAGGTTGGATTAGGGTTTCGGTTGAAAAGAAATGGAGAATAACTTATTATTTTAAATTTCTAAGGTTTATATTTAAGGTTGTGTTCTTGAATATCTTGAAGGAAAAACAAAGATTAAGGAAGGAGAAGAAGGAAAAGCAAAAAGGGAATTAAAAGAGCAAGGTTTGGTACTTTAACCATTGAACTCCTTTTGAAATTTTTTTGTTTTACAATTAGTAAATGTTGTGACTTGTATGATTTTTAATATAGCAATATTATCTTGAGTTGAAATTTTGATATGTTGTGTCTCAATGAGTCTAGAATGACTGAAAATATGTTGAGTTGAATTTGGAATGGGTATTTATAAAATGTTATATATGTTCTACTCGGTAAATGGGTAAAACCGGTCTGGAATGGGGGTTATATCGTGTGAGGTCAAGATCATGGCAACTAGTCGTGTGAGACCAAGACCACGCAGTTATCTTGTATATTCCATATCGTGTGAGACCAAGACCATGGCAATTAGTCGTACCATGGCAATTAGTCGTTTGAGATCAAGACCACGCGTAACTCTATACGAGGCCTCATTCCGAGATTGGTGTATTCATAATTACCTAGTGGAGCAGATTAACTCGTAATTTTAATGAAGTTATATTACATGTTGTTTATATACAGAATGTGAATCTTAACTTAATTAGAAAATATAAATATGATGATTGTATGAAAATAGTTTAATCATGCAGTATTCTACTTTTATATGTGTTTCAACAACCTTCCTTGCACTATTTATATTCGGCAATGGTTAAAGTACCCACTAAGCAATGCTTAGCGAGTTTAGTTTCTTCTAAACTCGTAGGTTATTAGTAAGGAGCCAGTAGCAAGCAGAGGAGTTCTGTGATCTGCCGGTCATCGACAAACTTAAGTGGTGCTCTTCATTTTGTATTTTGGTATTAGAAACTGGCATGTACTTATTTGAACAATACAAAGAGATAACTTGATGTAGCATGTAAATCTAGTAATGTGTAATAACTATATGATTTTGAATTGAGTTGGGTTGTGAATATAGAAGTGTGAATTCTTCTTACAGGATTGTAGTTGAGGTTATAAGGGTGGATTATTGGGAGTGTGCTTAAGTTTAATTATGAAACAAAATGTTTTTCAAAAATAAGAAAAATTAGTTTTGTCGACACTTGGGATCTAGAATTTTAAGGGAGACTCCGTCAAATTTTTTGGAAAATTTTTATAAGGAACATTAAGTAAGCTGACATAACCAGAGCTCATATTCCGATGTAGCATTCCTCCCCGGCTGATTCGTAGGTCGGGAAGGGGTGTTACACTTATTTTGTTCTTCGAGCATCCGCTGTGAGCCAAGAAGGAAAAAGGTAAGAGCATACATAATCATGCATACATATAGCATAAACTATTATGAAATGAGGAACATACCAGGTAGTTCATATCAATACCATGCGGATGAGATGGCATATCCGACAGGCTAGAATGAGCAAATGAAGGGGCAGTGAAAGAAGGTCCAGCCTCGTGATCAAACGAGCCAACAGCCTGCAACAATCATTAAAGAATCAAAGAAAGGGAAAGCAGTTGCAAAGGAAAAGTGGTAAAAATTTTACCTGAGAAGTACTAGCCCTGTGAAGTGGAACAGACTCTCCTGCATCTCCGTGATGCTCTTCCTCATCTCTACCCTCATTTCCATCGGAAATCTCCCGCACACCGACATGAGACACATCAAAGTGTAAGAGTCTCATTTGAATAAAACGGGCATAAAATGGACCCGATAAATGGAGAAATGACTCGGCATTATAACCATACCGGGCCGACCACCAAGCATCCTCCGGCATCGACATAATATTTAAAGTGTATTCCGGGATTTTCATCGGAAATCTCCGCTGCTCTGGACCGAGAAACCATTCATAAACTCTCTCCCCAAGAAACCAGCCACTAGATACTGGGCCAGTGTTTAGATCATTTTTGTACTTGTTTTTAGTATGATTTTATGTGTGTTTTAGTTAATGTTTTGATTGATTTTTGTTTTAAGTTTGTTTAAATTGTTTGTTTTAGGTTTAAGTGCAAAAACTCCCTTGGATGATCAAAATAATCAAGAAAAATGAAGAAAGGGCATGAATCAAGCAAGACATGGCCAAGCCAAAGCAAGCTTGGCCATGTCCCTCAAAAGAATTCCAAGACAGTAGCTGACACACCCAAGAGACACGGCCAAGCCACTGGCCATGTCTCACCCAAGGAAAAGAAACCAAGAATGAAATAAAATAGAGACAGTGCTTGACACACTCACAGACATGGCCATGTCTGTGAGTGTGTTTGATCGACATGGCCATGTCACTTGAAGCTTGGCCATGTCTCAATGTCTTGGCCGTGTTTCATCCTAAAATAGAGGTCTTGGCCATGTTTCATCCTAAAATAGAGGCAGTGCTTGACACACTCACAGACATGGCCATGTCTGTGAGTGTGTCTAATCGACATGGCCATGTCACTTGAAGCTTGGCCATGTCTCATTGTCTTGGTCGTGTCCCTCATCAAAAGAAGAAGAAACCAAAGAAAATTATGTGACACGGCCAAGCTAGACATGTCTTGGCCGTGTCTCTCATCAAAAGGGAAGAAATTGAAGAAAATTAAGTGACACGGCCAAGCTAGAAATGTCTTGGCCGTGTCTCTCATCAAAAGTGAAGAAATTGAATAAAAATAAGTGACACGGCCAAGCTCCACATGTCTTGGCCGTGTCCCTCAAGAAATCAAGTCCAAAAGTGAACACAGTTATGAGACACGGCCAAGCCACTGGCCGTGTCTCACCAAAAGAACAAAGAAAAGAAAGAAACAAAGAAGAAGGCAGTGAAGGACAAGGCCAGCAAGCTTGGCCGTGTCCCAAAGAAAAATGAGAGACACGGCCAAGCCAAGTCAAGCTTGGCCGTGTCACTCTTAATATCAATTTAAGTTGTTTCGCGCAACAGAGAAAAAGTGGACGACGGCTAGGGTTTTGAAAGGGATAAAAAGAAAAGAGAAGGAGCGAGCAAATATTTTGGGGATGAGGAGAGAGTGACATTCTCCTTGTCCCTTCATCTTCATCCTCCATCTTCATCTTCTCCATCTTCCATTGATAAGATCTTTGAGGTTCTTTGGGATCAAGTGGGTTACAAGCTCTTGAAGGTTAAAGAAGCTTCATTGAAAGGTTTGGTGACTTGAGAAAGCTCCAATCTATCTCTCAAAGGCATAATCAATTGAAGGTTTGGTGACTTAAGAAAGCTCCATCCTATATTGCAAAAGGGAAATCAACCATTGAAGAAGGCTTGAGTTCTTCATCAAACATCAAAGTGGAGCTAGGAGGAAGACTAGTAATCCTACTCTTGGCATTTTCACAAGGGGTTTTTCTATTCTCTCTTTTAATTCATTTCAATATTGTTTTTGTTATATTAAGAGAATTGATATTGCAATTGGACAATTTGTATTTGATTTATATTGAGTTGAATGAATGTTTTAAATTGATGATGTTAAGCTAAAAACACATGCTTAGGGTTTGTAGTATATTTGATTGAATGCTTTGATTTGATATTTCCATTGATGTACCTTGTTGTTGGTTGATTGCATTGGATTGTATGCTAGGTTAATAGATTAGCTACTTATTTATCTCTAGATATTGAATGAAGGACCGAGAGGTGAAATTTGATATCGGAATTATGCAATCGACTACCCTATGAATGAATTAGAAATATAAGTTCTAGGGTTTCATTAATTTGGTAATGTAAAATAATTGGTTATTGCTAATCCATGAATGTGAGAACTAATGAATTGGTAATTGACTAATTAACCTTAAGGAACAAATTAATTACAAGGCTATGTTAATGGATAATTGAGAATTGAGCATTGATTGAATGGACCTATAACCCTAGGCACTTTGCCAAGAACTGAATTGATCTTGTGCACTCATCACACACATCAAACCCTACGTACGTTAATTTTAGGTTTAAATTGTTCTTTAGCATTCCAAACAACAAACTCTCGCTTTTAATTTAATTGCTTTAATCAAGCTATTACGAACCACACCTTCTTGGGGAAACGACCTTGGGGCGATCACCTTTGCTACAGCTACCTCGTATACTTGCGAGTGACGCTTGTATTAGAACTTAATTCGAGCGCAACAAGTTTTTGGCGTCGTTGCTGGGGAAGGCTGTCGCAGTAGTAATAGTTTGATTTTTCTTTTCATTGTTTGTTTATTTTCTGTGAATTGTTTGTTAGTTTTGTCTTTCTTTCAATTTAATTATTTGTTTGTTTTATTTAAGTTGCTAAGTGCCTTGTGTAAATATGCAATTTTCAAGGTACTCAGGGGTTTATGATGATAACCCAGACTCTGACATGGCATGGCAATTAGCAGAATTAACGAACCAACTTAAGATGCTAAATGCCAGAGGAAGAACATATATGCCTACTCGTGAAGTATGTTCAGCATGTGGCATTGCAGGACATAGCACAAACATGTGTTCATTTGGTTATGGACAATATCAAGAGAGGCAAGAGGAAGAATATGCCTATGAAAGTTCTAGCAAATGGGTGGAAATGACCCATATCCTAGACCTTATAATTCAAGATGGGGAAGCCATCCAAATTTTTCTTGGAAAAACCAGCAGCACATTCCACCTCCAAATTTTTTTCAACCTTACCAACGAAACTCTTACTCTCAAGTGCCATATTCAAATCAAAATTACCTTAAGCAACCCACCTTAGAAGATAGTTTGAATGCCTTCATTCAAATTAGCGCGCAAAATCAAAGTAAACTTAAGGAACCCACTTTGGAAGATAGTTTTAATGCCTTCATTCAAATTAGCTCACAAAACCATGATAAATTTGAGAAATCCACAGTGGAAGATGATTTGAATGCTTACCTTCAAATTAGCATAGAAAATTAGGATGAAATTAATGAGAGGTTTGATTCTTTGGAGGAATCATTGAAGAGTGTGAAATACAACTTAAGCAACTGGCACATCAACTCCAAGCACACCAAGAGGAGGAATTTCCTAGCCAATTGGAGCAAATAGAGGTAATCACAAATTTTAAGAATGAACAGGTGATATATAATGATTTTTGTGATTCCTTTGATGCAGGAACTAACAAAGACGAAGATGGCGAGGAAATGCAATCAAACATAGAGGAGTTAATTCAAGCAAAGGAGGAGGAGAATTTGAAAGCATCGACTTCGACAAAATTGCATGAACCTCCAAATCCTTGTATGCCACCAATCCCATTCCCAAGTAAGCTGAATGCAGAGAAACAAGGTATGCAACTTTTTGAACTCCATGACATGCCCTATAGTGAAGATAGTGTAAATAAGCTTGAGGTGGCCATGACCATAAAAGTAGAGCCTAATTCTTCCAAATTAGAAATTGATGAGAGTAATTTACTAGTGAATAATGAGATTGTTGAGGGAGAACTTCAAATTGCTAAAGAGAATGTAGAACACATTCAACCAAACTTGGTTGATCTTAAACAGACCCAAGGAATTTTGAAAGATATTTTGGTTGGGGAATACAGTATGCAACAAATTATCATCTCTCCCAATCTTGGTGGTGAGAACGAGCAAAAACCATATAAAACCATGTTGCAAACTGAAAAAGGTTCTTACTACGTCCCTATAGCATTAAAAAATCAAGCTAAGACAACCCTCACATGTTCTTTTTGGATAATTGCTCCCCTAAGAATGCTACCTAGGCTTTTCAATACATTGGGCACTTTTCAAAGTTGCATGGTGTTCATCCTCTTAGTCATGGGCTCCAATTGCATTATGGATGGAAGGAGCCCCACACATCGTATATGGGAACGATGGAAATTAGGTATCATCTAAACTCTCTCTGTAGTATGCATGCTCACATTGAGGACAATGTGAATTTTTAAGTGTGGCGTGCATTTGGTGTTTTATGTTTTTACTTTTAATTGCATTTTGTGTTTTTGTGTTTTTACCTTTAATTTGTTTTTGTTTAAGTTTTAGTTAATGTTCTTAATATTTTTCTTTGAATAAATGAATTTTAAAAAGTTCAATTGTTATAAAATTGTTGATTGATGACCTTTGAATTTTTGAAGCATGAATTTGAGAATTGAGTAGAATTGGTGCTTATTATCAATTTTTTTTGGTTTTTCCCTTGCATTGCCATTAACCTAGTGAGGAATTGAGCCATCAACTTATCATTCTTGTTGTGGGTGAACATCTTTGATTGATGAATTACGAGAACTTGCTTTGAAATACATTTTAAGACTACATGAAAATTTCAATTTGGCATCAAGATCATTAAGGCAATTAGGTGAACCACTTTGGCTTAAAAAGACCAACCCTATATTCAACCTTAGTTAGCCAATTTTGAGCTTATTTTATTTTTCCTTTTCTTTCTTTTGCACAACACCATTAGCTTGAACCTTGTTGTTTAACTCTTACCCTTTCATTAGGTCAAGAGCATTTTAAGAGTGTTTATAACTGAGTGTTGTGTTGAATTAAGTGTGGGGTTAAATTTAGTAGGTTTAAGATTGCAAAGCAAAATAAAAAATAAAAAGAAAAAGAAAAAAGAAAAAGAAAAAATATATATATAATAATAAGAATAATTGTTGTTCTTGTTGAAAGGGTTGGAATGTATCATTACAAGATTTAATAAGTGAGTTCCCTTGAAAAGCTCTTTAATGTCAAGGGGTAGATGAGAGGAAGGTGTTTTGGGATTGTTGGGTTATGTATATGATCGGGTACTTCATTCTTAAAGTGCTCTTAAACTTAATGATTAATCTCACATTTCCTAAATGCCATGCCTTTACCTTAGCCCCATTACAACCCAATAAAGACCTTTTGATTGATGCTTGATTGTTATTTTATGGTGGAAATTTGATTGATAAGCAAGCCTATGGTAATAATCTTTCATTGATTGTTATGAGTGTAAACACCACCATTATCAAACACTTGTAAGAGTTGGTGAGGGAGCGATAACATAGGTTATGCATGGAAAACCATTTAATTGCATGGGTGTCGATTTTGTTTGATTCGATATTGATTGCGGATTTAGGGATAAGGAAGTCTTGATGCATCTTTATAACTCTTGAACTTAACAAAATTTATCTTGTTAGTGTGTTTTGATTTTAGCCTTGCTTGGGGACAAGCAAGGAGTTAAGTGTGGGGTAGTCAGCAATAATTCGATGAGAATGTTGGAAAGACAGTGCAGCCCTCATCAAAGGAGACCAATTTGCTCGCTCCTCTAGATTCCACCAGGCCAAATTCACCTGCAGGATAACATAAGGTAAGTAAAACTTTCACATAAAATTTAAAACATACTAATGTTATTTTACCTGATCCCAGGTTAAGCGGCTCAACATAAAGCGATGAGTATGCATATGATGAGAGCCGGGAACATTCACACGATCGGACAACCAGTAATTTAATCTCAGATACCCGATTCTCTCTTGGAAAATGCCGGATACCCTCACGAGGTTGTGTTCATATGCCCATATCTACAATAACAATAAAGATCACATTCATGCAAGAAAAGAGTGGAAAAGACATTGGTAGAAGAAAGAATACCTCAACAACCGCCATCAAGGTGACAAAAGAATTCTTGTTTCGGCAAAGCTTATCAAGGCCATGGTAAAGACATGCGAGACCAGCTTCACCCCAGCCAGAAGATGGTACCATTCTGAGATAAGAAAGGGCACTCAACACTGACAAGTGAATGGATGATTCAGTGCTGCCTAAAATGGTCGACCCGAGCAGATATAACAAAAATCCTCGAGCATATTGCTCGGCCCTATTTCTACCAATCCGACCTTCGTTGTTAATCCAATAACTGCGAATTGGCTCGATTTTTATCTTAAAAGGCCCTTTATATGATGGTTCCATACCAATTAATTCCTGAATTTCTTCAAATGTTAAGATTTCATTGGTCAGAGGAACCGGAACACCATCATATCGAAGGCTCGTTATGGCAGTAAAATTGACAGGACCAATTGTCATCTCCCCAATGGGCAAGTGAAAAGTGTGAGTTGTATCCAACTATCGCTCTGCAAGCGCCTGGACTACGCGGCTAACATAAGGTAAGTAAAACTTTCACATAAAATTTAAAGCATACTAATGTTATTTTACTTGATCCCAGGTTAAGCGGCTCAACACAAAGCGATGAGTATGCATATGATGAGAGCCGGGAACATCCACACGATCGGACAACCAGTAATTTAATCTCGGATACCCGATTCTCTCTCGGGAAATGTCGAGTACCCTCACAAGGTTGTGTTCATATGCCCATATCTACAATAACAATAAAGATCATATTCATGCAAGAAAAGAGTGGAAAAGACATTGGTAGAAGAAAGAATACCTCAACAACCGCCATCAAGCTGACAAAAGAATTCTTATTTCGGCAAAGCTTATCAAGGCCATGGTAAAGACATGTGAGACCAGCTTCACCCCATCCAGAAGATGGTACCATTCTGAGATAAGAAAGGGCACTCAACACTGACAAGTGAATGGACGATTCAGTGCTACCTAAAATGGTCGACCCGAGCAGATATAACAAAAATCCTCGAGCATATTGTTCGGCCCTATTTCTACCAATCCGACCTTCGTAGTTAATCCAATAACTACGAATTGGCTCAATTTTTATCTTAAAAGGCCTTTTATATGATGGTTACATACCAATTAATTCCTGAATTTCTTCAAATGTTAAGATTTCATTGGTCAGAGGAACCGGAACACCATCATATCGAAGGCCGATTATGGCAGTAAAATCGACCGGACCAATTGTCATCTCCCCACTGGGCAAGTGAAAAGTGTAAGTTGTATCCAGCCATCGCTCTGCAAGCGCCTGGACTACACTTCAGTCTATCTGATATTCTTTGGGTGGCTATTGTAAGATGAACTACTCAAAGCCGCAATCTTGGATAATCCGCCTTACCCGAGAAGGCACTACATCATACCATTGTCGGGCTTTATAAATACACCCTCCGGCCCGAATGACATAACGATCATGCTAACACAGACCCAGGTAAGTTAATACCAGGTAAGTACGTGTTATTCTATCTATTAAAATTAATTTATTTTTCACAATAACAAATAATAATAATAATAATAATAATAATAAAGAAGAAATAATAAAATAAAAAATATATGAAAAATAATAAAAAAAGGGAAAAAGTAATTACCTCGCTCTTTTGGTTGGAACTGAGATGGAGCGGCATCCCGGCCAGTATATCTAGATTTTTGTCTTCATGATGCAGAATAAACTCCAATAACTCGGCATTACAATGAGTCCACGACCTCGAAGCATGCATTGTTTTTGAAAAATATATGCTGAAATTGAAAAGAAATTTGAGAGAATTAAAAAATTGAAATTGAAATTGTGAAATGAAATGAAGAATTGATGCCCTTTTATAGAGGAACGGCAGGCAAAAGAAAATAAATTTAAAACTATTCATGAATAGTAATTTTTTACTATTTATAAATAGTAAATTTACTATTTATAAATAGTGTTAATATTGATAAATAGTAAATGTTACTGTTTATAAATAGTATTACTATTGATGAATAGTAAATGTTACTTTTATCAAATAGTATTACTATTGGTAAATAGTAAAATCACTTTTTCCAATAGTAAATACTATTTGATACTAATTGTGAATAGTAAATTTACTATTTATGAATACTAAATAGTATATAAATAGTGACTACATAGTAAATAAACAGTAAATTCATTTATTCATTTTAATCATTCAAATAATTACAAGTATATAAATATTTTTACACCCAGAGGCAATAAGAAGACATGTCTAAAAATTAGCCAAACTTTTTTATTAGCTCGGGTCCAGAATCCAAGTTTACCATTAGGTCCAGAATCTAGAATTATTTTTAAGTCCAGAACTTAGCTCGAATCCAGAACCCAAGTTTACCATTAGGTCCAGAACTTAGAATTATTTGAGTCCAGAACTCGAACCGGGTCCAGAACCCAAATTTTCTTTAGGTCTAGACCTAGAACTTTTCTTGAGTCCAGAACTCGAACCGGGTCTAGAACCTAAATTTTTCATTAGGTCTAGAACCTAGAATCTTCCTTGAGTTCAGAACTAGAACCGGGTCCAGAACCCAAATTTACCATTAGGTCCAGAACCTAGAATCTTCCTTGAGTCCAGAACTCGAACCTGATCCAGAACCCAAATTTATCATTAGGTCCAGAACGTAGAATCATCCATTGAGTCCAGAACTCGAACCGGGTCCAGAACCCAAATTTTCCTTAGGTCCAGAACCTAGAATCATCCATTGAGTCCAGAACACGAACCGGGTCCAAAACCCAAATTTTTCTTAGGTCCAGAACCTAGAATCATTTTTTAGTCCAGAACTCAAACCGGCTCCAGAACCCAAAACCTCAACCATCTCAAAAATGAAGTCTTATTGCTTTTCACTCTCTTTCACTAAAGTTTCAAATTTTTCAAGCAGGGGGCAAACTGTAGACCCTTAATTTTTGACCCAATCCGGTCCAATATGTTTTATTTAGTCCAAAATGATTTTTATTGTCTAATTGGTCCAAAATAATTTTTGTTAAATAATGTTTTGCTTTAGTATCTAATTTTTATTAATAAAAATAAAAATAAAAAATAAAAGTGAAAAAATAAAAAATCGGCCACAAAAAAATCGTCGCGCGGGCCCGTGGGCATTTCGCCTGCAGGAATTTCCTACGGGCAAAATGGCCCAAGCTATTTTGCCCGCTGAAAAAATCTACGGGCGAAATAGCTTTTCTAATTCGCTTGCAGGATTTTCCTGCGTACGAAATAGCTCACGCTATTTAGCCCGCAAAAATTTCCTGCGGGCGACGCCCACAGCCCGCCCCTGCCACAATTTCCTGCGGCAAAATTTTTTTGCCAGCGCATTTTTTTCTAGCGGTAGTTTTTTCGACAGCGTAATTTTTCCGATGCAAATTTTTCAAAACCTAATTCAATTAGGTTTCAGTTTCTTTTTTTTTATTAATATTACTTGTCGTGAGTAATTAGGAATAAACCACATCAAACCACTATAAATAAGGACCAAAGGCAATTAAATTGGAGGAGGCCGAATAAGCAACAGAAGCTTGAAAATTTTAAACCAAATCAGTGAAGGAAAAGGAGCAATTCAATTTCTTTTTTTCTAGAATAGCAGGGACACGATTTAAGCAATTCAAAGGCAGTAATTGTCTTTGTTCTTGTTCATTCAAGAAGAATTATTTTTGGAGAATCAACAAAATGAGGTATGTTAAATTCTTTTTGTTTTATTTTTTCACAGTAGCATAAACTATGAAATTTTGTTTTTTAAATCAAAAACCTTAGAACTTTAATTTAGTTTTTCTAAAGTTAAAACACTAATACGTTACTTTATTTTCCAGAAAGACTTAAAATTGTTATTTTTACATCTTCAAAATCTTAAAACCTTAATTAAACATATTTTTCAACAAAACCAATATTTGATTCTATTTCATTCAATACTTTAAACTAGGTTCTGTTTCTTTCAAAAATCCTTAAAAAATCTTTTCTATTTATAAAAACTTCAATCCATTTGTTTAAATTCATAAAACCTCATGAAATCATCAAATTATTTTTCCAAATCCTAAAATCAACAAATCACCCAAGACCTTAATTCTAAAACACTAAAACCCTAATTCAACTTCCAAACCTAAAATATTAAACTCTAACTCCTTTAAAATCTTAAACCTTAATTTTTTTCTAAGTCCTAATCCTTTAAAACATTAAAAAACCATAAAACACAAATATTTTAAATTTACACAGTAGCTTGAAATTATCATTTAAAACCATGAATCAAAAGTATTTTAAAGTGTCTAAAACCCTAGTTTCATGATTTCACCATTCAAATATTAATTTAGTTAATCAAAGAGTCTTACCAACCTTTTAAAACATAAAACCCTAATATATTTTAATTCCATAAAAAGTCACGGTAACTATAATTGGACTTTTATTTGCTTTATTTAACTCTATACTTGATTATGCTTTGATTTATTTCTTATGCTTTAATTTATTTAATTTCAATACTTGATTTATTTAATTTATCATGGATGGATGTTTATTTTATATTTTGATTAATAGCTTTGATGAATGATTTATTTATGGTGAATGGTTATTTATTTTATCAATTTGTTTAGACTTCCAAATGTTGTAAGAGGTATATTTCCACTTGGTGGGTACCTCATTAGTTAAATATTATGTAATTTAATTTGCTTTTCTATTTTAGAACCTATGTAAAGGGCATATTTTTACCTTTTGGTGGGTGTCTTATCTAGGCATGTGATGTAAGGACATGTTTCCATCTTCGGATGGGTGTCCATTTATTTGTTTTATTTTGTTTGGACATTGTTTTGATTTTAATATAATGATGCTTTCTTTTTATTGCATGTAGTATGGATAATGTTATTATACTTAAGAATTTTATAATATTAAGACCTGTAAAGGAGGCCGGTTCCAATGAACCGGGCGTTGTGGGGGTGCTGGGCCATTTCTCACCTTCCCCACATGTACCCAACTTTTCGAACCCATTAAGGGGTTGGGGATTCCTTAGCAATCGAGTCATCCACCCCTTTCTTTTTCCCGGCCCGTCCGGGTAGTGACTCCATTTTCTCCGAACTTAGGCCCGTGTTCTCTAAGGCCCCGAGCCTAAACAGTGCCGAAGTCATAAGAACCATTCCACCGGGAGTGGGGGCGAAAATCCCTGCTCATAATATGAAGAACAAGCAATATCATCAAATCATGCTAAGTTTAAATGGATTTAATTTAGAAGACGTACCTTCGTTGTTGATTCCACCAATAATTAAAGGTGGTTCAAGACTTTTGCTTGCACTGGTTGCTTGTTGATTGAATGAAATAAAGACAGTAGTAAGCCACTATCTTGATAAGATTTTGTGTTTTCTCCTCTTTCTTTAGCTTCTAGGATTTTTGTTTTACTTGCTTTTTTTATCTCTATCATTCCAAAGTCGAAATGTCCCCTCTTTCTTCTTTAAGTTTGTTATTTATAGGCAATTAATCAAATAAAACCTAATACTTATTGTTTAAGGAAATATTAAAAATAGTCTGAATTAAAATAGGTTTAGGCAAAATCGGCAAGCCGAATCGCACACAGGAGAGGGCTGCGAGAGCTGCGGTCTGTAGGCTGCAAGGGCATAGGTGTGGGACTACGAGGGCGCTGGCACAACTGCTCCTACAGCGAATTGGCTTGCCAATTTGAGCAAGCTGGCCTACCGCATGTCGCTCACCGATTCATCCATTATTTTTATTGTTTTATTATTTTTTATTTTTACTGTTATTAAAAATAAATATTATATTTAAAATAAATATTATATTTAAAATAAATATTTATAATTTCTTTTTCTTTTATAAATAATAAATATTATATTATTAAAATAATAAATATTACAAAAATTATTTCAAACTGTTTTAAACCTTTAGACTTGACTTAATTATCTTTTAATTAGTGTCGGACTGAACTTGGTCAAAAAATAAGGGTCTACATCTATCCAGCCACTTCTTTGCTACAGCAAGGTCTGTAGTGCCAATAAAATTTGTGGCTCCAAATTGCCTCAGCTTGTCATACTTCCGCGTTGGCAACTACTGCTGCGGCTGCTGAACTGGAGCCTATTTCAATAGCTCCACCATATGTCGTACCTAGCCTGACGGAATCTCCTTAGCTCTGGTCTAACAGGCAAAGAAGAAAATGCCTCACCAGTAGTCTCAACACCAGCTCCAACTCTACTCTCATCAGAAGCTACACTCTCTACACTATCCTCTACAGACTGGTGCATCCGAGATGCAATAACTACCTCTATCTGCAAATATAGCAGAAATTGCCACATCAGCAATTAGAAAATGCAAGTGCCAATGCATGTATCAAAATTGAAAATCATATTTAAAATCTCCATTTTTTCTCTCTAACAACCCACCTAAGTCGAGAACCTTAAACCTAGGCTCTAATACTAAAATATATGTAACACCCTTAATACACACATAGTATATGTAAATAAGCTTATACAGTATAAAAAATGTCACAACCCGGTTTAATAAAAATTTTTATATCTCCAATTTAAAATCCCAAAACTTAAAAATGTATATTTAAATACTATTAAAATATTCCTTATAAATCATAGGTCTAAAGTAAGCAATTTATATAAAAAATTTTGAGAAAAATTTGCAAGATTTTTTTCTATAAATTAGACATCCCAAATTTTCAACAATTACACAACCTGCATAAAAACACACCCAATAAAACCAATCACATATTTCCACCTCAACTTCTCCATTTCCTCTATATTTTCTCAAAACATTTATATCCATATACTTATATATATATATATAAACATATAAACACAACCCACATTATACAATTTGTCCAATATATTCTTTTTAACAAAATGTACTAAAAAACATAAACATAATATACAAAATAATAAAATATATACATGATGGCAACTAGCTTGATCTTGTAGTGTTAAAAACACTTCAAGCTCAACAAACATAAGCCTAGACCTGACCAGGTTTAGTAGAACTCTCCGACTCTACTGGATCACCCATGTCACCTGCGCAATGAAATGCAATCGTGCTAAGCTAATAGCCTAGTAATACAAACTTTGATAATAATAAAATTTTAAAATAATGCCAATACAAAATGCTCTTATTCTATATCACAATGTAGCATCCAAGCTCACTTTTAAACATATTCATTCATCATTTAATAATTCACACAAACATATATACAAGCATTGTCCCAAACAAACTAATACATTATTCAAATCCCAGAGTTACTATCTTGGTCCATAATGACACCAAGTGTCTCGTCCCGAAGGCAAATCAAGTAATGCTCAAAAGCTAGCCTTGAAGACAAATCATATCACATTGACGCCAAATGTCTAGCCCTAAAGGCAAATGATGAGGATAATGTCATAGGCATGCCGCCAAACACAAAACTCTGAAAATTGAATAACATATTAGGCACACAGTTATTTCATATTTTTCATCAATTTCTTTCTCATTTTCCCATTTTCCAATTAGGCACATTGCCGCTTTCTCATTTTTCTCATTCATATCAATGTCATTTCATTTCAATTTATCACATTTCATCATTTCATCACAATTTAGGATATTTCATAACAAAATCACATTACCCAAACACTTTGAGTCATTTTCACATTTTGCACATAATTCACATTGTATTCAATCTAGCAATTAATAATGGCTTTTCATAATTCAGATAATGCATACATAACTGTAGACCCTTAATTTTTGACCCAGTCCGGTCTAATATATTTTAATTAGTCCAAAATAATTTTTGTGTTGTCCAATATATTTTAATTAGTCCAAAATAATTTTTGTTATTTTAATTTAATAATTTTTGCTTTAGTATCTAATTTTTATTAATCAAAAATAAACAATAAACAATAAAAATAAAATATAAAATAAAGAAAAAAAAAGGAAGGGGGTCGGCTGCGGAGAAATGGCCTGGGGCCATTTCGCCCACAGGTTTTTCCTGCGGGCGAATTGGCCCAAGGGCCATTTCGACAGCGCTGCCGCAGTCAGCTGCGACAGCTTTTTCGCCAGCGAATTTTTTCCGCAGCCAATTTTTTTTTGCCAGCGCAATTTTTCCTTTTCTTAATCAATATTAGCTTCCGTAAATAACTAGAATTATACATCAAATTCTTCTATAAATAAGGACTAAACAACACAAAAAAGGGGGGGAAGAAGGAAGAAATCGGACAGAAGCTTGAACAAAAGTGGAAATCAAAACTGTGAAGGAAAACCTTGAATCAAGCTGATTTTTTGAGAGAGCAGAAAAATAATTCAAGCAATTCAAAGGCAAAAGGCTTGCCTTTGACCCTGTTCATCCAAGAAGCAATTTTTGGTGTAACTTATAAAAGAAGGTTTGAATTCTTAATTTCTTATATTTTGTCACAGTAGCTACATCATATAATTTTTTCTTTAAAATTAAAAAACCTCATAACCTCAATTCACCTTTTCTGAAGTATAAAATCTTAAATCGTGGATTTATTTTCCAAAAGTTTAAAGCTACTAGTTTTATTTCTTCAAAACCCCAAAACTAAGATTTGCTTTCCAAATTATCAAAACTTGAATTTGTGTTCTGTTTCCTTCCAAAAGCCTTAAAAATATCTTTTTTGCTCTTATAAACTTTAAATTGTTTTCTTTAAATTCATAAAACTTCATGAAATTGTCAATTGTCTTTCCAAATCCTAAAAATAACTCATTATCCAAAACCCTAATTCAAAATTCTTAAAACCCTAATTCAATTCCAAAATTTAAAACAGTAAACCCTAACCCCTTTAAAACCTTAAACCCTAATTTTTTCTAAACCCTAATCCTTTAAAACTTTAAAAACCATAAAAAACATAAATATTTTAATTTCACACAGTAAGCTTGAAACCATAAATCAAAAGTATTTTAAAGTGTCCAAATCCTAATTTCATGATTTTACATCATAAACCCTAGTTTGGTTAATCAAAGATTTTTACCAGCCTTTTAAAACATAAAATATTTAATCCATTTTAATTCCCTTAAAATCACAGTAGCCTAAATTCCACAAATTCCAAAACCCTAAACACATGAAATAAAGAACCCTAAATGGAAACAGTAGCTATAATTTAGATTTTTATTTGCTTTATTCAATTTTATATTTGATTATGCTTTGATTTATTTTATATGCTTTAATTTATTTAAGTTCAATTCTTGATTTATTTAATTTATCATGGATGGATGTTTACTTTCTATTAATGTTTAATACCTTTGATGCATGATTTATTTATGATGAATGGTTATTTACTTTTATCAATTTATTTAGATTTCCAAATGTTGTAAGAGGTATGTTTCCACTTGGTGGGTACCTCATTAGTTAAATATCATGTAATTTAAATTGCTTTTCTATTTTAGAACCAATGTAAAGGACATGTTTCCACCTTTCGGTGGGTGTCCTATTTAGGCATGGATGTAAGGGCATGTTTCCATCTTTGGATGGGTGTCCATTTATTTGTTTTGCTTGGACATTGTTTTGATTTTTTAATATATCGATGCTTTATTTTAATTATTGTGTATAGTATGGATAATGTTGTTATATTTAAGAATTTTATAATATTAAGACCTGTAAAGGAGGTCGGTTCCAATGAAACTGGCGTTGTGGGGGTGCTGGGCCATTTCTCACCTTCCCCACATATACCCAACTTTCTGAACCTATTAGGAGGTTGGGGATTCCTTAGGAATCGAGTCATCCACCCTTTCTTTTTTCCCGGCCTGTCCGGATGGCGACTCCATTTTCTCCGGACATATATCCGTGTTCTCTAAGGCCCCGAGCCTAAACAGTGCCGAAGTCTCAAGAACCATTCCATCGGGAGTGGGGGCAAAAATCCCCGCTCACAGTGGCGACTCCACTGGGGATAAGAAAATTTGATTCCATTGGTCTTTATATTATTATGTTATTTCTTATAATGATATTATCCATTGCATCATATTAGTTTGCATCGTGTGCGTGAGTTAGGACGCCCGTGTTACCCGTGTTATGTTATGTAAGGGATACCATACTTTCACTCAAGGTATGGAGATCGAGCATGGCATAACCACTCATAGCCTCGTACCATTTGGTATATACTTGCTATGGAAACCTAAGCCTTTTAACCCAAATACTAAAGCTCATGTAATTGGCCTAGTTACTTTCCTTAGGTTTTACCCCAAATACATGTTGTTTGACTATGGTTCGTTTATCTTGGCTTAAATCATGGCTTATTTGGTTTGTTCTTTTTCTAATATGACCTAAGTACATTGTAAGCTCAAAATAAATTTTTCTTTAGAAAATCCAAAAGACCAAAGCTATTTCAAAATTTTTCAAGATGGTCTTTGGGCATAAAACTTTTCTAAAAACATATCGAAAATTCTTTGGCTCATGACCCAAATACTAAGCCCGAAATCTATTTTTCTAAAATCTTTTTATAATGGGCTTAGAAACAAAATTGTTTTTATCCAACCTCTCCTTACAAAGAGCTTGCAAAAATATTTAGGTCAATTAAGAAATACCAAAAATCAATTGTGGGCCTAGTTTACACTAAGAATAAATTAACCATGGGCTTGTTTTTGGCATGAATCATTAGTTACCTTTTCCAAGTGAGAAATCTATCTATGATAAACCTCTTAATTTAGTTTTAATCCAATATAGCATAAAAGCTACTTTAGTTGGTTCGACGGATTAAAACCTAATTAATGGGAATAATCATGGATGGATTTTCATTTTCGAAAATATAACTATTGGTTGAAACGTTCGAGGGAATTATTCGAAAAAAAAATGATACCCCATGTTGGTATTTTGTTAACCATATACCTAGGAAAAGAGACTCGCCATTCGTGTGTGGATGTTATAAGGTTGGAAGGAACATCCTAATTATCTTTCTTCATTAATTGTTCATCCATACATGCATACATTTACATCTCATATCATTGATCCTCTCTGGCTCACAGCCCTGGATTATGACAGTTCAAAAGCTTACAACAATCCAACCTACGTCGGAGATGAAGTATCTAGCAACGACTCAATCACTTGCTCACCAAAAATAATGGAGCCCAAACAAATTCAAAGGATGGTGGATGAAGCCCTCAGTGCCAAAATAGAAGAGATCAAAGAGGCCATGGCGGAGACCATAAAGAATCAACTAGCTGCAATTTTAGGAAACAATGTCGAAGCATCTGCTAGCACCAAGAAGCCAAAGGACAATGGGAATACTAAAGTTAGTGAAGTAGCTTTTGATGATGATAAGGTAATCATTGATGATGATGATTGGGCTCAATACTACCAAGATCCTCAAGACAAAAAGGAACCAAAGATTGTTGAAAGATCAACTATTGAAAAAACTGAGACATCTGATGTTGAAAAGATGATTACTAATTTAGAAAAGAAATTTGAGAAGAAGCTGAAAACCGAAGAGATGTCCGAGATCGATAAACTATTTGAACAAGATGAGGAGATCCCTTAAAAGTTCAAGATGCCATCCTTTGCTAGATACAATGGTACTGGAAATTCTCATCTCCATGTGAAGCAGTATATCACTGCTATGCAGTCTGCCCGAGCTACTAAGGCTCAAACTCTAAGGTACTTCATGCTCTCATTGGATCCTGCTGTCCAAAACTGGTTCAATACCTTAGATGATGGAACACAAAAGAATTGGAATTTGCTATACAAGGCCTTCATCCAGTAATATAGGTATAATGTTGAGTTGGAAGTTACCTTAATGGAAGTTGAGTCCATTAGGCAATGGCCAAATGAGAATTTTGTGGACTATGTGAAACGATGGAGAAATAAGGCCGCTTTGCTCAAGAAAAGGCCCGACAAATCCGATCAAATAAGGATGATCGTGAGAGGCGTCCTGCCTAATCTCCGTGAAAGGATGTCTCACACCCTTATAAAGGATTTCAAAGATCTTCTCCAAGCTGGTCTACAAATTGAAGAGTGGGAAAGGGAGAAGAATCACTTTTCAATTAAAAGGAATGAGAAAGGGAACTACCAGTCGAGCAATCAAAGCACACCAAAAGAAGTTGATGTTAATGCCACTAGTCAAGGAGGAATGAGGCAGTTTTCAAAATTAGGGAAGCCACTGTCTTGGGTTCTCAATAAGCTACAAAAGAAGGGATTGTTACAACCCTTGACTCCTCATCCTTTACCTAATCCTCTTCCACCTAACTTTGATACTAGTGCATTTTCCCAATTCCATCAAAGGCCTGGACACGAGATAGACAATTGCATGAAGTTGAGGCATGAGATCCAGAATTTAATTGATAATGGCAACTTGCCCGAGCCGGATAAGCCTAACACCAAAGATAATCCATTTCCAAGGTTCAACAGAGTACCTCCACCAGCAACCTTCATGGTGGGAAAAGGATTGGAAGAAGATTTTGTTTTATCATCCTTTCAAGATGGGGATATTGAAGATATGAAAGGAAAAGAAGCTTTAACTCAACAAACTTTCCTTACCTTGAATGTTGCTTTTCAATTTTACTTTCTTTAATATTTTGGAACTATTGTGCTTTTCAAATTTAAAATTGCTTGAATAAATTATTTTCATCAAAATTTTTGTTGGTCTTTATTCATTTTGGTGCTCAACCAATGAGGAATCTACCTTGATAATTCATAAATTAATGTGTCTATGCATCATGACTTGAATGACTTTACTAGGTGAGGGAATTGCTCTATAGCATTGAGTTGTGTATGCTTACTTAGAGAGGGCTCCTGCATAATTACCTTTGTCTAGGTCCTAGTCAGTCTTAGAACATGCTTTGACAAACTTTCGAGGCAAAATTAAACTCTGCTTATTTAAGAGAGAGATGATCTAGGCATTGTTTGGTTAGCCGACAACTAGTATCTACCTATTAAATATCAATCCCTAGTTGTCCCTTTGAGCCTTCATAAAATTTTAGCTTTCTTTTCATTGGCATATAACCTCAACAATCTACCCTGTGCTATTGTGATACTTTTGACAAATCTTATGATCACTAAGATGAAGAGGCAAGAAGATCAAAGAAAGCAATGATTAGTCAAGACCATGAAGATAGTTGAAGTTCTCAAGATAGTTGAAGTTCTCAAGACCATGAAGATAGTTGAAGTTCTCAAGACCATAAGCGTAGTTGATGTTCTCAAGACCATAAGGGTAGTTGAAGTTCTCAAGACCATAAGGGTGGTTGATATTTTCAAGACCATAAAGTGGTTGAAGTTCTCAATACCATAATATCTCCAATATATCAAGACAACATCAACATCAGAGTAACAAATGATTTATCCCTGTTAAAGAAGATTTATGTTACTCCACTCATCCATTATTGGAAGCCCAAGTTAGTACAAACAAGACAACTCTTTTAGAGCTAGAACCAAACAGAACAAAAAAAGAAAAACAAAACCAAAAAAATAAAAAGAAAAAAAAGAAAAGAAAAGAAAACAAGAGAAATGAGAGCCAAGAAAAAAGAAGAAGAAGAAAAAAAGAAAACCCAAAATGGTTCAAAAAGCCAACTGAGTTCTTTTTGACCTAAGACAACAAAAGGCTTCCATTTGGGTTATAAGGACATTTTGACCGAAATTGGTCCAACCCAACCAAAGATTCAATCAAAGTCAAAGAAGAAGGAGAAAGACCATTCAGTTCTTGAAAGTTTTGTACTTAACAGTCCTACAAGAAAGAAGGACAAAATGAGAAAGAAAAGGGAAGAGTAAGAAAAATAAAGAGGAAAGAAAAGGGAAAAGAAGAAAGGAAACGAATTTGGGAACCAAACTTTTTGCACGGGCAAAAACTATCCTAATCAAGATCCAGATTAATGCCAAGAAGATTGAAGGAATTTGGAGTCTAGCAAGATTGCCTCCAAGCTACCTAAAATTCAAATAAGAAATTTGTAGTGTGAAGGTTTGTCCTTTGTGTCACACCAGCTCCAATCTCAAAATGGCCTTCTTTTAAACTCATGTCCCTTATAGACCCTATTTCAAGCCTATCAAAGACCTGTTGATCTCTCTTGGTAGGTAGAGTCTATTAGTGGAGATAGTTTGGATAAGCATGCATATGAGACAAACAAATTTAAACTCAAAGAGACCTTTGGCCAAGTAATGTGTATGTGCCTATCTGAAGTGCAACAATTCTTGCTTAAATAGAAATGATTCCCAAGTTTAGTATGGTAACTAGGGTTGTCATGTTATAGATATGTTAATTTGGAAAATCAAGTCCTGAGGTACATTGACATTAATTTGGCAAAGCCAACATTTGATTTCAAAATCAAAATTCAAAAAAAAAATTCAAAAAATCAAAAAAATGTTTTGTCATACAAAGCCTTCAAGTAAGGGAAATATGTTGAACCTCCAAAGGACACATTGGGCAAAGGAAATGATTATTGGCAAGGTCATAAAGAAGCTATCAACTGACATGTTGAATCATTGTTCAAAATAGATGAATCCCTGACTCTGCTGCTTGGGGTCTCCACCACTCATGTTTTCAACATCTTGAAGATAAAAGCTACAAATGCAAAGCTTTCGATCATTCCAATGCAAGACTTGAACGAGCGTCAAAAAAGGAACCAATGAGAACATTTCTGCTGATCAGCTCGCTCTGTGAGTCAATGAAACTGCTGTGAGTATTATCATGCATATCATGCATACATAAGCATATCACATCACACTTTCTTGTCTTGTATTGTCTATTCTTTATCAAAGTGAACAGCAAACACTCTGTGAAGTAAAGAATCAAAAGAAGATGTGAAATCAGGGGGCATCAAAAGCCCATTGCTTGAGAAAGTTCTAGTAATTTTGCAAAGAGAAGAAATGCGTGCTTGTGCAAAGAACTAGACGGCAAAAACATCAATCAGAGCTCGCGTAGAAAAATCATGGGTTTGAGCCTACACAGGGGGCAAAGTTTCTCCTTTTCAATTTTTTGAGTTTATATATAAAACATTTTCAAACTCACTTGCAAATATCTCGCCATGCAGGGGGGAAAAGGAGAGGATATGAAGGCTAGCTAAAAAGGGCTGAATTTTTTGCAAAAGTGCAAAGGAAGAACAAAAAAGAATGGAAAAAAAAAAAGAAAATTAGAATTCTCAAAAGAATGAAGATGCAAAAGACAAAAGATCAGTTCAGCTAAAAGAGCTGAAGCCAGGGTAAAGACCCGACCTCCAATGGATAAAGATCCATGTTCCAAGGGTGAAGATCCGATCTAAAAGGATGAAGATCCATATTTTCAAGGGTGAAGACCTGATCTCAAAGGATGAAGATCCATTTACAAAGGGTGAAGACCCGAAGTCTCAAAGGATAAAGATCCATTTTTCAAGGGTGAAGACCCGATCTCAAAGGATGAAGATCCATTTTCAAGGGTGAAGACCAAATCTCAAAAGATGAAGATCCGTTTTCAAGGGTGAAGACCCGATCTCAAAGGATGAAGATCCATTTTTCAAGGGTAAAGACCCGATCTCAAAGGATGAAGATTCATTTTCAAGGGTGAAGACCCAATCTCCAAGGATGAAGATCCATTTGCAAGGGTGAAGACCCAATCTCCAAGGATGCAGATCCATTTGCAAGGGTGAAGACTCGATCTCAAAAGATGAAGATCCATTTTCAAGGGTGAAGACCCAATCTCAAAGGATGAAGATCCATTTTCAAAGGATGAAGACCCAATCTCAAGGGTGAAGACCCGATCTTAAAGGATGAAGACTCGATTTTCAAGGATGAAGATCCATTTTCAAAGGTAAAGACCTGATTCCAAGGATGAAGATCCAATTTCAAAGGGTGAAGACTCGAAGTTTAAAGGATGAAGATCCACTTTCAAGGGTGAAGACCCGAAGTCCAAAGGATGAAGATCTGTTTTCAAAGGATGAAAACTCGATGCCAAGGATGAAGATCCAGTTCAAAGGATGAAAATCCATTTTCAAGGGTGAAGACCCGATCTCAAAGGATGAAGATCCATTTTGATGGTGAAGAATCACAATGCATAAAATAGCCGGAGCAGTCAGACTTCTCAAATGATAAAAGGTCAGTCAAACTCAGTCTCGGGTCCAAGTACCCAAATTCAAATTCAATCCAATCTTAGGTCCAAGTACCCAATCTCGGGTCCAAGTACCCAAATCAAATCCAATCTCGGGTCCAAGTGCCCAATCTCGGGTCCAAGTACCCAATCCTAGGTACAAGTACCCAAATTCAATCAATCTCGGGTCCAAGTACCGAAACCAAATCAAATCAAATCTAATCTCGGGTCCAAGTACCCAAATCAAATTCAATCTGGGGTCCAAGTACCCAAATTCAATCCATTCTAGGGTCAAAGTACCCAAATCAAATCCAATCCTGGGTCCAAGTACCCAATCCCGGGTCCATGTACCTAAATCAAATTCAATCTCGGGTCTAAGTACCCAAATCAAATTCAATCTCGGGTCCAAGTACCCAATCCCGGGTCCAAGTACCCAATTTCAATCCAATCTCGGGTCCAAGTACCCAAATCAAGTTCAGTCTCGAGTCCAAGTACCCAAAACAAATTTAAATCACCATCTCAAAAATTAAGTCTTATTGCATTTCACTCTTTTTCACTAAAGTTTCAGATTATTCAGGCAGGGGGCAAACTGTAGACCCTTAATTTTTTACCCGATCCAGCTCAATATATTTTAATTAGTCCAAAATAATTTTTGTGTTGTCCAATATATTTTAATTAGTCCAAAATAATTTTTGTTATTTTAATTAAATAATTTTTGCTTTAGTATCTAATTTTTATTAATAAAAAATAAAAAAATATATATAAAATAAAGTAAAAAAAAGGAAGGGGGGTCGGCTGCAGCGAAATGGCGTGGGTGTAACACCCTGATACTCCATATAAGTACTATACATATACCTGGTATACATACAGTAAGTATATAAAGTATAAGGATGTCACTTTTCGTTACAATTCAAAAACCTTTAACAGAGTTCAAGCCACAATACATTCATTTAAAGAACATTTACAAAATCATTATACTTTCAATGATCTTACACTTATATAATAATCTTATCCTTATCAAATACTCATTTATACATATAAATATACTCTTGTCTGAAATACATCATAATTAAAAGTTATACATGTATGCATCACCCTCTAGTTGGTCTCGACAAACTCTTACTCTTCTCGTGGCATGACGAAAGACTTCATATCTTCCACCTAGTCACCTGCGCGATTACACATCCGCGCTAAGCCCGAGAGCTTAGTAGTACAAATATAAAATATAATATACATTATAGAAATTCTAACATATAATGATATATCAAGTCAATGTACCATTAGTTCTTATCATGTTTTTCCTTTTTCATTGCACCTTTCATATATCTCGACTAATTTCATATATTATATACATTTATACAAAACATTATCATTAACCACAATCCATTACTAATACTCACAATCAATATATCAATACACATACATTATATATCATTCCAATCATGAATCACATTTCCAATGAAAACAATCCTTATCACCAACCACAATCCATCATTAATACCCACAATCAATATATCAATACACACATCACATATCATACTTCATAACATTATCTTATTCATAAGTCACCAATCATAAATCACATTTCCAACAAAGGCAACCATAGATCTCATTACTCATTTATTTCAATATTTATATATATCACATTGACAACAAAGACAGACTCGGGCCCAAAAGACACTAATATGCCATTCAATTTTCAGAGTTAATGCTTTGGTTCAATCATCACATTTATCATTATCCCAACTAGGCTTCAAGGATTAGGTTCAACCAAGCTTCAAGGGGAACAAAGCATGCTAAGTATCAACCCAACTTGGCTTCAAGAACCAATCCAACCTAGCTTCAAGGGTTGTAACATCTCAATTAGGCTTCAAGGATTAGACCCAACCAAGCTTCAAGGGGAGTAAAACATGTTAAACTTCAACCCAACTTGGCTTCAAGGATCAATTCCAACCTAACTTCAAGAGATTGTTACTAATATTAGGCATGCCACCAACAACAAACTCTGAAAATGGAATAACACATTAGCCACACCATTCATTTATTATTTCATTATCACTTCCATTCTCAATTCTCATCATCATCTAGGCAAACATGCCTTATTTCTTTCAATTGAATCATCATAGCCAATCACAATGGCTTCATATCTCATTTGAATCATCATATAATATACAACATCAATTACATTATCTAAACAAACATATCATTATAATCAGAGCATTAGTTTCACATCTCTTTATGTTTCAATTTACATTAAGGTAATTCATCATTATCATCAAATGAATGTTCAATCTCAACAATGCAAGAAGAACAAAGGAACAATAACAGTAGCCAACACACTCAAGGGACACGGCCAAGCTTGTGGCCGTGTCTCTCAAAACAAATTGGCAGTGGCAGACATGGGCAAGGGACACGGCCGTGTCTCTCCAAAAATCATCCAACACGGCCACATTTTTCTTAGACTTGGCTGTGTCTCCAAAATTTTATAGGTTGGCCGTGTCTCTTCCTTGGTTTGGCCGTGTCTCTCATGATTAAAAACCCTAAACATGGCCAAATCTCTTTTAATTGAATTTAAACACATTATGCACAACATAACCTCATTCAAATGAATATAAACAATATCTTTAACACATATCTTGCATGCTCATCACAATATTCACATTAACAATACATCAACAACACATTTGATCACTCAACACTAACACACCTAATTATAAAATCAACAATTCATAACTCACTTCAAACACAACCTCAAAATAACAAAGGAAAACAAGAGAGTACTTACCTCAAATGAAGAAATTTCACAAATCTCCAACTTAATCCTTTGATTCTTCCTTCAATTTGATTTTGGAATTTAGAACACCTCTCTTGCTCTCTCTTTCCTTTGGTAGCCGGCCACACCAAGCAAAGAAGAGAAAATGAAGACAAGTCAAAACTCTCTTCTTCTTTAAATCTCCACCAAGCAATCCTAACAAAGCAATTACCTAAATGCCCTTATCCATTTAACTTAACTCTTGTCACTTATATGCCCATTTAAGTAATTTCACATAACACCAATAAATATCATCTTCCATTGACCATCCCTTTTGACTTATGTCTATGTTATTTATACTTTCATATATACAACATATACACTTTCTTTTAATTTCTTTTCTCTTGCAAATTCACATATACATTCAATCCAATTTAAAACAACAACAATATTCAAAACTTCTAGGGCATACATTGGGATATTACAGTGGGGCCATTTCACCCGCAGGCCCGTTTCTCCCTCACTGCCGCAGCCAGCTGCGGCAGGTTTTTTTCCAACGCATTTTTTCCGCAGCCAATTTCTTTTGCCAGCGCAATTTTTCCTACGCAGTTTTTTTCCAACGCAGTTTTTTTTTGCCAGCGAAATTTTTCCTACGCAAACTTTTTGAAACCTAATAAAATTAGGTTTTGGTTTCCTTTTCTTAATCAATATTAGCTTTCATAAATAACTAGAATTATACATCAAATTATTCTATAAATAATGACTAAACAACACAAAAAAAAAGGGGGGAAAGCAGGAAGAAATCGGACAGAAGCTTGAACAAAAGTGGAAACCGAAACTGTGAAGGAAAACCTTGAATCAAGCTGATTTTTTGAGAGAGGAGAAAAACAATTCAAGTAATTCAAAGGAAAAAGGCTTTTTGACCTTGTTTATTGTTGCCCTCTAATTAACACTGCTAGAACTACACTCGCAAGTATATGAGGCAGCTGTAGTATCTTGGTGAACACCTCAAGGTCGTCTCACAAAGAAGCTAGATAAGCTAATTGATTATCAGATTGCAAATAACAAATTATAATAAATTTAAATTGCTAACAACTAATGAAGATAAGTGGAATGGAATTTAAAACAATAAAAGTAAACCGAGCTGATATATTGATTCACTTAATAGAAAGGTCTAGGGTTTCCACTTCTCTACTAACTTATATGTATGAATGGTTATTCCTCTCAACCAATTTAATTTCAAAGATTAGATCTGAAGCAACTTAATTAATCGATTCAAGGAAATAAGCTCTCGCAATCAATCCTCTTTCAAATAATCTTGTTATAATTGAAATGATCACAATTGAAATGATCTTTTTCTTAGGTTTATATTTCTAATTCACCTAAGTCCCTAATTGAATTGTTCAAGTATTAGACTTCATCTCTCAATCCTTCATCTAATACCTCAAACACATAATTGGTGGCCAATAAATTATATATTAACAAGTAATCCATTCAATCAAGGCTAAATAAATAATTCAGTTAAGAGCAATAACCAATTCATACAATCATAGTAGATCCATACAAACCCTAGACTAGATCAAATTAGTTCATAATGATGCTATCAAACAGATTCATATCATTAAAATTCAAAGAAATCAATTTAGACATAATTGAATTCATGAATACAATTCCAATGAAACTTAAGAGATAAAGTTTGAGAACAAAACCAAATT
Organism: Garcia nutans; assembly: GCA_947685225.1. NCBI lineage: Eukaryota > Viridiplantae > Streptophyta > Magnoliopsida > Malpighiales > Euphorbiaceae > Garcia > Garcia nutans. The sequence continues at coordinate 37,687,131 of CANTUV010000013.1, forward strand.
ACAACTTTCTTTGCTTTTGAAGAATCTCTTGTTCAGATCTTTGCTAGAAGAATGTTGCAGTGGCTAAAACAAATTTAATCTAGACTGTTTGCATCAAAGTGTAATCAAAATTCTCCAAGAAAACAAAATGGAAACCCTAAAGTTAATGTTTGACGGCTGATAAAAAAATCTCTTTCTTCAAATAAAACCCTAATCCTCTTATTTATACGAAACCTTGCTCAAAAGCTGTGTTTCCTTTCTTCCTTCAGTCCATGGAGTGACACGGCAAATTCTGTCATGAAGTGCCTTAGTGCCTCTAAGAGAGAATGTTTTCTGCAAATTTCAGAGTTAGAATTAAATCCTCGAACTCTCATATGCCTCATTCCTTAGTTCATCTAACTCTGAAATTTGCAGAAAACATTCTCTCTTTGCCTTGTCCAAGTCTAAATTCAGAGTCTTGATTGCCCAATACGCTTTGTTCTCCAACTCCACTGGTAAATGACAAGCCTTATCAAAAACCAATCGGTATGGACTCATACCCAAAGGAGTCTTGTAAGCAGTCTTGTAACACCCCCACATTCAGTACACACACACTACAACACCACAATGTAGCATATGTGCACCGAATATAGGAGTGCTACGGCTTTTCATCAACATTCAAAACATTTTTATATAATACCATCATCTTTCTCAATATACATTATAGATACATAAATACATTTAAGTAGTACACAGCGGAAGATATAAAATATTTACACATATGAAAACATTTGAGTACATATTTTTCATTACATATATATTTACAATATAAACAAAATCTTTACAAAATATAAAAGAGTTATACATGATTGGCAAATCTCCTCTGATCTTTAAGTTCCCAAAATCAACTCTTCAATGTCTACTCTCACTCGGTCTAGAAGAGCTCTCGGGTTCAACTCTATTACCTGCGCGATTAAACACTATCGCGCTAAGCCAAGGGCTTAGTAAGACAATTCATGCTAATGTTATGCTTTAGTGCAATGCAATGTTTCACATTTGTATTAATAAATCAACATCAATGATACACACACAATTAGTAAAGATCATACTCAACAAACAATATTCCGTGAATAGTTCGTTTCATCATATAAGTAATATTAACATTTCATTACATTAGAACAACATTTATGTTATACATAAAACCTAGACACCTATGGGCCCATCAAGTATTTAATACGATATTCAGAATTCAGAGTTACTGCTTTGGTTCATAAACACCATTATCAAGCCCGTAGGCAACATATACATATATATCTCTATCCATGGATAGTGTAACAGACCCAGTCTCTTGGATCATCAACTCATCTAACTCGAGGAGATCCTCAACCCGGCAAGACTGTTACAAATCTAATATTTCATAATATCAATTATCATAGTGTAACAGACCCAGTCTCTTGGACCTCAATTCAACTCAATTTGAAGAGATCCTCAACCCGGCAAGACTGTTAACTTTCATTTATTAGGCATGCCTCCAAAAAACCAGAACTCTGAAACTGAATATCATATTAAACATACACTTATTTCAAACTCTTTATCAATCTTTCTCATCAATTAGGCAAACATGCCATACATCATTCAATTATATCATCATAGCCAATCACAATGGCTTTATAGCATTTCATATCTCAATTCATATTGTGTATATAGCATTATTAGTATCACATTTCAAAGTACATTATTCATAATACACATCACCATTCACAAGCCTCACAATACACAATACATAACTTTATTCATGTAATATCATATGCATTATCAATTCCATATCATCTCACATTTCATGATTCAACAATGATGTTAGACAAATGATATCTATTTTGATCCTTGACAACTCAAATGGATGATCTATTTAACATGTATTTGAGAATCTTGTTGTAGGATTAGATTGCTTCCAATAAGGTGAACAGAACCTTTCTAGCGGTCGCGCCTCACTTGAATACGACCGCCCCATACAATTACAAGATGAAACCTTATTACAGTAGGTTTCGCGGCCAGAAGCCCGACCTAAGTCGCGACCGCACTTCACAATCAAAAGATGAAGCCTTATTACAGTAGGTTTCGCGGCCAGAAGCCCGACCTAAGTCGCGACCGCACTTGAATAATAGCGACCGCCCCAAATTACGTGTCTCTCATGCATAAACCCTAAATGTAACCAACCCTCTTCCAAATGCATTTTAACATATAATTCCCAACACAAACTCACTCAAATGGATATAACTCATGTCATAACACATATTCATCACAATAACCACTTAAACAACACATTTGAACACAAACCATCTCAAAACCCTAACTCAAACTTTACTCTTGATTTTCCACTATCAATCTTCACTTATTTTTCCATAATCACAACCAAACCAACACCAATTCCAATTTTTAACTTTAAATCAATTCTAACACTTGCAAACACATATCAAATACACCAAATCATTACATCAACAAATCACACTTCACTTTAAACATAACTTCAAAATTTACAAAGGAAAACAAGAGATTTCTTACCTTAGATAAAGAAATTTCACAAATCTCTAACCAAACTCTTTGATTGCCTCTTCAATTGAACTCTAGCATCAAGAACACTTCTCTTCCTCTTTCTCTCCTTCAATCACCGGCACCCATAATGAAAAGAAAACAAAATAGCCACAAGTCAAACACTTTTCCATCTTTTAATCTCCACCAAGAGATTTCTAAAGGTAAATTACCTCAATGCCCTTAACCATATAACTCACCTTTTGTCTCATATAAGCCCATTTAAGTAATTACACACTCAACACAAAAATATCTCTTTTCCTTTTACTCTTCCTTTGACCCATTTATATGTTATATATATCATCATATACACAACATATACCATTCTCTCTAAACCCTATTTTCTTTCCCAATTTCTTTTCTCTTGCAATTAACATATATATACAATCCAATATAACAACAACAACAATAACAACAATAACAATAACATAATCAAAACTTCTAGACCATATATGAGGATATTACAATTCTCCCCCTCTAAAAAGAAAATTTCTTCCTCGAAATTACCTGATATCAACTCTGAAACAACTGAGGATATTGCTCTCACATGGATTGTTCACTTTCCCAAGTTGCTTCTTCTTTTGCATGATTCTTCCATAGAACCTTCACCAATGGCACTCTCTTGTTTCTCAGCTCTTTCACATCATGTGCCAAGATAGCAACTGGTTCCTCTTCAAAAGTCAAATCTGGGCTCACTTCGATAGATTCAATTTGCAACACATGAGATGGATCCGATCTGTACCTCCTCAACATAGAAACATGAAATACATTATGAATACGATCCAACTCAGGTGGCAAAGCAAGTCGATACGCATTTGGCCCAATTCTTTCCAAAACTTCATACGGTCCAATGAAACGAGGACTCAATTCCCTTTCTGACCGAACCTCAAAATCTTCTTCCAAGGAGACACTTTCAGAAATACCTTATCCCCAACATCAAACTCTATGTCTCTCCTTTTCAGATCTGCATAAGACTTATGTCGGTCTGAAGCTGCTTTCAACCTGCCTCGTATCACTTTTACTTTCTCTTCAGTTTCTTGAATCAAATCAGGACCAATCAATTTATTATCTCCAAGCTCATTCCAACAAAGAGGTGTCCTACACCGTCTTCCATACAATGCTTCGAATGGTGCCATACCAATGCTAGATTGGTGACTGTTGTTGTAAGCAAACTCCACAAGAGGTAAAAATCTATCCCAACTTCCAGAGAAATCAATGACACAGCTTCTCAACATATCTTCAATAATCTGTATCACCCTCTCTGACTGTCCATCCGTCTGTGGATGAAAAGCAGTGCTGAAGTGTAATCGAGAACCCAAAGCACTATGCAAACTCTTCCAAAATCTTGAAGTAAATCGGGGATCTTGATCAGACACTAAAGAAGTTGGAACACCATGCAACTTCACAATCTCATGGATATACAGCTCAGCTAATCTCTCCAAAGAGTAATCCATCCGAACCGGAAGGAAATGAGCTGTCTTAGTCAATCTATCCACAATCACCCATATAGCATCATGCTTCTTTTCTGTCAATGGCAACCCAGACACAAAATCCATCGTCACTCTATCCCACTTCCATTCTGGTACTGATAATGGTTGAAGCAATCCAGTTGGAACTTGATGCTCTGCTTTAACCTTCTGACAGGTGAGACATTTCGACACAAAATCTGCAATATCTCTCTTCAAACCAATCCACCAGTAATGCTGTCTCAAATCATGATACATCTTTGTATTACCCGGATGCATAGCAAACACTGACTGATGTGCTTCTTCTAAAATGACTCTTTTCAAATCAGCATCATCGGGTACACACAATCGGTTCTTAAACCAGAGACTCCCATCACCTTTCACAACAAAATCTCTAGTCTTCCCATTCTTGCAATCTGAAATAATCTTCTGAATCTTCATATCAATCAACTGAGCCTCTTTGATCTGATCTAACAAAACTGGTTTCAAAAGCAACTGTGCCAACAATGCACCATCATCACAAGGTACAAAACTGGCATGCAAAGCTCTCAACTCCACAAGCAACGAGAGCGAGTAAACAGTTAAACCAGCTAAAGACTTCCGACTCAAGGCATCAGCAACAACATTTGCTTTACCTGGATTATAATCAATCAAACAGTCGTAGTCTTTAATCAATTCCAACCATCTCCTCTGCCGAAGATTGAGCTCTTTTTGAACACCCAAATATTTCAAACTTTTGTGATCAGTGTAGATAAAACATTTCTCCCCAAACAGATAGTGTCGCCAAATCTTCAATGCCAACACAATGGCTGCTAGCTCCAAATCATGGGTCGGATAGTTAAGCTCATGCGGTTTCAACTGTCGAGATGCATAAGCTATAACTTTACCTTCTTGCATCAGAACACACCCCAAACCACTATGTGAAGCATCACTGTAGATTACATATGGTTTGCCTTCCACAGGTAAAGTAAGAACAGGCGCTTGAGTCAACATTTCTCTCAATTGCTCAAAGCAAGTCTGACACTGATCTGTCCACACAAATCTAACTCCCTTACGAAGCAATCTGGTGAGTGGAGTAGCTATCAAAGAAAACCCTTTCACAAACCGCCGGTAATAACCTGCCAAACTCAGAAAACTTCTAACCTCTGTCACCGACTTGGGTGAACTCCAATTCAATATAGCTTCAACTTTGCTCGGATCAACGCTAATGCCTTCTGCTGAAACAATATGTCCGAGAAAAGCGACTTGATCCAACCAGAACTCACACTTCGACAATTTGGCAAACAACTGCTTCTCTCTCAAAATCTGCAACACAATCCGCAGATGCATATCATGTTCCTCTTCATTCCGCGAATACACCAGAATGTCATCGATGAAGACCACTACAAATTGATCCAGATAGGGCCTGAACACCCTATTCATCAAATCCATAAAAGCTGCAAGTGCATTCGTCAAGCCAAAAGGCATAACTAGAAACTCATAATGTCCATACCTGGTCTGAAAGGCGGTCTTGGAAATGTCTTCAGCTTTAACTCTCAATTGATGGTACCCAGATCTCAAATCAATTTTAGAAAACACAGTTGCACCCTTCAATTGATCAAAGAGATCATCGATTCTAGGCAAAGGATATTTATTTTTAATAGTCACCTTGTTCAATTGCCTATAATCGATGCACAACCTCATAGTACCATCTTTCTTCTTCACAAATAGCACAGGAGCTCCCCAAGGAGAAACACTGGGGCGAATAAATCCTTTATCCAACAACTCCTGCAATTGCACTTTCAATTCCCTCAATTCTGCTGGTGCCATTCTATAAGGAGTAATAGAGATAGGAGTGGTACCAGGCAACAATTCAATACCGAACTCCACCTCTCTCTCAGGAGGTAACCCTGGCAACTCCTCTGGAAATACATCTGGGAACTCTGCAACTGTGGCAATACTATCAATGGGAGAACCCTTCACTCTAGTATCTATCACATGAGCAAGATAAGCTTCACACCCCTTTCTAATCAACCTCCTGGCTACAACAGCTGAAACAAATAAGGAGGCTAGCTGTTCCTGCTCATTAGATACTATCACCTCTCTACCATCAGCAGTTCTCAAAGAAACAATTTTCCTTTTACAGTCTACCACAGCTCCATGTCTAGATAGCCAATCCATACCTAGGATCACATCATATTCCTTAAATGGCATCTCAATCAAATCTCCAAGGAACTCCTCACCTTGCACCCTCACTGCACTATCTCGGTGCACCTTACTCACAACCACACTATGCCCTAACGGATTTGTCTCCAACACATCAAATCCTAGGGACTCAGCATGCATATCAGACACAGGCAAAATAGATGCACTAATATAAGAATGTGTGGAACCCGGATGAATCAAAGCAAGTACTGAAGTATCAAATAAAGAAAAAGTACCAGCTATGACTGCCGAAGCATCTGGCTGCCTCTGCATAACATACATCCTCTGGGAAGACCCAACCTCCTCTGGTCTACTCTCTCTGGATGTAGCACCTCCTCTAACACTGAACCCAGATCTGCCTCCCCGGCTGCTACCTCTGCCTGCTCGACCTCCCCTCACACTAGGTCGAGAAGCTGCAGTATCAACTGACATTCGCTCCTGCCTCTCTGGACAATCTCTAATAAAATGCTCAGGAGATCCACATCTGAAGCACACAGCTGACCCACTATACCTCCAACAAGCACCCCTATGTGATCCACCACACTGAGCACACACAGGTAGAGCGGATCTCTGAGTTACTGGGGTCGGAGCACTCGCCGCTGAAGCTGCAGGTCTAAATCTCTGCCTCTGTAACTGTACTGACCTACCAGCTGACCTCTAACTCCTACTAACTCTAGGAACAAAGCTTCCTTTACCTCTCTTAACAGAAGAAGACCCTGCCTCAAACTGGGGCCTCCTAACCCTAACCTCTTCCTCTGAAGCAGCTGCAATAACTTGAGCTCGCTCCACACTCCGAGCTGCTGCCACTAGCTGGGAGAAATCATGATATCTAGATCCAGCCACTAGACACATGATAGAGGGCCTTAATCCCTCCTCAAATCTCCTGCATCTATCTATCTCATCTGCTATAATGCCCCCAGCATACTGGCTCAATCGAATAAACTCAACCTCATACTCAGTTACAGTCTTGCTATCTTGCTTCAAGCTTAAGAACTCCATCTTCTTCATGTCTTTGTACTCCCTAGGAGTATACTTCAATTCAAACTCTCTCAGAAAATCCGCATATGACAAGATCGGTGGATCATCCAAAGAATGGGGCACTGTCCTCCACCAGTCGTATGCATCCTTCTGTAGCAAAGATCTTGCATAATCAAACTTTTCCTCCGATGTGGCTTGCAACTGAATAAAGATCCTCTGTACTTTCTCAAGCCATTGTTCTGCTACAGCTGGATCAGTAGTACCAAGGAAATCCTCCGCTACATACTTCCTTAGTTTATCATAGTGCCTCACTGGTACCACAGGCTGAGGGGGTGGTGGCACTGGTTGCAATGGTGCTTGCCTCATAACTTCCATCATATGTCTAAACCAGGCTGGTGGAACCTCCTCTCCAGCTGGTCTACCCGACACCGAAGCAGGTGCCTCCTCAACACTATCAACTCTAGCTCCCTCAGCAGGAGCAATACTCTCGGCACTACCCTCAATCGACTGACGTGAGTGAGAATCCATCACAACCTAACACTGCAAACACAGTAGAATACTTCTTATTAAAGATCAGAGGTTGCCAATCCCAAAAATATATGTTATTCAAAAACCACTTTTTAAAATCAAAATAGTCTTTTTCTTACATTTTACCTAGGTTGAGAATCTCAAACCTAGGCTCTGATACCAAAACAATTGTAACACCCCCACATTCAGTACACACACACTACAACACCACAATGTAGCATATGTGCACCGAATATAGGAGTGCTACGGCTTTTCATCAACATTCAAAACATTTTTATATAATACCATCATCTTTCTCAATATACATTATAGATACATAAATACATTTAAGTAGTACACAGCGGAAGATATAAAATATTTACACATATGAAAACATTTGAGTACATATTTTTCATTACATATATATTTACAATATAAACAAAATCTTTACAAAATATAAAAGAGTTATACATGATTGGCAAATCTCCTCTGATCTTTAAGTTCCCAAAATCAACTCTTCAATGTCTACTCTCACTCGGTCTAGAAGAGCTCTCGGGTTCAACTCTATTACCTGCGCGATTAAACACTATCGCGCTAAGCCAAGGGCTTAGTAAGACAATTCATGCTAATGTTATGCTTTAGTGCAATGCAATGTTTCACATTTGTATTAATAAATCAACATCAATGATACACACACAATTAGTAAAGATCATACTCAACAAACAATATTCCGTGAATAGTCCGTTTCATCATATAAGTAATATTAACATTTCATTACATTAGAACAACATTTATGTTATACATAAAACCTAGACACCTATGGGCCCATCAAGTATTTAATACGATATTCAGAATTCAGAGTTACTGCTTTGGTTCATAAACACCATTATCAAGCCCGTAGGCAACATATACATATATATCTCTATCCATGGATAGTGTAACAGACCCAGTCTCTTGGATCATCAACTCATCTAACTCGAGGAGATCCTCAACCCGGCAAGACTGTTACAAATCTAATATTTCATAATATCAATTATCATAGTGTAACAGACCCAGTCTCTTGGACCTCAATTCAACTCAATTTGAAGAGATCCTCAACCCGGCAAGACTGTTAACTTTCATTTATTAGGCATGCCTCCAAAAAACCAGAACTCTGAAACTGAATATCATATTAAACATACACTTATTTCAAACTCTTTATCAATCTTTCTCATCAATTAGGCAAACATGCCATACATCATTCAATTATATCATCATAGCCAATCACAATGGCTTTATAGCATTTCATATCTCAATTCATATTGTGTATATAGCATTATTAGTATCACATTTCAAAGTACATTATTCATAATACACATCACCATTCACAAGCCTCACAATACACAATACATAACTTTATTCATGTAATATCATATGCATTATCAATTCCATATCATCTCACATTTCATGATTCAACAATGATGTTAGACAAATGATATCTATTTTGATCCTTGACAACTCAAATGGATGATCTATTTAACATGTATTTGAGAATCTTGTTGTAGGATTAGATTGCTTCCAATAAGGTGAACAGAACCTTTCTAGCGGTCGCGCCTCACTTGAATACGACCGCCCCATACAATTACAAGATGAAACCTTATTACAGTAGGTTTCGCGGCCAGAAGCCCGACCTAAGTCGCGACCGCACTTCACAATCAAAAGATGAAGCCTTATTACAGTAGGTTTCGCGGCCAGAAGCCCGACCTAAGTCGCGACCGCACTTGAATAATAGCGACCGCCCCAAATTACGTGTCTCTCATGCATAAACCCTAAATGTAACCAACCCTCTTCCAAATGCATTTTAACATATAATTCCCAACACAAACTCACTCAAATGGATATAACTCATGTCATAACACATATTCATCACAATAACCACTTAAACAACACATTTGAACACAAACCATCTCAAAACCCTAACTCAAACTTTACTCTTGATTTTCCACTATCAATCTTCACTTATTTTTCCATAATCACAACCAAACCAACACCAATTCCAATTTTTAACTTTAAATCAATTCTAACACTTGCAAACACATATCAAATACACCAAATCATTACATCAACAAATCACACTTCACTTTAAACATAACTTCAAAATTTACAAAGGAAAACAAGAGATTTCTTACCTTAGATAAAGAAATTTCACAAATCTCTAACCAAACTCTTTGATTGCCTCTTCAATTGAACTCTAGCATCAAGAACACTTCTCTTCCTCTTTCTCTCCTTCAATCACCGGCACCCATAATGAAAAGAAAACAAAATAGCCACAAGTCAAACACTTTTCCATCTTTTAATCTCCACCAAGAGATTTCTAAAGGTAAATTACCTCAATGCCCTTAACCATATAACTCACCTTTTGTCTCATATAAGCCCATTTAAGTAATTACACACTCAACACAAAAATATCTCTTTTCCTTTGACTCTTCCTTTGACCCATTTATATGTTATATATATCATCATATACACAACATATACCATTCTCTCTAAACCCTATTTTCTTTCCCAATTTCTTTTCTCTTGCAATTAAAATATATATACAATCCAATATAACAACAACAACAATAACAACAATAACAATAACATAATCAAAACTTCTAGACCATATATGAGGATATTACAAGTCTGATATGCCCACAATGCATCATGCAATCTACTCGCCCAATCCTTCCTTGATAAGTTGACTGTTTTCTCCAAAATTCCTTTTATTTGCTTGTTGGATGTTTCAACTTGTCCAGAAGTCTGTGGATGGTATAGGGTCGCCACCTTGTGTTTCACACCATATTTGTGCATTAATTTCTCAAAAAGTTTGTTGCAGAAATGGCTTCCCCCATCACTGACTATCACTCTTGGCATGCCAAATCTGCTAAGAATATTTTTCTTCATAAATTTAACAACCACATTAGCATCATTAGTACGGGTGGGGATTGCCTCCACCCATTTTGAAACATAATCAACAGCAACTAAAATATATTCATAACCAAAAGACTTGGGAAAAGGACCCATAAAGTCTATTTACCACACATCAAATAGTTCAACAACAATATACGATTGAAGGGGCATTTCATTCCTCCTTCCAATGTTACCCACTCTTTGACAGCGGTCACAATGCTTACAATATTCTTGAGCATCTTTAAATAGAGTAGGCCAGTAAAAACCACTTTGAAACACCTTTTCTGCAGTCTTTCTTCCTCCAAAATGACCACCACAGTGAAGGTCATGACAAAATTGAAGAACACTCAGTTGTTCTTCCTCAGATACACACCTGCGAACTATCTCATCTTTGCATATTCGGAATAGGTAAGGTTCATCCCAAAAATAGAATTTACTTACATGCAAAAACCTTTTCTTTTCCTGAAATGACATGTTAGAATGCAAAATAGCACAAGCAAGATAGTTAGCAATATCTGCAAACCAAGGAGCATTAATTACCACAAACAGCTGCTCATTAGGAAATGCTTCTAAATTTTTATGAATGCTATCAGATGCAAGATTTTCATCAAAGAAGGGTAATCTAGATAAATGATCAGCTACAACATTTTCACTCCCCTTAGTATCTTTGATTTGGAAATCAAATTCTTGCAATAATAACAGCCATCTAATTAAGCGCAGTTTAGCATGTTGTTTTGTCAAAAGATATTTTAGAGCTGCATGATCAGAATGCACAATAATTTTCGACCCAATTAAATATGCTCTAAACTTATCTAAGGCAAAAACAATAGCTAACATTTCCTTTTCAGTTGTTGTGTAATTCATTTGCGCACTATTCAGGGTCAAGCTAGCATAATATATCACTCTCAAAAAATTCTCAACCTTTTGCCCAAGAACCGCTCCTACTGCATGATTAGAGGCATCGCACATAATTTCAAAAGGTAAAGACCAAATAAGAGCTACTATTACCGGTGCACTAGTCAGTTTTTTCTTAAGGGAATTAAAGGCTTGCATGCATTGTGCAGTAAACTCAAATGGAACATCTTTCCCCAGCAAATGACACAATGGTTTGCTTATTTTAGAAAAATCCTTAATAAACCTCTGGTAAAAACCTGCATGCCCTAGAAAACTTCTTATTCCCTTAACAGAGGTAGGTGGGGGTAACTTAGCAATCAACCCTACCTTAGCCTTATCCACCTCAATCCCTTTACTCGCACAACATGACCTAATACAATGCCCTGAGTAACCATGACATGACTCTTTTCCCCAACTCAAAGTAAGGTTACATTCAATGCATCTCTCAAGCACAAGAACAAGTTTATTGAGGCAATTATCAAAAGAATCACCAAAAATAGAAAATTCATCCATAAATACCTCAATAAAATCATCTATCATGTATGTGAAGACAGACATCATGCATCTCTGAAAAGTTGCAGGCGCATTGCACAAGCCAAATGGCATACGCCGAAATGCATAAGTCCCAAAAGGGCAAGTAAAAGTAGTCATGGATTGATCCTCTGGTGATATCGGCACCTGATAATAACCTGAAAGTCCATCCAAAAAGCAATAATGTGAGTGTCCAGAAAGTTTATCCAACATCTGATCAATAAAAGGAAGAGGGAAATGGTCTTTCTTTGTGGCATTGTTCAACTTCCAATAATCAATACACATTCTCCACCCAGTAGTAGTCCTAGTAGGAACCAATTCATTTTTTTCATTTTTCACCACAGTGATTCCTGAATTCTTAGGCACTACATGTACTGGGCTCACCCACTCACTATTAGCTATTGGATATATCACTCCTTCATCAAGCAATTTGAGCACTTCCTTCTTAACCACTTCACTCATGTTTGGGTTAAGGCGCCTTTGGGTCTCCCTCACTGGTTTAGCTCCCTCTTCTAAGGTGATTCTATGCATGCACATTGAAGGGCTAATACCTTTGATGTCACTCAATCCCCATCCTATTGCTCTTTTCAATCTTTTTAGCTCACTCACCAACCTCATCTCCACCCTTTCACTAAGTTCGCTAGATATTATCACAGGTAAGGTGTTGTGATCTCCTAAAAACACGTATTTCAGATTTTTAGGTAACTCTTTTAGCTCTAATTCAAGTGAAGGATTCTTCTCTTCCTTTTGGATGGAGGGAAGTTCAAATACTGGGTCCTCCTTAAGTTCCTCTATTTCAGCACTCTCTAATGTCTCAAGGCAACTGGCTATTTCTGAATCAAAAATATCCAAACCACGATCTAAGGTTAGTGCCAGCTCCAATTTATCCGAGGAACCTGTCTACAAGAAAACATCTGAAACAACTGCGTCAATACAATCAATTAAAGAGCAATCCTCATATAATGCAGTTGTAGGAATGGGAGAAGTGTTAAAAATAGAAAATTCAACCGTTTGTCCCAAGACAGTCATTGACAATTCACCATTTTTAACATCTATCAAGGTGTTGGTAGTAGCCATAAAAGGCCTACCCAATAGAATAGTGTGTGGGGATGGTGTAGAGTTACTTCCTTCCATGTCAAGAACTATAAAATCCACAGGTACTATCAACCCACCAACTTTAACTAACACATCTTCTATAACCCCTTTCGGGAATCTAAGAGATCTGTCAGCTAATTGCAACACCATTTTGGTAGGTTTAAGTTCCCCAAGTTCTAATCCAAGATACATAGAATAAGGCATCAAATTTACACTGGCTCCTAAATCACACATGCCATCAATCCCCTTTCCATTACCCATAGTGATTTGAATTATGAAACTACCAGGATCCTTTAGCTTAAGAGGTAGTTTATGCTGCAAAACAGCACTAGCTACCTCTGACACTATCACCTTTTCATTTGGCTCATACCTCTTTTTCTTAGTGTTCACTTCCTTGAAGAATTTGGCATAAGCTGACATGTTCTTTATTGCTTCAAGTTAAGGTAAGTTAATACTTACCTTAGACAGCATGTTGAAGATGTCTGAAAATTGCTTATCTTGTTTATCATTCTTCAACCTGCTAGGGAATGGTATAGGTGGCCGGTAAGAATTACTTGCCTTGTGTAAATCTGCTGAAGGGGATTTCTCCATTGATCTTTTTCCAGCACCTTTGTTCTCTGGTTCTCCTTGCTTTTTGTTCTCTTGATCACCTGCATTCACAGAATTATTTTCAACATTATTGTTTATTACCTTGCCACTTCTAAGCACAGTCACTGATTGTGCCTGCTCAGGTTGACTTGGAAATTTCCCTTTTTGTTGAATATGCATCTGTTGTGCAAGTTGTCCCACTTGAGTCTCCACTTTCTTAAAAGATGCTTCTAAAGAATCCAGCCTCTTGTTATTCATCTCTTGATTCTTAGCACTGACTTCAAACTATCCTCCAAACTCTCTCTCTTAGGCTGCCCTTGATTTGAAGATTGTCCCTGCGGTTGGTTTTGTCTCTGGAGCAAATGGAAAGGTTGTTGAGAATTATTTGTTGCCCTGGAAAAATTTGGATGATTCCGCCAACCAGGATTGTAAGTATTTGAGTAATGATCATTTTGGGCCCTTGGTTAATATCCCTCCATAGCATTGACTTGCTCAGCTTCATTTCCATAAGACTCATATGCGGAGGGGCATATATTTGCTCCATGCCCAAAAGTTCCACAAATTCCACACACTTCTTGAGTGGATGAAGAAATATTGTTCTTCATGTTCAGCATCTGCACTTGTCTTGTCAATTCAGTTATCTGATTGACCATCTCACTATTGGCTTCCAATTGATTCACCCCTTTACTTCTTCCTCTTACACTTTTCTTTTGAGAATTAGCTCCCAACATTTCAAAGATTTTATAAGTTTCATCTACTGTCTTTTCTCCCATAGCTCCCCCAACTGCGTTATCAACTGTATTCTGAAATTGCTGGGTTAGACCATCGTAGAAAAACTGATTCAGAAGTTGAAGTGGGTAGTGATGGTGTGGATACTGGATAAATAAAATCTTAAACCTGTCCCAAGCCTCATGAAATGGCTCTCCTTCAAATTGAGAGAATGTAGCTATTTTCCCTCTCAATTCAGCTGTCTTCTGATGTGAGTAAAATTTGCCCATAAACTTGTTATAGACTTGCTCCTAAGTTGTCAAAGAATTTTCGGGCAACATCATAAGCCAGCTTTTTGCCCTATCCTTCAATGTATACGGAAAGCATCTCATCCTCAACTGGTCCTCTGTTAGTCCTCCCAATGGAAAAGTGTTGAGGGTGGAATAGAAATCCCGAATAAAGTTCAAAGGATCTTCATTTGGAACTCCATAGAATGATGGCAGCATGTTGTAATGGATGTTCTTCAACTCATAATTTCTTGCTGCATCTGTCAATCTTATACGAGATGTGGAAGTTCCAATGACGGGTCTGGCAAAATCCCTCATAGTTCTTTGCCTTTCTTCTCCCATATTGGTAGATTGTGCAGTATCCGACTCAAAATCAAAAGTGTCCTCCTCTGTATCAAATCCGGTATACAGTTCAAACTCTTCTCTGCTCCTTTTCACTCTCTAAATTTCTGGAATAACTAGGTATAGCTCTCCTCCGAGTGATCTCCTGCCTTGCATAAATAAAATTTCTGGAAAAAGGAATTGTTAAAAGCAAAAGATAAATAAAATCAACTATAAATAATGAAAAATAATCTAAAATATTTATGCCTAATAAACAATTACGCCAATTAGCTTCTCCGGCAACGGCGCCAAAAACTTGTTGCGCTCTAATTAACACTACTAGAACTACACTCGCAAGTATATGAGGCAGCTGTAGTATCTTGGTGAACACCTCAAGGTCGTCTCACAAGGAAGCTAGATAAGCTAATTGATTATCAGATTGCAAATAACAAATTATAATAAATTTAAATTGCTAACAACTAATGAAGACAGGTCGAATGGAATTTAAAACAATAAAAGTAAACTGAGCTAATATATTGATACACTTAATAGAAAGGTCTAGGGTTTGCACTTCTCTACTAACTTATATGTATGAAAGGTTATTCCTCTCAACCAATTTAATTTCAAAGATTAGATCTCAAGCAACTTAATTAATCGATTCAAGGAAATAAGCTCTCGCATTCAATCCTCTTTCAAATAATCTTGTTACAATTGAAATGAACTTTTTCTTAGGTTTATATTTCTAATTCACCTAAGTCCCTAATTTAATTGTTCCAGTATTAGACTTCATCTCTCAATCCTTCATCTAATACCTCAAACACATAATTGGTGGCCAAACAATTATATATTAACAAGTAATCCATTCAATCAAGGCTAAAGAAATAATTCAGTTAAGAGCAATAACCAATTCATACAATCATAGTAGATCCATACAAACCCTAGACTAGATCACATTAGTTCATAATGATGCTATCAAATAGATTCATCTCATTAAAATTCAAAGAAATCAATTTAGACATAATTGAATTCATGAATACAATTCCAATGAAACTTAAGAGATAAAGTTTGAGAACAAAACCAAATTACAACTTTCTTTGCTTCTGAAGAATCTCTTGTTCAGATCTTTGCTAGAAGAATGTTGCAGTGGCTAAAACAAATTTAATCTAGACTGTTTGCATCAAAGTGTAATCAAAATTCTCCAAGAAAACAAAATGGAAACCCTAAAGTTAATGTTTGACGGCTGATAAAAAAATCTCTTTCTTTCAAATAAAACCCTAATCCTCTTATTTATACGAAACCTCGCTCAAAAGCCGCGTTTTCTTTCTTCCTTCAGTACATGGAGTGACACGGCCAAGCTGGTGGTCGTGTCATGTGGCTTGGCCATGTCACTGAATGTGTCCGCTTGTGCTTCATATATGCTTCTTTGGAATGGAGTGTGACACGACCAAGCTCCTGGCCGTGTCATGTGACACGGCCAGTGGCTTGGCCGTGTCAAGTGGGTGTGTCACCTACTGATCTCTTCATTCTTTGCTCTTCTTTCTTTGATCTTCTTCCTTGGCTATGTGTGGGACATGGCCAAGCTCCTGGCCATGTCATGTGACACGGCCTGTGGCTTGGCCGTGTCGCCTGTGTGTGTCACTTACTGCCAAATTTTTCCTTCCTCTCTTGGTTCCTTGGTTTTTCCCTTAAGGTGAGATATGCTTCATGCTATTCTTTCTTCCAATGAAATGCCTTGCATATTAACCTAAAGCAAACACTTATATAAACTTTAAACAAGAATCAAATAAACATTAACCAACAACACATAAACACCACACTAAAAACTAGGACAAAAATGACATAAACACTGAAATAAATTAAAACTACCAAAATTGATGAAAACACTAAATAAACAGATTAAAACTACCAAAATACCTAAAGAAAACAATAATCATCATAATAATTAAGATACAATTCTATGACAAAAACTAATAAAACATTTATCCAAGAAGCAATTTTTGGTGTAACTTACAAAAGAAGGTTTGAATTCTTAATTTTTTTTTATTTTGTCACAGTGCTAGATCATATAATTGTTTCTTTAAAATTAAAAACCTCATAACCTCAATTCATCTTTTCTGAAGTATGAAAATCTTAAATCGTGGCTTTATTTTCCAAAAGTTTAAAGCTATTAGTTTTATTTCTTCAAAACCCCAAAACTAAGATTTACTTTCCAAATTATCAAAACTTGAATTTGTGTTCTGTTTCCTTCCAAAAGTCTTAAAAATATCTTTTTTGCTCTTACAAACTTTAAATTGTTTTCTTTAAATTCATAAAACTTCATGAAATTGTCAATTGTCTTTCCAAATCCTAAAAATAACTCATTATCCTAAACCCTAATTCAAATGTCTTAAAACCCTAATTCAATTCCAAAACTTAAAACAGTAAACCCTAACCCCTTTAAAACCTTAAACCCTAATTTTTTCTAAACCCTAATCCTTTAAAACTTTAAAAACCATAAAAACACAAATATTTTAATTTCACACAGTAAGCTTCAAACCATAAATCAAAAGTATTTTAAAGTGTCCAAATCCTAATTTCATGATTTTACATCATAAACCCTAGTTTGGTTAATCAAAGATTTTTACCAACCTTTTAAAACATAAAATCTTTAATCCATTTTAATTCCCTTAAAATCACAGTAGCCTAAATTCCACAAATTCCAAAACCCTAAACACATGAAATAAAGAACCCTAAATGGAAACAGTAGCTATAATTTAGATTTTTATTTGTTTTATTCAATTTTATATTTGATTATGCTTTGATTTATTTTATATGCTTTAATTTATTTAAGTTCAATGCTTGGTTTATTTAATTTATCATGGATGGATGTTTACTTTCTATTGATGTTTAATACCTTTGATGAATGATTTATTTATGATGAATGGTTATTTACTTTTATCAATTTATTTAGATTTCCAAATGTTGTAAGAGGTATGTTTCCACTTGGTGGGTACCTCATTAGTTAAATATCATGTAATTTAAATTGCTTTTCTATTTTAGAACCAATGTAAAGGACATGTTTCCACCTTTCGGTGGGTATCCTATTTAGGCATGGATAAAAGGGCATGTTTCCATCTTTGGATGGGTGTCCGTTTATTTGTTTTGCTTGGACATTGTTTTAATTTTTTAATATATCAATGCTTTATTTTAATTATTGTGTATAGTATGGATAATGTTGTTATATTTAAAAATTTTATAATATTAAGACCTGTAAAGGAGGCCGGTTCCAATGGGCGTTGTGGGGGTGCTGGCCCATTTCTCACCTTCCCCACACGTACTCAACTTTCCGAACCCATTAGGGGGTTGGGGATTCCTTAGGAATCGAGTCATCCACCCCTTTCTTTTTTCCTCGCCCGTCCGGGTGGCGACTCCATTTTCTCCGGACTTAGGTCCGTGTTCTCTAATGTCCCGAACCTAAACAGTGCCGAAGTCGCAAGAACCATTCCACCAGGAGTGGGAGCAAAAATCCCCGCTCACAATAACAATTTACATGTTATAGCACAATGTTCATGAATGTTCAATGTATCAAGTAGCTTAACACATTTTTCTATCCAAAATGTGTTAAGCCCAATTTAATGCCAACATATATAAATTATCAAAAGTTTGTACTTACCTTAGGAAGCACTCCAAAACAAACTTCAAAACTCCCTCCAACCTTCTCTTCCAAGTTGACCTTCAATACTAGGGTTGGGCAAACTACTTCTCTCAATGCCTATACCAAATGTGATCATAAATTATCATTTAATATCACATTCTAAGGCATTCTCAACATCAAACTATAATTAAACATCACTCTAAACAAAATTCCAAAATTAAGCTATATCCCACTTTAACTTATAAAAACCACATCAAGCCATTTAAATTAGTGTTTTAAGTTTATTAATATCATTAAAATATATTTTAATATGTTTAAATCAATTACATTACATAAACACATACTTATTTTCAAAACCTTAAAATGGCATAACCTTCCCCATTGAAGGTTCTCCATTCCAATTCGTTCCAATTATCAATCTAATCTTATTTCCATCACTTATATCCTTAAAGAACATGATTAAAACAATAAAACCAAACAATTCACCATACTTTGAAAAATCTCTTTTCCAAAGCCCTAAATCAACACTACCATTTCCAAACTCTATCCAAACTTAACCAAATCCATAATTTGACTTTAAAATCATTATTTATGCATCAAAACAACACATTTGGAATAAAATTGCACAATTAAAACTCATGATTTCACAAACCTAAAAGTTCCATAAGCCTAAATTCTCTCTCTTCACTAAACTAAACTTAAATTCAACCATTTCTTCAATCCAACCTTAAATTCATTAATAACTACTCAAAAAAACTTCATACATACCCAATTAAGCAATTAAATCATGCTAATACAAAATCCTAAAATCCACATATCATATTTTTCCATAGAATTCCAAAGAACTTGCAAAATTGGTAAATAAACTTACCAATTTTTGAAGAATTTCCAAAAACTCCACTTGAATCATTGAAATTCTTTCAATCCTTGGTGTATGAAGAAGAAGAAAACTCCCTTGGTTGGCTATGGATGTTCAACCTCTCTTGAAGAAGAAGAACAAGAAGAAGATTTTTAAATTTTTAAATTTCTCTTTCTTTCCACTTTAAAATATGACCATATATATATTATTTTATTTTTAATAATTAATTATTTATTTATTTATTTAAAAATCACAAATTACCTCTTTCATCCAAAAATAATTTATTTTTAATTTATTTAAATAATTTTAATTTTTCAAAGTATATTTACAAAAAGGCCACTTGACCTTTGACTTTTCTATTTAAAAGTTGATGTTTTGTATATGTTATATATATTTTAGGTATATTTCACATATACATTCTACTTTTTCACTTAAAATCCTTTCATTTTTATTTAAATCATTTATTTAATTTATCTAATTTAATTTTAATTTATTTAATTTAATTTCCAAAAATTAGGGATGTTACAAAGAAAGAGACTCGCCATTCGTGTGTAGAAGTTATAAGGTTGGAAGGAACATCCTAATTATCTTTGATTATTTGATTACTTATGCATACATGCATATACGAATTGTATTACATATCATTGATCCTTTCTGGTTCACAGATCTAGAGTACAGCAATTCGAGAGCGTATGACAACCCAACTTACGCAAATGATGTAGACTCCAGTAGCAACTCAATTAGCTTCTCACCAAAAGCAATGGAGCCTGAACTGATTTAAAGGATGGTGGGTGACGCTATCAATGCCAAGATGGAAGAATTGAAGGAGGCCCTGGCTAAGTCTATGAAGAGCCAATTGGCTACTCTTTTAGGGAACACTACTGAGGCATATGCCAGTACTAAGAAGTGAAGGCAAGGGAAAGGCTAAGATTGGCGAAGTAGCCTTCGATGTTGACAAGGTAGTAGTTGTTGATGATGACTAGGCTCAATGCTTCCAAGATCTTCAAGATAAGAAGAAAGAATCGAAGGTTGTGGAAAGACCAGCAGTAGAAAAGACTGAAACTTTCATATGTTGAGAAATTGATTGTTGATTTAGAGAAGAAATTTGGAAAGAAGCTGAAAGCTTATGAGACGTCAAAAATAGATAAGCTATTCGAACAAGATGAGGAGGTCCCTTATACGTTTAAGATTCCTTCATTCGATAGGTACAATTGTATAGAAAATCCTCACTTTTATGTTAAGCAATACGTCACTGTCATACAGTATGCCAGAGCTACTAAGACTTAAGCTCTAAGGTATTTCATGCTCTCATTGGATCCTATTGTACAGAATTGGTTCAATACCTTAGAAGAAAGTACATAAAAAGATTGGGATATACTGTATAAGGCCTTCATCAAGCAGTATGGGTACAATGCTGAATTGGAAGTGACTTTGATGGAGGTGGAGACTATCAGGCAAAAACAAAATGAAAGTTTTGTCGATTATCTGAAGAGATGGAGAAATAAGGCCGTACTTCTCAGAAAAAGGCCAGATGAGTCCGACTAGATTAGGATGATTATGACAGGGGTGCTATTGAATCTCCGTGAATGAATGTCTCACACTCTTATCAGAGATTTCAAAGATCTTCTTCAAGATGACTTACAAATAGAAGAGTGGAAAAGAGAGAAGAATCATTTTTCTGTAAAATGAATTATTAGTCTGGCAATCAAAGTACATATAAGGAAGTCGATGTTAACACAACTGGTCAAGGAGGAAGGAGGCAGTTTTTAGAATTGGAGAAGCCACTATCTTGGATTTTCAACAAGTTACAAAAAAGGGATTGTTACAACCATTGGTTCCTCAACCCTTGTCGAATCCATTACCTCCAAACTATGATATCGGAGCTTTTTGTCAATTACATCAGACACAAGGATATGAGATAGATAGATGCACTCGATTAAAGTATGAGATCCATGATCTGATAGATAGTGGTAAGCTGCCCGAGTCCAAAAAATACAACACCAAGAATAACCCATTGTCTAAATTTGGAGGGGTGCCACCGCTAGCAACTTTTATGATAGAGGATTAAAAGAAAGTTCTATCTTATCAACTTTTCAAGACGCAAATGAAGGAATTGCAGATGAGAAGGTGATGACCATTGCCCTTGATAAGTCCAAATAAATGAAGCATCTTCAACTTCAATTCAATAAAACTTCCATTGGCTTATTTAATTTTTGTTTCATTTTATTTCTTTGGTGTTTTTTATAACAATTATATTTTTTAAATTAAGATTGTTTGAATAAATTACTTTTATTAAATTTATTTTGGTCTTTATTCATTTTTGTGCTCAACCAATAATGAATCTAGCTTGATGTTTAGAAATTAGGGTATCTATGCATCATGATTTGAATGACTTTACTAGGTAAGGGAATTGTTCTATAGCATTGAGCTGTGTATGCTTACTTAG
Organism: Garcia nutans; assembly: GCA_947685225.1. Lineage (NCBI taxonomy): Eukaryota > Viridiplantae > Streptophyta > Magnoliopsida > Malpighiales > Euphorbiaceae > Garcia > Garcia nutans. Next base: position 37,709,107 of record CANTUV010000013.1, read on the forward strand.
AGAGGGCTCACGTATAATTACCTTTGTCTAGGTCCTAGTCAATCTTAGAACATGCTTTAACAAACTTTCGAGGCAAAATTGAACTCTGTTATTCAAGGGAGATATGATTTAGGCATTGCTTGGTTATCTAATAACTATTATCCACCCTATTAAATATCAATCTCTAGTTGTCCCTTTGAGCCTTTATGAGATTTTTAGCTTACTTTTCATTAGCTTACAAACCCAATGACCTACCCTGAGCTGTTGTTACACTTTTGACCAGTCTTAGGATCACCAAGAAATAAAGGGAAAGAAGATCAAAGAAAGGAATGCATAGTCAAGACCATAAGGATAGTTGAAGTTCTCAAGACCATAAGGGTAGTTGAAGTTCACATGATACTAGACCTAATATCTCCAATTTAAATAAAATCAGAGAATTAGGGGAAAGACCATCTTTTGTTTTATCCAACGTAACTCCAAGTTAGCAATATTAAAAGTCTTAAACTTGATATTCCAAAAGGGATAAGGATAGAATGAAAGAGGAAGAAAAAGGGTACTGATTGGATCCATATTTTTGCCAAGAAGATGGAAAGACATTCATGCTTTGTATTTTCATGAAGTCAGAAGGAAATGATGCCCAAAGGTGAAAATGGAACCTCTAACCGTATATAGTTCCAACAAGAAGTTTATATTGTGAAGGTTTGTCCATAATATTACATCAGCTCCAATCTCAAAATGGCCTTTGCCTAAACCATGTCCCATATAGACCTCATTTCAAGCCTATTAAAGACATGTTGATCTCTCTTGGTAGGTAGAGTCTATTAGTGGAGATAGTTCGAATAAGCATGCATATGAGATAGACAATATTTAAACTCGATGAGACCTTTGACCAAGTAATATGTATGTGCCTATCTGAAGTGCAGTAGTTCTTGCTCAAATGGAAATAATTCCCAAGTTTAGTACAGTAACTAGGGTTATGATGTAATGGATGTGTTAATTTGGAAAAGTCGAGTCTTGAGATAAATTAACACTGATTTGGAAAATCCAACATTTGATTTCAAAATTAAAAATTCAAGATTTAAAAAATATTTATTTTCTTGTCACATAAACCTTTAAGTTAAGGGAAGTATGTAGAATCGTCAAACCTTGAAGGGCACATTGGGCATAATAAATGATTATTTACAAGGTTATGAAGAAGCGAACAACTGACGTGCTGAATTATAGCTTGAAATGGATGTATCTCTAACTATACTGCTGGGGCCCCCATTACTCATGATTTCATCTTGGAAAATAAAAGCCATAAATGTGAAGCATTCTATCATTCCAATGCAAGAACTGAACAAGCATCTAGAAGATTCCAATGAGAACACTTTAGCTGATCACCTCGGTCTATGAGTCAATGGAACCACTGTAAGTATCATCATACATATCATGCATACATAAGCATATCACACTGCATTTTTTTCTTGTGTTCTTATTCTTTGTTAAGGTAAACAATAGATACTCTATGAAGCAGATATGGAATCAAGGGGCATGAAAGGCCCATTATTTGAGAAAGATCTAGTCACTTTACAAAAATGAAGATGCATGCTTATGCAAGAAACTAGACAATACACAAACATCAATCAAAGACTGCATGGGAAAAAATAATTGGTTTGAGCCTACAAAGGGGGTAAAACTTCCTTTTTTGTATTTTTGATTTTATGCATGTACAAAATATTTTCAGACTCATTTTTAATATTTTTCCATGCAGGGGGCAAAAAGAGGATATAAGGACTAACTAAAAAATAGCTAATTTTTTTGCAAAAGTGCAAAGTAAAGAATCCATTTAAGAATGGAAAAAGAAGAAAATTAGAACTCTCAAACAAATGAAGAAGCAAAAGACAAAAGGTCAGTCCAGCCAGAAGAGCTGAAGTCAATGTAGGAAAGATGAGTATAAAATATTTTCAGACTCACTTTCAATATTTTTTCACGCAGGGGGCAAAGAGAGAATATAAGGACTAACTAAAAAATAGCTAAATTTTTTGCAAAAGTGCAAAGTAAAGAATCCATTTAAGAATGGAACAAGAAGAAAATTAGAACTCTTAAATGAATGAAGATGCAAAAGACAAAAGATCAGTCTAGCCAGAAGAGCTGAAGTCAATGCGGGAAAGATGTCCAAGGATGAAGATCTATTTTGAAGGATGAAAACCCGATGTCCAAGAATGAAGATCCATTTTGAAGGGTGAAAACTTGACGTCCAAAGGATGAAGATCCATTTTGTAGGATGAAGACCCGATGTCCAAGGATGAAGATCCATTTTGAAGGGTGATGTGAGCGAGGATTTTCGCCCCCACTCCCGGTGGAATGGCTCTTGCGACTTCAACACTATTTAGGCTCAAGGCCTTAGAGAACACGGGCCTAAATCCGGAGAAAATGGAGTCGCCACCTGGACGGGCCGGGAAAAATAGAAAGTGGTAGATGACTCGATTCTTAAGGAATCTCCAACCCCCTAATGGGTTTGGAAAGTTGGGTACATGTGGGGAATGTGAGAAATGGGCAGCACCCCCACAATGCCCGGGTCATTGGAACCGGCCTCCTTTTTAGGTTGTAATATTATAAAATTCTTAAATATAATGATATTATACATACTATATGCAATAATTAAAATAATGCATCATTATATTAAAATAAAAGCAATATTCAAACAAAACAAATAAATGGACACCCATCCGAGGATGGAAACGTATCCTTACATCGTCCAATGTCTAAAACTAAATATGACACCCACCAAAAGGTGAAAACATGTCCTTTATATTAATCTCAAAATATAAAAAATAACTTAAAAATCACATGAAAATTAATTAATGAGATACCCAATAATGGAAACATACCTCTTACGATTTTAATACCAAAATAAACAAATAATAATCATAATAATAAAGAAAATATCCGTCCATGATAAATTAAACCAATCAAACATCAAAATCAAATAAATCAATCATCAAAACATATAATAAACTACATAATCAATTCTAAAACTAAATAAAGCAATAAATGTATAAGTTTAGGGTTTTCATCTTAAAATAGGGTTTTAGAACTTTAATTACTAAATTAGGGCTTTGGAAAAAAAAAGTTAAAGACACAGACTCATAATACACAAATAAATATTAACCCCTTCGACGAGCCCATACGACGGTCCCGCTTTAAGGTTGTAGGTTTTGGTGTTGAAAATTAAGATTTTAGGGTTTAAGATTTAGAAAATAGGGTTTTGGAATTTTGAGGAACTAATGTTATTTTTAAAAGAATAATACTACTATGTGATTTTGGAAAGAAGAATTAATTAGGGTTAAAGCTTTTGATACTTGAAAAATAAGGCTACTTGAACATTTTTATAATTAAAAAATCATGTATTAAAAATATTAATTTAACACATATAAGTAACCGTAACTTAAACTTAATAGGTTATAGATTTATTTTGTATGATTAACAAAACAACACCATTAAACTATGTTCTATGTAAATTGCTATGAGCCAAAACTAAAAGATATAATCTACTGTAATTAAAATAGACACATAATAGGTTATATTAAATATGTTTAGAATTTACCGTCGCTTGTTCGCTCTACCAATAATTAAACATTGATGCAAAGTATTTACTCGCACCAAATTTGTTCGTCTTTGTTGGAAGGAAATCAAGACAGTGATAGTTTGCTACTGCCTTGTTTGATGGTTTTTGACGATTTGTGGCTTGCTCCTTATTTGTTTGATGCTTCTGTTCATTCAATCTCTGAATTAATTGCTAAAAAGTCCAAAGAAATAAAAGTTCAAAAGTCCCCTATAATTGTGCCATCCAAAAATTTTCCTCCTGGCCGAAATAAAATTTTCCATTTCAGTGTGTTTTAATGTGGTATTTATAGGTAACTAAAATCAAATACATAGTATATTAAGAAAATTAGAAATTGTTTTGGAAATAAAATCAAAAATCAAGTAAAATAGCGTTTCAAAAAAAATTACACTCGGGCCCGGGAGAGCTGCGGGTTGGGTGCGTTTTGCCTCAAGTCTTGCTTGCGGGCAAATTGGCCCGTGGCCAATTCGTCGCCGATTCTGCCGTCGCCGATTTTTTTATCTTTTTTATTTTTTATTTTTTTCAATATTAAAGATAAATATTATAAGTAATAAATATTATTAAAATAAATAATAAATATTAAAATACCATAAAAATTATTTTGAACTATTTTAAAATATTGGATTGGACTGGGTTAAAAATTAAGGCTATACAGGTGAAGACTTGATGTCCAAGGATAAAGATCCATTTTAAAGGGTGAAGACCAGATGTCTGAAGAATGAAAATCCATTTTACAAGGTGAAGACCTGATGTCCATGGATGAAGATCCATTTTGAATGGTGAAGACCCGATGTCCAAAGGATGAAGATCCAGTTTGAAGGATGAAGACCCGATGTCCAAAGGATGAAGATCCATTTTGTAGGGTGAAGACCCAATGAAGATCCATTTTGAAGGGTGAAGACCCGAAGTCCAAGGATGAAGATCTATTTTGAAGGGTGAAGACCCAAAGTCCAAAGATGAAGATCCATTTCGAAGGGTGAAAACCCGATGTCCAAGGATGAAGATCCATTTTGAAGGGTGAAGACCCACAATCCATTGAAGAATAGAACAACTAGCTAGTAGAAAGCCAAAATTCTCATATGACAAAAGGTCAGCATAATCCATTAAAGAATGGAACAAGAAGCTAGAAAAAAGCCAGAACCCTCAACTGACAGAAGGTCATTCTAACTAAAATAGCTGAAATTGTTTAGCTAGAAGAAAGCCAGAACTCTCAACTGATAAAAGGTCAGTTGAATCCTGTTTCGGATCAAGAACCTAAAATTCAGCATCGGGTCGAGTAACCAAATCAAATCCAATTTTGAGCAAGAATTCAAATCCAATTTTAGGTTGAAAACTCAAAATCTAGTATTAGATCATGAACCTAAAATCCAATTTCAAGTCGAGAACACAAATCCAGTTTTGGGTCGAGAACCCAAAATCAAATATCGGGTCGAGAACCATAAATTCAATTTTGGGTCAAGAATCCAAATTCAGTTTTGGGCCGAGGTCCCAAATCCAATCTCTGGTTAAGAACCTAAATTAAGCCTTGGGTCGAGAACCTAAACTCAATCTCGGGTCCAACGCCCATCCTCATTCAAAACCAGCTCAAAGTCATATTGATTTTCGCTCTCTTCTAATGAAGTCTCAGGTTGCTCAAATGGGGGGCAAAACTATAGACCCTTAATTTTTGCCATGAATGAGCTTAGTTCTAATTAAGAGGCCCGAATTAAATTTAATCTAATTGAATTAGGTCCAATTGAAGTTGAGCCAATTGAAATACATGCCAATTTGGTTCAGTTGGGTCAACCAGGCTCAATATGAGCCAAATAGACATGATCCAAGTAGACATGAGCCAAGTAGACATGAGCAATGTTCATATCGATTTGGGCATCCAAATGGACATGAGCAATGCTCATATCGATTTGGGCATCCAAATAGACATGAGCAATTCTCATGTCGATTTGGGGCATCCAAATTGACATGACCCTAGGTTAAGTCGACTTGGACACTCCAAGTCAACATGAGCCGAATCCATGTCGATTTGGACACTCCAAATTGACATGAATCCTAATTCGAAAAGAATTTGGCCAATTTAAGAATCCTAATTGTATTTAACTTTGGGACTGGGTAACCCTAATTGACACATTATAAATAAATTGAGCCAGAGTTATGAAGAGACAGTGATAATTATCAAGGATTATTATTAAAGAAAACTTAGCAACCACAATTAGAGGGAAGCAAGACAATCAGTAAAAAGGAAGGGAACAGCATGAGGAATTATCAAGCAGACGATCAATAATTAGCATGACTTAGCTAGAAATAAACACAGAAGCAATACCAAGGCAGTCTTCGGCCAAAAGCTATAATTGATCTAGGTAGGCAGTAGCTAAGGCAAGCATGTTTCAATTCATCAACTTTTGTGGAACCCATAAACGGAGGTTTGGCTTTATCATTTAATTCAATTAGTTCACAGTAGCTTCATTCATTGATTTACAACTTGTTTAATCATCTAGCATATGTATTTTTTCGATAAGTATCATTAAAGGTTTAAAGATTGTGAAATTATTTAGGTAGCTAATTTGAATCCTGTAGTTTCAAATATTTTGATCACTTGATTTAAATATTGTAATTCTAATTTAATGATCGAATAATCCAGTAGCAATGTTTATCTTTTCAAAATATTTGTATTCATCACAGTAGCCAATATTAAACCTTGAGTTTTAGCTAGACCCTAATATCATGAATCCAAAACCTAAACACTAATTTTCTAATATCCATGAACCTAATCTCTAAAACCTTATTTCCTTAAATCCCTAGTTTCTAATCTAGAAACTCTAAATTCCCTATTTGCTTAACCTAAAACCCCAAAATCCTAATTTCCAACCTAAAAACCACACTCTCTAAATCAAAACCCTAATGGTATCATAAACCCCTAGGTAGATAATTAAAACCCTAATTTTAGGTTAAAACCCTAATTTTACATCTATAAACCCTAATTTAAGATGTAAACCCTAAATTTATATATTTGATGCTTAATTTAAATATTAAAAACTAGATTCAATTATTTCATGTTTATGATGAATGATTTATTAATGTTTTATTCGTTATGGATGATTCATTTTATTTTTGCTTATGGAGAGTGTTTGATTGATTTAATTTCATTTAGTTAATAATTTAGTGCTTCAAAAATATAAGATGTATGTTACCACTTTGTGGGTACCTCGTTAGTTAAGTATAATGTAATTTAATTTATTTTGAGTTTTAGGTTAATGTAAAGGGCATATTTTCACCAAATGATGGGTGTCCTATTTTATTTAGTTTTAGACATTGGACATTGTAAAAGGCATGTTTTCATCTATGGATGGGTGCCTATTTTACTTATTTTATTTTAATAAAGTGATGGATGAATATTTCTTTTGATAATTGCATGTATTATGGATGATATTATAATATTTAAGGATTCAATAATTTTTAGACTTGAAAAGAAGGTTGGTTCTAATGAATCGGGTGTTATGGGGGTGCTATGTCATTCTCATATTCCCCATACGTACCCAACTTTTTGAACCCATTAGGGGGTTGGAAATTTCTTAGGAATCGATTCATCCACCCTAATTTTTTTGCCAGTCTGGATGGTGACTTTATTTTCTCTAAGGCCCTGAGCCTAACAGTGCCAAAGTCGCAAGAACCATTCCACTGGGAGTGGAGGCGAAAATCCCCACTCACACACCCTCTGACAATCATGTCTGAGAACTATCAAAAGATATTACTCTGTACATTTCAATTTTGTATCCAATATTAATTAAGCATTAAAAATAAGTCAACTAAATATTTTGACAAAGTTTCCTCTGAAATTATCACTGTCAAGTATCTCTTTCAAACCAACACATCCTGCATAAAAAATACTTTTATTCTTCTTAAAATCACAGTCAATTCTAAAAAAAACAAATAACCAATGATCTACCACAATCCAAGCAAATAAAATAATCTTGTAGCAATCTGTATCACTTTACATATGTCTTTACAATCTCCCGAAATAAAAATCTTACTGAAAATAAATCTCAAAATAAGACATATAAAACTCATCCAAAATATATATCAAGTACAATCCTAGACTAGACTATTATTTGTCTTAACAAAATTTCAACATTTATAATACAAAATCATACAATTGTCTAATCACCCAACATACTACTATGTGAACTATATTTTAAAAGAAAATGTACTTTAAAATTTCTTTAATAATAACATCTTTTAAAAAACTACACTTAATCTTTAAAATCTTTAATGCTCCACTTGCCAGATTTGTTCCAGTACATTTGATTCGGGCATCAGAAAAATTCAACATACTAAGCATATTGCATAGTGGTGCTTGTATATACTTATTTTACCACTTAATATTAAAGAAAAATAATTACAATAATAAAAGTAGCAAATCTCATTTACTTTGAAAATAATGCGCTTAATCAAATAATTTCAATTAAACTTATTTTAATATTAATAAGTTTCAATTTAAATAATAAATTATATTCTCATTGTGGTCGTTTACTAAACATCACCATTTTTAATAGGATTGACATTCTCACATTTTAAATTTAATTTAAATAATATAATATAATTAAACTGTATACGTTTATCAACATTGCCATTGCAATAGTTATATATATACATTTTTTCCGCTTACAATTTTCAATACAACTTATAATATTGTTCATATTACACTTCCCATATTTATCATAAATTTCACTTATAACATTAACACTTTGATCACTTACATAATGTTCAATACAATTAAGCTTTTAATTAACCTTAAGTAAATTTCACTTCTCAATACAATTAATTATAAGCTTTCAATATATATACTTTTCATGTTTCAATAAAATTTACACATTTTTCCACTCATATGTTTAGTATCAAATCCTAGACTTAGATAACATATCACTAATGGCAAGTATATGCCCACTTCAGAGTTTAATATGAGAAGGGAAAACTATAAATCCTGCAATACTTATGCCTACATCAATTAATATGGCCAATAGCAAGTAAATGCCCACTTCAGAGTTTAAGATGAGAAGAGAAAACTCAGCATAAGTCCTACAGTACTTATGTCTACATTAATATTGCACAATGTGCTCAATAACACCCTCAGACTAGCCTTCAATCCTTTAATCAGGTTTATCACAAGTACAATCAAGCAATTCATTTATTTTATCATTTCAATTAATTTTATAATTATAATATTAATTTTTTAAAAAATACTGCTTTATAGTAAAAAACATTTCTCACCATTTTTTTAACCTTTTCCACTTTAACTATATAATATAATACACTCTTTCCCAATTAATTCTAAATATAATTCTTAAATTATCTTCAAAATTTCAATGAAGTTACTTTTAAGTATATTACAAGTATATAACATATGCACTCAAGCTTTCTATTTGTTGTTCACTCACTTCTTATTGCACTTATTTGTTTAAATTTCCTTTTTGAATTACTCTACACATCTTTGCAACTTTTATAAATTATAGTCAATTCTTTCAATTTCACTTGTCATGTATTTTAATTATAAATATACTAAAATAATTTAGCTAACTTTGTTTTATATCAATTTTAACTTCTCAACACACACTCTATAATTTTATCTCCTCAATCTCATGTTTCACATTCTACTATTAACAATTAATATAATTTAACTTACTAAACACTTTCATATAACATTTACAAATTAACATAAATCTCCAAATGGTGTTGCTATTAGATATATAATAAGTATACAGTCTGTATATCTAACATTATTTACAATATTTAGCTATTATAATTTATTTAATTCCTTCATTTCTTTTTTCTTAATTTTTATTATCTTTCTTCCAAACTATTTCAAGTCATTAATGATTAATCATCCTATCAATTTTCTTACCTTAATTATCAAGTTTCTTGCTTCCTCAAGAATGTCATAATTTTATATCAATCACATACAAGTAATACTTGCTTATTCTCTAGTTATACTCTCATTTTAAATATTCAAATACATCTATCAACAATTTCATCAAGTCTTCCCTCTTTAGAAGTTCTTTCATCAATAAATTAATCTTCCAACATTTCTTTTAAAAACTACCTTTCATCAACTATATACATTTTTCATGATTTAAATATATACACTTTAATAATATAATTCAATAAATCTAATTACAATTCGTTTTAAATATGATTCATTTAAACCAAAACATCAAGTATACTTCAAGTAAACATTTAGCTCCATAAACATTTTTTTTCCATAATTAATTAAATCACACTTCATTAACTTTAAGCTACCTTTTAATCTTATTTATCAAGGGAAAAAATTTTTATTTTCTATTTATCAAATCTTTCATAATCAAATAATCGTTATCTAGTTAATTCAAAGTTCTCTTCAACATGGCATAGACCCATAATTTTTGACCCTGTCCAGTCCGATATTTTTAAACAGTCCAAAATAATTTTTGTGGTATTTTAATTAAATAATATTTATTTTAATAATATTTATTACTTATAATATTTATTTTTAATAAAATAAAAGAAAGTAATAACAAATAAGATAATAAATAAATAAATAATTGGCGACAAAAGAGTCGGCGACAAAAATTTTTCATTGCTGGCGACGAATTGGCCACAAGCCAATTCGCCACAGGAAAATCCTGCGGCGAACTGGCCTGTGCCCAAGCCAGCAGCACCCGCAGTAATTTTTTTCACCAGTGCACTTTCGCACGCCCCGCCCAAGCACAATTTTGCCAAAACCCTATTCTACTTGGTTTTTAATTTTATTTCCTAAAAGGTTTTTATTTCTTTAGCCAATTAGTATTAGGATTTTATTTTTTCCTATAAATACCACATTAAAACACACATAAGAAAAAGGACTTTTGATCATTTAAAAAGGAGGAGAATTTTTGAGGACTTTTGGGCTCAGAACTATTAAAATTCTTTTGGCAATTAATTCATAATCTCAAGCTTAAAGGATCAAGAGGCAGCAAATAATATACAACCCATCAAAGGCAGTCCACACTGTCTTTGGTATTGTTCAACCAGAATTCAAGTTGTAGTGGAACCAACAACGGAGGTTTGATTTTCTATTGACTTATTTATGTTCACAGTAGATTCATTATTCAAATTGATCAAATTTTTAAACATACAATAGATGATTTTTTTTATCAATTATTCTATTTACCATATAAACTCTATTTAAAACCCTAAAAAAGTATTTTTTTTTTTAAATCCCTAAAAACCTTAATCCCCGTAAAACTAACTTCTGAAATATAAAACCCTAATTACACTTTTCTTAAACCACAAAATAATAATTTATTTTCTTAAAATCCTAACCAAATCTATTTTTCTAAGATTTACAGTAGCTTTTTTCTTCCAATTTTGAAACCCTATTTTCTAAATCTTAAACCCTAAAATCTTAATTTTCAACACCAAAACCTACAGCCCTAAAAGCATATTTTCAAAATCTTCTAGGGCGCGGCCCTCGACCCTGCAAGGGGCGCTGCCCCTTTAACCCCCATCCACTAACTGGCTAGCGGCACTGCCGTATGGGCTCGTCAAAGGGGTCAATATTTATTTGTGTATTATAAATCTTTATGTTTAACTTTCTTTATTATGATTATTCAAAATATAGTAGCTTTATTCAAAATACAAACCTAAACCCTAGTTTATTCAAACCATAAATCTTAATTAATTCTATTTTCTAAATCATCACAGTAGCTTGTTCCTTTCAAATATCTAAAGATTTTATTTTATTTGCATAAGCTTCAATCTTATTTACTTAAACCCTAAAGTTATATACTTACTATTTTCTTTAAATTAGATGAATGATTTATTTATGATGAATGGTTGTTTACTTTTATTGATTTTTTTTTGTTTCAAAACATTGTAAAAGGTATGTTTCCATTATTGGATACCTCATTAATTAATTTTCATGTAATTTAAATTGTTCTTATATTTTGGGATTAATGTAAAGGACACGTTTCCACCTTTTGGTGGGTGTCCTATTTAGTTTTAGACCTTGAATGATGTAAGGACATGTTTTCATTCTCGGATGGGTGTCCATTTATTTGTTTTGTTTGGACATTGCTTTGATTTTAATATAATGATGCTTTATTTTAATTGTTGCATGTAGTATGGATAATATTATTATATTTAAGAATTTTATAATATTAAGACCTGCAAAGGAGGCCGGTTCCAATGAACCGGGCGTTGTGGGGGTGCTGGGCCATTTTTCACCTTCCCCACACGTACCCAACTTTTCAAACCCATTAGGGGGTTGGAAATTCCTTAGGAATCGAGTCATCCACCCTTTTTTCCTCCCGGCCTATCCAGGTGGTGACTCCATTTTCTCCGGGCTTAAGCCCGTGTTCTCTAAGGCCCTGAGCCTAAACAGTATAGAAGTCGCAAGAACCATTCCACCAAGAGTGGGGGCAAAAATCCCTGGTCACAGTGGCGACTCTACTAGGGATAAGAGAAGTTGATTCCATTGGTCTTTTTATTATTCTATTCTTTCTTATCATGGTATTATCCATTGCATCATTTAATTTGTATCGTGTGCTTGAGTTAGGATGCCCGTGTTACCCATGTTGTATTATGTAAGGGATACCATACTTTCACTCAAGGTATGGAGATTGAGCATGGCATAACCACTCATAGCCTTGTACCATTTGGTATATACTTGCTATGGGAACCTAAGCCTTTTAACCCAAAGACTAAAACTCATGTAATTGGCCTAGTTACTTTCCTTAGGTTTTTACCCTAAATGCTTGTTGTTTGACTATGGTTAGTATATCTTAGTTTAAATCATGGCTTATTTGGTTTGTTCCTTTTCTAATATGAACTAAGTATATTGTAAGCTCAAAATAAAATTTTCTGTAAAATCCAAAGCTATTTTCAAAACTTTTCAAGATGGTCTTAGGACATAAAAATTTTCTAAAAAGCAAATCAAAAATTCTTTTCTCATGACCCAAATACAAAGCCCAAAATCCATTTTTCTAAAATCTTTTTATAGAGGGCTTAGAAACAAAATTCTTTTCATAATTTTTTGAAAGAGCTTACAAATATTTAGGTCAATTATGAGATACCAAGAATCAATTTTGAACCTAGTTTATACTAAGAATTATTAATCATGGGCTTTTTTTTGGCATGAATCACTAGTTACTTTTTCAAGTGAGAAATTTATTTATAATAAACCTCTTAATTTTGTTTTAATCCAATATAGCATAAAAGCTACTATAATTGGTTAAATGGATTAAAACCTAATTAATGGGAATTATCATGAACTGATTTTCATTTTTGAAAATATAACAATTGGTTGAACCGTCCAAGAGAATTTTTCAAAAACAAGATACCTCATGTTGGTACTTTGTTAACTATATACCTAGGAAAAGAGACTCGTCATCTGTGTGTGGAAGTTATAAAGTGGGAAGGAATGTCCTATTTATCCTTGTTTGTTTATTGTCTGTGCATACATGCATACATGCATCACATCACATATCATTAATCCTTTCTGGCTCATAGCCCTGGATTATGACAGTTCAAAAGCTTACGACAATTCGACCTATGCCAGGGATGAAGAATCTAGCAGCGACTCAATCACTTTTTCACCAAAAGCAATGGAGCCTAAACAAATTCAAAGAATGGTGGATGACGCCCTCAATGCTAAAATGGAAGAACTAAAGGGGGCCTTAACTGAGATCATGAAGAATCAAATGACTACAATGTTTGGGAATAATGCCGAAGCATTCGCAAGCACCAAGAAAGATAAGGGGAAGGCTAAAGTTGGTCAAGTGGCTTTTGATGATGATAAGGTGATCATTGATGATGATAACGATTGGGCTCAATACTTCCAAGATCCTCAAGACAAGAAGAAAGAGTCGAAGGTTATTGAAAGATCAATTGTGGAAAAGGCTGAAACTTCTGATGTTGAGAAGATGATTGCGACCTAGAAAAGAAGTTTGAAAAGAAGTTGAAAACCGAAGAGATGTCCTAGATTGACAAACTATTTGAAGAAGATGAGGAGGTCCCTTATAAATTCAAAATGCCTTCCTTCGCTAGATACAATGGTACAGAAAATCCTCACTTGCATGTTAAACAGTACATCACTGCCATGCAGTCTGCCCGAGCCACTAAGGCTCAAACTCTAAGATATTTCATTCTCTTATTGGACCCTGTTGTCCAAAATTGGTTCAATACCTTAGAGAAAAGTACTCAAAAAGATTGGGACATGTTGTATAAGGCTTTCATTCAGCAATATGGGTACAATGTCAAGCTAAAAATTAACTTAATGGAAGTTGAGTCCATTAGACAAAGGCCAAATGAGAATTTTGTGGACTATGTGAAAAGGTGGAGGAATAAGGCTGCATTGCTCAGGAAGAGGCCCGATGAATCTGATCAAATAAGGATGATTCTAAGAGGGGTGTTGTCTAGTCATCATGAAAGGATATCTCATACACTCATTCAGGATTTCAAAGATTTTCTCCAAGCTGGTCTGCAAATTGAAGAATGGGAAAGGGAGAAGAATCGATTTTCAGTAAGAAGGAATGAGAAAGGGAACTACCAGTCGGGTAATCAAAGCACGCAAAAGAAAGTTGATGTTAATGCGACTGGTCAAGGAAATAAAAGACTGTTCTCAAAGTTGGGGAAACCTCTTTCTTGGGTTTTCAACAAGCTACAAAAGGAGGGACTGTTACAATCATTGGCCTCTCGACCTTTGCCAAATCCTTTACCCCCAAAATTTGATACGAAGGCTTTTTGTCAATTTCATCAGACTCAAGGATATGAGACTGATAGATGTACCAGATTGAAGCATGAGATCCAAGATCTAATCGATAGTGGTAAGCTACTTGAGTCGGACAAGCCCAATACCAAGAACAATCATTTGCCTAAATTTGAAAGAGTACCTCCACCAGCAACCTTCATGGTGGGAAGAGGATTGGAGGAAGATTTTTTCTTATCCTCTTTTCAAGACAGGAGTATTGAAGATGTGGAATAAGGAGAAATTTTATTTAACAAACTTCCCTTAGCTTAGAGTGTTGCTCTTTTTATTTTATTTCACTTTCTTTAGTACTTATTTGGAACAATTATATTTTTCAAATTATGTTTATTTGAATAAATTACTTTCATTAAAATTTTTGTTAGACTTTGTTTATTTTAGTGCTCAACCTATGAGGAATCTAGCTTGATGTTCATAAATTAATGTGTCTAAGGCATCATGATTTGAATAACTTTACTAGATGAGGGAATTGCTCTATAGCATTGAGTTGTGTATGCTTACTTAGAGAGGACTTTTGAATAATTACCTTTGTCTAATTCCTAGTCAGTCTTAGAACATGCTCTGACAATCTTTTGAGGTGAAATTGAACTTTGCTTATTTAAGAGAGAAATGATCTAGGCATCGTTTGGTTAGCCAACAACTAGTATCCACCCTATTAAATATCAATCCCTAGTTGCCCCTTTGAGCTTTCATAAAATTTTAGCTTTCTTTTTATTGGCTTACAAACCCCAACAACCTACCCCAAGCTGTTGTTACACTTTTGACAAGTCTTGTGATAACTAAGATGAAGAGGCAAGAAGATCAAAAAATGGAATGCATAGCCAAAACTGTAAGGATAGTTGATGTTATCAAGGCCATAAGGGTAGTAGAAGTTCACCTAATATCTCCAATCTATCAAGATAACATCAAAGTAACAAATGATTTATCCCTGTTAAAGAAGATTTATGTCACTCCACTCATCCACTATTAGAAACCCAAGTTGGTACAAACAAGACAACTCTTTTAGAGCTAGAACCAAAAAAAAGAAAGAAAAGAAAAATAAAATAAAGAAAATAAAATAAAATAAAATCCAAAATGGTTTAGAAAGCCAACCAAGTTCTCTTTTACCTAAAACAGTAAAAGACTTCCATAAGGACAGTTTGACTTGAAATTGGTCCAAAGATTCAATCAAAATTAGAGAGATAGAAGAAAGGTTATCCAGTTCTCGAAAGTCTTATACTTGACAGTCCTATAGGGAAGAAGGACAAAATGATAAAATGCTCAAAGAAAGGGAAGAGTAAGGAAAAGAAAGAGAAAGAAAAGGAAAAAGGAAAAAAAAAGATGATGAATATGGGTACCAGACTTTTTATAAAGGCAAAGACTATCCCAATCAAGATCCAGATTAACGTCAAGAAGAAAGAAGAATGTTCAAAGCTCTATCTTTTCATGCTCCCAACCGTCTAAAGTTCCAATAAAAAGTTTGTAGTGTGAAGGCTTGCCCATAGTATTACATCAGCTCCAATTTCAAAATGACCTTCATTTAACTCGTGTCCCTTATAGATCTCGTTTCAAGCCTATTAAAGACCTATTGATCTCTCTTGATAGGTAGAGTCTATTAGTGGAGATAGTTTGAATAAGCATGCATATGAGATAGTGTAACACCCTTATACCCTATATACGTACAATACATATTACCAGCATATGTAAAATATGCATATACGGTACAAAAATGTCACAGATTGGTTTAATAAAAATCTAAAAATTTCTGTTTTAAAAATTTCAAATAAAAGATTTATAAAAATTAAATAGTATACAAATATTCTTTATTTTCTATAGTAACCCGAAATAACATTTTATATGAAAATCTCTGGAAAAAAAAATCACCAGAGTTTTGTCTGTAATTTGGACATTCCCAAAATTCAGCAAAACACAACCTGCATAAAACAAACACTCCCAATAAAATTAATTCACCATTTCACCAATACTTCTCAATTTCTCCATATTTTCTCAAAATACTTATATATAGGTATATATATTAACAACACATATAAGATCCCATCCTAATTAAATTATTCAAACATTCTTTACAATTTACATTTTATACTTCAAAAACATATCATAACATATATAATATCAAAATATACTATAATATCAAATATCTACATGCCGACAACTGGCTTTTATCTTGATGTACTGAAAAACTCTTCAAGCTCAAAAACAACAAACCTAGACATGACCAAATCTAGTAGAACTCTCCGGCTCTACCAAAATGTCCATGTCACCTACGCGATGAATTACAATCGCGCTAAGCCGAAGCCTAGTGGTACAAACTTTGATAATAATAAAACTATAAAGTAATGCCAATGCAAAATGCTTATAAACATCACATCATTCCATTTTCTCATACTCTTCAATTATTTCACAATCCACAATTTACATATAAACAAACACAAACATGGGCCCAAAGACAACTAATATGCTATTCAAATTCCAGAGTTACTGTTTTGGTCTATAATGACACCATGTGTCTAGCCTCATAGGCAATATATCCATGGATAATCCAACTAGATCTGAGCTAACCAGTCTAGCTTCAAGAATTTATTTTTGAGGCTTACGACCCGATCTTTTCACCCTAAAAACATTATATTTATCAGCTGGGCCTAGCTTACGACCAGGTCTTTTTACCAGCCCAGCGTTTAGCCCATAGACAATCATAGGCATGCCGCCAAATACAAAACTCTGAAAATTGAATAACATACTAGACACACAATTTATTCACATTTCTCATTATTAATCTCTTTCTCATTTTCACATATTCAATCTAGGCACATTGCCTTATTTTCACATTTTTTTTTCTCATTTTTCTCATTTTTCACATCTTTCTCATTTTTCTCACTTTTCTCATTTTTATCAATATCCATTCATTTCATTATACCACATATCTCATTTTTGCATTCACAACATATTACACAATTACTTTAGGTATTTTCACATAATATGCATATTTCACATTTTACACAATTTAGCCATTATCAATGGCTTTTCACAATGCATTTAACACATATATGACATTACAAATGTCATAGCACATTATTCCTACACAATCAATGAACTAAGTAGCTTAACACATTTTCTAACCAAAATGTGTTAAGTCCAAATGTTATGCAAATATAAACATTATATTCAAAGTTTGTACATACTTCAAATAGCAACCCAAAACAAGCTCAAAATGACCTCCGATCCTATCATTCCAACTTGCCCTTCACTACTTGAATGAAACAAATCAACCTCCCTCAATATCTAAACCAAATGTGATAGCAAATAATCATTTAGTATCATATTTAATGTTATTTCCAATATTAAACCATAATTAAACCCCATCCAAGCAAAAATCCAAAATTTAAGGCTAATCTCACTTTAACTTTGGATTCTCATACTAGTCCATTCATTTTAATATATTAAGTTTATTTATATCATTAGAAACATATTTTAATACATTTGAACCATTTATATTACAAAAATACACTCTTATATACAAAACCATAAAATGGCATAACCTTCCACCATTAAAGGCTTTTCATTCCAACACAATCCATTAATCATTTCAAGCTTGTATTTATCACTTTTAACACTAAACAACATGCTTAAACAAATAAAATCAAACAATTTAACCACTTTGGAAAATCACTTTTCCAAAGCCCTAAATCTCCACTTTCATTCTCAAACTCTAACCAAACACAACCAAATCTAATATTTGACTTTAAAATACTTGTTTATGGATCAAAATAACACATTTCAAACCAATTTGCACAATTAAAGCTCATGTTTCCACAAATTCAAAAGTTTCATAACCCTAAATTCTCTCTCTTCACCAAACTCAACTTAAATTCAATCATTTCTTCAATATAACTTTAAAATCATTAATAACCAATCAAAACAACTTCATTCATATCCAATTAAGCAATTAAATCATGCTACTATAAAATTTTAAAATTTACATAACACATATTTCCATAGAATTTGAAAATTTGGTAAGAAAGCTTACCAATTGATGAAGAAATTTCTAAAACTCCACTTGAATCCTTAAAATCTCTTCAATTCTTAGTGCTTGAAGAAGAAAAACTTCTCTTACTCTCCCATGGTAATTTCGGCAAAGAAGATGAAGAAAAAGAAGAAGACTTTATTTTTATTTCTCTTTCCTTTCTTCCTTTAATTATAACCATGTATATATATATATATATTTTAATATTTTAATATTTTAATAATTAATTATTTAATTATTTATTTAATAAATTAAAAGTTCTAAATTCCCTCTTCCATTCAAAAATAATTTATTTTTGAATTATTTTATTAATTTTAAATTTCTAAGATTTAATTACCAAAATACCCTTTTACTTTGACTTTTTTTAAAACGTGTTGACTTTTATATGTTGTATGTATTTTACATACATATCACATATATAATTCACTTTTTCTCTTAAAATCCCTTCATTTTTTATTTAAAACCATTAATTTAATTTATCCATTTAAATTATAATTTATTTCATTAAATTTCTAAAAATTAAAACTTTTTAAAATTTTGAAATATTACACATATGCACAAGTAATGTATGTCTTATATACACATTAAATGTATCTTATATATGTATTAAATATATTAAATATGTAATGTATTATACCAACATATATAATTAATATACGATATGTATATGTTATATGTACACTAGATATATAAATTAGGTATATACAACTTTTATATTTTCAAAATCACGGATGTGATATTTTTCTCCCCTTTAAATAATTTCGTCCTCGAAATTATCCAGTACGGTAATAAATCATCCAAATAAAACATAATCTTATAATCTCATCAAAATTATTATTTCATCAAATTACATAATTTCTATTATCCCCCTTAGGTTCATTCTCAATTACCTTTTTACCATTCCATAACTCATCATTATACTATCTATTTACTCAAACAGTCACAATAGATTATCATATCATCAATCAAATTGTTATTAGACAAATTTAGTTCATCTCTTTAATATAAGTACACTACACACCTATTGCACTCAAGATATTTGATCACTTCACTATCTTAAAATATACTCTTATCACCTTAAATTCAAATGTTAATAACTTTTGTCTTAACACAATAATTTTACATATCTTCACTTTAATCCTACTTTTTATACAATTACCACATATTAATTTAATATCACCATTATACAATAACAAAATCTTATTTTCTTATTAAGATTCATTCCCAATTATACTATAACTAACATAGCTTAGCTCCTTGCATATGCATATACATATCAGAACGCTGTATTATGCACATTATCATATAGCTTGCATATTCTTAATACAACTACATACATTGAATTTCAATAAATACTTGTAAACTTATTACATTTCAGATCAATTGATCTAACTATCACAATATAACCATCACAGCCTTATTTTATTCTGACCAACTTTTAGTCTATTTTAAATTCATCAATCTATTTTCAATTCATGACCTAATTCTATTAGGTAAAATTTATTCTCAAATCTTAATTTCCTTTGAATTCATTATTACAGATAATATTCATTTCCCTTAGTCTCATTTACTTTAAAAATCATTTTCATCAACTTATTCATTTTATACCACTTCCAAACACATTCAAAATAACTCTTACTCACATTTCTTATAGTTACGATACTTACTAAAATCACTTTTCTCACACATCATTTAAAGCTCATCATATTTTCCCAATTCTCTTTTGTTCCACACTTTCTATAATATAAACAAATTTCTAACATAAAATTATAAGATACAACTATGCAAACCATAAGTCTTGACCATGTTTCTTGAAGCATAACTATTAATCTCACCAAATCTATCCAACGATCATGTCATCTCAGGCCCATGCCTGTGGATAACAAAACTAATCGGTCAATATACTAAACAAATCATACGACCATGACATAATAATGGTCATGCCTGTGGCTTATAAATAAATACTGATCCTCTATCATTCTTCTTCAAACATTTCCAATCACAACGTTAAGTTCGTATCGCAAAAATCACATATTCATTTTTTAAATCTTTTGCTACACAAAGAGTTAACACATTTCAGCTCTGTTTCAAAGCAATTTACTTTTGATAACTTCTGTTTCAAAATAATTTACTCTTATTCACTTGATCATCATTAGCTTAACTCAAGTTTCAACAATATTATCATTAACATCTCTTACATATACACATTCGTTCATATGCTCATTTTACACAATTTTCATTTTTTACTCCATTTCTAATTTATCTCTTATAAAAATTTTCATTCATATTTTTTTCCTTCCATACTTTCTTCATTATACTTTCCTTTTTCTTACAATCTCTTATTTATACGCGTATACTTTGGGCCCAACACTATACAATCATCAAGTTTAGTCACTACAATAATAATTTCACCGTCTAGCGCTGCTCGGGTCCATTCTCAATCTCAATTTCAACACATGATCTAACTCTACGCAGGTTAAGACCTAATCTCTCTTAGGTATATTAATACTTGCAATATCAATCTCAATATCACTAGACAATTAATTGTATAAGGTAACAAACACTCGATAACATTTTTTTTTAATCATCCACATACACATTTGTAAGTCATATTCACAATGTGACTTACTTTCCACATTTTCTTATATATCACAATTATGTTCATATTGAAAAATCTCATCACACATATCATACAATTATACACAATTCCTCTTTTACATACAACCTATACAAAGTTAGCATTTATCACTTTTCATATAACATTATCATTTCTCATTCTTTTGATATTACTTAGGTTATTCATCAATTCAACATATATATATACTCTGACCACAACATAATTAACATCTTTCTTATTTAATTGCCCATCTTTTAAATAAGTTTCTTATTATATTATATTTTTTTAACACTTCACATAAATCTTAGTCATATTTCCAATGTGACATATCTCTCACATTTTTTTATGCATTTATCATACCTTTCATATCCATTTTCATCATTTCTAATTCAATTATCTAAAGTAACTCATTTTCACTTGCTTAATCATTTCCCTTTATTTCATAACAAATTTGTAACACCCCTTCCCGGCCTACATGTGTAAGCTGAGTAGAGGCGCCACACTATCCTAGTCGAATTTTAGATCCGATTTTACAGAAATTTTGCCAGAGTTTCGCCTAGAAATTTGGGTCCCAAGTGTCGACAAAACTGGTTTTTCTGGTTTTTGAAAATATTTTTACACAAACCAATACGAGTACAAACAAATTCAATACACTCCCAATGATTCCACCTTATACCCTCAACTACATCCTGCAAGAAAAATTCACACTTCTAATCCAAAATAAAGTAGAGATTTATTATTATTACATACCAATAACATACAATATCATATACTGATTCTCAATCTTATATATACATATACATGCCACAACTAGCTAACTCATAATGGAATCTAAAAGATCTACCCTGAGATATGCTGTGGGTCTGGTCGTCACTTTCCAAGAATTTGCTACTGCTCCGAACCTACGAGTCAAGAAAAACTTAACTCGTTGAGCGTTGTCGCTCAGTGGGTACTTTACCAATAAAAATAAAAGTAACATATGAAAGCATTTGAAATAAAAGGAAATAATTTAATCAACCTTAAACCAATAGAAATTATTGTACATTCAGTGTGATATGCTTCCAATAATGTAAAACCATAAATCAACTCATTTTGCATTACGTAGTTTAACGAAAAATATGGCTTTGGCTCAGGCTCTACTGGTAGGGAACCATAGCGATAAGGCAGTGGCCCTCACCACTGTAACATAGGTGGCCCTCACCACCGATATCAGATCACAGGAATGGCCCTCACCATCTTGGTTATAACCAATGGGCCTCCCCATTGGCTTCAGTGGCCTCACCACTGAATAAAATATCATATCACAATAATGAGCAGTACTGCATGTGTTAGTATAGTGCACCATACCCTTATCTACCACTCCCACTATCCAGTAGAGCATAAAGATTTAAATGATTCACTTTAAGTCTCAAACTCCATTTTAGAATGATTCGAGAAATCATTTTAATTCCCATCGCACTTTGCCATTTATGTCGCGCACCACATTCTTTAGTCAAACTATTACCCTTTTTCACATATTTAATATCCACAATAAACATATAAAACATTTCAAAGCATTCCTCAAAAGATCACAAATTGACCAAATGAATAGTATCGCGGCACGAAAAATCGGCAACGCAAAATGGTATGACCAAATGAATAGTAAAATCTGGATTTTCGTCAAAATTTCAGTCCACTTCAGTCATGTATTTGGCCAAGTAAATGATCTTATTTTTGGCTGAAATTTTGCAGAAAACTTATTTCATATGTTGACTAATTTCATGTAAAATTTTGTTGAAAAATTCATTCGTTTGCTGCCTCAAAAAATTGCCACAAAAAGATCCAGAAAGCTGTCTTTTTGGGACCATTTCGGCCCAAACATATGAAATACATAGGATAGTTTATTTTTCTTTTGCAAATCAATATGAAGGCTTCTTTAATGGTAAAGTGAAGATTCAAACACTTCCCTTTGATAACTTTTGCATGTTTAACTCAAATCAAACTAATTAAAGTTCATCACCATCAAAAATTCCATAAACCAATGTTTGTAAGAAAAATAAAATTTCTTTTATGGTAAAGCACCAAACCTTATTCTTTTACTTCCCCTTTTGCTTTTCCTCCTTCTCCTTCCTTAATCTTTTTTTTTTCCTTCAAGAAATTCAAGAACACACCCTTAAACATAAACCTTACAATTTAGAATAATAAGCTATCCTCCATTTCTTTTCAAACTAAACCCTAATCTAACCTTATTAAACCTTAAAAACCTTTATTCTTTCATTTAATTGATTAATATCATAACGACCTAAAATTTTCCCAAATCCACCCTAAGAACCCTAATCTCCAATCTCCCAATAGTTATATAAATACCTAAAATTGATACTAGAATTGAATTCTACATACTTGAAAACCTTAAAACTTACCTTGAAAATCAAACTTGGCAAAACTTGGAAATCTTTTGATATTTTCCTATGGTGGCCGAATTTGGAAGTGGGAGAGAGAGAGAGAGTTTGTTCTTCATCTCATTATATATATATATAAGGAA
This sequence comes from Garcia nutans, assembly GCA_947685225.1. NCBI lineage: Eukaryota > Viridiplantae > Streptophyta > Magnoliopsida > Malpighiales > Euphorbiaceae > Garcia > Garcia nutans. The sequence goes on from CANTUV010000013.1 coordinate 37,732,623, forward strand.
AATGATGATCACTTTTGAATGAATGAGTGTTTTCAAACCAAATGTCCACACTTTTCTCTTTCTTCTTTATTATAACGTTTAAATGTCCACTTTTCATTAGCCCAAATGTCTCCTACTTTTATTTATTTAAAAACCCAAGTCCTTAAACTTTCTTTTAATTATATTTTGGCCCCTCCACCATCTTGTGTTGAAATATCTATGGTCTAAGGTGTGAAAAGACCAAAATACCCTCTGGAGATTATTTGTTCGTAACATTTAACTCGTACAATTCCACGAGGCAAACTATGTATAGTTTTGATCCTCTTGACCTCCACTTTCTATTTTTAAGGTCTATTTTAAGTTTCCAAGTCATTTTAAAAAATTACCAATAAGCCCTCGACTTTTTACAAAATTCCCTTTAGGTCCTTTCTTTGCTCGGGTGTTACCCGGGCCCCGTTTCTACTGACGATCATTTCATATTTACCCCCCTTAAGGTCCTCTACTCACTCTTGTGTTTATTTCCTACTTCGGATTCATGTATAATGACCAAAATGTCCCTAGTCAAAATCCCCTATATCTTCCAAACTGTGCATTTTCTGGAAAAATCGTTACGCGTCGTTGTGACCCGATTTTTCTCTTTTTTCCATTTTTGGAATCTATTATGTGCACTATTAAGAACATCCAATAAGACTTTTGGAAATTATATTTACCTCCCCAAAACTTTTGAAAATTACAATCACCTCCCCAAAACTTTTTGAAATTACAATCACCTCCCCAACACTTTGCATTTTTCTTCAATTAGGTCCTAGTGGTCCTATAGCCTTATCTGGGGCCGTTGTCAGGAATTATCTTCTCCTTTCCCCTTCTCTCACTGTGCACATGACTACTATGCATAAATGCGGTAGGCGGATGTAACAAAATTTCTATATTATCAACCACATTACACCTTAGTTAGTACTTTCATAAATAATATTACTCATTCAAAATTACTCCCATACTTATTAAACATTAAACTATCAATATCTAAACAATCTTCATCGAAATTCCATTACAACTCTAAATTTTCAACTTACTACTTTTCCTAAACTTCATTTTATTAATCTCACTTTCAAGAGCTAACTTTATAAACATTATTTTTATATTAATATAACATCAAAATACATCACTTTCACAATTATGAAAACCCATTTCAAAAATTCAAATTTTATATAATGCAACCAACAATATGAACCTCACCAAATCTCATCCATATCACATTCTCAATCTTAAGATCATAACATTTACTTTTAAACAACATTAATTCATTTCCTTGCACTAATTAACATCATCAATTAGATATCCTACTTTTACATACTCAAACCCTAAATCATGTATCATTCATTTTTTTTTATGAACTCTTTGTTCTAAATTATTAAAACTCCATATTCCTTCTTCATACTTCTACCCATATGCATATAAATTTTAATAGTTGTTCTTATTTATTTGTCTCATGAAGTTAATTTATTACTCATGTACACAAAATTATATGACTTTCTTAGTTTCATGTCACTCTCATTTTCAATTTTTATATTCCTTACTAATTCTTTATAAAAGCTTGTAAACTTTTATCCATGTGCACTTGACACATATATGGACTTATATTTAAAATTTTAGATTTTTCCAAGTTGATTTAATATATTTAAAAATTAAATCTTCTAAAACCAAAGAATCTGTCACTTTAATAATTTCTCTTGCAGCACTCGGTTGTCCATTTGTTTCAGGTATCATACCTTAATAAAAATTCATGAAATTTTAACCATATGTTATAGGTATACATATGATATTGGGTGTAAATTTTCATATTTTTCTGTATTGTTTTGCCATAGTTTTTAAATATGTTTCTCAATTTCTACAGATTTTGAGTTTCTGGAACTCCTCCAACAATCTGTGTTCTTCTACCTTTTTTAATTAGTAAATCATCTTTAAAAATTATGAAATTTTATACATTATATTCAAACATATAGAAAAACTTTTCATTAAATTTTCAAGCTCATCTAACATTCCTATATTTATTCAAAAATTTGACAATATCATTTTACAGCACACCTATAAAATTTTTTGTAACTATCATGCCCATTTCTCAAAATTTTTATTTCTTATCTTAAATCATTTCATAAATTATTTTTTTCTTAATTTCACTTATTCATCAATTGAATAAGCTATGAATTTTAATTTCAAATAAAGTTCCAAAAATTCTTAATCCATATGCTCCAGAATGACTTTTCTATTATGTCACTCTGATCTATATAACCCAGACGTCATCTCAACTCATATCTATTATATCAAATGGATATTGCCACATCAGGGATCAGATAAATTGTCAATGTCAATACATGAATCACAATTGAAAATTACTTTTTTATTCTAATTTTCTCTCTCTAACAACTCACCTAGGTCGAGAACCTTAAAGCTAGGCTCTGATACCAAAATAAATATAACACCGTTATATCCTATATACGTACAATACATATTACCAGCATATGTAAAATATGCATATACGGTACAAAAATATCACAGACCGATTTATTAAAAATTTACACATTTCTGTTTTAAAATTTCAAATAAAAGATATATAAAAATTAAATAGTATATAAATATTCTTTATTTGCTATTGTAACCCGAAATAACATTTTATATGAAAATCTATGGAAAAAAAATTCGCCAGAGTTTTGTCTGTAATTTGGATGTTTTCAAAATTCAGCAAAACACAACCTGCATAAAACAAACACTCCCAATAAAATTAATTCACCATTTCACCAATACTTCTTAATTTCTCCATATTTTCTCAAAATACTTATATATAGGTATATGTATTAACAACACATATAAGATTCCATCCTAACTAAATTACTCAAACATTCGCTACAATTTACATTATATACTTCAAAAACATATCATAACACATATAATATCAAAATATACTGTAATATCAAATATCTACATGCTGGCAACTGGCTCTGATCTTGATGTACTAAAAAACTCTTCAAGCTCAAAAACTACAAACCTAGACTAGACCAGGTCTAGTAGAACTCTCTGGCTCTACCAAAACGTCCATGTCACCTGTGCGATGAATTATAATCGCGTTAAGCTAAAGCCTAGTGGTACAAACTTTGATAATAATAAAAATATAAAGTAATGCCAATGCAAAATGCTTATGAACATCACATCATTCCATTTTCTCATACTCTTCAATTATTTCACAATCCACAATTCATATATAAAAACACAAACATGGGCCTAAAGACAACTAATATGCTATTCAAATTTCAGAGTTACTGTTTTGGTCTATAATGACACCATGTGTCTAGCCCCGTAGGTAATATATCCATGGATAATCCAACTAGATCTGAGCTTACGACCCAGTCTTTTTACTCAATCTAGCTCTAAGGATTTATTTTTGAGGCTTACGACCTGGTCTTTTCACCCCAAAAATATCATATTTATCAGTTGGGAATGGCTTACAACCCGGGTTTTTCACCAGCCTAGCGTTTAGCCCGTAGGCAATCATAGGCATGCCCCAAACACAGAATTCTGAAAATTGAATAACATACTAGACACACAATTTATTCATATTTCTCATTATTAATCTCTTTCTCATTTTCACATATTCAATCTAGGCACATTGCCTTATTTTCACTTTTTTCTTCTCATTTTTCACATCTTTCTCATTTTTCTCACTTTTCTCACTTTTCTCATTTTTATCAATATCCATTCATTTCATCATACCACATATCTTATTTTTGCATTCTCAACACATTACTCAATTACTTTGGGTATTTCCACATAATATGCATATTTCACATTTTACACAATTTAGCCATTATCAATGGATTTTTCACAATGCATTTAACACATATATGATATTACAAATTTCAAAGCACATTATTCGTACACAATTAATGAACCAAGTAGCTTAACTCATTTTTCAACCAAAATGTGGTAAGTCCAAATGTCATGCAAATATAAACATTATATTCAAAATTTATGTAACACCCCTTCCCGACCTACATATGTAAGCTGAGTAGAGGCGCCACACTAACCTAATGTTGCTACCAATTTTACTTAGTCAAATTTTAGTTCCGATTTTTTTTTTCAAAAATTTTGCCATAGTTTCGCCTAAAAATTGAGTCCCAAGTGTCGACAAAACCGGTTTTTTTCTTATTTTTAAAAATATTTTACACAAACCAATGCAAACAAAATCATTCTCAGTACACTCCCAATAAATCCCCCTTGTAACCTCAACTACAACCTGCAAAAAGAATTTACACTTCTAGTACAACATAAAATAAAGGTTTTGTGACAATTCCCCATTTTTAAATATTACACAGCGGAAGTTATAAAATATTTACATATTTACATATTAAACATTTCTTTACAAAATATAAAGAAATAAACATGATTGGCAAGTCTGCTCTGATCTTTAAGCTCCCAAAATGGATTCAACAAGGTCTACTCTCACTTGGTCTTGAAGAACTCTCGGGTTCAACTCTATCCACTCTATTACCTGCGCGATTAAACACTATCGCGCTAAGCCAACGGCTTAGTAAGATAAAACATGCTAATAGTATGCTTTAATGCAATACAATGCCACATATGCTATTGATAAGATCAACATTATAAATATAAAGTTAACACATAATTATGCATTTCACAAATCATAGTCATATGAGCATACCACATTTCAACATCTTTCCACATTCAACATTACTCAATAACCAACATCTTATTTCATTAACTCATAACATTATTTAGGACATTCATATAACCTTGACACCTATGGGCCCAACAAGTATTTAATACGATATTCAGAGTTCAGAGTTACTGCTTTGGTTCATAGTCACAATTCTCATAGTGTAACAGACCCAGTCTCTTGGACCATCAACTCAACACATTTGAGGAGATCCTCAACCCTGCAAGACTGTTACAAATCATATATTTCATATTCACAATTCTCATAGTGTAACAGACCCAGTCTCTTGGACCATCAACTCAACACATTTGAGGAGATCCTCAACCCGGCAAGACTGTTACCTTTCATCATTTCTTAGGCATGCCACCCAAATCCAGAACTCTGAAACTGAATAACATATTAAACAAACAAACAATTCATTTATTATATACTTACCATTTCCATTCTCAAATTCTCATCACATTTAGGCAAACATGCCTTCTTTCTTTCAATATCATCATCATAGCCAATCACAATGGCATTGTCTCATATCATGTCTTATTTGAATTATCATTTTAATTTCAATGTATATCATTCATGAAACACATAATCATTCACAATGCATAACATAACATTGCTCAATCTCAACAATGCAATTAGGGCAAAGAACAATTGATATGATTCATATAAATAATACATTCTGGTTTTAGACTCCATTTTATCCTTATTTTGAAAAATTGTATAAAATAATCTACTTGACTAAAAATTCTAAAATTTTTACAGAATTTATTTTTGTATCTTAAAATCATCCCTTTAAAATTTCAGATCAAACTGAACACAAAATCTTGGTCAAATAGTTCACCTAACCAGACTGCCCCAATTGCCCTGCATCCTGGCAGCAGTTATGAACTTTGTGAATTCCATAAATCAAATTCAATCAACGTGGTTCCAAATTATTTTTCTCAAATACTAGACTCACTAAGCAACAACATATCCAAAATTCAATTGAATATTATTTTTCTACATTTTATTAAAAATCCCGAAATAGAGCTGTCTCAGTTAAGGTACCTGCTGGAACAGGTCTAATAAAAATAATCTTTCTAAACTCATAACCATTCCAAAATCGAATCAACATATTTTTCAGTCATTTTAGACTCATAGAGGCACAACATATCAAAAATTCACTTCAAGAAAATTTTTCTAAAATTAATTAAAAATCATACAAGTCACAGCCTTTACTAATCCTAAAACAGAAACAATTTCACTAAACACCAATCTTACTCTTCCATCACCCACACCAACCCAACTTCTCATCTATCAAGCCAAAATCAATACTTACAACCATACCATAAGCAACTTAATCATACCACTTCAAAAGAATTGAAGAAATTAGAGAAAAGATCTTACCTTAGTTAAAAACTTCTTAAATCAACACTTGAACACTTAATCTTTCTTCAATTTAAGCTTGAAATCATCAAAACCATCACTTGTCTCTTTCTTTCTCTTTGGCTATGGAGGGCCGGCCATCAACAAGAAGAAGAAGAAGATATGATGAAGAAAACACAAGTCAAACCTTCTTTAAATATCCACCATGTGATTTTATCCAAGCAATTACCAAAGTGCCCTTATTCACATAATTATCTTTTTGTCTTATATGTGCCCAATTAAGTAATTTACCAATCTCAAATAAATATCTTCTCTTGCATTGACCAAGCCTTTTGACCACTTTATATGTCATATATATTAACATATACACAACATATAAATTTGTCTCTAAACCCTATTTCTTCCCAAAATACATATACATATACTTTCTCTTCTCAATTTCTTTTCTCTTACAATTTAACACATATATTCAATCCAATATATAACAATAACAACAACAACAATATGCAAAACTTCTAGGGCATAAATGAGGATATTACAATTCTCCCCCTCTAAAAAGAAAATTTCGTCCTCGAAATTACCTGATATCAACTCTGAAACAACTGCGGATACTGTTCTCGCATGGATTGTTCACTTTCCCAAGTTGCTTCTTCTTTTCCATGATTTTTCCACAAAATCTTCACCAATGGCACTCTCTTGTTTCTCAACTCTTTCACTTCCCATGCCAAGATAGCAACTGGTTCCTCTTCAAATGTCAAGTCTGGGCTCACTTCAATAGATTCAAATGGCAACACATGAGATGGATCCGACCTATATCTCCTCAACATAGAAACATGGAATACATTATGAATACGATCCAACTCAGGTGGCAAAGCAAGTCGATACGCCACTGGCCCAACTCTTTCTAACACTTCATACGGCCCAATGAAACGAGGACTCAATTTTCCTTTCCGACCGAACCTCAAAATCTTCTTCCAAGGAGACACTTTCAAAAATACCTTATCTCCAACATCAAACTCTATATCTCTCCTCTTCAGATCTGCATAAGACTTCTGTCGGTCTGAAGCTGCTTTTAACCTGCCTCGAATCAACTTTACTTTTTCTTCAGTTTCTTGAATCAAATCAGGACCAACCAACTTATTATCTCCAAGCTCATTCCAACAAAGAGGTGTCCTACACCGTCTGCCATACAATGCTTCAAACGGTGCCATACCAATGCTGGATTGGTGACTGTTGTTGTAAGCAAACTCCACAAGAGGTAAAAACCTATCCCAACTTCCAGAGAAATCGATGACACAGCTTCTCAACATGTCCTCAATAATCTGTATCACCCTCTCTGACTGTCCATCCGTCTGTGGATGAAAAGCAGTGCTGAAATGCAGTCGAGAACCCAAAGCACTATGCAAACTCTTCCAAAATCTGGAAGTAAACCTGGGATCTCGATCAGACACTAAAGAAGTTGGAACACCATGCAGTTTCACAATCTCATGGATATACAGCTCAGCCAATCTCTCCAAAGAGTAATCCATTCGAACCGGAAGGAAATGAGCTGTTTTAGTCAATCTATCCACAATCACCCATATGGCATCATGCTTCTTTTGTGTCAATGGCAAACCAGACACAAAATCCATTGTCACTCTTTCCCACTTCCATTCTGGCACTGACAATGGTTGAAGCAACCCGGTTGGAACTTGATACTCTGCTTTAACCTTCTGACAAGTGAGACATTTCGACACAAAATCTGCAATGTCTCTCTTCAAACCAATCCACCAATAATGCTGTCTCAAATCATGATACATCTTCGTATTACCCGGATGCATAGCAAACATTGACTGATGAGCTTCTTCTAAAATGACTCTTTTCAAATCAGCATCATCGGGTACACACAATCGGTTCTTAAACCAGAGACTCCCATCATCTTTCACAACAAAATTTCTAGTCTTCCCATTCTGACAATCTGAAATAATCTTCTGAATTTTCTTATCAGCCAATTGAGCCTCTTTGATCTGATCCAACCAAATCGGCTTCAATTGCAACTGTGCCAATAATGCACCATCAACATAAGGTACAAAACTGGCATGCAATGCTCTCAACTCAACAAGCAACGAGAGCGAGTAAACTGTTAAACCAGCTAAAGACTTCCGACTCAAGGCATCAGCAACAACATTTGCTTTACCTGGATGATAGTCAATCAAGCAATCGTAGTCTTTAATCAATTCTAACCATCTCCTCTGACGAAGATTGAGTTCTTTCTGGACACCCAAATACTTCAAACTCTTGTGATCAGTGTAGATGAAACATTTCTCCCCAAACAGATAATGGCGCCAAATCTTCAATGCAAAAACAATGGCAGCCAATTCCAAATCATGGGTCGGATAGTTAAGCTCATGCGGTTTTAACTGTCGAGATGCATAAGCTATAACTTTCCCTTCCTGCATCAATACACACCCCAAACCTCTATGTGAAGCATCACTGTAGATCACATATGGTTTGCCTTCAACAGGTAAAGTTAAAACAGGCGCTTGAGTCAACATTTCTCTCAACTGCTCAAAGCTAGCCTGACACTGATCCGTCCACACAAATCTCACTCCCTTACGAAGCAATCTGGTGAGTGGAGTAGCTATCAAAGAAAACCCTTTCACAAACCGCCGGTAATAGCCTGCCAAACCCAGAAAACTTCTAATCTCTGTCACTGATTTAGGTGGATTCCAATTCAATACAGCTTCAACTTTGCTCGGATCAACTTTAATGCCTTCTGCTGAAACAACATGTCCGAGAAAAGCTACCTGATCCAACCAGAACTCACACTTCGACAATTTAGCAAACAACTGCCTCTCTCTCAAAACCTGCAACACAATCCGCAGATGCATATCATGTTCCTCCTCATTCCGCGAATACACCAGTATATCATCAATGAAGACCACTACAAACTGATCCAAATAGGGCCTAAACACCCTATTCATCAAATCCATGAAAGCTGCAGGTGCATTCGTCAGACCAAAAGGCATAACTAAAAATTCATAATGCCCATACCTGGTCCGAAAGGCGGTCTTAGGAACATCTTCAGCTTTGACTCTCAACTGATGATACCCAGATCTCAAATCAATTTTGGAGAACACTGACGCTCCCTTCAACTGATCAAAGAGATCATCGATTCTAGGCAAAGGATATTTATTTTTAATAGTCACTTTATTCAATTGCCTATAATCGATACACAACCTCATAGTACCATCTTTCTTTTTCACAAATAGAACAGGAGCTCCCCAAGGAGAAACACTGGGGCGAATAAATCCTTTGTCCAACAACTCCTGTAATTGCACTTTCAACTCCCTCAATTCTGCTGGTGCCATTCTATAAGGAGTAATAGAGATAGGAGTGGTACCAGGCAACAATTCAATACCGAACTCCACCTCTCTCTCAGGAGGCAATCCTGGCAACTCCTCTGGAAACACATCTGGGAACTCTACAACTGTGGCAATGCTATCAATGGGAGAACTTCTTACTCTAGTATCTATCACATGAGCAAGATAGGCTTCACATCCCTTTCTAATCAACCTCCTGGCTGCAACAGCTGAAACAAATAAGGAGGCTAGCTGTTCCTGCTCATTAGATACTATCACCTCTCTACCATCAACAGTTTTCAAAGAAACAATTTTCTTCTTACAATCTACCACAACTCCATGTCGAGATAGCCAATCCATACCTAAGATCACATCATATTCCTTAAATGGCATCTCAATCAAATCCCCTAAGAACTCCTCACCCTGCACCACTACTGCACTATCTCTATGCACCTTACTCACAACCACACTATGCCCTAACGGATTTGTCACCAACACATCAAATCCTAGGGACTCAGCACGCAAATCAGAGATAGGCAAAACAGATACACTAACATATGAATGCGTGGAACCCGGATCAATCAAAGCAAGTACTGGAGTATTAAATAAAGAAAAAGTACCAGCTATGACTGCCGATGTATCTGGCTGCCTCTGCATAACATACATCCTCTGGGAAGATCCAAACTCCTCTGGTCTACCCTCCCTGGATGTAGCACCTCCTCTAGAACTGAATCCTGGTCTACCTCCCCGGCTGGCACCTCTGCCTCCTCTGCCTCCCCTCACACTAGCTCGAGAAGCAGCAGAATCCACTGGCATCAGCTCCTGCCTCTCAGGACAGTCTCTCACAAAGTGGTCAGGTGATCCACACCTGAAGCATACAGTTGATCTACTGTACCTCCAACAAATGCCCCCATGTCTTCCACCACACTGGTCACACACAGGTAAGGTGGATCTCTGAATTCCATGAGTAGGAGCACTCGCTACCGAAGCTGCAGGTCTAAATCTCTGCCTCTGGAACTGCACTGACCTACCCGCTGGTCTCTGGCTCCTACTACTCCGAGGAACAAAACTTCCTCTACCCCTCTTTGCAGAAGAAGACCCTGCCTCAAACTGGGGCCTCCTAACCCTAACCTCTTCCTCTGAAGCAGCTGCAATAACTTGAGCTCGCTCTACACTTCCAGCTGCTGCCACAAGCTGTGAGAAATCCTGATATCTGGATCCAGCCACTAAGCACATGATCGAGGGCCTCAATCCCTCCTCAAATCGCCGACATCTATCAATCTCATCAGCAATGATGCCCCCAGCATACTGGCTCAGTCGAATAAACTCCACTTCATACTCAGTTACGGTCCGATGATCTTGCTTCAAATCTAGAAACTCTCTTTTCTTCCCATCTTTATACTCCCTAGGAGTATACTTCAACTCAAATTCTCTCAGAAAATCCGCATAAGACAAGGTTGGTGGGTCATCCATAGAATGGGGCACTGTCTTCCACCAGTCGTAGGCATCCTTCTGTAGCAAAGATCTTGCATAGTCAAACTTCTCCTCTGAAGTGGCTTGCAACTGCACAAATACTCTCTGAACTCTATCAAGCCACTGTTCTGCTACAGCCGGATCAACTGTACCAAAGAAATCCTCTGCTCCATATTTCCTTAGCTTATCATAGTGCCTTACTGGTACTGAAGGCTGAGGGGGTGGTGGCGGTGGCTGTGGTGGAACAGGTGCTTGTCTCATAGCTTCCATCATAGGCCTAAACCAGGCTGGCGGAACCTCCTCCCCAGCTGGTCTACCCGACACCGAAGCAGGTGCCTCCTCAACACTATCAACCCTAGCTCCCTCAGCAGGAGCAATACTCTCGGCACTACCCTCAATCGACTGACGTGAGTGAGAATCCATCACAACCTAACACTGCAAACACAGCAGATTATATCTTATTAAAGATCAGAGACTGCCAATCTCAAACGTATATGTTATTCAAAACCACTTTTTAAGTAAAAATATTCTTTTTATTACATTTTACCTAGGTTGAGAATCTCAAACCTAGGCTCTGATACCAAAAATTGTAACACCCCTTCCCGACCTACATATGTAAGCTGAGTAGAGGCGCCACACTAACCTAATGTTGCTACCAATTTTACTTAGTCAAATTTTAGTTCCGATTTTTTTTTTCAAAAATTTTGCCATAGTTTCGCCTAAAAATTGAGTCCCAAGTGTCGACAAAACCGGTTTTTTTTCTTATTTTTAAAAATATTTTACACAAACCAATGCAAACAAAATCATTCTCAGTACACTCCCAATAAATCCCCCTTGTAACCTCAACTACAACCTGCAAAAAGAATTTACACTTCTAGTACAACATAAAATAAAGGTTTTGTGACAATTCCCCATTTTTAAATATTACACAGCGGAAGTTATAAAATATTTACATATTTACATATTAAACATTTCTTTACAAAATATAAAGAAATAAACATGATTGGCAAGTCTGCTCTGATCTTTAAGCTCCCAAAATGGATTCAACAAGGTCTACTCTCACTTGGTCTTGAAGAACTCTCGGGTTCAACTCTATCCACTCTATTACCTGCGCGATTAAACACTATCGCGCTAAGCCAACGGCTTAGTAAGATAAAACATGCTAATAGTATGCTTTAATGCAATACAATGCCACATATGCTATTGATAAGATCAACATTATAAATATAAAGTTAACACATAATTATGCATTTCACAAATCATAGTCATATGAGCATACCACATTTCAACATCTTTCCACATTCAACATTACTCAATAACCAACATCTTATTTCATTAACTCATAACATTATTTAGGACATTCATATAACCTTGACACCTATGGGCCCAACAAGTATTTAATACGATATTCAGAGTTCAGAGTTACTGCTTTGGTTCATAGTCACAATTCTCATAGTGTAACAGACCCAGTCTCTTGGACCATCAACTCAACACATTTGAGGAGATCCTCAACCCTGCAAGACTGTTACAAATCATATATTTCATATTCACAATTCTCATAGTGTAACAGACCCAGTCTCTTGGACCATCAACTCAACACATTTGAGGAGATCCTCAACCCGGCAAGACTGTTACCTTTCATCATTTCTTAGGCATGCCACCCAAATCCAGAACTCTGAAACTGAATAACATATTAAACAAACAAACAATTCATTTATTATATACTTACCATTTCCATTCTCAAATTCTCATCACATTTAGGCAAACATGCCTTCTTTCTTTCAATATCATCATCATAGCCAATCACAATGGCATTGTCTCATATCATGTCTTATTTGAATTATCATTTTAATTTCAATGTATATCATTCATGAAACACATAATCATTCACAATGCATAACATAACATTGCTCAATCTCAACAATGCAATTAGGGCAAAGAACAATTGATATGATTCATATAAATAATACATTCTGGTTTTAGACTCCATTTTATCCTTATTTTGAAAAATTGTATAAAATAATCTACTTGACTAAAAATTCTAAAATTTTTACAGAATTTATTTTTGTATCTTAAAATCATCCCTTTAAAATTTCAGATCAAACTGAACACAAAATCTTGGTCAAATAGTTCACCTAACCAGACTGCCCCAATTGCCCTGCATCCTGGCAGCAGTTATGAACTTTGTGAATTCCATAAATCAAATTCAATCAACGTGGTTCCAAATTATTTTTCTCAAATACTAGACTCACTAAGCAACAACATATCCAAAATTCAATTGAATATTATTTTTCTACATTTTATTAAAAATCCCGAAATAGAGCTGTCTCAGTTAAGGTACCTGCTGGAACAGGTCTAATAAAAATAATCTTTCTAAACTCATAACCATTCCAAAATCGAATCAACATATTTTTCAGTCATTTTAGACTCATAGAGGCACAACATATCAAAAATTCACTTCAAGAAAATTTTTCTAAAATTAATTAAAAATCATACAAGTCACAGCCTTTACTAATCCTAAAACAGAAACAATTTCACTAAACACCAATCTTACTCTTCCATCACCCACACCAACCCAACTTCTCATCTATCAAGCCAAAATCAATACTTACAACCATACCATAAGCAACTTAATCATACCACTTCAAAAGAATTGAAGAAATTAGAGAAAAGATCTTACCTTAGTTAAAAACTTCTTAAATCAACACTTGAACACTTAATCTTTCTTCAATTTAAGCTTGAAATCATCAAAACCATCACTTGTCTCTTTCTTTCTCTTTGGCTATGGAGGGCCGGCCATCAACAAGAAGAAGAAGAAGATATGATGAAGAAAACACAAGTCAAACCTTCTTTAAATATCCACCATGTGATTTTATCCAAGCAATTACCAAAGTGCCCTTATTCACATAATTATCTTTTTGTCTTATATGTGCCCAATTAAGTAATTTACCAATCTCAAATAAATATCTTCTCTTGCATTGACCAAGCCTTTTGACCACTTTATATGTCATATATATTAACATATACACAACATATAAATTTGTCTCTAAACCCTATTTCTTCCCAAAATACATATACATATACTTTCTCTTCTCAATTTCTTTTCTCTTACAATTTAACACATATATTCAATCCAATATATAACAATAACAACAACAACAATATGCAAAACTTCTAGGGCATAAATGAGGATATTACAATTTATACATACCTCAAATAGCAACCCAAAACAAGCTCAAAACAACCTCCAATCCTATCCTTCCAACTTGCCCTTCACTACTTGGATGAAACAAATCAATCTCCCTCAATGCCTAAACCAAATGTGATAGCAAATAATCATCCATCCAAGCAAAAATTCAAAATTTAAGGCTAACCTCACTTTAACTTTGGATTCTCATACTAGTCCATTCATTTTAATATATTAAGTTTATTTATATCATTAGAAACATATTTTAATACATTTGAACCATTTACATTACAAAAATATACTCTTATATACAAAATCATAAAATGGCATAACCTTCCCCCATTGAAGGTTTTCCATTCCAACACAATCTATTAATCATAAGCTTATATTCATCACTTTTAACACTAAACAACATGCTTAAGCAGATAAAACCAAACAATTCAACTACTTTGAAAAATCACTTTTTCAAAACCCTAAATCTCCACTTCCATTCTCAAACTCTAGCCAAACACAACCAAATCTAATATTTGACTTTAAAATACTTGTTTATGAATCAAAACAACACATTTGGAACCATTTTTCACAATTACAGATCATGTTTCCACAAACCCAAAAGTTCCATAACCCTAAATTCTCTCTCTTCACCAAACTCAACTTAAATTCAATCATTTCTTCAATCTAACCTTAAAATCATTAATAACCAATAAAAAAACTTCATTAATATCCAATTAAGTAATTAAATCATGCTACTATAAAATTCTAAAATTTACATAATACACTTTTCCATAGAATTTGAAAATTTGGTAAGAAAGCTTACCAATTGATGAAGAAACTTCTAGCACTCCACTTGAATCCTTAAAATCTCTTCAATTCTTAGTGCTTGGAAGAAGAAAAACATTTCTTACTCTCCCATGGTAATTTCGGCCAAGAAGATGAAGAAGAAGAAGAAGAAGACTTTATTTTTATTTCTCTTTCCTTTCATCCTTTAATTATAACCATGAATATATATATATTATTTAATATTTTAATAATTAATTATTTAATTATTTATTTAATAAATTAAAAGTCCTAAATTTTCTTTTCCATTCAAAAATAATTTATTTTTGGATTATTTTATTAATTTTAAATTTTTATAATTTAATTACCAAAATACCCTTTTACTTTGACTTTTCTTTTAAAACGTGTTGACTTTTATATGTTGTATGTATTTTACATATATATCACATATATATATTCCACTTTTTGTCTTAAAATTCCTTCATTTTTCATTTAAAATTATTAATTTAATTTATACATTTAAATTAGAATTTATTTTATTAAATTTCTAAAAATTAGAACTTTTCAAAAATTTGGGATATTACACATATGCACAAGTAATGTATATCTTATATACACATCAAATGTACCTTATATGTGTATTAAATATATTGAATATGTAATGTATTAATCCAACATATATAATTAATAGACCATATGTATATGTTATATATACACTAGATATATAAATTGGGTATATACAACTTTTATATTTCCAAAATCATGGATGTGACAGATAGACAATATTCAAACTCAATGAGACCTCTGGCCAAGTAATGTGTATGTGTCTATCTGAAGTGCAATAGTTATTGCTCAAATAGAAATGATTCCCAAATTTAGTACAGTAACTAGGGTTGTCATGTTATAGATATGTTAAAGTTGAAAATCGAGTCTTGAGGTAAATTGACATTAATTTGACAAAGCCAACATTTGATTTCAAAATAAAAATTCAAAATTCAAAATTCAAAAAAAAAATTACAAAGCCTTCAAGTTAAGGGGAGTATGTTGAACTATCGAACCTCGAAGGACATATTGGGCAAAGTAACTAATTTTTGGTGAGGTTATGAAGAAGCTACCAATTGACATACTGAAACATAATTTGAAATGGATGTATCTCCGCCACTTGGGGTCTCCGTTATTCATGTTTTCAATATCTTTAAGATAAAAGCCATAAATGTGAAGCAACTTGTCATTCCAAAACAAGACCTGAATGGGCATCTAGAAGGAGTCAATGAGAATATTTCAGCTGATAACCTCAGTCTATGAGTCAATGGAACCACTGTAAGTATTATCCATGCATATCATGCATACATGAGCATATCACACTCCATTTTTCTTGTCAAAAGTAAATAGCAATATTCTATGAAGCAACCATAAAGCGGATATGGAATCAGAGGGCATGGAAATCCCATTGTGTGAGGAAGCTCCAATCATTTTGCAAAAGAAGAAATACATGCTTGTGTGAAGTGCTAGACAAGACAAACATTAATCAGAGCCTGCATGAGAAAAATCATTGGGGGCAAGGAGAAGATATAAGGGGCCAGCTAAAAAAATAGCTGAATTTTTTTTAAAAAAAAAGTGTAAAAGAATGGAACATTAGAACTATCAAAAGAATGAAGATGCAAAAGACAAAATATCAGTCCAGCTTAAAGGATGAAGATCCACTTTCAAGGGTGAAGACCCGATTTCCATGGATAAAGATCCAGCTTCAAGGATGAAGATCCATTTTCAAAAGGTAAAGACCCAAAGTCCAAAGGATGAAGATCCAATTTCAAGGGTGAAGACCCGATTTCCAAGGATGAAGATCCAGCTTAAAGGGTGAAGACCTGATTTCCAATCCAGTTTAAAGGGTGAAGGCCCAATGCAAAGGATGAAGATCCATTTTCAAGGGTGAAGACCCGATTTCCATGGATGAAGATCCAGCTCCAAGGATGATGATCCAATTTCAAAGGGTGAAGACTTGAAGCCCAAAGGATGAAGATCTTTTTTCAAGGGTGAAGACCCGATGCCAAGGATGAAGATCTAGCTTAAAGGATGAAGATCTAATTTTAAGGGTGAAGACCCGACGTCCAAAGGATGAAGATCTATTTTCAAAGGTGAAGACTCGATCTCCAAGGATGAAGATCCATTTACAAGGGTGAAGACCCGATCTCTAAGGATGAAGATCCATTTACAAAGGTGAAGACCCGATCTCCAAGGATAAAGATTCATTTTCGAGAGTGAAGACCCGATGCCAAGGATGAAGATCCAGCTTAAAGGATGAAGATCCAGTTTTAAGGGTGAAGACCCGACGTCCAAAGGATGAAGATCTATTTTTAAGGGTAAAGACCCGATCTCGAAGGATGAAGATCCATTTACAAGGGTGAAGACTCGATCTCCAAGGATGAAGATCCGTTTTCAAAGGTGAAGATCTGATGCTAAGGATGAAGATCCAAGGTCCAACGATGAAGATCCATTTTGAGGGTGAACCCATAATCCGTTAAAGAATAGAACAGCCAAAGCAGCCAGAATTCTCAACTGATAAAAGGTCAGTCAAACTCAGTCTCGGGTCCAAAACCCAAATATTAAATTCACCTTGGGTCTAGAACCCAAATTATTTTTTAGTCCAGAATTCAAACCAACCTTGGGTAAGGAGTTCAATATGGCTCTAAAGTCAGTCAAAAATTACATTGCTTTTCACTCTCTTTTGCTATAGTCTCAGATCTCTCAAGCAGGGAGCAAACTGTGGACCCTTAATTTTTTACCCTGTCCAGTCTGATATTTTTAAACAGTCCAAAATAATTTTTATGGTATTTTAATTAAATAATATTTATTTTAATAATATTTATTACTTATAATATTTATTTTTAATAAAATAAAAAAGTAATAATAAAAAAGATAAATAAATAAATAAATATCGGCGACGAAAAGACGAATTGGCTTAGGCCAATTCGCCATAGGACACAAGCCAATTCGCCGCAGGAAAAATCCTGCAGCAAACTGGCCTGTGGCCCACGCCCAAGCCAGTAGCACCCGTAGTAATTTTTTTCACCAGCACACTTTCACACGCCCGGCCCGTGTAAAATTTTGCCAAAATCCTATTCTACTTGGTTTTTAATTTTATTTCCTAAAAGGTTTTTATTTCTTTAGCCAATTAGTAGTAGAATTTTATTTTTTTTTCTATAAATACCACATTAAAACACACAGAAGAAAAAGAACTTTTGATCTTTTAAAAAGGAGGGGAATTTTTGAGGACTTTTGGGCTCGAAACTATTAAAATTCTTTTAGAAATTAATTTATAATCTCAAGCTTGAAGGATCAAGAGGCAGCAAACAATATATAACCCATCAAAGGCTGTCCACACTGTCTTTGGTATTGTTCAACCAGAATTCAAGTTGTGGTGGAACCAACAACGGAGGTTTGATTTTCTATTGACTTATTTATGTTCACAGTAGATTCATCATTCAAATTGATCAAATTTTTAAACATACAATAGATGATATTTTTTTGATCAATTATTCTGTTTATCATCTAAACTCTATTTAAAACCCTAAAAAGTATTTTTTTTTCAAAACCCTAAAAATCTTAATACCCATAAAACTAACTTTTGAAATATAAAACCCTAATTGCACTTTTCTAAAACCATAAAACAATAATCTGTTTTCTTAAAACCCTAACCAAATCTATTTTTCTAAGATTTATAGTAGCTTGTTTCTTCCAATTTTGAAACCCTATTTTCTAAATCTTAAACCGTAAAATCTTAATTTTCAATACCAAAATCTACAATCATAAAAGCCAATTTTTAAAATCTTCCAGGGCGTGGCCCCTGACCCCGCAAGGGGCGCTGCCCCCTTGACCCTCGTCATCTAACCGGCTAGCGGGACTATAGTATGGGCTTGTCGAAGGGGTCAATATTTATTTGTGTATTGTAAATCTTTATGTTTAACTTCCTTTATTATGATTATTCAAAATACAGTAGCTTTATTCAAAATACAAAGCTAAACCCTAATTTATTCAAACCATGAATCTTAATTAATTCTATTTTTCAAATCATCACAGTAGCTTGTTCCTTTCAAATATCTAAAGATTTTATTTTATTTTCATAAGCTTCAATCTTATCTACTTAAACCCTAAAGTTATATACTTACTGTTTTGTTTAAATTAGATAAATGATTTATTTATGATGAATGATTGTTTACTTTTATTGATTTACTTTGGTCTCAAAACATTGTAAGAGGTATGTTTCCATTATTGGATACCTCATTAATTAATTTTCATGTAATTTAAATTGTTCTTATATTTTGGAATTAATGTAAAGGACACATTTTCACCTTTTGGTGGGTGTCCTATTTAGTTTTAGACCTTGAATGATGTAAGGACATATTTTCATTCTCGGATGGGTGTCCATTTATTTTTTTTTGTTTGGACATTGCTTTGATTTTAATATAATGATGCTTTATTTTAATTGTTGCATGTAGTATGGATAATATTGTTATATTTAAGAATTTTATAATATTAAGACTTGAAAAGGAGGCCGGTTCCAAAGAACCGGGCGTTGTGGGGGTGCTAGGTCATTTCTCACCTTCCCCACGCGTACCCAACTTTCCAAACCCATTAGGAGGTTAGGGATTCCTTAGGAATCGAGTCATCCAACCCTTTTTTTTCCCGGCCCTTTCGAGTGGC
Source organism: Garcia nutans (assembly GCA_947685225.1). NCBI lineage: Eukaryota > Viridiplantae > Streptophyta > Magnoliopsida > Malpighiales > Euphorbiaceae > Garcia > Garcia nutans. The sequence continues at coordinate 37,752,175 of CANTUV010000013.1, forward strand.
GACTCCATTTTCTTCGGGCTTAGGCCCGTGTTCTCTAAGGCCTGGAGCCTAAAAAGTGCAGAAGTCGCAAGAATCATTCCACCGGGAGTGGGAGCGAAAATCCCCGCTCACACATGGTTTTAAGTTAAATAAGTTACAAATACACTTGAAATATCACAAATATAATCATACTTTCAAGATAACAAATTCCATAACCCTAAAATCTTTCAAAACCCTAAACTTTCCAAAACCTTATTTTCTTCTATATCCATAAATCAACACATAAATGTTTATATGTTTGATTTAAACATAATTTCAATTAAAAACCAATAAATACACACTTTATATATCAAAACAAAAATTTTACCTTCAAAAAATCTAAGTTTCACAATCAACTCTTTACAAATCATTCAATATATACTTTCTTTCACAAATCACTTCACTCTATCAAATTACAAACTTGTTTAATTAAATAAATCAAGATTAATTCAATTAATAGCAAAAGAAGTGATATGCAAATACTAACCTCTTTAAAATTACTTTTCCATGACTCTTTCTTTCAATCCTTTGGATTAGTAGTAATTTTTTAGAAAAATCATGCTTAAAGTAGCTTATCTCCAACAAAATGATGCTTTATTTCTAAAGCTTCCATGATTTCTAAGTAAAAAGTGAAAAAAGAAGGAAGAAAGGAGAAGAAGATGGGGATGGAGATGATGGCTACTGTAACACCCCGATACTCTATATAAGTACTATACATATACATCGTATACATACAGTAGGTATATAAAGTATAAGGATGTCACTAGTTATCACAAATTTAAAATCTTTACTTTCATTCCAAAATCATATCATTATATTGAAATATATAAACGTACTTTCAAAATCAATATCCTTTTTATAATAATACATATATATATATATATATAAATTACATTATCTCTTCAATAGGTTCATTTATACATATAAATACATTCTTGTGAAAATACAATATAATTAACTGTTACATGCATGCATCACCATCTAGTTGGTCTCGAACTATACTTGCTCTCTTCGTGACATACTGACTTAACTCCAGCTCCATCACCCATTTACCTGCGCGATTAACATAACCGCGCTAAGCTTGAAAGCTTAGTAGAACAAGTAAACATTAAAATATGCAATACAAAGGATACATACCTCATATGTTTAGCCTCACGTTTTATCATTTTCTTACTCTGTTTTCTTCTTTTATATATGCATTCTTCATATATTCCTATTAATCTCATATATGATTTACATATACATATATATAACATAACCATCAAACATAGTTCAATAAATTGATAGAACCTTCATATAATGATACTTACCAATTTCATTTCATACATATCATATATATCGTTTTATACTTCATAATTGCATATTTCATATAACTTCACAAACCACATCTCCTTTCAATAATTCATTTATGTTACATAATCATATCACAACATTACATTTACTTCATTATCCATTATTCACCATTCATAAATCATATTTAAACAAACACAAGCATGGGCCCAAAGACACTAATATGCCATTCAACTTTCAGAGTTAATGTTTTGGTTTATATATCACATTTATCATTATCATTATCCCAACTAGGCTTCAAGGATTATGTTCAACCAAGCTTCAAGGGGAACAAAGCATGCTAAGTATCAACCCAACTTGGCTTCAAGAACAAAACCCAACCTAGCTTCAAGGGTTGTAACATCTCAATTAGGCTTCAAGGACTAGACCCAACCAAGCTTCAAGGGGAGTAAAACATGTTAAACTTCAACCCAACTTGGCTTCAAGGATCAAATCCAACCTAACTTCAAGAGATTGTTACTAATAGGCATGCCACCAACAACAAAACTCTGAAAATGAATAACATATTAGACACACAATTCATTCATTATTTCATTATCAATTTCATTCTCATTCTTATCATCATTTAGGCAAACATGCCTCAATCATCATTTACATCATCATAGCCAATCACAATGGCATCATTTAGGCAAACATGCCTCAATTGTTTCTTTCAAATCTTTATAGCCAATCACAATGGCTTCATTCATCATCATTCTTTCAAATCTTTATAGCCAATCACAATGACTTCATTCATCATCATTTCTCAATCCACATTTCATATTTCACCCTTAACACATATATAATCATTCATCATATCATTTGCATCATGCAAATCATATCATTCATATTCCATATCACATACATTTCATACTTCATCTTATATATATATATATACATATATACATATACATAACCATTCATCATTCAAGTATTAATTAATCAAATCCCCAAATTCATTAAACTAAACCCTTACTCAACAATTCATCATCATCCATATCAATTAATCATATTATCACCATCAAATTACAAATTCAACACACACACACATAACTTACCAACAATCATCAATCACCAAACCCAATCAAATATCCACACAACTCAAAGAAACAAGAGAATCAAGAAGAAACTTACTTAAATATCTTGTCAAATCCTCATCTCCATCTTCAATCCTCTAAAAATCCTTAAGAATTTGGTGTATAAATCATCTCTCTCTCTCTCTCTCTCTCTCTCTCTCTCTCTCTCTCTCGTCCAAGAAGAAGAACCTCTCTCTCTCTCTCTCTCTCTCGTACACGAAGAAGAAGAAGAAGAAAGAATCTTCTTTTCTTTGTTCTTATCCCCAAAATATATATATATATATAATAATAATAATAATTACTAAAATATCCTTCACCAAAACTTTCTTTCTTTATAATCAAATACCCTTTTTAGTAATTTCACAATCCACAAAATAAATATCTTCTTTTCTTGACTTTCCATTTGACCAACATATATGTTATATATATTGCCATATACACTAAATATACATTCTCTCCACACATTGCTTTCTTTTCAAACAACACATAAACATTCTCTCTTAAATTTTCTTGTCTTATCAACTTAACATATATACGTTCAATCCCCTTATAACAATAATATCACAACTTCTAAGGCACAGTTTGGGATATTACAATTCTCTCCCCCTTAAATAATTTCGTCCTCGAAATTACTCAGTATAATAACACTCCATTCTTAACAATACACCATTTTAAATCTTCATATGACATTAATTGTATTCTTATATTCTGATTTCATCAAATCACGTAGTTTGCACTCTCCCCCTTAGAGTCAATTATATTATTCAATTCCATAACTTGTCATGATATAAACCTTTATATCTTATTACACTTTTATCCAATATTCAAAATAACTCATTATTTTCTCAAATACCTTATCTATATACAAAAATTCCATCATCTTACAATATATTTATGTTACATTCCATTATTACATTCAAAATATTTTATCACTTCATCTCTTTATAACTATTCTCTTAACTTTAACCTTAAAGATCATTGACTTATATCTTAATATTGATTATCCCATCATTACAATCATCCTTAAAACAAACATTTATCAAACCTTCATTGATAATAATATTCTTATTTCTCATACACTTCATTCCTTCTTTAGTATTTTCTCACTTAACATCAATACTAACACAAAACTTTTGAACTTACCTTACAGGAAATCAACTTTTTCCCCTTTTCTCATCATTATAATTAATATAATTCAATTGATTCATGTCCGTTCATCGATCCGAATATTACATTGTATACATCATTATCTATCTCTTATACCTTTAGTACAACTATTCATATTAAATCTCAATAATAATTCACAATTATAGCAAAAATCTAGATCAATTGATCTATTCTCCACAATATACTAACATCTCAATCTTGTTTGATTCAAATCAATAATTAACTTATTTAAATTTATCATGAATAACAATCCACTTCAACTTATCTTTCAATATACACATAATTTACCTTTCATTATCTCAAAACAATTCCCATCAAAATTTCATAATTATCTCATACCATACTTATTACTCATAGTTTACTCACTTAAATTTTTAAACTCATCCACTTATTTACTTTATACCATAAACATATTCAATATAGCTTTCAATCACCTTCTGCAATTTCTTCCATTATTATCTCCTCATCTTTCATACCATTACTACACTTACAATAATTACTTTTTTTTTCTCATATTATTTATAACTTAAAGTATTTCCCCAATTCTCTTTCCTTTCTTTTCTTTTCCAAAATTTTAACTAAATTGTTAACACAAAAATTATAAAAATACAATTCACCCATCATAACCTTTAGCCACGATTCTAGAACATAATTATCAATCTTATCAAAGCTGTATAATAACCACATTTTCTTAGTTCCAATTCTATGGATAACCAAACTATCCGGCCAACTCAATATACAATTCATATGGCCAAAGGAGATTAATGGTTACATCTGAAACTTATACATCAATACTGTGATTGTATCACAATTATCACATATTCATTCTCCAAACTTTTTCCATATTAAAAGTTAACACATTTCAACTCTATCTCAAAACAATTTACTCTTAATTATTTAATCATCATTAGCTTATCTTATATACAACAATATTATCTTTTTCCAAAAACTTCATACCTTATACTTTCTTTTTCCCTTACAATCTCTTATAATACACATATACATATAACCTTTTCTCACACAATTACCTTGAGTCCATAACATTTATGATAACTCAATTCAATTATTTCCATAACAATATTACTATCCACTATATCCCAAATCAATCCTCATTTCCATAACAATTTCACTATCCAACAATTCTCAAGTTTATTCTCGTTTTTCACTTCATCCCATAATCTTTGCGTCAATTAAGGCCTAATCTCTCTTAGGTCCACTACTACACACAATGTCATTTCCCATATCATCAAACATGCAATTGTATAACACATCCATAGATCACATTCATAATGTGATTTACTTTCCACATTTCTTACATTTTACAATTACATTCATATCAAAAAGCTCCTTCCACACTTTCTATACATGTATACATATAATCATACAATTTTATTTAATTCCTCTTTTACATATTTTCAACACAATTTAACATTTATTATTTCTCATTAAACAACCTCATTCTTATTCCTTTTTGACATAACGTAAATTATTTTTTTAACTCAACACACACACATATATATATATATATATATTCTAACCATGATAATACTTCACAAAATCTTAATCACATTACTAAGATGATATCTCTCTCACATTTATTTACCTTTCAACATATATATAGTACTCATATATTTATACATATGTACATTACATCCAATCATATACACATTGAGTCCAATAACCTCTATACACTTTCCAAGTCTTGTTATCACAAATCTCAATTTCTTGAACCAACATTGATTCATCCACTTCTCACTATCAATCTTATCACATGACCTAACTTTGTACAAGTTTGTCAATGCAAGCGTAATCATTCTCATATTCTATAATACTCATTCCTCATAGTTCATAGATTTAACTTACATTAAACTATCGATGTTTAAATAACCTTTATCCAAGTTCTATTAACATTATAAACTCTCAACTTACTACTTTATTCAAACTTCCATTTACTCATCTTATTTTCTTATTATCAACTTAAGAAAAACATCTTATATATATATACATTACAAAACAACCTCAAGGTATATTCTTTCACAATTAATAAAGCTCATTCAAACAAATTCAAATGTTACATCTTACCACCATTAACATGAGCTTTAACAACACTCAAGCATATCACATTTCTAACATTAAAACCACAATGTTTGCATTTAAAACAACAATGCAAACAACACCATTATATCTTCTTATTTAACCAACATCATCTCTTTTCCTTTTTTTTTTTTTTAAAAAAAAAACTTTAACTTTACATATTTCAACCTTAAATGATCAAACTTTGTCTATACCCATCAACTCATTCAATATACCACCATATTCTCTTTATTTAGCAACATATCTATTCATATCACCCATCCAACATTATTTCCTCTTTCTAGAAATCCAAACATAAGATTTATTAGAAAGATATTCAAGTTGTAGAGGAAATATTACATACTTTAATCTTGATTTAATTATTAACTCATTCTCAACTTTATTCTTCTAATCATTTCTTTTACATCTCAAGCACATCAATAATCAAAAATTTTACTTGAATAAATTCCCATTCTTGAATTTAACAATTAAACTCATATACATTTTCTCACATTATTCTTTCTTTAATTTCCATTCATGTAAAACTTCATTCACACATTATTATCAATCTCATACAATTTAAATACACTTCAATTCACATAATACCACATTTGAGACCAACCTAGGTGTTAATGCATATGCATGTATCAAAAATTTCATTCTTTTCATTCTTCATTTATCATCAATTTTTTTTTTTAAACTTTTCTTTTTATTTCTCTTTAAGCTTTTCAAAATTTTCTCTTTTTAATTTTACTTAGGCCGAGAATCTCGAACCTAAGCTCTGATACCAAAATAATTGTAACACCCCGATACTCTATATAAGTACTATACATATACATCGTATACATACAGTAGGTATATAAAGTATAAGGATGTCACTAGTTATCACAAATTTAAAATCTTTACTTTCATTCCAAAATCATATCATTATATTGAAATATATAAACGTACTTTCAAAATCAATATCCTTTTTATAATAATACATATATATATATATATAAATTACATTACCTCTTCAATAGGTTCATTTATACATATAAATACATTCTTGTGAAAATACAATATAATTAACTGTTACATGCATGCATCACCATCTAGTTGGTCTCGAACTATACTTGCTCTCTTCGTGACATACTGACTTAACTCCAGCTCCATCACCCATTTACCTGCGCGATTAACATAACCGCGCTAAGCTTGAAAGCTTAGTAGAACAAGTAAACATTAAAATATGCAATACAAAGGATACATACCTCATATGTTTAGCCTCACGTTTTATCATTTTCTTACTCTGTTTTCTTCTTTTATATATGCATTCTTCATATATTCCTATTAATCTCATATATGATTTACATATACATATATATAACATAACCATCAAACATAGTTCAATAAATTGATAGAACCTTCATATAATGATACTTACCAATTTCATTTCATACATATCATATATATCGTTTTATACTTCATAATTGCATATTTCATATAACTTCACAAACCACATCTCCTTTCAATAATTCATTTATGTTACATAATCATATCACAACATTACATTTACTTCATTATCCATTATTCACCATTCATAAATCATATTTAAACAAACACAAGCATGGGCCCAAAGACACTAATATGCCATTCAACTTTCAGAGTTAATGTTTTGGTTTATATATCACATTTATCATTATCATTATCCCAACTAGGCTTCAAGGATTATGTTCAACCAAGCTTCAAGGGGAACAAAGCATGCTAAGTATCAACCCAACTTGGCTTCAAGAACAAAACCCAACCTAGCTTCAAGGGTTGTAACATCTCAATTAGGCTTCAAGGACTAGACCCAACCAAGCTTCAAGGGGAGTAAAACATGTTAAACTTCAACCTAACTTGGCTTCAAGGATCAAATCCAACCTAACTTCAAGAGATTGTTACTAATAGGCATGCCATCAACAACAAAACTCTGAAAATGAATAACATATTAGACACACAATTCATTCATTATTTCATTATCAATTTCATTCTCATTCTTATCATCATTTAGGCAAACATGCCTCAATCATCATTTACATCATCATAGCCAATCACAATGGCATCATTTAGGCAAACATGCCTCAATTGTTTCTTTCAAATCTTTATAGCCAATCACAATGGCTTCATTCATCATCATTCTTTCAAATCTTTATAGCCAATCACAATGACTTCATTCATCATCATTTCTCAATCCACATTTCATATTTCACCCTTAACACATATATAATCATTCATCATATCATTTGCATCATGCAAATCATATCATTCATATTCCATATCACATACATTTCATACTTCATCTTATATATATATATACATATATACATATACATAACCATTCATCATTCAAGTATTAATTAATCAAATCCCCAAATTCATTAAACTAAACCCTTACTCAACAATTCATCATCATCCATATCAATTAATCATATTATCACCATCAAATTACCAATTCAACACACACACACATAACTTACCAACAATCATCAATCACCAAACCCAATCAAATATCCACACAACTCAAAGAAACAAGAGAATCAAGAAGAAACTTACTTAAATATCTTGTCAAATCATCATCTCCATCTTCAATCCTCTAAAAATCCTTAAGAATTTGGTGTATAAATCATCTCTCTCTCTCTCTCTCTCTCTCTCTCTCTCGTCCAAGAAGAAGAACCTCTCTCTCTCTCTCTCTCTCTCGTACACGAAGAAGAAGAAGAAGAAAGAATCTTCTTTTCTTTGTTCTTATCCCCAAAATATATATATATATAATAATAATAATAATTACTAAAATATCCTTCACCAAAACTTTCTTTCTTTATAATCAAATACCCTTTTTAGTAATTTCACAATCCACAAAATAAATATCTTCTTTTCTTGACTTTCCATTTGACCAACATATATGTTATATATATTGCCATATACACTAAATATACATTCTCTCCACACATTGCTTTCTTTTCAAACAACACATAAACATTCTCTCTTAAATTTTCTTGTCTTATCAACTTAACATATATACGTTCAATCCCCTTATAACAATAATATCACAACTTCTAAGGCACAGTTTGGGATATTACAGCTACGACTAAGCTTGAAGAAGAAAAAAAACATAAGTCAACTCACTTTTATAAAATATCTAAGAGTTTTCATTCTATGTATTGCTCATACCTAACTTCGATACAATTACTTTTTTCAATTACCTCTTAATCCGTTTTTTAACTCCATAAAACTATAAAGATAATTAATTTAACTATTTTAAAGCCCTATTATCTATATTTTATATCCCAATTACAGTACAATGTCATTTCAAGGCCATAAAGGTATTTTCGTAATTTATTACCTCTTTAAAAATCTTTTCCTAAAAATATTGATTAAATCTATACCCAAATTTAATTTTTCTCTTATTAAGGCTATATCAACCTTATTTCTATCAATTTCAAATATTCAAACCATACATAACATCATAATCAATCCGATATTTACTTATATGTACACATAATATAAAAAATTATTACTTAAAATTTTTAGACATTACATAACTTTTTATTAAGCTAATTCAATAAAGATGTTTGGCCTTTTGTCTGAAAGAATATACCACATATTGATGAAGATTACATTCTCATTAGGCTAATCCTTTAACACAAAACGAGCAATAACTTACATCGTAAAAACAAATTCTCTAAACTATCAAGCTTACTATCCTTTACTTTATCAACTTCTTCATGATGATAAAAAAAATCTTTTCAAAGTCCCTAAAACACAAAATCTCACACCTCTTCATCAGAGAATAGTATTTAACTGCATTCATTATTATTTAAAAATAAGTTAATTTTTTTATTTTTTTATTATTTAACTTAATTTATATAATAATTTTTGTGTTGAATACTCTTAACAAATTAATGGACACCCTTTAACAAAACCCCATTTCTATTATAAATGAGTTTGTGGTTTGTGATTAAGAACTCTTTGTTAAAATTTCAAAAAAAAAAAAAGAAACATACGTGTGAGCAAATGGAGGATGTTGTGCATGTTTCTTACAACTAAAATTTAATTATACTATAATGACATCATCGCGTTGCTTCAAGGATAAACATATTTTAATTTTTTTTAATAAAATAATAGTAATCATTTAGTTACGCATGAAAACTATTTAAAATATATTACAGCAGTTAAGAGTAAAATCAGAGAGCAAATAAAATATGTAAATAACAAAAATAGTATTTAAAAATCATAAAATAATTATATCATTTACTTAGTTACACTTAATTGATAATATCTTATAACAACTATATTTATAATTCGCTTATTTGTATTTAATTAATAATATCTTATTTTTAATTTATTCTTTACTTTTTCTCATCATTTTAAAAAATATTAATCGTATTTTATATTATTTATATAAAAAAACTAAAATATATATTCTCTGAAATAATACAAGGATATCATTTTAATATAAATTAAAATTAATGATAGAGTGTAATATTTCATATTTTATAAATATAAAAAGATAAAATAATAAGTAAAAAAAATAAAATTATTGTTAATTAAAATATTTTTTAATACATATATTAGGGTAAAATAAATAAAAAAAAAGCAAAAATTATTATTTACTTATAATGATTTTTCATCTCTTTTAAATATTGGGATAGATTGGGATTGTACCTCAAAACCTAATCAGACAATAATCATAATGGATTGTCCCCTAATCATGGAATCTACGGACACTTGCAAAGTTACAAATATAAATTATTTGCCATTAAGTTTTTTGTATGGCCCATCATATGCTTTAATCCCATCATTGCAAAATTAGAGTATTTAAGGGTGGACATGGGTCGATTATATTAATTAATCGATCGAATTAATTGATTAATCGAACTAAATTTCATAAAAAAATTTAATCGAATCAACTGAATTTTTATTTCGGTCGATTCGATTAATTAACCGAATTAAATCGATCGGTTCTACTAATTAACCGAGCAGACTGATTTTTTAAAATTTTATAATAAAAATTTTATTTAAAAATTAATATAATTATATAACTAAATAAAACTTATTAAAAATAAAAAAATAATTTTATTTTACAATAAAATTTATATTTATAGTAAAAAAATTAATATAATTAAAGAATTAAATAAAAAATAATAACTAAATAAAATTTAAAAAAGGGTTCGGTAAATGGTTAAATGGCCGAACCGAACCGATTATCCATTAACCAAATCAAAAATTAAATTTATATAAATTTTTTAACCGAACCAATCGAATTATTCTAAATTTAATTAATCGAATCGAATTTTTGATTGATTAATTAAAAATTCAACTGATTAACTGAATTTTATACATCCCTAAAAATAATGGAGTTCCTTTTGCCTTTTTTTTTTTTTTACATGTGAAACATTACTTACTTCTATTTATTTATTTATTTCCAACACTTAAACCTTTTTTTTTATTCCAACATTTATTTTTAATTTATCCACCACTTTATTTTTACTTAAAAAATTTATCCCTTTTGTTCATGGTTCTGCTAAATTAAATATTTAGCATCAAATTATACACTAGTATGTACCTATTTAAAAGAATCCTAAAGGCCGCCAATTATATTCAATTGAGAACTCGAGAAATCTGATCCAATTAGTGCGATTCAAATCGGATTGAATTTGGAGTTTACATATGCAAATTTAATTTATTTTCTGATTGGTTTTGAATCATTAATTTATTTTTAAATAATATATTATAAGCACTCCCCATTTTAGATGTGCCTAAACTAAAATGACAATTTTTGAACAAATCTAATCAAAATTTGTTTTGACTTGAAACCCAATCTAAAAATCCGAGTGCTCTGAGTGACTAAATTTGCTCAAAACAGATAGTCCATAGATCAATTTTCAGTTATGAAATTTATCCCCAATTAATTTTATTGGCATATATTCCACCGCAAGAAAGAAATATATAAGCACAAAGTTTATTCTTTGGTTATTCATTTATCCGAACTTGCCAAAGCATAGATAATCATATGGCCATCAGCTTTCTGTTCCTGGTTGCCATTCCTTTTCACTCGATTAGTTTTGATTTGTCAAATTAAGTATTGTTTCTGTTCTCCCGATAACAATTTCAATAATTAACACCAAGAGTCACCTCAATTATTATTCTGTTTGACTCGTGTGATAAAGACCAGCTAAATTTAAGAATAGATATTAAAATCAAATTGCAAACAATTTCTTCTTTCGAAATATTATTAATAAACTAATTATTAGCTTGTATTTTACGAGAATTTATCATTTTTATTTAATTTATATTTTTTACAAAATTAAGAATATATATTATGAATTAAATTTCTTTTCCAAGTACAAACAAATTTTAAAATATTACTAAAGAACTAGTCGGAAACTAACAAAGTTGACGGTAAAAAATTTTCTAAATCTCTTATTTTTAATAATATGTATGCAAAGTTCACATAAGCAATTTACAAATTTTTATTTTAAAGGTTATAATTCAAAAATATAACTTACCCTAAACGCCTGCATTACAATACAAACACAAACAATTCAACGTTAATCTAACCATGAAACACCAACCTCTTACTGATTTGATAGACAAAAATAAATTATTAAACAAACAGTGAGAAAAGAAAAATATAAAATGGGTGGGTTCAAAGCCAACATGGCCTAAATATCAGACAATAAAGTTAATTCTAACGTCAGAAATACAAGACTATGCAACTTAACAGGAATAATTATATGCTACAACAGTTGTAACAATAAATGCCTACAACGGACCAATGAAATTCTTACACGTTGATTAAATGATTCATTTCATTAGTCCGTTGTGGGCATTTAATCAACGTGTAAGAATTCCATTGATTCGTTGTAGGCATTTATTGCTACAACGGTTGTAGCATATAAATATTCACTTAACAGACTGAATTGACAAAAGAAATTGGCAGCAGCAACTTTATTATTATCAGAAGCATTATAATTTATATTATATTTAGGTCATCACAGTTTTTGCTACATTTCTCATCAAATGAAAGTAATTAATAATGAAAATTCACACCATCGAAAATTCACACTAATGCCATACACAAGAATCCAAAAGGTATTTGACAGAATTAAATGCTCATCAATTACCTTTGGCTTCTTTTTCATTTTCAAAGCCATACAACAGCGTATACAGAGAAAAATACCCTCTGAACACTTTTTTTTAATATATATATATTTACATAAACTGCAATTTCCTATGCTATAGACCTACAGGGAATTCGCTCTCAAAAATTTTCCGAAGGGATAAAAACCTAGTCACTCAAGCCTAATCCAAGTGATGTTAGAACAAATTTTAGAGTACATTTACAAAATTATGTTAGGATGACAAAAGCGATTATCAACAATCCGAGCAATATTATCCGATTTTGGTTGGCGGCCTACCAGCATCAATGAGCCAGAGCCAAAGCCAAATTCACAAGCTTTACAAGGAAATGTGGGCACCAAACAAAAATGAGGATGACTTTCAAATTTTTTTAGCGTTCGGCTAACTAAACAAGCCATTTAGCAGAGAAGAGGTCCAAATACAACCCCACCGCCAAGCTCAGATGAAATCGACCCTACCATCAGACAAATAATTCATTATTCAGATCAGCCAACATGTTATAGTGGCAAAGTTCCCCACCATTATTTTTCCCAAATTAACTTGAACCACCCGCTCTGGATTCCCTCCCATTTTAACGAGCCTAAGAAAGTTCTATAAAGGTCCCACGACCACATCCATTATAAAGAGAGAATATCTCAAACTGGTCTCTCCTACACATGACTTGCATTTCTTTTTCTGGACTGGCAGACAAAAATTTCTCCAAGCAACAAATCAATAAATTGTAAGATATAGCCGAGTATCCAGATAAGCTAACCTCAGCCACTTGGTTATCCCAAGCTGGATTATTTTGCAACCACAGAACTGCTGCCATGTGTAATGATGTACTTCTTTTCTTGTATGTCCCTAATATCCAAGAAGGGCCCAACCCATATTCTCAAACATTCATCTATATTAACATCATTAAATCTGGAGTTGCTGCAACTGTTCATGCTGCCATATACAATACTACTTGATCTCCCATGCAACACCAGATTTGGAGCACACCAACGGAAGGTGTACTATACGTCCCAACCAAAGGAATGAATTTTGATTCTCTGAAGTACAGCTAAATCACTACAATCTCAGACAGCTACAGGTAACCCATAATTGTGGAATGATCGAATACGTCCATCCGTCCCGGCCGTCACAATGACTAGACCCCATGCATGAGATGTGGCTGTGCTTTGACATGAAGCTTTCAGAAACTTGTACTGGGGCTTATGCATTGTTGATGATGGGCTTGATGGAGGAAGCTTTTCCTCTGGCCAAGTTGCAGAACCCTTGGGAAAAGATTCTAGGAAATATTCTTGGCTCAGAGAAAATCCAGAGGGTGAAGAAAATGGCATAACTTCTAGCGAATTGTCATCTGAGACATGAAATCCTCCTCTATTTTCCAGGTTCCCATGTTTCAAGCCAGACCAAGGAATGGCGACAGATACATTTGTCGAGAAACGCTCGCAAGACCTTATCTTTTTTTCCTGCAAAGGAACATGCTTCTCCTGATCGATGCAGTTCCACAAATATACATTGGAATCCTCACAAGCTGAGACAATATGCTTTCCGTCTGAAGTAAAACATGCAGACATCTGGCTTGCCGCACTTTTTAAACCTAAAGAGAGAATAGAGAAAAGTAAGAATTCAACGAGTTCAGAGAAAAAAAAAAAAAGAATAAGTATTAAGCAAACTGAAATGGTCAAAAATATTTCACAATCATTACAAACTGAATTTTTAGATATGCATATTATCAGAGTAATTGATCTCATCATTAAATAGTTAAGAGTTGTCTGAAACAAAAGTGCTAGAGATTAAGAAAAGTTAAGAATAAGAAATACACACGTACCCCGGTATTTACAAATCACATTAAGTCCTTGAAGAATTCTAACTTGTGAATCAGAACAAGTCACCATTACTTTGGTTGAGTCTTGTGGTAAAAACTGGGTGCAAAGTAATTTAATGAGAAACAATTGAAAACAGAATGTTGAAACGGATAAATTAACATTGGGAACAGGGACAGGAAATAATTACCTGGAAGCCAGTTATTCTTTTGCAAGGTGACTTCTTTTTATTGTGCAAACGTATCTGAGCTTCCAGTTGCAGATGACTGTCTGAAACTAGCAAAACAAAACTTTGCTACTTAATGTGCATATTCTTCTTTAAATTCAATCATCTAACTTCATGCCAATAGTATATGCAATCCACAGCCATCCTATCAGAAAAACTTCATCCTTTTTTTACTCAGCATGGAATTTTATCCATTAGTATTTTCCTTGAGAAACAGACATCCCATTCTTTACTTGCATAAAGTTAAATCTCCATAAAACGGTAAACTATGCATAAAATCTGTAGAACTCACAATGGCAAGAATTCTTCACAGAAGTAATGAAAACTACTTTGATTAAGCCATTAGGAATGAAGAAAAGCATTACACCTAAGATTAATAAAATCACGTAAGTAAAACTTAATAACCGCCTATATAAGAAGCATTTTAGCAAGGATATCATATACAGTATAAAGACTATCTCTATAATTTTGTTAAAAACAAAACAATATTTTTAATCTGGCAGTAGCTAATTATTTGAATAAGTATACCCGACATATTATAAAAGCAACAAGTGCCTCCTATGGAGCCAACAATTCCTCCCTGCAAGAGACAATGATTTTTCCGTTAGTCCACTGACCAGGTATATCCTTAAGACCACAAGATGAAAGAACACTAAATCACCAAACCTGCCCATCTGGATGATAACAAACTGCACTAACAATTTCCTTTATATCCGTCCAATCCACAACTTGGCAACTAGAAATTGCCCAAATACGAACTTTTCCGTCTAAAGAACCAGTCATGAAATAATTGTTTTCCACAGGGTTAAACTGAACACAGGTTACTGCATCAAATAATCAGGGAGAAAAAGAAAAAGAAGTCAGGAAAAGGTGATTATCTATAAGAAATAGATGAGGTCAAAAAACCCAAATGTACAAAACAACCTTGGCTGATAAAAGAATCAACAAATTACATATTAAGAAGAAATGCAGCGGCAGCCAAAAACCAACCGTAATTACTATGTGAAAAGACTCTAAGGCAATGGTCACTTCCCACTCGCCATAGACGAACTGTTTTGTCCCCTGAAGCTGACAGCAGATGCTGCACCAACAAGAATTAGAAACTTAACGTGGTTTTGATGTTACATTTGTTTTGAACTTGTTGAGAGAACATGCCCTTGTAAAAAGCAACTTACATGATCCTTTGACCATGAGAGATCAAAGATCTCTCCATGGTGCCCGTGGAACTCATGTAATGGTCGTTCTGATATCCGGAAAACTTTCGGTGGGAAAATAATACAAGCAGAATCTGATGTTTTCCTCAGGCTCCTCAATTTTGCTGTTTTCTCTTTATCAACAAAGAGGGGTTTCAACTCAGACAAATGATTGACAGTGAAGTATATGCAAGATGGATCTATTTCTGGAATGTCGAGTTCATTTGATCTCTGATCTTCGAGGACCTGCCACAACCGCGCAATCCTATCTTCTCCAGCACTAGCAAGGTACTGCCCATCAGCACTGAATTTCATCGTCAGAATTGAACCCTCATGAGCTTGGATATCTTGCCCCTTATAAAGAGCTGAAAGTTCCTTTTTCTTCTTTCCACATTGGCGAACCTTAACTCTCTGCACCCGATACCGCAGAAGTCCATCATCATCATCATGCCTCAATTTTTCAGCTTCCCCCTGCTTATTCACAGCACAAGCTATGGACCGTAATCTTCTCAACCACCCTTTCTTCACAGTTTTTTGGGTACCTACCAAACCATTTTGTTCCTCAATTTCCTTCTGTAGAACATGTTGAAATGAGGGAGATGAGCCAGAAATGTTCTCCGATTCCTCCGCTGTTACAGATTGTTCCAAGCTTACTTCATCTTTACATGCCATTCCCCTACTAGAAGTCTCTTCTCTGCATATGAAATTCACCCTTGAACCCAACTCCTCTAGCAAATTGGAACCATCATTAGACCAACAAGACATTATAGACCGAGTTGAACAAAAATCATCTTCAAAAACTGACTTTCTCAACACTGCCCCACCGCTCTCTGTAATTCTATCAACGTCTCCTTCCATACTACATTCTGCAGCAGAACTCTCATTTTCACTTTGAGCTAGACCCACTCCCATCCAATTTAAAAACTTACTTCGCCGTTCTCTGACACTTCTGGGGCTCCTCATCCATATATCATAATGAGGACTATTTGGAATTGAATTATCAGCACTAGAGGTGGAATCCAATGTCTCAACAATATCAGACTTTGCGTCAGAAATTGATGCAGCGTCGTCATTAGCATCAAAAAACCGATATTCCTCTTCACTCAAGCTACTCATTGTTCTTTGTGTTCAACCCATGAAATCCCACCTCAAGGAACTATCTTTTTAAGCCCAAGGCAATGTGCTAAAATATAAATTCCTTCAAAACAAGCAATCCCAAAGAACTAAAAAAGAATTGAAAAGGCAAACACATAACACAAAATCCAAGATCAGTATATAAAAAAAGAAATAGCTTAATATTTAAATCAAACAGCAATGATAACAATAACAATAAAACAAAAGCCAAGAAATCCAACATGGATCCCGATCCACACCCATTGAACCTGGTCCTCCAGTTAGCAGAAGTTCCACAATTTAACAAATAAAAAAAAAATCCAAACCCAAACTGGGAAAAAAAACATTTATACAACTCTTTTTCGAAAACCAAAAATGAGCCCAAAAATTTTGCAGCAAATAAAGGGTTATAAAAACCCATTAAACAGAAATTGAAGATCATTTGATTGCATTTGAAGAAGTGAATCAGAATTATGAATTATATATAAAAATACAATCATTTTTTTTTCCTTTCAGAAATGAGAATATAAAAATGCTTTATTTAAAAAAAATAAATGAAACAATTTCTTACATGGGCTTGTTTCTAGGAGATTTCTTTGAGACTGAAGAGGGCATAGATAGAAGAAGCATCCATAAAAATTGGTGGCTTTTTGGACTCTCTCTCTCTCTAACACACACAGAGAGGAGAAAGCAAGGGGAGCACTAGAACAAAATTACAGATATATAATATTATTATTATAAAAAATAAAGAAGCAGTATATAAAAATCTTATTTTAAAAAAATGAGAAAAAGGAAGAAGAATAATTTCCTTGATAATCGTGAACAGATGGCCCGAGAACCGAGATTTCGAGAGTTGGGTGTGTTATGTGTATATGTTCTCTGTTTTCTCTCCATAATTGAACTTTTTGCATTTCTCTAAAACCAAACCAAAAATGGAAATCTCTCTCATATACTGTTCATACAATTAAAATCAGACAGTAAAACAATAAAATTGCCTTTGTTTTTTTTATTGATTTGCCCTTTGTGGTTTTTTTGTTTTTTGTTTTTTTTTTTTTTTGCTGGTATGGCTTTACCCAATTTGTGTGGGACTAGCTGTGTACTTAACTTCTCTTAAAAAAAATTAAGAAAAATAAAAAACTATGCATCTAACTTGTTTGGTATATTGCCGATGTAGTTTGAGGAGGTTTACAGGTTAAGAGAGAATTTTTCAGGTTTAATTAATATTGTCATAATTAAATGAAACTGATAGGTATTATTATTCAAAGAATAAAAAAAATTAGGCAGGTTATAAACTTAGTCCTAATATTCTTACCAAAAGCTTTATAGCAACCTGTATTTTTAAAATGATATATTAAGTACTTGTACTTTTAAATTGTGTAATAATTTAATTATAAAGACTCACGCTCTTCATTTTCGAACACAATTAAAATATATTTTTTATATATTTTTTATAATAATATGATTTTTATATTAAATCATAGGGAATGACATAACGGTAAATTTTATTTTTTAAAATTATATCATATATTATATTTTCAATTTTACTTTTTCTAATTTTAGTGGTCTACATCATCCACGTTCATCGCCGTCGTTAATCCTTGCTCCTCCATGTCGGCAAAGAAGTTCGACCTCATTTCTATCTCTATTCTTTTCGAAAAAATAGCAAGGATTTATAATTATGATTATGGAGAGGAGTCTTCAATTATAATTATTATTATGAAATTATTAATATTCAATTTATGGAGAATAGTGACAACCACCATGGGAATTCAATTGACGGGGATAAAGTCATTTAGAGAAACGATTATCCAGACATTGATGTGTTTATATATACTGCAGATCCCACCAAAGAGCCACCCATTAATGATTTAATGTCGTGAAAATAGCTTTGTTTTTAATGGGTTATGATTATCCGGCGGAGAAACTTTCCGTCTATGTTTTCGATGACGGTGGCCCTGCTCTTATTCTTTTTGTTTTCATGGAAGCTGCTAAGTTTGCTACTCATTGGGTACTTTTTTGTAGAGTGAATAATATTTTATAGAAAGAAGCTCCGAGGCTTTTTTTAATCTAATAATATTTATCCATGAAAGAACAGCAAGTTAGTTATTTCTAATTGATTTTAATATTCACTTGATTGACACAAGGCATTGAAGATCAAACTCATGAAATTTGATTTCAGTAAGAATAACAACTGAATTTCTTCTTTTTTTTCCAATCACAATTCAAGAACAATAGTTAAAGAGGCATATCATATCAATTGTAAAAATTTTAATCCTTTTCACATACTAACTGAACTAAATTCAAACCACAATATAGTGAGAAACAAACAATTGCTCGAGAAGGAAATGCATAACATTGTCCCTTCTAGACTTCATTATGTGTGAAAAAAATGCATATGTAAGTAGCAGAAACAATATCAAAATAATCCCACAATCTTTTCAAGTGTGAGAACGCCCAAAACCTAGTAATGTAACACCTATAATGTACTACTAATTATTTGTCGAATGCAACCTTAGGTAACCCGTTTTACTTAATAATAATTATTATTGTTATTTAAAAAAAAAACTAAGCATCACAATTAACCATTGTCATGACAGTTAATTATGTAAAAGAAATGATCTTTATAAATAAGAAATTAGTTACTAATTAATTAATTATGCTAATTAAGTTTAATATACAAAATTTATTAATCAAAATAGTTTTACATTATTTTAAAATTTTAAAATATTTATTTTTACTAATTATATGTTTAGTTATATGTATGTATATACTACATATAGCTAGATATACTGAAAAAAATAACAATATATGTTACTATATGTTACATACGATTTATGTTGTAAAAGAATAATAGTATATGTGAGTATATGTTGCAAAAAAATAGCAGTATATGTGAGTATATGTTGCAAAACAATTACAGTATATATTATACATATGCGGATATATATTTGTATATATCTAGATATGTGTAGTTATATGTTGCAAAAGAATAACTATATATGGTAAAAGAATAACTATATATGGTACATATATCTGGATATATATTGATATATATTACATATATCTGGATATATATTAAAATATATTACATATAATTTAACTAAAAAATGATATTTTTATAAATATTGACTCCGTATTTTTTATAGTATATGTTAGTATATGTTACATATACTTTAACTAAAAATGAGCAGTTTTGCAAATAATGGCTCCATATTTTTTAAGTTCAAGTTATCACCGTATTTTTGAAAAAAAAAAACTTTTATCTAAAAGTATTTTTGTAGCATTTTTTTTTTGCAGTACCTTTGAAAACAAACTTTCTTTTTATTTATTTTTGTAATTGTCCCTATTTTTCTTAACACAAAAGTTTACTCTTATTAAAGTTATGTTTTTAAAATTTTTATTAGTCATGACTCTTTTAGGATACCTTTTAATTTTAAAATAATAAATTTAACATTTATTAAAGTCTTAGTTTCACTCATTAATGAGAAAATATATAAAAAAACAAATTAAAATTTTAAAAATTGTCCTTTCTAACATAATCAATAGAGACTAAATTGAGATAAATATTTCATAGGGTAGACATTGGGTATTGTATGAGGTATGTAAAGATAGTTGTGAGATAAAAAAAAAAGGATATATCACTCAGGATAGAAGGAGAATATATCTTATGATCTCTTGTGGAAAGGCAAAACTATGAGCATTATTGACCAAAGTGGATGGATCTTTAAGATGATTTTAAAGATACATCTTATAGAGTAATAGGTTTTGGAAACAAGAATAAAATTTCAGACTAGGTGTGACATTGTGAGTCTAGTGAAAGTTGATACAAAGTCTAAACTCTAAACTCAATAAGATATAATGTGATGTGAAGAGTCAATTGCATGATAGTTACCCGTGGAAAGGTTGAAGTCAAACAAATTGAATTTCTCAAAACTAAAGATAACCATGATGCATTACTAGATGTCAACCTCATTCTACTTAATATCAATCAAATAATTAGAAAATCAATCCTAAATGAAGAGCTCAATATATAAAACTCTAATTTCACATAAGAAAAGAAATTGATATAAGGGTTGTTCTTAGGCAGGGTTGGGCTAGGTTTCACTTAAGCCCACAGTCCAGCCTAAGAAAGCTTTAAGCTTGGATTATAGGCCCGAAGCTTGGCCTTAGGCCCTAATTGTTGGGAATTTAAAGTAAGAACAATCAAAATTGCAGCCAATATGCCGTGAAAAAATAAAAATTTCCAAAACCTAGATCATCCTATATTGATTAAAATCGAAATAAAAGAAGAACATACAATGTTTAGAGATTATACTTATGAGTTCTTTACAAATTCGTCACCTTCTCTTCTTGTTGGGTGATCACAAATAACAATAATCCAAGGGTAGAATTGTCTCTAATAATATTTACAAAAGGGAAGAAATCTCATATCTAATAGGAGTAGCCTAGAGTGAATCTTTGTGCTAGCAAGAAGAAGCACTCTAATGAAAAGAAGAAAACCTAAGAGGAAGAAGGAAAACTTTTTTTTTTTGTCTTCCTTTTCTTCTTTCTAGTTAGGAGGCAAGAGTTAAGCTCCCATCTATTAAGATAGTATTTATATCCTTTTTTTAGGGTTTCTATTAGCTAGGGTTTTAAGCTTAATAGCTTACTATGCCCAAATGGGCTCAACTCGGTCCAATAGCTAATAAACATAATTTCTTCTTTCTTAATGGATCTAATATATTAAATATATATTATCTCATAATATATTAAAGCCAATTTATTTAATTCTGAACCCTTTTAGTGTGTGACACATTAGGCTCCCAAACACGTTGTAGTTAAATACCAATTTTACCCTTAACTAAAATTAATTAACTAAAATTAAAGGTTTCTTAAATGAACTCTTCATTTAGGATTGATTCACCAATCAACTAATTGATATAAAGCAGACCAAGATTGGCATTTAGCAATACATCATGGCCACCTAAGTTTTGATAAAGTCAAAGTGGTTTGACTTCAATCTTTCGATTGTTAGTTATTGTGCAATAAACTCCTTACATCATACTATATCTCATTCAGTTCAGAGCATGAAATTTGTGTTAACTCTCAATAGACTAACTACGTCAGACCTAGTCTGAATATATTAGTTCTTGTTCCTGAAGAACATTACTCTATAAAAAGCATCTTTGAGACTCCCTTAAAGATCCATCCACCTTGGCCAAGGATTCCCAGAGTAATGCCTTCCTATAAGAGGCCATGAGATATACTCTCCTTCTATCAGGAGTGATGTATCCTTTGTCGATCTCTCAACTATCTTTGAATACCTCTTGCAATACCCAATGACCACCCTATGAGCGATCTCTCATGAGACAATAAGGAATGGGATTAAAGTATAACACTTGATATCCAAGATAACTTAGAGACCTCAAGTCTAAGGATATTTGCACAACTACTATGATGAGATAAGATCATTGACATTGAATAGAAATCCATATGATAATCTCATAGTTGGGTCATCCAATGAACTTGTTTTTCCAAAAATCATCCACATGTTAACTCTAAGCATCACCATACTTACAGCTTATGAGAATAACTGCTTGATCAAATCAAGAAGTATAACATGTGCTAGTCTATCCGCACTAACAATGTCCCATCTTATTAATACTATAACTAGGAATAATTTTAGTATAAACACATTTGCATGTAATAAGAATCTCATATCATGATCTCATCATAATTTCTCTTACACTATGTGTAGACCCTTAATTTTTGACCCATTCAAATCCGATAGTCTAAAATAATTTTTGTAGTATTTTATTTATTTTAATAATATTTTAATTACTAATAATATTTAATAGTTATTTTTAATAAAAATAAAAAATATAAAAATATATATAAAAAATGAAAAATAAAAAAATCAGACTGATAGGCTAGCGACGCACGGTAGTGCCCAATTCACCGCAGACAATTATGGGCGAATTGGCTTGCCAGCTAGCCCGCCGCGCCCGTTTTTGCCAAGGCAGCCCGCGGGCCCGACAACCCACGCGGTGCCTATTTTTTGACCAAACCTTGTTTTACCCAGTTTTCTAATTTTTCCTAAACAATTGGTATTTTCTTATTAAAATAGGATTAGGACTCTTTATTTTTCTATAAATACTAGCATTAAACACACGAATGAGGGGAGGAGAAAAAACCCTAGAATACGGCAATCAAAGAAAAAGAAGAGAGATAAAAACAGCAAGGCCAGAAATAAATTATCAACAATCGAGGAGTATAACAATGAAGATTCATCAACTAACAGAGGCAGTGATCACCATGTTTGATCTTTGCTCGGCCAAAAATAAATATTGATGTAGGCAGTAGCTTGGAGTCAATATACAATTTGGTGGAACCTTCAATGTAGGTTTTGTGTCTTAATCTTGAATTTGCTTAAACATTCAATTATTATATCATTTTTGTTCTTACTGATTTTCATTTATTTTTATTATCACTTTGATTCAATAGTATAAATTGGTAAACCCTAATTATATATTCTGTTCATTATTATTTCATCCAATAGCTCAAAAATCCAGAGAAATCCAAAAGCCCCGAACTATCTTCTTAATTCTCTAAACCCTAAACTTCTCTACAGTTTCTAAAAATGAGCAGTCTTAATTATTTATATAAAACTCTAAACTGTTCTCTTAAATCCTAAGATCGAATGTGTTTTCCAAAATATACAAAACCCTAAACTATCTTATCAATTCTCAAAACCCTAAATTCCTTAATCTTCCTAAACCCTAATCTTCTTAAAACTCAATCCAGAAAACCATAATTTATTCCTAAAATACCAAAATCTCATGTTTCAAACCCCCATATAGTAAGCCTAATAAACCCTTAAGCCCAAATCAAATAAATTTCATAAATCTTTTCCTCCAGTAAACCTAAAAAATCTTAAACCCTAATCCCAATCTTTTAAAATTATAAACTTTAATGTCTTACGATTCTAAAACCCTAATTTCATGATGTTACCCCTAACCCCTAATTTGATTAACCAAAAACCTTACTAATTAATTAAATTTATAAAACCCTAATCCATTCCAAATTTTCAAAATCTTCACAGTAGCCTAAATAATGATAATAATAATTTCAAAATCCCAAAACCCTAAATATTAATTAAAGAATCCTAAATTGAGACATAAACCTAAATTTGTATCTTTATTTGCTTTATTTAATTTTAGATTTGATTACGTAGTTTATTATATGCTTTGATTTATTTAATTTCAATGCTTGATTTATTTAATTTACCATGGATGATTATTTTCTTTATTATTATGATTATTATTTGTTTGTTTTGGTATTAATATTGTAAGAGGTACGTTTCCACTTTGTGGGTACCTCATTAATTAATTTGCATGTAATTTAAATTGCTTTTATATTTTGGATCAATGTAAAGGACATGTTTCCACCTTTTGGTGGGTGTCCTATTGATGGGTGTCCATTTATTTGTTTTGTTTGGACATTGCTTTAATTTTAATATAATGATGCTTTATTTTAATTATTGAATGTAATATGGATAATATCATTATATTTAAGAATTTTATAATATTAAGACCTGCAAAGGAGGCCGGTTCCAATGAACCGGGCGTTGTAGGGGTGCTGGGTCATTTCTCACCTTCCCTACATGTACCCAACATTCCGAACCCATTAGGGAAGGAATCGAGTCATCCACCCCTTTCTTTTTCTCGGCCCGTCCGGGTGGAGATTCCATTTTCTCTGGGCTTAGGTTCATATTCTCTAAGGCCCCGAGCCTAAACAGTGCCAAAGTCGCAAGAACCATTCTACCGAAAGTGGGGGCAAAAATCCCCGCTCACAGTGGCGACTCCACTGGGGATAAGAGAAGTTGATTCCGTTGGTCTTTTTATTATTTTATTCTTTCTTATCATGATATTATCCATTGTATCATATTAGATTGCATGGTGTGCGTGTGTTAGGATGCCCATGTTATCCATGTTGTGTTATGTAAGGGATACCATACTTTCACTCAAGGCATGGAGATCGAATATGGCATAACCACTCATAGCCTTGTACCTTTTGGTATATACTTGCTATGGGAACCTAAGCCTTTTAACCCAAAGACTAAAGCTCATGTAATTGGCCTAGTTACTTTCCTTAGGTTTTACCCCAAATGCTTGTTGTTTGACTATGGTTAATTTGTCTTGGCTTAAATCATGGTGTGAGCGGGGATTTTTGCACCCACTCCCGGTGGAATGGTTCTTGCGACTTCGGCACTGTTTAGGCTTGGGGCCTTAGAGAACACGGACCTAAGTCCAGAGAAAATGGAGTCGCCACCCGGACGGGCCGGGAAAAAGAAAGGGGTGGATGACTCAATTCCTAAGGAATCCCCAACCCCCTAATGAGTTCGGAAAGTTGGGTACGTGTGAGGAAGGTGAGAAATGGCCCAGCACCCCCACAACGCTCGGTTCATTGGAACCAACCTCCTTTACAGGTCTTAATATTGTAAAATTCTTAAGTATAACAACATTATCCATATTGCACACAATAATTAAAATAAAGCATCAATATATTGAAAATCAAAACAATGTCCAAGCAAAACAAATAAATGGACACCCATCCGAAGATAGAAACATGTCCTTACATCCCAAGCCTAAATAGGACACCCACCGAAAGGTAGAAACATGTCCTTTATATTGGTTCTAAAATAGAAAAGCAATTTAAATTACATGACATTTAACTAATGAGGTACCCACCAAGTGGAAACATACCCCTTACAACATTTAGAAATAAAAGTAAATAACCATTCATCATAAATAAATCATTCATCAAAGGTATTAAACATCAATAGAAAATAAACATCCATCCATGATAAATTAAATAAACCAAGCATTGAACTTAAATAAATTAAAGCATATAAAATAAATCAAAGCATAATCAAATATAGAATTAAATAAGGCAAATACAAATCTAAATTATAGCTCATGTTTCCATTTAGGGTTCTTTATTTTATGTGTTTAGGGTTTTGGAATTTATGGAATTTAGGCTACTGTGATTTTAAGGGAATTAAAATGGATTAAATATTTTATGTTTTAAAAGGTTGGTAAAACTCTTTGATTAACCAAACTAGGGTTTGTGATGTAAAATTATGAAACTAGGGTTTGAACACTTTAAAATACTTTTGATTTATGGTTTCAAGCTTACTGTGTGAAATTAAGATATTTGTGTTTTTATGGTTTTTAAAGTTTTAAAGGATTAGGGTTTAGAAAAAATTAGGGTTTAAGGTTTTAAAGGGATTAGGATTTACTGTTTTTAAGTTTTGGAATTGAATTAGGGTTTTAAGACTTTTGAATTAGGGTTTCGGGTAATGAGATTATTTTTAGGATTTGGAAAGACAATTGACAATTTCATGAAGTTTTATGAATTTAAACAAACGATTTAAAGTTTAAAAGAGCAAAAAAGATATTTTTAAGGCTTTTAGAAGGAAACAGAACACAATTTTGGGTTTTGATAATTTGGAATGCAGATCTTGGTTTTGGGGTTTTGAAGAAATAAAATTAATATCTTCAAACTTTTTGGAAAATAAAGCGATTTAAGATTTTTAAGCCTTAGAAAAAGTGAATTGAGGTCCTAAATTTTTGAATTAAAAGAAAAAATGAGATGTTTAGCTATTGTGACAAAATAAAAGAAATTAAGAATTCAAACCTTATTTTGTAAGTTTCACCAAAAATTGCTTCTTGGATGAACAAGGTCAAACACAAGCCTTTTTGCCTTTGAATTGCTTGAATTGTTTTTCTGCCCTCTCAAAAAATCAGCTTGATTCAAGGTTTTCCCTCACAGTTTCGGTTTCCAGTTTTTCAAGTTTCTGTCCGATTTCTTCCTTCGATTTCTCCTTCTTTTTTTTTGTGTTGTAATTGATCTTATTTATAGAAGTTTTTATGGTTTATTCCTAGTTTCTCATGGCATACAATATTGAATAAGAAAAGGAAACCGAAACCTAATTGTATTAGGTTTCGAAAAATTTGCGTCGAAAAATTTCGCTGGAAAAAAAAAACCGCTGTGGAAAAATTGCGCTGGTGAAAAAAATTGCCGCAGGAAAAATTGCGCTGGCGAAAAAGCTGCCGCTGCGGGTGAAACGGGCCTGCGGGCGAAATGCCCACCGGCCCGCGCTGACTTTCGGCGACGATTTTTTTTGTCGCCGAATTTTTTTTTGATTTTTTATTCATTTCACCATTTTTACTAAAATAAATATTAAAATTAATCAAGATACCATAAAAATTATTTTGGACAAACTAAAATATATTAGACCGGACTGGGTAAAAAATTAAGGGTCTACAATTTGCCTCCTGCTTGAACGATCTGAGACTTTAGTGAAAGAGAGTGAAAAGCAATAAGACTTAATTTTTGAGATGGCGATTTAAATTTTTTTTGGGTACTTGGACCCGAGACTGAACTTGATTTGGGTACTTAGACCCGAGATTGGATTGAATTTAGGAACTTGGACCCGAGATTGGGATTTAGACCCTAGATTGGGTAATTGGACCCGAGATTGAATTTGATTTGGGTACTTGGACCCAAAAATGAATTGAATTTGGGTACTTGGACCCCAGATTGAATTTGATTTGGGTACTTGGACCCGAGATTAGATTTGATTTGGATACTTGGACCCGAAATTGATTTGATTTGGGTACTTGAACTCGAGATTGATTGAATTTAGGTACTTGGACCCAAAATTGATTTGATTTGGGTACTTGGACCCGAGATTGGGTACTTGGACCCAAGATTGGATTGAATTTGAATTTGGGTACTTGAACTCGAGACTGAGCTTGACTGACCTTTTATCATTTGAGAAGTCTGACTGCTCCGGTTGTTTTATGCATTGTGATTCTTCACCATCAAAATGGATCTTCATCCTTTGAGATCGGGTCTTCACCCTTGAAAATGGATCTTTATCCTTTGAACTGGATCTTCATCCTTGGCATCGGGTCTTTACCCTTGAAAAATGGATCTGCATCCTTGGAGATTGGGTCTTCACCCTTGAAAATGGATCTTCATCCTTTGAGATCGGGTCTTCACCCTTGCAAATGGATCTTCATCCTTTGAGATCGGGTCTTCACTCTTGAAAATGGATCTTCATCCTTTGAGATCGGGTCTTCACCCTTGCAAATGGATCTTCATCCTTTGAGATCGGGTCTTCACCCTGGCTTCAGCTCTTTTAGCTGGATTGATCTTTTGTCTTTTGCATCTTCATTCTTTTGAGAATTCTAATTTTCTTTTTTTATTCCATTCTTTTTTGTTCCTCCTTTGCACTTTTGCAAAAAAATTAGCCCTTTTTAGCTAGCCTTCATATCCTCTCCTTTTCCCCCTACGTGGCGAGATATTTGCAAGTGAGTTTGAAAATGTTTTATATATAAACTCAAAAAATTGAAAAGGAGAAACTTTGCCCCCTGTGTAGGCTCAAACCCATGATTTTTCTATACGGATTCTGATTGATGTTTTTGTTGTTTAGTTCTTCACACAAGCACGTATTTCTTCTCTTTGCAAGATTACTGGAGCTTTCTCAAGCAATGGGCTTTCTATGCCCCCCTGATTTGATATCTTCTTTTGATTCTTTACTTTGCAGGGTGTTTGTTGTTCATTTTGCCAAAGAATAGACAACACAAGACAAGAAAGTGCGATGTGATATGCTCATGTATGCATGAATAATACTTACAGTTGTTCCATCGACTCACAGACCGAGGTGATCAGCAGAAGTGTTATCATTGGTTCTGTTTTAACGCTTGTTCGAGTCTTGCATTGGAATGAGCGAAAACTTTTGCATTTGTGGCTTTTATCTTCAAGATGTTGAAAACATGAGTGGTGAAGATCCCAAGTAGCAGAGTCAGGGATTCATCTATTTCGAACTATGTCTCAGCATGTCAGTTGATAGCTTCTTCATGACCTTGCCAATAATCATTTCCTTTGCCCAATGTGTCCTTTAGAGACTCGACAGTTCAACATACTCCCCTAAGCTTGAAGGCTTTGTATGACAAAACACTCTTTTTTTTTTTTGAATTTTGATTTTGAAATCAAATGTT
This sequence comes from Garcia nutans, assembly GCA_947685225.1. NCBI lineage: Eukaryota > Viridiplantae > Streptophyta > Magnoliopsida > Malpighiales > Euphorbiaceae > Garcia > Garcia nutans. The sequence continues at coordinate 37,781,395 of CANTUV010000013.1, forward strand.
GGCTTTGCCAAATCAATGTCAATATTTCTCAGGACTTGATTTTTCCAAATTAACATATCTATAACATGACAACCCTAGTTACCGTACTAAACTCGGGAATCATTTCTATTTAAGCAAGAATTGTTGCACTTCAGATAGGTACATACACATTACTTGGCCAAAGGTCTCATTTGAGTTTAAATATTGTCTATCTTATATGCATGCTTATCCAAACTATCTCCACTAATAGACTCTACCTACCAAGAGAGATCAACAGGTCTTTGATAGGCTTGAAATGGGGTCTTTGAGGGACATGGGTTTAAATGAAGACCATTTTGAGATTGGAGCTGGTGTGACACAATGGACAAACCCTCACACTACAAATTTCTTGTTTGAACTTTAGGCAGCTGGGAGCAATCTTGCTAGACTCCAAATTCCTTCTATATCTTCTTGGCATTATTCTGGATCTTGATTAGGACAGTCTTTGTTTCTTTGCATAAAGTTTAAGACCCAAATTTGTTTCTTTTCTTCTTTTCCCTTTTCTTTCCTCTTTCCATACTCTTCCCTTTCTTTTATTATTTTGTCATTCTTTCTTATAGGACTATCAAGTATAGAACTTTCAAGATCTAGATGATCTTTCTCCTTTTTCTTCAATTTGGATCGAATCTTTGGTTGGGTTGGACCAACTCAAGTAAAATCGTCCTTGGAAGCCTTTTGTTGTCTTAGGTCAAAGAGAACTCAGTTGGCTTTTTGAACCATTTTGGGTTTTCTTTTTCTTTTCTTTTTCTTTTTTCTTTTCTTTTCTTTTCTTTTTCTTTTCTTCTTTTTTCTTTACTCTCATTTCTCTTATTTTTCTTTTCTTCTCTTTTTTTTATTTTTGTTTTTTTTGTTCTAGCTCTAAAATAGTTGTCTTATTTGTACTAACTTGGGCTTCCAATAATGGATGAGTGGAGTGACATAAATCTTCTTTAACAGGGATACCCCTAGCAACTCATCAGGGACAACATCTGAAAACTCAGCAACTGTGGGTATACTGTCAAGCTGGGACCCCACTACTCTAGTATCTACAACATGGGCAAGATAAACCTCACATCCCTTCCGAATCATCCTCCCAGCTGAAACAAACATGGATGAAAGATACATCTGCTCACTAGATACCATCACATCCCTACCATCACGTGTTCACAAAGTAACACATTTCTTCTGATAGTCTACCATGGCACCATGCTTGGATAACCAATCCATGCCTAAAATCATATCATACTCCCTGAAAGGCATCTCAATAAGGTCACCAAGAAACTCCTCATCCTGAACAACAACTGGACTATCTTGGTGTACCCTACTCACCACAATACTATGCCCTAAAAGATTTGTGACCAAAACATCAAATCCTAAGGACTCAGAATGTAAATCACTCATAGGCAAGATGGATGCACTGAAGTAAGAATGAGTCAATCCAGGGTCTAATAATGCAAGAACTGAAGTACCAAAGAAAGTAAAAGTACAATCAATAATAGCTGAAGCATTCTGCTACCTCTGCATCACATAAATCCGCTGTGATTAGTCTACTACCTCCAGCTATAGAACCTCCTTCTGACTAGTCCTAGATCAACCACCTCTACCAAAACCTCTTCCACCATAACCCCCTCTAACACTAGATCGAGAAGCTGCAGTGTCTGCCTGCCTATCCTCTAGTGGCTCTAGACAATCTCTAATAAAATGGTCTGATGACCCATATCTAAAACACACTCCCGAAGCACCTCTTCACTATTAGACACCTCCGTGTGCTTTACCACAAAGAATACAAGTAGGTGGAGCAGGCCTCTGAGCCACTGGGGTCAGAGCACTAGCCGCTGAAACTGTAGGTCTCTGTCTCTATCTTTGTTGCTGTACTGACCTGCCAAACTGCCCTTGGCTCCTACCAAACCTCTAAAAATATCCCCCTTGGCCTCTTTTCACTAATGAAGACCCTGCCTCACTCTGGGGTCTCTTAGCTCTGGTCTCCTCAACCCTGGTAGCTGCTGTAAGACCCTGTGCTCTCTCTACACTCCTAGCAGCTGTAACTAACTAAGAAAAATCATGATACCGAGAGCCTTCTATGATACACATGATAGAGGGTTTCAGTCCCACCTCAAACCTCCTGCACCTGTCAATCTCGTCAGAAATAATCCCACCAACATAATGACTCAATCGGATAAACTCGAACTCATACTCTATCATTGCCTGGTATCCTGTCTCAGACTCAGAAACTCCATCTTCTTTGCACCCTTATACTCCCTCGGAGTATACTTCTATTCAAATTCCTGCAGGAAATCATCATAGGTCAGAATTGGTGGATCAACCAAAGCATGTGGAATAGTCTTCCACCAATCATATGCATCCCTCTGCAGAAGAGATATGGCATAATCAAACTTCTCTTCCGGACTAGCCTGCAACTGAATGAACACTCTCTGAACCTTGTCTAACCACTGCTCTGCTACAGTAGGGTCTGTAGTACCAATGAAGTCCTCAGCTCTGAATTTTCTCAGCTTATCATACTTCCTCACTGGCAACTGCGGCAGCGGCTGCTGAACTGGAGCCTGCCTCAATAACTCCACCATATGCCATACCTAGCCGGGTGGAATCTCATCACCTGCTGGCCTCACAGGCACAGAAACATATGCCTCACCCATAGATACAACTCTAGCTCCATCTCTACCCTCATTCGGAGCCACACTCTCTACACTATGCTCATTAGCATGATAAATCCGAGACGTCATAACTACCTATATCTGCAAACACAACAAAAATTACTATATCAGAGATTAGAAACTGTCAGTACCAATGTATGTATTACAATTAAAAACTATTTTCAAATTCCCCATTTTCTGTCTCTATCAACCCACCTAGGTTGAGAGCCTCAAACCTACTCAACCTAGTCTCTGATACTAAAATAAATGTAACACCCTTATACCCTATATACGTACAATACATATTTCCAACATATGTAAAATATGCACATACGGTACAAAAATGTCACAGACTGGTATAATTAAAATTTTCACATTTATGATTAAAATTTTCAAATACTAAATATATAAAAATAAATAGTATATAAATATTCTTTACTTGTTATAGGAACCCAAAATAAACATTTTATATGAAAATCTCTGGGAAAAATTCGCCAGAGTTTTGTATGTAATTTGGACATCCCAAAATTTATCAATTACACAACCTGCAAAAAGAACACACTCCCATTTCAAATAACTTAGCCTAAACATTCTTTATAGTTTATAATACATAAAATCCAAAAACATGATATAATATGCATAATACCCAAAATATACAAGAACATAAATTATATACATGCTGCTGACAGTGTTTCTGATCTTGATATCAACTCTACAAGCACAACCACAAGTCTAGACCCGACCTGGTCTAGAAGAACTCTCTGGATCAGCCGAATCTACCCTATCGCCTGCGCGATGTAAACAATCACACTAAGCCAAAAGCCTAGTAATACAAACTTTGATAATAATAAAATTCAAATGCAATGCCAATGCACAATGCATATGGATATCACACCATTTCATTTTCTCATACTTTTCAAATATTTCACAATCCACAATTCACATAAAAAAAAACACAAGCATGGGCCCAAAGATAACTAATATGCTATTCAAATTCCAGAGTTACTATTTTGGTCTATAATGACACCATGTGTCTAGCCCCATAGGCAATATATCAATGTAATAATCCAACTAGGTCTAAGCTTATGACCCGGTCATTTCACCCAGCCTAGCTTCAAGGACTTATTTTTGAGGCTTATGACCAGGTCATTTCACCTTAAAAACATTTTCACAGTGACACCCAGTGTCTAGCTAGCAGGCAAATCATAGGCATGCCGCCAAACACAAAACTATGAAAATTTAATAACATACTAGGCACACAATTTATTTATTTTTCTCATTTATATCGATATCAATTTATTTCATTATGTTTCCACATATCTCATTACATTATACCACATTTTTGCATTTACAACACATTACCCAATTACTTTGGGTATTTCCACATAATTCACATATTAATCACATTTAATGTAATCTAGCCAATATCAATGGCTTTTTAACAATGCACTTAATACATACACAATAAATGGTATTACCCAAACACTTTGGGTCGTTTTCACATAATACACATATTTCATATTTTACACAATTTAGCCATTATCAATGACTTTTCACAATGCTTTTAACACATATATGACATTACAAATGTCATAGCATATTATTCATACATAACCAATGTATCAAGTAGCCTAACACATTTTCCAACCAAAATGTGTTAAGCCCAAATGTCACACAAACACAACCAATGTATTCAAAGTTTGTACTTACCTCAAATAGCAACCAAAACAAGCTTAAAACAACCTCCAATCCTATCCTTCCAACTTGCCCTTCACCACTTGGATGAAGCAAATCAACCTCCCTCAATGCCTAAACCAAATGTGATAGCAAATAATCATTTAGTATCACATTTAATGACGTTTCCAATATTAAACCATAATTAAACCCCATCCAAGCAAAAATCCAAAATTTAAGGCTAACCTCACTTTAACTTTGGATTCTTATACCAGGCCATTCATTTTAATATATTAAGTTTATTTATATTATTAGAAACATCTTTTAATACATTTAAACTATTTATATTACAAAAACACACTCTTATACACAAAACTCTAAAATGGCATAACTTTCCCCCATTGAAGGTTTTCCATTCCAACATAATCCATTAATCATTTCAAGCTTATATTCGTCACTTTTAACACTAAACAACATGCTTAAAAAAATAAGATCAAATTGTGAGAGGGGATTTTTGCCCCCACTCCCGGTGGAATGGTTCTTGCGACATCGGCACTGTTTAGGCTCGGGGCCTTAAAGAACACAGGCCTGGGCACGGAGAAAATGAAGTTGTCACCTGGATAGACTGGGAAAAAGAAAGGGGTGGATGACTTTATTCCTAAGGAATTCCCAACCCCCTAATGGATTCGAAAAGTTAGGTACGTGTGGGGAAGGTGAGAAATGGCCCAGCACCCCCACAATGCCCGGTTCATTGGAACCGGCCTCCTTTGCAGGTCTTAATATTATAAAATTCTTAAGTATAACAATATCATCCATATTACATGCAATAATTAAAATAAAGCATCATTATATTAAAATCAAAGCAATGTCCAAACAAAGCAAATAAATGGACACCCATCCGAGGATGAAAATATGTCCTTACATCGTTCATGTTTAAACTAATTAGGATACCCACCAAAAGGTGGAAACATGTCCTTTACATTGGTCTAAAATATAAAAGTAATTTAAATTACATAGAAATTAATTAATGAGGTACCCACAATGTAACACCCTTGCACCCAATACACGCACACCACATACACCCACATATGCAATATATGTATACCAGATACAAGGGTGTCATAGTCCATTTTAAACAAACCAATCTTTATATTCAAATCATCATAAAAATCAATCTGGGTAATCTTAAAACATTTAAATTAAATAATAGAAGATATTAGATAAAATATTCCTTATTAAACTACATATATGGATATATTTACTTTATCTAAAAGCTTATCCAGAACATTTGTTTAATAAGAAGCGGAAAATGAAGCGGAATATACATATGTTTACATCAAAAATAATAAGTACAAAAATGTGAAATTTATACATGCTGGCAGTTCATCTCTGATCTTAATCTCCACTAACAACTCTAATCTCAAAGTCTCAAGCCTAGACTCGAATCGGTCTAGACCAGCTCTCCTGCACAATCGGATCTACCCTGTCACCTGCGCGATGAACAACAATCGCGCTAAGCCCAAAAGCTTAGTGGTACAAACTTTGATTCAATAATGAACAATGCAATGCTAATGCACCACACATATGAACATAGCAACTCATTATGTCGTATCTAATCATATTAATCATTTGCATCACATTTCATAATTCACATTAAAGCAAAGATAAGCATGGGCCCAAAAAGGATCTAATATGCTATTCAAAGTTCAGAGTTACTGCTTTGGTCCATATTGACACATTGTGTCTAGCCCCGTAGGCAATATATATATCCATGGAAAATGTAACAGCCCCAGTCTCTTGTACCTCAACCCGGCTAGACTGTTATAGTTTTTGAGGCCTACGACCCAGTTTTTTCACCCCAAAAACATCACATTTATCAGCTGGGTACTACTTACGACCCGGTCTTTTCACATGCCCAGCAATTTATAGGCATGCCACCAAACCCAAAACTCTGAAAATTGAATAACATACTAGGCACACAATTAATTCATTTATCTCATCATTAATTACTTTCATAATTCATTTCTCATTTCATTTCTCATAATCAAACTAGGCTCATTGCCTTATTATATCATCATTTTTCTCACCTTTCTCATTCTTCTCTTTTGTATCAATATCAATTTGTTTCACTATGATTTCACATATCTTATCATTTACAACACATTACTCAATTGCATTGATACATCAACATAATCCACATTATGCATATCATAACAAATAACTCATTCATCAACAATATATATATAGTGACTTAACACATTTCTCAACCAAATGTGTTAGGTCCCAATGTCATGTAAATGTATGCAATCATTCAAAGTTTGTACTTACCTCTAAAAGCAACAACACCACTCCATCAACCGCCTCTTTCAAGATGTCTCTCAAACCTTGGCTAGGGGTAACTCAATTCTCTTCAAAACCTAATCCAAAGGTGATTACACATACTCACTTAGTGATACACATAAGAAATAAGAATAAGTACTATCTAGGGCAAACTATACACTTGACACGCTCAACAACATGGGCGTGTCCCTGACTGTGCCCTAAACCCACAACACAAAAACTTTAACATGCTCAGTGACATGGGATTGTCATTACACGTGTCAATTCTTCTCTAACACAGAAGCTATGACATGCTCAGTGACATGGGCGTGTCACTGGACGTGTCAATCTTCCAATGACACAGTAGCTATGACAAGCTCAGTGACATGGGCATGTCACTGGACATGCCAATCTACTACAACACAGAAGCTATGACACACTCAGTGACATAGGCATGTCACTGGACGTGTCACCAACCCAGAAAATAGAATCAATGACAAGCCCAAAGACATGGCTGTGCTCCTGGGCGTGTCAGGCCAAAAACCTTGAAATAGACACCAAAGGGCCACATCCAACAAACCTCTTTCTAAACCCTTATCAGCACCGTACAAACTCAACCAAATCCATCAACATACCATATAATACTTGGGTAACCACTAAAACAACTCAATTACAAACATCAAAACACAATCACAACCATAAATCACAACTCAAAATTACACAATCCACAACTCTTGTCTCTTTCACCAAACTTGACCCTTTTTCTTCAATCCAACCCCAAACAACAAAGTTAACAAAACAAAACACAACCTCAAACTGTAATATTCCAAACTATACCCTAAAATTTTTGGAATGATTATTGTTGAAATTGGATTAAATGATATAAAGTATATATTTATGATTAAGTGGTAAGAGAGGAAAAGAGAAGTGTGTATATGTTGTGTATATAGAGATATATACAACATATACAAGTCAACTTATTAGTTGGTCAAATGAGATTTATTGATTATTTTATAAATGGAAATTAAATTAAGTGGATGATGATATTTAATATTTTATTATTATAATTGTTTGGTGGATATTAAAAGAGGACTTTAGTGGTTAAGAGACAAGTGTGTGGGTTGACTTATCATCATCTTCTTCCTCTTTCTTGTGCTTAGCCGGCCATCACCATTAACAAGAGGGAAAGAGAGATTTTGTTCTTCCAAACTCAAGATTTGAAGGGTGTTTCAAGTGATCAAGTTGGAATTTTAAAGATTTTCTTCAATTTTGGTAAGTTTCCAACTTGTTTCCTTGGTTTTCTTTTGAGTTTGTGTTTTGAGCTTGGTGTATGGTTGTTGTTGAGATGTGTATGTATAATTGTGGTGTGTTTGAGAGTGTTTGGTTTTATTAACTTTGATTTTGGGGTTGGTTTGAAGGAAAAGTTAAGTTTGGTGATGGAAAGCAAGTGTTGTGTATTGTGTATGGGTTAAGTTGTGATTATGGTTGTGATTTGTGTTTGATGTATGTATTGAGTTGTTTTGGTGTTAAAGCAAGTTTAGTATGGTTTATTAATGGTTTTGGGTAAGATTGTTAGGAGTGAAAAAGGGTTAAGTAAGATGTTTGTCGGATGTGGTGTTATTGGTGTCGGAATCAGGGTTTTTGGCCTGACATGCCCATGAGCACGACCAAGTCTTTGGGCATTTTGTTGGTTCTATTTTTTGGATGGGTGACACAACTAGTGACACGCCCATGTCACTGAGCGTGTCACAACTTTTGTGTTGGAGCAGTATTGATACGAGCAGTGACACTCCCATGTCACCGAGCGTGTCATAGCTACTGTGTTGTTGGTGGATTGACACGGCCAGTGACACGCCCATGTTACTGAGAATGTCAAAGATTATGTGTTGTGAATTTAGGGCACGATCAGGGGCACGCCCGTGTTGTTGAGCATGTCATATGTAGAGTTTGCCCTAGTTGGTTCTTGTTCTTATTTTCTTATTTGTATCACTAAGTGAGTGTGTATAATTACCTATGGATTAGGTTTTGAAGAGTTTGAGTTGCCCTAATGTAAGTGTTGAAGGACTCTTGGAAGAAGAGTTTGGAATTGGTGTAAGTTGCTCTTGAGGTAAGTACAAACCTTACATGGTTGCATACATTTACATGACTTTGGGACTTAACACATTTGGTTGTAAATGTGCTAAGAAATCTATTACATTGTTGATACATTTGATTAATGCTATGATTTGCATAATGTGAATGATATAATGATCATTTAAAATATATGTACAATGCAATTGGTTATGTATACCCTAATGATGAGATTTGAAGCCATTGTTGTTGGCTACAATGATGCAAATGAAATAATTGGGGCATGGTTGCCTAGATGATTATGAGAAAATGAGAATGGAATTGATAATGAAATAATAAAAGAATTGTGTGCCTAATGTGTTATTCAATTTTCAGAGTTTTGTTATTGGTGGCATGCCTAAAAGTAACACTCCCTTGAAGCTGGGTTGGGCTTGGTCCTTGAAGCCAAGTTGGGTTGATGCTTAGCTCCCCTTGAAGCTTGTTTGGGCCTAGTCCTTGAAGCCTAGTTGGGATGTTACACATGAGATGCTTGTCATTGTGATAATGAATCGCCTACGGGCTTGATAAATGTGATTATTGAACCAAAACAGTAACTCTGAAAGTTGAATGACATATTAGTTTCTTTTGGGCCCATGTTTGTCTTTGCTTTAGTGTGAACTATGAATGATGAAACAAATGAATAACATGACGAGATTTAATATTATGAAAAATGGCATTCTTGAATATTGATTCTAATGCTTGAAAGTGTGACATTGACATTACATTTAAAGCATAATGTCATCATGGTTAGTACCACTAAGCCTTGGCTTAGCGCGATTGTGGTTCATCGCACATGTGACAGGGTAGAACCGGAGAGTTCTGATAGACCGAGTTGAGTCTAGGTTTGTGACCCTTTGTGAAGTGTTGATTTTTGGACTTCAAGATCAGAGACGAACTGCCAAGCATGTATAATTCTATATTTTTGTATTTATGGATTTTGATGTATATATATGTATATGCCGCTACATTTTTTGCTATTTAATAAGAAAATGTTTTTATCTATTATGTTCTATGATATAACTTAAATGTTTTAAGTTTTCGCATATTGTCAAATAGAAAGATTGGTTTGTTTCAAATAAACTGTGACATCCTTGTATCCAGTATACGTGTATTACATATTGAGAGTATATGTACGTATATGGGGTATAGGGGTGTTACACAAACAAACCAAAATCAACCATAAACACATCTACAACAACCATTCACCATACTTAAAAATACAACTCAAAAAGAAGTCAAAGAAACAAGTTGGAAACTTACCAAAAGTGAAGAAAATCCTTAAAACTCTAACTTAATCTCTTGAAATCCTTCAAATCCTTGAGTTTGGAAACAACAAAATCTCTCCCTCTTGAAGATGGTGGTGATGGCCGACCAAAGAAGAAAAAAGAAGAAGAAGAAGAAGCAAAGTCAAACCACACTCTTTTAACCAAACACTTTCCCCAAATCACTCTCCACTAAGCAATTTAACAATATAATATTAAACCCACTTATGACATCTTTCACTATCTTTAATTAAATCTATTTAATTAATCAAAATATCTCTTGACCCAATAAGCTATAGACTTGTATATATATTGTATATATCTCCATATACAAAGCATATACACATCTTCCTATTATCTTTTCACTTAATTACATAAATACTGTAATCATATAATTAATTCTCAACAAATAATATATCTAAAAATTTTACGGTATAGTTTGGGATATTTCACACAAAGTGGAAACATATCTCTTACAATATTTGGAAATCAAAATAAATCAATAAAAGTAAATAACCGTTCATAATAAATAAATTATTCATCAAAGATATCAAACATTAATCAAAATATATGATAAACATTCATCCAATTTAAATAAAATAGTAAATATATTAACTTTAGGGGTTCATACATTAAGAAGGGTTTCTAGGGTTTTATGTTCAATAACTAGGGTTTTGCATATACTAGTTTAATTTGTTGAGAAATATTTTAAAGTAATAATATAGCTACTGAATGTTTAAAAGATTTAAGGTTTTGGATGTTTTCATGAAAATAATGTTATTGTGATTTTAAAAAGTAGGTTTAGTTAGGGTTTTAAGCAAACGTCATGAAATTAGGGTTTTGGAACCTTAAGACATTAGGGTTTATAATTTTAAAAGATTGGGTTTTAGGTTCATTGGATTAGGGCTTTAGGTGTTAATAAACTTGTCATAAAGTTTTGATATTTTAAAAATTAGGGTTTTGGAAAACTAGAGTTTACTGGATGGGGTTTTAAGAAGTAATAAGATAGTTTAGGGTTTTTTATATTTTGGAAAACATGTTTGATCTTAGGATTTAAGAAAATGATTTAGAGTTTTATAGACATAATTATGATTAAAGTTTTTAAGAACTGTAAAGAAGATTAGAGTTTGGAGATTTAAGAAGACATTTGAAAATTTTGGACAAAAATTTAGAATTTAGATGATTAAGAAAATAGTTCAGGGAAAAACAATTTAGGGTTTTTAAAGTTTTAGAAACAGAAGGATGATTTAGGATTTTGAAATAAAATTTGTGTTGAATGATTAAATTATTTACTTTAATTGAAATCTTAAGTATTGTATGAATTAATGCTACTGCCTAAATTAAATTGAAGGAATAATTAAATAACTTAGGCAGTGTGATGGTGATTTAAAAGGTGAACATGATTGATGATTGAATAAAGTAAAGTTAGAGCAATTTACCTACATTTGAAGGCTCCACCAAATTTGAATAGATTGAATCAAGCTATTGCTTGCTTCATATTTGATTTTTGTTGAGCAAAGTAATCTGGAGATGATTGCTTTCTTTGGTTATTGTCTCTTGCTTGCTAGGGTTTTCTTTTTGGCCGCTAGAATTTTTGAGTCTTCGATCCAATAAAACAATTTTGTTCCAAGTTAGAAGTCCCAAGTTTCCTGTTCTTAATTCTGTGTTTTAATGTGGTATTTATAGGAAAAATAATAAACCTATTTCTAATTGTCTAAGGAGATTAAAACCAAATAGGAAAAGAAACCAAAGCCAAATAGAATTTGGTTTCAGAAAAAACTGCGTTGGCAAAAAAACTGCTGCTGGCGAAACTTGCGAGCGCTGGCTGGGGCGGGGGCCAATTTGCTGCAGGAATTTCCTACGGCGAGTTGGCTTGGCCATTTCGCCGTAGGAAATTCCTACGGCAAGTTGGCTTGGCCATTTCACCGCTGGAATTTCTTGCGAGCGAATTGGCCGAAGCCGATTGACTTTCGCCGATGAAATTTTTTATCGCCGATTTTTCTATCATTGATTTTTATTTATTTATTTTATTTTATTAATATTTTTTATTTATTAATATTTTTTTAACTTTACTAATATTACTTTTTTATTTTTATTAAAAATATAAATAATAAATACTAAAATAGATATTATTTAATTAAAATACCACAAAAATTATTTTGGACTATATATAAAAAAATATCGGACCAGACTGGGTCAAAATTTAAGGGTCTACAGTTTGCCCCCTGCTTGAACGATCTGAGATTATTGAAAAAGGGAGTGAAAGCAATGTGATAGACTTAATTTTTCTGAGATGGGTTAGGTTTTGGGTTCTAGACCCGGTTCAAGTTATGGACTCAGAAAAGACTTGGGTTCTGGACCCGGGATGGCTTGGGTTCTAGATCTGGTTCGAGTTCTGGACTTGGAAAAGACTTGGGTTCTGGACCCAGGATGATTTGGGTTTTGGACTTAGAAAAGACTTGGGTTCTGGACCTGAGCTAAGTTCTGGACTTAAGGGTAATTTGGGTTCTGGACCCTTGATGGTTTGGGTTCTAGACCCGGTTCAAGTTTTGGTCTCGAAAAGGACTCGGGTTCTGGACCCGGGATGATTTGGGTTCTTGACCAGGTTTGAGTTTTGGACTCAAAAAGGACTTGAGTTCTGGACCTGAGCTAAGTTCTGGACTTAAGAGTAATTTGGATTTTGGACCCGGGATGGTTTGGGTTCTGGACCTGGTTCGAGTTTTGGTCTCGAAAAAGACTCAAGTTCTGAACCCAAGATGTTTGGGTTGTGGACCCAGTTCGAGTTCTGAACTTGGAAAGGACTTGGGTTCTGGACCCGAGCTAAGTTCTGGACTTAAGATTAATTAGGGTTTTGGACCCGAGCTAAGTTAAGGACTTAAGAGGGAATTTAGGTTCTGGACCTAAGCTAAGTTCTGGACTTAAAGGTAATTTTGGGTTCTGGACCCAAACTAAGTTCTGGACTTAAGGGTAATTTGAGTTCTAGACCCGAGCTAGTTTTGGACTTAAAGGTAATTTAGGTTCTGGACCCGAGCTAAGTTTTGAACTTAAAGGTAATCTGGGTTCTGGACTTGAGCTAATTTCTGGACTTAAAAATAATTGTAGCCAGTAGGATACTAAAGGAATTTGCAAAAAATTTAGCTAATTTTTACCATACACATATCTTCTTGCCCCCTGCGTATAAAAATATTTTAAAAGTGCAAAAATATTTATATACACGTAAGTATCTGAATGATTGAATTGAATAATTGAGTTTCCTATTTATTTACTGTGTAGTTACTATTTATATACTATTCACCAACTATTCATTTACTATTTATAAATAGTAATTTACTATTTATCAATAGTAACATTTACTTTTTTTTTGTTTTCTTTTCATGAGAATACTATTTTTCTCTTTTTATTTTTGTCTTTTTCCCTTGCAAATTTTCTATATAAACCTCGGCTCATTTTTTCATTTCATTCATACTTATATATTTTGAGTTTAGAGAGTTTATCATAGAGTTTGAGGAGAAAATGCATGCTTCAAGATTAGGGACTCGATCTAATGCTGAGTTATTGGAGTTTATTCGGCAGCATGAAAATGGAAATATAAGTCTATTAGCCGGGATGTCGCTTCATAGCAGTTCAAATAAAGTAATAATTTAATTATTTATTTTAACAGCAAATTATTTTTAGTTTTTGTGTTTTTGTTTTCTTTTTCCATTTTTTTCTTTTCTTTTTCCTACTTTTTATTTTTGTTTTCTTTTTCTCTTTTTTTTTTGTTTTTTTTTGTTGTTTTTTTTATTTTATTTTTTTAGGATTTAGGAAAATTAAATTAATTAGATGAATACATATGAGTAAATAGATAGACTAATCATAAATAAATTTTGTTCTAAAGATCAGTGGTATTGATATGATGATATACTTACCTTGTGTCAACTTACCTTGTAACACCCCTTCCCGACCTACATATGTAAGCTGAGTAGAGGTGCCACACTAACCTAATGTTGCTACCAATTTTACTTAGTCAAATTTTAGTTCCGATTTTTACAAAATTTTTGCCATAGTTTCGCCTAAAAATTGAGTCCCAAGTGTCGACAAAACCGATTTTTTTCTTATTTTTAAAAACATTTTACACAAACCAATGCAAACAAAATCATTCTCAGTACACTCCCAATAAATCCCCCTTGTAACCTCAACTACAACCTGCAAAAAGGATTTACACTTCTAGTACAACATAAAATAAAGGTTTTGTGACAATCCCCATATTTAAATATTATACAGCGGAAGTTATAAAATATTTACATATTTACAAATTCATATACATCAAAACCCAAGTTTTACAACACATAAAATTTATACATGATTGGCAAGTCTGCTCTGATCTTTAAGCTCCCAAAATGGATTCTTCAAGGTCTACTCTCACTAGGTCTTGATGAACTCTCGGGTTCAACTCTATCCACTCTATTACCTGCGCGATTAAACACTATCGCGCTAAGCCAACGGCTTAGTAAGATAAAACATGCTAATAGTATGCTTTAATGCAATACAATGCCACATATGCTATTGATAAGATCAACATTATAAATATAAAGTTAACACATAATTATGCATTTCACAAATCATAGTCATATGAGCATACCACATTCAACATTACTCAACAACCAACATCTTATTTCATTAACTCATAACATTATTTAGGACATTCATATAACCTTGACACCTATGGGCCCAACAAGTATTTAATACGATATTCAGAGTTCAGAGTTACTGCTTTGGTTCATAGTCACAATAATCACGCCCGTAGGCAAGTGTAACAGACCCAGTCTCTTGGATCATCAACTCAACACATATGAGGAGATCCTCAACCCGGCAAGACTGTTACAAATCATATATCTCATAGTGTAACAGACCCAGTCTCTTGGACCATCAACTCAACACCTATGAGGAGGTCCTCAACCCGGCAAGACTGTTACCTTTCATCATTTCTTAGGCATGCCACCCAAATCCAGAACTCTGAAACTGAATAACATATTAAACAAACAATTCATTTCCATTCTCAATTCTCATCACATTTAGGCAAACATGCCTTCTTTCTTTCAATTACATCATCTTAGCCAATAACAATGGCTTCACATTTCATTTCACAATATAACATCTCATTATTCAAGTATATATATATATCTCATCCATGATCACATTATATCTCACATAGCATCATTCATAAATATCAACATTTCATTCCACATTACTCATGAAACACATTACCATTCACAATGCACAACATAACATTGTTCAATCTCAACAATGCAATTAGGGCAAAGAACAATTGATTATAACATTCATTGATTCAAGTGTGTTTAAAGTGTTTAGGGTTAGGTTTAAGGACCAACCTACCTTTGGAAAACCAAAGCAATGCAAAAAGAACAAAGAATTAAAACCCTAACCATAAATAGTACATTCTGGTTTTAAACTCCATTTTATCCTTATTTTGAAAAATTGTATAAAATAATCTACTTGACTAAAAATTCTAAACTTTTTACAGAATTTACTTTTGTATCTTAAAATCATCCCTTTAAAATTTCAGATCAAACTGAACACAAAATCTTGGTCAAATAGTTCACCTAACCAGACTGCCCCAATTGCCCTGCATCCTGGCAGCAGTTCTGAACTTTGTGAATTCCATAAATCAAATTCAATCAACGTGGTTCCAAATTATTTTTCTCAAATACTAGACTCACTAAGCAACAACATATCCAAAATTCGATTGGATATGATTTTTCTACATTTTATTAAAAATCACGAAATATAGCTGTCCCAGTTAAGGTACCTGCTGGAACAGGTCTAATGAAAATAATCTTTCTAAACTCATAACCATTCCAAAATCGAATCAACATATTTTTCAGTCATTCTAGACTCATAGAGGCACAACATATCAAAAATTCACTTCAAGAACATTTTTCTAAAATTAATTAAAAATCATACAAGTCACAGCCTTTACTAATCCTAAAACAGAAACAATTTCACTAAACACCAATCTTACTCTTCCATCACCAACACCAACCCAACTTCTCATCTATCAAGCAAAATCAATACTTACAATCATACCATAAGCAACTTAATCATACCACTTCAAAAGAATTGAAGAAATTAGAGAAAAGATCTTACCTTAGTTAAAAACTTCTTAAAGCAACACTTGAATACTTAATCTTTCTTCAATTTAAGCTTGAAATCATCAAAACCATCACTTGTCTCTTTCTTTCTCTTTGGCTATGGAGGGCCGGCCATCAACAAGAAGAAGAAGAAGAAATGGTGAAGAAAACACAAGTCAAACCTTCTTTAAATATCCACCATGTGATTTTATCCAAGCAATTACCAAAGTGCCCTTATTCACATAATTATCTTTTTGTCTTATATGTGCCCAATTAAGTAATTTACCAATCTCAAATAAATATCTTCTCTTGCCTTGACCAAGCCTTTTGACCACTTTATATGTCATATATATTAACATAGACACAACATATAAATTTGTCTCTAAACCCTATTTCTTCCCAAAATACATATACATATACTTTCTCTTCTCAATTTCTTTTCTCTTACAATTTAACACATATATTCAATCCAATATATAACAATAACAACAACAACAATATGCAAAACTTCTAGGGCATAAATGAGGATATTACAATTCTCCCCCTCTAAAAAGAAAATTTCATCCTCGAAATTACCTGATATCAACTCTGAAACAACTGCGGATACTGATCTCGCATGGATTGTTCACTTTCCCAAGTTGCTTCTTCTTTTCCATGATTTTTCCACAAAATCTTCACCAATGGCACTCTTTTGTTTCTCAACTCTTTCACTTCCCGTGCCAAGATAGCAACTGGTTCCTCTTCAAATGTCAAGTTTGGGCTCACTTCAATAGATTCAAAAGGCAACACATGAGATGGATCCGACCTATATCTCCTCAACATAGAAACATGGAATACATTATGAATACGATCCAACTCAGGTGGCAAAGCAAGTCGATACGCCACTGGCCCAACTCTTTCTAACACTTCATACGGCCCAATGAAACGAGGACTCAATTTCCTTTCCGACCGAACCTCAAAATCTTCTTCCAAGGAGACACTTTCAAAAATACCTTATCTCCAACATCAAACTCTATATCTCTCCTCTTCAGATCTGCATAAGACTTCTGTCGGTCTGAAACTACTTTTAACCTGCCTCGAATCAACTTTACTTTTTCTTCAGTTTCTTGAATCAAATCAGGACCAACCAACTTATTATCCCCAAGCTCATTCCAACAAAGAGGTGTCCTACACCGTCTGCCATACAATGCTTCAAATGGTGCCATACCAATGCTGGATTGGTGACTGTTGTTGTAAGCAAACTCCACAAGAGGTAAAAACCTATCCCAACTTCCAGAGAAATCGATGACACAGCTTCTCAACATGTCCTCAATAATCTGTATCACCCTCTCTGACTGTCCATCCGCCTGTGGATGAAAAGCAGTGCTGAAGTGCAGTCGAGAACCCAAAGCACTATGCAAACTCTTCCAAAATCTGGAAGTAAACCTGGGATCTCGATCAGACACTAAAGAAGTTGGAACACCATGCAGTTTCACAATCTCATGGATATACAGCTCAGCCAATCTCTCCAAAGAGTAATCCATTCGAACCGGAAGGAAATGAGTTGTCTTAGTCAATCTATCCACAATCACCCATATAGCATCATGCTTCTTTTGTGTCAATGACAAACCAGACACAAAATCCATTGTCACTCTTTCCCACTTCCATTCTGGCACTAACAATGGTTGAAGCAACCCGGTTGGAACTTGATGCTCTGCTTTAACCTTCTGACAAGTGAGACATTTCGACACAAAATCTGCAATGTCTCTCTTCAAACCAATCCACCAATAATGCTGTCTCAAATCATGATACATCTTCGTATTACCCGGATGCATAGCAAACATTGATTGATGAGCTTCTTCCAAAATGACCCTTTTCAAATCAGCATCATCGGGTACACACAATCGGTTCTTAAACCAGAGACTCCCATCGCTCTTCACAATAAAATCTCTACCCTTTCCACTCTGACAATCTGAAACAATCTTCTGTATCTTCTTATCAGCCAACTGAGCTTCTTTGATCTGATCTAACAAAATCGGCTTTAATTGCAACTGTGCCAATAATGCACCATCAACACAAGGTACAAAACTGGCATGCAATGCTCTCAACTCAACAAGCAACGAGAGCGAGTAAACTGTTAAACCAGCTAAAGACTTCCGACTTAAGGCATCAGCAACAACATTTGCTTTACCTGGATGATAGACAATCAAACAGTCGTAGTCTTTAATCAACTCCAACCATCTCCTCTGACGAAGATTGAGTTCTTTCTGGACACCCAAATACTTCAAACTCTTGTGATCAGTGTAGATGAAACATTGCTCCCCAAACATATAGTGGCGCCAAATCTTCAATGCAAACACAATGGCAGCCAATTCCAAATCATGGGTTGGATAGTTAAGCTCATGCGGTTTCAACTGTCGAGATGCATAAGCTATAACTTTACCTTCTTGCATCAATACACACCCCAAACCTCTATGTGAAGCATCACTGTAGATCACATAAGGTTTACCTTCAACAAGTAAAGTAAGAACAGGCGCTTGAGTTAACAATTCTCTCAACTGCTCAAAACTCGCCTGACACTGATCCGTCCACACAAATCTCACTCCCTTACGAAGCAATCTGGTGAGTGGAGTAGCTATCAAAGAAAACCCTTTCACAAACCGCCTGTAATAGCCTGCCAAACCCAGAAAACTTCTAATCTCAGTCACAGACTTGGGTGGACTCCAATTCAATATAGCTTCAACTTTGCTCGGATCAACTCTAATACCCTCTGCTGAAACTATATGTCCGAGAAAAGCTACTTGATCCAACCAGAACTCACATTTCGACAATTTGGCAAATAACTGCTTTTCTCTCAAAATCTGCAACACAATCCGCAGATGCATATCATGTTCCTCTTCATTCCGCGAATACACCAGCATATCATCAATGAAGACCACTACAAACTGATCCAAATAGGGCCTAAACACCCTATTCATCAAATCCATGAAAGCTGCAGGTGCATTTGTCAGACCAAAAGGCATAACTAAAAATTCATAATGCCCATACCTGGTCCGAAAGGCGGTCTTAGGAACATCTTCAGCTTTGACTCTCAACTGATGATACCCAGATCTCAAATCAATTTTGGAGAACACTGACGCTCCCTTCAACTGATCAAAGAGATCATCGATTCTAGGCAAAAGATATTTATTTTTAATAGTCACCTTATTCAATTGCCTATAATCGATACACAACCTCATAGTACCATCTTTCTTTTTCACAAATAGAACAGGAGCTCCCCAAGGAGAAACACTGGGGCGAATAAATCCTTTGTCCAACAACTCCTGTAATTGCACTTTCAACTCCCTCAATTCTGCTGGTGCCATTCTATAAGGAGTAATAGAGATAGGAGTTGTACCAGGCAACAATTCAATACCGAACTCCACCTCTCTCTCAGGAGGTACCCCTGGCAACTCCTCTGGAAACACATCTGGGAACTCTGTAAAACATACATCCTCTGGGAAGATCCAACCTCCTCTGGTCTACCCTCCCTGGATGTAGCACCTCCTCTAGAACTGAATCCTGGTCTACCTCCCCAGCTGGCACCTCTGCCTCCTCTGCCTCCCCTCACACTAGCTCGAGAAGCAGCAGAATCCATTGGCATCTTCTCCTGCCTCTCAGGACAGTCTCTCACAAAGTGGTCAGGTGATCCACACCTGAAGCATACCCTTGATCTACTATGCCTCCAACAAACGCCCCCATGTCTTCCACCACACTGGTTACACACATGTAAGGTGGATCTCTGAACTCCAGGAGTAGGAGCACTCGCTACCGAAGCTGCAGGTCTAAATCTCTGCCTCTGGAACTGCACTGACCTACCCGCTGGTCTCTGGCTCCTACTACTCTGAGGAACAAAACTTCCCCTACCCCTCTTTGCAGAAGAAGACCCTGCCTCAAACTGGGGCCTCCTAACCCTAACCTCTTCCTCTGAAGCAGCTGCAATAACTTGAGCTCGCTCTACACTTCGAGCTGCTGCCACAAGCTGTGAGAAATCCTGATATCTGGATCCAGCCACTAAGCACATGATCGAGGGCCTCAATCCCTCCTCAAATCGCCGACATCTATCAATCTCATCAGCAATGATACCCCCAGCATACTGACTCAGTCGAATAAACTCAACTTCATATTCAGTTACGGTCCGATGATCTTACTTCAAATCTAGAAACTCTCTTTTCTTCCCATCTTTATACTCCCTAGGAGTATACTTCAACTCAAATTCCCTCAGAAAATCAGTGTAAGACAGTGATGGAGGATCATCCATAGAATGGGGCACTGTCTTCCACCAGTCATAGGCATCCTTCTGTAGCAAAGATCTTGCATAGTCAAACTTCTCCTCTGAAGTGGCTTGCAACTGCACAAATACCCTCTGAACTCTATCAAGCCACTGTTCTGCTACAGCCGGATCAACTGTACCAAAGAAATCCTCTGCTCCATATTTCCTTAGCTTATCATAGTGCCTTACTGGTACTGAAGGCTGAGGGGGTGGTGGCGGTGGCTGTGGTTGCACAGGTGCTTGTCTCATAGCTTCCATCATAGGCCTAAACCAGGCTGGCGGAACCTCCTCCCCAGTTGGTCTACCCGACACCGAAGCAGGTGCCTCCTCAACACTATCAACCCTAGCTCCCTCAGCAGGAGCAATACTCTCGGCACTACCCTCAATCGACTAACGTGAGTGAGAATCCATCACAACCTAACACTGCAAACACAGCAGATTATATCTTATTAAAGATCAGAGACTGCCAATCTCAAACGTATATGTTATTCAAAACCACTTTTTAAGTAAAAATATTCTTTTTATTACATTTTACCTAGGTTGAGAATCTCAAACCTAGGCTCTGATACCAAAAATTGTAACACCCCTTCCCGACCTACATATGTAAGCTGAGTAGAGGTGCCACACTAACCTAATGTTGCTACCAATTTTACTTAGTCAAATTTTAGTTCCGATTTTTACAAAATTTTTGCCATAGTTTCGCCTAAAAATTGAGTCCCAAGTGTCGACAAAACCGATTTTTTTCTTATTTTTAAAAACATTTTACACAAACCAATGCAAACAAAATCATTCTCAGTACACTCCCAATAAATCCCCCTTGTAACCTCAACTACAACCTGCAAAAAGGATTTACACTTCTAGTAAAACATAAAATAAAGGTTTTGTGACAACCCCCATATTTAAATATTACACAGCGGAAGTTATAAAATATTTACATATTTACAAATTCATATACATCAAAACCCAAGTTTTACAACACATAAAATTTATACATGATTGGCAAGTCTGCTCTGATCTTTAAGCTCCCAAAATAGATTCTTCAAGGTCTACTCTCACTAGGTCTTGATGAACTCTCGGGTTCAACTCTATCCACTCTATTACCTGCACGATTAAACACTATCGCGCTAAGCCAACGGCTTAGTAAGATAAAACATGCTAATAGTATGCTTTAATGCAATACAATGCCACATATGCTATTGATAAGATCAACATTATAAATATAAAGTTAACACATAATTATGCATTTCACAAATCATAGTCATATGAGCATACCACATTCAACATTACTCAACAACCAACATCTTATTTCATTAACTCATAACATTATTTAGGACATTCATATAACCTTGACACCTATGGGCCCAACAAGTATTTAATACGATATTCAGAGTTCAGAGTTACTGCTTTGGTTCATAGTCACAATAATCACGCCCGTAGGCAAGTGTAACAGACCCAGTCTCTTGGATCATCAACTCAACACATATGAGGAGATCCTCAACCCGGCAAGACTGTTACAAATCATATATCTCATAGTGTAACAGACCCAGTCTCTTGGACCATCAACTCAACACCTATGAGGAGGTCCTCAACCTGGCAAGACTGTTACCTTTCATCATTTCTTAGGCATGCCACCCAAATCCAGAACTCTGAAACTGAATAACATATTAAACAAACAATTCATTTCCATTCTCAATTCTCATCACATTTAGGCAAACATGCCTTCTTTCTTTCAATTACATCATCTTAGCCAATAACAATGGCTTCACATTTCATTTCACAATATAACATCTCATTATTCAAGTATATATATATATCTCATCCATGATCACATTATATCTCACATAGCATCATTCATAAATATCAACATTTCATTCCACATTACTCATGAAACACATTACCATTCACAATGCACAACATAACATTGTTCAATCTCAACAATGCAATTAGGGCAAAGAACAATTGATTATAACATTCATTGATTCAAGTGTGTTTAAAGTGTTTAGGGTTAGGTTTAAGGACCAACCTACCTTTGGAAAACCAAAGCAATGCAAAAAGAACAAAGAATTAAAACCCTAACCATAAATAGTACATTCTGGTTTTAAACTCCATTTTATCCTTATTTTGAAAAATTGTATAAAATAATCTACTTGACTAAAAATTCTAAAATTTTTACAGAATTTACTTTTGCATCTTAAAATCATCCCTTTAAAATTTCAGATCAAACTGAACACAAAATCTTGGTCAAATAGTTCACCTAACCAGACTGCCCCAATTGCCCTGCATCCTGGCAGCAGTTCTGAACTTTGTGAATTCCATAAATCAAATTCAATCAACGTGGTTCCAAATTATTTTTCTCAAATACTAGACTCACTAAGCAACAACATATCCAAAATTCGATTGGATATGATTTTTCTACATTTTATTAAAAATCACGAAATATAGCTGTCCCAGTTAAGGTACCTGCTGGAACAGGTCTAATGAAAATAATCTTTCTAAACTCATAACCATTCCAAAATCGAATCAACATATTTTTCAGTCATTCTAGACTCATAGAGGCACAACATATCAAAAATTCACTTCAAGAACATTTTTCTAAAATTAATTAAAAATCATACAAGTCACAGCCTTTACTAATCCTAAAACAGAAACAATTTCACTAAACACCAATCTTACTCTTCCATCACCAACACCAACCCAACTTCTCATCTATCAAGCAAAATCAATACTTACAATCATACCATAAGCAACTTAATCATACCACTTCAAAAGAATTGAAGAAATTAGAGAAAAGATCTTACCTTAGTTAAAAACTTCTTAAAGCAACACTTGAACACTTAATCTTTCTTCAATTTAAGCTTGAAATCATCAAAACCATCACTTGTCTCTTTCTTTCTCTTTGGCTATGGAGGGCCGGCCATCAACAAGAAGAAGAAGAAGAAATGGTGAAGAAAACACAAGTCAAACCTTCTTTAAATATCCACCATGTGATTTTATCCAAGCAATTACCAAAGTGCCCTTATTCACATAATTATCTTTTTGTCTTATATGTGCCCAATTAAGTAATTTACCAATCTCAAATAAATATCTTCTCTTGCCTTGACCACTTTATATGTCATATATATTAACATAGACACAACATATAAATTTGTCTCTAAACCCTATTTCTTCCCAAAATACATATACATATACTTTCTCTTCTCAATTTCTTTTCTCTTACAATTTAACACATATATTCAATCCAATATATAACAATAACAACAACAACAATATGCAAAACTTCTAGGGCATAAATGAGGATATTACATACCTGGCTCCGTATTATCGTGATTGTTGCGTTATCCAGGGTGGAAGGTGTGTCTATAAAGCCCGACAATGGTATGATGTAGTGCCTTCTCGGGTAAGACGGATTGTCCGAGATTACGGTTTTGAAAGCTTTATCTTGCAATTACCATCCGAGGAGTATCTGATAGATAGGAGTATAGTTTAAGCATTGTCAGAATGGTGGATGGACATGACTCATACTTTTCACCTACCTATAGGAGAAATGACCATTAGCCCGGTCGATTATACAACCATAATTGGTGTCCGGTACCATGGCCTTCCAGTCCCTCTTGCCAATGATATTCTAACATTTGAAGAAATTCAGCAGTTAATTGGTATGAAACCATCATTTAAAGGGCCTTTCAAGATAAAAATTGAGCCAATTCAGAGTTATTGGATGAACTATGATGGACGGGTTCATAGAGAAACATCCAAACAATATGCTCGAGGATTTTTACTTTGTTTGCTCGGGTCGACCATTTTAGCCAGCACCGAATCTGCCATCCATTTGTTGGTGTTGAGGGCCCTTACTGATATGAGTATGGTACCGCTTTACGGCTGGGGTGAAGCTGGCCTTGCCTGTCTTTACCATGGACTTGACAAAATTTGTAAAAATAAGAAGTCTTTTGTTGGCTTTATGGTGGTTGTCGAGGTAGTCTTCTTCCACCAATGTCAATTCCATTCTTATTCTTGCATGAATTTGATTTTTATTATTGTTGTAGGCATGGGCATATGAGCACAATCTTGTGAAGGTGCCTGGCATTTCCCGAGAGAGAGTCGGGTATCCGAGATTAAACTTTTGATTGTCAGATCATGTAGAAGTTCCTGGCTCTCACCATGTGCACATCCAACGTTATTTATTGAGTTGCTTAACCTAGGACCAGGTAAAATAACATTAGTATACTTTAAAATTTATATAAAAGTCCATTTACCTTATGTCATTTTGTAGGTCAATTTGGCTTGGTGGAACACAGAAGAGCGGATGAACTGGACGTCCTCCATGAATGCCGCACTGCCTTTTCAACTTACCCGCCGAGTCATTACCAGCGCTGTGTCTAGTGGCTGGTTTCTTGGAGAGAGAGTATATGAGTGATTTCTTGGTCTCGAGCAATGGAGAATCCCGATGCATTGTCCAGAGTATATTTTAAATATCACATCAATGTCGAAGAATGCATGGTGGTTGGCTCGGCACGGTTACGATGTTGAAACATTTCTCTATCCACAGGGTGCATCTTATACCCAGTTTATTCAAATAGGACTCTTGAAATTTGATGTATCCCCTGTTGGTGTACAAGATATTCCTAAGAAAAATGAGAATAGAGATGAGGAGGAGTATCATGGAGAGGGAAGAGAGTCTATCTTGCATCTCGAGGCTAGCACTTCTCAAGTAGGCTTTTACCATTTTCCATTGCAATTGCTTCTTTCTTAACTTGTTTTGACCTTTTTTAATGATTGTTGCAGGCTGCTGGCTCATTTGGTCATGAGGTTGGACATTCTTTTACTGCTTCTCCATTTGCTCATTCTAATCAACCGGAGATGCCATCTTATCCACAGGGCATTGATATGAATTACCTGGTAGGTTTTCTTATTTCATGATAATTTATGCTATATGTATGCTCTTACTCTTTTCCTTTCTGGCTCATAGTGGATGCTTGAGGAACAAAACAAGAAACTTCAAGAAGAGTTGGCTGCTAGTCGTCAACAAGTTGCCCATTTTGAAAAATTATATCACCGGTCAGAGCAAGATTTTTGAGACTTTCAGTTTTAGGAGATGAGAGATCCTGGTGCTTCGTCATCTAGAGGGCCCCAAGCTGATGACCATGAGATCCTTTCTTCTACTTTGGATGAGGACCGTTACAATTCTGAATTCCAAGGTAATAGAGATTCAGGTGCTCCTACTTCGGCCAGACTCGGGACGGGGGATATGCCTCCTCCTCCAACAGGCGATGATTTTTTAGAGCTTTATTTGATGATCTACCACCTCCTTCTTAGCGATGTATGAGTATTGTATCAATTGAGGAAATATTGTATAATAAGTATAATAATAAAAAAATAATAATGATAATATATAATTTTTATCTTTACTGCAACTTTTTTTTTCTTTTTTTCTCTCTCTTTTTTTATCATCAATATTACTACGATACAATTATTAAACTTTCCTCTTCATATTTAATATTTACACATTATTACTATAAAACCAAATGCAACACGGCAATTCAACATCCTTTCGTCACCAATTCCCTATCCTCGCACGTCTCGGTCTCACACTTTTCCTTATCAATTTTGGAATAGCACAATCGTCCTATATAAATCTCTTTTCACGCCATAATTTCATACAGAAGCCAGGAGATTTTCTATTTTAACATAAAAACTCCTTTTAACAATTCTAATTTTCCTTCATTCGTCAACAATGACCAAACTCCATTTGAAGAAAATAAAAGTTCTATTTAAAAATATGAATGCCATTCATTGGAAACAAATATCTTGGTCAAAAATTGATACTTTGAAGTGTTTTCAAAATGTTAAATTGGACCATTCTTTTTTACATGCCATGGCTTCTTTTTGGAATGTGAGTTCTAGGACATTTAAAATTAATGGCTTTGAAATATGTTCTTTGATTGAAGAATTTGAGGCCATCCTTGGATATCCAAGCAATCAACAAATGATGTTATCTATATTGATTTCCAAGACTTAACAAAAGATGCAGATGTTATTTCAACTTTCAAAGCCCGAAGTTCTACAGTTGATGAGAGGTGAGAAAATTCTGCTTGGTCCTTTAATTGACTTTTGCCTTTCTCATTTGGCTCCTACTAAGGCATGGGGACATATGCTTTATCTATGCTTTCTTGGCCAATTCTTGCTTGTTTCTTCTGATGGAGATATTGATCCACGAGTATTGGATATCATGGACCAAATGGAAGGAGGCTTGTCGCCGATACCCGTGATCTTAGCTGAGACTTTAGTTGGACTAGATCAACTTAAATTGGGATTATCAAAGAAACTCATCAGGAGCCCATTGTTGCTTCAGGTAATTACCTAAACTACCCTTTCGGGTTTTCAATTTAGGTTTTTCTTTCTTCTTCTTTTTTTTATTGCTCTAATTTTTGCCTAGTCCGCCCATGTTGGTTTTAGGAACTAGCGAACTGTCCTAATTTTTGCCTAAGATGCCCTTGCGGGTTTTCAGCTCAGTGGATGGCTTTTTTATTATATTTTATATTGCTCTAATTTTTGCCTAATCTGTCCACGTGGGTTTTCAAAACTAGTGAGCTGTCCTAATTTTTGCCTAAGCCGCCCTTGCGGGTTTTCAACTTAGCAAATATTTTTCCTTTTTTTTGTTTTTAATTTTTAATTTTTTCCTCACAGATTTGGCTTCAGGAGCGTCTGTGCTTGCTTGATACTCCATCCATAGATTTTGCCAGATATCTGTCATGACATCATTCTGCTAAGAAACTACTCCGTCCTGCTTCTTCGTATGTTGACTGGGTTGACTGGATCCACTCACTCGCTGAAGTCAACATCCATTGGTTAGTACCTTAGTGGAAGATTTCTTGTATTACCATACGGACATAGTTGACATATGTTCCTCTTGCTGCTCTTCACCGAGGTACTTGCTATGATCCTCGCCGGCTTGACAGTCGGTATGGAGCTGAGCCTCGAGGTTCTGAATTCACTCCCGATTTAGACATGCCTTGTTTGATTGAAGCCTACTTGGATTGGCTGAAGCAAAGCTGGCTTACAAATTACATTTATCGTCTGCCATAGATTTTACATTTGTCAATTTCTTTAGAAAGTGTATTGTTAGGATGAAAAAATAATAAAAATAATAATAAGAGATGCTTCTTTTCCTTTTATAATTTGTCATCATCTTTTGCTATTGTGCTTATTTATTTCATCCATATCTGGTCAAATACTTATAACAGTGCACATAGAATAATTTTAATATTAATTATATTTTATTAAATTTGGGAACAACCAAACATAAAGCCAGCATACACAAGATCACTCCTATTGCCAATTAGCCCTTTCGAATTTTATAATTGATGATTTTCTCTCATTTAGCCCTAATTGTTGCCTAGCTCTCCCTTTCAGGTTTTCAAAACTAGCGAACTGCTCTAACTTTTGCCTAGGCTGCCCTTTTGGATTTTCAACCTAGCGAGCTCTCTCTCTCTCTTTTTTTTTACATAAAACCTCTTCAACCTGTCAATGTTCACTGGCTCACTAAACTCATTCCCATTCATGTTTGATAACTTCATTGCACCCTTGTTCATAACTTGTTTCACAACATATGGCCCTTCCCAGCTAGGCCTAAATTTTCCTCTTGGATCAGATACATTAGGCTTACATTGTTTCAACACCAAATCCCTGACTCTGAGTTTTCTGATCTTAACCCTTCTATTGTAGGCCTGAGCTATCTTCCTTTGATACAGTTGATGATGATACAGTGCTTTTAACCTTCTCTCTTCTAGCAAAGCTAACTGTGCGTATCTACTCACTACCCATTCTGTTTTAGGCAGTTCAGCTTCCAAGACCACTATCAACGACTTGATCTAAATTTCAATTGGCAACATTGCTTCCATCCCGTAAACCAAGAGAACGGTGTTATTCCAGTCAGTGTTCGCACACTTGTTCTATTTCCCCATAAAGTAAAAGGAAGCATCTTTGACCAATCCCTATATGTCTTGGTTATTTTGGACAGAATTTGCTTAATTGTCTTGTTTGTTGCTTCTACAACACCATTAGCCTTTGGCCTATAAGGAGAAGATAGGTGATAATGGATTTGGTACTTTGAGAATAAGTCCTTAACTGCTCCTTGAAACTGTACCCCATTGTCTGATATCACACTATGCGGCACCCCATACCTGCAGATGAGGTTCTTTTCAATAAATCTAGTCATTTGACTTGCCCTAGTTTGTCGAAGGATTCGACTTCGACCCATTTTGAAAAATAATCTACTGCTACTACAATAAAACAACCATTTAAGGCTATCAGATGTATCTCTCCTATAATGTCGATACCCCAATTGGCAAAGGGCCAGGGTGAAGACATGGAATGCAATTCTTCATGAGGCATATGATTCAAGTTACCATACTTTTGACATTGTTGGCACTTCTTTACAAACTCAATACAATCTCTTTCCATAGTCAAGCAGTAGTAACCTTGTCGAATAATCTTCTTAACTAGGGCCAAACCACTCACGTGCAGACCGCAACTTCCCGCATGTATTTTTGACATGATATGCTCCACTTTAGGCTTCCTCAAGCATCTCAAATGCACCCCATCATGCCATCTTCGATATAACTCTCCATGAAAGGTGATGTACTGCAAAGACCACCGCCTTATGGCTCTTCTTTCTTTCTTTGTTGCCCCCGAAGGGTCTCCCCTTTCCTCTAAAAACCATCTTATAGTATCATACCACGGATCATGGTCTGTTTCAATTTCCATGATTATATCATATTCAAAGCAAGGAGTTGATGAACTGGTCAAAATCAGAGGCTTAAGGAACAAGTTGACAAGATTTCTCATACTGAAGCCAATGTTGCTAGGGCATCAGCCATCTATTTTTCTTCTCTTGGTAGGTGTATAAACCTACACTCCTTAAAGTTCTTCTTCATCATGGTCAAGTAATGGTGGTATGGTTTTAATTTTTCTTCTTTTAACTCCCACTCTCCATTTACTTGGGATACTACTAACAATGAATCGCCAAAAGCTTCCACCTTATCCACCTTCATAATCATTAGGGTTTCCAAACCAAAGATTCATGCTTCGTACTCCACCATATTATTGGTTGCCCTGAATTTCAACTTTTTGGCTAAGGGGATAAGTTCCCCTTTAGGCGATTCTAATATGACTCCCAAACTTGCTCATTTCCTTTTTACTACTTCATCAAAATACATTTTCCATCCTTGTACTTCAATGGCCTCTAAATGTTCATCCAGAAATTCTAGGACTACCTCTTCGCTATCTAGTAATGGTTGTTGGGCCAGGAATTCTGCAACTGCTCTACCTCTGATTGTTTTTCTAGTTACATGCTCAATCTCAAATTCTTCCAATTTTATCAACCATCACCCATACTTCCCAATCAAAGAGGGTGTCTCCCTTAAGTACTTCATTGGGTCCAACCTGGAAATTGCTTGCACACTATAAGATTGAAAGTAATGCTGCAACTTCTTAGAAGACCAAACCACCACTATGTAGGTCTTTTCAATGATACTATACTTAATTTCATACGGTAGGAGCTTTCTACTCAAATAGTAAACTGCAAGCTCAATCCCTGACTCATCTGCTTGGGCTAGCATGGCTCCTACTGACTTCTCCTACTGCTAAGTATAGTAATAGGGGTTTACCAGGTTTAGGTGGTTTCAAAATAGGCGAATCAGCAAATACTCTTTTATTCGCTCAAAGGCCTTTTGACATTCTTCATTCCATAGGTCCGGCTGATTCTTTTTAAGCAACTTGAAGATAGGCTCGCAAATTGTTGTGAGCTTTGCTATAAACTTGCTAATAGACTGTAATTTACCAATGAATCCCCAAAATTCTCTCTCCATCTTAGGGGCTGGCATATCCCTGATTGCTTTAACTTTGTCAGGGTCAATCTCAATGCCATTTGAACCAATCACATGTCCCAATATTTTTCCTGAGGTAACCCTGAACACACACTTCTTTGGGTTTAATCTTAGCTTATATTTTAATGCTCTATCGAAGAATAATTCTATGTTTTAGAAGTGTTGTTCCCTTGTATCTAATTTTACCATCATATCATCAACATATACTTCAACTTCTTTGTGCATCATGTCATGAAATAGTGTGGTGGCCATCCTTTGGTAGGTTGCTCCAGCATTCTTTAAGCCGAACGACATCACCCTATAACAAAATATACCCCATGTAGTAATGAAAGCAGTTTTGGCTTTATCCTCTTGGGCCATTAACACTTGGTTGTATTTGGAAAATCCATCTACAAATGAGTGTAGCACGCTAGAGGCTACACTATCAATGAGGACATCTATATGGGGTAAAGGAAAATCATCTTTAGGGGAAGCCTTATTTAAATCTCTATAGTCCACACAGACCCTTATTCTTCCATCTTTCTTTGGCACGGGTACTATGTTGGCTAGCCAATCTGGATATTCTATCACTTCAAGGAATTTTACTTGTATTTGTTTAGTGACCTCTTCTTTAGCCAAATCAGCCCACTCAGGTCTTAATCACCTAAGCTTTTGTTTGATAGGTTTCATGTGAGTGTAAGTAGGAATAAGATGTTCGATTATGTCTCGATCTATTCCAGGCATATCCTCATAAGACCAAGCAAATACTTCCTCATATTTTTTGAATATTTTTTCAAATCTTTCTCTCTCATCAGGAGTAAGGTTGGATGCTATGCTAATATTTTTAGGATTTTCGATTGTTCCCAAATTTAATGATTGTGTATCAATATAATTAATATTAAAGATGCTCATGTAACCACTATTTGAATGTATGCTACCATCAGGAGAAACATCACACAAGTAAGCAAAATCAGACTTTATTACATTTATTTTGGAAAAGAAAACATCATCATCCTTATAAAAAGCAGACAAATTAAAATCAAAATCAAAATCATAAAGTAGAATATCTTCAAACTTCTCTTCAACCAGGGTAGCAATCTCCTCCGGAGTCTTCTCAACTTTCAGGACAGCTTCATTCTTCTCTTTCGAATTGGACTCCTTGTTGGCTTGCAGGGTGAGCTCTTTCTTCACTTGTTCTACTAACTCGGCAACATCAGCAAAAATTTCAAAACCTGGGATCAACTTTCCCATGAACATGATTGGCTCGGGCTTTCCTTGGAGTGGTCCCATATCTGGAGCTTTGACGAAGATTTTTTCAAGTGGCGGGAAGCTCATCTTCTCATTCTTCTTTGGCTAGACATCTTTGTTGGCTTCATCATACCCTAACCCTTTCTTGGAAGTTTGAGTTTTGAAATTTGGAAGCTTTGTCAAACCGGCCTTGCCCTTTCTAAGACCAACTCTAGGAAGTTAGCTCATGTTCTTCATCATGTTCAAGACCTTAAAGTCCACTACTTCTTCATCAGAAATTGCAACTACTTGGAAACCATTGAGAGGCCTCTCAATCATTAGAGCATTAACAACCTCATTATCTTCAGCATTGATGACCACTGTCTCATCTCCGTTAGGGAACTTGATCTTTTGATGAAGGGTGGAAGGAACTCCACCAAGAGGATGAAACCATGGTCATCCCAATAGTAAGGCAAAGGTAATAGATATGTCCAAAACAACAAATTCAATAATAGATTCAATTGGACTAACCTTGACAGCAATTTTAAAAGTTCCTTTGGTATGTCTCTTGGTGTTGTCATAAGCTCGAATGGTTACCTCGGTCGGGTTTAGATTCCTTGTTGACATGGCTATCTTTGACAATATTTTAAGTGAACATGCATTTATGGTGGACCCATCATCAACCATTACACATGGAGTCCTTTTCCCTTTGATTTCTATTTTGATAAAGAGAGGGCGGATGTGATCTCTCCCCTCTTTTGGTAAATCCACATCTGAGAAGGATACCGCTCCCATATTAACTTCGCTCTTCTCTTGAATATCTTCACATCTCATTACTCCTTCAATTTTTACGAAGTTGATAAGCTCCTCCGGTGTTATGAAGGTGGAAATTGGCATGCTAGCTAAGGCCTCGGCCATGGTTTCTCTGTGCTTTTTAGAAGCAGCCAATAAGTCCCAAATGCTAACACTTGCTTGGGTTCCTTTCAATTTATTGAGCACTGTATCATCTTCCTCTTCTTTATTCCCTACATCAACTTCCTTTCCTTTATTAACTTCTACCTCCTTAGGCAGTGGCCTTGCATAAGGCTTACTGGATCTAGTGTTCATTACTTCATCTTCCTCGGGCTCGGACCAAGTCCATTCCTCCTTCTTGGGTACAAGATCATCATCACTATCGCTTGAATCCCAAAACCCATTCACAACACAAATTGCTACTTCTTTACCCACCATAGCTTGTTTAATTTCATTAAATACATCTTCTTCTTTGGTTGCTTTTCCACCCACATATTGGAAAGAAGACATGACAAAACTTTCATGCAAACCTCCTCCAATCATGAAGGTTGTTGGTGATGTTACTCTATTGAACCTTGGTAATGGATTGTCTTTGGTGTTCGGCTTGTTGGGCTCGGGCAGCTTCCCACTATCAATCAAATTTTGGATCTCATGCCTCAACCTCACACATCTATCCATGTCGTGCCCATGCATTTGATGAAATTGACAAAAAGCTTTAGTGTCAAAATTAGGTGGGAGAGGGTTAGGCAAAGGACAAGGATTTAAGGGTTGTAACAATCCCTTCCTTTGAAGCTTATTGAGAACCCAAGACAGCGGTTTTCCCAATTCTGAAAATTGTCTTTTTGTTCCTTGGCTAGTAGCATTAACACCAACTGCCTTTTGCATGCCTTGGCTACCAGACTGATAGTTTCCTTTCTCGTTCCTTCTTGTTGAAAACGGTTCTTCTCTCTTTCCCATTCTTCAATTTGTAGACCAGCTTGGAGGAGATCTTTGAAATCACGGATGAGTGTATGAGACATCCTTTCATGAAGACTAGGCAACACCCCTCTCACAATCATTCTTATTTGAATAGATTCATCGGGCCTCTTCTTGAGGAAAGCGGCCTTATTTCTCCATCTTTTCACATAGTCCACAAAATTTTTGTTTGGCCTTTGTCTAATAGACTCAACTTCCATGAAGGTAACTTCCATCTCGATGTTGTATCCATATTGTTGGATGAAGGCCTTGTATAGCAGATCCCAACTCTTTTGCATGCCATCATCTAAGGTATTGAACTAGTTTTGGATAACAGGATCCAATGAGAGCATAAAGTACCTCAAAGTTTGAGCCTTAGTAGCTTGGGCAGACTGCATAGCAGTGATATACTACTTTACATGAAGGTGAGGATTTTCGGTTCCATCAAACTTTGCAAATGATGGCATCTTGAATTTGTACGAAACTACTTTGTCAACCTCGGACATTTCTTCGATTTTCAGCTTCTTCTCAAAATTCTTTTCCAAGTCCGCAACATCTTTTCAACATCAGACGTTTTGATTTTCTCCATAGTTAATCTTTCAACAATCTTCGGTTCTTTCTTCTTGTCTTGAGGATCTTGGAAGTATTGAGCCCAATCATCATCATCATCAATGATCACCTTATCATCATCAAAAACCACTTCACCAACTTTAGCCTTCCCTTTATCCTTTGGCTTCTTAGTGCTAGCAGATGCTTCGACATTATTTCCTAAAATTACAGCCAATTGGCTCTTCATGGTCTCAGCCAAGGCCTATTTTATTTCTTCCATCTTGGCATTGAGGGCGTCGTCCACCATTCTTTGAATTTGTTCAGGCTCCATTGCTTTTGGTGAGCAAGTGATTGAGTTGCTACTAGATTCTTCATCTCCGGTGTAGGTCAGATTGTCATAAGCTTTTTAACTATAGTAATCCAAGGCTGTGAGCCAGAGAGGATCAATGATATGAGATGCAAATGTATATATGCATGTGTGTATGTATGCATAAACAATAAACAAATAAGAATAAATAGGACGTTCCTTCCAACCTTATAACTTCCACACACGAATGGCGAGTCTCTTTTCCTAGGTAATATGGTTAACAAAATACCAACATGGGGTATCTTGTTTTTGAATATTTCTCTCGAACGTTTCAACCAATAGTTATATTTTCAAAAATGAAAATCAATCCATGATAATTCCCATTAATTAGGTTTTAATCCATTCAACCAACTAAATTAGCTTTTATGCTATATTGGATTAAAACTAAATTAAGAGGTTTATTATAAATAGATTTCTCACTTGAAAAAGTAACTATGATTCATGCCAAAAACAAGCCCATGATTAATTATTCTTATTATAAACTAGGCTCACAATTGATTTTTGGTATTTTGTAATTGACCTAAATATTTGTAAGCTCTTTGTAAGAAAAGGTTGGATAAAATAATTTTGGGCTTAGTATTTGGGTTATGAGCAAAAGAATTTTTAATTTATTTTTAGAAAAGTTTTATGTCCAAAGACCATTTTAAAAAGTTTTGAAAATAGCTTTGGTCTTTTGGATTTAGAGAAAAAATTTATTTTGAGCTTACAAATGTACTTGAGTCATATTAGAAAAAGAACAAACCAAATAAGCCATGATTTAGACTAAGATAAACTAACCATAGTCAAACAACAAACATTTGGAGTAAAAACCTAAGGAAAGTAACTAGGCCAATTACATGAGCCTTAGTCTTTGGGGTAAAAGGCTTAGGTTCCCATAGCAAGTATATACCAAAAGGTACAAGGCTATGAGTGGTTATGCCATGCTTGATCTCCATACCTTGAGTGAAAGTATGGTATCCCTTACATAACACAACACGGATAACATGCGCGTTCTAACTCACGCACACGATGCAATCTAAATGATGCAATGGATAATATCATGATAAGAAAGAATAGAATAATAAAAAGACCAATGGAATCAACTTCTCTTATCCCCAGTAGAGTCACCACTGTGAGCGGGGATTTTTGCCCTCACTCCCAGTGAAATGGTTCTTGTGACTTCGACGCTGTTTAGGCTCGGTGCCTTAGAAAACATAAGCCTAAGCTCAAAGAAAATGGAGTCGCCACCTGGACAAAATGGGAAAAAGAAAGGGGTGGAAGACTCGATTCCTAAGGAATCCCTAACCCCCTAATGGGTTCGGAAAGTTGGGTACGTATGGAGAAGGTAAGAAATAGACCAACACCCCCACAACACCCAGTTCATTGGAACCGACCTCCTTTGTAGGTCTTAATATTATAAAATTCTTAAGTATAACAATATCATCCATATTACATGCAATAATTAAAATAAAGCATCATTATATTAAAATCAAAGAATGTCCAAACAAAGTAAATAAATGGACACCCATCCGAGGATGAAAACATGTCCTTATATCGTTCATGTCTAAACTAAATAGTACACCCACCAAAAGGTGGAAACATGTCCTTTACATTGGTCCAAAATATAAAAGCAATTTAAATTACATAGAAATTAATTCATGAGGTACCCACAAAGTGGAAACATACGTCTTACAATGTTTGGAAATCAAAATAAATCAATAAAAGTAAATAACCATTCATAATAAATAAATCATTCATCAAAGATATCCAACATTAATCAAAATATATAATAAATATTCATCTAATTTAAATAAAGCAGTAAATATATTAATTTTAGGGGTTCATGCATTAAGGAGGGTTTCTAGGATTTTATGTTCAATAACTAGGGTTTTGCATATACTAGTTTAATTTGTTGAGAAATATTTTAAAGTAATAATATAGCTACTGGATGTTTAAAAGATTTAAGGTTGTGGATGTTTTCATGAAAATAATGTTACTGTGATTTTAAAAAGTAGGTTTAGTTAGGAGTTTAAGCAAATATCATGAAATTAGGGTTTTGGAATCTTAAGACATTAGGGTTTATAATTTTAAAAGATTGGGTTTTAGGTTCATTGGATTAGGGCTTTAGGTGTTAATGAACTTGTCATAAAGTTTTGATATTTTAAAAATTAGGGTTCATGAAAACTAGAGTTTACTGAATGGGGTTTTAAGAAGTAATAAGATAGTTTAGGGTTTTTGATATTTTGGAAAACATGTTTGATCTTAGGATTTAAGAAAACAGTTTAGAGTTTTATAGAAACAATTATGATTAATGTTTTTAAGAACTGTAAAGAAGATTAGGGTTTGGAGATTTAAGAAGACATTTGGCAATTTTGGACAAAAAGTTAGAATTTAGATGATTAAGAAAATAGTTCGGGGAAAAATAATTTAAAGTTTTAAAAATAATTTGGAGATGATTACTTTCTTTGGTTGTTGTCTCTTGCCTGCTAGGGTTTTCTTTTTGGCATCTAGAATTTTTGAGTCTCCGATCCAATAAAACAAATTTTTTTCCAAGTCAGAAGTCCCAAGTTACCTCCTCTTAATTCTGTGTTTTAATGTGGTATTTATAGGAAAAATAATAAACCTATTTCTAATTGTCTAAGGAGATTAAAACCAAATAGGAAAAGAAACCAAAACCAAATAGAATTTGGTTTCGGAAAAAATTGCGCTGGTAAAAAAACTGCTGCGGGCGAAACTTGCGAGCGCTGGCTTGGGGGGGGGGGGGGGGCGCCAATTTGCCGCAGAAGTTTCCTGTAGGTGAATTGGCCCAAGCCAATTGACTTTTGACAATAAAATTTTCCGTCACTGATTTTTTTGTCGCCTATTTTTATTTATTTATTTTATTTTTTTAATATTTTTTATTTATTATTATTTTAACTTTACTAATATTACTTTTTTATTTTTATTAAAATTATAAATAATAAATACTAAAATAGATATTATTTAATTAAAATACTATAAAAATTATTTTGGATTATATATAAAAAAAATATCGGACTAGACTGGGTCAAAAATTAAGGGTCTACACAAACAATTCAACAACTTTAGAAAATCAATTTTTCAAAACACTAAATCTCCACTTCCTTTCTCAAACTCTAACCAAACACATCCAAATATAATATTTTACTTTAAAATACTTGTTTATGCACCAAAACAACTCATTTAGAACCAATTTGCACAATTAAAAACCATGATTTCTCAAACCTTAAAAACCCATAACCCTAAATTCTCTCTCTTCACCATTCTTTATCCAAACTCCATCATCTCTTCAATACAACCTTAAAATCATTACTAATCACTTAAAATAACATCATACACACCAATTCCAATAATTAAATCACACACTATCAAGAACCCAAAACTCACATATTCAAAATTTCTATGGAATTCAAAGAAAGGAGTTGGAAACTTACCAAATTTGGTGGAAATAACCAAAAATCCACTTTAAACTTGTTAAATCTTTCAATTTGTGGAGTATGAATGAATCAAAATCCTTGGTCTAAGCTCTGATGGTAGTTCGGCCTTGATAAAGAAGAAGAAGAAATGAAGACAACGTTTTATTTTTCTCTTTCCTTTCATCTTTTATTTTAAACTATATATATATTATAATATTATAATAATTAATTATTTAATTATTTATTTAATAAATTAAAAGTCCAAAAATTCCTCTTCCATTCAAAAATTATTTATTTTTGAATTAATTTAAAAATTTTAAATTTCTAAGATTTAATTACCAAAATACCCTTTTACTTTGACTTTTATATGTTGTATATATTTTTTATATATATCGCATATATATTCTACTTTTTCCCTTTAAAATCCCTTCATTTTTCATTTAAAACTATTAATTTTATTTATTCATTTAAATTATAATTTATTTTATCAAATTTCCAAAAATTAGAAATTTTTAAAAATTTGGGATATTACAAAATGCATGCTTGTGCAAAGAACCAGACAAAATAAAAACATCAATCAGAGCCTGCATGAGAACACAATCATTGGTTTGAGCCTACACAGAGGGCAAAGTTTTTCCTTTCAATTTTTAAGTTTATGCGTGTACAAAATATTTTCAGACATACTTTCAATAGTTTGTCACGCATGGGGACAAAGAGAGGATATAAGGGCCAACTAAAAATAATTAGCTGAATTTTTTTCAAAAGCAAGAACAAAAAAAGCAAAACAAGAAGTAAGAACCCTAAAAGAAAATAAAGAATGAAGAACAAAAGATCAACCTAGCTAGAAGAGCTAAAGTCAAAGTAGGATCGATGTCCGAGGATGAAGATCCATTTTGAAGGGTAAAGACTCGATGTCCAAGGATGAAGATCCATTTTGAAGGGTGAAGACACAATATCCAAGGATGAAGATCCATCTGAAGGGTGAAGACCCAATGTTCAAGGATGAAGATCTAATCTAAAGGGTAAAGACCAGATATCCAAGGATGAAGATCCATTTTGAAGGTTGAAGAAATCCATTGAAGAATGGAACAACCGGCTAGAAGAAAGCTAGAACTCTCAACTGATAGAAGGTCAGTCCGCTAGAAGAGTTGAAATTGATTGGCTAAAAGATAGGAAGAACTCTTAATTGACAGAAGGCTAGTAAGCTAGAAGAGCTGAAACCAGTTGACTAAAAGAAAGCCAGAATTCTCAATTGATAAAAAGTTGGTCAAATCCAGTTTTGGGTCCAAGTACCCAAATCAAATCTAGTCTCAGGTCCAAGTACCCAAATCAAATTTAGTTTTAGGTCTAAGTACCCAAATCAAATCCAGTTTCAGCTCCAGAACCCAAATCATTTTTGAGTCTAGAACTCAATCCGGGTCCAGAACCCAAACCAACTTGGGTCTAGAACTAAAAATTATTTTTAAGCCCAGAACTCAATCCAACCTCAAGTCTAGAACCCATCCTTGTCTAAAATCAGGTTAAAGTCATGTTGCTTTTTACTCTCTTCTACTGAAGTCTTAGATCGTTCAAACAGGGGGCAAAACTATAAACCCTTAATTTTGGAACGGATTAGGTTTAAGAAGTTTACCTTGTTCCATTATAATTTTAAAGAACCTAAACATAATTTTAAAGCTTAAATCTTAGAGGGTCTAATTAATAAAATCCCAAATTAAATTGTAAAATAGGTTTGGTCCAAAAGAAATTAAAAATTAGGGTTTGGTTTGAGTCGAGACAGGTCAAAATTGACATGAGCCATGGCTCATATCGATTCGGGATATCCAAATTGATATGATCCAAGATCATATCAATTTAGACCTTCCAAATTGATACGGGTTGGCTCCATATCGATTTGGAACCTCCAAATCGATATGAACCCCTCCAAATTTGATTTCTGACCGGTAATATAATTTCCTAATCAAGCTATAATTCATTTAAAGTTCGGATTAAGCGGATTAGATTTAAGGGGGAAGTGAAGGTTTGCCAACAAATATAGGGTTAAAAAGAACAAAGAGGGAGGAGCAACCGACAATTTTGATTAAGTAATTAAGAGGATTTTTTCAGCAATACCAAAAACAAGGAAAAGGGACGTAGGAACAAAACACCCCAAAAGTAGTAGCATATTGTCGTTGCTTTTGCTCAGCCAGAGTTCCCAATCATTGCAAGCATAATTTTGA
The DNA here is from genome assembly GCA_947685225.1 of Garcia nutans. NCBI lineage: Eukaryota > Viridiplantae > Streptophyta > Magnoliopsida > Malpighiales > Euphorbiaceae > Garcia > Garcia nutans. The sequence goes on from CANTUV010000013.1 coordinate 37,821,210, forward strand.
TCAATGTTCAATTGTGGTGGAGCCTTCGAAGTAGGTCTATTTTTCTAATTCAATTTATTCAATCAATAATTGAAATTACCTTTCAAATTATCATCGCAGTAGCTTATTTTTCTTTTTTTTTTTTTGATTTGTTTCGTCCAATAGTTTAACCATTGGAACCCTAGTTACATATTTATAAAATCAAAATTAAATCCATATAATTTCATCCAAAAGCTCAAGATTTGAATCAATGGTATAATCATCAAAACGCTAATCTATTTCCAAAACTTTAATCTATTTCCTAATTTTCAAAACTCTAAATCAGTTTTTTAAATCATAAAAACTCTAACATCCTGTAAACCTAAAACCCTAATTCATCTAAACCCTAATTTACATAAACCCTAATATCCTCAAACCCAATTTACCAAAACTCTATTCCCAAATTTTCTAATCCTAATCCAGTAGACATAATTTAAAACTAATTTGTTTAAAGCTTAATCCAAATACAAAAAACATAATTTCCCAAACACCAACTTCAAAATCCTAATTTTATACATTTAATAATTTATTTAAGATTGAACCCTAAAATTGTGATTATTTAATTTATAATATGCTTATGATGAGTTATTTATCAATGTTCTATTTTTGATTATTTACTTTTAATTATTATGAATGTTATGAATGGTTTAATTCATTTTGTTCATTATTTTAATGTTGATTATTTTAGTTTCCATAATATAAGAGGTATATTTCCACTTCATGGGTACCTCATTATTAAGATTAATGTAATTTAATTTATTTTGAGTTTTGGATCAATATAAGTGGCATGTTTCCACCAAATGGTGAGTGTCCCATTTTATTTAGTTTTAGACATTGGACATGGTTGTAAGGGCATGTTTCAATCTTGTATGGGTGCCCATTTATTTGCTGGTTTGGACTTTCTTTGATTTTAATACAATGAATGATTATTTATTTTGATAATTGCATGTATTATGGATGATTTTATAACATTTAAGGATTTAATAATATTTTGACCTACAAAGGAGGCAGGTTCCAATGAACCAGGCCCCATGAGGGTGTTGGGTCATTCTCACCTTCCCCACGCGTATTTAACTTTTCGAACCCATTAGGGGGTTAGGGATTCCTTAGGAATAGAGTCATTAACCCCTTTCTTTTCCTGGCCCGTCCGGGTGGCGACTCTATTTTCTCTGGGTTGAGGCCTGTGTTCTCTAAGGCCCTGAGCCTAATAGTGCTGAAGTCATAAGAATAATTCCATATGGGAGTGGCGGCGAAAAATCCCCACTCACACATACATTATTAATATTATTGGACATGAAACCCTCAAGTTGTGTCATGTACACATCCTCAGTCAGATTTCTATTAAGGAAAGCTATTTTCATATCCATCTTCCATATCTCATAATCATAATGAGCAGTAATGGCTAGGAGTATCTGTTGCGCTCAAGCGTCACTCGCAAGTATACGAGGTAGCTGTAGCAAAGGTGATCGCCCCAAGGTCGTTTCCCCAAGAAGGTGTGGTCGTAATAGCTTGATTAAAGCAATTAAATTAAAAGCGAGAGTTTGTTATTTGGAATGCTAAAGAACAATTTAAACCTAAAATTAACGTACGTAGGGTTTGATGTGTGTGGTGGGTGCACAAGATCAATTCAGTTCTTGGGAAAGTGCCTAGAGTTATAGGTCCATTCAATCAAAGCTCAATTCTCAATTATCCATTAACATAGCCTTGTAATTAATTTGTTCCTTAAGGTTAATTAGTCAATTATCAATTCATTAGTTCTCACATTCATGAAATAGCAATAACCAATTATTTTACATTTGCAAATTAATGAAACCCTAGAACTTATATTTCTAATTCATTCATAGGGTAATCGATTGCATAATTCTGATATCAAATTTCACCTCTCGGTCCTTCATTCAATATCTAGAGATCAATAGGTAGCTAATCTATTAACCTAGCATACAATCCAATGCAATCAACCAACAACAAGGTACATCAATGAAAATATCAAATCAAAGCATTCAATCAAATATACTACAAACCCTAAGCATGGGTTTTTAGCTCAACATCATCAATTTAAAACATTCATTCAACTCAATATAAATCAAATACAAATTGTCCAATTGCAATATCAATTCTCTTAATATAACAAAAACAATATTGAAATGAATTAAAAGAGAGAATAGAAAAACCCCTTGTGAAGATGCCAAGAGTAGGATTACTAGTCTTCCTCCTAGCTCCACTTTGATGTTTGATGAAGAACTCAAGCCCTCTTCAATGGTTGATTTCCCTTTTGCAATATAGGATGGAGCTTTCTCAAGTCACCAAACCTTCAATTGATTATGCCTTTGAGAGATGGATTGGAGCTTTCTCAAGTCACCAAACCTTTCAATGAAGCTTCTTCAACCTTCAAGAGCTTGTAACCCACTTGATCCCAAAGAACCTCAAAGATCTTATCAATGGAAGATGGAGAAGATGAAGATGGAGGATGAAGATGAAGGGACAAGGAGAGTGTCACTCTCTCCTCATCCCCAAAATATTTGCTCCCTCCTTCTCTTTTCTTTTTCTCCCCTTCAAAACCCTAGCCGTTGTCCCCTTCTTCTTTTTCGTGGGAAAGTATTTATAGAATTTCAGGTGACATGGCCAGGTTAAAGGAGACTTGGCTGTGTCTGAGGTCTTTAGTCCATGAGAGACACGGCCAAGTTAAAGGAGACACGGCCGTGTTGGAGGTGCAATGGAGGGACACAGCCACAAGCTTGGCCATGTCCCTTGCTTGTGTTTGCTTCTGTGATAATTTCTTCTTTTCTTCTTTGGTGTGATTGAGTGACACGGTCGTGTTGGAAGGAGCTTGGCCGTGTTGGATCATTTTGGAGGGACACGGCCACTGACTTGGCCGTGTCTTCTTCTCCTTGATTTCATCTTTCTTTTTTCGTTGGACTTAAGTGAGACACGGCCAAGCTGATGCAACTTGGCCGTGTTGGAGCTTTTGTTGAGGGACACGGCCACAAGCTTGGCCGTGTCCCTTGAGTGTATCAGCTACTGTTCTTCGTTCTTTGCTCTTCTTGCACTATTTTGATCCTCCAAGTGTCTTTTTGCACTTAAACCTAAAATAAACACTTTAAACACACTTAAAACAAAAATTAATCAAAACATTAACTAAAACACACATAAAATCATACTAAAAACTAGTACAAAAATGACCTAAACAACTACCCCACACTTAACTCCTTGCTTGTCCCCAAGCAAGACTAAAATCAAAACACACTAACCAGATAAATTTTGTTAAGTTCAATAGTTATAAATATGTATCAAGACTTCCTTATCCCTAAATCCGCAATCAATATCGAATCAAACAAAATCGACACCCATGCAATAAAATGGTTTTCCATGCATAACTAATGTTGTCACTCCCTCACCAACTCTTACAAGTGTTTGATCATGGTAGTGTTTACACTCATAACAATCAATGAAATATTATTGCCATAGGCTTGCTTATCAATCAAATCTCCACCACAAAATAACAATCAAGCATCAATCAAAAGGTCTTTATTTTGGTTGTAATGGGGCTAAGGTAAAGGCATGGCATTTAGGAAATGTGAGCTTAATTATTAAGTTCAAGAGCACTTCAAGAATGAAGTAACCGATCTATGTATAACTAACAATCTCGAAACACCTTCCTCTCATATACCCATTGACATTAAAGAGCTTTACAAGGGAATTCACTTATTAAATATTGCAATGATACATTCCAACCCTTTCAACAAGAACAACAATTATTCTTATTATTATATATATATATTTTCTTTTTCTTTTTCTCTTTCTCTTTTTTTTCTTTTTCTCTTTTTTTTTCTTTTTCTTGTACACAAGTTTCTGTACAAGTTTTTATTTTGTTTTGCAATCTTAAACCTACTAAATTTAACCCCACACTTAATTCAACACAACACTCGGTCATAAACGCTCTTAAAATGCTCTTGACCTAATGAAAGGATAAGAGTTAAACAACAAGGTTCAAGCTAATGGTGTTGTGCAAAAAAAAGAAAAGGAAAAATAAAATTGGCTCAAAATTGGCTAACTAAGGTTGAATATAGGGTTGGTCTTTTAAGCCAAAAGGGTTCACCTAATTGCCTTAATCATCTTGATGCCAAATTGAAATTTTTATGTAATCTTAAAATGTATTTCAAAGCAAGTTCTAGCAATTCATCAATCAAAGATGTTCACCCACAACAAGAATGATAAGTTGATGGCTCAATTCCTCACTAGGTAATGGCAATGCAAGAAAAAACCAAAAAAAAAAATGACAATAAGCACCAATTCTACTCAATTCTCAAATTCATGCTTCAAAAATTCAAAGGTTATCAATCAACAATTTTATAACAATTGAACTTTTCAAAATTCTTTTATTCAAAGAAAAACATTAAGAACATTAACTAAAACTTAACAAAATGCAATTAAAAGTAAAAACATAAAACACCAAATGCACCCCACACTTAAAAATTCACATTGTCCTCAATGTGAGCATGCATACTACAGAGAAAGTTTAGATGATACCTGATTTCCATCGTTCCTATATACGATGTGTGGGGCTCCTTCCACCCATAATGCAATTGGAGCCCATGACTGAGAGGATGAACACCATGCAACTTTGAAAAGTGCCCAATAGATTGAAAAACTTAGGTAGCATTCTTAGGGGAGCAATTGTCCAAAAAGAACATGTGAGGGTTGTCTTAGCTTGATTTTTTAATGCTATAGGGACGTAGTAAGAACCTTTTTCAGTTTGCAACATGGTTTTATATGGTTTTTGCTCGTTCTCACCACCAAGAGTGGGAGAGATGATAATTTGTTGCATACTGTATTCCCCAACCAAAATACCTTTCAAAATTCCTGGGGTATGTTTAAGATCAACCAAGTTTGGTTGAATGTGTTCTACATTCTCTTTAGCAATTTGAAGTTCTCCCTCAACAATCTCATTATTCACTAGTAAGTTGCTCTCATCAATTTCTAATTTGGAAGAATTAGGCTCTACTTTTATGGTCATGGTCATCTCAAGCTTATCTACACTATCTTCACTATAGGGCATGTCATGGAGTTTAGAAAGTTGCATACCTTGTTTCTCTGCATTCAGCTTACTTGGGAATGGTATTGGTGGCATACAAGGATTTGGAGGTTCATACAAATTTGTTGAAGTCGAAGCTTCCAAATTCTCCTCCTCCTTTGATTGAATTAACTCCTCTATGTTTGATTGCATTTCCTCACTATCTTCTTCATTGTTAGTTCCTGCATCAAAGGAATCACAAAAATCATTATATATCACCTGTTTATTATTAAAATTTGTGATTACCTCTATTTGCTCCAATTGGCTAGGAAATTCCTCCTCTTGGTGTGCTTGGAGTTGATGTGCCAGTTGCCCAACTTGCTTTTCCACCCTCTTCAATGATTCCTCCAAAGAATTAAACCTCTCATTGCTTCCTTCTTGAATTTCTGTGCTAATTTGAAGGTAAGCATCCAAATCATCTTCCACTGTGGATTTCTCAAATTTATCATGGTTTTGTGAGCTAATTTGAATGAAGGCATTTAAACTATCTTCCAAAGTGGGTTCCTTAAGTTTACTTTGATTTTGCGCTCTAATTTGAATGAAGGCATTCAAACTATCTTCTAATGTGGGTCGCTTAAGGTACTCTTGATTTGAATATTGTTCTTGAGAGCAAGAACTTCTTTGATAAGGTTGAAAAAAATTTGGAGGTGGAATGTGCTGTTGGTTTTCCCAAGAAAAATTTGGGTAGTTTCTCCAATTTGGATTACAAGGATTGGAATATGGATTACTTCTACCCCTTTGCTGGAAACTTTCATAGGCATATTCTTCCTCTTGCCTCTCTTGATATTGTCCATAACCAAATGAACACATGTTTGCGCTATGTCCTGCAATGCCACATGCTGAACATACTTCACGAGTAGGCATAGGTGTTTGTCCTCTTACATTTAGCATCTTAAGTTGGTTCGTTAATTCTGCTAATTGCCATGCCATGTCAGAATCAGGGTTATCATCATAAACCCCTGTGTACCTTGAAAATTGCATATTTACACAAGGCACTTAGAAACTTAAATAAAACAAACAAATAATTAAATTGAAAGAAAAATAAAACAAACAAACAATTCACAAAAAATAAACAAACAATGAAAAGAAAAATCAAACTTTTACTACTGCGACAGCCTTCCTCAGCAGCGGCGCCAAAAACTTGTTGCCCTCGGATTAAGTACTACTACCAAGCGTCACTCGCAAGTATACGAGGTAGCTGTAGCAAAGGTGATCGTGTAATATCCCCATGTATGCCCTAGAAGTCTTGAATATTGTTGTTGTTTTAATTGGATTGAATGTATATTTGATTTGAAAGAGGAAAGAAATTAAAAGAGAATGTGTATGTGTTGTTTTAAAAAGGAAAGTAAGGTGTAGAGAGAAATGTATATGTTGGGTATATGGTGGTATAATTAACATATACATTAGTCAAAAGGGAGAGTCAATAAAAGAGGATATTTATTTGGATATGTGAAATTACTATTATGGGCATACAAGTGACAAAAGTTAAGTTAAATGGAAAAGGGTATATAGGTAATTGCTTGGTTAAAATCTCTTGGTGGAGATTTAAAGAAGAAGAGGAAGTTGACTTTTGGCTTATTTTTCTTTTCTTCTCTTTGGTGTGCCGGCCATTCAAGAAAGGAGAGAGCAAGAGAGGTGTTCTTGATGCAAGAATTAAATTGAAGAAGGAAACAAAGGATTTGGTTAAAGATTTGTGGAATTTCTTCATTTAAGGTAAGTACTCTCTTGTTTTTCTTGGTTATTTTGAAGTTTTGTGTGAAGTGAATTAGGGTTTGTTGATTTTGTGATTTGGTGTGTTTGAGTTGTGTTATAAGTGTTAGTATTGATTGTAAGTTAAAAGGTTGAATTGGTGTTGGTTTGGTTGTGAAGATTGTAAGTTTAAGTGGATGTTGATTGTGAAGGATCAAGAGTTAAGTTGGTTTTAGGGTTTTGAATTGGTGAATAATTAAATGTATGGTTAATTGTGAATATTGTGTTAAACATGCAAAATAAGTGTTAATGACTTTGATTACATCCATTGGATTGAGTTTATGTTGTGCATATTGTGTCTAAATGCCATTAGAAGTGTTTTGGCCACAATTAGGGTTTTGTTCTTGAGTGACACGGCCAAAAGCAAGTTGAGACATGGCCAAGACTTATTATTTTTGAGAGACACGGCCAAGTCTAGAGAATTTTGGCCGTGTTGGATAGGTTTTGGGGTGACACGGCCACAAGCTTGGCCGTGTCCTTTGAATGTGTTTGCTACTGCCTGAGTTGTGTTAAGAGACACGGCCGTGTCCTTGCCCGTGTCTGTCTCGGGAAGTTTTGGTCTTGAGAGACACGGCCACAAGCTTGGCCGTGTCCCATGGGTGTGTTTGCTACTGTGATGGTTTTTGGTTCTTCATGCATTGTTTGATTCTTCAAAAGTCTTTTGCTCCTAAACATTTTATATACACTCTAAATACTTTGTAATCAAAGAATGACCTAAACAAATGTATGTGGATGAATCTAAACCTATGAATAATGATCTTTGGATTAGGTTTTGAAGAGATTGTGTTGCATTAACCTAATTGTTGAGAATTCTTGGAAGAGGAAATGTAAAGATGGATGGGAATAGTTCTTGAGGTAAGTACCAATACATATGATTGTATTTATTTACATGATTTGAGGCTTAACACATTTGTTTGCAAATGTGTTAAGTGGTTTACTATATTGTTAATATAATTGGATTAAGGTGATGATAATGATGTGAAGGATGTGAAGATCATTAACAAGGTAAGCATAAACCCTATTTGATTGTATATCCTTATATGTCTTTGAACATTTACACATTGGGATGAAAGTGTTAAATAAGCTATTATATTATGGATGTAAATGAAGAATGTAAATCACTTTATATATATAAATATAAAGGGTGAAATTTGAAATGGAAAGGTAGGAAGAAATGAGGATCATTCTTAAGGTATGTGCAATTTGTTATGATAAATGTTATAATAATGAATGGTGTTAGTGTGTTTTGAGAAATGATGAAATGTTATGTTATATGCATTGTGAATGGCAATGTATTATATGAATAATATATTTTGAAATGTTATATCAATAATGTTATATGTATCATATGGATTAAGATATGATATGTTGTGAAGCCATTGTGATTGGCTTTGACAGTTCAATTGAACATGTGAGGCATGTTTGCCTAAATGATGATGGGAATTGTGAATGATATTGATGATGAATTGATCAATGAATTATGTGTCTAATATGTTATTCATTTTCAGAGTTTTGTTGTTGGTGGCATGCCTAATAGTAACAATCTCTTGAAGTTAGGTTGGACTTGATCCTTGAAGCCAAGTTGGGTTGAAGTTTAACATGTTTTACTCCCCTTGAAGCTTGGTTGGGTCTAGCCCTTGAAGCCTAATTGAGATGTTACAACCCTTGAAGCTAGGTTGGATTGGTTCTTGAAGCCAAGTTGGGTTGATACTTAGCATGCTTTGTTCCCCTTGAAGCTTGGTTGAACCTAATCCTTGAAGCCTAGTTGGGATAATGATAAATGTGATAATTAAACCAAAGCATTAACTCTGAAAGTCGAATGGCATATTAGTGTTTTGGGCCCGAGTCTGTCTTTATTGCCAATGTGAAATGCAAGTATTGAAATATTGATTGTGAGTATTAATAATGAATTATGATTGGTGAATTGTGAATAATATAATGTTATTAAGTGTGATATGTAAATGAATTGTGGTTGATGATAAAGGTTGTCTTCATTGGAAATGTGATTCATGATTGGTATGATATGTAATGTTGTATTGCAATAATGATTGGTTTGATATGTAATATGTGCATTGCAATAATGAGTGGTATGATATGTAATGTGTGTATTGCAATAATGAGTGATATGATATGTAATGTGTGTATTGCAATAATAATTGGTATGATATGTAAAGTGTGTATTGCAATAATGATTGGTATGGTATATATAATGTGGGTGTATTAATATATTGGTTTTGAGTATTGGTGATGCATTGGGGTTGGTGATAATATTATGTATATATGTACATCATATATGAAATTAGCTAGGATATATTAAAGATGAAATTAAAAAGAAAAGAAAGTATGATAAGAACTAATTATATATTGAATTGATATATCATTATATGTTAATACTTCTATACTATATGTTTCTATTTTATATTTGGATTACTAAGCTCTCGGGCTTAGCGCGGGTGTGTATTCGCGCAGGTAAATAGGTGGAAGATATGAAGTCTTTCGTTATGCCACAAGAAGAGTAAAAGTTTGTCGAGACCAACTAGAGAGTAATGCATACATGTATAATATTTTATATTGATGTAAAAAGTTTTGAGAAAGTAAGTATATGTATAAATAAAGTTTTGATAAAGATAATGATTTGGTAAATGTTATTTAAATTAACGTATTATGGATTGGAATTCTTTTACAGGTTTTAAAAAGGTAACGAAAAGTGGCATCCTTATACTTTATATATTTACCGTATGTATACCAGGTATATGTATAGTACTTATATAAGGTATCGGGGTGTTACAATTATTTTGGTATCAGAGCTTAGGTTCGAGATTCTCGGCCTAAGTGAAACTAAAAAGAGAATTTTTGAAGAAATATAAATAGAATTAAAAAAAAATTTTGAAAAGTTTAAATAGAAGTAAAAAGGGAAAATTTTGGAATGAAATTTGTAATATGTGCATATGCATTGACACCTAGGTTGGTCTCGGATATGGCATTATATGAATTGTAGAATATTTGTGTTATATGAGATGTTTAACATAATTGATGATATATGTGTATACCATTTTGATGTGATGAGAAACCATGATTGTTGGCAATGATGTTGGAAATGAATTATAATTGAGGCATAGTGCCTAATTGATTATGAGAAACTAATTGTGAAATGTAATGTGATATATGTATATTGATGATGCATATGAAAATGTCATGTTGTGTGCAACATGGAATGTAATGTTGATGTTTATGAGCAATATTATGTAAGACATAATATGAATTGAAACATAAAGAAATGAAAAGGAGAATAAAGTTGAAAATGAGTTGAAAACAAATTAAGATAAGAGTATGTACTCTTTCTTCTACACTTTGAACCTCTTTATAATAAAGTTTATGTTGGGGTTATTAGACAGAGGAAATATTGTTGGATTGTTAAGACTGAAAGTTATGTTATTTAAATGAGGAGAGTATGGTGGAATATTGAATGAGTTGGTTAGTATAGACAAAGTGTGATTATTTAAAGTTGGGATATATATATATATATATATAAAGTTAAGGTTTTGGTTAAAGGAAAAAGAGATGATATTGGTTAAGTAAGAAAATAAGTTGATATTGTTATTTTAATGCGAACCTAGTAAATTCAATGTTAGAAATGTGAGATGCTTGGGTATTGTGAAAACTCACGGTGATGGTGATAATAGGTGATATTTGAGATTTTTGAAGTGAGCTTTATGATTGTGGAAATTATATGTTTTAATATTGCTTTGTGATATATATTTGGAAGATGTTTTTTTTAAGTGATATTAGAAAAGATGAGTTTGGTAAATTGAAGCTTAAACAAAGTAGTAAATTGAGAAGTTAAAGTTTTAGTGGAATTTGAAAAAAAAAATATTGGTATATTGATGGTTTAATGTATATTCAATACATGAGCTAGGAGAAATGACTAATATTCCACATTAAAGCATTATGAATTGAGTAATGTGATTGATAGTATGAGAAATTGTTTTAAAGTAAAAAGGGAAGTGGATAAGCAAATGAAAATGAGTTATTTTAAGTTATTTTAACTGCAAAGAGTAAAGATGGTTATGGAAGTATATTAAATGTTTTTTTTAAAAGACGAAAGTGAAAGAGATGTCACATTGGGAATATGATCAAGATGAATGTGAAGTGTTAGTATAGTCAGAATATATATATACATTGTAGTGTGAATATATGCTTTACATCATATTGGAAGAATGAGAATGACAATGTTTAAAAGAAAATGATAAACATTAAATTTGTATTGAATGTATGAAAAAGGGAAATAAAATAAGAGTATATAATTAAGTGTATACATGTATATGATTTGTGAACTGAGTTTTTCAATATGAATGAAATTACGATAAAAAAAAAGTGAAAATTATTATGAAGGTGAGTTACGAATATGTATGTGGTATAATTATAGAATTTGTAATATGGAAATGATGTTGTATGTATTAGTGGACCTAAGAGAGATTAGGTCTTGAATTGTGTAAAGCTAGATGGATTATGTGGTGGAAGTGAGCATGAAAGGGACTTGAGTAATATGGGACAGTGGAAATTGTTATGATGAGCATTGAATGTGATGATCATGTGATATTTAGAATTTTAAGGTATTCACATATGGAAAGTTCTATATATATATATATATATTATAAGAGATTGTAGATGGATTAGAAATGAAGTGATGAATAGAAATTGTAAGGGAACTGCATATGACTGAATATGTATATAGTAATATTGTTGAAATATGAATTAAGTTGATAAAGATCATTTATTCGAGTGCAAATTGGTTTGAAATAGAATTGGAATGTGTTAACTTCTGATATGGTAAAAATACAAAGAAGGAATATGTAATTCTTGAGATATACCTTAGTCTTGTATTTGTATAGATTGAGAATAAAATTATGAGAAGAACAGTATTGATTTGAAAGTTCCAGGCTTGAATATTAATCTCTTAAAGCCATGTGTTTTGTCTAGTATATTGGATCGGTTAATTTGTTATCCATGGATTTGGATCTTAACTAAAATGATTGCAATACTGGTTTGGTGAGATTGAAAATTTTGTTTAAGAAGTATAGTTAAAAGTTATGATGGATAAAGTTGTACTTTATCATTTTATGATAAAAATTTGGTTATAATTGTGAAGAGATATTAAAAAGGGAGAAATTATAGAATATGACTGGAAGTTATGCTGAATATGTTTAAGGTATGTAACTCGAGGTTTGAGTGAATGAATTGTAGATAGTAAATATGGTATAAAATCTTTATAAGAAATGGTGAGTATTATAATAAGATAATAGAGAATAAACTATGTGTATATTAACAGATAATTTGAAGTGATTTGTTATCATGATGATTTAACTGAAAATGGATCAGAAGAGATCAGGAATTGAATATAAGTTTTCCCTAATGGAATGAAGTTATATATATACATATATGAATATGGTGAAATTTTATGATAAGTCAAATATATTAATTGTTGGTTGAAGTTGAATAAGTTTTGAATGTGGATATATTGTGACAGATATATCCATTAACATAGCCTTGTAATTAATTTGTTCCTTAAGGTTAATTAGTCAATTATCAATTCATTAGTTCTCACATTCATGAAATAGCAATAACCAATTATTTTACATTTGCAAATTAATGAAACCCTAGAACTTATATTTCTAATTCATTCATAGGGTAATCGATTGCATAATTCTGATATCAAATTTCACCTCTCGGTCCTTCATTCAATATCTAGGGATCAATAGGTAGCTAATCTATTAACCTAGCATACAATCCAATGCAATCAACCAACAACAAGGTACATCAATGGAAATATCAAATCAAAGCATTCAATCAAATATACTACAAACCCTAAGCATGAGTTTTTAGCTCAACATCATCAATTTAAAACATTCATTCAACTCAATATAAATCAAATACAAATTGTCCAATTGCAATATCAATTCTCTTAATATAACAAAAACAATATTGAAATGAATTAAAAGAGAGAATAGAAAAACCCCTTGTGAAGATGCCAAGAGTAGGATTACTAGTCTTCCTCCTAGCTCCACTTTGATGTTTGATGAAGAACTCAAGCCCTCTTCAATGGTTGATTTCCCTTTTGCAATATAGGATGGAGCTTTCTCAAGTCACCAAACCTTCAATTGATTATGCCTTTGAGAGATGGATTGGAGCTTTCTCAAGTCACCAAACCTTTCAATGAAGCTTCTTCAACCTTTAAGAGCTTGTAACCCACTTGATCCCAAAGAACCTCAAAGATCTTATCAATGGAAGATGGAGAAGATGAAGATGGAGGATGAAGATGAAGGGACAAGGAGAGTGTCACTCTCTCCTCATCCCCAAAATATTTGCTCCCTCCTTCTCTTTTCTTTTTCTCCCCTTCAAAACCCTAGCCGTTGTCCCCTTCTTCTTTTTCGTGCAAAAGTATTTATAGAATTTCAGGTGACACGGCCAGGTTAAAGGAGACTTGGCTGTGTCTGAGGTCTTTAGTCCATGAGAGACATGGCCAAGTTAAAGGAGACACGACCGTGTTGGAGGTGCAATGGAGGGACACGGCCACAAGCTTGGCCGTGTCCCTTACTTGTGTTTGCTTCTGTGAGAATTTCTTCTTTTCTTCTTTGGTGTGATTGAGTGACACGGCCGTGTTGGAAGGAGCTTGGCCGTGTTGGATCATTTTGGAGGGACACGGCCACTGACTTGGCCGTGTCCCTTGCCTGTGTCTTCTACTGCTTGATTTCATCTTTCTTTTTCCTTTGGACTTAAGTGAGACACGGCCAAGCTGAAGCAACTTGGCCGTGTTGGAGCTTTTGTTGAGGGACACGGCCATAAGCTTGGCCGTGTCCCTTGAGTGTGTCAGCTACTGTTCTTCGTTCTTTGCTCTTCTTGCACTGTTTTGATCCTCCAAGGGTCTTTTTGCACCTAAACCTAAAATAAACACTTTAAACACACTTAAAACAAAAATTAATCAAAACATTAACTAAAACACACATAAAATCATACTAAAAACTAGTACAAAAATGACCTATACAGTATCCTGATGGATTTGAGCATAGCCATAGTGAGAAAGTTTCATCAAAGTTAATACTTTGTCTTTGATGATACCCTTTCGCAACTAGGAGAGCCTTGTAGGTAGATATATTACCATCCATGTCTGTCTTCTTCTTGAAGACCCACTTATAGCCTATGGGTTTTATCCCTTTAGGCGGGTCATCCAAAGTCCAAACTTAGTTTTAGTAAATGGAATCCATCTCCAACTGCATGGCTTTTAACCATTTGTCATATTCTAAAACTCTTTAGAACTTCCTCATAGGTTGTAGGCTCATCATTCTCAATAAGTAATATATGATTATGCTCAGTCAAGAGAAATCCATATCTCTGTAGAGATATATGTATCCTACTAGATCTATGAGGAACCTATGTATCAACCTATGTATCAATATGTTCTATTGTTACGTCATCAGCATGAGTAACAGGCTCAGGATCAATCGGTTGATCTATGTTTGTATGTATCTTTTAAACTTCATCAAGTTCAATTCTACTCCTACTATTTGCTATTAGAAGAAACTCTTTCTCTAAGAAGATAGCATGTTTTGAAACAAAGTGTTTAATATGAATCTAATCTAAGTGTTTTAATACTTTTGCCATGTTGTTTCTCTACTTCATTTCTAAATTCTTTGAACTTTTCAAAGGATTTAGATTTGTATTTCATCAAATACAAATACCCATATCTAGAATGATTATCGATAAAGGTAATGAAGTATTGAAAACCACCTCTACCATGGGTTGTCATTGGGCCACGAACATCTATATGTATTAGTTCCAATAGCCCATTGGCGCATTCACCCTTTCCACTAAAATGTGATTTTGTCATCTTGCCAAGTAAATAAGATTTGAATGTATCATATGATTCATAATCAAATAATCCTAAATTACCATTATTGTGTAACTTAGACATGCAATTTTCATTAATATGGCCGAAGCGACAATGCCAAAGATATGATGGTTTCAAGTTATCTAACTTTTGTCTCTTTATGTTTATGTTGAGAATATCATTACCCATTTTTAGAACATATAAACCATTGTGTAATGAACCAGAACCATATACAATATTATTTAACCAAACAGAGCAACCATTGTTCTTAAAAGTTAAATAAAAACCATCCTTGTTTAAATAAGAAACTGAAATAATATTCTTTGTAAGTACCAAAACATAATAAAAATTACTAAGTTCTAGAGATAATCCAGAAGGTAAAGATAATATATAAGTTTCTACAGCTAATGTAGCAACTCTTGCTCCATTTCCCACTCGTAGGTCCATCTCTCCCTTCTTGAGCCTCCTACTGCTCTTTAGTCCCTACATATTAGTACATATGTGAGACCCATATCCGGTATCCAATACCCATGTGTTATTATTAAAAGAAATATTTATCTCAGTCATAAAAATACCTGAGCCTGATGCATTTGATAGCTTCTCCTTCTTTTGAGACTCTATAAAGGCCTTGCAATTCCTCTTCTGCTGGCCATCCTTCCCATAATGGAAGCAAGTTCCCTTTGAAGCAGTCTCTATGCATTTCTTCTTAATTCCACCTTGAACCTTGGCCTGAGTCTTCTTCTTCTTCTTCTTCTGAATAGAACTCTTCTTTTTCTTACAAGAATTAAAAGACTCAACCACTATGACTGATTTCTAGTCCTTAGTGAGGGAAGGTGTTGTGCTTGACTTATTACTCCTACAAGCGACACTCACAAGTATACGAGATAATTATAGCAACGGTGATCGCCCCAAGGCCATCTCACAAGGGAGGAATTGTTTTGCAATAGTTTGATTAGCAAGAAAATTTAAAAGCAAGAGTGTGATATTTTAAGTAGTGGTGAAAAGCAATTAAAATTAAGAGTAATGTATGTAATGGTTGTGCAAGATTAAAACAATTATAGGAATGGTGCCTAGGGTTGTAGATCAATTTAATCAAAGCTTAATTCTCAAATTATCAATTAACATGACCCTGTATTTTAATTTGTTCCTTGAGTTTAATTAGTAATTACCAATTCGTTAGTTTTCACATTCATGAATTAACAACAACCAATTGTTTTGCAATTACAAATTAACAAACCCTAGAACTTATATTTCTAATTCATTCTTAGGGTAGTTGATTGCATAATTCCAATATCAAATTTCACCTCTCGGTCCTTCATTCAATATCTAGAGATCAATAGGTAGCTAATCTATCAACCTAATATTCAATCCAATACAATCAACCAACAACAAGGTATATTAATGGAAATATCAAATCAAGTCATTTAATCCAATATACTACAACCCTAGGCATGAGTAATTTAGCTCATCATCATCAATTTAAAACAAATATTCATCTCAATATAAATCAAATCATAATTGTATATTGAAATATTAATGTTCTTAACAAACAGTAACAATCTAAAAATGAATTAAAAAGAGAGAATATAAAATTCCCTTTGAATATACTAAGAGTTGAACTTCTAGTCTTCCTCCTAGCTCCACTTTGATTGTGATGAAGAACTAACAAGCCTTCTTCAATTAATGGCTCTCTGTTGAAAGATGGAATGGTAACTCTCTCAAGCCCACAGCTCCTCAATCAAGCTTTCTTAAAACCCTAACCTTCACAAGAGCTTGCTCACCCAATTTTTATCCCAAAAATGTCAAAGATCTTATTTATGGAAGAAATGGAAGATGAAGATGAAGGTGATGTTCTTGGTCTCTCTCAAGACCAAGAACAAGAAGATGAACCAAGAGAGAACCCCCTTTCTTCTAGCTCCAACATGTATATATCTATATCCTCTTGCATTCTATTTAATTTCTCAAGACACAACCCATGCCTTTTCAACTCACACACTCCATTTTGTCTCCCACTTTCTCATTATTTAAGTCTTCATCCCATAAATTAGGCAACCTTTTTCTTCTTTTAATATTTCTTTTTTAAAAGATGGCACTTGTTGTTCCCCATTTTGTCCCCCATTTCATGTAAAATAATTGAAAGAATTTTCACAAGACACGGCCAAGTCATGAGTGACTTGTCCGTGTCACTTATTTTCTTATGGACACGGCCAAGCCATGTGGTTGTGTCCATGGCTGCTCAAATTTTCTTTTCTAAGTGGGACATGACTAAGGCCTTGGCCTTGTCATGTGGCACGGCTAGTGGCTTGGCCGTGTCCCCTGAGTGTGTTCTCCACTATTTTGAAAACTTTGCTTTGATCTTTAGATGGGACACTGCCAAGACCTTGGCCATGTCATGTGACACAGCCAATGGCTTGGCCATGTCTCATGTGTGTGTCCATTTCTGCATTTCCTCATTGACTCTTCTGTGCTTTGTTCAATTGGTGAGACACGGCCAAGGCCTTGACTAGTGGCTTGGCCATGTCTCTTGGGTGTGTCTATCCCTGCCAAAATTTCCTGCCTTTTTCCTTGGATGAGGGATATGGCCAAGCCATGAAGTGTATTGGTCGTGTCTCATGTTTTTTCATTTAATAATCCATCAATTTAAATTAAAACTCCATTGTTTTGTTCTTCAACCTGAATCAAATACTTTAAACAAACTTTAAACACAAATTAAAAGAAAAATCAATCAAAAGCCAATAAAATCACACTAAACATAAACACATAGATGATCCAAACAACTATCCCACACTTAATTCTTTGCTTGTCCCCAAGCAAAGTCAAAATCAAAACAAAGTAAACAAGAGAAATTTAGTCAAGTTCAAGAGTTATAAGGATGTATCAAGACTCCCATTTTATTAAATCCACAATCATTATCGAATCAAGAACAATCAATACTCAAGCAATGGTCAATCCATGCATACCAAAAATTATCACTCCCTCACAAAACCTGTAAGTGCTTAATCAGGTAGTGTTTAAGCTCTCAACATTCAATGAAAGATTATCTCTATAGGCTTGCTTATCAATCAAATCTCCACCACCTAATTACAATCAAGCATCAATCATAAGGTCTTTCTTTGGGTTGTAATGGGGCAAAGATAAAGGCATGACATTTAGGAAATGTGAGCTTATTAATTAAGTTCAAGAGCACTTAAAGAATGAAGTAACCGATCATATGTATAACCCAACAATCCCAAAACACCTTCCACTCACCTACTCCTTGACATTAAAGAGCTTTTCAAGGGAACTCACTTATTAAATCTGGCAATGATTATTCCTAAACTTATTCCAACCATATAAAAAAGAACAACTTCTTCTATTATTTTGATTTTTTTTATTTTTTTAGGGTTTGCAACTAAAGAAGATAATAATAATTTGTAATTTTGAGCCTACTAAATTTAACCCCACACTTTATTTAACACAACACTCAATCATAAACACTCTTAAAAGGCTCTTGACCTAATACAAGGGTAATAGTTAAAACAACAAGGTTCAAGCTAATGGTGTTGTGAAAAAGAAAGAAAAGGAAAAATAAAATAAGCTCCAAATTGGCTAACTAAGGTTGGATATAAGGTTGGTCTTTTTAAGCCAAAGTGGGTTCACCTAATTGCCTTAATCATATTGATGCCTAATTGAAATTTTTATATAGTCTCAAAATGTATGTCAAAGCAAGATCTAGCAATTCATCAATCAAAGATGTTTACACACAATAAAGAATAATAAGTTGATGGCTGAATTCCTCACTATTTTAAAGGTGATGCAAAGAATAACTATCAAAATTGACAATAAGTACCAATTCTAAACAATTCTCAAATTCATGCTTCAAAAATTCAAAGGTCATCTATCAACAATCTTATAACAATTGAACTTTTCAAAATTCATTTATTCAAAGAAAAACATTAACTAAACTTAAACAAAGATAAATTGAAAGTGAAAACATAAACTGCACCCCACACTTAAAGATTCTCATTGTCCCCAATGTGAGCATGCATAAATTAAATGAGAGAGTTCAGATGAAACCTAATTTCCATTATTCCCATATTTGATATGAAGTGCTCCTTCCATCCTTAATAAAATTGTCTCCCATGTTTGAGAAGATAAATAGCATGCAACTCCGAAAGGTACCTAATGTATTGCAAAGCCTTGGTAGCATCCTTTGAAGAGCACATTTCTAAAGGGAACGTGTGAAGGTTGTCTTAGGGTGATCCTTCAATGCTATAGGAACTTGGTAAAAACCTTTTTCAGCCTGCAACATTGTTATATCCATTTTTTGCTCCTCCTCACCACCGAGAGTGGAAGAGATGATCACTGGTTGCTGTTACGCTCGAATTAACTCTACCACAAAGCGTCACTCGCAAGTATACGAGGTAGCTGTAGCAAAGGTGATCGCCCCAAGGTCGTCTCTCAAGGAAGCTAAAGTGGCTAATTGATTATCAATTTTTAAATAACAAGTAATGAATAAAATTTAAATTGCTAACTAATGAAGAAGATTGATTGAAGTTTAAAACCAATAAAAGTAAATTAAGCTGATTGTTTTGATTCACTTGATAGAAAAGTCTAGGGTTTGCACTTCTCTACTACTTATATGTATGAACGGTTATTCCTCTTAACCAATTTAATTTCAAAGATTAAATCTCAAGTAACTTAATTAATTGAATAAAGGAAATAATCTCTCGCATTCAAACCTCTCTCAAATAATCTTGTTCCAATTGAAATAATCCTTTCCTAGGTTATATCTCTAATTCACCTAAGTCCTTAATTGAATTGTTCCAGCATTAGACTTCATCTCTCGATTCATCATCTAATACCTTAAAACACATAATTGGTGGCCAATCAATTATATATTAGCAATAATTCATTCAATAAAGGCTTAAAGAAATAATTGAGTTAAGAGTAACAACCAATTCATACAATCATAGCAGTTCCATACAAACCCTAGACTAGATCAAATTAGTTCATAATGATTTCAAACATACTCATCTCATTAATATTCAAAGAAATCAACTTAGACATGATAATGTTCATAAATACAATTTCAATGAAAATAAAGAGATAAAGTTCAAGAACAAAACCAAATTACAAACTCCTTGAAGCTTCTGAAGAATCTCTTGTTCAAATCTTGCAAGAAGGATGTATCAATGGCTAGAACAATCTAATCTAGGCTAGTTTAATCCAAAGTGAAATCAAAATCAAAGAAAACAAATGTTAAAACCCTAACTTTACTCTCTGACGGCTCAAAACAGTCTCAAAAACTCAACAGTCTTAAGAAAAACCCTAATTTCCCTATTTATACGAAACCTCCGCACGTCTTTCTTGATCCTTGAGTGACACGGCCAAGTTAGAGTGAACTTGGCCGTGATGGAGGTGAATTTGAGGGAGAGACACGGCCAAGTTGATGGTGACACGGCCAAGTTGGACCATTTTGGAGGGACATGGCCAGTGACTTGGCCATGTCGCTTGCATGTGTCACCTACTGTGAGAATTGCTCTTCGTTGCTTTGGATTTAGGTGAGACACGGCCAAGTTGATGGTGACTTGGCCGTGTTTGAGCATTTTTGGAGGGACATGGCCATGTTTGAGGTGACTTGGCCGTGTTGGATCATTTTGGAGGGACATGGCCAGTGACTTGGCCATGTCGCTTGCATGTGTCGCCTACTGTGATGATTTCTTCTTCTTTTCCTTTGGAACTAGGTGAGACACGGCCAAGTTGGAGTGACTTGGCCGTGTTGGAGCATCTTGGAGGGACACGGCCACTGACTTGGCCGTGTCGCTTGCTTGTGTCTGCTTCTGTTTAGCTTGATATGGGACACGGCCAGTGACTTGGCCGTGTCCTCTGCTGGTGTCAGCTACTGTCCATTTTTCCTTCAGTCTTGGTTCCTTGGCTTTTTTTTAACCTAAAACAAAACTCAAACAAACTTTAAACAAAAAGTAAATAAACAATAACCAACAAAACATAAACACCATACTAAAAACTAGATAAAAAATGACATACACACTGAAATAAACTAAAACTACAAAATTAACAAAAACACTAAATAAACCGATTTAAACTAACAAAATACCTAAATAAAACAATAATTATCATAATAAACAGGACACAAATCTATAACAAAAACTAATAAAACAACTACCCCACACTTACAACTTTGCTTGTCCTCAAGCAAATTCACATGGCATAAATTAAAAACTCAAACAACCTTAACTATAATTCCAGCATATAAGATGAAATACTTTAAGACTCAGACATAAATATTTGTATCTTACTTCAATCAAGGATTTTCTTAACTCATTCATTAATCCAGACATACAAATCTTATCTCTCATCTAAGTGTTTCACTCGATTTCAAAGGTTAATTACTCAAACCACTCATGACTGCATACTACCATAAACTTGCTTAATTATCCAATCTCTCTCACTAATTTTCTCAAGAAATAATCTGAAGGTCTTTCATTTGGATGTAATGGGGTTAAGGTAAAGGTGTGAGAAAAGACATTTAAGCTGGAGCATCAAGAAATGGAGTATCTAAATTAGACAATACTCTTGCTAAGAAATTCATAACTCCCTCAAATGGCATACTCACAATCCATTAATACTTCACATACTTGCATACTTCAAGAAAAATACATAAGTCGACATTCCTCTTTTGATAACCAATGCTAGAACATATTTGACTTTTGTATATATATATATATATATCTTTTTTTATTTTCTCTTTTTCTTTTTCTTTTATTATATATTTTTTAATACATATATATACAAAATATAACATTGCATAGATCATCTAGCTTAACATGTAGAGGAAAAGAATAGTCAACTCTTAATCAAATACAAAGTGCAAAGTATGCATTTCACCCCAAAATAGCAATACCATATATATATATATATTTTACTTGCTTACCCCACACTTTGAAATAAACCACCCTATTGTTATATCATAAAAATCCATTCCTTAATGCAGGTATGATGATAATAAGAATATGTTAAGTTGAGAATTGTGTTGATCAAACAATAAAAAGGTCAAAGGCTCAACTTGGCTCACTAAGGAGTTAAATATTAAGGGAGGTCTTTTTAAGCTAAAGGGCTAACCTAATTTGCCTTCATCATTTTAAAACTTGAGATTAAATCATAATGTGAGTTCAATTAGCATGCAAAAGCAAACTCTAGAGATGCAAAATCATGAAGGTACACACTTAAGAAAAGAAAATCAAATGACAATAATATCAAATTATGAGGCTCAAAACTCACACAGGTGGGTTCTCAAAGATTTATATGTCATAAATTACAGAATGTGAAAATTGATCCTGAATGAATTCAAATGCTAATCTCTATGCTGATACTAAAGTCTCAACTATAATACCAAAATCAAAGAAAAGTCAATAAGTTCTCAACAATTATACCATGCACAACACACAATATAACACACCAAGACAAACAAAACAAAAATTAAGGACAAGCTAAAAGCTTACCCCACACTTTAGAATTTACATTGTCCTCAATGGAAAACAAGAATAATAAAGAAAAAGAATTTAAGGACAACCTGTCTTCCATCATACCCTGGTGAGGCAAAACCTAACTTTCAAACACAAACACAGATGTTCAAAAATAAAGTGCAAGAGAGCTTTAGGGTTTCCATTTATTTAAACTAAACATAAAATCAAAATTGCTAAATATAAAATTATAACTATGAAAAAGAAAATGCAAACCGATGGGTTGCCTCCCATTTAGCGCTTCTTTAATGTCATAAAGCTGGACATACTGCAAGGTCTAGGAATCATGGATCAAAGTGCTGTCAATGATCCTCACTTCATGAAATCCTTCTTTATATGGTTTAACTCTATGTTCATTTACTTTAAAACTCTTATTGGTTCGAGAGTTAAGCAATTCAATAGCACCAGAAGGACATACCTTAGTTATCTCGAAGGGACCACTCCATCGAGATTTGAGTTTACCTAGAAACAAACGGAGTCGAGAATTAAAAAGTAAAACTTTTATACATGGACTCAATTTCTGTCGCACAATAAATCTGTCATGAATTGCTTTAGTGCGATCCTTATAGTTCCTCAAGCTCTCATTTGCCTTTGGGTTAAGGCACCTTTGGGTCTCCCTCACTGGTTTAGCCCCCTTTCTAAGGTCAGGGTCAGCTCCAATTTATCTGGGGAACCTGTCTGCAAGAAAGCATCTGAAACAAATGCTTCAACACAATTAATTAAAGAACATTCCTCATATAAAGCAGTTGTAGGAATGGGAGAAGTGTTAAAAATAGAAAAATCAATAGTTTGACCCAAGACAGTCATTGATAGTTTACCATTTTTAACATCTATTAAGGTGTTGGTAGTAGCCATGAAAGGCCTACCCAGCAAAATAGTGTGTGCTGATGGTGCAGGGTTACCTCCGTCCGTGTCAAGAACAATAAAATCCACAGGTACTATTAACCCACCAACCTTAACTAACACATCTTCTATAACCCCTTTCGGGAATCTAAAAGACCTATCAGCTAATTGCAACACCATTTTTGTCGGTTTAAGTTCCCCTAATTCTAATTCTTTATAAACAGAATAAGGCATCAAATTCACACTAGCTCCTAGATCACACATGCCCTTAGTCCCCTTTCCATTTCCCACAGTAATTTGAATTATAAAGCTTCCAGGATCCTTTAGTTTGGGAGGTAGTTTATGCTGTAAAACAACACTAGCTACCTCGGAAACTATCACCTTTTCATTCGTCTCATACCTCTTTTTCTTGGTGATCAGCTCTTTGAAGAATTTGGCATAAGCCGGCATGTTCTTTATTGCTTCAATTAAAGGTAAGTTAATACTTACCTTAGACAACATGTTGAAGATATTAGAAAATTGCTTATCTTTTTGATCATCTTTCAACCTGCTAGGGAATGGTATAGGAGGCCGGTACGGATTGCTTGCCTTATGTAAATTTGCTGAAGGTGATTTCTCCACTGATATAACTCCATCACCTTTGTTCTTTGGTTCTCCTTCCTCCTTGTTCTCTTGGTCACCTGCATTCACAAAATAATTTTCAACATTATTGTTAATTTCCTTACCACTCCTAAGAACAGTCACTGAATGTGCCTACTCAGGTTGACTTGGGAATTTCCCCTTCTGTTGAATCTGCATCTATTGTGCAAGTTGTCCTACTTGAGTCTCCACTTTTTTAAAGGATGCTTCTAATGAATCCAGCCTCTTATTAGTCATCTCTTGATTTTGAGCACTGACTTTGATGAAAGCTTGTAAACTTTCCTCCAAGCTCTCTATCTTAGACTGCCCTTGATTTGAGGATTGACCTTGCTGTTGGTTCTGTCTCTAGAGCAAATGGAAAGGCTGCTGAGAATTATTTGTTGCCCAAGAAAAATTTGGGTGATTCCTCCAACCAGGGTTATAAGAATTGAAGTAAGGATCGTTCCGGGCCCTTGGTTGAAATCTCCCCATGGCATTGACTTGCTCAGCTTCATTCCCATAAGACTCATATGTAGAGGGGCAAATATTTGCTCCATGCCCAAAAGTTCCACAGATTCCACATGCTTCTTGAGTAGATGAAGAAATATTGTTCGTCATGTTCAGCATCTGCACCTGCCTTGTCAACTCAGCTATTTGACTAACCATTTAAGTATGGGCTTCCAGTTGATTCACCCCTTTACTTCTTCCCCTTACACTCTTTTGTTGAGAATTAGCTCCCAACATCTCAAAGATCTCATAAGTCTCATCAGCTGTCTTTTCTCCCATGGCTTCCCCAGCTGCATTGTCAACAGTGTTCTGAAATTGCTGGGTTAGACCATCATAGAAAAATTGATTAAGGAGTTGAAGTGGGTAGTGATGATGTGGACACTGGATCAATAACATCTTGAATCTGTCCCAAGCCTCATGAAAAGGCTCTCCTTCAAATTGAGAGAATGTAGCAATCTTTCCTCTCAACTCAGCTGTCTTTTGGTGTGAATAGAACTTGTTATAAACTTGCTCCCAAGTTGTCAGTGAATTTTCAGGCAACATCATGAGCCAGCTCTTTGCCCTATCCTTCAAAGTATATGGAAAACACCGCATCCTTAACTGATCCTCTGTTAATCCTCCCAATGGAAAAGTGTTGAGGGTGGAGTAGAAATCCCGAATAAAGTTCAAAGGATCTTCATTTGGAACTCCATAGAATGATGGCAGCATGTTGTAATTAATGTTCTTCAACTCATAGTTCCTTGCTGCATCTGTCAACCTTATACAAGATGTGGAAGTCCCAATGACAGGTCTAGCAAAATCTCTCATGGTTCTTTGTCTTTCTTTAGCCATTTTAACTGATTGTGTAGAATCTGACTCAAATTCAGAAGTATCCTCCTCTGTATCAAATCTGGTGTAGAGCTCAAACTCTTCTCTACTCCTTTTCACCCTCTGAATTTCTGGAATGAATGGATGTAGCTCTCCTTCGAGTGATCTCCTGCCTTGCATAAACAGAAATTTTCTAGAAAAAGAAACAATTAAAAGCTAAAGACAAAATAAAATAAAATGAAAACAATGAAAAATAATCCAAAGTATTTTATTTTATTTTAAATAAACAATTACGCCAATTAGCTTCCCCGGCAGCGGCGCCAAAAACTTGTTGCGCTCGAATTAACTCTACCACAAAGCGTCACTCGCAAGTATACGAGGTAGCTGTAGCAAAGGTGATCGCCCCAAGGTCGTCTCTCAAGGAAGCTAAAGTGGCTAATTGATTATTAATTTTTAAATAACATGTAATGAATAAAATTTAAATTGCTAACTAATGAAGAAGATTGATTGAAGTTTAAAACGAATAAAAGTAAATTAAGCTGATTGTTTTGATTCACTTGATAGAAAATTCTAGAGTTTGCACTTCTCTACTACTTATATGTATGAACGATTATTCCTCTTAACCAATTTAATTTCAAAGATTAAATCTCAAGTAACTTAATTAATTAAATAAAGGAAATAAGCTCTCGCATTCAAACCTCTCTCAAATAATCTTGTTCCAATTGAAATAATCCTTTCCTAGGTTATATCTCTAATTCACCTAAGTCCTTAATTGAATTGTTCCAGCATTAGACTTCATCTCTCGATTCATCATCTAATACCTTAAAACACATAATTGGTGGCCAGTCAATTATATATTAGCAATAATTCATTCAATAAATGCTTAAAGAAATAATTGAGTTAAGAGTAACAACCAATTCATACAATCATAGCAGTTCCATACAAACCCTAGACTAGATCAAATTAGTTCATAATGATTTCAAACATACTCATCTCATTAATATTCAAAGAAATCAACTTAGACATGATAATGTTCATAAATACAATTTCAATGAAAATAAAGAGATAAAGTTCAAGAACAAAACCAAATTACAAACTCCTTGAAGCTTCTGAAGAATCTCTTGTTCAAATCTTGCAAGAAGGATGTATCAATGGCTAGAACAATCTAATCTAGGCTAGTTTAATCCAAAGTGAAATCAAAATCAAAGAAAACAAATGTTAAAACCCTAACTTTACTCTCTGACGGCTCAAAACAGTCTCAAAAACTCAACAGTCTTAAGAAAAACCCTAATTTCCCTATTTATATGAAACCTCCGCGCGTCTTTATTGATCCTTGAGTGACACGGCCAAGTTAGAGTGAACTTGGCCATGATGGAGGTGAATTTGAGGGAGAGACACGGCCAAGTTGATGGTGACACGGCCAAGTTGGACCATTTTGGAGGGACAAGGCCAGTGACTTGGCCATGTCGCTTGCATGTGTCACCTACTGTGAGAATTGCTCTTCTTTGCTTTGGATTTAGGTGAGACACGGCCAAGTTGATGGTGACTTGGCCGTGTTTGAGCATTTTTGGAGGGACATGGCCATGTTTGAGGTGACTTGGCCGTGTTGGATCATTTTGGAGGGACATGGCCAGTGACTTGGCCATGTCGCTTGCATGTGTCGCCTACTGTGATGATTTCTTCTTCTTTTCCTTTGGAACTAGGTGAGACACGGCCAAGTTGGAGTGACTTGGACGTGTTGGAGCATCTTGGAGGGATACGGCCACTGACTTGGCCGTGTCCCTTGCTTGTGTCTGCTTTTGTTCAGCTTGATATGGGACACGGCCAGTGACTTAGCCGTGTCCTCTGCCGGTGTCAGCTACTGTCCATTTTTCCTTCAGTCTTGGTTCCTTGGCTTTTTTTTAACCTAAAACAAAACTCAAACAAACTTTAAACTAAAAGTAAATAAACAATAACCAACAAAACATAAACACCATACTAAAAACTAGATCAAAAACGACATAAACACTGAAATAAACTAAAACTACAAAATTAACAAAAACACTAAATAAACTGATTTAAACTAACAAAATACCTAAATAAAATAATAATTATCATAATAAACAGAACAAAAATCTATAACAAAAACTAATAAAACAGTTGCATATTGTTCTCCCCAACCAAAACATATGTCAAAAATTTTGGGGTCCTTGTAGGTTCAACCAAGTTTAGTTGAATCTCTTTCTCATCCACTTTAGCAATTTGAAGTCCCCTCTCAACAACTTCGACATTTAAGATTAACTTGCTCTCCTCAATTTTTGAATTGGAAATGTTAGGCTCTACTTCAAAGGTCATGGCCATCTCAAGCTCATCTTCACTATCTTCACTAACTTCCTTGGAGGGCATGTCGTAGAGTTCAGAAAGATTCATACCTTGTTTCTCATCCTTCAATCTACTTGGGAATGGAATTGGTGGCATATAAGGATTTGGAGGTTCATGAAATTTTGTTGAAGTTGATGCTTCCAAATTCTCCTCCTCCTTTGATTGACTTGGCTCCTCTATGTTGGGTTGTATCTCCTCGCCATGTTCTTCCTGATTAGTACTTACATCAAAAGAATCACAAACTTTGTTATATATCACCTGCTCACTCCTTAAATTTGTGATTGCATTGACTTGCTCTAATTAGCTAGGAAATTCCTCTTTTTGGCGTACTTGGAGTTGATTTGCCAGTTTCCCAACTTGAGTTTCCACCTTCTTCAATGATACCTGCTAAGAATCAAACCTCTTATTGCTCCCTTCCTGACTTTGTGTGCTGATTTGAAGGAAAGCTTTCAAATAAGCTTCCACTGTGGGTTTCTTGAATTGATCTTGATTTTGTGCACTAATTTGAATAAAGGCATTCAAACTATCCTCCAATAAGGATTTCTTAAGGTGATCTTGATTTGGAGCACTAATTTAAATAAAGGCATTCAAATTATCTTGAATTGATCATAATTTGAAAATTCTCCTTGAAAGCAAGAACTTCTTTGATAAGGTTGAAAAAATTGTTGAGGTGGAATTTGTTCCTGGTTTTCCCAAGAAAAATTTGTGTAGCTTCTCCAACTTGGATTATAAGGATTGGAATATGGGTCATTTCTACCCCTTGGCTGGAAACTTTCAAAGGCGTATTCTTCCTCTTGCCTCTCTTGGTATTGTTCAAAACTAAATGAACACATGTTTGCACTATGTCCTATAATGCCACATGTTGGACATACTCCATGAGTAGGCATAGGTGCTCTTTTTCTCGCATTGAGCATTTGAAGTTGATTTGTTAATTCTGCTAATTGCCATGCCATTTTAGAATTAACATTCGCATCATAAACTCCCTCGTGCCTTGAGAATTGTATCTTCACAATAAACAAGTAGCAATTCAAAAATGAAACACTTAAATCAATTAAATAATTTAAATAAATAAAAAAAATCAAACTACTAACAACAATTGCCTTCTCCGGCAATGGCGCCAAAAACTTGTTGCGCTCGACTTATTACTATTACAAGGGACACTCGCAAGTATACGAGGTAATTGTAGCAACGGTTGTCGCCCCAAGGTCATCTCACAAGGAAGGAATTATTTTGCAATAGTTGATTAGCAATAAAATTTAAAAGCAAGAGTGTGATGTTTAAAGTAGCGATGAAAAGAAATTAAAATTAAGAGTAATGTGTGTAAAGGTTGTGCAAGATTAAAACAATTCTAGGAATGGTGCCTAGGGTTATAGATCAATTTAATCAAAGCTTAATTCTCAAATTATCCATTAACATGACCCTGTATTTTAATTTGTTCCTTGAGTTTAATTAGTAATTACCAATTTGTTAGTTTTCACATTCATGAATTAACAACAACCAATTGTTATGCAATTACAAATTAACAAACCCTAGAACTTATATTTCTAATTCATTCTCAGGGTAGTTGATTACACAATTCCAATATCAAATTTCACCTCTTAGTCCTTCATTCAATATCTAGAGATCAATAGGTAGCTAATCTATCAACATAACATTCAATCCAATGCAATCAACCAACAACAAGGTATATTAATGGAAATATCAAATCAAGTCATTCAATCCAATATACTACAAACCCTAGGCATGAGTAATTTAGCTCATCATCATCAATTTAAAACAAATATTCATCTCAATTTAAATCAAATCACAATTGTAAATTGAAATATTAATGTTCTTAACAAACAATAACAACCTAGAAATGAATTAAAAGAGAGAATATAAAAACCCCTTTGAAGATACTAAGAGTTGAACTTCTAGTCTTCCTCCTAGCTTCACTTTGAATGTGATGAAGAACTAACAAGCCTTGTTCAATTAATGGCTCTCCTCTTGAAAGATGGAATGGTAACTCTCTCAAGCCCACAACTCCTCAATCAAGCTTCCTTCAAACCCTAACCTTCACAAGAGCTTGCTCACCCAATTTTTATCCTAAAAATGTCAAAGATCTTATTTATGGAAGAAATGGAAGATGAAGATGGAGGTGATGTTCTTGGTCTCTTTGTAGACCATTAATTTTAGACCCAGTCCGGTCCAATATATTTTAATTAGTCCAATATATTTTAATTAGTCCAAAACAATTTTTGTTATCTTAATTAAATAATATTTATTTTAGTATTTAATTTTTAGAAATAAAAAAATAAAAAAAATCAGCGTACGGCGAAATGGCTTTATTCCTGCTGGCCAAATGGGCCATAGTCCAATTTTGCCCACCGCTGCCGCTGCCAGATGCGGCAGCTTTTTTGCCAGCGCAATTTTTCCACAGCAGTTTTTTTCGCTAGCGCAATTTTTCTGCAATAATTTTTTTCACCAGCAAAATTTTTCCGACGTAAATTTTTCCGAAACCTAATACAATTAGGCTTTGGTTTCCTTTTCTTAATCAATGTTAGATGCCGTGAATAATTAGAATTAATCATAGAATTCTTCTATAAATAAAGACTAAACAACACAGAAAAATGATCGATTTTTTTGGAGAAAAAAATTGGAGACCGAAAGTGAGGAGGAAAACTTTGAAAACTTTAAAAAATTCCTTCTGGCAGTGAATTCAATCGGACTTTGGTGAGAGCAAACAAGAAATTCAATCCATCAAAGGCAACAAAGCTTGTCTTTGACCTTGTTCATCTAAGAAGTAAATTTTGGTATAACCTACAACGAAGGTTTGAATTCTTAATTTCTTTTTGTTTCTTACAGTAGCTTCGTTCTTTATTTAATTCATAAGATTACACACTCAAAACTTTAATCTTTGAAGCCGTAATAACTTGATCTTTGTTTTCCCAAAAAACCTTAAATCGTTCTAAAACCCTAAAAATAATCCTTCTGTCCCCAAAAACCCTAAATTGTCTCTTTTGTTTTTATAAAATTTAAATCATTTTCTCTATTTTCAAAAAACCCTAAATTACTTTTTCTGTTTCTTCAAAATATCAAAACCCTAATCTACTTTCCAACTTTCCCAAAACCTTAAATCATTTTATTAACTCCCTAAAACCCTAATTTGTTTTCCAATGTTTCAAAACCTTTAAACCCTAAACTTCACTTTACAGCTTCTAAAAATCATATAAAGTTTCATAAAACTATAAATTGTTTTCTCAAACTCTAAAATAAAATACATTCTCTGAAACGCTAAAAATCCTAATTTAACTCCAAAACCCAAAATAGTAAACCCAAAACTAGCTAAACTAAACCCTAACTTTTCTAAACCCTAATTTTTAAAACCTTAAAAACCACATAAATCTAAATGTTATAATTCAAACACAGTAAGCCTAAAAATCATGATCCAGTAACCGTAAATCATAAATCTAAATGTCTTAAAGTGTCCAAACCCTAATTTCATGATTTTACATCTCAAACCCTAATTTAGTTAATCAAAGAACTTTACCAACTTTTTAAATCATAAAACTTTAATCCATTTTAATTCCCTTAAAATCACAGTAGCTTAAACCCATGAATTCCAAAACCCTAAACACATGAAACAAAGAATCTTAAATAGAAATAGTAGCCCTAATTTGAATCTTTATTTGCTTTATTCAATTTTATATTTGATTATGCTTTGATTTATTTTATATGCTTTAATTTATTTAAGTTCAATGCTTGGTTTACTTAATTTATCATGGATGGATGTTTACGTTCTATTGATGTTTAGTGTCTTTGATGAATGATTTATTTATGATGAATGGTTATTTACTTTTATCGATTTATTTAGATTTCCATATGTTGTAAGAGGTATGTTTCCACTTGGTGGGTACCTCATTAGTTAAATATCATGTAATTTAAATTGCTTTTCTATTTTAGAACCAATGTAAAGGACATGTTTCTACCTTTTGGTGGGTGTCCTATTTAGGCATGGGATGTAAGGACATGTTTCCATCCTCGGATGGGTGTCCATTTATTTGCTTTGTTTGGACATTGTTTTGAGTTTTAATATATCGATGCTTTATTTTAATTATTGCGTGTAATATGGAAAATATTATTATATTTAAGAATTTTAGAATATTTAGACCTGTAAAGGAGGCCGGTTCCAATGAACCGGGTGTTGTGGGAGTGCTGGGCCATTTCTCACCTTCCTCACACGTACCCAACTTTCCAAACCCATCAGGGGGTTGGGGATTCTTTAAGAATCGAGTCATCCTCCCCTTTCTTTTTTCTTGTCCATCCGGGTGGCGACTCCATTTTCTCCGGACTTAGGTCCGTGTTCTCTAAGGCCCTGAGCCTAAACAGTGCCGAAGTCGCAAGAACCATTCCACCTAGAGTGGGGGCAAAAATCCCCTCTCATAGTGGCGACTCCACTGGGGATAATTGAAGTTGATTCAGTTGGTCTTTATATTATTCTATTCTTTATTATAATGATATTATCCATTGCATCATATTAGATTGCATTGTGTGCGTGAGTTAGGATGCCTGTGTTACCCGTGTTGTGTTATGTAAGGGATACCATACTTTCACTCAAGGTATGGAGATCGAGCATGGCATAACCACTCATAGCCTCATACCATTTGGTATATACTTCCTATGGGAACCTAAGCCATTTTACCCAAAGACTAAAGCTCATGTAATTGGCCTAGTTACTTTCCTTAGATTTTACCCCAAATGCATGTTGTTTGACTATGGTTAATATATCTTGGCTTAAATCATGGCTTATTTGGTTTGATCTTTTTCTAATATGACCGAAGTATATTGTAAGCTCAAAATAAATTTTTCTTTAAAGTCCAAAAGGCCAAAGCTATTTTCAAAATTTTTCAAGATGGTCTTTGGACATAAGACTTTTCTAAAATTAAATTAAAAATTCTTTTGCTCAAGGCCCAAATACTAAGCCCAAAATATGTTTTTTCTAAAATCTTTTTACAATTGCTTAGAAACAAAATTATTTTTATCCACCCTTTTCTTACAAAGAGCTTGCAAATTACTTAGGTCAATTAAGAAATACCAAAAATCAATTGTGAGCCTAGTTTATACCAAGAATAATTAATCATGGGCTTGTTTTTGGTATGAACCATTAGTTACTTTTCCAAGTGAGAAATCTATTTATAATAAACCTCTTAATTTCGTTTTGATCCAATATAGCATAAAAGCTACTTTAGATGGTTAAATGGATTAAAACCTAATTAATGGGAATTATCATAAGTTGATTTCCATTTTCGAAAATATAACTATTGGTTGAAACGTCTGAGGGAATTATTCGAAAACAGGATGCCCCATGTTGGTATTTTGTTAGCCATATACCTAGGAAAAGAGACTCGCCATTCATGTGTGGATGTTATAAGGTTGGAAGAAATGTCCTAATTATCTTTCTTCGTTGATTGTTTATGCATACATGCATACATGCATACATTCGCATCTCATATCATTGATCCTCTCTGGCTCATAGCCCTGGATTACGATAGTTCAAAAGCTTACGACAATCCGACCTACGTCAGAGATGAAGTATCTAGCAACGACTCAATCACTTGCTCACCAAAAATAATGGATCCCGAACAAATTCAAAGAATGGTGGATGAAGCCCTCAATGCCAAAATGGAAGAAATAAAAGAGGCCCTAGCTGAGACCATGAAGAACCAATTGGCTGCAATTTTAGGAAATAATGTCGAAGCGTCTGCTAGCTCCAAGAAGCCAAAGGACAAAGTGAAGACTAAAGTTGGTGAAGTAGTTTTTGATGATGAAAAGGTGATCATTGATGATGATAATTGGGCTCAATACTACCAAGATCCTCAAGACAAAAAGGAGCCGAAGGTTGTTCAGAAGGCAATTATTGAAAAGACTGAGACTTCTGATGTTGAAAAGATGATTGCTGATTTAGAAAAGAAATTTAAGAAGAAATTAAAAACCGAAGAAATGTCCGAAGTTGATAAATTATTTGAGCTAGATGAAGAAGTTCCATACAAGTTCAAGATGCTATCTTTTGTGAAGTTTGATGGAACCGGAAATCCTCACACTCCATGTAAAGCAGTATATCACTGCTATACAGTCTGCCCGAGCTACTAAGGCTCAAACTCTGAGGTACTTTATGCTCTCATTGGACCCTGTTGTCCAAAATTGGTTCAACACCTTGGAGGAAATTACTCAAAAAGATTGGAACATGTTGTATAAGGCTTTCATCCAACAAAATGGATACAATGTTGAAATGGAAGTTACCTTAATGGAAGTTGAGTCCATTAGGCAAAGGCTAAATGAGAATTTTGTGGACTATGTGAAGAGATGGAGAAACAAGGCCGCTTTGCTCAAGAAAAGGCCCAATGAATATGATCAAATAAGGATGATCGTGAGAGGCGTCCTGCCTAATCTCCGTGAAAGGATGTCTCACACACTTATAAGGGACTTCAAAGATCTTCTCCAAGCTAGTCTACAAATTGAAGAGTGGGAAAGGGAGAAGAATTACTTTTCAATAAAAAGGAATGAGAAAGGGAACTACCAGTCGGGCAATCAAAGCACACAAAAAGAAGTTGATGTTAATGCCACTAGTCAAGGAGGAATGAGGCAGTTTTCAGAATTAGGGAAGCCACTGTCTTGGGTCTTCAACAAGCTACAAAAAAAAGGGATTATTACAGCCATTGGCCCCTCGACCTTTGCCGAATCCTTTACCCCCAAAATTTAATATTAAAGCCTTTTATGAGTTTCATCAAACACAAGGACATGAGACAGATGAATGCTTGCGACTAAAACATGAGATCCAAAATTTAATTGATAGTGGTAAGCTGCTTGAGCCTGATAAGACCAGCATAAAAGACAATCCTTTGCCAAAATTCAACAGAGTGCCTCCACCAGCAACCTTCATGGTAGGAACAGGATTGGAGGAAGATTTTGTTTTATCATCCTTTCAAGATGGAAATATTGAAGATGTGAAAGGAAAAGAAGCTTAAACTCAACAAACTTTCCTTAGCTTGAATGTTGCTTTTCAATTCTACTTTCTTTAATATTTAATTGGAACAATCATGTTTTTCAAAATTTAAATTGGTTTGAATAAATTACTTTTATCAAAAATTTTATTTGTCTTTGTTCGTTTTGGTGCTCAACCAATGAGGAATCTAGCTTGATAATTCATGAATTAATATATTTATGCATCATGACTCGAATGGCTTTACTAGATAAGGGAATTGCTCTATAGCATTGAGTTGAGTATGCTTACTTAGAGAGGGCTCCTGCATAATTACCTTTTTCTAGGTCCTAGTCAATCTTAGAACATGCTTTGACAAACTTTCGAGGCAAAATTGAACTCTGCTTATTTAAGGGAGAGATGATCTAGGCATTTTTTGGTTAGCCAATAACTAGTATCCACCTATTAAATATCAATCCCTAGTTGTCCCTTTGAGCCTTCATAAAATTTTAGCTTTCTTTTCATTGGCATATAACCCCAACAACCTACCCTGAGCTGTTGTGATACTTTTGACAAGTCTTATGATCACTAAGATGAAGAGGCAAGAAGATCAAAGAAAGCAATGATTAGTTAAGACCATGAAGATAGTTGAAGTTCTCAAGACCATAAGGGTAGTTGAAGTTCTCAAGATCATAAGGGTAGTTGATGTTTTCAAGACCATAAGGATAGTTGATGTTCTCAAAACTATAAGGGTAGTTGAAGTTCCCTTAATATCTCCAATATATCAAGACAACATCAACATCAGAGTAACAAATGATTTATCCCTGTTAAAGATGATTTATGTTACTCCACTCATCCGTTATTGGAAGCCCAAGTTGGTACAAACAAGACAACTATTTTAGAGCTAGAACCAAACAAAAAAAAACAAAAAAAACAAAAAAAAGAAGAAAAAGAAAAGAAAAAAGGAGAAAAAAGGAAAATAGAAAAGAAAAAAAAGAGAAAAAATAAATCCTAAAAAGGCGGTTCAGAAAGTCAACTGAGTTCTCTTTTACCTAAAGTAGCAAAAGGATTCCATTTGGTTCATAAAGACATTTTTACTTGAATTGGTCTAA
The DNA here is from genome assembly GCA_947685225.1 of Garcia nutans. NCBI lineage: Eukaryota > Viridiplantae > Streptophyta > Magnoliopsida > Malpighiales > Euphorbiaceae > Garcia > Garcia nutans. Next base: position 37,856,662 of record CANTUV010000013.1, read on the forward strand.
TCCAACCAAAGATTCAGTCAAAATTGGAGAAAAATAAGGAAAACCATCCAGTTCTTGAAAGTTTTGTACTTGATAATCCTACAAGGAAGAAGGACAAAATGATAAAATGCTCCAAGAAAGGGAAGAGTAAGAAAAATAAAAAGAAAGAAAAGGGAGGAGAAAAAAGGAAATAAATTTTGGATACCAAACTTTCTGCAAGGGCAAAGAATACCCTAATCAAGATCCAGATTAATGCCAAGAAGATAAAAGGAATTTGGAGTCTAGCAAGATTGCCTCCATGCTACTTAAAATTCAAACAAGAAATTTATTGTGTGAGGGTTTGTCCATTGTGTCACATCGACTCCTATCTCAAAATGGCCTTCATTTAAACCCGTGTCCTTTATAGACCCCATTTCAAGCCTATCAAAGATGAAGATCCATTTTCAAGGGTGAAGACCCGATCTCAAAGGATGAAGATCCATTTTCAAGGGTGAAGACCCGATCTCAAAGGATGAAGATCCTTTTTCAAGGGTGAAGACCCGATCTCAAATAATGAAGATCCATTTTCAAGGGTGAAAACCCGATCTCAAAGGATGAAGATCCATTTTGAGGGTGAAGAACCACAATACATAGAACAGCCAGAGCAGTCAGACTTCTCAACTAATAAAAGGTTAGTCAAACTCAATCTCGGGTCCAAGTACCCAAATCAAACCAATTTTGGGGCCAAGTACCCAAATCAAATCAATATCGGGTCCAAGTACCCAAATCAAATCAAATTCAACCTATTCTCAGGTCCAAGTACCCAAACCAAATTCAATCTCGGGTCCAAGTACCCAAATCAAATTCATTCTTGGGTCTAAGAACCCCAATCAAATCAATCTCGGGTCCAAGCACCCAAATTCAATCCAATCTCGGGTCCAAGTACCCAATCTCGGGTCTAAGTACCCAATCTCGGGCCTAAGTACCCAATATCGGGTCCAAGTACCTAAATCAAATCAATCTCTTGTCCAAGTACCCAATCTCGGGTCCAAGTACCCAAATCAAATCAATCTCGATCCAAGTGCCCAATCCTGGGTCCAAGTACCCAAATTCAACCCAATCTTGGGTCCAAGTACCCAAATCAAGTTCAATCTTAGGTCCAAGTACCCAAAACAAATTCAAATAGCCATCTCATCAAAAATTAAGTCTTATTGCTTTTCACTCTCTTTTACTAAAGTCTCAGATCGTTCAAGCAGGGGGTAAACTGTAGACCCTTAATTTTAGACCCAGTCCGGTCCAATATATTTTAATTAGTCCAAAATAATTTTTGTGTTGTCCAATATATTTTAATTAGTCCAAAATAAATTTTGTTATCTTAATTAAATAATATTTATTTTAGTATTTAATTTTTAGAAATAAAAAAATAAAAGTTTATTTCTGCGGGCAAAATGGCCCGCAGGTCAATTTTACCCCCTGCTGCCGCAGCCAGTAACAGCAGCTTTTTTGCCAGCACAATTTTTCCGCAGCAGTTTTTTTTGCCAGCACAATTTTTCCGCGGCAGTTTTTTTTTCCAGCGAAATTTTTCCGAGGCAAATTTTTTCGAAACCTAATACAATTAGGTTTCGGTTTCCTTTTCTTAATCAATGTTAGATGCCGTGAATAATTGGAATTAATCATAGAATTCTTCTATAAATAAGGACTAAACAACAAAGAAAAATGATTGGTTTTTTGGAGAAAAAAAATTGGAGACCGAAAGTGAGGAGGAAAACTTTGAAAACTTTAAAAAATTCCTTCTGGCAGTGAATTCAATCGGACTTTGGAGGGAGTAAAGAAGCAATTCAATCCATCAAAGGCAACAAAGCTTGTCTTTGATCTTGTTCATCCAACAAAGTAATTTTTGGTGTAACCGATGAACGAGGGTTTGAATTCTTAATTTCTTTTTGTTTCTTACAGTAGCTTCGTTCTTTATTTAATTCATAAGATTACACACTCAAAACTTCACTCTTTGAAGATGTAATAACTTGATCTTTGTTTTCCCAAAAAATCTTAAATTGTTCTAAAACCCTAAAAATCATCCTTCTATCCCCAAAAACCCTAAATTGTCTCTTTTGTTTTTATAAACTTTAAATCATTTTCGCTATTTTCAAAAAACCCTAAAGTACTTTTTCCATTTCTTCAAAATATCAAAACACTAATCTACTTTCCAACTTTCCCAAAACCTTAAATCATTTTATTAACTCCCTAAAACCCTAATCTGTTTTCCAATGTTTCAAAACCTTAAAACCCTAAACTTCATTTTACAACTTCAAAAAATCACATAAAGTTTCATAAAACTATAAATTGTTTTCTCAAACTCTAAAATAAAATACATTCTCCAAAACACTAAAATCCCTAATTCAACTCTAAAACCCAAAACAGTAAACCCTAAACTAGCTAAACTAAACCCTAACTTTTCTAAACTTTAATTTTTAAAACCTTAAAAACCACATAAATCTAAATGTTATAATTCAATTTCAGCAAGCCTAAAAATCATGATCTAGTAACCGTAAATCATAAATCTAAATGTTTTAAAGTGTCCAAACCCTAATTTCATGATTTTACATCTCAAACCCTAATTTAGTTAATCAAAGAACTTTACCAACTTTTTAAATCATAAAACTTTAATCCATTTTAATTCCTTTAAAATCACAGTAGCTTAAGCCCATGAATTCCAAAACCCTAAACACATGAAACAAAGAATCGTAAATAGAAACAGTAGCCCTAATTTGAATCTTTATTTGCTTTATTCAATTTTATATTTGATTATGCTTTGATTTATTTTATATGCTTTAATTTATTTAAGTTCAATGCTTATTTTACTTAATTTATCATGGATGAATGTTTACGTTCTATTGATGTTTAATGTCTTTGATGAATGATTTATTTATGATGAATGGTTATTTACTTTTATCGATTTATTTAGATATCCAAATGTTGTAAGAGGTATGTTTCCACTTGGTGGGTACCTCATTAGTTAAATATCATGTACTTTAAATTGCTTTTCTATTTTAGAACCAATTTAAAGGATATGTTTCTACCTTTCGGTGGGTGTCCTATTTAGGCATGGGATGTAAGGACATGTTTCCATCCTCGGATGGGTGTCCATTTATTTGCTTTGTTTTGACATTGTTTTGATTTTTAATATATCGATGCTTTATTTTAATTATTGTGTGTAATATAAATAATATTGTTATATTTAAGAATTTTATAATATTAAGAACTGTAAAGGAGGCTGGTTCCAATGAACCGGGCGTTGTGGGGGTGCTGGGCCATTTCTCACCTTCCCCACACGTACCCAACTTTCTGAATCCATTAGGGGTTTGGGGATTCCTTAGGAATCTAGTCATCCACCCCTTTCATTTTCCAGGCCCGTCCGGGTGGCGACTCGATTTTCTCTGGACTTAGGTCCGTATTCTCTAAGGCCTCGAGCATAAACAGTGCCAAAGTCACAAGAACTATTCCACCGGGAATGGGGGGGAAAATTCCCGCTCACACTCTCTCAAGACCAAGAACAGGAAGATGAACCAAGAGAGAACTCCCTTTCTTATATCTCCAACGTGTATATATCTATATCCTCTCCCATTCTTTTTAATTTCTCAAGACACAACCCATGGCTTGCCAACTCACACACTTCAATTTGTCACCCATTTTCTCATTATTTAAGTCTTATTCCCATAAATTAGGAAACCTTTTTCTTCTTTTAATATTTCTTTTTTAAAAGATGGCACTTGTTGTTCCCCACTTTGTCCCTCATTTCTTGTAAAATAATTGAAAGAATTTTCACAAGACACGGTCAAGTCATGAGTGACTTCGCCGCGTCACTCATTTTCTTGTGGACATGGCCAAGCCATGTGGCCGTGTCCATTGCTACCCAAATTTTCCTTCTTTTCCAAGTGGGACACAGCTAAGGCCTTGGCCGTGTCATGTGACACGGCCAATGGCTTGGCCGTGTCTCTTGAGTGTGTTCTGCACTGTTTCAAAAACTTTGCTTTGATCTTTATATGGGACACGGCCAAGGCCTTGGTCGTGTCTCTTGGGTGTGTCTATTTCTACATTTCCACATTAACTCTTCTTTGCTTTGTTCAATTGGTGAGACACGACTAAGGCCTTGGCCGTGTCATGTGACACGACTAGTGGCTTGGCCATGTCTCTTAGGTGTGTCTGTCCCTTCCAAAATTTCCTTCCTCTTTCCTTGGATGAGGGAGACGGCCAAGCCATGAAGTGTCTTGGTTGTGTCTCATGTTTTTCCACTTAATAATCCATCAATTTGAATTAAAGCTCCATTGTTTAATTCTTCAACCTGAATCAAATACTTTAAATAAACTTTAAATACAAATTAAAAGAAAAATCAATCGAAAGCCAATAAAATCACACTAAACATAAACACATAGATGATCCAAACAGAAGGCCCAATAGTCTTAAGCATATTGGTCAACTCGGGTATTGTAGCATAAATTTTATTCATTTGAAAGTTATGCATAAAGGGTGCATAACTATCAGGAAATGACTATAGAATTAAGTCAACACTTAACTCATGGTCCATTGCAAACTCAAGAGATCACAACCTCTCAATATAGCCCAACATTTTCAGCCCATGCAACACAACTAATGTCCCCTCTGCCATCTTAGAACAAAATAGCTGCTTGGATATCTCATATCTCTCAGCTTGGGCTTACACATTAAAGAGCTCCCTGAGATGGTAAATCATGATGGAAGCATCCATGTGTCCATGTTGCTTTTGCAACTCTAGAGACATAGAAGCAAGCATAATATAAGAAGCAATCTCATTATCATTCTTATGCTTTGCATGAGCTAAGTGCTCTTCAGCTGGCGCATCCTCAGCAGGGATGGGTGGAACTAATGTGTCCAACATATAAGTAATTTGTTTATATTTGAGAACTATTCCCACATTTCTGAACTAGTCCAAGAAATTGTACCCAGCCAACTTGTTTGAGTCAAGAATGCTACGTAAGTTCACATTGGATGACTTGATTCTAGCAACCTAGATGTAAAAGGATAAAACATGTTACTATGTAAATATGCACATGTAATGCGTCTTTATTAGGTCTTTAATTAAATGCATATAGCTCCCAATATTTTATTGCGAACCAATTAACCCTCACTATTGATCCGAGAAAGCTCATTGGAAGCTTTCCTAATGGGTCAGTATCTAATATTGTTATGTGAAACCTTAGGCTTGCCCAACAAGCCCACATAACTCCAAAGGTAGGTATCTCATACCAATTGATTTGGGCAACTACTGAATCATTGGGCTATCAACTCTTGATATGTGTATAACTCATATACACTTACCCAATATTGCCTCAAATTTATATTAACCTTGGATTTGCCCAACAAATTAATATAATTAGTTAAGTCCGGCCCATTAATCAGGAAACTCATTCCATAGCTTGAACATATTTTTGTAGAAGAGGGCTTGGGTTTGCCCAATAACGCAATCTTCTAGAAAAACTCTAGTTCTTGCTAAATTAATGGAAGGCATTAGACTTAATTTTAATTGAGGGATTTCTTATTTTAAGTCTCATCCTATTTTAAGCATGCATATTTTATCTACGTATAATCATCAAGATAAATATGGTAATTTCAAAAATTACATGGAATGATTATGGACATATATACATTGGTTTTCTTGAGCCAAGAAGAAGACCAATAGGTCAAACCTAGGTAGATGGATGAATTACAAAGAGAAATATAAATTTTCAAAATTTACATTTTCTTCTTTATCTTGTAATTGGCACCACTCCATCTTCATCTCCTTACACTTTAATTCCAATCTAATCTAATGTAATCTAATTACATTTTTCAGAAACCAAAAAACCTCAAGTTACATTTGAGGGGAGTTAGGTGAGCAGAGAAATATAATAGAGAATAGAGAAAGGCAGGACACACATGCCCTATTTACCAAATACAAAAATCCATGCATATGCTCAATCTCATTGGGAAAGTCTATAATCATCCATCATGCTGTTGCAGACTTAGCCTAGCTATCTGCAAGTGCACATATCGTTAACAAGTAATATAATGATGAGTAGAGTATCATTCCCATGAGAGGTTAATTCTAAGTACCAAACAATTAAACTGATTAATATTTGGAAATCAAATTTAATTTTATGATTTAACTAGCTAAAATGACAATGAATCAAGAATAGTTTTCTAATAATTTAAGACTTTGGGTATGGTCACCTTTATTGATTTATCATGGATTTTCTAAGGTATCAATTTAATTTAGTCTTCCTTTCGATTAATGGTTGGATTCTCCTAAATTAATTTGAAGTCTCTCTCAAGTACTAAACCCAATATCAACTTATCCTTATATCTACTCTCATGATCATAAGTAATTAAATCAATTCATTATGTTTTATAAGAATCTTGAATCAACCTCTTAAGGGTTTAACCTTATCTCTAAGTGAAAAACGTACTTATGATTGTTATCTCCGTGGACTAATGTTATGCTTTCACTCTCGCTCCATGACACAACATCTCAAATCAATTAATCATTAGCCAGATAATCAAAGCATTAAGATTAAAGACAACAAAGTAATCAAAGGATAACTAAATTAACCAAATAGACATTTATAACTCCATGATAAATTCAATTAAAGTTAGTTCTTCATTATTGAAATAAAAACATTGCAAATATTCAAAATGGTAAATGAATACGTAATTAAAAGGAATAAGAAATATCAAACTCTATTTCTTTGAAGAAGATCTTGACTTGGATCTTGAACTCCTCCTTGAAGCAGAATTTCACATTTCTTTTCTAAGAAACTCTAAACTAAATTTATTTGGATGAATCTAATCTAATTCTTGCATATCTACTTCTCTCCTTGAAACCTTTAGAGGAAGTGTGTTTAAATAGAGTGTTTGGAAGCTTCATTAGTGGGGTAAAACTGAAAAGGTTAGGCCACAACTTGTTTTGTTCACCACCAACAAAATTATCTGCTCAAAGTCATGAATTTCAGCCCTGCGGTCGTGGTTTTTCAGTGACACGGTCGTGGCCTAAGTTTGATTAGTCAGTTTGAGCACTTTAGAGCTGTAAATGGTTGGTAAGGTGTGCCACTGTCATGGCTTTTCAATGCCACGGTCGTTGCATTGAAGTAGAGACTGCCATCTTGAATTTTCTTCTTTTTCTTGGCTCAGGCAGTGGGGAAATGAAACCCACGGTCGTGGCTTCTAGAGTGCCACTATCGTGGCCTTCATTTTTCTTCTGGATCTTCAATTTTGTAAAGTGGTAGACTCAAATTTATTCCCATGGATGTGGCTTTGATTGGCCATGGTCGTGGCTCATCATTCTTCCTTTATTTTTGCTTGCTTTCCTTGAATTTTGCCTCACTAATCATCAAAAACATTTAATCTTGTCTTCCATGCTCAAAAAGTGTAATTCTAACTCAAATAATCAAACTCATCAAACTCAATTGGAAAATAATTAAAAATCAGAGTTAAAATTGCATAAAATAATTATTATAATTTCACTTTATCACATGCCAACCATACACCCTTAGATGCATTATGACGAATGCAACATGTGAAAAACAAATTGATTTTCTACATTGTGCCTTAAGGTTCCAACTCTTGAATCCAAATATTTAATCATTTTGGTTTTGATTGATTAAATTCATTTGAACTTTATCCCAATTAATCTTATTAATTTAGTTCAAATATGTCCAGCCATGATTTTAATCTCATTAAAATTCTATTATAAATTTGATGATTTCAAGTTTTAGGAGAAGTTAAGAAAATCCAAATTTTATTTTATTATAAAATTTGTTAATTGAATTTTCTAAAATATCCATATTTAAAAAATATATTTCAGCAACTGAAAACCATCAAATCAATTAATATATACCATATAAATAAGGAAAAGTTGCTGAACTACAACAAAAGGTATCAAAACACATCAAACATATGTTCATGTATAAAACTCTTTTAAGCAATAACCTTTTGTTATTAAATTTAATCAAAATTCCCTTTGGCTTGTTCATACTTTTTGTCTAGCCTTGAAAAACATATATCATATGTTGACCATGGTTTAAATGATTAAATCATATATTAAAAACATGTAGGATAGCATCAGATTCAAAATCTGGCTTTCTAGAAAAAACATCGATGTTGTAACTCCGAGCATCTTTGGAGTAATTTAAAACAATCACGTCATAACTTTGAACAACATCGTCGCAAGTCTATCGATTTTGACAGATTAATAGTTTTCTGATTTTGTTCACTTTTAAATCCAAATTAAACATTTTAATTCAATCAAAGTCATACAAAATAAATCAAAAGCATAAAGGGACAACCAAAATCAATTAAAAATTATATCACAAAGCTAGGGTTTCTAAAAACAAATATTTTTCATGCCTTTCAATTCAATCAATATAGGTGGCCTTTGATACCACTGTTGGTAATTTGAAGCAAGAACAATCAAAATTGGTAGCTAATATGTGGTGGAAAAATAAAAATTTCCAAACCTCAGATCATCCCAAATTAATTAAAATTGAAATAAAAGAAGAACATACAAGGTTTAGAGATTATACCTATGAGTTCTTCAATAAATCTTCACCTTCTCTTCTTGTTGGGTTGTTGTAAACCATAATAATCCAAGGGTATGATTATCTCTTATAGAATCCACATAAGTGAAGAATTAATCTCCTATCTAATAGGAATGGCCTAGAGTGAATCTTTGTGCTAGTAAGAAGAAGCACTCTAATAAAAAAGAAGAAAATCTAAGAGGAAGAAGAACAACTTTTTTTTTTGCCTTCCTTTTCTTCTTTTTAGTTTGGAGGCAAGAGTTAAGCTCCCATCTATTAAGATATAATTTATATCCTTTTTTTAGGGTTTCTATTAGCTAGTGTTTTAAGCTTAATAGCTTACTTCGTCCAAATGGGCCCAACTTGGCCCAATAGTTAATAAACCTAAATTTTTCTTCCATAATGGATCTAATCCATTAAATATATATTATTTCATAATATATTAAAGCCAATTTAATTAATTCTAAACCCTTTTATTGTGTGACCCATTAGGCTACCAAACACGTTGGCAGCTAAATGCCAATTTTACCTTTAATTAAAATTAAGATTTCCTCAAATGAACTCTTCAATTAGGATTGATTCACCTATCAACTAATTGATATAAAGCATACCAAGATTGGCATCTAGTAATGCATCATGGCTACCCAAGTGTTGAGAAATTCAAAGTGGTTTGACTTCAACCCTTCTATGGTTAGTTACCATGCAATAAACTCCTTACATCATACTATATCTCATTCAATTCAGAGTATGGACTTTGTGTCAGCTCCTACTAGACTGACTACGTCACACCTACTCCAAATATATTAGTTCTTATTCTGAAAGCCCATTACTCTATAAAAAGCATCTTTGAGACTCTCTCAAAGATCCATCCACCTTGGCCAAGGATTCCCAAAGTTATTCATTCCTACAAGAGGCCATGAGATATACTTTCCTTCTATCAGGAGTGATGTATCCTTTGTCGATCTTTCAACTATCTTCGAATACCTCATGTAATACCCAAAGACCACCCTATGAGTGATCTCTCATGAGACAACAAGGAATGGGATTAAAGTATAACACCTGTGTGGGAGGGAATTTTTGCCCCAATCCCATTGTAGACCCTTAATTTTTGACCCAATTCGGTCCATTGTGTTTTATTTGGTTTAAAATGATTTTTCTTGTCTAATTGGTCCAAAATAATTTTAATTAAATATTTTTTCTTTATTATCTATTTTTTATTAATAAAAAATAAAAATAAACAAATAAAAATTAAAAAATAAAAATCGGAGTCGGAAAAAATCGGCAGCGAAAAATAGTCGCACAGGCCCGAGGGAGTTTTGCCCTGCAGGAAACTCCTGCGTCGCCCGCAGGAATTTCCTGTGGGCGAAGTTATTTCGCTCGGGGTAAAGTTATTTCACCCGTAGGAAATTCTTGCGGGCGAAATAACTTCCTGCGGTCGAAATAACTTCCCGCAGGAAATTCCTGCGGGCTGGCACGCCTACTGGCCCCAGCCATGGGCCCGTTGCCACAGTTTTTGCTAGCGCAAATTTTTTTGATCCAAATTTTAGAAACCTAATTCAATTAGGTTTTAATTTCTTTTTTTTATTAATATTAATTTCCGTATGAAATTAGGAATAAACAACCTAAAAACCCTTATAAATAAGGACTAATAGAACCAAATTGGTGGAGAGGAAAATTTTTCACAGTGAGCTTAGGATTGGAAACAAATCAAGGAAGGAAAAACAATAATTCAATTCAACTGATTTTTAAGAGAATAGCAGCACGAATTAAAGGATTCAAAGGCAACAAAGTCTTGTCTTTGGAGCTAGTTCATCCAAGAAGAATTGTTTTTGGAGGAATCAACAAAAGAAGGCATGTTAAATTCTTTTTGATTTATGTTTACACAGTAGCTAAACTAGGGTTTGTTGTGTTTTTCAAAAGTTAAAATCTTTGAACTTTAATTTAGTTTTCCAAAGTTAAAATAATAAAAATGTGACTTTCTTTTCTAAAAAGACTTAAAATTGTTATTTTTTCTTCTTAAAGACCTTAAAACACTAATTGAACATATTTTTCTACAAAACCAAAATCAAATTCTGTTTCTTTCAAATTCTTAAAGTAGGTTCTATTTCACTCAAAAAACCTTAAAAAACATATTTTCTACTTATAAAAACTTTAATTTATTTGTTTAAAGTCATAAAACTTCATAAAATATCAAATTGATTTCTAAAAACCCTAAAAATTCTTTTACCCGAGAACCCTAATTTTAAAGCCTAAAATTCAAAATTCAACTTTTAAACCTAAAATAATGAACCCTAATCCTTTTAAAACCTTAAACCATAATTTTTATAAACCCTAAAATAATGAACCCTAATCCTTTTAAAACCTTAAACCATAATTTTTATAAACCTAAAATAATGAACCCTAATCCTTTTAAAACCTTAAACCATAAAAACATAAAAACTCAAAAATTACACAGTAGCTTAAAATTCAATAAACCAAAAATCACAAATTAAAGTATTTTAAGGTATTTAAAACCCTAGTTTCATGATTTCACCATTCAAACCTTAATTTGGTTAATCAAAGAGTCTTACCAATCTTTTAAAACATAAAACCCTAATTTATTTTAATTCCATAGAAAGTCATAGTAGCCATAATTGGACTTTTATTTGCTTTATTCAATTCCATATTTGATTTTGCTTTGATTTATCTCTTATGCTCTAATTTACTTAATTTCAATACTTGATTTATTTAATTTATCATGGATGGATGTTTATTTTATTGATATCTAAATACTTTTAATGAATGATTTATTTATTATGGATGATTATTTATTTTTATCAATTAATTTAGACTTCCAAAAGTTGTAAGAGGTATGTTTCCACTTGGTGGGTACCTCATTAGTTAAACATCATGTAATTTAATTTTCTTTTCTATTTTAGAACCTTTGTAAAGGGCATGTTTCTACCTTTTGGTGGGTGTCCTATCTAGGCATGTGATGTAAGGACATGTTTCCATCCTTGGATAGGTGTCCATTTATTTGTTTTGTTTAGTTTAGACATTGCTTTGATTTTAATATAATGATGCTTTCTTTTTATTGTGTGTAATATGGATAATGTTATTATATTTAAGAATTTTATAATATTAAGACCTGTAAAGGAGGCCGGTTCCAATGAACCGGACATTGTGGGGGTGCTGGGCCATTTCTCACCTTACCCACACGTACCCAACTTTTTGAACCCATTAGGGGGTTGGGGATTACTTAGGTCCATGTTCTCTAAGGCCCCGAGCCTAAATAGTGCCGAAGTTGCAAGAACCATTCCACCGGGAGTGGGGGGCAAAAATCCCCGCTCACGGTGGCGACTCCACTGGGGATAAGAGAAGTTGATTCCGTTGGTCTTTATATTATTCTTTTCTTTCTTATAATGAAATTATCCATTGCATCATATTAGATTGCATTGTGTGCGTGAGTTAGGACGCCCATGTTACCCGTAGTATGTTATGCAAGGGATACCATACTTTCACTCAAGGTATGGAGATCGAGCATGGCATAACCACTCATAGCCTTGTACCATTTGGTATATACTTACTATGGGAACCTAAGCTGTAATATCCCAATGTATGCCCTATAAGTTTTGAATATTATTGTTGTTTTAATTAGATTGATTGTATATGTTGATGTGTAAGAGAAAAGAAATTGGAAAGAGAATGTTTATGTATTGTTTAAAAAGGAAAGAAATGTGTAGAGAGAAAGTGTATATGTTGGGTATATGGTTATATACATAACATATACATTAGTCAAAAGGGATGGTCAATGGAAGAGGATATTTATTTGTGACATGTGAAATTACTTAAATGGGCATATAAGTGACAAAGGTTAAGTTAAATTGGTGAGGGCATTTAGGTAATTGCTTTGTTAGAATTGCTTGGTGGATATTTAAAGAAGAAGAGAAGTTTGAATTGTGATTATTTTCTTTTCTTCTCCTTTGTGTGCCGACTATTCAAGAGAGGAGAGAGTAAGAGAGGTGTTCTTGATGCTAGAATCAAATTGAAGGAGAAATCAAAGGAGTTGGTTGGAGATTTGTGAAATTTCTTCATTTAAGGTAAGTACTCTCTTGTTTATCTTTGTTATTTTTGAAGTTATGTTTGAGGTGGGTTATGATGTGTTGAGATTATGAATAGGTGTGTTTGAGATGAGTTTATAAGTATTGAGATTGATTATAAGTTAAAAGGGTTGGATTGATGTTGGTTTTGGTTGGAAGATGATAAGTTAAGAGTAATGTTTGGTTTTAGGGTTTTGAAATGGTAGATGATTAAATGGATTGTTGATGTATGGTTAATGTGAATATTGTGTTAAACATGCAAAATAAGTGTTAATGACTTTGATTACATCCATTTGAATGAGTTTATGTTGTGTATATTGTGTTTTTATTCAATCAAAAGAGAGTTGGCCATAGTTAGGGTTTGTATACATGAGAGACACGTCCAAACCAAGGAAGAGACACGGCCAACCTAAAATATTTTTGAGAGACACGGCCAAGTCCATGGAAATTTGGCCGTGTTTGGTGATTTTTGGAGAGGACACGGTCGTGTCCCTTGCCCATGTCTGTTTCTGTTGCTTTTGGTTGAGAGACACGGCCGCAAGCTTGGCCGTGTCCCTTGAGGGTGTCCCTTACTATGATTTGTTCTTGTTTTTCTCACATTGTTGAATCCTTCCAAGGTCTTTTTGTACTTCCACTTTGAATGTACTTAAAACAAAGATGACCTAAACAAATGTGTATTGAGGATTCTAAATTTAAGAATAAGGTGAATTAAATATGTGTATATATATCAATGATGCTATATGAATAATATGATTTGAGATATAATATGATATGAGGCCATTGTAATTGGCTATGATAACTCAAATGTGATATGAAGCCATTGTGTTTGGCTATGATTATTCTATTGGAAGAACTTAAAGCATGTTTGCTTAATTGATGATGAGATGTGAGAATGAAATAATAAATGAATTGTGTGTCTAATGTGTTATTCATTTTCAGAGTTTTGTTATTGGTGGCATGCCTATTGGTAACATTCTCTTGAAGTTAGGTTGGATTGGATCCTTGAAGCCTAATTGAGATGTTACAACCCTTGAAGCTAGGTTGGATTGGTTCTTGAAGCCAAGTTGGGTTGATACTTAGCATGCTTTGTTCCCCTTGAAGCTTGGTTGAACCTAAATCCTTGAAGCCTAGTTGGGTTTATGATAATGATAAATGTGATAACAAAACCAAAGCATTAACTCTGAAAATTGAATGGCATATTAGTGTGTTTTGGGACCATGCTTGTCTTCGTATATAATGTGATTCTTGAATGGTAAAATCAATGGAACTATGAAGATGTAATATGAATATTGTTATGACATTGAATGTAGTATGATGTGGTAATGTGATGTGCTTCTATGTGTATGCTTTATGAAATATAAAGGTGTGATGTTAACTTTATGATTTAGATGTGTAACATTATTTTGCCTTAAAGTATAATGTTGATATATTTTGTACTACTAAGCCGATGGCTTAGCGCGATAGTGTTTGATCGCACAGGTAACAGAGTTGAACCTGAGAGCTCCTCGAAACCGAGTGAGAGTAGACATTGAAGAGTTATTTTGGCACTTAAAGATTGGAGAAGAGCTGCCAATCATGTATATATATTCTTTGTTTGTAAACCTTGATTTATAACATATTTGTAATAACTTCCGCTGTGATTTATTAAACATTTTGTATATAGTGTCTTTTGGATTTCTTTTATTTGTTTGAGATTGGTTTCACTTATTTACAAAGATATTTGTTGTGTTTTTTTAAATCGTGGCATTTTCTATATTCAGTATACGTATATTACGATCGTTCAAGCATGCTTGGTACGTATACAGGGTATATAGGTGTTACATAAGCCTTTCTACCCAAAGACTAAAGCTCATGTAATTGGCCTAGTTACTTTCCTTAGGTTTTACCCCAATTGCATGTTATTTGACTATGGTTGGTTTATTTTAGTCTAAATCATGGCTTATTTGGTTTGTTCTTTTTCTAATGTGACCTAAGTATATTGGAAGCTCAAAATAAATTTTTCTTTAAAGGCCAAAAGACTAAAACTATTTTCAAAATTTTTTAAGATGGTCTTTGGACATAATACATTTCTAAAAAATAAATAAATAAATTCTTTGGCCCATGGCCCAAATACTAAGCCCAAAATCCATTTTTCTAAAAATCTTTTACAATGGGCTTAGAAACAAAACTATTTTCACCCAACATTTTCTTACAAAGAGCTTGCAAAAATATTTAGGTCAATTATGAAATACCAAAAATCAATTGTGGGCCTAGTTTACACTAAGAATAAATTAATTATGGGCTTGTATTTGGCATGAACCACTAGTTACCTCTTTTCAAGTGAGAAATCAATTTATAATAAGCCTCTTAATTTCGTTTTAATCCAATATAGCATAAAAGCTACTTTAGTTGGTTGAATGGATTAAAGCCTAATTAATGGGAATTATCATGGATTGATTTCCATTTTCAAGGATATAACTATTGATTGAAACGTCTGAGGGAATTATTCGAATGCAAGGTACCCCATGTTGGTATTTTGGTTAACCATATACCTAGGAAAAGAGACTCGCCATTCGTGTGTGTATGTTATAAGGTTGGAAGGAACGTCCTAATTTGTCCTTGTTTATCTATTGTTTGTGCATACATGCATACATTTGCATCTCATATCATTGATCCTCTCTGGCTCACAGCCCTGGATTACGAAAGTTCAAAAGCTTATGACAATCCGACCTACGTCGAAGATGAAGTATCTAGCAACGACTCAATTACTTGCTCACCAAGAACAATGGAGCCTGAACAAATTCAAAGAATGGTGGATGAAGCCCTCAATGCCGAGATGGAAGAAATAAAAGAGGCCCTAGCTGAGACCATGAAGAACCAGTTGACTGCAATCTTAGAGAACCATGCTGAGGCATCTGTTAGCACTAAGAAACCAAAGGACAAAGGGAAGACCAAAGTTAGTGAAGTGGTTTTTGATGATGAAAAAGTGATCATTGATGATGATGATGATTGGGCTCAATACTACCAAAAGGTTCAAGAAAAGAAGAAAGAACCGAAGGCTGTCGAGAAGGCAACTATTGAAAAGACCGAGACATCTGATGTTGAAAAGATGATTGCTGATTTAGAAAAGAAATTTGAGAAGAAGCTGAAAACCGAAGAGAAGTCTGAGATCGACAAACTATTTGAACAAGATGAAGAGGTCCCTTATAAATTCAAGATGCCTTCCTTTGCTAAGTACAATGGCACCGAAAATCCTCATCTCCATATGAAGCAGTATATCACTGCCATGCAGTATGCTCGAGCCACTAAGGCTCAAACCCTAAGGTACTTTATGCTCTCATTGGACCCTGTTGTCCAAAATTGGTTCAATACCTTGGATGATGGAACACAAAAGAGTTGGGATCTACTTTACAAAGCCTTCATCCAACAATATGGATTTAATGTTGAATTGGAAGTTACCTTGATGGAAGTGGAATCCATTAGGCAAAGGCCGAATGAGAATTTTGTAGATTATGTCAAGAGATGGAGAAACAAGGCTGCTTTACTCAAGAAGAGGCCCAATGAATCCGATCAAATAAGGATGATTGTGAGAGGGGTGTTTCCTAATCTTCATGAGAGGATGTCTCATACACTCATCCATGTTTCAAAGATCTTCTCCAAGCTGGTCTACAAATTGAAGAGTGGGAAAGGGAGAAGAATCACTTTTCAATAAGAAGGAATGAGAAAGGGAATAACCAGCCTAACAATCAAAGCACGCAAAAAGAAGTTGATGTTAATGTAACCGGTTAAGCAAATAGAAGGCAATTTTCAGATCTGGGGAAGCCTTTGTCTTGGGTCTTCGATAAGTTAAAAAAGAAAGGGCTGTTGCAACCATTGACTCCTCGACCTTTACCTAGTCCATTACCCCTAAAATTTGATACTAAGGCTTTTTGTCAATTTCATCAGACTCAAGGACATGAGACTGATAGATGTACTCAATTAAGGCATGAGATCCAAGATTTGATTGATAGTGGCAAGCTACCCGAGCCGGATAAGCCCAACACCAAAGACAATCCATTACCATGGTTCAATAGAGTACCTCCACCGGCAACCTTCATGGTGGGAAAATGATTGGAAGAAGATTTTGTTTAATCATCCTTTCAAGATGGGGATATTGAAGATATGAGAGGAAAATAAGCTTAAACTCAATGAACTTTCCTTAGCTTGAATGTTGATTTTCAATTTTACTTTCTTTAATTGGAACTATCATGTTTTTCAAATTTAAAGTTGTTTGAATAAATTAATTTCATCAAAATTTTTGTTGGTCTTTGTTCATTTTGGTGCTCAACCAATGAGGAATTTAGCTTGATAATTCATGAATTAATATATATTTATGCATCATGACTTGAATGACTTTACTAGATGAGGGAATTGCTCTTTAGTATTGAGTTGTGTATGCTTACTTAGAGAGGGCTCCTGCATAATTATCTTTGTCTAGGTCTTAGTCAGTCTTAGAACATGATTTGACAAACTTTTGAGGCGAAATTGACCTCTGCTTATTTAAGAGAGAGATGATTTAGGCATTGTTTGGTTAGACAACAACTAGTATCCACCCAATTAAATATTAATCCCTAGTTGTCCCTTTGAGCCTTCATAAAATTTTAGCTTTCTTTTCATCAGCATATAACCTCAACAATCTACCTTGAGCTGTTGTGATACTTTTGACAAGTCTTATGATCACAAAGGTGGAAAGGCAAGAAGGTCAAAGAAAGAAGTGAATAGTCAAGACTATGAAGATAGTTGAGGTTCTCAAGACCATAAGGGTAGTTGATGTTTTCAAGACCATAAGGATAGTTGATGTTCTCAAAACCTTAAGGGTAGTTGAAGTTCCCTTAATATCTCCAAGATAACATCAACATTGGAGTAATAAATGATTTATCCCTATTAAAGAAGATTTATGTTACTCCACTCATCCATTATTGAAAGCCCAAGTTGGTACAAATAAGACAACTCTATTAGAGCTAGAACAAAAAAAACAACAAAAAAAATAACAAAAAAAAAGAGAAGAGAGAAGAAAAGAAAACAAAAAAGGCAAAAGAAAAGGAAAAAAAACCCAAAATGGTTCAAAAATCCAACTGAGTTCTCTTTTACCTAAGCAGCAAAAGGCTTCCATTTGGACAGTTTGACTTGAATTAGTCCAACCCAACCAAGGATTCAGTCAAAATCAGAGGAAAAGGAGAAAGACCATCCAATTCTTGAAAGTTCTATACTTGAAGGTCCTATAAGGAAGAAGGACAAAATGATAGGGAAGAGTAAGAGAAATAAAGAAAAGGGAGAAGAAGAAAAGAAATGAATTTGGGAACCAAACTTTTTGCAAGGGCAAAAATTGTCCTAGTCAATATCCAGATTAATGCCAAGAAGATATAGAAGGAATTTGGAGTCTAGCAAGATTACTCCCAACTACCTAAAGTTCAAACAAGAAATTTATAGTGTGAGGGTTTGTCCATTGTGTCACACTAGCTCCTATCTCAAAATGGCCTTCATTTAACTCATGTCCCTTGTAGACCCCATTTCAAGCCTATCAAAGACCTGTTGATCTCTCTTAGTAGGTAGAATTTATTAGTGGAGATAGTTGGAATAAGCATGCATATGAGATAGACAATATCTAAACTCAAATGAGAACTTTGGCCAATTAATGTGTATGTGCCTATCTGAAGTGCAACAGTTCTTGCTTAAATAGAAATGATTCCCGAGTTTAGTATGGTAACTAGGGTTGTCATGTTATAGATATGTTAATTTGGAAAAATCAAGTCCTGAGGTACATTGACATTAATTTGGCAAAGCCAACATTTGTTTTCAAAATCAAAATTCAAAAAAAAAAATGTTTTGTCATACAAAGCCTTCAAGTTAAGGGAAGTATGTTGAACCTCCAAAGGACATATTGGGCAAAGGAAATGATTATTAGCAAGCTGCCAATTGACATGCTGAAACATAATTCAAAATGGATGCATCCCTGACTCTACCATTAGGGGTCTCTACCACTCATGTTCTCAATATATAGAAGATAAAATCCACAAATGCAAAGCTTTCGATCATTCCAATGCAAGACTTGAACAAGCGTCAAAACAGAGTCAATGAGAACACTTCTACTGATCACCTCAGTCTGGGAGTCAATAAAACCGCTGTAAGTATCATTCATGCATATCATGCATACACGAGCATATCACATCGCACTTTCTTGTCTTGTGTTGTCTATTCCTTGTCAAAATGAACAGCAAGCAATCAAAAGAAGATATCAAATCAGGGGGGCATAGAAAGCCCTTTGCTTGAGAAAGCTCCAGTAATCTTTCAAAGAGAAGAAATGCATGCTTATGCGAAGAACAAGACGGCAAAAACATCAATCAAAGCTTGCATGGATAAAATCTTTGGTTTGAGCCTACACAGGGGGCAAAGTTTCTCCTTTTCAATTTTTTGAGTTTATATACCAAATCTTTTTAAACTCACTTACAAATATTTTGCCACACAAGGGGGCAAGGAGAGGATATAAGGTCCAATTAAAAATAGCTAAATCTTTGCAAAAAGAAAGAACAAAAGAATGGAACAATAGAACTCTCAAAAGAATGAAGGTGCAAAAGACAAAAGACCAATCTAGCTAAAAGAGCTGAAGCCAGGTTGAAGACCCATTCTCAAAGGATGAAGATCCATTTTCAAGGGTGAAGACCCGGTCTTAAAGGATGAAGAACCATTTTCAAGGGTGAAGGCCCGATCTCAAAGGATGAAGATCCATTTTCAAGGGTAAAGACCCGATCTCAAAGGATGAAGATCCATTTTTAAAGTTGAAGACCCGATCTCAAAGGATGAAGATCCATTTTCAAGGGTGAAGGCCCGATCTCAAAGGATGAAGATCCATTTTTAAGGGTGAAGACCCGATCTCAAAGGATGAAGATCCATTTTTAAAGGTGAAGACCCGATCTCAAAGGATGAAGATCCATTTTCAAGGGTAAAGACCCGATGTCAAAAGACGAAGATTCATTTTCAAGGATGAAGATCCATTTACAAGGGTGAAGACCCAATCTCCAAGGATGAAGATCCATTCTGAGGGTGAAGAATCACGATGCATAGAACAGCCAGAGTAGTCAGACTTCTCAACTGATAAAAGGTTAGTCAAATTCATTCTCGGGTCCAAGTACCCATTCTCGGGTCCAAGTACCCAAATTAAATCAAAATCAATTCAAATCTCAAGTCAAAGTACCCAGGTTAGGATCGAGTATCCAAATCCAGTTTAGGATCGAGTATCCAAAGCCAAGTCCAAGTACCTAAATTCAATTTAGTCTCGGGTCCAAGCACCCATTCTCGAGTCCAAGTACCCATTCTCGGGTCCAAGTACCCAAATTAAATCAAAATCAATTCAAATCTCAAGTCAAAGTACCTAGGTTAGGATCGAGTATCCCAATCAAGTTTAGGATCGAGTATCCAAATCCAGTTAGGATCGAGTATCCCAATCCAGTTTAGGATCGAGTATCCAAAGCCAATTTATGATCGAGTATCCAAATTTGATTTAGGATCGAGTATCCAAATCCAGTTAGGATCAAGTATCCAAATCCAAATTAGGATCGAGTATCCCAATCCAATTTAGGATCGAGTATCCAAATCCAATTTAGGATCGAGTATCCAAATCCAGTTTAGGATCTAGTATCCCAATCCAGTTTAGGATCGAGTATCCAAAACCAGTTAGGATCGAGTATCCCAATCCAGTTAGGATCTAGTATCCCAATCCAAATTAGTATCGAGTATCCAAATCAAGTTAGGATCGAGTATCCAAATCCAGTTTAGGATCGAGTATCTGAATACATTTAGGATCGAGTATCCGAATCTAGTTTAGGATTGAGTATCCAAATTTTTCTTAGGTCCAGAACCTAGAACATCCTTGAGTCCAGAACTCTAACAGGGTCCAGAACCCAAATTTTTCTTAGGTCTAGAACCTGGAATCATCCTTGAGTCCAGAACTCGAAACGGGTCCAGAACCCAAATTTTTCTTAGGTCGAGAACCTAGAAATATCCTCGAGTCCAGAACTCGAACCGGGTCCAGAACCCAAATTTTTCTTAAGTCCAGAACCTAGAATCATTCGTGAATCCAGAACTCAAATTGGGTCCAGAACCCAAAACAAGTTGCCATATCAAAAATTAAGTTTTGTTGCTTTTCACTCTCTTTCACTAAGGTTCCAGATCATTTAAGCAGGGGGCAAACTGTAGACCCTTAATTTTTTACCTAATCCGGTCCATTGTGTTTTTTTTGGTTTAAAATGATTTTTCTTGTCTAATTGGTCCAAAATAATTTTAATTAAATATTTTTGCTTTATTATCTAATTTTTATTAATAAAAAATAAAAATAAACAAATAAAAATTAAAATCGGAGTCGAAAAAAATTCGGCAGCGAAAAACAGTCGCACGAGCCCGAGGGAGTTTTGCCCCGCAAGAAAATCCTGCGGGCAAAACCTTCGCCCGTATAACTCGTGTTGTGTTATGTAAGGGATACCATACTTTCACTCAAGGTATGGAGATCGAGCATGGCATAACCACTCACAGCATTGTACCTTTTGGTATATACTTGCTATGGGAGCCTAAACCTTTCAACCCAAAGACTAAAGCTCATGTAATTGTCCTAGTTACTTTCCTTAAGTTTTTACCCCAAATGCTTGTTGTTTGACTATGGTTAATTTATCTTGGTTTAAATCATGGCTTATTTGGTTTGTTCTTTTTCTAATATGACCTAATTACATTGTGAGCTCAAATAATTTTTTCCTCTAAATCCAAAATACCAAATCTATTTTCAAAATTTTGAAATGGTCTTTGGACATAAAACTTTTCTAAAAACAAGTCAAAAATTCTTTTCTCATGACTCAAATACAAAGCCCAAAATCCATTTTTTCTAAAATCTTTTTACAATGGGCTTAGAAACAAAATTATTTTCACAACCTTTTTAAAGAGTTTACGAATATTTAGGTCAATTATCAATTGTGAGCCTAGTTTATACTAAGCATTATTAATCATGGGTTTATTTTTGGCATGAATCGTTAGTTACTTTTTCAAGTGAGAAATCTATTTATAATAAACCTCTTAATTCAGTTTTAATCCAATATAGCGTAAAAGCTACTTTAGTTGATTAGATGGATTAAAGCCTAATTAACAGGAATTACCATGAACTGATTTCCATTTTTGAAAATATAACTATTGGTTGAAAAGTCTGAGGGAATTATTCGAAAACAAGATACCCCATGTTGGTATTTTGTTAACCATATACCTAGGAAAAGAGACTCGCCATTCGTGTGTGGAAGTTATAAGGTGGAAAGGGACGTCCTAATTATCTTTGTTTGTTTTTTGTGCATACATGCATACATTCATACATATTTTTACATCTTATATCATTGATCCTCTATGGCTCACAGCCCTGGATTACAATAGTTCAAAAGCCTACGACAATCCAACCTACACTGGTGATGAAGAAACCAATAGCAACTCAGTTAGATTTTCACCAAAAGTAATAGAACCTGAGCATATTCAAAAGATGTTTCATGATGCCCTTGAAGTCAAGATGGAAGAACTAAAGGGGGCCCTAGCTAAGATCATGAAGAGTTAAATGGCTGCTATATTTGTTAACACTGTTGAAGCATCTGCAAGCACCAAGAAAGACAAGGGAAAGGCTAAAGTTGGTGAAGTAGCTTTTGATGATGACAAGGTAGTCGTTGATGATGACAATGACTAGGCTCAATACTTTCAAGATCCTTAAGACAAGAAGAAGGAACCGAAGGTTGTTGAAAGATCAGCCATGGAAAAGATTGAAACTTCAGAAGTTGAGAAGTTGACCGTTGACCTAGAAAAGAAGTTTGAAAAGAAGTTGAAAAACCGAAGGAATGTCTGAGGTTGACAAGTTGTTTGAGCTAGATGAAGAGGTTTCGTACAAGTTCAAGATGCCATCTTTTGTAAAGTTTGATGGAACTAGAAATTCTCACCTCCATGTGAAGCAATATATCACTGCTATGCAGTCTGCTCGAGCTACTAAGGCTCAAACTCTAAGATACTTCATGCTCTCATTGGATCCTATTATCCAAAATTGGTTCAATACCTTAGATGATGGCACTCAAAAGAGCTGGGATTTACTATACAAGGCCTTCATCCAATAATATGGATAGAATATTGAATTGCAAGTTACTTTAATGGAAGTGGAATCCATTAGGCCGAACGAGAACTTCGTAGACTATGTGAAGAGGTGGAGGAATAAGGCCGCATTGCTCAAAAGGAGGCCCGATGAATCGGATCAAATTAGAATGATTGTGAGAGGGATGTTGCCTAGCCTTCGTGAAAAAATATCTCATACACTTATCCGAGATTTCAAGGACCTTCTGCAAGCTGGTTTGCAAATTGAAGAGTGGGAAAGGGAGACGAACCGCTTTTTGGCAAGAAGGAATAAGAAAGGAAAATACCAGTCTAGTAACCAATGCATGCAAAAGGAGGTTGATGTTAATGCCACTGGCCAAGGAGGAAGAAGGCAATTTTCAGAATTGGGAGGGCCGCTATCTTGGGTTCTAAATAAGCTTCAAAATAAGAGATTGTTGCACCTAACTTTGACACTAAAGCATTTTTCCAATTTCATCAAATGCAAGGACATGACATGGATAAATGTTTGAGGCTGAGGCATAAAATCCAGAATTTGATTGATAATGGGAAATTGCCCAAGCCCAACAAGCCAAACACCAAAGACAATCCATTGCTGAGATTCAATAGAGTACCACCACCAGTAACCTTCATGATTGGAGGAGGTTTGCATGAAAGTTTTGTCATGTCTTCTTTCCAAGATGTAGATGGAGAAGAAACCAAAGAAGAAGTGGTGTTTAGCAAAATTGAACAAGCTATGATCGGTAAAGAAGTAGCAATCTATTTTGTGAATGAATTTTGGGACTTAAGCGATAGTGATGATGATCTTGAACCCAAAAAAGAGGAAAGGACTTGGTATGAGCCTGAAGAAGATGAGGTAATAACACTAGATCTAGTAAGCCTTATGCAAGGCCACCACCCAAGGAAGTAGAAGCTAATAAAGGAATGGAAGTAGAATTTGGGAACAAAGAAGAAGAATATGATACTATTCTTAAGCAATTGAAGAGGACCCAAGCA
Organism: Garcia nutans; assembly: GCA_947685225.1. Classification (NCBI taxonomy): domain Eukaryota; kingdom Viridiplantae; phylum Streptophyta; class Magnoliopsida; order Malpighiales; family Euphorbiaceae; genus Garcia; species Garcia nutans. The sequence goes on from CANTUV010000013.1 coordinate 37,880,411, forward strand.
AGTGTTAGTATTTGGGACCTATTGGCCACTTCCAAGAAGCACCATGAAACTATGGCCAAGGCTCTGGCTAGCATACTGATTTCTACTTTCATAACACCAGATGAGCTGGTTAACTTCGTGAAAGTTGAAAGAGTCATGAAGTGTGAAGATATTTAAAAGAAGAGTGAAATTGATATGGGAATGGTATCATTCTCGGATGTGGATTTGCCGGAAGGAGGGAGAGATCACATCTGCCCTCTCTTTATCAAAGTAGAAGTTAAAGGAAAAAAGGACTCCATGTGTGATAGTTGATGATGGGTCCACCATAAATGTTTGCCCACTTAAAATCCCAAAGCTAGCTATGTCAACAAGAGATCTAAGCCTAACCAAAGTGACCATTACTGCTTATGACAATACTAAAAGGCACGCCGAAGGGACTTTTAAAGCTATTATGAAGGTTGTTCCAATTGAGTCTATGGTAGAATTTGTGGTTTCATCCTCTTGGTGGAGTCTGTAATATCCCAAACTATACCCTAAACTTTTTGGAATATTTATTGTTATATTTGAATTAAATGCTATAAGTGTATATATATTTAAGTGGGAAGATAAGAAAAGTAAGAGAAGTGTGTATATGTTGTATATATATAGAGATATATACAAGATATACAAGTCAATTAATGAGTGGTCAAAAGAAATAATTAATTTAATTAAATTAAAGTAAGTGGAAGATGTTATTTATGAATATTATATTATTATAATTGCTTGGTTGAGATTTAAAGAGAGAATTGTATGGTTAAGAGTGGTTAGCAAGTTGACTTTGTTCTTCTTTCTTCATCTTCTTCTTCTTCTTTCTTTGTTGGCCAGCTATCTCCATAGCAAGAGAGAAAGAGAGAGTTTGTTCTTCCTAACTCAAGATTGAAGGGTGTTTCAAGTGATCAAGTTGGAATTCTAAGGGTTTTTATCACTTTTGGTAAGTTTTCCACTTGATTCCTTGGTTTTCTTTTAAGTTTGTGTTTTGAGTTTGGTGTTTGATTGTTGATGGTATGTGAATATTTGATTTTGGTGTAATTGAGAGTGTTTGGTCTTATTGGTGTTGATTTTGGAATTGGTTTGAAGGAAAGGTTAAGTTTGGTGTTGGAGAGCAAGTGTTGTGCTTTGTGTATGTGATGGTTGTGATTTGTGTTTGGTGCATGTATTGAGTTGTTTTGGTGTTTTTGCAAGTTTATTATGGTTTATTGGTCTGTTTGGTTAAGTTTTTTTGGAGTGGAAGATGGTAAAAAAAAGAGGTTTGTTGGATGTGGTGTTGTTGTTGTCGAAATCAAGATTTTTGGCCTGACACGCCCATGAGCACAGACAAGTCTTTGGTCGTGTCAATGGTTCTATTTTCTGGATGGGTGACACGACCAGTGACATGCCCATGTCACTGAGCGTGTCACAGCTTCTGTGTTGTAGTAGCATTGACACGGCCAGTGACACGCCCATGTCACTAAGCGTGTCATAGCTACTGTGATGTTGGTGGATTGACACGGCCAGTGACACGCCCATGTCACTGAGCGTGTCATAGTCACTGTGTTGATGGAGGATTGACATGGCCAGTGACACGCCCATGTCACTGAGCATGTAAAAGCTTCTATGTTGTGGATTTAGGGCATGGTCAGGGACACGCCCGTGTTGTTAAGCGTGTCATGTGTAGAGTTTGCCCTAGTTGGTTCTTATCCATATTATCTCATGTGTATCTCTAAGTAAGCGTGTATCATCCCTTTTGGATTAGGTTTTGAAGAGATTGAGTTGCCCTAATCCAAGTGTTGAGGATTCTTAGAAGAGGAGGTTGATAGATTAGTGTGAGTTGCTCTTGAGGTAAGTACAAACCTTACATGGTTGCATACATTTATATGACTTTGGGACTTAACACATTTGGTTGTAAATGTGTTAAGTAATCTATTATATTGTTGATATATTTGATTAATGCATGATTTGCATAATGTGAAAGATATGATGATCATTCAAATTATATGTACAATGCAATTGGTTGTGTATACCCTAATGATGAGATGTGAAGCCATTGTTATTGGCTATAATGATGCAAATGAAATAATTGGGGCATGTTTGCCTAGATGATTATGAGGAAATGAGAATGGAATTGATAATGAAATAATGAAAGAATTATGTGCCTAATGTGTTTTTCAATTTTCATAGTTTTGTTGTTGGTGGCATGCCTAATAGTAACAATCCCTTGAAGCTGGGTTGGGCTTGATCCTTGAAGCCATGTTGGGTTGAAGTTTAGCATGCTTAACTCCCCTTGAAGCTTGGTTGGGTCTAGTCCTTAAAGCCAAGTTGGGATGTTACAAACCCTTGAAGCTAGGTTGGGTTTGGTCCTTGAAGCCAAGTTGGGTTGATGCTTAGCATGCTTCGCTCCCCTTGAAGCTTGGTTGGGCCTAATCCTTGAAGCCTAGTTGGGATGATAAATGTGATAATTGGACCAAAACATTAACTCTGAAAGTTGAATGGCATATTAGTTTCTTTTGGGCCCATGCTTGTCTTTGTTTAAATGTGAATCATGAATGGTGAAACAAATGAATAATAAAATTTAATATAAGGTTTTGAAATATGATATCCTCATGTATTGTTTATAATATTTGAATGCATGACATTGGCATTACATTAAAGCATATTGTTATCATGGTTTGTACCACTAAGCCGTTAGCTTAGCGCGATTGTGGTTCATAGCACAGGTGACAGGGTAGATCCGGTTGAACCGGAGAGTTCAACTAGACCGAGTTGAGTCTATGCTTGCGAAGTGTTGATTGTGGACTTGAAGATCAAAGATGAACTGTCAAACATGTATAAACTCTATATATTTTGTAAATATTAATTATGATGTAAATATATATGTAAATACTGCTACATTTTCCGCTGCATAATGAATAAATGTTTTACCTGTTATGTTCCATAATATATATATAAATATATATGAAATGTTTTAAGTTTTCTCATATTAATGCAGAAGAGAAAGATTGGATTGTTTAATATAAATCATGACACTCCTGTATCTGATATATGTATATTACAGATGTGGTTGTATGTAGTGTGCGTATATGGGGTACAGGGGTGTTACATCTGTTTTGGTATCAGAGCTTAGGCTTGAGATTCTCAACCTAGGTGAATTGTAAGAAAAAAAAGAAAAATCTTGATTTTAAAATATGGTTTTTGGATAAGATACATGCTTTGGCATTGGCAGTCTCTGATCTTTGATGAGGTATATTCTGCTGTGTTTACAGATATAGGTAGTGACGGCGTCCCAGTCACGTCAGTCCATAGAAGGTAGTGCTGAGAGTGTAGCTCCTGAAGAGGGTAGTGATGGAGCTAGGGATGAGAGAGCTGGAGAGGCACCTGCTCCTGTGAGAGAGAGATAAGCTACTGATGAGGTTTCGCCGATTTAGTTACGACATATGGTAGAATTGTTGAGGTAAGCTCCAGTGCAGCCACCATCGCCACCACAGTCGCAAGTGCCAGTGAGACATTATGATAAATTGAGAAAGTATGGGGCTAAGGATTTCTTTAGCACTACAGACCCTGCAATAGCTGAGCTGTGGTTGGATAGAGTTCAGAGAGTATTCATCCAATTGCAAGCCACTCCTGAAGAGAAGTTTGATTATGCTAGATCACTTCTGCAAAAAAAATGCTTATTATTGGTGGAAGACAATTCCACATGCCATGGATGATCCACCGACTTTGTCTTATGGTGATTTTCTATGGAATTTGAGCAGAAATATACTCAGAGGGAGTATAAGGATGCCAAGAAGATGGAATTCCTAAATCTGAGACAAGAGAACCGGACAGTGACAGAGTATGAGATTGAGATTATCCGGTTGAGTCATTATGCCGATGGAATTATTTCAGATGATATAGATCGGTGCAGGAGATTTGAGGAGGGATTGAGACCCTCTATTATGTGTATTGTTGCTAGTTCTCGGTACCAAGATTTTTCTCAGTTGGTTGCAGCAGCTAGAAGTGTTGAGAGAGGCATTGCAGCAGTTGCTACTGAGGAGGAGACTAGAATTAGGAGACCCCAATTTGAGGCAGGGTCTTCATCTATGAAGAGAGGCCGAGGAAGTTTTTTTTTGAGGATCAGTAGGAGCCAGAGGCAGTCGGGTAGGTTAGTTTAGTATCAGAGGCAGGGACCGAGACCTATAGTTTATGTAGCGAGTGCTCCAACTCCAGTGGTGCAGAGATCGATTCTACCTACATGTGTCCATTGTGGTAGGGCACATGGAGGTACTTGCTGGAAGACGGGTGGACCCGGAGTGTGTTTTAGATGTGGGTCACCAGCTCATTTCATCAATGATTGCCCTGAGCTACTAGAAGATAGACAGGCTGATACTGCAGCTTCTCGACCTAGTATGAGCAGAGGAGGTCGAGGGGGCAGAGGTTTCAATAGAGGTGGTCGACCCAAGATTAGTTAGAGAGGAGGCTCTACATTTGAAGGCAGTAGACCAGATGAGGCTGGGCCATCTCAGCGAGTGTATGTGATGTAGAGGCAGCCAGATGCTTCAGCAGTTATTGCGGGTACATTTTCTTTATTTGGCATTTCAGTTCTTGCTTTTATTGATCCAGGATATACTCATTCATACATAAGTGCATCTATCTTGCCTGTGTCTGAATTGCATTCTGAGTCCTTAGGATTTGATGTCTTGGTGACAAATCCTTTAGGACATAGTGTTGTGGTGAGTAAGGTGCATCGTGATAGTTTAGTTGTAGTGCAAGGTGAGGAGTATTTGGGTGATTTGATTGAGATGCCTTTTAAGGAATATGATCTGATTCTAGGCATGGATTGGTTGTCTAAGCATGGAGCTGTGGTAGACTGTCAAAAGAAGTATGTTACCCTGAGAACCAGTGATGGTAGAAGTGTGATGGTATCTAGTGAGCAGAGACATCTGGCATCCTTGTTTGTTTCAGCTATTGCAGCTAGGAAGTTGATTAGAAAAGGGTGTGATGCTTATCTTGCTCATGTTGTGGATACCAGAGTAGTGGGTTCTCAACTTGATAGTATACCCACAGTTGCGGAATTTCCAGATGTTTTTCCTAAGGAGTTGCCAGGGATACCCCCTGAGAGAGAGGTTGAGTTTGGTATCGATTTGTTGCCTGGTACCACTCCCATCTCTATTACCCCCTATTGAATGACACCTACTGAGTTGAGAGAGTTGAAGGTGCAGTTGCAGGAGTTGTTGGATAAAGGGTTTGTTCGCCCTAGTGTGTCTCCATGGGGAGCACCTGTTTTGTTTGTGAAAAAGAAGGATGGTACTTTGAGGTTGTGCATCAATTATAGACAGTTGAATAAAGTGACTATCAAGAATAAGTATCCTCTGCCTAGAATAGATGATCTCTTTGATCAATTAAAGGGAGCAGTAGTTTTCTCCAAGATTGATCTGAGATCAGGGTACCCTCAGTTGAGGGTTAGAGCTGAAGATGTTCCTAAGACAACTTTCCACACAAGGTATGGGCATTATGAGTTTTTGGTAATGCCTTTTGGGTTAATGAATGCACTAGCAGCTTTTATGGATTTGATAAACAGGATATTCAGACGATATTTAGATCAGTTTGTGGTGGTCTTTATTGATGATATTTTGGTGTATTCGCATAATAAGGAGTAGCATGACAAGCATTTGCGGATAAGACCAGAATGATTCCTACCTACACTCACATGAAACCTGTCAAGCAAAAACTTAGATGGTTAAGACCAGAATGGGCTAAATTAGTTAAAGAAGAGGCCACTAAACAAATATAAGTAAAGTTCCTTAAAGTAATAGAGTATCCAGATTGGCTAGCCAATGTAGTACCCGTGCCAAAGAAAGATGGAAGAATTAGGGTCTATGTAGACTATAGAGACTTGAACAAAGCTGCCCCTAAAGACAATTTTCCTTACCCCATATAGATGTCCTTATTGATAGTACAACCTTTAGCATGCTACACTCATTTGTAGATTAATTTTTTGGTTACAACCAAGTGTTAATGGCCCAAGAGGATAAAGCCAAAACTGCCTTCATTACTAAATGGGATATATTCTTTTATAGGGTGATGCCATTTGGGTTAAAGAATGCTGGAGCAACCTACCAAAGGATGGATACCACTTTGTTTCATGATATGATGCACAAAGAAGTCAAGGCCTACATCGATGATATGATGGTAAAGTTGGATACAAGGGAATAATACTTCCAAAACATAGAGTATTCTTCGAGAGAGCAGTGAAGTATAAGCTAAGGTTAAACTTAAAGAAGTGTGCATTTTGTTTTATTGGTTTTTGTTATAGATTTGTGTCTTGTTTATTATGATAATTATTGTTTTATTTAGGTATTTTGTTAGTTTTTATTGGTTTATTTAGTGTTTTCATTGATTTTGTTAGTTTTAGTTTATTTCAGTGTTTATATCATTTTTTATCTAGTTTTTAGTATGTGTTTATGTTTTGTTGGTTAATGTTTATTTACTTCTTATTTACAATTTGTTTGAGTTTTGTTTTAGGTTAAGAAAAGCCAAGGAACCAAGACTAAAAGGAAAAATGGACAGTAGCTGACATAGGCATAGGACACGGCCAAGTCACTGGCCGTGTCCCATATCAAGCTGAAAAGAAGCAAGACACAGTGATGGACATAGGCAAGGGACACAGCCAAGTCACTGGCCGTGTCCCTCCAAAAAGCTCCAACACGGCCAAGTCACCTCTAACATGGCCGTGTCACTCAACCAAAGAAGAAAAGAAGAAAAAAGCAAGCAGAAGTGAACACAGGCAAGGGACACGGCCCAGGCACTGGCCGTGTCCCTCCAAAATGATCCAACACGGCCAAGTCACCTCAAACATGGCCATGTCCCTCCAAAAATGCTCAAACACGGCCAAGTCACCATCAACTTGGCCGTGTCTCACCTAAATCCAAAGCAAAGAAGAGCAATTCTCACAGTAGGTGACACTTGCAAGCGACATGGCCAAGTCACTGGCCGTGTCCCTCCAAAATAGTCCAACCTGGCCGTGTCACCATCAACTTGGCCGTGTCTCTCCCTCAAATTCACCTCCAACATGGCCAAGTTCACTCTAACTTGGCCGTGTCACTTAAGGATCAATGAAGACGCGCGGAGGTTTCGTATAAATATAAAAGTTAGGGTTTTTCTTAGGACTGTTGACGATTTTGAGCTGAGATTGAGCTGTCAAAGAGATTAGGGTTTTGATAACTTTGTTTTCTTTTGATTTTGATTAAACTTTGGATCAAAACTAGCTTAGATTAGATTGTTCTAGCCATTGATGCATCCTTCTTGCAAGATTTGAACAAGAGATTCTTCAGAAGCTTCAAGGAGTTTGTAACTTGGTTTCGTTCTCGAACTTATTCTCTTTATTTTCATTGAAATTGTATTAATGGATATTATCATGTCTAATTTGATTTCTTTGAACATTAATGAGATGAGTATGTTTGATAGCATGATGAACTAATTTGATCTAGTCTAGGGTTTGTATGGATCTGCTATGATTGTATGAATTGGTTATTCTCTTAGCTAATAATTTCTTTAGCCTTGATTGAATGAAATATTGTTAATATATAATTGATTGGCCACTAATTATGTGTTTTAGGTATTAGATGATGGATTGAGAGATGAAGTCTAATGCTGGAACGATTCAATTAGGGACTTAGGTGAATTAGAGATATAACCTATTAAAAAGATTAATTCAATTATAACAAGATTAGTTGAAAGAGGTTTGAATGCGAGAGCTTATTTCCTTGACTTGATTAATTGAGTTGTTTGAGATTTAATCTTTGAAATTGAATTAGTTAAGAGGAATAACCATTCATACATATAAGTAGTAGAAAAGTGCAAACCCTAGACCTTTCTATCAAGTGAATCAAAACATCAGTTCTAATTTACTTTTATTCATTTTAAACTTTAATCAATCTTCTTCATTATTTAGCAATTTAAATTTCTTTATTTCTTTTTATTTATAATCTGATAATCAATTAGCCACTTTAGCTTCCTGGTGAGACGACCTTGGGGCGATCACCTTTGCTACAGCTACCTCATATACTTGCGAGTGACGCTTTGTGGTAGAGTTAATTCGAGCGCAACAAGTTTTTGGCGCCGCTGCCGGGGAAGCTAATTGGCGAAATTGTTTATTAGGAAAAAATATTTTAAATTATTTTTCATTGTTTATTTTTTATTTTATTTTGTCTTTTGCTTTTAATAATTTCTTTTTCTAGAAATTTTGTTTATGCAAGGCAGGAGATCACTCGAAGGAGAGCTACATCCATTCATTCCAGAAATTCAGAGAGTGAAAAGGAGCAGAGAAGAGTTTGAGCTCTATACCGGATTTGATACAGAGGAGGACACTTCTGAATTTGAGTCAGATTCTGCACAATCAGTTAAAATGGCTGAAGAAAGGCAAAGAACGATGAGAGACTTTGCTAGACCTGTCATTGGAACTTCCACCTCTTGTATAAGACTGACAGATGCAGCAAGAAATTATGAGTTGAAGAACATTCACTACAACATGCTGCCATCATTTTATGGAGTTCCAAATGAAGATCCTTTGAACTTTATTCGGGATTTCTACTCCACCCTCAACACTCTTCCATTGGGAGGATTAACAGAGGATCAGTTGAGAATGAGATGTTTCCCTTATACTTTGAAGGATAGGGCAAAGAGCTGGCTTATGATGTAGCCAGAAAACTCACTGACAACTTGGGAACAAGTGTATAATAAATTCATGGGCAAGTTTTATTCACATCAAAAGACAGCTGAATTGAGAGGGAAGATTGCTACATTCTCTCAATTTGAAGGAGAGCCATTTCATGAAGCTTGGGACAAATTTAAGATGCTATTGATCCAGTGTCCACGCCATCATTACCCGCTTCAACTTCTTAATCAGTTCTTCTATGATGGTTTAACCCAGCAATTTCAGAACACTGTTGATAATGCAGCTGGGGGAGCAATGGGAGAAAAGACAGCAGCTGAAGCCTATGATATCTTTGAGATGTTGGGAGCTAATTCTCAACAGAAAAGTGTAAGAGGAAGAAGTAAAGGAGTGAATCAACTGGAAGCCAATAGTGAAATGGTCAATCAGATAGCTGAGTTGACAAAGCAAGTGCAGATGCTGAATATGAAGAACAATATTTCTTCATCTACTCAAGAAGTGTGTGGAATCTGTGGGACTCTCGGTGTAATATCCTCATGTATGCCTTAGAAGTTTTGATTATGTTGTTGTTGTAAGTTGAATTGAATGTATATGTTATGTGAAGAGAAAAGAAATGGGAAGAGAAGGTTTATGTATATGTGTTTTGGGAAAGAAAAGAGGGTTTAGAGAGAGGTGTATATGTTGATTATATGGTAATATATATAACATATAAGTTGGTCAAAAGGGAGAGTCAAGGGGGAAGAGATATTTATTTTGTTGAGTGTGAAATTACATAAATGGGCACATAAGAGACAAGAGGCTAGTTAAATGGTTAAGGGTGTTTTAGTAATTTTCCTTGTAGGATTGCATGGTGGAGATTAAAAGAAGGAAAGAAAGGTTGACTTGTTCATTTTCTTGTCTTTTCTCATGTGTGTGTGGCCGGCTATCCAAAGGGAGGAAGAGAGCAAAGTGTTGTTTTGATTTCTAAACTCAAATTGAAAGGAGATTCAAGGAATTAAGTGGAAGATTTGTGAAATTCAACAATTTTGGTAAGCTCTTTTTTCTTGATTTCCTTTATTCTTTTGAAGTGGAGTTTGAAATAAATTTTGGTTTGTTGAGATAATGATTAAATGTGTTTGTGATGTGTTTTCAAATGTTATTTTTGATTTTAAGTGAAGAGGGTTAAGAGGTGTTGTTGTTGGAAGTGTTGGAGTTGAAATTGTTTTAGGATTTTGAAGTGTTACATGATGTTTTCCTTGTGTTTGCTTCATTATTTTCAAAGATCTTCTTGTGGTTGGTGTTTGTTGGAATTTTAGGCTTGGAAATGGGAAGTTGGCCGAAGGCAGTAGCCTTTTTGATGCCACGCCCGTGGCCTTGATTGGCCATGGCTGTGGCCATTGGTAGGCTTTTGGTGCCATGGCCGTGGAGGATGGAAGCTTGGGTGGCAGAACTGTTTTGTACCCCAAGCCCGTGGGGGTTATGGTGGCCACGACCGTGGCCTATAATGAATGATGTTGAAGTGTAATTTTGTGATTTAAGGTTTAAGATGAAGTTATTAAGTGATTAAATGGTATTGGAATTGATGGATTGTGTTATGTTTGGATTAGGGTTTGAAAGAAGGTAATTTGCCCTAAGTTTGGGAAGTGAAGATCTTGGATAAAGGAAAGTGTTAAGAGTGGTGTGATTTGCTTTTGAGGTAAGTACAAACTTACATAGATGTAATCTTTTATATGATTTTGAGACTTAACACCCTTGGTATAAATGTGTTAAGTAGATTATTATATTGTTAATTCAATGTTACTAATATTGTCATTTGTATAGTGTGAAAGCTATAATGATCATCCAAAAGAAAGGTATGTGCAATGCAATTTGTTAGGATAAATGTTTTAATAATGAATGGTGTTAGTGTGTCTTGAGAAATGATGAAATGTGATGTTATCATGATTGATAATGATGATCAAAATGAAATAAATGGACATATGGATTATATGACAATGAATTTAAGATACATGTACAAAGAAATGGATTATGTATGCTTGAATGATATGATTAAAGCATGCCTATATGGTATGATTGATTAATAACATGTTTGTTTAGTAATGTAATTGATGTTGCATATATCAATGATGAAACATGAAATGTGATTTGAGATATAATGTGATATGAAGCCATTGTTCTTGGCAATGATAACTCAAATGTGATATGAAGCCATTGTGATTGGCTATGATAATTCAATTGAGATATGTAAGGCATGTTTGCCTAAATGATGATGAGAATTGAAAATGATATTGATGATGAAATAAACAATGAATTGTGTATCTAATGTGTTATTCATTTTCAGAGTTTTGTTGTTGGTGGCATGCCTAATGGTAACAATCTCTTGAAGTTAGGTTGGGCTTGATCCTTGAAGCCAAGTTGGGTTGAAGTTTAACATGTTTTACTCCCCTTGAAGCTTGGTTGGGTCTAGTCCTTGAAGCCTAATTGAGATGTTACAACCCTTGAAGCTAGGTTGGATTAGTTCTTGAAGCCAAGTTGGGTTGATACTTAGCATGCTTTGTTCCCCTTGAAGCTTGGTTGAACTTAATCCTTGAAGCCTAGTTGGGATATTTATGAATGTGATAATTAAACCAAAGCATTAACTCTGAAAGTCGAATAGCATATTAGTGTCTTTTGGGCTCGAGTCTGTCATTTGTTGTAAATATGATATATATATACAAATGTTGGAATACATGAGTAATGAGATATATAAATTGTGGATATTAGTGAAGGATGATGGTTGGTGATAATAATTGCCTTTGTGAGAAATGAGATGTATGATTAATGAATTGTGAACAAACTAATGTTATGAAGTATGATATGTGATGTGTGTATTGATTATGGGTATTAATGATGAATTGTGTTTGGTGATAAGGATTGTCTTCCTTGGAAAATGTGACTTTTGATTAGTATGATATATAATGTATGTATATTGATATATTGATTGTGGATATTATTAATGAATTGTGGATGGTGATAATGATTGTCTTCATTGGAAAGGTGATTCATGATTGGTATGATGTATAATGTGTGTATTGATAAATTGATTGTGAGTATTAGTGACAGGTTGGAATTGGTAATAATGGTATGTATATATATTTACATAATCTATGAAATCAGTCGAGATATATGAAAAGTGCAATTTAAAAAGAGAAAAACATGATAAGAATTAATGGTATATGGAATGAATATAGAATTACTATATGTTAGAATTTCTATAAGGTATGTTTATATTTTATATTGTACTACTAAGCTCTCGGGCTTAGCGCGGTTGTGTAATCACGCAGGTGGATATGCGGTTGATTTGGAAGTCCAGCTGTTATGCCACAAGAAGAGTAAGAATTTGTCGAGACCAACTAGAGGGTAATGCATACATGTATAACTTTTAATTATGATGTATTTCTGATGAGAGAGTATTTATATGTATAAATGGAGTTTTGATAAAGATAATGATTTTGTGAATGTTATTTAAATTAACGTATTATGGTTTGAACTCTGTTACAGGTTTTTAAAAAGATAACGAAAAGTGACATCCTTATACTTTATATACTTACTGTCTGTATACTAAGTATATGTATAGTACTTATATAGGGTATCGGGGTGTTACACTCGGGTATGGAGCGAATATATGTCCCTCTGCATATGAGTCTTTTGGTAATGCTGAGCAAGTCAATGCCATGGGGGGATTCCAACCAAGGGCCCGTAATGATGTTTATTCGAATACTTATAATCCTGGTTGGAGGAATCACCCAAATTTTTCTTGGGCAACAAATAATTCTCAGCAGCCTTTTCATTTGCTCCAGAGACAGAACCAAGAGCAGGGCCAATCCTCAAATCAAGGGCAGTCTAAGATAGAAAGTTTGGAGGAAAGTTTACAGGCTTTTATCCAGGTCAGTGCTAAGAATCATGAGATAACAAACAAGAGGCTGAATTCCTTAGAAGCATCTTTTAAGAAAGTGGAGTCACAAGTTGGACAACTTGCACAACAGATGAAGATTCAACAAAAGGGGAAATTCCCAAGTCAACCTGAGCAGGCACAATCAGTGACTGTTCTTAGAAGTGGTAAGGAAATTTATAATAATGTTGAAAATGATTATGTGAATGCAGGTAACAAAAAGAACAAAGGTGCTGGAGAAAGATCAGTGGAGAAGTCGCCTACAGCAGATCTACATAAGGCAAGCATTCCATACCGGCCACTTATACCATTCCCCAGCAGGTTGAAGGATGATAAACCAGATAAGCAATTTTCTAACATCTTCAACATGCTATCTAAGGTAAGTATTAACTTACCCTTACTTGAGGCAATAAAGAACATGCCAGCTTATGCCAAGTTCTTCAAAGAGCTGATCGCCAAGAAAAAGAGGTATGAGACGAATGAAAAGGTGATAGTTTCAGAGGTAGCTAGTGTTGTTCTGCAGCATAAACTACCTCCCAAACTAAAGGATCCTGGAATCTTTATAATTCAAATTTCTGTGGGAAATGGAAAGGGGACTGAAGGCATGTGTGATCTAGGAGCTAGTGTGAATTTAATGCCTTATTTTGTGTACCGTGAGTTAGAATTAGGGGAACTTAAACCAACAAAAATGGTGTTGCAATTAGCTGATAGATCTCTTAGATTCCCGAAAGGGGTTATAGAAGATGTGTTAGTTAAAGTTGGTGGTTTGATAGTACCTGTGGAATTCATTGTTCTTGACATGGAAGTAGGTAATTCTTCACCATCAGCACACACTATTTTGCTGGGTAATCCTTTCATGGCTACTACCAACACCTTAATAGATGTTAAAAATGGTAAACTATCAATGATTGTCTTGGGTCAAACTGTTGATTTTTCTATTTTTAACACTTCTCTTATTCCTACAACTGCTTTATATGAGGAATGTTCTTTAATTAATAGTGTTGAAGCAGTTGTTTCAGATGTTGTGTTACAGACAGACTCCCTAGATAAATTGAAGCTGACACTGACCTTAGAAGAGGGGGCTAAACTAGTGAGGGAGACCCAAAGGTGCCTTAACCCAAAGGCATATGAGAGCTCAAGGATTTACAAGGATCACACAAAAGCACTTCATGACAGATTTATTGTGCGAAAGACATTGAGTCCAGGTATGAAAGTTTTACTTTTTAATTATCGACTCCGTTTGTTTCCAGGTAAATTCAAGTCTCGATGGAGTGGTCCTTTCGAGATAATTAAGGTATGTCCTTTTGGTGCTATTGAATTGCTTAACTCTCGAACCAATAAGATTTTTAGAGCAAATAGACATAGAGTTAAACTATACAATGAAGGATTTCAGGAAGTGAGGATCATTGACAGCACTTTGATCCATGATCCATAAGCCTTGCATGATGTCCAGCTTTATGACATTAAAGAAGCGCTAATTGGGAGGCAACTCATCGGTTTGCATTTCTTTTTCATAGTTATAATTTTATATTTTGCAATTTTGATTTTATTTTTAGTTAAAATAAATAGAAACCCTAAGCTCTATTGCATCTTGTTGTTGAACATTTGTGTTTGTGATAAAAGATAGAGTTTTGCCTCACCAGGGGATGATGGAAGACAGGTTGTACTTAATTCTTTTTCTTTATCATTCTTGTTTTCCATTGAGGACAATGTAAATTCTAAAGTGTGGGGTAATCTTTTAGCTTTTCTTTAATTTTTGTTTTGGTTGTCTTGATGTGTTTATTGTGTTTGTTGTGCATGACATAATTGTTGAAATCTTATTGATCTTTTCTGTGATTTTAGCATTATAGTTGAGACTTTAGTATTAGCATAGAGATTAGCATTTGAATTCATTCATGATCAATTTTCGTATTCTGCAATTCATGACATATATATCTTTGAGAACCCACCTGTGTGAGTTTTGAGCCTCATAATTTGATATTATTATCAGTTGATTTTCTTTTCTTAAGTGTGCACCTTCATGATTTTGCATCTCTAGAGTTTGCTTTTGCATACTAATTGAACTCATATTATGATTTAATCTCAAGTTTTAAAATGATGAAGGCAAATTAGGTTAGCCCTTTAGCTTAAAAAGACCTCCCTTAATATTAAATTCCTTAGTGAGCCAAGTTGAGCCTTTGACCTTTTCTTGTTTGATCAACACAATTCACAGCTCAACTTTCTCTTATTATCATCATACCATCATTAAGGAATGGAGTTCTTATTATATGACAATAGGGTGGTTTATTTCAAAGTGTGGGGTAAGCAATAAAAAATAAAAAAATTTTGGTATTGCTATTTGGGGTTGAAATGTATACTTTGTATATTGTATTTGATTAAGAGTTGATTATTCTTTTCCTCTACATTTTAAGCTAGATATTCTATGCAATGTTATATTTTGTATATATATGTATTAAAAAAAATTATATGATATAAAAAAAAAAGAGAGAAAATAAAAAAAAAGTATATATATGTATACAAAATTCTTATATGTTCTAGCATTGGTTATCAAAAGAGGAATGTCGACTCATGTATTTTTCTTGAAGTATGCAAGTATGTGAAGTATTAATGGATTGTGAGTATGCCATTTGAGGGAGTTATGAATTTCTTAGCAAGAGTATTGTCTAATTTAGATACTCCATTTCTTGATGCTCCAGCTTAAATGTCTTTTCTCACACCTTTACCTTAGCCCCATTACATCCAAATGGAAGACCTTCAGATTATTTCTTGAGAAAATCAGTGAGGGAGATTGGATAATTAAGCAAGTTTATGGTAGTATGCAGTCATGAGTGGTTTGAGTGATTAACCTTTGAAATCGAGTGAAACACTTAGATGAGAGATAAGATTTGTATGTCTGGATTAATGAATGAGTTAAGAAAATCCTAGATTGAAGTAAAATGCAAATATTTATGGCTGAGTCTTAAAGGATTTCATCTATATACTGGAATTATAGTTAAGGTTGTTTTAATTTTTAATTTATGCCATGTGAATTTGCTTGAGGACAAGCAAAGTTTTAAGTGTGGGGTAGTTGTTTTATTGGTTTTTGTTATAGATTTGTGTCTTGTTTATTATGATAATTATTGTTTTATTTAGGTATTTTGTTAGTTTTTATCGGTTTATTTAGTGTTTTCATTAATTTTGTTAGTTTTAGTTTATTTCAGTGTTTATATCGTTTTTGATCTAGTTTTTAGTATGTGTTTATGTTTTGTTGGTTAATGTTTATTTACTTCTTATTTACAATTTGTTTGAGTTTTGTTTTAGGCTAAGAAAAGCCAAGGAACCAAGACTAAAAGGAAAAATGGACAGTAGCTGACACAGGCAGAGAACACGGCCAAGTCACTGGCCGTGTCCCATATCAAGCTGAAAAGAAGCAAGACACAGTGATGGACACAGGCAAGGGACACGGCCAAGTCACTGGCCGTGTCCCTCCAAAAAGCTCCAACACGGCCAAGTCACCTCTAACATGGCCATGTCACTCAACCAAAGAAGAAAAGAAGAAAAAAGCAAGCAGAAGTGAACACAGGCAAGGGACACGGCCCAGTCACTGGCCGTGTCCCTCCAAAATGATCCAACACGGCCAAGTCACCTCAAACATGGCCATGTCCCTCCAAAAATGCTCAAACATGGCCAAGTCACCATCAACTTGGCCGTGTCTCACCTAAATCCAAAGCAAAGAAGAGCAATTCTCACAGTAGGTGACACTTGCAAGCGACATGGCCAAGTCACTGGCCATGTCCCTCCAAAATGGTCCAACTTGGCCGTGTCACCATCAACTTGTCCGTGTCTCTCCCTCAAATTCACCTCCAACATGGCCAAGTTCACTCTAACTTGGCCGGTCACTCAAGGATCAATGAAGACGCGCGGAGGTTTCGTATAAATATAAAAGTTAGGGTTTTTCTTAGGACTGTTGACGATTTTGAGCTGAGATTGAGCCGTCAAAGAGATTAGGGTTTTGATAACTTTGTTTTCTTTTGATTTTGATTAAACTTTGGATCAAAACTAGCTTAGATTAGATTGTTCTAGCCATTGATGCATCCTTCTTGCAAGATTTGAACAAGAGATTCTTCAGAAGCTTCAAGGAGTTTGTAACTTGGTTTCGTTCTCAAACTTATTCTCTTTATTTTCATTGAAATTGTATTAATGGATATTATCATGTCTAATTTGATTTTTTTTGAACATTAATGAGATGAGTATGTTTGATAGCATGATGAACTAATTTGATCTAGTCTAGGGTTTGTATGGATCTGCTATGATTGTATGAATTGGTTATTCTCTTAGCTAATAATTTCTTTAGCCTTAATTGAATGAAATATTGTTAATATATAATTGATTGGCCACCAATTATGTGTTTTAGGTATTAGATGATGGATTGAGAGATGAAGTCTAATGCTGGAACGATTCAATTAGAGACTTAGGTGAATTAGAGATATAACCTATTAAAAAGATTAATTCAATTATAACAAGATTAGTTGAAAGAGGTTTGAATGCGACAGCTTATTTCCTTGACTTGATTAATTGAGTTGTTTGAGATTTAATCTTTGAAATTGAATTAGTTAAGAGGAATAACCTTTCATACATATAAGTAGTAGAGAAGTGCAAACCCTAGACCTTTCTATCAAGTGAATCAAAACATCAGTTCTAGTTTACTTTTATTCGTTTTAAACTTTAATCAATCTTCTTCATTATTTAGCAATTTAAATTTCTTTATTTCTTTTTATTTATAATCTGATAATCAATTAGCCACTTTAGCTTCCTTGTGAGACGACCTTGGGGCGACCACCTTCGCTACAGCTACCTCGTATACTTGCGAGTGACTCTTTGTGGTAGAGTTAATTTGAGCGCAACATATTTGGGGTTACTTCAGGCAAGTTGTTGGGACATGTGATTGGTCCAAATGAGATTGATATTGACCCTGACAAGGTTAAGGAAATTAGAGATATGCTAGCCACAAAGACGAAGAGAGAAGTTTAGGGATTTATTGGCAGGTTACAGTACATTAGCAGGTTCATGGAAAAACTCACCACAATCTGCGAGCCTATCTTCAAATTGCTTAAAAAGAATCAGCCAGTCGAGTGGAATGAAGAATGTCAAAAGGTCTTTGATCGTATAACGGAGTATCTACTAAATCCACCTATTTTGAAACCATCCAAACCCAGTAAACATTTATTATTATACTTAGCAGTAGAGTAAGAGTCGATAAGAGCTATGCTATCCCAAGCAAATGAGTTAGGGGTTGAGCATGCAGTCTACTATCTGAGTAGAAAGGTCCTACCTTACGAGATTAAGTATAGTATCATTGAAAAGACTTGTATAGCTATGGTTTGGTCTTCTAAGAAGTTGCGACATTACTTTCAACGTTATAGTGTGCAAGCAATTTTTAGGTTGGATCCAGTGAAGTACTTAAGGGAGACACCCTTTTTGATATGGAAATATTGTCGATGGTAGATAATTTTGAAAGAATTTGAGATTGAGTATGTAACCAGGAAAATAATCAAAGGTAGAGTGGTGGCAGAATTCCTGGCTCAACAACCATTGTCGGATAATGGAGAGGTAGTCTTGGAATTTCCTGATGAACATTTAGAGGCCATAGAAGTACAAGGATGGAAGATGTATTTTGATGGAGCAGTAAATAGGAAAGGAGTAGGTTTGGGAGTTATATTAGAATCACCAGAAGGGGAGCTTATCCCTTTAGCTAAGAAGTTGGAATTCAAGACAACCAATAATATGGTGGAGTATAAAGCATGTATTTTTGGTTTGGAAACCTTGATTATTATGAAGATAGATAAAGTGCAAGTCTTTGGGGATTCATTACTAGTAGTATCCCAAGTGAATGGAGAGTGGGAGTTAAAAGAAGAGAAGCTAAATCCATACCACCATTACTTGACCATTATGTAGAAGAACTTTAAGGAGTGCAGGTTTATACACCTACCAAGAGAAGAAAACCAGATGGCCGATGCCCTAGCCACATTGGCTTCAATATGGGAGAACCTTGCAAATTTATTTCTTAAGCCTCTGGTTTTGAATAATTCATCAACTCCTTTCTATGAATATGAGACAATCATGGAAACTAATATGGACCATGATGCATGGTATGACACCAGAAGATGAATTTTGGAGAATAAGGAATACCCGTTGGGGACAACAAGGGAAGAGAGAAGAGCCATAAGGTGATGGTCCGTACAATACATCACCTTTCATGGAGAGATGTATCGAAGATGGCTTGATGGGATACACTTGAGATGTTTAAGAAAGCCTGAAGCTGAGCATATCATGTTAGAAATACATGGGGGAAGTTGTGATCCACACATGAGTGGTTTAGCCTTAGTTAAGAAGATAATTCGACAAGGTTACTACTGGTTAACCATGGAGAGAGATTGCATTGAGTTTGTGAAGAAATGCCAGCAATGTTAGATGCATGGTAATTTAAATCACATGCCTCCTGAAGAATTACATTCTATGTCTTCACCCTAGCCCTTTGCATTATAGGAGAGATACATCCAACGGCTTCAAATGGTCACCGCTTTATCATAGTAGCAATGGATTATTTTCAAAATGGATTGAAGTTGAATCTTTCAACAAGCTAGGGGTAAGAAAAATGGCTAGATTTATTGAAAAGAATCTCATCTGTAGATACGAGGTCCTGCACTGTGTGATATCGGACAATGGGGTACAGTTTCAAGGAGCAGTTAAGGACTTATTCTCGAAGTACCAAAATCATCATCATCGATCCTCCCCTTATAGACTGAAGGCTAATGGTGCAGTAGAAGCGACAAATAAGACAATTAAGTAGATTCTATCCAAGATGACCAAGACATACAAGGATTGGTCAAAAATGTTTCCTTTTGCTTTATAGGGATACAAAACAAGTGTATGAATGCCAACTGGAATGACACCATTTTCCTTGATTTATGGGATGGAAACAGTGTTACCAATTGAGATAGAGATCAAGTCATTAAGAGTGGCCTTGGAAGCCAAACTGCCTAAGATGGAGTGGGTAGTGAGTAGATACACACAGTTAGCCTTATAGAAGAGAGGAGGTTGAAAGCACTGTATCATCATTAGCTGTATCAAAGGAAGATAGCTCGAGCCTACAATAGAAGGGTTAAGGTCAGAAAGTTCAGAATCAATGACTTAGTCTTGAAGTAGTGTAAGCCTAATGTCTCTGACCCAAGAGAAAAATTTTGGCCTAGTTGGGAAGGACCATATATTGTGAAACAAGTCATGAGCAAGGGTGCAGTAAAAATATCAGACATGAATGGGAACGAGTTTAGCAAGCTGGTGAACATGGATAGGTTGAAGAGGTTTTATATGTAAAAAAAAGAGCTTGCTAGGTTGAAAACCCAAAAAGGGTGGCCTAGGCAAAAGTTAGAGCAGTCCGCTAGTTTTGAAAACCCGAAAGGGTGGACTAGGCAACAATTAGGGCTAAACAAGAGAAAATTGTCAATTAGAAAACTCGAAAGGGCTGGTTGGCGACAGGAGTGATCTTGTGTATGCTGGCTTTATATTTGGGTGTTCCCCAATTTAATAAAATAGAGTTAATATTAAAATTGTTCTATGTGCACTGTTTCAAGTATTTAACCAAATATGGTAAAATAAATAACATAATAGCAAAATGTGATAACAAATTATAAAAGGAAAAGAAACATCTTTTATTATGTTCATTAGTTTTCATCCTAACATTGTTCTTTCTAAAGAATTAACAAAATGTAAAATCTATGGCAGTCTATAAGTGTGACGTGAAGGTTAGCTTTACTCTAACCTATCTAAGAAGGCTTCAGCCAGACGAGGCATGTCCAAGTCAGGATTAAACTCAGAACCTCGAGGCTCGGCTCCATACTAATGATCAAGCTAATGAGGATCATAAGAAGTACCTCGATGAAGAATAGCAAGAGGAACATACATTAAATGTGTCTGAATGGTGATACGAGAAATCTTCCACTAAGGTATTAACCAATGGATGTCGACTGCAGTGCATGTGTGGATCCAGTCAGTCCATTCAGTATATGAAGAAGCAGGATAGGATAGTTTCCTAGCATAGTGATGTCGTAATATATATCTGGTGAAATCCATGGATGGAATGTCAAGCAAGCAAATGTGCTCTTGAAGCCAAATATGGAAAGCCCAATAAAACAAATTTAGAAAAAAAGGAAAATGATGATGCCCGTTAGGTTGAAAACCCACAAGGGAGGCCTAAGCAAAATTTAGGGTGGTTTGATAGCTCCAAAAACCCACAAGGGCGGTCTAGCCAAAAATTAGAACCAATAATAAAATAATAAGAAAAAAGGGTTCGCTAAGTTGAAAACCCACAAGGGCAACTTAGGCAAAAGTTAGGACAACTTGCTAGTTTCGAAAACCTGCAAGGGTGAACTAGGCAAAAATTAGAGCAATAAAAATAAAAAGAAAAAGGCCTAAATTGAAAACTCGAAAGAGCAGTTTAGGTAATTACCTGTAACAACAAGGGACTTTCGGCCAATCTCCTCAAAGATTCTAATTTGAATTGATTCAATCCAACTAGGGTCTCGACCAAGAACACATGTATCGGCAATTAGCGTCCTTCCACTTAGTCCACGATATCCAATATTCGTGGATCAATGTCCCCATAGGGAGAAACAAGCAAGAATTGTCCAAGCAATAATAGACAAAGCATGTGTCCCCATGCCATGGTGGGAGCCAAATGAGAAATACAAAAGTCAATCAAGCGATGAAGCAAAATTTTCTCACCTGTAGTCAATTGCAAAACTTCGGGCTTCGAAATTTGAAACAACATTTGCATCTTTTATTGAGTTTTGGAAATAAATATGGGCAACACTATTAGTTGATTGCTTGGATATCCAAGGATGGCCTCAAATTCTTCAATCATGGGACATATCTCAAAGTCATTTACCTTGAATGCACATCCCAAAAGGAAACTATGGCATGAAGAAATGAATAGTCTAATTTAACATTTTGAAAGCACTTCAAAGTATTGATTTGAGACCATGATATTTGCTCCCAATGAATAGTTTCATATTTTTAAATAAACCTTTAATTTTCTTCAAATTGAGTTCTGTCATTGTTGAAATTAAAGAAAAAAATTAAAATTATTAAAAGGGATTTTTGGATATTGAAACAAAATTTTATGGAGAATTTCTTGGTTTTCTTTGGGATTATAGCTTTGAAAGTAGCTTTATATATGGGATTACTTTGTCCATCGAGGTTGAAAAGGAAAGAGCAATAATTCGGGCCGAGACGCGCAAGGAAAGGAAATTTAAAAGATTTTGAGTTGCCGCATTACGTTTGGATTTGCAAATCAGGGGTGCTTTAGGATTTTGAATTGTGAGAGGAACTTCTGTGTATACTGTAATAATAATAATGATAATACAAAATGATTAAGAAAAGGAGAAGAAAAGTCAAAAGTTACAGTAAAAGTAAAAATTATTGTTGTTATTATTATTATTATCATCGTTGTCATTATTATTGTTATTATTATTAATAATAATACAATATTTTCTCAATTAATACAATGATCACTAAGAAGGAGGAGGTGGTCCATAATCAAACAAAGCTTTGAGAAAGTCATCGCCTGTTGGAGGAGGAGGCATATCATCTATCCTAAGTCCACCTGAGAGGAAGCAATTGCAATGATAGAATGACACATATTTACCTGAGAGGTTCCAGCATTAGAATAAGAGAGAGATTCTCTCTCCTCCTCTTCATCACTGATTTCCTCATCATTTCCTTCTTCCTCCTTGGGAAATCCCCGAATTCCAATAGGAGACACATCAAAGTTCAAGAGCTCTGTTCAAATGAATTGTGTGTATGACACACCCGGCACACAAAGATAATCTTTAACATCATAGCCATTCTGAGCTAACCGCCATGAATTCTCCACCATTGATGTAATATTCAAAGTATACATTGGACAGTTCATCGGGACCCTCTGCTACTCATGACCAAGGAACCAATCATACATCCTTTCCTCAAGAAACTAGCAACTAGACACAGGACCAACAATGATTCGGTGGGAGTGCTGGTAAGGCAGTGCAACATTCATAAAAGAAGTCAATTCGCTCGCTCTTCAACTTTCAACCTGCAGGATGACAAAAGGTAAGTAAACTTTTTACATAAGGTATAAAGCATACTAATACTATTTTACCTGGTCCCCGGTTAGGCAACTCAAGTGATAATGCTGGGTGTGCACACGATGAGAGCCGAGAACTTTTGTACGATCAGACAACCAAAAACCTAACCTTGGATATCCGACTATCTCTTGAGAAATTTCAGGCACCCTCATGAGATTATGCTCATAAGCCAATACCTGTAATAACAATGGAAATCAAATTCATGCAACTATATGAGTTGAATTAACAATGGCAGGAGATAGTACCTTGACAATCACCATGAAGCCAATGAAAGACTTCTTATTCCTGCAAATCTTGTCTAGGCGATGATAGAGACAAGCAAGGCCAGCTTCACCCGAGGCATAAAGTTGTACCATATTCATTTCAACAAGGGTCCTCGACACAGAAAAATGGATGGGAAATTCAGTGCTGCATAAAATGGTCGACCCAAGCAAATACAACCAAAATCGCAGAGCATATTGTTTGGTTGTTTCTCTGCAAACCCGTCCATCATAGCTCATCCAATAACTCTTAATCAGCTCAATTTTTATCTTGAAGGGCTCTTTTAGTGACGGTTCCATACCGATTAACTATTGAATTTCTTCGTGTGTCAGGATATAGTTGGTAAGAGGAACCGGAAGGCCATAGTACTGGATGCCAGTTATGGCTGAAACATTGACTGGGCCAATAGTCATTTCTCCTATAGGTAGGTGAAAAGTATGGGCCGTGTCCATTCATTACTCCAATAATGCTTGAACTATACTACGATCTATTGGACATTCCTCGGATGGTAATTGCAAAATAAAGCTTTCAAAGCTGCACTCTCAAATGATCCATTTTACCCAAGAAGGTGCTACATCATACCATTGCCGGGCTGTATAGACACTCCCTCTGCCCTAAAAAATGCAACGATCATGCTAACACCAAACAAGGTAAGACAATATGAGGTAAGTATATCATCTCACAACTACTATTGTTTCAAAGTTTGAAATTATTCATTGCTATATTTATTTATTTTTATTTTTTATTTTTAGCACTAGAATATTTTGCACTGTTCATTCTCTAATATACTAAATAATAACTAAAAAATATATAATAAATAATAAAATAATAATAATAAATAATAAAAAAATAAAATGATAAATATTTGTGCTGCTAAAGTTGCAGTGTTACCTCAGTCTTTAGACTAGAACTACGATGAAGTTGCATTCCAGCTAGTGGATTGATAGTTTCCCATTCTTGTTGTCGAATAAATTCTAGCAACTCAATATTAGATCGAGGTCCAAATATTGAAGCATGCCTTCCTTCCATTTGATGGCTAAACTCTCTATTCTCTCTTCTCAAACTTAAGCTATCTATGTTTATAATGTAAATAATAAAATTGAATGAGAAATGTTAGTAAGCTGAGCCTTTATATAGGCAAATGGCAGCGGAAAAGATAAAAAGGAAAAGGAAAACAGTAATGTTCGTGAAAAAATATATAAAAAGTGTATTTACTACTAGTAAATAATGATCAAATAGTGATGAACAATGTTTAAATAGTAAAATCAAATCATTCTATTCAATTATTTAGCTATTTGCGTGTCTAAAAATATTTTTTGTACTTTTAAAAATATTTTTCCATGCAGGGGGCAAGATATAGGTATGGTAAAAAAATAGCTACATTTTTTGCAGTTTTATAGATTTTTCATTAATACCCTACTAACTACAATTATCTTTTGTAGCCACCGGGTCCAGAACCGAATCATTTTTTAGTCCAGAACTCACCAACGGGTCAAGAACCCAAATCACTTTTGAGTCCAGAACTCACCAATGGGTCCAAATCCCAAATCATTTTCAGTCCAGAACTCATCCCAAGTCCAGAACTCAAATCATATTTTTAGTTCAGAACTCATCTCAGGTCTATAACCCAAATCATTTTCGAGTCTAGAACTTATTCCATGTCCACAACCCAAGTCATTTTTTAGTCCAAAACTCATCTCAGGTCAAGAATCCAAATCATTTTTTAGTCTAAAACTCATCCCAGGTCTAATACCCTAATATTTTCTAGTCTAAAACTCATCCCAGGTCTAGAACCCAAATCATTTTCGAGTCCAAAACTCATCTTAGGTCCAGAACCCAAATCATTTTTTAGTCCAGAATCCAAATAATTTTTTAGTCCAGAACTTACTACCAGGTCCAGAACCTAAATCAATTTTGAGTCCAGAACTCATGACCAGGTCAGAACTCGAATTTTTTCTGAGTCCAAATCAAATTTAATCTCGGGTCAAATACCCAAACCATTTCCAATCTCGAGTTGAGAATCCATCCTCATTCAAAATTTGCACAAAGTCATGTTGCTTTTTACTCTCTTCTACTGAAAGTCTCAAATCGTCTAAGCAGGGGGCAAACTGTAAACCCTTAATTTTTTACCAAGTCCAGTCTAATATTTTAAAATAAGTCTGAAATAATTTTTGTGGTATTTTTTATTTATTTTAGCATTTATTATTTATTTTAATATTTTTTATATATTTTATTTATTTTAAAATATATATGTATAATAAAAAATTAAAAAATCAGATGGACCAATCGGTGAGCAGAACGTGGCACGCGGCAAGCCAATTCACCGCAGGTCGAAAGGGCATGTGGCAAATTTGTTTGGGCCAATTCACCGCAGGCGTAACCTGCGGCAAATTGGCCTACCTTGGCCTACAGTGAATTGAGCAGTGCCTCGCCCAAGCTCGCAGGTGCTCGCTCGTTGCTCGCGTCCCAGCAGCCCAGCCTTGTTGCTTGCCCATTGTTCGCGTCCTAACAGCCCGTGCCAGCGTGTTGGCCGATTTTTGCCAAAATTCTATTTTTATTCAGAAACTTCAATTAATTTCTGAAATAGTTTTAATTTCCTTAACATATTAGGTTTTGTTTTAAATTTC
Organism: Garcia nutans; assembly: GCA_947685225.1. Taxonomy (NCBI): domain Eukaryota; kingdom Viridiplantae; phylum Streptophyta; class Magnoliopsida; order Malpighiales; family Euphorbiaceae; genus Garcia; species Garcia nutans. The sequence goes on from CANTUV010000013.1 coordinate 37,906,013, forward strand.
TATAAATAGTAGTTTTAAACACAAAAACAAGGACGACAAAAAAAAATTACTCAAGAATTATTATCGGACTCTTGATCTTTGAAGCAACCCGAAGAAACCAAAAATAAAAAGAATGCTCCAATTCACAAGGCAACAAGGATGTGTTGTTTTGATCAAGTTTTCCCAGAATTCCAACGGTGCAATTATGATGGAGCCAACAAACGACAATATTTTCTTAATCAATTTATTATAACATGCTTTTGATAGTTTTAACATGGAACATGCATGATCTTTATTTAAAATTGAGTCCAATAGCCTATTAGCATAACTTCTTCCAAATACATGATTATTTAGATAGCATGCTAATAGCTTTGTTTAAAGTTTTGTGATGTCACTTAATTTTTCTCAAATATTTTGTAGCAGTAGCTTGTTTATTCCAACATCAAAGCTTTGATCATTATTTATTCCAAAACCCTAATTTATTTCTTCTTAAACCTTAATTGCATGGTATGAGCCCCAAATCCTAATTAATTCTATTTTAAAAATCTTTACAGTAGCCTAATACTTAAAAAATAATTATAATAATATTAATTTCTCTAAACCCTAAAACCCTAGTTTTTGAATATAAACGCTAAAACTTTAGAAACCCTAAACCCTAATTGTATTTTCCTAAACCATAATTCATGAAACCCTAGCTTGTATATTTACTCTTTAATTGCAATTTGACTCTTGCTTTACATACTATATTCTTAGTTTACATATTCATATCTTGATCTGTATTTGACTTATAATGAATGGTTTACTTTCATGATGAATGGTTGAATGTCTTCTATTGGTTTACATTATTTTTTCATTATGTAAGAGGTATGTTTCCACCTTATGGGTACCTCATTAATTAAACTTTATGTAATTTAAATTATTTTCATATTTTGGGATTAATGTAAAGGATACGTTTCCACCTTTAGGTGGGTGTCCTATTTAGTTTTAGACATTGGACTATGTAAGGGCATGTTTCCATCCTTGGATGGTTGTCCACTTATTTATTTTGTTTGGAAATTGCTATGATTTTAATAAAGTATTTATTTATTCTTATGATTGTATGTAGTATGAATAATGTTATTATATTTAAAAATTTTATAATATTGAGACCTGAAAAAGAGGTCGGAACCAATGAATCGGGCACTGTGGGTGCTGAGCCATTTCTCACCTTCCCCATACATACCCAACTTTTGAACCCAATAGCGGGTTAGGGATTCCTTAGGAATCGAGTCATCCACCCCTTTCTTTTTGTCGGCCCGTCTGGGTAGTGTTACGCTCGAATTAACTCTACCCCAAAGCGTCACTCGTAAGTATACGAGGTAGCTGTAGCAAAGGTGATCGCCCTAAGGTCGTCTCTCAAGGAAACTAAAGTAGCTAATTGATTATCAGATTATAAATAACAAGTAATGAAGAAAATTTAAATTGTTAACTAATGAAGAAGATTGATTGAAGTTTAAAAAGAATAAAAGTAAATTAAGCTGATGTTTTGATTCACTTGATGGAAAGGTCTAGGGTTTGCACTTCTCTACTACTTATATGTATGAACGGTTATTCCTCTTAACTAATTTAATTTCAAAGATTAAATCTCAAGCAACTTAATTAATCGAGTCAAGGAAATAAGCTCTCGCATTCAAACCTCTTTCAACTAATCTTGTTATGATTGAAATAATCTTTTTAATAGGTTGTATCTCTAATTCACCTAAGTCCCTAATTGAATTATTCCAACATTAGACTTCATCTCTCAATCCACCATCTAATACCTAAAACACATAATTGGTGGCCAATCAATTATATATTAACAATATTCCATTCAATCAAGGCTAAAGAAATTATTAGCTAAGAGAATAACCAATTCATACAATCATAGCAGATCCATACAAACCCTAGACTAGATCAAATTAGTTCATAATGCTATCAAACATACTCATCTCATAAATATCCAAAGAAATCAATTTAGACATGATAATATCCATAAATACAATTCCAATGAAAATAAAGAGATAAAGTTCAAGAACAAAACCAAGTTACAAACTCCTTGAAGCTTCTGAAGAATCGCTTTTTCAAATCTTGCAAGAAGGATGTATCAATGGCTAGAACAATCTAATCTAAGCTAGATTAATCAAAGTGCTCAATAATGTTTAAGAAAACAAAGTCAGAAATCCTAACTTCACTCTCAGACGGCTAAATCAGCTCTCAAACTTTCAACACCCAAACCCTAACTCTCTTTTTCCTTTTATACGAAACCTCCGCTTTAAAAATCCGCTTCGTCTTTGGTTCATGAGAGACACGGCCAAGATGGATGAGACTTGGCCGTGTTGGTGGTCTTTGGAGGGACACGACCATTGACTTGGCCGTGTCCCTTGCTTGTGTCTTCTACTGCCTGGTTTTGACCTTTTCTTCTTTGGTTGAGTGAAACGGCCGTGTTGGAGGTTGACTTGGCCGTGTTGGACCATTTTGGAAGGACACGGCCAGTGACTTGGCCGTGTCCCTTGCCTGTGTTTGCATCTGTGAGAATTGTTCTTCTTTGCTTCAAATGTAAGTGAGACACGGCCAAGTTGGAGTTACTTGGCCGTGTTTGAGCATCTTTGGAGGGACACGGCCACAAGCTTGGCTGTGTCCCTTGCTTGTGTCCCTCTCTGTGTCTTGATCTTCCTTTTTAACTTGGTATGAGACACGGCCAGTGACTTGGCTGTATCCTCTGCCTGTGTCAGCTACTGTCCCTTTTTGTCTTCAATTTGGTTCCTTAGCTTTTTTAACCTAAAACAAAACTTGAACAAACTTTAAACAAGAAGTAAATAAACAATAACCAACAAAACATAAAACCATACTAAAAACTAGATCAAAAACGACATAAACACTGAAATAAACTAAAACTACCAAAATTAATGAAAACACTAAATAAACCGATTAAAACTAACAAAATACCTAAATAAAACAATAATTATCATAATAAACAGGACACAAATCTATAACAAAAACTAATAAAACAACTACCCCACACTTAAAACTTTGCTTGTCCTCAAGCAAATTCACATGGCATAAATTAAAAACTCAAACAACCTTAACTATAATTCCAGTGTATAAGATGAAATACTTTAAGAGTCAGACATAAATAATTGCAATTTCCTTCAATCAACATTTTCTTAACTCATTCATTAATCCAGACATACAAATCTTATCTCTCATCTAAGTGTTTCACTCAATTTCATAGGTTAATTCACTCAAACCACTCATGACTGCATACTACCATAAACTTGCTTAATTATTCAATCTCCCTCACCGATTTTCTCAAGAAATAATCTGAAGGTCTTCCATTTTGATGTAATGGGGCTAAGGTGAAGGTGTGAGAAAAGACATTTAAGCTGGAGCATCAAGAAATGGAGTATCTAATTTAGACAATACTCTTGCTAAGAAACTCATAACTCCCTCAAATGGCATACTCACCAATCCCTTAATACTTTCACATACATGCATACTTAAAGAAAAATACATGAGTCGACATTCCTCTAATGCTAGAAAATATATGAATTTTTGTATATATATATATATATACTCTTTTATTTTCTCTTCTTCTCTTTTTTTTATCATATATAAAATTTTTTTTAAATACACATATATACAAAATATAACATTGCATAGAGCATCTAGCTTAAAATGTAGAGGAAAAGAATAATCAACTCTTAATCAAATACAATGTGCAAAGTATGCATTTCAACCCCAAATAGCAATACCATTTTTTATTTGCTTACCCCACACTTTGAAATAAACCACCCTATTGTCATATCATAAGAACTCCATTCCTTAATGCAGTTATGATGATAATAAGAGAAAGTTGAGTTGATAATTGTATTGATCAATCAAGAAAAGGTCAAAGGCTCAACTTGGCTTACTAAGGAATTCAATATTAAGGGAGGTCTTTTTAAGCTAAAGGGCTAACCTAATTTGCCTTCATCATTTTAAAACTTGAGATTAAATCATAATGTGAGTTCAATCAGTATGCAAAAGCAAGCTCTAGAGATGCAAAATCATGAAGGTGCACACTTAGGAAAAGAAAATCAATTGACAATAAAATTCAATCTTATAAGGCTCAAAACTCACAAAGGTGGGTTCACAAAGATTTATATGTCATGAATTGCAGAATGCGAAAATTGATCATGAATGAATTCAAATGCTAATCTCTATGCTGATATTAAAGTCTCAACTATAATTCTAGAATCACAGAAAAGATCAATAAATTTTCAACAATTATGCCATGCGCAACACACAATAAAACACACCAAGACAAACAAAACAAAAGAAAAGCTTAAAGATTACCCCACACTTTAAGAATTTACATTGTCCTCAATGGAAAACAAGAATAATAAAGAGTTAAGTACAACCTGTCTTCCATCGTACCCTGGTGAGGCAAAACCCTAACTTTTCATCACAAACACAAATGTTCAAAAATAAAATACAAGAGAGCTTTAGGGTTTCCATTTATTTAAACTAAACATAAAATCAAAATTACTAAATATAAAATTATAATTATGAAAAAGAAATGCAAACCGATGGGTTGCCTCCCATTTAGCGCTTCTTTAATGTCATAAAGCTGGACATCACTGCAAGGTTTAGGGATCATGGATCAAAGTGCTGTCAACGATCCTCACTTCATGAAATCCTCCTTTATATGGTTTAACTCTCTGTCTATTTACTTTAAAAGTCTTATTGGTTTGAGAGTTAATCAATTTAATGGCATCAGAAGGACATACCTGAGTTATCTCAAAAGGTCCACTCCTTCGAGATATGGGTTTACCTGGAAACAGACGGAGTCGAGAATTAAAAAGTAAAACTTTCATACCTGGACTCAATGTTTGTCGCACAATAAATCTGTCATGAAGTGCTTTCGTGTGATCCTTATAATTCCTCGAGCTCTCATATGCCTTTGGGTTAAGGCACCTTTGGGTCTCCCTCACTGGTTTAGCCCCCTCTTCTAAAGTCAGTGTCAGCTCCAATTTATCTGAGGAACCTGTCTACAAGAAAGCATCTGAAACAACGGCTTCAACACAATTAATTAAAGAACATTCCTTATATAAAGCAGTTGTAGGGATGGGAGAAGTGTTAAAAATAGAAAATTTAACCTTCTGTCCCAAGACAGTCATTGACAACTTACCATTTTTAACATCTATTAAGGTGTTGGTAGTAGGCATGAAAGGCCTACGCAGCAAAATAGTGTGTGCTGATGGTGCAGAATTACTCCCTTCCATGTCAAGAACTATGAAATCCACAGGTACTATTAACCCACCAACCTTAACTAACACATCTTCTATAACCCCTTTCGGGAATCTAAGAGATCTATCAGCTAATTGCAACACCATTTTGGTTGGTTTAAGTTCCCCTAGTTCTAATTCTTTATACACAGAATAAGGCATCAAATTTACACTGGCTCCGAGATCACACATGGCATAAGTCCCCTTTCCATTCCCCACAGTAATTTGAATTATAAAGCTCCCAGGATCTTTTAGCTTGGGAGGTAGTTTATGCTGCAGAACAGCACTAGCTACCTCTGAAACTATCACCTTTTCATTCGGCTCATACCTCTTTTTCTTGGTGATCAGCTCTTTGAAGAATTTGGCATAAGCCGGCATGTTCTTTATTGCTTCCAGTAAGGGTAAGTTAATACTTACCTTAGACAGCATGTTGAAAATGTTAGAAAATTGCTTGTCTGGTTTATCATCCTTCAACCTGCTGGGGAATGGTATAGGTGGCCGGTATGGATTGCTTGCCTTGTGTAAATCTGCTGAAGGGAACTTCTTCATTGATCTATCTCCAGCACCTTTGTTCTCTAGTTCTCCTTTCTCCTTGTTCTCTTGGTCACCTGCATTCACAGAATCATTTTCAACATTATTGTTAATTTCCTTACCACTTCTAAGAACAGTCACTGATTGTGCCTGCTCAGGTTGACTTGGGAATTTCTCCTTTTATTGAATCTACATCTGTTGTGCAAGTTGCCCTACTTGAGTCTCCACTTTCTTAAAAGATGCTTCTAAGGAATCCAGCCTCTTGTTTGTTATCTCTTGATTTTTTGCACTGACTTGGATAAAAGCTTGTAAACTTTCCTCCAAACTCTCTATCTTAGACTGCCCTTGATTTGAGGATTGACCCTGCTCTTGGTTCTGTCTTTGAAGCAAATGAAAAGGCTGCTGTGAATTATTTATTGCCCAAGAAAAATTTTAGTGATTCCTCCAACCAGGGTTGTATGTATTTGAATAAGAATCATTTCGGGTCCTTGGTTGAAATCCCCCCATAGCATTGACTTGCTCAGCATTACCAAAAGACTCATATGCAGGGGGACATATATTTGCTCCATGCCCGAAAGTCCCACAGATTCCACACGCTTCTTGAGTGGATGAAGAAATATTGTTTTTCATGTTCAGCATCTGCACTTGCCTTGTCAACTCAGCTATCTGATTTACCATCTCACTATTGGCTTCCACTTGATTCACCCCTTTACTTCCTCCCCTTACACTTTTCTGTTGAGAATTAGCTCCCAACATCTCAAAGATCTCATAAGTCTCATCACCTGTCTTTTCTCCCATAGCTCCTCCAGCTGCATTATCAACAGTGTTCTGAAATTGCTGGGTTAAACCATCATAGAAAAACTGATTAAGAAGTTGAAATGGATAATGAAGATGTGGATACTGGATCAATAGCATCTTAAATCTGTCCCAAGCCTCATGAAATGGCTCTCCTTCAAATTGAGATAATGTAGCAATCTTCCCTATCAATTCAGCTGTCTTTTGATGAGAGTAAAACTTGCCCATAAACTTGTTATAAACTTGCTCCCAAGTTGTCAAAGAGTTTTCGAGCAACATCATAAGCCAGCTCTTTGCCCTATCCTTCAATGTATAAGGGAAACATCTCATCCTCAACTGATCCTCTGTTAGTCCTCCCAATGGAAAAGTGTTGAGGGTAGAATAAAAATCCCGAATAAAGTTCAAATGATCTTCATTTGGAACTCCATAGAATAATGGCAACATGTTGTAATGAATGTTCTTCAACTCATAATTCCTTGCTGCATCTTTCAATCTTATGCAAGAAGTGGAAGTTCCAATGACAGGTCTAGCAAAGTCTCTCATTGTTCTTTGCCTTTCTTAAGCCATTTTAACATATTGTGCAGATTCCGACTCAAAATCAGAAGTGTCGTCCTCTATAGTATCAAATCCTGTGTGCAGTTCAAACTCTTCCCTGCTCCTTTTCACTCTCTGAATTTCTGGAATGAATGGATATAGCTCTCCTTCGAGTGATCTCCTGCCTTGCATAAACAAAATTTCTAGAAAATATAAATTATTAAAAGCAAAAGACAAATAAAATAAAATGAAAACAGTGAAAAATAATCTAGAATATTTTTTCCTAATAAACAATTACGCCAATTGGCTTCTCCGGCAATGGCGCCAAAAACTTGTTGCGCTCGAATTAACTCTACCACAAAGCGTCACTCGCAAGTATACGAGGTAGCTGTAGCAAAGGTGATCGCCCCAAGGTCATCTCTCAAGGAAACTAAAGTAGCTAATTGATTATCAGATTATAAATAACAAGTAATGAAGAAAATTTAAATTGTTAACTAATGAAGAAGATTGATTGAAGTTTAAAACGAATAAAAGTAAATTAAGCTGATGTTTTGATTCACTTGATGGAAAGGTCTAGGGTTTGGACTTCTCTACTACTTATATGTATGAACGGTTATTCCTCTTAACTAATTTAATTTCAAAGATTAAATCTCAAGCAACTTAATTAATCGAGTCAAGGAAATAAGCTCTCGCATTCAAACTTCTTTCAACTAATCTTGTTATGATTGAAATAATCTTTTTAATAGGTTATATCTCTAATTCACCTAAGTCCCTAATTGAATTGTTCAAGCATTAGACTTCATCTCTCAATCCATCATCTAATACCTAAAACACATAATTGGTGGCCAATCAATTATAAATTAACAATATTCCATTCAATCAAGGCTAAAGTAATTATTAGCTAAGAGAATAACCAATTCATACAATCATAGCAGATCCATACAAACCCTAGACTAGATCAAATTAGTTCATAATGCTATCAAACATACTCATCTCATTAATATTGAAAGAAATCAATTTAGACATGATAATATCCATAAATACAATTCCAATGAAAATAAAGAGATAAAGTTCAAGAACAAAACCAAGTTACAAACTCCTTGAAGCTTCTGAAGAATCTCTTGTTCAAATCTTGCAAGAAGGATGTATCAATGGCTAGAACAATCTAATCTAAGCTAGATTAATCAAAGTGTTCAATAATCTTTAAGAAAACAAAGTCAGAAATCCTAACTTCACTCTCAGACGGCTAAATCAGCTCTCAAACTTTCAACATCCAAACCCTAACTCTCTTTTTCCTTTTATACGAAACCTCTGCTTTAAAAATCCGCTTCGTCTTTGGTTCATGAGAGACATGGCCAAGATGGATGAGACTTGGCCGTGTTGGTGGTCTTTGGAGGGACACGGCCAGTGACTTGGCCGTTTCCCTTGCTTGTGTCTTCTACTGCCTAGTTTTGACCTTTTCTTCTTTGGTTGAGTGACACGGCCGTGTTGGAGGTTGACTTGGTCGTGTTGGACCATTTTGGAGGGACACGGCCAGTGACTTGGCCATGTCCCTTGCCTGTGTTTGCATCTATGAGAATTGTTCTTCTTTGCTTTGGATGTAAGTGAGACACGGCCAAGTTGGAGCAACTTGGCCGTGTTTGAGCATCTTTGGAGGGACACGGCCACAAGCTTGGCCGTGTCCCTTGCTTGTGTCCCTCTCTGTGTCTTGATCTTCCTTTTTAACTTGGTATGAGACACGGCCAGTGACTTGGCCGTGTCTTCTGCCTGTGTCAGCTACTGTCCCTTTTTGTCTTCAATTTGGTTCCTTGGCTTTTTTAACCTAAAACAAAACTTGAACAAACTTTAAACAAGAAGTAAATAAATAATAACCAACAAAACATAAAACCATACTAAAAACTAGATCAAAAATGACATAAACACTGAAATAAACTAAAACTACCAAAATTGATGAAAACACTAAATAAACCAATTAAAACTAACAAAATACCTAAATAAAACAATAATTATCATAATAAACAGGACACAAATCTATAACAAAAACTAATAAAACAGGTGGCAACTTCATTTTCTCTGGGTGTAGGCCCGTGTTCTCTAAGGCCTTGGGCCTAACAGTGCCGAAGTCGCAAGAACCATTCCACTGGAAGTGGGGGCAAAAATCCCCTCTCACAAGGGGTAAAGGATTCGGCAAGGGTTGAGGGGCCAATGATTGTAACAACCACTTTTTCTGTAACTTGTTGAAAACCAGAGACAGAGGTTTCCCCAATTCTAAAATCTGTCTTCTACTTACTTGACTAGTTGCATTAACATCGACTTCCTTATATGCACTTTGAGTGTCAGACTGATAATTCTATTTTCAAAAAAATGGTTCTTCTCTTTTTCAAACTCTTTTATTTTCAATCCAGCTTGGAGAAGATCTTTAAAATCCCTTATATGGGTGTGAGATAGCCTTTCACAAAGATTGGGCTGGATGCTTCTAACTATCATTCTGATTTGGTCCAATTCATCAGGCCTCCTTTTGAGAAGACCAACCTTATTTCTCTATCTCTTTAAGTAATCAACAAAACTTTCATTTTATTTTTGCCTGCTAGTCTCCATCTCCATCAAGGTAACTTCTAGCTTGACATTATACCCATAATACTAGATGAAGGCCTTATACAACGAATCCCAATCTCTTTGGGTACTTTCTTCCAAGGTATTGAACCAATTCTGCACAACAGGATCCAATGAGAGCTTGAAATACCTTAGAGTTTAAGTCTTAGTAGCTCTGGCATACTGCATGGCAGTGATGTACTATTTAACATGCAAGTGAGGATTTGCTGTACCATTGTACCTAGTGAAGGAAGGAATCCTGAACTTATAAGGGACCTCCTCATCTTGTTTGAACAACTTGTCTATTTTTGACATCTCATCAGCTTTCAACTTTTTTTTAAATTTCTTCTCTAAATCAAGTAATCATCTTCTCCACATCAGATGTTTTGGTCTTTTCCACAGTTGCTCTTTCTACAACCTTCAACTCTTTCTTCTTATCTTGAGGATCTTGGAAGTATTTAGCCCAGTCATCATCATCATCAATAACTACTTTATCATCATCGAAGGCTACTTCACCAACCTTAGCTTTTCCCTTGTCCTTTGACTACTTAGTGTTGGCAGATGCCTCAATAGTGTTTCCTAAAAGTGTAGCCAGTTGGCTCCTCATAGTCTCAGCCAGGGCCTCCTTCAGTTCTTCCATCTTGGCATTGAGGGCGTCGTCCACCATTGTTTGAATTTGTTCGAGATCCTTTGCTCCTGGTGAGAAGCTAATTGAGTTGCTGCTGGATTCTACATCACTAGCATAGGTTAGGTTATCGTACGCTTTTAAATTGCTATACTCCAGGTCTGTGAGCTAGAAAGGATCAATGGTATGTTATGCAATACGTGTATGCATGCATGTAAAACCAACAAACAAACAAACCAAAAGAGTAGGAACAAACCAAAAGAGTAGGAGCGAACCTTCCAACCTTATATCTTCCACACACGAATGGCAAGTCTCTTTTCCTAGGTATATGGTCAACAAAATATCATCATGGGACATCTTATTTTTGAGCGAGTCCCTCGGACAATTTTAACCAATAGATATATTTTCAAACATGGAAGTTAGTCCATGATAATTTCCATTAATTCAGTCTTAATCCATTGGGCCAATAGAAGGATGGCTTTTACGCTATATTGGATCAAAACTAAATTAAAAGGTTTATCATAAATAGATTTCCCATTTGGAAAAGCAACTAGTGGTTTATTCCACAAACAAACCTATGATTAATAAGTTTTGGCATAAATTAGGACCACACTTGATTTTTAGTATTCCATAATTGACATAAATAGTTGTAAGCTCATTAAAGAAAAAGGTTTTAACTTAGATGAAGTGCAAAAATAGTTTTGTTTGAAAGCCCATTATAAAAAGATTTGTTGAAAAATGAATTTTGGGCTTTGTACTTGGGTCATGAGGAAAAAGATTTTTGACCCAAGTACAAAGCCCAAAATTCATTTTTAAACAAATCTTTTTACAATGACCTTCTTGAAAAAGGATTAAAATATTTTTGGTCCTATACTGAAAAGAATAAAAATTATTTTGGGCTTGAAACATAGGTTGGTCATATTAGAAAATGAACAAACCAAATAAGCCACTATTCAAGCCAAGATATATCAATCATAGTCAAGCAACAAGTATTTGAGGTAAAAACCTAAGGAAAATAACTAGGCCAATTACATGAGTTTTAGTTTTTGTGTTGAAAGGCTTAGGTTCCCATAGCAACTATATACAAAATGGTACAAGGCTATGAGTGGTTATGCCATGCTCGATCATGATAGCTTGAGTTAAAGAATGGTATCCCTTACATAACACAACACGGGTTGCATGGGCATCATAACTCTCTCACACAATGCAATCTAAATGATGCAATGGATAATATCATAATAAGAAAGAATAAAATAATATAAAGACTAATGGAATCAACTTCTCTTATCCCCAGTGGAGTTGCCACTGTGAGTGAAAATTTTCACCCCCACTCCCACGTGGAACGGTTGTTGCGACTTCGGCACTATTAGGCTCAGGGCCTTAGAGAACACGGGCCTAAACCTGAAGAAAATGGAGTTGCCACCTGGATGGGTCGAGAAAAAGAAAGGGGTGGATGATTTGATTCCTAAGGAATCCCTAACCCCCTATTGGGTTTGAAAAGTTGTGTATGCGTGGGGAAGGTGAGAATGACCCAACACCCCCACAACGCCCGATTCGTTAGAACTGGCCTCCTTTTCAGGTCTTAATATTATAAAATTCTTAGTTAATATGATATTATCCATAATACATGCAATCATAAGAATAAATAATCACTTTGTTCAAATCACAACAAGTTCATGCAAAATAAATGAATAGGCACCCATCCATAGATGGAAACATGCCTTTATAATTGTTCGATGTCCAAAAGAAAATAAATAAAATGGGATACCCACCAATTGGTGGAAACATAACCTTTACATTAATCCAAAACTTAAAATAAATTGAATTACATGAAACTTAACAATTGAGGTAGCCATAACATGGAAACATACCTCTTAAAATTTCTCAAAACTAAAGAATAAATCAATAAACAAACATTTGAGCATTTATTATAAAATCAAATAAAAATAAATCATCCATCAAGACATATAATAAACATGCAGCTAAACTTAAATAAAGTAATAGACATAATAAAATTAGGTTTACATATTGAATTAAGGTTTCTTGAATAAAATTAGGTTTACAGGATTTAGGTTTAAAAATTAAGATTTTATGGTTTGAGATTTAGAAATTTGGGTTTTGATTTGAAAAACTAACATTTTAATTTTTTTTTTAAAAAGATTAAGTTGCTGTGATATTTGTAAACTAAATGATCATGCACCAAAAAAATAACAGTTAATCAAATTTAGCTTACTGGAACTAAAGGTTTCTGGGATTACTTTGCATGAAGGATAAACAACATCATTGAAGCTTAATATGCTGAATTTAAATGGATTTAATTTGGAAGATGTACCTTCATTTTTTGATTCCACCAATAATCAAACTTTGATCCAAACCTTTATTTGCACTAGCCTTACACTTGTTGGTTGAATTGAAAATAAGATAGTAAGCTATTGTGTAATATCCCTATGCATGCCCCAGAAGTTTTGTATGTTGTTGTTGTTGTTGTTATTGTTCTTGGTTTAAATTGAGAAAAGAAAATATATGTATATGTGTTTTGGGGAAATTTAGGGTTTAGAGACAAGTTTATATGTTGTGTATATGGTGATATATATAACATATAAAATGGTCAAAGAGAAAGAGTCAATGCAAGAGGAGATATTTTTATATGGCATGTGGAATTACTTAATTGGGTTCATAAGAGACAAAAGCTAAGTTAAGTGATAAGGGGTATATGAGTAATTGCTTGAAATGAAATGCTTGGTGGAGGATTTTTGGTAATTAGTAATTATATTATTATTATTATTATTATTATTATATACATATATGTGGCTATCGTGGAAGAGGAAAAAGAAATAAAGATATTCTCTTCTTCTTCTTCTTCTTCTTCTTCTCCTTTTGGTTCTTGCACGAGAGAGAGAGAGAGAGGTAGAGAAATGAGTTGATCTTCACCTAAACCTTAGGGTTTTAAGAGAATTGAAGGAAGAATCAAAGGATTAGGTGGAGATTTGGTGGAATTCATCAATTGAGGTAAGTACTTACTTGTTTTCCTTTGTTAATGTTTGAGATAGGTTGTGATGGATTGATTTCATGATTTAGTGTGTTATATATGTGTTTACAAGTATTGAAATTGATTACAAGCTAAAGGATTGGATTGGTGTTGGTTTTGTTGGAAAGATGGTAAGTATTCTCTTGTTTTCTTTACTTAATTGGAAGTTGTGTTGGAAGTGAAGTAAGGTTTGATGATTTTGTGATTTGGTGGATTTGAGATGTGTTGTGTTGTGTGTTCAAGTGTTAAATTGATTTTAAGTTATGAGTTTAATTAGAGGTTGTTGTTGGAAATGGTGGAGATGTTGATTTTAGGGTTTTGAGTTGAGATGTGTTTAATTGTTATATTAATGTGTTGTGAAGTAATTCTTGTGATGAATATGTGTTTAAAACATTGATTATATTCATTTGAAGCATGTTATATGATGAATATTGTGTTTGAGTGCAATTAGAAGAGAATTGGTTTTGGTGATGGGTGACACGGCCATAGGCATTGAAGAGACACGGGCGTGTTCATCAATTGAGTTGGGCGTGTCAATTGTTTGAATTGGCTACTGCCTCTTTTGTTGTTAGTGACACGGGCGTGTCCATCAAAGGTGCTGGGCATGTCAATTGTTGAATTGGCTACTGCCTCTTTTGTTGTTAGTGACACGGGCGTGTTCCATCAAGTGGCTGGGCGTGTCCATCAAATGGGTTGGGCGTGTCCTACAAATGAATTACATATTGCTTTATACTTTGTTTCTTTTTACATTGTTTTGATTCTTCAAAGGTTCCATTGTTTCTAAACTTAAACATGAACATTATAAATATGTTTTAAACACAAGAATGATCTAATCAAAGGAATGTGGAAGATCATAAAGCTATGAATCATATCAATTGTGTTTTGCCCTAATTGCATTGTTGAGATTTAGCAATGTTATGTTATGCACTTTGAATGATATGTTTGCCTAGTTAATGTAATTGATGTTGTATATATATATATATATCAATGAGGCTATATGTAAAATGTGAAAAAGAGGATGAAGTTATTGATTATGGATAGCTTGGTGGGAGTAACTCTTGAGGGTGAAAGAGATGAGGATCATCCAAAAAGGTATGTACAATGCAATTTATAATGATGTGACTGATATGTTTACCTAGTTAATGTAATTGATGTTGTATATATATATATATCAATGGTGGAATATGACATGTAAAGGATATGATGAGGTAACTGATTATGTATGTAAAAGATGAAATGATAATTCAAATAAGACATGATATGAGACAATGCCATTGTGTTTGGCTATGATGAATGATGCTATATGAGATATAATGTGATCATGGATGAGATAACTATACACTTGAATAATGAAGTGTTATATTGTGAAATAAAATGTGAAGCCATTGTTATTGGCTAATGTGATTCAATGGAGATAAATGAGGCATGTTTGCCTAAATGATAATGAGAATTGAGAATGAAATCTAAATGAATTGTGTGGCTAATGTGTTATTCCATTTTCAGAGTTTGTTGTTGGTGGCATGCCTAATAAGTGTAACAATCTCTTGAAGTTAGGTTGGATTGGATCCTTGAAGCCTAATTGAGATGTTACCACCCTTGAAGCTAGGTTGGATTAGTTCTTGAAGCCAAGTTGGGTAGAAGCTTAGCATGCTTTGCTCCCCTTGAAGCTTGGTTGAACTTGATCCTTGAAGCCTAGTTGGGTATATGATATTGATAAATATGATAACAAACCAAAGCATTAACTCTGAAAATTGAATTGCATATTAGTGTTTTGGGCCCGAGTCTGTCTTTATTGTCAATGTGAAATGCAAGTATTGAAATATTGAATGTGAGTATTAATAATGTGACTTATGATTGGTGAATTGTGAATTAAACAATGTTATGAGGTATGATATGTAATGTGTATGTATTGATATGTTGATTGTGAGTATTGGTGATGGATTGTGGTTGGTGTTAATGATTGCCTTGTTGGAAATGTTATTCATGATTGGTAAATGGTGAATAAAATAATGTTATGAAGTATGTTGTGGAATGTGGGTATTGAAATATGATTTAGTTGAGATATATGAAAGGTACAATCTAAAAGAAAAGATATGATAAGCTAAAGTTACATGGAATTGATATATCATTATATGCTAATATTTTTATAATGTATGTGTATATTATACATTTGTATTACTAAGCTCTCGGGCTTAGCGCGGTTGTTTGATCGCGCAGGTGACCAGATGAAAGATATAAAGTCTTGCGTTATGCCACGAGAAGAGTAAGAGTTTGTCGAGACCAACTAGAGGGTGATGCATACATGTATAATTTAATTATGATGTACTTTTATCAAGAATGTAATCATGTGTATAAATGATGTTTCGAGAAAGATAAGATTATTGTATATTTATAAGATCATTAAAAGTATATCGATTTTGTAAATGTTCTTTAAATTAATGTATTGTGGTTTGAGATATGTTAAAGGTTTATAAATTGTAACGAAATGTGACATCTTTATACTTTATATATTTACTGTACGTATACCAGGTATATGTGTAGTACTTATATGGAGTATCGGGGTGTTACAATTATTTTGGTATCAGAGCTTAGGTTCGAGATTCTCGGCCTAAGTGAAATTAAAAGAAAAAGTTTTGAAACGCATAAAATGAACCAAAAAGAAGAGTTTTGAAATGCAATTGGTAATACATGCATATGCATTGACACCTAGGTTGGTCTCGGATGTGGCATTATATGAATTGTAGAATATTTGTGTTATATGAGATGTTTAACATAATTAATGATATATGTGTATACCATTTTGATGTGATGAGAAACCATGATTGTTGGCAATAATGTTGGAAATGAATTATAATTGAGGCATAGTGCCTAATTGATTATGATAAACTAATTGTGAAATGTAATGTGATATATGTATATTGATGATGCATATGGAAATGTCATGTTGTGTGCAATATGGAGTGTAATGTTGATGTTTATGAGTAATATGATGTGGGACATAATATGAATTCAAACATAAAGAGAATAAAGTTGAAAATGAGTTGAAAACAAATTAAGATAAGAGTATGTACTCTTTCTTCTACACTTTGAACCTCTTTATAATAAGGTTTATGTTGGGGTTAATAGACAAAGGAAATATTGCTGGATTGTTATTATTGAAAGATATGTTACAAAATGAGGAAAGAATGCTGGGATATTGAATGAGTTGGTTACTATAGACAAAGTGTGACTATCTAAAGTTTGAAGTATGTACATATATAAAGTTAAGGTTTTGTTTAAAGGAAAAGAGATGAGATTGGTTAAGTAAGAATAAGTTGATATTGTTATTTTAATGTAAACATTGTGAATGCAACGTTAGAAATGTGAGATGCTTGGATATTGTGAAAGCTCATAGTAATGATGGTAATATGTGATATTTGAGATTTCTGAAATGAGCTTAATAATTGGAGAAATTATATGTTTTGACTTTGCTTTGTGATATATATACATAAGATGTTTCTAAAGTGATATTAAGAAAAGATGAGTTTGGCAAATTGAAGTTTAAGCAAAGTAGTAAATTGGAAAGTTAAAGTCTTAGTGGAAAGTGATAAACATTAAATTTGTATTGAATGTGTGAAAAAGAAACATAAAATAAGAATATCTAAGTAAGGGTATACATGTATATGATATGTGAATTGATTTTCAATATGAATGAAATTATGATATATAAACAAATGTGTGAATCACATTATGAAGGTGACCTATGTATATGTATGCGGTATAATTATGGAATAAGTGATATGGAAATGATGCAATATGTATTAGTGGACCTAAGAGATATTAGGTTTTGAACTGTGTAAAGCGGAATGGATTATGAGATGGAAGTGAGTATAGAATGGACTTGAATAATATTGGACAGTGAAAATTGTTATAGTGAGCATTGAATTTGATGATCATATGATATTTAGAGCTCTAAAGTGCTCACATATGGAAATTCCATGTAATTATATATTATAAGAGATTGTAAATGGATTCGAAATGAAGTGACGAAAAGAAATTTTATAGAAATTACATATGGTTAAATATGTATATAGTAATATTGTTGAAACGTGAATTAAGTTATATAAATACATATATGAATATTGTGAAATTTTATGATAAGTTTGAATAAATAAATTGTTGGTTGGAATTGAGCAAGATTGGAACGTGGATATATTGTGATAAATAGATCAATGGATCTGAATTGGCTAAGATTATGAATCATTATTGAGATTTGACATGTATAGTTGTGTTAAGAGTATAATTGTTTGCATGATAATGTATATGATGTAAATTTCAAAGTGTGAGTGAATGTGAATAAATGGAGTTATAATAGTTATAAATCATGATAAAAAGGGAAAAGATTGATTATTTATGAAATAAGTTGAAAGGTAATGTATTAAGATGTAATTTAAATAAAAAGCGTGCTAAAGAAATAACTCCATTTGTAAAAAATAAAGATTTTGTTATCCATTGAGGTTTGATAAATGTCTATTTAGACGGTGATTGTAATGACGGGATAATTAATGCTAAGATATAAACCAATGATTTTTAAGGTTAAAGTTAAAAGAGTAATTACAAAGAAGTGAAGGAATAGAATATATTGAATATATAAAGATTGGATGAAGTATAAGTGTATTATATAATGATCTAATTCTTGTGTAAAGACATTGATAAAAGATGTAATGAATTCTTTTGAATGTTTGATCAAGAAAGTAATAAGATATCTAATCATATAGAATGATGAGTTATGAAATTTAAAGAAGGCGGTTGATTTGAAAGGGAAGAGTTAAAATTATATGATTTGATGACACTATGACTTGAGCATATAATTAACTTCATATGAAAGTTGAGATAGTATTTTGTTAAGAATGAATCGTTACGGTACTGATAATTTCGAGGACGAAATTATTTAAGGGGGAGAGAATTGTAATATCCCTATGCATGCCCCAGAAGTTTTGTATGTTGTTGTTGTTGTTGTTATTGTTGTTGGTTTAAATTGAGAAAAGAAAATATATGTATATGTGTTTTGGGGAAATTTAGGGTTTAGAGACAAGTTTATATGTTGTGTATATGGTGATATATATAACATATAAAATGGTCAAAGAGAAAGAGTCAATGCAAGAGGAGATATTTTTATATGGCATGTGGAATTACTTAATTGGGTTCATAAGAGACAAAAGCTAAGTTAAGTGATAAGGGGTATATGAGTAATTGCTTGAAATGAAATGCTTGGTGGAGGATTTTTGGTAATTAGTAATTATATTATTATTATTATTATTATTATTATATACATATATGTGGCTATCGTGGAAGAGGAAAAAGAAATAAAGATATTCTCTTCTTCTTCTTCTCCTTTTGGTTCTTGCACGAGAGAGAGAGAGAGAGAGGTAGAGAGATGAGTTGATCTTCACCTAAACCTTAGGGTTTTAAGAGAATTGAAGGAAGAATCAAAGGATTAGGTGGAGATTTGGTGGAATTCATCAATTGAGGTAAGTACTTACTTGTTTTCCTTTGTTAATGTTTGAGATAGGTTGTGATGGATTGATTTCATGATTTAGTGTGTTATATATGTGTTTACAAGTATTGAAATTGATTACAAGCTAAAGGATTGGATTGGTGTTGGTTTTGTTGGAAAGATGGTAAGTATTCTCTTGTTTTCTTTACTTAATTGGAAGTTGTGTTGGAAGTGAAGTAAGGTTTGATGATTTTGTGATTTGGTGGATTTGAGATGTGTTGTGTTGTGTGTTCAAGTGTTAAATTGATTTTAAGTTATGAGTTTAATTAGAGGTTGTTGTTGGAAATGGTGGAGATGTTGATTTTAGGGTTTTGAGTTGAGATGTGTTTAATTGTTATATTAATGTGTTGTGAAGTAATTCTTGTGATGAATATGTGTTTAAAACATTGATTATATTCATTTGAAGCATGTTATATGATGAATATTGTGTTTGAGTGCAATTAGAAGAGAATTGGTTTTGGTGATGGGTGACACGGCCATAGGCATTGAAGAGACACGGGCGTGTTCATCAATTGAGTTGGGCGTGTCAATTGTTTGAATTGGCTACTGCCTCTTTTGTTGTTAGTGACACGGGCGTGTCCATCAAAGGTGCTGGGCGTGTCAATTGTTGAATTGGTTACTGCCTCTTTTGTTGTTAGTGACACGGGCGTGTTCCATCAAGTGGCTGGGCGTGTCCATCAAATGGGTTGGGCGTGTCCTACAAATGAATTACATATTGCTTTATACTTTGTTTCTTTTTACATTGTTTTGATTCTTCAAAGGTTCCATTGTTTCTAAACTTAAACATGAACATTATAAATATGTTTTAAACACAAGAATGATCTAATCAAAGGAATGTGGAAGATCATAAAGCTATGAATCATATCAATTGTGTTTTGCCCTAATTGCATTGTTGAGATTTAGCAATGTTATGTTATGCACTTTGAATGATATGTTTGCCTAGTTAATGTAATTGATGTTGTATATATATATATATCAATGAGGCTATATGTAAAATGTGAAAAAGAGGATGAAGTTATTGATTATGGATAGCTTGGTGGGAGTAACTCTTGAGGGTGAAAGAGATGAGGATCATCCAAAAAGGTATGTACAATGCAATTTATAATGATGTGACTGATATGTTTACCTAGTTAATGTAATTGATGTTGTATATATATATATATCAATGGTGGAATATGACATGTAAAGGATATGATGAGGTAACTGATTATGTATGTAAAAGATGAAATGATAATTCAAATAAGACATGATATGAGACAATGCCATTGTGTTTGGCTATGATGAATGATGCTATATGAGATATAATGTGATCATGGATGAGATAACTATACACTTGAATAATGAAGTGTTATATTGTGAAATAAAATGTGAAGCCATTGTTATTGGCTAATGTGATTCAATGGAGATAAATGAGGCATGTTTGCCTAAATGATAATGAGAATTGAGAATGAAATCTAAATGAATTGTGTGGCTAATGTGTTATTCCATTTTCAGAGTTTGTTGTTGGTGGCATGCCTAATAAGTGTAACAATCTCTTGAAGTTAGGTTGGATTGGATCCTTGAAGCCTAATTGAGATGTTACCACCCTTGAAGCTAGGTTGGATTAGTTCTTGAAGCCAAGTTGGGTAGAAGCTTAGCATGCTTTGCTCCCCTTGAAGCTTGGTTGAACTTGATCCTTGAAGCCTAGTTGGGTATATGATATTGATAAATATGATAACAAACCAAAGCATTAACTCTGAAAATTGAATTGCATATTAGTGTTTTGGGCCCGAGTCTGTCTTTATTGTCAATGTGAAATGCAAGTATTGAAATATTGAATGTGAGTATTAATAATGTGACTTATGATTGGTGAATTGTGAATTAAACAATGTTATGAGGTATGATATGTAATGTGTATGTATTGATATGTTGATTGTGAGTATTGGTGATGGATTGTGGTTGGTGTTAATGATTGCCTTGTTGGAAATGTTATTCATGATTGGTAAATGGTGAATAAAATAATGTTATGAAGTATGTTGTGGAATGTGGGTATTGAAATATGATTTAGTTGAGATATATGAAAGGTACAATCTAAAAGAAAAGATATGATAAGCTAAAGTTACATGGAATTGATATATCATTATATGCTAATATTTTTATAATGTATGTGTATATTATACATTTGTATTACTAAGCTCTCGGGCTTAGCGCGGTTGTTTGATCGCGCAGGTGACCAGATGAAAGATATAAAGTCTTGCGTTATGCCACGAGAAGAGTAAGAGTTTGTCGAGACCAACTAGAGGGTGATGCATACATGTATAATTTAATTATGATGTACTTTTATCAAGAATGTAATCATGTGTATAAATGATGTTTCGAGAAAGATAAGATTATTGTATATTTATAAGATCATTAAAAGTATATCGATTTTGTAAATGTTCTTTAAATTAATGTATTGTGGTTTGAGATATGTTAAAGGTTTATAAATTGTAACGAAATGTGACATCTTTATACTTTATATATTTACTGTACGTATACCAAGTATATGTGTAGTACTTATATGGAGTATCGGGGTGTTACATATTGTCTTGTTAATACATTATGTGTTTGATCCTTGAGTTTCGTTGTTCTTTTTCATTTTTGTGTTTCTTGCTTGCTAGGATTTTTCTGTTGCTAATCTTTCCTCCTCATTCCAAAGTCTCCGAAAATGTCTCAGCAAAAAGTCCTTTCTTTAATCATCAAGTCCATTATTTATAGGCAATTAATCAAAAAAACCTATTCCTTATTAATTAAGGAAATATTAAAACCTTCCGAATTAAATTAGGCTTAGGCAAAAATTGGCCTTGGGCATAGGCTGTGAGGGCCATGGGCAAGAGTTGTGACAGCTGCGAGTGCGGGCTTGCGAGTGGCACACGGGCTTGCGAGGGCGCTGGCACATGCCAATTTGCCACGGGCACGCCCTGTGGCAAATTGGCATGCCCAATTCACCGCGGGCATGCCCTGTGGCAAAACAACATGCCCACTTTGTCGTCCAATTATTACTTTTATTATTTTATTATTTATTATTTTTATTATTACTATTAAAATATATATTATATTTTTATAAAATATATTTTCTTTTTTTTTCTCTTTTTTATTTATTATAAAAATAAATACTATATTTTCTTTTTCCTTTTTTATTATTTATTATTTATAATATTAATAAAATAAATATTATATTTTGTGTTGTGATTTTAATATTATGCTAGTTCAAATTTAAGTTTGTAAAATTATTCCGAACTATTTTAAACCTTTAAACTTGACTTAATCATCTATTAATTAGTGTCGAACTGGACTTGGTCAAAAATTAAGGATCTACGCTCATGTATGCATGATATGCATGGATTATACTTACAGTTGTTCAATTGACTCACAGACCGAGATGGTAAACCAAAGAACTTTCATTGGTTCTTTCCAAATGCTCATTCAGATCTTGCATTGGAATGACAGAATCCTTCACATATATGGCTTTTATTTTCCAAGATGAAATCATGAGTAGTGGGGGGCCCCAGCAGGATAGTCAGAGATACACTCTTTTCGAACTATAATTTAGCACATTAGTAGGCAGCCTCTTCATAACCTTGTAAATAATCATTTATTATACCCAATGTGTCCTTTAGGGTTCGATGGTTCTATATACTTCCATTGAAGGTTTACGTGACAAGAAAATAATTTTTTTTTTAAAATATTGAATTTTTAATTTTGAAATCGAATGTTGGATTTTCCAAATCAGTGTCAATTTAACTCAGGACTCAACTTTTCCAAATTAACAAATCCATTATATCATAACCCTAGTTACCGTACTAAACTTGGGAATCTTTTCCATTTGAGCAAGAACTGTTGCACTTCATATAGGCACATATATATTACTTGGTCAAAGGTCTCATCAAGTTTAAATATTGTCTATCTCATATGCATTCTTATCCAAACTATCTC
Source organism: Garcia nutans (assembly GCA_947685225.1). Taxonomy (NCBI): domain Eukaryota; kingdom Viridiplantae; phylum Streptophyta; class Magnoliopsida; order Malpighiales; family Euphorbiaceae; genus Garcia; species Garcia nutans. Next base: position 37,928,872 of record CANTUV010000013.1, read on the forward strand.
TCCTAATAGACTCTACCTACCAAGAGAGATCAATAGGTCTTTAATAGGCTTGAAATGAGGTCTATAAGGGACATGGTTTAAGCGAAGACCATTTTGAGATTGGAGCTAATGTAACATTATGGAAAAACCTTCACACTACAAACTTCTTGTTGAAACCATATACTGTTATAGGTTTCATTTTCACCTTCTGGGCATCATTTCCTTATGACTTCATAAAAAAATACAAAGCTTGAATTTCTTTCCATCTTTTTGGCAGAAATCTGGATCCAATCAATATCCTTTTTCTTCCTCTTTCTTTCTGTCCTTTTCCATTTTGGAATATCAAGTCTAAGACTTTTAATATTGCTAAGTTGTAGTTACGTTGGATAAAGTGAAAGATGGTCTTTCCCCTAATTCTCTGATTTTATTTGAATCTTTGACTAAACTGGACCAATTCAAGTTAATATGTCCTTGTAAACTAAGTGAAAGTCTTGATGCTTCCAATAAGAAGAACTCTGTTGACTTTCTAAATAGGCCTTTTGGGTTAACTGCCCTTTTCTGGGGCTTTTTTCTTCTTTTTTCTCTCTTCTTTTTTTTTTCTTTTTTCTCTTCTTTTTTTCTTTTTCTTTCTTTTAGTCTAACTCTAAGAAAATTATTTTGTCATCACCATTCTATGCTTCTGACTATGGATGAGTGGAGTAGAGTGAGTTTGCTTCAACAAGGATAAATTATTTGTTGCCCTAATGTCATCTTAATAAATTGGAGATATTAGGTCTAGTATGAGGTGAACTTCAACTGCCCTTATGGTCTTGAGAACTTTAACTATCCTTATGGTCTTTACTATGCATTCCTTTCTTTGATCTTCTTACCTCTTCACTTAGTGATTAATAGATTTGTCATAAGAGTCACAACAGTTCAGGGTAGGTTATCTGGCTTACAATCCAATAAAGAGCAAGCTAAAATCTCATGAAGGCTCAAAGGGATAACTAGGACTTGACATTTAATTGGGTGGATTCTAGTTGTTAGCTTACCAAATAATGCCTAGATCATCTCTCACTTAAATAAATACAGTTCAATTTCACCTCGAAAATTCATCAAAGCATGTTCTAAAATCAATTAGGACATAGACAAATATCATTATGAAGGAGCCCTCTCTACGTAAGCATACACAACTCAATTCTCTAGAATAATTTCCTCACCTAGTAAAGTCATTCAAATCATGATGCATAGATATACTAATTAATGAACATCAAGCTAGATTCATCATCGGTTGAGCACTAAAATGAATAAAGACCAAAATAAATTTAATAAAAGTAATTTATTCAAACAATCTTAATTTGAAAAACATAATTGTTCCAGAAAACACCAAAGAACTAAAATGAAACAAAAATTAAATTAGCCACAAGAAGTTTTATTGAGTTGAAGTCAAAGATGCTTCATTTATTTAGACGTATCAAGGGCAATGGTCATCACCTCTTAATCCATAGTTCCTTCATCTTCTTCTTGAAAAGTCAATAAGAGAGAACTTTCCTTTAATCCTCTATCATGAAGATTACTGGTGGTGGCACCCTTCCAAATTTAGGGAAAGGGATGTTCTTAGTGTTGGGTTTTTTGGGCTACCATTGCCGATCAAATCTTGGATCTTATGCTCCAATCAAGTACATCTATATGTCTCATGTCCTTGTGTCTGATGAAATTGATAAAAAGCTTTGGTATCAAAGTTTGGAGGTAAAGAATTCGACAAGGGTCGAGGAGCTAATGGTTGTAACAACCCTTTTTTCTGTAACTTATTGAAAACCCAAGACATAGGTTTTCCTAATTCTAAAAAGTATATTCTATTTCCTTGACTAGTTGCATTAACATCAACTTCCTTTTGTGTACTTTGATTGCCAGACTGATAATTTCATTTTGCAGAAAAATAGTTCCTCTCTTTCCCAATCTTCTATTTGCAAGCCAGCTTGAAGAAGATATTTGAAATCTCTGATAAGTGTGTGAGACATCTGTTCAAGGAGTTTAGGTAGCACCCCTCTCACAATCATCCTAATCTGGTCGGACTCATCTGGCCTCTTTTTGAGAAGTGTAGCCTTATTTCTCTATCTCTTCACATAATCGGCAAAACTTTCATTTTGTTTTTGCCTGATAGTCTCCACCTTCATCAAAGTCACTTCCAATTCAGCATTGCACCCATACTGCTGGATGAAGGCCTTATACAGCATATCCCAATCTTTTTGGGTACTTTCTTCCAAGGTATTGAACCAATTCTGCACCAGGATCCAATGAGAGCATGAAATACCTTAGAGTTTGAGCCTTAGTAGCTCTAGCAGACTCCATGGCAGTGATGTATTGCTTAACATGCAAGTGAGGATTTCCTATACTATTGTACCTTATGAAGGAAGGCATCTTGAACTTATAAGGGACCTCCTCATCTTATTTGAACAGGTTGTCTATTTCTGACATCTCATCATCTTTCAGCTTCTTTTCAAATTTCTTCTCTAAATCAACAATCATCTTCTCCATATTAGATGTTTCGGTCTTTTTCACAGTTGCTCTTTCCATCACTTTCGGCTGTTTCTTCTTATCTTGAGGATCTTGGAAGTATTGATCCCAGTCATCATCATCATCAACAACTACTTTGTCATCATCACAGGCTACTTCTCTAACCTGAGCCTTTCCTTTGTCCTTTTGCTTCTTAGTACTAGCAGATGCCTTAATGGTGTTCCTTAAAAGTGTAGCCAAATGGCTCTTCATAGTCTTAGCCAGGGCCTCCTTTAGTTCTTCCACCTTTGCATTGAGTGTGCCATCTACCATATTTTGAATTTGTTCAGGTTCCATTGCTCTTGGTGAGAAGCTGACTGAGTTGCTACTAGAGTCTACATCACTGGCATAGGTTGGGTTGTCGTACGCTCTCAAACTGCTATATTTTAGGTTTGTGAGCCAGAAATGATCAATGATATCTAATGCAATGCATGTATGCATAAGTAATCAATCAATCAAATATAAATAGGACGTTCCATCCAACCTTATAACATTCGCACACAAATGGTGAGTCTCTATTCCTAGGAATATGGTTAACAAAATATCAACAGGGAATATTATGTTTTCAAAAAATTCCCTCGGACGATTTTAACCAACATAGAAGTCAATCCATGAAAATTCTCATTAATTTGGCTTTAATCCATTGAATCTCAACTAAAATAGCTTTTATGCTATATTGGATTAAAACAAAATTAATAGGTTTATCATAAATAGATTTCCCATTTGAAAAAAGTAACTAATGATTCATGCCAAAAACAAGCCCATGATTAATGATTCTTGATATAAACTGTTGTCCCAAGATGGCAACCAAGAGGGGGGGGGGGGTGAATTGGTTTCCTCAAGAAGTAATGACAATTTAAAAAACTCAACAAATAAGAAATGCGGAATAGAGAATTGGTTGAGTAATGGAAGAAAGAAAGAACACACAAGATTTATAGTGGTTCGGATTTACTTCAATCCTACATCCACTTCCTTAACAACTTGTTAAGGTTCCACTAGTCTTTGAAGTTTTCACAAGCTCACTTCCAACTTTACAAGTGTTTTTCTTAGGCTCACACTTACAACCCAAACAAGAGTTTTACAAGGATTACTCTCACAACCCAACAAGAGTTTTACAAGGATTACTCTCACAACCCAAGTGTTTCCCAAGCTTACACTCAAACTTTTACAATGGTGTTTTCAATGCTAACACCTAACATTCATAACAATTAAAATACAAGTTTAAGTAAAAGGAAATTTGTTGCTTGGCTATGAAAATCTTTTCTCAATATTTTTCTCTTTGTTTTCTCATAGAAACTTTGTATTTATAGCCAATGTGGTCTTACTAGCCGTTATTGATGTTTAGAATAAAGTCTTGGCAGATTAGACCTTCTTTACTTAAACTGTCCGAAGCACTTCGCGGTCGTCCTTCATACAAGGATGGTCACGCTCATGCTTCACGCGGTCGTCCTTTTAACAAGGGACGGTCGCTACTTTTAAAAAGCTTCAACGGTCGAATTTTAGTGCTCTGCAGCTGGAATCTTGCCCATGATGTGTTTGTCGGACCGTTTCTTGCCCATGCTGTGTTTGTCGGGACGGTCGCGCCAAGCAGAGGTGCGGTCGCCCTTTTTGAATATTGAAGTGGGTTTACAACGGTCATGTCACGTGTCACTTTCTGACAGAGCAAAAGAGATGTCCGCCATAATTTAATCTTCACGGTCGCCCTTGGTAGCTTTTCGCGGTCGAACTCACATTCTCGCGTCGAACTTCTGGACGCACCTGAGGACACGAACACTACTATCTCTTTGAGCAATTTCTTCTTGAATTGTAGGGCGGTCGCGACTCTGAATGGGGCGGTCGCTAAAGTGATAAGCGAGGTCAAGTTATTCACCGTTCTTGTCACTGCGAACCTTACTGTGATTGTAATGATTTAAGTTCCTTGAGTAGCGGTCGTGCAAATATTAGGACGGTCGCTATTATGTAGGAGCGGTCGAGACTGAGGTCGAACTTCTGACCGCGAAACCTACTGTGACAAGGTTTCATTCTGTAATTGCTTGGAGAGGTCGTATTCAGGTGAGGTGCAACCGCTATACTTGTTCTGTTTACCTTTAATTGAAGCAACCTAATCCTGCAACAAGATTTCTCAAACACAAGTTAAATAGATCATCCATTTGAGTTGTCAAGGATCAAAATTAAGATCATTTGTCTAACAATCTCCCCCATTTTGACTTTGACAATTCAAATGGAATGATGAGAAAAATAATAAGTCTAAAATGCTCCCCCTTAACATATGCAACAATCATGGTTAAGAGCATTGTGATTTAGTAGTTTATCTTGGTGCAAATGTTAATGTTTGATGCAAACATTCATTGTGATTTAGTAGTTTATCTTGGTGCAAATGTTAATGTTTGATGCAAACATTTCTCCCCCATAAACATTTTTCCCTTATTTGCAAATGTTCAACAAATTTCAACAACAAATTTTCATTATTGTTCTTAACAAATGTTCAACAAATTTTCATTCCATTTTGGTATTTTCTCTCCCATTGGCATAGGCAAAATGAAATAAATGTTAAGCAAAACCATTAACAAAGCAATGAAAGGAAATATAAACATTATATAGATTAAAGTGGAGGAAAGTACAAGACAGAAAGCAAAGTAGCAAACATATGAAAATGCAAACAAAAACAAATTAAAGCTAAGCTATTCTGAGTCATCATCTATGTCTAACTCTTCTTCAACTAAAGGAGCTTTCCCTTTATCTTGAGGTGCAACAGAGGCAGAGCTAGTGCTAATGGACTCTTCTTCTTCAGCAACGCTTTGGGTGTGATCACTTATATCCCAATCTTCAAGATTGCATTGAGGCAAGTCCAATTTGCCTTGCATGTCATAAAGATCATGGTGCATGTGGGATAAAAGGTCTATCCTTTTGTTCAAGTGCTGGAATCTCTTGGAGACACTTTTCTTGAACTTAGAGAGTTTCCTTGATAGCTTGGAGGATGAGTTGTGTGGAGGATGAAGCAGTTTCTTGAGCAGCTTTTGATGAAGTTGCTTTTGGGGGTAATTCCACAGCAACTTCTACAGAATCTCCCTCTTCCTCAATTGTATACCTTGGCCTTTTCTTTTGTTTATCCATAACTCCTTTCTTGCCAAAGCAGTATACATAAGATCCTTCTATCTTCCTTACACATCCAGCATGCTCTAAGTAATCGATTGTGATAGCATTGGAGGCTAGAGTGAAAGGGTTTCTCAAAGTAGCTAAGTTTAAATCATTCAGAAGGTTTAGGTGCCTAGCTATTTGAGTAACTTGAGAGGATAGGAAGAAGGTACCAGTTCTTGTAACAGCATGATGGTAAAGGGTGTCAATCAAGAACTTGGTTGTGTTCATTTTGATGTTGTGGGTGAAAGCATACAGAAATATAAGGTCTCTTTTGGTGACTTTCTCATTCCCATAAGCTCTTTGATGAATGGTATAGGTGATAATCCTATGGAGCATCCAGTGGGTGAGAGATTTGATATGCCTGGCTTTAGATTCCTTTTCAAAAGAAGTTTCAATGGAAATTTCTCGCCAGAAATCAGAAAGGGTTGGAATTGAGAAGATTTGGTCATTGTAGGAGGTTATACCTTCAGAGGGGAAGTTCCAAATGTTGCCAAATCCTTCTAGGGTTAAGAATTGATACTGATCAAAGAGTTTGAATCTAACCCCATACCACCCTAGTGCAGAGTTTGCATTCTTCTCAATTTGGAAAGACATGAGAAACTCCTTACTTAGACTAGAGTAGCCTACCTCTTCTGAAAAGACAAAATTTCTCCATCCAAGGACATCCAACAATTCTTCAATTTCGTCCTTGATGTTCAAGGCAGACAGCATCCCACCAAAAGGTGATTTGGTGCCTTCAACCTTCTTCTTCTTTAGCATGGCATACCTAATGTCTTCCTCAGTGGTTTGGTGATGAGGTTTGTGAATTTTCTCACCTCTTTTTGACTGTGGAGGAGATGGAGGATCAACTATAGGTTCTCTAATGGTGATTCCTGGAACTCTCTTGGCTTGACCTTTAATTTTGGAGGTGGTTTTTCTTTTGGGAGCCATTAGAATAGAGAGAGTAGAAGTAAACTGGAAAACAGAGGGTGTGTAACACACCTTCCCAACCTACATATGTAAGCTGAGTAGAGGCGCCACACTAACCTAATGTTGCTACCAATTTTACTTAGTCAAATTTTAGTTCCGATTTTTACAAAATTTTTGCCATAGTTTCGCCTAAAAATTGAGTCCCAAGTGTCGACAAAACCGGTTTTTTTCTTATTTTTAAAAACATTTTACACAAACCAATGCAAACAAAATCATTCTCAGTACACTCCCAATAAATCCCCCTTGTAACCTCAACTACAACCTGCAAAAAGGATTTACACTTCTAGTACAACATAAAATAAAGGTTTTGTGACAACCCCCATATTTAAATATTACACAGCGGAAGTTATAAAATATTTACATATTTACAAATTCATATACATCAAAACTCAAGTTTTACAACACATAAAATTTATACATGATTGGCAAGTCTGCTCTGATCTTTAAGCTCCCAAAATGGATTCTTCAAGGTCTACTCTCACTAGGTCTTGATGAACTCTCGGGTTCAACTCTATCCACTCTACTACCTGCGCGATTAAACACTATCGCGCTAAGCCAACGGCTTAGTAAGATAAAACATGCTAACGGTATGCTTTAATGAAATGCAATGCCACATATGTTATTGATAAGATCAACATCATAAATATAAAGTTAACCACACAATTATGCATTTCACAAATCATAGTCATATGAGCATACCACATTTCAACATCTTTTCACATTCAACATTAATCAATCATACTCCATAACCAACATCTCATTTCATTAAACTCATAACATTATTTAGGACATTCATATAACCTTGACACCTATGGCCCAACAAGTATTTAATACGATATTCAGAGTTCAGAGTTATTGCTTTGGTTCATAGTCACAATAATCACGCCCGTAGGCAATGTATATACATGTATCTCTATCCATGGATAGTGTAACAGACCCAGTCTCTTGGATCATCAACTCAACACATATGAGGAGATCCTCAACCCGGCAAGACTGTTACAAATCATATATCTCATAGTGTAACAGACCCAGTCTCTTGGACCATCAACTCAACACCTATGAGGAGGTCCTCAACCCGGCAAGACTGTTACCTTTCATCATTTCTTAGGCATGCCACCCAAATCCAGAACTCTGAAACTGAATAACATATTAAGCAAACAATTCATTTCCATTCTCAATTCTCATCACATTTAGGCAAACATGCCTTCTTTCTTTCAATTACATCATCTTAGCCAATAACAATGGCTTCACATTTCATTTCACAATATAACATCTCATTATTCAAGTATATATATATATCTCATCCATGATCACATTATATCTCACATAGCATCATTCATAAATATCAACATTTCATTCCACATTACTCATGAAACACATTACCATTCACAATGCACAACATAACATTGTTCAATCTCAACAATGCAATTAGGGCAAAGAACAATTGATTATAACATTCATTGATTCAAGTGTGTTTAAAGTGTTTAGGGTTAGGTTTAAGGACCAACCTACCTTTGGAAAACCAAAGCAATGCAAGAAGAACAAAGAATTAAAACCCTAACCATAAATAGTACATTCTGGTTTTAAACTCCATTTTATCCTTATTTTGAAAAATTGTATAAAATAATCTACTTGACTAAAAATTCTAAAATTTTTACAGAATTTAGTTTTGTATCTTAAAATAATCCCTTTAAAATTTCAGATCAAACTGAACACAAAATCTTGGTCAAATAGTTCACCTAACCAGACTGCCCCAATTGCCCTGCATCCTGGCAGCAGTTCTGAACTTTGTGAATTCCATAAATCAAATTCAATCAACGTGATTCCAAATTATTTTTCTCAAATACTAAACTCACTAAGCAACAACATATCCCAAATTCTATTGGATATGATTTTTCTACATTTTATTAAAAATCACGAAATATAGCTGTCCCAGTTAAGGTACCTGCTGGAACAGGTCTAATGAAAATAATCTTTCTAAACTCATAACCATTCCAAAATCGAATCAACATATTTTTCTGTCATTCTAGACTCATAGTGGCACAACATATCAAAAATTCACTTCAAGAACATTTTTCTAAAATTAATTAAAAATCATACAAGTCACAGCCTTTACTAATCCTAAAACAGAAACAATTTCACTAAACACCAATCTTACTCTTCCATCACCAACACCAACCCAACTTCTCATCTATCAAGCAAAATCAATACTTACAATCATACCATAAGCAACTTAATCATACCACTTCAAAAGAATTGAAGAAATTAGAGAAAAGATCTTACCTTAGTTAAAAACTTCTTAATTCAACACTTGAACACTTAATCTTTCTTCAATTTAAGCTTGAAATCATCAAAACCATCACTTGTCTCTTTCTTTCTCTTTGGCTATGGAGGGCCGGCCATCAACAAGAAGAAGAAGAAATGATGAAGAAAACACAAGTCAAACCTTCTTTAAATATCCACCATATGATTTTATCCAAGCAATTACCAAAGTGCCCTTATTCACATAATTATCTTTTTGTCTTATATGTGCCCAATTAAGTAATTTACCAATCTCAAATAAATATCTTCTCTTGCATTGACCAAGCCTTTTGACCACTTTATATGTCATATATATTAACATATACACAACATATAAATTTGTCTCTAAACCCTATTCTTCCCAAAATACATATACATATACTTTCTCTTCTCAATTTCTTTTCTCTTACAATTTAACACACATATTCAATCCAATATATAACAATAACAGCAACAACAATATGCAAAACTTCTAGGGCATAAATGAGGATATTACAATTCTCCCCCTCTAAAAAGAAATTTCGTCCTCGAAATTACCTGATATCAACTCTGAAATAGTTGAGGATATTGCTCTCGCATAGTTTGCTCACTTTCCCAAGTTGCTTCTTCTTTTGCTTGATTCTTCCAAAGAATCTTCACCAATGGCACTTTCTTGTTCCTCAATTCTTTCACATCACGTGCCAAGATAGCAACTGGTTCTTCTTCAAATGTCAAATCTGGGCTCACTTCGATAGACTCAAATGGCAACACATGAGATGGATCTGACCTGTACCTCCTCAACATAGAAACATGGAATACATTATGAATACGATCCAACTCAGGTGGCAAAGCAAGTCGATATGCAACTGGCCCAACTCTTTCTAACACTTCATACGGCCCAATGAAACGAGGACTTAATTTTCCTTTCCGACCGAACCTCAAAATCTTCTTCCAAGGAGATACTTTCAAAAACACCTTATCTCCAACATCAAACTGAATGTCTCTCCTCTTCAGATCTGCATAAGACTTCTGTCGGTCTGAAGCTGCTTTTAACCTACCTCGGATCAACTTCACTTTTTCCTCAGTTTCTTGAATCAAATCAGGTCCAACCAACTTATTATCTCCAAGCTCATTCCAACAAAGAGGTGTCCTACACCGTCTGCCATACAATGCTTCAAACGGTGCCATACCAATGCTGGATTGGTGACTGTTGTTGTAAGCAAACTCCACAAGAGGTAAAAACCTATCCCAACTTCCAGAGAAATCGATGACACAGCTTCTCAACATGTCCTCAATAATCTGTATCACCCTCTCTGACTGTCCATCCGTCTGTGGATGAAAAGCAGTGCTGAAGTGCAGTCGAGAACCCAAAGCACTATGCAAACTCTTCCAAAATCTTGAAGTAAACCTGGGATCTCGATCAGACACTAAAGAAGTTGGAACACCATGCATTTTCACAATCTCATGGATATACAGCTCAGCCAATCTCTCCAAAGAGTAATCCATTCGAACCGGAAGGAAATGAGTTGTCTTAGTCAATCTATCCACAATCACCCATATATCATCATGCTTCTTTTGTGTCAATGGCAAACCAGACACAAAATCCATTGTCACTCTTTCCCACTTCCATTCTGGCACTAACAATGGTTGAAGCAACCCGGTTGGAACTTGATGCTCTGCTTTAACCTTCTGACAAGTGAGACATTTCGACACAAAATCTGCAATGTCTCTCTTCAAACCAATCCACCAATAATGCTGTCTCAAATCATGATACATCTTCGTATTACCTGGATGCATAGCAAACATTGACTGATGAGCTTCTTCCAAAATGACCCTTTTCAAATCAGCATCATCGGGTACACACAATCGGTTCTTAAACCAGAGACTCCCATCGCTCTTCACAATAAAATCTCTACCCTTTCCGCTCTGACAATCTGAAACAATCTTCTGTATCTTCTTATCAGCCAACTGAGCTTCTTTGATCTGATCTAACAAAATCGGCTTTAATTGCAACTGTGCCAATAATGCACCATCAACACAAGGTACAAAACTGGCATGCAATGCTCTCAACTCAACAAGCAACGAGAGCGAGTAAACTGTTAAACCAGCTAAAGACTTCCGACTTAAGGCATCAGCAACAACATTTGCTTTACCTGGATGATAGTCAATCAAACAGTCGTAGTCTTTAATCAACTCCAACCATCTCCTCTGACGAAGATTGAGTTCTTTCTGGACACCCAAATTCTTCAAACTCTTGTGATCAGTGTAGATGAAACATTTCTCCCCAAACAGATAGTGGCGCCAAATCTTCAATGCAAACACAGTGGCAGCCAATTCCAAATCATGGGTTGGATAGTTAAGCTCATGTGGTTTCAACTGTCGAGATGCATAAGCTATAACTTTACCTTCTTGCATCAATACACACCCCAAACCTCTATGTGAAGCATCACTGTAGATCACATAAGGTTTACCTTCAACAGGTAAAGTAAGAACAGGCGCTTGAGTTAACAATTCTCTCAACTGCTCAAAACTCGCCTGACACTTATCCATCCACACAAATCTCACTCCCTTACGAAGCAATCTGGTGAGTGGAGTAGCTATCAAAGAAAACCCTTTCACAAACCGCCTGTAATAGCCTGCCAAACCCAGAAAACTTCTAATCTCAGTCACAGACTTGGGTGGACTCCAATTCAATATAGCTTCAACTTTGCTTCAAATCTAGAAACTCTCTTTTCTTCCCATCTTTATACTCCCTAGGAGTATACTTCAACTCAAATTCCCTCAGAAAATCAGTGTAAGACAGTGTTGGAGGATCATCCATAGAATGGGGCACTGTCTTCCACCAGTCGTAGGCATCCTTCTGTAGCAAAGATCTTGCATAGTCAAACTTCTCCTCTGAAGTGGCTTGCAACTGCACAAATACCCTCTGAACTCTATCAAGCCACTGTTCTGCTACAACCGGATCAACTGTACCAAAGAAATCCTCTGCTCCATATTTCCTTAGCTTATCATAGTGCCTTACTGGTATTGAAGGCTGAGGGGGTGGTGGCGGTGGCTGTGGTTGCACAGGTGCTTGTCTCATAGCTTCCATCATAGGCCTAAACCAGGCTGGCGGAACCTCCTCCCCAGCTGGTCTACCCGACACCGAAGCAGGTGCCTCCTCAACACTATCAACTCTAGCTCCCTCAGCAGGAGCAATACTCTCGGCACTACCCTCAATCGACTGACGAGAGTGAGAATCCATCACAACCTAAGTCTGCAAACACAACAGAATACCTCTTATTAAAGATCAGAGACTGCCAATCCCAAACATGTATTTTTGTTCAAAAACTCACTTTTTAAGTAAAAATAGTCTTTTTCTTACATTTTACCTAGGTTGAGAATCTCAAACCTAGGCTCTGATACCAAAACAATTGTAACACACCTTCCCAACCTACATATGTAAGCTGAGTAGAGGTGCCACACTAACCTAATGTTGCTACCAATTTTACTTAGTCAAATTTTAGTTCCGATTTTTACAAAATTTTTGCCATAGTTTCGCCTAAAAATTGAGTCCCATGTGTCGACAAAACCGGTTTTTTTCTTATTTTTAAAAACATTTTACACAAACCAATGCAAACAAAATCATTCTCAGTACACTCCCAATAAATCCCCCTTGTAACCTCAACTACAACCCGCAAAAAGGATTTACACTTCTAGTACAACATAAAATAAAGGTTTTGTGACAACCCCCATATTTAAATATTACACAGCGGAAGTTATAAAATATTTACATATTTACAAATTCATATACATCAAAACTCAAGTTTTACAACACATAAAATTTATACATGATTGGCAAGTCTGCTCTGATCTTTAAGCTCCCAAAATGGATTCTTCAAGGTCTACTCTCACTCGGTCTTGATGAACTCTCGGGTTCAACTCTATCCACTCTACTACCTGCGCGATTAAACACTATCGCGCTAAGCCAACGGCTTAGTAAGATAAAACATGCTAACGGTATGCTTTAATGAAATGCAATGCCACATATGTTATTGATAAGATCAACATCATAAATATAAAGTTAACCACACAATTATGCATTTCACAAATCATAGTCATATGAGCATACCACATTTCAACATCTTTTCACATTCAACATTAATCAATCATACTCCATAACCAACATCTCATTTCATTAAACTCATAACATTATTTAGGACATTCATATAACCTTGACACCTATGGCCCAACAAGTATTTAATACGATATTCAGAGTTCAGAGTTACTGCTTTGGTTCATAGTCACAATAATCACGCCCGTAGGCAATGTATATACATGTATCTCTATCCATGGATAGTGTAACAGACCCAGTCTCTTGGATCATCAACTCAACACATATGAGGAGATCCTCAACCCGGCAAGACTGTTACAAATCATATATCTCATAGTGTAACAGACCCAGTCTCTTGGACCATCAACTCAACACCTATGAGGAGGTCCTCAACCCGGCAAGACTGTTACCTTTCATCATTTCTTAGGCATGCCACCCAAATCCAGAACTCTGAAACTGAATAACATATTAAACAAACAATTCATTTCCATTCTCAATTCTCATCACATTTAGGCAAACATGCCTTCTTTCTTTCAATTACATCATCTTAGCCAATAACAATGGCTTCACATTTCATTTCACAATATAACATCTCATTATTCAAGTATATATATATATATATCTCATCCATGATCACATTATATCTCACATAGCATCATTCATAAATATCAACATTTTATTCCACATTACTCATGAAACACATTACCATTCACAATGCACAACATAACATTGTTCAATCTCAACAATGCAATTAGGGCAAAGAACAATTGATTATAACATTCATTGATTCAAGTGTGTTTAAAGTGTTTAGGGTTAGGTTTAAGGACCAACCTACCTTTGGAAAACCAAAGCAATGCAAGAAGAACAAAGAATTAAAACCCTAACCATAAATAGTACATTCTGGTTTTAAACTCCATTTTATCCTTATTTTGAAAAATTGTATAAAATAATCTACTTGACTAAAAATTCTAAAGTTATTACAGAATTATTTTTGTATCTTAAAATCATCCCTTTAAAATTTCAGATCAAACTGAACACAAAATCTTGGTCAAATAGTTCACCTAACCAGACTGCCCCAATTGCCCTGCATCCTGGCAGCAGTTCTGAACTTTGTGAATTCCATAAATCAAATTCAATCAACGTGATTCCAAATTATTTTTCTCAAGTACTAAGCTCACTAAGCAACAACATATCCAAAATTCGATTGGATATGATTTTTCTACATTTTATTAAAAATCACGAAATATAGCTGTCCCAGTTAAGGTACCTGCTGGAACAGGTCTAATGAAAATAATCTTTCTAAACTCATAACCATTCCAAAATCGAATCAACATATTTTTTAGTCATTCTAGACTCATAGAGGCACAACATATCAAAAATTCACTTCAAGAACATTTTTCTAAAATTAATTAAAAATCATACAAGTCACAGCCTTTACTAATCCTAAAACAGAAACAATTTCACTAAACACCAATCTTACTCTTCCATCACCAACACCAACCCAACTTCTCATCTATCAAGCAAAATCAATACTTACAATCATACCATAAGCAACTTAATCATACCACTTCAAAAGAATTGAAGAAATTAGAGAAAAGATCTTACCTTAGTTAAAAACTTCTTAATTCAACACTTGAACACTTAATCTTTCTTCAATTTAAGCTTGAAATCATCAAAACCATCACTTGTCTCTTTCTTTCTCTTTGGCTATGGAGGGCCGGCCATCAACAAGAAGAAGAAGAAATGATGAAGAAAACACAAGTCAAACCTTCTTTAAATATCCACCATATGATTTTATCCAAGCAATTACCAAAGTGCCCTTATTCACATAATTATCTTTTTGTCTTATATGTGCCCAATTAAGTAATTTACCAATCTCAAATAAATATCTTCTCTTGCATTGACCAAGCCTTTTGACCACTTTATATGTCATATATATTAACATATACACAACATATAAATTTGTCTCTAAACCCTATTCTTCCCAAAATACATATACATATACTTTCTCTTCTCAATTTCTTTTCTCTTACAATTTAACACACATATTCAATCCAATATATAACAATAACAGCAACAACAATATGCAAAACTTCTAGGGCATAAATGAGGATATTACAGGGTGATTGAGAAGTAGAAGTTTTTTAGGGTTTCAGAAGGAAGTTTGTGTGTTTTAATAGGCAAAATATCAGATAAACTGATGCAAAACACTCTTAAATAGATGAAGTAAAGAAAATAGCCGTTTATGACTGTTGAAAGTTAAGAGTTGCGACCTGTCACACAGCCAACGGTTATAAATTTTTGAGCAGAGTGTACAGGGTGCGGTCGCAGATTTAACAAGGTGCGATCGCGACATGGGGTACAGCGACCATTATTATGATCAGTACGCTCGCGAGTGAAGAAAACAACTGTAACGGTCGAAACTATTCAAATTGGTGCGGTCGCGCACAAATTTTCTCGACCGCGCTCAGAGATCTTTATTGAATGAAACTAGCAGACGAAGTAGCGATCGCGAAAGAACACTGGAGCGACCACGACAAACTTAAAAATAAGAGATTCATGGAAAGATGAAAGATATTCCAAGTGTGTTAAGAAAAATTAATTTCATGCACATAGAAACTTTATTGTAAGGCAAAAATTCTAATTAACTCAAAGTGATTCCATCAATCATTCCTAAATTGAGTTTGATGAAGTTAAGTCTATCTTCATTCAAGGGTTTTGTAAAGACATCAGCAAGTTGATTTTCTGTATCTATGAATTCTAGGATTATGTTCTGATTTTGTACATTTTCCCTTAAGAAATGATGTCTAATATCTATATGCTTGGACCTAGAATGTTGGATAGGATTTTTAGACAAATTGATAGCACTAGTGTTGTCACATTTAATGGAGATATTGTTAAACACTTTACCATAGTCAAGCAATTGTTGTTTCATCCATAATACTTGTGTGCAACAAAAACATGCTGCAACATATTCAGCTTCCGTTGTGGATAAAGCAACCGATGCTTGTTTCTTACTATGCCAAGAAACTAGACAATTACCAAGAAAGTGACATGCTCCTGTTGTGCTCTTCCTATCTAATATACTACCAGCATAATCTGCATCTGAAAATCCTATAATATGAAATGATGTGTTTTTAGGATACCAAAGTCCTAAATGTATTGTACCACTCAGATATTTCAAGATTCTCTTAGTGGCATTCAAGTGTGATTCTTTAGGACTAGTTTGAAATCTAGCACAAAGACATACACTATACATTATATCAGGCCTAGAAGCAGTTAAGTAAAGTAGTGATCCGATGATACCTCGATATTTCTTCTCATCTACTTCTTTACCATTATCATCTTTACCTAATTTCAATGATGTGCTCATAGGAGTTTTGCTAGTTTTGCAGCCATCCATTCCAAATTTCTTAATGAGTTCTTTTGTATATTTGGATTGGTTGATGAAGATCCCATCTTTACATTGCTTGACTTGCAGTCCAAGGAAAAACTTGAGTTCACCCATCATGCTCATTTCAAATTCCCTAGTCATACAAGAAGCAAATTCTTTGCACAAGGCTTCATTAGTAGCTCCAAATATTATGTCATCCACATAAATTTGTACAATCAATATGTTGTGCTTATCCTTTTTAACAAAAAGAGTTGTGTCTACTTTTCCTTTTGAAAAACCATTTTCAAGCAAATATGCACTAAGTTTATCATACCAAGCTCTAGGTGCTTGCTTTAATCCATATAAAGCTTTGGTAAGTTTGAAAACATGATCAGGAAATTTGTAGTTTTCAAAACCAGGAGGTTGTTCAACATAAACTTCTTCATTTATGAGTCCGTTTAGAAATGCACTTTTAACATCCATTTGATAAAGCTTAAAATTCATATGACATGTAAAAGCAAGTAATATTCTAATTGCTTCTAATCTGGCTACGGGAGCAAAGGTTTCATCATAGTCAATACCTTCTTCTTGATTATAACCTTTGGCTACCAATCTTGCTTTATTTCTAATAATGTGACCATTTTCATCAAGCTTATTCCTATAAACCCATTTGCATCCTATTATAGAATGATCTATAGGTCTAGGAGTAAGTTGCCAAACATTATTTCTTTCAAATTGATTAAGTTCATCTTGCATTGCAGTTATCCAATTTTCATCATTTAAAGCTTCCTCAATAGTTTTTGGTTCAATTTGAGAAACAAAAGCAACATTAACATCAACATGATTAATTTTAGATCTAGTAGTTACTCCCTTTGATGTTTCTCCAATGATGAGTTCCTTTGGATGATCTTTCTTGTATTGCCAATCCTTAGGTAGATCTTGAGTCTTTTCTTCAAGTTGATTGATCTTTGGAGCATCAATAGATTCAAGAGGTTCAAGAGTACATGCAGGGTCATTGAAAGTAATACCTTTCTTTTGATCAAGTTTAGATGATTCATTAAATACAACATGCATTGATTCTTCTATAACTAGACTTTTCATATTAAATACTCTATATGCTTTGCTATATGATGAATATCCTAAGAATATGCCTTCATCTGATTTGGATGAGAATTTTCCAAGATTATCCTTGGTATGCAATATGAAGCATTTGCATCCAAATACTCTAAAATATCCAATTCTGGGTATTCTTCCATTCCATAGCTCATAAGAAGTTTTATTAGTTAAATGCCTTTTATAAACACGATTTGCAATGTAACAAGCTGTATTAACGGCTTCCGCCCAAAAATAAGATGGTAAATCATATTCATTGAGCATTGTTCTAGCCATTTCAATTAAAGTTCTATTTTTCCTTTCAACTACACCATTTTGCTGTGGAGTTCTAGGAGCAGAAAAATTGTGTGAAATGCCAAGTTCATTGCAAAAGTCTTCAAAGTTCTCATTTTCAAATTCTTTGCCATGATCACTTCTAATAGATGTGATCACATATCCTTTTTCGTTTTGAACTCTTTTTGCAAAAGTTTTGTAGTAATTAAAGGCTTCATTCTTTTGAGCTAAGAAATTAACCCATGTGAATCTAGAGTAGTCATCAACAAGAACAAATGCATATGATTTGCCTCCTAAGCTTGTAACTCTATTTGGTCCAAACAAGTCTAAATGAATGAGCTCTAAAGGTCTAGAGGTACTTATAACACTCTTTGATTTAAATGAGCTTTTATGTTGCTTACCATGTTGACAAGGTTCACAAATCCTATCTTTATCATATTTTATCTTAGGTAAGCCATCAACTAAGTTCTCATTACAAATATATTTCAATTGATACATACCAGCATGTCCTAGTCTTCTATGCCATAACCATGCATCATTATTAGTGGACATTAAACATGTATGATTTGAATGTATGCTGACATTGTAAGTGTTGTTTGTTCTAGTGCCCTTAAATATGATAACATCATTTGAATTTGTGATTTTGCATTCCTTGGAATCAAACTTGACAAAGTATGCTTTATCACAAAGTTGACTAACACTTAGCAAGTTATGTTTCAAACCATCAACAAGCCATACATCTTCAATTAAATCCTTACCAATAGAACCAATGGAGCCAACACCAAGAATTTTACCTTTAGCATTATTTCCAAAAGTTACGTTACCTCCATGTTTATAGGTAATACTTGTAAAGAGCTTTGCATTTCCAGTCATATGCCTTGAGCATCCACTATCCACAAGCCATGTGCTTTCATTGATAGTAGATTTTAGGCATACCTACAAGACAATTGTGATCATCTTCTTTTAGGTACCCACATGAAGTTGGGTCCTTGATGGTTAGTAGAAAAAGAGTCTTCTACCTTGAGATGAGCCTTTCTTATATAACAATAGAAGTTTTTGTGTCCAAATTTCATGCAATATGTGCATTGCCATGGTATTCTATGCTTCTGCATTTTTCTTTTTGCATTATACATACAACTACAAGTATGTGATTTCTTTTGTACAAGTTTAGTGAACAACAATGCATAGTTATTTTTGGCTTTATCTCCTAGTGAACCATAAGAAGTTCTTTTAGACTTGGTGCAAGCATCTTTGATATGAACATCAGAAATTTTAGTTGTAGATGCTTTCACAAATGTTGGTTTGCTAGGTGCAATGTTGGTTGAGCCATTGAATCCTAATCCATATTTCAAGGAAGGTGATCTTTGATTATTAATTAATGTGTTCAATGCTTCCTTTCCTTTATGAAATCTGGAAATTGATTCTTTTAGTTCTTTTAATTCATGCTTCAATGCCTCATTCTCTTTAATCACCTTTTCTAAGTCATGTGAGCTTTTATTTAATTCTCCTATTGTATTTATTAAGTGTTCATTTGAGGTTTTCAATTCTATGGTAGAGTTCTTTAAGCATATAAAATCCTTTTCTAACTTAGAGTTTTTCTCTTTATAGAGCATCATTTTAGAGAAATATTTTTCTATTTTAGAATTCATGTGCTCAATCAAGTCACTATCATCTATATCATTTATATCATCATGTGCTACAAGATCAAAGGATTGAGTACTTACCTCATTGGAGTCATCTTCAATAGCCATGAGACAAAGATTTGCAATTCCTTCCTCTTCTTCTTCTTCACTTGAGGAAGAGTCATCCCATGTGGCTTTGAGAGACTTTTTCTTTTCTTTATCCCATTTCCTTTTGTTCTTCAATTTGTAGCAATCCGATTTGATGTGACTAGTTTTTCCACATTCATAGCACTTCACCTCATTTTTCTTTTCTTTATCTTTGAAGGAGAATTTAGGAGGTGTACCTTTGTTTGCTTGTAATCTTTTCTTCCTTTTCCATTCATTCATTCTTTTTGAGAACATTGCCATTTCATCTTCATCATCAGTACCTTCATTGCTTGAGCTCTCAGCTTCTTTGATTGCTTTGAGTGCAATTGGTTTTCTCTTTTCTTTCTCACATTGATCTTCTTCTTTTTCACTGTGTAGCTCAAAAGTGAGTAATTTACCAACTAGCTCGTCGGTTCTTAATGTGCTGAGATCATGAGCTTCTTCTATGGATGATACTTTGGATTCAAAGTTCTTTCTAGCTCTTAGGGCTCTCAAGATTTTACTGTTTACATCACCTTGATCATATACCTTGCCATACTTCTTTAGTTCATTGACAATAGCAAGCAAGCGATTTGTCATGTCGGTGACATTTTCATTTGGTTTCATCTTGAATAGCTCATACTCATGAACATGCATTTGTTTCTTGGTAAATCTTACCTGAGTTGTACCTTCATGATAGTTTTCAAGTGTTTTCCAAATGCAATGTGCACAAGTTAAATGTTGAACTCTTCCACCTTCTTCTCTTGAAATGGAGTTCATCAAGATGGAAGCAGCTCTATTGTTCTTGAATCGATCTCTGTTATTGCTAGTTGACCATTGAGCTTTGGGAAGTGGAACTTGAATACCGTCAACTTCATGAGTAGGAGATTTCCACTCATTTTCCACGAAATCCCATAATTCAATCCCTTCACTATCTAGAAACAAATACATTTTGTGTTTCCAGTATGAGTAATCCGTTCCATCAAAGTAGGGTCTAAGAATAGAGTTAAGATTTCCATGAGAGCTTGATGAAGAAGAAGTTGCCATTGTGGATCAGATTTCACAATTAAGTTCAAGAAATCTCAGGGCTCTGATACCAATTGTTGTCCCAAGATGGCAACCAAGGGGGGGGGGTGAATTGGTTTCCTCAAGAAGTAATGACAATTTAAAAAACTCAACAAATAAGAAATGCGGAATAGAGAATTGGTTGAGTAATGGAAGAAAGAAAGAACACACAAGATTTATAGTGGTTTGGATTTACTTCAATCCTACATCCACTTCCTTAACAACTTGTTAAGGTTCCACTAGTCTTTGAAGTTTTCACAAGCTCACTTCCAACTTTACAAGTGTTTTTCTTAGGCTCACACTTACAACCCAAACAAGAGTTTTACAAGGATTACTCTCACAACCCAACAAGAGTTTTACAAGGATTACTCTCACAACCCAAGTGTTTCCCAAGCTTACACTCAAACTTTTACAATGGTGTTTTCAATGCTAACACCTAACATTCATAACAATTAAAATACAAGTTTAAGTAAAAGGAAATTTGTTGCTTGGCTATGAAAATCTTTTCTCAATATTTTTCTCTTTGTTTTCTCATAGAAACTTTGTATTTATAGCCAATGTGGTCTTACTAGCCGTTATTGATGTTTAGAATAAAGTCTTGGCAGATTAGACCTTCTTTACTTAAACTGTCCGAAGCACTTCGCGGTCGTCCTTCATACAAGGATGGTCGCGCTCATGCTTCACGCGGTCGTCCTTTTAACAAGGGACGATCGCTACTTTTAAAAAGCTTCAACGGTCGAATTTTAGTGCTCTGCAGCTGGAATCTTGCCCATGATGTGTTTGTCGGACCGTTTCTTGCCCATGCTATGTTTGTCGGGACGGTCGCGCCAAGCAGAGGTGCGGTCGCCCTTTTTGAATATTGAAGTGGGTTTACAACGGTCATGTCACGTGTCACTTTCTGACAGAGCAAAAGAGATGTCCGCCATAATTTGAATCTTCGCGGTCGCCCTCGCGTCGAACTTCTGGACGCACCTGAGGACGCGAACACTACTGTCTCTTTGAGCAATTTCTTCTTGAATTGTAGGGCGGTCGCAACTCTGAATGGGGCGGTCGCTAAAGTGATAAGCAAGGTCAAGTTATTCACTGTTCTTGTCACCGCGAACCTTACTATGATTGTAATGATTTAAGTTCCTTGAGTAGCGGTCGTGCAAATATTAGGACGGTCGCTATTATGTAGGAGCGGTCGCGACTAAGGTCGAACTTCTGACCGCGAAACCTACTGTGACAAGGTTTCATTCTGTAATTGCTTGGAGCGGTCGTATTCAGGTGAGGTGCGACCGCTATACTTGTTCTGTTTACCTTTAATTGAAGCAACCTAATCCTGCAACAAGATTTCTCAAACACAAGTTAAATAGATCATCCATTTGAGTTGTCAAGGATCAAAATTAAGATCATTTGTCTAACATAAACTAAGCACACAATTGATTTTGGTATTCCCTAACTGACCTAAATAATTTGTAAGCTCATTTAAGAAAAGGTTTTAATAGATTTTTAAACTTCCACTCAAAAGCTTTGTAAAAATAATTTTTGGGCTTTGAACTTGGGTCATAAGGAAAAAGAATTTTTTCTTAAAATATTTTCATGTCCAAGGACTTTCTTGAAAATTTTGAAAATTGAAATTTGGTCTTTTGGATTTAAAGAAAAAATTATTTGGAGCTTACAATATAATTAGATCATATTAGAAAAGGATCAAACCAAATAAGCCACGATTCAAACCAAGATGAATTAATCATAGTCAAACAACAAACATTTGGGTTAAAAACCTAAGGAAAGTAAATAGGCCAATTACATGAGCTTTAGTCTTTGGGTTGAAAAGTTTAGGCTCCCATAGCAAGAATATACTAAGAGGTACAAGGCTATGAGTGATTATGCCATGCTTGATCTCTATACCTTGAGTAAAAGTATGGTATCCCTCACATAACATAACATAGGTTACACGGGTGTCCTAACTCACTCACACAACACAATCTATATGATGTAATGGTTAATATCATAATAAGAAAGAATAAAATAATATAAAGACCAATGGAATCAACTTCTCTTATCCCCAGTGGAGTTTCCACTGTGGGCAAGAATTTTTGTCCCTACTCCCATGTGAAATAGTTATTATGACTTCAACACTGTTAGGCTCAGAGCCTTAAAGAACACATGCCTAACATCAAAGAAAATGGAGTTACCGCCCTAACAGGTCAGAAAAATAGAAAGGGGTGGATGACTCTATTCCTAAGGAATGCCAACCCCCTAATGGGTTTGGAAAGTTGGGTATGTATGGAGAAGGTGAGAATGATCCAGCACTCCCATAATGCCCTATTCATTGGAACCGGCCTCCTTTTTTGGTCTAAATATTATCGAATCCATAAATATTATAATATCATCCTTAATATATGCAATTATAAAAAGAAATAAACATTCATCACTTTATTAAAATGAAAAAAATAAAATAGGCACCCATCCATAGATGGAAACATGCCTTTTACAATGTCCAATGTCTAAAACTAAATTAAATAGGTACCTATTATTTGGTGGAAATATGCCCTTTACATTAATCTAAAATCCAAAATAAATTAAATTACATTAAACTTAACTAATGAGCTACCCACAAAGTGGAAACCTTACATCTTTGAAGCACTAAATGATTAACTAAATGAAATTAAATCAATCAAACACTTTCTATAAACAAAAATAAAATAAATCATCCATAACAAATAAAACATTAATAAATCATTCATCATAAACATGAAATAATTGAATCTAGTTTTTAATATTTAAATTATGCATCAAATATATAAATTTAGGGTTTACATCTTAAATTAGGGTTTATAGATGCAAAATTAGGGTTTTAAACCTAAAACTAGCATTTTAATTATCCACCTAGAGTTTTATGATACCATTAGGGTTTTGATTTGGAGAGTTTGGTTTTAGATTGGAAATTAGGGTTTTAGTTTTTATAATTTAGGGTTTTGTAAATTAGAATTTAGGATTACGGTTTTAAAAACTAACCAAGTCAAATTAGGGTTTTAGATGTACAAATCAAGATTAAAATATGCGGACTAAGATTAAAGACAAGAAAAGCTAAAGTTTAATCCTATATTAGAGATGTGAAGCTAGGGTTTAATATTGTTAATTTGAGATTAGAGTTCTAGAAATAAACTCCTAGAAATTAAATATAGAGCAATTGTTTACGATTGTTTGAATAAGCTGTTGGATGAAATAATTTTATTAAAAGAATGAGAGCAGTTTCTAAATCAAAATCGAACCTTCATTTGTTCACTCCACCAAGTTAAGTGTGTTTGAATCAAGCCTTCTATCTTGCTTGTTGCCTGAGTCAACCTTTTTGGCTGGAGGTTAAGTGCAATAGAGGATAGTTCTTCTTCCTGGCCCCTGGTTGTTGTGTATGTTTTAATTATTGCTTCATTTCTATGTTAATTCCTAACAAAAGTATTTGTTGCTCCCTCTGTGCTAATTGAGATCTCTTGATAGTTGTTGGTCGTTGCTTTCCTCCTGTATTTATAGAAGGATCCATTAGGTTAAAGCCTTAAAACTTCCTATTTTGAAACTCTTTCCTGAGGCATATCGAATTCGACTATTGTTAATTCGACACAAACTGTGAGCATGTTTGATTAAAACCACTTTAATTCGAGGTAAACCGAGACCATCTCAAACTAAAATAATTCTAATCCGACATAGAATCAAAGTCCATATCGAATTAGCAATCCTAATTCAATATGGAGCCCTCTAAGATTGCCCTATATCAAAATGGGAGAGCCCCAATTCGATATGGGGCTGCCCCATATCGAATTGG
This sequence comes from Garcia nutans, assembly GCA_947685225.1. NCBI lineage: Eukaryota > Viridiplantae > Streptophyta > Magnoliopsida > Malpighiales > Euphorbiaceae > Garcia > Garcia nutans. The sequence continues at coordinate 37,953,240 of CANTUV010000013.1, forward strand.
GGTTCCAATTTGATATGGTGAAAGCCCCATATTGAATTGGAGGAGCCCCAATTTGATATGGGTGTCTCCATGTCAAATTAGGACACCCAATTCGACATGGGGCAACCAATATTGATTTGGGGGAGCCCCAATTCGATATGGGTCTACCCCGTGTCTAATTGGGTGTCCTTATTCGACATAAAGACACCCATGCTCAAATTGAAGCACACCAATATCAAACAAAAAACAATTAAACCTTCAAATCAGACCTATTTAAGGTTTTAAAGGTTTTACTAGCTTATTTTAAACCTTATGAAAATATGTCAATCTAATTAAAAGTTTATAATACGTTTAAGCTTATGAAAAATGGACTGGTTATGACTTAGGCCTCATTAATTAGTATCAGACTAGCTGGGGACAAAATCAAGGGTCTACAACTTGATATCCAAGATACCTTAGAGACCTCAAGTCTGAGGATATTTGCACAACTACTATAATGAGATAAGATCATTGACATTGAATAGAAATCCATATGATAAGCTCATAGTTTGGCCATCTAATGAACTTGTTCTTCCAACAAGCATCCACATGTTAAATCTAAGCATCACCATGCTTACATCTTATGAAAACAACTGCTTGATCAAATCAAGAAGTATAACATGTTCTAGTCTATTCACACTAATAATGTTCTATCTTATTAATACTATAACTAGGGATAATTTTAGCATAAACACATTTGCATGTAATTAGAATCTCATATCATGGTCTCATCATGATTTCCCTTACATTGTGTTTTATACTAGGGACTTTATTAAACATTTTAAGATATATAATCAACTACATGCATCACATGAGTGCTGAATAATAAAGGATGCCTTAATTCATTAATATATAAATGAATGTAATATGCATATTACAATCTAAAGTGATTGTCTCTAGGGCATGCATATCTAACGCTAATGGCCTGAGAGCAGTTAGGCCACTCCTGTTGGTGGGCGGGGTTACTGGGCTAACCCTGAAATAAAAAAATAATTAAATAAAAACATAAAATAATTAAGTAAAAACAGAACATAACTAAATAAAAATATAAAATAATTAGATTAAATATTATTTAATTAAATAATTAAATTAAAATATAAATAATAATTGAATTAAAAAAATAAAAACTAAAAAATTATGAAAGTGATGCATCATGCATCACTGCAAGCCACATGGTACAAAATCAAAAATACAAAAGTTAAAAGAATTAAACATCATCAAATTCTTTTCTTTTTAGTGGAAATAATGTTGTAATATTTTGGCAACATTGGAAATCAAGGGCTTATTTTGGTTGATGCCTTGATGTGAATTCTTATTATGTATTCAAAATCTTTCAAAACAAGTCTAAAAGGAACAATTGCATAACCATTTATTGATTCATCTTTTATATATATGTAGAGGCTTAGTGAAAAGGGTGAGATCCTTTGAAAGTGCCAAAAAGCATACAACGAGAGTGAGATCTAATGGTATCTAGTTTAGTGACCATATGAGAGATGGGAGATGGAGAGTTGGAATAGGAGGAGACACGCAAAATAAAAGTATAGGATAGAGGGGGAGAGAGAGAGTGTGTGACTACGAGATTAAAGCTAAGTTAAAATGGAGGAGATAATAAGATGAAATAATAGGGTTAGGGCAATAGTTTAAGAGTCTACATATACTCTTATGGGCTAGTTTGGCCTGAGATTATTTCACTTAGGCTTGAGGCCTGACTCGAGATGTAGTTTGGTTTAAATTTTTAATCCAAAGCCCAATCTAGGTATCATTTAACCCAACCCAACCCAAAAGGATGGGCCAGGTGGTCTGGGCTACTTGGATTTTAGGTTTAATGAACACCCCCAATTGATATTTTTGCTACTAACATGTTTGGAACCTAATGGGTCAGACATTAAAAGAAGCTAAAAATAACTAGGTTATATTAAAAAGTTAAATTATTAATAAGTTAAATTATTCTTTATTATTTAGTATGCATGTGATGCATGTTATAGATAATAATTCTTAAAATGATTAATAAATTGCTTAGTATAAAACACAATATAAGAAAAAAAATATTAAAATCATGATATGTTATTCTTATCACCTACAAATGTGTTTACATTAAAATTATTTATATTATAACATTAACAAGATTGAACATTATTAATGTGAATAAACTAGCACACGTTATACTTCTTGATTAGAGCAAGAAGTTATTCTCATAAATTATATGTATGGAGATGCTTAGAGTTAAACATATGGATGCTTTTTGAAAAAAAAATACATTGGATGACCTGACTATGTTATAATCTCATTGATATATATTTAACATCAATGATTATTTCTCATCATAGTAGTTATCAATGATTATTTCTCATCATAGTAGTTATGCATATATCCTTAAACTTGAGGTCTCCAAGGTATCTTAGATATTAAGTCTACTGTGTTGATCCCATTCCTTATTGTCTCTTACGAGATCACTCATAAGGGTGGACATTAGGTATTGCATGAGATATCAAAGATAGTTAAGAGATCAACCAAAAAGACATCACTTCTAATAAAAGAAGATTATATCTCATGACCTCTTATAGGAAGACATTACTTTAGTAATCCTTAGCCAAGATGGATGGATGTTTGAGAAGGTCTCAAAGATATATCTTATAGAGTAATGGGTTCCATGAATAAAAGAACTAATAAATTCAGAATAGGTGTGATGTACTCAGTCTAATGGGATTAACACATAGTCCATACCCTGAATCAAATGGCATATAATATGATGTAAAGAGTTAATTGCATCATAATTGTCTATGGAAAGGTTAAAGTCAAATCACTTTGACTTTCTTGATAGTTGGGTGGCTATGATCTATTACTAGAAATCAATCTTAATCTGCTTAATATCAATTAGTTGATTGGAGAATTACTCCTAAATGAAGAGTTTAATTTAGGAAACCTTAATTGATGTTTCGATCCCAACATGTTTGAAAACCTAATGGGTTATACACTAAAAGAGTCCAAAATTAATTAATTTGGTTATAAAATATATTATTTGATAGTATATTAGTGGAATGGATATATTAAGGAAGAAGAAAATTGGGTTGAATAATTTTTATTAGTTGTTGGGCCAAGCTAGGTCCCATTGGGCCTATTATAAAATTAAGGATTTATTTAGGGTTAAATCTCTAAATAATAAAGCCCTAAGAACATTTTAGCAATATGTGATATTATTTTTTTAAAAAGGGTAATCAGCCCTTGCTAACTCTAACTCCTCATTCACGTTAAAAGAAAGAAAGAAAGAAAGAAAATGAATACTAGACTTCTGTAGGCTTTATCTTCTTCCCTTCTTCCATAGAGTGGTTTCCTGATTGCTAGCAAGAGAGAACTACTCAAGCTACTTCAATTGGATTGGTGACTGATTCTTCCCTTGTGTGGATACTATTAGTGGCAATTCTATTTTTAATTATTGTGGTCCAAAACAACCCAATAAGAAGGAAAGGAGAAGATTTGCAAAGAATTGTAAAGGTTGAACATCTAATCCTTGTATGTTCTTGCTTATTTCAATATCAATCATTATGGGATGATTCTAAGGCTTGGAAAAAAAATTTAACTTTCTATTGTGGAATATTTTATTATTTTTCCCCAATAGTGGTATCATAGACCACCCCTAATGATTAATGTTGAAAATATAAAAAGAAATTTATTTTTGGAAACTCTAACTTTGTGCTATTAGATTCAAATTAATTTTCATTATCCCTATCGATATTCTTTGTTTTTATATGCTTATGATCAAAGATAAAAAGTTTAGCTTTAATGTAAAAGGGAATGAAAAAGAAAATAGAAAGCTAACATAATCGGATGGACTATCATGCAATTATTGTGAGAAATAATGATCTTGAAGAATAGTGTGATAGTTCTAATGGAAGTTCCGCATAGATGTTCTAAACATCTACTCAGTTGTCCGAGACCTTTGGGCGGTGGTCCTTGACCACTTGTAACACCCTTATAACCTAAATATGCATAACACAAATATTTTGTATACATAAAATACATATCTAGGATACAAATGTATTGTAATAAATATTTGTAAAATTTACCATTTAGTATTAAAAATATAACTATTAAAAAATTTACTTCAGTTGAATGTAAAATCTTTAGGAAAAATTCACTAGAGTTTTATTTGTAATTCTAATAAATGAAAATTCTAAACAAGCACAACCTGCAATGAAAATTACACTCCCAAATCCACATTTCATTCCAAATTTCTTTCTTCAATAATTTACATCCCAAGGTTTCATTTAAAACATCACTTATCTTAATTACAAATATATTTACATAACATACCCAAAATCCATTTAATATACATATGATGTGAATTAAATATACAAAACCCAAAGTACATAATGATAAAAATTATACATGCATGCAACACCATTTAAGTTAGTCTCATAGCACACTCAGTCTCTAAATATCAACCACAGTTTGGACCCCTCTGATATGCAACCCTATCACCTATGCGATACATACAACTACGCTAATTTTGAAAGCTTAATAGTATATACTTTAAGAACAAAATCCATTTAAAAGCAATGCATATTTCCAAGACACACAGCACATCATGTCATCATCACAATGCAACACTCATTTGTACATTTATTATCATACGATAACATCTAATATCATTGCGATACTATATTCATTATTAATCCATTAAATCATCATTTAAATATATCACATCTCACAACAAACACATTGGGCCCAACAAGTCTCCACATAATATTCATGTCCTAGTATAATTTATTTGGTCTCGTCGCGACACCGGGGATCTGACATGTCAATACATTTAGGCTTAATCTTAAGACCTAGCTCTAGTTAGGTCTATCCTCAAACTTAATCTCAAGACCTAGCTCTGCTCAAGTCAAACTCATCCTCAAGACCTAGCTCTACTCATGTCTATCAATATATGCGACACCAATATCAACTTTTTGGAATCTATAATTATGCAGAGCAACCAATCACACAAGAACTCTTTACATTTTCACATTTTCTAAGTGATCAACACTTTTCTTAATCACCTCACATTTCATCACATTATTCATGTCTTTTTCACAATATCCACATTTTCTAATCATATTAAACTTGTTTCTTAGCCACATCACAATGTGGCCTATTTCTACATTTTTAATTTTTAATACATAAAAAATGCATTTCTCAAATTGCACATAACAATGTTATTAGCCATTCTACAATTGTTTAACATTTTACATTTCATGAATTTCACACACTTTTACTTAAACAATGCACTTGACATATGAAAACCAATATCAAAGTAGCATAACACATTTACAAAATCACAATGTATTATGCCCAATCCAATATAATTAAAATATAAATTATCAAAGTATGTATTAACCTCAATTTGCTTCCAAATCAACCTAGAACCTCTTTCCAATCATTATTTCTTCCAAAGCTCCAATTCCATCAATTGGGCAAATTGGGTCTACACACTCCTAAACCAAATAATAAGGCATTTTATTTCATTAGAACCATTAACATACTAATTTTATACAAACTAATCACTAATTATTCAAACCTTAACCAATTTCTAATAAAACCCCAATTTTCCCTTACTAGCTTCTTCAAACTTCACTCTAATCAATTCATTTCCATCAATCAACCATAAAATCATTACATATGCATCAAAACTACCTCAAAATAATCTAGATTAACAATTATTGAAACTTCCTTTAAAAACCCTAATTTTACATAACCAGAGCTAAAACTCTAACTTCACTAATCATACTTATTTCAATCAATTAATCCCCTAATTATAATATATCTATCATATTAGCTTTATACTAATATATTTTACTAATTAAAATTAATTTCTCTCTACACAAATTATACATAACAATAAAAATTCAAGAAACAAGCTTAAAGGGAAAATACTTACTTGAATTTTCTTTAAAACCTACTTGATTTCCTTAAAATTCTTATAAAATTTAGAGTACTTAAAGAAGCAAATCTCTCTCTCTCTCTAGGAATTTGGCCACCATGAGAGGAAGAAGAAGATGAAAACTTCTCTTTATTTTCTTTTTCCTTTCCCATCCATATATATTATTTAATTAATTATTTAATTAGATATTTAATATTTAATTATATTTCTCTTTAATTTTCATCCATATATTTTATTTCTTTCTTTGACTTTTCTTATATTTATTTATTTATTTATCTTCCCAACCATAAATATGTTATATATATATCATGTATACTTTATGCATATGTTATGTATATCTTTATATATATGTATATATCATGTATATTTTAGGTATATGATGTATAACTAATGTTTATAGTAAGTATACATCAAGTATAGACTATGTATATACTATGTATATCTAATGTATATCTTATATATGTATTAGGTATATACTATATATATACCTCTTTCAACACTCTAACAGACCCTCCATATTAATATTTAATTATGTCTAAAATTGTGGATGTTATACTACTACATAGTGATTTTTGTACAAAAGCTAGGATTGGGAATCAAAAGCTATCCTACATTGTTTTAATATATGATTTCATCATTAATCTAACACCCCCTGACAATCCTATCATAAAACTGTCAGAAGATGCTACTTAGTAACTATCAATCCTATATTTAAATGAGTTAAACCTTAAAAATATGTCAATTAAAAATTTTGGCAGAGTTTCCTCTAAAATATTCACTGTCAAATTCTTTTCCAACTTAACATAACCTATAAAAAAAAGCACTTCTAATCTCTTTTCAAATAATCTCAACTCCAATCAAGCCATTTCACAATAATCAATCACAATCCTAAATCAAATAACATATACTATATCAACATGTAAATATCTATATATAATACATTAACCAAATTGTTATCAACCACTAAATCTTATAACTCGAAACACAAATTTCAAAATACATATGAAACTTGTTCAATGTTTATAATATTTATAATCACAAACTTAACCAATAATTATACAACTATCATATAAATTAAATTCTGCTATGTGAACTGTAGTTAAAAATATATAATACAAAGTCTTAATAAATAACACTTTAAGTTGCAGTTGATCTTTGTAATCCTGAATTTCCACTTAACAAATCTGCTCCGATTTATCTTATTTGCATATCGGAAAAATCTAACACACTAAGCATAAAGCTTAGTGGTGTTTGTATATACATAATTTATTATTTAATGTCACAAATAACTTATCACAATAATAAATTAAAGATATTTAACTATTTGCATTAACAATCATTTTATTATCTTCTTATGATAATACTAATATTCAAATAACATATTCATTTCTTTTAAATGTGGTACAAACTTTTCAATATCCCTTTTTAAATAATAAATATTCAATTGAAAATCATTTCATTATCTTGTCATGTTAATATTATTACTTAGACACTTGATTATCATTTCCATGTAAATTAATACAATGATTATTGTCTAATATAGTTGATATAATAAATTATTATTTCATATCAAATATATTTAAAGTTTAATAATCATACATTTCTTTTAATTTCTAATTTGTAACACCCTTAATTTTTGAAAAATTAAATTAAATTAAATAAATTAAAATTAAATTGGATAAATGATTTAAATGAAAAATGGAAGGATATTAAATGATTTAATAAAAAGTATATTTGAAATATATTGGAAATAAACAAGACATATACATATACCTAACATATACAATACATATAAAAGAGTAAAAATTAAAATATAAAATAATTAATAAATATATATAGATAAGGATGACTAAAGGAAGAGAAGTTTCCTCTTTCTTCTTCTTCTTCTTCTTATTCCTTTGCCCTGAAATAGAGAGAGAGAGAGGTGAGAAGAGAGTGAGCAAGGAGACTTTCTTCTCCCATACACCAAGAATTGAAGTAATTTCAAGGATTCAAGTGAAGATTTTGAGGATTCTTCATCAATTGGTAAGTTCTTTATCAAGTTTGCAAGCTCTTTGGAATGCGATGGAAGAACATGATATTTTGATTTTGGGATTGTGTATTAGAATGTTTTAATGGCTTATTTTGGGTATGTATGAAGTTGTTATGAGTAGTTAATACTGATTTTAAGGTTGGATTGAAGAAATAATTGAATTTAAGTTGAGTTAGGAAGTGGTTGTTTTAAAATGGTTAAGTGTACGAAATGCAAATTTTGCCTGACATGACCATGTCGCTAGGCATGCCAACAGTGCTGAGTTCAACATTGATGACACAACCAGTAACACGGCCATGTTCCTAAGCATGTCGTAGCTATTGTAAGGCAAGGCCATTAACACGCCCATGTTGTTGAGCATGTCAAACTTTCTGTGAGGCAGAAAGCAGTGACACGCCCATGTCATTGGATGTGTCAAAGCGTCTATGAAAGTGGGTTAATGACAAGGCCATTAACACGCCCGTATTGTTAGACATGCTACTTGAGGATATTGTTTAAATATCTCTTTTCTTTTTCTTTCAATTGTAATTCCTAATTTATGTGGTTGATGTTGAGAATGCCTTAGAATGTGATATTAAATGGTTATTTATTATCACATTTGTCTCAGCCATTGAGAGAGTAGGTTGCCCAACCTTTGTATTGAAGGGCAACTTGGAAGAGAAGGTTAGAGGAAGTTTTAAAGCTTATTTTGGAGTGCTTTCTAAGGTATGTACAAACTCTTGATAAATAAAATGTGTTTGTATTACATTTGATCTAACACATTTTGGATGAAAAATGTGTTAAGCTACTTGATACATTGAGTATTCATGAACATGGTGTTAAGACATGTATATTGCTATGTTTGCATTATATGCATTATGAAAAGCCATTGTTAATAGGTAAATTGAATGAAATATGAACTTTGTACAAAATATGAAAATGACCCAAAGTGTTTGGGTAATGTGGTTTTGTAATAAAATTTTGAAATGAAATGACATTGATATGAATGAGATAATGGGAAAATGAGAAAGGAATTGAGAATGGAAAATATGAATTAATTGTGTGCCTAGTATGTTATTCAATTTTCAGAGATCTATGTTTGGCGACATGCCTATGAGGTTATCCTTAATATTTGCCTTTGGGGCTAGAAACTTGGCGTCACTGTGAAAATATTTGAGGTGAAAAGACTGGATTGTAAGCCTTAGAAATAAATCATGCCGTGGACCAATGAGGGGAAGCGGACTGTAGCAGGCCCTTAAAGCTAGGCTGGGTGAAAAGACTAGGTTGTAAGCTCAGGCCCAGTTGGACTATTGCATTAAAACTTTGCCTTCGCAACTAGACATATGGTGTCATTATGGACCAAAATAGTAACTTTGAGATTTGAATAATATATTAATTGTTTGGGCTCATGCTTGTGTATGTGTTTGTGTGAATCATTATGTAATATCCCAAATTTTTAAAAATTTCTAATTTTTAGAAATTTTATAAAATACATAATAATTTAAATTAATAAATTAAATTAATGATTTTAAATGAAAAATGAAGGGATTTTAAATGGAAAAAGTTGAATATATATATATATATGTGATATATATATATACAACATATACACAACATATAAAAGTCAATAAAAAAGTCAACATTTTAAAAGAAAAGTCAAAAGTCAAAGTAAAAGGGTATTTTGGTAATTAAATCTTAGAAATTCAAAATTATTAAATTAATTCAAAAATAAATAATTTTTGAATGGAAGAGGAATTTTTGGACTTTTAATTTATTAAAAAAATAAATAATTATTAAAATATTATAATATATATATGGTTTAAAATAAGAGATGAAAGGAAAGAGAAATTAAAAAGTTGTCTTCATTATTTCTTCTTCTTCATCAAGGCCAAATCACCATGAGAGCTTAGACCAAGGATTTTGATCCTTCCATACTCTACAAATTGAAGGATTTAACAAGTTTAAAGTGGATTTTTGGTGATTTCCACCAAATTTGGTAAGTTTCCAACTTCTTTCTTTGAATTCCATGGAAATTTTGATAATGTGTGATTTTGGATTTTTAAGTAGTATGTTATAATTATTAGAATTGGTGTGTATGATGTTATTTTGGATAGTAAACAATGATTTTAAGGTTGGATTGAAGAGATGATGGAATTTAGATAAAGAATGGTGAAGAGAAAGAATTTAGGGTTATGGATTTTTAGGGTTTGAGAAATCATGGTTTTTAATTGTGTAAATTGATTTTAAATGAGTTGTTTTAGTGCATAAACAAGTATTTTAAAGTCAAATATTGGATTTGGTTGTGTTTGGTTGGAGTTTGAGAATGGAAGTGGAGATTTAGGGTTTTGGAAAAGTGATTTTCCAAAATTGTTGAATTGTTTGATTTTATTTGTTTAAGCATGTTGTTTAGTGTTAAAAGTGATGAATATATACTTAAAATGATTAATGGATTGTGTTGGAATGGAAAACCTTCAATGGGGGAAGGTTATGCCATTTTAGGATTTTGTGTATAAGAGTGTATTTTTGTAATGTAAATGGTTTAAATGTATTAAAATATATTTCTAATAATATAAATAAACTTAATATATTAAAATGAATGGCCTAGTATGAGAATACAAAATTAAAGTGAGGTTAGCCTTAAATTTTGCATTTTTGCTTGGATAGGGTTTTATTATGGTTTAATATTGAAAATGCCATTAAATGTGATACTAAATGATTATTTACTATCACATTTGGTTTAGGCATTGAGGGAGGTTGTTTTGCTTCATCCAAGTGGTGAAGGGAAAGTTGGAAGGATAGGATTGTATATTTTTTTAAGCTTGTTTTGGTTTCTATTTGAGGTAAATACAAACTTTGAATACATTGGTTATGTTTGCATGACATTTGGGCTTAACACATTTTGGTTGGAAAAATGTGTTAAGCTACTTGATACATTGGTTATGTATGAATAATGTGCTATGACATTTGTAATGTCATGTATGTGTTAAATGCATTGTGAAAAGCCATTGATAATGTCTACATTGTGTAAAATGTGAAATATGTAAATTATGTTGAAATACCCAAGGTAATTGCATAATGTGTTGTAAATGCAAAAATGTGGCATAATGTAATGAGATATGTGAAAACATAATGAAATGAATTGATATCGATATAAATGAGAAATATGAATAAATTGTGTACCTAGTATGTTATTCAATTTTCAGAGTTCTGTGTTTGTCGGCATGCCTATGATTTGCCTACGGGCTAGACGTTGGGCTTCACTGTGAAAATGTTTTTGAGGTGAAATGACCAGGTTGTAAGCCTAAAAAATAAGTCCTTGAAGCTAGGCTGGGTGAAATGTCCGAGTCATAAGCTCAGACCTAGTTGGATTATTACTTTGATATATTACCTACGGGCTAGACATATGGTGTCATTATAGACCAAAACAGTAACTATGAAATTTGAATAGCATATTAGTTATCTTTGGGCCCATGTTTGTGTTTGTTTTATGAGAATTGTGGATTGTGAAATATTTAAAAAGTATGAGAAAATGGAATGATGTGATATCAATATGCATTGTGCATTGGTATTGCATTTGAGTTTTATTATTATCAAAGTTTATATTACTAGGCTTTTGGCTTAGCCCGATTGTTTACATCGCGTAGGTGACAGGGTAGATTCGACTAAGCCGGAGAGTTCTTTTAGATCAGGTCGGGTCTAGACTTGTGGTTGTGCTTGTAGAGATGATATCAAGATCAGAAACACTGCCAGCAGCATTTACATATTTTATGTTATTGTATATTTTGGGTATTATGCATAGTATATTATGTTTTTGGATTTTATGTATTGTAAACTATAAAGAATGTTTGGGTTATGTTATTTGAAATGGGAGTGTAAATATGTTCTAAATTATATATATATATATCTATATATAAATGTTTGAGAAACTTGGTGAAATTGAGGAGTATGGTTGAGATGGTGAATTGAAATTATTTAGGAGTGTGTTCTTTTTGCAGGTTGTGTAATTGATAAATTTTGGGATGTCCAAATTACAGACAAAACTCTGGCAAATGTTTCACAGAGATTTTTATATAAAATATTTATTTTGGGTTCCTATAACAAGTAAAGAATATTTATATACTATTTAATTTTATATATTTAGTATTTGAAATTTTAAATAAAAAATGTGAATTTTTATTAAACCAGTCTGTGATATTTTTGTACCGTATATGCATATTTTACATTTGCTGAAAATATGTAATTGTACGTGTATAGGATAGAAGGGTGTTACATTTATTTTAAAGCCTAGGTTTGAGGTTCTCGACCTAGGTGGGTTGATAGAGAGAGAAAAAGAGGATTTTGAAAATAGTTTTCAATTGTAATACATGCATTAGCACTGGCAGTTTCTGATCTTTGATATAGTAATTTCTACTGTGTTTGCAAATATAGGTAGTTATGGCGTCTCAGATGCATCAGTCTGCAGAGGGTAGTACAGAGAGTGTGGCTCCTGATGAAAGTAGAGATGGAGCTAGAGTTATGTCTACTGGTGAGGCATCTATTTCTATGCTCGTGAGACTAGCAACTGATGAGATTCTGCCTGGATGGGTACGACATATGGTAGAGTTGTTGAGGCAGGCTCTAGTTCAACAGCTGCCACCGCCACAGCCGCAACCGTAGTTACCGGTGAGGAAGTATGATAAGTTGAGAAAGTTCAGAGCTAAGGACTTTGTTGGTACTATAGACTTTACTGTACTAGAGCAGTGGCTAGATAGAATTCAGAGAGTGTTCATTCAGTTGCTGGCTAGTCTAAAAGAGAAGTTTGATTATGCTAGATCTCTTCTACAGAGGGATGCATATGATTGGTGGAAGACGGTTCCACATGCTTTAGTTGATCTACTAGTCCAGACTTATGATAATTTCTTGTGGGAATTTGAGCAGAAGTATACTCTGAGGGAGTATAAGGATGCAAAGAAGATGGAGTTTCTGAGTCTGAGACAAGATACCAGGACAGTGACAGAGTATGAGATGGAGTTTATCCAGTTGAGTCATTATGTTGGTGGGATCATTTTTTATGAGATTGACAGGTGCAGGAGATTTGAGGAGGGACTGAGACCCTCTATCATGTGTATCATAGCAGGCTCTCAGTATCAAGATTTTTCTCAATTGATTGCAGCTGCCAGGAGTGTAGAGAGAGCACAGAGTCTTGTATCAGATGCCAGTGTTGAGGAGACCAAAACTAGGAGACCCCAGAGTGAGGCAGGGTCTTCATCCATGAAGAGAGGCTGAGGGGGATATTTTCAGAGGTTTAGTAGGAGCCAGGGGCAGTTTGGTAGGTCAGTACAATAGTAGAGATAGAGACAGAGACCTGCAATTTCAGTGGCTAGTGCACCGATCCCAGTGGCTCAGAGGCCTGCTCCACCTACTTGTGTTCATTGTGGTAAAGCATACGGAGGTGTCCGCTGGTGGAGAGATGCTTCAAGGGTGTGTTTTAAATGTGGGTGGTCAGAAAATTTTATCAGAGATTGTCTAGAGCCACCAGAGGATAGACATTCAGATACTACAACTTCTCGACCTAGTGTCAGAGGGGGTCATAGTGGCAGAGGTTTTGGTAGAGATGGTCAATTTGGGACTAGTTAGAGAGGAGCCAGATGATGCAGGGCCATCACAGCATGTTTATGTGATGTAGAGGTGGCCAGATGCTTCAACTATTATTGCTGATACTTTTACTTTATTTGGTACTTTAGTTCTTGCATTATTTGACCCTGGGTTGACTCATTCTTACATCAGTGCATCCATCTTGCTTTGTGAGTGATTTGCATTCTGATTCCTTAGGATATGATGTTTTGGTCACAAATCCTTTAGGGCATAATGTTGTGGTGAGTAGGGTACACCGAGATAGTCCAGCTGTTGTTCAAGATGAGGAGCTTCTCGGTGACTTGATTGAGATGCCTTTTAGGGAGTATAATATGATTTTAGGCATGGATTGGTTATCCAAGCATGGGGTTGTGGTAGACTGTCAGAATAAATGTGTTACTTTAAGAACACATGATGGTAGGGTTGTGATGGTATCTAGTGAGCAAAGGTATCTTTCATCCATGTTTTTTTCAGTTGGGAGGATGATTCGGAAGTGATGTGAGGCTTATCTTGCTCATGTTATAGATACTAGAGTAGTGGGGTCCTAGCTTAATGGTATACCCACAGTTGCAGAATTTTCAGATGTTTTTCCTGATGAGATGTCAGGGGTAACTCCTGAGAGAGAAGTGGAGTTCAGTATTGATTTGTTGTCTGGTGCCACTTCTATCTCTATTACCCCTTATCGAATGGCACCTCTGAGTTGAGAGAGTTGAAGAAGAAGGGTTCGTTCACCCTAGTGCATCCCCATGGGGAGCGCCTCTGTTGTTTGTGAAGAAGAAGGATGGCACCTTAAGATTGTTTATTGATTATAGGTAGTTGAATAAGGTGACCATCAAGAACAAGTATCCTTTGCCTCAGATAGATGATCTCTTTGATTAGTTGAAGGGAGCAGCAATATTCTCTAAGATTGATCTGAGATCAGGGTACCATCAGTTCAGAGTCAGAGATGTGGATGTACCCAAGATAGCTTTTCGTACGAGGTATGGGCATTTTGAGTTTCTGGTGATGCCCTTTAGATTAATGAATGCACCAGTAACTTTTATGGATTTGATGAGCAGGGTGTTCATACCATATTTAGATCAGTTTGTGGTGGTCTTCATTGATGAAATTTTGGTGTATTCGCATAATAAGGAGGATCATGATAGGCATTTACGGATTGCATTGCAAACTCTAAGAGAGAAGCAGTTATATGCTAAGTTGTCTAAGTGTGAGTTATGGCTCGATCAGGTAGCTTTTCTTGGTCATACGGTTTCATCTCAGGGTATTAGAGTTGATCCGAGTAAGGTTGAGGCTATCTTGAATTGGAGTCAATCAAGGACTGTGATAGAGGTTAGAAGTTTTCTGGGATTGGCAGGCTATTATCGTCGATTTGTGAAGGGTTTTTCTATGATAGCTACACCACTCACCAAATTGCTTCGGTAAGAAGTTAGATTTGTGAGGACAGATCAATGTCAGGTATTTTTGAGTAGCTGAGGGAGATGTTGACTCAGGCTCCTATCCTTACCTTGCCTGTGGAAGGTAAACCATATGTGATATATAGTGATGCTTCACAAAGTGGTTTAGGTTGTGTTCTGATGCAAGAGGGTATAGTTATTGCTTATGCCTCTCGACAGTTGAAGCCACATGAGCTGAATTACCCAATGCATAATTTGGAATTAGCAGCTATAGTTTTTTCCTTGATGATTTGGCGGCATTACTTGTATGGGGAAAAGTGTTTCATTTATATGGATCATAAGAGTTTGGAATACCTGGGTGTTTAGAGAGAGCTGAATCTTCAGCACAGACGGTGGTTAGAGTTAATTAAAGTCTATGACTGTTTGATTGATTATCATCCTGGTAAGGCAAATATTGTTGCTGATGCCTTGAGTCAAAAGTCTTTGGTAGGTTTGACTGCTTATTCGCTCTCGTTACTTGTTGAGTTGAGAGCATTGCATGCTAGATTTGAGTCTTGTGATGATGGTGCTTTGATGGCTCAGTTGCAGTTGAGGCCAGTCTTGTTGGATCATATTAGGGAGGCTCAGTTGGCAGATAAGAGAATCTAGAAGATTGTGTTAGTTTGTCAGAAGGGGAAGAGTCGAGACTTTTATGTGAGGGATGATGGTAGTCTATGGTACAGAGATAGGTTGTATATTCCTGATGATGTATAATTGAAAAGAATGATATTAGAGGAAGCACATCAATCACTTTATGATATGCACCCTGAAAGTACCAAGATGTATCAGGACTTGAAGTGACATTATTGGTGGTTAGGTATGAAAAGGGGCATAGCAGAGTTTGTATCTAGATGTCTCACTTGCCAGAGAGTGAAGGATGAACACCAGGTTCCTTCAGGGTTACTTCAACCTTTATCAGTGCCCGAGTGGAAATGGGAGCGAGTGACAATGGATTTTGTGACTAGACTGCCTTTGACCAAAAAGAAGCATGATGCAATCTGGGTGATAGTTGATCAGATGACAAAGACAGCTCATTTTCTTCCAGTTTGGATGGATTATTCTCTTGAGAGGTTGGCTGAGTTGTATATCAGTGAGATAGTGATGTTGCATGGAGTCCTAGTTTCTTTGATGTCGGATCGAGATCCCCAAATTACTTTGACATTTTGAAAGAGTTTGCATGACGCTTTAGGTTCTTAGTTGCATTTTAGTATTGCTTTCCATCCTCAGACGGATGGGCAGTCAGAGAGTTTGCTTATAACAACAATCATCAATCCAGTATTGGGATAGCTCCTTATGAGGCCTTATATGGCAAGAGATGCAGAACACCATTGTGTTGGGATGAAGTTGGAGAAGGTAAACTGGTCAATTCCGATTTGATTAAGGAAATAGAAGAGAAAGTGAAGGTGATTCAGGGTCGTTTGAAAGCAGCTTCAGACCGACAAAAATCCTATTCAGATTTGAAGAGAAGAGACATAGAGTTCATTATGGGAGATAAAGTATTTATGAAGGTGTCTGCAGGGAAGAAGATTCTAAAGTTCGGTCGAAAAGGAAAGTTGATTCCTCGTTTCATAGGATCATATAAGGTGTTGAAGAGAGTTGGTCCAATAGCTTACATACTAGCTTTGCTGCTGGAGTTGGATCGAATTCATAATGTCTTCCATGTCTTGATACTTTGGAGATATAGGTTAACCCATCTCATATCCTATCAGTGGAGTCTATTGAGGTGAGTCCAGATCTAACTTATGAGGAAGAACCAGTGGCGATTTTGGCACAAGAGGTTAAAGAATTGAGAAATAAGATGGTGCCACTTGTGAAAGTCCTTTGGAGGAATCATGCCACTGTGGAGGCGACATGGGAGAGTGAGTAGGCGACGCAGAGTCAGTTTCACCCATTGTTCTAGACATGAGAATAAGTAATTTCAAGGACGAAATTTATTTCAGAGGGAGAGAATTGGAATATCCCAAATTTTTAAAAATTTCTAATTTTAGAAATTTGATAAAATAAATTATAATTTAAATGGATAAATTAAATTAATGGTTTTAAATAAAAAAAAATGAAGGAATTTTAAATGAAAAAAGTGGAATATATATGTGATATATATACAACATATAAAAGTCAGAAAAAAAGTCAACATTTTAAAAGAAAAGTCAAAAGTCAAAGTAAAAGGGTATTTTAGTAATTAAATCTTAGAAATTCAAAATTATTATTAATTCAAAAATAAATAATTTTTAAATGAAAGAGAGATTTTTGGACTTTTAATTTAATAAATAAATAAATAAATAATTAATTATTAAAATATTAAAAAATATATATATGGTTTAAAATAAAAGATGAAAGGAAAGAGAAATTAAAAAGTTATCTTCATTTCTTCTTCTTCATCATCAAGGCCGAACCACCATGAGAGCTTAGACCAAGGATTTTGATTCTTCCATACTCCACAAATTGAAGGATTTAACAAGTTTAAAGTGGATTTTTGGTGATTTCCACCAAATTTGATAAGTTTTCAACTTCTTTCTTTGAATTCCATGAAAATTTTAATTGTGTGATTTTGGATTTTTAAGCAGTATATTATAATTACTGGAATTGGTGTGCATGATGTTATTTTGGATAGTTAACAATGATTTTAAGGTTGGATTGAAGAGAGGATGGAGTTTGGATAACGAATGGTGAAGAGAGAGAATTTAGGGTTATGGATTTTTAGGGTTTGAGAAATCATAGTTTTTAATTATGCAAATTGATTCTAAATGAGTTGTTTTGGTGCATAAACAATTATTTTAAAGTCAAATATTGGATTTGGTTGTGTTTGGTTGGAGTTTGAGAATGGAAGTGGAGATTTAGGGTTTTGGAAAAGTGATTTTCCAAAGTTGTTGAATTGTTTGATTTTATTTGTTTAAGCATGTTGTTTAGTGTTAAAAGTGATGAATATAAGCTTAAAATGATTAATGAATTGTGTTGGAAAGGAAAACCTTCAATGGGGGAAGGTTATGCCATTTTAGGGTTTTGTGTATAAGAGTGTGTTTTTGTAATGTAAATAGTTTAAATGTATTAAAATATATTTCTAATAAAATAAATAAACTTAATATATTAAAATGAATGGCCTAGTATGAGAATCCAAAATTAAAGTGAGGTTAGTCTTAAATTTTAGATTTTTGCTTGGATGGGGTTTAATTATGGTTTAATATTGAAAATGTCACTAAATGTGATACTAAATGATTATTTGCTATCACATTTGGTTTAGGCATTGAGGGAGGTTGTTTTGCTTCATCCAAGTGGTGAAGGGCAAGTTAGGAGGATAGAATTGGAGGTTGTTTTAAGTTTGTTTTGGCTGCTATTTGAGGTAAGTACAAACTTTGAATACATTGGTTATGTTCGCATGACATTTGGGCTTAACACATTTTGGTTGGAAAATGTGTTAAGGTACTTGATACATTGGTTATGTATGAATAATGTGCTATGACTTTTGTAATGTCATATATGTCTTAAATGCAGTGTGAAAAGCCATTGATAATGGCTAAATTTTGTAAAATGTGAAATATGTGAATTATGTTGAAATACCCAAGGTAATTAGGTAATGTATTATAAATGCAAAAATGTGGTATAATGTAATGAGATATGTGGAAACATAATGAAATGAATTGATATCGATATAAATGAGAAATATGAATAAATTGTGTGCCTAGTATGCTATTCAATTTTTAGAGTTTTATGTTTGGTGGCATGCCTATGATTTGCCTACGGGCTAGACGCTGGGTGTCACTGTGGAAATGTTTTTAAGGTGAAATGACCAGGTCGTAAGCCTCAAAAATAAGTCATTGAAGCTAGGCTGGGTGAAAAGCTCGGGTTGTAAGCTCAGACCTAGTTGGATTATTACATTGATATATTGCCCACGGGACTAGACACATAGTGTCATTATAGACCAAAATAGTAACTATGGAATTTGAATAGCATATTAGTTATCTTTGAGACCATGTTTGTGTTTGTTTTACGAAAATTGTGGATTGTGAAATATTTAAAAAGTATGAGAAAATGGAATGATGTGATATCCATATGCATTGTGTATTGGCATTGCATTTGAGTTTTATTATTATTAAAGTTTGTATTACTAGGCTTTTGGCTTAGCGCAATTGTTTACATCGAGCAGGTGATAGGGTAGATTCGGCTGAACTGGAGAGTACTTCTAGACCAAGTCGGGTCTAGACTTGTGGTTGAGCTTGTAGAGTTGATATCAAGATCAGAAACACTGTCAACAACATGTATATATTTTATGTTATTGTATATTTTGGGTATTATGCATAGTATATTATGTTTTTGGATTTTTTGTATTGTAAACTATAAAGAATGTTTGGTTTAAGTTATTTTAAATGGGAGTGTAAATGTGTTCTAAATTATATATATCTATATATAAATGTTTGAGAAACTTGTTGAAATTGAGGAGTGTGGTTGAGATAGTGAATTGAAATTATTTGGTAGTGTGTTCTTTTTACAGGTTGTGTAATTGATAAATTTTGGGATGTCCAAATTACAGACAAAATTCTGGTAAATTTTTCCCAGAGAATTTCATATAAAATATTTATTTTGGGTTCCTATAACAAGTAAAAAATATTTATATACTATTTAATTTTATATATTTAGTATTTGAAATTTTAAATAAAAATGTGAAAATTTTTATTAAACCTGTTTGTGACAATTTTGTACCATATATGCATATTTTACATATGTGAAAATATGTAATTATACGTGTATAGGGTATAAGGGTGTTACACATTAAGTGATGAAAGCATATATCCAAAAGTGATCTTGAATGTCATATGATGACATAGCATATGAACATTTTGCATTGGCATTATTTTATAGTTTTATTATTATCAAAGTTTGTACCACTAAGCTTATAGCTTAGCGAATTATAATTCATTGCACAGGTGACAGGGGTGATCCGGTGAGAGTTCTACTAGACCAGGTTGGGTCCAGGTTTTTGTTTGTTGAGCTTGAAGTATTTTGCTATGTTAAGTTCAGAGCCATTTTACCAGCTTGCATATATTTTATATTATAAAATATTTTAATATTAAGTTATGTTTTTGGTATATATATTATAATTTATAAAGAATGTTTTGTATAATTGCATAATATGAGACTTTATACTTTTTGATATACATTAATACATAAATGTATAAATGTTTTGAGGAATGGGAAATATGAAAGTTTTTATTAAACTGGGTTGTGACATTCTTATATTTTACTTTTATATTTTTACATATATTGGGTGTATGCATTATATGTATATAGAATATAAGGGTGTATATTTATTTTGGTATCTGAGCCTAGGTTTGAGGTTCTCGACCTAGGTGGGTTATGAGAATGAGGAATTTAAAATAATGATTTGAACTTTAATACATGCATATGCATTGGTACTTGAACTAGTCTCTGATGTGGCAATAGTTATAAGTAGGGAGTGATGCTTCGAATGAAGGTAAAGTGATGTCTAGATTGAGAATATGTAAAGAAGATGTTGGAAAAGTTTATTAGTTGATTTGATTGTTTAAAAGAAGTAGAGTTTTGATTAAACGTAATTAATCATGAAGGAATTATTTATGAAGTGATTTGTGTAGAAGATGATTGAGTTGGTTTCTTTGAAGTAAATTATTATTGTAAAATATGAAAAAAGTTTAAGGTATAAGTTATTGGAAATCAAATTTGGGAATAAGGAAATAGAATTGCGTTATAAGATTGTGGAAGGATATGTATCCGAAATTAAATGACTATTATATATATGAGATAATGTTGGATTAAAAGAGTTATGCCTAAAGTTAAAAGTGATCATGAGAATAGTATTATATAGTAAGAGATTGGAGGAAAAAAGAAAGAAAAGTACTGTTGAATAAGAATTGAAAATAAGAAAGTCTAGCATGTAATTTGGTGAGAATTATATGTAAGGGAATTAAATAGTACTTGGTTGATTTAGTTATTGAAGTTTAGAGTGAACTTAAATTGAGTTTTTAGTATGTTAAATATTATTCATTTGATTTAAGTGGATGAAATTAGTAAAAATATGATGAGTATGAATGTTGCTAGAAATTTTGTTCACGTTCTGTAAATAGATTTTATCTGAATTTTTAGACTAATCTAGAGATAGTAAATGAGCTTGAAATTTTAATTGAACATTTACCTATGTGTTAGTGTGTGATATATGAAATTTCATAATTTTTAAAGATGATTTAGCATTTCAGGAAAACAAAAGAAAACAAATTGTTGGAGCTATTTCAGCAATTTAAAATCAATAGAAGTTGAGAAACATATTTAAAAACTATATCAAATGTACCCAGAAAAAAATCAAAATTTATATACAATAACATATGTATTCCTGAAACATATGGTTAAAATTTCATAAATTTTTACTAAGGTTTTGACCTGAAATAAATGGATAAATAAGTGCTATTAGAGTAGTTGCCAAAGAAACAGAATCTGCGGATTTGGAGAATATAATTTATAAATACTGTAAATCAACTTATAAAAATCTAAAATTGTGAATTTAACCCATAAATGTATCTAGAAGGCATGGTTAAGAGTTTGTAATCTCTAGTGATGATTTAATGATGAATGAAAAGTCAAAAATTAAGATTGCTATAAAATTGGAAATCGGGTAGAATTGTGAAATTGGGGAAAATACACTAAATTTTATGAAATAAATAAATGGAAGGATAGCTAAATGAAATATTCAATATATCTTCGAAACAATTATAATTGATGAAAGATTGCTCATAAGTTGAAATGAAATCGATCCATTAAATGATGAAAGTTAGATGTGGAGAAAACTTGAGGAATGTATGGATAAATCTAAGTGGATATTTGAAATAAGTGTAAGGTTAGAGAAAAGATAAATGATGATTACAAATAATTAGTGGATTTCAAAATATTCATGAAGAAATAAGATAATTTATGAAGCAAGGTAAGAAGAATGATATATTGATGAATCATTGATGATTTTAAATAGTTTGAAGAGTAAGATAAAGAAAACAAAGAGGTGTATATACGAATTGATTGGGTTTTGAAAGTGCGAATGTGAGATTTATATGTTGTGTACTTATGGAATAATTGATAGTAATATTATTGGGTGGTTGAATACAAGTAATAGATTATATATAGAAGTGTTAAAGAGTTAACTGATACTAGATGATTACAATAGAAAGAAAGGAATTGATAATGTAAAAAGGAAAGAATGTAGTAAGATTTGAAGTTAATTTAACCCTTCTAGTGAAATGATATATTGTGGATCAAGTTAGAAATATATGTATATATATATATGTATATGTTAAACATAGTGAATACATTATATATACATACATATACTCCTAAAATGAAAGAATAGTTATGAATTCTTAAAATGTTAAGAAAAGAATTAAATAAGTACAAGTGGAAATCTATTTAGATTTCATTATTACAGTGGAAATATGAAACTGATTTGAAAGATAAAGATTAATTAATAAATAAAATTAGTCAAACTAATCGGAAACAAATATAATGTGTATATACTGTGGACAGGATTTAATTTGAATTATATATGTAAAGCATTTGGTAGTGTTCTTTGGAAATTTAACTTTAAAATGATGGAAATGTGAATAGTTGGTTTTTTATTTAAAAGAATCAAAAGGAAAATCAAATAAGATAGAAATTGTTAACATATATTGTTGAAGTAAATATGTTTACGGATTTGTAATGAAGGAGGAAATACTAAAGTAAGTAAAAGAACAATATGGTAAAAAAAAGAGATTAGTATGTAATTGAATGAAGTTTAATGCAGATATATTGTTATAAATTTGCTGGGATGTTTATGGAAGACTTATCTTGGAATTGATTATATTCTTGAAGTCTTAGACATCGTTTAATTGATCTAAATGGGAAAATGTTATAGATATGAGTTGGTTATGGTGGAACTAAGATTTATGGGTAAGTTATGTGAAAAAAGAGTTTTGATGATGATGTTTATAATTATTAAAATGAATTTTTGGTTGAATGATGGAAAGAGATAAATTGAATGGTAGTTTGAAAGAAGTAGTAGTGTTGAAATAGGGTTTTGGTGGAATTGGAAAGAATGAGAATAATTGGTGTTTGATAGATTTAAACGACTTGGAGTATATTATTAATGATTTATTTTAATATATATATTTCAATTTAGGACCAAGTGAGGTGAATTTGTGAAATTAATGTGGTGAAGGATAAAAGTGAAAGTTGATGTTGAAAGGAGAAATTAACTTGGAATTTGGTAAATTAGAGGTTAGTACATATATGTTTAATTTGAAATATGGACATTCACATAACTCATACAATGTTGCATAGTTGTGTGAGGTGTGTCACATTGAGCAACTGTCTAATATAAATTGATGTTGGCATATGATTTACAAGAGGTAAAGTAGTGAGAAAAGGATATATTTGGCTCACTTTAGATAATAAACAATATTCTTTAAAGTGATATTATTTTGAGTTAATGTGTTGATAATAATAAAATGATGAATTTTATAATATAATGGAAATATGGGAATTCTACATAATTATGGGAAAATATAATATAATAAATAAAATGTATAAAGTGAGTCACATTATGAATATGATTCAAGAATAAGTAAGGTGGATATAAATGGTGATATGAAATGAAATCTGAACATGGAGCAATGATATGAGAAATGAAATTATTTATGAATTTAAAATAGATGATTGAGCTAATGCAGAAAGTGTGAAATGAGTTAAATCATGTTGATGATAAATGATTAAAAAATTATTATTAGTAAAGAAATATAATGAAAATCAAATTTTAGTATTTTGTGTTACTATGAGTGTTAATGAAAAATATTTGAAAGGTTGAAGAGATATTTAAGAATGTAAAAGAAATTAAATGTTGTGTCTGAAGAAAATAATTAAGTTATAAGGGAAGGTATATGTATAAGAATTTATTTGTGATAGTATAACGGAAATAATTAAACAAAAATACATTTTGAGATAATTTTGATAATTAGTATCTAAATCTTCAGGATGTAATTTGGTAATTCTTAAATTTAAAATAGTAAAATCATCTTAATTAAAGAGAAAAGTTTACAATTGTGAGCAAATAAAAGGAGACTAGAAATTTATAGATAATTATTGAGATACTATGAAATTAGAAATTTTCAAGGGTGAATAATAATTAATTATTTTTGTTTGATATAATTGTTTATATATGAGATAAGTACCTAATTTAGAATGGATTATTAATGTTATGTTGATATGATTGAGGTATGAAATTGAAATTGAAATTTTAAAAAGTGATTAAGGAAACTTATAAAGGGAAGATAAAGAAATATTTAAATTGAAAAAGTAACAATGGTGATTTTGAAATAGTTTGTGTGAGACGGATGTTATAAGGAATTGAGATTAGTGCTAGAGTTATTCGTCTATCTTGACAGATAATTTTGCGGATGAAATTTTCTTAAGGGGGAGAATTGTAACACCCCTATTTTTTAGAAAATTAAATAAATTAAAATTAAAATTAAATTGGATAAATTAAATAAATGATTTAAATGAAAAATGGAATTGTATCAAGAGAAGAAGAAAGACTAATGGAATTTATGCCAGGGAGATCTACCATGGAGGATTATGGGAAAGGATTATTGAACACAGATTGAGGAAGCTTACAAGAGTTTCGGAGAATCAGTTTGGGTTTATGCCAGGGAGATCTACCATGGAGGCTATTTCTCTTCTAAGAAGACTAATGGAATTGTATCAAGAGAAGAAGAAAGATCTCCACATGGTATTTATTGACTTGGAGAAAGCCTATGATAGAGTACAAAGAGAAGTGTTATGGTGGGTTTTGAAGAGGAAAGGAGTCAGCGGCAAATATATCAACATCATCAAGGACATGTATGAGAATGCATCCACTAGTGTGAAAACACCTGGTGGAGACACTGAGGCTTTCCCCATTACTACTGGATTGCATCAAGGTTCGGCCATGAGTCCATACTTATTTACCCTGGTTATGGACGAGCTAACCAGAAGCATACAAGACGATGTTCCTTGGTGTATGTTGTTTGCTGATGACATTATTTTAATTGATGAGACTAGTACTGGTGTAAACCGTAAGTTGGAAGTGTGGAGAAAAACCCTCGAGGACAAGGGTTTTAAGTTAAGTAGGAGTAAAACGAAATATATGCACTGTGAGTTCAGTCTAAGGAAGAAGCAGGAACATAAGGTTAAGTTGGATGGAGTTTTGGTGCCTAAAACCAAGCAGTTCAAATATTTGGGTTCGGTGTTCCAGAATGATGGTCGTATAGATGAAGATGTGGCTCACAGAATACAGGTAGGGTGGTTGAAGTGGAAGGGTGCGACCGGGGTTCTATGTGATAAGAAAATACCTCTGAAAGTGAAAGGTAAATTCTATAGGACGGTTGTTAGGCCTGCGATGCTCTATGGTAGTGAGTGTTGGGCACCAACGGGACAACATTTGCATAAGATGAGTGTGGCAGAAATGAGGATGCTAAGATGGATGTGTGGACATACCAGACTGGACAAAATTAAGAATGTTCATATTCGACAAAAAGTCCAAGTAGCGGATGTCGGAGATAAGGTGAGGGAAGGAAGACTTAGATGGTATGGACATGTTTTAAGAAGACCTCCTAATGTTGCGGTTCGTAAGTGTGAGAATTTGTTGATTGAGGGGGCTAGAGGTCGTGGAAGACCTAGAACTGTGTGGAAGGAGGTGATAGCAAAAGACTTACGTGCCTTAGATCTTGATGCGGATTTGATTAATGATAGACTTGAATGGAGACGTAAAATCCGTGTCTTGGAAGGGGCCTAAGGCTGGAGTATCTTTTTTGGTGTCTTTTGAGCTTATTTTGTTGAGGATCCATACAGCCGACCCCAACTTGTTTGGGACTAAGGCTTAGTTGTTGTTGTTGTTGTTGTTATTTAAATGAAAAATGAAAGGATATTAAATGATTTAATAAAAAGTATATTTGAAATATATTGGAAATAAATAAGACATATGCATATGCCTATCATATACAATACATATAAAAGAGTAAAAGTTAAAATATAAAATAATTAATAAATATATATATAGATAAGGATGACTAAAGGAAGAGAAGTTTCTTCTTTCTTCTTTTTCTTGTTCATTTGTCGTGTATTATATGTATATATGGTATAAGGGTGTTACATAATTATCAACCATATCCCAGCCAACAACATTATTATAACATACAAAATCATATGACCTTCTCATACATGCAAATCAATCAATCCAATAACATTATTATGCATGTAATTCAATACAAAATCAAATAGCATTATCATAATCATCAAGATTCATATAAAAACATCAAATCTTTAGTTCTCTTACAACTCTTGGCCTAATCATATTTCTACTATAATTATGCATTATCATATACAAGTTAAGATCATGTATTTAAATCAATTTTCTAATCCTTTTAGACTTTCATTTTAACATCCAATAATTTCTTTCAACATTTTTAAGCAATCTCGTCATACTTGAAATATTTTTATATAAATGTTAAATTATATTTCATGCATGGAAAGATTCTTATGCATGCATGTACTCACATTTCTGTAAATTTCACATATTTTAGTAAATTTTACTTATTTCAGTAAGTTTCACTTATTTTAATAAATTTCATTCACTTACATTTACTAAGTTTCAAATCCTAGACTCGGATAACGGATCCAGTAATAGCAATTATATGCCTAATAATATATCAGTCAGATGCCAGCGGCCCAATAGTGGCAAAATGTCCAGTAATAATAATGACACAAAGTGTCCAGTAACAATAATGACACAAAGTGTCCAATAGTGGCATAGTGTGCCCAGTAACAGTATAGAGGTCTACCCTCTGGCTAGCCATTCAATCCGATAACTATGTTTATCACTAGTATAATTTTGGTAATTCAATTATTTCTCAATTTTAGACAATTTCACAGTTGATAATAATAATTTTGGTTAAAACAATTCTTCAAAATATCAATTCATTTTATCATTAACCAAATGACATTCAAGTTTTAATAATTAAATTAAATAATTTTTATTTCGATTAAACCTAACATATTTTCATAAATTGTCTTTAAATATTTTATCAATCAATTTACTATACATGCATGTTTTGAAACTTTATGCATATAGGATTAATTCCAGTCAAATATCATAAATAAAGTAACACCATAAACTACTCAATACATATAAGACTACCATTATATTCATATTATATCATCATATTCACATCATATAAAAATCTTATTGTATTTATCGTAAGTAATCTATAATTAAATATTATTTCAATTTATTTCATAATCACTTATTGTTACAAATCAATTCATTTAATCAACTTATAATCTTCCATAAGCAATTTAAATCAATAATAATCCAATTAATAGCAACTAAATATATATTACAAGCGCAAACCTCTTTTCAATTTGTTTTTTCCTTCAAATCCTTGGTTCTTGAGAAAATACACATAAAATCACTAAATCCTAGCAAAATTATGAGTTATTTCAATGAAACCCTAGATTTTTAAGTAAATAAATGAAAGAAGAAGAAGATAAGAAGAAGAAGTGGTGATAGAGATGATGGGTATTAGTTGGAGAAGGGAAAAAGAAGGAAGTAAAAGTCAATTTGGCTTTTTTTTTTTAACGTTTGTAGCTCATGTAATGCACGTAACTTTATTTTAGTTTTTTTTTTATTTTTGTAAAGTCATACAAATAATTATTTTAAAGCCCCATTATTCATATTTCATAACCCAATTATCGTAGAATTTGATTTTAGGGCCACAGAAGCATTTTCATAATTTTTTTCACTTTAAAGTTTTTTTTGAAATACCGATTAAATCCATACCTATATTTAATTTTCCACCTATTATGGTTTAATCAACCTTATTTCTATCAATTACAAATACTTATACCACACATAATATCAGGATTAGTCCGACATATACTTATATATATACACTTAATACAAAAAATCATTGCTTAAAATTTTCAGACATTATAATTGATACCATGGAAAACATATTAGATATGCTTTCAAGAACTAGGGGATTTGATTAAATTTTAATAACAAGAATTAAATACATTAAAATTGTTTTTATGCCAAAACCATATGATTGATATGTTTTAATAATTTTGTTATTATTTTATATAATACAACAACTTACTTCTTATTTATTAAATAAACATGAAATTAATTTGATGATTTTAAGTTGTTAAAATTAATATTTTTAAATATTGGAGCTTTTTAAAAATACAAATTAAATTTTTGTTAACTTGTATGCAATAAAATGGTTTTGCTTCAAATGGTTAAAGTCATCAAATTAAACTTGGATTTTAATGGGATTAAAATTTAAGACTAGATATATATGAATTTAATTTAAATAATGAGATCGGTCCGACTCTCTATGGGAGTCAAAATTTTGATTGAGCATGGATTTGATGGTATAATCAAGCTGTGATCGGGAAAATTTGCTCTGGATATGAGGGATTGTTTAGGCAATGCATGATCAATTTTGGACTTGATTGATTTAATCTTGCTTGGAGTCTATGGGGTTGTCCATAGGTTTGACTTTGTTTTGGAGGGCTTTGCCTAGATATTTTTGGAATGAGTTTGGTTCAACGAATTGTGAGATATGTTTTTCTTATTTGGGAAAGATATGGCTTGACTGGCTATTTTTGGAATGAGTTGGTTCAACGAATTGTGAGATATGTTTTTCTTATTTGGGAAAGATATGGCTTGATGGATTCTAGTTAGGCCCTAGTTTTGCCGCAGCAGCCTAAAAAGCTACCTCGGTGCCTTATTTTGGCTTTTTATAATTTTATGAGTCTAGAAGTTTATAAATAAGGCCTCTTTCACCTCATTTTCATTTACACCTTCCAACCAATCAATGCCTATTTGTTAGTTGGCAATTCTTTTCTCCCTCATTTCTTCTAATAGAGGGAAATGTGTTCTTTCTTCCTTAATAAGAATTGCCTAATGCTTGTTTCTTTAACGAGCTTGGGTGTAACACTCTTATACTCTATATACATAATATATATATATATATAATACAAAGGTGCTATAGTAATTAACTATAGGAATTCTCATACTTTTTTTGAATATAGATTCTCATATTTGATACCAAAAGGAAATATAATTTCAAAAAAATAAATTTAATAATTGTGTACATATAAATTTAGCAATTAAATAAGTGTAAATAAAATATAATTTTTATTAGTTTATATAAAAGTATCTAGGAAAATTTTATCTGAATTTTGTCTGTAATTTCAATAAAACCCAAGAATCAAGTTTCTCAACAAAATACACTCCCAATTCATACTTTCAAAAATCCTCCATTTCCTCCAATTCACAGCAAACATTTAGCATAATTAGATAATGTACCACCTTATCAAAACATAATTTTACTAAGCTTTACAAAACCTTGAACATTTAGACCTGTTTATAAAATGTCATAATATACATAACCATAATGTATTGGAATAAATTATATTTACATGTTATGCAGTGAAACACCAGCTGGATAGGTCTCGTGGCAAATTACTCTAACTTCACTATTAGCCTAATCTTACACTTGATCTGATTTTTCAGGGCTTTCCTTATCTAACCTATCACATGCGTGATACAAACTAATAACTAAGCTAGAAGCTCAGTGATATATACTTTGATAATAATAAAATAATTTAAAAACAAATACTTTCTTTATGGCATAATATACATTTTCCTTAACTTTAAAATGCAATACTCAATTAATTGTTATAATCTCATAAATCATATAAACATATCATATCAATACACATTGGGCCCGACAAATCCCTACACAATATTCACGTTCCAGAAAGAATGATTTGGCCTATCGCAACCCAAAGTTTAAACATCGAGGGAAAAATTTCACATATCACTCGAAGGCCATCCCCTTTTGACATCGGAGACAAAGTGTCATATATCACCCGAAAGCCTCTCCTCAGCATAAAAGTGTCTGACATCAGCATGCCTCACCCGAAGTCATAATAATAACAATATCGGAGTGTATCTCGCTTGAAGGTGTATAAAACATCATGACGTATCGTTGGCATGTCAACTCGGCATTACCAAAATCAACATTCTAGAATAAGAAATTGTGTTGGGCAACCATTCACATAATGACATATCACATATTTATATTCTCTTCTCATGATCAATTTCCCATATTTTTCAAATACTCTTATTATTCCACATGTTTTGCAACACGCTTATACCCTAAATATATATATATATATATAATACATATAACCCGTATACGTAAAATACATATGTAACACCCTTATACCCTATATACATATAATACATACACCAGTATATATAAAATACGCATATAAAGTATAAGAATGCCACAACCCGGTTTAATAAAAATTTTCATATTTCTATTTTAAAACCTCAACTACTTTAAAATGTAATTTTAAATAATAAATAAAATATTCTTTATAAATTATATGTTTCAAAATAAGCATTTTATATGAAAATCTCTGGGAAAAATTTACTAGAGTTTTGTCTGTGATTTGGATATCCCAAAAATTGAGCAGTTACACAACCTGCATAAAAATACTCCCAATAAAATAAATCACACATTTTCACCTCAACTTCTGAAATCACATTTCCATATTTTCTCAAAACATATATATATATATATATCAAAACACATATACACAACCCACATTATATGATTTGTCCAAAATATTGTTTATAATTTACAAGGTACACAAAAAAAGAAACATAATATACAAAATAATAAAATGTACTATAATATAAAATATATACAAGATGGAAGCTAGCTCGATCTTGTAGTAGCAAAAACACTTCAAGGTCAACAACACAAGCCTAGACCCGACTAGGTCTAGTAGAACTCTCTAGCTCTACTGGATCACCCCTATCACCTACACAATGAATTACAATCGCACTAAGCTAAAAGCCTAGTTGTACAAACTTAATAACAATAAAACTTTACTACAATGCCAATGCATAATGCATTTGTATGTTATGTCACAATGTGACACTCAATTCCTATTTAAAACATATCTTTAATCTTTTTATAATTCACATAAACACATACATAAGTAGGGGCCCAAACAAACTAATACATTATTCAAATCATAGAGTTACTATTTTGGTCTATATTGATACCAAGTTTCTAGCCTCTATGGCAAATCATATATCAATAACCCCTAGCGTCTAGCCCCGAAGGCAAATCATGTATTGTTGCGTTCGAATTAAGTACTACTATAAAGCGACACTCGCAAGTATATGAGACTATTGTAGCAACGGTGATCGCCCCATGGTCGACACTCGCAAATGTTTAATTCTCAAATTATCCATTAATATAACCTTGTAAATTAATTTGTTCCTTAAGGTTAATTAGTCAATTACCAATTCATTAGTTTTCACATTCATGAATTAACAACAACCAATTATTTTACATTGGCAAATTAATAAAACCCTAGAACTTATATTTCTAATTCATTCTTAGAGTAGTCAATTGCATAGTTCCGATATCAAACTTCACCTCTTGGTCCGTCATTCAATATTAAGTAATCAATAGGTGGCCAATCTATCAATCTACCCTTAATTCCAATGCAATCAACCAATGACAAGGTATATTAATGGAATAATCAAATCAAGTCATTTAATCAAATCTACTACAACCCAAGGCATGAGTAAATTAGCTCATTATCAACTTTAAACAACTAGTCATTTCAATATAAATCAAATCAAAATTATTCATTGCAATATTAATGTTCTTAATACAACAACAACAATAAAGAAATGGATTAAAAGAAAGAGTTTGAAAAACCCCCCCTTTTAAAATGCTAAGAGTTGGGCTCCTTATCTCTTTCGTAGCTCCCTCTTTGATGTGTGATGAGGAACTTCCAAGCTCTCTTGAATCAATGGCTCTCTTCTTGAAGGATTAATGATAACTCTCTCAAGCTTACAACTCTTCAATCCTGTAGACCCTTAATTTTTGACCCAGTCCGGTCCAATATATTTTAAATAGTCCAAAATAATTTTTGTTTCTTAATTAAATAATATTTGCTTTAGTATTTAATATTTATTAATAAAAAAATAAAAATAATAAACAAAAATTAAAAAATAAAAATAAAAATAAAAATCGACGACGAAAAAATTGTCGTCGAAAACCAGCACGGGATGAATGGCCGTGGGCCATTTTGCCTGCAGGAGTTTCCTGTGGACGAATGGCCGTGCAAGCCAGTCCTCGCCCGCAGCCAACTGCGGCAATTTTTTTTTGCCAGTGCATTTTTTCCACAGCAATATTTTTTGCCAGCGCAATTTTTTCGACGCAAATTTTTTTGAAACTTAATACAATTATGTTTCGGTTTCCTTTTCTTAATCAATATTAGATACCATGAATAACTAGAATTAATCATAAAAAACTTCTATAAATCGGACTTTGAAGGGAGAAATTGGATGGGGGAAAATTTGGAGGAGGAAAAAAAGGAAAGAGAGATCAGAAATTGGGATGGATTTGAAGGAAAAATAGAGACCGAAACTGAGGAGGAAAAGCTTTGAATCAATCTGATTTTTTTGAGAGAGCAAACAACAATTCAATCCATCAATGGCAGCAAAGCTTGTCTTTGTTATTGTTCATCCAAGAAGAAATTTTTGGTGGAACCAACAAACGGAGGTATGCATCAATTGTCAAATTTCTTCACAGTAGCTTAAATCATCCAATATTCAAAAAAAAAAAACCTAGAACTTTAATTTAGCTTTTCTAAAGCTTAAAAACCTTAATTCGTTTATTTGTTTTCCAAAAGTCTTAAAGTTGTTATTTTTGTTTCTTTAAAATCTCAAAACCCTAATTTGCTTTCCAATTCTTTAAAACCATAAATTGAATTCTGTTTCTTTCCAAAAACCCTAAAAAACATCTTTTCTGTTTCAATAAACTTTAAATCATTTTGCTTGTTTTCATAAAGTTACATAAAATTATCAATTATTTATTCAAATTCTAAAACCTAATGCATTCACCGAAACCCTAACTAAAATTCTAAAACCCTAATTCAACTCCAAAACCTAAAACAGTAAACCCTAAAAACCTTAAACCCTAATTTTTCTAAACCCTAATCCTTTAATCCTTAAAACCTCAAAAACCTAAAATTCAACACAATAAGAAGCTAATAATCATACAACCCAATATTTTAATGTGTTCAAACCCTAATTTCATAATCCCACTTCTTAAACACTAATTTGGTTAATTAAAGAATTTTATCAACCTCTTAAATTCTAAAATTTGGCTCCATCTCAATTCTATTAAATTTTACAGTAGCTTGTACCCATGAATTCCCAAAACCCTAAACACATTAAATAAAGAAACTTAAATGGAAACAGTAGCCCTAATTTTAGTCTTTATTTGCTTTATTCAATTTTATATTTGATTATGCTTTGATTTATTTTATATGCTTTAATTTATTTAAGCTTAATGCTTGGTTTATTTAATTTATCATGGATGGATGTTTACTTTCTATTGATGTTTAATACCTTTGATGAATGATTTATTTATGACGAATGGTTATTTACTTTTATTGATTCATTTAGATTTCCAAATGTTGTAAGAGGTATGTTTCCACTTGGTGGGTTCCTCATTAGTTAAATATCATGTAATTTAAATTGCTTTTCTATTTTAGAACCAATGTAAAGGACATGTTTCTACCTTTCGATGGGTGTCCTATATAGGCATGGGATGTAAGGGCATGTTTCCATCTTCGGATGGGTGTCCATTTATTTGTTTTGCTTGGACATTGTTTTGATTTTCAATATATCGATGCTTTATTTTAATTATTGTGTGATATATGGATAATGTTGTTATATTTAAGAATTTTATAATATTAAGAGCTGTAAAGGAGGCCGGTTCCAATGAACCGGGTGTTGTGGGGGGTGCTGGGCCATTTCTCACCTTCCCCACACGTGCCCAACTTTTTAAACCCATTAGGGGGTTAGGGATTCCTTAGGAATCGAGTCATCTACCCCTTTCTTTTTCCCGGCCCATCCGGGTGGCGACTCCATTTTCTTCGAACTTAGGTCCGTGTTCTCTAAGGTCCCGAGCCTAAACAGTGCCAAAGTCGCAAGAACCATTCCATCAGGAGTAAGGGCAAAAATCACCGCTCACAGTGGCGACTCCACTGGGGATAAGAGAAATTGATTCCGTTGGTCTTTATATTATTCTATTCTTTCTTATAATGATATTATCCATTGCATCATCTTAGATTGCATCGTGTGCGTGAGTTAGGATGCCCGTGTTACCTGTGTTATGTTATGTAAGGGATACCATACTTTCACTCAAGGTATGGAGATCGAGCATGGCATAACCACTCATAGCCTCATACCTTTTGGTATATACATGCTATGGGAACCTAAGCCTTTTAACCCAAAGACTAAAGCTCATATAATTGGCCTAGTTACTTTCCTTAGGTTTTACCCCAAATGCTTGTTGTTTGACTATGGTTAATTTATCTTAGCTTAAATCATGGCTTATTTGGTTTGTTCTTTTTCTAATATGACCCAAGTACATTTACAAGCTCAAAATAAATTTTTCTTTAAAGTACAAAAGACCAAAGTAATTTTCAAAACTTTTTAAGATGGTCTTTGGACATAAAACTTTTCTAAAAACAAATCAAAAATTCTTTTGCTCATGGCCCAAATACTAAGCCCAAAATCCATTTTTTCTAAAATCTTTTTACAATGGGCTTAGAAACAAAATTATTTTCTCCCAACCTTTTCTTACAAAGAGCATGCAAATTATTTAGGTCAATTAGGAAATACCAAGAATCAATTGTGAGCCTAGTTTATACTAAGAATTGTTAACCATGGGCTTATTTTTGGCATGAATCATTAGTTACGTTTTTCAAGTGAGAAATCTATTTATAATAAACCTCTTAATTTCGTTTTAATCTAATATAGCATAAAAGCTACATTAGTTGGTTAAATGGATTAAAACCTAATTAATGGGAATTATCATAAGTTGATTTCCATTTTCGAAAATATAACTATTGGTTGAAATGTCCGAGGGATATATTCGAAAACAAGATACCCCATGTTGGTATTTTGTTAACCATGTACCTAGGAAAAGAGACTCGCCATTCGTGTGTCGATGTTATAAGGTTGGAAGGAACGTCATATTTGTCCTTGTTTGTTAATGGTTTGTGCATACATGCATACATTTGCATCTCATATCATTGATCCTCTCTGGCTCACAGCCTTGGATTATGATAGTTCAAAAGCTTATGACAATCTGACCTACACCGAAGATGAAGTATCTAGCAACGACTCAATCACTTGCTCACCAAAAACAATGGATCCCGAACAAATTCAAAAAATGGTGGATGAAGCCCTCAATGCCAAAATGGACGAAATAAAAGAGGCCCTAGCTGAGACCATGAAGAACCAATTGGCTGTAATTTTAGAAAATAATGCCGAAGTGTCTGCTAGCTCCAAGAAGCCAAAGGACAAAGTGAAGACTAAAGTTGGTGAAGTAGTTTTTGATGATGAAAAGGTGATCATTGATGATGATGATTGGGCTCAATACTACCAAGATCCTTAAGAAAAAAAGGAAGAACCAAAGATTATTGAGAAGGCAACTATTGAAAAGATTGAGACATCCGATGTTGAGAAGATGATTGCTGATTTAGAAAAGAAATTTGAGAAGAAACCGAAAACCGAGGAAATGTCCGAAGTTGACAAATTATTTAAGCTAGATGAAGAAGTCCCGTACAAGTTCAAGATGCCATCTTTCTCGAAGTTTGATGGAACAAAAAATCCTCATCTCCATGTGAAGTAGTATATCACTGCCATGCAGTCTGCTCGAGCTACTAAAGCTCAAACTCTAAGGTACTTTATGCTCTCATTGGACCCTGTTGTCCAAAATTGGTTCAATACCTTAGATGATAGAACACAAAAGAGTTGGGATCTACTTTACAAAGCCTTTATCCAATAATATGGATATAAAGTCGAGATGGAAGTTACCTTAATGGAAGTGGAGTCCAACAGGCAAAGGTCGAATGATAATTTTCTGGACTATGTGAAGAGATGGAGAAACAAGACTGCTTTGCTCAAGAAGAGGCTCAATGAATCCGATCAAATAAGGATGATTGTAAGAGGCATCCTGGCAAATCTCTGTGAAAGGATGTCGCACACCCTTATAAGGGACTTCAAAGATCTTCTCCAAGTTGGTCTACAAATTGAAGAGTGGGAAAGGGAGAAGAATCGCTTTTCAATGAAAAGGAATGAGAAAGGGAACTACCAGTCGGGCAATCAAAGCACGCAAAAAGAAGTTGATGTTAATGCCACTAGTCAAGGAGGAATGAGGTAGTTTTCAGAATTAGGGAAGCCACTGTCTTGGGTTCTCAATAAACTACAAAAGAAGGGATTGTTACACCCTGACTCCTCATCCTTTGCCTAATCCTCTTCCACCTAACTTTGATACTAGTGCATTTTGCCAATTCCATCAAAGGCTTGGGTACGAAACAAACAATTGTATGAAGTTGAGGCATGAGATCCGGAATTTAATTGATAATGGCAAGTTGCCTGAGCCGGATAAGTCCAATTACAAAGGTAATCCATTTCCAAGGTTCAACAGGGTGCCACCACCAGCAACCTTCATGGTAGGAAAAGGATTAAAAGAAGATTTTGTTTTATCATCCTTTCAAGATGGAAATATTGAAGATGTGAAAGGAAAAGAAGCTTAAACTCAACGAACTTTCCTTAGCTTGAATGTTGCTTTTCAATCTTGCTTTCTTTAATATTATGGAACTATTGTGCTTTTCAAACTTAAAGTTGCTTTAAATAAATTATTTTCATCAGAATTTTGTTGGTCTTTGTTCATTTTGGTGCTTAACCGATGAGGAATCTAGCTTGATAATTCATGAATTAATATATTTATGCATCATGACTTGAATGACCTTACTAGATGAGGGAAATGCTCTATAGCATTGAGTTGTGTATGCTTACTTAGAGAGGGCTCCTGCATAATTACCTTTGTCTAGGTCCTAGTCAGTCTTAGAATATGCTTTGACAAACTTTTAAGGTAAAAATGAACTCTGCTTATTTAAGGGAGAGATGATCTAGGCATTGTTTGACGAGCCAACAACCAGTATCCACCCTATTAAATATCAATCCCTAGTTGTCCCATTGAGCCTTCATAAAATTTTAGCTTTCTTTCCATTGGCTTACAAACCCCAAAACCCTACCCTGAGCTGTGTGAGCGGGGATTTTTGCACCCACTCCCAGTGGGATAGTTCTTGCGACTTCGGCACTATTTAGGCTCAGAGCCTTAGGGAACACGGACCTAAGTCCAGAGAAAATGGAGTCGCCACACGGACGGGCTGGGAAAAAGAAAGGGGTGGATGACTCGATTCATAAGGAATCCCCAACCCCCTAATGGGTTCAGAAAGTTGGGTACATGTGGGGAAGGTGAGAAATGGCCCAGCACCCCCACAACGCCCGGTTCATTGGAACCGGCCTCCTTTACAGGTCTTAATATTATAAAATTCTTAAGTATAACAACATTATCCATATTACACACAATAATTAAAAGAAAATATCAATATATTAAAATTAAAGCAAGGTCCAAGCAAAACAAATAAATGGACATCCATCCGAAGATGGAAACATGTCCTTACATCACATGCCTAAATAGGAAACCCACCGAAAGGTAGATACATGTCCTTTACATAGGTTCAAAAATAGAAAAACAAATTAAATTACATGATATTTAACTAATGAGGTATCCAACAAGTGGAAACATACCTCTTACAACATTTGGAAATCTAAAGTAAATAACCATTTATCATAAATAAATCATTGATCAAAGATATTAAACATCAATAAAAAGTAAACATCCATCCATGATAAATTAAATGAACCAAGCATTGAACTTAAATAAATTAAAGCATAAGAAATAAATCAAAGCATAATCAAATATAGAATTGAATAAGGCAAATATAATTCCAATTATAGCTACTGTTTCCATTTAGGGCTCTTTATTTCATGTGTTTAGGGTTTTGGAATTAATGGAATTTGGCTACTATGACTTTAAGAGAATTAAAATAGATTGAGGATTTTATGTTTTAAAAGGTTGATAAAATTCTTTGATTAACCAAACTAGGATTTATTATGTAAAATCATGAAACTAGGATTTGTACTCTTTAAAATACTTTTGATTTATGGTTTCAAGTTTACTGTGTGAAATTAAAATATTTGTGTTTTTATGGTTTTTAAAGTTTTAAAGGATTAGGGTTTAGAAAAAATTAGGGTTTAAGGTTTTAAAGGTGTTAGGATTCACTGTTTTAGGTTTGGAAGTTGCATTTGGGTTTAGTGTTTTAGAATTAGGATTTCGGTGGATGCTTAGGTTTTTTTTAGAATTTGGAAAAAAGCAATTGAGAATTTTATGAAAGTAGACCAACGATTTAAGATTTATACAAATAGAAAAGGTGTTTTTAGGGTTTATTGTAAGAAACAGAACTCAATTTTGGGTTTTGAAAATTTGGAAAGCAAATCTTTGTTTTGGGGTATTGAAGAAATAAAACTAATAGCTTTAAACTTTTGAAAAATAAAGCCACAATTTAAGATTTTTAAACCTTAGAAAAAGTGAATTGAGGTCCTAAGTTTTTTGAATTAAAAGAAAGAATGAGATGTTTAGCTACTGTGATAAAATAAAAAAAAATAAGAATTCAAACCTTATTTTGTAAGTTTCACCAAAAATTGCTTCTTGGATGAACAAGGTCAAAGACAAGCCTTTTTGCCTTTTAATTGCTTGAATTGTTTTACGGCTCTCTCAAAAAAAAAAAAAACTGCTTGATTCAAGGTTTTCCTTCACAGATTCGGATCCAATCTTTTGTTCAAGCTTCTATCCAATTTCTCCCCCCTCTTTCTCGTCCCTTTCTCTCTTTTCTTCCTCCTTATTTATAGAAGAATTCTATTATTAATCCTAGTTACTCACGACATACAATATTGAATAAGAAAAGGAAACCGAAACCTAATTGTATTAAGTTTTAGAAAATTTGCGTCGAAAAATTTCGCTGGCAAAAAAAAACTACTATGGAAAAATTGCGCTAGCGAAAAAAATTACCCAGGAAAAATTGCGCTGGCAAAAAAATTTACCGCAGGGGGCGGGGAACGGCCTCCAGGCTATTTCAGTGACGATTTTTTCGTCGCCGATTTTTATTTTTATTTTTATTTGTTTGATTTTTATTTGTTTATTTTTATTTTTTATTAATAAAAATTAGATAATAAAGTAAAAATTATTTAATTAAGATAACAAAAATTATTTTGGACCAATTAAAATATATTAGACAACACAAAAATTATTTTAGACTAAACAAAATATATTGGACCGGACTGGGTAAAAAATTAAGGGTCTATAGTTTGCCCCCTGCTTGAACGATCTGAGACTTTAGTGAAAGAGAGTGAAAAGCAATAAGAATTAATTTTTGAGATGGTTATTTAAATTTGTTTTGGTACTTAGACCCAAGACTAAACTTGATTTGAGTACTTGGACCCGGGATTGGGTACTTGGACTCGAAATTGGGTACTTGGACCCGAGCTTGAACTTGATTTGGGTTTTTGGACCCGAGATTGAATTGATTTGGGTACTTGGACCCGAGCTTGAATTAATTTGGGTACTTGGACCCGAGATTGATTTGATTTGGGTACTTAGACCCGAGATTAGATTTGATTTGCGTACTTGGACCCGAGAATGGGTACCTGGACCCGAGATTGGATTGAATTTGGGTACTTGGATCCGAGATTGATTTGATTTGGGTACTTGGACCAGAGATTGGGTACTTGGACCCGAGATTGATTTGGATTTGGGTACTTGGACTCGAGATTGGATTGAATTTGACTGACCTTTTATCAGTTGAGAATTCTGGCATAACTGGTTGTTCTATTTTTATGAATTGTGGGTCTTTACCCACCAAAAATAGATCTTTATCTATTGGAAATTAGGTCTTTAACCAAGGAACATGGATCTTTATCCATTGGATATTAGGTCTTTACCCGTGAAATGGATCTTTTATCCATTGGAAATCGGGTATTTACCCTTGAAATATGGATCTTTATCTATTTGAAATTGGGTCTTTACCCTTGAAACAAGGATCTTAATCCTTTGGACTTTGGGTCTTTACCCTTTGAAATATGGATCTTTATCCATTTGAAATCTGGTCTTTACCCTTGAAAGAAGGATCTTTATCCATTAGAGATCGGGTTTTTACCCTTGAAACATGGATCTTTATCCATTGGAAATTGGGTCTTTACCCTGGCTTCAGCTCTTTTAGCTGGACTGACCTTTTATCTTTTGCATTTTCATTCTAATTTTTAGTTCTATTCTTTTAGTTCTTCCTTTTTGCAAAAATTCAGCTATTTTAATTGGACCTTATATCCTCTCCTTGCCCCCTGCGTGGAAAAATATTTGTAAGTGAGTTTGAAAATATTTGATATATAAACTTAAAAAATTAAAAAGGAGAAACTTTGCCCCTTGTGTAGGCTCAAACCCATGATTTTTCTATACAAGCTTTGATTGATGTTTTTCTCGTGTAGTTCTTCGCACAAGCACGTATTTCTTCTTTTGCAAAATGATTGGAGCTTCCACAAGCAAATAGGCTTTCCGTGCCCTCTTGATTCAATATCTTCTTTTGATTCTTCACTTTGCAAGGTGTTTGCTGTATAGACAACACAAGACAAGAAAGTGCGATGTGATATGCTCATGTATGCATGATATGCATGATAATACTCACAGTCGTTCCATTGACTCACAGACTGAGGTGATCAGTAGAAGTGTTCTCATTAGTTCCTTTTTGATGCTTGTTTAAGTCTTGCATTGGAGTGATCGAAAGCTTTGCATTTGTGGCTTTTATCTTCAAGATGTTGAAAACACAAGTGGTGGAGATCCCAAGTTGCAGAGTCAGGGATGCATCTATTTCAAACTATGTTTCAACTTGTCAGTTGGTAGTTTCTTCATGACCTTACCAATAATCATTTCCTTTACCCAATGTGTCTTTTGGAGGTTCAACATACTTCCCTTAACTTGAAGGCTTTGTATGACAAAACACTTTTTTGTTGGTTTTTTTTTTGAATTTTGATTTTGAAATCAAATGTTGGCTTTGCCAAATTAATGTCAAATGTACCTCAGGACTTGATTTTCCAAATTAATATATCTATAATATGACAACCCTAGTTACCATAATAAACTCAGGAATTATTTCTATTTAAGCAAGAATTGTTGCACTTCAGATAGGCACATACACATTACTTGGCCAAAGGTCTCATTTGAGTTTAAATATTGTCTATCTCATATGCATGCTTATCCAAACTATCTCCACTAATAGACTCTACCCACCAGGAGAGATCAACAGGTCTTTGATAGGCTTGAAATGGGGTTTATGAGGGACATGGGTTAAATGAAGACCATTTTGAGATAGGAGCTGGCGTGACACAATGGACAAACCCTCACACTATAAATTTCTTGTTTGAATTTTAGGCAGCTTGGAGGCAATCTTGCTAGACTCCAAATTCCTTCTATCTTCTTGGTATTAATCTGGATCTTGATTAGGACAGTCTTTGCCCTTTCATAAAGTTTGGGACCCAAATTAGTTTCTTTTCTTCTTTTCCCTTTTCTTTCTCTTTATTTTTCTTACTCTTCCCTTTTCTTTCTCTTTCCTTACTCTTCCCTTTCTTTTATCACTTTGTCCTTCTTTCTTGTAGGACTATCAAGTACATAACTTTCAAGAACCAGATGCTTTTCCTCCTTTTTCTTTGATTTTGATTGAATCTTTGGTTGTGTTGGGACCAATTTAAGTCAATCCGTCCTTATAAACCAAATGGAAGCCTTTTGTTGTCTTAGGTAAAAGAGAACTCAGTTGGCTTTTTGAATCACCTTTGTAGGTTTTATCTTTCTTCCTTTTTCTTTTTTCTTTTTTCTTTTGTTTTTCTTTTTCTCTTCTTCTTCTTCTTATTTTTTTTTTGGTTCTAGCTCTAAAAGAGTTATCTTGTTTGTACTAACTTGGGCTTCCAATGATGGATGAATGGGGTGACATAAATCTCCTTTAACAGGGATAAATCATTTGTTATTCTGATGTTATCTTGATAGATTGGAGATATTAGGTGAACTTCAACTACCCTTATGGTCTTAAGAACATCAACTACCCTTATGGTCTTGAGGACTTCAACTATCTTCATGGTCTTGAGAACTTCAACTATCCTTATGATATTGACTAATCATTGCTTTCTTTGATCTTCTTGCCTCTTTATCTTAGTGATCATAAGACTTGTCAAAGTATCACAATAGCTTAGGGTAGGTTATTGAGGTTTGTAAGCAAATGAAAAGAAAGCTAAAATTTTATGAAGACTCAAAGGGACAACTAGGGATTGATATTTAATAGGGTAGATACTAGTTATTGGCTAACCAAACAATGCTTAGATCATCTCTCCCTTAAATAAGCAGAGTTGCAATTTCACCTCGAAAGTTTGTCAAAGCATGTTCTAAGACTGACTAGGACCTAGACAAAGATAATTATGTAGGAGCCCTCTCTAAGTAAGCATACACAACTCGATGCTATAGAGTAATTCCCTCATCTAGTAAAGTCATTCAAGTCATGATGCCTAGACACATTAATTTATGAACATCAAGCTAGATTCCTCATCGGTTGAGCATCCATATGAACAAAGACCAACAAAAATTTTGATGAAAGTAATTTATTCAAACAAATTTAAATTTGGAAAACAAGAATATTCCAATTAAATATTAAAGAAAGCAAAATCGAAAAGCAACATTCAAGCTAAGGAAAGTTTGTTGAGTTAATCTTCTTTTCCTTTCACATCTTCAATATCACCATCTTAAAAGTATGATAAAACAATATCTTCTTCCAATCCTTTTCCCACCATGAAGGTTGCCGGTGGAGGTACTCTTCCAAACTTAGGCAAAG
The DNA here is from genome assembly GCA_947685225.1 of Garcia nutans. Taxonomy (NCBI): domain Eukaryota; kingdom Viridiplantae; phylum Streptophyta; class Magnoliopsida; order Malpighiales; family Euphorbiaceae; genus Garcia; species Garcia nutans. The sequence goes on from CANTUV010000013.1 coordinate 37,996,216, forward strand.
GATTGTCTTTGGTATTGGGCTTGTCCGGCTCCGGTAGCTTACCACTATTGATTAAATTTTGGATCTCATGTTTTAATCGCAAGCATTTGTCTGTCTCATGTCCTTGTGTTTGATGAAACTCACAAAAGGCTTTAGTATTAAATTTTGGGGGTAAAGGATTTGGCAAAGGTCGAGGAGTCAATGGCTGTAATAGTCCCTTCTTTTATAGCTTGTTGAAGACCCAAGACAGAGGCCTCCCCAGATCTGAAAACTGCCTTCTATTTGCTTAACCAATTGTATTAACATCAACTTCTTTTTGCGTGCTTTGATTGCCTGACTGGTAGTTCCCTTTCTCATTCCTTTTTATTGAAAAGCGATTCTTCTCCCTTTCCCACTTTTCAATTTGTAGACCACCTTGGAGAAAATCTTTGAAGTCCCTTATAAGGGTGTGAGACATCCTTTCACGGAGATTGGGCAGGACACCTCTCACGATCATCCTTATTTGATTAGATTCATCGGGCCTTTTCTTGAGCAAAGCAGCCTTGTTTCTCCATCTTTTCACATAGTCCAAAAAATTTTCATTTGGCCTTTGTCTAATGGACTCCACTTCCATTAAGGTAACTTCCATCTTGACATTGTATCCATATTGCTGGATGAAGCCCTTATATAGCAAATCCCAATTCTTTTATGTTTCTTCATCTAAGGTATTGAACCAATTTAGGACAACGGGGTCCAATGAGAGCATAAAGTATCTTAGAGTTTGAGCGTTGGTAGATATACTGATATACTGGAGATAAGGGTTTCTGGTTCCATTGTACCTAGCGAAGGAAGGCATCTTGAACTTATAAGGGACCTCCTCATCTTGTTCAAATAGTTTGTCGATCTCGTACATCTCTTCGGTCTTTAGTTTCTTCTCAAATTTCTTTTCTAAATCAGCAATCATCTTTTCAACATCAGATGTCTCGGTCTTTTAATAGTTGCCTTCTCAACAACCTTTGGCTCCTTTTTGTCTTGAAGATCTTGGTAGTATTGAGCCTAATCATCGTCATAATCTATGATCACTTTTTCATCATTAAAAACTACTTCACCAACTTTAGTCTTCCCTTTGTCCTTTAGCTTCTTAGTGCTAGCAGATGCCTCGGCATGATTTGCTAAGATTGCAGTCAATTGGTTCTTCATGGTCTCAGCTAGGGCCTCTTTTATTTCGTCCATTTTGGCATTGAGGGCATCATCCACCATTCTTTGAATTTGTTCGGGATACATTATTTTTGGTGAGCAAGTGATTGAGTCATTGCTAGATTCTTCACTTCTGGCATAGGTCAGATTGTCGTAAGCTTTTGAACTATCGTAATCCAGGGCTGTGAGCCAGAAAGGATAAATGAGATGCAAATGTATGCATGTATGCATGAATGTACAAACAATAGACAAACAAGGATGAATAGAACGTTCCTTCTAACCTTATAACATCCACACACGAATGGCGAGTCTCTTTTCCTAGGTATATGGTTAGCAAAATACCAACATGGGGTATCTTGTTTTCGAATATTTCCCTCAGACGTTTCAACCAATAGTTATATTTTCGAAAATGGAAATCAGTTCATAATAATTCCCATTAATTAGGGTTTAATCCATTCAACCAACTATAGTAGCTTTTATGCTATATTGGATTAAAACTAAATTAAGAGGTTTATTATAAATAGATTTCTCACTTGAAAAAGGTAACTAATGGTTCATGCCAAAAACAAGCCCATGGTTAATTTATTCTTAGTATAAACTAGGCCCACAATTGATTTTTGGTATTTCTTAATTGACCTAAATATTTTGCAAGCCCTTTGTAAGAAAAGGTTGGATAAAAATAATTTTGTTTCTAAGCCCATTGTAAAAAGATCTTAGAAAAAATGGATTTGAACTTAGTATTCGGGCCATGAGCAAAAGAATTTTTGATTTATTTTTAAAAAAGTTTTATGTCCAAAGGCCATCTTGAAAAGTTTTGAAAATAGCTTTGGTCTTTTGGACTTTAAAGAAAAATTTATTTTGAGCTTACAATGTACTTAGGTCATATTAGAAAAAGAACAAACCAAATAAGCCATGATTTAACCCGAGATAAATTAACCATAGTCAAACAACATGCATTTGGGGTAACACCTAAGGAAAGTAATTAGGCCAATTACATGAGCTTTAGTCTTTGGGTAAAAAGGCTTAGGTTCCCATAGCAAGTATATACCAAATGGTACGAGGCTATGAATGGTTATGCCATGCTCAATCTCCATACCTTGAGTGAAAGTATGGTATCCCTTACATAACACAATACGGGTAACACGGGTGTCCTAATTCACGCACACAATGCAATCTAATATGATGCAATGGATAATATCATTATAAGAAAGAATAGAATAATATAAACACCAACAGAATCAACTTCTCATATCCCAGTGGAGTTGCCACTATGAGCGGGGATTTTTGCCCCCACTCCAAGTGGAATGGTTCTTGCGACTTCGGCACTGTCTAGGCTCGGGTCCTTAGGGAAAACGGACCTAAGTCCGGAGAAAATAGAGTCACCACTCAGACGGGCTGGGAAAAAGAAAGGGGTGGATGACTCGATTCCTAAGGAATCCCCAACCCCCTAATGGGTTCAGAAAGTTGGGTATGTGTGAGGAAGGTGAGAAATGACCCAGCACCCCCACAATGCCCGATTCATTGATATTATAAAATTCTTAAGTATAACAACATTATCCATATTACACACAATAATTAAAAGAAAACATCAATATATTAAAATTAAAGCAAGGTCCAAGCAAAACAAATAAATGGACACCCAACTGAAGATGGAAACATGTCCTTACATCACATGCCTAAATAGGACACCCACCGAAAGGTAGAAATATGTCCTTTACATAGGTTCTAAAATAGAAAAGCAAATTAAATTACATGATATTTAACTAATTATTTATCCAACAAGTGGAAATATACCTCTTGCAACATTTGGGAATCTAAAGTAAATAACCATTTATCATAAATAAATCATTCATCAAAGGTATTAAACATTAATAAAAAGTAAACATCCATCCATGATAAATTAAATGAACCAAGCATTGAAGTTAAATAAATTAAAGCATAAGAAATAAATCAAAGCAAAATCAAATATAGAATTGAATAAGGCAAATAAAATTCTAATTATAGCTACTGTTTCCATTTAGGGCTCTTTATTTTATGTGTTTAGGGTTTTGGAATTAATGGAATTTGGCTATTGTGACTTTAAGAGAATTAAAATAGATTGAGGATTTTATGTTTTAAAAGGTTGATAAACTTCTTTGATTAACCAAACTAGGATTTGTTCTATAAAATCATGAAACTAGGATTTGCACTCTTTAAAATACTTTTGATTTATGGTTTCAAGTTTACTGTGTGAAATTAAAATATTTGTGTTTTTATGGTTTTTAAAGTTTTAAAGGATTAGGGTTTAGAATAAATTAGGGTTTAAGGTTTTAAAGGGGTTAGGGTTCACTGTTTTAGGTTTGAAAGTTGCATTTGGGTTTAGTGTTTTAGAATTAGGATTTCGGTGGGTGCTTAGGTTTTTTTTAGAATTTGGAAAAAAGCAATTGAGAATTTTATGAAAGTAGACCAATGATTTAAGGTTTATACAAATAGAAAAGGTGTTTTTAGGGTTTGTTGTAAGAAACAGAACTCAATTTTGTGTTTTGAAAATTTGGAAAGCAAATCTTAGTTTTGGGGTTTTGAAGAAATAAAACTAATAGCTTAAACTTTTGGAAAATAAAGCCACAATTTAAGATTTTTAAACCTTAGAAAAAATGAATTGAGGTCCTAAAGTTTTTGAATTAAAAGAAAGAATGAGATGTTTAGCTACTGTGACAAAATAAAAGAAATTAAGAATTCAAACCTTATTTTGTAAGTTTCACCAAAAATTGCTTCTTGGATGAACAAGGTCAAAGACAAGCCTTTTTGCCTTTTAATTGCTTGAATTGTTTTTTGGCTTTCTAAAAAAAAAACTGCTTGATTCAAGGTTTTCCTTCACAGATTTGAATCCAATATGTTGTTCAAGCTTTTGTCCAATTTCTCCCCCCTCTTTCACGTCCCTTTCTCTCTTTTCTTCCCCCTTATTTATAGAAGAATTCTATTATTAATCCTAGTTACTCACGGCATACAATATTGAATAAGAAAAGGAAACCGAAACCTAATTGTATTAGGTTTTGAAAAATTTGCGTCGAAAAATTTCGCTGGCAAAAAAAACTGCTGCGGAAAAATTGCACTAGCAAAAAAAATTACCGCAGGAAAAATTGCGCTGGCAAAAAAATTTGCCGCAGTTGGCTGCTGCAGGGTAATTGAAGTTATTAGACAACACAAATTAAGATAACAAAAATTATTTTGGACCAATTAAAATATATTAGACAATACAAAAATTATTTTGGACTAAACAAAATATTTTGGACCAGACTGGGTCAAAAATTAGGGGTTTACAAGTTGTTGTGATACTTTTGACAAGTCTTATGATCACTAAGGTGAAGAGGCAAGAAGATAAAAGAAAGAAATGAATAGTCAAGACCATGAAGATAGTTGAAGTTTTCAAGACCATGTTGAAGTTCTCAAGACCATAAGGGTAGTTGATGTTTTCAAGACTATAAGGGTAATTGAAGTTTTCAAGACCATAAGGGAAGTTGAAGTTTTCAAGAACATAAGGGAAGTTGAAGTTCACTTAATATCTCCAATATATCAAGACAACATCAGAGTAAGACATGATTTATCCCTGTCAAAAAAGATTTATGTCACTCCATTCATCCATTATTGGAAGCCAAAGTCGGTACAAACAAGAGAACTCTGTTTAAGCTAGAACCAAAAAAAAGGAAAGAAAGAAAGAAAAAGAAAGAAAGAAAAAAAGAAAGAAGAAAAAGAAAATAAAAAAGAGAAAGAAAATAAAAGAAAAAAAGAAGAAAACAAAAGAAGAAAACAAAAAGAAAAAGGAAGAAAGAAAAAACCTAAAAAGGTGGTTCAAAAAGCCAACTGGGTTCTCTTTTACCTAAGACAACAAAAGGCTTCCATTTGGTTTATAAGGACATTTTGACTTGAATTGGTTCCACCCAACTAAAGATGCAATCAAAATTGGAGAAAAAGGAGAAAGACCATTCAGTTCTTGAAAGTTCTGTAATTGACAGTCCTACAAGGAAGAAGGACAAAATGATAAAATACTCAAAGAAAGGGAAGAGTAAGAAAAATAAAAAGAAAGATAAGGGAGAGGAAGAAAAGAAGCAAATTTGGATACCAAACTTTTTGCAAGGGCAAAGACTGTCCTAATCAAGATCCAGATTAATAGCAAGATTGCTCCTAGATGCCTAAAGTTCAAATAAGAAATTTGTAGTGTGAAGGTTTGTCCATCGTGTCACATCACCTCCTATCTCCAAATGGCCTTCATTTAACCCGTGTCCTTTATAGACCCCATTTCAAGCCTATCAAAGACCTGTTGATCTCCCTTGGTAGGTAGAGTCTATTAGTAGAGATAGTTTGGATAAGCATGCATATGAGATAGACAATATTTAAACTCAAATGAGACCTTTGGCCAAGTAATGTGTATGTGCCTATCTGAAGTGCAACAATTCTTACTTAAATAGAAATAATTCCTGAGTTTAGTACGGTAACTAGGGTTGTCATGTTATTGATATGTTAATTTGGAAAAATCAAGTCCTGAGGTACATTGACATTAATTTGGCAAAGACAACATTTGATTTCAAAATCAAAATTCAAAAAACAAAAAAAAATTGTCATACAAAGCCTTCAAGTTAAGGAAAGTATGTTGAACCTCCAAAGGACACATTGGGAAAGGAAATGATTATTGGCAAGGTCATGAAGAAGCTATCAACTGACATGCTGAAACATAGTTTAAAAAGGATGTATCCCTGACTCTGCAACTTGGGGTCTCCACCACTCATCTTTTCAACATCTTGAAAATAAAAGCCATAAATGCAAAGCTTTCGATCATTCCAATACAAGACTTGAACAAGCGTCAAAAAGGAACCAATGAGAACACTTCTGCTGATCACCTCGGTCTGTGAGTCAATGGAACCACTATAAGTGTCATTCATACATATCATGCATACATGAGCATATCACATCGTACTTTCTTATCTTGTGTTGTCTATTCCTTGTCAAAATGAATAGAAAACACCCTGCGAAGTAAAGAATCAAAAGAAGATATTGAATCAAGAGGGCACGAAAAGCCTATTTTCTTGTGGATGCTCAGTCGTTTTGCAAAAGAAGAAATACGTGCTTGTGCGATGAACTAGACGGCAAAAACATCAATTAGAGCCCGCATAGAAAAATCATGGGTTTGAGCCTACACAGGGGGCAAAGTTTCTCCTTTTCAATTTTTGAGTTTATATACCAAACATTTTTTTTAAACTGACTTGCAAATATTTTGCCACGTAGGGGGCAAGGAAAGGATATGAAGGCTAGCTAAAAAGGGCTGAATTTTTTGCAAAAGTGCAAAGAAAGAACAAGAAAGAATGAAAAAAGAAAAAAATTAGAATTCTCAAAAGAATTAAGATACAAAAGACAAAAGATCAGTCCAGCTAAAAGTGCTGAAGCCAGGGAAAAGACCCAATTTAAAGGATGAAGATCCATTTTGAGGGTGAAGAACCACGGTGCATAGAACAGCCGGAGCAGTCAGACTTCTCAACTGATAAAAGGTTAGTCAAACTCAGTCTCGGGTCCAAGCACCTAAAATTCAATTCATTCTCGGGTCCATGTACCCAAATCAAATCAATCTTGGGTCCAAGTACCCAATCTCGGGTCCAAGCTCCCAAATCAAATCAATCTCAGGTCCAAGTACCCAATCTCAGGTCCAAGTAACCAAATTCAATCTAATCTCAGGTCCAAGTACCCAAATCAAATTCAATCTCGGGTCCAAGTACCCAAATCCAACCCATTCTAGGGTCCAAGCACCCATTCTCGGGTCCAAGTAGCCAAATCAAATCATTCTCAGGTCCAAGTACCAAAATCAAATCAATCTCGGGTCCAAGTACCCAAATCAATTCAATCTCGGGTCCAAGCACCTAATCTCGGGTCCAAGTACCCAAATCAATCTAGTCTTGGGTCTAAGTGCCCAAGTCTAATCTAGTCTCGATTCCAAGTACCCGAATTCAATATAGTCTCGGGTCCAAGCACCCAAATTCAATTCAATCTCGGTTCCAAGTACCCAATCTCAGGTCCAAGTACCCAAATCCAATTGAAGCTCGGGTCCAAGTACCCAAATCAAATTTAGTCTAGGGTCCAAGTACCCAATCTAGGGTCTAAGTACCTAAATCAAATCAATCTTGGGTCCAAGTACCCAATCTCGGGTCCAAATACCCAATCTTGGGTCCAAGTACCCAATCTCTGGTCTAAGTACCCAAATCAAATTCAATCTCGGGTCTAAGTACCCAAATCAAATTCAATCTCAGGTCCAAGTACCCAATCTTGGGTTCACAACCCAAATTGTCCTTAGGTCCAGAACCTAGAATCTTTTTTAAGTCCAGAACTTAGCTCGGGTCCAGAACCCAAATTTTTCCTTAGGTCCAGAACCTAGAATCTCTTCTAAGTCCAGAACTTAGCTCGGGTCCAGAACCCAAATTTTTCCTTTGGTCCAGAACCTAGAATCTCTTCTAAGTTCAGAACTTAGCTCGGGTCCAGAACCCAAATTATCCTTAGGTCCTTAGCCTAAAATTTTCCTTAGGTACAGAACCTAAAATTATCCTTGAGTCCAGAACTCGAACCGGGTCCAGAACCCAAAACCTCAACCGTCTCAAAAATTAATTCTTATTGCTTTTCACTCTCTTTCATTAAAGTCTCAGATCATTCAAGCAGAGGTCAAATTGTAGACCCTTAATTTTTGACCCAGTTCGGTCCAATATATTTTAAATAGTCCAAAATAATTTTTGTTATCTTAATTAAATAATATTTTCTTTATTATTTAATATTTACTTATAAAAAATAATAATAATAAACAAAATAAAAATATAAAAATAAAAATAAAAATCAGAAATGAAAAAATCGGTGATGAAAAAATCATCGCCGAAAACTAGAGCGGGACGAATGGCCATGGGCCATTTCGCCCGCATAATTTTTCTGCGGGCGAAATGGCCCAAGCCATTTCTGTAACACCCCTATACCCTGTATACGTACACAGCATGCTAATACGATCGTAATATATGTATACTGAATATAGAAATGCTACGGTTTACTAAACAAACGACTCATTTTTTTCTACAAAAAAATATACATAAACTTAAAACACAATAAATACAACCTTCATTTAATACGCAGCGGAAAATATAGTTATATTTACAAATACAAATACATCAAAAATAAATTTTACAAAACATAAAGTTTATACATATTTGGCAGTCAGTCTTTGATCTTTAAGCCCACTATCCACACTTCAGAATGTAAACTTGACTCGGCTTAGAAGAACTCTCCGGTTCTACCCTATCACCTGCGCGATGAACCACAATCGCGCTAAGCCAACGGCTTAGTGGTACAAACCACAATGATAATATATTTCAATGCAATGCCAATATCATATGTTCAAACATTATAAACAATACACAAGAATATCACATTTCAAAGTATTACATTGAATCTCATTATTCATTTGATTCACCATTTATAAATCACATTTAAACAAAGATAAGCATGGGCCCAAAAGACACTAATATGTTATTCAAAATTCAGAGTTACTGTTTTGGTCTATAATCACAATCATCAAGCCCGTAGGCAATACATATATATCTCTATCCATGGATAGTGTAACAGACCCAGTCTCTTGGACCTCAACCCAGATAGATCCGAGGAGATCCTCAACCCGGCTAGACTGTTACTGTTTTTGAGGCTTACGACCCGGTCTTTTCACCCCAAAAACATCATATTTCACATATTTCACATTTCTCAACTGGAATCGGCTTACGACCCGGTCTTTTTACTTATCCAGTGATTCTTAGGCATGTCGCCAAACCCAGAACTCTGAAAATTGAATAACATATCAAGCACACAATTATTTCATTTATCTCTTTATCAATCTCTTTCTCAATTCATTTCTCAATTCATATTCCATAATCAAATAGGCAACCATGCCCCAATTATTTCGTTTACATTGTCATAGCCAACCACAATGGCTTCATGTCACATCTTATCTCAATTCACATTAAGGCAATTCATCATTAAAGTATTCATAATCAATTGCATTGAACATACATTTTGAATGATTATCATAGCTTTCACATTTCGTATTCAATCATATCATTATATGTGTAAAATCTTCAACATACACTCCACCAAGTTCACATTATGCAAAACATAACATTATTCAAATGTATCAACAATGTAATAAATTACTTAACACATTTACAACCAAATGTGTTAAGTCTCAAAGTTATGTAGATGTATGCAATAATGTAGGTTTGTACTTACCTCAAGAGCAACTCACTCCACACCAAACTCCTCTTCCAAGGATCCTTCAACACTTGGATTATGGCAACTCAACTCTCTTCAAAATCTAAACAAAAGGTGATCATACACACTCACTTAGAGATACACATGAGATAATAAGGTTAAGAATCAACTAGGGCAAACTCTACACATGACACGCTCAACAACACGGGCGTGTCCTTGACCGTGCCCTAAACTCACAACACAGAAGCTTTGACACGCTCAGAACCACGGGCGTGTCACTGAATGTGTAATACATTCTGTCTCACAGAAACATTGACACGTACAACAACACGGGCGTGCTCATGGCCGTGTCAATTCTTCAACAACACAGTAGCTATGACACGCTCAGTGACATGGGCGTGTCACTGGACGTGTCAATACTACTCCAACACAGAAGCTGTGACACGCTCAGTGACATGGGCGTGTCACTGCTCGTGTCACCCATCCAGGAATATAGAACCAATGACATGCCTAACAACCCGGCCGTGCTCCTGGGCGTGTCAGGCCAAAAATCCAGATTCTGGCAACATCAACAACACATCCAACAAACCTCTTACTTCCACCATTATCCACTTCAAAAAAACTTAACTAAACACACCCATAAACCATAATAACTTGCAAAAACACCAAAACAACTCAAAACATACATCAAACACCACTTTACAACCATCACATACACACAACTCTTACTCTTCCAACACCAAACCTAACTCCTTCTTTCCAATCCAACACCAACATCAAAATCAATTGAACCAAATACTCTTAAACACACCACAATCAAACAAACACATATCAACCACAAAACTCAACTCACAAACTCAAAGAAAATCAAAGAATCAAGTGGAAAACTTACCAAAGATGAAGAAACTCTTAAATTTCCAACTTGATCACTTGAAAACTTCCTTCAATCTTATGTTTGGAAGATCAAATCTCTCTCTTGCTCTCTTGCTATGGAGCTACTGGCCAACACAGAAAAGGAGAAGAAGAAGAAGATACATGAAGAAGAAAGAAAAAAAGAAAGAAAATAAAGAAAATAAAGTCAAACACTCAACCTTCTCTCTCCTCAAAACCCTCTCCACCAAGCAATTAACTATTAAAATATTCAAATTCCTCCCTTCCACTTATTTAATTTCCCATTTAATTAATTAATTACTTTAAAATAAATAAATATCTTCTTCTTTTGACTTTCCCATATTGACTTGCATATGTTGTATATATTACCATATATACAACATATACACTCTTTCTTAGATTCTTTTCTCTTTCCAATTCAACATTTACCTTAAATCCAAATACAACAATAATTACTCCAAAACTTTTAGGGCCTACTTTGGCATATTATAATTTTGCCCCAGTCCTCGCCCGCAGCCAATTGCGGCAATTTTTTTTGCCAGCGCAATTTTTCCAACGCAAATTTTATCGAAACCTAATACAATTAGGTTTCGGTTTCCTTTTCTTAATCAATATTAGATATCATGAATAACTAAAATTAATCATAAAAAAACTTCTATAAATCGGACTTTGAAGGGAGAAATTGGATGGGGGAAATTTGGAGGAGGAAAAAAAGGAAAGAGAGATCAGAAATTGGGACAGAATTGAAGGAAAAATAGAGACCGAAACTGAGGAGGAAAAGCTTTGAATCAATCTGATTTTTTTGAGAGAGCAAACAACAATTCAATCCATTAAAGGCAGCAAAGCTTGTCTTTGTCATTGTTCATCCAAGAAGAAATTTTTGGTGGAACCAACAAACGGAGGTATGCATCAATTGTCAAATTTCTTCACAGTAGCTTAAATAATCCAATTGTTTCTTTTAATTCAAAAAAAAAAAACCTAGAACTTTAATTTAGCTTTCCTAAAGCTTAAAAACCTTAATTCGTTTATTTGTTTTCCAAAAGTCTTAAAGTTGTTATTTTTGTTTCTTCAAAATCTCAAAACCCTAATTTGCTTTCCAATTCTTTAAAACCATAAATTGAATTCTATTTCTCTCCAAAAACCCTAAAAAACTTCTTTTCTATTTCAATAAACTTTAAATTGTTTTGTTTGTTTTCATAAAGTTTCATAAAATTATCAATTGTTTCTTCAAATTCTAAAACCTAATGCATTCACCGAAACCCTAATTCTAAAATTCTAAAACCCTAATTCAACTCCAAAACCTAAAACAGTAAACCCCAATTTTTCTAAACCCTAATCCTTTAAACTTTAAAACCTCACAAACCTAAAATTCAACATAGTAAGTAGCTAATAATCATACAACCCAATATTTTAAAGTTTTCAAACCCTAATTTCATATTCCCACTTCTTAAACAATAATTTGGTTAATTAAAGAATTTTATCAACCTAAATTTGGCTCCATCTCAATTCTATTAAAATTTACAGTAGCTTGTACCCATGAATTCCAAAAACCCTAAACACATTAAATAAAGAAACTTAAATGGAAACAATAGCCCTAATTTGAGTCTTTATTTGCTTTTTTCAATTTTATATTTGATTATGCTTTGATTTATTTTATATGCTTTAATTTATTTAAGTTCAATGCTTGGTTTATTTAATTTATCATGGATGGATGTTTACTTTCTATTGATGTTTAATACCTTTGATGAATGATTTATTTATGACGAATGATTATTTACTTTATGAAACTTATAAAAGGTCGTCTATTTATGACAAATGATTTAAGTTCAATAAGCACCAATTTCATCCAATTCACAATTTATGCTTCAAAAATTAAAAGGTCGTCTATTAATAAACTTATAACAATTGAACTTATCAATATCCATAAAAAAAATATAGAACAACGCACAAAACTTAACAAAACAACCATGACAAAAACTTAAGAAAAATAGACAATTTACATTTATGAACCAAATACTTAGCACACACCCCACACTTTAAGATTTACATTGTCCTCAATGGAAACAAGGATAATGAACAAGAAAAAGAGTTAAGGTACAACCTATTTTCCATCGTTCCCTTGTGAGGCAAGTGCTACCTTTTCATCCACAAACATCAATTATTCAATAACAAAATGCAATATATATAAAATAACCAAAACATAAAGTGTTAACATCAAAAGCAGTAAATAAAAATAACAATGAAAATATCCAATAACTTAAAATAAGAAAGTAAGAAGTGTTCTCAAAAGGCTGAAGCTGATGTGATCTATGGAGATGGAGGATGTGACAATGATGCAGCTGAAGGATGGAGGCTCAGAATCTTTTCGAGGTTGCTATTGTTTTGTTCTAACTTACGATCCACCTTATTTTCCAATGCTTCAATCTTATTAATAATCTCTTGATTATCCGGTACTGAAGCATCTTCATTCAACCCGAGGGAATTCAAATCTGACTCCTCATCAACTTGTGGCCTCGTTTGTCGGTCTCAGGTGCAACCTACTCATCTAAACACATAACATAAGCCCCTCTCCTTTTTACAATCATGTGCATCTTCTCAAGTGTGGCTAGGTCTAATGAATCACTACCTGAGATTCTAGTCATATGGCAATTTCTCAGGTTAAAACCATCAATAAGGGCCATTGCTAAAGTGGTCACCAATCCTCCAATACAAATGGCACCCCTCTTTCTATACGCCACATTGTTAAAGACATCGGCTAACCAATAGCCGATACTAACGGGTATGGCATTGCTAGCACAGTCTAAGAAAAAGAGTTCACTTAGTTCCACCACACTCGTGCTTTCCTTCCTTTCAAAGAACCCGTAAGACATAAACAAATGTAAATATCTCAAGGCAGGATTTACCAATTTTGTTGCCTTGGCCGATTTGGCCACATACATTCCCGAGCCCAGTGCTCCCCATGCAAATTATTATTTAAAACCTTTAGGTACAAATTTTTCCCCCTCTTGATGGAAACCAAAAATAGCATTCAATTGCTCAATATCAATAACACATGGTTTCTCAAGCAATTTAAAGTCTAACCCAGTGCAAATGTTCTGTTCATCTCTTTCAACCTTAAGAGAGGTTAAAAATTCCATGGTAAGCTCTTGGAATTGCAAAGGTTTAAGGGAAACTAATTTCTCCCATCCAAGGTTTTGAACATAGCTATAAAAATTATCCTTAATATGAAGAGCATTAAGAGATTCTTTGCTTACATACCTCGTTGGAAAGAAACCCCTAGCTAGAAGAGTCACTCTCCTTGGAGATGATGAAGATGAAGATGGAGTTGATGTTGGAGGTTGCCTACTATTGTGGTGGGACACTATTTTTGTTCTAGGCATATTGATAGTTTTGGTGAAAATTGAAGCTTTGATGGATTTTAATTGATTTGTGATGAAAAAAGTAGAAGATTTAATGGACTTAATTTAGTTTTGGTTAAGAAAAATGGAGAATTTAGTGGGATTTTTGAGTTTTTAGAAGATGGGTATGGAGGTTTTGGAGAGAGAGAGCCGAGAGAGAGAGAAAGAAAAGGGAGGCTATGGTTTGAAAATGAAAGAAAAGATGCTGGAAATCTTGTTTTTAGGGCTTAAAAATAGAGGTGACACGGTCAAGCTTGAAATAGCTTGGTCGTGTCTGATGGGTGTTGTGGGACACGGCTAGTGGCTTGGCCGTGTCCCTTGAACGTGTATGCTACTATAAAAAAAATAGTTGCAAGAACAAGAATGGGACACGGGCACAGGCTTGGCCGTGTCTGAGACTAGATTTTTTTGGACTTGCTTGACACGGCCAATAGCTTGGCCGTGTCAAGTGGCAGTGTCCTTCACTGCCATTTTGGCTTTTTAATTTTTTTAATTTTTTTTATAATAATATGGTTTATTTATGCCACCAAATCTAAGAAATACAATCTTCTTCCTTGCTTAACCCTGAAACACATCCAAGAAAAATAAAAACCGATCAAAGCACCCATTTCATTTTATTTAAACCAAACATGAAAATAAAATTGCTAAACATGAAATTGTAACTATGAAAAGAAATGCAAACCGATGGGTTGCCTCCCATTTAGCGCTTCTTTAATGTCGTGAAGCTGGACATTGTTGCATTATTCATCAACAAACACCACACTTTCCACCATTTTTCATCAAAGGTAGCCACACTGCCTTTGTCTTTGTCCATCCAGAAGTTAATTTTGGTGGAACCAACTATGCAAGTTTGATCCTTAATCATAAACCACTCATGATCACAATAGGTTTGTTTCTTTGATTCATAAGAATATACACATAAAACTTTGATCTTTAAATATGTAGTAGCTTGATCTTCGTTACAATAATTATTTCTTCTATTTCCAAAAACCTTAAGAACCCTAAAATGTACTCTTTTGTTTCCAGAAACCTCAAAAACCCTAATTTATTTTTTCTATCTCCAAAAACCATAATTTATTTCTTCTATCTCAAAAAACCCTAATTAGCTTCTTCTATTTTCAAAAACCATAAAAACATTAAAGTGTTTCTCCAATTTCCAAAAACTTTAAAAAATCCTAAACTATTTTCCTCTAACTTTTTTCTAAAATTTCCAAAGGTTTTCTTAAATTTTCAAACCCTAACTTACTTTACAGTTTAAAAAAATCATAATTATTTTATAAGACTTTAAATTGTTTTCTTAAAACCTAAAATCAAATAAGTTTTCCAAAATGTCAAAAACCCTAATTCTATCAAAACTAATACAGTAAACTCTAGTTTTCCTAAACCCTAATCCTTAAAATATTAAAATCTTATAAACCTAAACCTTAAAACTCAATACAGTAAACTTAAAACCACAATCCAGTAGCTAAGAATTATAAACCCTAATATCTTAAGACTCTAAAACCCTAATTTCATAATGATACCCCTAAACCCTAATTTGATTCATGAAACCATAATCCACTCCAATTTTCTTAAATCTTTGCAGTAGGTTAAACAAATAATAATAATAATACTAAAATCCCAAAACCCTAAACATGAATTAAAGAATTTTAAATAGAAACAGTAAACCCCAATTTGTATCTTTACTTGCTTTTTAGATTTAATTATAAAGTCTATTTTATGCTTTGGTGGATGATTTATTTAATTTCAATGCTTGATTAATTTAATTTATCATGGATGGATGTTTTCTTTATCGCCATTATTTGTTTGTTTTAGTATTAAAAGTGTAAGAGGTATGTTTCCACTTAATGAATACCACATTAATTAAATATCATGTAATCTAAATTGCTTTTTATATTTTGGACCAATGTAAAGGACATGTTTCTACTTTTTGGTGGGTGTCCTATTTAGTTTAGACATGGATGATGTAAGGACATGTTTCCATCCGCGGATGGGCGTCCATTTATTTGCTTTGTTTGGACATTGCTTTGATTTTAATATAATGATGCTTTACTTTAATTGTTGCGTGTAATATGGATAATATTGTTATATTTAAGAACTTTATAATATTAAGACCTGTAAAGGAGGCCAGTTCTAATGAACCGGGCGTTGTCGGGGTGCTGGGCCATTTCTCACCTTCCCCACATGTACCCAACTTTCCAAACCCATTAGGGGGTTGGAGATTCCTTAGGAATCGAGTCATCCGCCCCTTTCTTTTTTTTCGGCTCATCCGGGTGGTGACTCCATTTTCTCCGGACTTAGGTCTGTATTCTCTAAGGCCCCGTGCCGAAGTTGCAAGAACTGTTCCACCATGAGTGGGGGCAAAAATCCCCGCTCATAGTGGCGACTCCACTGGGGGTAAGAGAAGTTGATTCTGTTGGTCTTTATATTATTCTATTCTTTATTATAATGATATTATCTATTGCATCATATTAGATTGCATCGTGTGCGTGAGTTAGGATGTCCGTGTTAAGCGATACCATATTTTCACTCAAGGTATGAAGATCGAGCAAGGCATAACCACTCATAGCCTCGTACCATTTGGTATATACTTGCTATGGGAACCTAAGCCTTTTAACCCAAATACTAATGATCATGTAATTTGCCTAGTTACTTTCCTTAGGTTTTTACGCCAAATGCATGTTGTTTGACTATGGTTAATTTGTCTTGGCTTAAATCATGGCTTATTTGGTTTGTTCTTTTTCTAATATGACCTAAGTACATTGTAAGCTCAAAATAAAATTTTCTTTAAAGTCCAAAAGACCAAAGCTAATTTCAAAACTTTCCAAGATGGTCTTTGGACATAAGACTTTTCTAAAAACAAATCAAAAATTCTTTTGCTCATAACCCAAATACTAAGCCCAAAATCCATTTTTTCTAAAATCTTTTTATAATGGGCTTAGAAATAAAATTATTTTCATTTAACCTTTTCTTACAAAGGGCTTGCAAATTATTTAGGTCAATTATGAAATACTAAAAATGAATTGTGAGCCTAGTTTATATTAAGAATAATTAACCATGGGCTTGTTTTTGGCATGAATCATTAGTTACTTTTTCAAGTGAGAAATCTATTTATAATAAACCTCTTAATTTAGTTTTAATCCAATATAGCATAAAAGCTACTTTAGTTTATTAAATGGATTAAAACCTAATTAATGGGAATTATCATGAACTGATTTCCATTTTTTGAAAATATAACTATTGGTTGAAACGTCTGAGGGAAATATTCGAAAACAAGATACCTCATGCTGGTATTTTGTTAACCATATACCTAGGAAAAGAGACTTGCCATTTGTGTTTGGATGTTATAAGGTTGGAAGAAATGTCCTATTTGTCCTTCTTTATCTATTGTTTGTGCATACATGCATACATTTGCATCTCATATCATTAATCCTTTTTGGCTCACAGCCCTGGATTACGATAGTTCAAAAGCTTACGACAATCCGACCTATGCCGGAAGCGAAGAATCTAGCAATGACTCAATCACTTGCTCACCAAAAGTAATGGAGCCCGAAAAAATTCAAAGAATGATGGATGAATCCCTCAATGCCAAGATGGAAGAAATAAAAGAGGCCCCAGCTGAGACCATGAAGAACCAATTGACTGCAATTTTAGAAAATCATGTTGAAGCATCTGCTAGCACTAAGAAGCCAAAGGACAAAGGGAAGACTAAGGTTAGTGAAGTGGTTTTTGGTGATGAAAAGGTGATTATTGATGATGATGATGATTGGGCTCAATACTACCAAGATCCTCAAGACAAGAAGAAAGAACCGAAGATTGTTGAAAGGTTAGCTATGGAGAAAACCGAGACTTCTGATGTTTAGAAGATGATTGCAGACTTAAAAAAGAAATTTTAGAAGAAGCTAAAAACCGAAGAAATGTCCGAAGTTGACAAATTTTTTAAGCTAGATGAAGAAGTTCCGTACAAGTTCAAAATGCCATCTTTTGTGAAGTTTGATGGAACCTAAAATCCTCACCTCCATGTGAAGCAGTATATCACTGCTATGCAGTCTGCCCGAGCTACTAAGGGTCAAACTCTAAGGTACTTTATGCCCTCATTGGACCCTGTTGTCTAAAATTTGTTCAATACCTTAGATGATGGAACACAAAAGAGTTGGTATCTGCTATACAAGGCCTTCATCCAACAATATGGATATAATGTTGAAATGGAAGTTACATTAATGGAAGTTGAGTCCACTAGACAAAGGCCAAATGAGAATTTGTGGACTATGTGAAAAGATGGAGAAATAAGGCCATTTTGCTTAAGAAAGGGTCTGATGAATATGATCAAATAAGGATGATTGTGAGAGGGGTGTTGCCTAGTCTTCATGAAAGGATGTCTCATACACTCATCCGTGATTTCAAAGATCTCCTCTAAGCTGGTTTGCAAATTGAAGAATGAGAAAGAGAGAAGAACCATTTTTCAACAAGAAGGAACGAGAAAGAAAACTATCAATCTGGTAGTCAAAGCATGCAAAAGGTAGTCGGTGTTAATGCTACTAACTAAGGAACAAGAAGGTAGTTTTTGAAATTGGGAAAATCGATGTCTTGGGTTCTCAATAAGCTTCAAAGAAAGGAATTACTACAACCCTTAAATGCTCATCCTTTGCCTAACCCTCTCCCACCTAATTTTGACACTAAAGCATTTTGCCAGTTTCATCAAATGCAAAGGCACAACACGGATAGATGTGTGAGGTTGAGGCATGAGATCTAAAATTTGATTGATAGTGGGAAGCTACCCAAGCTCAACAAGCCAAACACCAAAGACAACCTATTACCGAAGTTCAATAGAGTACCACCACCGGCAACCTTTATGATTGGAGGAGGTTAGCATGAAAGTTTTGTCATGTCTTCTTTTCAAGATGTGGATGGAGAAGCAACCAAAGAAGAAGAGGTATTTGGTGAAATTAAACAAGCTATGGTGGGTAAAGAAGCAGCAATTTGTGTTGTGAATGGGTTTTGGGATTCAAGTGATACCGATGATGATCTTGTATCCAAGAAGGAGGAACGGACTTGGTCCGAGCCTAAAGAAGATGAAGTAATGAACACTAGATCTGGTAAGCCTTATGCAAGGCCACCGCTTAAGGAGGTAGAAATTAATAAGGGAAAGGAAGTTGAAGTAGGGAATAAAGAGGAAGATGATACCGTGCTCAAGCAATTGAAAAGAACCGAAGAAAGTGTTAGCATTTGGGATTTATTAGCTACCTCTAAAAAGCACCGAGAAACTATGGCTAAGGCCTTAGCTGGCATGCCAATTTCCACTTCCATAACACTGGAGGAGCTGATCAACTTCATAAAAATTGAGGGAGTAATGAAATGTGAGGATATTTAAGAGAAGAGCGAAGTTAATATGGGAGCGGTTTCTTTCTCAGATGTGGATTTACCGAAAGAGGGGAGAGATCATATCCTCACTCTCTTTATCAAAATAGAAGTCAAAGGGAAAAGGACTCTATTTGTAATGGTCAATGATGGGTCCACCATAAATGTTTGTCCACTTAAAATATTGCCAAAGCTAGCCATGTCAGCAAGGGATCTAAACCCGACCGATGTAACCATTCGGGCTTATGACAACACTAAGAGACATGCAGATGGAAGTTTCAAAGCTACTGTCAAAGTTGGTCCAATTGAATCTATTGTTGAATTTGTTATTTTGGACATACCTATTACCTTCGCCTTAATCTTGGGATGACCATGGTTTCATCCTCTTGGTGGAATTCCTTCCACCCTTCATCAAAAGATCAAGTTCCCTAACGGAGATGAGACAGTGGTCATCGTGGCCAAAGTTAATGAGATTGTTAATTCTCTAATGACTGAGAGGCCTCCCAATGGCTTCCAAGTAGTTGCAATTTCTATAGTGGACTCCAAAATCTTGAATATGATGAAGAGCATGAACTACCTTCCCAGAGCTAGCCTTGGAAAGGGTAAGGCCGGTTTGACAAAGTTGCAAGATTTTAAAACTCAAACTTCCAAGAAGGGGTTGGGATATGATGAAGCCAACAATGTCCAGCCAAGGAAGAATGAGAAGATGAGCTTCCCACCACTTGAAGAGATCTTTGTCAAAGCTCCAGACATGGGACCACTCCAAGGAAAGCCCAAACCAATCATGTTTATGGGAAAGTTGACCCTGAATTTTAAAATTTTTGCAGATGTTTCCGAGCTAGTGGAGCAAGTGAAGAAAGAGCTCACCCTGCCAGCCAACAAAGAATCCAATCCAGAAGAGAAGAAGGAAGCTGTCCTGAAAGCCGAGAAGACTCCGGAGGAGATTTCTGCCCTGGTTGAAGAAAAGTTTGAAGACATCTTGCCTTATTATTTTGAGAACAATAATTTTGATTTTGATTTTAATTTGTTTGCTTTGTTTGAGGATGATGATGTTTTTTTTCCAAAATGAATGCAATAAAGTCTGATTTTGCTTACTTGTGTGATGTTTCTCCTGATGGTTGCATACATTCAAATAGCAGTTACACGAGCATCTTTAATATTAATTTTATTAACACACAATCATTAAATTTGGGAATAATAAAAAATCCTAAAAGCATTAGCATAGCATCCTACCTTACTCCTGATGAGAGAGAGAGATTTGAAAAAATATTCAAAAAATTGAAGAAGTATTTGCTTAGTCTTATAAGGATATGCCTGGAATAGATCGAGACATAGTCGAACATTTTACTCCTACTTACACTCACATGAAGCCTATCAAACAAAAGCTTAGGCGTTTAAGACCGGAGTGGGATAAATTGGTTAAAGAAGAGGCCACTAAACAAAAAATACAAGTAAAGTTCCTTGAAGTGATAGAGTATCTAGATTGGTTAGCCAACATAGTACCCGTGCCAAAGAAAGATGGAAGAATAAGGGTCTGAGTGGACTATAGAGATTTAAACAAGGATTCCCCTAAAGATGATTTTCTTTTACCCCATATAGATGTTCTCACTGATAGTGCAGCCTCTAGCATGCTACACTGGTTTGTAGATGAATTTTTCGGATACAACCAAGTGTTAATGGCCCAAGAGGATAAAGCCAAAACTGCTTTTTTTTTTCATTACTATGTGGGGTAAATTTTGTTAAAGGGTGATGCCATTCGGTTTAAAGAATGCTAAAGCAACCTACCAAAGGATGACCACCACACTATTTCATGACATGATGCACAAAGAAGTTGAAGTATATGTTGATGATATGATGGTGAAATTGTATACAAGGGAACAACACTTCCAAAACCTAGAATTATTCTTCGATAGAGCATTGAAATATAAGCTAAGATTAAACCTGAAGAAGTGTGTGTTTGGGGTTACCTCAGGCAAATTATTGGGACATGTGATTGGTCCGAATGGCATTGAGAATGATCCTGACAAAGTTAATGCAATCAGGGATATGCCAGCCCCTAAGACAGAGAGAGAAGTTTGGGGATTTATTAGTAAATTACAATACATTAGCAGATTCATAGCAAAGCTCATAGCAATCTGCGAGCCTATCTTCAAATTGCTTAAAAAGAATCAGCCAATCCTATGGAATGAAGAGTGTCAAAAAGCCTTTGAGCAAATAAAGGAGTACCTACTAAATCTGCCTGTTTTGAAACCACCCAAACCCGGTAAACCCTTGTTACTATACTTAGCAGTAGAAGAAGAGTCAATAGGAGCCATGCTAGCCCAAGCAGATGAGTCAGGGATTGAGCATGCGGTTTACTATTTGAGTAGAAAGCTCCTACCTTATGAAATTAAGTATAGTATCATTGAAAAAACATGTATAGTCATGGTTTGGTCTTCTAAGAAGTTGCGACATTACTTTCAATCATATAGTGTTTAAGCAATTTCCAGGTTGGAACCAATGAAATACTTAAGGGAGACACCCTCTTTGATTGGGAAATATGGTCGATGGTTAATAATATTAGAAGAAATTGAGATTGAGTATGTAACCAGAAAAACAATCAAAGGTGGAACAGTGGCAGAATTCCTGGCCCAACAACCATTACCAGATAGCGAAGAGGTAATCTTGGAATTTTTGGATTAATATTTAGAGGCAATAGAAGTACAAGGGTGGAAAATGTATTTTGATGGAGCAGCAAATAGAAAAGGAGAAGGTTTGGGAGTCATACTAGAATCGCCCGAAGGGAAACTTATCCCTTTAGCCAAAAAATTGAAATTCAGGGCAACCAATAATATGGTGGAGGATGAAGCTTGTATCTTTGGTTTGGAAACCCTAACGATTATAAAGGTGGATAAGGTGTAAGTTTTTGGCGATTCATTGCTAGTAGTATCCCAAGTAAATGGAGAGTGGGAGTTGAAAGAAGAAAAATTAAAACCATACCTCCATTACTTGACCATGATGAAGAAGAACTTCAAGGAGCGTAGGTTTATACACCTATCAAGAGAAGAAAATCAGATGGCTGATGCCTTAGCTACATTAGCTTCGGCATGGGAAAATCCCGACATCTTATTTCTCAAGCCTCTAATTTTGATCGGTTCATCAACTCCTTGCTATGAATATGAAACAATCATGGAAATTGATATAGACCATGATGCGTGTTATGATACTATAAGATGATTTTTAGAGGAAAGGGAATACCCGTCGGGGGCAACAAAGAAAGAAAGAAGAGCCATAAGGCGGTGGTCTTTGCAATACATCACATTCCATGGAGAGTTATATCGAAGATGGCCTGATGGGGTGCATTTGAGATGCTTGAGGAAGCCTGAAGTAGAGCATATCATGTCAGAAATACATGCGGGAAGTAGCGGTCTGCACATGAGTGGTTTGGCCCTAGTTAATAAGATAATTCGACAAGGTTACTACTGGTTGAACATGGAGAGAGATCATATTGAGTTCGTAAAGAAGTGCCAACAATGTCAGATGTATGGTAACTTGAATCACATTCCTCCTGAAGAATTGCATTCTATGTCTTCACCCTGGCCCTTTGCCACTTGGGGTATCGACATTAAAAGAGAGATACATCCAACAGCCTCAAACAGTCACCATTTTATTGTAGTAGCGGTAGATTATTTTTTAAAATTGGTTGAAGCTGAATCCTTCAAAAAATTGGGAACAAGTCAAATGGCTAGATTTATTGACAAGAACCTCATCTGTAGATACGGGGTCCCGCACAGTGTGATATCAGACAATGGGGTACAGTTTTAAGGAGCAGTTAAGAACTTATTCTCAAAGTATTGAATCCATCATCATAGATCCTCTCCTTATAGACCAAAGGCTAATGGTGTGGTAGAAGCAACAAACAAGAAAATTAGGCAAATTCTGTCTAAGATGACCAGGACTTACAGGGATTGGTTAGAGATGCTTCCCTTTGCTTTGTGGGGATATAGAACAAGTGGACAAACACCTACTGGAATGACACTGTTCTCTTTGGTTTATGGGATGGAAGCAGTGTTGCCAATTGAAATTGAGATCAAGTCATTAAGAGTGCTCATGGAAGCTAAACTGCCTGAAACAGAATGGGTAGTGAGCAGATACACATAGTTAACTTTACTAGAAGAGAGAAGGTTAAAAGCACTATATCATCATCAACAATATCAAAGGAAGATAGCTAGGGCTTATAATAGAAGAGTTAAGATTAGAAAACTCAAAGTCAGGGATTTAGTGTTGAAACAATGTAAGCCTAATGTATCTGTAGACCCTTAATTTTTGACCAATCCGGTCCAATATATTTTATTTAGTCTAAAATGATTTTTGTTGTCTAATTGGTCCAAAATAATTTTTATTAAATAATTTTTTCCTTAGTATCTAATTTTTATTAATAAAAAATAGAAATAAACAAATAAAAGTCAAAAAATAAAAATAAAAATAAAAATCATTGCGCGGGCTCGTGGGCATTTCGCCCACAGAAGAATTCTGCATGCGAAATGGCCTGGGCCATTTCGCACGCAGAAAAATTCTGCCTCCGCACGCAGAATTTCAGCCTGCGAAATGGCCACGGGCCCGTTCCGCAAGCGCTGCCGCAGCCAACTGCGGCAGAAATTTTTTGCCAACACATTTTTTCCTGCGACAATTTTTTTCGGCAGCGCAATTTTTCTGACTCAAATTTTTTGAAACATAATTCAATTAGGTTTCGGTTTATTTTTTTATTAATATTACTTACCTTAAGTAATTAGGAATAAACCACATCAAACCGTTATAAATAAGGACCAAAGGAAATTAAGAAAGAGGAGGTCGAGAGGGACAAGAAAAAAAGAAAATCCAAATTCATAAAGGAAAAGCTTGAATTCAATTGATTTTAAAGTAGCATAAACACGATTTCAGGGATTAAAAAGGCAAAAAGGCTGGTCTTTTGAGCTTGTTTATCCAAGAAGCAATTTTGGTGCAACTTACAAAAGAAGGTATGAAATTCTAATTTCTTTATTTTTTTTTCACAGTAGCTAAAACTAGGATTTTGTGTTTTTCAAAGTTAAGATCTTAAAACTTTAATTTAGTTTTTCTAAAGCCAAAAAACCTTATTTCGTTGGTTTATCTTCCAAAAGGCTTAAAATTGTTATTTTTGCTTCTTAAAAATCTTAAAACTCTAATTGAACATATTTTTCAACAAAACTAAGATTTAAATTCTATTTCTTTTAAAATTTTAAAGTAGGTTCTATTTCATTCAAAAAGCCTTAAAAAAATCTTTTCTACTTATAAAAACTTTGATTTGTTTGTTTAAATCAATAAAACTTCATGAAATTATCAAATTGATTTCCAAATTCTTAAAAATCATGCATCACCGTGACCCTAAATTCTAAAAATCCTAATTCAACTCCAAAACCTAAAATAATGAACCCTAAACCTTTTAAAACCTTAAACCCTAATTTTTATGAACCCTAATCCCTTTTAAAACATTAAAAACCATAAAACATAAATAGGTTAAATTTACACAGTAGCTTAGAAACCCAATAACCGAAAATCATAAATAAAAGTATTTTAAAGTATCTAAAACCCTAGTTTCATGATTTCATCATTCAAACCTTAATTTGATTAATCAAAGTGTCTTACCAACCTTTTAAAACATAAAACTTCAATCTATTTTAATTCCATAAAAAAGTCACAGTAGCTTATAATCATGAAATTCCCAAAACCTTAACACATGAGATAAAGAAATCTAAATGGAAATAGTAGCTATAATTTGGACTTTTTATTTGCTTTATTCAATTCTATATTTGATTATGCTTTGATTTATTTTATATGCCTTAATTTATTTAAGTTCAATACTTGGTTTATTTTATTTATCATGGCTTTGATGTTTACTTTTTATTGATATTTAAATACCTTTGATGAATGATTTATTTATTATGAATGGTTATTTACTTTTATCAATTTATTTAGACTTCCAAATGTTGTAAGAGGTATGTTTCCACTTGGTGGGTACCTCATTAGTTAAATATCATGTAATTTAATTTGCCTTTCTATTTTAGAACCAATGTAAAGGGCATGTCTCTACCTTTTGGTGGGTGTCCTATTTAGGTGTGTGATGTAAGGACATGTTTCCATCTTCGAATGGGTGTCCATTTATTTTCTTTGTTTGGACATTGCTTTGATTTTAATATAATGATGCTTTCTTTTAATTATTGTGTGTAATATGGGTAATATTGTTATATTTAAGAATTTTATAATATTAAGACCAGTAAAGGAGGCCGGTTCTAATGAACCGGGCGTTGTGGGGGTGCTGGGCCATTTCTCACCTTCCCCACACGTACCCAACTTTCTGAACCCATTAAGGGGTTGGGAATTCCTTAGGAATCGAGTCTTCCACCCCTTTCTTTTTTCCCGGCCCGTCCGGGTGGCGACTCCATTTTCTCTGGACTTAGGTCCGTGTTCTCTAAGGCCCCGAGCCTAAATAGTGTCGAAGTCGCAAGAACCATTCCACCTGGAGTGGGGGCGAAAATCCCCGCTCACAGTATCTGATCCAAGAGGGAAGTTTAGGCCTAGCTGGGAAGGGCCATATGTTGTAAAATAAGTCATAAATAAGGGTGCAGTGAAGCTAACATACATGGACGGAATGAGTTTAATGAGCTAGTGAACATCGACAGGTTGAAGAGGTTTTATGTATAAAAGGGAAAAAAGAGAAAAAGAAAAAGAGCTCGCTAGATTAAAAACCCGAAAAGGGTGGCCTAGGAAAAAGTTAGAGCAGTTCGCTAGCTGTGAAAATCCACAAGGGCGGGCTAGGCAACAATTAGGGCTAAATGAGAGAAAATCATCAATTAGAAAGCCCGAAATGGCTAGCTGGCAACAGGAGTGATCTTGTGTATGCTGGCTTTATGTTTAGTTGTTCCCCAATTTAATAAAATAGAATTAATGTTAAAATTGTTCTATGTGCACTTTATAAGTATTTGACCAGATATGGATGAAATAAATAAACACAATAGCAAAAGGTGATGGCAAATTATAAAAGGAAAAGAAACATCTCTTATTATTACTTCAATTATTTTTTCTTAACAATACACTTTCTAAATTGATAAATGTAAAATCTATGGCAGACGATAAGTGTAACGTACAGGCCAGCTTTGCCTCAGCCAATCCAAGTAGGCTTCAGTCAAGCAAGGCATGTCTAAATTAGGAGTGAATTCAAAATCACAAGGCTCAGCTCCAAACTGACGGCTAAGCCGGTGAGGATCATAGCAAGTACCTCGACGAAGAGCAGCAAGAGGAACATACATCAAGTATGTCCGCATGGTGATACGAGAAATCTTCCACCAAGATACCAACCAACGAATGTTGACTTCAGCGCGTGAGTGGATCCAGTCAACCCAATCAACATATGAAGAAGCAGGATGGAGTAGCTTCCTAGTGGAATGATGCCATGGCAGATATCTGGCAAAATCCATGGATGGAGTATCAAGCAAGCAAAGACACTCCTGAAGCCAAATCTGGGAGGAAAAATTAAAATAAATAAATAAATAAAGTCCGCTAAGTTGAAAACCCACAAGGGCGACTTAGGCAAAAATCAGGATAGCTCGCTAGTTTCGAAAACCCACATGGGCGTACTAGGCAAAAATTAGAGAGATATAAAAAAATATAATAAAAAGAGGTCCGCTAAGTTGAAAACCCGCAAGGGCAGCTTAGGCAAAAATTAGGACAGCTTGCTAGTTCCAAAAATCCACATAGGCAGACTAGGCAAAAATTAGAGCAATAAAATAAAAAAAGAGAAGAAGAAAGAGAAAACCTAAATTAAAAACCCAAAAGGGCAGTTTAGGTAATTACCTGAAGCAACAACGGACTCCCGGTCAGTCTCTTGACAATCCTGATTTAAGTTGGTCTAATCTAACTAAAGTCTCGGCTAAGATCACAGGTATCGGCGACAAGTCTCCTTCCATTTGGTCCATGATATCCAATACTCGTGGATCAATATCACCGTCAGAAGAAATAAGCAAGAATTGGCCAAGAAAGCAAAGACAAAGCTTACATCCCCATGCCTTAGTAGGTGCCAAATGAGAAAGGCAAAAATCAATCAAGGGAGCAAGTAGAATTTTCTCACCTCTCATCAACTGTAGAACTTCAGGCTTTGAAATTTGAAATAACATCTGAATCTTGTGTTGAGTCTTGGAAATCAATATGGGTAACGCCATTTGTTGATTATTTGGATATCCAAGGATGGCCTCAAATTCTTCAATCAAGGGACATATTTCAAAGCCATTAATTTTAAATGTTCTAGAATCTACATTCCAAAAAGAAGCCATGGCATGTAAAAAGGAATGGTCCAATTTCATATTTTGAAAATACTTTAAAATATCAATCTTTGACTAAGACATTTGCTTCCAGTGAATAGCATCCATATTCTTAAATAGAATTTTTATTTTGCTCAAATGGAGTTCGGTCATCATGGAAGGATGAAGGAAGATTAGAATTGATAAAAGGAGTGTTTATGTTGAAGTGGCAAATCTTTTGGATTCTGTATGAAATTATGGTGTGAAGAGTAATTTATATAGAAGAACCCATGCTATTCCAAAATTGATAAGGAAAAAGAGTGAGACCGTGATGCATAAGGAAAAAGAATTAGCAACGAAATTTCTTAATTACCGAGTTGCATTTGGTTTTAGCTAAGTGGTGCGGCTGTGAATGTAAAAAGGGAAATTGTGGCGCAATATAAAAAAAGTATACAAAAAAAAGAAAAAGAAGAAGTAGTTGCAGTAAGATAGAAATTATATATTGTCATTATTATGTTTACACTTATTTTCCTCAATTGACATTATATTCATACATCACTAGGAAAGAGCTGGTAGATAATCAAATAAAGCTCTAAAAAAATCATCGCCTATCGGAGGAGGAGGCAAATCACTCGTCCTGAGTCTTCCCAAAGTAGGAGCACTAAAATCCCTATTAACTAGGAGTTTCGATCTGTCACGGTCCTCATCAGAAGTAGATGAAAGGATCTCATGGTCATCAGTTTGGGGGCCTCTAGATGAAGAAGCACCAGGATCCCTCATCCCCTAAAATCGAAAGTCTCAAAAATTTTGCTCTGATTGATGGTATAAATTTTCAAAATGAGAAACCTGTTGACGACTAGCAGCCAACTCTTCTTGAAGTTTCTTATTTTGTTCTTCAAGCATCCGCTGTGAGCCAAAAAGGAAAAAAGTATGAGCATATATAATCATGCATACATATAGCATAAATTACCATGAAATAAAAAAACTTACCAGGTAATTCATATCAATACCCTATGGATGAGATGGCATATCCGGAGGACTAGAATGAGCAAATGAATGAGCAGCAAAAGAAGGTCCAGCCTCATGATCAAATGAACCAGCAACCTACAACAATCATTAAAAAGTCAAATCAAGTTAAGAAAGAAGCGATTGCAATGGAAAATTGGTAAAAGTTTTACCTGAGAAGTTCTAGCCCCGAGATGTGGAATGAATTCTCCTACCTCTCCATGATGTACCTCTTCATCTCTACCCTCATTTTCTTCGGGAATTTCCCTTACATCAATAGGAGATACATTGAAGTTCAAGAGCCCTATTTGAATAAAATGGGTATAAGATGCATCCGGTGGATAGAGAAATGTTTCAACATCATAGCCGTGCCAGGCCAACCACCATGCATTCTCCAGGATTGATGTAATATCTAAGGTATATTCCGGGCAACGCATCGCTATCCTCCGCTGCTCTGGACAAAGAAACCACTCATATAATCTCTCTCCGAGAAATTAGCCACTAGACATAGGGCCGGCGATGACTCGGTGAGTATGTTGAAAAGGCAGTGCAGCATTCATGGAGGAAGTCCAGTTTGTCTGCTCTTCTGGGTTCCACCAGGACAAATTCACCTACAAAAAGACATAAGGTAAGTAAACTTTTATACAAATTTTAAAGTATACTAATGTTATCTTACCTGGTCCCAGGTTAAACAGCTCAAGACAAAATGTTGGATATGCACATGGTGACAGTCGGGAACTTCTATGCGATTTTGACAACTAAAAATTTAATCTCGGATACTGTAGACCCTTAATTTTTTACCCAATTCGGTCTAATATGTTTTATTTAGTCTAAAATGATTTTTGTTGTCTAATTGGTCCAAAATAATTTTTATTAAATAATTTTTGCTTTAGTATATAATTTTTATTAATAAAAAATAAAAATAAACAAATAAAAGTCAAAAAATAAAAATAAAAATAAAAATTAGAGTCGAAAAAATCGGCGACGAAAAAATCGTCGCGCGGGCCCGTGGGTATTTCGCCCGCAGGAATTTCCTGCTGGCGAAATAACTTTTCTATTTCACCCACAGGAAAATCCTGCTGGTGACGCTCGCAGCCCACCCCTGTCACAGTTTTCTGCTGCAAAATTTTTTCACCAGCGCATTTTTTCCTGCGGCAATTTTTTTCGGCAGCGCAATTTTTCCGATGCAAATTTTTCGAAACCTAATTCAATTAGGTTTTAGTTTCTTTTTTTATTAATATTACTTGCCATAACTGATTAGGAATAACCACATCAAACCACTATAAATAAGGACCAAAAGCAATTAAATTGGAGAGACCAAAAGTAACAGGGACTTGAAAATTTGAAACCAAATCAAGGAAGGAAAAGGAGCAATTCAATTCAATTTTTTTCTGGAACAGCAGGGACACGATTTCAGCAATTCAAAGGCAGCAATTGTCTTTGTTCTTGTTCATCCAAGAAGAATTATTTTTGGAGAATTAACAAAAGGAGGTATGAGATCCTAATTTCTTTTTTTTTCACAGTAGCTTAAACTAGGATTTTGTGTTTTTCAAAAGTTAAAATCTTAGAACTTTAATTTAATATTTCCAAGGTTAAAACACTAATACGTTACTTTATTTTCTAAAAAGACTTAAAATTGTTATTTTTTCTTCTTAAAAATCTTAAAACTCTAATTGAACATATTTTTCAACAAAACTAGAATTTAATTCTGTTTCTTTTAAAATTTTAAACTTGGTATTGTTTCTTCCAAAAAGCCTTAAAAAACACCTTTTCTATTTATAAAAACTTTAATTCATTTGTTTAAATTCATAAAACCTCATGAAATCATCAAATTGTCTTTTTAAACCCTAATTCAAATTCATCACCCGAGACCCTAATTCTAAAACATTAAAACCCTAATTCATCTTCTAAACCTAAAATATTAAACTCTAACTCCTTTAAAACATTAAATCTTGATTTTTTCTAAGCCCTAATCCTTTAAAACATTAAAAAAACCATAAAACATAAATACTCTAAATTTTACACAATAGTTTGAAATCACCATTTAAAACCACAAATCAAAAGTCTTTTAAAAATGTCTAAAACCCTAGTTTCATGATTTCACCATTCAAATATTAATTTAGTTAATCAAAGAGTCTTACCAACCTTTTAAAACATAAAACCCTAATCTATTTTAATTCCATAAAAAGTTACAGTAGCTATAATTGGACTTTTATTTGCTTTATTTAATTCTATACTTGATTATGCTTTGATTTATCTCTTATGCTTTAATTTATTTAATTTCAATAATTGATTTATTTAATTTATCATGAATGGATGTTTATTTTATATTTTGATAAATAGCTTTG
The DNA here is from genome assembly GCA_947685225.1 of Garcia nutans. NCBI lineage: Eukaryota > Viridiplantae > Streptophyta > Magnoliopsida > Malpighiales > Euphorbiaceae > Garcia > Garcia nutans. The sequence goes on from CANTUV010000013.1 coordinate 38,026,921, forward strand.
ATGAATGATTTATTTATGATGAATGATTAATTACTTTTATCAATTAATTTAGATTTTCAAAAGTAGTAAGAGGTATGTTTCCACTTGGCGGGTACCTCATTTGTTAAACACCATTTAATTTAATTTACTTTTCTATTTTAGAACCTATGTAAAGGACATGTTTCTACCTTTTGGTGGGTGTCCTGTCTAGGCATATGATGTAAGGACATATTTCCATCTTTGGATGGGTGTCCATTTATTTGTTTTGTTTTGTTTGGACATTGCTTTGATTTTAATATAACGATGCTTTCTTTTTATTGTGTTTAGTATGGATAATATTGTTATATTTAAGAATTTTATAATATTAAGACCTGTAAAGGAGGCCGATTCCAATGAACCGGGCGTTGTGGGGGTGCTGGGCCATTTCTCACCTTCCCCACATGTACCCAACGTTCCGAACCCATTAGGGGGTTGGGGATTCCTTAGGAATTGAGTCATCCACCCCTTTCTTTTTCCCAACCCGTCCAGGTGGTGACTCCATTTTCTCCGGACTTAGGTCCGTTTTCTCCAAGGCCCGGAGCCTAAACAGTACCAAAGTCACAAGAACCATTCCACCGGGAGTGGGGGCGAAAATCCCCGCTCACAGTGGCGACTCCACTGGGGATAAGAGAAGTTGATTCCATTGGTCTTTATATTATTCTATTCTTTCTTATAATGATATTATTCATTGCATCATCTTAGATTGCATCATGTGCGTGAGTTAGGACTCCTGTGTTACCTGTGTTATGTTATGTGAGGGATACCATACTTTCACTCAAGGTATGGAGATCGAGCATGGCATAACCACTCATAGCCTTGTACCATTTGGTATATACTTGCTATGGAAACCTAAGCCTTTTAACCCAAAGACTAAAGCTCATGTAATTGGCCTAGTTACTTTCCTTAGGTTTTACCCCAAATGCATGTTGTTTGACTATGGTTAATTTATCTTGGCTTAAATCATGGCTTATTTGGTTTGTCCTTTTTCTAATATGACCTAAGTATATTGTAAGCTCAAAATAAATTTTTCTTAAAGCCCAAAAGACCAAAACTATTCTCAAAATTTTTTTCAAGATGGTCTTTGGACATAAAACTTTTCTAAAAACAAATAAAAAATTCTTTGGCCCATGGCCCAAATACTAAGCCCAAAATCCATTTTTTCTAAAATCATTTTACAATGGGCTTAGAAAAAAATTATTTTCACCCAACCTTTTCTTACAAAGAGCTTACAAATTATTTAGGTCAATTATGAAATACTAAAAATCAATTGTGGGCCTAGTTTACACTAAGAATAAATTAACCATGGGCTTGTTTTTGGCATGAACCATTAGTTACGCTTTTTCAAGTGAGAAATCTATCTACAATAAACCTCTTAATTTAGTTTTAATCCAATATGGCATAAAAGCTATTATAGTTGGTTGAATGGATTAAAACCTAATTAATGGAAATTATCATGGATAGATTTCCATTTTTCAGAATATAACTATTGGTTCAAACGTCCGAGGGAATTATTCGAAAACAAGATACCCCATGTTGGTATTTTTTTAACCATATACCTAGGAAAAAGAGACTCGCCATTTGTTTGTGGATGTTATAAGTTTGGAAGGAACGTCCTATTTATCCTTATTTGTTGATTGTTTGTGCATACATGCATACATTTGCATCTCATATCATTGATCCTCTCTGGCTCACAGTCCTGGATTACTATAGTTCAAAAGCTTACAACAATCTGACCTATGCCGGAGATGAAGTATCTAGCAATGAATCAATCACTTGCTCACCAAAAACAATGGAGCCCGAACAAATTCAAAGGATGGTGGATGAAACCCTTAATGCCAAGATGGAAGAAATAAAAGAGGCCATGGCCGAGACCATAAAAAATCAACTAGCTGCAATTTTAGGAAATAATGCCAAAGCATCTGCTAGCAACAAGAAAGTCAAAGGGAAGGCTAAAGTTGATGAAGTAGCTTTTGATGATGATAAGGTGATCATTGATGATGATGATTGGGCTCAATACTACCAAGATCTTCAAAACAAAAAGGATCCAAAGGTCTTTGAGAAAGCAACTATTGAAAAGACTGAGACATTCGATGTTGAAAAGATGATTGCTGATTTAGAAAAGAAATTTGAGAAGAAGTTGAAAACCGAAGAGATGTCTGAGATCAACAAACTATTCGAACAAGATGAAGAGGTCCCTTATAAGTTCAAGATGCCTTCATTTGCAAAGTACAATGGCACTGGAAATCCTCATCTCCATGTGAAGCAGTATATCACTGCCATGCAGTCTGGCCGAGCTACTAAGGCTCAAACCCTAAGGTACTTCATGCTCTCATTGGACCCTGTTGTCCAAAATTGGTTCAATACATTGGATGATGGAACACAAAAGAGTTGGGATCTACTTTACAAGGCCTTTATCCAGTAATATGGGTATAATATCGAGTTGGAGGTTACCTTAATGGAAGTGGAGTCCATTAGGCAAAGGCCGAATGAGAATTTTGTAGATTATGTCAAGAGATGGAGAAACAAGGCTGCTTTACTCAAGAAGAGGCCCGATGAATCCGATCAAGTAAGGATAATTGTGAGAGTGGTGTTGCCTAATCTTCATGAGAGGATGTCTCATACACTCATCCGTGATTTCAAAGACCTTCTCCAAGTTGGTTTGCAAATTGAAGAATGGGAAAGGGAGAAGAGTTGCTTTGCAACAAAAAGGAATGAGAAAGGGAGCTATCAACTTGGTAGCCAAAGCACACAAAAAGAAGTTGATGTTAATGTGACCGGTCTAGGGAATAAAAGACAATTCTCAGATCTGGGGAAGCCTCTATCTTGGGTTTTTAGCAAGCTGCAAAAGAAAGGGTTGTTACAATCGTTAGCTCCTCAACCTTTATATAATCCATTGCCACCAAACTTCAATGCCGAGGCCTTCTGTCAATTTCATCAAATGCGAGGACATGAAACAGATAAATGTGCTCGTCTAAGGCATGAGATCCAAGATTTGATTGATAGTGGCAATCTACCCGAGCCGGATAAGCCCAATACCAAGAACAACCTTTTGCCTAAATTTGGAAGAGTGCCTCCACCAACAACCTTCATGGTGGGAAAAGGATTAGAAGAAGATTTTGTTTTATCATCCTTTCAAGATGGGGATATTGAAGATATGAAAGCAAATTAAATGCAACAAACTTTCCTTAGTTTGAATATTGCTTTTTAATTTTACTTTCTTTAATATTAAATTGAACAATCTTGTTTTTTCAAATTTAAAGTTGCTTGAAAAAATTACTTTGATCAAAATTTTTGTTGGTCTTTGTTCATTTTGGTGCTCAACCAATGAGGAATCTAGCTTGATAATTTATAAATTAATGTGTCTAGGCATCATGACTTGAATGACTTTACTAGATGAGGGAATTGCTCTATAGCATTGAGTTGTGTATGCTTACTTAGAGAGGGCTCCTGCATAATTACCTTTGTCTAGGTCCTAGTCAGTCTTAGAACATGCTTTGACAAGCTTTCGAGGCAAAATTGAATTCTACTTATTTAAGAGAGAAATGATCTAGGCATTATTTGGTTAGCCAACAACTAGTATCCACCTTATTAAATATCAATCCCTAGTTGTCCCTTTGAGCTTTCATAAAATTTTAGCTTTCTTTTTATTGGCTTAAAAAACCCTAATAATCTACCCTGAGCTATTGTGATACTTTTGACATGTAATGGTCAAGATTTTAATCAGGGACATTTTAACAAATATTGAAAAATGCATAGTGTATAATGACAAAAGTGTGATGGATAAATGCTACACGTAAAGAATAGTACATTGTGTAGCTTAAAACTTTACTGAAAAGAGTATTTTTACTGTTTTACGAGATTAAAACTCGATTTAAAATCAACGGTTAAGAATGAGGGTGCACCATAGTTGTTATGAGCCTACCCTCACTAGATTAAATATATATATATGTGCATATATGTGTGTGTGTGGAGAAGTTTCTGATTTCTTCTTCTCTCCATGCCATCACCACCATCTTCACTCCTTTCTCCTTCCTTCTTTCCATGAGTTGAATCAAAACTTAAGATTAAGTTGGAAAAGTGGTGATTATCAACAAGGTATGTGCTTTTGATTTATATTTTATAAAAATATGACTTTTTACAAGTTTAAATGATTTACTTGATTGATTAAGTTATGTATAAAGATATATTGATGAGAAGTGAAGGATTTGATCATGTTTTTATCCATATGAAATGGTTAAATGTTTAATTAAGTGAAGGTATTTGATATGAATTCTTTCTCTATCAAAATATTGAGTTTGATCAATTATTATCTTAGATCTTCAATATGTTTGTGTTTAATGAAGTTAAAAGTGCAGAATACATGATTTTTACTCCGAAAACAGTCCCAAAATCAATGCCACGGCCGTGGCAATTGAGTGCCACGACCGTGGGATTGAACGTGATGTTGTTTCTTCAAAAAAATTTGAAATAACAGAAGAGTTTTACATGCCACGACCATGGCCCTTGAAGGCCACGACCGTGGGGTCTTCAAACTTAATTTACAGCTTCATTTCGGATCCCATGGGCGTGGGGTTGAGATGCCACGGCCGTGGAGTACCTAAATAATGTTTTTGGCATGTAATTTGTGATCTACGGGCCTAGTATGAGACTAATATGTGAATTATTGTATTGAGACTTCATGTGCATGTGTTAAATGCATGAAAAAGAGTGAGAAACTCTAGATAAGTGACAAATATATATCATACTAAATGTTGCTAAGAGTAATGTACCAAGATCATGGTATAAACAAGTGAAATGATATAAACAAGTGCTTATATAAACAAGTGAGTGTTTATATAAACAAGTGTTAATCAATGACATGAGACTAATATGTGTATAGTCCATACTTTTGTGTTAATGTGTTAAATGTATGAAAATGAGTGATAAACTTTAGATACGTGACACACATATATATTCTACCAAATGTTGATAAGAGTATAGTAACAATGAAAGGAAATAAACAGTGTAGTGTTCATCAAAATCAACGAATTGCCCAAATCATATGAAATTTATATCTAGCTTTGGATTGAATGGTTAACCATAGAATGGATAGCCACAGTGATAGTGGGCACCTCGTGCCTTTAGTGGACACATTGTGTCATCAGTGAAAGTGGGCATAATTGCCATTATAAATTCTTGAGATTGCTACACTAACATGTCATCCAAACCTATGATCTAAGTTTAGTATGTTTGGGCATAATTAATGAAAATATATGTGAACATGATAGTTGTGACTAATGAAAGAAATGTCAAATAATAATATAAGTCAATTACTTGAAATTGAAGTATTGTGTTCCAGTGTAAAAGTGCTTGTAAATATATATATTAAAGCTTACAAGTGAAAGTTCTAATGAACGTAATGGAAATGTTATGCTCAATGTATTGAATTAATCAAATGATTGAAAGTGTATATAATGTTATGAGATACAAAGTGCTCTAAAGTATATCAAATGATTGAAAGTGTATAACATGATGTGAGATACAAAGTGCTCTAAAGTATAGTACTAGATGTAAGTGCTGAAAAGTATAGATTGAATGAAATGATCCTATATGTGAACTTGAAAAGGAAGACTTATTGAAAAACAAAATAAGTGTATTGTGAACAATGTTATCAAAATAGAAAACAAGTCTTGAATAAACTGCTTCTCAATGAGACAAGGGGCAATACCGAAAGTATTACATTATATGATAACTTTATACAGGGATAGCTCTTATTTTGTGTATTCAACATGGTATGTTGACTTTTTACTAAAATTAGTTTATATATGGAAATACTATTTAAAACTAAGTGTTATTACTATATTTTCATAAGTATATTTCGTTAATATTAAGTGTTAAAATATATGTATACAAGCACCACTAAGCTTTGCTTAGCGTGTTAGAATTGTTTTCTGACACGCAGGTATCAGGACATCGGAGCAAGATAAGAACATATGAAGATCTTGTGTTTATTGTATTCATAAGTTATAAAGTGTATGTATATAGATACTTCAGTTTAGCTATTTAAGAGCTCGTATAAATTTTGTAAACGTAAGAAGATTTATGTATTTAGAGAATAAAGTTTGAGATTCTAGTGAATGAATATCATGAAAGAAATGTATTATTTATTTATTTGATTTGATGAACTTATAAAGTTTATCTAATTTATAATTTCTATTGGGATTATTGGAGATATTGGAAATTGGTCTAAATGTTGGATCTATAAGTGTTGTGATATACAAATTGTATTATAATAAGAAAATTTTTATTTATGATGAGAGTTTTCTAAGAATTGATTGGAGCTTGAATAGTGTATCGCATAACATTCTCTGATAGTTTTTATATAAGAATTGTCAGAGGATGTTACATGACAAGTCTTATGATCACTAAGATAAAGTGGCAAGAAGATCAAAGAAAACAATGATTGGTCAAGATCATGAAGATAGTTAAAGTTCTCAAGACCATGAAGATAGTTGATGTTTTCAAGACCATAAGGGTAGTTGAAGTTTTCAAGACAATAAGGGTAGTTGAAGTTCCTTTGATATCTCCAATATATCAAAACAACATCATCATTAGAGTAACAAATGATTTATCTCTAAAGGTTTATGTTACTCCACTCATCCATTATTGGAAGCCCAAGCTAGTACAAACGAGACAACTCTTTTAGAGCTAGAACCAAACAAAAAAAATATAAAAATAAACAAAAAAAAAGAGAGAAGAGAAAAAAGAAGAAAAAGAAAAGAAAAAGGATAAAAGAAAAAGAAAAGAAAAAACAAGAAAAGAAAACCTAAAAAGGTGGTTCAGAAAGCCAACTGAGTTCTCTTTTACCTAAGCAGCAAAAGGCTTCCATTTGGACAGTTTGACTTGAATTGGTCTAACCCAACTAAAGATTCGATCAAAATCAAAGAAAAGGGAGAAAGACTGTTCAGTTCTTGAAAATTTTGTATTTGATAGTCCTACAAGGAAGAGGGACAAAATGATAGAATGCTCAAAGAAAGGGAAGAATAAGAAAAATAAAAAGGAGAAGAGGAAAAGAAACGAATTTGGGTACCAAACTTTTTGCAAGGGCAAAGATTGCCCTAATCAAGATCCAGATTAATTCCAAGAATATAGAAGGAATTTGGAGTCTAGCAAGATTGCCTCCAATTCAAACAAGAAATTTATAGTGTGAAGGTTTGTCCATTATGTCACACCAGCTCCAATCTCAAAATGGCCTTCACTTAAACCTGTGTCCCTTATAGACCCCATTTTAAGCCTATCAAAGACCTGTTGATCTCTTTTGGTAGGTAGAGTCTATTAGGGGAGATACTTTAGATAAACATGCATATGAGGTAGGTAGTATTTAAACCAAATGAGACCTTTGGCCAAGTAATGTGTATGTGCCTATCTGAAGTGCAACAGTTCTTGCTTAAATAGAAATGATCCCGAGTTTAGTACGGTAACTAGGGTTGTCATGTTATAGATATGTTAATTTGAAAAATCAAGTCCTGAGGTACATTGACATTAATTTGGCAAAGCCAACATTCGATTTCAAAACCAAAATTCAAAAAAAAAAGAAAAAAAAATAAGAAAAAGTGTTTTGTCATACAAAGCCTTCAAGTTAAGGGAAGTATGTTGAACCTCCAAAGGACATATTGGGCAAAGAAAGAAGCTATCAATTGACATGCTGAGACATAGTTTGAAATGGATACATCCCTGACTTTGCTGCATAGGGTTTCCACCAATCATGTTTTCAACATCTTGAAGATAAAAGCTACAAATGCAAAGCTTTTGATCATTCCAATGCAAGACTTGAACAAGCATCAAAACGAAACTAATAAGAACACTTCCGCTGATCACCTCGGTCTGTGAGTCAATGGAACGACTGTAAGTATCATTCATGCATATCATGCATACATGAGCATATCACATCACACTTTCTTGTCTTGTATTATCTATTCTTTATCAAAGTTAACAGCAAACACTCTATGAAGTAAAGAATCAAAAGAAGATGTCAATTCAGGGGGGGCATGGAAAGCCCATTGCTTGAGAAAGCTCTAGTAATCTTGCAAAGAGAAGAAATGTGTGCTTATTCAAAGAACTAGATAAGAAAAACATTAATCAGAGGATGCATAGAAAAATCATGGGTTTGAGCCTACACAGGGGGGCAAAGTTTCTCCTTTTCAATTTTTTGAGTCTATATATAAAATGTTTTCAAACTCACTTGCAAATATTTTGCCACACTGGAGGCAAGGAGAAGATATGAAGGCCAACTAAAAAATAGCTGAATTTTTGCGAAAAGAAGAACAAAATAATGGAACAACAAGTTAAGCCAAGAATCCACAACTAATAAAAGGTCAATCAAATCAAATTCCAAATCTCGAGTCACAAAATCCAATTTGGGATTGAGTATCCCAATCCAGTTTAGGATCGAGTATCCAAAGCCAATTTAGGATCGAGTATCCAAATCCATTTAGGATCGAGTATCCAAATCCAGTTTAGGATCGAGTATTCAAATCCAGTTTAGGATCGAGTATCCAAATCCAATTTAGGATCGAGTATCCAAATCCAGATAGGATCGAGTATCCAAGTCTAGTTTAGGATCGAGTGTCCAAATCTCTCGGGTCCAGAACCCAAAACCTCAAAAATTAAGTCTTATTGCTTTTCATTCTCTTTCACTAAGGTTTCAGATCATTCAAGCACGGGGCAAACTGTAGACCCTTAATTTTTTACCCAATCCGGTCCAATATGTTTTATTTAGTCTAAAATAATTGGTCCAAAATAATTTTTATTAAATAATTTTTATTTTTGTTGTCTAATTGGTCCAAAATAATTTTTATTAAATAATTTTTGCTTTAGTATCTAATTTTTATTAATAAAAAAATAAAAATAAATAAATAAAAGTCAAAAAATAAAAATAAAAATCGGAGTAGAAAAAATCGGGCCTGCAGCTCGACCCTGCCGCAGTTTTCTGCTACAGAATTTTTTCGCCATCGCATTTTTTCCTGCGGCAATTTTTTTCGGCAGCGTAATTTTTTTGACACAAATTTTTCGAAACCTAATTAGGTTTCGGTTTCTTTTTTTTATTAAATTTACTTCCCTTAAGTAATTAGGAATAAACTACATCAAACCACTATAAATAAGGACCAAAGCCAATTATATTGGGGATGCCGAAAGTAACAGGGACTTGAAAATTTGAAACCAAATCAAGGAAGGAAAAGGAGCAATTCAATTCAATTTTTTTTTGGAATAGCAGGGACATGATTTCAGCAATTCAAAGGCAGCAATTGTCTTTGTTCTTGTTCATCAAAGAAGAATTATTTTTGGAGAATCAACAAAAGGAGGTATGAGATTCTAATTTCTTTTTTTTCACAGTAGCTTAAACTAGGATTTTGTGTTTTTCAAAAGTTAAAATCTTAAAACTTTAATTTAGTTTTTCCAAGGTTAAAACACTAATACGTTACTTTATTTTCTAAAAAGACTTAAAATTGTTATTTTTTCTTCTTAAAAATCTGAAAACTCTAATTGAACATATTTTCAACAAAACTAGAATTTAATTCTGTTTCTTTTAAAATTTTAAACTTGGTATTGTTTCTTCCAAAAAGCCTTAAAAAAAACACCTTTTCTATTTATAAAAACTTTAATTCATTTGTTTAAATTCATAAAACCTCATGAAAATCATCAAATTGTCTTTTTAAACCCTAATTCAAATTCATCACCCGAGACCCTAATTCTAAAACACTAAAACCCTAATTCATCTTCTAAACCTAAAATATTAAACTCTAACTCCTTTAAAACTTTAAATCTTAATTTTTTTCTAAGCCCTAATCCTTTAAAACATAAATACTCTAAATTTTACACAGTAGCTTGAAATCACCATTTAAAACCACAAATCAAAAGTATTTTAAAAGTGTCTAAAACCCTAGTTTCATGATTTCACCATTCAAATATTAATTTAGTTAATCAAAGAGTCTTACCAACCTTTTAAAACATAAAACCCTAATCTATTTTAATTCCATAAAAAGTCACAGTAGCTATAATTGGACTTTTATTTGCTTTATTTACATCTATACTTGATTATGCTTTGATTTATCTCTTATGCTTTAATTTTTTTAATTTCAATACTTGATTTATTTAATTGATCATGGATGGATGTTTATTTTATATTTTGATTAATAGCTTTGATGAATGATTTATTTATGATGAATGATTAATTACTTTTATCAATTAATTTAGATTTTCAAAAGTAGTAAGAGGTATGTTTCCACTTGGTGGGTACCTCATTAGTTAAACATCATGTAATTTAATTTACTTTTCTATTTTAGAACCTATGTAAAGGACATGTTTCTACCTTTTGGTGGGTGTCCTATCTAGGCATATGATGTAAGGACATGTTTCCATCTTCGGATGGGTGTCCATTTATTTGTTTTGTTTTGTTTGGACATTGCTTTGATTTTAATATAATGATGCTTTCTTTTTATTGTGTGTAGTAAGGATAATATTATTATATATAAGAATTTTATAATATTAAGACCTGTATAGGAGGCCGGTTCCAATGAACCGAGTGTTGTGGGGGTGCTGGGCCATTTCTCACCTTCCCCACACGTACCCAACTTTCCGAACCCATTAGGGGGTTGGTGATTCCTTAGGAATCGAGTCATCCACCCCTTTCTTTTTCCCAGCCCGTCAGGGTGGCGACTCCATTTTCTCCGGACTTAGGTCAGTGTTCTCCAAGGCCCCGAGCCTAAGCAGTGCCGAAGTCGTAAGAACCATTCCATCGGGAGTGTGGGCGAAAATCCCCGCTCACAGATACCCGACTCTCTCTCGGGAAATACCAGGTACCCTCATAAGGTTGTGTTCATATGCCCATGCCTACAACAATAATAAAAATCAAATTTATGCAAGAATAAGAATGGAATTGACATTGGTGGAAGAAGAATACCTCGACAAATGCCATAAAGCCAACAAAAGACTTCTTATTTTGGCAAATTTTGTCAAGACCATGGTAAAGGCAGGCGAGACCAGCATCAGCCCAGCCATAAAGTGGTACCGTCCAAAAATAAGTAAGGGCTCTCAACACTGACAAATGGATGGCAGATTCAGTGCTACCTAAAATAGTCGACCCGAGCAAATATAACAAAAATCCTCGAGCATACTGTTGGGCTGTGTCTCTGTGAAGTCATCCTTCATAGTTCATCTAATAATTATGAATTGGCTCAATTTTTATCTTGAAAGGCCCTTTATACGATGGTTCCATACCAATTAATTGTTGAATTTCTTCAAATGTCAAAATATCGTTGGTAAGAGGAACCGGAAGACCATCATACCGAATGCTGGTTATAGCATCAAAATCGATCGGGCCAATTGTCATCTCTCCAATGGGTAAGTGAAAAGTGTGAGTTGTGTCCAACTATCATTCTACAAGCACTTGGACTACGCTCTGGTCCATAAGATACTCTTCGGATGGTAATTGTAAGATGAAGCTCTCAAATCCACAATCTCGAATAATCTGCCTTACTCGAGAAGGCGCTACATCATACCATTGTCGGGCTTTGTAGATACACCCTCCGGACCGAATTAAGCAACGATCACACTAACATGGAGCCAGAGAAGTTAGCACCAGGTAAGTATATCATTATTCTACCTACTTAAATTCTTAAATTAATATATTTTTCCTAAATTTTCTAAAAAATAGAAAATGTAAAGAAAAAAATAGACAAATAAAAAGAAAATAAAAAGGAAAAAAAATGAAAAACATAAGCAAGAAAAATAAATAAAGAAAACAAATAAAGAAAACAAATAAAATAAATATATAAAAAATAGAAAAAATAAACAAATAAAATAAAAATAAAAATAAAAAAATGAAAAACAGAAGCAAGAAAAATAGAAAACAAATAAAGAAAACAAATAAAATAAATATATAACTATATTTAAAAAAAGAAGAAAAAGAAAAGAAAAAACAAAGGAAAGAAAAAGAAAAAATAATTACCTTACTCTTTTGATTTGAACTACGATGGAGTGGCATCCCGGCTAGTAGATCTATATTTTCATCTTCATGATACCGAATAAACTCCAATAACTCAGCATTAGAATGAATTTCTAATCTTGAATTATGCATTTTTTTTTTCAAAACTGTATGCTAAACTTGAAATGCTTATAGCTATAAATGAATGGAATAAAATGTTTGATGTGAATGAAATGAAGAAATCATTGGTTTATATAGAGGAATGGCAAAAGAAAAAAACAAAATTCAAAAAGTAAATTTCACTATTGATTAATAGTAAATTACTATTTACAAATAGTATGATCCTATTTGCAAATAGTAGGTTACTATTGACAATAGTAGGATACTATTTATAAATAGTAGGTTACTATTTATGAATAGTAAATAGTGCATGAACAGTGACTACAAAGTAAATAAATAGAAAACTCAATTATTCAATTTAATCTTTCAAATGTTTACGTGTATATAAATATTTTTGCACTTTTAAAATATTTTTACACGCAGGGGGCAAGGAGAAGATATGTGCAAAAAAAATTAGCTAAATTTTTTGCAAACAAAATTTATATGCTACTGATTAGAACTTAAATTGGGGCCTGAACCCAAATTACCATTAGGTCCAGAACCTAAAATCTCTTATAAGTCCAGAACTTAGCTCGGGTCTAGAACCCAAATTGTCCTTAGGACGAGAACCTAAAATCTTTTTTAAGTCCAGAACTTAGCTCGGGTCCAGAACCCAAATTATCATTAGGTCCATAACCTAAAATCTCTTTTAAGTCCAAAACTTAGATCGGGTCAAGAACCCAAATTATCCTTAGGTCAAGAACCTAAAATCTCTTTTAAGTCCAGAACTTAGATCGGGTCCAGAACCCAAATTACCATTAGGTCCAGAACCTAAAAACTCTTTTAAGTCCATAATTCAGCTCGAGTACAGAACTCAAATTATCCTTAGGTCCAGAACCTAAAATCTCTTTTAAGTCCAGGACTTAGCTAGGGTCCAGAACCCAAATTTCCCTTACGTCTAAAACCTAAAATTATTTTTGAGTCCAGAACTCGAACCGGGTCTAGAAACCAAAACTTTAACCATCTCAGAAAAATTAAGTCTTATTGCTTTTCACTCTCTTTTACTAACGTCTCAGATCATTCAAGCAGGAGGCAAACAAAGGAGAAGATATGTGCATAAAAAATTAGCTAAGTTTTTTGCAAACAAAATTTATATGGTACTGACCAGAACTTAGATCGGGTCTAGAACCCAAATTACCATTAGGTCCAGAACCTAAAATCTCTTTTAAGCCCAGAACTTAGATCGGGTCTAGAACCCAAATTACCATTAGATCCAGAACCTAAAATCTCTTTTAAGCCCAGAACTTAGCTTGGGTCCAGAACCCAAATTATCCTTAGGTCCAGAACCTAAAATCTCTTTTAAGTCTAGAACTTAACTCGGGTCCAGAACCTAAATTATCATTAGGTCTAGAACCTAAAATCTCTTTTAATTTTAGAACTTAGATCAGGTCCAGAACCCAAATTACCATTACTTCCAGAACATATTATCTCTCTTAAGTCCAGAACTTAGCTCGGGTCCAGAACCCAAATTATCCTTAGGTCTAGAACCTAAAATCTCTTTTAAGTCCAGAACTTAACTAGGGTCCAGAACCCAAATTTTCCTTAAGTCCAGAACCTAAAATTATCATTGAGTCCAGAACTCGAATCGGGTCCACAACCCAAAACTTCAACCATCTCGGAAAAATTAAGTCTTATTGCTTTTCACTCTCTTTTACTAAAGTCTCAGATCATTAAAGCAGGGGGCAAACTATAGACCCTTAATTTTTTACCCAGTCCGGTCCATTATTTTTTATATAGTCCAAAATAATTTTTGTGGTATTTTAATTAAATAATATTTATTTTAGTATGTATTATTTATAATTTTAAAAAATGATGAAGTTAAATAAAATATAAATAATAAACAAAAAAAATAAAAAATAAAAAAAAAATAAAAATCGACGATGAAAAAATCGGCAATGAAAAATTCATCGCCGAAAGTCAAATTGGCCAAGGCCAATTTCGCCCGCAGGAAATTCCTGCGGGAGACGTAAGATTTTCCTGTGGCAAAATTGGCTTGCCCCACCAATCCTCGCAGCCAGCGCCTCGCAGCTCGCAGCTTCTCACCAACTATCGCAATTTCGCCAGCAAAATTTTTCCAACGCAATTTTTTCCAAAACCAAATTCTATTTGGTTTCAATTTATTTTCCTAATTAATTTTAGTTTCCTTAAACAATTAGACTTAATCATATGAATTTTCCTATAAATAACACTTAAAAACTTTAAAGGAACTGGGGGGATTGGGACTTTTAGACTTTAAAAACTTTGAAGGAACTTTGGATTGGGACTGGAACTGGGGACTTCAAATTTGAAAGGAGCAACAAGCAAGCAATCGACAATTCATCAAAGGTAGCCACACTGCCTTTGTCTTTGTTCATCTAGATTAATTTTGGTGGAACCAACTATGCAGGTTTGATCCTTAATCATAAACTACTCATGATCATAGTAGCTTTGTTTCTTTGATTCATAAGAATATGCACATAAAACTTTGATCTTTAAATATGTAGTAGCTTGATCTTCGTTTCAATAATTATTTCTTCTATTTCCAAAAACCTTAAGAACCCTAAAAAGTACTCTTTTGTTTCCAGAAACCTCAAAAACCCTAATTTATTTGTTCTATCTCCTAAAACCCTAATTTATTTCTTCTATCTCCAAAAACCCTAATTAGCTTCTTTTGTTTTCAAAAACCATAAAAACATTAAAGCGTTTCTCCTATTTCCAAAAATGTTAAAAAACCCTAAACTGTTTTCCTCTAACTTTTTTCCAAAATTTCCAAAAGTTTTCTTAAATTTCCAAACCCTAACTTACTTTACAGTTTCTAAAAATCATAATTATTTTATAAGACTCTAAATTGTTTTCTTAAAACCTAAAATCAAATAAGTTTTCCAAAATGTCAAAAACCCTAATTCTCTCAAAACTAATATGGTAAACCCTAGTTTTCCTAAACCCTAATCCTTAAAATATTAAAATCTTATAAACCTAAACCTTAAAGCTCAATACAGTAAACTTAAAACCACAATCCAGTAGCTAAGAATTATAAACCCTAATATCTTAAGATTCTAAAACCCTAATTTCATAACGATACCCCTAAACCATAATTTGATTTATGAAACCATAATACACTCCAATTTTCTTAAACCTTTACAGTAGGTTAAATAAATAATAATAATAATACTAAAATCCCAAAACCCTAAACATGAATTAAAGAATTTTAAATAGAAACAGTAAACCCCAATTTGTATCTTTATTTGCTTTTTAGATTTAATTATGTAGTATATTTTATGTTTTGATGGATGATTTATTTAATTTCAATGCTTGATTTATTTAATTTATCATGTATGGATGTTTTCTTTATTGCCATTATTTGTTTGTTTTAGTATTGAAAGTCTAAGAGGTATGTTTCCACTTAGTGGTTACCTCATTAATTAAATATCATGTAATATAAATTGTTTTTATATTTTGGACCAATGTAAAGGACATGTTTCTACCTTTTGGTGGGTGTCCTATTTAGTTTAGACGTGAATGATATAAGGACATGTTTCCATCCTCGGATGGGCGTCCATTTATTTGCTTTGTTTGGACATTGCTTTGATTTTAATATAATGATGCTTTACTTTAATTGTTGCATGTAATATGGATAATATTGTTATATTTAAGAATTTTATAATATTAAGACCTGTAAAAGAGGTCGGTTCCAATGAACCGGGCGTAGTGGGGTTGCTGGGCCATTTCTCACTTTCCCCACACGTACCCAATTTTTGAACCCATTAGGGGGTTGGGGATTCCTTAGTAATTGAGTCATCCACCCCTTTCTTTTTCCCGGTCCATTCGGGTTGCAACTCCATTTTCTCCGGACTTAGGTCTGTGTTTTCTAAGGCCCTGAGCCTAAACAGTGCCGAAGTCGTAAGAGCCATTCCACTAGGAGTGGGGGCAAAAATCCTCACTCACAATCATCCTGTCATGCCTTTTCCTTGAAGATCCTCAAACTCTCATAGGCTTCATTCCTAAGTTTATCAAGCTCAGAAATTTGAAGCATTCTTTGCTCCCTTGCTCCATCCAAGTCCGTATTCGTGGTCTTTATTGCCCAATAAGCCTTATGCTCCAATTCCACCGGGTGGTGGCAAGCCTTGCCAAAGACCAACCTATAAGGTCTCATTCCCAATGGAGTTTTAAAAATAGTCCTATGAGCCCACAATGGTTTCGAGAGTCGGATTGACCAATCCTTCCTTTTTGTGCTCACCGTCTTTTCCAAAATCCCCTTGATTTGCTTGTTTGAGATCTTGGCTTGCTCGGGTGTTTGGGGATGGTATGGAGTTGCCACTTTGTGTCAGATGCCCATCTTGGTCATCAACTTTTCAAACCATTTGTTGCAAAAATGGCTTCCTTCATCACTCACTATTGCCTTTGAGGTTCCAAACTTGCTCAAAATATTCTCCTTCAAGAATTAAAAATAATGTTAGCATCATTAGTCCTAGTAGGAATAGCCTCAACCCACATGGACACATAATCCACTGCTAGAAGGATATATTCAAAACCAAAGGATTTGGGAAATTGCCCCATGAAGTCTATTCCCCATACATCAAAAATTTCAACCACAATAAAACTGTTGAGGGGCATTTCATTCCATTTACTAATGTTCCCTACTTTTTGGCATTTATCACATCTTATACAAAAATGATAAGCATCATTAAAAAGAGTAGGCCAATACAAACTGCTTTGAAGAACCTTCTCAGCAGTCTTTTTTCCTCCAGAATGTCCCCCACAACACATATTGTGGCAAAATTGTAGCACTTGCTTTTGTTCATCTTCCGGCACACATCTTCTTATGACTTCATCCTTTCAAATTCTAAATGACTTCATCCTTGCAAATTCTAAAGAAGTATGGCTCAACCAAAAAATAATACTTACATGTATGTAAGAACCTCTTCTTTGCCTAGAAACTCAAATCCTTTCTCACAACACCACAAGAAAGATAGTTAGCAATATCCACATACCATGGTGCTTGAGTTAAAGAAAACAAGTGTTCATCCAAAAATTTTTTGAAAGCATTTTCACAAGCAATTTTTGCATCATTATCATAAGAGTTAAGTCTAGAAAGATGGTCGGCCACTACATTCTCGCTTCCTTTCTTATCTTTGATTTCAACATCAAATTCTTGTACCATCAACACCCACCTAATGAGCCTAGGTTTAGCTTGTGGTTTGGTCAACACATATTTCAAGGCCGTATGATCAGAAAATACTATGACCTTAGAACCTATCAATTAAGATCTAAATTTGTCTAGCACAAACACCATAGCTAACATTTCTCTCTCAGTGGTCATGTAATTTACTTGTGCATCGTTTACAGATAAACTTGCATAATAAATTACATACATCAACTTGTTCACTCTTTGACCCAACACAACGCCAATGGCATAATTCGATGCATCGCACATAATTTCAAATGGCAAATCCCAATTTGGGCAACAATTATAGGGGCAGAAGTTAGTTTCTCTTTCAAAATTTTAAAAGCTTCTAAGCACTTTTCATCAAAAACAAATGGGATATCTTTTCCTAGCAAATGACACAAAGGGCATGAAATTTTGGAAAAATCTTTTATAAACCTCCTATAAAATCCTACATGTCCCAAAAAACTTCTAATCCGCCTAACTGATGTGGGTGGAGGTAGGTTCACAATTAATTCAACCTTAGCCTTGTCTGCCTCAATCCCTTTATGGGAAATAACATGCCCCAAAACAATCCCATGATCAACCATAAAGTGACTCTTTTCCCAACTCAAGGTAAGATTACATTCAATACACCTTTCAAGCACTAGAGTCAACTTTTGCAAACAATCATCAAAGGAATTACCAAAAACAGAAAAGTCATCCATAAATACCTCATTGCACTTGTCCAACATATCAGAAAAGATGGAAAGCATACATCTTTGAAATGTTCCCGGTGCATTGCAAAGTTGGAATGGCATCCTCTGAAATGCAAATGTCCCAAAAGGACAAGTAAAGGTAGTCTTTGGTTGATCTTCTGTTGCTATCAGAACTTGGTAGTAACCTAAAAGACCATTAAGAAAATAGTAAAAAGCGTGTCCAGATAACCTATCAAGCATTTGATCAATAAATGGCAAAGGAAAGTGATCTTTCTTGGTGACATTATTTAATTTTCTATAATCTATGCACATTCGCCACCCAGTTTGTGTTCGTGTGGGTACCAACTCTCCTTTCTCATTCTGGACCACTGTCAAACCTGCTTTCTTAGGCACAACATGAATGGGACTAACACATTCACTATCAGTAATAGGGTAAATTACCCCTTCATCAAGTAGTTTAAGGACCTCCTTTTTGACAACTTCGCTCATATTAGGGTTTAGCCTCCTTTGAGACTCTCTCACCGGTTTAGCCCTTGCCTCTAAAACTATATTGTGCATGCACCTAGAGGGACTAATACCCTTAATATTACTCAGCCCCCAACCTATAGCTTTCTTGAATTTTTTCAACATTTTTACAAGCTTATCTTCTTCCTCACTAGTAAGGGTAGCAAAAATTATCACTGGTTGAGAGTTATTCTCCCCAAGAAAAATATATTTCAAATGCTTGGGGAGTTCTTTAAGTTCAACCCCTTGTAGTTGAATTTCATCTTCTTCAACTTCGAATTCCTCCTCAACACTCTCATCGCCCAATAAGGAATTGCCTTCTTTACTCTCCTCATTTGAATCCTCGACTTCTTCTGCAATTTTAGAGCCCTTTCTAGCATGTCTTTGCCATTATCCTGCAAGAAAACTTCTTTAACAGCATTATCAATAAAATCAATGAAAGAGCAGTCTTCATATAAAGCAGTGTAGACCCTTAATTTTTGACCCAGTCCGGTCCAATATGTTTTATTTAGTCCTAAATGATTTTTGTTGTCTAATTGGTCCAAAATAAATTTTGTTAAATAATTTTTTCTTTGTTATTTGATTTTTATTAATAAAAAATAAAAATAAATAAATAAAGTTAAAAAAATAAAAATAAAAATCGGCGTTAAAAAATTGGCGACAAAAAAATCGTCGCGCGGGCCCGTGGGCATTTTGCTCGCAGATTTTTTTTCTGCGGGCGAAATAGCTTTTTTTCCATTTTGCTCACAAGATTTCGCCCACTCCTCGCCCACTGCCACAATTTCTTGCGGCAGATTTTTTCGCCAACGCATTTTTTCCTACGACAATTTTTTTCGGCAGCGCAATTTTTCCGACGCAAATTTTACGAAACCTAATTCAATTAGGTTTTGGTTTCCTTTTCTTATCAATATTACTTACTGTGATTAATTAGGAATAAACTATAAGAAACCTCTATAAATAAGGACCAAAAGCATTGAAATAAGGGGAGGCCAAAAATAAAAAAATTGGACAGTAGCTTGAAAAAGTTGAAACCAAATCAGTGAAGGAAAAGGAGAAATTCAATTTATTTTTTCTGGAATAGCAGGGACACGATTTAAGCAATTCAATAGGTAGCAACTATCTTTATTATAATTCACCCAAGAAAAATAATTTTTGGAGGAATCATCAAAAGGATGTATGTATTAAATTCTTTGGTTTTTTTTTTCACAGTAGCATAATCATCCTTTGGTTTCTTTTAATTCAAAAATTTTAGGACCTCAATTCACTTTTTCTAAGTTTTAAAATTCTTAAATCATGGCTTTATTTTCTAAAAGTTTAAAGTTATTAGTTTAATTTCTTTATAACTCCAAAACCAAAATTTGTTTTCCAAATTTCCAAAACTCAAAATTGTGTTCTGTTACTTTCCCAAAAACTTTAAAAATATCTTTTATTGTTTTATAAATTTTAAATCGTTGATTAATTTTCATAAAATTCCATAAAATCTTCAATTGCTTTTTCCAAATCCTAAAAATCATGCATCACCGAAACCCTAAATTCTAAAACACTAAACCAAAAATTCAACTTCTAAACCTAAAATAGTAAACTTTAACTCCTTTAAAACCTTAAACCCTAACTTTTTCTAAACTTTAATACTTTAAAACTTTAAAAACCATAAAACCACAAATATTCTAAATTTTTCACAGTAAGCTTGAAATCACCATTTAAAACCATGAATCAAAAGTATTTTAAAGTGTCCAAAACCCTAGCTTCATGATTTCACCATTCAAAACTTAATTTGTTTAATCAAAGAGTTTTACCAACCTTTTAAAACATAAAATCCTCAATCTATTTTAATTCTATAAAAAAGTCACAGTAGCTATAATTGGACTTTTATTTGCTTTATTTAATTCTATATTTGATTATGCTTTGATTTATTTTATAAGCTATAATTTATTTAACTTTAATACTTGGTTTATTTAATTTATCATGGATGGATGTTTACTTTCTATCTAATACCTTTGATGAATGATTTGTTTATGATGAATGGTTATTTACTTTTATCAATTTATTTAGACTTCCAAATGTTGTAAGAGGTATGTTTCCACTTGGTGGGTACCTCATTAGTTAAATATCATGTAATTTAATTTGTTTTTCTCTCTT
Organism: Garcia nutans; assembly: GCA_947685225.1. Taxonomy (NCBI): domain Eukaryota; kingdom Viridiplantae; phylum Streptophyta; class Magnoliopsida; order Malpighiales; family Euphorbiaceae; genus Garcia; species Garcia nutans. The sequence continues at coordinate 38,047,544 of CANTUV010000013.1, forward strand.
AGAACTTATGCAAAGGGCATGTTTCTACCTTTCGGTGGGTGTCCTATTTAGGCATGTGATGTAAGGACATGTTTCCATCTCCGGATTGGTGTCCATTTATTTGTTTTGTTTTGTTTGGACATTGCTTAGATTTTAATATAATGATACTTTCTTTTTATTGTGTGTAGTATGGATAATATTGTTATATTTAAGAATTTTATAATATTAAGTCCTGTAAAGGAGGCCGATTCCAATGAACCGGGCATTGTGGGGGTGCTGGGCCATTTCTCACCTTCCCCACATGTACCCAACTTTTTGAACCCATTAGGGGGTTGGAGATTCCTTAGGAATCGAGTCATCCACCCCTTTCTTTTTCCCGGCCAGTCCGGGTGGCGACTCCATTTTCTCCGGACTTAGGTCCGTGTTCTCTAAGGCCCCGAGCCTAAACAGTGCCGAAGTTTCAAGAACAATTCCATCGGGAGTGGGGTCAAAAATTCCCGCTCACAAGCAGTATTGGGAATAGGGGAAGTGTTAAAAATTAAAAATTCTACAGTTTGTCCCAAAACAGTAATAGTCAATTTTTCATTTTTAACATCAATTAAAGTGTTAGTTGTGGCCATAAAAAGCCTCCCTAACAAAATTACATGCTCAAAATTCCTCGAGATTTCTCCCCCCATGTCTAAGACAATGAAATCAATGGGTACAATCAAACCACCTACCTTAACTAGAACATCTTCTACGATTCCTTTAGGGCATCTAAGAGTTCTATCCGTAAGTTGCAAAACCATTTTAGTTGGTTTGAGTTCCCCTAGCTCTAGTTTCAAGTATACTGAGTATGGCATCAAATTAATACTAGCTCCAAGATCACACATTGCCAATGGTCTCTTTCCCATTCCCCATAGATATTCTAACTATAAAGCTCCCAGGATCTTTTAGATTAGGAGGTAACTTATGTTGTAAAACAGCACTTGTTACTTTTGAGACTATCACCTTCTCATCCAACTCATACCTCTTCTTCTTAGTGTTTAGTTCTTTAAAGAATTTGGCATAAGATGGCATAATTTTTATCACCTCGAATAAGGGTAGGTTAATACTTACCTTTGAAAGCATGTTATAAATTTTAGAAAATTGCTTATCATGCTTTTCATTTTTTAACCTGCTGGGAAAAGGGATTGGCAGTCTTTATGGATTTGGAGATTTGTGCAACTTTGGTGCAACGGATGCCTCCTCATTATCCTCTTTAGGCTCATTTGGTTGAGCTTTGCCTTCTCACATTTCCTCGCCATTCTCTTGCATTGTACCTGCATCCAAAGAATTATCAATATTATTATCATCGATTTTGTTGTCTAGTACCTTAACAATTCTTAGAACAGTGATTGCTTTGGCTTGCTCCGATTGGCTTGGAAATTTTCCCTTTTGATTGGCTTGAAGTTGATTAGCCAGTTGACCCACTTGAGTTTCCACCTTCTTAAGTGATGCTTCCGAAGAGTCAAACCTCTTGTTGTTAATTTCTTGATTTTGAGTGCTTACTTGAATGAAAGCATTCAAATTGTCTTCAAGTGAAGGTTTCTTGACTTGCTTTTGATTTGAGGTTTACCCTTGAAATTGGGGACCTCTTTGATAAGGTTGGAAAGGTTGTTGAGGTGGAGCATGTTGTTGATTCCTCCATGAAAAATTAGGGTGATTTCTCCAACCGGGGTTATAAGAATTTGAGTATGGATTCCTACCCCTTTATTGGAACCCTTCAAAAGAAAAAGCTTGTTCTTGCCCTTCTTGGAATGGATCAAAATTTGAAGGGCACACATTTGCTTGATGGCCTACAAGACCGTATGATGCGTATGACTCTTGGCTTGGTCCCATCAAGTTTCATCTAGCATTCAACAAATTTCACTTGTCTTGTTAATTCTGCAATTTGCCTTGCCATTTTTGAGTTTGCACTTATCTCATGTGCTCCGCTTCTCCTTTCCCCAATACTCTTTTGTTGGGAATTTGCTCCTAACATTTTGAACAATGCAACCATTTTTGCAGCTGTCCTTTCACCCATTGCTCCCTCTGCTGCATTATCCACTGTGTTTTGACATTATTGAGTTAGCCCATCATAGAAGAATTGATTGAGCAACTGTTGTGGATAGTAATGATGAGGGCATTGAAACTAAAGATTTGAAACTGTTGTCCCAAGATGGCAACCAAGAGGGGGGGGGGGTGAATTGGTTTTCTTTGGAAATGATGGAAAATAGAAACAAAGAATTCAAAACTCAACAACAAGAAGTGTAGAAGAAATAAATGGTCGAGTAGTGAGCAGAAGAAAGAACACACAAGATTTATAGTGGTTCATATTTACTCCAATCCTACATCCACTTCCTTAACAACTTGTTAAGGTTCCACTAACTTTGAGTTTTCTTCTTACAAGCTTAACTCTAACTTTACAACTGGTTTGAGATCATATACCTCACAACCCTTACAAGAGTTTTTCCCAGGCTCACTCTTATAACCTAAGTGTTTCAAAGCTCACACTCAAACTTTTACAATGGTGTTTTTAATGCTCACACCCAACACTTATTACAATTCAAATGTTAATTATAGTAACAAAAGAAAATATGTTGCTTGGCTATTAAATTCAGGATTCCCTCTTTTTAATAGAATAATAATGTGTGAATTTATAGCCAATGTGGTCTAGCTAGCTGTTGTAGATGGTGAGAAAAAAGTCTTGGTAGTTTAGACCTTGTGTTAATAGACTATTTGAAGCCGATAGCGGTCATCCTTGATACTAGGACGGTCCCGCCAATGTCTCACGCTGTCACCTTTAGATAAGGGATGGTCTCTGCATTCAAATTTGCTTCAACGGTCGAATTTAAGTGGTTTACTGCTGGAATCTTACCCATGTTGTGGTTGTCGGGACAGTCATGCATAAGCTAGGTGCGGTCTCCCTTTTTGAATATTGAAGTGGGTTTATACTGGTTATTTCACGTGGCATTCTTTAACTAGGAAAAATGAACTTCCATCGAAATATGAATGTCGTGGTCGCCCTAGGTGCCAATGAGCAGTTGAATTGAGAGACTCGCGTCAACCTTCTGGATGCACTTAAGGATGCAAACACTACTGTCAGTTTGAGTGATTTTCTCTTGAATTAGCAGAGCGGTCATGAATTATTCAGGATGATCGCAAAGACAGTAAGTAAGACAGTATCTTCCACCATGCTTGTCACCGCGAACCTTACTAGAATTTGGATGATTCAGGTTACTCATGTTTCGGTCATCCTTGTTCGTTGGACGGTCACTCATGTTGATGTGCAGTCACGACTTGGGTTTTGATTATGACCGCGAACCCTACTGTGATATGGTTTCATCCTTCAATTCAATGGGGGTGGTGGTCTCTAGGGTTGTGCGACCACGTAATGTGCCCTGTGTTTACTTATTTAAAATAATATAATCCTACAACAAGGTTCTTTAAACATATGTTAAATAAGTCATTCAATTTGAGTTGTCAAGGATCAAAATTTAGATCATTTGGCTAACAATCTCCACCATTTTTACTTTGACAATCAAATGGAATGATGATATAAAGTGAGAGAAATGTAAATTCATGGAAAGAAATATTAACTTCTCATGTATTGTGGGTTAATACATTTCTGGAGGAAATCTATAAAGCTCCCCCTAAACATATGCATGTATCATGTTTATTTTGGAGTGTATAGATTATTTTATTGTAATAACTTGGCACATACACATACACATTAGTATATTCACTTTACACATATTAGTTATTCTCATATTTGTATATTTCTCCCCCTACATCAAAGGCAAAATGCATAAGAAGATTATGAACATAAAAATCATAATGTCATTAAAAATAGGCCAGTACAAAGGATATCAAAGACAATAGTAAAAGAGAAAAAATAGAAACAACAAAATAGAAACAAACAAAATATAAGTAAACTAATCAGAATCTTCATGCTCATATAACTCTTCTTCTTCTATAGGAGCTTTTCCCTTATCAAGAGGGACGTTGCTGGTAGAGCTAGTGCTGATGGATTCTTCTTCTTCAGGGGGACTCTCTGTATGATCACTTATACCCCAATCCTCAAGATTACATTGAGATGAATCCATTTTGCCTTGCATGTCATAGAGATCATGATGCATGTCAGATATAAGGTCAATCCTTTTGTTCAGGTGATGGAATCTCTTGGATATGCTCTTCTTGAAGTGAGAGAGTTTCCTTGAAAGAGATTTGATGGCCCTCAAAATGAGTTTTGTAGGAGAGCTAGTTTTGGTAGGTTTGGATGAGGAAGCCTTGGGAGGTAGTTCAACAACAACTTCCAAAGAGTCTCCTTCTTCCTCAATGGTGTACCTTGGTGTAGACCCTTAATTTTTTACCTAGTCCGGTCCAATATATTTTAATTAGTCCAAAATAATTTTTGTGTTGTCTAATATATTTTAATTAGTCCAAAACAATTTTTGTTATCTTAATTAAATAATATTTTCTTTAGTATCTAATTTTTATTAATAAAAAATAAATAAAATAATAATAAAAATAAAAATCGGCGACGAAAAAATTTACGACGAAAAAATCATCACCGAAAATCAGCGTGGGACGAAATGGCCTGCAGGCTAATTTTCGCCCGCTGCCGGAGCCAGCTGCGGTAGCTTTTTCGCCAGCATAATTTTTCCGCATCAGTTTTTTTTTGCCAGCGTAATTTTTTTGCAGCAGTTTTTTTTCGCCAGCAAAATTTTTCCTACGCAAATTTTACAGAAACCAAATACAATTAGGTTTCAGTTTCCTTTTCCTAATTAGTGTTAGATTCCGTGAATAACTAAAATTAATCATAAAAATCTTCTATAAAGAAGAAAAAAAAACATAAAAAAGGAAGGGAAATTTTGAGAAAAATTGGAGACCGTAATTGAGGAGGAAAACTTTGAAAGATTTGAAGAATTCCTTCTGGCAGTGAAATTGATCAAACTTATTGAGCGAAGCAAACAAGCAATTTAATTCATCAAAGGCAGCAAAGCTTGTCTTTGTTCTTGTTCATCTAAGAAGAAATTTTTGGTGGGACCAACAAACGGAGGTATGAATGTCTAATTTCTTCACAGTAGCTTAAATAATTCAATTGTCTCTTTTGATTCAAAAAACCCTAGAACTTTAATTTACCTTTTCTAAAGCTTAAAAACCTTAATTCGTTTATTTGTTTTCCAAAAATCTTAAAATTGCTATCTTTGTTTCTTTAAAATTTACCAAAACCCTAATTTGAATCTGTTTCTTTTCAAAGCCCTAAATTGAATCTGTTTCTTTCCACAAACCCTAAAAAATATCTTTTTTGTTTCTATAAACGTTAAATCATTTTGTTAATTTCATAAAATGTCATAAAATTATCAATTGATTTTCAAATTCTAAAATCTAATGTATTCTCCGAAACCCTAATTGTAAAATTCTAAAACCCTAATTCAACTCCAAAACCCAAAACAGTAAACCCTAAACTAGCTAACCTAAACCCTAAAGTTTTCTAAACCCTAATCCTTTAAACCTTAAAACCTTATAAACATAAATATTAAAATTCAAACACAGTAAGCCTAAAAACCATAATTCAGTAGCTAATAATCATAAATTCAATATTTTAAAATGTTTAAACCCTAATTTCATGATTTCACTCCTCAAACACTAATTTGGTTAATCAAATAATTTTATCAACCTCTTAAATTATAAAACTTTAATCCATTTCAATTCCTTTAAAATCACAGTAGCTTAAACTCATAAATCCCAAAACCCTAAACACATTAAATAAAGAATCTTAAATAGAAATAGTAGCCCTAATTTGAATCTTTATTTGCTTTATTCAATTTTATATTTGATTATGCTTTGATTTATTTTATAAGCTTTAATTTTTTTAAGTTCAATGCTTTGGTTTATTTAATTTATAATGCATGGATGTTTACTTTCTATTGATGTTTAATGTCTTTGGTGAATGATTTATTAATGATGAATGGTTATTTACTTTTATCGATTTATTTAGATTTCCAAATATTGTAAGAGGTATGTTTCCACTTGGTGGGTACCTCATTAGTTAAATATCATGTAATTTAAATTGCTTTTCTATTTTAGAACCAATGTAAAGGACATGTTTCTACCTTTCGGTGGGTGTCCTATTTAGGCATGGAATATGTAAGGGCATGTTTCCATCTTCGGGTGGGTGTCCATTTATTTGTTTTGCTTGGACATTATTTTGATTTTCAATATATCGATGCTTTATTTTAATTATTGCGTGTAATATGGATAATGTTGTTATATTTAAGAATTTTATAATATTAAGACCTGTAAAGGAGGCCGATTCCAATGAACATGGTGTTGTGGGGGTGCTGGGCCATTTCTCACCTTCCCCACACGTACAAAACTTTCTTAACCCATTAGGGGGTTGGGAAGTCCTTAGGAATCGAGTCATCCACCCCTTTCTTTTTCCTGGCCCGTCCGGGTGGTGACTCCATTTTCTCTGGACTTAGGTCCGTGTTCTCTAAGGCCTCGAGCCTAAACAGTGCCGAAGTTGCAAGAACCAATCCACCAGGAGTGGGGGCAAAAATCCCGCTCACAGTGGCGACTCCACTGGGAATAAGAGAAGTTGATTCCGTTGGTCTTTATATTATTCTATTCTTTCTTATAGTGATATTATCCATTGCATCATATTAGATTGCATCATGTGCGTGAGTTAGGATGCCCATGTTACCCATGTTGTGTTATGTATGGGATACCATACTTTTACTCAAGGTATGGGGATCGAGCATGACATAACCACTCATAGCCTCATACTATTTGGTATATTCTTGCTATGGGAACCTAAGCCTTTCTACCCAAAGACTAAAGCTCATGCAATTAGCCTAGTTACTTTCCTTAGGTTTTACCCCAAATGCATGTTGTTTGGCTAGGGTTAATTTATCTTGGCTTAAATCATGGCTTATTTGGTTTGTTCTTTTTCTAATATGACCGAAGTATATTGTAAGCTCAAAATAAATTTTTCTTTAAAATCCAAAAGACCAAAGCTATTTTTCAAAATGTTTTAAGATGGTCTTTGGACATAAGACTTTTCTAAAAATAAATTAAAAACTCTTTTGCTCATGACCCAAATACTAAGCCCAAAATATGTTTTTTCTAAAATCATTTTACAATGGGCATAGAAACAAAATTATTTTCACCCAACCTTTTCTTACAAAGAGCTTGCAAAAATATTTAGGTCAATTACGAAATACCAAAAATCAATTATGAGCCTAGTTCATACTAAGAGTAATTAATCATGGGCTTGTTTTTAGTATGAATCATTAGTTGCTTTTTCAAGTGAGAAATCTATCTATAATAAACCTCTAATTTAGTTTTAATCCAATATAGCATAAAAGCTACTTTGGTTGGATAAATGGATTAAAACCTAATTAATGGGAATTACTATGAATGGATTTCCATTTTCAAAAATATAACTATTGGTTGAAATGTCCAAGGGAAATTATTCGAAAACAAGATACCCCATGTTGGTATTTTGTTAACCATTTACCTAGAAAAAGAGACTCGCCATTCGTGTGTAGATGTTATAAGGTTGGAAGGAACATCCTATTTGTCCTTGTTTGTATATTATTTGTGCATACATGCATACATTTGCATCTCATGTCATTAATCCTTTCTGGCTCACAGCCCTGGATTAAGATAGTTCAAAAGCTTACAACAATCCGACCTACGCCGAAGACGAAGTATCTAGCAACGACTCAATCACTTTATCACCAAAAAAAATGGATCCCAAGAAAATAAAAGATGGATGCCCTGAATGCCAAGATGGAAGAAATAAAAGAGGCCCTAGCTGAGACCATGAAGAACTAATTGACTACAATTTTTAGAAAATCATGCCGAAGCATCTACTAGCACTAAGAAGCCAAAGGACAAAGGGAAGACCAAAGTTGGTGAAGTAGTTTTTGATGATGAAAAGGTGATCATTGATGATGATGATGATTGGGCTCAATACTACCAAGATGCTTAAGAGAAGAAAAAAGAATCGAAGATTGTTGAAAGATCAATTATGGAGAAGACCGAAACTTTTGATATTGAAAAGATGATTGCTGATTTAGAAAAGAAATTTGAGAGGAAATTGAAAGCCGAAGAAATGTCTGAAGTTGACAAATTATTTGAGCTAGATGAAGAAGTCCCATACAAGTTTAAGATGCCATCTTTCGCGAAGTTTGATGTAACCGAAAATCCTCATCTCCATGTGAAGCAGTATATCACTGCTATGCAGTCTGCCCGAGATACTAAGGCTCAAACTCTAAGGTACTTTATGCTCTCATTGGACCCTGTTGTCCAAAATTGGTTCAATACCTTAGATGATGGAACACAAAAGAGTTGGGATCTGCTTTACAAAGCCTTCATCCAACAATATGGATATAATGTCGAGATGGAAGTTATCTTAATGGAAGTGGAGTCCATTAGGCAAAGGTCGAATGAGAATTTTATGGATTACATGAAGAGATGGAGAAACAAGGCCGCGTTGCTCAAGAAGAGGCCCGATGAATCCGATCAGATAAGAATGATTGTGATAGGGGTGTTACCTAGTCTTCGTGAGAGGATGTCTCATACACTCATCCATGATTTCAAAGACCTTATCTAAGTGGGTTTGCAAATTGAAGAATGGTAAAGAGAGAAGAATCATTTTTCAATAAGAAGGAATGAGAAAGGGAACTATCAGTCTGGTAACCAAAGCATGCAGAAGGCAGTCGGTGTCAATTCTACTAACTAAGGAACAAGGAGACAATTTTCAAAATTGGGGAAACTGATGTCTTGGGTTCTCAAAAAGCTTCAGAGAAAGGGATTGTTACAAACCTTAAATTCTCGCCCTTTGCCTAACCTCTCCCACCTAATTTTGACACTAAGACATTTTGTCAATTTTATCAAATGCAAGGGCATAACACAGATAGATGTGTGAGGTTAAGACATGGGATCCAAAATTTAATTGATAGCGGAAAGCTGCCTGAGCCCAACAAGCTAAACACCAAAGACAATCCATTACCCAAGTTCAATAGAGTACCTCCACCGACAACCTTCATGGTGTGAAAAGGATTGGAAGAAGATTTTGTCTTATCCTCTTTTCAAGATGGAAATATTAAAGATGTGAAAGGAAAAGAAGCTTAACTCAATGAACTTTCCTTAGCTTGAATGTTGCTTTTCAAGTTTACTTTCTTTAATAATATTTAATTGGAACTATCGTGTTTTTCAAATTTAAAAGTTGTTTGAATAAATTACTTTCATCAAAATTTTTATTAATCTTTCTTCATTTTGATGCTCAACCAATGAGGAATCTAGCTTTATGTTCATAAATTAATTTATCTAGGCATCATGATTTGAATGACTTTACTAGATAAGGGAATTGCTCTATAGCATTGAGTTTTGTATGCTTACTTAGAGAGGGTTCCTGCATAATTACCTTTGTCCAGGTCTTAGTCAGTCTTAGCACATGCATTGATAAACTTTCGAGGCAAAATTGTAACTCTGTATTTAAGGGAGAGATGATCTAGGCATTGTTTGATAAGCCAACAACTAGTATCCACCCAATTAAATATCAATCCCTAGTTGTCCCTTTGAGCCTTCATAAAATTTTAGCTATCTTTTCATTGGCATATAGCCTCAACAACCTACCCTGAGCTATTTTGATACTTTTGACAAGTCTTATGATCACTAAGATGAAGAGGCAAGAAGATTAAAGAAAAGAATGCATAGCCAAGACTGTAAGGATAGTGGATGTTCTCAAGACCATAGGGGTAGTTGAAGTTCATCTAATATCTCCAATATATCAAGATAACATCAGAGTAACAAATGATTTATCCCTGTTAAAGGAGATTTATGTCACTCCACTTATCCATTATAAGATGCCCCAGTTGGCACAAAGAAGACAACTCTTTTAGAGCTAGAACCAAAAAAAAAAAGAGAAAAAAGAGAAAAAAAGAGAAAAAGAAAAAAGGAAAAAAAAGAAGATAAAAAAAGAAAAAAGAAGAAAGAAAAAAAATAATAGAAAAAAGAAAGATAAAACCTAAAAAGGTGGTTCAAAAAGCCAACTAAGTTCTCTTTCACCTAAAGCAGCAAAAGGCTTCCATTTGGTTTATAAGGACAGTTTGGCTTGAATTGGTCCAATCCAACCATAGATTCAATCAAAATCAAAAGAAAAGGGAGAAAGACTATTCAGTTCTTGAAAATTTTGTACTTAACAGTCCTACAAGGAAGAAGGACAAAATGATAAAATGCTCAAAGAAATGGAAGAGTAAGAAGAATAAAAAAGAAGGAAAAGGGAGAAGAAGAGAAATGAATTTCGGTACCAAACATTATGCAAAGGCAAATGCCAAGAAGATAGAAGGAATTTGGAGTCTAACAAGATTACCTCCAAGCCGCCTAAAGTTCAAACAAGAAATTTATAGTGTGAAGGTTTGTCCATTGTGTCACATATGCTCCAACTTACAAATGGCCTTCATTTAAACCTGTGTCCTTTATAGACCCCATTTCAAGCCTATTAAAGACCTGTTGATCTCTCTTGGTAGGTAGAGTCTATTAGTGGAGATAGTTTGAATAAGCATGGATATTAGATAGACAATATTTAAACTCAATGAGACCTTTGGCCAAGTAATGTGTATGTGCCTATCTGAAGTGCAACAGTTCTTGCTTAAATAGAAATGATTCCCGAGTTTAGTACGATAACTAGGGTTGTCATGTTATAGATATGTAAATTTGGAAAAATCAAGTCCTGAGGTACATTGACATTAATTTTGGCAAAGCCAACATTTGATTTCAAATTCAAAATCCAAATCAAAAATCAAAAATGCTTTTGTCATACAAAACCTTCAAGTTAAGGGAAGTATGTTGAAACTCGAAAGACACATTGGGCAAGGAAATGATGATAAAAAAATAAAAAAAAATAAAAAAAAAAAGAAGAAGGAAAAGAAGAAAGAAGAGTTACAGTGAAGATGGAAATTATATATTGTCATTATTATTATGCTCATTGTACAATGTTTATACATTTGATACAATATTTATACATCACTAAGAAGGTGGTGGTAGGTCATCAAATAAAGCCCTGAAAAAGTCATCGCCTGTTGGAGGAGGGGGCAAATTACTCTTCCCGGGATCGCCCGAAGCAGGAGCACTAAAATCCCTATTACCATGAAGTTCCGATCTGTCACGGTCCTCATTAGAAGCAGATGAAAGGATCTCATGGTCATCAGCCTGGAGACCTCTTGATGAAGAAGCGCCAGGATCCCTCATCCCCTGAAATCAGAAGTCTCGAAAATGTTGTTCGGATTGATGATATAAATTTTCAAAATGAGAAGCCTACTGATGACTTATGGCCAACTCTTCTTGAAGTATACATAATCATGCATACATATAGCATAAATTACCATGAAATTAGGAACTTACCAGGTAATTCATATCAATGCCCTATGGATGAGATGGCATATCTGGTGGGCTAGAATGAGCAAATGAAGGGGCAGTAAAAGAAGGTCCAGCCTCATGATCAAATGAACCAACAGCCTGCACAATCATTAAAGAATCAAAAAAGAAAGAAGCAATTGCAAGGAAAAAATGGTAAAGTCTTACCTGAGAAGTACCAGCCCCGAGATGTGGAGCGAACTCTCCCACATCTTCATCTCTACCCTCATTTTCTTTGGGAATCTCTCGTACGCCAACAGGAGATACATCAAAGTTTAAGAGCCTTCTTTGAATAAAGTGGGCATAAGATGCACTCGGCGGATAGAGGAATGCTTCAATACCATAACCGTACCGAGCCGACCACCATGCATCCTCCGATATCGACATAATATTTAAAGTGTATTATGGACAAGGCATCGGAATCCTCCGCTGCTCTGGACTGAGAAACCACTCATAAACTCTCTCCGAGAAACCAGCCACTAGACACTGGACTGGCGATGACTCGATGAGAATGTTGGAAAGATAGCACAACCCTCATGAAGGGAGACCAGTTTGTCCTCTCTTCTGGGTTCCACCAGGCCAAAGTCACCTGCAAAATGACATAAGGTAAATAAACTTTCACATAAATTTTAAAGTATACTAATGTTATTTTACTTGTTCCTAGGTTAAGCGGCTCAGCACAAAGTGGTGAGTATGCACATGATGAGAGCCGGGAATGTCCACAGATCGGACAACCAGAAATTTAATCTCGGATACCCGATTCTCTCTCGAGAAATATCGGGTACCCTCACAAGGTTGTGTTCATATGCCCATGCCTACAATAATAGTAAAGATCAAATTCATACAAGAAAGGAATGGAAATGATATTGGTGGAAGAAGAATACCTCGAAAACCACCATCAAGCCGACAAAAGATTTCTTATTTCGGCAAAGTTTATCAAGACCATGGTAAAGACAGGCAAGACCAGCTTCACCCCTCCCAGAAGATGGTACCGTCCTAAAATAAGAAAGTGCCTTCAACATTGACAAGTGGATGGAGGATTCAGTGCTACCTAAGATGGTTGACCCAAGCAAATATAACAAAAATCCTCGAGCATACTTTTGGGCCGCGTCTCTATGAACCCATCCTTCGTATTTCATCCAATAACTATGAATTGGTTTGATCTTTATCTTAAAAGGCCCTTTATATGATGGTTCCATACCAATTAATTCCTAAATTTCTTCAAATGTTAAAATGTCATTGGTCAGAGGAACTAGAACACCATCATATCAAAGGCCGATTATAGCAGTAAAATCGACCAGACCAATTGTCATCTCTCCAATGGGCAAGTGAAAAGTGTGGGTTGTGTCCAACCATCATTCTGCAAGTGCCTGGACTACGCTCCGGTCTATCTGATACTCCTCGGATGGAAATTGTAAGATGAAGCTCTCAAAGCCGCAGTCTCAAATAATTTGTCTTACCCGAGAAGGCACTACATCATACCATTGTCGGGCTTTGTAGATACACCCACCGGCCCGAACAACGCAATGACCACGCTAACATGGAGCCATGTAAGTTAATACAAGGTAAGTACATATTATCTTATCTGCTTAAATTAATATATTTTTGCTAAATTTTCTAAAAAAGAGCATAATATAAAAACATAAATCAAAAATCGAAAAAAAAGAAAAAATAATAATAAAAATAATAATAAAACAACAAAATAATTAACGTGCTCTTTTGGTTTGAACTACGATGAAGCGGCATCCCGGCTAGTATATCTATATTTCCATCTTTATGATGCCGAATAAACTCCAATAACTTGGCATTAGAATGAGTCCATGAACTTGAAGCATGCATTTTTTTTTTTGAAAACTATGTGCTAAATTTGAAAGAATTTGAGAGAATTATAGAAATTGAGAAATTTTGCTATGATTCAAATGAAGGAATTCATTGGTTTATATAGAGAAACGGCAAGGAAAAAACAAAATTCAAAAGTAAGTTTTACTGTTCATGAATAGTAATAAACAAAATAATAAAAAATAAAAATAAAAATAAAATCGGCGACGAAAAAATCGACGACAAAAAAATCATCGATAATTAGCGTGGGACGAAATTGCTCGCAGTCCAATTTTCGCCTACGGTAGCTTTTTTGCCAGCGCAATTTTTTTTTGCCAACAAAATTTTTTCGACGCAAATTTTTTCGAAGCCAAATACATTTAGGTTTCAGTTTCCTTTTCCTAATTACTGTTAGATTCCGTGAATAACTAAAATTAATCATAAAAATCTTCTAAAAATAAGGACTAAAACAACACAAAAAAGAAAGGGAAATTTGGAGAAAAATTGGAGACCAAAATTGAGGAGGAAAACTTTGAAAGATTTGAAGAATTCCTTCTGGCAGTGAAATTGATTAGACTTATTGAGAGAAGCAAACAAGAAATTTAATTCATCTAAGGCAGCAAAGCTTGTCTTTGTTCTTATTCATCCAAGAAGAAATTTTTGGTGGAACCAACAAACGGAGGTATGAATGTCTAATTTCTTCACGGTAGCTTAAATAATTCAATTGTCTCTTTTTATTCAAAAAACCTTAGAACTTTAATTTACCTTTTCTAAAGCTTAAAAACCTTAATTCGTTTATTTGTTTTCCAAAAATCTTAAAATTGTTATCTTTGTTTCTTCAAAATTTATCAAAACCCTGATTTGAATCTATTTCTTTTCAAAGCCCTAAATTGAATCTGTTTCTTTCCACAAACCCTAAAATATATCTTTTCTGTTTCTATAAATCTTAAATCGTTTTGTTTATTTTCATAACACTTCATAAAATTATCAATTGATTTTCAAATTCTAAAATCTAATATATTCTCCGAAACCCTAATTATAAAATTCTAAAACCCTAATTCAACTCCAAAACCCTAAACTAGCTAACCTAAACCCTAAAGTTTTCTAAACCCTAATCCTTTAAACCTTAAAACCTTATAAACATAAATATTAAAATTCAAACACAGTAAGCCTAAAAACCATAATTCAGTAGCTAATAATCATAAATCCAATATTTTAAAATGTTCAAACCCTAATTTCATGATTTCACTCCTCAAACACTAATTTGGTTAATCAAATAATTTTATCAACCTCTTAAATTATAAAACTTTAATCCATTTCAATTCCTTTAAAAATCACAGTAGCTTAAACTCATAAATCCCAAAACCCTAAACACATTAAATAAAGAATCTTAAATAGAAAAAGTAGCCCTAATTTGAATCTTTATTTGCTTTATTCAATTTTATATTTGATTATGCTTTGATTTATTTTATAAGCTTTAATTTTTTTAAGCTCAATGCTTTGGTTTATTTAATTTATCATGCATGGATGTTTACTTTCTACTGATGTTTAATATCTTCGATGAATGATTTATTAATGATGAATGGTTATTCACTTTTATCGATTTATTTACATTTCCAAATATTGTAAGAGGTATGTTTCCACTTGGTGGGTACCTCATTAGTTGAATATCATGTAATTTAAATTTCTTTTCTATTTTAGAACCAATGTAAAGGACACGTTTCTACCTTTCGGTGGGTGTCCTATTTAGGCATGGATTATGTAAGGGCATGTTTCCATCTTCGGGTGGGTGTCCATTTATTTGTTTTGCTTGGACTTTGTTTTGATTTTCAATATATTGATGCTTTATTTTAATTATTGTGTGTAATGTGGATAATGTTGTTATATTTAAGAATTTTATAATATTAAGACTGTGAGCGGGGATTTTTGCCCCCACTCCCGGTGGAATGGTTCTTGCGACTTCGGCACTGTTTAGGCTCGGGGCCTTAGAGAACACGGACCTAAGTTTGGAGAAAATGGAGTCGCCACCCGGATGGGCCTGGAAAAAGAAAGGGGTGGATGACTCAATTCCTAAGGAATCGCCAACCCCCTAACGGGTTCGGAAAGTTGGGTACATGTGGGGAAAGTGAGAAATGGCCCAGCACTCCCACAACGCCCGGTTCATTGGAACCGGCCTCTTTTACGGTCTTAATATTATAAAATTGTTTAATTATAACAACATTATCCATATTACACACAATAATTAAAAGAGAGCATCAATATATTAAAAATTAAAACAATGTCCAAGCAAAACAAATAAATGGACACCCATCCGAAGATGGAAACATGCCCTTACATCAATGCCTAAATAGGACACCCACCGAAAGGTAGAAACATGTCCTTTACATTGGTTTTAAAATAGAAAAACAATTTAAATTACATGATATTTAACTAATGAGGTACCCACCAAGTGGAAACAAACCTCTTACAACATTTGGAAATCTAAATAAATTGATAAAAGTAAATAATCATTCATCATAAATAAATCATTCATCAAAGGTATTAAACATCAATAAAAAGTAAACATTCATCCATGATAAATTAAATAAACCAAGCATTGAACTTAAATAAATTAAAGCATATAAAATAAATCAATGCATAATCAAATATAGAATTGAATAAGACAAATAAAATTCCAAATTATAGCTACTGTTTCCATTTAGGGCTCTTTATTTCATGTATTTAGGGTTTTGGAATTTACGGAATTAGGCTACTGTGACTTTAAGAGAATTAAAATAGATTGAAGTTTTATGATTTAAAAGGCTGGTAAGGCTCTTTGATTAACAAAACTAGGGTTTGTTATGTAAAATCATGAAAATAGAATTTGGTCTCTTTTAAAATACTTTTGATTTATGGTTTCAAGTTTATTGTGTGAAATTAAAATATTTGTGTTTTTATGGTTTTTTTAAAATTTTAAAGGATTATGGTTTAGAAAAAATTAGGGTTTAAGGTTTTAAAGGAGTTAGGGTTCACTATTTTAGGTTTGGAAGTTGCATTTGGGTTTAATATTTTAGAATTAGGGTTTCGGTGGATGCTTAGGTTTTTTAGAATTTGGAAAAAACAATTGATAATTTTATGAAAGTAGACAAATGATTTAAGGTTTATATAAATAGAAAATATATTTTTAGGGTTTGTTGCAAGAAACAGAATCAAATTTTGGTTTTGAAGAAAAACATGTTCAATTAGGGTTTTAAGATTTTGAAGAAGTAAAAATAACAATTTTAAGCCTTTTTGGAAAATAAAGCAACGAATTAGTGTTTTTAACTTTAGAAAAACTAAATTAAAGTTCTAGAGTTTTTTATTTTGAAAGCCACAATTTCATAATCTAAGCTACTGTGAAAAATATAACAAAAAGAATTTAATACATACCTCTTTTTGATGGTTCCTCCAAAAATCATTTTTCTTGGATGAACAAAACCAAAGGCAGTTGCTGCCTTTGATGATTTGTTAATGCTTTTCTTCTTCATCTCTCAAAAAGTCAGATTAGATTAAAGTTTTCCTTCACAGATTCAGTTTTCACTTTTGTTCCAGTTTCTGTTCCAATTTCTCATTGTTTTTTTCCCTCTCTCTGCCTCCTTATTTATAGAAGTTTTTATGATTTTTTCCTAGTTGCTCACGGCATACATTATTTATTCAGAAAAGGAAACTGAAACCTAATTGCATTAGGTTTCAAAAAATTTGCGTCGGACAATTTTGCTGGAGAAAAAAAATTGTGCTGGCGAAAAAAATTGCCGCAGGAAAAATTACGCTGGCGAAAAAGCTGCCGCACTGCGGGCGAAACAGGCCTGTGGCCCATTTCGCCCGCAGGCAACTCCTGCGGGAGAAATGCCCACGGGCCCGCGTTGACTTTGGGTGACGATTTTTTCATCGCCGATTTTTTATTTTTCTTTTTTGATTTTTATTTATTTATTAATAAAATTAGATACTAAAGAAAAAATTATTTCATTAAGATAACAAAAATTATTTTGGACCAATTAAAATATATTAGACAACACAAAAATTATTTTGGACCAAACAAAATATATTGGACCGGCCTGGGTCAAAAATTAAGGGTCTACAGTTTGCCCCCTGCTTGAATGATCTCAAACTTTTGTGAAAGAGAGTAAAAAGCAACAAGACTTAATTTTTGAGATGGTGGAGGTTTTGGATTCTGGACCCGGTTCGAGTTCTGGACTCAAGGATAATTCTAGGTTCTGGACCTAATGAAAATTTGGGTTCTGGACCCGATCTAAGTTCTGGGACTTAGAAATAAATTCTAGGTTCTGGACCTAATGAAAAATTTGGGTTCTAGACTCGAACTAAGTTCTTGGACTTAGAAATAAATTCTAGGTTCTGGACCTAAGAAAAATTTGGGTTCTGGACCCGAGCTAAGTTCTGGACTTAGAAACAAATTCTAGGTTCTAGACCTAAGGAAAATTTAGGTTCTGGACCCGAGCTAAGCTCTGGACTTAGGAATAAATTCTAGGTTCTTAACCTAAGAAAAATTTGGGTTCTGGACCCGAGCTAAGTTCTGGACTTAGAAACAAATTCTAGGTTCTGGACCTAAGGAAAATTTGGGTTCTAACCCGAACTAAGTTATGGACTTAGAAATAAATTCTAGGTTCTGTACCTAAGGAAAATTTGGGTTCTGGACCCGAGCTAAGTTCTTGGACTTAGAAATAAATTCTAGGTTCTAGACCTAAGGAAAATTTGGGTTTTGGACCCGAGCTAATAATTTTTTATTTCAAAAAAGTTTGGCTAATTTTTATGCATATGTCTTCTTATTGCCCCATGCGTGTAATAATATTTATATACCCGCAATTATTTGAATGATTAAAGTGAATAAATGAATTTACTGTTTATTTACTGTGTAGTCACTGTTCATGCACTATTTATTATTTATAAATAGTAATTTTACTATTTATAAATAGTAACAAATAGTATTTGCTTTTGGAAATAGTAATTTTACTATTTATCAATAGTAATACTATTCATAAATAGTAACATTTACTATTTATCAATAGTTATACTATTTATGAATAGTGAAATTTACTATTTACCAATAGTAATACTATTCATGAATAGTTTTGAATTTTATTTTTTTGCTTGCTGTTTCTCTATAAAAACCCACCATTTCTTCATTTCATTTCACAGCACGATTTCAATTTCATATTTCTCTCAAATTTTTTTCAATTTTAGCACATATTTTTCAAAAACAATGCATGCTTTGAGGTCAAGGACTCATTCTAATGCCGAGTTATTGGAGTTTATTCGGCATCATGAAGACGGAAATTTAGATATACTGGACAGGATGCCGCTCCATCGCAGTTCCAATCAAAAGAGTGAGGTAATTATTTTTTATTTTTTATTTATCTTGATTTTTCGTCTTTCTATTTTGCGCTTTTTTTATCTGTTATATTTATTTTTTGTTATATCTTTTTTATATTTTTTTGTTATTATTTATTATTTATTATTTATTGATTTTTTATTATTAATATTTTTCTAATTATTTTTTATTTGATTTTTTTTTAGAAAATTTAAGAAAAATATATTAATTTAAGTAGATAGAATAATATGTACTTACCTGGTATTAACTTACCTGGGTCTGTGTTAGCATGATCATTGCGTTGTTCGGGCTGGAGGGTGTATTTACAAAGCCCGACAATGGTACGATGTAGTGCCTTCTCGAGTAAGGCGGATTATCCGAGATTGTGGCTTTGAGTAGTTCATCTTACAATTGCCATCCGAGGAATATCAGATAGATCAGAGCGTAGTCCAGGCGCTTGCAGAGTGATGGTTGGATACAACCCACACTTTTCACTTGCCCATTGGAGAGATGACAATTGGTCAGGTCGATTTTACTGCTATAATCGGTCTTCGATATGATGGTGTTCCGGTTCCTCTGACTAACGATATTTTAACGTTTGAAGAAATTCAGGAATTAATTGGTATGGAACCATCATATAAAGGGCCTTTTAAGATAAAAATTGAGCCAATTCATAGTTAGTGGATGAACTACGAAGGACGAGTTGGCAGAGACACGGCCAAATAGTATGCTGGAGGATTTTTGTTATATCTGCTCGGGTCGACCATCTTAGGCAGCACTGAATCCTCCATCCACTTGTCAGTGTTGAGTGCCCTTTCTTATTTCACAATGGTACCATCTTCTGGCTGGGGTGAAGCTGGTCTCGCATGTCTTTACCATGGTCTTGATAAACTTTGCCAAAACAAGAAGTCTTTTTTCGACTTGATGGCAATTGTCGAGGTATTCTTTCTTCCGCCAATGTCATTTCCACTCTTTTCTTGCATGCATGTGATCTTTATTGTTATTATTATAGGTATTGGCATATGAACATAACATCGTGAGGGTACCCGGTATTTTTCGAGAGAGAATCGGGTATCCGAGATTTAAATTACAGGTTGTCCGATAGTGTGGACTTTCCCGGCTCTCATCATGTGCATACTCATCGCTTTGTGTTGAGCCACTTAACCTGGGATCAAGTAAAAAAACATTAGTATGCTTTAAATTTTATGTGAAAGTTTACTTACCTTATGTTATTTTGCAGGTGAATTTGGCATGGTGGAGCCTAGAAGAGTGAGCAAATTGGTCTCCTTTGATGAGGGCTACACTGTCTTTCCAACATTCTCGCTGAGTTATTGCTGGCCCAGTGTCTAGTGGCTGGTTTCTCGAGGAGAGAGTTTATGAATGGTTTCTCGGTCCAGAGCAGCGGAGGGTTCCGATGCAAATCCCAGAATATACTTTAAATATTATGTCAATGTCGAAGGATGCATGGTGGCCGGCTCGGTATGGTTATGGTGCCGAGTCATTTCTCCATTTACCAGGTCCATTCTATGCCTATTTTATTCAAAGAAGACTCTTGAACTTTGATGTATCTCCTGTTGGTGTGCGGGATATTTTCAACGAAAATGAGGGTAGAGATGAAGAAGAACATCATGGAGATGCAGGAGAGTTTGTTCCATATCTCGGGGCCAGTACTTCTCAGGTAAAAATCTTACCATCTTTCCCTTGCAACTGCTTCTTTCTTCCTTGATTCTTTAATGATTGTTGCAGGCTGTTGGTTCATTTGATCATGAGGTTGGACCTTCTTTTACTGCCCCTTCATTTGCTCATTCTAGCCCGCCAGATATGCCATCTCATCCGCAGGGCATTGATATGAACTACCTGGTATGTTTCTTATTTCATAGTAGTTTATGCTATATGTATGAATGATTATGTATGGTCTTACCTTTTCCTTCTTAGCTCACAGTGGATGCTCGAGGAACAAAATAGGAAACTTCAGGAAGAGTAGGATGCAAGTCATCAGCAAGCTTCTCATTTTGAAAGTTTATATCATCAGTCCGAACAACATTTCCGAGACTTCCGATTTCAGGGGATGAGGGATCCTGGCACTTCTTCATCAAGAGGCCCCCAGACTGATGACCATGAGATCCTTTCATCTGCTTCTGATGAGGACCATGACAGATCAGAACCTCAAGGTAATAGGGATTTTGGTGCTCCTGCTTCGGGTGATCTCGGGATGAGTAATTTGCCGGGTTTTCGTGTTCACCCTTCGGGCGGACTCAGGACAAGTGATTTGCCACCCTCCTCCAACAGGTGATGATTTTTTTCAAGGCTTTATTTGTTGACCTACCACCACCCTCTTAGTGATATGTAAATATTGTAGCAATTGTAAAATATTGTACAATAATGAAAAAAATACAATTTTTTCAACGCTTTACTGTAATCTCTTTTTTTTTTTCGTTACTGCACCAATTTTTTTTTACTTCTTTCCTCACAGATTTGGCTTTAGGAGTGTCTTTGTTTGCTTGATACTCCATCCATGGACTTTGCTAGATACCTGCCACATCATCATTCTACTAGGAAGCTACTCCATCCTGCTTCTTTATATGTTGATTGGGTTGACTGGATCCACTCACGATCTGAAGTCAATATCCGTTGGTTGGTACTATGGTGGAAGATTTCTCGTATCACCATGCGGACATACTTGATGTATGTTCCCCTTGCTGCTTTTCATCAAGGTACATGCTATGATCCTCGCTGACTTGGCCGTCAGTATGGAGCTGAGCCTCGTGATTCTGACTTTACTCTTGACTTAGACATGCCTTGATTGACTGAAGACTACTTGGATCGGCTGAGGCAAAGCTGGCATGCATGTTACACTTATCGACTGCCATAGATTTTACATTTGTCAATTCAGAAAGTGTATTGTTAGGATGAAAAATAATTAAAGTAATAAAAGATGCTTCTTTTCCATTTAAAATTTGTCATCACCTTTTGCAATTGTGTTTATTTATTTCATCCATATCTGGTCAAATACTTATAACAGTGCACATAGAACAATTTTAACATTAATTCTGTTTTATTAAATTAGGGAACAACCAAACATAAAGCCAGCATACACAAGATCACTCCTGTTGCCAACTAGCCCTTTCGGATTTTCTAATTGATGATTTTCTCTCATTTAGCCCTAATTGTTGTCTAACCCGTCCTTTTGGGTTTTCGGGACTAGCGGACTGCTCTAACTTTTGCCTAGGCCGCCCTTTTTGGGTTTTCAACCTAGTGAGCTCTTTCTTTTTTATTTTTCATACATAAAACTTGTTTAACCTATCAATGTTTACTGGCTCACTAAACTCATTCCCATCCATTTCTGACAACTTTACCGTACCTTTGTTCATGACTTGTTTCACGACATATGGCCCTTCCCAGCTAGGCCTGAACTTCCATCTTGGATCAGATACATTAGGCTTACATTGCTTCAACACCAAATCCCCAACTCTGAATTTTCTAATTTTAACCCTTCTATTGTAGGCCTAAGCTATCTTCTTTTGATACAGTTGGTGGTGATACAGCGCTTTTAACCTTCTCTCTTCTAGTAAAGCTAATTGTGTGTATCTGCTTGTTACCCATTCCATTTGAGGTAGTTCGTCTTCCAAGACTACTCTTAGTGACTTGATTTCTATTTCAATTGGCAACACTGCTTCCATCCCGTAAACCAAAAAGAACGGTGTTATTCCAGTGGGCATTCGCACACTTGTCCTATATCCCCATAAAGCAAAGGGAAGCATTTCTGACCAATCTCGGTAAGTCTTGGTCATCTTGGACAAAATTTGCTTAATTGTCTTATTTGTTGCTTCCACAGCACCATTAGCCTTTGGTCTATAAGGAGAGGATCTATGATGATGAATTTGGTACTTCGAGAATAAATCCTTAACTGCTCCTTGAAACTGTACCCCATTGTCTGATATCACACTGTGTGGGATCTCGTATCTGCAGATGAGGTTCTTTTCAATAAACCTAGCCATTTGGCTTGCACCCAATTTATTGAAGGATTCGGCTTCGACCCATTTTGAAAAATAATCTACTGCTACCGCAATGAATCGGTGATCGTTTGAAGCTGCCGAATGTATCTCTCCTATAATGTCGATACCCCAGGTGGCAAATGGCAAGGGTGAAGACATTGAATGTAATTCTTCAGGAGTCATGTGATTTAAGTTACCATACATCTGACATTGTTGGCACTTCTTTACGAACTCAATACAATCTCTCTCGATGGTCAACCAATAGTAACCTTGTCGAATAATCTTCTTAACTAGGGCCAAACCATTCATGTGTGGACCGCAACTTTTCGCATGTATTTCTGACATGATGCGCTCCACTTCAGGCTTTCTTAAACATCTCAAATGCACCCCATCAGGCCATCTTCGATATAACTCCCCATGGAGGGTGATGTATTACAAAGACCACTGCCTTATGACTCTTCTCTCTTTCTTTGTTGCCCCTGGAGGGTATTCTCTTTCCTCTAAAAATCGTCTTATAGTATCATACCATGCATCATGGTTTGTATCAATTTCCATGATTGTTTCATATTCATAGCAAGGAGTTGATGAACTGGTCAAGATCAGAGGCTTAAGGAATAAACTAACAGGGTTTTCCCATAACGAAGCCAATGTGGCTAGGGCATCAGCCATCTCATTTTCTTCTCTTGATAGGTGCATAAACCTACACTCCTTAAATTTTTTCTTCATCATGGTCAAGTAATGGTGGTATGGTTTTAATTTTTCTTCTTTCAACTCCCATTCTCCATTTACTTGGGATACTACTAACAATGAATCACCATAAACTTCCACCTTATCCACCTTCATAATCATTAGGGTTTCCAAACCGAAAATACAAGCTTCGTACTCCGCCATATTATTGGTTGCCCTAAATTTCAATTTTTTGGCTAAAGGGATGAGTTCCCCTTCGGGCGATTATAGTATAACTCCCAAACCTGCTCCTTTCCTATTCACTGCTCCATCAAAATACATTTTCCACCCTTGTACTTCAATTGCTTCTAAATGTTGATCTGGAAATTCCAAGATTACCTCTTCACTTTCTGGTAATGGTTGTTGAGCCAGGAATTCCGCCACCACTCTACCTTTGATTGCTTTCCTGGTTACATACTCAATCTCAAATTCCTATAATATTATCAACCATCGACCATATTTCCCAATTAAAGAGGGTATCTCCCTTAAGTACTTCATTGGATCCAACCTGGAAATTGCTTGCACACTATACGATTGAAAGTAATGCCACAACTTCTTAGAAGGCCAAACCACGGCTATACATGACTTTTCAATGATACTATACTTAATTTCATAAGGTAGGAGCTTTCTACTCAAATAGTAAATGGCATGCTCAATCCCTGACTCATCTGCTTGGGCTAGCATGGCTCTGATTGACTCTTCTTCCGCTGCTAAGTATAGTAATAAATGTTTACAGGGTTTAGGTAGTTTTAAAACAGGTGGATTCAGCAAATACTCTTTTATTCGCTCAAAGGCCTTTTGACACTCTTCATTCCATATGACCGGCTGATTCTTTCTAAGAAATTTGAAGATAGGCTCACAGATTGTTGTCAGCTTTGCTATAAATCTACTAATGTACTGCAGTTTACCAATGAATCCCTGAACTTCTCTCTCCGTCTTTGGGGCTGGCATATCCCTGACTGCTTTGACTTTGTCAGGATCAATCTCAATGCCATTCGAACCAATTACATGTCCCAGTAATTTACCTGAAGTAACACCGAATACACACTTCTTCGGGTTTAGTCTTAACTTATATTTCAAAGCTCTATCGAAGAATAATTCTAAGTTTTGGAAGTGTTGCTCCCTTGTGTCCAATTTAACCATCATATCATCAACATATACTTCAACTTTTTAATGCATCATGTCATGAAATAGTGTGGTGGCCATCCTTTGGTAGGTTGCTCCAGCATTCTTTAAGCAGAACGACATCACCCTATAACAAAATAAACCCCATGTAGTAATGAAAGCAGTTTTGGCTTTATCCTCTTGGTCCATTAACACTTGATTGTATCCAAAAAATCCATCTACAAATGAGTGTAGCACACTAGAGGCTGCACTATCAATGAGGACATCTATATGAGGTAAAGGAAAATAATCCTTAGGGGAAGCCTTGTTCAAATCTCTATAGTCCACACAGACCCTTATTCTTCCATCTTTCTTTGGCACGGGTACTATGTTGGCTAACCAATCTGGATATTCTATCACATTATGGAACTTTACTTGTATTTGCTTAGTGACCTCTTCTTTAACCAATTCAGCCCACTCAGGTCTTAATCACCTAAGCTTTTGTTTGACAGGTTTCATGTGAGTGTGAGTTGGAATATGATGCTCGGCTATGTCTCAGTCTATTCCAGGCATATCCTCATAAGACCAAGCAAACACTTCTTCATATTTTTTGAATATTTTTTCAAATCTCTCTCTCTCATCAGGAGTAAGGTCGGATGCTATGCTAACGTTTTTAGGGTTTTCAGTTGTTCCTAAATTTAATGATTGTGTGTTAATAGAATTAATATTAAAGATGTTCATGTAACTGCTATTTGAATGTATGCAACCATCAGGAGAAACATCACACAAGTAAGCAAAATCAGACTTTATTGCATTCATTTCAGAAAAGAAAACATCATCCTCCTCATACAAAGCAGACAAATTAAAATCAAAATCAAAATCATTGTTCTCAGAATCATAAAGCATGATGTCTTCAAAATTTTCTTCGACCAGGGCAACAATCTCTTCCGAAGTCTTCTCAGCTTTCAGGACAACTTCATTTTTCTCTTTTGGATTGGATTCTTTGCTGGTTGGCAGGGTGAGCTCTTTCTTCACTTGCTCCAATAGCTCGGCAACATCTGCAAAAATTTCAAAACCTGGGATTACCTTACCCATGAACATGATTGGCTCGGGCTTTCCTTGGAGTGGTCCCATATCTGGAGCTTTGACAAAAATCTCTTCAAGTGGTGGGAAGCTCATCTTCTCACTCTTGTTTGGCTGGACATCATTGTCTTCATCATATCCCAACCCCTTCTTGGAAGTTTGAGTTCTAAAATCTGGCAACTTTGTCAAACCGGCCTTACCCTTTCCAAGACCAGCTCTGGGGAGGTAGTTCATGTTCTTCATCATATTCAAGACTTTGGAGTCCACTACTTCATCATCAGAAATTGCAGCTACTTGAAAACAATTGAGAGGCCTCTCAATCATTAGAGCATTAACAATCTCATTATCTTCAGCTTCAATGACCACTGTTTCATTTCCGTTGGGGAACTTGATCTTTTGATGAAGGGTAGAAGGAACTCTACGAAGAGGATGAAACCATGGTTGTCCCAAGAGCAAGGCGAAGGTGACTAGTATGTCTAAAACATCAAACTCAATAATAGATTCAATTGGACCAACCTTGACAGCCACTTTGAAAGTCCCTTCGGCATGCCTCTTAGAGTTGTCATAAGCACGAATCGTTATCTCGGTCGGGTTTAGATCTCTTGTTGACATGGCTAGCTTTGGCAATATCTTAACTAGGCAAATATTTAAGGTGAACCCATCATTGACACTTGCATATGGATTCCTCTTCTCCTTGACTTCTATTTTGATAAAGAGAGGGTGGATGTGGTCTCTCCCTTCCTTTGGTAAATCCGCATCTGAAAAAGAAACTGCTCCCATATTAACTTTTCTCTTCTCTTGAACCTCTTCACATTTCATTACCCCTCCAATTTTTATGAAGTTGGTCAGCTCCTCCGGTGTCGTGGAGGTAGAGATTGGCATGTTAGCTAAGGCTTTGGCCATAATTTCTCAGTACTTTTTAGAAGTAGCTAATAAGTCCCAAATGCTAACACTTGCTTGGGTTCTTTTCAATTGCTTGAGCACAGCATCATCTTCTTCTACTTCAACTTCCTTTCCCTTATTAGTTTCTACCTCCTTAGGTGGTCGCCTTGCATAAGGCTTACCAGATCTAGTGTTCATTACTTCATCTTCTTCTGGCTCGGACCAAGTCCACTCCTCCTTCTTAGATACAATATCATCATCACTATCACTTGAATCCCAAAACCCATTGACAACACAAATTGTTACTTCTCCACCCATCATAGCTTGTTTAATTTCACCAAATATGTCTTCTTCTTTGGTTGCTTCTCCACCCACATCTTGAAAAGAAGACATGACAAAATCCTCATGCAAACCTCCTCCAATCATGAAGGTTGCTGGTGGTGGTACCCTATTGGATTTTGGTAATGGGTTGTCTTTGGTGTTTGGCTTGTTGGGATCAAGAAGCTTCCCATTATCAATTAGATTTTGGATCTCATGTCTCAACCTCACACATCTACCCGTGTCATGCCCTTGCATTTGGTGAAATTGACAAAATGCTTTAGTGTCAAAATTAGGTGGGAGAGGGTTAGGCAAAGGACGAGGATTTAAGGGTTATAGCAATCCCTTTCTTTGAAGCTTATTGAGAACCCAAGACATCGATTTTCCCAATTTTGAAAATTGTCTCCTCGTTCCTTGGTTAGTGGCATTAACACCGACGGCCTTTTGCATGCTTTGGCTACCAAATTGATATCTCCCTTTCTCGTTCCTTTTTGTTGCAAAGCAGCTCTTCTCCCTTTCCCGTTCTTCAATTTGTAAACCGGCTTGGAGAAAGTCTTTGAAATCATGGATGAGTGTATGAGACATCCTCTCACGTAAATTAGGCAACACCCCTCTTATAATCATCCTTATTTGATCGGATTCATCAGGCCTCTTCTTGAGTAAAGCAGCCTTGTTTCTCCATCTCTTGACATAATCTACAAAATTCTCATTCGGCCTTTGCCTAATGGACTCCACTTCCATTAAAGTAACTTCCAACTCAACATTATATCCATACTGTTGGATGAAGGCTTTGTAAAGTAGATCCCAACTCTTTTGTGTCTAATCATCTAAGGTATTGAACCAATTTTGGACAACAGGGTCCAATGAGAGCATGAAGTACCTTAGAGTTTG
The DNA here is from genome assembly GCA_947685225.1 of Garcia nutans. Taxonomy (NCBI): domain Eukaryota; kingdom Viridiplantae; phylum Streptophyta; class Magnoliopsida; order Malpighiales; family Euphorbiaceae; genus Garcia; species Garcia nutans. The sequence continues at coordinate 38,075,114 of CANTUV010000013.1, forward strand.
AGCCTTAGTAGCTCGGGCAGACTGCATAGCAGTGATATACTGCTTCACATGGAGATGAGGATTTCCAGTGCCATTGTACTTGGCAAAGGATGGCATCTTGAACTTGTACGAGACTTCTTCATCTTGTTCAAATAATTTGTCAACTTCGGACATTTCTTCAGTTTTCAATTTCTTCTCAAATTTCTTTTCTAAATCAGCAATCATCTTTTCAACATCAGAAGTCTCGGTCTTTTCAATAGTTGCCTTCTCAACAATCTTCGGTTCTTTTTTCTTCTCTTAAGCATCTTGGTAGTATTGAGCCCAATCATCATCATCATCAATGATCAACTTTTCATCATTAAAAAACACTTCACCAACTTTGGTCTTTCCTTTGTCCTTTGGCTTCTTAGTGCTAGCAGATGCCTTGGCATGATTCTCTAGGATTGCAGTCAATTGGTTCTTCATGGTCTCAGCTAGGGCCTCTTTTATTTCTTCCATCTTGGCATTGAGGGCTTCATCCACCATCCTTTGAACTTTCTCACCGAAAACAATAGAGACCGAATAAATTCAAAGGATGGTGGATGAAGCCCTCAATGCCAAGATGGAAGAAATAAAAGAGGCCCTAGCTGAGACCATGAAGAACCAATTGACTGCAATTTTAGGAAACAATGCCAAAGCATCTGCTAGCACCAAGAAAGTCAAGGGGAAGGCCAAAGTTGATGAAGTAGCTTTTGATGATGATAAGGTGATCATTGATGATGATGATTGGGCTCAATACTACCAAGATCTTCAAGAAAAAAAGGAGCCAAAGGTTGTTGAGAAGGAAACTTTTGAAAAGACTGAGACATTCGACATTGAAAAGATGATCGCTGATTTTGAAAAGAAATTTGAGAAGAAACTAAAAACCGAAGAAATGTCCGAGATCGACAAATTATTTGAGCTTGATGAAGAAGTTCTGTAATATCCCAATGGATGCCCTAGAAGTTTAAATAAAATTGTTGTTTATTGGAATTAAAATGTATATGTGTATTGGAAAGAGAAAGAAATTCAAAAGAGAGTGTATGTGTTGTATATATGGAAATATATATAACATATACACAAGTCAAATGGATGGTCAAAGGAAGAAGATATTTATTTTGTTAATTGTAAAATTACTAAAAAGGGCATGTAAGTTAAAGGAAGTTAAAATAAATGGAAGAGAGGGTATTTAGGTAATTTTCTTTTTAAATTGCTTGGTGGAGGTTTAAAGAGATGCAAAAGTTGACTTTACTTCTTTTACTTTTCATTTTTCTTCTTTCCAATTGCTTGGCCGGCCATCCCAAAGACAAGAGAGCAAGAGAGGGTTCTTGAGTGCTAAAATCAAGTTGAAGGAAGAATCAAGTGATTGAATTGGAAAATCTTGAAGTTTCATCAACCTTGGTAAGTTCTCTCTCTTGATTTCTTTTGTTATTTGAAGTTGTGTAAAAGTTTGATTGTTGATGTTTGAAAGTAGGGTTGTGTTGATTGTAATATGTTTGATTTAATAGATTGTGGTGTTGATTTTGGTTTAAAGATAAGAAGTTAAATTAGTGTTAGTTTTGGAACTGTAGAGTTGAGTTTGAATTAGGGTTTTGAGTTGATAAATGTGGTAGATGTTGAGTTTGGTTAATTATTTTCATAGACTTTCATGTTGTTTGTGTTTGTTGGAGTTGTAAGCATAAAATATGTGAATTTGGTAAGAAACAGAGGCATTTTGGATGCCACGCCCGTCGCCATGGTTGCCATGGTCGTGGCCATTTGTAGCCATGGCCGTGGAGGTTTGGAGAAAAGGAGGCAGAAGTGTTTTCTAACCCACGCCCGTGGGGGTTGGGGTGGCCATGGCCGTGGGCTCTAGCATGGGGTGTTGATTTGTAATGTGTGTTATAAAGGTCTGAGATGAGGTTAATAAGTGATAAATTGTATTAGAATTCATGTATTATATCATTTTTGGACTAGGTTTTGGAAGAAGGTGATTTGCCCTAATTTGAGAAGTGAAGAATTTTTGGAAAAAGGAAGTGTATAGCTTTGTATAAGTGGTGCTTAAGGTAAGTACAAACTACAATATTGCATACATTTGTATGATGTTGGAATTGAAGACATATATGATTGTAAATGTGTTAAGAATTCTAATGCATTGTTGATGCATACTAGTAATGTATGGTTTGGTATAATGTGTATGTTGTGGTGAGCATGAAAAAGATGTGTTAATGTTATTTGTTATATATACACTTTAATGATGAATTGATTAATGTGATTTGAGATATAATGATTGAAATGAAATGAATAGAGCATGTTGATTATATGATGATGAATGGAAGATATATGTTTAATGTAATGAATTATGTGTACTTGAATAACGAAGTGTTATATTGTGAATTGAGATGTGAAGCCATTGTGATTGGCTATGATGACTCAATTGAAATAAGTGGGATATGTTTGCCTAGATGATTATGAGAATTGAGAATGAAGTTGATAATGAATAATAAATGAATTGTGTGGCTAATGTGTTATTCCATTTTCAGAGTTTGTTGTTGGTGGCATGCCTATAGTAACACTCTCTTGAAGATAGGTTGGCTTGATCCTTGAAGCCAAGTTGGGTTGAAGTTTAACATGTTTTACTCCCCTTGAAGCTTGGTTGGGTCTAGTCCTTGAAGCCTAATTGAGATGTTACAACCCTTGAAGCTAGGTTGGGTTTGGTTCTTGAAGCCAAGTTGGGTTGATACTTAGCATGCTTTGTTCCCCTTGAAGCTTGGTTAAACCTAAATCCTTGAAGCCTAGTTGGGATAATGATAATGATAAATGTGATAATTAAACCAAAACATTAACTCTTAAAGTTGAATGACATATTAGTGTCTTTGGGCCCATGCTTGTCTGTGTTTAAATGTGATTAATGAATAATGAGATTCAATGTAAGACTTTGTTATTTGATATTCTTATGTATAAAGTATAATGTTTGAACATATCATATTGGCACTGCATCATATCAAAACATAATATTATAGTAGTTTGTACCACTAAGCCGTTGGCTTAGCGCGATTATGATTTATCGCGCAGGTAACAGGGAGGAACCGGAGAGTTCATCTAGGCCAGGTAGAGGCTAGATCTCAGGTGGAGGTAGTGAAGCTTAATGATCGAAGACATACTGCCAATCTTGTATATATTTATGTTTTGTAAAACTTAAGTTTTAATGTATATGTATTTGTAAATATTTGTTACATTTTCCGCTGTGTATTTAATAAACATTGAGTCTATAGTATCTCATAAATTTCTATAAATGTTTTTAATTTATTTATATTATTGAAAAAGGATTATATGTTTGTTTTATAAACAGTGGCATACCTATATTCAGTATACGTATATTACGATCGTATTAGCATGCTGTGTATGTATACGGGGTATAGGGGTGTTACATTTATTTTGGTATCAGAGCCTAGGTTTGAGATTCTCAACCTAGGTGAATTGTAAGAAAAAGCATATTTTGATTTTAAAATTTGGTTTTTGAGTAAAATAAATGTTTTGGTATGGCAGTCTTTGATCTTTAATGAGGAATATTTTGCTGTGTTTGCAGATATAGGTAGTAATGGAGTCCCATTCACGTTAGACTGTAGAAGAAAGTGCTGAAAGTGTAGCTCCATGAGAGAGTAGAGAGGGAGCTAGGGTTGAGAGAGTTAGTGAGGCACCTGTCTCTGTGCCAGAGAGATTAGCTGCAGATGAGGCTCCACCGGGTTGGTTATGGCATGTGGTGGAATTATTTAGACAAGCTCCAGTGCAGCCCCCACCACCACCGCAGCCTCAGGTGCCAGTAAGACATGATGACAAGTTGAGGAAATATGGGGTTGAAGATTTTCTAGACACTACTGATCCTGCAGTGGCTGAGCAGTGGTTAGACTATCAGAGGATATTCATTCAGTTGCAAGCCACTTCGGACGAGAAGTTTGACTATGCCAGATCCCTCTTACAGAAAGATGCATATGACTGGTGGAAGACGGTCCCTCATGCTATGGATGATCCACCTACACTATCATATGGTGATTTCGTGAGGGAATTTGAGTAGAAATATACTCCAAGGGAGTATAAAGATCTTAAGAAGATGGAATTTCTAAATTTGAGGCAAGACAACCGGACGGTGACTGAATACGAGATTGAGTACATCTGGTTGAGTCGTTATGCTGGGGGAATTATTTCTGATGAAATAGATAGATGTAGAAGATTTGAGGAGGGATTAAGGCCCTCTATCATGTGCCTGGTAGCTGGTTCTCGGTATCAGAATTTCTCTCAGCTTGTTGCAGCAGCTAGGAGTGTGGAGAGAGCCCAGAGTATAGCCGCAGCTGCTACTAAGGAGGAGACTAGGGTAAGGAGACCCCAGTTTGAGGTAGGGTCTTCATCTGTGAGGAGGGGTAGAGGAAGTTTTGTTCCGAGGGTCAGTAGAAGTCAGTGACAGCCGGGTAGGTCAGTACAGTATCGGAGACAGAGACCGAGACCTACAGTTTCTGTAGCTAGTGCCGCGACTCCCATGATGCAAAGGTCTACTCCACCTGTATGTGTTCACTGTGGTAGGTCTCATGGAGGTGCATGTTGGAGGACTGGTGTATCCGGAGTATGTTATAAATGTGGGTCACCAGATCATTTTATTAAAGATTGCCCGGAGATGCAAGATTATAGGCAGATTGATACTGCAGTTTCTCGACCCAGTGTTAGTAGAGGTGGTCAAGGGGCCAGAGGTTTTAGCAGAGGAGGCCGACCCGGGTATAGTCAGAGGGGAGGATCATCATCCGGAGGTAGTAGGCCAGATGAAGCCGGATCTTTTCAGAGGGTGTATGTGATGCAGAGGCAGCCAAATGCTTCAGCAGTCATAGCCGGTACATTTTCTTTATTTAGCATTTCAGTACTTGCTTTAATTGATCCAGGATCTACTCATTCATACATAAGTGCATCCATATTGCCTATGTCTGAATTGCATTCTGAGTCCTTAGGATTTTATGTTTTGGTGACAAATCCTTTAGGACATAGTGTGGTTGTTAGCAAGGTGCACCGAGATAGTACAGTTATGGTGCAAGGTGAGGAGTTTCTTGGTGATTTAATTGAAATGCCTTTTAAAGAATATGATTTAATCTTAGGCATGGATTGACTGTCTAAACATGGAGCTATGGTAGATAGTCAAAAGAAGTGTGTCACCTTGAGAACCAGTGATGGTAGGGATGTGATAGTATCTAGTGAGCAGAGACAACTTGCATCCTTATTTGTGTCAGCTGTAACAGCTAGAAAGTTGATTAGAAAAGGGTGTGATGCTTATCTTGCTCATGTGGTGGATACTAGAGTAGCGGGTTCTCAACTTAATGATATAACCACAGTTGCAGATTTTCCGGATGTGTTTCCTGAGGAGTTGCCAGGGTTACCCCCTGAGAGAGAGATTGAGTTTGGTATCGATCTGTTGCCTGGTACCACTCCCATCTCTATCACTCCTTATAGAATGGCACCAGCTGAATTGAGAGAGTTGAAGGAGCAGTTACAGGAGTTGTTGGATAAAGGGTTTATTAGCCCCAGTGTTTCTCCTTGGGGAGCTCCTATGTTGTTTGTAAAGAAAAAGGATGGTACTATGAGGTTATGCATTGATTATAGGCAATTGAATAAAGTGACTATTAAGAATAAATATCCTTTGCCTAGGATTGATGATCTTTTTGATCAATTGAAGGGAGCAGCAGTGTTTTCCAAGATTGATTTGCGATCCGGGTACCATCAGTTAAGGGTTAAAGCTGAAGATGTTTCTAAGACAGCTTTCCGCACCAGGTATGGGCATTATGAGTTTTTAGTAATGCCTTTTGGGTTGACGAATGCACCTGCAGCTTTCATGGATTTGATGAATAGGGTATTTAGGCCCTATCTGGATCAGTTTGTGGTGGTTTTCATCGATGATATTTTGGTGTATTCACGTAATGAGGAGGAGCATGACAAGCATTTGCGGATTGTGCTACAGATCTTGAGAGAGAAGCAGTTGTATGCTAAGTTGTCAAAATGTGAATTTTGGCTTGACCAAGTGACTTTTCTGGGTCATATAGTTTCAGCAGATGGTATACGAGTCGATCCAAGTAAAATTGAAGCTATTTTGAATTGGAGTCCACCAAAGTCTGTAACTGAAGTTAGAAGTTTTCTGGGTTTGGCAGGCTATTACTGACTGTTTGTGAAAGGTTTCTCTTTGATAGCTACTCCACTCACCATATTACTTCGGAAGGGAGTTAGATTTGTGTGGACGGATCAGTGTCAAGTTAGCTTTGAGCAGTTGAAAGAAATGTTGACTCAAGCATCTGTTCTAACTTTACCCATAGAAGATAAACCATATGTGATTTATAGTGATGCTTCACATAATGGTTTAGGATGTGTTTTGATGCAAGAGGGTAAAGTCATAGCATATGCTTCTCAACAATTGAAGCCGCACGAGCTTAATTATCTGACTCATGATTTGGAGTTGGCAGCTATAGTGTTTGCTTTGAAGATTTGGCGACATTATTTGGTTGGGGAGAAATGTTTTATCTATATGGATCACAAAAGTTTGAAATATTTAGGTGTTCAAAAGGAGTTGAATCTTCGGCAAAGGCGATGGTTAGAGTTGATCAAAGACTACGATTGCTTGATTGATTACCATCCTGGTAAGGCGAATGTAGTTGCTGATGCCTTGAGTCGAAAATCTTTGGCAGGTTTGGCTGTTTATTCGCTCTCATTGCTTGTTGAGTTGAGAGCGTTACATGCTAGTTTTGAAGTGTGTGATGATGGATCATTATTGACTCAGCTGCAGTTGAGACCAGTATTGCTGGATCAGATAAAGGAAGCTCAATTGACTGATGGGAAAATTTAGAAGATTATATCAGATTGCCAAAATGGGGAGAACCGAGATTTCTATGTGAAGGGTGATGGTAGTCTTTTGTTCAAGGATAGGTTGTGTATACCTGATAATGATAGTTTGAAAAAAATCATTTTAGAGGAAGCACACCAATCGATTTTTGCTATGCATCCTGGTAGTACAAAGATGTACCATGATTTGAAACAGCACTACTGGTGGTCTGGTTGTAACGACCCTCCCCAACCAGGTCGGTATCCCAAGGTCGGTTGCCCAGCCCACTGGGTCCGCATGGTCCGCAGGAGGCAAGCGATCGCTACAGTACTGGACAGCCCTCGCGGCCCACCCAGCAGGATTTGTTTATTTGGCTTAATTCCTTGGAATTAAGTCGCCTCCCTGGATTGAACCCCTGACCTCCCACTTAAGAGAGCCAGCGAGAACCATCCAGTACCATTTCTGCTACTAGCAACAAAAGGAGGAATTTCCTAGCCAATTGGAGCAAGTCAAGGTAATCACAAATTTGACGAGTGAACAGGTAATATATAACGATTTTTGTGATTCCTTTGATGCAGGGACTAATCAAGAAGACAATGGTGAGGAAATGCTGCCCAACATGGAGAAACAAAGTCAATCAAAGGAGGAGGAGAATTTGGACTCATCAACTTCATCACATTTGTATGAACCTCCGAATCCTTTGCACTCAATTCCATTCCCAAGTAGGCTAAAAGAAGAGGAGCAAGGTAAGCAACCTTCTAACATCTATATTATGCACTCCCAAGGAGAAAGTGAAAATAAGAATGGGATGACTATGACCATAAAAGAAGAGCATGAAATGCCCCATTTAGAAATTGAGGAGTGTAAGCTTATTTTAGATGCTGAGGTTGTTGAGATGGGACTTGACATTGTTAAGGTGGATGACGAAGTGATTCAACCAAAATTGGTTGAACTTGAAGAGTCCCCAAAAATCATCTCTTCTACTCTTAGTGGTAAGGAAGAGCAGAAATCTGATATGCCCATGTTGCACAGTGAAAAAGATTATTACCGCGTTCCTATAGTACTAGAGGATCACACCGAGGCGACCTTTACATGTCCCTTTGAGACATGTTCTCTACAAGGATTATTATTAAGGGGTTGCCGTACGTCAGGTGTATTTCAAAGTTGCATGGTGTTCATCCTCTCATTCATGGGCTCCAATTGCATTATGGGTGGAAGGAACCCCACACATCATATATGGGAACGATGGAAATCAGGTTTTATCTAAACTCCCTGTAGTATGCATGCTCACATTGAGGACAATGTGAATCTTTAAGTGTGGGGTGCATTTTGTGTTTTATGTTTTTACTTTTAATTGTATTTTGTGTTTTTTGTGTTTTTACTTTTAACTTGTTTTTGTTTAAGTTTTAGTTAATTTTTTATTTTTATTTTTTTTGTTTGAATAAATGAATTTTGGAAAGTTCAATTGTTATAAAATTGTTGATAGATGACCTTTGTTTAGTGTGTTTTGATTTTAACCTTGCTTGGGGACAAGCAAGGATTTAAGTGTGGGGTAGTTGTTTAGGTCATTTTTGTACTAGTTTTTAGTATGATTTTATGTGTGTTTTAGTTAATGTTTTGATTGATTTTTGTTTTAAGTTTGTTTAAATTGTTTGTTTTTAGGTTTAGGTGCAAAAACACCCTTGGAAGATCAAAACCGGGCAAGAAAAGCATGAACCAAGCAAGACATGGCCAAGCCAAGCAAGACATGGCCATGTCCCTCAAAACTTCTTCAAGGCAGTAGCTGACACGGCCATGAGACACGGCCAAGCCCCTGGCCGTGTCTCATTCAAAGAGCAAACAAAGAATAAACCAAAGAAAGAGCAAAAATGAAGACAGGAAGTGACACACCCAGGTGACACGCCCAAGCCTCTGGCCGTGTCACATTTCATGCCTTGGATACTTGAGCAAGCAAAGAAGGAAAGAAAAGAAGCAGAAACGAACACCATCAAGGGACACGGCCAGGACACTGGCCGTGTCTCACCCTGTACCAAAAGAAAGAAAGAAAGAAAGAAAGAAAAGAAAGGTCCAGTGAGGGACACGGCCAAGAGACACGGCCGTGTCCCATGAAAAATCAAGAGACACGGCCAAGCCACTCTTGGCTTGGCCGTGTCACCTCAAGGAAGAGACCAAGAGACACGGCCAAGACACTCTTGGCTTGGCCGTGTCCCAACTGAAAAGTCAAAATTCTTTCAACAAAGTGGGGAACAAGTGGGAGACAAAGACTTATTGCTTGCCAAAAGAAATATTAAACAAATAAAAAGTGGGGGACAAAGGGAAATGGGATGAGTTGGAAGGCATGGGTGTGTATTTTGAATGAATTAAAAGGGGAGGAAGAGGAAAATGGAGGGAGTTCTTGGGTTCTTGGAGCCAAATTTCTGCAAAAAAAAAAACGTGGGAGAGGGAGAGAGTGACACTCTCCCTTGTCCCTTCACCTCCAACCTCCATTTCCATCCTCTCCACCTTCTCCATCTTCCATTGATAGGATCTTTGAGGTTCTTTGGGATAAATTGGGTTACAAGTTCTCAAAGGTTGAAGAAGCTTCATTGAAGAGAGTGGTGACTTGAGAAAGCTCCATTCCATCTTCCAAAGGCATATCCATTGAAGGTTGGTGACTTGAGAAAGCTCCATCCAAAGGTTTGGTGACTTGAGAAAGCTCCATTCCACATTGCAAGGGGAATCAACCATTGAAGAGGGCTTGAGTTCTTCATCAAATACATCAAGTAGAGCTAGGAGAAAGACTAGCAATCCTACTCTTGGCATCTTCACAAGGGGTTTTTCTATTCTCTCTTTTGATTCATTTCTTATTGTTGTTGTTGTATTAAGATATTGATATTGCAATGAACAATTTGTATTTGTTTTGTATTGAGATGAATATTTGTTATAAATTGATGATGTTGAGCTAAATACCCATGTTTAGGGTTTATAGCATATTTAGTTGAATGCTTTGATTTGATATTTACATTGATGTTCCTTGTTGATTGGTTGATTGTATTGCATTAAATGCTAGGTTGATAGATTAGCTACCTATTGATCTTTGAATATTGGATGACGGACCGAGAAGTGAAATCCGATATCGGAACTATATAATCGACCACCCTATGAATGAATTAGAAATATAAGTTCTAGGGTTTTCATTAATTTGGTAATGTAAAAGAATTGGTCATCGTTAATTCATGAATGTGAGAACTAATGGATTGGTAATTGACTAATTAATCTTAAGGAACAAATTAATTTACAAGGTTATGTTAATGGACAATTGAGAATTGAGCTTTGATTGAATGGACCTATAACCCTAGGCACCTTCCCAAGAATCGATTTGATCTTGCACACGCACACACATTAATCTCTACGCACGGTTAAATTTAGGTTTAATTATTCTCGCACTACTCCAAACAACAAACTCTCGCATTTAAATAAATTGTCAATCAAGCTATTACGAACCACACCTTCTTGGGGAAACGACCTTGGGGCGATCACCTTTGCTACAGCCACCTCGTATACTTGCGAGTGACGCTTTGTAGTAGTACTTAATTCGAGCGCAACAAGTTTTTGGCGCCGCTGCCGGGGAAGGCTGTCGCAGTAGTAATAGTTTGATTTTTCTTTTCATTGTTTGTTTATTTTCTGTGAATTGTTTTTTTGTTTTATTTTTCTTTCAATTTAATTATTTGTTTATTTTATTTAAGTTGCTAAGTGCATTGTGTAAATATGCATTTTTCCAGGCACGGGGGAGTTTATGATAGGAACGATGATTCTGAAATGGCATGGCAATTAGCAGAATTGACGAATCAACTTAAGGTGCTAAATGCAAGAGGAAGAGCACCTATGCCACGCCAAGAGATATGTGCAGCATGTGGCAATGTAGGCCATAGTGCAAACACGTGTTCCATGGGTTATGGACGATACCAAGATTGGCAAGAGGAAGAAGATGGCTACCAAGGTTTCCAGCAAATGGGAAAAATGACACATATTCCAATTCTTATAATCCCAGCTGGGGAAGCCAATCAAATTTTTCTTGGGAAAATCAACAGCAAATTCCACCTCAAAATTTTTATCAACCTTACCAAAGAAATCCTTACTCTCAAGAACATTATTCAAATCAAGAGTACCTTAAGCCACCCACATTTGAAGATAGTTTGAATGCCTTCATTCAAACTAGCACACGAAACCAAGATCACCTTAAGGAACCCACCTTAGAAGAAAGTTTGAATGCCTTCATTCAAACTAGCGCGCAAAATCAAAATCACCTTAAGGAACCCACTTTGGAAGATAGTTTGAATGCCTTCATTCAAACTAGCTCACAAAACCATGATCAATTCGAGAAATCCATAGTGGACGATGATTTGAATGCTTACCTTCAAATTAGCACACAAAATCAGGAAGGGAGCAATGAGAGATTTGATTCTTTGGAGGAATCCTTGAAGAGGGTGGAAATGCAAGTTGGGCAACTGGCACATCAACTCCAAGCACAACAAAAGGAGGAATTTCCTAGCCAATTGGAGCAAGTCAAGGTAATCACAAATTTGACGAGTGAACAGGTAATATATAACGATTTTTGTGATTCCTTTGATGCAGGGACTAATCAAGAAGACAATGGTGAGGAAATGCTGCCCAACATGGAGAAACAAAGTCAATCAAAGGAGGAGGAGAATTTGGACTCATCAACTTCATCACATTTGTATGAACCTCCGAATCCTTTGCACTCAATTCCATTCCCAAGTAGGCTAAAAGAAGAGGAGCAAGGTAAGCAACCTTCTAACATCTATATTATGCACTCCCAAGGAGAAAGTGAAAATAAGAATGGGATGACTATGACCATAGAAGAAGAGCATGAAATGCCCCATTTAGAAATTGAGGAGTGTAAGCTTATTTTAGATGCTGAGGTTGTTGAGATGGGACTTGACATTGTTAAGGTGGATGACGAAGTGATTCAACCAAAATTGGTTGAACTTGAAGAGTCCCCAAAAATCATCTCTTCTACTCTTAGTGGTAAGGAAGAGCAGAAATCTGATATGCCCATGTTGCACAGTGAAAAAGATTATTACCGCGTTCCTATAGTACTAGAGGATCACACCGAGGCGACCTTTACATGTCCCTTTGAGACATGTTCTCTACAAGGATTATTATTAAGGGGTTGCCGTACGTCAGGTGTATTTCAAAGTTGCATGGTGTTCATCCTCTCATTCATGGGCTCCAATTGCATTATGGGTGGAAGGAACCCCACACATCATATATGGGAACGATGGAAATCAGGTTTTATCTAAACTCCCTGTAGTATGCATGCTCACATTGAGGACAATGTGAATCTTTAAGTGTGGGGTGCATTTTGTGTTTTATGTTTTTACTTTTAATTGTATTTTGTGTTTTTTGTGTTTTTACTTTTAACTTGTTTTTGTTTAAGTTTTAGTTAATTTTTTATTTTTATTTTTTTTGTTTGAATAAATGAATTTTGGAAAGTTCAATTGTTATAAAATTGTTGATAGATGACCTTTGTTTAGTGTGTTTTGATTTTAACCTTGCTTGGGGACAAGCAAGGATTTAAGTGTGGGGTAGTTGTTTAGGTCATTTTTGTACTAGTTTTTAGTATGATTTTATGTGTGTTTTAGTTAATGTTTTGATTGATTTTTGTTTTAAGTTTGTTTAAATTGTTTGTTTTTAGGTTTAGGTGCAAAAACACCCTTGGAAGATCAAAACCGGGCAAGAAAAGCATGAACCAAGCAAGACATGGCCAAGCCAAGCAAGACATGGCCATGTCCCTCAAAACTTCTTCAAGGCAGTAGCTGACACGGCCATGAGACACGGCCAAGCCCCTGGCCGTGTCTCATTCAAAGAGCAAACAAAGAATAAACCAAAGAAAGAGCAAAAATGAAGACAGGAAGTGACACACCCAGGTGACACGCCCAAGCCTCTGGCCGTGTCACATTTCATGCCTTGGATACTTGAGCAAGCAAAGAAGGAAAGAAAAGAAGCAGAAACGGACACCATCAAGGGACACGGCCAGGACACTGGCCGTGTCTCACCCTGTACCAAAAGAAAGAAAGAAAGAAAGAAAGAAAAGAAAGGTCCAGTGAGGGACACGGCCAAGAGACACGGCCGTGTCCCATGAAAAATCAAGAGACACGGCCAAGCCACTCTTGGCTTGGCCGTGTCACCTCAAGGAAGAGACCAAGAGACACGGCCAAGACACTCTTGGCTTGGCCGTGTCCCAACTGAAAAGTCAAAATTCTTTCAACAAAGTGGGGAACAAGTGGGAGACAAAGACTTACTGCTTGCCAAAAGAAATATTAAACAAATAAAAAGTGGGGGACAAAGGGAAATGGGATGAGTTGGAAGGCATGGGTGTGTATTTTGAATGAATTAAAAGGGGAGGAAGAGGAAAATGGAGGGAGTTCTTGGGTTCTTGGAGCCAAATTTCTGCAAAAAAAAAACGTGGGAGAGGGAGAGAGTGACACTCTCCCTTGTCCCTTCACCTCCAACCTCCATTTCCATCCTCTCCACCTTCTCCATCTTCCATTGATAGGATCTTTGAGGTTCTTTGGGATAAATTGGGTTACAAGTTCTCAAAGGTTGAAGAAGCTTCATTGAAGAGAGTGGTGACTTGAGAAAGCTCCATTCCATCTTCCAAAGGCATATCCATTGAAGGTTGGTGACTTGAGAAAGCTCCATCCAAAGGTTTGGTGACTTGAGAAAGCTCCATTCCACATTGCAAGGGGAATCAACCATTGAAGAGGGCTTGAGTTCTTCATCAAATACATCAAGTAGAGCTAGGAGAAAGACTAGCAATCCTACTCTTGGCATCTTCACAAGGGGTTTTTCTATTCTCTCTTTTGATTCATTTCTTATTGTTGTTGTTGTATTAAGATATTGATATTGCAATGAACAATTTGTATTTGTTTTGTATTGAGATGAATATTTGTTATAAATTGATGATGTTGAGCTAAATACCCATGTTTAGGGTTTATAGCATATTTAGTTGAATGCTTTGATTTGATATTTACATTGATGTTCCTTGTTGATTGGTTGATTGTATTGCATTAAATGCTAGGTTGATAGATTAGCTACCTATTGATCTTTGAATATTGGATGACGGACCGAGAAGTGAAATCCGATATTGGAACTATATAATCGACCACCCTATGAATGAATTAGAAATATAAGTTCTAGGGTTTTCATTAATTTGGTAATGTAAAAGAATTGGTCATCGTTAATTCATGAATGTGAGAACTAATGGATTTGTAATTGACTAATTAATCTTAAGGAACAAATTAATTTACAAGGTTATGTTAATGGACAATTGAGAATTGAGCTTTGATTGAATGGACCTATAACCCTAGGCACCTTCCCAAGAATCGATTTGATCTTGCACACGCACACACATTAATCTCTACGCACGGTTAAATTTAGGTTTAATTATTCTCGCACCACTCCAAACAACAAACTCTCGCATTTAAATAAATTGTCAATCAAGCTATTACGAACCACACCTTCTTAGGGAAACGACTTTGGGGCGATCACCTTTGCTACAGCCACCTCGTATACTTGCGAGTGACGCTTTGTAGTAGTACTTAATTCGAGCGCAACAGCAATCTCATTTTAACTATGGTGCACCCTCACTCTTAATCTTTGTTTCTAATTCAATTTTTAATCGTATAAAACTGTGAAAAAAATTTCTTCAGTAATTTTTTTAGATATATTATTCACTATTCTCTACTTATAGCATTTATCTATGTTACTTTTATCACTGTACATTATCAATTATCAATATTAGTTAAAATGTTCCCTGTTTAAAATTTTGTACATTACAGAATTGGGGTATCCCAATTCCACATGGGACTTCCCCATATGGAATTGGGGCCATCCCAATTGGACATAGTACACCCATGAAGAGAAAATAAGTTCCACATCTAATTAAACCCAGCTAAAGCTTCAAAACAAATTGATTTAGGGTTTTAAAGGTTTAACTATCTTATTTTAGGCCTCAATAAATTGTACCAATCTAATCATAAGCTTAAAATAGGTTTAAGCTTAGGAAGAATGGACCAATTATAACTTAGGCCTTACTTTAATTAGCATCGGACTAGCTAGGGTTAAAATCAAGGTCTACAATTTGCCCCTTGCTTAAACAATCTTAAATTTATTCAGAGAGTGAAAAGTAACATGACTTTGAGCTGATTTTAGATAAGGATTGGATTCTAGATTTGGGCATCTAGCTGAGGTTCTGCACCTGAGGCTGGATCTTGATTCTCTACCTGAGCTAGGACATGGGTTCTCAACCCTATACTGGATTTGAGTTC
Organism: Garcia nutans; assembly: GCA_947685225.1. Classification (NCBI taxonomy): domain Eukaryota; kingdom Viridiplantae; phylum Streptophyta; class Magnoliopsida; order Malpighiales; family Euphorbiaceae; genus Garcia; species Garcia nutans. The sequence goes on from CANTUV010000013.1 coordinate 38,090,270, forward strand.
TCAACCCCAAACTGCATTTAAGTTTTTTATCCGAGACTGGATTTGGATTCTCGACCCTAAACTAGATATGTTGGGTTATGGTCCCAAAATTGGATTGGTTGGGTTCTGGACCCGAGGTTGGTTTTGATTTGGGTACTCGACCTGATATTGGATCTTGGATTCACGACCCAAGTTTAGATTTAATTTGGGTACTCGACCCAATACTGGATTTTGGGTTCTCGACCCTAGACTAAATTTTAGTTCTCAACCCGAATTTGAATTTGGGTTCTCGACCCAAAACTAAATTTGGGTTCTTGACCAAAGACTGAATTTGGATTCTCGACCCAAGGCTGGATTTGGTTTTGGTACTTGACTCGAGATTAAATTTTGGATTCTCGACTCAAGACTAGATTTTGGGTTCTCGACCCAAGACTGGACTTAGGTCCTGGATCCGAATTCAGTTCTGGAGTCAAAAATGATTTCGGTGACCTTCTGTCAGTTGAGAATTTTGGCTTTCTTATAGCTGGTTGTTCCATTCTTCAATGGATTATGGGTCTTCACCCTTAAAATGGATCTTCATCCTTGGACATTGGGTCTTTACCCTTCAAAATGGATCTTCATCCTTGGATATCAGGCCTTTACCCTTTAAATGGATCTTTATCCTTTGGTCATCGGGTCTTCACCCTTCAAAAATGGATCTTTATTCTTGGAAATTGGGTCTTCACCCCTTAAAATGGATCTTAATCCTTTAGACATCGGGTCTTCACCCTTCAAAAGTGGATCATCCTTGGACATCAAGTCTTCAGCCTTCAAGTTGGATCTTCATCCTTGGACATCAGATCTGCACCCTTTAAAATGGTTCTTCATCCTTGGAATGGAACTTCATCCTTGGACATCTATCCTGCATTAACTTCAGCTATTCTAGCTGGACTAATCTTTTGTCTTTTACATCTTCATTCATTTGATAGTTCTAATTTTCTTCTTGTTCCATTCTTAAATGGATTCTTCACTTTGCACTTTCGCAAAATATTCAGCTATTTTTTAGCTAAGCCTTATATCCTTTCTTTGCCCCCTGCGTGGCAAAATATTGAAAGTGAGTCTGAAAATATTTTGTTTATGCATAAACTTAAAAATTGAAAAGGAAAAGTTTTGCCTCCTGTGTAGGATGAAACCAATGATTTTTCTTTTCATGCAGACTTTGAATGATGTTTGTGTATTGTCTGGTTCCTTGTACAAGCATGCATCTCTATTTTTGTAAATTGACTGCATCTTCCTCAAACAATGGCCCTTCAATGCCCTCTGATTCCAAATTTGCTTCACATTTGCTTCATAGAGTATTGTTGTTTACTTTGATAAAGAATAGGAACACAAGACAAAAATGTAGTGTGATATGCTTATGTATGCATGATATACATGAATGATACTTATAGTGGTTCCATCGACTTATAGACTGAGGTGATAACCAAAGCATTTGTTCAAGTCTTGCATTAGAATAGCAGAAGCCTTCACATCTATGGCTTTTAGATTCCAAGATGAAATCATGAGTAATGGGGGGCCTAGCAAGGTAGTCAGAGATACATTCATTTCCAACTATGATTTACACGTTAGTTGATAGCTCCTTCATAATCTTGCAAATAATCATTTATTTTACCCAATGTGTCCTTCAAGGTTCGACGGTGCAAACATACTTCCCTTAACTTGAAGGTTTATGCAACAAGAAAACAATATTTCTTTTTTTAAATCAATTGTTGACTTTGTCAAATCAGTGTCATTGTACCTCAGGACTCGATTTTTCAAATTAACATATCTATAACTGTGAACCTCAGTTTTCCACCCAAAAAGGATTCGGAGGAACGTTCACTTGTTGCCAGGAGTCGCCACTCAGTTTTTTCTGTTCAAAGGGAAAAACTAAGAAAACCCTTGTTTGACTCCAATTAATGCATCCAATGTAAAGGTTTCTAATCTACGAACCCAAGGAGGATTCGGGGACTATGTCATGTATTTGATTAACTTGCCAAAAGGAAACAAAACTAAGAGGGACAAAGAAGAGAAGACGGACAGATTGTTAGTAAATTGTGGACTTGCTATTTGGGGTGAATCCCAAACATGCCTACATACTCTCATTCTTATGAGAGATCAAAGTCCATGTAGTTCGGAAAAGCCTATTTAAAGGCAATTATGCATTATGCATGTGTGTGTGTATGCTTCGTGCATTGTCGGGCTTTTTGCCAAAATTGTGAGATTTTGAGCACTTAGTGCTAAATTTCATGAAACCTGGGTACTTGGTACCAAAAAGAATGCAATTTAGGCTCCGTGCCAAAAAGATCAATTTTAATTGTGATGGGCTTCATGCCAAAAGAGATTAGGTCTTTGACCAACAAGATTGATTGATTCATGGTTTAATGCCGAAATGTTGATTGATTAGTTAATTAGGCCTAAGACCTACAATGATTAGGTCTTTGACCAACAAAATTGATTGATTCATGGCTTAATGCCGAAATGTTCATCGATTAGTTAATTAGGCCTAAGACCTAAAATGATTAGGTCTTTGACCAACAAAAAGAAATTAAGAAGAAGATGGAATGTTTATGACATGCTTGAATTGACAAATGATGAATTAGGATATTACCTTGCTTAGGATTTTCCCGCTTCGAAGTTCCAGATCTTGTTTTCTCGGACCTTGAATTCGATTTTGATTAATTCCTACAGCACACGGTTAGGTTTATACAAATAAAAGTCCAATAAAAGTTCTTAAGCGTGTGTAAATAGAGAGTTCATCAGCATGAGGCCCGAGATCCGAACAACCAACCCCTTTTCTGAAAAATCTGAGGCATTTTATACACAAAAAATCAGACTGGACGGCGGTCGGACCGCCGGTCCGGCGGTTAGACCGCCGTGGTGAGCGGCCGGAACGGGTGGCTCACCGGAAAAATGGGAAAGAAAATGGGCGGCGGTCAGACCGCCGGTCCAGCGGTCGGACCGCCACGGTTGGCAGTCGGACCGCCGATCCGATGGCTGTCAGACCGCCGGTCCCGGCGGTTCAATGCCAAAACGGCACAAAAAAATGCACTTTTTTGTTCAAACTGATTCTCTGGGAGATGCAGACTTCCAAAAATTATTCCGAGCCCATATCCATGATCCTTGCGTTGCTCCGGACATTTCAAGTACCATGAAGATATACTTTCAGTGAACTTTTACCGTGGACACCCGGTCCAGCTTGGTCTTTTGCAGTCTGAGAAAATCGACTTTCCGAGCCTCAAATTTCTAGTATTCACAATTGCCCCCCACTGGGGTCCATAATAATGATTTATGGGGCCCAGTGGTCTTCTGAAGAGCGAATTTTGAGCGAGGGGTAAAAGACCCGCCTTTTGGCATTTCTGGATTGCTTGCAACACTTCTGATTTTTCTCTGATTGTATTCTGACTTTTCTGTACCTGCACTTTTGTTTAGCACAAACAGTACATATGTATGCATGATGTCCCCTTTTATTTTCATAAAGGTATTTATTTGCTTCTTTACAACCATTGCATGCACAACTGGACCAATAGTCTTCAAAAGGTTGAAAGGATCAATATGGGAAGATATGGATTGAAAGTTGTTGCTACTCTTAGAGGCGTAGCTGTAGATTGGGATTTCTTGCATGCTTGTATCAGATTCATTTGATTGATGCTTGTATAAGGCGATGCTGCTTCCTTTGATTGATGCATTCCTGACTGCTAATTTTGAAGATGAGATTCAACTGAAGCATAGGATGCGAGCTTTTATTTTCTGCCTATTAGCTGGGTTTATTTTCAACCGTGACCCTGGTTTTGGAGATTTAAAGCTTTGCCCCATAATTAGGAAGATGGGGATTAATCAGAGGGTTCCTCTTCCTGTTGGGTTTACTGTTGCTGCCCCTATTAAGCCCGGAGTTACTCAAGCTGCTCTTCAAACTTGGGTTAGGAACGATCAGATGATCAGACCTTTTGCAGAACCTTCCCTTGTCGAGCCTACTCCAGAGTACAGAGCTTGGTTTATAGCCGAAGTTTGGCCAATTGAAAAGCCAAGGAGGCTTGCATTTTTGCAGGAGTTGGAGGGAGAGGATGTGGTTCCTCTTAACGAGAGGAAGATAGATGTTGCAGAGAGTTCCGGACCTAAGGAAGATACCAAAGATTCTGCCCCACGTAGGAGACGTAGGATTTAGATCCTAGAGCTGACTCTATTGTCTGCTTTTTTGGGTTGCTTGTACCTTTTTGTTTCATTGGGGATTTAGGACTTATGGTTTGACTCTTGTCATGGAATGAATGACTCTTTTTGTAATGACTGACTCTTTTGTAATGAATGATTCTTTTTGGAATGAATGACTCTTTTACTTGCTTTCCGAGCATTATCTACTTTATTTACTTGCTCTAATTTTTGCCTAAGTCATCCTTTCGGATTTTCAACTTAGCGAGCTCTTACCCATTCTTGCCTAAGCCGCCCTTTGCGGGTTTTCGACTTAGCGGGCCTCACTATTGCCTAAGCCGCCCTTTGTGGATTTTTGACTTAGCTGGATTTTTTATTTATTATCATTTATTTATTTATTTTTATTATTTTTTTATTAGCGAAAGAAAAATGAATGGATGATTTTTATTAATATTTAGACCGTGCTCAAGGAGAGCTGCCTACATATCTCGAATTAGTTTGCGAGAATCAGGTTCACTATAGTTCTTTACAATGCATGATTATATATAATATTTCTTTAATTGATCCAGATTGCATGGGTTTGTGAACTCCAGACCATCCAAATTAGATAATATGACGGCACCGCCGGAAATTATTTTCTTTACAATGTAGGGTCCAGCCCAAAGAGGACGAAACTTCCCACGAGGATCTGTAACAGGTGTTCTGATCTCTTTCAGAACCAAACAACCTTCTTCCAACTTTCGATCTTTGACCTTTTTGTTGAAATGTCTAGCCATTTGCCTCTGATACCCTTGAATCCGATGTAGAGCTTGAAGTCTTTTTTCATCCAAAACCAACAATTGATGATGATAATTGCCAATCCATTCAGCTTCATTTATCTGACTTTCTTGAATTATCCTCGCCGATTGAACTTCCAGTTCAATGGGGAGTACTGCTTCCATTCCGTACACCAGGGAATACAGGGTTGCCCCAGTAGGAGTTCTAATTGATGTTCTATATCCCCACAAAGCCAGCGGTAACTTCTCATGCCAACGCCTATGTTCCTTGATCATTTTTTGTATGATCACCTTTATAGACTTGTTCGCTGCTTCTACAGCTCCATTTGTTTGAGGTCTATAACGAGAGGACTTATGGTGCTAGACATTCTTATCCTTCAAGAGCTTAGCAAATTATGCTTGGAAATGAGTTCCATTATCAGTGATAATCTCAAATGGCATTCCGTACCGACAAAGGATGTTGGTTCGGACAAACTGTACTGCCTTTTTGGCATTTAATTCTGCATAGGAAGCTGCTTCAACCCACTTTGTGAAGTAATCCACTGCTACCAAGATAAACTGATGTCCATTTGAGGCTTTTGGATGTATTTTGCCAATTATATCTATTCCCTAAGTAGCGAAGGGCCATGGAGAGGTGATTGGATTCAGAGCGACGGGAGGTTGCTTCTGCAACTTAGCAAATATCTAGCACTGATGGCATTCTTGTACAAATACCACACAGTCTGCATTCATGGTGGACCAATAATATCCTAGATTGGCAATTTTTCGAGCCAAGGCGATCCCATACATATGTGGCCCTGATTCGCCACCATGTACCATTTCCATTATCTGCTTAGCCTCTGCTTCATTCACACACCTTAGGTGCATTCCATTCCAACTCCTCTTGTAGAGGATATCTCCATTAAGAATGTAACCTGTGGCTAGCTGCCTTATGGTCCTCTGATCAACCTTTGATGATCCCTCTGAATAACTTCCATCCTTGAGATAACTTTTGATATCCCAAAACCATGGTTTACCATCGGTCAAATGCATTACATGGGCGGGTCGTTTCTGAAGCTGAACTTTCAATGGACGAATGGCTTTCCCCTCCCTGATATTGATCATGGAAGCTAAAGTAGCCAGGGCATCAGCAAACTGATTCTTTGCTCTTGGGAGATATTCGAAGGACAGATCATCGAATTGTTGTGCCAAATGATCAAGGCGTTGTAGGTAAGGAACCAAACGCTCTTCTCTTATCTTCCATTTCCTTAAAGCTTGTGATACTATTAAAATAGAATCACCGTAGACCTTTAGGTTCTTAATTCCTAATTCCAGGGCGGCTTCAAGCCCATTGATGCAAGCTTCATATTCTGCTTCATTGTTTGTGCAGCTAAAGTCAAGTTTAACTGCAAATGGAATGTATTCTCCACAAGGAGTTTTGAACACAATCCCAATTCCATTTCCATGATAATTGGATGCCCCATCAAAATACATCTCCTAAATACTCCTTTCCACATTCAAGAGGTCTTCGTCAGGGAAACCCATTTCTCACATCTCGTCTTTTACGGGTAATTCTTCTAATTGGTCAGCTATTGCGCCACCTTTCACAGCTTTCCTCTGAATGAATTTTAAGTCAAAGGCTGCCAATGTTGACACCCACTTAGCCATTTTGCTGTCCAAAACAGGCCTCTCCATAAGGAATTTCAAGGGACTCTGTTCTGTGACGACACAAGTAGTGTAAGAATATAAGTAGTGTTGTAACTTTGTGCAAGCCCAATACAATGCTAAACGCAACTTCTCAATCTTGTTATACTTTAACTCATAGTCCAGCATCCTTTTGCTGAGGTAGTAAATTGCATTTTCCACCTTTGTACTTTCGGCTTCTTGAGCTAGCATTGCACCCATGGCTTCATCTGTTACAGACAAATACAAGAGCAGAGGCTTTCCCATTCTAGGAGGTTGTAGAATTGGCAGACTTAACAAGTATTCTTTGATCTTGTCGAAGGCCTTTTGGCAGTCTTCATTCCATTCTTGTGAAGCACCTTTCCTTAGTAGCTTAAAGATTGGACCACAAGTCTCTGCCAATTGCGATATGAATCGACTGGTAACCTACCTAGCAAGCCTCGAATCTCTTTTTCTGTTCTTGGCGGAGGCATTTTCAGAATAGCCTTTGACTTTGCTGGATCAACTTCTATTCCTCTCTTGCTGACCAAATACCCCAAAAATAAGCCTGATGTTGCTCCAAATAGGCACTTTGCAGGATTAAGCTTCAAATTGTACTTGCGAAGTCTAAGGAAGAACTTCTCAAGTGCTTCAACGTGTTCTTCTGGAGATTTTGACTTAACAATCATATCATCAACATACACTTCTACTTCTTTGTGAATCATGTCATGAAAGACTGTTGTTGCCATCCTTTGGTAGGTAGCCCCTGCATTTATCAACCCAAAAGGCATAACCCTGTAGCAGAAAGTGCCCCATTCTGTAATGAAAGCTGTCTTCTCTTTGTCCGGTGGGTGCACTAGGATCTGATTGTACCCAACCGCGAGGTCAGTCATGGAAACCATCATATGCCCAGCCATCCTGTCTATCAGCAAATCGATGTGTGGTAGTGGAAAATCGTCCTTGGGACAGGCCTTATTCAAATCTCTATAGTCAATACACATCCTGACCTTTCCATCTTTCTTCGGGACTGGCACGATGTTTGCTAACCAGGAAGGGTAGGCAATTGGTTCTATGAACTTATTATCCAGTTGTTTAACAACCTCCTCTTTAATTTTCAAAGACCATTCAGGCTTCATTATTCTCAATTTCTGCTTAACCGGCTTTGCATCGGGGTATAGCGGAATCTTATGAATGGCTATTGCTGGGTCTATTCCCGTGACATCACTTATCTTCCACATGAAGCAGTCGACATATCTTCTGATGCACTCAACAACCTATTCCTTATTCACACAATCATATGCAATGTATGTATATTCATTTTCTTTTCCAATTATTATCTTTTCATTTATTTCTTTTATTTCATCTATTTCATTTTTGCTAGATAATACTTGGAAAGCAAAAGACACAGGGTAACCAAGAACTTGAACAGTTTCATTAATAATGTCGGAATCATCCTCCAGAGTTACATTATATTTAACATCAGGGTTTTCTGTTCCTGAAGCTAAGGAAGACTCAGAACTGGACTCTGACTCGGTGTTTGACTCGAGTTTTGACTCAGTATAAGACTCAGGCTCGGGGTATGACACATGACTAGGTTTGACTGTAGCTGCTTGTCCCTCCTCGGCATACCAGTTCATCAGTGGTCCATCTGTGGTCTTGATCAGCCTTGTGAAGTCCCTTTTGTCTTCAAAATTGGTTATCATAGCAACCTCATCAAAGAGACTAGGCCGCATAAAATCTTCCATTTGTGGGTCAGCTATAGGTTTTGGCTCTTCTTCTTTTATGGCTAAAACATCATCGAACATCTCAAAACCCGGTAACTTCTTTCCAGTCATAGGAGAATAGAATGGTTCCTAAAAACCATAGTAAGGAACTGCTTTTCCAGGTTTGCAGAAGTGCCCATTCAGAGTTCTAAAATAAGGGCGCATTTTGAGGCTTCTTGCCCCCCAATTCTTCCTTTTCTTCCTTCCATGCTCAAACTCTTCTATCTCCTCATCTGTGGGTTTGTACCCCAGGCCAAAAGTTCCCTTATTCTCAGGTTCTTCCCATGGCCGCACTACGGGTGTTTTTCTCCCAGACTTTATTATTTCCATTCCGGGCAGCAGACCTACCCTTAGCATCATTCCCACCATGCAATTGATTTGGACCTCTCCAAAATCATATAAGATAAATAGCCCTTTGAGTTTTTCTCCTTCAATGCATTAGACTGTATCATAATGGAAACCAGTCAAGGTCATGGCAGTTTCGCCAGGAACAACCTCAAAGAGAGACTGATCCATGGCTCTCTTGTTGATTTCACAGGTGTCACCTTTGATAGTGATGATTTTTCCTTCAAAAGGGAACTTAAGTTTTTGATGTAATGAAGAAGGGACAGCATTATTCTGATGAATCCACGGCCTTCCAAGGAGGAGATTAAAGCTCACAGGTACATCAATGACTTGGAAGGGCACTCTCATTTTCACCAGCCCAATAGCAATTTCCAGAGTGGCAACACCCAAAATTTCTCTTCGAGTGTTATCATATGCTCTAACAATCTGATCAGAAGGTGTAAGATCTGTAGCCTCCAACCCCAGACAGCTTGCTACCTTCAAGGGACATACATTTAAGGCTGACCCATTATCAATGAGAACCATGGGAACAGTCTTTCCCCCAGTTTGTATGGTGATGTATAGAGCATCATTGTGTTTACTGCCATCTTCTGGTAGGTCTGTATCAGAAAATCGGATACTCAATGCCTTGGTTGATTGAGTCAAAGTGGCCACCAAAGCTTCTGGGCTTGTGTCCACTGATGTATCAAGTTGACTTAAAGCTTCGCTGAGAGCCTAATGGTATGGGAATGAGGAAGCAAGGAGCTCCCAAATTGACACCCTAGCTTGAGTTTTGCTTAAGCTGAGAGAGGATAGGGTCTTCTTTTGGCTCTGGTGTTTTCTTATGGGGGTGATTTGAGGTTGAAGGGGCTTTTCCCAAGTTGAGTGGCTGATATTGCCTTCCGCCTCTTGTCAAAGCGTCGACCTCTTCAGCAAGGTCATTCAAATCCAACACACACACTTCATTCATTTCTAAGAGAAGTTTGAAAGGATCAAACAACTCTTCTTCCACAGTGATGGCATGGATGGAATGATTAGGTAAAGGGTTAGTATTAATGTTCGGTTGACTCCTAAGAGGAATGATGTCACCCCTATCCACCAAATCCTGGATGCGGTTTTTCAGAGTCCAACAAGCATCTGTTCTATGCCCTTTTCCTTGGTGGTATTCACAATACTCATTGGCCTTATAACTGGAGGGTAATGGGTTTGGAGGTGGCCTTGGGTCCAAATGCTTCAAATACTTCCCTTCCACGGCCTTTTTAAACACTAGATGAAGGGGCACCCCAAGGTCGGTATATTGTCTTCTTGGCTGATTTCTTTGCCCAAGATTGCCCACACGTAAAGGATTCGCAGGGGCAATATTGGCCACTTCATTGACCTTGCTTGAGGAAGTAGCTTGGCCTTGTTTCCTATACTTCGAAGTAGCTCCCTCATCTACTATCTTACCCAATTGTATCAAGTCTTCTACCTTAGTTGCAGTCGCAATGAGCGATTTGAAAGTAGGTAGGTATTGGGTTTGCAGTTGAGCTTGATATGTAGGCCTTAAATTCCTGATTATAATATCAATCTGCTCCTGTTCTGAAGGGCGATTGATCATTTGGGAAGCCTTCGCCCTCCACCTCATAAGGAACGAGGAGAAGGGTTCATTGTTATTTTGTTTAGTGGTCTCAAGCTCCCTTCTAGTGACATCTACCTCAATATTGTAGTGGTATTGAGTGTTAAATGCATTGCAGATGTCTTCCCAGATCTTAATCTTAGCACGATCTAGGCTTACAAACCATTTTAGGGTAGCCCCAGTCAAGGATTGTTGAAAGAGTTGAGCAAAGAGCTCATCATTTAAACCCCAAGGGCTCAAGGCCCCCACATACATCTTCAAATGGGTTTTAGGGCAAGTGGTCCCATCAAATCTGTCCATCCCAGGCATCTTGAATTTTGGAGGCAATCTAGCTTGGGGAAACAAGGATAAGGAATCCATGTCTACCACCTCTTTATGAGTTTTCATGGCAGTGATTGACCTTTCAAGCAATTCAAGTTTCTTTTTCAGTTCACCAGTTTCATTCTTAGAGGGTGGATCCTCCAAATTGATGACAGGGGTATTGTTCTGAGTAGTCATGGGGGTACTAGTTCGCCCCACAATGGATTTTTTTCCTAAATTTCCAGGAGTGGAGGCCGTCTTTGGTGCCCCTCCCAATTCAGCCAGGATGGCTACCCTTTGGGCAGCCAAAGCTTCATCAATTCTCTCTTGCATCCTAGCTTCAATTTCCTTAACTTGTCCATCTAGCAGGGCCTTAATCTGTTCAAAAGTAGCCATTTCAATAATTGGAGTAGTTGGTGAAGTTGGGGTAGTAGGACTTGTGGGTGATTGCACAGTTGGAGTTGGTGTAGCTTGTGTAGGTGAAGGCACACGGATAGTGGGTACCTGAAAAGGTTAAGGGCAAGAGATCAGGGTAGTGTGTAGGATAGGAAAAACTCTTGGTCCACTTATATACATCAAAAGTTTTCCCCAAAAGATTTTCCCCCAAAATAATGTTGTCATGTTGCATGAATGCACCTCATCACATCATAATTCATTTTAATGGAATGTGGCACTATCATTGGGTACATACAACCTAAGGGAGGGTTCTATTGTTCATGAAAAATAGAGAATTGGCTCATAATAGGGACCCTTGAGTCTTGAGTAAGATATACCTAACCACATGTGAAACAAGGAGTTTCGCGTGGGTCCAACAGTACGATTACTCATAGGCCACTCCAAAAGGATTGGAATGGTTTGCGACAACAGGGAGGACACTTTGGCTGTCCGCCGGCATAATCAAGGAGACCTGCCGGTCAGCGCTACTTGCTATCCAGACTCAGAATTTTGAACAGAAAGAGAAGAAATTCATTTGAAAATAATTTTTTTTATGCAATGGAGGAAAAGGATTCCCCCATATAATGCAAGAGAAAAAGATTCTCTGAATGACAAAATAAATGCACAATTAATCAAACAAGGGGTCCATTAAAGGAAAAAGATTCCTTTTGTCAATTTTCAATCCAATATCCCCAAGGAGGGGATATATATTGCTAAGGTACCCTGCAAAATGAATAAAAGTACCCTAAAGAAGGGCAAATCAGTTAAATGAATAATGATAGTCTACTAGGATCCCATAAATTATTTTTATTATTTTTATTTTTATTTTATTATTATTTTTTTATGGTCCCCAGAAAGATTCTTTTAGTCAATTTTCAATTCTAATGTCCTTAAAGAAAGGACAACCATTGCTAAGGTACCCTGCAAAATAAATAAAAATACCCTAAAGAAGGGCAAGTTAATCAAATAAACAATAGTAGTCTACTAGGATCCCATAAATCATTTTCATGGTCCCTAGTGTCAAATTAATCAAATAAGCAATAGTAGTCCACTAGAATCCCATAAATCATTTTTATGGTCCCCAGTGGAGTCGCCAAGTTGTGAACCTCGGTTTTCCACCCGAAAAGGATTCGGAGGAACGTTCACTTGTTGCTAGGAGTCGCCACTCAGTTTTTTCTGTTCAAAGGGAAAAACTAAGAAAACCCTTGTTTGACTCCAATTAATGCATCCAATGTAAAGGTTTCTAATCTACGAACCCAAGGAGGATTCGGGGACTATGTCATGTATTTGATTAACTTGCCAAAAGGAAACAAAACTAAGAGGGACAAAGAAGAGAAGACAGATAGATTGTTAGTAAATTGTGGACTTGCTATTTGGGGTGAATCCCAAACATGCCTACATACTCTCGTTTTTATGAGAGATCAAAGTCCATGTAGTTCGGAAAAGCCTATTTAAAGGCAATTATGCATTATGCATGTGTGTGTGTATGCTTCGTGCATTGTCGGGCTTTTTGCCAAAATTGTGAGATTTTGAGCACTTAGTGCTAAATTTGATGAAACTTGGGTACTTGGTACCAAAAAGAATGCAATTTAGGCTCCGTGCCAAAAAGATCAATTTTAATTGTGACGGGCTTCATGCCAAAAGAGATTAGGTCTTTGACCAACAAGATTGATTGATTAATGGTTTAATGCCGAAATGTTGATTGATTAGTTAATTAGGCCTAAGACCTAAAATGATTAGGTCTTTGACCAACAAAATTGATTGATTCATGGCTTAATGCCGAAATGTTCATCGATTAGTTAATTAGTCCTAAGACCTAAAATGATTAGGTCTTTGACCAACAAAAAGAAATTAAGAAGAAGATGGAATGTTTATGACATGCTTGAATTGACAAATGATGAATTAGGATATTACCTTGCTTAGGATTTTCCCGCTTCGAAGTTCCAGATCTTGTTTTCTCGGACCTTGAATTCGATTTTGATTAATTCCTACAGCACACGGTTAGGTTTATGCAAATAAAAGTCCAATAAAAGTTCTTAAGCGTGTGTAAATAGAGAGTTCATCAGCATGAGGCCCGAGATCCGAACAGCCAACCCCTTTTCTGAAAAATCTGAGGCATTTTATAGACAAAAAATTGGACTGGAAGGCGGTCGGACCGCCGGTCCAGTGATTAGACCGCCGTGGTGAGCGGTCAAAACGGGTGGCTCACCGAAAAAATGGGAAAGAAAATGGGCGGCGGTCAGACAGCAGATCCGATGGCGGTCGGACCGCCGGTTCTGGGCAACATTTCCTTCGTTCAAAACGGCACAAAAAAAATGCACTTTTTCGTTCAAACTGATTCTCTGGGAGCTGCGGACTTCCAAAAATTATTCCGAGCCCATATCCGTGATCCTTGCGTTGCTCCGGACATTTTAAGTACCATGAAGATATACTTTTGGTGAACTTTTACCGTGGACCCCCGGTCCGGCTTGGTCTTTTGCAGTCTGAGAAAATCGGCTTTTTGAGCCCCGAAATTCGAGTATTCACAATAACATAACAACCCTAGTTATCATACTAAACTTGGGAATCATTTCCATTTAAGAAAGAATTGTTACACTTAATATAGGCACATACACATTACTTGGCCAAAGGTCTCATTGAGTTTAAATATTATCTATCTCATATGCATGCTTAATTAAACTATCTCCACTAATAGACTCTACCTACCAAGAGATATTAACATGTCTTTCATAGGCTTAAAACAAGGTCTATAAGGGATATGGATTAAATGAAGGTCATTTTTAGATTGGAGCTGAAGTGGCACTGCTGACAAACCTTCACACTACAATCTTCTTGTTGGAACTATATATTGTTAGAGATTCCATTTTCACCTTTTGGGCAACATTTCCTTCTGACTTCATGAAAACACAAAGCTTAAATGTCTTTCCATTTTCTTTGCAAAAATCTAGATCTTGTTCAGGAAAGTCTTTGCCTTTGCAAAAAGTTTGAGACCCTTATTCTTTTCTTTTTCTCTCTCTCTCTTTCTTTTGGCATTTCATTTTTTGTCCTTTTCCTCTGTAGGGATGTCAAGTGCATGACTTTTAAGAACTAGATGGCCTTTCTACTATCTCTCTGATTTTGGTTGAATCTCTTGTTGGGGTTGGATCAATTCAAGTCAAATTGTCCTTGTAAACTAAGTGGAAGTCTTCTGTTGCTTTAGGTAAAAGAGAGCTTGGTTGTCTTTTTGAATCGCTGTTTTGGGTTTTATTTTCTTTTTTCTCCTTTTTTCTTTTTTTCTTTTTTCTACTTTTTTCTTTTTTTTCTTTTTTTTCTTTTCCTTTTTTTTTCCTTTTTTTTCTTTTTTTAGGTTATAGCTTTAAAAGAGTTGTCTTGTTTATACCAACTTATGTTTCTAATAATGGATGAGTGTAGTGGCATAAATCTACTTCAGTCCTAACTTTATCTCAATCAGTCTTTGATATTAGATCTAATTTAGGTATCCTTCAACTATCATTATAGTCTTGACCAAGTATCCTTTTCATTGATCTTCTTTCCCCTTGGTAATTTAGTGATCATCAGACTTGTCATAAGAGTCACAACAACATAGGGTAGGTTATCTGGCTGACAAGCCAATAAAGAGCAACCTAAAATCTCATAAAGGCTCAAAGGGACAACTAGGGATTGATATTTAATTAGGTAGATTCTATTTGTTGGCTTACCAAATAATGCCTAGATCATCTCTCTCTTAAATAAATAGAGTTCAATTTTGCCTTAAAAGTTTGTCAAAACATGTTCTAAGATGGACTAGGACCTAGATAAAGGTCATTATGTAGGAGCCCTCTCTAAGTAAGCATACACAACTCAATGCTATAGAAAAATTCTCTCACCTGGTAAAGTAATTCAAATCATGATGCATAGATATACTAATTTATGAACATCAAGCTAGATTCATCATCGGTTGAACACCAAAATGAACAAAGACCATCAAAAATTCAACAAAAGTGATTTATTCAAATAATCTTAATTTAAAGGATATAATTATTCCAGAAAATATCAAAGATAGAAAATAAAAAAATAACCAAATAAGCTAAGAGAAGTTTGTTGAGTTGGAGTCGAAAAATGCTTCATTTACTTAGACATGTTAGAGGTGAGGATCTTTTCATCATCAATGAGATCTTGTATTTCATGCCTCAAATGTACACATTGATCTGTATCATGACCTAGAGTTTCATGGAAGTGGCAATAACACTGAGTGTCGAGCTTAGGTGGCAGAGGATATGGCAATGGTCTAGGTGCTAGTGGTTATAGCAAATCCATCTTCATTAGATTTTCAAAAATCTTTTACAAAGGTTCCCCCCAGATTTGAAAACTGTCTTCTATTTCCTTGGCCAGTAGTTGCATTGATATCCATTAAAAGCCCACTGAAAAGGTTTGTTAAAAATGATTTTTGGGCTTTGAACTTGGGTCATGGGAAAAAATATTTTTGAGATTTATGACCCATCTTAAAAGGTTTTCATGTCGAAAGACCTTCTTGAAAATTTTGAAAATTATTTTGGTCTTTTAGATTTAAAGGAAAAAAATATTTTGAGCTTACAGTATAATTAGATCATATTAGAAAAAGAATAAAAAAATAATCCATGGTTCAAACCAAGATGAATTAATCATAGTCAAAGAACAAGCATTTGGGGTAAAAACCTAAGAAAAATAACTAGGCCAATTGCATGAGCTTGAGTCTTTGGGTTGAAAAGTTTAGGCTCCCATAGCAAGAATATACCAAAAGGTATAAGGCTATGAGTGGTTATGCCATGCTCGATATCCTTACCTTGAGGAAAATTATGGTATCCCTTACATAACACAACACAGGTTACACGGGCCTTCTAACTCATGCACATAATGGAATCTAAATGATGCAATGGACAATATCATAATAAGAAAGAATAAAATAATATAAAGATTGTGAGCGGGGATTTTCGCCCCTACTCCCAATGGAATGGTTCTTGCTAATTCAGCGCTGTTTAGGCTTAAGGCCTCAGATAACACGAGCCTAAACCCGGAGAAATTGGAGTTGCCACCCAAACGGGCTAGGAAAAAGAAAGTGGTGGATGACTTGATTCCTAAGAAATCCCTAACCCCCTAATGGGTTCGGAAAGTTGGGTACATGTGGGGAAGGTGAGAAATGGCCCAGCACCCCCACAATGCCCGATTCATTAGAACCGACCTCCTTTGCAGGTCTTAATATTATAAAATTCTTAAATATTATAATATTATCCATATTACACGCAACAATTAAAATAAAACATCATTATATTAAAATCAAAACAATGTCCCAACAAAGCAAATAAATGGATAGCCATCCGAAGATGGAAACATGTTCGTACATCATCCATGTCTAAACTAAATAGGACACCCACTAAAAGGTAGAAACATGTCCTTTACATCGGTCCAAAATATAAAAGCAATTTAAATTACATGATATTTAACTAATGAGGTACCCACAAAGTGGAAACATACCTCTTACAATTTTAATACTAAATCAAACAAATAACAATCATAATAATAAAGAGAATATCCATCCATGATAAATTAAATAAATCAAGCATTGAAATTAAATAAATCAACCACCAAAGCATATAATAGGCTACATAATCAAATCTAAAAATAAAGCAAGTAAAGCTACAAATTAGGGTTTACTGTTTCTATTTAAAGTTCTTTAATTAATATTTAGGGTTTTAGGATTTTAGTATTATTATTGTTATTTGTTTAGCCTACTGTAAAGGTTTTGGAAAATTGGAATGGTTTAGGGTTTTATGAATTTAAGAAAGTAGTAAGGTTTTTTAGTTAATCAAATTAGGGTTTATGGGTAATATTATGAAATTAGGGTTTTGGAATCTTAAGACATTAGGGTTTATAATTCATAGCTACTGGATTGTGATTTTAGATTTATTGGATTATGGCTTTAGGGTTTAGATGGACTAGTTTGGAGTTTTAAGTTCACTGAATTAGGGTTTAGGAAAACTTTGGTTTACTGTTTTGGTTTTAGGAAATTTTGGGTTTTTGGTATTTTAGAAAACATATTTGGCTTTAAGATTTAAGAAAACAGTTTAGAGTTTTATAAAATAATTATGATTTTTAGAAAACGAAAAGAGAACTAGGGTATGGAGATTTAAGAAAATATTTGGAGATTTTGAACAAAAAGTTATGGTGTAGATGAAAATAGTTCAAGGAAAATAATTTGTAGTTTTAAAGCTTTTGGAAACAGAAGAGAAACAATTTTAGGGTTTCAAGGTTTTGAAAATAGAAGAGAAACAATTTTAGGGTTTTATGTTTAGGAAGAAATGTTTTAGGGTTTTTAAGGTTTTGATCAATTTGTATGATGAAACAATTAATTAAATTTGAATGATAAAGCTACTGTAAAGAAATAAATAAAGAAAATAGAGATTCAAACCTCCGTTCGTTTGTTCCACCAAAAATTGCTTTTTGGATGAACAATAACAAAGGCAGTATAGCTACCTTGGATGAATTATTGATTGCTTACTTGTTGCTAATATCTCTTGCTAGGGTTTTCTGTCTTTTTTTTTCAATTAGAAGTCAAATTGTCAATCGATCAAAGTACCAAATTTTGGCTTAGTAAAACCAATTTTCGATCCCCCCCATCAAAGTCCAAGTCCTTTAATTCTGAGTTTTAATGTGTTATTTATAGGAAAAATTATAAGCCTACTTCTAATTGTTTAAGGAAACTAAAATTAAATAGGAAAAGAAACCAAAACCAAATAGAATTTGGTTTCGGAAAAAAATTGCGTTGGAAAAATTTTGCTGGCGAAAACTGCGAGCGTTGGCCAAGAATTGCGATAGTTGGCGAAGAAATTTGTGAAATTGGTTGGGCTGCCAGCCAATTCGCCTTAGGAATTTCTTGCGGCGAATTGGCCCCATTTCGCTCGCAGGAATTTCCTGCAGGCGAATTGGCCTGGCCAATTGGATATTCGACGATGAAATTTTTTCGTCGCCAATTTTTATTTTTATTTTTTTATTATTATATATTTTTATTAGCTTCACTATTTTTATTTTATTAAAAATTATAAATAATAAATACTAAAATAAATATTATCATTTAATTAAAATATCACAAAAATTATTTTGGACTATATATAAAAAATATGAGACCAGAATGGGTCAAAAATTATGGGTCTATAGTTTGTTCCCTGCTTGAACGATTTGAGACTTTAGTAAAAGAGAGTGGAAAGTAATAAGACTTAATTTTTCTGAGATGGTTGAGGTTTTTGGTTCTGGACCCAGCTCGAGTTCTAGACTCAAGGATAATTTTAGATTCTGGACCTAAGGGCAATTTGGGTTATGGACCCGAGCTAAGTTCTAGACTTAAAAGAGATTTTAGGTTCTAGAACTAAGGGTAATTTGGATTCTGGACCTGAGCTAAGTTTTGAACTTAAAAGAGATTTTAGGTTGTGGACCTAAAGATAATTTGGGCTCTAGACCCGAGCTAAGTTCTGGATTTAAAAGAGATTTTAGGTTCTGGACCTAAAGGTAATTTGGGTTCTGGACCCGAGCTAAGTTCTGGACTTAAAAGAGATTTTAGGTTATGGACCTAAGGGTAATTTGGGTTCTAGACTCGAGCTAAGTTCTGGATTTAAAAGAGATTTTAGGTTCTGGACCTAAGGGTAATTTGGGTTCTGGAACCGAGCTAAGAGAGATTTAATTGTCTACAAAAAATAATTATAGTCAGTAGTATACTAAAGGAATTTGCAAAAAAATTAGCTAATTTTTACCATGCATATGCATATATCTTCTCCTTGCTCCCTGCGTGTAAAAATATTTTAAAAGTACAAAAATATTTATTTACACGCAAGTATTTGAATGATTAAATTTGAATAATTGAGTTTTCTATTTATTTAATGTGTAGTCACTGTTCATGCACTATTTACTATTTATAAATAGTAACCTACTATTTATAAATATTATCTTACTATTTATAAATAGTAACCTACTATTTGTAAAGAGTAATCTACTATTCATTAATAGTGGAATTTACTATTTGAATTTTGTTTTTTCCTTTGTCGTTCCTCTATATAAACGACTAATTTCTTCATTTCATTCACAACAAACTTGTTAATTTCATTCATTCATAGCTATAATCCTTTCAAGTTTAGCATTCAGTTTTGAAAAAAAAAATGCATGCTTCAAGATCAGGAACTCATTCTAATGTTGAGTTATTGGAATTTATTTGGCGGCATGAAGATGAAAATATAGGTCTACTAGCCGGGATGCTGCTTCATCGTAGTTCAAATCAAAAGAGCAAGGTAATTATTTTTATATTTTTGTGTGTTTTTTATTTTT
Organism: Garcia nutans; assembly: GCA_947685225.1. Taxonomy (NCBI): domain Eukaryota; kingdom Viridiplantae; phylum Streptophyta; class Magnoliopsida; order Malpighiales; family Euphorbiaceae; genus Garcia; species Garcia nutans. The sequence goes on from CANTUV010000013.1 coordinate 38,109,595, forward strand.
TTTATATATTTATTTATTATCTATTTTTCTTTTTTTTTCTATTTTTCTTTTTTCTTTTTTCTTTTTCATTTTATTTGTTTATTTGTTTATTTTTTATTTTTAGAAAATTTAGGAAAAATATATTAATTTAAGAATTTAAGTAGATAGAATAATGATATACTTGCCTAGTGTTAACTTACCTGGCTCCATGTTTGCGTGATCGTTGCGTTATTTGGGGCGGAGGGTGTATTTACAAAGCCCGACAATGGTATGATTTAGCACCTTCTCGGGTAAGGTAGATTATTCGAGATTGCGGCTTTGAGAGCTTCATCTTACAATTACCATCCGAGGAGTATCTGATAGACCGGAGCGTGATCCATGCGCTTGCAGAATGATGGTTGGACACAACTCATACTTTTTGCTTGCCCATTGGAGAGATGACAATTGGTCCAGTTGATTTTGCTGCTATAACTGGCATTCGGTATGATGGTCTTCCGGTTCTTCTTACCAACGATATTCTGACATTTGAAGAAATTCAACAATTAATTGATATGGAACCATCATATAAAGGGCCTTTCAAGATAAAAATTAAGCCAATTCATAGTTATTGGATGCACTACGAAGGACAGGTTCACAGAGACATAACCCAACAGTATGCTCTAGGATTTTTATTATATTTGCTCAGATCGACCATTTTAGGCAACACCGAATCCGCCATCCATTTGTCAGTGTTGAGGGCCCTTACTTATATGAGGATGGTACCACTTTACTGATGGGGTGAAGCTGGTCTTGCCTGTCGTTACCATGGACTTGACAAAATTTGCCAAAATAAGAAGTCTTTTGTTGGCTTTATGGCGGTTGTCGAGGTACTCTTCTTCCACCAATGTCAATTCCATTCTTATTCTTGCATGAATTTGATTTTTATTATTGTTGTAGGTATGGGCATATGAGCACAATCTTGTGAGGGTGCCTGGTATTTTCAGAGAAAGTGTCGGGTATCCGAGATTAAATTTCTGGTTGTCAAAGCGTGTAGAAGTTCCCGGCTCTCACCATGTGCATACCCAACGCTTTGTCTTGAGTTGCCTAACCTGGGACCAGGTAAGATAATATTAGTATACTTTAAAATTAATATATGAAAGTTTACTTACCTTATGTCATTTTGTAGGTGAATTTGGCCTGGTGGAACGCGGAAGAGTGGACAAACTTGACTTCCTCCATGTATGCCGCACTGCCTTTTCAACATACTCGCCGAGTCATAGCCGGCCCTGTGTCTAGTGACTGGTTTCTAGGAGAGAAAGTATATGAGTGGTTTCTTGGTCCTGAGCAGCGGAGGATTCCGATGCATTGTCTGAAGTATACCTTGAATATCATATCAATGCTGGAGGATGCATGGTGGTTGGCTCGGCATGGTTATGATGTTGAAACCTTTCTCTATCCACCGGGTGCATCCTATACTCAGTTTATTCAAATAGGACTCTTGAACTTTGATGTATCTCTCATTGGCATACGGGAATTTTTTGAAGAAAATGAGGATAGAGATGAAGAGGAACGTTATGAAGAGGGAGGAGAGTTTGTTCCACATCTCAGGGCTAACACTTCTAAGGTAAACTTTTGCCATTTTACCATTGCAATCGCTTCTTAACTTATTTTAACTTTTTTTTAATGATTATTACTGGCTGATAGCTCATTTGATCTTGAGGCTGGATCTTCTTTTACTACTCCTTCATTTGCTCATTCTAGTCCACTAGATATGACATCTCATCCATAGGGCATTGACATGAATTACCTGGTAGATTTTCTTGTTCCATGATAATTTAGGCTATATGTATGCATGATTATGTATGCTCTTACTCTTTTCCTTTCTGGCTCACAGCGGATGCTTGAAGAACAAAACAAGAAACTTCAAGAAGAGTTAGCCGCTAGTCATCAACAGGTTTCCCATTTTGAAAATTCATACAGTCAATCAGAGCAAAATTTTTAAGACTTTCAATTTCAGGGGATGAGAGATCCTAGTACTTCTTCATCTAGAGGCTCTCAAACTGATGACCATGAGATCCTTTCATCTACTTCTGATGAAGACTGTTACAGATCGAAACTCCAAGGTAATAGAGATTCCGGTGCTCCTACTTCAGGTGGACTTGGGATAGTTGATTTGCCTCCTCCTCCAATAGGCGATGATTTTAATTCGAGTCAAACCGTGAGCACGTTAGATTAAAAGTAATTCAATTTGAGGCCAAGCAAGACCATGACAGATTAAAAGCAATTTAATTTTAGGCAAACCAAGACCATGTCGAATTAGGTTAGGATTATCCTAAATAGACATGAAGTCCCAAAATTGGTCCCCATATCGAATTGGGATGGCCCCAAATTGATATGGGACACCCCATATCCCAATTAGATATGGGACCTCCCCATATCAAATTAGGGCATCCCAATTCAACATGGCACACCCATAAACTGAAATTAATGTCCTACATCGAATTAAACCCAACTAAACCTTCAAAACTAACTTATTTAGGGTTTTAAAGGTTGAACTAGCTTATTTTTGGCCTCAAAAAATTGTACCAATTCAATCAAAAGATTAAAATAGTTTTAAGCTTATGAAGAATGGACTGATTATAACTTTGGCCTTATTTTAAATAGCATCGGACTAGCTAGGGTCAAAATCAAGGATCTACATTGTAACACCCCTATACCCCGTATACGTACACTGCATGCAATTACGATCGTAATATACGTATACTGAAGATAAGAATGCCATGACTTACTAAACAAATGACTCACTTCTTTATACAATAATATAATCAAACTTAAACATTTACGTTATACTATAAAGAAGAGTAAATAAAACATTCTTTCAATACGCAGCGGAAAAATATAGTTATATTTACATATATTTATATACATCAAAATACATAAACATCCAAATCAATTTTTACAAAAGACATAACATTTTTACATGTTTGGCAGTTCATCTCTGATCTTTACGCCCACTATCAACACCTCAAGGTCTAGACTCGACTCGGTCTAGATGAACTCTCTGGCTCTTCCCTGTCACCTACGCGATGAACAACAATCGCGCTAAGCCAACGGCTTAGTGGTACAAACTACTATAATATTATGCTTCAATGCAATGCCAATGTCATACAATCAACTTTCAAAAATAATTCAAAAGAATATTATTTTTCACAACCTTGCATTGTTCAATAACTTATCAAAACATTCATGAGGTAACACTCACAATTTTCCACATCCATAAACATATTACACATCATGTTGTATCTTCATAGTTTCATTACTCAACATAGCTTTCCAAGCAACATTCATTTTCATTAAGATACTTATGTATTATAATCATCTCATAACATTATATCTCACTCCATAGTTCATATTAAAGCAAAGACAAGCATGGGCCCAAAAGACACTAATATGCCATTCAACTTTCAGAGTTAATGTTTTGGTTTAATTATCACATTTATCATTATCATTATCCTAACTAGGCTTCAAGGATTAGGCTCAACCAAGCTTCAAGAGGAACAAAGCATGCTAAGTATCAACCCAACTTTGCTTCAAGAACCAAACCCAACCTAGCTTCAAGGGTTGTAACATCTCAATTAGGCTTCAAGGACTAGACCCAACCAAGCTTCAAGGGGAGTTAAGCATGCTAAACTTCAACCCAACTTGGCTTCAAGGATCAAGCCCAACCTAACTTCAAGAGATTGTTACTATAGGCATGCCACCAACAACAAAAACTCTGAAAATGGAATAACACATTAGACACACAATTCATTCATTAATTCATTATCAATTTCATTCTCATTTTCTCATCATCATTTAGGCAATCATGCCTCAATCATCTCATTTACATCATTATAGCCAACAACAATGGCTTTACATCTCTTCAATAGAGTATACATAACCAATTACATTGAACATCATCATCTAAACAAACATGCCTCAATTATCTCAATTCACATTAAAAAAAACTCATCATTGAAGTATTCATCATAACCAATTGCATTGCACATACATTTCATATTTCATCATATCATCATATCTTTCACATTTCCAACATACATTCCACAAAGTTCACATTATGCAAAACATAACATTATTAATATGCATCAACAATGCAATAGATTACTTAACACATTTACAATCAAATGTGTTAAGTCTCAAGATCATATAAAGGTATGCAATAATGTAGGGTTTGTACTTACCTTAAGAACAACTCACATCAAACTATACTCTTCCTCTTCCAAGAATCCTCAACACTTGAATTAGGGCAAACTAACTTCTTCACAACCTAATACAAAAAGAATAATACACCTATTAGTCTCATACTAGACCCATAGATCATAAATTACAAGCCAACATCTCTCTCTAGGACCCCACAGTCGTGGCCTCCTAACCCCCACCGGCGTGGGTTAACAAACGGTTCTGCCTCCTTTGCTCAAAACCCCCACGGCCATGGCTTCCAATGGCCATGGTGGTGGCAGCCAAAGGCCACGAGCGTGGCATCCAAGATGCCTCTGTTTCGGACCAAATTCATGTATTCTATGCTTTAAACTTCATCAAACACAATTATCATGAAGATTTACAAAAAATAATTAATCAAACTCAACATCTACAACAATCACCAATTCAAAACCCTAACACAACCACAACTCATACTCTTCCAACACCAACACCAACCTAACTTCTTATCTTCAATTCAATTCCAACACTCACAAACACACCATTATCAAACATAATCACACTATCACATATCAACAATCAAACTCAATTTCAACTCAAAATAAAACAAGAAGATCAAGAGGAATCTTACCAAAAATGATGAAACTTCTTAAATTTCCAACTTAATCACTTGAATCTTCCTTCAATTTGATCTTAGAAAATCAAAACTCTCTCTTGCTCTCTTGTCTTTGGGATACCCGGCCAACCAAATGGAAAAGAAGAGAATGAAAATGAATAAGGGACAAAGTCAAATATTTAGTCTCCACTCAAATCTCCACCAAGCAATATATCATTAAAATATTCAAATAATTCTCTTCCACTCATAATTTTCTTTTCAATTTATTTAAATAATTTAAAAATTATAAATATCTTCTTTGACCATATAATAATTTGACTTGTATATGTTGTATATATCACCATATATACAACATATACACTCCTCCCTTATTTCCTTTCTCTTTCCAATAAAACATATACATTCAATCCAATTACAATAATAATTATACCAAACTTCTAGGGCATACTTTGGGATATTACATAGATGCTCAAAACTCGCCTGACATCGATCTATCCACACAAATCTAACTCCTTTTTAAAGCAGTCTGGTGAGTTGTGTAGCTATCATAGAAAAAACCATCACAAATCGAAGATAATAGCCTGCTAACCCCAGAAAACTTCTAACCTTTGTCACAGTCTTTGGTGGACTCGAATTCAAGATAGCCTCAATTTTACTTAGATCGACTCCAATACCCTTTGCTGATACCACATGACCAAGAAAAGTCACCTGATCAAGTCAGAACTCACACTTAGATAACTTAGCATATAACTGCTTCTCTCTCAAAGTTTACAGTATAATTTGTAGATGCCTACCATGATATTTCTCATTATGCAAATACACTAGAATATCATCAATGAAGACCACTATAAACTGATCTAAGTATGGTCTAAACACTTTGTTCATCAAATCCATAAATCTTGTTGGTGCATTCATTAATCCAAAGGGCATCACTAAAAAATAATAATGCCTATATCTCATGTGATGATGGCAAATCTATGCTATAGCAATGTTACCGCAAGTGCACCGGTCACGCAAGTAATAAAGTAGTGTAGACCCTTAATTTTTGACCCGGTCGGTCCAATATATTTTAATTAGTCAAAAATAATTTGTGTTGTCCAATATATTTTAGTTGGTCCAAAATAAATTTTATGGTATCTTGATTAATTTTAATAATTATTTTAGTAAAAAATGGTGAAATGAATAAAAATTCAAAAATAATAAAAAATAAAAAATAACAAAAAAATCGGCGACGAAAAAATCGTCACTGAAAGTCAGCGCGGGCCTATGGGCATTTCGCCTGCAGAATTTTTTTGCTAGCAAAATGGCCTGCAGGCCTATTTCACCCACAGCTGCGGCAGCTTTTTTGCCAGCCCAATTTTTCCTGCGGCATTTTTTTTTGCCAGCGCAATTTTTCCGCAGCAGTTTTTTTTCGCTAGCAAAATTTTTTGACGCAAATTTTCCAAAACCTAATACAATTAGGTTTCGGTTTCCTTTTATTAATAAATAATGTATCCGTGAGCAACTAGGAAAAAACCATAAAAACTTCTATAAATAAGTATAATTACAACACAGAAAGGGAAAGGAGAAAAGGGGAGGAAAATTGGACTGAAATTTGTGACCGAGAGTGAGAAGGAAAACTCTGAAACTTTGAAAATTCCTTCTAGCAGTAAATTAAATCGGACTTTGGAGGGAACAATTCAAGCAATTTAAAGGCAAAAAGGCTTGTCTTTGACCTTGTTCATCCAAGAAGCAAATTTTGGTGAAACTTACAAAATAAGGTTTGAATTCTTAATTTCTTTTATTTTGTCACAGTAGCTAGATCACATAGTTTTTTCTTTTAAATTAAAAGCCTCATCACCTCAATTCACCTTTTCTAAAGTATGAAAATCTTAAATCGTTGCTTTATTTTTCCAAAAGTTTAAAGATATTAGTTTTATTTCTTCAAAACCCTAAAACAAAGATTTGCATCCCAAATTATCAAAACCCAAAATTGTGTTCTGTTTCCTTCCAAAAGACTTAAAAAATATCTTTTAGCTCTTATAAGCTTTAAATCTTTTATTTAAATTCATAAAACTTCATGAAATTGTCAATTGTCTTTCCAAATCCTAAAATAAAATTCATTACCTGAAACCCTAAATTCAAAAATTCTAAAAACCCTAATTTAACTACAAAACCTAAAATAGTGAACCCTAACCTCCTTAAAACCTTAAACCTAAATCTTTTCTAAACCCTAATCCTTTAAAATTTTAAAAACCATATAAATACAAATATTTAATTTTACACAGTAAGCTTGAAACCATAATTTGATGAGTAACCGTAACCCACAAATCAAAAGTATTATAAAGTGTACAAACCTTAATTTCATGATTTTACATCACAAACCCTAATTTGGTTAATCAAAGAACTTTACCAACCTTTTAAAACATAAAATTTTAATCTATTTTAATTCCTTAAAAAAACTCATACACTACAAAAAAAAACGCTATCTGCAACGGACAGAATCCGTCGCAGATCGGTCGCAGATCTAGATTTGCGACCGATCTGCGACGGATACGATCCGTTAATAAAAAAGGTGTCACAAATTTCAATTTGCGACGGGCCGTCGCAGATTTGCGACCGATTTTCTACCACTAGGTGGTTGCAAATTTGCCGCTCAAATTTTCGCGGGCAAATAGTAACCGTCGCAAATCCGTCGCAGAAACCGTCGCAGATTGTCGTTGTAGATTTTCCGTCGCAGATTTCGTCACAAAACTCGTCGCAAATCCATCACAAAAGCCGTCGCAGATTGTTCTGGAGTATACATGCCGTGGTGTTTTTTGTCGCAGATGCCGTCGCAGATGTTCTGGAGTATATATGCCGTGGTAATTTTCGTCGCAAATTCCGTCGCAGATGTCGTCGCAGATCCGTCTCAGAAAATCGTCGCAGATTGTCGTTGTAGATTTTCCGTCGCAGATTTCGTCGCAAAACTCATCGCAAATCCGTCATAAAAGCCGTCGCAGATGTTCTGGAGTATACATGCCGTGGTGTTTTCCGTCGCAAATTCCGTCGCAGATGCCGTCGCAGATGTTCTGGGTATATATGCCGTGGTAATTTCCGTCGCAAATTCCGTCGCAGATGCAATGAATTTACAATTTTTGTGTCATTATATGGATTTTTAATATAAAATACACACCTGTAGTAATAATATTTACAATTTAATTACATAAATCTAAATTTATATCAATTTTCATTTATATAAAATGCAATAGTTAGTTAAACTAACATAATTCAAAAGTCATTACAATATATAAGTTTTAAACATTTCAAAGTATTAAACAAAAAACACTGTCAAAAGTAAAAACTAAGTCGAAGGCATACACTAGTCATCATCTGGATGTTCTGCTGTTACTTGATCTTCTGCTGGTGGGGTTGGTTCTGTTGGAGCCCATCTAGGAGGTTCAGTTGGCCGTCCTAGTAACATATTCTGAATCCAAGTCTGGTTCTCAACCAAAAATCGAGTCATATCTGCAATTTTGGTCTCTAATTTGCTCTCTATATGACTGACTTTATTGCTTATCTCATCACGTATCTCAGTTAACATATTTTCATTCACTTGTTGAGATGTACTTCCACTGCCCTTAGAGATGTGAGAAATCGCTAAATTTCCCAACCCATATAATCTGGCCTTCTTTGTTCCTCCTGCCGCTTCAACAAATAAATCATCATCATCCTTAGTACAAGATTGAACTTCCTCTCCATTTGCCTCTTCTGTAGACTGTGATGCTTTCAATTTCTGAAAGCTTTCCTAAAAAAGAAAATCAAAACAACGTTAGAGTCAAAAGAATCTAGTAACCAATACACATAATTCACAAGCAATATTCATAAAAAAGCATGTTAACAAACCAAGCATGTTAAAAGTATGTTCTTAATAAAAAAATATAGTACTAATAAAAAAACACTTGCTGCACCAACGTTTCTAGAATTACAGCAGAAACAATCTTTTTTTGTTACAATCAAATTGCTCCTATTCACAGCAGAAACAATCTTGTAAGCGCAATAGAATTACAGATATATTATGCCAAAATAGATGTCCTCAGAATATTGTATAATAACTGCCTAAAACATTTCAATACTACCCAATCCTTGTTTTTCTTTTCACCTAAACTAGAAGAAATTCAATTACTATTCATCCAATGGCTGTAGATCTGTAAAGACAATGGAAAAAAAGAAGGCTTAGATGGGATAACCTGATGAATAATTAATTGGAAAAAAATTAAATAGAAATAGTGATTCTGAAGCGCAAATGCAGATGCGACTGCAGTGCTTCCCAAAGCAATTGGACTTTGCAGAGTTGAGGAATTGAGGGAAGAACAAGTAAACAATTAATAACACAATTAGATTTGTATCATATAACAAGATTATGAGAAAAGGAGAAGACAAGAAGTTGATTAGTTGCTTGCTTATTCTTTCTTGTTGAGTATTCTAGCTATATATATATAATTTTTTTCTATAAATTATTTAATAATTTTGCATAATTTAATTATTTATCAATAATGGAAACTTATTGGAGAAGAAATAGTGATATATTAAGTGATAAAAAAAGAAAACAAAAAAAAAGAAGCATGATTCTTCAATTGTATATATTCATATATTCTAGATGAGTCAAAAGTGGATTCCAAGATTTTGGACGACTGGTAGGAAGAATGATCAAGTCAATAATTATTGCGTAATATGACTTCTAAGCTAATTAAAGGGCAGAATCAGCAAAGAAAACGATGCCTTGTATAGCTTTTAAAATATAGGAAATTTCGCTGCACATAAACAAGAATGCAGGCTCCAATTAACGAAGAGAATTCCTATGAATTGAATTACCTTAATTTTTTTTTATCAGAAAAGAAGAAATATCATTAATGAATTACCTTAATTAGAGATATATCACATTGTCACATAGTATTACTTCTTTTTTTATATTCAAATATGAAAACAATTGCATTTGTGATTTGCTAATAAGATATCCAAACGAAACATGTTCTAATCTTTGGTGCTATAATCATATAGTTGCGTAAGTTTTTCTTCTCTGCTAATCTGGGTATGCATGGTTGAATTTCTATCCTTAATTCTTAATTAATTCTAAGTAACATAATTTATTAATTTCGTTTAACATTATTATCAAGCTAAAAAGGGGGACCAAACGTTATAATATAAAAAACAACGCAAAGGTCTCAAAAAATCTAAGATAAACTAGCAGAGTTGTTAGAGGTTGTCTTTGCAGGAAAGAAAAGACTCATCTAGGACACTGTCTGCAATGTCCTTTGATGTAGACCTCTCCTTTTTTCACTTCTTCTGAGAAGAATAGTAAACGGGGTCCTCAACTGGGGCATCTATTGATTGTGAAACTTCAACACAGAAAGATTAAGAATTTTACTATTTTTTCTTGCAAAAAATAAGAAGATGATTCAGAGAATAATGGAGTTTGTATTCAATTAGGGTAATGGAAATGCAAGCCAATTTGTACATATGTAAAATTAACATGCAAACTATACAAATGTATATGAATTTTATTTTTTACACACAAAGCAGTAATTTTACTACTATTTATCTCGTAATATAAAATTTTTTTAAAATATTTTTTCCCTAAATATTATATTAAAAAGAGGAAATCGATTCTAAATTTCTTGCTTAAAGAAGATATATTTATTACTAAACTATATCTCGACATACTCTTTTAAATGTTATTTAATTGATTTATAATATAACAAGTTAGAATTAAAATTCAAATATTAACTATTATTTTTTGATCTGTATAAGAAAGAAACCTACACATGTCAATACCATTAACAATAGCAAATGCAAGAAAATATCAAAATAAATAAAGTGACAAGAAGCTTAATGTTTGTCCATGTGAAGACATACCTAATAAATAGTTTTCTTCAATAAAATATGTTCAATTCTCTTTCTCGGCAAGCAAATTTTCTTCACTTATATATATATATATATATATACATGCGATCCAAACTATTGGGTTTTCTTTCTTTCTAAATTTTTCATTGTTAATGTTTTTACAACTTGTTAATGTTTTTACAACTATGAAATCAAATTGCCTATATTAATTGAAATCAACACATTTGAAAGAGGGTGTATACATTCTGCAATACCAAGTAAACCACACACCATATCAATCATATTTTCAACAAAAACATTATAAACTCATCCATAAAATAATGTAAATACAATATATTAACTTACATGAACAAGTTCCGATCTCTTATCTATAAACTTCCCCCGATCTTTTTTACTTGTATGGCTATGCTTGAACAATTCATAGTTTCCAGGAAACTTTCCCCCATTTGCTGCAGCCTATTTAAATCAATATGAAACACAAACATATGATGAAAAAAATAGTCAATTTATTTAACAAAATAAGATGTAGATTTCATACCAAATCCTTCGCACGCTCTTTCATCGGTTTCTACATTTCGGCTTCGAACAAGGACACCTAATTCTGGTTCCATCCATACTTGCTGGATGAGAAACTGCGTAGTCTAAAAACTCTTGTAGTTTTTCTTGAAATACTCTATTCAAACGTCCCCCAGTATAAGTTTCATACATCCATCCCTGGTACATACTAGTTGTCTTGACCAAATCGTCAAAAATGTACTAAAAGATTAAAAAATCAATAATCAAGCCCAATAAAAAGTGACAAAATATTAACACCTAAAATAATGAATATAATTTTTGAAAAAATAATTAAAATAAATAAATTATTTAATTCATTATATGAGTTCAAATTAATTTAGTCACTAAAATTTATTCTTTTTTTTTGTATTTGTTATTGCTGTTATATATCAACTTCTAATAGTAAATTTGTCTTAATTTCTTGTAAAAATTATATGTTAATTGTATAATATATCTCGTGGTAATAAAATATTAAAAAATGGGTTTGTTCAAAGAGGCTGTGATTGATTCATAGGGAGATAATGTGAATTAACTAAAAAACAAATAGACCTACTTATTATAAATTAAAATAGTGGAAAAGTACCAGAAGCAACTAATTTTAAGTTCAAAGAAGAAGATCAATATTCTAATTCACATTGATTCATTTATAATTAGTGGAGACTTTGGTTTGTTAAATAATATAAGGTATGTCCAATCAATTTATATATTTGCATTTGCAAGTATTAAGCTGTAGCTTTCATTTATATTAGTTCTCTTGTGTTATTATTTACTTTTTCGTTTAGATTTTTCTGCCTAACAAACTTTTCAATTTCCTTTAATTAAACATATGAATGGAATTTAATTAGTTTCATTCTATTATATTATGAGGTGTTCTTCCATGTACCTAGCTTCCATTTTAAATTAATCACATATTTATTTTGGTAGATGGGTGGAAGGCAGAACTAAAAAGAAATGAAGAATAGGAAAATAAGATAGTATGTGATACTCATGGATTGCAAAAAAAGAAAAGATAATAAAAAAAATTTGAATGCTATTCTATTTTTCATTATTTTTTGTAAGATAGTTTGTGCTTTTCCATAAGTAAGATTTGAATGCAAGTCTATTTTTCATTATTTTTTGTAATAAATTTATTTTTGATTAGAACTCACATTAATAAAGTTTATGGAATTGGAAGTTATATTATTATTAAACCAATGAAGTTATATAATTTACCAATGACATTATTAAGTAAATAAAATGAAACAATCATTATACAATGAAAAATGTACCTATATTGTCAGCCACTTGGCAAGATGAGCAGCTGATGGATTTGATTATTTTGTAGAATAGAGTGCAAAGAAACGACTGAAACTGAAATCTGATCACAGCAAAATGCATGGAGCATGAGACACTAAATGGCAAGAAAATTGATGCTTGACTCTATTTGATATCAATTAATTGGTTATACCCAAGTGCATAGTAAATTATCCTTATATAATTAGCCATGACTTCGTGTGCCATAAGCCTAAAGATGTCAAATAACTTATTACTTTATACATGCTCTAGATCAAAGAAAAACATAATGTTTAGTAAACCTAATTAATCCCGCTATTTAATACTCTTTAATAGTAATATTTAAATGAAAAGCATGCTCTCAAATAGAATTTGTCTCACAACTCTCATATTTCCTTCTGCAATTCAGATCTTTAATTTGGGGAGGCATTTTCTTAGCTCTATTTGTTATTTAAAGTAGGATACTTGAAGTAAATAATGTAGATGCGATCAATGCTTCGTAAAATTTACATATCCTAGCCCTTAAAAATTCAATCTTTATGTTTAGCCTTGAATTATATCAAACAACCCCTGCCTCATTAAATTAGATTAGCCTTTTTCAAAAACGGTTAATGCTTCTAAAGAAAAAGCAGGCATAACTGTAAGGGAGAAAATGCTACATATAAACAGGCATGTCAAACATTTTATCTAACAGATAACAAATCAAATATCTTGTTAAAATAAGTACAAACATTGCAACTTTTTGATGTCTAAATATGAGACTGGAAGCATATATGAGAAAAGCACCCAAGTTCTCGGCATACCCAAATTTGAGATTGTCCAAAAACTGTTGTATATGCAGAAATATATGAAAGTTTTCGGCAGTTGGTAATAGGGAAACAAGTGACAGAAACATATTCAATAGTGAAATGTTAATTAGCAAAAGGAAGACCAAGCATTTACACAAGTCAGAAGAAAAAATTGAAAAGTATAGTTAATGGAAGGAAAAACTCTATAATCTCCTTAATACAGAAATTCACAACAGGAAAGAGGCTTAATTTATACTTTAAAAAGTAATGATTTTGAGTTGTAATCTTAAATTCAGCAGGTTTATGTCCTACTATTCACTTGGAAAGTATGCCAAGCCGAAGGAAGTTGAAGAAATGATTACTAGAGAGACAAAGAGAGGAAGAGAGCATTTAGAAACAATAAATAGAAAAATTTAGTAGAATATATAAAGTAAAAAAGAAAAAGAAACCCAAGTTTTGACTGTAGCATAAGAAAATGAAGTGACTGTAGCATACTTTTTTTCTACATTCAATTCATATTAGTTGAAGTCAAAAGAATAATTGAGAAAAAGAAAATTATATTATATAAAGACAAGTCAAAAGAATTTGCCTTCTGGAGGATGTTCAAATCCAGAATCTACAATGGCTCGAAGAAGCTCTGGCTTCAACAGGAAGTCTCTAAATCCTGAACTGTGAATTCCAACAGCCCCTGGCATTGTTCAAAAAATAAACCAATATCAACACAAGAAACATTTTAATTGCAAAATGAAAACAAGAGGAATTTCCCCAGTGCAGAGGAAAAACCAGAAACTGAATATGCTACAAGAGTTTTATCAAGAATTACAAAAGCCAGAAACAAAGATCTAAGAAAACATTAAGGCTATACATAATCAAAACAAATTAAAAACGAGAAACCCAGATCAAATTTCTAATACAAAGTGAAAAATGATTTACAAAGAGGTTAATTCATACCAATTACATCACCAACTTGGAAAGTTTTAGTAGTTGCCCACTGTTTTAGTCAATATTACCAATGGTGGTCCAACCAGCAGAATCGCCAACCTTGTAAACAACAGTATCGAACACCTGAGACATTAATGACATTATTAATAGCGTTAGCAGAACCAGAGCTCTCTTCACCAATTCCATGGCTACCAAACACTGAATGGAGGAGTTAATTTGGGGTTTGAGAACTGGAGGAGTAATAGCCAAGGTTGATTCGAAATGGAGATTTGTACTGCTAATAAAGAGTCAGATTCGAAATGGAGATGGTGTGTGGAGGACATACCAGCAGGCTGAGATGAAGATGGAGGTGCCGATGACGGCGGTGACCTCTCTGTGAAGGCGAGAGGAGGCTGAGATGAAGATGGCGAGCTGCGATGGTGGGCGGAGATGAAGATGATGGCTCACTGCAGAGAGAAGAAGTGAGGGAGCGGCGCAAATGGGAGAGTGAGGATTCTGAGATTAGGTTAGGCAGTAAAAGCTTTCATACATTAACCCTTCGAAAATATATCAAAAATTCAATTTTCTTTGTAAACTTTAAAAATATCATTTTTTCAAATATTTATTTAATTTATTAAAAAATATATTTTATTTTTAAATAGACATAGATTATATATTTAGTATATCAAGTGCATTTCCAAAAACAATATTGTTTTAAAAAAAATATAAATTGTGTTATACAATATAGTTTCTTAAAAAAATCAGAATTATCTATATTTATATTTATTTTATTTTGAAGTTAAATTAAAATATATTTTAATTATTTATATGATGATAAATATTAGACCGTAAATTAGTATAATAAAATATAATTTTATACTATTAATATGTTATACTATTAATTTTACTATTTTAATTTACAAAACACAATTCATTATATTATTAGTACTATTAATACTGTTTATTGCTTAATAACTAATAAGTATTTATTATAACCACTAATTACGTAGATCACTTAATAAAAATATCATTTTAATTTAATAAAATAATTCGTAAATTTGAATTACGAATATGATTCTATCATACTCCACTTTAAGATATGAATTGCACAAAAAAAAATTAAATACTAATTTAAAATTTTATATTAGTGATAATAACAAGTAAATTTAATTTGTCATTATAAATTATTAAATTAATATCAATGTAATATATAAAATATTTAAATGAAGCTATACAAATAAATCGAATTGTTGAAATCAAAATATGCTTTAAAATAATTAAACATATATACTCAAATATATCATTCATGCTATACGATAAATGCAGAGAAATGAGATAAAATAAAATGCCTATAACGAAATTATATAAAAAACAAAAATTAGTATTTTTTTTATATAAAATAAGTCTTCTAACTTATTTCAAATAATTATAATTTCTTTTTTGGGTTCCCACTAAAAATTTCCTTTTAGATTTACGACCAAAATTTTTTACGGCTATTTTCTGTCGCAAATTTGCTACAGATTTGCCATCGATTTGCGACGGATACATATATATAGTCAAATTTTATTTTCGTCGCAAATCCGTAGCAAATGGGTAGCAAATTTGCAACGAATCTGCGACCAATCTGCGATGGTACAAATTTTCAACGAAAATTCTCGGAGGGAATAATCCCGCCAACTTTAGCGACGAAATTTGTGACGAACAAAATTCCGTCGCAGATTTATTACGGATTTGCAACCGATTTGCGACGGATTTTGCAACGGATTTGCGACCAATTGCTCAAAATTCCTCTGACTTGTCCTTCCGTCGCAAATCTGTCGCAAATACGTAGCAAATTTGCGACGAAAACATGTCCGTCGCAGATTTCCGTCGCAAATGGTGTTGATATTTTTATAGTGAAATTTGCGACGGTAATAGACGGTAGCAGATCTGCGTTGCAAATTGCTTCTTTACTGTTTTCTCTTTCGCGCCAAGTTTCCGCGCCAACTTTTGCGACGGAAATCTGCGACGGAATGATTTTCGTCGCAGATCTGCGACGGATTTGCAACGGATTTGCGACCAATTGCTCAAAATTCCTCTGACTTGTCGCAAATCCGTCGCAGATCCGTAGCAAATTTGCGACGGAAACGTGTCCGTCGCAGATTTTCGTCACAAATGGTGTTGATATTTTTATAGTGAAATTTGCGACGGTAATAGATGGTAGCAGATCTCCGTTGCAAATTGCTTCTTTAGTGTTTTCTCTCTCGCGCCAAGTTTCCGCGCCAACTTTTGCGACGGAAATCTGCGACGGAATGATTTTCGTCGCATATCTGCTACGGATATGCAACGGATATGCGACTAATTGCTCAAAATTCCTCTGACTTGTCCTTCCGTCGCAAATCCGTCGCAGATCCGTAGCAAATTTGCGACGGAAACGTGTCCGTCGCAGATTTCCGTCGCAAATTTCGAATATTTTTGTAGTGATAGCAGCCATAATTTAGACTTTTATTTGCTTTATTCAATTCTATATTTGATTATGCTTTGATTTATTTTATATGCTTTAATTTATTTAAGTTCAATGCTTGGTTTATTTTATTTATCATGGATGGATGTTTACTTTCTATTGGTATTTAATGCCTTTGATGGATGATTTATTGTTTACTTTTATCAATTTATTTAGATTGCCAAATGTTGTAAGAGGTATGTTTCCACTTGGTGGGTACCTCATTAGTTAAATATCATGTAATTTAATTTGCTTTTCTATTTTAGAACCTATGTAAAGGACATGTTTCTACCTTTCGGTGGGTGTCCTATTTAGGCATGTGATGTAAGGACATGTGTGAGTGGGAATTTTCGCCCCCACTCCCGGTGGAATGGTTCTTGCAACTTCGGCACTGTTTAGGCTCGGGGCCTTAGAGAACACGGACCTAAGTCTAGAGAAAATGGAGTCGCCACCCGGACGGGGTAGGAAAAAAGAAAGGGGTGGATGACTCGATTCCTAAGGAATCCCCAACCCCCTAATGGGTTCGAAAAGTTGGGTACATGTGGGGAAGGTGAGAAATGGCGCAGCACCCCCACAACGCCCGGTTCATTGGAACTGGCCTCCTTTACAGGTCTTAATATTATAAAATTCTTAAATATAATAACATTATCCATATTACACACAATAAAAAGAAAGCATCATTGTATTAAAATCAAAGCAATGTCCAAACAAAACAAAACAAATAAATGGACACCCATCCAAGGATGGAAACATGTCCTTACATCACATGCCTAGATAGGACACCCACCAAAAGGTAGAAACATGCCCTTTACATAAGTTCTAAAATAGAAAAGCAAATTAAATTACATGATGTTTAACTAGTGAGGTACCCACCAAGTGGAAACATACCTCTTACAACTTTTGGAAATCTAAATTGATTGATAAAAGTAAATAATCATTCATCATAAATAAATAATTCATCAAAAGTATTTAAATATCAATAAAATAAACATCCATCCATGATAAATTAAATAAATCAAGTATTGAAATTAAATAAATTAAAGCATAAGAGATAAATCAAGGTATAAGTAAATATGGAATTGAATAAAACAAATAAAAGTTCAATTATGGCTACTGTGACTTTTTATGGAATTAAAATAAATTAGGGTTTTATGTTTTGAAAGATTGGTAAGACTCTTTGATTAACCAAATTAAGGTCTGAATGATGAAATCATGAAACTAGAGTTTTAAATACCTTAAAATACTTTAATTTGTGATTTTTGGTTTATTGAACTTTAAGCTACTGTGTAATTTTTGAGTTTTTATTTTTTTATATTTTTAATGTTTTAAAAGGATTAGGGTTCATAAAAATTATTTTTTAAGGTTTTAAAAGGATTAGGGTTCATTATTTTATGTTTAAAAGTTGAATTTTGGATTTTAGGGTTTTGAAATTTGGGTTACGGGTAATGAGTAATTTTTAGGGTTTTAGAAATCAATTTGATATTTTATGAAGTTTTGTGAATTTAAACAAATGAATTGAAGTTTTTATAAGTAGAAAAGATGTTTTTTAAGGCTTTTTGAATGAAATAGAACCTACTTTAAAATCTTAAAAGAAACATAATTTGATTTTGGTTTTGTTGAAAAATATGTTCAATTAGTGTTTTAAGGTTTTTAAGAAGAAAAAAATAACAATTTTAAGTCTTTTTAGAAAATAAGGTCACATTTTAGTGTTTTAACTTTGGAAAACTAAATTAAAGTTCTAAGATTTTAACTTTTAAAAAACACAAAAAAAATCCTAGTTTAGCTACTGTGTAAAAAAATTAGAATTTAGAACAAGAAATATCAAACTTTATTTTTTTAAAGAAGAACTTGACTTGGAACTTGAATTTCTTCTTGAACCAGAATTTCACTCTCCTTCTGGAGAAAACTCTAAATTACATTTATTTTCAATGTGAATCTAATCTAATTCTTGTAAATCTTTCATATCTTCAAACCTTAGAGGAAGTGTGTTTAAATAGAGTGTTTGAAAGCATCATTAGTGGGGAAAAACTAAAAAAGCTTAGGCCACATCTTGTTTAGTTCACCACCTACCCAATTTTCTACTCAAGGTCATGAATTTCGGCCCTATGGTCTTGGCTTTTGAGTGCCACGTTCGTGGCTTGAGTTGGATTGGACGGTTTGAGCACTTTACAGCTGTAAATGGTCGGCAAGGTAGGCTACGGTCGTGGTCTTTCAATGCCATGGTCATGGCATGTGAGTGGAGTGTAATATCCCAAAAATTTTAAATATATATATTAATTTTTGAAAATGAAATAAATGATTTAAAAGTAAATGTATATATATAATTAAGTGAAAAAGGAAAAAAATGTGTATATGATATTTATATGTAGATATACATAATATATACAAGTCAATATTTTTAATGTGGGTCAAATGTTTTTCTAATTATTAAAATATTAATTAAGCGGTTAGTGGAAGATGATATTTTTATGTATTAATTAAGTAATATGTTTTTACTTGGTGGAGAGCGAAAGTTAGATAATTGTGTGGTTATTAAGGAGATTAGTTGGATAAAGAGGAGTTGGTGATTATCTTCATCTTCTTCTTTCTCCATTGAACCCAGCTACCTCCATCAAAGGAAAAGAGAAATTTGCTTCTTGCTAACTCAAGTAATTGAAGGATTTCAAGTGTTCAAGTTGGAGTTTTTGAGGATTTTCTCCATTTTTGGTAAGTTTCCAACTTGTTTTCTTGTTTTTCTACGGAAGTTTGTATATATGTTAATTGGATTTGTGTAGTTTGTGTTAATGGTTGATATTGGTATGTTTGAAGTTCTTTTGGCTAGTTAACTTTGAGATTAGGGTTGGTTAGAGGATAAGGTTAAGTTTGGTAAAGAGAATAAGAGTTTTGGGTTGTGTAACTTTTGAGTTGTGAAGTCATGGTTGTGATTGTGTATTTTTTCTTTTAATGGAATTTTTTTGATGTTTATGCAAGTGTTTTGTAGTATAATGATGGATTTGGTTGTGCTTGAATAGAGTTGAAAAGGGTAATGAAAGATAATTTTGGATGTAACAATTATGTGTTGATATTAGGATTTTTTGGCCTGACACTCCCAGTGACATGGCCATGTCTTTGGGCATGTCGATGGTTCAATTTTCAGTGTTGGTGACACGTGCAGTGACATGCCTATGTCACTGAGCATGTCACAACTTCTATAATGTTATAGTATTGACACGTGGAGTGACACACCTATGTCACTGAGCTGTTATAGCTTCGGTGTTGTAGGAGTTTTGTCATGGGTAGGGACATGCCCATGTCTTTGGACTTGTCTAATATGCTATAATACAGAGCTTTGGACACGATCATTAACACGCCCATGTCACTGAGCATGTCAAAGCTTCTATGTTGTGGGTTTAGGGCACGGTCATTGACACACCCGTGTTGTTGAGCATGTCATGTGTAGAGTTTGCCCTAGATAGTTCTTTTCCTTATTTTCCTTTATATATCTTATCCTTATGTTGAGAGGTTTTGTTTGTACCTCTAAGTGTATCACTAAGTGATTATTTATAATCACATTTGGTTTAGGCTTTGAAAAGATTTGAGTTACCCCAGTTCAAGTATTGAGGGATATCTTAGAAGAGGGAGTTGAAAGTGGTGTTTATTGCTTTTAGAGGTAAGTACAATCTTTGAATAATTGCTTATATTTACATGATATTAGGACTTAACACATTTGGTTGGAAAATGTGTTAAGTTACTTACTACATTGTTGGTGCATGAGTAACATGCTTTGATTTGTATAATGTCACAAATGCGTTATATGTAATGTGAACTTTGTGCAAAATATGATAATGACCCAAAATGTATGGGTAATGCAATTTGTTGTGTGTACATTAAAGATGGTATGTAAAGCCATTGGTGATGGCTATATTGATATAAACGAGATAATTGAGGCATTGTGCTTAGCTTGATCTTGAGATAATGAGAAAGATATTGATAATGGAATTGTAAAAGAATTGTGTGCCTAGTATGTTATTCAATTTTCAGAGTTTTGTGTTTGGCGGCATGCCTAAAATGCAATAATCCCTTGAAGCTGATTGGGCTTGGTCCTTGAAGCCTAGTTGGGATGTTGCATGATGTAGCAGTCCCTTGAAGCTGGGTTGGGCCTAGTCCTTAAAGCCTATTTGGGATGTTACATATGAGGTAATCCTCATTATAATTATGATTTTCCTTCAGGGCTAGACACATGTTGTCATCTTGGACCAAAGTAGTAACTCTGAAATTTGAATAGCATATTAGATCCTTTTAGGCCCATGCTTGTGTTTGCTTTTATGTTAATTATGAATTGTGGAGCAATTGAGCAATACATTAAGATATAATGATATAATGTTATGAGATATAATATCCTTATGTGTTGTGCATTGGCATTGCATTTAAACTATATTGTTATCAAAGTTTTTATCACTAGGTTTTTGGCTTAGTACGATTGTGATTCATCGTGCAGGTGACAAGATAGATCTAGCTGAGCCGGGGAGTTCATCTAGATCGAGTCAAGGCTATGCTTGAGATCTTGAGTGCAGAGCTGATTGTTAGACATCAAGATCAGAGACAAACTGCTAGCATGTATATATTTTATATTTTTGTACATATTGATTTCATGTATATTATGTTATATTTTGATGTATATATATGTATATTTTGCAAACTATCAAAAATATTTTGGATAAACCATTGGTAACGAAGTTATACATGTGTTATAGCAAGTAATATTTCATCTATTATTTATTTGATATCAGCTAAATAATTTAAGTTTATACAGATTTTATAGTTGAAGATTTGTTTTGTTAAAATAGGTTGTGACATTCTTGTATCTTATATTCATATATTACATATGTTGGGTATATGTAGTGTACGTATATTGGGTATAAGGGTGTTACATTTATTTTAGTATCAGTGCCTAGGTTTGAGGTTCTCAACCTAGGTGGGTTTTAAGGGAAAGAAAATTGAGATTTTTAAATATGGTTTTTAATTATGATACATGCATTGGCACTGGCAGTTTCTAATCTCTGATGTGGCAAATTCTACTGTGTTTGCAGATATAGGTAGTTATGGCATCTCAGACACGTTAGTCTGCAGAGGGTAGAGCAGAGAGTGTAGCTCCTATTGAGGGTAGAGATGGAGCTAGAGTTGAGATAACTGGAGGGGCACCTACTCCCATGTCAGAGAGACCAGCTGTTGATGAGATTCCACCGGGCTAGGTATGGCATATGGTGGTATTGTTGAGGCAGGCTCTAGTTTAGCAGCCGCCGCCACAGTTATGGACGAGGAAATATGATAAGCTCAGGAAGTTTGGAGCTGAGGACTTTATTGGTACTACAGACCCTGCTGTAGCAGAGCAATGGCTAGATAGAGTCCAGAGAGTGTTCATCCAGCTGTAGGCTACTCCAAAAGAAAAGTTTGATTATGCTAGATCTCTTTTGCAGAGGGATGCATATGATTGGTAGAAGACGATTCCACATGCTCTAAATGATCCACCAATATTGACCTACGACGATTTTCTACGGGAGTTCGAGTAGAAGTATACTCTGAGGGAGTATAAGGATGCAAAGAAGATAGAGTTCTTAAGCTTGAGGTAGGATACCAGGACCGTGTCGGAGTATGAGATAGAGCTTACTTGGCTAAGTCAGTGTGCTGGTGGGATCATTTTTTATGAGATTGATCGGTGTCGAAGATTTAAGCAGGGGTTAAGACCCTCTATCATGTGCATTATTGTAGTCTCTCGGTATCAGGATTTTTCCCAGTTGGTTAAAGCTGCCAGGAGTGTTGAGAGAGCACAGGGTCTTGCAACAACTGTTAGAGATGAGGAGACCAGAGCTAGGAGACCCCAGTTTGATGTAGGGTCTTCATCTGTGAAGAGAGGCCGAGGAGGATATTTTTTGAGGTTTAGTAGGAGCCAGAGACAGTCTAGTAGGTCAGTACAATAGCAAAGATAGAGATCAAGACCTATAATTTTTGTGGCTAGTGCTCTGACTCCAGTAGTTTAGAGGCCAGTTCTATATACATGTGTCCACTGTGGTAAGGCACACGGGGGAGCTTGCTGGAAGATATGTGGACCAGCAGTGTTGTAGACCCTTAATTTTTAACCCACTCCGGTCCAATATATTTTAATTGGTCCAAAATAATTTTTGTTTTCTTAATTAAATAATGTTTGCTTTATTATCTAATTTTTATTAATAAAAATAAAAATAAAAATGTAAAAATTAAAAAATAAAAATAAAAGTCGGCGATGAAAAAATTGTCTCCGAAAACCACCAGCGTGGGTTTGGCCGTGGGCCATTTCGCCCGTAGGAATTTCCTGCAGTCAAAATGGCCCGTAGGCTATTCCCCACCCCCCCGCCGCAGCCAACTGTGGCAAATTATTTCGCCAGCGCAATTTTTTGGCAGCAGATTTTTTTCCCCAGCGAAATTTTTCGATGCAAATTTTTTGAAACCTAATACAATTAGGTTTCGGTTTCCTTTTAATATTCTATATTGTATGCCATGAGTAATTAGGATTAGGAATGGAATTCTTCTATAAATAAGGGAGGCAGAAGGAGAGAAAAGACAATCAAAAATTGGGACAAAAATTGGGAGAGTTTGGAAACCAAATCTGTGAAGGAAAACTTTAATCAAATTTGACTTTTTGAGAGACAAATAAGCAAAGCATTAACAAATCATCAAAGGCAGCAACTGCCTTTATTTTTGTTCATCCAAGAAGAACGATTTTTAGAGGAACCATCAAAAAGAGGTATGTATTAATTGTTATATTTTTTCACAGTAGCTAAGATGAGGAAATTGTGTCTTTCAAAATCATAAATCCCAGAACCTTAATTCCTTTTGTTCAAAGTTTAAAAACACTAATTAGTTGTTTTATTTTCCAAAAAGACTTAAAATTGTTATTTTTACTTCTTCAAAATCTTAGAACCCTAATTGAACATGTTTTTCAACAAAACCAAAATTTGATTCTATTTCTTATAACAAACCCTAAAAACACCTTTTTTATTTACATAAACCTTAAATTGTTGGTAAACTTTCATAAAATTATCAATTGCCTTTTCCAAACACTAAACCCAAATATAATTCCAAAACTCAAAATAGTAAACACTAACCCTTTAAAACCTTAAACCCTAATTTTTTCTAAACCTTAATCCTTTAAAACTTTAAAAATCATAAAAACATAAAGGTTATACTTTTTACACAGTAAGCTTAAATACCTCAACTCATTAACCGTAAATCACAAAATCAAAAGTATTTTAAAGAGTCCAAATTCTAGTTTCATGATTTTACATAACAAACCCTAGTTTGGTAAATCAAAGAATTTTATCAACCTTTTAAAACATAAAATCCTCAATCTATTTGATTTCTCTTAAAGTCACAGTAGCCTAATTCTATAAAATCCAAAACCCTAAACACATGAAAAAAGGACCGAAAATGGAAACAGTAGCTATAATTTAGATTTTTATTTGCCTTATTCAATTTTATATTTGATTATGCTTTGATTTATTTTATATGCTTTAATTTATTTAAGTTCAATGCTTGGTTCATTTAATTTATCATGGATGGATGTTTACTTTCTATTGATATTTAATATCTTTGATGAATGATTTATTTATGATGAATGATTATTTACTTTTATCAATTTATTTAGATTTCCAAATGTTGTAAGAGGTATGTTTCCACTTGTTGGATACCTCATTAGTTAAATATCATGTAATTTAATTTGCTTTTCTATTTTAGAACCTATATAAAGGACATGTTTCTAACTTTCGGTGGGTGTCCTATTTAGGCATGCGATGTAAGGACATGTTTCCATCTTCGGATGGGTGTCCATTTATTTGTTTTGCTTGGACCTTGCTCTAATTTTAATATATTGATGCTTTCTTTTAATTATTGTGTGTAATATGGATACTGTTGTTATATTTAAGAATTTTATAATATTAAGACCTGTAAAGGAGGCCGTTTCCAATGAACCAGGTACGGTGGGGGTGCTGGGCCATTTCTCACATTCCCCACACGTACCCAACTTTCCAAACCCATTAGTGGGTTGGGGATTCCTTAGGAATCGAGTCATCCACCCCTTTCTTTTTTCCCGGCACGACCGAGTGGCGACTCCATTTTCTCTAGACTTAGGTCCGTGTTCTCTAAGGCCCTGAGCCTAAACAGTACCAAAGTCGCAAGAACCATTCCACTGGGAGTGGGGGCAAAAATCACCGCTCACAGTGGCGACTCCACTGGGGACAAGAGAAGTTGATTCCATTGGTCTTTATATAATTCTATTCTTTCTTATAATGATATTATCCATTGCATCATCTTAGATTGCATCGTGTGCGTGAGTTAGGACGCACATGTTACTTGTGTTTTGTTATGAAAGGGATACCATATTTTCACTCAAGGTATGGAGATCGAGCATGGCATAACCACTCATAGCCTCATACCATTTGTTATATACTTGCTTTGGGAACCTAAGCCTTTTTACCCAAAAACTAAAGCTCATGTAATTGGCCTAGTTACTTTCCTTAGATTTTACCCCCAAATGCATGTTGTTTGACTATGGTTAATTCATCTTGGCTTAAATCATGGCTTATTTGGTTTGTTCTTTTTCTAATATGACCTAAGTGTATTATAAGCTCTAAATAAATTTTTCTTTAGAAAATCCAAAAGACCAAAGCTATTTCTAAAATTTTTCAAGATTGTCTTTGGACATAAAACTTTTCTAAAAACATATCTTTGGCTCATGGCAAAATACTAAGCCCGAAATCTATTTATGGGCTTAGAAACAAGATTATTTTCACTCAATCTTTTCTTACAAAGAGCTTGCAAAATATTTAGGTCAGTTATGAAATACGAAAAATCAATTGTCGGCCTAGTTTATGCTAAGAAATAATTAATCATGGGCTTATTTTTGGCATGAATCATTAGTTACTTTTTCAAGTGAGAAATCTATCCATAATAAACCTCTCAATTTAGTTTTAATCCAATATAGCATAAAAACTACTTTAGTTGGTTGAATGGATTAAAACCTAATTAATGGGAATTATCATGGAGGGATTTCCCTTTTTTAAAATATAACTATTGGTTGAAACGTCTGAGGGAATTATTCAAAAACAAGATACCCCATGTTGGTATTTTGTTAACCATATACCTAGGAAAAGAGACTCGCCATTCGTGTGTGGATGTTATAAGGTTAGAAGAAACATCCTAATTATCTTTCTTCATTGATTGTTTGTGCATACATGCATACATGCATACATTTGCATCTCATTGATCCTCTCTGGCTCACAACCCTGGATTACGATAGTTCAAAAGCTTACAACAATCCGACCTACACCGGAGACAAAGTATCTAGCAACAAGTAAATCACTTGCTCACCAAAAACAATGGAGCCCGAACAAATTCAAAAGAATGGTGGATGAGGCCCTCAACACCAAGATGGAAGAAATAAAAGAGGCCCTAGCTGAGACCATGAAGAACCAATTGACTGCAATCTTAGAGAATCATGCCGAGGCATCTGCTAGCACTAATAAGCCAAAGGACAAAGGGAAGACTAAAGTTGGTGAAGTGGTTTTTGATGATGAAAAGGTGATCATTTATGATGATGATTATTGGGCTCAATACTACCAAGATGTTTAAGAGAAGAAGAAAGAACCGAAGGTTGTTGAGAAGGCAACTATTGAAAAGACCGAGACATCCGATGTTGAAAAGATGATTGCTGATTTAGAAAAGAAATTTGAGAAGAAGCTGAAAATCGAAGAGATGTCCGAGGTCGATAAAATATTTGAACAAGATGAAGAAGTCCTGTACAAGTTCAAGATGCCATCCTTTGCAAAGTACAATGGCAACAAAAATCCTCATCTCCATGTGAAGCAGTATATCACTGCCATGCAGTCTGCCCGAGCTACTAAGGCTCAAATCCTATGGTACTTTATGCTCTCATTGGACCCTGTTGTCCAAAATTGGTTCAATATCTTAGATGATGGAACACAAAAGAATTGGGATCTGCTGTACAAGGCCTTCATCCAGCACTATGGGTATAATATCGAGTTGGAAGATAACTTAATGGAAGTTGAGTCCATTAGGCAAAGGCCAAATGAGAATTTTGTGGACTATGTGAAAAGGTGGAGAAATAAGGCTGCTTTACTCAAGAAGAGGCCTGATGAATCTGATCAAATAAGGATGATTGTGAGAGGGTTGTTGCCTAATCTTCGTGAGAGGATGTCTCATACACTCATCCGTGATTTCAAAGACCTTCTCCAAGTGGGTTTTCAAATTGAAGATTGGGAAAGGGAGAAGAGCCGCTTTGCAACAAAAAGGAACGAGAAAGGGAGCTATCGATTTGGTAGCCAAAGCATGCAAAAGGCCGTCGGTGTTAATGCTACTAACCAAGGAAGGAGGAGACAATTTTCGGAATTAGGGAAACTAATGTCTTGGATTCTCAATAAACTTCAAAGAAAGGGATTGCTACAACCCTTAAATCCTCGTCCTTTGCCTAACCCTCTCCCACTTAATTTTGACACTAAAGCATTTTGTCAATTTAACCAAATGCAAGGGCATGACACGGATAAATGTGTGAGGTTGCGACATGAGATCCAAAATCTAATTGATAATGGGAAGCTACCCGAGCCCAATAAGCCAAACACCAAAGACAACCCATTACCAAAGGTCAATAGGGACCACCACCAGCAACCTTCATGATTGGAGGAGATTTGCATGAGGATTTTGTCATGTCTTCTTTTAAAGATGTGGATGGAGAAGCAACCAAAGAAGAAGAGGTATTTGATGAAATTAAACAAGCTATGATGGGTGGAGAAGTAACAATTTGTGTTGTCAATGGGTTTTGGGATTTAAGTGATAGTGATGATGATATTGTATCCAAGAAGGAGGAGTGGACTTGGTTCGAGCCCGAAGAAGATGAGGTGATCAACACTAGATCTGGTAAGCCTTATGCAAGACCATCACCTAAGGAGGTAAAAACTAATAAGGGTAAGGAAGTTAAAGTAGAAGATGATGTTGTGCTCAAGCAATTGAAAAGAACCCAAGCAAGTGTTAGCATTTGGGACTTATTAGCTACTTCTAAAAAGCACCGAGAAACTATTGCCAAAGCCTTGGCTAGCATACCAATCTCTACCTCCATGACACCGGAGGAGCTAATCAACTTCATAAAAGTTGGAGGGGTAATGAAATGTGAAGAGGTTTAAGAGAAGAGCGAAGTTAATATGGGAGCAGTTTCTTTTTCGGATGCGGACTTACCGGAGGAGGGGAGAGACCACATTCGCCCTCTCTTTATCAAAATAGAAGTCAAGGGGAAGAGGACTCCATGTGTAATAGTTGATGATGGGTCCACTATAAATGCTTGTCCACGTAAGATATTGCCAAAGCTAGCTATGTCAACACGGGATCTAAATCTGACTGAAGTAACAATTCGTGCTTATGACAATACTAAGAGGCATGCCGAAGGGACTTTCAAAGCGACTGTCAAGGTTGGTCCAATTGAATCTATTATTGAGTTTGTTGTTTTAGAAATACCTGTAACCTTCACCTTGCTCTTAGGATGACCATGGTTTCATCCTCTTGGTGGAGTTCCTTCCACCCTTCATCAAAAGATCAAGTTTCCCAAAGGAGATGAGACAGTGGTCATTGAAGCTGAAGATAATGAGATTGTTAAACTTTAATGACATGGGCAGGGACACGGTATGAGATTGTTTTTGGTGATTCCCTTTTGGATTAATGAATGCACCAGCAACATTTATGGATTTGATGAATAGGGTATTCAGACCCTATCTAGATCAATTTGCGGTGGTTTTCATTGTTGATATTATGATGTATTCATGTAATGAGGAGGATCATGACAAGCATTTGAGGATTGTATTGCAGACTCTGTGATAGAAGTAGTTGTATGCTAAGCTATCTAAATGTGAGTTTTGGCTTGATCAAGTGACTTTTCTCTGTCATGTGGTTTCAGCACAAGGTATTAGAGTTGATCTGATTAAAGTTGAAGTTATTTTGAATTGGAGTCCACTGAAGAATGGGACAAAAGTTAGAAGTTTTCTGGGTTTGGCAAGCAATTATCGATGGTTTATGAAAGGTTTTTCTATGATAGTTACTCCACTCACCAGATTGCTTCAAAAGGGAGTTAGATTCATGTGGGCAGATCGGCGTCAGGCAAGTTTTGAGCAGCTGAGGGAGATGTTGACTTAGGCTCTTGTCCTTACTCTGCCTATGGAAGGCAAACCTTATATGATTTACAGTGACACTTCACATAGTGGTTTAGGTTGTGTTCTGATGCAGAAGGGTAGAGTCATTGCTTATGCCTCTTGACGGTTGAAGCCGCATGAGCTAAATTACCCAGTGCATGATTTGGAGTTAGCAGCTATAGTTTTTGCTTTGAAGATTTGGCTACATTACTTGTATGGGGAGAAGTGTTTCATTTATACGGATAACAAGAGTTTGAAATACCTGGGTGTTCAGAGAGAGTTGAATCTTCCGTAGAGACAGTGGTTAGAGTTGATTAAAGACTACGATTTTTTAATTGATTATCATCTTGGCAAGGCAAATGTGGTTGCTGATGCCTTGAGTTAAAAGTCTTTGTCAGGTTTGACTACTTATTCGCTCTTGTTGGTTGTTGAGTTGAGAGTGTTGCATGCCAGATTTAAGTCTTGTGATGTTGATACATTAATGGCTCAGCTGCAATTGAGGCCGATGTTATTGGATCAGAATAGGGAGACTCAGTTGGCAGATGAGAGGATTCATAAAACTGTATTGGATTTCCAAATGGGGGAGAGTCAAGATTTTCATGTGAGAAGTGATGGCAGTTTGTGGTACAGAGATAGGTTGTGTATTCCTGATGATGTAGGGCTAAAAAGAGTAATTTTGGAGGAAGCAAATCAGTCAGCTTATGCTATGCACCCTGGGAGTACCAAGATGTATCAGGATTTGAAACAATATTATTGGTGGTCATGTATGAAGAGGGACATAGAAAAGTTTGTATCTAGATGTCTCACTTGTCAGAGAGTGAAGGCTGAGCACCAAGTTCCTTTGAAATTACTTCAGCCATTATCAGTGCCAGAGTCGAAATGGAAGTGAACGATGATGGATTTTGTGATTGGATTGCCTTTGACCAAAAAATGCATGATGCAATATGGATGAATATTGATTGGATGTCAAAGAAAATTCATTTTCTTCCAGTTTGGATGAATTATTCTCTTAAGAGATTAGCTGAGATGTATAGCAGTGAGATAGTGAGGTTACATGAAGTCCTAATTTCTTTGGTATCTGATTGAGATCCCCAATTTACATTGAGATTGTGGAGAACTTTGCATGATGCTTTAGGCTATCGGTTACATTTTATCACTGCTTTCCATCCTCAGACAGATGGGTAGTCAGAGAGAGTGATACAAATTTTAGAGGACATATTGAGAAGTTGTATCATCGATTTCTCTGGGAGTTGGAATAAATTTTTACAACTAATTGAGTTTGCTTATAATAACAGTCATCAGTCCAGTATTAGAATGGCACCTTATGAGGCATTGTATGGTAGGAGATGCAGGACACCTCTATGTTGGGATGAGGTTAGAGAAGGTAAGTGGATTGGTCCTAATTTGATTAGGGAAACAAAATATAAAGTAAAGGTGATTAGGAATTATCTGAAAGTAGCCTCAGATAGACAAAAATCATATTCAGATTTAAAAAGAAGAGACATAGAGTTTAGTGCAGGAGATAAAGTATTTTTGAAAGTGTCTCCTTGGAAGAAAATTTTGAGATTTGGCCGCAAAGGGAAGTTGAGTCCTCATTTCATAGGACTTTATGAGATACTGGAGAGAGTTGGACCAGCGGCCTATAGACTAGCTTTACCACCTAAGTTGGATCAAATTCACAATGTCTTCCAGGTCTCTAAGCTTTGGAGGTACAGGTCAGACCCATCTCACATTTTGTCAGTAGAGTCAATTGAGGTGAGTCCAGATTTGACATATGAGGAAGAACCAATGGCTATTTTGGCACGTAAAGTGAAGGATTTAAGAAATAAGAAAGTGTCACTTGTGAAAGTTCTTTGGAAGAATCAGGCTACTGAAGAGGCAACATGGGAGAGTGAACAGATGATGCAGAATCAGTATCCCCAATTGTTCTAGACTTGAGAGCAGGTAATTTCGAGGATTAAAATTTATTTGTAGAGGGGTAGAATTGTAATATCCCAAAAAATTAAATATATATATATATATATTAATTTTTGAAAATTAAATAAATGATTTAAAAGTATATGTATATATATAATTAAGTGAAAAAGGAAAAAATGTGTATATGATATATATATGTAGATATACATAATATATATAAGTCAATATTTTCAATGTGGGATAAATATTTTTCTAATTATTAAAATATTAATTAAGTGGTTAGTGGAAGATGATATTTTTATGTATTAATTAAGTAATATGTTTTTACTTGGTGGAGA
The DNA here is from genome assembly GCA_947685225.1 of Garcia nutans. Classification (NCBI taxonomy): domain Eukaryota; kingdom Viridiplantae; phylum Streptophyta; class Magnoliopsida; order Malpighiales; family Euphorbiaceae; genus Garcia; species Garcia nutans. The sequence goes on from CANTUV010000013.1 coordinate 38,140,725, forward strand.
GTGAAAGTTGGATAATTGTGTGGTTATTAAAGAGATTAGTTGGATAAAGAGGAGTTGGTGATTATTTTCATCTTCTTCTTTCTCCATTGAAGCTTGCTATCTCCATCAAAGGAAAAGAGAAATTTGCTTCTTGCTAACTCAAGTAATTGAAGGATTTCAAGTGTTCAAGTTGGAGTTTTGAGGATTTTCTCCATATTTGGTAAGTTTCCAACTTGTTTCCTTGATTTTCTATTTAAGTTTGTATATGAGTTAATTGGATTTTTGGTTTAGCTTGTGTTAATGGTTGATACTGGCATGTTTGAAGTTCTTTTAGCTAGTTAACTATGAGATTAGGGTTGGTTAGAGGATAAGGTTAAGTTTGTTGAAGAGAATAAGAGTTTTGGGTTGTGTAACTTCTGAGTTGTGAAGTCATGGTTGTGATTGTGTATTTTTGCTTTTAATGGAGTTGTTTTGATGTTTATACAAGTATTTTACGGTATAATGATGGATTTGGTTGAGTTTGAATAGAGTTGAAAAGGGTAATGAAAGATAATTTTGGATGTGACAATTATGTGTTGGTATCAGGATTTTTTGGCCTGACATGCCCAGTGACACGACCATGTCTTTGTCCATATGGATGGTTCTATTTTTAGTGCTGGTGACATGTGCAGTGACACTCCCATGTCACTGAGTGTGCCACAACTTCTTTAATGTTATAGTATTGACACATGCAGTGATACACCTATGTCACTGAGCGTGTCATAGCTTCTGTGTTGTAGGAGTTTTGGCGTGGGCAGGGACATGCCCATGTCTTTGGACCTGTCTTATATATTGTAATACAGAGCTTCAGACACGACCATTGACACGCCCATGTCACTAAGCGTGTCAAAGCTTCTGTGTTGTAGGTTTAGGGTACGGTCATTGACACGCCTGTGTTGTTAAATGTGTCATGTGCAGAGTTTGCCCTAGATAGTTCTTTTCCTTATTTTCCTTTGTATATCTTATCCTTGTGTTGAGAGGTTTTGTTTATACCTATAAGTGTATCACTAAGTGATTATTTATAATCACATTTGGTTTAGGCTTTGAAGAGATTTTAGTTACCCCAGTTCGAGTGTTGAGGGATATCTTGGAAGAGGAGGTTGAAAGTTGTGTTTGCTGCTTTTATAGGTAAGTACAAACTTTGAATAATTGCTTATATTTGCATGACATTGGGACTTAACACATTTGGTTGGAAAATGTGTTAAGTTACTTACTACATTGTTGGTGCATGAGTAATATGCTATGATTTGTATAATGTCACAAATGCATTATATATAATGTGAACTTTGTGCAAAATATGATAATGACCCAAAACGTGTAGGTAATGCAATTTGTTATGTGTACATTAAAGATGGTATGTAAAGCCATTGGTGATGGTTATATTGATGTAAATGAGATAATTGAGGCATTGTGCTTAGCTTGATCTTGAGATAATGAGAAAGATAATGATAATGGAATTATAAAAGAATTGAGTGCCTTGTATGTTATTCAATTATTAAAGCTTTGTGTTTGGCGGCATGGCTAAAACGTAACAGTCACTTGAAGCTGGGTTGGGCTTGGTCCTTGAAGCCTAGTTGGGATGTTACATGATGTAGTAGTCCCTTGAAGCCTGGTTGGGCCTAGTCCTTGAAGCCTAGTTGGGATGTTACATATGAGGTAATCCTCATTGTGATTATGATTTGCCTTCGAGGCTAGACACATGTTGTCATCTTGGACCAAAGCAGTAACTTTGGAATTTGAATAGCATATTAGATACTTTTGGGCCCTTGCCTGTGTTTTCTTTTATGTGAATTATGAATTGTTGAACAATTGAGCAATATATTATGATATAATGATTTAATGTTATGAGATATAATATCCTTATGTGTTGTGCATTGGCATTGCATTTAAACTATATTGTTATCAAAGTTTGTATCACTAGGCTTTTGGCTTAGCACGAGTGTTATTCATCGCGCAGGTGATAGGATAGATCCAGTTGAGCCAGAGAGTTCGTCTAGACCGAGTCGAAGCTAGGCTTGAGATCTTGAATGCAGAGTTGATTGTTGGACATCAAGATCAGAGACAAACTACCAGCATGTATATATTTTATATTTTTGTACATATTGATTTCATGTATATTATGTTATATTTTGATGTATATATATATGTATATTCTGCAAACTATAAAAAATGTTTTGGATAAACCTTTGGTAATGAATTTATATATGTGTTATAGCAAGTAATATTTCATCTATTATTTATATGATATCAGTTAAATGATTTAAGTTTATACAGATTTTATAATTGAAGATTTGTTTTGTTAAAATGGGTTGTGATATTCTTGTATCTTATATTCGTATATTACATATGTTGGGTGTATGTAGTGTATGTATATTGGATATAAGGGTGTTGCATGGAGGCTGTCAGCTTTGAATTTTCTTCTCTTTCTTGGCTCGGGCAGTAGAGAAATCAATCCCACAGTCGTGTCATTTGAGTGGCATGATCGTGGCTTTTGATTTGCTTCTGAAATATGCAAAATCTCTTCAAAAGAGAGCCAAAATCAATGCCATGGTCATGGCTTTTGAGCCCGTGGTCGTGGCTTTTAATATGCTTCTATCCTTGCAATTTCTGTCATTGAAAATTTTGGACAGCTGCAAATCAAATTCCATGGCCATGGCTTTTTGATAGCCATGGCCTTGGGATTCAAAACGAATCTAGACCTATTGATTTCTCATATTTAATTCCATTTTCAAGTTCAAAATAATGTATCATGATTTATAAGACCATGTAAATTCATTTTCTTCCATTTTTGAGCTTGTTTTGACATCCTTTTTATTCTTCTTCCATTTTCTATGATTTTTAGCCAAAATAAGCTATTTCTTCATACTTATAACTTTATACTTGAAATGATGAATATTCTAGCATTCACAACAAAATTTGATCAAATTCAATTGATAATAATAATAATATAACTAGAATAATCATAAAATTATATGCAAAATATGGTCATATCACACCTTCACTCACAGCTACAAAAACTCTCTTTTTCTCAAGAAGTCGGCTCTCAAAATAAAGCTTTGATCCCTATTTCGCACTTTAGCTCAGATTTTATAGCCCTGAAATTTTTTCCTGACACACCCATTGACATGGGCATGTTTATAGGCATGCCAACGGTGCTATTTTAAACTTTAATGACATGGACAGGGACACGCCCATGTCCTTGGGTGTGTTATTGCTACTGCAATGCTGAGTTAGGGACACGGTTAGGGACACGCCAATGTCAATGGGCATGTCACAGCTTCTGTAAGGCAGGATCAATGGCACGTTCAGGGACACGCCCATGTCTTCAGGCGTGTCAAAGCTTCTGTGAAGTAGTTGAATGACACGCCTATGTCACTGGGCGTGTCAATTGAAGAATTTGCCTAAAATAGCTCCTTTCCTTGTCTTTCATTAGTGATTTCAGCTTAAATAACCCTAAGGTTCCAATGTGTCAAAGGTTCTTGGAATCAACCCTAATAAGCACTTGAACAATCAAATTAAACTCAATTTGGCAATAAATATATTAAGAAATAGGGAAAAAATATCATCAGTTATACACTTATCAAATTCCTCCACACTCGATTTTTTGCTTGTCCTCAAGCAAACCAAATCACTATAATAGACAGAAATGAAGGACCCCTCTATATCTAAAAACTAAATCTCAAACATAATAGCTGAATTAAGAAGTTTCAAAACAAAAATCTAACAGATCTAAAATCTAAAAGTTCAGAGTTAAAAGATTGAGCATAAAATTCCAAGAACTGAAAAGTCATGAACAAAGTAAGAAAGTGTAAATTTTCTCTTAAGTTCTTTGACCCCTTAGTAAAATGCATTGCGTGAAACATTTTTTTAAAGGAGCCCGACTTGTTTGAACTGATACTAACTTTTTGACGCGAAAGTAAACGTTTGTGATGTCGATCCTCGGTTACTTAGTTAGAATCACTATTCAAATGACTACTAGCACTACTCATGATTCCAACTCATTCATTTCAATTTACGAGTTAAAATTAGTGGAACAGGGATAAATTTTCAAAGCTCCTTAAAATTTTTTAATTTATTATATTTATTTTTTATTTTTTTAAGTAAAGTGGTCAGGAACTTAAGATAATAATGATGTCATACTAAGTTCGACTCAAGTATCTAAAGAATTAGGAAAAGCTAAAAAATGTAATTAAGGTTTTAAACTTCAGATGTGCAACTCTCATCAATCAACTACCTAATTCAAACTATCACATTTAGTGTTTAGCAATCAATTAAGAAGATCGAGTCAACCTCAATAAGAAATTGTCGTTCATTAAATCAACCATTAATTTACTAAAAAGAGGAACCATTTCAGTTCATATTATTATAGCAATCTAGTTTACTTGAACCCAAAAATAAAATTGAAGAAACTAAATGAGACCAATGCATCAAATGACAATAATGAAAACAAAAGCTCAATCTATAAAATATACCACTCCCCCACACTTAAGACACACATTGCCCCCAATGTGTGTAAAATAATAAAAAGAACAAAAGGGAGAGAAAACTACCCTGACATGTCCTGAATCAACATATATGAATATGGTTCCAAAAGCGATGCGAAGTCAAATGAGCTACATGACAAAAATTGACATACAAAATTGTGAAGGTTCAAAAATATATATAAAATAATAATAAAAAGAAAGAAAAAAAAATACAAAATTAAACGTATAGTCATCCTGAAGAAAATAAAAATTAAAGAAGAGAAAATAAGAAAAGAAAAAAATGAGCTAGTCATTCATGGGCTCGGCACAGGAATTATCACTAGCACTGGTATCAGCACCACTGGCACTAGGATCATCACTAGCACTGTCATCCAAACCATTAACATGGGGTACTAGAGACTAGTATGGTGGAGGCAGTGGCTGTGAAGGGCTAAATTCTTGAGATCTCTAAAACTCGAGCATAGACTACTCAAGCCATTGCCACTTCAATATCTCATGATCCAGTTGCGCTTGAAAGGATGAGTAGTGCTTCTCCATGGAACATTTGATCCTGTTGAGTCAATAATTTATTATGGTTTAGCTTGATGTTTCCAATTTTTCCTTCTATCCTGCATATCTGGTGTTTGAAATCAGTTGGTTTTTGGACATCATCCCACTCAACATTCACAGAATGACGCCAGTCTCTGAAGGTAGGGGCTGGAGTAAAAGACGGGCGAGCTGAGGAAGAAGGTCCAATAGTGGTGGATGGGTCAGGGGCATCTGTCGGTGGAGGTGGAGGTATGTCAGCAGTGGGGGCAGGAGGAACTGGCTCAGTGTGAGTAGGAAAAACTGGCTCAGAGTCCATAAGTGGTGCCTGTAGCTCCAGCACCTTCTCCGGGTTCAACCATTTCAAATTGTCCATGCCCAAAAGTTTGGGGAGTGTAGACCCTTAATTTTTGACCCAATCCGGTCCGTTATTTTTTTATAGTCCAAAATAATTTTTTTGGTATTTTAATCTTTATTTTAGTTTAAAATGGTGAAGTGAATAAAAATAAAAATAATAATAATAATAAACAAATAAATGAAAATAAAAATCGGCGATGAAAAAATTCATCGCCGAAAACAGTAGACGAAATGGTCCGCAGCCAATTTTACTAGAGCGCCTGACGTTCTCACCTCGCCTCATAGCTCTCGCAGACTGACACAGTTTTTGCCAGCTAAATTTTTTCGACACAATTTTTTTTCGAAACCAAATTAAATTTGGTTTCCTTTTCCTAATTAATGATAATTTTCGTAAACAACTAGGATGAATCATCAAAATTTCTTATAAATAAGACTATAAATGGAAAACTTTGGGAGAATCGAGGGAAGGAAAAACTTAGAAAAGGAGATCGGACTTTAAAACTTTTTGGCAGTGAAAACGATCGAACTTTTTAGAGAGGAATAATCAAGCAATCAATCCGACAAAGGCAGCCATCTTGCCTTTGTTCTTGTTCATCCAAGAATTAATTTTTGGTGGAACCAACAAATGAAGGTAGGAATATATAATCTCTTTTTTCTTTATAGTAGCTTGAACCATTAAATTGTTTCTTTTGATTCTAAAAACCTTAGAACCCTAACTTACTTCTTCTAAAGCTTAAAACCTTAAATCGTCTCCTCTATTTTCAAAAACCCTAAAATTATTTTTCTGTTTCTTCAAAATATTAAAACTCTAATCTACTTTCCAACTTTCCAAAACTTTAAATCATTTTCCCCAAAACCCTAATCTGTTTTCCAATTTTTCAAAACCTTAAAAACATAAATTTACCTTACAGCTTCTAAAAATCACATAAAGCTTTATAAAACTATAAATTGTTTTTCCAAATTCTAAAATCAAATACATTCTCCGAAATACTAAAAACCCTAATTCAACATCAAAACCAAGATAGTAACCCCAAACTAGTTAACCTTAAACCCAAGTTTTCTTAAACCCTAAACTCCCCCAAAAACCATAAACCCTAAAATTCCTAAACCCTAATCATTAAAACTCTAAAACCTTATAAGCCTAAATATTAAAATTCAAACATAGTAAGCCTATAAACAACAATCCAGTAGCTAATAATCATAAACCTAATGTTTTAAAGTATCCAAACCCTAATTTTATGATTTTACTCCTTAAACACTAATTTGGTTAATCAAAGAACTTTATCAATCTCTTAAATTATAAAACTTTAATCCATTTCAATTCCTTTAAAACTTACAGTAGCATGAACCTTAATATATTAAAATCCCAAAATCTTAAATATTAATTAAAGAACTTTAAATGGAAACAGTAAACGTCAATTTGTATCTTTACTTGCTTTATTTGATTATGTAGTTTATTATATGCTTTGATTTATTTGCAATGCTTTATTTAATTTATCGTGGATGGATGTTTATTTTATAATTTGGTGATATCTTTGATGAATGGTTTATTTATGATGAATGGTTATTTACTTTATCGATTTATTTAGATTTTCAAATGTTGTAAGAGGTATGTTTCCACTTTGTGGGTACCTCGTTAATTAAGTTCTATGTAATTTAATTTGCTTTATATTTTAGACTAATGTAAAGGACATGTTTCTACCTCATGGTGGGTGTCCTATTTAGTTTAGACATGGATGATGTAAGGACATGTTTCCATCCTCGGATGGGTGTTCATTTATTTGCTTTGTTTAGACATTACTTTGATTTTAATATATCGATGCTTCATTTCAATTGTTGCATGTAATATGGATAATATTGTTATACTTAAGAATTCTATAATATTAAGACCTGTAAAGGAGGCCGGTTCCAATGAACCGGGCGTTGCGGGGGTGTTGGGCCATTTCTCACCTTCCCCATACGTACCTAACTTTTTGAACCCATTACGGGGTTTGGGATTCCTTAGGAATCGAGTCATCCACCCCTTTCTTTTTCCTGGCCCGTCCGGGTGGCGACTCCATTTTCTCTAAACTTAGTTCCGTGTTCTCTAAGTCCCCGAGCCTAAACAGTGCCGAAGTTGTAAGAACCATTGCACTGGGAGTGGGGACGAAAATCCCTACTCACAGTGGCGACTCCACTGAGGATAAGAGAAGTTGATTCCGTTGGTCTTTATATTATTCTATTCTTTCTTATAACGATATTATCCATTGCATCATATTAGATTGCATTGTGTGTGTGAGTTAGGACACCCGTGTTACCCGTGTTGTGTTATGTAAGGGATACCATACTTTCACTCAAGATATGGAGATCGGGCATAGCATAACCACTCATAGCCTCGTACCTTTTGGTATATACTTGCTATGGGAACCTAAGCCTTTTAACCCAAAGACTAAAGCTCATGTAATTGGCCTAGTTACTTTCCTTAAGTTTTACCCAAAATGCATGTTGTTTGACTATGGTTAATTTATCTTGGCTTAAATCATGGCTTATTTGGTTTGTTCTTTTTTCTAATATGACCTAAGTACATTGTAAGCTAAAAATAAAATTTTCTTTAAAGTCCAAAAGACCAAAAAAATTTTCAAAACTTTTTAAAATGGTCCTTGGATGTAAAACTTTTCTTAAAACTTTTCAATAATTCTTTTGCTCATGACCCAAATACTAAGCCCAAAATCCATCTTTTCTAAATCTTTTTACAATGGGCTTAGAAACAAAATTATTTTCATCCAACCTTTTCTTACAAAGAGCTTGCAAATTATTTAGGTCAATTACGAAATACCAAAAATCAATTGTGAGCCTACTTTATACTAAGAATAATTAATCATGGGCTTGTTTTTGGCATCAATCATTAGTTACTTTTTCAAGTGAGAAATCTATTTATAATAAACCTCTGAATTTAGTTTTAATCCAATATAGCATAAAAACTACTTTAGTTGGTTAAATAGATTAAAACCTAATTAATGGGAATTATCATGAACTGATTTCCATTTTTGAAAATATAACTATTGGTTGAAGCGTCAAAGGGAAATATTCGAAAACAAGGTACCCCATGTTGGTACTTTGTTAACCATATACCTAGGAAAAGAGACTCGCCATTCATGTGTGGTTGTTATGAGGTTGGAAGGAACGTCCTATTTGTCCTTGTTTGTTAATTGTTTGTGCATACATGCATACATTTGCATCTCATATCATTAATCCTTTTTGGCTCACAGCCCTAGATTACGATAATTCAAAAGCTTACGACTAGCAACGACTCAATCTCTTTTTCACCAAAAGCAATGGAGCCTGAGAAAATTCAAAAAATGGTGGATGATGCCCTCAATGCCAAGATGAAAGAAATAAAAGAGACCCTAGCTAAGACCGTGAAGAACCAATTCACTGCAATTTTAGAAAAACATGCCGAAGCATCTGCTAGCACTAAGAAGCCAAGGGACAAAGGGAAGACTAAAATTAGTGAAGTGGTTTTTGATGATTAAAAGGTGATCATTGATGATGATGTTTGGGCTCAATACTACCAAGATCCTCAAGACAAAAAGGAGCTGAAGGTTGTTGAGAAGGTAACTATTGAAAAGACCAAGATGTCTGATGTTGAGAAGATGATTGCTGATTTAGAAAAGAAATTTGAGAAGAAGTTGAAAACCGAAGAAATGTTTGAAGTTGACAAATTATTTGAGTTAGATGAAGAGGTCCCTTATAAGTTCAAGATGCCTTCCTTCGCTAGGTACAATGGTACTAGAAATCCTCATCTCCATGTGAAGCAGTATATCACTGCCATGCAGTCTGCCCAAGCTACTAAGGCTCAAACTCTAAGGTACTTCATGTTCTCAATGTTGTCCAAAATTGGTTCAATACCTTGGAAGAAGGAATACAAAAGAGTTGGGATTTGATATACAAAGCCTTCATCTAACAATATGGGTATAATGTCGAGATGAAAGTTACCTTAATGGAAGTGGAGTCCATAAGACAAAGGCCAAATGAGAATTTTGTGGACTATGTGAAACGATGGAGAAATAAGGTCGCTTTGCTCAAGAAAAGGCCCAATGAATCTGATCAAATAAGGATGATCGTGAGAGGCATCCTACCCAATCTCTGTGAAAAGATGTCTCATCCACTCATCCGTGATTTCAAAGATCTTCTCCAAGCTGGTCTGCAAATTGAAGAATGGGAAAGGGAGAAGAATCATTTTTCAATAAGAAGGAATGAGAAAGGGAATTGCCAGCCTAGCAATCAAAGACACAAAAAGAAGTTGATGTCAATAAAACTAGTCAAGCAAATAGAAGACATTTTTTAGATCTGGGGAAGCCTTTGTCTTGGGTCTTCAACAAACTATAAAAGAAGGGACTATTATAGCCATTGGCCCCTCGACCTTTGCCGAATCCTTTACCTTCGAAATTTTATACTAAAGCCTTTTGTGAATTTCATCAAACACAAGGACATGAGAAAGACAAATGCTTGCGATTGAAACATGAGATCCAAATTTTAATTGACAGTGGTAAACTGCCTAAGCCTGATAAGACCAGTGCAAAAGACAATCCTTTGCCAAAATTCAACAGAGTGCCACTACCACCAACCTTCATGGTGGGAAAAGGATTGGAAGAAGATTTTGTTTTATCATCCTTTCAAGATGGAAATATTAAAGATGTGAAAGGAAAAGAAGCTTAATCTCAACAAACTTTCCTTAGCTTGAATGTTGCTTTTCAATTTTGCTTTCTTTAATATTTAATTGGAACAATCATGTTTTTCAAAATTAAATTTGTTTGAATAAATTACTTTTATTAAAATTTTTGTTGATCTTTGTTCATTTTGGTGCTCAACCAATGAGGAATCTAGCTTGATAATTCATGAATTAATATATCTAGGCATCATGACTCAAATGACTTTACTAGGTGAGAGAATTGCTCTATAGCATTGAGTTGTGTATGCTTACTTAGAGAGGGCTCCTGCATAATTACCTTTGTCTAGGTCCTAGTCAGTCTTAGAACATGCTTTGATAAACTTTTGAGGCAAAATTGAACTCTACTTATTTAAGGGAGAGATGATCTAGGCATTGTTTGGTTAGCCAACAACTTGTATCCACCCTATTAAATATCAATCCCTAGTTCTCTCTTTGAGCCTTCATAAAATTTTAGCTTTCTTTTCATTGGCTTACAAACCCGAATAACCTACCCTGAGCTGTTGTGATACTTTTGACAAGTCTTATGATCACTAAGATGAAGAGGCAAGAAGATCAAAGAAAGTAATGATTAGTCAAGATCATTAGGATAGTTGAAATTCTTAATACCATAGGGGTAGTTGATGTTTTCAAGATCATAAGGGTAGTTGAAGTTTTCAAGACCATAAGGGTAGTTGAAGTTCACTTAATATATCCAATATATCAAGACAACATCAGAGTAACAAGTGATTTATCCCTGTTAAAGAAGATTTATGTTACTCCACTCATCCATTATTGGAAACCCAAGTTGGTACAAACAAGACAACTCTTTTAGAGCTAGAACAAAAAAAAAACAACAAAAGAAAAAGAAAGAAAGAAAAGAAAGAAAAAAAAAGAAAGAAAAAAAAAGAAAAAGAAAAAGAAAAGAGACAAAGAAAAAAAAAAGGAAAAAAAAAAAGAAAGATAAAACCTAAAAGGGTGGTTCAGAAAGCCAACTGAGTTCTCTTTTGCCTAATGCAACATAAGGCTTCCATTTGGTTTATAAGGACATTTTGACTTGAATTGGTCCAACCCATCCAAAGATTCAATCAAAATTGGAGAAAAAAATGAGGAAGATCATTCAGTTTTTGAAAGTTCTGTACTTGACAGTCCTACAAGGAAGAAGGACAAAATGATAAAATGCTCAAAGAAAGGGAAGAGTAAGAAAAATAAAAAGAAAGAAAAGGGAGAAGAAGAAAAGAAATGAATGTGGATACTAAGCTTTATGCAAGGGCAAAAATTGTCCCAATCAAGATCCAGATTAATGCCAAGAAGATAGAAGAAATTTGGAGTCTAGTAAGATTGCCTCCAAGCTACCTAAAGTTCAAATAAGAAGTTTGTAGTGTGAGGGTTTGTCCATTGTGTCACATCAGTTCCTATCTCAAAATGGCCTTCACTTAAACCTGTGTCCCTTATAGAGCCCATTTCAAGCCTATCAAAGACCTGTTGATCTCTCTTGGTAGGTAGAGTCTATTAGTGAGATAGTTTGAATAAGCATACATATGAGATAGACAATATTTAAACTTAATGAGACCTTTGGCCAAGTAATGTGTATGTGCCTATCTGAAGTGCAACAATTCTTGCTTAAATAGAAATGATTCCTGAGTTTAGTACGGTACCTAGGGTTATCATGTTATAGATATGTTAATTTGGAAAATCAAGTCCTGAGGTATATTGACATTGATTTGGCAAAGCCAACATTTGATTTCAAAAAAAACACAACAAAATAAAAAAAAAAGTTGTCATACAAAGCCTTCAAGTTAAGGGAAGTTTTGAACCTCCAAAGGACACAATGGGCAAGGTAAATGATTATTGGCAAGGTCAAGAAGAAGCTATCAACTAGCATGCTGAAACATAGTTTGAAATGGATGTATCCCTAACACTGCTGCTTAGAGTCTCCATTATTCATGTTTTCAACATCTTAAAGATAAAAGCCATAAATGCAAAGCTTTCGATCATTCCAATGCAAGACTTGAACGAGAGTCAAAAAGGAACCAATGAGAACACTTCTGCTGATCACCTAGGTCTGTGAATCGATGGAACGACTGTAAGTACCATTTACGCATATCATGCATACATGAGCATATCACATCGCACTTTTTGTCTTGTATTGTCTATTCTTTATTAAGGTGAACAGCAAACACACTGTGAAGTAAAAAATAAAAAAAAGATATCAAATCAGGGGGGCATAGAAGGCCCATTGCTTGAGAAAGCTCCAGTAATTTTGCAAAGAGAAGAAATGCGTGCTTGTGCGAAGAACTAGACAACAAAATACAAACGTCAATCAAAGCTTGTATATCTTTGGTTTGAGCCTACAGAGGGGGCAAAGTTTCTCCTTCTCAATTTTTGATTTTATATATAAAACATTTTCAAACTCACTTGCAATTATCTCGCCACGCAGGGGGGCAAGGAGAGGATATAAAGGCTAGCTAAAAAGGGATTTTTGCAAAAGTGCAAAGGAAGAACAAAAAAGAATGAAAGAAAAGAAGAAGAAGAAGAAGAAAATTAGAATTCTCAAAAGAATGAAGATGCAAAAGACAAAAGATCAGTCCAGCTAAAAGAGCTGAAGCCAGGGAAAACACCCGATTTCTAATGGATAAAGATCCATTTTCAAGGGTAAAGACCCGATTTCCAATGGATAAAGATCCCTATTTTAAGGGTAAAGACCCGGTCTCTAAAGGATAAAGATCCATGTTTCAAGGGTAAAGACACGATTTTCAATGGATAAAGATCCATGTTTCAAGGGTAAAGACCCGATTTCCAAAGGATAAAGATCCATGTTTCAAGGGTAAAGACCTGATTTCCAATGGATAAAGATCCATATTTCAAGGGTAAAGACCCGATTTCTAATCGATAAAGATCCATTTTTCAAGGGTAAAGACCTGATCTCTAATGGATAAGGATCCATGTTTCAAGGGTAAATACCCGATTTCCAATGGATAAAGATCCATGTTTCAAGGGTAAAGACCTGATGTCCAATGGATAAAGATCCATATTTCAAGGGTAAAGACCCAATTTCCAATGGATAAAGATCAATGTTTCAAGGTTAAAGACCCGATTTCCAACGGATAAAGATCCATTTTTCAAGGGTAAAGACCCGATCTCTAATGGATAAAGATCCATGTTTCAAGGGTAAAGACCCGATTTTCAATGGATAAATATCCATGTTTCAAGGGTAAAGACCCGATGTCCAATGAATAAAGATCCATATTTCAAGGGTAAAGACCCGATTTTCAATGGATAAAGATCCATGTTTCAAGGGGTAAAGACCCGATCTCAAATGGATAAAGACCCATTTTTCAAGGGTAAAGACCTAATTTCCAATGGATAAAGATCCATATTTCATGGGTAAAGACCCGATTTCTAATGGGTAAAGATCCATATTTCAAGGGTAAAAACCCGATGTCCAATGGATAAAGATCCATGTTTCAAGGATAAAGTCCTAATTTCCAAAGGATAAAGATCCATGTTTTAAGGGTAAAAACCCTATTTCCAATGGATAAAGATCCATATTTCAAGGGTAAAGACCCGATTTCCAATGGATAAAGATCCATATTTCAGGGGTAAAGACTCGTTGTACAATGGATAAAGATCCCTGTTTCAAGGGTAAAAACCCTATCTCCAATGGATGAAGATCCATATTTCAAGGGTAAAGACACGATTTCCAATGGATAAAGATCCATGTTTCAAGGGTAAAGACCCAATCTCAAGGATAAAGATCCATTTTTCAAGGGTGAAGACCCGATTTCCAATGGATAAAGATCCATATTTCATGGGTAAAGACCCAATTTCTAATGGATAAAGATCCATGTTTCAAGGGTAAAGACCCGATGTCTAATGGATAAAGATCCATATTTCAAGGTAAAGACCTAATTTCCAAAGGATAAAGATCCATGTTTCAAGGGTAAAGACCCGATGTCCAATGGATAAAGATCCATACTTCAAGGGTAAAGACCTAAGTTCCAAAGGATAAAGATCCATGTTTCAAGGGTAAAGACCCGATTTCCAATGGATAGAGATCCATATTTCAAGGGTAAAGACCCGATTTCCAATGGATAAGGATCCATATTTCAGGGGTAAAGACCCGATGTACAATGGATAAAGATCCCTGTTTCAAGGGTAAAAACCCCATCTCCAATGGATAAAGATCCATGTTTCAAGAGTAAAGACCCAATCTCCAATGGATAAAGATCCATGTTACTAGGTTAAAGACCCAATTTCCAATAGATAAAGATCTATTTTTGGTGGGTAAAGACCTACAATCCATAAAAATGGAGCAACCAGTTCTGCCAGAATTCTCAGCTAATAAAAGGTCAGTCAAATCAAATTCAATCTCGGGTCCAAGTATCCAAAACAAATTCAAGTAACCATCTCATCAACAATTAAGTCTTATTACTTTTCACTATCTTTTACTAAAGTCTATGATCGTTCAAGCAGGGGGCAAACTGTAGACCCATAATTTTTGACCCAGTCCAATCCGTTATTTTTTTATAGTCTAAAATAATTTTTATGGTGTTTTAATCTTTATTTTAGTTAAAAATGGTGAATGAATAAAAATAATAATAATAAATAAATAAAAATAAAAATTAGCGATGGAAACAGTGGACGAAATGGCCCGCAGCCAATTTTGCTTGTGTGCCTGACACACGCACCTCGCCTTGCAGCTCTCGCAGCCCGACGCAGTTTTTGCCAGCGAAATTTTTTCGACGCAATTTTTTCTGAAACCAAATTCAATTTTGTTTCGATTTCCTTTTCCTAATTAATGATAGTTTCCATAAACAACTTGGATGAATCATCAAAATTTCTTTATAAATAAGACTAAAAAAGGAAAACTTTGGAAGAATTGAGGGAAGGAAAAGCTTAGAAAATGAGATCAGACTTTAAAACTTTTTGGCAGTGAAAACGATCAAACTTTATAGAGAGGAATAAGCAGGCAATCAATCCGACAAAGGCAGCCATCTTGCCTTTGTTCTTATTCATCCAAGAATTAATTTTTGGTGGAACCAACAAACGAAGGTATGAATATATAATCTCTTTTTTCTTTATAGTAGCTTGAACCATTAAATTGTTTCTTTTGATTCTAAAAACCTTAGAACCCTAACTTACTTCTTCTAAAGCTTAAAACCTTAAATTGTCTCCTCTATTTTCAAAAACCCTAAAATTATTTTTCTATTTCTTTAAAATATTAAAACCCTAATCTACTTTCCAACTTTCCAAAACTTTAAATCATTTTCCCCAAAACCCTAATCTGTTTTCCAAATTTCAAAATCTTAAAACCCTAAATTTACCTTACAGCTTCTAAAAATCACATAAAGCTTTATAAAACTATAAATTGTTTTTTCAAATTCTAAAATCAAATACATTCTCCAAAACACTAAAAACCCTAATTCAACTTCAAAACCAAGACAGTAACCCCAAACTAGTTAACCTTAAACCCAAGTTTTCTTAAACCCTAAACTCCCCCAAAAACCATAAACCCTAAAATTCCTAAACCCTAATCCTTAAAACTCTAAAACCTTATAAGCCTAAATATTAAAATTCAAACACAGTAAGCCTAAAAACAACAATCCAATAGCCAATAATCATAAACCTAATGTTTTAAAGTATCCAAACCCTAATTTTATGATTTTACTCCTTAAACAATAATTTGGTTAATCAAAGAACTTTATCAATCTCTTAAATTATAAAACTTTAATCCATTTCAATTCCTTTAAAACTTACAGTAGCAAGAACCTTAATATATTAAAATCCCAAAATCTTAAATATTAATTAAAGAACTTTAAATGGAAACAGTAAACATCAGTATGTATCTTTACTTGCTTTATTTGATTATGTAGTTTATTATATGCTTTGATTTATTTGCAATGCTTTATTTAATTTATCGTGGATGGATGTTTATTTTATATTTTGGTGATATCTTTGATGAATGGTTTATTCATGATGAATGGTTATTTACTTTATCGATTTATTTAGATTTTCAAATGTTGTAAGAGGTATGTTTCCACTTTGTGGGTACCTCGTTAATTAAGTTCTATGTAATTTAATTTGCTTTATATTTTAGAACAATGTAAAGGACATGTTTCTACCTCATGGTGGGTGTCCTATTTAGTTTAGACATGGATGATGTAAGGACATGTTTCCATCCTCGGATGGGTGTCCATTTATTTGCTTTGTTTGGAAATTGCTTTGATTTTAATATAATGATACTTTATTTCAATTGTTTCATGTAATATGGATAATATTGTTATACTTAATAATTCTATAATATTAAGACCTGTAAAGGAGGTCGGTTCCAATGAACCCGGCATTGTGGGGGTGCTGGGCCATTTCTCACCTTCCCCACACGTATCCAACTTTCCGAATCCATTAGGGGGTTGGGGATTCCATAGGAATCGAGTCATCCACCACTTTTTTTTCCCAGCCCGTCCGGGTGGCGACTCCATTTTCTCCAGACATAGGTTGGTGTTCTCTAAGGCCCCAAGCCTAAACAATGCTGAAAGTCGTAAGAACCATTCCACCGGGAGTGGGGGCTACAATCCCCACTCACAGGGAGCCCATCCAAAGTCATCGGGAGACATCCATCCAACACCCCCAAACTGCGAGCCAGTCTCATGACATACATGCCTTCATGCAAGTTATCCGATGCCCCTTTCTAGGACCGCTAATAGAAAAAGTATGTAATAGCATGAGCTACATTACACCGAATCTTTTGGACCATAGAGTTCAAGAAGAATAGCTCCCTCAGGCCAACAACCCCCGTACTACTAAGTCGAGCTGCAATGGTGTGAACCAACAGATTATGTACCACTCGATAAGGAAATGACTCAAAATTTGATGCCTTGGATACCTTCAGCTGATACTTGGCTGCATTCGGTGCAAACATGATCCAAACCCTGGAAGGAAGGACATCGTACTCCACAAAGTCTACCTCAGAGTTAAGATACTGTATGGTCTGCACCTCCTTTGCAGTAATCGAACACAAATGTGCACCAAGTTTGTTGATGCTCATGTGGAATCATTGACCTCCCAATCAAAACTTCATCATCGGATCCACAATGGAGATCTTGGTTTTATAGAACTAAAAAGGGCAGAAGAACTCTAGGGTTAACTCTCTGTATGATGGCTCGTTGATGGAGAAGAGTTGTTCACATCCCGGTTGGTTTATCAAATCTCGAATCTCAGCCAGTATGTTGGCTTGCTCCTTGACACCCTAATCCAAAACCCTAGGCGGTGACCAATCCTTGTTCCCTAATAGTTCAAACTAATTTTGTTCCTCTGGAGTTGAAAATTGAAGGCACTTGTGGCCAGACATAAATTTTGACATTAGATGTGTAGCGGGTCGGCTTGAGCGGCCTTCACCTCTAGCCCGTTTAGTTGGTAATTATGATGGCACTTATTTGTGAGGACCCATTATCTGCAAAATAAACAAGAACAACCTCAAAAATAAAGTACACCATATAATCCAGGAATAGCAACACAATAAACCAACAATAGCAATGAACCAATTCTCAATAAGGGCAATTTTTGAAATCCATACAATAATCAATCTCCATAATAGGCATCACTCCAATTCAATATCGCCATATCCCAACACAATAAAACAAAGGATTTCAACTCATTACACATAAACAATCAATAACCAGTGTGCCAATATATGTAACTCAATAAAATCCTCAAAAACACAATGAGTAAATCACAACACATCCACAAAACTAGGGTCAAAACTCAAAATCCCTATAAACTGGCTATGGCAAATAAACAAATCCAAAACAAAATAAAATAGTCTATAAGAATCCAACAAAATAAAGCAAATCCAACAATCAATAAATCTCTAAGAATCTCTAATCAAATCGCAAGAAATAGAGTGTTGAAATTGCAAGAAGAAAATATTTTTTTTTCAAAAGTTAGGGGTGTATACCTGAATAGCATGAAGAATGCAATAAAATCAAAGGAAAAGCAATCAAATCCCCTCCAAATCACAAAATGTGAGTTAAAATCCCTTTTAGCATGAATGGGTATGCGATTTTTGAGTATGAGAGTGTGAAAATTTTGAGAGAAAATTGACAAAGAGGGAGAGAGGAGAGAGGAAATTATGTTTAATTCAAAATCGGTTACCACTTAAAAATACATGGACATACCCACAAACATGGCCCGGTGGAATGGTTCTTGTGACTTCGGCACTGTTTAGGCTCGAGGCCTTAGAGAACAAGGACCTAAGTCCTGAGAAAATGGAGTCGCCACCCGGACGGGCCGAGAAAAAGAAAGGGGTGGATGACTCGAATCCTAAGGAATCCCCAACCCCTTAATGGGTTCGAAAAGTTGGGTATGTGTGGGGAAGGTGAGAAATGGCCCAGCACCCCCATACTTCATTGGAACCGGCCTCCTTTACAGGTCTTAACATTATAAAATTCTTAAATATAACAATATTATCCATACTACACATTATAAAAAGAAAGCATCATTATATTAAAATCAAAGCAATGTCCAAACAAAACAAAACAAATAAATGGACACCCATCCGAAGATGGAAACATGTCCTTAAATCACATGCCTAAATAGGACACCCACCGAAAGGTAGAAACATGCCCTTTACATAGGTTCTAAAATAGAAAAGGAAATTAAATTATATGATGTTTAACTAATGAGGTACCCACCAAGTGGAAACAAAGCTCTTACAACTTTTGGAAATTTAAATTAATTGCTAAAAGTAAATAATCATTCATCATAAATAAATCATTCATCAAAGCTATTAATATAAACATCCATCCATGATAAATTAAATAAATCAAGTATTGAAATTAAATAAATTAAAGCATAAGAGATAAATCAAAGCATAATCAAGTATAGAATTAAATAAAGCAAATAAAAATCCAATTATAGCTACTGTGACTTTTTATGGAATTAAAATAGATTAGGGTTTTATGTTTTAAAAGGTTGGTAAGACTCTTTGATTAACTAAATTAATATTTGAATAGTAAAATCATGAAATTAGGGTTTTAGACACTTTAAAATACTTTTGATTTGTGGTTTTAAATGGTGATTTCAATCTACTGTGTAAAATAAAAGTATTTATGTTTTTATTATTTTCAATATTTTAAAGGATTAGGGCTTAGAAAAAATTAAGGTTTAAGGTTTTAAAGGAATTAGAGTTTAATATTTTAGGTTTAGAAGTTGAATTAGGTTTTTACTGTTTTGGAATTAAGGTCTCTGGTGATGAATTTGAATTAGGATTTAGAAAGATAATTTGATGATTTCATGAGGTTTTATGAATTTAAACAAATGGATTGAAGTTTTTATAAATAGAAAAGATGTTTTTTTATGGTTTTTTGGAAGAAACAGAACCTAGTTTAAACTTTTGAAGAAAAAAGAATCAAATTTTGTTTTTGTTGAAAAATATGTTTATTTAAGGTTTTAAGATTTTGAAGAGGTAAAAATAACAATTTTAAGTCTTTTTGGAAAATAAAGTAACATATTAGTGTTTTAACTTTGGAAAACCTAAATTAAAGTTCTAAGGTTTTTTTATTTAAAAAACAAAATTTCATAGTTTATGCTACTGTGAAAAAATAAAACAAAAAGAATTTAACATACCTCCTTTTGTTGATTCTCCAAAAATAATTCTTCTATGAACAAGAATAAAGACAATTGCTGCCTTTGAATTGCTTAAATTGTATCCCCGCTGTTCTAGAAAAAAAAAAATTGAATTGCTCCTTTTCCTTTATTGATTTGGTTTCAAAATTTCCAAGCTTTTGTTGCTTTGGCCCCCCCCCCTCAATTTAATTGCCTTTGGTCCATATTTATAGTGGTTTGATGTGGTTTATTCCTAATTAGTCATGGCAAGTACTATTAATAAAAAAAAAGAAACCAAAACCTAATTGAATTAGGTTTCGAAAAATTTGCATCGAAAAATTGCGCTGCCGAAAAATTACCGCAGGAAAAAATGCGTTGGCAAAAAAAATCTGACGTAGGAAATTGCGGCAGGGGGCAGGCTGCGGGCGAAATAGCTCGTAGGAAAATCCTATGAGCGAAATAGAAAAGCTATTTCGCTTGCAGATTTTTTCTGCGGGCGAAATAGCTTGGGCCATTTTGCCCACAGGAATTTCCTGTGGACAAAATGCCCACGGGCCCGCGCGACGATTTTTCCTACTCCGATTTTTATTTTTATTTTTATTTTTTGACTTTTATTTGTTTATTTTTATTTTTATTAATAAAAATTAGATACTAAACAAAAAAATTATTTAACAAAAATTATTTTGGACTAATTAGACAACAAAAATCATTTTGAACTAAATAAAACATATTGGACCGGATTAGGTTAAAAATTATGGGTCTACAGTTTGCCCCCTGCTTGAAAAATCTGAAACTTTAGTGAAAGAGAGTAAAAAGCAATAAGACTTAATTTTTGAGATGGTTGAGGTTTTGGGTTCTGGACCCAGTTTGAGTTCTGGACTCAATGATAAATTTTAGGTTTTAGACCTAAAGAAAATTTTGGATTCTGGACCCGGTTTGAGTTCTGGACTCAAAGATAATTCTAGGTTATCGACCTAAGGAAAATTTGGGTTCTGGACCCGGTTCGAGTTTTGGACTCAAGGATGATTCTAGGTTCTGGACCTAAAGAAAAATTTGGGTTATGGACCCGGTTTGAGTTCTGGACTCAAAGATGTTCTAGGTTCTGGACCTAAGGAAAATTTTTTGTTATGGACCCGGTTCGAGTTTTGGACTCAATGGATGATTCTAGGTTCTGGACCTAAGGAAAATTTGTGTTCTAGACCCAAAAGATTTGGATACTTGATCCTAAACTGGATTGGGATACTCGATCCTAACTTGATTTGGATACTCGATTCTAACTGGATTGGGATACTCGATCCTATACTAGACTCGGATACTCGATCCTATCTGGATTTGGATACTCGATCCTAAACTGGATCCAGATACTTAATCCTAACTTGATTTGGATACTCAATTCCAAATTGGATTTGGATACTCGATCCTAAATTGGGTTCGGATACTCGATCCTAAACTTGATTTGGATACTAGATCCTAACTGGATTTGGATACTCGATCCTAAATCAGATTTGGGTACTTGGACCAGAGATTGAATTTGATTTGGGTACTTGGACCCAAAATTTATTTGATTTGGATACTTGGACCCGAGATTGGTTGAATTTGGGTACTTGGACCCGAGGTTGGGTGCTTGGACCCGAGCTTGAATTGATTTGGGTACTTGGACTCGAGATTGGGTGCTTGGACCCGAGATTGATTTGAATTTGGGTGCTTGGACCCGAGATTGAGTTTGACTGGCCTTTTATCATTTGAGAAATCTGACTGCTCCGGTTATTCTATGCATTATGGTTTTTCACCCTCAAAATGGATCTTCATCCTTTGAGATCGGGTCTTCATCCTTGAAAATGAATCTTCATCTTTTGACATCAGGTCTTTACCCTTAAAAAAGAAATGGATCTTCATCCTTTGAGATCGGGTCTTCATCCTTAAAAATGAATCTTCATCTTTTGACATCGGGTCTTTACCCTTAAAAAAGAAATGGATCTTCATCCTTTGAGATCGGGTCTTTACCCTTAAAAAAGAAATGGATCTTCATCCTTTGAGATCGGGTCTTCACCCTTGCAAATGGATCTTCATCCTTTGAGATTGGGTCTTTACCCTTGATACATGGGTCCTTATCCATTGGAGGTCGAGTCTTTACCCTGGCATCAGCTCTTTTAGCTAGATTGGTCTTTTGTCTTTTGCATCTTCATTCTTTTGAGAGTTCTAATGTTCTATTCTTTTGTTCTTCCTTTTTGCAAAGATTTAGCTACTTTTAATTGGACCTTATATCCTCTCCTTGCCCCCCTGTTTAAATCAATTTTGTATATATTTTTTAGGATGTTTTTATTGATTTTAAGCTAATTTTCATGTTAATTTGTACCTAAGTTTGTTTGAAGTTGTTGATTTAGGTTGCAGTACATTTGATGGAGCTTTTAACTAAAATTTGGTGGACTTGTTGAAAAAAAGGCATGTGACACGGCCAAGCTAGACATGGCTTGGCCGTGTCTCTCATCAAAAGAAGAAGAAATCAAAGACAAGGCAGGACAGGGCCAAGATTAACCAAGCTTGGCCATGTCCCTCAAGCAAACATGTCCAGAAGCAGACATAGCCATGAGACACGGCCAAGCCACTGGCCGTGTCTCACCAAAGGAACAAAAGGAAAAGAAAGAAAAGAAAGAAGCAGAGACTGACACCATCAAGAGACACGGCCAAGCCACTGGCCGTGTCACATGACACCGCCAGGCGCTTGGCCGTGTCACCCCTTGGACACAAAGAGAAGATCAAGCAGTAAGGGACACGGCCAGAAGCTTGGCCATGTCCCAAGAAAGAAAAGAAAATCTAAGAGACACGGCCAACAAGCTTGGCCGTGTCACCCTGGATCAATTGATATTCTTGCACGAGGTATGGATTAATGTGAATTAGTGTAAAACAAAAAGATAAAAGGGAGTGAAAGGTGGAAGGAATTATGGAAGAAATATATAAAGAAATTGGAAAGTGGGAGACAAAGAGTGATGGGTGTCTTAAAAATTCAAAGTGGAAGAGCATGGAGGGAATATAAAATATTTTGAATATATTGAGTGGACATTCTCTACACCATTATCATCTTCTTCCTTGTTTTGTTGATTGAGAGAGCAAGACACCATTCTCCCCATCTTCATTCACCATTTCCTTTCACACATCAAGAGCAAAAGCAATCATTGGAGTTGAAGTGAGTAGCTAGTTCTTGAGGATTAGGGTTTTAAGAGGCTTGAGTGGAGAGTTGAGAACTTGAGAGAGCTATCATTCATCCTTCAAGAAGAGAGCCATTGGTTCAAGAGAGCTTGGAAGTTCATCATCACACATCAAAGAGGGAGCTACGAAAGAGACAAGGAGTCTGATTTTTAGCATCTCCAAAAGGGGTTTTTCAAACTCTTTCTTTTAATCCATTTCTTATATGTTGTTGTTGTATTAAGGATATTAATATTGCAATGAATAACTTTGATTTGGTTTATATTGAAATGAGCATTTGTTTAAAGAATATGATGAGCTAATTTACTCATGCTTTGGGTTGTAGTATATTTGATTGAATGATTTGATTTGATGATTCCATTGATATACCTTGTTATTTGTTGATTGCATTGAAATTAAAGGTAAATTGATAGATTGGCCACCTATTGGTTACTTAATATTGAATGACGGACTGAGAGGAGAAGTTTAATATCGGGACTATGAAATTGACTACCCTAAGAATGAATTAGAAATATAAGTTCTAGGGTTTATTAATTTGCTAATGTAAAATAGTTGGTTGTTGTTGATTCATAAATGTGAAAACTAGTGAATTGATAATTGACTAATTAACCTAAAGGAACAAATTAAGGTACAAGGTTATATTGATGGATAATTTGATAATTAAACATTTGATTAAATGGACCTACAACCTAAGGCATCATTTCCATAATTGAACTCATCTTGCACAAAATCATTCATTTTCATTTCTAAGGTTAATCACAATTCACCAATCCAATCACACGCTTAAGTTTATTATTTCATGTTAATCAAACTATTACACGCAATTCCTTCCTTGTGAGACAACCTTGGGGCGATCACCGTTACTGCAATGGCCTCGTATACTTGAGAGTGCCGCTTCGTAGTAGTGTTAATTTAAGCGCAACAAGTTTTTGGCGCCACTTCCGGGGAAGGCAATTTTTGTTAATAGTTTGATTCTTTTAATTTATTTGTTAAATCGTTTAAAGTGTTCTTTTTGAATTGCTTAGGTACTTTATGCACGGATGAAGGTCTCAAGGAAATGAACTTGTTCCATTTATAGACAACATCCATAGACTTCCAAGACCCGAGGGACCGAATCCTATTGAGCAAGAAAGGGAAAATACTGACGAGCAGTTTGAGGAGAACATAGAAACAGAGATGGGTGATGCACAAGAACTACATATGAAGGAGTTTGCCCGACCGATCATCGGAGTGACCACATCTTGTATCTGGTTGAGCAACGCAGCGAGAAATTATGAACTCAGAAATACTCACTATAGTATGCTGCCATCCTTCCATGGACTGCTGAATGAAGATCCTCTCAACTTCATTCAAGATTTTTACTCAACATTGCATACATTCCCTTTGTACACACTAACAGAAGATGAACTCAAGTTGAGATGTTTCCCATATAGTTTGAAAGACAGAGCAAAAGCGTGGTCGATGACCTTACCGGAAAATTCTTTAACCACATGGACAGAGGTTTACAACAAATTTATGGGAAAGTTTTATTCACACCAAAATACCAAGGAGCTTAGGGGGAGTATTGCAACTTTCACCCAATTTGATGGAGAACCATTTCATGAGGCGTGGGATCGCTTCAAATCCTTATTATTTCAGTGCCCTCACCATTACTATCCACAACAGTAGCTCAATCAATTCTTCTATAATGGGCTAACTAAACAATGTCAAAATACAGTGGATAATGCAGCAGGGGGAGCAATGGGTGAAAGAACAGCTACAGAAATAGTTGCATTATTCAAAATGTTGGGGGAAAATTCCCAACAAAAGAGTATTGGAGAAAGGAGAAGAGGAGCACACGAGATAAGTGCAAACTCAGAATTGGCTAGGCAAATTGCAGAACTGACAAAACAAGTAAAATTGTTGAATGCCAAAGGAAACTTGTCGGGACCAAGCCAAGAGTCATGCGCATCATTCGGTCTTGTAGGCCATCAAGCAAATGTGTGCCCCTCAAATTTTGATACATTCCAAGAGGAGCAAGAACAAGCTTTTACTTTTGAAGGGTTCCAACAAAGGGGTAGGAATGACCCATATTCAAATTCTTATAACCCCGGTTGGAGGAACCACCCCAATTTTTCATGGAAAAATCAACAACATGCTCCACCTCAACAACCTTTCCAACCATATCAAAGAGGTCCCCAATTTCAAGGGCAACCCTCAAATCAAGAGCAAGTCAAGAAACCTTCATTTGAAGGCAATTTGAATGCTTTCATTCAAGTAAGCACTCAAAATCAAGAATTGAACAATAAGCGGTTTGACTCTTTAGAAGCATCGCTTAAGAAGGTTGAAACCCAAGTGGGTCAATTGGCTAATCAATTGCAAGCCAATCAAAAAGGAAAATTTCCAAGCCAACCAGAGCAGGCCAAAGCAATCACCGTTTTAAGAAGTGGTAAGGTACTTGACAAATAAAATCGGTGATAATAACATTAATAATTCATTTGATGCAGGTACAATGCAAAATAATGGCGAGGAAATGCAAGAAGAAAAAGCTGAACCAAATGAGCTTAAGGAGGATAGAGAGGAGGCATCCGCTGCACCAAAACTGCACAAATCTCCAAATCCATACAGACCACCAATTCCATTTCCCAGCAGGTTAAAAAATGAAAAGCATGATAAGTAATTTTCTAAAATTTATAACATGCTTTCGAAGGTAAGTATCAACCTACCCTTACTAGAGGTAATAAAGAATATGCCATCTTATGCCAAATTCTTAAAAGAGCTAAATACTAAGATGATAAGGTATGAGTTGGATGAGAAGGTGATAGTTTCGGAAGTGATAAGTGCTATTTTACAACATAAGCTACCTCCTAATCTAAAAGATCCTGGAAGCTTTATAGTTAAAATCTCTATGGGGAATGGAAAAGAAACCATTGGCATGTGTGATCTCGGAGCTAGTATTAATTTGATGCCATACTCAATTTATTTGAAACTAGAGCTTGGGAAACTCAAACCGACCAAAATGGTTTTGCAACTAGCAGATAGAACTCTTAGATACCCTAAGGGAATCATAGAAGATGTTCTAGTTAATGTAGGAGGCTTGATTATACCCATTGATTTCATTGTTTTAGATATGGGGGGAGAAATCCCACGGGTTGCCAAGCATGCAATTTTGTTAGGGAGGCCTTTTATGGCCACAACTAACTTTTATGGCCACAACTAACACTTTAATTGATGTTAAAAATGGAAGATTGACTATGACTGTTTTGGGACAAACTGTAGAATTTTCAATTTTTAACACTTCCCCTATTCCCACTAGTGCTTTATATGAAGATTGCTCTTTCATTGATTTTACTGATAATGCTGTTAAAGAAGTTTTCTTGCAGGATAATGATGAACACAAGCTAGAAAGGGCTCTAAAATTGCAAGAAGAAGCAGAGATTTCCAATGAGGAGAATAAAGAAGACAATTCCGTTTTGGACGATGAGAGTGTTGAGGGGGATTTTGAAGTTGAAGAAGAGCAAATTCAACTACAAAGGGTTGAACTCAAAGAACTCCCCAGCACTTAAAATATATTTTTCTTGGGGAGAATAACTCTCAACCAGTGATAATTTCTGCTACCCTTACAAGTGAGGAAGAAAATAAGCTTGTAACGATATTTAAAAAATTCAAGAAAGCTATAGGTTGGGGGTTGAGTGACATTAAGGGTATTAGTCCCTCTATGTGCATGCATAAGATCGTCTTAGAGGAAGGGGCTAAACTGGTGAGAGAGTCTCAAAGGAGGCTAAACCCTAACATGAGCGAGGTTGTTAAGAAGGAGGTCCTCAAACTACTGGATGAAGGGGTAATTTACCCTATTGCTGATAGTGAATGGGTTAGTCCTGCTCATGTTGTGCCTAAGAAAATAGGGTTGATAGTGGTCCATAATGATAAAGGAGAGTTGGTACCGACACGAACACAAACTGGGTGGCGGATGTGCATAGATTATAGGAAATTAAATAATGTCACCAAGAAAGATCACTTTCCTTTGCCATTTATTGATCAAATGCTTGATAGGTTATTTGGACATACTTTTTACTGTTTTCTTGATGGTCTTTCAGGTTACTACCAAGTCCCGATAGCATCGGAAGATCAACCAAAGACTACATTTACTTGTCCCTTTAGGACATTTGCATTTCGAAGGATGCCATTCGAACTTTGCAATGCACCTGGAACATTTCAAAGGTGTATGCTTTTCATATTTTCTGATATGTTAGACAAGTGCATTGAGGTATTTATGGATGATTTTTCTATTTTTGGTAATTCCTTTGATGATTGTTTGGAAAAGTTGACTCTAGTACTTGAATGGTGTATTGAATGTAATCTTACCTTGAGTTGGGAAAAGAGTCACTTTATGGTTGATCACGGAATTGTTTTAGGGCATGTTATTTCCCATGAAGGGATTGAGGTAGACAAGGCTAAGGTTGAATTAATTGTGAACCTACCTCCACCCACATCAGTTAAGGGAATTAGAAGTTTTTTTGGACATGCAGGATTTTATAGGAGGTTTATAAAAGATTTTTCCAAAATTTCACGCCCTTTGTGTCATTTGTTAGGAAAAGATGTCCCATTTGTTTTTTATGAAAAGTGCTTAGAAGCTTTTAAAATTTTGAAAGAGAAACTAACTTCTGCCCCTATAATTGTTGCCCCAAATTGGGATTTACCATTTGAAATTATGTGTGATGCATCGAATTTTGCCATTGGAGCCATGTTGGGCCAAAGAGTTAACAAGTTGATGTGTGTAATTTATTATGCAAGTTTATCTTTAAACGATGCACAAGTAAATTACACGGCCACTGAGAGAGAAATGTTAGCTGTGGTGTTTGCACTGGACAAATTTAGATCTTACTTGATAGGTTCTAATGTCATAGTATTTTCTGATCATACGGCCTTGAAATACCTGTTGACCAAACCACAAGCTAAACCTAGGCTCATTAGGTGGGTGTTGATGTTACAAGAATTCAATGTTGAAATCAAAGATAGGAAAGGAAGCGAGAATGTAGTGGCCGACCATCTTTCTAGACTTAACTCTTATGACAATGATGCTGAAATTGCTTGTGAAAATGCTTTCGAAAAATTTCCAGATGAACACTTGTTTTCTTTAACTTAAGAACCATGGTATGCGGATATTGCTAATTATCTTTATTGTGGTGTAGTGAGAAAGGATTTGAGCTTCCAGGCAAAGAAGAGATTCCTGCATACATGTAAGTATTATTTTTGGGATGAGCCTTACTTGTTTAGAATTTGTAGGGATGAAGTGATAAGAAGATGTGTGCCGGAAGAAGAATAAAAGCAAGTGCTACAATTTTGCCACAATATGTATTGCGGGGGACATTTTGGAGGAAAAAAGACCGCCGAGAAAGTTCTTCAAAGAGGTTTGTATTGGCCTACTCTTTTTAAGGATGCTTATCATTTTTGTATAAGATGTGATAAATGCCAAAAAGTAGGAAACATTAGCAAACGGAATGAAATGCCCCTTAATATTTTATTTTGGTTGACATTTTTTATGTACGGGGAATCGATTTCATGGGGCCATTTCCCAAATCCTTTGGTTTTGAATATATCCTAGCTGTGGATTATGTGTCCAAGTGGGTTGAGGCTATCCCCAGTAGGACTAATGATGCTAACATTGTGTTAAAATTCGTGGAGAATATTTTGAACAGGTTTGGAACCCCCAAGGCAATAGTGAGTGATGGAGGAAGCCATTTTTGCAACAAATGGTTTGAAAGGTTGATGACCAAGATGGGCATCCGACATAAAGTGGCAACTCCATACCATCCCCAAACGTCCAGGCAAGCTGAGATCTCAAACAAGCAGATCAAGGGGATTTTGGAAATGACAGTGAGCACAACTCGGAAGGATTGGTCAATCTGACTCTCAGAAGCATTGTGGGCTTATAGGACTACTTTTAAAACCCCATTGGGAATGAGTCCCTATAGGTTGGTCTTTGGCAAAGCTTGCCACCTCCCGGTGGAATTGGAGCACAAAGCTTATTAGGCAATAAAGACCACGAATGAGGCCTATGAGAGTTCGAGGATCTTCAAGGAAAAGACAAAAGCTATTCATGATAGGATGATTCTTCGAAGGACTTTTGAACCGGGAATGAAAGTCCTTCTCTTCAATTCAAGAATAACATTCCCATATGGGGTTGTTGAGTTGCTTAATTTAAAAACCAACGAGACGTTCAAGGTCAATGGACAAAGGGTGAAGCCCTAATTTGAAGAAATCAAAGTTGCATAAAAGGTGGAAAGCTTGGTGTTTATTGATGAATAATGCAACAATGTCCAGCTATACAACATTAAAGAAGCGCTAAATGGCAGGCAACCCATCGGTTAGCATTTCTTTTCATAATTACAATTTTATATTTAGCAATTTTAATTTCATGTTGAGTTTAAATAAAATGGAATGGGTACTTTTATCGATTTTCATTTTTCTTGAATGTGTTTCAGGGTTAAGCAAGGAAGAAGATTGAATTTTTGTGATATGGTGACACAAATAAACCATTTAAAAAATCAAAACCAAATTGGCAGTGTAAGGCATGGCCACTTGACACGGCCAAGCCACTGGGCGTGTCAAGCAAACCCAAAATCACTCAGAGGTAGACACGGCCAAAGGGCTTGGCCGTGTCCTTGGCCGTGTCATATAAACACGGCCAAGCTTCTCCCAGTGTCCCTTTCATTTGGCTTGCAATTTTCTTTTGTTCCAGTATCAAACACGCTCAAGGGACATGGCCAAGCCACTGGCCGTGTCCCTCCAATCCCATCAAACACGTTCAAGGGACACGGCCAAGCCACTAGCCGTGTCCCTCCAAATCCATCAAACACGGCCAAGCTTCACCAAGCTTGGCCGTGTCACATCAATTTTCAAGTTTAAAAAACACAAATTCAGCCCATTTCTTCATTTTAAATCCCTAACTCCCCTTTCTCTCCTCTCTCTCTCTTGACTCCCTCTCTCAAAACCTCCATAACCACTTTCTTAAAGCTCCAAAATCCTATTAAATCTTCCATTTTTCTTAATCAAAACTAATTTAAACTCATCCAATCTTCTTCTTTTCTCATTAAAAAGCAATTAAAACCATTCAAGCTTCATTTTCACCAAAATATCAAAATGACAAGAACAAAGATGGTGTCTCACCACAAGAGGAGGCCACCTCCACCTTCAACTCCATCTTCATCATCATCATCTTCAAGGAGAGTGACTCTTCTCGCTAGGGGTTTCTTTCCAATGAGGTAAGTAAGCAAAGAATCCCTCAATGCTCTTCATATTAGGGATAATTTTTATAGATTTGTTCAAAACCTTGGATGGGAGAGATTAGTTTCCCTTAAACCTTTGCAATTTCAAGAGCTTAAATTGGAATTTTTAACCTCTCTTAAGGTTGAAAGAGATGACAAAAAGATTTGCATTAGGTTACATTTTAAACTACTTGGGAAACCATTTGTCCTTAGTATTGAGCAGTTGAACGATACATTTGGTTTCCATCAACAAGGGGAACAATGTGTACCTAAGAGTTTTAAACAATAATTTGCATGGGGAGCACTGGGTTCGGGATCCTATGTGGCCAAATCGGCCAAAGCAACGAAATTGGCAAATCCCGCCCTAAGATATTTACATCGCTTCATGTCATGTGGATTCTTTGCACGAAAGGAGAGCACAGGTGTTGTGGAACTTAGCAAACTATTTTTCGTAGACTGTGCTAGCAATGCCATACCTGTTTGTACCGGCTATTGGTTAGACAATGTGTTTGACAGTGTGGCAAATAAAAAGAGGGGTGCCATTTGCATTGGAGGATTAGTTACAACTTTAGCAATGACACTTCTTGATGATTTTGACCCGAGCAACTGCCAGATGACTAAGATCTCGGGTAATGATTCATTAGATCTTGCCACACTCGAGAAGATGTGTATGGTTTTAAGAAAAGGAGGGGCCTATGTTATGGCTTCAGTTGAGCCAGAGGTACCAGAGGGCCGTTAAAAGAGAACACGTGTCTAGGAGGAGTCCGACTCGGATTTTCTAGATTTGGATGAAGATGCTCCAATCCTAGATAATTAGGAGATCCTTAATAGGATTAAAGCACTGGAAAAGCAAGGTTGATCGTAACCATGCTGCAGTCATGGAACAGTTGGACCAAATCAACAGCAACCTTGCTAAGATCCTGAGCCTCCATCCTTTAGCTGCATCATCGTCCCATCCTCCATCACCATTGATCCAATCAGCTCCAACCTTTTGAAAACACTTGTTACTTCCTTATTTTTAGTTATTACATATTTTTGTTGTTATTGTTTTTAATGTTAACTCTTTATATTGTGTTTATTTTATATATATTGTATTTTGTTCTTGAACAATTGTTGTTTGTGGATGAAAAGGTAGCACTTGCGTCACAAGGAAACGATGGCAAATAGGTTGTACCTTAACTTTTTTTTTTCATTATTAACCTTGTTTCCATTGAGGACAATGTAAAACTTCAAGTGTGGGGTGTGTGCTAAGCCTTTTGTTCATGAATATAAATTGTCTATTTTCGTAAGTGTTTTGTTATAGTTGTTTTGTTAAGTTTTGTGTTTTGTTTTATATTTGATTTTGATGGATATTGATAAGTTAAATTGTTATAAGATTGTTGATAGATGACTTTTGAATTTTTGAAGCATGAATTTGAGAATTGATTAGAATTAGTGCTTATTGTCAATTTTGATGGTTATTCTTTGCATTGCCATTAAACTAGTGAGGAATTGAGCCATTAACTTATCATTCCTTTTATGTGTGAACATCTTTGATTGATGAATTACTAGAACTTGCTTTGACATGCATTTTGAGACTACATAAAGATTTCAATTAGGCATCAATATGATTAAGGCAATTTAGGGTAACCCATTTTGGCTTAAAAAGACCAACCTTACATCCGACCTTAGTTCGCCAACTTTGAGCTTATTTCATTTTTCCCTTCTTTCTTTTTTACAACACCATCAGCTTGAACCATTGCATTTTAACTCTACCCGTTCATTAAATCAAGAGCATTTCAAGAGCATTAATGGAGTGTTGTGCTGAATAAAGTGTGGGGTTGAATTTAGTGGGCTTTAAATTATAAATTATTGTATTCTTTAGTTGAAAAAAAAAGAAATGAAATGAATAATGAAAATCAAAATAATAGTTGTTGTTCTTGTCGGAGGGATTGTAATGTGTTTGGAAATTATCTTTGCTAATTAAACAAATGGAGTTCCTTAAAAGCACTTAAATGCTTAGTGCTAAGTGATTGAGAGGAATTTTGGGATTGTTGATCATACTACATTGCTTGCTTCACTCTTGAAGTACTCTTGACCTAAATGAACAAACTCACTCTCCCAAATGTCATGCCTTTCCCTTAGCCCCGTTACAACAAAATAAAAGACCTTATGATTGATGCTTGATTGTGATTAGGTGGTGGAGATTTGGTTGATAAGCAGTACTATAGTCCTAATCTTTCATTGAATGTCGAGAGCTTAAACACTACCCAATTAAACACTTAAGAGGTTTGTGAGGGAGTGACAATTTTTGGTATGCATGGATTGACCATTAAGTTGCTTGAGTACCGATTATTCTTGATTCGATTATGATTCTGGATTTAATAAGATGGGAGTCTTAATGCATCCTTATAACTCTTGAACTTGACAATATGTATCTTGTTTTATTTGTTTTGATTTTAACTTTGCTTGGGGACAAGCAAAGGATTAAGTGTGGGGTAATTATTTAGATCAATTTTGCATATATTTTTTAGGATGTTTTTGTTGATTTTAAGTTAATTTTCATGTTAATTTGTACCTAAGTTTGTTTGAAGTTGTTGATTTAGGTTGAAGTACATTTGATGGAGCTTTTAACTAAAATTTGGTGGACTTGTTGAAGAAAAGGCATGTGACACGGCCAAGCTAGACATGGCTTGGCCGTGTCTCTCATCAAAAGAAGAAGAAATCAAAGACAAGACAGGACACGGCCAGGATTAACCAAGCTTGGTCGTGTCCCTCAAGCAAACATGTCTAGAAGCAGACACGGCCATGAGACACGGCCAAGCCACTGGCCGTGTCTCACCAAAGGAACAAAAGACAAAGAAAGAAAAGAAAGAAGCAGAGACTGACACCATCAAGAGACACGGCCAAGCCACTGGCTATGTCACATGACACGGCCAGGAGCTTGGCCGTGTCACCCCTTGGACACAAAGAGAAGATCAAGCAGCAAGGGACATGGCCAGAAGCTTGGCCGTGTCGCAAGAAAGAAAAGAAAATCCAAGAGACACGGCCAACAAGCTTGGCCGTGTCACCCTGGCTCAATTGATATGCTTGCACGAGGTATGGATTAATATGAATTAGTGGGGAACAAAAAGATAAAAGGGAGTGAAAGGTGGAAGGAATTGTGGAAGAAATATATAAAGAAATTGGAAAGTGGGAGACAAAGAGTGATGGGTGTCTTAAAAATTCAAAGTGGAAGAGCATGGAGGGAATTGAAAATATTTTGAATATATTGAGTGGAAATTCTCTACACCATTATCATCTTCTTCCTTGGTTCTTGCTTGAGAGAGCAAGACACCATTCTCCCCATCTTCATTCACCATTTCCTTTCACACATCAAGAGCAAAGACAATCATTGGAGTTGAAGTGAGTAGCTAGTTCTTGAGGATTAGGGTTTTAAGAGGCTTGAGTGGAGAGTTGAGAACTTGAGAGAGCTATCATTCATCCTTCAAGAAGAGAGCCATTGGTTCAATAGAGCTTGGAAGTTCATCATCACACATCAAAGAGGGAGCTACGAAAGAGACAAGGACTCCGATTTTTAGCATCTCCAAAAGGGGTTTTTCAAACTCTTTCTTTTAATCCATTTCATATATGTTGTTGTTGTATTAAGGATATTAATATTGCAATGAATAACTTTGTTTTGGTTTATATTGAAATGAGCATTTGTTTAAAGAATATGATGAGCTAATTTACTCATACTTTGGGTTGTAGTATATTTGATTGAATGATTTGATTTGATGATTCCATTGATATACCTTGTTATTTGTTGATGGCATTGAAATTAAAGGTAAATTGATAGATTGGCCACCTATTGATTACTTAATATTGAATGACGGACCGAGAGGAGAAGTTTAATATCGGGACTATGCAATTGACTACCCTAAGAATGAATTAGAAATATAAGTTCTAGGGTTTATTAATTTGCTAATGTAAAATAGTTGGTTGTTGTTGATTCATAAATGTGAAAACTAGTGAATTGATAATTGACTAATTAACCTAAAGGAACAAATTAAGGTACAAGGTTATATTGATGGATAATTTGATAATTAAACATTTGATTAAATGGACCTACAACCCTAGGCATCATTTCCATAATTGAATTCATCTTGTACAAAATCATTCATTTTCATTTCTAAGGTTAATTACAATTCACCAATCCAATCACACACTTAAGTTTATTATTTCATGTTAATCAAACTATTAAACGCAATTCCTTCCTTATGAGACGACCTTGGGGTAATCACCGTTACTGCAATAGCCTCGTATACTTGCGAGTGCCGCTTCGTAGTAGTGTTAATTTAAGTGCAACACCCCCTGAGTGGCAAAATATTTGTAAGTGAGTTTAAAAATATTTGGTATATAAACTCAAAAAATTGAAAAGGAGAAACTTTGCCCCCTGTGTAGGCTCAAAACAAATATTTTATCCATGCAAGCTTAGATTGATGTTTTTCTTGTCTAGTTCTTTGCGTAAGCACGCATTTCTTCTTTTTGCAAAATTACTGGAGCTTTCTCAAGTATTGGGCTTTCCATGCGCTCCTGATTTGACATCTTCTTTTGATTCTTTACTTCACAGAGTATTTGCTGTTCACTTAGATAAAGAATAAACAATACAAGACAAGAAAGTGTGATGTGATATGCTCATGTATGCATGATAATACTCACAGCGGTTTCATTTACTCACAGGCCGAGGTGATCAGTAGAAGTACTCTCACGGATTTCTTTCAGTTTCCCGTTCAGTTGTTGCACTAGAATGATAGAAAGCTTTGCATTTATGGCTTTTATCTTCAAGATGTTGAAAATATGAATAAAGAAAACCCCAAACAGCAGAGTCAGAGATTCATCTATTTCGAACTATGTTTCAGCATGTCGGTTGATAGCTTCTTCATGACCTTGCCAATAATCATTTCCTTTGCCCAATGTGTCCTTTGGATGTTCGACATACTTCCCTTAACTTGAAGGCTTTGTATGACAAAACATTTTTTATTTGAATTTTTTCAATTTTTTGAATTTTAATTTTGAAATCAAATGTTGGCTTTGCCAAATTAATGATGTACCTCTGGACTTGATTTTCCAAATTAACATGTCTATAACATGACAACCCTAGTTACCATACTAAACTCGAGAATCATTTCTATTTAAGCAAGAATTGTTGCACTTCAGATAGGCACATACACATTACTTGGCTAAAGGTCTCATTTGAGTTTAAATATTGTCTATCTCATATGCATGCTTATCCAAACTATCTCCACTAATAGACTCTACCTACCAAGAGAGATCAACAGGTCTTTGATAGGCTTGAAATGGGGTCTATAAGGGACACAGGTTTAAGTGAAGGCCATTTTGAGATTGGAGCTGGTGTGACACAATGGACAAACCCTCACACTACAAATTTCTTGTTGAAACTTTAGACAGTTGGGAACAATCTTTCTAGACTCCAAATTCCATCTATCTTCTCGGCATTAATCTGGATCTTGATTAGGACAGTCTTTGCCCTTGCAAAAAGTTTGGTACTCAAATTCATTTCCTTTCTTCTTCTCTCTTTTCCTTTCTTTTTATTTTTCTTACTCTTCCCTTTTCTTTCTCTTTATTTTCCTTACTCTTCCATTTCTTTGAGCATTTTATCATTTTGTCCTTCTTCCTTGTAGGACTGTCAAGTACAAAACTTTTAAGAACTGAATGGTCTTTCTCATTTTCCTTTGATTTTGATTGAATCTTTGGTTGGGTTGGACCAATTTAAGTCAAACTGTCCATATGGAAGCCTTTTGCTGCTTAGGTAAAAGAGAACTCAGTTGGCTTTCTGAACCACCTTTTTACATTTTCTTTTCTTGTTGTTTTTTTCTTTTCTTTTTCTTCTTTTTTCTCTTCTCTCTTTTTTTGTTTATTTTTATATTTTTTGTTTGGTTCTAGCTCTAAAAGAGTTGTCTCATTTGTACTAGCTTGGGCTTCTAATAATGGATGAATGGAGTAACATAATTCTTCTTTAATAGGGGTAAACCATTTGTTACTCCGATGTTGATGTTGTTATTTTGGAGATATTAGGAAAACATCAACTACCCTTATGGTCTTGAGAACTTCAACTATCTTTATAGTCTTGAGAACTTCAACTATCCTCATAATCTTGACTAATCATTGCTTTCTTTGATCTTCTTGCCTCTTCATCTTAGTGATCATAAGACTTGTCAAAAGTATCACAACAAACTCAAGGTAGGTTATTATGGTTTGTAAGCCAATGAAAAGAAAGCTAAAATTTTATGAAGGCTCAAAGGGACAACTAGGGATTGATATTTAATTGGGTGGATAATAGTTATTGGCTAACCAAACAATGCCTAGATCATCTCTCCCTTAAATAAGCAGAGTTGCAATTTTGCCTCGAAAGTTTGTCAAAGCATGTTCTAAGACTGACTAAGACCCAGACAAAGGTAATTATGCATGAGCCCTCTCTAAGTAAGCATACACAACTCAATGCTATAGAGCAATTCCCTTACCTAGTAAAGTCATTCAAGTCATGATGCATAGACACATTAATTTATAAACATCAAGCTAAATTCCTCATCGGTTGAGCACCAAAATGAATAAAGACCAACAAAAATTTTGATGAAAGTAATTTATTCAAGCAACTTTAAATTTGAAAAATACAATAGTTCCAATTAAAGAAAGTAAAATTGAAAAGCAACATTCAAGCTAAGGAAAGTTCATTGAATTAGGCTTCTTTTCCTTTCACATCTTCAATATCCCCATCTTGAAAGGATGATAAAACAAAATCTTCTTCCAATCCTTTTCCCTCCATGAAGGTTGCCGGTGGAGGTACTCTATTGAACCTTAGTAATGGATTATCTTTGGTGTTGGGCTTTTCTGGCTTGGGAAGCTTGCCACTATCGATTAATTCTTGGATCTCATGCCTTAGACGAGCACAATTATCTGTTTCATGTCCACGCATTTGATGAAATTGACAGTAAGCCTCAGCATTGAAGTTTTATGGCAATGGATTATGTAAAGGTCGAGGAGCTAACGGTTGTAACAACCCTTTCTTTTGCAGCTTGCTAAAAACCCAAGATAGAGGCTTCCCCATATCTGAAAATTGCCTTCTATTTGTTTGACCAGTTGTATTGACATCAACTTCTTTTTGTGTGCTTTGATTGTTAGGCTGGTTGTTCCCTTTCTCATTCCTTCTTATTGAAAAGTGATTCTTCTCCCTTTCCCACTCTTCAATTTGTAGACCAACTTGAAGAAGATCTTTGAAATCCCTTATAAGGGTGTGAGACATCCTTTCACGGAGATTAGGCAACACCCTTCTCACAATCATCCTTATTTGATTGGATTCATTGGGCCTCTTCTTGAGTAAAGCAGCCTTATTTCTCCATCTCTTCACATAGTATACAAAATTCTCATTTGGCCCTTGCCTAATGAACTCAACTTCCATTAAGGTAACCTCTAACTCAACATTATGTCCATATTGTTGGATGAAGGCTTTGTAAAGTAGATCCTAACTCTTTTGTGTTCCATCATCTAAGGTATTGAACCAATTTTGGACAACAGGATCCAATGAGAGCATGAAGTACCTTAGGGCTTGAGCCTTAGTAGCTCGGGAAGACTGCACGGCAGTGATGTATTGCTTCACGTGAAGATGAGGATTTTCGATGCCATTGTACTTAGCAAAGGAAGGCATCTTGAATTTATAAGGGACCTCTTCATCTTGTTCAAATAGTTTGTCGATCTCAGACATCTCTTCGGTTTTCAGCTTCTTCTCAAATTTCTTTTCTAAATCAGCAATCATCTTTTCAACATCGGATGTCTCGGTCTTTTCAATAGTTGCTTTCTCACCAACCTTTGGTTCTTTCTTCTTTTCTTGAACATCTTGGTAGTATTGAGCCCAATCATCATCATCATTAATGATCACCTTTTCATCATCAAAAACCACTTCACTAACTTTGGTCTTCCCTTTGTCCTTTGGTTTCTTAGTGCTAGCAGATGCCTCAGCATGGTTCTCTAAGATTGCAGTCAACTGGTTCTTCATGGTCTCAGCTAGGGCCTTTTTGATTTCTTCCATCTTGGCATTGAGGGCTTCATCCACCATTCTTTGAATTTGTTCGGGCTCCATTATTTTAGGTGAGCAAGTGATTGAGTCGTTGCTAGATACTTCATCTCCGGCGTAGGTCGAATTGTTGTAATCTTTAGAACTATCGTAATCCAGGGCTATGAGCCAGAGAGGATCAATGATATGAGATGCAAATGTATGCATGTATGCACAAACAATCAATAAAATAGGATGTTCCTTCCAACCTTATAACATCCACACACGAATGGCGAGTCTCTTTTCCTAGGTATATGATTCACAAAATACTAACATGGGGTATCTTGCTTTCCAATAATTCCCTCGGACGTTTCAACCAATAGTTATATTTTCGAAAATGGAAATTAATCCATGATAATTCCCATTAATTAGGTTTTAATCCATTCAACCAACTATAGTAGCTTTTATGCTATATTGGAATAAAACAAAATTAAGAGGTTTATTATTGATAGATTTCTCACTTGAAAAAAGGTAACTAATAGTTCATGCCAAAAACAAGCCCATGGTTAATTTATTCTTAGTGTAAACTAGGCCCACAATTGATTTTTGATATTTCATAATTGACCTAAATATTTTTACAAGCTCTTTGTAAGAAAAGATTGGGTGAAAAATAGTTTGTTTCTAAGCCCATTGTAAAAGATTTTAGAAATTTGGATTTTGGGCTTAGTACTTGGGCCATGGGCCAAAGAATTTTTGATTTGTTTTTCGAAAAGTCCTATGTCCAAAGACAATCTGGAAAAATTTTGAAAATAGCTTTGGTCTTTTGGACTTTAAAGAAAAATTTATTTTGAGCTTACAATGTGCTTAGGTCATATTAGAAAAAGAGCAAACCGAATAAGCCATGATTTAAGCTAAGATAAATTAACCATAGTCAAACAACATGCATTTGGGGTAAAACCTAAGGAAAGTAACTAGGCCAATTAATACGGGAAAGTATGGTATCCCTTACATAACATAACACGGGTAACACGGGCATCCTAACTCACTCACATGATGCAATCTAAGATGATGCAATGGATAATATCATTATAAGAAAGAATGGAATAATATAAAGACCAACGGAATTAACTTCTCTTATCCCCAGTGGAGTCACCACTATGAGCGGGGATTTTTGCCCCCACTCCCAGTGGAATGGTTCTTGCGACTTCGGCACTGTTTAGGCTCGGGACCTTAGAGAATACGGACCTAAGTCCGGAGAAAATGGAGTCGCCACCCGGATGGGTCAGAAAAAAGAAAGGGGTGGATGACTCGATTCCTAAGGAATCCCTAACCCCTTAATGGGTTCGGAAAGTTGGGTACGTGTGGGGAAGGTGAGAAATGGCCCAGCACCCCCCACAACGCCCGGTTCATTGGAAACGGCCTCCTTTACAGGTCTTAACATTATAAAATTCTTAAATATAACAATATTATCCATACTACACACAATAAAAAGAAAGCATCATTATATTAAAATCAAAGCAATGTCCAAACAAAACAAAACAAATAAATGGACACCCATCCGAAGATGGAAACATGTCCTTACATCACATGCCTAAATAGGACACCCACCGAAAGGTAGAAACATGCCCTTTGCATAGGTTCTAAAATAGAAAAGCAAATTAAATTACATGATGTTTAACTAATGAGGTACCCACCAAGTGGAAACAAACCTCTTACAACTTTTGGAAATCTGAATTAATTGATAAAAGTAAATAATCATTCATCATAAATAAATCATTGATCAAAGCTATTAATATAAACATCCATCCATGATAAATTAAATAAATCAAGTATTGAAATTAAATAAATTAAAGCACAAGAGATAAATCAAAGCATAATCAAGTATAGAATTAAATAAAGCAAATAAAAGTCCAATTATAGCTACTGTGACTTTTTATGAAATTAAAATAGATTAGGGTTTTATGTTTTAAAAGGTTGGTAAGACTCTTTGATTAACTAAATTAATATTTGAATAGTGAAATCATGAAACTAGGGTTTTAGACACTTTAAAATACTTTTGATTTGTGGTTTTAAATGGTGATTTCAAGCTACTGTGTAAAATAAAAGTATTTATGTTTTTATTATTTTTAATGTTTTAAAGGATTAGGGCTTATAAAAAATTAAGGTTTAAGGTTTTAAAGGAGTTAGAGTTTAATATTTTAGGTTTAGAAGTTGAATTAGGGTTTTAGTGTTTTGGAATTAGGGTCTCGGGTGATGAATTTGAATTAGGATTTAGAAAGACAATTTGATGATTTCATGAGGTTTTATGAATTTAAACAAACGAATTGAAGTTTTTATAAATAGAAAAGATGTTTTTTATGGTTTTTTGGAAGAAACAAAACCTAGTTTAAACTTTTGAAGAAAAAGAATCAAATTTTATTTTTGTTGAAAAATACGTTTATTTAAGGTTTTAAGATTTTGAAGAGGTAAAAATAACAATTTTAAGTCTTTTTGGAAAATAAAGTAACGTATTAGTGTTTTAACTTTGGAAAAACTAAATTAAAGTTCTAAGGTTTTTTTATTTAAAAAACAAAATTTCATAGTTTATGCTACTGTGAAAAAATAAAACAAAAAGAATTTAACATACCTCCTTTTGTTGATTCTCCAAAAATAATTCTTCTTGGATGAACAAGAATAAAGACATTTGTTGCCTTTGAATTGCTTAAATCATGTCCCTGCTGTTACAAAAAAAAAAGAAATTGAATTGCTCCTTTTCCTTCCTTGATTTGGTTTCTAATTTTCCAAGCTTTTGTTGCTTTCGGCCCCCCATCAATTTAATTGCCTTTGGTCCTTATTTATAGTGGTTTGATGTGATTTATTGCTAATTAGTCACGACAAGTAATATTAATAAAAAAAAGAAACCAAAACCTAATTGAATTAGGTTTCAAAAAATTTGCGTCGAAAAAATTGCCTCAGGAAAAAATGAGCTAGCGAAAAAAATCTGGCGCAGGAAATTACGGCAGAGGGCGGGCTGCGGGCGAAATAGCGTTAGCTATTTCGCTCGCAGGATTTTCTTGCGAGCGAAATAGAAAAGCTATTTCACTCTCAGATTTTTTCTGCGGGCGAAATAGCTTGGGCCATTTTGCCCGCAGAAAATTCCTGTGGGCGAAATGCCCACGGGCCCGCGCTACGATTTTTTCGTCGCAGATTTTTCCGACTCCGATTTTTATTTTTATTTTTTTGACTTTTATTTGTTTTTTTTTATTTTTTTATTAATAAAAATTAGATACTAAAGCAAAAAAATTATTTAACAAAAATTATTTTGGACCAATTAGACAACAAAAATCATTTTTGACTAAATAAAACATATTGGACTGGATTGGGTCAAAAATTAAGGGTCTACAGCCGTGTCTATAGGCGTTTCATAACTACTATGACTAAAATAAATCAACACGGCCAGTGACATGGGCTTGTCACTGGGCGTGTGGTTGCTGCTGTGAATCTCAAATTTAACCAAAATGACACGACCACCGACATGGGTGTGTCAATGGGTGTGCTATAGCTACTATGGTTCCATTTAAATGATACGTCCAGTGACATGGGCATGTCCCTGGTCGTGTCATAGCTACTGCCTCTGAAAATAAATGACACGCCCAGTGACACGGGCGTGTCTCTAAATCAAGGTCAAGTTACCCCCACAAAAGAAAATTTTCCTCTGCATATTCAAGTGAACTCAAATCAACACCACCAACCAATAATAAAATAATTAAAAATCAATGAAACAAACTAAAAACATGAAAATTAAAGAAACAAATATCAAAAAACAAATAACATAGTTGGTTGTCTTCCACCCAGCACTTCTTTAATGTCATATTAGTTAGACATTCAGGATTAGTTCATCCTTAGTCTTGGAGGTATAAAACCTCCTTCAACTCATTCAAGTCTCTCCCTAAATATAGTTTAAGTCTTTGCCCATTATTCTTCAAATTCCCTTTTTCTGGATGAGTAATTTTGATTGTCCCATAGGGAAAAATTTCTTTGACTGTAAATGGACCAGACCATCTTGATTTTAACTTGCCTGGAAAAAGTCGAAGCCTTTAATTATACAATAACACCTAATCTCCAACTTGAAACTCTTTCCGTTCCTTAATGTGAGCATCATGCCACCTCTTAGTTCGCTCCTTATACTTCCTTGCATTGTCATAAGCTTGTAATCTGCATTCATCCAACTCATTGATCTACAATTTTCTCCTTTCACTTGCACTAGCTAGATCAAGGTTAATCTGTTTTATATCCCAATAAGTATTATGTTCAATTTTCACAGGTAAATGACAAGCATTTCCATATACTAGCCTAAATGGAGCAGTACCTAATGGAGTTTTGAATGCAGTCCTAAAGGCCCATAGAGCATTGTCTAGTTTCTCAGACCAATCCTTTCGGGATTGCTCTACAATATTTTCAAGAATCCTTTTTATTTCTTTATTTGTGTTATCAACTTAGCTACTAGTTTGGGGATGGTAAGGAGTAGAAAACCTATGTGTAACACCTAACCTTTTGAAAACTTTCTAAAGCTGAGCATTACAAAAGTGAGTATCCCCTATCACTTATGATCGCTTTTGGTGTACCAAATCGAGAAAATAACTTTTTCAAAAACCTTATCACTACCCTAACATCATTTGTTGCTAAAGCTTGGGCTTCAGGCCATTTAGACACATAGTCTATAGCTATGAGAATATATTTGTTACCAAAAGAACTAGAAAATGATCCCATAAATTTGATCCCCCATACATTAAAGACTTCACACACTAGAATTCCATTTTGGGGCATCTCAACACGAGATGAGATGTTTCCAGTTCTTTGACAATGATCACAATATTTCACAAAATCATACCTATCCCTAAATAGAGTAGGTCAATAAAATCCTAATTTTAGCACCTTTTAAGCAGTCCTATTGGCTCCCATATGGCCACTAGCTAGTCCATCATGATAATGATGAAGAATATTCATCATTTTGGGCCATGCCATGCAATGCCGGATCATGTGGTCTTTACATAACCTAAATAAGAAAGGATTCTCCCAAAAGTAATATTTCAAGTCAGAAAAAGAATTTCTTCTTTTCTTGATAAGTCATATCTTTAGGGAATTCCCTAGTAGCCAAGTAATTAGCAAAATCTACAAACAAGGCACTTCAAAAGTTGAACCACTTACCTCGCTTACCATGGCATAAAGCTGCTCATCGAGGAAATGATCATCAATGTTCCCTTCAAACTTCTCCAAGGTTGGGTTCTCCAAGCGAGAAAGATGATCTGCTGCCAGATTGTCAGCTCCCTTTTTGTCTTGAATCTTCAAATTAAATTCCTATAATAACAAAACCCAATGAATTAGCCTAGGCTTTGCATCTACTTTGGCAAATAAATACCTCAAAGCCGAGTGGTTCGTATACACAATCACTTTGGACAATATCATATATGATCTAAACTTGTCAAAAGCAAAAACCATAGCTAGAAGTTCTTTCTCTGTAGTTGTATAATTGGTCTAGGCTACGCTCAATGTCTTGCTTGCATAATAGATAGGCTAAAAATGCTTCTCTTTGCGTTGACCCAAAACTGCCCTCACTGTAATATCACTGTCATCACACATTAGTTCCAATGGTAAATTCCAATCGGGAGCCACCATG
Source organism: Garcia nutans (assembly GCA_947685225.1). Taxonomy (NCBI): domain Eukaryota; kingdom Viridiplantae; phylum Streptophyta; class Magnoliopsida; order Malpighiales; family Euphorbiaceae; genus Garcia; species Garcia nutans. Next base: position 38,184,538 of record CANTUV010000013.1, read on the forward strand.
ATTGGAGAATGGGATAATTTCTCCTTAAAAGTTGTGAAAATCTTAAATATTCTTCGTCAAACACAAAATCAACATCCTTCTCAAGGAGTCTTGTTAGAGGATGAGCTATCTTAGAAAAGTCACGTATAAATCTCCAAAAGAAGCCTGCATGTCTCAAAAAGCTTCTGATGGCCTTGACTGATATAGGGGGGTTAGTTTTTCAATGGTTTCACCTTAGCCCAGTCCACCTCAATACCCTTGCTTGAAATCTTGTGTCCCAACATGATTCCTTCTTGAACCATGAAATGACATTTTTCCCAATTAAGTATCAGGTTTGTTTCCTCACATCTTATCAAGACCCTCTCAAGTTTTTCCAAACAACCTTTGAATGAGCTGCCATAAATCGAGAAATCATCCATGAATACCTCCATAATATCCTTAATAAGCTCATTGAAGATTTCCACCATGCACCATTGAAAAGTTGCAGGTGCATTGCATAATCCAAATGGCATCATTTCATATGCGAATGTCCCATATGGATAGGTGAATGTAGTTTTCTCTTGGTCTTCCAGGGCAATATGAATTTGAAAGTAGCCTGAAAGGCCATCCAAAAAGCAGTAGTACTCATGCCCAGACAATCTCTCCAACATCTGATCAATGAAGTCCAAAGGATGAGGATCCATTTTCAAGTGTAAAGACCCAATTTCCAATGGATAAAGATCCATATTTCAAGGGTAAAGACCCGATCTCTAATGGATAAAGATCCATGTTTCAAGGATAAAGACCCGATTTCCAATGGATAAAGATCCATATTTCAAGGGTAAAGACCCAATTTTCAATGTATAAAGATCCATGTTTCAAGCGTAAAGACCCGATTTCTACTGGATAAAGATCCATGTTTCAAGGGTAAAGACCTGATCTCCAATGGATAAAGATCCATGTTCCTAGGTTAAACACCTAATTTCCAATAGATTAAGATCTATTTTTGGTGGTAAAGACCCATAATCCATAAAAATGGAACAACCAGTTATGTTAGACTTCTTAACTAATAAAAGGTTAGTCAAACTCAGACTCAGGTCTAAGCACCCAAATTCAATTCAATCTCGGGTCTAAGAACCCAATCTCGGGTCCAAGTACCCAAATCAATCCAATTTTGGGTCCAAGTACCCAAATCAAACTCAGTCTCAGGTCCAAGCACACAAATTCAATTTAGTCTCGGGTTCAAGTACCCAATCTCGAGTCCATGTACCCAAATCAAATCAGTGTTGGGTCCATGTACCCAATCTCGGGTCCAAGTACCCAAATCCAATTCAAGCTTGGGTCCAAGTACCCAAATCAATTCAATCTCGGGCCCAAGTAACCAAATCAAAATCAATCTTGGGTCCAAGTACCCAAATCCAATTCAAGCTCAGCTCCAAGTACCCAAATCAATTCAATCTCAGGTCCAAGTACCCAAATCAAATTCAATATCGGGTCCAAATACCCAATCTCGAGTCTAAGTACCCAAATCAAATTCAGTCTTGGGTCCAAGCACCCAAATTCAATTCAACCTCAGGTCCAAGTACCCAAATCAAATAAATCTCGGGTCCAAGTACCCAAATCAAATTAATCTCGGGTCCAAGTACCTAGTCTTTGGTCCAAGTACCCAAATTCAATCTAGTCTCGGGTCCAAGCACCCAAATTCAATTCAGTCTTGGGTCCAAGTACCCAATCTCTGGTCCAATAACCCAAATCAAATTTAATCTCGAGTCCAAATACCCAATCTCAGGTCCAAGAACCCAAGTCAAATTCAGTCTCGGGTCCAAGCACCCAAATTCAATTCAATCTCAGGTCCAAGTACCCAAATCAAATTAATCTTGGGTCCAAGTACCCAAATCAAAATAATCTCTGGTCCAAGTACCCAATCTCGGGTCCAAGTACCCAATTCCGAGTCTAAGAACCCAAATTTAATCCAGTCTCGGGTCCAAGCACCCAAATTCAATTTAATCTCAAATCCAAGTATGCAAATCAAATCAATCTCGGGTCCAAGTACCCAATCTCAAGTCCAAGTATCCAAATTCAATCTAGTCTCGGGTCCAAGTACCCAAATCAAGTTCAGTCTTGGGTCCAAATACCCAAAACAAATTCAAGTAACCATCTCATCAAAATTAAGTCTTATTTTTCTTCACTCTCTTTTACTAAAGTCTCAGATCGTTCAAGCAAGGGGCAAACTGTAGACCCTTAATTTTTGACCCAGTCCGGTCCGTTATTTTTTATAGTCCAAAATAATTTTTGTGGTATTTTAATTAAATAATATTTATTTTAGTATTTATTTTTTAAGTTTTAATAAAATAAAAATAATAATAAATAAACCAAAAATAAAAATAAAAATAAAAATCGGCGACGAAAAAATTTGTCGCCGAAAAGGTTGGACGAAATGGCCCGCAGCCCGCCCCTAGGAATTTTTTCGCTCGCAATCCCTCGCAGCAGTTTTTTTCGCCAACAAAAATTTTTCGACGCAATTTTTTCCGAGTTTATGTGATATAGAGGCAGCCAGATGCTTCAGCTGTCATTGTGGGTACATTTTCTTTATTTGGCATTTTAGTGCTTGCTCTTATTAATCCATTATCTACTCATTCATACATAAGTGCATCCATCATGCCTGTGTCTGAATTGCATTCAAAGTCCCTAGGATTTGATGTCTTGGTGACAAATCCTTTAGGGCATAGTGTGGTAGTTAGCAATGTGAATCGAGATAGTTCAGTTGTGGTGCAAGATGAGGAATTCCTTGGTGATTTGATTGAAATGCCTTTTAAAGAGTACGATTTGATTTTGGACATGGATTGATTATCTGAACACGGTGCTGTGGTGGACTGTCAAAATAAGTGTGTTACCCTGAGAACTAGTGATGGTAAGAATGTGATGGTATCTACTGAGCAGAGACAACTTGCATCCATGTTTGTTTCAGCTGTTGCAGCTACGAGGTTGATTCGGAAGGGATGTGAGGCTTATCTTTCTCATGTGGTAGATACCAAGGTAATGGGTTCTCAGCTTGATAGTATACCCACAGTTGCTGAATTTCCAGATGTTTTTCCTAAGGAGTTGCCAGGGACACCCCTTGAGAGAGAGGTTGAGTTTGGTATCAATTTGTTGCCTGGCACCACTCCCATCTCTATTACTCCCTATCGAATGGCACCTGCTGAGTTGAGAGAGTTGAAGGTGCAGTTGCAGGAGTTGTTGGATAAAGGGTTTATTCGCCCCAGTGTTTCTTCGTGGGGAGCGCCTGTTTTGTTTGTGAAGAAGAAGGATGGTACTTTAAGACTGTGTATTGATTATAGGCAGTTGAATAAGGTGACCATCAAGAATAAGTATCATTTGCCTAGGATTGATGATATCTTTTATCTTTTGAAGGGAGCAACAATATTTTCCAAGATTGATTTGAGATCAAGGTACCATCAATTGAGAGTCAGAGCTGAAGATGTGCCTAAGACAGCTTTTCTTACAAGGTATGGGCATTATGAGTTTTTGGTGATGCCTTTTGGATTGACGAATGCACCAGCAGCTTTTATGGATTTGATGAATAGGGTGAATTGTAATATCGCAAACTCTACCCTAAAATTTTGGAATGCTTATTATTGTATTTGGATTAAATGCTATAAATGTATATATGTTTAAGTGGTAAGAGAGGAAAAGAGGAGTGTGTATATAATGTATATATAGAGATATATACAACATATGCAAATCAATTATTGAGATGGTCAAATGAGATTTATTGATTATTTTATAAATGGAAATTAAATTAAGTGGAAGATGATATTTATAATATTTTATTATTTAAATTGCTTGGTTGATATTAAAAGAGAGTTTGTGTGGTTAGAAGAGTGAATTTTGGGTTGACTTATCCTCATCTTCTTCCTGTTTGTTGTGCTTAGCAGGCCATCACCATTAACAAGAGGGAAAGAGAGATTTTGTTCTTCCAAATTCAAGATTTGAAGGTGTTTCAAGTGATCAAGTGGGAGTTTGAAGGATTTTCTTTACTTTAGGTAAGTTTCCAACTTGTTTTCTTGGTTTTCTTTTGAGTTTGTATATTGAGCTTGGTGTATGGTTGTTGTTGATATGCGTATATTTAATTGTGGTGTGTTTGAGAGTGTTTGGTCTTATTGGCTTTGATTTTGGGGTTGGTTTGAAGGAAAGGTTACATTTGGTAATGGAAAGCAAGTGTTGTGGATTGTGTATGGGTTGAGTTGTAATTATGGTTGTGATTTGTGTTTGATGTATGTATTGAGTTGTTTTGGTGTTTATACAAGTTTAGTATGGGTTATTGATGGTTTTGGGTAAGATTGTTTGGAGTGGAAAAGGGTTAAGTATGATGTTTGTTGGATGTAGTATTATTGGTGTCGGAATCAAGATTTTTGGCCTGACATGCCCATGAGCACGGCCAAGTCTTTGGGCATGTCAATGGTTTTGTTTTCTGTATGGGTGACATGACCAGTGACATGCCCATGTCACTGAGCGTGTCACAGCTTTTGCATTGGAGTAGTATTGTGTTTAGTCCATTTTTGTACTAGTTTTTAGTATGATTTTATGTGTGTTTTAGTTAATGTTTGATTAATTTTTGTTTAAAGTGTGTTTTAAGTGTTGTTTTTAGGTTTAGGTGGAAAAACACCCTTGGAAGATCAAAACAGTGGAAAACAGAGCAAAAATGAAGAAACAGTAGCTGACACGCCCAAGAGACACGGCCAAGCCTCTGGCCGTGTCTCACCTAATGAGCAAAACCAAAGAACAAGCAAGAAAGAGCAAAAATCAGGCAGAAGGTGACACAACCAGGGGACACGGCCGTGTCACTGGCCGTGTCCCTCCAAAAATGTCAGACACAGCCAAGCCAACTAAGGCATGGCCGTGTCACACTCCAAAGAGGAAGAGAGGAAAATCAAGCAGAGACGGACACACCCAGAGGACACGGCCGTGTCCTTTGCCGTGTCCTCCAATCCACATCAAACACGGCCAAGCCAATCAAGGCTTGGCCGTGTCGCCCTCTTGACAAGAAAGTAAGCAAAGAAACCAAGAAAGAAGCAGAAGCGAACACGGCCAGGAGACACGCCCAAGACACTGGCCGTGTCACATGACACGGCCGTGTCTTCTGGCCGTGTCTCACCCTGGATCAAACACAGTGAGGGACACGGCCAGGAGCTTGGCCGTGTCCCAAGGAAGAAAAACAAGAGACACGGCCAAGCTTGTTTTGGCTTGGCCGTGTCCCACCTGAAAAGTCAAATTTCTTTCAACAAAGTGGGGGACAAAGTGGGAGACAAACACTATTGCTTGCCAAAAGAAATAGAAAACAAATAAAAAGTGGGGGACAAAAGGTAATGGGATGAGTTGGAAAGCATGGGTGTTGATTTTTGAATGAATAAAAAGGGATTGAAGAGGAAAATGAAGGGAGCTTTTTGGTTCTTGGGGCAATTTTCTGCAAAAAAACGTGGGAGAGGGAGAGAGTGACACTCTCCCTTGTCCCTTCACCTCCAACCTCCATTTCCATCCTCTCCACCTTCTCCATCTTCCATTGATAGGATCTTTGAGGTTCTTTGGGATAAATTGGGTTACAAGTTCTCAAAGGTTGAAGAAGCTTCATTGAAGAGAGTGGTGACTTGAGAAAGCTCCATTCCATCTTCCAAAGGCATATCCATTGAAGGTTGGTGACTTGAGAAAGCTCCATCCAAAGGTTTGGTGACTTGAGAAAGCTCCATTCCACATTGCAAGGGGAATCAACCATTGAAGAGGGCTTGAGTTCTTCATCAAATACATCAAGTGGAGCTAGGAGGAAGACTAGTAATCCTACTCTTGGCATCTTCACAAGGGGTTTTTCTATTCTCTCTTTTAATTCATTTCTATTGTTGTTGTTGTATTAAGAATATTGATATTGCAATGAACAATTTGTATTTGTTTTATATTGAGTTGAATGAATGTTATAAATTGATGATGTTGAGCTAAATACCCATGTTTAGGGCTTGTAGTATATTTGGTTGAATGTCTTGATTTGATATTTAAATTGATGTTCCTTGTTGATTGGTTTATTGTATTGCATTAAATGCTAGGTTGATAGATTAGCTACCTATTGATCTTTGAATATTGGATGATGGACCGAGAGGTGAAATCCGATATCGGAACTATATAATCGACCACCCTAAGAATGAATTAGAAATATAAATTCTAGGGTTTATTAATTTGGTAATGTAAAAGAATTGGTCATTGTTAATTCATGAATGTGAGAACTAATGGATTGGTAATTGACTAATTAATCTTAAGGAACAAATTAATTACAAGGTTATGTTAGTGGATAATTGAGAATTGAGCTTTGATTGAATGGACCTATAACCCTAGGCACATTCCCAAGAATTGATTTGATCTTGCACAACCATCACACACATTAATCCCTACGCTCGGTTAAATTTAGGTTTAATTATTCTCGCACCACTCAAACAACAAACTCTTGCATTTAAATAAATTGTCAATCAAGCTATTACGAACCACACCTTCTTGGGGAAACGACCTTGGGGCGATCACCTTTGCTATAGCTACCTCGTATACTTGTGAGTGACGCTTGTAGTAGTACTTAATTCGAGCGCAACATATTGACACGAGCACTGACATACCCATGTCAATGAGCATGTCATAGCTTCTATGTTGAGGGAGGATTGACATGGCCAGTGACACGCCCATGTCACTGAACATGTCATGACTACTGTGTTATTGGTAGATTGACACGTCCAGTGACACATCTATGTGACTGAGCGTGTCATAGTTTCTATGTTGGAGGAGAATTGACACGGCCAGTGACACGCCCATGTCACTGAGCATGTCAAAGCTTTTGTGTTGTGGATTTAGGGGATGATCAGGGGTATGCCCGTGTTGTTGAGCGTGTCATGTGTAGAGTTTGCCCTAGTTGGTTCTTGTTCTTATTTTCTTATGTGTATCACTAAATGAGTGTGTATAATTACAAGTGGATTAGGTTTTAAATAGATTAAGTTGCCGTAATCCAAGTGTTGAAGGATTCTTAGAAGAGGAGGTTGTTAGATTGGTGTGAGTTGCTCTTGAGGTAAGTACAAACCCTACATGATTGCATACATTTACATGATTGTGGGACTTAACACATTTGGTTGGAAAATGTGTTAGTTTACCTATCATATTGTTGGTATCTGAGAATGGTGTATTGGTTTGTATTATGTGAATTATATGTTGAGGACTCAAAATATATGAATATTGTAAGTTGTGATGTGTACTCAAATGATGAAATGTGAAGCCGTTGATGTTGGCTATAATGATGTAAATGAAATAATTGGGGCATGGTTGCCTAGATGATTATGAGAAAATGAGAATGGAATTGATAATGAAATAATAAAAGAATTGTCTGCCTAATGTGTTATTCAATTTTCAAAGTTTTGTTATTGGTTGCATGCCTAAAGTAACAATCCCTTGAAGCTGGGTTGGGCTTGGTCCTTGAAGCCAAGTTGGGTTGATGCTTACCTCCCCTTGAAGCTTGGTTGGGCCTAGTCCTTGAAGCCTAGTTGGGATGTTACATATGATATGTTTCTCATTGTGATAATGAATCGCCTACGAGCTTGATAAATGTGATTATTGGACCAAAATAGTAACTCTGGAAAGTTGAATGACATATTAGTTTCTTTTGGGCCCATGTTTGTCTTTGCTTTAATGTGAACTATGAATTATGAAACAAATGAATAACATGAAGAGATTTAATGTTATGAAAAATGGCATTCTTGAATATTGATTCTAATGCTTGATAGTGTGACATTGGCATTACATTTAAAGCATATTGTCATCATGGTTAGTACCACTAAGCCATTGGCTTAGCGCGATTGTGGTTCATCGCGCAGGTGACAGGGTAGAACCGGAGAGTTCTGCTAGACCGAGTGGAGTCTAGGTGTGTGTCCCTTTGTGAAGTGTTTTTTGGACTTTAAGATCAGAGACGAACTGCCAAGCATGTTGTTTTATTAGTTTTTGTTATAGATTTGTGTCTTTTTTATTATGATAATTATTGTTTTATTTAGGTATTTTGTTATTTTTATCGGTTTGTTTTATGTTTTTATTAATTTTGGTATTTTAGTTTATTTCAGTGTTTATGTTATTTTTTATCTAGATTTTAGTATGTGTTTATGTTTTGTTGGTTATTGTCTATTTATTTCTTGTTTAAAGTTTTGTTGCAAGTATTGTGTTAGGTTAACAAAGGCAAGGAAACAAATTGAAGGAGAAAGGGGCAGTGGCTGACACAGACAGAAGACACGGCCAAGTCACTGGCCGTGTCCCATACCAAGTTAAAAAGGAAGAGCAAATCCCAGTAGCAGACACAAGCAAGGGACACGGCCAAGTCAGTGGCCGTGTCCCTCCAATGAAGCCCAGACACGACCAAGTCACCTTCACTTGGCCGTGTCTCACTTAGTTCCAAAGCAAAAGAGAATTACATCTTCACAGAAGCAAACACAGGCCGTGTCCCTCCAAAATAGTCCAACACGGCCAAGTCAAGCTTCAACTGGCCGTGTCACTCAATCAAAGAAGAAAAGAAGGAATTCTGAGACGGAAGCGGACACATGCAAGGGACACGGCCAAGTCACTGGTCGTGTCCCTCCAAAGAGCACTCACACGGCCAAGTCACATGCAACTTGGTTGTGTCTCTCATGAACCAAAGCCGTAGCGAGTTTTTAAAGTGGACGATTCATATAAAAAGAAAAGAGAAGCTAGGGTTTGGGACTGTTGAGATTTTGAGAGCTGATTTAGCCGTCAAGAGTGAAGTTAGGGTTTAAACATTTGTTTTCTTTGATTTTGATTTCACTTTGGAATAAACTAGCCTAGATTAGATTGTTCTAGCCATTGATACATCCTTCTTGCAAGATTTGAACAAGAGATTCTTCAAAAGCTTCAAGGAGTTTGTAACTTGGTTTTATTCTCGAACTTATTCTCTTTATTTTCATTGAAATTGTATTAATGGATATTATCATGTCTAATTTGATTTCTTTGAATATTAATAAGATGAGTATGTTTGATTGCATCATGAACTAATTTGATCTAGTCTAAGGTTTGTATGGATCTGCTATGATTGTATGAATTGGTTATTCTCTTAGCGAATAATTTCTTTAGCCTTAATTGAATGAAATATGGTTAATATATAATTGATTGGCCACCAATTATGTGTTTTAGGTATTAGATGATGGATTGAGAGATGAAGTCTAATGCTGGAACGATTCAATTAGGGACTTAGGTGAATTAGAGATATAACCTATTAAAAAGATTGTTTCAATTATAACAAGATTAGTTGTAAGAGGTTTGAATGCGAGAGCTTATTTCCTTGACTCAATTAATTAAGTTTTTGGCGCCGCTGCCGGGGAGGCTAATTGGCGAAATTGTTTATTAGGCAAAAACATTTTAAATTATTTTTCATTGTTTAAATTTTATTTTATTTTGTCTTTTTCTTTTAATAATTTCTTTTTCTAGAAATTTTGTTTATGCAAGGCAGGAGATCACTCGAAGGAGAGCTACATCCATTCATTCCATAAATTCAGAGAGTGAAAAGGAGCAGAGAAGAGTTTGAGCTCTACACCAGATTTGATATAGAGGAGGACACTTCTGAATTTGAATCGAAATCTGAACAATCTGTTAAAATGGCTGAAGAAAGACAAAGAACCATGAGAGATTTTGCTAGACCTATCATTGGGACTTCCACATCTTGTATAAGGTTGACAGATGCAGCAAGGAACTATGAGTTGAAGAACATTCATTACAACATGCTGCCATCATTCTATGGAGTTTCAAATGAAGATCCTTTGAACTTTATTAGGGATTTCTACTCCACCCTCAACACTTTTCCATTGGGAGGATTAACAGAGGATCAGTTGAGGATGCGGTGTTTCCCTTATACTTTGAAGGATAGGGCAAAGAGCTGGCTCATGATGTTGCCTGAAAATTCACTGACAACTTGGGAGCAAGTTTATAACAAGTTCATGGGCAAGTTCTATTCACACCAATAGACAGCTGAGTTGAGAGGGAAGATTGCTACATTCTCTCAATTTGAAGGAGAGCCATTTCATGAGGCTTGGGATAGATTTAAGATGCTATTGATCCAGTGTCTGCATCATCACTACCCACTTCAACTCCTTAATCAGTTTTTCTATGGTGGTCTCACCCAGCAATTTCAGAACACTGTTGACAATGCAGCTGGGGGAGCCATGGGAGAAAAGATAGCTGATGAGACTTATGAGATCTTTGAGATGTTAGGAGCTAATTCTCAACAAAAGAGTGTAAGGGGAAGAAGTAAAGGGGTGAATCATCTGGAGGCCAATAATGAAATGGTCAGTCAAATAGCTGAATTGACAAGGCAGGTTCAAATGCTAAACATGAAGAACAATATTTCTTCATCTACTCAGGAAGTGTGTGGAATTTGTGGGACATTTGGGCATGGAGCAAATATATGCCCTTCTGCATATGAGTCTTTTGGGATTGAAGCTGAGCAAGTTAATGCTATGGGGGGATTTCAACCAAGAGCCAGGAATGATCCTTACTCCAACACTTACAATCCTGGTTGGAGGAGTCACCCCAATTTTTCCTAAACAACAAATAATGCTCAACAGCCTTTCCATTTGCTCCAGAGACAGAACCAACAGCAGGGCCAATCCTCAAATCAAGGTCAGCCTAAGAGAGAGAGTTTGGAGGAAAGTTTACAGGCTTTTATTCAAGACAGTGCTAAAAATCAGGAGATGAACAACAAGAGGCTGGATTCCTTGGAAGCATCTTTTAAGAAGGTGGAGACCCAAGTGGGGCAACTTGCTCAACAGATGCAAATTCAACAAAAGGGGAAGTTCCCAAGTCAACCTGAATAGGCACAATCAGTGACTGTTCTTAGGAGTGGCAAGGCAATTAATAATAATGTTGAAAATAATTCTGTGAATGCAGGTGAGCAAGAAAATAAAAAGGAAGGAGAACTAGAGAACAAAGGTGCTGAAGAAAGATCAATGGAGAAGTCCCCTACAGCAGATTTGCACAAGGCAAGCAATCCATACCGGCCACCTATACCATTCCCCAGCAGGTTGAAGGATGATAAAAAAGATAAGCAATTTTCAGATATCTTCAACATGTTGTCTAAGGTAAGTATCAACTTACCTTTACTTGAAGCAATTAAGAACATGCCGGCTTATGCTAAATTCTTCAAAGAACTGAATACCAAGAAAAAGAGGTATGAGCCGAATGAAAAGGTGATAGTTTCTGAGGTAGCTAGTGCTGTTTTGCAGCATAAACTACCTCATAAGCTAAAGGATCCTAGAAGTTTTATTATTCAAATTACTATGGGGAATGGAAAAAGTACTGATGGCATGTGTGATTTAGGAGCTAGTGTGAATTTAATGCCTTATTCTGTTTATCTTGAGTTAGAACTAGGGGAACTTAAACCAACAAAAATGGTGTTGCAATTAGCTGATAGATCTCTTAGATTCCCGAAAGGGGTTATAGAAGATGTGTTAGTTAAGGTTGGAGGGTTAATAGTACCTGTGGATTTCATTGTTCTTGACATGGATGTAAGTAACTCTTCACCATCTGCACACACCATTCTGCTGGGTAGGCCTTTTATGGCGACTACCAACACTTTGATAGATGTTAAAAATGGTAAATTATCAATGACTGTTTTGGGACAAACTGTGGAATTTTCTATTTTTAACACTTCTCCTATTCCTACAACTGCTTTATATGAGGATTGTTCTTTCATTGATTGTGTTGATGCAGTTGTTTCAGATGTTTTCTTGTAGACAGGTTCCTCTGATAAAATGGAGCTGGCATTGACCTTAGATAGTGATTTGGAAATTTTTGATGCAGAAATAGCCAGTTGTCTTGAGACCTTAGGAAGTGCTGAAATAGAGGAGCTTAAGGAGGACCCAGTTTGTGAGCTTCCCTCCATTCAAAAAGAAGAGAAGAACCCCTCACTAGAGTTAGAGCTGAAAGAGTTACCTAAGAACCTGAAATATGCGTTTTTAGGAGATCACGACACTTTACCTGTGATAATATCTAGTGAACTTAGTGAAGGGGAGGAGATGACGTTGGTGAGTGAGCTTAAAAGATTAAAGAGAGCAATAGGATGGGGATTGAGTGACATCAATGGTATTAGCCCTTCCATGTGCATGCATAGAATCACTTTAGAAGAAGGAGCTAAACCCGTGAGGCAGACTCAAAGGCGCCTTAACCCAAATATGAGTGAAGTGGTTAAGAAGGAAGTGCTCAAATTGCTGGATGAAGGAGTAATTTATCCAATTGCTAATAGTGAGTGGGTGAGCCCAGTACATGTAGTTCCTAAGAAATCTGGAATCACTGTGGTGAAAAATGAGAATAATGAATTGGTTCCTACTAGGACTACTACTGGGTGGAGAATGTGCATCGATTATAGGAAGTTGAACAATGCTACAAAGAAAGATCATTTCCCTCTTCCTTTTATTGATCAGATGTTAGATAAACTTTCTGGACACTCACATTATTGTTTTCTGGATGGCCTTTCAGGTTACTATCAGGTGCCAATATCTCCAGAGGATCAGTCCAAGACAACCTTTACTTGCCCTTTTGGGACTCATGCATTTCGACGTATGCCCTTTGGCTTGTGTAATGCACCTGCAACTTTTCAGAGATGCATGATGTCTGTCTTCTCTGACATGATAGATGATTTTATTGAGGTATTTATGGATGATTTTTCTGTTTTTGGTATTTCTTTTGATAATTGCCTTAATAAACTTGTTCGTGTGCTTGAGAGATGCATTGAATGTAACCTCACTTTAAGTTGGGAAAAGAGTCATTTTATGGTTACCCAGGGCATTGTTTTAGGTCATGTGGTATCAAGTAAAGGGATTGAGGTGGATAAGGCTAAAGTTGAATTGATTGCTAAATTACCCCCACCTACCTCTGTTAAGGGAATAAGAAGTTTCCTAGGGCATGCAGGATTTTACAGGAGGTTTATTAAGGATTTTTCCAAAATAAGCCAACAATTGTGCCATTTGCTAGGGAAAGATGTTCCATTTGAATTTACAACACAATGCATGCAGGTTTTTAATTCCCTTAAAGAAAAATTGACTAGTGCACCAGTGATAGTAGCTCCTATTTGGTCTTTACCTTTTGAAATCATGTATGATGCCTCTAATCATGCAGTTGGAGCTGTTCTTGGGCAAAGGGTTGATAAATACTTGAGAGTAATATATTATGCCAGTTTGACCCTGAATAGTGCACAAATGAATTATACCACAACTGAAAAGGAAATCTTAGCTGTTGTTTTTGCTTTAGACAAATTTAGAGCATATTTAATTGGGTCAAAAATTATTGTGCATTCTGATCATGCTGCTCTTAAATATCTGTTAACAAAACAACATGCCAAACCGCGCCTAATTAGATGGGTGTTGTTATTGCAAGAGTTCGATTTCCAAATCAAGGATAATAAGGGTAGTGAGAATGTTGTTGCTGATCATTTATCCAGATTACCCTTCTTTAGTGAAAATCTTGCATCTGATAGCACTCATAAAAATTTAGAAGAATATCCTGATGAGCATTTGTTTGTGGTAATTAATGCACCTTGGTTTGCAGATATTGCTAACTATCTTACTTGTGGAATTTTGAGATCTAACATGTCCTTTCGGGAAAAGAAAAGGTTTCTACACTTGAGTAAGTTTTATTTTTGGGATGAACCTTATCTATTCCGGATATGCAAAGATGAGATAGTTCGCAGGTGTGTATCTGAGGAAGAACAACTGAGTGTTCTTCAATTTTGTCATGACCTTCACTGTGGGGGTCATTTTGGAGGAAGAAAGATTGCGGAAAAGGTGCTTCAAAGTGGTTTTTACTGGCCTACCTTATTTAAAGATGCTCAAGAGTATTGTAAGCACTGTGATCGTTGCCAAAGAGTAGGTAACATTGGGAGGAGGAATGAAATGCCCCTTCAATCATATATTGTTGTTGAACTGTTTGATGTGTGGGGAATAGACTTTATGGGTCCTTTCCCCAAGTCTTTTGGATATGAGTATATTTTAGTTGCTGTTGATTATGTTTCCAAATGGGTGGAGGCAATTCCCACCCGTACTAATGATGCTAATGTAGTTGTTAAATTTGTGAAGGAAAATATTCTTAGCAGATTTGGTACGCCAAGGGTGATATTCAGTGATGGGGGGAGCCATTTTTGCAACAGGCTTTTTGAGAAGTTAATGCACAAATCTGGTGTTAAGCACAAGGTGGCAACCCCATATCATCCACAGACTTTTGGACAAGTGGAAACATCCAACAAGCAGATTAAGGGAATTTTAGAGAAAACAGTCAACACATCAAGGAAGGATTGGGCAAACAGATTGCATGATGCACTATGGCTTATCGGACTGCTTTCAAGACTCCTCTTAGTATGAGTCCATACCGATTGGTGTTTGGAAAAGCTTGTCACTTACTAGTGGAGTTGGAGCACAGAGCATATTGGGCAATCAAGACTCTGAATTTAGACTTAGACAAAGTGAAGAGAGAACGATTTCTGCAAATTTCAGAGTTAGATGAGCTGAGAAATGAGGCATATGAGAGCTCAAGAATTTACAAGGATCGCACTAAAGCACTTCCTGACACAATTATAGTGCGAAAGACATTGAGTCCAGGTATGAAAGTTTTACTTTTTAACTCTCGACTCCATCTTTTTCCAGGTAAACTCAAGTCTCGATGGAGTGGTCCTTTCGAGATAACTCAGGTGTATCCTTCTGGTGCCATAGAATTACTTAACTCTCGAACAAGTGAGACTTTTAAAGTGAATGGACAGAGAGTTAAGCCATACAATGAAGGATTTCAGGAAGTGAGGGTCATTGATAGCACTTTGATTCATGATCCCTAGGCCTTGCATGATGTCCAGCTATATGACATTAAAGAAGCGCTAAATGGGAGGCAACCCATCGATTTGCATTTATTTTTCATAGTTGTAATTTTAAATTTAGCAAGTTTTGATTTTATGTTTAGTCTAAATAAATGGAATTGGTGCTTTGATCGGTTTTTCTTTATTTTGTGTTTCAGGGTGTTTGAAGAAGAAGGTTTGCAAAATCTTTAAGAATTGAATAAAATAAAAAAATAAAAAAAAGTTAAAAGTTAATAAAAGGCAGTAGGTGACACGGCCAAAGGACTTGGCTGTGTCCATTGGCCGTGTCACACACTGGACACGGCCACGCTTCATCAAATTTTCTTTTGTTTTTGCAAATTTTTATACAGAAGAGGACACACCCATGGGACATGGCCAAGTCACTGGCCATGTCCCTCCAAGAGTATCAGACACGGCCGTGTCACCTTGACTTGGCCGTGTCTCTTCACTTTCACACACCAGACACGACCAAGATCACCTAAACACGGCCGTGTCCCTCATTTTTACACTTTAAAAAACCCGATTTTGCCCAGTTTCTTTCCATTAGATCCCTAATTTCCTGTTCTTCGTCTCTCTCGCTCTCTCACTCTCTGTGTCGCAAAATTCATAGCTTGTGATTCAAAACTCCAAATCTTCCTTTAAACATCAAATTTCTTCACCAAAACTAGAGATAATCACTTAAAACTTCTTCTTTGCTCATATAATTTTGATTTTATCAAGTTTTGGTTTGAATTTTCAGATTTCTAAGGATGCCGAGAACTAAGATTGTGTCACACCGCAAGACGAAGAAGTCTACAGCCGAAGGAGCTTCTTCCTCTTCATCATCTTTATCTTCGAAGAGAGCAAGTCTTTTGGCTCGGGGTTTTTTGCCGACAAGCTATTTTAATGATGAATCTCTTGATGCCTTGCAAATTAGGACTAATTTTGATCGATATGTGTAATTTCTTGGATGGGAAACTCTAGTCACCTTGAGACCTTTGCAATTTAAGGAACTTACTTTAGAATTTTTGACATCTCTCAAGGTTGAAAGAGATGATAAGAAAATCCGCACTAGAATGATGTTTAAATTGCTGGGTAAATCATATGTGCTTAATATTGACCGGTTAAATGATATATATGGTTTTCATCAGCATGGGGAAAGGTCGGTACCCAAAGAATTTAAACAACAATTTGCTTGGGGAGCTTTAGGCTCAGGTACTTATGTGGTCAAATAGGCCAAAGCATCTAAATTAAGAAATTTCACTTTGAGGTATTTGCATAGGTTTATGGCTTGCGGATTCTTTGCTCGGAAGGAGAGCCTGGGTGTGGTTGAAGTGAGTGAATTATTTTTCTTGGATTGTGCTTTCAATGCAATGCATGTTAGTGCCGGCTATTGGTTAGCCGATATGTTTGATACTGTGGCTAACAAAAGAAAGGGGGCAATTTGTGTTGGGGGGTTGGTTACCACATTAGCAGTAGCCCTTGTTGAGGATTTTGACCCAAGTACTAGTCGCATGACTAGAATTTCGGGTAATAACTCTTTGGATTTAGCTACACTTGAGAAGATGCACATGGTGGTGCATAGGAGAGGGACTTATGTTATGCCTTCAGCTAAGCCTGCAGCACCGGGGGACAGGCAGAAGAGAGCACGGGTCCAAGAGGAGTCCGACTCGGATTCTCTTGACCTAGATGAGGATGCTCCGATTTCGGAAAGTCAAGAGGTACTTCTGAAAATTGAGGCCCTGGAGGGCAAAGTCGATCGACTGGATAACAAGGTGGACCGTAACCATACTGAGGTCTTGCAGCAGTTGGAACAGATTAATATCAACCTTGCAAAGATCTTGAGTCTCCATCCCTCAGCTGCATCATCTTCACGCCAGCCTTTTCCATAGATTTTGAGTTCCTTGTTTTATTTTGTTTAGTGTATTTTTTTTTTATTTTTCGTTTTTGTTTTCATGTTAACATTTTTATATTTGAATATTTTATTTTTTATATATTGTATTTTTGAACTTTTTTGTTTATGATGGAAAGCTAGGGTTTTGCCTCACCAGGTACGATGGAAGACAGGTTTTCCTTTAACTCTTTTTATTTATTATTCTTGTTTTACATTGAGGGCAATGTAAACTTTAAGTGTGGGGTACTCTTTAAGCTTTCCTTTAATTTTTTTTTTGTTTTGCTTATTGTGTCTGTTGTGCATGGCATAATTCTTGAAATCTTATTGATCTTTTCTTTAATTCTAGCATTATAGTTGAGACTTTAGTATCGGCATAGAAATGAGCTTTTGAATTCATTCAGGATCAATTTTCACATTCTGCAATTCATGACATATAAATCTTGGTGAACTCCACCTGTGCGAGTTTTGAGCCTCATAAATTTGATATTATTGTCAATTGATTTTCTTTTCTTAAGTGTGCACCTTCATGATTTTGCATCTCTAGAGTTTGCTTTTGCATACTAATTGAACTCACATTATTATTTAATCTCAAGTTTTAAAATGATGAAGGCAAATTAGGTTAGCCCTTTAGCTTAAAAAGACTTCCCTTAATATTGATTTCCTTAGTGAGCCAAGTTGAGCCATTGACCTTTTCTTGTTTGATCAACACAATTCTCAACTTAACATGTTCTTATTATCATCATACCTATGCATTAAGGAATGGAGTTTTTATGTTTTGACAATTGGGTAGTTTATTTCAAAGTGTGGGGTAAGTAAGTAAAAAAAAAATGGTATTGCTATTTGGGGTTAAAAATGCATACTTTGCACATTGTGTTGGATTAAGAGTTGATCATTCTTTTCCTCTACATGTTAAGCTAGATGATATATTCAATGTTATACTTTGTATATATAAGTGTTAAAAAAATTATTATATATAATAAAAGAAAAAGAAAAAGAGAAAATTTTAAAAAAAAGAGAGAGATATATATATACTAAAGTCAAATATGTTCTAGCATTGGTTATCAAAAGAGGAATGTCGACTTATGCATTTTTTCTTGATTATGCAAGTATGTGAGGTAGCAAGGGTTGGTGAGTATGCTATTTGAAGGAGTTATGAGTTTCCTTAGCAAGAGTAGTGTCTAATATAGATACTCCATTTCTTCCAGCTTAAATGTCTTTTCTCACACCTTCACCTTAGCCCCATTGCTCTTAGGGTTTGAACATTTGTTTTCTTTGATTTTGATTTCACTTTGGATTAAACTAGCCTAGATTAGATTGTTCTAGCCATTGATACATCCTTCTTGCAAGATTTGAACAAGAGATTCTTCAAAAGCTTCAAGGAGTTTGTAACTTGGTTTTGTTCTCGAACTTATTCTCTTTATTTTCATTGAAATTGTATTAATGGATATTATCATGTCTAATTTGATTTCTTTGAATATTAATAAGATGAGTATGTTTGATTGCATCATGAACTAATTTGATCTAGTCTAGGGTTTGTATGGATCTGCTATGATTGTATGAATTGATTATTCTCTTTGCGAATAATTTCTTTAGCCTTGATTGAATGAAATATGGTTAATATATAATTGATTGGCCACCAATTATGTGTTTTAGGTATTAGATGATGGATTGAGAGATGAAGTCTAATGCTGGAACTGTCACATCCGCCTATCGTATTTATGCAGTGTAGTCACGTGCACAGTGAGAGAAGGGGAAAGGAGAAGATAATTCCTGACAACGGCCCCAGATAAGGCTATAGGACCACTGGGACCCACTTGAAGAAAAATGCAAAGTGTTAGGGAGGTGATTGTAATTTCAAATAGTTTTGGGGAGGTGACTGTAAATTTCAAAAGTTTTGGGGAGGTAAATGCAATTTCCAAAAGTCATACCGGATGTTCTTAATGGTGCACATAACAGATTCCAAAAATGGAAAATAGAGAAAAACCGGGTCACAACGACGCTTAACGGTTTTTCCAGAAAATGCACGGTTTAGAAGATATAGGGGATTTTGACTAGGGACATTTTGGTCATTATAAATGAATCCGAAGTAGGAAATAAAAACAAGAGTGGGTAGAGGACGTTAAGGGGGGTAAATATGAAATGATCGTCAGTAGAAACGGGGCCCGGGCAACACCCGAGCAAAGAAAGGACCTAAAGGAAATTTTGTAAAAAGTCGAGGGCTTATTGGTAAATTTTCAAAATGACTTGGAAACCTAAAATAGACTTTAAAAATAGAAAGTAGAGGTCAAGAGGATCAAAACTATATGTAGTTTGACTCGTGGAACTATACGGTTTAAAAGATATGATCGATTAATCGCCGGAACATAAAGTGGGCCCGGTTTCATGTCGGGACCGGATGGGAAACCCGGGACAACTTTATGATATCCTATGGGAAGAGGGACAAGTGGAAAGAAGTAAAGGAAAAGAAAACTATAAAAATCTAAGGTTGGCCAATCAAAAGTAAGCATTTAGCATGTGTAATAAATGAAGAAAGAGAAAGGTGGACAAGTGGGCTTAAAGAGCTTAATCAACACATAAGGTGATCATCATTTCCTTTGTATATAAATATATGTGAAATGAAGAACAAACTCTCTCTTTTTCCACTTACAAAATTCGGCCAACAAAGGGAAACGCCAAAGGGCTTCCAAGTTTCTCCAAAGTTGATTTTTAAGGTGAGTTTTTAAGGTTTTCTAGTAAGTAGACTTTAATTTTAGTATTAATTTTAGGTAGTTATATATTTATTGGAAGATTGGAGATTAGAGTCTTTATGTGGAATTGGAAAAATATTAAGTGATGAGATTAATTGATTAAATGGAAGAATAAAGATGTATAAATATTAATAAGGTTGGATTAGGGTTTCAGTTGGAAAAGAAATGGAGGATAACTTATTATTTTAAAGTTCTAAGGTTTATGTTGTATTTTGAATTTATTGAAGGAGAAATAAAGAATTAAAGAAGGAGAAATAAAGAATTAAAGAAGGAGAAGAAGGAAAAGCTAAGAGGAATTAAAGAAATAAGGTTTGGTACTTTACCTTTGAATAATTAATTTTGATTTGGTGCTTTACCATAAAAGAAATTCTATTTTCTTACAAACTTTGGTTTATGGAAGTTTTGAAGTTGATGTTTAAATATATTGATTGAGTTTAAATTAAATATTTGAGTTATGTTCTTGTTTTCTTATGGCAATTTGGGTTGTAAAATTTAATTGAAACCAAATGTTTTGAGAAAATTTGGAAAGTTGATTTGGTAAGTTGTTTGGACTTTAATTAGTTTGATTTGAGTTAAACATGCAAAAATTGTTAAAAGGAAGTGTTTGAATCTTCACTTTACTATTAAAGAAGCCTTAATATTGATTTGCAAAAGAAAAATAAACTATCCTATGCATTTCAAATGTTTGGGCCGAAATGGTCCCAAAGTGACAGCTGCTGGACTATTTTTGTGGCAATTGTTTGGGGCAGCAAACGAATGAATTTTTCAACGAAATTTTACATGCAATTAGTCAACATATGAAATAAGTTTTCTGTAAAATTTCAGCCATAAATAAGATCATTTACTTGGTCAAATGCGTAACTGAAGTGGACTGAAATTTTGACGAAAACCCAGATTTTACTATTCATTTGGTCATGCCATTTTGCGTTGCCGATTTTTCTCGCCGCAACAATATTCATTTGGTCAATTTGGGATATTTTGAGGAATGCTTTGAAATGTTTAATATGTTTATTGTGGATATTAAATATGCGAAAAAGGGGAATGGTTTGACTAAAGAATGTGTTGCGCGGCATAAATGGCAAAGTGCAATGGGAATTTAAAATGATTTCGAGAGTCATTCTAAAATGAGGTTTGAGACTTAAATTGAATCATTTTAACCTTTTTGCTCTACTGGATAGTGGGAGTGGTAGATAAGGGTATGGTGCACTATACTAACGCATGCAATACTGCTCATTATTGTGATATGATATTTTATTCAGTGGTGAGGCCACTGAAGCCAATGGGGAGGCCCATTGGTTAACCAGGATGGGGAGGCCTATTCCTGTGATCTGATATCGGTGGTGAGGGCCACCTATGTTACAGTGGGGAGGCCCACTGCCTTATCACTATGGTTCCCTATATACCAGTAGAGCCCGAATCAAAGACATATTATTTTTCGTTGAACTATATAATGCAAATGAGTTTGAATTATGATTTTACATTATTGAAAGAATATCACACTGAATGTTTCATGATTTCTATTGGTATAAACTGGGTTGATTGTTGATTTAATTATTTCCTTTGATTTCAAATACTTTCATATACTACTCTTATTTTTATTGGTAAAGTACCCACTGAGCGACAACGCTCGGCGAGTTAAGTTTTTCTTGACTCGTAGGTTCGGAGCAGTAGATAAATCTTGGGGAAGCAACGACCAGACCACAGCAAAATCTCAGGGGTAGATCTTTTAGTTCCAGTATGAGTTGATAGTTGTGGCATGTATATAAATAAATATAAAAGAGAATTTCTATATTATAACTGTATGTTATTAGTATGTAATAATCATAAATCTTTATTTTATGTTATATTAGAAGTGTGAACTCTTCGTGCAGCTTTGTAGTTGAGGGTATAAGGTGGATTCATTGGGAGTGCATTAAATTTGATGGTATTCTTATTCACATTGGTCTGTGTAAAATGTTTTAAAAAATCAGAAAAATAAGTTTTGTCGACACTTGGGATCCAAATTTCTAGGCGGAACTATGGCAAAATTTTTGTAAAAATCAAAACTAAAATTTGACTAAGTAAATTGGTAGCAACATTAGGTTAGTGTGGCGCCTCTGCTTGACTTACACATGTAGGTTGGGAATGGGTGTTACAGGAACGATTCAATTAGGGACTTAGGTGAATTAGAGATATAACCTATTAAAAAGATTGTTTCAATTATAACAAGATTAGTTGTAAGAGGTTTGAATGCGAGAGCTTATTTCCTTGACTCAATTAATTAAGTTGTTTGAGATTTAATCTTTGAAATTAAATTAGTTAAGAGGAATAACTGTTCATACATATAAGTAGTAGAGAAGTGCAAACCCTATACCCTTCTTATCAAGTGAATCAAAACATCAGTTCTAGTTTACTTTTATTCGTTTTAAACTTTAATCAATCTTCTTCATTATTTAGCAATTTAAATTTCTTTATTACTTTTTATTTATAATATGATAATCAATTAGCCACTTTAGCTTCCTTGAGAGATGACCTTGGGGCGATCACCTTTGCTACAGCTACTCCGTATACTTGCGAGTGACGCTTTTTGGTATAGTTAATTCGAGCGCAACACATGTATAATTCTATATTTTTGTATTTATGGATTTTGATGTATATATATGTATATGCCGCTACATTTTTCCACTGTTTATTAAATAAAATTTTTTAGATAAACTTTTGGGTACTATTGTGGTATATATGTATATGTGTTTTAATAAGAAATGTTTTATCTATTACTACCTATTATGATTATTTGATTAAAGGTCGGTTTGCTTCAAATAGACTATGACATCCTTGTATCCAGTATACGTATATTACATATTGAGAGTATATGTAGTGTATGTATATGGGGTATAGGGGTATTACAATGGTAACTAGGGTTGTCATGTTATAGATATGTTAATTTGGAAAAATCAAGTCCTGAGGTACATTGACATTGATTTGGCAAAGCCAACATTTGATTTCAAAATCAAAATTCAAAATAAAAAATGTTTTTGTCACATGAAGACTTCAAGTTAAGGGAAATATGGTGAACAGTTGAACCTCAAAGGACACATTGGGCAATTGGCAAGGTCATGCCGAAACATAGTTTGAAATGGATGCATCCCTGACTTTGCTGCTTGGGGTCTCCACCACTCATGTTCTCAACATCTTGAAGATAAAAGCCATAAATACAAAGCTTTCTGTCATTCCAATGCAAGACTTGAACGAGCATCAAAAAGGAGTCAAAGAGAATACTTCTGCTGATCACCTCGGTCTGTGAGTCAATGAAACCGCTGTAAGTATTATTCATGCATATCATGCATACAGGAGTATATCACGTTGCATTTTCTTGTATTGTCTATTCTTTATCAAAGTGAACATCAAACACCTTGTGAAGTAGACAATCAAATGAATATATCAAATCAGGGGGGCATAGAAGGCCCATTGCTTGAGAAAGTTTCAGTAATTTTACAAAGAGAAGAAATGCGTGCTTGTGTGAAGAACTAGACAATAAAAACATCAATCAAAGCTTGCATAGAAAAATCATGGGTTTGAGCCTACACAGGGGACAAAGTTTCTCCTTTTCAATTTTTGAGTTTATACATGAACAAAACATTTTGAGACTCACTTCTAATATTTTACCACGCAGGGGGCAATGAGAGGATATGAAGGCTAGCTAAAATGGGCTGAATTTTTTGCAAAAGTGCAAAGGAAGAACAAAAAGAATAAAACATTAGAACTATTAAAAGAATGAAGATGCAAAAGACAAAAGATCAGTCCAGCTAAAAGAGCTAAAGCCAGGGTAAAGACCCAACCTTCAAAGGATAAAGATCCACTTTCAAGTGTAAAGACCCGATTCCCAAAGGATGCATATCCATTTTCAAGGGTGAAGACTTGATCTCAAGGATGAAGATCCATTTTCAAAGGTGAAGACCTGATTCCAAGGATGAAGATCCACTTTCAAGGGTGAAGACCCGATTTTCAAGGATGAAGATCCATTTTCAAAGGTGAAGACCTGATTCCAAAGGATGAAGATCCTTTTTCAAGGGTGAAGACCTGATCCCAAAGGATGAAGATCCATTTTCAAGGGTGAAGACCCGATCTCAAAGAATGAAGATCCATTTTCAAGGGTGAAGACCCGATCTCCAAGGATGAAGATCCATTTCAAGGGTGAATACCCGATCTCCAAGGATGAAGATTCGTTTTCAAAGGATGAAGATCGAATTACAAGGGTGAAGACCCAATCTCAAAGGATGAATATCCAATTTCAAGGGTGAAGACCCGATTTCCAAGGACGAAGATCCAATTTAAAGGATGAAGATCTATTTACAAGGGTGAAGACCCGATCTCCAAGGATGAAGATCCATTTTTAAGGGTGAAGAACTGATCTCCAACGATAAAGATCCATTTACAAGGGTGAAGACCCAATCTCCAAGGATGAAGATCCATTTACAAGGGTAAAGACCCGATCTCCAAGGATGAAGATCCATTTGCAAGGGTGAAGACCCGATCTCCAAGGATGAAGATCCTTTTTCAAGGATGAAGATCCATTTACAAGGGTGAAGACCCGATCTCTAAGGATGAAGATCCATTTTACAAGGATGAAGACCCGATCTCCAAGGATGAAGATCCATTTTCAAAGGTAAAGATCCGGTGCTAATGATGAAGATCCAAGGTCCAACGATGAAGATTCATTTTGAGGGTGAAGAACCACAATGCGCTAAAGAATAGAACAGCCAGAGCAGTATTTTATTAGTTTTTGTTATAGATTTGTGTCTTGTTTATTATGATAATTATTGTTTTCTTTAGGTATTTTGTTAGTTTTAATTTGTTTATTTAGTGTTTTCATTAATTTTGGTAGTTTTAGTTTATTTTAGTGTTTATGTTGTTTTTGTCATAGTTTTTAGTGTGTGTTTACATTTTGTTGGTTAATGTTCATTTAATTCTTGTTTAAAGTTTGTTTCAAGTTATGTTTTAGGTTAAAAAGCCAAGGAACCAAATTGAAGGAAAAAAGGGACAGTAGCTGACAAAGGCAAAGGACACGGCCAAGCTTGTGGCCATGTCCCATACCAAGTTAAAGAGAAGATAAAGACACAGAGAGGAACACGCTCAAGGGACACGGCCATGTCACTGGCCGTGTCCCTCCAAAAGAGCTCAAACACGGCCAAGTTGCATCCAACTTCGCCGTGTCTCACTTAAATCCAAAGCAAAGAAAAGAAACTCTCACAGTAGAAGACACAGGCAAGGGACACTCCCAAGTCACCGGCCGTGTCCCTCCAAAAAGGTCCAACACGGCCAAGCCTACTCCAACACGGCCGTGTCACTCAACTAAAGAAGAAAAGAAGAAACTCTGAGACAGAAGAGAACACAAGCAAGGGACACGGCCAAGCTTGTGGCCGTGTCTCTCCAATTCACCACCAACACGGCCAAGTTCACTCTAACTTGGCCGTGTCTCTCATGGACCAAAGGCAAGCGGATTTTTAAAGCGGAGATTCATATAAATATGGGATTTGAGGGTTTTTCTGGGGTGTTGAGAGTTTTTAGATTGAATCAAACGTCAAAGAGAGTTTAGGGTTTTTGATAACTTGTTTTCTTTGATTTTGATTACACTTTGATTAATCTAGCTTAGATTAGATTGTTCTAGCCATTGATACATCCTTCTTGCAAGATTTGAACAAGAGATTCTTCAGAAGCTTCAAGGAGTTTGTAATTTGGTTTTGTTCTTGAACTTTATCTCTTTATTTTCATTGGAATTGTATTTATGGATATTATCATGTCTAAATTGATTTCTTTGAATATTAATGAGATGATTATGTTTGATAGCATTATGAACTAATTGGATCTAGTCTAGGGTTTGTATGGATCTGCTATGATTGTATGAATTGGTTATTACTCTTAACTCAATTATTTCTTTAAGCCTTTATTGAATGAATTATTGCTAATATATAATTGATTGGCCGCCAATTATGTGTTTTAGGTATTAGATGATGGATTGAGAGATGAAGTCTAATGCTGGAACAATTCAATTAAGGACTTAGGTGAATTAGAGATATAACCTAGGAAAAGATTATTTCAATTGGAACAAGATTATTTGAGAGAGGTTTGAATGCGAGAGCTTATTTCCTTTATTCAATTAATTAAGTTGCTTGAGATTTAATCTTTGAAATTAAATTGGTTAAGAGGAATAACTATTCACACATATAAGTAGTAGAGAAGTGCAAACCCTAGACCATTCTATTAAGTGAATCAAATCATCAACTCAATTTACTTTTATTGTTTTAAACGTCAATCAATCTGTTTTCTTTAATTGATAGCAATCTAAATTTATTCATTACTTGTTATTTATAATCTGATAATCAATTAGCTACTTTAGCTTCCTTGTGAGACGACCTTAGGCCGATCACCTTTGCTACAGCTACCTCGTATACTTGCGAGTGATGCTTTATGGTAGAGTTAATTCGAGCGCAACAAGCAGTCAGACTTCTCAACTGATAAAAGGTCAATCAAAATCAGTCTCGGGTCCAAGTACCCAACCTCAGGTCCAAGTACCCAATTTCGGGTCCAAGTACCCAAATCCAACTCAGTCTCAGGTCCAATTACCCAAATTCAATTTAGTCTTGGGTCCAAGTACCCAATCTAGGGTCCAGGTACCCAAATCAAATCAGTCTTGGGTCCAAGTACCCAATCTCGGGTCTAAGTACCCAAATCAAATCAATCTTGGGTCCAAGTACCCAATCCCGGGTCCAAGTACCTAAATTTAATCTAGTCTCGGGTCCAAGTACCCAAAATCAAATCCAATTATCCATCTATCAAAACTAAGTCTTATTGCTTTTCACTCTCTTTTACTGAAGTCTCATATCATTCAAGCAGGGAGCAAACTGTAGACCCTTAATTTTGACCTAGTCTGGTCCAATATATTTTAATTAGTCCAAAATATTTTTTGTGGAATTTTAATTAAATAATATTTATTTTAGTATTTATTTTTTATAAGTTTTAATAAAATAAATAAATAAACCAAAATAAAAATAAAAATTGGCGAGGGAAAAATTGGCGATGAATTTTTTCATCGCTGAAAGTGTTGGAGGAAATGGCCAAAGCCATTTCGCCCGCAGGATTTTCCTGCTGGTGAAATGGCCTAGCAGCCGTAGTGCGCAAATTTTCCATGTAGTCGCTCACAATTTTCCACGCGACCCGCAGTAGTTTTTTCGCCAGCGAAATTTTCCAACGCAATTTTTTTCGAAACCAAACTCTATTTGGTTTCGATTACTTTTCCTAATTAATTTTAGTTTCCTTAAATAATTAGAACTAGGCATATAAATTTTCCTATAAATAACACTTTAAAAGATGAGAAAGGGGAGGAACGATCGGACTGGGGAAAAGAAAAAGGAGGATCAGACTTTAAAAATTTGGCAGTGAAACGATCAGATTTTTTTAGAAGAGAATAATCAAGCAAGCAATTAAGCCATCAAAGGCAACAATCTTGCCTTTGACTTTGTTTATCCATAAGTTAATTTTGGTGGAACCAACTACACAGGTTTGATCCTTAATCATAAACTACTCATAGCTTTATTTCTTTGATTCAAAATAATATACATACAAAACTTTGATCTTTGAAGATGTAATGACTTGATCTTCATTCCAAAAACTTTAAATGATTTCTTTTGTTTCCAAATACCTTAAAAACCCTAATTCATTTCTTTTTCCCTCAAAAACCTTAAATCATTTTTCTTATTTCCAAAAGCTTTTAAAAACCCTAAACTGTTTTCTTCTAATTCTTTTCCAAAATTTCCAAATGTTTTGCTAAAACTCCAAACCCTAACTCAATTACTTTATAAAAATAAACTATTTTCTTCAATTCCAAAACCAAGACAGTAAACCCCAAACTAGTTAATCTAAACCCTAAGTTTTCTTAAACCTTAATTCTCTCAAAACCAAAATCGTAAACCCTAGTTTTCCTAAACCCTAATCCTTAAAACCTTAAAACCTCATAAACCTAAACATTTAAACTCAATACGGTAAATCCAAAACAATAATCCAGTAGCTAAGAATTATAAAGCTAAATGTTTTAATATGTCCAAACCCTAATTTTATAATTTTACCCCTTAAACCCTAATTTGATAAATCAAAGAACCTTACTAATTTCCTAAATTATAAAACCATAATCCATTTCAATTCTCTTAAAACATCCAATAGCATTATTCATTTAAAAAAATAACATTAGTTACTCAATATTCCAAAACCCTATTTTCTAAATTCTAAACCCTAAAATCTTAATTCTCAACACCAAAACCTACAATCCTAGAAGCCAGTTTCTAAAATTTGGGCTCGTCGAAGGGGTCAATATTCATTTGTGTATTATGAGTCCACATATTTAACTTTCCTTTTTCCAAAGCCCTAATTTAGTAATTAAAATTCTAAAATCCTATTTTAAGAAGCGAACCCTAAATTATATATTTATTGCTTTATTTAATTTGAGATTTGATTATGTAGTTTATTATATGCTTTGATTTATTTAATTTCAATGCTTGATTTATTTAATTTTATCATGGATGAATGCTTATTATATATTTTGATTGATGTTTAATATCTTTGATAATGATTTATTTATTATAAATGGTTATTTACTTTTATCGATTTATTTTTTATTTTTAAATGTTGTAAAAGGTATGTTTCCACTTTGTGGGTACCTCATTAGTTAAATATCATGTAATTTAAATTGCTTTTATATTTTGGACCAATGTAAAGGATATGTTTCTATCTTTCGGTGGGTGTCCTATTAGTTTAGACATGGATGATGTAAGGACATGTCTCCATCTTTGGATGGGTGTCCATTTATTTGCTGTGTTTGGACATTGCTTTGAGTTTAATATAATGATGCTCTATTTCAATTGTTGTGTGTAATATAGATAATATTGTTATATTTAAGAATTTTATAATATTAATACCAGTAAAGGAGGCCGGTTCCAATGAACCGGGCGTTGTGGGGGTGCTGGGCCATTTCTCACCTTCCCCACACGTACCCAACATTCCGAACCCATTAGGGGGTTGGGGATTCCTTAGGAATTGAGTCATCCACCCCTTTCTTTTTCCATACCTGTCCGGGTGGGGACTCCATTTTCTCCAGACCTAGGTCCATGTTCTCTAAGGCCCCAAGCCTAAATAGTGTCGAAGTCGCAAGAACCATTCCACTGGGAGTGGGGGCGAAAATCCCCACTCACAGCTGGCATGTGTGGAAAATTGGCAAGCAATGATTTTACCACAGGTCCAAGCCTACGTCGAATTGGCTGCTTACCAATTCGTCGCAGGTCCAGGCCTACGGTGAAGTTCCTTGTAGCCACGCTGCCGCGCAAAAGGTTAATACGCTTTGATTGTTTTAAGTATTAAATATGTTATTTATTCACCTAAATTACTTCACAAAAGGTTATGTATTTAAAGTTTTAATACATCACAGTAGCTTTAGTGGCTTTATTTAAGTTTTTGAAAAATTATCACAGTAGCCTAAGTACTTAAAAATAATAATGATGTTAATATTCTTAATCCAAACCCTAAACTATTTTTAGACCATTAATCCCTAATTGTTTAACATTCTAAAACCCTAACTTATAAAACCTAAATCCCAAAACCATGACCTAAACCCTAATGTTTAAACTAAAAGCCCTAGCCTTATTTTCCAAAACCTTAATCATATTTTCCTCAAACCCTAAAAACATTAATTATTAAATTCATTTGTGGAGGGACAGCCGTATGGGCTCTTTGAAGGGGTCAATATTCATTTGTATTTTATGAGGTTGTGTATTTAACTTTCTTTTTTTCTAAAACCCTAATTTAATAATTAAAATTCTAAAACCCTATTTTAAGATACGAATCCTAAATTTATATATTTATTGCTTTATTTAATTTTAGATTTGATTATATAGTTTATTATATGTTTTGATGATTAATTTATTTGCTTTCGATGTTTGATTGGTTTAATTTATCATGGATGATATTTTCTTTATTATTATGATTATTATTTATTTATTTTGGTATTAACATTGTAAGAGGTATGTTTCCATATTTTGGGTGCCTCATGTATTAAGCATCATGTAATTTAATTTATGTTCTAATTTTAGGACTAGTGTAAAGGACATGTTTCTACCTTTTTGGTGGGTGTCCTATTTAGTTTTAGACATTGGACGATGTAAGGACACATTTTCATCCCTTGATGGGTGTCCATTTGTTTATTTTGTTTGGACCTTCCCATGATTTTTTTTAATAAAGTATTTATTTATTCTATTTATGGCATGTAGTATGGATAATATCAATATATTTAAGAATTTTATAATATTAAGACCTAAAAAGGAGGTCAGTTCCAATGAACTGGGCGTTGTGGGGGTGTTGGGCAATTTCTCACTTTTCCCACACGTACCCAACTTTCCAAACCCATTAAGGGGTTGGGTTCCTTAGGAATTGAGTCATCCACCCCTTTCTTTTTCTCGATCCATCCAGGTGGTGACTCCATTTTTTTCAGGCTGAGGCCCGTGTTCTCTAAGGCCTTGAGCCTAAATAGTGTTAAAGTCGCAATAACCATTCCACCGGGAGTGAGGGTGAAAATCCCCGCTCATAGTGGTGACTCCACTGGGGATAAGAGAAGTTGATTCCGTTGGTCTTTTTATTATTTTAATTTTTCTTATTATGATATTATCCATTGCATCGTTTAGTTTGCATTGTGTGCTTGAGTTAGGACGCCTGTGTTACCCGTGTTGTGTCATGTAAAGGATACCATACTTTCACTCAAGGTATGGAGATCAAGCATGGCATAACCACTCATAGCCTTGTACTTTTTGGTATATACTTGCTATGGGAACCTAAGCCTTTTAAGCCAAAGACTAAGCTCATGGAATTGGCCTAGTTACTTTCCTTAGGTTTTTATTCAAAATGCTTGTTGTTTGACTATGGTTAATTTATCTTGGTTTAAATCATGGCTTATTTGGTTTGTTCTTCTTCTAATATGACCTAAGTGCATTGTAAGCTCAAAATAAATTTTTCTTTGAAGTTCAAAAGACCAAAGCTATTTTCAAAACTTTTCAAGATAGTCTTTGGACATAAAACTTTTCTAAAAACAAATCAAAATTTCTTTTCTCATGACTCAAATACAAAGTCAAAAATCCATTTTTTTCTAAAATCTTTTTACAATGGGTTTTTCAAACAAAACTATTTTTGCATTTCATCCAACCTTTTCTTTAAAAATGCTTACAAATTATTTAGGTCAATTACGGAAATACCAAAATCAATTGTGACCCTAATTTATACTAAGAATTATTAATCATGGGCTTGTTTTTGGCATGAAATATTAGTTACTTTTTCAAGTGAGAAATCTATTTATAATAAACCTCTTAATTTAATTTTAATCCAATATAGCATAAAAGTTGCTTTAGTTAATTGGATAGATTAAACCTAATTAATGGGAATTATCATGAACTAATTTCTATTTTTGATAGTATAACTATTGGTTGAACCGTCCAAGGGAACTTTTTGAAAATAAAATATCCCATTTTGGTATTTTGTGGACCATAAACCTAGGAAAAGAGACTCGCCATTCATGTGTGGAAGTTATAAGGTTAGAAGGAATGTCCTAATTATCTTTGTTTGTTTATTATTTGTACATACATGCATACACGCATTACATAACATATTATTACATAACATATTACATAACATATCTTTGTACATTCATGCATAGACCTGGAGTACAATAGCTCAAGAGTGTATGACAACCCCACCTACGATAGAGACATTGAATCCAGAAGCGCCTCAATTACTTTCTCACCAAAAGCAATGGAGTCCAAATAAATTTGAAGAATGGTGGACGATGCCCTCAATGCTAAGATAGAAGAACTGAAGGAGGTCCTGGCTGAGACTAGAAGAATCAATTAGCTGCAATTTTAGGGATAATGTTGAGGCATCTGCTAGCACCAAGATGCCAAAGGACAAAGGGAAGGCTAAGGTTGGTGAAGTGGCTTTTGATGATAACAAGGTAATGAATGATGGTGACGACTAGGAAGAATACTTCCAAGATTCTCAAGATAAGAAGAAAGAGATGAAGGTTGTGGAAAGAGAAACTGTCAAAAAGACTGATACTTTTGATGTCAAGAAGCTAATTGCCAATTTGGAAAAGAAGTTTGAAAAGAAGGTGAAAACTGATGAAATGTCAGAGGTACACAAGTTGTTCAAACAAGATGAGGAGGTCCCTTATAAGTTCAAGATGCCTTCTGTTGCGCTCGAATTAAGTACTACAATAAAGCGTCACTCGCAAGTATACGAGGTAGCTATAGCAATGGTGATGGCCCTAAGGTCGTTTCCCCAAGAAGGTGTGGTTTGTAATAGCTTGATTGACAAGTATTTAAATGTGGAAGTGTTTGTTGTTCGGAATTGTGAAAGACAATTTAAACCTAAAATTAACCGTGCGTAGGGATTAATGTGTGTGATGGGTGTACAAGATCAAATCGATTCTTGGGAAGGTGCCTAGTGTCATAGGTCCATTCAATCAAAGCTCAATTCTTAATTATCCATTAACATATCCTTGTAATTAATTTGTTCCTTAAAGTTAATTAGTCAATTACCAATTCATTGGTTTTCACATTCATGAAATAGCAATAACCAATTCTTTTACATTACCAAATTAATGAAACCCTAGAACTTATATTTCTAATTCATTCATAGGGTGGTCGATTATATAGTTCCAATATCGGATTTCGCCTCTCGGTCTGTCATCCAATACTCAAAGATCAATAGGTAGCTAATCTATCAACCTAGCATTTAATACAATACAATCAACCAGCAACAAGGTACATCAATGTAAATATCAAATCAAGACATTCAACAAAATATACTACAAACCCTAGGCATGGGTATTTAGCTCAACATCATCAATTTGTAACATTCATTCAACTCAATATAAAACAAATACAAATTGTCCATTGCAATATCAATCTCTTAATACAACAACAACAATAAGAATTGAATTAAAAAAGAGAATAGAAAAACCCCTTGTGAAGATGCCAAGAGTAGGATTGCTAGTCTTCCTCCTAGCTCCACTTGATGTATTTGATGAAGAACTCAAGCCCTCTTTAATGGTTGATTCCCCTTGCAATATGGAATGGAGCTTTCTCAAGTCACCAACCCTTCAATTGATTTTGCCTTTGGAAGATGGAATGGAGCTTTCTCAAGTCACCAATCCCTTCAATGAAGCTTCTTCAACCTTCAAGAGCTTGTTTAACCCAATTTATCCCAAAGAACCTCAAAGATCTTATCAATGGAAGATGGAGAAGGTGGAGAGGATGGAAATGGAGATGAAAATGAAGGGACAAGGGAGAGTGTCACTCTCTCCCTCTCCCACATTTTTTGCAGAAATTTTTGAAGAACAACCAAGAACTCCCTCCATTTTCCTCTTCCTCTCCTTTTAATTCATTCAAAAATACACACCCATGCCTTCCAACTCACACCATTTCACTTTGTTCCCCACTTTTTATTTGTTTAATATTTCTTTTGGCAAGCAATAAGTCTTGTTCCCCCCTTTGTCCCCCACTTCGTACAAAAGAAATCAAGTTTTTCAGGTGGGACATGGCCAAGCCAAGAGTGGCTTGGCTGTGTCTCTTATGCTTTTTCTTGCTCTCCATGAGGTGACACAGCCAATCAAAGAGTGGCTTGGCCGTGTCTCTTGATTTTTCTTGGGACACGGCCAAGCCAGTTGGCCGTGTCCCTCACTGGCTCTTTCTTTCTTTCTTTCTTTCTTTCTTTCTTTTCTTTCTTCTCTTTGGTGGTGAGGGGTGACATGGCCAAGCCAAGAGTGGCTTGGCCATGTCTCATGTTTTTTTTATCTTAGGACACGGCCAAGCTTCTAGCCGTGTCCCTTGCTGCTTGTTTGATCTTTGTGAGACATAGCCAAGGACACGGCTGCATCATGTGATACAGCCAGTGGCTTGGCTGTGTCCCTTGATGGTGTCAGTCACTGCTTCTTTCTTTCCTTCTTTACTTGCTCTCTTGTTCTTTGGCCATGTGACACGGCCAGAGGCTTGGCCGTGTCACTGAGTATGTCCACTTATGTTGCTCATTTTCCTTCTCTTCTTTGGCTTGTTCTTTGATTTTCTCTTTGAATGAGACACGGCCAGTGGCTTGGCCGTGTCTCTGAGTGTGTCTGCTTCTGCCTTGAATTTCTTTTGAGGGACACGGCCAAGCTTGCTTTGGCTTGGCATGTCTTGCTTGGTTCATGCTTTTCTTGCCCTGTTTTGATCTTCCAAGGGTGTGTTTGCACCTAAACCTAAAAACAACACTCTAAACACACTTAAAACAACAATTAATCAAAACATTAACTAAAACACACATAAAATCATACTAAAAACTAGTACAAAAATTATCTAAACAAATACCCCACACTTAACTCCTTGCTTGTCCCCAAGCAAGGCTAAAATCAAAACACAATAAACAAGATGAATTTTGTTAAGTTCAAGAGTTATAAAGATGCATCAAGACTTCCCTATCCCTAAATCCACAATCAATATCAAATCAAACAAAATTGACACCCATGCAATTAAGTGGTTTTCCATGCATAACCTATGTTGTCGCTCCCTCACCAACTCTTATAAGTGTTTGATCATGGTGGTGTTTACACTCATAACAATCAATGAAAGATTATTACCATAGGCTTGCTTATCAATCAAATCTCCACCACAAAATTACAATCAAGCATCAATCAAAAGGTCTTTATTGGGTTGTAATGGGGCTAAGGTAAAGGCATGATATTTAGAAAATGTGAGCTTGATCATTAAGTTCAAGAGCACTTTAAGAATGAAGTATCTGATCATATATATAACCCAACAATCCCAAACACCTTCCTCTCATCTACCCCTTGACATTAAAGAGTTTTTCAAGGGAACTCACTTATTAAATCTTGTAATGATACATTCCAACCCTTTTAATAAGAACAACAATTATTCTTATTATTATATATATATTTATTTTTACTTTTCTCTTTTTCTTCTCTTTTTATTAATTTTTTTATTTTGTTTTGCAATCTTAAACCTACTAAATTTAACCCCACACTTAATTCAACACAACACTTGGTCATAAATGCTCTTAAAATGCTCTTGACCTAATGAAAGGGTAAGAGTTAAATAACAAGGTTCAAGCTAATGGTGTTGTGAAAAAGAAAGAAAAGGAAAAATAAAATAAGCTCAAAATTGGCTAACTAAGGTTGAATATAGGGTTGGTCTTTTTAAGCCAAAGTGGTTCACCTAATTGCCTTAATCATCTTGATGCCAAATTGAAATTTTTATGTAATCTTAAAATGCATTTCACAGCAAGTTCTAGTAATTCATCAATCAAAGATGTTCGCCCACAACAAGAATGATAAGTTGATGGCTCAATTCCTCACTAGGTTAATGGCAATGCAAGGGAAAAAACCAACAAAATTGACAATAAGCACTAATTCTACTCAATTCTCAAATTCATGCTTCAAAAATTCAAAGGTCATTTATCAAAAATTTTATAACAATTGAACTCTCTAAAATTCATTTATTCAAAGAAAAACATTAAAAACATTAACTAACTTAAACAAAAATAACGTAAAAGTAAAAACACAAAAAACAAAAGTAAAAACACAAAACACATAATGCACTTAAAAATAAAAACATAAAACACAAAATGCACCCCACACTTTAAGATTCACATTGTCCTCAATGTGAGCATGCATACTATAGGGAGGGTTTAGATGAAACCTGATTTCCATCATTCCCATATACGATATGTAGGGCTCCTTCCACCCATAATGCAATTGGAGCCCATGACTGAGAGGATGAACAATATGCAACTTTGAAACATACCCGATATACGGCAACCCCTAAATAGTATTCTTTGAAGAGAACATGCCTCAAAGGGACATGTGAAGGTCGCCTCGGGGTGATCCTCCCGTGCTATAGGAACGTGGTAATAATCTTTGTCTTTGTGCAACAAGGGCATATCAGATTTTTGCTCTTCCTTACCACCAAGAGTAGAGGAGATGATTTTTGGAAACTCTTTAAGTTCAACCAAGTTTGGTTGAATCACTTCTTCATCCACTTTAACAATGTCAAGTCCCCTCTCAACAACCTCAGCATCTAAAACTAGCTTACACTCCTCAAGTTCTAAATTGGGCATTTCATGTTCTTCTTCTAAAGGCATGCCCATCTTAAGCTTATTTCCACTTTCTTCTTGGGAGTGCATAATATAGATGTTAGAAAGTTGCTTACCTTGCTCCTCTTCTTTCCGCCTACTTGGGAATGGAATTGGTGGCAAAGGATTCGGAGGTTCATACAAATGTGATGAAGTTGATGAGTCCAAATTCTCCTCCTCCTTTAATTGACTTGGTTTCTCCATGTTGGGCAGCATTTCCTCACCATTGTCTTCTTGATTAGTCCCTGCATCAAAGGAATCACAAAAACTGTTATATATTACCTGTTCACTCCTTAAATTTGTGATTACCTTGACTTGCTCCAATTGGCTAGGAAATTCCTCTTTTTGGTGTGCTTGGAGTTGATGTGCTAGTTGCCCAACTTGCATTTCCACCCTCTTCAATGATTCCTCCAAAGAATCAAACCTCTCATTGCTCCCTTCCTGATTTTGTGTGCTTATTTGAAGGTAAGCATTCAAATCATCTTCCACTGTGGATTTCTCGAATTAATCATGGTTTTGTGAGCTAATGTGAATGAAGGCATTCAAAGTATCTTCAAATGTGGGTGTCTTAAGGTAATTTTGATTTGAATCTTGCTCTTGAGAGTAAGAGTCTCTTTGGTAAGGTTGAAAAAAATTTGGAACTGGAATGTCCTGCTGATTTTCCCAAGAAAAATTTGGTTGGCTTCCCCAGCTGGGATTATAAGGATTGGAATATGTGTCATTTCTACCCATTTGCTGGAAACCTTGGTAGTCATATTCTTCCTCTTGCTAGTCTTGGTATCATCCATAACCAAATGAACACGTTTTTGCACTATGGCCTACATTGCCACATGCTGCACATATCTCTTGGCATGGCATAGGTGCTCTTCCTCTTGCATTTAGCACCTTAAGTTTATTCGTCAATTCTGCTAATTGCCATGCCATTTCAGAATCATCGTTCCTATCATAAACTCTCCCGTGCCTTGAAAACTGCATCTTTACACAAGGCACTTAGAAACTTAAAGAAAACAAATAACAAAAATTCAAACAAAACAAACAAACAATTAAAAAGAAAACAAACAAACAATTAAATAATAAAAAAATATCAAACTATTACTACTACGATAACCCTCCCCGGCAGCGATGCCAAAAACTTGTTACGCTCGAATTAAGTACTACTACAAAGCATCACACGCAAGTATACGAGGTAGCTGTAGCAAAGGTGATCACCCCAAGGTCGTTGCCCTAAGAAGGTGTGGTTTGTAATAGCTTGATTGACAAGTATTTAAATGCGGAAGTGTTTGTTGTTCGGAATTGTGAAAGACAATTTAAACCTAAAATTAACCGTGCGTAGGGATTAATGTGTGTGATGGGTGTACAAGATCAAATCGATTCTTGGGAAGGTGCCTAGGGTCATAGGTCCATTCAATCAAAGCTCAATTCTCAATTATCCATTAACATATCCTTGTAATTAATTTGTTCCTTAAGGTTAATTAGTCAATTACCAATTCATTAGTTTTCACATTCATGAAATAGCAATAACCAATTCTTTTACATTACCAAATTAATGAAACCCTAGAACTTATATTTCTAATTCATTCATAGGGTGCTCGATTATATAGTTCCGATATCGGATTTCACCTCTTGGTCCGTCATCCAATACTCAAAGATCAATAGATAGCTAATCTATCAACCTAGCATTTAATACAATACAATCAACCAACAACAAGGTACATCAATGTAAATATCAAATCAAGACATTCAACCAAATATACTACAAACCCTAGGCATGGATATTTAGCTCAACATCATCAATTTGTAACATTCATTCAACTCAATATAAAACAAATACAAATTGTCCATTGCAATATCAATCTCTTAATACAACAACAACAATAATAAGAATTGAATTAAAAGAGAGAATAGAAAAACCCCTTGTGAAGATGCCAAGAGTAGGATTGCTAGTCTTCCTCCTAGCTGCACTTGATGTATTTGATGAATAACTCAAGCCCTCTTTAATGGTTGATTCCCCTTGCAATATGGAATGCAGCTTTCTCAAGTCACCAAAGCTTTGGATGGAGCTTTCTCAAGTCACCAACCCTTCAATTGATTTTGCCTTTGGAAGATGGAATGGAGCTTTCTAAAGTCACCAATCCCTTCAATGAAGCTTCTTCAACCTTCAAGAGCTTGTTTAACCCAATTTATCCCAAAGAACCTCAAAGATCTTATCAATGGAAGATGGAGAAGGTGGAGAGGATGGAAATGGAGATGAAAATGAAGGGACAATGGAGAGTGTCACTCTCTCCCTCTCCCACATTTTTTACAGAAATTGTTGAAGAACAACTAAGAACTCCCTCCATTTTCCTCTTCCTCTCCTTTTAATTCATTCAAAAATACACACCTATGCGTTCCAATTCACACCATTTCACTTTGTTCCCCACTTTTTATTTGTTTAATATTTCATTTGGCAAGCAAT
This sequence comes from Garcia nutans, assembly GCA_947685225.1. Lineage (NCBI taxonomy): Eukaryota > Viridiplantae > Streptophyta > Magnoliopsida > Malpighiales > Euphorbiaceae > Garcia > Garcia nutans. Next base: position 38,222,670 of record CANTUV010000013.1, read on the forward strand.
AAGTCTTGTTCCCCACTTTGTCCCCCACTTCGTACAAAAGAAATCAAGTTTTTCAAGTGGGACACGACCAAGCCAAGAGTGGCTTTGCCATGTCTCTTATGCTTTTTCTTGCTCTCCATGCGGTGACACAACCAAGCAAAGTGTGGCTTGGCCGTGTCTCTTGATTTTTCTTGGGACACGGCCAAGCCAGTTGGTCGTGTCCCTCACTGGCTCTTTCTTTCTTTATTTCTTTTCTTTCTTTTCTTTGGTGGTGAGGGGTGACACGGCCAAGCCAAGAGTGGCTTGGTCGTGTCTCATGTTTTTTTTTCTTGGGACACGGCCAAGCCATTGGCCGTGTGGTGTCAGTCTCTGCTTCTTTCTTTCCTTCTTTGCTTGCTCTCTTGTTATTTGGCCATGTGACACGGCCAGAGGCTTGGCCGTATCACTGAGTGTGTCCACTTCTGTTGCTCATTTTCCTTCTCTTCTTTGGCTTGTTCTTTGATTTGCTCTTTGAATGAGACACGGCCAATGGCTTGGCCGTGTCTCTGAGTGTGTCTGCTTCTGCCTTGAATTTCTTTTGAGGGACATGGCCAAGCTTGCTTTGGCTTGGCCATGTCTTGCTTGGTTCATGCTTTTCTTGCCCTATTTTGATCTTCCAAGGGCGTTTTGCACCTAAACCTAAAAACAACACTTTAAACACACTTAAAACAACAATTAATCAAAACATTAACTAAAACACACATAAAATCATACTAAAAACTAGTAAAAAAATGATCTAAACACCTTCCTTCGCTAGGTACAATGGTATAGGAAATCCTCACTTGCATGTTAAGTAGTACATCACTGCCATGTAGTCTGCTAGAGCTACTAAGGCTCAAACTCTAAGGTACTTCATGCTTTCATTGGACCCTGTTCTCCAGAATTGGTTCAACACCTTAGAAGATAGTACTCAAAAGAGCTGGGATTCGTTATACAGGTCTTTCATTCAACAATATGGGTACAATGTCGAGCTAGAAGTTAACTTAATGGAAGTTGATTCCATTAGACAAAGGCCAAATGAGAATTTTGAGGACTATATGAAAAGGTGGAGGAATAATGCTGCATTGCTCAGGAAGAGGCTCGATGAACCTGATCAAATAAGGATGATTGTGAGAGGGGTGATGCCTATTCTTCGTGAAAGGATGTCTCATACACTCATCTGGGATTTCAAAGATCTTCTCCAAGCTGGTCTACAAAATAATAATGGGAAAGGAAGAAAAACCACTTTTCAGTAAGAAGAAATTAAAAAGGGAACTATAAGTTGGGAAATCAAAGCACGCAAAAGGAAGTTGATGCTAATTGTAGACCCTTAATTTTTTACCCAATCTGGTCCAATATGTTTTATTTAGTCTAAAATGATTTTTGTTGTCTAATTGGTCCAAAATAATTTTTATTAAATAATTTTTGCTTTAGTATCTAATTTTTATTAATAAAAAATAGAAATAAACAAATAAAAGTCAAAAAATAAAAATAAAAATAAAAATCAGAGTCGAAAAAAATTGGCGATGAAAAAATTGTCGAGCGGGCCCGTGGGCATTTCGCCCGCAGGAATTTCCTGCAGGCGAAATTACTATGCTTTTCGCACGCAGAAATTTTCTGCCTGCGAAATAGCTTACGGGCCCGCTCGGCGCTGGCTGCGGCAGATTTTTTCGCCAACGCAGTTTTTCTGCAGCATTTTTTTTTCGGCTACGCAAATTTTCCGATGCAAATTTTTCGAAACCTAATCCAATTAGGTTTTGGTTTTTTTTTATTAATATTACTTACCTTAGCTAATTAGGAATAAACAACCTCAAACCACTATAAATAAGGACTAAAGGCAATTAATTTAAGGGGAGGCAAAAATCTAAGAGTAGTTTGGAAAATTTGAAACCAAATCAAGGATGGAAAAGGAGAAATTCAATTCAACTCTTTTCTGGAACAGCAGCAGCACGATTTAGGGGATTCAAAGGCAAAAAAGGCTTGTCTTTGGAGCTAGTTCATCCAAGAAGAAGGTATATGTTAATTAATTTTCTTTAATTGTTTTTGGAGAAATCATCAAAAGAAGGTATATGTTAATTAATTTTCTTTAATTGTTTTTTTTTTACACAGTAGCAAATTTATGAAATCAAAATTAAAAACCTTTGAACTTTAATTTAGTTTTTCTAAAGAAAAAAAAAACCTTATTTCGTTGGTTTATCATCCAAAAGGCTTAAAATTGTTATTTTTTCTTCTTAAAAAACCTTAAAACTCTAATTAAACATATTCTTCAACAAAACCAAAATCAAATTCTGTTTCTTTCAAAACTTTAAACTTGGTACTTTTTCCTTCAAAAAGTCTTCTAAAACATCTTTTCTAGTTATAAAAACTTTAATTCACTTGTTTAAATTCATAAAATTCCATAAAATATTAAATTATCTTCCAAACCCTAAGATTAAAATTACCACCCTTAACCCTAATTCCAAAATATCAAATCCAAATTCAACTTCCAAAATTCAAAATAATGAACACTAACCCTTTTAAAACCTTAAACCCTAATTTTTATGAACCCTAATCCTTTTAAAACATTAAAGAACATAAAAAAAATAAAAACCTAAATTTTACATAGTAGCTTAGGAACCCAATAACCAAAAATCACAAATTAAAGTATTCTAAAGTGTTTGAAACCCTAGTTTCATGATTTCATCATTCAAACATTTATTTTGTTAATCAAAAAGTCTTACCAACCCTTTAAAACATAAAACCCTAATTTATTTTAATTCCATAAAAAGTCACAGTAGCCATAATTGGACTTTTATTTGCTTTATTCAATTCCATACTTGATTATGCTTTGATTTATTTCTTATGCTTTAATTTATTTTCAATACTTGATTTATTTAATTTATCATGGATGAATGTTTATTTTATAATTTGATTAATAGCTTTGATGAATGATTTTTTTATGATGAATGATTTTTTACTTTTATCAATTAATTTAGATTTCCAAAAGTTGTAAGAGGTATGTTTCCACTTGGTGGGTACCTCATTATTTAAACATCATGTAATTTAATTTGCTTTTCTATTTTAGAACCTATGTAAAGGGCATGTTTCTATCTTTTGGTGGGTGTCCTATTTAGGCATGTGATGTAAGGACACATTTCCATCCTTGGATGGGTGTCCATTTATTTGTTTTGTTTGGACATTGCTTTGATTTTAATATAATGATGCTTACTTTTAATTATTGTGTGTAATATGGATAATGTTATTATATTTAAGAATTTTATAATATTAAGGCCTGTAAAGGAGGCCGGTTCCAATGAACCGGGTGTTGTGGGGGTGCTGGGCCATTTCTCACCTTCCCAACACGTACCCAACTTCTGAACCCATTAGGGGGTTGGAGATTCCTTAAGAATCGAGTCATCCACCCCTTTCTTTTTCCCGGCCCGTCCGGGTGGCGACTCCATTTTCTTCGGACTTAGGTGCGTGTTCTCTAAGGCCCCGAGCCTAAACAGTGCCGAAGTTGCAAGAACCATTCAACCGGGAGTGGGGGCAAAAATCCCCGTTTACAGTGGTGACTCCACTGGGGATAAGAGAAGTTGATTCCGTTGGTCTTTATATTATTCTTTTCTTTCTTATAATGATATTATCCATTGCATCATATTAGATTGCATTGTGTGCGTGAGTTAGGATGCTCGTGTTACCCGTGTTATGTTATGTAAGGGATACCATACTTTCACTCAAGGTATGGAGATCTTGCTATGGGAACCTAAGCCTTTTTAACCCAAAGACTAAAGCTCATGTAATTGGCCTAGTTACTTTCCTTAGGTTTTACCCTAAATGCATGTTGTTTGACTATGGTTAGTTTATCTTAGTCTAAATCATGGCCTATTTGGTTTGTTCTTTTTCTAATATGACCTATGTATATTGTAAGCTCAAAATAAATTTTTCTTTAAAATCCAAAGGTCCAAAACTATTTTCAAAATTTTTCCAAGATGGTCTTTGGACATAAGACTTTTTCTAAAAACAAATAAAAAAAATTCTTTGGCCCATGGCCCAAATACTAAGCCCAAAATCCATTTTTCTAAAATCTTTTACAATGGGCTTAGAAACAAAACTATTTTCACCCAACCTTTTCTTATAAAGAGCTTGCAAAAATATTTAGGTCAATTATGAAATACCAAAAATCAATTGTGGGCCTAGTTTACACTAAGAATAAATTAACCATGGGCTTATTTTTGGCATGAACCACTAGTTACTCTTTTCAAGTGAGAAATCTATCTATAATAAACATCTTAATTTATTTTTAATCCAATATAGCATAAAAGCTACTTTAATTGATTGGATGGATTAAAACCTAATTAATGGGAATTATCATGGATGGATTTTGACTTTCGAAGATATAACTATTGGTTGAAACATCCGAGGCAATTATTCGAAAGCAAGATACCCCGTGTTGGTATTTTGTTTACCATATACCTAGGAAAAAGAGACTCGCCATTCGTGTGTGGATGTTATAAGGTTGGAAGGATCATCCTAATTACACTTGTTTATTGGTTGATTGTGCATACATGCATACATGCATACATTTGCATCTCATATCATTGATCCTCTCTGGCTCACAGCCCTGGATTACTATAGTTCTAAAGCTTACAACAATCCGACCTACGCCGGAGATGAAGTATCTAGCAAAGACTCAATCACTTGCTCACCTAAAGCAATGGAGCCCGAACAAATTCAAAGCATGGTGGATGAAGCCATTAATGCCAAGATGGAAGAAATCAAAGAGGCCCTAGCTGAGACCATAAAGAGCCGATTGACTGCAATCTTAGAAAACCATGCCGAAGCATCTGCTAGCACTAAGAGACCAAAGGACAAAGGGAAGGCCAAAGTTAGTGAAGTGGTTTTTGATGATGAAAAGGTGATCATTGATGATGATGATGATTGGGCTCAATACTACCAAGAGGTTCAAGAAAAGAAGAAAGAACCGAAGGCTGTTGAGAAGGCAACTATTGAAAAGACCGAGACATCCGATGTTGAAAAGATGATTGCTGATTTAGAAAAGAAATTTGAGAAGAAGCTGAAAACCGAAGAGATGTCTGAGATCGACAAACTATTTGAACAAGATGAAGAGGTCCCTTATAAATTCAAGATGCCTTCCTTTGCTAAGTACAATGGCATTAGAAATCCCCATCTTCATGTGAAGTTGTATATCACTACCATGCAATCTACCCGAGCTACTAAGGCTCAAACCTTAAGGTACTTTATGCTCTCATTGGACCCTGTTGCCCAAAATTGGTTCAATACCTTAGATGATGGAACACAAAAGAGTTGGGATCTACTTTAAAAAGCCTTCATCCAACAATATGGATATATTGTTGAGTTAGAAGTTACTTTAATAGAAGTGGAGTCCATAAGGCAAAGGCCAAATGAGAATTTTGTGGACTATGTCAAGCGATGGAGAAACAAGGCCGCTTTACTCAATAAGAGGCCCGATGAATCCGATCAAATAAGGATGATTGTGAGAGTGGTGTTGCCTAGTCTTCATGAGAGGATGTCCCATACACTCATCCGTGATTTCAAAGACCTTCTTCAAGCTGGTTTGCAAATTGAAGAATGGGAAAGGGAGAAGAGTCGATTTGTAACAAAAAGGAATGAGAAAGGGAGCTATCAACCTGGTAGCCAGAGCATGCAAAAGGCCGTCGCTGTTAATGCTACTAACCAAGGGACAAGGAGACAATTTTTAGAATTGGGAAAGCTGATGTCTTGGGTTCTCAATAAGCTTCAAAGAAAAGGATTACTACAACCCTTAAATCCTCGTCCTTTGCCTATCCCTCTCCCACCTAATTTTGACACCAAAGCATTTTGTCAATTCCACCAAATGCAAGGGCATGACACGGATAGATGTGTAAGATTGAGACATGAGATCCAAAACCTAATTGATAATGGGAAGCTAACCGAGCCCAATAAGCCAAACACTAAAGACAACCCATTACCCAAATTCAATAGGGTACCACCACCGGCAACCTTCATGATTGGAGGAGGTTTGCATGAGGACTTTGTCATGTCTTCCTTTCAAGATGTGGGTGGAGAAGCAACCAAAGAAGAAGAGGCACTTGAACAAGCTATGATGAGTGAAGAAGTAGCAATTTGTGTTGTCAACGGGTTTTGGGATTCAAGTGATAGTGATGATGATATTATACCCAAAAAAGAGGAGTGGACTTGGTCCGAGCCCGAAGAAGATGAGGTGATGAATACTAGATCCGGTAAGCCTTACGCAAGGCCACCACCTAAGGAGATAGAAACTAATAAGGGGAAGGAAGTTGAAGTGGAAGAAGATGATGCTGTGCTCAAGCAATTGAAAAGAACCCAAGCAAGTGTTAGCATTTGGGACTTGTTAGCTACTTCTAAAAAGCACCGAGAAACTATGGCCAAAGCCTTAGCTAGCATGCCAATTTCTACCTCTACAACACTGGAGGAGTTGATCAACTTCATAAAAATTAGGGAAGTAATGAAATGTGAGGAGATCTAAGAAAAGAGTGAAGTTAGTATGGGAGCAGTTTCTTTTTCAGATGCGGTCTCTTTATCAAAATAGAAGTCAAGGGGAAGAGGACTCCATGTGTAATGGTCGATGATGGGTCCACCATAAATGTTTGTCCACTTAAGATATTGCCAAAGTTAGCCATGTCAACGAGAGATCTAAACCCAACCGAGGTGACAATTCGTGCTTATGACAACACTAAGAGGCATGCAGAAGGAACTTTCAAAGTGACCGTCAAGGTTGGTCCAATTGAATCTATTCTTGAGTTTGTTCTTTTAGATATAACAGTTACCTTCGCCTTGCTCTTGGGGTGACCATGGTTTCACCCTCTTGGTGGAGTTCCTTCCACCTTTCATCAAAAGATCAAATTCCCCAATGGAAATGAAACAGTGGTCATTGAAGCTTAAGATAATGAGATTGTTAACGCTCTAATGGTTGAGAGGCCTCTCAATGGTTTTCAAGTAGCTGTAATTTCTGATGATGAAGCAGTGGACTCCAAAGTCTTGAATATGATGAAGAACATGAACTACCTTCCCAGAGCTGGTCTTGGAAAGGGTAAGGCCGGTTTAACAAAGTTGCCAGATTTTTGAACTCAAGCTTTCAAGAAGGGGTTGGGATATGATGAAGCCAATGATGTTCAACCAAAGAATGAGAAGATGAGCTTCCCACCGCTCAAAGAGATTTTTGTCAAAGCTCCAGATATGGGACCACTCCAAGGAAAGCCTAAGCCAATCATGTTCATGGGTAAGTTAATCCCTGGTTTTGAAATTTTTGCAGATGTTGCTGAGCTAGTGGAGCAAGTGAAGAAAGAGCTCACCCTATCAATCAACAAAGAGAAGAATGAAGCTGCCCTGAAAACCGAGAAGACTCCAGAAGAGATTGCTGCCCTAGTTGAAGAAAAGTTTAAAGACATCCTGCTTTATGATTATGAGAACAATGATTTTGATTTTGATTTTAATTTTAATTTGTCTGCTTTGTATGAGGATGATGATATTTTCTTTTCCAAAATGAATGCCATAAAGTTTGATTTTGCTTACTTGTGTGATGTTTCTCCTGATGGTTGCATACATTCAAATAGCAATTACATGAGCATCTTTAATATTAATTCTGTTAACACGCAATCATTAAATTTGGGAATAATTGAAAATCCTAAAAACATTAGCATAGCATCCGACCTTACTCCTGATGAGAGAGAGAGATTTAAAAAATTATTCAAAAAATATGAAGAAGTGTTTGCTTGGTCTTATGAGAATATGCCAGGGATAGATCGAGATATAGCCGAGCATCATATTCCTACTTACACTCATATTAAGCCTGTCAAACAAAAGCTTAGGCGACTAAGACCTGAGTGGGCTGAGTTGGTTAAAGAAGAGGTCACTAAGCAAATACGAGTGAAGTTCCTTAAAGTGATAGAATATCCAGATTGGTTAGCCAATATAGTACCCATGCCAAAGAAAGATGGAAGGATAAGGGTCTGCGTGGACTATAGAGATTTAAATAAAGCTACCCTAAGGATGATTTTCCTTTACCTCATATAGATGTTCTCATTGATAGTGTGGCCTCTAGCATGCTACACTCGTTTGTAGATGGATTTTCCAGATACAATCAAGTGTTAATGGCCCAAGAGGATAAAGTCAAAACTGCCTTCACTACTACATAGGGTATATTTTGTTATAGGGTGATGCCTTTCGACTTAAAGAATGCTGGAGCAACTACCAAAGGATGGCCACCACACTATTTCATGACATGATGCACAAAGAAGTTTAAGTATATGTTGATGATATGATGGTGAAGTCGGATACAAGGGAGCAACACTTCCAGAATTTAGAATTATTCTTCGATAGAGCTTTGAAGTATAAGCTGAGATTAAACCCGAAGAAGTGTGTTTTCGGTGTTACTTCAAGAAAATTATTGGGACATGTAATTGGTCCGAATGGTATTGGGATTGATCCTGACAAAGTCAAAGCAATAAGGGATATGCTAGCCCCAAAGACGGAGAGAGAAGTTCGGGGATTCATTGGTAAACTGTAGTACATTAGCATATTTATACCAAAGCTCACAACAATCTGTGAGCCTATCTTCAAATTGCTTAGAAAGAATCAGCCGGTCGTATGGAACAAAGAATGTCAAAAGGCCTTTGACCGAATAAAAGAGTATTTATTGAATCCACCTGTTTTGAAACCACCTAAACCAGAGAAACCTCTATTACTATACTTAGCAGTAGAAGAAGAGTCGATAGGAGCCATGCTAGCCCAATCAGATGAGTCGGGGATTGAGCATGCCGTTTACTATTTGAGTAGAAAGCTCCTACCTTATGAAATTAAGTATAGTATCATCGAAAAGACATGTATAGCCGTGGTTTGTTCTTCTAAGAAGTTGCGACATTACTTTCAATCGTATAGTGTGCAAGCAATTTCCAGGTTGGATCCAATGAAGTACTTAAGGGAGACACCCTCTTTAATTGGGAAATATGGTCGATGGTTGATAATATTGGAAGAATTTGAGATTGAATATGTAACCAGGAAAACAATCAAGGGTAGAACGGTGGCAAAATTCCTGACTCAACAACCATTACCAGAAAGTGAAGAGATAATCTTGGAATTTCCAGATGAACATTTAGAAGTAATTGAAGTACAAGGGTGGAAAATGTATTTTTGATGGAGTGGTAAATAGGAAAGGAGCAGGTTTGGGAGTTATACTAGAATCGCCCGAAGGGGAACTTATCCCTTTAGCCAAGAAGTTGAAATTTAGGGCAACCAATAACATGGTGGAGTGCAAAGCGTGTATTTTTGGTTTGAAAACCCTAATGATTATGAAGGTGGATAAGGTAGAAGTTTATGGTGATTCCTTGCTAGTAGTATCCCAAAATGGAGAGTGGGAGTTGAAAGAGGAAAAATTAAAACCATACCACCGTTACCTGACCATGATGAAGAAGAATTTTAAGGAGTGTAGGTTTATACATCTGTCAAGAGAAGAAAATCAGATGGCTGATGCTCTAGCCACATTGGCTTCGGTATGGGAAAATCCTGCCAGACTATTCCTTAAGCCTCTGATCTTGACCAGTTCATCAACTCCTTGCTATGAATATGAGACAATCATGGAAGTTGATATGGACCATGATGCATGGTATGATACTATAAGGCGATTTTTAGAGGAAAGAGAATACCCGCCGGGGGCAACAAAGAAAGAGAGAAGAGCCATAAGGAGGTGGCCATTGCAATACATCACCTTCCATGGAGAGTTATACCAAAGATGGCTTGATGGAGTGCATTTGAGATGTTTAAGAAAGCCTGAAGGGGAGCGCATCATGTCTGAAATACATGCGGGAAGTTGCGGTCCGCACATGAGTGGTTTGGCCCTAGTTAAGAAGATTATTTGACAAGGTTAATATTGGTTGACCTTGGAGAAGGACTGTATTGAATTTGTAAAGAAGTGCCAGCAATGTCAGATGTATGGTAACTTGAATCATATGCCTCCTAAAGAACTACATTCAATGTCTTCACCCTGGCCATTTGCCACCTGGGGTATCGACATTATAGGAGAGATACATCCGACAGCCACAAACGGTCACCGTTTCATTGTAGCAGCAGTTGATTATTTTTCAAAATGGGTCGAAGCCGAATCTTTCAACAAGCTGGGTGCAAGTCAAATGGCTAGGTTTATCAAAAAGAATCTCATTTGTAGATATGGGGTCCCGCACAGTGTGATATCAGACAACGAGGTATAGTTTCAAGGAGTAGTTAAGGATTTATTCTCCAAGTACCAAATCCATCATCATCGATCCTCTCCTTATAGACCAAAGGCTAATGGTGCCGTGGAAGCAACAAACAAGACAATTAAGAAAATTCTGTCCAAGATGACCAAGACTTACAGGGACTGGTCGAAAATGCTTCCCTTTGCTTTATGGGGATATAGGACAAGTGTGCGAACACCTACTGGGATGACACCGTTATCTTTGGTTTTTGGGATGGAAGCGGTATTGCCAATTGAAATTGAGATCAAATCACTGAGAGTAGTCTTGGAAGCTGAACTGCCTAAAATGGAATGGGTAGCGAGCAGATACACACAATTAGCTCTATTAGAAGAGAGAAGGTTAAAGGCACTATATCATCACCGACTGTATCAAAAGAAGATAGTTCGGGCCTACAATAGAAGGGTTAAAATAAGAAAATTCAGAGTTGGGGATTTGGTATTGAATCAATGTAAACCTAATGTATCTGATCCAAGAGGGAAGTTCAGACCTAGCTGGGAAGGGCCATATGTCGTGAAACAAGTCATGAGCAAAGGTGCGGTGAAGTTGTCAGACATGGATGGGAATGAATTTAGTGAGCCAGTAAAAATTGACAGGTTGAAGAGGTTTTATGTATGATAGGAAGAAAAAGAAGAAAAAGAAGAAAAAGAAAAAAGAGCTCGCTAGGTCGAAAACCCAAAAAGAGCAGCCTAGGCAAAAGTTAGAGCAGTCCGCTAGTTCCGAAAACCCGAAAGGGAGAGCTAGGCAACAATTAGGGCTAAATGAGAGAAAATCGTCAATTAGAAAACTTGAAAGGGCTAATTGGCAACATGAGTGATCTTGTGTATGCTGGCTTTATGTTTGGTTGTTCCCCAATTTAATAAAATAGAATTAATAATTAAATTTGTTCTATGTGCACTGTTATAAGTATTTGACCAGATACGGATGAAATAAATAATCATAATTGCAAAAGGTGATGACAAATTATAAATGGAAAAGAAGCATCTTTTATTACTTTAGTTATTTTTCATCCTAACAAAACACTTTTTGAATTGACAAATGTAAAATCTATGGCAGTCTATAAGTGTAACGTGCAGGCCAGCTTTGCCTTAACTGATCCAAGTATGCTTCAGTCAAGCAAGGCATGTCTAGGTCAGGAGCAAAGTCAGAATCACGAGGCTCAGCTCCATACTGACGCCCAAGTCAGCGAGGATCATAGCATGTACCTTGACGAAGAGTAGCAAGAGGAACGTACATCAAGTATGTCCGCAGGGTGATACGAGAGATCTTCCACCAAGGTACCAACCAACGGATATTGACTTTAGAGCGTGAGTAGATCCAGTCAACCCAGTCAGCATATGAAGAAGCAGGATGGAGTAGCTTCCTGGTCGAATGATGATGTGGCAGGTATCTGGCAAAATGCATGGAGGGGGTATCAAGCAAACAAAGACGCTTCTGAAGCCAAATCTGTGAAGAAAGAATTAAGAAAAAAAAAAGAAAAAAGTCCACTGAGTTGAAAACCCGCAAGGGTAGCTTAGGCAAAAATTAGGATAGCTCGCTAGTTTCAAAAATCCGCATGGGCGGACTAGGCAAAAGTTAGAGCAACAAAAGAAAAAAAAATACGAAAAAAAAGAGAGTTACAATATTTACATATTACTAAGAGGGTGGTGGTAGGTCACCAAATAAAGACTTGAAAAAATCGTCGCCTGTTGGAGGAGGGGGCAAATTACTCATCCCGGGATCATCCAAAGCAGAAGCACTAAAATCCCTATTGCCTTGGAGTTTCGATTTGTCATGGTCCTCATCAGAAGTAGATGAAAGGATCTCATGGTCATCAGTCTGGGGGCCTCTTGATGAAGAAGCACTAGGATCCCTCATTCCTTGAAATCGAAAGTCATGGAAATTTTGTTCAGATTGATGATATAAACTTTCAAAATGAGAAGCTTGCTGACGACTTGCAGCCAACTCTTCTTGAAGTTTCTTATTTTGTTCTTCAAGCATCTGCTGTGAGCCAAGAGAGAAAAAGGTAAGAGCAAAGCATAAACTTTTATGAAATGAGGAACGTATCAGCTAGTTCACATCGATACCCTGCGGATGAGATGGCGTATCCGACAGGCTAGAATGAGCAAATGAAGGGGCAGCGAAAGAAGGTCCAGTCTCATGATCAAACGAGCCAACAGCCTGCAACAATCATTAAAGAATCAAAGAAAGAAAAAGCAGTTGCAAGGAAAAAGTGGTTAAAGTGCAAAAAACTCCGTTCGAAGATCAAAACAAGGAAAGAAGAGCATGAATCAAGTAAGACATGGCCAAGCCAAATCGATCTTGGCCGTGTCACCTCAAAAGAAATCTTAGCATAACATGACACGGGCAGGCGACATGGCCAAGCCACTGGTCGTGTCTCTCCTAAGGGGCAATGTCAAGAAGGACCGAGCAAAGAAAGAAAAGACACAGAAGTTGATACATCCAGGAGACACGACCAAGCCACTGGCCGTGTCACTCCCATCTTCAAAGAACAAAGAAGACCTCGATCTCCAAGGATGAAGATCCATTTTCAAGGGTGAAGACTCGATCTCCGAGGGTGAAGATCCATTCTGAGGGTGAAGGATCACAATGCATAGAACATCTGGAGCAGTCAGACTTCTCAACTGATAAAAGGTTAGTCAAATTCATTCTCGGGTCCAAGTACCCAAATCAAATCAATCCCGGGTCCAAGTACCCAAGTCAATTCAAGCTTAGGTCCAAGTACCCAATCTTGGGTCTAAGTGCCCGATCTCGAATCCAAGTACCCAAATCAAATCAATTTAGGGCTGAGTATCCCAATACAGTCAGGATCGAGTATCCCAATCCAGTTTAGGATCGAGTGTCCAAATCCAGTTAGGATCGAGTATCCAAATCCAGTTTAGGATCAAGTATTCGAATCTAGATAGGATTGAGTATCCGAGTCTAGTTTAGGATCGAGTATCCAAATCTCTCGGGTCCAGAACCCAAAATTTTCCTTAGGTCCAGAACCTAGAATCTCCCTTGACTCCATAACTCGAACTAGGTCCAGAACCCAAATTTTTCTTAGGTCCAGAACTTAGAATTATCCTTGAGTCCAGAACTCGAACCGGGTCCCGAACCCAAATTTTCCTTAGGTCCAGAACCTAGAATCTCCCTTGAGTCCAGAACTCGAACTAGGTCCATAACCCAAATTTTCCTTAGGTCCAAAACCTAAAATTATCCTTGAGTCCAGAACTCGAACCGGGTCCAGAACCCAAATTTTCTTTAGGTCGAGAACCTAGAATTATCCTTGAGTCCAGAACTCAAACCGAGTCCAGAACCCAAATTTTCCTTAGGTCCAGAACCTAGAATTATCCTTGACTCCAGAACTCGAACCGGGTCCAGAACCCAAATTTTCCTTAGGTCCAGAATCTAGAATTATCCTTGAGTCCAGAACTCGAACCGGGTCTAGAACCCAAATTTTTTTTAGGTCCAGAACCAAGAATTATCCTTGAGTCCAGACATCGAACCGGTTCATAACCCAAAACCACAACCGCTTCATCAAAATTAAGTCTTATTGCTTTTCACTCTCTTTCACTAAGGTTTTAGATCATTCAAGCAGGGGGCAAACTGTAGACCCTTAATTTTTGACCCAATCCGGTCCAATATGTTTTATTTAGTCTAAAATGATTTTTGTTGTCTAATTGGTCTAAAATAATTTTTATTAAATAATTTTTGCTTTAGTATCTAATTTTTATTAATAAAAAATAGAAATAAAAAAATAAAAGTCAAAAAATAAAAATAAAAATAAAAATCGGAGTTGGAAAAATTGGCGACGAAAAAATTATTGCGCGGGCCCTTGGGCATTTCGCCCGCAGGAAATTCCTGCGGGCGAAATCACTATGCTATTTCTCACGCAGAAATTTTCTGCCTGCGAAATAGCTTACGGGCCTGCTCCGCGCGCTCTGCCTCAGCCAGCTGCGGCAGATTTTTTCGCCAGCGCAGTTTTTCCGCAGCAGTTTTTTTTCGGCAGCGCAAATTTTTCGACGCAAATTTTTCAAAACCTAATCCAATTAGGTTTTGGTTTCTTTTTTTTTTATTAATATTACTTACCTTAGCTAATTAGGAATAAACAACCTCAAACCACTATAAATAAGGACAAAAGGCAATTAATTTAAGGGAAGGCAAAAATCCAAGAGCAGTTTGGAAAATTTGAAACCAAATCAAGGAAGGAAAAGGAGAAATTCAATTCAACTCTTTTCTGGAACAACAGCAGCACGATTTAGGGGATTCAAAGGCAAAAAAAGGCTTGTCTTTGGAGCTAGTTCATCCAGGAAGAATTGTTTTTGGAGAAATCATCAAAAGAAGGTATGTGTTAATTAATTTTCTTTAATTATTTTTTTTACACAGTAGCAAATTTATGAAATCAAAATTAAAAACCTTTGAACTTTAATTTAGTTTTTCTAAAGCAAAAAAAAAACCTTATTTCTTTCCAAAAGGCTTAAAATTGTTATTTTTTCTTCTTAAAAACCTTAAAACTCTAATTAAACATATTCTTCAACAAAACCAAAATCAAACTCTGTTTCTTTCAAAACTTTAAACTTGGTACTTTTTCCTTCAAAAAGTATTCTAAAACATCTTTTCTAGTTATAAAAACTTTAATTCACTTGCTTAAATTCATAAAATTCCATAAAATATTAAATTGTCTTCCAATCCCTAAGATTAAAATGACAACCCGTAACCCTAATTCCAAAATATCAAATCCAAATTCAACTTCCAAAATTCCAAATAATGAACACTAACCCTTTTAAAACCTTAAACCCTAATTTTTATGAACCATAATCCTTTTAAAACATTAAAGAACATAAAAACATTAAAACCTAAATTTTACACAGTGCCTTAGGAACC
Organism: Garcia nutans; assembly: GCA_947685225.1. Classification (NCBI taxonomy): domain Eukaryota; kingdom Viridiplantae; phylum Streptophyta; class Magnoliopsida; order Malpighiales; family Euphorbiaceae; genus Garcia; species Garcia nutans. The sequence goes on from CANTUV010000013.1 coordinate 38,237,798, forward strand.
CAATAACCAAAAATCACAAATTAAAGTATTTTGAAGTGTTTAAAATCCTAGTTTCATGATTTCATCATTCAAACATTAATTTTGTTAATCAAAGAGTCTTACCAACCCTTTAAAACATAAAACCCTAATTTATTTTAATTCCATAAAAAGTCACAGTGGCCATAATTGGACTTTTATTTGCTTTATTAAATTCCATACTTGATTATGCTTTGATTTATTTCTTATGCTTTAATTTATTTTTAATACTTGATTTATTTAATTTATCATGGATGGATGTTTATTTTATATTTTGATTAATAACTTTGATGAATGATTTGTTTATGATGAATGATTATTTACTTTTATCAATTAATTTAGATTTTCAAAAGTTGTAAGAGGTATGTTTCCACTTGGTGGGTACCTCATTTGTAACACCCTTATACCTTATATACTTACAAAACATATTTCTAGCATATGTAAAATACGCATATATGGTACAAAAATGTCACAGACGGATTTACTAATTTTTTTTTACATTTCCAATTTAAAATTTCAAATTCTAAATATATAAAAATTAAATAGAATATAAATATTATTTACTTGTTATAAGAACCCAAAATAAATAATATATATATATAAATCTCTGGGAAAAATTTGTCAGAATTTTGTCTGTATTTTGGATATCCCAAAATTTCGCAATTACTCAACCTGCAAAAAGAAAACACTCCCAAAAATTTCCAATCACCCTCTCAACCATACTTCTCAATTTTACCAATTTTCTCAAACATTTATACATATAGATATATATAATTTAAAACACACTTACTCTCGCATTTCAAATACATTGACCCAAACATTCTTTATAATATACAATACGTAAAATTCAAAACATAATATATTATGCATAAAACTCAAAATGTACAATAACATAAAAATATATACATGTTGATGGCAGTGTTTCTGATCTCGATAACAACTCTACAAGCTCAACTACAAGTCTAGACCCGACGTGGTCTAGAAGAACTCTCTGGCTCAACTAGGTCTACCCTGTCACCTGCACGATGGAAACAATCGCGCTAAGCCGAAGCCTAGTGGTACAAACTTTGATAATAACAATATAACTCAATGCAATACCAAATGTACAATGCATATAGATGTCACATCAATACACTTTCTTAAATTTTTCAAATAATTCATAAGCACAACTCATAACATTATATTACTCAATTGTATCATAATTCATAATTCACAGAAAAACAAAGACAAGCATGGGCCCAAAAAGGATCTAATATGCTATTCAAATTTTAGAGTTACTGCTTTGGTCCATAATGACACCATGTGTCTAGCCCCGTAGGCAATATATATATATCCATGGATAATGTAACAGCCCCAGTCTCTTGGACCTCAACCCGGCTAGACCCTTAGGCCCCAGTATCTTGGTCCTCAACCCGGCTAGACTGCTACAATTTTTGAGGCTTACGACCCAGTCTTTTCACCCCAAAAACATCATATTTATCAGCTGGCCTGGCTTACGACCCAGTCTTTTCACCATTCCAGTGTCTAGCCCGTAGGCAATCATAGGCATGCCGCCAAAACCAGAATTCTGAAAATTGAATAACATACTAGGCACACAATTTATTCATATTTCTCATTATTAATCTCTTTCTCATTTTTACATATTCAATCTAGGCACATTGCCTTATTTTCACATTTTTTTGTCACTTTTCTCATTTTTCACATCTTTCTCATTTTTCTCACTTTTCTCATTTTTATCAATATCAATTCATTTCATTATTACACATCTCATTTTTGCATTCACAACACATTACCCAATTACTTTGGGTATTTTCACATAATATGCATATTTCACATGTTACACAAATTAGCCATTATCAATGGCTTTTCACAATGCATTTAACACATATATGACATTACAATTGTCATAGCATATTATTCATACACAATCAATGAACCAAGTAGCTTAACACATTTTTCAACCAAAATGTGTTAAGTCCAAATGTTATGCAAATATAAACATTATATTCAAAGTTTGTATATACCTCCACTAGCAGCCCAAAGCAAGCTAAAAACAACATTCAATCCAATCTTTCCAACTTGCCCTTCACCACTTGGATGAAGCAAATCAACCTCCCCCAATGCCTAAACCAAATGTGATAGCAAATAATCATTTAGTATCACATTTAATGGCATTTCCAACATTAAACCATAATTACACATCATTCCTACAAATTTCCAAAACTTTAGCCTTTCCTTACTTCAACATTAGAATTCCATTCTACTACAATTAAATTAGTGTTTTAAGTTTATTTATATTATTAAAAACATATTTTAATACATTTAAATCATTTACATTATAAAAATACACTTTTATATACAAAATCTCAAAAATGGCCTAACCTTCCCCCATTGAAGGTTTTCCATTCCAACACAATCCATTACTCATTCCAAGCTTATATTCATCACTTTTAACACTAAACAACATGCTTAAACAAATAAAATCACACAATTCAACCACTTTGGAAAATCACTTTTTCAAAACCCTAAATCTCCACTTCCATTCTCAAACTCCAACCCAACGCCACCAAATCCAATATTTGACTTTAAAATACTTGTTTATGAATCAAAACAACTCATTTTGGAATCAATTTGCATAATTAAAGTTCATGTTTTTAAAACCCCAAAAATCCATAACCCTAAATTCTCTCTCTTCACCATTCTTTAACCAGACTCCATCATCACTTCAATCTAACCTTAGAATCATTGTTAGCTACCCAAAATAACATCATACACACCAATTCCAACAATTATAACATCCTACATAAAAATCCAAATTCTCACATAATCTAAATTTCCAAGGAATTCAAAGAAAAGAGATGGAAACTTACTAATTTTGGTGGAAATCACCAAAAATTCACTTGAAACTTGTTAATTCCTTCAATTTATGGAGTATGGAAGAAGCAAAATCCTTGGTCTTCAATCATCCATGAAAGCCACGTTCTTGAGAAGAAGAAGAAGAAGAAGAAGAAGAATATTTTTTAATATTCTTTCCTTTTCATCTTTTTTTTAACCACATATATATATTAAAATAATTTAATATTTAATTATTTAATTATTTTTTTAATAAATTAAAATTTCTAATTTTCCTCTTCCATTTAAAATTAATTTGTTTTTGAATTAATTTATTAATTTTGAATTTATAAGATTTAATTACCAAAATACCCTTTTCTTTTAAAAAGTGTTGACTTTTATATATGTTATGTATATTTTGCATATATATCATATATATATATTCCACTTTTTCATTTAAAATCCCTTCATTTTTCATTTAAAACTATTAATTTAATTTATCCTTTTAAATTATAATTTATTTTATCAAATTTTCTAAAAATTAGAAATTTTCAAAAATTTTGGATGTTACATCATTAGTTAAACATCATATAATTTAATTTGCTTTTCTATTTTAGAACCTATGTAAAGGGCATGTTTCTACCTTTTGGTGGGTGTTCTATTTAGGCATGTGATGTAAGGACACGTTTACATCCTTGGATGGGTGTCCATTTATTTGTTTTGTTTGGACATTGCTTTGATTTTAATATAATGATGCTTTCTTTTAATTATTGTGTGTAATATGGATAATATTAATATATTTAAGAATTTTATAATATTAAGACCTGTAAAGGAGGCCCGTTCCAATGAACCGGGCATTGTGGGAGTGTTGGGCCATTTCTCACATTCCCCACATGTACCCAACTTTTCGAACCCATTAGGGGGTTGGAGATTCCTTAGGAATCGAGTCATCCACCCCTTTCTTTTTCCCAGCCCGTCCGGGTGGCGACTCCATTTTCTCCGAACTTAGGTCCGTGTTCTCTAAGGCCCCGAGCCTAAATAGTGCTGAAGTCGCAAGAACCATTTCACCGGGAGTGGGGGCGAAAATCCCCGCTCACACTAATGCTTTTTGTCAATTTCATCATACTCAAGGACATGAGACGGATGATGTACCCGATTGAAGCATGAGAACAAAGATCTAATCGATAGTGGTAAGCTACCTGAGCTGGACAAGCCTAATACTAAGAATAATCCTTTGCCTAAATTTGGAAGAGTACCTTTACCAGCAACCTTCGTGGTAGGAAAAGGATTGGAGGAAGATTTTGTCTTATCCTCCTTTCAAGACGGGAGTATTTGGAATAAGGACAAATTTTATTCGACAAACTTCCCTTAGCTTGGAGTGTTGCGCTATTTATTTTACTTTCTTTAATATTTAATTAGAATAATTATGTTTTCCAAATTTAAAATTATTTGAATAAATTACTTTCATTAAATTTTTATTGGTCTTTGTTCATTTTGGTGCTCAACCAATGATGAGTCTAGCTTGATAATTCATGAATTAGTATATCTATGCATTATAATTTGAATGACTTTACTATATGGGGGAATTATTCTATAGCATTGAGTTATGTATGCTCACTTAGAGAGGGCTCCTACATAATGACCTTTGTCTAGGTCCTAGTCAGTCTTAGGACATGCTTTGACAAACTTTCAAGGCAAAATTGAATTCTTCTTATTTAAGGGAGAGATGATTCAGGCATTGTTTGGCTAGATAACAACTAGTATCCACCCAATTAAATATCAATTCCTAGTTGTCCCTTTGAGCCTTAATGTAACACCCTTATACCCTATATACGTACATTACATATTTTCAGCATATGTAAAATATGCATATACGATACAAAAATGTCACAAACTGGTTTAATAAAAAATTTTCACATTTCCAATTTAAAATTTCAAATTAAAAATATATAAAAATTAAATAGAATATAAATATTCTTTACTTGTTATAAGAACCCAAAATAAATAATATATATATATATAAATCTCTAGGAAAAATTCTCCAAAGTTTTGTCTGTAATTTGGATATCCAAAAATTTAGTAATCACTCAACCTGCAAAAAGAAATCACTCCCAAATAATTTCAAATCACCATCTCAACCATACTTCTCCATTTCACCAAGTTTCTCAAACATTTATATATATATAGATATATATATAATTTAAAACACACTTACTCTCCCATTTCAAATATATTGACCCAAAACATTCTTTATAATATATAATACATAAAATTCAAAACATAACATATTATGCATAATACTCAAAATGTACAATAACATAAAAATATATACATGCTGCTGGTAGTGTTTCTGATCTCGATAGCAACTCAACAAGCTCAACTACAAGCCTAGACCCGACCTGGTCTAGAAAAACTCTCTGGCTCAACTGGGTCTACCCTGTCACCTGCGCGATTGAAACAATCGTACAAAGCGAAGCCTAGTGGTACAAACTTTGATAATAACAATATAACTCAATGCAATACCAAATGTACAATGCATATAGATGTCACATCAATCCACTTTCTTATATTTTTCAAATATTTCATAAGCACAACTCATAACATTATATTGCTCAATTGTATCATAATTCCTAGTTCACATTAAAACGAAGACATGCATGGGCCCAAAAAGGATCTAATATGGTATTCAAATTTCAAAGATACTGCTTTGGTCCGTAATGACACCATGTGTCTAGCCCCGTATGCAATATATATATCCATGGATAATGTAACAGCCCCAGTCTCTTGGACCTCAACCCGGCTAGACCCTTAGGCCCTAGTATCTTAGTCCTCAACCCGGCTAGACTACTATAGTTTTTGAGGCTTACGAACCAGTCTTTTCACCCCAACATTATCATAGGCATGCTGCCAAACCCAGAACTCTGAAAATTGAATAACATACTAGGCACACAATTTATTCATATTTCTCATTATTAATCTCTTTCCCATTTTCACATATTCAATCTAGGCACATTGCCTTCTTTCACATTTTTTTCTCACTTTTCTCATTTTTCACATCTTTCTCATTTTTCTCATTTTTTCTCGCTTTTCTCATTTTTATCAATATCAATTCATTTTATTATTACACATATCTCATTTTTGCATTCACAACACATTACCCAATTACTTTGGATATTTTCACATAATATGCATATTTCACATGTTACACAAATTAGCCATTATCAATTGCTTTTCACAATGCATTTAACACATATATGACATTACAAATGTCATAGCACATTATTCATACACAATCAATGAACAAAGTAGCTTAACACAATTTTCAACCAAAATGTGTTAAGTCCAAATGTTATGAAAATATAGACATTATATTCAAAGTTTGTACATACCTCCACTAGCAACCCAAAGCAAGCTAAAAACAACCTTCAATCCAATCTTTCCAACTTGCCCTTCACCACTTGGATGAAGCAAATTAATCTCCCTCAATGCCTAAACCAAATGTGATAGCCAATAATCATTTAGTATCACATTTAATGGCATTTCCAACATTAAACCATAATTACACATCACTCCGACAAATTTCCAAAAATTTAGCCTTTCCTTACTTCAACATTAGAATTCCATTCTACTACAATTAAATTAGTGTTTTAAGTTTATTTTTATTATTAAAAACATATTTTAATACATTTAAATCATTTACATAATAAAAATATACTCTTATACACAAAATCTCAAAAATGGCATAACCTTCCCCCATTGAAGGTTTTCCATTCCAACACAATCCATTGCTCATTCCAAGCTTATTTTCATCACTTTTAACACTATATAACATGCTTAAACAAATAAAATCTCACAATTCAACCACTTTGGAAAATCACTTTTCCAAAGCCCTAAATCTCCACTTCCATTCTCAAACTCCAACCCAACACCACCAATCAAATATTTGACTTTAAAATACTTGTTTATGAATCAAAAAAACTCATTTGGAATCAATTTGCACAATTAAAATTCATGTTTTCAAAACCCCAAAAATTCATAACCCTAAATTTTCTCTTTTCACCATTCTTTAACCAAACTCCATCATCTCTTCAATCTAACCTTAGAATCATTGTTAACTACCCAAAATAACATCATACACACCAATTCCAAAAAATTATAACATACTACATCAAAATCTAAAAAATCATATAATCTCATCTTCCATGGAATTCAAAGAAAAGAGATGGAAACTTACTAATTTTGGTGGAAATCACAAAATCCACTTAAAACTTCTTAATTGCTTCAATTTATAGAGTATGGAAGAAGCAAAATCCTTGGTCTTCAAGCTCCCATGTGTGAGCAGGGATTTTTGCCCCCACTCCCGGTGGTATGGTTCTTGCGACTTCGGCACTGTTTAGGCTCGGGGCCTTAGAGAACATGGACCTAAGTCCGGAGAAAATAGAGTCGACACCCAGCACCCCCACAACACCCAGTTCATTGGAACCTGCCTCCTTTACAGGTCTTAATATTATAAAATTCTAAAATATAATAACATTATCCATATTACACACAATAATTAAGATAAAGCATCGATGTATTGAAAATCAAAACAATATTCAAGCAAAACAAATAAATGGACACCCACCCGTAGATGGAAACATGTCCTTACATCCCGTGCCTAAATAGGACACCCACCGAAAGGTAGAAACATGTCCTTTACATTGGTTCTAAAATAGTAAAGCAATTTAAATTACATGGTATTTAACTAATGAGGTACCCACCAAGTGGAAACATACCTCTTACAACATTTGGAAATCTAAATAAATTGATAAAAGTAAATAACCATTCATCATAAATAAGTCATTCATCAAAGGTATTAAACATCAATAGAAAGTAAACATCCATCCATGATAAATTAAATAAACCAAGCATTGAACTTAAATAAATTAAAGCATATAAAATAAATCAAAGCATAATCAAATATAAAATTGAATAAAGCAAGTAAAGATTCAAATTAGAGCTACTATTTCCATTTAAGGTTCTTTATTCCATGTGTTTAGGGTTTTGGAATTTTATGGCTTTAAGCTACTGTGTTTTTAAGAGAATTAAAATGAATTAAAGTTTTGTAACGCCCCCATACTCCATATAAGCACTATACATATACTTGGTATACATACAATGCGTATATGAAGTATAAGAGTGTCACTTTTAATTTCTATTTAAAAGTCTTTATCCAAGTTCAAGCAATATTATGTTCATTTAAGAAACATTTATAGTAATCATTATTCTTATAAAAATATAAAGCATAATGAAAAATCACACATGTATGCATCACCTTCTAGTTGGTCTCGAGACACTCTTACCCATCTCGTGGCATAGCAACTAAGCTTCTAGATCATCCGCATAAAAACCTGCGCGATTACAAAACCACGCTAAGCTAGAAAGCTTAGTAAAACAAATAAGCATTAAAATATACTTTACAAAATAATCATACCTCACGTTCTTAGCATTATGTTCTATAGTTCGCTTATCCCGTTTTTCCTTTCTCAAAACATTCTTCATATAATCCCACTAATCTCAGAAATTATACACATATCTATATACAACATTCACAATACAATACTTACCATTTCTATCTCATATACATATACATATACATCATTTTCAACAAATCACCCTTCTTTGGCATATCCAAACTTTCATGGAAACAATTCTCACATTTACATACATTTTACACATCATACAACATTTTCATAAACTCATATCTCAATAAAACACTTCAAGCCATATTCACTTTCAATATATCAATACACATATTACAAAGTCATATTTCATAACATCATTTTATTCACAATTCATCAACCATGAATCACATTTCCAATGAGGGCAGCCATAGATCTCTTTAGTCATATCTTTCAACATTTGCATATCACATATTTCAACAAAGACAGACTCGGGCCCAAACAACACACTAATATGTTATTCAAAGTTCAGAGTTACTGCTTTGGTCTATAATCACAATGATCAAGCCCGTAGGCAATATATCTCATATCTCTATCCATGGATAGTGTAACAGACCCAGTCTCTTGGACCATCAACTCAATAACTTGAGGAGATCCTCAACCCGGCAAGACTGTTACTAGTAACAGACCCAGTCTCTTGGACCATCAACCCGACTAAATCGAGAAGATCCTCAACCCGGCAAGACTGTTACTTTTCATATATTTCATATCAATAATTCATATAGTGTAACAGACCCAGTCTCTTGGACCTCAACTCACTCAAATTGAAGAGATCCTCAACCCGGCAAGACTGTTACCTTTTTCACATTTTCTAGGCATGCCGCCAAAACCAGAACTCTGAAATTTGAATCAACATATTAGACACAAAATCTTTTCATTCTTATTTCATTCTCAATTGAATTGCCATAGCCAATAACAATGACTTCATATCTCATTTGAATCATTAGAGCCAATCACAATGGCTTCACTTCATATTTTAATCATCATAGTCAATAACAATGACTTCACATCATTTTATAACATTTCACTATATAACACTTCATTATTCAAATGCACATTTATATCATCAATTAGGCAAACAAGCCTTAATCATAACATTAAGGTAATTCATCATCAATGATCACATGATATTTCACATTGTACATAACACGTCATTATTTATATGCATCATTAATCTACATATAGCACAATACAATTCATAAGATTGACAATGCATAAAGCATAACATAGTTCATATAATATCAACATTATCATCAAATCATATTGATCAATTCAATTTATCACTCAACAATACATAAACAATGGCATTGCACAAACCTTTTTCCATGATCATTATATCTTCCACATTGCCTATACCATCATTGTTATATACAAAACAATTTACATTATACATTAATGTAGAATCTTCTATATACATTTGGTTGGATCATTATTGTTGCAAGTGTATGTAATTACAAAAGACAATTGAAGATCCAACAATGTATGAAGAACAATTAACAAACACAAAAACTAACACCCTCAAGGGACACGGCCAAGCCTATGGCCGTGTCTCTCAATTTAAACATCCAGTAGCCAACACGCCCAAGGGACACGGCCGTGTTCGTGGCCGTGTCACTCAACACCAATTCAAGCAGTAGCAAACACGGGCAATGGACACGGCCAAGGCAGTGGCCGTGTCTTTCAACACAACAATCCAGTACCAGACACGGGCAAGGAACACGGCCGTGTCTCTCAACACAATTCAGACAGTAGCGAACACGGGCAAGGGACACGGCCGTGTCAGTGGCCGTGTCTCTCCAAAATTCATTCAACACACTCAAATTTGCCCCAACTTGGCCGTGTCTCTCATGACTTGGCCGTGTCCTACAATAATTTAAAGACCAAACAATCGAAAATTCATCCAACTAAACCCCAAATCAACATTTCATCATTTTCCTTACAATTATCTCAACTCATCATCACTTAAATGTTAATTTTACACATTTATATACTTCAATCTCTTGTTATCATCCACTTACACACCAATCAAACCAAACATAACCCAAATCCAAAAGAAATCCAACTAAGGAAATAAAAACTTATAGATATAAGTATAATCAATAAATTCAACTCAAGAGATGATTACTTACTTGAATATGTTGCCAAATCTTCATCTCCATCTTCAATACTCTTAAATTCCTTTAATCATTGGTGTAATTTGAAGCAAAATCATCTTTCTCTCTCTAGCTTCTCTCTCTCTCTCTCTCTCTCTCTCTCTCTCTCTCTCTCGTTCACTAAGAAAAGAAGACGAAGGAGAAGAAGAAAGAAAGATCTAGTTCTTTCTTTCATTCTTATCATATATATATATAAATATAATAATAATAATAATAACAATAATAATAATAATAATAATAACATTAATACCATTAAATCTCCACCACACACAATTCCTTTTGACTTTCTTCTTCTTTTCTCTTTCCTTCAATACACACATTGAATCCAAGTACAATAGTAACCCCAACACTTTTAGGGTATACTTTAGGATATTACAATTCTCTCTCCCTTAAATAATTTCGTCCTCGAAATTATCCAATATAATATAACAACCCATTTAGCACAATTCACTATCGTAATTTTCATATGAAGATAATCATTTCTTACAATATAGTTTTATCAAATCTCATATCTTCTACTCTCCCCCTTAGAGCTAATCCTCTTCTCTAAAATTCATAATTCATCATTGTATAGGTATATATATATATATATCTTTAAATCTTATTACTTACTCAACGAAGCAATTTAGATAACTCATAACATCTCCAATACACTTTATCTTGTACTGGAGTCAGATTATCACTTTATCTCCTTAGAAATATTTTCTTAACTTTAATCTCAAAATTCATTAATTAATATCTTAACATTGACTCGCAACTATAGCAAACTTTAGACCAATAGATCTGTTTATCACAATATACTAACATTTCGATCTTATTTGTTTCAAGTCAACAATTAACTTAATGAAATTTATCATTAGATTTCACAATATATATATATAATATAATCTAATTTCATTAGGTCAAACTTATGTTCAAATTGTAATCTTGCCAAATTTATATATTCAATCAATAAGAATCATGCTTATACCTATAAATTTCATTGTTTCAATAATTATAGCATCATTTCTCATACTCATTCAAAATCTATTAATTTAACCAACAACTATATCTTTATAAACAACTCTTCCCCCAACCAAGTCGGTAATCCTAGTTCGGTTGCCCAACACATTGGGTCCGCATGGTTTCACAGGAGGCAGATAAGTCCGTTCATTTATCTTTTCACAATTCATTTTTCATAAACAATTAGGCGCTATACCTCAATTATAATTTATTTCTAACATCATTGTCAACCATCATGGTTTCTTATCATATCAAAATAATATACACACATATATCATCAACTATATTGAACATCTCATTATTCAATCATATCATTTTCAACATTATTGATATATACATAATAATTTACATTATTCATACTCCCATAAACTTTAAGTGCATTCACTTAATCACTTTACACTGTAAATGTATTCAATATAACTTTCAATCAGAATTACAATTTCTTTCCTTATATTATATCTTCACTTCACTTATTATCATGATATTTATATAATTATTGTTCGATCTCACAATTCATAACTTAAAACATTATCACAATTCTCTTCCTTTACTTTACTTCTCATAATTATAATTAAATTTTTAACATCAAAATTATAAGATATAACTTCACCAATCATATCTTTTAACCATGTTTCTGATAACATAATTATCAATCACTCTTGAGGTTTGTAAATCAATATTGTTCTTCTATTATTCGATTTCTAACCTTTACAATTATAATGCTAGATTGCATCACAAAACTTATATATATTCCCCAAGCTTTTCTTACACCAAGAATTAACACATTTTAATTCCATCTCCAAAACAATTGGTTTTTGGTGATTTGATCATCATTAACCCAACTCATGTTCAATAATATTACCCTTAACATTTTCTACTCCCAACCTTTAATCAGATACAAATCTTACACAAGTATCATTCATTACTCCATTTCCAATCCATCTCTTTTAAAATTTTCAAATACATAATTTCTTCCTTACAATTTCTTATTATACATTTATACATAAAACATTTTCACACTCAAATACTTGGAGTTCCAAAACATCTTATAATAGCCTCATTTAGTTATTGCTATAACAATTTCACTGTTCAATAATACCCAGATCCATTCTCACTTCTAATACCATTAAACATGTAATGGTATAAAATAATAAACATATTATATACACCTTCATAGGTCACATTCATATCGAAAAGTTCATTTCACAAATTCTCTTTATATAAACACATAATCATATAATTTAGTAAATTTCCCCTTTACATATAGTTTATACAAATTAATATTTATCACTTTTCTTTGACTATTATCATTCTCTTTTGTTTATCATAGCTTAAGTTATTCATTAACTTCAATAAATATACATACTCTACTTATAATATTATTTCACAAGAAGCTTAATCACATTTCCAATGTGATATCTCTCTTACATTTGTTTATAAATATCTTTAACACATCTTTCATAATCATTTTCATCCTTTCCATCAAATTACTTAAAGTAATTCATTTTCTTTTGCTCCATTCCTTTTTTTTTTTATTTCAAACCAAAACTATCAATCACATCTCATATATCTCATGTAATAAATACATTAAACTATCAATATTTCATTGATCTTCATCCACATTCCATGAAAACTATAAATTCCAACTTACTAATTTACTTAAACTTCAATTTATTCATCTCATACTCTTCATATTAACTTTAACACATCTTATATGCATACACCACAAAACAACATCAAAACATTTATGTTTCACAATTATTAAGCTCATTCTAAAGAAAATCTAAATATTTCATGTCTCCACCATTAACATGAGCTTTCACAATATTCAAACATATCATATTTCTATCATTGAAATCACCATGTTTGCATGAAAATAACAATACAAACAACATCCATATCACTTCGTACTTAACCAACATCATCTCTTTTTCCTATTAAACCAACCTTAACTTGACATATCCACACCTTACATTATCACACCAAATCTGTACCAATTAACTCATTCAATATTTCACTGTACTCTTTGCATTCACATAATGTATCTTTCCACATTACCCATCCGACAATATTTCCTCTTTATAGAAATCCAAACATAAAGTTCAATGGAAAATGATTCAAATATTAGAGGAAAAATTAAATACTTTAATCTTAATTTGGTTCCAACTCATTTCCAACTTTACTCTTCTAGCCATTTCTTTATATATCAAACAGATATCAATTATCAAACTTTTTACTTATACCTTCCATATCATTTCTTTATATCACAATCACCTCTCTATTATTAACATTTCAAAATTTGCTTTCATATGAAATCTCATTTACACACTATCATTTATCTCATGTAATTCAAATATATCACAATTCACATAATGCCACGTTCGAGACCAACCTAGATGTGAATGCATATGCATGTCTTACCAATTGCATTTCAAAAATCTTCTTTTCAATTCTTAATTAACTCTTCAAAAATTTTTCTTTTAAATTTCACTTAGGCCGAGAATCTCGAACCTAAGCTCTGATACCAAAATAATTGTAACGCCCCCATACTCCATATAAGCACTATACATATACTTGGTATACATACAATGCGTATATGAAGTATAAGAGTGTCACTTTTAATTTCTATTTAAAAGTCTTTATCCAAGTTCAAGCAATATTATGTTCATTTAAGAAACATTTATAGTAATCATTATTCTTATAAAAATATAAAGCATAATGAAAAATCACACATGTATGCATCACCTTCTAGTTGGTCTCGAGACACTCTTACCCATCTCGTGGAATAGCAACTAAGCTTCTAGATCATCCGCATAAAAACCTGCGCGATTACAAAACCACGCTAAGCTAGAAAGCTTAGTAAAACAAATAAGCATTAAAATATACTTTACAAAATAATCATACCTCACGTTCTATAGAATTTGATGTTGGAGATAAAGTATTTTTGAAAGTGTCTCCTTGGAAAAAAAATTTAAGATTTGGTCGAAGAGGGAAGCTGAGTCCTCGTTTCATTGGACCGTATGAAGTTTTAGAAAGAGTTGGGCCAGTTGCTTATCGTCTTGCTTTATCGCCTGAGTTGGATAGAGTCCATAATGTATTCCATGTATCTATGTTGCGGAGGTACAGATCAGATCCATCTCATATCTTGCCAATTGAATCTATTGAGGTGAGTTCCATTTAAGGAAGAAGCAGTTGCTAATTTGGCACATGAAATGAAAGAGTTGAGAAATAAGAAAGTGCCATTGGTAAAGGTTCTTTGGAAGAATCATGGTAGAGAGGAGGCAACTTGGGAGAGTGAGCAAGCAATGAGAGATCAATATCCTCAACTGTTTCAGACTTGATATAAGGTAATTTCGAGGATGAAATTTCTTTTTAGAGGGGGGGAATTGTAATATCCCAAAGTGTACCCTAGAAGTTTTGATATTATTATTTTTGTAATTGGATTGAATGTATATGTTAATTTTGAAAGAGAAAAGAATTTAAGAGAGAGTGTATATGTTGTATATATGGAAATATATACAACATATATACAAGTCAAATGTGGAAGTCAAAAGAAGAAGATATTTTGTAATTTTAAAATTAATGAAATTAATTAAAAAGGAAAAATATTGAGTGGAAGAGAGAAAATTTGAATATTATATTATTAAAACACCTGGTGGAGATTGAGAGGAGACAAAATATTTGACTTTGCTTCATTTGTCTTCTTTATTTTTCTTCTTCTCCATTTGTTGGCAGGCTCACACAAAGACACAAGAGAGCAAGAGAGGTTTTGAGTTCTAAGAGCAACTTGAAGGAAGAATCAAGTGATTGAGTTGGAAAATTGTGAAGTTTCATCAACTTTGGTAAGTTCTCTCTTGATTTCTCTTGTTTTATTTGAAGTTGTGAATGAGTTGGTTGTTGATTTGTGATAGTTTGAATAGGTTTGATTATGTTGTGTTTGTATGTGTTGGAATTGAGTTAAAGATAAGAAGTTAAGTGGGTGTTTGTGTTGGAAGAGTTAAGTTGTGGTAATGTTAGGGTTTTGTATTGGTGATTTTTGTTGTAGATGTTGAGTTTGGTTAATTGTTTTTGTTAATCTTCATGATATTTGTTTTAGTTGGAGTTGTAAGCATAGAATATGTGAATTTGGTCCAAAATAGAAGCATCTTGGATGCCACGCCCGTGGTCCTTGGTTGCCACGACCGTGGCCATTTGAATCCATGGCCGTGGAGGTTTGGAGCAAGGGAGGCAGAACCATTTTCTAACCCACGCCCGTGGGGGTTGGGAGGCCACCACCGTGGGGTCCTAGGGCGAAATGTTGATTTGTAATTTGTGATTTAAGGGTCTAGTAAGAGGTTATTAAGTGAATATTTGTATTAGAATGATGTATTTTATCATTTTTGGATTAGGTCTTGAAGAAGATAATTTGCCCTAATTCAAGTGGTGAAGTAGTGTTGGAAGAGGAAGTATATAGATTTGTGTGAGTTGGTTTTGAGGTAAGTACAAACTACATGATTGCATACATTTACATGTTTTTAATACTTAACATATTTGGTTGTACTTATGTTAAGTAATTGATTACATTGTTAATACATTTAATGAATGTTATGATTGGTATAATGTGAATGATTGATGAGCATCTAAAATGTGTGTTAATGCCATTGGTTGTATACACCTAAATGATGAATTGACTTAATGTGAAATGAGATATAATGAGATGTGAAGCCAATGTGAGTGGTTATGATGATGTAAATGACATAATTGAGGCATGTTTGCCTAGATGATGATATTCAATGTAATTGATTATGTATACTCTATTAATGAGATATGAAGCCATTGTTGTTGGCTAAAATAATGCAAATAAGAGGATTAAGGCATGTTTGCCTAAATGATGATGAGGAAATGAGAATGAAATTGATAATTAAATACTGAATGAATTGTGTGTCTAATGTGTTATTCCATTTTCAGAGTTTTGTTGTTGGTGGCATGCCTATAGTAACAATCTCTTGAAGTTAGGTTGGGCTTGATCCTTGAAGCCAAATGGGGTTGAAGTTGAGCATGCTTTACTCCCCTTGAAGTTTGGTTGGGTCTAGTCCTTGAAGCCTAATT
Organism: Garcia nutans; assembly: GCA_947685225.1. Lineage (NCBI taxonomy): Eukaryota > Viridiplantae > Streptophyta > Magnoliopsida > Malpighiales > Euphorbiaceae > Garcia > Garcia nutans. The sequence continues at coordinate 38,254,389 of CANTUV010000013.1, forward strand.
GAGATGTTACAACCCTTGAAGCTAGGTTGGATTTGGTTCTTGAAGCCAAGTTGGGTTGATACTTAGCATGCTTTGTTCCCCTTGAAGCTTGGTTGAATCTTGGTTCTTGAAGCCTAGTTGGGATAATGATAATGATAAATGTGATAATTGAACCAAAACATTAACTCTGAAAGTTTAATGGCATATTAGTGTCTTTGGGCCCATGTTTGTCCTTGTTAAATGTGATTATTGAATGGTGAAACAAATGAATAATGTGATACATGTTTATCTTTGATTTAATATGAACTATGGAGTGAAATATAATATTATGAGATGATTATAATACATGAGTAACTTGATGAGAAGAATGTGGCTTGGCAAGTTATATTGAGTAATAAAACTATGAAAGTGCAACATGAATGTTTTGATAAGTTATTGAGTAATGTAAGACTTTGAAATGAAATCATCTTTTGAATTGTTTATAAAACTTGATTGTGTGACATTGGCATTGCATCAAAGCATATTATTGTAGTTTGTACCACTAAGCCATTGGCTTAGCACGATTATGGTTCATCGCCCAGGTGACAGGGAAGAACCGGAGAGTTCCTCTAGGCCGAGTAGAGTCTAGATTTTGAGGTGTTGATAGTGGAGCATAAAGATCAAAGACATACTGCCAAACATGTATATATTTTATGTTTTGTAAAACTTGAGTTTTGTTGTATATGTATTTGTAAATATTTGTTATATTTTCCGCTGCGTTTTTAATAAACATTTTATCTATTGTGTTTTATAATATAACTTAAACTTTTTAAATTTGTTCATATTATTATATACGAAGTGAGTCATTTGTTTTGTAAACCGTGGCATTCCTATATTCAGTATACGTATATTACGATCGTAATAGCATGTTGTGTACGTATACGGGGTATAGGGCTGTTATAATTGTTTTGGTATCAGAGCCTAGGTTTGAGATTCTCAACCTAGGTGAATTGTAAGGAAATTTTGAGTTTTAAAATATCATTTTAAATAAGATACATGTTTTGGTATGGCAGTCTCTGATCTTTAATGAGGTATATTCTGTTGTGTGTACAGAGATAGGTAGAGATGGTATCTCATTCACGACAGTCTGTAGAAGGAAGTGTTGAGAGTGTAGCTCCTGAAGAGAGTAGAGATGGAGCTAGGGTTGAGAGAGTTAGCGAGGCACCTATTTTTGTGCCGGAGAGATCAGCTGCTGATGAGGTTCCGCCGGGTTGGTTAAGGCATATGGTAGAACTATTTAGACAAGCTCCAGTGCAGCCACCACCACCACCACAGCCTCAAGTGCTAGTGAGACATTATGATAAGTTGAGAAAATATGGGGCTGAAGATTTCTTGGGCACTACCAATCCTGCAGTGGCTGAGCAGTGGTTGGATAAAGTGCAGAGGATATTCATTCAGTTGCAAGCTACTCCATATGAGAAATTTGACTATGCCAGATCCCTCCTTTGGAAAGATGCCTATGACTGGTGGAAGACGGTTCCTCATGCCATGGATGATCCACCTACATTATCCTATGGTGATTTTCTGAGGGAGTTCGAGCAGAAATATACTCCGAGGGAGTATAAAGATATTAAGAAGATGGAATTCTTGAATTTGAGGCAAGACAACTGGACGGTAACAGAGTATGAGATTGAGTACATCCGATTGAGTCGCTATGCCGGTGGGATTATCTCTGATGAGATTGACCGGTGCAGGAGGTTTGAGGAGGGGTTGAGGCCCTCTGTTATGTGCATTGTTGCTGGTTCTCGATACCAGGATTTCTCTCAACTGGTTGCAGCAGCCAGAAGTGTTGAGAGAGAACAGGGCATTGTAGCAGCTGCTACCGAGGGAGAGATAATTTCCCACAGGAGATTCCTGTGGGTGGCTGCGAGCGAGTTATTTCGCCCGCAGCCATGGGCCCGGCCGCAGTTTTCGCCAGAGCAAATTTTTTTGACCTAAATTTTTGAAACCTAATCCAATTAGGTTTTGGTTTTTTTTATTAATATTACTTACCTTAATTAATTAGGGATAAATAACCTTAAACCACTATAAAATGGACCAAAGGCAATTAAAATTAGGGGTGGCCGAGTGAGAGCAAATCCAAAGGGAGTTTGGAAAGTTTGAAACCAAATCAAGGAGGAAAAAAGAGGCAGTGAGCATAGGATTTGAAACAAAATCAGTGAAGGAAAAGGGAAATTCAATTCAATTGATTTTTAAAAGCAGCAGCACCACAAATTAAGTAATTCAAAGGCAACAAAGGCTTGTCTTTGGAGCTAGTTCATCCAAGAAGAGTTATTTTTTGGAGAATCAACAAAAGAAGGTATGTTAAATTCTTTTTGATCTATGTTTTACAGTAGCCAAATTATGGAATTAGAGTTTTTTTAAATAAAAAATCTTAGAGCTTTAATTTGATTTTTCCAGGATTAAAACACTAAAACGTGACCTTCTTTTTTAAAAAGACTTAAAATTGTTATTTTTTCTTCTTAAAAATCTTAGAACTCTAATTGAACATATTTTTCAAGAAAACCAAAATCAAATTCTGTTTCTTTTAAGATTTTAAAGTAGGTTCTATTTCATTCAAAAAGCTTTAAAAAACATCTTTTCTACCCATAAAAAACTTCAATCCATGTGTTTAAATTCATAAAACTTCATAAATCATCAACTTGCTTTTTAAAACTCTAATTCAAATTCATTACCCGAGAACCCTAATTTCAAAGCCTAAATCAAAAATTCAACTTTTAAACCTAAAATAATGAATACTAACCCTTTTAAAACTTTAAACCCTAATTTTCATGAACCCTAATCCTTTTAAAACATGAAAAACATAAAAAACATAAAAACTCTAAAATTACACAGTAGCTTAAATCACTATTTAAAATCCTGAATTAAAAAGTTTTTCAAAGTGTCCAAAACTCTAGTTTCATGATTTCACCATTCAAATCTTAATTTGTTTAATCAAAGTGTCTTACCAACCTTTAAAAAACATAAAACCCTAATCTATTTTAATTCCCTAAAAAGTCACAGTAGCTTAACTTTAAAAATTTCAAAACCTTAACACATGAGATAAAGAACCCTAAATAGAAATAGTAGCTATACTTTAACTTTTATTTGCTTTATTCAATTTCATACTTGATTATGCTTTGATTTATTTCTTATGCTTTAACTTATTTAATTTCAATACTTGATTTATTTAATTTATCATGGATGGATGTTTTTTTTATATTTTGATTAATAGCTTTGATGAATGATTTATTTATGGTGAATGATTATTTACTTTTATCAATCAATTTAGACTTCCAAAAGTTGTAAGAGGTATGTTTCTACTTGGTGGGTACCTCATTATTTAAACATCATGTAATTTAATTTGCTTTTCTATTTTGGAACCTATGTAAAGGGCATGTTTCTACCTTTTGGTGGGTGTCCTATTTAGGCATGTGATGTAAGGACATGTTTCCATCCTTGGACGGGTGTCCATTTATTTGTTTTGTTTAGACATTGCTTTGATTTTAATATATTTATGCTTTCTTTTGATTGTTTGTAGTATGGATAATGTTATTATACTTAAGAATTTTATAATATTAAGACCTGAAAAGGAGGCCGGTTCCAATGAACCGGGCGTTGTGGGGATGCTTGGCCATTCTCACCTTCCCCACACGTACCCAACTTTTCGAACCCATTAGGGGGTTGGAGATTCCTTATGAATCGAGTCATCCACCCCTTTCTTTTTCCCGGCCCGTCCGGGTGGCGACTCCATTTTCTCCGGACTTAGGTCGGTGTTCTCTAAGGCCCCGAGCCTAAACAGTGCCGAAGTCGCAAGAACCATTCCACCGGGAGTGGGGGCAAAAATCCCCTCTCACAGTGGCGACTCCACTGGGGATAAGAGAAGTTGATTCCGTTGGTCTTTATATTATTCTATTCTTTCTTATAATGATATTATCCATTGCATCATATTAGATTGTATTGTGTGCGTGAGTTAGGACGCCCGTGTTACCCATGTTATGTTATGTAAGGGATACTATACTTTCACTCAAGGTATGGAGATCGAGCATGGCATAACCACTCATAGCCTTGTACCGTTTGGTATATACTTGCTTTGGGAACCTAAGCCTTTTTACCCAAGGACTAAAGCTCATGTAATTGGCCTAGTTAGTTTCCTTAGGTTTTTACCCCAAATGCATGTTGTTTGACTATGGATAATTTATCTTGGTTTAATCATGGCTTATTTGGTTTGTTCTTTTTCTAATATGACCCAAATACATTTGCAAGCTCAAAATAAATATTTCTTTAAAATCCAAAAGACCAAAATTATTTTCAAAATTTTTCAAGATGGTCTTTAGACATAATACTTTTCTAAAAAATAAATTCTTTGGCCCATGGCCCAAATACTAAGCCCAAAATCCATTTTTCTAAAATCTTTTACAATGGGCTTAGAAACAAAACTATTTTCACCCAACATTTTCTTACAAAGAGCTTGCAAAATATTTAGGTCAATTATGAAATGCCAAAAATCAATTGTGGGCCTAGTTTACACTAAGAATAAATTAACTATGGGCTTGTTTTTGGCATGAATCATTAGTTACTTTTTCAAGTGAGAAATCTATTTATAATAAACCTCTTAATTTCATTTTAATCCAATATAGCATAAAAGCTACTTTGGTTGGTTGAATGGATTAAAACCTAATTAATGGAAATTATCATGGATTGATTTCCATTTTCAAAAATATAACTATTGGTTGAAACGTCCGAGGGAATTATTCAAAAGCAAGGTACCCCATGTTGGTATTTTGGTTAACCATATACCTAGGAAAAGAGACTCGCCATTCGTGCGTGGATGTTATAAGGATGGAAGGAACGTCCTAATTTGTCCTTGTTTGTCTATTGTTCGTGCATACATGCATACATGCATACATCTGCATCTCATGTCATTGGTCCTCTCTAGCTCACAGCCCTGGATTGCGAAAGTTCAAAAGCTTACGACAATCCGACCTACGCCGGAGACGAAGTATCTAGCAACGACTCAATCACTTGCTCACCAAAGACAATGGAGCCCGAACAAATTCAAAGAATGGTGGATGAAGCCCTCAATGCCAAGATGGAAGAAATCAAAGAGGCCCTAGCTAAGACCATGAAGAACCAATTGACTGCAATCTTAGAGAACCATGCCGAGGCATCTACTAGAACTAAGAAACCAAAGGACAAAGGGAAGACCAAAGTTAGTGAAGTGGCTTTTGATGATGAAAAGGTGGTCATTGATGATGATGATGATTGGGCTCAATACTACCAAGAGGTTCAAGAAAAGAAGAAAGAACTGAAGGCTGTCGAGAAGGCAACTATTGAAAAGACTGAGACATTTGATGTTGAAAAGATGATTGCTGATTTAGAAAAGAAATTTGAGAAGAAGCTGAAGACCGAAGAGATGTCCGAAGTTGACAAGTTATTTGAACAAGATGAAGAGGTCCCTTATAAATTCAAGATGCCTTCCTTTGCTAAGTACAATGGCACCGGAAATCCTCATCTCCACGTGAAGCAATATATCACTGCCATGCAATCTGCCTGAGCTACTAAGGCTCAAACCCTAAGGTACTTTATGCTCTCATTGGACCCTGTTGTCCAAAATTGGTTCAATACCTTAGATGATGAAACACAAAAGAGCTGGGATCTACTTTACAAAGCCTTTATCCAACAATATGGATATAATGTTGAATTGGAAGTTACCTTGATGGAAGTGGAATCCATTAGGCAAAGGCCGAATGAGAATTTTGTAGACTATGTCAAGAGATGGAGAAACAAGGCTGCTTTACTCAAGAAGAGGCCCGATGAATCCGATCAAATAAGGATGATTGTGAGAGGGGTGTTACCTAATCTTCGTGAGAGGATGTCTCATACACTCATCCGTGATTTCAAAGACCTTCCTTAAGCTGGCTTGCAAATTGAAGAATGGGATAGGGAGAAGAGCCGATTTGCAACGAAAAGGAATGAGAAAGGGAGCTATCAACCTGGTAGCCAAAGCATGCAAAAGGTCGTCTGTGTTAATGCTACTAACCAAGGAACAAGGAGACAATTTTCAGAATTGGGAAGATTGATGTCCTGGGTTCTCAACAAGCTTCAAAGGAAGGGACTGCTACAGCCCTTAAATCCTCATCCCTTGCCTAATCCTCTCCCACCTAATTTTGACACCAAAGCATTTTGTCAATTTCACCAAATGCAAGGATATGACAGGGATAGATGTGTGAGATTGAGATATGAGATCCAAAACTTAATTGATAATGGGAAGCTACCCGAGCCCAACAAGCCAAACACTAAAGATAACCCATTGCCAAAGTTCAATAGAGTACCACCACCAGCAACCTTCATGGTTGGAGGAGGTTTGCATGAGGATTTTGTCATGTCTTCTTTCCAAGATATGGGAGGAGAAGCAATCAAAGAAGAAGAGGAATTTAATGAGGCTAAACAAGCTATGATTGGTGGGGAAGTAGTAATTTGTGTGGTCAAGAGGTTTTGGGATTCAAGTGATAGTGATGATGATATCATACCCAAGAAGGAGGACTGGACTTGGTCTGAGCCCGAAGAAGACGAGGTGATGAATACTAGATCCGGTAAGCCTAATGCGAGGCCACCACCTAAGGAGGTAGAAACTAATAAGGGGAAGGAAATTGAAGTGGAAGAAGATGATGTTGTACTTAAGCAATTAAAAAGAACTCAAGCAAGTGTTAGCATTTGGGACCTGTTAGCTACTTCTAAAAAGCACCGAGAGACTATGGCCAAAGCCTTGGCTAGCATGCCAATTGCTACCTCCACAACACCGGAGGAGTTGATCAACTTCATAAAAATTGGGGAAGTAATGAAATGTGAAGAGGTTCAAGAGAAGAGTGAAGTTAGTATGGGAGCAGTCTCTTTTTCCGATGCGGACTTACCAGAAGAAGGAAGAAACCACATCCATCCTCTCTTTATCAAAATAGAAGTCAAGGGGAAGATGACTCCTTGTGTAATGGTCGATGATGGGTCCGCCATAAATGTTTATCCACTTAAGATACTACCAAAGCTAGCCATGTCAACAAGAGATTTAGTCCCAACCGAGGTGACAATTCGTGCTTATGACAACACTAAGAGGCATGCCGAAGGGACTTTCAAAGCGGCCATCAAGGTTGGTCCAATTGAATCTATTGTGGAGTTTGTTGTTTTAGACATACCAGTTACATTTGCCTTACTCTTGGGACAACCATGGTTTCATCCTCTTGGTGGAGTTCCTTCCACCCTTCATCAAAAGATCAAATTACCCAATGGAAATGAAACAGTGGTCATTGAAGCTGAAGATAATGAGATTGTTAACGCTCTAATGGTTGAGAGGCCTCCCAATGGTTTTCAAGTAGCTGTAATTTTCGATGATGAAGTAGTGGACTCCAAAGTTTTGAATATGATGAAGAACATGAATTACCTTCTCGGAGATTGTCTTGGAAAGGGTAAAGCCGATTTAACAAAGTTGCCAGATTTTAGAACTCAAGCTTCCAAGAAGGAGTTGGGATATGATGAAGCCAATAATGTTCAACCAAAGAAGAATGAGAAGATGAGCTTCCCACCACTTGAAGAGATCTTTGTCAAAGCTCCAACTATAGGACCACTCCAAGGAAAGCCCAAGCCGATCATGTTCATAGGTAAGTTAATCCCTGGTTTTGAAATTTTTGCAGATGTTGCTGAGTTAGTGGAGCAAGTGAAGAAAGAGCTCTCCCTATCAACCAACAAAGAATCCACTCCAAAAGAGAAGAATGAAGCTGCCCTAAAAGCCGAGAAGACTCTAGAAGAGATTGCTGCCCTAGTTGAAGAAAAGTTTGAAGACATTCTATTTTATGATTCCGAGAACAATGATTTTGATTTTGATTTTAATTTGTCTACTTTATATGAGGATGTTGATGTTTTCTTTTCCAAAATGAATGCAATAAAGTCTGATTTTGCTTACTTGTGTGATGTTTCTCCTGATGGTTGCATACATTTAAATAACAGTTACAAGAGCATCTTTAATATTAATTAACAGTTACAAGTGCATCTTTAATATTAATTCTGTTAACACACAATCATTAAATTTGGGAACAATCGAAAATCCTAAAAACATTAGCATCTGACCTTACTCCTGATGAGAGAGAGAGAGAGATTTGAAAAAATATTCAAAAAATATGAAGAGGTGTTCGTTTGGTCTTATGAAGATATGCCGGGGATAGATCAAGACATAGCCGAGCATCATATCCCTACTTACACTCACATTAAACTTGTCAAACAAAAGCTTAGACGATTAAGACCTGAATGGGCTGAATTGGTTAAAGAAGAGGTCACTAAGCAAATACAAGTGAAGTTCCTTGAAGTGATAGAATACCCAGATTGGCTAGCCAACATAGTACCTGTGCCAAAGAAAGATGGGAGGATAAGGGTCTGCGTGGACTATAGAGATTTAAACAAGGCTTCCCCTAAGGATGATTTTCCTTTACCTCATATAGATGTACTCATTGACAGTGCAGCTTCTAGTGTGCTACACTCATTTGTGGATGGATTTTCTGGATACAATCAAGTGTTAATGGCCCAAGAGGATAAAGCCAAAACTGCCTTCACTACTACATGGGGTATATTTTGTTATAGGGTGATGCCTTTCGGCTTAAAGAATGCTGGAGCAACTTACCAAAGGATGGCCACCACATTATTTCATGACATGATGCACAGAGAAGTTGAAGTATATGTTGATGATATGATGGTTAAGTCGGATACAAGGGAGCAACACTTCCAGAATTTGGAATTATTCTTTGATAGAGCTTTGAAGTATAAGCTAAGATTAAACCCGAAGAAATGTATATTCGGTGTTACCTCAGGTAAATTGTTGGGACATGTAATTGGCCCGAATGGCATCGAGATAGATCCTAAAAAAGTCAAAGCAATCAGGGATATGCCGGCCCCTAAGATGGAGAGAGAAGTTCGGGGATTTATTGGTAAATTACAGTACATTAGTAGATTTATAGCAAAGCTCACAACAATCTGTGAGCCTATCTTCAAGTTGCTTAGGAAGAATCAGCCGGTCGTATGGAACGGAGAATGTCAAAAGGGCTTTGATCGAATAAAAGAGTATTTGTTGAATCCACTTGTTTTGAAACCACCTAAACCCGGCAAACCTCTATTACTATACTTAGCAGTGGAAGAAGAGTCGATAGGAGCCATGCTAGCCCAAGCAGATGAGTCGAGGATTGAGCATGCCGTTTACTACTTAAGTAGAAAGCTCCTACCTTATGAAATTAAGTATAGTATTATTGAAAAAACATGTATAACGGTATTAACTTTAAAAATTCCAAAACCTTAACACATGAGATAGTAGCTATACTTGGACTTTTATTTGCTTTATTCAATTCCATACTTGATTATGCTTTGATTTATTTCTTATGCTTTAACTTATTTAATTTCAATACTTGATTTATTTAATTTATCATGGATGGATATTTATTTTATATTTTGATTAATAGCTTTGATGAATGATTTATTTATGATGAATGATTATTTACTTTTATCAATCAATTTAGACTTCCAAAAGTTGTAAGAGGTATGTTTCCACTTGGTGGGTACCTCATTATTTAAACATCATGTAATTTAATTTGCTTTTCTATTTTGGAACCTATGTAAAGGGCATGTTTCTACCTTTTGGTGGGTGTCCTATTTAGGCATGTGATGTAAGGAAATGTTTCCATCCTTGGATGGGTGTCCATTTATTTGCTTTGTTTAGACATTGCTTTGATTTTAATATATTGATGCTTTCTTTTAATTGTGTGTAGTATGGATAATGTTATTAAACTTAAGAATTTTATAATATTAAGACCTGAAAGGAGGCTGGTTCTAATGAACCGGGCGTTGTGGGGGGTGCTGGGCCATTTCTCACCTTCCCCACACGTACCCAACTTTTCAAACCCATTAGGGGGTTGGGGATTCCTTAGGAATCGAGTCATCCACCCCTTTCTTTTTCCCGGCCCGTCCAGGTGGCGACTCCATTTTCTCCGGACTTAGGTCCGTGTTCTCTAAGGCCCTGAGCCTAAACAGTGCCGAAGTCGCAAGAACCATTCCACCGGGAGTGGGGGCGAAAATCCCCACTCACACCATCCATGATAAATTAAATAAACTAAGCATTGAACATAAATAAATTAAAGCATATAAAATAAATCAAAGCATAATCAAATATAAAATTGAATAAAGCAAGTAAAGATTCAAATTAGAGCTATTGTTTCCATTTAAGGTTCTTTATTCCATGTTTTTAGGGTTTTGGAATTTTATGGCTTTAAGCTACTGTTTTTTTAAGAGAATTAAAATGAATTAAAGTTTCATGATTGAAGAAGTTGGTAAAATTCTTTGATTAACAAAATTAGGGTTTGTGATGTAAAATCATGAAATTAGAGTTTGGGCTCTTCAAAACATTTAGATTATGACTATTAGCTACTGAATTATATTTTTAAGCTTACTGTGTAAAATTATAACATTTATGTTTATATGGTTTTTAAAGTTTTAAAGGAATAGGGTTTAGAAAAAAATTAGGGTTTAAGGTTTTAAGGGGGTTAGGGTTCACTGTTTTGGGTTTTGGAGTTGAATTAGGGTTTTAGGATTTTTGAGTTAGGGTTTCGAAGAATGAATTAGTTTTTAGAATTTGGAAAAACAATTGATAATTTTATGAAGTTTTATGAAAACAAACCAAATGATTTAAAGTTTATAGAAGCAAAAAAAAGATGTTTTTAGGGCTTTTGGAATGAAACAGAACTCAATTTAGGATTTTGAAAATTTGCAAAGCAAATTAGGGTTTTGAGATTTTGAAGAAACAAAAATAATAATTTGAAACTTTTTGGAAAACAAAGCAACGAATTAAGGTTTTTAAACTTTAGAAAAGGTGAATTAGGGTTCTTAGGTTTTTGAATTAAAAGAAACAATTAGATAATTAAGCTACTGTGAAGAATAGAATTTAGACAATTGATGCATACCTCCGTTTGTTGGTTCCACCAAAAATTTCTTCTTGGATGAACAAAATCAAAGACAAGCTTTGCTACCTTTGATGGATTGAATTATTGTCTACTCTAAAAAAAAATGAAATCAGGTTGATTCACTGCCTTTCCTACTTAGTTTCGGTCTAAATTTTTATTCAAATTTCCATCCCAATTTCTTCATGCTTTTTGTGTTGTAATTGTAGTTATTTATAGAAGAATTCTTAATTAATTCTTGTTACTCACGGCATATAACATTCATTAAGAAAAGAAAACCGAAACCTAATTGTATTAGGTTTCGGAAAATTTGCGTCGAAAAAATTTCGCTGGCGAAAACAAACTGCTGCGGAAAAATTGTGCTGGCAAAAAAAAATTGCTGCGAAAAAATTACGCTAGCAAAAAAGCTGCCGCAGCTGGCAAAATGGCCTGAGCCATTTTCCCAGCAAAAAAATTATGCGGGCGAAATGGCCGCAGGAAACTCTTGTGGGCGAAATGCACACGGGCCCGCACTGACTTTCGGCCATGATTTTTTCATCGCCAATTTTTCCGCCGTCAATTTTTTATTCTTTTTTATTTATTATTTTTTATTCACTTCACCATTTTTTACTAAAATAAATATTAAAATTAATCAAGATACCACAAAATTTATTTTGGACTAATTAAAATATATTGGACATCACAAAAATTATTTTGGACTAATTAAAATATATTGGATCGGACTAGGTCAAAAATAAATATGAAAACTTTTATATTCTTTTCCTTTCATCTTTTTTTTAAAACACACACACACATATATATATATTAAAATAATTTAATTATTTAATTATTTTTTTAATAAATTAAAAGTCCTAATTTCCCTCTTCCATTCAAAAATAATTTATTTTTGAATTATTTTATTAATTTTGAATTTATAAGATTTAATTACCAGAATACCTTTTTCTTTTAAAAAGTGTTAACTTTTATATTGCATATATATCACATATATATTCCACTTTTTCATTTAAAATCCCTTCATTTTTCATTTAAAACCATTAATTTAATTTATCCTTTTAAATTATATTTCATTTTATAAAATTATTCAAAAATTAGAAATTTTCAAAAAATTTAGGATGTTACAATTCTCCCCCCTAAAACAAATTTCGTCCTTGAAATTACCTGTCCTCAATTTTGGATCAAATGGGAAAACTGACTCTGCATCGTCTACTCACTTTCCCAGGTCGCCTCCTCAGTGGCATGATTCCTCCAAAGGACTTTCACAAGTGGCATCCTCTTATTCCTCAATTCTTTAATCTCTCGTACCAAAATCGCCACTGGTTCTTCCTCGCAAGTCAAATTTGGACTCACCTCAATGTACTCCACTAACAAGATATGAGATAGGTCAGACCTGTATCTCCAAAGCATCGAGACATGGAAAACATTATGTATTCGATCCAACTCATGCGGCAAAGCTAGTCTATAAGCTACTGGACCAACTCTCTCCAACACCTGATATGGTCCTATGAAATGAGGACTCAACTTCCCTTTACGGCCAAATCTCAAAACTTCTTCCATGGAGACACCTTCAGAAACACTTTATCTCTAACACTGAACTCTATGTCTCTTCTCTTTAAATCAAAATATGATTTCTGTTGGTTTGAAGCTGCTTTCAAACGACCCCGAATCACCTTCACTTTCTCCTCTGTTTCCTTAATCAAATCGGGACCAACCAGTTTACCTTCTACAACTTCATCCCAACACAAAGGTGTCCTGCATCTCCTGCAATATAAAGCCTCATAAGGAGTCATTCCAATACTCCACTGATGACTATTGTTATGAGCAAATTCAATTAATGTCAAAAATCTGTCCCAATTCCCGGTAAAATCAATGATACAACTCCTCAACATATCCTTCAGAATATGTATCACTCTCTCTGACTGTCCATCTTTTTGAGGATGGAAAGTAGTACTAAAATGCAATCAAGAACCCAGAGCATCATTCAAACTCTTCCAAAACCTCAAAGTAAACCGGGGATCTCGATCAGACACCAAAGAAACTGGGACTCCATGCAACCTGACTATCTTGTTGATATATAGATCAACCAACCTCTCAAAAGAAAAATCCATCCAAACTGGAAGAAAATGAGCTGTCTTTGTCATTGGATCAACTATCACCCAGATTGCATCATGCTTCTTTGGGGTTAAAGGTAGTCTAGTCACAAAATCCGTTGTCACTCGCTCCATTTCCATTTTGGCACTGATAAAGGTTGGAGCAACCCTGAAGGAACTTGGTGCTCAGCCTTCACTTTCTGGAAAGTGAGACATCTGGATACAAACTTTGCTATGTCCCTCTTCATACCTGACCACCAATAATGTCGCTTCAAGTCCTGATACATCTTGGTACTCCCAGGGTGCATAGCAAAAAGTGACTGATGTGCTTCCTCTAATATCATTCTATTCAATTCTGCATCATCAGGAATACACAATCTATCTCTATACCATAGACTACCATTATCCCTCACATAAAAGTCCTGACTCTCCCCCTTCTAACAAACCAACAAAATTTTCTGAATTCTCTCATCTGCCAACTAAGCCTCCCTAATATGATCCAACAAGACTGGCATCAACTGCAACTGAGCCATCAGAGCACCATTATCAGAAGATTAAAATCTAGCATGCAACGCTCTCAACTCAACAAGCAATGAGAGCGAATAAGTAGTCAAACCTGCCAAAGACTTTCGACTCAAGGCATAAGTAACAACATTTGCCTTGCGAGGATGATAATCAATCAAACAGTCATAGTCTTTAATCAACTCTAACCACCGTCTCTGCCAAAGATTCAGCTCTCTCTGAACACCAGGTATTTCAAACTTTTGTGATCCACATAAATGAAACATTTCTCCCCATAAAGATAATGTCGCCAAATCTTCAAAGCAAAAACTATGGCTGCCAACTCCAAATCATGCATCGGATCATGCGGTTTCAATTGTTGAGAGGCATAAGCAATGACTCTACCCTCCTGCATCAGAACACAACCTAAACCACTGTGTGAAGCATCACTGTATATCACATATGGTTTACCTTCCACAGGCAGGGTAAGGACAGGAGCCTGAGTCAACATCTCCCTCAACTGCTCAAAACTTGCCTGACACCGATCAGTCCACACAAATTTAACTCCTTTCCTAAGTAATTTGGTGAGTGGTGTAGCTATTATAGAAAAACCCTTTACAAATTGACGATAATAGCCTGCCAATCCTAGAAAACTTCTAACCTCTGTCACAATCTTCGGTGGACTCCAATTCAAGATAGCCTCAACTTTACTCGGATCAACTCTAATACCCTCTGCTAAAACCACATGACCAAGAAAAGCTACCTGATCAAGCCAGAACTCACACTTAGACAGCTTAGCATACAACTGCTTCTCCCTCAGAGCCTGCAATATGCTCTGCAAATGCCTATCATGATCCTCGTCATTACTCGAATACACCAAGATGTCATAAATAAAGACTACCACAAACTAATCTAAATATGGTCTGAATACCCTGTTCATCAAATCCATAAAAGCTACTGGTGCATTCGTCAATCCAAAGGGCATCACTAGAAACTCATAATGCCCATACCTCATACGAAAAGCTATCTTGGGTACATCCACATCTCTGACTCTCAACTGATGGTACCCTGATCTCAGATCAATCTTAAACAATATTGTTGCTCCCTTCAACTGATCAAATAGATCATCTATCCGAGGCAAAGGATACTTGTTCTTGATGGTCACCTTATTCAACTGCCTATAATCAATACACAATCTCATGGTGCCATCCTTCTTCTTCACAAACAATACAGGTGCTCCCCACAGGGACACACTAGAGCGGATAAACCCTTTATCTAATAACTCCTGCAACTGCACCTTCAACTCTCTCAACTCAACAGGTGCCATCGGATAAGGGGGAATAGAGATAGGAGTGGTACCAGGCAACAAATCGATACCAAACTCCACTTCTCACTCAGGAGGTACCCCTTGCAACTCATCAGGGAAAACATCTGGAAACTTGACAACTGTGGGTATACTTTCAAGCAGGGATCCCACTACTCTAGTATCTATAACATGAGCAAGATAAGCCTCACATCCCTTCCGAATCATCCTCCCAGCTGAAACAGCTGAAACAAACATGGATGAAAGATACCTCTACTCACCATATACCATCACATCCTTACCATCACGTGTTCTCAAAGTAACACATTTCTTCTGATAGTCTACCACAGCCCCATGCTTGGATAACCAATCCAAGCCCAAAATTAGATCATATTCCCTAAAAGGCATCTCAATCAGGTCACCGAGAAACTCCTCATCCTGAACAACAATTGGACTATCTTGGTGCACCCTACTCACCATAACACTATGCCCTAAAGGATTTGTCACCAAGACATCAAATCCTAAGGACTCAGAATACAATTCATTCATAGGCAACATGGATGCACTTATGTATGAATGCGTAGATCCAAGATCTAATAGAGCAAGGACTGAAATACCAAATAAAGAAAATGTACCCACAATGACGGCTGAAGTATCCGACTGGCTCTGCATCACATAAACCCGCTGAGATGGCCCAGCCTCATCTAGCCTACTACCTCCAGATGTAAAGCCTCCTCTCTGACTAAACCCAGGTTGACCACCTCTACTAAAACCTCTGCCACCACGACCTCTTACATTGGGTTGAGAATATGCAGTATCTGCCTGCCTAACCTCTGGTGGCTCAGGATAATCTCTGATAAAATGGTCTAATGACCCACATATAAAACACACTCCCAAAACACCTCTCCACCAGCCAACACCTCCGTGCACTCTACCACAATGAATGCAAGTAGTTGGAGTAGGTCTCTGAGCCACTGGAGTCGGAGCACTAGCCACTGAAACAGCAGGCCTCTGCCTCTGTCTCTGCTGCTATACTGACCTGCCAAACTGCCCCTGACTCCTACTAAACCTCTGAAAATGTCCCCCTCAGCCTCTCTTCACTGATGAAGACCCTGCCTCACTCTGGGGTCTCCTAACTCTGCTCTCCTCAACCCTTGTAGATGCTGCAAGACTCTATGCTCTCTCAACACTCCTGGCAGCTACACCTATATGGGAGAAATCCTGATACCGAGAGCCTACAATGATGCACATTATAGAGAGTCTCAATCCCTCCTCAAACCTCCTGCACCTGTCAAACTCGTCAGAAGTGATCCCACCAGCATAGTGACTCAACTAGATAAACTCGATCTCATACTCTGTCACTGTCCTGGTATCCTGTCTCAGACTCAGGAACTCCATCTTCTTTGCATCTTTATACTCTCTCGGAGTATACTTATGCTCAAATTTCGCAGAAAATCATCATAGGTCAGGACTAGTGGATCATCCAGAGCATGTGAAATACTCTTCCACCAACCATATGCATCTCTCTGCAGAAGAGATCTGGCATAATCAAACTTCTCTTCTGGACTAGCCTGTAACTGAATAAATATCCTCTGAACCCGGTCTAGCCACTGCTCTGCTACAGCAGGGTCTGTAGTACTAACAAAGTCCTTAGCCCCATACTTTCTCAGTTTATCATACTACCTCACCGGCAACTGTGGCTGCGGCTGTGGCGGTTTGCTGAACTGGAGCCTGCCTCAACTACTCTACCATATGCCATACCCAACCAGGCGAAATCTCATCAGCTGCTGGTCTCACAGGCACAGAAACAGATGCCTCACCAGCAGATACAACTCTAGCTCCATCTCTACCCTCATCTGGAGCCACACTTTCTGCACTACCCTCAGCAGCCTGATGCGGCCAAGACGTCATAACTACCTATATCTGCAAACAAAGCAGAAAATACTATATCAGATATCAGAAACTACCAGTACCAATGCATGTATTACAATTAAAAACTATTTTAAAATCCCCCATTTTCTCTCTCTATCATCCCACCTAGGACGAGAACCTCAAACCTAGGCTCTGATACCAAAATAAATGTAACACCCTTATGCCCTATATACGTACATTATATATTTTCAGCATATGTAAAATACACATGTACGGTACAAAAATGTCACAGACCGGTTTAATAAAAAATTTTCACATTTCCAATTTAAAATTTCAAACTCTAAATATATAAAAATTAAATAGAATATAAATATTCTTTACTTGTTATAAGAACCCAAAATAAATAATATATATAAAAATCTCTAGGAAAAATTCGCCAGAGTTTTGTCTGTAATTTGGATATCCCAAAATTTAGCAATCACTCAACCTGCAAAAAGAAAACACTCCCAAATAATTTCAAATAACCATCTCAACCATACTTCTCCATTTCACAATGTTTCTCAAACATTTATATATATAGATATATATATAATTTAAAACACACTTACTCTCCCATTTCAAATACATTGACCCAAAACATTCTTTATAATATATAATACATAAAATTCAAAACATAACATATTATGCATAATACTCAAATTGTACAATAACATAAAAATATATACATGCTGCTGGTAGTGTTTCTGATCTCGATAGCAACTCAACAAGCTCAACTACAAGTCTAGACCCGACTTGGTCTAGAAGAACTCTCTGGCTCAACTGGCTCTACCCTGTCACCTGCGTGATGGAAACAATCACGCTAAGTCGAAGCCTAGTGGTACAAACTTTGATAATAATAATATAACTCAATGCAATACCAAATGCACAATGCATATAGATGTCACATCAATCCACTTTCTTATATTTTTCAAATATTTCATAAGCACAACTCATAACATTATATTGCTCAATTGTATCATAATTCCTAATTCACATTAAAACAAAGACATGCATGGGCCCAAAAAGGATCTAATATGCTATTCAAATTTCACAGTTACTACTTTGGTCCATAATGACACCATGTATCTAGCCCCGTAGGCAATATATATATATCCATGGATAATGTAATAGCCCCAGTCTCTTAGACCTCAACTCGGCTAGACCCTTAGGCCCCAATATCTTGGTCCTCAACCCGGCTAGACTGCTATAGTTTTTGAGGATTACGACCCAGTCTTTTCACCCCAAAACATCATATTTATTAGCTGGCCTGGCTTACGACCCAATCTTTTCACCATTCCAGCGTATAGCCCGTAGGTAATCATAGGCATGTCGCCAAACCCAGAACTCTGAAAATTGAATAACATACTAGGCACACAATTTATTCATATTTATCATTATTAATCTCTTTCTCAATTTCACATATTCAATCTAGGCACATTGCCTTCCTTCACTTTTTTTTCTCACTTTTCTCATTTTTCACATCTTTCTCATTTTTCTCACTTTTCTCACTTTTATCATTTTTATCAATATCAATTCATTTCATTATTACACATATCTCATTTTTGCATTCACAACACATTACCCAATTACTTTGGGTATTTTTACATAATATGCATATTTCACATGTTACACAAATTAGCCATTATCAATGACTTTTCACAATGCATTTAACACATATATGACATTACAAATATCATAGCACATTATTCATACACAATCAATGAACCAAGTAGCTTAACACATTTTTCAACCAAAATGTGTTTAGTCCAAATGTTATGCAAATATAGACATTATATTCAAAGGTTGTACATACCTCCACTAGCAACCGAAAGCAAGCTAAAAACAACCTTCAATCCAATCTTTCCAACTTGCCCTTCACCACTTGGATGAAGCAAATCAACCTCCCTCAATGCCTAAACCAAATGTGATAGCCAATAATCATTTAGTATCACATTTAATGTCATTTCCAACATTAAACCATAATTACGCATCACTCCGACAAATTTCCAAAAATTTAGCCTTTCCTTACTTCAACATTAGAATTCCATTCTACTAAAATTAAATTAGTGTTTTAAGTTTATTTATATTATTAAAAACATATTTTAATACATTTAAATCATTTGCATTATAAAAATATACTCTTATAAACAAAATCTCAAAAATGGCATAACCTTCCCCCATTGAAGGTTTTCTATTCCAACACAATCCATTACTCATTCTAAGCTTATTTTCATCACATTTAACACTAAATAACATGCTTAAACAAATAAAATCATACAATTCAACCACTTTGGAAAATCACTTTTCCAAAACCCTAAATCTCCACTTCCATTCTCAAATTCCAACCCAACACCACCAAATCCAATATTTGACTTTAAAATACTTTTTTATGAATCAAAACAACTCATTTGGAGTCAATTTTCACAATTAAAATTCATGTTTTCTAAACCCCCAAAAACCATAACCCTAAATTATCTCTTTCATCATTCTTTAACCAAACTCCATCATCTCTTCAATCTAACCTTAGAATCATTGTTAACTACCCAAAATAACATTATACACACCAATTCCAATAATTATAACATACTACATCAAAATCTCAAAACTCACATAATTTCATCTTCCATGGAATTCAAAGAAAAGAGATGGAAACTTACTAATTTTGGTGGAAATCACCAAAAATCCACTTGAAACTTGTTAATTCCTTCAATTTATGGAGTATGAAAGAAGCAAAATCCTTAGCCTTCAAGCTCCCTTGGAAGCCACGTCCTTGAAGAATAAGAATAAGAAGATGAAGACTTTTATATTCTTTTCCTTTTCATCTTATTTTTAAACCACATATATATATATATATATTAAAATAATTTAATATTTAATTATTTAATTATTTTTTAATAAATTAAAAGTCCTAATTTTTCTCTTCCATTAAAAAATAATTTATTTTTAAATTATTTTATTAATTTTGAATTTATAAGATTTAATTACCAAAATACCATTTTCTTTTAAAAAGTGTTGACTTTTATATATGTTATGTATATTTTGCATATATGTCACATATATATTCTACTTTTTCATTTAAAATCCCTTCATTTTTTATTTAAAACCAATAATTTATTTTATTTTATCAAATTTTCAAAAATTAGAAATTTTCAAAAATTTTAGGATGTTACACTTCATGAAATTTCAGCTTTCTTTTCATTGGTTTACAAACCCCAACAACCTACCCTGAGCAGTTGTGATACTTATGACAAATCTAATGATCACTTAGGGGAAGAGGCAAGAAGATAAGAAAAAAGGAATGCCTAGTCAAGACTATATGAAAAAAAAAAGAAGAAAGAAAAGAAAGGGAAAAGAAAGAAAGGAAAAAAGAAAGAAAAAAATAATAAGAAAAAGAAAATAAAATAAAACCCAAAACAGTTCAGAAAGCCAACCAAGTTTTCTTTCACCTGAAGCAGCAAAGGACTTTCATTTAGTTTATAAGGACAGTTTGACTTTAATTGGTCCAACCCAACCAAAGATTCAATCAAAATTGGAGAAAAAGGAGAAAGGTCATCCAATTCTTGAAAGTCTTATGCTTGATAGTCCTACATGGAAGAAGGACAAAACAATAAAATGCTCAAAGAAAGGAGTAAGAAAAAGAAATAGAAAGAAAAGGGAAAAGAAGAAAGAAAAGGAATGTGGGTATCGACCTTTTTGTAAAGGCAAAGACTATCCCAATAAAGATCCAGATTAATGCCAATAAGATGGGGGAACATTTAAAGCTCTATCTTATTCCTACTCCCATCTGCCTAAAGTTCAAACAAGAAATTTGTAGTGTGAGGGTTTGTCCATTGTGTCACATCAGCTCTAATCTCAAAATGGCTTTCATTTAACCCGTGTCCCTTATAGACCCCATTTCAAGCCTATCAAAGACTTGTTGATCCCTCTTGGTAGGTAGAGTCTATTAGTGGAGATAGTTTGGACATGCATGCATATGAGATAGACAATATTCAAACTCAATGAGACCTTTGACCAAATAATTTGTATGTGCCTATCTAAAGTGCAACAATTCTTATTTAAATGGAAATGATTCCCGAGTTCAGTATGGTAATAAGGGTTGTCATGTTATAGATATGTTAATTTGGAAAATCAAGTCCTGAGGTAAATTGACATTGATTTGGAAAAGCCAACATTTGATTTTAAAATTCAAAAATCAAAAAAGAAAAAAATTTATTACAAAGCCTTCAAGTTAAGGGGAGTATGTCGAACCATCGAACCTCGAAGGACACATTGGGCAAAGGAAATTATTATTGGCAAGGTTATGAAGAAGCTACCAGTTGACATGCTGAAACATAGTTTGAAATAGATGTATCCCTAACTATGCTGCCTGGGCCTCACCACTCATGTTTTCAACATCTCGAAGATAAAAACCATAAATGCAAAACCATCTGTCATTCCAATGCAAGACCTGAACGGGCATTTGGAAGGAGTCAATGAGAAAACTTTAGTTGATTACCTCGTTCTGTGAGTCAATGGAATCACTATAAGTATTATTCATACATATCATGCATACATGAGGATATCACATTGCATTTTCTTGTGTTGTATTATCCATTCTTTGTCAAAGTGAACAACAAACACCCTGTGAAGTAAAGAATCAAAAGAAGATATGAAATCAGGGGGCATGGAAGACCCATTGCTTAAGGAAGCTCTAGTCATTTTGTAAAAGAAAGAAGAAATTCATGCTTATGCAAGGAACCTGACAAAATATAAACATCAATTAGAGCCTACCCGAATAAATCATTGGGGGCAAACAAAGGAGAAGATATAAGGTGCCAGCTAAAAAATGGCTGAATTTTTTACAAAAGTGCAAAAGAATAGAACATTAGAACTATCAAAAGAATGAAAATGCAAAAAATAAAAGATCAGTCCAGTTAGAAGAGTTGAAGCCAATATAAAACAAAAGTTCACAATGATGAAGGTCCAATTTTAAGGGTGAAGACCCGAAGTCCAAAATATGAAGATCCATTTTAAAGGGTGAAAACCCTGCCAAGGATGAAGATCCATTTCAAAGGGTGAAAATTCGAATTCAAAAGGATGAAGATCCATTTCAAAGGGTGAAAATTCGAATTCAAAAGGATGAAGATCCATTTCAAAGGGTGAAGACCTGACGTCCAAAGGATGAAGATCTAGTTTTCAAGGGTGAAAATCCAATGCCAAGGATGAAGATCCACTTTCAATGCCAATGATGAAGATCCACTTTCAAGGGTGAAGATCCGATTTTCAAGGATGAAGATCCAGCTTAAAGGGTGAAGACCCAATACCAAGGATGAAGATCCACTTTGAAGGGTGAAGACCCGACGTCCAAAGGATGAAGATCCACTTTAAAGGGTGAAGACCAGACGTCCAAAAGATGAAGTTCCAGTTTAAAGGGTGAAGACTTGATTCTAAGGATGAAGATCCAACTTAAAGGATGAAGATCCAATTTCAAGGGTGTAGACCTAATTTCCAAGGATTAAGATCCATTTTCAAGGGGGAAGACCTGATGCCGAGGATGATGATCTACTTTGAAGGGTGAAGACCCAAAGTCTAAAGGATGAAGATCCATTTCAAGGGAGAAGACCCGATTCAAAGGAGGAAGATCCAGCTTAAAGGATGAAGATCCAACTTCAAGGGTGAAGACCCGATTTCCAAGGATAAAGATCCATTTCCAAGGGTTTAGACCTGATGTCAAGGATTAAGATCTAAGGTCCAAGGATGAAGATCCACTTTCGGTGGGTAAAGACCCATAATCCATTAAAGAATGGAACAGAGCAGCCAGAATTCTCAACTGATAAAAGGTACCTTAGGTCTAGAACCCAAATTATTTTGAAAGCCCAGAACTTATTCCGGATCCAAAACTCAAATTATTTTTAAGTTTAAAACTTATCCCGAATCTAGAATCTAAATTATTTTTTAGTCTAGAACTCAAATTAACCTTAGGTTTGAAGTCCAGTTTGGCTCTAAACCCAGCCAAATATCATAATGTTTTTCGCTCTCTTTTGCTGTAGTCTCAGATCACTAAAGTAGGAGGCAAACTGTCCCAGTCCAGTTCGATATTTTTAAACAGTCTAAAATAAATTTTGTGGTATTTTAATATTTATTATTTATTTTAAAAAAATTATATTTATTTTAATAATATTTATTATTTATAATATTTATTTTTAATAATGAAAATATAAAATATAAAATATAAAATAAAAAAATATAAAATCGGCGATGACAAAATCTGCGACGAATTGGCATGGGCCAATTCGCCGCAAGAGCACTTGGGACGAATTGGCATGTGGCCAATTCGCCGCAAGTTTTACTTGAGTCAATTTGGCCACAGGCCAATTTGCCGCTGCGATGAAATTGCACTCCGAGTGCAATTTTATCAGCACCTAGCCCATAGCTCGCCCATGCGCAGTTTTTACTGAAACCTTATTTTACTTGTTTTTTTATTTTATTTCCAAAATAGTTTTTCATTTCCTTAATATACTAGATTTTTTATTTTAGTTTCCTATAAATACTACATTTAAACAGACATAAAGAGACTTTGATCTTTTGGAGGATTAGAATTTGCCAAAAGGGGGCTTTAGAACTTTTTTTGGAGACGGAACTTAGAGAGGCAGTGACTATTAGGGGAAGCAGTTTACTATTTAAAAATCAATCAACAACAAGAGAGGATCCATAATTAAGCCAGCAAATTGTGTTGTCTTAGTGATTGTTTTGCCATAATTTTACTCAATAAATTATGGAGGAACCAACAATGAAGGTATGTTCTAAACTGAATAAATATAATATGCTTTGATTATTTTAAGTATTAAATATGTTATTTATTCACCTAAATTAATTCACAAAAGGTTATGTATTTAAAGTTTTAATACATCATAGTAGCTTCAGTGGCTTTATTTAAGTTTTTGAAAAATTATCACAGTAGCCTAAGTACTTAAAAATAATAATAATGTTAATATTCTTAATCCAAACCCTAAACTATTTTCAAACCATTAATCCCTAATTGTTTAACATTCTAAAACCCTAACTTATAAAACATAAATCCCAAAACCATGAGCTAAACCCTAATTTCTAAACTAAAAGCCCTAGCATTATTTTCCAAAACCTTAATCATATTTTCCTCAAACCCTAAAAACCTTAATTATTAAATTCATTTGTGGAGGGACAGTCGTATAGGCTCGTCGAAGGGGTCAATATTCATTTATGTATTATGAGTCTATGTATTTAACTTTCTTTTTCTCCAAAGCCCTAATTTAATAATTAAAATTCTAAAACCCTATTTTAAGATATGAACCCTAAATTTATATATTTATTGCTTTATTTAATTTTATATTTGATTATATAGTTCATTATATGTTTTGATGATTAATTTATTTGATTTCGATGTTTGATTGGTTTAATTTATCATGGATGGATATTTTCTTTATTATTATGATTATTATTTATTTATTTTGGTATTAACATTGTAAGAGGTATGTTTCCATATTTTGGGTGCCTCATGTATTAAGCATCAAGTAATTTAATTTATGTTCTAATTTTAGGACTAATGTAAAGTACATGTTTCTACCTTTTTGGTGGGCGTCCTATTTAGTTTTAGACATTGGATGATGTAAGGATACATTTTCATCCTTGATGGGTGTCGATTTGTTTATTTTGTTTTGGACCTTGCCATAGATTTTTAATAAAGTATTTATTTATTCTATTTATCACATGTAGTATGGATAATATCATTATATTTAAGAATTTTATAATATTAAGATCTGAAAAGAGGCCGGTTTCAATGAACCTGGCATTGTGGGGGTGCTAGGCCATTTCTCACCTTCTCCACACATACCCAACTTTTCAAACCTATTAAGGGGTTAGGGATTCCTTAGGAATCGAGTCATCCGCCCCTTTCTTTTTCTTGGTCTATCTGGGTGGTGACTCCATTTTTTTGAGGCTTAGGCCTGTGTTCTCTAAGGCCCTGAGCCTAAACAATGCCAAAGCTGTAATAACCATTCCACCGGGAGTGGGGGCAAAAATCCCCGCTCACAGGTTGTAATAATCCCTTCTTTTGCAACTTATTGACAATCTAAGACAGTGGCTTCCCCAATTTAGAAAATTGCCTCCATCACCCTTGAACAATTGCTTTAACATCAACTGCCTTTTGCATGCGTTGACTGCCAAACCGGTAGTTCCCTTCTCATTCCTTACCGAAAAGTAGTTCTTCTCCCTTTTCACTCTTTAATTTGCAAAGCAGCTTGCATAAGATCTTTGAAATCCCAGATGAGTGTGTGAGACATCCTTTCATGAAGACTAGGCAACACCCCTCTTACAATCATCCTAATCTAATCTGATTCATTAGGTCACTTTTTGAGCAACGCTGCCTTGTTTCTCTACCTCTTTACATAGTCAACAAAGTTCTCATTTGGTCTTTGCCTAATGGACTCAACTTCCATCAAAGTGACTTCCAAGTCTTCATTGTACCCATATTGTTGGATGTAAGCATTGCATAACAAATCCCAGCTCTTTTGAGTACCATCCTCTATGGTGTTCACTACAAAAAAAAGCGCAATCAGCGACGCATTCTGCGACCACTCTTATTTCGTCGCTGATTAGCAACTTTATCAATGACAACTTTACGACAAAGAATCAAGATAAGCGTCTTTCCAACATTCCGACGCTGAATGGGTCGCTAAATGTGTCGCTGATTAACGACAAAAACAATGGTCGTAGAATCTGTCGCTGAATAGCGATAAAAGGTCGTTTCTCGCTGAATGTGTCGCTGAATTTTGCGCCAAATTTTGGCGCCAACAATCAGCGACGACGTTATGACTAATTTAAGACAAATTAGCAAAGAATGTGTTTATTTTTTATTGAAAAGTTTTTGTCGCTAATTCGTCGCTAAATCGGTCGCTGATTTGCGAGAAAAATAGTTAGTCGCAGATTAGTCGCTAATTTGCGAGAAAATAGCGACCAATTAGCGAGAAATTAATTTTTTTTTCTATTTTAGAGTGATTGGTCGCTAATTCGTCTCTAAATGGGTCGCTGATTTGCGAGAAAAATAGTTAGTCGCAGATTAGTCGCTAATTTGCGAGAAAATAGCGACTAATTAGCGAGAAATTAATTTTATTTTCTATTTTTAGAGTGATTGGTCGCTAATTCGTCGCTAAATGGGTCGCTGATTTGCGAGAAAAATAGTTAGTCTCAGATTAGTCGCTAATTTGCGAGAAAATAGCGACCAATTAGCGATAAATTAATTTTATTTTCTATTTTTAGAGTGATTGGTCGCTAATTCGTCGCTAAATGGGTCGCTGATTTGTGAGAAAAATAGTTAGTCTCATATTAGTCGCTAATTTGCGAGAAAATAGCGACCAATTAGCGAGAAATTAATTTTTTTTTCTTTTTTAGAGTGATTGGTCGCTAATTCGTCGCTAAATGGGTCGCTGATTTGCGAGAAAAATAGTTAGTCGCAGATTAGTCGCTAATTTGCGAGAAAATAGCGACCAATTAGCGAGAAACTAATTTTATTTTCTATTTTTAGAGTGATTGGTCGCTAATTCGTCGCTAAATGGGTCGCTGATTTGCGAGAAAAATAGTTAGTCTCAGATTAGTCGCTAATTTGCGAGAAAATAGCGACCAATTAGCGAGAAATTAATTTTTTTTTTTCTTTTTTAGAGTGATTGGTCGCTAATTCGTCGCTAAATGGGTCGCTGATTTGCGAGAAAAATAGTTAGTCGCAGATTAGTCGCTAATTTGCGAGAAAATAGCGACCAATTAGCGAGAAACTAATTTTATTTTCTATTTTTAGAGTGATTGGTCGCTAATTCATCTCTAAATGGGTCGCTGATTTGCGAGAAAAATAGTTAGTCGCAGATTAGTCGCTAATTTGCGAGAAAATAGCGACCAATTAGCGAGAAATTAATTTTATTTTCTATTTTTAGAGTGATTGGTCGCTAATTCGTCGCTAAATGGGTCGCTGATTTGCGAGAATTTTTATTTGTCACTGTATTGGTCGCTGAATTTTTCTGGCACCATATTTTAGCGCCCAAAGAAAATTGGCCAATTTGAGAAAATAATGTAGTGAGACAATATGAAATTTTTATTATTAATGATGCGGAGCAAATTGAATTGCAGTATATGGAGAATTTGGATCGCGGCAAGATTAGCGGCCGTTTGCAAAAATATGCATAACTTTTGCCTAGGAGGTCCGAATTGAACCTACGATAGCTTTCCGGAAGCGTTTTCGCGAGCCGGACAATTTTGACCAGCTTTTAAGTTTTGAGAAACACCCTCACAATTATTTATATTTAGAATAAAATAATTATAATTTATTTATTTTTTAATTATATATCTCTAAAACTTTAAAATAAAATAAAGTAAATTTTTTTTATTTTAGTAAAATTAAATTATATTTTAAAATAAAATATAATCATTTAATCTTTTTTATCATCTTTTTAATTTATAATATTTTTAAATTTTTAACTGGATAAATTTATTTTTTTTAATAAAATTATATTAATTTTTTAAATTTCAATTTTGATTCCTTATTAAATCAAATAAAAAAAAGAAATAATTATTTCAACTTCGAATTCATTTCATTCAGATTTTAATTATAATTCTATTTTCAAAGTTCAAACCAAATATAATCTTAAATTGATTATATGTTATTTAAAAAATTTTATTTTATTAATAAAAGTAAAAAAAATTAATTTTATTTTATTAATTTTATTTTTAAAATAAATATATATTTTTAATTTTTTAATTTTAATCAAAAATTAAATCTGATTAATAAAAGAATCACTCATTCTCTAAAATAATGTGATTCTTAAAAATACTATCTATTTAATTAGATTAAACAATATTAATGAGTATTGCTCACTCTTATTTCCCTGCATCAATATTGCTCACTCTTATTTCCATTCTCATCCCCTAACCACATGCTCCTTGTTGCAAACGATACAAATCTAAATATATTTTCCCTTAATATTAATTTTTTTTTTGAAAACCTCAATATTGATGTTTTCTGATTTATTTACTTTGCATATATAAATCCAATTCTCATTCTCTGGTATCGTGAAATTAAAATCACATTGGGGGTTTTCTACGAAACCCTCAAAACCAAAAATCTCTCGCACACACCACTTTCCCGAGAAAATCAAAATCCAAAACCTCTCGCATTTTTCCACTAACCTTATCTTTTTCCAAAACCTCTCGCATTTTTAATCGGTGAATCGCCGTCGGCTCAGACCGTTTTAACAAAGGCTTTTTTTATTATTAATTAGGGTTGGAGAGATAGAGAGAGAGAGATGGAGAGCGTGGATCGAGTTGAGGATCGAACATTTAAGGTTAATTTCAGTGGAGATGGAGCGGATAAGTTAAGAGATACAGTGAAGGATAAGCTCAAGGAGTTTATGGGCGATTATACTGACGATACTCTTGTGGTAATGCTTATGTGTAACTGTTTATATTTTCGGACTTTGATTTCTTTGCTTGTTGTAGAGTTAGTTCAATTTGTTTTTTCTTAGTTGGTTCATTTTATCTGTGCATTATTTTTACGTTTTGGACTGAAATTATGTTTAGTGTTTAGTTTAGGCGGGCAAGGATTGCAATGTTCATTTTGTTTTATTATTTGTCTATTTTCGAATGATGGTGTTTATTTTGGGACTGTCATACAGAAAAATTTGGAAATGGTGTGGTTATGTTTGTGTTATCAGCTATAGTAAATGCAGGTTTGAGGGGTAGTTTAGAGAAAGGTTTGTTGGTGTGGAAATGTACCAACGTTTTTTTTTTTTTTGCGTTGGCATGAGATTTGCTGCTGTCTAATAATCTCAAATTTTTAAGGGTTTTTATTTTGGAAGCTCATGCAAGACTTAAGGCTGTTGATATCCAATAGACAAATATAGTGTTTGATTTATTTTAATGCTTTTTTATTAAGTGCGTTTTTGGTTGATGAATTTCAATACTGGATACGGCAGTAATAATTGAGTACAATTGCTGATGAATTTCTGACTGTTAAGTCAATGTATAGCTGAAAATATCATTTGAGCGGTTGTCCTCTTCTTTTGACTTATTATTATTATTTTTATTTTACAGGTAATTTCTACAAACTTTACTTGTCGAAAGATATCATTTCGGCAAGAAAACTGGTCTTGGTAACCTTTCCTTCAAAAGGATCTGGAAGGTCTTTATACTCACTGAGGATTCGTCCACTGCAATTTTGTTTCCTTCATCAGTGCAACATGAGTGCATCCCTCAAGCAATCCTAGGAATGGATGTCATCTGCCAAGCAAAATCTGGGATGGGAAAGACTGCTGTTTTTGTTCTATCTACTCTGCAGCAGATTGAGCCTGTTGCAGGTCAAGTTGCTGCTCTTGTTCTGTGCCATACAAGAGAATTAGCATATCAGGTATGCCTCCTAGTGTTGATTGCTTTTGAAAGTATAATGGTTCTCAAGTGCAGCAGCTAGTGTAGATTTTTCATTTTGGATTTCAATGTCATCTTTTTGATGCTGAAGATTAGTTTGCGCTTTATGCAGATATGCCATGAATTTGAGAGATTTAGTACCTATTTGCCTGATATAAAGGTTTCTGTATTCTATGGTGGAGTCAATATCAAGGTTCACAAGGATCTGCTAAAAAATGAATGCTCTCATATAGTTGTTGGAACACCTGGAAGAATATTAGCTCTAGCAAGAGAGAAAGAGCTAGGACTGAAGAATGTCAGGCATTTTATCTTAGATGAGTGTGACAAGATGCTTGAATAGCTTGGTAAGTTAAGTTTCATTCAGTGAAAAAAATTATATGCATTTTTCCTTTCAATTATACAGTGAAAAAACTTATGGATTTTTTTTCCATTATAAATCATTATTTTAATCTGTTTCTTTTGTTTTTGTCTGTTTGCATCTTTTCCAGACATGAGGAGAGATGTGCAGGAAATTTTCAAGATGACTCCTCATGATAAGCAAGTTATGATGTTTTCAGCAACACTTAGCAAGGAAATTCGTCCTGTTTGCAAGAAATTTATGCAAGATGTAAGGATTTATTTCCACTTAATCTGCAAATGTCTTGTTTAGTTTGGGTTTGTGCTTTGCTTGACATATATGATCCACTGCAGTTTGATGGTATTTCTGAATTAACATTTCTATTTTCAAAGAGAAACTACTGAATTTATATTGATTTGTTGTTTAGGTGTCCAGTTAAATAGTTTGTCATGCTGGGCATCTGAATTGCACAGATCAAATATTTTAGATTGCGTTGGCTTGATTGTGGTTTGCTGATTTGCTTTCTCATGATGTTTGATCCTTTCAGCCTATGGAAATTTATGTAGATGATGAGGCCAAGTTGACTCTACATGGGACTGAGAGAGGTAGAATGCTTAGCTGGGTGGAGAAATGATCTGTGAGAATTATAATTAGGATTGAAACCCACGTTACAGATTTACTTTGGCTTTGCCTTTGTGAACGTTGATGCTCGGGAGTTGGGAAATAAACTGCAAATCCTCTTGTTTTCTAAGATGGGTGATGATCGCTGTAGTTACACAAAGGGATCAAAAGATTTCTTTCTTTGGTTGAAGTATGTATGTTTAGGGGTTTTAAAATAGATTATTAACATACACTTTTTCTATTGTTAATAAGCGTTGCATGGTCAATGGTGTGATTTTTTGTTCTATTCATTTTGGAAAAATGATCTTATAACGATCCAAAATAATTTTATAATGTTACATCTACCAGAAAAGATAGCCCTAAATCGTACCGAGTGAAAAAGAAGAATTCATATAGCCGATCCCAATTGACTAGGGATTAAGGCTTTGTTGAGTTTAGTTGAGTTGAGTTGTATTTTCAGGTGCATGGATTCCAGGTGATTGGATGATTATACAAGTGCACCTTACTAAACTCATTTTTTTTTCAGGTGCATGGATTCCAAATTAGTAGCTAATGCTGTGTGGAATATAATATTATGACAATGTAGTATATAAATTATAACATGTGGTATATAATATTATGACAATGTAGGCTAACAGAAAAAGCAGGGCCTGGAACTGGCCCTTCTAAGCACACATTTGGATCCATTTCCCAAGAAGCACATAGAAAAAGAATGGTAAATTATTAAATTAGCCATTATTATTAGAAAATGTATGTTTTATATATGCATATTTAATTACCAAAATATAATTTGACAGAGTAAAGAATTGGGACGTGAAGTTTTGATTGGAGAGGTTTTCTTATTTGGTCACACAAGCAAAACCGATAGAAATAAAGTCTTCATTGATAAGCGCTCCGAGTTAGTTTTTGTATGACTTTGTTTCTTCTCAAGTTAATTTAATTTTTTTATCCTATTTTACATTAATTAGTTAAAAATGTAATTTGATTTGCATATATCTTTGGCAAGAGAAATACCAAGAACTTAAGAATGCCGAGCCTGAGTTGCAGACACTTGAGGCTGAGGAGGATGATATGTCTTCATTAACACCAGTCCAAATAGAGCTTGAGCGACGCGTGTTTGTGGAGGCTGCTGGTGGCACCGGTAAGACAACTCATATTTATGGGCTGGGTTCTTCCTCATCCCATTATTCATGCTATGAACCATCTGGGTCATCATTTTCTGCAACGTCTGCTAATCGCAATGACTTTGAGGTATTGGAAACTATGAAAGTATTACAACAAAAGGTAGAAGAGCAAGCCAATGTTATAGCATCAATGAATGAAGTTATAGCTAATGTGCACTCGGTGAATGATGTTTTAGATGATATGCGCTTATTCTTATCTGAGCAACGAAGGAAAACAAATGCTCCTCCTGCTCCGGCAAATGACAATGTGGAGGAAGACGATGTTCGTATGTAGGATATACTTGATAGTTGGTGTTCTCTTTATTTGTGTTTGGAGTGTCGGATTAATAAAGTTGGTGTTCTCTTTGTTTGTGTTTGGAGTGTCGGATTATTAAGACATCATGTGTTCAATATACTTTCTTAAGGGGTAAACTTTACATTCGAATTGTTTATGTATACTTATTGCCACTAATAACTTAATTATGAATGTTGTGTTATTTGATTATTATTGTAATGAATGACTATTTTATAAACAGGTTTGGTTATTATATTTGAAATTCAACAGGTTCTTGAAAATGAGTAAAAAAAAAAATTTGGAATACTGGAAAAATATAGCCAAACAATTACAAAAGTTGCGGCAAAATTAGCGACCAAAGGTGTCAAAAAAAATAATGAATTCTGCGACGAATCAACGACTGAAACAACGAGGAAATATTGCGACATATTCTGCGACACATCAGCGACAAACTTTAGCGAGCAAATCAGCGACCAATTCAGCGACTAAATCAGCGACAAAACAGAGACAAATTCAACGACCAAAGCTAAATCAGCGACGACTTTCAGCAGGAATAAATAATTCCCACCAAAAATAAAAATGTCGTTGAATTTGTCTCTGTTTTGTCGCTGATTTGTCGCTAATCAATGACATGCACAATTGGTCGCTGATTTGTCGTTGATTTTTTAGCGACCAGGACATTACCGTCCGCTCGATTTTTCTCGCTGTTCGTCGCTGATATTGTCGCTATCGTATTTTGGTCGTCACGTATTTGTCTATTGTCAACACATAATATTGCTTTTATTAAATTTCTTGCTCAATTTATAAAGTTAAGGTCAATGTTTTTTGATCATTCTATTAAGACAGCTCGTCTAGATAATGCATGCAAGTTCGCTTCAAAAGCATTTTATGATTATTGCATGTCAATAGGAATTGTTGTTGAACATTATGTTTTGCATGTTCACACTCAAAATGGATTGGCTAAATCTTTTATAAAGCATTTGCATTAATTGATAGACCTATGCTTATAAAATCAAAACTTCCAGCATCTACTTGGGGACATGCTATAGTTCATACTGCATCTTTAGTTCGTATTTGACCATCTGCATATCATAAGTTTTCACCTTTACAACTTGTGTTTGGCTAACAACCAAATATATCTCATCTTAGAATTTTTAGTTGTGTTGTATATGTCCTCATATCACCTCCCTAATGAACAAAAATGGGTCCCCAACGTCGTCTTGGTATCTATGTGGGTTTTGATTCTCCTTTTATCATTAGATATCTTAAAACTTTAACTAGTGATCTTTTTAGAGCAAGATTTTTAGATTGTCAATTTGATGAGTCAATCAAACAATAAGCTTAGCTCAACAAACCTGATTTGACCACATCAACAACGCAGGTTTGATAATTTAATTTACTTAGACTTACAGTATTGCTTCCATTCTTTAAAATTTGGCAGTGATTGTTTAAATTTGTTATTTTAGTTGATTAGAAACTCCATCCAGTGAAAAACAATAATGATTTTAATTCGGTACAAAACTTTAACATGATTCAATCCAAATTATTTTTGGCCCAAAACCCTAGTTTATTAGGTTTAACCCTAGCTTGTATGTCTTAATCTAGTTTCAATATTTTAAAACCTTAATACCAAACCCCCAATCTATAAAAATCCTAAACCTTGATTTCATAATCCTAAAGTTGTAAAACTCATAATACATAACCAATACACCTCAATATCCAGAAACTCAACTTCTAAACCTTAATTCCCTAAACCCTAAGTCCAAAACTTTCATTCTTTAAGTTTAAACCCTAGTTTATATATCTAGCATCTAATTGCAATTTTAACTCAACTTTATATATTTTAATATTAGTGTGTATCTTTATATGTTGATCTTAATTATTTTATTTTATGATGGATTAATGATTTATTTAGATTATTTGTTGATGATTAATCACGTGATCTAAATTAATTATTTATTATGAAAGATTGAGTTATATTGAATTGACTATTTTAATATTCAAGAATGTAAAAGGTATGTTTTCACTTTGTGGGTACCTCATTTATTAAATTCAATATAATTTATGTTGAGTCTTGGGTTAATATAAAGGGCATGTTTCCACCAAAAGGTGGGTGTCCTATTTTATTTAATTTTGGATATTGGACACTGTAAGGGCATGTTTCCATATTGTATGGGTGCCCATTTTACTTTTTTGTTTGAAATTTTTTTATTTTAATAAAATAAATATTTATTTTAATTGTATGTAATATTGATGATATTTAAATAACTTAATAATTTAATAATATTTAGACTTAAAAAAGAGGCCGGTTCCAATGATAGGGCATCATGGAAGTACTGGGTCATTCTCACCTTCCCCATATGTACCCAATTTTTCAAACCCAATAGGGGGTTGGGAATTTCTTAGGAATCGAGTCATCCACCCCTTTCTATTTTTCCAGTCCGTCTGAGTGGCAACTCTATTTTCTCCGAGTTTAGGCATGTGTTCTTGAAGGCCCTGAGCCTAACAGTGCCGAAGTCGCAAGAACCATTTCACATGGGAGTGGAGGCAAAAATTCCGCTCACAATGGTGACTCCATTGGGGATAAGAGAAGTTGATTTCATTGGCCTTTATATTATTTTATTCTTTCTTATTATGATATTATCCATTGCATCATTTAGATTATATTGTATGCATGAGTTAAGACGCCCGTGTAACCCGTATCGTGTTATGTAAGGGATACCATACTTTCACTCAAGGTATGGAGATCGATGTTGTGCTCAATTAATTACTACTACAAAGTGACACTCGCAAGTATACGAGGTAATTGTAGCAACGGTGATCACCCCAAAGTCGTCTCACAAGGAAGGAATTATTTTGCAATAGTTTGATTAACAAATAAATTGAAAACCAAGAGTGTGATATGTTGGAATGGTGAAAAGTAATTTAAATTTAAAAGTAATGTGTGTAATGGTTGTACAAGATTAATTCAAATTCTTGGAATGGTGCCTAGGGCTATAGATCAATTTAAAAAAATTTTGATTCTCAAATTGTCCATTAATATAACTGTGTATTTTAATTTGTTCCTTGAGTTTAATTAGTAATTACCAATTCATTAGTTTTCACATTCATGAATTGACAACAACCAATTATTTTGAATTTGCAAATTAATAAAACCCTAGAACTTATATTTCTAATTCATTCTTAGGATAGTTGAATGCATAATTCCAATATCAAATTTCACCTCTCGGTCCTTCATTCAATATCTAGAGATCAATAGGTAGCTAATCTATCAACCTAACATTCAATCCAATACAATCAACTAATAACAAGGTATATTAATGGAAATATCAAATCAAGTAATTCAATCAAATCTACAACAAACCTTAGGCATGAGTAATTTAGCTCATCATCATCAATTTAAAACAAATAATCATCTCAATATAAATCAAATCACAATTATACATTATAATATTAATGTTCATAACAAAACAATAATAATCTAGAAATAAATTAAATGAGAGAATGTGAAAAACCCCTTTGAAGATGCTAAGAGTTGAACTTTTAGTCTTCCTCCTAGCTCCATTTTGAATATGATAAAAAACTAACAAGTCTTCTTCAATCAATGGCTCTCCTCTTGAAAGATGGAATGGTAACTCTCTCAAGCCTACAACTCCTCAATCAAGCTTTCTTCAAACCATAACCTTCACAAGAGCTTGCTCACTCAATTTTATCCCAAAAATGTTTAAGAGTCTTATCTATGAAAGAAAAAGAAGATGAAGATGAAGGTGATGTTCATGGTCTCTCTCAAGACCAAGAACAAGAAGATTAACTAAGAATAAGATAAGGACTAAGCCCCCTTGAATGGAGTATCCAATGTGTATGTATATTTCCACTTTCAATTCTTTTTAATTTTTTTAAGACACCAAGCATGTCTTGCCAACTCACACACTCCTCTTTGTCTCCCTCTTTTTTCATTATTTAAATCTTCTTCCCATGAATTAGGCAATATTTTTATTCTTTTATTGTTTCTCTTTAAAAGATAGCACTTGTTGTCTCCCACTTTGTCCCCCAGCTCGTGTAAACGAAATGAAAGAATTCTCACAAGACATGGCCAAGTCATGAGTGACTTGGCCGTGTCACTTATTTCCCTATAGACATGGCCAAGCCATGTGGTCGCGTCCTTGCCTACCATTCTGGTTTGAACCATGGCTTATTTGGTTTGTTCTTTTTCTAATATGATATAATTATGTTGTAAGCCCAAAATAATTTTTATTCTTTTAAGCCCAAATGAGCAAAACAAATTTTTCAAAATTTTTAAGACGGTCTTTGGACATAAAACGTTTTAAAGATGGATCAAAAAAAAAATTTTTACCTCATGGCCCAAATAAACCTAAAATTCATTTTTAAACAAACCTTTTTTTACAATGGCCTTTGAAATAAAATTATTTTCCTTAACCATCTTTTTGAATGATCTTACAAACTATTTAGGTTAATTATAGAATACCAAAAATTAATTATGGGCCTAATTTATGCCAAAAAATTTTAATCATGGGGTATTTTTGGCATGAATCATCAGTTGTTTTTTAAATAGAAAATTTATTTATGATAAATCTCTTAATTTAGTTTTAATCCAATATATCATAAAAGCTATTTTATTTAAGATTCAATGGATTAAAGCCTAATTAATGGGAATTATCATAGACTAATTCCTAAATTTGAAAATTCAACTATTGGTTAAATCGTCTGAGGGAATTTTTACAAATAAAATATCCCATGTTGGTATTTTGTTGACCATATACCTAGGGAAAGAGACTCGTCATTCATGTGTGGAAGTTATAAGATTGGAAGGAACGTCTTAATTATCTTTGTTTGTTTGTTACTTGTGCATGCATGCAAATATGCATACATGCATTACATTACATGACATTGATTCTTTCTGGCTCACAGACCTAGAGTATAATAGTTCTAAAACATATGATAATCTGACCTATATCATTGACTCAGAGTTTAGTGAAGATACATTTAATTTCACTCCGAGAACTATGAATCTTGATCAAGTCCAGAATAAGATAAATCAAGCTCTTGCATCCAAGATGGAAGAGTTAAAGGGGTTCCTAGCTGAGACCATGAGAAATGAACTAGCCGCACTGTTGGAAGAAAACATTGTTGAAGCATCTGCTAGTACTAAGAAGCAAAAGGATATGGGAAAGGCTAAGGTAGGTGAAGCAGCCTCTGATGAAGACAAGGTAGTAATGGACGATGATGATTAGGCTCAGTATTTTCAACATTCACAAGATAAAAAGAAAGAAGCAAAGACAATAGAAAAGAAAGTTGAATCCGCCGATGTCGAGAAGATGATTGCTGATATGGAGAAGAAGTTTGAAAAGAAGCTAAAAACTGAAGAGATGTCAGAGGTGGACAAGCTATTTGAACAAGATGAAGAGGTCTCGTAGAAATTCAAGATGTCTTCCTTTGTCAAGTTTGATGAAACTGGGAATTCTCATCACCATGTGAAGTAATACATCACTACTATGCAGCCTGCCTGAGCTACCAAGGCTCAAACTCTAAGATACTTCATGCTTTCATTGGATCTTGTTGTCCATAATTGGTTTAATGCCTTACAGGATGGTACCCAAAAGAATTGGAATTTACTATATAAATCCTTCATACAACAGTATGGGTATAATGCTAAGTTGGAAGTTACTTTAATGGAAGTTGAGTCAATTAAGCAAAGACAAAATGAGAACTTTGTTGACTACGTGAAGAGGTGGATAAATAAGGTTGCACTACTTAAGAAGAGGCCTGATGAATCTGACTAAATCAGGATGATAATTAGGGGTGTCCTACCCAGTCTACATGAACGAATGTCTCACACCGTTTTAAGGGATTTCAAACAGAAGAATGGGAAAGAGAGAAGAGCCATTTTTCTGAAAGAAAGAATGACAGGGGGAATTATCAGTCGCGAGGCCAGAGTGCACTGAATGCAATAGATGTCAATGCAATTGGTCAAGCAAATAGAAGACAATTTTCAGAGTTGGAAAAACCTCTGTCTTGGATTTTCAACAAGCTACAGAAGAAAGGGTCGTTACAACCATTGGCTCCTCGACCCTTGCCGAATCCTTTACCTCAAAACTTTGACACCAAAGTTTTTTGTCAATTTCATCAAACACAAGGACATGAGACAGATAGATGTACTCGATTGAAGCATGAGATACAAGATCTGATCAACAGTGGTAAGTTGCTCGAGCCTGAAAAACCCATCACTAAGAACAATCCTTTGCCTAAATTTGCAAGGGTACCACCGCCAGCAAACTTCATGATAGAGGGAGGATTAGAGGAAAGTTTTGTCTTATCAACTTTTTAAGATGCAGATACTACGGATAAGGAGGTGATGACCATTGCCCTTGATATGTCCAAATAAATGAAGCATCTTCGACTTCAACTAAACAAACTTCTCTTATCTTATTTGTTTTTTATTTCATTTTCTTTCTTTGGAATAATTATGTTTTTCAAATTTGGATTGTTTGAATAAATTACGCCTATTGAATTTATAATTTTGTTAGTTTTTGACATTTTAGTGCTCAACCAATGACGAAACTAGCTCGATATTTATAAATTAGTATATCTATACATCATGATTTGAATGAATTTACTAGGTGAGGAAATTATTTTATAGCATTGAGTTGTGTATGCTTACTTAGAGAGGGCTGTAGACCATTAATTGTTTACCAAGTCCAGTCCGGCACTAATTAAAAGAGGATTAAGTCAAGTCTAAAAATTTAAAACAGTCTAAAATTATTTTACAAACTTAAATTTGGTCTAGCACAATATTAAAATCTCAACACATAATAATATAATATTTATTTTATCAATATTATAAATAATAAACAAGAAAAAAGGAAAAAGGAAAATATAGTATTTATTTTAATAATATAATAAATAAAAAGAGGAAAAAAGAAAACATAAATATTTATTTATAAAAATATAATATTTATTTTAATAGTAATAATAAAAATGATAAAATAATAAAAATAATAGTTGGACGACGAATTGGGCATGCCAATTCTCCACAGGCTGTGGCCCGTAGCGAATTGGCAAGCCAATTTCGCCGCAGACAAATTTGCCTTGCCAATTCACTGTAGGCCTTGGCCTACGTCAAATTGGCAAGCTAGTTCGCCACATATCGTGCCTATGGCAAATTGGCCTCGCCAATTTGCCATCCACTAAACCAAATCTAATTCGGTTTAATTATTTCCTTAATTAAGAGGGACTCAATTTTCACAGTAAGTATTAGGGTTAATAATTGCCTATAAATAAGAGATTTTAATACTAAATAAGGATATTTCAATTTTTTGGAGAAGAAAAGAGAGAAAACACAAGCAACAACAGAGATAGAATCAACATACTTGGCTCGGCCAAAATCCTAGATTGGTGCAGGCAGTAAGCTTGAATCAATACTCTATCAATTTGGTGGAGCTCCAACGCAGGTTTTTACTTTTGAAACCCAATTTATTTTTATGTGCAACATCTATGCCTTTCTTTAAAAATATTGAATATCTTTGCTAATTGATGCAGTAGCCAGTTAATTTGGATAGTTACCTTACATAAGTTTTAATAACCATGACCAAACCAAACACACTCTTTCATCTAGAAGTTATGTTTAGTCTTTTCTCATGTTCTAGTATTTTAAAATTGTGAATCTAATCTAAATAACAAAACTTAAGATAACATATTTTCTGTAAATCCTAACTCTATATTTGTTTAAACTCAAAAGCCTAAACTCTATTTCTCTAAAAACTCTTAAAACTTAATATTCTAAACCCTAGTTTTCTAAATAACCAAACCCCTAATCCTAATCACCTAACACCAATTCTCAAAATTTCTAAACCAAAATACTAAATCCTAAAACCCTAAAGTTCATCCAGTAGCTAGAAAGTTTGAATCAATGATATAATCATTTAAAAAACCCCAATTTGTTTCCTAAATTTCTAAAAACCCTAAATCGTTTTCCAAGTTCCCAAAACTAGTTTTCCAATTTCCAAGCCATAATCTTGTTTTCCTTAACCCCAAAAATCCCATTTTTCATCCCTAAAATCCAAAGTCTTAATTTTCATCATAAAAACCCTGATTTAATCATAAAAATTATAAAACCCTAATCTGAAGCATAAACCCTAAATTGATATATTCATTGCTTTATTTAATATTAAAACTTAGATGTTGGTGCTTTATGTCTTTAATGGATGATTCATTAATATTTTAATTTTAAGAATAATTTATTTTTATTGCTCATGATGAATGATTGAATGATTCAAGTTATTTGATTTATTATTTTATTGTTAATAATTTTAGTTTCCAAGATATAAGAGGTATGTTTCCACTTTGCGGGTACCTCATTAGTTAGGTTCAATGTAATTTAATTTATTTTGGATTTTTGAATTAATGTAAAGTGTAACACCCTACGTACAATACATATTTCCAGCACATGTAAAATATGCATATACGGTACAAAAATATCACAGACCGATTTAATAAAAAATTTTACATTTCTGTTTTAAAATTTCAAATACTAAATATATAAAATTAAATAATATATAAATATTCTTTACTTACTGCAGTAACCCGAAATAATATTTTATATGAAAATCTCTGGGAAAAATTTGCCAGAATTTTATTTGTAATTTGGACGTTTCCAAAATTCAACAAAACACAACCTGCATAAAACAAACACTCCAAATAAAATCAATTCACCATTTCACCAATACTTCTCAATTTCTCCATATTTTCTCAAAAATACTTATATATAGGTATATATATCAACATCACATATAAGATCTCATCTTAAACAAATTATTCAAATCATTCTTTGCAATTTACATTATATACTTCAAAAACATATCATAACATATATAATATCAAAATATATTGTAATATCAAATATCTATATGCTGGCAACTGGCTCTGATCTTGATATACTGAAAAATTCTTCAAGCTCAATAAATACAAACCTAGACCTGACTAGGGCTAGTAGAACTCTCCGGCTCTACCAAAACGTCCTTGACATCTGCGCGATGAATTACAATCGCACTAAGCCAAAGCCTAGTGGTACAAACTTTGATAACAATATAGTCCAAATGTAATGTCAATGCACAATGCATATATATGTCACATCATTCCACTTTCTTATATTTTTCAAATATTTCATAATCACAACTCATAACATTATATTGCTTAATTGTATCACAATTCATAATTCACATTAAAACAAAGACAAGCATGGGCCCAAAAAGGATCTAATATGCTATTCAAATTTCAGAGTTACTGCTTTGGTCCATAATGATACCATGTGTCTAGCCCCGTAGGCAATATATCCACGGATAATGTAATAGCCCCAGTCTCTTGGACCTCAACCCAGCTAGACCTTTAGGCCCCAGTATCTTAGTCCTCGACCCGGCTAGACTGCTACAGTTTTTGAGGCTTACGACCCAGTCTTTTCAGCCCCAATAACATCATATTTATCAGTTTTCCTGGCTTACGATCCAGTCTTTTCACCATTCCAGCGTTTAGCCCGTAGGTAATCATAGACATGCCACCAAACCAGAACTCTGAAAATTGAATAACATACTAGGCACACAATTTATTCATATTTCTCATTATCCAATTCTTTCATAATTCCTTTATCAAATCTTTTCTCATTTTCTCATGATCAAACTAGGTACATTGCCTTATTATATCATCTTTTTCTCACTTTTTTTTTCATTTATTCATTTTTCTCATCATTAATCTCTTTCTCATTGTCACATATTCAATCTAGGCACATTGCCTTATTTTCACATTTTTTTTCTCATTTTTCACATCTTTCTCATTTTTCTCATTTTTCTTAATATCAATTCATTTCATTATTCCACATATCTCATTTTTGCATTCACAACACATTACTCAATTACTTTGGGTATTTTCACATAATATACATATTTCACATTCTACACAATTTGACATTATCAATGGCTTTTCACAATGCATTTAACACATGTATGACATTACAAATGTCATAGTACATTATTCATACACAATCAATGAACCAAGTAGCTTAACACATTTTCCAACCAAAATGTGTTAAGTCCAAATGTTATGCAAATATAAACATTATATTCAAAGTTTGTACATACCTCCACTAGCAACCCAAAGCAAGCTTAAAACAACCTCCAATCCTATCCTTCCAACTTGCCCTTCACCACTTGGATGAAGCAAATCAACCTCCCTCAATGCCTATATCAAATGTGATCATAAACAATCATTTAATAT
Source organism: Garcia nutans (assembly GCA_947685225.1). NCBI lineage: Eukaryota > Viridiplantae > Streptophyta > Magnoliopsida > Malpighiales > Euphorbiaceae > Garcia > Garcia nutans. The sequence continues at coordinate 38,296,293 of CANTUV010000013.1, forward strand.
CACATTCTAAGGCATTCTCAACATCAAGCCTTAATTAACAACACTCCTACAAAATTTCAAAAATTAAGTCTTTCCTTACTTTAACTTAGCAAATCCATATTAACCCATTAAATTATTGTTTTGAGTTTATTTATATCATTACAAACATATTTTAACATGTTTAAACCAATTACATTAATTAATCACATGCTTATATTCAAAATACTAAAATGGCATAACCTTCACCATTGAAGGATCTCCAATCTAACTCAATCCAATTATCATTTCAATCTTATTTCCACAACTTATATCATTAAATAACATGATTTAAACACTAAAATCAAACAATTAATCATTCTTTAAAAATTCACTTTTCCAAAACCCTAAATCAATACTACCATCTTCAAACTCTATCCAAACTTAACTAAATCTATCATTTGATTTTAAAATCCATGTTTATGCATTAAAATAACACATTTGGAACCAATTTTCACAATTAAAACTCATAATTTAAAAAACTCAAATGTTTCATAACCCTAAATTCTCTCTCTTCACTAAACTCAACTTAAATTCAATCATTTCTTAATCTAACCTTAAAATCATTAATAAACAATCAAAACAACTTCATTCATATCCAATTAAGCAATTAAATCATGCTACTATGAAATCCAAAAATTCACATAACACACTTTTCCATAGAATAGGCAAAATTGGTAAAGAAGCTTACCAATTTATGAAGAATATTCTAAAACTTCACTTAAATCCTTGAAATCTCTTCAATTATGGTTGCCTGGAAGAAGGAAAACCCTCTCTTGAAGCCATGAAAGTCAGCCTTGAAGGAAAGAAGAAGAAGAAGATGATGAAAAAAAATGATTTTCTCTTTCCTCCCACTCACATTTTCAACCTTATATATATTATTATTTTAATATATTTTTAATTAATTAATTAATTAATTAAAATCCAAAATTATTATCTTCCATCCAAAATTATTTATTTTTGAATTATTTTATTAATTTAAATTTTTAAAATTTAATTACCAAAATACCCTTTTAGTTTGGCTTTTCTTTTAAAAAGTATTGACTTTTATATGTTGTATATATTTTACATATATATCACATATATATTCCACTTTTTCATTCAAAATTCCTTCATTTTTCATTTAAAACTATTGATTTAATTTTCCATTTTAAATTATAATTTATTTTATTAAATTTATAAAAATTAGAACTTTTCAAAAAATTTGGGATATTACACATATGCACAAGTAATGTATATCTTATATACACATCAAATGTACCTTATATGTGTATTAAATATATTATGTAATGTATTAATCCAACATATATAATTAATATACCATATGTATATGTTATATATATACTCTAGACATATATATTGAGTATATATAAAATTTTATATCTTCAAAATCACGGATGTGGCATAAAGGGCATGTTTTTCACCAAAAGGTGGGTGTCCTATTTTATTTTGATATTGGACATTGTAAGGATATATTTTCATATTGTATGAGTGCCCATTTATTGTTTTGTTTGGACCTTCTTTGATTTTAATATAATAAATATTTATTTACTTTAATATGTGTGTAATATGGATAATGCTATAATAAGTTAAGAATTTAATAATATTTAAACCAGAAAAGAAGACCGGTTCCAATGGACCGGCATTGTAGGGGTGTTGGGTCATTCTCACCTTCCTCACATGTACCCAACTTTTCAAACTCAATAGGGGTTAAGGATTCCTTAGGAATCGAGTCATCCACCATTTTCTTTTTCCTGGCCCGTCTGGATGGCGACTCCATTTTCTCCGAGTTTAGGCCGGTGTTCTCTAACTCCATGAGCCTAACAGTGCCAAAGTAGCAAGAACCATTCCACATGAGAGTGGAGGTGAAAATTCCTGCTCACAAGGGCTCCTGTATAATTATCTTTATCTAGGTCCTAATCAATCTTAGAACATGCCTTGACGAACTTTCGAGGTAAAATTGAACTCCGCTTATTTAAGAGAGAGATGATCTGGTCATTGTTTGGTAAGCCAACAACTAGAATCCACCCAATTAAATATCAATCCCTAGTTGTCCTTTTAAGCTTTCATAAAATTTTAGCTTACTTTTCATTAGCTTGCAAACCCAATGACCTACCCTGAGCTGTTGTTATATGTTTGACAAGTCTTATGATCACTAAAAAACAAAAAGGAAAGAAGATCATAAGAAGGATATATAGTCAAGACTGAAATGATAGTTGAAGGACACCTGAATTAGATCTAATATCACATACTTATTGAGATAAAGTTAGGACTGAAGCAGATTTATGCCACTCCACTCATCCATTATTAGAAACACAAGTTGGTACAAACAAGACAACTCTTTTAGAGCTAGAACCTAAAAAAAGAAAACAAATAAATGAAGAAAAAAGAGAATAAAATAAAGAAAATAAGGAAAAGAAAATAAAATAAAACCCAAAAAGGCAGTTCAGAAAGCCAATTGAGTTCTCTCTTACCCAAAGCAGTAGAAGACTTTCACTTAGTTTATGAGAACAATTTAACTTGAATTGGTCCAACCCAACCAGTAATTCAACCAAAATTAGAGAAATAGGAGAAAGGTCATCTAGTTCTTAAAAGTCCTGCACTTGATAGCCCTATAGAGAAAAAAGATAAAATGATGAAATGCCAAAAAAGAGATAGAGAGAGAAAAAGAAAAGAATGAGGGTCTCAAACTTTTTACAAAGGCAAAGTCTGTCTTAATCAAGATCCATATTCATATCAAGAAGACAAAAGAATATTCAAAGCTCTATCTTTTCATGCTTTCAACTGTCTAAGGTTTCAACAAGAAATTTGTAATGAGAAGGTTTGTCGGCAGTGTCATATCAGCTCCAATCTAAAAATGACCTTCGCTTAAATCATATCCCTTATAGACCCCATTTCAAGCCTATTAAAGACTTGTTAATCTCTCTTGGTAGGTAGAGTCTATTAGTGGAGAGAGTTTAAAGAAGCATGCATATGAGATAGACAATATTTAAACTCAATGAGACCTTTGGCCAAGTAATGTGTATGTGCCTATCTAAAGTGCAATAATTCTTGCTTAAATGGAATTGATTCCTGAGTTTAGTATGGTAACTAGGGTTGTCATGTTATAGATATATTAATTTGGAAAATTGAGTCATGAGGTATAATAACACTGATTGGACAAAGCCAAAATATGATTTTTAAAACAAAAAAAAATGTTTTTGTTATACAAAGATTTCAAGTTAAGGGAAGTAAACAACATTGGCAAACCTCAAAGAACATAATGGGCAAAAGAGGGCTAATGAAAGGATCACTTGCAAGGTCATGTCATGAAGAAGTTACCAACCAAATAGATGTCTCTTGTGTCTCTACCCTGTTGGGGGCCCCGTTACTCATACTTTGTACTTCTAGAAGATAAAAGCCATAGATGTAAAGTCTTATGATGTTTTAATGCAAGATCTGAATGAGAATCTGGAATGAATCAATGGAAACACTTTAGTTGATCACCTCAGCCTGTGATTTAATAGAACTACTGTAAGTATTATTCATCCATACATGAGCATATCACACTGCATTTTTTATCTTGAGCTATCTATTCTTTGTCAAAGTGAAAAATAGATACTCTATGAAGCAAACATGAAGAAGAAATGGAATTAGGGGGCATGGAAGGCCCATCGCTTAAGGAAGATCTAGTCACTTTACAAAATAAAGATGCATGCTTGTACAAGGAACCAGAAAATTAACAAACATCAATCAGAGCCTGCATGGAAGAAAAAAATCATTGGTTTGAGCCTACATAGGGGGCAAATTTTCTCCTTTTAATTTTTTGAGTTTATGCATGTATAGAATATTTTCAAACTCACCTTCAATATTGTGCCATGCAGGGGGCAAAGAGAGGATATAAAGACTAGCTAAAAATAGTTGATTTTTTTGCAAAAGTGCAAAGTAAAGAATCCATTTAAGAATGGAATAAGAAGAAAATTAGAACTCTCAAACGAATAAAGATGCAAAAGATAAAATATCAGTCCAGCTAGAAGAGCTGAAGTTAATGCAAGACCAAGGATGAAGTCCAGCTAGAAGTCCAAGGATGAAGATCCATTTTGAAGGGTGAAGACCCGATCTCTAAAGGATAAAGATCTATTTTGAAGGGTGAAGACCCAATCTCCAAAGGATAAAGATCCATTTCTAAAGGGTAAAGGCCCAATTTCCATAGGATAAAGATTCATTTTGAAGGGTGAAGACTCGGTGTCCAAGAATGAAGATCCATTTTTGAAGGGTGAAGACCCGATGTCCAAAGGATGAAGATCCATTTTGAAGGGTGAAGACCTGATGCTTAAGGATGAAGATCCATTTTGAGGGTGAAGATCCACAATCCATTGAAGAATGGAATAATTGGCTAAAAGACAGCCAAAAACTCTCAACTGACAGAACCTAACCAATCCAACCTCAGGTTCAGAATGCAACCAACCTCAAGTCTAGAATCCAACCAATTCAGTCTCGGGTCTAGAACCCAACCAACCTCGGGTCTAGAACCCAACAAATTCAGTCTCGGGTCTAGATTCTAAATCCAGTTTAGGGTCGAGAACCAAAATTCAATTTAAGGTCGAGAATCCAAATCCAGTTTAGGGTCGAGAACTCAAAACTAGTTTAAGGTCGAGAACTCAAATCCAGTTTAGGGTCAAGAAACCAAATCCAATCTCGGGTCAAGAATCCAAATCCAATTTTGGGTTGAGAACTTAAGTCCTAGTGCAGGTCGAGAACCTAGATCCAGTCTCGGGTCGAGAACTCCAAATTCAATCCACAAGTCCTAAATTCAATTCTTATCCAAAATTAGCTCAAAGTCATGTTTCTTTTCACTCTCTGAATAAATTCAAGATTGTTCGAGCGGGGGCAAACTGTAGACCCTTGATTTTGGTCCTAGCTAGTTCAATCCTAATTAAAAAATGCCTAGTCAAGTCAGTCCATTTTTAATGGCTTAAACATGTTTTAAAGTCTTTAATTAGATTGGTTCAATTTTATAAGGCCTAAAATAAGTCGGTTCAACTTTGAATGCTCTAAAATGGTTCGATTCGAAGTTAGAGGGGTTCAATTTTGGTTTAAATTGATATGGGAGATGTCCATATCGAATTGGGGGTGTCCAATTTGATATGAAAATGGTCCATATCGAATTGGTTGGTTACCAATTTGATATGGACCATTCCATATCGAATTGGTCTTTCAATTAGATATGGAATTGGGCCAATATCGAATTGGTTGGCTACCAATTTGATATGGACCATTCCATATCGACTTGGCCATCCAATTCAATATGAATTGGGTCCATATCAAATTAAACCACTTTCATTCGATATGGACCATTCCATATCAAATTATGAATCCTAAATTCTTGTCCATGTCGAATTAATTTGATTTTAATTCGATACAGACACAATTTTATGAATTGGCAAATCCAGATTAAGTTCGGTTGAACTGATTTTGACCTAGATTATTTTCTTATAAATAGGAAGGTTAAATGAATAAAAGAGGGGGAGCAGCCAAAAAGAATTAACACACAGAGAGAGGAGCTGGCAACTGATAATTAAGAAGAGACACGGTAATCAAAAGAAACAATAAATAGAAAAAACAACAAAGACAACTCGAATAAAAGCAAAATTAAGGAATTAGTAGCTTGATCTTTTGTTCATCAAGAGACCAAGAATTACTTTGATCCAGACTTATCAATCAAATAATAAGCTTGGCTTAACAAACTTGATTTGACCATGTCAACAACGCAGGTTTGATAATTTAATTTACTTAGACTTACAGTATTGCTTCCATTCTTTAAAATTAAGCAGTGATTGTTTAAATTTGTTATTTTAGTTGATTAGAAACTTCATCCAACAAAAAAAATACTGATTTTAATTCGGTACAAAACTTTAACATGATTCAATTCAAATTATTTTGGCCCAAAACCTTAGTTTATTAGGTTTAACCCTAGCTTGGATGTCTTAATCTAGTTTCCATATTTTAAAACCTTAATATCAAACCCCAATCTATAAAAATCCTAAACCTTGATTTCATAATCCCAAATTTGTAAAAATCATTATCCAAAACGCTAAAACCTTAATATCCAAAAACTCAACTTCTAAACCCTAATTCCCTAAACCCTAAATCCAAAACTTTCATTCTTTAAGTTTAAACCCTAGTTTATATATCTAGCATCTAATTGCAATTTTAACTCAACTTTATATATTTTAATCTTAGTGTGTATCTTTATATGTTGATCTTAATTATTTTATTTTATGATGGATGAATGATTTATTTAGATTATTTGTTGATGATTAATCATGTGATTTAAATTAATTATTTATTATGAATGAATGAGTTATATTGAATTAACTATTTTAATATTCAAGAATGCAAGAGGTATGTTTCTACTTTGTGAGTACCTCATTAATTAAATTCAATGTAATTTATGTTGAGTCTTGGATTAATGTAAAGGGCATGTTTCCACCAAAAGGTGTGTATCCTATTTTATTTAATTTTGAATATTCGACATTATAAGGACATGTTTTCATATTGTATGGGTGTCCATTTTATTTGTTTGTTTGAACTTTTTTTATTTTAATAAAATGAATATTTATTTTAATTGCATGTAATATGGATGATATTTAAATAAGTTAAGAATTTAAGAATATTTAGACCTAAAAAGGAGGCCAGTTCTAATAAACCGGGCATCATGAGAGCGCTGGGTCATTCTCATCTTCCCAATAGGGGGTTGAGGATTCTTTAGCAATCGAGTTATCTACCTCTTTCTATTTTTCCCGGCCCGTCTGGCTGGCACCTCAATTTTCTCTAAGTTTAGGCCTGTGTTCTCTAAGACCCTGAGCCTATTGGTGCCGAAGTCACAAGAGCCATTCCACATGGGAGTAGGAGCAAAAATTTCTGCTCACACGTTGCTGGGGAATTGATGTTAACTTGTTTTATTTCTTTTGATAACCACGTCATTTATGGCTGTCACTTTGCATCAATTTGGATACAAAAGAGAAATTTCAAATGAGGTAAATATGTATTCTTTTGAATCCAAAATTTATAAATTAACTACCTAGGTGCAAAATATGGTTATAGGTAATATACAAGAAGCTAGAGTCTATGAAATTTGCATATATATGGGATATCCCACACTTAAAAAAGATGATCGACTACAATGGGATTATGATCTATACTTTAACACATACAATTCTGAGTGGGAAGATCATTCAAACTTCAACTATGAATTGGAGCTGATAAATTTTCAATAATTTCAGCCATGGCTACTTCAGCAACAACAGTTGCCACCACAAACACAAAGTATGTCTCTTGACAAAATATTCAAAGCATTCATAACTAACACTAAACAATTTCAACAGGAGACAAGAGCAAGTATTCAAAAGTTCAAGAGCCAAATTAGCCAATTAGCATCATCTATATGCAAGTTGGAGTCTCAAGAAGAATTTTCTCTCAAATGGTGGTCAATCTAGAGCAAAATTTAAGTGAGATTACTTTGAAGAATGACGAAGAGTTGCTGGAAATTTCACACAAGAGGACAAGCCTTCGATATGAAATTGTTGTTCAAAAGGAAATGCAATCTATCAAGTTCAAATCTGATCAACCTATACAATTGGTAAATCCATCCTCTTTCCTACAAAGATTTGCTAAGTCAGAAAAAAAAAAAAAAAGGAGGGAACAAAAATTTTAAAGATTTTAAGCAAAGTCGAGACACCAAAATGGGAAGTGGCAGACTCTAGTGTTGCAATCAAGAAGGATCTTATACTCCCAATACCGAAGAGATTAATTTGGGATGTTCATTAGAGCACAAAGGCAATGTCTAGCTAAAAACTTTAAACAAAGGAGATTTTGAGAGGCAACCCAAATCTCAAATTTTCCTTCCATTTTTCTATTTCATGTGTTACTTTTATTCATTTCAATTTTAATTTTTTTCTTTTTTATTTTACTTTTCATCTTCTTAATTTTTATTTTAATTTGAATTTTTTTTCAAATTTTCTTCTTTCAAAAAAAAGTATAATATAAATAATAATTTTACTATTCATCTTCTTCTTCCTTAGGAATCACTGTTGATATTTTTTTTAAGTTTGAAAGTGTGCAAAAAATAGAGGTGGTAACTTAGTATGTGGAGTTATTAGATTTGTTTTAGCTAACAAATTACTTAAAAAGGTTAAGGCTAACAATGGAGGTAAGTGGACTAAGGGTAAAAAGGAAATTTGGCCAATTTACTTAAATATCCTTACTATTATAAAAGCCATAAGTATCTACTTTTCTCTTCTTCTTTCTTTTTCCAGCAACCACCCAACCCACACTTCCTCTAAACTTGCTTTTCTCTCTCCCAAAATCTAACCCAAATACTTCAACCTCTTTAACCATGTCGCATCATCATGAAAAGAAAGCCCACCACTTATCATTCAGCTCCATCGACAGGCCAATCAATAAAGAAGTAGAGGCACTATGCTAGTACACTGACAGTGATGCCAAGTTTGAACAAATCAGGTTCTTCTTCCTCCAAAAAACAAGAAGACCATCCCCCTCACCTCATGGATGAAAGCTTGAGTAATGATTCAATCCAACAAGCAATGGGTGAAGGTTCTTCAAAGAAAATACCACAAAACCTACCATTTAGCACTCAAAATTTTGGGAAATCCCAAGTTGCAACAGGTGTGATCAAGTTCACATCTACTGAAAGGAAAAGGGGTCATTCTCACATTAGGAAAGCAAATTTTTTGCCTAGCAACTAAAAGCATATCAGATTAGGCGTTTAGAGTTCAACACACCAAGAGGAACAAAATTGGTATGTTAATATTTGTGAGTTGCAAATCATTCCAAGTAAGTATATTAATTTTCCTACTCTTGGGTCTTTGTTTATTATCAATGAAATGATTGAATTGATAAATGAATACGTTGGGAATCTTACTTTGTGATTGATTGCTCTATGTATGTGGAATTAGTTAAGGAGTTTTATTCACCTTTTCAATTTATGAAATATACAAATTCTAATTTGAAAACTCCTGATTTAAATTTCAATTGATGGGAAGAGATTCAACCTCTCCATTATTGATTTTAACACAACCATGGATTTTTTTACTGAGACTGACTATGGTGTTTGTGAAGAACTTAAAGCTGCTAAGATATACATTACCTTTGTAAAAAGACACCTAATCAGCTCAACCCAAGCAAGTCTAAAGACATGCATTTTAAAGAGCCAAGTTTTAAGAATATTCATGGGGTTTTAGGTAGGAAAGATGCATCTGACATTGTATTTAAAGTTGAATTATTTTTGTTATGATGCATGAGTCAGAGAAAGAAAGTTAACTTAGGATTTGGTTAGTAGCATAATTTAATAATGTTATTTCTTTTAAAATGCCATTAATCCTAGGTTGTGTTATTATTTGGTTGTTCATGACTAATTTAATTGATTTAAAAATGATGATTTGTATTTATCTTGCACACCTAAACATTTAAATTTAAAAATCTTGGATGAGATGAATTGTTATACAAGGAGAATGGTATTTTTGTCTTAACTTTAGCAGGTCCAGTTGTACCAAGAGATTAAAAAATGTTTTAGAAAAGCTAAAAGAAGTGTCATACTTGCTCTTACGCACTCTACAGATGCTAGTCCTTCTTCTACAATACAGATGCAATTACAATGGCTATAAGAAAGGAAAAATTAGCTAAAAATTAATGGCACTCAAATAACAACTCAGTTGACAATGATAGAACAATTAATGATGAGTATGGCACAAGAAGTAGGAGCTTTTCTTCCCCACTAGTAGCATTGATATGCTTTCAAATACACCATTCCTCCGAAGAAATCTAAGGGAGTCCTATGTTCTAATATTTCTTTTATATTTACTCTTCCATTAAGGACAATGCAAAATTTAAGTGTTGGGAATGGATACTTAATGCTTGGTTTTAAAATTTTAAAATTTTTATATTCTTTAATACTTTTTGGTTAAAAATTTTTAAAATTTCTTAAGGTTTTGCTACTGCTCTTCATGTTATTTTGTAATTTTAAATTGAAAGTCCCATTTTGTCTTTGAAATAATTCAAACTATGATTTTTTTTGAAAAATAAATTGTTATGACAACTCTTAGCTAGCTTTTCTAGATTGATTTTCACTTTTTTACCTGTTATGAATGATTATTTTTTATAGGTATTATTTATATAAAATATTTTGAGTTTTGCTCTAACTAACCTAATTAATCAATATTAAATAGTTGTCAATGCATAGTTAGACATCACTTGATTTACTTTGATTTGTGCTTAGATTTTAAAAGACTTATGTTGAGAACTAAATAAATAAAATAAGAGCATAAAAAGTTTAAAAATGAATAATTTACTTCGGTGGTCAAAAGATTATGAGTATAGCTAGTAGTCACTTAAAACTATGATCAATTAAGTAACTGGATGTCGGTATCACAAATGTTTGCCCTCACATTAAAAGGTTTTTGACATTTCATGCAAGCCTTAAAAATGATCAAAGTATACTAAACTGAAATTTCTTGGTTCTTGGCATAAGTCTAACATATGAAATATATATATCTTGGTGGATTGAGTGTTGTTTTGCTATGTATTGATTAACTTTCAAGTGGAAACTAAAATACATACTAACTTTTTTTGCAAGACTATTTTTTTCATTTTATGTTTGTAATATTCATCAAACTAATCATTCATTCTTGTGAAATTATGAAAATCTTATTACTATGAGATGTTAGTTTTTGGTTGCCTTTCAATTTGAATTTTGAAATATTGTAGGTTGGGTTATGATTGAATGGATGTGGGTATGATAGTTTGATATTGTGAAGTGCTTGAGAGCAAGCACAGTTCAAGTGTGGGAAAATTTGATAGTGAGTAGAACTTGCTAATATTTGTAATGATAGTTCAGACTAATACTATGAGATTTTACTAATTTTGATACATTTCTGCATAGGTTATAATTTGATAAGGAAAAGAAGCTAATTGGAGAAAAAGTGGTGAAAAGTTGATAGAAAAAGCCTTGGGCGTAACCCTTGGGCAAGGCAAGTACCCGAGATAGGTCTGATTTTAGAAGTTGCTAGTGAAAAGTGTAAAAAAAAGAGCTAATGGGAGCCTAGAGCGTAAGCCTTGGGCAAGGGAGTGTACAGACCTGATACAAAAATTGGATAAAATTTACAGCTAGATTTACTACCTTTTTAGAACATATATATCACGATTTTTAGGGTGATTTCAGGAGACTTGTTTTAGATTTTTATTCCCATTTAGATAAATATTAAATTAGAATATTAATTATTTTATTTTTATTATTTTTCCTAAATTAGATTTTAAATAGAAATTTTATTTTTAGAAAATAGTATAAATAAAATATATGTATCAACCCTAGATGACTTTGGTTAAGGACTTAGTCTGGACTTCTGTCCATTATTCTTTTAAATTTTCTTTTTTCAAGTATGTACACTAAACTCTAATCAGTTGAAGGGTGATCAAGATTTTCAACTCGCTAAGATTTATGAGATCTAATCAAACTCAGTATTTATTTTCTTTAATTTCAGTATTTGTAAATCTTTTGTTGTTCAATTTCATTATTATTTTACTAATTAAACAATAAGGCACATTTTTTGATCAGTTGAATAATATATAGTCATTTAAAGCTTAGAATCTGTAATTTTTCTTAAGATTTTGATACTTGTGGTAATCAGGCGTAGTACTAAGAAGATACACAATCTAATTTAAATATATTCCACGGTAAAATTTGCTTATTAGAACTAGGTCATTCTAAATCTTAAAGTTGTTAGTGGGTTAAATCTTAGAGGGCATCCCTATAAGGTTATTCAATAATAATGGTTAGTTATAGAGTGTCTCTTAACTAATTTATCATCTAAGGAATGATTAGCTAATGATAGCATCTCGATTAGCTAGAACTAATTTACTGAAAAATTAAAAAAATTATTTTATTAGATCAAATAATTGAAACCAAGATTATTCCCTTTGACTGAAATTATCAACATTATTATTTTTTCAAATTTAACTTATTGCTATCTATTTATTTAGATTTAATTTCAGTTCTAAATTTATTTTAATCTTCAATCATAAAACTTTCAATTTAATTTTATTAATAATACACTTTAGATTTTCAAGAGAAATTAATTTAAGTAATCAATTTTTCAAGAATTCGACCATATTCACGGCTTTTATAACTTTATTTTGTCTAAGAATAGATTTTATGTTTGGCGAATTCAACATCCATCACCTTACGCCTAAGGCATAAAGATGTATCATCTTAGTTGCACCGAGTGTTTTTAACCACACTGGGCCAACATATTGTTTTAGCAGTGGATGTTGTGCTTTGATATGTACACAACATGTTTTACTTTATATATAATAATTTTTGAGATGGCCTATTCATATGTATTTATTTAATTTCTTGCTTTAAATAAAGAGGTTGCCAGTGTGTCAGATGAAGTGGGTCCAACTGAGCCATGTAGGCTAGAGTTTATAGGCAATTTTCATTCCATCATGGCAGGTGTTTGGTTGTTAGGTTTTTAACAAAACAAATATCAAAATGGATTAAAAAAAAATTAGGTGTCTAAGTGAGATATTTGTTATAGTTTAGGGGTAAACCTTAGGCCTATATAATATTAGTTATAGATATCCACAGTATTCCTTTTGTATATCATTTTTTATAAATATATGCCATTAAATATTTTTTTTTGAAAGATTACATATAATTTAAGTATATCAAAAAATACTTAACATATACCATTTATAGGAGTTTACATTTTTAATTTTTTTAAGATTGCACTATATATATATATATAATATTAGTTGTGTATACCTAAAATATACCTTTAATGTACCATTTTTAATTTGTAATAAACATATACTATTAACTATTGCTATTTGGGTTGTTATAATTGGCATATTTTTAGTTTTGTTTATGAAAATATTTTTATTTGGGTTTTATAATTTGGTTGCTTTTTGATTGATTTTAAAATATATTTAGTTTATTGTACGTTTTTAATGTTCTATTTGGGTTTGATACACTTTAGGTTTTTGGAATATGTACTCAATATATACTAGATTTTTGAAACATACACCAGAGACATCCCATTTATTAGTATGTTCAAAATAGTATGATTAAGTTTTTGCAGAAAAGAGAATATCAGTTTTTTGATTTCCAGGAGTATCTCTATTTTTTTATATCTAAAATTTGAAAATCAACTATAAAATATACAAAACACTCAACATATACTAGATTTCTAATTTTTGAAATTACTCGTGTTTTTCAATTATGAAATTTGAAAATCAACTGTGAAAAATATGAAATATATATCCAATATATGCTCAATATATACCAGATTATGAATTTTAGAATTACGTTTGTTTTTCAAATTTGATATTCGAAATTCAATGGTAAATATACAAAACATACACCAGAATTTTTGGTTTTGAGATTACATCTATTTTTCAAACCTAAAATTCAAAATCACTGTAAATATACTAAATTTACACCTAATATATACACAATATATACCAAATTTCTCAATTTTAGGATTACATATGCTTTTATTTGAAAATTGAAAGTCAACTGGAATATTAACCAAGCATACATTCAACAAATACTAGAATTTTGGTTTTCTTTTTTTTTTTTGGATTATGTATGTTTTCAAATCTAAAATTTGAAAATCAATATAACAAAAAGTTTCTAGATTTTCAGATTATCTCTGTGTTTCAAATCTGAAATTCAAAAAATAATTATAAAACATACTAAATTTTGTTAGAATTAATTTTAAATTGTTAAAATTAATCCTCTAATTAATCATAAGTGTGGGCTAAATATATTTAAATATTAAATATGTATTGCAGTCAAATTAAAATAGTCAAATTAAAGTTATGATCAAATTAGGATTGTTGACTATTGAGGTGTCCTACTTGTAATAGGATTATAAGTGTAGAGACCGATAAGAGTTTCTATTTTGTTGAAGGACCAAAATAGAAACTATCATCATCAGTTATAAATAAGGGGTCGTGGTCTCCAGGGGAACAGAACAATTTTGAGAGAACATTACGTTCCTTCAGTAGTGCTTCCGCTAAACTTAAAGTGTGTATCCCCTGGAAGGCGACAAACTCCAAAATCGTCTTCAGCTTCAACATACGATGATGTCAGGTACGCAATTTACCCCTTTGCAATTTAATTTGAATAATCTATTGATCTATGCATATTTTATGTTTTAGGAGAATCAGGTTTTCTTTCCCTTTCAATTGGTATCAGAGCCCTATGCTAGGTTGCTAGATTTTCGATTAAATTGCAGTATTTATTATTGTTTTAATTCTAGAAAATTAATTCGGTGATTGTAATTTTCTAGAATTAATTTGGAATTAATTTTAGTAATCTGAAATCAATTTTGGTTTGATTTGATTTTTTGGTTAATTAATCAGTTTAATTAATTTTTTAAAAAAAAATTTGGCCTTTCAAACTAAATTTATCATGCTATTTCGGGCAAATTACGAATAATCGTAATTTACGATTATTTGGCCTTTTATGCTGTGAATTAAGAATTAGCCTTTCAATAATTAAGAGAGGCTGCTTAGTCTAGGCAGATTGTCAATTGTCAAAGCTAGCCAACTTTGACTAATCTTAATTCGACTCTCTCTGCAAACAAACAAAAAGGAAACAATAAACTATTCATTGTTAATTTGTTTATTATAATTAGCCTTAAAAGAAAAAAATAAAATATATTCTATTTTGGCCTAAAAAAAAATTCTGGTTTTATTATTTTTATTCAGAATTTAATTTAATTTTTATTATTAATTTTAGCCCAATTTTATAATTTAGCCACTAAATTAAGTTTATTGGGGACTAAATTATTTTTCCGGGGGCAAACTTATTCAGTGTTTAAAAATTAAATTTTTTAAAAATTGCAACTTTTGTTTTTTTTTAATTGTAATTTTAAAAAAAATTATTATTAAATTGAGTTCGAATTTTGGAATTTTATTCCTGATTGTGTCTAATATTTCTGGATAAATTGGTTGAAGCAATATGTCGCCAAAGTAACCTCCATTGTGTAGATTACTTTATTTGGGGTATTAGACAGGTGTGTTAAAATTCATTGCGGGTAGTATATCGGCCCAAAGGAATGTTGCTATCTGGCTGAATTGAGAATACATTGCGGTAATAAATATGTAATAATTATTATGTATTCATCCATGTGGATAATAAATCGGCCCAAAGGAAGGTTTATTATTTGACAGGACTGAATTGTCAATATTTGATTACTGCGTTGAGATACCAATTACAGTTAATATTCTATGTCCAAAGATGAGAATATTAATGTTGTGCCCGGTATCTTGTTTCCAATATTTGAACTCTACTTCTGTGATTTGTTTCAATTTTTGTGGATTGTGAGCTTATGTCATTTATTTATTATTTATTTTCTCTTAATTCAGCTAGCATGCCGTGTAATCCCAACTTTGTCCCTATGAATAAAAATACTGATAATAAGGCTGCTGATAAGGAAAAATATTTGGTTTTAGTATGTTCTGAAGTTAATTTAACTTCGGTACCTAGAAACACTTGGTGGATAGATTCTGGTGCTACTAGTCACATAAGTGTTTCAATGCAGGGTTGCCTAAATTACCAAAAGCCAACTGACAGTGAAAGATACGTTTATATGGGAACTGGCGAACCGGTAGAAGTAGAGGCGATAGGACATTTTAGATTGCGTTTAAGAACTGGAAATTTTTTGGATCTAGTAGATACTTTTGTTATTCCGTCTTTTAGGCGGAATTTAATTTATGTTTCCCATTTGGACAAATCTGGTTTTACTTGTTCATTTGGAAACAATAAAGTTACTTTATCTATGGATTCAAAAATTTTAGGTACTGGTTTCTTGTATGCACTTCATAATCTATATATGTTAGATATCGATGCCTCTTATAATGAGACCATGCAAGTTAAAACTATAGGTACCAAAAGGAAGCTGAATATGGATAACTCAGTTGCTCTATGGCACAGACGTTTGGGTCACATATCCAAATCTAGAATAGAGCGTCTTATGTCAGATGGTATCATAAATACACTTGATTTCACAGATTTGGACTCTTGTGTTGAGTGTATTAAAGGTAAACAGACTAAACAAAAGAGATTAGGTGCCAATAGGTCATCAAACGTCTTAGAGTTGATACATACGGACATCTGTGGCCCATTCCCTACAGCAACTAGGAATGGTCAAAGATACTTTATATCATTCATAGATGATTACTCACGTTATGGGTACCTATATCTCATTCATGAGAAATCTGAGTCTCTGGACGTTTTCAAATCTTATAAGGCCGAAGTTGAAAATCAACTCGGAAAGAAGATTAAATCTATTAGATCTGACCGTGGAGGTGAGTACTATGACAGATATGACGGTTCAGGTGAACAACGTCTAGGGCCATTTGCTATTTTCCTGCAGGACTGTGGTATAGTCCCTCAATACACCATGCCTGGTACACCCAGCATGAATGGTGTATCTGAGAGACGTAACAGGACTCTTATGGATATGGTTAGAAGTATGATTAGTCATTCTTCTTTACCTGAGTCTCTGTGGGGAGAAGCATTAAAAACAGCAGTCTATCTTCTTAACAGAGTACCAACTAAAGCAGCTGTAAAGACACCTTATGAGCTTTGGACTGGACGCAAGCCCAGTCTATAGCACCTTCATGTTTGGGGATGTCCTGCTGAGGCTAAGCCTTATAGGCCTAATGAGACAAAATTGGACTCCAAAACTGTTAGTAGCTACTTTGTTGGTTATTCTGAGCGATCTCGGGGTTTTAAGTTTTATAATCCTACTTCCAGATCTATTTTTGAGACGGGAATTGCAACATTCTTTGAGGATGTTAAGTTTGAGGGGGAGAAATAAGGTTAGAAACATTGTCTTTGAGGAGGGATCGAGTCAGGAACACTCAGTGTCGATTCCTATCTTTGCTCCTGGGACTGTTCAGGTTCCTAGAAATGTTAATATCCCAGAAGCAATTCCGGATCCAATACAAGACAATGTTGATCAACTTCTCCATCAGGATGAAGAAGTTGTTCTTCCTCAAGAACAAGCTCAACAACCTCAAGAATTTGAGCCAGAACCTATGCCTTTAAGGAGGTCCACTAGAGAGAGAAGAAATGTTATTCCAGATGATTATGTAGTATATCTTCAGGAACATGAGGACACTGTAGACATGGTGGAAGATGATCCTATCACCTTTCATCATGCCATGCAGGATTCCAACTCTCATAAGTGGATTGAGGCAATGAGTGAAGAATATAAATCTATGCAAGATAATCAAGTTTGGGATCTTACCCCATTACCTGAAGGAAAGAAACCCATTGGTTGCAAATGGATATTTAAAACCAAGAGGGATTCTAAAGGTAATGTGGAAAGATATAAGGCACGTCTTGTAGCTAAAGGCTTCACTCAGAAAGAAGGGATTGACTATAAAGAGACCTTCTCTCCAGTATCATCGAAGGACTCTTTTAGGATAATCATGGCTCTAGTTGCACATTTTGATCTTGAGTTACATCAAATGGATGTGAAGACTGCGTTTCTCAATGGAGACATTGATGAAACCATCTATATGGTGCAGCCAGAAAACTTTGTGTCTGGAGACCCAAAGCGAATGGTATGCAGATTAAAGAAATCTATTTATGGACTCAAGCAAGCTTCTCGTCCGTGGTACTTCAAGTTCCATGAAGTAGTTGTCTCTTTTGGTTTTGAGACAAATGCTGTGGAAGATTGTGTGTATCACAAGTTCAGTGGGAGTAGGTTTATCTTTTTGGTCTTATATGTGGATGACATATTGCTTGCTACTAACTGTAGGGACTTGCTGCACGAGACCAAAGTCTTTCTCTCAAAACACTTTGAGATGAAAGATTTAGGTGAAGCTTCTTTTGTATTAGGGATTCAAATACATTGAGACCATACTCGAGGTATTCTTGGATTATCACAAAAGGGCTATATTGAGAAAGTGCTCAAGAGATTTAGTATGCACAACAGTAGATCAATTGATACCCCAGTTGCTAAAGGAGATAAATTCAGTCTTGATCAGTGTCCAAAGGGTGAACTTGAGATTCAGGAGATGCAGAAGATTCCTTATGCGTCAGCAGTTGGGAGTCTGATGTATGCTCAAGTTTGCACTCGTCCAGATATTTCATTCATAGTTGGCATGTTAGGACGATATCTCAGCAATCCAGGAATGGATCATTGGAAAGCAGCCAAAAGAGTCTTGAGGTATCTTCAGAGAACTAAGGGACATATGCTCACATACAGGCGATCAGATCAGCTTGAGATCATTGGGTATACTGATTCTGATTTCGGGGGATGCCAAGACAGTCGAAAATCCACTTCATGCTACATATATCTCTTGGCTGGCGGTGTTATTTCTTGGAAGAGTGTGAAACAAACTCTAGTAGCTACCTCCACCATGGAAGCAGAATTTGTAGCAAGTTATGAGGCATCCAATCAGGCAATCTGGCTGAGGAATTTTGTCACAGGGCTGCGCATTGTGAATGGCATTGAAAGGCCATTAAAGTTATACTGTGATAATAACTCAGCGGTTTTATTCTCCAACAACAACAGAAGCTCTTCTCGATCGAGACACATTGGGATAAAGTTTCTGGCTGTGAGGGAGAGAGTACAGAGTGGACAGATATCCATAGAGCATATTGGAACGAACTCCATGATTGCGGATCCGCTCACTAAGGCTGTGATACCGAAAGTTTTTCATGAGCACACTGCTCATATGGGTGTCACATTATTTGAGACTATTTAGTTTCAGTGGGAGTTTGTTCATTATGGTTACATTATATTTGTGTATACTCTGTTTTGTAATGGATATATTATGTTATTAATACTCAGTTTCTACAGAAAATAAAGTATTTATTTTGTTACACTCTGTATTATTATTGATTGATCTCACTAAAGTATGACTAGTTGGAAACAGGCATGATTAGATCATATTACATGTAGTTTCCATGCTACACTCCTATTATTGATCTATGTCATTTGAGAGTATTGGTAATGTGATTGATGGTGGTTTGAGTCACGATTAATGTGGCGACTGGCCCTTCAGTCCTTTATCGATATAATCAATGGACGAGATTGTTTGAGGCACCTTCAGTATGGCTGCTTTTATGAGCTCATTAAGGTATATACATTTATATTTAATATATGTTAGCCCAAGTAGGAGATTGTTAGAATTAATTTTAAATTGTTAAAATTAATCCTCTAATTAATCATAAGTATGGGCTAAATATATTTAAATATTAAATATGTATTGCAGTCAAATTAAAATAGTCAAATTAAAGTTATGATCAAATTAGGATTGTTGACTATTGAGGTGTCCTACTTGTAATAGGATTATAAGTGTAGAGACCGATAAGAGTTTCTATTTTGTTGAAAGACCAAAATAGAAACTATCATCATCAGTTATAAATAAGGGGTCGTGGTCTCCAGGGGAACAGAATAATTTTGAGAGAACATTACGTTCCTTCAGTAGTGCTTCCGCTAAACTTAAAGTGTGTATCCCCTGGAAGGCAACAAACTCCAAAATCGTCTTCAGCTTCAACATACGATGATGTCAGGTACGCAATTTACCCCTTTGCAATTTAATTTAAATAATCTAGTGATCTATGCATATTTTATGTTTTAGGGGAATCAGGTTTTCTTCCCCTTTCAAATTTATGCTCAACATGTAAACCTTATCTATTATTTTATTTTGGGTTTTCAATTTTTTTTTATTTTTGTGCAATGTGGCTTTTATGTGATATAGATATGGCTAGAAGAGGGCGAGAAATAAATATGGGTGAGTGTATAGTTTATATTAAACAAGCTATAAACTTCAATCGCCCAATGCTGCTTCTCTCTAGAAATAGCTCTCACCTCTCCTCTTCTTCATTCTTTCGACCACAGTTTTAGGGTTGCCACCAACTTTCTAGTCGGTGGTAGCTCCATGTTTACCATCTTTGTTTGTTTTTCTTCTTAGTTTTTATGTTTTTATGGTTGGTTTTCTTCTAGATATAACCTTTATAATTCTTTTTTTTTTGTCCTTCTCTATGGTAGAAGATTTTTCTTCTTTAGATCTAGTTATTTGGAGTGGGAACCAAAAGGAAGCTTCATAGATTTTCTTTGTGTTGGCCTGCCTTTCTTGGAAAAGGTTGATTTTTAACCATGTACAAGGAATTTGTTACAAATTTTGGCACTGCAAAGCTTATTCAATGGCTTTAGAAGTAAACTAATCTCTTTCCAGCAATCTATGTGTACCATGGAGCCAAAACTTCTCCCACTTGAAACTTCTTTGGCTAGTATCCGGAGAAGGTGTTATGTTGGGATCTTTTGTTGCCTCAACTTCTCACCTCATCTTTGATGAATTATTGAAGCTCCCTTATCATTTGCCTCCGGAATGGATGCTCCAATTTTCCTTCACTCCTTTGTTCACACATTTGAGGATGTTTGGAGTACCGTTTCTACAATGTTGCATGATTCAATCTTGTTTGAGTCTTAACTTTTTCTTAAGTTCTTACAGGATTACCTCGCAAAAGTCTATCTTGCTTGTACTACAAGCCTTAATGTTCTTTTTTTTATAGCTATTGGTTTGTGGTTATCACTTCTTAGGGCAATTTTGTGTCTTTCATGACCGAGATTGTACTTATTTTGTACTCTTCTGTAGCTTCTTGGTACCTCAAAACCTTTAAAGTATGTTTGAATTTCTCTCACTCTTTAATGAACTTTTTATTGACAAAAAAATGCTATAAATTTAAATCTTATTGTTTTTTAATTTAAAAAAGGAATATAAGAAATAATAAAATGCAATAGCAAAAGGCAACAAATGTTAAGCTTCAAGAATATTCTTTTCTTTTGAGAGAAGAAGAACAAAATTAGTTAAAACTCTTCAACCTTCTTCATTTTCCAATTAAGTTCTCATATAGTAAAAATCTAATTATTCTTTGACACCAACATCAAGATAAGCTTGAAAAAAGGAAATTATCGGTGCAATACAATGCTTAAGTAGTATTGTAATAAATATATTGCATTTGGAGTTTTGAGGTTAAGCATTATTGCGATCAGTTTATTGTATTTGGAGTTTTGACGCTTGTTTCAAAGAACTTTTGTGTCACTTATAAACATCTATTTCTCTATCATTATCTCAAAATCAAGATGCAAATTGCTACTTTATGGAAGCTCAATCAGTGGTCAATATTAATTCAAAATCAAGATGCAAATTGCTACTCAATGGAAGCTCAATTATTAATTGATTTTAACTCAAAATCTAGATGAAAATTCCATAGAAAGACCATCACACAAATATAGAAATCCTATAAATTCTAAGTTGGCTAGTCAAAATCAGCAATAGTTGTGCAAATGATAGAAATCTTATACATATTCGAATTGACAAAAACAGAAAAACTCAAATTTACCTGAGATAAACAATGATGATGATAGAAATCTCGTAATTCTCAATTGATAAAAATAAATAAACCTAAATTCACCAAAGAAAAATCTTCACATGAAAAAAAATTAATTTAAATAAACCTAAATTCTCAATCTTCACAGTTTGTTAAGGCTTTATTTTTTTATTTTGGGTTTGTAAAGTTTTTTTTTTTAATGATTTATAACTATTTCTCTTTTAGATATATGCAATTATAATTTTACGATTTGTATATGTTATAGATATATTATAAATTTTTTTAAAAAAATTATAAAAATTGAGTTTATTTCAAATATCATTTTGTAAAAATAACACTTTTAATAGAAAATAATGTAATTTTATAAAAAAATATAAAAAAAATATTAAGAACATCATTTTATAATATAATTTTATATGTTTCAGATATGTTATGCATATGTTATAAATATATCATATATATATTTTGCATATTTTATGTTTTAGTCTTTATATATTGTACAATCACTATACATTGATTAATTATAGTATATATATTATAAATATGTGTCTTCTAGTATTTATATATTGATTAATTATAGTATATATATTATAGATATATTACGGATATATTATGTATATGTTGCAAATATGTTACTGTTCGTTTTATATGTATTATGTATATGATGTATATTATATATATATATATATATTGTGTGTATAATAAGAATATAATAATAAAAAGTTATTTATAAATAAAAAAATTAAAAATTACAAAAATTAAAAAAAAAAAAAGGCTAAGGTGAAAAAATAGAAAAGAAAAAAAAAAGTTGCATGTTGTATTGGGAAAAAAACAACCCTCCATATATTTGAAAACTTAAAATGTAAACATAGAATTCCATATAAATTTTCCTTGAAAAAATATACCCTCCAACATATTTTTTAAAATTTTTATTTTTTTTACATATTTTAGTAATTTTATTATAAACTCATAATAAACTCATTATAAAGTATGTAAAATTTATTAACTCATAATAAACCTAAGGAGAATGTGCATATAACCCCCTAATATTTTTATAAAAATATAAATTAACTCTTAAAATTTTTTTAGCCCATTTAGACATAGATTTTATTAAAATTGACTATTTATACCCCTCCTTAAATGACAATTGTTAATGTTGTTATCTTTGAGCTGTCCTGGCTTATCTGTATTAAAAAAATAATTTTCTATTCAAAAAAATTAGTCATGGATATATTTCTTAGGAAATCTGAATATTGCCATCCATCTAACCCAGGTCACCGAAATATCTTTGTATTGCCAAAATATTCTAATTCCACCCAAATAAATTCCAAATCCGTTTTGGTGGCTCTCCTTGTCAACTCAGCATAGAACACTCTTTAACGACTATCTTCTTCACTTGACTCATAACTAAAAATCTAAAGAAAAGAATTGTGGTTCTTGCTAAAGTGATCAATTCGAACTCCATAAAATGACGGTATAATACATTGGTTATTGATTCCTCAATCAATAGAAAATGACTTTAATCGGCATCCAAACAATCTTCTTTGTTTTTTTGTGATTTTAAAAATGAATTTTTCCACTTTTTTTCACTTCACCTGTAGATATTAGTTTGGGATGAATTACCCAAATGGATAAATCATGTTTTATACCTCGCAAAATTATGTTTGGCCTTTCCTAACTTCTATATTAGTTTATTTATAATTCTACAAAACTGTTTTCTGCTAATTAAATAAAAAAAATTTAAAAGAACTGAATTTATATTAAAATGCTAATTTTTTTTTTTATAAAAATATCTCTTGCAACTGCAAGAGGGTAAAAGAAAGTTTCAGCTTTTTTTAAGAAAAAAAAAATTCTTTTTACATCCAAAGATATATAGCTATCATCGTTGTATAACAAGATTTTTTCATATTTGCTTCATTTCCTCTACAATATATACAGAAAAGGTCAAAGGAGTTAAATCTACAAGAAATGACCGTCAAAGAGGATATAAAAATGGTAATGGTAAATATGATATGCAAGAAAAAGTGAAAGAGCCACTCATGAGAGACTTTAGCAGACGAGAAAAATGGATCCAAAGAACAGAATAATAGTAAAGAGAATGTTTGGATGATTTATCTGAGCACATTCAATGTTGGGTGTGGGTTTTTTGAATTTGGGCTGAGGAAGTAAATTTTTTTTTCTTTTATTTTTAGTTTATAATGTATAATTAATTAACAGTAAAAGATATTTTAATAATATTTTTTAAATATAATAATACATATGTGGGCCCAATAATGCTGTTTAATAAAAAAAATCAACCATGCAAGCATTTAATAAACGCTTTAAAATCATGATTAATTGAGGAGCTTAAATAATTCATTTAAATAAAATCTATGTTTAATTGAACTTAAAATAAATTTAAGGGGTAATGTGTACTTTTATAAAAATTTGAAGGATTTATTTGTATCTTTTTCTAATAAACTTATAATAAATTCATTGTAAATTTATAAAAATTTAATACTTTGATAAATAATTTAAAAATTTTAATATTTTAATAAATAATTTATAAATACGATAAATTTAAAATTTATTCAGTTTTTTATATATTTTTTTTGTCAAAAGCTAAATTTCCTTTGAGATAATAATGGTAAAGGTGGATAATGAGCTTGACCAACTCGAGAAAGATGATAAAAGGAAATTAGATAACTGATAGGAAAAGGATTTTTGTAAAGCAGGGTCATTATCGAGTCTAGAAAAAGAATCAGGGTCATTATCGAGTCTAGAAAAAGAGTGAGTGAAAAACAAAAGAAAAATTATACCCTTAATCATATTTTTAAAATTTTTATCTTTTTATTAAAAATATTTTAGTTATGTTATTATAAATCTATAATAAATTTATTATGAAATTTTATATAGTTTAATATTTTGATATTTTAATAAATAATTTATAAATTTTGGTATTATAATAAATAATTTATAAATAGGATAAATTTAGAATTTTTTTAATTTTTTTATATTTTATCAAAAGCCCAAAAATAAAATAAAGAAGAAAGAGTAAAACAGGGAAAAAAATAACATAAAAACGAAAAGAAAAGAATTAAACCACAGTATAAATATAAATCCAATGTTGTAAAAATATTTAAAAGAAAACAAATGTAAAAATGCATATTTGGTATAATTTTCCCAAAACAAAAAATAATAATAATTTTGCCAATGACATATTTAATAGACACGATACACTTGGAGATATTTCAATTCAATTTATGTGTCGTGACTTTTATGTGTCATCGGTCACGACTGGAACTTGGCATCATTAACAGCCACTACTAGCTGCCGTTGGCAATTTATAACCCAATCCAATCCAATCCAATCCCATCCCATCCAAATAACCTCAACCTTCTCAGCTCTGCCCTGCGCCTATCAGCCAAAAGCCCAAAACAAGCAACAAAACTAATGCCAATATTCACTGCTATTCCCATACAAGGCTCCTTTGTTTCGCAACTCTTTGCAGCCAATGATGCGTCTTCTACTTACTCTTCATTAGCTTTTCACACTACCCATTTCAATTCTTGTAGAATTTTCCATAAGTCCAGACACCCATTTTCCATTGCCAAAATCTCTGTCTCTGATAATTCTAATGACACTGCCATCGCCACCGCCAGCTCCTCCTCTGGACTTGTCGATGCTTCCCCTGATGCTATTCGACAATCTCGGGTGGGTTTCTTAATTTTGTTTTCATTTGCTTCTTATTCCAATCAAAATTGTCCAAGGACTTATATGACCCTTTATGGAGGTTCCCTTATCTAAATGTTCACCTGTATACAATTATACTTAGTATTTCTAGATTCCCAGTATGGAATTTCATTGAAGAAGTTCAATGTTGTTAATAGAGATGATCTAACACACTTTCTGTGCAAAGAAGTAGAGGTCCGCTGATTGGAAGGCAGCAAGAGCCTATTTGGATAGTGGATCCATCTATGAGGGTAGGATTGAAGGATTTAATGGTGGTGGTTTGCTTGTTCGGTTTTTTTCTCTTCTGGGATTTCTCCCTTTTCCCCAGTTGATTCCATCACATTCTTGTAAAGGTACCCTTTGCATTACATAGCTTCTGTTGCACTTGGTTTCAAGGATTACTTCATTATTCTCTGTTAACGTGCATAAAAGTGGAGCACGTTTTAAAAATTTGGTTAGTACTTAGTACATAATAGAATTACTAGGGCTACCCATGTGAGCTGATGAACTTACTGTAATTGTTTAGATGTTAGCAGGACCCTTTATCACTTTGGTCAGACTGCAAAGTGCATTAGATTTTATCTTTACACTTTACATTAGTTATTATGTAGCCAAATCTTCAATCAAATACTGTAGTTAGGAAGAAATTGTACGGTAAAGAGCTTGGGCTGCTAATTTTGGTGGGATTTGATGTGCCGCTCTTTCATTGGTAAACACATTTCCTGTCTTGGATTAATTCATAGAAGCCCTCCGTCCGTACTAGATTTTGCCGGTTGGAGAAGGCAAAAGGATTAGATTTTAAGGGGCCATTAATGAAGCATCATGATCTTCACTTCTGTGTTTACCCTGATTATGTGTCTAGTGTAATGCTCAACCTGATGGAGCATTGAGACTTTCTCATGGGGAAGTGAGACTAATGCTCAACCTGTTTTATATGTTTTTACATTTTTAAGAAGAGAGACAAATTAGATGTTTGAAGTCTGACATTTTTTTTTGCACTAGCTAACCAAAATATCCATTCTCATGTGTATAGCCTTCATTATGAATTACATCCATCTTTTCCACTTAACAGTTTGCAATACATTATATCTAAGGGCAGTAAAGAAAAATAATTTGGAGCATTGGGCTTGTGATTGCTAGCCCTTTAACTTGTTTTTCTTTCATTTTATGATTTCTTCTCATTATTTATTTTATGATTTCTTCTCATGTAGAACCGCAAAAAACTATCCATGAGATTGCAAAAGGTTTGACCGGTTCACGTATTTCTGTGAAGGTAATGGATTTTTCTTCTCCATCGTGTTATCTTCTTTCTTTTTCATCTATATACCTTTTGCTCACGTATTAATTTGCCTTGATTAGCTCAGTAATCCATATAGCTTGTCTCAGATATTGCTTCTTAGTTTTGTTTCGGTTATACGTACTAAATGTGGAAACAAAAACTTTATATAAGTTACTTTTTGGATAATAATGTTGTGAACTTTATTTTTTTATGAAATAATCTAAAAATTCATTGGGTTTGGATATATTTTTACTTAACCCAATATATTGATAATTGAGATGACCCTATTTCATGATTGAAGCAAGATGAGCAATTAAACTTGAGCTGGATTTTCTGGCTGGTGATTTCATTTGTTATATTTATTCTTATTTTTTTTTTCTTTGTGGTTTTCATAACATTCCTTAAAACCCAGATTAATTCTTTTAAAATTCTCTGGCGTGAACTGTTGAAATTGAACTTGAGGCCTGCTTGTAATCTTTGTTTTTGGTATCTTCACCAGCTTATGGATATGGGACTTGGTGGTCTATCTAACTTGGGTTTAAGTTCCTTGTGATGAATTTGATGTTCATTCTATTTGTTTGGTTTAGTTTTCAGTCAAGACTTAGGAGAAGGCTTTCTTTAAGTTCAGGGAAGAATATGGACTCCCCATTTGCTTTGGGATTGACCCATTCACAGGGTTAGAATAACAGCAGGCTCACTATGCGACATTTCTTGAACTTTATATCAAGGACTTATGATAGAATGGCATAGTTATTGTGGCTGGCAACGCTATGCAATTTTGAAGTTCGGAGACTAATTTCAACGATCTTTGTTTTGGGAACTTGTATATACATTCAGTCTTTTTTTTATTAAATGAATTGTCCTGTCATCCTTATTTTCCAAAACATATCAAACTGTAAAATACTACCCTTTTTCCAATTTTTCATATTCAGCTATTCCAGGGAGTGATGATAATTAAATGGTTTTTCTTTCCTGCCTTATGTGAAACTCATTTGACTTTGATGAGATTAATTTACTAAATATTTAGGTAATCCAAGCTGAAGAGGAGAACAGAAAATTGATATTCTCTGAGAAGGAAGCTGTATGGTCAAAGTTCTCTAAAAGAATTAAAGTTGGAGATGTTTTTAAAGGAAGAGTGGGTTCTGTTGAGGATTATGGTGCTTTTGTTCACTTGCTCTTCCCTGATGGTATCTACCTGATGGTTTCTTTCATTTTCAGTTTGTTAATGTGTATTTTTTTTTATCTTTGCAAGCATTATTGGTGACTTTAAAGCTATGATACAGGTTTATATCACCTCACTGGATTAGTACATGTCTCAGAGGTTTCTTGGGATTTAGTTCAAGATGTAAGGGACGTCCTCAGCGAGGGTGATGAAGTGAAGGTCAAAATTACTAATATCGATCAGTAAGTCTTTTGCTTCTATCTTCACAATTATTTATTTGACCAGAACCAATATATAAAATGTGGAATATGAATATCATAAAGTTCTCAAACCTAACCAACAAACCATGGAAACAAAAAAATGGAAAAAGCAAGAGTATCGACATAAATTGTCAATGTTCACTGAAAAATTTTCTAATGTGCCGAGAATGCTTCTTCCATGGGACTCTTGTCCTTTACTCAAAAGGAGAAAAAGGAAAATCGGAAAAGGATTCTCTGCAGTGAAAGTCCTTTCCATAGATGTTGTATGCTACTTATAAAATTTTTTATTGGCATGTGCAAGGATACTATAATGCGAGTGGCAGCCACATAAAAATATTTGCCTGTATAAGCAACAAAATTAGCTCCCAAACTAGTTCTGGAGTTCAAATTTATAAACTCTGGCCTTATTGAAGGAAATACAATTCTCTTCATGGGGGATATTTATCTAAGCTTGATTCTTTTCCATTTTCTTGCTGCTCTATATCTTGCGTTATGGCTGCGTCATTCTTTAGCAACCGTCATTTGCCTTATGATTGAAAATCAATGTAGGCAAAAATCGAGAATTACTCTGTCAATCAAACAGTTGGAAGAAGATCCACTGTTAGAAACACTGGAGAAAATAATGCCTCAGGTCTCTGTAATAATATGATCTTAAATTATCTTTTGAGCATCACAACCTTCTTCGTTGAGTCTCATTTGTTAGTGGATGTTTATGGTTTGCAGGATGGTTCAGTTGAACTTGATTCTTCGACCATGAATAGCAGCAATACAATTGAACCTCTTCCAGGGCTTGAAGCAATAATTCAAGAGCTACTATGTGAAGATGGGTATAGTTTCTTTGCTGAAAATTTTTGGGCTTTGAAATTGCTTAAACTCAAGTTCATTATTACATTTGCAATGATAACTGCACCTTCATAATTGTTCAGCATTTTTTGGTACATTTGGTACATCTTCTTCTCACCCCAATATCCCAAATTCATATATGCTTCAACTCCGTATTGAATGACCCTTACCATAATTGAGAGCAAGAATTTATTGCTTTATTATGTTACATTCACATACAGCGTGGAAGATGTTAGAATCAGCAGACAAGGGTTTGAGAAACGTGTAGTTTCACAAGACCTTCAACTTTGGCTTTCAAATGTGAGTCACTTTTGTTGTTTTTTTTGTCCTAGTCATTGTCTAGGTTCTCATCGGTGTTAAAAATTTTATGACATTGTTATATTGCAAATCCTCAGGGACCTCCTACAAATGGGAAGTTCACCCTTCTTGCTCGTGCTGGACGGCAGGCATGTTCTATTTTAGTCTATTTCTCGACAGTGTTGTTCATTTCATTCCATTACGAAATAAACAGTTTGGAAATATTTCAAGTTTTTTACCTAAATATAGAAATGAAGATCCTCTCATGCTGATGATGCAGGTACAGGAAATGCAGCTAACAACATCACTTGATCAGGAAGGTATAAAAAAGGCATTGCAGCGAGTATTGGAACGTGTGCCCTGATTCGCATTCTCAGATGATGATGATGATGCTGTGTTGTATAGTAATTGTATCCCACTCACGCTAATTGGATGCCACTCTGATTTTCTTAGTTTTACACTCTGAAATTTGTAAAGTTGAATGCATACATAAGAAATTATGCTTACATTTTTTGTTTATAACCTGAAAAAATAATGAAATTTTATTGCTCATTCACCAATATAGAATGTGGCATAACTTTATTTATTTTTACTACATTATAATAATATTATTAAATACCTTCCTTCTTCAACATATTCAAAGGGTAATGTAATTTCTATATCACCTTTCATTCAAATTATTATTCTTATTCTTAAAGAGTAAAATACAAGTCTCTCTCAAATTATAAAAATAGTTAGACTAACACAAAACAAAAAGGTCAATTAACAAAAAAAAAACAATTATTTACTCATTTGGCAATACACAAAGCTAAAAATAAAAAATCAGAAATGATAAAAGAAAACCAAAATATTTAAAATCCGTACATTCGTATTTATACATCAAAATTACACGACCTTAATTAAGATACTAAAATATAAACAACTACTATCGTTTTATTTAATTTAATATAATAATATTATCCATTAGGTATTTTATTTATCTATATGATAATATAATAATAAAAGAGTTAAACGAAGACTCTAGGAACAGTGTCTACGGGCTTGCAGTCAACCTCTCTGAGAGTAGTCTCGAGCCCCTTTCCTTCACCATTTGCCAATGGATGTATTCCATGCTCTGGCCCTTTCATGTAAGCTCTCTTCTCCCTTTCCTTCTCAAATGATATCCCATAACGCTTCTCCACATCTTAGCATCAATAAAATTCAAATTTCAACGTTATTTTCTTTCATCATTTGATATATATATATATATATATATTTCATAAAGCATCAATATAATATTCTCAAAATCAATTACAAATAATTCTATATAGAAGCTAATAATGTTATCTCGAGCAAGGTGGTCGTAAAGCTGGCCATCCCTAGTAATGGCCAGCATGATCTGAGGGAGTCCAAGAGGCAAATTATGAACCTTATCGACCTGCCAAAAGTGAATGGTTTTCCCATAGTTTTTGCATACTTTATCAAGATCCTGCCTTTGAATAGGACCAGGTACCCCAGGCATGAACAGTACTCCACTCTTCACCTCGTATTCATGTGTGTGCCACAGCCGCTTCTCCACCTCCGGCAACGTCATAAACAGATTCTCCGATATTATATACTCCAACCCAATTAATCGACCATCCTTCTCCAGACTATCGTATATTAGACACTGCCGCATTTCCTCATTCTGGTGACAGCAAAAGTGATGCGCTTCTACTTGCCGAGTCATGTTGTCCCCGTAAAAATGAAATCTATTATCAAATCATTTATAAATACGAATTCATTAATTTCTTTACAAAAAAAAAAAAAAATTCTACCAACACTTTTTTTTTTCTAAAATACAAATTGGAAATATAAAAGAACAAAAAATTTTCAAAATTAAAAACATAAATAAATAAATAAAATTTAGGAAGGTGGCTTACGCGCATAGGTGTTGATGTATTTTATTAACAGGATCAAAGCCTTGAACAGCGGCGGTGGTCGTCTTAATGAGGTTGGTGGTGACTGACGTTCGGCCGCCGGGGACTTCTGGATGATCAGACATTTTGTTTTTGTTGAGTTTAGGATGGTTTTTGTGTAGTTTTTTAAGGGGTTGTATGGTTACACGGTTCTGTAGCATGCAGATCTACTCGTGGCATATAAGAGCTGTTGATGTTGTAGAGTGGCTATACACGTGGCTCATTAGCCGCAAACTGTTCTAATAATATGATTAAATTAATCGAGTGTGGCTTAGTGCAATAATTATTATTATCATAAAGGGTATAAAAAGAAATTAAAAAATTATATTTTTTTATTAATTAAAAATAATTTACCTTTCAAAAAAATATATTGTATATGATAAATAATTGGTAGATCTCTAGTATATGAGAATACATCGTATTGTAATTTAAACTTAAAATTATTTTTTCTTTTTACACAAATTTGATAGAATAAAACTCAGTTGAATTAAAGAGGTATGGTAGGTTGGCAATATTTTGATTCGATTGTCTTGGCCTAAAGTAAATTCTTTAAATAAAAAGAAAATTAATATTTTGACCTTTTTTATTATAAATTCTTGAATCAATCTAAAAAATATTTTAATGTATTGGATAATATAAATATTTTTATAATATGTGAATATAATATTATGTATATTTATATATATGAAAAACTACTTTTTACATACTAATTATATTAGTATACGAAATTTATTTATAATAAAATATTTTTTACTTAAAATAATATAAACTATTTTAAATCTTATTATAGTGTGGGCTAATCATTAGCTTATATATATATATATAGAGAGAGAGAGAGAGACTAGGGCAGGGTATATATAATATCTTGTAATTTATATAATAGTCATAATTAGATATAATAACTCTTAATCACAAATCTCCTATTTCCTTTTCTTCATTTTTTAATATAACTAAATTATTAAAAGTAATAGCACATACATATAACAATTAATAGTTATATTGATGCATATAATTGATATAATATAATTAATATATAAAAAAAAATTATGAATTATATATATATATATATCATAATTGATACAGGAAATATGATTATACTATATAAGACTAACTATATATATTGTATACAATATAAATAGTTTATGAAATAATTATAATTAATATAACATAAACAGTACAAGGTGTTATAAATTGAATATATATATATATATATATATATTATGTGTGAATGTGTCTGTATGCATATATATATATATATATATATATATATGTACATGTGTGTATATGTAGTTTATATCTATTGAACATATTTTAACTTGATTGTTGTGAATGATCTTTTTTTTTACTTGTTGAATGACATAATGGTTTCAATATGTTGCATATATTGTGTATATTTGTTGGTATAAGATTAATTTTATTCGTATAGTAATGTTATGCCTTATTTTTATTTTATATGTATTATATAGATATTATGTATATATTTATTTTAATTTATTCATTATTATGTATTTTAATCTCTGGATGATTTAACATTTATAGTTTGATATTTCTGTTGAGTATATGTGCTCATATATTATGTATTTTAATTGTCTTGCAATATTATTTTTTAGTTATGTTATATATATATATATATTGTATATATATTTATTTTTTATATATATTTATTAATTACTTAATCATATATGATTATGGGTTTATTGTTTTTGTTGTGTATATGTAATATCCAAATAAAATAAAATAAATAATAATAATAATAAAGAAAAAAAAACAATGGAAAGAGAGGGAAAGGAAGAGAGAGAAGAAGAAAAGAAATAAAGAAGAGAGAGAAAGGCATAGAAGAGAGAGAGAGAGAGTGAAAGAAGAGGCCGTTGGATATAATCTCATATCAACCGCCGTCCGATGCTCTGATTTTGACACATGTTGAGCCCAGGGAATCATCACTCGACGACGCTTCCAACGCCACCGGTCTCGTAGCCTGATGGCAGCTCGCGCGTCGTCTGAAACTCCATCCACAGTACGGCTGCCGACTCCTTTGACCGGATTTTTTGACCTTTTTCAACCTTCTTTCATAGCGATTCATATACTATTAGACTCCTCTCCTCATGAACTTCATTTTGGTATATCATTTGTAAATTTTAAAGCAAGTTTAAATTTGACCGAAATCCAGCCAAGGCTGAACCTTCAAATCAATTTTTTAGCCATTTTTGGCAAGAGAAGGAGAGTGACTTGTATTTTTGGAATTCTCTCTTCGATACAAAATCGTGGGTACCTAATTTGCTATCAGAACCTTCTATCAAGAATTTTTCGGTGAGGGGCCGGTGAGAGAAATTTCGACAGAATTTGTCGGGGGTTAGTGAGCATAAAATTATAAGATTATTAATTAGAAAATATTAAGATGAAATTTAAGTTATTAAATAAATTAAACGATACCAAATATATTAATTAACTGAAAATTTAGGGATCCAATTTTACAAATAAATTATATTATTAGTTCATTCAAACTTTAAATAATGAAATAATTACATAGAGATTCTAAGATTGTCGTCATAATAATTGTATGGTGTTATTTTTATAGATCGTTCTGCATAGAATTCTACCACTCCCAGGTCGGGCAGTTGATGGATTCCAGTTTCTTCGCTCAAACTGTGAGTGATACTTTCTAATATATTTCTCTGGACTTCATGCATCGCATTAATGTTTGTATATATTATTATTATTATTATTATTATTATTATTATTATTATTATTATTATTATTATTATTATTATTTAGAGTCTAGAAATTCAGTATTTGCTTGTGTTTGTGTAATTATGTGATGGTGAATGATTGTGATTACTGGATGAAAATTGGAATGATATGGGAACCACATATGATGGGATTTGACTGCAAAATTGATATACTATGACGATATTATTATGAGTTTGGGACAGGCATGACGACGGGGGCATTCTAGTGCTCAGCGCTGCTTGTCAATCGGATACGCTGCTTGGCTTAGGCCATGACGGCGGATCCTATATGTATTGGATTTTAAGAGATTATTATAGAATAAGAGAGCCAGATAGGGGATCGGCTCCCCATATTTGAGGTTTAAAATAGTTTTCATGGACTAAATTCTATCCTTGGATGATTATTTGATGATTTTATGTTGATACAATGCATGAGCATCCCTTATACCGATATTAGTATAGTAGCCAGGACAGGACACTTGGTGGGTATATTGAGCGGTATCATTCACTGAGTTGATACGCTCATCCATGTTTTACTATTTTTTTCAGGTTCCCAGGATGAGCATTTGTATTATCTCCATCCAGTGACACTGTTTTTCATCTTCGGCAGTAAATTTATGTATGAACATATTAAATATGTAGTTTATGTGTATCAGTCTATAATTCTACTTTAGAGACTCTAAAAATTTTAATTTGTTTAAATGTTATGAATTTATTATAGTTTCTGTTGATGGATGTGATGGTTTAAAAATTATTGTTTCTTATATCAAATCAGGCTGACTGAGGGGTTTGGTGGCTCAGGTTTTCTACCCCTTAGTACAGGTCACGTGCCTTAAGATCGGGTCATGACAAAGTATATATGTAGATTTTTGTTGATTTACATTTGTTTTTAGATATTATATTTTATATAACACCCTTATATCTTATATATATAGTATATATACTCTATATATGTAAAGTATATATTTAAGATATAAGAATGTCACAATACTTATATGTAGATATCTTATATTCTTGATATCAAAAAAATTTATACTTTTTAAAGACTAATTTAATAAGTAAATACATGTATATCTAGTAATTTGATAAAGCTTTATAACAAAATATCAGACAAAAAATTCATCAGAGTTTTGTCTATAAATTTTAATAATTTCTCCAATTCAACCAAAACACAACTTGTAAATAAAATATCACTTTCAAATATTTATAAAAACTAATATCCAACAATTCTCCCAAGCCTCTTAAAATTTTATAATTATTTATCATTATATATATACTCAAAGAGTCTTAAACAAAACCAACGTATACCGCAAAATTTACACTTTTTAAATAACAATGCTTAATATACATACACATAACTATATAAAAATGTCATTTATCTCAAATACATTCATATGTGGTTATTACATTACTCAAATTTAGTGCTCTCAAACAACTTTATATATGATATGTAGCACTACTGGTGTGGTCTCGTGGCACACACACAACTTTCAAGTCTTAATCACAGTCTGGACTTCTCTGGTCTGCTATAATACATGCGCGATACAGACTACCACGCTAACCCAAAAGCTTAGAGGTACATACTTCGATATATAAACTATTTAAAAATCAATGCATATGTACACATTTAGTCACACTTTCTATATCTCATAAATGTATAAAATACCAACAAAACTCAAACCATCACAATTCTCATATTAACAACATCATCAATGCTCATTTATCACAATTCTCATATTAACAACATCATCAATGCTCATTTATCTTCTAATAACACTTAAGTTTTATACATATATCACAAACACAAACACACATATTGGGTCTAAAATTCTTATACAATAATAACAGTTTGTCTCACTCAGCTTAATCATATCTATGACACCAACGTGTCTCGTCTAAAGGCGTAAAGTATGCTAAACAATACCAAATACAACTTTCTAGAACTTGTTATCGTATAAAGCAACATGCATCACATAATTTATTCACAATTAATCATATTTCCATTTCCTTTTCTCCTTCTCATCATTAATATTAGTTTCCTCATTTTCATCCAGTTTAACATCTCATTTTGTTCTTTCTTTATTTCTCATTCACAACTTTCACATATTTCTTGCTATCACATCATACCATTATCACTACCCATAGTGTCATTAAGCTTAAACATCATTTTCATCATTTTATTAACTTATGCACATTATACAATGTAGTTCATTTTTAGATTTTTATCATATTTTATCATTTTCTGTAATATTTCCATATACTTTAGCTAATTTCCACATTTTTAGCACATCACATTATATATCCATGAGTCACATTCACAATGTGGCTCATTTCCACATTCTTATCATAATTCACAAATATATATGTTATTCACATCACATTACAAATTGTATATAATATTATTAAATATGGCCAATACACACATTTATGCACCATATAACTTTAAAAGAATACTAACATCCTCTAAGTGTGCCAACATATATTATGCTAAACATGAAAATTCACTTATAATACTAACAAAGTATGTACTAACCTCAATTATACCAAGTTTCAAGCTTTAATCACCTTCCAACTTTAACTTCACCATTTGCCCTTCAATACTTTGATTTCACAATTTTACCATAGTCCATCATAAATCAAATTATAAATAGAAGTCATCCATTAACAATACATTTCAAGCCATTTAAATCAATTGAACACCAATTATACTCATTCTTTTCAAATTCCACTAAAACCCTAATTTAACATTACTACTTCTTTCAAACCACCACTCAACATATCTATTTCCATCATCTAACCATAAATTCATTATATTTATATCAAAACAACATTAAAACAATTCATTTTAACCATTATAAATATCATCATCAAAAATCCTTATTTTACATAATATACCTATAAAACTCAACTTCATCCAAACACACTCATATTCAACAACCAACCTTAAAATCATAACATATATGTAATACCCCTAAATTTTAAATATTAAATAAAGTAAATTAAATTTGGATACATTAAATAAATAATTTAAATGAAATGAAAGGATTTTAAGTGAAATGTATATTTGAAATATAGTTAAAGTAAATATGACATATACATATACCAAACATATACAACACATATAAAAGAATAATTAATATATATATAGATAAGGATGGAAAGATAAGATATTTTCCTCTTCTTCTTTTGCTCCTTTTTGCTGTGAGTTAGAGAGAGAGAGTAAGGAAGAGTTTGTTCTTCTACCATACACCAATTTTACAAGGGATTTCAAGGATTCAAGTGAAGATTTTGAGGATTTTTCATTAATTGGTAAGTTCATTTATCAATTTTTCAAGTTTCTTTGGAATTTTATGGAAGAATATGATATTTGAATTTTGGAAATTCTGTTTTAGTAAGTTTTGATGGCTTATTAGAATATGTATGAAGATGTTGTACGTAGCTAATGATGATTTTTAAGGTTGAGATGAAAGAGAACAAATTTCTTTTCTTTCTTCTTCTTTGATTGTGTCCATATAGTTGAGAGTTCGAAATGCAAATTTTGCCTGACTCGGTCAGTGACATGGTCATGTTGTTAGGTGTGTCAATGGTGTTGAGTTCCACATTGATGACACGACTATTAATACGGCCATGTCCCTGAGCGTGTCGTAGCTTCTGTAAGGCAAAATAGCTGATACGACCATTAACACACCCATGTTGTTGGCCATGTCAAATGTTCTATGAGGCACAATGAATGACACAGGAAGTGACACGCCCATATCATTGGACATGTCAAAGCTTCTGTGTGATTGGGTTAGTGACACGGTCAGTAACATGCCCGTGTTGTTGGGCGTGTCACTTGAGAATAACTCTTTTCTTTATTTTTTATTTATAATTCCTATTTAAATGATTTGATGTTGAGAATGTTTTAGAAAGTAATATTAAATGGTTGTTTATGATCACATTTAGTATAGACATTGAGAGAGAGTAGTTTGCCCAACTCTAGTGTTGAAGGGCAACTTGGAAGAGAAGGTTAGAAGAAGTTTTAAAGCTTGTTTTGGAGTATTTTCTAAGGTATGTACAAACTCTTGATAAATGGAATGTGATTGCATTACATTTGGCCTAACACATTTTGAATGGAAAATGTATTAAATTACTTGATACATTAAGTATTCATGAGCATGGTAATAAGACATGTGAATTACTATGTATGCATTATTATGCATTGTGAAAAGCCATTGTTAATGGCTAAATTGAATAAAATGTGAACTATGTACAAAATATGAAAATGACCCAAAATATTTGGGTAATGTTGTTTCATTATGAAATATCCTATGATGAGGATGTTTGTTATGTATACATTAAAGATATTATGTAAAGTCATTGGTGATGGCTAGATTGTATAAAATGAGATAAATGAGGCAATGTGTCTATGTGCCTAGTTTGATCATGAGAAAATGAAAAAGAGATTGATAATGAAAATATAAAATAATTGTGCCTAGTATGTTATTCAATTTTTAGAATTTTGTGTTTGGCGACATACCTATATTTGCTTATGGGGCTAGATGCTTGGCGTCACTGTGAAAATATTTTTGATGTGAAAAGATCGGGTCGTAAGCCTTAGAAAATAAGTCCTTGAAGCTGGGCTGGGTGAAAAGACCGGGTCGTAAGCCCAGGCCTAGTTGGACTGATACATTGATATTTTGCCTTCGGAGCTAAACATATGGTGTCATTATAGACCAAAACGGTAACTCTGAGAATTGAATGATGTATTAGTTGTTTAGACCCATGCTTGTGTTTGTGTTGATGTGAATTATCAAGTGATGAAAGCATATATCCAAAAGTGATCTTGAATATTATGTGATGACATAGCATATGAATATTCTGCATTGCCATTGTTTTTGAATTTTATTATTATCAAAGTTTATACCACTAGACTTCGGCTTAGCACGATTGTAATTCATCACATAGGTGACAGGGGTGATCCGGTAGAGCCAGAGAGTTCTACTAGGCCAAATTGGGTGTAGACTTTTGTTGGTTAAGCTTGAAGTGTATTGCTACATCAAGAATAGAGCTACTTTGCCAGCATGTATAAATCTTATATTAAAGCATATTTTAATATTATATTTTGAGAATATGTATATATATATATACTGTAAATTATAAAGAGTGTTTTAAATAATGAAGTAATGTGAGGTATCATATATTATGATACATTATATATCTGTATAAATATAAATATTTTGAGTAATAAGGGAATATATAAGTTTTTATTAAATCGAATTGTGACATTTTTATACCATATATGCGTATTTTACATACTGAAAGTGTGTGTATTATATGTTTATAGGATATAAAGGTATTACATTTATTTTGATATTAGAGCCTAGGTTTGAGTTTCTCAACTCAGGTGGGTTATGAAAGAAAGGAAATATGGATTTTTAAATATGATTTTCAATTATGATACATGCATTGGCACTGACAGTTTCTAATATTTGATGTGGCAATTTATGCTGTTTTTGCATATATAGGTAGTTATGGCATCTCGGAAGCATCAGTCTATAGAGGGTAGTGCAGTGAGTGTAGCTCCTGGTGAGGGTAGAGATGGAGCTAGAGTTGCGATTGCTGAAAGGGCACCTGCTCCTATGCCTGAGAGACCAGCAGCTGATGAGATTCCACCGGGTTGGGTACAACATATGATGGAGCTGTTGAGGAAGGCTTCAGTTCAGCCGCTGCCACCGCCACAGCCGCAAGGCTAGAAAGAGTCCAAAGAGTATTCATTCCGCAAGGCTACCACAGTTGTCGACGAGAAAATATGATAAGCTGAGAAAGTTTGGAGCTGAGGATTTTGTTGGTACTATAGACCCTGCTGTAGTAGAGCAGTGGCTAGAAAGGGTCCAGAGAGTATTCATTCAGCTACAGGCTACTCCAGAAGAGAAGTTTGATTATTCCAGATCTCTTTTGCAGAAGGATGCATATGATTGGTGGAAGACGATTTCACATGCTCTGGATGATTCACTAGTCCTGACCTATGATGATTTCCTGCAGGAATTCGAACAGAAGTATACTCCAAGGGGGTATAAGGATGTGAAGAAGATAGAGTTTTTGAGTTTGAGGCAGGATACTAGGACAGTGTTAGAGTATGAAATAGAGTTTACTAGACCGAGTCAGTATGCTGGTGGGATCATTTCTGATGAGATTGACCGATGTCGGAGGTTTGAGGAGGGGCTGAGACCCTCTAACATGTGCATTATAGCAGGTTCATGGTACTAGAAATTTTTTTAATTGGTTGCAGCTGCCAGGAGTATTAAGAGAGCACGGGGTCTTGCAGCAGCTGCTAGGGTTGAGGAAACCAGAGTTAGAAGACCCCAGAGTGAGACAGAATCTTCATCGGTTAAAAGAGGCCGAGGGGAATATTTTTAAAGATTCAATAGGAGCCAAGGGCAGTCTAGCAGGTCAGTACAACAACATAGACAGAGACAGAGACCTGCAATTTCAGTGGCTAGTGCTCCGATCCCAGTGACTCAGAGATCTACTCTACCTATATGTGTTCATTGTGATAAAGTACATAGAGGTGTTTATTGGAGGATAGGTGGACCAACAGTATGTTATAGATATGGATCACCAGATCATTTTATTAGAAATTATCCAGAGCTATCAGATGATAGGCAGACAGTTGCTGCAGCTTCTTGATCCAGTGTTAGAGAGAGTCGTGGTAGCAGAGATTTTGGTAGGGGTGGTAAATTTGGGTCTGATTACAGAGGAAGTTCCATAGCCGGAGGTAGATCTAATGAAGCAGGGCCATCGCAGCGGGTCTATGTGATGCAGAGGCAGCCAGATGCTTCAACCATTATTGCTGGTACTTTTTCTTTATTCAGTACTTCAGTTATTGCATTGATAGACCCTGGGTAGACTCACTCATACATTAGTGCTCTCTCTTGCCTATGAGTAATTTGCATTCAGAGTCCCTAGGATTTGATGTTTTAGTGATAAATTCTTTATAGCATAGTATTATGGTTAGCAGAGTATACCAATATAGTCCAGTTGTTGTTTAGGAAGAGAAATTTTTTGATGACCTAATTGAGATGCCTTTTAAGGAATAAGATTTGATTTTAGGTATGGATTGATTATCTAGGCATGAGGGTGTAGTAGATTGTCAGCAAAAATGTGTTACTCTGAGAACACGTGATAGTAGAGATATGATGGTATCTAGTGAGCATAGACATCTTTCATCCGTATTTATTTCAGCTGTTTCAGCTAGGAGAATGATTCAAAAGGGATGTGAAGCATATCTTGTTCACATGGTAGATACCAAAGTACTGAAATTCCAGCTTGATAATATACCCACAGTTGCTGAGTTTTCATATATTTTTTCTGAGGAGTTGCCCGGGATATCCTCTGAGAGAGAGGTTGAGTTTGGTATTAATTTATTATCTAGTACCACTCCCATCTCTATAACTCTTTATCATATGGCACCTGCTGAGTTGAGAGAATTGAAGGTGCAGTTGCAGAAGTTTTTGGATAAAGTGTTTATTTGCCATAGTGTGTCTCCGTGGAGAGCTCCCATGTTATTTGTGAAGAATAAGGATGGCACCTTGAGATTGTGTATTGATTACCGATAGTTGAATAAAGTGACCATCAATAATAAGTATACATTACCTCAGATAGATTATCTATTTGATCAGTTGAAGGGAGTAGTGGTATTCTCTAAAATTGATCTGAGATCAGGGTACCATCAATTGAGAGTCAGAGATGTGGATGTGCATAAGACAGCTTTCCACATGAGGTATGGGTATTATGAATTTTTGGTGATGCCCTTTGGATTGATGAATGCACCAGTAGTATTTATGGATTTGATGAACAGGGTATTCAGACCCTATCTAGATCAGTTTGTGGTGGTCTTTATTGATGATATTCCAGTGTATTAGCGTAATAAGGAGAATCATGACAGACATTTGCGAATTGTATTGCAGACTCTGAAAGAGAAATAGTTGTATGCTAAGCTATCTAAATGTGAGTTCTGACTTGATCAGGTAAATTTTCTCAGCCATGTGGTATCAGCAGAGGGTATTAGAGTTGATCCGAATAAAGTTGATGCTATCTTGAATTAGAGTCCACCTAAGACTGTGACAGAGGGTAGAAGTTTTCTAGGTTTGGCAGGCTATTATCATCGGTTTGTGAAAGATTTTTCTATAATAGCTACTCCTCTTACCAGATTACTTCGAAAGGGAGTTATATTTGTGTGGACAGATCGGTGTCAGGCGAGTTTTGAGCAGCTAAGGGAGATGTTGACTCAGGCTCATATTCTTACTCTGCCTGTGGAAGGTAAACCTTATGTAATTTACAGTGATGCTTCACATAGTGGTTTAGGTTGTGTTCTGATGCAGGATGATAGAGTCATTGCTTATGCGTCTTGACAATTAAAGCCGCATAAGCTAAATTACCTGACTCATAATTTGGAGTTAGCAGCCATAGTTTTTACATTGAAGATTTGACGACATTACTTGTATGAGGAGAAGTGTTTCATTTATACTGACCATAAGAGTTTAAAGTATTTGGGTGTTCAGAAAGCGCTGAATCTTCGGCGGAGACAGTGGTTAGAGTTGATTAAAAACTATGATTGTTTGATTGATTATCACCCTGGCAAGGTAAATGTTGTTGCTGATGACTTGAGTCGGAAGTCTTTAGCAAATTTGACTACTTTTTCACTCTTGTTTCTTATTGAGTTAAGAGCATTGGATGTCAAATTTGAGTGTTGTGATGATGGTTCTTTGATGGCTCAGTTGCAGTTAAGGCCAATGTTGTTGGATCAGATTAGGAGGCTCAGTTAGTAGATAAGAAAATTCAAAAGATTATATTGGATTGCCAAAAGGGGGAGAGCCGAGACTTTCATGTAAGAGATGATGGTAGTTTGTGGTTTAGAGATAGGTTATGTATTTCTGACGATGCTGAATTAAAGAGGGTGATTTTGGAGGAATCACATCAGTCAGTTTATGCTATACACCTTGGGAGTACCAAGATGTATCAGGATTTGAAGCAGCATTATTAGTGGTAAGGTATGAAGAGGGATATAGTAGAGTTTGTTTACAAATGTCTCATTTATCAAAGAGTGAAAGCTGAGCACCAAGTTCTATCAGGATTGCTTCAGCCTTTGTCAGTACCAGAGTGGAAATGGGAATAAGTAATGATGGACTTTGTGAGTGAACTACCTTTGACCCAAAAAAAACATGATACGATCTGGGTGATAGTTGATCGGATGAGGAAGATAACCCAATTTCTTTCAGTTCGATTATTCTCTTGAGCGATTGGTTGAGCTGCATATCAATGAGATAGTGAGGTTGCATGGAGTCTTATTTTTTTTTGTGTCAGACTGAGATCCCTAGTTTACATCAAGATTTTAGAGGAGTTTGCATAATGCATTGGGTTCTCGATTGCATTTTAGTACTACTTTTCATCTTCAGACAGATGGGCAGTCAGAAAGAGTGATACAAATTTTAGAGGATATGTTAAGGAGTTATATCATTGATTTCAGTGGAAGTTGGGACAGATTCTTGTCATTGATTGAGTTTGCATATAATAACAGTCATCAGTTCAGTATTGAAATGACACCTTATGAGACCTTGTATGATAGAAAATGCAGAATATTTTTGTGTTGGAATGAGGTTGAAAAAAGTAAATTGGTCGGTCCCGATTTGATTACGAAAACAGAAGAGAAAGTAAAAGTGATTTGGGATCGTCTGAAAATAGCCTCAGACTGACAAAAATTCTATTTAAATTTAAAAAGAAGAGACATAGAATTTAGTATGGGAGATAAAGTATTTCTGAAAATGTCGTCTTGGAAGAAAATTTTGAGATTTGGCCGCAAAGGAAAGTTGAGTCCTCGTTTCATAGGACTATATGAGGTACTAGAGAGAGTTGGTCCACTGACCTATAGACTGGCTTTACCGCCTAAGTTGGACCAGATACAAAATATTTTCCATGTCTCTATGCTTTAGAGGTATAAGTCAGACCCATCTCCTATCTAGTCAGTGAAATCTATTGAGGTGAGTTCAGATCTGACTTATGAGGAAGAACCAGTAGTGATCATGGCACGAGAAATAAGAGAGTTAAGAAATAAGAAAGTGTCACTTGTGAAAGTTCTTTGGAGGAATCATGCCACTGAGAAGGCAACATAAAAAAGTGAACAGATAATGCAGAGTCATTATCCTTAGTTTTTTCAGAGTTGATAATAGATAATTTCGCAAACGAAATTCTCTTAAGGGGGAGAAAATTGTAATACCCTTAATTTTTAAATATTAAATAAATTAAATTAAATTTGGATACATTAAATAAATAATTTAAATGAAATGAAAGGATTTTAAGTGAAATGTATATTTGAAATATATTTAAAGTAAATATGACATATAATATACCAAACATATACAACACATATAAAAGAATAATTAATATATATATATATGTAGATAAGGATGGAAAGAGAAGATATTTTCTTC
This sequence comes from Garcia nutans, assembly GCA_947685225.1. Classification (NCBI taxonomy): domain Eukaryota; kingdom Viridiplantae; phylum Streptophyta; class Magnoliopsida; order Malpighiales; family Euphorbiaceae; genus Garcia; species Garcia nutans. The sequence continues at coordinate 38,340,413 of CANTUV010000013.1, forward strand.
TTCTTCTTTTTCTCCTTTTTGCCGTGAGTTAGAGAGTGAGAGTAATGGAGAGTTTGATCTTCGTCCATACACCAATTTTACAAGGGATTTCAAGTATTCAAGTGAAGATTTTGAGGATTCTTCATTAATTGGTAAGTTTCTTTATCATTTTTCAAGTTTCTTTGGAATTCTATGGAAGAATATGATATTTGAATCTTGGAGATTTTGTATTAGTATGTTTTGATGGCTTATTTGAATATGTATGAAGATGTTGTAAGTAGCTAATAATGATTTTTAAGGCTGGATTGAAAGAGAAGAGATTTCTTTTCTTTCTTCTTCTTTGATTGTGGTCATATGGTTGAGAGTTCAAAATACAGATTTTGCCTGACATGGCAATGTCATTGGGTGTGTCAATGGTGCTGAGTTCCACGTTGGTGACACGACTATTAACACGGCCATATCCCTAAGTGTGTCGTAGCTTCTGTAAGACAAAATAATTGACATGGCCATTAATACTCCCGTGCTATTGGGCGTGTTAAACATTTTGTAAGACAGAATGAATGACACAGAAAGTGACATGCCATGTCATTGGACGCGTTAAAGCTTCTGTGTGATTAAGTTAGTGACACGGTCAGTAACACGCCCGTGTTGTTGGGAGTGTCACTTGAGAATAACTCTTTTCATTGTTTTTCATTTACAATTCCTATTTAAATGATTTGATGTTGAGAATGCCTTAGAATATGGTATTAAATGGTTGTTTATGATCACATTTGGTATAGGCATTGAGAGAGAGTAGTTTGCCCAATCCTAGTGTTGAAGGGCAACTTGGAAGAGAAGGTTAGAAGAAATTTTAAAGCTTGTTTTAGAGTGTTTCCTAAGGTATGTACAAACTCTTGATAAATGGAATGTGATTGCATTACATTTGTCCTAATATATTTTGAACAAAAAATATGTTAAACTACTCGATACATTAAGTATTCATGAGCATGGTAATAAGACATGTGAATTGCTATGTATGCATTATTTTGCATTGTGAAAAGCTATTGTTAATGGCTAAATTGAATGAAATGTGAACTATGTGCAAAATATGAAAATGACCCAAAATATTTGGATAATGTGGTTTCATTATGAAATATCCTATGATGAGGATGTTTGCTATGTATACATTAAAGATATTATGTAAAGTCATTGGTGATGACTAGATTGTATAAAATGAGATAAATAAGGCAATGTGCCTAGTTTGATCATGAGAAAATAAAAAAAGAGATTAATAATGAAAATATAAAATAATTGTGTGTCTAGTATGTTATTCAATTTTAAGAATTTTGTGTTTGGCGGCATGCCTATATTTGTCTATGGAGCTAGACACTTGGCGTCACTGTGAAAATATTTTTGAGGTGAAAAGATCGAGTCGTAAGACTCAGAAAATAAGTCCTAGAAGCTGGGCTGAGTGAAAAGACGGTAACTCTGAGAATTGAATGATATATTAGTTATTTGGACCCATACTTTTGTATGTGTTGATGTGAATTATCAAGTGATGAAAGCATATATCCAAAAATTATCTTGAATATTATGTGATGACATAGCATATGAACATTTTGCATTGCCATTATTTTTAAATTTTATTATTATCAAAGTTTGTATCACTAGGCTTCGGCTTAGCGCAATTATAATTCATCGCATAGATGACAGAGGTGATCCGATAGAGCCATAGAGTTCTACTAGGCCAGATCGAGTCTAGGCTTTTATTGGTTAAGCTTGAAGCGTATTGCTACATCAAGAACAAAGCCACTTTGCCAGCATATATAAATCTTATATTAAAGTATATTTTAATATTATGTTTTGAGAATATGTATATATATACTATAAATTATAAAGAGTGTTTTAAATAATGAAGTAATATAAGGTATCATGTATTCTAATACATATATATCTGTATAAATATAAATATTTTGAGTAATAAGGGAATATGAAAGTTTTTATTAAACCGAATTATGATATTTTTATATCGTATATGCGTATTTTATATACTGAAAGCGTGTATATTATATATTTATAGGGTATAAGAGTGTTACAATATACCTTAAAATAATACTAATCAATCCATTACCATAATTATAAACACTCATACTAAAAACCCTAATTACATATATTCACTATAAAATCCTAATTCTGTTTATTATGTCTATTTCAACTTAATAATCAATAATTCACCATATACTCACCATTTAAACTTCATTACTATCAATTTTAATAATTAACAAAACTTTCTCTCTCTAAACCAATTTTACATAATCTTAAAACTAAGAAAATAAAGCTTTAAAGAGAAAAAACTTACTTGAATTCTTGATTTTTCTTTAAAATCTTCTTAAAACATTTGAAATCTCTATAAAATTTAATGGATTTGATGAACCAAAAATCCTCTCTTTCCCTCTCTAAAATTTCTACCCACTTGAATGAAGAAAAAGATAAATAGTATTTCTCCTTTTCTTCCTCTTTTACTATCCATATATAGTAATTTAATTAATTATTTAAATTACTTTTAGTATCTACCATATATTTTCTCTCTTCTTTTGACTTTCATATTTATTTATTTATTTATATTAATATTATCATAATCGTCCATCAATAAATATATATATCATATATACTTTGCATATATGTTATGCATACATATATGATATATATTTTATATATATATGTCAATTATATATTATATTTATCATGTATTTCTCTCTTCCAGCATATCAACTATCCTCCAAAACTAATTATTTAATAGTACTTAAAATTCATGGGTGTTACATTTTATTTAAGGTTTGCATACATTTTGTATATATCTTGTAGATATTAATTATATGTAGTCTATATGTTTTGCATATTTTTGTATTTGATTTTTTTAATAGAAAGTGAAAAACTAAAACTAAATTTTAAGTTGCAAGGGGGTTAGATCTGATATTATTGGGAATTTGCATGAGTTAAATAATTGTCTTCAAAGGCTCTGATTCTTTATCTCTCTAAAATTCCAGAGTTCAATCCTTTTCTTGTACATAATTTTTAATTTTTCATTCATTATCTCTTATGTCTCTTGTCATGACTCAATCCGAGGGCACGTGATAGGCACTAGGGAACGAAAAAAGCATGTGACCTTCAGAACCTGTAGTAAGCATGACAACTCATTTTTTGATAAATATAGATGGTGACAACAATAACTATCTTGAACCGAGCACACTAGCCTAATAATATTATACTTTAATATAATATCACACCATCATCATCAGATATTTATTAATAGATATATTTAACTAACTGCAGAACTAAATGAATAAGAAAATGGACAAGAAAAGAAATATCATACGGAGTTCTAGAAAATAATTATAACATAATTATACAATAAAACATATACAATTAACACTTTTATTAAGAAATAAAAAGACAAGATGACCTAAATAAGCAGTACTCCTATGCTCAACCTGCAACCTGAAAAAAATGGTGAACAAAAATGAGCGTTCGACTCAATTAGTTATATAGAAATTAATATAATACAATTATCTCATGCATAACGCGCTCATGCAAATGTCAATCAACCAACAAATCACATAAGCAAACAATGATAGGAGTAAGTCAATGCAGCCATACTAAACCTCAAACTGGAGAGCCTATCCACCTATCTGGCTCTCTCAGTCCATATATTTCTCTTAAAATTCAATACATATAGTCTGCAGTCACAGCCGTAGCCAAGCAACGCTACCCGATTGACAAGCAACGCTGAGCATGAAAATGTCTCCGCCGTCATGTCAGTCCTAATCTCATCATATAATATCCTCATATTATAGCTCGTATCCCCGATCATATGTGGTCCCACATCATCCTAACTCTATCTGATATTACATATTATATATATTAAGTATAATCAACTTATACTCAACACATATTATACTTATAATGGTAATAATAATAATTGTACATATATTGCACAAACAGTCAATGCATTATGCAAATGTATTATAAACATAAATTAGGGGAGTATGATATTATATTATTCTATATAATTCACAGTAGACGAAATCCGATAACTCTCCTAAAAAAACAGACTGAAGGTGAAAGAACACCCGAAAATTATTTTCAAATGACAATAAAAATTATTAGAATATGGATGGTTAGATGACTCTAAAGATTCTGCTAAAATTTTGGCAGAGTCTCCCCTATAATTAGGATATTTTTCCCTGTAACAAAATAATCGAATAACACTCTAAAATAGATCACAATATCCCTCCAATCAACTGCCCCATCTAGGCTTCCATTCCGACTAAACATACCTCAACACACATCTTATAAATACAAATTTTCTTATTTATTTATTAGGTTTCCAACACAAATATTTAAAATTTTAAAATATACTTCAAAATAATTTCAAATAGGTTCAAAAAAATAATTTCATAATTGACGTTTAACTAAATCTAATTAATATCTATTTTTTTATAAAATTAATAATAAGAATATTATTCAACAAATTAATGGTATTATTTAATAGGTTTTCATTATATAATAATTATTTAATTAATTTTTATTATAAACTAATTACTCAAATATCTTTAGTTTCATAATAATAATAATAATATCTATATTGAAAATAATATTATTTAATGGTTAAATTAATCTAAATTAATTAATAAAGTCAATAATTATTATATTAAATAATTAATTATAATTATAATTTTTAAATTACAAATCTTTACATTTAATTAGTTTTAGATTAACACTTTCAAAATATCCAAATTTTAATCTATTTACTATCAATCATTAATTATATATATTAATTATTATTATTTTATTTATTCCTTTAATTGTATCTAAAATTACTATCATAACTCATAATTCATTTTATTATCTAATTATAAATTTTTAACAATTAAATACTAAAAAAATTATAATAATTAACTTTATTCAATTATTCATTTCATTTTATTTTATTTTACTCATACTTTCTTTTAAATATATTTAATTAATCATCTAATTAAAATTATATTTTCTAAATTTATTTTAATTTAAAATTTCTAACTAATTTCTTCTACATTAATTATTTATTAATACTTATTTATTCTTATTTTTTTATTATTTTATATTATTTTTTTTTGCTGAAATATTATCACTATCACCGGAACGGTGATCGAATTTCGGCCAACCTAAAATTTGAAAATAATATATCAAAATGAAACTCATGAGGAGATGAGTCGAATGATACCTAAATCGTCGTGAAAGGAGGTCAAAAATGGGCAAAAACTCTGGTCAAAGTCGGCGGCGGTGGGACTATACAGAGAGCTTCGGACGACACGTGAATAGTGATCCGGCATCGGACGGTGGCGATCTTGGTGGCGCTGGATTCGTCGGACGATGGACTTTCTAATGGTGTGGGAGGTGTCGATAAATGATGGTTGGACTATGGTAGATCAAAGAAAAATCGATCTGCTCCTGTCTTTCTCTCACTTTCTCTCTCCTCATTTATGTTCTTTCTCTCTCTTCCTCTTTTTTTCTTTATTTGTTTTCTTCTTTTTTTTTCTCTTTCTCTTATAAATACACATATATATATATTAATTTTTATTTTCTTTTTTTATATTTTTTAATTTTAAAATAATTAAAAATTTAAAATATTACATCTCTCTCCTCATTTCTCCTTTACTTGATTATTATGTTTTCGCCTTTTTTTCAAGTTCTATATTTTTATTTGTTAATGGGCTGAATGTTTAAATAGACACCTAAACTATAACATAAGTAGTAATTAAATTCTTAAATTTTTTTTTGAACCGTTTAAGCATTTCTTTTATCAAAATAGGGATAAATAAGCACAAATTTAACAGCAGTTATAATCTCCATCAAATAATATTCTTTTTGGTAAATGTGAGACTCACTCTTTTTTATTTTTTATTGGATAAAAATTAATACTTTAATATCATATATTTTGTTATAACTGAATGATATTTATTGTGTATTTAAGGTGGTATTATATGTTAGTATGACTATGATTATTATCAATGTTTTCAGAACCGGACCGGAGATTGGACCGGCATCCCGATTGGGTCACTGATTTTATTGGTTGGACCGGTTCAACTGGATTTTTAACTTTTTTAGAACCGGTACTATTACGCATAAAAATATTAAAAATTCTAAAAGGGAAACCAATTTGTATAATATAAAATTAAGGATAAACTAAATTATATTATAAAATTATGTCATGATAACATATAAATTATATAATTAAGTAAAGAAACTAAATACTTAACGTCTTAAACATTAATATTAAGATCAATATCATCTAAATTAACACCGAGATTTTCATCTTGCTCAATGTCATCATCTTCTTCTTCTCCAACTTGAATTGGATTCTCCTCTTGATCTAAAAATTAGTGCAATCAATTAAATAATGCATACTAATATATGTTTTACACAAATTAATTTTTAACTATTAGTATTAGTATGCATTAATTTGTGTAAAACATATATTAGTATGCATTATTTAATTGATTGCACAAACTTTTGAAAAGCAGAGGAGTCTTCTCTGGGTATTAAAAATTTAAAACAAACCTAATTAATTTTAGAATAAAAATTCAAACCGGTCCGGTTCACCGGTTTTATCCGGTTTCACGGTCCAACCCGGTTTTCATCCTATATCCGGGTTAATTTACAAATCGGACCGGACAAGCAGCCGGTTCCCGGTTTTTTCGATCCGACCGGCCGGTCCGGTTTTAACAACACTGATTATTATTATTTTTTGCTGCTATTATGAAATTTTTGCTATTATTTTAGTATTACCATAATTATTATTATTTACGAAGCTAGCATTAGAGTACTTTACACCTTGCTAATGACATTAGTAAAGACACCGGCTTCAAAGCCCCTAGATAACGTAAGAGGAAGGTGACTAAACAAATATACTACTATTCACACCCCAACCTAGAACCGATTACTTGAAATCCTATTAAGGGCGGGCATTATGATCAGCAACTCACTATTTGGAGAATTTGATTGCCGCATGAAGGCACTCGCAGCATTGACCGAAAAAGAACACCACTGAGCGGACGAGACAGCTACTCATAGCTCGCATACGAAAGAGAGGAATGGTTCGCTTTAACAACCGCATTACGGTAGTGCTTCTCTCGAAAGAAGCAGTGAGGTTGTCCACAACAGAGTAGCCATATGCAACGGAAGTGCTGTGTTAAGATATTCTGCTAAAAGCCAAGATGCATACCAAGTGGCGACCCAATACCCAAGGGCAAAAGAGGCAATTCCTCCTCCTCTAGACCCATCATAAGAGAAGAAAAGAAAACAAAAGAAAGAGACGCGGATGAAAGTGATTCAAAGTCAGTATCCATTACTTTTATTAATTAATAAATGTGCACCACCATCAGAAAAAGAAATAAAAAATATAATTAAAAAAATTAACAAATAAAAAATAGAAAAAAATTATTAGTTTGTTAATTAAAAAAAATAAAAAATAGAAATAATTTCATAAATAGAAATAGAAATTAATAAAAGAAATTATTAATTTGTTAATATAAATTAATGAAATAATTTATTAATTTTTATTCAATAAAAATTAAAAAAGTGAGTCTCACATTTATTAAAAAAAATATTATTTGACGGAGATTATAGCCGCTGTTAAATTTATATTTATTTAGTCATATTTTGATAATAAAAAAAATACTTAAACGGTCTAAAAAAGTTTAAATATTTAATTGTTATTTAGACTATAGTTTAAGTGTTTTTTTTAAAAGTTTTGACCTTTGTTAATATGTAGATTTTATTATCTCATTAAAAAAAATTTGAAATTGGGACTTCATTATGTTTCATAAAAAAATTTTAGCTAATTAAAGGGTGCCCATTGTCTAATTTGGTAGTTTTCCTAAGTTATGAAAAGCAAAAGTTAATAAATAAGTAAATATGAAAAAAATAAAAATGTAAAAATGTAAGAATAATAAAAATAATAAATTTAAAAATAATAAATAATATAGTTTCCTAAAGATAATTAGCTCTTGGATTGGATTACATTGAATTGAAAAAATAGATAATTATAAAAATATGTGCGCTTTTTGAGTTTGGTTTTCAAATATATCAAGTTTTTTTTTTTGCCATTTTGTAACTTTTTTATTTTTATCTTTTTCCTCTTATTTATTTTCATAATTTTTATTTTTAATGAAAAAACTTACGTTTTTCCACTTTTTCATGTTTTTGTTGTGCTTTTCTCTTACTTTCTTTTTCTTTTTTTTTTCTTTTTGCTTTTCTTTTCATGCTTTAATTTTTTTAAAATTTTTATTTTTGATTTGTTTTGTGTTTTGTTCTTTTTTTTTTTTCATTTACAACTATTTTTCTTTGTTTGGTTATTCAGTCTATTTTTTTTCTCTTTTTTCATTATTGGATAGTCACTTGCAGCGATGGAGCTACATTGAGAGTGGGCCCCACCCATTTTTATTATACGAGTATATAATATTATGTATATATATATTAATTTATTATTATATATTATAAAATATATTATATATATATATTTTTAATTTATTATATTTATATTATAAAATATATATTTATTTTAATTTAATATATATATTATAAATTTTATTAATAATATATATATTATAAAATTATAAAAGCAGATCCTTCCCAATAAATAAATTCTTTTCATAAAATTTGGTCTAAATATATTTATTTTATCTAAAACTAAATATATATTAGCCCAAGTTTAAATTTTTATTTTTTTTAAATACAAGCTTGTATTTATGGAAAGTTTACTATTTTTTTACTATACTGTATGTCCTTAGAGATTATAAATTGAATAATTTCATCAACTATAGTTGAGACTTGAGATTATAATTCTACAATATAGGTATATCTTTTTTGAGATTTTTTTTTAATTTTATTTTATTATTTTACTTTTTTATAACTTGATTTTTTTACTTAAAACTTGATATTAGTTTGACTACGATTTATTTTTTTATATTTTTTCTATAATTATCTTAAAAATTTTCTCTTTAATTCTCAATCACTTAGATTAAGACATTGTCATTTATAATTTTTTTAAAATTAAAATTTAAGATTAATTAATTTTTTCTATGATTATTTATTTTGATTGGTCCCTCTAATATTTTACCTGGCTCCATTTCGGTCATTTGCAATCTAATAAAATTTTAACTTATATTGAAATTATTTGCAAAAGTTTATATATTTATAATATATGCAAAATATACATATAATATATTTATAATATTTTATTATTAATAATAATGCAACTTCAAATAAATTTTTGAAGCATTATTATTGTCTCGACTCAAACTTTTAAAATTTTTTAATCAAATATATCTTTTTTCTTTTTTGTTAAAAATATGTTATTTAGACTTTTGTGATTAGAGAAAAATTAAGTTATCCTTAAAATATTGAGATGGCATTGTGGGACTCATTTCATATATATATATATATATATATTTAATAATTTAAAAATATTTAAAATGTATATTTTTAAATAATTAAAAATAAATAAATATATTTTTAAATATATTTTATCACCGGCTAGGTCGTGTTTGGAAATGAATCTAGCTCTTGTACAGGCAATCAAATACTAGAAAATTCAAAGACCTTGATCGGTATTGATGGAAAATTCAACGGGTGAGCTTTTGGGGCGTTTTAAATTGGAGTTTAACTGTCAAGTCCAGAACCTTCCTTTCACTCACTGATATGGAGTGCTAGCCCCCATTTCTTGATCAAGAATTCCAATACTTGATTTTTTTTTGCGGTTTTTGATTTTTGGTTTTTATTTGTAAATTTTATTTTTTAAATTTTTTATTTTGATTATTTTTTGAATTTCAAGTTTAATGATTTAATTTTTTTTTTCTAATATAACGCACTGATAAAATATTTTAAAAAATAATTTTTTTAATTTAAACAAAATAACAGTATGCATAGTAGGTAAGAATTTTAACAACATTAGATAAGAATTTGCTCTCTATCCAATTTTTTAAAATTTCATATTTTTTACATATATGCATAGTAGGTAACAAATTATCTAATGAAATTAACTGCATATAATTTTTAAAATTTCATATTTTTACATATACAATGAAGCAATGAAAATAATATTGATTAATCCTTTATTTTATGCAGTTAATTAATTATTTATAATTTGATTTTAGTTTTAATTTTAATTTATAAACTGAAATTGGTAATTTTTTTTAATTATACAGTTAATCGAACTATGAACGTTTTTAATTTGATTTTCTAAATAACTTTAAGTATATATAAATTAATTTGTCAAAAATTAATAATTTTTCAATAATTTGTAGTACTAAAATCACTTTATGCATGCATATTAATAGAAATTATATAATTAAAAAATGCTTTTATTAGTAGTTAGTTAATGTTATTTAAAACAAATACTGATTCTATAAAACAACAAATACAGATTGGTTAAAATGAAAATTCAGCAGAGGTGAACGGCAAATCCCTGAAAGCCACAAATTTTGTCATTTTCTTCTTAGATGTCTTTTTTTTTTTTTTAATGAAAATCTAATTTGTCTATTCTAAAAGAAAAGGCTCTTGCCGTTTCCCTTACTCTCTGTGCCCTTTGTTATCCGGACAACACATAACATAAGCGACATATGCATAACATAAACATGACCCACGTCAAAATGAGCGAATGAATGAAGGGGAAATTATATAAAATGCTATTTTTGTCTTGAAAACTTTATTTTTCTTGTGCTTTTATTTTTTTATACATTTTTAAGTTTTCGAAGATGCTATTTTTATGAATTTTTTTTATAAACACAATATATTTATATATTTTTTTAAATTATTTTGTTAAATCTCCCATAATGAATGCTAGAGCAGTGGTCCATCTTTTAAGACTTAAATTTTTCATTCCAATTCAGGGTAATTTTTAATTTGTTAATTAGACAAAGAAAAAAGATGTATTTTTATTTCTAATATTATAGTGAAGTAAGGAATTTAACCTTAAAAAAAATTTAGGGATAGATATGGCAGAATTTAAAAAAAATTAATATTTTTATTCTTCCCTTAACAGCAAATTTAACACTGTTATATGGTTTGATTATGTCGTTATTTTTATTTGTTAAATAATATTAGTGGGTCCTTTTTTATATTTTCTATTTTAAAAACAATTAAATAAATTAAAAATAATAATGGAGTAGATGTTGTTTCGTCATCCCCAACTCCCACGTAAAATCCCTCGCCGCCGTGTTAGTATCACCTCCACGACCGCAACCAGGATCCGACGTCGTTAAGATAGGATTTGGTTTAGCACTACAAGCAATAACGGAGTCATTATCGAGCTTCTTTTCCGGTGAGTTCTTTTTTATGTAATTGGAAAACCTGGAGCTACTTCCACCGAATGACGACGACGGCTTCATTGTTAATTTTTTAGGCGAGTTCTTTTTTCTGAGTTTCTACTCCGTTTCTATTCACATAAATAGATCATGTAGGCTTGTGGAAGCAGCAGATGACTTCAATCTTGAATTTTTTTTAGCGAACTCACCTGCCTATATAATGTGAGAGAATTTTGAATGATGAATTAGATAGAATTCACGTGTAGCTTCATCGACTTTGCTGGATTTGGCGAGGCAGCATAGAAAGAGGAGGATGGGGGAAGAAGAGAACCTAGGAAGCCAAACGGTTGAGACACTTAGTACAGCGATGGAGTCGCTGGTGGCAAGAGCAGATTTATTGAGAATGAACCTCGTATCTACAGTGACGGAGATCCTGATTCCAGTGTAAAATGTCAAGTTTGTTACCGCATTGACTTAACTCCAACTTAAAATTAGGAATTTGGGTTTGTCGAGACAAAGTTACAGAGGAATATGAAGTATGAAATAGGATTAGTTTGTTTGCACTTCATTTCCTCTGTAACTTCGCTTTGGATTTGTTAAAATTTTAGTTTTATGCAGCAGAGCCACAGTATAGGTTTAGGTTGGTGCTGGCATTGGAGCAAAAGACTTATAAGAATAAGTTTTTGGCTTAATATATTTATAATCACCTGTTCTTATCACGATTTATCATTTTATTTTTTTTTATACTGTTCTTATCACGATTTATCATTTTATTTTTTTATACTGTTCGAGTAATTATTTAGCTAATAAACAAAAAAATCCTTTATTTAATTCGTTAGAAAACAAAACTAAAAGGGAAGTCTAATGCTAATAAACGGCAATTCACTTACTATAGATATAGAATAAAATTAAATTAGACTGCAAGTTTGGTGAAACTATCTGAAATATTCAAATCAAGCTTTTTAATATATATATATATATATATAGTAATCATTTAGCCACTCGTACTCATTTATTTGAATAATAAATAACTCTCCGATTGCACGCGTGTAGTACACTCTTTAACAATTAGTTCATACATTAAAATTTGCTATATTTACTATAAATGAATATAATACCCTTCTTTTAGCCTTTTTTTTAATATTATATGATTTTAATTGTTAATTTTTTTTTAATTTTTGACCCTTAATAATTTAATTTAAATAATAATTTTAATTTAATTTAGCATTTTCTTTCACTTTCTCTCGGTTTCTCGTCGGACAAACAAAATACAACCATACAAAACTCAAATCCTTTAACAAACACCACTTGAAATGATACAAGCACCAATAATTTTGCTTCACCATTTGCTTATGCTTCATGTCTCTATCTGATTTCTTTCTTCTTTATTTTCAAGTTAATGACTTGGCTTTGAATGCTTCTTCCACTACTTCTTCAGCTTACAAGAGATTTAGAAAAGATGGTTACACTAAAACGATTGTTGGAGCCCTACGGTATTTGTGAGGTTTGTTCTACAAATCTTAAATCAATAAAATCTTTGCTTTGAATTTCTAAATATTATTGCCGAACCAGTCATGGTCTCTTAGCAACCCAATAAACTTTACCACTTCCACCAAGGAAAACTTGTTCCACAAAACCCAAAACACATAATATTTTATTAAATGGTAACAACATTTCTTCTCTTCTTTAATCAAATGAAAATCAAAACTAACATTCAAATAATTCAGAATGAAACTGAGAATTACTAGATCCATGAGGCAAGAAATATCTTCCTACAACGCTTTCCAACAATGAAGATTTCCCAGAACTCTAGATTTTCACAAGAGAACAACAATTACCAACACATTAATCTTAAACCCATGAATCAAAAAACAAATACGAAATTAGCAAAATAACAGTCCCATTTCAAAAATATAGAATTCATAGAAGGTGAGAATTTGTGAAATAGATTTCGTACGAAATAACGTCTTAACATCTTGGTAGCCTCAACGGTCATCAGAGAAATCTGTATCAGTCGATGGTTTTGGTTTTAAAGAGTTGTAAATAGCAAAGAACAAATTCAGTTGCTCGATTAATTATATTTTGTATGGAAGAGATGAGATTCAAGAGATTTCAGATTTGTGGGATCCAATAAGATAATTTGATATGTTTGTTTCCTTGTTTTTGTCTTTGCATTCAAAGAAATTAATCTTCACATCGCAGAGAAAAAAAGAGAAGAAATATTTGGAGAAAGATCAAAATAAACCCAAATATGGGTAAAGATCAAGCCTAGACATAGAATAACCCAGATATGAGTTTTTTTAAAAAAACATAATTTTTAAAAAATTAATTAAAAATTTGAACTTTGAATTTTTATAAATTTATAAATAAAAAATTAAATAGTAATAGATACGGATCAAATATCTATTTTATATGGGCCCACATATATATATATATATATAATGTGGATGTGTTTAAAAACTACGAGACTTAAATTTTTTTGGGCATATTAAGAGGGTGTTTTTTAAAACTGGAACTTTTCAGCTTATTGTGAATAAGTGATTTTTAGATTATAATCAGATTAAAAATAAGCAGTTAAGCGTTTCTGTAAACTAGCTAATAATCAGCTGATAATCAGTTTATAATCAGTTAAGTGTTTCTGTAAAATCAGCTTATAATCAGTTTTTAATTGTAGAAACTGTCAAAATGACCAAACTGTCCATAAATTTATTTATTGTATAAAAATAATTTTTTAAATGTCAATTCAAAATTTATTTTGCAATAATAATAATAATAATAATAAAATTTAATAATAATAATAATAATAATAATAAAATTTCTTTGATGGGAACTAAAGTGTATAAGGTAGGCAAATTTGGAATATTGAAGATTAGGTAGGGATAGTATGGTCTTTTACTTGGTCAAAACTGCTTAAAAAAAAGTAACAAAACCCAACTTTTAAAAAACTGATTAAAATCAGATTATAATCTACTATTTAAGTTTTCAGAAACACTTAAATAAACAACTTATAATCTAAAAACAGCTTATAAGCAGTTTTGACCAGGTTTTAAGTTTTGAGAAACACCCTCTAAAATAAGGGACTGTTGCTTGGATAAATTATTGAATTTAAAAGGCTATATGGTTATTTGAAAAATTAAATAGATAAAATGGTAAAATTATTTAAGTATAAGAGGTTATATATATATTAAGTGTAATTTTTTATTTTTTTTAATGTTCAGTGGCTTTAAAGTTTTTCTCAAGAGGGAGAGAGAGAGACTTTAATACGAATAAAATTTGTCCAAATGAGATCTACTGGTTTATTATTTTTCTTATTTAATTGGAATGAAAAAAATGGAGGCCACTAGTTTATTGATTTAATAACAATGAATAAAATAGGGTCCACTAATTTACTGAGATGATGTACAAAATGGGCCCACTATTTACAGTGTGAAGTTCGCTGTCAAGAGAGGAAATAAATATCAGTTTTTTTAATTTTGATATATTTATTTTTATATTTTATTTAAGGGTAAATTTATTCATTCACTATAATATTAGAGATAAAAATATATCTTTTTCCTTTACTATTTATTCTTAAATTTTCACTTATTTAGATCTCTAAATTTTAATTTGTTAAAATAAAAATTATAAATTTATAATTTTTTTCAATTGTTTTCCCAATAAATTTTTATCTCCGATTAAGACTGTAATCGAGCCGAGTCGAGCCGAGCCGAGCTTCTAATAGCTCAAGCTCGGCTCATTATAAAATAATCGAGTTCGAACTCGAACTCGAATCGAGCCCGAGCTGAGCCCGAGCTTGTATCGAGTCAGCTCATATATCATGTATCTCGAGCTTTAACTCGAGCTTGATTTAAATAAGTTTAACAAACTCAATAAACTTATTTTTATTTTTATTTTTCATTCACTTTTTTTAAATTTTCATAAAAGATATACTAAAATTTATGTTTTATAAAAGATGAATAATATAATTATATATTAATAAAAATAAAATATTATATTACTATAATTTTATATTTTACTATAAATTACTAAGTTATTTTATATTATATATTATTTATCACATATACCATATATTAATAAATTATATAAATTAAGTTAGTCAAAAAATTAATATATTCACATATATAGTTTAATATATATAAATTAAATTATATATATTTTTAATCCAATACACTAAATAAGTTAGCTTACGAGCTTAACTCATGAACTTTTTAAATGAGCTAGCTCGTGAGCTAACGAGCCGAGTATTTTATAACTTGAGCTTGGCTCATTTAACAAATGAGCAGTTTGAGTTCAAATCTGAACGAGCTTTTACCGAGTCGAGACCCAAGCCAAACTTGAATAGCTTGACTCATTTATAGCATGAAAAAATAGTCAAGTAGTCGCTACTTAAGCCTATATGTACAAAAAAAATTCTACTTTTTTTACCAAAAAAAAAATCTACTTAGCCAAACGTGGATTGCATGTGGGTCTGCGTAAGCATTTTTTTCACCAGAAAACGGAGGTAGGAATATTGATAAAAATAAAATTAAAGTTTGAGAACATCATATCAGTAAAATTAATCCTAAAATTTATGTTTTAAATTTTATATTAAACATTATATAAGATATTATTCAATTTTTTTTATCTCTAATATATTTTGAGAAAAACTGAGATTGAATTTTCTAAAATTTCTCTTCATTATTTTTTGAGAAGTCTAAAACTAAAAAAATGTAATTTATGTTAGATACATATATAAAGGTTATTAAGTTTTTTATATTTCTGATAGAAATAAATTAGGTTAATAATTTATTAATGTAAAATTATAATTTAACATTAGACGACATTAAATATGTTAATATGAAATACCTTGTTATAAATGTTATATTTAATTAAAATTAAATATCTCAATCAACTAGAAAGATTTTGTTTTTTTTATTGACATTCTTACTTATTTTTAATAAATTTTTAAATAAAATACTTTTTTAGAAGAGTTAAATTTTAATTTTGTATTATAAAAATGAAGTAGAATAACTACCATTAAAAACTTAGTAAAGAAAAATTTACTCTATTTTATTTATTTTAATTTTTCATTTAAATTTTAAATGATAATTAATCTTAGCAAATAAAAATCCTTTTTTATAATACAAAATTAAAATGACTATTTTAAAATTATTTCATTAAAATTTAATAAATGTAAAAAAGTAGATAAATAAATAAATTTTATAGTTATGTTTAATTTTAATTGAATAAAAAATTTATATCATAAATAGTTTTAATGATATCTAATATTAACATATTTAATATCATTTAAAGTTAAATTATAATTTTAAATTGATAAATTATTATTATTATTTTTAATTTTACTAAAAATATGAGAAATAGAAAAATATATATCTAAAATAAATCAATTTTATTTTAAAATTTTCTAGAAAATAATAATGTGAAAAAATTTATTGAATTTAGAAAACTCAATGTTATACAATATTTAATATCAAAATTAAAAAAGATAAATTTTAAAATTAATTTCACTAATCATTTCTACACTTTTTAAACCAGAACACTAATATTCCTAAACTTTAATTTTGTTTCTATTAATATCTCTATCTCAATTATCTATGATAAATGTTTGTATGAATACTACGTAGAATCCATGTGATGTCACATGAAATTTTTAGGACACATAACATTTCATGGACTTTACATAACATCTATGTAAACATTTTCTCACTAGAAAATGAAGACAATGTAGTTCTCCTAGAGTTTCCTATGGGGTTTTTCTCTAGCCGTCCTAGGGTTTTCTAGTGTTTGGTCTAAGTTTTCCTTTCCCTTGTGAAATCTTGTCTCTTATTCTTGTGTCTTCTTTTGCTTCTATAACATAGGATATTTATGAAGGTGTGCTTGTTTTTATTTGTTATTATGGCCAATGACCTTGAGTCGCTTTCGAAAAGATTTTCATTGAGAGAGGAGGAGGTGAATATGGTAGAGATTGAAGGACAAAAACATAATTGTTTGGAAAAAAATTAATAGGAGTGTAGTGGGTAGGGTCTTATAGCACAAACCTTTAAATATAAAGGCAATTACAAATGCTTTTAAAGGTGCATGGAGATTACAGAAGGATTTTTAGATATAGGATGTGGGCAATAATCTCTTTGTGTGTGAATTACAAATTGTCAGGGATAAAAATCGTGTCCTACGTGATGGACCATGGCACTTTGATAAAAATCTAGTGGTGTTGAAGGAATTTGAAGGGTTCGAACAACCATCTAATATGAAGCTAGATTGTTGTTTGTTCTAGTTGAGGATTTGTAATCTGCCATTGGATAGACGCAACCATGAATCGATAGTTGCAATTGGACAAAGAGCAGGTGAAGTGATGGAGGTGAATAGTGAAGATTTAGATAGGTGGGGAAGGTTTGTTCGTGTTAGAGTCAAGATAAATGATATTAAACCTCTAGTTCGTAGGGTGATGGTGCATAATTCGAAGGGTGATGAAGTATGGGTGTATTTTGAATATGAATGTATGCCTAAATTTTGCTACTATTATGGTATGATCAGTCATATCTATGATGATTGTGATGAGAAATCTAATGATGAAGAGATTGAGGAGTGGTTGTATGGAAAAATTCTAAGGGCATCACCTATGAAGGGTAGAAGTGGGGTCAATTTGGAAACAAAATCAAAACCAGACTCAAATTGCCTATAACTCATCGTGGTATTTGAATCATAAATCACAACCAATCTCTCTAATGAGGCGATTATTTATTCCAGAGAAAGGGGGTCAGAATTCGGTTACTTCTGATGCAAGTTAAGAAGAGAGTGGTGAAAGTATGGTGGGGTTTAATATTGGGAAAGAGCAAAATGTAATATCCCAAAGTATGCCCTAGAAGTGTTGATATTATTGTTGTAATTATATTGAATGTTTATGCTATATTTTAAAGAGAAGAGAAATTTATAGGGAAGTGTATATGTTGTGTATATGGAAATATATACAACATATATACAAGTCAATTGTGATGGTCAAAGGAAGAAGATATTTTAGTTATTTTAATTAATTAAGTTAATTAGTGGAAAATGGGAAATTGAAATGAATGGAAGAGATTAATTTGGATTATTTAATATTATAATTGCTTGGAGGAGGTTTAAAGAGAGGAGTATTTGACTTTGGTGTATTCATTTTCTTTTTTCATTTCTTTCCTTTTCTTTGTGTTGGCCGGCCATCTAAAGCAAGAGAAAGAGAGAGTGAGTTTTGTGATCCAAGCTCAAGTTGAAGGAAGATTCAAGTGAAGAAGTTGAAAGTTGAGAAGTATCATCAACTTTGGTAAGTCCTCTCTTGATTTCTCTTGTTTATTTTGGAGTTATGTTTGAGTTTGAGGGATTATTGTTGATGATAGGAGTGTGTTTTGATTGTGTTGTGTTTAAGAGTGTTTGATTCAATTGATTTTTGGATTTTTGAGTTTGGATTGAAGAAAAGAGTAAATTGGTTGGAAGAGAAAGTGTGTGATTGTGTTTAGGGTTGTGGTGATGATTTTGATTTGTGTTGGATGTATGTTTTTAGTTGTTTTGGTGTTTTTGCAAGTTTGTTATGGTTCTTGGGTATGTTGAGCTAAGTTTGTTTGAAGTGGATTTTGGTGAAAGGAAGTGATTTGTTGGATTAAGTGTTGTTGTGGCCGGAATATGTATTTTTGGCCTGACACGCCCATGTGCACGTTCAAGTCCTTGGGCGTGTCGATGGTTCTATGTTTTGGATGGTGACACGTCCAGTGACACGCCCATGTCATTGAGCGTGTCATAGCTACTGTATTAGTAAGGAATTTACACGGCCATGAACACGCCCATGTTGTGGGACGTGTCAATGTTTCTGTGAGACAGAATGTATTACACGTTCAGTGACACGCCCGTGGTTCTGAGCGTGTTAAAGCTTCTGTGTTGTGGAGTTAGGGCACGGTCAGGGGCATGCCCGTGTTGTTGAGCGTGTTATATGTAGAGTTTGCCCTAATTGGTTGTTATCCATAGTATCTCATGTGTATGATTAACTTTGATTTAGGTTTTGAAAAGAGTTGAATTGCCCTAACCTAAGTGTTGAGGATTCTTGGAGGAGGAAGAGTATAGATTGGTGAGAGTTGGTTTTGAGGTAAGTACAAACTACATTATTGCATATATTCCTATGATGTTGAGACTTAACATCCATTTGATTGTAAATGTGTTAGGAAATCTAATGCATTATTGATGCTTATGAATAATGTTATGATTGGTATAAATTGAATGTTTAATGAGCATCTAAAATGTATGTTAATGTCATTGACTATGTACATCTAGATGATGAGGTTCAATGTAATTGATTGTGTATACTTGAATAATGAAGTTTTATAATGTGAATTGAGATATGACAAGATATGAAGCCACTGTGATTGGCTATGATGATTCAAATGAGATGTGAAGCCATTGTGATTGGCTATGATGATTCAATTGAGATTAATGGGGCATGTTTGCCTAAATGATGATGAGAAATGATAATGAAATAATAAATGAATTGTGTGTCTAATATGTTATTCATTTTCAGAGTTTTGTTGTTGGTGGCATGCCTAATAGTAACAATCTCTTGAAGTTAGGTTGGGCTTGATCCTTGAAGCCAAGTTGGGTTGAAGTTTAACATGTTTTACTCCCCTTGAAGCTTGGTTGGGTCTAGTCCTTGAAGCCTAATTGAGATATTACAACCCTTGAAGCTAGGTTGGGTTTGGTTCTTGAAGCCAAGTTGGGTTGATACTTAGCATGCTTTGTTCCCCTTGAAGCTTGGTTGAACCTAAATCCTTGAAGCCTAGTTGGGATAATGATAATGATAAATGTGAAAATAGAACCAAAACATTAACTCTGAAAGTTGAATGGCATATTAGTGTCTTTGGGCCCATGTTTGTCTTTGTTTATATGTGACTTATGAATGGTGAACTAATGAATAATGAGATACAATGTAAGACTTTGAAAGGTGATATTCTCATATATATTGATTATGGTGTTTGAACATATCATATTGACATTGCATCTAAACATAGTATTATTGTAGTTTGTACCACTAAGCCGTTGGCTTAGCGCGATTATGATTTATCGCGCAGGTAACAGGGAAGAACCGGAGAGTTTCTCTAGGCCGAGTAGAGGCTAGATCTTGTGGTGGTGATAGTGAAGCTTAAAGATCGAAGATAGACTGCCAAACATGTATATACTTTATGTTTTGTAAATCTTGAGTTGTAAAGTATAAGTATTTGTAAATAATTATTATATTTTCCGCTGCTTTTAAATAAACATTTTATCTTTAGTCTTTTATAACTTCTTTTAAATGTTTTAAATTTGTTCATGTTTTTATAAAGGGATGATTTATTTGTTAACTATACCATAGCATTTCTATATTCAGTATATGTATATTACGATCGTATTAGCATGCTGTGTACGTATACGGGGTATAGGGGTGTTACATTTATTTTGGTATCAGAGCCTAGGTTTGAGATTCTCAACCTAGGTGAATTGTAAGAAAAAGAATATTTTGATTTTAAAAGTTGGTTTTTGAGTAAAATACATGTTTTGGTATGGCAGTCTTTGATCTTTAATGAGGTATATTCTGCTGTGTTTGCAGATATAGGTAGTAATGGAGTCCCATTCACGTCAGAATGTAGAAGGAAGTGCCGAGAGTATAGCTCCAGGAGAGAGTAGAGAGGGAGCTAGGGTTGAGAGAGTTAGTGAGGCACTTGTTTCTTTGCTAGAGAGATCAGCTGCAGATGAGGCTCCGCCGGGTTGGTTAAGGCATGTGGTGGAATTATTTAGACAAGCTCCAGTGCAGCCACCACCACCATCACAGCCTCAGGTGCCGGTAAGACATTATGACAAGTTGAGAAAATATGGGGCTGAAGATTTCTTAGGCACTACCGATCCTGCAGTGGCTGAGCAGTGGTTGGATAAGGTACAGAGGATATTCATTCAGTTGCAAGCTACTTCAGATGAGAAGTTTGATTATGCCAGATCCCTCCTGCAGAAAGATGCCTATGACTGGTGGAAGACGGTTCATCATGCTATGGATGAACCACCTACACTATCATATGGTGATTTCTTGAGGGAATTTGAGCAGAAATATACTCCGAGGGAGTATAAAGATCTTAAGAAGATGGAATTTCTGAATTTGAGACAAGACAACCGGACGGTGACAGAGTATGATATTGAGTACATCCGTTTGAGTCGTTATGCTGGGGGCATTATTTCTGATGAAATAGATCGGTGCAGAAGGTTTGAGGAGGGATTGAGGCCCTCTATCATGTGCCTAGTGGCTGGTTCTCGGTATCAGGATTTCTCTCAGCTTGTTGCAGCAGCTAGGAGTGTGGAGAGAGCCCAGAGTATAGCCGCAGCTGCTACTGAGGAGGAGACTAGGGTAAGGAGACCCCAGTTTGAGGCAGAGTCTTCATCTGTAAAGAGGGGTAGAGGGAGTTTTGCTCCGAGGATTAGTAGGAGTCTGAGGCAGTCAGGCAGATCAGTGCAGTATCAGAGGCCGAGACCGACAGTCTCTGTAGCTAGTGCCCCGACTCCCGTGATGCAAATATCTACTCCACCTGTATGTGTTCACTGTGGCAGGCCCCATGGAGGTGTTTGTTGGAGGACTGGTGTATCTAGAGTATGTTATAGATGTGGGTCACCAGATCATTTTATTAAAGATTGCCCTGATATGCAAGATGATAGGCAGACTGACACTGCAGTTTCTCGACCCAGTGTCAGCAGAGGTGGTCGAGGGGGTAGAGGTTTTAGTAGAGGTGGTAGACCCGGGGCTAGTCATAGAGGAGGATCTTCATCTAGAGGCAGTAGGCCAGAGGAGGCCGGATCTTCTCAGAGGGTATACGTGATGCAGAGGCAGCCAGATGCTTCAGCAGTTATAGCGGGTACATTTTCTTTATTTGGCATTTCAGTACTTGCTTTGATTGATCCAGGATCTACTCATTCATACATAAGTGCATCCATATTGCCTGTGTCTGAATTGCATACAGAATCCTTAGGATTTGATGTGTTGGTGACAAATCCTTTAGGACATAGTGTGGTTGTTAGTAAGGTGCACCGTGACAGTGCAGTTGTGGTGCAAGGTGAGGAGTTTCTTGGTGATCTGATTGAAATGCCTTTTAAAGAATATGATTTGATCTTAGGCATGGATTGGCTGGCTAAACATAGAGCTGTGGTGGATTGTCAAAAGAAGTGTGTCACCTTGAGAACCAGTGATGGTAGGAATGTGATAGTATCTAGTGAGCAGAGACAACTTGCATCTTTGTTTGTATCAGCTGTATCAGCTAGGAAGTTGATTAGAAAAGGGTGTGATGCTTATCTTGCTCATGTGGTGGATACTAGAGTCATGGGTTCTCAACTTGATAATATCACCACAGTTGCAGAGTTTCCGGATGTGTTTCCTGAGGAGTTGCCAGGGTTACCCCCTGAGAGAGAGGTCGAGTTTGGTATCGATCTGTTGCCTGGTACCACTCCCATCTCTATCACTCCTTATAGAATGGCACCAGCTGAATTGAGAGAGTTGAAGGTGCAGTTACAGGAGTTGTTGGATAAAGGGTTTATTCGCCCCAGTGTTTCTCCTTGGGGAGTTCCTGTGTTGTTTGTGAAGAAGAAGGATGGTACTATGAGGTTATGCATTGATTATAGGCAATTGAACAAAGTGACTATTAAGAATAAATATCCTTTGCCTAGGATTGATGATCTCTTTGATCAATTGAAGGGAGCAGCAGTGTTTTTCAAGATTGATTTGAGATCAGGGTACCATCAGTTGAGGGTTAAAGTTGAAGATGTTTCTAAGACAGCTTTCCGTACCAGGTATGGGCATTATGAGTTTTTAGTAATGCCTTTTGGGTTAACGAATGCACCTGCAGCTTTCATGGATTTAATGAATAGGGTGTTTAGGCCCTATCTGGATTAGTTTGTAGTGGTTTTCATTGATGATATTTTGGTGTATTCACGTAATGAGGAGGAGCATGACAAACATTTGCGGATTGTGTTGCATATCTTGAGAGAAAAGCAATTGTTTGCGAAGATGTCAAAGTGTGAGTTTTGGCTTGACCAAGTGACTTTTCTGGGTCATATAGTTTCAGTAGATGGTATAAGAGTCGACCCAAGTAAAATTGAAGCTATTTTGAATTGGAGTCCACCAAAGTCTGTGACTGAAGTTAGAAATTTTTTGGGTTTGGCAGGCTATTACCGACGTTTTGTGAAAGGTTTCTCTGTGATAGCTACTTCACTCACCAGATTGCTTCGGAAGGGAGTTAGATTTGTGTGGACGGATCAGTGTCAAGCTAGCTTTGAGCAGTTGAAAGAAATGTTGACTCAAGCACCTGTTCTTACTTTACCCGTGGAAGATAAACCTTATGTGATTTATAGTGATGCTTCACATAATGGTTTGGGTTGTGTTTTGATGCAAGAGGGTAAAGTTATAGCTTATGCTTCTCGGCAGCTAAAGCCGCATGAGCTCAATTATCCGACTCATGATTTGGAATTGGCAGCTATAGTGTTTGCTTTGAAAATTTGGTGACACCACTTATATGGGGAGAAATGTTTTATCTATACGGATCACAAAAGTTTGAAATATTTGGGTGTTCAGAAGGAGCTGAATCTTTGGCAAAGGCGATGGTTAGAACTGATTAAAGACTATGATTGCTTGATTGATTACCATCCTGGTAAGGCGAACGTAGTTGCTGATGCTTTGAGTCAGAAATCTTTGGCAGGTTTAGCTGTTTATTCGCTCTCGTTGCTTGTTGAGTTGAGAGCGTTACATGTTAATTTTGAAGTATGTGATGATGGTGCATTATTAGCTTAGCTGCAGTTGAGACCAGTATTGTTGGATCAGATAAAGGAGGCTCAATTGGCGGATGAGAAAATTCAGAAGATTGTATCAGATTGCCAAAATGGGGAGAGCTGAGATTTTTATATGAAGAATGATGGTAGTCTTTGGTTCAAGGATAGGTTGTGTGTACCTGATGATGATAGTTTGAGAAAGATCATTTTAGAGGAAGCACACCAATCGGTTTTTGCTATGCATCCGGGTAGTACAAAGATGTACCATGATTTGAGACAGCATTATTGGTGGTCTGGTATGAAGAGAGACATAGCGGAATTTGTGTCCAAGTGTCTCACCTTTCAGAGGGTAAAAGCTGAGCATCAAGTTCCAACAGGGTTGCTTCAACCTTTAACAGTGCCTGAATGAAAATGAGAGAAAGTAACAATGGATTTTGTGTCTGGGTTGCCATTGACACAGAGGAAGCATGATGCTATTTGGGTAATTGTGGATCGGTTGACAAAAACAGCTCATTTCCTTCCTGTTAGAATGGACTATTCTCTTGAAAGATTGGCTGAGCTGTATGTAAACGAGATAGTGAAGTTGCATGGAGTCCCAATTTCCTTAGTGTCTGATCGAGATCCTCAGTTTACTTCAAGGTTTTGGAAGAGTTTGCATAATACCTTGGGTTCTCGATTGCACTTTAGTACTGCTTTTCATCCGCAGACAGATGGGCAGTCAGAGAGAGTGATATAGGTTATTGAAGATATGTTAAGAAGCTGTGTCATTGATTTCTCTGGAAGTTGGGACAGATTTTTGCCACTTGTGGAATTTGCTTACAACAACAGTCACCAATCCAGTTTTGGTATGGCACCATTTGAAGCATTATATGGTAGAAGATGCAAAACGCCTTTATATTGGAATGAAATTGGAGAGGGCAAGTTAACTGGTCCTGATCTGGTTAAAGAAACTGAAGAGAAAGTAAAAATAATTCGGGATCGGTTGAAAGCAGCTTCAGACCCGACAGAAATCTTATTCAGATTTGAAAAGGAGAGACATAGAGTTTGATATTGGAGATAAAGTATTTTTGAAAGTGTCTCCTTGGAAGAAGATTTTGAGATTTGGTAGGAAAGGGAAGTTAAGTCCTCGTTTTATTGGTCCGTATGAAGTGTTAGAAAGAATCAGGCCGGTTGCTTATCGTCTTGCTTTGCCGCTTGAGTTGGATAGAATTCATAATGTATTCCATGTATCCATGTTGCGAAGGTATATATCAGATCCATCTCATATCTTTCCAGTTGAATCCATTGAAGTGAGTCCGGATCTGACATTTGAAGAAGAACCAATTGCTATTTTGGCACATGAAATGAAAGAGTTGAGGAATAAGAAAGTGCCATTGGTGAAGGTTCTTTGGAAGAATCATGGTAAAGAAGAGGCAACTTGGGAGAGCGAGCAAGCAATGCGAGATCAATATCCTCAACTGTTTCAGACTTGATATCAGGTAATTTCGAGGACGAAATTTCTTTTTAGAGGGAGAGAATTGTAATATCCCAAAGTATGCCCTAGAAGTGTTGATATTATTGTTGTAATTATATTGAATGTTTATGCTATATTTTAAAGAGAAGAGAAATTTATAGGGAAGTGTATATGTTGTGTATATGGAAATATATACAACATATATACAAGTCAATTGTGATGGTCAAAGGAAGAAGATATTTTAGTTATTTTAATTAATTAAGTTAATTAGTGGAAAATGGGAAATTGAAATGAATGGAAGAGATTAGTTTGGATTATTTAATATTATAATTGCTTGGAGGAGGTTTAAAGAGAGGAGTATTTGACTTTGGTGTATTCATTTTCTTTTTTCATTTCTTTCCTTTTCTTTGTGTTGGCCGGCCATCTAAAGCAAGAGAAAGAGAGAGTGAGTTTTGTGATCCAAGCTCAAATTGAAGGAAGATTCAAGTGAAGAAGTTGAAAGTTGAGAAGTATCATCAACTTTGGTAAGTCCTCTCTTGATTTCTCTTATTTATTTTGGAGTTATGTTTGAGTTTGAGGGATTATTGTTGATGATAGGAGTGTGTTTTGATTGTGTTGTGTTTAAGAGTGTTTGATTCAATTGATTTTTGGATTTTTGAGTTTGGATTGAAGAAAAGAGTAAATTGGTTGGAAGAGAAAGTGTGTGATTGTGTTTAGGGTTGTGGTGATGATTTTGATTTGTGTTGGATGTATGTTTTTAGTTGTTTTGGTGTTTTTGCAAGTTTGTTATGGTTCTTGGGTATGTTGAGCTAAGTTTGTTTGAAGTGGATTTTGGTGAAAGGAAGTGATTTGTTGGATTAAGTGTTGTTGTGGCCGGAATATGTATTTTTGGCCTGACACGCCCATGTGCACGTTCAAGTCCTTGGGCGTGTCGATGGTTCTGTGTTTTGGATGGGTGACACGTCCAGTGACACGCCCATGTCATTGAGCGTGTCATAGCTACTGTGTTAGTAAGGAATTGACACGGCCATGAACACGCCCATGTTGTGGGACGTGTCAATGTTTCTGTGAGACAAAATGTATTACACGTTCAGTGACACGCCCGTGATTTTGAGCGTGTTAAAGCTTCTGTGTTGTGGAGTTAGGGCACGGTCAGGGGCACGCCCATGTTGTTGAGCGTGTTATATGTAGAGTTTGACCTAATTGGTTGTTATCCATAGTATCTCATGTGTATGATTAACTTTGATTTAGGTTTTGAAAAGAGTTGAATTGCCCTAACCTAAGTGTTGAGGATTCTTGGAGGAGGAAGAGTATAGATTGGTGAGAGTTGGTTTTGAGGTAAGTACAAACTACATTATTGCATATATTCCTATGATGTTGAGACTTAACATCCATTTGATTGTAAATGTGTTAGGAAATCTAATGCGTTGTTGATGCTTATGAATAATGTTATGATTGGTATAAATTGAATGTTTAATGAGCATCTAAAATGTATGTTAATGTCATTGACTATGTACATCTAGATAATAAGGTTCAATGTAATTGATTGTGTATACTTGAATAATGAAGTTTTATAATGTGAATTGAGATATGACAAGATATGAAGCCATTGTGATTGGCTATGATGATTCAAATGAGATGTGAAGCCATTGTGATTGGCTATGATGATTTAATTGAGATTAATGGGGCATGTTTGCCTAAATGATGATGAGAAATGATAATGAAATAATAAATGAATTGTGTGTCTAATATGTTATTCATTTTCAGAGTTTTGTTGTTGGTGGCATGCCTAATAGTAACAATCTCTTGAAGTTAGGTTGGGCTTGATCCTTGAAGCCAAGTTGGGTTGAAGTTTAACATGTTTTACTCCCCTTGAAGCTTGGTTGGGTCTAGTCCTTGAAGCCTAATTGAGATGTTACAACCCTTGAAGCTAGGTTGGGTTTGGTTCTTGAAGCCAAGTTGGGTTGATACTTAGCATGCTTTGTTCCCCTTGAAGCTTGGTTGAACCTAAATCCTTGAAGCCTAGTTGGGATAATGATAATGATAAATGTGAAAATAGATCCAAAACATTAACTCTGAAAGTTGAATGGCATATTAGTGTCTTTGGGACCATGTTTGTCTTTGTTTATATGTGACTTATGAATGGTGAACTAATGAATAATGAGATACAATGTAAGACTTTGAAAGGTGATATTCTCATATATATTGATTATGGTGTTTGAACATATCATATTGACATTGCATCTAAACATAGTATTATTGTAGTTTGTACCACTAAGCCGTTGGCTTAGCGCGATTATGATTTATCGCGCAGGTAACAGGGAAGAACCGGAGAGTTTCTCTAGGCCGAGTAGAGGCTAGATCTTGTGGTGGTGATAGTGAAGCTTAAAGATCGACGATAGACTGCCAAACATGTATATACTTTATGTTTTGTAAATCTTGAGTTGTAAAGTATAAGTATTTGTAAATAATTATTATATTTTCCGCTGCTTTTAAATAAACATTTTATCTTTAGTCTTTTATAACTTCTTTTAAATGTTTTAAATTTGTTCATGTTTTTATAAAGGGATGATTTATTTGTTAACTATACCATAGCATTTCTATATTCAGTATACATATATTACGATCGTATTAGCATGCTGTGTACGTATACGGGGTATAGGGGTGTTACACAAAATGTTTTGGAGGTGGAAAAGGCTAATAAAGATGACAATGGTATTAAAGATTAGTATTACTTCATTGAAGGATGATGGAGTTCGTAGGGGATCGAAGGAGAAGCAAATTTTAGAAAAAAAGTGTACATTCAAAAGGAAGGAAAGGAAAAGTATCTGTAAGGAGTCGGGTAAGCTTGTAACTATCCCAATTAAGGTTTTTCATGCAGTTGATATTGAGGTAAACTTTAAGTGGAAAATGGTAGATAGTATGGAGGTGAAGGGGCATAATATGACTGATGATGCTGGAATAATCATAAAGAAAGCTCGAATAGCTATAGGGGGTATGAGAGCTGCTATTTTGAGATCGCCGATGGCTGACAATCAGCCCCGCCAGGAGCCATGAGGTGCCTCAGTTGGAACGTCCAAGGTTTGGGTAACCCTTGGACTATCCGAGCTCTGAAAGCTATTGTCAGAGCAAATTACTCAGATATCTTATTCCTGATGGAAACAAGGATGCATGGTGATGAGTTTTCAGGAATAAGAAGAACTTTTCCTAATTACAATTTTTTGTTGTTAATGCTGTCGGAAGAAAAGGAGGCCTTGCCCTCGCATGGAATAAAGAACTTAATGTTTCTATAGTGAATTACTCAAATAAATGTATTAATTTTATTATGTTAGATGCTGATAATTGTGAACTTTGGAGAGGGCTGGGGTTGTATGAGTGGCCGAAAACGAAGCTTAAATATTTAATATGGGAATTAATGTGTGAGTTAAAAGAAGAAGTAGGTCGGGCCTGACTGTGTTTTGGTGATCTCAATGAAATTATTTATTAGTATGAGAAAGAGGGAGGTCGAGAGAAGAGTGTGATGGCCTTGTAAGGTTTTAGAAATGTTGTGGATACATGTAACCTCCAGGATCTAGGCTTTACTGGTTGGAAATTTACCTGGTATAATGGGCGATGTGGTGAACATAGAATTAGAGAGCGACTAGACTGGTTTTTTGGCAATGAAGAATGGTTCTGTTAGTTTCCATTCTCAGTAATGTATGACTTACCCAAGTCCAAATTTGATCATTTACCTATTTTACTAATCTCAGATGGAAAACAAGATCAAACCTGATAGAAGAAGAAGAGAGTTTTCCAATTTGAGGCTATGTGTGTAACACCCCATCTTAGCCTACGTTTATAGACCAAGATGGACTGTTATCTCATGGTGGTTGTGTCTTAATAGTTTACTTAGCCAATTTTAAGTGCAGATTTTAAAATTTTTTTTGCCATAACCTCCCCTAAAAAGGGAGGTCTCAAGTGTCGCCAAAACTGATTTTTCTTATTTTTGAAAAATATTTTGTTTCACAATTCAACTCAAGCACACTCCCAATAATCCACCCTTATAACCTCAACTACAATCCTGCAAGAAGAATTCACACTTCTATACTTGCATACATAAGTGCTAAACCCAAATAAGATTTATTAGATTACTAGCAGTGTACGTGTTCTAGATTTTCAGTATAATACATTTATTTGCTAGATCATACAAGCTTATGTACATGCCATATTGCTACAATCAATCATATCCAAATTCCTACCCAAAATAGTAGTCAAGGCCAGCTGCGCAGGACATGCTGCAATCTCGTCTCCTCTTTTAACCTACGAGTTTAGAAGGAAACTAAACTCGCTAAGCAATTGCTTAGTGGGTACTTAAATCATTGCAATAAATAAATAAAATGAAAGAATGATTTGAACATACATTTATATACTTTAAATAATTGAAAGGAATAAATACAAAACACAGAAGGTAAAAAGGCTTGACTGAATAATTTGAATTTAAATCATTTTTCTTGCTTTTATCATTTTGGTTGCTCTACTGGTTTAACAGAACGTCAGCGGATAAGGAAGGGTCATGATAAACATATCTTGTCATGATCATATTTCATTATCTTTCATCATAATTCTTGCACATGTGCCTATGGCCATTATCATTGCATCATTGATCATATCATTGTAATCATCGGCCTTCAGCCGGAATATCATACCATGTCATAAGCAGTACTGCAGTAATAGTATGATGCATCATACCCTTATCTCAAGGGTTCTGATATACCAAGTAGAGCATAAATAATTTATTAAATTACTTTGGTCATGATATTCAATAGGTCATGATTTTTCCATAATGCATATATTACTAGGATAACTTCTCATGATGCCTTTCTGATTATTCCAAACCCCTTTCGTGTCATTTTAAATGATATAACATCAATATATATCATAATATTCAAGTTTTAACACATTTAGAAAAATGACCAAATGAATAGTAGCGCGGTGCGTAAAATCGGCAACGCAATGGCGCGCGACAACTAAATAGTAAAATCTGTTTTTACTGCTGAAAACCAGTCAACTTTGGCAACGGTTTTGACCAAGTAAACAACCTTATTTTTGGATGAATTTTTGCAGGAAAACACTTTCATAAGTTAACTAAATGCATGTAAAATTTCATCAGAAAATTCTTTCGTTTGCCCCTTCAACGGACTGCCCAAAATGAAAGCTGCAGCATGGTGCCCAAAAGGGACCATTCGGCCCAATTTTCAAAATTTGAGGGAAATTCATTTTTTTCTTGCAAAATTGATTTTTAGACTCCTTTTGTGATACCATTGAAAGACTAAGGGTCCCTCTTTCAAAAATAAAACCAAAGGAGTGATTAAAAGTTCATCAAAGTTTATGGATAATTGAGCAAAGTTTAGCTAGTTTGTTTTGTTTTCATTCTTTTCACAATCAATTGATTAAAAATGGTTCAAGAGCACTTTCCCACATATTTACTACACATAATAACATCATTTCAAAACCATTTCCAAAGTCCCATAATGCAAAATATGTGAATTAATTGAAAAGGGCAATGATTTAAGTACCAAACCTTGTTTATTTGCTTTATCCCTTGCTTGTCCTATTCTTTCTTCCCTTCTTCTTCTTTATCCCTTTGATTTCCTATAATTTTCATAACTTCCATAATAAGAACATTATAAAAATCATATGTTCAAGCCTTGATTCTTCCTATCTAAGGCTACTAATCACCATTAATTCATCAATTTTACATGCATGAATCATTTAATCTAATTTTTCTTCACTTTCTTAACTTTCCCATAATCTTCCCAACTTTTCTTTCATTTGATAACTTGTAAACTATCAATCAAATGAATAAACTAAAGCTAGAATTGGAATCCTTACCTTAGAATTGGTAACTTTCTTCTAAACTTTCACCTAGAAACTTGGAAATTCCTTGAATGTTTTTGTTGGAGGCCACGGCCTTTGCTTGGAGAAGGAGAAGGTGTTTTGGCTTTTGTATTCTAGAGATTTCAAGAGCATGGATCTTATATTTACACGTTTGTACATATAAATTTATTTCCTTTTTTTTCTTTTTCTTTTAATGGATGGGATTTTGCCAAAACAAAAGACTAAATGAATAAGATTGCAACATGTGTCCTTCTTTGCCTTTTTAGCATGTGGATGGGATTTTGCCAAAACAAAAGGTTAAATGGATAAGATTGCAACATGTGTCCTTCCTTGGAAAATTACCAAAATGATCCTTAAATTATCATACATGTCCCACTTGATGCTTGGGTGAAAGTGAAAAGACCAAAATACCCTTCAATTGAAGGTTTTGTCTTTTCTTCCTAACCGGGTGGTTTTACGACGCGTAAAACATACCGTTCTCCTCCTTTCAACCTCTAGTTTCCATTTTCGACATTCATTCTTGATTTTGAACTAATTTATAAAAATTACGCTCATGTCCTTGACTTTTGTAAAAATTCCCTTTAGGTCCTTACGTGATTCGGGCCTCCACTTAGGTTCGTTCTTCAACATCGATCACTGCGGAGTCCTTCCATTTACTTCGGATACCTTTACATGTCTTGTTTTCCAGTGTATAAATTATTATCACAAGAATGACGAAAATACCCTTGGTCAAGAATCCACTGTATCTGTCAAACTGTGCGTTTTCGGAGAAAACCGTGGTGTTCCGTTTCGACCCGATTTTTCTCTACTTTCCATTTCTGGAGTCTGTTATATATACTATTAAGAACCTCCAGTACAACTTTTGAAAATTACAGTCACCTCCCCAAAACTTTTTCAAAATTACAGTCACCTCCACAAAACTTTGCAATCTTTTCAGTTAGATCCTTTTTGTCTTATAGAGCTTCCTTTCACTTCGTGTTCTTTGGTGGTTACTCGGGATGGCTCCTCTTACTGTACGCGGATGTACTGTACATGGATGTACTGTACATATGTACAAATTAGGTCGTGACATTTCTTCCCCTCTAAAATTTAGGCTTCGTCCCGAAGCCAATCGGGTATAAAATTTAGGCTTCCATCCTCATTATTCCTTCCCTTTACCAAATTATCTCTTCCATTCTATGGTTCCTTCGCCGCACTTTAATCGGAGGAATTCTCTTATTTCTTAATCCTTTGACTTTTCTTGCTAAAATTTCTATTGGTTCTTCTTCATAATTTAGGTCAGATTGGACTCTGATGTTTTGTGTCTTTATATCGTGTGTGAAGTTCAAACGATATTGCCTTATCTTTGAAACGTGAAAAACATTATGTATTTTGTTCAATTCTGGTAATAGAGTTAACCGATAGGCTATTGATCTATGCGTTCGATGATCTCGTATAGTCCAATAAGCCTAAGGCTTAACTTACTTTTCTGCTTAAATCTTAATACCTTCTTTCATGGGAAAGTCTTAAGAAAAACCTTGTCTTCCACTTAGAGTTCTATGTCCCTTCGTTTCGAGTCCGCATATGATTTTGCTCCTACCTACCCGCATATGATTTTATCTTGTCTTTACTTAATTCCGTCCAACACTCTGGTGTTCCATGTTTTCTTTCGTATAATTCTTTATAGGGCGTCACCGTATGCTGAATTAATAGTCATTGTTATATGCATATTCAATTAAACTCAAATACCTATTCCAGCCACCCTTAAATTCTATAACACATACTCTTAATATGTCCTCCCAAAATTTGGATTACTCTTTCAAATCATCCATCTGTTTACGGGTGAAAGGTAGTGCTATAATTTGTTTGGGTTTCAGGAGCTGTTTGCGACTTCTTCCATAAATTCATGGTGAATGTGGACCTCTGCCTAAAATGATAGACATTGGAATCCTGTGTAATCGTACAATTTCCTTGGCGTACATTTCCACCAACTTATCTATTGAATAATCCATTAGTAAAAGTAGAAAATGAGCTAACTTAGTTAGGCAGTCAACGATTATCCGAACAACGTCATGCTGGCCTCGTGTCATTGGTAGTTCTATGACGAAATCCATAGTGATATGTTCCCATTTTCATACCAGAGTGGAAATTAGTTGTAACAGTCCCGATAGTATTTGATATTTCACTTTTGCTTGTTGACATATTAAACATTTGGTCATAAAATCAACAACATCTCTCTTCATTCTAGGCTACCATTAAAACTTCTTTAGATATTGATACATTTGTAACTCCTGGATGCATTGCGTAGAGACTACTATATGCTTTTCGAAAAAATATTCTTTCTTATGTCTCCCATTGTTAGTATCATTACTCTATTGTCATAATACAAACTACTGTTCTTAGAAATTTAGAATTTTATATTCTTTCCTCCTTGCACTTGCTTGATCCATTTTTGTATTTGTTCGTTTTCCTTTTACACTTGATTAATTTCTTGAAAAGAAACATAGTTTATGCTTGCATTTATACTACTAGTACTTCCTCTTCCATTGATCTTAAACTGATCTTTATAGCGCCTAAGGCTGGTATCGATTTTCCACCAAGTGCGTCAGCCACCACGTTAGCTTTTCCTAGATGATAATTTATAACTTAGTTGTTATTTCCAAAACTTGGGTTCACTTTCCTTACCATAAATTGAGGTCCTCTTGGGTTGGCGGATATTTTAAACTTTTGCGTCTGTATAAATATAACACTTTTCTCCATATAAATCATATCTCCAAATCTTGAAAGCCAATACGATAACTGTTAATTCCAAACAATGTGCCGGGTTATCATTATTATTATTTTTTCGTATGGGTTAAATCTTCAAAGACTTATGCGACTATTTTATCCTTTTTGCATAAGCATATAACCTTAACCGATGTGTGAAGCATCACTATATATCACAAATTCTTTGCTGGACACGGGCCGTATGGGTATTGCAACATTCGTTAACTTTTCCTTTAGTTTCTCAAGTTCCTCTAACATTTATCAGTCCATTGGAGTTTGGCATTCCTTTGAAACAACCTTGTCATTGGGATGATAATAATGGAAAACCCTTTTATAAAACATTAATAGTACCTAGCCAGTCCTAAGAAGATTCTTACTTCTATTACTATCTTTGGTGTTTTCCATTCCAAAATGGCTTTCGTTTTCTTAAGACCTACTTTAATGCCTTATGCTAATATGGTGTGTTCTAATAATGTCACTTTTTCCAATCAAAACTTGCATTTGTCATGTTTGACGTACAACTGCTTCTCTTGCAACATTTGCAACACTATGCAAAAGTATCGATCGTATTCTTCTTTGTTCCTTAAATAAACGAAGGTGTCATCTATGAACACCATTTACAAATTGGTCAAAGTATGGATGAAAGATATTATTCATTAAATCCATGAATACTACTGACACATTTGTGGGCTCAAAAGGCATTACAAGGAACTTATAATGTCCGTATCGAGTTCTAGATGTAGTCTTTAGAATGTCTTTTCCTTTGATCCGCAGCTGCTGATATTCCAGTCGGTGATCTATTTTTTTTTTTGAAACGACCTTGGTTCCTTTAAGTTGGTCGAATACATTGTCGATAGACGATAATGGATATTTATCCTTAATCGTAAGCTCATTCAACTACTTATATTTCACATATGACCTTAAGGATTTATCTTTCTTCTTGACGAAGAGTACTGGCGTGGCCCATGAAGAACTACTTGGCCGTATAAGACCCTTGTCGAGTAGCTCCTATAATTATGTTTTCATTTCTTTACGTTCCGCTGGTACCATTCGGTATGAGGCAACCAACACCGGTGCAGTTCCCGGATATACATTTATAGTGAATCCTACTTTTATCTTAGGTGATAATCCGGGTAGCTCGTCTAAAGAAACATCGAGAAAATCACACATTGTTGATACCTCTTGAATCTTTATCACATTCTTCTTTGCTTCCATAGTGCTTACCAAGTGTGCCTCACATCCATTTGTATGGAACGCCTTGTTGTAACTGCTGCTGTTACGTTGTTTAGATAATCGGCTCTCTTTCCTACTGCCGTCACTTCCTCCTTGTGGGGAGTATGAAGTGTTACTCTCTTTCTTCTTATAATCGACCACTGTTTTATGCCTTGTTAGCCAATCCAATACCAACATTACGTCAAATTCTCGGAATGGTAACTCTATTAAATTTTCTGGAAATGCATTTTCATGTAACTCTATAGAACATTCTTTAATCACTTGTGTGTAACTACCTCGTCTCTTATCGGATTTATAACTAATGTTTCAAACTTAACATATCCTACTGGTAATTCTTCTAAATTTTCATTGCATAGGCTCTGGCTGGTATACTTAAATTGAGCTAGTTAACAGTCTTTGATTGTGCTCTTTGAAAATTCGAATCACTTTCCTTTTCCCTGCTTCGACCTCGGCCAAAAGAGGACCGTGATTTTTTTGTCGGTGCGGGTGCATTCACTTGTCTTTATGACAGTTTACCCTAACACGATCTAGTGCCCTGCATTCCCATCATCCATCTATTAAATACTAGCATTCACTCTTATGTCTTCATCCACAGTGTTTGCATAGAGGAGTAATATATCCTTCAAATCTATATTTCTTTCCAATCCTCCAGTAATTTTTTTTTTGAATTGTTACTTTTTCCTTTTTCCTTTACCTAGTCCTTGGGTTGTTATTACTTTCATTCTTTCCTTTTTGATCTAATTTTAATTCTGCACTTTCTACCTCTTTGGTTCTTAATTTCTCTCTTTCTTTTTTTTTTTTCCATCATTTCTTGAATTCATAAATCTCATATATCTTCTTATAATTTCTTAATTTTGATGATTACATTGGGGCATTTTCAGGAGGAATCACAATACAATGTTTTGATTAGATTTTGTCTAGTTTCTACTCATATGGTCCGTCACCTACCTTATTAAGACTCACGGGATGGTCACCCATCATCATTGGTCGAGCACGGTTAACTCCGATTTCTTGTTAAATTTCAACACGACGGTGTCGGGTCAGCAGTATCTCCTTAGTGCGCTTACTTCATCTGCTTATGTGAATTTTGTACATGGGGATACTGTACATATTCTCTAGTGGCCGGACATGAGAATTTCTCATATACTTATTTCTGTTCACTCATCTTTGTTATTTAAGTTCTATCTATTTTATCTCTTACCGTCTGGTCTTAACATTTTACGTACTTTTCTTTTATCCTCTTATTCTGTTCCTCTTTTTATTCCATTCTTCAAATTTCATTTTCTTATATACATTTTCATTTTTACATTCATATACGCCTATCTAACCTTCTCCTGGAACCCCCTTATAAGGACCCCGGTATACTGGCTACGGATGTCTGGCACCTTGAACATCGGCTGGGATCCTTGACTATTGTGCAAAACTATCTTCACTTCTAAACTTCTTCTCAACTTGTCGAAATCTTCCCAAGCTTTAAGTTTGTACTCTCTTTTGTTGCATACGTTGGTGTCTACTTCTCTAATCTATGTATACCCTCTCAAT
Source organism: Garcia nutans (assembly GCA_947685225.1). Classification (NCBI taxonomy): domain Eukaryota; kingdom Viridiplantae; phylum Streptophyta; class Magnoliopsida; order Malpighiales; family Euphorbiaceae; genus Garcia; species Garcia nutans. The sequence continues at coordinate 38,377,358 of CANTUV010000013.1, forward strand.
ACCTAAAACTTTCACAACTAATCTTGAGAATTCAAACACGTCCATGACTACTAATTGTACTTTAATTCCATTATTTAATCCTTCCAAAACCTTTGATGTCTTTCTTGCTTTGTTTCTATCATTTTCTTTGCATACTTACTGAGGCGGTGAACTCTCTATCATACTCAGATACTGTCATTCTTCCTTGCCGTAGATATATAAACTAATTTCTCCTTGCGTTTAGGTATGTTTACCAAGTGTATGTTTCTTCTACCCAAAGGGACATGGCATAAATAAATCTTTTATCTGGCGTGCATCTCAGTTATTCCAATACCCTACTAGTACTGTCCAAACAGTACTCAACTTCCTCAAATCCTTCTTCCCTACTAGTCTTAAATTCTTTAGCCCCATATTTCCTTAACTTCTCAATTGGGGACTTTTTTTCTCTTTTGGTAGCAACAGGTACCATTCTTGCCGTTTATTGCAATGGTACTGTCATCTATCTTAAATAAACATCGGGGCCTTCCACAGCCACCGTTGCGGGTCGTAGCATAAGTCTAAGACCCATTTCTACATTTATGGGTACAAAAGCATGTGATTCCTTCTCTTGATTTATAACTCTTTGTGATTCTGCCTCTTGCAACCATATACCGTATACATATATCGTGATAAGGATTAGCAGCTGGCTTGACTAAACACATTAACTTTCCTATATGGCATGTACGTAATCACTATTAGATTTTCCTTTATCAAATGTACCTTATATACTTATGTATTTATAATATTCTTTCTACCATACCGACATTTCGTACCTAAATGATATATGCTCTCATTTCTTATCTGCTATAGGATATCCCATTTTACATTGGTAATGGCCACTCCCAACAAAAAATGTGTATCCTCCTATGTTGAATTTTCCAAGACCGGCTAAACCAGTGCTCTGATACCACTAAATGTAACACCCCATCTTAGCCTACGTTTATAGACCAAGATGGACTGTTATCTCATGGTGGTTGTGTCTTAATAGTTTACTTAGCCAATTTTAAGTGCAGATTTTAAAAAAAATTTTGCCATAACCTCCCCTAAAAAGGGAGGTCCCAAGTGTCGCCAAAACTAATTTTTCTTATTTTTGAAAAATATTTTGTTTCACAATTCAACTCAAGCACACTCCCAATAATCCACCCTTATAACCTCAACTACAATCCTGCAAGAAGAATTCACACTTCTATACTTGCATACATAAGTGCTAAACCCAAATAAGATTTATTAGATTACTAGCAGTGTACGTGTTCTAGCTTTTCAGTATAATACATTTATTTGCTAGATCATACAAGCTTATGTACATGCCATATTGCTACAATCAATCATATCCAAACTCCTACCCAAAATAGTAGTCAAGGCCAGCTGCGCAGGACATGCTGCAATCTCGTCTCCTCTTTTAACCTACGAGTTTAGAAGGAAACTAAACTCGCTAAGCAATTGCTTAGTGGGTACTTAAATCATTGCAATAAATAAATAAAATGAAAGAATGATTTGAACATACATTTATATACTTTAAATAATTGAAAGGAATAAATACAAAACACAGAAGGTAAAAAGGCTTGACTGAATAATTTGAATTTAAATCATTTTTCTTGCTTTTATCATTTTGGTTGCTCTACTGGTTTAACAGAATGTCAGCGGATAAGGAAGGGTCATGATAAACATACTTGTCATGATCATATTTCATTATCTTTCATCATAATTCTTGCACATGTGCCAATGGCCATTATCATTGCATCATTGATCATATCATTGTAATCATCGGCCTTCAGCTGGAATATCATACCATGTCATAAGCAGTACTGCAGTAATAGTATGATGCATCATACCCTTATCTCAAGGGTTCTGATATACCAAGTAGAGCATAAATAATTTATTAAATTACTTTGGTCATGATATTCAATAGGTCATGATTTTTCCATAATGCATATATTACTAGGATAACTTCTCATGATGCCTTTCTGATTATTCCAAACCCCTTTCGTGTCATTTTAAATGATATAACATCAATATATATCATAATATTCAAGTTTTAACACATTTAGAAAAATGACCAAATGAATAGCAGCGTGGTGCTTAAAATCGGCAACGCAATGGCGCGCGACAACTAAATAGTAAAATCTGTTTTTACTGCTGAAAATCAGTCAACTTTGGCAACAGTTTTGACCAAGTAAACAACCTTATTTTTGGATGAATTTTTGCAGGAAAACACTTTCATAAGTTAACTAAATGCATGTAAAAGTTCGTCAAAAAATTCTTTCGTTTGCCCCTTCAACGGACTGCCCAAAATGAAAGCTGCAGCATGGTGCCCAAAAGGGACCATTCGGCCCAATTTTCAAAATTTGAGGGAAATTCATTTTTTTCTTGCAAAATTGATTTTTAGACTCCTTTTGTGATACCATTGAAAGACTAAGGGTCCCTCTTTCAAAAATAAAACCAAAGGAGTGATTAAAAGTTCATCAAAGTTTATGGATAATTGAGCAAAGTTTAGCTAGTTTGTTTTGTTTTCATTCTTTTCACAATCAATTGATTAAAAATGGTTCAAGAGCACTTTTCCACATATTTACTACACATAATAACATCATTTCAAAACCATTTCCAAAGTCCAATAATGCAAAATATGTGAATTAATTGAAAAGGGCAATGATTTAAGTACCAAACCTTGTTTATTTGCTTTATCCCTTGCTTGTCCTATTCTTTCTTCCCTTCTTCTTCTTTATCCCTTTGATTTCCTATAATTTTCATAACTTCCATAATAAGAACATTATAAAAATCATATGTTCAAGCCTTGATTTTTCCTATCTAAGGCTACTAATCACCATTAATTCATCAATTTTACATGCATGAATCATTTAATCTAATTTTTCTTCACTTTCTTAACTTTCCCATAATCTTCCCAACTTTTCTTTCATTGATAACTTGTAAAATATCAATCAAATGAAGAAACTAAAGCTAGAATTTGAATCCTTACCTTAGAATTGGTAACTTTCTTCTAAACTTTCACCTAGAAACTTGGAAATTCCTTGAATGTTTTTGTTGGAGGCCACGACCTTTGCTTGGAGAAGGAGAAGGTGTTTTGGCTTTTGTATTCTAGAGATTTCAAGAGCATGGATCTTATATTTACACGTTTGTACATATAAATTTATTTCCTTTTTTTTTCTTTTTCTTTTAATGGATGGGATTTTGCCAAAACAAAAGACTAAATGAATAAGATTGCAACATGTGTCCTTCTTTGCCTTTTTAGCATGTGGATGGGATTTTGCCAAAACAAAAGGTTAAATGGATAAGATTGCAACATGTGTCCTTCCTTGGAAAATTACCAAAATGGTCCTTAAATTATCATACATGTCCCACTTGATGCTTGGGTGAAAGTGAAAAGACCAAAATACCCTTCAATTGAAGGTTTTGCCTTTTCTTCCTAACCGGGTGGTTTTACGACGCGTAAAACATACCGTTCTCCTCCTTTCAACCTCTAGTTTCCATTTTCGACATTCATTCTTGATTTTGAACTAATTTATAAAAATTACGCTCATGTCCTTGACTTTTGTAAAAATTCCCTTTAGGTCCTTACGTGATTCGGGCCTCCACTTAGGTTCGTTCTTCAACATCGATCACTGCGGAGTCCTTCCGTTTACTTCGGATACCTTTACATGTCTTGTTTTCCAGTGTATAAATTATTATCACAAGAATGACGAAAATACCCTTGGTCAAGAATCCACTGTATCTCTCAAACTGTGCGTTTTCGGAGAAAACCGTGGTGTTCCGTTTCGACCCGATTTTTCTCTACTTTCCATTTCTGGAGTCTGTTATATGCACTATTAAGAACCTCCAGTGCAACTTTTGGAAATTACAGTCACCTCCCCAAAACTTTTTCAAAATTACAGTCACCTCCACAAAACTTTGCAATCTTTTCAGTTAGGTCCTTTTTGTCTTATAGAGCTTCCTTTCACTTCGTGTTCTTTGGTGGTTACTCGGGATTGCTCCTCTTACTGTACGCGGATGTACTGTACATATGTACAAATTAGGTCGTGACAATGTGGGTACGTGATAATTCATGTGAGAGATTGTTAAAAAGTCATTGGAGGAAGGGAGAATGTGTGAGCGGAGATTTTTGCCCCCACTCCCGGTGGAATGGTTCTTGCGACTTCGACACTGTTTAGGCTCGGGGCCTTAGAGAACACGGACCTAAGTCCGGAGAAAATGGAGTCGCCACCAGGACGGGCCGGGAAAAAGAAAGGGGTGGATGACTCGATTCCTAAGGAATCCCCAACCCCATAATGGGTTCGAAAAGTTGTGTACGTGTGGGAAAGGTGAGAAATGGCCCAGCACCCCTACAACGCCCGGTTCATTGGAACCGGCCTCCTTTATAGGTCTTAATATTATAAAATTCTTAAATATAACAAAATTATCCATATTACACACAATAAAAAGAAAGCATCATTATATTAAAATCAAAGTAATGTCCAAGCAAAACAAAACAAATAAATGGACACCCACCCGAAGATGGAATGTCCTTACATCCCATGCCTAAATAGGACATCCACTGAAAGGTAGAAACATGCCCTTTACATTGGTTCTAAAATAGAAAAGCAATTTAAATTACATGATATTTAACTAATGAGGTACCCACCAAGTGGAAACATACCTCTTACAATATTTGAAAATCTAAATAAATTGATAAAAGTAAATAACCATTCATCATAAATAAATCATTCATCAAAGGTATTAAACATCAATAGAAAGTAAACATCCATCCATGACAAATTAAATAAACCAAGCATTGAACTTAAATAAATTAAAGCACATAAAATAAATCAAAGCATAATCAAATATAGAATTGAATAAGGCAAATAAAAATCTAAATTATAGCTACTGTTTTCATTTTGGGTCCTTTATTTCATGTGTTTAGGGTTTTGAAATTTGTGGAATTAGGCTACTGTGAGTTTTAAAGGAATTAAAATAGATTAAGGTTTTATGTTTTAAAAGGTTGATGAAGTTCTTTGATTAACCAAATTAGTGTTTGAATGGTGAAATCATGAAACTAGGGTTTGGACACTTTAAAATACTTAGATTTATGGTTTACAGTTATTCATTGAATTGTGTTTTAAGCTTACTGTGTAAAATTAAACATTTGGGGTTTATATGGTTTTTAAAGTTCTAAAGGATTAGGGTTTAGAAAAAATTAGGATTTAAGGTTTTAAAGGAGTTTAAGGTTTATTGTTTAGTTTTAAAGTTGAATTAGGGTTTCGGTGAATGCATGAGGTTTTTAGGGTTTGAAAATCAATTTGATAATTTTATGAAGTTTTATGAAAATAAACAAACGATTTAAAGTTTACATAAATAGAAAAGATATTTGTTAAGGTTTTTAGAAAGAAACAGAATCTAAATTATGATTTTGAAAAGAAACATGTTAAATTAGGGTTTTAAGATTTTGATGAAGCAAAAATAACAATTGTAAGTTTTTTTTTGGAAAATAAAGCAACGAAATAAGATTTTTAAGCCTTAGAAAAACTAAATTAAATTTCTAGGATTTTTGAATTAAAATACACAATTGGATAGTTTATGCTACTGTGAAAAAATATAAAGAAATTAAGAATTCAAACCTTCTTTTGTGGGTTGCACCAAAATTGCTTCTTGGATGAACCAAATCAAAGACAAGCTTTGCTGCCTTTGAATTGCCTTGAATTATTTTTCTGCTCCCTCAAAAAAAATTGAATTGAATTACTGCCTTTTTTACTCAGTTTCGGATCCAATTTTGTTCCTATTTCTTCTCCGATTTCTTCCTCTATTTCTGATTTTTTTTGTGTTGTTTTTGATCTTATTTATAAAAGTTTTTATGGCTCATTCCTAATCATTCACGGAACATAATATTCATTAAGAAAAGGAAACTGAAACCTAATTGCATTAGGTTTCGAAAAATTTACGTCGGAAAAATTTCGCTGGCGAAAAAAAAACTGCTGCGAAAAAATTGCGCTGGCGAAAAAAATTTGCTGCAGTTGGCTGCGGCAGAGGGTGAGGACCGGCGGGCCATTTCGCCCGCAGAAAAATTTTGAGGGCGTAATGGCCCACTGCCATTGTCCCGCGCGCTGGTTTTCGGAGACTATTTTTCCATCGCCGATTTTTATTTTTATTTTTTATTAATAAAAATTAGATACTAAAGTAAAAATTATTTAATTAAGATAACAAAAATTATTTTGAACCAATTAAAATATATTAGACAACACAAAAATTATTTTGGACTAAATAAAATATATTGGACCAGATTGGGTCAAAAATTAAGGGTCTATAGAATGGCTAATGACAGTTTTTGGGAGAAAATAAATAATGTTCCAAGGAGTTAACTGCTTGGAACTCTACTACTTTTGGGTATATTAATAAATCTCTTAGGGAATTAATGAACAAAGTGGAGAGTAACATGGACGATGGAAGTATGGAGAAAGTGAGAGAGAGAGAGAGAAAAGAATTATAATCGAAAATCGATGAGCTCCTTTTTGAGTGAAGAAATTATGTAGAAACAAAGGTCTAAGGTTCTCTGGTTAGAGGAGGGTGATAAAAATACAAAATTTTTTCACAGAAAAGCTTTAGATAGAAAGAAAAGAAATATGATTCATAGGCTTGAAAATGAGGAGGGAGAAGTGATGGAAGGAGAGTAGAATATTGAAGGGATTATTGTTGGCTATTTTGACAAATTCTTTACAAGCACTAATCCTTCAGATTTCTCAAATGTTACTGAAGCAATTAATTGTCAGTTGTTGTTGGAGTCTATCGAACTTCTCTCCAATCCTTTCTCGGAGGAGGAGGTATTATCTGCTCTTCAAAAAATGCATCCCTCTAAAGCTCCAAGTCCAGATGATATGTCAACTTTTTTTTTTCCAAACTTTTTGGCATATTATAGGCAAAGATGTGACTGATTATGTACTCGCTTTTTTTAAATTCCAACTATATGCCTTAACATGTGAATTGCACTTTCATTACACTTATCCCTAAAGTAAATAATCCTACCTTTATGAAAGGCTTGAGACCTATTAGTTTATATAATGTTATTTACAAACGTATTTTGAAAGTTTTAGCTAATAGGTTAAAACAAGTTCTACCTTTAATAATTTATCCCATATAATTTGCATCCCTAGTCGATTAATAACAGATAATGTCATTATTGATTTTGAAAATTTTCATTCTATGAAAACCCTCATGTGGGGCAAAGAGGGGTATTTTGCTCTTAAGTTAGATATGAGTAAAGCATATGACATGGTTGAATGGTCTTTTCTCAAAGTTGTAATAAAACAAATGCTTTTCCTATCTCATTACATTGACCTGATTAAGAGTTGTTTAAATTTTGTTTGCTTTTCATTTCTTATTAATGGGCAACCTAAAGGCTTTTTGAAGCAGAGCAGAGGGCTCCGTCAAGGAGATCCATTATCACCCTATCTATTTTTGATCTGTACAGAAGTTTTATTCGCAATGATAAGGAAAGCAGAGCGCAGTGGAGACATTCATAGCATAAAGTCAATGTGAGTGGACCATCAATATCTCATCTCTTCTTTGCAGATGATATTATTATTTTTGCAAAGGCGAATAGCATCAAATCAATAAGCTGAGGGAGATCCTGCAGAGGTATGAAGTTATGTCAGGACAACTCATCAACTATGATAAATTAGAAATTTCCTTTAGTAGAGGGATCACTGTGGACAAAAGAAGGGACATGGCTGGCTTATTAGGTGTGAAAGAAAATTGGCAACATCCAAAATACCTGGGCATACCCACTTTGATGAGTCATTCAAAAAAGAAATCCCGCTAAGCTGAAAACCCACAAAGGGCGGCTTAGGCAATAGTGGGGCCCGCTAAGCTGAAAACCCGCAAAGGACGGCTTAGGCAAGAATGGGTAAGAGCTCGCTAAGTTGAAAATCCGAAAGGACGGCTTAGGCAAAAATAAGAGCAAATAAATAAAGTAGATAATGCTTGGAAAGCAAACAAAAGGGTCATTCATTAAGAATCATTCATTACAAAAAGAGAATCATCTGTTACAAAAAGAGTCATTCAGCCTATAAAATACAAAAAGGTCAAGTCATATTCCCAAAAAAAAAAACCAAAAAGGTAAAAACAACCCAAAAACAGAAAAGACAATGGAGTCACCCTGGGATCTAAATCCTACGCCTCCTATAGGGGGCAGAGTCTTCGGCGTCTTCCTTAGTCCCGGAACTCTCCGCAATATCTACCTTTTCCTCACTAAGAGGAACCACCTCCTCTCCCTCCAACTCCTGCAGCAATGCACACCTCCTCGGTTTCTCAACGGACCAAACCTCAGCTATAAACCAGGTCCTGTACTCTGGAGTGGGCTGAACGAGGGAAGGTTCTGCACAAGGCCTGATCATCCGATGGTCTCTGACCCAAGTCTGTAGAACAGCCCGAGTAACCCCGGGGGTAATAGGAGAAGCAATGGTAAGCCCGACAGGAAGGGGAACTCTCTGATCAATACCCATCTGCCTGAGGACGCGGGAAGCACTGTACCAAGTACTGTGAGTGAACCCAAGCAGGTAGACATGGTTGTGCATGGCATTTGCCTCCATGAATTGAGGAATCTTATACCAAGGGACGAACCATAATAATTCTTCCGGTCCAAGCTCAAACAGCCAAACAGTCCATTCGGCCATAGAGGGAAAAGAAATCTCCAAAGCCGGGGTCACGGTTGAAGAGGAACCCAGCTAACAGACAAAAGACGAAGGCTCGCATTCTATGCCTCAATTGAACATCGTCTTCAAAATCGGCGGTCAAGAATTCATCAATTAGGGGAAGCAGCATCGCCTTATCCCCATCTACAATCATAGCTTGGGCTTGGGGTTTTGTGAAGCTAAAAAGCCTCTGAAAAGATCCCACATAGCCGATTTGGACCTCATGCCTCACAAGAGGGGCATTTGGGTCGCACCCAATGATCGAGCAGAACTCCTCAAAAAGAGGACACATTTCCTCCATCCGAGCCCCAAATCTGAAAACATGGGCTTGGGGATCCCAAAACCTGATGCAAGAGTGCAAGAAATCCCAGTCTACAGCTACACCTCTGAGGGTGGCGACAGCTTTCAACCCGTACCTCCCCATGTTGATCCTTTCAACATTGTGGAGACTTTTGGTCCAATTATGCATCACGTGATTAAAAAGGGGATTCATTGTTATTTGAAAAAAAAATATAAGATCTTGCAGTAAGAGGATTGCTTTCTGGCCCACAGATGTAAGACAACCTTGAGTTTTATACTGGTCTGGCCCGGGCAGCGGCTCGGCCGCCGCCGACTGTCCTGATTCCTCTTTTTTGATGTTTTGTAAAATTCTCGTGTTTTGGCCCTGTTTAGGCCCTGTTATGTGCTATTTTTTTTGGGATTGTGTCAGGGGTTTATTTTTAAAAGAGATTTCTAAAAAGAAAAAAGCATCATGCATACATATGTGCTGTTAATACTAACAAATAAGTGCAGGTTTACAGATAAGTTCAGATAACAGCTGAAAAACATGAAAGGTACAAAGTACAGAAGGGGCATAGTTCAAATACAGCAAGCATAGTTCAAGACAAGTATGAAAAAAAATCAATGCCGGCCTCTTCGTCTTTGCGGCCTGCTCTGCCTCTCGTAAGCAGCCTCAGTCCAAGCACCAGACAGTTCATCCGAGAAAGCAGTAATCAGTGCCGCCATTTCCGTGATCAGGCCCTCTGGTACCTGTAAAAGAGACAAAATCACAATCAGTCTCAAGAGAATTTTATGAATCCTTTTCATGAAAAGTTCTATGAGAATATACCTGAGTGACATGAGCAAAGCTCCGATATAATGCACCCTCAGCACTAATTGGTCGGGTCACCCAACCACCAGGTGCATGATAACGAGCAGCATAAGGCAGCCTCAAGTCGGCTAAAATAGGATCAAATTGGCCGGTAGCTGTAAGGACGGATGCGGGAGGCCTCAAATGAGATGGGCTGCTGTTTCCTCCAGTGTGTGATGGTCCGGCCCTGAAAGCGGAAGCCTCAGCCCTAGAGGAAGAGGGTCTGTCAGCTCGCTGGTCGGGAGAGGGATGGTCTCTCGAAGTGCTAGAAGTGGGAGCCGAAGAGTGGGAAGACCGATAAGGGGGTACAGAGTCAAATCGTGCCCCAATGCGTGGCATCAGTCGATGAAGACAGTAGAAGTCATAATCATCCTCATCCGGGGCATAAGCCGACTCGAAACGGTCGCCCTCATACTGGGACACAGTAACAGGCAGAAGTGTTGAAGATAGCATATCATCAGGGGGATCCACGGGAACTGCACAGAAACCGGCAATCTGGAAAGTCACCCTCTCAGCGAGATAATACCGTCGAAACTCTGGATGGGGAAGTATGAATCGTCGTCGAGTCAGAAACTCTGATCGCTGAAAGCTGTAATCTTGAGCTATCCACTCTGCCAATCGGCTAGACATCACTTTAGATGCAACCTGTAAAAAATTTGTTATATTAGTGAATCATTTTCTCTAATATAATAAAAAAGATGACGATAAAGCATTTACTGAGTCCATTGGGCAGCTGTCGAAGAATGATCTCAGCCCTCTGATGGGAAGTTTCCTCTTTGGTACTTCTACCCTCTCTCTATACCACCTCCAAGCAATGGGGGAAAGAGGATCTGCGGGGGCCGGTATCTCACGAAGAAAAGGGGCAATGTCAGGAAAGTACTCGTAAGCCCAAGTCTGAAAAAAAAAATTCAGAAAAGTTGGGCAAATTCAGAAAAGATTTAAGTTCTTTCCCCAACCGGGTGTGGATTCTAAAAGGATTATTTCTAAGTTCTTTAATAGAAATAATTACTGATGGCAGAACATAATGAAGCCTAGTACTAATCCTAATTCATTACTAGTACATGTAAAGGAAAGGTTCCTAAAATTTATTTCTAAGTTCCTTACTGGAAATAAATAAAATTCCTAAGCATGCATACTAGATGGACAAACAGGAGAGTACTCACCTCGTAGCAGCCGGTCCGAGAATTGTGCTTCTCCTCCTCAAGTAAAAGATTGCAGGGAGGGAGTGGGATTTCGAAGTCTTCAAAGCCGGTGAAATACATCGTCGAAAGAAAATTTGAAAGAAGTGAAAGAAGAAGAATGAATGAAAGCAAATGAAAATTGAATGAAATGAGCCTATTTATAGGAAAAAACTGAAAACGCGGGTCTTTTTGCACCTCGATCAAAATTCGCTCTTCAGAAGACCACTGAGTTCCATAAATCATTTTTATGGACACCAGTGGGGGGCAATTGTGAACACTCGAATTTTGAGGCTCGAAAAGCCAATTTCCTCAGACCAGGCCGGACTGCGGGACAACGGTAAAAGTCCAACGAAAGTATGTCTTCATGGTACTTGAAATGTCCGGTGCGACGCAAGGATCATGGATATGGTCTCGGAATAATTTTTGGAGGCCCGTGGCTCTCGGAAAGTCAGTTTTAGCAGAAGTAGCGTGAGTCGCGGTGGGCCAGGACCGCGGCCCGGCCGCTGTGATTCCGGCGGCCAGCCGCCGTGGGGACGGCGGCTCGGCCGCCGCCCACGGCAGCCCAGCCGCCATTGCTGGCGGCCCAGCCGCCGTGCAGCTCGATTTTGCCTATAAATAGGCTTCAGATTTTCAAAAAAAAGAAGAAAACTTTTGGACTTCCTACGCCCAGATGCTGACGAAATTTTTATGCTTAAGAATTTCTAATATTGTGTTGTAGAAAGCAAGAGTCATACTCAAAAGTGTAAGGAAACAAGATCTGGAACTTAGAAGTGGAAAAATTCTAATCAAGGTAATATCATAATTCATCTTTGGTCAATTCGAGCATATCATAAGCATTCTAATCTTCTTCTTAATTTCTTCTCGGTCAAAGACCTAATCTTTTTAGGTCTGAGGGCCTAATGGACTAATCAATCACCCTTTCGGCATTAAGCCGTAAATAAAATCAACCTTTTTGGCATGGAGCCTAAATTGCATCTCTTTGGTACTAAGTACCTAAACGGCACAATTAAAATGAACTTTTGGCATGAAGCCTAAGTCGAACTCTTTTGGTACTAAGTACCCGAAATTATACAATTTTTGCACTAAGTGCTAAAACTCACAACTCTGGCAAAATGCCTGAAAAATGCACGAAGCATACACACACGCATGCATGAAGCATAATTTTCATCGCCTTTAAATAGGTTTTTCCGAACTACATGGGCTTTGATCTCCCATTCAAACGGGAGTATGTAGGCATATTTGGGATTCATCCCAAATAGCAAGTCCACAACTTACCAACAATCTGTCTCTTCTTTTCTTCATTCCTTTTAAATTTATTCTTTTTGCAAGTTAGTCAAATGCATGACATAGTCCCCGAATCCTCCTTGGGTTCGCAGACTAGAAACCTTTACATTGGACAAGTTATTGGAGTCAAACAAGGGTTTTCTTAGTTTTTCCCTTCGAACAAAATAAACTGAGTGGCGACTCCCGACAACGAGTGAACTTTCGCCCGGATCCTTTTCGGGCGGAAAACCGAGGTTCACAGATTGGCGACTCCACTGGGGAACATAAAAATGATTTATGTGATCCTAGTGGACTACTATTGTTTATTTGACTAACTGGCCCTTCTTTAGGGTATTTTTATTTATTTTGGCAGGGTACCTTAGCAATGGTTGTCTTTTCTTTAAAGACATTAGTACTGAAAATTGAAAAAAAAATATCTTCTTGGGGACCATAAAAAAAATAATAAATAAAATAATGGCTATATATTACAAAAAAAAATAATAAAAAAATGATAATAATAATGATTTATAGAATTATAGTAGACTGTTATTATTATTCGTTTAACTGATTTGCCCTTCTTTAGGGTATTTTTATTCATTTTGCAGGGTACCCTAGCATTATATATCCTTTCTTTAAGGATGTTGGATTGAAAGTTGACAAAAGGAATCTTTTTCCTTTAATGGTCCCTTATTTGATAAATTGTGCATTTGTTTTGTCATTTTAGAGAATCTTTTTCTCTTGCATATATGGGGGAATCCTTTTCCTCCATTGCATAAAAAATTGTTTTCAAATGAATTTCTTCTCTTTCTGTTCAAAGTTTTGAGTCTGGATAGCAAGTAGCGCTGACCGGCAGGTCTCCTTGATTATGCCGGCGGACAGCCAAAGCGTCCTCCCTGTTGTCGCAAACCATTCCAATCCTTTTGGAGTGGCCCATGAGTAATCGTACTGTTGGACCCACGCGAAACTCCTTGTTTCACATGTGGTTAGGTATATCTTACTCAAGACTCAAGGGTCCCTATTATAAGCCGATTCTCTATTTTTCATGTGCCAATAGAACCTTCCCTTAGGTTGTATGTACCTAATGATAGTGCCGCATTCCATTAAAATGAATTGTGATGTGATGAGGTGCATTCATGCAACATAACAACATTGTTTTGGGAGAAAATTTTGATGTACATAAGTGGACCAAGAGTTTTCCTACCCTACACACCACCCTGATCTCTTGCCCTTAACCTTTGCAGGTACCCACTGTCCGTGTGCCTTCACCTACACCAGATACACCAATACCAACTGTGCTGTCCCCTACAAGTTCTACTACCCCAACTTCACCAACTACTCCAATTACTGAAATGGCCACAATTGAACAGATTAAGGCTTTGCTGGATGGTCAGGTTAAGGAAATTGAAGCTAGAATGCAAGAAAAAATTGATGAAGCTTTAGCCGCCCAAAGGGTAGCCATCCTGGCTGAATTAGAAGGAGCAACAAAGACAGCCCCTATTCCTGGAAATTTGGGGAAGGAACCCATTGTGGGACAAACTAGTACCCCCGTGACTGCTCAGATTAATACCTCTGTCATCAATTTGGAGGATCCACCCTCCAAGAATGAAACAGATGAACTGAAAAGGAAACTTGAATTGCTTGAGAGGTCAATCACTGCCATGAAAACTCACAAAGAGGTGGTAGACATGGATTCCTTATCCTTGTTTCCCCAAGCCAGATTACCTCCAAAATTCAAGATGCCGGGGATGGACAGATTTGATGGGACCACTTGCCCTAAAGCCCATTTGAAGATGTATGTGGGGGCCTTGAGCCCATGGGGTTTAAATGATGAGCTCTTTGCTCAACTCTTCCAACAATCCCTGACTGGGGCTGCCCTTAAATGGTTTGTGAGTCTAGACCGTTCCAAGATTAAGACATGGGAAGACATCTGCAATGCATTTAACTCTCAGTACCACTATAATATTGAGGTGGATGTCACCAGAAGGGAACTTGAGACTACCAAGCAGAACAACAATGAACCCTTCTCCTCGTTCCTTACGAGGTGGAAGGAAAAAGCCGCCCAGATGATCAATCGCCCTTCAGAACAAGAGCAGATTGATATCATAATCAGGAATTTAAGACCTACGTATCAGGCTCAACTGCAAACCCAATATCTACCTACTTTCAAATCGCTCATTGCGACTGCAACCAAGGTAGAAGATTTGATACAGTTGGGTAAAATAGTGGATGAGGGGGCTGCATCGAAATATAAGAAACAAAGCCAAGCTCCTTCCTCAAGCAAGGTCAATCAAGTGGCCAATATTGCCCCTGTGAATCCTTTACGTGTGGGCAATCTTGGGCCGAGAAATCAGCCGAGAAGGCAATATACTGACCTGGGAGTACCCCTTCATTTGGAGTTTAAAAAGGCTGTGGAAGGGAAATATTTGAAGCCTTTGGATCCAAGACCTCCTCCAAACCCATTACCTTCCAGTTATAAAGTCAATGAATATTGTGAATACCATCAAGGGAATGGGCATAAAACATATGCTTGCTGGACACTGAAAAACCGCATCCAGGATCTGGTGGATAGTGGTGACATCATTCCTCTCAGGAGGAAACCAAATATCAACACTAACCCTTTGCCCAATCATTCCATCCACGCCATTACTGTGGAAGAAGAGTTGTTTGATCATTTCAAACTTCTCTTGGAAATGAATGAAGTGTGTGTGTTAGATTTGAATGACCTTGCTGAAGAGGTCAGTGCTCTGACAAGAAGTGGAAGACAATATCAGCCACTTGACTTGGGAAAAACCCCTACAACCTCAAATCACCCCCATAAGAAAACACCAGAGCCAAAAGAAGACCCTGTCCTCACTCAGCTTAAACAAACTCAAGCTAAGGTGTCAATTTGGGAGCTCCTTGCTTCCTCATTCCCACACCGCCAGGCTCTCAGCGAAGCTTTGAGTCAACTTGATACACCAGTGGACACAAGCCCAGAAGCTTTGGTGGCCACTTTGACCCAATCAACCAAGGCATTGAGTATCAGATTTTCTGATGTGGATTTACCAGAAGACGGTAAGAAACACAATGATGCTCTATACATCACCATACAGACTGGAGGAAAGACTGTGCCCATGGTTCTCATTGATAATGGGTCAGCCTTAAATGTGTGTCCTTTGAAAGTAGCAAGCTGTCTGGTGTTGGAGGCTACGGATCTTACACCTTCTGATCAGATTGTGAGAGCATATGATAACACTCGAAGAGAAATTTTGGGTGTTGCCACTCTAGAAATTGCTATTGGGCCGGTGAAAATGGGAGTACCATTCCAGGTCATTGATGTACCCGCGAGCTTTAATCTCCTCCTTGGAAGGCCGTGGATTCATCAGATTAATGCTGTACCTTCTTCACTACACCAAAAACTTAAATTCCCTTTTGAAGGAAAAATCATCACTATCAAAGGGGACATCTGCGAAATCAACAGGAAAACCATGGATCAGTCTCTCCTTGAGGTTGTTCCTGGTGAAACCGCCATGACCTTGACTGGGTTTCATTACGACACAGTTCAGTGCATTGAAGGTGAAAAACCAAAAGGGCCATTTGCCTCATATGACTTTGGGGAGGTCCAAATCAATTGCCTAGTGGGAATGATGCTGAGGGTAGGTCTATTGCCCGGGATGGAAATGATGAAGTCTGGGAGAAAAATACCCGTTGTACGGCCATGGGAAGAGCCTGAGAATAAGGGAACTTTTGGCTTGGGGTACAAACCTACAGACGAGGAAATAGAAGAGTTTGAGCGTGGAAGGAAGAAAAAGGGAAATTGGGAGGCAAGAAGCCTCAAAATGCGCCCTTACTTTAGAACTCTGAATGGTCACTTTTGCAAACCTGGAAAGGCAGTTCATCACCGTGGTTTTCAGGAACCATTCTATTCTCCTATGACCGGAAAGAAGCTACCGGGTTTTGAAATGTTTGCTGATGTTGTAGCCATGAAAGAAGAAGAGCCAGAACCTGAAACTGACCCCCAAATGGAAGATTTCATGCGGCCTAGTCTCTTTGATGAGGTTGCTATGATAACCAACTTTGAAGACAATAGGGATTTCACAAAACTGATCAAGACCACGGATGGACCACTGAGAAACTGGTACGCCGAGGAGGGACAAGCTGCTGAGGTTAAACCTAGTCCTGTGTCACACCCTAAACTTGAGTCTTGTACCGAGTCTTGTACTAATTCTGAGTCAAAAACCAAGTTAGAGTCTAATTCTGAGTCTTCTGTAATTTCAGATTTAGAAAGCCCTAATGTCAAGTCTAATGTAATCTTGGAGAGTGACTCCGCCATTATCAATGAAACTGTTCCGATTCTTGGTTACCCTGTGTCTTTTGCTTTCCAAGTATTATCTAGCAAAAATGAAATAAATGAAATAAAAGAAATAAATGAAAAGATAATAATTGGCAGAGAAAATGAACATACATACATTGCATATGATTGTGCGAATAAGGAACAGGTTGTCGATTGCATCAGAAAGTATGCCGACTGCTTCATGTGGAAGACAAGTGATGTCACGGGAATAGACCCAGCCATAGCAGTTCACAAGATTCCGCTATACCTCGATGCGAAGCCGGTTAAGCAGAAATTGAGAAGAATGAAGCCAGAATGGTCTTTGAAAATTAAAGAGGAGGTTGCCAAGCAACTGGACAATAAGTTCATAGAACCAATTGCCTACCCTTCATGGTTAGTAAACATCGTACCGGTCCCGAAGAAAGACGGAAAGTTCAGGATGTGTGTTGACTACAGAGATTTGAATAAGGCCTGTCCCAAGGACGATTTTCCACTCCCACACATCGATTTGCTGATAGACAGGATGGCTGGGCATGTGATGGTTTCCATGACTGACCTCGCGGTTGGGTACAATCAGATCCTAGTTCACCCACCAGACAAAGAAAAGACAGCTTTCATCACAGAATGGGGCACTTTCTGCTACAGGGTTATGCCTTTTGGATTGATAAATGCAGGGGCTACCTACCAAAGGATGGCGACAACAGTCTTTCATGACATGATTCACAAAGAAGTAGAAGTGTATGTTGATGATATGATTGTTAAGTCAAAATCTCCAGAAGAACACGTTGAAGCACTTGAGAAGTTCTTCCTTAGACTTCGCAAGTACAATTTGAAGCTTAATCCTGCAAAATGCCTCTTTGGTGCGACATCGGGCTTATTTTTGGGATATCTGGTCAGCAAAAAAGGAATAGAAGTTGATCCAGCAAAGTCAAAGGCTATTCTGAAAATGCCTCCACCAAGAACAGAGAAAGAGGTTCGAGGCTTGCTAGGTAGATTACAGTATATCAGTCGATTCATATTACAGTTGGCTGAGACTTGTGGTCCTATCTTTAAGCTATTAAGGAAAGGTGCTTCACAAGAATGGAATGAAGACTGCCAAAAGGCCTTCGACAAGATCAAAGAATACTTGTTAAGTCCGCCAATTTTACAACCTCCCAGAATGGGAAAACCTCTGCTCTTGTATTTGTCTGTAACAGATGAAGCCATGGGGGCAATGCTAGCTCAAGAGGCTGAAGATACAAAGGTAGAAAATGCAATTTACTACCTCAGCAAAAGGATGCTGGATTATGAGTTAAAGTATAACAAGATTGAGAAGTTGTGTTTAGCCTTGTATTGGGCTTGTACGAAGTTACAACACTACTTGTCTTCTTACACTACTTATGTCATCGCAGAACAGAGTCCCTTGAAATTCCTTATGGAGAGGCCTATTTTGGACAGCAAAATGGCTAAGTGGGTGTCAACATTGGCAGCCTTTGACTTGAAATTTGTTCAAAGGAAAGCTGTGAAAGGTGGGGCAATAGCTGACCAATTAGCAGAATTACCTATAAAAGACGAGATGCGAGAAATGGGTTTCCCCGACGAAGACCTCTTGAATGTGGAAAGAAGTGTTTGGGAGATGTATTTTGATGGAGCATCCAATTATCATGGAAACGAAATTGGAATTGTGTTCAAAACTCCTTGTGGAGAATACATTCCATTCGCAGTTAAACTTGACTTTAGCTGCACAAACAACGAAGC
This sequence comes from Garcia nutans, assembly GCA_947685225.1. Classification (NCBI taxonomy): domain Eukaryota; kingdom Viridiplantae; phylum Streptophyta; class Magnoliopsida; order Malpighiales; family Euphorbiaceae; genus Garcia; species Garcia nutans. Next base: position 38,395,670 of record CANTUV010000013.1, read on the forward strand.
AGAATATGAAGCTTGCATTAATGGGCTTGAAGCCGCCCTGAAATTGGGGATTAAGGACCTAAAGGTCTATGGTGATTCTATTTTAATAGTATCACAAGCTTTAAGGAAATGGAAGATAAGAGAAGAGCATTTGGTTCCTTACCTACAACGCCTTGATCATTTGGCACAACAGTTCAATGATCTGTCCTTCGAATATCTCCCAAGAGCAAAGAATCAGTTTGCTGATGCCTTGGCTACTTTAGCTTCCATGATCAATATCAGGGAGGGGAAAGTCATTCGTCCATTGAAAGTTCAGCTTCAAAAGCAACCCGCCCATGTAATGCACTTGGCCGATGGTAAACCATGGTTTTGGGATATCAAGACCTATCTCAAGGATGGAAATTATCCGGAGGGATCATCAAAGGTTGATCAGAGAGCAATAAGGCAGCTTGCCACAGGTTACATTCTCAATGGAGATATCCTCTACAAAAGAAGTTGGAATGGAATGCACCTAAGGTGTGTAAATGAAGCAGAGGCTAAGCAGATAATGGAAATGGTACATGGTGGCGAATCAGGACCACACATGTATGGGATCGCCTTGGCTCGAAAAATTGCCAATCTAGGATATTATTGGTCCACCATGAATGCAGACTGCGTGGCATTTGTGCAAGGATGTCATCAATGCCAAATATTTGCTAAGCTACAGAAGCAACCTCCTGTTGCCCTGAATCCAATCACTTCTCCATGGCCCTTCGCTACTTGGGGAATTGATATAATTGGTAAAATACATCCAAAAGCATCAAATGGACATCAGTTTATCTTGGTAGCAGTGGATTACTTCACAAAGTGGGTTGAAGCAGCTTTCTATGCAGAATTAGACGCCAAAAAGGCAGCACAGTTTGTCCGAACCAACATCCTTTGTCGGTACGGAACGCCGTTTGAAATTATCACTGATAATGGAACTCATTTCCAAGCAGAATTCGCTAAGCTCTTGAAGGATAAGAATGTCCAGCATCATAAGTCCTCTCCTTATAGACCCCAAACAAATGGAGCTGTAGAAGCAGCGAACAAGTCTATAAAGGTGATCATACAAAAGATGATCAAGGAACATAGGCGTTGGCATGAGAAGTTACCATTGGCTTTGTGGGGATATAGAACATCAATTAGAACTCCTACTGGGGCAACCCCGTATTCCCTGGTGTACGGAATGGAAGCTGTACTCCCCATTGAACTGGAAGTTCAATCGGCGAGGATAATTCAAGAAAGTCAGATAAATGAAGCTGAATGGATCAGCAATTATCATCATCAGTTGTTGGGTTTGGATGAATAAAGACTTCAAGCTCTACATCGGATTCAAGGATATCAGAGGCGAATGGCCAGACATTTCAACAAAAAGGTCAAAGATCAAAAGTTGGAAGAAGGTTGTTTGGTTTTGAAGGAGATCAGAACACCTGTTACAGATCCTCGTGGGAAGTTTCGTCCTCATTGGGCGGGACCCTACATTTTGAAGAAAATACTTTCCGGCGGAGCCGTCATCTTGTCTGATTTGGATGGTCTGGAGTTCACAAACCCATGCAATCTGGATCAACTGAAGAAATATTATGTATGATCATGCATTCCAAAAGGAACTACATTAGACCTGATTCTCGTAAACTAATTCGAGATATGTAGGCAGCTCTCCTTGAGCACGGTCTAAATTTTAATAAAAATCATTCATTCATCTTTCTTTTGCCAAGAAAAAAAAAACAACAACAAAACAACAAAAAACAAAAACAAAACAAAAAAATCCCGCTAAGCCGAAAACCCACAAAGGGCAGCTTAGGCAATAGTGGGGCCCGCTAAGCTGAAAACCCGCAAAGGGCGGGTTAGGCAAGAATGGGTAAGAGCTCGCTAAGTTGAAAATCCGAAAGGACGGCTTAGGCAAAAATAAGAGCAAATAAATAAAGTAGATAATGCTTGGAAAGCAAACAAAAGGGTCATTCATTAAGAATCATTCATTACAAAAAGAGAATCATCTGTTACAAAAAGAGTCATTCAGCCTATAAAATACAAAAAGGTCAAGTCATATTCCCCAAAAAAAAAAACCAAAAAGGTAAAAACAACCCAAAAACAGAAAAGACAATGGAGTCACCCTGGGATCTAAATCCTACGCCTCCTATAGGGGGCAGAGTCTTCGGCGTCTTCCTTAGTCCCGGAACTCTCCGCAATATCTACCTTTTCCTCACTAAGAGGAACCACCTCCTCTCCCTCCAACTCCTGCAGTAATGCACACCTCCTCGGTTTCTCAACGGGCCAAACCTCAGCTATAAACCAGGTCCTGTACTCTGGAGTGGGCTGAACGAGGGAAGTTTCTGCACAAGGCCTGATCATCCGATGGTCTCTGACCCAAGTCTGTAGAACAGCCCGAGTAACCCCGGGGGTAATAGGAGAAGCAATGGTAAGCCTGATAGGAAGGGGAACTCTCTGATCAATACCCATCTGCCTGAGGACGCGGGAAGCACTGTACCAAGTACTGTGAGTGAACCCAAGCAGGTAGACATGGTTGTGCATGGCATTTGCCTCCATGAATTGAGGAATCTTATACCAAGGGACGAACCATAATAATTCTTCCGGTCCAAGCTCAAACAGCCAAACAGTCCATTCGGCCATAGAGGGAAAAGAAATCTGAATTTTCCTGGTACGGTACTGCGAAGGGTTGTGGGTCAAAGTTTGGGGGGCTGCAACCACTCGAAGATGATCTCTCAGCCAAACCTGGAAAAAATAGATCCTTTCTATTTTACAAAGGAAAAGAGAGATGATGGAATAAGCAAAAAAGAAATAAAAGGTATAAATTACCTGAAGGATGACCGGGGTGACGGTCCAACGTTCAAATCCAAGTGCACATCTGTCGAGACTTTGAATAGTCTCAGCCAGGATCATGCCCCCGATACAGTTGAGCTCTTCCATTTGCCTAACCATTGGGCAAAGTTTCAAATCTCCAAAGCCGGGGTCACGGTTGAAGAGGAACCCAGCTAACAGACAAAAGACGAAGGCTCGCATTCTATGCCTCAATTGAACATCGTCTTCAAAATCGGCGGTCAAGAATTCATCAATTAGGGGAAGCAGCATCGCCTTATCCCCATCTACAATCATAGCTTGGGCTTGGGGTTTTGTGAAGCTAAAAAGCCTCTGAAAAGATCCCACATAGCCGATTTGGACCTCATGCCTCACAAGAGGGGCATTTGGGTCGCACCCAATGATCGAGCAGAACTCCTCAAAAAGAGGACACATTTCCTCCATCCGAGCCCCAAATCTGAAAACATGGGCTTGGGGATCCCAAAACCTGATGCAAGAGTGCAAGAAATCCCAGTCTACAGCTACACCTCTGAGGGTGGCGACAGCTTTCAACCCGTACCTCCCCATGTTGATCCTTTCAACATTGTGGAGACTTTTGGTCCAATTATGCATCACGTGATTAAAAAGGGGATTCATTGTTATTTGAAAAAAAAATATAAGATCTTGCAGTAAGAGGATTGCTTTCTGGCCCACAGATGTAAGACAACCTTGAGTTTTATACTGGTCTGGCCCGGGCAGCGGCTCGGCCGCCGCCGACTGTCCTGATTCCTCTTTTTTGATGTTTTGTAAAATTCTCGTGTTTTGGCCCTGTTTAGGCCCTGTTATGTGCTATTTTTTTTGGGATTGTGTCAGGGGTTTATTTTTAAAAGAGATTTCTAAAAAGAAAAAAGCATCATGCATACATATGTGCTGTTAATACTAACAAATAAGTGCAGGTTTACAGATAAGTTCAGATAACAGCTGAAAAACATGAAAGGTACAAAGTACAGAAGGGGCATAGTTCAAATACAGCAAGCATAGTTCAAGACAAGTATGAAAAAAAATCAATGCCGGCCTCTTCGTCTTTGCGGCCTGCTCTGCCTCTCGTAAGCAGCCTCAGTCCAAGCACCAGACAGTTCATCCGAGAAAGCAGTAATCAGTGCCGCCATTTCCGTGATCAGGCCCTCTGGTACCTGTAAAAGAGACAAAATCACAATCAGTCTCAAGAGAATTTTATGAATCCTTTTCATGAAAAGTTCTATAAGAATATACCTGAGTGACATGAGCAAAGCTCCGATATAATGCACCCTCAGCACTAATTGGTCGGGTCACCCAACCACCAGGTGCATGATAACGAGCAGCATAAGGCAGCCTCAAGTCGGCTAAAATAGGATCAAATTGGCCGGTAGCTGTAAGGACGGATGCGGGAGGCCTCAAATGAGATGGGCTGCTGTTTCCTCCAGTGTGTGATGGTCCGGCCCTGAAAGCGGAAGCCTCAGCCCTAGAGGAAGAGGGTCTGTCAGCTCGCTGGTCGGGAGAGGGATGGTCTCTCGAAGTGCTAGAAGTGGGAGCCGAAGAGTGGGAAGACCGATAAGGGGGTACAGAGTCAAATCGTGCCCCAATGCGTGGCATCAGTCGATGAAGACAGTAGAAGTCATAATCATCCTCATCCGGGGCATAAGCCGACTCGAAACGGTCGCCCTCATACTGGGACACAGTAACAGGCAGAAGTGTTGAAGATAGCATATCATCAGGGGGATCCACGGGAACTGCACAGAAACCGGCAATCTGGAAAGTCACCCTCTCAGCGAGATAATACCGTCGAAACTCTGGATGGGGAAGTATGAATCGTCGTCGAGTCAGAAACTCTGATCGCTGAAAGCTGTAATCTTGAGCTATCCACTCTGCCAATCGGCTAGACATCACTTTAGATGCAACCTGTAAAAAATTTGTTATATTAGTGAATCATTTTCTCTAATATAATAAAAAAGATGACGATAAAGCATTTACTGAGTCCATTGGGCAGCTGTCGAAGAATGATCTCAGCCCTCTGATGGGAAGTTTCCTCTTTGGTACTTCTACCCTCTCTCTATACCACCTCCAAGCAATGGGGGAAAGAGGATCTGCGGGGGCCGGTATCTCACGAAGAAAAGGGGCAATGTCAGGAAAGTACTCGTAAGCCCAAGTCTGAAAAAAAAATTCAGAAAAGTTGGGCAAATTCAGAAAAGATTTAAGTTCTTTCCCCAACCGGGTGTGGATTCTAAAAGGATTATTTCTAAGTTCTTTACTAGAAATAATTACTGATGGCAGAACATAATGAAGCCTAGTACTAATCCTAATTCATTACTAGTACATGTAAAGGAAAGGTTCCTAAAATTTATTTCTAAGTTCCTTACTGGAAATAAATAAAATTCCTAAGCATGCATACTAGATGGACAAACAGGAGAGTACTCACCTCGTAGCAGCCGGTCCGAGAACTGTGCTTCTCCTCCTCAAGTAAAAGATTGCAGGGAGGGAGTGGGATTTCGAAGTCTTCAAAGCCGGTGAAATACATCGTCGAAAGAAAATTTGAAAGAAGTGAAAGAAGAAGAATGAATGAAAGCAAATGAAAATTGAATGAAATGAGCCTATTTATAGGAAAAAACTGAAAACGCGGGTCTTTTTGCACCTCGCTCAAAATTCGCTCTTCAGAAGACCACTGAGTTCCATAAATCATTTTTATGGACACCAGTGGGGGGCAATTGTGAACACTCGAATTTTGAGGCTCGAAAAGCCAATTTCCTCAGACCAGGCCGGACTGCGGGACAACGGTAAAAGTCCAACGAAAGTATGTCTTCATGGTACTTGAAATGTCCGGTGCGACGCAAGGATCATGGATATGGTCTCGAAATAATTTTTGGAGGCCCGTGGCTCCCGGAAAGTCAGTTTTAGCAGAAGTAGCGTGAGTCGCGGTGGGCCAGGACCGCGGCCCAGCTGCCGGGACCGGAGGCCCGGCCGCTGTGATTCCGGCGGCCAGCCGCCGTGGGGACGGCGGCCCGACCGCCGTGAGGACTTTTGGACTTCCCATTGCTGGCGGCCCAGCCGCCGTGCAGCTCGATTTTGCCTATAAATAGGCTTCAGATTTTCAAAAAAAAAAAGAAAACTTTTGGACTTCCTACGCCCAGATGCTGACGAAATTTTTATGCTTAAGAATTTCTAATATTGTGTTGTAGAAAGCAAGAGTCATACTCAAAAGTGTAAGGAAATAAGATCTGGAACTTAGAAGTGGAAAAATTCTAATCAAGGTAATATCATAATTCATCTTTGGTCAATTCGAGCATATCATAAGCATTCTAATCTTCTTCTTAATTTTTTCTCGGTCAAAGACCTAATCTTTTTAGGTATGAGGGCCTAATGGACTAATCAATCACCCTTTCGGCATTAAGCCGTAAATAAAATCAACCTTTTTGGCACGGAGCCTAAATTGCATCTCTTTGGTACTAAGTACCTAAACGGCACAATTAAAATGAACTTTTGGCATGAAGCCTAAATCGAACTCTTTTGGTACTAAGTACCCGAAATTATACTATTTTTGCACTAAGTGCTAAAACTCACAACTCTGGCAAAATGCCTGAAAAATGCACGAAGCATACACACACGCATGCATGAAGCATAATTTTCATCGCCTTTAAATAGGCTTTTCCGAACTACATGGGCTTTGATCTCCCATTCAAACGGGAGTATGTAGGCATATTTGGGATTCATCCCAAATAGCAAGTCCACAACTTACCAACAATCTGTCTCTTCTTTTCTTCATTCCTTTTAAATTTATTCTTTTTGCAAGTTAGTCAAATGCATGACATAGTTTCCGAATCCTCCTTGGGTTCGCAGACTAGAAACCTTTACATTGGACAAGTTATTGGAGTCAAACAAGGGTTTTCTTAGTTTTTCCCTTCGAACAAAATAAACTGAGTGGCGACTCCCGACAACGAGTGAACTTTCGCCCGGATCCTTTTCGGGCGGAAAACCGAGGTTCATAGAACAATAAAATTGTTTAAGGTTCAAGAATAATAAATACATAAGGAAGCAACCCAATAAATGTATAACAATAAAATTTCAATCCTTAAGAAAGGCTCACAATAATTGGACCAACATCACAAAAGCAAATCACATAATATGACAGATAACACATAGCAATAACACTGAAGAAAATATATCATTATTCCAGTGCTATCACACATCACATTCACATAAGGGTAGCTTCTACCCTACAAATCACAAACTTCTATGTGCACATAACCTCATGGTAAAGCCCCCATCAAGTTGGGAGTCTGTTATATTGGCTAGTCAAATGGCTTGGTATGATCACATAGGCCAAGAGGCCACATTGATTTTCACAATTCACAAATGCAGAATTACAAACAACAAATGATATCAAATGGCTCAAATATCAACAATAGTTAAATTTTTATCAAAGAATTCCAAATGTAACAAAGCAAGGGCTGGACACTATAACTCACCTTGAATATGCAAATTTGATTCCTCTGAGTCATTGAAAATTATTGGTTGGTTCGATGGCAATACCCGACCTACATTCACATATAAATCGTACATTTTGGTTTTTTTTTTAATTTTTATTTATCATTTTTGTCTTAATTGTTTATTAGGCACCTAGTCCTGTTTTAACATTTTAATATACTCTAAAATTTATTTTGTAATTATGAATTCAAATATCATAAAATTATATTATAATAGGGCTATACAATATAGTAAATTCAAATATGTGCCTTATGCCTATAAAAATGCATTGGCTTCTTCAAGTCATGTGATATACTTATTTATTAAATTAGTATTTATAGTTTTTGAAATATTAGATACACATTTTAAACTTTATATTCATCTATTATATGCTTATATTTATAACTGAATCAAATATATTTTGTTATGCTCAATTCAGTCCCAAGTTAACCAGACACCAAAATTTCAGCATTTGAGTAGTTTGTATTCATTTAATTGTATATTAATTTATTCAAATTTATTTGCCCTGAAATTTTTTTAGCATGTTCCCAACATCATATATGACCTCTCTGTAAATTTTCACAATTTATAAAGTTCATTTATATAGGTAAATAATTTAAACACATTAGCATTTCAGTGATATTCATTCAGACTATTAAAATGAGCAGCTTATATTCACTTATTTACTCACTTATTTTTCCTCATCATTTTAATTGACCTTTTACCAAAACCTTTCCAACATCCAAATACATCTTTTTGTAAATTTTTATGAATTTTAAAGCTCATTTTCATATTGAAATAAATAAAATATAGTAGCTAAATTATTAAAAGTTCAAGCTGTAATATTTGGACAGATTTGAGTGTTAGGGTTTCTAGCTTCATTTCTTTCAATTTATTTCAATATAAATCAATTTTCAACATCCTAAATACTAATTAATATGTATAATTGATAATATTTAGCTTAGATTCAATAAATAATAAATTTAAAGTTAGAAAAATAAAATAAAAGATTAAGATTAAGAATTTCCAGATTCTTACCTTTGGGAGTTCTTTTGCCTTCTTTGCCTTTATATCACTTTGTTGATTTAATTTTTCACTTTGGATCACTTCTAAACATAAGAAACTAGCCTATGAATGATTTTTTGCTACTGAAAAATGAGAGAGGATCGTGATAGAGAAGAAGTGTTTTGATAGTAAGGAGGAAGAAGATAAGAACAAATTTTTTTTTCTTTGTCATCTTTTAATCATCATTTGACCAAACCCATTTTCTGTTCAAACTAGGTGAGTCACCTACTTCATTTGTTAGAAAAATGGCTGAGAATTAAGTGGGTGAAATATCCATTTTTCTCCTTAAATCTTTTATACTCATTTGTTAACTTGAGTGCCCTTATAGTCATTTCACACTATAATTTACTATCTACACTTGTATTAATTTTTTTGAAATTATTTTCACTTCTAAATTTTAAATTTTAAGTTATCTTATATGGTTTTTATGTATATTATTATGTTAAAATATTATTAATGAAGTTATAGTACATTTCAAGTATAATACTTTAAGGTTTTTAATACATACAAGTTAACGTAGTAGCTAAACAATTTTAAAATTTTCATTTCCATCACTTTAGTAATATATAAATTTCACTTCTTTGCATATGAATAATTTCTTTATCACTCTAATAGGTCATTTTGTTCCTCTAATAGTTTATATACAAATATAATTAATTATTTAATAACTTACAGTTAATTGATTTGATTCACAGTTGTTATAAGTTATAGAGTTTTTAATTCAAATGCTTTAAAGATTTTGTTTATATTTCTTTGACACATTAAAATTTTATTTCAATCAAAAATTTTTTTCTCACTTTATTCATTAATTTGTACAACATTTAAGCTACTATATTTTATTTTATCTAAGGTATTACGGCCATATTACCCATTTTTATATATGGTATATGCTGGAGAATTTGCAATGGATGATCGATTAGTGTCTGGTATGATAACTGGATTTCTAGAGAAAATCGCATGCGCCCATTAGTTACCAAGCTGCTTCCTTTGGATGCTAGGGTAGCCTCTTTGATTGATTATGATACATGAAGCTGGAACCACTTTTTAGTCAGGTCCAGTTTCCTTCCTTTTGAGGCAAAATCGATCCTAAAAATCCCCATCAGTTTTTGACTGCTCGAGGATGCATGATATTGGACGTTGTCAAAGGATGGTGTTCATAATTTCAAATCAGGTTATTATTGTGCTCTTCACTTCTCCACTTCCAGAAGAAATCTAGCTTTAAGCTCTTCTTCTTATAGAGCAATTTGGAAGATTATATGGAAGCTTGATATACCTAGTAAAGTCAGCCACTTTGTATGGAGGTTAGTAAGAAGTTTTCTCCCTTACTTAGAAGTTATTAAATAATGGAATTTTGGTGAAGGTATCAGTTGTGTCTTCTGTGGTTCCCCTTATGCTACCCTTATCCATACTTTTCGTGAGTATTTTTTGTCTAAACAATTTTGGGAAGTGGCCGCAATAGATGAGACAATTATTGATTCTAATACCATAAATCTTGGAGACTGGATAGAAGATGTCCATAATAATCTAAATCCATTTCTTTTCAAAAGATTCATTCTGAGTTTATGATATCTATGATTCAATAAAAATTACAAAGCTCATGACCAGAAATGTTATGGAGTAGATGATCTATTGGCAATGGTAGAGAGGTGTGAAGATGATTTATTGAGAGGAAAAACCAAAATCAATCATCATACAAGTCTCTTCTCTAGTAAGTCTAAATGGAGGCCGCCCGGTACCTTCATCTTCAAACGGAATGTCGATGCATCTGTATGTGAGCTAAAAATGATTAACAACAGTGGTATTATAGTAAGGAATGATGAGGGCCAGGTTATGGTTTCTGTTGGAAGAAATTTTAAATACTTAGAACTGTGGAAGAGGCTGAAGCGATGGCAATATTGTATGGACTCTCTATTTTTGTGGATTGTGGCTTCCTCGATCTTATGGGTGAATTAGACTGCAAAGCAGTTGTAGACACCTTGACTTCCCAAAATCTAATCATTCATGGTGTTGAGCTGATACATGAAGATATAAGGATATTGGCTTTGAGTTTTCACTCTGTTAAGTTCCAATTTATTAACAGAGAGGCTAATGGGGTGGTACATGCATTAGCAAAATAGGCATTATCCTTGCCTTCTGAAAGTGTTATGACGGAGGATATTCCTCATGCTATTTGGCCACTGGTTGTACATGATTTTCCTGATCACTCTTTTCCTTAGTAAAACAACCTTTTATTATAAAAAAAAAAGAAAAAGAAAATGAAGACAATGTTCTTTTTCTTTTTATTTTTAAGAAATTAGCATTCTTTTTATATTTTGTTTTAATTTTGTAATTACTTATCATTATTTTTTTCATAAAATTATTTATATATGAAATTAGCAACGATAATTAATTTATTTGTCATTTTTAATATTATAATTAAAAAAGATTAATCTAATCATAGTTGAATATCATACTGGGCAAAACTTATTTTGTTAATAAAAAACTATTAAAAATATTAAGGTGAAAATTATAGAATTAAACCTAATGATAACAAATTAATGGTCTTCTATCAAGATTAATAAATTAAAAGTAAATACTAATTTTTACTCAGTGAAGGAGCGGTCAGTCAGCACTACTTAAAGAAAAATAAAGTAGTGTAAAATTTTTTTATGATGTTTAAAATTTTACGCTGTAAAGAAATAAATTTATTTATTTTTATTAACTTTTTTTATTAATCATATGTGGTTCATTTTTATTAATTTTGATTCCTCCACTTACGACCAAGCTGACACCTCTAGCGGTGAAATTTATCAAACTTCACCATTCACAAGTCATAGTCACGGAAAAATATATCACTTCTTCAAATGAATTGTTTTAAATATATTAAAAATATATTAGATATATATCTTGTTCTAAAAAAAATATTAGATATCTACATATATATCATACTAAAATAGTTAGCACTGATACAATAATATATTACGTGTCACTATCTTAATTTTGCTACTATCCTAATTTCTTAAAATTTTATATTAAATTTATTATTTATTATATAATAAATATTTATTTGAAGATTTCAAATAGAAATATGATATTTTATTTGAAAATAATTTATTTTTGAAGAGTTAAAATATGATTATTATATCATATTTGATATTAACAGTAATTATATTTATTTAAAGATTTCAAATAAGATTATGGTATCATATATGATATTGATAATAATTAGTTCTTTTTCTCTCTCTATATACAAAAAAAAAACTATTATGATGTTATCATTTTCTCCCATAACATTATTCAACTTTAAAACCATGACAATACTATTATTCAACTATTACATTATTATTCAATTAACATTAGGTAATATATCATATATATATATATATTATATTTTTGCTCTTATTTTTTATTTTTTCTATATTTTATTTGGTCTATTATTTATTTATTTGATTATCATGTTTGTAATTGTGATGGAGAATACTTTCGTTCTTCTACTCATAGTCGTTTCTCGCTCTCTTTCTTACATTTCCTCTATTATTAGTTACTATTTAATATAATTTGTTTTAATATTTTCTGTTTATGTGATTATTTCTTAAATAATTTATGATATTGTTTGATTTTATTTTTTTTTGTTATTGGACTTTTTTTACCTCTTTTTGTTATTTGTTTTGTTAAGTTATTTTTTGGGTTGATTTGTGTTGTTTTATTATTGTATGAACTTTTTTATAATATTTTTAGCTTCTTTTTTGAGTTTTTTTTTAAATTAATTAATTATTTTTATTTGATTTTTGGTGAACTATAATTTTGTTTTAATTTATGTTAGAGTTTTTTAATTTCTATAATTTAATTTTTTGTCATGGCTTTATTTTAATTTCAGTTACTTTAATTGTTTTATTTTAATTCTTTAGGTTTATTATTTGATTAGGTTTTATTTTTTAATTTATATTATTTAATTTTATGCTAGATTCATTTTTTGTTAGATTTATTTTTAGTTGCTATTATTTAAATTTAAATTTAAAATTTAAATTTTTATAATTTAATTTTTATTTTATTTGCTTAAAATTATATATATATTGAATATAAATACCTGCAATATTGCGCAGGGTCTTTTTTTCTAGTATATCTTTAAAAAAAAATAAACATATATTCAGTATGCTTAATATCTATCAGTTGTATATCTCTAAAAGTGAAATATTTTTAAAAATAAAAAATAAAAAATAAAAATTTTTAAAATATATTTTTAAAAAATCTCAAAATTACTTGGAGGCTTGAAATCCAAAAGCTATGAAGTATGAACACGAGAAAAGGGAAAATTACACCCCTTATAATTCTTTTTTTTTTTAAAAAATTCTTTCTATCAAGATTTTTTCGTCATTTTACACAAAGTGCTATTTATTTTATTTTTATCCTAGATTTTTATATTTTGTATTAAATTATCATATTTTGAATCCATTATTTTTTTTCTTTTTCAAGTTTTGGTTCTTATTAATAAATCGGTGTGGCCGATATCAGTGGCGTAACTGTGGGGGGTGTCCAAGGGGGCTCTGGACCTCCCTCCACCATGTATATACATACATATATATATATATATATGTGTGTGTATATATATATACACACGCAAGTTCATATATATACATATATTTATTTATTTATTTATACATTTAAATTTAAATGAATTATATATATAATTATATATGTAATTCATAATTCATTTAAATTATATATATAATTATATATATATAAATGAATTTTATTTTAATTCTTAAAATTTTCACCAAAATTTATATATACATAAATAATCGACTGTTTGGGGGTGTTATGTGGAGAATGATATTTTAAAAAAAATTAAAAATGAAGTTATTATACAGTATTTTTAAAATATGTAAAGTCATAAGATATAATTATCATCTCTTAGGCGTAGTTAATCTAATAACACAAATTAATTATTGTACTATTATAATATTAAATATTTAATTTTATAGTAAATCCATCTATAATTTTTTTTCTGTAAAAATTTAGCCTCCTCTTCTGGATAAATTTCTGATTTCGTCACTAGCCGATATGATTCACCGGAAAGGATAAATAGATGATCGGCATGGAGTGCATACTGATCGGAATTGGTAAACATTTATGCGAGAATTTAGGTGTTTTCCAATGATTTTAAGTAGTTCTTTTAGAAGATCAGTCCACCCATTCCCACTCATCACTCATTGTGTTTAGATTTTTAAATGATATGTGCATGTGGGTTACTTTTCAGTTTTGCGATCAACAATTTTTTTTTCATCTTCTTTGCTAAGTCAACCAACACGATCATTGATTAATGGTTACTTTCAAGAAACCAACTTGCCAGTACCGTCCTTCCTCGTGTGAGGAATTGATCTAAATCTTTGCTACAATTCCTTAACAGAATGCTTGGCTTTGGAAATAGTACCAACACAAGGCTCCAATGGCTAATTTCAAGAATTGATTTGTCAAACTTGCCTACTTGCACCATCTTAATGATCTAGAAAGTGAAATTTTTGAGGGTAGAATGGAGAAATTGCTAGTGTAAAAATATTTTAATAATAATAATTATGTACACTTTTTTTAATTAATTCTTTAGGCAAATGATTGAAAAAATGGTGTAATTAATTATATATTAGATATCATGCACCTTTTCATCATTTACATTCGATTCTTTACTGTTTGAGGATGTTGAATAAGACTTTTTGTTTAATAAATTGTTGTCCCAAGATGGCAACCAAGAGGGGGGGGGGGTGAATTGGTTTCCTCAAGAAATAATGACAATTAAAAAACTCAACAAACTAGAAATGCGGAATAGAGAGTTGGTTGAGTAATGAAAGAAAGAAAGAACACACAAGATTTATAGTGGTTCGGATTTTACTTCAATCCTACATCCACTTCCTTAACAGCTTGTTAAGGTTCCACTAATCTTTGAAGTTTTTACAAGCTCACTTCCAACTTTGGTGTTTTCACAAGTTCACACCTAACTTCACAAGTGTTTTTCTAAGGCTTACACTCAAGAACCTTTAAAGGAGTTTTTAAGGCTCACTCTCACAACCCAAACAAGAGTTTTACAAGGATTACTCTCACAACCCAAGTGTTTTTCCAAGCTCACACTCAAACTTATACAATGGTGTTTTCAATGCTTACACCTAACATTCATTACAATTCAAATGTAAGTTTAAGTAAAAGAAAGTTTGTTGCTTGGCTATCAAATTCTTTTTTCTTGCTTCTTTTTTTTTCTTATAGAAGCACTGTATTTATAGCCAATGTGGTCTTACTAGCCGTTATTGATAGTAACAAAAAAGTCTTGGCAGATTAGACCTTCTTTATTAAACTGTCCGAAGCATTTCGCGGTCATCCTTCATATAAAGATGGTCACGCTATTGTCACATGCGGTCGTCCTTGAACAAGGTATGGTCACTGAATTTTAAAAAAGCTTCAACGGTCGAATTTGAGTGCTCTGCAGCAGGAATCTTGCCCATGCTGTGGTTGTCGGGACGGTCGCGCATCACCAAGGTGCGGTCGCCCTTTTTGAATGTTGAAGTGGGTTTTTAATGGTCATGTCACGTGTCATTCTCTGACAGGGCAGAAGAGATGTCGGCCAAAATTTGAATGTCGTGGTCGCCCTAGGTGACATCTCGCGGTCAAAGTGAGATACTCGCGTCGAACTTCTGGACACACCTGAGGACACGAACACTACTGTCTCTTTAAGCAAATTCATCTTGAATTGGTGGAGCGGTATAGAAATGGGCGGTCGCGAAAGAGATAAGCGAGACCGTATTATTCACCATTCTTGTCACCGCGAACCTTACTGTGATTAGAAAGATTTGAGTTGCTTGGGTAGCGGTCGTCCATAACTTGGGACGGTCGCTCTTCATTAAGTGCGGTCGTTACTGAGGTCGGGTTTCTAATCGCGAAACCTACTGTGATAAGGTTTCATCCTTTAATTGAATGGTGCGGTCGTATTCATGTTTGGTGCGACCGCTATAAGTGTTCTGTTCAGCTTTATTTGAAGCAACCTAAGCCTGCAACAAGATTCTCCAAACACATGTTAAATGGATCATTCAATTTGAGTTGTCAAGGATCAAAATTGAGATCATTTGTCTAACAATCTCCCCCATTTTGACTTTCACAATTCAAATGGAATGATAAAAAAATAAATAAGTCTAAAATGCTCCCCCTTAACATATGCAAGTCTAAAATGCTCCCCCTTAACATATGCATGATTCATGGTTAAGTATATCTTGGTGCATTTGAAATTATTTGATTATCATTTGATTATCTTGGTGCATTGAATTCCAATCATTCCAAACAATCATTCCAAGTTTCAAGTTGTTTACTATTTCTCCCCCATTGTCATAGGCAAAATGCTTAACAAGAAGTAAACATATCAAGTTACAAGTAGAAGAAAGTAAACATCTAGTTTATTAAAAGATAGAGGAAAGTTAACATATTAAGCAACAAATACATAGAAAACATATTAAGCAACAAACAAATCAAGACATAACATAAAATGAAAATGCAAATTAAACATCTTAAAAAATAAACTATTCAGAATCATCTTCATCTATCTCTTCTTCTACTAAAGGAGCTTTTCCTTTATCAAGAGGAGCAACAGAGGTAGAGCTAGTGCTAATGGACTCTCCTTCTTCAGGAAGGCTTTGGGTATGATCACTTATAACCCAATCTTCAAGATTGCATTGAGGCAAGTCCAGTTTGCCTTGCATATCATAGAGATCATGGTGCATGTGAGATATAAGGTCAATTCTCTTGTTCAAGTGATGGAATCTCTTGGAGACACTTTTCTTGAACTTAGAGAGTTTCCTGGAGAGAGATTTTATAGTATTGAGGATGAGTTGTGTAGAGGATGAGGTAGTTTCTTGAGTAACTTTGGATGAAGCAGCTTATGGAGGTAATTCCACAGCAACTTCCAGAGAGTCTCCCTCTTCCTCAATTGTGTACCTTGACCTTTTCTTTTGTCTATCCACAACTCCTTTTTTGCCAAAATAATACACATATGTACCTTCAATCTTCCTTACACATCCAGCATGTTCTAAATATTCAATAGTGATAGCACTAGAGGCAAGATTGAAAGGGTTTCTCAATGTAGCTAAGTTCAGATCATTTAGTAGGTTCAGGTGCCTAGCTATTTGAGTTATTTTTGAGGATAGGAAGAAGGTTCCAGTTCTTGTAACTGCATGATGATAGAGGGTGTCAATCAAGAACTTGGTTGTGTTCATTTGGATGTTATGGGTGAAAGCATATAAAAATATGAGGTCTCTTTTTGTTACCTTCTCATTCCCATCAGCTCTTTGATGGATGGTGTAGGTGATAATCCTATGGAGCATCCAATGGGTGAGGGATTTGATGTGTCTGGCTTTTGATTCTTTTTCAAAAGAAGTTTCCACAGAAATTTCTTGCCAGAATGCAGAGAGAGTTTGGTTTGAAAAGGTTTGATCGTTGTAGGAGGTTATACCATCAGCAGGAAAGTTCCAAATATTGCCAAAGTCTTCTAGGGTTAAGGCTTGGTATTGATCAAACAGCTTAAACCTAACCCCATACCATCCCAGTACAGAGTTAGCTCTCTTCTCTATTTGGAAAGACATAAGGAATTCCTTGCTTAAACTGGAATAACCTACCTCTTCTGGAAATACAAACTTTCTCCATCCAAGGACATCTAGTAATCTTTCAATTTCATCCTTGATATTCAGGGCTGAGAGCATCCCACCAAAAGGAGATTTGGTTCCCTCAACCTTCTTTCTCTTTAGCATGGCATACCTCACATCTTCCTCAGAGGTTTGGTGGTGAGGTTTGTGAATTCCTGAAGATCTCTTTGCTTTTCCTTTTATTTTGGAGGTTGTCTTCTTTTTGGGAGCCATTAGGATAGAAAGAAAGAGAAGAAAACTGGAAAACAGAGGGTGATTTGAGAAGCAGATGATTTTGAGAGGATTTTCGAGATTCAGAGGGAAGTTTATATGTTGTAAGGAGCAAAATATCTAAGAAACTGATTTATCACTCTCTTAAATAGAAGAAATTAAGAAAATAGCCGTTTATGACTGTTGAAAGTTAAGAGTTGCGACCTGTCACACAGCCAACGGTTACAAAATTTCGAGCAGAGTGTACAGAGTGCGGTCGCAGATTCAAAAGGGTGCGATCGCGAAATTTGGTTTAGCGACCATTAGCATGATCAGTACGCTCGCGGGTGAAGAAACTATCTGTAACGGTCGAAACTGTTCAAATTATTGCGTCCGCGCACAAATTTTCTCGACCGCGCATAGAGATTTTTGTTTGAATGAATCTGGCAGACGAGATAGCGATCGCTAAGGACACTGGAGCGAACGCGACTGACTTAGAAATGAAAGAGTCAAGGAAAGATGGAGGAATTTTCTAATGTTTAGGCAAATATATATATATATATATATATGCACATAGAAACTTCATTTATAGGCAAAAAAAAATTTTTTTTTTAGTTCAAAGTGATTCCATCAATCATTCCTAAATTAAGTTTAATGAAGTTAAGTCTATCTTCATTCAAGGGTTTTGTAAAGATATCTGCAAGTTGATTTTGTGTATCTATAAATTCTAGGATTATATTCTGATTTTGTACATTTTCTCTCAAGAAATGATGTCTAATATCTATATGTTTGGATCTAGAGTGTTGGATAGGATTTTTAGACAAATTGATAGCACTAGTGTTGTCACATTTAATGGAGATATTGTTAAATACTTTACCATAGTCAAGCAATTGTTGTTTCATCCATAATACTTGTGTGCAACAAAAACATGCTGCAACATATTCGGCTTCCGTTGTGGATAAAGCAACCGATGCTTGTTTCTTACTATGCCAAGAAACTAGACAATTACCAAGAAAGTGACATGCTCCTGTAGTGCTTTTCCTATCTAAGATACTACCAGCATAATCTGCATCTGAAAAACCTATGATATGAAATGATGTGTTTTTAGGATACCAAAGTTCTAAATGCATTGTACCACTCAAATATTTCAAAATTCTCTTAGTGGCATTCAAGTGTGATTCTTTAGGACAAGTTTGAAATCTAGCACAAAGACATACACTATACATTATATCAGGTCTAGAAGCGGTTAAGTAAAGTAGTGATCCGATGATACCTCGATATTTCTTCTCATCTACTGCTTTACCATTTTTCATCTTTACCTAATTTTAAGGATGTGCTCATAGGAGTTTTGCTAGTTTTGCAGCCATCCATTCCAAATTTCTTGATGAGTTCTTTTGTATATTTGGATTGGTTGATGAAGATCCCATCTTCACATTGTTTGACTTGCAGTCCAAGGAAGAACTTGAGTTCACCCATCATGCTCATTTCAAATTCCCTAGTCATACAAGTAGCAAATTCTTCTTCTTGATTATAGCCTTTGGCTACCAATCTTGCTTTATTTCTAACAATGTGACCATTTTCATCAAGCTTATTCCTATAGACCCATTTGCATCCTATTATAGAGTGATCTGTAGGTCTAGGAGTAAGTTGCCAAACATTATTTCTTTCAAATTGATTAAGTTCATCTTGCATTGCAGTTATCCAATTTTCATCATTTAAAGCCTCCTCAACAGTCTTTGGCTCAATTTGAGAAACAAAAGCAAAATTAACATCTATATGATTAATTTTAGATCTAGTAATTACTCCCTTAGATGTTTCTCCAATGATGATTTCCTTAGGATGGTCTTTCTTGTATTGCCAATCCTTAGGTAGATCTTGAGTCTTTTCTTCAAGTTCATATTGATTTATCTTTGGAGCATCAATAGATTCAAGAGGTTCAAGAGTACCTGCAGGGTCATTGAAAGTAATACCTTTCTTTTGATCACGATTAGATGATTCATCAAATACAACATGCATTGTTTCTTCTATAACTAGAGTTTTCATGTTAAATACCCTGTATGCTTTGCTATGTGATGAATATCCTAGGAATATGCCTTCATCTGATTTGGATGAAAATTTCCCAAGATTATCCTTGGTATTCAATATGAAGCATTTGCATCCGAATACTCTAAAATATCCAATTCTGGGTATTCTTCCATTCCATAGCTCATAAGAAGTTTTATTAGTTAAATGCCTTTTGTAAACACGATTTGCAATGTAGCAAGCTGTATTAACGGCTTCTGCCCAAAAATAAGATGGTAAATCATATTCATTGAGCATTGTCCTAGCCATTTCAATTAAAGTTCTATTTTTTCTTTCAACTACACCATTTTGCTGTGGAGTTCTAGGAGCAGAAAAATTATGTGAAATGCCAAGTTCATTGCAAAAACCTTCAAAATTTTCATTCTCAAATTCTTTGCCATGATCACTTCTAATAGATGTGATCACATATTCTATTTCATTTTGAACTCTTTTTGCAAACGTTTTGAAGTAATTAAAGGCTTCATTCTTTTGAGCTAAATTAAAGGCTTCATTCTTTTGAGCAAAAATTTTTGTGTCTGAATTTCATACAATATGTGCATTGCCATGGCATTCTATACTTCTGTATTTTTCTTTTTGTATTTAACGTATTATGCATGCAGCTGCAAGTATGTGATTTCTGTTGTGCAAGTTTAGTGTACAAAAATGCATAATTATTTTTGGCTTTATTTCCCAGTGAACCATAAGAAGTTCTTTTGGTACTTTTAGATTTGGTGCAATCATCTTTGATATGAACATCAGAGATTTCAATTGTAGATGCTTTTACAAATATTGGTTTGCTTGGTGCAATGTTGGTTGAGCCATTGAATCCTAATCCATATTTTAAGGAAGGTGATCTTTGGTTATTAATTAATGTGTTTAATGCTTCCTTTCCTTTATGAAATCTAAAAATTGATTCTTTTAGTTCTTTTAGTTCATGCTTCAATGTTTCATTTTCTTTAATCACTTTTTCTAAGTCATGTGAGTTTTTATTTAACTCTCCTATCGTATTCATCAAGTGTTCATTTGAGGTTTTCAATTCTAAGGTAGAGTTCTTTAAGCATATAAAATCCTTTTCTAACTTAGAGTTTTTCTCTTTATAGAGCATCATTTTAGAAAAATATTTTTCTATTTTAAATTTCATGTGCTCAATCAAATCACTATCATCTATATCATTATGTGCTACTAGATCAAAGGATTGAGTACTTACCTCATTGGAGTCATCTTCAATAGCCATGAGACACAGATTTGCAATTCCTTCTTCTTCTTCTTCTCCACTTGAAGAAGAGTCATCCCATGTGGCTTTGAGAGACTTTTTCTTTTCTTTATCCCATTTCTTTTTGTTCTTTAATTTGAAGCAATCCGATTTAATGTGACCAGTTTTTCCACATTCATAGCACTTTACCTCATTTTTCTTTTCTTTATCTTTGAAGGAGAATTTTGGAAGTGTACCTTTGTTTGCTTGCAATCTTTTCTTCCTTTTCCATTCATTGATTCTTTTTGAGAACATTGCCATTTCATCTTCATCATCAGTACCTTCATTGCTTGAGCTCTCAACTTCTTTAATTGCTTTGAGTGCAATTGGTTTTCTCTTTTCTTTTTCACCTTGATCTTCTTCTTTCTCACTGTGTAGCTCAAATGTGAGTAGTTTACCAACTAGCTCATTTGTTCTTAATGTGCTGAGATCATGAGCTTCTTCTATGGATGATACTTTTGATTCAAAGTTTTTTCTAGCTCTTAGGGCTCTCAAGATTTTACTGTTTACATCACCTTGATCATATACCTTGCCATACTTCTTTAGTTCATTGACAATAGCAAGCAAGCGATTGGTCATGTCGGTGACATTTTCATTTGATTTCATCTTGAATAGCTCATACTCATGGACATGCATTTGTTTCTTGGTAAATCTCACTTGAGTCGTACCTTCATGGTAATTTTTGAGTGTTTTCCAAATGCAATGTGCACAAGTTAAGTGTTGAACTCTTCCACCTTCTTCTCTTGAAATGGAATTCATCAAGATGGAAGCGGCTCTATTGTTCTTGAATCGATCTTTGACATTGCTAGTTGACCATTGTGCTTTGGGAAGTGGGACTTGAATACCGTCAGCTTCATAAGTGGGAGGTTTCCACTCACTTTCCACGAAATCCCATAGTTCAATCCCTTCACTGTCTAGAAACAAATACATTTTGTGTTTCCAGTATGAATAATCAGTTCCATCAAAGTAGGGTCTAAGAATGGTGTTAAGATTTCCATGAGAGTTTGATGAAGAAGAAGTTGCCATAGTGGATCAAATTTCACAATTAAGTTTAAGAAATCTCAGGCTCTAATACCAATTGTTGTCCCAAGATAACAACCAAGAGGGGAGGGGGGGTGAATTGGTTCCCTTAAGAAATAATGACAATTAAAAAACTCAACAAACTAGAAATGTGGAATAGAGAGTTGGTTGAGTAATGAAAGAAAGAAAGAACACACAAGATTTATAGTGGTTCGGATTTTACTTCAATCCTACATCCACTTCCTTAACAACTTGTTAAGGTTCCACTAATCTTTGAAGTTTTTACAAACTCACTTCCAACTTTGGTGTTTTCACAAGTTCACACCTAACTTCACAAGTGTTTTTCTAAGGCTTACACTCAAGAACCTTTAAAGGAGTTTTTAAGGCTCACTCTCACAACCCAAATAAGAGTTTTACAAGGATTACTCTCACAACCCAAGTGTTTTTCCAAGCTCACACTCAAACTTATACAATGGTGTTTTCAATGCTTACACCTAACATTCATTACAATTCAAATGTAAGTTTAAGTAAAAGAAAGTTTGTTGCTTGGCTATCAAATTCTTTTTTCTTGCTTCTTTTTTTTTCTTATAGAAGCACTGTATTTATAGCCAATGTGGTCTTACTAGTTGTTATTGATAGTAACAAAAAAGTCTTGGCAGATTAGACCTTCTTTATTAAACTATCCGAAGCATTTCGCGGTCGTCCTTCATATAAGGATGGTCGCGCTATTGTCACACGCGGTTGTCCTTGAACAAGGTACGGTCGCTGAATTTTAAAAAAGCTTTAACGGTCGAATTTGAGTGCTCTGCAGCAGGAATCTTGCCCATGCTATGGTTGTCGGGACGGTCGCACATCACCAAGGTGCGGTCGCCCTTTTTGAATGTTGAAGTGGATTTTTAACGGTCATGTCATGTGTCATTCTCTGACAGGGCAGAAGAGATGTCCGCCAAAATTTGAATGTCGCGGTCGCCCTAGGTGACATCTCGCGATCAAAGTGAGATACTCGCGTCGAACTTCTGGACCTAAAATCAAGGGAGTTTTTGCACTTAAACCTAAAACAAACAATTTAAACAAACTTAAAACAAAAATTAATCAAAACATTAACTAAAACACACATAAAATCATACTAAAAACAAGTACAAAAAATGATCTAAACAACTACCCCACACTTAACTCCTTGCTTGTCCCCAAGCAAGACTAAAATCAAAACACACTAACAAGATAAATTTTGTTAAGTTCAAGAGTTATAAAGACGCATCAAGACTTCCTTATCCCTAAATCCGCAATCAATATCAAATCAAACAAAATCGACACCCATGCAATTAAATGGTTTTCCATGCATAACCTATGTTATCGCTCCCTCACCAACTCTTACAAGTGTTTGTTAATGGTGGTGTTTATACTCATAACAATCAATGAAAGATTATTACCATAGGCTTGCTTATCAATCAAATTTCCACCACAAAATAACAATCAAGCATCAATCAAAAGGTCTTTATTGGGTTGTAATGGGGCTAAGGTAAAGGCATGGCATTTAGGAAATGTGAGCTTAATCATTAAGTTCAAGAGCACTTTAAGAATGAAGTACCCGATCATATACATAACCCAACAATCCCAAAACACCTTCCTCTCATCTACCCCTTGACATTAAAGAGCTTTTCAAGGGAACTCACTTATTAAATCTTGCAATGATACATTCCAACCCTTTCAACAAGAACAACAATTATTCTTATTATTATATATATATATTTTTTCTTTTTCTTTTTTTTTTCTTTTTTCTTTTTTTTTATTTTGCTTTGCAATCTTAAACCTACTAAATTTAACCCCACACTTAATTCAACACAACACTCGGTGCTCTTAAAATGCTCTTGACCTAATGAAAGGGTAAGAGTTAAACAACAAGGTTCAAGCTAATGGTGTTGTGCAAAAGAAAGAAAAGGAAAAATAAAATAAGCTCAAAATTGGCTAACTAAGGTTGAATATAGGGTTGTCTTTTTAAGCCAAAGTGGTTCACCTAATTGCCTTAATCATCTTGATGCCAAATTGAAATTTCATGTAGTCTTAAAATGCATTTCAAAGCAAGTTCTCATAATTCATCAATCAAAGATGTTCACCCACAACAAGAATGATAAGTTGATGGCTCAATTCCTCACTAGGTTAATGGCAATGCAAGGGAAAAACCAAAAAAAAATTGACAATAAGCACCAATTCTACTCAATTCTCAAATTCATGCTTCAAAAATTCAAAGGTCATCAATCAACAATTTTATAACAATTGAACTTTTCAAAATTCATTTATTCAAAGAAAAACATTAAGAACATTAACTAAAACTTAAACAAAAACAAATTAAAGGTAAAAACACAAAAACACAAAATGCAATTAAAAGTAAAAATAAATGGCAATGCAAGGAAAAACCAACAAAATTGACAATAAGCACCAAATCTACTCAATTCTCCAAATCATGCTTCAAAAATTCAAAGGTCATCTATCAGCAATGTTTAAAACAATTGAACTTCTCAACATTCATTTATTCAATGAAAAACATTAAAAACATTAACTAAACTTAAACAAAAATAACTTAAAAGTAAAAACACAAAAACATAAAATGCACCCCACACTTAAAAATTCACATTGTCCTCAATGTGAGCATGCATACTACAGAGGGAGTTTAGATGATACCTGATTTCCATCGTTCCCATATACGATGTGTGGGGCTCCTTCCACCCATAATGCAATTGGAGCCCATGACTGAGAGGATGAACACCATGCAACTTTGAAAAGTGCCCAATGTATTGAAAAGCCTAGGTAGCATTCTTAGGGGAGCAATTGTCCAAGAAGAACATGTGAGGGTTGTCTTAGCTTGATTTTTTAATGCTATAGGGATGTAGTAAGAACCTTTTTCAGTTTGCAATATGGTTTTATATGGTTTTTGCTCGTTCTCACCACCAAGAGTGGGAGAGATGATAATTTGTTGCATACTGTATTCCCCAACCAAAACATCTTTCAAAATTCCTGGGGTCTTTTTAAGTTCAACCAAGTTTGGTTGAATGTGTTATACATTCTCTTTAGCAATTTGAAGTTCTCCCTCAACAATCTCATTATTCTCTAGTAAATTGCTCTCATCAATTTCTAATTTGGAAGAATTAGGCTCTACTTTTATGGTCATGGCCACCTCAAGCTTATCTTCACTATCTTGACTATAGGGCATGTCATGGAGTTCAAAAAGTTGCATACCTTGTTTCTCTGCATTCAGCTTACTTGGGAATGGGATTGATGGCATACAAGGATTTGGAGGTTCATGCAATTTTGTCGAAGTCGATGCTTCCAAATTCTCCTCCTCCTTTGATTGAATTAACTCCTCTATGTTTGATTGCATTTCCTCGCCATCTTCTTCATTGTTAGTTCCTGCATCAAAGGAATCACAAAAATCATTATATATCACCTGTTTATTCTTAAAATTTGTGATTACCTCTATTTGCTCCAATTAGCTAGGAATTTCCTCCTCTTGGTGTGCTTGGAGTTGATGTGCCAGTTGCCCAAGTTGCTTTTCCACCCTCTTCAATGATTCCTCCAAAGAATCAAACCTCTCATTGCTTCCTTCCAGAATTTCTGTGCTAATTTGAAGGTAAGTATTCAAATCATCTTCCACTGTGGATTTCTTGAATTTATCATGGTTTTGTGAGCTAATTTGAATGAAGGCATTCAAACTATCTTCCAAAGTGGGTTCCTTAAGTTTACTTTGATTTTGCGCGCTAATTTGAATGAAGGCATTCAAACTATCTTCTAATGTGAGTCGCTTAAGTTACTCTTGATTTGAATATTGTTCTTTGGTAAGGTTGAAAAAAATTTGGAGGTGGAATGTGCTGCTGGTTTTTCCAAGAAAAATTTGGATGGCTTCCCCATCTTGAATTATAAGGTCTAGGATATGGGTCATTTCCACCCATTTGCTGGAAACTTTCATAGGCATATTCTTCCTCTTGCCTCTCTTGGTATTGTCCATAACCAAATGAACACATGTTTGCGCTATGTCCTGCAATGCCACATGCTGAACATACTTCACGAGTAAGCATAGGTGTTTGTCCTCTTACATTTAGCATCTTAAGTTGGTTCGTTAATTCTGCTAATTGCCATGCCATGTCAGAATCAGGGTTATCGTCATAAACCCTTGCGTACCTTGAAAATTGCATATTTACACAAGGCACTTAGCAACTTAAATAAAACAAACAAATAATTAAATTGAAAGAAAGACAAAACTAACAAACAATTCATAGAAAATAAACAAACAATGAAAAGAAAAATCAAACTATTACTACTGCGACAGCCTTCCCCGGCAGCAGCGCCAAAAACTTGTTGCGCTCGAATTAAGTACTACTACAAAGCGTCACTCGCAAGTATACGAGGTAGCCGTAGCAAAGGTGATCGCCCCAAGGTCGTTTTCCCAAGAAGGTGTGGTTCGTAATAGCTTGATTGACAAATCATTTAAATGCGAAAGTTTGTTGTGTTGGAATGCAAAATAACAATTTAAACCTAAAATTAAGTACGTAGGGTTTGATATGTGTGATGGGTGCACAAGATCAATTTAGTTCTTGGGAAAGTGCCTAGGATTATAGGTCCATTCAATCAAAGCTCAATTCTCAATTATCCATTAACATAGCCTTGTAATTAATTTGTTTCTTTAAGGTTAATTAGTCAATTACCAATTCATTAGTTCTCACATTCATGAATTAGCAATAACCAATTATTTACATTACCAAATTAATGAAACCCTAGAACTTATATTTCTAATTCATTCATAGGGTAGTCGATTGCATAATTTCGATATCGGATTTCACCTCTCGGTCCTTCATTCAATATCTAGAGATCAATAGGTAGCTAATCTATTAACCTAGCATACAATCCAATGCAATCAACCAACACAAGGTACATCAATGTAAATATCAAATCAAAACATTCAACCAAATATACTACAAACCCTAGGTATGGGTATTTAGCTCAACATCATCAAATTAAAACATTCATTCAACTCAATATAAATCAAATACAAGTTGTTCATTGTAATATCAATCTCTTAATACGACAAAAACAATATTGAAATGAATTAAAAGAGAGAATAGAAAGACCCCTTGTGAAGATGCCAAGAGTAGGATTACTAGTCTTCCTCCTAGCTTCACTTTGATGTTTGATGAAGAACTCAAGCCCTCTTCAATGGTTGATTCCCCTTTTGCAATATGGAATGGAGCTTTCTCAAGTCACCAACCCTTCAATTGATTGTGCCTTTGGAAGATAGAAAGGAGCTTTCTCAAGTCACCAATCCTTTCAATGAAGCTTCTTCAACCTTTTGAAGCTTATTAACTCAACTTATCCCAAAGAACCAAATTGAAGCTTGTCAATGGAAGATGGAGAAGATGAAGATGGAGGATGAAGATGAGGGACAAGGAGAGTGTCACTCTCTCCTCATCCCAAATTGGTGTTTGCCCCCTCCTCTCTTTTCTTTTCTCTGTTTCCTCAAAACCCTCGCCGTCCTCCTCTCTCTCTTTTGTGCGAAAGAATTTATACGCTTTTTGGTGTGACACATCAATTCTAAGGATGAGTTTCAAAAGCTAGTCGTTTTATTAGTTTTTGTTATAGATTTGTGTCTTATTTATTATGATAATTATTGTTTTATTTAGGTATTTTGTTAGTTTTAATCGGTTTATTTAGTGTTTTCATTAATTTTGGTAGTTTTAGTTTATTTCAGTGTTTATATCGTTTTTGATCTAGTTTTTTTAGTATGGTGTTTATGTTTTGTTGGTTATTGTTTATTTACTTCTTGTTTAAAGTTTGTTTAAAGTTTGTTTCAAGTTTTGTTTTAGGTTAAAAAGCCAAGGAACCAAGAAGAAGGAAAAAATGGACAGTAGCTGAGACATGCAGAGGACACGGCCAAGCCACTGGCCGTGTCCCATATCAAGCTAAAGAGAAGCCACAAGACACAGAGGTGGACACACTCAAGGGACACGGCCAAGTCACTGGCCGTGGCCGTGTCCCTCCAAAAAAGCTCAAACACGGCCAGGATTGGTTAGCTTGGCCGTGTCTCACTCAAGTCCAAAGCAAAAGAAGATGGAATTCAAGTAGTAGAAGACACAGGCAAGGGACACGGTCAAGTCACTGGCCGTGTCCCTCCAAAATGGTCCAACACGGCCAAGCTTCTTCCAACACGGCCGTGTCACTCAACCAAAGAAGAAAAGAAGAAACTCTCACAGAAGCGAACACAAGCAAGGGACACGGCCAAGCTTGTGGCCGTGTCCCTCCTATGCACCTCCAACACGGCCAAGTTCACTCCAACTTGGCCGTGTCTCTCATGGACCAAAGGCAAGCGGATTATTTTTTTTAAAGCGGAGGTTTCGTATAAATTAAAAGTGAGGGTTTTCTTAATGGTAGTCAAGAGTTGGAGATCAGATGAGTCGTCAAAGAGAGTTTTAGGGTTTTGATAACTTGTTTTCTTTGATTTTTGATTACACTTTGGATTAAACTAGCTTAGATTAGATTGTTCTAGCCATTGATACATCCTTCTTGCAAGATTTGAACAAGAGATTCTTCAGAAGCTTCAGGGAGTTTGTAATTTGGTTTTGTTCTTGAACTTTATCTCTTTATTTTCATTGGAATTGTATTTATGGATATTATCATGTCTAAATTGATTTCTTTGAATATTAATGAGATGAGTATGTTTGATAGCATTATGAACTAATTTGATCTAGTCTAGGGTTTGTATGGATCTGCTATGATTGTATGAATTGGTTATTACTCTTAACTTAATTATTTCTTTAAGCCTTTATTGAATGGATTATTGCTAATATATAATTGATTGGCCACCAATTATGTGTTTTAGGTATTAGATGATGGGTTGAGAGATGAAGTCTAATGCTGGAACAATTCAATTAAGGACTTAGGTGAATTAGAGATATAACCTAGGAAAAGATTATTTCAATCGTAACAAGATTATTTGAGAGAGGTTTGAATGCGAGAGCTTATTTCCTTTATTCAATTAATTAAGTTGCTTGAGATTTAATCTTTGAAATTAAATTAGTTAAGAGGAATAACCGTTCATACATATAAGTAGTGGAGAAGTGCAAACCCTAGACCCTTCTATTAAGTGAATCAAAACATCAGCTCAATTTACTTTTATTGTTTTAAACTTCGATCAATCTGTCTTTATTAATTGTTAGCAATTTAAATTTATTCATTACTTGTTATTTATAATCTGATAATCAATTAGCTACTTTAGCTTCCTTGTGAGACGACCTTGGGGCGATCACCTTTGCTACAGCTACCTCGTATACTTGCGAGTGACGCTTTGTGGTAGAGTTAATTCGAGCGCAACAATGTTCAATGCATTTTTATATTTTGTATATATATATATAAAGAAAATAAATAAAAATAAAAGGAGAAGATATATATATACAAAAGTCATATATTTTCTAGCATTAGTCATCAAAGAGGAATTTCGACTCATTTACTTTTCTTTAAGTATGCAAATATTTGAGACTATCAAGGGTTGGTGAATATGTCATTTGATGAGTTACGAGTTTCTACGCAAGATTATTGTCTAATTTAGATGCTCCATTTCTTGATGTTCCAACTTAAATGTCTTTTCTCACACCTTCCCCTTAGCCCCATTACATCCAAATGAAAAGACCTTCGGATTATTTCTTGAGAAAAATCAGTGAGAGAGATTGGATAATTAAGCAAGTTTATGGCAGTATGCAGTCATGATTGGTTTGAGTGAATTAACCTTTGAAATTGAGAGAAACACTTAGATGAGAGATGAGATTTGTTATGTCTGAATTAATGAATGAGTTAAGAAAATCTTGATTGAAGTAAATTGCATTCATTTATTGCTGAGTATTAAAGGATTTCATCTTATATACTTGAATTATAGTTAAGGTTAATTGAGTTTTTAATTTATGCCATGTAAATTTGCTTGAGGACAAGCAAAGTTCTAAGTGTGAGGTAGTTATTTTATTAGTTTTTGTTCTCAAATTGCTATTTATTTATTACGATAATTATTGTTTTCTTCATGCATTTTGGTAGTTTTAATATATTAATTTAGTGATTTCAGCAATTTGGTAGTTTTAATTTATTCCAGTGTTTAGATCATTTTTGCACTAGTTTTTAGTGTGATGTTTATGTGTTTTTAGTTAATGTTTCATTTTGATTTTTGTTTAAAGTCTGTTTTAAGTGTTTGTTTTAGGTTAAAGTGCAAAAACTCCCTTGGAAGATCAAAACAAAGAAAGAAGAGCATGAATCAAGCAAGACATGGCCAAGCCAAATCAAGCTTGGCCGTGTCTCCTCAAAGGAAATTTTGGCAGAAGCTGACACGGGTAGGAGACATGGCCAAG
This sequence comes from Garcia nutans, assembly GCA_947685225.1. Classification (NCBI taxonomy): domain Eukaryota; kingdom Viridiplantae; phylum Streptophyta; class Magnoliopsida; order Malpighiales; family Euphorbiaceae; genus Garcia; species Garcia nutans. The sequence continues at coordinate 38,425,573 of CANTUV010000013.1, forward strand.
CCACCGGCCGTGTCTCACCTGAAGACCAAAACCAAAGAAACCAAAGAAAGAAAAGAAAAGAAGGAAAGAAATGGCAGAAGGTGACACACCCACATGACACGTCTAAGCCACTGGCTGTGTCACATGACATGGCCAGGAGCTTGGTCGTGTCCCATCCTGAGCCAAAGAACAAGGAAGAACCAAAGAAAAGAAACAAAAGCTAACACACCCAGGAGACATGGCCAAGCCACTAGCCGTGTCCCATCTCATGCCAAGGAACAAAAGAGCAGCAGAAGAGGACACACTCAAGTGACACGGCCAAGCCACTGGCCGTGTCACATGACACAGCCAAGCTTGTGGCCTTGTCACACCCAGTGCTCAAATTTACAGCGTGCGCAAAATTTTAGCGAAGGGAATTGTATAAATAGATAAGATTAGGTCAAAGGAGGGACTTTTTCAGCCGTTCTATACACAACTTTCAACCGTTCTTCAATTTTCTCTGAGAGTTTTTCTCTGAAACAATAAAACCATAGAAGATTGATTTCACTTTCATTCAAACACTCTAGATCAAATTAGTTCTAGCCATTACATTATTCTTTTAGCAAAATCTGAGCAAGAGATTCTTCAAAAACAAAAGGAAGATTGTAATTAGTTTTGTTCTTCAACTCTATCTCTTAAGTTTCATTGAAATTATATTTATAAATTCTCTAATGTCTAAATTAATTTCTTTGAATTTTAATGAGATGAATTTGTTTCATAGCATTACTATGAACTAATTTTGATCTAGTCTAGGGTTTGTATGGATTTACTATGATTGTATGAATTGGTTATTTCTCTTAATTGATTTATTTCTTTTATCCTTAATTGAATGGATTAATGTTAATATGTAATTGATTGGCCACCAATGATGTGTTTTAGGTATTTAGATGAAGGATTGAGAAATGAAATCTAATACTGGAATAATTTAATTAGGGACTTAGGTGAATTAGAAATATAAACCTAAGGAAAAGATCATTTTGATTGTAATAAGATTAATTGAAAAAGGATTGAATGCGAGAGCTTATTTCCTTAATTTGATTAATTAAGTTGCTTGAAATTTGATCTTTGAAATTAAATCAGTTGAGAGGAATAGCCGTTCATAGATATAAATTAGTAGAGAAGTGCAAACCCTAGACTTTTCTATTAAGTGAATCAATATATTTGTTCAGTTTTCTTTCATTGCATTAAGTTCAATTCCTCTCTGTTTTCATTAGTTGTTCAACAATTTAATTTTATAAATCAAAAACTATTAATTGATAATTTGTTTATTATGATTTGATAAATAATTAGCTTATCTCGCTTCCTTGTGAGACGGCTTTGAGGTGTTCACCGAAATACTACAGCAGCCTCGTACACTTGCGAGTGTAGCTTTAGTAGTGTTTATTAAAGCGCAACAAGTTTTTGGCACTATTGCCGGGGAAGCTAATTGGCGTAATTGTTTATCAGTCATATATATATTTTAAATTATTTTTCATTGTTTATATTTTATTTTATTTTTCTTTTACTATAAATAATTTCTTCTTTCAGAAATTTGTTTTATGCAAGGTAGGAGATCACTTGGAGCAGAGCTTTGCCCATTTATTTCAGAAATTCAAAGAGTGAAAAGGAGCAGAGAAGAGTTTGAATTATATACCGGGTTTGATACAGAGGAGAAAATTTCTAATTTTGAGTCGGATACTGCGCAATCTACCAATATGGGAGACGAGAGGCAAAGATCTATGAGGGATTTTGCTAGACCTGTCATTGGGACTTCCACCTCATGTATAAGATTGATAGATGCATCAAGAAATTACGAGTTGAAGAATATCCATTACAACATGTTGCCATCATTCTATGGAGTTCCGAATGAGGATCCTTTGAATTTTATCTGGGATTTCTACTCCACCCTCAACACAGTTCCATTGGGAGGACTAACAAAAGACCAGTTGAGGATGAGGTGTTTTCCATACACATTAAAGGATAGGGTAAAAAGTTGGCTTATGATGTTGCCTGAAAATTCATTGACAACTTGGGAGCAAGTATATAACAAGTTTATGGTCAAATTTTACTTACATCAGAAGACAGCTGAATTAAGAGGAAAAATAGCTACATTTGCTCAATTGGATGGAGAGCCATTTCATGAGGCTTGGGACAGGTTTAAGATGTTGTTAATCCAGTGTCCACACCATCACTACCCACTTCAACTGCTGAATCAGTTTTTCTACGATGGACTAACCCAGCAATTTCAGAATACTGTTGATAATGTAGCTGGGGGAGCTATGGGAGAAAAGACAGCAGAAGAGACTTATAAAATCTTTGAAATGTTGGGAGCTAATTCCCAAAAAAAAAGTGTAAGAGGAAGAAGTAAAGGGGTAAATCAAGTGGAAGCCAACAGTGAGATGGTCAATCAGATAGCTGAATTGACAAGACAAGTGCAGGTGCTGAACATGAAGAACAATGCTTTTTCATCCACTCAAGAAGTGTGTGGAATTTGTGGAACTTTTGGGCATGGAGCAAATATATGCCCCTCTGCGTACGAGGCTTATGGAAATGAGGCTGAGCAAGTTAACGCTATGGAGGGATATCAACCAAGGGCCCGGAATGATCCTTACTCAAACACTTACAATCCTGGTTGGCGGAATCATCCAAACTTTTCATGGGCAGCAAAAAATTCCCAACAACCTTTCCATTTGCTCCAAAGACAAAATCAACCGCCAGGGCAATCTTCAAATCAAGGGCAGCCTAAGAGAGGCAGTTTGGAGGATAGTTTACATGTTTTTATCCAAATCAGTACCAAGAATCAAGAGATGAATAACAAAAGGTTGGATTCATTAGAAGCGTCTTTCAAGAAAGTGGAGACCCAATTGGGACAACTTACACAACAGATGCAGATTCAACAAAAAGGAAAATTTTCGAGTCAACCTGAGCGAGCAAGCACAAGCAGTGACTGTTCTTAGAAGTGGCAAGGTAATAAATAATGGTGTTGAAAATAATTCTGTGAATGCAGGTGATCAAGAAAACAAAAAGGAAGGAGAACTAGAGGACAAGGGTGATGAAGAAAAATCAATGGAGCAATCTCCTTCAGCAGATTTACACAAGGCAAGTAATCCTTATCGGCCACCTATACCATTCCCTAGCAGATTGAAGAATGATAAACAAGATAAGCAATTTCCAGATATCTTCAACATGCTGTCTAAGATAAGTATTAACTTACCTTTACTTGAAGTAATAAAGAATATGCCGGCTTATGCCAAATTCTTCAAAGAAATGAACACCAAGAAAAAGAGGTATGAGCCAAATGAAAAGGTGATAGTATCAGAGGTAGCTAGTGCTGTTTTGCAACATAAACTACCTCCGAAGCTAAAAGATCCTGGCAGCTTCATAATTAAAATTACTATGGGTAATGAAAAGGGGACTGATGGCATGTGTGATTTAGGAGCCAGTGTTAATTTGATGCCTTACTCTATGTATCTTGAGTTAGAACTTGGAGAACTTAAACCTACTAAAATGGTCTTGCAATTAGCTGACAGATCTCTTAGATTCCCGAAAGGAGTTATAGAAGATGTGTTAGTTAAGGTTGGTGGGTTGATAGTGCCCGTGGACTTTATAGTCCTTGACATGGAAGGAGATAACCCTACACCATCCGCACACACTATTTTACTGGGTAGGCCTTTTATGGCTACGACCAACACCTTGATTGATGTTAAAAATGGTAAATTGTCAATGATTGTCTTGGGACAAACGGTTGAATTTTCTATTTTTAACACTTATCCTATTTTTGCAACTGCATTATATGAGGATTGCTCTTTAATTGATTGTATTGACGTAGTTGTTTCAGATATTTTCTTGCAAACAAGTTCTTCGGATAAATTGGAGCTGGCACTGACCTTAGATCATGACCTGGATATTTTTGAATCAGAAGTAGTCAGTTGCATTGATATATTAGAAAGGGCTGAAATAGAGGAATTTAAAGAGGAACCATCATTCGAGCTTCCCTCAATCCAAAAAGAAGAGAATAATCTTACACTTAAGTTAGAGCTAAAAGAGTTGCCTAAAAACCTGAAATATGTGTTTTTAGGAGATCATGACACCTTACCTGTGATAATTTCTAGCGAACTTAGTGAAAGGGAAGAGATGAAGTTGGTGAGTGAATTAAGAAGATTGAAAAGAACTATAGGATGGGGGTTGAGTGACATTAAAGGTATTAGCCCTTCAATGTGCATGCATAGAATTATCTTAGAAAAAGGAGCCCAACCAGTAAGAGAGACCCAAAGGCACCTTAACCCAAACATGAATGAAGTAGTTAAGAAGAAAGTGCTAAAATTGCTTGATGAAGAAGTGATATACCCGATAGCCAATAGTGAGTGGGTTAGCCTTGTACATGTAGTGCCTTAAGGGGCCCAAATAAAATATCATGGGATATAATATTATTTTATATTTTAGTTAGATTTTTAAATTATTATAAAAATTTTATTTTATAAAATATTTTTATTTAAATATTATAATTTACAATTTTTATTTCATATAAATTTACTATTTTAGATAGTACAAGCCAAAAATAGGCCCGAAATAGGCTGTTGTTTATAATAATTTTATATCTTTTTAAGTGAAGAAATAATTTATATATTAATATAATTAGTACATAAAAATAGTAATATAGAATATTAAAAATTTAGTATTCATATATTATAAAGTTATAAATAATAATGACAAATAAAATAATAAGTTAAATATTAAATTAATATATTTAGAATGTGTTCTTTTATGAATTTTATATTTAAAATTATTACTTTAACTTTTTTTATTTGAGACATGTTTTATTAGTTTTATTTTATTCTCTTTGTAATTTGTTTATATTTTTCTAAAAATAGAAAAAAGGGGAAAAAGAAAACAATAATATATATTGGTTGCTAATGATTTTAACTCCAGAATGTTGAAATGCGATTTTTATATCTGAAATATTATATGATCAAATTTTAATGGGAGCTTAAGTATTTCAAGTTAAGAAAATGTTGAAATATTAGTGTAGTATAGGTTTTGATACAATAATATATTCAAGTTGGGTAAAAAAAATTATTTGTTAATATTCATACACAATATCTATTTTCTAACTTTTAATTTTTCACTTAAAGTGGGTGAAAAGTTTTAAGAATAAAGTCAAATAATACAAAAATTTATATCTGAATATAATTATTTAAAAAATAATTATATTTATATTTATTAATATTCATATACATTATCTATTTTCTGAATTTTAATTTTTCACTTAAAAATAGGTAAAAATTTTAAGAATGAATTAAAATAATATAAAACTTTATATACGAAGATAATTAATAATATAATTATTTTAAATTATTTTAAAAATAATTAAATTTATATCAACAGCTTAAAAATTAAATTAAAATAGTAAAAAATAAAAAAGATTACTATTTTAAAAATTATAACTCACAAAATTTAGTAAAAGTTAAAATAAAAATAAAAAATAAAAAATTGAGAAGTCACTCATTAAAAGAGTGACTTGTAAAGTACAATAATAATAATAATAATAGTAAGATGTTGATGATAATGATGACTGTTTATGAGTTAAAAAGAAAAATAAAAATTAATTAAGGACAAAATATAATGGCTCATCAATTAAAAAAATAAAAATAAAAATAATTAATTAGTTAATTACTTTGAAATAATGTATTTTTTATAGAGAAAGATTAAAAAGAGGGGAAATCATATATTTAAAAGAAAAATAAAATTAAAATAAGCAAAAATAGAAAAAAGCAACTATAAAAAATAAAAAAAAATAATCAGCAAAAATAAAAATTAATAAGAGAAACATAGAACAAAAAAACCAAAGAAGCAAAAGAAAAAAGAAGAAAGAATTGACATTGTATATAAACAAAAGTATGAATAAAATAAGAAACTAACTATTTATCTTGCAAGTAGTGTTAGTATATTACTCGCACGATATTGTAGGATAATATTTTTACAATGATTTTTTCTTATTTCATTAATATATATTTAATTATTTGTTAATGTATATAAATTTACAAAAAATTTAAGTATGAATTAACAATTGCATCTGATTTTTTTTTAAATAAATTAATATATATTGAAAGCAAATTGAATATTAAAGCTTGTAATATCCCAAAGTATGCCCTAGAAGTTTTAATATTATTGTTGTAATTGGATTGAATGTATATGTTAAATTTGAAAGAGAAAAGAATTCAAAAGAGAGTGTATATGTTGTATATATGGAAATATATATAACATATACACAAGTCAAATGTGATGGTCAAAGGAAGAAGATATTTATTTTGTTATTTATGAAATTACTAAAAAGGGCAATAAGTGAAAGAGAATTAAAACAAATAGAAGAGGGCATTTAAGTAATTTATTATTTTGGAATGCTTGGTGGAGGTTTAAAGAGATGAGAAGTTTGACTTTGCTTCATTTCTTCTTCTTTCCTTTTTCCTTTGTTGGCCGGCCATCCTAAGCAAGAGAGAGCAAGAGTGAGTTTGTGTTTAAAGCTCAAAAATGGAAGGAGTTTTCAAGTGATTAAGTGGAAATACAAGAAGTTTCATTATTTTGGTAAGTTCTCTCTTGGTTTCTCTTGTTTTATTTGAAGTTGTGTGTGAGTTTGATTATTAATATTTGAAAGTAGAGTTGTATTGATGGTAGTATGTTGGTGTGTGTTTGATTTAATTGATTGTGGTGTTGGTTTTGGTTTAAAAATAAGAAGTTAAATTGATGTTGGTTTTGGGAAAGTAAAAGTGATGTTAAACTTGAGTTTGAGCAATTATTTTCATAGATCTTCTTGTTGTTTGGGTTTAGTGGAGTTAGAAGCATAGAATACATGAATTTGATGGGAAACAGTAGCATCTTGGATGCCACGCCCGTGGCCCTTAGATGCCATGGCCATGGAGGTGATGAACAATTTGGGGTAGAATTGTTTTCTAACCCACGCCCGTGGGGGTTGGAGTGGCCATGGCCGTGGGCTTTAGTTAGTGGTGTTGAGTGGTAATTTGTGATCTAAGGGTCTAAGATGAGGTTAATAAGTGATAAATTGTATTGGAATTCATGTATTGTATCATTTTTGGACTAGGTTTTGGAAGAAGGTGATTTGCCCTAATTTAAGAAGTGAAGAATTCTTGGAAAAAGAAGAGTATAGAGTTGTGTGAGTGTTCTTGAGGTAAGTACAAAATACATTATTGCATATATTCATATAATGTTGAGACTTAACATCCATTTGATTGTAAATGTATTAGGAAATCTAATGCATTGTTGATGCTTATGAATAATGTTATGTTTGGTATAATGTGAATGATTGATGAGCATCTAAAATGTGGGTTAATGTCAATGACTATGTATATCAAAATGATGAATTGATTTAATGTGAAGTGAGACATAATGAGATGTGAAACCAATGTGATTGGTTCTAAAGATATAAATGATATAATTGAGACATGTTTACCTAAATGATGTTTAATGCAATTGGTGATATATATATGTATTCTCTTGATGAGATATGGAGCCATGATTGTTGGCTAAAATGATAATGATGCCAATGAGATGATTGAGGCATGGTTGCCTAAGAGATGTTGAGTAAATGAGAATGAAATTGATAATTAAATAATTAATGAATTGTGTGTCTAATGTGTTATTCTATTTTTAGAATTTTGTTGTTGGTGGCATGCCTATAGTAACACTCTCTTGAAGTTAGGTTGGGCTTGATCCTTGAAGCCAAGTTGGGTTGAAGTTTAACATGTTTTACTCCCCTTGAAGCTTGGTTGGGTCTAGTCCTTGAAGCCTAATTGAGATGTTACAACCCTTGAAGCTAGGTTGGGTTTGGTTCTTAAAGCCAAGTTGGGTTGATACTTAGCATGCTTTGTTCCCCTTGAAGCTTGGTTGAACCTAAAACCTTGAAGCCTAGTTGGGATAACAATGATGATAAATGTGATAATTAAACCAAAACATTAACTCTGAAAGTTGAATGGCATATTAGTGTCTTTGGGCCCATGCTTGTCTTTGTTTTTAATGTGATTCTTGAATGGTGAAACCAATGAATAATGAGATTGATTATATTGCATAAGTATCTTGTTGAGAAGGAATGTTTGATATGACCTTAAGCAAAGTAAGATGTTGAAGTATAACATTTCTTGTGAATGGTGTATGGAATTGATTGTGTGACATTGGCATTGCATCAAAACATAATATTATTGTAGTTTGTACCACTAAGCCGTTGGCTTAGCGCGATTATGGTTTATCGCGCAGGTAATAGGGAAGAACCGGAGAGTTCCTCTAGGCCGAGTAGAGTCTAGATCTTGAGGTGTTGATAGTGAAGCTTAAAGATCAAAGACATACTGCCAAACATGTATATATTTTATGTTTTGTAAAACTTGAGTTTTGATGTATATGTATTTGTTATATTTTCCGTTGCGTTTTGTATAAACAGTTTGGTCTATTGTATTTTATGAATTTCTTTAAATGTTTTAAATTTATTCGTATTATTGAAAAGGGATTATTTGTATGTTTAAATAAACCGTGGCATACCTATATTCAGTATACGTATATTACGATCGTATTAGCAGGCTGTGTACGTATACGGGTATAGGGGTGTTACAATTATTTTGGTATCAAAGCCTAGGTTTGAGATTCTCAACCTAGGTCAATTGTAAGAAAAAGAATATTTTGATTTTTAAAGTGGGTTTTTGAGTAAAATACATGTTTTGGTATGGCAGTCTTTGATATTTAATGAGGTATATTCTGCTGTGTTTGCAGATATAGGTAGTAATGGAGTCCCATTCACGTCAGACTGTAGAAGGAAGTGCTGAGAGTGTAGCTCCAGGAGAGAGTAGAGATGGAGCAAGAGTTGATAGAGTTAGTGAGGCACCTGTTTCTGTGCCAGAGAGCCCAGCTGCAGAGGAGGGTCCGCCGGGTTGGTTAAGGCATGTGATAGAACTATTGAGGCCAGTTCCAATGCAGCCACCACCACCACAGCCTCAGGTGCCGGTAAGACATTATGACAAGTTGAGAAAATATGGGGCTGAAGATTTCTTGGGCACTACCGATCCTGCAGTGGCTGAGCAATGGTTGGATAAGGTGCAGAGGATATTCATTCATTTGCAAGCCACTTCGGATGAGAAATTTGACTATGCCATATCCCTCCTACAGAAAGATGCCTATGACTGGTGGAAGACGGTTCCTCATGCCATGGATGATCCACCTACACTATCTTATGGTGATTTTCTGAGGGAGTTTGAGCAGAAATATACTCCGAGGGAGTATAAAGATATTAAGAAGATGGAATTTTTGAATTTGAGACAAGACAACCGGACGGTGACAGAATATGAGATTGAGTACATCCGGTTGAGTCGTTATGCTGGGGGAATTATCTCTGATGAAATAGATCGGTGCAGAAGATTTGAGGAGGGATTGAGGCCCTCTATTATGTGCATTGTGGCTGGTTCTTGATACCAGGATTTCTCTCAGCTTGTTGCAGCAGCTAGAAGTATTGAGAGAGCACAGAGCATTGCAGCAGCTGCTTCTGAGGAGGAAACTAGAGTAAGGAGACCCCAGTTTGAGTCAGGGTCTTCATCTGTGAAGAGGGGTAGAGGAAGTTTTGTTCCGAGGATTAGTAGGAGTCAGAGGCAGTCAGGCAGATCAGTGCAGTATCAGAGGCAGAGGCTGAGACCGACAGTCTCTGTAGTGAGTGCCCCGACTCCTGTGATGCAAAGGTCTACTCCACCTGTATGTGTTCACTGTGGCAGGACCCATGGGGGTAGTTGTTGGAAGACTGGTGTATCCGGAGTATGCTTCAGGTGTGGGTCACCAGATCATTTTATTAAAGATTGCCCCGAGATGCAGGATGATAGACAGACTGATACTGCAATTTCTCGACCCAGTGTCAGCAGAGGTGGTCGAGGGGGCAGAGGTTTCAGTAGAAGTGATAGACCTGGGTTTAGTCAGAGATGGGGATCTTCATCCAGAGGCAGTAGGCCAGATGAGGCCGGATCTTCTCAGAGAGTATATGTGATGCAGAGGCAGCCGAATGCTTCAACAATTATAGCGGGTACATTTTCTTTATTTGGTATTTCAGTACTTGCTTTGATTGATCCAGGATCTACTCATTCATACATAAGTGCATCTATCTTGCATGTGTCTGAATTGCATTCAGAGTCCTTAGGATTTGATGTCTTAGTGACCAATCCTTTAGGACATAGTGTTGTGGTGAGTAAGGTGCATCGTGATAGTGCTGTTGTGGTGTAAGGTGAGGAGTTTCTTGGTGATTTAATTGAAATGCCTTTTAAAGAATATGATTTGATCTTAGGAATGGATTGGCTGTCTAATCATGGAGCTGTGGTAGATTGTCAAAAAAAAGTGTGTCACTTTGAGAACCAGTGATGGTAGGGATGTGATAGTATCTAGTGAGCAGAGACAACTTGCATCCTTGTTTGTATCAGTTGTAATAGCTAGAAAGTTGATTAGAAAAGGGTGTGAAGTTTATCTTGCTCATGTTGTGGATACTAGGGTAATAGGTTCTCAACTTGATAATATCACCACAGTTGTAGATTTTTCGGATGTGTTTCCTGAGGAGTTGCCAGGATTACCCCCTGAGAGAGAGGTTGAGTTTGGTATCGATTTGTTGCCTGGTACCACTCCCATCTCTATCACTCCTTATCGAATGGCACCTGCTGAATTAAGAGAGTTGAAGGTGCAGTTACAGGAGTTGTTGGATAAAGAGTTTATTCGCCCCAGTGTTTCTCCTTGGGGAGCTCCTGTGTTGTTTGTGAAGAAGAAGGATGATACTATGAGGTTATGCATTGATTATAGGCAATTGAACAAAGTGACTATTAAGAATAAATATCCTTTGCCTAGGATTGATGATCTCTTTGATCAATTGAAGGGAGCAGCAGTGTTTTCCAAGATTGATTTGAGATCCGGGTACCATCAGTTGAGGGTTAGAGCTGAAGATGTTCCTAAGACAGCCTTCCGCACCAGATATGGGCATTATGAATTTTTGGTGATGCCTTTTGGGTTGACAAATGCACCTGCAGCTTTCATGGATTTGATGAATAGGGTGTTTAGGCCCTATCTGGATCAATTTGTGGTGGTTTTCATTGATGATATTTTGGTGTATTCACGTAATAAGGAGGAGCATGACAAGCATCTACGGATTGTATTACAGATCTTGAGAGAGAAGCAGTTGTATGCTAAGCTGTCAAAATGTGAGTTTTGGCTTGACCAAGTAACTTTTCTGGGTCATATAGTTTCAGCAGATGGTATAATAGTTGATCCAAGTAAAGTTGAAGCTATTTTGAATTGAAGTCCACCGAAGTCAGTAACTGAAGTTAGAAGTTTTCTGGGTTTGGCAGGCTATTACCGACGGTTTGTGAAAGGCTTCTCTTTGATAGCCACTCCACTCACCAGATTGTTTCGGAAGGGAGTTAGATTTGTGTGGACAGATCAGTGTCAAGCTAGTTTTGAGCAGTTGAAAGAGATGTTGACTCAAGCGCCTGTTCTTACTTTACCTGTGGAAGATAAACCATATGTGATTTACAGTGATGCTTCACATAATGGTTTAGGATGTGTTTTGATGCAAGAGGGTAAAGTGGTAGCCTATGCTTCTCGGCAGCTGAAGCTGCATGAGCTCAATTATCCGACGCATGATTTGGAATTGGCAGCTATAGTTTTTGCTTTGAAGATTTGGCGACACTACTTATATGGGGAGAAAAGTTTTATCTATACGGATCATAAAAGTTTGAAATATTTGAGTGTTCAGAAGGAGCTGAATCTTCGGCAAAGGTGATGGTTAGAACTGATTAAAGACTACGACTGTTTGATTGATTATCATCCTGGTAAGGCAAATGTTGTTGCGGATGCCTTGAGTCAGAAGTCTTTGGCAGGTTTGGCTATTTATTTGCTCTCATTGCTTGTTGAGTTGAGAGCGTTGCATGCTAGTTTTGAAATATGTGATGATGGTGCATTATTGGCTCAGTTGCAATTGAGACCATTATTGTTGGATCAGATTAAGGAGGCTCAATTAGTAGATGAGAAAATTCAGAAGATTGTATCAGATTGCCAAAATGGGGAGAGCCGAGATTTCTATGTGAAGAGTGATGGTAGTCTTTAGTTCAAAGATAGGTTGTGTGTACCTGATGATGATAGTTTGAGAAAGATTATTTTAAAGGAAGCACACCAATCGGTTTTTGCTATGCATCCGGGTAGTACAAAGATGTACCATAATTTGAAACAACACTACTGGTGGTCTGGTATGAAGAGAGACATAGCAAAATTTGTGTCCAAATGTCTCACGTGTCAGAGGATAAAAGCTGAGCATCAAGTTCCAACAGGGTTACTTCAACCTTTAGCAGTGCCTGAATGGAAATGGGAGAGAGTAACAATGGATTTTGTGTCTGGTTTGCCATTGACTCAGAAGAAGCATGATGCTATTTGGGTGATTGTTGATCGGTTGACAAAGATAGCTCATTTCCTTCCTGTTAGAATGGACTATTCTCTTGAAAGGTTGGCTGAGCTGTATATTAGTGAGATAGTGAAGTTGCATGGAGTCCCAATTTCTTTAGTGTCTGATCGAGGTCCCCGGTTTACTTCGAGGTTTTGGAAGAGTTTACATGGTGCTTTGGGTTCTCGATTACACTTTAGTACTGCTTTTCATCCACAGACAGATGGGCAGTCAGAGAGAGTGATACATATTATTGAGGATATGTTCAGAAGCTATGTCATTGATTTCTCTTGAAGTTGGGACAGATTTTTGCCACTTGTGGAATTTGCTTACAACAACAGTCATCAATCCAGTATTGGTATGGCACCATTTGAGGCATTGTATGGTAGAAGATGTAGGATGCCTTTATGTTGGAATGAAATTGGAGAGGGTAAGTTAATTGGTCCTGATTTGGTTAAAGAAACTGAAGAGAAAGTGAAGATAATTCGGGACAGATTAAAAGCAGCTTCAGACCGACAGAAATCTTATTCAGACTTGAAAAAGGAGAGACATAGAGTTTTATATTGGAGATAAAGTATTCTTGAAAGTGTCTCCTTGGAAAAAAATATTGAGATTTGGTCGAAAAGGGAAGATGAGTCCTCGTTTCATTGGACCATATGAAGTTTTGGAAAGAGTTGGGCCAGTTGCTTATCGTCTTGCTTTGCCGCCTGAGTTAGATAGAATCCATAATGTATTCCATGTTTCTATGTTGCGGAGGTATAGATCGGATCCATCTCATATCTTGCCAGTTGAATCCATTGAAGTGAGTTCAGATCTGACATTTGAAGAAGAACCAGTTGCTATTTTGGCACATGAAGTGAAAGAGTTGAGGAATAAGAAAGTGCCATTGGTGAAGGTTCTATGGAAGAATCATGGTAGAGAAGAGGCAACTTGGGAGAGTGAGCAAGCAATGCGAGATCAACATCCTCAACTGTTTCAGACTTGATATCAGGTAATTTCGAGGACGAAATTTCTTTTTAGAGGGGGAGAATTGTAATATCCCAAAGTATGCCCTAGAAGTTTTGATATTATTGTTGTAATTGGATTGAATGTATATGTTAAATTTGAAAGAGAAAAGAATTCAAAAGAGAGTGTATATGTTGTATATATGGAAATATATATAACATATACACAAGTCAAATGTGATGGTCAAAGGAAGAAGATATTTATTTTGTTATTTATGAAATTACTAAAAAGGGCAATAGGTGAAAGAGAATTAAAACAAATAGAAGAGGGCATTTAAGTAATTTATTATTTTGGAATACTTGGTGGAGGTTTAAAGAGATGAGAAGTTTGACTTTGCTGCATTTCTTCTTCTTTCCTTTTTCCTTTGTTGGCCGGCCATCCTAAGCAAGAGAGAGCAAGAGTGAGTTTGTGTTTAAAGCTCAAAAATTGAAGGAGTTTTCAAGTGATTAAGTGGAAATACAAGAAGTTTCATTATTTTGGTAAGTTCTCTCTTGGTTTCTCTTGCTTTATTTGAAGTTGTGTGTGAGTTTGATTATTAATATTTGAAAGTAGAGTTGTATTGATGGTAGTATGTTGGTGTGTGTTTGATTTAATTGATTGTGGTGTTGGTTTTGGTTTAAAAATAAGAAGTTAGATTGATGTTGGTTTTGGGAAAGTAAAAGTGATGTTAAACTTGAGTTTAAGCAATTATTTTCATAGATCTTCTTGTTGTTTGGATTTAGTGGAGTTAGAAGCATAGAATACATGAATTTGATGGGAAACAGTAGCATCTTGGATGCCACGCCCGTGGCCCTTAGATGCCATGGCCGTAGGGGTGATGAACAATTTGGGGTAGAATTATTTTCTAACCCACGCCCGTGGGGGTTGGAGTGGCCACGGCCATGGGCTTTAGTTAGTGGTGTTGAGTGGTAATTTGTGATCTAAGGGTCTAAGATGAGGTTAATAAGTGATAAATTGTATTGGAATTCATGTATTGTATCATTTTTGGACTAGGTTTTGGAAGAAGGTGATTTGCCCTAATTTAAGAAGTGAAGAATTCTTGGAAAAAGAAGAGTATAGAGTTGTGTGAGTGTTCTTGAGGTAAGTACAAAATACATTATTGCATATATTCATATAATGTTGAGACTTAACATCCATTTGATTGTAAATGTGTTAGGAAATCTAATGCATTGTTGATGCTTATGAATAATGTTATGTTTGGTATAATGTGAATGATTGATGAGCATCTAAAATGTGGGTTAATGTCAATGACTATGTATATCAAAATGATGAATTGATTTAATGTGAAGTGAGACATAATGAGATGTGAAACCAATGTGATTGGTTCTAAAGATATAAATGATATAATTGAGACATGTTTACCTAAATGATGTTTAATGCAATTGGTTATATATATATGTATTCTCTTGATGAGATATGGAGCCATGATTGTTGGCTAAAATGATAATGATGCCAATGAGATGATTGAGGCATGGTTGCCTAAGAGATGTTGAGTAAATGAGAATGAAATTGATAATTAAATAATTAATGAATTGTGTGTCTAATGTGTTATTCCATTTTCAGAGTTTTGTTGTTGGTGGCATGCCTATAGTAACACTCTCTTGAAGTTAGGTTGGGCTTGATCCTTGAAGCCAAGTTGGGTTGAAGTTTAACATGTTTTACTCCCCTTGAAGCTTGGTTGGGTCTAGTCCTTGAAGCCTAATTGAGATGTTACAACCCTTGAAGCTAGGTTGGGTTTGGTTCTTGAAGCCAAGTTGGGTTGGTACTTAGCATGCTTTGTTTCCCTTGAAGCTTGGTTGAACCTAAATCCTTGAAGCCTAGTTGGGATAACAATGATGATAAATGTGATAATTAAACTAAAACATTAACTCTGAAAGTTGAATGGCATATTAGTGTCTTTGGGCCCATGCTTGTCTTTGTTTTTAATGTGATTCTTGAATGGTGAAACCAATGAATAATGAGATTGATTATATTGCATAAGTATCTTGTTGAGAAGGAATGTTTGATATGACCTTAAGCAAAGTAAGATGTTGAAGTATAACATTTCTTGTGAATGGTGTATGGAATTGATTGTGTGACATTGGCATTGCATCAAAACATAATATTATTGTAGTTTGTACCACTAAGCCGTTGGCTTAGCGCGATTATGGTTTATCGCGCAGGTAACAGGAAATAACCGGAGAGTTCCTCTAGGCCGAGTAGAGTCTAGATCTTGAGGTGTTGATAGTGAAGCTTAAAGATCAAAGACATACTGCCAAACATGTATATATTTTATGTTTTGTAAAACTTGAATTTTGATGTATATGTATTTGTTATATTTTCCGTTGCGTTTTGTATAAACAATTTGGTCTATTGTATTTTATGAATTTCTTTAAATGTTTTAAATTTATTCGTATTATTGAAAACGGATTATTTGTATGTTTAAATAAACCGTGACATACCTATATTCAGTATACGTATATTACGATCGTATTAGCATGCTGTGTACGTATACTGGTATAGGGGTGTTACGAAACTTCTTTAATAATAGAAAATAATAATATTTTACAGAAAATTTTTTCATTAAATTATAAGATAAATTCAATATTTAATTATAACATAAGGTAAATATATCACTATCTAATGAGTTCAATTTTTCTTCAATAAATAAAAAATAATTTTTTTTATTTTTTTTATTTTTTTAAGGCTCAATAAAATTTTATTCCGTCTATATAATGAGGAATATAAAATCTCACATAAAATATTTTCAACTGGCAATTTTTTCCTTCTTTAATTCCTTTTTAAAATTATAAAATAATAAAAATACTAACTAATTAAATTATGTATTATTTGTTCATTATTATAAATCATAAAAGTACACAATATATAAAATAATAATTAAATATTTTATTTTATAACATAAATTAATGTGTTGGAATAAAAGCAATTGTAATTTCTCTGCCTGTAAATGACATTCTAAAAAATAAGTTAAATAATAAAAATTTTAAATTCAATAAAAATTAAGAACACATTTATTTTAAATTATTTTTAAAATAATTAAATTTGTATTGACAATTTATCAAATTTTAAAATAAAATAATAAAAAATTAAAAATTACAAAAGTCATTGTTCTAACAATTATGATTTACAAAATTCATTGAAAATTAAAAAAAAAGTAAAAAGTTGGAGAAGTTGAAATAGTAATTTCAAATATATTTCAGTAAATAATAATAACAATAATGGAGTCGTATTTTGACTATTATTTTAGATAATTTTAATAATAATTTTAATTATTTTCAATTGAATTTGATGCATTTTCTTTGATAAAGTTAGAATGTATCATATTTTAGCTTGGAAATATTAACATACAAGTTTTTTTTATTATTAAAAGTTGATAAAAATTGAAGAAAAAGGTGCAAAAGACAGAAGAAAGTCAAGACGCACGCCCGTGGCACTCAATGCCACACCATGGGATCCAAACAACTACTGTCTGAGCATATTACGTGATTTTCAGACTTCGACAGATTTAACCTTTAAAGATTTACTTGAAATTTTGATAATCTTAGAGTTTCAAAATGAGAACGTGTTATTCATGAAGTTTTTAGAAGACCGTGGACCCTTAATTTTGGCATAATAAAAAAAAAAAAACTAAGTCACCCACAAATGTGAAAATATGCCTTTTATAATCTTTAAAACTTAAATAAAAATAATTTAATTAACCAAAATAGGCAATAAAATAACTAAAATATGTCATTCATTATAAAACATATAACAATAAATCAAACAATCAATCTAGAGTTTCAATTATAAAATTAAGGTTAGACATGCAATTCTTGGGTTTAGTATACAAACTAAGACTATAACATGCAAATCGGTGTTTTAAAATGTGAATTAGGATTTAATCTTAAAATTAGAGTTTTTAGGCTAGCTTAGGATTTTAATACAAATCTAAGGTCTATAGAGTAGTTATTTTTAATTTGATTCAATTAAGTTTGCTTTTGATTATTTTATTATCTTTGATCTTAATATATTGATCATCTGACCAATAATTGATTGATCTAAGGTATTGTATGATAGAGTGAGAGTGAAAGCATAATATTAGTTTAAGAAGGTAACAATCTTTTATTAAAGTTTGCACCTATAGACATGGTAAATACTTAAGAGGTTGATACAAAGATTACTCACAAATCTTAATGAGTTGGCTTAATTTTTTTGTGATTAAGAGAGTAGACACAACATTAAGTTTAATATTAGGTTTAATACTTAAGAGAGACTAAGCCTTAATTTAGGAAAACCCTATCAATAATCAATAGTACATTAAAATTGAGTCAAGACCTTAGAAAATTCATAGTTAATAAATAAGAATAGGTTTAACCTTAATGCCAAAAATATTAGATTTAATTTAAAAATCCAGTTTAGCTTTAATTTTAGTTAACTTAATTTTTAATTCACATCAATTTACTATCAAATAATAGTTAGTTTAATTGTTTAGTACTCAGATACCCTTTCTTGTAGAAGCGATACTCTACTCACTACTTTTATTACTTGATTACGATATTTGTACTTGCAGATAGCTAAACTAGGCTCTAACAAATAACAACAATAACTTATGTATTAAAAGAGAAAATAAAAGGCAAAATATAATGACTTATAAATTAAAAGAAAAAAAATTAATTAAAGATAAAAATATAAATACATTGCCTATAAGTTATTAACTACCTAAAAAGTTTTTATCCTAATTGATGTGTATCGAATATTTTAAATTAGTATTATATTTGAATTATTAGTTTATTTGCTTCAATTAATAAAAAAAGATAAAAAAAATAAAATTATGCAATAAATAGAAATAATATATACTTTCTCATTGTGGTAAAAAAATAAATTGCAATAAAGATTATATACTGTGTAAATAAAAAATATATAGTTTTATGCATTTTATAATAAAAATAAACATAAAATAATAAAAAATAGACAAAATAATAAAACTTATTATTATTTATAATAATAATAAAACTTATTATTATTATTTATACTCTTGATTTCTTTTTATATTAATTGAGGAATTATAATATTCTAAAATTCACAATTATCTATTGTTTTTATTTTACTAATCAACAAAATTTTTTATTTTAAATAAAAAATTCAAAAATTTAATTTTATGGATTTTGATAAAATTATAAAATATAAATAAATATATATATAACATATTTATCTATAAATGTCAATTAGATGTTATTTTAAGAAGTTATAATAGATAAATTTATTTTAAAATTGGTGTACATTTTAAAGTTAAATTAATAATATTATTATTATTTATTTATCTATTTATGATGTAAACCTTAACATTTACTCAATTTTGATGTTCAACTATTTATTTTATGGATTTTTCATGTTCAACTCGAACAATTTCCTTAAATTATAATCTATTATCATAATTTTTAAAATTTTATATTCCAATATATATAATACTTTATTATTATTATTATTATTATTATTATTATTATTATAAAGACAAATTTAAGAATAAATGCTATAATTTTATATATAAAAATTGAATTAAATACCATAAAGGAAGTGATTTTGAATGAAATTAATTTTAAATTTAAATATACAAATTTAATTAAACTTTAAAATCATTGAGTAAAAAAATTATAAAATTATTTTTTTAATTTTTAAAATTTAATAAATCATAAATTTAACATAATATTATTTATTTTTTGCTCTTAAGTTTTAAATATAGGAATTTATTTTTTAAGTAAAAAATTGTTATAATGATAAAAATAAAAATAAAAAGGAAAAAGAGAAAATCAAATGGCAACATGTATGGATTAAAAAAGCTAAAAAAGTAAAAGAAGAGAAAATAGGGATAAAATTAAAATTTCACTATTTATTATTGCAGAATTTTTAATATATATATATATATATAATATACTTTGAGATAAATGTATTTTTTTTTGTAGAGAAAGATCAAAGAAGAGGGATGTAACACCCCTTCCCGACCTACATGTGTAAGCTGAGTAGAGGCGCCACACTAACCTAATGTTGCTACCAATTTTACTTAGTCAAATTTTAGTTCCGATTTTTTTTTCAAAAATTTTGTCATAGTTTCGCCTAAAAATTGAGTCCCAAGTGTCGACAAAACCGGTTTTTTCTTATTTTTAAAAACATTTTACACAAACCAATGCAAACAAAATCATTCTCAGTACACTCCCAATAAATTCCCCTTGTAACCTCAACTACAACCTGCAAAAAGAATTTACACTTCTAGTGCAACATAAAATAAAGGTTTTGTGACAATCCCTATATTTAAATATTACACAGCGGAAGTTATAAAATATTTACATATTTACATACTAAACATTTCTTTACAAAATATAAAGAAATATACATGATTGGCAAGTCTACTCTGATCTTTAAACTCCCAAAATGGATTCTTCAAGGTCTACTCTCACTTGGTCTTGATGAACTCTCGGGTTCAACTCTATCAACTCTATTACCTGCGCGATTAAACACTATCGCGCTAAGCCAAGGGCTTAGTAAGATAAAACATACTAATGGTATGCTTTAATGTAATGCAATGCCACATATGTTATTGATAAGATCAACATCATAAATATAAAGTTAATCACATAATTATGCATTTCACAAATCATAGTCATATGAGTATACCCCATTTCAACATCTTTCCACATTCAACATTACTCAATCATACTCAATAACCAACATCTCATTTCATTAACTCATAACATTATTTAGGACATTCATATAACCTTGACACCTATGGGCCCAACAAGTATTTAATACGATATTCAGAGTTCAGAGTTACTGATTTGGTTCATAGTCACAGTAATCACGCCCGTAGGCAATGTATATACATGTATCTCTATCCATGGATAGTGTAACAGACCCAGTCTCTTGGACCATCACTCAACACATATGAGGAGATCCTCAACCCGGCAAGACTGTTACAAATCATATATCTTATATTCACAATTCTCATAGTGTAACAGACCCAGTCTCTTGGACCATCAACTCAACACATATGAGGAGATCCTCAACCCGGCAAGACTGTTACCTTTCATCATTTCTTAGGCATGCCACCCAAATCCAGAACTCTGAAACTGAATAACATATTAAACAAACAATTCATTTATTATATAGTTACCATTTCCATTCTCAAATTCTCATCACATTTAGGCAAACATGCCTTCTTTCTTTCAATATCATCATCATAGCCAATCACAATGGCATTGTCTCATATCATGTCTTATTTGAATTATTATTTCAATTTCAATGTATATTATTCATGAAACACATAACCATTCACAATGCATAACATAACATTGTTCAATCTCAACAATGCAATTAGGGCAAAGAACAATTGATATGATTCATATGAATAATACATTCTGGTTTTAGACTCCATTTTATCCTTATTTTGAAAAATTGTATAAAATAATCTACTTGATTAAAAATTCTACAATTTTTACAGAATTTATTTTTGTATCTTAAAATCATTCCTTTAAAATTTCAGATCAAACTGAACACAAAATCTTGGTCAAATAGTTCACCTAACCAGACTGCCCCAATTGCCCTGCATCCTGGCAGCAGTTCTGAACTTTGTGAATTCCATAAATCAAATTCAATCAACGTGGTTCTAAATTATTTTTCTCAAATACTAGACTCACTAAGCAACAACATATCCAAAATTCAATTGGATAGGATTTTTCTACATTTTATTAAAAATCCCGAAATATAGCTGTCTCAGTTAAGGTACCTGCTGGAACAGTTCTACTAAAAATAATCTTTCTAAACTCATAACCATTCCAAATCGAATCAACATATTTTTCAGTCATTCTAGACTCATAGAGGCACAACATATCAAAAATTCACTTCAAGAACATTTTTCTATAATTAATTAAAAATCATACAAGTTACAGCCTTTACTAATTGTAAAACAGAAAAAGAATTCACTAAACACACTCTTACTCTTCCATCACCAACACCAACCTAGCTTCTTATCTTTAATTCCATTTCAACACTTGAGAATAAATCATAAACACATCTCATCATCAAATCATCAAACCCTAATTAACTTCCCATACCACTTCAAAAGTAGGAAAGAAATCAAAGGAAAGATCTTACCTTAGTTAAAACTTCTTGAATCAACACTTAAACACTTAATCTTCCTTCAATTTGAGCTCAACACATCAAGATCCTCTCTTCACCACTTG
The DNA here is from genome assembly GCA_947685225.1 of Garcia nutans. NCBI lineage: Eukaryota > Viridiplantae > Streptophyta > Magnoliopsida > Malpighiales > Euphorbiaceae > Garcia > Garcia nutans. The sequence continues at coordinate 38,447,242 of CANTUV010000013.1, forward strand.
CTTTCCTTTCTCTATGGAGGAGCCGACCACACACATGAAGAAGAAGAAGAAATTATGAATAAACCAAAGTCAACTCTTCTTTAAATCTCCACCAAGAGTTCCAATTCAAGCAATTACTTAATTACCCTTAATCATTTAATTTAACTTTTGTCTCATGTATGCCCATGATAGTAATTACACATATCACATAAAAATATCTCTCTTCCTTTGACTCTTCCTTTGACCCATTTATATGTTATATATATCCTCATATACACAATATATACCATTCTCTCTAAACCCTAATTCTTTCCCAATACACATATACACAAGCATTCTCCTCCCAATTTCTTTTCTTATCCCATCATATACATTCAATCCAATTTATAACAATAACAACCACAACAATATGCAAAACTTCTAGGGCATAAATGAGGATATTACAATTCTCCCCCTCTAAAAAGAAAATTTCGTCCTCGAAATTACCTGATATTCAAGCTGAAACAATTGCGAATATTGCTCTTGCATGGATTGTTCACTTTCCCAAGTTGCTTCTTCTTTTCCATGATTCTTCCACAAAATCTTCACAAGTGGCACTTTCTTGTTTCTCAACTCTTTCACATCACGTGCCAAAATAGCAACTGGTTCCTCTTCAAATGTCAAATCAGGATTTACTTCAATTGACTCAATCGGCAACACATGAGATGGATCCGACCTATACCTCCTCAACATAGAAACATGAAATACGTTATGAATACGATCCAACTCAAGTGGCAGAGCAAGTCGATACGCCACTGGCCCAACTCTTTCTAACACTTCATACGGCCCAATGAAACGAGGACTCAATTTTCCTTTCCGACCGAACCTCAAAATCTTCTTCCAAGGAGACACTTTCAGAAATACCTTATCTCCAACATCAAACTCTATATCTCTCCTTTTCAGATCTGCATAAGATTTCTGTCGGTCTGAAGCTGCTTTTAACCTGTCTCGAATCAACTTTACTTTTTCTTCAGTTTCTTGAATCAAATCAGGACCAATCAACTTATTATCTCCATGCTCATTCCAACAAAGAGGTGTCCTACACCGTCTGCCATACAATGCTTCAAACGGTGCCATACCAATGCTGGATTGGTGACTGTTGTTGTATGCAAACTCCACAAGAGGTAAAAATCTATCCCAACTTCCAGTGAAATCAATGACACAGCTTCTCAACATGTCCTCAATAATCTGTATCACCCTCTCTGACTGTCCATCCGTCTGTGGATGAAAAGCAGTGCTGAAATGCAGTCGAGAACCCAAAGCACTATGCAAACTCTTCCAAAATCTTGAAGTAAACCTGGGATCTCGATCAGATACTAAAGAAGTTGGAACACCATGCAACTTCACAATCTCATAGATATACAGCTCAGCCAACTTCTCCAAAGAGTAATCCATCCGCACCGGAAGGAAATGAGCTGTCTTAGTCAATCTATCCACAATCACCCATATGGCATCATGTTTCCTTTGTGTCAATGGCAACCCAGACACAAAGTCCATTGTCACTCTTTCCCACTTCCATTCTGGCACTGACAACGGTTGAAGCAACCCGGTGGGAACTTGATGCTCTGCTTTAACCTTCTGACAAGTGAGACATTTTGATACAAACTCAGCAATGTCTCTCTTTAACCCAATCCACCAATAATGTTGTCTCAAATCATGATACATCTTGGTATTGCCTGGATGCATAGCAAACATCGACTGATGAGCTTCTTCCAAAATAATCTTCTTCAAATCAGCATCATCGGGTACACATAATCTGTTTTTAAACCATAGGCTCCCATCACTCTTCACAACAAAATCTCTACTCTTTCCACTCTGACAATCTGAAATAATCTTCTGAATCTTCATATCAGTCATCTGAGCCTCTTTAATCTGATCTAACAAAACTGGCTTCAATTGTAACTGTGCCAACAATGCACCATCATCACAAGGTACAAAACTGGCATGCAATGCTCTCAACTCAACAAGCAACGAGAGCGAGTAAACTGTTAAACCAGCTAAAGACTTCCGACTCAAGGCATCAGCAACAACATTTGCTTTACCTGGATGATAGTCAATCAAGCAGTCGTAGTCTTTAATCAATTCTAACCATCTCCTCTGACGAAGATTGAGTTCTTTCTGGACACCCAAATACTTCAAACTCTTGTGATCAGTGTAGATGAAACATTTCTCCCCAAACAGATAGTGGCGCCAAATCTTTAATGCAAACACAATGGCAGCCAATTCCAAATCATGGGTCAGATAGTTAAGCTCATGCGGTTTCAACTGCCTAGATGCATAAGCTATAACTTTACCTTCCTGCATCAATACACACCCCAAACCTCTATGTGAAGCATCACTGTAGATCACATATGGTTTGCCTTCCACAGGTAAAGTAAGAACAGGCGCTTGAGTCAACATATCTCTCAACTGCTCAAAGCTAGCCTGACACTGATCCGTCCACAAAAACCTCACTCCCTTACTAAGCAATCTGGTGAGTGGAGTAGCTATTAAAGAAAACCCTTTCACAAACCGCCGGTAATAGTCTGCCAAACCTAGAAAACTTCTAATCTCTGTCACAGACTTAGGTGGACTCCAATTCAGAATAGCTTCAACTTTACTTGGATCAACTCTAATGCCTTCTGCTGAAACAATATGTCCGAGAAAAGCTACTTGATCCAACCAGAACTCACACTTCGACAATTTAGCAAACAACTGCTTCTCTCTCAAAATCTGCAACACAATCCGCAGATGCATATCATGTTCCTCTTCATTCCGCGAATACACCAGAATGTCATCAATGAAGACCACTACAAACTGATCCAAATAGGGCCTAAACACCCTATTCATCAAATCCATAAAAGCTGCAGGTGCATTCGTTAGACCAAAAGGCATAACTAGAAATTCATAATGCCCATACCTGGTCCGAAAGGCGGTCTTCGGAACATCCTTAGCTCTGACTCTCAGCTGATGGTACCCAGATCTCAAATCAATTTTAGAAAATACAGCTGCACCCTTCAATTGATCAAAAAGGTCATCAATTCTAGGCAAAGGATATTTATTTTTAATAGTCACCTTGTTCAATTGCCTATAATCGATACACAACCTCATAGTACCATCTTTCTTTTTCACAAATAGCACAGGAGTTCCCCAAGGAGAAACACTGGGGCGAATAAATCCTTTGTTCAATAATTCCTGTAATTGCACTTTCAACTCCCTTAATTCTGCTGGTGCCATTCTGTAAGGAGTAATCGAGATAGGAGTGGTACCAGGCAACAATTCGATACCGAACTCTACCTCTCTCTCAGGAGGCAATCCTGGCAACTCCTCTGGAAAAACATCAGGGAACTCTGCAACTGTGGCAATACTATCAATAGGAGAACCCTTCACTCTAGTATCCACCACATGAGCAAGATAGGCTTCACACCCCTTCCTAATCAATCTTCTAGCTGCAACAGCTGAAACAAATAAGGAGGCTAGCTGTTCCTGCTCATTAGATACTATCACATCTCTACCATCAACAGTTCTCAAAGAAACAATTTTCTTTTTACAATCAACTACAGCTCCATGTCTAGCTAACCAATCCATGCCTAGGATCACATCATATTCCTTAAATGGCATCTCAATCAAATCTCCAAGGAACTCCTCACCCTGCACCCTCACTGCACAATCCCGGTGCACTTTACTAACCATCACACTATGTCCTAACGGATTTGTCACCAACACATCAAATCCTAGGGACTCAGCATGCACATCAAACACAGGCAAAACGGATGCACTAATATATGAATGTGTGGAACCCGGATCAATCAAAGCAAGTACTGAAATATCAAATAAAGAAAAAGTACCAGCTATGACTGCCGATGCATCTGGCTGCCTCTGCATAACATACATCCTCTGGGAAGATCCAACCTCCTCTGGTCTACCCTCCCTGGATGTAGCACCTCCTCTAGAACTGAACCCTGGTCTACCTCCTCGGCTGGCACCTCTGCCTCCTCGGCCTCCCCTCGCACTAGGTCGAGAAGCTGCTGTATCAACTGACATCTGTTCCTGTCTCTCAGGACAGTCTCTCACAAAGTGATCAGGTGATCCACACCTGAAGCATACCCCTGATCTACTATACCTCCAACAAACGCCCCCATGTCTTCCACCACACTGGTTACACACAGGTAAGGTGGATCTCTGAACTCCAGGAGTAGGAGCACTCTCTACTGAAGCTGCAGGTCTAAATCTCTGTCTCTGTAACTGCACTGACCTACCCACTGGTCTCTGGCTCCTACCACCCCGAGGAACAAAACTCCCTTTTCCTCTCTTTGCATAAGAAGACCCTACCTCAAACTGGGGCCTCCTAACTCTAGTCTCTTCCTCTGAAGCAGCTGCAATAACTTGAGCTCTCTCCACACTGCGAGCTGCTGCCACAAGCTGAGAAAAATCATTATATCTTGAACCAACCACATGACATATAAGAGAAGGCCTTAACCCCTCTTCAAATCTCCTGCATCTATCTATCTCATCAGCAATGATACCCCCAGCATACTGACTCAGTCGAATAAACTCAACTTCATACTCAGTAACAGTCTTGCTGTCTTGCTTCAAGCTCAAGAACTCCATCTTCTTCATGTCTTTATACTCCCTAGGAGTATACTTCAACTCAAATTCCCTCAGAAAATCAGCATATGACAAAGTTGGTGGATCATCCATAGAATGGGGCACTGTCCTCCACCAATCGTAGGCATCCTTCTGCAGCAAAGATCTTGCATAGTCAAACTTTTCCTCAGAGGTGGCTTGCAACTGAACAAATATTCTCTGAACTTTGTCTAACCATTGCTCAGCCACAACTGGATCAGTAGTACCTATAAAATCCTCTGCTCCAAACTTTCTTAGTTTATCATATTGCCTCACTGCTACCAAAGGCTGTGGGGGTGGTGGTGGTGGCTGTGGTTGCACTGATGCTGGCCTCAAAGCCTCTATCACATGCCTAACCCAAGCTGGCGGAACCTCCTCCCCAGCTGATCTCCCTGACACCGAAGCAGGTGCCTCCTCAACACTAACAACCCTAGCTCCATCATCAGGGGCAATACTCTCGGCACTACCCTCAACCGACTGTCGTGAGTGAGAATCCATCACAACCTAAGTCTGCAAACACAACATACTACATCTTATTAAAGATCAGAGGTTGCCAATCCCAAACATATATGTTATTCAAAAACCACTTTTTTTTTAAAAATCAAAATAGTCTTTTTATCACATTTTACCTAGGTTGAGAATCTCAAACCTAGGCTCTGATACCAAAACAATTGTAACACCCCTTCCCGACCTACATGTGTAAGCTGAGTAGAGGTGCCACACTAACCTAATGTTGCTACCAATTTTACTTAGTCAAATTTTAGTTCCGATTTTTTTTTCAAAAATTTTGCCATAGTTTCGCCTAAAAATTGAGTCCCAAGTGTCGACAAAACCGGTTTTTTTCTTATTTTTAAAAACATTTTACACAAACCAATGCAAACAAAATCATTCTCAGTACACTCCCAATAAATCCCCCTTGTAACCTCAACTACAACCTGCAAAAAGAATTTACACTTCTAGTGCAACATAACATAAAGGTTTTGTGACAATCCCTATATTTAAATATTACACAGCGAAAGTTATAAAATATTTACATATTTACATACTAAACATTTCTTTACAAAATATAAAGAAATATACATGATTGGCAAGTCTACTCTGATCTTTAAGCTCCCAAAATGGATTCTTCAAGGTCTACTCTCACTTGGTCTTGATGAACTCTCGGGTTCAACTCTATCAACTCTATTACCTGCGCGATTAAACACTATCGCGCTAAGCCAAGGGCTTAGTAAGATAAAACATACTAATGGTATGCTTTAATGTAATGCAATGCCACATATGTTATTGATAAGATCAACATCATAAATATAAAGTTAATCACATAATTATGCATTTCACAAATCATAGTCATATGAGTATACCCCATTTCAACATCTTTCCACATTCAACATTACTCAATCATACTCAATAACCAACATCTCATTTCATTAACTCATAACATTATTTAGGACATTCATATAACCTTGACACCTATGGGCCCAACAAGTATTTAATACGATATTCAGAGTTCAGAGTTACTGATTTGGTTCATAGTCACAATAATCACGCCCGTAGGCAATGTATATACATGTATCTCTATCCATGGATAGTGTAACAGACCCAGTCTCTTGGACCATCACTCAACACATATGAGGAGATCCTCAACCCGGCAAGACTGTTACAAATCATATATCTTATATTCACAATTCTCATAGTGTAACAGACCCAGTCTCTTGGACCATCAACTCAACACATATGAGGAGATCCTCAACCCGGCAAGACTGTTACCTTTCATCATTTCTTAGGCATGCCACCCAAATCCAGAACTCTGAAACTGAATAACATATTAAACAAACAATTCATTTATTATATAGTTACCATTTCCATTCTCAAATTCTCATCACATTTAGGCAAACATGCCTTCTTTCTTTCAATATCATCATCATAGCCAATCACAATGGCATTGTCTCATATCATGTCTTATTTGAATTATTATTTCAATTTCAATGTATATTATTCATGAAACACATAACCATTCACAATGCATAACATAACATTGTTCAATCTCAACAATGCAATTAGGGCAAAGAACAATTGATATGATTCATATGAATAATACATTCTGGTTTTAGACTCCATTTTATCCTTATTTTGAAAAATTGTATAAAATAATCTACTTGATTAAAAATTCTACAATTTTTACAGAATTTAGTTTTGTATCTTAAAATCATTCCTTTAAAATTTCAGATCAAACTGAACACAAAATCTTGGTCAAATAGTTCACCTAACCAGACTGCCCCAATTGCCCTGCATCCTGGCAGCAGTTCTGAACTTTGTGAATTCCATAAATCAAATTCAATCAACGTGGTTCTAAATTATTTTTCTCAAATACTAGACTCACTAAGCAACAACATATCCAAAATTCAATTGGATAGGATTTTTCTACATTTTATTAAAAATCCCGAAATATAGCTGTCTCAGTTAAGGTACCTGCTGGAACAGTTCTACTAAAAATAATCTTTCTAAACTCATAACCATTCCAAAATCGAATCAACATATTTTTCAGTCATTCTAGACTCATAGAGGCACAACATATCAAAAATTCACTTCAAGAACATTTTTCTATAATTAATTAAAAATCATACAAGTTACAGCCTTTACTAATTGTAAAACAGAAAAAGAATTCACTAAACACACTCTTACTCTTCCATCACCAACACCAACCTAGCTTCTTATCTTTAATTCCATTTCAACACTTGAGAATAAATCATAAACACATCTCATCATCAAATCATCAAACCCTAATTAACTTCCCATACCACTTCAAAAGTAGGAAAGAAATCAAAGGAAAGATCTTACCTTAGTTAAAACTTCTTGAATCAACACTTAAACACTTAATCTTCCTTCAATTTGAGCTCAACACATCAAGATCCTCTCTTCACCACTTGCTTTCCTTTCTCTATGGAGGAGCCGGCCACACACATGAAGAAGAAGAAGAAATTATGAATAAACCAAAGTCAACTCTTCTTTAAATCTCCACCAAGAGTTCCAATTCAAGCAATTACTTAATTACCCTTAATCATTTAATTTAACTTTTGTCTCATGTATGCCCATGATAGTAATTACACATATCACATAAAAATATCTCTCTTCCTTTGACTCTTCCTTTGACCCATTTATATGTTATATATATCCTCATATACACAATATATACCATTCTCTCTAAACCCTAATTCTTTCCCAATACACATATACACAAGCATTCTCCTCCCAATTTCTTTTCTTATCCCATCATATACATTCAATCCAATTTATAACAATAACAACCACAACAATATGCAAAACTTCTAGGGCATAAATGAGGATATTACAAGGGAGAAAATCATATATTTAAAAGGAAAATAAAATTTAAAAAAATAAAAAATGAGATAAAAGAAAGAGAAAAAATGAGAAATAGAAAGCAAGGGTAAAATGAAAAATTCATCATTCTAGTATATCAATAGATTAATCCTTAATTAAAAATTAACCACAGTAGAAATTTTTAGATTCAAATATCTAATTTTAGAAGGTCATATCTTGCTCAATTTTACTATGATATTTGTAAAGAATATACCAAATTGAAGCTTTACATGTTTACTTTCATATAAAATAATAAAATCACATATACAGAAAAAATAAACCAGTGTTTTTTATGCTTAAACATGCCTATTCGAGTTAATTATCAAAGTTTATAAATAATTCAATAAAAATTATTTTTAAACAACTAATCGACTTAATTATTTATAAAAATGGAGCACAAATAACTAAAGCTTTGATATTAATATTGGAAATTAAATCCATATAAGTAATATTCAAATCTTACTTCTAACGATGTCCACGGAAGATTAATTTTGTTCTTGTACTACCAGTCTAAAAGATCAATCATCAAAGAGGATAAATTCTCGCTCTTCACAGTATAAGAATCAAGCCTTAATCTCTCAATGTTATACTTTTAGAGTGTGGGATTATGAGAGAGAAAAATCTTAGCAAAAAACTCTTTGAGTTTGCAAATACCTACGCATTTATAATGATAATATCCTTTTTCTAAAAGAATTTATGTTTTGAATTTAGAGATAAAATCAAACTCTCTTAAATTATCCTAATTATCCAAAGAGATTATCTTCTCTCAAATATCTTAATATTATCTTAATTATAATAAATATTATAATTAAATAATATTTATAAATATATTGATTTATGGGTCTATCCACCGGTTATTGATGGACTTGACCCAAACCCAACAAATTCTATAATTAAAATAAAATACAATAAATATATAATTAAAATTTTATTAAATATAGCTAATATATATAACCGGATTCGGATAACGAGTATCCAAGAATATATAACCGAACCCATTACAGGTAGTAAAATTATTATCAGTACCCATCCAAACCCATCGTGCAGGTAGTAATTTTATATAGTTTCTCGGTATGATGTTTTTTTTTAATCAAATTCACGTTGCAAAGAGTTGTATGAAGAATGGGTTTTCATGTCTTATCGGCTAGATTTTGGATATAAATTTGCTTGTGGAATATTAAAAATCTTTTAGGTAACAATGGGTTTTGGTGGAACAATGGGTTATTCATACAACATATTGATAATTTCAATATACATTTTCTTCGGTTTTAGAAGTCCCTCGATAAGTAGATCCTGCTAACCCAGTTGTGGTTTACTGATTGGAATTCTTTCGATCTGCACTATATCTCAACCGAGCCCAAGCTTCCCTTAACTTCAACCTTCTTTCCTTCCCTCGAAGATTTTATCTCACCAACACCCATTGCAACTACAAACCATCAGTTTAAAAGACCAGCCTACACTTATACCCAAACCCCATCCATCAATACCCACTTCTGGCAACGGTCTATCTCTGTACAACATCTATTTCTAGCCACCAACGAATTTTTCCCCCTTTTTTTGAGCTCCTCCATCTCAGATCTATTTGGTTTCTGGTATGTCCTCTTTGTTAGGGTTTGCCATGGGGTTTTTGGTTGGGTTTTGTAGGGATCTTGGCTCTACCAAGTCCAGGAAAGCTTCTATCATTTGGATTGTATGGCTATTTGGTTTTAGCCCATGCTTTTGTTCTTGTGTTGGTTGGCTTTGTGACTATAACCCATAATCTAGTTTTCATTTTTTTAATTTTAGGTTTTCCCATTGTTTAATCTCTTCTAGCTTGGTTTGTTCACCTTTAAGATCTTTTCTGCCTATCATGCATTGGGCCTGAATTAACCCTATCTCTTCTCAGGATTTTTTGTTCACTCTATGTTATACAAAGGACTCATCTCCAGTTGATCAATTAGGGACTCTTTATGAAGATATACCAAGGGACCTTTAGTTCATTATTTCTCTCATGGCGTCGACCAACTATGAACTTCACTATCCACTCTCCGTTCTCTAGTTCGACAGAGTATCTTACTCTTCTACACATCATCATTGACAGGCTAAATTCATGTGACAGTCCTGGTTATCTTAGCTCAATTGTCTTTCATGAAATATATGGGCTCCTTTTCTCCGAACTACAATCAGAGGTTTGATGTCCTCTAAGTTTATTTGCAGCAAGGTATCTCAATTCTCTAACATAAATTGGGTTTATGTTATATTTTTATATGTATCTTTTCTTGAAAGCCTTTGTATTTGCTTTTTGTGGCGCATTAAGCGTAGATGGGTTTGCTTTTGCAATTCTTTTTTTGGAGTTTTTTTTCGACAATTTAACCAGGTAAGATCTCATCCAGGCTGGACTCAGCAATAGCAACAATATTACATTGTGCGTCTGACATCACAACCGTTCCGATCACCTACACTGCTCATATTATTAATATCATCATAAAGAACATTCAAAATAACATCAGGAGGAGTGACTCTCCACTCCATAGAATCAGACGTAGAATCAGATGCTATAGCCAATGCATGAGAACACCTGTAATATCCTCATGTATGCCCTAAAAGTTTGGATTATGTTGTTGTTGTATATTAGATTGAATGTATATGTATGTGATAAGAAAAGAATTTGGAAAAGAATGTTTATATATATATGTGTTTTGGGAAAGAAAGAGGGTGTAGAGAGAAGTGTATATATTGTTTATATGCTTGTATAATTAACATATACATAAGTCAAAGGGGAAGTCAATGGAAGAGAGATATTTATTTGGTTATTGGTGAAATGACTATTAAGGGCATTGGATTAAAAAGAAAGCTAGAACAAATGATAAAAGGGTGTTTTGGTAATTGCTTGAATTGGAACACTTGGTGGAGATTAAAAGAAGAGTTGACTTTGTTTTTGTGGTTCATTTCTTCTTTCTTCTTTGTGTGGCCGGCTCTTCCATGGACAAAGGAAAACAAGAGACAAAGTGAAGATCTTGATGTGTTAAGCTCAAATTGATGGAAGATTGAAGTGATCTAGTGGATGATACAAGAAGTCTTATAACTTTGGTAAGTTCTCTTGTGATCTTTGTGTTTATTTGAAATGATATTTGAGTTTGATAGATTTTTAAGAGTGTGTTGGTTGATTTTGAGATGTGAGAAGTGTTTGAGTGATTGGATGATGGATGTTGAGTATGGATTGAAGAAAAGAGTAAGTGGTTGGAAGAGATGATGTTGTATATGTGGTGAGGGTTTTGAGATGATTTTGTGTTTGGTGTTTGATGTGTGTTTTGGCTTGTTTTGGGTGTGTTGCAAGTTTGAGATGAGCTTTGAGTATGTTTTGTTAAGATTATTTGAAGAGGATGTTAATGTATAGAAGTGTGTTGTTGAGTGTATGGTTGTTTTTGATCGGAGTCTTGATTTGTGGCCGGACACGCCCATGAGCACGTCCAGGGTTTTTAGGCGTGTCAATTGTGTTGGAGGCAGTAGGTTTGACACGACCAGTAGCACGCCCGTGTTATTGAGTGTGTCATAGCTACTGTAAGATTTGAGAATTTACACGCCCAGGAACACGCCCATGTTGTTGAGCGTGTAAATGTTTCTGTGTTGTGGAGTTAGGGCACGGTCATGAACACGCCCGTGTGGGTGAGCGTGTCAGGGTTAGGGTTTGCCCTAATTAATTCCTAATTGGATTATCTCTTGTGTATCCTTAAACAAGTATATGCTATTACTTTTGATTTAGGTCTTGAAGATAGTGATTGATCATTGATCTAAGAGGTTAAAGAATCTTGGACAAGGAAATGTTAGGAGTTGTATGAATTGTTAGTGAGGTAAGTACAAATCTTGTATTATTGCATTGTTGCATATGATGATAATGGCAATGTATATGATACTATGTGAACAATGTGATATTTCATGTATTGTGACTCATGTGATGAGTAATGTGTTTTGTTATGTTTATATCAATAATGCTATATGTATAATGTGATGGAATATAATGCCATTGTGATTGGCTATGGTAACTTATATGTGATATGAGGCCATTGTTATTGGCTATGATGATGATATTGAAAGAAAGAAGGCATGTTTGCCTAAATGTTGATGAGAATTGAGAATGGACATGATAACTAAATAATAAATGGATTGTGTGGCTAATATGTTATTCCATTTTCAGAGTGGGTTGTTGGTGGCATGCCTAATAAGTGTAACAATCTCTTGAAGTTAGGTTGGATTAAATCCTTGAAGCCTAATTGAGATGTTACCACCCTTGGAGCTAGGTTGGGTTGGTTCTTGAAGCCAAGTTGGGTTGATGCTTAGCATGCTTTGCTCCCCTTGAAGCTTGGTTGAACCTAATCCTTGAAGCCTAGTTGGGTATATGATATTGATAAATGTGATAACAAAACCAAAACATTAACTCTGAAAATTGAATGGCATATTAGTGTGTCTTGGGCCCAATGCTTGTCTTTGTTTAATGTGAGTCATCATTTGTTTAATGTTGTTCATGAATGGTTAAATGAATAACTAATGAGGCATATGAAATGTAAAGGTATGTTGTTAGCCTTGCATATATGATGTTACATGTATAATATGGATTGAGAATTGGCATTGCATTGCATTGAAGCATAACACTAGCACATTTTGTCTTACTAAGCCGTTGGCTTAGCGCGATAGTGTTTGATCGCGCAGGTAATAGGGTTGAACCCGAGAGCTCTTCGAGACCGAGTGAGAGTAGACAGTGAAGAGTTGGTTTTGGGAACTTAAAGATCAGAGGAGACTTGCCAATCATGTATAACTCTTTTATATTTTGTAAAGTAATGATTTTAATGTACATATGTGTATATTTGTAAATATGAAATTAAATGTTTTCATATATGTAAATATTTGATAAATTCCGCTGCGTAACAACTAAATGTATCTATATATATCTATTTAGTTTTGTATTACAAGTTAACTACTTATCTTTCTATAATGTATACAATTGAAAGATTATGGTATGGTTTAAAATGTGTTAAATATTAAGAAAATCCGTAGCATCTCTATGTTTAGTGCATGTATACTACATTGTGGTGTTTGTAGTGTGCATGTATTGAATGTAGGGGTGTTACAACACCGATTCGCTGATCGTTTCACAAATCTCACACATAATGAGTCAAAAAACTTAAACAAATGCTTACAATCATTAATTAAAGAACCAACATAAGAATAATCTTCTGAATTCTTCTTCAACGCAGACACAACTTGTAAGTAATCCGACTCCAATTCCACCTTCTTATAGCCTTTATCTTTCAACCAAGATAGAGCCTCTCTTATAGCAACTGTTTCAGCTATTAATGGATTAAAAACACCTTTTGTTAACATTGATTTTGCACCAAAAAATATGGCATCACTATCTCTAACTAACCAACCAATCGCCGCCGATCTGTCATTCGCAAAAAATGAAGCATCCACATTACATTTAATAAAGCCAGCCATTGGACAGGACCACTTACTTGGATGAGGAACCATAACTTGACCTGCAATTTTTCTACAATTTTGAGCCGCCTGCCATTTTTGAAGACACAGTTCAGCTCTATTATGAATAGCTCTCGAAGACCGCTTTCTACCCTGCCATACACTTTCATTTCTGTGCCGCCAAATACTCCATAAAATTGCCACCCCTTTGTGTTGTTGCTCAACCGAATTACCCAATTTAAAATTCCACAACCAATCATTCATATTATCAAAATTAGTTCTATGAAAATACCCATCCAATTGCCAAGTTTCATTTGCACGTGAAGTTTTAGATTCTTCATGGAAAATTGGACACGTATCCTCATCAACAATATACCTCCTCTTTAACTCAAATTTAACAGGAATTAAATTAGAAATTAATTTCCATAAAAAATTTGCCAATTTTGGAGGTACCTTTAAATTCCACAGCCAATTGCACAATTCTTTTATCCTTAACTCCCCCACCTGATCTTGACCACGATTCTGTTCCAAAGCCTTATATCCAGACTTAACCGTATACCTTCCATCTGAGCTTAATAACCATTGCCATCCATCTCTTCTAGGAGTTGTATATAAGGGAATCTTCATTATCTCTGCAATCTCATCTGCAGTAACACTTCTTCATCCCATGAAACTCCATCAGCAGTACGCAAGTCAGACACCATTACATCATCCATACCTGAATTATTTTCACTTTGAATAAATGGTTGCTGTAAATTTGGTAACCATGGCTCATCAAACACACGAATCTCCTGACCCGTACCAACTCTTCTTGCCATCCCATATTGTAACACTGATCTAGATTGTAAAATACAAGACCAAATATAACTAGGATTGGAAACAGGTACAGCCTCCATGAAAGACCCATTGGGAAAGTATTTCGCTTTATACAGCTTTCCTATATAAGAATTTGGGTGAATAAGCAAACGCCAAGCCTGCTTTGCCACAAGGGCCAGATTATAGTCTCTGATTTGCCGGAAATCCATTCCCCCATCTTCTTTTGGACGTGCCAACTTCTGCCAAGAACACTAATGCACACCCGAATTCGCATCCACCTCCGACCGCCACCAATATTTATTCATTAATAACTCTATTTGACTGCAAATACCCTTCGGCAATAAGAAAACACTCATAAAATAGGTCGGTATAGCTTGGATAACCATTTTTAGCAAAATTTCCTTGCCTGCTTTTGATAAAAAAAAATCCCTTTCCAGCTTGCCATCCTTTTCCAAACTCTATCCATAATGAAATTAAAACTAGCTTTCTTATTCTTTCCAATTACAGTTGGAAGCCCCAAATATCTCTTAAATTCCACCACTTCTTGAACATTCAACTAATCCACAATAAGTTGCTTAACTGTCTGCTCAGTATTAGGGCTAAAAACAATCTCAGATTTCTGGTAATTCACCATTTGACCTGAAGCTTGCTGATACAAAGATAAACATTGTTTAATAATGAAGCAATTTTGATAAGTAGCCTGAAACATAAAAAGAGCGTCATCAGCAAAAAATAGATGAGTTAACCGGGGAAATCCCCTCGTAATTAAACAACCCGTCAGCTGACCCCTCCTTTCAAAACATTGTAATAAACAAGACAAAGCTTCAGCACACACTATAAAAAGATATGGGGATATTGGATCCCCTTGTCTTAGACCCCGCCCCGGTAAAACAGGACCATATAAATTCCCATCGTGTGTGATTTGATAACTTACAGAAGTAACTAAAAACATACACTTCTCAACCCAAGCTGATGCAAATCCCAACTTGATTAGAATCGATTTTAAAAACAACCATTCAACTCTATCATACGCTTTTGACATATCAGTTTTAAGAGCCACTACCCTTGTCTTTCCTTGTGTCTTCCTCCGTAACACATGAAGCCCCTCATGCGCAATCATTATTTTATCAGTAATGAGGCGATCAGGTACAAATGCACTCTGAGATTCGGAGATAATATTGCCTAATATCCTCTTCATTCTATTTGCAACCATTTTTGATACCACCCGATCCAAAACATTGCTTAAAGAAATAGATCACAAATCCGATACCCACTCCGGATTATTCTCCTTTGGCAATAAAATAATTGTCGTACGATTCCCACCTGGCAAGTCAGCATCAGCATTTAAATAACCAAGACAAACCAAACATACCTCCTTGTGAATAATGTTCCAGAAGGCTTGATAAAATGCAGGGTTCATACCATCAGGGCCCCCCGCCTTGTCTGGATGCATGCTAAAGAGAGCTTCTTTCACCTCTTGTTCTGAATATGGCTGTAACAAACTATCATTTTGCTCTTCGGACACTCTTTGCAGAATCGAATCCAAGATAGTATCAACCTCACCTTGGTTTGAAGTAAACAAATCTGAAAAATAAGACACTAATAAATCACCCAACCCAGAACTAGCTTCTCTCCAATTACCATCTTGATCCTTTATCCTTTTAAAAACTTTCTTTTTCCTCCTTCGATTTGCCATATTATGAAAATACCTTGTATTTAGATCACCTTCCGTTAACCATAATTGCTTAGCCCTTTGCTTCCAATATGCTTCTTGTTGTAATAAAATCTGTTGATAAGCCGCTTGAGCAGTTCTATAAAGGGTTATCGACTGAGGATCATTCTTGCACTTTGTTCTATATATCTGATTTTTACATTCCAGAATTTTTTGTTTAAAAAGACCTCGCTTCACCCGACTCCATTGCTCCAAAATTTTAGCAACATTAGCTAAACGTTGCTCCATTGGCATTATCATACCAGGCTTCCAAGAAGACGTAACAATTTCCCCAATATCGTCTTCAACCAACCGGCTGTTCTCAAAACGAAAAAGCTTGCAACTATACACTATATTACGAATCCCAACATCCATAAAGATAGCACTGTGATCACTGCAGCCAGTTTTGATATTATACAAACAAGAATCCTGAAATCTTCGTAGCCATTGATCAGTTGCCAAAGCTCTATCCAGCCTTTCCATTACCCAATCTTCAGTTCCTCTACCCCTCTCCCAAGTGAACATATTACCACAAAAACCAACATCATATAAATTGCATCCCTCAACAGTTGCTCTGAAACCATTGACAAGCCAATTCGGACTAGGATGTCTCCCTTGTTTTTCTTCATGTGCAAGCAAATCATTAAAATCACCCGCTATACACCATGGTAAATCAGATTTATCCCTCAAACCAGAAATTAACCTCCACGATTCACACCGTGACTGACTTCTAGAAAGACCATAAAAACCAGTAAACCGATACATCTCAACACCAGGAGGATAAACAATAATATCAATAAAATTTTTATTACTTTCCAAAAGATTACACGAGTCTTTATATTTCCAAAACATTGCCAAACCCCCACTCCTACCTGTTGGGTTTACAACAAAAAGACCTGCATAATTCATCTTTTTTTAATATCATTTAAAATAGAAAAATTAACTAAAGTTTCCATCAAAAAAAATAAAAGTAGGCTGCTTTGATTTTATTAACTCCATAAGCTCCATAATTGTCGCTTGGTTCCCAAGCCCGCGACAATTCCAACATAAAAAACTCATTGATCCAGGCGGGTCTGGACACCAGATCCCGCTTCTTGCACGTTTTTTGGGTTTGCCAACTCCTCCAAAAGGTTAAGAGAGCTAGTATCACAAAACTCTTCTGGACATCTACTACCCATCTCCTCTACTCGCCTTCTTTTTGGGTCTGTAAATAAAATCCCATCTTTAACAACTCCCTCCTCCATTAAAACCCCATCCTTATCCATCAACTCTCCCTTATGGCTCCTTTGGTCTTGTAATAGGATAGAATTATTAGAACTTGAACCAACCTGATTCGTTTGCTTACAATTTATATCAGCCTCATGCTCTCCACCCCCACCATCTGCCTCCATAGGAACCGAAACTGCCTCCTTCATTCGATTAACATTGGCCATAAAATCTGCATCCGATAACAACCATTTATCAGCCGAGTTAACCATCCTTCGACCTGGAGCACGTAGCCATGCTCCATAAGCAAATTGTTCCTTAGCAATGTGTGGGTAATCCAATCGTTTATCACAAAATTTATCGAAATGTCCAATACATCCACAAAAGAAGCAAAAAATTCCAAGTCTTTCATACTTAAAATCCACCCACTCCCACTCTCCTCGAGGATTCTTCATCTGAATCTTCCGCTTCAGTGGTTTACGAATATCCAGAGAAACACGAATACGCAAGTAATCAGCCCATATCATAGAATAATTCTTCTTGTCTGCTTGTAAATACAACCCGATATAGTCACCAATCTGTCTGAATGCACGTTCAGACTTACAACCAATAGGGTAATTATATAATTGAACCCAGAATTCTGCTTTAAACAATTCAACCTGTTTTGGGTTCTTACCAGGCGGAACCTTCCCAAAAACAATCAGATTCTGCATAAAATTTCAAGGTCCCCCTTGTAACACCCGGTCACAATCCGCTTTATGCCGAAATTGGATCACAAAACCATTGTTACCCAAATCCTTCATAAGCATTCCCTTTACAGGTTGCCAAACAGGAGCCATAGTATTTTTAAAAGCAGTAAAATTAAACTGCCTTTCCGTCAGTACCCTCCCAGCTACACACAGTTCAAGATCATGTAGAACAATAGTGTCCTCCTCCACATCAAATCCTGTAATTTCAACCCTACCTTGTTTCTCCTTAAGGTTTAAAGCTGCATAAAAATCTTCAACCAACTCTTCACCTTGAATGTTTTGATCATGATTATTTTCATCCATACTCACACAATAAATGATTTCAGCCAAAAACAAAAACGAGACCAACAAAGCAAAAAGAAATCTCAACAAATAAAAAAAGAATAGGGTTTATCAGACTTGCAATACGCAAGGGAAAAGAAAACTCGTTATTGCGGCGAGAGATAACGGAACACCGATTTGAAATAATGATTTTTTTTTTGGAGTTTAATCTTCTTCTGGTTGTAAATTTGCTATCATTCTAACGAAATTTCGCTAATCCGATAAAAAAAATACAACATATTGATAATTTTATTAATTAGTTATCTATTTACTAAACCCAATATACTATCACCAGATGGACTGCTCTTCATATATACATATACACAAAAAAGTTTATGTATTGCTTTTGGCATGGATAATAAGTATAATATTATTATACTATAAAAGTATTTATGCAATGCTGCGCATATTTTTTACTTAATGTACATATATTAATTTTCAAATATTATAATAAGTTTCTTTTAATTGTTTCTTTAATTATATCTCTTATTGACAATGATAATAATTAGTTATTACTTAATAATATAAATTAAAAATTTTAAATTATTTTTAAATATTAATTTTAAAAAAATCTATGTTTCGTAGTTTTTTAAAATTTTAAAATATTAAATTAATTAATTATTGAAATAAATAAATAATTAATTATTATAAATATTTATTTAAAGAGTTTAAAATAAGATTAAAATATACTATTTGATATTGATAATAATTAGCTATTATTTAATAATATCAATTAATATTTTTTAGATATTAACATGGTTATCTAATTTTAAATTTTCAACCAAAATACTTGAATTCAAAATTTTTTTTTAAAATATTATTTTTAATAAAAAAATTATAGTTAAATAATAAAATTAAAACAATATATAAAAACTCTACTAATTTTCAATGGCACCTAAAACTTTTTAGAATAATTAAACTGTAAATACATATAAAATATTGAAATTTGAAAACATATGAACTTTTGGATATATCTGTCTCTTATTTTAATTAATAAAAAAATCTTCTATATTGTTTTATTTCATTTTTTTAAATGCTATTTTTTATATTCCAGAAAAAATAGTATTTTTTTATGTAAAAATATCAAGATTCTCAAAATTATATTTTTATTTAATTTAATAATTAAAAATTTTCTTGAATTGACATTTTATGTCAAATGCTTATAGATTATTATTATTATTATTATATGTTGTTTTCTCATTTATTAAAAAAACTATTTTACTATTTTCTTTACTTCATATGAAGAATAAAAAATTATACATATAAAATCATAAAGATTCTTAAACTACATAATTTTTATTTAAACTGAAAGGACCCTCTTAATAAAAGCATCAAATTACATGATAAATTTTATATTTTCATTTATTATCTAATTAAATGCTTATATTTATTTAATATAATACGTAAATAATAAATTTATTTTAAAATATTTTCAAATTGAAAGGGACTTTAAAGTATTTGTTATTATTATTTTTATATATATAATATAATATAATAAAAAATTTGAGCTAAAATTTTAATTGATCATTTTAAATAATTTTTAATTTAATTAAAAATTTTAAAATAAATATTATTTAAATAATTTAAAGTTATAAGTTTGTGTTAAATCATGTTATTGCGTATCATTTTAATTGTTATTAATTTTAATTTTATTTAAATATAACTATATAAAGAATTTTAAAATCATTTTATTTAGAGGACCACTTCAAAATACTTAATGTTATACAAAAAAAAATTTTTCTCTTATAGTTATTGTTTTTACCACCAAATTTATACTATATAGTTATATTTTAGTTTTATGAACTTATTAAATATTATTATTTTATAATATTTTTTTAATTGAGGATTAAAAAAGGAACTAATTGTGATTGTTTTTTTTAGTAGAAAATATAAAAAATATTAAAATAATATATAAATAATTAAATTAATTTTCAAGGCCGAACTTAATTAGATTGACCACCATCATAATGAAATTCATTTAGTTGATATATGTATTTAGTAATTCAACATAGATCCAAGATATTTCATCAAATTATTGACAAAATTTGTTAGTTATATGTTTTATATTAATTATGATTAAATAAAATTTAGTAAATATTTTTTAAAAAGATGTAAATAATTGATGAATATTTTATTTAATAATATCTGAATAATTTTTAAAATTATAAAATTTCGGTTAGAATAAAAATTAATTTTATAAAATTACAAAAAAGAAATGGCATATATATATATAGATATGTATAAACAAATAAAATTTTTTTCCTTGATTGAAATTTTGTAGTCTAGAGGTTTCACCTCTGCTAATTTAGCAAGTAATATATAAATATAAAAGAAAAAATGAGTTTGGTAAATTAAGTACATGGATATGATATGTGTTATGTATTATGTATTGGGTCTCAAATTCATTGTATACATTATATTTTCTACATCAATTGTATTTATGCTTTTATAATATGATTTTGTACTATTATATGTGTCACTCTCATGATATATTAGCAGAATATTTTATATACCCTAAAAGAATATTTGACAATGTCGTTTTTATTCTTAAACTTAGAAAAAGAAATTTTCAAATAAGTAATTTTCGGTTTTGTCAATTGTGAGTGGGTCATCCCATTACATAAAGACCAAAATTTTCTCTAATAGAAAAACACTAATATATTAAAAATATAAAAAAATAATATTCTTCATCATATTATTTTTTATTTTTTTATCAAAAATATTTTAACCATTTTATTATAAACTTATAATAAATTTAATATAAACTATGTAAAATTTATAAACTCATAATAAATTTATTATAAATATATTATAAACACTTTGTAAACTAATAAAAATATAGTATCTTGATAAATATTTTATAAATTTTGGTATTTTAATAAATATTTTATAAATATAATAAATTTAAAATTATTTAAATTTTTTTTATATTTTTATCAAAAGCCCAAATATAAATAATAATACTGATTATTCAATTATAAATGGCCCCAAGGTGTTCATAAAGGGTAAAAAATTCTTAAAAAAATAAAATACTTTAAAATAGGTTCAAGAGTAATAACAAGTTTTAAAACAAAGACATGCTTGTGATCTAGATTTATTAAGATGAGAATTGATTTTTATCTTATCTCCCTTAAAAAGTGTACAATAGGTCCAATTTTGGCTTTCTAAACCAACTTAGCTCTAGAAAAAATGCTAATGATAATCACTTTAAAAAATAATTGCTAAATAATCTATTTTTTATTAGTTAGAAAATATTTATTATAGGTTCATTTATTAAAAGAGATATTATAATAAATATTTTTTAACTAATTGAAAGGAGATTGTTAAACAGTAACTCTCTAGAGTGACTGTAATTAACATTCCTCTTAGCTGCCAAGCCATTAAATTATTATTTTTTATTTAGGCCATTAAATATATTTTATTTATTTTTTATTCTTTAATTTTAAATTTTTAATTAACTCTATAAATACCATTTATATTTCAAATTTTTTCATATTTTTAAATTTAAATTTCTCTTATTTTTCTCTTTATTCTTCAATCTATATTTACATTAGAATCTTTAATATTATCTAGAATTTCTATTTTTTTTTAAATTTACTTTCTAATATTTTTTACATGCTCTCATTTTTTTAAAAAAATTTCTCTACAATTTAATCTTAATCACTTTATTTTATTTTATAATCAAAATTTATTTCTATTATTTCTATTATTTCTATTATTTTTAAATTTTTATCTTATATATTATTATTTTTATTTAAAATTTTATTACATTATGATTTTAAAAAAATGATAAATGCTCAAATTTTGGATCAAAAAAGAAAATTATATAGTTGATGAATATTTTAGACCAATTGATTTAGAAAATATGATTGAAGAAATTGAAATGATGATGATAATATTCAACAATTGCATAAATATAAGGTCAAAAAAATACGTGAACGTTAATTTCTCTTTAAAGTCCAAAAAGATATATATGCAACTTGTCTTTTTCAAGTTGCGTATGTATCATTTTTATTATTATTTTTTAATATATTCTCAATATTTTTATTTTTTTTATAAATTTAATTTAAAAAAATTTATAATTAAAATCACATATAAATTATCTCCTAAATTATTCTAAACTACTTTGAACTATAGTAAACCGCTTTTGAATTGCCCATTTAAACTCCCTCCTCAAAGTATCTTTCGAACTGCCTTCGAACTGGGGTTCAAACCAAAACTGGCAGTATCTCAACCGTCTTTGAACTGTCTTATAGAAGGTTCGATTTAGTTTCAAGAATTTACTAAATCAGAACTTGCAGTTTCTGAACCGGAACCGGTGGTTTGTGAACCGTAACCATGTTTATTTTAACTCATGCAAAAATAAAATTTTTATTTGAATTTAAATTATTATTTATATTTTAAAATATTATTAAAGGGTTTATTTCATTTTACAAATGACTTGTTACTTTAAAATTTTACCAATAAATGTTGACAAAAAAAAACTATCAATTCTTATCATATAAGTAATTCCTATGCATTAAAATCTAGTCATGGGTGTCATGTTGCAAGAGTGCTTCTGTTTAGAGTTATAAATAAGTCAAGCTACTCGAGCTTGACTTGAGTCTCGGCTTGGTAAAAGCTTGCTTAAGCTTGAGCTCGAACTGCTCGTTTGTTAAATGAGTCAAGCTCAAGCTAAAAAATACTCGGCTCGTTAGCTCGTGAGCTGACTCATTTAAAAAACTCGTAAGTTAAATTCATAAGCTAGCTCATTTAGTGTATTTAATTAAATATATATATATATATAATTTAATTTATATATATTAAACTATATATGTGAATATATTAATTTTTTTGACTAATTTAATTTATATAATTTATTAATATATGATATATATGATAAATAAATTAAATAATATATAATATAAAATAAATTAGTAATTTTTAGTAAAATATAATATCATAATAATACAATATTTTATTTTTATTAATATATAATCAAATTATTTATTTTTCATAAAAATATTAATTTTAGTATATATTTTATGAAAATGTAGAAAATATGAATACAAAATGAAAACCGAAATAAGCTCATTGAGTTCGTTAAACTTATTTAAATCAAGCTCGAGTTCAAGTTCGAGATATATAATATATGAGCTGGCTCGATACAAGCTCGGGCTCGGCTCAAACTCGATTCGAATTCGAATTTGAACTTGATTATTTTATAACGAGTTAAACTTAAGCTTTCCAAAACTTGGCTCGATTATAGCCTACTTCTATTATTTTAGGTCTCTTTTTTACATATAGTTTTCTCTTCTTTAAAGCAATAATGGAGATTGAGGTAATTATGACTAAATTGGGTCTCTATGCTGAAATGTCAATTACAAATGGTAAGTTTTTAAAAATTTGTACTTTTACTTTGAATACTGTATAGGAAGGCGAAAGGGATATGCATCCAGTTCCAGAAATAGTAGAGCTGGTGACTTGGATTATCGTATTAGATTACCTTTCTTGGAGGGATTATCATCTGACTTGGATTATCAAAAAGTTGTATATGGTTTTATTAAAGATAAAATATGATGTCAGTTACATTCTTAGAAGAGAAAGTTATTATTACAAGTTGGTAAAAAGATTATATTAAAGATGGTGGCTCAAGTTATGCCTAATTATGTGATGGGTGACTTCCTTATTCCTTTATCCTTGTTTGCAGAGCTTGAATTCTTTTTGGTAGGGGTAGAAATAAAGATATTATTATGAAAGAAATTAACTGGATGTCTTGAAAGCGTTGGTGTGATACCAAGTGTTCAGGTGGTATGGGTTTGAGAAATTTGCACTCTTTCAATTTGGTTATGTTGGGTAAACAAAGTTGAGATATACTTGTTCATATGTGTGGGATGATGATGATCCATAGCTGATTAATTATACTAGTGCTTATCTGTCCTCTAATTCCAAGGATAGGATGTGCGTTGTTTTGGTTTCGGATCTTACTGATGTTGACACTGACCAAAGGAATAGCCAACTCATCACAACCAAATTCTTAATATCTTGCTTGCAGTCAGATCTAGCTTTCATTATCGAAGAATATAGTCATAAGATTGCCAAAGTTGTTGTTATAAGGATAGCTGGTGATCTCCTACTATGGTTGAATATGATACCCTAAACATGATTAATACAATTAAGAATGATGTTTTGCTTCCTTCACCATTTGGACTAGTTGTGAAGGATTGCAGGTTGCTTGCTAGTGAGATTGTTGATATCTCTTTTGAGCTTATTAAGATGTCTAAAAATATAATAGCTTGTGTTTTTCTTAAAACTGCTTATTCTTTGTCATATTTTGTGAAATAGAGGTTTTATGCTCCTCAGTATATAACCAACTTGTTTACTTTGTGATATTCATTTTTTTTTAGAATACTTCGTGATATTCAATAAAACCAATTTATTTGTCAAATAAATAGTTTAAGCTTACAATTAAAATTTAATAATTTTAAAAAAGTTAATAACTTACAATATATGAAAAAAAAATATATTGAGAGTTTGATAAAAAGTTGGACGAGAAAAATTGCCCATATCTTACAATCGATAATAATTCTTATCATCATTGATTTATATATATAATTAATATCCCTTGCACACCCAAAAACATCAAATATTTTTTTAATCTTTCCCCTCCTTATCCCATAGGATACTCACAAATCGACACGGAGAACTCCGAAATTTGATCTTAAGAGGGGATCAAAATTCGTATTTAGTGAAAAAATTTTAATAACTCGTAATGTGGAGGAAATTTACAAAAATAATCTGAACAAAAGATGTTTACAAGAATACGGAGGCTTGGAAAAAATTTCAAAATTAGGGAACAGGCAACAATCAATTACAAAAGCACTAATTACAAAAGCATCCTATTTTTTTTTTATCTTATTTATATGTTATATTTGTTGATTATATGTTAATCTATATGTTAACTATATGTTATACGTATTATTTATATATTTATTTGTGTTGTTTATATGTTATTTATATGTAGTATATGTTGTAAAACAGCAAAAAAAATTTCACTCTTCCAATCACCAAACCAAACAATATAAATAAGAATCAATCAAAAATTAAACAAATAT
Organism: Garcia nutans; assembly: GCA_947685225.1. Classification (NCBI taxonomy): domain Eukaryota; kingdom Viridiplantae; phylum Streptophyta; class Magnoliopsida; order Malpighiales; family Euphorbiaceae; genus Garcia; species Garcia nutans. The sequence continues at coordinate 38,472,591 of CANTUV010000013.1, forward strand.
AACTCTAATAAAATGGTATAAACACATTCACTAAATACAAAATTTGAAAAAAAATATAAAAAATTATAAAAGAAAATTTTTTATTTTTGAACGTGTGAAATGTGTCGCAGTTAAAAAATAAATTTCTTAATCATCATAGTTGAAGAACAAAACAATTAAAACAAAATATATCAAAACATTTATAAAGACAAAATATGAATATAGCATAGATCTTTCTAATTTGATTTACGTTTGTACTTCTTGTAATGATTACCAAAACTAAAATCAATTTGCTTTGATATTGATAAAACAGAAAAAAACAAATTTAAAACGAAATGCTTTCACTAACCAAAAAATTAAATAACAGCGATTTAAACCTGATAGCGCTGAAACAAGCTTGCAAGGACCGAAAATAGCTGAAGAAGCAGACCAACCTGAGCTTGATGGTGGAGAAAAAAAAGAAAAATGTAAAATAGACGCGAAACAAAGTGAGACAGAGATGAAAAGGCGGTGATGGACACGTTGATATTGAGTATGACGTGGAGGAAGCAGCCATGGAAAAGAAAAAAGGTGTGGAAGAGAAGAGAATTACGTATTTTGAAAAAAAAAAAAAAGGAAAAAAGAAAATGAAAAATAAAAAAGGTTAAAAAAAAATTAGCAGCAATATAATTAAAAGTAAAATAAAAAAAAAATAGCATCCACCGTTGCTTCTGCCCATTACACTTTGTCCACTACAAGATGAAACTTTCACACCAAAAAACCTCGACCATCGCGACAGTACATTTAAATTATTGCTTACAAGTAAAAGTGGTACAGCAGTGATTTCATTGTTTCTCCAAATCAGATTACAAATTCATTAGTAGAGATTTTATTTACTCTCTGGACCATGCATAACTTTTAAGACAACCATCAATACAAAATTTAGCAGGGAAATGACAGACTTGCTGAAAGGCATGATATGCCTTCACACAGCTTTCCATGAAGACAATGGTGGAGTGTCAGCATCCTTGTATGTAAACATGTTGTCCTGATATCTTGCTCCCTTTACAGCATCTGCAGATGCAATGGATTCAAGCTCAGCCATGTCTTCTGGTGTGAGCTTCACAGACAAAGCTCCAACATTCTGGTTGAAATTTTCTATCTTGGTGGTTCCAGGAATGGGACAAACATCATCTCCGTGGTGATGAACCCAGGCCAGTGCTAGCTGTGATGTGGTGCATTGTTTCCTTGTAGCCATTTCAGTAAGCCGCTCAAAAAGTAGTTTGTTATGCGCCAGATTTTCAGGTTGGAGCCTAGGTAAATACTGTGACAATAGAAACAATACTCGTATGGTAAAACAAACTCACAAACAGAAGAGATCATTATGATATAAGTTAATGCAAAGCTCGATTAAGGACTAGAAGATAATTCTGCAATATAAGAATGTTTGCTCCTACATGCAACGCAAATTACATTAACATGGCTTTGCCATAACGCAGCAAAACAGCAGAGGTTGATGCACGTTTTCTAAAATAAGATAGATTCTTCATGAACACGATGATCTGATAGTACAGTCCAGATCAAAATTTTGGCAGTACAGTCAATAACCATTATTCAAAACAAGTTCATCCAAGAAATAAGTGAGCTAATGATAACGTCCTGTGAAAATTAAATTCTGCATTAGTTACCAAGTGCTATAGGCCTCTGATTTATTTTAAAAATAGCATTGCTCAAAAGATTCAAGACAAGCATCATCCAGAATCATTTGTTGTGACAAGGCTTCCTATCGTTTTCTTTACATATATGTAAAACTCAGTCTACTCAAAGAAGGCATTAAAGCACCCACAAAGAAGACTCAAGTTTTCACAACCCCTGAGAAACTGCTGAGAAGAAATTTAACAAACATTTGAGCAGAACATCAGGATAACATTCAAGAGTCTGACAAAAAAAGAAACTTAGATGATAGACGTTGAGTGTTTATGAATTATATTGCCACCAAAGTCTCCCATAAAATTCTAGATTTCTCATAAAAGTTTTAACAATCAAATGGTGGGGAGATATTTATCAAGCATAAGATACAGAAGGGTGAGATAACACAAGTGATAGTCCAGAATGTTGTCATTTCCGATAAGAAGTAGATGGTAGTAGATTTTGACGTCCCTAATGCATGAGTAAAATAGAACTACTTCTACAAAGCATGGTAAGATACAAACTATTTACCAACCTTTCGAAAGTCACCCTCCGCAATGTTTTCAACCAACTTTGGCCCTGACGAGAAGAATCCTCGTCCCAAAGGACTGTATGCAACAATACCAATGCCAAGTTCCCTGAGAACAAATATAAGAACAAGATCAGGATACACTTTTTATTCATTTTGAATTCCACAAACAATTAATTATTCTGATTCATGTTTCACCTGCAAGTAGGAACAATATCTTCCTCCACATCCCTTGACCACAAGGACCACTCCAGTTGTATGGCTGTTATTGGGTGAACAGCATGAGCCCTTCTGATTGTTGAGGCAGAGGCCTCAGATAGACCTATATACTTCATTTTACCCTCTTCAACTAATTTCTTCAGTTCTCCCATCTTGCAAAGACAAAAGGACAAGATGAAATACTTAAGAATGCTCAAAAGCAGGCCCATCTGGTGATGCAATTAAATGCACAAAAAACAATACCATAACAACAACTTTCACATCTACACAGAAAAGAAAATTGAAAAGATTTCACTTCACACAATAGCATAGCAATGGAAAAAATTTGAATGCATACAAATGAAAAAGGCTCGAGTATAAGACCATGGCTTGAGGCATAGTTCTTTTTTTTTTCTTTTTTTTTTTGCTGTGCCATTCATAAGACAGATTTAGATATTTAAAAAATCAGAATATTGTTGTCATCTAAGTCAAGCTAATATCTATATAAATCATATACTCTAAAGGGTTGTTTAGTTCACCTTGGAATTGGAATGGAGTCACAATATCCTTTTCCAAATTATTTTTTTAAATCAATAAAAAGATATTGAAAATTAAATTATAATTAAAAAGGAAAATTCTTAGCTAGTCTTGGTATATACATCAGTATGGCTAAGTTTTCCAATTAAAAAGAGTGCTCTTTTTAGCATGTGAGAGGGAATATATATATATATATATATATATGTGTGTGTGTGTGTGTGTGTGTGTGTGTGTGTGTGTGAAAAAATGGGACCCTATACCAATAAAAGAAATAGAAATTATGCCTAAACCAAAGCATTGACCTGAGATCAGTTAAGTTTTGTTATCATTTTCCACAATATGCGAAGTTAAAGAATGAGATACCCATCAAAATCATCATTTGCAATTATAGTGGGTTTGAGTTTTATTTGTAAAACCAGAAAAAAAATTGCCATTAAATGATCAATAAATTTTCACACTAATTTGCTTAATTGATCAAAATCAAAGGAAATAAATAAAATAAAATAAAAGCAGGGGAAGAGAAGATAAAAGAGGTCAAACCGTAATTTCAATGGGAACGGAGGTATCGATGCGATGTTGATAATAAAGATCAATACAATTAACATCAAGCCGCTTCAAACTAGCTTCACAAGCAGCTCTTACATAGGCTGGATCCCCTCGAATCGATCGGTTTCCGTTATCATAACTGATGCCAAATTTCGTGGCCAATTCCACTTTTTCTCTAATATCTCCTTTCAGAGCCTGATTATTTTCAAATTCAAGAATCAAGAATCATTCATTTTCTTTAATTTTCTTTAAAGAAAAAAGAAGAAGTTAGAAATCAAGAAATCAAACCTTGCCCAGAAGAATTTCGTTGGTGTGAGGTCCATATATATCAGAAGTATCAAGAAAAGTGACGCCTGTGTTAATAGCGTGGTGAATAAGAGTGACCATATCAGATTCCGGCTTCGGAGGGCCGTAGAAGGCGGACATGCCCATGCAACCAAGGCCTTGCGCTGACACCTCCAGCCCTTGTGATCCAAGCTTTATCCTTTTCACTCCCATTTTTGAACTAAAACAGAAACAAAAATATTATATCATACAAAGGAAAGAGAGCTGCAGTTGAAACTTCACTTACTACTCAGTCACTCCTTTGTCCTTCTTATAGGACGAGGACGATGGCCATGTCACAACATTTATTATTTTCATTTGCCAATTGCTGACATAAGTGCTAACTTAATAAATGTCGACAATTACATTGAACCTTTCAATTGCGTAAAGTTAGAGCAAATTTGATAAAGGCATAGCAAATTTAAATATTTGAAATTTTATTAATTTTGATAAAATATAAATTATAAAATTTAAAAATAAAAATTTTATATTTAAATTCATTATGTGTTAGCTTGTTGAAACTAGCTCCTTAAATATTTTTATTTTTTTCACACACCGCACATTACTCTCTACTTTTTTCTAATTTTTTTCAATCTCTCATTTGATCTCTCTCATCACATTACATTGCAAATGAATGGCCTAAGGTCATAGTTATAGTTGAGTTAAAGATATTTAGAGGTTATAAAATTCAACTTACAACCTCCTCAATTAATTCAAATTCAACTTGATAATCTCCTTAACTAATTTAAATTCAACTCGATAACCTTTTTAACTAATTTAAATTTAATTTGATTGAGTTAAGGATAATTCACTATTAAGTGTTCTACAAAACTCTACAGAGAAATCAAGTTTAATTTTCTAACATTCTCCCTTAAACTTGGTTTAACATTCTAAGTATTTTCTTCAACTTAAAAAAAATATTTTAGTTTTAAGTGGCTTTATAAAAATATCTGTAATTTGATTTTTAAATGCATAATACTCGACCATGATCTCTTTATCTTTCACTAAGTCTCGAATGCAGTGATTTTTAATATTGATGTGCTTGCTGCGACCATGAAATACTAGATTTTTTGTTAAGGCGATTGATGATGTATTATCACAATAAATTATTGTTGGACCATCTTGTTGATGTTGTAACTCATTAAGCATCCACCTTAGCCAAACCGCTTGAGTAGCACAACTTGCGGCTGCTATATACTCTGCTGCTGCTGTTGAAAGATCCACTACTTGTTGTTTCTTTGAAGACTAAGAGAATGCACCCGAACCAATATTGAAAACATAATCTGAAGTATTTTTTCTTGCTTTAGTGTTACCTGCCCAATCACTATCTATATATCTAACTAGCTTTATATTATTAGCACTTGAATAGAATACGCTGTAACATCCGTGATTTTGGAGATATAAAATTGTATATACTCAATATATATATCTAGAGTATATATAACATATACATATGGTATATTAATTATATATGTTGGATTAATACATTACATACTTAATATTTAATATACATATAAGGTACATTTGATGTGTATATAAGATACATATTACTTGTGCATATGTATAATATCCCAAATTTTTGAAAAGTTTTAATTTTTAAAAATTTGATAAAATAAATTATAATTTAAATGGATAAATTAAATTAATGGTTTTAAATGAAAAATGAAGGAGTTTTAAATGAAAAAGTGAAACATATATGTGATATATATGTAAAATATATACAACATATAAAAGTCTAACACTTTTTAAAAGAAAGTCAAAGTAAAAGGTATTTTGGTAATTAAATCTTAGAAATTCAAAATTTAAAAAATAATTTAAAAATAAATTATTTTTGAATGGAAGATGAAATTTAGGACTTTTAATTTATTAAATAAATAATTAAATAAATAATTATTAAATTATTTTAATATATATATGATTAAAAAAAAGATGAAAAGGAAAAGAAATATAAAAAAAAAGTCTTCTTCTTCTTCTTCTTCTTCCTTTAGGACGTTTTCCATGGGAGTTTGGAGCATGAATTTGATTCTTCAATACTCCATAAATTGAAGGATTTAACAAGTTTCAAGTGGATTTTTGGTGATTTCATCCAAAACTAGTAAGTTTTTAACTCTTTTCTTTGAATTCCTTGGAAATTTGTATTATGTGAGAATTTGGATTTTCATGTAGTATATTATAGTTATTGTAATTGGTGTGTATGATGCTATTTTGTGTAGTTAACAATTATTCTAAGGTTAGATTGAAGAGATGATGGAGTTTGGTTAAAGATTGGTGAAGAGAGAGAATTTAGGGTTATGAAACATTTGAGTTTTTGAAATCATGATTTTTAATTGTGCAAATTGGTTCCAAATGTGTTGTTTTGATTCATAAACAAGTATTTTAAAGTCAAATATTGGATTTGGTTGGAGCTTGAGAATGGTAGTATTGATTTAGGGTTTTGAAAAAGTGAATTTTCAAAGAATGATTAATTGTTTGATTTTAATGCTTAAATCATGTTATTTAATGATATAAGTGGTAGAAATAAGATTGAAATGATAATTGGATTGAGTTGGAATGGAGATCCTTCAATGGTAAAGGTTATGCTATTTTAGGATTTTGGACATAAGCATGTGGTTAATTAATGTAATTGGTTTAAACATGCTAAAACATGTTTCTAATTATATTAATAAACTTAAAACACTAATTTAAATGGCTTGATATGGTTTTTCAAAGTTAAAGTGAGGTGAAGCTTAATTTTGGGATTTGGTTTAGAGTGATGTTTAATTATGGTTTGATGTTGAGAATAACTTGGAATGTGATATTAAATGATTATGTATGATCACATTTCGTATAGGTATTGAGGGAGGTTGATTTGCTTCATCCAAGTGGTGAAGGGCAAGTTGGAAGGATAGGATTGGAGGTTGTGTTAAGCTTGCTTTGGGTTGCTAGTGGAGGTATGTACAAACTTTGAATATAATGTCTATATTTGCATAATATTTGGACTTAACACATTTTGGTTGAAAAATGTGTTAAGTTACTTGGTTCATTGATTGTGTATGAATAATATGCTATGACATTTGTAATATCATATATGTGTTAAATGCATTGTAAAAAGCCATTGATAATGGCTAATTTGTGTAACATGTGAAATATGCATATTATGTGAAAATACCCAAAGTAATTGGGTAATGTGTTGTGAATGCAAAAATAAGATATGTGTAATAATAAAATGAATTGATATTGATAAAAATGAGAAAAATGAGAAAAGTGAGAAAAATGAGAAAGATGTGAAAAATGAGAAACATGAGAAAAAAATGTGAAAATAAGGCAATATGCCTAGATTGAATATGTAAAAATGAGAAAGGGATTAATAATGAGAAATATGAATAAATTGTGTGCCTAGTATGTTATTCAATTTTCAGAGTTCTGGGTTTGGCGGCATACCTATGATTGCCTACGGGCTACACGCTGGAATGGTGAAAAGACTGGGTCGTAAGCCAGGCCAGCTGATAAATATGATGTTTTTAGGGTGAAAAGACTGGGTCATAAGCCTCAAAAACTGTAGCAATCTAGCCGAGTTGAGGACTAAGATACTGGGGCCTAAGGGTCTAGCCGGGTTGAGGTCCAAGAGACTGGGGCTGTTACATTATCCATGGATATTTTGCCTACGGGGCTAGACACATGGTGTCATTATGGACCAAAGCAGTAACTCTGAAATTTGAATAGCATATTAGATCCTTTTGGGCCCATGCTTGTCTTTGCTTTAATGTGAATTATGAATTGTGATACAATTGAGCAATGTAATGCTATTAGTTGTGATTATGAAATATTTGAAAAATATAAGAAAGTAGAATGATGTGACATCTATATGTATATTGTATTGACATTGCATTGTGTTTTATTGTTATTATCAAAGTTTGTACCACTAGGCTTCAGCTTAGCGCGATTGTTATTCGTCGCCCAGGTGATGGATGATTTGGTAGAGCTGGAGAGTTCTACTAGAACTGGTCGGGTCTAGGTTTGTATTTATTGAGCTTGAAGAGTTATTTTTGGGTACATCAAGATCAGAGCCAGTTGCCAGCATGTAGATATTTGATATTACAATGTATTTTGATATTATATATGTTACGATATATTTTTGGAAGTATATAATGTAAATTGTAAAGAATGTTTTAAATAATTTGTTCAGATGGGATTTTGTATGTGTTGTTAATTTATATATCTATATATAAGTATTTTGAGAAAATATGGAGAAATTGAGAAGTATTGGTAAAATGGTGAATTGATTTTTATTGGGAGTGTTTGCTTTATGCAGGTTGTGTTTTGCTGAATTTTGGGAACGTCCAAATTATAAACAAAACTCTGGTGAATTTTTTCTATAGATTTTCATATAAAATATTTATTTTGGATTCCTATAACAAGTAAAGAATATTTATATATTATTTATTTTATATATATTAGTATTTGAAATCTTAAAATAGAAATGTGAAAATTTTTATTAAACCAGTCTGTGATATTTTTGTACCATATATATGTATTGTACGTATATAGGGTATAAGGGTGTTACATTTATTTTGATATCAGAGCCTAGGTTTGAGGTTCTCAACCTAGGTGGGTTATTTGAGAGAGAAAATTGAAATTAAAAAAAAATAATTTTCAATTGTGATTCATGCATTGGCACTGACAATTTATATGATTCCTGATGTGACAATGTCCATTTGATATAATGGATATGAGTTGAGATGGCGCCTGAGTTGTATAGATCAGAGTGGCGGAGTAGAAGCGTCATTTTAGAGATTATGGATTAAGAATTTTTGAAACTTTTATTTGAAATTTAAAATTCATAGCTGATTCAATTGATAAATAAGTGAAATTAGAAAAAACAATCTAGGAAATGATTTAAGATGTAAAAATAAAAAGTTTGAAAAATGAGCATGATAGTTACATAAAATTTTATAGGTGTATTACAAAGTGATATTGTCTGAATTTTTGGATAAATTTATAAATGTTGGATGAGTTTGAACATTTACTAGAAAGTTTTTCTATATGTTAGAATCTAATGTTTAAAATTTCATAATTTGTAAAGATGAATTACTAATTAAGAAAGGTAGAAGCACATAGATTGTTGGAGGAGTTCCAAAAATTCAGAATTTGTAGAAATTGAGAAAACATAAATTTAGAAACTATGGTAAACCTACCCAGAAAAATCTAAAAATTTACACACAATATCATATGTATTCATATAACATATGGTTAAAATTTCATGAATTTTTATTAAGGTTTGATACCTGAAAAAAATGGACAACCAGGTGCTGCTAGAAAAATTATTAAAGAGACAGATTCTCTAAATTTGAAAGATTTAATTTTTAAATATATTAAATCAGCTTGGAAAAATCTAAAACTTTAAATATAAGTCCATATATGTGTAAAGTGCATATGGATAAAATTTTACAAGCTTTTATAAAGAATTGGTAATGAATATAAAAATTGGAAGTGAGATTGACATGACACTGAGGAAGCCATGCAGTTTTATGTAAGTAAGTAATAAATTAATTTTATGAGACAAATGAATGAAGAAAATTATAAAACTTTATATGCATATGGGTACAAGTATAGAAGGAATATGGAGTTTTTAATAATTTGCAACAAAGAGTTCATAATTAAAATCAAAGAGTGAAATTATATATGATAGCGAATTATTTATTATGGAACAATGATGCATAATTTAGGGTTGAGTGTGTAAAATTAAAGTATCTAAATGGATGATGTTAATTAGTGTAATGAAATAAATTACTGTTGTTTAAATATAAATGTTATGATTTTAAGATTGGAAATGTAACATGGACGAGATTTGGTGAGGTTCATATTGTTGGTTGCAATATATGAAATTTGAATTTTGAAATGGGTTATTTATTGTGAAAGTGATGTGTTTTGATGTTATATTAATATAAAAATAAAGTTTATAAAGTTAGCTCTTGAAAATGAGATTAATAGAATGAAGTTTAAGTAAAGTAGTAAGTTGGAAATTTAGAGTTGTAAGAGAATTTTGATGAAGATTGTTTAGATGTTGATAGTTTAATGTTTAATAAGTATGGGAGTAATTTTGAATGAGTAATATTATTTATGAAAATATCATGTAACGTGTAATATGGTTGATAATATAGTTTGTTATGAAATAAAAGGGAAATGATTAAGTAAGTAAAAATGAGTTACTTTAGGTAATTGCATTGGAAATGATGAAAAGGGATATTATGAAGGATAAATACATAAAAAATGTGAGAGAGATGTTACATTGGAAATGTGACTAAGATTTATGTGAGGTGTTAATATATATATATATATATAATAAGAAACTTATTTAAGAAATGGGCAATTAAATAAGGAATATATTAATTATGTTGCGGTCAGAGTGTATATATATGTTGAATTGATGAATAACCTAAGTAATATCAAAAGAATGAGAAATGATAATGTTCTCTGAAAGGTGATAAATGTTAACTTTGTATAGGTTGTATGTAAAAGAGGAATTGATTATAATTGTATGATTTGTGTGATGAGATTTTTTTTTTCTATATGAACACAAATATGATATGTAAGAAAATGTGAAAAGGAAGTCACATTGTGATTATGACTTACGAAGGTATATGTGGATGATTAAAAAAATTGTTATTGAGTGTTTACTACCTTAAACAAATACGTGTCTGGTGATATTGAGAATGATATTGCATGTATTAATAGACCTAAGAGAAATTAGGTCTTGACCTGCGTAGAGTTAGGTCATGTGATGAATTGAGATTGAGAATGGACCCGAACAGCGCTGACGGTGAAATTGTTATTGTAACAACTGAACTTGATGATTGTATAGCGTTTTGGGCCCAAAGTATATGCGTATATATGAGAGATTGTAAGGAAAAGGAAAGTATAATGAAAAAAAAAGTATGGAAATGGAATATATATATATATATATGAATGAAAATTTTTATAAGAGATAGATTAGAAATGGAGTAATAAATGGAAATTGTGTAAATTAGCATATGAACGAATGTGTATATGTAAGAGATGCTAATGATAATATTGTTGAAACATGAGTTAGGCTAATGATGATCAAGTGAATAAGAGTAAATTGCTTTGAAACAAAGCTGAAACATGTTAACTTTTTGTGTAGCAAAAGATTAGAAAATGAATATGTGATTTTTGCGATACGAACTTAACATTATGATTGAAACTGTTTGAAGAAGAATGATAGAGGAGCAGTATTCATTTTTAAGCCACAAGTGTGACCATTATTATGGCATGACCGTTGGATAGTTTTGGTGAGATTGATAGTTATGCTTCAAGAAACATGGTCAAGACTTATGGTTTGCATAGTTATATCTTATAATTTTATACTAGAAATTTGTTTATAATTATAGAAAGTGTGGGAATAGAAGAGAATTGTGAAAATATGATGAGCTTTAAATGATGTGTAAGAAAAGTGATTTGTGTAAATAAGGTAACTATAAGAAATGTGAGAAAATGGTAAATGAAAGGAATTATGAAATGTGAGTAAGAGTTATAATGAATGTGTTTGAAAGTGGTATAAAATGAATAAGTTGATGAAAATGATGTGTAAAGTAAACGAGACTAGGGGAAGTGAATATTATATGTTATGATGAATTCGAAGAGAATTAAAATTTAAGAATAAATTTGATATAATAGAATTAGGTCATGAATTGAAAACAGATTGATGAATTTAAAATAGACTAAAGGTTAGTCAGAATAGAATAAGGTTGTGATGGTCATATTGTGATAGTTAGATCAATTGATCCGAAATCTAATAAGTTTACAAGTATTTATTGAAATTTAATGTGTGTAGTTGTATTAAGAATATGCAAGCTATATGATAATATACTTAATACAACATTCTGATATGTATATGCATATGAAAGGAGCTAAGTTATATTAGTTTCAAATAATTATAAGAGAAAATGTTAGTTATAGTATAATAGGTATGAATCTTATTAAGGAAATAAGATTTTTCTGTTGTATAATGGTGATGTCAAATTAATATGTGGTAATTGTATAAAGAGTAGGATCAAAGTGAAAATGTATAAAATTATTGTGTTAAGATAAAAGTTATCAAAATTTGAATTTAAGGTGATGAGAGTATATTTTTAAGATAATGAAGTGATCAAATATTTTGAATGCAATAGGTGTGTGGGTATATATATTAAAGAGAAGAACTAAATTTTGTCTAATGACAATTCGATTAAGGATATAATAATTTATTGTGACTGTTTGAGTAAATAGACAGTATAATGATGTGTTAGGGAATGATATAAAGGAAATTAAGAATGAACCTAAGGGGGAGAATATAAATTATGTAATTTGGTAAAATAATAATTTGGATGATTTATTACCATACTAGATAATTTCAAGGACAAAATTATTTAAGGGGGAGAAAATTGTAACATCCGTGATTTTTGAGATATAAAATTGTATATACTCAATATATATATCTAGAATATATATAACATATACATATGGTATATTAATTGTATATGTTGGATTAATACATTACATACTTAATATTTAATATACATATAAGGTATATTTGATGTGTATATAAGATACACATTACTTGTGCATATGTGTAATATCCCAAATTTTTGAAAAGTTTTATTGTTTGAAAATTTGATAAAATAAATTATAATTTAAATGGATAAATTAAATTAATGGTTTTAAATAAAAAATGAAGGATTTTTAAATGAAAAAGTGGAACATATATGTGATATATATGTAAAATATATACAACATACAAAAGTCAACATTTTTTAAAAGAAAGTCAAAGTAAAAGGGTATTTTGGTAATTAAATCTTAGAAATTCAAAATTTATAAAATAATTCAAAAATAAATTATTTTTTGAATGGAAGAGGAAATTTAGGACTTTTAATTTATTAAATAAATAATTAAATAATTAATTATTAAATTATTTTAATATATATATATATATATGGTTAAAAAAAGATGAAAAGGAAAAGAAATATAAAAAAAAAGTCTTCTTCTTCTTCTTCTTCTTCTTCCTTTAGGACGTTTTCCATGGGAGTTTGGAGCATGAATTTGATTCTTCCATACTCCATAAATTGAAGGATTTAACAAGTTTCAAGTGGATTTTTGGTGATTCCATCCAAAACTAGTAAGTTTTCAACTCTTTTCTTTGAATTCCTTGAAATTTGTATTATGTGAGAATTTGAATTTTGATGTAGTATATTATAGTTGTTGTAATTGGTGTGTATGATGCTATTTTGGATAGTTAACAATTATTCTAAGGTTAGATTGAAGAGATGATGGAGTTTGGTTAAAGATTGGTGAAGAGAGAGAATTTAGGGATATGAAACATTTGAGTTTTTGAAATCATAATTTTTAATTGTGCAAATTGATTCCAAATGTGTTGTTTTGATTCATAAACAAGTATTTTAAAGTCAAATATTGGATTTGGTTGTATTTGGTTGGAGCTTGAGAATGGTAGTATTGATTTAGGGTTTTGAAAAAGTGAATTTTCAAAGAATGATTAATTGTTTGATTTTAATGCTTAAATCATGTTATTTAATGATATAAGTGGTAGAAATAAGATTGAAATGATAATTGGATTGAGTTGGAATGGAGATCCTGTAATATCCCAAGATATGCCTTAAAAGTTTTGGAGTTATTGTTGTATTTGGACTTAATGTATATGTATATTTGGGAAATATAACTACAATATAAAAGACATATACATATACATTACATATACATGAGAGAAATTGGGAGTAGGAAAAGTGAGTTATATATATATATAATTAATTAATTGTAATAATGATGATAAGGACAAAAAGGAAAAGAGAAGAAGAAAGTCAAAGGAAATTTATGAGGTGGAGATTATTTGAGAAATTATTATTATTATTATTATTATTGTTATCATTATTATTATTATTATTGTTATTATTATTATTATTATTATTATTATTATTATTATTATATATATGGTGGAGATAAGAACGAAGAAGAGGAAAAAAATTGATTTTCCTTTCTTCTTCTTCGTCTGTTCTTCTTCGTGAGAGAGAGAGAGAGAGATGGAGAGAGAGAGAGAAGCTAGAGAGAGAAAGATGATTTTTGCTCCTAATTACACCAAAGATTAAGGATATCAAGAGATTTGCAAGTGGAGTTTGAAGATTTGGCAAGCTATACATGTAAGTACTCATTCTTTGAATTGAGTTTATTGATTATATATATATGATTTTTTTTATCTTCTTGTCTTGATTTCTTTTAATTGAAGTTAGTTTTGATATGGTTGGTGTGGAAGATGATGATAAGTTGGGGTATTTGTGAGAATGATGATGAATTGTGGAGTTAGAGTTTAGTATAAATAAATTTGGTACTTTGAGTAATTGATTATAGTGATGTATATATATTGGTTATTATGATGATGTAATGAAGTTATATAAATGTTAAAGTGATAGGAAATTGTTAAATATTAACAAAGATGATGATTAAGAAGGTTGTGGTGTGAATTTTAAAGGGTTTGGATGAGTTTTGAAATATTTGGTCTTTAAATCATTGAAGGACACGGCCAAGTTGTGAGAGACACGGCCAAGTTAGGGCAAATTTGGCCGTGTTGGATGATTTTGGAGAGACACGGCCACTGGCTTGGCCGTGTCCCTTGACCGTGTTTGCCACTGCCTGTGTTGTGTTGAGAGACACGGCCGTGTCCCTTGCCCGTGTCTGCTACTGGGTGTTTGTGTTGAGAGACACGGCCACTGGCTTGGCCGTGTCCATTGCCCGTGTTTGCTACTGTCTGCATTGGTGTTGAGAGACACGGCCACAAGCTTGGCCGTGTCCCTTGAGTGTGTTGGCTAATGATATTTATTCTTGATTATTCTTACATGATTGGATCTTCAAAGGTCTTTTGTACCTAAACACACTTAAAACAATAATGATTCAATCAAATGTATATGGAAGATTCTAAATCCATGAATAATGTAAATTGTTATGTGTATATTAATGATGATATAGGAAATGTGGAAGATATAATGATCATTGAAAAAGTATGTGCAATGCCATTGATTATGTATACTTGAATGATGAATTGATCAATATGATTTGATGATGCATATGATACTATATGAGCAATGATATGCCTTATGCATTGTGAATCTTGTGAATTGCAATGATGATATATATATATATTGTGAAGGATATGATGAAGTATTTAATTATGTACAATTGAATAATGAAATATTATAATATGAGTTGAGACATGATATGATATGAAGCCATTGTGATTGGCTATAGTGATTCAAATGAGATGTGAAGCCATTGTTATTGGCTATGATAATTCAATTGAGTATGAAATGAAAATGTTGATTCAATTGTGTTTTGTCTAATATGTTGATTCAATCTTCAGAGTTCTGGATTTGGCGGCATGCCTAGAAAATGTGAAAATGTAACAGTCTTGCCGGGTTGAGGATCTCTTTGAATTGAGATGAATTGAGATCCAAGAGACTGGGTCTGTTACTTGATATAATGTGAAATGTGAATTGTAGTAACAGTCTAGCCGGGTTGAGGATCTCCACGAGTTTAGCCGAGTTGATGATCCAAGAGACTGGGTCTGTTATGCTATCCATGGATAGAGATATGAGATATATTGCCTACGGGCTTGATCATTGTGATTATGGACCAATGCAGTAACTCTGAACTTTGAATAACATATTAGTGTCTTTTGGGCCCGAGTCTGTCTTTGTTGTCAATGTGATATTTGAATGTTGAAATAAATGAGTAATGAGATCTATGGCTGCCTTTATTGGTAGTGTGATTCATGATTGATGAATTGTGAATAAAATGATGTTGTGAAGTATGATTTTGTAATATGCGTATTGATATATTGAGGAGCTTTGTTGAGATATGAGTTTATGAAAATGTTGTATGATGTGTAACATGTATATGAATGTGGAATTTGTGAGGTTTGTTTTCATAAAGGTTTGAATAAGTCATTGAATGATGATTTGTTAAAATGATGTATATGTATATGTATATGAGATAGAAATGGTAAGTATCGTATTATGAATGTTCTATGTAAATATGTATATAATTAATGAGACTAGTGGGGGAACATATGAAGAATGCATTGAGAAAGGAAAACGTGGTAAAAGAACAATAAAACATGATGCTAAAAATATGAGGTATGATTCTTTTGTAAAGTATATTTTAATATTTATTTGTACTACTAAGCTCTTGGGCTTAGCGCGGATTTATTATCGCGCAGGTGGCTATGCGGTTGATCTGGAAGTCCAGCTGTTATGCCACGAGATGGATAAGAGTGTCTCGAGACCAACTAGAAGGTGATGCATACATTTTGTGATTTTAATTATGTTGTATAATTATAAGAATAATGTTTTTCATAAATGTTTCTTTAAATTAATGCAATACTTCTTGAACTCAGATAAAGGTTTTTAAATTGAAACTATAAGTGACATTCTTATACTTTATATACGTATTGTATATATACTAGGTATATGTATAGTACTTATATAGAGTATGGGGGTGTTACAATTATTTTGATATCAGAGCTTAGGTTCGAGATTCTCGGCCTAAGTAGAATTAAAAAGAGAAAGTTTTGAAAAGCTTAAAGAGAAGTAAAAAGAAAAGTTTTGAATTGAAGTTTGTAATACATGCATATGCATTCACATCTAGGTTGGTCTCGAACGTGGCATTATGTGATTTGTGATGTATTTGAATTACACGAGATATATGATAATGTGTAAATGAGGTTTTATATGAAAGCAAATTTTGAAATGCTGATAATTGAGAGATGATTGTGATATAAAGAAATGATATGGAAGGTATAAGTAAAAAGTTTGATTATTGATATATGTTTGACATATAAAGGAATGGCTAGAAGAATAAAGTTGGAAATGAGTTAGAAACAAATTAAGATTAAAGTATGTAATCTTTCCTCTAATATTTGAATCTCTTTCCAATAAACTTTATGTTTGGATTTCTATAAAGAGGAAATATTGTTGGATGGGTAATATAAAAAGATATGTTATTTTAATGAAAAATATAATACGGTGAAATATTGAATGAGTTGATTGGTGCAAGTTGAGTGTGATAATTTAAGGTGTGTATATGTAAAGTTAAGGTTTTGTTTAAAAAAAAGAAAGAAATAATGTTGGTTAAGTACGAAGATATATTGGTGTTGTTTGTATTGTTAAATACAAACATGGTGATTTCAATGTTAGAAATGCGATATGGTTGAATATTGTGAAAGCTCATGTTAATGGTGGTAATATGAGACATTTAGATTTTTGGAATGAGCTTAATAATTGTGAAACGTATATGTTTTGATGTTGCTTTGTGGTATATACATATAAGATGTTTTAAAGTTGATATTAAGAGAATGAGATGAATAAGTTGAAAGTTTATAGTTTTAATGGAATGTGGATAAAGATCATTTAAATATTGATAGTTTAATGTATTTAATATATGAGATATATGAAATATATATTAGTGCACATGAAAGTATTATGAAATGGGGAATGAGACTGATAGTAGGAAAATTTGGTTTGAAATAAAAGAAAAGGAATTGATCAAATGGGAAATGAGTTACTTTAAGTAATTTGATTGGAAAGGATGAAAATGAATATGGAAGATATGTTAAAGGTATTTAAAAGCAAATGTGAGAGAGATATCACATTGGAAATGTGATTAAGTTCTTTGTGAAATAATATTATAAGTAGAGTGTATATATTTATTGAAGTTAATGAATAACTTAAGTTATGTTCAAAGAATGAGAATGATAAGAGTTAAAAGAAAGTGATAAATCTTATATTTGTATAAACTATATGCAAAAGAAAAATTTAATAAATTGCATAATTATGTGTATATGTAAAGAGGATATGTGAAATGAACTTTTCGACATGAATGTAATGGTTATATGTAAGAAAGGTGGGAAGTGAGTCACATTATAAACATGACCTATGAATGTGTATATGATACGTTTATTATATTATACCATTGCATGTTTAATGGTATTAGAAATGAGATTGCATATAGTAGTGGAATTAATAAGGATTAAATCTTAATTTATGCAGAATAGAGTATGTGATGAAATAGAAAATGAGAATGGATTTGGGTAATATTGAATAATGAAATTGTTATTGCAATAACTAAGTGAGGCTATCATAAGATGTCTTGGAACTCAAAGACTTTGTGTGTGGAACTGTTTTATGTATAAGTGTAAAATAAGAAATTGTAAGGAAAGAGTTTTGTATTTGAAAATTTTTTTTAGAGGAGATGGTTTGGAAATGGAGTAATGAATGAAATTTGTGTAAGATTTGTATATGATTGGAAGTTGGGCGTAGAAAATGTTAAAGATAATATTATTGGACATGAGTTAGGTTAATGATAATCAAATAAATAAAAGCAAACTGTTTTGGAGATGGAAATAAAATGTGTTAATTCTTGGTGTAATAAAAGCTTGGAGAATAAATATATAATTTTTGTGATATAATCTAATATTATAATTGTAAAGGTTGGAAATCGAATAATAGAAGAACGAGATTGATTTACAAACCCCAAATGTGATTGTTTATATATCATGGTACTATGATTTGATTAGTGTGATTAGTTGGTTAGTTTATTTATCTTCAGATTTGGAGCTGAGATGATATAACTGTGGTACAGTTTTGGTGAGATTGATAACTATGTTTTTTTTAAAAACCTGGTTAAAAGATATGGTTGAAGCCTGTCTAGATGATATGATTGAATAATGAGATATTCAATATAGTTGATGATATATGAGCATACTATTTTGATGTGATGAAAAACCATAATTGTTGACAATGATGTTAGTAATGAAGTATAATGGAGGTAAAGTACCAAATTGATTATGAGAAATAAATGGTGAAAAGATAAATGAACGGACTTATCTGCCTCCTGCGGAACCATGCGGACCCATTGTGTTGGGCAACCGAACTTGGACTACCGACCTGGTCGGGGAAAAGTTCGTTTATGAAGCCATAGTTGTTGGCTATATGGATAAACTTTGAATAAGTATGAGAGATGATAATATAATTATTGGAGTAATGAAATGTATATTTATAAGCATGATTCTTATTGAATGAATATATGAATATGAAAAGATTAGAATTTGATTATAAGTTTGACCTAATGAAATTAGGTTATATATATATTGTGAAATCCAATGATAAATTTTGATAAGTTAATTGTTGGTTGAAATCTAATAAGGTTGAAATGTTAGTATATTGTGTTAAATAGATCGATTGATCTAGACTTCACTAAAGTTGCAAGTCAATATAGAGATTTAATATGTACAGTTGTACTGGGAGTATAAATTTAAATGGTTATGTGTATGATGTAATATTCTGGCTTACGAATGAATATAAGTAAATTGAATTACATCAATTGTATTTGGAGAGAAAAAGGGAAATGTTGTTGACCTGTGAAGTAAGTTTAAAAGTATGGTATTAATATTTATGTTAAGTGAGCAGCAAGTTAAAGAAAGTAAGGATATTGTTACTAATTGAGGTTTGGTAAATATTTATTTTGAAAGTGATTGTAAGAACAGAATAATCAATGCTAAGATATTAATTAATGACTTTTAAGGTTAAAGTTAAGAGAATATCTGCAAAGAGATAAAGTGATAATCTGACTCTAATACAAAGATAAAATTCATTGGATATGTATAAGTTATCTGAATTGTTTTGTTGAGAAAGTAATAAGATATATATATATACCTATACTATGATGAGTTATGAATTTCAGAGAAGATGATTGTTTCTAAGGGGGAGAGTAGAAGTTATGTGACTTGATAAAATCATAATGTAAGAATACGATGATTTTCATATAATGGTGATTTGTTCTAAATGGATTGTTACTATGTTGGATAATTTCGAGGACGAAATTACTTAAAGGGGGAGAGAATTGTAATATCCCAAGATATGCCTTAAAAGTTTTGGAGTTATTGTTGTATTTGGACTTAATGTATATGTATATTTGGGAAATATAACTACAATATAAAAGACATATACATATACATTACATATACATGAGAGAAATTGGGAGTAGGAAAAGTGAGTTATATATATATAATTAATTAATTGTAATAATGATGATAAGGACAAAAAGGAAAAGAGAAGAAGAAAGTCAAAGGAAATTTATGAGGTGGAGATTATTTGAGAAATTATTATTATTATTATTGTTATCATTATTATTATTATTGTTATCATTATTATTATTATTGTTATTATTATTATTATTATTATTATTATTATTATTATTATTATTATTATTATGGTGGAGATAAGAACGAAGAAGAGGAAAAAAATTGATTTTCCTTTCTTCTTCTTCGTCTGTTCTTCTTCGTGAGAGAGAGAGAGAGAGAGATGGAGAGAGAGAGAGAAGCTAGAGAGAGAAAGATGATTTTTGCTCCTAATTACACCAAAGATTAAGGATATCAAGAGATTTGCAAGTGGAGTTTGAAGATTTGGCAAGCTATACATGTAAGTACTCATTCTTTGAATTGAGTTTATTGATTATATATATATGATTTTTTTTATCTTCTTGTCTTGATTTCTTTTAATTGAAGTTAGTTTTGATATGGTTGGTGTGGAAGATGATGATAAGTTGGGGTATTTGTGAGAATGATGATGAATTGTGGAGTTAGAGTTTAGTATAAATAAATTTGGTATTTTGAGTAATTGATTATAGTGATGTATATATATTGGTTATTATGATGATGTAATGAAGTTATATAAATGTTAAAGTGATAGGAAATTGTTAAATATTAACAAAGATGATGATTAAGAAGGTTGTGGTGTGAATTTTAAAGGGTTTGGATGAGTTTTGAAATATTTGGTCTTTAAATCATTGAAGGACACGGCCAAGTTGTGAGAGACACGGCCAAGTTAGGGCAAATTTGGCCGTGTTGGATGATTTTGGAGAGACACGGCCACTGGCTTGGCCGTGTCCCTTGACCGTGTTTGCCACTGCCTGTGTTGTGTTGAGAGACACGGCCGTGTCCCTTGCCCGTGTCTGCTACTGGGTGTTTGTGTTGAGAGACACGGCCACTGGCTTGGCCGTGTCCATTGCCCGTGTTTGCTACTGTCTGCATTGGTGTTGAGAGACACGGCCACAAGCTTGGCCGTGTCCCTTGAGTGTGTTGGCTAATGATATTTATTCTTGATTATTCTTACATGATTGGATCTTCAAAGGTCTTTTGTACCTAAACACACTTAAAACAATAATGATTCAATCAAATGTATATGGAAGATTCTAAATCCATGAATAATGTAAATTGTTATGTGTATATTAATGATGATATAGGAAATGTGGAAGATATAATGATCATTGAAAAAGTATGTGCAATGCCATTGATTATGTATACTTGAATGATGAATTGATCAATATGATTTGATGATGCATATGATACTATATGAGCAATGATATGCCTTATGCATTGTGAATCTTGTGAATTGCAATGATGATATATATATATATTGTGAAGGATATGATGAAGTATTTAATTATGTACAATTGAATAATGAAATATTATAATATGAGTTGAGACATGATATGATATGAAGCCATTGTGATTGGCTATAGTGATTCAAATGAGATGTGAAGCCATTGTTATTGGCTATGATAATTCAATTGAGTATGAAATGAAAATGTTGATTCAATTGTGTTTTGTCTAATATGTTGATTCAATCTTCAGAGTTCTGGATTTGGCGGCATGCCTAGAAAATGTGAAAATGTAACAGTCTTGCCGGGTTGAGGATCTCTTTGAATTGAGATGAATTGAGATCCAAGAGACTGGGTCTGTTACTTGATATAATGTGAAATGTGAATTGTAGTAACAGTCTAGCCGGGTTGAGGATCTCCACGAGTTTAGCCGAGTTGATGATCCAAGAGACTGGGTCTGTTACGCTATCCATGGATAGAGATATGAGATATATTGCCTACGGGCTTGATCATTGTGATTATGGACCAATGCAGTAACTCTGAACTTTGAATAACATATTAGTGTCTTTTGGGCCCGAGTCTGTCTTTGTTGTCAATGTGATATTTGAATGTTGAAATAAATGAGTAATGAGATCTATGGCTGCCTTTATTGGTAGTGTGATTCATGATTGATGAATTGTGAATAAAATGATGTTGTGAAGTATGATTTTGTAATATGCGTATTGATATATTGAGGAGCTTTGTTGAGATATGAGTTTATGAAAATGTTGTATGATGTGTAACATGTATATGAATGTGGAATTTGTGAGGTTTGTTTTCATAAAGGTTTGAATAAGTCATTGAATGATGATTTGTTAAAATGATGTATATGTATATGTATATGAGATAGAAATGGTAAGTATCGTATTATGAATGTTCTATGTAAATATGTATATAATTAATGAGACTAGTGGGGGAACATATGAAGAATGCATTGAGAAAGGAAAACGTGGTAAAAGAACAATAAAACATGATGCTAAAAATATGAGGTATGATTCTTTTGTAAAGTATATTTTAATATTTATTTGTACTACTAAGCTCTCGGGCTTAGCGCGGATTTATTATCGCGCAGGTGGCTATGCGGTTGATCTGGAAGTCCAGCTGTTATGCCACGAGATGGATAAGAGTGTCTCGAGACCAACTAGAAGGTGATGCATACATTTTGTGATTTTAATTATGTTGTATAATTATAAGAATAATGTTTTTCATAAATGTTTCTTTAAATTAATGCAATACTTCTTGAACTCAGATAAAGGTTTTTAAATTGAAACTATAAGTGACATTCTTATACTTTATATACGTATTGTATATATACTAGGTATATGTATAGTACTTATATAGAGTATGGGGGTGTTACAGATCCTTCAATGGTAAAGGTTATGCCATTTTAGGGTTTTGGACATAAGCATGTGGTTAATTAATGTAATTGGTTTAAACATGCTAAAATATGTTTCTAATTATATTAATAAACTTAAAACACTAATTTACATGGCTTGATATGGTTTTTCAAAGTTAAAGTGAGGTGAAGCTTAATTTTGGGATTTGGTTTAGAGTGATGTTTAATTATGGTTTGATGTTGAGAATACCTTAGAATGTGATATAAAATGATTATGTATTATCACATTTGGTATAGGCATTGAGGGATGTTGATTTGCTTCATCCAAGTGGAGAAGGGCAAGTTGGAAGGATAGGATTGGAGGTTGTGTTAAGCTTGCTTTGAGTTGCTAGTGGAGGTATGTACAAACTTTGAATATTATGTCTATATTTGCATAACATTTGGACTTAACACATTTTGATTGAAAAATGTGTTAAGTTACTTGGTTCATTGATTGTGTATGAATAATATGCTATGACATTTATAATGTCATATATGTGTTAAATGCATTGTGAAAAGCCATTGATAATGGCTAATTTGTTTAACATGTGAAATATGCATATTATGTGAAAATACCCAAAGTAATTGGGTAATGTGTTGTGAATGCAAAAATGAGATATGTGTAATAATGAAATGAATTGATATTGATAAAAATGAGAAAAGTGAGAAAAGTGAGAAAGATGTGAAAAATGAGAAACATGAGAAAAAAAATGTGAAAATAAGGCAATATGCCTAGATTGAATATGTAAAAATGAGAAAGAGATTAATAATGAGAAATATGAATAAATTGTGTGCCTAGTATGGTATTCAATTTTCAGAGTTCTGGGTTTGGCGGCATGCCTATGATTGCCTACGGGCTACATGCTGGAATGGTGAAAAGACTGGGTCGTAAGCCAGGCCAGCTGATAAATATGATATTTTTGGGGTGAAAAGACTGGGTCGTAAGCCTCAAAAACTGTAGCGGTCTAGCCGGGTTGAGGACCAAGATACTAGGGCCTAAGGGTCTAGCCAAGTTGAGGTCCAAGAGACTGGGGCTGTTACATTATCCATGGATATATTGCCTACGGGGCTAGACACATGGTGTCATTATGGACCAAAGCAGTAACTCTGAAATTTGAATAGTATATTAGATCCTTTTGGGCCTATGCTTGTCTTTGCTTTAATGTGAATTATGAATTGTGATACAATTTAGAATTGTAATGCTATGAGTTGTGATTATGAAATATTTAAAAAATATAAGAAAGTAGAATGATGTGACATCTATATGCATTGTGCATTGACATTGCATTGAGTTTTATTGTTATTATCAAAGTTTGTACCACTAGGCTTCGGCTTAGCGCGATTGTTATTCGTCGCGCAGGTGATGGATGTTTTGGTAGAGCTGGAGAGTTCTACTAGACCTGGTCGGATCTAGGTTTGTATTTATTGAGCTTGAAGAGTTATTTTTGGGTACATCAAGATCAGAGCCAGTTGCCAGCATGTAGATATTTGATATTACAATGTATTTTGATATTATATATGTTATGATATGTTTTTGGAAGTATATAATGTAAATTGTAAAGAATGCTTTAAATAACTTGTTCAGATGAGATTTTTTATGTGTTGTTAATTTATATATCTATATATAAGTATTTTGAGAAAATATGGAGAAATTGAGAAGTATTGGTGAAATGGTGAATTAATTTTTATTGGGAGTGTTTGCTTTATGGAGGTTGTGTTTTGCTGAATTTTGGGAACGTCCAAATTACAAACAAAACTCTGGCAAATTTTTACTAGAGATTTTCATATAAAATATTTATTTTGGATTCCTATAACAAGCAAAGAATATTTATATATTGTTTATTTTTATATATATTAGTATTTGAAATCTTAAAATAGAAATGTGAAAATTTTTATTAAACCGGTCTGTGATATTTTTATATCGTATATATGTATTGTATGTATATATGGTATAAGGGTGTTACATACGCCGTCTTTAAGTATACCTTTAATATATCTCAATATTCTCTTTGCCGCTTGCCAATGAGATTGTCAAGGCAAACCCATTAATCCGCTAACAATTTCAACTTTATAAACAATGTCAGGTCTGGTTACTGTTAAGTATCTTAAGCTTCTAGTAAGTCTCCTAAAGTTTGTTGCATTAGCTAAATCACCACTGCCATCTTTCACAAGCTTTAGCCTTTCTTCAACTGGTGTCGACACTGGTTTGCAAGCTTCCATCTTTATTTTCTTTAAAATATCTTATGCATACTTCTTTTGTGAAATGGATATGCCTTCTTTTATTTGCTTTACTTCGATGCCAAGAAAGTAGGACATCAATCCCATATTTGTCATCTCAAAGTGAGCAATCATATCCTCCCTGAATTATGATAAAAGCTTTGGATTATTACTGGTGAAGATCAAATCATCCACATAAAGGGAAATAATGATGATGTCTCCATCCTTATTGGTTTTGATATATAAAGTATGCTCGTAAGGACTCTTGTGGAACCCATGATCAAGAAAGTACGTGTCAATACAAATATACCAAGTCCTTGGTGCTTGTTTAAGCCCATATAGAGCCTTTTTCAATTGATAAACTTTATCTTCTTCACATTTATTCACATAACCGGGTGGTTACTCAATATATACTTCTTCTTCAAGTATACTATTTAAAAATGCTGACTTCACATCCATTTGGTATATTTTCCAATGATTTTGAGCAGCAAGTGAAATAATCATACGTACAATGTCCAATGTAGCAATAGGAGCAAACACTTCAAAGTAATCAATACTTGACTTTTGCTTGTATTCTTTTGCAACCAGCCTTTCTTTAAAATGTTTAACTTCTCCACTAGGCTTGTACTTTGTCTTGTAAATCCATTTGACTCCAATTGGCTTCTTCCCTTTTGGCAAGGTAGTTAACTCCCATTTATTGTTCTTTTCAATGGCATGGATTTCTCCATTCATTGCCTTGATCCATCAATCATAATTAGCTGCGTCTTCAAACATCACTGGATCATAATCTGCAAAGAAAACATAATGAACAATATCTTCATCATCACCAGAATCATCACCAATAAGAAAACATAATGAACAACATTTCATCATCACCAGAATCATCACCAACTTCATAATCTCTTAAATAAGTTAGTGGATGTTGATCATGTTGTGAGCGTCTAAGTATAGGAGGAGATGAAGTTTCAGGTTGATCAATCTGCTACTCTTCAGAAACTGGAGGAGAAGGTTGCTCATCAATGTGATTCCTTCTTTCCATTTCATTGTTAATGAATACTGGTACTGGTAACAATCTCTTTTTTTTTTTCTGACTAATCCCATATTCCATCTTCATCAAAAGTAACATCACGGCTAATGATCACCTTTTGAGTCTTTGGATTGTATAACTTATAACCCATTGTTACTAAGATATAACTAATGAAAATGCATTTTTTTGTCTTGTTATCAAGCTTCTTTCTTAACTCATCTGGTACATGTGAATAAGTGATGCAACCAAACACCCTCATATATCTTAAATTAGGTTTTTTTTTCGCTCCATGCTTCTTACGGAGTTTTATTACGAACACTTTTCAAAGGACATCTATTTAAAATAAAAATTGCACAAGCTATAGATTTAGCCCAAAAGCTTTTAGGACACTTCTTATAATGCAACATACTTCTCACCATATCCATGATAGTTTTGTTTTTCCTTTCTGCTACTCCATTTTGTTGAGGAGTATACCTAGTTGTTACTTGATGCTTAACTCCATGCTTTCATAGGAAATCATCACAAACTATATATTATGTTCCCATGTTTATTCTCAAGATTTTGAGTTGATAACCACTTTGCTTTTCAATATATGCTATAAAATTCTTAAGTACTTCACATGCATCAGACTTTTGCTTTATGAAATATACCCATGCTTTTCTGCTGAAATCATCAATAAAAGTAATGAAGTATTTGTTACCTCCATTAGATGGAACCTTCATATAGCATAGATCTGAATGCACAAGCTCTAGTGGTCTTTTAGATCTCCATGCTTGCTTTATAGGAAATGTATCTTTATGCTTCTTTCCCAAAACACAATGCTAGCAAACTTGGTTAGGAACTTAAATAGTAGGCAAGCCTGAAACTCACTCTTTGTTTGCAAGAAATTTGATGCTTCCAAAATTCAAATGCCCAAGCTGCATATGCCATAGCCAATCATTATCAACAACCATCGAATTACAGTAGGAGACAATACCATAGTTGATGTGCGTTGGAAATAAATGATTGGATGACATCTTCGACTTTAGTATCATTCCTTTCTTTGCATCACTTACAACACACCCATGAGTGTTGAAACACAAATCATATCTTTTTTTGCCAGTTGTCCCACACTTAACAGGTTTTGATAAATAGTAGGATCATAGTAAACTTCAAAAATATTGGAACCTGGTACATGTCACCAAGTTTCACAGAAGAGAGAAAATATTTATCTAACACGGAGAAGACTTCCTTATTTCCACTTAGATGATTGCTTCAACCTAAGTCTAATAACCACTGGCAATTATTACTGCCACTCGTTTCATGAGTAGCAATCAACAAGGTTTCTACATCATTATTCTGAACGACTCCAACATGACTATCTTTGTGGTTTGTTCTTTTCGTACGACATTTTCTACTATAATGGCCATATTTTTTACAATTATGACATTCAATGTATGAGTTGCACTCAGATTGATAGTGAACATTCTTTTTGCATTTATAATGTTAAATATTATATTTACTTTGTTGGGATTCACCTTCTTTTACTCCTTGTATGGAAGTAGTTCTGAAACTTTCGGCTCCTCTACCTCCGAAATTAGATCCCCTTTGATTATACCTCGATCTGGGCATCTTCTCATCATTCTTTAAATTCATTTGAGCTTTTAAAGCTTGTTCCATTATTGCTTGCTGACCTTTGCATACATGTATAATTTCTATTATAGTGCATTTTGAATTTTTACATGTATTGTAAATATTATGGAAAGTTTGTATAAATATGTTTTAAAAGGATATGTAAGTAATAACCATATTTATTAAGTATGTACCTTTATAAATAATGAGTTTTGGGTGAATTGCTTGAGCTAATTGGAGGATTGTTGGTGTTTGGATAAATGTGTATTTTTTATAAGTGTGTTTTATGCAAGTTGTGAATATTTGGTTTTGGGAGACATTGAAATTTTTAAAAAAAAAATGGCAAATTTTTTTCAGAGATTTTCTATTAAAATTTGTATTTTGTCAATTAATTATTTATGCATATATTTATTGACCTATTAAACTTATGTTATAGAGAATAATTTATTGTTATTAAAAATAGAGGGATTTCCTACTATTAAGTGTTGTGACACTATTGTATTCTACACATGTATTATATATATACATGGTGTATATATTATATGTATGTGAGGTATAAAGGTATTACATTTATTTTAGTATCAAAGTCTAGGTTTCAAATTCTTGACCTAAGTAGATTTTGATAGAAAGAAAGGGCAATTTTAAAATGTGACTTGAATTTTAATACATGTATATGCATTGGCACCTAAGTTGTCTCTGATGTGGCAATATATATTTATTGTTGCAGATATAAAATGAGATGGCGTCTGAAGGACGTGGGTTAGAGGACAGCGTAGGAAGTATGGCTCCAAGTGTGGGAAGATTTGGAGGTGTAGTAGATGTTGAAGGGGGGTTTTAAGGTAGTTAAACTTGAGGTGCAGGGTCCTCCAGTGTGCGTTTAGCAGATGGGAGAAGTATTATATCAAGTTCCAGCACCTCAGTAGGGTAAGAGGTATGAGAAGCTCAAGAAGTTTGGTGCTACGAATTTTAAGGGTGCTGTAAATCCAGCTGAGGCAGAGCAGTGGCTGGATAGGGTTGAGGGAGTATTTGTTCAGTTGGAGGCAACTGCAGAAGAAAAATTTGACTATGTTATGTCTCTTCTGCAGGGGGATGCCTATGAATGGTGAAAGACGATTCCACATGGATTACACAGACCACTAATATTAAGATATGAGGATTTTCTGGTGGAGTTTGAGAAGAAGTATACACTTAGGGGTTATAAAAGATTGGAAGAAGAGAGAGTTTCTTGATTTGAAACAGGGGGCGAAGAGTGTAACAAAGTATGAGAAAGAATTTCTGAGGCTAAGTAAGAATGCAGGAGGGATTATGATTGATGAAGTGGATAGATGTAAGAGATTTGAAGAGGGATTGAAGCCATCTATTATGTATCAGATGGCTGCAGTGCAGTATGAGGATTTCTCTGAGCTAGTATCAGCTACTCGAAATGTGGAGAAAGCTCAAGGGATTGCAGTTGTTGTAGCATTAGAAGAGATTAAGGGTAAGAGATCCCAGTTGGAGGTAGAGACATCTTGCTAGAGGGGGCGAGTGCATTTATCGCATGGTGTTAGTGAGAGTCAGGAGTAGTCTAGTGGACTTGCTCATCAGAGGTAGAGGTATCCGATGTCGGTGGCTAATGCTTCCACCCTTACATTTCAAAGACCTGCTCCACCCACATGCACTCAATGTGGTAGAGCACATAGGGCTCTTTGTTGGGGAGTTAATTCCAAAAGTTGTTATAGGTATAAGTCTCGGGACCATTATATTAGGGATTGCCTATAGCCACTAGAGGATAGACAGATGGGAGATTGTTGGATTTAGGTCTCGTGCTAGAGGGGGCATGAGTAGCAAAGGTGATAGGGGCGGTAGGACAAAATACATACAAGGAGCAGAGTCTATGACTATAGATAGACCAAAAGGAGCTGGAACATTACAGAGAGTTTATGGGATACAACAAAGACAGAGGGACTTGGATTTTGATGAAGGTAAAATCTTTATTGTTGGATATCATTCTTTATGCCTTGATTGATTATGTGTTCTTTATGGATATTATAAGTTGAGGATATTCATAAGGGGGAGAGCCGACACTGTTGGGTTAAAAATGGTAGTTGGAATTTATTTGTTTTGGGATGGTTTAAGTTATTAGGGTAGATAATTTTGACAACGAAATTATTTAAGGTGAAGAAAATTATAATATCAGTGGTTTTGGATAAATTAAATAAGAATTTAGAGATTAATTAAAGTACTGGGAGAGGTATATATATAGTATATACCTAACATATACTTATTATAAATGTTGGATAATTGTTATATACATAATATATATAAGACATACACATGTTACATACATAATGTACCCATAAAATATACATTAGCTATATAACATATACATAAAATATAAATGACATATATATATACATGAAATATAATTAATATATAAGATATAAATATGGTATTAGGAAGATAATAATTAAAATAAAAAAGAAGAAGAAGAAGAGAAAGTCAAAAGATGAAAGGATTGTGTGGTTGTTATTAAAAGTAAATTAATTGATTAATATATACATATTTATGAATGGTAAGAAGCTAGAAAATAAGAAAAAGGTCTTCATCTTCTTTTTTGTCCTTCCATGGCCGACTTTAATGTCTAGAGAGAGAGAGGGAGAGAGAATTCCTCTTAAACACATCAAATTTCACTAAAAACTCTAAAGAATCAAGTTGGTTTTGAAGAGAAAACAAGAATTCAAGTAAGTCCTCTTTCTTTAAAGCTTTATTTCCTTGGTTTTATGATTATGTTGGTAATAGTTAGAGAAAGAAAGTTATATTTAATTGTTAAAATTGATATAAATGAAGTTAAAGTGATGAATAAATGATAATTTATTAGTTGATTAGTTAAGATAGATGTAAATGATGGAATTAGGGTTTTGTAGTGATTATGTATAATTATGATTTTTAGTATGGGTGGCTATAATTATGATAATGGATTCATTTAATGTTGTTTATATATATATGATGATTTTATGGTTATAAATTGATTATGGGTCAGTTTGGATGAAGTTGGGGTTTGTGGGTGTGTTATGTGAAATTAGAGTTTTTGAAAGAAGTTTTGATAATTATGGAAATGGGTTGTTTTATTGTTATTTTGGTATGTAAGTAATGATTTTATGGTTAAATGTGAGAAATGAGTTGAGTTGGTTAAAGTTTGGATGAAATAGTAACTTGTGAATTTAGAGTTTTAATGAGATTTTGATGAGAATTATATAAATAATGGTAGTTTGACAATCATTGGGCATGGAAGTGATTTTAAATGAATAATATTGATTATTGTTGGATTTATGTGCGTGTAGATCAAAATGGTGGAGTTTAGGATTTTGACTTTTAAAGAATTTAGAGGGAATTTGAGAAGCAAATAAATGTAACACCCTTACACCTTATATACGTATAATACACACATATTCAGTATATGTAAAATATGCGTATACGGTATAAGAATATCACAATCCGATTTAACAAAAATTTTCATATCTGCTCAATCCTCAAAATATTTATACAAATATATATATGTCAAAATATATAAAACCTCATCTTACTTAACTATACAAAATATTCTTTAAAATTTACAATATATATATTTATACTCCAAAAACATAATATAATATACATAATATTAAAATGTACAACAATATAACATTTATACATGCTGGTAATATGACTCTGATTTTGATGTAGCGACACACTTCAAACTCAACCAAAGCAAGCCTAGACCCGACCTGGTCTAGTAGAACTCTCTGGCTCTATCGGATCACCCTGTCACCTGCGCGATGAGTTACAATTACGCTAAGCTAAAAATCTAGTAGTATAAACTTTGATAATAATAAAATATTAAAAATAATGCCAATGTAAAATAATTAATGCTATGTCACAATGTGACATCCAAGCTCACTTTTAGATATATACTTTCATCACTTAATAATTCACACAACACATACATAAGCACGGGCCCAAACAAACTGATACATTATTCAAATCCCAGAGTTACTGTTTTGGTCCATAATGACACCATATATCTAGCCCCAAAGGAAAATCAAGTAATGCTCAAATATTGAGGATAACCTCATAGGCATGCCAATTTAAATTATATCACAGTGACACTAAATGTCTAGACCCAGCGGCAAATATTGAGGATAACCTCATAGGCATGCCGCCAAATATAGAACTTTAAAAATTAAATAACATACTAGGAACACAATTAATTCACATTTTTCATCATCAATTCCTTTCTCATTTTTCCATTTTTTTTCATATCAATGTTATTTCATTTTAACATTTCATCACAACATAGAATATTTTATAACGAAACCACATTACCCAAACACTTTGGGTCGTTTTCACATTTTGTACATAATTCACATTTTAATCAATCTAGCCTTTAATAATGGCATCTCATAATCCATAATAATGCATACATAACAATTTACGTGTCATGGCACAATGTTCATGTATCAAGTAGCTTAACACATTTTCCATCTAAAATGTGTTAGGCTAAATGTAATGCAGTCATATTCCATTTATCAAAAGTTTATACATATCTTAGAAAGCACTCAAAAATAAGCTTCAAAACTCCCTCCAACCTTCTATTCCAAGTTGCCCTTCAACACCAGGGTTGAAAAAACAACCACCTTTTAATGCTTATACCAAATGTGATCATAAACAATCATTTAATATCACATTCTAAGGCATTCTCAATATCAAACCATTTAAATAGGAATTACAAATAAAAGACAAGGATAAGAGTTATTTTGGATAATTTCTTCAAGTAACACGCTCAACAATATGGGTGTGTTAATGATTGTGTCATTAATCTATTGTTATAGAAGCTTTGACACGTCTAATGACATGGGCGTGTCACTGCCTGTGTCATTCATTCTGCCTCATAGAAACTTTGACACGCCCAATAATAAGGGCATGTTAATGGCTATGTCAATTATTTTGCCTTACAGTAGCTATGACATACTCAGAGACATAGTCGTGTTACTAGTCGGTCATCAATGTTGAAACTCAGTACCGTTGACACGCCCAACGACATGGTCGTGTCAGGCAAAATTTCTGCATTTCGTGCACTCTACCATTTCAACACAACCACTTCAAGATTCAACTTAAATTAAACCATTTCTTCAATCCAACCTTAAAATCATTATTAACTACTCAAAACCAACTTCATAACTTACAAAATTAATAAAGAAACTTACCAATTGATGAAGAATCCTCAAAAACTCTACTTGAATCGTTGAAATTCCTTCAACCCTTGGAGTAAATAAGAAGAACTCACTCTCTTCTCACCTCTCTCTCTATCTCACGACAAATGAACAAGAAGAAGGAAAAAGAAAACATTTTTTCCTTTTTAATCCATCCATCCTTATATATATATATATTAATCACTATACACTTAATTATATAATATATATATGTGATGCATATCTTAGGTATATATATATTTCTTGTATATGTCATATTTACTTCAATTATATTTTAAATATATATTCTATTTTATCACTTAAAATCCTTTTATTTTCCATTTAAATTATTTATTTAATTTATCCAATTTAAATTTAAATTTAATTTTATTTAATTTTTCAAAAATTAGGGGTGTTACAATTCTCTCCCCTTTAAAAAAATTTCGTTTGAGAAATTACCTACTATCAACTGTGGAACAACTGAGGATACTGACTCCGCATCAATTGCTCACTCTCCCATGTCACCTTCTCAGAGAAATGATTCCTCCAAAGAACTTTCATAAGTGGTACTTTCTTATTTCTCAATTCTTTCAACTTCTTTGTGTCAAAATCGCTACTGGTTCTTCTTCATAAGTCAGATATGGGCTCACCTCAATGGACTCCACTGACAAAATATGAGATGGGTCTGACCTGTACCTCCAAAGCATAGAGACATGGAAGACATTATATATCCAATCTAATTCAGGCGACAGAGCCAACCTATAAGCTACTAGTCCAACTCTCTCTAGAATCTCATATGGTCCTATGAAACGAGGACTCAACTTCTCTTTACGATCGAATCTCAAAATCTTCTTCCATGGAGACACTTTCAGAAACACTTTATCTCCCACACTGAACTCTATATCCTTTCTCTTCAAATCTGTATAGGATTTATGTCGATCTGAAACTGCTTTCAGATGACTCCGATTTAATTTTTACTTTCTCTTTTGTTTTCTTAATCAAATCAGGACCAACTAGTTTGCCTTCTCCAACCTCTTACCAACACAAAAGTGTTATGCACCTTTTGCCATACAAGGTCTCATAAGATGCCATCCTAATACTGGAATGATGACTGTTGTTATATGCAATCTCAATCAGTGATAAAAATCTATCCCAGCTCCCTGTGAAATCAATAATATAACTTCTCAACATATCCTCTAGAATGTGTATCACTCTCTCTGATTGCCCATCTGTCTGAGGATGAAAAGCAGTACTAAAATACAATTGAGAACCCAATGCATCCTGTAAACTCCTCCAAAATCTTGATGTAAACTAGGGATCTTAGTCCGATACTAAAGAAACTGGGATTCTATGCAACCTCACTATCTCATTGACATACAACTCAGCCAACCTCTCAAGTGAGTAATCCATCTGAACTGAAAGAAAATGAGTTGTCTTCATCATTCGATCAATAATCACCCAAATTGCATTATGATTCTTCTGGTTCAAAGGCAATCCAGTCACAAAATCCTTGTCACTCACTCCCATTTCCACTATGGTACTGACAATGGCTGAAGCAATCTAGAAGGAACTTGGTGCTCAGCTTTCACTCTCTGGCAAGTGAGACATCTGGACACAAATTTTACTTTATTCCTCTTCATACCTGACCACCAATAATGCTGTTTCAGATCATGATACATCTTAGTACTACCAGGATGCATAGCATAAACTGATTGATGTGCTTCTTCTAATATTATCCTCTTCAATCCTGTATCATCAGGATTGCATAACCTACCTCTGTACCATAGACTGCCATCATCTCTTACATAAAAGTGTTGACTCTCCTCCTTTTGGCAATTTAACACAATCTTCTGGATCTTCTCATCTGCCAACTGGGCTTCCCTAACTTGATCTAATAACACTAGTTTCAATTGCAATTGAGCTATCAATGCACCATCATCACAAGACTCAAATCTGGTATGCAACGCTCTCAACTCAACAAGCAATGAGAGTGAATAAGCAGTCAAACCTACTAAAGACTTTCGACTCAAGGCATCAGCGACAACATTTGTGTTGCTAGGATGATAATCAATTAAATAGTCATAGTCTTTAATCAACTCTAACCATCGTCTCTATTGAAGATTCAACTCTCTCTGAACACCTAAATACTTCAAACTCTTATGGTCAGTATAAATGAAACACTTCTCACCATATAAGTAGTGTCACCAAATCTTCAATGCAAAAACTATGGTTGCTAATTCTAAATCATGAGTCAGGTAATTTAGCTCATGTGACTTCAATTGTCAAGATGCATAAGCAATGACTCTGCCTTCCTACATCAGAGCACAACCTAAACCACTATGTGAAGCATCACTATATATCACATATGGTTTACCTTCCACAGGCAGAGTAAGAATAGGAGCCTGAGTCAACATCTCTCTCAGCTGTTCAAAACTCATCTGACACTGATCTGTCCATACAAATCTAACTCCCTTCTGAAGTAATCTAGTGAGTGGTATAGCTATCATATCACAAACAGACGATAATAGTGTGCCAAACCAAAACAACTTCTAACCTCTATTACATTCTTAGGTGGACTCCAATTCAATATAGCCTCAACTTTACTAGAATCAACTCTAATGCCCTCTATTGATACCACATGACCGAGAAAAGTTACCTGATCGAGCCAGAATTCACACTTAGACAACTTAGCATAAAATAGTTTCTCTCTCAAAGTCTGTAATATAATCCGCAGATGCCTGTCATGATTCTCCTTATTATACGAATATACCCAAAATATCATCAATGAAGACCACCACAAACTGATCTAAGTATGGTCTAAACACCCTATTCATCAAATCCATAAATATTGCTGGTGCATTCGTCAATCCAAAGTGCATCACCAGAAACTCATAATACCCATACCTCGTGCGAAAAGCTGTCTTAAGTACATCTACATCTCTAAATTTCAACTGACTGTATCCTGATCTCAAATCAATCTTAGAGAATACTGCTGCTCCCTTCTCTTTATCAAAGAGATCATCTATCTGAGGTAATGGATACTTATTTTTGATGGTCACCTTATTCAACTATCTATAATCAATACATAATCTCAAAGTGCCATCATTCCTCTTCACAAACAAAACATGGGCTCCCCACGAGACACACTAGGGCAAATAAATCCTTTATCAAGCAACTCTTGTAACTGCACCTTCAACTCCTTCAATTCTGCAGGTGCCATCCGATAAGGGGTAATAAAGACGAAAGTGGTACTAGGCAACAAATCAATACCAAACTCCACCTCTCTATCAGGAGGCACCCCTAACAACTCATCAGGAAAAGTATCGGGAAACTCAGTAACTGTAGGTATACTGTTAAGCTGGGATCCACTATTTTGGTATCTACAACATGAGAAAGATATGCCTCACATCCATTCTGAATCATCCTCCTAGCTGATACAATAGAAATAAACATGGATGAAAGATGTTTCTGCTCACTAGATACTACCATAACTCTACCATCACATGTTCTTAGAGCAACACGTTTCTGCTGATGGTCTACCACAGCTCCATGCCTGAATAAGAAATCCATGCCTAAAATCAAATCATACTCTCTAAAAGACATCTCAATCAGGTAACCGAGAAACTCCTCATCCTGAACAACAACTGCACTATCTCGATGCACCCTGCTAACGACAACACTGTGCCCTAAATGATTTGTAACCAAAACATCAAATCCTAGGGACTCATAATGCAAATCACTCAGAGGCAATATGGATGCACTAATGTATGAATGAGTCGACCTAGGGTCTATCAATGTAAGAACTGAAGTACCAAATAAAATAAAAGTACCAGCTATAACAGTTGAAGCATCTGACTGCCTCTGCATCACATAAACCTGCATCCTCTGGTCTACTCCCTGCTGTAGAACCTCCTCTCTAACCAAACCCTGATCGACTACCTCTACCAAAACCTCTACCACCATGACCCCCTCTGACACTCGGTCTAGAAACTAATATATCTGTCTGTCTATCATTTAATGGCTCTGGACAATCTCTGAGAAAATGGTATAGTGATCCACATATATAACACATTGCTGGTGCACTTATCCTCCAGCAGACACATCCATGTGTTCTACCACAATGAACATAGGTAGGTGGAGTAGGCCTCTGAGTCATTTGGGTCAGAGCACTAGCCATTGAGGCTGCAAATCTCTACCTCTACTACTGTACTGACCTGCCAAGCTGCCCTTGACTCCTACTGAACCTCTGAGGTTATCCCCCTTGGCCTCTCTTCTATGATGGAGACCTTGCCTCTCCTTGGGGTCTCCTAGTTCTGCTCTCCTCTACTCTGGTTACTGCTGCAAGTCCCTGTGCTTTCTCTACACTCCTGGTAGCTACAACCAACTGAGAGAAATCCTGATACTGGGAACCTGCCATTAAACACATGATAGAGGGTCTCAACCCCTCCTCAAACCTCCGACATCTGTCAAACTCATCTAAAATAATTCCTCCAGCATACTGGCTCAGCTGAATGAACTCAATGTCATACTTTGTCACTGTCCTGGTGTCCTGCCTCAAACTCAGGAACTCCATCTTCTTTACATCCTTATACTCCCTCGGAGTATAGTTCTTTTCAAATTCCTACAGAAAATTGTCATAGGTCAAAACTGGTGGATCAACTGTACCATGGGGAACCATCTTCCACCATTCATAGGCATCCCCCTATAGAAGTGATCTAGCATAATCAAACTTCTCCACTGAACTAGCCTGCAGCTAAATAAAAACTCTCTTGACCCTGTCCAGCCACTGCTCTACTACAACAGGGTCTGTAGTGCTAACAAAATCTGTGGCTCTAAATTTCCTCAGCTTATCATACTTCTGCATCGACAACTGCTGTTGTGGATGCGACTGTGGTGGCGGCTGCGGCTACTAAACTGGAGCCTGCCTCAACATCTCCACCATATGCCGTACCTAGCCCTGCGAAATCTCCTCAGCTGCTGGTCCAACAGGCATAGAAGCAGATGCCTCACCAACAGACTCAACACCAGATTTAGCTCTACCCTCATCAGGAGCTACACTCTTTGCACTACCCTCTGCAAACAGATGCGTGCGAGACATCATAATCACCTATTTCTACAAATACAGTAGAAATTGTCACATCAGAAATCATAAAGTGCTAGTGCCAATGCATGTATCACAATTGAAAACCATATTTAAAATTCTCATTTTCTCTCTCTAACAACCCTCCTAGGTCGAGAATCTCAAACCTAGGCTCTGATACCAAAATAAATGTAACACTCTTATACCTTATATATGTATAATACACATACATCCAATATATATATAATACGCATATACGGTATAAGAATGTCACAATCTGATTTAACAAAAATTTTCATATTTCCTCAATCCTCAAAATATTTATACAAATATATATATGTTTAAATATATAAAACCTCATCTTACTCAACTATATAAAACATTCTTTATAATTTACAATATATATATTTATACTCTAAAAACATAATATAATATACATAATATTAAAATGTACAATAATATAAAATTTATATATGCTGGCAAAATGGCTCTGATTTTGATGTAGCGACACACTTTAAACTCAACCAAAGCAAGCCTAGACCTGACCTGGTCTAGTAGAACTCTCCAGCTCTACCGTATCACCCTTGTCACCTGCGCGATAAGTTATAATCGCTCTAAGCTAAAAGCCTAGTGGTACAAACTTTGATAATAATAAAATTTTTAAAACAATGCCAATGCAAAATGATTATATGCTATGTCACAATGTGACATCCAAGCTCACTTTTAGATATATACTTTCATCACTTAATAATTCACACAACACATACACAAGTGTGAGCGGGGATTTTTGCCCCCACTCCCAGTGGAATGGTTCTTGCGACTTCAGCACTGTTTAGGCTCGGGGCCTTAGAGAACACGGACCTAAGTCCGGAGAAAAATGGAGTTGCCACCCGGACGGGCCGGGAAAAAGAAAGGGGTGGATGACTCGATTCCTAAGGAATCCCTAACCCCCTAATGGGTTCGGAAAGTTGGGTACGTGTGGGGAAGGTGAGAAATGGCCCAGCACCCCCACAACGCCCGGTTTATTGGAACCGGCCTCCTTTACATGTCTTAATATTATAAAATTCTTAAGTATAATAACATTATCCATACTACACACAATAATTAAAAGAAAGCATCAATATATTAAAATCAAAGCAATGTCCAAACAATGCAAATAAATGGACATCCATCCAAGGATGGAAACATGTCCTTACATCACATGCCTAAATAGGACACCCACCAAAAGGTAGAAACATGCCATTTACATAGGTTCTAAAATAGAAAAGCAAATTAAATTACATGATGTTTAACTAATGAGGTACCCACCAAGTGGAAACATACCTCTTACAACTTTTGGAAATCTAAATTAATTGATAAAAGTAAATAATCATTTATCATAAATAAATCATTCATCAAAGCTATTAATAAAAAAAGAAAATAAACATCCATCCATGATAAATTAAATAAATCAAGTATTGAAATTAAATAAATTAAAGCATAAGAAATAAATCAAAGCATAATCAAGTATGGAATTGAATAAAGCAAATAAAAGTACAATTATGGCTATTGTGACTTTTTATGGAATTAAACTAAATTAGGGTTTTATGTTTTAAAGGGTTGGTAAGACTCTTTGATTAACAAAATTAAGGTTTGAATGATGATATCATGAAACTAGGGTTTTAAACACTTTAAAATACTTTAATTTGTGATTTTTGGTTATTGGGTTCCTAAGCTACTGTGTAAAATTTAGGTTTTTAGGTTTTTATGTTTTTTAATGTTTTAAAAGGATTAGGGTTCATAAAAA
The DNA here is from genome assembly GCA_947685225.1 of Garcia nutans. NCBI lineage: Eukaryota > Viridiplantae > Streptophyta > Magnoliopsida > Malpighiales > Euphorbiaceae > Garcia > Garcia nutans. Next base: position 38,512,189 of record CANTUV010000013.1, read on the forward strand.
TTAGGGTTTAAGATTTTAAAAGGATTAGGGTTCATTATTTTGGGTTTAAAAGTTGAATTTTGGATTTTAGGATTTAGAAGTAGGGTCACGGGTGGTGAATAATTTTTAGGGTTTTAGAAATCAATTTGATAATTTCATGAAGTTTTATGAATTTAAACAAATAAATTAAAGTTTTTATAAGTAGAAAAGATGTTTTAGAAGACTTTTTGAATGAAATAGAACCTACTTTAAGATTTTAAAAGAAGCAGAATTTACATCTTAGTTTTGTTGAAAAATATGTTCAATTAGAGTTTTAAGGTTTTTAAGAAGAAAAAATAACAATTTTAAGCCTTTTGGAAGATAAACCAATGAAATAAGGTTTTATTTTTTGTTTTAGAAAAACTAAATTAAAGTTCAAAGGTTTTTAATTTTGATTTCATAGATTTGCTACTGTGTAAAAAAAACAATTAAAGAAAATTAATTAACACATACCTTCTTTTGATGATTTCTCCAAAAATAATTCTTCTTGGATGAACTAGCTCCAAAGACAAGCTTTTTTTGCCTTTGAATCCTCTAAATCATGCTAGTGCTGTTCTAGAAAAAAGTTGAATTGAATTTCTTCTTTTCCTTCCTTGATTTGGTTTCAAAATTTTCAAACTCCTCTTGGATTTTTGCCTCCCCTTTTTTAATTGTCTTTGGTCCTTATTTATAGTGGTTTGAGTTTGTTTATTCCTAATTAGTTAAGCTAAGTAATATTAATAAAAAAAAAGAAACCAAAACCTAATTGGATTAGGTTTCGAAAAATTTGCGCTGCCGAAAAAAAACTGCGCTGGCAAAAAAATCTGCTGCAGGCGGAGCGGGCCCGTAAGCTATTTTGCAGGCAGAAAATTTCTGCGTGCGAAATAGCACAGTGATTTCGCCTGCAGGAATTTCCTGCGGGCGAAATGCCCACGGGCCCGTGCCTACGGGCCCGCGCGACGATTTTTTGCTGCCGATTTTTCCGACTCCGATTTTTATTTTTATTTTTATTTGTTTGTTTTTATTTTTTATTAATAAAAATTAGATACTAAAGCAAAAACTATTTAATTAAAATTATTTTGGACCAATTAGACAACAAAAATCATTATGGACTAAATAAAACATGTTGGACTGGATTGGATAAAAAATTAAGGGTCTACAACAAGCACGGACCCAAACAAACTAATACATTATTCAAATCCTAGAGTTACTGTTTTGGTCCATAATGACACCATGTGTCTAGCCTCGAAGGCAAATCAAGTATTGCTCAAAAGCTAGCCCCAAAGGCAAATTATATCACAGTGACGCCAAGTGTCTAGCCCCAAAGCAAATATTGAGGATAACCTCATAGGCACACTGCCAAACACAGAACTTTGAAAATTGAATAACATACTAGGCACATAATTAATTCACATTTTCCATCATCAATGCCTTTCTCATTTTCCCATTTTTTTTTCATATAAATGTCATTTCATTTCAACATTTCATAACAACATAGGATATTTCATAATGAAACCACATTACCCAAATACTTTGGGTCATTTTCATATTTTGCACATAATTCACATTTTAATCAATCTTGTAACATCCTCTGACAATTCTCACATAAAATTATCAGAGAGTGTTACTCGATATACTATCAGTACTCTAACCAATTCATTGACAAAGTTTTCTTTCATAATGTTACTAACAAAAATTTTCAAATAATAATACAATTTGTATAATACAACACTTATAAATCCAACATTTAAACCAATCTCCAAGATCTCCAATAATCCAATTACTAATTATAAATCAGATAACCATCATAAGTTTGTCAAATCAAATAAATATATAATACATTGCTTTAATTGATAATCATTCACTAGAATCTCAAACTTCATCCTCTAAATACATATATTCCTTTTATGCTTACAAATTTGTATAATCTCTCAAATAGCCAAACTAAATTGTATATATACATTTCATAAGTTATGAGTACAATATACAAAATATCTCTATATGTACTATAGATAATTTCCTGAGATCCTTAATTCCACTTCTTAACTTGCTCCGATGACCTGATACCTGCATGTCAGAAAACAATTCTAACACGCTAAGCAAAGCTTAGTGGTGATTGTATAAACATGTTTTATCACTTAATATTAAAGAAAAATAATTATGGAAATATATGTTTTATTTCAATATATTAACTATTTTCAATAACAAACCAACATAATATTTTGATTACACAAAATAATAACTTTAACTTTATAAAAGTCATCATGCTATACTATACTTTCGGTATTGCAACTTTTCTCTTTATGAATCATTTTATTTAAGACTTGCTTTCTCATTTGATAACATTGCTCACAATACACTTATTTTTATTTCAGTAAGTCTTACTTTTCAATTTCACATATAGGATAATTTCATTCAATCTATAATTTTCAGCACTTAAATTTAGTACTATACTTTGGAGCACTTTGTATCTTATATCATTATATACACTTTCAATCACTATAACACATAGAAAGTTATTGATCAATTCAATAACTTGAGCATAACATTTGTATTCTGTGCATTAGAACTTTCACTTATAAACATTAATATATACATTGCCAATCACTTTCACATTATAACACGGTAAGTCAATTTTAAATAATTGACTTTATATTATTATTTTGCATTTCTTCCATTATTCATAACATCATATCCACATATATTTTCAATTTAGATAACTTCATTAAATATGTCCATACATACTGAACTCAGATCATAGGTTTGGATAACTGGTTAGTGTAACAATTTTAATGCCAAGTCTCAAGAATATATATATAATGACAATTATGCCCATTGTCACTGATGACACAATGTGTCCATTAATGGCACGAGATGCCCACTATCACTATGGCTATCCTTCCTCTAGTTAGCCATTCAATCCAAAGCTAAATCTAAAATCAGTATGATTTGGGCAATTCATTAGTTTTGATTAACACTGAATTGTGTATATCATTTCAATGGTACAATACTTTTATCAACATTTATTATTATATATATTTGTCACATATCCAAAGTTTATCACTCTTTTCCATACTTTAAACACATACACATGAATTCTCAACACAAAAGTAAGAAACATAAACATATTAGCCTCATACTAGGCCCGTATATCACAAAATATAAGCCAAAAACATCATCCAGGTACCCCACGGCCGTGGAATCCCAACCCCACTCCCGTAGGATACAAAATGAAGCTGTCACATGCCTTTGTAGATTCGCCACAGTCGTGTCATTCAAGGGCCGCGGCCGTGGCATTCAGAACGGCTCTGTTTTATCAAAATTTTTAAAGAAACAACATCACTCTCAACCCTACGGTCATGGCACTCAATTGCCACGCCCATGGCATTGGTTTTGGGTCTATTTTCAGAGTAATTCTTCCTCCAATAGATTCAACTTTGATACCACGCCCATGGCACCTTTAAGCCATGCCCGTGGCATCCCAAAATAATGTATTTTTCACTTTTAACTTCATTAAACACAAATTTATAGAAGATCTAAGTTAAAAATGTATCAAAACAAAATTTTTGACATAAAAAGAGTTCATATCAAATAATTTACTAAAACTTCACTTAATCAAACTTTCAACCATCTCATATGGATAAAAACAACATCAAACCACCCAATTCTCATAAGGGTTGAATTAAGAATCAAACTCATCACATAAAAGTTATTTTTCACTCATCAATCTATTTAATCAACACTTTCAAGAAATATTTCATTATAAATAACTCAATCAATCAATTCATATATTAAAACTCATAAAAATTCTTATATTTGCAAATTATAATATAAAAGCACATACCTCTTTAAAATTCCTCTTTCTCTTTCTTTTTCTCTCTTTCCCTTTGATTACTTATTGATAATCTTGCCTTTTCTAGCTTATTCTTCTAAAAATCTATACCTATATGTGATTTTCTCTTAATCCTTGATTAACTTGATAAAAGGAAGAAGAAAATAGAGAAGATGGTGATGGTGGAGGAAGATGGCATGGGAGATGGAAGAAGAAATGAGAAATTTCCACACATACACACATGTACACATATATATATATATATAGTTTAATCAAGTGAGGGAATGCTCATAATAACTATGGTGCACCCTCATTCTTAACCGTTGATTTTAAATCGAGTTTTAGTCCTATAAAATCTTAAAAATAATTTCTTCAATAAAATTTGAGATATACTATTCACTATTCTCTGCTTATAGCATTTATCCACATTACTTTTATCACTATACATTATCAATTATTAATATTAGTTAAAAAGTTTCATGTTTAAAATCTTGACCATTACAAATCTAGTCATTAACAATGACTTTTCATAATGTATAATAATGCATACATAACAATTTACTTGTCATGGCACAATGTTCATGTATCAAGTAGCTTAACACATTTTTCATCCAAAATGTGTTAGGCTAAATGTAATGCAATCATATTTTATTTATCAAAAGTTTGTACATACCTTAGAAAGCACTCCAAAATAAGCTTCAAAACTCCCTCCAAACCTTCTCTTCCAAGTTGCCTTTCAACACTAGAGTTGGGCAAACTATCACCTCTTAATGCCTATACCAAATGTGATCATAAACAATAATTTAATATCACATTCTAAGGCATTCTCAACATCAAACCATTTAAATAGGAATTACAAATGAAAGACAAGGATAAGAGTTATTTTGGATAATTTCCTCAAGTAACACACTCAACAATAAAGGTGTGTTAATGACCTTGTCATTAACCCACTCTTACAGAAGCTTTGACATATTCAATGACATGGGCATGTCACTGCCCGTGTCATTCATTCTGCCTCATAAAAACTTGGACACGCCTAATAATACGGGCATGTTAATGGACGTATCAATTATTTTAACTTACAGTAGCTACGACATACTCAGAGACATGGTCGTGTTACTGGTCGTGTCATCAACGTTGAAACTCAGCACCATTGACACACCCAACGATATGGCAATGCCACTGGTCGTGTCAGGCAAAATTTCTGCATTTCATGTACTCTACCATTTCAACACAACCACTTCAAGATTCAACTTAAATTCAACCATTTCTTCAATCCAACCTTAAAATCATTATTAACTACTTAAAACCAACTTCATACATACCCAAATAAGCTATTAAAACATGCTAATACATAATCTCAAAATCCACATATCATGTTCTTCCATAGAATTCCAAAGAACATACGAAATTGATAAAGAAACTTACCAATTGATGAAGAATCCTCAAAAACTCCACTTGAATCCTTGAAATTCCTTCAATCCTTAGAGTAAATAAGAAGAACTCACTCTCTTCTCACCTCTCTCTCTATCTCACAACAAATGAGCAAGAAGGAAAAAGAAAATATCTTTTCCTTTTTAATCCATCCATCCTTATCTATATATATAAATATATTAATCACTATACACTTAAGTATACAATACATATGTGATGTATATCTTAGGTATATGTATATGTCTTATATATGTCATATTTACTTCAAATATATTTTGAATATACATTCTACTTTATCACTTAAAATCCTTTCATTTTTCATTTAAATTATTTATTTAATTTAATCCAATTTAAATTTGTTTAATTTTCCAAAATTAGGGGTGTTACAAATAAGGTTAGTACATATTTAATAACTTATATTTTCGTTAAATGTGTCTTGACATAATGTATAAATTTACTTTGAATTGTGGATATTCACATAACTTATGTAGGTAGCATAGTTATGTGATAAGTTTCACATTGGTTATTTGTTATGTTGAGATTGTATACAATCAAGATCTATTTTGATCATTGACAATCAAATTGATAAAGAACTAATGATTTCAATTAAGTCTGTTTTGCAGAGTTAGAAACTAAGCGTCTCTGTGTGACCATCCAAATGAACGACCAAGCGATCGCTCAAATACAGCACAAGCACAGAACCAAACTGACTTACAGATTTGCCGAGCAGAGAACCGAACTAACATATAGAGTGCTGAGTTGGATATAGAACTGTCGAGCTAAGAGAACTGAGCTGTCGAGATAAAAGCAGCCCATTAGAATAACTGAGCTAAATAAGCAGTACAACTCTATACCGAGCTAGACAAACTAACTACGGGTAACTAAGCTATGCCCATAATTTCCAAAAAAGAGTTCGTATTGTCAGTGAGCGGTGAAGTGAGGCTACCCGGTATGCGTGCAACCATAGGCAAGAACAGAGTGACCACACAAAACCAAGGTAAAAATTCATAAACTCATAGAAATGATAGTGGTGTAAGTGAGTAGTGAAGTCAAGATGCCAGAACTTCGTGCGACCGCCCAAGAGATAGCGGTCAGGTCTCGTGGTGCTTCCTCGATGCTTAAAAACTTGTGCTTCCACCTAGAAGAATAGAGCAACCACACCAATCTGACAGATTTGAATCTTAGCACCAAATACCTCAGACTAATGATAACTGAACATGTGGAAGAAGAAATTTGAATTCAATGGCAACTTTGTACCGAGCGACCACACACCGAGCTGGATGACTGCACGATATGAAAGTATGGGCAAGTTGGATTCTATCATATAACAAGATCTGACCATTGGAACTAGCTATTACACAAAACTTTCAAACCATGGGACTGCCCACAGAGCTGAGCGATTACACACCAAGCTCCGACCATAGAATTAGTGGAAGACAAGCACTAAGCATGTGGGAACCACTTCAAACGGCTAGTTTAAGCCAAATAACTATAAATACCACATTAAACTTCATTTTGTGGTTAGAGAATACTTTGATTGTTATTATAATTTCATTGAACAACATCTTTCATTATCTTGTCTAAAGATAAATATCTAAAATCTTGGAGTATTGGGTATGAGCATTAAACACTATCAAAAGTTTGAGTATGAGCTTAGAAACACTTAAGTTATGAGAGGGAGTCTAGAAAAACTCTTGTAAGGGTTATGAGAATTGATCTCAAACCATTATAATAGTTTGGTGTGAGCTAGTGAAAACACCATGTTAGAGTTTAGCTTGTAAAAACTTAAGACTGGTAGAACCTTAACAAGTTATTAAGGAAGTGGATGTAGGATTGAGGTAAATCTGAACCACTCTAACTCTTTATGTTCTTTCTTCTTTACTCTACTCAATTTGCATCTACATCTTCTTCATCTCTTTCTTTTAAATTTTAAAAAATTTACCATCACTCTTTATATCAACCAATTCACCCCCTTCTTGGTTGCTAGTTTGGGACAATGATTGGTATTAGAGCTAGTAAATTTCTTCAAACTTAATTATGAAATTTGATCTAAAATGGCAACTATTCCACCAAAAAACAACTCTATACATGGAAATCTAAATTCATTCCTTAGATCCTATTTTGATGGAACATATTATTCTTATTAAAAACACAAGATGTTTTTGCTCCTAGATAGTGAAGGAATTGAGCTTTGGGATTTTGTTGAAAATGAGTGAAAACCTCATACTCATGAAGTTGATGGTGTCCAAGTCCCTCTTCCTAAATCACAATGGTCAAATGCCAATGTGAGAGATCGGTTCAAGAATAATAGGGCTTCCTCCATCTAGATGAATTCAATATCAAGAGAAGAAGGTGAGAGAATCCAACATCTCACTCGTGCACATTACATTTGGAAAACTCTTGAGAACTATCATGAGGGTACTGCCCTAGTGAGGCTCACCAAGAAGCAAATGTATTTACATGAGTATGAGCTATTCAAGATGAAGCCCAACGAAAATGTCACTGACATGACAAACTACTTGCTTGCCATTGTCAATGAATTAAAGAAATATGGAAAGATATACGAGTAAAATGATGTCAATAGTAAATCTTGAGAGCACTTAAAGCAAAGAAGAACTTTGAGTCTAAAGTTTCTTCAATTGAAGAAGCTCATGACCTTAGCTCCTTGAGAACTGATGAACTAGTCAAAAAACTACTCACCTTCGAATTGCACACCGAAAGGGAAGAAGAACAAGGTGAAAAGGATAAGAGGAAAACAATAGCTCTCAAAGCCATCAAAGAAGTTGAGAGCTCAAGTGATGAAGATAGTGACAATGAAGAAGAATTAGCTATGCTATCCAAAAGGATAAGTGATTGGAAGAGAAAGAGAAGACTACAAGCTAACAAAGGTACATTTCCTAAATCCTTCTTCAAAGATAAAGATAAAAAGAATGAAGTGAAATGTTATGAATGTGGCAAATCTGGTCACATCAAGTCAGATTACTTTAAATTGAAAAACAAAAGGATGTGGGATAAGGAAAAGAAGAGATCACTCAAAGCCATATAGGATGATGATTCCTCAAGTGAAGAAAAAGAGTAAGAAGAGGTAGAAATTGCAAATCTATGTCTCATGGCTATTGAAGATAATAAAAACTCCATTTAGGTAAGTATCCCATCCTTAAACTTGATTGCATATGATGATGATGTTGATGACGCTTTAGATGAAAATGTTTTAATTGAACATATGAAACATAGAGTAGAAAAGTATTTCTCTAAGATGAAACTTTATAAAGATAAATGTTCCAAGTTAGAAAATGATTTTGTGTCTTTGAAAACTCTACATAAGAATTGAAGACCTCAAATGAAAACTTGTTGAAATCAATTGATGAAATGACTAAAAATTCACAGAGCTTAGAAAATGTGATCAAAGAAAAAAAATATTAAAGGATTAAATAAATAAGTTGAAAGAGTCAATTTCAAAATTTCACAAGGGAAAAGAGGCCTTGGATACATAGATAAATAATTGAAGACCTCCCTCCTTGAAATATGGTTTAGGGTTCATTGGCTCATCTAACACTTCATCTAATGCACCAACATTTGTAAAAGCATCTACAGCTCAAACCTCTAGTGTTGAAGTCGTAAAGAACACTAATGCACATACCAAACCTAAAGATCCTAAAAGGATTACATTGGGTTCATATGGCTCTAGAACTAAAGTTTCAAGAGAAAATCATGCATTCATAAATACAAGGCATGTACATAAACACAAAAATGCACAAACACAATCTCATTTAACACATACTTGCAGTTATGTACATGGTTCATTGAATTTCAATAGGAAAGTGCATAAGTATAGAACCTTATTTCAATGCACTTATTGTATGGAATTTGGACACAAGAGCATATTTTGCTATATTAGGAAAGCTGATCTCAAGTTAGAGGATCCCTCTATTACTAACCCCAAGGACCCAACTTCATTTGGGTACCTAAAAGAAGATGAATATTGTTATTTTATAGGTATGCCTAAAATCCACTATCAATGAAAATGATTTGCTTATGGATAGTGGATGCTTAAGGCATATGACTAGTAATGCAAAGCTTTTTACAACACTCACTTACAAGCATGGAGGTAATGTTACTTTTGGAAATAATGCCAAAGGTAAAACTATTGACATTGGTTCCATTGGCATGCTTGGTAGGAATATGATTGAAAATGTATGGCTTGTTGATGGATTGAAACATAATTTGCTATGTGTGAGTCAATTGTGTGGTAAAGGGTATGATGTAAGTTTTTGTAATATCCTCATATATAGTCTAGAAGTTTTGATTATGTTGTTGATGTTGTTGTTATTGTTGTTGTAGTGACATATTGGATTGAATATATGTGTTAAATTGCAAGAGAAAAGATTTTGGAAAGTGAATGCTTGTGTATATGTGTTTTAGGGAAAAGAATTAGGGTTTAGAGAGAATGGTATATGTTGTGTATATGATGATATATATAACATATAAATTGGTCAAATGAAGAGTCAATGGAAGAGATATTTATTTGTGTTGAGTGTGTAATTACATATAAGGGCTTATATGAGACAAAGTTAGTTATATGATAAAAGGGTGATTTGGTAATTGTTTGAATTGGAACACTTGGTGGAGATTAAAAGAAGAGTTGACTTTATTTTTGTGGTTCATTTCTTCTTTCTTCTTTGTGTGGCCGGCTCCTCCTTAGACAAAGGAAGCAAGAGGCAAAGAGAAGATCTTGTTGAGTGAAGCTCAAATTGAAGAAAGATTAAGTGATCAAGTTGGTGATTCAAGAAGTTTTGTAACTTTGGTAAGTTCTCTTGTGATCTTTGTGTTTATTTGAAATGATATTTGAGTTTGATAGATTTTTAAGAGTGTGTTGGTTGATTTTGAGATGTGAGAAGTGTTTGAGTGATTGGATGATGGATGTTGAGTATGGATTGAAGAAAAGAGTAAGTGGTTGGAAGAGATGATGTTGTATATGTGGTAAGGGTTTTGAGATGATTTTGTGTTTGGTGTTTGATGTGTGTTTTGGTTTGTTTTGGGTGTGTTGCAAGTTGAGATGAGTTTTGAGTATGTTTTATTAAGATTATTTGAAGAGGATGTTAATGTATAGAAGTGTGTTGTTGAGTGTATGGTTGTTTTTGATTGGAGTCTTGATTTGTGGCCGGACACGCCCATGAGCACGTCCAGGGTTTTTAGGCGTGTCAATTGTGTTGGAGTCAGTAGGTTTGACACGACCAGTAGCACGCCCGTGTTATTGAGCGTGTCATAGCTACTGTAAGATTTGAGAATTTACACGCCCAGGAACACACCCATGTTGTTGAGCGTGTAAATGTTTCTGTGTTGTGGAGTTAGGGCACGGCCATAAACACGCCCGTGTGGGTGAACGTGTCAGGGTTGAGGTTTGCCCTAATTAATTCCTAATTGGATTATTTCTTGTGTATCCCTAAACAAGTATATGCTATTACTTTTGATTTAAGTCTTGAAGATAGTGATTGACCATTGATCTAAGAGGTTAAAGAATTTTGGACAAGGAAATGTTAGGAGTTGTATGAATTGTTAGTAAAATAAGTACAAATCTTGTATTATTGCATTGTTGCATATGATGATAATGGTAATGTATATGATACTATGTGAACAATGTGATATTTCATGTATTGTGACTCATGTGATGAGTAATGTGTTTGGTTATGTTTATATCAATAATGCTATGTGTATAATGTGATGGAATAAAATGCCATTGTGATTGGCTATGGTAACTTATATGTGATATGAGGCCATTGTTATTGGCTATGATGAGAGTTGAGAATGGAAATGATAATTAAATAATAAATGATTTGTGTGGCTAATGTGTTATTCCATTTTCAGAGTTTGTTGTTGGTGGCATGCCTAATAAGTGTAACAATCTCTTGAAGTTAGGTTGGATTGAATCCTTGAAGCCTAATTGAGATGTTACCACCCTTGAAGCTAGGTTGGGTTGGTTCTTGAAGCCAAGTTGGGTTGATGCTTAGCATGCTTTGCTCCCCTTGAAGCTTGGTTGAACCTAATCCTTGAAGCCTAGTTGGGTTTATGATATTGATAAATGTGATGATAAAACCAAAACATTAACTCTGAAAATTGAATGGCATATTAGTGTGTTTTGGGCCCATGCTTGTCTTTGTTTAGTGTTGATTATGAATGATTAAATGAATACTAATGAGGTATATAATAAGATGTTGAAATATGATATGTCTATTTATGTTGAGTTATGAAATGTAAAGGTATGTTGTTAGCTTTGCATATATGATGTTACATGTATAATATGGATTGAGAATTGGCATTGCATTGCATTAAAGCATAACATTAGCATGCATTATCTTACTAAGCCGTTGGCTTAGCGCGATAGTGTTTGATCGCGCAGGTAATAGGGTTGAACCCGAGAGCTCTTCGAGACCGAGTGAGAGTAGACAGTGAAGAGTTGATTTTGGGAACTTAAAGATCATAGGAGACTTGCCAATCATGTATAACTCTTTTATATTTTGTAAAGTAAAGATTTTAATGTACATATGTGTATATTTGTAAATATGAAATTAAATGTTTTCATATATGTAAATATTTGATAAATTCCGCTGCGTAACAACTAAATGTATCTTTATATATATATCTATTTAGTTTTGTATTACAAGTTAATTACTTATCTTTCTATAATGTATACAATTGAAAAATTATGGTATCATTTAAAATGTTTTGAATGTTAAAAAAATCTGTAGCATCTCTATGTTTAGTGCATGTATACTGCATTGTGGTGGTTGTAGTGTGCATGTATTGAATGTAGGGGTGTTACAATTGTTTTGGTATCAGAGCCTAGGTTTGAGATTCTCAACCTAGGTAAAATGTAAGAAAAAGACTATTTTGATTTTAAAAAGTGGTTTTTGAATAACATATATGTTTGGGATTGGCAACCTCTGATCTTTAATAAGAAGTATTCTACTGTGTTTGCAGTGTTAGGTTGTGATGGATTCTCACTCACGCCAGTCAGTTGAGGGTAGTGCTGAGAGTATTGTCCCTGATGATGGAGTTAGGGTTGTTAGTGCTGAGGAGGCACCTGCTTCGGTGTCGGGTAGACCAGTTGGTGAGGAGGTTCCACCAGCTTGGGTTAGGCATGTGGTAGAAGCTTTGAGGCAAGCACCAGTGCAACCAGTGCCACCACCCCCTCAGCCTATGGTACCAGTGAGGCACTATGATAAACTAAGGAAGTATGGAGCCGAAGATTTTGTAGGTACTACTGATCCAGCAGTGGCTGAGCAGTGGTTAGACAAAGTACAGAGGATCTTTGTTCAGTTGCAAGCCACCTTGGAGGAAAAGTTTGATTATGCAAGATCTTTGCTACAGAAGGATGCATATGACTGGTGGAGGACAGTGCCCCATTCTATGGATGATCCACCAACCTTGTCATATGCAGATTTTCTGAGAGAGTTTGAGTTGAAGTATACTCCTAGGGAGTACAAAGACATGAAGAAGATGGAGTTCTTAAGCTTGAAGCAAGATAGCAAGACTGTAACTGAATATGAGGTTGAGTTTATTAGATTGAGCCATTATGCTGGTGGCATTATAGCTGATGAGATAGATAGATGCCAGAGGTTTCAGGAAGGATTGAGACCCTCTCTCATGTGTCATGTGGCTGGTTCTCGATATCATGATTTTTCCCAGCTTGTTGCAGCAGCTAGGAGTGTAGAGCGAGCTCAAGTTATTGCAGCTGCTTCAGAGGAAGAGGTTAGGGTTAGGAGGCCCCAGTTTGAGGCAGGGTCTTCTTCTGTTAAGAGAGGTAAAGGAAGCTTTGTTCCTAGAGTTAGTAGGAGTCAGAGGTCAGCCGGTAGGTCAGTGCAGTTACAGAGGCAGAGATTTAGACCTGCAGCTTCAGTGGCAAGTGCTCCGACCCCTATGATTCAGAAATCCACCTTACCCATCTGTATCCATTGTGGTAGGCCACATGGTGGTCCTTGCTGGAAGACTGGTGTAGCAGGGGTTTGTTTCAGATGTGGATCACCTAATCACTTTGTGAGAGATTGTCCTGAGAGGCAAGAACAGATGTCAGTTGATACTGCAGCTTCTCGATCTAGTGTGAGGGGAGGTCGAGCAGGCAGAGGTAGCAGCAGGGGAGGCAGATCTGGGTTCAGTGCTAGAAGAGGTGCTACATCCAGGGAGAGTAGACCAGAGGAGGTTGGATCTTCCCAGAGGATGTATGTTATGCAGAGGCAGCCAGATGCATCGGCAGTCGTAGCTGGTACTTTTTCTTTATTTGATACTTTAGTACTTGCTTTGATTGATCCGGGTTCCACACATTCTTATATTAGTGCATCTGTTTTGCCTGTATCTGATATGCATGCTGAGTCCCTAGGATTTGATGTGTTGGTGACAAATCCGTTAGGGTATAGTGTGATTGTGAGCAAGGTGCACCGAGATAGTGCAGTGAGGGTGCAAGGTGAGGAGTTTCTTGGAGACTTGATTGAGATGCCATTTAAGGAATATGATGTGATTCTAGGTATGGACTGGTTATCTAGACATGGAGCTGTGGTAGACTGTAAAAGGAAAATTGTTTCTTTGAGAACTGTTGATGATAGAGAGGTGATAGTATCTAATGAGCAGGAACAGCTAGCCTCCTTATTTGTTTCAGCTGTTGCAGCCAGGAGGTTGATTAGAAAGGGGTGTGAAGCTTATCTTGCTCATGTGATAGATACTAGAGTGAAGGGTTCTCCCATTGATAGTATTGCCACAGTTGTAGAGTTCCCAGATGTATTTCCAGAGGAGTTGCCAGGGTTACCTCCTGAGAGAGAGGTGGAGTTCGGTATTGAATTGTTGCCTGGTACTACTCCTATCTCTATTACTCCTTATAGAATGGCACCAGCAGAATTGAGGGAATTGAAAGTGCAATTACAGGAGTTGTTGGATAAAGGTTTTATTCGCCCCAGTGTTTCTCCTTGGGGAGCTCCTGTGCTATTTGTGAAGAAGAAAGATGGTACTATGAGGTTGTGTATCGATTATAGGCAATTGAACAAGGTGACTATTAAAAATAAATATCCTTTGCCTAGAATCGATGATCTCTTTGATCAATTGAAGGGTGCAGTTGTGTTTTCTAAAATTGATTTGAGATCTGGGTACCATCAATTGAGAGTTAAAGCTGAGGATGTTTCTAAGACAGCTTTTCGGACCAGGTATGGGCATTATGAGTTTCTAGTTATGCCTTTTGGTCTAACGAATGCACCTGCAGCTTTTATGGATTTGATGAATAGGGTGTTCAGGCCCTATCTGGATCAGTTTGTAGTGGTCTTCATCGATGACATTCTGGTGTATTCGCAGAATGAAGAGGAACATGACAAGCATCTGCGGATTGTGTTGCAGATTTTGAGAGAGAAGCAGTTGTATGCTAAATTGTCGAAGTGTGAGTTCTGGCTTGATCATGTGACTTTTCTCGGTCATATAGTTTCAGCGGAAGGCATTAGAGTTGATCCGAGCAAAGTTGAAGCTATATTGAATTGGAGTCCACCCAAGTCTGTGACAGAGGTTAGAAGTTTTCTGGGTTTGGCAGGTTATTACCGGCGGTTTGTGAAAGGGTTTTCTTTGATAGCTACTCCACTCACCAGATTGCTTCGTAAGGGAGTGAAATTTATGTGGACGGATCAGTGTCAGGCTAGTTTTGAGCAGTTGAGAGATATGTTGACTCAAGCGCCTGTTCTTACTTTACCTATTGAAGGCAAACCATATGTGATTTTCAGTGATGCTTCACATAGTGGTTTGGGGTGTGTGCTGATGCAGGAAGGTAAAGTTATAGCTTATGCATCTCGACAGTTGAAACCGCATGAGCTTAACTATCCGACCCATGATTTGGAGCTAGCAGCCATTGTGTTTGCATTGAATATTTGGCGACACTATCTGTTTGGGGAGAAATGTTTTATCTACACTGATCACAAAAGTTTGAAATATTTGGGTGTTCAGAAAGAACTTAATCTTCGACAGAGGAGATGGTTGGAATTGATTAAAGACTACGACTGTTTGATTGATTATCATCCAGGTAAAGCAAATGTTATTGCTGATGCCTTGAGTCGGAAGTCTTTAGCTGGTTTAACTGTTTACTTGCTCTCGTTGCTTGTTGAGTTGAGAGCTTTGCATGCCAGTTTTGTAGCTTGTGACGATGGTGCATTGTTGGCACAGTTGCTTTTGAAACCAGTTTTGTTAGATCAGATCAAAGAGGCTCAGTTGACTGATATGAAGATTCAAAAGATTATTTCAGATTGCAAGAATGGGAAGACTAGAGATTTTGTTGTGAAAGGTGATGGGAGTCTCTGGTTTAAGAACCGATTGTGTGTACCCGATGATGCTGATTTGAAAAGAGTCATTTTAGAAGAAGCACATCAGTCAGTGTTTGCTATGCATCCGGGTAATACAAAGATGTATCATGATTTGAGACAGCATTACTGGTGGATAGGTTTGAAGAGAGATATTGCTGAGTTTGTATCGAAATGTCTCACCTGTCAGAAGGTTAAAGCAGAGCATCAAGTTCCAACTGGATTGCTTCAACCATTATCAGTACTAGAATGGAAGTGGGATAGAGTGACGATGGATTTTGTGTCTGGTTTGCCATTGACACAAAAGAAGCATGATGCTATATGGGTGATTGTGGATAGATTGACTAAGACAGCTCATTTCCTTCCGGTTCGGATGGATTACTCTTTGGAGAGATTGGCTGAGCTGTATATCCATGAGATTGTGAAGTTGCATGGTGTTCCAACTTCTTTAGTGTCTGATCGAGATCCCAGGTTTACTTCCAGATTTTGGAAGAGTTTGCATAGTGCTTTGGGTTCTCGATTACACTTCAGTACTGCTTTTTATCCACAGTCGGATGGACAGTCAGAGAGGGTGATACAGATTATTGAGGACATGTTGAGAAGCTGTGTCATCGATTTCTTTGGAAGTTGGGATAGATTTTTACCTCTTGTGGAGTTTGCTTACAACAACAGTCACCAATCCAGCATTGGTATGGCACCGTTTGAAGCATTGTATGGCAGACGGTGTAGGACACCTCTTTGTTGGAATGAGCTTGGAGATAATAAGTTGATTGGTCCTAATTTGATTCAAGAAACTGAAGAAAAAGTAAAGTTGATACGAGGCAGGTTGAAAGCAGCTTCAGACCGACAGAAGTCTTATGCAGATCTGAAAAGGAGAGACATAGAGTTTGATGTTGGAGATAAGGTATTTCTGAAAGTATCTCCTTGGAAGAAGATATTGAGGTTCGGTCGGAAAGGGAAATTGAGTCCTCGTTTCATCGGACCGTATGAAGTGTTGGAAAGAGTTGGGCCAGTTGCGTATCGACTTGCTTTGCCACCTGAGTTGGATCGTATTCATAATGTATTTCATGTTTCTATGTTGAGGAGGTACAGATCGGATCCATCTCATGTGTTGCCAATTGAATCTATCGAAGTGAGTCCAGATTTGACGTTTGAAGAGGAACCAGTTGCTATCTTGGCACGTGAAGTGAAAGAGTTGAGGAACAAGAGTGTGCCATTGGTGAAAGTTCTATGGAAGAATCATGGAAAGGAAGAAGCAACTTGGGAAAGTGAGCAAACAATGCGAGAGCAATATCCTCAGTTGTTTCAGCTTTGATATCAGGTAATTTCGAGGACGAAATTTTCTTTTTAGAGGTGGAGAATTGTAATATCCTCATATATAGTCTAGAAGTTTTGATTATGTTGTTGATGTTGTTGTTATTGTTGTTGTAGTGACATATTGGATTGAATATATGTGTTAAATTGCAAGAGAAAAGATTTTGGAAAGTGAATGCTTGTGTATATGTGTTTTAGGGAAAAGAATTAGGGTTTAGAGAGAATGGTATATGTTGTGTATATGATGATATATATAACATATAAATTGGTCAAATGAAGAGTCAATGGAAGAGATATTTATTTGTGTTGAGTGTGTAATTACATATAAGGGCTTATATGAGACAAAGTTAGTTATATGATAAAAGGGTGATTTGGTAATTGTTTGAATTGGAACACTTGGTGGAGATTAAAAGAAGAGTTGACTTTATTTTTGTGGTTCATTTCTTCTTTCTTCTTTGTGTGGCCGGCTCCTCCTTAGACAAAGGAAGCAAGAGGCAAAGAGAAGATCTTGTTGAGTGAAGCTCAAATTGAAGAAAGATTAAGTGATCAAGTTGGTGATTCAAGAAGTTTTGTAACTTTGGTAAGTTCTCTTGTGATCTTTGTGTTTATTTGAAATGATATTTGAGTTTGATAGATTTTTAAGAGTGTGTTGGTTGATTTTGAGATGTGAGAAGTGTTTGAGTGATTGGATGATGGATGTTGAGTATGGATTGAAGAAAAGAGTAAGTGGTTGGAAGAGATGATGTTGTATATGTGGTAAGGGTTTTGAGATGATTTTGTGTTTGGTGTTTGATGTGTGTTTTGGTTTGTTTTGGGTGTGTTGCAAGTTGAGATGAGTTTTGAGTATGTTTTATTAAGATTATTTGAAGAGGATGTTAATGTATAGAAGTGTGTTGTTGAGTGTATGGTTGTTTTTGATTGGAGTCTTGATTTGTGGCCGGACACGCCCATGAGCACGTCCAGGGTTTTTAGGCGTGTCAATTGTGTTGGAGTCAGTAGGTTTGACACGACCAGTAGCACGCCCGTGTTATTGAGCGTGTCATAGCTACTGTAAGATTTGAGAATTTACACGCCCAGGAACACGCCCATGTTGTTGAGCGTGTAAATGTTTCTGTGTTGTGGAGTTAGGGCACGGCCATAAACACGCCCGTATGGGTGAACGTGTCCGGGTTGAGGTTTGCCCTAATTAATTCCTAATTGGATTATTTCTTGTGTATCCCTAAACAAGTATATGCTATTACTTTTGATTTAAGTCTTGAAGATAGTGATTGACCATTGATCTAAGAGGTTAAAGAATTTTGGACAAGGAAATGTTAGGAGTTGTATGAATTGTTAGTAAAATAAGTACAAATCTTGTATTATTGCATTGTTGCATATGATGATAATGGTAATGTATATGATACTATGTGAACAATGTGATATTTCATGTATTGTGACTCATGTGATGAGTAATGTGTTTGGTTATGTTTATATCAATAATGCTATGTGTATAATGTGATGGAATAAAATGCCATTGTGATTGGCTATGGTAACTTATATGTGATATGAGGCCATTGTTATTGGCTATGATGAGAGTTGAGAATGGAAATGATAATTAAATAATAAATGATTTGTGTGGCTAATGTGTTATTCCATTTTCAGAGTTTGTTGTTGGTGGCATGCCTAATAAGTGTAACAATCTCTTGAAGTTAGGTTGGATTGAATCCTTGAAGCCTAATTGAGATGTTAACACCCTTGAAGCTAGGTTGGGTTGGTTCTTGAAGCCAAGTTGGGTTGATGCTTAGCATGCTTTGCTCCCCTTGAAGCTTGGTTGAACCTAATCCTTGAAGCCTAGTTGGGTTTATGATATTGATAAATGTGATGATAAAACCAAAACATTAACTCTGAAAATTGAATGGCATATTAGTGTGTTTTGGGCCCATGCTTGTCTTTGTTTAGTGTTGATTATGAATGATTAAATGAATACTAATGAGGTATATAATAAGATGTTGAAATATGATATGTCTATTTATGTTGAGTTATGAAATGTAAAGGTATGTTGTTAGCTTTGCATATATGATGTTACATGTATAATATGGATTGAGAATTGGCATTGCATTGCATTAAAGCATAACATTAGCATGCATTATCTTACTAAGCCGTTGGCTTAGCGCGATAGTGTTTGATCGCGCAGGTAATAGGGTTGAACCCGAGAGCTCTTCGAGACCGAGTGAGAGTAGACAGTGAAGAGTTGATTTTGGGAACTTAAAGATCAGAGGAGACTTGCCAATCATGTATAACTCTTTTATATTTTGTAAAGTAAAGATTTTAATGTACATATGTGTATATTTGTAAATATGAAATTAAATGTTTTCATATATGTAAATATTTGATAAATTCCGCTGCGTAACAACTAAATGTATCTTTATATATATATCTATTTAGTTTTGTATTACAAGTTAATTACTTATCTTTCTATAATGTATACAATTGAAAAATTATGGTATCATTTAAAATGTTTTGAATGTTAAAAAAATCTGTAGCATCTCTATGTTTAGTGCATGTATACTGCATTGTGGTGGTTGTAGTGTGCATGTATTGAATGTAGGGGTGTTACAGTTTTGACTCTAAAGGATGCAAAGTTACCAATTCAAATGGTGAACTTGTATTCAAAGGAGTTAGAATTGGCAATACATATAAAATTGACTTACATTCCAATAATGCATTTGAATGCTTAATTACCATAAGTAATGATGCTTGGCTATGACATTAGAAGACTCAGACATGCTAGTATGGATCACTTACAATGCATTAGTAAAGAAGAACTAGTTGATGGTCTCCCTAAAGTAAAATTTAATAAAGATAAGACTTGTAAACCTTATCAATTTGGCAAGCAACATAAAAACTCATCCAAATCTAAAAATATTGTAAGCACTTCTAGACCATTAGAGCTCATTCATTTAGATTTGTTTGGACCAAATAGAGTTGCTAGCTTAGGTATCAAGTTATATTTATTTGTACTTGTTGATGATTACTCGAGGTTTACATGGATTAATTTCTTAGCTCAAAATAATGAAACTTTCAATCATTTTAAAATATTTGTAAAAAGGGCTCAAAATGAAAAAGGCTATGTAATCACATATATTAAAAGTGATCATGGCAAAGAATTTGAAAATGAGAAATTTGAAAATTTTTGCAATAAGTTTAGTATTTTACACAACTTTTTGGCTCCTAGAACACCATAAAAAATGGTGTAGTTGAATTAAAAAATAGAATATTAATTGAAATGGCTAGGACAATGTTTAATGAGTATGATTTACCATCTTACTTTTGGGCGAAAGCCGTTAATACAGCTGTAGACCCTTGATTTTGGCCTTGGCTAGTCCAGTGCTAATTTCAAACCTTTGATTGCATTAATATATTGTAATAGGACCTAAAATAAGCTAATTAAACTTTTAAAACCCTAATTGGGTATGTTTTAGAAGATTTGGTTTGTTTTTATATGATACCGATGCACTAAACCCTAAAACTAGTCCAATTCGAAGGTTTGGTTGATTTTTCACTTAATCCGGTTGGTTTTTGGTCAATAGGGGTGTCCCATGTAGAATTAGGGCATCCATTTCGACATGGGGAAGCCCCATATTGAATTAAGGGCCTCCCAATTCGATATGGGGCAGCCCCATTTCGATATGGAGCAGCCCTATATTGAAATGGGGAAACCCCATTTTGATATGGAGCAGCCCCATATCAAAATGGGGCTCTCCCAGTCTGATATGGGGTAGGTTTTTTGCATTCCATGTTGAATCTGGAGATATAATTTTATATGGGCTCAGATTTTATTGAAATTAAGTCATTTGAATTCGAGATGGACTCAGTTTATATCAAATTCAAGTAATTGTAATTCGATATGCTCTTGATTTGTATCGAACTTATGAATTCGACATGCATCAGAATAAACCATTATTAAATAGGAAAACTTTCATAAAGTGATTATAAATATAGGTTTTAAAAACTTGAAGAAGGATGGGATCTTTGGATCTTTGGCTTTTGGTTGGCTACTGGAACTCTGGAAAATTCAGCAATCAATCAATGAACAAACCCTAGCAAGCTTGATAAACAAAAAAGAAATAGCAAGAATAGACGAGGAAGACCAACAACACACCAACTCTACAAAGGCAGTGCACTCACTGTCTTTGGCAAGCTCATCCAAAATTCTCAGTCAAATAATTTTGGTGGAGCCAACAAATGATGGTATGCTTTAAATTAAATAAATACTATATGTTTTCATTGTTTTAAATATTGAATGAGTTTGTTCTTCGTTTAACTAAAGTCACAGTATGCAATTCTTTCTAAAATCAGTAAATGTTAATTTACATGGAGTGCATATCATTATTTTGATAAATCATAACAACTACAACCATTAAATTTGTTTGGCATAGATTGTTTATTTATTTTTTATCATATGGCTATTTAATTAATATGTTACTCAGAATCACACAGTAGCCTTTAAATCTCTTTAAAAATATTTACAGTTCGTATAACCTATAAACTTTGATTAGTGATTTATTTATATCTTTGATGAATAATTTATTTATGATGGATGGTTGTTATTTTTATTGATTTTTTTTTGTTTCAAGAAATTATAAGAGGTATGTTTCTATAGTTTGGGTACCTCATGTTGTGAGCATTATGTAATTTAAGTTACTTCAAGTTTCAAATCAATGTAAATGATATGTTTCCACCAATTGGTGGGTATCCTATTTTATTTATTTTCTTTTGGACATTGGACAATTGTAAAGGCATGTTTCCATCCGTGGATGGGTTCCTATTTGTTTATTTTGTTTGAACTTGTTGTGATTTTAGTAAAGTATTCATTTATTCTTATGATTGCATGTAGTATGGATAGTATCATTATATTTAAGAATTTTATAATATTAAGACCTGAAAAGGAGGCCAGTTCCAATGAACCGGGCGTTGTGGTGGGTGCAAGGTCATTTTACCTTCCCCACATGTGCCCAACTTTCCGAACTCATTAAGGGGTTGGAGATTTCTTAGGAATCGAGTCCATTTTCTCTTTCTGTCCAGGTGACAACTCCATTTTCTCCTTTTTCCCTGCCTGTCCGGGTGGCGACTCAATTTTCTCCCAGTTTAGGCCCGTGTTCTCTACGACCCTAAGCCTAATAATGTCGAAGTCGCAAAAACCATTCCACGTGGGAGTGGGGGCGAAAATCTCCGCTCACAACCGCATGTTATAGTTCAAATCGTGTTTAAAAAAGGCCTTTGATAAACAAAACTTCTTATGAGCTATGGAATGGAAGAATACCAAAAATTTCATACCTTAGAGTGTTTGGATGCAAATGCTTTATATTCAATACCAATGGCAATCTTGAAAAATTCTCATCCAAATCGAATGAGGGCATATTTTTAGGATATTCATCATCTCGCAAAGTAAGGCATATTCATCATCATTCAAATCTTCACTCACAACCACATGTTATATTTCAAATCATGTTTACAAAAGGCCTTTGATAAATAAAACTTCTTATGAGCTATGGAATGGAAGAATACCAAAAATTTCATACCTTAGAGTGTTTGGATGCAAATGCTTTATATTCAATAACAATGGCAATCTTGGAAAATTCTCATCCAAATCGAATGAGGGCATATTTTTAGGATATTCATCATCTAGAAAAGCATATAGAGTATTTAATAAAAGAACACTAGTAGTTGAAGAATCAATGCAAGTTGTTTTTTTTTTAATCCTCTAAACTTGTCAAAAGAATGGTAGTGTTCTTGATGATTTTGTAGGTACATTTGAGTAATAAGAAACAACTAATGTTCCAAAGAACAACCATGATGAACAAGAAGAAAAGTCACAAGAGCTACCCAAAGATTGGCAATACAAGAAGGATCACCCAAAAGAACTAATCATTGGTGACACCTCAAAGGGAGTAACTACTAGATCTCAATTTAAATACTTAGCTTCTAATATTGCTTTTGTTTCTCAAATTGAGATAAGGACCATTGAGGAGGCTCTTAGTGATGAGTGTTGGGTGATTGCTATGCAAGATGAACTCAACCAATTTGAGAGAAACAAAGAATGGGAGCTTGTTCCTAAACCTAAAGATCATCAAATTATAGGATGTAAATGGGTATATAGGAATAAGCTTGATGAAAATGATCTCATTACTAGAAACAAGGCTAGACTGGTTGCCAAAGGCTATAACTAAGAGTAAGGTATTGACTATGATGAGACATTTGCTCCCGTTGCTAGATTAGAAGCCATTAGAATATTACTTGTATTTGCATGTCACATGAATTTTAAACTTTTTCAAATGGATGTTAAAAATGCAATTTGAAATAGGTTTATAAATGAGAAGTTTATGTTGAACAACCTTCAGATTTTGAAGATTATAAATTTCTAAATCATGTTTTTAAACTTACCAAAGCACTATATGGATTTAAACAAGCTCCAAGAGTTTGGTATGATAGACTTAGTGAATATTTGCTTAAAAATGGATTTTCAAAAGGCAAAGTTGACATAACTCTTTTTGTTAAAAAGAAAATGTATAATATTTTGATCGTACAAATTTATATTGATGACATTATATTTGGTGCTACTAATGAATCTTTGTGCAAAAATTTGCTTCTTGTATGACTAGAAAATTTGAAATGAGTATGATGGGTGAACTAAAATTCTTCCTTAGACTATAAATCAAGCAATGCAAGGATGGGATCTTCATTAACCAATCCAAGTACATAAAGGAACTCCTAAAGAAGTTTGGAATGGACTGTTGTAAGTTAAGTAAGACTCCGATGAGAGTATCCTTGAAACTTGACAAAGATGAAAGGGGTAAGATAGTAGATGAGAAGACATATTGAGGTGTTATCGGATCACTACTCTACTTAACTGCCTCTAGACTGGATATAATGTATAGTGTATGTTTGTGTGCTAGATTTTAGTCTTGTCCTAGAGAATCATATTTAAATGTAACTAAAATAATTTTAAAATACTTGAGTGGTACATTGCATTTTGGTATATGATATCCTAGAAACACATCATTTGGCATACTAGGCTTTTCCGATATGGATTTTTTCAGTAGCCTACTAGATAGGAAAAGCACCACCGGAGCATGTCATTTTCTTGGTGAATGCTTAGTTTCTTGGTTTAACAAGAAATAAGTGTCGGTTACTTTATCTACTACGGAAGCCGAATATGTTGCTGCATGTTTTTGTTGCACATAAGTTCTTTGGATGAAACAACAATTGTTTGACTATGGAAAAATATTTAATCACATTCTTATTAATTGTGATAACACTAGTGCAATCAATTTATCCAAGAACCCTATTGAGCATTCTAGGTCCAAGCATCATTCTAGGTCCAAGCATCAAACATCATTTCTTAAGAGATAATGTTCAAAATCACAATATAGTTTTAGAATTTGTTGAAACTCAAAATTAGCTTGCGGATATTTTTACAGAACCCCTAAATGAAGAAAGATTGAATTTTATAAAACAAAATCTTGGCATGATTGATGGAAAATCTCTTGCATAATCATTCTTCATTTCTCCTAAAATCTATTTTGATCATATGCATGTAAAAATTCTTTTTCAAAACCCAAAAATGGCTCCCTTTGTGCAATTGCTAGGTATATTGGGGCGACCGCACATCATTTTCTCTTTCCTGAACCTGAGCCATACAAGTCATTATCTCCCGAGCTTTAACTTGTATCTTTACCGAGCTCGAGCTTCAAAGAGTTTCTCTTTAGTAAGCGCACAAAAGCTCATGCGGTAGGTCAAATTTAAGAATTTCAAAATTTTCTCAACCATTACACCCCTATCAAGCTTGTGCAAGCATGCACTGCTATGAGAGCTCGCCAGACCGAGCTGGCAGTAGCCTGACAGGTCGAGCAACCGTACAAAATGTGTAACTAAAATATTTTTTTGAAAACTCTTAAAATTCAAATTTCTACACCTAAACAGTTAAAAATGACTAGTTTTCTAAATTTTGTCTATAAATACCTCTATTTTGCATGAAAATACGTTTTTACAAACTAAAAAACACATATTCAAATAATCTTCTAAGAATTTAATCATTAAGAAGAAGGAGAACCTATCCATGTTGAAGTTGAGCATCCCCTTAAACCTTCTAAATCCACCAAAGAAAAAGGTGAATCATCCAAAACTCTCAAACTTATCCTCAAGGCCATATCTTCTCTCCAAAAATAATCTAATCATTTTAAGAAGGATGTAATAAAGAGAATCACAAAACTCAACAAAAAGGTTGATCTCATTTCCAATATTCATCATGACATATATGACTTACACGGGAAATTTGATCTTCCTCAATGTGAGTTATGTGAATGGGATGTGAGTGAGCATATTAAAAGTCCTTATGAGGATCCTCATTATCCTCACATGACTCCTCTCCAACTCCTTCTCTTGGTAATGATGATGAAAGACTTTTAACTCCTCCTCTATAATCAAGCAAAGAAAAAGAAAAAGTTTCAGATTAATCATTTTCCTATATTTTCTTTCAATTGGTATCCAATTTATTTTTCTCTTGTACTCACATTTATTGGTATCAATGAACTTCATCTTTCTTTTACTAATTGTCTTTTTGCCTTTGTTAAAGGGGGCGAAAGATGTAACTGATTAAATTTAAATGTTTTAATTGTCAAAATGGGAGATAAATTTAAGGAGATAAGAGAACAAATTGGTATCAAGAAAAGCATACACCAATTATCTAACATGGGGGAGAAATTTATTTTCATTGTATTAATTGCTTCATGCACTTGCTTATTTTTTAACTTAAATTTAATTTGATTGCCAAAGTCAAAAAGGGCGAGATTGTTGAGATTATGTACAATCAAGCTCTATTTTAATCATTGATAATCAAATTGATAAAAAACTAATGATTTCAAACAAGTCTGTTTTGCAGAGTTAAAATTTGAGAGTCTCTGTGCGACCACCCAAACAATGACCTAGCGACCGTTCAAATACAGCATAAGAACATAATCGAACTGACTTACAGATTTTCCAAGCAAAAAACTGAATAGACATATAGAGTGTCGAGCTAGATATAGAACTACCAAATTAAGAGAACTGAATTGTCGAGCTAAAAGAAGCCCTTTGGAACAACCGAGCTAAGCAAGAAGTGCAACTCTACACTGAGCTAGACAAGCTAACTATAGGAAACTAAGCTAAGTCCATAATTTCCACAGAAGAGTTCATGTTGTGAGCGAGCGGTAAAGTGAGGATGCCAGGTATGCGTGCGACCATACGTGAGCATCGAGCGACCACACCAAATCAAGGTAAAAATCAATAAACTAACAGAAAGGATAGCAGTCTCAGTGAGCGGTGAAGACATGACGCCAGAGTTTCATGCAACCGCCCAAGACACCTAAGCGATCACATTTAACAAAGACATAAAATTCTAAAAAGGATATAAAAGATAGCAGTCAATTCCCGCGGTGCTTCCTCGATGCTCAAAACCTTATGCTACATCCCAGAAGAACTGAGCGACCGCACCAGTCTGACAGATTTGAATCTTAGCGCCAAATACCTTGGACCAATGATAACTGAGCATGTGGAGAAAGAAATTTGAATTTAATGGTAATTTTGTACCGAGCGACCACACACTAAGCTGGATGACCGCATGACACAAAAGTATGGGCAAGCTGGATTCTTTCAGACAACAAGATCCAACTATTGGAACTAGCAGTTACATAGAGTTTTCAATCCATGCGACCACCCACCAAGCGGAGCAACCGTACACTTAGCTCTAACCACAGAATTAGTGAAAGATAAGCACTAAGCATGTGGCAACCACTTCAAACGGCTAGTTTAAGCCAAATGACTATAAATACCACATTAAACTTCATTTTTGTGGCTAGAGAATACTTTGATTGTTATTATAATTTTATTGAATAACATCTTTCATTATCTTGTCTAAAGATCAATATCTAAAATCTTAGAGTGTTTGGTGTGAGTATTAAACACCATCAAAAGTTTGAGTGTGAGCTTAAAAACACTTAGGTTGTGAGAATGAGTCTGGAAAAACTCTTGTAAGGGTTGTGAGGATTGATCTCAAACCATTGCAATAGTTTGGTGTGAGCTAGTGAAAATACCAAGTTAGAGTTTACCTTATAAAAACTCAGGACTAGTAGAGCCTTAAGAAGTTGTTAAGGAAGTGGATGTAGGTTTAAGGTAAATCTGAATCACTCTAACTCTTTGTGTTCTTTCTTCTTTACTCTACTCAATTTTCATCTATATCTTCTTCATCTCTAGCTTTTAAATTTTAAATTTACCATTACTCTTCATATCAACCAATTTACTCCCCCTCTTAGTTGCTAGTTTAGGACAATAATTGTTTAATGTAAGAATTAATATTTATACATAATCTACATAAGGCACACAAATGTTACGTAGTGTGATGCTCAAAGTGAGTATATTTGATAGATGTGATACAATGTATAGAATGAGTCACATTATGAGTGTGACTCATGATATGTAGTGTGATGGTGAAATAGTAATGGAATGTGATCAATTTTAATGTGACTATGAAAAGTGGTGGTCACTTGGACTAACACATTGTGAATTGTGAATGTGTTATGTCACTTTCATTTTGTTTTTGTAAGATATGCATAGAATATAAATAAAGAATGTGATTAATGGATGAAAATGTAAAGGTAAGCCATTGTAGAATGGCCATGTACCTAAAGTGAGAATTGCTAAAAGTGAGTGGAACAGACGAGAAATGAGTAATGTAACAAGAAATGAGATAGATAATGTGGGAACTAAGAAAGAATGAGTAAACATGATGACAATGAGAAATATGGAAATGATAATTTGTGTTTGTAACCTATATAATTACTTGTCTAGTATGTTGAGATTAATTGCGCATGTATTGATATACATGAGCAGAGCTAGGTCATGAGTTTAAAATTAGAAATGGACCCGAGTAGAGTTGGGCCATGAAATTGATTTGATAACTAGACTTAGTAATTGTATAGGGGTTATTGGGCCCAATGTATGAGTGGATGTGTGTGTGTGGGTTTGGATATATATATATATAATGAATAAGGAATAAATAAAATGTGATTATATTAATATTGAAAATTGTATTATAAGAAAAGTGTTTAGATGTAAATATATATACATATATGTTGTTTTTAAAACTTGTACCACTAAGCTATAGGCTTAGCACGGTTGTGTGAATCGCACAGGTGAGAGAGTTTCTAGTCAGAGGAGTCCAGATTATGGATGATACTTAGTGACTTAGGGTGCTACAAGATCAACTGTGCCATTTTCATACATGTATAATTTCTATTATAGTACATTTTGGATTTTTATACGTATTGTATACATTATAGAAAGTTTGTATAAATATGTTTTAAAGGATTTGTAAGTAATAACCATATTTATTAAGTATGTACCTTTATAAAATAAGGAGTTTTGGGTGAATTGCTTGAGATAATTGGAGGATTGTTGGTGTTGGGATAAATGTTGATTTTTATAAGTGTGTTTTATACAGATAGTGAACATTTGGTTTTGGGAGACATTGGAATTTCAAATTTTTTTTCAGAGATTTTCTATTAAAATTTATATTTTGTCAATTAATTAATTAATTATATATATACCTATTAAACTTATGTTATAAAGAATAATTTATTGTTATTGAAAATAGAAGGATTTCTTACTATTAATTATTGTGAAATTCTTATATTTTACATATGTATTTGACATATACAAAGTGTATGTATTATACATATGTGGGGTATAAGGGTGTTGTGAGCGGAAATTTTTGCCCCTACTCCCATATAAAATAGTTCTTGCGATTTCGGCACTATTAGGCTCGGGGCCTTAGAGAACACGAGCCTAAGCCTAGAGAAAATGGAGTCGCCACCTGGACGGGCCGGAAAAAAGAAAGGGGTGGATAACTCTATTCCTAAGGAATTTCCAACCCCCTAATGGGTTCGAAAAGTTGGGTACGTGTGGGGAAAATGAGAAATGACCCAGCACCCCCACAGTGCCCAATTCATTGGAACCGGCCTCCTTTTCAGGTCTTAATATTACAAAATTCTTAAATATAATGATATTATCCATACTACATGCAATAATTAAAATAAAGCATCGTTATATTAAAATTAAAATAATGTTCAAACAAAATAAATAAATGGATACCCATCCGATGATGGAAACGTGTCCGTACATGGTCCAATGTCTAAAACTAAATAGGATTACCACCAAAAGGTGGAAATGTATCCTTTAAATTAATCCCAAAATATAAAAATAATTTAAATTACATGTAAATTAATTAATGAGGTACCCAATTATGGAAACATACCTCTTATAATTTTAATAAACAAATAATAATTGAAAAAATATTCATCCATAACAAATTAAATAAACCAAACATTAAAATTAAATAAATCAATCATCAAGACATTTATTAAACTATATAATTAAATCTAAAAATAAATAAAGCAATAAATATATAAATTTAGGTTTTAAATCTTGAATTAGGGTTTTTAATCAAAATTAGGGTTTGGAATTCTTATGAAAAAGGATTAGGGTTTATGAAAATAGGATTAAATAAAATTAGGGTTTAATTAAATTTTAGGTTATGATCTACATACTAGGTTTTTGAAAAATAATTTTAGGATTTTAAATAAAAGGTAGGGTTTTAGTTATCAAACTAGGGTTATAGGGTTTTTTGTTAGGAAAATTAAATTGTGGTTTTGGATTTTGGGATTATAGTTTTATAAAGTATATAATGCTTAAATTAAGATTTTAAGGTTTTGAAAAATCCGATTTAGGTTTATAAGTGAAAATCAGGAAATTGAATTCTTTAATTAAGATTAGATTCTATGATTTAAAGTTTGGATCAAATTGAATACTAAAGCTAAGACTTGTTGAATGAAATTTCTTAAGTTATGTAAGTAATAATAATAGTATGCTCAATTCACAAAATAAGAGAAATGGCAATTTAAGCTGAATGAATTCATGAATTAATGAAGATGTACCTATGTTGTAGGGTCCTCCAATTTCAATGCGTTGAATCAAACCTGATGTTTATTACAACCTGAATCAGCTTTTGTTATTGGTGGAGGGAAACAACTGCCTGAGACAATTGTTATGTTGTTACTGTTTACTCAATTGCTTCTTAATGATTAGGGTTTCATAAAACTATTATTCTCTCTTTTCTTTACTGCCAAATTGTTAATCCAAGTTGCTACCTCTCTATTTGTGTTAATCACATATTTATAGGAAAACTTACCTTGACCCTAAACCTAATCCTACTCTCATAAGTTAATTCAAAAATCTAATGGCCGGTATAATTTTATTTAGGACATGGATTAAAGGCCAAAATCGACATGGAGTGCACCTCATATCGATTTGGGAGGCTCAAATCGATATGAAGCCTCCCCGATGTTAGCTGCCCAAATCGATATGAGGGAGCCTTATATCATTTTTGAGTGTTAAAATTAAGATGATGTCTCCCTCATATCGATTTTGGCAGCCCTAACTCAAACCAAACTCCAATTTTTAATTACTTTCAGACCGAACCGTTTATACCATTTAATTTGGGCTTTTATGAATTAGACCATCTAATATTTAAGCTTTAAAATTAGGTTTAGGTTCTTCAAAATTATAACGGAACAAGGTAAGTTTCTTAATCCTAATTCGTGCTAAAATTAAGGGTCTACCGTTTTTTCCCATGTTTGAACTATCTGAAACTTCAGTAGAAAAGAGTGAAAAACAACATGACTTTGAGGTGATTTTGGATGATGATGAGTTCTCGACTCGAGGTTGGAGTTGGTTTGGGTTTGGACCCGAAAAAGATTTGGATACTTGGACCCAAGACTAGATACTTAGACCTAAGACTGAATTGGATTTGGGTGCTTGAACTCGAGACTGAATTGGATCTGGGTACTTGGATCCAAGAATGGGTTCTTGAACCCAAGACTGAATTAGATTTGGGTACTTGGACCCAAGACTGGGTACTTGGACCTGAGACTGAATTAAATTTGGATACTTGGACCCGAGATTGGGTACTTGGATCCGAGATTGGGTATTTAGACCTGAGATTGGGTACATAGACTTGTGATTGAATTGGGTTTGGGTACTTAGACCCAAGACTGGGTACTTGGATCCGAGATTGAATTTGATTTGGATACTTAGACCCGAGACTAAATTTGATTTGGATACTTAGACCCGAGACTGGATACTTAAACTCGAGATTGGGTACTTAGACCTGAGACTGGATTTGATTTGGGTACTTAGACTCGAGACTGGGTACTTAGACCCGAGACTAGATACTCAGACCCGAAACTAAATTTGATTTGGGTACTTGGACCCGAGATTGGGTACTTGGACCCAAGCCTGAGTTGGGTACTTGGGCCTAAGACTGGGTACTTAGACCCGAGACTGAATTGGGTACTTGGTCCTGGGATTGTATTTTGGATGCTTGACCTGAAACTAGATTTGATTTATCAGTTGAGAATTCTGGCGTAACTGGTTGTTTCATTCTTTAATGGATTGTGGGGTCTTTTCCCACCAAAAATGAATCTTTATCCATTGGAGATTGGTCTTTACCCTTAAAACATGGATCTTTATCTACTAGAGATTGGGTCTTTACCCTTGAAACATGGATCTTTTTCCATTGGAGATCAAGTCTTTACCCTTAAAATATGGATCTTTATCCATTAGAGGTCGGGTCTTTACCCTTGAAACATGGATCTTTACCCATTGGACTTCATCTTATATTGACTTCAGCTCTTCTAGCTGGACTAATCTTTTTTCTTTTGCATCTTCATTCTTTTGATAGTTCTAATGTTCCATTCTTTTTGTTCTTCCATTTACAAAAAATTTAGCTATTTTTTAGCTGGCCAATTCAGTTATTTTTTAACTCACCCTTATATCTTTTCTTGCCCCCTTGCCCCTGTGTAGGCTCAAGCCAATGATTTTGTTCCCATGCAGACTCTGATTGATGTTTGTATTGTTTAGCTCCTCGCACAAGCATGCATTTCTTCTTTATAAAGTGACTGGAGCTTCCTTAAGCAATAGTCCTTCCATGCCCCCTGATTCCATATCTTCTTCATGTTTGTTTCATAGAGTATTGCTATTTACTTTTGACAAAGAAAAATGCAGTGTGATATGCTCATGTATGCATGGGTAATACTTACAGTGATTCCATCGACTCACAGACCGAGGTGATCAGCTGAAGTGTTCTCATTGACTCTTTCCAGATGCTTATTCAGGTCTAGTATTGGAATGATAGAAAGCTTTGTATTTATGGCTTTTATCTTCAAGATGTCGAGGACATGACTGGTGGAGACCCCAAGCAACAAAGATACATCCATTAAGATTTAGCACGTCAGTTGATAACTTCTTCACAACCTTGTAAATAATCTGTTATTTTGCCCAATGTGTCCTTCGAGGTTTGACCATGCAACATACTTCCCTTAACTTGAAGGTTTTGTATGATAAAAACACAATTTTTTCTTTAAATCTTAAAATCATTTTTTTACTTTGTCAAATCAGTGTCATTGTACCTCAAGACTCGATTTTTTAAATTAACATATCTATAACATGACAACCCTAGTTACCATACTAAACTCGGGAATCATTTCCATTTGAGCAAGAACTATTGTACTTCAGATAGGCACATACATATTACTTGGTCAAAGGTCTCATTGAGTTTGAATATTGTCTATCTCATATGCATGTTTATTCAAACTATCTCCACTAATAAACTCTACCTACCAAGAGAGATTAACAGATCTTTGATAGGCTTGAAATGGAGTCTATAAGGGATATGGTTTAAGCGGAGGCCAATTGTAAATTGGAATCGATGTGACACTATGGATAAACCTTCACACTACAAATTTCTTGTTTAGGTAGTTGAAAGCATGAAAAGATAGAGCTTTGAACATTCTCCTTTCTTCTTGACATTAATTTGGATCTTGATTGGGATAATCTTTTTCCTTGTAAAAAAGGTTGATACCCACATTCCTTCTCTCTCTCTCTCTCTCTTTTCTTTTGGCATTTCATCATTTCGTCCTTTTCCTCCATAGGATTGTCAAGTATATGACTTTTAAAAACTAGATGGTTTTTCTCATTTTTCTCTGATTTTGATTAAATCTTTGGTTGGGTTAGACCAATTCAAGTCAAACTGTCCTTATAAACCAAATGAAAGTCTTTTGCTGCTCTAGGTAAAAGAGAATTCGGTTAGCTTTCTGAACTGCCTTTTGTGTTTTATTTTATTTTCTTCTTCTTCTTTTTTCTTTTTTTCCTTTTTTTTCCTTTTTTTATGGTCTTGACTAGGCATTCCTTTCTTTTTGATCTTCTTGCCTCTTCCCCTTAGTGATCATCAGATTTATCACAAGTATCACAACAGCTCAGGATAGGTTGTTGGGGTTTGTAATCCAATGAAAAGAAAGCTAAAATCTCAAAAAGGCTCAAAGGGTCAATTAGGGATTGATGTTAATAGGGTGGATACTAGTTGTTGGCTTACCAAACAATGTCTAGATCATCTCTCCCTTAAATAAGCAGAGTTCAATTTTACCTCAAAAGTTTGTCAAAACATGTTCTAAGACTGGCTAGGTTCTAGACAAAAGTCATTATACAAGAGCCCTCTCTAAGTAAGCATACACAACTCAATGCTATAGAACAATTCCCCCATCTAGTAAAGTCATTCAAATCATGATGCCTAGATACATTAATTTATGAACATCAAGCTAGATTCCTCATTGGTTGAGCACCAAAATGAACAAAGACCAACAAAATTTTGATGAAAATAATTTATTCAAACAATCTTAATTTGAAAAAACATAATTGTTCTAATTAAATATTAAAGAAAGCAAAATAAATAGAGCAACACTCCAAGCTAAGAAAAGTTTGTTGAATAAAATTTCTCCTCATTCTACATCTTCGACATTCCAGTCTTGAAAGACAGAATCTTCCTCCACTCCTCCTCCTACCATGAAGGTTGCTAGCGTAGGTAATCTTCTAAATTTAGGCAAAAGATTGCTCTTGGTATTAGGCTTATCAGGCTTAGGCAACTTTCTAGTATCAATTAAATTCTAGATCTCATGCTTTAATTTCATACAGTTGTCCGTTTTGTGTCTAGGCCTTTGATGGAATTGACAAAATGCCTTAGTATCAAAGTTAGGTGGAAGAGGATTAGGCAAAGGATGAGGAGTCAAGGGTTGTAACAATCCTTTCTTTTGTAGCTTATTGAAAACCCAAGACAGCGGCTTCCCCAATTCCAAAAGCTGCCTTATTCCTCCTTGACCAGTGGCATTAACATCAGCTTCCTTTTGTGTACTTTGGTCACTAGACTGATAGTTTCCTTTCTCATTCCTTCTTGTCGAAAAGTAGCTCTTCTCCCTTTTCCACTTTTTAATTTGCAAACCAGCTTGCAAAAGGTCCTTGAAATCCTAGATAAGTATATGAGATATCCTTTCATGAAGACTAGGTAATACCCCTCTCACAATCATTCTTATTTGATTAGATTCATCAGGCCTCTTCTTGAGCAAAGCAGCCTTATTCCTCCATCTCTTCACATAGTCCACAAAATTCTCATTTGGCCTTTGTCTAATGGACTCAACTTCCATTAAGGTAACTTCCAACTCGACATTATACCCATATTGTTGAATTAAAGCCTTGTATAACGAATCTCAACTCTTTTGAGTACTATCCTCTAAGGTGTTGAACCAATTCTGGATAATAGGGTCCAATGGAAGCATGAAGTACCTTAGAGTTTGAGCCTTAGTAGCTCTAGTAGACTGCATGGCAGTGATATACTGCTTAACATGCAAGTGAGAATTTCCTGTACCATTGTACCTAGCGAAGGAAGGCATCTTGAACTTATAAGGGACCTCCTTATCTTGTTAGAACAACTTGTTTACCTCTGACATTTTTTCAGTTTTCAGCTTCTTTTCAAACTTCTTTTCCAAATTGGCAATTAGCTTCTCGACATCAAAAGTTTTAGTTTTCTCCAAAGCTGATCTTTCAACAACCTTCGGTTCCTTCTTCTTGTCTTGAGGATCTTGGAAGTATTGAGCCCAGTCATCATCATCATCGACGACTACCTTGTCATCATCAAAAGCCACTTCACCAACCATAGCCTTCCCTTTGTCCTTTGGCTTCTTGGTGCTAGCGGATGCCTCGACATTATTCTCTAAAATTGTAGCCAATTGGTTCTTCA
Source organism: Garcia nutans (assembly GCA_947685225.1). Lineage (NCBI taxonomy): Eukaryota > Viridiplantae > Streptophyta > Magnoliopsida > Malpighiales > Euphorbiaceae > Garcia > Garcia nutans. The sequence goes on from CANTUV010000013.1 coordinate 38,547,281, forward strand.
TAGTCTCATTCAGGGCCTCCTTTAGTTCTTCCATTTTGGCATTGATGGCATTGTCCACCATTCTTTGAATTTGTTCGGGCTCCATTACTCTTGGTGAGAAGGTAATTGAGTCGCTGCTGGATTCTACATCACTGTCGTAGGTAGGGATGTCGTATGCTCTTGAACTACTGTACTCCAAGTTAGCGAACCATAAAGGATTAATGATATGTTATGCAATATGTGTATGCATGTATGCATGTATGAACAAACAACAAACAAACAAAGATAATTAGGACGTCCTTCCAACCTTATAACTTCCACACACGGATGGCGAGTCTTTTTTTCTAGGTATATGGTTAATAAAATACCAACATGGGGTATCTTATTTTGGAATAATTCCCTCGGACATTTTAACCAATAGTTATATTTTTTAACATGGAAATCAGTTCATGATAATTCCCGTTAATAGGTTTGAATCCATCCAATCAACTAAAGCAGCTTTTATGCTATATTGGATTAAAACTTAATTAAGAGGTTTATTATAAATAGATTTCTCACTTGAAAAAATAACTAATGATTCATGCCAAAAATAAGCCCATGATTAATAATTCTTAGTATAAACTAGGCTCACAATTAATTTTTGATATTTTCATAATTGACCTAAATATTCGTAAGCTCTTTTAAAAAGGTTGTGAAAATAATTTTATGTCTAAGCCCATTGTAAAAACATTTCAGACAAAATGGATTTTGGAATTTGTATTTGGGTCATGAGAAAAGAATTTTTGACTTATTTTGAGAAAAGTTTTATGTCCAAAGACCATTTCAAAAATTTTAAAAATAGTTTTGGTCTTTTGGATTTAGAGAAAAAAAATTATTTGAGTTCGCAATGTAATTAGGTCATATTAGAAAAAGAACAAACCAAATAAGCCATGATTTAAACCAAGATAAATTAACCATAGTCAAACAACAAGCATTTGGTGTAAAAACCTAAGGAAAGTAACTAGGCCAATTACATGAGCTTTAGTCTTTGGGTTAAAAGGCTTAGATTCCCATAGCAAGTATATACCAAAAGGTACAAGGCTATGAGTGGTTATTCCATGCTCGATCTCCATACCTTGAGTGAAAGAATGGTATCCCTTACATAACACAACACGGGTAACACGAGCGTCCTAATTCAAGCACACGATGCAATCTAAATGATGCAATGGATAATATCATGATAAGAAAGAATAGAATAATATAAAGACCAACGGAATCAACTTCTCTTATCCCCAGTGGAGTCGTCACTGTGAGCGAAAATTTTTGCCCCCACTCCTATGTGGAATGGTTCTTACGACTTCGGCACTGTTAGGCTTGGGACCTTAGAGAACACAAGCCTAATCCCGGAGAAAATGGAGTCACCACCCGGACGGGCGGAAAAAAAGAAAGGGGTGGATGACTTAATTTCAAAAAAATCCCCAACCCCCTAATGGGTTCAGAAAGTTGGGTACGTGTGGGAAATGTGAGAAATGGCCCAGCACCCCCACAATGCCCTGTTCATTAGAACCGGCCTCCTTTTCAGGTCTTAATATTACAAAATTCTTAAATATAATGATATTATTCATACTACATGCAATAATTAAAATAAAGCATCGTTATATTAAAATCAAAATAATGTTCAAACAAAATAAATAAATGGACACCCATACGAGGATGAAAACGTGTCCTTATATGGTCCAATTTCTAAAACTAAATAGGACAATACCAAAAGTTGGAAACGTGTCCTTTATATTAATCCCAAAATATAAAAATAATTTAAATTACATGAAAATTAATTAATGAGGTACCCAATCATGGAAACATACCTCTTACAAATTTAATAAATAAACAATAATTGAAAAAATATTCATCCATGATAAATTAAATAAACCAAACATCAAAATTAAATAAATCAATCATCAAGACATATAATAAACTACATAATCAAATCTAAAATTAAATAAAGTAATAACTATATAAATTTAGGGTTTAAATCTTGAATTATGGTTTTTTTAATCAAAATTAGGGTTTGGAATTCTTATTAAAAGGATTTGGGTTTATGAAAATAGGATTAAATGGAATTAGGGTTTAACTAAATTTTAGGTTATGATCTACATATTAGGTTTTTAAAAAATAATTTTAGGATTTTAAATAAAGGCTAGGATTTTGCTTATCAAACTAGGGTTATAGGGTTTTTTGTTAGGAAAATTAAATTGTGGTTTTGGATTTTGGGATTATGGTTTTATAAAGTATAGAATGCTTAAATTAAGATTTTAAGGTTTTGAAAAATTCGATTGAGGTTTATAAGTGAAAATCAGGAAATTGAATTATTTAATTAAGATTAGATTCTATGATTTAAAGTTTGGATCAAATTGAATACTAAAGCTAAGACTTGTTGAATGAAATTCCCGAAGTTATGTAAGTAATAATAATAGTATGCTCAATGCACAAAATAAGAAAAATGGCAATTTAAGCTGAATGAATTCATGAATTAATGAAGATGTACCTGTGTTGTAGGCTCCTCCAATTTCAATGCGTTGAATCAAACCTGATGTTTATTACAACCTGAATCAGCTTTTGTTATTGGTGGAGGGAAACAACTGCCTGAGACAATTTTTATGTTGTTACTTTTACTGAATTGCTTCTTGATGATTAGGGTTTCATAAAACTATTATCCTCTCTTTCCTTTAATGCCAAATTGTTAATCCAAGTTCCTACCTCTCTATTTATGTTAATCACGTATTTATAGGAAAACTTACCTTGACCATAAACCTAATCCGACTCTCATAAGTTAATTAGGAAGTCTAATGGCCGGAATAATTGTGTTTAGGACTCAGATTAAATGCCAAAATCGACATGGAGTGCACCTCATATCGATTTGGGCTGTCCAAATTGATATGAGGCCTCCCAATTTTGGCTGCCCAAATCGATAGGAGGGAGTCCCATATCTATTTTGAGTGTTAAAATTGATATGAGGTCTCCCTCATATCGATTTTGGCTACCCAAATCGAGATGAGGTCTCCCTCATATCGATTTTGGCAGCCCTAACTCAAACCGAAACCTAATTTTTAATTACTTTCGGACCGAACCGATTATACCATTTAATTTGGGCTTTTATGAATTAGACCATCTAATATTTATGCTTTAAAATTAGGTTTAGGTTCTTTAAAATTATAACAGAATAAGGTAAGCTTCTTAATCCTACTCCGTGCCAAAATTAAAGGTCTACAGGTGTTACAGGAGGGAATTCAAAAAAAAAAACCTTCAAAACTGGTTCGCCTTTTTTAGTATTTGTAGTTTGTTTTGCCATCCCCTGTAGTAATGTATGTGCAACTTTGCCAACAGCAGATTTTTCAAGTTTTGATACTGAAGTAAGTAGCTTTATTTAAGAATACGTTGAAATTTGGTAGAATGTATATAGAGAGTTGCTCTGTATGGTTTTGCTACAAGAGAAAATATATTAGCAATCTATAGAATGTTGTGATCTTGTGCATTGTGATAGCTTAAGATTGGGCCACATTATAATTTCTTATTATTGTCATCAGAACATTTTAGTATTGAACTTTTGTGGAATTGTCTTAATTACTGGGCAATGCTTTATTAGCTCATGCAATTTTAGCACTTATCTGTTAGGTTGTTGTGTGTGATGATCCTTTTTACTAGGAATTGGAACATCATAAAGCATTGTAGTTTCTCTTGAAGAAGTTTCCTAATTATGTTGTCATATTAATTTTCAAGCAAGATAATTTTTAAAAATTTGTTGCTGGCACAGCTACTTGTGCATAGCTACAGGGGATGGACTATATTTTTTGCTTAATTTTTGTTGGGTTAGATTGGAATTACTCCATAGAATAAAAAAGGATCAATCTTTAAGAGTATAAAGATATATATCTATTTATATTTAGTTATATGTTAGTATATATGTTATGTATAACATAACATATTAGTTTGTATTTTGATATTTTTTTGGTAATCAACTAATATATGTTGTTATATGTAACATATATGAACATATAACAAAATATATTAGTTTTTATATTGATATTTTATTGAAAATCTACTAATATATATTATTATATGTAACATATATCAACATATATCAATTGTATACTCGTATTTCTTTTGAAAACCAACTAATGTTTATTGTTATATGCAACATATATAAAATACAATAACATATATTAGTTTGTATATTGATATTTATTGCATATCAACCATACATTGTTATATGTAATATATAACAACATATATCAATTGTATATTGATATTTTTTTTATAAATCAACTAGTATATGTTGTTATATATAAGATATATGAATATATAACAATATATATTAGTTTTTATATTAATATTTATTGCAAATCAACTGATATATATTGTTATATATAACATATGTGAACATATATCAATATATATTAGTTGTATACTGATATTTTTTTTTATAAATCAACTAATATATGTTATTCTTTGTAACATATATGAATGTATAACAATATATATTAGTTATTATTTGTAACATATATGGCTATACAACAACATATATTAGTTTGTTTATTAATATTTTATTACAAATCAACTGATATATATGTTGTTATATATAACATATATCAATATATATTAGTTATATACTGTTATTTCTTTTACAAATCAACTAATATATGTTGTTATATGTAACATATATCAATATAAAATATTTATAAATTGATATTCATTTTTGCAACTTAACTGATATGTATTATTATATTTGATATATATTGACATATAATAGTATATAATATTTGTATACTAAATCTTTATTTTTAAATCATCTGATATATGTTGTTATAAGTAACATAAAACAACATGTAACTAAATTTATATTAAATTTTTATTTCATAAAAAATAAATATAAATAAATTTTTTTAATATATTTTTAGATATGATTTTTTTACTTAAACATTTAAAATATAATTATTTTAACGAGAACATCATCAATAAAAAAAATCAAAATTGCAATTCTTTTAAATTAATATTTATTTCAATATTATATTTAATTAATTAATTTATATGAAAACAAATTAATTAATTTATGATAATTAATTTACATGAAAATAAATTGAGATAATAAAACATAAATACCAATTTAATTATATAAATATAATGTTTGTTGAGATAGTAAAACATAAATATCAATTTATTTATAAAAAAACAACAATGGCCAAACATATGTTATATTATGTTTGTTGACCGCTGTTTGGCTTTTTTTTTTTTATATTTTTATATGTTATATAAGGAACGGGTAGAACACTGTAGCATACCCACCCTTCCGTAGTTTTGCAATTAAAAAGTTTTTCAATCGTATATTTGAAATTTTTTCTTAACAACCATATATTTAAAAAATATTTTTGTTTTGAGGTTATTTTTGTAAATATTTCTTTTTGTAAATATCCCTTTAATATGCTATAATGAGTAATTTAGATTAACTAATTCATATTTAAATATACACTAATTTTAATAATGCAAAAGAAATAAGTTAATAATATATATATATATATATTAAATTATACTAGGCTTATATTATAGTATATTTTTAAGTATATAATTTTAGTTTTTCTATATATATACACTAGAGAAAAGCCCTCGCGTTACTTTGGGATATATATATATATATTTTTTATATTTTTACTTCATTGCATGCCCTCATTTTTTTTATTCTTTGCATCTCATTTCTGGAAATTAACATATATTGCTTTGCATACCATATATATTTTCCCTGTCATAATCTCATTCAATTCCATAAATCATTTTAGAAACTATTAAAATGTATAAATAGTATAAAATACATAAAAAATATTTTACTTAAGCTTAGAAATTAAGCTAAACTTTATTATATTTTTAGGTATAATATTAGACAAAGATTACATATTTATATGTAATAGAAAAACTATTCAAAAGTTATCAATAATTATACATAACAAAAACCGAGTTCTCTCGACTTATATTGAAGAAATAAAATATAATTATTTTATAGAAAAACCTAAAAACCTTTAAGAATAAAAATTGAGTTCTCTACTATACATGTTCGATGTTACTTATTAAAATATTTAATAAATATATTTTATATTAAAATAAAATTAAAATAAAAAATATATATATTTACATTTTCAATAAAAATAATTAATTTTTTCTTAATTTGTATAAAATAAAAATGTGTTTATTAATTTAAAACAAAGAAAGTATTATATAATGTAGATTTTTATAGTTACTGAAAAAGTTAAATTTTATTTTTCTACATGTTAAAAAATTATTAAATGTGAAAGTATATAAATAATGAAGGCTAGATATGAACATTTATAGTTATAAGATTGTCATTTTACAGCGGATATGGAATTCCTACACTAACTGTTTGAACTTCCTTTAAAGTGAGGATATGAATTCACACTTTTTTTGTTGAAAAGAAGATCAATAAAAATGAATATCCATTCCTATACTAATATGGCATGATCAAAGTTATTGTGAAAAGAAAATCATTTGACTCGATTAAAAAAATAGTAATCATTTGTCTCCAACTAAAGTGCAATAAAATTATAGATATGTTAACGTGACTAATATTAACGTGCAATAAAATTATAGATCTACTTCCTATACCGATGTAGCCAAGCAAGAAAATCTAGAGTGTTGTTGTCTACTAATCATGAGCTAAAAACTTTCTCCAATAATATTTTTTAATTATTTACTATTTACTTCCATTAATTATTAAACTTTGTTTTTAAAATTAAAATTATCATTTTTTTAATATTTATTATATTATGGTCTTATTGTAAAAAAATATATATACATAAAATTTAGTTAAAAATAATAAACAAAAGGGTATATTTGGCATTTTATTGTAGTATGAACAGTGTTTCACTTACAGCAATTTTTTTCTGCATAATTATTTAATATTTACAAATTAATTCAAGTCTTTTGATATCTTTTAGGGGCAACTCAAATATAAAAATATAAACTTAATAAAAATAATAATAAATTATCAAAATTCTAAATAGAAAATTGTTGATTTTTGAAAAGTAAAAAAACTTGTTAAAGCATCTAGTAAACATTCACTAAAATTAGATCTAAAATTCATAATTTGTAAAAACAATACATCAAAATTTTAATTTACAGAAAAATGAAAAAAATTCACAAAAATCAAGTAAAATCAAAGCTTATCTCTAAAAACACTTGACTTTTAACATGTATTGTATAAAGAAAAATTGCACATTCATATTTAAAATAATTTATTATTATAATAATAATTAAATATAACAAAAATAAATTACACTTACTAGCCTGTTCAACTATAAAAATAATGTATTTTTTTGATGGAAAATCACTGCATTTTTTTATCAGAAAAATCACTGCATTTTAGTTTTAGTACAAAATACAGAAATGAAATTATATTTATATCCCTATAAATGATAATTATTTTCCTTCAGCTTTTTTTTTTATTAGGAATCATTTGCCTCCAGTTGGAGTACAATAAAATTGAAAGTATGCTTAGTTAAGAGAATATCGATGAAGTAGAAAAAAGTAAAAGATATAGCTTTAATAATTCTAAATCCAAAAGCAAACTTATCTAATTATAGCAAAATTGAGAATGGTAAGCTAATGTTTTTTTTTAAAAGGGCATATTTAACATTTCACTATAGCATACAAATAAAATTTAATTAAAAAGGGTAAATTTAATATTTTACTATAGCATGAATAATATTTTTTACTTCATTTTTTAATTATAGAATATATATATATATATAAGAAAAGTTACTTTTAAAAAACCCTAACCTTCTTTTTTTTTTTTATCTCTGATTTTTCATAGGTTTTTCTCCTTGTAGACATTTAATTTTTGATCCAATCTAGTTTAATATTTTTAAAATAGTCTAAAATAATTTTTATGACATTTTAATTAAATAATATTTATTTTAATATTTAATATTTATAATTTTTAATAAAAATAAAAAAGTTAATATTAGTAAAGTTAATAAATAAATAAATAAATAATCGGCGACAGAAGAATCGGCGATGAAAAATTTCATCGCTGGCTAAATTGGCTTGGGCCAATTCGCAGCAGAAAATTCCTGCGGCGAATTGGTTGGCATGCGCTCCAGCTAGGGCGCAACTCTCGCAATTCTAGTGCTGGCCCGCCCGTAGCCCGCAACAATTTTTTCCAGTATAACTTTTGCCAGCGCAGTTTTTTCGAAATCAAATTCTACTTGGTTTTTATTTCTTTTCCTAAATGGTTTTGATGCCCTTAGACAATTAGAATTAGGTTTTAATTTTTTTCTATAAATACCATATTAAAACATACAATCAAAAAAACGGAACTTGGATCTTTTGGAAAAGGAAAATTTGAACCAAACTTGGGAGTCTTGAATTCTTTCGGCCAAAAGAAAGTCCTAGCAAGCAAGGAGAAATCCAAGACACAGCAACCAAAGGAGGCAACAAGCAATCATCTCCAGATTGCTTTGCTCAACCAAAACCAAATCTGAAGCAGGCAATAACTTGGTTCAATTTTTTCAATTTGGTGGAGCCTTCAAAAATTAAGTAAATTGCTCTAAATTCAGTTTATTAAATCATTAATCATCTTCATCTTTTAAGCTATCATCACACTGCCTTAGTTATTTAATTCTTCCTTTAACTTAGTTTACGCAGTAGCATAAATTAATTCATATAATACCTAAGGTCTTAATTAAAGTAAATAATACAATCATTCAAAATACAAATCTAATTTCTTAAACCCTAAGTTATTTAAACCCTAAATCTTAATTAATTTTGTTTTCAAACATTCACAGTAGTTTTTATAATTTTATTCATTGAGTTATTTTTAATCTTTCGATAATTAATTTAGCTTTCAATGTTTGTTTCACCTAAAAAAAATACTTAAATAGTTATTACAGTCAATATTAAAATCACACTCAACTTTGATCACGGAAAAACATCAAGTTCTAAATTCAAAATCATAATCTACAGAATCAAGATTTCAAACCATAAAACCCTAATATCTTAACCGTAAAACCTTAAAACTTTAATAGCCTTAAAACATATTTTTCAAATCTAAAATCCTAATTACACTTTTCTAAAAATCAAAACAATAATCTATTTGCTTTAAACCCTAACCAAAACTATTTTTTAATCACAGTAGCATTATTTTTATAAAAACATCCAAAACCCTAAATCTTTAAAACATCCAGTAGCTATGTTATTTTTTTAAAATATTTCTCAACTAATTAAACTAGTATATGCAAAACCCTAGTTGTTAAATATAAAACCCTAGAAATCCTAATTGATGCATGAACCCCTAAGGTTAATATACTTACTGTTTTATTTAAATTAGATGAATGTTTATTATATATTTTGATTGATGTTTGATGTCTTTGATGAATAATTTATTTATGATGAATAGATTTTTACTTTTATTGATTTATTTTGATTTCAAATTATTGTAAGAGGTATGTTTCCATATTTTTGGGTACCTCATGTCGTGAGCATCATGTAATTTATTTTATTTTAAAGTTTTTGGACCAATGTAAATGATACATTTCCACCTTTCGGTGGGTGTCCTATTTAGTTTTAGACATGGACAATGTAAGGACATGTTTCCATCCTCGGATGGGTGTCTATTTATTTGCTTTGTTTAGACATTACTTTGATTTTAATATAATGATGCTTTTTTTTAATTATTGCATGTAGTATGAAAATATTATTATATTTAAGAATTTTATAATATTAAGACCTGCAAAGGAGGCCTAAACCGGGCATTGTGGGGGTGCTGGGCCATTTCTCACCTTCCCCACACGTACCCAACTTTTCGACCCCATTAGGGGGTTGGGGATTCCTTAGAAATTGAGTCATCCACCCCTTTCTTTTTCTCAGCCCGTCTAGGTGGCGACTCTATTTTCTCCAGGCTTAGGCCCGTGTTCTTTAAGGCCCCGAGCCTAAACAGTACCGAAGTCATAAGAATCATTTTACCGGAAGTGGGGGCAAAAATCTCTCACACTCCTCTTTAATTTAAGGGTGGGATTACCGTCAGTTTATTAATGGGCGGTAACCAAGTCCATATTTATTAATTTTTTTAATTTTGTGTTCTTCTTTTTTTATTATTTTTATTTGTTCTTATTTGTATTTTTGTTCTACAAAAAAAATTTCAGATCAATATAAATCTGAAAACTTAGTGTTTATTTTATTTTTATGTTTCGTTATCTTTTAGAATAAACAAAATATAATTTAAGTTTTTGTTAAAAAAAATTTTCCTTCCCTATTTGAAGGTTCTATATTCTCTTCAAATGGATGTTTGTTTTTCTTTAATGGAAGTTATTTGTCCTTCTCAATTGGAGGTGTCCCTCTCACATAGAAAATGATGGTGATTCAATATATTGATAGATAGAATGAGTGTACCGGTAAAATCCAGATTGCCCATTGTATGTTACCATTATCTACTATTTGTATTGAAAAAATTCAAGAAGACTGTAACACCCCTTGACAACCTTATATATAAAAAAACTAGCAAAGGATGACACATAATTTCTATACACCTATTCAATTATTATTTTTTTATAATATTAAAAACAACACCAATAAAAATTTTGGCAGAGTTTTCCCTAAAAATTTAACACTACCAATTCTTCATCAAATAAAAATACAACCTACAGCTCCCAATAATTTTGTTTAATCTCAACTCCAATTTCAAACTCTCAAACAATCATCTATAATCTATTTTAAACATCTATACTTTTACCAATATATTTTAATATTAAACATGTATCATCTTTTTTAATATATATATATATATAAAGTCATACTTCAAGCAACTTATAAATTATAACTCATACAATAAAGTATTTAAAAATCTCTAACTATCCATAATTATATAACTGTCATTTAAAATTTAAATACTACTATGTGAACTGAACAATATATTTTATACACATTTCTAAATATAACACCTTCTCTGATGCAGTTGATTTGAGGCTCTAAAATCTCACTCTCCTAGATTCAACCTACCTATTTAATTTGTACGTCAGAAATAAATCTAACACGCTAAGCTACTGCTTAGTGGTGCTTACATATTCATAATTTACCAATAATTATAACATAAGAAAATCAATATTAGTATTTCATATAAATAAAATAAAATTATTACTTTAAAATACCAATTAGGAAGTATCATATTAAAATATCAAATATGAATTATCACTTTAAAACACTAAGAAAATATATGAATAAATCTTTAAAATGTAAATTAGCTCAATATTATATAAATAAGTTTAATATTTACTTAGTGGTTAATCATTTTAAACTATTAACTTATCTTGGTAAGTTTTACTTGATTTGCCCTCATATACTGATTTAAAAATTTAGGTTCAGATAACGAGATCACTGATAGCAAGTAAATACCCACTATAATGAATATGGCCAATGGCCCATTAGTGACACAAATACCCACTGTCACTGATGACACAAAATGTCCTCTGATAGCATGAATTTTCATTATCACTGGTAATACAAAGTACCCACTATCACTATGGACGTCCACCCTCTAACTAGTCATTCAATTGAGAAGCTAGGTTTAATATCAATATAATCAGGCAATCCAGTTATTTTCTTATTTTCAGTCAATTTAACAATCGATAATAATAATAATAATAATAATATTAATATTAATAATAATAATAATGTTTTTAATAATTATTTAAAACAACAACCACTTTTCTCATTAAACAATTGGCATTAAACCTTTAACATTTCGATTTAATAAACTTTACTTCCTCCATTTACTATATAAAATTCAATTTATTTCTCAATTCTTAAAAAAATATGCCAGATTCTTAATTTCTCTGGCAGTGTCTCTTTCATAATTCTTTCTCAGTACTAAATCTCCATTAAAAATTATACATATTTAAAAGTAAGTTTTAGGAACATATATAAACTTATATTTAAAATTTCATATTTTTCTGAGTTTCTTTACTATGTTTAAAAATTATGTTTTTCAACCCTATATATTCTGTTTTTGAAATAACTTTACTGGAAGTACCCATTTTTAAATTTTATTTAGGTACCAAATCTTCATAAAAATTCATGAAATTTTAACCATAAAATAATAATATATATTAACATGTATATAAAATTTTAGATTTTTTCTGGGTTATTTTACTATAGTTTCTAATTGGGTTTCTCAAACCCTAAAATTCTGGCTCTACTGGTACAATCAAGGCAGCTTGTGTTCTTCAATTTTTCTTTTATAATAAACCATCTTTTAAAATTATGAAATTTTATACACTATTTATTAACAAATAAGTAAACTTCCAAGTAAATTTCATAATTTTTAAACCTTTCTAGGTTAGTCTAAAAATTTGAAAAAAACACTTCACAATTAATTCAATTATGGTTCAACTAGCTTCCATAAACATAAAAAAAAATCACAAGAAAATTAAATAATAGCAAACTATTAATACACTAGTACAAACCTCTTTTCAAAGTAGATATTCCTCTCTCTTTCCTAATTTTTCTTGAATTTAGGATGATGATTTTAGGGTTTTTCACTTATTCTAATGAATTCTACTAAAAAGTTTAGGTTATATGTGAATTTTCCTTAAATTTTCACTTATTTTGATGGAAGAAAGGGGAGGAAATGGAGTTTTTGTCTATGGAAGAGGTAAGGTCAGTTTTGGGCTGGGGATGAAGAGGAAAATAGATTTTTTTTTATTTATATACAATAATTAGAGTTTTAATCATATAAGGTGCGCCCACTATATCTTTGGTGCACCCACTTTCTTAAATTATTTCTAATTCTACTTTTAATTCTGTAAAATTATAAAAATTAATTTTTTAATTATTTTAAAGTTCTATTATTCATATTTCACATTCTTATTTTAATAAAAATCCAATTCTGGAAAGGTATTTTTGTAAGGTTTTACCACTTAAATTTTTTTTTGCAGAAATACCTATTATGTCCATATTCGAATTAAATTTTTAAATTTTAAAGACTTAACTAACCCTATTTTTTCATTCATCATAAATACTTGAGTTACTGTCTACATTATACACAACTCCATATTGGTATAATTTAAAAAGTCAACTTTTAAAAATTTTAGACATTACAACTTTGTCTCTCTTAAGAAATTTCGTCTTCAAAATTTACCTGTTCATGATGTTTAAAATAGCTGAGGATACTATTGTCTCATTATTCTTCACTTTCCCATGTGGCTTCTTTAGTTGTGTGGTTCCTTCATAATACTTTTACTAGTTGAATGCGTTTATTCCGCAACTCTTTGATTTCTTGAGCTAAGATAGCCACTGGTTTTTCTTCATAACTTAGATCTCGTTGTACCTCAATGGATTCCACTTCCATCACATGTGAGGGGTTCGATCTGTATCTTCTAAGCATTGATACATGGAATACATTATGTATCTTGGCTAGTTCTACATTGATCATCCCACTTGAATTTAGTTTCCTTTCTAAGCAATTTAGTCAGAGGAAGTGCTATATTAGAGAATTCCTACACAAATCTTCTATAATAACCTGCTAAGCCAAGAAAACTTCAAACTTCAGATACATTCTTTAGCGATTGCCAATTTAGGATGGTTTCAATTTTACTAGGATCCACACAAATACCATCAGTTGATACCACATGTCTTAGGAATTCCACCTCTGTTAACCATAAGTCACATTTTGATAGCTTAACATATAATTGATTCTCTCTCAGTGTCTGTAGCACAATCCTCAAATGTTTATCATGCTCCTCCCTGTTCTTGGAATAAACTAGTATATTATCTATGAAAAAAACTACAAACTAGTCTAGATAAGGCTTGAAGACCTGATTCATCAAGTCCATGAAAGCTGCCGGAGCATTAGTCAAACCAAAATGTATTACCAAAAATTCATAATGTCCATATCGAGTTCTAAAAGCTGTCTTTGGAACATCTACTTCTTTAACTTTCATATGATAATAACCGGTTTAAGATCAATCTTAGAGAAAATACCCACTCCCTTCAACTGATCAAACAAATTATCAATTCAAGGAAGCGAATATTTATTTTTGATAGTTACCTTATTTAACTGTCGATAGTCAATACACAACTGTAATGTACCATCTTTCTTTTTCACAAAAAAGGACTGGTGTACCCCAAGGCGACATACTAGGTTTGATGAACCCTTTATTAAGAAATTCTTGCAGCTGCACTTTTAACTCCTTCAATTTCGGAGGTGCCATCCTATAAGGTGATATGGAAATCGGTGTTGTACTCAGAACTACATCAATAACAAATTCTACTTCCCTTTCTAGCGGTACCCCTGGTAATTCTTCTGGGAAGACATCCGAAAATTCACATACTGTAGGTATGTCACCCAAAGCTTTGCTTGAATGTCGGGTATTAATAACATATGCAAGATAAGATTCACACTTCTTCCTAATTAACCTTTTAGCCTTAGCAGCAGAAATCAAACTAGAAGGATAAAATTGTTTCTCTCCATGAACAATAACTTTATTTTGTCCCGAAACCTTAAAAGTCACAATTTTCCTATGATAATCCATGACTTCTTGATGTTGTGATAACCAATCCATTCCCAAGATCATGTCAAAATCATGGAATGAAAGTTCAATCAAATCGACTGGAAGTTCTACATCATGGATTCTAATCGGACAATTCTGATACACTTTATTTACTATCACACTGTGGCCCAAGGGATTAGTAACTTCTATATCATATTCAAGTCTATCTATAGTTGTGCATATGTATGAAATGTGTAGAGCCAATATCTAATAATGCATAAACATCAAAGCCAAGTAAGGAGAATTTACCAACAAGAACATTTAAAGCATTTTGATCTTCCACTGCTTTCATGGCATATGTCCTGGCTGGAACACTACCCCGTGTCTGAGGTCTATCAACAGTCTCAGACTCTCTCTGCTGACCAGCACTAGGTTGACTGCCTCTGCCTGATCTATGGCTTGCCTTTGACCTCTGTGCAAAACCCTGTCCTTCAGCAGCATTAGATCCATTTATAATAGGATAATCTTTAATCTAGTGTTCTTTGGAGCCACATTTTAGACAAGCTCCACTTTAATACCAAGAAACATCACTAACATGTGCCTTGCCACAATGCTGGCAAGGTGTAGAAACTGCTTGTGAAGATGAGCCTGCAGGAACACTAGATCTACCTTCTCAAGATCTCTGAAAACCTACTTCACTTGTATAACCTCCTCTATTAAAACCCTGTGTCTGTGTTTGAATACTTCTCTATCTCTTTTGACTACTTTATTGTTGCTCACTAGAAGATCCCTTTTGTTGTTGTTGTCTTCTTCTTTTCTCTTGTTTAGTTTCATTCTCAATGGAAATTGCTACATTGATAAGAGTAGAAAACGCTTTGATTCTCATAGCCACTAAAAACACTCAGATTTGACTGTTCAACCCTTGTTCAAACCGCTTACACTTCTCTTCTTCCGATGAAACCAATTCAAGAAAATATTTGCTGAGGCAAATGAACTACCTCTCATACTTAGACACAGATGACTGCCTTTACTTTAAATACGAAAACTCCCTTTGCTTCTCTTTTATATAAATCTCACTTATATACTTCTTAAACTCTTCCTGGAAGAATGCCCAGGTGAGTCTATCTGCAGGATTACCTTTCTTCTTTGTATCCCACCATGCATATGCTTGTTCATGCAGTAATGAGACTGCACATTCTAGCCTCTCCTCATCAGTGCAGTGAGAAGATAAAAAACTCTCACAATCCTTTCCAGCCAATACTTTGCTATAGAAGATTCATCTGTGTTAAGGGCCTTAAAATCTTCTGCTCCTAACTTTCTGATTCTTTCCAGCGAAGATCTCTGTGGTACTGGCAATGGAGGCAGCGCTGGAGGAACTTTCCCTGCAATCTGTCTAAGGACCTCCCCCATGTTTCTCACAAAATAAGGGTCTAATAGTATCTGCTCTGCAGATGTTTCTATTGGCTACTGGTTCCCCACACTTGCCTGACTGTGTGAGGATGCAGCTTCTTCTGCTGTAGCTCGACGAGATCCATAAGCCATTTTACACCTATAAACATTTAAGTACCAACTACATCAAATCACTTAACCATTTATTCAGTTCACATAGCAATGATAGTTGTTTTTCACTTTTTCCCATAACCCCACACAACAAAATCACCTAAACCTGCTTTGTACCACCAAATGCAATACCCCTTGACAATCTTATATATATATAAAACTAACAAATGATGTCACATAATGTCTATACACTTATTCAATTATTATTATTTGTTATAATATTAAAAACAACACCAATAAAAATTTTGGCAGAGTTTCCCCTAAAAATTCGACATTGTCAAATCTTCATCAAACAAAAACACAACTTGCAGAAGAAAAACACTCATAATAATTTTGTTTAATCTCAACTCTAATTTCAAACTCTCAAACAATCATCTATAATCTATTTTAAACATCTATACTTTTACCAATATATTTTAATATTAAACATGTATCATCTTTATCAATATATATATAAAGTCATACTTTAAGCAACTTATAAATTATAACTCATACAACAAAGTATTTAAAAATCTCTAACTAATTCTCATTAAAATTTAAATACTACTATGTGAACTGAACAAAATATATTATATATATTTCTACATATAACACCTGATGCAGTTGATTTGAGACTCTAAAATCTCACTCTCCTAGATCCAATTTGCCTGTTTGATCTGCGCGTCAGAAATAAATCTAACATGCTAAGCTACTGCTTAGTGGTGCTTACATATTTATAATTTACCAATAATTATAACATAAGAAAATTAATATTAATATTTCATATAAATAAAATAAAATTATTACTTTAAAATACCAATTTGAAAGTATCATATTAAAATATCAAATATGAATTATCAATTTAAAACACTAAGAAAATATATGAATAAATCTTTAAAATATAAATTAACTCAATATTATATAAATAAGTTCAATATTTACTTAGTGGTTAATCACTTTAAACCATTAACTTATCTTGGTAAGTTTTACTTGATTTGCCTCATATACTGATTTAAAAATCTAAGTTCGGATAACGGGATCACTGATGACAAGTAAATGCCCGCTATAATGAATATGGCAAATGGCCCATTAGTGACACGAATGTCCACTATCACTGATGACACAAAGTGTCCTCTGATGGCACGAATATCCATTGTCACTGGTAACACAAAGTGCCCACTATCACTATGGACGTCCACCCTCTGGCTAGCCATTCAATCGAGAAGTTAGGTTTAATATCAATATAATGGGCAATCCAATTATTTTCTTATTTTCAGTCAATTTAATAATAATAATAATAATAATAATAATAATAATAATAATAATAATAATATTTTTAATAATTATTTAAAACAACAACCTCTTTTCTTATTAAACAATTGGCATTAAACCTTTAACAATATAATTTAATAAACTTTACTTCCTCCATTTACTATATAAAATTCAATTTATTTCTCAATTCTTAAAAAAATCTAGCAGATTCTTACTTTCTCTATTAAAAATTATTTCTTAATTATTTCTCAGTACTAAATCTCTATTAAAAATTATGCATATTTAAAAATAAGTCTTAGGAGCATACATAAACTTATATTTAAAATTTCATATTTTTCTGAGTTCCTTTACTATGTTTAAAAATTATGTTTTCCAACCTTATATATTATGTTTTTGCAATAACTTTACTGGCAGCACTAATTTTCAAATTTTATTTAGGTATCAAATATTCATAAAAATTCATGAAATTTTAACCATAAAATAGTAACATATATATTACCTTGTATATAAAAGTTCAGATTTTTTTTTTCTGGGTTGTTTTACTATAGTTTCTAATTGAGTTTCTCAGACCCTAAAATTCTGGCTCTACTGGTACAATCAGGGCATCTTGTGTTCTTCACTTTTTCTTTCATAATAAATCACATTTAAAAATTATGAAAATTTTTACACTATCTATTAACACATATATAAACGTCCAAGTAAAAATTAATAATTTTTAAACCTTTCTAAGTTAGTCTAAAAATTTGGACAAATACTTCACAATTAATTAAATTATGGTTCAACAGGCTTCCATAAACATAAAAAAAATCACAAGAAAATTAAATAATAGCAAACTATTAATACACAAGCAGAAACTTCTTTTCAAAGTAGATATTTCTCTCTCTTCCCTAATTTTCCTTGAATTTATGGTGATGATTTTAGGGTTTTTCACTTTTTTTTAATGAATTCTACTACGAATTTTAGGTTATATGTGAATTTTCCTTAAATTTTCACTTATTTTGATGGAAGAAAGAGGTTGAAATGGAGTTTTTGGTTGTGGAAGAGGTAAGGTTGGTTTTATGATGGGGAAGAAGAAGAAAATAGATTTTTTTTTATATGCATTAATTAGGATTTTGATCATATAAGGTGTGCCCACCGTAATTTTGGTGCACCCACTTTCTTAAATTATTTCTAATTCGCCTTTTAATTCTGTAAAATCAAAAAAATTAATTTTTTTTTAATTATTTTGAAGTTATATTATTTATATTTCACATTCTAATTTAAATAAAAATCCAATTCTAGTGTCAAAAAGGTATTTCTATAAGGTTTTACAACTTAAAGATTCTTTTACAAAAATATCAATTATGTCCATATCCAAATTAAAATTTTAATTTTTTGAAGACTTAACTAACCCTATGTTTCATTCATCATAAATACCCAAGTCACTTTCTATATTATACACAGCTCCATATTGGAATAATTCAAAAAGTCAACTTTTAAAAATTTTAGACATTACAATGATCCAGTAACTTCATTAGTTATGTATATCTTATATACTTTAAAATTATATAATTTTATTTATATATTAGAGATGTATTTTTTTAATTCATTGATAAAAATTTATTTTGTATTAAAAAAAGCTACTGTATAAATTTTAACTTATACGCTCCACAATTTCACATAACACTAACGATATAAAAATATATATTAAGTTAAACAAGATATATATTTTGGAAGAGATTTTTGTAATAATTCAATGGTGCATTCACTCATATAAGTAAAAATTATACATATACAATAATATTTTTAACAATTTTGATAACTTAAAAATGAATAATTAATATTTAAATATTAAAATTCTATATTTCATGGAATAGATGATTATGGTTAAAAATGGTTGATATTTAAAAAATAAATAAATTTTAAAAATAAGTTAATACAAGTATAAATTTAACATTCAAAATGTAATATTAAACTTTTAGAATTGGATTTTTTTATAAAATTGTTAAAAAATTTAAAAAAAATTATAAAATTTATTAACATTTTTAAAGTTAACAATTTACAAATTTACTAAATTCATATAATTAATTATGAGTTTATTATAGATTTATTACATGATAAATTTTGTAAATTTAATATTAAACACCTCGAAATTTGATTGAGAAACTTGTAAATAGCCTTCTTTATAATTCTAAAGAAAGAGCCTTCTTTATATTAAGAAAGAGTCCAAGTTTCTACTTGTAAAAGTTTATAAAATGCTTATTACATGAATGTTAAACTTTTACGCTATTAGAATTATAAATAGCCTTGTAATAAGAAAGAGTCCAAGTTTCTACTTGTAAATAGCCTTCTTTATAATTCTAAATTCAAAATGCTTGAACTCTTTCTTATTTAATATTAAACCTAGCCCAATCCAACTTGTAAATAGCCTTCTTTATAATTCTAAAGGGGACATTACGCTATTCACCATATTTTTAACATTCATGTAATAGCGTAATATTAAACCTAGCCCAATCCAATTTCCATTCTATTCATGATATTGGATGCTACATTCATTCCCTAATCTTCTTGATTAGTAATGAGTGTATAGCCAATTGTTATTGTTGATAATAACATATGAGTAAAAGACTAATATGCATGTTGTTGTGCTATCAACTACCAAACCATGACCTTACTTCTATTGATGGATGTGAAAACCTATATGCACATATAGAGGAATAAAATTATTGATATTCAAAGAGAAGTTACTATATTCGACTAAATATATAAAGAGATGGTAAAGGGAAGAAGTTACTATCTCAATGCCTAAGAGAAAAGAAAAGAGAATAAAGGAGATAATGTAAAAAGAAAATAAAGGAAAATAGAAGTATTATATTGTATTATATTGCATTATATCAATATGAAAACCTAACTTGTAATGTATTGCTTGTCCTAGCTTTTTGCAAATCTTGTTATTTTTTTTACTTGAACTTGTCGCACCCTACTTTATATGTAATGTATGTTATATATTCATTGAGATGAAAACTCACATCTTAATATATGCAATTGCAGGAACTGAATAGTATGCTACAACTTCTTCATTTTTCCTTCCGAAAAGTTGATATATGTATGTTCATAGTATATAATAGAGTAAAATGTATTAGTAATTTCTGTAAAGCTCCATAGTATGTAAATTGTACAGTGATGAGTATTACAAGGAATAGTGAATATGAGGTGTAAGATAGATAGGTTATGATGCTGATGATGTAATAAAATGCAAAGTGTAATATGTGGAATATATAAATTAAGCTTGCAAAAAGTAATTGGTAATGTAACATGTAAAATAATAGAAAGATCCAAGTCAAAGAATAAAATGAATACTTGAAATTTTAATAATAGGCTAGATAGTGTTTGGTTTTTGTGTGATTGAATCCTTCAAAAGTAGCCACTTTTATTTGAATTTTTGTGTGACTAAATCTTTTAAAAGTAGCCCGTCACCTGGGATTGTTACGCCTCTGGAGGTAGGGTGTGAAAATGTGGCTCGTAATCCTACCTTAGGCCTAAGTGAACTAAGTATAAATTTTAATTAGCTCTAGTAATTATTTTTATTTTTGTTATATACATGAAATTCTCATAAATATTTGATGTCAATTTTAGTATTGTTTTTCATCACCAATTAACAAAATTACACTATTTAAAATTTTTAATTTTTACTAACAAATCACGTAAGATATTTTTAATTATTAGAATGTGTTAGAAAACTTATGCACGATGTATTTCCAATGGTAATGAGAAGTCGATAATATAAAGGGTCTCAACCTAAAAAATCCTTAAAAATAAACGTTTTCTTAATTTAATTTTTTTTTTTTGTCAATTGGAACTAAAAGTTATTTTTTTTTTGCATTAAATTTATCCTTGTTAGGCTAGGGAAAAATCAACCTACGTGGTTTATTGACATGGCAGGCTCGGATTTCCATCATTTGACCATGTGATCATGATTGAATTTAATTCATTAATTAGTTTACTGGTTAATTTAAAATCTTAACACTTTTTGGTTAAATGTTAAAATCGAGCTTAAAAGAATTTTGTTACATATTTTTATTTTCAAGAAAAAATATTCTTGTTCATAATATTTTAAAATTTTTAATATTAAAATCTTAATTAAATATATAATAATAAATAAAAACTTTAAATAAATAATTTTATAAAATATTTTTATTACCTTAAATTTATATATCATTTTAGGCATCAGTATGAAAATATAAATAAATGTATTTCTTATGAATATAAAATTTTAAAAATAAATAAATAAATCCATATTTTTATTGTTGTTCTTTAATAGCAACCAAGAGATGGGGAGGGATGGGGGTGAATTTGTTGTTTGATGAAATGAGAAAAAATAAAAAATTTAAACAAACAAGGAATGAATATAGAGATTGAAAATAAACAATTTATAGTGGTTCGGATTCCTCAATCCTACTTCTACCTTTCCGAACAACTTGTTGATATTCTATTAACTATGAGTTTTTATAAGCTCAATTCTAACTTAGTGTTTGTCACAAGATCATACCGAACTTTTATAATGGTTTGAGTATTTCTCACAATCCAATAAGGGTTTTACCTAGACTCACTCTAA
The DNA here is from genome assembly GCA_947685225.1 of Garcia nutans. NCBI lineage: Eukaryota > Viridiplantae > Streptophyta > Magnoliopsida > Malpighiales > Euphorbiaceae > Garcia > Garcia nutans. The sequence continues at coordinate 38,569,187 of CANTUV010000013.1, forward strand.
AACCTAATATTTCAAAACTCACACCAAACTTCTATAATGGTATTTAGTGCTCTCACTCAACTTCTGCAATAGTATTTAATGCTCATACCCAGTACTCAAATACAATAAGTATGAAATTTTAGTACAAAGTAAACAAAATTGGTTATCTTGAATGAATGGCTCACTTCTTATTCGAAATATGAAGTTTCATATAGTATTTATAGCCATTTAATGTCCAACTAGCCATTATAAAAGATTGTTAGTGGATTCCAACAAGATTGTTAAAAGATTGGCTTCAATAATATGTCCAGAGGTGTTGCGCGGTCGCTCTTACTCTTAGTGCGGTTGCCTTGACATCATGAGTGGCCGCACTTGTGCTTGGTACGGTCGCTAGTTTTGAATTTCTCCAACGGTTAGTGTAAGTTTCCCTAACAAAGAGAGCATTGTGATCCCTTGCTATCCTGTAGTTGTTGGTACATTCACACTTAGAGCTTGTACAGTCCCAACTTTGCAATTTAAATTTATCTCAAAGATGATTATGCCATGTGTCATGAAATCATTGAAAGAGAGAAAATATAGCAAAAATTGAAAGGTGTGGTTACACTTCTTCAGGATAGCAGTCAGAGAAGGCCACTTGCGCTGAGCTTCAAGTCACATTTCAAACCGAGAACTCTACTGTTATTTTATGTGATTTATGCTTTTTGATGGAGGTGCGATGCCACTTGGAGATAGGGTGGTTGCACTTTATGGTTCAACATCCATCTTCTTCACCGTCCTAATAACCTCAAGCACTACTATATGTTTGAGAGAAATCATTCTTTAGGGGTGGTAGCTCCATATTGAGAGCGGTCATACTTCCCCTCATGTACTGTCATCCTTGAGGTCATACTTATCACCATAATCTCTATTGTTGTCCTATGATGGCAACCAAGAGGGAGGGAGGTGATTGGTTATTTTGAAGAAGAGATGGTGTGAGTGAGGATTTTTACTCCTACACCTGGTGGAATGGTTATTGTGACTGTGGCAATGCTAGGCTCGGGGTCTTTGAGTACACAGCCCTAAACCCAGAGAAATGGAGTAGCCACCCAGATGGGCCAGGAAAAAAAAGAAAGGGGTGGATGACTCAATTCCTAAGAAATCCTCAACCCTCTATTGGGTTTGAAAAGTTGGGTACGCATGGGGAAGATGAGAATGAACCAACACCCTCATAGCTCCCGGTTCATTGGACTCTACCTCCTTTTCAGGTCTAAATATTATTAAATTCTTATATCATTATAACATTATTCATATTAATAAACATTCATCATATTATTAATTTAAATAAATAAATCAAAATGGGCACCCATCTGAGGATGGAAACATATCCTTTAAAAGTCCAAGTATTTATACAAATATATAAAATAGGACACCCACCATTTTGGTAAAAATATGTCCTTTACAATTGTAATACCCCTTCCCAGCCTACATGTGTAAGCCGAGTAGAGGAGCCTCACTATTCTAATGTTGCTACCAATTTTACTTAATTCAAATTTTAGTTCCGGTTTTACAGAAATTTTGCCAGAGGTTCGCCTAGAAATTGGATCCCAAGTGTCGACAAAAACTGTTTTTTCTGATTTTTGAAAACATTTTTACACAAACCAATGCAATCAATTTCAATACACTCCCAATGAATCCTCCTTATACCCTCAACTACAAACCTGCAAGAAGAGTTCACACTTCTAATACAAAATAAGTAGAGGTTTATTATTATCACATACTACTAACGTACAGTATAACTGTAACACCCCCATACTCTATATAAGTACTATACATATACCGGGTATACATACAGTACGTATATAAAGTATAAGAATGTCACTTTTTGTTACAGTTTAAAAACCTATATCTGAGTTCAAATAATATTACATTAATTTAAATATAGAACATTTACAAAATTATTATACTTTCAATAATCTTACATATATATGATAATCTTGTCTTTACCAAAATTCCATTTATACATATGAATACATTCTTGTTAGAAATACAACATAATGAAATTATACATATATGCATCACCTTCTAGTTGGTCTCGAAATACTCTTACCCTTCTCGTGGCATAACATTTGACTTCCAGATCAACCACCTACTCATCTGCGCGATTTATACAACCGCGCTAAGCCCGAAAGCTTAGTAATACAAATAAATATTATAAACATACATAACAGACAATCATACTTATATGTTAACTTCATATATTATTATTTTCTTATCATATTTTCCCATTTCAATTACACCTTATATATATTTCTACTAATCTCATAATTATATACATATGCACGTATTTCATTAATACAACCCACAATTCCATGACTTATTAAAACATTCATAAAATAATACTCACAATGTCCACAACCACATCCATATTATACATCATATTGTATTTTCATGTAGTACCTTCAGATCTCATCATTCAACATAGTTTTTCAATCCACATTCACCTTCAATAATTTACTTATACATTGTAATCATCTCATTTCATAATTATCATCATATATCTCATAACATTACATCTTATTCCATAATTCACATTTAAACAAAAATAATCATTGGTCTCATTATTCATTCATTTCACATTTCATGAATCACATTTAAACAAAGACAAGCATGGGCCCAAAAGACACTAATATGCTATTCAAAGTTCAGAGTTACTGTTTTGGTCTATAATCATAATCATCAATACATTTATCCATGGATATTCAACTAGATTTGAGCTTACGACCCAGTCATTTCACTTAATCTAGTTTCAATAATTTGTTTTTGAGGTTTACGACCCGGTCATTTCACCCCAAAAACATCACATTTCACATTTTCCAACTGGAATCGGCTTACGACCCGGTCATTTCACCTATCCAGTGATTCATAGGCATGCCGCCAAAAACAGAACTCTGAAAATTGAATTAACACATTAGGCACACAATCATTTCATTTATCTCTTTATCAATCTCTTTTCATTTCATTTCTCATAATTAATTAGGCAACCATGCCTCAATTATATATTTCATTTGCATCATCATAGCCAACAACCATGGCATCATATCTCATATGATCTCAAATCACAATAAAACAATTCAAATGTATATAATCAATGGCATTAACACACATTTTACATACTCATCACAACATTCATATTATACCAAACATAACATTATTAATATACATCAACAATGCATTACGTTTCCTAATATTAATATACATCAACAATGCACTACATTTCCTAACACATTTACAACCAAATGTGTATCAAGTCTCAAAGTCATATGCATTTATACAATAATGTAGTTTGTACTTACCTTAAAACCAACTCACACCAATCTATACACTTACTCTTCCAAGAATCCTCAACACTTAGATTAGGGCAATTCAACCTCTTCACAACCTAATCCAAAAGGAATATTAGCAAAATGACCATATAAATAGTAAATTCTAGTTTTGGACTCAACTTAATCCTTATTTTGAAAAATTGTATAAAATAATATACTTGAATAAAAACTCTAAAATTTTTACAGAATTTAGTTTTACATCTTAAAATCATTCCTTTAAAATTTCAGATCAAACTGAACACAAAATCTTGGTCAAATAGTTCACCCAACCAGACTTCTCCAATTGCCCTGCATCCTGGCAGCAGTTCTGAACTTTGTGAATTCCGTAAATTAAATTCAATCAATGTGGTTCCAAATTATTTTTCTCAAATACTAGACTCACTAAGCAACAACATATCCAAAATTAAATTGGATATTATTTTTTTACATTTTATTAAAAATCCCGAAAGATAGCTGTCTCAGTTAAGGTACCTGCTGGAACAGGTCTAATAAAAATAATCTTTCCAAAATCATAACCATTCCAAAATCAAATCAACATATTTTTCAGTCATTCTAGACTCATATAGGCACAACATATCAAAAATTCACTTCAAGAACATTTTTCTATATTTAATTAAAAATCATAAAAGTCACAGCATTTACTAATTGTAAAACAGAAAAATTTCACTAAACACTACTCTTACTCTTCCATCACCAACACCAACCTAACTTCTTAACTTTAGTTCCATTTCAACACTTTTACACACACCATACACAAACACACTCCAACCATCAACAACACTCCATCAAACTCAAACAAAAATTCCATATAGAACAAGAGAAATCAAAAGAAAACTTACTTGAATATTATGCCAAATCTTCAACATCCATCTTCAATTCTCTCAAAATCCCTATGAATTTGATGTGTATATAAGTAAAATCACATCTCTCTCTCTCTCTCTCTCTCTCTCTCTCTCTCTCTCTCGTGTAAGAAGAAGAAGAAGCTCTCTCGTGTAAGAAGAAGAAGAAGAAGAAAAATATCTTTTCCCTTCTTCTTTTCATGTTTATCATATATATATATATAATAATAATAATAATAATAATAATAATAATAATATAATAAATTATTTCTAAAAACCTCCACCACACACTTTTCTCCCTTTGACTTTTCTTTCTTCTTTTTCTTTTATTATTATTATTATTATTATTATTAATTAATTATATAAACTTACTTTTCCTACACCACTTTATACATTATGTATATGTAATATATATGTTGGTATATGTATATCTCTTTTATATTTCCTTTATATTTTCCATATTTTTCAAATACCACATAAATATATATCATCCCTCATATACACCTATTTCTTATAATATTTTCCTTACATATTTTACCAACATATCTTCTCACAACTACCATTCCAATGTACATCAAAATCGGATATTAAATTAATTCTTTTATCTTCTTTTGACTTTCATTAGTTTAACTTATATATGTTATATATATACCTTCACTTCTTTTCTCCTTCCATTAAACATACTCCTTAAATCCAAATACCACAATAATTATTCCAAAACTTTTAGGGTGTATCTTGGGATATTACAATTCTCTCCCCCTTAAATAATTTCGTCCTCGAAATTATCTAGTACAATAGCAATCCATTCTTAACATAATACCATCTTAACTTTCATATGAAGTTAATTATATTCTTAAGTTATTATGTCATCATATCATGTAACTTTTACTCTCTCCCTTAGAGTCAATCATCTTCTCTTAATTTCATAACTCATCATTAGATTTATATATATATCTTATTATTTTTTTATCCAAACATTCAAAATATCTCATTACATTCCCAATTAATTTATCTTGATGCAAGAATCATATCATCTTATATTATACATGTACTTTGTCTAATTATTACACTCAATACATTCACGTTCATTTATTTATTAGAATATTACATCATATACATTATCACTTAAATCTTATGCTCCTAGTACAACTGTACACATTAAATTTCAATAATGATTCATAATCTTCATAGAATCTAGATCAATTGATCTATCTGTCACAATATACCCACGTTTCAATCTTGTTTAATTCAAATCAACAATTAATTTATTTAAACTTATCATGAAATTTCACAATATATATATATATATATAACTTAATTCCATTAGAGCAAACTTATATTCAAATCCTGATCTCTTCAGATCCATATTCAGTAAAATTATCATGATTACAAATCACTTTAAATTATCTTTCAATATACACATAGTTTATTTTCTACTATCTTAGTATAATTTCCACCAATTCTCATGATAATCTCATACCATACTTTCCATCCATAGTTCACTCACTTAAACCTTAAGTCCATTCACTTATTCACTTTATACCATAAACATATTTAGTATAACTTTCAGTCACATTTTGTAATTTCCCCTTTTTAATATCTCCTCACATTTCATACCATTACGATCTTTATATAATCAGCTTTCTATCACATTAGCCATAACTCAAAACATTTTACATTTCTCTTTTCTTTCCTTACTTTTCATAATTATAATCAAATTTCTAACAAAACAAAAAAAATGATAAAGTATAACTTTACCAGTCATAATTCTTGACCATGTTTCTAGAAACATAATTATCAATCTCACCAAAACTGCACTACAGTCATGTTATCTCAGTTCCAAATCTGTGGATAACAAAATTAATCGACCAAAATATACTAAACAAATCATAGAATTATAGGAGATTAATGGTCATGCCTGAAGCTTATAAATCCATACTGTTCCTTTATTATTCAACTTCCAACCTTTCTAATTACAATGCTAAATCATATAAGAAGAATTACATATTCATTCTCTAAACTTTTGCTACACCAAGAGTTAACACATTTCAACTCTATTTCAAAACAATTTGCACTCGATTATGTTCATCATTAGCCTAACTCATGTTCAACAATATTATTATTAACATCTCTTATGTATACATATTCAATCATATGCAATTCTTACACAATTTCCCTTTTTTTACTCCATTTCGAATCTATTTCTAATCCATTTACAATCTCTTATTATACACATATACATAAAACCTTCCCACATGTGGATACCTTGGGACTCAAAATATTATATAATCATCAGGTTCAGTGATTACCATAACAATTTCACCATCCAATATTACTCGAGTCCATTCTCACTCTTAATTTCGTTACATAATCCATCTAGCTTTGCACAGTTCAAGACCTAATCTCTCTTAGGTCCACTAATACATGCAATATCATTCTTAATATCATTATACCAGTAATTATACCACGTACATATTCATAGGCCACATCCATAATGTGACTCACTTCCCACATTTCTTACATAATACAATTACATTCATATCGAAAAACTCATCTCACATATCCTATGCATGTATACACTTAATCATGTAATTTTATTTAATTTTCTCTTTTGCATACAATCTGTACAAATTTAATGTTTATCATTTTTCTTTGAACATTATCATACTCATTCTTTTGACATGATTTAAATTATTCATCAACACAACAAATATATACATTCTAACCATAATAACACTTCACATATATTCAAGTCACATTTCTAATGTGACATCTCTCTCATTTATTTTTTTTAAAGCATTTAATGTACCTTCATATCCATTTTCACCCTTTCCAATCAAATGACTTAAAGTAACTCATTTTCACTCGCTCAATCACTTTTTTTTTTCAAAACAAATTCTCATACTATCAATCTCATTACCCAATTCGTAGTATTCTCATATACAAGAATATTCATTGCAAATAGCTCATATGTTTAATATCTAAATAATCTTTATCAACATTCCATTAAAATTCTAAATTCTCAAATCACTATTTCACCTAAACTTCAACTTACAATTCTCATCTTTTCTTAATATCAACTTTAAAAACATCTTATATATATACCACAAAGCAACATCCAAACATATAATTTTCACAATTATTAAGCTCATTTCAAAAATCCAAATGTCACATATTACCACCATTAACATGAGCTTTCAAAATATTCAAACATATCACATTTCTAACATTGAAATCACAATGTTGCATTAAAATAACAATACAAACAATACCAATATATCTTTTTACTTAACCAACATCATCTCTTTTTCTTTTAAACAAAACTTTAACTTTATACACCCAAACCTTAAATGATCACATTTTGTCTATACCAATCAACTCACTCAATGTTCCACCATATTTCCTTCAAGTTAAAAATTTCTATTCTTTAATTTATCAATTAAACTCATATGAATGTTTCCATATCATTTTTCATTTTTTTTCATTTCATGTAGAACTTCATCCACATACTATCATCCATCTCATCTAATTCAAATACATTACAATTCACATAATGCCACATCCGAGACCAACCTAGGTGTTAATGCATATGCATGTATCATAAATTTCATTTCAAAACTTTTCTTTTTAATTCTCTTTAAGCTTTTCAAAACTTTCTCTTTTTAATTCTACTTAGGCCGAGAATCTCGAACCTAAGCTCTGATACCAAAAATTGTAATACCCCTTCCCAGCCTACATGTGTAAGCCGAGTAGAGGAGCCTCACTATTCTAATGTTGCTACCAATTTTACTTAATTCAAATTTTAGTTCCGGTTTTACAGAAATTTTGCCAGAGGTTCGCCTAGAAATTGGATCCCAAGTGTCGACAAAAACTGTTTTTTCTGATTTTTGAAAACATTTTTACACAAACCAATGCAATCAATTTCAATACACTCCCAATGAATCCTCCTTATACCCTCAACTACAAACCTGCAAGAAGAGTTCACACTTCTAATACAAAATAAGTAGAGGTTTATTATTATCACATACTACTAACGTACAGTATAACTGTAACACCCCCATACTCTATATAAGTACTATACATATACCGGGTATACATACAGTACGTATATAAAGTATAAGAATGTCACTTTTTGTTACAGTTTAAAAACCTATATCTGAGTTCAAATAATATTACATTAATTTAAATATAGAACATTTACAAAATTATTATACTTTCAATAATCTTACATATATATGATAATCTTGTCTTTACCAAAATTCCATTTATACATATGAATACATTCTTGTTAGAAATACAACATAATGAAATTATACATATATGCATCACCTTCTAGTTGGTCTCGAAATACTCTTACCCTTCTCGTGGCATAACATTTGACTTCCAGATCAACCACCTACTCACCTGCGCGATTTATACAACCGCGCTAAGCCCGAAAGCTTAGTAATACAAATAAATATTATAAACATACATAACAGACAATCATACTTATATGTCAACTTCATATATTATTATTTTCTTATCATATTTTCCCATTTCAATTACACCTTATATATATTTCTACTAATCTCATAATTATATACATATGCACGTATTTCATTAATACAACCCACAATTCCATGACTTATTAAAACATTCATAAAATAATACTCACAATGTCCACAACCACATCCATATTATACATCATATTGTATTTTCATGTAGTACCTTCAGATCTCATCATTCAACATAGTTTTTCAATCCACATTCACCTTCAATAATTTACTTATACATTGTAATCATCTCATTTCATAATTATCATCATATATCTCATAACATTACATCTTATTCCATAATTCACATTTAAACAAAAATAATCATTGGTCTCATTATTCATTCATTTCACATTTCATGAATCACATTTAAACAAAGACAAGCATGGGCCCAAAAGACACTAATATGCTATTCAAAGTTCAGAGTTACTGTTTTGGTCTATAATCATAATCATCAATACATTTATCCATGGATATTCAACTAGATTTGAGCTTACGACCCAGTCATTTTACTCAATCTAGTTTCAATAATTTGTTTTTGAGGTTTACGACCCGGTCATTTCACCCCAAAAACATCACATTTCACATTTTCCAACTGGAATCGGCTTACGACCCGGTCATTTCACCTATCCAGTGATTCATAGGCATGCCGCCAAAAACAGAACTCTGAAAATTGAATTAACACATTAGGCACACAATCATTTCATTTATCTCTTTATCAATCTCTTTTCATTTCATTTCTCATAATTAATTAGGCAACCATGCCTCAATTATATATTTCATTTGCATCATCATAGCCAACAACCATGGCATCATATCTCATATGATCTCAAATCACAATAAAACAATTCAAATGTATATAATCAATGGCATTAACACACATTTTACATACTCATCACAACATTCATATTATACCAAACATAACATTATTAATATACATCAACAATGCATTACGTTTCCTAATATTAATATACATCAACAATGCACTACATTTCCTAACACATTTACAACCAAATGTGTATCAAGTCTCAAAGTCATATGCATTTATACAATAATGTAGTTTGTACTTACCTTAAAACCAACTCACACCAATCTATACACTTACTCTTCCAAGAATCCTCAACACTTAGATTAGAGCAATTCAACCTCTTCACAACCTAATCCAAAAGGAATATTAGCAAAATGACCATATGAATAGTAAATTCTAGTTTTGGACTCAACTTAATCCTTATTTTGAAAAATTGTATAAAATAATATACTTGAATAAAAACTCTAAAATTTTTACAGAATTTAGTTTTACATCTTAAAATCATTCCTTTAAAATTTTAGATCAAACTGAACACAAAATCTTGGTCAAATAGTTCACCCAACCAGACTGCTCCAATTGCCCTGCATCCTGGCAGCAGTTCTGAACTTTGTGAATTCCGTAAATTAAATTCAATCAATGTGGTTCCAAATTATTTTTCTCAAATACTAGACTCACTAAGAAACAACATATCCAAAATTAAATTGGATATTATTTTTTTACATTTTATTAAAAATCCCGAAAGATAGCTGTCTCAGTTAAGGTACCTGCTGGAACAGGTCTAATAAAAATAATCTTTCCAAAATCATAACCATTCCAAAATCAAATCAACATATTTTTCTGTCATTATAGACTCATAGAGGCACAACATATCAAAAATTCACTTCAAGAACATTTTTCTATATTTAATTAAAAATCATACAAGTCACAGCATTTACTAATTGTAAAACAGAAAAATTTCACTAAACACTACTCTTACTCTTCCATCACCAACACCAACCTAACTTCTTAACTTTAGTTCCATTTCAACACTTTTACACACACCATACACAAACACACTCCAACCATCAACAACACTCCATCAAACTCAAACAAAAATTCCATATAGAACAAGAGAAATCAAAAGAAAACTTACTTGAATATTATGCCAAATCTTCAACATCCATCTTCAATTCTCTCAAAATCCCTATGAATTTGATGTGTATATAAGTAAAATCACATCTCTCTCTCTCTCTCTCTCTCTCTCTCTCTCTCTCTCTCTCTCTCTCTCTCTCTCTCTCTCTCTCTCTCTCTCGTGTAAGAAGAAGAAGAAGCTCTCTCGTGTAAGAAGAAGAAGAAGAAGAAAAATATCTTTTCCCTTCTTCTTTTCATGTTTATCATATATATATATATATAATAATAATAATAATAATAATATAATAAATTATTTCTAAAAACCTCCACCACACACTTTTCTCCCTTTGACTTTTCTTTCTTCTTTTTCTTTTATTATTATTATTATTATTATTAATTAATTATATAAACTTACTTTTCCTACACCACTTTATACATTATGTATATGTAATATATATGTTGGTATATGTATATCTCTTTTATATTTCCTTTATATTTTCCATATTTTTCAAATACCACATAAATATATATATCATCCCTCATATACACCTATTTCTTATAATATTTTCCTTACATATTTTACCAACATATCTTCTCACAACTACCATTCCAATGTACATCAAAATCGGATATTAAATTAATTCTTTTATCTTCTTTTGACTTTCATTAGTTTAACTTATATATGTTATATATATACCTTCACTTCTTTTCTCCTTCCATTAAACATACTCCTTAAATCCAAATACCACAATAATTATTCCAAAACTTTTAGGGTGTACCTTGGGATATTACAACAATGGTCCAAAGTTCATAAAATAAATTACATAATTAAAAATAACTAAGACACCCACAATGTGGAAACATACATTTTACAATCTTTAAAAGTCTGAAAAACCAGTAAACATAATTTAATTAAATAGAGTAAGCAATAAAATAATCGAAGCGCATCATCGATCATAAAGTAAATCAAATGACCAAGATCAAGGTATAAAGATACAAATTAAAATTAAAACATGCAAAGTTGGGTTTAGAGTGCAATCAATGACTAAAACATGCAAACTAAGGTTAAACCTAAAGGATTGAGGTCTTAGATTAGTATTTTGGATTAGGGTTTTAGGAATTAGGGTTTAAGGAATTAGGGTTTAGATCAAACTAAGTTTTGGGGATTGGGATGAAAGTTAAGATATCAGATACTAACAAAAAATTTATAAAACTAAATACAAGGGACAGTGAGTTTAATGAATTTATCCAATGTTGCAATTTAAAAAAATGAAAGAACAAAATAAAATTAAGCTAAGCAATAAAGATAATTAGCTTTAAATTATGGAATAAAACCTGCGTTGTTGGCTCCTCCTAGGTAGGTTTACTGGACCAAGCTTAATTGCACAATTGCTAGCTGGGCAGCCTGGATCAAGTGAAGTCTTGATGGTGCCTTTGGTAATCCGAGAGTCAAGCTACTACCTCTCCTTCCCCTCTTGCTTTTGTATGCTTTGCTTTATTTTAGTGGTTGTTATTTTTCCTTAAGGTTCTGCTGCTTTTCTCTAAATAAAAAAAAAACTTGTATTTATAAGCTTTTTCTAGGGCAACTTAGTTCGTTCATCCTTGTGCAGCTCAAACTCCCTCCTACTTATCTGAAGCCAAAAGGAATTTTCACATAATTAGGAATGCATTTGGCCTAAATTTAGGTGAGATGGAGGCCTCATATCGAATTGGTGGCCACTAATTTTTGCCTAAGCTGCCCTTTCGGGTTTTCAACCTAGCGAGCTTTTTATTTTTCTTTTCTCTTTTTTATCTTCTTCTTTTTTTTATCTTGATTTATTTTTTTTCTTCTCTGTTGGGTCACAGCTCTAAGAAAGTCATCTTGTTTGTACTGTCCTATGCTTTTGATTATGGGGTAGCATGAGTCTGCTTCAATGAGGATGGATCCTTTTGTTGCCCTGATGCCACCTTAAAGATGAAATAGATTTGATAAATTAGGTCTAGTTAAGATAAAACTTTAATTGTCCTTATGGTCTTGACTAAGCATCCCTTTGTTCAATCTTCTTGTTTCTTGGTAGCTCAATGATCATCAAACTTGTTATAAATATCACATAAACTCAGGGTAGATTATCGGGTTTATAAGCTAATAAAAAGCAAGCTAAAATCTCAAAAAGGCTCAAAGAGACAAACTAGGGGTTGATATCAATAGGGTTGATGCTAGTCGTTGTCTCATCAAATAATGCCTAGATTATCTCTCTCTTAAATAAACAGAGTTCAATTTCTCCTTGAAAGTTTATCAAAATATGTTCTAAGATTGACTAGGTCCTAGACATTGGTAATTAGGTAGGAGCCCTCTCTAAGTAAGCATACACATCTCAATGCTATAAAATAATTTCCTTACCTAGTAAATTCATTCGAATCATGATGCACATATATGCTAATTTATGAATATCAAACTAGATTCGCCATTGGTTCAACACTAATAAGTCAAAAACCAACAAATTATAAATGCAGCAAAAATAATTTATTCAAACAATCTTAATTTGAAAAATATAATTGTTCCAATTAAATACCTAAGAAAGCAAAATAAAATGAGCAATGCTCAAGCCAAGGGAGGTTTGTTAAGTTCATACTCTTCTCTCTTCACATCTTCTACACTCTTATCTCGAAAGGAGGATAAGACATAATCTTCCATCAATCCTCCCCCTACCATGAAGGTTACTAGTGGAGGTACTTTGCTAAACTTAGGCAAAGGATTGTCCTTCATGCTAGGTTTGTTGGGCTCAGAAAGCTTCCCACTATCAATCAGATTTTAGATCTCGTGTCTTAACCGCATGTAATTATTTGTTTCATGTCCTTGCACCTGGTGGAGTTGGTAGAAGGTCTTAGCATCAAAATTTGTGACAGTGGATTCGGCAGAGGTCGCGGGGTCAGTGGTTGTAATAGCCCTTTCTTTTGCATCTTATTAAAAACCCATGACAGATGTCTTTCTAGATCTAAAAATTGTATTTTTTCCCTTGACCAGTTGCATTGACATCCACTACCTTCTGTGTATCTTGATTGCCAGACTGGTAACTCCCCTTCTCATTTCTTCTCCTAGCAAAATGGTTCATCTCCCTTTTCCATTCTTCTATTTACAATCTAGCTTAGAGAAGGTCTTTGAAGTCTCTGCTAAGTGTGTGAGATAGTCTCTCATGACTGTTGGGTGTGACACCTCTCACTATTATTCTGATCTGGTCAGACTCATCAGGCCTCTTTTTAAGAAGAGCAACTTTGTTTCTCCACCTTTTCATATAATCAATAAAATTCCCATTTTGCTTTTGTCTGATAGTCTCGACCTCCATAAGGGTTACTTCCAGCTTAATATTATACTCATACTGCTGAATGAAGGCTTTGTACATCAAATTCAGATCTTTTTGGGTATTTTCTTCTGAAGTATTAAACTAGTTTTGCACAATATGATCTAGTGAAAGCATGAAATACCTTAGAGTTTGAGTCTTAGTAGCTCTAGCAGACTGCATGACAGTAATGTATTGCTTAACATGCAAGTGAGGATTTCTTGTGCCATTGTACTTAGCGAAAGTAGGCATTTTGAATTTGTAAGGAACTGCTTCATCATCTTCAAACAGTTTGTCCACCTCCAAAACTTCTTCATTTTTCAGCTTCTTTTCAAATTTCTTCTCTGAATCAACAATCACCTTCTCAACATCGGCTTATTCAAATTTCTTTTCTGTGGTCTTCTTTTCTTTCTTATCTTGTTCTTGATCTTGGAGGTATTGGTCCCAATCATAATCATCATTTCCCCCTTCTCAGTATCAAAGGTTACCTCTTCTACCCTAGCCTTTCCTTTGTCTTTCTGCTTCTTAGTGCTAGCAGATGCTTCAACATTCATTTCCAATAGTGTAGTTAATTGACTTCTCATGGCCTCTGCCAGGACCCCCTTTAGATCTTCCATCTTGGATGTATTAGTCTCATTCACTAGGTTTTGAACTTGATCACAATCCTTTGGTTTCAGTGCAAAGTTGATTGATCCTTCACTGGGTTCTGAGTTACCATCGTAGGCAGGATTGTCATAAGCCCTTGAACTGTTGAACTCCAGGTCTGTGAGCCAAAAAAGGTTAATGTGATGTAAAACAATGCATGTGAGCACATGTAGAAAACAAACAAACAAGTAAAGTTAGGACATTTCTTCCAACCTTTATCATCAACACCCGAGTGGTGAGTCTCTTTTCTTAGGCATATAGCTAATATAACATCAACATGGGATATTTTATTTTCGAAATATCCACTCAGATGGATTAACTAATAGTTGTATTAAGAAATTAATCCATGATAACTCTCATTAATTAGGCCTTAATCTATTGGGTCAACTGGAAAATAACTTTTATGCTATATTGTGGATTAATACTAAATTAAAGGGTTTATCATAGGTAGATTTCTTAGTTGGAAAAGCAACTACTGATTTATGCCCCCAAAAAAGCCCATGATTAAGAAACCTTAGTACAAATAAGGCCCATAATTGATTTTAGTATACCATAATTAACCTAAATACTTATAAGCCTATTTCAAGAAATTTGGTCCGTTATGAAAGGAATTTTATTGAAAGCTTAATTTTGAAAAATGGGCCATAATGTAAAAGAATGATTTTGAGCCCTTTCTTCAAAAAGTTTTGTTCAAAAAAAAAATATAATTTTGGGCTTTGAGATTGGGTCCATCTTAAAAAGGTTTTAAGCTTACATTGAAAGGTTTTTGAAAATGATTTGGGCTTTGGGCTTAGAATAATTCTGGGCTTGTATCATAAATAGGTCATATTAGAAAAAAAAAACCAAATGGGCCCTAATTCAAACCAACATTTTTTAATCATAGTTAAACGACAAGCAAATAGGGTAAACATAAGGAAAATTACTAAGTCAACTACACGGGCTTTAGTCTTTGGGTTGAAAAGGCTTAGGTTCCTATAGCAAGTATATACCAAAAGGTATAAGGCTATGAGTGGTTATGCAATGCTCGATCTCCATACCTTGAATGGAAATATGGTATCACTCACATACACATAACACAGGTTCCATAGGGCATCCTAAATCACATACACAATGCAATCCAAATGATGCAATAAATAATATCATAATAATAAAGAATAAAATAATATAAAGACCAATGGAATCAACTTCTCTTATCCCAAGTAGAGTCGCTACTATGAGTGGGGGTTTTTGCCCCTAATCTCGATGGAATGGTTCTTGCAACTGCAGCACTATTAGGCTCAGGGCCTTAGAGAACATGGGCCTAACCATAGAGAAATGGAGTCACCACCCGGACGGGCCGAGAAAGAAAAGAAAGGGGTGGATGACTCAATTCCTAAGGAATCCCCAACCCCCTATTGGGTTTGAAAAGTTGGGTATGCATGGGGAAGGTGAGAATGACCCAACACCCCTATAGTGCCCGGTTCATTGGAACCGACCTCCTTTTAAGGTCTAAATATTATAAAATTCTTATATCATTATAACATTATTCATATTACATGCAATTAAAAATAAACATTCATCATATTATTAATTTAATTAAACAAATCAAAATGGACTCCCATATGAGGATGGAAACATGCTCTTACAAAGTCCAAGTGCTCATACAAATAAATAAAATAGGACACCCACCATTTTAGTGAAAATATATCCTTTACAATGGTCCAAAGTTATAAAATAAACTACATAATTAAAAATAACTAAGGCACCCATAAGGTGAAAACATGCCTTTTACAATCTTTAAAAGTCATCACAACTAGTAAACATAATTTAATTAAATTGAGTAAGCAATAAAATAATCAAAGCACATCATCAATCATAAAGAAAATCAAATAACCAAGATCAAGGTGTAAAGATAAAATTAAGATTAAAACATGAAATGTTGGGTTTAGTGTGCAATCTAGGGCTAAAACATGCAAGCTAGGGTTAAACCTAAAGGAATGAGGTCTTGGATTAGGATTTTGGATTAGGGTTTTAGGAATTAAGGTTTTGGATTTTAGGGTTTAAGGATTTAGGATTTTGGAATTAGGGTTTTAGGAGTTAGGGTTTTAGAATTAGGGTTTTTGGAGTTAGGGTTTTGGAATTAGGGTTTTAGGAGTTAGGATTTTGGAATTAGGGTTTTAGTTGTTAGGGTTTTGGAATTAGGATTTTGGAAATTAAGATTGAAAGCACATAATTATGGCTTAGATTAAACTAAGTTTTGGGGTTTATGATGAAAGTTAAAGTTTCAGATGCTAACAATAAATTTATAAAACTAAATACAAGGGACAACGAGTTCAATGAATCGATCCGATGTTGCTATTTTAAAAGAATGAAAGAGCCAAATAAAATTAAACTAAGTAATGAAGACAATTAGCTTTAAATTACAGAATAAAACTTGCGTTGTTGGCTCCTCCTAGGTAGGTTTGCTGAACCAAGCTTAATTGTACAATTGCTAACTGGGCAGCCTAGATCAAGTGAAGTCTTGGCTAGTGCCTTTGGTAATCCGAGAGTCAAGCTACTACCTCTCCTTCCCTCTTGCTTTTGTATGCTTTGCTTTATTTTAATGATTGTTGTTTTTCCTTAAGGTTTTGCTTTTCTCTAAATAAAAATGACTTGTATTTATAAGCTTTTTCTAGGGAAACTTGGTTCATCCATCCTTATGCAGTTTGTTAACCAAACCCTCCTATTTTTGATCTTAGGTAATCAAATTGAATTTACCTAACACTTGCATCAATTTTCATTTTGCAGGAAGTTATTTCCTTTGAACAAAATATGAAAAGTCTGATCAGACCACATAGAAAATCGACCGGACCATTGATGACCAAATAAGCCAAAAAGAGACAAAAGGTTTCACGGTGGAGAGTACTCCCACAATCTCACCATACCACTAGAAGTCCGACCGGACCATATGTCATACTGAATGGACCCTTGAATGAGAAAAGAGCTAAATCACATAGAAGGATTCATGGTCAAAAGTACTCCCATTTTCTCAGAGTACCACTAGACTATTTAAAAATTACTCAATAGGTTTCCCAGTCGAGGGTATGCCCAAGGATTGGACTAACCAAGGAAAGTTTGACAGGACCTGATGCAAGATCAACCAAACTATTTAAAAATTACTCAAATTAGAAACCGTTAGATCTCCACTCAATAAGTGGAAGCCACGTGGACCAACCGTTGGAAGAGCATTGAGCAAAATTTCGATCGAACCACACCTCTTCTGACTGGACCTTTATAAGTCCGACTAGGAAATTGCTCTGACCAAGAAATTAGTGGAAGACAAGAATCAAACATGTTGGACCCAACTTCAAATGGCTAATTCTTGACTTGAAGGCTATAAATACCTTATGTAACTTCAAGTTTAAGAAGTTTTTGATTTTAATAGCCTTCTTGAACATCTTTCTTTTATTTTCATTAAAATCATATTTTATATTAATTGAGTGTTGGGTGTGAGCATTAAACACCATCTTAAGTTTGAGTATGAGCTTGGAAACACTTAGGTTGTGAGAGTGAGCCTGTGAAAACTCTTGTAAGGATTGTGAGAAAGCAATCTCAAACCATTGTAAGTAGTTTGGTGTGAGCTAGAGAAAACACCAAGTTAGAGTTAAGCTTGTAAAAACTCAAAGCTAGTGGAACTTTAACAAGGTAAATCTGAACCACTACAAATCTTTATGTTCAATCTTCTACTTAATCTTATTCTATATGACAAGTGCATAATTGATGATATTTTGCCCCTATTTCTTGATATGATTATTATCCAATTGAGTTTAATTTGTTTGTTCAAGTGTTTTTTAGGGTTAATTTTAGGAATTCTCTGTATTTTGAGGCTTCTGGTCATTTCGGAGGAATTACGGATAAAAGTAGAAGAAAAGAACAAAATTCATCAATGGACACACCCATGGACATGGGCATGTCAATGGACGTGCCCTTGATGCTGCATACAGAAGCATTGACATGCCCGATGACATGGGCGTGTCACCAAGCGTGCCTTTTGCAATGTTTCACAGTAGCTGTGACACGCCCAGTGACATGGGCGTGTCAATGGACGTGCCTCATATTCAAAATCTCAGTGGCAATGACACGCCCAGTGACATGGGCGTGTCAATGGGCGTGTCAGGCAGAAATTATCTGCACTATAAAAGCTGCGCTGAAGCACGAATTAGGGATTCGAATTTCATTTTTTATAACCTAGGGCCTACTTTTAAAGCAAAGAGGAGAGTTTTGGAGCTGAGATTGAGGGTGAAGACATATTTTAAGATCTAAACCAAGATTCAAGGATTCAAGAGAAGATAAACGAATTATTCGCAATGGATTGTTTGGATTCTTTTTCCTATTTCTCTTGTTCTAGTTTTCTGATTTTGAACATGAACTAATTTATTCTCTATCTAGATATTGATGAACCCTAGCTTTATTGTATGGATTGAATAATTTTATTAAATTGAATCATTTGATTGAGTTGTTTTGTTCTTATGATGCTTAATGATTTATTTCCAATTAATAATAGCATGCTTATTGATTGGTTACAATTTTCATATTATTGACTTGAGAAAGCTTGATATGAATTGAATATTCATAAGAATTGAGGATTGATTGGGGTACTAGAGATAGACTTACAAGGTCCTTTGGTTTATAATTCCTTATTCTTAATGCAAGATCTATTTAATTATGTTTGAGAAGAGATTCCGGCATTCTACTTAGTGATTTGGGATTAATTCGCTTGAGAAAGGTTTTAGTCTAATTTAGAGGAATACCAATTCAACTCTATCATTTGGTTTAATTGAATTGATTTTCATAAATATAATTGTGGCTAGGGGGATTCAATATCTGGATAGTATCATCACCTTCAATCAATCTATTCAACTCTCAATTTCTCTCTATTTTCAGTTATTAAGTTAATAATCTTTAATTATAAGATTTCACAAAACTATTGAGTCGCTAAACAACGGTTAAAATTTGCACTAGTACTTAGCTTTGTCCTCAGTGGAACGATAACTCACTCACTACTTTATTACTTGAGTGACCCGTGCACTTGCGGTATTGCAATAGCATAGGTTCCTGCCATCAAGTTTTTGATTATTTTTTTTAAAGGCATGACCAGTGACACTGGGCATGCCGACGTCATTATATATAGAACCAACGCTATTTTTTCACGCAAATTTCAGTTTTCTTTCTCATTTTCTCTCAACTTTCTTGCCTACCCACCGGCGCATTCACACACCCACTCACTTTAGGAGGGATTCTCACTCCCAGCTTGCATTATTTGCGTGCATTTGATCTTTTTTCCGTTGAATTTATTCGTTCCACGCGATTTTTGCTTTTCAGGTACGTAATCTCAATTTTTGCGATTTTTGTTTGCTTTCTTTCGTTTTGCATGTACATTCCTTGTATTTTCTTGTCTTTGCCTTGAAGTTGCAAGATTTATGATGCGTTTGCTTTATTTCACTGTTTTTTTATTTATCGTAATTTTTGCGGCGTTTGATTAATTTTGCTTTTATTTGTTTTGAATTCCCTTTTGATTCGGTGTTTGTTTATTTTTTGCATTAGTTTGTGTTTAAGTTATATACTGATTGTTTCATTTGTTAGATTCTAGTTACTCGTTATTTTTGGAAAATGGTATTGTTATTGTGGAAATTGCCTTTATTGTGGTTTTGTTATTGCCATCGTTCGAATTGGTTTGTCACTTTTGGTTAATTAAGTGTCTGTTGCTATAGGTCGATTACATCTGGTTTATATTGGCTGTTAGTATTATTTTTTTAGAGTATACATTGTGCTTCATCGTTATAATGCTGGCATTTCGGTAACCTTGTGTCGGTCTTTTATGGGTGTTTTGTATCATGCTATACTTTTGTTGTTATTGAGGAATCTTTTTGTTTATTTTGTAGACAAACTGACAATGGGCCCTCGCAAGCAATCATCTTCCCAGCTTCCCTCCAAACGTGCACGAGGGGAAGGCAGTTCTAGCCAACCCGCTACATGTCCAACTTCAAAATTTATGGCCATCCAAAAATGCCTTAGATTTTCGAATGCCGAGGAAAGGAGGCGATTCGAACTTTTTGGTAACAAAGAATGGTCCCCACCTCATGTTTTAGATTGGGATGCTATGGAACTAGCAAATATTGCAGCAGATATTCAAGAATTGATTAATCAACCGGGGTGGGACCAACTATTCTCCATTAATGAGCCTTCCTTTCGAGAGCTGACATTGGAATTTTACTGCACCTTTCAGTTCCAGAAGACAAAGGTTTCAATTACTGAGCCAATAATTAAATTTAGACTGGGAGGCCAGAGATTCAACATGAGCATTAATGACCTTGGGGTGCATCTTGGGTTATATACTGAAGAGGAGGTCCAGACTTTCGATTATCTAAACTTCGAGGTGGATTTTATTGAGTATGAGGTTGCTCCTCCTCGGGTTTGGAGGACCTTTGCACCTACTGCCGATAAATATCAACCCAAGGTTTCTAAGCCATCCAACTTTGAGTCTTTTCCCTGCTGAGTGGTGCACAATCTATTAGTTCACACTCTTACAGCTCGGCTGAGTAGCACAGGGGTGGTCAGTTTGCGAGATCTGTTTTTCCTGCATTGCATGGTACAGAAGACCCGGTGCAATGTCGCACACGCCATCACACATTTTTTCTACAAGCAGTCTAAAAAGGGAGCATCAGGTACTGTACATGGTGGCATGTATGTCACACGACTCGCTCGTCGCCTGAGTGTGTTAGATGGCTGCCTCCCTATGACGGTGGATGGTATGCCCAAGTTGTTGGGTATGGACACATTAAAGAGACTGAACCAAAAAATGGTAGCTGGGCTGCAGGCAACTCCTATGGATTCAGATATACCTGAGGCAGCTCCTTCTACTCCTCCTTCTGATATACCACCATCTCCACCGATAGATTTTTTGGGTTCGACCACTGCTGCCGGGCCTTCTTCCACTGTTGGGCCTTCTTTTTTTTTGGACTCCTGCATTCCTGGATTGGCGTCAGTCAGTTAATGTTGAGTGGGATGATGACAGGAAACCCACAGATTTAGAGCGTCAGATTTGTAGGATTGAAGGGAAGATAGGGAATATTGAGCTGAATCAGAATAAGATCTTAACCCAGCAGGACCAGCTGCAGCAGTTTATACTTGACCAGACTACTTCTTTCCAAGCTCAGCTGGATCACGAGATCTTGAGACGGCAATGGCTGGAACAATCCATGTTGGAATTTTGGCGGTATCAAGGGTTTCACCCTTCGCAACCACCACCTCCACCATACCAGCCACCTGCCCCTGCTCCTGCACCTGCACCTCCAGTTGATGTCTCCGATGATGAGACCAGCAGTGACGATTCCGGCGATGCACCGATTTTTGACTAGCCCATATTTTCATTTTATTTTATTTTATTTTCATTTCTTTGCTTATTTAATTTCCTTTTTATGTTTCTTTATTTTTTTATTCCTTTTGCACAATTGTTATTTTCTTTATGGATTGTTTCTTTTGTTTGTTTATTTCATTTCTTTATGTCTTAACCTTGTTTTTGCATTTTTAGATTTTTGTTTTAAAGCAAATTCGCCTTCACCATACTCTTGGCACCGTACTCATATTTATCCATTCATGGACATGAAAGGGCAGTTTTTCTCTCTCTTCATTATTTCTTGTTTTGCACACACATTGGGGACAATGTGCGTCTTAAGTATGGGGGAGAGGTATACTTTCTTGATTGAATTTTTACTATTTCATTCTTTCTATTTGATTCATTTGTCTCAATTAATTTCTGCAAATTGTTTTTTTTTTTGGATTTAAGTAAGCTAGATTGTTGTAATAAGTATGAATTGATGTGGTTTCCCTTTATATGTTGAACTAATTTGAGATTTCCTAAATGACAATTTCTTGTTGAGGTTAACTTAGTGATCTTGATCAATTGCTGAGGATCGATTGTAATAGCTGTAGTTGGATTGTAGATTGATGGAAATTGGACACATCTAAAGTTTAAAACCTTAGTTACATTTTTGAGCATGTTATAATTCCTTAGATTCTTGAGTCGGACTTAGTATGACCCTTAAGTTTCTGACCCTTGAGTTGTTTAAAAAATAAAAAAATATATATAAATAAATAAAAATAAAAATAAATAAATAATTCTAATAAAAGGAGCTTTGAAAATTTGTCCCTGTTCCGCTGATTTTTACTCTTGAATTAAAATAAATGAGTTGGAATCATGAATAGTGCTAGTAGCCATTTGAACGGTGATTCTGGCTGAGTAACCGGGGGTCGGCATCACAAATGTTTACCTTCGTGTCAAAAGGTTAGTTTCATTTCAAACTAGTCGGGCTCTTTAAAATGCATATATATGTGTATATACATTTAAAAAAAAATGAGGGTTAGAGAACTTAAGAGAAAATTTACATTTTTTGTACTTTGTTCATGGCTTTTGGATTTTTTGGAATCTTATGCTCAATTTTGTTAACCCTGGATTTTTAGGTTTTAGGTCAGTGAAATTTTTATTTTGAAACTTCTTGATTCAGCTGTTATGATTGTGAATTAGTTTTTGGTTAAGAAAGTGGGGTTTTCTGATTCAAGTATTGTCAAAAAATTTTCTTTTCTTTTTGAATATTAGTCCGTCACTTCTGCTTATTACAGTGATTTAGTTTGCTTGAGGACAAGCAAAAACTCAAGTGTGGGGGAATTTGATAAGTGCACAATTGCTGATATTTTGCCCCTATTTCTTAATATGATTATTATCCAATTGAGATTAATTTGTTTGTTCAAGTGTTTTTTAGGGTTAATTTCAGGAATTCTCTGTATTTTGAGGCTTCTGGTCATTTTGGAGGAATTACGGATGAAAGTAGAAGAAAAGAACAAAATTCATCAATGGACACGCCCCTAGACATGGGCGTGTCAATGGACGTGCCCTTGATGCTGCATACAGAAGCATTGACACGCCTAGTGACATGGGCATGTCACCAAGCGTGCCTTTTGCAATGTTTCACAGTAGCTGTGACACACCCAGTGACATGGGCGTGTCAATGGACGTGCCTCATATTCAAAATCTCAGTGGCAATGACACGCCCAGTGACATGGGCATGTCAATGGGCGTGTCAGGCGAAATTATTTGCACTATAAAAGCCGCTGAAGCACGAATTAGGGATTCGAATTTCATTTTTTATAACCTAGGGCCTACTTCTAAAGCAAAGAGGAGAGTTTTGGAGTTGAGATTGAGGGTGAATACATATTTTAAACAAGATCTAAACCAAGATTCAAGGATTCAAGAGAAGATATAAGAATTATTCGCAATGGATTGTTTGGATTCTTTTTCCTATTTCTCTTGTTCTAGTTTTCTGATTTTGAACATGAACTAATTTATTCTCTATCTAGATATTGATGAACCCTAGCTTTATTGTATGGATTGAATAATTTTATTAAATTGAATCATTTGATTGAGTTGTTTTGTTCTTATGATGCTTAATGATTTATTTCCAATTAATAATAGCATGCTTATTGATTGGTTACAATTTTCATGTTATTGACTTAAGAAAGCTTGATATGAATTGAATATTCATAAGAATTGAGGATTGATTGGGGCACTAGAGATAGACTTACAAGGTCCTTTGGTTTATAATTCCTTATTCTTAATGCAAGATCTATTTAATTATGTTTGAGAAGAGATTCCTGCATTCTACTTAGTGATTAGGGATTAATTCGCTTGAGAAAGGTTTTAGTCTAATTTAGAGGAATACCAATTCAACTCTATCATTTGGTTTAAGTGAATTGATTTTCATAAATATAATTGTGGCTAGGGGGATTCAATATCTGGATAGTATCATCACCTTCAATCAATCTATTCAACTCTCAATTTCTCTCTATTTTCAGTTATTAAGTTAATCATCTTTAATTACAAGATTTCACAAAACTATTGAGTCACTAAACAACGGTTAAAATTTGCACTTGTACTTAACCTTGTCCTCAGTGGAATGATAACTCACTCACTACTTTATTACTTGAGTGACCCGTGCACTTGCGGTATTGCAATAGCATAGGTTCCTGCCATCACTACATCTTCTACACTTCTTTTTAATCTTTGAATTTTTTGAATTAACCATCTTTTCTTAAGCCAACCAATTCACCCCCTCTTGGTTGCTATCTTGGGACAACAATTGGTATTGGAGCTTGTCAATTGAATTCCTTGACCACTTGGACTAAAGTGTATAGCAAATTCATAGAAAAATTTTATTCACACCAAAAGACAAAGGAGCTTAGGGGGACTATTGCAACTTTCACCCAATTTGATGGGGAACCATTTCATGAGGCATGGGATCGCTTCAAATCTTTATTGTTTCAATGCCCTCATCACTATTATCCATAACAATTGCTCAATCAGTTCTTCTATGATGGGCTAACTCAACAATGTCAAAACACAGTGGATAATGTTGTAGGAGAGGCATTGGGTGAGAAAACATATGCTAAAATGGTTGCATTGTTGAAACGTTAGGAGCAAATTCTCAACAAAAGAGTAATGGGGAAAGGAGAAGAGGAGTATATGAGTTGAATGCAAACTTAAAAATGGCAAGGCAAATTGCCGAGTTGACAAGGCAAGTTAAATTGTTGAAGGCTAGAGGAAACTTGCTAGTGCCAAGTCAAGAATCATGTGCATCATGTGGTGTGATAGGCCACAATGCAAATGCATGTCCTTCAAACTTTGACCAATTTCAAGAAGGGTAGAGCAAGCTTTTGCTTTTGAAGAGTTCCAATAAAGGGGAAGGAATGACCTGTACTCAAATTCTTATAACATCGGTTGGAGAAATCACCCTAATTTTTGATGGAAGAACCAACAACAAGTTCCACCTCAACATTCATTCCAACCTTATCAAAGGGGACCCCAATTTCAAGGGAAAAGTTCAAATCACGAGAAAGTCAAGAAACCTTCACTTGAAGACAATTTGAATGCTTTCATTCAAATAAGCACTCAAAATCAAGACATGAACCATAAACGATTTGACTCTTTGGAGGCCTCACTTAAGAAGGCAGAAACTCAAGTGGGTCAATTGGCTAATTAACTGCAAGCTAATCAAAAAGAAAAATTTCCAAGCCAACCAGAGCAAGCCAAAGCAATCACAGTTTTAAGAAGTGGTAAGGTACTTGATAATAAAATATGTAATAATACAATTGATGATTCTTTGGATGCAGGTATAATGCAAGAGAATAGTGAGGAAATATAAGAAGGCAAAGCTCAACCAAATGAGTCGAAGGAAGATAGTGAGGAGACATCAGTTGCACCAAAGCTGCACAAATCTCCAAATCTGTACAAACTGCTAATTTTTTTTCCAAGCAGGTTAAAAAATGAGAAGCATGATAAGCAATTTTCTAAAATTTATAATATGCTCTCAAAGGTAAGTATTAACCTCCCCTTACTTGAGGTGATTAGAAACATGCCATCTTATGCCAAATTCTTTAAGGAGCTTAACACAAAAAAGAAAAAGTATGAGTTGAATGAGAAGATGATAGTCTCGGAAGTAACAAGTATCTTTACAACGCAAGTTACCTCCAAAACTAAAGGATCCTGGAAGCTTTATAGTTAACATCTCTATAGGGAATGGGAAAGAAACTATTGGTATGTGTGATTTAGGAGCAAGCATTACTTTGATGCCATACTTTATTTACTTGAAATTAGAGCTAGGGGAACTCAAACCAACTAAAATGGTTTTACAACTTGTAGATAGAACTCTTAGATACCCTAAAGGAATCGTAGAAGATGTACTAGTTAAGGTAGATGGTTTGATTATACCCATTGATTTTATTGCTTAGATATGGGGGAGGAAATTCTTAGAGATTCTGAACATACAATTTTGTTAGGGAGACCTTTTATGGCCACAACCAACACATTAATTGATGTTAAAAATGGGAAATTGACCATGTTTGTTTTAGGTCAAACTAACACTTCCCCTATTCCCACTACTTTTTTATATGAAAACTGCTCTTTCATTGATTTTACTGATAATGCTGTTGAAGAAGTTTTCTTGCAGGAGAGTGGTGAAGACAAGTTAGAAGGGGCTCTAAATTTGGAGGAAGAAGTTGAGGGTTCAAATGAGGAGATTCAACTAAAGGGGGTTGAAATTAGAGCTAGGGGAACTCAAACCAACTAAAATGGTTTTACAACTTGCAGATAG
Organism: Garcia nutans; assembly: GCA_947685225.1. Classification (NCBI taxonomy): domain Eukaryota; kingdom Viridiplantae; phylum Streptophyta; class Magnoliopsida; order Malpighiales; family Euphorbiaceae; genus Garcia; species Garcia nutans. The sequence goes on from CANTUV010000013.1 coordinate 38,595,940, forward strand.
AACTCTTAGATACCCTAAGGGAATCATAGAAGATGTAGTAGTTAAGGTAGATGGTTTGATTGTACCCATTGATTTCATTGTCTTAGATATGGGGGAGGAAATTCTTAGAGATTCTGAACATACAATTTTGTTAGGGAGACCTTTTATGGCCACAACCAACACATTAATTGATGTTAAAAATGGGAAATTGACCATGGTTGTTTTAGGTAAAACTAACACTTCCCCTATTCCCACTACTGTTTTATATGAAAACTGCTCTTTCATTGATTTTACTGATAATGCTGTTGAAGAAGTTTTCTTGCAGGAGAGTGGTGAAGACAAGTTAGAAAGGGCTCTAAATTTGGAGGAAGAAGTTGAGGGTTTAAATGAGGAGATTCAACTAAAGGGGGTTGAACTTAAAGAACTTCCAAAGCACTTAAAGCATGTTTTTCTTAGGGAGAAAAACTCACAACCAGTGATAATTTCTGCTACTCTTAGTAGCGAGGAGGAAGATAAACTTGTGAGAATGTTGAAAAAATTCAAGAGAGCTATTGGTTGGGGGTTGAGTGATATCAAGGGTATTAGTCCCTCTATATGCATGCACAAGGTAGTTTTAGAGGAAGGAGCTAAACCGGTGAGAGAGGCTCAAAGGAGGCTTAATCCTAATATGAGCAAAGTAGTAAAAAAAAGGTTCTAAAATTGCTTGATGAAGGGGTAATCTACTCCATTGCTGATAGTGAGTGAGTTAGTCCCGTACACGTTGTGCCAAAGAAAGCAGGTTTGACTGTGGTCCAGAATAAGAAAGGAGAGTTGGTACCTATACGAATACAAACTGGGTGGCAAATGTGCATAGATTATAGGAAATTAAATAATGTCACCAAGAAAAATCACTTTCCTTTACCATTTATTGATCAATGCTTGATAGGTTATCTGGACACTCTTTTTACTACTTTCTTGATGGTCTTTCAGGTTAATACCAAGTCCCGATAGCATTGAAAGATCAACCAAAGATAACTTTTACTTGTTCCTTCGGGACATTTGCCTTTCGGAGGATGCCATTCGGACTTTGCAATGCACCGAGTACATTTCAAAGATGTATGCTTTCTATTTTTTTCGATATGTTGGATAAATGAATTGAGATATTTATGGATGACTTCTCTATTTTTGGTAATTCTTTTGATGATTGTTTGCAAAAGTTGACTCTTGTGCTTGAAAGATGTATTGAATGTAATCTTACCTTGAGTTGGGAAAAGAGTCACTTTATGGTTGATCATAAGATTGTTTTATGTCATGTTGTTTTCCACAAGGGGATTGAGATAGACAAGGCTAAGGTTGAATTAATCATGAATCTACCTCCACTCACATCTGTTAAGGGGATTAGAAGTTTTTTGGAACATGCAGAATTTTATAGGAGGTTTATAAAAGATTTTTCAAAAATTTCACATCTTTTGTGTCATTTGCTAGGAAATGATGTCCCATTTGTTTTTTTTTTTTTTTATGAAAAGTGCTTAAAATCTTTTGAAATTTTTAAAGAAAATTAACTTTTACCCCAATAATTGTTGCCCCAAATTGGAATTTTCCATTTGAAATCATGTGTGATGCATCAAATTATGCCACTGGAGCTGTTTTGGGCCAAAGAGTGAACAAATTGATGTGTATAATTTATTATGCTAGTTTATCTTTAAATGATGCACAAGTGAATTACACAACAACTGAAAGGGAAATGTTAGCTGTGGTATTTGCAATAGACAAATTTAAATCTTACTTGATAGGTTCTAAAGTCATAGTATTTTCAGACCATATGGCCTTGAAATACCTATTAACCAAACCACAAGCTAAACCTAGGCTCATTAGGTGGGTGTTGATGTTACAAGAATTCCATGTTGAAATCAAAGATCAGAAAGGAAGTGAGAATGTAGTAGCCAACCATCTTTCCAGATTAAAATCTCATGATAATGATGCCAAAATTGCTTGTGAAAATGCTTTTGAAAAATTTTTGGATGAACACTTATTTGCTTTAACTCAAGCACCTTGGCATGCAGATATTGCTAACTATCTTTCTTGTGGTGTTATGAGAAAAGATTTGAATTTCCAGGCAAAGAATAGGTTCCTGCATACATGTAAGTACTATTTTTGGGATGAGCCATATTTGTTTAGAATTTGCAGGGATGAAATCATAAGAAGATGTGTGCCGGAAGAAGAACAAAAACAAGTGCTGCAATTTTGCCACATGTATTGTGGAGGACATTTTGGAGGAAAGAAGACCACCAAGAAGTTCTTCAAAGCGGTTTGTATTGGCCTACTCTTTTTAAGGATGCTTATAATTTTTGTATAAGATGTGATAAATGCCAAAGAGTAGGGAACATTAGCAAAAGGAATGAAATGCCTCTCAATATTTTTATTGTGGTTGAAATTTTTGATGTATGGGGAATAGACTTCATGGGGCCATTTTCCAAGTCCTTTAGGTTTGAATATATCCTTCTTGCAGTGGATTATATGTCTAAGTGAGTGGAGGTTATCCCCACTAGGACTAATGATGCTAATGTTGTTTTGAAATTCTTGAAGAAGAATATTTTGAGCAGGTTTAAAACCCCAAAGGCAATAGTGAGTGATGGAGGAAGCCATTTTTGCAACAAATGGTTTGAGAAGTTGATGTCCAAAATGGGCATCCACACAAAGTGGCAACTCCATACCACCCCCAAACATCCGGACAAGCCAAGATCTCTAACAAGCAAATTAAGGGGATCTTGGAAAAGACGGTGAGCACAATGAGAAATGATTTGTCAATCCGACTCCCAGAAGCATTATGGGCTTATAGGATTGCTTTCAAAACACCATTGGGAATGAGTCCATATAGGTTGGTCTTTGGCAAGGCTTGCCACCTACTGTTGGAATTGGAGCACAAGGCTTATTAGACAATAAAGACTACAAATATAGACTTAGAAGGATCAAGGGAGCAAAGAATATTACAAATTTCTGGGCTTGATGAGCTTAGGAATGAAGCCTATGAGAGTTTAAGGATCTATAAGGAAAAGACAAAAGCTATGCATGACAAGATGATCCTTCGAAGGACTTTCAAACCGAGAATGAAAGTTCTCCTATTCAATTATAGAATGAGATTGTTTCTAGGGAAATTGAAGTCCTGTTGAAGTGGACCATTTCAAGTAATTCAAACATTCCCATATAGGGTTGTTGAGTTACTCAATTTGAAAACCAACAAGACATTTAAGGTAAATGGACAAAGGGTGAAGCCTTACTTTGAAGAAATTTATGTTGCAAAACTGTTAAAAGTTTGGAGTTTATCAACAAATGATGCAACAATGTTCAGCTACACGACATTAAAGAAGAGCTCAATGGGAAGCAACCCATCGGTTTGTATTTCTTTTTATAGTTAAATTTTTGTGTTTTGTAATTTAAATTTCATTTTTGGTTTTAAGAAAATAGAATGGGTTCTTTGATTGTTTTTGTTTTTGATGGAGTTACAGGGTGAAGCCAGGAAGAAAAATTGTATGTATTAGACTTGGGTGACATAATAAAAAAATAAAAAAATAAATTAATAAATTAAAAGGCAAAAATGGTAGTGAAGAACACTGCCACTTAACACGGCCAAGCCACTGGCCATGTCAAGCAAGCCCAGATATTCCAGGAGTGGACACGGCCAGAAGGCTTGGTTGTGTCCTTGGTTGTGTCACCCAGACATGACCAAGCCGCCGAGCCCTTCTCCCTATTTCTTCACCCAGACAAATCCTATAGTGGTGGACACAGCCTAGCCACTGGCCATGTCCCTTATAAAGAATCCAACAAGACCAAGCCATTCCCAGCTTGGCCATGTCACCTCTTTTTAAAACCCAATTTTACCCGATCTGGTCTCATTTTCAAAACGTACCCTCCATTTTTCTTTCTTCTTTCTCTCATCTCTCTCTCTCAAACCTCCATTTCCATCCCTAAAAACCTTAAAATTCCACCAAATCTTCCATTATTCTTAACCAAAAACTCAATTAAATCCATTAAATCATCCAATTTTCTAATGAAAAATCAATAAAATCCATCAAAGCTTCAATTTTCACTAAAGAATCAAGATGCCTATAACAAAAATGTTGTCCCATCACAAGAGGAGGCAACCTTCATCATCCTCTTCATCATCTTTAAAGAGATTGGCTCTTCTAGCAAGGGGTTTCTTTCCAACAAGGTATGTAAGCGAAGAATCCCTTGATACTCTCCAAATTTGAGAAAAGTTTACTAGATATGTTCAAAACCTTAGATGGGAGAAATTAGTTTCCCTTAAACCTTTGCAATTCCAAGAACTTACCATGGAATTTCTCACCCCTCTTAAGGTTGAAAGAGATGAAAAGAAGATTTGCACTAGGTTTAGCTTTAAATTGCTTGGAAAACCATGTGTTCTTGATATTGAACAATTGAATTCTATTTTTGGTTTTCATCAAGAAGGGAAAAATGTGTGCCTAGAGGTTTTAGAAAACGATTTACATGGGGAGCAATAGGCTCGGGTGGAATGTATATGGCCAAATCAGCCAAGGCAACAAAATTGATAAATCCCGCCTTGAGGTATTTACATAGGTTTATGTCTTATGGGTTCTTTGCATAGAAAGAAAGTACGGGTGTGGTGGAACTAAGCGAGCTCTTTTTCTTAGATTATGCTAGCAATGTTATACCCATGAGTACTGGCTATTGGCTAGCCAATGTTTTTGATAGTGTAGCAAGTAGAAAAAGAGGCGCAATTTGTATAGGTGGATTGGTGACCACCTTAGCTATGGCACTTGTCGATGGTTTTGATCCAAGCACTTGTCATATGACTAGAATTTCTGGAAGTGATTCATTAGACCTTGCTACTCTTGAGAAGATGCACATGGTTGCAAAAAGGGAAGGGGCTTATATGATGGCTTCAAATGAGCAAGTTGCACCAGGAGATCGGTAAAAGAGACCAAGAGTTGATGAGGAGTCCAACTCGAATTACCTTAGTTTGGATGAAGATGCTCTAGTTTTGAAAAATTAGGAGCTTATTAGTAGGATAGAAGCATAGGAAAGCAAGGTAGATTATAATCATGTTAAAGTCCTTCACCAGTTGGAACAAATCAATAGCAACCTTGCCAAGATTCTTAGCCTCCATCCTTTAGCAACATCATCGTCACATCCTCCATCACTATAGATCATATCAGCTTCTGCCTTTTGAGAACACTTCTTATTTTCTTATTTTTAGTTGTAGGATATTTTAGTTGCTATTTTTATTTACCTCTTTTTGTTATTAAAACTCTATGTTTTTGGTTATTTTATATTTATTGCTTTTTATTCTTGAACAATTAATGTTGTGGATGAAAAGGTAGCACTTGCCTCACAACGAAAATGATAGAAATTAGGTTGTACCTTAACTCTTACACTTTTAAATTATCCTAATTTTCATTGGGGACAATGTCAATCTTAAAGTGTGGGGTGCTAAGTTTTTGTTCATAAATGCAAAGCTTTTATTTTTCGTAATTTAGTTGTTGTTTTTAAGTCTTTGTTTTAGTTGTTTTGTTAAGTGTTTTGCCTTACTTTACATATTTTTTTGAAGTATATTTTTAAGTTCAATTATTATAAGTTTATTAGTAGATGACCTTTTAATTTTTGAAGCATGAATTGGAGAATTGGATAAAATTGGTGCTTATTGTTGATTTGGTGGATATTCCTTGCATTGCCTTTTAAACTTGTGAGGAATTGAGCCTATTAATTTCTTAGCTAACTTAATATTCTTTTTTATGTGCGAGCATCTTTGGTTGATGAATTGCTAGAACTTGCTTTGACATGCATTTTGAGACTACTTAAAAATTTCAATTAGACATCAATATGATTAAGGCAATTAGGTGAACCCATTTTAGCTTAAAAAGTCCAACCTTATATTCAACCTTAGTTAGCCAATTTTGAGCCTATTTCATTTCTCCTTTTCTTTCTTTTTCACAACACTACTATCCTTGAACCATGCTATTTTGTCTCTTTTCCTTTCATTAAGTCAAGTGCAATTGAAGAGCATTAATGATTGAGCGTTGTGTTAAATAAGTGTGGGGTTAAAGTTAGTGGGTTTAAGATTGCAAACTATTGTGTTCTTTAGTTGCAAACCATAATTTACTAAAAAAAATAATAATAAATAAATAAAATATGGTAAAAAAAATTTGTTGTTCTTGTTGGAAGAGTTGAAATGAGTTTGGGAATGATCTTTGCAAATTTAATAAGTGGAGTTCCTAAAAAGTTCTTTTATGTCTAGTGCTAAGTGATTGGGAGGTACGCTGGGATTGTCGGTCATACTACATTGCTTACTTCACTCTTAAAGTGCTCTTTAACTTAGTGGATAAACTCACACTCCCAAATGTCATGTCCTTACCTTAGCCCCATTACAACCAAATAAAAGACCTTATGATTTATTAGAATTTAGTGGTGGAAGTTTGATTGATAAGAAAGCTTATGGTGATAATCTTTCATTGAATGTTATGAGTGTAAACACTGCCTTATTAAACACTTCAAAGAGTTGGTGAGGGAATGACAACATTGGTTATGCATGGAGAACCACTAAATTACATGAGTACTGGTTTTGTTTGGTTGGATATTGATTGCGGATTTAAGAAATTGGAAGTCTTGATACACTCTTATAACTCTTAAACTTGACTAAATTTTCTTGTTTAGTTTGTTTTAATTTTAACTTTGCTTGGGGACAAGCAAAGAATTAAGTGTGGGGTATTTGTTTCAATCATTTATGTTTATATTTTTAGAGTAATTTTATTGGTTTCTAGTTAATTTCTCTTTTAATTTGTGTTTAAAGATTGTTTGAAGTGTTTGATTTAGGTTGAAGTGCAAAACAATGGAGTGATGGATCAAAGTTTGTGGAAAAGCAAGAGACACGGCCAAGACACCACTTAGCTTGGTCGTGTCACTCATCAAAGGAAAGGAAGAAGCAAGACACCGGCTGAGGCAATTTGGCTTGCCCATGTCCTTCAAGAAAATTGGATAGAGGTAGACACTAACAAGAGACACGGCCAAGAGGTCATGTCCCACTTGATAATACCAAAGAATAAAGGAAGCAAAGCAAAAGGCAGAGGTGAACACAAGCAGAAGACATGGCCAAGCCACTGGCCGTGTTATATGACATGGCTAGGGTCTTGGCCGTGTCACACTTTGAAAAGAAAAGAAGGGAAAGAATGCAGCCATGGACACAACCTAATGGCTTAGCCGTGTCCAGCAAAAGTGTGAATGACACAGCCAATTCACTCATGACTTGGCCTTGTCCTGTTTGATTTCTTGAATTATTTTCACGATTGGTTGAGGGACAAGTGGGAGACAACATGTAATATCTTTTAAAAAGTAATAATAAAGATGAGTAAAAGAGGGATGGTTTTATGGGATGAAATATTAAATAAGAAAAAAAGAGGGAGACAAAGAAGAGTGTATGAGTTGGCAAGACATGCTTGGTGTTTTAAAAAATTAAAAAGAATTGGAAGTGGAGGGGAATGGAAATACATACAAGTTGGGCTTGTAGAGGGGTAGTGAGTTTTGAGTTTTTGTTCTTGTTTTGGGAGAGAAGTCATCATTCTCTCTTCATCTTCATTTCCATTCATCTTTCATTTCTTTCATATATAAGACTTAATCAAGTTTGGGGATTAAATTGGGTGAACAAGCTCTTTAGAAGATTAGGGTTTTAAGAAAGCTTGATTGGAGTTGTAAGCTTGAGAGAGTTACCATTCCATTTTTTAAGAAGAGAGCCATTGATTGAAGAAGGCTCAAAAGTTCTTCATCATACATCAAGGTGGAAGCTAGGAGGAAGACAAGCAGTTCAAGTGTTGGTGTCTACAAGGGGTTTTTCATATTCTCTCTTTTAATTCATTTCTAGATTGTTGTTATTTTATTATGAACATTAATATTACAATGTGTAATTTTGATTTTGTTTATATTGAGATAAATATTTATTTTAAATTAATGATGAGCTAATTTACTCATGCCTTAGGTTGTAGTAGATTTGACTAAATGACTTGATTTGATAATTCCATTAGTATACCTTGTTATTGGTTGATTGCATTGGACTTAAAGTTAGATTGATAGATTGGCCACCTATTGATCACTTAATATTGAATGATGGACCAAGAGGTGAAATTCGATATCAGAACTATGTAATTAACCACCCTAAGAATGAATTAGAAACATAAGTTCTAGGGTTCTATTAATTTGCAAGTTCAAAATAATTGGTTGTTGTTAATTTATGAATGTAAAAACTAATGAATTGGTAATTGCTAATTAAACTCAAGGAACAAATTAAAATAAAAGGATATATTAATGGATAATTTGAGAATTAAGCTTTGATTAAATTGATCTACAACCATAAGCACCATTCCTAAAATTGAATTAATCTTGCACAACATCACTCATTTAACTTTTCAATTTTAATTGTTTTTCACCACTATTTCAAACATCACACCCTTATTTTTAAATTTACTTGTTGATCAAACTATTGCAAAATAATTCTTTCCTTGTGAGACGACCTTGGGGCGATCACCGTTGCTACAATTACCTCATATACTTGCAAGTGTCGCTTTTTAGTATTATTAATTAGAGCGCAACAACTACTTCCGACCGAACCTTTATAAGTCTGACCAGGAATTGCTCTAGCCAAGAAATTAGTGGAAGACAAGAATCAAACATGTTGGACCCAACTTCAAATGGCTAATTCTTGACTTGAAGGGTATAAATAGTAACTTCATGTTTAAGAAGTTTTTGATTTGTAATAGCCTTCTTGAACATCTTTCTTTTATTTGCATCAAAATCACTTTTTGTATTAATTTAGTATTGGGTGTGAGCATTAAACACCATCTTAAGTTTGAGTGTGAGATTTAAAACACTTAGGTTGTGAGAGTGAGCCTGGGAAAACTCTTATAAGGGTTATGAGGAAGTAATCTCAAACCATTGTAAGTAGTTTAGTGTGAGCTAGAGAAAACACCAAGTTAGAGTTAAGCTTGTAAAAACTCAAAGCTTATGTAACCTTAACAAGTTGTTAAGGAAGTGCATGTAGGATTAAGGTAAATCTGAACCACTATAAATCTTTGTGTTCCATCTTCTACTTAATTTTTTTCTGCATCTTCTTCACTTCTTTTTAATCTTTGAATTTTTTAAATTAACCATCTTTTCTTAAGCCAACCAATTTACCCTCCCTCTTGGTTGCTATCTTGGGACAACACAGTTAAAACTCTCTCCTTCTTATCCAAAGCCAAAAGGAATTTTCACATAATTAGGAATGCATTTGGCCCAAATTTAGGTGAGATGGAGGCCTCATATAGAATTGGTGGCCACAAATTAGACATGAATAGGGGCTCATTTCGAATTGGTGGCCACCAATTCGATATTGTTGCTTATATAAAATTAGTAACCACCAATTAACCATATCGAATTGGTGGCCACAAATTCGATATGAGTGGCCAATTTGACGTGAGTTGACTCATATCGAATTGGAGCCGTGACTGAACCATTTTTGGCACACATTTAATCGGACTGTAATTCAATCATAATAATTTTAATTTACAGTCATTAAATCAAATTTAATATGAAATCTTTAATTAAACACAATTTGTATTGGGCCAAAATTAAGGGTCTACAGATGGGAAATCAAAAATCAAAATCAAGAAAAAAAGAGAATAAATTAGAGAAGAATAAACACAAGAGATTTACAGTGATTTAGATCAAATCAATCAAATGTCCATTCTCAAACTTCTAGTTGAGAATTTCACTAACTTTAGATTTTTTACAATCTCAATCATAACTAGGTATTTTCACAAGCTCACACCAGACTTTACAAGATTTGAGAATTTCCTCAAAGTCTAACAAGAGGTTTCCTTGGCTCATTCTAAAATAGAAGTGTTTCTAATCTTACACTGAACTTGTACAATGGTTTTTAATGCTCACACCTAACACTCAAAGTTTACAAATAAAAATTTTGATGTAAAGAAATGAAAGTTGTTCTTGCTTGGCTATGTGATGCTTAATCCTTGTTAAAAATGAAGTTCATTAAGCTATTTATATCCATTTTAAGTTTATTTATATCCATTTTAAGTTCAACCAGTTGTTTGAACAATTATTGGTGGGTACGAACATGTATAGTCAATGTTTCCCACTTCAATAATTGTTCAGAGCAACTTTATGGTCGGATTAAACAAGGTCCAGTCAGAATAGTCAATGGTACGGTCAGACTTTCCTTGGTCTGATCGTGCTTTTCAATTTTCTCACAATGTTCTTCCAACGCCTAGTACATGTGGCATCCACTTATTAAGTAGAAATATAACGGCAATTATTTTTGAATTCCATTTCATTTCATGAATTTTAAATATGGTTAAATAATTAATTTGGAGGGTAGTTAAGAGAAAAATACTAGATATATACATAAGATATACAAGATATATATAATATATACTTAATATATACATAAAATATATATTACATATATATATAATATGCATAACATATATGCAAAAGTACATATGATATATATATATTTATTGGTGCAAGATGATGATAATAACAATAATAAGTAAATAAATAAGAAAAGTAAAAAAGAAGAGAATAAATACATGGTTAGAAATTAAAGAGTATAATAATAAAATAATAAAAAAAAATGTAATTATTGTTCTAAGATGACAAGCAAGGGGGGGGGGGGGTGAATTAGTTGTTTTGAAGAAATAATGGCAAATTGAAAATTTTAAATGCAAACAAAGTAAGAGAAGTGTAGAGTACAGAAGAATGAACACAAAGAGTTTATAATGGTTTGGATTACCTCAATCCTATATCCACTTTCTTAATAACTTTTTAAGGTTCCACTAATCTCGAGTTTTTTACAAGCTTAACTCTAACTTGGTATTTTCATAAGCTCACACTGAACTTTTAAAAGGTTTGAGAATCTCCTCACAATCCAAACAAGAGTTTTCCTAGGCTCACACTAAAATCTAAGTGTTTCAAAGCTCACACTCAAACTTACAATAATGTTTAATGCTCATACCCAACACTCAAACAAGTACAAAATGAGTGTTAATGCAAAGAAATGAAAGTTGTTGATCTTAGGTATTACACAACACACCCTACTTTACAAGTGAAGTTTCTTGGGGTATTTATAGCCAATTTTGGTTCAACTACATGTTACTAATGATGTTTAAGTGTGTTCCAATTATATTTGACTAGCTATAACAATTGTAATATGTCTAGTATAGGTAGCAATCATCCAAGCATAGTGAGTGGTCGCCAGGAACTTTAGACCATCATCTGTTGGTCATGGACGGTTGCTCTATTTGAAAATTCTCCAACGATCAGTGTTAGTGCTTAGACATAAATTTTTTCCCATCATTTGCCAGCCTGCGGTTATCAGATGGTCGCCCTTTCCACATTTTAAATTTTCTCTTTTAACAGCTATTCCACATGTCATTGATTTATTTATCAAAATGAATTATCGCCAAAATATGAAAGGTGCGGTCACCCTTCTTTTGAATAGCAGTTGAATTGGTTGGCTCGCATCGAACTTTTGAGCACACTTCAGACTGCAAAATCTACTGCCAATCTTTATGATTTTAGCTTTAAAATATACAGATGGTCAGAAATAATCAAAGAAGGTCACGAGCTTCTGTCATATGATTGTTCTTTATACCACACCTATCACCACATTCTTTACTATAAGTGTTGAAATATTTGCCATTTGAGGTGCGGTCATCCATATAAGTGGATGGTCACTTATGACCTTTTAGCGATCGTCCCTTAAGTCGAACATCTCACCAGAAACACTACTGTAACTTTATGTCTTTTTTTAAACATCAGAGGTGGCAGTCCAAGGCTTGAGGACGATCACTATTTATGCCCTGTTCTGGCAATATTGACTGCTTCATTCCTGTATCAAGAATCTTAAAAACCATATTAAATGCATCATTTAATTTGAGTGCTAAAGATCACAATTGAGATTATTTAGCTAATATTAATTAATATATATGGATGGGAAAATTAGGAAGAAACAAAAAGGAATCTTCTTCCTTGTTTTCCTCCATGGCCAATTTTTGAAAGATGAGAGAGAGAGAATTGTTGTTCTTCTAAGACAACCAATTTTACAAGATTTTCAAAGGTTTCAAGTGAATTTTAAAGAAAAATCAAGAATTTAAGTAAGTTCTTTCTCTTTAAAGCTTTTTTTAGTTTTAAGGTTATGTAAAATTAGTCTAGAGAGAGAAAGTTGATATAAATGATTAAAATTGATAGTAATTGAGTTAGAATAATGGATATATGATGATTTTTTAATTGATTTGTTGAGATAAACATGAATAATGAAACTAGGCGTTGGGAATGAATATGTATGATTAGGGTTTTTAGTAGGGGTGCGAATAATGAGTGTAATTGGTTGATTTAGTGTTGTTTTAATGTATATTTTATGATTTTAAGTTTAGAAATTGAATATGATTGAGTTGTGATGATGTTGGGGTTCAGGGATAGGTTTTGTGAAATTAGAGTTTTAGAAGAAGGTTGAAATAATTATTGAAATGAGTTGTTTTATTGTTGTTTTACTATGTAAGTAATGATTTTATGGTTAAATGATGGAAATGAGTTGGGTAGAATGAAGTTTAAATAAAGTAGTAAATGGCAAAATTAGGGCTTTATTGGGATTTTTTATGGAAATTATATAAATAATGATAATTTGATATACATTGAACATGGAAGTGGTTTTAAGTGGATAATGTTGTTTGTTGTATGAATTATATGTGCGTAGGACAAGAAATCCCTTAAGAAAATTATTAGGGTTTTAGTGGAATTAAAAGGTGAAGAAGGAATTTGAGTGATTTTAAAGCTTTTTCAAGGTTAGTACATATTTTAGTAATTTATCTTTGCAATAAATGTGATTTGGCATAATATGTATGGTTTCTTTAATATGTGGATATTCGCATAACTTATGCAATGTGGCATATTTATGTGATGAATGTCTCATTGGGCACTTGCTCAATATATAATTAATGTTCATATATGACATGCATAAGGTAGGAAAGAAGAGTCATTGTAGAATGGCTATTGCAAAGGTTATGTGCATAATGTATAAAATGTGAAACATGCTAAAAGTGATTAAAAATGATGAGGAGTGAACAATGTGGCAAGAAATGAGAAATAGAGTGTGAAAACTATGAAAGAAAGAGTAAATGTGATAAAAGTGAGAAATGTGATAAAAGGATGGGAATGTGAAAAGATAATATGTTATGATGTTTATAACCTATACAATTACTTGTCCAGTACTGTTGAAATTGATTATGGATACATTGATATACCTGAGCAGAGCTAAGTCATGAGATTAAAATTGAAAATGGACCTAAGCAAAGCTGGGTCATAAAATTGATGTGACAACTAGACTTAGTAATTATATAGGGGTTATTAGGCCCAATGTGTATGTGTGATTATGGGTTGAATATATATATATATATATATTTAATGAATTATCAATAAAATATGGTTGTATTAATATTGAAAATTACATCATGAAGTTAAAATATTTCAATGTACATGTATATGTATATGTTGTTTTTATATATATACCACTTAGCTATAGGCTTAGCATGATTGTATGAATCACGCAGGTGAAAGAATTGTCGATCAGCAGGATCCACGTTATGGATGATATTTAGTGATCTCTAGGATGCCACAAGACCAACAGTGATGACTGTATATATGTATAGTTTTGATAATTATATATTTTGGTTTGTACGATATGATCATAGAATATATGTATTGAACATGTTTTGGGGGACATTTTGTATGTATATGCGATTATATTGGGTATGTTTATATTAAGAATCTTTTGGATTTAATTACTAAAAGAATGATTTTGGAATGAAATGTTTGGTGATAATTGGAGTGAGAGTTGGATTTTGGAGAAAACTATATTTTGGGAGTGTTCAATTTTATGCAGGTTATGTGTTTGATGTTTTAGGAAATATTAAAATTACAAACAAAATTTTAGCAAAATTTTCCTAGTGAATTTCTATTAACTATGCTGTTATAAAATTTATATAATATATGGATTTATTAATTAAAATTTTCTTTTAATAAAATAATTATTTTGAGGACAATTATAATAGTTTCTACAGTGATTTGACATGACATTCTTGTATTCTATATATGTACTCTCCATATATGGATATATATAATGTACATATATAGGGCATAAGGATGTTATAATTTGTCCGGTTGGTTCACATGAGGTCCGGTCGGAACATGATTGGTATGCTGAGAACTTAGGAGGACCATTGGTCATGATCTCTATTGAAACTTTTTGGAGTTTTTATCTCTGGCCTAGTCTGGTCTAACTAAGTATTGGTCTAGTTGAGATAAGTGATATGGTGAAAAGTTAGGTGTACCATTTGGCCATGATCTTTACTGGATAATTTTTTTAAAGGATTGGTGTGGTCGGGCCTCTCTTTGGTCTAGTCGAACCTTCTATAAATATTCAATTCTTTAAGTTCCTGCAAAATTAACCTTGATGCAAGCATTAATACTACTCAATTTGATTGGCTAATGTCAAAATAAAGTTTATCAAGCTGAGGGTTTAGCTAACAATCTCTCACTTTTTTACTTTGACAATTAAATTGAATTGGTTAAAAGATTTTCCAAATAGCTGCCAAGAAGCATAAGCTAGAAAACAAAATATGAAATTCCTCCTTAATAAGTTGTCCTTTGATAAATTATTGCAATTTGTTTAATCATATAATCATTAAAGCAATTGATTAGTCTTCCCCTTTGATTGTATCTCCAAATTCAAATTATATTATCGATTTCCCAATTCAATTGTATCATTAATCTCCCCCATTGATAAAGGCAAAAGTAATCATAAAAGTAAACAAAAATCTCAACTACAAATAATGAATATAGGAAATCAAGGTAAACTTCATTAAAATCATAAGAGAAAATTATAAAAGAGAACATATTTATGTTTTATCACATGAAGGGCCACAAAATGTAAAGTTGATCATACATAAATAAAACAACACAGAAAAAAAATGAAAAAGATTAAAGGGAATCAAATGTAGGGTGAGTAGTGAGGAGAATCATCATCATCATCATTGTTGTCATCTTGTTCTTCATCTCTTTCTTCATTTCCATTTCCATCTCCTTCTCCATTTCCTTCTTCTTCGTCTTTATCTCCAATTTCGTCTTTAATGTTTGCTTCTTCATCATCCCAAATTATACATTGAGGGATTCCTATAGCACTTTGTAAATCCCTAATGTCCATGTGGATATGAGAGAGCCTATTTGATATGGTATCTACTTTAAAAGATTGAGAGGAGATTTTTCCTTAAATTTCTTAGAGAATGGAGAGGATAGATCCTTGACCTCTAGGAGTTTGGGTCTTGAAATTTCCACTTGGAATGTCTCTTGACTCCAAGTGCTTCAAGTACATTTAGAGTGCTTCAAGTACATGATGTTGATTGGGTTGGTGGTTGGATCAAGTGGATTATAAAGTATAGCTCTATTGGAAGGAGTAAGTGCACCTACATGGTTAGCAATTTGGGTGATAAAAGAAGTGATTAAAATTTTGCCAGTGGATTTGTTTCTAATTGTAAGAAAAGTGCCAATAAAAAATTTTTTCGATTGAATTTTCTACCCCTTATCATGGCAATAGAGGAAGATAAGATCCCTATGATTGACTTTTTCATTACTTTCACCCCTAGCATTTATGGTGTAAGTAATTATCCTATGCAATAGCTAAAAGGTGAGAGTCCTAAGATGCTTAGCATTGGAGAGTTTGTGGAAATCGATTTCAATTGAAAATTCTTTACAAAAATTAAGCAAAATTTCTTCAGAAATTTTGGGGGTCTGAAAAATGAACTATGCCTTCCTTGTTAAATGCCCAAATGGAGGCAAAGTCTTCTAGGGTCATTTGGTATTCTTGATTGAATTGCCTAAAGGTGATACCATAAGGACCTTGGGGTTCAACATCTTTCTTTTCAACAACCAAGGTTGCAAGAAATTCATTGGTTAAAGATTCCCACCCAAGCAATCCTTTCCCAAGAAAAAAAAAACTTTCCCACCCAAGGTTGAATAGGTAAGCACTAATTTCATTTTCTATGGTGATGGACTCTAGAGAGAAAGAAGGTATCCTATTTGCTTTAGTTTTCTTATCTAAGATGAGATCATACCTTTTCTTTTCTTCTTTGGACAAGAGTCTAGGCCTATGGCTTTTAGTCCTTATAGGTTTATCTAGGGGAGTGGAAGAAGTAGCTACCCCTTTACCCTTTTCTTTTCTTGAAGCTTTCTTCTTGTGAGAGTCTTTAAAGCCATTGATGTTGATGAACAATGAGAGAATAGAAGTGGGAGAAGAATTTGAGTGTTTGAAGTGTTTAAGAGTGAATTGATAAAAATCATAAAATCTGAGTTTGGAGGGGGTATATATAGGGTTTGGGGCCCAAACTAGTCATTTATAGCTTTTGAGAATTGAATTTGTACATTTTCAATTGGTCTCCAACGACTATAATTTTTTTTTTAAATTCAGAGCCATATATTGGTCAGACTAAATATAGTCCAGTCAGACTATAATAAATCCTATCGGACCTATGTTAGTCTAGATGGAACAACCAAATTTTTTGCATAATGGTCAAAAAATTTCAATTTTTACGATTGCACTAAGATAGGGTATGATTTTGTTAAATTGATTTTTATATTTTAGACAATCTAGCCTAAGGTACGGTCGGACCAAGGTGGGGTCCGATTGGGATACCTTCAAATTTTAGAATTTGGGGATATGTTACGAAAATTTGTGTATATCTCAATTTATGACCTAAATGTAAGATCAAAATAGATGTAAATGAATAATTAGAGAATGTAAATTGAATACATTTACAAGCAATTCTAATTCATCATAGATATGCACAAACAAGTAAACAAATTTAAAGCAATCAACAAAGCAAAATACATATTAACCTAGAGTACTATTGTCTAACATTCCTATTTATTGTTTTATGAAGTTCATTCTTTCTTTATTTAAAGGTTTTGTAAAAATATATGCAAGTTGATTTTGAGTATCGATGAACTCTAAAATAACATTGCAGTTTTGAACATAATCTCTTAAAAAATGATGTCTTATATCTATGCGTTTTGACCTAGAATGTTGGATAGGATTTTTTGGATAAATTGATGGCACTAGTGTTACCACACTTGATGGGAATGTGATCAAACAATTTACTATAATCTAGCAACTATTGCTTCATCCATAAGACTCGTATGCCATAAAAGCAAGCAGTTGCATATTCAGCTTCCATGGTAGATAGGGCAACTGACATTGTTTCTTGCTAAACTAAGAAACTAGGTGATCACCAAGAAAATAGCATACACTAGTTATGCTCTTCCTATCAAGTAGGTTGCCGGCATAATCTGCATTTGGAAAACCTAGAATATCAAAAGATATATTTTTAGGTTACCAAAGTCCTAAATGTAATGTACCACTCAAGTATTTCAAAATTCTTTTAGTTGTATTTAAATGAGATTCTTTAGGGTTAAATTGAAATCTAGCACACAAACAAACACTATACATTATATCATGTCTAGAAGCAAGTAAGTAAGGAAGTGATCCAATAATACCTTGATATTTCTTTTCATTAACTTTCTTACCGATTCATCTTTGTCCAACTTCAATGATGTACTCATTGGAATCTTACTTTCCTTGCAACCATCTATGAAAAACTTTTTGAGAAGTTCCTTTGTATATTTGGCTTGGTTTATGAAAATTTCATCCTTGCATTGCTTGATTTGTAGACTAAGAAAGAACTTGAGTTCACCCATCATACTCATCTCAAATTCTCTAGTCATACAAGAAGCAAACTCTTGGCATAAAAATTCATTAGTGTGAACCATTAATTTCATACCAAGCCTATATAATTGGAAAAAGGGAAAATTAAGGAAAATATATGATCTTATATATATATATATATAAAGGGAGCCATGCCAAATGCATACATGACACACAGTAGGGTAGAGCGATGCATGACCAGTCGAATGACTCGCAGCAGGCACCGCGCAGTATAGTTAGTCTGCACTCCTCGTGTCTCAGTCCTATTTTGGACTCCTATAAATAAGAGTCCACCTTTCTTGTTTAGGGATCAGATTGTTTTACTCCGAAACTCTGCCAAAATATATTCTTGACATAAATTAATTTTCTCTTAATTATTTTAGACTTTCTAGATTGCTATTAATTGATTTTGTTCATTCTTTGTGAAAATAGAGCTTCAAAGTGGCAAAACTCTTCAACCCATTGTTAAGAAAAGGTGCCTACTCAAGGTAAGGTGTAACGCCCCTATACTTCATATAAGCACTATACATATATCTGGTATACATACAATGCATATATAAAATAAAAGAATGTCACTTTTAGCTTTTTATTTAACAATCTTTATCCAAGGTCAAGCAATATTATATTAAATTAAGAAACATTTATAAGAATCATTATTGTTATCAAAAATAAAACCTAAATAAAATTATACATGTATGCATCACCTTCTAGTTGGTCTCGAGACACTCTTACCTTTCTCGTGGCATAGCAGCTAGGCATCCAGATCATCCGCATAAATACCTGCGCGATTACACAACCGCGCTAAGCCCGAGAGCTTAGTAGTACAATTAAATAATAAAGTATACATTACAAAATAATCATACCTTATAATTTTAGCATCATGTTTTATTGTTCTCTTACCACGTTTTCCTTTCTCAATGGATTCTTCATATATTGCCACTAATCTCATAAATTAAATACATCATTACATAGCATATTCACAACACAATACTTACCCCTTTCTATTTCATATACACATATATATGTATACATTATTACAACAAAACATCATTCAAACCTTTATAAGAACAATTCTCACAAATTCCACATTCACAAACATGTTACACATCATACAACAATTCCATAACCTCATATCTTAACAAAACTCCTTAAGCCATATTCACTTTCAACATATCAATACACATATTACAAACTCATGCTTCATAACATCATTTTATTCACAATTCATTAATCATGAAACACATTTCCATCAAAAGCATTCATAGATTTCATTATTCATTTGTTTCAACGTTGTTTCCATATACCTTATTTATCAATCATGTTACCATTCATGACTCACATTACACAAAAACAAGCATGGGCCCAAGACACACTAATATGCCATTCAATTTTCAGAGTAATGCTTTGGTTTAATCATCACATTTATCATTATCATAGACCCAACTAGGCTTCAAGGATTAGGCTCAACCAAGCTTCAAGGGGAACAAAGCATGCTAAGTATCAACCCAACTTGGCTTCAAGAACCAAACCCAACCTAGCTTCAAGGGTTGTAACATCTCAATTAGGCTTCAAGGATTAGACCCAACCAAGCTTCAAGGGGAGTAAAACATGTTAAACTTCAACCCAACTTGGCTTCAAGGATCAAATCCAACCTAACTTCAAGAGATTGTTACTAATAGGCATGCCACCAACAACAAACTCTGAAAATGGAATAACACATTAGTCACACAATTCATTTATTATTTCATTATCATTTCCATTCTCAATTCTCATCATCATTTAGGCAAACATGCCTTATTTCTTTCAATTGCATCATCATAGCCAATCACAATGGCTTTACATTTCATTTCACAATATAACACTTCAATCTTCAATATTCAAATATACATTTATATCATTAATTAGGCAAACAAGCCTCAATCATAACATTAAGGTAATTCATCCTCAATGATCTCATGATATTCCGTTTGTACCCAACATATCATTCTTCATATGCATCATCAATCTACATATAGCACAATACAATTCATAATATTTACAATACATAAAACATCACATGGTTCATATAATATCAACATTATCATCAAATCATATTGATCAATTCAATTCATCACTCAAGTATACATAATCAATGACATTACACATACTTTTTCATTGATCACTATATCTTTCATATTTCCTATATCATCATTGATATATTCATACATAACAATTTACCTTATTCAAGGACTTAGAATCTTCCATATACATTTGGTTGGATCATTATTGGTTTAAGTGTGTTTAGGTACAAAAGACATTTGAAGATCCAACAATGTAAGAAGAACAAATAACAAATACAGTAGCAAACACTCTCAAGGGACACGGCCAAGCTTGTGGCCGTGTCTCTCAATTCAAACATCCAGTAACAAACACACCCAAGGGACACGGCCAAGCTTGTGGCCGTGTCTCTCAACCAAAAATTCCAGTAGCAGACACGGGCATAGGACACGGCCGTGTCTCACAACAAAAGTCAGGCAGTGGCAGACACACTCAAGGGACACGGCCAAGCTTGTGGCCGTGTCTCACCAAAACTCATCCAACACGGTCCAATTTGCCCTAACTTGGCCGTGTCTCTCTAACTTGGCCGTGTCCTTCAATAATTTAAAGACCAAACACTTCAAAATCCATCTAAACCAAACCCCAACTCCACATTTCATCATTTTCCTCACAATTATCCCAAATTATCATCACTTAGATATCAATTCAACACATTCACATAACTCAATCTTTGATTATTATCATCTTATCCATCAACTATACCAAACATATTCTCAATCCAAAAGAAATCAAAGCAAGAAAATCAAGACTTATATATATATATAATCTATAAAATCAACTCAATAGATTAGTACTTACTTGAATATGTTGCCAAATCTTCATCTCCATCTTCAATACTCTTGAAATCCTTAAGAAATTTGATGAAGATCATCACCTCTCTCTACCTCTCTCTCTCTCTCTCTCTCTCTCTCTCGTTCACCAAGAAGAAGAAGAAGCAGAAGTTTCTTTTTCCTTCTTTCGTTCTTATCACATATATATATAATAATAATAATAATAATAATAATAACAGCAACAATAATAATAATAATAATAATATTAAATCTCCACCACACACAATCCCTTTTGACTTTCTTCTTCTTTCTTTCTTGACTTTTCCTTTTTACCAACTTATATGCATTATATATTTTAACATATAAACAACATATACCTTCAATTCCATTTAAGACAACAACAACAACAACATCAACAATAACAACATTCAAAACTTCTAGGGCATACATGAGGATATTACAATTCTCTCCCCCTTAAATAATTTCGTCCTCGAAATTATCCAGCACAACAACAACCCATTTAAACAAATTACCATTTTAATTTTCAATCGTAATATTGTGTTGTAAATGTTCTATGTAATCAATCGTATTCTTACACTATGATTTCATCATATATCGTAACTTCTACTCTCCCCCTTAAATATAATCATTTTCTCTGAAATTTATAATTCGTCATTATATAGGTATATATATATATCTATACATCTTATTACTTTCTCAGTAAAGCAATCAAGATATCTCATAACATCTCCAATGAATCTTCTCTTTGTACTAGAATCAGTTTATCAGTTTATCTCTTTATAGATATTCTCTTAACTTTAACCTCAAAAGTCATTAATTAATATCTTAACATTGATTATTCCATTCTTACCATCACTTTCAAACTAACATATACCAAACCTCAATGGATAACAATATCCTTACTTACCAGTTAAACAACATTTCCTTGTTTCTCACCAAGTACAATTGATATAATTCAATTTATTTATGTTCATTCATCAGCCAAAATATTACATCATACACATTACCATCTAAATTTTACACTCCCAGTACCACTGTACGTATTAAATCTCAATATTAACTCGCAACTTTAGCGAAATCCAGATCAATCGATCTATCTATCATAATATACTAACGTTTCAATCTTATTCGATTCCAACCAACCATTAACTTATCAAAATTTATCATTGAATTTCACAATATATATATTTATATATAACCTAAATTCACTAGATCAAACTTATATTCAAATTCCAATCCTTTCAAATTCATATATTCAATCAATAAAAATCATGCTTATATATATATACATTTCATTATTTCAATAATCATATCATCATTTCTCATACTTATTCAAATATCATCAATATAGCCAACAACTATCTCTTCATAAACGAACTTTTTCTCAACCAAGTCGGTAGTCCAAGTTCGGTTGCCTAACACATTGGGTCCGCATGGTTCCGTAGGAGGCAGATAGGTCCGTTCCTTATCTTTTCACAATTCATTTCTCATAATCAATTAAGCATTATACCTCAATTATAATTTATTTCCAACCTTATTGTCACAATCATGGTTTTTCATCACATCAAAATAGTATACACTTATATCATCAACTATATTGAACATCTCATTATACAATCATATCATTTCCAACATTATTGATATATACATATTAATTTACATTATTCATACTCCCATAAATTTTAAGTTCATTCACATAATCACTTTACACTGTAAATGTATTCAGTATAACCTTCAGTTATATTTACAATTTCTTTCCTTTTATTATTTCTTCATTTTACATATTATTACTACACTTATATAA
The DNA here is from genome assembly GCA_947685225.1 of Garcia nutans. NCBI lineage: Eukaryota > Viridiplantae > Streptophyta > Magnoliopsida > Malpighiales > Euphorbiaceae > Garcia > Garcia nutans. The sequence goes on from CANTUV010000013.1 coordinate 38,618,426, forward strand.
TTACTTAGCTATCACATAATTCATAGCTTAACACATTATCACAATTCTTTTCTCTTGCTTTACTTCTCATAACTATAATTAAATGTTTAATATAGAAATTATAAGATATAACTTCACCAATTATATCCTTTAACCATGTTTCTGGAAACATAGTTATCAATCTCACCAAAACTGTACTACAGTTATATCATCTCAGTTCTATATCTGAAGATAATAAAATTAACCAACTAAGCACACTAACCAAGTCATATAACCATGTTATTCTAACAATCACGTTTGGGGTTTACAAATCAATATTGTCCCTCTATTATTCAATTCCAACTTTTACAATTATAATGCTAGATTGCACCACAAAAATTATGTATATATTCTCCAAACTTTTATTACACCAAGAATTAACACATTTTAATTCCATCTCAAAACAATTTGCTTTTGATTATCTGATCATCATTGACCCAACTCATGTTCGATAATATTATCCTTAACATTTTCTACTCCCAACCTTCAATTAGATACAAATCTTACACAAGTATCATTCATTACTCCATTTCCAATCCATCTCTTTTTAAAAATTTCAAGTACATAATTCTTTCCTTACCATTTCTTATTATACATTTATACATAAAACACTTTCACACACAAATACTTTGAGTTCCAACACATCTTATGATAGCCTCATTTAGTTATTGCTATAACAATTTCACTATTCAATATTACCCAGGTCCATTCTCACTTCTAATACCATTAAACATGTAATGGTATAAGATAATAAACATATTATATACACCTTCATAGGTCACATTCATATCGAAAAGTTCATTTCACAAATCCTCTTTATATAAACACATAATTATGGAATTTATTAAATTTCCCTTTTACATATAGTTTATACAAATTTAATATTTATCACTTTCCTTTGACTATTATCATTCTCATTTGTTTATCATAACTTAAGTTATTCATTAATTTCAATAAATATACATATTCTACTTATAATATTATTTCACAAGGAGCTTAATCACATTTCCAATGTAATATCTCTTTCACATTTGTTTATAAATATCTTTAACACATCTTTCATAATCATTTTTATCCTTTCCAATCAAATTACTTAAAAAATAACTCATTTCCATTTGCTCAATCCCTTTTTCTTTTATCTCAAACCAAATTTTCCTACTATCAATCACATCTCCCAATTCATAATACTTTCATGAGCACTAATATCCATTTCATATATCTCATGTATTAAATACATTAAACTATCAATATTTCATTGATCTCTATCCACATTCCACTAAAACTATAAATTTCCAACTTACTACTCTATTTAAACTTCAATTTATTCATCTCATTCTCTTGATATCAACTTTAAAACATCTTATATATATATACCACTAAATAACATCAAAACATCTATGTTTCACAATTATTAAGCTCATTCCAAAGAAAATCTAAATATCTCATATCTCCACTATTAACATGAGCTATCACAATATTCAAGCATATCACATTTCTAATATAGAAATCACCATGTTTGCATTAAAATAACAATACAAACAACACCAATGTATATTTGTACTTAACCAACGTCATCTCTTTTTCTTTTGAACATAACCTTAACTTTACATATCGACACCTTACATTATCACACTTAATCTATACCAATCAACTCATTCAATAGTTCACTATACTTTTTGCATTTACATAATATATCTTTTCATATTACCCATCCAACAATATTTCCTCTTTCTATAAATCCAACCATCAAGTTTATTTGAAAGAGATTCAAACAATAGAGGAAAGATCACATACTTTAATCTTAATTTGTTTCTAACTCATTTCCCACTTAATTCTTCTAGCCATTTCTTTATATGCCAAATACATACCAATACTCAAACTTTTTACTTATACTTTCCATATCATTTCTTTATATCACACTCATCTCTCAATTATCAACATTTCTACATTTGCTTTCATATGAAACCTCATTTACACACTATCATTTATCTCATCTCATGTAACTCAAATACATCACAATTCACAATTCACTCAATGCCACGTTCGAGACCAACTTAGATGTGAATGCATATGCATGTCTTACCAATTGCATTTCCAAAATCTTCTTTTCAATTCTTATTTAAACTTTTGAAAAATTTTCTTTTTAATTTCACTTAGGCCGAGAATCTCGAACCTAAGCTCTGATACCAAAATAACTGTAACGCCCCTATACTTCATATAAGCACTATACATATATCTGGTATACATACAATGCATATATAAAATATAAGAATGTCACTTTTAGCTTTTTATTTAACAATCTTTATCCAAGGTCAAGCAATATTATATTAAATTAAGAAACATTTATAAGAATCATTATTGTTATCAAAAATAAAACCTAAATAAAATTATACATGTATGCATCACCTTCTAGTTGGTCTCGAGACACTCTTACCTTTCTCGTGGCATAGCAGCTAGGCATCCAGATCATCCGCATAAATACCTGCGCGATTACACAACCGCGCTAAGCCCGAGAGCTTAGTAGTACAATTAAATAATAAAGTATACATTACAAAATAATCATACCTTATAATTTTAGCATCATGTTTTATTGTTCTCTTACCACGTTTTCCTTTCTCAATGGATTCTTCATATATTGCCACTAATCTCATAAATTAAATACATCATTACATAGCATATTCACAACACAATACTTACCCCTTTCTATTTCATATACACATATATATGTATACATTATTACAACAAAACATCATTCAAATCTTTATAAGAACAATTCTCACAAATTCCACATTCACAAACATGTTACACATCATACAACAATTCCATAACCTCATATCTTAACAAAACTCCTTAAGCCATATTCACTTTCAACATATCAATACACATATTACAAACTCATGCTTCATAACATCATTTTATTCACAATTCATTAATCATGAAACACATTTCCATCAAAAGCATTCATAGATTTCATTATTCATTTGTTTCAACGTTGTTTCCATATACCTTATTTATCAATCATGTTACCATTCATGACTCACATTACACAAAAACAAGCATGGGCCCAAGACACACTAATATGCCATTCAATTTTCAGAGTAATGCTTTGGTTTAATCATCACATTTATCATTATCATAGACCCAACTAGGCTTCAAGGATTAGGCTCAACCAAGCTTCAAGGGGAACAAAGCATGCTAAGTATCAACCCAACTTGGCTTCAAGAACCAAACCCAACCTAGCTTCAAGGGTTGTAACATCTCAATTAGGCTTCAAGGATTAGACCCAACCAAGCTTCAAGGGGAGTAAAACATGTTAAACTTCAACCCAACTTGGCTTCAAGGATCAAATCCAACCTAACTTCAAGAGATTGTTACTAATAGGCATGCCACCAACAACAAACTCTGAAAATGGAATAACACATTAGTCACACAATTCATTTATTATTTCATTATCATTTCCATTCTCAATTCTCATCATCATTTAGGCAAACATGCCTTATTTCTTTCAATTGCATCATCATAGCCAATCACAATGGCTTTACATTTCATTTCACAATATAACACTTCAATCTTCAATATTCAAATATACATTTATATCATTAATTAGGCAAACAAGCCTCAATCATAACATTAAGGTAATTCATCCTCAATGATCTCATGATATTCCGTTTGTACCCAACATATCATTCTTCATATGCATCATCAATCTACATATAGCACAATACAATTCATAATATTTACAATACATAAAACATCACATGGTTCATATAATATCAACATTATCATCAAATCATATTGATCAATTCAATTCATCACTCAAGTATACATAATCAATGACATTACACATACTTTTTCATTGATCACTATATCTTTCACATTTCCTATATCATCATTGATATATTCATACATAACAATTTACCTTATTCAAGGACTTAGAATCTTCCATATACATTTGGTTGGATCATTATTGGTTTAAGTGTGTTTAGGTACAAAAGACATTTGAAGATCCAACAATGTAAGAAGAACAAATAACAAACACAGTAGCAAACACTCTCAAGGGACACGGCCAAGCTTGTGGCCGTGTCTCTCAATTCAAACATCCAGTAACAAACACACCCAAGGGACACGGCCAAGCTTGTGGCCGTGTCTCTCAACCAAAAATTCCAGTAGCAGACACGGGCATAGGACACGGCCGTGTCTCACAACAAAAGTCAGGTAGTGGCAGACACACTCAAGGGACACGGCCAAGCTTGTGGCCGTGTCTCACCAAAACTCATCCAACACGGTCCAATTTGCCCTAACTTGGCCGTGTCTCTCTAACTTGGCCGTGTCCTTCAATAATTTAAAGACCAAACACTTCAAAATCCATCTAAACCAAACCCCAACTCCACATTTCATCATTTTCCTCACAATTATCCCAAATTATCATCACTTAGATATCAATTCAACACATTCACATAACTCAATCTTTGATTATTATCATCTTATCCATCAACTATACCAAACATATTCTCAATCCAAAAGAAATCAAAGCAAGAAAATCAAGACTTATATATATATATATATAATCTATAAAATCAACTCAATAGATTAGTACTTACTTGAATATGTTGCCAAATCTTCATCTCCATCTTCAATACTCTTGAAATCCTTAAGAAATTTGATGAAGATCATCACCTCTCTCTACCTCTCTCTCTCTCTCTCTCTCTCTCTCTCTCTCGTTCACCAAGAAGAAGAAGAAGCAGAAGTTTCTTTTTCCTTCTTTCGTTCTTATCACATATATATATATAATAATAATAATAATAATAATAATAACAGCAACAATAATAATAATAATATTAATATTAAATCTCCACCACACACAATCCCTTTTGACTTTCTTCTTCTTTCTTTCTTGACTTTTCCTTTTTACCAACTTATATGCATTATATATATTAACATATAAACAACATATACCTTCAATTCCATTTAAGACAACAACAACAACAATATCAACAATAACAACATTCAAAACTTCTAGGGCATACATGAGGATATTACATAAGGTGTGCTCTCCTTTTACTTTTTTTCAATTCGGTAATTAACCAATAATAAAGCCGGTTAATTAAAAACCCTTTGAATTCAAAGGTATGAACTAATTACGGCTCTAATTCCCATCCATATCGGTTAAGTAGGCACACTCAGAAATATTACTCCAAGTGGCGAGCCCTCACTTTCGCAACCAACTCCCTCTTTCATTTTAATTTTTTTTCTTTTTGATATTATTCTTAATTATTATCTTTAATATTTTCATTATATTCTCTACTTTTAGGCTCCATTTGCAAGTTTGGTGAGTATTACAAATGGATACCCTGATGGTTGTGCTAATTTTCTCCTTTTCCTTTCCTTAAGTTTATTCATTAGTTGGGGACTTGTGCTCAACCTAGGACCCATAAGGGCTAGAGTTGAAGCTCCTTTGGAAACATTATTTTGAAGGAGTTATAATATTCTATTATTTCATGATACATTTGTGGATGTCATCCATAAATGCAAATGTATTGGAATATTTTGTCATTCATATTCATATGTGGCACAATCCATAAAAAATCACATTTTTCATTAAATCAATTAAAAGAGGGACAAAATCAATCAAAGAGAGATAAAAAATCATTTTTTTTTACTAAAATTGGTATGAAAACTTAGTATGAAAACCATCTTGATTGTTTTGGGACTAATGTCCTTTTTGGGTAAAGAATTAACTTGATTTAATGGAGTCAACTAAACAAGTTTCTCCTTAAATTTTCCCGATAACAAAATAAAATTAAGATGGCAACTCTCCAATTTTTATTTTTCAAATAAAAGCCGCAATCTCTTTTCAAAATAAAAAGAGAGTTTCTATAAGAAAAAAAATCTTTTTCAAAATAAAAGATAGTTCTAAACTCGTTCTTACCGAATCAACTGGAGATCTTAAGTGATGGTGTCATATTGGACCAAGTCCAAAGAGCATTTCGGCTCCTCCTCATTGGTGGGCCGGACCCATTGCGCTCGGGTGAGACCCACTGGAGACTTTAAAATTTTCAAAATAAAATTTTAACGGGCACTTTTCAAAAGCCGTATTTTCTCTCTTCGGTTGATTTTCTCATTTATCATGCATAAGTGTTCCTTGCCCTTTAGTTTTAGGAAAAACTTGATAACAAGTAACATTCACTTGGCAACCTTCATTAGGTATGCTTAGGGATAGCGAAAACATCCAACCCATGATGAATCCTCAATCTTTTTTAGGTGTAATTGACATGTACATACTGCTGGACCCATGCCAGATTCATTATTTATCATGTGGTTAGGTATATTGCTGTCTTAGTGTAATGAGACCTTTGGACTAAACCACCCTTTTGTAAATAGAGGCCTTAAACCTTGCCCATAAGTGGTGTGCACCATAATACCTTCATGAAAAAATTTTCATTCATGCACCTATGCATCATCTCATACATATCATAGACTTTTACTAAAACCTACCATCACATTTTCTTTAAAATGATAACATTTAACCCGTCCTAAGTCTCACCCGCACCGGTTGTGCTCATCCTAAAAGAAATTAAAGAAGCTAAAATAGCCAAGTTACCCCCACAACCTGAGGAGGCCACATTGGCCTAACTGTTTCCTCTAAAAAGAGAAATCAATCTTACTGATCAAAACATAAGCCCTGGTTTTAGGATCGTCCACCATTAATGGTCAAAATCTTTTTTGTAAAGTCTGAATCTATAGGCCACCCAAAATCCCTATTTTTCTTGCCTTACCCTAAAAAGTTAAAGTTCACATAAACATGCATACTTTGTCCATAGTTCCAAAACATGACAAAACCCTAGCATCATAAAATGCTAAAATTAAAAACACTAACCCCACCTTCTTTCATTTTCTTAAGGCATCCATGGAGCAAGCCACTGAATCCCATGAACTGTAAGCTTTTTTTAAAGCCATCCTCAAGAAGTAGGAGGAGAGTTTTAAGAACATGTTGGTTATCCAACAGACTAATTTCAATAAGACACTAATTGATTTACTGAGTGCATAGCACAATTCAATCATGACTGATGTACAAAACATGTTGTGTGGGAAGCACCCTGATATTGCTTCATCTTCCAGCCAACCCCCACCCATGGCCGACCTTACTCAACAAGGGGTTATAGTTGAGACACCAAAAGCTACTCCAACTAACCCCCCTATGAATCCTTTTTCAAAAAGGGGAAAGCCTTGAAACCTGTATTCTTTTAGAGAAGTTGGAAGCAGTGGAGAAGTGGATTAATAATTTTAAACATCATGATGAGACCTTTGACCTTAAGTCTTTAACACTGTACCCTGAGGCTGGCTTGCCACCCAAATTCAAAATGCCTAAGATGGATAAGTTTGATGGCACCACTTGCCCTAAGACTCATCTCAAGATGTATGTAGGGGCCATCATGCTAATGGGACTCAATGAGGAGCTCCTTACTCAACTATTCTAGAGGTTCCTTGCAGGTGCAATTGTCAGATGGTTCATGGACCTTGAGAAGAAGAAATACTAGACATGGGGGATGTTTGCAATGCTTTCACTAAATAGTACCACAATAGCACAAAAGTGGAAGTTAAAAGGAGAGACCTTGAGACTACTAAGCAGAACCAGAAAGAGTCCTTCACCTCATTCCTTAAGAGATGGAGAGGAAAGGCGGCACAAATGGTCAATTACCCTTTAGAATAAGAACATATTGACATTATTATCAAGAACCTGCTACCTGTCTACCAGACTTACATGTAAACCCAAGAATCCTATTAAGCAAAAACTCAGATGACTCAAGCCTAAATGGTACCTAAAGATTAAGAAAGAAATAACTAAGCTACTGAAAAACTGGTTCATAGAGCCCATCATGTATCCTCAATAGGTAGCTAACATCGTACTAGTTCTAAAGAAGGATGGGTAGGTTCAAATGTGTGTAGATTATAGAGATCTCAACAAGGCATGTATGAAGGGTGACTTCCCCCTGCCTAACATTGACTCCTGGTCGATAGACTGGTTGCGCTCAAGGTAGTTTCATTAACCAACCTTTATGTCCATCCTCCTAATAAAGAGAAGATATCTTTCATTACAAAATAGGGCATATCATGCCTTTCGGTCTCAAGAATGCTAGGGCAACATATCAAAGAATGGCTACTATACTCTTCCATGACATGATGCATCGGGAAGTAGATGTCTACGTGGATGATATAGTCATCAAGTCAAAGAGGGTTGAAGCACATATGGAGTCCTTAAGACTTTTCTTCCTTAGACTCTGTCAATACAAGTTAAAGCTCAATCCAACTAAGTGTGTGTTTAGGGAACCTCAGGAGTATTCTTGGCACATATGGTTAGTTCCCGGGGAATCGAAGTTGATCCTGCCAAGTTTAAGGCGATCCTTGAAATGCCTACTCCCAAGATAGAAAAGGAAATCAGGGGGTTCTTAGGTTGCCTACAATATTTTAGTTAATTCATTTCTTAAATGGCCGATGTATGTGGGCCCATCTTCAAATTACTCAAGAAAGACACAGCAACCAAGTGGAATGGCAAATGTCAGGAAGCATTTGAAAGGATCAAGTAATATTTGTTGTTACCTCCAACACTGCAGCCTCTAAGGTCTGGTGATCCCCTGCTCCTTTATCTCTCAGTAACTGAAGAAGCAATGAGGGCTATGTTTGCTCAAAATGAGGAAGGATTGAGGAGGGAATTTATTCTCTATTATCTTAGCAAAAGGTTATTTTCTTATAAATAAAACTAGATTGAAAAGTTATGCCTGGCCCTAGTATGGGTATGTCAAAAACTACTTACACTATGCAAGTAATTGCAGACTAGTGCCCCTTGAAATTCCTTATGGAAAGGCCAGTTCTGGACAGTAAGATGACACAGTGGCTCGCAATGTTGGACACTTTTAATCTCATGTTAGTGGCATATAAAGTAATAAAAGGAAGTGTAGTGGCTAAGATGTTGGCTACCACTCCATTGCCAGATATGGTTGAGGAGCCAGCGTTTACAGACGAGGATATCCTAGCGATTGATAAGGAAGTTTGGTTTATGTATTTTGATGGTGCATCTATAAAATCACAAAGGTTATAATGCAGGCATTGTTCTTATTACCCTAGAAAAGGAATAAATTATATTAGCCTTCATAATCACTAACATTGAGGCAGAATATGAAGCAAAATATGAAGCCTGCATAATCAGTTTGGAAGTGGCCTTGAAGTTAAAAGTCAAAAGCTTGAAGGTGTATGAAGATTTTGTTCTTATTGTGTCTCAAGCACTAGGAAAGTGAAAAATTAAAGAAGAGCATCTGGTTCCTTACCATCGATGCTTGGAAGGCTTAGCACATCAATTTAAGGAGGTTTCATTCCATTACTTGCCTAGAAAGAGGAATCATTTTGCTGATGCTTTGGCTACCTTGGCTTCAATGCCCATATGGGAGAAGAAATGATAGTCCTCCCCATCACCATTGATGTGAAGACTCAACCATCGTATTGTGTTATGGCTCAGGTGGTAGACAAAAAGCCATGGTTCTGAGATATCCTCAATTTTATTCAAAAGGGTGAATACCTTAGTCTAGCCTCAAAAATATACCGGAGGACTTTGAGACAGTTAGCAAGCCAATACATTTTGAATAGTGATGTATTGTATAAAAGGTCCTATAATAACATCCACCTTAGATGTGTGGATGAGTCTGAAGCACAATAGATAATGGAGTGGGTTCACGGTGATGAACAAAGGCCTCATATGAATGGGGTTGCTCTGGCTCAAAAAATCACCAATTTGGGTTATTATTGGCTTACCATGAGAGGAGATTATTCGAACTTTGTCAAGAGATGCCACAACTGTCATATATATGCAAGCTTCAGATGCAACCACTGGTCCCTTTACATCTTATTATAACTCCTTGGCCATTTGCATCATGGGAAATTGATGTGATAGGGAGGACACCCCAAAGTCCTCTGATGGGCATGAATACATATTGGTAGCTATAGAATTTCACACAATGGGTAGAAGCAACTTCTTATTCTGTCCTTAATGCTAAAAAGGTGGCCTAATTTATTCATACTAAAATCATTTGTTAGTATAGAGTGCCATTTGAGGTAATTTCAAATAATGGATCCCATTTTCAAAAGGAAGTGGTTTATTTAATGGCAAAATATAAGATACAACACAATAGGTCCTCCCCTTATAGACCTCAAACCAATGTGAATGTCTAGGCAACAAATAAAAGTATAAAGAATATCTTATAAAAGATTATTCAAGGTCACAAAAGTTGGCATGAACATCTGTCTTTTTCTTTTTAGGGATACTGGACTTTAGTCAGAACACTAACTACCCCAAAAAGCAAAAGGCAGATGTTCATGCCAACTTTTGTTACTTTCATCATCTTTTATAATATATTCTTTATACTTTTGTTTGCTTCCTTGATGGCCCCATTGGTTTAAGGTCTATAAGGAGAGGGTCTGTCATGTTGTATCTTGTATTTTGCCATTAACTGGATCACTTCCTTTTGAAAATGTGATCCGTTATTTGAAATTACCTCTAATGGCACTCCATATCAACAAAATAATGTTAGTATGAATAAACTAGGCCACCTTTTTAGCATTGAGGATACAAATAGGAAGATGCTTCTACCCATTTTTGTAAAATAATCTATGGCTACCAATATATACTCATGTCCATTAGAGGACTTTGGGTTGATCTTCCCTATTACATCAATTCCCTATGTTGAAAATGGCAAAGGGGTTGTAACAAGATGTAAAGGGACCAGTGGCTGCTTTTGAAGCTTGGCATATATCTAATAGTTGTGACATCTCTTTACAAAGTTTGAACAGTCCTCTCTCATGGTAAGCCAATAATAACCCAAATTGGAAATTTTCTGAGATTCAAACTCATCCACACATCTGAGATAACGTTATTCTAGGACCTTTCATATAATACATCATTGTTTAAAATGAATTGGCTTGCTGACTGTCTCAAGGTTCTCTGATCTTTTTTTGAAGCTAGATCAGGTACTCACCCTTTTGAATGAAATTAAGAATATCCTACAGCCATGGCTTGTTATTTCTTTCTTGAACCGTAGCACAGTATGCTGGCTGAGTCTTTACATCAATAATGATAGGATGGACTATCATTTCTTCTCCCATCTGGGTCACAGAAGCCAAAGTAGCCAAAGCATCAACAAACTGGTTTCTTTGTTCAGGGAAAATAATGGAATGAAACTTCCTCAAATTGCTATGCTAAACCTTCCAAACGTCTATGGTGACGAACCAAATATTCTTCTTTAATTTTTTGCTTTCCCAGTGCTTGAGATAAAATAAGGGCAGAATCTCCATGCACCTCTAAGCTTTTGACTTTCAACTTCAAGGCCATCTCAAATCCAATTATGCATGCTTCATATTCTACCTCATTGTTAGTCACTTAGAAAGCCCAATTTAATTGCCAAAGGAATATACTCCTTCTTTGGTGCAATAAAAATAATACTCGCACCATAACCTTTATGATTTGATGCACCATCAAAATACATTAACTAGACCTCTTTATCAATACCTAGGATATCCTCATCTGGAAACTCTGGCTCTTCAATCATATCTAACACTGGAGCGATGACCAATTGTTCAACCACCACACTTCCCTTTATTACTTTGAGTGCCATAAATATAAGATCAAAAGAAGCCAATACTACAAGCCATTGTGCCATCTTACTATCCAGAACTGGCCCTTTCATAAGGAACTTCAAGGGTCTCTGATATGTAATTAGTTATGAGGTGCAAGAGGCCAGGTAGTGACATAGTTTATGACATACCCATACTAGCACCAAACATGACTTTTCAATATGGTTATATTTGAGCTCATAAGCTGATAATCTCTTATTGAGATAATAGATAACAAACTCCTTCCTTAATTCATTTTCCTTTTGAGCAAGCATAGCCCCCATTGCCTCTTCATTTATTGAAAGGTAAAGGAGTAGAGGGTCACCAGGCCTTGGAGGTTGTAGTACTGGAGGTGACAATAGGTATTGCTTGATCTTCTCAAATGCTTCTTGGTATTTGTCATTCCACTTAGTTGGGTATCCTTCTTAAGTAATTTAAAGATAGGCCCACACACATTAGCTATTTGAGAAATGAATCGGCTAATATACTGTAGGTGGCCCAAGAATCCCTTGATTTTCTTTTTTATTTTAGAAGTGTGCATTTCAAGAATTTTCTTAGATTTGGCAGGGTCCACTTCAATATCTTGAGAACTAACCATATGTCCCAAAAATATTTCTAAGGCTGCCCCAAATACACACTTGGTGGGATTGAGCTTTAAGTTGCATTGATGGAGTCTAAAGAAGAACCGTCTTAAGGCCTCTACATGCACTTCGACCCGTTTTTATTTGATGACCATATCATCCATATAGACTTCTACATCTTGGTGCATCATGTCTTAGAAGAGTGTGGTAGCCACTCCAACATTCTTAAGACCAAAAGGCATAACCCTATAGTAGTGCGTGCCCCATTCTGCAATGAAAGCTATCTTCTCTTTATCAAGAGGATGGACTAAAGATTTGGTTATATCGGTTAATGAAACACCTCAGACCCAACTAATCTATTAGCCAATAGGTCGATGTGGGGTAAGGGGAAGTCATCCTTCGGGCATGCCTTATTGAGATCTATGGCATGCCTTGTTGAGATCTATGCAGTCTACACACATTCAAACCTTTTTGCCTTTCTTTTGGAACTACCTATTAAGGATACATGATGGGCTCTATGAACCAATTTTCCAGCAACTTGGTTATTTCTTCCTTAATTTTAAGGACCATTCTAGCTCGAGTCTTCAGAGATTTTGCTTAACAGGTTTCATGTAGTCAAATGTTGGAATCTTGTACACTGCTATAGAGGGGTCTAATCCTATCATATCACTTACCTCCCATGCAAAGCAATCCTAGAACTCTTTCAGAAGCATCTTTAACTCATGTTTATAAATAAATAAATGAATGAAGATGCAATGAATGCATTCTTTTGCTCTTCCATCATTCCCATATTTATTATTTCTTTATCTTCATTAATATAGAATATTACATAATGCTCATTAGGGGACAAAGGAAAATAAGAGGCAATCTTGGAACTTTTATTCATGATGAAATGGTTATAAGATTCTTCCTTACAAATATACTCAAAATTAGAGCCTAGGGAATCAGACTCATAAGTGATAGACTTGGACTTTGAACTAGAAGACTCAGACTCGGATTCAGACTCGGACTCAGTACTGGGAGCTGGCCCAAAACTAGACTTGACTTTGAATTTGAATTGGACTCTTGGCTTGATATCTAACACAAGCTAAGGATATGGCTGAAGATTTGACTCTTGATCTGGCTGGACTTTGGGTAGGGCAGACTTTGATGATGATGGACCATCATTCCTTTCAAAACACCAATTATTGGGTACTTCTACAACTGGTTGGATCAGGTAGCTAAAATATGATTCTTCCCCCCTTCTATCACAACTACTTGGAATCGACTGGGCTCAATATTTTCCTCAAAATCTTTCCCTATCTCCAAGGTAGGCCTGCTATCTTCTAAGTTAAGCTTGACATCAAAGAAAATTTCAAACCCTGGGGTTAGCTCATTAGTAATGGGATATAACCGTGGTTCATGAAATTAATAATGAACGGAGTCTGCTCCTTCTTTAACAAAATACCCAATCAAGGTTCTAAAGTAGGGTCTCATGGGCTAGTCAAATATCTCCCCATCTTTTTTGCACTGGGCCCTTTGTTTGGCTCTTCCTTCCATCTCTTCTATTTCCTTAGGGGTTGGTTTATAGCCCAAAGCAAATGGTGGTTGGACTGAAGGATAATCGAGGAATTGTTGTATTCCCTATTGGTTCCTACCCAACCCGATCCCAAGAAAATAGTTCATGTGCTTAAGGATATTAGCAACCATTGGGTTTCCATGAAGGTCAAAAATTAAAAGGGACCAATTCCTTACCTGCCTTTTCTTCTACAAACTAAATTGAATCAAAGGTTGAAACCCAACAAGGCTATGGCTGAAGGTTCTAGCTTGACTTCCAAAATTGGCACTTAAAGTGGGAGTTTTGTCTTTCCACATGGGTCTCTCCTTATAGTGATCACGCCATCCTTGTACACAAATTTGAGTTTCTGATGAAGAGAGATGGGATGGCCTTAGCTTGATGAATCCAGAGCCTTACAAGCAATAGGTTAAAACAGGCTGGGACATCTAGAACTTGAAAAGGGATCTCGTGTTCCACTGAGCCAATTGCCACTTTGTTGTTAGCCACACCCAAAACTTCTCTCTTTGTGTTGTCATATGCCCTTAAAATCTAATATGAAGGTATTAGCTCAACCATTTCAATCCCCAAACAACTTGCCACCTTGATCTAGCAAACATTCAATGTTGAGCCATTTTCAATTAGCACCATAGGTATTGTCTTTCCATGAGTTAAGACAATAATATAGAAGCATGGTTATATCCACTTTCAAGCAGGAGATCTTTATCTGAAAAGGAGATTGTAGTTGAGTTAGTCATTGATACAAACAAAGCTTATAGAGTAGTCCCAACTAGCATCTAAATTTGACTCTAAGCCTTGCAAAGAGCTAGGCAATAAGGATAGTTGGATTGAAGGAGGCTTCAAATGGAGAGGCTAGCTTGAATCTTCTTGAGTTATTTTAGTATTGGATCCTCATTCAGTTTAGGAGTGGGTTTGTTTTTGGTGGTATGACAATCTTGGGTGGCGGCACTAATTGTGACAAATCCTGAGGTGGTTGTGTGACCCTTCCACTTCTGGTCATTACATTGACTTCATCCATAAAATCATTTAAATCCAACACACAACAATAATCATGGATTAAAAATGTGGAATCTACTTCATCATCAATAAATGAGGCGATGCTATTGATGCTTTAGTGATTTGGCAATGGGTTGGTGGCAATGTTAGGTCTCCCAAGTGGATAAATAGATCCATTTTCAATGAGATCTTGGATCCAATGTTTGAGGTTTCTGGACACATCAGTGTAGACCCTTAATTTTTTATCTAATCCAGTCTGACCCTAATTAAAAGGGAGTTAGATCAAATCTAAAGGTTTAAACAAGTCTGGAATAATTTTATAAGCCTAAAATGGTCTGGTACAATATTAAAATCTCAGGACAAGTTGGCCCAAGCTAAATTTTATCAAATTAGCATCGCCAATTAGCCACAGGCCCATGGCTAGGGCAAATTGGTCACAATCCACTAATCCTTATTAATTTCCTAATTAAGAGTGGACTTTGTCTTAACCATCGGATGAAGTGTATTAGAGTTTTAATTTCCTTATAAATGATGAGGTTTTAATATTAGAGGGAGAGGGATCAACAATTATTAAGAAAGCAACACGGATTAGCAATTAACCTAGCAGCCAAAAACAATTAATAGATAAAGAAAGGAGAAGCTGGAGAGCAACCAATAACCAAGGCAAGAAAGAGACACAGAATATTAACCATCAACAAAATAGAAGGTAGTAGACATTGCCTTCGCTTTGCTCAACCAAGATTTGATACTGGTGCAAGCATAAAATTTGAGTCAACGTAAAATATTAGTGGAGCTTACAAATGGAGGTTTGAAATTCCTCATTTAATTTGCTTTGAATTTACAGCGGCTAGTTATTTTATTAACGTTATGTTTATATATCATGGTAGCAATAACAATTAAATTTTTAAATATAAACGGGCAGAAAGTTAATTTAGTTTATAAAAATTATGAAAACCCTTTGAATAATCATTGCATAATAATTTGATTAGGATGCTCAGTAGCCTATTAAATATTCAGTAATTTACTTAAATTATATCAACAAGAATCAGATTTAACAGTAGCCTATTTGAATGTCCAGTAAAATATTTAATCTATGTCCTTAGAATTTAAGTGTCCCATAGCTTATACTAAAACCTTATTCTCTATTTAAAACCCTAGTTTTCAACATTTTAAAACCCTAATATTATTTTCCTAAACTCTAATTTTCTAAACCCTAAAAACCATAAGTTCTATAAACATAAAACCTTACCTTACATAGAAACCCTAATTCCCAAATAAAACCATACTATGTAAACCATTTACCTTTACCGTAGGCACCCTATATTTCCTTAATGGGATAATATTAATATGTGTTTATTTATCTTCTTTTTAATTATTCAATTATTTTCATATGTGTTGTATTATTTTTCCTTACTTTATTCTTTTCCTTAGATTTATATGTATTTTTAAAAGGAATTGCAAAAGGCTTATTTCCATCTAGTATGGGTGCCTTGTTTATTTAGTTTATGTAATTTAATTTATTTTAAAAACTTTGGGATAATTGTAAGGGACACATTTTCATCTTTTGGTGGGTGTCCTATTTTATTTATTTTATTTGCGGACATTTGGACATTTGTAAGGCCATGTTTTCATCTTTGGATAGGTGTCCATTTTATTTGTTTGTTTGATTTATAATATAATAAAATATTTATTTTGATAATTGCATGTAGTACACATAATATTATAACACTTAAGAATTCAATAATATTTAGACCTGAAAAGGAGGTCGGTTCTAATGAACCAGGCACTATGGGGTGCTGGGCCATTTCTCACCTTCCCCATATGTATCCAACATGAATAGGAAAATAAGCAAAAGAAGGAAAATCCATCTCCTACTATGTCGGTGCCTTCCTCCATGCTCCACAACTAGCTTGCTCAGGGTGGTTGAAAGATATGCCTCATAATGGAGCGCCATAATATAGGTATGGTCGATCCATTCTTCAAGCCACTATAAAGTACAAAGAAAAGTGAGTTGGGAACCAAGAATAAAAAAGACTACAAGAAAGTAAAAGAGGTGAGAAGTTTACCTCCCGGTGATTCTTTGGCAAGGAAGCAATGGGGATTGGAGACACAAGAGCCCTGGCTTGTAACACCCCTTCCCGGCCTACATGTGTAAGCCGAGTAGAGGCGCCACACTAACCTAATGTTGCTACCAATTTTACTTAGCCAATTTTTAGTTTCAGTTTTTACAGAAATTTTGCCAGAGGTTCGCCTAGAAATTGGGTCCCAAGTGTCGACAAAACTGGTTTTTCTGATTTTTGAAAACATTTTTACACAAACCAATGCGAATACAATCAGTTTCAATACACTCCCAATGAATCCCCCTTATACCCTCAACTACAACCTGCAAGAAGAATTCACACTTCTAATACAAAATAAAGTAGAGGTTTATTATTATTACATACTACTAACGTACAGTATAACATAGTACTTCCCAATCTTATATATAAATATATACGTATACATGCCACAACTAGCTAACTCATAATATAGGAAATGAAAGGCTACTCTGAGGTGCTGCGCTGTGTTGTGCTGCTCGATGCTAATCACCAAAATCTACTGCTCCGAACCTACGAGTCAAGAAAACTCAACTCGCTGAGCAATGACACTCAGTGGGTACTTTACCGATGAAAATATAAGTAAAACATGAAAGCATTTGAACTAAAAGGAAATAATTAAATCAAAAATCAACCAACATTAAACCAATGGAAGTTATTGTCCATTCAGTGTAGATATACTTTCAACAATTGTAAACCATAATTCAAACTCATATTGCAGTACGTAGTTTTAGAAAAACAAGACTTTGGCTCAGGCTCTACTGGCATATAGGGAACCATAGCGATAAGGCAGTGGCCCTCACCACTGTAACATAGGTGGCCCTCACCACCATGGTTATAACCAATTCCGCTCTACGGCCTATACCCGTAGGTAACCGCCGGAGCATTCCAATCACAATTTCACAACATTTTCGCTCCACGACCTATACCCGAAGGTAACCGCCGGGGTGTATCAAACACAATAAGTGGCAGTACTGCATAAGTTAGTATAGTGCACCATACCCTTATCTACCACTCCCAACTACCCAGTAGAGCATAAAGGTTAAAACGATTCAATTTAAGTCTCAAACTTCATTTTAGAATGACTCGAGAAATTATTTTAATTTCCGTTGCACTTTGCCAT
The DNA here is from genome assembly GCA_947685225.1 of Garcia nutans. Classification (NCBI taxonomy): domain Eukaryota; kingdom Viridiplantae; phylum Streptophyta; class Magnoliopsida; order Malpighiales; family Euphorbiaceae; genus Garcia; species Garcia nutans. Next base: position 38,636,453 of record CANTUV010000013.1, read on the forward strand.
TTACGCCGCACACCACATTCTTTAGTCAAACCATTACCCTTTTTCACATATTTAACATCAACAATAAACATATCAAACATTTCAAAGCATTCCTCAAAGAGTCACAAATTGACCAAATGAATAGTGTCGCGGCACGTAAAATCGGCAACGCAAAATGGCATGACCAAATGAATAGTAAAATCTGGATTTTCGTCAAAATTTCAGTCTGTTTCAGTCATGCATTTGACCAGGTAAATGATCTTATTTTTGGCTGAAATTTTACAGGAAATTCATTTCATATGTTGACTAATTTCATGTTAAATTTTGTCAAAAAATTCATTCATTTGCTACCTCAAACAACTGTCACAAAAAGATCCAGAAATCTGCCATTTTGGGACCATTTCGGCCCAAACATATGAAATACATGGGATAGTTTATTTTTCTTTTTCAAATCAATATGAAGGCTTCTTTAATGATAAAGTGAAGATTCAAACACTTCCCTTTGACAACTTTTGCATGTTTAACTTAAATCAACTAATTAAAGTTCATCAAATCAACTTGCCAAAATTTTCTCAAAACACTTGGTTTAAATTAAATTTAAACAACTCAATTGCCATAAGAAACCAAGAACATAACTCAAACATTTAATTTAAACTCAATCAATACATTTAAGCATCAATATCAAAAATTCCATAAACCAAAGTTTGTAAGAAGAATAAAATTTCTTTTATGGTAAAGTACCAAACCTTGTTCTTTTAATTCCCTTTTGCCTTTCCTTCTTCTCCTTCCTTAATCTTTGTTTCTCCTTCAAGAAATTCAAGAACACAACCTTAAACATAACCCTTAGCAATTTAGAACAATAAGCTATCCTCCATTTCTTTTCAAATTAAACCCTAATCTAATCTTATTAAACCTTAGAAACCTTGATTCTTCCATTTAATTAATCAATATCATCACTACTTAAAATTTTTCGAACCCTAATTTCCAATCTTCCAATAGATATATAAATACTTAACATTTATACTAGAATTGAATTCTACATACTTGAAAACCTTAAAACTTACCTTGAAAATCAAACTTGACAAAAATTGGAAATCCTTTGGTGTTCTTCCTATGGTGGCCGAAAATTTGGAATGGGTGAGAGAGAGAGATTTGTTCTTCATGCCATGATATATATATAAGGGAAATGATGCTCACTTTTGGGTTGGATAAATGCCTTAGGGCCATTTGTCCACATCTTTTTCTTTTCTTCTTTTTATAATGCTAAATGGTCACTTTTAATTGGTCCAAATGTCTCTTTATTTTATTTATTTAAAACCCAAGCCCTTAAACTTTCTCTTAATCATATTTTGGCCCCTCAACCTCCTTGTGCTGAAATTTTTATGGCCTAGGGTGTGAAAAGGTTAAAATACCCTCCGGCGATTAATCGGTCGTAACTTTTAAACCATACAGTTCCACAAGGCAAACTGCATATGGTTTTGATCCTCTCGACCTCTACTTTCTATTTTTAAGGTCTAATTTAGGTTTCCAAGCCGTTTTGAAAAATTACCAATAAGCCCTTGACTTTTTACAAAATTCCCTTTAGGTCCTTTCTTTGCTCGGGTTTTTGCCCGGGCTCCGTTTCTACTGACGATCATTTCATATTCAACCCCTCGACGTCCTCTACTCACTCGTGTGTTTATTTCCTACTTAAATTCATGTATAAATTTTAAGTTACAATGACCAAAATGGCCCTAGTCTACATGTCTTCGTTTCTCTCAAACAGGGCGTTTCCTAGAAAAATCGTTATGTGTCATTGCGACACAAATTTTCTCTACTCTCCATCTTTGGAGTCTGTTATGTGCACTATTAAGAACTTCCAGTACAACTTTTAGAAATTCAGTTACCTCCCCAAAACTTTATATTTTTGCAATTAGGTCCCTTTGGTCCTACGACCTTCTCTAGGAACCGCCATCAGAGATGACCTCTCCAGATCCTTTCTCTTGCTGAGCATATGACTGCTATACATAAATATAGTGGGCGAATGTGACATGGCTTCACCTCTGTCATCGTCAATAGCATATAAGATGGAATTTTCTAACCATTAATAAGGGAGAAAACACTCGGGTGGAATAGGATGGGTCCCAATAAACTCAAAATAAGAACTAGCTGAGGCCCTTACACTTCATTAATGAGATATGCCCTGCCTAGCCTCAAAAGAAGGAAAAGTATGCTGAGAGTGGTGGCTCAAGTCGATCTCAACAAAGGGCATTAGAGAGGACCTACAAAAGTTTTCGTAGTCTAACTCAGGGAGAGTGAAGTTAGAGGCCAGGAGGCCATTGTGGTAGTAAGGGTGAGCATGTGAATTCCTCTCTAACTTCATATATCCAGAGGAAGCACATGGAACCACTCTTCTCATAGATGTCTGATGAATGAAACGTTCACCAAAATAGTATTACTAGATTTTTATTAAGCAGAAAACTACTCAGCAACTAGAGTAGAATGAAGCTTACTCTAAACAGTTAGGATCGGTAGGGATGTATCATCCATTGAAAGGACACCATTCACGTGTAGAAAGAAAAATGTAAAAAAGAGCATTCCATTACATTATCCATTATTAGATTGTTGAAAATGGCACGAAAACCCCGAATATCCAGGTTGCATGATCAAAACTTGTTACTCAGTGACTAGCGACGACCCATAAGAAAGATGTCTAATTGTGGACTTCTTAGGTTAGGTGCCAAATCATGTATATACTCATGAGCCCATAGCTGTAAAAGTTAAAAAATATTAATAAAAAAATAAAAAATCAAAATCAAATGTCAGTTAAAAGGAGAGTGAAGAATGCAAACCTTCCCAAGAATAGGGGTTCCCCTAATAGAGTGGATCTGTCCTCGGGATAATCAACCCATCTCCTCATACATAGTGGCTAGTATAACACCGCCTCAATTGTATTCGTGAAGATGGGTTGGATCTCCTAAGCTCATTAGGATAGAAAGGCCAATGGTATCACGTTAGGTATGCCAAAAGGTACATCTTTGTAGCAGCAGAACTATTTTACGCACAATGTGCAGAGAGTGGTCTTTGAGATCACCATGTCTAGTCAACTAAAAATTGGTATGCCCTCTTAGCCAGGTCCAGGTAACTACGGGATCACTAGTATTAGGGATAGGTGAGATGGCACTAAGCAAGTCCACAATTCGCTATTTGGTCAAGCTTCTCCTGCTTGGGTACAGTTCCAAAGGACATATGCCGAATGGGATGCCGATCAATAAATATAAATCCTGAAGCGTCATGGTTAGTTCACCGCAAGAAAAATGGAAGGAATTAGTTGTATCCCACCACCTCCCAACCAATGCCCACAGCAGGTGATGATTGGCTTGCCGGTGTAGTCAAGAGATAAGAGGTCCATAAAGCCAAAAGGAATCATTATCTCCCTCACCTCATTAGGAAGATTGAGGTTCCCTAGGTTGGAACAGCCTCCTCATAATTTCAATTGGATGTATTGCTAAAGGTACAATAAATAATAAAATTTTTTAATTTAGATTAAAGGCAATGAGAAAGGGGTTCCATTTCTTTTACATAAAAAGAAGTACAACACGACATACCTGTATGACACTAATTTGTGAGTTGTGGGTATGAGAATCCACAATCAAGTCTCTGATAGCCGGTGCCTCAGTAACTTTGGGAGACGAAGCAGAAGATTTTGACATATTGTAAAAATGTTAAAAGAGAGTAAGAGAAAGAGTAAGAGGAGAAGTGAGTGAGTAATTACCTCTCCCTCCATTATCTATAAACCATTGCCCCACAAGCTAAAATGCCAAATGTTGCAATGCCATATAAGCTAAAATGTATACAAAAATTAAAAGATGATGCATCAATCAGGTTCATTCTATCTACTCTCCCATGGTTCACACAATTGCATAAATTTTTCAGCAAAATTAATGCAATGGAGGGGGGAGGGCAATTGTAAACCAATTATTTTGCACCTAGCGTACATAATTAAAAAAAGGAAAAATTAATAAAAATATATGATCTTTTATATAAGAAAAAAAAGGAGCCACACCAAATGCACATGCAACACACCATAGGGCATGCGACTAGAGGTCAGGCTGCATGGCACGTGGCCAGCTGCGTGTGGAGCCAGTCATGTGACTCACGGCAGGCTGAGTACAATGCGGGTAGTCCACACTCCTTGTTTAGGGATCGCATTTTCTAACCTCGAAACTCTGCCAAAATATATTTCTGACACAAATTAATTTCTCTTAATTATTTTGGACTTTCTGGACTACTACTAATTGATTTTGTTCATTGTTTGTGCAAGTGGAGTTTCAAAGTGGCAAAACTCTTCAACCCATTGTCAAGAAAAGGCCCCTACCCAAGGTAAGGTGTGCTCTCCAATTTCTTTTTTTTTTCAATTCGGTAATTAACCCATAATAAAATTGGTAAATTAAAAACCCTTTGCATTTAAAGGTATAAACAACTTATGGCTTTGATTCTCATCCAAACGAGATAAGTAGGCATACTCGGAATATCACTTTGAGTGTTGAGCCCGCACTTTCACAACTAACTCCTCTTTCATTTTATTTTTTTTCTTTTCTATGTTATTCTTAATTATTATCCTTAATATTTTTATTATATTCTCTACTTTGAGGCTCCATTTGCAAGTTTAATGAGTATTGCAAATTGTTGCCCTGATGATTGTACTTATTTTCTCCTTTTCCTTTCCTTAATTTTAATCATTATTTAGAGACTTGTGTTCAACCTAGGATCCATAAGAGCTAGAGTTAAATCTCCACTAGAACCATTATTTTGAAGGAGTTGTAATATTCTATTATTTCATGCTACATTTGTGGATGTCATCCTTATTAAATGCGCATGCATTGTAATATATTTTCATTCATATTCATATATGGCCCAATCCATAAAAAATCACATTTTTCATTAAATCAATTAAAAGAGGGATTAAATTAATCAAAGTGAGATACAAATCATTTTTTTTTATTAAAATTGATATGAAAACTTAGCACGGGACCCATCGTGATTGGTTTCGGACTAGTGTCCTTTTGGATAAAGAATTAACTAAATTTAATGGAGTCAACTAAATGGGTTTTTCCTCAAATTTTCTTGGTAACAAAATACAATCAAAGTGGCAACTCTCCAATATTTACTTTTCAAAATAAAAGCCACCATCCCTTTTCAAAATAAAAGGAGCATTTCATTATATAAAAGAAACAAAATCTTTTTAAAAATAAAAGATAGCTCTAAACCCGTGTTTACCGAATCGACTGGAGACCATATACGGAGGCCTCACAATTAGTAGCTCTAAATAATATCATCAATATAAATTTAAACAATTAAGATTTCATGTAATTTTTTTAACAAAAAGTGTTGATCCACTTTTCCTTTTAGAAATCCATTTTCCAACAGATATGCACTAAGCCTATCATACTAAGCTCTTGAAGATTATTTTAATCCATACAATGCTTTGGTGAGTTTAAAAACATGATTTGGAAGTCTATAATCTTCAAAACCTAGAGGTTGTTCAACATAAACTTTTTTATTGATAAAACCATTTAAGAATACATTTTTGACAAGCATTTGAAAAAATCTAAAATTTATATGATATACAAATGCAAGCAAAATTCTAATTGCTTCTAGTCTTGATACAGGGAAAAATGTCTCATCATAATCAATGCCTTCCTATTGGTTATAGCCTTTGTCTACCAATCTAGCTTTATTTCTAGTGATAAGTCCATCTTTATCAAGCTTGTTTGTAAATACCCATTTGCAACCAATAATTGGATGATTCTTGTGTCAAGGAATAAGTTCTCATACCTTATTTCTCTTAAATTGGCAGAGTTCATCTTGTATTACCCAACATTCATCACAAATAACCTCCTCAATAATTTTTTGCTCAATTTGAGAAACAAAAGCTGCAGTAGAATCTGAGTTTTTAAATTTGGATCTAGCAGTTACTCCCTTTGATGCATCACCAATGACAAATTTTTTTGGATGATCCTTTCTATATTGCCATTTTTTGGGTAGTTCTTGAGTTTCTTCTATCTTTAACTCTTCTTATTCCACAATTTATTGTAGCTCATCAATGTTTTCCTTTGGAACATCATTGTCTTCAAGATTTTTAAGTGTTCCACTAAGATCATCAAGAGTGCTACCTTTCCCATGATCAAGTTTAGTAGATTCATCAAATATAACATGCATTGATTCTTTAACTACTAAAGTTCTTCTATTAAAAACTCTATATGCTTTGCTAGTAGAGGAATGTCCTAAAAATACTCCATTCCGTATAAACCATTTGGATCCAAATACTTTAAAGTATGAAATTTTGAGTTTTCTTTCATTCCATAGCTCATAGGAAGTATTGTTCATTAAAGCTATTCTGAAAACTCTATTTGAAATATAACATATGGTATTAACGACTTCAACCCAAAAGTATGAAGGTAGATTATACTCATTGAGCATTATTCTAGCCATTTCAACCAATGTTTGATTTTTCCTTTCCACCATACCATTTTATTGTGATGTCCTATGAACAAAAATAATTATGTGAAACACCACATTCATTACAAAAATTTTCAAAATCTTTATTTTGAAATTCTTTGTCATGATCACGTCTAATAAAGGTAATCACATAGCCTTTTTCATTTTGAACTTTTTTGCAAAAGTTTTAAAAAAAATGGAAGGCCTCATTCTTATGAGCTAAGAAATTAACCCATGTAAGCCCTGTGCAGTCATCAACAAGTACAGATGCATATAACTTACCAACTAAGCTAGCAACTCTATTTGGTCCAAACAAGTCTAAATGAATTAATTCTAAAGGTCTGAAGTACTTACAATATTTTTGGATTTAAAAGAACTTTTTTGTTGCTTCACAATTTGACATGGTTTACATACCTTATCTTTATATAATTTCATCTTAGGTAACCCATCCACAAGTTCTTCCTTACTTAGACATTGAAGTTGGTCAACTAGCATGTCCCAATCTTCAATGCCAAAGCCAAACATCAATGCTAATAGTAATTAAACATTCAAAAGTATTATTAGAGTGTAGGTCAATTTTATAAGTGTTGCCAATTCTACCTCCTTTGAATGCAAGTTCACCATTAGGAGAAGTAATTTTGCATCCTTTAGAGCCAAAATTGACATAGTATCCTTTATCACATAATTGACTAACACTAAGTAAATTATGCTTTAAACAAATGTTAGTCAATTATGTGATAAAGGATACTACGTCAATTTTGACTCTAAAGGATGCAAAATTATGCTTTAAACAACCAAATAACCACACATTGTCAATCTTATTTTTACCTAATATGCAAAGATCCAATGCCAACAATCTTACCTTTAGCATTGTTCCCAAAAGTTACATAACCTCCTTGCTTGTAGGTGAGGGTTGTAAAGAGTTTCGAATTTTTGATCATATGCCTTGACCATATACTATCTACAACCCAAATATTTTCATTGGTTATAGATTTTAGGCATACGTACAAAGCAATAAGGTTTATCTTCTTTTAGGTACCCAAATAAACACTGGTCTTATGAGGTTAGTCATTGAAAGGTCCTCTAATTTGAGGCCAAAATTTCTAATATAACAAAATGTACTTATATGATCACATTTCATGCAATAATGACATTGATATAAGGTTTTATGTCGTTGTATCATTTTTCTATTGAATTTTGAAGGATTATGTTGACAATCAGAAGCATGTATGGGATGGAATTATTTTTGTGCATACTTGTGCTTGTGTTCGTGCTTTGTGCATATATGAGCATAATTTGCTCTTGGCAACTTAATTCTAAAGCCTAATGTAATGACCCCACCTGCACGGTCTTACAATAGCTGGTCTATTGGGCCTTTTCTCTCATAGGTGGACCGAAGTCCCAGCCCTTAACCCGGCAGGCCGCCACAGTACTGGACTGCCCTCGTGGGCCCTCCAGCAGGATTTGTTTATTTAGCTCCCAAAGGAGTCATCTCCCCTGATCGAACACCTGACCTCTCCCTTAAGAGAGCCAGCGAGCACAATCTAGTACCATTTCTACCAGTTTATTATGCTCGCTGGCTCTCTTAAGGGAGAGGTCAGGTGTTCGATCCGGGGAGGCGACTCCTTTGGGAGCCAAATAAACAAATCCTGCTGGAGGGCCCGATGGGTAGTCCAGTACTGTGGCGACCTGCCGGGTTGAGGGCTGGGACTTCGGTCAACCTACGGGAGAAAAGGCCCAATAGACCAGCTATCGTAAGACCGTGCAGGTGGGGTCATTACAGTTAAAAAGGCACTTTTTTAACTGTAATGACCCCACCTGTACGGTCTTACGACAGCTGGTCTATTGGGCCTTTTCTCCCGTAGGTGGACCGAAGTCCCAGCCCTCAACCCGGCAGGCTGCCACAGTACTGGACTACCCTCGCGGGCCCTCCAGCGGGATTTGTTTATTTGGCTCCCAAAGGAGTCGCCTTCCCGGATCGAACACCTGACCTCTCCCTTAAGAGAGCCAGCGAGCACAATCCAGTACCATTTCTACCACTAAAACAAATTAACACCCTTATACCCTATATACGTACAATACATATTTCTAGCATATGTAAAATACGCATATACGGTACAAAAATGTCACAGACCGATTTACTATTTTTTTTTTACATTTCCAATTTTAAAATTTCAAATTCTAAATATATAAAAATTAAATAGAATATAAATATTATTTACTTGTTATAAGAACCCAAAATAAAAAATATATATATATAAATCTCTGGGAAAAATTCGCCAGAGTTTTGTTTGAATTTTGGATATTCCAAAATTTAGCAATTACTCAACCTGCAAAAAGAAAACACTCCCAAATAATTTCCAACCACCATCTCAACCATACTTCTCAATTTCACCAAGTTTCTCAAACCTTTATACATATAGATATATATAATTTAAAACACACTTACTCTCCCATTTCAAATACATTGACCCAAACATTCTTTATAATATACAATACGTAAAATTCAAAACATAATATATTATGCATAAAACTCAAAATGTACAATAACATAAAAATATATACATGTTGCTGGCAGTGTTTCTTATCTCGATAGCAACTCTACAAGCTCAACTACAAGTCTAGACCCGACCTGGTCTAGAAGAACTCTCTGGCTCAACTGGGTCTACCCTGTCACCTGCGCGATGGAAACAATCGCGCTAAGCCGAAGCCTAGTGGTACAAACTTTGATAATAACAATATAACTCAATGCAATACCAAATGCATAATGCATATAGATGTCACATCAATCCACTTTCTTATAATTTTTTTTTAAATATTTCATAAGCACAACTCATAACATTATATTACTCAATTGTATCATAATTCATAATTCACATTAAAACAAAGACAAGCATAGGCCCAAAAAGAATCTAATATGCTATTCAAATTTCAGAGTTACTGCTTTGGTCCATAAAGACACCATGTGTCTAGCCCCGTAGGCAATATATATATATATCCATGGATAATGTAACAGCCCCAGTCTCTTGGACCTCAACCCGGCTAGACCCTTAGGCCCCAGTATCTTGGTCCTCAACCCGGCTAGACTGTTACAATTTTTGAGGCTTACGACCCAGTCTTTTCACCATTCCAGCATATAACCCGTAGGCTATCATAGGCATGCCGCCAATCCCAGAACTCTAAAAATTTAATAACATATTAGGCACACAATTTATTCATATTTCTCATTATTAATCTCTTTCTCATTTTTACATATTCAATCTAGGCACATTGCCTTATTTTCACTTTTTTTTTTCTCACTTTTCTCATTTTTATCAATATCAATTTATTTCATTATTACACATATCTCATTTTTGCATTCACAACACATTACCCAATTACTTTGGGTATTTTCACATAATATGCATATTTCACATGTTACACAAGTTAGCCATTATCAATGGCTTTTCACAATACATTTAACACATATATGACATTACAAATGTCATAGCATATTATTCATGCACAATCAATGAACCAAGTAGCTTAACACATTTTTCAACCAAAATGTGTTAAGTCCAAATGTTATGCAAATATAGACATTATATTCAAAGTTTGTACATACCTCAACCCAAATCAAGCTAAAAACAACCTTCAATCCAATCTTTCTAACTTGCCCTTCACTACTTGGATGAAGCAAATCAATCTCCCTCAATGCCTAAACCAAATGTGATAGCAAATAATCATTTAGTATCACATTTAATGGCATTTCCAACATTAAATCATAATTACACATCACTCCTACAAATTTCCAAAAATTTAGCCTTTCCTTACTTCAAAATTGGAATTCCATCCTACTACAATTAAATTAGTGTTTTAAGTTTATTTATACTATTAAAAATATATTTTAATACATTTAAATCATTTACATTATAAAAATACATTCTTATACACAAAATCTCAAAAATGGCCTAACCTTCCCCCATTGAAGGTTTTCCATTCCAACACAATCCATTACTCATTCCAAGCTTATATTCATCACTTTTAACACTAAACAACATGCTTAAACAAATAAAATCACACAATTCAACCACTTTGGAAAATCACTATTCTAAAACCCTAAATCTCCACTTCCATTCTCAAACTCCAGCCCAACACCACCAAATCCAATATTTGACTTTAAAATACTTGTTTATGAATCAAAACAACTCATTTGGAAACAATTTGCACAATTAAAGTTCATGTTTTCAAAACCTCAAAAATCCATAACCCTAAATTCTCTCTCTTCACCGTTCTTTAACCAAACTCCATCATCTCTTCAATCTAACCTTAGAATCATTGTTAACTACCCAAAATAACATCATACACACCAATTCCAACAATTATAACACACTACATAAAAATCCAAATCCAAATTCTCACATAATCTCATCTTCCATGGAATTCAAAGAAAAGAGATGGAAACTTACTAATTTTGGTGAAAATCACCAAAAATCCACTTGAAACTTGTTAATTCCTTCAATTTATGGAGTATGGAAGAAGCAAAATCCTTGGTCTTTAAACTTCCATGGAAGCCACGTTCTTGAGAAGAAGAAGAAGAAGAAGAAGAAGACTTTTAAAATTCTTTCCTTTTCATCTTTTTCTTTTAACCACATATATATTAAAATAATTTAATTATTTAATTATTTTTTTAATAAATTAAAAGTCCTAATTTCCCTCTTCCATTCAAAATTAATTTTTTTTTAATTTATTTTATTAATTTTGAATTTATAAGATTTAATTACCAAAATACCATTTTCTTTTAAAAAGTGTTGACTTTTATATATGTTATATATATTTTGCATATATATCAAATATATATTCCACTTTTTCATTTAAAATCCCTTCATTTTTCATTTAAAACCATTAATTTAATTTATCCTTTTAAATTATAATTTATTTTATCTAATTTTCCAAAAATTAGAAATTTTCAAAAAAATTTGGATGTTACACCTAGTGAGCCTTGAGTAGTCTTTTTGAGACTTATAGGCTTAGTGTGTGCATTAGTGTTCTTTACAACTTGAGCATTAGAGGTTTGAGTTGTAGAAGCTTTAACAAATATTGGTGCATTAGATGTAGTGGTAGTTAAGCCATTGATCCCTAAACCATGTCTAAATGAAGGTGTCCTTTGAACACTAATTGATGTATCTAAGGCCTCTTTACCTTTGTGAAATTTTGAAATAGAGTTCTTTAGTTCATTTATTTCTTCTTTTAAAATTTTATTTTCCTTAGTAATTTTACCTAAGCTAGATGAATGTTTAGACATTTCATCTAAGGACTTCATTAATTGTTCATTTGAAGTCTTCAATTCTACAATAGAATTTTTTTAAAGAAACAAAGTCCTTTTCTAGCTTATAGTATTTCTCTTTATAAAATTGCATTTTAGAAAAATATTTTTGGACTCTTAGATTCATATGCTCAACCAAATCACTATCATCTAAACTATCATCAATATCATCACAAATTGTACTAGAGTTTAAGGATAGAGTACCTACCTCTTTGGAGTCATTATCCTCTTCTATGGCCATGAGACAAAGATTTGCAATTTCTTACTCTTTGTAGACCCTTGATTTTGGCCCTGGCTAGTCCAATACTAATTTTGAACCTTTAATTTGACTAATGTATCACAATAGGACCCAAAATAAGCTAATTAATTTGGGTCAAGTACAATCTATTTTAGAAGATTTGGTTGATATGCACTAAACCCTAAAACGGGTTCAGTTCGAAGGTTTGGTTGCTTTTTCACCTAATCTGGATGGTTTTTAGTCAATAGGGCTGTCCCATATTGAAATGGGGCTTTTCCAGTCTGATATGGGCCAGGTTTTTTGCAATTCTATGATGAATCCGGAGATATACTTCTATATGGGCTCAGATGTTGTCGAAATTAAGTCATTTTAATTCGAGATGGACTCAGTCTATATTGAATTCAAGTAATTATAATTCAATATAGTTTCAGTTTGTGTCGAACCCGTGAATTCGACATGCATCAGAATAAAGCATTCTTAAAGAGGAGATCTTTCATGCTTAACCTGATAGAGTGATTATAAATACAGGTTTTAAAAACCTGTAGAAGGATCGGATCTTTGGACCTTTGGCTTTTGCTTGGCTACTGGAACTTTAGAAAATTCAATAATCAATCAACAAACAAACCCTAGCAAGCTTGATAAACAAAAAGAAACAGCAAGAATAGACGAGGAAGACCAACAACACACCAACTCTACAAAGGCAGTGCACTCACTATCTTTGGCAAGCTCATCCAGAATTCTCCTTAAAATAATTTTGGTGGAGCCAACAAACGACGGTATGCTTTAAATTAAATAAATACTATATGTTTTGGTTGTTTTTAAATATTGAATGAGTTTGTTCTTCATTTAACTAAAGTCACAGTATGCAATTTCTTCTAAAATCAGTATATGTTAGTTTACATGGAGTGCATATCATTATTTTGATAAATCATAACAACTACAACCATTAAACTTGTTTGGCACAGATTGTTTATTTATTTTTTATCTTATGGCTATTTAATTAATATGCTACTTAAAATCACACAGTAGCCTTTATATCTCTTTAAAATATTTACAGTTCGTATAACCTATAAATTTTGATTAGTTTTTCACAAACACTAAACCCTAATTCATTTAAAACCTTAACCTCCAAAAATTATTTTTTATAAACACCGAACCCTAATTTATTTTGTCCAAAACCCTAATTTATATCAAACCCTAATTTTTGAATCTAAATCCCCAAAATCCTAAATGTTATTTAAGAAATCCTAAATTGAGATATAAACCTAAACTTGTATCTTTATTTACTTTATTCAAGTTAGAAGCATGTTTATGATATGTTTTGATTAGTGATTTATTTATATCTTTGATGAATAATTTATTTATGATGGATGGTTAGTTATTTTTATTGATTTGTTTTGGTTTCAAATAATTATAAGAGGTATGTTTCCATATTTTGGGTACCTCATGTTGTGAGCATTATGTAATTTAAGTTACTTCAAGTTTCAAATCAATGTAAAGGATATGTTTCCACCAATTGGTGGGTATCCTATTTTATTTATTTTCTTTTGGACATTGGACAATTGTAAAGGCATGTTTCCATCCATGGATGGGTGCCTATTTGTTTGTTTTGTTTGAACTTGTTATGATTTTAATAAAGTATTTATTTATTCTTATGATTGCATGTAGTATGGATAATATCATTATATTTAAGAATTTTATAATATTAAGACCTGAAAAGGAGGTCGGTTCCAATGAACCGGGCTTTGTGGGGGTGTTGGGTCATTCTCACCTTCCCCACACATACCCAACTTTTCAAACCCATTAGGGGATTGGGGATTCCTTAGGAATCGAGTCATTCACCCCTTTTTTTTCCCGGCCTATTCGGGTGGTGACTCTATTTTCTCCATATTTAGGCCCATGTTCTCTAAGGCCCTGAGCCTAACAGTGTCGAAGTCGCAAGAACCATTCCACGTAGGAGTAGGGGAAAAAATCCCCGCTCACACTCTTCTTCCTCTTCTTCACTTGAGGAATCATCATCTCATGTAGCTTTGAAGACTTCTTTTTCTCCTTGTCCCATTTCTTCTCGTTCTTAAGTTTGGGACATTCAATTTTAATGTGACCTATTTTTCCACATTCATAGCACTTTACTTCATTCTTCTAGCTTGCATTCTCCTCTTTGTTTTCCATTCACTTATTCTTTTGAATAGCATGGCCATCTTTTCATTTTCATAACTTTCTTCATCACTTGAGCTCTTAATTTCTTTGGTGGCTTTGAGAGTTATTACTTTCCTCTTGTACTTCTCACCTTTGACATCTTCTTTATCCATATGCATTTTTAAGGTGAGGAGTTTTCTAACAAGCTCATCGGTCCTTAGCTTAGTAAGGTCATGAGCTTCTTTTATTGAAGAAATCTTTGACTCAAAGTTATTCTTGGATGAGTTCTGAGTTCTCTCAAGATTTTGCTCTTTATATCTTCTTGTGCATACTTTTTGCCAAATTTCTTTAAGTCATTTATGATAGCAAGTAACCAGTTGGTCATTTCAATGACATTCTCATTTGGCTCCATTTTGAAGAGTTCATAATCGTGCACAAGCATTTGGGTTTTGGTGAACCTCACTTGGTAGTACCCTCATGATAGTTCTCAAGTGTTTTCCAAATACTATGTGCACAAGTAAGATGTTGGACTCTTCCAACCTCTTCTCTAGACATGGAGTTCACCAAAATGGAGGAAGCTCTATTATTCTTGTAAAGAGCTCTCTCTTGAGAATCGGTCCATTGTGCTCTAGGAATTGCTACTTACATACCATCAACTTCTTGAGCAGGAGATTTTCACTCATTGATTACACATTTCCAAAGCTTAATTCCTTCACTATCTAGGAACAAGTATAACTTGTGTTTCCAATAAGAGTAATTAATTCCATCAAAATAGGGTCTTAAATAGGAATTTAAATTTCCATGAGAGGGAGCCAAGGAAGTAGAAGGAGTTTGGAAAGAGTAGTTGCCATTGTAGATCTAAATTTCAAAATTAGGCTTTACAAAATTATAAGACTCTGATACCAATTATTGTCCTAAGATGGCAAAAAAGAGGGGAGGGGGTGAATTGGTTGTTTTGAAGAAGTCATAGGAAAACTTAAATCAAAATCTATATGAAAAGATAATAGAATAGAGAAGAATGAACACAAGAGATTTATAGTAGTTCGGATCAAATCAATCATACGTCCATTCCCCAACTTCAAGTTGAGAATTTCACTAACTTTGAATTTTTACAAGCTCAATCCTAACTAGGTATTTTCACAAGCTCACACCAAACTTTACAAGATTTGAGAATTTCCTCATAACCCAACAAGAGTTTTCCTTGACTCACTCTAAAACCTAAGTGTTTCTAAGGTCACACTTAACTTGATTTAATGCTCACACCCAACACTCAAATATTACAAATAGAAATTTTGATGCAAAGAAATGAAAGTTATTTTGCTTGGCAATGTGATGCTTAATCCTTGTTAAAAATGAAGTTTATTAAGCTATTTATAACCATTTTAAGTTTAACTAGCTGTTTGAACAATAATTGGTGGGCACCAACATGTTTGGTTAATGTTTACCACTTCAATCATTGTTCGGAGCAACTTCATGGTCGGATTGATCATGGTCCAGTCAGAATAGTTAATGGTATGGTTGGACTTACCTTGGTCCAGTTGTGTTCTTTAATTTTCTCATAATGTTCTTCCAATGGCTAATACGCATGGCATCCACTTATTGAGTGAAAATATAATGGCTATTATTTTTGAATTCTATTTCATTGGTCCAGTTGGTTCACATCAGGTGCAGTTAGAACATGATTGGTATGCTGAGAACTTGAGAGTACCACTGGCCATGATCTCTATTGGAATTTCTTGAAGTTTTTATCTATGGCCTAGTCCTCTCGAACTAAGTGTTGGTCCAGTCGGGATAACTTATACTGTGAAAATTTGGGGTTACCGTTTGGCTGTGATCTTTACTGGATAAATTATCCAAAGGTTTGAGCTCTGGTCCGGTTGGGCCTCTCTTTGGTCAAGTTGGGCCTTTTGTAAATCTTTAATTTTTTAAGTTCTTGCAAAATTAACCTTGATGCAAGCATTAGTACTATTTAATTTGATTGCCTAAGATTAAAATAGTGTATATCAAGCCAAGGGTTTGGCTAACATCTACTATATTTATTTTTCTTTTTCTTAGTGAATGGTGCGGTCGCTCTTAAGGCTTGGATTGTTGCGGGATGTGTCATGTTCTAGTAATGTTGAGGCAAATGATCCTATAACAAAGACACTTAAAACTTAAGTTAAATTACCTTTCAATTTGAGTGTTAAAGATTAAAATAGAGTTATTTATCCCAACCATTTGGCTAATAATTATAATTTTATTTAATATTATATTAATTTCAGTTTTTAATTTGTTTTTGGTGAATAAAATCATTTTATTGCCAAATGACGGATATGCACAATTATGAATTGCATCAAATGAATTCACTCATTTCCCTCTGTCTAAACACACGAACAAATCCTAAAAATCCCAATAAAAAAACCAAAAGATGGCCATCCTCATAACTCATATACAAACAACACACAAAAACAAGAAAATAATTAGGGAGACAAATCTGGCACCTCTGTTACACCAATATGGTAGAAAATAAATTCTTGGGAACCTACATCAGATAACAGAAATTGGGAAATTCAGTTTTTATTTTTGTTTTTTAAAAATTCATTAAATTTAATTTTGTTACAATTACTAGAAGAATCCTCATCATCAAGCCACCCAAAAGCCTCTAAAATTCACTAATTACATCTAAAATGCCTAATTCATGAACAAACTTTATAGAGAATAAAAAAAATTATCAAACTGAATGAACCCATTTAACCAACAAGATAATGGCAACTTAGGGGAAATAGCGATAAATGTGATCCTCAACATTATTGGCCACAACACCAAACTCCACTACACCCAGACCTTGAACACCATAATACTCCTCTATCTTTTTTAAGAAGTAAAAAAAGAAAATCTAAATACTTTACAAGCTCAATTAAGAATCCCAATTATTAATTAAGCAAATTTACAAAAAAAAAAAAATTAGAGCATAAATAATAATTATTCTCATTTATTAGAAAAAATGGCTTGTTTATGTTCCAAATCTAAACATAAATGTAAAAGACTAAACATTTTAAAACATATACCATGATGAGTGAGATCTCAAAGGGAGGAAGAAGGCCAAGATGGTTGTGTAAAAGATGGACAAAATCAATAATTTCGTCGACATCGTCGATGGATAGACAAAGTAAAATGTCATTACCAATGTTTCACAAGGCTTTAGTAATCGCTACCGCCACCTCTACTGCTGCCATTGGAATCACCAACCACATCTCTAAGAAGCAAAATAAATTCAAGAGAGAAAGAGGGAGAAAATGAGATTTGCAAAAAAAATTAAGAAAATGAGCCTTGAGAAGGAGAGAGAAATGAGATCTGTAAAAAATATTGGTTTTATAGATGCGCAAGCCTGCGATGTTAGCAAGCCACATAGGTTTGGCTTTCAACCTAACTTGACAAGGATAAAATTGATATAAAAAAATAACTTCTAGATCCAATTGATACAAAAAATAATAGGATTAAATTGAGAAATCATGTATTTTTTAGGATTTTTTTAGGTGGTTAACCCTAATATGAAAAGAGTATATATAATTCGGTAATAAATTTTAAGTATGAAATTTTAACAATAATAAAAGAAGAATAATTTATTGAAAAGTTTTAAATATGATTTTTAATTATTTTATACTACATAAATATACTGGATTACCAACAAATTTTTTTGATAATAATCATTACTTTTTTTTGTTGGTAATATGTTTTATCGAGAGATTACCGATAGAGAAATATGTTGTTAATAACTTTTGTGGACCCCTTAATTTGGTCCCACAATCCCTGATTTCCTTTAAGTTAAATGACACAGCTTAATTAAAAAATCTGGTAGCTGAGAATTTGCTAGGCCCATGGCATATTTGCCATGGGCTATAGCGAATTGGCGAATTTGCAATAGATCATGGTGAATTTGTCATAGGTTTTGGTAAATGAGTCTCAACCCGGTTGCCAGCTTGTGTTTGACTAAATATTTTGTCTAATCAACTTGTTTTTTCAAAAATATAAATTTGAAATTTAATGACGGGGACTAGTTTGTTTTGATATGATATTGGGCATTGGTTTTTAAAAGGGAAGCTGGGATACGAGAGAGAGGATGGTTCTAAAATATACAGTAACTAAAAGAAAAAAGGATAAATACAAAGAAGAAAATTACACACAGAGAGAGGTTCTGAGAATAAATAACATAGAGATGGAGAGAGAAAAAAAAAACACAATGAGAATTGAAAGAAAAAGGAACAGACAGGAGAGTAAAAAAACACAAAAGCTAAACTTGAAAATGATGCAGTAGAGAAAAGCTAGGAAATAAAAACTGAAAAGCCATTGAGACAGACGATCGAACCACTCGTGCAGAGAAAGTTTGTTGACTTTAATAATTCAACTTGAGACTTCACCAAATTGAAGGAACCAACACACGCAGGCATATTTCTTAAAACTAATTAATTCTAGGATGTCCATGTGAATAGGAGTTTTACTAAATTGTGAATATGCTGTATTTGTAGTATTATTTAATATTTTGCGATTGTAGTTTGCTAAATTTAATTTTCATAAGTTATAGTAGGAAAATGATGTGATGCTAAGATTATTTATATGTTGCAATAACCCATGCTAAGATTATTTTAATTTAGTGGCAATAATTATGAATTAAGATTAAATTTGAGACCATAAAATATTTAATGATTAAATAGATTTTATGAAATATAAAACATGAAATGGTTGGTTTTATTGTCTTATGCTTCTTTGGATTTAATTATAAAATGATAAAATTAAGTGGTTTTATTTAATTGAATGTTTTATTTATGTATTATAAAATTGGCCTTATTTAATTTAATTTTGTGTTCTAAACATTATTCTAGTTATTGTTACATGATCTTTATATTTTAATTAATTTTGTCTTGTCATTTATATGTATAGAATTAATTTAGATAATACTATTAGATTGGAGATTGCATGCCTATAGCGAACGTGGTTTTTTATTATTTAATTATAGTTATGTGTTGGTGCTGGATTAGCTCTAATTTCATATTTATTGTTTTATAGTACTTCAATTAAATCACGGATGTTTGGTTTATTTTAATTTTATTATTATTATAAATTGCTACTTTTATTGCATATTTATTTTACTTATTTAATGAAAAATGTAAAAGGCATGTTTCTACTTTTATGGGTGCTTTGGTTTATTTTATTTTATTTATTTGTTTATTTTATTTATGGATTTTAGATCTTTGTAAGGGTATATTTCCACCAAGTATGAGTTCCTATTTTATTTATGTATTGATTGTTTACTTTTTATGATGGATGAATTTTTATTTATTTATTTGATAATACTTGTAATATGGGCAATATCATAATAATTTAAAATTAAATAATATTTAGACCTAAAAGAAAGTCGGTGCCAATGAACCGGGCATATTGGGGGTGTTGGACCATTTCTCACATTCTCAATACTTATCCAACTCTTCGAACCCAGTAGGGGTTGAGGATTCATTGAAAATTGAGTTATTCATCCCTTCTATTTTCTCCTCGAACCGTCTAGGTGGTAACACCAATTCTCTGGGCTTAGGCCGATGTTCTCTAAGGCCTATAACCTAATAGTGCTGAAGTCATAAAAACAATTTCACCGAGAGTGGGGCTGAAAATCCCCACTCACAACTTTGTCGGTAAACAACATATCGACAAAAAATAACTTCTCTTGATAAATATCTTGAATTTGCGTACAAAAGCTTGATGTCAATAATTACTATCAAAATATCATTCAATAATTACAAAAATGAAATCTACAGGGAAATACCGAGAGAAATCTTACTTCGCTGATATTATTAACAAACATTTTGTCAGTAATATCGATAGACATTTTGTCAGGACATTATCGATAAATATTGAAGATTTTGCCAGTAGATCTTCTTGTACCAACACATATCCAGTCATGAATCTATGAAAAAATATTTAAAATTTATTGATCTATATTCTATCCATCGATAGTGCTGACAACATTTTATGTTCCAGCTGGTGCTTGACCTCCCGCTGGACCTATGCTTGCAATTGTTCCTAAAATATGCGATCTCACTCTTCTAAATCTATCTTTAATTGTTTGATCTGATATTGTAAAGCAGATGAATTTGGTAGATGAAGCAAAAGAAGTAGAGCAAACAAATTACAACCCAAGTCCAAAAACCTTTTGCTTCTTCTCTCTTTCGGCGGTGGATAAAAATAACTTGGACTCATCAATTGGGTATTAGATTGAGACATTTAGTCTTAGGATCCAATAAAATGATATTACAACAATCATATTAATAGTTACTTTCAGAGTTGTTAAAAATAATACTTAACCAATTAAAAATATAATTTATGAAACAATGAAAATTATATTTACATCTTGCAACCCTTGATCAATGAAAGTCTGCCTGTCATGACCTTTTATATGTATATAGAGAAAAAGCTCATATTTGGTGGGGATCGGCCCAATTTTGCCTCCTATAATTAAGTTAAAAATTAATATAAATCAGAAAATTCGTATTCTTAAGATAAGTATTAAAAATATTATTACAATTATTACTAAAAAACTTTATTATGCTTACAAGTTCTCGTGCATGATTATAATGAAATTTGTTGCTTCTATTATTTGTGGATGGACTTGTAACATCCATAAAACTAGACAACCTATTATAGGAGATAACAACTAAATGAGCCTGGCCCTTAGTAGAATTCCAATAGGCCTATGGAGATGCCCAAAGTTCACGCTTATGAAGGCAAGTTGTTTCCTCTTATCTTTAATTTTGTTCTGTATGTCGTTGTAATTAATAGCAGCATTCTTCATAAAAGTAATCCTGACCAAGGAATCAATGGCCTGATCCTACCGAAAATATTCTTGTAAAATTAGAAACAAATGTGAGGCCTCGCCCGAGCACGGTTCCGGCCCTCTTAGAAATCGAGAGCCAAAATACTCATTTGGGTAAGTCCTATACGATACTACCATGTACGGTCTCTAGTCAGTTTGGCAAGCACGAGTATAAAATTATCTTTTATTTTGGAAAGATTTGTTTCTTTTTATTTTTTATATTTTAAAAAGAAAACTCTTATTTTGGAAAGAGATGATGTCTTTTATTTTGAAAAGAAAAAATTAGGGAGTCACCACCTTTGTTTATTTAACTTAAAAAAATTAAGAAAAAACTTGTTTAATAGGCTCCATGAATTAAATTAATTTTTATCCAAAAAAGGACACTAGTCCAAAACCATTCACAATGGGTCCTGGACTAAGTTTTCATACCACTTTGATAAAAATGATTTTTTTTATCTCTCTTTGATTCATTTTAGCCTTTGTGGGATTAATGAAAGTGCAATTTTTATAGAGTATGCCATAATTAACATGCATAATATTGTTGGGATGCTTGGACAGATAATAATATGATATTCACAAATGCAGTGTGAATAAGTAAATATTACATCTCCACCAAAATAACATTTTTAGGGGAGCTTAAACTCTAGCCCTTATAGGTTTCAGATTGAGCACAAATTCCAAAATCAACTAATTAATTAGAGAGAAAAACAAGGAAAACCACAGTGGCGACCATTTACAAAACTCATCAAGTTAGCAAAGGTGCCCAAAATGTCAAAGAAAAAGAAAAAGAGAAATAGCAACGGTAATAACAAAAATAATAAAATAAGTTGAAGAAGAATCAAAATTAAAAAAAAAAAAAAGACTGGTTGGTTGTTTAGGTGTGGGCTCGCCCCTCGGAATAATATTCCGAGCATGCCTACTTATTTGGTTTGAATGGGAATCAAAGCCATAAGTAGTTCATTCCATTGATTACAAAGAATTTTACAAAGCATTACCAATTTTACAATTAATTAGTTACCGAATTGAAACTGAGATAGGAAAGAGCATAGTACCTTAGGTAGGTTCTTTTTCTTGATGAATGGCTAGAGGGCTTTGCCACTTCGTAGCTCCACATGCGTGAGAAATAGAATGAAATTGATTAATGAATAGTAGCAAATAATTAATTACAATGAAAAGAAAAGGCAATATTTTAATTAATTAATTTTTAGTCTAATTATATTTTGACAGTGTTTCGGGGTCCAAAATTTGAATCCTCAAACAAGAAGAGCGAACTTCTATTTATAGAAATATGAAATTTCATCCGAGCCGCCCATGACACGGATGATCCACATATGATGCAGACGTCCACGTGCGGCTCAGCCTTCCGCACTGGGCATGGACTGGTGGCCACATCTACTTAGTGTATGCAATTTTTTTTAAATACAAAAAGTGTGAATATTTATTTTTCCTAATTTTTCTTATTTTATTTTTCCTAATTATATGAACTAGGTGTAAAATTAGAGGTTCACAATTTCCCCCCATTGCATCGATTTGCTATAAAAATTGATGCAATGGCGTGAATGAGGGGAAAATAGATAGAATGAACTTGATTGGTGCATCATTTTATGATTTTTGATGTATACTTCAGCATATTTGGCATTGCGTCATTTGGACCGCCATTTGGGCCAAAAGATTATAAATAGGTGGGAGAGGGGAGCATTTGATGCCTTGCTCATTACTCCTTTCCTCACCTTCTCTCTTCCTTGCATTTAAGATCTTTTAAGATGTCGTAATCTTTTTTTTTGTCCTGAAGCTGCCGAAATACTGGGCGTCGATGACCTGCTTGTGAATTCTCGTACTCATGCTTCATAGACTGGTGTCATGAAGGTATGCCTTGTCTTATTTTTCTGTAAAAAATGAAATACTTTTCTCATTTCCTTTAAACTTGAATAAATAATATTATTATTATTATTCATTATACTTTTAGCAACATTCCCAATTAAAATTACGACGTGGCCATTCCTATTTGGGGAACCTCAACCTCCCCAATAATGTGAGGGACTTATTGCTTCCGACTAGCTTCATGGATCTCTTATCTCTTGACTGGATAGGGAAAGCTAATCATGACCCGTTACGGGCTCTAGTAGAGAGATGGTGGGACAGTACTAATTCTTTCCATTTCTCATGCGATGAACTAACTATGATGCCTCAAGATTTATAAATATTGACCGGTATCTCATTCGAATTATGTCCTTTAGAATTATTCCCAAACTGGAGGAGTTACTCTAAAGAGTGGATCATGAGCCTGCTCGGTATCATCCTACCTATTCCTGAAGCTAGTGAGATCGTAGTTACACAGACTTGGTTAAGAGGGCACACCAAATTCTTGGTGAGTAGACATGGTGATCTTGAAGACCATTCTCTGCACCTTGTGCGTAGCGTAATCTTGCTGTTGCTAGTATGTATTTTTTGGCATACCTGATGTGATACCATTGACCTCGCCATCTTGATGAGCTTGGGAGACTTAACTCATCTTAATAAGTTCAATTGGGGTGGTGCTGTATTAGCCACCATGTATGAGGAAATGAGTTGACTTTGTAACATCCGCACTTTTGCTAAAATAAAATTCAAATAAATTAAATAAATAATTTGAGAGATGAATAAAGAGTTGGAAGTGAGAAATATGACATATATATGGAAAGTATATGTTATATACATAACATATAAAAGTCAAGTAGTAAAAATCAATGTCAAACATAAAATAGTAAAAAGTTAAAAAGTTAAAAAATAATAATAATATAACAACAATATAAATTAATAAAATAATTCAAAATTAAAATATTTTTTGATGGAAGATAGAAATTTGATTTTTTAAAATAAACAATTAATTAATATATATGGTTATAATTAAAGAAAGAAATTAAAGAAAACATAAAAACTTATCATCTTCTTCCTTCCTCCTCTCCCTAGCCGATTTTCTCAATGAGTGAAAGGGAAGATTTTTTATCCTTCATACTTCAAAATCTTCAAGTTTTCTAGGAGTCTTGGGATGAATTTAAAGGTTCTTCAATGTAAGGTAAGCTTTCTTGCCAATTTAAGGGATTCTTTGAAATTTATGAATATGTGAAAAATTAAATTTTGATGGAGTGTAATATTATTGTTCAAATGGGTTTGTAAGGTGTTATTTTGATGAGAAGACAAGAATTTTATGATTGAATGGTTGGTATGTTTAAGTTTAGTTTGAGTTTGGATGAAGAAGAAGGTGATTTAAGGTTTTAGAAGAACTATGTTAAAGAATTGATCTAAATTGTGTTTAATTGTTTTAAATCATGTTATAATATGATTTTAATGATGGAAATGAACTTAGAATGTCAATTATAATTGATTAGAATGTTGTTCCAAAATTAAAGTGAGTTAGGGCAAATTTTGGAAAATTGAAGGAATGTTGCTTAATTCATGTTTAATAGTTAAAACACCTAGAAATGTGATTCTAATGTGTAATATACATTCACATTTTGACTACATGCTGAGTAAATAGTAGTTTCCACAACTTGGTCGTGAAGGACATTTTGAGAAAGTGGTGAGGAAGTGTGCTTTTTGAGCTTGGAAGTTGTGAAACTAATGGTTAGTATATACTTTGATAGAAATGCATTTTAATGTATTTGTTGGGCATGCTACATTGCTATTTAATATAGAGACTTTGCTACTTTGAAGTGAGAATTCACATGAAAAGTGCATAGATAAGTGTTTAAAAGCTTGGATTGCATAATGTGTGAATGTTTCAGCCATTTCAGGTTGGCTAATGATATTGATAAATATGTTTGTTCAAAAGAATACTTTTATGCAAATTTTAGGGCATAGTTCGGCCATAATGAGAAAGTGGCAAATAATCTAATGTTTGTGATGAAAAGATTATGAAATGTTGGAAAATAATGCAAAAAGAATGGAAAGTGGCATAATTACCAATGTATAAGAAAATGTGAATAAATATGTATAAATTGTGCGTTACCTTATATAATATCATATTCCAGAGTATTATATTTGGTGAGATGATATGGCATGCCTAGGATTGCCTTCGGGCTAGATGTTGAGCATCACTGGTATATAATTGCCTTTGGGCTAGATGCTAAGCATTACCATTATATACTTTGCCTTCTGGCTAGACATTGGGTGTCAAAATGATCTAAAGAAATATCTCTAGAATCTGAACATTATATAGGGCCATTTGGGCCCAATGCATGTGAATGTAATGTGTGACGTTTTAAAGTGAAAAATGTTTAAAGTGAAAAATGTTTAAGTTTTAAAATGTACTTGTGTGTTCACATTATAAGCTTTACTCGAAAAAGCATTTTTCACCACTCTTTAAGTTTATGTTATTATCAAAATATGTACCACTAGCGGAAAGCTTAGAGCGATTTGTTTATCGCACAAGTGACAAGGAGGATATTGAGAGCCTTGTTGGACCTGAGCAGCTCTAGGGTTTCGTACTTATACTTGAAGTGTTATTAGCTGCCATGGACCAAGACCAGTTATAATCATATAATAATTCCATTTTGTGAACTTATTTGAAATTATGTACATTATGTTTGTAAATTTGTATGTGATATAAATTATAAATATTTTTGGGTTAAATGTTGAGAATTTGGAAAATATGATATGTGTATTAATAATTATAAATGTATATCTATTATGAGGAATGTTCGAGATTTTGGGAGAATTGGATGTTTGAAATTACTTGGGAGTGTAAATCTTCATGCGGGTAGTGAAAATTGATTTTTGGGAACTACTAAAATACAGATAAAACTCTAGCAAATTTTTTCCAAAGATTTTTCACTAAAATTTGTATTTTGATAATTTATTATTCATTGGTATTTTAGTTTATTTGTTAAAGTACATTTTAAGGTTTAAAATATTTTTTTCTTTAAATTTATAGGAATTTTGAAAAGACTGAAAATGTGACAATCTTGCATTATGTATGGATATTTTACATATATATGGTGTATGTATTATATGTATACAGGGTATAAGGGAATTACAAACTTTCTCGGGGGCAAATCCACTCTATTAGAGGAATTCATCTTTTCTGGGAGGTGTGTACCTTCATCCTTTTGATTTTCATATGATTAAAGTTTATATACGAATATTTTTCTAACTTGGCGCCTAGTTTGGAAAGTTCCCAATTAGACATCTTTCCTGTGGGCCGCTGCTGGTCGCCAAATAATAGATCTCATCCATGCAACCTGAATTTTTAGGGTCTGCAAGCCATCTTCAACAATCTTCTGATAAGTAATGTAAGTGGATCTCACATGCATGCATCCTTTTTTTTTTTTTAATTTCCCTCTATGAAATTATTGTCCCTTCAATGTGAGGTTCATCCCTTCCAACCCTAATCATTTAAGCCAGGTTGTGTTTTACTCTAACTGTCGATTAGTCTTTTAATCACCACCCAACAATAATATTTGGGTGAGCGCTTCATTAACTAGACATCTAATGGAAAGTGTGGTTACATGTTCTCCACCCTCAGATATGAAACTAGAGAGGGCTACACCTGTTCACCCTTATTAACATAACAGCGTCCTTGCCACTAACTTCACCCTTCTTGAGTTAGACTATGAAGACTTATGCAAGTCCTCCTTGATGACATTTATTGACAATAACCCAAGCAACCATTCTTAGTATATTCATCCTTCCTCTTAGGCTTTTTGTCCCAACACTAGCAATGTTGGGGCTAGGCAATGAATAGCTCATCAAGGAAGATCCAGGACCTGGGCAGGTTCTATTTCTGGGTTTATCGCTCCTCCACCAGGTGGTCCTCATGTTGGTTCATAGTCAATATTTACTATGACTCATCTTGTGCCTCCTGAGGTGTTCCCCCATATTACTTGTTAGGAAATGCCATCATGTATTCTACAGATGGCGAGATGGGTGAAGATAGGGTTCTTGTGCCTGCAATTCCTATTGCCCCACTGCCGGAGAATTGTCGTGAGGTAAACCTCTTATTTCTTCCCATTGCATGCGAATCTCTTTATTTTGGTTTTTTACTTATCTTTAATTACATTTCGCAGTGGCTGATGAATGGGTTGATCGTACCTATACAATGGCTTGCTGTTATGAGATCTTTCTGTCAACAACTCAGAGTTAGCTTGCTTTCGAGCATGGAGCAAGATGCCGACATGGTAGGAGATAGATTCTTTTCTTTGTTTATTTTCCTGTTTATGTTGGACTTGACTTTATGTTTAATGATGCACTATTAGATGACTGTACTCAAATATTTTTCTTTTCAATTTATGCACTTTAGATCTTATTAGTCAATGATGTATTGGTATTATATTTATTATTATTATTATTATTATTATTATTATTATTATTATTATTATTATTATTATATATTTTGGCATACTTTGCTACTTGTAGGTTTGGCAAAGGGATCACCTTCGTATTGTGGCCATGCCATCTATACTCCCTCATTCTCCCTTCACTTATAGAAGTAGGCATATCCTTATCCACTGTGATTCAAAAAGGGCATGGACCTTTTGGCTACTAGAGCTTTCTCCCAAGGAGGTTCTATGGTATTGCTCTTGGTATTAGATTTGCTCTTTTAAGACCATAAGTTTTGGTTATAGGGTTGTTTGTTTGCTGGGCTTATTTATGTCGATATTTTACTAGGGGACCCGGATTCTTAGAAAGATGAGCCATTCTCAGGGTGTTCCACCCAATGGTACATTTCATATCCCTGTGGTCATTATGCCTGCTTTTGCCTGGGCCATTCTGAATGGTTAGGCCCTAGGGTTTCACATTTTGTGGCCATCTAGACCGACAGACACAATTGATGGATATATAGGGGTTGGTTTATTACCATGGTTTGGCTTAGATGTTATATGTTGCATAGGATGTATGTTATATGATGATTTGGACCAAACCCAAAAGGGCTCCTTATGTATCTCTTTATTTTCAATGCTCTATTTTTTGCCCGAGTCACCCTTTTAAGTTTTCAACTCGCCGAGCCTTTTTTTTAAGAGTTAGGTCCACGTAGTTCTTTTGCAAAGTGTTAATATAATTTAGACAAAATATTTTTTTAGTTGATCCATGTTGCATACACTTGAGAACTTAGTGCCATTTAGGTCTGAGAGTATTGCTACTCCTCCTGACAAGATTTTCTTGAGTAAGTATGGTCCTATTCAATTTGGCCTGAACTTCCCTCTAGGGTCATGTACTGGGGCCCTTATTTCTTTTAAAACCAACTCTCCTTCGTGCAACCCTCGATATTTGATCCTTTTATCATAATGCCTTACTATTTTTGTTGATATTCTTGCACCTTATACAAGCCATCCATTCTTTTCTCATTAATAGAATTAAATTGGTCATGGTAAGCCTTAGCCCATTCAACTTTGTCGATTTAACATTCACATAGTGTTCGGCTAGCCGAACCCTTATCTCTACTGGAAGAACCACTTCCATTCCAAACACCAGAGAATAAGGGGTGGCCCTTGTAATATCCTCATTTATGCCCTAGAAGTTTTGCATATTGTTGTTGTTGTTATTGTTATATATTGGTTTGAATATATGTGTTAAATTGTAAGAGAAAAGAAATTGAGAAGATAAAGTATATGTATATGTATTTTGGGAAGAAATAGGGTTTAGAGACAAATTTATATGTTGTGTATATGTTAATATATATGACATATAAAGTGGTCAAAAGGCTTGGTCAATGCAAGAGAAGATATTTATTTGAGATTGGTAAATTACTTAATTGGGCACATATAAGACAAAAAGATAATTATGTGAATAAGGGCACTTTGGTAATTGCTTGGATAAAATCACATGGTGGATATTTAAAGAAGGTTTGACTTGTGTTTTCTTCATCATTTCTTCTTCTTCTTCTTGTTGATGGCCGGCCCTCCATAGCCAAAGAGAAAGAAAGAGACAAGTGATGGTTTTGATGATTTCAAGCTTAAATTGAAGAAAGATTAAGTGTTCAAGTGTTGATTTAAGAAGTTTTTAACTAAGGTAAGATCTTTTCTCTAATTTCTTCAATTCTTTTGAAGTGGTATGATTAAGTTGCTTATGGTATGATTGTAAGTATTGATTTTGCTTGATAGATGAGAAGTTGGGTTGGTGTTGGTGATGGAAGAGTAAGATTGGTGTTTAGTGAAATTGTTTCTGTTTTAGGATTAGTAAAGGCTGTGACTTGTATGATTTTTAATTAATTTTAGAAAAATGTTCTTGAAGTGAATTTTTGATATGTTGTGCCTCTATGAGTCTAGAATGACTGAAAAATATGTTGATTCGATTTTGGAATGGTTATGAGTTTAGAAAGATTATTTTCATTAGACCTGTTCCAGCAGGTACCTTAACTGGGACAGCTATATTTCGTAATTTTTAATAAAATGTAGAAAAATCATATCCAATCGAATTTTGGATATGTTGTTGCTTAGTGAGTTTAGTATTTGAGAAAAATAATTTGGAATCACGTTGATTGAATTTGATTTATGGAATTCACAAAGTTCAGAACTGCTGCCAGGATGCAGGGCAATTGGGGCAGTCTGGTTAGGTGAACTATTTGACCAAGATTTTGTGTTCAGTTTGATCTGAAATTTTAAAGGGATGATTTTAAGATACAAAACTAAATTCTGTAAAAATTTTAGAATTTTTAGTCAACTAGATTATTTTATACAATTTTTCAAAATAAGGATAAAATGGAGTTTAAAACCAGAATGTACTATTTATGGTTAGGGTTTTAATTCTTTGTTCTTCTTGCATTGCTTTGGTTTTCCAAAGGTAGGTTGGTCCTTAAACCTAACCCTAAACACTTTAAACACACTTGAATCAATGAATGTTATAATCAATTGTTCTTTGCCCTAATTGCATTGTTGAGATTGAACAATGTTATGTTGTGCATTGTGATTGGTAATGTGTTTCATGAGTAATGTGGAATGAAATGTTGATATTTATGAATGATGCTATGTGAGATATAATGTGATCATGGATGAGATATATATATATATATATATATACTTGAATAATGAGATGTTATATTGTGAAATGAAATGTGAAGCCATTGTTATTGGCTAAGATGATGTAATTGAAAGAAAGAAGGCATGTTTGCCTAAATGTGATGAGAATTGAGAATGGAAATGAATTGTTTGTTTAATATGTTATTCAGTTTCAGAGTTCTGGATTTGGGTGGCATGCCTAAGAAATGATGAAAGGTAACAGTCTTGCCGGGTTGAGGACCTCCTCATAGGTGTTGAGTTGATGGTCCAAGAGACTGGGTCTGTTACACTATGAGATATATGATTTGTAACAGTCTTGCCGGGTTGAGGATCTCCTCATATGTGTTGAGTTGATGATCCAAGAGACTGGGTCTGTTACACTATCCATGGATAGAGATACATGTATATACATTGCCTACGGGCGTGATTATTGTGACTATGAACCAAAGCAGTAACTCTGAACTCTGAATATCGTATTAAATACTTGTTGGGCCCATAGGTGTCAAGGTTATATGAATGTCCTAAATAATGTTATGAGTTTAATGAAATGAGATGTTGGTTATGGAGTATGATTGATTAATGTTGAATGTGAAAAGATGTTGAAATGTGGTATGCTCATATGACTATGATTTGTGAAATGCATAATTGTGTGGTTAACTTTATATTTATGATGTTGAACTTATCAATAACATATGTGGCATTGCATTTCATTAAAGCATACCGTTAGCATGTTTTATCTTACTAAGCCGTTGGCTTAGCGCGATAGTGTTTAATCGCGCAGGTAGTAGAGTGGATAGAGTTGAACCCGAGAGTTCATCAAGACCTAATGAGAGTAGACTTTGAAGAATCCATTTTGGGAGCTTAAAGATCAGAGCAGACTTGCCAATCATGTATAAATTTTATGTGTTGTAAAACTTGAGTTTTGATGTATATGAATTTGTAAATATGTAAATATTTTATAACTTCCGCTGTGTAATATTTAAATATGGGGGTTGTCACAAAACCTTTATTTTATGTTGTACTAGAAGTGTAAATCCTTTTTGCAGGTTGTAGTTGAGGTTACAAGGGGGATTTATTGGGAGTGTACTGAGAATGATTTTGTTTGCATTGGTTTGTGTAAAATGTTTTTAAAAATAAGAAAAAAACCGGTTTTGTCGACACTTGGGACTCAATTTTTAGGCGAAACTATGGCAAAAATTTTGTAAAAATCAGAACTAAAATTTGACTAAGTAAAATTGGTAGCAACATTAGGTTAGTGTGGCGCCTCTACTCAGCTTACATATGTAGGTTGGGAAGGTGTGTTACAGCCCTGGTTGGTGCTCTGACTAATGTCCTATAGCCCCAAAGAGAAAAAGGAAAATGAAAGAGAAAAAGGAAAATGATCATGCTACCTTCTATGGCTTTGCATCATCTTTTCTAAGATATTTTTTATGGTTTTGTTTATTGCCTCAATGGCCCCATTGGTTTGCAGTTGATAAGAAGAGGATCTATGATCTTGTATCTTGTATTTTGTCATTAATTGAACTACTTCCTTTTCGAAGTGTGACCTATTATCTGATATGATTTCAAATGGGACCCCATACCAACAAATGATATTGGTATGGATGAAATGGGCTACCTTCTTAGCATTTAGAATAGAGTATGAAGTTGCTTCTACACACTTAGTGAAATAATTTATAGCTGTAAGTATGTATTCATATCCATTAGATGACTTAGGGGTGATTTTTCCTATTATATCGATTTCCCATGTTGCAAATAGCCAGGGGTTATAGTGGGATGCAATGGGATTGGAGGTTGCATTTGAAGCTTGGCATATATTCGGCAGTTGTGGCACTTCTTGACAAAATTTGAGCAATCCTCTCTCATGGTGA
Source organism: Garcia nutans (assembly GCA_947685225.1). Classification (NCBI taxonomy): domain Eukaryota; kingdom Viridiplantae; phylum Streptophyta; class Magnoliopsida; order Malpighiales; family Euphorbiaceae; genus Garcia; species Garcia nutans. Next base: position 38,668,275 of record CANTUV010000013.1, read on the forward strand.
GCTAGTAATGACCCAAATTAGTAATTTTCCTAGCTAAGGTAATCACATTCATGTGGGGACCCTATTCATCACCATGAACCCATTACATCATCTGTTGCGCTTCAAATTCATCCATGCATCTAAGATGAATTTTATTCCATGACCTTTTATACAATACATTATCATTGAGGATGCACTTGCTTACTAACTATCTTAAAGTTCTTTGGTCTATCTTCGAGTCTTCATCATGATATTCACCTTTTGAAAAAAATTGAAGATCTCCTAAAACCATGGCTTCTTATTTGAGACCTGAACCATAACGCAGTATGTGGGCTGAGTTTTCACATCAATGATGATGGGGCGAACTATCATCTCTTTTCCTATATGGGTCATGGAGGCCAAGGTAGCCAAAGCGTCAGCAAAAGACTCTTTGTTCGAGGCAAGTAATGGAATGAAATCTCCTCGAACTTTTGTGCAAGGTCTTCCAAGCGTCGATGGTAAGGAACCAGATGCTCTTATCTTATCTTCCACTTTCCCAATGTTTAGAATACAATAAAGTAGAATACAATAAGGTAGAATCTTCATACACCTCTAAGCAACCTTCAACTTCAAAGCTACTTCCAATATGATTATGCAATCTTAATATCTATCTCATTGTTTGTGACTTTGAAAGCCAATTTAATTACAAATGAAACATGTTCCTCCTCCGGGATAATAAGTATAATACATGCACCATAACCTTTGTGGTTAGACACGCCATTGAAATACATAAGCCAAATTTCCTTGTCAATACTTAAGATATCCTCATCTGGAAATTTTGATTCTTTAACTACATCTGAGACAGGAGTGGTAGCTAACTATTCGACTACTATACTTCCTTTGATTAATTTACATGCAACAAAATTAAGATCAAAAGTGACTAAGATTGCAAGCGATCATGCCATCTTACTATCTAGAACTGGCCTTTCCATAAGGAATTTCATGGGGCTCTGATCTGCAATTACTTACTTGGTGTAAGAAGCCATGTAATGATGCAATTTATGACATGCCCATACCAGGTTCAAACTCAACTTTTCAATCTAATTTTATTTGAGCTCATGGGCTAATAACCTTTTGCTAAGGTAATAAATGGCAAACTCCTTCCTTGATCTTTCCTCATGTTGAGCAAGCATAGCTCCCATTGCTTCTTCAGTTACTAAGAGGTAAAGAAGCAGAGGATTACCAGGTATTGGTGGTTGCAAAACTAGAGGTGACAATATGTATTGCTTAATCTTTTCAAATGCCTCTTGCCATTTGTCATTCCACTCGGTTGGAGTGTCAATCTTGAGTAATTTGAAGATGGGCCCATATACATTAGCATTTGAGAGATAAATTGGTTAATATGCTACAGGAGACCCAAGAATCCCCCAAACTCCTTTTCCATCTTAGGAGCGAGCATTTCAAGAATTGCCTTAGATTTAGCAGGATCCACTTCATCTCCTCGAGAACTTACCATGTGACCCAAAAATACACCGGAGGCTACTCCAAACACACATTTGTAGGATTGAGTTTCAAGTTGTATTGATGGACTCAAAGGAAGAACAGTCTCAAAGCCCTCACATGTGTTTCAACTTTCTTTAATTTAATGACCATATCATCCACATAGACTTCCAAATCTTGGTGCATCATGTCATAGAAGAGTGTAGTGGCCATTCTTTGATAGGTTTCCCCGACATTCTTGAAGCAAAAAGGCATAACCTTGTAACAATACATGCCCTATTCTCCAATGAAAGATATCTTCTCCTTATCAGGAGGATGAACCAAGATTTGATTATACCCAGCATAGAGGTCGATTAATGAAACCACCTCAGATCCAGCTAGTCTATCAACCAGGAGATCAATGAGGGGTAGAGAGAAGTCATCCTTTTAGCATGCCTTATTGAGATATCTTTAGTCTACACATATAAGAACCTTTCCATCTTTCTTTGGGACTGGCACAAAGTTAGCTACCTATTGAGGGTACATGATAGGCTCTATAAAACAGTTTTCCAGCAGCTTGGTTATTTTTTCCTTGATCTTTAAGGGTCATTTTAGCTTGAGTCATTAGAGTTTCTATTTAATTGGTTTCATGTGACCAAATGTTGGAATCTTGTGCACTACTATAGAGGGGTCTAACCCTTACATATCACTTACTTCCCATGCAAAACAATCCAAGAATTCTTTAAGAAGTATCCCCAACTCATGTTTATGAATGAACGAGGATGCAATTAATGTATTTTTTTTTTTGCACTTCTAGTGTTCCCATATTTATTATTTCTTTGTCCTTATTAATCTTATTAATATTGAATGTTCCATAATGCTCATCAAGGGACAAAGAAAAATAAGAGGAAACTTTAAAATTTTTATTAATGAAGAAATGATAACAAGGCTTTCCCTTACAAATAGACTCCAAATTAGATGATTCCTCAGAATCAGACTAGAAGTGACAAACTAAGACTCTGAACTAAAGGACTTGGACTCAGAATCAAACTCAGTATTGGTAACTGACTCAGAACTTGACTCGATGTTGAACTAAAGCTAGACTCTTAGCTTGATATCTGACACAGGTTGAGAATATGACTGGAGGCTTGACTCTTGGTCTTGCTGGACACTTGGTTTTACTGTGGCTAGTGTAGATTCTGATAGTGGACTGCAATTCTTTTTGAAATACAAGTTTTCGAGTATTCTTGTAGCTTATTGAATCAGATGGTTAAAATATGATTTTTCTCCTTGTTCTAACACAACTACTTGAAATAGACCGGGCTCCATATCATCTTCAAAATCTTCTCCTGTCTCCAAGGCAGGCTCGCTATCTCCTAAGCTATGCCTGATATCAAAGAAAATTTCAAACCTTGGAGTTATCTCATTGGTAATGGGATTCAACATGGTTTAGGAAATCCATAATAAAGGGAGTTTGTTCTCTCTTTAACAAAATATCCATTTAAAGTTTTGAAGTAAGGTTTCATAGGCTAGTCAAATATTTTTCCCACCTTTTTGCATTGAGATCTTTGCCTGGCTCTCCCCTTCATCTCCTTTACATCTTCTTGGGTTGGTTTGTAGCTCAAACCAAATGGAGTCTAGACTAAAGCATAATTTGGAAATTGCTGTATTCCTTATTGATTCTTGCCCAACCCCATTCCATGAAACTAGTTTATGTGGTTGAGAATCTTAGCAATCCTTGGGTTTCCATATGAGTCAAAGTCAAAGGGAACAAGCTCTTTACCTGTCTCTCTTTTTATGAACTAAACTAAATCAAAAGTGAATCCTGACAAAGCTATGGCTGAGGTTCTGACTTAATTTCCAAAACTAGTACTTAAGGTGAGAGATATGATTTCTTGCACGGGTCCCCTTTTATGTTAACCACTCCATCCTTACATGGGAATTTAAGTTTTTGATGATGGGAGGATGGTATGGCCTTTGCCTGTTGAATCCAAGGTCTTTTTAGAAATAGGTTAAAATAAGCTGGGACATATAAAACTTGAAAAATGTTTTCTTATTCTATAGGGCCAATTGTTACTCTGATATTGGTCGCTTCCAAAACTTTCCTTTTTGTGTTATCATATACTCTCACAATCTGATCAAAATTCATTAGTTTAGACATTTCAACCCCCAAACAACTTGTCACTTTGAGTTGGCAAACATTTAATGTTGAGCCATTATCTATTAACACTATAGGTACTGTCTTCCCACAAGGAAAGACAGTAATATAGAGAGCATGATTATGTCCACCCCTAACTGGGAGATCCTTATCTAAAAAGAAATAGCAAATAATTTGGTCATAGATGTAACCGAAGCTTCTGGGGTCATTTCAACTGGTGTCTGAATCTAGCTTAAAGCCTGGATTGAAGGAGGCTCCAAATAAAAAGACTAGCTTGAGTCTTTTTTAATTGCTTTAGTATAGGATCTTCTTCTGGCTCATGAATAGGGTTTGTCTTCGGTGCTATGACTATTTTTGGTGCTGGCACTGATTGTGACAAATCTAAAGGTGGTTGTGTGATCCTTCCACTTTTGGTCATTGCATGGACGTCATCAACAAAATTGATAAGTGTATAATTGATGATATTTTGCCCCTATTTCTTAAAATATTTATTGTCAAATTGAGTTTAATTTGTTTGTTCAAGTGTTTATTAAGGTTGATTCCAAGAACTTTTGACATGTTAGGACCTTAAGGTTATTTATGCCAGAATCATGGATGAAAGACAAGAAAAGGAGCTATTTTGGGCAAATACTTCAATTGACAAGCCCAGTGACATGGCCGTGTCATTTAGCTACTTTATAGAAACTTTGACACGCCCGGAGATATGGGTGTATCACTGAACATGCCATTACTCCTGCCTTACAGAAGCTGTGACACACCCACTGACACGGTCGTGTCCCTAACTCAGTATCACAGTAGTAATGATATGCCCAAGTACATGGGTGTGTCTTTGCCCATATCGTTAAAATTCAAATCAACGTCGTTGACACGCCCATAGACACTCCCGTGTCCATGGACGTGTCAGGCAAAAATCTCTAGGCTATAAAATCTGAGTTAAAGAGAAAATTAGGGATTTAAGTTTTATTTCAAAGCCGACCTCCTGAGGAAAAGAGAGTTTTTGGCTGCTAAGAGTGAAGGTGAAGATCCAATTCATGTGAGATTTAAATTAAGATTCAAGGATTGAAGTGAAGAAATACAAATCATTCATTATGGAATGTTTGAATTCTTTTACTTATTTCTTCTGTTTTGGTTTTCTGGTTATAAAAATGAGCTAAATTGTGTCTATCCAAATATTGATGAACCCTAGCCTTGTTATATGGATTGAATAGTTCTTATTAAATTAAATCATTTGATTGAGTTATTTTATTCTTTTGATTCTTAATTTCTTATTTCCAATTGATAATAGCATGCTTATTGATTGGTTGCAATTTTCATATTATTGACTTGAGAAAGCTTGATATGAATAGAATTTTTATTAGGATTGAGGGTTGATTGGAGTTCTAGAGATAGACTTACAAGACCCTTTGGTTCAAAGTTCCTTGTTCTTATTGCAAGATCTATTTAATTATGCTTGAGAAGAGATTCCTAGTATTCTACTTAGTAATTAGGGAGTAATTCAGTTGAGAGAGATTTTAATCTAATTTAGAGAAATGCCAATTCAGCTCTATTATTTGATTTAATTGAATTAATATTCATAAATATTTTTTATGGCTAGGGGATTCAATATCTGGATAGTATTTTCATCATCAATTCTTGTTGCACGATATTCAATTTTTCTTTACTTTAACTTATTAAGTAACTCGTCCTTTATTTTAATCATCGCAAAAACTATTGATTTGCTAAACAATAGTTGAAATTTATACTAGTACTTGACCTTATCGCCAGTGGAATGATATCTTACTCACTATTTTATTGCTTGCGCGACCCAGCACTTGCGTTAATACTGCGATAGCACAGATTTGCTATCAAGTTTTTGGCACCGTTGCGAGGGACAATGATTTTCAATATTAGTAATATAATCAAGACTGTTGATTTAGTTTCTATTTTTATTTATTTTAACATTAGTTCTTGCTTGTTAATTGTCATTTTAGGTACTTCTTCACGTTTGTGACCCGAGCTAGCTATTCCCAATTACTTGAATTAGATCCAGAGCTAGAGAGAACATTGAGGAAAAAGAGAAAGGAAGAAAGGGAAGCAGTTCTGGCAAAAATAGAACTAAACATTGAAGATCTCAGCTCAGAAGAAGAACTTGAAGTGATGGCAGGAAATGAGCCAAGGACAATGCAGGAATTTGCTAAGTGATAAGTGTATAATTGATGATATTTTTGCCCTTTTCTTAATATATTTCTTGTCAAATTGAGTTTAATTTGTTTGTTCAAGTGTTTATTAGGGTCCAGGAACTTTTGACACATTGGGACCTTAAGGTTATTTAGGCCGAAATCACGGATGAAAGATAAGGAAAGAAGTTATGTTGGGAAAATTCTTAAATTGACACGCCCAGTGACATGGCCGTGTCAGTGGCCGTGTCATTCAACTACTTTACAGAATCTTCGACACACCCGAGACATGGGCGTGTCCCTGAACTTGCAGTTACTCCTAGCTTACAGAAGCTGTGACACACCCAATGACACAGGCGTGTCCCTAACCATGTCCCTAACTCAGCATTGCAGTAGCAATGACACGTCCAAGGACATGGGCGTGTCACTACCCATGTCATTAAAGCCCGAAATAACACCATTGACACACCCACAGACACAGGCGTGTCAGGCAAAAATCGATGGGCTATAAAATCTGAGCTAAAGAGCTAATTAGGGATCCAGTTTTATTTTTAGAGCCGACCTCCTGAGAAAAAGAGAGTTTTTGGCAGCTAGAGTGAAGATGAAGATCCAATTCATGCGAGATTTAATCCAAGATTCGAGGATTGAAGTGAAGAAACACAAATTGTTCATTATGGATTGTTTGAATTCTTTTACTTATTTCCTCTATTTTGATTTTCTGGTTATAAACATGAGCTAAATTTTTTCTATCTAGATATTGATGAACCCTAGCTTTATTGTATGGATTGAATAGTTCTTATTAAATTAAATCATTTCATTGAGTTGTTTTATCCTTTTGATTCTTAATTTCTTATTTCAAATTCATAATAGCATTCTTATTGGTTGGTTACAATTTTTATATTATTGACTTGAGAAATCTTGATATGAACAGAATTTTTATTAGGATTGAGGGTTGATTGGAGTGCTAGAGATAGACTTACAAGACCCTTTGGTTCAAAGTTCCTTGTTCTTATTGTAAGATCTATTTAATTATACTTGAGAATAGATTCCTAGCATTCTACTTAGTGATTAGGGATTAATACTTGAGATAGTTTTAATCTAATTTAGGAGAATGCCTATTCAACTATATTATTTGATTTAATTGAATTGATATTCATAAATGCTTTTTATGGCTAGGAGAATTCAATATCTGGATAGTATCTTCATCATTAACTTTTGTTGCACAACATTCAATTTTTCTTTACTTTAATTTATTTAGTAATTCATCTTTTATTTTAATCACCACACAACCTATTGATTCGCTAAACAACAGTTAAAATTTGCACTAATATTTGACCTTGTCCCCAGTGGAATGATATCTTACTTGCTATTTTATTACTTGCGCGACCCGTGCACTTACGGTAACATTGTGATAGCACAGATTCACCATCAATTTTTTGGCGCCGTTGTCGAGGAACAACGGTTTTCAATATTAGTAATAAAATCAATACTGTTGATTTAGTTTTTGTTTTTATTTGTTTTAACATTAGTTCTTGCTTGTTGATTGTCGTTTTAGGTACTTCTCTCCCTTTATGACCCGAGCTAGCTCTTTCCAATTACTTGAATTAGATCAAGAGTTAGAGAGAACATTAAGGAGAAAGAGAAAGGAAGAAAGGGAAGTAGTTCTGGTTGATAGGAACCAAACTTTGAAGATGTCAGCTCAGAAGAAGAACTTGAAGTGATGGCAGAAAATGAGCCAAGAACAATGCAGAAATTTGCTAGGCCCACTCTTAATGGGGCTGATTCGAGCATACAGAGACCGGTAGTTGCTGCAAACAAATTTGAGATAAAGACAAATGTAATTCAAATGGTGCAGCAGACTTGCCAGTTTGATGGATTCCCAGATGAAGATCCTAATGCACATATTGAGACTTTTCTGAAAATATGTGACACATTCAAGATACAGAATGTCTCTGAAGATGCAATTAGGCTAAGGTTGTTCCCATTCACACTTAGAGATCGATTGAAGAAATGGCTGAAATCTTTCCCCCCAAACACTTTCACTACATGGGGTCAATTGGAAGAAAAGTTCTTAGAAAAATATTTTTCGCCGTCCAAGACTGCCAAGTTGAGGAATGATATTTCATATTTTCTCCATCTGGATGGTGAGACTCTTTATGATGCTTGGGAGAGGTTCAAAGATTTATTGAGAAGGTGCCCTCATCATGGGCTTTCACTCTGGTTCCAAATTCAAACTTTCTACAATGGATTGAATTATACAAGTAAGCAATCCATCAATGCAACTGGTGGAAGTACCATAAATAATAAGACACCTGAACAAGCAAGGGATTTTATTGAAGATATGGCCCTTACCAATTATCAGTGGCAAACTCCAAGGAAATAAGGAAAACTGAGGGTCACTGGTTCACATCAATTGGATCCCTTGGTGGCTTTGACAACATAGTTGGAAGCAATGAATAAAAAGATTGATTATTTAGCTTCATCTTTGAGAAAATCAATGCAAGTGATGTGAATGGTGTGGGGGTGGACATCAAAGTCAAGATTGCCAAAGTGGCAATATGTTTGCTAGACAGGAGCAGGTGGATTATGTTGGAAATATGCCTAGGCAACAGCAGAACAACCCCTATAGCAACACATATAATCTAGGATGGAGAAATCATCCTAATTTCTGCTGGAATAATCAGAATAATCCAAGGCCTCCCCCTGGATTTCAGCAGCCTCAACATCGACAATCTGCCCCTCCAAGAAAGAGTAATTTGGAGGACATGATGGAGAAGTTTATAACAACTTCATAAACCAAATTTCAATCAACAGAAACAACCCTTAGAAATCAACAAGCCTTAATTCACAATTTGGAAAATTAGGTGGGGCAAATTTCCAAGTTACTCAGTGAACGACCACAAGGGAGTTTACCTAGCAATACTGAGGCAAATCTGAAGGAGTAGTTGAAGGCAATTACTCCAAGGAGTGGAAAGGAAATTAAGGGTGGTGTGGTTAAAAAAGAGGCTGAGCCACAAGTAGAAGAGGTTGAGACACAAAAAGAAGAAGATAACCATACTGTCGCTTCGGGTGAGAAGGCTGCAGTGGAAAATGAGAAAGGAAATCAACCACAAGAACCCAATCTAATAGTGAAGGAATACCGACCTCGAGTGCCATATCCAACAAGGTTGAACAAGGACAAGATAGATGCTCAGTTCGGTAAGCTCCTTGAACTCTTTAAATAGCTGCACATTAATATTCCATTTGCTGAAGCTTTATCGCACATGCCCAAATATGCTAAATTTTTGAAAGATATCCTTTCTAACAAAAAGAAACTTGAGGAAGTATCTTTGGTACAATTGTCGTAAAAGAGTTAAGCAATTTTCCAAAAGAGGTTGCCTAAGAAATTAAAAGATCCTGGTAGTTTTACTATCCCATGTTTGATAGGTAATCTTGAAGTTCAAACTGCATTGGCTAACTTGGGGGCTAGCATAAGTGTTATGCCCTACAAGATGTTTAAAGAGTTAGGTGTCAGAGAACCTAAACTAACACTCATGACCATTCAACTTACTGATAAGTCAGTAATTCACCCCCGTGGTATTATAGAGGATGTGTTGGTAAAAGTCAGGGATTTCATTTTTCTCAATGATTTTGTTGTCATTGATGTAGATGAGGATGCAAATGTTTTGCTTATCCTTGGTAGGCCATTTTTTAATACATTTTGTGCCCTTATCGATGTCCATGATGGCACATTGACCTTAAGAGTGGGAAACGAGAAAGTTATTTTTAATATACATTATGCTATGAAGCACCCACTTACAATCAATGAAATGGATTCATGCAATGATATCATTGAGCATGAAACCTTAAATTGTGTTACTAACATTGTTTCCAAGGATCCCCTTGAGTTGTGATTATTACAGGATAATGTTGAGGATCAGGAAGCACTGGAGGAGCTTGCTTATCTTGAAGAAAGCAAATCATTTAAGAGTCGGGCATATGAAAAAATTGAAATGCTAAAAGAACAGAGGCCGTGACTATCTATGATTGATCCACCCAACTTAGAACTTAAGATCCTTCCAGATCATCTTGAGTATGGATTCCTGGGGGAGGAGAATAAATTACCAATTATTTTGAGTTCCCACCTATCTTCTGAGCAAAAGGTAAAACTCATTGAGTTGTTACAAAGGCATAAGCAATTATAGCTTAGAAGATAGCAGACATCAAGGGTATTAGTCCATCCTATTACACTCACAAAATACTAATGGAGGATGAATTCAAGCCAGTGGTGCAACCACAACGGAGACTAAACCCTAAGATGAAAGAAGTAGTTAAAGATGAAGTAATCAAGCTACTTGATGCGGGAATTATATATCCAATTTCAGATAGCTCTTGGGTGAGTTCAGTTTAGGTAGTACCAAAGAAAGGAGGGACAATGGTGGTTCCCAATGAAACTAATGAGCTAATTCCAACAAGAACAGTTATCAGTTGGAGGGTTTACATCGACTACCAGAAGTTAAATGGTGCAACTAGAAAGGACCATTTTCCTTTGCCCTTCATTGATAAGATGTTGGAGAGATTGTCCGGGCATGAGTATTACTGCTTTTTGGATGGCCTTTCTGACTACTTCCAAATTCCTATTGCCCCGGAAGACCAAGAGAAAAATACATTCACCTGTCCATATGAGACATTCGCATATTGAAGGATGCCATTTGGGTTATGCAACGCACCTGCAACTTTTCAATGGTGCATGGTGGCAATCTTTGATAAGCTTATTGAGGATATTATGGAGGTGTTCATGGATGATTTCTTGGTTTATGGCAGCTCATTCGAAAGTTGTTTGGAAAACATTTGAGAGGGTCTTGATAAGATGTGAGGAAACAAACCTGGTACTTAATTGGAAAAAATGTCATTTCATGGTTCAAGAAGGAATCGTGCTGGGACACAATATTTCAAGCAAGGGTATTGAGGTGGACTGGGCTAAGGTGGAAACCATTGAAAAACTACCACTCCCTACATCGGTCAAGGCCATCAGAAGCTTTTTTGGACATGTCAGCTTCTATCGAAGGTTTATACGTGACTTTTCTAAGATAGCTCATCCTCTAACAAGACTCCTTGAGAAGGATGTTAATTTTATATTTGACGAGGAATGTTTAAGATCTTTCACGACTCTTAAGGAGAAATTGACCCATGCTCCAATCATGGTAGCTTCTGATTGGAATTTCCCATTTAAACTGATGTGTGATGCAAGTGATATTATAGTGGGGGCAGTTTTGGGTCAACTCAAAGAGAAGCATTTTCAGCTCATTTATTATGCAAGACGCTAAATGCAGTCCAGGCTAATTACATAACTACAGAGAAAGAACTTCTAACTGTGGTTTCTGCTTTTGACATGTTTAGATCATATCTGATCTTGTCCAAAGTAATTGTGTATACAGACCATTCTGCTTTGAGGTATTTATTTTCCAAAACATATTTAAAGCCTAGGCTAATTCATTGGGTTTTATTATTGCAGGAATTTAATTTGAAGATTCAAGACAAAAGGGGAGTTGAAAATCTGGCAGCAGATCACCTTTCGCGCTTGGAGAACCCAACCATGGAGAAGTTCAAAGAAGAGAACATTGATGATCATTTTCCTGATGAGCAGCTTTATGCTATGGTAAGTGAGGTAAGTGTTTCATCTTTTGAAGTACCTTGGTTTGCAGATTTTGCTAACTACTTGGCTGCTAGGGAACTCCCTAAAGATATGACTTATAAAGAGAAGAAGAAATTCTTTTCTGACTTAAAATATTACTTCTGGGAGGAACCTTTCTTGTTTAGGTTGTGTAAAAATCACATGATCCAGCATTGCGTGGCATAGCCCAAAATGATGAATATTCTTCGTCACTATCATGCTGTACCAGCTGGTGGTCATATGGAAGCCAATAGGACTGCTCAAAAGGTGCTAGAATCAGGATTTTATTGGCCCACGTTGTTTAGGGATAGCTATGATTTTGTGAAATGTTGTGATCGTTGTCAAAGAACTGGAAACATCTCCTCTCATGATGAGATGCCCTAAAATGGAATTCTAGTGTGTGAAGTCTTTGATATATGGGGGATCAATTTTATGGGACTGTTTCCTAGTTATTTTGGTAACAAATATATTCTTGTAGCTATAGACTATGTCTCTAAATGGCCTAAATCCCAAGCTTTAGCAACGAATGATGCTAGGGTAGTGATGAGGTTTTTGAAAAAGTTATTTTCTCGATTTGGTATACCAAAAGCGATCATAAGTGATAGGGGTACTCACTTTTGTAATGCTCAGCTTGAGAAAGTTTTCAAAAGGCTAGGTGTTACACATAGGTTTTCTACTCCTTACCATCCCCAAACTAGTGGCCAAGTTGAGAACACAAATAGAGAAATAAAAAGGATCCTTGAAAAAACTGTAAAGTGATCCCGAAAAGATTGGTATGAGAAATTAGACAATGTGCTATGGGCCTTTAGGACTACATTGAAAACTCCATTGGGTACTACACCATTTAGGTTAGTATATGGAAAGTCTTATCATTTACCTATGAAAATTGAACATAATGCTTATTGGGCTATAAAACAGATTAACCTTGATCTAGCTAGTGTAGGTGATAAGAGAAAATTGCAGATCAGTGAGATGGATGAATGGAGATTACAAGCTTATGACAATGCAAGGATATATAAGGAGCGGACTAAGAAATAGCATGATGCTCACATTAAGGAATGAAAAGAGTTTCAAGTTAGAGATCAGGTATTATTGTACAATTCGAAGCTTCGACTTTTTCCAGGTAAGTTAAAATCAAGATGGTCTGGTCCATTTACAATCAAAGAAGTTTTTTCCTATAGACAATCGAAATTACTCACCTAGAAAAAGGGAATTTTAAGGTTAATGGGCAAAGACTTAAACTGTATTTAGGGGGAAATTGAGTAAGTTGAAGGAGGTTTTATACCTCTAAGACTAAAGATGAACCAATCCTGAACGTCCAACTAATACGACGTTAAAGAAGTGTTGGGTGGGAGACAACCCACTATTTTTATTTGTTTTTGATATTTATTTCTTTAATTTTTTTGTTTTTAGTTTGTTTCGTTGATTTTTAATTCTTCTTTCACTGGTTGGTGGTGTATTACTTTGAGTTCACTTAAATTTGTTGAGAAAAATTTTCTTTTGAGGGGTAATTTGAGCTTGATTTACAGACATGCCCATATTAGTGGGTGTGTCATTTATTTTCAGAGATAGTAGCTATGACACGACCAGTGACACGCCCAGGGCGTGTCACTGGACGTGTCATTTAGATGGTACCACATTAGCTACAACACACCCATCGACACGCCCGTGTCATTGGTCGTGTTATTTTGGTTAAATTTACAGTAGCAACCACATGCCTAGTGACACTCCCATGTCACTGGCCGTGTTGATTTAATTGAGTCACAGTAGCTACAACACGCCCACTGGCCTGCCCGTGTCAATGAGCGTGTTGTTTTAGTTCAAAAATAGTAGTTATGACACACCTATAGACACGGCCGTGTCTGTGGGCATGTCCATGGGTCTTTAAGTCGTGCCCGATTTTGAATCAAACATAATTTTCTCTCTCCTCTTTCCTTTTTTTTCAATTTTCTCTCAAATCTTCACACTCTCACACTCGAAATCACATACCCATTCATCCTAGAGAGGATTTTGACTCCCATTTTGTGATTTAAAGGGGATTTAATCATTTTTCCTTTGATTTTTTCGCAGTCTTCACGCAATTCAGGTACACACTCTTAACTTTTGAAATTTTATTTTGCTTCTTGTATTTTATTTTGCGATTTCACCTCTCGATTTCTTATGATTTGATTGAAGATCCTTTGAGCTTTGTTGATTGTTGGATTTGTTTTATTTTCTCGGATTCTTAGAGACTCTATTTTATTTTGTTTTGGATTTGTTTATTTGCCATAGCCATTTTCTAGGGATTTCAAATTTTTAACTATGGGATTTCGAGTTTTATTCAAGTTTTATGGATTTGTTGTGCTTTACTCATTGTGTTTTAGAAAATTCTCTGGCCAGAATTGATTATTGAGGCATCATTGTGATTTTTTTAGATTTCAAAATTCTATGTCCTTTTTTGGGTTGTTGAGGCACACATTGGCACATTGTTATTGATTGTTTATGCATAATGAGTTGAAATCCTTTGTTTTTGTTGTGTTGGACTATGGTGTTATTGACTTTGTAGCAATACCGGGTATGGAGATTGTCTATTGTGTGGATTTAAAAAAAATTGCCCTTGTTAAGCATTGGTTCATGGCTATTGTTGTTAATGCATTGCTCTTGTCATTCTGGCTAAAATTGCTCTTTTATTGTTTGATAATGCATTGTTATTGTTGATTTCATTGGGTTAGTCTATTGTGTTGCTCTTCTTGGATTGGTTGGTATACTTTGTTTTGAGGTTATTCTTGTTTATTTTGTAGATCATGGGTCCTCACAAACAAGTGCCGTCTAAATTACCAACTAAGCGGGCTAGAGGTGAAGGTAGCTCAAGCCGACTTGCTATGCATCCCATCTCAAAATTTATGACCGGCCATAAGTGCCTTCGATTCTCAACTTTGGAGGAGCAAAAACGGTTTGAACTGTTAGGGAACAAGGATTGGTGGCCACCTAGGGTTTTAGATTGGGGTGCCATGGAGTGAGCCAACATACTGACTAAGGTTCAGGATTTGATAAACTAGCCGAGATGTGAACAACTCTTCTCCATCAATGAGTCTTCATACAGAGAGTTAACCCTAGAGTTCTTCTGCACTTTTCAATTCGATAAAAATAAGATCTCCATCATCGAGCCGACAATGAAGTTTCGGTTGGGAGGTCAACGATTCCACATGAGCATCAATGAACTTGGCATGTGTTTGGGTCTATTTACTGCGGAGGAGGTGTAGACCGTAGAGTATCTTAACTCTGAGGTTGATTTTATGGAGTACGACATCATCCCTCCCAGGGTTTGGAGCACGTTTGCACCGAATTTTGCCAAGTATCAGCCGAAGGTATCTAAGGCAACAATTTATTAGTCCTTCCCCTTTCGAGTGGTACATAATCTATTAGTTCACACCATTGCGGCTCGACTCAACAGTACAAGAGTTGTTGGCCTGAAGGAGCTGTTCTTCTTGAACTACATGGTTCAGAAGATTCGGTGCAACATAGCTCACGCTATCATGCACTTTTTCTATGAGCAGTCCAAGAAAGGGGCACCGGGTAACTTGCAAGGTGGCATGTATGTCACAAGACTTGCTCGCAGTTTGGGGGTGTTGGATGGATGCCTCTCAATGAATTTAGATGGGCTCCCTAAACTTTTAGGCATGAATACTTTGAAACGGTTAAACCGGGAGAAGGTAGTGAAGCTGCGAGCGCCACCCATGGATTATGGGCTAGTTCCTCCTATGGATTTTAAGCCTGGTTTCTCCTGCTCCCACTTTCGACATACCTCCACCTCCATCGACAGACGTCCCCAACCCGTCCACCACTATCAGACCTTTTTCTTCAGTTGGCTCATCTTTTACTTCAGCCCCTACTTTCAGAGACTGGCGTCATTCTGTGAATGTTGAGTGGATGATGACCAAAAACCAACTGAGTTTGAATGCCAGATATGCAGGATAGAAGGAAAAATTAGAAACATCAAGCTAAACCAGAATAAATTGACTCAGCAGGATCAGATCCAGTGGTCCATGGAGCAGCACTACTTATCCTTCTAAGTGCAACTGGATAACGAGATACTAAGGAGGCAATGGCTCGAGCAGTCTATGCTCGAGTTTTAGTGATCTCAAGGCTTTAGCCCTTCGCAGCCACCACCGCCACCGTACCAGCCTTCAATGCCGCATGTTGATGTTTCGAGCGACGATGATAGTGATGATGATAATGCCAGCGGTGATGATATCGGCACTAGTAATGATTCCAGTGCCGAGCCCATGATCGACTAGCTCATTTTTTTATTATTTATGTTATTTTATTTTCTTTTTTATTTTCTTATGGATGATTGTACGTTTAATTTTTAATTTTTATATTTTTGTTTTTTTTATTATTATTATAATTATTTTTTATGTGTCTTCGAACCTTCACAATTTTATATGTCCATTTTATGTCCTGTAGCTCCATCGACATCGCAACGCTTTTGGAACATATTCTTATATGTTGATTCAGGACATGTCAGGGTAGTTTTCTCTCTCTTTTATTCTTTTTATTATTTTACACACATTGGGGACAATGTGCATCTTAAGTGTGGCAGAGAGGAATATTTTATAGATTGAGCTTTTATTTTCAATCTTGCCATTTGATGCATTTATCTCATTTAGTTTCTTTAATTTTATTTTTGGATTCAAGTAAACTAAGTTGCTATAATAATATGAAGTGAAATGGTTCCTCTTTTTTCTCTTTTTATTAAAATAATGATTGATTTAACGAATGACAATTTCTTGTTTAAGTTGACTCGGTTTCTTAATTGATTGCTAAAGCCTAAATGTGATAGTTTGAATTAGGTAGTTGATTGATGATAGTTTCACATCTAAAGTTTAAAACCTTAGTTACATTTTTTAGCATATTCCAATTCTTTAGATACTTGAGTCGAACTTAGTATGACATCTTTATTATCTTAAGTTTCCTGACCACTTTACAAAATAAATAAATAATAAATAGTTTAAAATAATTTTTCAGGAGCTTTAAAAATTTTTCCTTGTTCCGCTGATTTTAACTCTTGAATTGAAATAAATGAGTTGGAATCATGAATAGTGCTAGTAGCCATTTGAATGGTGATTCTATTCGAGTAACTGGGGGTCAGCATCACAAATATTTACCTTCACGTCAAAAATTTAGTATCAGTTCAAACAAGTCGGGCTCCTTTTGAAAATAATAATAATAATAATAATAATGTTTCACTCAATGCATTTTATGAAGGGGTCAAAGAACTTAAGAGAAAACTTACACTTTCTTACTTCGTTCATGAATTTTGAGTTCTTGAAATTTTGTGCTCAATCTTTTAACTCTGAATTTTTAGATTTTGGATCCATTAGATTTTTATTTTGAAACTTCTTAATTTAGCTATCATGTTTGAGATTTAGTTTTTGGTTGAGAATGTTGGGTTTTCTAAATCAAGTATTGTAAAAACTTTTATTTTCTTTGGATATAGAGGGGTCCTTCATTTATGCCTACTATAGTGATTTGGTTTGCTTGAGGACAAGCAAAAACTCAAGTGTGGGAAAATTTGATAAGTGTATAATTGATGATATTTTTTCCCTATTTCTTAATATATTTCTTGTCAAATTGAGTTTAATTTATTTGTTCAAGTGTTTATTAGGGTTGATTCTAGGAACTTTTGACACGTTGGGACCTTAAGGTTATTTAGGCCGATATCACGAACGAAAGACAAGGAAAGAAGCTATGTTGGGCAAATTCTTCAATTGACACACCCAGTGACATGGGCGTGTTAGTGGTCTTGTCATTCAACTACTTTACAAAAGCTTCGACACGCCCGGAGACATGGGCATCCCCCTGAATGTGCCATTACTCCTGACTTATAAAAGCTGTGACACGCCCAATGACACGGGCGTGTCTCTGACCGTGTCCCTAACTCAGCATTGCAGTAGCAACGAAATGCCAAGGACATGGGCATGTCAATGCCCATGTTATTAAAGCTCAAAACAGCAACATTGACACGCCCACAGATACGGGCGTGTCCATGGGCGTGTAAGGCAAAAATCTATAGGCTATAAAATCCGAGCTAAAGAGCGAATTGGGGATCCAATTTTATTTTTAGAGCCGACCTCTTGAGAAAAAGAGAGTTTTTGGCAGCTAAGAGTGAAGGTGAATGTAACACCCTTATACCCTATATACGTATAATACATATTTTCAGCATATGTAAAAACGCATATACGATACAAAAATATCACAGACCGGTTTAATAAAAATTTTCACATTTCTGATTTAAAATTTCAAATACTAAATATATAAAATTAAATAATATATAAATATTTTTTACTTGTTATAGGAACTCAAAATAAATATTTTATATGAAAATCTCTGAAAAAAATTCGTGGGAGTTTTATTTGTAATTTGGACATTCCAAAATTTATCAATTACACAGCCTGCAAAAAAGAACACTTCCAATAAACAATAAACCATATCTTCACCTTAACTTCTAAATTTTTCCACAATTTTCTCAAAATATTTATATATATATAGATATATATAATTTAGAATATATTTAAACCCCCATTTCAAATAACTTAACCCAAACATTTTTTATAGTTTACAATACATAAAATCCAAAAACATAATATAATATGCATAATACCCAAAATATACAATAACATAAAATATATACATGCTACTGATAGTGTTTCTGAACTTGATATCAACTCTACAAGTACAACCACAAGTCTAGACCCAACCTGGTCACCTGCGCGATGTAAACAATAGCGCTAAGCCAAAAGCCTAGTAATACAAACTTGATAACAATAAAACTCAAATGCAATGTCAATGCACAATGCATATGGATATTACATCATTCCATTTTCTCATACTTTTCAAATATTTCACAATCCACAATTCACATAAAAACAAAGAGAAGAATGGGCCCAAAGATAACTAATATGCTATTAAAATTTCAGAGTTATTATTTTGGTCTATAATGATACCATGTGTCTAGCCCCGTAGGTAAAATATCAATATAATAGTCTAACTAGGTCTAAGCTTACGACCAGGTCATTTCACCCAGCCCAGCTTCAAGGACTTATTTTTAAGGCTTAAGACCCATTCATTTCACCTCAAAAATATTTTCACAGTGTTGCCCAACGTCTAGCTCGTAGGCAAATCATAGCCATGCCGCACAAACACAGAACTCTAAAAATTGAATAACATAATAGGCACACAATTTATTTATATTTCTCATTTATATCGATATTAATTCATTTCATTATGCTTCCACATATCTCATTACATTATACCACATTTTTGCATTTACATCACATTACCCAATTACTTTGGGTATTTTCACATAATTCACATATTGATCACATTTAATGTAATCTAGACAATACCAATGGCTTTTTAACAATGCACTTAACACATATATGACATTACAAATGTCATAGCGTATTATTCATACATAACCAATGTATCGAGTAGCTTAACACATTTTTCAACCAAAATATGTTAAGCTCAAATTTCATGCAAACATAACCAATGTATTCAAAGTTTGTACTTATCTCAAATAGCAACCAAAACAAGCTTAAAACAACCTCTAATCATATCCTTCCAACTTGCCATTCACCACTTAGATGAAATAAATTAACCTCCCTCAATGCCTAAACCAAATGTGATAGTAAATAATCATTTAGTATCACATTTAATGGTATTTCCAATATTAAACCATAATTAAACTCCATCCAAGAAAAAATCTAAAATTTAAGGCTAACCTCACTTTAACTTTGGATTCTCATACTAGGCCATTCATTTTAATATAATAAGTTTATTTATATTATTAGAAATATATTTTAATACATTTAAACTATTTACATTACAAAAACACACTCTTATACATAAAACCTAAAATGACATAACCTTCCCCCATTGAAGATTTTCCAATCCAACACAATCCATTAATCATTTTAAGCTTATATTCATCACTTATATCACCAAACAACAAGATTAAACCAATAAAATTATACAATTCAACAACTTTGAAAAAATAATTTTCCAAAACCCTAAATTACACTTCCATTCTCAAACTCCACCCAAACACAATTAAATCTAATATTTGACTTTAAAATACTTGTTTAAGCACCAAAACAACTCATTTAGAACCAATTTGCACAATTAAAAATCATGATTTCTCAAACCCTAAAAGTCCATAACCCTAAATTCTCTCTTCACCATTCTTTATCCAAATTCAACCATTTCTTCAATCCAACCTTAAAATCATTAATAACTACCCAAAATAACATCATACACACCAATTCCAACAATTATAACATACTAATTCAAAAATTCAAAACTCACATATTCAAAATTTCCATGGAAATCCAAATAAAAAACTAAAGAACTTGCTTTTTCAAGTGAAAATCTCTAAAAATCCTTTTTGAACCTTTAAAATCCTTCAATTCTTGGAAGCTTAGAAGATCAAAATCTTTGGTCTTAAACATCCATGGTGGCCGGCCATGAGAGAAGAAGAAGAAGAAGAAGTTTAAAAGTAAATTTTCTCTTTCCTTTCATCTTTTAATTATAACCTTATATATTTTATAATAATTTAATAATTAATTATTTATTAAAGAAATTAAAAGACTAAAAATCCATCATCCATTCCAAAATAATTTATTTTTGAATTATTTTATTAATTTTTAATTTCTAAAATTTATTTACAAAAATGTCATTGGACTTTGACTTTTCTTTTAAAAAGTGTTAACTTTTATATGTTATGTATATTTTATATATATATCACATTTATATTCCATTTTTTCATTTAAAATCCCTTCATTTTTCATTTAAAACTATTAATTTAATTTATCCAATTTAATTATAATATATTTTATCAAATTTTTAAAAATTAGAAATTTTTAAAAAAAAAAGGGATATTACAGTGAAGATCCAATTCATGCGAGATTTAATCCAAGATTCGAGGATTAAAGTGAAGAAACACAAATTGTTCATTATGGATTATTTGAATTCTTTTACTTATTTCCTCTGTTTTGGTTTTCTAGTTATGAACATGAGCTAAATTTTGTCTATCTAGATATTGATGAACCCTAGCTTTATTGTATGGATTGAATAGTTCTTATTAAATTAAATTATTAGATTGAGTTATTTTATCCTTTTGATTCTTAATTTCTTATTTCCAATTAATAATAGCATGCTTATTAATTGGTTGCAAGTCTATCTAGATATTGATGAACCCTAGCTTTATTGTATGGATTGAATAGTTCTTATTAAATTAAATCATTAGATTGAGTTATTTTATCCTTTTGATTCTTAATTTCTTATTTCCAATTAATAATAGCATGCTTATTGATTGGTTGCAATTTTCATATTATTGACTTGAGAAAGCTTGATATGAACAGAATTTTCATTAGGATTGAGGGTTAATTGGAGTGCTAGAGATAGACTTACAAGACCCTTTGGTTTAAAGTTTCTTGTTCTTATTGCAAGATCTATTTAATTATGATTGAGAAGAGATTCCTAGCATTCTACTTAGTGATTAGAGATTAGTTTACTTGAGAGAGGTTTTAATCTAATTTAGGAGAATGCCAATTCAGCTCTATTATTTGATTTAATTGAATTGATATTCATAAATGCTTTTTATGGCTAGGGGGATTCAATATCTGGATAGTATCTTTATCATCAACTTTTGTTGCACAACATTCAATTTTTCTTTACTTTAATTTATTTAGTAATTCATCTTTTATTTTAATCACCATATAAACTATTGATTCGCTAAACAACAATTGAAATGAAATTTGCACTAATATTTGATCTTGTCCCCAGTGGAACGATATCTTACTCACTATTTTATTACTTGCAAAACCCGTGTACTTGCAGTAACACTGCGATAGTATAGTTTCACCATTAAGTTTTTGGCATCATTGCTGAGGAACAACGGTTTTCAATATTAGTAATAAAATCAAGACAGTTGATTTAGTTTTTATTTTTTTTATTTTAACATTAGTTCTTGCTTGTTGATTATCATTTTAGGTACTTCTTCCCATTTATGACCCAAGTTAGCTCTTCCCAATTACTTGAATTAGATCAAGAGTTAGGGAGAACATTGAGGACAAGGCAAAAGGAAGAAAGGGAAGCAGTTCTGGCAGAAACAGAACCAAACTTTGAAGATCTCAACTCAGAAGAAGAACTTGAAGTGATGGTAGGAAATGAGCCAAGAACAATGCATGAATTTGCTAGGCCCACTCTTAATGGGGCTGATTCGAGCATACAGAGACCGGTAGTTGCTGCAAACAAATTTGAGATAAAGACAAATGTAATTCAAATGGTGCAGTAGACTTGCCACTTTGATGTGTTCCCAAATGAAGATCCTAATGCACATATTGAGATTTTTCTTGACACATTCAAGATACAAAATATTTTCGAAGATGCAATTAGGCTGAGGTTGTTTCCATTCACACTTAGAGATTGACCGAAGAAATGGTTGAAATCTTTTCCCCTAAACACTTTCACCACATGGGGTCAATTGGCAGAAAATTCTTAGAAAAATATTTTCCACCGTCCAAGACTGCCAAGTTGAGGAATGATATTTCATCTTTATGATGCTTGGGAGAGGTTTAAAGATTTATTGAGATGGTGTCCTCATCATGGGCTTCCACTGTGGCTCCAAATTCAAACTTTCTACAATGGATTGAATTACGCAAGTGAGCAATCCAATAATGCAGCTGGCGGAGGTACCATAAATAATAAGACACCTGTACAAGCAAGAAATTTGATTGAAGATATGGCCCTTACCAATTATCAGTGGAAAAACTCCAAGGGAATAAGGAAAACTAAGGGTCACTAGTTCACATCAATTGGATCTCGTGGCAGCTTTGACAGCACAGTTGGAAGCAATGAATAAAAAGATTGATTCTTTAGCTTCATCTTCAGGGAAATCAATGCAAGTGATATCTTGTGAATGGTGTGGGGGTTGACATCAAAGTCAAAATTGCCAAAGTGGCAATATGTTTGCTAGACAGGAGCAGGTGGATTATGTTGGAAATATGCCTAGGCAACAGCAGAACAACCCCTATAGCAACACATAATCCAGGATGGAGAAATCATCCTAATTTCTCTTGGAGTAATCAGAATAATCCAATGCCTTCCCCTGGATTTCAATAACCTCAACATCAATAAGCTGCCCCTCTAAGAAAGAGCAATTTGGAGGACATGATGGAGAAGTTTATAGCAGCTTCAAAAACCATATTTCAATCAACAAAAACCACCCTTAGAAACCAGCAAGCCTCCATTCACAATTTAGAAAATCAGGTGGGGAAAATTGCCAAGTTACTCAGTGAACGACCATAAGGAAGCTTACCTGGCAATACTGAGGCAAACCCGAAGGAGCAGTTGAAGGCAATTACTCTAAGGAGTGGAAAGGAAATTAAGGATGGTGTGGTTGAACAATGACAATATGGATGCTCAGTACAGTAAGTTTCTTGAACTCTTTAAACAACTGCACATTAATATTCCATTTGTTGAAGATTTATCGCAGGTGCCAAAATATGCTAAATCTTTAAAAGATATCCTTTCTAACAAAAGAAAACTTGAGGAAGTATCTTTTGTGCAATTGTTAAAAAAGAGTTCATCAATTTTGCAGAAGAGGTTGCCTAAGAAATTAAAAGATCCTGGTAGTTTTACTTTTCCATGTTTGATAGGTAATCTTGAAATTCAAAGTGCATTAGCTGGCTTGGGAGCTAGAATAAGTGTTATGCCCTATAAGATGTTTAAAGAGTTAGGTGTTGGAGAACCTAAACCAACATTTATGACCATTCAACTTGCTAATAAGTTAGTAATTCACCCTCGTGGTATTATAAAAGATGTGTTGGTAAAAGTCAGAGATTTCATTTTTCCCAATGATTTTGTTGTCATTAATGTAGATGAGGATGTAGATGTTTCACTTATCCTTGGTAGTTCATTTTTTAATACAACCCGTGCCCTTATCAATGTCCATGATGGCACATTGACCTTAAAATGGGAAGTGAAAAAGTTATTTTTAATATACATTATGCTATGAAGCACCCACTTACACTCAATGAGGTGGATTCATGCAATGATATCATTTAGCATGAAACCTTAAATTGTGTTACTAACATTTTTTTCCAAGGATCCCCTTGAGTTGTGTTTATTGTAGGATAATGTTGAGGATCAGGAAGCACTGGAGCATCTTGCTTATCTTGAAGCAAGCAAAGTTTTTAAGAGTCGGGCATATGAAACCATTAAAATGCCAAAAGAACAGAAGTCGCGACCATCTGTGATTGATCCACCTAATTTAGAACTTAAGATCCTTCTGGATCATCTTAAGTATGGATTCCTGGGAGAGGAGAATAAATTGCCAATTATTTTGAGTTCCCACCTATCTTCTGAGCAAAAGGTAACACTCAACGAGTTGTTACAAAAGCATAAGCAAGTTATAGCTTGGAAGATAGCAGACATCAAGGGTATTAGTCCATCCTATTACACTCACAAAATACTGACGGAGGATGAATTCAAGCCAGTGGTGCAACCACAAAGGAGACTAAATCCTAAGATGAAAGAAGTAGTTAAAGCTGAAGTAATCAAGCTACTTGATGCCTGAATTATATATCCAATTTCGGATAGCTTTTGGGTGATCCTGGTTCAGGTAGTACCAAAGAAACGAGGGACAATGGTGATTCCCAATAAAAATAATGAGCTAATTCCAATAAGAACAGTTATCGGTTGGAGGATTTGCATCGACTTCCGGAAGTTAAATGATGCAACTAGGAAGGACCATTTTCGTTTGCCCTTCATTGATCAGATGTTTGAGAGATTGTCCGGGCATGAGTACTACTGCTTTTTAGATGGCCTTTCAGACTACTTCCAAATTCCTATTGCCCCAGAAAACCAAGAGAAAACTACATTCACCTGTCCATATGGGACATTCGCATATCGAAGGATGCCATTTGGATTATGCAACGCACCTGTAACTTTTCAACAGTGCATGGTGGCAATCTTCGATGAGCTTATTGAGGATATTATGGAGGTGTTCATGGATGATTTCTCGGTTTATGGAAGCTCATTCAAAGGTTGTTTGGAAAACCTTGAGAGGGTCTTGATAAGATGTGAGGAAACAAACCTGGTACTTAATTGGAAAAAATGTCATTTCATGGTTTAAGAAGGAATCATTTTGGGACACAAGATTTCAAGCAAAGGTATTGAGGTGGATTGAGCTAAGGTGGAAACCATTGAAAAACTACCACCACCACCCCCCACATCAGTCAAGGCTATCAGAAGCTTTTTGGGACATGCAGACTTCTATCGGAGGTTTATACGCGATTTTTCTAAGATAGCTCATCCTCTAACAAGACTTTTTGAGAAGGATGTTGATTTTGTGTTTGATGAGGAATGTTTAAGATCTTTCACAACTCTTAAGGAGAAATTGATCCATGCTCCAATCATGGTAGCTCCCGCTTGAAATTTACCATTCGAACTGATGTGTGATGCAAGTGATATTGCAGTGGGGACAGTTTTGGGTCAACACAAAGAGAAGCATTTACAGCCCATTTATTATGCAAGCAAGACGTTGAACGCAGCCCAGGCCAATTACACAACAACAAAGAAAGAACTTCTAGCTATGGTTTTTGCTTTTGACAAGTTTAGATCATATCTTATCTTGTCCAAAGTGATTGTGTATATGGACCACTCAGCTTTGAGGTATTTATTTGCCAAAACAGATGCAAAGCCTAGGCTAATTCATTGGGTCTTTTTATTTTAGGAATTTGATTTGCAGATTCAAGACAAAAAGGGAGCTGAAAATTTGGCAGCAGATCACCTTTCTCGCTTGGAGAACCCAACCTTGGAGAAGTTCGAAAAGGGAACATTGATGATCATTTTCCCAATGAGCAGCTTTACACCATGGTAAGTGAGGTAAGTGTTTCAACTTTTGAAGTGCCTTAGTTTGCAGATTTTGCTAATTACTTGGCTACTAGGGAACTCCTTAAAGATATGACTTATCAAGAGAAGAAGAAATTCTTTCCTGACTTAAAATATTACTTTTGGGAGGATCCTTTCTTGTTTAGGTTATGTAAAGACCACATGATCTAGCGTTGCATGGCATGGCCCGAAACGATGAATATTATTCATCATTGTCATGCTAGACCAGCTGGTGGTCATATGGGAGCCAATAGGACTACTCAAAAGGTGCTAGAATCAGGATTTTACTAGCCCACGTTGTTTAGAGATAGCTATGATTTTGTGAAATATTGTGATCATTGTCAAAGAATTGGAAACATCTCATCTCATGATAAGATGCCCCAAAATGGAATTATGGTGTGTGAAGTATTTGATGTATGGGGGATCGACTTTATGGGGCCTTTCCCTAGTTCTTTTGGTAACAAATATATTCTTGTAGCTATTGACTATGTCTCTAAATGGCCTGAAGCCTAAGCATTAGCAACAAATAATGCTAGGGTAGTGATGAGGTTTTTGAAAAAGTTATTTTCTCAATTTGGTACACCAAAAGCGATCATAAGTGATAGGGGTTACACGTAACGCTCAGCTTGAGAAAACCTTCAAAAGGCTAGGTGTTACACGTAGGTTTTCTACTCCTTACCATCCCTAAACTAGTGGCCAAGCTGAGAACACAAATAGAGAAATAAATTCTTGAAAAAACTGTAAAGCGATCCTAAAAGGATTGGCCTGAGAAATTAGACAATGCTCTATGGGCCTTTAGGACTGCATTCAAAACTCCATTGGGTACTATGCCATTTAGGCTAGTTTATGTAAAGGCTTGTCATTTACCTGTGGAGATTGAACATAATGCTTATTGGGCTATAAAATAGATTAACCATGATCTAGCTAGTGCAGGTGATAGGAGGAAATTGCAGATCAATGAGCTGGATGAATGGAGATTAAAAGCTTATGACAATGCAAGGATGTATAAAGAGCGGACTAAGAGATGGCATGATGCTCACATTAAGGAATGGAAAGAGTTTCAAGTTGGAGATCAGATATTATTGTACAATTCGAGGCTTCGACTTTTTTCAAGTAAGTTAAAATCAAGATGGTCTGGTCCGTTTACAGTCAAAGAAGTTTTTCCCTGTGGGACAATCTAAATTACTCACCCAGATAAAGGAAATTTTAAGGTTAATGGGCAAAGACTTAAACTATATTTAGGGGGGACTTGAGTGAGTTGAAGGAGGTTTTATACCTCCAAGACTAGAAATGAACTAATCCCGAATGTCCAACTAATACGATGTTAAAGAAGTGTTGGGTGGGAGACAACCCACTATTTTATTTGTTTTTGATATTTGTTTCTTTAATTTTCATGTTTTTAGTTTGTTTTGATGGTTTTTAATTCTTCTATCATTGGTTGGTGGTGTGCTGCTTTGAGTTCACTTGAATTTATAGAGGAAAATTTTCTTTTGAGGGGTAATTTGAGCTTGATTTATAGACACTCCCGTGTCAGTGGGCGTGTCATTTATTTTCAGAGACAGTAGCTATGACATAACTAGGGACACACCCGTGTCACTGGATGTGTCATTTAGATGGCATCACAGTAGCTACAACACGCCCATTGACACTCCCGTGTCAATGGTCATGTCATTTTGGTTAAATTTGAGATTCACAGTAGCAACCACACGCCCAGTGACACGCCCATGTCACTGGCAGTGTTTATTTATTTGAGTCACAGTAGCTACAACATGCCCACTGACATGACCTATCAATGAGCATGTTGTTCTAGTTCAGAAGTAGTAGTTATGACACGCCTATAGACACGGCCGTGTATGTAGGCGTGTCCATGTGTTTTTAAGTTGTACCCGATTTTGAATAAAACATAATTTCCTCTCTCCTCTCCCCCTCTTTGTCGATTTTCTCTCAAATTTTCACACTCTCACACTCGAAATCACATACCCATTCATCCTTGAGGGGATTTCAACTCCCATTTGGAGGGAATTTAATTACTTTTCCTTCAATTTTATCGCATTCTTCATGCTATTTAGGTACACACTCTTAACTTTTGAAATTTTATTTTGCTTCTTGCGATTTCTTGCGATTTGATTGGAGATTCTTTGAGATTTGTTGATTGTTGGATTTGTTTTATTTTGTTGGATTCTTAGAGACTCCTTTTTATTTTGTTTTGGATTTGTTTATGTGCCATAGCCAGTTTCTAGGGATTTTGAGTTTTTGACTATGGGATTTTGAGTTTTAATTGAGTTTTATGGATGTGTTGTGATTTAATCATTATATTTTTGTAGATTCTATGGCTAGAATTAAGTTGCATATATTGGCACACTATTATTGATTGTTTATGCATAATGAGTTAAAATCCTTTGTTTTGTTGCATTGGGCTATGGTGATATTGAATTGGTACAATGTCTGGTATGGAGATTGACTATTGTGTGGATTTAAAAAAATTGCCCTTGTTGAGAATTGGTTCATTGCTCTTGTTGGTTTAGTTTCTTTGCTTTTATTGTTTGATTGCATTGCTATTGTTGGTTTCATTAGGTTGGTCTATTGTGTTGCTATTCTTGGATTATATGGTGTATTTTGTTTTTGAGGCTATTCTTGTTTATTTTGCAGATCATGGGTCCTCACAAACAAGCATCATCCAAATTACCAACTAAATGGGCTAGAGGTGAAGGTAGCTCAAGCTGACCCGCTACACATCCAATCTCGAAATTTATGGCCGGCCACAATTGCCTTCGATTCTCAACTTCAGAGGGGAGAAAATGTTTTGAACTGTTAGGGAACAAGGATTGGCTGCCATGTAGGGTTTTGGATTAGGGTGCCATAGAATGAGCCAACCTACTGACCGAGGTTCGAGATTTGATAAACCAACCAAGATGGGAACAACTCTTCTCCATCAATGAGCCTTCATACAGAGAGTTAACCCTGGAGTTTTTTTGCACTTTCAGTTTGATAAAAATAAGATCTCCATCATTGATCCGACAATGAAGTTCTGGTTGGGAGGTCAGCGATTCCACATGAGCATCAATGAACTTGATGTGCATTTGGGTTTGTTTACTACAGAGGAGGTGCAGACCATAGAGCATCTTAACTCCGAAGTCGACTTTGCGGAGTATGATGTCATTCCTTCCAGGGTTTGGAGCACGTTTGCACCGAATGTAGCCAAGTATCAGCCGAAGGTATCCAAGGCATCAAATTTTGAGTCATTTCCTTGTCGAGTGGCACATAATCTATTGGTTCACACCATTACGTCTCGACTTAGCAGTTCAGGGGTTGTTAGCCTAAGGGAGCTATTCTTCTTGAACTACATGGTCCAGAAGATCCGGCGCAATGTAGCTCATGCTATCACGCACTTTTTCTATGAGCAGTCTAAGAAAGGGGCACCGGGTAACTTGCATGGTGGCATGTATGTCACGAGACTTGCTCGCAGTTTGGAGTTGTTGGATGGATGCCTCCCGATGACTTTGGGTTGACTCTCCAAACTTTTGGGCATGGATACTTTGAAATGGTTAAACCGGGAGAAGGTGGTGGAGCTTCAGGCACCACCTACGGATTCTGAGCTAGTTCCTCCTGCTCCCACTTTTGACATACCTCCACCAACAGACATCCCCGGCCCGTCCACCACTGTCGGACCTTCTTCCTCAACTGGCCCGTCTTTTACTCCAGCCCCTACCTTCAGAGACTGGCATCATTCTGTGAATGTTAAGTGGGATGATGACCGAAAACCAACTGAGTTTGAACACTAGATATGCAGGATAAAAGGAAAAATTAGAAACATTGAGCTGAACCAGAATAAATTATTGACTCAGCAGGATCAGATCCAGCATTCCATGGAGCAGCACTACTCATCCTTCCAAGCGCAACTGGATCATGAGATATTGAGGAGGCAATGGCTCGAGCAGTCTATGCTCGAGTTTTAGAGATCTCAGGGATTTAGCCCTTCGCAGCCACCTCCTCCATCGTACCAGCCTCCAGTACCCCGTGTTGATGTTTTAGATGACGATGATAGTGATGATGCTAGTGCCAGCGATGATAATACCAGCGCTAGTAATGATTCAAGTGCCGAGCCCATGACCGATTCATTTTATTTTATTTTATTTTATTTTATTTTATTTTATTTTATTTTATTTTATTTTATTTTATTTTATTTTATTTTATTTTCTTATGGATGACTGTACATTTAATTTTTATTTTTATATTTGTATTTTTTTATTGTTATTATTTTTATATATGTCTTTGAACCTTCACAATTCTGTATGTCCATTTTTTGTCTTGTAGCTCATTCGACTTCGCAACCCTTTTAGAACTATATCACATATGTTGATTTAGGACATGTCAGAGCAGTTCTCTCTCTCTTTTATTCTTTTTATTATTTTACACACATTAGGAATAATATGCACCTTAAGTGTGGGAGAGAGATATATTTTATAGATTGAGTTTTTATTTTCATTCTTGCCATTTGATGCATTTGTTGTAATATCTCAATTTTTTTAAAAATTTTTAATTTTTAAAAATTTAATAAAACATATTATAATTAAATTGAATAAACTAAATTAATGGTTTTAAATAAAAAAAATAAAGGGATTTTAAATGAAAAAGTGGAATATAAATGAGATATATATGTAAAATATACATAACATATAAAAGTCAACTCTTTTAAAGAAAAGTCAAAAGTTTAAGAGTAAAATGGTAATTATACCTTATAAACTTAAAACTATTTAAATAAATTAAAAATAAATTATTTTTAATTGAAAGAGATAATTTGGGGTTTTAAAATAATTAAATAATTAATTATTTATTAAAATAAAATAATATTTATATATGGTCATATATTTTTTTAAGTGAAAAGAAAGAGAAAATTAAAATTAGTCACCTTAAAAAAAATGAAATTTCATGGCCATGGGAGTGATTTTTCTTCATCCAAATACTCATTTTGACAAGAATTTTCAAGAATTAATTGAAATTTTGGTGGATTTCCAATAGGTTAGTAATCTTCTTTTTTTAATTTTTAATTTTCTATGAAAGTATGAATATGTTGATTTTGGAATTTTCTATTAGCATGATTTAATTGTTTAATTGGGTATGAATGAAGCTATTTTGATTAATTATTAATGATTTTGAAGTTAAATGGAAGAAAAAAATTAAGTTTGGGATGAGTTGGGTGAAGAGAGAGAATTTAGGATTATGGAAAATTTGAATTCTTGAAATCATAGTTTTTAATTGTGCAAATTGATTCCAAATGAGTTGTTTTGGTGCTTAAATAAGTATTTTAAAGTCAAATATTGAATTTGGTTGTGTTTGGTTGGAGTTTGAGAATGAAAGTGTGATTCAGGGTTTTGGAAAATAATTTTTTCAAAGTTGTTGAATTGTATAATTTTATTGGTTTAATTTTGTTGTTTGGTGATAAAAGTGATGAATATAAGCTTGAAATGATTAATGGATTCTGTTGGAATGGAAAACCTTCAATGGGGGAAGGTTATGCCATTTTAGGATTTTGTGTATAAGAGTGTGTTTTTGTAATGTGAATGGTTTAAATGTATTAAAATATGTTTCTAATAATATAAATAAACTTAATATATTAAAATGAATGGCCTAGTATGAGAATCCAAAGTTAAAGTGAGGTTAGCCTTAAATTTCATATTTTTTCTTGGATGAGGTTTAATTATAGTTTGATATTGAAAATACCATTAAATGTGATACTAAATGATTATTTGTTATCACATTTGGTTTAGGCATTGATGGAGGTTGATTTGCTTTATCCAAGTGGTGAAGGGCAAGTTGGAAGGATATGATTGAAAGTTGTTTTAAGCTTGCTTTGGTTGCTATTTGATGTAAATAAAAACTTTGAATACATTGGTTATGTTTGCATGACATTTAGACTTAACACATTTTGGTTGAAAAATGTGTTAAGCTACTTGATACATTGGTTATGTATGAATAATGTGCTATGACATTTGTAATATCATATATGTGTTAAATGCATTGTGAAAAGCCATTGATAATGACTAAATTGTGTAAAATGTGAAATATGTGTATTATGTGAAAATGACCCAAAGTATTTGGGTAATACCATTTGTTGTGTATGCATCAAGTGCATTGTTAAAAAGTCATTGGTATTGGCTAGATTATATTAAATGTTATTAATATGTGAATTATGTGAAAATACCCGAAGTAATTAGGTAATGTGTTGTAAATGCAAAAATGTAAACAGATCGGTGTCAGGCGAGTTTTGAGCAGCTGAGGGAGATGTTGACTCAGGCACCTGTCCTTATCCTGTCTGTGCAAGGTAAACCATATGTGATATACAGTGATGCTTCACATAGTGGTTTAGCTTGTGTTATGATGCAGGAGGGTAGAGTCATTGCTTATGCCTCTAGACATTTGAAGCAACATGAGCTGAATTACTCGACTCATAATTTGGAGCTTCTAGCCATAGTTTTTGCTTTGAATATTTGGCGACATTACTTATATGGGTAAAAGTGTTTCATTTATACGGATCACAAGAGTTTAAAATACCTGGTTGTTCAGAGAGAGCTGAATCTTCTACAGAGACGGTGGTTAGAGTTGATTAAAGACTATGACTGTTTGATTGATTATCATCCTGCTAAGGCAAATGTTGTTGCTGATGCCTTGAGTCAGAAGTCTTTGGCAGGTTTGACTGCTTATTCGCTCTCGTTGATTATTGAGTTGAGAGCGTTGCATGCTAGATTTGAGTCTTGTGATGATGGTGCTTTTATGGCTCAGTTGCAATTAAAGCCAGTCTTGTTGTATCATATTAGGAAGGCTCAATTGGCAGATGAGAGAATTCAGAAAATTGTGTTGGTTTGTCAAAAGGGGGAGAGTCGAGACTTTTATGTGAGGGATGATGGTAGTCTATGGTACAGAGATAGGTTATGTATTCCTGATGATGCAGAATTGAAAAGGATGATATTAGAGGAAGCACATCAGTAATTTTATGCTATGCACCCTGGGAGTACCAAGATGTATCAGGACTTGAAGCGATATTATTGGTGGTCAGGTATGAAGAGGACATAGCAGAGTTTGTATCCAGATGTCTCACTTGCCAGAAAGTAAAGGCTGAGCACCAAGTTCCTTCAAGGTTGCTCCAACCTTTATCAGCGCCCGAGTGAAAATGGGAGTGAGTGACAATGGATTTTGTGACTGGACTGCATTTGACCCAGAAGAAGCATGATGCAATCTGGGTAATAGTTGATCGGATGACGAAGATAACTCATTTTTTTCTAGTTCGGATGGATTATTCTCTTGAGAGGTTGGCTGAGTTGTATATCAGTGAGATAGTGAGGTTGCATGGATTCCCAGTTTCTTTGGTGTCAGATAGAGATCCCCAGTTTAGTTCAAGGTTTTGGAAGAGTTTGCATGATGCTTTGGGTTCTCGGTTGTATTTGAGTAATGCTTTCCATCCTCAAACAGATGGACAGTCAGAGAGAGTGATACAGATTCTAGAGGATATGTTGAGAAGTTGTATCATTGACTTTACCGGGAATTGGGACAGATTTTTATCACTAATTGAGTTTGCTTATAACAACAGTCATCAGTCCAGTATTGGGATGGCTCCTTATGAGGCCTTGTATGGTAGGAGATGCATGACACCTTTGTGTTGGGATTAGGTTGGAGAAGGTAAACTGGTAGGTCCTGATTTGATTAAGGAAACAAAAGAGAAAGTGAAGGTGATTCGGGGTCGTTTGAAAGTAGCTTCAGACCAACAAAAATCCTATTCAGATTTGAAGAAAAGAGATATAAAGTTCAGTGTGGGAGATAAAGTGTTTTTGAAGGTGTCTCCATAAAAGAAGATTCTGAGGTTCGGTCGAAAAGGAAAGTTGAGTCCTCGTTTCATAGGACCATATGAGGTATTAGAGAGAGTTGGTCCAGTGGCTTATAGACCAACTTTGCCGCCTGAGTTGGATCAAATTCATAATGTCTTCCATGTCTCGATGCTTCGGAGATACAGGTTTGATCCATCTCATATCCTATCAATCGAGTCTATTGAGGTGAGTCCAGATCTGACTTATGAGGAAGAACCAATGACGATTTTGGCACGAAAGGTTAAAGAATTGAGGAATAAGAGGGTGCTACTTGTGAAAGTCCTTTGGAGAAATCATGCCACTGAGGAGGAGACATGAGAGAGTGAGCAGATGATCCAAAGTCAGTTTCCTCAATTGTTACAGACTTAAGAGTAGGTAATTTCGAGGACGAAATTTATTTTAGGGGGAGAGAATTGTAATATCCCAAATTTTTTTAAAAATTTCTAATTTTTAAAAATTTGATAAAATATATTATAATTAAATTGGATAAATTAAATTAATGGTTTTAAATAAAAAATAAAGGGATTTTAAATGAAAAAGTGGAATATAAATGTGATATATATGTGAAATATACATAACATATAAAAGTCAACTCTTTTCAAAGAAAAGTCAAAAGTCTAAGGGTAAAATAGTAATTATATCTTATAAACTTAAAATTATTTAAATAAATTAAAAATAAATTATTTTTAATTGAAAGAGGTAATTTGCGGTTTTAAAATAATTAAATAATTAATTATTTATTAAAATAAAATAATATTTATATATGGTCATATTTTTTTTAAGTAGAAAGAAAGAGAAAATTAAAAATAGTTTTCTTAAAAAAAATGAAATTCCATGACTATGGGAGTGATTTTTCTTCATCCAAATACTCATTTTGATAAGAATTTTCAAGAATTAATTGAAGTTTTGGTGGATTTTCAATAGGTTAGTAAGTTTTTTTTTTAATTTTTGATTTTCTATGAAAGTATGAATATGTGGATTTTAAAATTTTCTATTAGCATGATTTAATTGTTTAATTAGGTATGAATGAAGCTATTTTGATTAATTATTAATGATTTTCAAGTTAAATAGAAGAAAAAATTAAGTTTGAGATGAGTTGGGTGAAGAGAGAGAATTTAGGATTATGAAAAATTTGGATTCTTGGAATCATAGTTTTTAATTGTGAAAATTGATTCCAAATGAGTTATTTTGGTGCTTAAACAAGTATTTTAAAGTCAAATATTGAATTTGGTTGCGTTTGGTTGGAGTTTGAGAATGAAAGTGTGATTTAGGGTTTTAGAAAATAATTTTTTCAAAGTTGTTGAATTGTATAATTTTATTGGTTTAATCTTGTTGTTTGGTGATAAAAGTGATGAATATAAGCTTGAAATGATTAATGGATTGTGTTGGAATGGAAAACCTTCAATGGGGGAAAGGTTATGCCATTTTAGAATTTTGTGTACATAAGAGTGTGTTTTTGTAATGTGAATGGTTTAAATGTATTAAAATATGTTTCTAATAATATAAATAAACTTAATATATTAAAATGAATGGCTTAGTATGAGAATCCAAAGTTAAAGTGAGGTTAGCCTTAAATTTTGAATTTTTGCTTGGATGGAGTTTAATTATGGTTTAATATTGAAAATGCCATTAAATGTGATACTAAATGATTATTTGTTATCACATTTGGTTTAGGCATTGGGGGAGGTTAATTTGCTTCATCCATGTAGTGAAGGGCAAGTTGGAAGGATAGGATTGGAGGTTGTTTTAAGCTTGTTTTGGTTGCTATTTGATGTAAGTACAAATTTTGAATACATTGGTTATATTTGCATGACATTTGGGCTTAACACATTTTGGTTGAAAACTATGTTAAGCTACTTGATACATTGGTTATGTATGAATAATGTGTTATGACATTTGTAATGTCATATATGTGTTAAATGCATTGTGAAAAGCCATTGATAATGGCTAAATTGTGTAAAATATAAAATATGTGTATTATGTGAAAATGACCCAAAGTGTTTGGGTATTGTCATTTGTTGTGTATGCATTAAGTGCATTATTAAAAAGCCATTGGTATTGGCTAGATTACATTAAATGTGATTAATATGTGAATTATATGAAAATACCCAAAGTAATTGGGTAATGTGTTGTAAATGCAAAAATGTGGTATAATGTAATGAGATATGTGGAAACATAATGAAATGAATTGATATCGATATAAATGAGAAATATGAATAAATTGTGTGCCTAGTATGCTATTCAATTTTCAGAGTTCTGTGTTTGGCGGCATGCCTATGATTTGCCTACGGGCTAGACGCTGGGCGTCACTATAAAAAATTTTTGAGGTGAAATGACCGAGTCGTAAGCTTTAAAAATAAGTCCTTAAAGCTGGGCTGGGTGAAATTGTCACATCCCAAAGTTTAGATAGTCGAGTATTAGGCAAGAAGGACATAAATAAATGGTCAAATAGAGGCTCGAGATAGTTAAAAACAAAATCGGTGTGCAAAGGAGGCCCGTGAAGTCGACGGGACCTAAAGGTAATTTTTCAAAATGCTAAGGACCTAAGAGTAATTTTCAAAAGTTGTACTGGATGTTCTTAATAGTGCACATAACATATTCCAAAAATGGAAAGTAGAGAAAAATCGGGTCACAACTACGCGTAACGGTTTTTCCAGAAAATGCCCCGTTAAAGAGAAATGAAGACATGTAGACTAGGGGCATTTTGGTCATTTTTATTAAGATTTATACATGAATCCAAAGTAGAAAATAAACATAAGAGTAAGTAGAGGACGTCGAGGGGTTGAATATGAAACGATCGTCAATAGAAACGGGGCCCGGGCAACACCCGAGCAAAGAAAGGACCTAAAGGGAATTTTGTAAAAAGTTGAGGGCTTATTGGTAATTTTTTAAAATGACTTGGAAACCTAAAAAGGACCTTACAAATAGAAATTAGAGGTCGAGAGAATCAAAACTATATGTAGTTTGACTCGTGGAACTGTACGGTTTAAGAGATATGATCAATTAATCGCCGGAACGTAAAGTGGGTCCGGTTTCGTGTCGGGACCGTATGGGTAACACGGGACAACTTTAGGGTATCCAATGAGAAGAGGGACAAGTGGGAAGAAGTAATGGGAAAGAAAACTATAAAAATCTCTTGTTGGCCAATCAAAAGTAACCATTTAGCATGAGTATTAAATGAAGAAAGAGAAAGGTGGACAAGTGGTCTTAAAGGATTTATCCAACACATAAGGTGATCATCATTTCCCTTATATATATATATAACATGATATGAAGAACAAAATCTCTCTTTTCCACTTACAAATTTCGGCCACAATAGGAAAAGAAAAAGGGAATTAAAGAGCAAGGTTTGGTACTTTAACCATTGAACTCCTTTTGAAAATTTTTCTGTTTTACAATTAGTAAAATGCTGTGACTTGTATGATTTTTAATTAAATATAGAAAAATTATATTGAGTTTAATTTTGGATATGTTGTTTTTTAGTAAGTCTAGTATTTGAAAAAAATAATTTGGAACCACATTGATTGAATTTAATTTACGGAATTCATAAAATTCAGAACTGCTGCCAGGATGCAGGGCAACTGGAGCAGTCTGGTTGGGTGAACTACTTGACCAAGATTTTGTGTCCAGTTTGATTTGAAATTTTAAAGGAATGATTTTAAGATGTAAAACTAAATTCTGTAAAAATTTTAGAGTTTTTATCCAAGTGGATTATTTTATACAAATTTTCTAAAACAAGGATCAAGTTGGGTCAAGAACCAGAGTTTATTGTTCATATGGTAATTTTTCATTATTAATTTGGTCAAAAACTTGGTGTGGGTGTTTTATTATTTTATTTTTGGTATTGAGTTTAATTATGATATGAAGAATAAATTAAGATGGAAAATATGTGAATACATATGATACATATGTGAGTATATGTGATATTTGTGTAAATATATATTGTATATACATGGAGAATATGTGGTATATATACGAAGTGAATAGGTATTTATGAAATGTTATTTATACTCTACTCGGTAAATGGGTAAAACCGGTCTGGAATGGGGGTTTGGCATGCCATCCTACCGGCAGTACTGTCTTAACGGCTTCGGTCGGGATATTACTTACGCGCGCGCGGTTATATCGTGTGAGGTCAAGATCATGGCAATTAGTCGTGTGAGACCAAGACCACGCAGTTATATCGTGTGAGGTCAAGATCATGGCAACTAGTCGTGTGAGACCAAGACCACGCAGTTATCTTGTATATTCCATATCGTGTGAGACCAAGACCATGGCAATTATCATGTGAGGTCAATACCACGCGTAACTCTATACGAGGCCTCATTTGAGATCGGTGTATTCATAATTACCTTGTGGAGCAAAATGATAAAATGATAATAACTGAATATATGACATGTATGGATTACTTTTACTGTGATATTATTTTTCAATACGACTCGTTGCTTTTAAAAGTGCATTATGCTTTTAATATTTATTTTTCATAATTAGTTAAAGTACCCACTAAGCAATGCTTAGCGAGTTTAGTTTCTTCTAAACTCGTAGGTTATTAGCAAGGAGCCATTAGCGAGCAGAGGAGTCCTGTGAATTGTCGGTCATCAACAAACTTAGGTGATGCTCTTTATTTTGTATTTTGGTATTAGAAACTGGCATGTACTTATTTGAACAATACAAAGAGATAACTTGATGTAGCATGTAAATCTAGTAATGTATAATATCTGTATGGTTTTGATATGAGATGGGTTGTGAATATAGAAGTGCGAATTCTTCTTGCAGGATTGT
This sequence comes from Garcia nutans, assembly GCA_947685225.1. Taxonomy (NCBI): domain Eukaryota; kingdom Viridiplantae; phylum Streptophyta; class Magnoliopsida; order Malpighiales; family Euphorbiaceae; genus Garcia; species Garcia nutans. The sequence continues at coordinate 38,706,258 of CANTUV010000013.1, forward strand.
AGTTGAGGTTATAAGGGTGGATTATTGGGAGTGTGCTTGTATTGAATTGTGAAACAAAATGTTTTTTAAAAATAAGAAAAATCAGTTTTGTCGACACTTGGGACCACCAATTATAGGGGAAACTCTGGCAAAATTTTTTTTAAAATTCTGCACTTAAAATTGGCTAAGTAAAATATTAAGACACAACCACCATGAGATAACAGTCCATCTTGGTCTATAAACGTAGGCTAAGATGGGGTGTTACAGAAATGACCGGATCGTAAGCTCAGACCTAGTTGGACTATTACATTGATATTTTGCCTACGGGGCTAGACACATGGTGTCATTATAAACTAAAACAGTAACTCTGAAATCTGAAAAGAATATTAGTTATCTTTGGGCCCATGTTTGTGTTTATTTTTATGTGAATTGTGGATTGTGAAATATTTAAAAAGTATGAGAAAATGGAATGATGTGATATCCATATGCATTGTGCATTGGCATTGCATTTGAGTTTTATTGTTATCAAGTTTGTATTACTAGGCTTCTGGCTTAGCACGATTGTTTACATCGCGCAGGTGACAAGGTAGATTCGGCTGAGCCAAAGAGTTCCTCTAGACCAGGTCAAGTCTAGACTTGTGGCTGTGCTTGTAGAGTTGATATCAATATCAGAAACACTATCAGCAGCATATATATATTTTATGTTGTTGTATATTTTGGGTATTATGCATATTATATCATGTTTTTGAATTTTATGTATTGTAAACTATAAAGAATGTTTGGGTTAAGTTATTTGAAACAGGGTTTAAATGTGTTCTAAATTATATATATATAAATATTTGAGAAACTTGGTGAAATTGAGGAGTATGGGTGAAATAGTGATTTAAAATTATTTGGGAGTGTTTTCTGATGCAGATTGTGTAATTGATAAATTTTGGAATGTCCAAATTACAGACAAAACTCTGGCGAATTTTTTTTCAGAGATTTTCATATAAAATGTTTATTTTGGCTTCCTATAACAAGAAAAGAATATTTATATACTATTTAATTTTATATATTTAGTATTTGAAATTTTAAATCAGAAATGTAAAAAATTTTATTAAATCGGTCTGTGACATTTTTGTACCGTATATGCGTATTTTACATATGCTGAAAGTATGTATTATACGTATATAGTGTATAAGGGTGTTACATTTATCTCATTTAGTTTCTTTGATTTTATTTTTGGGTTCAAGTAAACTAGATTGATATTATAATATGAAGTTAAATGGTTCCTCTTTTTATTAAATTAATGATTGATTTAACGAACGATAATTTCTTGTTGAGGTTGACTCGGTTTTCTTGATTGATTGCTAAAGACTAAATGTGATAATTTGAATTAGGTAGTTTGAATTAAGTGTTTATTAGGGTCGATTCCAAAAACTTTTGACATGTTGGGACCTTAAGGTTATTTAGGCCGAAATTACGGATGAAAGACAAGGAAAGGAGCTATTTTGGGCAAAGTCTTCAATTGACACGCCCAGTGACATGAGCGTGTCAGTGGCTATGTCATTCAACTACTTTACAGAAGCTTTGTCATGCCCGAAGACATGGGTGTGTCACTGAATGTGCCATTACTCCTACCTTACAGAAGCTGTGACACACCATTGACACGGGCGTGTCCCTAACCGTGTCCCTCACTAAGCATTATAGTAGTAACAACATGCCCAAGGACATGGACGTGTCCCTATCCATGTCGTTAAAGTTTGAATTAGCATTGTTGACACGTCCACAGACAAGCCCGTGTCCATGAATGTGTCAGGCAAAAATCTCTGGGCTATAAAATCTAAGCTAAAGAGTGAATTAGGGATCGAAGTTTTATTTTTAGAGCCGACCTCCTGAGGAAAAGAAAGTTTTTGGAAGCTAAGAGTGAAGGTGAAGATCCAATTCATGCGAGATTTAAATCAAGATTTAAGGATTGAAGTGAAGAAACACAAATTGTTCATTATGGATTGTTTGAATTCTTTTACTTATTTCTTCTATTTTGGTTTTCTGGTTATGAACATGAGTTAAATTGTGTCTATCTAGATATTGATGAACCCTAGCCTTGTTATATGGATTGAATAGTTCTTATTAAATTAAATCATTAGATTGAGTTGTTTTATTCTTTTGATTCTTAATTTCTTATTTCTAATTGATATTAGCATACTTATTGATTGGTTGCAATTTTCATATTATTGACTTCAGAAAGCTTGATGTGAATAGAATTTTTATTAGGATTGAAGGTTGATTGGAGTGCTAGAGATAGACTTACAAGATCCTTTGGTTCAAAGTTCCTTGTTCTTATTGCAAGATCTATTTAATTTTGATTGAGAAGAGATTCCTAGCATTCTACTTAGTGATTAGGGATTAATTCACTTGAGAGAGATTTTAATTTAATTTAGAGGAATGTCAATTCAACTTTATTATTTGATTTAATTGAATTGATATTCATAAATATTTTTTATGGATAGAGGGATTCAATATCTGGATAGTATTTTCATCATCAATTCTTGTTGCACAATATTTAATTTTTCTTTACTTTAATTTATTAAGTAACTCATCCTTTATTTTAATCATCACAAAAACTATTGATTTGTTAAACAACAGTTGAAATTTGCACTAGTACTTGACCTTGTCCCCAATGGAGCGATATCTTACTCACTATTTTATTATTTGCACGACCCGTGCACTTGTGGTAACACTGCGATAGCACAGATTCGCTATCAAAAATCATTCAAATCAAACACACAGCAATAATCATGGATTAATAATGTGGGGTCCATTTCATCATCACCTGTTGAGGCAATGGTATTGATGCTTTGATGAGTTAGTAATGGGTTGTGGTGATCTTGGGTCGCCTAGGTTTCTAAATATGTTGATTTTATGGCTGGTGCTTTGATGGTATTCACAATACTCATTGACATTCCACTTTTTTGGAAGCGGATTAGGAGCAGGCTTAGGATCAAGAGGCCAAATCAAATGAGCTTCCAAGGCCTTCTTGTACACTAAGTTAAGGGGCATCCCAAGATTAGTAAAGGTTCTTAGATGTTGGCTCCTTTCCAAATGAAGCCATGGTTATGGAGTAATATTGGCCGCTTCACCCACTCTTTGGTTGGTAGCTAGAGGGCTATTGAAGTTTGAGTTTTTCTTGAACCTTAAGGAAGAGGATGTCTCATCCTTAATTTGGCTAGTGTGCATCAAATCTTCAATCTTGATGGTCGTAGAAATAAAGGCTTTGAAGGTTGGCAGATATTGGGTTTGCATATGAGTTTCATAAATAGGTAGCAAATTTTTAACAATAATGTCAATTTGTTCTTGCTCTGAAAGGCAATTGACCATTTATACTGCTTTTCCTCTCTACCTCATAAGGAATGAGGGGAAGGATTCTCTTTGGTTTTGTTTAGTGGTTTCAAGATACCTCCTTGTGATATCCACCTCAATGTTGTAGTGGTATTGTTTAGTGAAGGCATTGCAGACATCCTCCCAGGTCCGATATTTTTTCTTATTAAGATCCATAAACCATCTAATAGCTACACCTATGAGGGACCTTTGGAACAGTTGAGCAGGTAGCTATTCATTGAGTCCCATGGGTTTGAAGGCCCCTATATACATCTTGAGATGAGTCTTAAGGCAAGTGGTGCCATCAAACTTATCCATCTCAGGCATTTTAAACTCGGATGGCAAGTAAGCCTTAGGGTATAGGGTCAAAGACTCAAGGTTAAAGGCTTTATCATGGTGCTTAAATTTTTCAATCCAATTCCCCATTGCCTCTAACTTCTCCATTAGAATGTGGGTTTCAATGTGCTCTCCCCTTTGAAAAGGATCCGTAGGGGCTAGGTAGAGGAATTTTTTTGTGTCTCAATTGTAGTTCCTTGTTGTGTGAGGTCGACCCTAGGTGGGGGTTGATTAGAGGACAGACCAATATCATGTTGCTTCCCACGCAACATGCTGTGAACCTTAGTCATGATTGAGTTGCGTTGTGCACTCAATAAGTCAACCAGTGTCTTGTAGAAATCAGTTTGTTGCATAATCAACATGTTCTTAAAACATTCCTCTTACTTCTTGAGGATGGCTTCGACAAAAGCTTGCATTTCATTGGATTTGGTAGTTTGAGCCATGGATAACTTAGGAAAACAAAAGAAGGTGAGGTTAGTGCTTTGGATAAAATCTTACAGGAGGTTATGCTAATTATTTTGTCATGTTTTGGAACTGTGGCTAGAGTGTGTATATCTTTAGGAGCTTGATTCAAAATTAGCTTTTTGGGGAGGAGAAAAATGGTAGGAAAACCAGAGATCATGGGCGAGCCATAGATTTTCTTTTTAGAATCAAATTATTATCGAAGTTTGTTCAAATTTTACCAAAAAAGATTTGACCATTAATGGTGGGGTCTTAAAAGTAGGGCTCATATTTTTATTAGAGCAAGATGAGTAAGGTTGATCTTCGTTTTGAGAAAATGGTTAGGCCAGTGGGGCCTTCCCGATTGTTGGGTAACTAGACTATTGTAGTTTTTTTATTTTTGGAAGAGCATGGCCGAGGCTGGGGTTTGGCTAAATTTTTATCATTTTGGATAAAATCAATGAGATTGTAGGGTTTCATAGTTTTAAAATTTCTATGGATGATATGCATGTAAGGATGTAAGGGTGCATGAATGAAAAAGATCATATGATGAAGGTATTATGGTGCATACCACTTATGACTAGGTCTATGGCCCTTATATGTAAAAGGGAGATTTAATCGAAAGGTCACATCATACTAGGACAATGATATACCTAACAACATGATAGATAATGAATCTGGCATGGATCCAGTAGTACGTGCATGTCTGTTACACCTCAAAAGGATTGAGGATTCGTCATGGGTTAGATGCTTTTAGTATCCCCCAACATAACTAATAAAGATTGTCGGATGGATGTTACTTGCTGCCTAGGGATTCCTAAATCTAAAAGGTAAGAAACCATTATACGTGATGAAGAAGAAAATCAATCAAAGAGAAAAGTGATTTCGAAAAGAGCCCATTAATATTTTGTTTTGAAAATTTTAAAGTTTCCAGTGGAGTTACCAGCTGTGAAGGCTCACCTAAGCATCGATCCGGCTCGCTCAAGAATCGGGAGCCGAAATGCTCATTTGAGCTAAGTCCCACATGATACCACTGCATACGGTCTCCAGTCAGTTTAGTAAGCACATGTTTAAAATTATCTTTTATTTTGAAAAGATTTGTTTTTTTATTTTTTAATTTTTTTTAAATTTTTTTATTACTCCCAGTCAGTCTCTTTGACAATCCTGATTTAAGTTGGTCTAACCCAGCTAAAGTCTCGGCTAAGATCACAGGTACTGGCAACAAGCCCCCTTCCATTTGGTCCATAATATCCAATACCCGTGGATCAATATCGCCATCGGAAGAAACAAGTAGGAATTGGCTGAGCAAGCAAAGACAGAGCATGCGTCCCCATGCCTTAGTAGGGGCTAAATGAGAGAGACAAAAGTCAATCAAAGGAGCAAGTAGAATTTTTTTCACCTCTCATTAACCGAAGAACTTCGGGTTTTGGAATTTGAAATAACATCTGCATCTTCTGTTGAGTCTTGGAAATCAATGTGGGTAACGCCATTTGTTGATCATTTGGATATCCAAGGATGGCCTCAAATTCTTCAATCAAGGGACATATTTCAAAGCCATTAATTTTAAATACCCTAGAATCTGTATTCCAAAAGGAAGCCACGGCATGTAAGAAGGAGTTGTCCAATTTGACATTTTGAAAACATTTTAAAGCATCAAGTTTTGACCATGAAATTTGATTCCAATGAATGGCATCCATATTCTTAAATAGAATTTTATTCTCTTTAAATGATGCTCGGTCATGGTGAATGAATAAAGAAAAAAATTAAAATTGTTAAAGGGAGTCTTCACGTTGAAAGAGAAAGAATTTTGATTTCTGTATTAAAATGGGGCATGCAAGGTGATTTATATAGAAGAAAAATAAACTTTTTCCAAAAGTGAAAAGGAAAAGGTGATAGGAAAGAATAAGACCATATGGCATAAGGAAAGGAATTAGCAATGAATTTCCTTTACCACGTTGGATTTGGTTTAGCAAATGAGGTGGATGTGAATTATGAAATTATGATGTACTGTGATAAATAAAAAAAAAAGTGGTGCAGTAACGAAAAAAAAAGAAAAAAAAATGTTACAGTAAAGAGGAAAATTGTTTTTTTTTTTCATTATTGTACAATATTTTACAATTGCTACAATATTTACATATCACTAAGAGGGTGGTGGTAGGTCATCAAATAAAGCTTTGAAAAAGTCATCGCCTGTTGGAGGAGGGGGCAAATTACTCGTCCCGAGTCCGCCCGAAGCGGAAGCACCAAAATCTGGCACATTACTCATCCCGGGATCACCCAAAGCAGGAGCACCAAAATCTTTATTACCTTGAAGTTCTGATCCGTCATGGTCCTCATCAGAAGCAGACGAAAGGATCTCATGGTCATCAGTCTGGGGGCCTCTTGATGAAGAAGCGCCGGGATCTCTCATCCCCTGAAATCGAAAGTCTCGGAAATGCTGTTCGGATTGATGATATAAACTTTCAAAATGAGAAGCCTGCTGACGACTTGCAGCCAACTCTTCTTGAAGTTTCCTATTTTGTTCTTTGAGCATCCGCTGTGAGCCAAAGAGGAAAAGGTAAGATCATACATAATCATGCATACATATAACTTAAATTACCATGAAATAAGGAACGTACCAGGTAATTCAAATCAATACCCTGCGGATGAGATGGCATATCTAGCAGGCTAGAACGAGCAAATGAAGGGGCAGTAAAAGAAGGTCCAGCCTCATGATCAAATGAGCCAACAGCCTGCAACAATCATTAAAAAATCAAGGAAAGAAAAAAGCAGTTGCAAGGGAAAAGTGGTAAAAGTTTTACCTGAGAAGTACTAGCCCGAGATGTGGAACAGACTCTCCTGCAGCTCCGTGATGTTCTTCTTCATCTCTACCCTCATTTTCATTGAAAATCTCCTGCACACCAACAGGAGATACATCAAAGTTCAAGAGTCTTCTTTGAATAAAATGGGCAAAAAATGAACCCGGTAAATGGAGAAATGACTCGGCACCATAACCATACCGGGCCGGCCACCATGCATCCTCCGGCATTGACATAATATTTAAAGTATATTCCAAGATTTGCATCGGAAGCCTCCGCTGCTCTAGACCGAGAAACCATTCATAAACTCTCTCCCCGAGAAACCAGCCACTAGACACTGGGCCAGCAATAACTCGGCGAGAATGTTGGAAAGACAGTGCAGCCCTCATCAAAGGAGACCAGTTTGCTCGCTCTTCTGGGTTCCACCAGGCCAAATTCACCTGCAGAATAACATAAGGTAAGTAAAACTTTCACATAAAATTTAAAGCATACTAATATTATTTTACCTGGTCCCAAGTTAAGCGGCTCAACACATAGCGGTGAGTATGCACATGATGAGAGCCGAAAATGTCCACATGATCGGACAACTAGAAATTTAATCTCGGATACCCAACCCTCTCTCGGGAAATACCGTGTACCCTCACGAGGTTGTGTTCATATGCCCATACCTACAACAATAATAGTAAAGATCAAATTCATACAAGAAAAGAGTGGAAATAACATTGGTAAAGGAAAAGAATACCTCGACAACCGCCATCAAGCCGACAAAAGACTTCTTATTTCGGCAAAGCTTATCAAGACCATGGTAAAGGCACGCGAGACCAGCTTCACCCCAGCCAGAAGATGATACCATTCTGAGATAAGAAAGGGCACTCAACACTGAAAAGTGGATGGAGGATTCAGTGCTGCCTAAGATGGTCGACCAGAGCAGATATAACAAAAATCCTTGAGCATATTGTTCGGCCGTGTCTCTGCCAACCCATCCTTCGTATTTCATCCAATAATTATGAATTGGCTCGATTTTTATCTTAAAAGGCCCTTTATATGATGGTTCCATACCAATTAATTCCTGAATTTTTTCAAATGTTAAAATATCATTGGTCAGAGGAACTGTAACACCATCAAATCGAAGGCCGATTATAGCAGTAAAATCGACCGGACCAATTGTCTTCTCTCCAATGGGCAAGTGAAAAGTGTGGGTTGTGTCCAACCATCGCTCTGCAAGCGCCTGGACTACACTCCGGTCTATCTGATATTCCTCGGATGGCAATTGTAAGATGAACTGTTCAAAGCTGCAATCTCGAATAATCCGCCTTACCCGAGAAGGCACTACATCGTACCATTGTCGGGCTTTGTAAATACACCCTCTAGCCCGAACAACGTAACGATCATGCTAACACAGACCCAGGTAAGTTAATACCAGGTAAGTACATATTTTTCTATCTGCTTAATTTAATTTATTTTTCTAAAAAATAATAATACAAAATAAACATACAAAATAATAATAAAGGCAAACACAATAATAATAAAAGAGCATAATATAAAAATATAAATAAATAAAAAGCGCAAAACAGAAAGATGAAAAATCAAGAGAAAAGAAAAAGGAAAAAATAATTACCGCGCTCTTTTCGTTGGAACTGCGGTAAAGTGGCATCCCGACCAGTATATCTAAATTTCCGTCTTCATGATGCCGAATAAACTCCAATAACTCAGCATTAGAATGAGTCTCTAACCTCGAAGCATGCATTATTTTTAAAAAATATGTGCTAAAATTGAAATAAATTTGAGAGAATTATAATGTGAAAGTTTTGATGTGAAATTAAATGAAGAATCAATTCCTTTTTATAGAGAAACGGCAAGCAAAAAACAAATTTTAAAACTGTTCATGAATAGTAAATTTTACTATTTATAAATAGTAAACTTTAATATTGATGAATAGTATATTTTACTATTCATAAATAGTAAGTTTTAATATTGATGAATAGTAAATTTTACTATTTATGAATAGTATTACTATTGATGAATAGTAAAAATACTATACTATTAATGAATAGTAAAAATACTATCTCCAATAGTAAATACTATTTATTACTATTTATAAATAGTAAATTTACTATTTATAAATAGTAAGTAATGCATGAACAATGACTACACAGTAAATAAACAGTAAATTCAATTATTCACTTTAATCATTCAAATAATTGCGAGTATATAAATATTTTTACACCCAGGGGGCAATAAGAAGACATATGCATAAAAATTAGCCAAATTTTTTGAAATTAAAAATTATTAGCTCGGGTCCAGAACCCAAATTTTCCTTAGGTCCAGAACCTAGAATCTTTTCTAAGTTCAGAACTTAGCTCAGGTCCAGAACCCAAATTTTCCTCAGGTCCAGAACCTAGAATCTTTTCTAAGTCCAGAACTTAGCTCAGGTCCAGAACCCAAATTTTTCTTAGGTCCGGAACCTAGAATTTATTTCTAAGTCCAAGAACTTAGCTCGGGTCCAGAACCCAAATTACCCTTAGGTCCAGAACCTAGAATCTTTTCTAAGTCCAGAACATAGCTTGGGTCCAGAACCCAAATTACCCTTAGGTCCAGAACCTAAAATCTCTTTTAAGTCCAGAACTTAGGTAGGGTCCAGAATCCAAATTATCCTTAGGTCCAAAACCTAAAATCTCTTTTCTAAGTCCAAGAACTTAGCTCGGGTCCAGAACCCAAATTTTCCTTAGGTCCAGAACCTAGAATTTATTTCTAAGTCCAAGAACTTAGCTCGGGTCCAGAACCCAAATTTTCCTTAGGTCCAGAACCTAGAATTTATTTCTAAGTCTCAGAACTTAGATTGGGTCCAGAACCCAAAATTTTCTTTAGGTCCAGAACCTAGAATTATCCTTGAGTTCAGAACTCGAACTGGGTCCAGAACCCAAAACCTACACCATTTCAAAAATTAAGTCTTATTGTTTTTCACTCTCTTTCACTAAAGTTTTAGATCATTCAAGCAGGGGGCAAATTGTAGACCCTTAATTTTTTACCCAGTCCGGTACAATATATTTTATTTAGTCCAAAATAATTTTTGTGTTGTCCAATATATTTTAATTAGTCCAAAATAATTTTTGTTATCTTAATTAAATAATTTTTGCTTTAGTATCTAATTTTTATTAATAAAAAATAAAAATAAACAAATAAAAATCAAAAAATAAAAGTAAAAATAAAAATAAAAATCGGCGACGAAAAAATCGTTGCCGAAAACCAGCGCGGGGCATGGCTGTTTTATTAGTTTTTGTCATAGATTTGTATCTTATTTGTTATGATAATTATTATTTTCTTCAGGTATTTTGGTAGTTTCAATCGGTTTATTTAGTGTTTTCATTAATTTTGGTAGTTTTAATTTATTTCAGTGTTTTTGTTATTTTTGTCCTAGTTTTAAGTGTGGTGTCATGTTTTGTTGGTTAATATTTATTTACTTTTTGTTAAAGTTTGTTTCAAGTTTTGTTTTAGGTTAAAAAGCCAAGGAACCAAGAAGAAGGAAAAAAATGGACAGTAGCTGACACATGCAGAGGACACGGCCAAGCCACTGGCCGTGTCCCATACCAAGCTAAGGAAGAAGACCAAGACACAGAAGGTGACACATGCAAGGGACACGGCCAAGCTTGTGGCCGTGTCCCTCCAAAATTGTCCAACACGGCCAAGTTGTTTAAGCTTGGCCGTGTCACACTCAAGTCCAAAGCAAAAGAAAGATGAAAATCAAGCAGTAGAAGACACCTTTAGGGGAGACGGCCAAGCTTGTGGCCGTGTCCCTCCAAGAACCTCAGACACGGCCGTGTCTCCCCCAACTTGGCCGTGTCACTCATGGATTAAAGAGAACGCCGATTTTTGAAGCGGAGGTTTCGTATAAATATTAAAGTTAGGGTTTTGAGAGTGGGTTGGAGAGTTTGAGTTTTGTTTTAGCCGTCAAAGAACATTAGGGTTTTCATATCTTGTTTTTTTTTATCTTTTGATTACACTTTGAGTAAACTAGCTTAGATTAGATTTGTTCTAGCCATTGATACATTCTTCGAGCAAGTTCTGAACAAGAGATTCTTCAAGAGCTAAGAAGTTTGTAATTTGGTTTTGTTCTCGAACTTTATCTCTTTAATTTCCTTGGAATTGTATTTAAGAATATTATCATGTCTAAATTGATTTCTTTGAATTTTAATGAGATGAGTATGTTTGATAGCATTATGAACTAATTTGATCTAGTCTAGGGTTTGTATGGATCTGCTATGATTGTATGAATTGGTTATTACGCTTAACTTAATTATTTCTTTAGCCTTGATTGAATGGATTATTGTTAATATATAATTGATTGGCCACCAATTATGTGTTTTAGGTATTAGATGATGGATTGAGAGATGAAGTCTAATGCTGGAACAATTCAATTAGGGACTTAGGTGAATTAGAGATATAACCTAGGAAAAGATTATTTCAATTGTAACAAGATTATTTGAGAAAGGTTTGAATGCGAGAGCTTATTTCCTTGATTCGATTAATTAAGTTGCTTGAGATTTAATCTTTGAAATTAAATTAGTTAAGAGGAATAACCGTTCATACATATAAGTAGTAGAGAAGTGCAAACCCTAGACCTTTCTATAAGTGAATCAATACATCAGCTCGGTTTACTTTTATTATTTTAAACTCCAATCAATCTGTTTTCATTAGTTGTTAGCAATTTAATTTTTTTCTAATCTGTTATTTATAATCTGATAATCAATTAGCTTATCTAGCTTCCTTGAGAGATGACCTTGGGGCGATCACCTTTGCTACAGCTACCTCGTATACTTGCGAGTGACGCTTTGTGGTAGAGTTAATTAGAGTGCAATAAGTTTTTGGCGCCGTTGCCGGGGAAGCTAATTGGCGTAATTGTTAATTAGTCATAGATACTCTAGATTATTTTTCACTGTTTTCATTTTATTTTATTTATCTTTTGCTTTTAATAATTCTTTTGTTCTAGAAATTTTGTTTATGCAAGGCAGGAGATCACTCGGAGGAGAACTAAACCCAGTCATTCTAGAAATTCAGAGAGTTAAAAGGAGCAGAGAAGAGTTTGAACTTTATACCGGATTTGATACCGAGGAAGACACTTCTGATTTTGAGTCAGACACTGCACAATCTGTCAATATGGGAGAAGAAAGACAAAGAACTATGAGAGACTTTGCTAGACCTGTCATTGGAACTTCCACCTCTTGCATAAGATTGACAGATGCAGCAAGAAATTATGAGTTGAAGAACATTCATTACAACATGCTACCATCATTCTATGGAGTTCCAAATGAAGATCCTTTGAACTTTATTCGGGATTTCTACTCCACCCTCAACACTTTTCCATTGGGAGGATTAACAGAGGATCAGTTGAGGATGAGATGTTTCCTGTATACATTGAAGGATAGAGCTAAGAGCTGGTTAATGATGTTGCCCGAAAATTCTTTGACGACTTGGGAGCAAGTTTATAAAAAATTTATGGGCAAGTTTTACTCACATCAGAAAACAGCTGAATTGAGAGGGAAGATTGCTACATTCTCTCAATTTGAAGGAGAGCCATTTCATGAGGCTTGGGACAGATTTAAAATGTTATTGATCCAGTGTCCACATCATCACTACCCACTTCAACTTCTGAATCAGTTTTTCTACGATGGTTTAAACCAGCAATTTAAGAATACAGTTGATAATGCAGCTGGGGGAGCCATGGGAGAAAAGACAGCAGCTGAAACTTATGATATCTTTGAGATGTTGGGAGCTAATTCTCAACAGAAAAGTGTAAGGGGAAGAAGTAAAGGGGTGAATCAATTGGAAGCCAACAGTGAGATGGTCAATCAGATAGCTGAATTGATAAGGCAAGTGCAGATGCTGAACATGAAGAACAATTCTCCTTCATCCACTCAAGAAATTTGTGGAATTTGTGAAACTTTCGAGCATGGAGCAAATATTTTCCCTTCCGCATATTAGTCTTATGGGAATGAAGCTGAGCAAGTCAATGCTATGGGGGGATTTCAACCAACGGCCCGGAATGATCCTTATTCGAATACTTACAATCCTGGTTGGCGGAATCATCCTAATTTTTCCTGGACAACAAATAATTCTCAACAGCCTTTCCATTTGCTCCAGAGACAGAACCAACCGCAGGGTCAATCCTCAAATCAAGGGCAGCTTAAGATAGAGAGTTTGGAGGAAAGTTTACAGGCTTTTATCCAGGTCAGTGCTAAGAATCAAGAGATGACAAACAAGAGGCTGGATTCCTTAGAAGCATCTTTTAAGAAAGTGGAGACTCAAGTGGGACAACTTGCACAACAGATGCAGATTCAACAAAAGGGGAAATTCCCAAGTCAACCTGAGCAGGCGCAATCAGTGACTGTTCTTAGAAGTGGTAAGGTAATTAACAATAATGTTGAAAATAATTTTGTGAATGCAGGTGACCATGAGAACAAGAAGGAAGGAGAACTAGTGAACAAAGGTGCTGGAGAAAGATCAATGGAGAAATCCCCTTCAGCAGATTTACACAAGGCAAGCAATCCATACCGGCCACCTATACCATTCCCCAGCAGGTTGAAGAATGATAAACAAGATAAGCAATTTTCTAACATCTTCAACATGCTGTCTAAGGTAAGTATTAACTTACCCTTACTTGAAGCAAAAAGAACATGCCAACTTATGCCAAATTCTTCAAAGAACTGATCACCAAGAAAAAGAGGTATGAGCCGAATGAAATGGTGATAGTTTCAGAGGTAGCTAGTACTGTTCTGCAGCATAAACTACCTCCCAAGCTAAAGGATCCTGGTAGCTTTATAATTCAAATTACTGTGGGGAATGGAAAGGGGACTGATAGCATGTGTGATCTAGAAGCCAGTGTAAATTTGATGCATTATTCTGTGTATCAAGAATTAGAACTAGGGGAACTCAAACCAACCAAAATGGTGTTGCAATTAACTGATAGATCTCTTAGATTTACGAAAGGGATTATAGAAGATGTGTTAGTTAAGGTTGGAGGGTTGATAGTACCTGTGGATTTTATAGTTCTTGACATGGAAGGAAGTAACCCTACACCATCAACACACACTATTTTGCTGGGTAGGCCTTTTATGGCTACTACCAACACTTTAATAGATGTTAAAAATGGTAAATTATCAATGACTGTCTTGGGACAAACTGTTGATTTTTCTATTTTTAACAATTCTCCCATTCCTACAACTGCTTTATATGAGGATTGTTCTTTAATTAATTGTGTTGAAGCAGTTGTTTCAGATGTTTTCTTGCAGACAGGTTCCTCGGATAAATTAGAGGTGGCACTGACTTTAGATCGTGGTTTGAATATTTTTTATTCAGAAATAGTCAGTTGCCTTGAGACATTAGAGAGTGCTGAAATAGAGGAACTTAAGGAGGACCCAGTATTTGAACTTCCCTCCACCCAACAGGAAGAGAAGAATCCTTCACTAGAGTTAGATGAGCTAAGGAATGAGGCATATGAGAGCTCGAGGATTTACAAGGATCGCACTAAAGCACTTCATGACAGATTTATTGTGCGAAAGATATTGAGTCCAGGTATGAAAGTTTTACTTTTTAACTCTCGTCTCCGTCTGTTTCCAGGTAAACTCAGGTCTCGATGGAGTGGTCCTTTCGAGATAACTAAGGTATGTCCTTCTGGTGCCATTGAATTGCTTAACTCTCGAACAAATAAGACTTTTAAAGTAAATAGACAGAGAGTTAAACCATATAAGTAAGGATTTCAAGAAGTAAGGTTCATTGACAACACTTTGATCCATGATCCCTAAGTCTTACAGTGATGTCCAGCTATATGACATTAAAGAAGCGCTAAATGGGAGGCAACCCATCGGTTTGCATTTCTTTTTCATAGTTAAAATTTTAAATTTAGCAATTTTGATTTTATGTTTGTTTAAATAAATGGATTGGGTGCTTTGATCAGTTTTTATTTTTCTAATGTGTTTCAGGGTTATTAAAGAAGAGGTTTGAAATTCCTTTAAAATGTGGTGGAAAAAAAAGTTAAAATTGGCAGAAGGAGACACGGCCAAGGAGCTTGGCCGTGTCACATGGGACACGGCCAAGCTTCAATTAAAAAAATTGCTTTTCTTTTGTTTTTGCAAAGTTTTTCACAGTAAGTGACACGGCCAAGGAGCTTGGCCGTGTCCCTTGGCCGTGTCATATGAGACACGGCTAAGCTTCACCAAAATTTTCTTTGTTTTTATTTTTGCTTCTCTTCTTACAGTAAGTGGCACACCCATGGGACACGGCCAAGTCACTGGCCGTGTCCCTCAAAACACACTAGACACGGCCGTGTCCACCCAAACTTGGTCGTATCTCTTCACTTTTACACTTTAAAAACACGATTTTTGCACTGTTTGTTCTTTCCAATCCCTATATCTGTTTTGTTTTCTCTCTCGCTCTCTCGACTTCTCTCTCACCAAAACTCCATTGTTTGTGTTTCAAAGCTTCAAAATCTCCATTAAATCTCAATTTTCTTCACCAAAACTAAAATTAATCCATTAAAACTTCTTCTTCTCTCCCAAAAGATCAATTTAATCAGTTTTAACTTCAAATTTTTTTCAGATCTTTCAAGATGCCAAGAACGAAGATTATTTCCCACCGCAAGAAGAAGAGACCTACAACTGAACGTGCATCTTCATCTTCATCGGTCTCATCTTTGAAGAGAGCAAATCTTTTGGCTCGGGGTTCTTCTCGATGAGGTATGTCAATGATGAGTCCCTTGATGCTCTTAATATTAGGAATAATTTTTATCATTATGTTCAAATCCTGGGGTGGGAGAACCTAGTCTCCTTGCGACCTTTGCAATTTCAAGAGCTTACTTTGGAGTTCTTAATTTCTCTTAATGTTGAAAGAGATGCGCAGAAAATTTGCTCTAGGTTGAGTTTTAAGTTGTTTGGAAAATCAATTGTGATTAGTATTGAACAATTAAATGGTATATTTGGTTTCCATCAACATGGTGAAAGGTCGATACCTAAGGAATTTAAACAACAATTTGCTTGGGGAGCATTGGGCTCGGGGACTTATGTGGCCAAATCGGCCAAAGCAACTAAATTGAGCAATCCCGCTTTGAGGTATTTGCATCATTTTATGTCTTGCAGATTCTTTGCTAGGAAGGAAAGCCCGGGTGTAGTGGAACTGAGTGAACTGTTTTTCTTAGATTGTGTGGTTAATGCTGTGCCTATTAGTTCCGGCTATTGGTTAGCCGATATTTTTGATAGTGTGGCAAACAAGAAGAAGGGGGCTATCTGTATTGGGTGATTGGTTACCTCATTGGCCTTAGCCCTTTTTGATGATTTTGACCCGAGTACCTGTCGCATGACTAGAATTACGGGTAATGATTCCTTGGATTTGGCTACACTAGAGAAGATGCATATGGTGGTGCATAGGAGAGGGGCTTATATGATGGCTTCAGCTGAGCCAGAAGTGCCGGGGGACAGACAGAAGAGAACTCGAGTTCAAGAGGAGTTCGATTTGGATTCTCTTGGTTTAGATGAAGATGCTCTGATCTCGGATAATCAAGAAATACTTAATAGGATTGAGGCATTGGAGGGCAAGGTAGACCGTAACCATGCTGCGGTCTTGCAGCAGTTGGAACAGATTAATAGCAACCTTGCAAAGATTTTGAGTCTTCATCCCTCGGCTGCATCATCTTCACATCCTCCTTCACCGTAGATTTTGAGTTCCTTGCTTTATTGTGTTTAGTGTATTTTTGTTATTATTTTTTGTTTTTGATGTTAACATTTTATATTTTGAATATTTTATTTTATATATTGTATTTTATTTTTGAACATTTGTGTTTGTGATGAAAAGTTAGGGTTTTGCCTCACCAGAGACCGATGGAAAACAGGTTGAATCTTAACCCTTTTTCTTTATTATTCTTGTTTTCCATTAAGGACAATGTAAATTCTAAAGTGTGGGGTAATCTTTTAGCTTTTCTTTAATTTTTGTTTTGTTTGTCTTGGTGTGTTTTATTGTGCGTTGTGCATGGCATGATTGTTGAAAACTTATTGATTTTTTCTGTGATTCTAGCATTATAGTTGAGACTTTAGTATCAGCATAGAAATTAGCATTTGAATTCATTCAAGATCAATTTTCACATTCTGTAATTCATGACATATAAATCTTTGAGAACCCACCTTTGTGAGTTTTGAGCCTCATAGATTGAATGTTATTGTCAATTGAATTTCTTTTCTTAAGTGTGCACCTTCATGATTTTGCATCTCTAGAGTTTGCTTTTGCATACTAATTGAACTCACATTATGATTTCATCTCAAGTTTTAAAATGATGAAGGCAAATTAGGTTAGCCCTTTAGCTTAAAAAGACCTCCCTTAATTATGAATTCCTTAGTGAGCCAAGTTGAGCCTTTGACCTTTTCTTGATTGATCAACACAATTCACAACTCAACTTTTGCTTATTATCAACATACATGCATTAAGGAATGGAGTTTCTTATGATATGACAATAGGTGGTTTGATTCAAAAGTGTGGGGTAAGCAATTAAAAAAAAATTGTATTGCTATTTGGGGTTGAAATGTATACTTTGCACATTGTATTTGCTAAGAGTTGGTTATTCTTTTCCTCTTCATTTTAAGCTAGATGTTCCATGCAATTTTATACTTTGTATATATATATATAAAGAAAATAAATAAATAAAAGAAAATAAAGAAAAGATATATATATATATACAAAATTCATATATTTTCTAGCATTAGAGGAACGTTGACTCATGTATTTTTCTTGAAGTATGCAAGTATGTAAGATTATCAAGGGTTAGTGAATATGCCATTTGAGGGAGCTATGAGTTTCTGAGCAAGAGTATTGTCTAATTTAGATACTTCATTTCTTGATGTTCCAGCTTAAATGTCTTTTCTCATACCTTCACCTTAGCCCCATTACATCCAAATAAAAGACCTTCAGATTATTTTTTGAGAAAATCAGTGAGGGAGATTGGATAATTAAGAAAGTTTATGGTAGTATGCAGTCATGAGTGGTTTGAGTGAATTAACCTTTGAAATCGAGTGAAACACTTAGATGAGAGATGAGATTTGTATGTCTGGATTAATGAATGAGTTAAGGAAATCTTGATTGAAGGAAAGTGCAATTATTTATGGCTGAGTCTTAAAGGATTTCATCTTATATACTGGAATTATAGTTAAGGTTGTTTGAGTTTTTAATCTATGCCATGTGAATTTGCTTGAGGACAAGCAAAGTTTTAAGTGTGGGGTAGTTGTTTTATTAGTTTTTGTCATAGATTTGTATCTTATTTGTTATGATGATTATTGTTTTCTTTAGGTATTTTGGTAGTTTCAATCGGTTTATTTAGTGTTTTCATTAATTTTGGTAGTTTTAATTTATTTCAGTGTTTTTATTATTTTTGTCCTAGTTTTAAGTGTGGTGTCATGTTTTGTTGGTTAATATTTATTTACTTTTTGTTAAAGTTTGTTTCAAGTTTTGTTTTAGGTTAAAAAGCCAAGGAACCAAGAAGAAGGAAAAAAATGGACAGTAGCTGACACAAGCAGAGGACACGGCCAAGCCACTGGCCGTGTCCCATACTGTTGCGCTCGAATTAAGTACTACTACAAAGCGTCACTCGCAAGTATACGAGGTGGCTGTAGCAAGGGTGATCGCCCCAAGGTCGTTTCCCCAAGAAGGTGTGATTCGTAATAGCTTGATTGACAATTTATTTAAATGCGAGAGTTTGTTGTTTGGAGTGGTGCGAAAATAATTTAAACCTAAAATTAACGTGCGTAGAGAGTAATGTGTGTGGGTGTACAAGATCAAATTGATTCTTGGGAAGGTGCCTAGGGTCATAGGTCCATGCATTAACATAACCTTGTAAATTAATTTGTTCTTTAAGATTAATTAGTCAATTACCAATTCATTAGTTCTCACATTCATGAATTAACAATGACCAATTCTTTTACATTACCAAATTAACGAAACCCTAGAACTTATATTTCTAATTCATTCATAGGGTGGTCGATTATATAGTTCTGATATCGGATTTCACCTCTCGGTCCGTCATCCAATATTCAAAGATCAATAGGTAGCTAATCTATCAACCTAGCATTTAATTCAATACAATCAACCAATCAACAAGGAACATCATTTTAAATATCAAATCAAAACATTCAACCAAATATACTACAAGCCCTAAACATGGGTATTTAGCTCAACATCATCAATTCATAACATTCATTCAACTCAATATAAAACAAATACAAATTGTTCATTGCAATATCAATCTCTTAATACAACAACAACAATAGAAATGAATTAAAAGAGAGAATAGAAAAACCCCTTGTGAAGATGCCAAGAGTAGGATTGCTAGTCTTCCTCCTAGCTCCACTTGATGTATTTAATGAAGAACTCAAGCCCTCTTCAATGGTTGATTTCCCCTTTACAATGTGGAATGGAGCTTTCTCAAGTCACCAAACCTTTGGATGGAGCTTTCTCAAGTCACCAACCTTCAATGGATATTGCCTTTGGAAGATGGAATGGAGCTTTCTCAAGTCACCAATCCCTTCAATGAAGCTTCTTCAACCTTTGAGAACTTGTAACCCAATTTATCCCAAAGAACCTCAAAGATCCTATCAATGGAAGATGGAGAAGGTGGAGAGGATGGAAATGGAGGTTGGAGGTGAAGGGACAAGGGACAAGGGAGAGTGTCACTCTCTCCCTCTCCCACGTTTTTTTGCAGAAATTTAGCTCCAAGAAGCCCAAGAGCTCCCCCCATTTTCCTCTTCCTCTCCTTTTAATTCATTCAAAAATCAACACCCATGCCTTCCAACTCATCCCATTTTCCTTTGTCCCCCACTTTTTCTATGTTTTCTATTTCTTTTGGCAAGCAATAGTATTTGTCTCCCACTTTGTCCCCCACTTTGTTGAAAGATTTTTGACTTTTCAGGTGGGACACGGCCAAGCCAAGAGTGTCTTGGCCGTGTCTCTTGGTCTCTTCCTTGAGGTGACACGGCCAAGCCAAGAGTGGCTTGGCCGTGTCTCTTGATTTTTCATGGGACACGGCCGTGTCCCTTGGCCGTGTCCCTCACTGGACCTTTCTTTTCTTTCTTTCTTCTTTTTGGTTGTGAGAGGTGACACGGCCAAGCCATTTGGAGCTTGGCCGTGTCTCTTGTTTTTTTTTCCTTCTTAGGACACGGCCAAGCTCCTGGCCGTTTCCCTCAATCTCTTTGATACAGAGTGAGACACGGCCAGAGGACACGGCCGTGTCATGTGACACGGCCAGTGTCTTGGCCATGTCCCTTGACAGTGTCAGTTTCTGCCTCTTTTCTTTCCTTCTTTGCTTGCTCTCTTGTTCTTTGGTATGAATGGGACACGGCCAAGCCATTTTTGTCCCTGCCTTCATTTTTTCTCTTTCTTTTCTTTGTTCTTTGTTTTGCCTTTTGAATGAGACACGGCCAGAGGCTTGGCTGTGTCTCTAGGTGTGTCAGCTACTGCCTTGAAGAAATTTTGAGGGACATGGCCATGTCTTGCTTGGCTTTGCCATGTCTTGCTTGGTTCATGCTTTTCTTGCCCGGTTTTGATCTTCCAAGGGTGTTTTTGCACCTAAACCTAAAACAAACACTTAAAACACACTTAAAACAAAAATCAATCAAAACATTAACTAAAACACACATAAAATCATACTAAAAACTAGTACAAAAATGACCTAAACACATACCAAGCTAAGGAAGAAGACCAAGACACAGAAGGTGACACATGCAAGGGACACTGCCAAGCTTGTGGCCGTGTCCCTCCAAAATTGTCCAACACGGTCAAGTTGTTTAAGCTTGGCCATGTCACACTCAAGTCCAAAGCAAAAGAAAGATGAAAATCAAGCAGTAGAAGACACCTTCAGGGGATACGGCCAAGCTTGTGGCCGTGTCCCTCCAAGAACCTCAGACACGACCGTGTCTCCCCCAACTTGGCCGTGTCACTCATGGATTAAAGAGAACGCCGATTTTTGAAGCGGAGGTTTCGTATAAATATTAAAGTTAGGGTTTTGAGAGTGGGTTGGAGAGTTTGAGTTTTGTTTTAGCCGTCAAAGAACATTAGGGTTTTCATATCTTGTTTTCTTTGATCTTTTGATTACACTTTGATTAAACTAGCTTAGATTATATTTGTTCTAGCCATTGATACATTCTTCGAGCAAGTTCTGAACAAGAGATTCTTCAAGCGCTAAGAAGTTTGTAATTTGGTTTTGTTCTCAAACTTTATCTCTTTAATTTCATTGGAATTGTATTTAAGAATACTATCATGTCTAAATTAATTTCTTTGAATTTTAATGAGATGAGTATGTTTGATAGCATTATGAACCAATTTGATCTAGTCTAGGGTTTGTATGGATCTGTTATGATTGTATGAATTGGTTATTACTCTTAACTTAATTATTTCTTTAGCCTTGATTGAATGAATTATTGTTAATATATAATTGATTGGCCACCAATTATGTGTTTTAGGTATTAGATGATGGATTGAAAGATGAAGTCTAATGCTGGAACAATTCAATTAGGGACTTAGGTGAATTAGAGATATAACCTAGGAAAAGATTATTTCAATTGTAACAAGATTATTTGAGAAAGGTTTGAATGCGAGAGCTTATTTCCTTGATTCGATTAATTAAGTTGCTTGAGATTTAATCTTTGAAATTAAATTAGTTAAGAGGAATAACCGTTCATACATATAAGTAGTAGAGAAGTGCAAACCCTGGACCTTTCTATATTTTATTTAGTCCAAAATAATTTTTGTGTTGTCCAATATATTTTAATTAGTCCAAAATAATTTTTGTTATCTTAATTAAATAATTTTTGCTTTAGTATCTAATTTTTATTAATAAAAATCAAAATCAAAAAATAAAAATCAAAAAATAAAAGTAAAAATAAAAATAAAAATCGGCGACGAAAAAATCATCGCTGAAAACCAGCGAGGGGAATGGCCATGGGCCATTTCGCTCGCAGGCCGATCCTCGCCCCCTGCCGCAGCCAACTCGGCAAATTTTTTTCCCAATACAATTTTTCCGCAGTAGTTTTTTTTACCAGCAAAATTTTTTCGACGCAAATTTTCCGAAACCTAATGCAATTAGGTTTCGGTTTCCTTTTCTTAATGAATAATGTATGCCGTGAGCAACTAGGAATAAACCAGAAAAACTCCTATAAATAAGATCAATTACAACACAAAAAAATCAAGGGGAAAGAAGGAAGAAAATTGGACAGAAACTTGGGAGAGTTTGAAACCGAATATGTGAAGGAAAACCTTGAACCAAGCTGATTTTTTTGAGAGAGCCAAAAAAAAAATTCAAGCAATGGAAAGGCAAAAAGCTTGTCTTTGATTTGGTTCATCCAAGAAGCAATTTTGGTGTAACCTACGAAAGAAGGTTTGAATTCTTAAATTCTTTTTAATTTTTTTTTCACAGTAGCTTAATTCATCTAGTTGTTTCTTTTAATTCAAAAATCTCAAAACCTTAATTCCCCTTTTCTAAAGTTAAAAACCTTAATTCGTTGCTTTTTTTTCTAAAAATGCTTAAAATTGTTATTTTTACTTCTTCAAAATCTTAAAACCCTAATTGAACAAGTTTTTCTTCAAAATCAAAATTTGATTCTGTTTCTTTCAACAAATCTTAAAAACATCTTTTCTATTTATATAAACCTTAAATCGTTTATTTACTTTCATAAAATTATTAATTGCTTTTTCTAAATTCTAAAAAAAACCTAAGCATTCACCGAAATCCTAATTCTAAAACACTAAACCCTAATGCAACTTCCAAACCTAAAATAGTGAACCCAAACTCCTTTAAAACCTTAAACCCTAATTTTTTCTAAACCCTAATCCTTTAAAACCTTAAAAATCATATAAACACAAATATTTAATTTTACACAGTAAGCTTAAAACTTAATTCAATGAGTAACCATAAACCATAAATCTAAGTATTTTAAAGTGTTCAAATCCTAGTTTCATGATTTCACCATTCAAACACTAATTTGGTTAATCAAAGAACTTTATCAACCTTTTAAAACATAAAATCTTAATCTATTTTAATTCCTTTAAAAACTCACAGTAGCCTAATTCCACAAATTTCAAAACCCTAACACATGAAATAAAGAACCCTAAATGGAAACGGTAGCTATGATTTAGATTTTTATTTGCCTTATTCAATTCAATATTTGATTATGCTTTGATTTATTTTCTATGCTTTAATTTATTTAAGTTCAATGCTTGTTACATTTAATTTATCATGGATGGATGTTTACTTTCTATTGATGTTTAATACCTTTGATGTATTATGAATGGTTATTTAACTTTTATCAATTTATTTAGGTTTTCAAATGTTGTAAGAGGTATGTTTTCACTTGGTGGGTACCTCATTAGTTAAATATCATGTAATTTAAATTGTTTTTGTATTTTAGAACCAATGTAAAGGTCATGTTTCTTCCTTTCGGTAGGTGTCCTATTTAGGCATGAGATGTAAGGACATGTTTCCATTCTTGGATGGGTGTCCATTTATTTGCTTTATTTGGAAATTATTTTTATTTTTAATATATCGATGCTTTATTTTAATTATTGTGTGTAATATGGATAATATTGTTATACTTAAGAATTTTATAATATTAAGACCTGTAAAGGAGGCCGGTTCCAATGAACCGGGCGTTGTGGAGGTGTTGGGCCATTTCTCACCTTCCCCTCACGTACCCAACTTTCCGAACCCATTAGAGGGTTGTGAATTCCTTGGAAATCGAGTCATCCACCCCTTTTTTTCCTGGCCCGTCCGGGTGGCGACTCCATTTTCTCCGGACTTAGGACCGTGTTCTCTAAGGCCCCGAGCCTAAACAGTGCCGAAGTAGCAAGAACCATTCCACCGGGAGTGGGGGCAAAAATCCCCGCTCACAGTCGATACCCAATAGCTTGAACAACTTGGTCCAAAATCTCCCCATGAAGTGAGTATCCCTATCACTTACAATAGTCTTGGCACACCCAAATAATTCACAAAAAGCTTCAAAAATAAGTGTACAGCTTGTTAGGTAGTGCACTCCTTTGGTGTTGGGATGAAAGTAGCATACTTATAGAACTGATCTATCACTACTCACACCCAATTACAGCCTTTGGATGTGGGTATGCCTATGATGAAATCCAACGAAACACTTTCGCATGACATTTTGGGGGCGAGAAGCGGTTAGAATAGACATGCGGATAATTATTGCTCCACCTTGTCTTATTGGCATACAAGACAACTCTTCACATATGCCTTAACATCATCCTTCAAGTGAGGCTAATAATAAGCATCTTCCACCAATGCGAGAGTCTGATGCATTCCTGGATGACCAACCCACTTTCTATCATGTCATTCTTTCATGGCTTCCTTCTTTAAGTTACCATATGATGGAACATAGAGCCTCCATCTTCTACCCAAAAGTGCCTTGTCCTCCCCTCTTTGACAAGAGCAATGATGCTTTGGGCCATGGAATCATGCTCCAGTCCTTCCTTGATTCGTTCCTTTAAGGTGCTTTTAGGACTACTGATGCCAGCTAGTTCTCCTTTTTGACTCAAAGCATCCGTAACTAGGTTGGCTTTAGTGGGCTTGTACTCCAATATATAGTTGAACTCTACTAGGAAGTCTTGCCATCTAGCTTGCTTTGGAGAAACCTTCTTTTGAGTTTGGAAAATAGCTAGTGGCAACATTGTCCGTCTTGACTACAAACTTGCTCCCAAGCAAGTAGTGTCGCCATGTGCACAAACAATGCACTACCACGGTCATCTTCTTTTTCTGGCACCGTGCACCTCCTTTCGGTATCATTGAGCTTCCTACTTTCAAAGGCAATAGGATGTCCATCTTGCATCAACACTCTACCTATTGCAAAATTGGAAGCATTAGTGTGTACTTCAAATGGTTGAAGATAATTAGGGAGCACTAACACTGGCTCCCCCATAATTGCCTTCTTTAGCCCTTCAAAGGCATGTTAGCATCACGAAGTCCACTCCCAACTTCGCCCCTTCTTTAGTATATCTGTAAATGGAGCAGCTATAGAAGAGTATCCCTTGATGAATCTTCTATAGTAATTCACCAAGCCAAGGAACAATCTCAACTCGGTGACTTTTGTTGGTGGCTCCCAATCTTGGATAGCTTACACCTTGGACTTATCCATCCTTAGCTTGCCTCTACCGATGACATGACCCAAGAAAGTCACCTCTTCTTGGGCAAAGGAACACTTATCCTTCTTCACATAGATCTCATTCTCCTTTATAGTGTGAAACACTTACCTTAAATGCTCCACGTGCTCCTCTAATGTCTTGCTATAAATAACTATATCATCAAGATACACAACTACAAATAGATTAAGGAAAGGAGTAAGTACCTTGTTCATAAGTGTGCAAAATATGGTCGGCACATTGTTGAGACCAAAGGGCATTACAAGGAATTCATAGGAACCATGTCATCTTTGTGTCATCTCCTTTGGTTATGCGAACTTGGTAGTACGGCAATCCTAAGTCCAACTTGGTGAAGTACCTTGCAACGCTAAGTTGATCAAATAAGTTTGCAATGAGTGGAATGGGATACTTGTTCTTGATGGTGATCTTGTTGAGAGCATGATAGTCAATACAAAACTGAAGTGACCTGTAATATCCCGAGATATACCTTAAAAGTTTTGGAGGAGTTGTTGTATTTGGATTTAATATATATGTGATGTATATGTATATGTCTAATTGTAATATCCCTAAGTGTGCCTAGAAGTTATGATAATATTGTTATTATTGAATTGAAGGTGTAAGTGATAAGTGGTAATTGTGTATGGTTTATTTGAATGATAAAAGAAGTTAAGAGATAATGTATATGTGTAATTGGAAAGAAAAGCAATGTGTAGAGAGAAGTGTATATGTAGTGTATATGGTGATATATATGACATATAAGTTGGTCAAAGGGCTTGGTCAAGGGAAGAAGATATTTATATTGTTAAGTGTGAAATTACCAAAATGGGCAAGAGTTTGTAAAGGGAATTAAAATGTGCATGAGGGTAAGATAGTAAATTACTTTTGGAGGAGTATTTAATGAGTGTTGACTTTAGGGTTTCTTCATCATTTCTTCTTCTTCTTCTTCCTTGTGTGGCCGGCTCACCTAAAGCAAAGGAAGACAAGAGAGCTAAGTGAGGGTTTGATGTTCTAAGCTTCAAAGTTGAGAGAGATTTCAAGTAAACAAGTTGGAATTTCAAGAATTTCATGATTTTGGGTTTTGGAAGGAAGTGAATTGCCCTAAGTTGAGAAGTAAAGAACTCTTGAGAGAAGAAGAGTTTAGAGTTGTGTGAAGTGCTATTGAGGTAAGTACAAAACCCTATTTGATTTCATATATTTATATGACTTTGAACCTTAAACCATTTGATTATAAATGTGTTAAGAAATCTATTATATCATTGATACCTATGAGTATATCAATAAGAGTATATGAAATGTGAGAGCATTCAATAATGTATATACTATGAAAGATGAAAGATGTGATGATATGATTGTATGATATGATGATATAATAATGTAATTGATTGTGTATACTTAAATGATGAATGATTATATATGTAATAATAATGAGACATGAAATAGAGATTGAGATATAATGATGTATGAAGCTATCGTGATTGGCTATGATGATGTAAATGATGATTGAGGCATGTTTGCCTAATTGATGCCATTGTGATTGGCTATGATGAGGTAAATGATGAATTGTTCCAATGTGATTTGAGATATGGTGCAAATCTATTGTGTAATGTGAAATGAATTGAGAAAGTAGAGATAAATGGACGAACTTATCTGCCTCCTGCGGAACCATGCGGACCCCTGTAGATTGGGCAACCGAACTTGGACTACCGACCTGGTTGGGGGAAAGTTCGATTCATTCAGTGTTATACGTACCTATCTGCCTCCTGCGGAACCATGCGGACCCAGTGAATTGGGCAACCGAACTTGGACTACCGACCTGGTTGGGAGAAGGTTCGTTAATGATAGTTTTATACATGCCTATCTGCCTCCTGCGGACCCCTGGGATTGGCAGTGGCCTGAGGCCCAGTGGACAACCGACCTGGTTGGGGAAAGGTTTGTATTTGCAGCTATGGTTGTTGGAAATAATGATGAACTTTGAATAACATATTAGTGTGTTTTGGGCCCGAGTATGTCTTTGTTGTTAATATGATATACAAATGTTGAAATAAATAAATATTGAGATCAATGATTGGTGAATTGTGAATATAACAATGTTATGTAATCTGATATTTAATGTGTATATTGTTTGTGAGTATTAGTGATGGATTGTGGTTGATGATAATGGTTGCCTTTATTGGGAATATGATTTATGATTGGTAAACTATGATTTGTCGTAATGTTATAAGCATATATATATAGTTTATGAGGTTGGTAGAAATTTATGTGGAATGCATTGGAAAAAGGGAAAACAGGTTAAGAGAATGATAAAACATGATGCTAAAAATATAAGGTATGTTTATTTTGCAATGTATATTTTGTTTTTAATATTTATTTGTATTACTAAGCTTTTGGGCTTAGCGTGGTTATATTAATCGCGCAGGTAAAAGGTGATGGATTTGGAGTTAAACCATTATGTCTTGAAAAGGGCAAGTGTAGCTCGAGACCAACTAGAAGATGGTGCATGCATGTATAAGTTAATATATATATTGCATTTTTTTTATAAGAATGTATTCATATGTATCAATAAATCTTTGGAAGAGACAATGTAACTATTATATATATATGTGTTATTATCAAAAGGATAGTGATCTTGTAAATCATTTTATATAATAAAATGTACTATTGTTTTAGAAGTTAAGTAAAGATTTTTAATTGTAATAACTAGTGGCATCCTTATACTCTATATACTTACTTTGTGTATACAAAGTATATGTATGGTACTTATATAGAGTATCGGGGTGTTACAAATATTTTGGTATCAGAGCTTAGGTTCGAGATTCTCGGCCTAAGTAAATTTAAAAGAAAAGTTTTAAAAAGAAAAATGATGATGAACAAAAATGAAAAGAATGAAAATTTTGATACATGCATATGCATTAACATCTAGGTTGGTCTTGAAGGTGGTATTATATGAATTAAAATGTATTTAGATTATATGAGATGGAAAAATGTATGTAAGTTTAATTGATAAATTAAAGAATGGAAGTTTACTTGAGGAAAGAAAATTGTGAAATGTTGACAATTGAAATGTGATTATAATATAAAGAAATGATTGGAAGAATAAAGTTGAGAATGAGTTAAAAACAAAATCAAGATTAATGTATGTAATCTTTCCTCTACAATTTGAATCTCTTTCTAATAAACCTTATGTTTGGATTACTAGAAAGAGGAAACATTGTTGGATGGGTAATATGAATAGATATGTTGTTAAGTGAAGAAAGTATGGTGAGATATTAAGTGAGTTGGTGGGTATAGACAAAGTCTGACCATTTAAGGTTTGAATATGTAAAGTTAAAGTTGTTAAAAGAAAAAGAGATGAGATTGGTTAAATAAGAAGATATAATGGTGTTGGTTACATTGTTGTTTAGAATGCAAACATTGTAATTTTAATGTTAGAAATGTGATATGCTTGAGTGTTGTTAAAGCTCATATTAATGGTGGTAAGATGTGATAATGGGATTTTTGAAATGAGCTTTAATATTTGTGGAAAGGATATACTTTGATGTTGTTTTGTGGTATGTATATATAAGATGATTTTTTTTAAGTTGATATTAAGAAAACAAGATGAGTTCATGGAAGTTTAAATATAGTAGTAAGATGAGAGTTTTTAATGTTAATGGAGTTTGGATAAAGACTATATAAACATCGATAGTTTAATGTAAATAAAACTTATGAGTTATGTGGAATGAATGTTATTGGATATAAAATTATTATGAATTGGGTAATGTGATTGATAATATGAGAATGATTACGCTTGCATTAACAGACTTGTGCAAAGCTAAGTCATGTAATAAGATTGATAGTGAGAATTGGATTAAGCAATGTTGGTTCAAGAAATTGAGGTTTGTAAGAACTAAACTTGGAAAGTGTATAGAGGTTATTGGGCTCAATGTGTATATGATTGGATGTAATATACATATGTATAAATATGTGAGTGATATATATATATATATATATATATATGTTGAAGGGTAAGCAAATGGATGTAAAGATGGTATACTAAATGTATTTAAAAATAAATGTGAAAGAGGTGTCACCTTAGTAATGTGACTAAGATTTTATGAAATATGATTATAGTTAGAATGTATATATGTGTGGAATAGATAAATAACTTAAGCCATGTCAAAAAGGGATAAGAATGATGTTGTGCAATGAGAAGAAATAAATGTAAAATACTTGAGTCGTTTTGGAAAGCAGTCCCGGATTGGATGCCACGACCGTGGCTCTTGAAGGCCACGACCGTGGGGACTTAAATGTTGATATAACTTGTAATTTGTGATCTAAAGGCTTAAAAATGAGACTAATATATGAATGTATTATATGTTGTGATGTGCATAAGGTGAGTTTGTTGAAGCATCAATGTCATTGAGTAATGAATTGCATAGGAAATGAGAAATGTAATGAAATGATTATAACACTTGAGCAATTACATAAAATGAATATGGTTTGAGAAGCTATGAAGAGTAAGTACAAACTACATTATTGCATATATTCATATAATGTTGAGATTGAATATACATTAAATGATATCGATGATGCATAAGAATAAGGTTATGTTGTGTGTAATGTGAATATTGATGATATACATGAATACTTTTATGATAAATTGATTGATGTGATTTGAGACATGATAATAATATAAATAACATGAATGAAGCATATTTGCTTATACGATGATGAAATGAGAATTTATTTGGGAAATATTGGACAGTAATATGGTTATAGGTTCAAAGTATGTGTATGAGGAAATGTTTTATGTATACATGTATAGTAAGAGATTGTAATGGAAAAAAGAAAATATAATGTATGAAATTTCGAGAAGAGATAAATTGGAAATAGAGTAATGAACGAACTTGTGTAAAAATTGTATATGATCAAATGTTGTGCATAGGAGATGTTAAAGATAATATATTTGAATATGAATTAGGCTATTAATGATCAAGTAATCAAGAACAAATTATTTTGAAGTGAAGTTGGAATGTGCTAAATCTTGATGTAGTCAAAGTTTGGAGAATGGATATATATAATCCTTATGATCCAACTTAGTAGTGTAATTGAAAAGATTTGATTATAGCACAATTATGGTAAAACAGATAATTATGTTTCTAGTAACATGGTTGAAAGTTATGATTGGTAAATGTGTATCTTATAACTTTTGTGTTAACAATTTGGTTATAATTTTGAAAAGTAAAGAAAGAAAAGAGAATTGTGATAATATTTTGAGTTATGATTAATGTAATAAAAAGACAATTATTGTAATTATAGTAATGTTATAAAAAGGTGAAGAGATGGTAAATGGGAGAAAGTGTAACTTGTGATTGAAAGTTATATTGAATATGTTTGTGGTATGAAGTGAATAAGTGGATGATTTTAAAGTTTAAATGAGTGAATTATGAGTAATACATATGGTACGAGATAATCATGTGAATTTGGTGGAAATTGTACTAAGATAATAGAAGATAAATTATGTGTATATTGAAAGATAATTGGAAATGATTTGTTATTAATGATCATAGTTTCAAAAAGTTGAATATGGAGTTAAAGGAATTAGAAGGTGGAAATAAGTTGGATCTAATGGAATTAAGTTATATATATTGTGAAATCCAATGATAAATTTAAATAAGTTAATTGTTGGTTTGAATCAAACCAGATTGAATGTGGTATATTGTGACAAACTGATCGAATGATCTAGATTTCACTAAGATGGTGAATCAATACTGAGATTTAAAACGTCCAGTTGCATTGGGAGTATATAATTTAATGATAATGTATATGATGTAATATCTTGATAGATAAATGGACATGAATGAATTGAATTATATCAATTGTAAATAGTGATTAAAGGGGAAAAGTTGATTATTTGTAAGTTAAGTTCAAAAGTATTGTGTCAACATTTATGTTAAGTGAGAAGTAAGATAAAGAGGAATTAAGTGTATGATAAATAAGAATATTATTATCGATTAAGGTTTGACAAAATGTCTATATTGAGAATAATTGTAATGACGGGATGATCAATATTAAGATATAAATCAATGATTTTTTTTTTAGTGTAAGTTAAGAGAATAGTTATAAAGAGATGAAGTGGTAAAGTATTTGAATGTAATAATGGGACGAAGATGATTGGATTCTTGTATATAGATAAGGTATTTGGGATTGTAATGAGTTATTTTGAATATTGGATAAAAATGTAATAAGATATATATATTATGACAAGTTATGGAATTGAAAAAGATGATTGATTCTAGTAGGAAGAATACACATTATGTGAGTTGATGAAACCAGCATATAAGAATACTATTCATCTTATATGAAGATTTAAGATGGCGTATTGTTAAGAATGGAGTGTTATTGAACTGGATAATTTCGAGGACGAAATTATTTAAGGGGGAGAGAATTGTAATATCCCGAGATATACCTTAAAAGTTTTGGAGGAGTTGTTGTATTTGAATTTAATATATATGTGATGTATATGTATATGTCTAATTGTAATATCCCTAAGTGTGCCTAGAAGTTATGATAATATTGTTATTATTGAATTGAAGGTGTAAGTGATAAGTGGTAATTGTGTATGGTTTATTTGAATGATAAAAGAAGTTAAGAGATAATGTATATGTGTAATTGGAAAGAAAAGCAATGTGTAGAGAGAAGTGTATATGTAGTGTATATGGTGATATATATGACATATAAGTTGGTCAAAGGGCTTGGTCAAGGGAAGAAGATATTTATATTGTTAAGTGTGAAATTACCAAAATGGGCAAGAGTTTGTAGAGGGAATTAAAATGTGCATGAGGGTAAGATAGTAAATTACTTTTGGAGGAGTATTTAATGAGTGTTGACTTTAGGGTTTCTTCATCATTTCTTCTTCTTCTTCCTTGTGTGGCCGGCTCACCTAAAGTAAAGGAAGACAAGAGAGCTAAGTGAGGGTTTGATGTTCTAAGCTTCAAAGTTGAGAGAGATTTCAAGTAAACAAGTTGGAATTTCAAGAATTTCATGATTTTGGGTTTTGGAAGGAAGTGAATTGCCCTAAGTTGAGAAGTAAAGAACTCTTGAGAGAAGAAGAGTTTAGAGTTGTGTGAAGTGCTATTGAGGTAAGTACAAAAC
Organism: Garcia nutans; assembly: GCA_947685225.1. Lineage (NCBI taxonomy): Eukaryota > Viridiplantae > Streptophyta > Magnoliopsida > Malpighiales > Euphorbiaceae > Garcia > Garcia nutans. The sequence goes on from CANTUV010000013.1 coordinate 38,738,474, forward strand.
CCTATTTGATTTCATATATTTATATGACTTTGAACCTTAAACCATTTGATTATAAATGTGTTAAGAAATCTATTATATCATTGATACCTATGAGTATATCAATAAGAGTATATGAAATGTGAGAGCATTCAATAATGTATATACTATGAAAGATGAAAGATGTGATGATATGATTGTATGATATGATGATATAATAATGTAATTGATTGTGTATACTTAAATGATGAATGATTATATATGTAATAATAATGAGACATGAAATAGAGATTGAGATATAATGATGTATGAAGCTATCGTGATTGGCTATGATGATGTAAATGATGATTGAGGCATTTTTGCCTAATTGATGCCATTGTGATTGGCTATGATGAGGTAAATGATGAATTGTTCCAATGTGATTTGAGATATGGTGCAAATCTATTGTGTAATGTGAAATGAATTGAGAAAGTAGAGATAAATGGAAGAACTTATCTGCCTCCTGCGGAACCATGCGGACCCCTGTGGATTGGGCAACCGAACTTGGACTACCGACCTGGTTGGGGGAAAGTTCGATTCATTCAGTGTTATACGTACCTATCTGCCTCCTGCGGAACCATGCGGACCCAGTGAATTGGGCAACCGAACTTGGACTACCGACCTGGTTGGGAGAAGGTTCGTTAATGATAGTTTTATACATGCCTATCTGCCTCCTGCGGACCCCTGGGATTGGCAGTGGCCTGAGGCCCAGTGGACAACCGACCTGGTTGGGGAAAGGTTTGTATTTGCAGCTATGGTTGTTGGAAATAATGATGAACTTTGAATAACATATTAGTGTGTTTTGGGCCCGAGTATGTCTTTGTTGTTAATATGATATACAAATGTTGAAATAAATAAATATTGAGATCAATGATTGGTGAATTGTGAATATAACAATGTTATGTAATCTGATATGTAATGTGTATATTGTTTGTGAGTATTAGTGATGGATTGTGGTTGATGATAATGGTTGCCTTTATTGGGAATATGATTTATGATTGGTAAACTATGATTTGTCGTAATGTTATAAGCATATATATATAGTTTATGAGGTTGGTAGAAATTTATGTGGAATGCATTGGAAAAAGGGAAAACAGGTTAAGAGAATGATAAAACATGATGCTAAAAATATGAGGTATGTTTATTTTGCAATGTATATTTTGTTTTTAATATTTATTTGTATTACTAAGCTTTTGGGCTTAGCGTGGTTATATTAATCGCGCAGGTAAAAGGTGATGGATTTGGAGTTAAACCATTATATCTTGAAAAGGGCAAGTGTAGCTCGAGACCAACTAGAAGATGGTGCATGCATGTATAAGTTAATATATATATTGCATTTTTTTTATAAGAATGTATTCATATGTATCAATAAATCTTTGGAAGAGACAATGTAACTATTATATATATATGTGTTATTATCAAAAGGATAGTGATCTTGTAAATCATTTTATATAATAAAATGTACTATTGTTTTAGAAGTTAAGTAAAGATTTTTAATTGTAATAACTAGTGGCATCCTTATACTCTATATACTTACTTTGCGTATACAAAGTATATGTATGGTACTTATATAGTGTATCGGGGTGTTACATGACCCATCATGCTTCTTTTGAAATAGAACCGGCGCACCATAAGGAGCTTTGGAGGGACGGATATAATTGACATAAAATAATTCCTTCAATTGCCTCCTTAGCTCTTCTAACTCTGGTGGTGCCATGCAATACAGAGCAAAAGCTGGTGGTTTTGCTCCAAACTCCAACTCTATGGCATCGTTCAACTCTTTTTTTGGAGGAAGTTTCTTTGGTAACTTGGCGGGCATGACATCCTTGAATTCTTCAAACACATCTTAAACTGCCTTAGATGCATTTACCCCTCCATCCATGGGGCCTTCATTTATCTTAAGGGTGACAAGATAAGTTAGCTCTTTCCTCTTCACCCCCTTGGAGAGTTGGATTTCTGATGCCATCATCTCCTTACTAATCTCGCTCTTGATGGGAACAACACATGGTTGTCCCTTCTTCATAATGCACATGACATCAGCATAGGGAACCAAGAAATCCTTCACCATGCCTAAGAAGTCCATTCCCAAATAGAACTTGTTATCATCAATAGGAGCAATAGTGATATCGACCTTACCTTTCCATTGGCCAATTTTGATATCGGTGCCCCTTGTTATAGCATCAATTGGGAGACTCTTGGACTCCATTGATAAAGCCCTTCTCCTTGGTGTAGGATAAGTCAATCTTATCTACTAGCTCCTTTACCATATAGACAGTATCAACACTATTATCCACCAAGGCTTGGATTGTCTTTCCCCTAATCTAGGTCTCCACATACATCTGGCCTCGTGATTGCTCTTCCACTTTGGCTTGGATGGAACTAAGCAGGCTCATTAAAACAAGTCTTTGTTCCTCTTGCTTTTCCTCCTCTATGAATAAGGCAGCAATCTTTCCATGCTTAGGGTACTCAAAAGCCCGATGAGGCCCGTTGCATAAGAAGAAAGCAATATTGGACTTAGAAACATCAGTCTTGTCCTCCTTCTTTCCCTTGCCTTTGTCCTTTGCAACAACGATGGCCTCTAAGGATTGCATCTTCTTAGACGTTATGTCCAATGTCATGTTCAAGGCACCTTGCATCTCCTTGTGGAGCTCGTCCACCCCTATAGACTCTTACCCCTCGATGCATTAGTCCATGTCCTCAACTTTGTCCCTCATCTCAAACATAGTGTCGTTAAACCTAGCCAACCTTTTCTACATGGCAGCAATGATGTCCCTTGACTTATGGTTACAACAAATGAATGTTACACATATTTATACTACTCCACCTCCTCAATGGACGGTAGTGATCAATTTGATCCAACGACCTAGAATAATCTTCTACACAATTCAAAAGATATTTCTTGAATATTCTATGGCATATTCCTAATATATTCTCTAGCATATTCTAGAGAAATCTACAGATACATAACTTTAGAATTCTATGAAACACTATAGAATATTCTAGAGAATATTTTAATATAAGACTCTAGATAATTCCTACCTAACCTTCACTTTGGCTAGGTCACAAACAAGTCTTGTGACACTTAGTAGGGGATAGGCAACCAAGAGCCTGAACCTCTGGGATAATAAGATCAGTTGAGGGTCCTCAAGAGTATCTCTCAGCCATGGCTTCCGAGATGTACTCCTTCAAAGTCATCGAATGTGATAGATCTACCTCCGACATCGCCCTTTGGATGATCAACCACCCAGTGTAATTCTAGATAATCCTCTACTAGTTCCTTGAGACATATCTAAACAAATATTCTCTAATTAATTAATAGTCAATAAAATATTTTATTTAATCATGAAAAAATTAAAATAAACAAACATATTTATGCCTTATTATTTTTATTCATCACTTTCATTTGTTTTCGACTCTTCAGATTCTGAGTCAACTATTGATTTGTCCAATATCACTTGTATAACTCTAAAATCAATATCCTTTAGTTGTCTAATTAGGTCACTCAAAGGACCTAAATCATCATCAATTGTTCTATCTACATCATGTACAGTGCCAGGACTATCTTCATGAAATGCCAATTCTGTTTCAGGATTGTTGGTGGATGATTCACGCAAATAAATAGTTGATCTAGCTTTGATTTTACAAATTGACAACCAATATGCAATGTCTCATCTCATGCTTAGATAAGGGACATAATACACTTATACAGCTTGACTGGCGAATGATTCTTATTCGGTATATATTCTTCTTTTATTTACATAAACTAGATTATATTATGAATAAACTTTTATCCCACTTATTATATCATACTACTCACATTTAAATAACAATACCCTCTTAATTGGTAGAGATAGATATTACACCTTTACAATGTTAATTAATCGATCATAGAAATCATACGAGCTATCAGTATATTTTGACCCCTTTATACAAACTTCATTATTCATGGTAGATCTTATTGCGTAATAAGATTATGTGATGAATTTGTACCGTTAACAAAATAAATGTTATAACATCTCAGCAATTATAACTATAAAATTTAAAATAAACTTATTTCTACAACAAACTTATTTAACTATACAATAAATAAAATTAAACATTTTTTAATTATAATAAGCATAAAATTTTAAACTAACTAATTTTAATTTTATAATCTAAACCGTAAACATTTTAACCTTTATTGCTTGAAAAATTAAATCCCCATAAATTAAGAATAATTAACAAAAAAATATTTAGTCCTAATTAATAACAGTATACATTAAAATAAATTCCCAAAATTAAGAAACAAAATAGAAAATCTAAAAAATTTACTGATTAAAAAAATTCTAACTTTAATTTTAATAACCTAAACTCCAAACAATATTTTAATCATTATTTATGAAAGATAAATCCCCACAAATTAATAATAAATATAATAGAAATAAATAAAAAAAAATATCATTCCTAATTAATAACCTTAAACCAAAATAAATTCCCACAATTTATTAATAAAACATAAAATTTTAACAAGTTGAAGATTAAAAATCACCTACAATATTTTAATCATTAGATATTTAACAAAAAAAACACAACTGACAATATTAACAAAATTAATCAACACAGTTGATGACGATATTAACAAAATAAACAAACTATATCAACATAATTAACAAAAAAAATTGCAAAAATCCCAACATCAAATGGCAAATCAAAAAATCGAAATGCAGAAGAGCAAAAAATAAAAAAATTAACTCACTAGAAATGCAGAAAAATTAATTTTATTGCAAAGTCTGTGGCGGAACACTAGTCTTTTCATATGCAAATCCCAATGAAGGAGAAGAAAAATCATAAAAATAATACACAAATCAAAAAGAAAAATATAAATAATAAAGAAAAATTAAAAAGACAATTAAAAAAAAAACAACAAAATACTTATCAGTGTAGTCGGACAACGAGAAGACATAGAAACTGAAATTCCCACACCAAGAGCAAATGTGAAAACAAACACTAAAAGCAAATAGAAAATGCAAACGCCAAGAGCAAATCCCAAAACACCAACATCAAATAGGAAAAAATAAAAGTGGGCATTGTTTAGAGAGGAGAGTAGAGCATAGAGGGCAGAGGAAGAAGAAAGAGAAGAAGAAAAAAGAAGAGTAGTGAAGGAGGAAAGAAAGAATTTATATCTAAAGTTAAAGTTTATTGAAAGACACTTCTCTTAGTAAATACTAATGCATTTACCGATCGATTAGTCCGTCTCTCGATAATGGATGTGTCTTTTTCAGTCTAGAGTTTTACAAATTATCAAGATATTAAAGTGTCTATCAATAAATATATTTAACTTAAATTAATAGCCGTGTCTATTTATTATCAATTACTGACCGATATAGTAATCTCTCAGCAATGAACAAAACTTTTTAGTCTGGAATTTTGCAAGTTACTGAGAGATGCATTATTTTATCAGTAAATACATCTAATTTAAAATTAATAGTCAGGTCTCTTCATTACTAATTACCGAGAAATATGGTAATCTATTGGTAATTGACATAACTTTTTAGTCTAGGTTTTTGCAGGTTACCAAGAGATTCATGTTTTTCCGTGAATATATTTCAATTTAAATTAGTAGTTGTGCCACTTTTTTACCAAGTAAGGAGAGATATGGTAATATCTTGGTAAGTGAGGTGATGGATCAATTTAGTATTTGCAGATTATCGGGAGATTCACAATTTTATTGGTATATATATTTAATTTAAAGATTATTGTTTAATAAATTAAATTGATTTGAATACAAAATATTTTATGTATTAATTATATTAGAGAAATAATTATTTTAATTTTATATTTATTATTATTTTTAAAAAATAAATATAAAATTAAAATAGTTATTTTTTTAATTTAATTAATGTATAAAATATTTTTAATTCAGATCACTTTAATTTATATAATATTTTTATAATTTAAACTAATAATTATGTCTCTTTATTATTATCGAGAGATATAATAATTTTTTATTAATTGACATTATTTCTTAATATGTAATTTTTTATATTACTAAAAAAATTTATATTTTTTATCAAAAAATATATTTAATTTTAATTAATACCCGCGGCTTGATTATTAATTAAGTATCAAAAAATACAGTAATCTCACGATAATTGATATGACTTTTCAGTATAAGGTGCATGTTACTAAGAGATTCAATGGTTTTTCAATAAATATAATCTAAATTAATAGTCGTGCCTTTTTTTACCATTTGCTAAGAAATGTTTTAATCTCTCGATAATGAACATGATTTATTAGTATAGGATTTGCACTTTCTCAAGAGATTCATGTATCTTTTAGTAACTATATTAAATTTAATTAAAGTCGCACCACTTCATTACCAAATAGTGAGAGATGTGTCAATATCTCAGTAATGGATGTGACGAGTTTTGCAAGTTACCAAGATATCCATGCAACTGTCGGTTGCTATATATAATTTTAATTAATAGCCATGCCACTTCATTACCAAACACTGAGAGATAGGTAATAGTGGACTTCACTTTTCATTGTACGATTTTGAAAGGTACCGAAAGATTAAAGTATTTATAAATAAATATATTTTTAGTTTAAATTAATAGACATGCTTGTTTATTAATAGAAGGGCCAGTTTTGTCTCTTGGTACATTTAGTTGGGAAATTGGTGGTGTGAGAATTTGGCCCGGAATTTACCAACAAATACCATATGTAGTCAGTATAAGTTGTTGGTAAAATCAGGTGGTGCCACATCCACCGACAAAACGCTCTATCGGTAAGCCCATCTATTAGTTTTCTTTCTATATGTTTTCAATAATTTTTCAAACAACCCTTTTTATAAAAATAATATTAAATTAATTAAATTAATTTAAATTAAAAATATTAATAAATATAAAATTAAAATAGTTATTTCTTTAATATTATTAATATATAAACATTTATAATCTAAATTAATTTGATTCGTATAATAATTTTATTTTCATAATATTCTTTTAGTCAATAAATATTTGTCTGTATATTAGTAAATTCTTATAGTATTATTACGCACTCATATCTAGTAATAAATAAATTTACAACTTCAATAATAATTCTAGAAACAGATAATGGAAAAATAGTATATTTAAAATGTAATTCAATTATAATTGTATATACCTTGACAATAAAAGGGTTAAATCTCATTTTTCAATAAAAAAAAAGAAAAAAGAGAAGAGAAAGTTATTGAAAGAATTGTAATATGATATTTATTTTATCCTTTATAACAAAAACTAGTTTATATCCCACAAACTGAAATTATGAAGAAAAAAAATTACATTGGTGGCAGTAATCAAACCCAGGTCTTCTCGGTAAAAGCTATACATTCTAACCACTGGATAACAATAAAAAACAAAAATTATTTTTAATATTTTTAATATCAATAATTTTAGAATTTCGATAACTATTTTTGCTTAGAAAAGTGTTATAATTGTTTGATGGACTCTATCATGATTCTTAATCTATAAAATTCAATAAAAATTGATAAATTGATCGATGCCTTCTATTACAATTTTTTATTTACCAACTTTAAAAAATTGAATACAAATGTGTTTTAAAATTAATGGACATAATACAATATGAAACTTTTAAATTTTATACTCATTTCACTTGTCCAGCCTTCATAATTTTATTTTGTGACATTGAATATTCTAATTTTGTCACATAGAATATTCTAACTATATTATGTAAAATACTAAAAATACTTTCCTGGAATAGAAGAAATATTGATAAGAAAATTTAAGTTATAAATATAATAATTAAAAAAGAAAAATAGTAAAAATATGTAATGTAGAATAACACAAATAGTTTTGTGATTTAATTTCCTTATTTCTATCAATAATCTGATCAAAGGATAATTCACGCCATCAATAAATTATATCCGATAAAATTATAAAACTCTTACCTCTTTAATAATCCGTTTACATTGTGGAACTTAATTATTGAAAAGCCTATAAAAATAAGTACGAACTCCTTATATTATATGAGAAGCAAAAGCCAAAAAAAACTTTTCTTCATTGTGTCAATTATATAGGCAACCTATGCCATCCTAATACAATATAATACAATGAGAATCTCACTCATAATTTGAAAGAGAGTAAGGGAGCTATGCTAACGTGCAGGGAAAAGTTAGCAATCTATCCATTATTTTTTTGACAAAAACAATCTCAATGCTCTTTTCCTTCATTTTTATTCTTTTTTTTGTTCATCTAAATAATCCATTTTCATCTTTAATTTACTTCCTTTATGATGTAAATAAAAGAAGAGAAAAGATAGATAAAGAATGAGAAATTAGAGAAATCTTTATTTTATCAATTGTCTCTAATGAACCATCTATAATGGGATATCTATAGTGGTATAAGTAGAAATTAGATAAGAAGAAAGATTACAATTAAATTCTAATTTGAATAGGATAACACTAATTATAATCTTAATAGGATAAGATTAATCTAATAAGTAGTCATCCACATATTATTTAACACTTTTCCTTGGTTGATATCTTTATGAATATGCCTCGTTAAAATTTTGCTAAGAAAAATACAGTGGGACAACAACTTAGCGAAGGAAAAAGAGTACAATATTCATAGGTGACTTCCCCTCAAAAATGCATTCAACTAAAATATTTTAAGTGAACGCATCCTAACATTGTATATATGTCTTTTGAGGACTAATGTCAGCAGTATCTTTGTGAACAAATCTGCTGGATTTTTGCTTGAATGAACTTTGCAAATATCAATTTTTCATTTCTTCATTCTTTCATGTGTATAAGAGACATTTGGTGATATATATTCAGTTCTATCACCCTTGTGCAGTCTCATTCGATTTGTGCAATCCATGATGCATTATTTTCATGCAATATTATTGGCTTGTTGCTTTCTATAGGTAATCTGCATGCTCCTCCAATATATTCTATCATGCTTCTCAACTACACACATTCACGACTAGTTTCATAAATAGCTAATAACTCTGAATGATTTGATGAAGTAGCAGTGATTATTTGTGTAACACCCCTATACCCCGTATACGTACACAGCATGCTAATACGATCGTAATATACGTATACTGAATATAGAAATGCCACAGTTTACTAAACAAACGACTCACTTCATTACAATACCATAAACAAACTCAAAACATTTAAGTTATATCATAAAACCCAATAGATAAAATGTTTATTCAAAACGCAGCGGAAAATATAACAAATATTTACCAATAAATATACATCAAAATTCAAGTTTTACAAAACATAAAATATATACATGTTTGGCAGTATTACTGTCTTTGATCTTTAAGCTCCACTATCAACACCTCAAAATCTAGACTCTACTCGGCCGAGAGGAACTCTCTGGTTCTTCCCTGTTACCTGCGCGATGAATCACACTCGCGCTAAGCCAACGGCTTAGTGGAACAAACCCCAATGATAATATGTTTCAATGCAATGTCAATATCATATGTTCAAACATTATACACAATACATAGGAATATCACATTTCAAAGTCTTACCTTGAATCTCATTATTCAATAACATATCAAAGACATTCATGAGGTAATACTCACAATTTTCTATATCCATAAACATGCCATACATCATGTTGTATCTTCATAGTTTCATTAAAGCAAAGACAAGCATGGGCCCAAAAGACACTAATATGCCATTCAACTTTCAGAGTTAATGTTTTGGTTTAATTATCTCATTTATCATTATCATTATCCCAACTAGGCTTCAAGGATTAGGTTCAACCAAGCTTCAAGGGGAACAAAGCATGCTAAGTATCAACCCAACTTGGCTTCAAACACCAAACCCAACCTAGCTTCAAAGGTTGTAACATCTCAATTAGGCTTCAAGGACTAGACCCAACCAAGCTTCAAGGGGAGTAAAACATGTTAAACTTTAACTCAACTTGACTTCAAGGATCAAGCCCAACCTAACTTCAAGAGATTGTTACTATAGGCATGCCACCAACAACAAACTCTGAAAATGGAATAACACATTAGCCACACAATTCATTTATTATTTCATTATCAATTTCATTCTCAATTCTCATCATCATCTAGGCAAACATGCCCCACTTATTTCAATTGAATCATCATAGCCAATCACAATGGCTTCACATCTCATTTGAATCATCATAGCCAATCATAATGGCATCACATCTCAATTGAATCATCATAACTAATTGCATTGCACATATATTTCATATTTCATCATACCATCATATCTTTCACATTTTCAACATACATTTCACAAAGTTCTCATTATGCAAAACATAACATTATTAATATGCATCAACAATGCAATAGATTACTTAACACATTTATAATCAAATGTGTTAAGTTTCAAGATCATATAAAAATATGCAATAATATAGGGTTTGTACTTACCTTAAAAGCAACTCACACACAACACCAACTCCTCTTCCAAGAATTCTCACAACTCAGATTAGGGCAATTCAACTCTTTTCAAAACCTAAACCAAAGGTGATTATACACATGAGATACTATGGATAAAAACCAACTAGGGCAAACTCTACACATGACACGCTCAACAACACGGGCGTGTACCTGACCGTGCCCTAAAGCCACAACACAGAAGCATTGACACGTCCAATAACACGGGCATGCTCATGGCCGTGTCAATCCACCAACATCACAGTAGCTATGACACGCTCAGTGACATGGGCGTGTCACTGCTCGTGTCACCCATCCAAAAACACATAACCATTGACACGCCTAAAGACCTGGCCGTGCTAATGGGCGTGTCAGGCCAAAAATGCAGATTCCGACCACAATAACAACATATCCAACAAACCACTTACTTCCACCATTAACCACTTCAAACAACTTAACTAAACACACCCAAAAACCATAACAAATTTGCAAAAACACCAAAATAACTCAAACCATACATCAAACACAAATCATAATCATCACCAAAAACCCAAAACACAACCACAACACTTTCTCTTCCAACAAACTTACTCTTTCCTTCAATCCAACCCCAAAATCCATAATCAATTAAAACCAAATACTCTTAAACACACCACAATCAAACAAACACATTATCAATCACAACCTCAACTCACAAACTCAAAGAAAATCAAAGAATCAAGTGGAAAACTTACCAAAAATGATGAAACTTCTTAAATTTCCAACTTAACCATTTGGATCTTCCTTCAATTAAATCTTGAAAATCAAAATCTCTCTCTTTCTCTCTTGTCTTTGGATGGCCGGTCAAGAAAGGAAAAGAAGAAAAATGAAAAGGAAATTAGAGACAAAGTCAAACTTTCCTTCTCTTTAAACCTCCACCAAGCAATCTAAATAAGAAAATTACTTAAATACCCTCTTCCATTTATTTAATTCCATTAATTTTAAAATTACAAAATATCTTCTTCTTTTGACTTCCACACTTGACTTGTGTATATGTTGTATATATTTCCATATATACAACATATACACTCTTTTTTAAATTCTTTTCTCTTTCAAACTTAACATATACATTCAATCCAATTACAACAATAATATCAAAACTTCTAGGACACACTTTGGGATATTACAATTCTCCCCCTCTAAAAAGAAATTTTGTCCTCGAAATTACCTGATATTAAGTCTGAAACAGTTGAGGATATTGATCTCGCATTGCTTGCTCACTCTCCCAAGTTGCCTCTTCTCTACCATGATTCTTCCAAAGAACCTTTACCAGTGGCACTTTCTTATTTCTCAACTCTTTCACTTCATGTGCTAAAATAGCAACTGGTTCTTCTTCAAATGTCAGATCCGAACTCACCTCAATAGATTCAACTGGTAAAATATGAGATGGGTCTGATCTGTACCTCCGCAGCATAGAAACATGGAAGACATTGTGGATTCTATCTAACTCAGGCGGCAAAGCAAGACGATAAGCAACTGGCCCTACTTTTTCTAAAACTTCATACGGTCCAATAAAACGAGGACTCAATTTCCCTCTTCGACCAAATCGTAAAATCTTTTTCCAAGGAGACACTTTCAAAAATACTTTATCTCCAATATCAAATTCTATGTCTCTCCTCTTCAAATCTGAATAAGATTTCTGCCGATCTGAAGCTGCTTTTAACCGATCCCGAATTACCTTCACTTTCTCTTCAGTCACTTTAACCAAATCAGGACCAATTAACTTGCCCTCTCCAATTTCATTCCAACATAAAGGCGTCCTACATCTTCTACCATACAATGCCTCAAATGGTGCCATACCAATACTGGATTGATGACTGTTGTTGTAAGCAAATTCCACAAGTGGCAAAAATCTGTCCCAACTTCCAGAGAAATCAATAACACGGCTTCTTAACATATCCTCAATAATATGTATCACTCTTTCTGACTGCCCATCTGTTTGCGGATGAAAAGCAGTGCTAAAGTGCTTGAATGGCAAAAACAAAACGGAAAGGACAACCAAACGAAACCGCTAGTGCGAAAAGAAGGCCCGACTCCAAGTTGTTCAAGAATAGTGGCGAACTCAGTGCACCATGTAAACTTTTCCAAAACCTCAAAGTGAACCTAGGATCTCAATCAGACACTAAAGAAATTAGGACTCCATGCAACTTCACTATCTCACAGATATACAGCTCAGCCAACCTTTCAAGAGAATAATCCATTCTAACTGAAAGAAAATGAGCTATCTTTGTCAACCGATCAACAATCACCCAAATAGCATCATGCTTCTTCTGAGTCAATGGCAAGCCAGACACAAAATCCATTGTCACTCTCTCCCATTTCCATTCAGGCACTGTTAAAGGTTGAAGCAACCCAGTTGGAACTTGATGCTCAACTTTCACTCTCTGACAAGTGAGGCACTTGGATACAAATTCTGCAATGTCTCTCTTCATACCCGACCACCAATAATGCTGTTTCAAATCATGATACATCTTTGTACTTCCCGGATGTATAGCAAAAACTGATTGGTGTGCTTCCTCTAAAATAATCTTTTTCAAATTAGCATCATCAGGAACACACAATCTATCCTTGAACCAAAGGCTACCATCACTTTTCACATGGAAATCTCGGCTCTCTCCATTTTGGCAATCTGAAACAATCTTCTGAATTTTCTCATCAGCCAATTGAGCCTCTTTAATCTGATCCAACAATACTGGTCTCAAATGCAACTGAGCTAACAACGCACCATCATCACATGATTCAAAACTGGCGTGCAATGCTCTCAACTCAACAAGCAACAAGAGCGAATAAACAGACAAACCTGCCAAAGACTTCCGACTCAAGGCATCAACAACAACATTCGCCTTACCAGGATGATAATCAATCAAACAGTCGTAGTCCTTGATCAACTCTAACCATCGCCTTTGCCGAAGATTCAGCTCTCTTTGAACACCTAAATATTTCAAACTTTTATGATCCATATAGATAAAACATTTCTCCCCATACAAGTAGTGTCGCCAAATCTTCAAAACAAACATTATCGCTGCCAATTCCAAATCATGTGTCGGATAATTAAGCTTATGCGGCTTCAACTGCCGAGAAGCATATGCTACAACTTTACCTTCTTGCATCAAAACACATCCTAAACCATTATGTGAAGCATCACTGTAAATCACATATGGTTTACTTTCCACAGGTAAAGTAAGAACAGGTGCTTGAGTCAACATTTCTTTCAACTGCTTAAAGCTAGCTTGACACTGATCTGTCCACACAAATCTAACTCCTTTTCGAAGCAATCTGGTGAGTGGAGTAGCTATCAAAGAAAAACCTTTCATAAAGCGTCAATAATAGCCTGCCAAACCCAGAAAACTTCTAACTTCAGTCACAGACTTCGGTGGACTCCAATTCAAAATAGCTTCAACTTTACTTGGATCAACTCTAATACCATCTGTTGAAACTATATGACCGAGAAAAGTCACTTAATCAAGCCAAAACTCACACTTCGACAGCTTAGCATACAATTGCTTCTCTCTCAAGATCTGCAATACAATCCGTAGATGCTTGTCATGCTCCTCCATATTACGCGAATACACCAAAATATCATCGATGAAAACTACTATAAACTGATCCAGATAGGGCCAAAACACCCTATTCATCAAATCCATGAAAGCTGCAGGTGCATTCGTCAACCCAAAAGGCATCACCAAGAATTCATAATGCCCATACCTTATGCGGAAAGTTGTCTTAGGAACATCTTCAGTTCTAACCCTCAACTGAAGGTACCCTGATCTCAAATCAATCTTGGAAAACACTGATGCTCCCTTCAATTGATCAAAGAGATCATCAATCCTAGGCAAATGATACTTATTCTTGATAGTCACTTTGTTCAATTGCCTATAATCAATGCATAACCTCAAAGTACCATCCTTCTTCTTCACAAACAACACAGGAGCTCCCCATGGAGAAACACTAGGGCGAATAAACCCTTTATCCAACAACTCCTGCAACTGCACCTTCAACTCTCTCAACTCAGCAGGTGCCATTCGATAAGAAGTAATAGAGATAGAAGTGGTACCAGGCAACAAATCGATACCAAACTCAACCTCTCTCTCAGGGGGTAACCCTGGCAACTCCTCAGGAAACACGTCTGGAAAATCTGCAACTGCGGGTATACTATCAAGTTGAGAACCCACTACTCTGGTATCCACAACATGAGCAAGATAAGCATCACACCCTTTTCTAATCAATTTTCTAGCTGTAACAGCTGAAACAAACAAGGATGCAAGTTGTCTTTGCTCACTAGATACCATCACACCCCAACCATCACTGGTTCTCAAAGTGACACACTTCTTTTGACAATCTACCACAGCCCCATGCTTAGACATCAGGTACACACAATCGATCTCTATAATACACTCCACCATCTTTTGACACAACATAATCTGACTTTTTCCCTTCATGCACTTGTTTCAAAAATTCTAATAATTTTTTATTTTGTTTCTGAGCTTCTATCACTTTTTGCCTAATGGTTGGCTCAACCCTCAATTCTGCTAACATAACACATGATATCATTTAGTTTATTTAATTTATATATATATAATGCTAAAATATTCTGTATACAACATACCTGCTAAAGTCTTTTGAATTAAAGCATCGGCTATCACATTAGCTTTCCCAGGATGATAGTCGATGATACAATCATAATCCTTGATCAATTCCATCCATGTTCTCTACTTTAAGTTTAGTTCTTTTTGTATTGGTAAGTATTTAAAATTTTTATGATCAGTAAAAATATAACACCTTTCACCATACAAGTAATGTCGCTAGATTTTAAGAGCAAATACAATAATAGCTAACTCCAAATCATGTGTAGGGTAATTCAATTCATGAGATTTTAATTGCCTAGAAGCATAAGCAATTACCTTACTCTCTTGCATCAATACACAACCAAGTCCTTGATGAGAAGCATCACTATAAATAACATAGTCTTTACTTGGAATTTGTTGGGTCAAGACAGGCGCTTCAGTCAATATAGCCTTCAATTGTTCAAAACTAGCTGACACTGAGCATTCCACTCAAATTTAATTTCTTTTCTAAGGAGCTTAGTTAAAGGAAGTGTTATCTTCGAGAACCCTTGCACAAATCTTCTATAATATCCAGCTAACCCAAGGAAACTCCGGACTTCTGTTATATTCTTTGGTGGCTGCCAATTCAAAATAGTCTTAATTTTACTTGGATCCACACGAATACAATTAGCTGACACTACATGACCTAGAAATGCCACTTCCATCAACCAAAAATCACGCTTCGATAATTTAGCGTACAATTGGTTCTCCCTTAGTGTCTGTAATACAATTCTCAAATGCTTATTATGCTCCTCTTTATTTCTAGAATAAACCAGTATATCATCAATAAAAATAACTAAAAATTGGTCTAAATAGGGTTTAAAGACTCGATTCATCAAGTCCATAAAAGCTGCTGGAGCATTAGTTAATCCAAAGGGCATAGCCAAAAATTCATAATGTCCACATCGAGTTCTAAAAGCTGTCTTCGGAATATCTACTTTTTTAATTTTTATCTGATAATAACCCGATTTAAGATCAATTTTAGAGAAAACACCCGCTCCTCTTAACTGATCAAACAAGTCATCAATCCTAGGTAACGGGCACTTATTCTTAATAATCACTTTATTCAACTGTCGATAATCTATACATAATCTTAAGGTACCATCTTTCTTCTTCACAAACAAAACTGGTACACCCCAAGGTGACACACTAGGTCTTATAAATTCTTTATCAAGCAATTCTTGAAGTTGCACCTTTAATTCTTTTAATTCCGGAGGTGCTATTCTATAAGGTGAAATAGAAATTGGTGTTGTACTTGGAACTACATCAATGACAAATTCTACCTCTCTCTCTAGTGGTATTCTAGGTAATTCTTCTGAAAAAATATTCGAAAACTCACTCGCTGTAGGTATGTCTCCCAAAACCTTGCTTGAATGTCTTGTATCATTAACATAAGCAAGATAAGCTTCACATCTCTTCCTAATCAACCTTCTAGCTTTAGCTGCAGAAATCAAACTAGAAGGATAAAATTATTTTTCTCCTCGAACTACAATTTCACCATAACCCGAAATCTTAAAAGTTACAACTTTACTACATCAGTCCATAAATGCTTGATGTCGGAACAACCAATCTATTCCCAAGATTACATCAAAGTCATGGAATGGTAGTTCAATCAAATCAGCAGAAAGCTCTACATCATGAACTAAGTGGACAATTTTGATATATTCTATTTACTTTCACAATATGACCTAAGGGATTTGTAACTTCTATCTCATAATCAAGTTTATCAACACACATTTTCTTCCCTGAAGCTATAGTTGTATAAATATAAGAATGTGTAGAACCAGGATCTAACAATGCATACACATCAAGACCAAGTAAAAAAAAATTACCAACTATAACATCAGGAGCATCCTGGTCCTCCACAGCTTTCATGGCATAAGCCCTAGCTAAAGCACTGCCGCGAGTCTGAGGTCTATCCACTGTTTTAGATTCTCTCTGCTGACTAACACTGGGTTGACCACCTCTACCTGTCTTATGGCTTGACTGAGACCTCTGTACAGAACTTTGTCCTTCCACAACTTCTAATTCTTTTATTGTTGGACAATCTCTGATTTTATGCTCCAAAGAACTACATTTCAAACAAGCCCCCTTTTTATACCAACAATCTTCACTTGCATGGCCCTTACCATAATATTGACAAGGTGTAGCAACAACCCTTGATGATGAGCCTGTAGCCACTCCAAACCCACCACCTCTAAATTTATGAAAACTAGCTCCATTTCCTCTGCCGAACCTCTAAGTTTGGGCTTGAATATTTTTCTGTCTTTTCTGGCCACCTTGTTGTTGTTCGCTAGAAAATTCCTTCTTTGATTGTTGTTTTCTTCCCTGCTCTTGTTTAATCTCCCTTTCTAGAGTGACTGCCGCATTAACAAGAGTGGAAAACTCTTTAATCCTCATTGCTATTAAATACACCCGAATCTGACTGTTCAAACCTTGTTCAAACTGGTTACAATTCTCTTCCTCAGATACAACTAACTCTAGAAAATATTTGCTTTGGCGAACACACTGCCTCTCATATTCAGGCACAGATAATTGCCTTTGTTTAAGATACAAAAACTCCCGACGCTTCTCCTCTAAATAAATCTCACTAATATATTCCTTTTTAAATTCTTCTTGAAAAAATGCCCAAGTAAGTCTACCTGCGGGTACACCTTTCTGCTTTGTATCCCACCAGGCAAAAGCATGTTCTTGCAATAAGGAAACTGCACACTCTAATCTTTTCTCATCAGTACAATGCAGAATATCAAAAACTCTCACAATCCACTCCATCTAATACTCTGCTACTGAAGACTCATCAGTATCATGAGCTTTAAAATCTTCTGCTCCTAATTTTCTAATTCTCTCCAATGGAGATCTTTAGGGCACTGGCGGTGGACGTTGTGCAGGAGGAGCAACTCTTATAATTTGCCTGAGAATTTCCCCCATATTTTTCATAAATTGGGGATCTAATGGAATTTGTTCCGCAGAAGGTTCTGATGGTTGCTGATTTCCCACACTAGCTTGACAGTGTGAGGACACAACTTGATCCTCAACAACTTGACGGGATTCAGAGACCATCTTATACCCTTGAACATTAAAAATCAATTGCATCAAATATTTATTCAATTATATAGTCTATATAGCAATGATAGTTGTACTTCTCTTTTCTTTTAACCCACAACTTAGAACCATCTAAATCTGCTCTGATAACACTAAATGTAACACCCCCTACATAGCCCATACACTTACCTACATAGGAGATGTCACCTAGCATTCACAATTGTTCTATATATGTGTCTATATATGTAATAAAGAAATAAAATCAAAATACTTTTAAGCATTAATGCAATTGTTAAGCTTTCTATAGTACACATAAATATCTATTAATCTATAAAGAACTCTTAATGTTAACTTACATTATTATAAAATTCTCAAACTACTCTCAAACTTGTACAACTGTCACACAAAATTGTAAAGTATTGCTATGTGAACTATATAAAATACAATATTTACAATATTGTTAATTGAACCTTGGTGATGCAGTTGATTAGAAACGTATATCTCTCACTCTGCAGTCTCAACTCTCCTTGTTTGATCTGAGCGTCAGAAAATAATTCTAACACGCTAAGCAAAGCTTAGTGGTGCTTATGTATTTATAATATGCAAGAAAATTTAATGAAAAGAGATCTAATCATTAAATTATTTATAAACATTGAAGTGTATTACTTTCTTAATGTTAAATAAAGAAATTAATAAATTCATTGAAAATTAAAATACTAAGCACAATTCAGAATTGAGTAATTTATCGATAACTAAATAACACATTGGTTTCACTATAGATAACTACTTTAATTATGCCCATACACACTGAACTCAGATTCTAGATTTGGATAACGGATCACTGATGGTAATTTAATGCTCACTATATAGAATTTTGATCAATGGTATACTATGGCACGAATGCCCATTGAATATGATGACACAGAGTGTCTTTTGATGGCATAAAGTGTCCACTATCACTTTGGATATCCTTCCTTTGGCTGGCCATTCAATCCCAAGTTAAATCTAAAATCAGTATGTTTTGAGCAATTCATTAGTTTTTAACTAACATTAAATTATGTATAGCACTATAATAAAATAATTCTTTGATCAACAGTTAGTATCACACACATTTATCATATATTCAAATAAATCTATTACACTACTTGTTAGGATTAACTTCAAAAAGATATCATTTACACTTTGAGAACTTATAATTGTTACAGCTAGAATTACAAGTAAAAACAAAACAAAAAGTTATTTTGAGCAATTTCTTCAAGTGACACGCCCAGTGACATGGGCGTGTCATTAACCGTGTCATTTTCACAGAAGGTTTGACATATCCAATGACACGGGCGTGTCTATGGCTGTGTCTTTTAAGTTGCATTACAGTAGCTACGAGACGTCTATTGACACTGGCGTGTCACTGGCCATGTCATTTACGTTGCATTACACTAGCTACGACACGCCCATTGACACTGGCGTGTCACTGGCCGTGTCATTTAAGTTTTATCACTGTAGCTATGACACATCCATTGACACAGGCGTGTCACTGGCCATGTCATTTATCTTTTATCACAGAAGCTATGACACGTCCATTGACACGGGCATGTCACAGGCCATGTCATCAATGTTGAAACATATCATCATTGACACGCCCAGTGACATGGTCGTGTCACTGGTGGTGTTAAGAAAAACTCTGTATTTTGAATACTTATCGACTTAAATTTCATATATCCAAATATATGATATCAACGGATCAAAACTAGTTTCTTTAACATAGAAAGAGTATATATCAAATATTTTTCAGTAAAAACTCATCAAGACAACTCAATCAATCATTTTAGACAATAAATTTATAGAAATTCAAGTAATTGCAAATCAAAAATATATAAGCACATACCTCTTCAAACTCTTCTTTTTCTCTAATTACTTGTTGATAATCTTAACTTTTCAGCTTAATCTTCTAAAAACCTATAACTAGATATTATTTTCTCTTAGGTTTTGATCAAAGTCTTGGAAGGAAGGAAGAAAGAAGGAGTTTTGATGGTGAAGATGTTGATGAACGTGGAAAGAAGAAGAAGAAAGAAAGAAAGAAAGAAAGAGAAGTTTCTATATCATTACACCTGTCCACACACACACACACACACACATATATATCTTCATCTAGTGTGGCCAATCTCATCTTAGTTATGATGCACCATCTTTCTTATCCTTTGATTCTAATTCGATTTTAAATCTCGTAAAACTGTAAAAATAAATAATTTCTTTGGTAAATTTTTGAGATCCACTATTTACATCACTTATATCACAATTCACTATTAATTATTAATATTAAATTAAAAGTTTAGTATCTAAAGTTTTAAACATTACACATATAATATTCAAATTCTTAAATAAATTTTAAATTTTTATTGAACTTAAATTTTAGAGTGAGTCTTTCTACATATTTAATTATTGTAGTACTATTGTATTCTACATATGTATTTCTATATATATATAGAGTATAAGGACATTACAATATGAATTGCCAAAAACTAAAAATTTTCTAAATTTCTAGTGGCTAGTGTTAAATATCATATTCTAACTTTTTTTTCTTTTTCTTTTTGAATGCAATCTAACAGTTTATTTAAAAAATAAAAAATATGTATATTTAAAATAATGCTCTCTATATTGCTACATGAATAAATTTTATTTTGTTTGCGCAAGATCAACTGAAAAATAAATCAACAAATCCTCACTCAAAAACTAATAAATAAATAAAATTATATATATATATATATATATATTTGATCTTCCTTTGACATAATTAATCTTTTCCAGCTTCAAACCAGCTTTGAATCTTGAAATGAAGTTCTCAGCTTTGGTGTTGACATCAAGACTTGGGCAAAACAATGGCATTGGTGTATCATATATAAACATATAACAACGTATATTAGTTTGTGTATTAATATTTAATTACAAATTAACTGATATATATTATTATATGTAATATATGTAAATATATAACAACATATGTGGGTTGTATATTAATATTTTTTTTTTACAAATCAACTAATATATATTATTATGTGTAATATATATAAATATATAACAATATATATTTAGTTTGTATATTGATATTTTTAATGCAAATCAACTGATATATTGGTATATGTAATATATATGAATATATAACATCATATATCAGTTATATACTAATATTTTTTTTACACATCAACTAATATATGTTGTTATATATAACATTATATAACAACATATAACAATATTTATTAGTTTGTATATTAATATTTTTATTGCAAATCAACTAATATATGTTGTTATTAGTAACATATATGAGCATATAACATCATATATTAGTTTATATATTAATATTTTTTTTACAAATCAATTAATATATGTTATTATATATAACATATATTAGTTATTTATTGGTATTGCTTTTGCAAAATCAACTAGTATATGTTGTTTTATATAATATATATGAACATATAATAACATATATTAGTTCTTATATTGATATTTTTATTAAAAATATATTATTATATATTATTATATGTAACATATACCAACATATATTAGTTATATACTGATATTTATTTTGCAAATCAACTAATATATATTGTTATATAATATATATATGTTTTATTGCAAATCAACTAATATATGTTCTTATATATAATATATAACAACAAATATTAATTGCACAATGATATTTCTTTTACAAATCAATTAATATATATTATTATATATAATATATGACAACATATATCAAATGTATATTGATATTTTTTTTACAAATCAACTAATATTTATTGTTATATATAAAATATATGAACATATAATAACATATATTAGTTTGTATACCAATAATTTAATACAAATCAACTAATATATATTGTCATATGTAATATATGTAAATATATAAATGCATATATTAGTTGTATATTGATTTTTTTACAAATCAACTGATATATATTTAATTATATGTTGATATATATTACATATAATAACATATATATATATATTATATGTCGGTATATATTACACATAATAATATTTATGTGTTATACGTTTAGTTATATATCAATATATATTACAGATAATACTATATACATATTAAATTTTAAAAGAATGAAAATATAAAAATGATATATATTTAATTATATATTAATAAATATTACATATAATTAGATATGTGTTCATAAAAGTGTGAATTATATTATATATTAAAAAATATTTTTAGTGTATGTTAAAATTATTTTAAAAAATATAAATTAAATAAAATGTATAAAAATATGTGTATAAAATATAATTTAAAATTACTTAGCGTAAATTATGTTTTAATTAATTAATCTTTAATTTTATAAAATCTTTAAAATATTAATAAATGAGTTTCTCTCTATGGTTCATAATGTAGGTAGGTACGTCAGCAGATATATATATATATATATATATATATATAACATTTTTACTATTTGAGAAAAATAATTTTTTAGAATGGTAAAAAATTATATAAATTTATTTTTAACTCAATTAATTATGACTCTTGCAGGTAAAAAAAATATATTTTTTTAAGTTGTCATTTTTGAAAATTCTCTTGTTTCTTTTTTATTTAATTTTTTTATATAAAACACAATTTTTATCTTTTTTTCAGTATTTCTATCTCTTCCATCTATCTTTCTGTCTGTGGATTTCCTCAATTTTATTTTTTTATTTCAAGATCTATAATTTTTTCCTTATTTTACAAATAAAAGTTGTTATAAGCGTTGCAATTTTTTTTTAAAAACAGTCACTTTAAAAAAAAATTTTGTGTAGCCTAAAAATTTTGAATAACTCAATAATAGATATATTAACAGACTTGCCCATAACAAGATGAAACTTTCACACCATAAAAACCTCGACCATCACAAAACGTGTTTAAATTATTGCTTAGAAGTAAAACTGATACATCAGTGATTATTTCTCCAAGTCAGATTATTAGTAGAGATTATTTTCTCTTTGAAGCATGGAGAACTTCTAAGACAACCATCCCTACAGAAGATAGCAAGGAGATAACACACACTTGCTGAAAGGCATGACATGCCTTTACACAGCTTTCCATGAAGACAATAGTGGAGTGTCGGCATCCTTGAATGTAGCAAAGTCGCCATCATATCTGCCTCCTTTTACAGCATCTGCAATGGATTCAAGCTCAGCCATGTCTTCTGGTGTAAGCTTCACAGACAAAGCTCCAACATTCTGGTTGAAATGTTCTATCTTGGTGGTTCCAGGAATGGGACAAACGTCGTCTCCTTGGTGATGAACCCAAGCTAGTGCTAGCTGTGATGAGGTGCATTGTTTCCTTGCAGCCATTTCATTGATCCGCTCGAAAAGGAGTTTGTTATGTTTCAGATTTTCCGGTTGGAATCTAGGCAGATACTGTGACAATAGAAACAATATTCATATAGTAAAACAAACTCACAAATAGAAGAATCAAAGCACGAGTCTGACAAAAAAAAATTAAAACGATAGACCTTGAGTATTTGTGAATTATATTGCCACCAAAGCCAAGATCATGAGTCTATTTTCTCAAAAAAAGTTTTAACAATCAAATGGTGGGAAGATGTTAATAAAGGACAAAATACAAAATGGTGTGTGAGAAGATAAGTGGTAATCCTCAATGTTGTCATTCCTGAGAAGAAGTAGATGGTTGGAGATTTCGATATCCCTAATGCATGAGTAAAATAGAACTGCTTATACAAAGCATGGTAAGAAAGAAACTATTTACCAACCTTTCGAAAGTCACCCTCCACAATGGTCTCGATCAACGTTGGCCCTGATGAGAAGAATCCTCGTCCCAAAGGACTGTATGAGACAATACCAATGCCAAGTTCTCTAAAAAACAAAAGTAAGAACAAAATCAGGATACAGGATACTGTGTACCAGGTTACATATTTATTCATTTTGAATTCCACAGACAATTAATTGTTATTCTGATTGATGTTTCACCTGCAAGTAGGAACAATTTCTTCCTCCACATCCCTTGACCACAAGGACCACTCCAGTTGTATGGCTGTTATTGGGTGAACTGCATGAGCCCTTCTGATTGTTGAGGCAGAGGCCTCAGATAGACCTATATACTTTATTTTACCCTCTTCAACTAGTTTCTTTAGTTCTCCAATCTTGCAAAGACAAAAAGACAAGATGAAAGACTTAAGAATGCTCAAAAGCAGGCCCATTTGGTTATGCAATTAAAAAAAAAAACAATACCAGTAACAACGACTTTCACATATACACAGAATAGAAAATTGACAAGATTTGAATGCATACAAATGAAAAAGGCTTAGAGTAAGAGACCATGTTTTGAGGCATATAGTTAATGTTTTTTTTGGACTAAACCATTCATAATGCAGACTTAGATATTTAAAAAAAATCTGAATATATTGCTGTCATCTAATTCAAGCTAGCATCTATACAAATCATATACTTTAAAGGGTCGTTTAGTTTGCATAGGAATTAAAAGTCACAATATCCTTTTTCCAATTTTTTTTAAAATAAATAAATTGAATTTGAAAATTAAATTAAAATTAAAAAGAAAAATTTTTAGCTAGCCTTGGTATAGCCAAGTTTCCAATTTTAAAAAAAAATTACAAAATTAAAGTGTGTTTTTTAGGCCTAAGCCAAAGCATTGACCTGATATCAGTTAAGCATGGCTTTCATTTTCCATAATCTGGGTTTGAGTTTTTTTTGTAAAACCGAAAAAAAAGAGCCAAGACGATTAAATCCAAATGATCAATAATTTTTCAACCTAATTAGCTTAATTGATCAAAATCAAAGGAAACAAATAAAATAAAATAAAAGCAGGGGAAGAGAAGAAAAAGGAGGTCAAACCGTGATTTCAATGGGAATGGAGGTATCAATGCGATGTTGATAATAGAGATCAATACAATTAACATCAAGCCGCTTCAAACTAGCTTCACAAGCAGCTCTTACATAGGCTGGATCCCCTCGAAACCTTACGTTTCCGTTATCAGAGATAATGCCATATTTCGAAGCCAATTCTACTTTTTCTCTAACATCTCCTTTCAGAGCCTGATGTTGATCAAATTCAAGATTTAAGAATCATTCATTTTCTTTAATTTTCTTTAAAGAAAAGAAATCAAGAAATCAAACCTTGCCCAGAAGAATTTCGCTGGTATGAGGTCCATAGAAATCGGAAGTATCAAGAAAAGTGACGCCGGTCTTAATAGCATGGTGAATAAGAGTGATCATATCAGACTCTGGAATCGGAGGGCCATAGGGGACGGAGATGCCCATACAGCCAAGGCCTTGTGCTGACACCTCCAGCCCTTGTGATCCAAGCTTTATCCTTTTCACTCCCATTTTACAAATAAAACTGAAACAAAAATATTATTATTATTATTATTATACAGAGTTGAGCTTGAGAGAATTACTTCAGTTGCTACTCAGCACTCACTTCTGCGTCCTTCTTATAGCAGGAAGGCGATGCCCAATTGCTGACGTAAGTGCTAACTTAATAAATAAAATAAGCTGAAAAAAATGACAGCCATAATCCATATACACTATAATATAGGTTAAATTATATCATAGAATTTTAAAAAAATATGTTAGAATTAGTCATCAAAACATTATCCATATTCTGCCCACTTACGTCATGACCTGCGAAACATTTATCTTCCAATTACTGTCGTAAGTGCTAATCAGTGTTTTCAGAATCGGTCATTGAACCAGTCTTCCTACTGATTCACGGTTCGACCGAATTGAAACGGTTGAATCGAATTTTTAATTTTTTTAATTTTAATATTTTATTAGAAAAATATATTTTTTAACTGAAAAAAATAAAATTTTATTTGAAAAAAATAATTTATTTTTAAAATAATAATTTTTCAACCGGTTTTTGGTCAAAACCGGTCGGTTTTGACCTGTTCAATTTAAAAACCCAATTTTTAATCTATTTTGAAAAAATATAAAAACCGAACCGAACTAGCAATCGGTTTCCAATTTAACCGGTCCGACCAGCCGATCCGGTCCGGTTTTAATAACACTGGTGCTAACTTCATAAATAAAATAAGCTGAAAAATTTGACCAGACAGAATAACCCATATACTCTATAATATAGGTTAAATTATCTTAGAATTAGTCATGCCACTTTGCAAATTATAATATGACAAATAATTTCAAATTTCAATACCTTGTTTTCACATTATAAGCAATATTGATTGATCAATATATTTTAAATTCGCGCTAATTTAATTTAATCAAATAAAATTTTTTTTATCCTTAAAATTATGCTGTAACTCAAATTATATAATAAGACAATACAATCAAATTATAACTTTTAAATATTCATGATGCTATAACGAATAATTTAAATTAAGAGGTTTTTACAAAACGATTTTTTTTTTCAAAAATATTGCAACAAAAATTTTATACTCATAGAAAGGTTATATGTTTTTAAAAATATATTCCCTCTCATTATAAATAATATTTTATTTTATTTATTTTATTTTTTTAAACTTTACTATTAATAAATATATTCTAATAAAATAATAAAAATTAATATTTTAAATTATATTTTCAACATATTCTTGCATTAATTTTTTATAAGAAAAAATTTTAATTTTAATCATAAATAATAAATTAAACTTTTAAAAATAATATAAAAAATAAAATATATAAAAATATATTAACATTTCTAAATAAATTTTATATATCATACACATAAAAAAATAAAATTTAAAAATATAAATTTTATTATATAAATATCTATATAAATGTATATATGTACGTATTTATAGATATTGTATATATGTTATATATTTTTATAAATATTACGTATATATAAAATTAAAAAATAAAATTAAAAATAATAAATAAATTATGTAAATATTTCATGTGTGTTTTATGTATATTATATATATCTTTATATTTTTTGTGTGTTTATTATATATATATATATTTATATTTAAAAATAAAAAATATAACTAAAAACAAAAAAAAATGACGCCAAAAAATTTAAAAAGGAAAATACAAAGCACACAAATCTATAAATGAAAAAAGAAAAAACTTTTTATGTTCGTAGATTTGAAAAAGGGAATAACATTTATTATTATTATTATTTGAAGAGAACAAGATTTATATTTTAGAAGAGATTTTTGTAGTAATTGGACGGGTCCACACACTCATATCAGTAAAACTTGTAAATATATAACTTTTAGAAATTTTTTTCGGAAAAATTTAATCTCAACAAACGCATATTAACTAGGGACATTTATAAAATTATCTAAAAAAATAAATTTTATTTTAAAAATATTATAAAAAATAAAAATATTTACACTCTTAAAAAAATAAGACAAAATTTTAAAAATATTTATTTTTATTAAAATAATTTTTTAAATATTTTTTTACTATAATTAATATTTTACTTTAATTTTTATTTTTTTAATTTTATTATTAAAAAATATTCTAATAAAATAATAAAAATTAATATTTTAAATTTTTTTATTATATAAAAATTAAAATTAAATAAAAAATTTTAATTTTAATTATAAAAATAAATAATATTAAAAAAACAAAAAAATATAAAAATATATTAATAAAAATTATTAAATTTACTTTTAATTTTATAATGTAAATATTCGATAGAAATTATATATGTGTGTATATTATATATTTATTTATGTATGATATGTTAGATATATTTTATATAGATATTGTGTAAATATTATGTGTACGGTGTACGATTATAAAATTTAAAAAATAAAGTTAAAAAAATATTAAATACTTTTTATATTTGATAGATAAATATTTAATAAATATTTAGTAGATATAGTAAAATATTCGATGGATGTTTAATATATATTGTGTATATGTTATTATTTATTATATGTATATTATATATATATATTATATATATAATTATATATATATATTGAATATATGACTTTAAAAATTATTTATAAATAAATAAATATAGATAAAAATAAAAATGAAAAAATACGATAAAAAAAATAAAAAAAATCCCATTTCGGAAACGTAAAATAAATAAATAAAAAAAAATCGCCTGTTTATGTCGTGGGCCATAAAATTGAAAAACAAAACCCAAACTGACGTATGCAGCATAATTTTCTCAATAAATTAATTAAATAAGTAATGCTTATAAAGATTAATATTTAGATTGTTAGTATTTAATAAAGGATTATGAAATTAATATGTAGAGATTATTTGCTAATTTTAAAATTTATGAGGAGTAAAATTAAATATATATATATAAACATATTTTAGGATTATAATCTTCATTTGAATAATATATGTGGTTTCAGATTTCTCTAAATACGTTTCAAAAGAAAAAAATAAAGTTATATAAGAATTGTATAAAGTGGAAGCTAAACTAACTCATCCATCAACAAATTAACTTCCATATGAATCAATGTAAAACTTTCACTAATCTTTTTTCTTATATTCTTTTTATATTTTATATGGAGGATTTTATTATATTTTTGGGTTGTTAAAATTATGAATAAATACATGTTTAAAGTTTAAGTGATTGATTGCATGTGATTTTGATTTAATTACATCCTTATTACTGGGATCAAAGTAATTTATTGTAAATATTTTGAAAATTTTATGATTGAAAATTGAGGTTCTAAACACTTTATTTTATTGGACTATTAATTTTTTTTTATATAGGACATTTGATTTTTGTTTTTTTATAAAAAAAAAAAAAACTGATGGCGCTATTGTTTTTTTTATTTTTATTTTTTTATTCATGATATTATTGTATTCACAATATAAACACAAAATAAACAATAAACCAATATATATATATATATATATATAACATTTACATAATATATATAAAATATACATACAATAAACATAAATATACAGTTAATATAAAAACAACATACACACAATATATAAACAACATACTTAATATTTTTTACTTTATTTTTTTTTAATTTTATATACATTGTTTTCACATAATAAACACAATATAAATACATAACATACATATAATATTTACACAACATACATAGACACATACATAACGTGCACACAATATACAAGCAATATATACATAATAAAATTATTATTTTTTAAGTTTATTTTTATGTATATAATATATATAGTTTATTTAAAAATAAACTTAATGATTTTTATTAAAATCTTTTTATATTTTACATTTTTAAATAAATTTTTTGAGTATTATTATTATTTTTAGTTGAAATCAAAATTAAAATTTTTGTTATAAAATATTAATACATTTTATATGTTTAAAATGTTATTTAAAATATTAATTTTTATTACAAGTAAAATTTGATAAAAATGATGAATTGAAATAAATATTACTTAAAGGAGGTATTTTTATAAAAAAAAAATATTTAAAGTGATAAATGAGATACTCTTATAAAAAAAATTGCTTGACCTATTTTTAATTTTTTTAAAAAAATATGAAATATTTTTGGGAGAGAGAGAGAGAGAGAGAGAGACACCTTATACGTGGTCATGCATTGTTTAGCTTTTTATGGCCTTTTTTTCCCTTTTGTAAATGGATTTAAGGTTGGCGCAATAAAAAAAAAAAGCTTAATACATTTATTACTTTTCGAATTTGACAGTTTTGGTTATTTTACCTTTTATACTATTCGAGTAATTATTTTATTCTTCAAACTTAATTTTTTTTCGTAACAAATTGACCCTTAGTTGCTGAGTTAGCAAGCTGTTTGTAATTCACACTTTAGAGGTGCGTGAAACTGATTAAAACAATAGATATATATTGTAAAATATTAAAAATACCCTCTAATAACTTAAGAAATTCTTAATATATATTATAAAATTATAATAATACCCTTAAACCATTAACAAAATTTTTCTCCGGAATTTTCAATTATTGACGCAGGAAAATAATAATTTTTTGTCTAAAAATCTAACTCAAAATTTATGTTTTGAATTAGAATTTCTATCTAAAAATCTAAGAAGAAAAAGAAAAAGATAACTTTTTTGCCGAAATCTTCAAATATCAGAAATTTTTATTTTTTTTGCCAAAAATTTTTATTTGTTTCTTGATAAAATGAACATATTTGAGAAGAAGAAGATAATTTTTTGCTAAAATCTTCAACTATCAGAATTTTTTTTTCTTGAAATTTCTATTTGTTTCTCAAGAAAATTGATAGATTTAAGATGAAGAAGAAGACAAATATTTTTGCTAGAATCTTCAATGATAAAAAATTTTTATTTTTTGTCCAAAATTTCTGTTTGTTGACCAAAATTATAGAGAGGACAATCAAAATTTCTGATTTTATGATATTTGTAACTCATGCGCCATTAAAAATCTATGTATATTAAACTAATGGTCAATTTATTATTAAAAAAATTAAGTTTGAGGGATAAAATGATTACTCAAATAGTACGTAGACTAAAATGACTAAAACTGTCAAGTTTGAAGGGCAATGGATGTATTAAGTCTAAAAAAAAAAATTAAAATTAAGCCACTACCATAAGTGCTTCAAAGATGCACTACTATGATTATTAAAAAAAAAGTCCACATAATATTAATTATTTAACCATGTAATGTTTCAAAAATAATAAAATGCACTATTTTTAATGAAAAGAAAATAAAGTTTTTATCATGCTATATATATATTTGGATTTTGTCCCTCCAATTTTAAATATTATAATTTAACTTAATAATTTTAAGTATTCAATTATGTTATTGATGTCCAATAATTTTAAATATTTAGTCATATAATTATTTTTAAAAATGGGTATAGTATTAATTAGTTAGCTATGTAATGCTTCAAAAATAATAAAATGTACTATTGTCAATGAAAAGAAAATAAAGTTTTTATTATACATTTATAGAATGACAATAATTAACTCTAAAAAATATTTTTTTATTATTCAATTTCTTAAATTTTAACCCTACAATATTTTGGGATTTCTTTAAAATTATAGCTATGAAGCAACTTTTAAATTTAATTGCAATGAGTTATGCTTTTCCTTTTTTTTTTAGTTTGATTCATGATCGATTTATACTTTAGTCTCTCTAATAATCAATATTGAGTCCACCCCTGACTATAGTTTGAAAGTAAAACCATTGATTTGGTCAAATGGTAGCATTATGAATCACTCTTAAACAATTGCAAATTGGTAAGATTATTGATTGCATAATTGAAAATTTATTTAATTTAGGGTTTCAGTTTTTTAAAGCAAATTGAGTTATTATTGTAAAATTGCAAAATTGTCCTTATGAAGAGGTCAATTTATTTAATCTAAAATTTCTCATACTAAATTATTTAGGGAAAATTTAAATTAATTTTGTAAAGATATGTGAATTATTTAGAAAGATTTTATTATATTGTTGTTGTGATTTATGCTATAATTTAGCGATTTGGAAATTTGACTTTCTAATTAAGTATAGAGTGTGTGTATATATATCTCATTGTATATTGATCGAATATGTGAAATAATCAACCCTATTTTCACATCTTATCAGAGCCTAGGCTTTGATCCAGGCTATTTCTCTTCTCCTTCTTCTTTCTCTTCTTCCTTCCTAGATTTTTTTTTCTTTTTCTCTTCTTATGGTTTCTTTAAAAAGAAGCCACTGTTTCTTAAACTCTCCATTCTAGAGGGACTTCCTTCTCTCATCGCCAAGGAGAACCACCAACCCTCATTCGATCGATCATCGATGTCCGGCCCTTAATGGAGCTTCACGTGAAGCTCACTTGTCGATAAGATCTCCAATTAGCCTCTCCACAAGCAGGCGCATGACAGTGTGTCTGGTAATGACAACCCCTCCAATCTTCTTCTCTAACATTGCATCTTCTTTACTGGCATAGTTCCGATCTCACCCACCCCTTCCATCACCATTCTAGGGTTCCTATTCAAGTCATTTGGTTAGTTGAAGTATACTATTTATTTAAAGCAAATTAGTAGATGTTCCTTTACTTCCTTCATTATGTCTAAAGCTTCAGAAACTAAATATGGAAAATCTCTTGCCATCCTTACTTAAAGTTCTCCCTTTGAACCTTGGATATTAGACTCTGGTGCATCTGATTATGTCTCTGGTAACAAAAGCCACTTCTCTACCCTTCAATTAATGATTCATCTATTGTCATTATTGCTAATGGTTCACAAACTGCAGCTAAGGGTATAAGACATATCTAATTTTTTCCCTCAATTTCTTTGCTTATTTGCTCTTGAATGCCCCTATAATCTTATTTCAATTAACAAACTAATGAAAATTCTTAATTGTT
This sequence comes from Garcia nutans, assembly GCA_947685225.1. NCBI lineage: Eukaryota > Viridiplantae > Streptophyta > Magnoliopsida > Malpighiales > Euphorbiaceae > Garcia > Garcia nutans. The sequence goes on from CANTUV010000013.1 coordinate 38,770,821, forward strand.
CTATTTCCTTTGTAGCTAATTCTATTAGTATGGGGAAGATGATTGGAATAGGAAGTGAGTCATAAGGCTTATACCATCTCTACAGCCCAAATCCAATTATTTTTTCTTCCACCCCATCTACTAATCTTCTTCACCATCGCCTATCTAAATCTTAATAAACTACAAAAACTTGTTCCTAGTCTTTCCACTTTATCTTCCTGAGAGTGTGAGTCATGTTAGCTTAGGAAACAAACTTGTAATTCTTTTTCCAAGCGAGTGAATAATAGAGCTACATGTACCTTTGATTTAGTTTACTAAGATATTTAGGGTCCAAGTCAGGTTAGTACAACTATGGTATTTTAGCATTTTGTTATATTTATTGATTATTTTTCTCATTGCATATTGGTGTATTTGATAAAACATTGTTCTAAACTATTCTCTATATTTCACAAATTTCATGTTAAAATCCATAATCAATTTCATGTTTCAATAAAAATTTTGCATAGTGATAATGGAAAGGAATATTTTCAAACTTTTTGACTTTGCAGGGAATCACACATCAAACCTCTTATCCATATAGACCTCAGCATAATAGAGTTGCAAAACGTACAAATTGACATCTCATTGAAATTGCTCGTACTCTTCTCATTAGCCATAATGTTTCACTTCGATTTTGGGGATATGTAGTTCTTACTGCTTGTAAATTATAACTATGTTATGACAATAGATAACATTTATCTATTAAATAGAACTTTGTTATGACAAAAATTACATAATATATTGTTAAGGCCAAATTAAAAAAAGGGCTTACTACATAAAAGAAAAATACGTGTACTTGTATAAAAGATTCTATTAGCCTTTTGTACTTTGAAAGTGTCCTAAGACACACCTCTACTGTCTTAAAGTGGCATTAATAAGCCCTTCACTGACAATTTCTCAGCTCACCATTACCTCGTGTAGTACATGTGCTTTAAACACCCATTTTTCATATGTTTTTTTTTTCCAAACTAAACACTTTATTCTCTAATCAACCAAAACACAGTCTTTCTCTCTCAAGTCTTTAACAAATTCTAAGAACCCTAACTACTACAATCAAGAGAAAGAGGAAGGAATCAAGAGAAAGAGGAAGGAGATGAGTTATATGGGTATTCTCTACACAATTTCCACAAAAATTACATCTTCTTTCACACCTTGGTGGCCTTGAACCTATTTGAGATCTCATTATCATCTTCTCTTCTTTCAAATTATCTCTACTTGCAAAATAAAACGCCTCACAATCATTATTCAATTGCTAAAAGTCATATTAAAATTATGCAAATAATATAAATTTCATAATTCAGTGGTTAAAAGTGAAGATTTCAAATCTAAATTCCAATCAAAGTGTAATTAACCAACATTATCAATCACTAATAAAGGTTTCATCTCCATTTATAAATATGAATTTTAAATTTAAATCTCAAGCCTAATTAACTAAATGAAAAAGAAATTCAGCAGCAACCCATTACCTTCAGCCTTGAATCTCAGATGGGTGAAACTTGAAATCAAGAGAAAGAGGAAGGAGATGGTGACACAGCTAAGTTGACATAAGAACAGATTATGATGAGGAAAATAGAGGAAGCCAAAATTTATATATGATAAAAAGAAAAAGAGAATATAGATCTAAACAAAGTGTAAGGTAATAGAAAAAGAAAATCATAATTTGAAAAAAAAATTATTATAATTGCAAAGTCGGTGTGATACATAAAATAGCAACTAGAGAAATTGATTAAATTTTGCTTCTTAAATCAATGCAAACCAATGAATTTAAAAGCATATCCAACTAGTTGTTGCATTAAAGAAGATAAATCAATAATAATTGAATTGGAGAGGGAAAATAAAAATTGAAATAAGAAATAAATTAAAAAAGTGAGAAACTCCATGGGAGAGAGAAAGATCTAAGCTAGAAGAAAAAGTCTGTATTTTAAGGTTTAAAATGAAAAAAAAAATCCACGAGCATTAATTTTTTTTTTATTTCACGCACTAAATACAGCTCCACCAAGGTAAATTAATACCAAAGCTAGCTTTGACAAGTGTGTAATAGGATGCGCTAAAAATAAAAGGGGCTAATAGGACTTTTTGTAACACCCTCATAACCTACCCATACATAGTACACACACCTTCAGATATGTAGTATGCACATATAGGGTATAAGAGCATTACCAAAATGTTACTATAGTACCCTTTGTCATTTAGTTACTAGTTTATAGTATTATATAAATAAATAAATAGGTATAAGAAAAATAAATAAGTTTATAGAAATTTTGTTGGAGTTTCGATTAAAATATGAGTATTACTAAATCCAATCAATTCAACCTGTGAATATCCAAAAGTTCTCAAAATATGTCCATACACGCACATCCCAAAATCTCATATTTTCATACATGCATTCATAAATATGAGAATATGATATTACTTATTTACAAAATATCTTTAAATCATGTTTTAATTCATTAAATTTTACAAAATAGATATTACATCTACATCAACTCAAAAGTATATTTACATACTATGCTTAGGCTTGATCTGTGGCAACTAGAGGCTTCTAGTATCCAACCTCTAATAGACATGTCCTGGTCTAAAAGGACTTCCATCTTCTATCCTGTCACCTAAGCGATAAATAAATCATGCTAAGCCTAGAGCTTAGCGATATATACTAGATAATGTAACATTACTATGCCAAATGTATATGAATAACCATAAAGTTTTAATGTTACAAACATTCTTATCTTTATTTTACAAAAAAACATAAACAACCATCATGCATTGGCCTAACAATCTTATACAATAACCTAGTTTTAGAACCTTTGCTTTGGCCTATCTCATCAACAATGATACCTTTGTGTCTCGCTAGTGGGCGTAAATACATCTGTGACACCCAGTGTGTCATCCACAGCGTAATCATCAATATGACACCTCATGTGTCTCGCTCAATGGCATAATAACATCTTTGTAATACCCAGTGTCTCACCCCATTGCATTTGGCATGCCAATCACCAAACGCAATCTTCTGGCAAATAGACAAAGTATAAGACAACAAACAACATTCAACATTATGCATATATGTGCTATTCACCATGTAACTCATCAATACATCAACAATTAACATATTTTATCATAATTCTTTACTTTATAATTATATATATATATATATTTTAATACAATATATATAAAGACATAGCTATGCAAGCCATTTACTACACTCATATGGTGTGAAATACGATAATAAACATCAACAGACCAACCCCACGACCATGGCATCCAATAGCTACGCTTGTGGGATGTGCAATGAAGCTGTAAAACACCTTTGAACACCCCCATGATCGTGGCATTCAAGGGCCACGCCCATGGCATTCATTTTGCTTCTGTTTCATCACCATTTTCACCCGAGACAACTCCACTTCAGATCCCACAACCGCGGCACTATATGGCCACACCCATGGAATCTTAGAATCACTTTTTCACACCATTTTCATCAACATAACATACACATATCAACTGAGTATGATGCAAACCAAAGAAAAGAGTATTATCTAAGTATATACTTACCTTTTTAGAGTTTTAATTGAAGGAACAACTTCCTTCCGTCATAACTTCACTTCTTTCTACTATCTTCTCTTATTTTCACCAATTAGCTCATTCAATACCTTATCAATTTATAGTTTCACAAATGGTATTAGAAACTTATATGAACAACTATAAATCCCTTTTAACCTTCTCTAAATCAGAATTAGCTAAATCCCTTATAAAACCCAATATTTAATTACTAACTCTAATTATAGCCAATATCATTCCAAATCACTAAAGGTTGAAGAAACTTACTTGTTACTTGAATTAAAACCCAAGTTTCCTTCACTCCTTATGAAAAACTAACTAAACTCTTGATAATTTAAAGAATTAAAATTAACTCTTTACTAACCATGGAGGTTGGCCACAAGAAGAGCACATGGAAGAACAAGAAATGAAAATTCTGGAAAATATTTTGCTCTCATATTTTTTCACTAACTATATATGTATTATTTAATTAAGATTTTTATATAAAATGTTATTATTTTATACTTTAACTTTTCTACTTTTAACTCTTTTACCACTTTACTTTTACCCTCTTTATATGTTATTTATATGTTGTATATATCTCTATCACTCCTATCTAAACTTTCATCAATCTCTTACTAATTAATGTATAAATAAATTTAATAAAAATCAGGGCATTACACTTTTTGTACAAGTACAGGTGTTTTTTTTTTATGTATTAAGCCAAAAACTATATATATATATATTTAAAATTTACTTTTTTTTAATTCTATCTTGAACTTTTTAATTTTGATAAATCAGTTAAGGAACTTATTTTTTTAATTATATCATATGACTGATTGGAAGTTATGTAATCAAAATAAATATTGACATATCAGTCATTTATTCAAAAAATAACAAACATGCATTATTTTCGTGCTTTGTGAAAGTAACACCCATTCATCATTTTGAAAAAAAAAGGAAAAAATAATGAGATGAACGGAATCCGTTCATTTTAATAAAATATCAAAAAAATTCAACCAACAAAATCACTCCCCTTCCCTTCTCTCTCGTCTTTAATAAACCAATAGCTTGCCTTCCATTCTTTGCAACAATTGATCTTCGAATAGGAAGGATAAAACCCCATTAATCATGAGATTATGATACTCGATTTTATGGATGAGCTTCAACTTTATGAATGAGAGCTTTTGTTTAAAAGACTTAACAAAACCCAAATCACAAATCCACCAAGATTAATACCCATATGTATCGAATTTCTATTTCACAATTCGAGTGGGCAATACTTTCAAAAATTAAACCAGAAAACTTTCCTCTTTCTCATAATTTCTAAATCTTTTATACATTTTAGCCAAAATCTTACGAAATACAAATTTGAAGAAATACCATCAAATAAAAAATTGAGGAAGATTATGATTTGCAAGGTTTTCTTTCATGCAAGGAAGATATGTGGAAGATTATGATTTACAAGATGTTTTTCACTCACTCATTTATTTGTTGATGTTAGATTTGCTGGAATTAAAGGGTGAATAATGAAGATGGTTTTGAATTTTTGAGATGGTTTATTAAAATGAAAGGATGTTACTTTCTAGCAACACTCATTCATTTAGTTTTTTTTAATTATTTGTTTCAAAATGATGAACAGGTGTTGCTTTCGCAAAATATGAAAGTATTGCCCTTCATTATTTTTTAAATAAATGACTAACATGTTAGCATTATTCTAGTTGAATAACCCCCAACTAGTTATGTGATAGAATTGGCAAAAAAAATTTCTTATGTAATTTTTTAAAGTTAAAAGTTGGTGATAGGATTGAAAAAAGGGCTATGGTTTTTTTTTTTTTTAATAATTTGGCTTATTGTTAACATTATAAACTATATGGTCATAAAACAACTTCATAATGTGGACAAAATAAACCAATAATAATCATCCATTTGCACTCTAAACTAAAATAAACCATTTTTAACCATCACAAAAGTAATCCACATACACAATTAAGTATGATATACCAACATTAACAAAGAACATTACTACAAACCAACATTACTAACTTATACACTACTATGTATGATATACCAACATTGAATAAAATAAATCAACATTAAACAAAACCACCATAAACCAATAAAACCCAATATAAAAAATGTCAATATTAACCTCGCATATTAAATCCAATGGTAAAATATATTTAACTATGATGGCTTATGTTATTTTATGATTTTAGGCAATAGTAAAATGTCAATGGTGTAATTCAAACTCATCATTTATGTAAATCAACTACAATACACAATATAAGGCCCATACACCAAATCAATTCAATGTAAAGAATAATATAGCCTTAATAGATGGAATCTTCCACAAACTTAATGGCAAGATAAACAATGAAGAGATCAAATAAGAAAATGGATTATGTTGGACCTGCTCGATATTGTGAATGTCGACTACCTTTAGGGATTAGGGTGAAGGCCTCAAAATGGACGTCATGGATAGATAAGAACCCTAGACTAAGGTTCTATAGATGTCCTAATTACAGGGTAAGTCTCATACACTTTTTAAAGAATAAGTGCCTATTATGCAATATTTGTTAAAGAGTTTTAAAATTATAACTCAAATTAAAAGTTATGGATTCTTTGAGTGGCATGATGAGCGAATTAAGGGGCGAGCTAGAGAAATTTTTATTGTGTTGAAATTTGAGATCAACTTGCTACTAGCTGAGAATAGAAGTTTGAAGGAAAATGGTAATTATATTGATTTGGATAAAGAGATCGTTGAATTGTGGCTGGAATTAGATAGAATGAAGAAGGTAGATAATGTTGGACGAGAAGGATAAAGGTACCCTAAACCTCTCTAGAAACTATGTATGTGATGCATTATTTTATGAATCACCAACCCTAAATACCAATGCAAAAATATATTGATTGGCATCATGACAGACATTCATAAATAGTACACTACGATACTTAGACTTTAAGTGGGCGACATCAATTGTAATTATTGGCCGACAGTAAGGAAAAACTTTTTCTAAAGCATCAAAGGCAAGGGAAAGATAAAGAAAGCAATTATCAGTTCTCTAATGAAGATTAACAATTATGCCTGTGTTGGGTTCTATCAACACATATACATACTTAGAAAGAATACCATAAGATTGTCTCATAAGCATACTTTCTTCCCCTGCAATAATATAACCCACATCAATGCCAAATTCTCTCTTCATGTCATGTATTGCACCTCTTAGTTTAAAAATCCTTATAGGATTGATCAATCTCTTCTTAACACATTTGTCGATTATCGAGCCATTTGCTTACCTATGTCTACTTTGAACAAAATCAGTTAGATAAGTGTATTAAATCACATATTTAGTGACCATCCAGTAACCACTATTTTGAAGCCTTTTCATTCTCAATCTCCATAAATAACTCTTAACAATGCAACAGATAACCATAAAAGCATATTTGACTTAAATACTTTGAATTGAAAATTTTGTCTCATTGCAATAATAGACAATATAGTCATTAAATCTTTCTTTGATTTAAATATTTTAACCTCTTCAACTGATTCCACTAGTAAACTCTCCCTATACACTAGTCCACTATTAATATTGGATTCAAATAAATCTATATTCACGTCTTTACTAAAGGATGTATTCATAGTAGAAGTTGGAACATATAGAGTATCCATGGTAACTATCATAGGATGTTGTGTACAAGTGAATACACAAAATGTCCTATCATCTATAATATTATAAAGTGACTACCTAAGACGACAAATAATAAAGCTTAACCCAACATTTGCTTCAATGTCAATATTCAACAACCTGCAAATAGATTCCTTCAGACCTTTATAACTAGTTATTTTATCCAAAATCAGAAATTCATTCCCCCCTCCCCAAAATATTCGCAAAGATCATGATCGCAACTTCCACCGTGATGTAAGAAAATCATTATTTCTTCATTCCTGTAAAAAATTAAACAAATAATAAATATTTTGAAACAACCATAATGGAATTAACATTGCTATGGATCCTCATGTCATTTTTATTTAACGTCAAAACATTATTATGAAACATATTAAACAATTATTTGAGAGATAAATATGTTAAAATGTTCTATAGTAATATTATTATGTTCCATATAACAATCATGTGTTACATAACACTATTACGGAATGCATAATTTTGTTATGTAATGCATACCAATTTATCATGGTAACCTGATAGTGTTGCATGTGCAAATAATATACATTAACGATCTTGTTGACTTAGTAAAATTGTTAAATGGTCCTATTCTAGAATACTGGAATCTTTCATCAAGAACAAATTACATTTTACAAAAATGAAGAATTTCAACAAGCATTAAAAGCAAATAAATTACTTCTAACAAATAATTAAATCAAAGGATGTACTTGTATAGATATTGAAGCACAATTATAGAGTGAATATAGAGCAGATGATAAAACTAAAAAAGAGATAGTAGGGTCCGAACTTCAGATTTTTAACAATGTGAGTGTTGAAGAGTCGAGAATAAAGTTGAGATACAAAATAGTAATTAGCTCTTAATGGAAATTAGGATATAAAGATGTATTTCTAGTTCAAGCAGTAAAGAGGGAGAGGGTAGATATTAGGGTTTTTGGGCAGGACAAAAATTGAAGATGGTTTTCTTCTTTGTACGAGGTTTCTTGTTTTTAACTGAATGTTTTTAAATTCAAGGGTATAAATATCCAAAAAAGGTCTTTGTAAAGTGAACATGGTCTAAAATGAGTTAAGACAAAATAAGAGGATATTGTTTTAGGTGATATCCTTTTTTTTTCCCCCCTGAAAATGGCCAAGTTTATAAGAATCATTAAAGCATTACAACAATATTAAAAGGAATAGTCTCCCAAACAAGAAAACAAGAATACAAACAAGCAACCCTAGCAATAGAATGGGCAACCACATTTACTTGTCTTCTTACTCAATTAATAGAAACATCAATAATGAACCCAAATTTAGAAACATCATAGTAGATAAGAGAGCTTTGCGATCTTCAATAATGAACCCAAATTTAGAGTAGTATGTCAAGGTAGCCTTCACCTTTTGTGCATCCACCTCTATGATACAAGACCTACTAACATTAGATATTATGTACTCCAACACATTGCGACAAGCTAACAATTTCGCTAGAAAAGGGGACCGACATCCAGGAAATCTTATAGAGAAAACAATTATCACTTCTCATATAGAGTCGCGGATGATTGCACCATACCCTCCTTTAGAGTCAGTTTAAAAAATTATACCATCCACCTTACATCTCTAAAACCCAGTCATTAGAGCTATCCATGAGGATGGATTCAATGAATGCTGCTAGGACACGATAATACTCATATCGCGAATTTCTTGAGCATGCCTCCATTCACTCACAAACGTCCTTATTAAGTAGATAGTAGTCTGATAAGCAAATAGTTTGCCTTTCCACAAAAGTTCATTTTGCTCAAGCCACAAATGCCACAAGCAACATAGCAGCTCCCCAACCCTCTACCTCGACAACACCTTAAAATTTTGTTCCAATAATCTAAATAAGTCTCTAGTTTGTGCCGGTTGAAATTGAAAACCCATTAAACTCCAGCAACCTCTAGCTTTTTCACATTCAAAGAACACATGCTTAAGAGACTTCAGCTCCCTATATTTAAGGCATACAACATCCACACCAATATCCTTCTCCCATAGTCTTGACTTTAAAGGCAGAATATTTGGCAGCAATCTCCATATGAAGCTCTTCACTTTTGCTGGAACTTCAGCTTCCCAAATAGCTTTTCATAAGTTAAACATATTTGGTGCATGGTTTGCATAGAAACCATATAAATGTTGAAAGGTTGATTTTACGGTATATTTTCCATCCTTCAAATGAGCCTAAATACATTTATCTTCTTGTCATCTCAAACTTAGGGGTATACTAACTATAAGCTCAACCTCCTCCTCCATAAATAATCCCTTAATTATATCTGAATTCCAGGTCATAACATATTCATTTATAAGCTTACTTACATGCATATCCTTAAGGCCTTCGATACATGGGCTTTGAATAAACAAGTCTTGCTCTCTAGGTAGCCACGAGTCCATCCATACCCTAACCCTTAACCTAGACCCAATAATCTATCGCAAACCACTAATCAGGATGTCCTTAGAAACAAATAAACCCCTCCATGTGAAACTGGGGTTGGAACCTACCTTGTAATTAAAAAATCCCCTTGAGGGAAATATTTAACTTTGAAAGTTCTGGAAATTAGAGAGTTTGGATTACTAAAAATCCTTCAGCACTGTTTGCCTAACATAGTAAGATTAAACTCATACAAATGAAGAAAGCCCATGCCACCATCTTCCTTACTCCGACACATAGCCTCCCTAGACAACTAATGCTAATTCTCCTACCATCCTTCTTCATACCCCACCAAAAACTATTCATCATTCTTTAGAGTTCTTCACAAATAAGAAATGGAATATAAAAGAGCCCCACGCAAAACGTAGGAAGAACTTGGGCAACCAACTTAATTAGAATCTCTTTACCCACCTTAGAAAGATATTTATTCTGCCAATCATTCAACCTATTGCTAAGCTTATCCTTTAGGAAAGGAAATATACTCATCTTACTTCTACCTACCAATGATGGCAAACTAAGGTACCTCCCATGATCAATACTATTATGCACTCCCATCAAATTATTCAAGTATGAACGAAGATTTGCAGAAGTATTTGCACCGAAATAGGCGGTTGATTTTTTTTGAAATTTAACTGTTTGACCTAATGTTATCTCACACTATTGAAGAATATTCTTAACCCTCATATATTCATCCACATTAACTCTAAAGAAAAAGAATGAATCATCTACAAATAGTAAATGAGAAATACTAAGGCTTTATGGAAAAATCCTAATTCCATGAATTAAGAAAGCAGCTTCCGCTTTCTTGAACAAAGTAGACAAACCTCTGCACATATAATGAAAATATAAGCACTTAGAGGATCTACTTGCCGCAGACCCCTATGAGGAATTATGGGCCCAATTTCCTTGCCATTAAAATTAGTCATATATGAAACTGAGGACACATAAGTCATCATTAAATTCACCCACTTTCTACTAAAACCAAATTTTAATAGCATAGCCTCTAGAAATTCCCACCTAATCCTGTCATAAGCTTTACTGATATCAATCTTCATAGTCGTATCTCCCCTCTTCCTCTTACCAGCAGTCTTCATAAAATTAATAATTTCAAAAGCTAACAAAATGTTATCAGTTATCATTTTGTTCAAGACAAAGGTAGATTAAGCCTCAACAATAAGAGAAGACAAAAACCAACTCAATCTATTAGTTAGAGCTTTTGAAAAAATTAAAGGAAATATGTCTCAAATCTTTGATAGATTCTAGATTATCCTTTATTGGAATAAGAAGAATCACAATGTCATTAACATGATTAGGAAAACAATTATGCTCAAATGAATATTGATAGAAAGAAATAATATTAGGACCAATAATATTCCAAAATTTTTGATAAAAAGTAGACTTCATACCATCTGGCCCTGGTGATTTGTCAGGATGCATCTAAAAAGTTTCTTTTCGGATTTATTCTGCAGTGAGTGGAGATCCCAACATATCATTAGCCTCTTGAGTAACTTTATGCAAAACATGACTAACCACCTCTTCCCAATCACCATTTTTCTCAGATAACAAATCTGAAAAATATTGGATGACATGGCTATGCAAAGTTATTGCATCTCTAATCCATTCCCCATCATTACCTCATAGAAGAACAATATAATTATATCTTTTGTGATGAGACGCATGTCTTTGAAAATACTTAGAATTCTTGTCACCATGATGAAGCTAAAAATTCGTTGCCCTCTACCTCCAATACACATCTTTTTGCTTCAAAAGCTGAATATATTATGAACTCAGTTTACATAACCTATTCTTATATTTATTAGCATTACCCCTCCTTTTTGGTAAAATCTACCCATAAAGTAGCTTCTTTTGATATCTAAACTTACTCACTAATGACCGACCCCATTCGTGAAAACACTTCCCAAAATCAATAATTTTATCCATAAGATTCACACTAGCATTTCTGCTCTAACTACCGCACACAATGTCACCAATCTCTGATTTTAGTAACCAAGTGTTCTCAAATCTAAAACATCTAGTTAATGTATTATTGTAACTAGAGTCAAGATTAAAAGGATAGGAGAGTGATCTGATATTAGGGCAAAAAGATTCTCCAATTGCGCATAAGGGAACTGCCATATCCATAACCCATTTACCACACACCTATCAAGCCTCTCTCTACCTAAATTACAGTCCCTTCCCCTTGACCACATAAAGTCATAGCCCATTAAAGGCAAGTCTACTAGGTTACAAAATGCCAATGTATCACTAAACCTAGCCATAAGAGAATTTAAAGGAGTAATACCCCCCTCTTATCTTTAACTAAAACTATATCATTGAAATCTCCTATCACCAACTAAGGGAGACTTCTATTATTTGCCAAGGCTTTCAAAATCTACCATGACTCCTTCCTTCTAGAGTGTTGTAGAATACCATAAAACCCCATCAACAACCAGTCTCTCCCAACATTTGGTTCAATTTGCATATCAACATAATTGTTAGAATAGGACAATATTGAAACCTTAGCTGCATTAAATCAACACATAGCCAAATCCCCACCTCCCCCCAACCTATCCACTATAAACATGCTATCATAGTCGATCAATGCAGTAACTGACTCCATCTTATTCTTATTAACTAAAGTTTCTATTAAAAAATTAATATATGGCCGAAACTTCTGCACTAGCTCATGAAGAGCTATAACTACATGAAGATTGTCAAGTTCTCTGGAGTTTCAGCTTAGGATTTTCATGGCGTCCAGTGAGCCTAATGAACAAGTCTTGCTGATCTCTCATCTAGCTGCTTAGGTTGAATTGTTTCCCTAGCACCCTTTGAAGACATAACAACTAAATTAGTCTCTAAATTCATAGCTAGGCATTGTCTTTTTTCCCTTCATCTTGGGCCAAACTATCCTCTTCAAAATTAAAGGTATGACTCCTATATTCCTTTAAGCCCATTGCCTCTTTACTATTTTGGTCCATCAGTGCATCTTGATCCATATATTCAATCCCATCCACCTCATGCACATGATTACATGAATTATGTAATATGATAATATCATGTCAAGTACTTGACAAAGATGGGAAGAAGAAGAACAAAAAAAAAAAGGAAGAGAAGCAAAGGAATATAAGAATTGAAAGAAGAAGAAGAAGAAGAAGAAGAAGAAGAACATAGGATAAAAAATGTAGAGAGAAATTATATTTGTAAAATCCAATGATTGCTCCCTTTCTACTATAATGCATTATATATAGTAATAATAAGCCAATCATTAGCAAATATTTCTCTCATTTTGTTATCTATTCTTTGATAATATTGACAAATGACTGCACACCTAATTTAACAAATTAATGTCCATTTTCCTTCTAATTTTGATAAACCTAGTAGTTGTTAGTGCAGTAAGCATTAGTGGTAGCATATTATTTCACAGCCAAATAAGTCATCATTTCTCCTTTATCCAATTGCTTCTCCTTTGGGCCTAATCCTTCAACATACTCAATAAGAGAATTGCAGTCTTGAGCCTTATCTGCTAAGGTCATGACATTACCCCTTCCTTTGAAAACTTTCTTGTCCTCAAGGAAGAATTCTGGAAATTGAACCTTCATGAAATCTAAATCCTCCCTTGTGGCTTCCTTCTTTGATATTTTCACCTATTGAGTAAACATTCTCCACATTTGATGTTATTTTCTCTTAATGCTTTTCTTGTCTAGAACAGCCAGTGGCACCACTTTGAGTTCACAATTTTTATGCAACCTTAATAATTCAGTAGTTAATTGCACCATCTCCACTATAGTTAGCCTTAGATTCCCCTTAAACAAAGTGCAATTTTTTTTTCTTTCTCATTGGCATTTTTTCAAGCACCATAAAGGCACCCATTCCTCTCAAGTAGAATTTTATTTTATTTTTCTTTGTTTTCTCCATCTTTCAAACTCATTTTTCATCAAACTGTAACACCCCTATACCCCATATACGTACACCACATATACTCTCAATATGTAATGCATGTATACCGGATACAAGGATGCCACAGTTTATTTGAAACAAAACAATCTTTTTATTTAACAAAATAAGAAAACTTAAAACATTTAAGTTATATTATAAAACATAATGAATAAAATATTTGCTTGTTAAGCAGCGGAAAATGTAGTGGCATATACATATATATATACATCAAAATCCATAAATACAAAAATATAGAATTATACATGCTTAGCAGTTCGTCTCTGATCTTAAAGTCCAATAATCAACACTTCATAAAGGATCACAAACCTAGACTCAACTCGGTCTAGCTGAACTCTCCGGTTCTACCCTGTCACCTGCGCGATGAACCACAATCGCGCTAAGCCAACGGCTTAGTGGTACTAACCACAATAACAATATGCTTCAATGTAATGCCAATGCCATACTTTCAAGAATTAGAAACAATACACAAGAATATCATTTTTCATAACATTACATTTCATTATATTATTCAATCGTTTCATCATTCATGACAAAGACAAGCATGGGCCCAAAAGAAACTAATATGTCATTAAACTTCCAGAGTTACTATTTTGGTTCAATAATCACATTTATCAAGCCCGTAAGCGATTCATTATCACAATGAGAAACATCTCATATGTAACATCCCAATTAGGCTTCAAGGACTAGGCCCAACCAAGCTTCAAGGGGAGCTAAGCATCAACCCAACTTGGCTTCAAGGACCAAGCCCAACCCAGCTTCAAGGGATTGTTACTTTTAGGCATGCCACCAACAACAAAACTCTGAAAATTGAATAACATACTAGGCACACAATTCTTTCTTTATTTCATTATCAAATCCATTCTCATTTTCTCATAAACATCTAGGCACAATGCCTCAATTATTTCATTTGCATCATTAAAGCCAACAACAATGGCTTCACATCTCATTATTAGGGTATACATAACCAATTGCATTGTACATACATTTTGAATGATCATTATATATATTTCACATTATGCAAATCATAGCATTAATCAAATGTATCAACAATGTAATAGATTACTTAACACATTTACAACTAAATGTGTTAAGTCCCAAAATCATGTAGATGTATGCAACCATGTAAGGTTTGTACTTACCTCAAGAGCAACTCACACCAATCTAACAACCTTCTCTTAAAAGAATCCTTCAATACTTGGATTAGGGCAACTCAATATCTTCAAAACCTAATCCAAAGGTAATTATACACACTCACTTAGTGATATACATAAGAAAATAAGAACAAGAACCAACTAGGGCAAACTCTACACATGACACGCTTAACAACACGGGCGTGCCCCTGATCGTGCCCTAAACCCACAACACAGAAGCTTTGACACGCTCAGTGGCATGGGCATGTCACTGCACGTGTCAATCCACCTTCAACACAGAAGCTATGACACACTCAGTGACATGGGCGTGTCACTGGCCGTGTCAATCCACCAACATCATAGTAGCTATGACACGCTCAGTGACATGGGCGTGTCACTGCTCGTGTCAATACTACTCCAACACAGAAGCTGTGACACGCTCAGTGACATGGGCGTGTCACTAGTTGTGTCACCCATCTAGAAAATAGAACCATCGACATGCCCAAAGACTTGGCCGTGCTCATGGGCGTGTTAGGCCAAAAATTCTGATTCTGACACCAACAATACTACATCCAACAAACATCTTACTTAACCCTTTTTCACTCCAAACAATCTTACCCAAAACCATCAATAAACCATGCTAAACTTGCATAAACACCAAAACAACTCAATACATACATCATAACACAATCACAACCATCTTCACAATTCAACACATACACAATCCCCAACACTTACTTTCCATCACCAAACTTGACCTTTCCTCCAAACCAACCCCAAAATCAAAATCAAATAGACAACACAATCTCAAACACATCAAAATTAACCATACACATATCATCAACAACCATACACCAAGCTCAAAACACAAACTCAAAAGAAAACCAAAGAAACAAGTTGGAAACTTACCAAAAGTGAAGAAAATATTTAAAATTCCAACTTGATCACTTGAAACACCCTTTAATCTTGAGTTTGGAAGAACAAAATCTCTCTTTCCCTCTTGTTAATGGTGATGGTCGGCTAAGCACAAGAAAGAGGAAGAAGATGATAGAAAAGTCAAACAACTCTCACCTCTTAAACCACACAATTTTCCAATTAATCTCCACCAAGCAATTATAATAATAAAATATTATAAATATCATCTTCCACTTATTTAATTTCCATTTTAAATAATCAATAAATCTCATTTGACCAACTAATAAGTTGACTTGTATATGTTGTATATATCTCTATATATACAACATATACACACTTCTCTTTCCTTTCTTATCTTCCCACTTAAACATATATATACTTATAACATTTAATCCAAATACAATAATAAGCATTCCAAAATTTTAGGGTATAGTTTGGGATATTACACAAACTCACAAGAGTAACCGATTGATGAGAAGAAAGTAACTCATGCACCTCTAATTCCACTAGTTGCAAAAACTCATCATCATCAACTTGTTCTTGTTTGTTGAGAAAAACAAACATGTTGGGGTTAGGGTATTTGTTATTGTAAGGGTTTGGTAGGATGCCCACTCCAAGGCTGTTGGTGGCTTCACTAGAATGGAAATTTGTTTGGATCTGTATGGGTTGGTTGTTGTGTTGGGTATAATGAATGATGGGTGATTTGGTGTTTGTGGCATTTGGAGATGATGTGTTTGAAAAATTTGGATGGGTATTCATTTGGGTTTGTGTGGTCTATGTATTGAGAGGGCTTAAATGAATGTTTAAGGATGGAAATGCTTGTCAAGCAATTCTTGCAGAAGGCTGCTCGGTTATGGAAAATGTTATTTGAGTTCCATTGAGTGGGTTGGGTGGAGTAGTATTTTGGAGTGTATTTAGGGTGTTAATGGCAGTGGTATTGGGTAGAGAAGAAGTGTCTTGAGTTGTATTTTAGGTGTTAGTTTCAATGGTCTTGAGGGTTGTGGTATGTGTTGAGGTATGGGCAGAATGATGGGATTAAGATTGAAGTTGAGAGGATATAATTTTCATCAATTCAGTTAACTGGCCCATTTGATTTTGGTGGATGTTTGGGTAGTTTGATACTCTCGAAGTTGTTGGTTTTGTTGTTCAAATATGTCATAAAACTTCTTTCATGAAAATTTGGGTTCTTTGATCCATCACCTGAACATGCTCTTCCAATTGTTGCAATTTTTTAGCCTCAAATCCAACAACTTTCCTTTTGGCCGTTTGAACTATTGAAGCTATGGTGGGAACATCCTCAGAGAATTCCAAAGCTTTGATACCAAGTTGTCATGCACCTAACAGAGATGGGGAGGAGAAGAAGAACATAAAAAGAGGGAGAGAAGCAGAGGAATAGAAGAATTGACAGTAGAAAGAAGAAGAAGAAGAAGAACCGAGGATAAGAATTTAGAGAGAAATTGTATTTGTAATATTCAATGATTGCCCTTTTTCTACTGTAATACATTATATTTATAATAATAATAACCCAATCATTGGCCAAAATTCCTCTTATTCTATTATCTATTCTCTATAAATACTAACAAATGACAACACACCTAATTTAACAAATTAACGTGTATTTTTCTTCTGATTATGATACACCTGGCAGCTGCTAGTGCAACGAGCATCAATGGTAGCACATTCTTTCACCGCCAAGTGAGTCATCATTTCTTCTTTATCCAATTGCTTCTCCTTTGGGTTTAATCCTTCAATATACCCAACAAGAGAATTGCAGTCTTGAGCCTTATCTGCTAAGGTCATGACATACTAGGAGAGATAATTACCATATTTGAATTTAAATTTCCCACCTTATCTCCAACCAAACCCTTAATCATCCCCTCAAAATTAGGAATCATGCCCCCTTCTCATCCCTTAGCCATCTATTAGCCGGAGTTAGGGCTGTAAATGAGCCAAGCTATTCGAGCTCGGCTTGGGTCTCGGCTCGATAAAAGCTCATTCAGGCTCGAGCTCGAACTGCTCATTTGTTAAATGGGCCAAGCTCAAGCTATGAAATACTCGGCTCGTTAGCTCGCGAGCTAGCTCATTTAAAAAGCTCGTGAGTTAAGCTCGTAAGCTAGCTTATTTAGTGTATTGGATTAAAAATATATATTTTTTAATTTATATATATTAAACTATGTACGTGAATATATAATTTTTTGACTAACTTAATTTATATAATTTATTAATATATGGTATATGTGATAAATAAATTAAATAATAGATAATATAAAATAACTTTGTAATTTATAGTAAAATATAAAATTATAGTAATATAATATTTTATTTTTGTTAATATATAATTATATTATTTATCTTTCATAAAAACATAAATTTTAGTATATCTTTTATGAAAATTTAGAAAAAAAAAGAATAAAAAATAAAAATTAAAATAAGTTTATTGAGCTCGTTAAATTTATTTAAATCATGCTCGAGTTCAAGCTCGAAATACATGATATATGAGCTGCCTCGATATAAGTTCGGACTCGGCTCTGGCTCGATTCGAGTTTGAGTTCGAACTCGACTATTTTATAATGAGCCGAGCTTGAGTCTTCCAAAGCTCGGCTCGGATCGGCTCGATTACAGCCCTAGCCGGAGTAGAATTTCGGCAAGAATTTGGTCGAATAGAATTATCCCATTTTGGTTTCAAAGTCCTAGCTTCATAATGGATAAGAAGTTTATAATAATTTTTTGAATGCCCCAACCTTCCATGCAAACTTCATTACCGCTCCGGTGAGAAAATGTCCAACGAGACAAAACATATACAACTCTAGGTGATTTCCTAATTCTTAATGAATTTATTTATTTTTAGTAACCATAAATTGAATT
The DNA here is from genome assembly GCA_947685225.1 of Garcia nutans. Lineage (NCBI taxonomy): Eukaryota > Viridiplantae > Streptophyta > Magnoliopsida > Malpighiales > Euphorbiaceae > Garcia > Garcia nutans. The sequence continues at coordinate 38,789,363 of CANTUV010000013.1, forward strand.
TATTTCTCGAATTAAATGATGGCTTATGATAATAAATAACCATGTCACTGGGTGAAAGCGAAACATTGTAACCACCGGACCACAATGTAATTCTTTTTATAAGTATTACTTTTTTTAAAGAAATAATATTATGTGATTTGATTTCCTTATATATCTATATTCATGCATGCTACCTTCAAGAGATAATTCACCAAATCACCAAATTGTAACATATAAAATTATTAATTTTTTTTTCTCTTTCATATAATCACCAATAAGATTTGCGCCTTTGAATTCTAATAAAATAAGAAATCCCACTTAATATACGGAGAAATAAATATCCACTTAATTAAGATATATTTCTCATTAAAAAAAAGAAAAAAAAATATATTTTTTTTTCAAATCTGAATAGAATATTAAGTTACAATCCCAACAAATACAAGTCACATACTGTTAAATTGGATGAATGATCAAAGCGCAAACAATAGTTTGACAGGAATTACAAATTAATTCAGCAATATGCTGTCTAGCTCATGATTAATTAAATTTATTTATTTATTTATTGAAAATATAAATTCATTGGTTTTGTAGAGTGAAAAATGAAGTAACTTAAGTCGGATTTATAAATTAATTTCTCATGTAATAAGAATAATATAGTAAATTTAATGTAAATTAATGTCTCTCACACTCTCTACAAATCAACACATCATTTTCAGGTTGTCTTCTTCAGCTTATGAATCAGTGCAGTTATTCAACTCTACTTATCACTCTACTGCATCTCGTCAATTGGTTGAATGAATTACAATTCAATTTAGATGGGCGAAGTTAGTACGACTAACTCGAATTCTAGTTTGAAAAAATTACCATATTATTTTCTATTTTAGCATATTAAATTTTTTTAATTAGTTTAGTATTTTGACTTTAATGAATATTTACAAATAAATTATTCTAACGGTGACTGAAATAACTTGAACAACTCAATAATGTATTTGCAAATATTCGTTAAAGTCAAATGAAAAAATAAAAAGTATTGAAATATTAAGACTCCAATTACGTAGCTTTTAATCGACTATTTTTTTATATGAGCAACGTGTCTGCGAGGTGGATTACTTTGGAAGCTTTAGTCCATATTTTTTAAATAGTTTCAATAACAATCAATTGACTACAATAACTTACTTTTCCTCTTTGATTTAATAGCAAATTGAAAATGAGTTACTCCAAATTGAAAATTTTTTTTGGGTTTTTTACAAAAATATAAAAAAATTAAAAATAATTTTAAATTTATTATATTTATAAATTATTTATCAAAATACTAAAATTTATAAAATATTTATCAAAATATCAAATTATTATTAGTTTGCAATGAGTTTACAATAAATTTATTATGAGTTTATAAATTATACATAATTTATAATATATTTATAATAAAATAATTAAAATATTTTTAATAAAAAATAAAATAAAATAATAATGAAGGGTGTTATTTTTTTATTTCTAATAACTAAATAATCAGTCAATAGCAAAGAATGCAGAGCTCATGAGTGAGACGATTGATGATAGATTTAAGCGGATCTTGGTTGATGATAGCTTTAGACAGCTAGTCTTGGCTTTTGACAACTTTAGAATCGAAATCCTTAATAACACTGTCCAATAAAATCAAATTTATGTTTCTTTTTCTACAATGCTAAAAAATTTCAATAAAATATCTTATAGTATTATTTAACAAATCAATCAAATAATCGTGAAAATTAAATGAAAATGTATACATCATCAAAAATAATTTACAGTGCATATAATAATTTGACAATGAATTTGAGCTTAAATTTTCTTTTCTAATAAAAAATAATTTATTAAAATTTTAATATGATTTATCTTATTTTATTACTCATTCATATTTATCATCAAAACATGCATATTTACAATTTGAATAATAAATTTAGATATTGATATATTGTATTCATTCATATTTAACAGCAATATGTTTACAATTTGAATAATAGATTTCGATATTTGAAAAAAATATTAATGTATTTAAGTTTAAATCTCATTTAAAAAAAAAAGATTAGTAATTTGTGTGTGAATTTATTTTTTGAAATGAGGCATCCTTAAGGTGAAATAATAATAAAAATTCCATTGCCGTGAATCAAACCCGGGTCTCCTAAGTAAAAGCCAGACATCCTAACAGCTGAACGACAATGAAATTGCTCCTAAATCTTAAAACCAAAATTAATAAAGTGAAATCAACTATGATTTTCAATTAATAAAAGTCAAAAAAAAATTTATTAATTGATTGATGCCCTCAATTACATCTTTGTATTTACAAATTCAATAATTAACCCAGCTTTTAAAATTGAATATAAATATATGTCTTTATACTTTATGGACAAAATGTAATTTGAAAATAAAAATTATAAAAAAAAATACAAATAATTTCATGTAATTTAGAACAATACAAAAAATTATATGTGATTTAATTTCTTTATACACCTGTAACCAGAGTCTCTTGAAAAAATAATTTATCGATCACCAAAATTATAACAAAAAAAATTACAAACTCCATGTCTTTCACAATTCTTCAAGAATCCAATTAAGTACATTCAAGTTATCTTGCGCCAGTTATAAATAGACAGACACAACCAAGTCAATATATTCAACTCTAGTTACTCTACCACATGTTGCCAATTACTTTACTGAACCACAATTCAATTTTACTCAATTTTTTCATATGATAATATGTCTACTTCAAGAATTAAATTAATTTAAAATAAAATCAGCTATCCGTGAAAGTTAGATTTGAACCTTCTCCATCAACAAAAATTAGCTATATAAATCGATAAATAGATTACAAAAACATTGGACTAATTTATTTAACATACTATTACCTCAAAATTACAATTCTCATTCGTAGGACTTTTAATAAAATATGGAAACAATCTCGAATATTTAACAGAATATGAAGTTTACTCCCATATTTATAGATTTATGGGAGTCAAATAATCAAACTGATATTAATTAAATCGATAGTCTGAGTTTCAGTTTAATTAAACCAGTACTCAAGCTTGATTGATTTCTTACTTTTTTATACTTTTTTCAAACTCTACCTTAAAGTTTCGGTCTATCATCAAATCAAAAGTTTAGGCGTCGGTTTTTTTAAAAGATAATTAAACCAAAAGTTTAACTTTTAGTTATTAAAAAAAGTTGGCAAAGATTCCCAGTGAAAGCTTATACTTCAATTGGAGTTTTTTTAATAATAAACCAAAAGTTAAACTTGAGGATGGACATGCTACTAATATACTCCACTGTGCAAACTCTAAAATCGTTGAAGTGCCAACATCTACATTATGAGATGCAGATAAAGCTTAAACTAAAGGCCTTGCAGGATCAAGACTATGGCAACCATGATATTGGTGATGTAAAGAGACATGTGGTTGTAGCATATGAGAGCTTTTCAGAGAAGGTGGATGTATATTTACTCTTATATATTGATTAGCAATGGTTCTTTGTCGGCGATAACGTGTGGTATTTTTAGGTTGAACATTATCACCATTGTTAGGTTGCTGACATGGTGATGGTGTTTGATGAGGTCCTTGATCTATGATCAAATGATGCTCCTGATTGAGTGCTCCTATTATTGAATGCGTATTACAATTTATATTTTTAGGTACATTATCCTCCAATGTTATTTGTTCAATTCCATCAACCTACAATGTTATAATTAATGAAAATTTAGCAAAAAATTTATGATGCATTATGCAAATATGATATTAATGAGATTTTAATTGGTTGAGAAAATTTATCACTGTCCAATAGCACCACCAATAGGAGTAATCCAATTTTATATAATGTGCTTATATCATTTTAAAAACTCAGAATGATCCTGCAATAATATGGGAATTCTTATTATTTCATATAGCAACTCATCTTTGATGGTACATACCCCAATATTAAAAGCAATCATGTAAAATGTATTTACATATTAATGTCATTTTGGTTTGATCATAATAAAACTTACCTTTGGCCAAGTGGTGCATCTAAGTAAATTTATGGAGATGATAAATTATAGATGAAAATGTAATAGAAATAAAAAAAAATTGGGAGTTAAAATGAGTGAAGATAAAAAGAGTAATTGGAGAGTTGAAAGAAAGGGGAAAATGTAGAATTTGAGAAAATTTTGGAGTGGGATGTGGTGATTTTATACATGAGAAAAGGAAAAAATAAATTTTTTTACGGGTGAATAGTTTCATCCTTGAAAAAAAAAAAAAAACTTGAGGGGACTACAAGAGATTCTTGATGTGGGAACCGTTGCACATCGGGATTCTTTGCCTTTTTTTTTTTTAATAACTTAAACTTTCGTTTTAATTTTTTTTAAAAAAAAGCTTCACGGTTTTCTATTTAATGATAGACTGAAACTTTAAATTTTGATTTTAAAAAAATTAAGAAATTAATTAAGGCTAAAGTTTAATATTAGTTTAATTAAACTGAAACTCAAACTATTAGTTTAATTCTTTGACTCTTATAAATATGTAAATATGGGAATAAATTCTATATTCTAGTAAATACATGGAATTTTTCTCATATTTTAGTAAAAGTCATCTTATTCGAAATTATTTACAATAATAAAAATTTAATTCATCCTATTATAAAATATTTCAAAATTACTCTAATAATTTATATAATATGTACATTAATTTTTTTTTTATCTTAATACGTACATTTATTTTTTATTTAATAATTTATTTTCAAAGCCTCTTTGTTTTTGTCAACTATTTATTTATAACATGATAGTATCATTAATTTTAAAATATGCTAAATATTCCAAATTTAATAATAAATGGTTTTATTGTATCGAACTTGAACTATAATTATTTTGATTATTAAGTTATAAAATTTAATATCATAAAACTTTATTAGTTTTCCTATATTAAAATTTAGTTGTGATAATATCTTATAAAAATAATTAATTGTGACATATTTAATTATGTTTATTACATTTTATTAAATGTTACTTCGATATAACATATATAATGCCTGCCTTTACCAATTGGAAGATCAAATCTAAGCTCTTCATAATGAAATTGAAAAAGGTCTCCAAATCAAATATATTTTGAAAAAAAAAAATTAAGGTATCAAAATTAAAATAAAGAAAAAAATATCTTTCCACTTATCTATGATCTTATTAATTAAATCTTTAAGAAGCATCAAAGAAGCAAAATTTTTTTGTTACTGTTGTAATGGCAGCAGGGATGGTTGAGGATTTGGCCAATCGTTGTGACCTCAATAGGTTCGAGATTCTCCTTTTACTTTTACTTTTCCTTTTTTATTTTTATTTTTTTATTAATTTTTTAATTTATTAAATATCTTGACAAATGTTAATTGTAAAATCGGCTCAAATTTCTCTTTTTATTCTTTTTAAGGGCATTTGCAACTAGGATTACAACATATTGCTAATAATAAAAACAATTGCTATGAAAAGTTTACATTCACAGTTAAAATTTTGATTTACTATCATATAAAAAATATTATAGCTAAAAGTTAATTATTGATACGATAAATAAAAATTTAAATAAAAGTTAAAAATTTATTTCGAGAGACTATTTTTATAGCTAATGAAATTATAATTAGCTATGAACAATATATTTTATGACTAATATTATACATTAGCTACCATCAAAAGTTTTGTAGTAAATATTCATAGCTATAGATAATAATTATTATAGTGTTAGTAAGTTGTTTTCATCCAATTCTCATATTTTGCTAATTGTTACAAATAATATTACAATGTGTTTGTAAAAGTCATTAAATTAATGATTGACTTACTAAATTGATAATTTTAGATTGTGCCTGGAAGAATATTTGAGATTGAAGAAATCTTGAGTTATCCAGGATTTATCACCCTTCGATTTAGAGGAATGGTTGAGTCTAAATGGCATATAAGGCTGATATTCATTGAAGCAAAGGATGAATTTGTTCTATATAAATAAGATTTTGATTTTATACTAAATGGTATTAAGTCTGTATAGGGTGGAAGTTTGTTTTTTTAATGTTGCCAAATTTTGAATTCCATGTTAGAATATATAAAAGAAATGGACATGAAATAGATTACAAAGAATTTGGTTTTAACAAAACAGAAATAGAAGGGGTTTCTTTTAGTGAATTATTAAGTGGTGAATAAGTTGATTTGTCAAATAAAAAGGTATTAGAGGAACTGTGTCTCAATTCAAATTTAATCACACAAGGTAAGTAATTTTAACAACTTAAATGTTTTTGGGTTTTTGTCTACATAAGCGTCACATTAGGCTATTATAATTAAGTATAATATTGTTTTGATAGGAATTGAAGATGCTTTGCAGCAAAAGCAAAATGTTCTAAGGATACATTGCCCTTTAAATACAAAAGACATCAACAAAAAATTGGTGAATTATAATTAACTAGGTTCAATATTTTTTTATTACATATTTTTAAAAATTTCCATTAAAATCACCTTTTTTATTTAGAATCCACCAATTGAATTTTTCCAAAGAATATCTTGGAGATCTATGCAAGAGAATGTTTTTCTATGATTCTATTATACATAGGCTATGCAAAGTAGAATATGTGCCAAGAGAAAACCATGCAGCATTCAAGTGTGATGTGCAAGGCGAGAATAGAGTGTGGATAGAGGTCATACTATAAAGCTTACAGTTTTTTAAAGAGGGATCTGCTTGAGCTAGTTTTTGTCCTATATACAATGATCATGCAATTGTATACAAAATTACACCTAATTGATGATTCTATAGTTTACCAATTAGACAATGTTTATTTACATGTTTATAATTGCTTTAGTATCTAATGCAGAATATTTGCTAATTGTACTAGAATGTTACCTAAATTTGGTATTTGTTTAAATGTGCTAAAATTTCCAAACATAACTAAACAACTGAGTATTACATACGTTCAATTTGAATTGCCTCGAATCATATGATTATGGATAATAAAAAATTTTGGCAGATAAAAATATCGAATTAATTTAGTTCATTGTATCCACTTCATTGAAACCCTAACATTTCACTCTTTTTTGCCTGGCATTCTTAGATTTTCTGATCATTGTGTTCTCAATTTTTTTTTTCAATTTTTTTTTCAGAATTTTAAAGTTTGTATTAAATTGTTGTATGCAAATGGCAACAATTACTAAAAACAAGTTTAATTGTTTAATATAACGCCCAGTTCAAATTTTTCATGTGATACAACAAAATCATAAAAATATTTGAGCAATCATAAAAATATTACACACCATTTTCATACTACAAAATCAAAACAAACAAAATCCACATTTGTTCATTACATAACAAAAATGTTGAATTTCGGTGATCATTGTCTTGAGATATGTAACCTAAGCAAGATTCCAGCAATGAAGAGGAAAGTCAATGCATGTGAATCTATACAAACTTGATTTTCATATTCTGAACATTTGGAACTACTCGCTTCATCTTAATTGATTCTTTCCCCTTCAAAGACCCCTTGTAGATGTTGACTTATTTTGTTTCCAACATTATTGAACATATTCCAAGCATCTACAGCATCCTCAAATAAAAAGTATGATTTATAGACACTTCCACCAAACCCAATAATTTGGACAACACAGTCATGCCATAAGAATAAATTCCATATTTTCTTCCTTTAAACGCAACATAAAACTTACCCTTCTTTCCCTTTATGAGTGATTTGCATTTCTATAGGTTTTTCATCATCAAACTGAGGTAAATTTTTAAATGTATAAGAAAAAAAAAAGAGTGAAGAATGATGAAAGGAAAATCATATAATGAAAGTATGGGAGAGGGAAGAAGGATGAGATGAAATGTATCTTGAATAATTTAACCTTGAGATATTATACTGGAAGAAGGAAAGGAAATGAAGAAAAGAGGTGATTAATAACTCTAACTTTGGAAAACTGAGTTGTATTAATTGTTTTGGTTCTCAAGATGTTGGAAATTGTAAAGGCCCATCTAGTTAGGTTTGAATGAGAAAGGGTTAGTGAAAGACAGATTAGACATTTTACAATACCCTTAAATTAAAAAGTAAAGGTGAATAAGTCTTTTTTACTCATTTCTCGCCATTTAGCATTATCCAAATTCATTTAACATTTGAGATACATTTCACAATTGCTTTGAAAAAAAAGACATTGCTATCAACACAAGTAATGAAGAGTTTTTTTGTACTATTTAGTAAATGTCATTATAAAATTATGAGATTTGGCAAATGTCAGCATATAAGAGAAATTACATAGTAATGATGTCACTATAAATAAAACACATACCATTTTATTGAATGTCATTATAATGCATATTGGTACATATGGACAAAAACAAGCAAATTATGACATTTGACAATTGTCAACATAATTGGAAATGCTATAGTTGTGTTTTAAACTTGACAATTCAAACATAAAAATCATAAAAATCATAAAAACATGTCAATCATAAAAATCATTATGAAAATTTATGATTTTATAATTGAGTGCCAAAATTTTTTAATTTTTTATTTTCCGCATCAAACTTTCAATTTATTTTCATATAAAATTAATGATAAGTTTTATATTATTTTTAAACTTTATATATTAAATAAATATATATATTGAGAATCAATATATTTTCTAAATAATGTACAAGCTATTATTGAAACATTTTTAATAAATTTTAATTTTATCATAAAAAAAGTTAAATGTTAAAATATTGAAATTCAAGAAAAACAGTCACAAGTTTTTACTGCCAAATTAATATATGATATTTTAAAGGAAAAGATATATTGTTGGTATCTATTTTTTTTTAATTTTTACTATTTTAGTGTTTCAACCTTTTTTTTATCACCCAGGTGTCTATTTTAGGTATGAATATCGATTGATTTCTAAAATTGACAATGCTACTAGCCTTAAATACCTTAGACCCATTTCTCTGTGTAATGTAGTGTATAAAATTTTGTCTAAGTTTTTAGCAAATAGATTAAAATCTATTTTGCCTAAAGTTATTTCTAACTCTTAGTCGGCTTTTGTGCCGAGGCGGTTGATTACAGTTATGGTGGCTTTTGAGATAATCCATTTTCATAAGTCAAAGAATAGACAGAAAAAAGAGTGAGATCACTCTTAAAATTGATATTAGCAAAGCTTACTATAAGATAAATTGGGATTTTCTAAAAACATGATGTTGAAGTTGGGGTTTGCTACTGGTTAGGTTCTATTAATATGTAATAGAAGGTACCCGAGCATCTGTCATTACTTCTTTGTGGAAGATTATTTTTTATTCTTCAAGGCAAATTCAGGAGTAGGACCTAAATAAATTCTTGCTATTTATGAGGAGGTATCAGGACATTCTATGAATTTTAATTAATTAGGAGTCTTTTTTAGTCCAAATGTGCAGGAGGAGTGAAAATATAATATTATGGAGATTTCTAATGTTTATTCAGCTTTGGACCATGAAAGATATTTGTGATTGCCATCTCTTATAGGGGGATCCAAAAAATAAATTTTCTTTTTTCTAAAAGAGAGACTATGAGGAAGGTTAAAAAGTTGAAAAAATAATTTTTTGTCTAGAGTAGGCAAAGAAATTCTTATTAAGATGGCAGCACAAGCAATTTAGACATACGGTATAAGAGTGTTGCACATTTTGATTTCTATTTGTGATGATCTTCAAAAGATAATGAATTATTTTTATGGAGTCCTAAAAAGAGTGGGGGGTAGGGGACTAAATTGGTTGACTTGGGACAAATTATGTGTTTCCAAAGAGGAAGGGGTTTAGGTTTTAGGAACTTGAGATTTTTTAACTTAGCTATGCATGGTAAACAAGGAAGAAGATTAATCATTAATCCTAATTCTCTTGTTAGTAGAGTATTCAAAGCTAAATATAATTGGGGAAACTCTTTTCTTGATAGTGATATAGGGGTTAATCCTAGCTTTATTTGAAGAAGTATTTATATGGCCAAGGATATGTTGAAGAAGAGAGTTAGATGGAGCGTAGGGGATGGTTCTAATATTGATGTTTGGAAAGACCCATGGATTCCGAAGGAGGAAAATATCTTTCTCACTTATCATATGGGACAAGGAATATGAAATTTAAAAGTCTATAACTTGATTAATTAAGAGACTAGAATGTGGAGTTTTGACAAGTTTCATCATTTTTACCTAAAGTGATTTTAATAGGTTTGCCAAATAATTTTATCCAATAGAAATAAATAAGATAAACTTATTTTGCATTTTTCTGAGGATGACAATTATACGATCAAAATAGGATATCATGTTGTAGTGAATTATTTTTCAAATATTAATAATTTTTAAATGATGGGTGATTGGAATACTATTTGAAATTTGGAGGTTCCCCCAAAGTGAAAGACTTTCTTTAGAGGGTTAAAAGGGGAGTCTTGCTCTCTAAATTTAATCTAAGCAGTAGGTGTATTGAGGTGGATTTGAGGTGTCATATGTGAGGGGCCATAGAGGAAAGTCATCATGTTTTATTTTTGCTAGGTGTCTTGTACGACTTGAAATAAAATAAATGTAGATTTTCATGATGCAAATATTAATGATTTTTTTTCATATTTTATTTATGTGCCAAGTATCCTAGAGAAAACCTGTAATTGTTATGGTGGCTTTGAGTATATGGTGTCACTATAATGCAGCCATCTAGAGGGGGTATAGAACAACCCTCTATAATTGTTGATTTCACTAATAATTTTTTGATAGCATGGAGGGAAGTGCAAGGAAGAGCTAATAGTAATGCATGTAGTAGTTGTGCATGTGGAAGCTACATAACACATATTCCCCATAAGTTGACAAAGCTTATAAGGGGTAGGTGGAAATGCAATGTAGATGGGTCTTTATTCAATGATACAATCAATATGATTTTGGCACTATTATTCGATCATAATGACTTGGGAGGGTTTGAAGCATGTGCTTCAGGTTTCCAACTTAGTAATTTTGCTCCTTCAATTGTGGAAGCTTTGGCTTTGAGTTCCTCTTTATCATGGGTGCTTGCTAATAACTGGCATAATATAGACTTTAAAATAGATTGTAAGGAGATTTATTTTGCAATTTATTCCATTAGGAACAATAGTTCAGGCTTTAGGTCTATAATTTTTTATTATTGTTATCTCCTCTCTTAATTAAATTGGTACAAAATCTATTGGATTAAGAGTCAAGCTAATAAAATAGCCCACAAAATTATTAGGACAACTTTAATTATTTCATGCTTACTTTGTTAGTTTGAGTCAAACTTTAGATTTTATTATTGATGATGTTATTTTGATACTTCAAATCAAGGATTTGGGTTTTGGATGTATGAGTTTAGCCCATTGGGTGTAGTTTGATCCTTTTGTATTGTAAGCTTATTTTTGTTAGTTTTAATGAAGTTATCTTTTTTAAAAAATATATTGATTTGTTTGCTTTGACTAATTTAGTCCTAAATAGCAGATTGACTAGTATCTGTGGGATTCGATTTTAATTAATTGGATGACAAAAGAAGAAGAATCAAATATTCACTCTTAAGTATACTAGAGAAAATTTTTTTTATTAACTATTATCTAATTGAGAAAATAAATCAAATTTTCAAGCACAAAAAAAAATCTCACAAATCAAGTTATAATAATAATAAAAAAAAAATTCATAAGTCAAGTTAATAATAAGAAACTGAAAAATAATTGCTCATTTATGAGAAACTTACAAAATATTTGTTAAACAATCAAAATACCTAAACACCTAAATTTGTCATTGAATTTGAGATTTCTTAACAAACAAATATGGGTTTAATTAAATCTTTTATGATAAAAAATATAAGGAATTCAATCAATTCCAATTTCTCCCTAAAGGAAACAAACATCAAAATAAATATGTAAAGAAACTTGAAATTTTGTAGAAATGAGATATGAAAACTATCAAAGGTTGCCTTTTCAAAAGATATTTCAGTCACTATGGCAGACATTCATATGGAGATTTTCGACTCTCCGTGTTTTATTTAGTGCGAATTCTTCAACTTTTTCTTCTTCTTCTTAGTAAGATTAAGTTGGAATCCCTATATCAATTTAGATTAGAATCCCAAGATAATTTTATTTGATGGGTTTGTATTCTTTCTACAACTAATTTTGAGGTTATTTGTAACATCCTCTGACAATTCTTATATAAAAACTATCAGAGAATGTTATGTGATATATTTTCCACGCTCCAATCAATTCATAGAAAACTCTCATCATAAATAAAATCATATTCAAATAATAATACTATCTGTATATCACAACACTTATAGATCCAACATTTATACCAATTTCCAATATCTCCAATAATCCGAATAGAAATTATAAATCAGATAAACTTTATAAGTTCATCAAATCAAATAAATAAACAATACATTTCTTTCATGATACTCATTCACTAGAATCTCAAACTTCATTCTCTGAATACATATATCCTCTTATGTTTACAAATTTATACAATCTCTCAAATAGCCAAACTGAAGTATCTATATACATTTTATAACTTATGAATACAATAAACACAAGATCTTCATCTGTTCTTATCTTGCTCCGATGTCCTGATACCTGCGTGTTAGAAAACAATTCTAACACCCTAAGCAAAGCTTAGTGGTGCTTGTATACATATATTTTATTACTTAATATTAAAGAAATATACTTATGAAAATATAGCAATAACACTTAGTTTTAAGAAGTATTTCAATATATGAACTAATTTTAGTAACAAATCAACATACCATGCTGATTACACAAAATAATAGCTATCCTTGTATAAAAGTTATCATATAATACAATACTTTCGATATTGCAACTTGTCTCATTAAGAATCATTTTATTCAAGACTTGTTTTCTCATTTGATAACATTGTTCACAATGCGCTTATTTTGTTTTTCAATAAGTCTTCCTTTTCAAGTTCACATATAGTATCATTTCATTCATTCTATACTTTTCATCACTTAATTTTAGTACTATACTTTAAAGCACTTTGTATCTCACATCATTATATACACTTTCAATCATTTGATTACTTCAATACATTGAGCATAACATTTCCATTACATGCATTAGTACTTTCACTTGTAAGCATTAATATATATATATATATATATATTAACACTCACTTTTACACTATAACACAATACTTCAATTTCAAGTAATTGACTTATATTATTATTTTACATTTCTTTCATTAGTCACAACTATCATGTTCACATATATTTTCATTAATTATGCCCATACATACTAAACTTAGATCATAGGTTTGGATAACATGTTAGTGTAGCAATCGGAATGCCAAATCTCAAGAATTTATAATGGCAATTATGCCCACTATCACTGATAACACAATGTGTCCATTAATGGCACGAGGTGCCTACTATCACTGTGGCTATCCATCCTCTGATTAGCCATTCAATCCAAAGCTAGATATAAATTTAGTATGATTTGGGCAATTCATTAATTTTGATGAACACTACATTGTTTATTTCATTTCATTGGTACTGTACTCTTATCATCATTTGATATGATATATATGTGTGTCACTTATCTAAAGTGTATCACTCGTTTTCATACGTTTAACACATTAACACAAAAGTATGGACTATACACATATTAGTCTCATGTCATTGATTAACACTCACTTGTTTATATAAACACTCACTTGTTTATATCATCACTTGTTTATTTCATTTCACTTGTTTATATCATTTCACTTGTTTATATCATTTCATTGGTACATTACTCTTATCAACATTTAGTATATATATATATATATATATTGTCACTTATCTCAAGTTTCTTACTCTTTTTCATACATTTAACACATATAATGAATTCTCAACACAAAAGTATGAAATATTCACATATTAGTCTCATGCTAGGCTCGTAGATCACAAAATACAAGCCAAAAAAAATACTATTTAGGTCCCCAAGGCCGTGGCATCACAACCCCACGCCCGTGGGATCCCAAACGAGTCTGTCCAATTTTCTTTAATACCCCCACGGTCATGGCCTTCAAGGGCCACGGTCTTGGCATTTAGAACTGCTCTGTTTTATCAAAATTTTTGAAGACACAATCACACTTTCAATCCCACTGTCGTGGGCCTCATTTGCCACGACCGTGGCATTCATTTTGGGTCTGTTTTGGAGTAAACTCATGTATTCTGTACTTTTAACTTCATTAAACACAAACATATTGAAGATCTAAGATAATAATGTGTCAAACTTAATATTTTGACATAAAAAGAATTCATATCAAATACCTTCACTTAATTAAACTTTTAACCATTTCATATGGATAAAAACATGATCAAACCCCTCCACTTCTCATAAATATATCATTATACATAACTCAATCAGTCAATTAAATCATTGAAACTCATAAAAAGTCATATTTTTGTAAAGTATAAATCAAAAGCACATACCTTGTTGATAATCACCACTTTTCCAACTTAATCTTAAGTTTTGATTCAAATCATGGAAAGAAGGAAGAAGAAAGAAGTGAAGATGGTGATGATGGCGTGGAGAGAAGAAGGAAATCACAAATTTCCACACACTTACACATATACACACACATATATATATAATATTTATAATCTAGTGAGGAAATGCTCATAATAACTATGGTGCACCCTCATTCTTAACCGTTGATTTTAAATCGAGTTTTAATCTCGTAAAACAGTAAAAAATACTCTTTTCAGTAAAGTTTTAAGATATACAATGTACTATTCTTTACGTATAACATTTATCCACAATACTTTTGTCACTATATGCATTTTTCAATTTTTGTTAAAACGTTCCTGTTTAACATCTTTACCATTACAATTCTCTCCCACTAAAGAAATTTCGTCCTCGAAATTTACATACTATAGCAATAAGCTATTTACTTTTTAAATAATCTCAAATTTCACATAAAATCAATGATTTTCTTAACTTACATAACATTTATTTATGTTTGATATCAAGCAACGTAACACTTTCAGAATAATCATATTATAGAACTGTAGAAAATTCAGCTCTACACACTTACACTTTTCAAGTTCAATTTTGGAATTGCCTTTATTCCTCTTTAGATTTTTTTTTCTATAATTTGTATCATTACATTCCACTGTTATATATATATATATTAATATCTCATTCTTTCTCTTATGTACTGAACATTAAATCCTAGTTCCGGATAGCGGGTCACTGATGGCAAGTAAATGCCCACTGTATCAATATGGCCAAAGGTCCATTATGGCATGAATGCCCACTGTATATAATGACACAGAGTGTCCATTGAGAGAAAGGAACCAAAGGTTTGCTATGACGTAAAACTTCCACTGATGGCATAGATGCCAATATCATTAGGACATATATATATATATATATATAAATGTCCTTTATGGCACAAAGTGCCCATTTTCGATATGGAACATAAATGTTCTCTATGGCACAGAGTGCCCACTGTCAATATGGCATAAAATGCCCACTATCACTTTGAATATTTACCCTTTAGCTAATCCGGAAACTAGTTTTAACATCAGTATCATTTCTTTCAATGGTACAAAGTATTGTCAATTATACTTTACTTTGAAATATAACACTTTCTCTTTGAATGGAATATAACACTTTATTTATAAGATATTAACAATTATTTCGAACACATGTATCATATGATCATATATACACATCACATGTATTTTTGATTAGTTTGACTGATTTTCTTTATTCATCAATCTTTATCTTTTTCAAATCATTTTCATGTTTCCACTGTAATAATGAAATCTACAAAGATTTCTACTCTTTACTTGTTTAATTCTGTTTTTAACATATTAAGAATTTATAACTATTATTTCACTTTAAGAGTACATGTACACATATAATGTATTCACTATGTTTAATACACACACTCACACACATATATTTTTAACTTAATCCACCATACATCATTTCACTAGAAGGATTCACTACCTTCACATCTCACTACATTCTTTTCGTTTTACATTATCAATTCCTTTCTTTCCATTTGCAATCAATTAGTATTAAGTAACTCTTTAAAACTTCTATATATATAATTTATACCTTGACTTTAATCACCAAATAATGTTACTATCACGTATTTCATAAGTACACAATATGTAAATCTCACATTCTTACTTTCATTACTCAATCACTTTGTATATACTTCTTTAGTTTCTTTAACTTGCTCTTCAAATTACGTATATTCATTACTAATTTATCAATATCTCATTCTTCTCACCTTGTTTCGGACATTATCTTATTTCATCATGAAGATTTTAAATCCACTAATCACTTGTAATTGTCTATTATCTTTTATCTACCTTTACACTTCTTTCACATATCCAATTACATTTATCCATACTTTCCTCATGTTTTCTTCACATTTCAGTTTCATCATTTAATGGATTGATTTCATTTCAATCTTATAAGCAATCAATTCTAAATATGTTTCAGATGTATTCAATAACTCTCTACTGATTTCCACCCATAAACCCTACTTTGTGAAGGAATAAGAAGGTAGAAATATGCATAAACAAATGCATATCCATATGAATGGTCTTACATGTCTCTACTGAAATTGCCTTTTACAATTTTAAGGGCACAAATATATGCATGTCCATATGAATGATCATGCACCTCAATATTAGAATTTCTTCTCAAAGTTTGAAGAATAGAAATTTACACAAGCATATGCATGACTATACAAATAATCATGCGTATCTCTGCTAGAATGTCTTTTCATGATTTAATCAATAAGTTATTAATAATGCAATTCATACACTTTAAGGAAACAAGATCCAACTCTTCAAAGCACAATCAAATTCAAATCACAATTTCCATAACCCTAAAATCTTTCAACCTTATTTTCTTTCATAACTTTATATTAACTCATAAATGATTCAATGATAGATTGAATCATTGTTCCAGATAAATAAGATATAGCTACTACATATTTACATATTGCAAACTTTACTATCATAGAAGTAAAATTTTATACTCATATTTTTTACAATTATTTAATACACCATATCTTTCATAAGTAATGGTGTTTTATCAATTCACAAATCTCTTTTCATAATACAAATCAAGATCATTTCAATAAATAGCACACTAAGTGGTATTCAAGCACTAACCTCTTTACCAATACTCTTCCATTACTTTTCACTTCAATCTTTTGCTTTGATGATGTTTTAGAAGACAATAGAAGACACTAAAAACCTTTAAATAAGTTTTAGGTCTGTTATCCAATATACTCACTTATACAATAGTTTCGATGCATTCACGTGCTTTCATTTAACTATCACTTCAATCCTTAACGTTGAAACATTATAAAAACAATTACTTTTGACACTTTAACACTCCATTATCCATATTTCACATTCAAATTATAGCTCGAATTCATTTCAAGCTATAAAGGTATTTTCATAATTTCTTACCTCTTCGAAATCTTTTTCCACTATACGAATATTATCCATACTGGGATTTAATGTTACTCTTATTCAGGCTTATTTAACCTCATCACTATCAGTTCCCAATGCTCTCATATCACAATCAATCCAATTTGACACTCAGATATTCACTTAATGTAGAACATCAATACTTAATGTTGTAAAACATGACAATTCTCATTCTCATAAACATTTTCATGCTCGAAATTTATCTATCTGTCATAATTCATTCCTCAAATTCCAATAAATGATTACACTTCCACTGTGTTACATATCTTGTTTTCTTTTCACATCACATAGATCTAGTACACTTCAAACAATACACTACGAATTCTCAATCAATTCTTAGAAAATATTCAATTACCATAAACATATGGATTATCAATTATATCACAACACATATCCACTTATTCACTTCACATAACTTAGAAAATTAGATTTCACTTCTCCCATAACTCCACATGCCAGAAACACCTAAACCACGCTCTGATACCACTAAATGTAACATCCTATGATAATTCTTATATAAAAACTATCAGAGAATGTTATGCAATATACTTTCCACGCTCCAATCAATTCATAGAAAACTCTCATCATAAATAAAATTTTATTCAAATAATAATACTATCTGTATATCACAACACTTATAGATCCAAGATTTAGACCAATTTCCAATATCTCCAATAATCCAAATAGAAATTATAAATCAGATAAACTTTATAAGTTCATCAAACCAAATAAATAAATAATACATTTCTTTCATGATACTCATTCACTAGAATCTCAAACTTCATTCTCTAAATACATATATCCTCTTATGTTATAAATTTATACAATCTCTCAAATAGCCAAACTGAAGTATCTATATACATTTTATAACTTATGAATACAATAAACACAAGATCTTCATCTGTTCTTATCTTGCTCCGATGTCCTGATACCTGCGTGTCAGAAAACAATTCTAACACGCTAAGCAAAGCTTCGTGGTGCTTGTATACATATATTTTATTACTTAATATTAAAGAAATATACTTATGAAAATATAGTAATAACACTTAGTTTTAAGAAGTATTTCAATATATGAACTAATTTTAGTAACAAATCAACATACCATGCTGATTATACAAAATAATAGCTATCCTTGTATAAAAGTTATCATATAATACAATACTTTCGGTATTGCAACTTGTCTCATTAAGAATCATTTTATTCAAGACTTGTTTTCTCATTTGATAACATTGTTCACAATGCGCTTATTTTGTTTTTCAATAAGTCTTCCTTTTCAAGTTCACATATAGTATCATTTCATTCATTCTATACTTTTCAGCACTTAATTTTAGTACTATACTTTAAAGCACTTTGTATCTCACATCATTATATACACTTTCAATCATTTGATTAATTCAATACATTGAGCATAACATTTCCATTACATGCATTAGTACTTTCACTTGTAAGCATTAATATATATATTAACACTCACTTTTACACTATAACACAATACTTCAATTTCAAGTAATTGACTTATATTATTATTTTACATTTCTTTCATTAGTCACAACTATCACGTTCACATATATTTTCATTAATTATGCCCAAACATACTAAACTTAGATCATAGGTTTGGATAACATGTTAGTGTAGCAATCGGAATGCCAAATCTCAAGAATTTATAATGGTAATTATACCCACTATCACTGATAACACAATGTGTCCATTAATGGCTCGAGGTGCCCACTATCACTGTGGCTATCCATCCTCTGGTTAGCCATTCAATCCAAAGCTAGATATAAATTTAGTATGATTTGGGCAATTCATTAATTTTGATGAACACTACATTGTTTATTTCATTTCATTGGTACTATACTCTTATCAACATTTGATATGATATATATGTGTGTCACTTATCTAAAGTTTATCACTCATTTTCATACGTTTAACACATTAACACAAAAGTATGGACTATACACATATTAGTCTCATGTCATTGATTAACACTCTCTTGTTTATATAAACACTCACTTGTTTTGTCACATCCCAAAATTTAGGTAGTCGAGTATTAGGCAAGAAGGATATAAGTAAGTGGTCAAATAAAGGCTCGAGATAGTCAAAAACAAAATCGGCGTGCAAAGGAGGCCCGTGAAGTCGACGGGACCTAAAGGTAATTTTTCGAAAGGCCGAGGACTTAAGAGTAATTTTCCAAAAAGTTGTACTGGAGGTTCTTAATAGTGCATATAACATATTCCA
This sequence comes from Garcia nutans, assembly GCA_947685225.1. Classification (NCBI taxonomy): domain Eukaryota; kingdom Viridiplantae; phylum Streptophyta; class Magnoliopsida; order Malpighiales; family Euphorbiaceae; genus Garcia; species Garcia nutans. The sequence goes on from CANTUV010000013.1 coordinate 38,809,024, forward strand.
AAAATGGAGTGTAGAGAAAAATTGGATTGCAACGACGTGTAACGGTTTTTCCAGGAAATGTCCCGTTAAAGAAAAACGAAGACGTGTTGACTAGGGGCATTTTGGTCATTATCAATTAAAGTTATATTTGAATTTAAAGTAGAAAATAAACATAAGAGTAAGTAGAGAATGTCGAGAGGTTAAATATGAATCGATCGTCGGTAGAAACAGAACCCGGGCAAAACCCGAGCAAAGAAAGGACCTAAAGGGAATTTTGTAAAAAGTTGAGGGCTTATTGGTAATTTTTCAAAACGGCTTGGAAACCTAAAATAGACCTTATAAATAGAAAGTAGAGGTCGAGAGGATCAAAACTATATGTAGTTTGACTCGTGGAACTGTACGGTTTAGGAGATATGATCGATTAATCGCCGGAACATAAAGTGGGCCCGGTTTCGTGTCGGGACCGTATGGGTAACACGGGACAACTTTAGGGTATTCAATGGGAAGAGGGACAAGTGGGAAGAAGTAATGGGAAAGAAAACTATAAAAATCTCTTGTTGACCAATCAAAAGTAACCATTTAACATGAGTATTAAATGAAGAAAGAGAAAGGTGGACAAGTGGTCTTAAAGGATTTATCCAACACATAAGGTAATCATCATTTCTCATATATATATATATATCATGAAATGAAGAACAAACCCTCTCTTTTCCACTTACAAATTTCGGCCACAATAGGGAAATACCAAAGGACTTCCAAGTTTTTCCAAGTTTGATTTTCAAGGTAAGTTTTAAGGTTTTCAAGTATGTAGACTTTAATTTTAGTATCAATTTTAGGTATTTATATATTTATTGGGAGATTGGAGATTAGAGTCGTTATGTGGAATTGGAAAAATTTTAAGTAAGTGGTGAGATTAATTGATTAAATGGAAGAATCAAGAGGTATAAAGTTTAATAAGGTTGGATTAGGGTTTCGGTTGAATAGAAATAGAGAATAACTTATTATTTTAAATTTCTAAGGTTTATATTTAAGGTTGTGTTCTTGAATATCTTGAAGAAGAAATAAAGAATTAAGGAAGGAGAAGAAGGAAAAGCTAAGAGGAATTAAAGAAATAAGGTTTGGTACTTTAACATAAAAGAAATTTTATTTTCTTACAAACTTTGGTTTATGTTTGGTTTATGGAATTTTTGAAGGTTTGGTGCTTTAACATAAAAGAAATTTTATTTTCTTACAAATTTTTGTTCATATAGTATATATATGCGTGTATATGGTATATATGTGAATACATATGATACATATGTGAGTATATGTGGTATTTGTGTAAGTATATATTGTATATACATAGAGAATATGTGGTATATATATGAAGTGAATGGGTATATATGAAATGTTATATATGCTCTATTCGGTAAATGAGTAAAATCGGTCTGGAATGGGGGTTATATCGTGTGAGGTCAAGATCATGGCAACTAGTCGTGTGAGACCAAGACCATGCAGTTATATCGTGTGAGACCAAGACCATGGCAACTAGTCGTGTGAGACCAAGACCACGCGTAACTCTATACGAGGCCTCATTTGAGATCGGTGTATTCGTATTTACCTTGTGGAGTGAAATGATAAAATGATAATAACTGAATATATGACATGTATGGATTACTTTTATTGTGATATTATTTTTCAATACGACTCATTGCTTTTAAAAGTGCATTATGCTTTTATTATTTATTTTCCGTAATTAGTTAAAGTACCCACTAAGCAATGCTTAGCGAGTTTAGTTTCTTCTAAACTCGTAGGTTATTAGTAAGGAGCCAGTAGCGAACAGAAGAGTCCTGCGATCTGCCGGTCATTAACAAACTTAAGTGGTGCTCTTCATTTTGTATTTTGGTATTAGAAACTGGCATGTACTTATTTGAACAATACAAAGAGATAACTTGATGTAGCATGTAAATCTAGTAATGTATAATAACTGTATGATTTTGAATTGAGTTGGGTTGTGAATATAGAAGTGTGAATTCTTCTTGCAGGATTGTAGTTGAGGTTATAAGGGTGGATTATTGGGAGTATGCTTGTATTGAATTGTGAAGCAAAATCTTTTTCATAAATAAGAAAAATCAGTTTTGTCGACACTTGGGACCTCCAATTTTAGGGGAGGTTATGGCAAAATTTTTTTAAAATCTGTACTTAAAATTGGCTAAGTAAAATATGAAGACACAACCACCATGAGATAACAGTCCATCTTGGTCTATAAACATAGGCTAAGATGGGGTGTTACATGTTTATATCATTACTTGTTTATTTCATTTCACTTGTTTATATCATTTCACTTGTTTATATCATTTCATTGGTACATTACTCTTATCAACATTTAGTGTATATATATATATTTGTCACTTATCTCAAGTTTTTTACTCTTTCTCATACATTTAACACATATACATGAATTCTCAACACAAAAGTATGAAATATTAACATATTAGTCTCATGCTAGGCCCGTAGATCACAAAATACAAGAAAAAAAATACTATTTAGGTCCCCAATGCCGTGGCATCACAACCCCACGCCCGTGGGATCCCAAACGAGTCTGTCCAATTTTCTTTAATACCCCCACGGTTGTGGCCTTCAAGGGCCACGGTCGTGGCATTTAGAACTGCTCTGTTTTATCGAAATTTTTGAAGACACAGTCACACTTTCAATCCCACGGTCGTGGACCTCATTTGCCACGATCGTGGCATTCATTTTGGGTCTGTTTCGGAGTAAACTCATGTATTCTGTACTTTTACTTCATTAAACACAAACATATTAAAGATCTAAGATAATAATGTGTCAAACTCAATATTTTGACATAAAAAGAATTCATATCATATACCTTCACTTAATTAAACTTTTAACCATTTCATATGGATAAAAACATGATCAAACCCTTCACTTCTCATAAATATATCATTATACATAACTCAATCAGTCAATTAAATCATTTAAACTCATAAAAAGTCATATTTTTGTAAAGTATAAATCAAAAGCACATACCTTGTTGATAATCACCACTTTTCCAACTTAATCTTAAGTTTTGATTCAAATCATGCAAAGAAGGAAGAAGAAAGAAGTGAAGATGGTGATGATGGTGTGGAGAGAAGAAGGAAATCACAAATTTCCACACACTTACACATATACACACACACACACACATATATATATATAATATTTTTAATCTAGTGAGGGAATGCTCATAATAACTATAGTGCACCATCATTCTTAACCGTTGATTTTAAATCGAGTTTTAATCTCGTAAAACAGTAAAAATACTCTTTTTAGTAAAGTTGTAAGATATACAATGTATTATTCTTTACGTATAACATTTATCCACAATAATTTTGTCACTATATACTATGCATTTTTCAATATTTGATAAAATGTTCCTGTTTAACATCTTGACCATTATATTATTTTGGTCATTTTGTCATTAAAATATAATATGATTAATTAATCAACTAAAATTAATCCAGTCAACACTCCAATTAAGATTAAATTAATCGGAGCAACCAAAGTGATACTAGTAATTCAAACATCAAAATAATTAAAGAAAAAATTTCAAACACTAAAATAACAAAAATAACACAATTTAGATACCAATAATATATTTCTTTCTATTTTAAATTTTAATTTCAATTTGGCGACATACATGTGAACACGCACTTCACATTCCAATGTGCAAAAAGTATAGATCTCACTCACAAAAAAAAGTCCTCTGTTTTTGCATGAACGACATGTCATCATGGGACTCACAATAATTATTAAATGATAATAATAATTATAATAATTATTATTATACTAAAACACTTATTATTATTATTATACTAAAACACTTATTATTATTATTATTATTATTATACTAAAACACTTATTATTATTATTATTATTATTATTATTATTATGCTAAAACACTTATTATTATTATTATTATTATTATACTAAAACACCCACAATAATATATATTAAATTTCCTAATTTACCATTATATATATAGACCTTAGCTATTAATAGTACAAATGACTTCTTTTATGCTAAAAATCTCACTCCTCCACTAATTGTAATTGTCAAATCAATAAATTTATATGTAAAGATAAAAAAACACTTAAAATTAAAATTTAAATCTATATATTATTAAATTTTAATTATCTAAAAAATTAAAATTTAATTATCATATGGGGTAAAGGTGCAAATATGACCTTGATATTTAGGCTTAGGCATATATATATGCATCATATTTTTTTTTATCTAAAAAATATATAGCAAATTTATAAAATTAGGCAAATATTCACAAAAAATAAGAGAAAATTACAGAAAATACTATCTTTTCTTCAAAATTTCATGTTTACTATTTTTATTTTTCAATTTACAAAAATATATTTTTTAAATTGTTTTACATTTTTACGACATATCAAAAATATATTCAACATATACCATATTTTTGTAAATTTATTGGTATATACACAACATTTTTGTACTTGTTTTTAAAATTATTTTTATAAATTTCTAAAAACTAATAAAAGTTCACATTAACAATACATATGTAACCAAAAATTAAAAAATTTACAAAAATATTATGCAACAAAAACATTATAAAAGTACTATACATATACCAAAAATTTACAAAAATATAGTATATTTTTCATAAATGTTGAATATATTTTCAATATATATTTTTATTCTGGTGATTTCTAATGATTATCAATATTTACTTATAATATCTTTACTCTTTACTCCTTTGATATTTTTGCTCTATAAATTTGTTAATATCCATCGATTTCTTTTTTTTTTTTCTATATTTTCATGCAGCGAAAAAATAAAGTAACAAAGGAAGAAACATTTTCATTGTATAGAAGAGGAAAAATTTTGCCATATATAATACATAAATAATACTATAGTTCTTTTTTTTTGTTAAACTTATAACTATTCTTTTTTGCTGTAAAAATAAATTATTGTATAAAAATAATATTGTAGTTTATTTTTTGTTAAACTTATATCTTAACAAAATAGAAATTTTATGTATAAATATGTTGTTATATTTTATATATTTTATATGTAAATAAACATTTTATATTTTGTTGTATATTTTGTATATAAAGGCATTTTGTATATATTTTACATAAATTATTGTCATACTTAGTATATTTTATTTATCATTTTTCTTCTCATTCATACGGTAATATAAGTAATAATATTACTTTCCGCAAAAACATGAGGCGGACCATCGCATGTACTAAAGCAACTAAATAAAATGAATAGCACCTTCAAAAAAAAAAAATAAAATGAATAGCAAATTTCCAATAAAACCATGCTTTTTTTTTTTTTGTTATTTCCCATTTTCCTCCCTCTTCCTTTCCTTCTTACTCTTCATCTCCTACTTACCATTTTACAACTTTTGGCTTTTTATCATTGTGTGCAGCAGCCTTTTTATTTTTTTATTATTAATATTACTAATTAATGATATTTTCATCAAATTTCAAATCTAATTTTATTTTAACTTTAAATATATTATTAAATTTCTCAGTTTTTGTAATTTAATTAATATTATTATGACTAAAAAGAGCACAAAATAGAGATAAGGAAAAATGTTCTATACCAATTTATATTTTAGTCATTTTATTAAAATATTAACAATTCAATTTAATAAGTTGTACATAAAAAATAATTCACATATTAATCACCTTAATATATAATTATCAAAATTTTCATTTTTAATTTTAAAATTGAAATGTAATTTAGTTCTTGAATTTGTATATTATAAATAATTTACTAATGTTAGATTCTTATATGCTATAATAAAATATATAAAAAAATTTAATAGCTTATTGTTTTGATAATAATAATTAATTTACTCTTGAAAATACTATTCTTTTATTGATATTTTAATTATAAGATGTTTCCTTCCATTTTTTAACTTTCTTTTACGAAAATATATTGTCCAAAATTAATTAATTAATTTTGTTTTCTCTTTTACATTATATTTTATCCTTAATTGATTTTCCTTTTAATTAATGAACCATTATTATTATTATTTTGCTATATTATTATTATTATTATTACAATTATTAAAATTCTAAGAGTGACTTTTATTTTTTATTTTAATTTTAATGAGATTTGTGAGCTATAATTTCTAAATTAGTATTTTTTTAATTTTTAAATTGATAATATAAATTTAATTATCTTAAAAATAATTAAAATAAGCATGTATTAATTATACCCAAACATGTAATTAATTAAAATAAACATGTTACCTACTTTTTAATTAGAAGATTAAAAGCCATAAAGTAGATAATATATCCAAACATCAATAAATAATTTTTTTTATCTCACTTAAAGATATTATTATTGTGCCAACTTAATTTATATCTTAATATATTTATTTGGTTTTCTAAACCACTTTTATATTTCTCTTTAACCATATCATTTTAAAATAAATTTATAAATTTTCTTACTATTAAAAATTAAAAAATAATAAAATTTCATTTATTCTTTTATATTCAAATTACTAATTTTAATTATTTTTCAAATTTCGTTCTTTTTTGTTAAAAAATATAATTAAAAATTGATATTATGATCATTTCTTTTGATCAATGAATTTTTGAATCAATTTAAAAAGTATCATGCTACATTAAATATATCTTATTGCAAATATTTTTAAAATATATAAATATGAAAACGTTTAATAATATTATATTACATGTATAATACTATTTCTATGTAATAATCATATTAATACATATATTTATTATCAAATTAAAATAATATGAAATATTATAAATTACGCATAGCATGAGACAATTTATATGCTCGCTGTGTACTAAAACAACCACACCTAATAAATAGTGAATTTTCAAATAAACCTTTAATCTCATTCCATCCATTTTTTTTTTTATTTTTTTGAACTCTTTTCCCTTTTAGGTTTTTATTTTTTATTGACTCTTTTATGATTTTGTTTTTCTTTTATAATTTTACTTCTCAAACATTTTTTATTTTAATTTTCATTTTTAATAAATTTTATAAGTCATAATTTTTAAGACAATAAATTCTGGTATTTTTAATTTTTTTTTATTTTAGCTTTTAAATTAACAATATAAATTTAATTATCTTAAAAATAATTTAAAATAATTATATTATTAATTATATTTGAATTTAAAATTTTATATTATTTAATTTTATTTTAATAGATTTAAATTATATATTCAAATCATCTTAATATTAAATATTTATTCTTAATGCTTTTAAAAAAAATAAACTTACATAGCTTCATTAATAAATACCAAAAATTTCAATCTTTTTTTTTTATTATGATAGATAAATATCAATATTAAAAATTATTTAATATGAAAACTTTAATTTATTAAATGTACGTTAATAATATGTTGGTTTAATAATGAAAATGAAATTGAAAATTAAAAAATTATAAATTTTATTTATTTTCTTTTTATATTAGGTTTTATTTTTACTAATTGAATATACATCACTGTATTGTGTATATATTATCATAAAAATAAAATTATGATTTAATTTTAACTAAAATCACTTTTCCTTTTTTTTTTTCAAATAAATTATTTTTTTTAGTTTTGCACTTTTTATTTAATGTTTCATTAATCATGAATTTTAAATATATATTTTTAAATATATTGTTATTATATTTTGTATGTAAACATGCATTTTATATATTTATATATATTTTTTACGTAAATAGATATTTTGTATGTTTTATATATTATTATCATATTTAATATATATTATTATATATTTTTCTTATTATTTATACAATATTAATTTCAATGACAACATGCGGCTGTGACACGGCTTGTTATATACTAAAGAGGAAAGTATACTGTATACTACATTTTAACTTTTTATTTTCAATTTTATTTGTCTTAATTTTTTTTTCATTTTTAATCTTTTACTTTTCAATTTTAGTTTTTTTTATGTTTTATTTTTTCAAATATACAATCACCACTTCACCACATATATGATCTAATCCCGAGAGGCTTTTCACCACTTCACCACATATATGATCTAATCCCGAGAGGCTTTTCACCACTTCACCTATTTCATGGCCATGCCTTTGCTCTGCTTATCCCGAGCAAGACTAAAATCAAAACACACTAATAAGATAAATTTTGTTAAGTTCAAGAGTTATAAAGATGCATCAAGACTTCCCTATCCCTAAATCCGCAATCAATATCGAATTAAACAAAATCGACACCAATGCAATTAAGTGGCTTTCCATGCATAACCAATGTTGTCACTCCCTCACCAACTCTTACAAGTGTTTGATCATGGTGGTGCTTACACTCATAACAATCAATGAAAGATTATTACCATAGGTTTGCTTATTAATCAAATCCCCACTACAAAATAATAACCAAGCATCAATCAAAAGGTTTTTATTGGGTTGTAATGTAGCTAAGGTAAAGGCATGCTATTTAGGAAATGTGAGCTTAATCATTAAGTTCAAGAGCACTTCAAGAATGAAGTAACCATTCATATATATATACTCCAACAATTCCAAAACACCTTCCACCCATCTACCCCTTGATATTAAAAAGCTTTTTAAGGGAACTCACTTATTAAATATTGCAATGATACATTCCAACCCTTTCAATAAGAACAACAATTATTCTTATTATTGTTATATATATATTTTTTAATTTTTTCTTTTTTTCTTTTTTTTATTATTTTGCTTTGCAATCTTAAACCTACTAAATTTAACCCCACACTTAATTCACTACAATACTTGGTCATAAACGCTCTTAAAATGCTCTTGACCTAATGAAAGGATAAGAGTTAAACAACAAGGTTCAAGCTTAATGGTGTTGTGAAAAAAAAGAAAAGGAAAATTAAAATAGGCTCAAAATTGGCTAACTAAGGTTGAATATAGGATTGGTTTTTTTAAGCCAAAGTGAGTTCACCTAATTGCCTTAATCATTTTGATGCCAAATTGAAATTTTTTTATGTAATCTTAAAATGCATGTCAAAGCAAGTTCTAGCAATTCATCAATCAAAGATGTTCACCCACAACAATAATGATAAGTTGATGGTTCAATTCCTCACTAGGTTAATGGTAAATGAAAAGAAAAACCAACAAAATTGACAATAAGTACCAATTCTACTCAATTTTCCAATTCATGCTTCAAACATTCAAAGGTCATCTATCAACAATTTTATAACAATTGAACTTTCTAAAACTCATTTATTCAAAGAAAAACATTAAAAACTTTAACTAACTTAAACAAAAATAACTTAAAAGTAAAAACACAAAACACAAAATGCAATTAAAAGTAAAAACATAAAACACAAAATGCACCCCACACTTAAAGATTCACATTGTCCTCAATGTGAGCATGCATACTACAGGGAGGGTTTAGATGAAACCTGATTTTCATCGTTCCCATATACGATGTGTAGGGCTCCTTCCACCCATAATGCAATTGGAGCCCATGACTGAGAGGATGAACAACATGTAACTTTGAAATGTACCCGATGTACGGTAACCCCTAAATAGTATTCCTTGAAGAGAACATGTCTCAAAGGGACATGTTAAGGTTGCTTCGGGGTGATCCTCCAGTGCTATAGGAACGTGGTAATAATCTTTATCTTTGTGCAACATGGTTCTATCCATTGTATGCTCTTCTTCACCACCAAGAGTAGAGGAGATGATTTTTGGGAACTCTTTAAGTTCAGCAAAGTTTGGTTGAATCACTTCTTCATCCACTTTAACAATGTCAAGCTCCCTCTCAACAACCTCAGCATCTAAAACTAGCTTACACTCCTCAAATTCTAAATTGGGCATTTCATGTTCTTCTTCTAAATACATACCCATCTCAAGCTTATTTTCCACTTTCTCCTTGGGAGTGCATAATATAGATGTTAGAAAGTTGCTTACCTTTCTTCTCTTCTTTCAGCCTACTTGGGAATGGAATTGGTGGCAAAGGATTCGGAGGTTCATACAAATGTGATGGAGTTGATAAGTCCAAATTCTCGTCCTCCTTTGATTGAATTAACTCCTCTATGTTTTGTTGTATCTCTTCGCCATCTTCTTCTTGATTAGTTCCTGCATTAAAGGAATCACAAAAATTGTTATATATCACCTGTTCACTCCTTAAATTTGTGATTACCTTGACTTGCTCCAATTGGCTAGGAAATTCCTCCTTTTGGTGTGCTTGGAGTTGATGTGCTAGTTGCCCAACTTGCATTTCCACCCTCTTCAATGATTCCTCCAAAGAATCAAACCACTCACTGCTCCCTTCCTGATTTTGTGTGCTTATTTGAAGGTAAGCATTCAAATCATCTTCTACTGTGGATTTCTCAAATTGATCATGGTTTTGTGAACTAATTTGAATGAAGGCATTCAAACTATCTTCCAAAGTGGGTTCCTTAAGTTTGTCTTGATTTTGTGAGCTAGTTTGAATGAAGGCATTCAAACTATCTTCAAATGTGGGTGTCTTAAGGTAATTTTGATTTGAATATTGCTCTTGAGAGTAAGAGTCTCTTTGGTAAGGTTGAAAAAAATTTAGAGGTGGAATGTGCTGTTGATTTTCCTAAGAAAAATTTGGTTGGCTTCCCCAGCTGGGATTATAAGGATTGGAATATGTGTCATTTCTACCCATTTGCTGGAAATCTTGGTAGTCATATTCTTCCTCTGGCCATTCTTGGTATCGTCCAAAACCCATTGAACACGTGTTTGCACTATGGCCTACATTGCCACATGCTGCACATATCTCTTGGCGTGGCATAGGTGCTCTTCCTCTTGCATTTAGCACCTTAAGTTGATTCGTCAATTCTGCTAATTGCCATGCCATTTTAGAATCATCGTTCCTATCATAAACTCCTCTGTGCCTTAAAAACTGCATCTTTACACAAGGCACTTAGAAACTCAAAGAAAACAAACAACAAAAATTCAAACAAAACAAACAAACAATTTAAAAGAAAACAAACAAACAATTAAATAAAAAAATATCAAACTATTACTACTACGACAACCCTCCCCGGCAAAAATAAAAAACAACACATAGCTGTTTAAAGAAAACAAACAACTGAGTAAATAAAAAAAAATCAAACTATTACTACTTCGACAACCCTCCCCGGCAACGGCGCCAAAAACTTGTTGCGCTCGGATTAAGTACTACTACAAAGCGTCACTCGCAAGTATACGAGGTAACTGTAGCAAAGGTGATCGCCCCAAGGTCGTTTCCCCAAGAAGGTGTGGTTCGTAATAGCTTGATTGACAAATTATTTAAATGCGAGAGTTTGTTGTTTGGGATGGTGCGATAATAATTTAAACCTAAGATTAAGGAGTGTAGGATTAATGTGTGTGATGGGTGTACAAGATCAAATCGATTCTTAGGAAGGTACCTAGGGTTATAGGTCCATTCAATCAAAGCTCAATTCTTAATTATCCATTAACATAACCTTGTAATTAATTTGTTCCTTAAGGTTAATTAGTCAATTACCCATCCATTATTTCTCACATTCATGAATTAGAAATAACCAATTATTTCACATTATCAAATTAATGAAACCCTAGAACTTATATTTCTAATTCATTCATAGGGTGGTCGATTATATAGTTCCGATATCGAATTTCACCTCTCGGTCCGTCATCCAATATTCAAAGATCAATAGGTAGCTAATGTCACATCCGCCTACTATATTTATGTCTAGCAGTCATATGCTCAGCAAGAGAAAGGATCTGGAGAGGTCATCTCTGATGGCGGTTCCTAGAGAAGGTCGTAGGACCAAAGGGACCGGACCTAATTGCAAAAATGTAAAGTTTTGGGGAGATGACTGTAAATTCAAAAAGTTTTGGGGAGGTAACTGTAATTTCCAAAAGTTATACTGGAAGTTCTTAATAGTGCACATAACAGACTCCAAAAATGGAAAGTAGAGAAAAATTGGGTCGCAATGATGCGTAACGGTTTTTTCAGGAAACGCCCCGTTTGAGAGAAACGAAGACATGCAGACTAGGGCCATTTTGGTCATTATACATGAATCCAAAGTAGGAAATAAAAACACGAGTGAGTAGAGGACGTCGAGGGGTTGAATATGAAAGGATCGTCAGTAGAAACGGAGCCCGGGCAAAACCCGAGCAAAGAAGGGACCTAAGGGGAATTTTGTAAAAAGTCAATGGCTTATTGGTAATTTTTTAAAATGACTTGGAAACCTAAAATAGACCTTAGAAATAGAAAGTAGAGGTCGAGAGGATCAAAACCATATGTAGTTTGCCTCGTGGAATTGTACGGTTTAAAAGTTACGATCGATTAATCGCCGGAGGGTATTTTAGTCTTTTCACACTCTAGGCCATAAAAATTCCAGCACAAGGAGGTTGAGGGGCCAAAATATGATTAAAAGAAAGTTCAAGGACTTGGGTTTTAAATAAATAAAATAAAGAGACATTTGGACCAATTAAAAGTGACCATTTAGCATTATAAAAAGAAGAAAAGAAAAAGATGTGGACAAATGGCCCTAAGGCATTTATCCAACCCAAAAGTGAGCATCATTTCCCTTATATATATATATCATGGCATGAAGAACAAATATCTCTCTCTCACCCATTCCAAATTTTCGGCCACCATAGGAAGAACACCAAAGGATTTCCAATTTTTATCAAGTTTGATTTTCAAGGTGAGTTTTAAGGTTTTCAAGTATGTAGAATTCAATTCTAGTATCAATTTTAAGTATTTATATATCTATTGGAAGGTTAGAAATTAGGGTTCTTATGGTGAATTTGGAAAAATTTTAAGTAGTGATGATATTGATTAATTAAATGGAAGAATCAAGGTTTCTAAGGTTTAATAAGGTTAGATTAGGGTTTAGTTTGAAAAGAAATGGAGGATAGCTTATTGTTTTAAATTTCTAAGGTTTATGTTTAAGGTTGTGTTCTTGAATATCTTGAAGGAAAAACAAAGATTAAGGAAGGAGAATAAGGAAAGGCAAAAGGGAATTAAAAGAACAAGGTTTGGTACTTTACCATAAAAGAAATTTTATTTTTCTTACAAACTTTGGTTTATGGAATTTTTGATGTTGATGCTTAAATGTATTGATTGAGTTTAAATTAAATGTTTGAGTTATGTTCTTGGTTTCTTATGGCAAATGAGTTGTTTAAATTTAATTTAAACCAAGTATTTTGAGAAAAATTTGGCAAGTTGATTTGATGAAATTTAATTAGTTTGATTTAAGTTAAACATGCAAAAGTTATCAAAGGGAAGTGTTTGAATCTTCACTTTATCATTAAAGAAGGCTTCATATTGATTTGTAAAAGAAAAATACACTATCCCATGTATTTCATATGTTTGGGCCGAAATGGTCCCAAAATGGCAGATTCTGGACTCTTTTTGTGGCAGCTGTTTGAGGTAGCAAATGAATGAATTTTTCAACAAAATTTTACATGCAATTAGTCAACATATGAAATAAGTTTTCTGTAAAATTTCAACCAAAAATAAGATCATTTACCTGGTCAAATGCATGACTGAAACGGACTGAAATTTTGACGAAAATTCAGATTTTACTATTCATTTGGTCATGCCATTTTGCGTTGCCGATTTTACGTGCCGCGACACTATTCATTTGGTCAATTTGTGATTTTTTGAGGAATGCTTTGAAATGTTTGATATGTTTATTGTGGATATTAAATATGTGAAAAAGGGTAATGGTTGGACTAAATAATGTGGTGCGCGGCGTAAATGGCAATGTGCAACGGAAATTAAAATAATTTCTCGAGTCATTTTAAAATGAAGTTTGAGACTTAAATTAAATCATTTTAACCTTTATGCTCTACTGGGTAGTTGGGAGTGGTAGATAAGGGTATGATGCACTATACTAACTTATGCAATACTGCCACTTATTGTGTTTGATACACCCATGCGGTTACATTCGGGTATAGGCCGTGGAGTGGAGATGTTGTGAAATTGTGATTGGAATGCTCTGGCAGTTACCTACGGGTATAGGCCGTAGAGCGGAATTGGTTATAACCATGGTGGTGAGGGCCACCTATGTTACAGTGGTGAGGGCCACAGCCTTATCGCTATGGTTCCCTATATGCCAGTAGAGCCTGAGCCAAAGTCCTGTTTTTCTAAAACTACGTACTGCAATATGAGTTGGAATTATGGTTTTTACGATTGTTGAAAGTATATCTACACTAAATGGACAATAACTTCCATTGATTTAATGTTGGTTGATTTTTGATTTAATTATTCCCTTTTAGTTCAAATGCTTTCATGTTTTACTTATATTTTCATCGATAAAGTACTCACTGAGCGTCATTGCTCAGCGAGTTGAGTTTTCTTGACTCGTAGGTTCGGAGCAATAGATTTCGGTGATTAGCATCGAGCAGCACAACACAGCGCAGCACCTCAGAATAGCCTTTCATTTCCTATATTATGAGTTAGCTAGTTGTGGCATGTATATGTATATATTTATATATAAGATTGGGAAGTACTATGTTATACTGTACGTTAGTAGTATGTAATAATAATAAACCTCTACTTTATTTTGTATTAGAAGTGTGAATTCTTCTTGCAGGTTGTAGTTGAGGGTATAAGGGGGATTCATTGGGAGTGTATTGAAACTGATTGTATTCGCATTGGTTTGTGTAAAAATATTTTCAAAAATCAGAAAAACCAGTTTTGTCGACACTTGGGACCCAATTTCTTGGCGAACCTCTGGCAAAATTTCTGTAAAAACCTGATCTAAAATTTGACTAAGTAAAATTGGTAGCAACATTAGGTTAGTGTGGCGCCTCTACTCGGCTTACACATGTAGGCCGAGAAGGGGTGTTACAATTTTGGTATCTGAGCTCCGGTTTAGCCGCTTCTGGGTAATCCAACATAGGAGGATGTACGTTTTATGTCGGGAGTGGCCATTACCAATGTAAAACGAGATATCCTATAGTAAATAGGAGATAAAAAGTAGGCATCATTCAGGAAGGAAATATAGGAAAATAAATAAGGGTATGTTTGCATATATTTGATTAAGTGTTTTGTCTTTATATACATGCCACATAGGGTTTAATAGTGCTGCTGAGCTGTGCTGTTTTTGACTGTGAGTTATGTGTTAGAATATAGATGTCGCGAGAGTCCTCTCAGAGAGCCGTAGAGGAGGAAGTTGAATCTCGAGCGTCACATATTGTAGAGACCCATGTATCTGAAACATCGGAGGCTGAGCAACCCTTAGAGGGAGCTCCTCTTCCAAATGAGATGTTACAACAGATGGCTGTAGCGCTGCGACAGATAGCGGGCGTTGCCCCGGCACCAGCGCCAGCGCCAGCACCCGTACCAGTACCTGCTATAGGAGGGGAAAGGAAACCCCCGATCGAAAAGATAAGAAAGTACGGGGTGAAAGAGTTTAGGGCCTGAAGGGACGATGATTCTTCTACAACCGAGTATTGGCTGGAAGGAACGGTACGAGTCTTAGATCAGTTACAGTGTACTCCAGAGGAGCAAGTGGTATGTGCTACTTCCTTATTAGTGGAAGAAGCATATATATGGTGGGACACAGTTCAACAACGAGTTCCACCGGAACAGAGGACATGGGATTTCTTTGTGAATGAGTTCAAGAGGAAGTTTATATCGGAGGCATACCTAGATGCCAAGAAAAAGGAGTTTCTACACTTAAAGCAAGGTCGACTGACCATTGCCGAATATGAGAGGGAATTTACTAGGCTGAGTAGGTATGCCAAGAAGACAATTGAAGACGAACATGATATGTGTAAGCAATTCCAGGATGGTTTGAATAATGAGATTAGGATGCAGTTAATTGCTGCTAATATCAAGGAATTTTCTGAGTTGGTCACTAGGGCTCTGGAAGTAGAGCAATGTCAAAAGGATGAGTGAAATAGGAGACAGAGGGTAAGACTAAGAAGGGATACCCAGAGTTATTCAGAAAATTTCCAACCATCAAGGAAACAGTTTAGAGAAGGTAGTTCCATGGGAGGAAATCAGAGCAGGATATCCAGTGAAAGGTCGATTCGGGGCGGCCCGAGTCAAGCTACCTTTGTAGCCAGTACTGGTGGGTCTGGGAGAGGACAAGGAAGAGGGCGTGGCCAAGGTGGAGGTAACTTTGCTCAGCCCGAAACTATCGGAGGAAGTGAAAACACCCATCCAAGCTGTGTTCAATGTGGGCGTAGGCATTCAGGAAAATGTTGGGGCAAGGCCTGGGTATGTTTTATTTGTGGAGCGAAGGACCACTTTAAACGAGAATGCCCCTTAAGACAGCAAAACACACTAGATAATACCGAAGGATCTCGAGCCGTAGCTGGAAGGGAAAAGGGGCAGAGGTAAAGGACAAAGCTCTTCGCAAGTTCAATCCAAAACAATGGACAGACCTGAAACTAGAGCTCCTACCAAGATGTATACAATGAGGGCACGTGAAGAAGAGGAAGCCCCCGACATCATAGCAGGTTAGCTATTTATATTTGGAATACCAATTTATGCTTTAACAGATCCAGGTTCTTCATACTTATATATATATGTATGAAAAAAAAAAACAAATGGATTTAGAAGTAGAACTTGAAACAGATAGAGTGTTAGTTACAAATCCTTTGGGGGTAGTGAGATGGTTACCAGGAAGGTAATAAAGGATTGTCCGGTAGAAGTACACGGACACACTTTCTTAGGTGATCTGTTTGAGTTGCCATTCCAGGAATTTGATGCAATACTTGGAATGGATGAGCTGACCAAACATAAGGCATTAGTGGACTGCGAAAAATAAAAAAAGATGGATCCCTAAGACTATGTGTAGATTATCGGCAGTTAAATAAGCTGACGATTAAGAATAAATACCCGCTACCCCGGATAGACGATTTATTTGATCAATTGAAAGGTGTGGGAGTTTTCTCAAAGATTGATCTGCGATCCGGCTATCATCAACTGAAGATTAAAGATGAAGATATACTAAAGACTACATTCAGAACCCGATATGGACATTATGAGTTTATCGTAATGCCTTTTGGGCTCACAAATGCACCTACGGTATTCATGGATTGGATGAACCGGATTTTCCATCCTTATTTGGACCAGTTTGTTGTGGTATTCATCGATGACATACTGGTTTACTCAAAGAATGCAGAGGATCATGACCGGCACTTGAGAATCATGTTACAAACATTGAGAGAGAAGCAGTTATACGCCAAATTCAGCAAGTGTGAATTTCGGTTAGAAGAAGTGACCTTTTTAAGACATATTGTATCGGCGAAAGGAATAAGAGTTGATTCTAAGAAGGTAAAAGCAGTATTGGATTTGAAAGAATGCTATTGGTGGCCAGGGATCAAGAGAGATGTGGTAGATTACGTGGCGAAATGTTTAACCTGCCAACAAGTAAAGGCAGAACATCAACTACACTCGGGACTTCTACAACCTATTACGATTCCAACATGGAAATGGGATCACATAACTATAGATTTTGTGATGGGACTACCAATGACAAGAGACAAACATGATGCAATATGGGTGATAGTAGACCAGCTAACTAAGTCAGCTCAATTCTTACCAGTAAGGATGAACTACTCCCTGGATAAGTTAGCAGACTTGTACATTAAAGAGATTGTATGACTTCATGGAGTTCCAACATCAATCATATCAGACAAAGATCCACGCTTTACGTCGAACTTTTGGCAAAAGTTCCAAACGGCTTTGGGAACTCGAACGGACTAGAGTACGTCGTTTCATGCACAGACGGACGGACAGTCAGAGAGGGTAATCCAGATCTTGGAAGATATGTTAAGAACGTGCATATTAGAATTCAAAGGTAGCTGGGAGAAGTACTTAAGTTTAATGGAGTTCGCTTACAACAACTGCTACTAGTCTAGCATACAGATGGCTCCTTATGAAGCACTATAAGGACGAAAATGCAGGACTCCAATTTGCTAGATGGAATTAAGCAAAGCAAAGATCTTGGACCCGAAGATAGTTAAAGAGACAGAGGAGAAAGTAGAAATTATCCAGGATCGGTTAAAAGCTGTGGCAGATAGACAAAAATCATACGCGGACCTAAAGAGAAGGGACATAGAATTCAATGTTGGTGATAAGGTATTTCTTAAGGTTTCACCATGGAAGAAAGTGCTAAGATTTAAACAAAAGGGTAAGCTAAGTTCAAGGTTATTGGGCCTTACAAAGTCATTGAATGTATAGGTCCAATAGCTTATCGGCTAGCATTACCATCCGAGCTAGACAAAATACATAACGTATTCCACGTGTCGATATTAAGACGGTATCGTTCGGACCCGTCACACATCGTAAAGACCCAGGATATTGAAGTTCAGCCTGATTTGACATATGAAGAAGAACCAGTGGAAATCTTGGCACGGGAAGTGAAAGAACTTCTGAATAAAACGATTCCATTAGTCAAAGTACTATGAAGAAACCACAAGGTGGAGGAAGCAATACCCATATTTGTTTCCACCTGATGGGCTTCGAAGCGAAGCTTAAATTAACGAGGGAGGAACTGTCACATCCACCCACTATATTTATGTCTAGCGGTCATATGCTCAGCAAGAGAAAGGATTTGGAGAGGTCATCTCTGATGGCGGTTCCTAGAGAAGGTCATAGGACCAAAGGGACCTAATTGCAAAAAAGTAAAGTTTTGCGAAGGTGACTGTAAATTCAAAAAGTTTTGGGGAGGTAACTGTAATTTTCAAAAGTTGTACTTGAAGTTCTTAATAGTTCATATAACAGACTCTAAAAATGGAAAGTTGAGAAAAATTGGGTCTCAATGACGCGTAACGGTTTTTCCAGGAAACGCCCCGTTTGAGAGAAACGAAGACATATAGACTAGGGCCATTTTGGTCATTATACATGAATCTAAAGTAGGAAATAAAAACACGAGTAAGTAGAGGACGTCAAGGGGTTGAATATGAAATGATCGTCAGTAGAAACGGAGTCCGGGCAAAACCCGAGCAAAGAAGGGACCTAAGGGGAATTTTGTAAAAAGCCAAGGGCTTATTGGTAATTTTTCAAAACAACTTGGAAACGTAAAATAGACCTTAGAAATAGAAAGTAGAGGTCGAGAGGATCAAAACCATATGTAGTTTGCCTTGTGGAACTATACGGTTTAAAAGTTACGACCGATTAATCGCCGGAGGGTATTTTAGTCTTTTCACACTCTAGGCCATAAAAATTTCAGCACAAGGAGGTTGAGCGACCAAAATATGATTAAAAAAAAGTTCAAGGACTTGGGTTTTAAATAAATAAAATAAAGAGACATTTGGACCAATTAAAAGTGACCATTTAGCATTATAAAAAGAAGAAAAGAAAAAGATGTGGACAAATGGCCCTAAGGCATTTATCCAACCCAAAAGTGAGCATCATTTCCCTTATATATATATATCATGGCATGAAGAACAAATCTCTCTCTCTCACCCATTCCAAATTTTCGGCCACCATAGGAAGAACACCAAAGGATTTCCAATTTTTGTCAAGTTTGATTTTCAAGGTGAGTTTTAAGGTTTTCAAGTATGTAGAATTCAATTCTAGTATCAATTTTAAGTATTTATATATCTATTGGAAGGTTGGAAATTAGGGTTCTTATGGTGGATTTGGGAAAATTTTAAGTAGTGATGATATTGATTAATTAAATGGAAGAATCAAGGTTTTTAAGGTTTAATAAGGTTAGATTAGGGTTTAGTTTGAAAAGAAATGGAGGGTAGCTTATTGTTTTAAATTTCTAAGGTTTATGTTTAAGGTTGTGTTCTTGAATTTCTTGAAGGAGAAACAAAGATTAAGGAAGGAGAAGAAGGAAAGGCAAAAGGGAATTAAAAGAACAAGGTTTGGTACTTTACCATAAAAGAAATTTTATTTTTCTTACAAACTTTGGTTTATGGAATTTTTGATGTTGATGCTTAAATGTATTGATTGAGTTTAAATTAAATGTTTGAGTTATGTTCTTGGTTTCTTATGGCAATTGAGTTGTTTAAATTTAATTTAAACCAAGTGTTTTGAGAAAAATTTGGCAAGTTGATTTGATGAACTTTAATTAGTTTGATTTAAGTTAAACATGCAAAAGTTATCAAAGGGAAGTGTTTGAATCTTCACTTTATCATTAAAGAAGCCTTCATATTGATTTGTAAAAGAAAAATACACTATCCCAGGTATTTCATATGTTTGGGCCGAAATAGTCCCAAAATGGCAGATTCTGGACTCTTTTTGTGGCAGCTGTTTGAGGTAGCAAATGAATGCATTTTTCAACACAAATTTACATGCAATTAGTCAACATATGAAATAAGTTTCCTGTAAAATTTCAGCCAAAAATAAGATCATTTAATTGGTCAAATGCATGACTGAAGTGGACTGAAATTTTGACAAAAATCCAGATTTTACTATTCATTTGGTCATGCCATTTTGCGTTGCCAATTTTACGTGCCGCGACACTATTTATTTGGTCAATTTTTGATTTTTTGAGGAATGTTTTGAAATGTTTGATATGTTTATTGTGGATATTAAATATGTGAAAAAGGGTAATGGTTGGACTAAAGAATGTGGTACGCGGCGTAAATGGCAAAGTGCAACGGAAATTAAAATAATTTCTCGAGTCATTTTAAAATGAAGTTTGAGACTTAAATTGAATCATTTTAACCTTTATTCTCTACTGGGTAGTTGGGAGTGGTAGATAAGGGTATGGTGCACTATACTAACTTATGCAGTACTGCCACTTATTGTGTTTGATACACTCAGCGCGGTTACCTTCGGGTATAGGCCGTGGAGTGGAGATGTTGTGAAATTGTGATTGGAATGCTCCGGCAGTTACCTATGGGTATAGGCCGTAGAGCGGAATTGGTTATAACCATGGTGGTGAGGGCCACCTATGTTACAGTGGTGAGGGCCACTGCCTTATCGCTATGGTTCCTTATATGCCAATAGAGCCTGAGCCAAAGTCCTGTTTTTCTAAAACTACGTACTGCAATATGAGTTGGAATTATGGTTTTTACGATTGTTGAAAGATATCTACACTAAATGGACAATAACTTCCATTGGTTTAATGTTGGTTGATTTTTGATTTAATTATTTCCTTTTAGTTCAAATGCTTTCATGTTTTACTTATATTTTCATCGATAAAGTACCCACTGAGCGTCATTGCTCAGCGAGTTGAGTTTTCTTGACTCGTAGGTTCGGAACAGTAGATTTCGCTGATAAGCATCGAGCAGCACAACACAGCGCAGCACCTTAGAGTAGCCTTTCATTTCCTATATTATGAGTTAGCTAGTTGTGGCATGTATATGTATATATTTATATATAAGATTGGGAAGTACTATGTTATACTGTACGTTAGTAGTATGTAATAATAATAAACCTCTACTTTATTTTGTATTAGAAGTGTGAATTCTTCTTGCAGGTTGTAGTTGAGGGTATAAGGGGGATTCATTGGGAGTGTATTGAAACTGATTGTATTCGCATTGGTTTGTGTAAAAATATTTTCAAAAATCAGAAAATTAGTTTTGTCGACACTTGGGACCCAATTTCTTGGCGAGCCTCTGGCAAAATTTCTGTAAAAACTGGAACTAAAATTTGACTAAGTAAAATTGGTAGCAACATTAGGTTAGTGTGGCGCCTTTACTCGGCTTACACATATAGGCCGGGAAGGGGTGTTACAGCTAATCTATCAACCTAGCATTTAATGCAATACAATCAACCAATCAACAAGGAACATCAATAGAAATATCAAATCAAGACATTCAACCAAATATACTACAAACCCTAGGCATGGGTATTTAGCTCAACATCGTCAATTTATAACATTCATTCAACTCAATATAAAACAAATACAGATTGTTCATTGCAATATCAATCTTTGAATACAACAACAACAATAAGAATTGAATTAAAAGAGAGAATAGAAAAACCCCTTGTGAAGATGCCAAGAGTAGGATTACTAATCTTCCTCCTAGCTCCACTTGATATATGATGAAGAACTCAAGCCCTCTTCAATGGTTGATTCCCCTTTGCAATATGGAATGGAGCTTTCTCAAGTCACCAAACCTTTGGATGGAGCTTTCTCAAGTCACCAACCCTTCAATTGATTGTGCATTTGGAAGATGGAATGGAGCTTTCTCAAGTCACCAATCTCTTCAATTTAGCTTCTTCAACCTTCAAGAGCTTGTTAACCCAATTCATCCCAAAGAACCTCAAAGATCTTATCAATGGAAGATGGAGAAGGTAGAGAGAATGGAAATGGAGATGAAGATGAAGGGACAAGGGAGAGTGTCACTCTCTCCCTCTCCCAAACGTGTAGCAGAAATTTGGCTCCTAAGAACCAAGACTCTTTCAATTTCCCTCTTCTTCTCCTTTTAATTCATTCAAAATACACACCCATGCCTTCCAACTCACCATTTCACTTTGTTCCCCACTATTTCTTTGTTTAGTATTTCTTTTGGCAAGCATAAGGCATTGTCTCCCACTTTGTTCCCTACTTCGTACAAAAGAAATCAAATATTTTAGGTGTGACACGGCCTAGCCAATAGTGGCTTGGCCGTGTCTCTTGTTTTTCTTTGGGACACGGCCAAGCCATTTGGCCGTGTCCTTCACTGAGCTTTTTCTTTCTTTCTTTTTCTTTCTTTTCTTTTGGTCTCAAGGGTTGACACGGCCAAGCTTGTAGCCGTGTCATGTGACACGGCTAATGGCTTGGCCATGTCATGTGGGTGTGTTTGCTTCTGCTTCTTTTCTTTCCTTCTTTGCTTGCTATAAGTCTTGTTGGCATGAAATGGGACACAGCCAAACTTGTTGGCCGTGTCATGTGATACGGCCAGTGACTTAGCCGTGTCACTGAGTGTGTCTTCCTTTGCTTGCTTCTTTTCCTTCTCTTCTTTGGCTCAAGATGGGACATGGCTAAGCTTGCTGGCCGTGTCATGTGACACCGCCAGTGGCTTGGCCGTGTCACTGAGTGTGTCTCTTCCTGCTTCCTTCATTTTTGCTCTTTCTTTGTGGTTTCTTTGGTTTTGCTCCTTGGATGAGACACGGCCAGAGGCTTGGCCGTGTCTCATGGCTGTGTCATGCTCTGCCCTCTTCATTCTTTGAGGGACATGGCCAAGCTTGATTTGGCTTGGCCATGTCTTGCTTGGTTCATGCTTTTCCTGCACTGTTTTTGATCTTCCAAGGGTGTTTTCGCACCTAAACCTAAAAACAACACTTTAAACAAACTTAAAACAAAAATCAATCAAAACATTAACTAAAAATACATAAAAATCATACTAAAAATAAGTACAAAAATGATCTAAACAAAGATTAAAAGCCATAAAGTAGATAATATATCCAAACATCAATAAATAATTTTTTTTATCTCACTTAAAGATATTATTATTGTGCCAACTTAATTTATATCTTAATATATTTATTTGGTTTTCTATACCACTTTTATATTTCTCTTTAACCATATCATTTTAAAATAAATTTATAAATTTTCTTACTATTAAAAATTAAAAAATAATAAAATTTCATTTATTCTTTTATATTCAAATTACTAATTTTAATTATTTTTTAAATTTTGTTCTTTTTTATTAAAAAATATAATTAAAAATTGATATTATGATCATTTCTTTTGATCAATGAATTTTTGAATCAATTTAAAAAGTATCATGCTACATTAAATATATCTTATTGCAAATATTTTTAAAATATATAAATATGAAAACGTTTAATAATATTATATTACATGTATAATACTATTTCTATGTAATAATCATATTAATACATATATTTATTATCAAATTAAAATAATATGAAATATTATAAATTACGCATAGCATGAGACAATTTATATGCTCGCTGTGTACTAAAACAACCACACCTAATAAATAGTGAATTTTCAAATAAACCTTTAATCTCATTCCATCCATTTTTTTTATTTTTTGAACTCTTTTCCCTTTTAGGTTTTTATTTTTTATTTTTTATTGACTCTTTTATGATTTTGTTTTTCTTTTATAATTTTACTTCTCAAACATTTTTTATTTTAATTTTAATTTTTAATAAATTTTATAAGTCATAATTTTTAAGACAATAAATTCTGGTATTTTTAATTTTTTTATTTTATTTTAGCTTTTAAATTAACAATATAAATTTAATTATCTTAAAAATAATTTAAAATAATTATATTATTAATTATATTTGAATTTAAAATTTTATATTATTTAATTTTATTTTAATAGATTTAAATTATATATTCAAATCATCTTAATATTAAATATTTATTCTTAATGCTTTTAAAAAAAATAAACTTACATAGCTTCATTAATAAATACCAAAAATTTCAATCTTTTTTTTTATTATGATAGATAAATATCAAGATTAAAAATTATTTAATATGAAAACTTTAATTTATTAAATGTACGTTAATAATATGTTGGTTTAATAATGAAAATGAAATTGAAAATTAAAAAATTATAAATTTTATTTATTTTCTTTTTATATTAGGTTTTATTTTTACTAATTGAATATACATCACTGTATTGTGTATATATTATCATAAAAATAAAATTATGATTTAATTTTAACTAAAATCACTTTTCCTTTTTTTTTTTCAAATAAATTATTTTTTTTAGTTTTGCACTTTTTATTTAATGTTTCATTAATCATGAATTTTAAATATATATTTTTAAATATATTGTTATTATATTTTGTATGTAAACATGCATTTTATATATTTATATATATATTTTACGTAAATAGATATTTTGTATTTTTTATATATTATTATCATATTTATTATATATTATTATATATTTTTCTTATTATTTATACAATATTAATTTCAATGATGACATGCGGCTGTGACACGGCTTGTTATATACTAAAGAGGAAAGTATACTGTATACTACATTTTAACTTTTATTTTCAATTTATTTGTCTTAATTTGTTTTCATTTTTAATCTTTTACTTTTTCAATTTTAGCTTTTTTTATATTTTATTTTTTCAAATATACAATCACCACTTCACTACTTATATAATCTAATCCCGAGAGGCTTTTCACCACTTCACCTATTTCATGGCCATGCCTTTGCTCTGCTTCTCTCATGATTTTGTATACAGTAAATTAAAATCTTGACCTGCAAATATGAAAAAATTATTCAACATGTTTATAAACCATTTTCGAATCATGCCACATGTTTATAATGAAAAGGGAAGAAAAATTAATTCTCCTAAAACCTAAAACATACATAGATCACTAGATTATTCAAATTAAATTGCAAAGGACAGAATTGCGTACCTGACATCATCGTATGTTGATGCTGAAGACGATTCTGGGGTTTGTCGCCTTCCAGGGGATACACACTTTAGGTTATGCGGAAGCACTACTGAAAGAACGTAATGTTCTCTAAAAGTTGTTATGTTCCCCCGGAGACCACGACCCCTTATTTATAACTGAATAAATTGATTAATTTCTATTTTGGTCTTTCAACAAAATAGAAATTACTTAATAGTCTCTATACTTATAATTATATTACGAGTGGGACACCTCAATAGTCAATAATCCTAATTTGATCAAAACTTTAATTTGACTATCTTAATTTGATTGCAATACACATTTAATATTTAAATATATTTAGCCCCACACTTATGATTAATTAGAGAATTAATTTTAACAATATAAAATTAATTCTAACAATCTCCCACTTGGGCTAACATATATTAAATATAAATGTATATACCTTAATGAGCTCATAAAAGCAGCCATACTGAAGGTGCCTCAAACAATCTCGTCCATTGATTATATCGATAAAGGACTGAAGGACCAGCCGCCACATTCATCGTGACTCAAACCACCATCAATCACATTACCAATACTCTCAAATGACATAGATCAATAATAGGAGTGTAGCATGAAAACTACATGTAATGTGATCTAATCATGCCTGTTTTCAACTGGTCACACTTTAGTGAGATCAATCAATAATAATACAGAGTGTAATAAAATAAATACTTTATTTTCTGCAGAAATTGAGTGTACATAACAAAATATATCCATTACAAAACAGAGCATACACAAATATAATGTAACCATAATGAACAAACTCCCACTGAAACTAATCAGTTTCAAATAATGTGACACCCATATGAGTAGTGTGCTCATGAAAAACCTTCGGTATCACTGCCTTAGTGAGTGGATCCGCAATCATGGAGTTCGTTCTAATATGTTCTATGGATATCTGTCAACTCTGTACTCTCTCCCTCACAGCCAGAAACTTTATCCCAATGTGTCTCGATCGAGAAGAGCTTCTGTTGTTGTTGGAGAATAAAACTGCTGAGTTATTATCACAGTATAACTTTAATGGCCTTTCAATGCCACTCACAATGCGCAGCCCTGTGACAAAGTTCCTCAGCCAGATTGCCTGATTGGATGCCTCATAGCTTGCTACAAATTCTGCTTCCATGGTGGAGGTAGCTATAAGAGTTTGTTTCGCACTCTTCCAAGAAATAGCACCACCAACCAAGAGATATATGTAGCTTGATGTGGATTTTCTACTGTCTTGGCATCCAGCAAAATCAGAATCAGTATACCCAATGATCTCAAGCTGATATGATCTCCTGTATGTGAGCATATGTCCCTTAGTTCTCTGAAGATATCTCAAGACTGTTTTGGTTGCTTTCTAATGATCCATTCCTGGATTGCTGAGATATCACCCTAACATGCCAACTATGAATGAAATATCTGGATGAGTGCAAACGTGAGCATACATCAGACTCCCAACTGCTGACGCATAAGGAATCTTCTGCATCTCCTGAATCTCAAGTTCATCCTTTGGACACTGATCAAGACTGAATTTATCTCCTTTAGCAACTGGGGTATCAATTGGTCTACTGTTGTGCATACTAAATCTCTTGAGAACTTTCTTAATATAGCCCTTTTGTGATAATCCAAGAATACCTCGAGTACGGTCTCGATGTATTTGAATCCCTAATACAAAAGAAGCTTCACCTAAATCTTTCATCTCAAAGTGTTTTGAGAGAAAGACTTTGGTCTCGTGCAGCAAGTCCTTACAGTTAGTAGCAAGCAATATGTCATCCACATATAAGACCAAAAAGATAAACCTACTCCCACTGAACTTGTGATACACACAATCTTCCACAACATTTGTCTCAAAACCAAAAGAGACAACTACTTCATGGAACTTGAAGTACCACTGACGAGAAGCTTGCTTGAGTCCATAAATGGATTTCTTTAATCTGCATACCAGTCGCTTTGGGTCTCCAGACACAAAGTTTTCTGGCTGCACCATATAGATGGTTTCATCAATGTCTCCATTGAGAAACGCAGTCTTCACATCCATTTGATGTAACTCAAGATCAAAATGTGCAACTAGAGCCATGATTGTCCTAAAAGAGTCCATCGATAATATCGGAGAGAAGGTCTCTTTATAGTCAATCCCTTCTTTCCGAGTGAAGCCTTTAGCTATAAGACGAGCCTTATATCTTTCCACATTACCATTAGAATCCCTCTTGGTCTTAAATATCTATTTGCAACCAATAAGTTTCTTTCCTTCAGGTAATGGGATAAGATCCCAAACTTGATTGTCTTGCATAGATTTATATTCTTCACCCATTGCCTCAAACCACTTGTGAGAGTTAGGATCCTGCATGACATGATGAAAGCTGATTGGATCATCTTTCACCATGTCTACAGTGTCCTCATGTTCTTGAAGATATACTACATAATCATCTGAAATAGCATTTCTTCTCTCTCTAGTGGACCTCCTTAAAGGCACAGGTTCTGGCTCAAATTCTTAAGGTTGTTGAGCTTGTACTTGAGGAAGAACAACTTCTTCATCCTGATGGAGAAGTTGATCAACATTGTCTTGTATTGGATCCGGAATTGCTTCTGGAATATTAACAAGTCTAGGAACTTGAACAGTCCCAGGAGCAACAATAGGAATCGACACTGAGTGGTCCTTACTCGATCCCTCCTCAAAGACAATGTTTCTAACCTTATTTCTCCCCCCAAACTCAACATCCTAAAAGAATGTTGCAATTCCCGTCTCAAAAATAGATCTGGAAGTAGGATTATAAAACTTAAAACCCCAAGATCGTTCAGAATAACCAACAAAGTAGCTACTAATAGTTTTGGAGTCTAATTTTGTCTCATTAGGCCTATAAGGCCTAGCCTCAGCAGGACATCCCCAAACATGAAGGTTCTTTAGACTGGGCTTGTGTCCAGTCCAAAGCTCATAAGGTGTTTTTGTAGCTGCTTTAGTTGGTACTCTGTTAAGAAGATAGACTGCTGTCTTTAATGCTTCTCCCCACAGAGACTCAGGTAAAGAAGAATGACTAATCATACTCCTTACCATATCCATAAGAGTCATGTTACGCCTCTCAGATACACCATTCATGCTGGGTGTACCAGGCATGGTGTATTGAGGGACTATACCACAGTCCTGTAGGAAAATAGCAAATGGTCCTGGTCGTTGTTCACCCGAACCGTCATATCTGCCACAGTACTCACCTCCACGGTCAGATCTAACAGATTTAATCTTCTTTCCGAGTTGGTTTTCAACTTCAGCCTTATAAGATTTGAAAACATCCAGAGACTCAGATTTCTCATGAATGAGATATAGGTACCCGTAACGTGAGTAATCGTCTATGAATGATATGAAGTATCTTTAACAATTCCTTGTTGCTGTAGGGAATGGACCACAGATGTCTGTATGTATCAATTCTAAGACGTTTGATGATCTGTTGGCACTTAGTCTCTTTTGTTTAGTATGTTTGCCTTTAATACACTCAACACAGGAGTCCAAATCTGTGTAATCAAGTGTGTTTAGGATACCATCTGACACAAGACTTTCTATTCTAGATTTGGATATGTGACCTAAATGTCTGTGCCAAAGTTCAGCTGAATTATCTATATTTTGCTTCCTTTTGGTACCTATAGTACTAACCTGCAAGGTTTCATTATAAGAATCATTAATATCCAACATATATAGATTATCACATGCATTTAAGAAGCCAATACAAAAAATTTTTGAATCCATAGATAAAGTAAATGAACTATCTCCAAATGAACAAGTAAAACCAGATTTGTCCAAATAAGAAACAGAAATTAAATTCCGTCTAAACGTCGGAATAACAAAAGTATCTACAAGATCCAAAAAACATCCAGTTCTTAAACACAATCTAATATGCCCAATTGCCTCCACTTTCACCGGATTGCCATTTCCCACATAGACGTATCTTTCACCGTCAGTTGGCTTTCGGTAGCTTAGGCAACCCTGCAATGAAACACTTATGTGAGCGGTAGCACCAGAATCCATCCAATAAGTGTTTCTAGGAGCTGAAGTTAAATTAACCTTAGAACAGACTAAAACAAGGTACTTACCCTTCTTGACACGCCATGTGGCGTATTTAGGACAGTCCTTCTTTAAGTGTCCAGACTTGCTGCAGAAGAAGCATTTTAATTCCTTAGGCTTCTTTTGCACAAGACCTTTATCAGCAATCTTCTTTCTTTTCTTGTTCTTGCCCTTATCTGCTGAAGAGACCAGATGAGCACTCTCCCTCTTAGTAGCCAACAACTTTTCCTCCTCATCCACACAATGAACAATGAGCTCGTTAAGAGTCCATTTGCTCGGCTGACAGTTATATGAAGTCCTGATCTGCCCATACTGCGGTGGAAGAGAATTCAAAGCTAGATGGACTAACAAGTCATCTGGTAAAACCAAATCCAAGACCTTTAGCCTCTTGGCTATTTGGGACATGCTCAGTATATGCTCCCGAACACTACCGTTGCCAGCATACCTTTTGGAGGCGAGTTTTGCTAAAATTGTCCCCACTTCGGCCTTGTCATTTTTGACATAGACCTTCTCCAGCTCAGCAAGATAGTTTTTAGCATTACTTTCCTCAGCAGAACTGGCTCCTCGAACATGCTATGGGATTCCCTGCTGCATGATCATAAGACCTAAGCGGTTAGAACGCTCCCACTTCTCATATTGAACCCTCTGAGCATCTGTGCTCACTTCAGTAAGAGGAGTAGGTTCGTCCATCCTGAACGCAAGGTCTAAGTCCATACAACCCAGATAAATCATGATGCTTGATTTCCATAAACCAAAGTTTGACCCCTCAAGCATAGGGACAGTGTTAGGATTATACGGCATGCTAGCTGACATCATAGAAAGTGACAAAAATTAACATAAGCTCACTATCCACAAAATAAATGAAACAAACAATAATAGAGTTCAAATAATGGAAACAAGATAACAGCACAATATTAATATTTTCATCTTTGGATATAAAACATTAACTGTAATTGGCATCTCAATGCAGCAATCAAATATTGACAATTCAATCCTGTCAAATATTAAACCTTCCTTTGGGCCGATTTATTATCCACATGGATAAAAACATAATAATTATCACATATTTATCACTGCACATGTATTCTCAATTCAGCCAGATAGCAACCTTCCTTTGGGCTAGTTTACTACCCGCAATGAATTTTAATACACCTGTCCAATATTCCAAATAAATCGATTTACACAATAGAGGTCACTTTTGGTGACTTTTTGCTTCAATTAATTTATTATTAAAAATATTAGACATAATCAGGACTAAAATATCAAAATTTAAACCCAATAAAATTCTCAAATTATAATAAATTGATTGCAATATTTATATTAATTAAATTTAAACTCAATAAAATTCTCAAAATAATTAAAATCAAATATTACAATAAAAATAAACTTTAATTAATTAAAAACAATATTTGGGCCAAAAATAAATAAACAAAATATTTTGGTCTAAAAATTAAATAAATTAAAAGTTTTGTGGGTGAAAATAGGAATTACAAATCTTTCTGGGTCAAAATCGGATTATCAGAAGTTGGAGGACCTGTTTGTAATATAAAAAATTTATTTTTATTTTCGCTTTTACCCCGGTCTAGAGACATGCGGTTCTCTCTTCAAAGCGCACCATTCTGGCTCAAAACGGTGCCGTTTTGAGCTAGGGCTGCACACTGCTCCAAACGCAGCGCTTTGGCTCAAAACGGTGCCGTTTTGGCTCAAAGCGATCTGCTCCAAACGCAGCAGATTGCTTCGTCACCGCCCGCCTCCAGTTTTCGATCCAGCGCCGTCCACCGCCGGTGACAGCCTCCAGACGGTTGCTCGAGCAACGAACAACCTCCGGCCATCTTCTATTGGCGATGAACGGCGATGAATTGCCTGAAAAACATAAAATTGCAAAATCGCAACACCGGTTTCCACGGTTCTCCACCGCCGGCGACCACCGAATGAGGGTGTTAACCCTCCCTTACACCACCGCCAATCCAAATTTGATCAACACAACACCAAATCACCAAATCCAAAAAACCCCTAAATCGAAACTGTTCTTCGTGAAGAACAGTTTCCAATTTTTTTAATTAATTACATAATTAATTAACCCAAACCAAATCAAACCAAAGACAATTCCAAATTGATTCCAGAGAAACACAATAGTCAGATAAACCGAATTTTGATTAAATTCTAGAATCATCAGGCAAACACGGCAATTTAATCCGAAAACCTAGCAACCTAGCATATGGCTCTGATACCAATTGAAAGGGGAAGAAAACTTAATTCTCCTAAAACCTAAAACATGCATAGATCACTAGATTATTCAAATTAAATTGCAAAGGGCAGAATTGCATACCTGACATCATCGTATGTTGACGCTGAAGACGATTCTGGGGTTTGTCGCCTTCCAGGGGATACACACTTTAGGTTATGCAGAAGCACTACTGAAGGAACGTAAAGTTCTCTAAAAGTTGTTATGTTCCCCCGGAGACCACGAACCCTTATTTATAACTGAATAAATTGATTAATTTCTATTTTGGTCCTTCAACAAAATAGAAATTACTTAATGGTCTCTACACTTATAATTCTATTACGAGTGGGACACCTCAATAGTCAACAATCCTAATTTGATCAAAACTTTAATTTGACTATCTTAATTTGACTGCAATACACATTTAATATTTAAATATATTTAGCCCACACTTATGATTAATTAGAGGATTAATTTTAACAATATAAAATTAATTCTAACATATAAATCATTTTTCGTTGTTTTTGTTTTGAGTGGGTTTAAAAAACTAATTTATGGTATGAGTTAATGTTCCAAACAATATTATCATTTCTTATATTTTGATTTTAATAAGTTTTTATCTGGGATTTTTTGGAGTGATGTTGGTTTTTAATGTGCAGGCTTGTGTGACTTGGTTTCAGTTTTTGAAGCTAAATAATGGATTTTTAAGCTTAAGAGTTCAAATGTAAAGATTCCTTAGTCAAATCAATAATAAAAAAAACTTTGATTACCTGCTGCTATTTTTTGTACATATTGATATAATTGGATCTATTTGGATCAAAAAACAAAAGAATCAACGATGTAAGACTGTGTTAATATATTGATCTTCCTTGTGGAAAAGATTCTTTTTTATAAATCTTTTTCTTTTTCTTTTTCTTTTGAATTTTTGTGTTTTTTGGGTTGAATTGTAATATTTGAAGATTTTTTTTGTTCTTACATGAATTCACAACATATGTTCGATAAAATATTTTAAAAAAATATTTTTTAATTTTTTTAACTTTCTATCAAATTTAACAAATTATATCAACTTATATGTGTATATATTATTGTAGACCCTTAATTTTTGACCCAGTCCGGTCCAATATATTTTATTTAATCCAAAATAATTTTTGTGTTGTCTAATATATTTTAATTGGTCCAAAATAATTTTTGTTATTTTAATTAAATAATTTTTGTTTTAGTATCTAATTTTTATTAATAAAAAATAAAAATAAAAATAAAAATCGGCGAGGAAAAAATCGTCGCCGAAACCAGCGTGGGGCATGGCCGTGGGCCATTTCGCTCGCAGGAAAATCCTGCGAGCGAAATGGCCCACGCCATTTATCCCTCAAGAAAATCCTGCGGACCCCTGCCGCAGCCAACTGCGGCAAATTTTTTCGCTAGCGCAATTTTTCTGCAACAGTTTTTTTTTTTTGCCAGCAAAATTTTTTCGACGTAAATTTTTCGAAACTTAATGCAATTAGGTTTTGGTTTCCTTTTCTTAATGAATAATGTATGCCGTGAGCAACTAGAATTAAACCATAAAAACTTCTATAAATAAGATCAATTACAACATAAAAATCAATGAAAAATAAGGGAGAAATTGGACAGAAACTTGAACAAAGGATTGGATCCGAATTTGTGAAGGAAAACCTTGAATCAAGCTGATTTTTTTGATAGAGCAGAAAAATAATTCAAGCAATTCAAAGGCAAATAGGCTTGTCTTTGACCTTATTCATCCAAGAAGCAATTTTTGGTGTAACTTACAAAAGAAGGTTTGAATTCTTAATTTCTTTTATTTTGTCACAGTAGCTAGATCATATAATTGTTTCTTTAAAATTAAAAACCTCATAACCTCAATTCACCTTTTCTGAAGTATGAAAATCTTAAATAGTGGCTTTATTTTTCAAAAGTTTAAAGCCATTAGTTTTATTTCTTCAAAACCCCAAAACTAAGATTTGCTTTCCAAATTATCAAAACTTTAATTTGTGGTCTGTTTCCTTCCAAAAGCCTTAAAAACATCTTTTTACCTTTATAAACTTTAAATAGTTCTGTTTAAATTCATAAAACTTCATAAAATTATCAATTGTTTTTCTAAATCCTAAAAATAACTCATTACCCGAAACTCTAATTCAAAAGTCTTAAAACCCTAATTCAATTCCAAAACTCAAAACAATAAACCTTAAACTAGCTAACCTAAACCCTAACTTTTCTAAAACCCTTTAAACTTTAAAAACTTTATAAACATAAATGTTATACTTTTTACACAGTAAGCTCAAATCAACAATTCATTAATCGTAAATCACAAATCAAAAGTATTTTAAAGTGTTCAAACCCTAGTTTCATGATTTCACCATCCAAACATTAATTTAGTTAATCAAAGAACTTATCAACCTTTTAAAACATAAAACCTTAATCTATTTTAATTCCTTAAAAAAAACTCACAGTAGCCAAATTTCATAAATTCCAAAACCCTAAACACATGAAATAAAGAACCCTAAATGGAAATAGTAGTTATAATTTAGATGTTTATTTGCCTTATTCAATTCTATATTTGATTATGCTTTGATTTATTTTATATGCTTTAATTTATTTAAGTTCAATGCTTGGTTTATTTAATTTATCATGGATGGATGTTTACTTTCTATTGATGTTTAATACCTTTGATGAATGATTTATTTATGATGAATGGTTATTTACTTTTATTTCCAAATGTTGTAAGGGGTATGTTTCCACTTGGTGGGTACCTCATTAGTTAAATATCATGTAATTTAATTTGCTTTTCTATTTTAAAACCTATGTAAAGGACATGTTTCTACCTTTCGGTGGGTGTCCTATTTAGGCATGGGATGTAAGGGCATGTTTTCATCTTCGGATGCTTTATTTCAATTGTTGCATGTAATATGGATGATATTGTTATATTTAAGAATTTTATAATATTAAGACCTGTAAAGGAGGCTGGTTCCAATGAACCGGGCGTTGTTGGGGTGCTGGGCCATTTCTCACCTTCCCCACATGTACCCAACTTTTTGAACCCATTAGGGAGTTGGGGATTCCTTAGAAATCGAGTCATCCACCCTTTTCTTTTTTCCGGCCCGTCTGGGTGGCGACTCCATTTTCTCCGGACGTAGGTCTGTGTTCTCTAAGGCCCCGAGCCTAAACAGTGCCGAAGTCGCAAGAACCATTCCACCGGGAGTGGGGGCAAAAATCCCCACTCACAATTATATATAAATAATGAAAGAATAATTATATATGGAAATATATATAGATATATGTTACATATACTTTAGTTAAAGAATAATAATATATGTGGATATATGTTGGTATATATTGTAGTAAATAATTTTTTTAATATTTAATAAATAATATTATTGTAATATTATTTACAAAAATTGACACAAAAAATACAAGGAAAAAAACATAAAGAGAGAACATCAAAGTGTTTCTTAGTAAAGAAAACTGGAAAAATTTGAATTTTGCGCATGTAACCTAGCCAAAATGGGAGATTTAGCTATGTAAATATTTTATAGAATAATCCATAAAATATACCATAGAATATATAGAGAATATTCCATAAAATATTTAGAGAATATGCTATAAAATATGTCACTGAGCGTGTCAACGCTTTTGTGTTGTGGGTTTAGGGCACGGTCATTGACACGCCCGTGTTGTTGAGCGTGTCATGTGTAGGGTTTGGCCTAGATAATTCTTTTCCTTATTTTTCTTGTGTTGAAAGGTTTTGTTTATACCTATAATTGGATCACTTAGTGATTATTTATAATCACATTTAGTTTAGGCTTTGAAGAGATTTGAGCTACCCCAATCCAAGTGTTGAGAGATATCTTGGAAGAGGAGGTTGAAAGTGGTATTTGTTGCTTTTAGAGGTAAGTACAAACTTTGAATAATTATTTATATTTACATGACATTGGGACTTAACACATTTGGTTGGAAAATGTGTTAAGTTACTTATTACATTGTTGGTGCATGAGTTATATGCTATAATTTGTACATTGTGAATTATGTTGAAATACCCAAGGTAATTGGGTAATATGTTATAAATGAAAAGAAATATGGTATAATGTGTTGAGATATGTGGAAACATAATATAATGAATTGATATTTCTATAAATGAGGAAAATGAGAAAAAGATGAGAAAATAAGGCAATGTGCCTAGCTTGATTATGAGACAATGAGAAAGAAATTGATAATAAGAAATATGAATAAATTGTGTGCCTAGTATGTTATTCAATTTTCAGAGTTTTGGATTTGGCGGCATGCCTATGATTTGCTTACGGGCTAGAAGCTGGGCGTCACTGTGAAAATATTTTTAAGGTGAAATGATCGGGTCGTAAGCCTCAAAAATAAATCCTTGAAGCTAGGCTGGATGAAATGACTGGGTCGTAAACTTAGACCTAGTTGGATTATTACATTGATATATTGCCTACGGGGCTAGACACATGGTGTCATTATAGACCAAAGCAGTAACTCTGGAATTTGAATAGCATATTAGATCCTTTTGGGCCCATGCTTGTCTTTGCTTTTATGTGAATTATGAATTGTGGAACAATTGAGCAATTTATCAAGATATAATGATATCCTTAGGTGTTGTGCATTGGCATTGCATTTGAATAATATTGTTATCAAAGTTTGTACCACTAAGCTTTCGGCTTAGCACGATTGTGGTTCATCGCGTAGGTGACAGGATAGATCCGGTTGAGCCGGAGAGTTCGTCTAGACCGAGTCGAGTCTAGGCTTGAGACCTTGATAGAAAAGTTGATTGTGGGGCATCAAAATCAGAGACAAATTGTCAGCATGTATATATTTTATATTTTTGTACATATTGATTTTGATGTATATATGTATATTCCGCAAACTATCAAAACTGTTTTAGATAAACCTTTGGTAATATAGTAATCTTTCATCTATTATTTATATGATATCAAATGAATGTTTTAAGTTTATATAGATTTTTATAAGTGAAGATTTAAAATGAGTTGTGATATTCTAGTATCCTATATTCATATATTACATATGTTGGGAGTATGTAGTGTACGTATATTGGGTATAAGGGTATTACAACTATAATCGGGCTTAAATGGGTTCGGATAGTTTAAAAATTAAATGGGTTCAGATTTGAATAGGGCAAATTTTATGGATACCATACCCGTTGCCAACCCTAAGATCCATATTTTATGTTTAGTACTGATTATGTCATATTCTACAAAGAAAGAAATTAAAAATAATAAATAAAATAAATAAAATAATATAAATTATTTTTATGATGTTACACTGCAAAACATGTAGTGTTTCAAAACTTAATATATTGAAATTTGAAACGTTTTCATATAATAATAATAATAATAATAATAATAATAATAATAATAATAATAATATGTGAGGATTAATAATGATAATAAATATGCGAGTGGGACAGGTGGCTACAAATCATACCAAATGAACCAAGACACACCGTTTTAATTGTAGTATTTTGGAACCCTAATTCTCTGGCTATATATTTATCTTTTCTTTTTATATCTCCAATCCTTTTTTTTTTTACAGCTCCTTCTTTCTTATTGCTTCTTCTCTTTCTTTTCTTTCGCAGAAAAAAATTCCTATGTATGTGTTCCTCTACTCAAACTATCAATCATTTTTTAAGCATCTTTTTCCTGTGGTTCAACAAATAAAAATTGAGGTAAAAAAACTAAAATCCTGCTTTATTATGTGCATTTTTTTCTCTTTTCCCTTTTTATTGTTAAACTCTAATATGTATATGTGCCTCTTTTTATAAATCTAGTTCTTATTTACCTAATGAAAATCGAACACATATTAAATTCGTCCCCCGTTGAACTCAATTTATTTATTTTTATTACCTTTGCTTAAAATGTATTTTTTGTTATTATATTTCCCTTCAGCACATATTATTTACTTGTTTTGTAGTGAATACGCAAAGAAATCATAAATAGAAGCTAATTTTTTTTTGTTTTATGTATGTTATTTATTGAATGATAATATTTGTTTGTTTGTTTTTTTATCAATTTACACTTGTGCATGTCTTAAATAACTTAAGACCGTTTTGTGCTCATATTCATGCCTACTGCATATATTTCTATTATTCTTAACTATTTAATTTCTTCTCATTTAAGATGAATGGCATAGTCACTACTTGACTACCTATCTTATTGCTATATATATGTTTTTTAGATTTAAACAAGAAAATAAACAAATAAATACAGATGAATAATAAATAATTAGAATTTCGTGAAGTGTTTACCTGACTTTGGTCTTTAGGTTTTGAAGATTGAGTGCAAATTTTGGTTGTTTTCGCTTGATTTTTTAGGAAAATTTATTAAGTGCACTTTTTGTACTTAACAAAACTTGAGATTTTCATATTTCCTCTATCAGAAAATTCTCTTTTCTTCTTTGCTTTTGTATTTTTTAGTGTTATTTTTTTTACTATTTTCCTTTTGTATTTTTGTATTTGTGTTTTGTTTTCTTTTTTTTTTATTATCAAATTTCTCCCTCTTTCTTTCCCTCTCACTCTCCTTTCACCCCTATATATACTACTCCACCTCCTCAATGGACGGTGATGATCATTTTGATCTAATAGTCTAGATTAAACTAGTATATTCTATGGACTATTCTATAACATATTCTCTTAGGTCACTGGAAAATTTCTCATTGTCAACAACAACTGGACTATCTCGGTATACCTTGCTAACTACCTCACTATGTCCTAGAGGGTTGGTCACCAGCACATCAAACCTTAAAAACTTAAATATGGTCATTACTAATAATATGAGTATAAATTTTTTCCTCAAAAAAATTTATCACTATTTGCGATAAACTTTTTTTTCTCTTGCAAAAATTAACCAATTCCGACTACATATAAGAAGTCATCGCTAATAATATAGTATTAATTTTTTCCTCCAAAATAAAAAATTACTTTTTGAGATTGATGGATAATCAAATTTTATTTTGCTCATTGACAATCAAATTGATAAAGAACTAATAATTTCAAACAAGTCTGTCAAGTTTGTTTTGCAGAAACCGAGTGTCTGTACGACCGCCCGAACAAACTACCAAGTGACCGCACAAATGCAGCACAAACATAGAACCGAACTAATATGAAGACATGCTGAACAGAGAGCACAAAATCAAACTGGCAAATGACATACAGACTTACCGTGTAACACCCCTATACCCCGTATACGTACACAGCATGCTAATACGATCGTAATATACGTATACTGAATATAGAAATGTCACGGTTTATAAAACACACAAATCATCCCTTTTAATATAATATCAATGAATTTAAAATCTTTAAGGAAAATTATAAAACTCAATAGATAAAACGTTTATTCAAAACGCAACGGAAAATATAACAAATATTTACAAATACATATACATCAAAATTCAAGTTTTACAAAACATAAAATATATACATGTTTGGCAGTATCTCTTTGATCTTTAAGCTCCAATATCAACACCTCAAAATCTAGACTCTACTCGACCTAGAGGAACTCTCCGGTTCTTCCCTGTCACCTGCGCGATGAATTACACTCGCGCTAAGCCAACGGCTTAGTGGTACAAACTAAAATACTATTATGCTTCAATGCAATGCCAATGTTACACAATCAATTTTCATACACCATTCAAAAGAATATTATATTTCAAAGCTTTACATAGTTCAATATCATATAAAAACATTCATAGTTTCATCACTCAACATAACTTTCCATACCACATTCATTTTCTATAATATACTTATGTAGTATAATCATTTCATAACATTATATCTCACAAACATGTATCTCATCATTCATTGGTTTCACCATTCAAGAATCACATTGAAAACAAAGACAAGCATGGGCCCAAAGACACTAATATGCCATTCAACTTTCAGAGTTAATGTTTTGGTTTAATTATCACATTTATCATTATCATTATCCCAACTAGGCTTCAAGGATTTAGGTTTAACCAAGCTTCAAGGGGAACAAAGCATGCTAAGTATCAACCCAACTTGGCTTCAAGAACCAAACCCAACCTAGCTTCAAGGGTTGTAACATCTCAACTAGGCTTCAAGGACTAGACCCAACCAAGCTTCAAGGGGAGTTAAGCATGCTAAACTTCAACCCAACTTGGCTTCAAGGATCAAGCCCAACCTAACTTCAAGGGATTGTTACTATAGACATGCCACCAACAACAAAACTCTGAAAATGGAATAACACATTAGACACACAATTCATTACTTATTTCATTATCAATTTCATTCTCATTTACTCATCATCACTTAGGCAAACATGCCTCCATTATCTCATTTGCATTATTTTAGCCAACAATGACTTCACATCTCATCAAGAGAGTATATATTATCAATTGCATTGAACATCATCATTTAGGCAAACATGCCTAAATTATGTCATTTACATCATTATAACCAACCACATTGGTTTCACATCTCATTATATCTTAATTCACATTAATCAATTCATCATTCAAGTGTATGTAACCAATGGCATTAACACACATTTTAGATGCTCATTAATCATTCACATTACACCAAACATAACATTATTAATATGCATCAACAATGCATTAGATTTCTTAACACATCTACAATCAAATGTGTGTTAAGTCTCAACATCATATGAATGTATGCAATAATGTAGTTTGTACTTACCTTAAGCACCCCTCACACAAATCTATACACTTCCTCTTCCAACACTTCTTCACCACTTGAATTAGGGCAAATTATCTTCTTCAAGATCTAATCCACAAATGATAAAATACATCAATTCCAATACAAATATTCACTTAATAACCTCTTACTAAACCCTTAAATCACAAATTACAAATCAACATCTCCCTCTAGGACCCCACGGTCGTGGCCTCCCAACCCCCACGGGCGTGGCCTCCCAACCCCCACGGGCGTGGGTTAAGAAATGGTTCTACCTCCCTTGCTCAGAACCCCACGGCCATGGTTTCCAATGGCCACGGTCTTGGCAACCAAGGGCCACGGGCGTGGCATCCAAGATGCTTCTGTTTCGGACCAAATTCGCATATTCTATGCTTACAAGTCCAACTAACACAATTATCATGAAGATTAACAAAAAAAATTAACCAAACTCAACATCTACAACAAAAATCACCAATACAAAACCCTAACATAACCACAACTTAACTCTTCAAACACAAACACCCACTTCACTTCTTATCTTTAACTCAATTCCAACACATACAAACACACCATAATCAAACCTATTCACACTATCACAAATCAACAATCAACTCATTCACAACTTCAAATAAAACAAGAGAAATCAAGAGAGAACTTACTAAAGTTGATGAAACTTCACAATTTTCCAACTCAATCACTTGATTCTTCCTTCAATTTGCTCTTAGAATTCAAAAACCCTCTCTTGCTCTCTTGTCTTTGAGATTCCCAGCCAAGCAATTGGAAAAAAAGAAAATGAAGAGTAAAAGAAATAAAGTCAAATATTGATTCTTCAATTAAATCTCCACCAAGCATATATAATAATATAATATTCCAATTTCTCTCTTCCACTCATTTAATTCCTTTAATTACTTAATTAAAAATATAAATAACAAAATATCTTCTTTGACCATCCCCTTTTGTCTTATGTATATGTTGTATATATATCCATATATACAACATATACATTCTCTTCACTCCTTTTCTCTTTCCAATAAATCATATACATTTAATCCAAATAAAACAACAATTATATAAAAACTTCTAGGGCACACTTTGGGATATTACAATTCTCCCCCTCTATAAAGAAATTTCGTCCTTGAAATTACC
Source organism: Garcia nutans (assembly GCA_947685225.1). NCBI lineage: Eukaryota > Viridiplantae > Streptophyta > Magnoliopsida > Malpighiales > Euphorbiaceae > Garcia > Garcia nutans. The sequence continues at coordinate 38,850,370 of CANTUV010000013.1, forward strand.
TGATATCAAGTCTGAAACAATTGAGGATATTGATCTCGCATTGCTTGCTCACTCTCCCAAGTTGCCTCTTCTCTACCATGATTCTTCCAAAGAACCTTCACCAGTGGCACTTTCTTATTTCTCAACTCTTTCATTTCATGTGCCAAAATAGCAACTGGTTCTTCTTCAAATGTCAGATCCTAACTCACCTCAATAGATTCAACTGGCAAAATATGAGATGGATCTGATATGTACCTCCGCAACATAGAAACATGAAATACATTATGGATTCTATCCAACTCAGGCAGCAAAGCAAGACGATAAGCAACTGGCCCAACTCTTTCTAAAACTTCATACGGTCCAATGAAACGAGGACTCAGCTTCCCTCTTCGACCAAATCTTAAAATTTTCTTCCAAGGAAACACTTTCAAAAATACTTTATCTCCAACATCAAACTCTATGTCTCTCCTCTTCAAATCGGAATAAGATTTCTGTCGGTCTGAAGCTGCTTTTAACCGATCTCGAATTATCTTTACTTTCTCTTCAGTTTCTTTAACCAAATCAGGACCAATTAATTTGCCTTCTCCAAGTTCATTCCAACATAAAGGTGTTCTACATCTTCTACCATACAATGCCTCAAATGGTGCCATACCAATACTAGATTGATGACTGTTGTTGTAAGCAAATTCTACAAGTGGTAAAAATCTGTCCCAACTTCCAGAGAAATCAATGACACAGCTTCTCAACATATCCTCAATAATCTGTATCACTCTCTCTGACTGCCCATCTGTCTGCGGATGAAAAGCAGTGCTAAAGTGCAATCGAGAACCCAAAGCACCATGCAAACTTTTCCAAAACCTCGAAGTAAACCTAGGATCTCGATCAGACACCAAAGAAATTGGGACTCCATGCAACTTCACTATCTCACTGATATACAGCTCAGCCAACCTCTCAAGAGAATAGTCCATTCTAACTGGAAGAAAATGAGTTGTCTTCATCAACCGATCAACAATCACCCAAATAGCATCATGCTTCTTCTGAATCAATGGCAAACTAGATACAAAATCCATTGTTACTCTCTCCCATTTCCATTCAGGTATTGTTAAAGGTTGAAGCAACCCTGTTGGAACTTGATGTTCAGCTTTTACCCTCTGACAAGTGAGACATTTGGATACAAATTCCGCTATGTCTCTCTTCATACCAGTCCACCAGTAGTGCTATTTCAAATCATGGTACATCTTTGTACTACCCGGATGCATAGCAAAAACCGATTGGTGTGCTTTCTCTAAAATAATCTTTCTCAAACTAACATCATCAGGAACACACAACCTATCCTTGAACCAAAGGCTACCATCGCTTCTCACAAAGAAATCTCGGCTCTCCCCATTTCGGCAATCTGACACAATCTTCTGGATTTTCTCATCTGCCAATTGAGCCTCTTTAATCTGATTCAATAATACCGGTCTCAACTGTAACTGAGCCAACAATGCACCATCAGCACATGATTCAAAACTAGCATGCAACGCTCTCAACTCAACAAGCAACGAGAGCGAATACACAGTCATACCTGCCAAAGACTTTCGACTCAAGGCATCAGCAACTACATTTGCCTTACCAGGATGATAATCAATCAAACAGTCATAGTCTTTGATCAACTCCAACCACCGTCTCTGTCGAAGATTCAGCTCCTTCTGAACACCCAAATATTTCAAACTTTTATGATCCGTATAGATAAAACATTTCTCCCCATACAAGTAGTGTCGCCAAATCTTCAAAGCAAACACTATCGCTGCCAATTCCAAATCATGTGTCGGATAATTAAGCTCATGCGGCTTCAACTGCCGAGAAGCATAAGCTATGACTTTACCCTCTTGCATCAAAACACATCCTAAACCATTATGTGAAGCATCACTGTAAATCACATATGGTTTATCTTCCACGGGTAAAGTAAGAACAGGCGCTTGAGTCAACATCTCTTTCAACTGATCAAAACTAGCTTGACACTGTTCCGTCCACACAAATCTAACTCCCTTCCGAAGTAATTTGGTGAGTGGAGTAGCTATCAAAGAAAAACCTTTCACAAACCTTCGATAATAGCCTGCCAAGCCCAGAAAACTTCTAACTTCAGTCACTGACTTTGGTGGACTCCAATTCAAAATAGCTTCAACTTTACTTGGATCGACTCTTATACCATCTGCTGAAACTATATGACCTAGAAAAGTTACTTGGTCAAGCCAAAACTCACACTTTGACAGCTTAGCATACAACTGCTTCTCTCTCAAAGTCTGCAATACAATTCGCAGATGCTTGTCATGATCCTCTTCATTAAACGAATACACCAAAATATCATCGATGAAAACCATCACAAACTGATCCAAATAGGGCCTAAACACCCTATTCATCAAATCCATAAAAGCTGCAGGTGCATTCGTCAATCCAAAAGGCATTACCAAGAACTCATAATGCCCATATCTTGTGCGGAAAGTTGTCTTAGAAACATCTTCAGCTCTAACCCTCAATTGATAGTACCCTGATCTCAAATCAATCTTGGAAAACACTACTGCTCCCTTCAATTGATCAAAGAGATCATCAATCCTAGGCAAAGGATATTTATTCTTGATAGTCACCTTATTCAATTGCCTATAGTCGACACACAATCTTAAAGTACCATCCTTCTTCTTCACAAATAAAACAGGAGCTCCCCACGGAGAAACACTAGGGCGAATAAACCCTTTATCCAACAACTCTTGCAACTGCACCTTCAACTCTCTCAACTCAGCAGGTGCCATTCGATAAGGAGTGATAGAGATAGGAGTGGTACCAGGTAACAAATCGATACCAAACTCAACCTCTCTCTCAGGGGGTAACCCTGTCAACTTCTCAAGAAACACATCCGGAAAATCTGCAACTGTGGTTATACTATCAAGTTGAGAACCCACTACTCTAGTATCCACAACATGAGCAAGATAAGCATCACACCCTTTTCTAATCAACTTTCTAGCTGTTACAGTTGATACAAACAAGGATGCAAGTTGTCCCTGCTCACTAGATACCATCACACTCTTACCATCACCGGTTCTCAAGGTGACACACTTCTTTTGACAATCTACCACAGCTCCATGCTTAGACAACCAATCCATGCCTAAGATTAAATCATACTCCTTAAAAGGCATTTCAATCAAATCACCAAGAAACTCTTCACCTTGCACCATAACTGCACTATTACGATGCACCTTACTCACCACAACACTATGTCCCAAAGGATTTGTCACTAAGACATCAAATCCTAAGGACTCTGAATGCAATTCAGACACAGGCAAGATAGATGCACTTATGTATGAATGAGTAGATCCTGGATCAATCAAAGCAAGAACTGAAATGCCAAATAAAGAAAATGTACCCGCTATAACTGCTGAAGCATCCGGCTGCCTCTGCATCACATATTGTAATATCCCAAAGTATACCCTAGAAGTTTTGATATTATTGTTGTAATTGGATTGAATGTATATGTTAATTTGAAAGAGAAAAGAATTTAAGAGGGAGTGTATATGTTGTATATATGGAAATATATACAACATATATACAAGTCAAATGTGATGGTCAAAGGAAGAAGATATTTATTTTATTATTTGTGAAATTACTAAAAAGGAAAGTAAGTGAAAGGGAGTTAAAATAAATAGAAGAGGGTATTTAAGCAATTTTCTTTTTAGATTGCTTGGTGGAGGTTTAAAGAGATGAAAAGTTTGACTTTGTCTCTTATTCTTTTTCATTTTCTCTTCTTTTCTCTTTGGGTTGGCCGGCTCATCAAAGTCACAAGAGAGCAAGAGAGGTTTTGAATTCTAAGAGCAAAGTAAGGGAAGAATCAAGTGATTGTGTAACATCCCCATGCTCTATATAAGTACTATACATATACTTAGTATACATACAATACGTATATAGAATATAAGAATGTCACTTTTAGTTTTAAATTTCAGAACCTTTAATCAAGTTCTAACAATATTACATTAATTTAAATAACATTAACAAAATCATTATACGTTCAATGATCTTAATCTTATTTACCAAAACTTCATTATTACATATGAATATAATAGTATGAATAATACATCACAATTAAATCATACATGTATGCATCACCTTCTAGTTGGTCTCGAAACACTCTTACCCTTCTCGTGGCATAACAGCTTAACTTCCGAATCAACCGCATAATCACCTGCGCGATCACACAACCGCGCTAAGCCCGAGAGCTTAGTAATACAAATCATTCATATAAACATACATTTCATAAAATCATATTTATATATTAACTTTACATATCATTATTTTATTATCATGTTTTCCCATTGTGAATACACTTTTTATATATACTTTTACTAATGTTTTATTCATAATTATATACACATACACTTCATTTCAATAATTCACAATTCAATGACTACCCAAAACCTTCATGAAGCAATATTCATCATTTCCACATCCATATACATTTTACACATCATGTTATAATTTTATAAGCTCATCATTCAACATAGCTTCTTAAGCTATATTCACTTTCAATAATTTGCTTATATATATTGTATACATCTCATTCCATGATTATCATCATATATTTCAATCCATGGTTATCACCATATATCACATAACATTATATTTCATTCCATAGTTCACATTAAAACAAAGACAACATATATCTCATTATTCATTTACTCCATTATTCAATAATCCATATATATACAAACACAAGCATGGGCCCAAAACACTAATATGCCATTCCACTTTCAGAGTTAATGTTTTGGTTCAATTTTCACATTTATCATTATCCCAACTAGGCTTCAAGGATTAAGGTTCAACCAAGCTTCAAGGGGAGCAAAGCATGCTAAGCATCAACCCAACTTGGCTTCAAGAACCAATCCAACCTAGCTTCAAGGGTTGTAACATCTCAATTAGGCTTCAAGGATTAGACCCAACCAAGCTTCAAGGGGAGTAAAACATGTTAAACTTCAACCCAACTTGGCTTCAAGGATCAAATCCAACCTAACTTCAAGAGATTGTTACTATCATTAGGCATGCCACCAATAACAAAACTCTGAAAATGAATAACATATTAGACACACACAATTCATTTATTATTTCATTCTCAATTCCATTTCCAATTCTCATCATATTATAGGCAAACATGCCCCATTTATCTCAATTGAACCATCATAGCCAATCACAATGGCTTCACATTTCATTTCACAATATAACACTTCATTATTCAAGTATATATATATATATCATCAATGATATTGAACATCAATTAAACAAACATATCATATAAACATGCTTCAATCATATCATTTACATCATTATAGCTTATAACATTAATTTCACACATCTCCTTATATCTCAATTGTATTACAATTTATAATAAATTATATTGCACATACCTTTTAATGATCCTCATATCTTTCACTTGCCATATTTCCTCATATCAGCATCTTTTTCACATTTCATATTTCATTAATAATATATATATGTATACATAGCAATTCACATTATTCATAAGCATCAACAATATAATAGATTACTTAACACATTTATAGCTAAATGTGTTAAGATCTAAGAGTATATAAACATACTCAATCAAATAGGGTTTGAACTTACCTTATGTACCACTTACACCAAACTACACACTTCCTTTTTCAATTACTCTTCACCACTTGAATTAGAGCCATCCATTTTCTTCACAACCTATTCCATTCAAATAATAAAATATATGAATCTCAATACAATTATTCTTAGATTAATCACATACTAGACCTTTAGATCACAAATTACAAACCGACTTCTCTCTCTAGGGCCCCACGGCCGTGGCCTACCATCCCCCCACGGGCGTGGCTTAACAACCAATTCTGCCCAAATGCTCTAAAATGGCCACGGTCATGGCCTTCCAATCCCCACGGCCGTGGCATATAAAGTGAATCTGTTTCTTGTGTTCAACACCTCCACGACCATGGCTTCCAATGGCCACGGTCGTGGCAGCCAATGGCCACGGGCGTGGCACCCAAAATACCTCTGTTTCCGGACCAAACACATGTATTCTATGTTTTAAACTCCATTAAACACAAACATACATCAATCATACATCAATTATTCAATTCTCCAACTGATACATATTAAATCCTTACCCACCAATTTCACTAATCCTTCATCATCTTCACAAAAAACCATTTAAATCTATATATATCTTTCAATCTTTCACTATCATCATCTTAACATATTAACTACCTCAAATCTCAACAATTCATCATCATCCTCATAACTACCCACATCAAATTCAAACTCAAACCATAGAAATCAATGTAAAGGAATGAATACTTACTTGGTTATTTGCCAAATCTTGAATAAAAATCTTCAATCTTCTCAAAATCATCCTCTCTCTCTCTCTCTCGACCACAAAGAAGAAGAAGTAGAAGAAGAAAGAAACTTCTTGCTTCTTCCGTTCTTATCTTATATATATAATAATAATAATAATAATAATAATAATAATAATAACAATAACAATAATAATAATAATAATAATAATAATAATAATAATAATAATAATAATAATAATAATAATAATAATAATAATAATACTTTAAATCTCCACCACATATTCTTTCTTTGACTTTCTTCTTCTCTTTTCTTTTTGTCCTTATTATCATTATTATTATTACTTAATTATACAAATATATATACAATTCACTTTCCCTACACCATTTTATATCCCATGTATATATATGATGTATATGTATATGTCTTATATGTCTTATCTTTATATTTCCCATATACACATATACATTAAATCCAAATACAACAACAATAACTCCAAAACTCTTAGGGTCTATTTCGGGATATTACAATTCTCTCCCCCTTAAGTAATTTCGTCCTCGGAATTATCTAACACCATAACAACCCATTCCTAACATATTAAAATCTTTAATTTCATATGAAGATAATCATATCTTACATTATAATTTATCAAATCACTCAACTTTTACTCTCCCCCTTTTAAGTAAATCATAACTCACCATTATCAATCTATACTTATCTTATAACTTTCTCAACAGAGTCACCCAGATAGCTCATTACATTCCAAAAAATGTTCTTCTACACAATAATCAATTCATCTTATAATCTATATATATTCCATACATCTATTACATTCAAAAAATATATATATCACTTCATCTCTTTATAAGTAATCTCTTAACTTAACCTCAAAAGTCATTACTTAATATCCTAACATTGATTATTCCATTCTTACAATCACTTTCAAAATAACATTTACCAAACCTCAATGGATAACAATATCCTTACCTTCTTTAGCTTGCTTCTCACTTAATATAAATGTTAACACAATGCTTTTAAACTTACTTAACAGGTGAATAACATTTCTCTTTTTCTCACCATGTACAATTTATATAATTCAATCTTACACTCCTAGTACAACTGTACATATTAAATCTCAATATTGACTTGCAACTTTAGCGAAATCTAGATCAATCGATCTATCTATCATAATATACTAACATTTCAACCTTATTTGAATCAAATCAACAATTAACTTATCGAAATTTTTCATTGGATTTTACAATATATACATATATATAACCTAATTCCATTAGGTCAAACTTATATTCAAATTCTTGTCTTTTCAAATTCATATATTCACTCAATAAGAATCATGCTTACAAATATACATTTCATTATTTCTAAAATTATATCATCATTTCTCACACTCATACAAAATTTATCAATATAGCCAACAACTATAACCTCATAAACGAACTTTCCCCAACCAGGTCGGTTGCCCATTGAGCCTCAGACCACTGCCAATCCCAGGGGTCTGCAGGAGGCAGATAGGTCCGTTCATTTATCTTTTCACAATTCATTTCTCAAAATCAATTAGGCACTATACCTCAATTATAATTCATTTTCAACCATCATGGTTTCTCATCACATCAAAATAGTATACACATATATCATCAACTATATAGAACATCTCAGTATTCAATCATATCTTTTAACCAATATGTCTAGAAACATAGTTATCAATCTCACCAAAACTGTACTACAGATATATCATCTCAGCTCTAAATCTGAAGATAATAAAACTAACCAACTAATCACACTAACCAAATCATATGACCATGATATATTAACAATCACACTTGAGATTTGTAAATCAATATCATTCTTCTATCATTCGAATTCCAGTCTTTACGACTATAATGCTAGATTGTATCACAAAAATTATATATTTATCCTCTAAACTTTTATTACACCAAGAATTAACACATTTTAATTCCATCTCAAAACAGTTTGCTTTTGACTATTTAATAATCATTAACCTAACTCATATGCAATAGTGTTATCGTTAACATTTTCTATGCCCATCCTTCAATCAGATACAAATCTTACACAAGTTCCATTTATTACTCCATTTCCAATCCATCTCTTCTAAAAATTCCAAATATACAATTCTTTCCTTACAATTCCTTATGATACACTTATACATAAAACATTTCCACACATAAATACTTTGAGTTCCAAAACATCTTATGGTAGTCTCATTTAGTTATTACCATCACAATCTCACTATCCAATATTCCCAAATCCATTTTCATCTTCTATTTCATCACATAATCTATTCTACAAAAAAAATTAAGATTTAATCTCTATTAGGTCCATTACTATATGCAATCTCATTTCTAATACCATTAAACATGTAATGGTATAAAATAATAAACATGTTATATATACATTCATAGGTCACATTTATAGTGTGACACACTTCCCACCTTTCTTACATATAACCATTACATTCATGTCGAAAAGTTTATCTCACATATCCTCTTTATATATATACACATAATTATGCAATTTATTAAATTTCTATTTTGCATATAGTTTATACAAATTTAATATTTACCACTTTCCTTTGACTATCATCATACTCATTTGTTTATCATAACTTAAGTTATTCATTAACTTCAATAAATATATACACTCTACTTATAATATTATTTCACAAGGAGCTTAATCACATTTCCGATGTGATATCTCTCTCACATTTGTTTATAAATATCTTTAACACATCTTTCATAATCTTTTTCATCCTTTCCAATCAAATTACTTAAAGTAACTCATTTTCTTTTGCTCAATTCCTTTTCTTTCATTTCAAACAAAATTTTCCTACTATCAATCACATCTCCCAATTCCTAATACTTTCATGTGCACTAATATTCATTTCATATATCTCATGTAAATACATTAAACTATTAATATTTAATTGCTCTTTATTCACATTCCATTAAAACTATAAATTTTTAACTTACTAATTTACTTAAACTTCAATTTATTCATCTCATTCTCTTAATATCAACTTTAAAACATCTTATATGTATATACCACAAAGCAACATCAAAACATATATGTTTCACCATTATTAAACTCATTCCAAAAATCTAAATATCACATATCATCACCATTTACATGAGCTTTCACAATATTCAAGCATATCACATTTCTAATATTGAAATCACCATGTTTGCATTAAAATAACAATATAAACAACACCTGTATCACTTCGTAGTTAACCAACATCATCTCCTTTTCTTTTAAACAAAACCTTAACTTTACATATCCACACCTTAAATTATCACACCTAATCTATACCAATCAACTCATTCAATATTTCACTGTACTCTTTGCATTTACATAATATATCTTTCCATATTACCCATCCAACAATATTTCCTCTTTCTAAAAATCCAAACATAAAGTTTACTAGAAAGAGATTCAAATAATAGAGGAAAGATTACATACTTTAATCTTCTTTTTTTTTAACTCATTTCCAACTTTATTCTTCTAGCCATTTCTTTAAATATCATACACATATCAATAATCAAACTTTTTACTTATACCTTCCATACCATTTCTTTATATCACAATCACCTCTCAATTATCAACATTTCAAAAATTTGCTTTCATAAGAAACCTCATTTACACACTATCATTTATCTCATGTAATTCAAATACATCACAATTCACAATTCACATAATGCCACGTTCGAGACCAACCTATGTGTGAATGCATATGTATGTTTTACCAATTGCATTTCCAAAATCTTCTTTTTAATTCTTATTTAAACTTTTCAAAAATTTCTTTATAATTTCACTTAGGCCGAGAATCTTGAACCTAAGCTCTGATACCAAAATAATTGTAACATCCCCATGCTCTATATAAGTACTATACATATACTTAGTATACATACAATACGTATATAGAATATAAGAATGTCACTTTTAGTTTTAAATTTCAGAACCTTTAATCAAGTTCTAACAATATTACATTAATTTAAATAACATTAACAAAATCATTATACGTTCAATGATCTTAATCTTATTTACCAAAACTTCATTATTACATATGAATATAATAGTATGAATAATACATCACAATTAAATCATACATGTATGCATCACCTTCTAGTTGGTCTCGAAACACTCTTACCCTTCTCGTGGCATAACAGCTTAACTTCCGAATCAACCGCATAATCACCTGCGCGATCACACAACCGCGCTAAGCCCGAGAGCTTAGTAATACAAATCATTCATATAAACATACATTTCATAAAATCATATTTATATATTAACTTTACATATCATTATTTTATTATCATGTTTTCCCATTGTGAATACACTTTTTATATATACTTTTACTAATGTTTTATTCATAATTATATACACATACACTTCATTTCAATAATTCACAATTCAATGACTACCCAAAACCTTCATGAAGCAATATTCATCATTTCCACATCCATATACATTTTACACATCATGTTATAATTTTATAAGCTCATCATTCAACATAGCTTCTTAAGCTATATTCACTTTCAATAATTTGCTTATATATATTGTATACATCTCATTCCATGATTATCATCATATATTTCAATCCATGGTTATCACCATATATCACATAACATTATATTTCATTCCATAGTTCACATTAAAACAAAGACAACATATATCTCATTATTCATTTACTCCATTATTCAATAATCCATATATATACAAACACAAGCATGGGCCCAAAACACTAATATGCCATTCCACTTTCAGAGTTAATGTTTTGGTTCAATTTTCACATTTATCATTATCCCAACTAGGCTTCAAGGATTAAGGTTCAACCAAGCTTCAAGGGGAGCAAAGCATGCTAAGCATCAACCCAACTTGGCTTCAAGAACCAATCCAACCTAGCTTCAAGGGTTGTAACATCTCAATTAGGCTTCAAGGATTAGACCCAACCAAGCTTCAAGGGGAGTAAAACATGTTAAACTTCAACCCAACTTGGCTTCAAGGATCAAATCCAACCTAACTTCAAGAGATTGTTACTATCATTAGGCATGCCACCAATAACAAAACTCTGAAAATGAATAACATATTAGACACACACAATTCATTTATTATTTCATTCTCAATTCCATTTCCAATTCTCATCATATTATAGGCAAACATGCCCCATTTATCTCAATTGAACCATCATAGCCAATCACAATGGCTTCACATTTCATTTCACAATATAACACTTCATTATTCAAGTATATATATATATCATCAATGATATTGAACATCAATTAAACAAACATATCATATAAACATGCTTCAATCATATCATTTACATCATTATAGCTTATAACATTAATTTCACACATCTCCTTATATCTCAATTGTATTACAATTTATAATAAATTATATTGCACATACCTTTTAATGATCCTCATATCTTTCACTTGCCATATTTCCTCATATCAGCATCTTTTTCACATTTCATATTTCATTAATAATATATATATGTATACATAGCAATTCACATTATTCATAAGCATCAACAATATAATAGATTACTTAACACATTTATAGCTAAATGTGTTAAGATCTAAGAGTATATAAACATACTCAATCAAATAGGGTTTGAACTTACCTTATGTACCACTTACACCAAACTACACACTTCCTTTTTCAATTACTCTTCACCACTTGAATTAGAGCCATCCATTTTCTTCATAACCTATTCCATTCAAATAATAAAATATATGAATCTCAATACAATTATTCTTAGATTAATCACATACTAGACCTTTAGATCACAAATTACAAACCGACTTCTCTCTCTAGGGCCCCACGACCGTGGCCTACCATGTAATATCCCTAAGTGTGCCCTAGAAGTTTTAATTCAATTGTTGGTTGATTTGAATTAAATGTATATATATGTTTTTGCAAAGGAAATGATTGTGTTAATGGAATGTATATGTTGTATATATGTTAATATATATAACATATAAGTGGGTCAAAAGAAAGTCAAGAGAAGAGAAAGGTGTGGTGGAGGATTTTTGGAAATTATTATTATTATTATTATTATTATTATTTTATATATGTATATGGTTATCGTGAGAAGAGGGGAAAAGAAAGAGATATTTTCTTTCTTCTTCTTCTCCTTTTGGTTCTTGTGCGAGAGAGAGAGAGAGGGTTAGAGAGAGATGATGATCTTCATCAAAACCTTAGGGTTTTAAGAGAATTGAAGATAGAGATTGAAGATTTGTCAAGATATTCAAGTAAGTATTCAATTCTTTGTGTTGATTCCTCTTGTTTGAGTTTGGATTTGATATGGTTGATATGTGATGGTGATGATAATAAAGATTGAAATATATATATATATATATGTGGAATTGGTATTTAGATTATGATAATATGATTAACTGTGAGATAATATGGTTAATTGTGAGGAGGATAAATTGTTGAATTGTTGAGTAAAGGTTTAGTATTATGAATTGGAGATTTGAGTAGTTGATTTATGATGATGTATATTATGAGTGTTATTATGATATTTTGAAGCTGTATAAGTGTCTAGAACATTGATTGCATGCATTTGAATGATGCTATATTGTGCACAATGAGTTTAAATGCAATTAAAAGAGAGTTGGCCATAGTTAGGGTTTATATATATATGAGACACGACCAAGACTTAATATTTTTGGGAGACACGGTCAAGTTGAGGGAAGTTTGGCCGTGTTGGATGAGTTTAGGGAGAGACACGGCCACTGGCTTGGCCGTGTCCCTTGCCCGTGTTTGCCACTGCCTAAGTTTGGTTGAGAGACACGGCCGTGTCCCCTGCCCGTGTCTGCTTCTGCTTGATTTGGTGATGAGAGACACGGCCACAAGCTTGGCCGTGTCCCTTGAGTGTGTTGGCTACTGTGTTTGGTTTTTGCTCTTCTTACATGGTTGAGTTTGAACTTATATTTGGTCAAGCATATGATACTTTATGAACAAGGTTATGTATTATGTGCATGATGAATGTTGTGAATGGTAATGTGTTACATGAAAAATATACTTTGTAATGATACATCAATGATGCTATAGGTTAAATGTGAAGGATATGATGAGATAATTGATTATGTATAGCTTGGTGGGAGTAGCTCTTGAGGTAAGTACAAATTTACCTAGACTCATTCTTTTAGATGATTTTGAAACTTAAAACAATGTTAAATAGATTATTATATTGTTAATACAATGTGACTAATGTTATTATTTGTATAGTGTGAAAGTTATAATGATTATCCAAAAGGGTATGTGCAATGTAATTTGTTATGATAAATGTTTTAACAATGAATGGTGTAAATGTGCCTTGAAAAATGATGAAATGTGATATTATCAGGGTTGTTAATAATGATCAAAATGAAATAAATGGATATATGGTTTATATGATAATGAATTTAAAATACAAGTGCAATGTAATTGATTATGTATGCTTGGATGATAAAGTGTATAATGGGTATTGAGGATTCTAAATTTAAGAATAAGGTGAAGCATATGTGTGTATATGTCCATGATGATCATTCTTAATGGATGTTTAATGTGTTTATGAACAATGTACTTTGAAAGGATATCAATGATGTTATGTGAATGATATGATTTGGGATATAATATGATATGAAGCCATTGTGTTTGGCTATGATGATTCAAATGTAATGTGAAGCCATTGTGCTTGGCTATGATGTTTCAATTGAGATAAATGAGGCATGTTTGCCTAGATGATGATGAGAATTGAGAATGAAAGTGCTAATGAAATAATGAATGAATTGTATGGCTAATGTGTTTTTCCATTTTCAGAGTTTGTTGTTGGTGGCATGCCTAATATTAGTAACAATCTCTTGAAGTTAGGTTGGATTGATCCTTGAAGCCAAGTTGGGTTGAAGTTTAACATGTTTTACTCCCCTTGAAGCTTGGTTGGGTCAAATCCTTGAAGCCTAATTGAGATGTTACAACCCTTGAAGCTAGGTTGGATTGGTTCTTGAAGCCAAGTTGGGTTGAGACTTAGCATGCTTTGTTCCCCTTGAAGCTTGGTTGAACCTAAATCCTTGAAGCCTAGTTGGGTCTATGATAATGATAAATGTGATAATTAAACCAAAGCATTACTCTGAAAATTGAATGGCATATTAGCGTTTGTTGGGCCCGAGTCTGTGTTTGTTGTCAATATGATATATAAATGTTGAAATAAATGAGTAATGAGATCTATGGTTGACTTTGTTGGCAATGTGACTTATGATTGGTGAATTGTGAATTAAATAATGTTATGAAGTATGATGTGTAATGTGTAATGTGTATATTGAGATACTAATTGTGAGTATTAACGATAGATTGCGGATAATGATGCAATTGAATGATGTAATGATTGCCTTTGTTGAAAATGTAATTCATGAATGTTGAATTGTGGATAATGATTTAATTGAATGGTGTAATGAGATGTAAGGTTATAAAGTATGGCATGATAGTACTGTATAAACGAGTTAGCGAAAAGAGATTTGATTTTGAGAAGTTAGGTTGAAAATATATGATTCTGGAAGTATAATATGACATGTAATATGTATATGAGATAACAATGATAAGTAACGTTTTGTGAATGTTCTATGTGAACATGTATATAATTTATGAGATTAGTGGGAGTATATGAAGAATGCACTAAGAAAGGAAAAACAGGATAAGAAAACAATAAAACATGATGCTAAAAGTATGAGGTACGATTCTTTTGTAAAGTATATTTTAATATTTATTTGTACTACTAAGCTCTCGGGCTTAGCGCGGACGTGTAATCGCGCAGGTTGCTTGGTGAAGGATAGGAAGTCTTTCATATTGCCACGAGAAGAATATGAGTTTGTCGAGACCAACTAGAGGGTAATGCATACATGTTTAACTTTTAATTATGATGTATTTCTGATAAAAGAATATTTATATGT
Source organism: Garcia nutans (assembly GCA_947685225.1). NCBI lineage: Eukaryota > Viridiplantae > Streptophyta > Magnoliopsida > Malpighiales > Euphorbiaceae > Garcia > Garcia nutans. The sequence continues at coordinate 38,865,681 of CANTUV010000013.1, forward strand.
AAAATTGAAGTATGGATAAAGATAATGATTTTGTAAAGGTTATTTAAATTAACGTAATATGGTTTGAACTCTGTTGCAGGTTTTTAAAAGGAAACAACAAGTGGCATCCTTATACTTTATATACTTACTGTATGTATACTAGGTATATGTATAGTACTTATATAGGGTATCGGGGTGTTACATACCATCCCCCCACGGGCGTGGCTTAACAACCAATTCTGCCCAAATGCTCTAAAATGGCCACGGTCGTGGCCTTCCAATCCCCACGGCCGTGGCATATAAAGTGAATCTGTTTCTTGTGTTCAACACCTCCACGGCCATGGCTTCCAATGGCCACGGTCGTGGCAGCCAATGGCCACGGGCGTGGCACCCAAAATACCTCTGTTTCCGGACCAAACACATGTATTCTATGTTTTAAACTCCATTAAACACAAACATACATCAATCATACATCAATTATTCAATTCTCCAACTAATACATATTAAATCCTTACCCACCAATTTCACTAATCCTTCATCATCTTCACAAAAAACCATTTAAATCTATATATATCTTTCAATCTTTCACTATCATCATCTTAACATATTAACTACCTCAAATCTCAACAATTCATCATCATCCTCATAACTACCCACATCAAATTCAAACTCAAACCATAGAAATCAATGTAAAGGAATGAATACTTACTTGGTTATTTGCCAAATCTTGAATAAAAATCTTCAATCTTCTCAAAATCATCCTCTCTCTCTCTCTCTCGACCACAAAGAAGAAGAAGTAGAAGAAGAAAGAAACTTCTTGCTTCTTCCGTTCTTATCTTATATATTTATATATAATAATAATAATAATAATAACAATAACAATAATAATAATAATAATAATAATAATAATAATAATACTAATACTTTAAATCTCCACCACATATTCTTTCTTTGACTTTCTTCTTCTCTTTTCTTTTTGTCATTATTATCATTATTATTATTACTTAATTATACAAATATATATACAATTCACTTTCCCTACACCATTTTATATCCCATGTATATATATGATGTATATGTATATGTCTTATATATATTATCTTTATATTTCCCATATACACATATACATTAAATCCAAAGACAACAACAATAACTCTAAAACTCTTAGGGTCTATTTCGGGATATTACAGATTGAGTTGGAAAATTGTGAAGTTTCATCAACTTTAGTAAGTTCTCTCTTGATTTCTCTTGTTTTATTTGAAGTTGTGAATGAGTTGATTGTTGATTTGTGATAGTGTAAATAGGTTTGATTGTGGTGTGTTTGTATGTGTTGGAATTGAGTTAAACATAAGAAGTTAAGTTGGTGTTTGTGTTGGAAGAGTCAAATTGTATTGGTATTAGGGTTTTGTATTGGTGATGTTTGTTGTAGATGTTGAGTTTGGGTAATTGTTTTTGGTTTATTTTCATGAAATTGCGTTTGATGGAGTTAGAAGCATAAAATTCTTAGATTTGGTCCGAAACAGAGGCATTTTGGATGCCACGCCCATGGCCCTTGGTTGCCATGGCCGTGGCCATTTGTAGCCATGGCCGTGGAGGTTTGGAGCAAGGGAGGCAGAACCATTCTCTAACCCACGCCAGTGGGGGTTGGGGTGGCCACGGCTGTGGGCTCTAGTATGTGATGTTGATTTGTAATTTGTGATTTAAGGGTCTAGTGAGAGGTTATTAAGTGATATTTGCATTGGAATTGATATATTTTATCAATTTTGGATTAGGTCTTAAAGAAGATAATTTGCCCTAATTCAAGTGGTGAAGGAGTGTTGGAAGAGGAAGTGTATAGATTTGTATAAGTGGTGCTTAAGGTAAGTACAAACTACATTATTGCATACATTCATATGATGTTGAGACTTAACATACATTTGATTGTAAATGTGTTAAGAAATCTAATGTATTGTTGATGCTTATTAATAATGTTATGTTTGATATAATGTGGATAGTTGATGAGCATCTAAATTGTGTGTTAGTGCTATTGACTATGTACACCTAAATGATGAATTGAATTAATTTGAATTGAGACATATTGAGATGTGGAACCAATGTGATGGGTTATAATGATGTAAATGATATGATTGAGGCATGTTTGCCTAGATGATGTTCAATGCAATTGATGATATATATGTATACTATCTTGATGTGATAAGAAGCCATGATTGTTGGCTATGGTGATGTAAATGAATTATAATTGAGGCATAATTGCCTATTTGATTATGAGAATGAAATGAGAAATGAATTGAGAAAGAAATGTACAAAGATATAAATAAATGAAAAGATTTGTGCCTAATGTGTTATTCAACTTTCAGAGTTCTGAGTTTGGCGGCATGCCAATGAATCACTGGATAGGTGAAAAGACCGGGTCGTTAGCCGATTCCAGTTGAAAAATGTGAAATGTGATGTTTTTGGGGTGAAAAGACTGGGTCGTAAGCCTCAAAAATAGTAACAGTCTAGGCGGGTTGAGGATTTCCTCGGTTCTAACTGGGTTGAGGTCCAAGAGACTGGGTCTGTTACACTATCCATGGATAGAGATATATATACATATTGCCTACGGGCTTGATGATCATGATATGGACCAAAGCAGTAACTCTGAACTTTGAATAACATATTAGTTTATTTTTGAGCCCTTGCTTGTCTTTGTTTTCAATGTGACTTATAAATTATGAAATAAATAAATAATGAGATCTACGCTTGTTTTGAGTTCAATATGGCCTATGATTGATACAATGAAAGGTAATGTCATGAAATATGATATTCTTGAGAATCACTTATATGTTGGAAAGTATGACATTGGCATTTCATTATAGCATGATATCATTGTAGTTTGTACCAGTAAGCCGTTGGCTTAGCACGATTGTGGTTTATCGCGCAGGTGACATGGAAGAACCAGAGAGTTCCTCTAGGCCTAGTAGAGTCTAGATTCGTGGTTTTGATAGTGGAGCTTAAAGATCAAAGAAATACTGCCAAACATGTATATATTTTATGTTTTGTAAAATTTGAATTTTGATGTATATATATTTGTAAATATTTGTTGTATTTTCCGCTGCATTTTGAATAAATCTTTTATTTATTGTGTTTTATAAATTTCTTTAAATGTTTTAAATTGGCTCGAATTATTATAAGAGAAGTGAGTCATTTGTTTAGTAATCCATGGCATTTCTATATTCAGTATACGTATATTACGATCGTAATAGCATGCTGTGTACGTATACGGGGTATAGGGGTGTTATAATTATTTTGGTATCAGAGCCTAGGTTTGAGATTCTCAACCTAGGTGAATTGTAAGACAAAAGAATATTTTGATTTTAAAAGTTGATTTTGAGTAAAATACATGTTTTGGTATGGCAGTCTTTGATCTTTAATGAGATATATTCTGCTGTGTTTGCAGATATAGGTAGAGATGGCATCTCATTCACGACAGTCTGTTGAGGGTACTGTGGAAAGTGTAGCTCCTGAAGAAAGTAGAGATGGAGCTAGGATTGAGAGGGTTAGTGAGGCACCTACTTCTGTGCCAGAGAGATCAGCTGCAGATGAGGGTCCGCCGGGTTGGTTAAGACATATGGTAGAATTATTTAGACAAGCTCCAGTGCAGCCACCACCACCACAGCCTCAAGTGCCAGTGAGACATTATGATAAGTGGAGAAAGTATGGGGCTGAAGATTTCTTAGGCACTACCAATCCTGCAGTGGCTGAGCAGTGGTTGGATAAAGTGCAGAGGATATTCATCCAATTGCAAGCTACTGCATATGAGAAATTTGACTATGCCAGATCCCTCCTGCAGAAAGATGCCTATGACTGGTGGAAGACGGTTCCTCATGCCATGGATGATCCACCTACATTATCATATGGGGATTTTCCGAGGGAGTTCGAGTAGAAATATACTCCGAGGGAGTATAAAGATATTAAGAAGATGGAATTTTTGAATTTGAGGCAAGACAACAGGACGGTAACAGAATATGAGATTGAGTACATCCGGTTGAGTCGCTATGCCGGGGGGATTATCTCTGATGAAATAGACCGATGCAGAAGGTTTGAGGAGGGACTGAGGCCCTCTATTATGTGCATCGTGGCTGGTTCTCGGTACCAGGATTTCTCTCAGCTAGTTGCAGCAGCTAGAAGTGTTGAGAGAGCGCAGAGCATTGCAGCAGCTGCTACTGAGGAGGAGACCAGGGTAAGGAGACCCCAGTTTGAGGCAGGGTCTTCATCTGTGAAGAGGGGTAAAGGAAGTTTTGTTCCGAGGATCAGTAGGAGTCAGAGATAGTCGGGTAGGCCAGTGCAGTATCAGAGACAGAGGCTGAGACCTACAGCTTCTGTAGCCAGTACTCCGACTCCAGTGATTCAGAGGTCTACTCCACCTACATGTGAGCTTTGTGGTAGAAACCATGTGGGATTTTGCTGGAAGATTAGTAGATCAGCTGTGTGTTTCAGGTGTGGATCACCTGACCATTTCATTAGGGAGTGTCCTGAGATGCAGGAGCATAGGCAGGCCGAGTCTGCAGCCTCTCGACCCAGTGTCAACAGAGGTGGTCGAGGGGGCAGAAGTTTCAGTAGAGGTGGTCGACCCGGGTATAGTCAGAGAGGAGGATCATCATCTGGAGGCAGTAGGCCAGATGAAGCCGGATCTTCTCAGAGGGTGTATGTGATGCAGCGGCAGCCAGATGCTTCAGCAGTTATAGCGGGTACATTTTCCTTATTTGGCATTTCAGTACTTGCTTTGATTGATCCAGGATCTACTCATTCATACATTAGTGCATCTATCTTGCCTGTATCTAAATTGCATTAAGAGTCCTTAGGATTTGATGTCTTAGTGACAAATCCTTTAGGACATAGTGTTGTGGTGAGTAAGGTGCATCGTGATAGTGCTGTTGTGGTGCAAGGTGAGGGGTTTCTTGGTGATTTAATTGAAATGCCTTTTAAAGAATATGATTTGATCTTAGGCATGGATTGGTTGTCTAAACATGGAGCTGTGGTAGATTGTCAAAAGAAGTGTGTCACCTTGAGAACCAGTGATGGTAGAAGTGTGATGGTATCTAGTGAGCAGAGACAACTTGCATCCTTGCTTGTATCAGCTGTAACAGCTATAAGGTTGATTAAAAAAGGGTGTGATGCTTATCTTGCTCATGTGGTGGATACTAGAGTAGGGGGTTCTCAACTTGACAATATAACCACAGTTGCAGATTTTCCAGATGTGTTTCTTGAGGAATTGCCAGGGTTACCTCCTGAGAGAGAGGTTGAGTTTGGTATCGATTTGTTGCCTGGTACCACTCCCATCTCTATCACTCCTTATAGAATGGCACCTGCTGAATTGAGAGAGTTGAAGGTGCAGTTGCAGGAGTTGTTGGATAAAGGGTTTATTCACCCTAGTGTTTCTCCTTGGGGAGCTCCTGTATTATTTGTGAAGAAGAAGGATGGTACTTTGAGGTTATGCATTGATTATAGGCAATTGAACAAAGTGACTATTAAGAATAAATATCCTTTGCCTAGGATTGATGATCTCTTTGATCAATTGAAGGGAGTAGCAGTGTTTTCCAAGATTGATTTGAGATCAGGGTACCATCAATTGAGGGTTAGAGCTGAAGATGTTCCTAAGACAGCTTTCCGCACCAGATATGGGCATTATGAGTTTTTGGTGATGCCTTTTGGGTTGACGAATGCACCTGCAGCTTTCATGGATTTGATGAATAGGGTGTTTAGGCCCTATCTGTATCAATTTGTGGTGGTTTTCATCGATGATATCTTGGTATATTCGTGTAATGAAGAGGAGCATGACAAGCATTTGCAGATTGTGTTGCAGATCTTGAGAGAGAAGCAATTGTATGCTAAGCTGTCAAAATGTGAGTTTTGGCTTGACCAAGTGACTTTTCTAGGTCATATAGTTTCACCAGATGGTATAAGAGTCGACCCAAGTAATGTTAAAGCTATTTTGAATTGGAGTCCACCAAAGTCAGTGACTGAGGTTAGAAGTTTTCTGGGTTTGACAGGCTATTATCGGCGGTTTGTGAAGGGTTTTTCCTTGATAGCTACTCTACTCACCAGATTGCTTCGGAAGGGAATTAGATTTGTGTGGATGGATCAGTGTCAAGCTAGCTTTGATCAGTTGAAAGAAATGTTGACTTAAGCACCTGTTCTTACTTTACCCATGGAAGATAAACCATATGTGATTTATAGTGATGCTTCACATAATGGGTTAGGATGTGTTTTAATGCAAGAGGGTAAAGTCATAGCTTATGCTTCTCGGCAGTTGAAGCCGCATGAGCTTAATTATTTGACTCATGATTTGGAGTTGGCAGCTATAGTGTTTGCTTTGAAGATTTGGCGACATTACTTATATGGGGAGAAATGTTTTATCTATACAGATCACAAAAGTTTAAAATATTTGGGTGTTTAGAAGGAGTTGAATCTTCGGCAAAGGCGATGGTTAGAACTGATTAAAGACTACGACTGTTTGAATGATTATCATCCTGGTAAGGCGAATGTAGTTGCTGATGCCTTGAGTCAGAAATCTTTGGCAGGTTTCGCTGTTTATTCGCTCTCGTTGCTTGTTGAGTTGAGAGCATTGCATGCTAGTTTTGAAGTATGTGATGATGGTGCATTATTGGCTCAGCTGCAGTTGAGACCAGTATTGTTGGATCAGATAAAGGAGGCTCAATTGGCAGATGAGAAAATTCAGAAGATTGTATCAGATTGCCGAAATGGGGAGAGCCGAGATTTTCATGTGAAAAGTGATGGTAGTCTTTGGTTCAAGGATAGGTTGTGTGTTTCTGATGATAATAGTTTGAGAAAGATCATTTTGGAAGAAGCACATCAATCAGTTTTTGCTATGCATCCTGGAAGTACAAAAATGTACCATAATTTGAAACAGCACTACTAGTGGTCTGGTATGAAGAGAGACATAGCGGAATTTGTGTCCAAATGTCTCACTTGTCAGAGAGTGAAAGCTGAGCATCAAGTTCCAACAGGGTTGCTTCAACCTTTAACAGTGCCTGAATGGAAATGGGAGAGAGTGACAATGGATTTTGTATCGGGATTGCCATTAACTCAGAAGAAGCATGATGCTATCTAGGTGATTGTGGATCGGTTGATAAAGACAGCTCATTTCCTTCCTGTTAGAATGGACTATTCTCTTGAAAGATTGGCTGAGCTGTATGTAAGTGAGATAGTGAAGTTGCATGGAGTCCCAATTTCTTTAGTATCTGATCGAGATCCCCGGTTTACTTCGAGGTTTTGGAAGAGTTTTCATGGTGCTTTGGGTTCTCGAATACACTTTAGTACTGGTTTTCATCCACAGATAGATGAGCAGTCAGAGAGAGTGATACAGATTATTGAGGATATGTGGAGAAGCTATGTCATTGATTTCTCTGGAAGTTGGGGCAGATTTTTGCCACTTGTGGAATTTGCTTACAACAATAGTTATCAATCCAGTATTGGTATGGCACCATTTGAGGCATTGTATGGTAAAAGATGCAGAACACCTTTATGTTGGAATGAAATTGGAGAGGGCAAGTTAATTGGTCCTGATTTGGTTAAAGAAACTGAAGAAAAAGTGAATATAATTCGGGATCGGTTGAAAATAGCTTCAGATCATTAGAAGTCTTATTCAGATTTGAAAAGGAGAGACATAGAATTTGATGTTGGAGATAAAGTCTTTTTGAAAGTGTCTCCTTGGAAAAAAATATTGAGATTTGGTCGAAGAGGGAAGCTGAGTCCTCGTTTCATTGGACCATATGAAGTTCTAGAAAGAATTGGGCCAGTTGCTTATCGTCTTGCCTTGCCACCTGAGTTGGATAGAATCCATAATGTATTCCATGTTTCTATGTTGCAGAGGTACAGATCAGATCCATCTCATATCTTGCCAGTTGAATCTATTGAGGTGAGTTCGGATATGACATTTAAAGAAGAACCAGTTGTTATTTTGGCACATGAAGTGAAAGAGTTGAGACATAAGAAAGTACCATTGGTGAAGGTTCTTTGGAAGAATCATGGTAGAGAAGAGGCAACTTGGGAGAGTGAGCAAGCAATGCGAGATCAATATCCTCAACTGTTTTAGACTTGATATTAGGTAATTTCGAGGATGAAATTTCTCTTTAGAGGGGGAGAATTGTAATATCCCAAAGTATGCCCTAGAAGTTTTGATATTATTGTTGTAATTGGATTGAATGTATATGTTAATTTGAAAGAGAAAAGAATTTAAGAGGGAGTGTATATGTTGTATATATTTCCATATATACAACATATATACAAGTCAAATGTGATGGTCAAAGGAAGAAGATATTTATTTTGTTATTTGTGAAATTACTAAAAAGGAAAGTAAGTGAAAGGGAGTTAAAATAAATAGAAGAGGGTATTTAAGTAATTTTCTTTTTAGATTGCTTGGTGGAGGTTTAAAGAGATGAAAAGTTTGACTTTGTCTCTTATTCTTTTTCATTTTCTCTTCTTTTCTCTTTAGGTTGGCCGGCTCATCAAAGTCACAAGAGAGCAAGAGAGGTTTTGAATTCTAAGAGCAAAGTAAGGGAAGAATCAAGTGATTGAGTTGGAAAATTGTGAAGTTTCATCAACTTTGGTAAGTTCTCTCTTGATTTCTCTTGTTTTATTTGAAGTTGTGAATGAGTTGATTGTTGATTTGTGATAGCGTAAATAGGTTTGATTGTGGTGTGTTTGTATGTGTTGGAATTGAGTTAAACATAAGAAGTTAAGTTGGTGTTTGTGTTGGAAGAGTCAAATTGTATTGGTATTAGGGTTTTGTGTTGGTGATGTTTGTTGTAGATGTTGAGTTTGGGTAATTGTTTTTGGTTTATTTTCATGAAATTGTGTTTGATGGAGTTAGAAGCATAAAATTCTTGGATTTGGTATGAAACAGAGGCATTTTGGATGCCACGCCCGTGGCCCTTGGTTGCCATGGCCGTGGCCATTTGTAGCCATGGCCGTGGAGGTTTGGAGTAAGGGAGGCAGAACCATTCTCTAACCCACGCCCGTGGGGGTTGGGGTGGCCACGGCCGTGGGCTCTAGTATGTGATGTTGATTTGTAATTTGTGATTTAAGGGTCTAGTAAGAGGTTATTAAGTGAATATTTGCATTGGAATTGATATATTTTATCAATTTTGGATTAGGTCTTGAAGAAGATAATTTGCCCTAATTCAAGTGGTGAAGGAGTGTTGGAAGAGGAAGTGTATAGATTTGTATAAGTGGTGCTTAAGGTAAGTACAAACTACATTATTGCATACATTCATATGATGTTGAGACTTAACATACATTTGATTGTAAATGTGTTAAGAAATCTAATGTATTGTTGATGCTTATTAATAATGTTATGTTTGATATAATGTGGATAGTTGATGAGCATCTAAATTGTGTGTTAGTGCTATTGACTATGTACACCTAAATGATGAATTGAATTAATTTGAATTGAGACATATTGAGATGTGGAACCAATGTGATGGGTTATAATGATGTAAATGATATGATTGAGGCATGTTTTCCTAAATGATGCTCAATGCAATTGATGATATATATGTATACTATCTTGATGTGATAAGAAGCCATGATTGTTGGCTATGATGATGTAAATGAATTATAATTGAGGCATAATTGCCTATTTGATTATGAGAATGAAATGAGAAATGAATTGAGAAAGAAATGTACAAAGATATAAATAAATGAAAAGATTTGTGCCTAATGTGTTATTCAACTTTCAGAGTTTTGAGTTTGGCGGCATGCCAATGAATCACTGGATAGGTGAAAAGACCGGGTCGTTAGCCGATTCCAGTTGAAAAATGTGAAATGATAAATGTGAAATGTGATGTTTTTGGGGTGAAAAGACTGAGTCGTAAGCCTCAAAAACAGTAACAGTCTAGCCGGGTTGAGGATTTCCTCGGTTCTAACCGGGTTGAGGTCCAAGAGACTGGGTCTGTTACACTATCCATGGATAGAGATATATATACATATTGCCTACGGGCTTGATGATCATGATATGGACCAAAGCAGTAACTCTGAACTTTGAATAACATATTAGTTTCTTTTTGGGCCCTTGCTTGTCTTTGTTTTCAATGTGACTTATAAATGATGAAATAAATAAATAATGAGATCTATGCTTGTTTTGAGTTCAATATGTCCTATGATTGATACAATGAAAGGTAATGTCATGAAATATGATATTCTTGAGAATCACTTATATGTTGGAAAGTATGACATTGGCATTTCATTATAGCATGATATCATTGTAGTTTGTACCACTAAGCCGTTGGCTTAGCGCGATTGTGGTTTATCCCGCAGGTGACAGGGAAGAACCAGAGAGTTCCTCTAGACCGAGTAGAGTCTAGATTTGAGGTTTTGATAGTGGAGCTTAAAGATCAAAAAAATACTGCCAAACATGTATATATTTTATTTTTTGTAAAATTTGAATTTTGATGTATATATATTTGTAAATATTTGTTGTTTTTTCCGCTGCATTTTGAATAAATCTTTTATTTATTGTGTTTTATAAATTTCTTTAAATGTTTTAAATTTACTCGAATTATTATAAGAGAAGTGAGTCATTTGTTTAGTAATCCGTGGCATTTCTATATTCAGTATATGTATATTACGATCGTAATAGCATGCTGTGTACGTATACGGGGTATAGGGGTGTTACACATATACTCTCTGAGAAGATCCAGCCTCATTTGGCCTACTGCCTCTAGATGAAGATACTCCTCTCTGACTAAACCCGGGTCTACCACCTTTACTAAAACCTCTACCCCCTCGACCACCTTTGCTGACACTGGGTCGAGAAGCTGCAGTATCAGTCTGTCTATCCTCTTGCATCTCAGGACAATCTTTAATAAAATGATCTGGTGACCCGCATCTAAAGCATACTCCCAATCCACCCGTCTTCCAACAAATACCCCCATGGGGCCTACCACAGTGAACACATATAGGTGGAGTAGACCTCTGAACCACAGGAGTTGGGGCACTACTACAGAAGCTGTCGGTCTCGGCCTCTGCCTCTGATACTGAACTGATCTACCCGACTGTCTCTGACTTCTACTAATCCTCAGAACAAAACTTCCTCGACCCCTCTTCATAGATGAAGATCCTGCCTCAAACTGAGATCTTCTCACTCTAGTCTCCTCCTCAGTAGCAGCTGCTGCAATGCTCTGCGCTCTCTCAACACTTCTAGCTGCTGCAACAAGCTGAGAGAAATCCTGGTACCGGGAATCAGCCACAATGCACATAATAGAGGGCCTCAATCCCTCCTCAAACCTTCTGCACCGGTCTATTTCATCAGAGATAATTCCCCCGGCATAACGACTCAACCGGATGTACTCAATCTCATACTCTGTTACCGTCCGGTTGTCCTGCCTCAAATTCAAGAATTCCATCTTCTTAATATCTTTATACTCCCTTGGAGTATATTTCTGCTCGAACTCCCTCAGAAAATCACCATAGGATAATGTAGGTGGATCATCCATGGCATGAGGAACCATCTTCCACCAATCATAGGCATCTTTCTGAAGGAGGGATCTGGCATAGTCAAATTTCTCATCTGGGGTAGCTTGCAACTGAATGAATATCCTCTGCACTTTATCCAACCACTGCAGGATCGGTAGTGCCCAAGAAATCTTCAGCCCCATATTTTCTCAACTTATCATAATGTCTCACTGGCACTTGAGGCTATGGTGGTGGTGGTGGCTGCACTGGAGCTTGTCTAAATAATTCTACCATATGCCTTAACCAACCCGGTGGAGCCTCATCTGCAGCTGATCTCTCTGGCACAAAAACAGGTGCCTCACTAACTCTCTCAACCCTCACTCCATCTCTACTCTCTTCAGGAGCTACACTCTCAGCACTTCCTTCTACAGACTGACGTGAATGGGACGCCATCACTACCAATATCTGCAACTACAGCAGAATATTCCTCATTAAAGATCAAAGACTGCCATACCAAAACATGTATCTTATTTAAAATGATATTTTAAAACTCAAAATTTCCTTACAATTCACCTAGGTTGAGAATCTCAAACCTAGGCTCTGATACCAAAACAATTACAACACCCCTATACCCCTATACGTACACAGCATGCTAATACGATCGTAATATACGTATACTGAATATAGAAATGTCACGGTTTATAAAACACACAAATCATTCCTTTTAATATAATATCAACGAATTTAAAACATTTAAGGAAAATTATAAAACTCAATAGATAAAACGTTTATTCAAAACGCAACGGAAAATATAACAAATATTTACAAATACATATAAATCAAAATTCAAGTTTTACAAAACATAAAATATATACATGTTTGGCAGCATCTCTTTGATCTTTAAGCTCCAATATCAACACCTCAAAATTTAGACTCTACTCAGCCTAGAGGAACTCTCCGGTTCTTCCCTGTCACATGCGTGATGAATTACACTCGCGCTAAGCCAACGGCTTAGTGGTACAAACTACAATACTATTATGCTTCAATGCAATGCCAATGTCACACAATCAATTTTCATACACCATTCAAAAGAATATTATATTTCAAAGCTTTACATAGTTCAATATCATATAAAAACATTCATAGTTTCATCACTCAACATAACTTTCCATACCACATTCATTTTCTATAATATACTTATGTAGTATAATCATTTCATAACATTATATCTCACAAACATGTATCTCATCATTCATTGGTTTCACCATTCAAGAATCACATTGAAAACAAAGACAAGCATGGGCCCAAAGACACTAATATGCCATTCAACTTTCAGAGTTAATGTTTTGGTTTAATTATCGCATTTATCATTATCATTATCCCAACTAGGCTTCAAGGATTTAGGTTCAACCAAGCTTCAAGGGGAACAAAGCATGCTAAGTATCAACCCAACTCGGCTTCAAGAACCAAACCCAACCTAGCTTCAAGGGTTGTAAAATCTCAATTAGGCTTCAAGGACTAGACCCAACCAAGCTTCAAGGGGAGTTAAGCATGCTAAACTTCAACCCAACTTGGCTTCAAGGATCAAGCCCAACCTAACTTCAAGAGATTGTTACTATAGGCATGCCACCAACAACAAAACTCTGAAAATGGAATAACACATTAGACACACAATTCATTACTTATTTCATTATCAATTTCATTCTCATTTACTCATCATCACTTAGGCAAACATGCCTCCATTATCTCATTTGCATTATTTTAGCCAACAACAATGGCTTCACATCTCATCAAGAGAGTATATATTATCAATTGCATTGAACATCATCATTTAGGCAAACATGCCTCAATTATGTCATTTACATCATTATAACCAACCACATTGGTTTCACATCTCATTATATCTCAATTCACATTAATTAATTCATCATTCAAGTGTATGTAACCAATGGCATTAACACACATTTTAGATGCTCATTAATCATTCACATTACACCAAACATAACATTATTAATATGCATCAACAATTCATTAGATTTCTTAACACATCTACAATCAAATGTGTGTTAAGTCTCAACATCAAATGAATGTATGCAATAATGTAGTTTGTACTTACCTTAAGCACCCCTCACACAAATCTATACACTTCCTCTTCCAACACTTCTTCACCACTTGAATTAGGGCAAATTATCTTCTTCAAGACCTAATCCACAAATGATAAAATACATCAATTCCAATACAAATATTCACTTAATAACCTCTTACTAAACCCTTAAATCACAAATTACAAATCAACATCTCCCTCTAGGACCCCACGGTCGTGGCCTCCCAACCCCCACGGGCGTGGGTTAAGAAATGGTTCTGCCTCCCTTGCTCAGAACCCCACGTCCATGGCTTCCAATGGCCACGGTCGTGGCAACCAAGGGCCATGGGTGTGGCATCCAAGATGCTTCTGTTTCAGACCAAATTCACATATTCTATGCTTTTAACTCCAACTAACACAATTATCATGAAGATTAACAAAAACATTTAACCAAACTCAACATCTACAACAAAAATCACCAATACAAAACCCTAACATAACCACAACTTAACTCTTCCAACACAAACACCCACTTCACTTCTTATCTTTAACTCAATTCCAACACATACAAACACACCATAATCAAACCTATTCACACTATCACAAATCAACAATAAACTCATTCACAACTTCAAATAAAACAAGAGAAATCAAGAGAGAACTTACCAAAGTTGATGAAACTTCACAATTTTCCAACTCAATCACTTGATTCTTCCTTCAATTTGCTCTTAGAATTCAAAAACCCTCTCTTGCTCTCTGGTCTTTGAGATGCCTGGCCAAGCAATTGGAAAAGAAGAAAATGAAGAGTAAAAGAAATAAAGTCAAATATTGATTCTTCAATTAAATCTCCACCAAGCATATATAATAATATAATATTCCAATTTCTCTCTTCCACTCATTTAATTCCTTTAATTACTTAATTAAAAATATAAATAACAAAATATCTTCTTTGACCATCCCCTTTTGACTTATTTATATGTTGTATATATATCCATATATACAACATATACATTCTCTTCACTCCTTTTCTCTTTCCAATAAATCATATACATTTAATCCAAATAAAACAACAATTATATCAAAACTTCTAGAGCACACTTTGGGATATTACATACTGAGCAGAAAGCAGAGAACCGAACAAATAGAGTGTTAAGCCAGATATAGAACTGCTGAGCTAAGAACCAAACTGTCAAGATGAAAGTAGCCTGATGGAACGATCGAACTAATCAAGTAGTGCAGCTCTACACCGAGCTGAACAAGCCAACTACGAAAACTATGATAAGTCCATAATTTTCACAGAAAGAGTTTGCATTGTCAGTGAGTGGTGAAGTAAGGACGCCTGATAGGCATGCGACCATACAAAGGAAAGCAGCGACCACTCCAGTTCAAGGTAAAAAGTCATAAACTCATAAAAAGGATAGCGGTTTCAGTGAGCAGTGAAGTCAGGATGCCAGAACTTTGGGCAACCGCCCAAGAAGTCCTAGCGACCACATAGAACAAAGTGCCAAATACTAAAAAGAATAGAAGAGATAGTGGTCAACTCTCGCAGTGCTTCCTCGATGCTCAAAAACTTGTGCTACTGCATTAAAGAACCGAGCGACAACATAAGGCCTTTGATAAACAAAACTTCTTATGAGTTATGGAATTGAATAATACCCATATTTTCATACCTTTGAGTCTTTGGATGCAAATGCTTTATATTGAATACCAAGGACAATCCTGAAAAATTCTCATCCAAATCGGATGAAGGCATATTTTTAGGATATTCATCGTCTAGCAAAGCATATAGAGTGTTTAATAAGAGAACATTAGTAGTTAAAGAATCAATGCATATCATTTTTGATGAATCCTCTAAACTTGATCAAAGGAAAGGTATTGTTCTTGATGATTTTGTAGGTACATTTGAACAATAAGAAACAATCAATGCTCAAGAGAACAATCTTGATGGACAAGGAGAAGAGTCTCAAGAGCTACCCAAAGATTGGAATTACAAGAAGGATCATCCAAAAGAACTAATCATTGGTGACACCTCAAAGGGAGTAACTACTAGATCTCAATTTAAATACTTAGATTCTAATATTGCTTTTGATCTCAAATTGAGCTAAGGACCATTGAGGAGGCTCTTAGTGATGATTGTTGGGTGATTGATATACAAGATGAACTCAACCAATTTGAGAGGAACAAAGTATGGGAACTTATTCCTAAACCTAAAGACCATCCAATTATAGGATGTAAATGGGTTATAGGAATAAACTTGATGAAAATGGTCTCATTACTAGAAACAAGGCTAGATTGGTAGCCAAAGGCTATAACCAATAAGAAGGCATTGACTATGATGAGACAATTGCTCTCGTTGCTAGATTAGAAACCATTAGAATATTGCTTGCATTTGCATGTCATATAAATTTCAAACTTTTTCAAATGGATGTTAAAAGTGCATTTCTAAATGGGTTTATAAATGAGGAAGTTTATTTTGAACAACCTCCCGGTTTTGAAGATTATGAATTTTCAAATCATGTTTTCAAACTTAACAAAGTACTATATGGATTGAAACAAGCTCCAATAGCTTAGTATGATAGACTTAGTGCATACTTGCTTGAAAATTGATTTTCAAAAGGCAAGGTTGACATAGCTCTTTTGGTTAAAAAAATGCATAACATTTTAATTGTTCAAATTTATATTAATAATATTATATTTGGTCCTACTAATGAATCTTTGTGCAAGGAATATGCTTCTTGCATGACTAGGGAATTTGAAATGAGCATGATGGGTGAACTAAAATTCTTCCTTGGACTATAAATCAAGCAATGCAAGGATGAAATCTTCATCAACCAATCCAAGTACACTAAGGAACTCCTAAAGAAGTTTGGAATGGATGGTTGCAAATCAAGTAAGACTCTAATGAGCAGATCCTTGAAACTTGACAAAGATGAAAATTGTAAGGTAGTAGATGAGAAGAAATATCGAGGTATTATCGGATCACTACTTTACTTAACTACTTCTAGACCAGATATATGTATAGTGTATGTTTACGTGCTAGATTTCAATCTTGTCCTAGGGAATCACATTTAAATGCAACCAAAAGAATTTTAAAATACTTTAGTAGTGCATTGCATTTAGGTTTATGGTATCCTATAAACAAATTATTTGACCTATTAGGCTTTTTCGATGCGGATTTTTCCGGTAGCTTACTAGATAGGAAAAGCACCACTGGAGCATGTCATTTTCTTGGTGAATGCTTAGTTTTCTAGTTTAGCAAGAAACAAGTGTCGGTTGCTCTATATACCACGGAAGCTGAATATGTTGCTACATGTTTTTGTTGCACACAAGTTCTTTGAATAAAACAACAATTGCTTAATTATGGAAAAATATTTGATCACATTCCTATTAAATGTGATAGCACTAGTGAAATCCATTTATCCATGAACTCCATTAAGCATTTCAGGTCTAAGCATATAGACATCAAGCATCATTTCTTAAGGGATAATGTTTAAAATCACAACATAGTTTTAGAATTTATTGAAACTCAAAATCAACTTGCGGATATTTTTATAAAACCATGAAGAAAGAATGAATTTTATAAAATAGAACATTGGCATGATTGATGGAAAATCTCTTATAAAATAGAACATTGGCATGATTGATGGAAAATCCCTTACATAATTATTCTTTATTTCTCCCAAAATGTATTTTGATCATATGCACTTAAAATTTTTTCAAAATCCAAAATGGCTCCCTTTGTACGATCACTCAGTATACTGGGGTGACTGTACATCGTCTGCTCTTTTCGAGCTTGAGCCATACAAGTGATCTTCTCCCGAGCCTTAACATATATCTCCCGAGCTTTAACTTGCATTTCTACCAAGCCTGAACTTCAAAGTGTCTTTCCTCAGTGAGCGCACAATAGCTTGTGCAGTTGGTCAAATTCAAAAATTTCAAAATTTTTTGACCATTACATTCCTATCAAAGATGTGTAAGCATGCACTGCAAAGAGAGCTCACCAAACCCGTACAAACTTAATAACTGAATTTTTTTAAATGTTAAAACGTTCAAAAATTTAGATTTTTTATCCCCCAAACAGTAAAAATGGCTAGTTTTCTAATTTTTGTCTATAATAAAAATACATCTTTATAAACTCAAAAACATATATTCAAACAATATTCCAAGAATTTCCTCATTAAGAAGAAGATTTTAAAGTTTTTTCATCAATTTGATGTATTTTATTCAAAGCATCACCAACAATCTAATTCCTTCTACATTTCTTTCAATCTTTTACATTTCTATTTTCTTCTATTTTGTTTTTGATTAAGGATATGGCACCCAAAACAAAAATTACTGTGAGCGGGGATTTTCGCCTCCACTCCTGGTGGAATGGTTCTTGCGACTTCGGTACTATTTAGGCTCGGGGCCTTAAAGAACACGGACCTAAGTCCGGAGAAAATGGAGTCACCACCCGGACAGGCCGGGAAAAAAGAAAGGGGTGGATGACTCGATTCCTAAGGAATCCCCAACCCCCTAATGGGTTCGGAAAGTTGGGTACGTGTGGGGAAGGTGAGAAATGGCCCAGCACCCCCACAACGCCCGGTTCATTGGAACCGGCCTCCTTTACAGGTCTTAATATTATAAAATTCTTAAATATAATAACATTATCCATACTACACACAATAAAAAGAAAGCATCATTATATTAAAATCAAAGCAATGTCCAAACAAAACAAAACAAATAAATGGACACCCATCCAAGGATAGAAACATGTCCTTACATCACATGCCTAGATAGGACACCCACCAAAAGGTAGAAACATGCCCTTTACAAAGGTTCTAAAATAGAAAAGAAAATTAAGTTACATGATGTTTAACTAATGAGGTACCCACCAAGTGGAAACATACCTCTTACAACTTTTGGAAGTCTAAATTAATTGATAAAAGCAAATAATCATCCATAATAAATAAATCATTCATTAAAGCTATTAATCAAGATATAAAATAAACATCCATCCATGATAAATTAAATAAATCAAGTATTGAATTAAAGCATGAGAATTAAATCAAAACATAAGCAAGTATGGAATTGAATAAAGCAAATAAAAGTTCAAGTATAGCTACTATTTCCATTTAGGGTTTTTATCTCATGTGTTAAGGTTTTGGAAATTCTAAAGTTAAGCTACTGTAACTTTTTAGGAAATTAAAATAGATTAGGGTTTTATGTTTTAAAGGGTTGGCAAGACACTTTGATTAAACAAATTAAGGTTTGAATGGTGAAATCATGAAACTAGGGTTTTGGATACTTTGAAATACTTTTTAATTCATGATTTTTAAATAGTGAATTAAGCTACTGTGACTTTTTGAGTTTTTATGTTTTTTTAAAGTTTTAAAATGATTAGAGTTCATAAAAATTAGGGTTTAAGGTTTTAAAAGGGTTAGTGTTCATTATTTTAGGTTTAAAAGTTGAATTTTGGATATAGGCTTTGAAATTAGGGTTCTCGGGTAATGAATTATTTTTAGGGTTTTCAAAAGCAATTTGATATTTTATGAAGTTTTATGAATTTAAACAAATGGATTGAAGTTTTTATAAGTAGAAAAGATGTTTTTTATGGCCTTTTGAATGAAATAGAGCCTACTTTAAAATCTTAAAAGAAACAGAATTTGATTTTGGTTTTGTAGAAAAATATGTTCAATTAGAGTTTTAAGATTTTTAAGAAGAAAAAATAACAATTTTAGGTCTTTTTAGAAAAGAAAGTCACGTTTTTACTGTTTTAACTTTGGAAAAATTAAATTCAAGTTCTAAGATTTTTAATTTAAAAAACTTAAATTTTATGGATTTGCTACTGTGAAACATAAATTAAAAGAATTTAGCATGTAATATCCTAAAGTATATCCTAAAAGTGTTGGGATTACTGTTGTAATTGGATTCAATGTGTGTATTGAAGGAAAGAGAAAAGAAGAAGAAAGTCAAAAGGAATTGTGTGTGGTGGAGATTTAATGGTATAATTGTTATTATTGTTATTATTATTATTATTATTATTATTATTATTATTATTATTATATATGAGATAAGAATGAAGGAAGGGAGGAGAACCTTCTTTCTTTCTTCTTCTTCGTGGACAAGAGAGCACGAGAGAGAGAGAGAGAGCACGAGAGAGAGAGAGAAATGTGATCTTCATCAAAATTTCTTAAGGATTTTAAGAGTATTGAAGATGAAAATGAAGATTTGGCAAGCTATACAAGTAAGTACATATTTCTTGAATGAATTTTATTGATTATATATATATAGGTATATATCTTCTTGTTTTGATTTCTTTTGGATTGAGGTTAAGTTTGGTATGATTGGTGGGTAAAAGGAGGATAACAAGAGATTTAAGTATGTAAATGTGTGGAATTGATATCTAAGTGATGATTAGTTGAGAAAATTGTGAGAAAAATGATGAAATGTTGATTTGGGGTTTGGTTTGGATGAATTTTGAGTGTTTGGTCTTTAAATTATTGTAGGACACGGCCAAGTTATGAGAGACACGGCCAAGTTAGGGCAAATTTGGCTGTGTTGGATGAGTTTTGGAGAGACACGGCCACTGGCTTGGCCGTGTCCCTTGCCTGTGTTTGTTACTGTCTGATTTATGTTGAGAGACACGGCCGTGTCCCTTGCCCGTGTCTGGTACTGGATTGTTGTGTTGAGAGACACGGCCACTGGCTTGGCCGTGTCCATTGCCCGTGTTTGCTACTGCTTGAATTGGTGTTGAGTGACACGGCCACAAGCTTGGCCGTGTCCCTTGGGCGTGTTTGCTACTGGATGATTGTATTGAGAGACACGGCCACAAGCTTGGCCGTGTCCCTTGAGGGTGTTTGTTATTGTGTTTGTTATTTGATTTTCATACATTGTTGGATCTTCAAATGTCTTTTGTACCTAAACACACTTAAACCAATAATGATCCAACCAAATGTATATGGAAGATTCTAAGTCCTTGAATAAGGTAAATTGTTATGTATGAATATATCAATGATGATATAGGAAATGTGAAAGATATAGTGATCAATGAAAAAGTATGTGCAATGTCAATGATTATGTATACTTGAGTGATGAATTGAATTGATCAATATGATTTGATGATAATGTTGATATTATATGAACCATGTGATGTTTTATGTATTGTAAATATTATGAATTGTATTGTGCTATATGTAGATTGATGATGCATATGAAGAATGATATGTTGGGTACAACGTGGAATATCATGAGATCATTGATGATGAATTACCTTAATGTTATGATTGAGGCTTGTTTGCCTAATTGATGATATAAATGTAACACCCCCATATTCAATGCACACACACTACAACCACAACAATGTAGCATAAGTGCACCAAACATAAGGATGCTACGGTTTCCTTAACATTCAAAACATTTTAAAACTTGATACCATATCCATATCATTATATCTTATTAACAAAATAGATCATTTACTTATAAAACAAAACATATTAGTTATCTATATATATATATATACATTTATATATTACACAGCGGAAGTTATAAAATATGTATATATATGAAAACATTTGAATACATATTTACTATTATACATATATTTACATTATCAACAAAACTTTACACAATATAAAAAAAAATTTATACATGATTGGCAAGTCAGCTCTGATCTTTAAGCTCCCAAAATCAATTCTTCAATGTCTACTCTCACTCGGTCTCGAAGAGCTCTCAGGTTCGATTCTATCAGTTCTATCACCTGCGCGATTAAACACTATCGCGCTAAGCCATGGGCTTAGTAAGATAAAACATGCAATAAACATGCTTAAATGCTATACAATGCCAATTCTAATTTATCATACATGTAACAACATAAATGCAAAGCTAACAACATACTTTTACATTTCATAACCTAACATACATATATGTATATCAGAATTCAACATCTTTGCATATATTTTATTAGTTAATCATTTAATCATTTATGAACAACACTAAGCAAAGACAAGCATGGGCCCAAGACACACTAATATGCCATTCAATTTTCAGAGTTAATGCTTTGGTTTTGTTATCACATTTATCAATATCAATATCATATACCCAACTAGGCTTCAAGGATTAAGTTCAACCAAGCTTCAAGGGGAGCAAAGCATGCTAAGCATCAACCCAACTTGGCTTCAAGAACTAACCCAACCTAGCTTCAAGGGTTGTAACATCTCAATTAGGCTTCAAGGATTCAATCCAACCTAACTTCAAGAGATTGTTACACTCATTAGGCATGCCACCAACAACAAACTCTGAAAATGGAATAACACATTAGCCACACAATTCATTTTAGATTTCATTCTCAATTCTCATTATCATTTAGGCAAACATGCCTCATTTATCTCCATTAAATCACCTTAGCCAATAACAATGGCTCCACCTTTCATTTCACAATATAACACTTCATTATTCAAGTGTATTTTTATCTCACATAGCATCATTCATAAATATTAACATTTCATTCCACATTTCTCATAAAACACATTACCATTCAAAGTGCATAACATAACATTGTTAATTCTCAACAATGCAACTAGGGCAAAACACAATTGACATGATTCATAGCTTTAGGACCATCCACATTCATTTGATTAGATCATTCTTGTGTTTGAAACATGTTTATAATGTTCATGTTTAAGTTTAGGAACAATGGAACTTTTGAAGAATTTAAACCATGCAAAGAGAACCAAGAAATCAAACAATGTTCAAATCATTTGAAGGGCACGCCCAACTCACTTGATTGACACGCCCAACCATCTTGAGTGACACGCCCGTGTCCTTAAAAAGAAAAGAGGCAGTAGCTTCCTCAAATAAATGACACGCCCAACCAACTTGAGTGACACGCCCGTGTCCTTAAAAAGAAAAGAGGCAGTAGCTAATTCAAACAATTGACACGCCCACTCCCCTAAATTGATTTTGGCCG
Source organism: Garcia nutans (assembly GCA_947685225.1). NCBI lineage: Eukaryota > Viridiplantae > Streptophyta > Magnoliopsida > Malpighiales > Euphorbiaceae > Garcia > Garcia nutans. The sequence goes on from CANTUV010000013.1 coordinate 38,888,144, forward strand.
TGTCACCAAATCATAAAACCTTAACTAAAACCAACCCTTTCTCAATTGCACTCAAACACAATATTCATCATATAACATATTTCACATGAACATAATCAATGTTCTAAACACATATTCACCACAAAACCCTAAAATCCAACATCCTTCTCCCTCCATCCAAATCAACAACCATCATTTCCAACAACAACCTTCAATTAAACTCATAACTTAAAATCAATTTAACATTTGAAAGCACAACCAAACACATCTCAAATCCACCAAATCACAAAATCATCAAACCCTACTTTACTTCCAACACAACTTCCAAATAAGTAAAGAAAACAAGAAAATACTTACTTGAAAAGAAGAAATTCCACAAATCCTTTGTCAAAACCTTGGATTGCTTCTTCAATTTGCTTCTTGCCTCAAGAACACTTCTCTTTCTCTTTTCAATTTGGAGAGCCGGCCACTTCATGAAGAAAGAAGACAATGATCAAGATACAAAGTCAAATTTTGCTTTTAATCTCCACCAAGTGTTCTTATCCAAGCAATTACTAAAACACCCTCAATCATATAACTAACCTTTGTCTCATATAAGTCCTTATATGTAATTTCATTAACAACCAAAAATATCTTCTTCCACTTAACCATCACCTTGACTCTTCATTTGACCACTTTATATGTTATATATATCATCATATACACAACATATACATTTGTCTCTAAACCCTAATTCTTTCTACAAAACACATATGCACAAGCATTCTCATCCCAATTCTTTTCTTACCCCATCATATGCATTCAATTCAATTTAACAATAACAACAACAACAACAACAACAACAACAATATAATCGAAACTTCTAAGCCACATATGAGGATATTACAATTCTCCCCCTCTAAAAAGAAAATTTCGTCCTCGAAATTACCTGAAATTAACTCTGAAACAACTGAGGATATTGCTCTCGCATCGTTTGCTCATTTTCCCAAGTTGCTTCTTCTTTCCCATGGTTCTTCCAAAGAATCTTCACCAACGGCACTCTCTTGTTTCTCAAATCTTTCACATCACGTGCCAAGATAGCAACTGGTTCCTCTTCAAAAGTCAAGTCTGAGTTCACTTCAATTGATTCAAATGGCAACACATGAGATGGATCCGACCTGTACCTCCTCAACATGGAAACATGGAATACATTATGAATACGATCCAACTCAGGTGGCAAAGCAAGTCGATAAGCAACTGGCCCAACTCTTTCTAACACTTCATACGGCCCAATGAAACGAGGACTCAATTTTCCTTTCCGACCGAACCTCAAAATCTTTTTCCAAGGAGACACTTTCAAAAATACCTTATCCCAACTTCCAGAGAAATCGATGACACAGCTCCTTAACATGTCTTCAAGAATCTGTATCACCCTCTCTGACTGTCCATCCGTCTGTGGATGAAAAGCAGTATTGAAGTGCAGTCGAGAACCCAAAGCATTATGCAAACTCTTCCAAAATCTTGAAGTAAACCTGGGATCTCGATCAGACACTAAAGAAGTTGGAACACCATGCAGTTTCACAATCTCCTGGATATACAGCTCAGCCAACCTCTCCAAAGAGTAATCCATCCGCACCGGAAGGAAATGAGCTGTCTTAGTCAATCTATCCACAACCACCCAAATGGCATCATGTTTCCTTTGTGTCAATGGCAATCCAGACACAAAATCCATTGTCACTCTTTCCCATTTCCATTCAGGCACTGACAACGGTTAAAGCAACCCGGTTGGAACTTGATGCTCTGCTTTAACTTTCTGACAAGTGAGACATTTCGACACAAAATCTGCAATGTCTCTCTTCAAACCAATCCACCAATAATGTTGTCTCAAATCATTATACATCTTCATATTACCCGGATGCATAGCAAACATCGACTGATGAGCTTCTTCTAAAATGATTCTTTTCAAATTAGCATCCTCGGGCACACACAATCGGTTCTTAAACCAGAGACTCCCATCATTTCTCACAACAAAATCTCTAGTCTTCCCAATCTTGCAATCTGAAATAATCTTCTGAATCTTCATATCAACCAACTGAGCCTCTTTGATCTGATCTAACAAAACTGGCTTCAATTGCAACTGTGCCAACAATGCACCATCATCACAAGGTACAAAACTGGCATGCAATGCTCTCAACTCAACAAGCAACGAGAGCGAGTAAACTACTAAACCAGCTAAAGACTTCCGACTCAGAGCATCAGCAACAACATTTGCTTTACCTGGATGATAGTCAATTAAGCAGTCGTAGTCTTTAATCAATTCTAACCATCTCCTCTGACGAAGATTGAGTTCTTTCTGGACACCCAAATACTTCAAACTTTTGTGATCAGTGTAGATGAAACATTTTTCCCCAAATAAATAATGGCGCCAAATCTTTAATGCAAACACAATGGCAGCTAATTCCAAATCATGGGTCGGATAGTTAAGCTCATGCGGTTTCAACTGTCGAGATGCATAAGCTATAACTTTCCCTTCCTGCATCAATACACATCCCAAACCTCTACGTGAAGCATCACTGTAGATCACATATGGTTTGCCTTCAACAGGTAAAGTTAAAACAGGCGCTTGAGTTAACATATCTCTCAACTGCTCAAAGCTAGCCTGACACTGATCCGTCCACACAAATCTCACTCCCTTACGAAGCAATCTGGTGAGTGGAGTAGCTATCAAAGAAAACCCTTTTACAAACCGCCAGTAATAGCCTGCCAAACCCAGAAAACTTCTAATCTCTGTCACAGACTTGGGTGGACTCCAATTCAGAATAGCTTCAACTTTACTTGGATCAACTCTAATGCCTTCTGCTGAAACAATATGTCCGAGAAAAGCTACTTGATCCAACCAGAACTCACATTTCGACAATTTGGCAAACAACTGCTTCTCTCTCAAAATCTGCAACACAATCCGCAGATGCATATCATGTTCCTCTTCATTCCGCGAATACACTAGAATGTCATCGATGAAGACCACAACAAACTGATCCAGATAGGGCCTAAACACCCTATTCATCAAATCCATGAAAGCTGCAGGTGCATTCGTCAGACCAAAAGGCATAACTAAAAATTCATAGTGCCCATACCTGGTCCTGAAAGCTGTCTTCGGAACATCTTCAGCTCTGACTCTCAGCTGATGGTACCCAGATCTCAGATCAATTTTAGAAAATACAGCTGCACCTTTTAATTGATCAAAGAGATCATCGATTCTAGGCAAAGGATATTTATTCTTAATGGTCACTTTGTTCAATTGCCTATAATCGATACATAACCTCATAGTACCATCTTTCTTCTTCACAAATAGCACAGGAGCTCCCCAAGGAGAAACACTGGGGCGAATAAATCCTTTGTCCAACAACTCCTGTAATTGCACTTTTAACTCCCTCAATTCTGCTGGTACCATTCTATAGGGAGTAATAGAGATAGGAGTGGTACCAGGTAACAATTCAATACCAAACTCCACCTCTCTCTCTGGAGGCAATCCAGGCAACTCCTCTGGAAACACATCAGGGAACTCAGCAACTGTGGCAATGCTATCAATGGGAGAACCCTTCACTCTAGTATCTATCACATGAGCGAGATAGGCTTCACACCCCTTTCTAATCAACCTCCTGGCTGCAACAGCTGAAACAAATAAGGAGGCTAGCTGTTCCTGCTCATTAGATACTATCACTTCTCTACCATCAACGGTTCTCAAAGAAACAATTTTCTTTTTACAATCCACCACAGCTCCATGTCGAGATAGCCAATCCATACCTAAGATCACATCATATTCCTTAAATGGCATCTCAATCAAATCTCCAAAGAACTCCTCACCCTGCACCCTCACTACACTATCCCGGTGCACCTTACTCACAACCACACTATGCCCTAACGGATTTGTCACCAACACATCAAATCCTAGGGACTCAGCATGCACATCAGATACAGGCAATACAGATACACTAACATAAGAATGCACGGAACCCGGATCAATCAAAGCAAGTACTGGAGTATTAAATAAAGAAAAAGTACCAGCTATGACTGCCGATGCATCTGGCTGCCTCTGCATAACATACATCCTCTGGGAAGAACCAACCTCCTCTGGTCTACCCTCTCTGGATGCAGCACCTCCTCTAGAACTGAACCCTGGCCTACCTCCTCGGCTGACACCTCTTCCTCCTCTACCTCCTCTCACACTAGCTCGAGAAGCAGCAGAATCAACTGGCATCTGCTCCTGCCTCTCAGGGCAATCTCTCACAAAATGGTCTGGTGATCCACACCTGAAGCATACCCCTGCAACACCAGCCTTCCAACAAGGACCACCATGTGGCCTCCCACAATGGATGCAGATGGGAAGAGTGGATCTCTGAATCATCGGGGTCGGAGCACTCGCCACTGAAGCTGCAGGTCTAAATCTCTGCCTCTGGAACTGCACTGGCCTACCAGCTGATCTATGACTTCTACTACTCCGAGGAACAAAACTTCCTCTACCCCTCTTAGCAGAAGAAGACCCTGCCTCGAACTGGGGCCTTCTAACTCTAACCTCCTCTTCAGAAGCAACTGCAACTATGGCCTGGGCTCTCTCTACACTCCTAGCTGCTGCAACTAACTGGGAGAAATCCTGATACCTGGAGCCTGCCACATGACATATAATTGAGGGCCTCAATCCCTCCTCAAATCGCCGACATCGATCAATCTCATCAGCAATGATACCCCCAGGCATACTGACTCAGTCGAATAAACTCAACTTCATACTCAGTAACAGTCTTGCTGTCTTTTTTCAAGCTTAAGAACTCCATCTTCTTCATATCCTTATACTCCCTAGGAGTATACTTCAACTCAAATTCCCTCAGAAAATCAGTGTAAGACAGTATTGGAGGATCATCCATAGAGTGTGGCACTGTCTTCCACCAGTCATATGCGTCCTTCTGCAGTAATGACCTGGCATAATCAAACTTTTCCTCAGGGGTGGCTTGTAACTGAATAAAGATTCTCTGCACTTTGCCTAACCATTGCTCAGCCACTGCTGGATCAGTGGTTCCCATAAAATCTTCCGCCCCAAACTTCCTCAATTTATCATACTGTCTCATCTGAACCTGAGGCTGGGGTGGTGGTGGAGGTGGCTGTACTGGTGCTTGCCTCATTACTTCCATCATATGCCTAAACCAGGCTGGCGGAACCTCCTCTCCAGCTGGTCTACCCGACACCGAAGCAGGTGCCTCCTCAACACTATCAACCCTAGCTCCCTCGGCAGGAGCAATGCTCTCGGCACTACCCTCAACTGACTGTCTTGAGTGAGGATCCATCAACACCTAATACTGCAAACACAACAGATTACATCTTATTAAAGATCAGGGACTGCCAATCTCAAACGTATATGTCATTCAAAACTCACTTTTTAAGTAAAAATATTCTTTTTATTACATTTTTCCTAGGCTGAGAATCTCAAACCTAGGCTCTGATACCAAAACAATTGTAACACCCCCATATTCAATGCACACACACTACAACCACAACAATGTAGCATAAGTGCACCAAACATAAGGATGCTACGGTTTCCTTAACATTCAAAACATTTTAAAACTTGATACCATATCCATATCATTATATCTTATTAACAAAATAGATCATTTACTTATAAAACAAAACATATTAGTTATCTATATATATATATACATTTATATATTACACAGCGGAAGTTATAAAATATGTATATATATGAAAACATTTGAATACATATTTACTATTATACATATATTTACATTATCAACAAAACTTTACACAATATAAAAAAAAATTTATACATGATTGGCAAGTCAGCTCTGATCTTTAAGCTCCCAAAATCAATTCTTCAATGTCTACTCTCACTCGGTCTCGAAGAGCTCTCAGGTTCGATTCTATCAGTTCTATCACCTGCGCGATTAAACACTATCGCGCTAAGCCATGGGCTTAGTAAGATAAAACATGCAATAAACATGCTTAAATGCTATACAATGCCAATTCTAATTTATCATACATGTAACAACATAAATGCAAAGCTAACAACATACTTTTACATTTCATAACCTAACATACATATATGTATATCAGAATTCAACATCTTTGCATATATTTTATTAGTTAATCATTTATGAACAACACTAAGCAAAGACAAGCATGGGCCCAAGACACACTAATATGCCATTCAATTTTCAGAGTTAATGCTTTGGTTTTGTTATCACATTTATCAATATCAATATCATATACCCAACTAGGCTTCAAGGATTAAGTTCAACCAAGCTTCAAGGGGAGCAAAGCATGCTAAGCATCAACCCAACTTGGCTTCAAGAACTAACCCAACCTAGCTTCAAGGGTTGTAACATCTCAATTAGGCTTCAAGGATTCAATCCAACCTAACTTCAAGAGATTGTTACACTCATTAGGCATGCCACCAACAACAAACTCTGAAAATGGAATAACACATTAGCCACACAATTCATTTTAGATTTCATTCTCAATTCTCATTATCATTTAGGCAAACATGCCTCATTTATCTCCATTAAATCACCTTAGCCAATAACAATGGCTCCACCTTTCATTTCACAATATAACACTTCATTATTCAAGTGTATTTTTATCTCACATAGCATCATTCATAAATATTAACATTTCATTCCACATTTCTCATAAAACACATTACCATTCAAAGTGCATAACATAACATTGTTAATTCTCAACAATGCAACTAGGGCAAAACACAATTGACATGATTCATAGCTTTAGGACCATCCACATTCATTTGATTAGATCATTCTTGTGTTTGAAACATGTTTATAATGTTCATGTTTAAGTTTAGGAACAATGGAACTTTTGAAGAATTTAAACCATGCAAAGAGAACCAAGAAATCAAACAATGTTCAAATCATTTGAAGGGCACGCCCAACTCACTTGATTGACACGCCCAACCATCTTGAGTGACACGCCCGTGTCCTTAAAAAGAAAAGAGGCAGTAGCTTCCTCAAATAAATGACACGCCCAACCAACTTGAGTGACACGCCCGTGTCCTTAAAAAGAAAAGAGGCAGTAGCTAATTCAAACAATTGACACGCCCACTCCCCTAAATTGATTTTGGCCGTGTCACCAAATCATAAAACCTTAACTAAAACCAACCCTTTCTCAATTGCACTCAAACACAATATTCATCATATAACATATTTCACATGAACATAATCAATGTTCTAAACACATATTCACCACAAAACCCTAAAATCCAACATCCTTCTCCCTCCATCCAAATCAACAACCATCATTTCCAACAACAACCTTCAATTAAACTCATAACTTAAAATCAATTTAACATTTGAAAGCACAACCAAACACATCTCAAATCCACCAAATCACAAAATCATCAAACCCTACTTTACTTCCAACACAACTTCCAAATAAGTAAAGAAAACAAGAAAATACTTACTTGAAAAGAAGAAATTCCACAAATCCTTTGTCAAAACCTTGGATTGCTTCTTCAATTTGCTTCTTGCCTCAAGAACACTTCTCTTTCTCTTTTCAATTTGGAGAGCCGGCCACTTCATGAAGAAAGAAGACAATGATCAAGATACAAAGTCAAATTTTGCTTTTAATCTCCACCAAGTGTTCTTATCCAAGCAATTACTAAAACACCCTCAATCATATAACTAACCTTTGTCTCATATAAGTCCTTATATGTAATTTCATTAACAACCAAAAATATCTTCTTCCACTTAACCATCACCTTGACTCTTCATTTGACCACTTTATATGTTATATATATCATCATATACACAACATATACATTTGTCTCTAAACCCTAATTCTTTCTCCAAAACACATATGCACAAGCATTCTCATCCCAATTCTTTTCTTACCCCATCATATGCATTCAATTCAATTTAACAATAACAACAACAACAACAACAACAACAATATAATCGAAACTTCTAAGCCACATATGAGGATATTACAATAAATGTACATTTGAATATTAAAGATTGAAGTGTTATATTGTGAAATGAAATGTAAAGCCATTGTGATTGGCTATGATGATGCAATTGAAAGAAATAAGGTATGTTTGCCTAAATGATGATGAGAATTGAGAATGGAAATGATAATGAAATAATAAATGAATTGTGTGACTAATGTGTTATTCCATTTTCAGAGTTTGTTGTTGGTGGCATGCCTATTAGTAACAATCTCTTGAAGTTAGGTTGGATTTGATCCTTGAAGCCAAGTTGGGTTGAAGTTTAACATGTTTTACTCCCCTTGAAGCTTGGTTGGGTCTAATCCTTGAAGCCTAATTGAGATGTTACAACCCTTGAAGCTAGGTTGGGTTTGGTTCTTGAAGCCAAGTTGGGTTGATACTTAGCATGCTTTGTTCCCCTTGAAGCTTGGTTGAGCCTAACCCTTGAAGCCTAGTTGGGTCTATGATAATGATAAATGTGATGATTAAACCAAAGCATTACTCTGAAAGTTGAATGGCATATTAGTGTGTCTTGGGCCCATGCTTGTTTTTGTGTAATGTGAGTCATGAATGGTAATATGATTGATAAATAAGGTATATGGAAACAATGTTGAAACAAATGAATAATGAGATCTATGAATGCTTTTGATGGAAATGTGTTTCATGATTAATGAATTGTGAATAAAATGATGTTATGAAGTATGAGTTTGTAATATGTGTATTGATATGTTGAAAGTGAATATGGCTTAAGGAGTTTTGTTAAGATATGAGGTTATGGAATTGTTGTATGATGTGTAACATGTTTGTGAATGTGGAATTTGTGAGAATTGTTCTTATAAAGGTTTGAATGATGTTTTGTTGTAATAATGTATACATATATATGTGTATATGAAATAGAAAGGGTAAGTATTGTGTTGTGAATATGCTATGTAATGATGTATTTAATTTATGAGATTAGTGGCAATATATGAAGAATCCATTGAGAAAGAAAAACGTGGTAAGAGAACAATAAAACATGATGCTAAAATTATAAGGTATGATTATTTTGTAATGTATACTTTATTATTTAATTGTACTACTAAGCTCTCGGGCTTAGCGCGGTTGTGTAATCGCGCAGGTATTTATGCGGATGATCTGGATGCCTAGCTGCTATGCCACGAGAAAGGTAAGAGTGTCTCGAGACCAACTAGAAGGTGATGCATACATGTATAATTTTATTTAGGTTTTATTTTTGATAACAATAATGATTCTTATAAATGTTTCTTAATTTAATATAATATTGCTTGACCTTGGATAAAGATTGTTAAATAAAAAGCTAAAAGTGACATTCTTATATTTTATATATGCATTGTATGTATACCAGGTATATGTATAGTGCTTATATGAAGTATAGGGGCGTTACAGTTATTTTGGTATCAGAGCTTAGGTTCGAGATTCTCGGCCTAAGTGAAATTAAAAAGAAAATTTTTGAAGAGTTTAAATAAGAATTGAAAAGAAGATTTTGGAAATGCAATTGGTAAGACATGCATATGCATTCACATCTAAGTTGGTCTCGAACGTGGCATTGAGTGAATTGTGAATTGTGAATTGTGATGTATTTGAGTTACATGAGATGAGATAAATGATAGTGTGTAAATGAGGTTTCATATGAAAGCAAATCTAGAAATGTTGATAATTGAGAGATGAGTGTGATATAAAGAAATGATATGGAAAGTATAAGTAAAAAGTTTGAGTATTGGTATGTATTTGGCATATAAAGAAATGGCTAGAAGAATTAAGTGGGAAATGAGTTAGAAACAAATTAAGATTAAAGTATGTGATCTTTCCTCTATTGTTTGAATCTCTTTCAAATAAACTTGATGGTTGGATTTATAGAAAGAGGAAATATTGTTGGATGGGTAATATGAAAAGATATATTATGTAAATGCAAAAAGTATAGTGAACTATTGAATGAGTTGATTGGTATAGATTAAGTGTGATAATGTAAGGTGTCGATATGTAAAGTTAAGGTTATGTTCAAAAGAAAAAGAGATGACGTTGGTTAAGTACAAATATACATTGGTGTTGTTTGTATTGTTATTTTAATGCAAACATGGTGATTTCAATATTAGAAATGTGATATGCTTGAATATTGTGATAGCTCATGTTAATAGTGGAGATATGAGATATTTAGATTTTCTTTGGAATGAGCTTAATAATTGTGAAACATAGATGTTTTGATGTTATTTAGTGGTATATATATATATAAGATGTTTTAAAGTTGATATCAAGAGAATGAGATGAATAAATTGAAGTTTAAATAGAGTAGTAAGTTGGAAATTTATAGTTTTAGTGGAATGTGGATAGAGATCAATGAAATATTGATAGTTTAATGTATTTAATACATGAGATATATGAAATGGATATTAGTGCTCATGAAAGTATTATTAATTGGGAGATGTGATTGATAGTAGGAAAATTTGGTTTGAGATAAAAGAAAAAGGAATTGAGCAAAAGAAAATGAGTTACTTTAAGTAATTTGATTGGAAAGGATAAAAAAAATGATTATGAAAGATGTGTTAAAGATATTTATAAACAAATGTGAAAGAGATATCACATTGGAAATGTGATTAAGCTCCTTGTGAAATAATATTATAAGTAGAATATGTATATTTATTGAAGTTAATGAATAACTTAAGTTATGATAAACAAATGAGAATGATAATAGTCAAAGGAAAGTGATAAATATTAAATTTGTATAAACTATATGTAAAAGGGAAATTTAATAAATTCCATAATTATGTGTTTATATAAAGAGGATTTGTGAAATGAACTTTTCGATATGAATGTGACCTATGAAGGTGTATATAAAATGTTTATTATATTATACCATTACATGTTTAATGGTATTAGAAGTGAGAATGGACCTGGGTAATATTGAACAGTGAAATTGTTATAGCAATAACTAAATGAGGCTATCATAAGATGTGTTGGAACTCAAAGTATTTGTGTGTGAAAGTGTTTTATGTATAAATGTATAATAAGAAATGGTAAGGAAAGAATTATGTACTTGAAATTTTTAAAAGAGATGGATTGGAAATGGAGTAATGAATGATACTTGTGTAAGATTTGTATCTAATTGAAGGTTGGGAGTAGAAAATGTTAAGGATAATATTATCGAACATGAGTTGGGTTAATGATGATCAGATAATCAAAAGCAAACTGTTTTGAGATGGAATTAAAATGTGTTAATTCTTGGTGTAATAAAAGTTTGGAGAATAAATATATAATTTATGTGATACCAGTTAGTATTATAATTGTAAAGGTTGGAAATTGAATAATAGAAGAACAATATTGATTTACAACCCCTAAGTGTGATTGTTAATATATCATTGTCATATGATTTAGTTAGTGTGATTAGTGATTAGTTTTATTATCTTCAGATTTAGAACTGAGATGGATAACTAAGTTTTCAGAAACATGGTTAAAAGATATGATTGGTGAAGTTATATCTTATAATTTCGATATTAAAAATTTAATTGTAACTATGAGAAGTAAAGCAAGGGAAGAGAATTGTGATAATGTTTTAAGCTATGAATTGTGTGATAGAACAATAATTATATAAATATAGTAATATTAGGTGAAGTGAAGAAATAATAAAAAAGGAAGAAATTGTAATCATGACTAGAAGTTATATAGGATACATTTACAGTGTAAAGTGATTATGTGAATGAATTTAAAATTTATGGGAGTATGAATAATGTAAATTAATATGTATATAACAATAATGTTGGAAATGGTATGATTGTATAATGAGATGTTCAATATAGTTGATGATATATGAGTATACTATTTTGATGTGGTGAGAAACCATAATTGGTGGCAATGATGTTAAAAATGAATTGTGAAAAGATAAATGAACGAACTTATCTGTCTCCTGTGGAACCATGCGGACCCAATGTGTTGGGCAACCAAACTTGGATTACCAACCTAGTTGGGGGAAAAGATCGTTTATGAAGTTATAGTTGTTGGCAATATTGATAAATTTTGAATGAGTATAAGAAATGATGATATAATTATTGAAATAAGGAAATGTATATGTATAAGCATGATTCATATTGATTGAATATATGAATTTGGAAAGATTAGAATTTGAATATAAGTTTGACCTAATGAACTTAGGTTATATATAAGTATATATGGTAAAAATTCAATGATAAATTTCAATAAGTTAATTGTTGGTTTGAATCAAATAAAGTTGAAATGTTAGTATATTGTGATAGATAAATCGATTGATCTAGGTTTCGTTAAAGTTGCAAGGCAATATTGAGATTTAATATGTGCAATTGTATTGGGAGTGTAAGATTTAATGGTAATGTGTATGATGTAATATTCTGATTTATGAATGAACATAAATAAATTGAGGTATATTAATTGTACATGGTGAGAAATAAACTCATGAGAGTAAGGATATAGTTATCCATTGATGTTTGGTAAATGTTTATTTTGAAAGTGATGGTAAGAATGGAATAAACAATGCTAAGATATTGATTAATGATTTTTGAGGTTAAAGTTAAAATAATATCTATAAAGAGTTAAAGTGATAATCTGACTTTAGTACAGAGATAAAATGTATTGGAGATGTTATGAGATATCTTGATTGCTTTGTTGAGAAAGTAATAAGAGGTAAAGATATATATATATATACCTATACAATGATGAATTATGAATTTCAGAGAAGATGATTATCTCTAAGGGGGAGAGTAGAAGATATGAGATTTGATAAAACTATATTGTAAGATACGATTATCTTCATATGAAAATTAAGATGGTGAATTGTTCTAAATGGGTTGTTATTATACTAGATAATTTCGAGGACGAAATTATTTAAGGGGGAGAGAATTGTAATATCCTAAAGTATATCCTAAAAGTGTTGGGATTACTGTTGTAATTGGATTCAATGTGTGTATTGAAGGAAAGAGAAAAGAAGAAGAAAGTCAAAAGGAATTGTGTGTGGTGGAGATTTAATGGTATAATTGTTATTATTGTTATTATTATTATTATTATTATTATTATTATTATTATATATGAGATAAGAACGAAGGAAGGGAGGAGAACCTTCTTTCTTTCTTCTTCTTCTGTTCTTCTTCTTCGTGGACAAGAGAGCACGAGAGAGAGAGAGAGAGCACGAGAGAGAGAGAGAAATGTGATCTTCATCAAAATTTCTTAAGGATTTTAAGAGTATTGAAGATGAAAATGAAGATTTGGCAAGCTATACAAGTAAGTACATATTTCTTGAATGAATTTTATTGATTATATATATATATATATAGGTATATATCTTCTTGTTTTGATTTCTTTTGGATTGAGGTTAAGTTTGGTATGATTGGTGGGTAAAAGGAGGATAACAAGAGATTTAAGTATGTAAATGTGTGGAATTGATATCTAAGTGATGATTAGTTGAGAAAATTGTGAGAAAAATGATGAAATGTTGATTTGGGGTTTGGTTTGGATGAATTTCGAGTGTTTGGTCTTTAAATTATTGTAGGACACGGCCAAGTTATGAGAGACACGGCCAAGTTAGGGCAAATTTGGCCGTGTTGGATGAGTTTTGGAGAGACACGGCCACTGGCTTGGCCGTGTCCCTTGCCTGTGTTTGTTACTGTCTGATTTATGTTGAGAGACACGGCCGTGTCCCTTGCCCGTGTCTGGTACTGGATTGTTGTGTTGAGAGACACGGCCACTGGCTTGGCCGTGTCCATTGCCCGTGTTTGCTACTGCTTGAATTGGTGTTGAGTGACACGGCCACAAGCTTGGCCGTGTCCCTTGGGCGTGTTTGCTACTGGATGATTGTATTGAGAGACACGGCCACAAGCTTGGCCGTGTCCCTTGAGGGTGTTTGTTATTGTGTTTGTTATTTGGTTTTCATACATTGTTGGATCTTCAAATGTCTTTTGTACCTAAACACACTTAAACCAATAATGATCCAACCAAATGTATATGGAAGATTCTAAGTCCTTGAATAAGGTAAATTGTTATGTATGAATATATCAATGATGATATAGGAAATGTGAAAGATATAGTGATCAATGAAAAAGTATGTGCAATGTCAATGATTATGTATACTTGAGTGATGAATTGAATTGATCAATATGATTTGATGATAATGTTGATATTATATGAACCATGTGATGTTTTATGTATTGTAAATATTATAAATTGTATTGTGCTATATGTAGATTGATGATGCATATGAAGAATGATATGTTGGGTACAACGTGGAATATCATGAGATCATTGATGATGAATTACCTTAATGTTATGATTGAGGCTTGTTTGCCTAATTGATGATATAAATGTACATTTGAATATTAAAGATTGAAGTGTTATATTGTGAAATGAAATGTAAAGCCATTGTGATTGGCTATGATGATGCAATTGAAAGAAATAAGGTATGTTTGCCTAAATGATGATGAGAATTGAGAATGGAAATGATAATGAAATAATAAATGAATTGTGTGACTAATGTGTTATTCCATTTTCAGAGTTTGTTGTTGGTGGCATGCCTATTAGTAACAATCTCTTGAAGTTTGGTTGGATTTGATCCTTGAAGCCAAGTTGGGTTGAAGTTTAACATGTTTTACTCCCCTTGAAGCTTGGTTGGGTCTAATCCTTGAAGCCTAATTGAGATGTTACAACCCTTGAAGCTAGGTTGGGTTTGGTTCTTGAAGCCAAGTTGGGTTGATACTTAGCATGCTTTGTTCCCCTTGAAGCTTGGTTGAGCCTAATCCTTGAAGCCTAGTTGGGTCTATGATAATGATAAATGTGATGATTAAACCAAAGCATTACTCTGAAAATTGAATGGCATATTAGTGTGTCTTGGGCCCATGCTTGTTTTTGTGTAATGTGAGTCATGAATGGTAATATGATTGATAAATAAGGTATATGGAAACAATGTTGAAACAAATGAATAATGAGATCTATGAATGCTTTTGATGGAAATGTGTTTCATGATTAATGAATTGTGAATAAAATGATGTTATGAAGTATGAGTTTGTAATATGTGTATTGATATGTTGAAAGTGAATATGGCTTAAGGAGTTTTGTTAAGATATGAGGTTATGGAATTGTTGTATGATGTGTAACATGTTTGTGAATGTGGAATTTGTGAGAATTGTTCTTATAAAGGTTTGAATGATGTTTTGTTGTAATAATGTATACATATATATGTGTATATGAAATAGAAAGGGTAAGTATTGTGTTGTGAATATGCTATGTAATGATGTATTTAATTTATGAGATTAGTGGCAATATATGAAGAATCCATTGAGAAAGAAAAACGTGGTAAGAGAACAATAAAACATGATGCTAAAATTATAAGGTATGATTATTTTGTAATGTATACTTTATTATTTAATTGTACTACTAAGCTCTCGGGCTTAGCGCGGTTGTGTAATCGCGCAGGTATTTATACGGATGATCTGGATGCCTAGCTGCTATGCCACGAGAAAGGTAAGAGTGTCTCGAGACCAACTAGAAGGTGATGCATACATGTATAATTTTATTTAGGTTTTATTTTTGATAACAATAATGATTCTTATAAATGTTTCTTAATTTAATATAATATTGCTTGACCTTGGATAAAGATTGTTAAATAAAAAGCTAAAAGTGACATTCTTATATTTTATATATGCATTGTATGTATACCAGGTATATGTATAGTGCTTATATGAAGTATAGGGGCATTACAGTTATTTTGGTATCAGAGCTTAGGTTCGAGATTCTCGGCCTAAGTGAAATTAAAAAGAAAATTTTTGAAGAGTTTAAATAAGAATTGAAAAGAAGATTTTGGAAATGCAATTGGTAAGACATGCATATGCATTCACATCTAAGTTGGTCTCGAACGTGGCATTGAGTGAATTGTGAATTGTGAATTGTGATGTATTTGAGTTACATGAGATGAGATAAATGATAGTGTGTAAATGAGGTTTCATATGAAAGCAAATCTAGAAATGTTGATAATTGAGAGATGAGTGTGATATAAAGAAATGATATGGAAAGTATAAGTAAAAAGTTTGAGTATTGGTATGTATTTGGCATATAAAGAAATGGCTAGAAGAATTAAGTGGGAAATGAGTTAGAAACAAATTAAGATTAAAGTATGTGATCTTTCCTCTATTGTTTGAATCTCTTTCAAATAAACTTGATGGTTGGATTTATAGAAAGAGGAAATATTGAATCTCTTTGAGATGGCGACTTGTTTTGGGTTCTAGACCCGAGGATGATTCTAGGTTCTGGACCTAAGAAAAATTTTGGTTCTGGACCCGGTTCGAGTTCTGGACTTAAGGTTTGAGAAATTTGATTGCTCCGGTTATTCCATGCATTGTGGTTTTCCACCCTCAAAATGGATCTTCATCCTTTGAGATCGGGTCTTCATCCTTGAAAATGAATCTTCATCTTTTGACATCGGGTCTTCACCATTGCAAATGGATCTTCATCCTTTGAGATTGGGTCTTTACTCTTAAAACATGGGTCTCTATCCATTGGAGGTCGGGTCTTTACCCTGGCTTCAACTCTTTTAGATGGATTGGTCTTTTGTCTTTTGCATCTTCATTATTTTGAGAGTTCTAATTGTTCCATTCTTTTGTTCTTCCTTTTCGTAAAGATTTAGCTATTTTTAATTGGACCTTATATCCTCTCCTTGCCCCACTGTGTGGCAAAATATTTGTAAGTGAGTTTAAAAATATTTGGTATATAAACCCAAAAAATTGAAAAGGACAAACTTTGCCCCCTGTGTAGGCTCAAACCAAAGATTTTATCCATGTAAGCTTTGATTGATGTTTTTGTTGTCTTGTTCTTCTCATAAGCATGCATTTCTTCTCTTTGCAAGATTACTGGAGCTTTCTCAAGCAATGGGCTTTCCATGCCCCCCTGATTTGACATCTTCTTTTGATTCTTTACTTCACAGAGTGTTTGCTGTTCACTTTGATAAAAAATAGACAATATAAGACAAGAAAGTGCGATGTGATATGCTCATGTATGCATGATAATACTCACAGCCGTTCCATTGACTCACAGACTGAGGTGATCAGTAGAAGTGTTCTTATTGATTCTGTTTTGACGCTTGTTCAAGCCTTGCATTGGAATGATTGAAAGCTTTGCATTTGTGGCTTTTATCTTCAAGATGATGAAAACATGAGTGGTGGAGACCCCAAGCAGCAGAGTCAGGGATGCATCCATTTTGAACTATGTCTCAGCATATCAGTTGGTAGTTTCTTCACAACTTTTTCAATAATAATTTCCTTTGCCCAATGTGTCATTTGGAGGTTCAACATACTTCCCTTAACTTGAAGGCTTTTTATGACAAAACATTTTTTTTTTTTTGAAATTTTGAAATTTTTCATTTTGAAATCAAATGTTGGATTTGCCAAATTAATGTCAATGCACCTCAGGACTTGATTTTCCAAATTAACATATCTATAACATGACAACCCTAGTTACCATACTAAACTCAGGAATCATTTCTATTTAAGCAAGAATTGTTGCACTTCAGATAGGCACATACACATTACTTGGCCAAAGGTCTCATTTGAGTTTAAATATTGTCTATCTCATATGCATGCTTATCCAAACTGTCTCCACTAATAGACTCTACCTACCAAGGGAGATCAATAGGTCTTTGATAGGCTTGAAATGGGGTCTATAAGGGACATGGGCTAAATGAAGGCTATTTGTAAGTTGGGGCTGACGTGACACAATGGACAAACCTTCACACTAAAAATTTCTTATTTGAATTTTAGGCAGCTTGGAGGCAATCTTGCTAGTCTCTAAATTCTTTCTATCTTTTTGGCATTAATCTGGATCTTGATTAGGACAGTCTTTGCCCTTGCAAAAAGTTTAAGACCCAAATTCATTTCTTTTCTTCTTTTCCCTTTTCTTTCCTCTTTATTTTTCTTACTCTTCCCTTTTCTTTCTCTTCCTTACTCTTCCCTTTCTTTGAGCATCTTATCATTTTGTCCTTCTTTCTTGTTGAACTATCAAGTACAAAACTTTCAAAGAACTGAATGGTCTCCCTCCTTTTCCTTTGATTTTGATCGAATCTTTGGTTGGGTTGGACCAATTCAAGTCAAACCATCCTTATAAACCAAATGGAAGCCTTTTGTTGTCTTAGGTAAAAGAGAACTCAGTTGGCTTTTTGAACCATTTTGGGTTTTCTTTTCTTTTTTTCTCTTTTCTCTTTTCTCTTTTCTTTTTCTTTTCTTTTGTCTCACATTTTTTCTTCTTTTTCTTTTCTTCTTCTCTTCTTTCTCTTTTTTTTTTTGCTTGGTTCTAGCTCTAAAAGAGTTGTCTCGTTTATACTAGCTTGGCTTCCAATAATGGATGAGTGGAGTGACATAAATCTTCTTTAATAGGGATAAATCATTTTTTACTCTAATGTTGATGTTGTCTTGATATATTGGAGACATTAAGGGAACTTCAACTACCCTTAAGGTTTTGAGAACATCAACTATCCTTATGATCTTGAGAAATCAACTATCTTCATGGTCTTGAGAGCTTCAACTATCCTTAAGATCTTGACTAATCATTGCTTTCTTTGATCTTCTTTCCTCTTCATCTTAGTGATCATAAGACTTGTCAAAAGTATCACAATAGCTCAGGGTAGGTTATTGAGGTTTGTATGCCAATGAAAAGAAAGCTAAAATTTTATGAAGGCTCAAAGGGACAACTAGGGATTGATATTTAAATGGGTGGATACTGGTTGTTGGCTAACCAAACAATGTCTAGATAATTTCTCCCTTAAATAAGCAGAGTTCAATTTCGCCTCAAAAATTTGTCAAAGCATGTTCTAAGACTGACTAAGACCTAGACAAAGATAATTATGCAGGAGCCCTCTCTAAGTAAGTATACACAACTCAATGCTATAGAGCAATTCCATCATCTAGTAAAGTCATTTGAGTCATGATGCCTAGACACATTAATTTATAAACATCAAGCTAAATTCCTCATTGGTTGAGCACTAAAATGAACAAAGACCAACAAAAATTTATGATGAAAGTAATTTATTCAAACAAATTTAAATTTGAAAAACACGATAGTTCCAAAATATTAAATAAAGTAAGATTGAAAAGCAATATTCAAGCTAAGGAAAGTTCATTGAGTTAGGCTTCTTTTCCTTTTACATCTTTAATATCCCCATCTTGAAAGGATGATAAAACAAAATCTTCTTCCAATCCTTTTCCCACCATGAAGGTTGCCGGTGGTGGCACTCTGTTGAACCTTGGAAATGGATTATCTTTGGTGTTGGGCTTGTCCGGCACAGGCAACTTGCCATTATCAATTAAATTCTGGATCTCATGCCTCAACTTCATGCAATTGTCCATTTCGTGTCCAGGCCTTTGATGGAATTGGCAAAATGCATTAGTATCAAAGTTAGGTGGAAGAGGATTAGGCAAAGGACGAGGAGTCAAGGGTTGTAACAATCCCTTCCTTTGTAGCTTATTGAGAACCCAAGACAGTGGCTTCCCCAGATCTGAAAACTGCCTCATTCCTCTTTCACTAGCGGCATTAACATCAACTTCTTTTTGTGTGCTTTGATTGCCCGACTGGTAATTCCCTTTCTCATTTCTTTTTATTGAAAAGCGATTCTTCTCCCTTTCCCACTCTTCAATTTGTAGACCAGCTTGGAGAAGATCTTTGAAATCACGTATGAGTGTATGAGACATCCTCTCACGAAGATTAGGCAACACCCCTCTCACAATCATCCTAATTTGATCGGATTCATCGGGCCTCTTCTTGAGTAAAGCAGCCTTGTTTCTCCATCTCTTGACATAATCTACAAAATTTTCATTTAGTCATTGCCTAATGGACTCAACTTCCATTTCAACATTGTATCCATATTGTTGGATGAAGGCTTTGTAAAGTAGATCCCAACTCTTTTGTGTTCCATCATCTAAGGTATTGAACCAATTTTGGACAGCAGGATCCAATGAGAGCATGAAGTACCTCAGGGTTTGAGCCTTAGTAGCTCGGGCAGACTGCATGGCAGTGATATATTGCTTCACATGGAGATGAGGATTTCCAGTGCCATTGTACTTAGCAAATGATGGCATCTTGAATTTATAAGGGACCTCATCATCTTGTTCAAATAACTTGTCGATCTCAAACTTCTCTTCGGTTTTCAGCTTCTTCTCAAATTTCTTTTCTAAATTAGCAATCATCTTTTCAACATCGGATGTCTCGGTGTTTTCAATAGTTGCCTTCTCAACAACCTTTGGCTCTTTTTTGTCTTGAAGATCTTGGTAGTATTGAGCCCAGTCATCATCATCAATGATCACCTTATCATCATCAAAAGCTACGTCACTAACTTTAGTCTTCCCTTTGTCCTTTAGCTTCTTAGTGCTAGCAGAAGCCTCGGCATAATTCTCCAAGATTGCAGTCAATTGGTTCCTGATGGTCTCAGCTAGGGCCTCTTTTATTTCTTCCATCTTGGCATTGAGGGCTTCATTTACCATTCTTTGAATTTGTTCGGGCTCCATTGTTCTTGGTGAGCAAGTGATTGAGTCGTTGCTAGATATCTCGTCTCCGGCGTAGGTCAGATTGTCGTAAGCTTTTAAACTTTCGTAATCCAGGGCTGTGAGCCAGAGAGGATTAATGAGATGAGATGCAAATGTATGCATGTATGCATGTATGCACAAACAACAAATAAGGATAAATAGGACGTTCCTTCCAACCTTATAACATCCACACACGAATGGTGAGTCTCTTTTCCTAGGTATATGGTTAACCAAAATACCAACATGGGGTACCTTGCTTTCGAATAATTCCCTCGGACGTTTCAACCAATAGTTATATCCTTGAAAATGGAAATCAATCCATGATAATTCCCATTAATTAGGTTTTAATCCATTCAACCAACCAAAGTAGCTTTTATGCTATATTGGATTAAAACGAAATTAAGAGGCTTATTATAAATAGATTTCTCACTTGAAAAGAGGTAACTAGTGGTTCATGCCAAAAACAAGCCCATAGTTAATTTATTCTTAGTGTAAACTAGGCCCACAATTGATTTTTGGTATTTCATAATTGACCTAAATATTTTTGCAAGCTCTTTGTAAGAAAATGTTGGGTGAAAATAGTTTTGTTTCTAAGCCCATTGTAAAAGATTTTAGAAAAATGGATTTTGGGCTTAGTATTTAGGCCATGAGCCAAAGGATTTTTGATTTATTTTTAGAAAAGTCTTATGTCCAAAGACCATCTTAAAAAGTTTTGAAAATAGTTTTGGTCTTTTGGATTTTAAAGAAAAAATTTATTTTGAGCTTGCAAATGTACTTGGGTCATTTTAGAAAAAGAACAAACCAAATAAGCCATGATTTAAACCAAGATAAATCAACCATAGTCAAACAACATGCATTTGAGGTAAAACCTAAGCAATGATTTAAACCAAGATAAATCAACCATAGTCAAACAACATGCATTTGAGGTAAAACCTAAGGAAAGTAACTAGGCCAATTACATGAGCTTTAGTCTTTGGGTAAAAAGGCTTAGGTTCCAATAGCAAGTATATACCAAATGGTACGAGGCTATGAGTGGTTATGCCATGCTCGATCTCCATACCTTGAGTGAAAGTATGGTATCCCTTACATAACATAACACGGGTAACACGGGCATCCTAACTCACGCACACGATGCAAACTAATATGATGCAATAGATAATATCATTATAAGAAAGAATAGAATAATATAAAGACCAACGGAATCAACTTCTCTTATCCCCAGTGGAGTCGCCACCGTGAGTGGGGATTTTCGCCCCCACTCCCGGTGGAATGGTTCTTGCGACTTCGGCACTGTTTAGGCTCGGGTCCTTAGAGAACACTGACCTAAGTTCGGAGAAAATGGAGTCACCACCCGGACGGGCCGGGAAAAAAGAAAGGGGTGGATGACTTGATTCCTAAGGAATCCCCAATCCCCTAATGGGTTTGGAAAGTTGGGTACGTGTGGGAAAGGTGAGAAATGGCCCAACACCCCCACAACGCCCGGTTCATTGGAATCGGCCTTCTTTACAGGTCTTAATATTATAAAATTCTTAAATATAATAACATTATCCATACTACACACAAAAAAAAAAGAAAGCATCATTATATTAAAATCAAAGCAATGTCCAAACAAAACAAAACAAATAAATGGACACCCATCCAAGGATGGAAACATGTCCTTACATCACATGCCTAGATAGGACACCCACCAAAAGGTAGAAACATGCCCTTTACAAAGGTTCTAAAATAGAAAAGAAAATTAAGTTACATGATGTTTAACTAATGAGGTACCCACCAAGTGGAAACATACCTCTTACAACTTTTGGAAGTCTAAATTAATTGATAAAAGAAAATAATCATCCATAATAAATAAATCATTCATTAAAGCTATTAATCAAGATATAAAATAAATATCCATCCATGATAAATTAAATAAATCAAGTATTGAATTAAAGCATGAGAATTAAATCAAAACATAAGCAAGTATGGAATTGAATAAAGCAAATAAAAGTTCAAGTATAGCTACTATTTCCATTTAGGGTTTTTATCTCATGTGCTAAGGTTTTGGAAATTCTAAAGTTAAGCTACTGTGACTTTTTAGGAAATTAAAATAGATTAGGGTTTTATGTTTTAAAGGGTTGGCAAGACACTTTGATTAAACAAATTAAGGTTTGAATGGTGAAATCATGAAACTAGGGTTTTGGATACTTTGAAATACTTTTTAATTCATGATTTTTAAATAGTGAATTAAGCTACTGTGACTTTTTGACTTTTTATGTTTTTTATGTTTTTTTAAAGTTTTAAAAGGATTAGAGTTTATAAAAATTAGGGTTTAAGGTTTTAAAAGGGTTAGTGTTCATTATTTTAGGTTTAAAAGTTGAATTTTGGATTTAGGCTTTGAAATTAGGGTTCTCGGGTAATGAATTATTTTTAGGGTTTTAAAAAGCAATTTGATATTTTATGAAGTTTTATGAATTTAAACAAATGGATTGAAGTTTTTATAAGTAGAAAAGATGTTTCTTAAGGCCTTTTGAATGAAATAGAACCTACTTTAAAATCTTAAAAGAAACAGAATTTGATTTTAGTTTTGTAGAAAAATATGTTCAATTAGAGTTTTAAGATTTTTAAGAAGAAAAAATAACAATTTTAGGTCTTTTTAGAAAAGAAAGTCACGTTTTTATTGTTTTAACTTTGGAAAAATTAAATTCATGTTCTAAGATTTTTGATTTAAAAAACTTAAATTTTATGGATTTGCTACTGTGAAACATAAATTAAAATAATTTAGCATACCTTCTTTTGTTGATCTTCCAAAAAATAACTCTTCTTGGATGAACTAGCTCCAAAGACCAGCCTTGGTTGCCTTTGAATTGCTTAATACGTGCTACTACTGCTTTAAAGATCAATTGAATTGTGTTTCCCTTTTCCTTTCTTTTTTTTGGTTTCAAAAAAATCAAGCTACTGTGAAAGTTTTTCCTCCTTTGATTTGGTTTAATTGGTCCTTATTTATAGTGGTTTTTAGGTTGTTTATTCCTAATTAATTAAGGTAAGTAATATTAATAAAAAAAGAAATTAAAACCTAATTGGATTAGGATTCAAAAAATTGCGTTGAAAAATTTTGCGCTAGCGAAAACTGTGGCAGCGGGCCCGTGGCAGGGGCCAGTGGGCGTGTCAGCCCGCAGGAGGCACGCCAACCCGCGTGCCCGCGGGTGAGCTGCTGCTGTCCCGACGGGCCCGCGCTACCACTCTTTGCTGCCGATTTTTTTTCGACTCCGATTTTTATTTTTATTTGTTTATTTTTATTTTTTATTAATAAAAATTAGATACTAAGGTAAAAATTATTTAATTAAAATTATTTTTGACCAATTAAACAAGAAAAATCATTTTAAACTAAATAAAGCATATTGGATAGGATTGGGTCAAAAATTAAGGGTCTACAGTTTGCCCCCTGCTTGAGTGATCTGAAACCTTAGTGAAAGAGAGTGAAAAGCAAAAAGACTTAATTTTTGAGATGGCGACTTGTTTTGGGTTCTAGACTCGAGGATGATTCTAGGTTCTGGACCTAAGAAAAATTTGGGTTCTGGACCCGGTTCGAGTTCTGGACTCAATGATGTTCTAGGTTCTGGACCTAAGGGAAATTTGGGTTCTGGACCCAGATTCGAGTTCTGGACTCGAGGATAATTCTAGGTTCTTGACCTAAGGGAAATTTGGGTTCTGGACCCGGATTCGAGTTCTGGACTCGAGGATAATTCTAGGTTCTAGACCTAAGGGAAATTTGGGTTCTGGACCCGGATTTGAGTTCTGGACTCGAGGATAATTCTAGGTTCTGGATCTAAGGGAAATTTGGGTTCTGGACCAGGTTTTGAGTTCTGGACTCGAGGATAATTCTAGGTTCTGGACCTAAGGGAAATTTGGGTTCTGGACCCGGTTTTGGATACTCAATCCTAAACTAGACTTGGATACTCGATATTAATTTTAATTGGGATACTCGATCCTAAATTGGATTGGGATACTCGATCCTAAATTGGATTCGGATACTCGATCCTAAATTGGGTTGGGATACTCGATCCTAACTTGATTTGGATACTCGATCCTAAACTGGATTTGGATTCTCAATATTAATTTTGATTGGGATACTCGATCCTAACTGGATTTGGATTTGGGTACTTGGACCCGAGATTGGGTACTTGGACCCAAGATTGGGCACTTGGACCCAGGATTGGATTTGATTCAGGTACTTGGACCGGAGATTGGGAACTTGGACCCGAGCTTAGGTACTTGGACCCAAGCTTGAATTGATTTTGGGTAGTTGGACCCGAGATTGGGTACTTAGACCTGGGATTGGGTACTTGGACCCGGGATTGATTAGATTTAGGTACTTAGACCCAAGATTGAGTACTTGGACTCGAGATTGGGTACTTGGACCCGAGATTAATTTGATTTGGGTACTTGGACCCGAGATTGGGTTGGGTACTTGGACCCGGGATTGGGTACTTGGACCCGAGATTGATTTGATTTGGGTACTTAGACCCAAGATTGAGTACTTGGACTCGAGATTGGGTACTTGGACCCGAGGCTGATTTGAATTTGGGTGATTGGACCCGAGATTGATTTGATTTGGGTACTTGGACCCGAGAATGGGTGCTTGGACTCGAGATTGATTTTGACTGACCTTTTATAATTTGAGAAATTTGACTACTCCGGTTATTCCATGCATTATGGTTTTCCACCCTCAAAATGGATCTTCATCCTTTGAGATCGGGTCTTCATCCTTGAAAATGAATCTTCATCTTTTGACATCGGGTCTTCACCATTGCAAATGGATCTTCATCCTTTGAGATTGGGTCTTTACTCTTAAAACATGGGTCTCTATCCATTGGAGGTCGGGTCTTTACCCTGGCTTCAACTCTTTTAGCTGGATTGGTCTTTTGTCTTTTGCATCTTCATTCTTTTGAGAGTTCTAATTGTTCCATTCTTTTGTTCTTCCTTTTCGCAAAGATTTAGCTATTTTTAATTGGACCTTATATCCTCTCCTTGCCCCACTGTGTGGCAAAATATTTGTAAGTGAGTTTAAAAATATTTGGTATATAAACCCAAAAAATTGAAAAGGACAAACTTTGCCCCCTGTGTAGGCTCAAAAATTGAAAAGGAGAAACTTTTCCCCCTGGTTAGTGTTCATTATTTTAGGTTTAAAAGTTGAATTTTGGATTTAGGCTTTGAAATTAGAGTTCTCGGGTAATGAATTATTTTTAGGGTTTTAAAAAGCAATTTGATATTTTATGAAGTTTTATGAATTTAAACAAATGGATTGAAGTTTTTATAAGTAGAAAAGATGTTTTTTAAGGCCTTTTGAATGAAATAGAACCTACTTTAAAATCTTAAAAGAAACAGAATTTGATTTTGGTTTTGTAGAAAAATATGTTCAATTAGAGTTTTAAGATTTTTAAGAAGAAAAAAATAACAATTTTAGGTCTTTTTAGAAAAGAAAGTCACGTTTTTATTGTTTTAACTTTGGAAAAATTAAATTCATGTTCTAAGATTTTTTATTTAAAAAACTTAAATTTTATGGATTTGCTACTGTGAAACATAAATTAAAAGAATTTAGCATATCTTCTTTTGTTGATCTTCCAAAAAATAACTCTTCTTGGATGAACTAGCTCCAAAGACCAGCCTTGGTTGCCTTTGAATTGCTTAATACGTGCTACTGCTGCTTTGAAGATCAATTGAATTGTGTTTCCCTTTTCCTTCCTTGATTTGGTTTCAAAAAAATCAAGCTACTGTGAAAGTTTTTCCTCCTTTGATTTGGTTTAATTGGTCCTTATTTATAGTGGTTTTTAGGTTGTTTATTCCTAATTAATTAAGATAAGTAATATTAATAAAAAAAAGAAATTAAAACCTAATTGGATTAGGATTCAAAAAAGTACGTTGAAAAATTTTGCGCTGGCAAAAACTGTGGCAGCGGGCCCATGGCAGGGGCCAGTGGGCGTGCCAGCCCACAGGAGGCATGCCAGCCCGCAGGAATTTCCTGCAGGCGAAACGCCCGCGGGTCCGCGGGTGAGCTGCTGCTGGTCCGACGGGCCCGCGCTACCACTTTTCTCTGCCGATTTTTTTCCGACTCCAATTTTTATTTTTATTTTTATTTGTTTATTTTTATTTTTTATTAATAAAAATTAGATACTAAGGTAAAAATTATTTTGGACCAATTAAACAAGAAAAATCATTTTAAACTAAATAAAGTATATTGGATCGGATTGGGTCAAAAATTAAGGGTCTACAATTACCAAAAAGAAAAATACAACCAAGGGAAAAGAGATTGTCATTAATGAACCTCAACCTCAACCTCAATCTTAACCCAAACTGTAGACCCTTAAATTTTGACCCAGTCTGGTCCGATATTTTTTTATAGTCTAAAATAATTTTTGTGGTATATTAATTAAATAATATTTATTTTAGCATTTATTATTTATAATTTTTAATAAAAATAAAAAAGATAAATTTAAATAAATAAAAATAAATAAATAAAAAATAAAAATCGGCAAAGAAAAAATTCGTCGCCAAAGGTGAATCGGCCAGGCCAATTCGCAGCAGGAATTTCTTCAGCGAATTGGCCCCAAGCCCGCAGCCAGCTCGCAATCCTCGTAGTTTTCGCCAGCAAGTTTTTCGCCAGCACAATTTTCCAATGCAGTTTTTCCGAAACCAAATTCTATTTGGTTTTGGTTTCTTTTCCTAATTGGTTTTAATTTCCTTAAGAAATTAGAAGTAGGTTTATGATTTTTCCTATAAATACCACATTAAAACACAGAATCAAGGGACAAAACTTTTGACTTTGATCGGGAATGAAAAAATTGTTTGATTAATTTGGAGACTCAATCATTCGATCGGCAAAAAAAAAACCCTAGCAAGTAAGAAACAAGAAGCAATCTGTAACACCCCTATATCCCGTATACGTACATAGCATGCTAATATGATCGTAATATACGTATACTGAATATAGAAATGCCCTGATACATTTTTCAAATGACTCATCATTTTTCAAAACATGAGCAAGTTTAAATCATTTAAAAGAATTTATAAAAGACAAAAGATAAAATATTTAATTAAAAACAGCGGAAACATAACAAATATTTATACATCAAAACTCAAGTTTTACAAAACATAAAATATATACATGTTTGGCAGTATGTCTTCAATATTTAAGCTTGACTAGCAACACTTCAAGATCTAGCCTCTACTCGGCCTAGAGGAACTCTCCGGTTCTTCCCTGTTACCCGCGCGATAAATCATAATCGCGCTAAGCCAACGGCTTAGTGGTACAAACTACAATAATACCATGTTTTGATGCAATGCAATGCCAATATAATATGTTCAAACATTATACTCTATACATAAGAATATCACCAATCCAAGTCTTACATTGAATCTCATTATTCATTAGTCACATTAAAACAAAGACAAGCATGGGCCCAAAGACACTAATATGCCATTCAACTTTCAGAGTTAATGCTTTGGTTTAATTATCACATTTATCATTATCATTATCCCAACTAGGCTTCAAGGATTAGGTTCAACCAAGCTTCAAGGGGAATAAGTATCAATCCAACTTGGCTTCAAGAACCAACCCAACCTAGCTTCAAGGGTTGTAACATCTCAATTAGGCTTCAAGGACTAGACCCAACCAAGCTTCAAGGGGAGTAAAACATGTTAAACTTCAACCCAACTTGGCTTCAAGGATCAAGCCCAACCTAATTTCAAGAGATTGTTACTATAGGCATGCCACCAACAACAAACTCTGAAAATGGAATAACACATTAGCCACACAATTCATTTATTACTTATTATCTTTTTTATTCTCAATTCTCATCATCATCTAGGCTAACATGCCCCACTTATTTCAATTGAGTCATCATAGCCAATCACAATGGCTTCACATCTCATTTAAATCACCATAGCCAATCACAATGGCTTCATATCTCAATTCACAATATAACCTCTCATTATTCAAATACACATAATCAATTCATCATTCAAGTGTATATACAACAAATGACCTTAACACGCCTCTTACATATTCACCACAACATACACATTATACCAAACAATACATTATTAGTAGGCATCAACAATGCATTAGAACTCTTAACATATTTACAATCAAATGTGTATTAATTTACAACATCATATGAATGTATACAATAATGTAGTTGGTACTTACCTTAAGCACCACTTATACAAAGCTATACACTTCCTTTTTCCAAGAATTCTTCACTTCTCAAATTAGGGCAAATCACCTTCTTCCAAAACCTAGTCCAAAAATGATACAATACATGAATTCTAATACAATTTATCACTTATTAACCTCATCTAAGACCTTTATAACACACATTACAAATCAACACCCCATGCTAGAGCCCACGGCCGTGGCCACCCCAACCCCCACGGGCGTGGGTTCCAAACCCTAAAACCAACATCACTCTTACTCTTTCAATACCAACATCAACTTAACTTATCATCTTCAAACCAAAACCAACCCCACAATCAATTAAATCAAACATATTCCAACATATAACAATCAACACAACCCTACTTTCAAACATCATCAATCAAACCTTTACACAACTTCAAATAACAAAAGAAATCAAGAGAAAGAACTTACCAAAATAAGGAGACTTCTTGGATTTCCACTTAAACACTTGAAAACTCTTTCAATTTGAGCTTTAAACACCAACTCACTCTTGCTCTCTCTCTTGTGTAGGATGGCCGGCCAACAATGGAAAAAGGAAAGAAGAAGAAATGAAGAAAAGTCAAATTTCTCATCTCTTTAAACCTCCACCAAACAATTTAAAAAGAAAATTACCTAAATACCCTCATCTATAACATTAAACCCCCTTTCACTTACATGCCCTTTTTAGTAATTTCACACATAACAAATTAAATATCTTCTTCCTTTGACCATCCATTTGACTTGTATATATGTTATATATATTTCCATATATATAACATATACACTTTCTTTTAAATTTCTTTTCTCTTCCAAATTAACATATACATTCAATCCAATTAAAACAATGATATCAAAACTTCTAGGGCATACATTGGGATATTACAATTCTCCCCCTCTAAAAAGAAATTTCGTCCTTGAAATTACCTGATATCAAGTCTGAAAAAGTTGAGGATATTGATCTCGCATTGCTTGCTCTCTCTCCCAAGTTGCCTCTTCTCTCCCATGATTCTTCCATAAAATCTTTACTAATGGCACTTTCTTATTTCTCAGCTCTTTCACTTCATATGCCAAAATAGCAACTGGTTCTTCTTCAAATGTCAGATCCGGACTCACTTCAATGGATTCAACTAGCAAGATATGAGATGGATCTGATCTATATCTCCGCAACATAGAAACAGGGAACACATTATGGATTCTATCCAACTCAGGCGGCAAAGCAAGACGATAAGCAACTGGTCCAACTTTATCCAAAACTTCATACGGTCCAATGAAACGAGGACTCAGCTTTCCTCTTCAACCAAATCTCAATATTTTCTTCCAAGGAGACACTTTCAAAAAGACTTTATCTCCAACATCAAACTCTATATCTCTCCTTTTCAAGTCTGAGTAAGATTTCTGTCGATCTAATGCTGTCTTTAACCGATCCCGAATTATCTTCACTTTTTCTTCAGTTTCTTTAACTAAATCAGGACCAATTAACTTGCCTTCTCCAATTTCATTCCAACATAAAGGCGTTCTGCATCTTCTACGGTACAATGCCTCAAAAGGTGCCATTCCAATACTAGATTGATGACTATTGTTGTAAGCAAATTCCACAAGTGGCAAAAATCTATCCCAACTTCCAGAGAAATCAATGACACAGCTTCTTAACATATCCTCAATAATTTGTATCACTCTCTCTGACTACCCATCTGTCTGTGGATGAAAAGTAGTACTGAAGTGTAATCGAGACCCCAAAGCACCATGTAAACTCTTCCAAAACCTCGAAGTAAACCGGGGATCTCGATCAGACACTAAAGAAATTGGGACTCCATGCAACTTCACTATCTCATTAATATACAGCTCAGCCAACCTTTCAAGAGAATAGTCCATTCTAACAGGAAGAAAATGAGCTATCTTTGTTAACCGATCGACAATCACCCAAATAGCATCATGCTTCTTCTGAGTTAATGGCAACCCTAATACAAAATCCATTGTCACTCTCTCCCATTTCCATTCAGGCATTGTTAAAGGTTGAAGCAACCCTGTTGGAACTTGATGCTCAGCTTTCATCCTCTGACAAGTGAGACATTTGGACACAAATTCCGCTATGTCTCTCTTCATACCAGACCACCAGTAGTGCTGTTTCAAATCATGGTACATCTTTGTACTACCCGGATGCATAGCAAAACCCGATTGGTGTGCTTCCTCTAAAATAATTTTCCTCAAACTATCATCATCAGGTACACACAACCTATCGTTGAACCAAAGACTACCATCACTCTTCACATAGAAATCTCGGCTCTCCCCATTTTGGCAATCTGACACAATCTTCTGAATTTCTCATCAGCCAATTGAGCCTCTTTAATCTGATCTAACAATACTGGTCTTAACTGCAGCTGAGCCAATAATGCACCATCATCACATACTTCAAAACTAGCATGCAACGCTCTCAATTCAACAAGCAATGAGAGCGAATACACAACCAAACCTACTAAAGACTTCCGACTCAAGGCATCAGCAACCACATTCGCCTTACCAGGATGATAATCAATCAGACAATCGTAGTCTTTAATCAGTTCTAACCATCACCTTTGCCGAAGATTAAGCTCCTTTTGAGCACCCAAATATTTCAAACTTTTATGATCTGTATAGATAAAACATTTTTCCCCATATAAGTGGTGTTGCCAAATCTTCAAAGCAAACACTATAGCTGCCAACTCCAAATCATGGGTCGGATAATTAAGCTCGTGCGGCTTCAATTGCCAAGAAGCATAAGCCATGACTTTACTCTCTTGCATCAAAACACATCCTAAACCATTATGTGAAGCATCACTATAAATCACATATGGTTTATCTTCCATGGGTAAAGTAAGAACAGGCGCTTGAGTCAACATCTCTTTCAACTGTTCAAAACTAGCTTGACACTGATCCGTCCACACAAATCTAACTCCCTTTCGAAGCAATCTGGTGAGTGGAGTAGCTATTAAAGAAAAACCTTTCACAAATCGACAATAATAGCCTACCAAACCCAGAAAACTTCTAACTTCTGTCACAGACTTTGGTGGACTCCAATTCAAAATAGCCTCAACTTTACTTGGATCGACTCTAATACCATCTGCTGAAACTATATGACCCAGAAAAGTCACTTGGTCAAGCCAAAATTCACATTTTGACAACTTAGCATACAACTGCTCTCTCAAGATCTGTAGCACAATCCGCAAATGCTTGTCATGCTCCTCCTCATTACGTGAATACACCAAAATATCATCGATGAAAACCACCACAAACTGATCCAGATAGGGCCTAAATACCCTATTCATCAAATCCATGAAAGCTGCAGGTGCATTCGTCAATCCAAAAGGCATTACTAAAAACTCATAATGCCCATACCTGGTACGGAAAGCTATCTTAGAAACATCTTCAGCTTTAACCCTCAACTGATGGTACCCAGATCTCAAATCAATCTTGGAAAACAATGTTGCTCCCTTCAATTGATCAAAGAGATCATCAATCCTAGGCAAAGGATATTTATTCTTAATAGTCACTTTGTTCAATTGCCTATAATCGATGCATAACCTCATAGTACCATCCTTCTTCTTCACAAACAACGCAGGAGCTCCCCAAGGAGAAACACTGGGGCGAATAAACCCTTTATCCAACAACTCCTGTAACTGCACCTTCAACTCTCTCAATTCAGCTGGTGCCATTCTATAAGGAGTGATAGAGATGGGAGTGGTACCAGGCAATAGATCGATACCAAACTCAACCTCTCTCTCAGGGGGTAACCCTGGCAACTCCTCATGAAACACATCCGGAAAATCTGTAACTGTGGTTATATCAATAAGTTGAGAACCCGCTACTCCAGTATCCACCACATGAGCAAGATAAGCATCACACCCTTTTCTAATCAATTTTCTAGCTGTTACAGCTGATACAAACAAGGATGCAAGTTGTCTTTGCTCGCTAGATACTATCACATCCCTACCATCACTAGTTCTCAAGGTGACACACTTCTTTTGACAATCTACCACAACCCCATGTTTAGACAGCCAATCCATGCCTAAGATTAAATTATATTCTTTAAAAGGCATTTCAATTAATCTCCAAGAAACTCCTCACCTTGCACCACAACTGCACTATCTCAGTGCACCTTGCTAACAACCACACTATGTCCTAAAGGATTTGTCACCAAAACATCAAATCCTAAGGACTCAGAATGCAATTCAGACACAGGCAATATGAATGCACTTATGTATGAATGAGTAGATCCTGGATCAATTAAAGCAAGTACTGAAATGCCAAATAAAGAAAATGAACCGGCTATGACTGCTGAAGCATCTGGCTGCCTCTGCATCACATACATCCTCTGAGAAGATCTGACTTCATCTGGCCTACTGCCTCCGGATGATGATCCTCCTCTATGACTATACCCAGATCGACCACCCCTACTGAAACCTCTGCCTCCCCGACCACCTCTGCTGATACTGGGTTGAGAGGCTGCAGACTCAATCTGTCTATCATCCTGCATATCTGGGCAATCTCTAATAAAATGATCTGATGACCCACATTTATAACATACTCCAGATACACCCGTCCTCCAACAAGCACCTCCATGGGGTCTGCCACAGTGAATACATACAGGTGGAGTAGACCTTTGCATCACGGGAGTCGGGGCACTAGCTACAGAGACTGTCGGTCTCAGCCTCTGCCTCTGATACTGCACTGACCTACCCGGTTGTCTCTGACTCCTACTGACCCTCGGAACAAAACTTCCTCTACCCCTCTTTACAGATGAAGACCCTGCCTCAAACTGGGGTCTCCTTACCCTAGTCTCCTCTTCAGTAGCAGCTGCAGCTATACTCTGGGCTCTCTCCACACTCCTAGCTGCTACAACAAGCTGAGAGAAATCCTGGTACCGAGAACCAGCCATCAGGCACATGATAGAGGGACTCAATCCCTCCTCAAATCTTCTACATCTATCTATTTCATCAGAAATAATTCCCCCAGCATATCGACTCAACCGGATATACTCAATCTCATATTCTGTCACCGTCCGGCTGTCTTGTCTCAAATTCAAAAATTCCATCTTCTTAATATCTTTATACTCCCTCGGAGTATATTTCTGCTCGAACTCCCTCAAGAAATCACTATATGATAGTGTAGGTGGATCATCCATAGCATGAGGGACCGTTTTCCACCAGTCATATGCATCTTTCTATAAGAGGGATCTGGCATAGTCAAACTTCTCATCCGAAGTGGCTTGCAACTGAATGAATATCCTCTGTACCTTATCTAACCACTGTTCAGCCACTGCAGGATCAGTAGTGCCTAGAAAATCTTCAGCCCCATATTTCCTCAACTTGTCATAATGTCTTACCGGCACCTGAGGCTGTGGTGGTGGTGGTTGCACTGGAGCTTGTCTAAATAATTCAACCACATGCCTTAACCAACCCGGTGGAGTCTCATCTGCAGCTGATCTCTCTGGCACAGAAACAGGTGCCTCACTAACTCTCTCAACCCTAGCTCCCTCTCTACTCTCTCCTGGAGCTACACTTTCAGCACTTCCTTCTACAGTCTGACGTGAATGGGACTCCATTACTACCTATATCTGCAAACACAGCAGAATATTCCTTATTAAAGATCAAAGACTGCCATACCAAAACATGTATTTTACTCAAAAACCAACTTTTAAAATCAAAATATTCTTTTTCTTACAATTCACCTAGGTTGAGAATCTCAAACCTAGGCTCTGATACCAAAATAAATGTAACACCCCTATATCCCGTATACGTACATAGCATGCTAATACGATCGTAACATACATATACTGAATATAGAAATGCCCTGATACATTTATCAAATGACTCATCCTTTTTCAAAACATGAGCAAGTTTAAATCATTTAAAAGAATTTATAAAAGACAAAAGATAAAATATTTAATTAAAAACAGCGGAAACATAACAAATATTTATACATCAAAACTCAAGTTTTACAAAACATAAAATATATACATGTTTGGCAGTATGTCTTCAATATTTAAGCTTCACTAGAACCACTTCAAGATCTAGCCTCTACTCGGCCTAAAGGAACTCTCCGGTTCTTCCCTGTTACCTGCGCGATAAATCATAATCGCGCTAAGCCAACGGCTTAGTGGTACAAACTACAATAATACCATGTTTTGATGCAATGCAATGCCAATATAATATGTTCAAACATTATACTCTATACATAAGAATATCACCAATCCAAGTCTTACATTGAATCTCATTATTCATTAGTCACATTAAAACAAAGACAAGTATGGGCCCAAAGACACTAATATGCCATTCAACTTTTAGAGTTAATGCTTTGGTTTAATTATCACATTTATCATTATCATTATACCAACTAGGCTTCAAGGATTAGGTTCAACCAAGCTTCAAGGGGAACAAAGCTTGCTAAGTATCAACCCAACTTGGCTTCAAGAACCAACCCAACCTAGCTTCAAGGGTTGTAACATCTCAATTAGGCTTCAAGGACTAGACCCAATCAAGCTTCAAGGGGAGTAAAACATGTTAAACTTCAACCCAACTTGGCTTCAAGGATCAAGCCCAACCTAACTTCAAGAGATTGTTACTATAGGCATGCCACCAACAACAAACTCTGAAAATGGAATAACACATTAGCCATACAATTCATTTATTACTCATTATCAATTTCATTCTCAATTCTCATCATCATCTAGGCAAACATGCCCCACTTATTTCAATTGAGTCATCATAGCCAATCACAATGGCTTCACATCTCATTTAAATCACCATAGCCAATCACAATGGCTTCATATCTCAATTCACAATATAACCTCTCATTATTCAAATACACATAATCAATTCATCATTCAAGTGTATATACAACAAATGACCTTAACACACCTCTTACATATTCACCACAACATACACATTATACCAAACAATACATTATTAGTAGGCATCAACAATGCATTAGAACTCTTAACATATTT
This sequence comes from Garcia nutans, assembly GCA_947685225.1. Classification (NCBI taxonomy): domain Eukaryota; kingdom Viridiplantae; phylum Streptophyta; class Magnoliopsida; order Malpighiales; family Euphorbiaceae; genus Garcia; species Garcia nutans. Next base: position 38,923,816 of record CANTUV010000013.1, read on the forward strand.
ACAATCAAATGTGTATTAATTTACAACATCATATGAATGTATGCAATAATGTAGTTGGTACTTACCTTAAGCACCACTTATACAAAGCTATACACTTCCTTTTTCCAAGAATTCTTCACTTCTCAAATTAGGGCAAATCACCTTCTTCCAAAACCTAGTCCAAAAATGATACAATACATGAATTCTAATACAATTTATCACTTATTAACCTCATCTAAGACCTTTATAACACACATTACAAATCAACACCCCATGCTAGAGCCCATGGCCGTGGCCACCCCAACCCCCAAGGGCGTGGGTTACAGAATGGTTCTGCCTCCCTTGCTCCAAACCTCCACGGCCATGGCTACAAATGGCCACGGCCATGGCAACCAAGGCCACAGGCGTGGCATCCAAAATGCTACTGCCTTCGACCAAATTCACATATTCTAGGCTTACAACTCCAACAAACACAAACAACATGAAGATCTATGAAAATAATTGATCAAACTCAAGTTGAACATCATCTACTACTTCAAAACCCTAAAACCAACATCACTCTTACTCTTTCAATACCAACATCAACTTAACTTATCATCTTCAAACCAAAACCAACCCCACAATCAATTAAATCAAACATATTCCAACATATAACAATCAACACAACCCTACTTTCAAACATCATCAATCAAACCTTTACACAACTTCAAATAACAAAAGAAATCAAGAGAGAGAACTTACCAAAATAAGGAGACTTCTTGGATTTCCACTTAAACACTTGAAAACTCTTTCAATTTGAGCTTTAAACACCAACTCACTCTTGCTCTCTCTCTTGTGTAGGATGGCCGGCCAACAATGGAAAAAGGAAAGAAGAAGAAATGAAGAAAAATCAAATTTCTCATCTCTTTAAAAAGAAAATTACCTAAATACCCTCATATATAACATTAAACCCCCTTTCACTTACATGCCCTTTTTAGTAATTTCACACATAACAAATTAAATATCTTCTTCCTTTGACCATCCATTTGACTTGTATATATGTTATATATATTTCCATATATATAACATATACACTTTCTTTTAAATTTCTTTTCCCTTCCAAATTAACATATACATTCAATCCAATTAAAACAATGATATCAAAACTTCTAGGGCATACATTGGGATATTACACAATCAATACATCAAAGGCAGTGACACTGCCTTTGTCTTTGTTCATCCAGAAGCAAATTGTGGAGGAATCAACGAACGGAGGTTTGATTATAAATCTTTGATTTAAAGTTATTTACAATGTTTCTGTCATTTGTTTTTGATATTAAGTCATTAACTTAAATTATTAAACTTAGTAATATATTTTACATTAAATCATACACTCATTCAGTAGCCTTAGTCTGCTTCCAAAAACATCAAAAACCCTAAATTACTCTTCTGCTTCCAAAAATCTTAAAACCCTAAATTGTTTCTTCTGCTTCCAAAAACCTTAAAAACCCTAAATTGTTTCTTCTGCTTCCAAAAACTTTAAAAACCCTAAATTGTTTCTCATGTTTCCAAAAACTTTAAAACCATAAATTGTTTTCCCCAAACTGTTTTCATCTAAACCATAACTTTTTCTCCAAAATTTCCAAATGTTTTCTTAAATCTCCAAACCCTCATCTTCTTTACATTTTCTAAAAATCATAATTATTTTTATAAAACTCTAAACTGTTTTCTTAAATCCTAAAATCAAATATGTTTTTCCAAAATATCAAAACCCTAATTTTCTCAAAACCAAATACAGTAAACCCTCATTTTCCTAAACCCAAAATTCTTAAAGCATCAAAACTTTATGACAAATTCATCAACACCCTAAATCCTAATCCAGTGAACTTAAAACCCAAACTAATAAATCTAAACCCTAAAGCCATAATCCAAAAAAACTTAAAATTACAATCCAGTAACCATGAACTATAAATCCTAATGTCTCAAGGTTCCAAAACCCTAATTTCATGATGTTAGTCCTAAACCTTAATTTGATTAACCAAAAAGCCTTACTACTTTTTAAAATTTATAAAACCCTAATCCATTCCAATTTTTCAAAATCTTTATAGTAGCCTAAATAATAACAATAATAATTCTAAAATCTCCAAACCCTAAATGTTAATTAAAGAACTCTAAATTGAGGCATAAACCTAAATTTGTATCTTTATTACTTTATTTAATTTTAGATTTGATTATGTAGTTTGTTATATGTTTTGATGGTTGATTTATTTAATTTCAATGCTTGATTTATTTAATTTACTATGGATGATTATTTTCTTTATTGTTATGATTATTATTTGTTTGTTTTAGTATTAAAATTGTAAGAGGTATGTTTCCACTTTGTGGGTACCTCATTAATTAATTTCTATGTAATTTAAATTGCTTTTATATTTTGGTCCAATGTAAAGGACATGTTTCCACCTTTCGGTGGGTATCCTATTTAGTTTAGGCATGAACGATGTAAGGACATGTTTCCATCCTTGGATGGGTGTCCATTTATTTGCTTTGTATGGACAGTGTTTTGCTTTTAATATAATGATGTTTTATTTTAGTTATTACATGTAATGTAGATAATATTTTTATATTTAAGAATTTTATAATATTAAGACCTGCAAAGGAGGCCGGTTCCAATGAACCGGTCGTTGTAGGAGTGCTGGGCCATTTCTCATATTCCTCACATGTACCCAACTTTTCGAACCCATTAGGGGGTTGGGAATTCCTTAGGAATCAAGTCATCCACCCCTTTCTTTTTCCTGGCCCGTGAGGGTGGCGACTCCATTTTCTTTGGGTTTAGGCCCGTGTTCTCTAAGGCCCCGAGCTAAAACAGTGCCGAAGTCGCAAGAACCATTCCACCGGGAGTGGGGGCAAAAATCCCTGCTCATAGTGGTGACTCCACTGGGGATAAGAGAAGTTGATTCCGTTGGTCTTTTTATTATTCTATTCTTTCTTATAATGATATTATCCATTGCATCATATTAGATTACATCGTGTGCGCAAGTTAGGATGCCCGTGTTACCCGTGTTGTGTTATATGAAGGATACCATACTTTCACTCAAGGTATGGAGATTGAGCATGGCATAACCACTCATAGCCTCGTACCATTTGATATATACTTGCTATGGGAACCTAAGCCTTTTAACCCAAAGACTAAAGCTCATGTAATTGGCCTAGTTACTTTCCTTAGGTTTTACCCCAAATGCTTGTTGTTTGACTATAGTTAATTTGTCTTGGCTTAAATCATGGCTTATTTGGTTTGTTCTTTTTCTAATATGACCTAATTACATTGTGAGCTCAAATAAATTTTCCTTTAAAGTCCAAAAGACCAAAGCTATTTTCAAAACTTTTTGAAGATGGTCTTTGGACATAAAACTTTTCTAAAAACAAATCAAAAATTCTTTTGCTAATGACTCAAATACAAAGCCCAAAATCCATTTTTTCTAAAAATCTTTTTACAATGGGCTTAGAAACAAAATTATTTTCATCCAACCTTTTCTTACAAAGAGCTTACAAATATTTAGGTCAATTACGAAATACCAAAAATATAATTGTGAGCCTAGTTTATACTAAGAAATAATTAATCATGGGCTTATTTTTGGCATGAACCACTAGTTGCTTTTTCAAGTGAGAAATCTATTTATAATAAATCTCTTAATTTAGTTTTAATCCAATATAGCATGAAAACTACTTTAGTTGGTTGAATGGATTAAAACTTAATTAATGGGAATTATCATGAACTGATTTTCATTTTTGAAAATATAACTATTGGTTGAAACGTCCAAGGGAATTATTCAAAAAACAAGATACCCTATGTTGGTATTTTGTTAACCTTATACCTAGGAAAAGAGACTCACCATTCGTGTGTGGATGTTATAAGGTTGGAAGGAACATCCTAATTATCCTTGTTTGTTGATTGTTTGTGCATACATGCATACATACATTTGCATCTCATATCATTAATCCTCTCTGGCTCACAGCCCTAGATTACGATAGTTCAAAAGCTTACGACAATTTGACCTACGCCGAAGATGATGAATATAGTAGGAACTCAATCACTTGTTCACTAAAAGTAATGAAGACAAATTTAAAGAATGGTGGACGATGTCCTCAATGCCAAGATGGAAGAAATAAAAGAGGCCCTGGCTGAGACCATGAAGAACCAATTGGCTGCAATTTTAGGAAATCATGCCGAAGCATTTGCTAGCACTAAGAAGCCAAAAGACAAAGGGAAGACTAAAGTTGGTGAAGTGGTTTTTAATGATGATAAGGTGGTCATTGATGATGATGATGATTGGGCTCAATACTTCCAAGATCCTCAAGACAAGAACCGAAGATTATTGAAAGATCAGCTATGGAGAAAATCGAAACTTGTGATGTTGAAAAGATGATTGCGGATTTGTAAAAGATATTTGAGAAGAAGCTGAAAATTGAAGAAATGTCCGAAGTCGACAAACTATTTGAGCTAGATGAAGAAGTGCCATACAAATTCAAGATGCCATCTTTTGCAAAGTTTGATGGAACCAGAAATCCTTACCTCCATGTGAAGTAGTATATCACTGCTATGCAGTCTTCCCGAGGTACTAAGGCTCAAACTCTAAGGTACTTTATGCTCTCATTAGATCCTGTTATCCAAAATTGGTTCAATACCTTAGATGATGGAACACAAAAGAGTTGGGATTTGCTATACAAGGCCTTCATCCAACAATATGGATACAATGTTCAAATGGAAGTTACCTTAATGGAAGGGGAGTCCATTAGACAAAGGCCAAATGAGAATTTTGTGGACTATGTAAAAAGATGGAGAAATAAGGCCGCTTTGCTCAACAAAAGGCCCGATGAATCTGATCAAATAAGGATGATTGTGAGAGGGGTGTTGCCTAGTCTTCATGAAAGGATGTCTCATACACACATCCATGATTTCAAAGATCTCTTCCAAGCTGGTCTGAAAATTGAAGAATGGGAAAGAGAGAAGAACCATTTTTCAACAAGAAGGAACGAGAAAGAAAACTATCAGTCTGGTAACCAAGGCATGCAAAAGGCAGTTGGTGTTAATGCTACTAACCAAAGAACAAGAAGGCAGTTTTCAGAATTAGGGAAACCGATGTCTTGGGTTCTTAATAAGCTTCAAAGGAAGGGATTGTTACAACCCTTAAATCCTCGTCCTTTGCCTAACCCTCTCCCACCTAATTTCAACACTAAAGCATTTTGTCAGTTTCATCAAATGCAAGGGCATGACACGGATAGATGTGTGAGATTGAGGCATGAGATTCAAAATTTGATTGATAGTGGAAAGCTGCCCGAGCCCAACAAGCCGAGCACCAAAGACAATCCATTACCAAGGTTCAATAGAGTACCTCCACTGGCAACCTTCATGATTGGAGGAGGTTTGCATGAAAGTTTTGTCATGTCTTCTTTCCAAGATGTGGGTGGAAAAGCAACTAAAGAAGAGGAGATATTTGGAGAGATTGAACAAGCTATGGTGGGTAAAGAAGTAGCAATTTGTGTTGTCAATGGGTTTTGGGATTCAAGCGATAGTGATGATGATCTTGTGTCCAAGAAGGAGGAATGGACCTGGTCTAACCCCGAAGAAGAAGAAGTAATGAACACTAGATCCGGTAAGCCTTATGCAAGGCCGCCGTCTAAGGAGGTAGAAGTTAATAAAGGAAAGGAAGTTAAAGTAGGAAATAAAGAAGAGGAAGATGATACCATGCTCAAGCAATTGAAAAGAATCCAAGCAAGTATTAGCATTTGGGATTTATTGGCTACTTCTAAAAAACACTGAGAAACTATGGCCAAGACCTTGGCCAGCATGCCAATTTCTACCTCCATAACACCGGAGGAGCTAATCAACTTCATAAAAATTGGAGGAATAATGAAATGTGAAGATATTCAAGAGAAGAGCGAAGTTAATATGGGATCGGTTTCTTTCTCAGATGCTGATTTATCGGAAGAGGGGAGAGATCACATCCGCCCTCTCTTTATCAAAATAGAAATCAAAGGGAAAAGGACTCCATGTGTAATGGTTGATGATGGGTTCGCCATAAATGCTTGTCCCCTTAAGATATTGCCAAAACTAGCCATGTCAACAAGGGATATAAACCTAACTGATGTAACCATTCGGGCTTATGACAACACCAAGAGACATGCCGAAGGAACTTTTAAAGCTGCTGTCAAGGTTGGTCCAATTGAATCTATTGTTAAATTTGTTATTTTGGACATACTTGTTACCTTTGCCTTACTCTTTGGATGATCATGGTTTCATCCTCTTGGTGGAGTTCTTTCCACCCTTCATCAAAAGATCAAGTTCCCTAACGGAGATGAGACAGTGGCCATCGAGGCCGAAGATAATGAGGTTGTTAACACTCTAATAATTGAGAGGCCTCTCAATGGGTTCCAAGTAGCTACAATTTCTGATGATGAAGTAGTGGACTCTAAAGTTTTGAACATGATGAAGAACATGAACTACCTTCCCGGAGCTGGTCTTGGAAAGGGCAAGGCCGGTTTGACAAAACTTCTAGATTTTAAAACTCAAACTTCCAAGAAGGGGTTGGGATATGTTGAAGCCAACAATGTCCAGCCAAAGAAGAATGAGAAGATGAGCTTCTCGCCACTTGAAGAGATCTTGGTCAAAGCTCCAGACATGGGACCACTCTAAGGAAAGCCCAAGCTAATCATGTTCATGGGAAAGTTGATCCCGGGTTTTAAAATTTTTGCAGATGTTGCCGAGCTAGTGGAGCAAGTGAAGAAAGAACTCACCCTGCCAGCCAACAAAGAATCCAATCCAGAAGAGAAGAAGGAAGCTATCCTGAAAGCCGAGAAGACTCCTGAGGAGATTACTGCCCTGGTTGAAGAGAAGTTTGAAGATATTCCGCCTTATGATTTCAAGAACAATAATTTTGATTTTGATTTTAATTCGTCTGCTTTGTATGAGGATGATGAAGTTTTCTTTTCTAAAATGAATGCAATAAAGTCAAATTTTGCTTACTTGTGTGATGTTTCGCCTGATGGTTACATACATTCAAATAGCAGTTATATGAGCATCTTTAATATTAATTTTGTTGATACACAATCATTAAATTTGGGAACAACCGAAAATCCTAAAACATTAGCATAGCATCCGACCTTACTCCTGATGAGAGAGAGAGATTTGGAAAAATATTCAAAAAATATAAAGAAGTATTTGCTTGGTCTTATGAGGATATGCTTGGAATAGATCGAGACATAGCCGAACATCTTATTCCTACTTACACTCACATGAAACTTGTTAAACAAAAGCTTAGGCGATTAAGACCTGAGTGGGCTGAATTGGTTAAAGAAGAAGTCACTAAAAAAATACAAGTAAAGTTCCTTGAAATGATAGAATATCTAGATTGGCTAGCCAACATAGTACCCATGCCAAAGAAAGATGGAAGAATAAGGGTCTGTGTGGATTATAGAGATTTAAATAAGGTTTCCCCTAAAGATGATTTTCCTTTACCCCATATAGATGTTCTCATTAATAGTGCGGCCTCTAGCATGCTATACTTGTTTGTAGATGGATTTTTCGAAAACAACCAAGTGTTAATGGCCCAAGAGGATAAAGCCAAAACTACTTTCTTTACTACATGGGGTATATTTTGTTATAGGGTGATGCCGTTCGGCTTAAAGAATGCTGGAGCAACCTACTAACGGATGGCCACCACACTATTTCATGACATGATGCACAAAGAAGTAGAAGTATATGTTGATGATATGATGGTGAAATCAGATACAAGGGAACAACACTTCCAAAACTTAGAATTATTCTTCGATAGAGCATTGAAATATAAGCTAAGATTAAACCCGAAGAAGTTTGTGTTCGGGGTTACCTCTGGCAAATTGTTGGGACATGTGATTGGTTCGAATGGCATTGAGATTGATCCAGACAAAGTTAAAGAAATCAGGGATATGCCAACCCCTAAGACGGAGAGAGAAGTTTGGGGATTCATTGGTAAATTACAATATATTAGCAGGCTTATAGCAAAGCTCACAACAATTTGTGAGCCTATCTTCAAGTTTCTTAAAAAGAATCAGCCGGTCTTGTGGAATGAAGAGTGTCAAAAGGCTTTTGAGTGAATATAAGAGTATCTACTAAATCCACTTGTTTTAAAACCACCTAAACCTGGTAAACCCTTGTTACTATACTTAGCAGTAGAAGAAGAGTCAATAGGAGCCATGATAGCCCAAGCAGATGAGTCAGAGTTTGAGCATGCAGTTTACTATTTAAGTAGAAAGCTCCTACTTTATGAAATTAAGTATAGTATCATTGAAAAGACCTGTATAGGCGTGGTTTGGTCTTCTAAGAAGTTGCAGCAATTACTTTCAATTTTATAGTGTGCAAGCAATTTCCAGGTTGGATCCAATGAAGTACTTAAGGGAGACACACTCTTTGATTGGGAAGTATGGTTGATGGTTAATAATATTGGAAGAATTTGAGATTGAGTAGGTAACTAGGAAAACAATCAAAGGGAGAGCAGTGGCAGAATTCATTGCCCAACAACCATTACCAGATAGCGAAGAGGTAGTCCTGGAATTTTTGGATGAACATTTAGAGGTCATTGAAGTATAAGGGTGGAAAATGTATTTTGATGGAGCAACAAATAGGAAAGGACCACGTTTGGGAGTCATACTAGAATCGCCTGAAGGGAAACTTATCCCTTTAGCCAAAAAGTTGAAATTTAGGGCAACCAATAATATGGTGGAGTACGAAGCATGTATCTTTGGTTTGGAAACTGATTATGAAGGTGGATAAGGTGGAAGTTTTTGGCGATTCATTACTAGTAGTATCCCAAGTAAATGGAGAGTGGGAGTTGAAATAGGAAAAATTAAAACCATACCACCATTACTTGACCATGACAAAGAAGAACTTTAAGGAGTGCAGATTTATACACCTATCAAGAGAAGAAAACCAGATGGCTGATGCCCTAGCCACATTGGCTTCGGTATGGGAAAATCTTGTCTGCTTATTTCTTAAGCCTCTGATTTTGACCAGTTCATCATCTCCTTGCTACGAATATGAGATAATCATGAAAACTGATATAGACCATGATGCGTGATATGATACTATAAGATGATTTTTGGAGGAAAAGGAATACCCGTCGGGGGCAACAAAGAAAGAAAGAAGAGCCATAAGGCGATGGTCCTTACAATACATCACCTTTCATTGAGAGTTATATCGAAGATGGCCTGATGGGGTGCATTTGAGATGCTTGAGGAAGCCTGAAGTGGAGCATATCATGTTAGAAATACATGCGGGAAGTTGCAGTCCACAAATGAGTGGTTTGGCCCTAGTTAAGAAGATAATTCGACAAGGTTACTACTGGTTGACCATGAAGAGAGATTGTATTGAGTTCGTAAAGAAGTGCCAACAATGTCAGATGTATGGTAACTTGAATCACATGCCTCCTGTAGAATTGCATTCTATGTCTTCACCCTGGCCCTTTGCCACTTGGGGTATCGACATTATAGGAGAGATACATCCGACAGCCTCAAACGGTCACCGTTTCATTATAGTAGCGGTAGATTATTTTTCAAAATGGGTCGAAGCCAAATCCTTCAACAAACTAGGAGCAAGTCAAATGGCTAGATTTATTGAAAAGAACCTCATTTGCAGGTATGGGGTCCCGCATAGTGTGATATCAGACAATGGGGTACAGTTTCAAGGAGCAAATTAAGGATTTATTCTCGAAATACCAAATCCATCATCATCGATCCTCTCCTTATAGACCAAAGGCTAATGATGCGGTAGAAGCAACAAACAAGATAATTAAGCAGACCCTGTCCAAGATGACCAAGACATATAGGGATTAGTCAGAGATACTTCTTTTTGCTTTGTGGGGATATAGAACAAGTGTGCGAACAATGACTGGAATGACACCATTCTCTTTGGTTTACGAGATGGAAGCAGTGTTGCTAATTGAAATTGAGATCAAGTCGTTGAGAGTAGTCTTGGAAGCTGAACTGCCTGAAACAGAATGGGTAGTGAGCAGATACACGTAGTTAGCTTTACTAAAAGAGAGAAGGTTAAAGGCATTGTATCATCATCAACTGTATCAAAAGAAGATAGCTCGGGCATACAATAGAAGGGTTAAGATCAGAAAACTCAGAGTTGGGGATTTGGTATTGAAACAATGTAAGCCTAATGTATCTGATCCAAGAGGAAAATTTAGGCCTAACTGGGAAGGGCCATATGTTGTGAAACAAGTCATGAACAAGGGTGTAGTGAAGCTATCAGACATGGAAGGGAATGAGTTTAGTGAGCCAGTGAACATTGACAGGTTGAAGAGGTTTTATGTATATAAAAAAAAGAGCTCGCTAGGTTGAAAACCCAAAAAAGGGCGGCCTAGGAAAAAGTTAGAGCAGTCCGCTAGTTTCGAAAACCCGAAAGGGCGGGCTAGGCAACAATTAGGGCTAAATGAGAGAGAATCATCAATTAGAAAACCTGAAAGGGCTAGTTGGCAACATGAGTGATCTTGTGTATGCTGGTTTTATGTTTGGTTGTTCCCCAATTTAATAAAACATAATTAATATTAAAATTGTTCTATGTGCACTGTTATAAGTATTTGACCAGATATGGATGAAATGAATAAACACAATAGCAAAAGGTGATGACAAATTATAAAAGAAAAAGAAGCATCTTTTATTATTTTTTCATCCCAACAATACACTTTCTGAATTAACAAATGTAAAATCTATGGCAGATGATAAGTGTAACATGCAGGCCAGCTTTGCCTCAGCCAATCCAAGTAGGCTTCAATCAAGCAAGGCATGTCTAAATCGAGAGTGAATTCAGAACCGCAAGGCTCAGCTCCATACTGACGGCTAAGCCGACGAGGATCACAGTAAGTACCTCGATGAAGAGCAGCAAGAGGAACATACATCAAGTATGTCCGCATGGTGATATGAGAAATCTTCCACCAAGGTACCAACCAATGGATGTTGACTTCAGTGCATGAGTGGATCCAGTCAACCCAGTCAGCGTATGAAGAAGCAGGATGGAGTAGTTTCCTAGTAGAATGATGCTATGGCAAATATCTAGAAAAATCCATGGATGGAGTATCAAGCAAGCAGAGATGCTCTTGAAGCCAAATATGTGAGGGAAAATTAAATTAAAAAAAAGCTCACTAAGTTGAAAACCCGCAAGGGCAACTTAGACAAAAATTAGGACAACTCGCTAGTTTCAAAAACCCACATGGGTGGACTAGGCAAAAATTAGAGCAATATAAAATATAATAAAAAAGAGAGGTTCGCTAAGTTGAAAACCTGCAAGGGCGGCTTAGGCAAAAATTAGGACAACTCGCTAGTTCTGAAAATCCACATGGACGGACTAGGAAAAAATTAGAGCAATATAAAAATTAAAAAAAAGAAGAAGAAGAAAGAGAAAACCTAAATTGAAAACTCGAAAGGGTAGTTTAGGTAATTACCTGAAGCAACAATGGACTCTCGGTCAGTCTCTTTGACAATCCTAATTTAAGTTGGTCTAATCCGACTAAAGTCTCGGCTAAGATCACGGGTATCGGCTATAAGCCTCCTTCCATTTGGTCCATGATATCCAATACTCGTGGATCAATATCCCCATTAGAAGAAACAAGCAAGAATTGGCTAAGCAAGCATAGACAAAGCATATGTCCCCAAGCATTAGTAGGAGTCAAATGAGAAAGGCAAAAGTAAATTAAGGGACCAAGCAGAATTTTCTCACCTCTCATTAACTGTAGAACTTTGGATTTTGAAAGTTAAAATAACATTTGCATCTTCTGTCGAGTCTTGAAAATCAATATGGGTAACGCCATTTGTTGATTATTTGGATATCCAAGGATGGACTCAAATTCTTCAATCAAGGGACATATTTCAAAGCCATTAATTTTAAATGTCCTAGAATCCACATTCCAAAAAGAAGCCATGGCATGTAAAAAAGAATGGTCCAATTTAACATTTTGAAAACACTTCGAAGTATCAATTTTTGACCAAGATATTTGCTTCCAATAAATGGCAATCATATTCTTAAATAGAATTTTTATTTTCTTCAAATGGAGTTCAGTCATCGTGGAAGGCTGAAGGAAAATTATAATTGTTAAAAGGAGTTTTAACATTGAAGTGGAAAATCTCTTGGTTTCTGTATGAAATTCTAGAGTGAAAAGTGATTTATATAGGCGGATTATGCTATTCCAAAATTGGTAAGGAAAGAGTGAGGCCGAGAGGCATGAGGATAAGGAACTGGCGACGAAAGGATCTTAAATTGCCGTGTTGCATTTGTTTTGTAGTGATACTATTTAAATGTTAAATATAAAGATGAAAATATAATAATTATATCGTAGTAATAATCATGATAAAAAAGAAGAAAAAAAAAGAAAAAAAAAGAGAGTTGCAGTAAAGGTAAAAATTATATATTGTAATTATTATTTTTATACTTCTTATATATTGATACAATGTTTATACATCACTAAGAAGGAGGTGGTAGATCATCAAATAAAGCTCTGAAAAAATCATCGCCTGTTGGATGAGGAGATATATTACCCGTCCCAAGTCCGCCCAAAGTAGAAGCAACAAAATCTTTATTACTTTGGAGTTCCGATCTATAACGGTCCTCATCAGAAGTAGATGAAAGGATCTCATGGTCATCAGCTTGGGGGCCTCTAGATGAAGAAGCACCAGGATCTCTCTTCCCCTGAAACCGAAAGTCTCAAAAATTTTGCTCTGACTGATGGTACAAATTTTTAAAATGGAAAAGCTGTTGATGACTAGCGGCCAACTCTTCTTGAAGTTTCTTGTTTTGTTCTTCAAGCATCCATTGTGAGCCATAAAGAAAAAGAGTAAGAGCATACATAATCATGCATGCATATAGCATAAATTACCATGAAACAAGAAAACTTACCAGATAATTCATATCAATACCCTGTGGATGAGATGGTATATCCGGAGGACTAGAATGAGCAAATGAAGGAGCAGTAAAAGAAGGTCCAGCCTCATGATCAAATGAGCCAGCAGCCTGCAACAATCATTAAAAAGTCAAAATAAGTTAAGAAATAAGCGATTACAAAGGAAAAATGGTAAAAGTTTACCTGAGAAGTGCTAGCCTTGAGCTGTGGAACGAACTCTCCTCCCCCTCCATGATGTTCCTCTTCATCTCTATCTTCATATTCTTCAGAAATTTCTCGTACACCAACAGGAGATACGTCAAAGTTTAAAAGCCCTATTTGAATAAACTGGGTATAAGATGCACCCGGTGGATAGAGAAATTTTCAACATCATAACTGTGCAGGGCCAACCACCATGCATTCTCCGGTATTGATGTGATATTTAAAGTATATTTTAGGCAACGCATCGGGATCCTCCACTGCTCGAGACCAAGAAACCACTCATATACTCTCTCTGAGAAATCAGCCACTGCGCGATGACTCGGCGGGTATGTTGAAAAGGCAGTGCGGCATTCATGAAGGAAGTCCAGTTCGTCCGCTCTTCTGTATTCCACCAGGCCAAAGTCACCTACAAAATGACATAAGGTAAGTGAACTTTTATCTAAATTTTAAAGTATACTAATGCTATTTTACCTGGTCCTAGGTTGGACAACTCAAGAAATAGCATTGGCTGTGCACATGGTGAGAGCCAGAAACTTCTACACGATCTGACAACTAAAAATTTAATCTCGGATACCCGAATCTCTCTCAAAAAATGTCAGGCACCTTCACAAGATTATGCTCGTATGCCCATGCCTACAACAATAATAAAAATCAAATTCATGCAAGAATATTAATGAAATTGACATTGGTGGAAGAAGAGTACCTCAACAACCACCATAAAGTCGACAAAAGACTTCTTATTTCTGCAAATTTTGTCAAGACCATGATAAAGATAGGCAAGACTAGCTTCACCCCAGCCGTAAAGCGGTACCATCCTCATATCAGTAAGGGCCCTCAACACCGACAAATGGATGGCGGATTCGGTGCTGCCAAAAATAGCCAACCCGAGCAAATACAGCAAAAATCCTCGAGCATACTGTTTGGCTGTATCTTTGTGAACCCGTCCTTCATAGTTCATCCAATAACTACGAATTGGCTCGATTTTTATCTTAAAAGGCCCTTTAAATGATGTTTTCATACCAATTAACTGTTGGATTTCTTCGAACATTAGAATATCATTGGTAAGAGGGACCTAAAGGCCATAATATCTGATACCAGTTATAGCTTTATAATCGACCGGGCCAATGGTCATTTCTCCTATGGGCAAGTGAAAAGTATGAATTGTGTCCAACCATCGTTTTGACAATGCTTGAACCACACTCGGTCTATCAAATACTCCTCGGATGGTAATTGCAAGATGAAGCTTTCAAAACTGCAATCTCGGATAATCTGCCTTACCTGAGAAGGCGCTACATCATACCATTGTCGGGCTTTGTGGACACACCCTCCGTCCCGAATAACACAACGATCATGCTAATACGGAGTTAGGTAAGTTAACATGAGGTAAGTATATCATTCTATCAATACCATCGATTTTTAGGCTAAATTAATTTATATTCTATTTTTAATCTTAAATATATTCATCTAATTAATTTATTTTTCCTAAATTTTCTTTAAAAAAACAACAAAATGAAAAAAATGAAAAAAAGCACATGAAAAACAAAAAATATATAATAATAAAAATACAAGAAAACAGGAAAAAAAAACACAAAAACAAAATAGAGTAAATAATTGAATAATTACCTTGCTCTTTTAATTTGAACTACGATGAAGCGGCATTTCGGCTAGTAGACCTATATTTCCATCTTCATGCTGCTGAATAAATTCCAATAACTAAGCATTAGATCGAGTTCCTGATCTTGAAGCATGCATTTTTTTTAAAACTCTATGCTAAACTCTCTAAAATAAAGAAATGAGCTTCTGTCAATGAATTGAAGAAATGAGCTGTTTATATAGAGGAATGGCAAAGGAAAAGACGAAAAAGAATAGTATTCTCGTGAAAAGAAAAAGAAAAAGCAAATTTTACTATTGATTAATAGTAGTGTAGACCCTTAATTTTTGACCCAATCCGATCCAATATGCTGTATTTAGTCCAAAATGATTTTTGTTGTTTAATTGGTCCAAAATAATTTTAATTAAATAATTTTTACCTTAGTATCTAATTTTTATTAATAAAAAATGAAAATAAACAAATAAAAATAAAAATAAAAATCGGAGTCGAAAAAAAATCGGCAGCAAAAAGTGGTAGCGCGGGCCCGTCGGGCCAGCGTCAGCTCGCCCGCAGGAATTTCCTGCTGGCTGGCACGCCCACGGGCCCGGCAGCACAGTTTTTGCCAGCGCAAAATTTTTCAACGCAATTTTTTGAATCCTAATCCAATTAGGTTTTAATTTCTTTTTTTTTATTAATATTACTTACCTTAATTAATTAGGAATAAACAACCTAAAAACCACTATAAATAAGGACCATTAGAATCAAAGAGAAGGAAGAAATTTACACAGTGAGCTTAGGATTGGAAACCAAATCAAGGAAGGAAAAGCAATAAATTAATTCAATTGATTTTTAAGGGAGGAGCACCACGAATTAAGCAATTCAAAGGCAACAAAAGGCTTGTCTTTGGAGCTAGTTCATCCAAGAAGAATTATTTTTGGAAGAATCAACAAAAGAAGGTATGTTAAATTCTTTTTGATTTATGTTTTACAGTAGCCAAATTATGGAATTAGGTTCTTTTTAAATCAAAAACTTTAGAATTTTAATTTAACTTTTCCAAGATTAGAACATTAAATCGTGACTCTCTTTTCTAAAAAGATCTAAAATTGTTATTTTTTCTTCTTAAAAACCCTAAAACTCTAATTGAA
The DNA here is from genome assembly GCA_947685225.1 of Garcia nutans. Lineage (NCBI taxonomy): Eukaryota > Viridiplantae > Streptophyta > Magnoliopsida > Malpighiales > Euphorbiaceae > Garcia > Garcia nutans. The sequence continues at coordinate 38,939,640 of CANTUV010000013.1, forward strand.
CATATTTTTCAACAAAACCAAAACCAAGTTCTGTTTTTTTTAAGATTTTAAAGTAGGTTTTATTTCATTCAAAAAGCCTTAAAAAACATCTTTTATACTTATAAAAACTTCAATCCATTTGTTTAAATTCATAAAACTTCATAAAATATCAAATTGCTTTTTTAAAAACTCTAATTCAAATTCATTACCCGAGAACCCTAATTTCAAAGCCTAAATCCAAAATTCAACTTTTAAACCTAAAATAATGAAAACTAACCCTTTTAAAACCTTAAACCCTAATTTTTATGAACCCTAGTACTTTTAAAACATTTAAAAACATAAAAACATAAAAACTCAAAAATTGCACAGTAGCTTAAATCACTATTTAAAATCATGAATTAAAAAGTATTTCAAAGTGTCTAAAACCCTAGTTACATGATTTCACCATTCAAACCTTAATTTGGTTAATCAAATATTCTTACCAACCTTTTAAAACATAAAACCCTAATCTATTTTAATTCCATAAAAGGTCACAGTAGCTATAATTGAACTTTTATTTGCTTTATTCAATTCCATATTTGATTTGATTTATCTCTTATGCTATAATTTATACTTGATTTATTTAATTTATCATGGATAGATGTTTATTGATATTTAAATACTTTTAATGAATGATTTATTTATTATGGATGATTATTTACTTTTATCAATCAATTTAGACTTCCAAAAGTTGTAAGAGGTATGTTTCCACTTGGTGGATACCTCATTAGTTAAACATCATGTAATTTAATTTGCTTTTCTATTTTAGAACCTTTGTAAAGGGCATGTTTCTACCTTTTGGTAGGTGTCCTATCTAGGCATGTGATGTAAGGACATGTTTCCATCCTTGGATGGGTGTCCATTTATTTATTTTGTTTTGTTTGGACATTGCTTTGATTTTAATATAATGATGCTTTCTTTTTATTGTGTGTAGTATGGATAATATTGTTATATTTAATAATTTTATAATATTAAGACCTGTAAAGGAGGCCGGTTCCAATGAACCGGGCGTTGTGGGGGTGCTGGGCCATTTCTCACCTTCCCCACATGTACCCAACTTTCCGAACCCATTAAGGGGTTGGGGATTCCTTAGGAATCGAGTCATCCACCCCTTTCTTTTCCCCTACTCGTCCGGGTGGTGACTCCATTTTCTCCGGACTTAGGTCCGTGTTCTCTAAGGCCCCGAGCCTAAACAGTGCCGAAGTCGCAAGAACCATTCCACCGGGAGTGGGGGCGAAAATCCCCGCTCACAGTGGCGACTCCACTGGGGATAAGAGAAGTTGATTCCGTTGGTCTTTATATTATTCTATTCTTTCTTATAATGATATTATCCATTGCATCATATTAGATTGCATTGTATGAGTGAGTTAGGACACCCGTGTTATGTTATGTAAGGGATACCATACTTTCACTCAAGGTATGGAGATCGAGCATGGCATAACCACTCATAGCCTCATACCATTTGGTATATACTTGCTATGGGAACCTAAGCCTTTTAACCCAAAGACTAAAGCTCATGTAATTGGCCTAGTTACTTTCCTTAGGGTTTTACCCCAAATGCATGTTGTTTGACTATGGATAATTTATCTTGGTTTAAATCATGGCTTATTTGGTTTGTTCTTTTTCTAATATGACCCAAGTACATTTGCAAGCTCAAAATGAATTTTTTCTTTAAAATCCAAAAGACCAAAACTATTTTTAAAACTTTTTAAGATGGTCTTTGGACATAAGACTTTTCTAAAAATAAATCAAAAATTTTTTGGCCCATGGCCCAAATACTAAGCCCAAAATCCTTTTTTCTAAAATCTTTTACAATGGGCTTAGAAACAAAACTATTTTCACCCAACCATTTTTTACAAAGAGCTTGCAAAAATATTTAGGTCAATTATGAAATACCAAAAATCAATTGTGGGCCTAGTTTACACTAAGAATAAATTAAGCATGGGCTTGTTTTTGGCATGAACCATTAGTTACCTTTTTCGAGTGAGAAATCTATCTATAATAAACCTCTTAATTTCGTTTTAATCCAACATAGCATAAAAGCTACTTTAGTTGGTTGAATGGATTAAAACCTAATTAATTGGAATTATCATGGATTTCCATTTTCAAGGATATAACTATTGGTTGAAACGTCCGAGGGAATTATTTGAAAGCAAGATACCCCATGTTGGTATTTTGTTAACCATATACCTAGGAAAAAGAGACTCGCCATTCGTGTGTGGATGTTATAAGGTTGGAAGGAACGTCCTAATTTGTTCTTATTTGTTAATTGTTTGTGCATACATGCATATATTTGCATCTCATATCATTGGTCCTCTCTGGCTCACAGCCCTGGATTACGAAAGTTCAAAAGCTTACAACAATCCGACTTACATCGGAGTCGAGATATCTAGCAACGACTCAATCACTTGCTCACCAAGAACAATGGAGCCCGAACAAATTCAAAGAATGGTGGATGAAGCCCTCAATGCCAAGATGGAAGAAATAAAAGAGGCCTTAGCTGAGACCATGAGGAACCAATTGACTACAATCTTAGAGAATCATGTTGAGGCTTCTGCTAGCACTAAGAAGCCAAAGGACAAAGGGAAGACAAAAGTTAATGAAGTGGCTTGTGATGATAAGAAGGTGATCATTGATGATGATGATTGGGCCCAATACTACCAAGATCCTCAAGACAAAAAGGAGTCGAAGATTGTTGAGAAGGCAACTATTGAAAAGACCGAGACATCTGATATTGAAAAGATGATTGCTGATTTAGAAAAGAAATTTGAGAAGAAATTGAAAATCGAAGAGGTGTCCGAGATAGATAAACTATTTGAACAAGATGATGAGGTCCCTTATAAATTCAAGATGCCATCATTTGCTAAGTACAATGGCACTGGAAATCCTCATCTCCATGTGAAGCAATATATCACTGCCATGCAGTCTACCCGAGCTACTAAGGCTCAAACTCTAAGGTACTTCATGCTCTCATTGGATCCTGCTGTCCAAAATTGGTTCAATACCTTAGATGATGGAACACAAAAGAGTTGGGATCTACTTTACAAAGCCTTCATCCAACAATATGGATACAATGTTGAAATGGAAGTTACCTTAATGGAAGTTGAGTCCATTAGGCAATGACCAAATGAAAATTTTGTAGATTATGTCAAGAGATGGAGAAACAAGGCTGCTTTGCTCAAGAAAAGGCCCAATGAATCTGATCAAATAAGGATGATCGTGAGAGGTGTCCTGCCCAATCTCCGCGAAAGGATGTCTCACACCCTTATAAGGGACTTCAAAGATCTTCTCCAAGCTGGTCTACAAATTGAAGAATGGGAAAGGGAGAAGAATCGCTTTTCAATAAGAAAGAATGAGAAAGGGAACGACCAGCCTAACAATCAAAGCACACAAAAAGAAGGTAATGTTAATATAACCGGTCAAGGGAATAAAAGATAATTCTCAGAATTGGGGAAACCTCTATCTTGGGTTTTTAGCAAGCTGCAAAAGAAAGGGTTGTTACAACCATTAGCTCCTCGACCTTTACATAATCCATTGCCACCAAACTTTAATGCCGAGGCCTTCTGTCAATTTCATCAAAGGCCTGGACACGAAACGGACAATTGCATGAAGTTGAGGCATGAGATCCAGAATTTAATTGATAATGGCAAGTTGCCCGAGCCGGACAAGCTCAACACCAAAGATAATCCATTTCCAAGGTTCAACAGAGTGCCACCACCAGCAACCTTTATGGTGGGAAAAGGATTGGAAGAAGATTTCGTTTTATCCTCTTTTCAAGATGGGAATGTTGAAGATGTGAAAGGAAAAGAAGCCTAACTCAATGAACTTTCCTTAGCTTGAATGTTGCTTTTCAATCTTACTTTATTTAATATTTTGGAACTATCGTGTTTTTCAAATTTAAATTTGTTTGAATAAATTACTTTCATCATAAATTTTTGTTGGTCTTTGTTCATTTTAGTGCTCATCCAATGAGGAATCTAGCTTGATGATTCATGAATTAATATTTATGCATCATGACTCAAATGACTTTACTAGGTGAGGGAATTACTCTATAGCATTGAGTTGTGTATGCTTACTTAGAGAGGGCTTCTGCATAATTATCTTTGTCTAGGTCTTAGTCAGTCTTAGAACATGCTTTGACAAACTTTCGAGGCAAAATTGAACTCTGCTTATTTAAGGGAGAGATGATCTAGGCATTGTTTGCTTAGCCAACAACTAGTATTCACCCTATTAAATATTAATCCCTAGTTGTCCCTTTGAGCCTTCATAAAATTTTAGCTTTCTTTTCATTGGCATATAAACCTCAATAACCTACCCTGAGCTATTGTGATACTTTTGACAAGTCTTATGATCACTAAGATGAAGAGGCAAGAAGATCAAAGAAAGCAATGATTAGTTAAGATCTTAAGGATAGTTGAAGCTCTCAAGACCATGAAGATAGTTGATTTTTCAAGACCCTAAGGATAGTTGATGTTCTCAAAACCTTAAGGGTAGTTGAAGTTCCCTTAATATATCAAGACAACATCAACATCAGAGTAACAAATGATTTATCCCTGTTAAGGAAGATTTATGTTACTCCACTTATCCATTATTGAAAGCCCAAGTTAGTACAAACAAGACAACTCTTTTGAGCTAGAACCAAAAAAGAAAAAAAAAGAAAAAAGAATAGAAATATAAAAAAAAAGAAAGGAAAAGATAAAACCTAAAAAGGTGGTTCAAAATGCCAACTAAGTTATCTTTTACCTAAAGCAGCAAAAGGCTTCCATTTGGTTCATAAAGACATTTTTACTTGAATTGGCCCAACGCAACCAAAGATTCAATCAAAATTGGAGAAAAAGGAGAAAGACCATTCAATGCTTAAAATCTCTATAGTTCTACAAGAAAGAAGAACAAAATGATAAAATGCACAAAGAAAAGGAAGAGTAAGAAAAATTAAGAGAAAGAAATGGGAAAAGAAGAAAAGAAACAAATTTGGGTCTCAAAATTTTTGCAAGGGCAAAGACTATCCTGATCAAGATCCAGATTAATGCCAAGAAGATATAGAAGGAATTTGGAGTCTAGCAAGATTGCTCCCAACTATCTAAAGTTCCAACAAGAAATTTGTAGTGTGAGGGTTTGTCCATTGTGTCACACCAGCTCCAATCTCAAAATGGCCTCCACTTTAACCCATGTCCCTTATAGACCCCATTTCAAGCCTATCAAAGACCTGTTGATCTCTCTTGGTAGATAGAGTCTATTAGTGGAGATAGTTTGGATAAGCATGCATATGAGATAGACAATATTTAAACTCAAATGAGACATTTGGCCAAGCAATGTGTATGTGCTTATCTGAAGTGCAACAGTTCTTGCTTAAATAGAAATGATTCCCAAGTTTAGTACGGTAACTAGGGTTGTCATGTTATAGATATGTTAATTTGGAAAAATCAAGTCCTGAGGTACATTGACATTAATTTGGCAAAGCCAACATTTGATTTCAAAATGAAAATTCAAAAATTTAAAAAAAATGTTTTGTCATACAAAGCCTTCAAGTTAAGGGAAGTATGTTGAACCTCCAAATGATACATTGGGCAAAGGAAATTATTATTAGAAAAGTTGTGAAGAAACTACCAACTGACATGCTGAGACATAGTTTGAAATGGATGCATCCCTGACTCTGCTGCTTGGGGTCTCCACCCCTCATGTTTTCATCATCTTGAAGATAAAAGCCACAAATGCAAAGCTTTCGATCATTCCAATGCAAGGCTTGAACAAGCGTCAAAACAGAATCAATAAGAACACTTTTGCTGATCACCTCAGTCTGTGAGTCGATGGAACAACTGTAAGTATTATTCATGCATATCATGCATACATGAGCATATCACATCGCACTTTCTTGTCTTGTGTTGTCTATTCCTTGTCAAAATGAACAGCGAATAATCAAAAGAAGATGTCAAATCTAGGGGGCATGGAAAGCCTATTCGCTTGTGGAAGTTCCAGTAGTCTTACAAAGAGAAGAAATGCGTGCTTATGCGAAGAACAAGACGGAAAAAACATCAATCAAAGCTTGCATGGATAAAATCTTTGGTTTGAGCCTACACAGGGGGCAAAGTTTCTCCTTTTCAATTTTTTGAGTTTATATACCAAATATTTTTAAACTCACTTACAAATATTTTTCCACACAGGGGGGCAAGGAGAGGATATAAGGTCCAATTAAAAATAACTAAATCTTTGCAAAAAGGAAGAACAAAAGAATTGAACATTAGAACTCTCAAAAGAATGAAGATGCAAAAGACAAAAGACCAATCCAGCTAAAAGAGCTTAAGCCAGGGTAAAGACCCGACCTCCAATGAATAGAGACCCATGTTTTAAGAGTAAAGACCCAATCTCAAAGGATGAAGATCCATTTGCAATGGTGAAGACCCGATGTCAAAAGATGAAGATTCATTTTTAAGAGTAAAGACCCAATCTCAAAGGATGAAGATCCATTTGCAATGGTGAAGACCCAATGTCAAAAGATGAAGATTCATTTTCAAGGATGAAGACCCAATCTTGGGTCTAAGTACCCAAAATCAAATCAATCTTGGGTCTAAGTACCCAAATCAAATCAATCCCGAGTCCAAGTACTCAATCTTGGGTCTAAGTACCCAAATCAAATCAATCTCGGGTCCAAGTACCCGATCTCGGGTCCAAGTACCCAAGTCAAATTCAATCTTGGGTCCAAGTACCCAAAATCAGTTCAATCTCGGGTCCAAGTACCCAATCTCGGGTCTAAGTACTCAATCTCGAGTCCAAGTGCTCAATCTTGGGTCCAAGTACCCAAATTCAATCAATCTCGGGTCCAAGTATCCGATTTCGGGTCCAAGTACCCAATATCGGGTCAAAATACCCAAAACAAATTTAATTCATCACCTCAAAAATTAATTCTTATTGCTTTTCACTCTCTTTCACTAAGGTTTCAGATCATTCAAGCAGGGGGCAAACTATAGACCCTTAATTTTTGACCCAATCCGATCCAATATGCTTTATTTAGTCCAAAATGATTTTTGTTGTTTAATTGGTCCAAAATAAATTTAATTAAATAATTTTTACCTTAGTATCTAATTTTTATTAATAAAAAATGAAAATAAACAAAAAAAATAAAAATAAAAATAAAAATCGGAGTCGAAAAAAAATCGGCAGCGAAAAGTGGTTGCGCGGCCCGTCGGGCTAGCGTCAGCTCGCAGGAAATTTCTGCGGGCGAAATAACTTCCTGTAGAAAATTCCTGCGGTTGAAATTTTCACCCGCAGGAATTTCGTGCCGCTGGCACGCCCATGGGCCCGGCTGGCAAGCCCAAGGGCCCGGCAGAGCAGTTTTTGCCAGCGCAAAATTTTTCAACGCAATTTTTTGAATCCTAGTCTAATTAGGTTTTAATTTCTTTTTTTATTAATATTACTTACCTTAATTAATTAGGAATAAACAACCTAAAAACCATTATAAATAAGGACCATTAGAATCAAAGAGAAGGAAGAAATTTACACAGTGAGCTTAGGATTGGAAACCAAATCAAGGAAGGAAAAGCAATAAATTAATTCAATTGATTTTTAACGGAGGAGCACCACGAATTAAGCAATTCAAAGGCAACAAAAGGCTTGTCTTTGGAGCTAGTTCATCCAAGAAGAATTATTTTTGGAAGAATCAACAAAAGAAGGTATGTTAAATTCTTTTTGATTTATGTTTTACAGTAGCCAAATTATGGAATTAGGTTCTTTTTAAATCAAAAACTTTAGAATTTTAATTTAACTTTTCCAAGATTAGAACATTAAATCGTGACTCTCTTTTCTAAAAAGATCTAAAATTGTTATTTTTTCTTTTTAAAAACCCTAAAACTCTAATTGAACATATTTTTCAACAAAACCAAAATCAAATTCTGTTTCTTTTAAGATTTTAAAGTAGGTTTTATTTCATTCAAAAAGCCTTAAAAAAATCTTTTCTACTTATAAAAACTTCAATCCATTTGTTTAAATTCATAAAACTTCATAAAATATCAAATTGCTTTTTAAAAACTCTAATTCAAATTCATTACCCGAGAACCCTAATTTCAAAGCCTAAATCCAAAATTCAACATTTAAACCTAAAATAATGAACACTAACCCTTTTAAAACCTTAAACCCTAATTTTTATCAACCCTAGTCCTTTTAAAACATTAAAAAACATAAAAACATAAAAACTCAAAAATTGCATAGTAGCTTAAATCACTATTTAAAATCATGAATTAAAAAGTATTTCAAAGTGTCCAAAACCCTAGTTTCATGATTTCACCATTCAAACCTTAATTTGGTTAATCATATATTCTTACCAACCTTTTAAAACATAAAACCCTAATCTATTTTAATTCCATAAAAAGTCACCGTAGCTATAATTGAACTTTTATTTGCTTTATTCAATTCCATATTTGATTTGATTTATCTCTTATGCTATAATTTATACTTGATTTATTTAATTTATCATGGATAGATGTTTATTGATATTTAAATACTTTTAATGAATGATTTATTTATTATGGATGATTATTTACTTTTATCAATCAATTTAGACTTCCAAAAGTTGTAAGAGGTATGTTTCCACTTGGTGGATACCTCATTAGTTAAACATCATGTAATTTAATTTGCTTTTCTATTTTAGAACCTTTGTAAAGGGCATGTTTCTACCTTTTGGTGGGTGTCCTATCTAGGCATGTGATGTAAGGACATGTTTCCATCGTTGGATGGGTGTCCATTTATTTATTTTGTTTTGTTTGGACATTGCATTGATTTTAATATAATGATGCTTTCTTTTTATTGTGTGTAGTATGGATAATATTGTTATATTTAATAATTTTATAATATTAAGACTTGTAAAGGAGGCCGGTTCCAATGAACCGGGCGTTGTGGGGGTGCTGGGCCATTTCTCACCTTCCCCACACGTACCCAACTTTCCGAACCCATTAAGGGGTTGGGGATTCCTTAGGAATCGAGTCATCCACCCCTTTCTTTTTCTCGGCCCGTCCGGGTGGTGACTCCATTTTCTCCGGACTTAGGTCCGTGTTCTCTAAGGCCCCAAGCCTAAACAGTGCCGAAGTTGCAAGAACCATTCCACCGGGAGTGGGGGCGAAAATCCCCGCTCACAAGTAGGTTACTATTTACAAATAGTAAATAAATAGTGGTGAATAGTACATAAACAGCAACTACACAGTAAATAAATAGAAAATTCAATTATTCAATACAATCATTTAGATACTTGCGTGTATATAAATATTTTTGTACTTTTAAAATATTTTTACACGCAGGGGGCAAGGAGAAGATATGTGCATGTGCATGGTAAAAATTAGCTAAATTTTTTGTAAATTTCTTTAGTATACTACTGACTATAATTATTTTTTGCAGACAATTAAATCTCTCTTAGCTTAGGTCCAGAACCTAAATTACCCTTAAGTCCAAAACTTAGCTCGGGTCCAGAACCCTAATTACCCTTAAATCTAGAACTTAGCTCAGGTCCAGAGCCCTAATTACTCTTAAGTCCAGAACTTAGCTCGGGTTCAGAACCCTAATTACCCTTAAGTCCAGAACTTAGTTTGGGTCTAGAACCCAAATTATCCTTAAGTCTAGAACTTAGCTCGGGTCTAGAACCCAAATTACCCTTAAGTCCAGAATTTAGTTCAGGTCCAGAATCCAAATTACCCTTAGGTCCAGAACCTAAAATCCCTCTTAAGTCCAGAACTTAGCTCGGGTCCAAAATCTAAATTATTCTTAACTCCAAAACTTACCTTAGGTCCATAACCTAAAATCTCTCTTAAGTCCAGAACTTAGCTTAGGTCTAGAACCTAAAATTACTCTTAAGTCTAGAACTTAGCTCGGGTCCAGAATCCTAATTATTCTTAAGTCCAGAACTTTGCTCGGGTCCAGAACCCTAATTATTCTTAAGTTCAGAACTTAGCTCGGGTCCAGAACCCAAATTATCCTTAGGTCCAGAACCTAAAATTCATCTTAAGTCTAGAACTTAGCTCGGGTCCAGAACCCAAATTACCCTTAGGTCCAGAACCTAAAATTACCCTTGAGTCCAGAACTCGAACTAGGTCCAGTACCCAAAACCTAAACCATCTCAAAAAAATTAAGTGTTATTGCTTTTCACTCTCTTTTGCTGTAGTCTCAGATCGTTTAAGCAGGGGGCAAACTGTAGACCCTTAATTTTTTACCCAGTCTGGTCCGATATATTTTATATAGTCCAAAATAATTTTTGTGGTATTTTAATTAAATAATATTTATTTTAGTATTTATTATTTATAATTTTTAATAAAAATAAAATGGTAAAGTTAAATAAAAAAATAAATAAAAAATAAAAATCAGCGACAAAAAAATCGGCGACGAAGGTGAATCGACCAGGCCAATTTGCCCGCAGGAATTTTCTGCAGCGAATTGGCCTCAAGCCAATTCACTGCAGGAAATTCTTGCGGCGAATTGGTGCCCGCCAGTAGCCAGCTGCAATGCTCGCAGTTTTCATCGGCAAGTTTTTCGCCAGCACCATTTTCCAATGCAGTTTTTTCGAAACCAAATTCTATTTGGTTTTGGTTTCTTTTCCTAATTGGTTTTAATTTCCTTAAGCAATTAGAAGTAGGTTTATGATTTTTCCTATAAATACCACATTAAAACACAGAATTAAGGGACAAAACTTTGGACTTTGATCGGGGAGGAAAAATTGTTTGATTAATTTGGAGACTCAACCATTCGATCGGCCAAGAAAAAAACCCTATCAAGCAAGAAACAAGAAGCAATCAATCCATCAAAGGCAGTGACACTGCCTTTATCTTTATTCATTCAGAAGCAAAATGTGGAGGAATAAACAAACGGAGGTTTGATTATAAATCTTTGATTTAAAGTTATTTACAATGTTTCTGTCATTTGTTTTTGATATTAAGTCATTAACTTAAATTATTAAACTTAGTAATATATTTTACATTAAATCATACACTCATTCAGTAGCCTTAGTCTGCTTCCAAAAACTTCAAAAACCCTAAATTACTCTTCTGCTTTTAAAAACCTTAAAAACCTTAAATTGGTTCTTCTGCTTCCAAAAACCTTAAAAACCCTTAATTGTTTCTTCTGCATCCAAAAAACTTAAAAACCCTAAATTGTTTCTTCTGCTTCCAAAAACTTTAAAAACCCTAAATTGTTTCTCATGTTTCCAAAAACTTTAAAACCATAAATTGTTTTCCCCAAACTATCTTCATCTAAACCATAACTTTTTGTCCAAAATTTTCAAATATTTTCTTAAATCTCCAAACCCTAATCTTCTTTACGTTTTCTAAAAATCATAATTATTTTTATAAAACTCTAAACTGTTTTCTTAAATCCTAAAATCAAATATGTTTTCCAAAATATCAAAACCCTAATTTTCTCAAAACCAAATACAGTAAACCTTAGTTTTCCTAAACCTTAAATTCTTAATGCATCAAAACTTTATGACAAATTCATTAACACCCTAAACCCTAATCCTGTGAACTTAAGACCCAAACTAATAAATCTAAACCCTAAAGCCATAATCCAATAAACTTAAAATCACAATCCAGTAACCTTGAATTATAAATCCTAATGTCTCAAGGTTCCAAAACCCTAATTTCATGTTGTTAGTCCTAAACCTTAATTTGATTAACCAAAAAGCCTTACTACTTTCTTAAATTTATAAAACCCTAATCCATTCCAATTTTTCAAAATCTTTACAGTAGCCTAAATAATAACAATAATAATTCTAAAATACCAAAACCCTAAATGTTAATTAAAGAACTCTAATTTGAGACATAAACCTAAATTTGTATCTTTATTACTTTATTTAATTTTAGATTTGATTATGTAGTTTGTTATATGTTTTGATGGTTGATTTATTTAATTTCAATGCTTGATTTATTTAATTTACCATGGATGATTATTTTCTTTATTGTTATGATTTTTATTTGTTTGTTTTAGTATTAAAATTGTAAGAAGTATGTTTCCACTTTGTGGGTAACTCATTAATTAATTTCTATGTAATTTAAATTGCTTTTATATTTTGGACCAGTGTAAAGGACATGTTTCCACCTTTCGGTGGGTGTCCTATTTAGTTTAGGCATGAACGATGTAAGGACATGTTACCATCCTCAGATGGGTGTCCATTTATTTGCTTTGTTTGGACATTGCTTTGATTTTAATATAATGATGTTTTATTTTAGTTATTGCATGTAATGTGGATAATATTGTTATATTTAAGAATTTTATAATATTAAGACCTGCAAAGGATGCCGGTTCCAATGAACCAGGCATTGTGGGGGTGTTGGGCCATTTCTCACCTTCCCCATATGTACCCTACTTTCTGTATCCATTAGGGGTTGGGGATTCCTTAGGAATTGAGTCATCCACCCTTTCTTTTTTTCGGCCCATCCGGGTGGCCACTCCATTTTCTCTGGGCTTAGGCCCATGTTCTCTAAGGCCCCGAGCCTAAACAGTGCCAAAGTCGCAAGAACCATTCCACCGGGAGTGGGAGCAAAAATTCCTGCTCACTTAAACCTAAACACTTCACTAGAAAAAATGTCCAACCTCACAAACCCAAGTACAAAAATGACGATGAGAAAAAAAAAATACTATATGCTCAAGAAAAAGACCCTTGAACCTACCAAAATGCTTGTGGAAGGAATGCTCCAATCCTTAAACATCCAAGGTGAAATCTATAGCCACCTTGATAGAATTGGGTGGAGACTATTTGCATTTCCTAATGAGCTAGGTTACTCTAGCCTCTCAAGGGAATTCCTAATGTCTCTAAGGGTAGAGAAAAACCACAATACACCTATAGGATTCTATGGAGTTTACTTTAGGATTTTTAACCAAGATTTTGCTCTTTCTTTAGAAGTATTTGGTGAAGTTTGGGGATTCCAAACTCATAGAGCTTTCTCATATAATGATGTGGATTTTCCTTTAAAGAATTATTCATCATTTTGGAGTGAACTATCCATTGAAACCCAATATAACATTAGGTCATCCAAAGCCATTCATTTTAGGATCCTTCTATTTTGGCACTTTCATAGAATCATCACTTATACCATTCATCAAAGAAGTGATGGAAATGAAAAGGTTGCTCAATGTGACTTATTTTACTTGTATGCCAATGTGTATAATGAGCCAATTCAAACTGCTAGGTTTCTCATAGACACCTTTATTCATCATGGAAAATTTAAGGTGGGAACCTTCTTTTTATCCTCCAAAATTACTCAACTTTCTAGACATTTAGGACTTCTAACCCTTGAAAATCTTGCAACCCTAAGTGACCCCTTGATCTGGCTACAAATTCCATCAACCTCGACTACCTTGAACATGATAGATGTATCCAAAAGGTTGATAATCACTATGAGTACACATTTGGTAGTAAGGAAGTTATCCAAAGGGAAAGGAAGAGGCCTAGGTACCATATTATGAAAGAAGAAGGTGAACCTATCAATGTTCAAGTTGAGCACCCCCTAAACCTTCCACCAAAGAAAAAGGTGAATCATCTAAACCTCTTAAACTTATCCTCAAGGCCATATCATCTCTCCAAAAATAATTTAAACATTTTAAGAAGGATGTCACAAAGAGAATCACAAAACTCAACAAAAAGGTTGATCTCCTTTCCCATATTCATCATGACATATATGACTTCCAAGAAAAATTTGACCTTCCTCAATGTGACTTAAGTGAATGGGATGTGAGTGAGTATATTGAAAGTCCTTATGAAGGATCCTTACCATCCTTATATGACTCCTCTCCCACTCCTTCTCTTGGTGATGATAATGAAAGAACTCCCATTCCTCCTCCACCATCAAGAAAAGGAAAAGAAAAAGTTTAGACTAATCATTTTCTTGTATTTTCTTTCAATTGGTATCGAAATTTTATTTCTCTTGTATTCTCATTAATTGGTATCATTGAGGGAGAGAAATATATAGGTCATTGAATTTAAATGATTTAATTATTAAAAGGGGAGAGATAAACAAGAAAAAAGAAAACAAATTGGTATCAATAAAAGTATACATCAAATGGTACAAATTAGTAACAAGAAAAGCATACATCAATTGGTATCAAGAATTGCATGCATCAATTGTGAAATTATCTAACATAGGGGGAGAAAATTTATTTTCATTACATTAATTGCTTTGTGTACCTGAATATGTTTAACTTAAATTCAATTTGATTGCCAAAGTAAAAAAGGGGGAGATTATTGAGATTGATGGACAATCAAACTCTATTTTGAATAATGATAATCAAACTGATAAAGAACTAATGATTACAAACAAGTCTATCAAGTTTGTTTTGCAGAAACTGAGTGCCTGTACGACTGCTCAAACGAACTACCAAGCGATCGTACAAATGCAGCACGAACACAGAACTAAACTAATATACAGACATGCCGAACAGAGAGCACAAAACTGAATGGGCATATAACATATAGACTTACTGAGCAGAAAGTAGAGAACTGAACGAACAGAGTGTTGAGCTAGATATAGAACTGTTGAGTTAAGAACTGAATTTTCAAGCTAAAAGCAGCCCGATGGAAAAATTGAGCTAATCAAGTAGTGCAGCTTTACACCGAGCTGGACAAGCTAACTATGGAAACTAAGCTAAGTCTATAATTTCCATAGAAGAGTTCGTATTGTCAGTGAGCGATGAAGTAAGAAAATTCGTTAGGCATACGACTGTACGAAGGAACACAACGACCGCACTAGTTCAAGATAAAAATTGATAAACTCATAGAAATGATAGCGGTCTCAGTGAGCGGTGAAGTCAAGATGCAAAACTTTAGGTGACCTCCCAAGAAGTCCTAGCTATTGCACAGAACAAAGTGCCAAATACTAAAAAGAATAGAAGAGAGAGCGGTCAGCTCTCATGGTGGTTACTCGATGCTCAAAACCTTGTGCTACCATACTGATGGACCGAGCGACCGCACAAGTTTGGCTGATTTAAATCTTAGTGCCAAATACCTCAGACCAATGGATAAAGAAATTTAAACTCAACGGTAACATTATATTGAGCAACTATATTCTGTGCTAGGACAACTGTATGATACAAAAGTATGAGCGGATAGATTCTGTTAGACACTAAGATCCGACCATTGGAACTAGTCATTACATAGAGCTTTCAAATCGGGTGATTGCCCACTGTTGCGCTCAACTAATTACTACTACAAGCGACACTTGCAAGTATACAAGGTAATTGTAGCAACGGTGATCGCCCCAAGGTCATCTCACAAGGAAGGAATTTCTTTGTAATAGTTTGATTAGCAAGAAATTTAAAAGAAATAAGAGTGTGATGTGTTGGAATGGTGAAAGAACAATTGAAATCTAAAAGTAACGTGCGTAATGGTTGTTCAAGATCAATACAATTCTAGGAATGGTGCCTAGGGTTGTAGATCAATTTAATCAAAGCTTAATTCTCATATTATCCATTAACATGACCTTATATTTTAATTTGATCCTTAAGTTTAATTAGTAATTACCAATTCATTAGTTTTCACATTCATGAATTAACATCAACCAATTGTTTTGAAATTGCAAATTAATAAAACCCTAGAACTTATTTTTCTAATTCATTCTTAGGGTAGTTGAATGCATAATTTCAATATCAAATTTCACCTCTCGATCCTTCATTCAATATCTAAAGATCAATAGGTAGCTAATCTATCAACCTAACATTCAATCCAATGCAATCAACCAACAACAAGGCATTAATGGAAATATCAAATCAACAAACCCTAGGCATGAGTAATTTAGCTCAACATCATCAATTTAAAACAAATATTCATCTCAATATAAATCAAATCACAATTGTACATTGAAATATTAATGTTCTTAACAAATAATAACAATCTAGAAATGAATTAAAAGAGAGAATATAAAAACCCCTTTGAAGATGTTAAGAGTTGGACTTCTAGTCTTCCTCCTAGCTCCACCTTGAATTTAATGAAGAACTAATAAGCCTTCTTCAATCAATGGCTCTCCTCTTGAAAGATGGAATAGTCACTCTCTCAAGCCTCCAACTCCTCAATCAATCTTTCTTCAAACCCTAACCTTCACAAGAGCTTGCTCACCCAATTTATCCCAAAAATGTCAAAGATCTTGTTTATAGAAGAAATGGAAGATGAAGATGAAGGTGATGTTCTTGGTCTCTCTCAAGACCAAGAACAAGATGATGAACCAAGAGAGAACCACCCTCTCTTCTAACTCCAACGTGTATATGTACTCCCCTCTCCCATTCTTTTTTAATTTCTCAAGACACAACCCATGCCTTGCCAACTCACACACTTCATTTTGTCTCCCACTTTCTCATTAGTTTATATTTCTTTCCATGAATTAGACAACATTTTTCTACTTTTAATATTTCTTTTTAAAAGATGGCACTTGTTGTCTCCCATTTTGTCCCCCATTTCATGTAAAATAATTGAAAGAATTTTCACAAGACATGGCCAAGTCATGAGTGACTTGGCCGTGTCACTCATTTTCTTGTGGACATGGCCAAGCCATGTGGTCGTGTCCATGGCTGCCTCATTTCTTCTTCATTTTCCAAGTATGACATGGCCAAGGCCTTGGCCGTGTCTCTTGAGTGTGTTCTTCACTGTTCTTCTAGCTTTGCTTTGCTCTTCATATGGGACACAGCCAAGGCCTTGACCGTGTCATGGGACATAGCCAGTGGCTTAGTCGTGTCTCTTGGGTGTGTTCACCTTTGCCCTGCTTCACTTGTCTTTGCTTTGTTCTTTTGGTGAGACACGACTAAGGCGTATAATGGCTTGGCCGTGTCTCTTGGGTGTGTCCAATTCTGCCTTGGCTTATTTTTGTTTTGTTCTTTGGCTTCATTTGGTGAGACACGGCCAGTGGCTTGGCCATGTCTCTTGAGTGTGTTCATCTCTGCCAAAATTTCCTACCTCTTTCCTTAGATGAGGGACACGGCCAAGCCATGAAGTGTCTTGGCAGTGTCTCATGTTTTTCCTCCTTAATAATCCATCAAATTGAATTAAAGTTTCATTATTTTGTTCTTCAACCTGAATCAAATACTTTAAGCAAACTTTAAATACAAATTATAAGAAAAATCAATCAAAAGCCAATAAAATTACACTAAAAATAAATACGCAAATGATCAAAACAACTACCCCACACTTAATTCTTTGCTTGTCCCCAAGAAAAGTCAAAATCAAAACAAACTAAACAAGATAAATTTAGTCAAGTTCAAGAGTTATCAGGATGTATCAAGACTCCCATTTTATTAAATCCACGTTCATTATCAAATTAAGAATAATCAGTACTCAAGTAATTTAATGGTCAATCCATGCACACCAAAAATTGTCACTCCGTCAAAAAACCTCTTAAGTGTTTAATCAGGTAGTGTTTAAGCTCCCAACATTCAATGAAAGATTATCTCTATAGGCTTGCTTATCAATCAAATCTCCACCACCTAATTACAATCAAGCATCAATCATAAGGTCTTTCTTTTGGTTGTAATGGGGATAAGGTAAAGGCATGACATTTAGAAAATGTGAGCTTATTCATTAAGTTCAAGAGCACTTCAAGAATGAAGTAACCGATCATATGTATAACCTAACAATCCCAAAAAACCTTCCTCTCATCTACCCCTTGACATTAAAGAGCTTTTCAAGGGAACGCACTTATTAAATCTTGCAATGATTATTCCCAAACTTATTCCAACCCTACAAAAAAGAACAACTTCTTCTATTATTTTGATATTTATTTATTTATTTATTTTCTATTTTTTAGGGTTTGCAACTAAAGAAGATAATAATTTGTAATTTTGAACCCACTAAATTTAACCCTACACTTTATTTAACACAACACTTAATCATAAACGCTCTTAAAATACTCTTGACCTAATGCAAGGGTAATAGTTAAAACAACAAGGTTTAGGCTAATGATGTTGTGAAAAAGAAATAAAAGGAAAAATAAAATAAGCTCAAAATTGTCTAACTAAGGTTAGATATAAGGTTGGTGTTTTTAAGCAAAATAGGTTTACCTATTTGCCTTAATCATATTATGCCTAATTGAAATTTTTATGTAGTCTCAAAATGTATGTCAAAGCAAGTTCTAGCAATTCATCAATCAAAGATGTTTACACACAATAAAGAATAAAAATTTAATAGCTCAATTCCTCACTAGTTTAATGGAGATGCAAAGAATAACCATCAAAATTGATAATAAGTACCAATTCTAATCAATTCTCAAATTCATGCTTCAAAAATTCAAAGGTCATCTATCAACAAGCTTATAACAATTGAACTTTTCAAAATTCATTTATTCAAAGAAAAAAATTAACTAAACTTAAACAAAGATAAATTAAAAGTAAAAACACAAACTGCACCACACACTTAAAGATTCACATTGTCCCCAATATGAGCATGCATAAATTAAAAGAGAGAGTTCAAATAAAACCTAATTTCCATCATTTCCATATTCGATATTAAGTGCTCCTTCCATCCTTAATGAAATTGTCGCCCATGTTTGAGAAGATGAATAGCATGCAACTCTGAAAGGTACCCAATGTATTACAAAGCCTAGGTAGCATCCTTTGAAGAGCACATTTCCAAAGGGAACGTGTGAAGGTTGTCTTAGGGTGATCCTTTAATGCTATAGGAACTTGGTAAAAACCTTTTTCAGTTTGCAACATTGTTATATTCATTTTTTGCTCCTCCTTACCACCGAGAGTGGAAGAGATGATCATTGGTTGTATATTGTTCTCCCATTGTAAAACATATGTCAAAAGTTTTGGGGTCTTTGTAGGTTCAACCAAGTTTAGTTGAATCTCTTTCTCATCCACTTTAGCAATTTGAAGTCCCCTCTCAACAACTTCAGAATTTAATATTAACTTGCTCTCCTCAATTTTTGAATTGGAAATGTTAGGCTCTACTTCCAAGGTCATGGCCATCTCAAGCTCATCTTCACTATCTTCACTGACTTCCTCGGAGGGCATGTCGTAGAGTTCAGAAAGTTGCATACCTTGCTTCTCATCCTTCAATCTACTTGGGAATGGAAGTGGTGGCATATAAGGATTTGGAGGTTCATGCAATTTTGTTAAAGTTGATGCTTCCAAATTCTCCTCCTCCTTTGATTGACTTGGCTCCTCTATGTTAGGTTGTATCTCCTTGCCATTTTCTTCTTGATTAGTACCTGCATCAAAGGAATCACAATATTTTTTATATATCACCTGTTCACTCTTCAAATTTGTGATTGCATTGACTTGCTCTAATTGGCTAGGAAATTCCACTTTTTGGTGTGCTTGGAGTTGATTTACAAGTTGTTCAACTTGAGTTTCCATCTTCTTCAATGATACCTCCAAAGAATCAAACCTATTATTGCTCCCTTCCTAATTTTGTGTGCTAATTTGAAGGAAAGCATTCAAATTATCTTCCACTATGGGTTTCTTGAATTGATCTCGATTTTGTGCGCTAATTTGAATGAAGGCATTCAAATTATCTTCCAATGTGGGTTCCTTAAGTTGATCTTGATTTTGTGTGCTAATTTGAATAAAGGAATTCAAACTATCTTCCAATGTGGGTTTCTTAAGGTGATCTTGATTTGAGTATTGTTCTTGAAAGTAAGAACTTCTTTGGTAAGGTTGAAAAAATTGTTGAGGTGGAATTTGTTGTTGGTTTTCCCAAGAAAAAAGTTGGGTAGTTTCTCCAACTTGAATTATAAGGATCTGAATATGGGTCATTTCTACCCCTTGGCTGGAAACTTTTAAAGGCATATTCTTCTTCTTGCCCCTCTTGGTATTGTTCAAAACCAAATGAACACATGTTTGCACTATGTCCTACAATGCCATATATTGGACATACTTCACGAGTCAGCATAGGTGCTCTCCCTCTTGAATTTAGCATCTTAAGTTGTCTTGTTAATTTTGCTAATTGCCATGCCATTTTAGAATTAGCATTCTCATCATAAATTCCCCCATGCCTTGAAAACCACATCTTTACAATAAGCATGTATTAATTCAAAAATGAAACACTTAAAACAATTAAACAATTTAAATAAACCAAAAATCAAACTACTAACAACAATTGCCTTCCCTGGCAACGGAGCCAAAAACTTGTTGCGCTCGACTAATTACTACTACAAGAGACACTCACAAGTATACGAGGTAACTGTAACAACGGTGATCGCCCCAAGGTTGTCTCACAAGGAAGGAATTGCTTTATAATAGTTTAATTAGCAAGAAATTTAAAAGAAATAAGAGTGTGATGTATTGGAATGGTGAAAGAACAATTGAAATCTAAAAGTAACGTACGTAATGGTTGTTCAAGATCAATACAATTCTAGGAATGGTGCCTAGGGTTGTAGATCAATTTAATCAAAGCTTAATTCTCAAATTATCCATTAACATGACCTTGTATTTTAATTTGTTCCTTGAGTTTAATTAGTAATTACCAATTCATTAGTTTTCACATTCATGAATTAACAATAACCAATTGTTTTGAAATTGCAAATTAAGAAAACCCTAGAACTTATATTTCTAATTCATTCGTAGGGTAGTTGAATGCATAATTCCAATATCAAATTTCACCTCTCAATCCTTCATTCAATATCTAGAGATCAATAGGTAGCTAATCTATCAACCTAACATTCAATCCAATGCAATCAAGAAACGACAAGGTATATTAATGGAAATATCAAATCAAGTCATTCAATCAAATCTACTACAAACCCTAGGCATGAGTAATTTAACTCAACATCATCAATTTAAAACAAATATTCATCTCAATATAAATCAAATCACAATTGTACATTGAAATATTAATGTTCTTAATAAACAATAACAATCTAGAAATGAATTAAAAGAGAGAATATAAAAACCCCTTTGAAGATGCTAAGAGTTGGACTTCTAGTCTTCCTCCTTGCTCCACCTTGAATTTAATGAAGAACTAACAAGCCTTCTTCAATCAATGGCTCTCCTCTTGAAAGATGGAATGGTCACTCTCTCAAGACCCCAACTCCTCAATCAAGCTTTCTTCAAACCCTAACCTTCACAAGAGCTTGCTCACCCAATTTATCCCAAAAATGTCAAAGATCTTGTTTATAGAAGAAATGGAAGATGAAGATGAAGGTGATGTTCTTGGTCTCTCTCAAGACCAAGAACAAGATAATGAACCAAAAGAGAACCCCCCCCCCCCCTCTCTTCTAGCTCCAACGTGTATATGTACTCCCCTCTCCCATTCTTTTTTTAATTTCTCAAGACACAACCCATGCGTTGCCAACTCACACACTCCATTTTGTCTCCCACTTAACATTAGTTTATATTTCTTTCCATGAATTAGACAACCTTTTTTCTTTTAATATTTCTTTTTAAAAGATGGCACTTGTTGTCTCCCACTTTGTTCCCTATTTTATGTAAAATAATTGAAATAATTTTCATAAGACATGACCAAGTCATGAGTGACTTGGCCGTGTCATTCATTTTCTTGTGGACACGGCCAAGCCATGTGACCGTCTCCATGGCTGCCTCATTTCTTTCTTCATTTTCCAAGTACGATACGGCCAAGGCCTTGGCCGTGTCATGTGACATGGCCAGTGGCTTGGCCGTGTCTCTTGAGTGTGTTCTCCACTATTCTTCTAGCTTTGCTTTGCTCTTTATATGGGACACGGCCAAGGCCTTGGCCATGTCATGGGATATGACCAGTGGCTTGGCCGTGTCTCTTGGGTGTGTTCACCTCAGCCCTACTTCACTTGTCTTTGCATTGTTCTTTTGGTAGGACACGACTAAGGCCTTGGTCATGTCATGTGACATGGCTAATTTCTTGGCCGTGTCTCTTAGGTGTGTCCAATTCTGCCTTGGCTTGTTTTTGTTTTGTTCTTTGGCTTTATTTGGTGAGACACGGCCAAGGCCTTGGCCATGTCTTGTGACATGACTAGTGGCTTGGCCATGTCTCTTGAGTGTGTTCATCTCTGCCAAAATTTCCTGCCTCTTTCCTTGGATGAGGGACACGGCCAAGCCATGAAGTGTCTTGGTCGTGTCTCATGTTTTTCCACCTTAATAATCTATCAAATTGAATTAAAGCTCTATTGTTTTGTTCTTCAACTTGAATCAAATACTTTAAACAAACTTTAAACACAAATTATAAGAAAAATTAATCAAAAGCCAATAAAATTACACTAAAAATAAATACACAAATGATCAAAACACCCACCTAGCCGAGCAACTGTAAACTGAGCTCCAGACACAGAATTAGGGGAAGACAAGCAGTAAATATGTGGGAACCATTTCAAACGGCTAGTTTAAGCCAAATGGCTATAAATACCACATTAAACTTCATTTTTGTGGTTAGAGAATATTTTGATTGTTATTAAATTTCATTGAACAATATTGTTCATTATCTTGTCTAAACATCAAACATCATAGAGTGTTGGGTTTGAGCATTAAACACGATAAGAAGTTTGAGTGTGAGCTTAGAAACATTTAGGTTGTGAGAGTGAGCCTGAGAAAACTCTTGTAAGGGTTGTGAGGATTAATCTCAAACAATTGTAATAGTTTAGTGTGAGCTAGGTAAAATACCAAGTTAGAGTTAAGCTTGTAAAAACTCAAGACTAGTGGAACCTTAAAAAGTTGTTAAGGAAGCAGATGTTGGATTGAGATAAATCTGAACCACTTTAACTCTTTGTGTTCTTTCTTCTCTACTCTACTTCATCTCCATATACATCTTCTTCATCTCTTAGTTTTTTGAATTTTAAATTTACCATCATTATTCAGACAAATCAATTCACCCTCCCTCTTCATTGCTAGTTTGAGACAATATTACTATTTGTTACTAACTTTTTTAATCTCTTGCAAATATGATCTTATTGCCACCATGTATAAATAGTCATCATTAATAATTTTTTCCTCTAAAATTGATCACTATTTGCAAAAAATCTTTTTATTCTCTCACAAATATTAACCTATTACAACCACATATAAAAAGTCATCGCTAATAATATGGTACCAAAATTTTCCTCCAAAATATTTATCATGTTCTGCAATAAAATTTTCCAATCTCTCACAAATATTTAACTTATTGCGATCACCTATAAAATTTCATCATAAAAAATAAGGCGCCAACATTTCCCTCTAAAAAATTGATCACTATTTGCAATGAACTATTCTAATCTCTCTCAAATATTATTTTTTTTGCAACAACATCTAAATAGTCATCTCTAATAATGCGGTATGGATATTTTCAATATAAGCTCTATTTTTCATTTGCTACAAAAAGTTTTTACCCTTACTAATAACTAAGATTTAGCAACGAAGTGACATATTTGGTTGCAAATAATCTTCCTATTGCTATGACTCACAAGATGTCATCGCTAATAGTATGCGCCAAATTTTCCCTCTAAAAAATAACTATTAGTGATGACTTATTATACTATTAGTGACAATATAAAAAAATGTGACAACTAACAAACATTTTTTATGATAATATGGTAACTGTTATTGGTAAAAATCTATTGGCGACAAGTTTTATCATCGACTCCTAAAATCTTTGTTGCAAATGACACATTTTTTATAGTGAAATAAAATAGAACACCCACCAAAAGTTAGAAACATATCCCTTACAATAGTTCAAGTCCTTAAATAAATAAAATTACACAAACTAATTAAATAAGGTACCCACAAGTAAAAACATGCCTTTTACATCATTTTTAAAACCCAAACAATGATAAATAAACATAATCCAATAATCTATCATAAGCAATAAAAATTAAAGCTCAACATCCATCATCAAGCATATAACAATAAATAAAATTACACATAATAATAAATAGGACTAGATTAATAAAATTAAGGTTCCATCATCAAATTAAAGTTTCAATTGCAAGGTTAGGGTTTAATTTTATAAATTAGGGTTTTGAATCCTAAACTAGGGCTTAATCATGCAAAGTTAAGGTTTTATTCTAGATATAGGACTAAAACATGTAAAATTAGGGTTTAAGATGCAAACTAAGATTAAAACATACAGAATTGGGGTTTAAGATGCAAACTAAGATTAAAACATACAAAATTAGGGCTTATTCATGTAAACTAGGGTTTTTCCTAAACTAGGGTTTCATTCAAGTTAAAGTCTTATTATACAATTAATGTTTCAGTTGACAAACTAGGCTTTAGATAACCAAATTAGGGTTTTGAAATGAAACTAGGGTTTGTAAGGCTAAAGCTATAGTCAAGACATGTAATTTAGGGTTTGATCTTAGAAATTAAGGTTTGATCACATAATTTAGGGTTTAAATCTAGGATTAAGATATTGAATTAATGTCTTAGAGTGCAATAATAAATTTATAAAGCTAGATTATGAGAATGATCCATTGTGTTAAAAAAATTGGTCTTGGATTGCAATTTAAGATGAATAAAAAAACAAACAAAATAAAACTAAGCAATGAAGATGATCAATATAAATTATCTAATGAAATCAAACATGCATGTTGGCTCCGCCATGGTGTCTGTTGAACCAAGCTTACTGTTTAAATTGTACAATGGCCGTGAAGAGTCTGGATCAATGAAGATTCTTGGTTGATACTTAAACAATCTGAAGATTTTTTGCTATTCTAGATACTAGTTTAAGCTTTTTGTCTCTCTTTTTTACTTTCTATTTCTCTTGCTAATTGTGGATTTTTTGCTTTTCTAATTGATAACTCTGGCCGTCTCCTCCCTCAATTGTCCCCCCTTTAATTTCCTTTTACAAGAAACATTAGGGCAACAATCCAGTCTTATCTTAGTCACATTGTCCTAATTATATTGAAAAAGCCTCTCTTTATCCGAATCCCCTTTGAGTTTTAGCAAAATTAGGACTTTTAAATAGATAACTAGGCCCTAAGCATGGCCAATTTTCCATGAGCATATGGCCAACCAGACCATGGCCAATTCGCTACGAGCAAATCCTCATAGCGAATTGGCCATGGAAAATGGCCAATTGTCATGACTTCTGGGTCGATTTAGAAATTTGGCTTGTAAAATCAGATTGAGCTTAGTTTTTTGGCTTTTTAATTGATATTGCATTTGATTTGAGCCTTTAAAATTAGTTTGGACTTAATTTAAGCTTTTAAAATTGGATTGAATTTAATTTTCCTCTTTGAATTGGGACTAGATTCATTTAGGGCCAAAATTAAAGGTTTACAGTTTTACCCCCTGCTTGAACGATTAGAGAATTTAATAGAAGAGAGTGAAAAGCAATGATCTAACTTTTGAATTTTGCACCAAGTATCTGCAAAACAAAACACAGAGACAAATAAGCAAAAATCCAAAGGATGGATACCCTATCGATATTCGACTGTTGAACGACTCTAATATCTCAACCCCTTATTGGGCAACTCTAATATCCCAATGTGTTTATTGAGAAAATTTAATATCTCGATAAAATTATCTATCAATTTTAATATCTTGGTAAATCAAGCAGTTAACAAATGACTCTAATATCCTGGTGAAATCACCAAGTGACTCTAATATCTTAGTAAATCAAAATAATCATCGAACAACTCTATGATCACAATGAAAACCACTAAGCGACTCTAATATCTTGGTAAAACAAAATAATCATCGAGCGACTCTAATATCCCGATGAAAATCACTAAGGAACTCTAATATCTTGGTAAATCAACATAATCATTGGTTGATTCTAATATCTTGATGAAAACCATCAACCGACTCTGATATCTTCATGAAATAATAACCATTATGGAACTCTAATATCTCGATAAAACCATTAAGCAAATCTAATATCTTGGTAAATCAAAGTAATCATCGGGCGATTCTAATATCCTAATGAAAATCGTCAAGCGACTCTAATATCTTGATGAAACAACAACCATCGAGTGACTCTAATATATTGATGAAATCACCAAGCAACTCTAATATCTTGGTTTGGGTTCTGAACCTATAGCATCCTGGTTTTAATGGACTTGAACTGGTTTAGGTTTTGGACCTATAATATATGAGCTGGTTTGGCTTATGGATCCATAATATCCGAGCTGCTTTTGCTAGTTTGGTCTAAAATATCTGAGCTAGTTTGGGACCCATAATACATGCAAAAAATTGATTTCAAAAGTTAGCAAAAATTTTGGCTATTTTTTAGCCCACCCATAATATCTGAGATAGTTTGGGACCCATAATACTTACAAAAAATTGATTTCAAAAGTCAGCAAAAAATTCAACTATTTTTTACCTCTTTAGCTCTTATATCCCCTCTTTACCCCCCTACATGACAGAACATTGAAGAGAGTCTAAAAATGTTTTAAAAATAAATAAACTCAAAAAATTAAAAAGGATAAAATTTTCCCTCTATACAGGCTAAAACCAATGATTTTGTTACCATCTAAGCTCTAACCAATGTTTTTATTTTGTCTCATTCCTTGCACAAGCATGTGTCTCTATCTTTGCAAAGTGATTGGATCTTTATCAAATAATGGATTTTTCATGCCCCCTGACACTATGTCTGCTTCTCATTGTATGCTTCATAAAGTATCAATTGTGATAAGAAGTAGGCAACACAAGACAATAAGAATGCAATGCGATATGCTCACGTATGCATGTATGTATGACATGATGATATGCATGAATAATACTTACAGTGATTATACTAAATTACATACTGAGGTGATAGGCCATAAGACTTTTGTTGGCACCTTCAGGCTATTCCTATAGCCTTACATTGGATCATCAGGAGATGTTATATTCATAGCTTCATCTCCAAGATATAGAAAACATGAGTAGTAGGGGCCCAAGCAGGATAGTCAGAGATACATCAGACATCCATTTCAAACCATGATTCAGCACATTAGTTTCTTGTGAACAATTCTTTTATCAGCTTACTTTTTCCCAATATGTTCTTTAAGGTTCGACAATGTAACATACTTTCGTAAACTTGAAGGGTCATGTGATAAGAAAATACTTTTTTCTTAAATTTAATTTTAATTTTGAAAGCAAATGTTGGCTTTGCCAAATTAGTGTCAATATACCTCAGGACATGGTCTTTAAAATTAACACATCTATAACATCATAACCCTAGTTACCATACTAAATTAGGGAATCATTTTCATTTGAGTAAGAGTTGTTGCACTTAAGATAGGCACATACATATTACTTGGCCAAATGTCTCATTACGTTTAAATAATGTCTACCTACCAAGAGAGATCAATAGGTCTTTAACGTACTTTAAACGGGGTCTATAAGGGATATGGGTTAAGTAAATGCCATTTATAAATTGGAGTTGATGTGACACTGCTAATAGATCTTCATACTACAAACTTTATGTTGAATCCATAAACTTTGAGATTCTTGTTATCTTGCTTCATGAAAAGATAGAGCATTGAATATTCTTCCATCTTATTGGCAGAAATCTAGATATGATCTTACCAGGACAAACCTATTATATTTCTTTCTCTTTTGCAGAAACTTAAAACCCTTTTTTTTTTCTTTCTTTGTTCTTTTTTCTTATATTTTGTTTTTTTTTCTTGGCCATGGCATTTCATCATTCTTCCCCTTTCCCCTTTAGAAATATTAAGTCTAGGACATTTAAAATTGTTGACTTGGAGCTGTGTTGGACATTATGAACCAAATGAAAGATGGTCTTTCTCCTATTTCTCTAATTTTAGCTGAGTCTCTGGCTAGACTATACCAATTCAAGGCAAACTCTTCTTGTAGGCTGAGCGGGAACTTTCTATTACTTCAAGTAACAAGAGCTATGTTAGCTTTTTGAATTGCTCTTTCAGGTCTTCAATTCAAACTTTCATAATTTTCTCCCTTTTTTAGCTTTAATTTTTGCCTAGGTCAACCTTTCAGGTTTTCAACCTAGCGAGCTTTCCTTTTTTTTTTCTTTCTTCTTTTTTCTTTTGATTTTTTTTGCCCTAGCTCCAAGAAAGTCATCTTATTCCCATACATCTGACTATTGAGTAGCATGAGTCTGCTTCATTAAGGATCGATCCTTTTGTTGCCCTAATGCCATCTCAATGATAGATTTGAGATATAAGGTTTGGTTCAGGAAAACTTAAACTATCTTTATGGTCTTGACTATGCATCCTTTTCTTTGATCTTTTTGCTTATTGGTAACTAAGTTATTGTGAGTGAGGATTTTTGCCTCCACTCCCGGTGGAATGGTTCTTGCGACTTCGACACTATTTAGGCTCGGGGCCATAGAGAAAATGGGCCTAATTCCGGAGAAAATGGGGTCGCCACCCCGACGGGCTAGGAAAAAGAAAGGAGTGGATGACTCAATTTCTAAGAAATTTTCAACCCCCTAATGGGTTCGAAAAGTTGAGTACGTGTGGGGAAGGTGAGAAATGGCCTAGCACCCCCACAACGCCCGGTTCATTGGAACCAGCCTCCTTTGCAAGTCTTGATATTATAAAATTCTTCAGTATAATAATATTATCCATATTACATGCAACAATTAAAATAAAGCATCATTATATTAAAATCAAAGCAATGTCCAAATAAAACAAATAAATGGACACCCATCCGAGGATGGAAACATGTTCTTACATCGTCCATGTCTAAAACTAAATAGGTGTTGCGCTCGAATTAACTCTACCACAAAGCGTCACTCGCAAGTATACGAGGTAGCTGTAGCAAAGGTGATCGCCCCAAGGTCGTCTCACAAGGAAGCTAAAGTGGCTAATTGATTATCAGATTATTAATAACAAGTAATTAAAGAAATTTAAATTGCTAAATAATGAAGAAGATTGATTAAAGTTTAAAACAAATAAAAGTAAACTAAAACTGATGTATTGATTCACTGGATAGAAAGGTCTAGGGTTTCCACTTCTCCACTACTTATATGTATGAACAATTATTCCTCTTAACTAATTTAATTTCAAAGATTAAATCTCAAACAACTCAATTAATCAAGTCAATGAAATAAGCTCTCGCATTCAAACCTCTTTCAACTAATCTTGTTATAATTGAAATAATCTTTTTAATAGGTTATATCTCTAATTCACCTAAGTCCTTAATTGAATTGTTCCAGCATTAGACTTCATCTCTCAATCCATCATCTAATACCTAAAACATATAATTGGTGGTCAATCAATTATATATTAACAATCATTCATTCAATAAAGGCTAAAGAAATTATTAGCTTAGAGAATAACCAATTCATACAATCATAGCAGATCCATACAAACCCTAGACTAGATCTAATTAGTTCATATTGCTATTAAACATAATCATCTCATTAATATTCAAAGAAATCAACTTAGACATGATAATGTTCATAAATACAATTTCAATGAAAATAAAGAGATAAAGTTCAAGAATAAAACCAAATTACAAACTCCTTGAAGCTTCTGAAGAATCTCTTGTTCAAATCTTGCAAGAAGGATGTATCAATGGCTAGAACAATCTAATCTAGGCTAGTTTAATCCAAAGTGAAATCAAAATCAAAGAAAACAAATGTTAAAACCCTAAAACTTTTTCTGACAGCTGAAACCTGTCTCCAAAATCTCAACAGTCCCGAAACCCTAGCTTCTCTTTCTCTTTTATACGAATTCTCCGCTTTAAAATCCGCTGCGTGTTTGGTTCATGAGGGGCACGGCCAAGTCAAAAGTGACTTGGCCGTGTTGGAGTGCATTGGAGGGACACGGCCAGTGACTTGGCCGTGTCCCTTGCATGTGTCACCTACTGCTTGCTTTTTCTTCTTTCTTCTTTGGTTGAGTGACACGGCCAAGTCTTGGAAGTGACTTGGCCGTGTTGGTCCTTTTTGGAGGGACACGGCCACTGACTTGGCCGTGTCCCTTGCCTGTGTTTGCCTCTGTGAAATTTTAGTCTTCTTTTCCTTTGGAACCAAGTAAGACACGACCAAGTTGGTGTGACTTGGCCGTGTTGGAGCATCTTTGGAGGGACACGGCCACTGACTTGGCCGTGTCCCTTGAGTGTGTCAGCTACTGTGTCTTGACTTCCTTTTTTAACTTGGTATGGGACACGGCTAGTGACTTGGCCGTGTCCTCTGCCTGTGTCAGCTACTGTCCCTCTTTTCCTTCAATTTGCTTCCTTGCCTTTTTTAACCTAAAACAAAACTCAACCAAACTGTAAATAAGAAGTAAATAAACAATAACCAACAAAACATAAACACCATACTAAAAACTAAATCAAAAATGACATAAACACTGAAATAAACTAAAACTACCAAAATTAATGAAAACACTAAACAAACCGATTAAAACTAACAAAATACCTAAATAAAACAATAATTATCATAATAAACAGGACACGAATCTATAACAAAAACTAATAAAACAACTACCCCACACTTACAACTTTTCTTGTCCTCAAGCAAATTCACATGGCATAAATTAAAAACTCAAACAACCTTAACTATAATTCCAGTATATAAGATGAAATCCTTTAAGACATCAGACATAAATAATTTGCATCTTACTTCAATCAAGGATTTTCTTAACTCATTTATTAATCCAGACATACAAATCTTATCTCTCATCTAAGTGTTTCACTCGATTTTAAAGGTTAATCACTCAAACCACTCAAGACTGCATACTGCCATAAACTTGCTTCATTATCCAATCTCTCTCAATGATTTTCTCAAGAAATAATCCGAAGGTCTTTCATTTGGATGTAATGGGGCTAAGGTAAAGGTGTGAGAAAAGACATTTAGGCTGGAGCATCAAGAAATGCAGTATCTAAATTAGACACTACTCTTGCTAAGAAACTCATAACTCCTTCAAATAGCATACTCACCAACCCTTGATACCTCACATACTTGCATTCTCAAAGAAAAATACATAAGTCGACATTCCTCTTTTGATAACCAATGCTAGAACATATTTGACTTTTGTATATATATATATATATCTCTTTTTTTTATTTTCTCTTTTTCTTTTTCTTTAATTATATTTTTTTAATACATATATATACAAAATATAACATTGCATAGATCATCTAGCTTAACATGTAGAGGAAAAGAATAGTCAAGTCTTAATCAAATACAAAGTGCAAAGTATGCATTTCACCCCAAAATAGCAATACCATTTTTTTTTTTTTACTTGCTTACCCCACACTTTGAAATAAACCACCCTATTGTCATATCATAAAACTCCATTCCTTAATACAAGTATGATGAAAATAAGAACATGTTAAGTTGAGAATTGTGTTGATCAAACAAGAAAAGGTCAAAAGCTCAACTTGGCTTACTAAGGAAATCAATATTAAGGGAGGTCTTTTTAAGCTAAAGGGCTAACCTAATTTGCCTTCATCATTTTAAAACTTGAGATTAAATCATAATGTGAGTTCAATTAGTATGCAAAAGCAAACTCTAGAGATGCAAAATCATGAAGATGCACACTTAAGAAAAGAAAATCAACTGATAATAATATCAAATTATGAGGCTCAAAACTCACACAGGTGGGTTCTCAAAGATTTATATGTCATAAATTGCAGAATGTGAAAATTGTTCCTGAATGAATTCAAATGCTAATCTCTATGCTGATACTAAAGTCTCAACTATAATACCAAAATCAAAGAAAAGTCAATAAGTTCTCAAAAATTATACCATGCATAACACACAATATAACACACCAAGACAAACAAAACAAAAATTAAAGACAAGCTAAAAGCTTACCCCACACTTTAGAATTTACATTGTCCTCAATGGAAAACAAGAATAATAAAGAAAAAGAATTTAAGGACAACCTGTCTTCCATCATAC
Organism: Garcia nutans; assembly: GCA_947685225.1. Taxonomy (NCBI): domain Eukaryota; kingdom Viridiplantae; phylum Streptophyta; class Magnoliopsida; order Malpighiales; family Euphorbiaceae; genus Garcia; species Garcia nutans. Next base: position 38,971,327 of record CANTUV010000013.1, read on the forward strand.
CCTGGTGAGGCAAAACCTAACTTTCAAACACAAACACAGATGTTCAAAAACAAAGTGCAAGAGAGCTTTAGGGTTTCCATTTATTTAAACTAAACATAAAATCAAAATTGCTAAATATAAAATTATAACTATGAAAAAGAAAATGCAAACCGATGGGTTGCCTCCCATTTAGCGCTTCTTTAATGTCATAAAGCTGGACATACTGCAAGGTCTAGGAATCATGGATCAAAGTGTTGTCAATGATCCTCACTTCATGAAATCCTTCTTTATATGATTTAACTCTATGTTCATTTACTTTAAAACTCTTATTGGTTCGTGAGTTAAGCAATTCAATAGCACCAGAAGGACATACCTTAGTTACCTCGAAGGGACCACTCCATCGAGATTTGAGTTTACCTGGAAACAAACGGAGTCGAGAATTAAAAAGTAAAACTTTCATACCTGGACTCAATTTCTGTCGCACAATAAATCTGTCATAAATTGCTTTAGTGCGATCCTTATAGTTCCTCAAGCTCTCATTTGCCTTTGGGTTAAGGCACCTTTGGGTCTCCCTCACTGGTTTAGCCCCCTTTTCTAAGGTCAGTGTCAGCTCCAATTTATCTGGGGAACCTGTCTGCAAGAAAGCATATGAAACAACTGCTTCAACACAATTAATTAAAGAACATTCCTCATATAAAGCAGTTGTAGGAATGGGAGAAGTGTTAAAAATAGAAAAATCAACAGTTTGACCCAAGACAATCATTGATAGTTTACCATTTTTAACATCTATTAAGGTGTTGGTAGTAGCCATGAAAGGCCTACCCAGCAAAATAGTGTGTGCTGATGGTGCAGGGTTACTCCCTTCCATGTCAAGTACTATGAAATCCACAGGTACTATCAACCCTCCAACCTTAACTAACACATCTTCTATAACCCCTTTCGGGAATCTAAAAGACCTATCAGCTAATTGCAACACCATTTTTGTCAGTTTAAGCTCCCCTAGTTCTAATTCTTTAAACATAGAATAAGGCATTAAATTCACACTAGCTCCTAGATCACACATGCCTTCAGTCCCCTTTCCATTCCCCACAGAAATTTGAATTATAAAGCTTCCAGGATCCTTTAGTTTGGGAGGTAGTTTCTGCTGCAGAACAGCACTAGCTACCTCTGAAACTATCACCTTTTCATTCGTCTCATACCTCTTTTTCTTGGTGATAAGCTCTTTGAAGAACTTGGCATAAGCGGCATGTTCTTTATTGCCTCAAGTAAGGGTAAGTTAATACTTACCTTAGACAGCATGTTGAAGATGTTAAAAAATTGCTTATCTAGTTTATCGTCCTTCAACCTGCTGGGGAATGGTATAGGTGGCCGGTATGGATTGCTTGCCTTATGTAGGTCTGCTGTAGGGGACTTCTCCACTGATCTTTCTCCAGCACCTTTGTTCTTTGGTTCTCCTTCCTTCTTGTTCTCTTTGTTACCTGCATTCACAGAATCATTTTCAACATTATTATAAATTTCCTTACCACTTCTAAGAACAGTCACTAATTGTGCCTGCTCAGGTTGACTTGGAAATTTCCCCTTTTGTTGAATCTTCATCTGTTGTGCAAGTTGTCCAACTTGTGACTCCACTTTCTTAAAAGATGCTTCTAAGGAATCCAACCTCTTGTTTGTTATCTCTTGATTCTTAGCACTGACCTGGATAAAAGCCTGTAAACTTTCCTCCAAACTTTCTATCTTAGACTGCCCTTGATTTGAGGATTGGCCCTGCTCTTGGTTCTGTCTCTGGAGCAAATGAAAAGGATGCTGAGAATTATTTGTTGCCCAAGAAAATTTGGGTGATTCCTCCAACCAGGATTATAAGTATTCGAATAAGCATCATTACGGGCCCTTGGTTAGAATCCCCCCATGGCATTGACTTGCTCAGCATTACCAAAAGACTCATATGTAGAGGGACATATATTCGCTCCATGCCCGAGAGTCCCACAGATTCCACACACTTTTTGAGTAGATGAAGAAATATTGTTCTTCATATTCAGCATCTGCACTTGCTTTGTCAACTCAGCTATCTGATTGGCCATTTCACTATTGGCTTCCAGTTGATTCACCCCTTTACTTCTTCCTCTTACACTCTTCTGTTGAGAATTAGCTCCCAACATCTCAAAGATCTCATAAGTCTCATCAGCTGTCTTTTCTCCCATGGCTCCCCCAGCTGCATTGTCAACAGTGTTCTGAAATTGCTGGGTTAGACCATCATAGAAAAACTGATTCAGAAGTTGAAGTGGGTAGTGATGATGTGGACACTGGATCAATAGCATCTTGAATATGTCCCAAGCCTCATGAAATGGCTCTCCTTCAAATTGAGAGAATGTAGCAATCTTCCCTCTCAATTCAGCTGTCTTTTGATGTGAGTAGAACTTGCCCATGAATTTATTGTAAACTTGCTCCCAAGTTGTCAGTGAGTTCTCGGGCAACATCATAAGCCAGCTCTTTGCCCTATCCTTCAAAGTATAAGGGAAACATCTCATCCTCAACTGATCTTCTGTTAGTCCTCCTAAAGGAAAAGTGTTGAGGGTAGAATAATAATCCCGAATAAAGTTCAAAGGATCTTCATTTGGAACTCCATAGAATGATGGCAGCATGATGTAGTGAATGTTCTTCAACTCATAATTTCTTGCTGCATCTGTCAGTCTTATGCAAGAAGTGGAAGTTCCAATGACAGGTCTAGCAAAGTCTCTCATCATTCTTTGCCTTTCTTCAGCCATTTTAACATATTGTACAGATTTCGACTCAAAATTAGAAGTGTCTTCCTCTGAAGTATCAAATCCGGTATAGAGCTCAAACTCTTCTCTGCTCCTTTTCACTCTCTGAATTTTTGGAATGAATGGATGTAGCTCTCCATCGAGTGATCTCCTACCTTGCATAAACAGAATTTTTTCTAGAAAAATAAAATGAAATGAAAACAGTGAAAAATAATCTAGAATATTTTTTCCTAATAAACAATTTCGCCAATTAGCCTCCCCGGCAGCGGCGCCAAAAACTTGTTGCGCTCGAATTAACTCTACCACAAAGCGTCACTCGCAAGTATACGAGGTAGCTGTGGCAAAGGTGATCGCCCCAAGGTCATCTCACAAGGAAGCTAAAGTGGCTAATTGATTATCAGATTATTAATAACAAGTAATTAAAGAAATTTAAATTGCTAAATAATGAAGAAGATTGATTAAAGTTTAAAACAAATAAAAGTAAACTAAAACTGATGTATTGATTCACTGGATAGAAAGGTCTAGAGTTTGCACTTCTCCACTACTTATATGTATGAACAGTTATTCCTCTTAACTAATTTAATTTCAAAGATTAAATCTCAAACAACTCGATTAATCAAGTCAAGGAAATAAGCTCTCGCATTCAAACCTCTTTCAACTAATCTTGTTATAATTGAAATAATCTTTTTAATAGGTTATATCTCTAATTCACCTAAGTCCTTAATTGAATTGTTCCAGCATTAGACTTCATCTCTCAATCCATCATCTAATACCTAAAACACATAATTGGTGGTCAATCAATTATATATTAACAATCATTCATTCAATAAAGGCTAAAGAAATTATTAGCTAAGAGAATAACCAATTCATACAATCATAGCAGATGCATACAAACCCTAGACTAGATCTAATTAGTTTATATTGCTATTAAACATAATCATCTCATTAATATTCAAAGCAATCAACTTAGACATGATAATGTTCACAAATACAATTTCAATGAAAATAAAGAGATAAAGTTCAAGAATAAAACCAAATTACAAACTCCTTGAAGCTTCTGAAGAATCTCTTGTTCAAATCTTGCAAGAAGGATGTATCAATGGCTAGAATAATCTAATCTAGGCTAATTTAATCCAAAGTGAAATCAAAATCAAAGAAAACAAATGTTAAAACCCTAAAACTTTCTCTGACGGCTGAAACCTGTCTCCAAAATCTCAACAGTCCCGAAACCCTAGCTTCTCTTTCTCTTTTATACGAATTCTCCACTTTAAAATCCGCTACGTATTTGGTTCATGAGGGACACGGCCAAGTCAGAAGTGACTTGGCCGTGTTGGAGTGCGTTGGAGGGACACGGCCAGTGACTTGGCCATGTCCCTTGCATGTGTCACCTATTGCTTGCTTTTTCTTCTTTCTTCTTTGGTTGAGTGACACGGCCAAGTCTTGGAAGTGACTTGGCCGTGTTGGTCCTTTTTAGAGGGACACGGCCACTGACTTGGCCGTGTCCCTTGCCTGTGTTTGCCTCTGTGAAATTTTAGTCTTCTTTTCCATTAGAACCAAGTAAGACACGGCCAAGTTGGTGTGACTTGGCCGTGTTGGAGCATCTTTGGAGGGACACGGCCACTGACTTGGCCGTGTCCCTTGAGTGTGTCAGCAACTGTGTCTTGACTTCCTTTTTTAACTTGGTATGGGACACGGCTAGTGACTTGGCCGTGTCCTCTGCCTGTGTCAGCTACTGTCCCTCTTTTCCTTCAATTTGCTTCCTTGCCTTTTTTAACCTAAAACAAAACTCAAACAAACTGTAAATAAGAAGTAAATAAACAATAACCAACAAAACATAAACACCATACTAAAAACTAAATCAAAAATGACATAAACATTGAAATAAACTAAAACTAGCAAAATTAATGAAAACACTAAACAAATCGATTAAAACTAACAAAATACCTAAATAAAACAATAATTATCATAATAAACAGGACACGAATCTATAACAAAAACTAATAAAACAATAGGACACCCACCGAAAGATGGAAACATGTCCTTTACATTAATCCCAAAATATAAGAGCAATTTAAATTACATAAAATTTAACTGATGAGGGACCCACAAAGTGGAAACATGCCTCTCATAATTTTAATACCAAAACAAACAAATAATAATCATAATAATAAAGAAAATATCCATCCATGATAAATTAAATAAATCAAGCATTGAAATTAATTAAATCAATAATCAAAACATATAATAAACTACATAATCAAATCTAAAATTAAATAAAGTAAATAAAGATACAAATTTAGGTTTATGTCTCAATTTAAGGTTCTTTAATTAACATTTAGGATTTTGAAATTTTGAAATTATTATATTTATTATTTAGGCTACTGTGAGGATTTTTTGAAAAAATGAAACGGATTAGGGTTTTATAAATTTAAGAAAGTAGTAAGGTTTTTGGTTAATCAAATTAGGATTTAGGGCTAACAGCTTGAAATTAGGGTTTTGGAACCTTAAGACATTAGGGTTTATAATTTTAAAAGATTGGGTTTTAGGTTCACTGGATTATGGTTACTGATTTAGGAATTAGAATTTTAGATTTACTAGATTGGGTTTTAGGTTCACTGGATTAGGGCTTTAGGGTGTTGATGAATTAATAAGAATTAGGGTTTAGGAAAACTAAGGTTTACTCGATTGGGTTTTAAGAAAATTAAGGTTTAGGAAAAATAAGGAATTAAGACACTGGGTTAGGGTTTTGAGAATTAATAAGATAATTTAGGGTTTTTGATATTTTGGAAAACATATTCAATCTTAGGATTTAAGAAAACTGTTTATAGTTTTATAGAAAAAATTAAGATTAACGTTTTTAGAAACTGTAAAGAAGATTAGGGTTTGGAATTCTTTGGATTTTTGAGCTATTGGATGAAATTATAATGAACATGATATATAATTAGGGTTTATCAATTTAGAATATTGAATTAAAGTGATAACAAAAATAAACAAATGAAAACCAGTAAGAACAAAAATGATATAACAATTGAATGTTTAAGCAAATTCAAGATTAAGACACAAAACTTGCGTTGAAGGTTCCATCGAATTGTTTATTGACTCCAAGCTACTGCCTGCATCAATATTTATTTCTGGCCGAGCAAAGATCAAAGATGGTGATCACTGCCTTTTTTGGTTGATGAATGTTCGTTGTTTACTCCTCGATTGTTGATAATTTATTTTTGTTGTTTTCTGTCTTGCTGTTTTTACTCTTCTAAATCTAATTGATGACCCTTGTTAAAGTCTAAAACATTATTATTTATAGGCCAAAACCTCACTCAGAATCCTTAAACCTAATATTAATCCATCCTTAAAATAAATTTTAATTCAATTCGGAAACTAATTTCAAATAAACAAATGAAACCATGTCGATTTAGGCAACCAGATCGACATGGACCAAAGCCATGTCGACCTGGGCAACCAGGTCGACATGGCCTTTGGCTCATGTTGACATGGGCATCCAAGTTGACATATCCTTTGGCTCATGTGGACCTGGGGCATCTAGGTCGACATGAGCCAAGGCTCACATCACCTGGGCCCTCCAACTTGAACTAGTTTCGTATTTTTAATTTTTTTTGGACCGGAACGTCTAAAAAACTTGGTTTAGGGTTTTGTAGTTGAGTTTGTGCCTTTTAAAATTGGACCGACTTATTAGAAATTGTAGATCAGATCGAATTTATTTTGGCATTCTTTAATTAAGACCGTATCAAATTGGGGTCAAAATTAAGGGTCTACAATTTGTCCCCTGCTTGAGCGATCTGAGACTAAAGTAAAAGAAAGTGAAAAGCAATGTGATCTTTGACTGATTTTTGATGAGGATGGGTACTTGGATTTGATTTTGGGTACTTGAACCCAAGGCTAGATTTAATTTGGATACTTGGAACTGAGATTGGGTACTTGGACCCAAGACTGAATTTGATTTGGGTACTTGGACCCGAGATTGAATTTGATTTTGGTACTTGGACCCAAGATTGGGTTTGATTTGGGTACTTAGACTTGAGATTGAATTTGATTTGGGTACTTGGACCCGAGATTGGGTTTGACTTGGGTACTTAGACCTGAGATTGAATTTGATTTGGGTACTTGGACTCAAGATTGAATTTGATTTGGGTACTTGGACCCGAGATTGAATTTGATTTGGGTACTTGGACCCTAGATTGGGTTTAATTTGGGTACTTGGACCCGAGATTGAGTACTTGGGTACTTGGACCCGAGATTAAATTTAATTTGGGTACTTGGACCTGAGATTGAGTTTGATTTGGGTATTTGGACCCAAGATTGAATTTGATTTGGGTACTTGGACCTGAGATTAAATTTGATTTATGTACTTGGACCCAAGATTGGGTTTGATTTGGGTACTTGGACCCGAGATTGGGTTTGATTTGGGTACTTGGACCCGAGATTGGGTTTGACTTGGGTACTTGGACCCAAGATTGAATTTAATTTGGGCACTTGGACCCGAGACTGAATTTGATTTGGATACTTGGATCCGAGATTGAATTTGATTTGGGTACTTGGACCCAAGATTAAATTTGATTTGGGTACTTGGACTCGAGATTGGGTTTGATTTGGGTATTTGGACTTGAGGTAGAATTTGATTTGGGTACTTCAACTTGAGATTGAATTTGATTTGGGTACTTGGACCCAAGATTGGGTTTGATTTGGGTACTTGGACCCGAGATTGGGCACTTGGACCCGAGATTGGGCACTTGGAACCGAGATTGAATTTGATTTGAGTACTTGGACCCGAGGTTGAGTTTGATTTGGGTACTTGGACCCGAGATTGAGTTTGATTTTGGTACTTAGACTTGAGATTCGGTACTTGGATCCAAGATTAAATTTGATTTTGGGTACTTGAACCCAAAACTAGATTGGATTTGGGTTCTTGGACCCGTGACAAAATTGAATTTGGGTGCTTGGACTCGAGATTGGGTACTTTGACCCAAAACTGGATTGGATTTGGGTACTTGGACCCGTGGCTGGATACTTGGACCCAAGATTGAATTGGATTTGACTGACCTTTTATTAGTTGAGGATTCTGGCTTAACTGGTTGATCCATTCTTTTGTTCTTCCTTTTGCAAAAATTCAGCTATTTATAGTTGGCCCTCATATCTTCTCCTTGCCCCCTGCGTGGCGAAATATTTGCAAGTGAGTTTGAAAATGTTTGGTATATAAACTCAAAAAATAGAAAAGAAGAAACTTTGCCCCTTGTGTAGGCTCAAACCAAAGATTTTTTCCATGCAAGCTTTGATTGATGTTTTTGTTGTCTAGTTCTTCGCACAAGCACACATTTCTTCTCTTTGCAAAAGTACTGGTGCTTTCTCAAGCAATGGGCTTTCCATGCCCCCCTAATTTGATATCTTCTTTTGATTCTTTACTTCACAGAATGTTTGCTGTTCACTTTGACAAATAACAGATAATACAAGAAAAAAAATGCCATGTGATATTCTCATGTATGCACGATATGCATGAGTAGTACTTACAGTGGTTCCATCGACTCACAGATCGAGGTGATTAGCAGAAGTGTTCTCATTGGTTCCTTTCAGATGCTCGTTCAGGTCTTGCATTGGAATGACACAATGCTTCACATTTATGGCTTTTATCTTTAAGATGTTGAAAATATGAATAATGGAGGCCCCAAACATCAGAGATACATCCATTTTAAATTATGATTCAGCATGTCAGTTGGTAGCTTCTTCATGACCTTGCCAATAATCATTTACTCTGCCCAATGTGTCCTTTGGAGGTTCAATGATTCGACATGCTTCCTTTAACTTGAACGCTTTGTAATTTTTTTTAATTTTTAATTTTGAATTTTGATTTTGAAATCAAATGTTGGTTTTGCCAAATTAATGTCAATGTACCTCAGGACTTGATTTTCCAAATTAACATATTTATAACATGACAACCCTAGTTACCATACTGAACTCAGGAATCATTTCTATTTAAGCAAGAATTGTTGCACTTCAGATAGGCACATTCACATTACTTGGCCAAAGGTCTCATTGAGTTTGAATATGGTCTATCTCATATGCATGCTTATCCAAACTATCTCCACTAATAGACTCTACCTACCAAGAGAGATCAACAAATCTTTGATAGGCTTGAAATGGGGTCTATAAGGGACATGAGTTTAAATGAAGGCCATTTGCAAGTTGGAGCTATTATGATACAATGGACAAACCCTCACACTACAAATTTCTTGTTTAAACTTTAGGCAGCTGGGAGCAATCTTACTAGACTCGAAATTCCTTCTATCTTCTTAGCATTAATCTGGATATTGATTAGGACAGTCTTTGCCCTTGCAAAAAGTTTGGTACCTAAATTCGTTTCTTTTCTTCTTCTCCATTTTCTTTCTTTTTATTTTTCTTACTCTTTCTTTTCTTTGAGCATTTGATCATTTTGTCCTTCTTCCTTGTAGGACTGTCAAGTACAGAACTTTTAAGAACTGGATGGTCTTTCTCCTTTTTCTCTGATTTTGATTGAATCTTTGGTTGGTTTGGACCAATTCAAGTCAAACTATCCTTATAAACTAAATGAAAGCCTTTTGTTGTCTTATGTAAAAGAGAACTCAGTTGGATTTCTGAACCATTTTGGGTTTTCTTTTCTTTCTTTTTTTTGTCTTTTTTTTGTCTTGTCTTTTTTTCTTTTTTCTTGTCTTTTTTTTATCTTTTTTTTTCTTCTTTTTTTGTTCTAACTCTAAAAGAGTTGTCTTGTTTGTACCAACCTGGGTTTCTAATAATGGATGAGTGGAGTGACATAAATATTCTTTAACAGGAATAAATCATTTGTTACTCTGATATCATCTTGATAGATTGGGGATATTAGGAGAACTTCAATTGCCCTTATGGTCTTGATAACATCAACTATCCTTACGGCTTTGGTATGCATTCCATTCTTTGATCTTCTTGCCTCTTCACCTTAGTGATCATAAGACTTGTCAAAAGTATCACAACAACTCAGGGTAGGTTGTTGGGGGTTTGTAAGCCAGTGAAAAGAAAGCTAAAATTTTATAAAGGCTCAAAGGGATAACTAGGGATTGATATTTAATTAGGTGGATAGTAGTTGTTGGCTAACCAAACAATGCCTAGATCATTTCTCCCTTAAATAAGTAGAGTTCAATTTTGCCTCAAAAGTTTGTCTAAGCATGTTCTAAGACTGACTAGGACCTAGATAAAGGTAATTATGCAGGAGCCCTCTCTAAGTAAGCATACACAACTCAATATTATAGAGCAATTCCCTCACCTAGTAAAGTCATTTAAGTCATGATGCATAAATATATTAATTCATGAATTATCAAGCTAGATTCCTCATTGGTTGAGTACCAAAATGAACAAAGAGCAACAAAACTTTTGATGAAAGTAATTTATTCAAACAAATTTAAATTTGAAAAATACCATTGTTCCAATTAAATATTAAAGAAAGTAAAATTGAAAAGCAACATTCAAGCTAAGGAAAGTTTGTTGAGTTAAGCTTCTTTTCCTTTCACATCTTCAATATTTCCATCTTGAAAGGATGATAAAACAAAATCTTCTTCCAATCCTTTTCCTACCATGAAGGTTGCTGGTGGTGGCACTCTTCCAAATTTAGGCATAGGATTGTTCTTGGTATTGGGCTTGTCTAGCTCGGGTAGCTTACCACTGTCGATTAGATTCTAGATCTCATGCCTCAACTTCATACAATTGTCCATTTCATGTCCAGGCCTTTAATGGAATTGGCAAAATGCATTAGTATCAAAGTTAGGTGGAAGAGGATTAGGCAAAGGACGAGGAGTCAAGAGTTGTAACAATCCCTTCTTTTGTAGCTTATGGAGAACCCAAGACAGTGGCTTCCCTAATTTTAAAAACTGCCTCATTCCTTCTTGACTAGTGGCATTAACATCAACTTCCTTTTACATGCTTTGATTGTTAGGCTGGTAGTTCCCTTTCTCATTCCTTCTTATTGAAAAGCAATTCTTCTCCCTTTCCCATTATTCAATTTGCAGACCAGCTTGGAGAAGATCTTTGAAATCATGGATGAATGTATGAGACATCCTTTCACACAGACTAGGCAACACCCCTCTCACAATCATCCTTATTTGATCAGATTCATCGGGCCTCTTCCAAAGCAAAGTAGCCTTATTTCTCCATCTTTTCACATAGTCCACAAAATTCTCATTTGGCCTTTGTCTAATGGACTCAACTTCCATTAAGGTAACTTTCATCTCAACATTGTATCCATATTGTTGGATGAAGGCCTTGAGCAAAGCAGTGATGTATTGCTTTACATGGAGATGAGGATTTCCAGTACCATTTTATATAGTGTAGACCCTTAATTTTTGACCCAGTTCGGTCCAATATATTTTATTTAGTCCAAAATAATTTTTGTGTTGTTCAAAATATTTTAATGGGTCCAAAATAAATTTTATTATCTTAATTAAATAATTTTTGCTTTAGTATCTAATTTTTATTAATAAAAAATAAAAATAAAAAAATAAAAATAAAAAATCGGCGACGGAAAAATTGGCGACGAAAAAATCGTCGCCGAAAACTAGCGCGTGGGGCATGGCCATTGGCCATTTCACCCGCCCGCAGGCCAGTTCGGGCGCCCGCTGTCGCAGCCAGTTGAGGCAGCTCTTTTGCCAGCGTATTTTTTTCGCAGCAATTTTTTTTTACCAGCAAAATTTTTTCGACGCAAATTTTCCGAAACCTAATGCAATTAGGTTTCAATTTCCTTTTTTTAATGAATAATAGATGTCGGGAATAACTAGAATGAGTCATATAAAACTTCTATAAATAAGATAAAAAACAACACAAAAAGAAATAAATAAGGGAAAATAAGGAGGAAATCGGACAGAAACTTGAACAAAAATTGGATCCAAAACCAAGTAGGAAGAAGGTGAATCAATCTGATTTTTGGAGAGAGCAGAAAAACAATTCAAGCAATTCAAAGGCAGCAAAGCTTGTCTTTGCTTTTGTTCATCCAAGAAGAAATTTTTGGTGGAACCAACAAACGAAGGTATGCATCAATTGTTTAAATTTTATTCTTCACAGTAGCTAAATCATCCCATTATTTCTTTTAATTCAAAAACCTAAGAACCCTAATTCATCTTTTCTGAAGTTTGAAAACCTTAATTCATTGCTTTGTTTTCCAAAAAGTTTAAAGTTATTAGTTTTGTTTATTCAAAACCCCAAAACCAAAATTTGTTTTCCAAATATTCAAAACCCTAAATTGAGTTTTGTTTCTTTCCAAAATCCCTAAAAACATCTTTTTTGCTTTTATAAACTTTAAAACGTTTGGTTTATTTTCATAAAACTTCATAAAATTATCAATTGTTTTTCTAAATTCTAAAAACCAACTCGTTACCCGAAACCCTAATTCAAAAATCCTAAAACCCTAATTCAATTCCAAAACTCAAAACAGTGAATCTTAACCCCTTTAAAACCTTAAACCCTAATTTTTTCTAAACCCTAATTCTTTAAAACTTTAAAAACCATAAAAATACAAATATTATAATTTTACACAGTAACCTTAAAACATATTTCAATGAATAACCATAAACCATAAATCTAAGTATTTTAAAGTGTTCAAATCCTAATTTCATGATTTTACATCACAAACCTTAATTTGGTTAATCAAAGAGTTCTACCAACTTCTTAAATCATAAAAGCTTAATCTATTTTAATTCCTTTAAAAACTCACAGTAGCCTAATTCCATAAATTCCAAAACCCTAAACACATGAAATAAAGAACCCTAAATGGAAACAGTGGCTATAATTTATATTTTTATTTGTCTTATTCATTTCTATATTTGATTATGCTTTGATTTATTTTATATGCTTTAATTTATTTAAGTTCAATGCTTGGTTTATTTAATTTATCATGGATAGATGTTTACTTTTCTTTTGATGTTTAAATACCTTTGATGAATGGTTCATTTATGATGAATGGTTATTTACTTTTATCAATTTATTTAGATTTCCAAATGTTGTAAGAGGTATGTTTCCACTTGGTGGGTACCTCATTAGTTAAATATCATGTAATTTAATTTGCTTTTCTATTTTAGAACCAATGTAAAGGACATGTTTCTACCTTTCGGTGGGTGTCCTATTTAGGCATGGGATGTAAGGGCATGTTTTCATCCTCGGATGGGTGTCCATTTATTTGTTTGCTTGGACATTCTTTTGATTTTTAATATAACAATGCTTTATTTTAATTATTGTGTGTAATTTGGATAATGTTGTTATATTTAAGGATTTTATAATATTAAGACCTGTAAAGGAGGCTGGTTCCAATGAACCGGGCATTGTGGGGGTGATGGGCCATTTCTCACCTTCCCCACACGTACCCAACTTTCCGAACCCATTAGGGGGTTGGGGATTCCTTAGGAAAATAGTCATCCACCCTTTTCTTTTTCCCGGCCTGTCTGGGTGGCGACTCCATTTTCTCCAAACTTAGGTCCGTGTTCTCTAAGGCCCCGAGCTTAAACAGTGCCGAAGTCGCAAGAACCATTCCATCGCGAGTAGAGGAAAAAATCCCGCTCACGCATAGCAAAGGAAGGCATCTTGAACTTATAAGGGAACTCCTCATCTTGTTCAAATAGTTTTTCGATCTCAGACACCTCTTCGGTTTTTAGCTTCTTCTCAAATTTCTTTTCTAAATCAGCAATCATCTTCTCAACATCAAACATCTCGATCTTTTTAATAGTTGTTTTCTCAACAACCTTCGGCTCCTTTTTGTCTTGAGGATCTTGGAAGTATTGAGCTCAGTCATCATCATCATCAAGGACTACCTTGTCATCATCAAAAGCCACTCCACCAACCTTAGCCTTTCCTTTGTCCTTTGGCTTCTTGGTGATAGTAGATGCTTCAGCATTGTTCTCTAAAATTGTAGCTAATTGATTCTTCATGGTATCGGGTAGGGCCTCTTTTATTTCTTCCATCTTGGTATTGAGGGTGTCATCCACCATTCTTTGAATTTGTTCGGACTCCATTGCTTTTGGTGAAAAAGAGATTGAGTCATTGCTAGATTCTTCATCTCCGGTGTAGGTCAGATTGTCGTAAGCTTTTAAACTGTTGCAATCCAGGGCTGTGAGCTAGAGAGAATCAATGATATGAGATGCAAATAAATGTATGCATGTATGCACAAACAATAAATAAAGATAACATCCATACACGAATGGCAAGTCTCTTATCCTAGGTAATATGGTTAATAAAATACCAACATGGGGTATCTTATTTTTCGAATAATTCCCTCAGACGTTTCAATCAATAGTTATATTTTTAAAAATGAAAATCAGTTCATGATAATTTTCGTTAATTAGGTCTTAACCCATTCAACCAACTAAAGTAGCTTTTATGCTATATTGGATTAAAACTAAATTAAGAGGTTTATTACAAATAGATTTTTCACTTGAAAAATTAACTAATGATTCATGCAAAAAACAAGCCCATGATTAATTATTCTTAGTATAAACTAGGCTCACAATTGATTTTCGGTATTCCATAATTGACCTAAATAATTTATAAGCTCTTTGTAGGAAAAGGTTGGATGAAAATAATTTTGTTTCTAAGCCCATTGTAAAAAGATTTTAGAAAAAATGGATTTTGGGCTTTGTGTTTGAGTCATAAGAAAAGAATTTTTGATTTGTTTTTAGAAAAATTTTATATCCAAAGACCACCTTGAAAAATTTTAAAAATGGCTTTGGTCTTTTGGATTTAAAGAAAAAAGTTATTTTGAGCTTACAATGTACTTAGGTCATATTAGAAAAAGAACAATCTAAATAAGCTATGATTTAAGCCAAGATAAATTAACCATAGTCAAATAATAAGCATTTGGTGTAAAATCCTAAGGAAAGTAACTAGGCCAATTACATGAGCTTTAGTCTTTAGGTAAAAAGGCTTAGGTTTCCATAGCAAGTATATACCAAACGGTACAAGGCTATGAGTGGTTATGCCATTGCTCGATTTCCATACCTTGAGTGAAAGTATGATATTCCTCACACAACACAACACTGGTAACACGGGTGTCCTAACTCATACACACAATACAATCTAATATGATGCAATGGATAATATCATGATAAAAAAGAATAGAATAATAAAAAGACCAACGGAATCAACTTCTCTTATCCCCAGTAGAGTCGCCACTGTGAGCGAGGATTTTTGCCCCCACTCCCGGTGGAATGGTTCTTGCAACTTCGGCACTGTTTAGGCTTGGGGCCTTAGAGAACACGGTTGCATTTCTTTTCATAGTTGTAATTTTATATTCAGCAATTTTGATTTTATGTTTGGTTTAAATAAATGGAATGGGTGCTTTGATCGGTTTTTATTTTTCTAATGTGTTTCAGGGTTGATCGAAGAAGAGGTTTGCAATTTCTTTAAGATTTGGTGATATAAAATAAAAATAAAAAAAAGAAGTCAAAATGGCAGTAGGTGACATGGCCACATGACACGGCCAAGCCACTGGCCATGTCAAGCCCACTTTAAAGTCACCAAAAACACACAGACCCTGACACGGCCAACAAGCTTGGCCGTGTCACATGGGACACGACCAAGCTTCACCCAAAATTCCTCTTTTTGTTTTTGCAAACCTTTCTTCACAGTAGGTGACACGCCCAACTCACTGGCCGTATCCCTCCAAGCACATTAGACACGACCAAGCTCACCAAAGCTTGGCCGTGTCCCTCCAATTTTACACTTTAAAAACACATTTTTTGCACCTTTCGTTCATTCCAATCCCTAATTTTGTTTTTGCTTCCTTTCGCTCTCTTGACTCCTCTCTCACAAAACCTCCATTGTTGTTCCTTCAAAGCTTCTAAACTCCCATCAATTCTCAATTTCCTTCACCAAAACTGAAATTAATCCGTTCAATCTTCTTCTTCTCTCATAAAAAAATCAATTTAATCGGTTTAAGTTTCAAATTTTTTTTTCAGATCTTTCAATATGCCGAGAACGAAGATGGTGTCCCACCATAAGAGGATGCAACCTCCAACTACAGCTGCATCTTCATCTTCATCTTCTTCATCTTTGAATAGAGCTACCCTTTTGGCTCGGGGTTTCGTCCCGATGAGGTATGTCAGCGATGAATCCCTTAATGCTCTTCATATTAGGGATAATTTTTATAGTTATGTTCAAAATCTTGGGTGGGAGAACCTAGTCTCCTATAGACCTTTGCAATTTCAAGAGCTCACTTTGGAATTTTTAACATCTCTTAAGGTTGAAAGAGATGAACAAAAATTTGCTCTAAGTTGAATTTTAAATTGCTTAGGAAATCATTTGTGGTTAATATTGAGCAATTAAATGTTATATTTGGTTTCCATCAACACGGTGAAAGGTCTGTACCTAAAGATTTTAAACAACAATTTGCTTGGAGAGCATTGGGCTCGGGAACTTATGTGGCCAAATCGGCCAAAGCAACTAAATTGAGTAATCCCGCTTTGAGGTATTTGCATCGTTTTATGTCATGTGGATTCTTTGCTCAGAAGGAAAGCCTGGGTGTAGTGGAACTTAGTGAGCTCTTTTTCTTGGATTGTGCATGTAATGCAATACCCATTAGTTCCGGCTATTGGTTGGCCGATGTTTTTGATAGTGTGGCAAACAAAAATAAGGGGGCTATCTGCATTAGAGGATTGGTTACCACATTGGCAACAGCCCTTCTTGATGATTTTGACCCGAGTACCTGTCGTATGACTAAAATTACGGGTAATGATTCATTGGATTTGGCCACACTAGAGAAGATGCATATGGTGGTGCACAGGAGAGGGGCTTATATGATGGCTTCAGCTGAGCTAAAAGTACCGGGGGATAGACAAAAGAGAACATGAGTTCAAGAGGAGTCCGATTCGGATTCTCTTGATTTGGAAGAAGATGCTCCGGCCCCGGATAATCAAGAGATACTTAATAGGATTGAGGCACTAGAGAGCAAGGTAGACCGTAACCATGCTGCGGTCTTGCAACAGTTGGACCAAATTAATAGCAACCTTGCCAAGATTCTGAGTCTCCATCCCTCGGCTGCTTCATCATCACATCCTTCTTCACCGTAGATCTTTCGAGACAGTTCCTTCATTTCTTGTGTTTAGTTATAGCATATTTGTGTTGTTATTTTTCATTTTTGTTTTTAATGTTAACATTTTATATTTTGGATATTTTATTTTGTTTTTGAACATTTACTGTTTGTGATGAAAAGGTAGAGTTTGCCTCACAGAGGACCGATGGAAAACAGGTTGTACCTCCACTCTTTTTCTTTATTATCCTTGTTTCCATTGAGGAAAATATCATTTATAAGTGTGGGGTAATCTTTAAGCTTTTCTTTAATTCTTGTTTTGTTTGTCATTGTGTGTTATATTGTGCGTTGTGCATTGCATAATTGTTGAAAACTTATTGACTTTTCCGTGATTCTAGTATTATATTTGAGACTTTAGTATCAGCATAGAGATTAGCATTTGAATTCATTCAGGATCAATTTACACATTCTGTAATTCATGACATATAAATCTTTGAGAACCCATCTTTGTGAGTTTTGAGCCTCATAGATTGAATATTATTGTCAATTAATTTTCTTTTCTTAAGTGTGCACCTTCATGATTTTGCATCTCTAGAGCTTGCTTTTGCATACTAATTGAACTCACATTATGATTTAATCTCAAGTTTTAAAATGATGAATGCAAATTAGGTTATCCCTTTAGCTTAAAAAGACTTCCCTTAATTATGAATTCCTTAGTGAGCCAAGTTGAGCCTTTGACCCTTTTCTTGATTGATCAACACAATTCACAACTCAACATTTTCTTATTATCATCATACCTGCATTAAGGAATGGAGTTTCTTATGATATGATAATAGGGTGGTTTAATTCATAAGTGTGGGGTAAGCAATTAAAAAAAATAAAAAAAATAGTATTGCTTTAGTAAGAGTTGGGGCTGAAATGCATACTTTGCTTCCCATATAGTGCTTCTTTAATGTCATATAGCTGGACATTACTGCAGGACTTAAGGATCGTCGATCACAGTGCTATCAATGATCCTTACTTCTTGGAATCCTTCATTATATGGTTTAACTCTCTGTCCATTTACTTTAAAAGTCTCATTTGTTCGAGAGTTAAGCAATTCAATGGCACCAGAAGGATATACCTGAGTTATCTCGAAAGGACCACTCCATCGAGACTTGAGTTTTCCTGGAAACAGACGGAGACGAGAATTAAAAAACAAAACTTTCATACCTGGGCTCAATGTCTTTTGCACTATAATTTTGTCATGAAGTGCTTTAGTGCGATCCTTATAAATCCTCGAGCTCTCATATGCCTCATTCCTCAGCTCATCTAACTCTGAAATTTGCAGAAAACACTCTCTCTTTGCTTTGTCCAAGTCTAAATTCAGAGTCTTGATTGCCCAATATGCTTTGTGCTCCAACTCCACTGGTAAATGACAAGCCTTACCAAAAACCAATCAGTATGGACTCATACCCAAAGGAGTCTTGAAAGCAGTCCGATATGCCCATAATGCATCATGCAATCTACTCATCCAATCCTTCCTTGATAAGTTGACTGTTTTCTCTAGAATTCCTTTTATTTGCTTGTTGGATGTTTCAACTTGTCCTGAAGTCTGTGGATGGTATGGGGTTGCCACCTTGTGCTTCACACCAGATTTGTGCATTAACTTCTCAAAACGTTTATTGCAGAAATGACTTCCCCCATCACTGACTATCACTCTTGGTGTGCCAAATCTGCTAAGAATGTTTTCCTTCACAAATTTAACAACCACATTAGCATCATTAGTACGGGTGGGGATTGCCTCCACCCATTTTGAAACATAATCAACAGCAACTAAAATATATTCATAACCAAAAGACTTGGAAAAAGGACCCATAAAGTCTATTCCCCACACATCAAACAGTTCAACAACAATATAAGATTGAAGGGGCATTTCATTCCTCCTCCCAATGTTACCCACTCTTTGACATCTGTCACAATGCTTACAATACTCTTGAGCATCTTTGAATAGAGTAGGCCAGTAAAAACCACTTTGTAGCACCTTTTCTGCAGTCTTTCTTCCTCCAAAATGACCACCACAGTGAAGGTCATGACAAAATTTAAGAACACTCAGTTGTTCTTCCTCAGATACACACCTGCGAACTATCTCATCTTTGCACATCCGGAATAGGTAAGGTTCATCCCAAAAATAAAATTTACTCACGTGCAAAAACCTTTTCTTTTCCTGAAATGACATGTTAGAACGCAATATACCACAAGCAAGATAGTTAGCAATATCTACAAACCAAGGTGCATCAATTACCACAAATAGCTGCTCATCAGGAAATGCTTCTAAATTTTTATGAATGCTATAAGATGCAAGATTTTCACTAAAGAAGGGTAATCTAGATAAATGATCAGCTACAACATTCTCACTTCCCTTAGTATCCTTGATTTGAAAATCAAATTCTTGCAGTAATAACACCCATCTAATTAAGCGCGGTTGTAATATCCCAAAAGTGTGCCTAGAAGTTTTTAGATGATGGTTGTTTTATTTGAATCATATGCATACGTGTAATTGGAAAGGAAAGAAATGTATAGAGAGAATGTATATGTTGTGTATATGGCAAGATATATATAACATATATGTTGGTGAAAATGGAAAGTCAAAGGAAGAGAGTAATTATTATTAATTGTGTTTAAGGAATTAATTAATTATAAGTGGGATTAGAGTTAGTGGAAG
This sequence comes from Garcia nutans, assembly GCA_947685225.1. Lineage (NCBI taxonomy): Eukaryota > Viridiplantae > Streptophyta > Magnoliopsida > Malpighiales > Euphorbiaceae > Garcia > Garcia nutans. The sequence goes on from CANTUV010000013.1 coordinate 38,990,792, forward strand.
TGGAAGATGATATTTTGTTTATTTTATATTAAATGCTTGGTTGAGAGGGTTTTAAGGAAAAGTGTTGACTTTGCTTTCTTTGGTTTTCTTTCTTTTCTTCTTCCTTCGTGGCTTTCTTTCATTTCTTCTCCTTCTCTTTTCCTTTCCTTTTGTTGTCCGGCCATCTAAGAAACAAGAGAGCAAGAGAGAGATTTGGTCTTCCAAGTTCATGATTGAAGGAAGTTTTCAAGAGATCAAGTTGGAGATTTAAGAGTTCTTCATCCTTGGTAAGTTTTCTCTTGATTTCTCTTGATTTTATTGAAGTTGTGTTTGAGTTGATAGATTATTGTTGATTGTAAGAGTGTGTTGTTTGATTGTGATATGTTTAAGAGTGTTTGGTTAATTGATTATGGATTTTGAGGGTGGATTGAAGGAAAGAGTAAGTGTGTTGAAAGAGATAGTGTTGAAGTTGTGTTTAGGGTTTTTGATGAGATTGATGATTTGTGGTTAATGTATATTTTGTCTTGTTTTGGTGTTTTTGCAAGTTTAAGATGGTTTTTGGATGTGTGAAGTTGAGTTTGTGTGAAGTGGATGTTGGTGGAAGAAGTGATTTGTTGGGTGTTTTGTTGTTTTGGCCGGAATCTGGGTTTTTGGCCTGACACGCCCACGAGCACGTCCAGGTTTTTAGGCGTGTCAATTGTTCTGTGTGGCAGTAGGTTTGACACGACCAGTAACACGCCCGTGTTATTGAACGTGTCATAGCCACTGTGTTTTTGGGAAATTGACACGGCCATGAGCACGCTCATGTTGTTGGACGTGTCAATGTTTCTTAGAGGCAGAATGTATTACACGCCCGTGGTTCTGAGCGTGTAAAAGCTTCTGTGTGGTGGAGTTAGGGCACGGTCAGGGACACGCCCATGTTTTTGAGCGTGTCATGTTTAGAGTTTGCCCTAGTTAGTTCTTAGCCTTATGATCTTATGTGAGTTTCATCTTTCTTTTGGAATAGGTTGTGAAGAAAGTGAATTGCCATAATTCTAGTGGTGGAAGATTTTTGGAAGAAGAAGTGCTTAGTATTGTGTGGGTTGCTTTTAAAGTAAGTACAAACTTTGTATTGTTGTATACATCCATTTGATATTGCATTGTTGATACATATGAATAATGTGATATTTTACACATTGTAAATCTTGCGAAATGTAATTTGCTATATGTATGATGATGAATTGTCTTGATATGAATGGAGATGTAATGAAACCATTGTTGTTGGCCATGGTTATGCAAATGAAATTGATGAGGCATGATTGCCCATTTGATTATGAGATATGATTTGCGAAAGAGAATGATAAAGAGGCAAATGAAATAATTGTATGTTTAATATGTTATTCAATTTCAGAGTTCTAGGTTTGGCGGCATGCCTATCAAATGTGAAAAGGTAACAGTCTTGCCGGGTTGAGGATCTCTTCAATTTGAGTTGAATTGAGGTCCAAGAGACTGGGTCTGTTACACTATGTGAACTATGAATATGAAATATATGAAAGGTAACAGTCTTGCCGGGTTGAGGATCTCCTCAAGCTTGTTGAGTTGATGGTCCAAGAGACTGGGTCTGTTACACTATCCATGGATAGAGATATATATGTGTATTGCCTACGGGCTTGATTATTTGTGATTGTGGACCAAAGCAGTAACTCTGAACTTTGAATATCATATTAAATACTTGTCGGGCCCATAGGTGTCTATGTTAAATGTGTTCCATGAATGATGATACAATTATGAGATAATGTAAATGAAATGTTAGCATTATTGAAATAATGAAATGTAACATTTATGAGTATGATCTCTATTGTTGAATGCATGACATTGAGATTGACATTGCATATTATCATTATGGTTTGTACTACTGAGTTGTTGGCTCAGCATGATTGTGGTTCATCGCACAGGTGATAGGGTTGAAACGGGGGATTCCTCTAGACCTAGTTGAGTTTTTGCTTGAAGAGTTGGCCTAGAGCTTAAAGATCAGAGAGTCAAGCTGCCAATCATGTATATATTTTATGTTTTGTGAATAATTGTAATAATTTCCGCTGCGAATTAATAAACGTTTTTATCTATGGTGTCTTTTGAATTTCTTTTAAATGTTTGAGATTTGCTTCACTTATTTTCAAAAATATGACTTGTGTATTTTATAAACAGTGGCATTTCTATATTCAGTATACGTATATTACGATCGTATAAGCATGTTGTGTACGTATACGGGATATAAGGGTGTTACAGCGGTTTAGCATGTTGTTTTGTCAAAAGATATTTTAGAGCTGCATTATCAGAATGCACAATAATTTTCAACCTAATTAAATATGCTCTAAACTTATCTAAAGCAAAAACAACAGCTAACATTTCCTTTTCAGTTGTTGTGTAATTCATTTGCGTACTATTCAGGGTCAAGCTAGCATAATATATTACTCTCAAAAATTTATCAACCCTTTGCCCAAGAACAGCTCCTACTGCATGATTAGATGCATCACACATGATTTCAAAAGGTAAAGACCAAACAGGAGCTACAATCACCGGTGCACTAGTCAGTTTTTCCTTAAGGGAATTGAAGGCTTGCATGCATTGTGCAGTAAACTCAAATGGAACATCTTTTCCCAGCAAATGGCACAATTGTAATGGTCAAGATTTCAAACAGGGACGTTTTAATAAATATTGAAAAATGCATATTGTATAGTGACAAAAGTGTGATGGATAAATGCTACACGTAAAGAATAGTACACTGTGTAGCTTAAAACTTTACTGAAAAGAGTATTTTTACGGTTTTACGAGATTAAAACTCGATTTAAAATCAACGGTTAAGAATGAGGGTTCACCAAAGTTATTATGAGCCTACCCTCACTAGATTAAAATATATATATATATATGTGCATATGTGTGTGTGTGTGGAGAAGTTTCTGATTTCTTCTTCTCTCCACGCCATCACCACCATCTTCACTCCTTTCTTCTTCCTTCTTTCCATGAGTGGAATCAAAACTTAAGATTAAGTTGGAAAAGTGGTGATTATCAACAAGGTATGTGCTTTTGATTTATATTTTATAAAAATATGACTTTTTACAAGTTTAAATGATTTAATTGATTGATTAAGTTATGTATAAAGATATATTGATGAGAAGTGAAGGATTTGATCATGTTTTTATCCATATGAAATGGTTAAAAGTTTAATTAAGTGAAGGTATTTGATATGAATTCTTTTTCTATCAAAACTTTGAGTTTGATACATTTTGATCTTAGATTTTAAACATGTTTGTGTTTGATGAAGTTAAAAGTGCAGAATACATGATTTTACTCTGAAAACAGTCCCAAAATCAATGCCACGGCCATGGCAATTGAGTGCCACGACCGCGGGATTGCAAGTGATGCTGTTTTTTAAAAAAAATTCGAGAGAACAGAAGAGTTTTACATGCCACGACCGTGGCCCTTGAAGGCCACGACCATGGGGCCTTCAAACTTATTTTACAGCTTCATTTCGGATCCCACAGGCGTGGGGTTGAGATGCCACGGCCGTGGGGCACCTAAATAATGTTTTTGGCTTGTAATTTGTGATCTACGGGCCTAATATGAGACTAATATGTGAATAATTATATTGAGACTTCATGTGTATGTGTTAAATGCATGAAAAAGAGTGAGAAACTTTAGATAAGTGACAAAAATATATCATACTAAATGTTGCTAAGAGTAATGTACCAAGATCATGGTATAAACAAGTGAAATGATATAAACAAGTGATATGATATAAACAAGTGCTTATATAAACAAGTGAGTGTTTATTTAAACAAGTGTTAATCAATAACATGAGACTAATATGTGTATAGTTCATACTCTTGTGTTAATGTGTTAAACGTATGAAAACGAGTGATAAACTTTAGATAAGTGACACACATATACCAAATGTTGATAAGAGTATAGTACCAATGAAATGAAATAAAAAATGTAGTGTTCATCAAAATTAATGAATTGCCCAAATCATACTAAATTTATATCTAGCTTTGGATTGAATGACTAACCAGAGGATGGATAACCAAAGTGATAGTGGGCACCTCGTGTCATTAATGGACACATTGTGTTATCAATGAAAGTGGGCATAATTGCCATTATAAATTCTTGAGATTGCTACAATAACATGCTATCCATACCTATGATCTAAGTTTAGTATGTTTGGGCATAATTAATGAAAATATATGTGAACATGATAGTTGTGACTAATGAAAGAAATGTAAAATACTAAAATAAGTCAATTACGTGAAATTGAAGTATTGTGTTCCAGTGAAAAAGGGATTGTATTATATATATTACTGCTTACACGTGAAAGTTCTAATGAACGTAATGGAAATGTTATGCTCAATGTATTGAATTAATCAAATGATTGAAAATGTATATAATGTGGTGAGATACAAAGTGTTCCAAAGTATTTCAAATGAATGAAAGTGTCTATGTGAGATACAAAGTGCTCCAAAGTATTTCAAATGAATGAAAGTGTCTATGTGATATACAAAGTGCTCTAAAGGATAGTACTGAAATTAAGTGATGAAAAGTATAGCTTGACTAAAATGATCGTATATGTGAACCTGAACTTGAAAAGAAAGACTTAGTGAAAAACAAAATAAGCGTATTGTGAACAACGATATCAAATGAGAAAACAAGTCTTGAATAAAATGATTTTTAATGAGACAAGTTGCAATACCGAAAGTATTGTATTATATGATAACTTTTATACAAGGATAGCTATTATTTTGTGTAATCAGCATGGTATGTTGATTTGTTACTAAAATTAGTTCATATATTGAATTACTTCTTAAAACTAAGTGTTGTTACTATATTTTCATAAGTATATTTATTTAATATTAAGTGATAAAATATGTGTATACAAGCACCACTAAGCTTTGCTTAGCGTGTTAGAATTGTTTTTTGACACGCAGGTATCAGGACATCGGAGCAAGATAAGAACAGATGAAGATCTTGTGTTTATTGTATTCATAAGTTATAAGGTGTATGTATATAGATACTTTAGTTTGGCCATTTGAGAGATTGGATAAAATTGTAAACATGAAAGGAATATATGTATGTAAAGGATAAAGAGTGAGATTTTAGTGAATGAGTATCATGAAAGAAATGTATTGTTTATTTATTTGATTTGATGAACTTATAAAGTTTATCTGATTTATAATTTCTATTCGGATTATTGGAGATATTGGAAATTGGTCTAAATGTTGGATCTATAAGTGTTGCGATATAAAGATTTTATTATTATATCAAAATTTTTATTTTTGATGAGAGTTTTCTAAAAATTGATTGGAGTGCGAACAGTGTATCGCATAACATTCTCTGGTAGTTTTTATATGAGAATTGTCAGAGGATGTTACATTTAGTGGTATCAGAGCGTGGTTTAGGCGTTTCTGGAATGTGGAGTTATGGGAGAAGTGAAATGTAATTGTCTAAGTTATGTGAAGTGAATAAGTGGATATGTATTGTGACACAATTGATATTCCATATGTTTATGGTAATAGAATGTTTGCTAAGAATTGATTGACAATTCGTAGTGTATTGTTTGGAGTGCACTAGATCTATTTGTGATAAAGAATGATGTGAAAAGAAAACAAGATATGAGTAGTGAAGGAGATATGTCAAAGTAACACAGTGAAAGTGTAATAATTTATTGGAATTTGAGGAATGAATTATGACAGATAGATAAATTTCAAGCATGAAATTTCTTACGAGAATGAGAATTGTCATGTTGTGCAACATTAAGTATTGATGTTCTACATTATATGAGTGTCAAATTGAATTGATTATGATATGAGAGCATTTGAAACTGATAGTGATAAGATTAAATAAGCCTTAATAAGAGAAACAATGAATCCGAGTATGGATAATGTCCGTATAGTGGAAAAAGATTTCGAAGAGGTAATAAATTATGAAAATACCCTTATAACTCGAAATGAATTCGAGTTGTACTTTGAATGTGAAATATGGATAATGGAGTGTTAAAGTGTCAAAAGTAATTGTTTTTATAATATATCAACGTTAAGGATTCAAGTGCTAGTTAAGTGAAAGCACGTGAATGCATCGAAACTATTGTATACGTGAGTATATTGTATAAAAGTCCTAAAATTTATTGAAAGATTGTTAGTGTCTATTATTGTCTTCTAAAATATCATCAAAACAAAAGATTAAAATGAAAAGTAATGGAAGAGTATTGGTAAAGAGTGACTAGTGCTTGAAAAATACTGAGTGCTATTTAATGAAATAATCTTGAGTTTATTATGAAAAGAGAGTTGTGAATTGATAAAACACCAGTACTTGTGAAAAGATATGGTGTAATAAATAATTGTAAAAACTATACTTCTATGATAGTAAAATTCTTCGTGCAATATGTAAATGTGTATTTAACTGGAACAATAATTCAATCTATCATTGACTCATTTATGAGTTAATATACAGTTGTGAAAGAAAATAAGGTTGAATGGGTTATGGAAATTGAGATTTGAATTTGATTGTGCCTTGACGAGTTGGATTTTGTTTCCTTAAAGTGTATGAGTTGCATTCTTCATAACTTATTGATTAAATCATGAAAAGAAATTCCAATATTGAGGTGCATGCTCATTCATATGGACATGCATATAATTGTGCCCTTAAAATTGTGAAAGGCAATTTCAATAGAGACATGTAAGACCATTCATATGGAGATGTATTTAGCTATGCATACTTCTGTTCTATAAAATTTTAGTAATGTGCATACTTTCACAGAGTAGAATTTATCGGTGGAATTAGTAGTGAATTAATGACTACATCTTGGAAATAGTTATAAGTGACAAAAGATTGCTTATAAGATTGAAATGAAATCAATCCATTAAATGATGAAACTGAAATGTGAAGAAAATGTGAGGAAAGTATGGATAAATGTAATTGAGATGTGAAAGAAGTGTAAAGGTAGAGAAAAGATAAAAGACACAAGTGATTAGTGGATCTTCATGATGAAATAAGATAATTTCCGAAGTAAAGTGAAAAGCATGATAGATTGATAAATCAGTAATGATAGTACATAATGTGAAGAGCAAGTTAAAGAAACTAAAGAGGTATATATAAAGTGATTGAATAATGAAAGTAAAAATGTGAGATTTACATATTGTGTATTTATGAACTATGTGATAGTAACATTGTTTAGTGATTAAAGACAAGTTAGAGATTATATATAGAAGTGTTAAGGAGTGACTTAAAACTAATTGATTGTACATGGAAAGAAAGGAATTGATAATGTAAAATGAAAAGAATGTAGTGAGATGTGAAGGTAATGAACCCTTCTAGTGAAATGATGTATAGTAGAACAAGTTAGTAATATATACATATATGTGTGTGTATGTGAATGTGTTTATGAGACATAGAGAATAAAGTATAAATGTACATGTATTCTTAAAGTGAAAGAATAGTGATAAATTCTTAATATGTTAAGAAAAGAATGAAACAAGTAAAACGTGGAAATCTTTGTAGATTTCATTATTTCAGTGGACACATGGAAATGATTTGAAAAGATAAAGATTGATGAATAACTAAAATCAATCGAACTACTTGAAAACAAGTATAATGTGTATATGTGTTGTGTTTGAAATGATTGTTTATATCTTATACACTTACAGTAAGAAACAAACATTGCAAAGAGAAAGTGTTATATTCCATTCAAAGAGAAAGTGTTATATTTCAAAGTATATTATAATTGACAATACTTTGTACCATTGAAAGAAATGATACTGATGTTAAATCTAGTTTCCGGATTAGCTAAAGGGTGTGATAGTGGGCATTTTTTGCCATATTGAAAGTGGGCACTCTGTGCCATAAAGGACACTTATGTCCCATATTGACAGTGGGCACTCTGTGCCATAGAGGACACTTATGTCCCATATTGACAGTGGGCACTCTGTGCCATAGAGAACATTTATGTTCCATATCGAAAGTGGGCACTTTGTGCCATATAGGACATTCTTTTTTATATATATGTCCTAGTGATATAGGCAGCTATGCCATCAGTGGACGCTATGCGTCATAGAGAACCTTTGGTTCCTTTCTCTCAGTGGTCACTCCATGACATCATATATAGTAGGCATTCATGCCATAGTGGGCCTTTGGCCATATTGATACAGTGGGCATTTACTTGCCATCAGTGACCCACTATCCGGAACTAGGATTTAATGTTCAGTATATAAGAGAAAGAACGAGATATATATATAACAGTGGAATGTAATGAGATAAATTATAGAAAAAAAAATCTAAAGAGGAATAAAGGCAAATCCAAAATTGAATTTGAAAAGTGTAAGTGTGTAGAGTTGAATAATCTTCTACAATTTTATAATAAGATTATTTTGAAAGTGATACATTGATTGATATCAGATATAAATAAATGTTATGTACGTTAATAAAATCATTGATTCTATGTGACATGTGAAATTATTTGAAAGTGAAATAGCTTATTGCTATAGTATGTAAATTTCGAGAACGAAATTTCTTTAGTGGGGGAGAATTGTAATGGTCAAGATTTCAAACAGGGACGTTTTAATAACTATTGAAAAATGCATAGTGTATAGTGACAAAAGTGTGATGGATAAATGCTACACGTAAAGAATAGTACATTGTGTAGCTTAAAACTTTACTGAAAAGAGTATTTTTACTGTTTTACGATATTAAAACTCGATTTAAAATCAACAGTTAAGAATGAGGGTTCACCATAGTTATTATGAGCCTACCCTCACTAGATTAAATATATATATATGTGTGTGTGCATATGTGTGTGTGTGTGGAGAAGTTTCTGATTTCTTCTTCTCTCCACGCCATCACCACCATCTTCACTCCTTTCTTCTTCCTTCTTTCCATGAGTGAAATCAAAACTTAAGATTAAGTTGGAAAAGTGGTGGTTATCAACAAGGTATGTGCTTTTGATTTATATTTTATAAAAATATGACTTTTGACAAGTTTAAATGATTTAATTGATTGATTAAGTTATGTATAAAGATATATTGATGAGAAGTGAAGGATTTGATCATGTTTTTATCCATATGAAATGGTTAAAAGTTTAATTAAGTGAAGGTATTTGATATGAATTCTTTTTCTATCAAAACTTTGAGTTTGATACATTTTGATCTTAGATTTTAAACATGTTTGTGTTTGATGAAGTTAAAAGTGCAGAATACATGATTTTACTCTGAAAACAGTCCCAAAATCATTATATTGAGACTAAATGCATGAAAAAGAGTGAGAAACTTTAGATAAGTGACAAATATATATCATACTAAATGTTGCTAAGAGTAATGTACCAAGATCATGGTATAAACAAGTGAAATGATATAAACAAGTGAAATGATATAAACAAGTGCTTATATAAACAAGTGAGTGTTTATTTAAACAAGTGTTAATCAATAACATGAGACTAATATGTGTATAGTTCATACTCTTGTGTTAATGTGTTAAACGTATGAAAACGAGTGATAAACTTTAGATAAGTGACACACATATACCAAATGTTGATAAGAGTATAGTACCAATGAAATGAAATAAACAATGTAGTGTTCATCAAAATTAATGAATTGCCCAAATCATACTAAATTTATATCTAGCTTTGGATTGAATGACTAACCAGAGGATGGATACCAAAGTGATAGTGGGCACCTCGTGTCATTAATGGACACATTGTGTTATCAGTGAAAGTGGGCATAATTGCCATTATAAATTCTTGCGATTGCTACAATAACATGCTATCCAAACCTATGATCTAAGTTTAGTATGTTTGGGCATAATTAATGAAAATATATGTGAACATGATAGTTGTGACTAATGAAAGAAATGTAAAATACTAAAATAAGTCAATTACGTGAAATTGAAGTATTGTGTTCCAGTGAAAAAGGGATTGTATTATATATATTACTGCTTACACGTGAAAGTTCTAATGAACGTAATGGAAATGTTATGCTCAATGTATTGAATTAATCAAATGATTGAAAATGTATATAATGTGGTGAGATACAAAGTGTTCCAAAGTATTTCAAATGAATGAAAGTGTCTATGTGAGATACAAAGTGCTCCAAAGTATTTCAAATGAATGAAAGTGTCTAGGTGATATACAAAGTGCTCTAAAGGATAGTACTGAAATTAAGTGATGAAAAGTATAGCTTGACTAAAATGATCGTATATGTGAACCTGAACTTGAAAAGAAAGACTTAGTGAAAAACAAAATAAGCGTATTGTGAACAACGATATCAAATGAGAAAACAAGTCTTGAATAAAATGATTTTAATGAGACAAGTTGCAATACCGAAAGTATTGTATTATATGATAACTTTTATACAAGGATAGCTATTATTTTGTGTAATCAGCATGGTATGTTGATTTGTTACTAAAATTAGTTCATATATTGAATTACTTCTTAAAACTAAGTGTTGTTACTATATTTTCATAAGTATATTTATTTAATATTAAGTGATAAAATATGTGTATACAAGCACCACTAAGCTTTGCTTTGCGTATTAGAATTGTTTTCTGACACGCAGGTATCAGGACATCGGAGCAAGATAAGAACAGATGAAGATCTTGTGTTTATTGTATTCATAAGTTATAAGGTGTATGTATATAGATACTTTAGTTTGGCCATTTGAGAGATTGGATAAAATTGTAAACATGAAAGGAATATATGTATGTAAAGGATGAAGAGTGAGATTTTAGTGAATGAGTATCATGAAAGAAATGTATTGTTTATTTATTTGATTTGATGAACCTATAAAGTTTATCTGATTTATAATTTCTATTTGGATTGTTGGAGATATTGGAAATTGGTCTAAATGTTGGATCTATAAGTGTTGAGATATAAAGATTTTATTATTATATCAAAAATTTTATTTTTGATGAGAGTTTTCTAAGAATTGATTGGAGTGAGAACAGTGTATCGCATTACATTCTCTGGTAGTTTTTATATAAGAATTGTCAGAGGATGTTACAACAATGGTTGGCTTATTTTGGAAAAGTCCTTAATAAACCTCCGGTAAAAACCTGCATGCCCTAGAAAACTTCTTATCTCCTTAACAGAGGTAGGTGGGGGTAACTTAGCAATCAATTCTACCTTAGCCTTATCCACCTCAATCCCTTTACTTGACACCACATGACCTAAGACAATGTCCTGAGTAACCATGAAATTACTCTTTTCCCAACTCAAAGTAAGGTTACATTCAATGCATCTCTCAAGCACAAAAACAAGTTTATTGAGGCAATTATCAAAAGAACTACCAAAAATAGAAAAGTCATCCATAAATACCTTAATAAAATAATCTATCATGTATGTGAAGACAGACATCATGCATCTCTGAAAAGTCACAGGCGCATTGCATAAGCCAAATGGCATACGCCGAAATGCATAAGTCCTAAATGGGCAAGTAAAAGTAGTCTTGGATTGATCCTCTGGTGATATCGGCACCTGATAATAACCTGAAAGTCCATCCAAAAAGCAATAATGTGAGTGTCCAGAAAGTTTATCTAACATCTGATCAATAAAAGGAAGAGCGAAATGGTCTTTCTTTGTGGCATTGTTCAACTTCCTATAATCGATACACATTCTCCACCCAGTAGTAGTCCTAGTAGGAACCAATTCATTATTTTCATTTTTCACCACAGTAATTCCAGATTTCTTAGGCACTACATGTACTGGGCTCACCCACTCACTATTAGCTATTGGATATATCACTCCTTCATCCAGCAATTTGAGCACTTCCTTCTTAACCACTTCACTCATATTTGGGTTAAGGCGCCATTGGGTCTCCCTCACAGGTTTAGCTCCCTCTTCTAAGGTGATTCTATGCATGCACATTGAAGGGCTAATACCTTTGATGTCACTCAATCCCCATCCTATTGCTCTTTTCAATCTTTTTAGCTCACACCAACCTCATCTCCTCCCCTTCACTAAGTTCGCTAGATATTATCACAGGTAAGGTGTTGTGATCTCCTAAAAACACATATTTCAGATTTTAGGTAACTCTTTCAACTCTAACTCAAGTGAAGGATTCTTCTCTTCCTTTTGGATGGAGGGAAGTTCACATACTGGGTCCTCCTTAAGTTCCTCTATTTCAGTACTCTCTAATGTCTCAAGGCAACTGGCTATTTCTGAATCAAAAATATCTAAACCACCATCTAAGGTCAGTGCCAGCTCCTATTTATCCGAGAAACCTATCTGTAAGAAAACATCTGAAATAACTGCATCAATACAATCAATTAAAGAGCAATCCTCATATAATGCAGTTGTAGGAATGGGAGAAGTGTTAAAAATAGAAAATTCAACCATTTGTCCTAAGACAGTCATTGACAATTTATCATTTTTAACATCTATCAAGGTGTTGGTAGTCACCATAAAAGGCCTACCCAGTAGAATAGTATGTGCGGATGGTGTAGGGTTACTTCCTTCCATGTCAAGAACTATGAAATCCACAGGCACTATCAACCCACCAACCTTAACTAATACATCTTCTATAACCCCTTTCGGGAATCTAAGAGGTCTATCAGCTAATTGCAACACCATTTTTGTATGTTGAAGTTCCCCAAGTTCTAATTCAAGATATACATAATAAGGCATCAAATTTACACTGGCTCCTAAATCACACATGCCATCAGTCCCCTTTCCATTACCCATAGTAATTTGAATTATGAAACTACCAGGATCCTTTAGCTTCGGAGGTAGTTTATGCTGCAAAACAGCACTAGCTACCTCTGACACTATCACCTTTTCATTTGGCTCATACCTCTTTTTCTTGGTGTTCAGTTCCTTGAAGAATTTGGCATAAGCCGGCATGTTCTTTATTGCTTCAAGTAAGGGTAAGTTAATACTTACCTTAGACAGCATGTTGAAGATGTTTGAAAATTGCTTATCTTGTTTATCATTCTTCAACCTACTGGGGAATGGTATAGGTGGCCGATAGGGATTACTTGCCTTGTGTAAATCCGCTGAGGGGATTTCTCCATTGATCTTTCTCCAACACCTTTGTTCTCTGGTTCTCCTTCCTTTTTGTTCTCTAGATCACCTGCATTCACAGAATTATTTTTAACATTATTGTTTATTACCTTACCACTTCTAAGGACAGTCACTGATTGTGCCTGCTCAGATTGACTTAGAAATTTCCCTTTTTGTTGAATCTGCATCTGTTGTGCAAGTTGTCCCACTTGAGTTTCCACTTTCTTAAAAGACGCTTCTAATGAATCCAGCCTTTTGTTAGTCATCTCTTGATTCTTAGCACTGACTTGGATAAGGGCCTGTAAACTATCCTCCAAACTCTCTCTCTTAGGCTGCACTTGATTTGAAGTTTGACCCTGCTATTGGTTTTGTCTCTGGAGCAAATGGAAAGGTTGTTGAGAGTTATTTGTTGCCCAGGAAAAATTAGGATGATTCCGCCAACCAGGATTGTAAGTATTTGAGTAAGGATCATTCCGGGCCCTTGGTTGATATCCCCCCATAGCATTGACTTGCTCAGCTTCATTTCCATAAGACTCATATGCGGAGGGGCATATATTTGCTCCATGCCCGAAAGTCCCACAAATTCCACACACTTCTTGAGTGGATGAAGAAGTATTGTTCTTCATGTTCAGTATCTGCACTTGCCTTGTCAGTTCAGCTATCTGATTGACCATCTCACTGTTGGCTTTCAATTGATTCACCCCTTTACTTCTTTCTCTTACACTTTTCTGTTGAGAATTAGCTCCCAACATTTCAAAAATTTCATAAGTTTCATCTGCAGCCTTTTCTCCCATAGCTCCCCCAGCTGCATTATCAACTGTATTTTGAAATTGCTGGGTTAGACCATCGTAGAAAAACTTATTCAGAAGTTGAAGTGGGTAATGATGGTGTGGACACTGGATCAATAACATCTTAAACCTGTCCCAAGCCTCATGAAATGGTTCTCCTTCAAATTGAGAGAATGTAGCTATTTTCCTTCTCAATTCAGCTGTCTTCTGATGTGAATAAAACTTGCCCATAAACTTGTTATAAACTTGCTCCCAAGTTGTCAAAGAATTTTCAGGCAACATCATAAGCCAACTCTTTGCCCTATCCTTCAATGTATACAGAAAGCATCTCATCCTCAACTGGTCCTCTGTTAGTCCTCCCAATGGAAAAGTGTTGAGGGTGGAATAGAAATCCCGAATAAAGTTCAAAGGATCTTTATTTGGAACTCCATAGAATGATGGCAGCATGTTGTAATGGATGTTCTTTAACTCATAATTCCTTGCTGCATCCGTCAATCTTATACAAGATGTGGAAGTTCCAATGACAGGTCTAGCAAAATCTCTCATAGTTCTTTGCCTTTCTTCTCCCATATTGGTAGATTGTGCAGTATCCAACTCAAAATCAGAAGTATCCTCCTCTGTATCAAATCTGGTGTACAGTTCAAACTCTTCTCTGTTCCTTTTCACTCTCTGAATTTCTGGAATAACTGGGTATAGCTCTCCTCCGAGTGATCTCCTGCCTTGCATAAATAAAATTTCTGGAAAGAAAGAATTATTAAAAGCAAAAGACAAATAAAATCAAAAGTAAACAATGAAAAATAATCTTAAATATTTTTGCCTAATAAACAATTACGCCAATTAGTTTCCCCGGCAGCGGCGCCAAAAACTTGTTGCGCTCTAATTAACACTACTACAAAGCGTCACTCGCAAGTATATGAGGTTGCTGTAGCAAAGGTGATCACCCCAAGGTCATCTCATAAGGAAGCTAGATAAGCTAATTAATTATCAGGTTGCAAATAACAAATTATAATAAATTTAAATTGCTAACAACTAATGAAAACAGATCGATTGGAGTTTAAAACAATAAAAGTAAACTGAGCTGATATATTAATTCACTTAATAGAAAGGTCCAGGGTTTGCACTTCTCTACTAACTTATATGTATGAACGGTTATTCCTCTCAACCAATTTAATTTCAAAGATTAAATCTCAAGCAACATAATTAATCGAATCAAGGAAATAAGCTCTCACATTCAAACCTCTTTCAAATAATCTTGTAACAATTGAAATAATCTTTTTCTTAAGTTATATTTCTAATTCACCTAAGTCCCTAATTGAATTGTTCCAGCATTAGACTTCATCTCTCAATCCTTCATCTAATACCTCAAACACATAATTGGTGGCCAATCAATTATATATTAACAGTAATCCATTCAATTAAGGCTAAAGAAATAATTCAGTTTAAGAGCAATAACCAATTCATACAATCATAGTAGATCCATACAAACCCTAGACTAGATTGAATTAGTTCATAATGCTATCAAACATATTCATCTCATTAAAATTCAAAGAAATCAGTTTAGACATAATAGGATTCATGAATACAATTCCAATGAACTTAAGAGATAAAGTTTGAGATCAAAACCAAATTACAAACTCCCTTTAGTTTCTGAAGAATCTCTTGAACAGATCTTGCTAGAAGAATGTTGCAATGGCTAAAACAAATTTAATCTAGACTGTTTGAATCAAAGTGTAATCAATAATCTCCAAGAAAACAAAATAGAAACCCTAAATTAATGTTTGAAGGCTGATAAGAACAACTCTCTAATATCCCTTTAAAAAAACCCTAATCGTATTATTTATATGAAACCTCACTTAAAACTCCGCTCCTTTAGTCCATGGAGTGACACGGCCAAGCTCCTGGCCGTGTCATGTGACACGGCCAGTGGCTTGGCCGTGTCTACTGAATGTGTCCTCTTTTGTGTGATTTTCATCTCTTCTTCTTTGGAGTTAAGTGTGACAAGACCAAGCTTGGGTGAGCTTGGCCGTGTTTGGTGTGTTTGGAGGGACACGGCCAGTGGCTTGGCCGTGTCCCTAGAGTGTGTCACCTTCTGATCTTTTTGTTCTTTGCTTTCTTTTCTTTTGGTCTTCTTCCTTGGCTTAGTATGGGACACAGCCAGGTCTCCTGGCCGTGTCACGTGACACGGCCAGAGGCATGGCCGTGTCCTCTGAGTGTGTCAGTCACTGCCCAAATTTTCCTTCTCTCTTGGTTCCTTAGTTTTTCCCTTAAGATGATGTTTGCATATTAACCTAAAATAAACACTTAAACAAACTTTAAACAAGAATCAAATAAACATTAACAAACAATAAATAAACACTAAACTAAAAACTAGAATAAAAATGACATAAACACTGAAATAAATTAAAACTACCAAAATTGATGAAAACACTAAATAAACAGATTAAGACTACCAAAATACCTAAAGAAAACAATAATTATCATAATAAATAAGACACAATTCTATGACAAAAACTAATAAAATAAAACACTACATTTAGCCATTTTTCAATGGCTTATCATGCCATAATAAATGCAAATCAAGCATTGTTACTTCAAACAATGCCATTCACACACATTCACATTAGTCAAGTAATATATCACACTAAAATAATGAAATGCACTATGCTTAAAATCAATGTAAGCAACCACATTCAATGTCAAAGTATGTACTAACCTCCTTCAAGAGCACTCCAAGCTAAAAACACCATTAGTCTAAAATACTCTTCACTACTACGTTGAAGAAATAACTTCCTACTCAATACCTATTCAAAATGTGAATATATACCACACATTATAATCACATTTTAAGGAGTTTAAAGCTTAAACCATAAATTAAAACACATTCCTTCAATTTCTATTTTCTTAGCACTAAGGTTCTCCAACCTTAGAAATCCAATTCAATCAATTCTAAATTGAGTTTTAATCTTAAATATATCTAAAACATCACATTTTAACACATTTCAAGCAATAAAACTCAATTTAGAATCATTCCCTTCAAAACCCTAAAATATGCTCTAACTCACTTAAATTTAGGTTCTTCATTCCAAAAAATTCTAAATGGTAATTTAAACTCATTTCCATCATTAAAATCATTAAACAACACAATTTAAACCATGAAACCAATTGCACAATCATTCTTTAACAATACCCTTTCCAAAACCCGAAATCACTTACTTCCTCTTCCAAATTCTAACCAAACCTAACATTTTTTTCAATCCAAGCTTAAAATCATCGATTAATTATCAATATAGCATCATTCATACCCATTTAAAAATTTAAAACCCTCTTACAAAAATCCATATCTTAGATAATCAAAAATTCAAAGAAACTTTATAATTTTAAAAAAATACTTTCTAGTTTGTTGGAAAATCACCAAAACTCTTTTTAATTCTTGAAAATCCTTCTTAAAAGTAGTGCTTGGATGAAGAAATTTCTCCTTTGGCCATGGTAAAATTTCATGCAAAGGAAGAAGAGGAAGAAGAAGAAGAAAGAAAGAAAGAGATAAAGATAAAATTTTAACTTTTTTTCTTCTTCCATCCAATTATATATATTATTTTAATATTTTAATTAATTAATTATTTATTTAATTTTTAATTCCAAAATTTCATCTTCCATCCATATTTATTTTCTTTTTAAATTATTTAAATAATTTTAATTTTTATAAAGTATATTTACCATTTTGCCCTTTTTACTATTCATCTTTTGTTTTTTCCTCTAAATTGTGTTTGGCTTTATATGTAATGTATACTTCTATTATATTTCACATATATACATATTATTCTCACTTATAACACTTCATTACCCCTCTAACTCATTAGTCTAATTTAATTAATTTAATTTTAGCAAATTAACGGATGTTACAACTCTCTCCCTCTTAAAAGAATTTCGTCCTCAAAATTCCTTGATATCAACTTTGAAATAACTGAGGATACTGGCCTCGTATCGTCTGTTCACTCTTTCATATCGCCTCCTCAGCGAAATGGTTCCTCCAAAGAACTTTAACCAATGACACCTTCTTGTTTCTCAACTCTTTCACTTTCCGTGCCAAAATCGTCATTGGTTCCTCTTCATAGGTTAGATCCGGATTTACCTCGATAGATTCAACTATTAGCAAATGAGATGGATCCAATCTATACCTCTGAAGCATAGACACATGGAAGACATTATGAATCTTCTCCAATATAGGTGGCAAAGCCAATCTGTAGGCCACAGGTCCTACTCTCTCAAGTATCCCATATGGCCTAATGAAACGAGTACTCAACTTCCCTTTCCAACTAAATCTCAGAATCCTCTTCCATGGAGACACCTTTAAGAATACCTTATCTCTTACACTAAACTCTATATCTTTTCTCTTCAAATCTGAGTAGGATTTCTATTGGTCTGAAGCTGCTTTCAATCTATCCTGAATTACCTTAACATTTTCTTCTATTTTCTTGATCAAATCAGGACCTACTAGCTTTCCTTCTCTAACTTCATCCCAACATAAAGGTGTCTTGCATTTCCTATCATACAAAGCCTCATAAGGAGCCATCCCAATGCTAGATTGAAAGTTGTTGTTGTATGCAAATTTAGCCAGAGGTAAATGTATATCCTAGCTCCCAGTAAACTCGATAACATAACTCCTCAACATATCCTCTAAGACCTAAATCACTCTCTCTGACTGCCTATTTTTCCGAGGATGGATAGCAGTACTAAAGTGTAATCGTGAATCCAAGGCACCCTGCAAACTCTTCCAAAATCTTGATGGGATCTCTATCTGACACTAGTGAGACTAGGACACCATGCAATCTTACCACATCATTAACATACAGTTTAGCCAACCTATCAAGAGAGTAGTCCATCCTAATAAGAAAAAGAGCTGACTTTGTCAATCTATCCACTATTACCCCAGATTGCATCATGCTTCCTCTAGGTCAAAGGTAGTCCAGCCACAAAATCCATGGTCACTTGCTCCCACTTCCACTCAGGAATTGATAATGGCTGTAACAACCCTGAAGGAACTTGGTGCTCGGCTTTCACCCTCTGACAAGAGAGACATATGGTCACAAACTCTACTATATCTTTCGTCATACCTGACCACTAGTACTGTTTCTTCAATTCATGATACATCTTGGTACTTCCAGGATGCATAGCAAAAGGAAGAGTGATGTGTCTTATCTAAAATCCTCTTCCTCAGTTCCACATCATCAAGAATACACAATCTATCTCTACACCACAAACTACCATCATCTCTCATAAGAAAATCTCTGCTATCCCTCTTTTTACACTCCTCCACTATCTTCTGTAATTTCAAATCTGATTTATGTGCCTCTTTAATCTCATCCAGTAATAATGGCCTCACTTGTAATTAAGCCATAAGAGAACCATCATCACACATCCAAATTCTAGCATTCAATGCTCTCAACTCAACTAGCAACGAGATCGAGTAGGCAGTCAAACCTTCCATGGACTTCCGACTCAAGGTGTCTGCAACTACATTTGCCTTACCAAGATGATAATCAATCAGACAGTCATAATCTTTTATTAACTCTAACCACCATCTCTGTCATAGGTTTAACTCTTTCTGAACACCCAAATACTTCAAACTCTTATGATCAGTGTAAATAAACACTTCTCTCCATACAAATGGTGTCTCCAAATCTTCAATGCAAATACAATGGCCACTAACTCCAAATCATGGGTTGGGTAATTTATCTCAAGAGGTTTCAATTGTCTGGAGGCAGAGGCAATAACTTTACCCTCCTACATCAAAACGCAACCTAAACCATTATGTGAAGCATCACTATAGATCACATATGGTTTACCTTCCATCAGAAGAGTAAGAACTGGAGCTTGAGTCAACATATCTATCAATTTCTCAATGCTCGCCTGACATCAATCTGTCCACACAAACTTCACATCCTTCCTAAGTAATCTGGTAAGTGGCGAAGCTATTATAGAAAATCCCTTCACAAATTGATGGTAATAACTAGCCAATCCCAAAAAACTTCTAATCTCAGTCACATTCCTTGGTATACTCCAATTCAAAATTGCTTCAACTTTACTCAGATCAACCTTTATACCCTCTGCCTAAATAATATGCTCGAGGAAAGTCACTTGATCCAACCAGAATTCACACTTGGACAATTTGGCATATAGTTGTTTCTCTCTCAGGGTCTGTAACACAGTCCGTAAATGTCTTTCATGCTCTTCTTTACTGCGAGAGTATACCAAGATATCATCAATGAACACCACCACAAATTGATCTAAGTATGGCCTAGACATCCGATTCATCAAATCCATGAATGTAGATGGTGCATTGGTCAGCCCAAAAGTCATCACCAAGAACTTATAACGGCCATATCTCTTGCGAAATGCAGTCTTAGGCACATCTGCATCCCTAACCCTCAACTGATGATACCCCGATCTCAAATCAATCTTGGAAAACACTGCACCCCCCTTCAACTGAACAAAGAGATCGTCAATGTGAGGAAATGGGTATTTATTCTTGATGGTCACTTTATTCAACTGCCGATAATCATTGCACAACCTTAAAGTGCCATCCTTCTTCTTTACAAATAACACCGGTGCTCCCCACGATGATACGCTCAGGTAGATGAACCCTTTATCAAGCAGCTCCAGCAACTGCACCTTCAACTTCTTTAATTCAACAGGTGCCATCTGATAAAGAGTAATAGAGATGGGAGTGGTATCAGACATCAAATCGATACCAAACTCCACTTCTCTCGCTGGAGGTAACCCTAGAAAATCATTAGCGAATACATCTGAAAACTCTGCTATTATAGATATACTGTCCAGTTGAGACCCCACTACCCTGGTATCTGTAACGTAAACCAAAAATGCCTCACACCACTTCCAAATTATCCTCTAAGCTGATATAGCTGAAATGAACATGGATGAAAGGTGTCTCTACTCACCAAATACCACTACGTCTTTACCATCACGTGTTTTTAGAGTAACATATTTTCGTTGATAGTCTACCATAGCCCCATGTCTGGATAACCAGTCCATACGCAAAATTACATCATATTCCCTAAAGGGCATCTCAATCAATTCACTGAAAAATTCCTCATCATGCACAACAACTGGACTATCTCGGTGTACCCTACTAACCACCATACTGTGCCCTAAAGGATTGGTCACCAGCACATCAAATCCTAATGACTCAGAATGCATATCACTCACAGGCATGATGGATGCACTAATGTATGAATGCGTCAATCCAGGATTAATTAATGCATGCACAAAAATACTGAGTAAAGAGAATGTACCAGCTACAACATCAGAAGCACTCAGCTCCCGCTGCATCACATATACTCTCTGCGATGACCCTACCTGCTCTGGCCTACTAATTCCTGCTATGGATCCTCCTCTCTGACTGGATCCAAATCTGCCACCCCTACCAACTCTACCACCTCGACCCTCTCTGTCATTGGGTCTAGAAACTACTGTCTCAGTATGTCTATCCACTGGTGGCTCTATACAATCTCTGATAAAATGGTCACGGGACCCACATCTAAAACAACTAGCTGATGATGGATTGATACCCCCAACAAACACCCCTATGAATATGACCACAACGAGCATAAGTGGGTGGAGGAGATTTTTGTGTAACTGGGGCCAGAGTACTAGACACTGAAGTAGTAGGTCCCTGTCTCTACCTCTGCTGCTGAAATCCCCTACCAAGCTACCCTTGGCCTCTGCCAGACCTCTAGGGAAAACTCCCTCAGCCTCTCTTAGATGATGAAGACCCTACCTCCGATTGTGGTCTCCGATCTCTGCTCTCTGCTCTGGCTACAGCTGCAATCCCCTAAGCCTTCTCCACTAGCAGCAGATACTAATCGTAAAAAGTCCTCATACTATACAATTGCCACCTGACACATGATGGATGGCCTCAATCCCTCTTCAAACCTCTGGCATCTATCAATCTCATCTATCACAATCCCTCCTACATACTTACGCAGCCGGATAAAATCCTTCTCATACTCTGTCGCTGTGTTTGATTCTTGTTTCAAACTCAGAAACTCCTTCTTCTTTGCATCTTTATACTCCCGAGGGGTATATAAATTCCTGTAGAAAGTCATTATATGTTAGCACTGGAGGATCAGCTGTTCCATGGGGAACTGTCTTCCACCACTTGTAGGCGTCCGCCTGCAGAAGAATTTTGGCATAATCAAACTTATCTTCTACAGGAGCCTGTAACTAGATAAAAATCATCTGTACTCTATCCAACAACTTCTCTGCCACAGCTGGATCAATGGGGCCAAAGAAGTCTGTAGCTCCAAATTTCCTCGGCTTGTCATATTTTTTGGTCGATATCTGCTGCTGCTGTGACTGCTGTACCGGAGCCTATCGTAATAACTCCACCATCCGCTGCACCCAGGCTAGCGAAACCTCCTCACCTGTGGTCTAACTGGCACTGATGTCTCCCCAACAATCTCTGCACTAGCCCCAACAACACACCATCTAGGGGCAACACTCTCAGCACTTCCCTCTCTAAGCTCATGTGTCTGAGGTGCCATATCCGCCTATGTCTGTAAATACAAAAAGAATAGCCACATCAGGGACCAGATAAAATGCCAATGCAAATGCATGTATGATAATTTAAAATCATAATTAAAATATTATTTTCTCTCTTCAAAACCACCTAGGTCGAGAATCTCAAACCTAGGCTCTGATACCAAAATATATGTAACACCCTTGTACCCCATATACGTATAATACATATACCTAGTATATGTAAAATACACATATAGAATACAAGAACGTCACAGTACGATCTTTTCAAAAGTTTCGATAATTCCAAAATTATTATTTTAAACACTTAAAATGTATTTTAACAAATAAATAAAAGTATTCATCAATGATTTAAATATTAAAAAGATATATTTTAAAAGAAATTTCCTGAGAAAAATTCGCCAGAGTTTTATTTGTATTTCGAATATTCCCAAATTTCAAATTTCATAGCCTGCATTTAAAATACACTCCTAATTATTTATTCAATAATACATTTCTCTAAAATAGCCCAGTGGCTCAAACCACCAATATATCACCAAAACACATCTATCAATATATTTATAAATTTATGTCCTATTTGTTTTAAAAGAACTTCTAACACTTAACACCAAAGGAAATCTTTATAATTTACATCATATACATGGTTATATATATAATGTACATACTTAAGCAAATTTCAAAAGTTTAAAATTTATACATAAAATGCATATGGCATTGGTCTGTGTAGCTCAAAACTCTTCACAATGAATAACTGTAGCCTAGACCTGGGGTGGTCTAGCAACACTCTCCAGATCCTCCAGATATGATCTATCACATGCGCGATGAAATCTATTTGTGTTAAGCATTTCGCCTAGTAGTACATGCTTTGGTAAAAATAAAATGATATTTGACACATAATGTCAATAATGCACTAAAATTCAAATGACACCCAACACATATTAAAATTTAGTTAACATAGTAATCATCCGCACATATTGGGTCCTAAACTCCTTATATATTGGTCTAGTTTCAGAAATATTATCTTAGACTATCTTAATCATCTGTGACACCAGCGTGTCTCACCCAAAGGCATAATGAGTCTATGATACCAATGTGTCTCACCCGAAGGTGTAATGAGTATATGACACCAGTGTGTCTCACCCGAAGGCGTAAAAAAACCAACAATAATAATCTAGAACTAGACTTTATATAAGGTAACATGCATATACATTTTTCTCAAAATTCACATTTCTCTTATTTTTTTCACATTTCTCATTCTCTTTCATATTTTTGACTCATAAACCACATCATCATCACATTTTAAGCCAATGTAGCTCACTTTCATGTTTCCATACACATTTTGCATTTTTAACACTTTACACAAACACTACATTTAGCCATTTTTCAATGGTTTATCATGCCATAATAAATGCAGATAAAGCATTGTTATTCAAACAATGCCATTCACACACATTCACATTAGTCAAGTAATATATCACACTAAAATAATGAAATGCAGCATGCTTAAAATCAATGTAAGTAACCATATTCAACGTCAAAGTATGTACTAACCTCCTTCAAGAGCACTCCAAGCTAAAAACACCATTAGTTTAAAATACTCTTCGCTACTACGTTGAAGAAACAACTTCCTACTCAACACCTATTCAAAATGTGAATATATACCACACATTAAATGTAACACCCCCATATCCAATGCACACACACTACAACCACAACAATGTAGCATAAGTGCACCAAACATAGGGATGCTACGGTTCTCTTAACATTCAAAACACTTTAAAACTTAATACAATACCCTTATCATTATACATTATAGAAAACTAGATCATTTACTTGTAAAACAAAACATATTAGTTATATATATATACATTTAAATATTACACAGCGAAAGTTATAAAATATGTACATATTTACATATTAAACATTTCTTTACAAAATATAAAGAAGTATACATGATTGGCAAGTTTGCTCTGATCTTTAAGCTCCCAAAATGGATTCTTCAAGGTCTACTCTCACTTGGTCTTGATGAACTCTCGGGTTCAACTCTATCAACTCTATTACCTGCGCGATTAAACACTATCGCGCTAAGCCAATGGCTTAGTAAGATAATCATGCTAATGATATGACTTAGTGCAATGCAATGTCATTTCTCAATCCATATTATACATGTAACATCATATATGCAAAACTAACAACATACTTTCACATTACATATCACATTTCAATATCTTTTCATATACCTCATTAGTATTCATTTAACCATTCATAATCAACACTAAACAAAGACAAGCATGGGCCCAAGACACACTAATATGCCATTCAATTTTCAGAGTTAAAGCTTTGGTTTTGTTATCACATTTATCAATATCATATACCCAACTAGGCTTCAAGGATTAAGTTCAACCAAGCTTCAAGGGGAGCAAAGCATGCTAAGCTTCTACCCAACTTGGCTTCAAGAACTAACCCAACCTAGCTTCAAGGGTGGTAACATCTCAATTAGGCTTCAAGGATTCAATCCAACCTAACTTCAAGAGATTGTTACACTTATTAGGCATGCCACCAACAACCAACTCTGAAAATGGAATAACACATTAGCCACACAATTCATTTATCATTCAATTATCATTTTCATTCTCAATTCTCAACAACATTTAGGCAAACATGCCTTATTTCTTTCAATCACATCATCATAGCCAAACACAATGGCATTGTCTCATATCATGTCTTATTTGAATTATAATTGCATCTTTGATATACATTTCAATGTATATTACTTATGAAACACATTACCATTCACAATGCATAACATAACATTGTTCAATCTCAACAATGCAATTAGGGCAAAGAACAATTGATATGATTCATAGCTTTAGAACCTTACACATGCATTTGATTATATCATTCATTGATTCAAGTGTGTTTAAAGTGTTTAGGGTTAGGTTTAAGGACCAACCTACCTTTGGAGAACCAAAGCAATGCAATAAGATCAAAGAATGAAAACCCTAACTATCACACTTGAGGGACACGGGCAGCCCACTTGAGGGACACGGCCAAGCTTGTGGCCGTGTCACTCAACTCAATTGGACAGTAAGCAACACGGGCAAGGGACACGGCCAAGCTTGTGACCGTGTCTCCCAAAACAAAAATCTAGTAGTGAACACGGCTAAGGGACACGGCCGTGTCTCTCAAAAACTTAACCAACACGCCCAAATTTCCTTAGCTTGGCCGTGTCTCTCTTTTCCTTTGGCCGTGTCACTCATCTCCAAAACCCTAAATGTAACCAACCCTCTTCCAAATGCATTTTAACATATAATTACCAACACAAACTCACTCAAATGGATATAACTCATGTCATAACACATATTCATCACAATAACCACTTAAACCACACATTTGGACACAAACCATCTCAAAACCCTAACTCAAACTTTACTCTTGATTTTCCACTATCAAAATCCATTTAAACTTACAACCTTCACAACCAAACCAACCTCAATTCAATCTTTTAACTAACAATCAACTTTAACACTTGTAAACACATATTAAACACACCAAATCATTACATCAACAAATCACACTTCACTTTAAACATAACTTCAAAATTAACAAAGGAAACAAGAGATTTCTTACCTTAGATGAAGAAATTTCACAAATCTCTAACCAAACTCTTTGATTGCCTCTTCAATTACTTCTTGCCTCAAGAACACCTCCCTTTCTCTTTGCTATTTGGAGAGCCGACCACTTCAAGAAAGAAAGAAGAAAATACACAAATCAAACACCTTTTCTTCTTTTAATCTCCACCATGCATTTCATTTCAAGCAATTACTCATATACCCCTCATCACTTAACTTAGCTTTTGTCTCTTATAAACCCAATTAAGTAATTTCACATGCCATATAAAAATCTCCTCTTGCATTGACTCTCTCTCTCTTTGACCATTTTATATGTTATATATATCACCATATACACAACATATAAACTTGTCTCTAAACCCTAAATTTCTCCCAAAACGCATATACATATACATTCTTTTCCCAATTTAAACCAACAACAACAACAACAACATACAAAACTTCTAGGGCATGCATAGGGATATTACATTAAAATCACATTTTAAGGTGTTTAAAGCTTAAACAATAAATTAAAACACATTCCTTCAATTTCCCTTTTCTTAGCACTAAGGTTCTCCAACCTTAGAAATCCAATTCAATAAATTCTAAATTGAGTTTTAATCTTAAATATATCTAAAACATCACATTTTAACACATTTCAAGCAATAAAACTCAATTTAGAATCATTCCCTTCA
The DNA here is from genome assembly GCA_947685225.1 of Garcia nutans. Classification (NCBI taxonomy): domain Eukaryota; kingdom Viridiplantae; phylum Streptophyta; class Magnoliopsida; order Malpighiales; family Euphorbiaceae; genus Garcia; species Garcia nutans. The sequence goes on from CANTUV010000013.1 coordinate 39,017,433, forward strand.
AAACCCTAAAATATGCCCTAACTCACTTAAATTTAGGTTCTTCATTCTAAAAAATTCTAAATGGTAATTTAAACTCATTTCCATCATTAAAACCATAAACAACACAATTTAAACCATGAAACCAATTGCACAATCATTCTTTAACAATACCCTTTCCAAAACCCTAAATCACTTACTACCTCTTCCAAACTCTAACCAAACCTAACATTTTTTTCAATCCAACCTTAAAATCATTGATTAATTATCAATATAGCATCATTCATACCCATTTAAACAATTATAAAAGCATCTAACAAAATCCATATCTTACATAATCAAAAATTCAAAGAAACTTTATAATTTAAAAAAAATACTTTCTAGTTTGTTGGAAAATCACCAAAACTCTTTCTAATTCTTGAAAATCTTTCTTAAAAGTAGTGCTTGGATGAAGAAATTTCTCCTTTGGCTATGGTAACATTTCGTGTAAAGGAAGAAGAGGAAGAAAAAGAAGAAGAAGAAGAAGAAGAAGAAGAAGAAGAAGAAAGAAAGAGATAAAGATAAAATTTTGACTTTTTTTCTTCTTTCATCCAATTATATATATTATTTTAATATTTTAATATTTTAATTAATTAATTTTTAATTCCAAAATTCCATCTTCCATCCATATTTTATTTTCTTTTTAAATTATTTAAATAATTTTAATTTTTATAAAGTATATTTACCATTTTGCCCCTCTTTACTATTCATCATTTGTTTTTTTCCTCTAAGTTGTGTTTGGCTTTATATGTAATGTATACTTTTATTATATTTCACATATAAAAATATTATTCTCACTTCTAGCACTTCATTTACCCCTCCAACTCATTAGTCTAATATAATTAATTTAATTTTAGCAAATTAACGGATGTTACAGGATCTTTTTATTTTCGGGTTGTTCAGATGAAATAACCAATAATTATATTTCCAAATGAAGAACTAAGTTTATGATAATTTCAATTAATTAAGCCTTAATCCTTTGTGTCCACTAAAAATCCAAGCAATATTTTTGCTATGTTTTGGATTAAAACTAATAAATAAACTTATTATAAATTAATAGGCCATCACCAATTCGCTATGACCATCTGCTCATAGCAAATTGGGGCCTAACCATGGCCAATGCGCTATGAACAAATGCTCTTAGGAATTGGCCATGAAAAACGGCTAATTTTCATTACTTTTGGGTTAATTTACTAATTTGGCTTGTAAAATCAGACTGAGCTTCGTTTTTGGCTTTTTAATTGAGACTGCATTTGATTTGAGCCTTTAAAATTGGTTTGGACTTAATTCAAGCTTGTAAATTTGGATTAAATTTAATTTGGCTCTTTTAATTTAGACTAGATTCATTTAGGGCCAAAATTAAGAATCTACACCTTGTAAAAGTTTGGTCTAGGCATGAAAAATACCAAGTTAGAGTTGAACTTGTTGTTGAAGAGTGGACATAGGATTATTGAATCTGAACAACTATAAATCTTATGTGTTATTTTTCTTTTCTATAATCCTTTTAATTCCCTTTTTCCCTAAAACATTAAAAAGAACCAATTCACCCTCCTTTGGTTACTAATAAGGGAGAACAATTATTTTCTAATTTTTCATATGAAAAATATTTCTAGCTCAACAATAAATTTTATTTTTCCTTTTTCTTTAGAAATTTTTCTGGAAAAACAGTACTTGTTTCCTATAACTAAATAACCCATTGACTTATAAATTTGTTTTGTTGTTTTACTAACATATTTGATTTTAATTTCATGCTCTCCAATAATGCCTCTTAGACATTACCTTGATCGAGCTCCACTTGATTAATCTTTCATACTCAAACTTGTATATTGGTAGAACTATAGGAAAGTTCAATACATTCACATTAAATGGTTTTATAAATATTCTCTATAATAATTGGAAAGGTCCAAAAATTGAAAATATACATTTTTGCCCACCCATAGCATAAATTATACTAAACTCATTTCCAAGAATGATAAGTTTAGTTTCATAGAATCCATGAATTTGGTTTTCAATAATTCTAAAACTTATTAAGTGTTAATGATTGTTTACAACTGATAAGATGGCAATGTGGCTTAAGCAAATATTTTTGCAAATATTTTCTGCAAATATATAATAGCAGAGCCTAATTGCAGATATCCAAATTTAGATGATTGATTTGTTGCTTGGCAATCAATTCAAGAGCTTTGTAAAATTCCAAGAAATTATGGGACTAATGTTATTTGTTTAAGCAATGGCTCAAAAATTCATTATTAGTTTGCACTAGGATTCAAGCAATGTTTTGCAAATCAAGAAGTTTATGAAAGGGAAAAGGCACACCCCGCTTTCTAAGGACGCGATGATCCTGGGGTACAAGCAGACTAAAGCCTATCGAGTACCTCATAGAATCCATGTTCTGATTATCCCTAGATCTTTCTATTACATGTTACATGTGTTGTTCACTTTTATTACAATATTTTATAACATTTTATGAGCCTTAACATGTTATACCAAATTTATTTATCTTTTGCACAAATTGATTTTAGTCCCTCTATGTAGACTTATAAATTCTATCTCTAAATCATATACATATATGTGCATATTCATATATGTGTACACACTTTATTTCATTTCATGATGTTATTGCTATTTCTATGTTATACCATATCTATGCTACCCTTTGATTTTATATAACACATTAACATCATTCCACTAGCAAAGGCAACTCATCGTCTATGCCATTTTCATTACTATGCTACAAAGCTTCTACCGAGTTTGAATCTTCTAACTTGCAAAATAAAATCATAAATGATGTTGTGAGTTGATAACTCAGTAAGATAATAATAATATAGGGTAAAATAAATAAGACATTGGTTATCAACTCAACTTGGTATGCAGTGGTTTGATAACGATGTATCATAGGATAAGACCCAAATTAAGATTACAAGGAATAAGATAGATTAAAAATTGGCTCATAATAATCAAATGACCAGTGTAGCAAAATTTTATCAAATTGATCACAAAATCCATGCATAAGAATGACAAGGATTCGAAATTCATGATCCCTATTAATAATGTGCAATCTATTTCACATGTTAAATTATGTTGACATTCACATATATTGGGACAACAACTTCTTATATGTTCTGACATTGGATTAGCCCCCATAGTAAGCATACATATACATATATATATATATATCACACATTTTCGATATGGTGAGAGGCCAACAAATATGTAAAAATAAAATTTGTTCAAGAATTAATCATATGTGGTTTGAATAAGTTGAATAATAAGCATCAATGCATTAAGGAGGTCACTAATCAAAGACAATAATGCTCTCAAGAAACTAGACAAGCAAAAGTCTAAGTATAAAGAGTCAATATATGGAAGGTTATGCAAACTTGGACCAAGAGATATTCAAAAAGTTTGGAGCATTATTATGCCTCACCCTAATACTAAACCCTTAGCTTGAAGTGGTTTGGTTCCTATATGCCTCGATAAATTCGCTTAACCTACAACATTAGCATATGATAACTATTAACAATTGCTACTTAATTCTAGACTTAGTAAGAATCTTTCTTCTTCTTAACCCTAAAACTCTTATCTAAGGTCATTTAGGGCTCCAATAGGGTTCTATTATGATCATGTGAAAAATCATGACCTAAGAAGTGAAATGGTATATAACTATACTTCTTGTGTTAAGTGTGAAACAAGCATCAAATGAGGTGAATGGGCGTGCCATTTGGGTGCTCATGGCTGTGCACATCAAAGGGTTTCTATCCTTCATGGCGCAAACCAAATTAGATGGCATAGCCATGCCCTTGAGGGGATACATGTACATGCATCCAAAAGTGAATTCCCTCCCCCCTCTCCAATATAAGCTTCTTTTACACCCTAAATGCCTTAACCCCATCCCTTATCTTCATTCCCTTAATTACCATGTGTTTCCAAACTTATCAACTCATCTCTATGATGTTAAATTTGTATTTTATATTTCCCAATTTAATAGATTAAATTTAATTACTAAAAACCTAACTTTCTTCAAGTTCATGTATATAGTTCATACTCACTTAATTCGACCAATTTTGACTATGTTCAAAGGAAGACATTAACTCACATAATAGCAAATTTGCATATAATTCATGTTAAATGTAATTTCTTGTTGATTAATAAGATAAATGAAGTTTAACCTCTAAAATTCCTAACCCACACCACACCATATGCATATCCTTCCTTCATGTCCATTTAGTATTAACTTTTCATGATTCTTCATGATCAACTCTTAATTTAATTCAAGCAACATCATATCTTTCGGTTATTTCATGAATTCTAAGTTCCATTTAGGTTATTTCTTTTTCTAAGTCATGATATTTTCTCATAAAACATATATGCATCTAAACTTCATTTTGTTTCTATTTATTAAGGTATTACCTCCATAAACCTCTAACTCTTCAACTCCATAATAAACTGATGCTCCTTTCTTTCTTCCAATCTTTCTTTAGCCTTCCTTAATCTTGGTTTAGTGCTAGACTTGACTAATTGGCTTAAGGTCTCTAGTTTCTTTCATAATCTTGATGATTACAAAGAAAGAAGAATGAAAAGAAAGATGCACAGGGGGATGGGGATTCAATAACTTAGGAGCAAGACTAAGTTTTACATCTTGAAATTCAATGTCTTTCTTTATGCTAAGTTGGTGGTTATATGGCATGTCTTAAGCTCCTAATCACATTTTGTATGTTATCTCCTCATGTTGAGATTGTTGGACAATCAAGCTCTATCTTAATCATTAACAATTAAACTAGTAAAGAACTAATGATTTCAAACAAGCCTGTTTTATAGAGTTAGAAACTAAGTGCTTTGTACTACTGTCGAAACGAATGGCTGAGCGACCGCACAAATGCAGTACGAGCACAAAACCAAACTGACATATAGATTTGCTGAGCAAAGAACCAAACGGACATATAGAGTTTCGAGCAGAGAATAGAATGGATATATAGAGTGCCGAGAAGAGAACTGAACATACATATAAAGTGCCTAGCTAGATATAGAACTGCCGAGCTAAGAACTGAACTGTCAAGCTAAAAGTAGCTCGGTGGAACAACTGAGCTAAGCAAGCAGTGCAGCTCTATACCGAGCTAGACAAGCCAACTACGGCAATTGAGCTAAGTCCATAATTTCCACATAAGAGTTTACATTATCAATGAGAAGTGAAGTGAGGACACTTGGTAGGAGTGTAACCGTACGTAAGCACCAAGCGACCGCACCAAATCAAGGTAAAACATAAACTCACAGAAAGGAGAGCAGTCTCAGTGAGTGGTGAAGTCAGGATGCCCTTATGTGACCGTCCAAGAAGCCTGAGTGACCACACGCAACAAGGAGCTAAAATACTAAAAAGAACAAAACAGATACAGGTCAGCTCTCGCAGTGCTTCCTCGACTCTCAAAACCTTTTGCAACTTCCCAGAAGAAACAAGAGACTGTACAAGACTAGAAGATTTGAATCTTAGTGCCAAATACATTGGACCAATGATAATCGGACATGTGGATGAAGAAATTTAAATTCAACGAAAACTTTCTACCTAGCAACTGGACACCAAGCCGGGCGACTGCACGACACAAAAGTATGGGTAAGCTAGATTCTAGCAGACAGTAAAATTTCACCATTGGAAATAGCAATTACATAGAGCTTTCAAACTGTGCAACCACCCACAGAGCCAAGTGACCGCACACCGAGCTTCGACCACAGAATTAGTGAAAGACAAGCACTAAACATGTGGAAACCACTTCAAATGGCTATTTAAGATAAATGGCTATAAATACCACATTAAACTTTATTTTTGTGGTTAGAGAATACTTTGATTATTATTGTAATCTCATTGAATAATATTTTTCATTATCTTGTCTAAAGATCTAAATCAAAACCTTGGAGTGTTGGGTGTGAGCATTAAACACCATCAAAAGTTTGAGTGTGAGCTTTGAAACACTTAGGTTATGACAGTGAGCCTGGGAAAACTCTTATAAGGGTTGAGAGAATTGATCTCAAACCATTGTAATATTTTGGTGTGAGTTAAGGAAAACACTAAATTAGAGTTAAGCTTGTAAAACTCAAGACTAGTGGAACCTTAACAAGTTGTTAAGGAAGTGGATGTATGTAACACCCCCGTATCCCATAAACGCACACCGCATACACACACACTATATGCGATATACATATACCAGATATAGGAATTTCACAGTCCATTTTAAAATAAACCTATCTTTAACTTTAATTTAAATCATCATATGTCAATAATATGAGTAACTTAAAAAATTTAACTTATATTATAAAAAGTAATAGATAAAACATTCCTTACTAAAATACAAGTACATATATCTTCATTACCCCAAAAGTTTATCCAAAACAACTGTTTAATAAGCAGCAAAAAATGCAGCGAAATATACATATGTTTACATCAAAAACAATAAGTACAAAAATATGAAATTTATACATGCTGGAAGTTTGCCTCTAATCTTGATGTCCATAACTTTACACTGCTGTAACATCCCGAATTCCAGATTGGTAAGAAACAGACATTGAGGATATTAATTAGGATTAGAGCAAAGGAGAGTACAACATGACCTATAACTTGAGCTCGAATTTCATCCACGTTAATGACAGAATTAGAGAGTCTCAAAGAAGACTTAATTGTTTATTTGTGTCTTATCTATATTTATAACTTGAAATTACTCAATTTGGAGTTGTACAGAATAAGATATGATGGATTTACTAGACAATGTGCAAGCTGCCTCAGGACAGCATAGTAGGCTTGACTTCAAAGGACAGTCAAAAATCAGATATAGCTCGGATCAACCTGAAATTTTGACACAATGTAGCCCCGGATGTCTAGTTTCAGTGGGAATAAGAATTACTTAATTTGGAGTTGTGAGTAAAAAGATATTAATAAAGAAATACAGCAAGGTCAGGAAGGGATATCAAAAGGACCTAAGTGAAAATTTCTCAAAAGTTAGGGGCAACTATGTAAAACTTAAAAATTAGGTGTCGGAAGTTCTTAATAGTGCCCATATCCGACCCCGGAAGAATATTCTAGAGATTAATCGGGTCACAACGATGTGTAACGGTTTTTTCAGGAAATGTCCCGTTAAAGAAAAACGAAGACATTTTGACTAGGGGCATTTTGGTCATTATCAATTAAAGTTATACATGAATTTAAGGTAGGAAATAAAAACGTTAGTACGTAGAGAATGGCGAGGGGTTAAATATGAAACGATCGTCAGTAGAAATGGAGCCGGAGAAAACCCGAGCAAAAATAGGACCTAAAGGGAATTTAATAAAAAGTCGAGGGTTTATTGGTAATTTTTCCAAATGACTTGGAAACTTAAAATAGACCTTATAAATAGAAAGTAGAGGTCGAGAGGATCAAAACTATATGTAGTTTGACTCGTGGAACTATACAGTTTAAAAGATATGATCGATTAATCGTCGGAGGGTATTTTGGTCTTTTCACACCTTAGACCATAGAAATTTCAACACAAGATGGTGGAGGGGCCAAAATATAATTAAAAGAAAGTTAAGGGCTTGGGTTTTTAAATAAATAAAAGGAGGAGACATTTGGGCTAATGAAAATTTGCCATTTAAAAGTTATAATAAAGAAGAGAGAGAAAAGTGTGGACATTTGGCTTTAAAACATTCATTCATCCAAAAGTGGCCATCATTTCTCTTATATATATATATATATATATATCATGGCAAGAAGAGAAAAATCTCTCTCTCCCACTTCAAACCTACGGCTTCCATAGAAAAGCACCAAAGAATTTCCAACTTTTGTCAAATTTGATTCAAGTTCAAGGTGAGTTTTAAGGTTTTCAAGTATGTAGAATTCAATTCTAGTATTAATTTTAAGTATTTACATATCTATTGGAAGATTGGAAATTAAGGTTCTTATGGTGGATTTGGGAAAAATTCAAGTAGTGATGATATTGTTTAATTAAATGGAAGAATCAAGGTTTCTAAGGTTTAATGAGGTTAGATTAGGATTTAGTTTGAAAAGAAATGGAGGATAGCTTATTGTTTTAAATTTCTAAGGTTTATGTTTAAGGTTGTATTCTTGAAGGAGAAACAAAGATTAAGGAAGAATAAGAAGGAAAAGCAAAGGGGAATTAAAAGAACAAGGTTTGGTACTCTACCTTTGAACAATTAGTTTGGTACTTTACCTTTGAATAATTACTTTTGATTTGGTGCTTTACCATAAAAGAAATTCTATTTGCTTACAAACTTTGGTTTATGGAAGTTTTGAAATTGATGTTTAAATATATTGATTGAGTTTAAATTAAATATTTGAGTTATGTTCTTGTTTTCTTATGGCAATTGGGTTGTTAAATTTAATTGAAACCAAATGTTTTGAGAAAATTTGGCAAGTTGATTTGGTAAGTTGTTTGGACTTTAATTAGTTTGATTTGAGTTAAACATGAAAAAATTGTTAAAAAGAAGTGTTTGAATCTTCACTTTACTATTAAAGAAGCCTTAATATTGATTTGCAAAAGAAAAATAAACTATCCTATGCATTTCAAATGTTTGGGCCGAAATGGTCCCAAAGTGACAGCTTCTGGACTATTTTTGTGGCAATTGTTTGGGGCAGCAAACGAATGAATTTTTCAACGAAATTTTACATGAAATTAGTCAACATATGAAATAAGTTTTCTGTAAAATTTCAGCCAAAAATAAGATCATTTACTTGGTCAAATGCATAACTGAAGTGGACTGAAATTTTGACGAAAACCCATATTTTACTATTCATTTGGTCATGCCATTTTGCGTTGCCGATTTTTCTCGCCGCAACACTATTCATTTGGTCAATTTGTGATCTTTTGAGTAATGCTTTGAAATGTTGGATGTGTTTATTGTGGATATTAAATATGTGAAAAAGAGTAACGGTTTGACCAAAGAAAGTGGTGCGCGGCATAAATGGCAAAGCGCAGTGAGAATTTAAATTGATTTCTTGAATCATTCTAAAATGAAGTTGAGACTTAAATTGAATCATTTTAATCTTTTTGCTCTACTGGATAGTGGGAGTGGTAGATAAGGGTATGGTGCACTATACTAACGCATGCAGTACTGCTCATTATTGTGATATGATATTTTATTCAGTGGTGAGGCCACTGAAGCCAATGGGGAGGCCCATTGGTTAACCAGGATGGGGAGGCCCATTCCTGTGATCTGATATCGGTGGTGAGGGCCACCTATGTTACAGTGGGGAGGCCCACTACCTTATCACTATGGTTCCCTATATACCAGTAGAGCCTGAATCAAAGACATATTATTTTTCTTTGAACTATATAATGCAAATGAGTTTGAATTATGATTTTACATTATTGAAAGAATATCACACTGAATGTTTCATGATTTCTATTGGTATAAAGTGGGTTGATTGTTGATTTAATTATTTCCTTTGATTTCAAATACTTTCATATACTACTTTTATTTTTATTGGTAAAGTACCCACTGAGCAACAACGCTCAGCGAGTTAAGTTTTTCTTGACTCGTAGGTTCGGAGCAGTAGATAAATTTTGGGGAAGCAACGACCAGACCACAGCAAATCTCAGGGGTAGATCTTTTAGTTCCATTATGAGTTAGTTAGTTGTGGCATGTATATGAATAAATATAAAAGAGAATTTCTATGTTACAATGGTATGTTAGTAGTGTGTAATAATCATAAACCTTTACTTTATGTTGTATTAGAAGTGTGAACTCTTCTTGCAGATTTGTAGTTGAGGGTATAAGGTGAATTCATTGGGAGTGCATTAAATTTGATGGTATTCACATTGGTCTGTGTAAAGTGTTTTCAAAAATCAGAAAAACAAGTTTTGTCGACACTTGGGATCCAAATTTCTAGGCAAAACTATGGCAAAATTTCTGTAAAATCGGAACAAAGATTTGACTAAGTAAAATTGGTAGCAACTTTTGGATAGTGTGGCGCCTCTACTCGACTTACACATGTAGGTCGGGAAGGGGTGTTACAACTGCTCTAACAATCTCAAGCCTAGACTTGACTCAGTCTAGACGAGCTCTCCAGCACAACCGGATCTACCCTGTCACCTGCGCTATGAACCACAATCGCACTAAGCAGAAAGCTTAGTGGTACAAACTTTGATTCAATATAGATCAATGCGATATTCATGCGTAATACATATGAATATATCAACTCATTACATTATATCTCAACATATTAATCATTTGCATCACATTTCATAATTCACATTAAAACAAAGACAAACATGGGCCCAAAAAGGATCTAATATGCTATTCAAAGTTTGTACTTATCTCTTAAAGCAACAACACCACTCTATCAACTTTCTCTTCCAAGATATCCCTTAAACCTTGGCTTGGGCAACTCAATTCTCTTCAAAACCTAATCCAAAAGTGATTATAAATACTCACTTAGTGTACACATAAGAAAATAAGGAAGAGAACTATAGGTAAAACAAACACATAAGAAAATAAGGAAGAGAACTATAGGTTAAGCAAACACAAAATATAGCTTAAGGAGAGCTATAGGTTAAACACCAAGTAGTTTATATTAGGAATTAGAGAATCAATCTCTAGGAGTTCCTTGGAGTATAAATATTTGGAGGTTGTTTTGTGGGTGTCGGTTAGAAAAATATTTTGTAATTTGTGGTTGTAACAATTTGCCGCATAGTGAATATTTTTCTTGGTTGTCATTAGACAACGACCGTGGTTTTTCCCCATTCGAGAGTTTTCCACGTTAAATCATTGTGTTTTATTCTCTTTAATTTTACAGTCATTATTTTATTTTCTCATTTGTTCCTGCTTGAATACAGTCCGAAGGGAGGGAAAATAGCGATTTTCCCAACAAGTGGTATCAGAGCTTAGGTGTTATAATTTTTGTCAAAAATCTTAGTATGCTCTGTGGTTGCAGCTTGGTCTGATCTTCCACATCAAAAATGATTTTTGTTAAAAAATTATTTTTGTTTTTAAGCTGGTGGAGCCTTTGGAGCTGGTGGAGCTTTGGAAAAGGTGGAGCCATTTTGCTTTGGTGTGCTTGAGTATTGGTGGTGAGATAAATAATTACATGTCGAGGTAAATTCTGTCAAACGACATGAATTTAGTCTAAGGCAAGTGGATTTTAAGTGAGACCATTGTGACTTCTCCACTTACCTGGGAATTTACCTGGTGTAATTGTTTATTTCTAGTCCTTTATTAGCACGTAGTAAGCATGTCGGCAATGAGATGCGAGATTGAGAAATTTGATGGGAGAATGAATTTTGCACTCTGGCAAGTGCAAGTCAAAGACGTGTTGATACAGTCTGGACTACATAAGGTTTTGCAGGGTAAACCAATCAGTAGAAAAAATTCAGGCAAAGGCGACGGTAGTGGAGACTCAAAAAAATCCAAGATTAGCGATGAAGAATGGGAGGAGCTGGATATCAAGGCGGGAAGTCAAATTCGCATGTGTTTAGCAAAAAATGTTCTTGTTAATGTGCTTGGATTGTCCATGACAAAGGAGTTGTGGGAGAAACTGGAAGAATTGTACCAGGAAAAAAATATATCCAACAGGTTATATTTGAAGGAGCAATTTCACACGTTGAAAATGGCGGAAGGTACAAAGCTGTCAGATCATCTGAGTGTCATTAACTGCATCATCTTTGAATTGGAAACTCTTGGAGTGCAAACTGAAGATGAAGATAAAGCTCTCCGGCTCATCCTATCACTTCCTTCATCATATGAGCACATGAAGCCTGTTCTGAAATATGGTAGTAAGGAAGTAGTGTATGCGGATGTGGTCAGTAAGCTCATTACTGAGGAGAGAAGACTGAATGAAATGGAAAATAAATCACATGAAGATTTAGCTTTATCTGTCAGTAGCAGAAAAAAGAATAAAGGCTCCGGAAAGAGGAAGGTTGTCTGTTGGGGTTGTGGTCAAACTAGACACGTGAGGAAGGATTGCCCAAACAATGGAGCTGATTCGGCTAGAAGCTCTAACGTTGTTGCTGCCAATGTGATCTCCTGTGGTGAAGGAGATGATGAGTTTTCTTTGTAGTTGAGAGAAGTGTGTCCTCATGGCATGATTGCTACCCGTTGAGATACCATGGAAGAGGACGGATTATTGGTAGCCGGTCCACAGAAATGCGTGCGACATTAGTTGACAGTTGATGCAAAGCATGTGGTGGAAAAATGATGTCGATGGCTAATGAACTCTCGGAAAAGTCAACAGGATGGTTGCACCATAAACTATTAGCGGGATCCGACATGGCCGATGGAAAATTCTTGGAGTTGGCAAAATAATTCCAAGTGGCAATACTCTTTTATGGTGGAGTATGTTAATTCTTGACGTTAAGAATTATGATTGTTAGTAACAGACAATGTTGTGTTTTTATTTTTCAAGGTGGAGATTGTTGGTGGTAGCACACCAAAATTGAAAAAAAAGTGAAAAAAAAAGTAAGTAAAAAATGCAAGGTGCCTAACAAGGAAGAAATTGTCAAAAATGTGAGGTGAAAATGGGAGGTGCCTAATTTAGCCTAATTTTCACCTAATTTAGTTTGACAATTTATTTGCATTTTGAAGCCTATAAATAGGCTCATTCTCTCCATTTGTAGACACACCAAGCAAACACAAAATATAGCTTAAGGAGAGCTATAGGTTAAACACCAAGTAGTTTATATTAGGATTAGAGAATCAATCTCTTGGAGTTCCTTGGAGTATAAATATTTGGAGGTTGTTTTGTGGGTGTCAGTTAGAAAAATATTTTGTAATTTGTGGTTGTAACAATTTTCCGCATAGTGAATATTTTTCTTGGTTGTCGTTAGACAACGACCGTGGTTTTTCCCCATTCGGGAGTTTTCCACGTTAAATCATTGTGTTTTATTCTCTTTAATTTTACAGTTATTATTTTATTTTCTCATTTGTTCCTGCTTGAATACGGTCCGAAGGCTTGTTGGAAAAATCGCTATTTTCCCGCCCTTCGGACCATATTCAAGCAGGAACAAATGAGAAAATAAAATAATGAATGTGAAGTTAAAGAAAATAAAACACAATGATTTAACGTGGAAAACTCCTGAATGGGGAAAAAACCACGGTCGTTGTCTAACGACAACCAAGAAAAATATTCACTATGCGGCAAATTGTTACAACCACAAATTACAAAATATTTTTCTAACCGACACCCACATAACAACCTCCAAATATTTATACTCCAAGGAACTCCAAGAGATTGATTCTCTAATTCCTAATATAAACTACTTGGTGTTTAACCTATAGCTCTCCTTAAGCTATATTTTGTGTTTGCTTGGTGTGTATACAAATGGAGAGAATGAGCCTATTTATAGGCTTCAAAATGCAAATAAATTGTCAAACTAAATTAGGTGAAAATTAGGCTAAATTAGGCACCTCCCATTTTCACCTCACATTTTTGACAATTTCTTCCTTGTTAGGCACCTTGCATTTTTTACTTTCTTTTTTTTTCATTTTTATTTTTCAATTTTGGTGTGCTACCACCAACAATCTCCACCTTGAAAAATAAAAACACATCATTGTCTGTTACCGACAATCATAATTCTTAACGTCAAGAATTAACATACTCCACCATAAAAGAGTATCGCCACTTGGAATTATTTCGCCAACTCCAAGAATTTTCCATCGGCCATGTAGGATCCCACTAATAGTTTATGGTGCAACCCTCCTGTTGACTTTTTCGAGAGTTCATTAGCCATCGACATCATTTTTCCACCACATGCTTTGCATCAACTGTCAACCAATGTCGTACGCATTTCTGTGGACCAACTACCAATAATCTGTCCTCTTCCATGGCATCTCAACGGGTAGCAATCATGCCATGAGGACACACTTCTCTCAACTACAGAGAAAACTCATCATCTCCTTCGCCACAGGAGATCACATTGGCAGCAACAACGTTAGAGCTTCTAGCCGAATCAGCTCCACCGTTCGGGCAATCCTTCCTCACGTGTCCAGTTTGACCACAACCCCAACAGACAACCTTCCTCTTTCCGGAGCCTTTATTCTTTTTCCTGATACCGACAGATAAAGCTGAATTCTCATAAGATTTATTTTCCATTTCATTCAGTCTTCTCTCCTCAGTAATGAGCTGACTAACCACATCCGCATACACTACTTCCTTACTACCATATTTCAGAACAGGCTTCATGTGCTCATATGATGAAGGAAGTGACAGGATGAGCCGGAGAGCTTTATCTTCATCTTCAGTTTGCACTCCAAGAGTTTCCAATTCAGAGACGATGCCGTTAATGACACTCAGATGATCTGACAGCTTTGTACCTTCCTCCGTTTTCAACGTGTGAAATTGCTCCTTCAAATATAACCTGTTGGATATATTTTTTTCCCTGGTACAATTCTTTCAGTTTCTCCCACAACTCCTTTGTCGTTGACAATCCAAGCACATTAGCAAGAACATTTTTTGCTAAACACATGCGAATTTGACTTGCCGCCTTGATATCCAGCTCCTCCCATTCTTCATCGCTAATCTTGGATTTTTCTGAGTCTCCACTACCATCGCCTTTGCCTGAATTCTTTCTACTGACTGGTTTACCCTGCAAAACCTTATGTAGTCCAGACTGTATCAACACATCTTTAACTTGCACTTGCCACAGTGCAAAATTCATTCTCCCATCAAATTTCTCAATCTCGCATCTCATTGCTGACATGCTTACTACGTGCTAATAAAGGACTAGAAATAAACAATTACACCAGGTAAATTCCCAGGTAAGAGGAGGGGTCACAATGGTCTCACTTAAAATCCACTTGCCTTACACTAAATTCATGTCATTTGACAGAATTTACCTCGACATGTAATTATTTATCTCACCACCAATACTCAAGCACACCAAAGCAAAACGACTCCACCTTTTCCAAAGCTCCACCAGCTCCAAAGGCTCCACCAGCTTAAAAACAAAAATAATTTTTTAACAAAAATCTTTTCTGATGTGGAAGATCAGACCAAGCTGCAACCACAGAGCATACTAAGATTTTTGACAAAAATTATAACACCTAAGGTCTGATACCACTTGTTGGGAAAATCGCTATTTTCCGGCCCTTCGGACCGTATTCAAGCAGGGACAAATGAGAAAATAAAATAATGACTGTGAAATTAAAGAGAATAAAACACAATGATTTAACGTGGACAACTCCCAAATGGGGGAAAAAACACGGTCGTTGTCTAACGACAACAAAGAAAAATATTCACTATGCGGCAAATTGTTACAACCACAAATTACAAAATATTTTTGTAACACCCCTATACCCGGTATACGTACATAGCATGCTAATACGATCGTAATATACGTATACTGTATATAGAAATGTCATGGTATACTTAACAAAACACTCATCCTTTTTCAAGAAACATGGAACAAATTTAAAACATTTAAAAGAAATTACAAAAGACAAAAGATAAAACGTTTATTTAAAAACAGCGGAAACTGTAACAAATATTTACAAATATATATATACATCAAAATTCAAGTTTTACAAAACATAAACTATATACATGTTTGGCAGTATGTCTTCGATCTTTAAGCTCCACTCTCATAGTCTCAAAATCTAGACTCTACTCAGTCTAGCGGAACTCTCCGGTTCTTCTCTGTCACCTGCACGATGAATCACAATCGCGCTAAGCCAACGGCTTAGTGGTACAAACTACAATAATAATATGTTTCTATGCAATGCCAATGTCACACATTTCAACAATTCATATAATATTTACAAATGATATGTACACATTGTTCATTAGATTACATTTCCTCATTTTATGATTTACATTGACACGAAGACACATATGGGCCCACAAAACACTAATTTGTTATTCAAAATTCAGAGTTACTGCTTTGGTCTATAATCATAATCATCAAGCCCGTAGGCATCATATATATATATCTCTATCCATGGATAGTGTAACAGACCAAGTCTCTTGGATCTCAACCCGGATAAACCCGAGGAGATCCTCAACTCGGCTAGACTGTTACTTTTAATTCACATTTCACATTTATCATTTCACTTTTTTTTTCAACTTGAATCGGCTTACGACCCGGTCTTTTCACCTATCCAGTAATTCATTGGCATGCCACCAAACACAGAACTCTGAAGGTTGAATAACACATTTGACACAAAATCTTTTCATTTATATCATTATACATTTCTTTCTCAAATCATTTCTCATTTCATTCTCATAATCAAATATGCAATCATGCTCCATTATAATTCATTACATCATCATAGCCAACAATCATGGCTTCTCATCACATCAAATAGTATACATATATATCACCAATTACATTGAACATCATTTAGACATACATGCCTCAATCATATCATTTTCATCAACGTTCAATTGCATTGCACATCATCTAGGCAAACATGCCTCAATCACATTAATTCACATCTCAACTCATCATTTAAGTACTTATAATCAATTACATTGAACATCCATTAAGAATGGTCATCATATATATATATATATATTTAGCAATTTGCATTATTCATAGATTTATAACCTTCAACATACATTCCATTTAATTCACTTGATACACAATATAGCATTATTCATATGCATCATCAATGTTCACATTATATCAAACATAGCAATATAGTTCTTAACATCATATGAATGAATGCAATAATGTAGTTTGTACTTACCTCCAAAACACTCATACAACTCTATACTCTTCTTCTTCCAAAAGTTCCTCACTTCTTAAATTAGGGCAATTCACTTTCTTCTAAAACCTAATCCAAAAATTGATAAAAAAAAAATATATCAATTCCAAATACGATTACTCACTTAATACCCTCTTACTAAAGCCCTAAATCACAAATTACACTTCAACATCACTCACTAAGGCCCACGGCCGTGGCCACCCCAACCCCCACGGGCGTGGGTTAGAAAATGGGTCTGCCTCCCTTGTTCCAAACCTCCACGGCCATGGCTACAAACGGCCACGACCATGGCAACCAAAGGCCACGGGTGTGGCATCCAAAACGCTACTGTTTCTGACCAAAATCACATATTCAATGCTTACAACTCCAAAAAAACGTCAATAACATGAAAATCTATGAAAATAATTGATCAAACTCAAGTTAAACATCACTTACCACTTCAAAACCCTAAAACCAACAACACTCCTACTCTTCCAACACCAACATCAACCCATCTTTTAATTCTCCATTCAAAACCAACACCACAATCAATTTAAATCAAACACACACCAACTTACTACCATAAACACAACCCTACTTTCAAATATCCACAATCAAACTCACAAACAACTTAAAATAAAACAAGAGAATTAAGAGAGACTTACCAAAAATAATGAATCTTCTTGGATTTCCACTTAATCACTTGAAAACTCATTCAATTTGAGCTTTAAACACCAACTCACTCTTGCTCTCTCTCTTGTTTAGGATCGCGGCCAACAATGAAGAAGGAAAGAAGAAGAAATGAAGAAAAGTCAAATTTGTCATCTCTTTAAACCTCCACCAAGTATTCCAAAAAGAAAATTACTTAAATGCCCTCACCTATTAATTTTACTTCTCTTTCACTTATTACCCTATTTAGTAATTTCACAAAGAAAAAAATAAATATCTTCATCCCTTGACCATCACATTGACTTGTATATATGTTGTATATATTTCCATATACACAACATATACACTTTCTTTTAAATTTCTTTTCTCTTCTAAATTAACATATACATTCAATTCCAATTAAAACAATAATATTAAAACTTCTAGGGCATACATTGGGATATTACAATTCTCCCCCTCCAAAAAGAAATTTCGTCCTCGAAATTACCTGATATCAAATCTGAAACATTTGAGGATACTGATCTTGCATTGCTTGCTCGCTTTCCCAAGTTGCCTCTTCTTTCCCATGATTCTTCCATAGAACTTTCACTAATGGCACTTTCTTATTCCTCAACTCTTTCACTTCATGTGCCAAAATAGCTACTGGTTCTTCTTCAAATGTCAGATATGGACTCACTTCAATGGATTCTAATGGCAAGATATGAGATGGGTCCGATCTATACCTTCTTAACATAGAAACATGGAATACATTATGGATTCTATCCAACTCGGGTGGCAAAGCAAGACGATAAGCAACTGGCCCTACTCTTTCCAAAACTTCATACGGTCCAATGAAACGAGGACTCAGCTTCCCTCTTCGACCAAATCTCAATATTTTCTTCCAAGGAGACACTTTCAAAAATACTTTATCTCCAATATCAAATTCTATGTCCCTTCTTTTCAAATCTGAATAAGATTTCTGTCGATCTGAAGCTGTCTTTAACCGATCCCGAATCATCTTTACTTTTTCCTCAGTCTCTTTAATCAAATCAGGACCAATTAACTTGCCCTCTCCAATATCATTCCAACATAAAGGCGTTCTGCATCTTCTTCCATATAGTGCCTCAAAAGGTGCCATACCAATACTAGATTGGTGACTATTGTTGTAAGCAAATTCCACAAGTGGCAAAAATCTGTCCCAACTTCCAGAGAAATCAATGACACAGCTTCTCAATATATCCTCGATAATCTGTATCACTCTCTCTGACTGCCCATCTGTTTGCGGATGAAAAGCAGTACTAAAGTGCAATCAAGAACCCAAAGCCCCATGCAAACTCTTCCAAAACCTCGAAGTAAACCGGGGATCTCGATTAGACACTAAAGAGATTGGGACTCCATGCAACTTCACTATCTCATTAATATACAGCTCAGCCAACCTTTCAAGAGAATAGTCCATTCTAACAGGAAGAAAATGAGCTATCTTTCTTAACCGATCAACAATCACCCAAATAGCATCATGCTTCTTTTGAGTTAATGGCAACCCTGATACAAAATCCATTGTCACTTTCTCCCATTTTCATTCAGGCACTGTTAAAGGTTGAAGCAACCCTGTTGGAATTTGATGCTCAGCTTTTACCCTCTGACATGTGAGACATTTAGACACAAATTCTGCTATGTTTCTCTTCATACCAGACCACCAATAATGCTGTCTCAAATCATGGTACATCTTTGTACTTCCAGGATGCATAGCAAAAACTGATTGGTGCGCTTCCTCTAAAATGATTTTTCTCAAACTATCGTCATCAGGTACACATAACCTATTCTTGAACCAAAGACTACCATCACTCTTTACATAAAAATCTCGGCTCTCCCCATTATGGCAATCTGATACAATCTTCTGAATTTTCTCATCCGTCAATTGAGCCTCCTTTATCTGATCTAACAATACTGGTCTCAACTGCAACTGAGCCAATAATGCACCATCATCACACACTTCAAAACTAGCATGTAATGCTCTCAACTCAACAAGCAACGAGAGTGAATAAACAGCCAAACCTGCCAAAGATTTCTGACTCAAGGCATCAGCAACTACATTTGCCTTACCAGGATGGTAATCAATCAAGCAGTCATAATCTTTAATCAGTTCTAACCATCGCCTTTGTCGAAGATTCAACTCCTTCTGAACACCCAAATATTTCAAACTTTTGTGATCCGTATAGATTAAACATTTCTCCCCATATAAGTGGTGTCGCCAAATCTTCAAAGCAAACACTATAGCTGCCAACTCCAAATCATGAGTCAGATAATTGAGCCCATGCGGCTTCAACTGCCGAGAAGCATACGCTATAACTTTACCCTCTTGCATCAAAACACATCCTAAACCATTATGTGAAGCATCATTGTAAATCACATATGGTTTATCTTCCACAGGTAAAGTAAGAACAGGTGCTTGAGTCAACATTTCTTTCAACTGCTCAAAGCTAGCTTGACACTAATCCGTCCACACAAATCTAACTCCCTTCCGAAGCAATCTGGTGAGTGGAGTAGCTATCAAAGAAAAACCTTTCACAAACCGTCGGTAATAGCCTGCCAAACCCAGAAAACTTCTAACTTCAGTCACAGACTTTGGTGGACTCCAATTCAAAATAGCTTCAACTTTACTTGGATCGACTCTTATACCATCTGCTGAAACTATATGACCCAGAAAAGTAACTTGATCAAGCCAAAACTCACACTTTGACAGTTTAGCATACAACTGCTTCTCTCTCAAAATCTACAACACAATCCGCAAATGCTTATCATGCTCCTCCTCACTACGTGAATACACCAAAATATCATCAATGAAAACCACCACAAACTGATCCAAATAGGGCCTAAACACCCTATTCATTAAATCCATGAAAGCTGCAGGTGCATTCGTCAACCCAAAAGGCATTACTAAAAACTCATAATGGCCATATCTTGTGCGGAAGGCTGTTTTAGGAACATCTTCAGCTCTAACTCTCAACTGATGGTATCCTGATCTCAAATCAAATTTGGAAAACACTGCTGCTCCCTTCAATTGATCAAAGAGATCATCAATCCTAGGCAAAGGATATTTATTCTTAATAGTCACTTTATTCAATTGCCTATAATCGATGCATAACCTCATAGTACCATCCTTCTTCTTTACAAACAACACAGGAGCTCCCCAAGGAGAAACACTGGGGCGAATAAACCCTTTATTCAACAACTCCTGTAACTGCACCTTCAACTCTCTCAATTCAGCTGGTGCCATTCTATAAGGAGTGATAGAGATGGGAGTGGTACCAGGCAACAGATCGATACCAAACTCAACCTCTCTCTCAGGGGGTAACCCTGGCAACTCCTTAGGAAACACATCCGGAAAATCTACAACTGTGGTTATATCATTAAGTTGAGAACCCGCTACTCTAGTATCCACCACATGAGCAAGATAAGCATCACACCCCTTTCTAATCAACTTTCTAGCTGTTACAGCTGATACAAACAAGGATGCAAGTTACCTCTGCTCACTAGATACTATCACACTCCTACCATCACTGGTTCTCAAAGTGACACACTTCTTTTGACAATCTACCACAGCTCTATGTTTAGACAGCCAATCCATGCCTAAAATCAAATCATATTCTTTAAAAGGCATTTCAATTAAATCACCAAGAAACTCCTCACCTTGTACCACAACAACACTATCACGGTGCACCTTACTAACAACTACACTATGTCCTAAAGGATTTGTAACCAAAACATAAAATCCTAAGGATTCTATATGCAAATCAGACACAGGAAATATGGATGCACTTATGTATGAATGAGTAGATCCTGGATCAATTAAAGCAAGTACTGAAATGCCAAATAAAGAAAATGTACCCGCTATCATTGCTGAAGCATCTGGCTACCTCTGCATCACATACACCCTCTGAGAAGATCCGGCCTCCTCTGGCCTACTGCCTCCGGATGAAGATCCTCCTCTCTGACTATATATGGATCGACCACCCCTACTGAAACCTCTACTTCCTCGACTCCCTCTGCTGACACTGGGTCGAGAGGCTGTAGACTCAGCCTGTCTAGGCTCCTGTATCTCAGGACACTGCCTAATAAAATGATCAGGTGATCCACACCTGAAAAACACAGCTGATCTGCCACTCATCCAGAAAACACCCACATGGTTTCTGCCACAAATATCACATGTAGGTAAAGTAGACCTCTGAATCCTAGGAGTCGGAGCATTGGCTATAGAAGCTGTAGGTCTCGGTCTCTGTCTCAGATCCTGCACTGACCTACCCGGCTGTCTCTTACTCCTACTGAACCTTGGAACAAAACTTCCTCTTCCCCTCTTCACAGATGAAGACCCTGCCTCAAACTGGGGTCTCCTTACCCTAGTCTCCTCCTCAGTAGCAGTTGCGCCTATACTCTTAGCTCTCTCCACACTCCTAGCTGCTGCAACAAGCTGAGAGAAATCTTGGTATCTAGAACCAGCCATGATGCACATAATAGAGGGCCTCAATCCCTCCTCAAATCTTATGCACCGATCTATTTCGTCAGAAACAATTCCCCCAGCATAACGACTCAACCGGATGTACTCAATCTCGTATTGTCACCGTCCGGTTGTCTTGCCTCAAGTTCAAGAATTCCATCTTCTTAAGATCTTTATACTCCCTCGGAGTATATTTCTGTTCGAACTCCCTCAAGAAATCACCATATGATAGTGTAGGTGGATCATCCATAGCATGAGGGATCGTCTTCCACCAGTCATAAGCATCTTTCTGTAAGAGGGATCTGGCATAGTCAAACTTCTCATCCGAAGTGGCTTGCAGCTGAATGAATATCCTTTGTACCTTATCCAACCACTGCTCAGCCACTACAGGATCGGTAGTGCCTAAGAAATCTTCAGCCCCATATTTCCTCAACTTGTCATAATGTCTTACTAGCACTTGAGGCTATGGTGGTGGTGGTTGCATTGGAGCTTGTCTAAATAATTCCACCACATGCCTTAACCAACCCGGTGGACCCTCCTCTGCTGCTAGTATCTCTGGCACAGAAATAGGTGCCTCACTAACACTCTCATCCCTAGCTCCCTCTCTACTCTCTCCTGGAGCTACAATTTCCGCACTACCCTCAACAGACTGTCGTGAATGAGATGCCATCTCTACTTATATCTGCAAACACAGCAGAATATACCTCATTAAAGATCAAAGACTGCCATACCAAAACATGTATTTTACTCAAAACCAACCTTTAAAATCAAAATATTCTTTTTCTTACAATTCACCTAGGTTGAGAATCTCAAACCTAGGCTCTGATACGAAAATAAATGTAACACCCCTATACCCGGTATACGTACATAGCATGCTAATACGATCGTAATATACGTATATTGTATATAGAAATGTCGTGGTATACTTAACAAAAGACTCATCCTTTTTCAAGAAACATGGAACAAATTTAAAACATTTAAAAGAAATTACAAAAGACAAAAGATAAAACGTTTATTTAAAAACAGCGGAAACTGTAACAAATATTTACAAATATATATATACATCAAAATTCAAGTTTTACAAAACATAAACTATATACATGTTTGGCAGTATGTCTTCGATCTTTAAGCTCCACTCTCAAAGTCTCAAATTCTAGACTCTACTCAATCTAGCGAAACTCTCCGGTTCTTCTCTGTCACCTGCGCGATGAATCACAATCGCGCTAAGCCAACGGCTTAGTGGTACAAACTACAATAATAATATGTTTCTATGCAATGCCAATGTCACACATTTCAGCAATTCATATAATATTTACAAATGATATGTACACATTGTTCATTAGATTACATTTCCTCATTTTATGATTTACATTGACACGAAGACACATATGGGCCCACAAAACACTAATTTGTTATTCAAAATTCAGAGTTACTGCTTTGGTCTATAATCATAATCATCAAGCCCGTAGGCATCATATATATATATTTATCTCTATCCATGGATAGTGTAACAGACCCAGTCTCTTGGATCTCAACCCGGATAAACCCGAGGAGATTCTCAACCCGGCTAGACTGTTACTTTTAATTCACATTTCACATTTATCATTTCACATTTTTTTTTTCAACTGGAATCGGCTTACGACCCGGTCTTTTCACCTATCCAGTAATTCATTGGCATGCCACCAAACACAGAACTCTGAAGGTTGAATAACACATTTGACACAAAATCTTTTCATTTATATCATTATACATTTCTTTCTCAAATCATTTCTCATTTCATTCTCATAATCAAATAGGCAATCATGCCTCCATTATAATTCATTACATCATCATAGCCAACAATCATGGCTTCTCATCACATCAAATAGTATACATATATATCACCAATTACATTGAACATCATTTAGACATACATGCCTCAATCATATCATTTTCATCAACGTTCAATTGCATTGCACATCATCTAGGCAAACATGCCTCAATCACATTAATTCACATCTCAACTCATCATTCAAGTACTTATAATCGATTACATTGAACATCCATTAAGAATGGTCATCATATATATATATATATATATATTTAGCAATTTGCATTATTCATAGATTTATAACCTTCAACATACATTCCATATAATTCACATGATACACAATATAGCATTATTCATATGCATCATCAATGTTCACATTATATCAAACATAGCAATATAGTTCTTAACATCATATGAATGAATGCAATAATGTAGTTTGTACTTACAACCAAAACACTCATACAACTCTATACTCTTCTTCTTCCAAAAGTTCCTCACTTCTTAAATTAGGGCAATTCACTTTCTTCTAAAACCTAATCCAAAAATTGATAAAATATATCAATTCTAAATACGAATACTCACTTAATACCCTCTTACTAAACCCCTAAATCACAAATTACACTTCAACATCACTCACTAAGGCCCACGGATGTGGCCACCCCAACCCCTACAGGCGTGGGTTAGAAAATGGGTTTGCCTCCCTTGTTCCAAACCTCCACGGCCATGGCTACAAATGGCCACGACCATGGCAACCAAAGGCCACGGGCGTGGCATCCAAAACACTACTGTTTCTGACCAAAATCACATATTCAATGCTTACAACTCCAACAAACATCAATAACATGAAAATATATGAAAATAATTGATCAAACTCAAGTTAAACATCACTTACCACTTCAAAACCTTAAAACCAACAACACTCCTACTCTTCCAACACCAACATCAACCCATCTTTTAATTCTCCATTCAAAACCAACACCACAATCAATTTAAATCAAACACACACCAACATACTACCATAAACACAACCCTACTTTCAAATATCCACAATCAAACTCACAAACAACTTAAAATAAAACAAGAGAATTAAGAGAGACTTACCAAAAATAATGAATCTTCTTGGATTTCCACTTAATCACTTGAAAACTCCTTCAATTTGAGCTTTAAACACCAACTCACTCTTGCTCTCTCTCTTGTTTAGGATGGCCGGCCAACAATGAAGAAGGAAAGAAGAAGAAATGAAGAAAAGTCAAATTTGTCATCTCTTTAAACCTCCACCAAGTATTCCAAAAAGAAAATTACTTAAATGCCCTCACCTATTAATTTTACTTCTCTTTCACTTATTACCCTATTTAGTAATTTCACAAAGAACAAAATAAATATCTTCATCCCTTGACCATCACATTGACTTGTATATATGTTGTATATATTTCCATATACACAACATATACACTTTCTTTTAAATTTCTTTTCTCTTCCAAATTAACATATATATTCAATTCCAATTAAAACAATAATATTAAAAATTCTAGGGCATACATTGGGATATTATAATTTTTCTAACCGACACCCACAAAACAACCTCCAAATATTTATACTCCAAGGAACTCCAAGAGATTGATTCTCTAATTCCTAATATAAACTACTTGGTGTTTAACCTATAGCTCTCCTTAAGCTATATTTTGTGTTTTCTTGGTGTGTATACAAATGGAGAGAATGAGCCTATTTATAGGCTTCAAAATGTAAATAAATTGTCAAACTAAATTAGGTGAAAATTAGGCTAAATTAGGCACCTCCCATTTTCACCTCACATTTTTTACAATTTCTTCCTTGTTAGGCACCTTGCATTTTTTACTTTCTTTTTTTTCATTTTTATTTTTCAATTTTGGTGTGCTACCACCAACAATAAGAAAATAAGGAAGAGAACTATCTAGGGCAAACTCTACACTTGACACTGTAGACCCTTAATTTTTGACCTAGTCCGGTCCAATATATTTTATTTAGTCCAAAATAATTTTTGTGTTATCTTAATTAAATAATATTTGTTTTAGTATTTATTTTTTATAATTTAAAAAAATATAATAATAATAATAAATAAAAATAATAAAAATAAATGAAAAATAAAAATAAAAATCGACGATGAAAAAATTCGTCGCCGAAAATGTTGGACATTTTCTAAAATACTAAAAATCCTAATTCAACTTCAAAACCAAAAATAGTAAATCCCAAACTAGTAAACCATAAGCCTTAATTTTTCTAAACCCTAATCCTTAAAACCTTAAAATCATATGAACCTAAATATTAAAACTCAACACAGTAAGCCTAAAAACAACAATCCAGTAACCAAGAACTATAAACCTAATGTTTTAATATCCTAAAACCCTAATTTCATAATGTTACCCCTACACCTTAGTTTGATTCATGAAATCCTAATTCATTCCAATTTTTCAAAACTTTTACAGTAGTTTAAACAAATACTAAAATACTAAAATTCCAAAATCCTAATATAATTAATTAAAGAATTTTAATAGAAACAATAACCCTAATTTGTGTCTTTACTTGCTTTATTTTTAGATTTGATTGTGTAGTTCATTATATGCTTTGATTCATTTTCAATGCTTGATTTATTTAATTTATCATGGATGGATGTTTATTTTATATTTTGATTGATATCTTTGATGAATGATTTATTTATGATGAATGGTTATTTACTTTTATCGATTTATTTTTTATTTTCAAATATTGTAAGAGGTATGTTTCCACTTTGTGGGTACCTCATTAGTTAAATATCATATAATTTAAATTTCTTTTATATTTTGGACCAAAGTAAAGGACATGGTTCCATCCTCGGATGGGTGTCCATTTATTTGCTTTATTTGGACATTACTTTGACTTTAATATAATGATGCTTTCTTTCAATTGTTGTGTGCAATATGGATAATGTCGTTATACTTAAGAATTCTATAATATTAAGACCTCTAAAGGAGGCCGGTTCCAATGAACCGGGCATTGTGGGGGTGCTGGGCCATTTCTCACCTTCCCCACACGTACCCAACTTTCCAAACCCATTAGGGGGTTAGGGATTCCTTAGGAATTGAGTCATCCACCCCTTTCTTTTTTCCTGGCCCATCCGGTTGACGACTCCATTTTCTCTAGGCCTAGGTCCGTATTCTCTAAGGCCCCGAGCGTAAACAGTGCCGAAGTCGCAAGAACCATTCCATTGGGAGTGGAGGCAAAAATCCCCACTCACAGTGGCGACTCCACTGGGGATAAGAGAAGTTGATTCCGTTAGACTTTATATTATTCTATTCTTTCTTATAATGATATTATCCATTGCATCATATTAGATTGCATCATGTGCATGAGTTAGGACGCCCGTGTTACCCATGTTATGTTATGTAAGGAATACCATACTTTCACTCAAGGTATAGAGATCGAGCATGACATAACCACTCATAGCCTTGTACCATTTGATATATACTTGCTATGGGAACCTAAGCCTTTTAACCCAAAGACTAAAGCTCATGTAATTAGCCTAGTTACTTTCCTTAGGTTTTTACCCCAAATGCATGTTGTTTGACTATGGTTAGTTTATCTTAGTCTAAATCATGACTTATTTGGTTTGTTCTTTTTCTAATATGACCTAAATACATTGTGAGCTCAAAATAAAATTTTCTTCAAAGTCAAAAAGACCAAAGCTATTTTCAAAACTTTTGTAAAATGGCCTTTGGATATAAAACTTTTCTAAAAGCAAATAAAAAATTCTTTTGCTCATAACCCAAATACTAAGCCCAAGATCAATTTTTTTTCTAAAATCTTTTTTTACAATGGGCTTAGAAATAAAATGTTTTTCATCCAACCTTTTCTTACAAAATAGCTTGCAAATTAGTTAGATTAATTATGAAATACTAAAAATCAATTGTGAGCCTAGTTTATGCTAAGAATAATTAACCATGGGCTTGTTTTTGGCATGAATCATTAGTTGCTTTTTCAAGTGAGAAATCTATTCATAATAAACCTCTTAATTTAGTTTTAATCCAATATAGCATAAAAGCTACTTTAGTTGGTTGAATGGATTAAAACCTAATTAATGGGAATTATCATAAATTGATTTCCATTTTTGAAAATACAACTAATGATTGAAACATCCAGGGGAAATATTCGAAAACAAGATACCTCATGTTGGTATTTTGTTAACCATATTACCTAGGAAAAGAGACTTGCCATTCGTGTGTGGATGTTATAAGGTTATCCTTGATTATTAATTGCTTGTGCATACATGCATACATTTGCATATTATTAATCCTTTCTGGCTCATAGACTTGGAGTACGGCAATTCAAGAGCTTACAACGATATCATCTACAGCATTGATTTTTTATTCAAGTGTTTCATTGGGAGGATGGACACAAACCAGCTAAAATATAATCGATGAAGTTGTCAAAGCTAGGATGGCCGAGCTACAAGATCAATTGGTTGAAATTATGAAGACCCAGTTGATTGAAATTTTGGAGTTCATCAACAATGCTAAGGAAGCATCCATGGAAAACATATTCACTAATAGAGACCGAATGAAAAATGAGGGACCAATCCCTATTTTATGAGACTAGCCAAATCATGTGCTATCTAAGTGGGGCAATAAGGGCAGCTATCACCCTAGTGGAAAAAGTCAAAGGGAAAGAGACAAGAACCATTTTTCTGCAAAATGAAATTATCAGCCTAGCAACCAAAATACACAAAAGGAAGCTGATGTTAATGCCACCGATCAAGGAGAAATGAGATGGTTTTCAGAATTGGGGAAGCAGCTATCTTGGGTTTTTAAGAATCTACAAAAGAAGGGATTGTTACAACTCTTGACTCCTCGACCTTTGCCAAATCCTTTACCCCCAAAATTTGATACTAAGGCTTTTTGTCAATTTCATCATACTCAAGGACATGAGACCGATAGATGTACTCGATTGAGGCATGAGATCTAAGATCTAATTGACAATGGTAAACTGCCTGAGACTGATAAGCACAACACTAAGAATAATCCTCTACTTAAATTTGGAAGGGCACTACCACTTACAACCTTCATGAAGAGTTTTATCTTGTCATCCTATAATGATATGGATAGAGAAGCCGCTAAAGAGGATGTGCTACTAAGCAAGCCTAGACTAACTGTGGATGATGAAGCAATGATCCTTGATGATGGAAAAATTCTTGCCTCTAACTCAACAAACTTTCCTTAGCTTGAATATTACTCTATTTATTTTGCTTTCTTTAATATTTAATTGGAACAATTGTGTCTTTTAAATTTAAAGTTGTCTGAAAAAATTACTTTAATAAATTTTTTTGTTAGCCTTTGTTCATTTTGGTGTTAAACCAATGAGGAATCTAGCTTGATGTTCATAAATTAATGTATCTAGGCATCATGACCTGAATGACTTTACTAGGTGAGGGAATTGCTCTATAGCATTGAGTTGTGTATGCTTACTTAGAGAAGGCTCCTGCATAATTACCTTTGTCTAGGTCCTAGTCAGTCTTAGAACATGCTTTGACAAACTTTTGAGGCGAAATTGAACTCTGCTTATTTAAAAGAGAAATGATCTAGGCATTGTTTGGTTAGCCAACAACTAGTATCCACCCAATTAGATATCAATCGCTAGTTGTCCCTTTGAGCCTTCATAAAATTTTAGCTTTCTTTTCATTGGCTTACAAACCCCAACAACCTACCCTGAGCTGTTGTGATACTTTTGACAACTCTTATGATCACTAAGGTGAAGAGCCAAGAAGATCAAAGAAAGAAGTGAATAGTCAAGACCATGAAGAAAGTTGAAGTTCTTAAGACCATAAGGGTAGTTGAAGTTCTCAAGACTATAAGGGTAGTTCAAGTTTTCCTAACAAATGATTTATCCCTATTAAAGAAGATTTATGTCACTCCACCCATTCATTATTGGAAACCCAAGTTGGTACAAACAAGATAACTCTTTTAGAGCTAGAGCCAAAAAGAAAGGAAAAAAGAGGACAAGAAAAAGAAAAAAGAAAAAAAGAAAAAAGAGGACAAGAAAAAAAAAAGAAAGAAAAGAAAAAAAGAAAAAAGAGGACAAAAAAGAAAAAGACAAAAAAGAAAAAAAAAGAGAAGAAAGATAAAACATAAAAAGGCAGTTCAGAAAGCTAATTGAGTTCTCTTTTACCTCAAGCGGCAAAAGGCTTCCATTTGGTTTATAAGGACGATTTGACTTGAATTGGTCCAACCCAACCAAAGATTCGATCAAAATCAAAGAAAAAGGAGAAAGACCATTCAATTCTTGAAAGTTCTATACTTGATAGTCCTACAAGGAAGAAGGAAAAAAAATGATAAAATGCCCAAAATAAGACAAATAAAAAGAAAGAAAAGGGAGAAGAAGAAAAGAAACGAATTTGGGTACCAAACTCTATGCAAAGAAACAAAGATTGTCCCAATCTAGATTAATGCCAAGAAGATAGAAGGAATTTGGAGTCTAGCAAGATTGCTCCCAACTGTCTAAAGTTCCAACAATAAATTTGTAGTGTGAAGGTTTGTCCATTGTGTCACATCAGCTCCTATCTCAAAATGGCCTTCACTTAAACCCGTGTCCCTTATAGATCCCATTTCAAGCCTATCAAAAATCTGTTGATCTCTCTTGGTAGGTAGAGTCTATTAGTGGAGATAGTTTGGATAAGCATGCATATGAGATAGACAATATTCAAACTCAAATGAGATCTTTGACCAAGTAATGTGTATGTGTCTATCTGAAGTACAACAATTCTTGCTTAAATAGAAATGATTCCTGAGTTTAGTATGGTAACTAGGGTTGTCATATTATAGATATGTTAATTTGGAAAATCAAGTCCTAAGGTACATTGACATTGATTTGGCAAAGCCAACATTTGATTTCAAAATCAAAAATTCAAAAAATAAAAAATATTTTTGTCACGCTGTTTAGATCAATTTTGTATATATTTTTATGATGTCTCTATTGATTTTAAGTTAATTTTTATGTTAATTTGTACTTAAGTTTGTTTCAAGTTGTTGATTTAGGTTGAAGTACATTTGATGGAGCCTTTTAATCAAAATTTGGTGGACTTGTTGGAGAAAAACCTGTGACACGGCCAAGCTAGACATGGCTTGGCCGTGTCTCTCATCAAAAGAAGAAGGAATCAAAGACAAGGCAGGACACGGCCATGATTAACCAAGCTTGGCCGTGTCCCTCAAGCAAAGATGGACAGAAGAGACACGGCCAAGAGCTTGGCCGTGTCACCCCTGGGAAACAAAGAGAAGAACAAGCAGCAAGGGACACGGCTAGAAGCTTTGCCATGTCCCAAGAAAGTAAAGAAAAACCAAGAGACACGGCCAACAAGCTTGGCCGTGTCACCCTGGATCAATTGGTATGCTTACACGAGGTATGGATTAGTGTGGATTAGTGGGGAACAAAAAGGATAAAAGGGAGTGAAAGGTGGAAGGATTTGTGGAAAAAAATATAAAACAAATTGGAAAGTGGGAAACAAAGAGTGATGTGGTGTCTTAAAAATTGAAAATGGAAGAGCATGGAGGGAATAGAAATTATATTGAATATATTGAGTGGAAATTCTCTACACACCATTATCATCTTCTTCCTTGGTTCTTGCTTGAGAGAGTAAGACACCATTCTCTCCATCTTCATTCACCATTTCCTTTCACACATCAAGAGCAAAGACAATCATTGGATTTGAAGTGAGTTGCTAGTTCTTGAGGATTAGGGTTTTAAGAGGCTTGATTGGAGAGTTGTGAACTTGAGAGAGCTATCATTCATCCTTCAAGAAGAGAGCCATTTGTTCAAAAGAGCTTGGAAGTTCATCATCACACATCAAAGAGGGAGCTATGAAAGAGACAAGGAGTCCGATTTTTAGCATCTCCAAAAGGGGTTTTTCCAACTCTTTCTTTTAATCCATTTCTTATTTGTTGTTGTTGTATTAAGAACATTAATATTGCAATGAATATCTTTGATTTGGTTTATATTGAAATGAGCATTTGTTTAAAGAATATGATGAGCTAATTTACTCATGCTTTGGGTTGTAGTATATTTGATTAAATAATTTGATTTGATGATTCCATTGATATACCTTGTTATTGGTTGATTGCATTGAAATTAAAGGTAAATTGATAGATTGGCCACCTATTGATTACTTAATATTGAATCATGGACCGAGAGGAGAAGTTTAATATCGGAACTATGCAATTGACTACCCTAAGAATGAATTAGAAATATAAGTTCTAGGGTTTATTAATTTGCTAATGTAAAATAACTGGTTGTTGTTAATTCATAAATGTGAAAACTAGTGAATTGATAATTGACTAATTAACCTAAAGGAACAAATTAAGGTACAATGTTATATTAATGGATAATTTGATAATTAAACATTTGATTAAATGGACCTACAACCCTAGGCATTATTTCCATAATTGAATTTATCTTGCACAAAATCATTCATTTTCATTTCTAAGATTAATTACAATTCACCAATCCAATCACACACTCGAGTTTATTATTTCATGTTAATTGAACTATTACACGCAATTCCTTCCTTGTGAGACGACCTTGGAGCGATCACCGTTACTGCAATAGCCTCGTATACTTGCGATTGCCGCTTTGTAGTAGTGTTAATTTAAGCGCAACAAGTTTTTGGCGCCGCTGCCGGGGAAGGCAATTTTTGTTAATAGTTTGATTCTTTTAATTTATTTGTTAAATCGTTTAAAGTGTTCTTTTTGAATTGCTTAGGTACTTTATGCACAGACGAAGGTCTCAAGGAAACTAACTTGTTCCATTTATAGACAACATCCATAGACTTCCAAGACCCGAGGGACCGAATCCTATTGAGCAAGAAAGGGAAAATACTAACGAGCAGTTTGAGGAGAACATAGAAACAGAGATGGGTGATGCACAAGAACCACCTATGAAGGAGTTTGCCTAACCAATCATCGGAGTGACCACATCTTGTATCTGGTTGAGCAACGCAGCGAAAAATTATGAACTCAGAAATACTCACTATAGTATGCTGCCATCCTTCCATGGACTGCCGAATGAAGATCCTCTCAACTTCATTCGGGATTTTTACTCAACATTTCATACATTCCCTTTGCAAACACTAACAGAAGATGAACTCAAGTTAAGATGTTTCCCATATAGTTTGAAAGACAGAGCAAAAGCGTGGTTGATGACTTTACAAGAGAATTCTTTAACCACATGGACAGAAGTTTACAACAAATTTATGGGAAGTTTTATTCACACCAAAAGACCAAGGAGCTTAGGGGGAGTATTGCAACTTTCACCCAATTTGATGGAGAACCGTTTCATGAGGCGTGGGATCGCTTCAAATCCTTATTATTTCAGTGCCCTCACCACTACTATCCACAACAGTGGCTCAATCAATTCTTCTATGATGGGCTAACTCAACAATGTCAAAACACAATGGATAATGCAGCAGGGGGAGTAATGGGTGAAAGAACAGCTGCAGAAATAGTTGTATTATTCAAAATGTTGGGGGCAAATTCCCAACAAAAGAGTATTGGAGAAATGAGAAGTGGAGCACACGAGATAAGTGCAAACTCAGAAATGGCTAGGTAAATTTCAGAACTGACAAAATAAGTGAAATTGTTGAATGCCAAAGGAAACTTGTCGGGACCAAGCCAAGAGTCATGCGCATCGTGTGGTCTTGTAGGTCATCAAGTAAATGTGTGCCCCTCAAATTTTGATACATTTCAAGAGGAGCAAGAACAAGCTTTTGCTTTTGAAGGGTTCCAACAAAGGGGTAGGAATGACCCATATTCAAATTCTTATAACCCCGGTTGGAGGAATCACCCCAATTTTTCATGGAAAATCAACAAAATGCTCCACCTCAACAACCTTTCCAACCATATCAAAGAGGTCCCCAATTTCAAGGGCAACCCTCAAATCAAAAGCAGGTCAAGAAACCTTCATTTGAAGACAATTTGAATGCTTTCATACAAGTAAGCACTCAAAATCAAGAAATGAACAATAAGCGGTTTGACTCTTTAGAAGCATCGCTTAAGAAGGTTGAAACTCAAGTGGGTCAATTGGCTAATCAACTTCAAGCCAATCAAAAAGGAAAATTTCCAAGCCAACCGGAGCAGGCCAAGGCAATCACCATTTTAAGAAGTGGTAAGGTACTTGATAATAAAATCGGTGATAATAATAGTGATAATTCCTTTGATGCAGGTACAATGCAAAATAATGGCAAGGAAATGCAAGAGGAAAAAGCTGAACCAAATGAGCTTAAAGAGGATAAAGAGGAGGCATCAGCTGCACCAAAGCTGCACAAATCTCCAAATCCATACAGACCACCAATTCCGTTTCCCAGTAGGTTAAAAAATCAAAAGCATGATAAGCAATTTTCTGAAATTTATAGCATTCTTTCGAAGGTAAGTATCAACCTACCCTTACTAGAGGTAATAAAGAATATGCCATCTTATGCCAAATTCTTAAAAGAGCTAAACACTAAGAAAATAAGGTATGAGTTGGATGAGAAGGTGATAGTTTCAGAAGTAACAAGTGTTGTTTTACAACATAAGTTACCTCCTAAACTAAAAGATCCTGGGAGCTTTATAGTGAGAATCTCTATGGGGAATGGGAAAGAGACCATTGGCATGTGCGATCTCGGAGCTAGTATTAACTTGATGTCATACTTAATTTATTTGAAACTAGAGCTTGGGGAACTCAAACCGACTAAAATGGTTTTGCAACTAGCAGATAGAACTCTTAGATACCTTAAGGGAATCATAGAAGATGTTCTAGTCAAGGTAGGAGATTTGATTGTACCCGTTGATTTCATTGTCTTAGACATGGGGGGAGAAATCCCACAGGATGCCGAGCATGCAATTTTGTTAAGGAGGCCTTTTATGGCTACAACTAACACTTTAATTGATGTTAAAAATGGAAAATTAACTATGACCATTTTGGGACAAACTGTAGAATTTTCAATTTTTAACACTTCCCCCATTCTCACTAGTGCTTTATATGAAGATTGCGCTTTCATTGATTTTACTAATAATATTGTTCAAGAAGTTTTCTTGCAGGATAATGGCGAGCACAACCTCGAAAGGGCTCTAAAATTGCAGGAAGAAGTAGAGATTTCCAATGAAGAGAATAAAGAAGACAATTCCATTTTGGACGATGAGAGTGTTGAGGAGGAATTTGAAGTTGAAGAAGAGCAAGTTCAACTACAAGGGGTTGAACTTAAAGAACTCCCCAAGCATTTAAAATATATTTTTCTTGGGGAGAATAACTCTCTACCAGTGATAATTCATGCTACCCTTACCATTGAGGAAGAAAATAAGCTTGCAACGATGTTGAAAAAATTCAAGAAAGCTATAGGTTGGGGGTTGAGTGACATTAAGGATATTAGTCCCTCTATGTGAATGCATAAGATCATCTTAGAGGAAAGGGCTAAACTGGTGAGAGAGTCTCAAAGGAGGCTAAATCCTAACATGAGCGAGGTTGTTAAGAAGGAGGTCCTTAAATTACTGGATGAAGGGGTAATTTACCCTATTGCTGATAGTGAATGGGTTAGTCCTATTCATGTTGTGCCTAAGAAAACAGGGTTGATAGTGGTCCAGAATGATAAAGGAGAGTTGGTACCCACACGAACACAAACTGGGTGGCGAATGTGTATAGATTATAGGAAATTAAATAATGTCACCAAGAAAGATCACTTTCCTTTGCCATTTATTGATCAAATGCTTGATAGGTTATCTGGACACGCTTTTTACTGTTTTCTTGATGGTCTTTCAGGTTACTACCAAGTCCCAATAGCACCGGAAGATCAACCAAAGACTACATTTACTTGTCCCTTTGGAACATTTGCATTTCGAAGGATGCCATTCGGACTTTGCAATGCACCGGGAACATTTCAAAGGTGTATGCTTTCCATATTTTATGATATGTTGGATAAGTGCATTGAGGTATTTATGGATGACTTTTCTATTTTTGGTAATTCCTTTGATGATTGTATGGAAAAGTTGACTCTAGTACTTTAAAGGTGTATTGAATGTAATCTTACCTTGAGTTGGGAAAAGAGTCACTTTATGGTTGATCATGGAATTATTTTAGGGCATGTTATTTCCCATGAAGGGATTGAGGTAGACAAGGCTAAGGTTGAATTAATTGTGAACCTACCTCCACCCACATCAGTTAAGGGAATTAGAAGTTTTTTGGGACATGAAGGATTTTATAGGAGGTTTATAAAAGATTTTTCCAAAATTTCACGCCCTTTGTGTCATTTGTTAGGAAAAGATGTCCCATTTGTTTTTGATGAAAAGTGCTTAGAAGCTTTTAAAATTTTGAAAGAGAAACTAACTACTGCCCCTATAATTGTTGCCCCAAATTGGGATTTGCCATTTGAAATTATGTGTGATGCATCAAATTTTGCCATTGGAGCTGTGTTGGGCCAAAGAGTGAACAAGTTGATGTGTGTAATTTATTATGCAAGTTTATCTTTAAATGATGCAAAAGTAAATTACACGACCACTGAGAGAGAAATGTTAGTTGTGGTGTTTGCACTGGACAAATTTAGATCTTACTTGATAGGTTCTAAAGTCATAGTATTTTCTGATCATACGGCCTTGAAATACCTGTTGACCAAACCATAAGCTAAACCTAGGTTCATTAGGTGGGTGTTGATGTTACAAGAATTCGATGTTGAAATCAAAGATAGGAAAGGAAGCGAGAATGTAGTGGCTGACCATCTTTCTAGACTTAACTCTTATGACAATGATGCTGAAATTGCTTGTGAAAATGCTTTCGAAAAATTTCCAGATGAACACTTGTTTTCTTTAACTCAAGCACCATGGTATGGGGATATTGCTAATTATCTTTCTTGTGGTGTAGTGAGAAAGGATTTAAGCTTCCAGGCAAAGAAGAAATTTAATCTCGGATATCCGACTCTCTCTCGAAAAATACCAGGCACCCTCATGAGGTTGTGCTCTTATACCCATGCCTTCAATAACAGTAAAGATGAAATTCATACAAGAAAAGGATGAAATTGACATTGGTGGAAGAAGAGTACCTCGACAATTGCCACAAAGCCGACAAAAGACTTCTTATTTTGGCAAATTTTATCAAGATCATGGTAAAGACAGGCGAGACCAGCTTCACCCCAGCCATAAAGTGGTACTGTCCTAAAATAAGAAAGGGCCCTCAACACTGACAAATCGATGGCAGATTTAGTGCTGCCTAAGATGGTCGACCCAAGCAAATATAACAAAAATCCTCGAGCATACTATTGAGCCGTCTCTGTGAACTCGTCCTTCGTAGTTCATCCAATAACTATGAATTGGCTTAATTTTTATCTTAAAAGGCCCTTTATATAATGGTTTCATACCAATTAATTGTTGAATTTCTTCAAATGTCAAAATATCGTTGGTCGGAGGAACCGGAACACCATCGTACCAAAGGCCGGTTATAGCAGCAAAGTCGACCGGACCAATTGTCATCTCTCTAATGGGCAAGTGAAAAGTATGAGTTGTGTCCAACCATCATTCTGCAAGTGCCTGGACTATGCTCCGATCTATCAGATACTCCTCGGAGGGTAGTTGTAAGATGAAGCTCTCAAAGCCGCAATCTCGGATAATCTGCCTTACCCGAGAAGGCGATACATCATACCATTATCGGGCTTTGTAGATACACCCTCCGGCCCGAATAACGCAACGATCACGCTAACATGGAGCCAGGTAAGTTAATACCAGGTAAGTACATATTATTCTATCTGCTTAAATTTATTTTTCATAAATTTTCTAAAAAATATATATAAAAATATAAATAATGAAGACAAAGACAAAAAAAGAATAATAACAAAAAAAATAAAACAAAAAAAGATCAAAAATAAAAGAGAAGAAGAAAAAATTATCGTGCTCTTTTGGTTTGAACTACGATGAAGCGGCATCCCGGCTAGTAGATCTATATTCCCATTTTCATAATGCTGAATAAACTCTAATAACTCAGCATTAGAATGAGTTTCTGACCTTGAAGCATCATTTTTTTCAAAAGTATATGCTAAATTGGAAAGAATTACAGTGACGAATGAAATTAAGGATTATGATGAAAATGAAATAAAGGAATTCATTCATTTATATAGAGGAACGGCAAGGGAAAAAACAAAATTCAAAAATTGATGAATAGTAAATTTTACTATTGATAAATAGTTAATTTTACTATTTATAAATAGTAAATTACTATTGAGAAATAGTAAATTAATATTTTAAATAGTAAATTACTATTCATAAATAGTAGATTACTATTTAAGAATAGTAAATAGTGCATGAACAGTGACAATACAGTAAATAAACAATAAATTCAATCATTCAATTTAATTATTCAAATATACTTGCGTGTATATAAATATTTTTTTTACACGCAGGGGCAAGGAGAAATGTGCATAAAAATTAGCTAAGTTTTTTACAAATAAAATTTAGATGCTACTCAAATTATCCTTAGGTCCAGAACCTAAAATCTCTTCTAAGTCCAGAACTTAGCTCGGGTCCAAAACCCAAATTATCCTTAGGTCCAGAACCTAAAATCTCTTCTAAGTCTAGAACTTAGTTCGAGTCCAGAACCCAAATTACCCTCAGGTCCATAACCTAAAATCTCTTCTAAGTCCAGAACTTAGTTCGGGTCCAGAACCCAAATTACCCTCAGGTCCAGAACCTAAAATCTCTTCTAAGTCCAGAACTTAGTTCGAGTCCAGAACCCAAATTACCCTCAGGTCCAGAACCTAAAATCTCTTCTAAGTCCAGAACTTAGTTCGAGTCCAGAACCCAAATTACCCTCAGGTCCAGAACCTAAAATCTCTTCTAAGTCCAGAACTTAGTTCGGGTCTAGAACCCAAATTATCCTTAGGTCCAGAACCTAAAATCTCTTCTAAGTCCAGAACTTAGCTCGGGTCTAGAACCCAAATTATCCTTAGGTCCAGAACCTAAAATCTCTTCTAAGTCTAGAATTTAGTTCTAGTCCAGAACCCAAATTATCCTTAGGTCCAGAACCTAAAATTATCCTTGAGTCCAGAACTCGAACCTGGTCCAGAACCCAAAACCTCAATCA
Organism: Garcia nutans; assembly: GCA_947685225.1. Lineage (NCBI taxonomy): Eukaryota > Viridiplantae > Streptophyta > Magnoliopsida > Malpighiales > Euphorbiaceae > Garcia > Garcia nutans. Next base: position 39,056,147 of record CANTUV010000013.1, read on the forward strand.
TATCAAAAATTAAGTCTTATTGTTTTTCACTCTCTTTTACTAAAGTCTCAGATCGTTCAAGCAGGGGGCAAACTGTAGACCCTTAATTTTTGAACCAGTCCGGTCCAATATATTTTATTTAGTCCAAAATAATTTTTTTGTTATCTTAATTAAATAATATTTGTTTTATTATTTATTTTTTATAATTTTAAAAAATATATATAATAATAAATAATAATAAAAATAAAAATAAAAATCGGCGACGAAAAAATTCGTCGACGAAAATGTTGGACGAAATGGCCTGGCAGCCAATTTCGCTCGCAATTCCTGGCTTCGTTAGCAATTTTCCACGCCAGCGCTCGTAAGTTCGCAGCCCGTCGCAATTTTCGCCAACGAAATTTTTTCGACGCAATTTTTTTCGAAACCAAATTCTATTTGGTTTCGGTTTTCTTTTCCTAATTAATGATAAACTCCTTAAAAAATTTGAATTGAGCTTCCAAAATTTCCTATAAATAACACTAAAAAGACACAGAAAAAGGGAAGGACAATAAAAAAAAACTATAAGATTAACAAGGGACTTGGCAATAAAACGATCGAACTTTTGAGAGGAATAACAAGCAATCAATCCATCAAAGGTAGCCATCTTGCCTTTGTCTTTGTTCATCCAGAAAACAACTTTTTGGTGGAACCAACTACTTAGGTTTGATCCTTAATCATAAACTATTCATAGCTTTGTTTCTTTGATTCATACTAATATACATATAAACCTTTGATTTTTGAATATGTAATAATTCGTTTCTTCTGTTTCTTCTGTTTCTAAATACCTTAAAAACCCTAATTCGTTTCTTTTGCTTTCCAAAAATCTTAAACCGTTAATTCTGTTTCTTCTAAAATTTAAGAACCCTAGTTCTGTTTCTTCCAAAATTTAAGAACTCTAATTTATTTCTTTTAAACCTTAAACCCCTAGATTTTTCCTTCTATTTCCAAAAACCCTAAAAAAATACACTTTTCTGTTTCTAAAAAAACCTTAAATCATTTTGTTTATTTCTAAAAGCTTTTAATAAACCCTAAACTATTTTCCTCTCACTTTTTTCCAAAATTCCCAAATGTTTTGTTAAATATCCAAACCTTAAATTTATCTTACAGTTTCTAAAAATCACATAAAGCTTTATAAAACTATAAATTGTTTTCTCAAATTCTAAAACCAAATATATTTTCTAAAATACTAAAAATCCTAATTCAACTTCAAAACCAAAAATAGTAAATCCCAAACTAGTAAACCATAAGCCTTAATTTTTCTAAACCCTAATCCTTAAAACCTTAAAATCATATGAACCTAAATATTAAAACTCAACACAGTAAGCCTAAAAACAACAATCTAGTAACCAAGAACAATAAACCTAATATTTTAATATCCTAAAACCCTAATTTTATAATGTTACCCCTACACCCTAGTTTGATTCATGAAACCCTAATTCATTCCAATTTTCCAAAACTTTTATAGTAGGTTAAGAAAATACTAAAATTCCAAAACTCTAATATAATTAATTAAAGAATTTTAATAGAAACAATAACCCTAATTTATGTCTTTTCCTGCTTTATTTTTAGATTTTATTGTGTAGTTCATTATATGCTTTAATTCATTTTCAATGCTTGATTTATTTAATTTATCATGGATGGATGTTTATTTTATATTTTGATTGATATCTTTGATGAATGATTTATTTATGATGAATGGCTATTTACTTTTATCGATTTATTTTTTTATTTTCAAATATTGTAAGAGTTATGTTTCCACTTTGTGGGTACCTCATTAGTTAATTATCATGTAATTTAAATTGCTTTTATATTTTGGACCAATGTAAAGGACATGTTTCCATCCTCGGATGGGTGTCCATTTACTTGCTTTGTTTGGACATTGTTTTGATTTTAATATAATGATGCTTTCTTTCAATTGTTGCGTGTAATATGGATAATGTTGTTATACTTAAGAATTCTATAATATTAAGACCTGTAAAGGAGGCCGGTTCTAATGAACCGAGCGTTGTGGGGGTGCTGGGCCATTTCTCACCTTCCCCATACGTACCCAACTTTCCGAACCCATTAGGGGGTTGGGGATTCCTTAGGAATCAAATCATCCACCCCTTTCTTTTTTCCTAGCTCGTCCGAGTGGTGACTCCATTTTCTCAGGACCTATGTCCGTGTTTTCTAAGGCCCCGAGCCTAAACTATGTTGAAGTCGCAAGAACCATTCCACTGGGAGTGGGGGCAAAAATTTTCACTCACAGACACGCTCAACAACATGGGTGTGTCCCTAATCGTCCCTAAACCCACAACATAGAAGCTTTGACACGCTCAGTGAAATGGGTGTGTCACTGCACGTGTCAATTCTCCTCCAACACAGAAGTTATGACACACTCAGTGACATGGGCATGTCACTGGATGTGTCAATCTTCCTACAACATAGTAGCTATGACACGCTCAGTGACATGGGCGTGTCACTGTATGTGTCAATCTACCAACAACACAGAAGCTGTGACACGCTCAGTGACATAGACATGTCACTGGTCAATCTTCCAACAACATAGCAGCTATGACACGCTCAGTGACATGGGCGTGTCACTGGATGTATCAATCTACCAACAACATAGAAGCCATGACACGCTCAGTGACATGGGTGTGTCATTGGACGTGTCGCCAACCCAGAAAGCAGAACCAACCACACGCCCAAAGACATGGCCGTGATACTGGGCGTGTCAGGCCAAAAACCCTAAAATCGACACCAAAATGTCACATCCAACAATCATCTTTCTTTTACCCTTTTTCACTCTAAACAAACTTAACCAAAACCATCAATATACCACAATAAACTTGCATAAACCTCAAAGCAACTCAATTACAAACATCAAAACACAATCACAACCATATTACACAACTCAAAGTCACAACACCCACAACTTGCTTTCTTTCACCAAACTTAACCATTTTCTCTTCAATCCAACCCCAAAATCAAAGTTAACAAAACAACACAACCTCAAATATACCAAATCAACCATAAACACATCTACAACAACTATTCACCAAACCCATAAACACAACTCAAAAGAAAACAAAGAAACAAGTTGGAAACTTACCAAAAGTGAAGAAAATCCTTAAAACTCCAACTTGATCTCTTAAAATCCTTCAATTCCTTGAGTTTGGAAGCAACAAAATCTCTCCCTCTTGAAGATGGTGGTGATGGTCGGCCAAAGAAGAAAGAAGAAGAAGATGATGAAGCAAAGTCAAACCACACTCTTTTAACCAAAAACTTTCCCCAAATCACTCTCCACCAAGCAATTTAACAATATAATATAAACCCACTTACATCATCTTCCACTATCTCTAATATAATAATATAATAAATCAAATATCCACTACCACTATCTTATATAATTAAAATATCTTTATAGACCAAATAAGCTATAGATTTGTATATATCTTGTATATATCTCTATATATATAACATATACGCACTCCTTCCTCTTATCTTCTCACTTAATTAAACATACACTTAAAATCATTTAATTCAATTCAACAATTAACATTTTCAAAAAATTTTGGGTATCACTTGGGATGTTACAATGTAGGATTGAGGTAAATCCGAACCACTATAACTCTTTGTATTCTTTCTTCTCAACTCTACTCCATCTCCATCTATATCTTCTTCATCTCATGCTTTTGAATTTCAAATTTACCATCATTCTTCACATAAACCAATTTACAACCCCAACCTCCTCTAGGTTCCTAAACCTAAAGACCATCCAATTATAGGATGTAAATGGGTATATAGGAATAAGCTTGATGAAAATGGTCTCATTACTATAAACAAAGCCAAATTGGTAGCCAAAGGCTATAACCAAGAGGAAGGCATTGACTATGATGAGACATTTGCTCTCATTGCTATATTAGAAGCCATTGGAATATTGCTTGCATGTGCATGTCACATGAATTTTAAAAATTTTCAAATGGATGTTAAAAGTGCATTTCTAAATGGGTTTATAAATGAGGAAGTTTATGTGGAACAACCTCTCGGCTTTGAAGATTATAAATTTCCAAATCATGTTTTTAAACTTACCAAAGCACTATATGGATTAAAACAAAATCCAAGAGCTTGGTATGATATACTTAGTATATATTTGCTTGAAAATGGATTTTCAAAAGGTAAAGTTGACACAACTCTTTTTGTTAAAAAGAAAATGCATAACATTTTGATTGTGTAAATTTATGTTAATGACATTATATTTAGTGCTACTAATGAATCTTTGTGCAAGAAATTTCCTTCATGTATGATTAGGGAATTTGGAATGAGCATGATGGGTGAACTCAAACTCTTCCTTGGACTACAAATCAAGCAATGCAAGGATGGGATCTTCATCAACCAATCCAAGTACACAAAGAAACTCCTAAAGAAGTTTGGAATGGATGGTTGCAAATCAAGTAAGACTCCGATGAGTACATCCTTGAAACTTGACAAAGATGAAAGTGGTAAGGCAGTAGATAGAAGAAATATCGAGGTATTATCATATCACTATTTTACTTAATCATCTCTAGACCAGATATAATATATAGTGTATGTTTATGTGCTAGATTTCAATCTTGTCCTAGGGAATCACATTTAAAAGCAACTAAAAGAATTTTAATATAATTGAGTGGTACATTGCTTTTAGGTCTGTGGTATTCTAGAAACACATCATTTCACATATTAGGCTTTTATGATGTCGATTTTGCCAGTGGCCTACCAGATAGGAAAAGCACCAACGGAGCATGTCATTTTCTTGGTGAATGCTTAGTTTCTTGGTTTAGTAAGAAATAAGTGTCGGTTGCTTTATCTACCATGGAAACCAAATATGTTACTACATGCTTTTGATGCATACAAGTTCTTTGGATGAAACAACAATTGCTTGACTATGGAAAAATATTTGATCACATTCCTATTAAATTTGATAACACTAGTGCAATCAATTTATCCAAGAACCCCATTTAGCATTCTATGTCTAAGCATATAGACATCAAATATCATTTTTTAAGGGATAATGTACAAAATCAAAATATAGTTTTAGAATTTGTTGAAACTCAAAATCAACTTGTGGATATTTTTACAAAACCCTTAAATGAAGAAAGAATGAATTTTATAAAATAAAATATAGGCATGATTGATAGGAAATCTCTTGCATAATCATTTTCTATTTCACCCAAAATCTATTTTAATCATATGTACTTAAAAAAATTTCAAAATCCAAAACGGCTCATTTTGTGTGGGCACGGGTGCCCCAGTATACCGAGCGCTTGCACATCGTCTACTCTTTACCAAACTTGAGCCATAAAAGTCATCATCTCCCAAGCCTTAACATGTATCTCCTGAGCTTTATCATGCATTTCTACCGAGCTCGAGCTTCAAAGCGTCTCTCTTCAGCGAGCCCACAACAGCTCGTACGGTCAGTCAAATTCAAGAATTTTTAAATTCTTTCGACCGTTACACTCTTCTCAAGCTTGTGCGAGCACGCATTGAGAGCTCACCAAATCGAGCTGGCGATCGCCCAACAGGCCGAGCGACCATAAAACATGTGAAACTTATTTTCTTTTGACTGCTGAAACTTTCAAAAAATTCAATTTTTTGTTCCCCGAACGGTCAAAAACGGTTGGTTATATAAACTTTGTCTATAAATACCTCTATTTTGCATGAAAATGCATCTTTACAAACTAAAAAAAAAACATATTCAACCAATCTTCCAAGAATTTAATCATCAAGAAGAAGATTTTGAAGGTTTTTGATCATTTTGAAGTAGTTTGTTTAAAGCATCTTCAATAATCTATTTCTCTCTATATATCTTTCAATCTTCTACATTTCTACTTTCTTTTTCTTTTGTTTTCTATTGAGGATATGGCATCCAAAACCAAAACCACCAAAAAGAAAGACACAACCAAAGGTAAAGGGATTGTCATTAGTGAACCACAACCTCAACCTCAACCCAAACCTAAACGCTTCAGTAGAAAAAGTGTCCAACCACACAAACCCAAATATAAAAAGGAGGATGAGAAAAAATGTATTATATGCTCAAGAACTATTCACCAAACCCATAAACCCAACCAAAATTCTTGCGGAAGGGATGCTCCTAACTTTAAACGTCCAAGGTGAAATATATAGCTACCTTGATAGAATTGGGTGGAGGCAATTTGCATTTCCTAGTGAGTTAGGTTACTCTAGCCTTTCAAGGGCATTCTTAATGTCTCTAAGGGTAGAGAAAAACCACAATGCACCTATAGGATTCTATAAAGTTTATTTTAGACTTTTTAACCAAGATTTTGCTCTTTCTTTAGAAGAATTTGGTGAAGTTTGGAGATTCCAAACTTATGGAGCTTTCTCCTATAATAATGTGGATTTTCCTTTAAATAATTATTCATCATTTTGGAGTGAACTATCCATTGAAACCTAATACAATAATAGGTCATCCAAAGCCATCCATTTTAGGACCCTTCTGTTTTGGCTCTTATATAAAATCATCACGTACAACATTCACCAAAGAAGCGATGGAAATGAAAAGGTTACTCAATGTGACTTATTTTTCTTGTATGCTCTTGTGCATAATGAGCAAATCCAAAGTAGGTTTCTCATAGACACCTTTATTAATCATGGGAAGTTTAAGGTAGGAACCTTCTTTCTATCCTCCGAAATAACTAAACTTGCTAGACACTTAGGACTCCTAACCCCTGAAAATCTTGCAACCCTAAGTGATCCCCTTGATCCGGCTACAAACTCCATCAACTTATACTACCTTAAACATGCTAGATGTATCCAAAAGGTTGATAATCACTATGAGTATATATTTGGTAGCAAGGGAGTTATTCAAAGGGAAAGGAAGAGACCTAGGTACCATATTATGGAAGAAGAAGGAGAACCTATCCATGTTGAAGCTCAGCACCCCCTTAGACCTTCCAAATCCACCAAAGAAAAAGGTGAATCATCCAAAACTCTCAAACTTATCCTCAAGGCCATATCTTCTCTTCAAAAATAATTTAATTATTTTAAGAAGGATGTCACAAAGAGAATCACAAAACCCAATTAAAAGGTTGATCTACTTTCCCACATTCATCATAACATATATGACTTACAAGGGAATTTTAATCTTCCTCAATGTGAGTCAACTGAATGGGATGTGAGTGAGCATATTGAAAGTCCTTATGAAGGATCCTCACATGACTACTCTCCAACTCCTTCTCTTGGTGATGATGATGAAAGAACTCCAACTCCTCCTTCAACATCAAGAAAAGAAAAGGAAAAAGTTTTAGATTAATTATTTTCTTGTATTTTCTTTCAATTGGTATCAAATTTATTTTTCTCTTTTATTCACATTTATTGGTATCAATGAACTTCATCTTTCTTTTACTTTAATTGTCTTTTTGCCTTTGTCAAAAGGGGAGAAAAATGTATGTGATTGAATTTAAATGATTTAACTGTCAAAGGAAAAGATAAATTTAATTATCTAAGAAGATAAGAGAACAAATTGATATCAAGAAAAGCATGCATTAATTATTTAACATAGGGGAGAAAATTTATTAATTGCTTTATGCACTTGATTATTTTTTAACTTAAATTTAATTTGATTACCAAAGTTAAAAAGGGGGAGATTGTTGGACAATCAAGCTCTATTTTCATCATTGACGATCAAATTGGTAAAGAACTAATGATTTCAAACAAGCCTATTTTACAGAGTTTGAAACCGAGCGCTTCGTACGACCGCCTGAACCAATGACCAAGCAACCGCATAAATGTAGCACGAGCATAGAATCAAACTGGCATATAGATTTGCGAGCAGAGAATCGAAAGGACATATAGAGTTTCAAGCGAGAATCGAACGTACATATAGAGTTCTGAGCAGAGAACCAAATGGACATATAGAGTGTCGTGCTAGATATAAAACTGCCGAGCTAAAAACCTAACTATCAAGCTAAAAGCAGCTCGGTGGAACAACTGAGCTAAGCAAGCAGTTCAGCTCTACGCTGAGCTAGACAAGCCAACTACAACAACTAAGCTAAGTCCATAATTTCCACAGAAGAGTTCACATTGTCAATGAGCGGTGAAGTCAGGATGCTCGATAGGCATGCAATCATATGCGAGCACTAAGCGACTGCACCAAATCAAGGTAAAAAATTCATAAACTCACAGAAAGGATAGCGGTCTTAGTGAGCAGTGAAGTCAGGATGCCAGAACCTCGTGTGACTAACCAAGAAGCACGAGTGACCATACATAAAAAAGAGCTAAAATACTAAAAAGAATAGAAGAGATAGCGGTCAGCTCTCGCGGTGCTTCCTCGATGCTCAAAACCTTATGCAACCTCTTAGAAGAACCGGGCAACCACACAAGACCAGTAGATTTGAATCTTAGTGCCAAATACCTTAGACCAATGATAACCGGACACATGGATGAAGAAATTTGAATTCAATGGTAACTTTATGCAGAGCAACCACACGCCGACCCAGGCGACCGTACGACACAAAGGTATGGGCAAGCTAGATTCTGTCAGACAATAAAGCCCACCTTTGGAAATAGCCATTACACAAAGCTTTCAAACTGTGCAACCGTCCACCGATCCAAGTGACTGTACACCAAGTTTCAACCACAGAATTAGTGGAAGACAAGCACCAAACATGTGGAAAACCACTTCAAACAACTAGTTTAAGACAAATGGCTATAAATAACACATTAAACTTTATTTTTATGGTTAGAGAATACTTTGATTGTTTCATTATCTTATCTAACGATCAAAATCAAAACCTTGGAGTGTTGGGTGTGAGCATAAAACACCATCAAAAGTTTGAGCGTGAGCTCAAAAACACTTAGGTTATGAGAGTGAGCCTTGGAAAACTCTTGTAAGGTTTGTGAGGATTTATCTCAAACCATTGTAATAGTTTGATGTGAGCTAGAAAAAACACCAAGTTAGAGTTAAGCTTGTAAAAACTCAAGACTAGTGGAACCATAATAAGTTGTTAAGGAAGTGGATGTCGGATTGAGGTAAATTCGAACCACTATAACTCTTTGTGTTCTTTCTTCTCAACTCTACTCCATCTCCATCTACATCTTCTTCATCTCTTGCTTTTAAATTTCAAATTTACCATCATTCTTCACATATACCAATTCCCCCCTCCCCCCCCCCCCCCCCCCCCTTCTTGGTTGCTAGTTTGGGATAACTCCTTATTCACTAAGGTAAACGTCCAATACAGTCCCTTTTTTCTTAGCATCACATATTTTCTCCCACTCTTCTTTTCTTAGTTTTTCAATTATGTCCTTCTTTTCTTCTAATTCAAACCTTCACTTTCAATTTTCTCTCATTAACCCATACTATTGCTTGCATCCTTTTTCACATTTGCTTAGGGTATTTTATAAATTAGGGTTTTCCCTTCCAATTTTTAACTCCACTTAGTTAGGGTTTAAGTCCAAGTGCACTACTTTAGGGTTTCTCTTACTTCTCATTCATCAATTCTAGGGTTTCACTTCGAATTCAACTTCTAAATCTCCTAATTTTTCAATCAACATTGTTCGAATCGCACGTTCACAAAGTGAGATATTACACATTTGCCCCCCTTTTAGAAATACATCCTCAAATTTCCAAATCTGTAATACTAATCAAGGTGTATGTTATCATCTTTTATTTTCTCCCTTATTGGTTGTGCCGATGGTTTTAAAATTCATCATCTTAAGTTACTTTATATCTAATCATTTCTTACAAATCTTATTATGATTTAACATATGATGAATTTATAGTTACTAATATATAATGAATATTGTCAATATGGTAGGAGGGTAACAAAGCATTCTCAAGTTCAAAAACAAAGTTCACATGATCAAGAATCAAATTGGTTTCCAATTAAAGATAACTCAATTGCATATGAAACTCAATGCACCAGCTTAAGAAGAAATAAGAAGTAAGCTAATAGACAATGCTTCTTCTTCATGTCAAATCAATAAATTCAATAAAGATACACAAGGCTCAATTCAAAAATGTAGATGATTCATAAGATAATATTAGGAGGTGCCTCAAAGAAATATAATGCACTTCCTTAGGGTAAATAATCGGAGCATGAATCAATATTATAAAGAAACCAATAATAAGATAGGAAAAATTGACCAAGAAAAGCTCAATTATTAGAATCCAAAATAGTAACACATTTAACTTGAAATAAGGCATAATAAAGGAAGGAAAAAGAACTATTATATCTCACTAAGTTAACAGCTCACGACATCATTCATGGTTTAGTTTTGTTGGTTATAAGACTCCAATCCTTAGAAGGTCCATGAGATAGTTTTGAGGAGGGCATGGTTGGGATGTTGGCTTAGCCTAAGGAATAATGCTAATATGTGATAAAAAAAAATCAAGAGGGTAGCATAGATAAGACATTAGTTTGGGAACTAAATAATTAGTTGTGATATTAATGGCATAAATTAATAAAATAAAATGTGTATACATGTGTGTGTGTATATAAATGTTTTTTACATGTAAGTGATCTAAGGATTTAATTTATGAGATAAAATAAAATGACTAAAATCTATGTATGAGGAAGATAAAGGAATTCACTATAACAATTTAGGGCTTACTATGTACTAAAGATATAACAACAAAAGCAACATGTAATAAAAAGATCCAAAGACAAACAAAACATGGGTTCTATGAGGTTTCTGGCAAATTTAAGTCAATTTAGACTCTAAGACTATCATGCCCTCGGGGGGTGACATATTACAAATAATTTATCTCGTTCAAATGGAAAGACCATGTTTATTCAACCTAATTATGTCAATTTTGAATATCATGAATTTTCTAATTTGTCAATCATGTTATTTGACCAAACCCAATTTTATTTATTTTATGTGTAACACCCTCACACCTCGTATATGTATAATTCATACACCCGGTAGATGTAAAATATGCATACACAATACAAGGATGTCAGCATTCCTGTCTTCACAAAATTTTCATAAATCCAAGAGAAAAATAAAATAATTATAATTATAACATTTCAAAACCGAAGTTGTAGTGTAATAATTAAATAAAACTATTTAATAAAAATTAAAAGTACTAAAACACATATTTTAAGGAAAATCTCTAAAAAAATTTTGCTAGAGTTTTGTCTGTATTTTGGATGTTCCCAAAAATCAATTAACTCAACTTGTCAAAAGAAATATACTTTCAATATACATTTAATCAACCATTTCTCCAAGAAGACTCCATGACTTAAAATTTCTTAAATTACTTCCAAAATACTCGTATATACATATACCCATATAAAAGTTTATAACACTTAGTTCAAAAGCATTACAAGTACAGAGTTTTTATCTTATGCAAATATAATGTACATAGATATATCAAAATACACAAAGTAAATTTATACATGCTTGCAAGTGGCTTCGGTCCTGTGGCAATACAAAAGTCTTCTAGTGGAATCCCGAAACCCTAGACCTAGTCAGGTATAGTAGGGTCCTCATCTCAACCCTGTCACCTACGCGACAGATAAATCACACTAAGCTAATAGCCTAGTAGTACATACTTTGACATTACTAAAAATAGAAGGTAGACAATGCATAATGCTTTTCATTTAAATTCTACAATGTGACATTAAATTGCATATTAGTTCACTTTCATTCTTTATTCAAAGTCATCACATATTACAGTCACATGCATTGGGCCCAAATGACCTTATATAATATTCAGGTTTCAGAGTTATTATTTTGGTCTATTTTGACACCCAGTGTCTAGCCCGTAGGCAGCAAATAATGACGCCTAGTATATAGCCCAAAGGCACACAATAGAATGGTGATGCCCAGCATCTAGTTCGAAGGCAAATCAGGTAACATTGATGCCTAGCATCTAGCCCGGAGATAAATTATAGGCATGCTACCAAACACAAAACTCTGGAATCGAATAATATATTAGGTAACATACAAATAGTGCATTTTCCACAATCTATTTTCTTATCACATTGTTTCTTCCATAACTATGAACAATTACTTTACATATCTATTTTCAATAACTATGTACATATCTATTTTCAATATACTCATCACATTAACAATGATATGCATTAAGATTACATTACCCAAACATTTTGGGCTACTCTCATATAATGCACCTTCCACTCATCATAGCCATTAATAATGGCTTTTCATAATGCGCAACATGTATATATGTCACTTCACATTGAATATGGCAATGCATATGAATATTCAAATGACAAATTAGCTTAATACATTTTCCATTTAAAATGTGTTAAACCATCACATTTTAAATGTAAATATACTTCAAACTATCAAAAGTATGTATATACTTTAATCCAACACCCAATTCCAAGGTAATATCACTCTTTACCCTTCACTTCCAAGATGTTCTTCACTACTAAACTCGAGTAACAACCCCTTACTCAGCAACTATCTAAAATGTGGGTACAAATAATGCATTAGAATCAAAATTCTACAAATTTTAATGACGAAAACTCAATATGGCACATTTCCCTCAAGACTTCAAATTTTAGCCCTAACTTACTTTAATTTTAGAACATCATTATATTCAATTCCAAATATTAATTTAAGTTTAATTCCATCATTAAAGCCATACTAGAACATGATTCAAATGATAAAAACCAATGAACTAGCATTCTTAAACAAAACCCTAACCAAAACCCTAAAATCCTTACTAACCAACCCAAACGTCAACTTAACCCAACTAATCAACCAACCAACCATAAAATCTTTGCTTACTCATCAAAATAATATATTCTATAAGCATTTGAACAATTATAAAACACTCCATCAACATCTCATATTACACATAATCCAAAAACTTCATCAAACTCAAAAATTAGGCACGAAAGCTTACTTATTATAAAATCACCAAAACTACTTTTGGTTCTTGAAATTCCTTGCAAAATTTATTGTTTAAATGAAGTAAAATTCACTCTTGCTCACCCACAGAAAATCGGCCAAGAGAGGAAGAAGAAGAAGAAGAAAGAAATTCTTTTTAATTTTGATTTTTCTCTTTCCTTTCATTTAAGACCATATATATTTATATAATTATTATATTATTTTAATTATTTATTTATTTTAAAAATTCCAATTTTCATCTTTCATTCAAAAATATATTTTTTAATTATTTTATTAATTTTAAAATTTTATAAAGTTTAATTACCATTTTACCCCTCTTTACTATTCATATTTTGTCTTATTCCAACTTATTTTTAAGTTTATATGTTATGTATATTTCTCATATATATAACATATACACTTTCCTTTTTCTCAATACCAACTCAACATTTCTTCCTTAAATTATTTATTTTAATTTAATTTAAATTAATTTTTAGCAATTAAGCGGATGCTACAACTCTCTCTCCTTAAAGGAATTTCGTCCTCAAAATTACCTGATATTTGCTCTAAAATAGTTGATGATATTGGCTCTACATCGTCTACTCACTCTCCCATATCGCCTCCTTAGTGGAATGGTTCCTCCAAAGAACTTTCACCAATGTCACCTTCTTGTTTCTCAATTTCTTTACCTCTCGTGCCAAAATCTCCATTGGTTCCTCTTCGTAGGTTAGATTCGGATTCACCATGATATATTCCACCGATAAAACATGAGAGTGATCGGATCTATACCTTTGAAGTATAGAGACATGGAAGAAATTATGTATCTGATCCAACTTGAGAGACAGAGCCAACCTATAAGCCACTGCTCCTACTCTTTCCAGTATCTTAAATGATCCTATGAAGCGAGGACTTAACTTTCCTTTTCAACTAAACCTCAGAATCTTCTTCCTTAGATATACCTTCAAGAACACCTTATCCCCCACATTGAACTCTATATCTTTTCTCTTCAAATCTGAATAGGATTTCTATCGGTTTGAAGCTGCTTTCAAATGATCTCGAATCACCCTCACTTTCTCTTATGTTTCTTTGCTCAAATTGGAACCTACTAACTTTCCTTCTCCAGCTTCATCCCAACACAAAGGTGTCCTACATCTCCTACCATACAAGGCCTCAAAGGTCATCTCAATGTTGGTCTGGAAACTGTTGTTGTAAGCAAACTCAACCAGGGGTAGGTGTCTATCCCAGCTTCTACTAAACTCAATGATACAACTTCTCAACATATCCTCCAATACTTGTATCACTCTCTCCGACTTTCCATCTGTCTGTGGATGAAATGTTGTACTGAAATGTAACCGAGTATCCAAAGCATCCTGCTAACCCTTCCAAAATCTAGATGTAAATTTGAGATCTCGATCCAATACCAATGTGTAGACCCTTGACTTTGGCTCTGACTAGTCTATTGCCTGAGTCATAAACCTTTTGATTAGATGATATAATGGTTGAACCTTTAAAGCCCTAAAGAGGTTTGTTTTGAAGATTCGGTTGGGTCTGATTCGATGTTAGGGTATTCAGGGGTGTGTCCATATTAAACCGGGCCTCCCAATTTAATATAGGACCTTAAATTAAGGTCCCATATCGAATTGAAAGCCCATTTCGATATGGGATAGTTCCCATATTGAATTAGGCCCTCCCTATTCGATATGGACCCATATTTTGTCGGATTAAAATTATTTTACTTCGATATAGCCTTAGTTTGCCTCAAAATAAATTGGTTTGAACCCAATATGGTCATGGTTTATGTCGAATTCATTAATTCAATATGCATCAGTAATCCATTTTTAAAACGGGAAGGTTTCACGATGTTTAACCTAGCATGCTCATATAAATACAGACTTTTTGAACTTCATAAAGGACTTTTGGCTGGGACTTTAACTGGAATTGGGGAAACGGCAGCAACTATTATTAACCTTCAAAACCATTGAAAATAGAGAAGCAAGTATCAGCAACAAGAGGAACCCTAGCAAGCAAAAAATGAAAGAAGATGATCAAAGACACAGAACAATACAAAGGCAGTGACCTACTGCCTTGCACTTGCTCAGCCAGAATTTCAACATGCAATTGTGATGGAGCCAACAAACGATGGTATACTCTAAATTAATTCAATATAACATGCTTTGATAGTTTTAAATATTGAATATGTTTGTTCTTTGTTTAGATTAATTCCAGTAGGTTAAATTGATTCATAATTCACAGTAGGTTTGGATTTATTTCATCTAGTAGCCATCCACAATATTCGTCCAGTATTCAAATAGTCACTGTAGCTCCTTATACCATAAAATCCTAATGAGTTTATAGTTTCCAAAACCCTAATCCAGTAGACATAATTTTAAAACCAATTTGTTTAAATTTTAATCCAAATACTAAAAACCCTAGCTTACATAGAAATCCTAATTCCCCAGCAAAACTATACCACGTAAACCATTTACCTTTCGTGAGCGCTGCCCCCTTGACCCCTCCCCCTGCTAACCAGCTAGCGGGACTGCCGTAAGCGCAACCCTCATCGTTACGCCTTATATTTCATTAATGGATAATATTTAGATTTTTTTATCTTCTTTTTAATTATTCAATTATCTTTATATGAGTTATATTATTTTTCCTTACTTTACTCTTTTCCCTAGATATATATATATATTAAGGGAATTGTACAAGGCATGTTTCCATCTAGTGTGAGTGCCTTGTTTATTTAGTTTATATAATTCAATTTATTTAAAGACTTTGGGACAATTGTAAGGGACACATTTCCACCTTTGTGTGGGTGTCCTATTTTACTTATTTTCTTCTGTACATTAAATGATTGTAAAGGCATGTTTCCATCCATGGATGGGTGCCTATTTATTTTGTTTGAACTTGTTGTGATTTTAATAAAATGATTATTTATTCTTATGATTGCATGTAGTATGGATAATATCATTATAATTAAGAATTATATAATATTAAGACCTAAAAAGGAGGTCAGTTCCAATGAATCGGGTGCCGTTGGGGTGCTCGGTCATTCTCACCTTCCCTATGCGTACCCAACTTTTCAAATCCAATAGGGGGTTGGGGATTCCTTAGGAATCACATCATCCATCCCTTTCTTTTTCTCGGCCCATTCGGGTGATGACTTCATTTTCTCCGGGTTTAGGCCTGTGTTCTCTAAGGCCCTGAGCCTAATAGTGCCGAAGTCGTAAGAACCATTCCACATGGGAGTGGGGGCGAAAATCCCGCTCACACAATGAAACTGGGACTCCATGCAACCTCACAATCTCATTAATATATAGCTCGGTCAACCTATCAAGAGAGTAATCCATCCTCACTGGAAGAAAATGAGCTAACTTAGTCATCCTATCAACAATCACCCATATTGCATCACGATTCTTCTAGGTTAAAGGAAGTCATGATACAAAGTCCATAGTCACTTGCTCCCACTTCCATTCAGGCACTGATTAAGGCTACAACAACCCTGAAGGAACATGATGTTTAGCCTTCACTCTCTGACAAGTGAGACACTTGGACACAAACTCTGCTTATCTCCTTTTTCATACCTGACCACTAGTACTACTTCTTCAAATCATGATACATCTTGGTACTTCCAAGATGCATAGTAAAAGAAGATTGATATGCCTCCTTCAAAATTCTCTTCCTCAATTCCACATCATCAAGAATACACGATCTATCTCTATAACACACACTATCATCATCCCTCATAAGAAAATATCTGCTCTCCCCCTTTTTGCAATCTTCCACAATCTTCTGTAATTTCAAATCTGATCTTTATGCCTCTTTAATCTGATCAAGCAATAATGGCCTCGCCTGCAACTAAGCCATAAGAGCACTGTCATCACAAATCTCAAATCTGGCATGCAATGCTTTCAACTCAACAAGTAACACAAGAGCATAAGCAATCATACCTACCATTGCCTTCTAACTCAAGGTGTCACAACTATATTTGCCTTGCTAGGATGATAATCAATCAAATAGTCATAATCCTTAATCAACTTTAACCACCGCCTCTGCTGGAGATTCAACTCCTTCTGGACACCCATATACTTCAAACTCTTATGATCAGTGTAGATGAAACACTTCTCCCCATACAAATGGTGTCGCCAAATCTTTAATGCTAACATAATGGCTGCCAATTCTAAATCATGAGTCGGATACTTTAACTCATGAGGCTTCAACTTTCTAGAAGCATAAGCAATAACTCTACCCTCCTGCAATAACACACAACCTAAACCGTTATGTGACGCATCACTATATATCACATATAGTTTTTCTTCTACATGTAGAGTAAGAACTGGAGCTTGAGTCAACATGTCTCTCAACTGCTCAAAGCTCACTTAACATCTATCACTCCACACAGATTTCACATCTTTTCAAAGTAATCTAGAAAGTGGTGAAGCTATCATGGAAAATCCCTTCACAAACTGACGATAATAACCTACTAATCCCAGAAAATTTCTAATCTTGGTCACATTTTTCAGTGGACTCCAATTCAAGATTGCCTCAACTTTACTAGGATCAACTCTAATACCCTATGCTGAAATAATATGTCTAAGAAAGGTTACCTAATCCAACCAAAACTCACATTTAGATAACTTGGCATACAGTTGTTTCTCTCTTAATGTCTGCAATACAATTCACAGATGCCTGTCATGCTCATCCTTACTAGGAGAGTATACCAAAATGTCATCAATGAACACTACAACAAATTGATCCAAGTATGGCCTGAATCCCAATTCATCAAATCCATAAATACAGCAGTGCATTAGTCAATCAAAATGGCATCATTAAAAACTTATAGTGCCCATACCTTGTGTGAAAAGCCATCTTGGGTACATCTGCATCTCTAACCCTAAACTGATGATACCCTAATCTCAAGTCAATCTTAGAGAATACTACTGCCCCTTCAACTGATCAAATAGATCATCGATATGAGGAAATGGGTATTTGTTCTTGATGGTCACCTTATTCAACTGCCGGTAAACAAAACACAACCTCAAGGTGCTACTCTTCTTCTTTACAAACAACAAATGTTCTCCCTAAGGTGATACACTAGGGTATCTAGCAACTCCTGCAACTGCACCTTCAACTCTTTTTGTAACGCCCTTATACCCTATATACATACAATACATATTTTCAGTTTATTTAAAATACGCATATACGGTATAAAAATGTCATAGACCGGTTTAACAAAATTTTCACATTTTTGGTTTAAAATTTCAAATACTAAAAATATAAAATTTAATAGTATATAAATATTCTTTGCTTATTATAGGAACCCAAAATAAACATTTTTATATGAAAATCTCTGAAAAAAATTCGTCAGAGTTTTGTCTGTAATTTAGACATCTCAAAATTTATCAATTACACAACCTGCAAAAAGAACACTTCCAATAAACAATAAACTACATCTTCACCTTAACTTCTAAAATTTCCAACAATTTTCTCAAAACATTTATATATATATAGATAGATATATATAATTTAGAACATATTTAAAGCCCCATTTCAAATAACTTAACCCAAACATTCTTTATAGTATACAATACATAAATTTTAAAAACATGATATAATATGCATAATACCCAAAATAGATAATAAAATAAAATATCTACATGCTGCTAATAGTGTTTCTGATCTTGATATCAACTCTACAAGCACAACCACAAGTCTAGACCCGACCTGGTCTAGAAGAACTCTCCGGCTCAACTGAATCTACCATATCACCTGCGCGATGTAAACAATCGCGCTAAGTCAAAAGCCTAGTAATACAAACTTGATAACAATAAAACTCAAATGCAATGCCAATGCATAATGCATATGGATATCACATCATTCCATTTTTCTCATACTTTTCAAATATTTCACAATCCAAAATGGCTTTTTAACAATGCACTTAATGCATACACAACAAATAGCATTACCCAAATACTTTGGGTCATTTTCACATAATACACATATTTCACATTTTACACAATTTAGCCATTATCAATGGCTTTTCAAAATGCATTTAACACAAATATGACATTACAAATGTCATAGCACATTATTCATACATAACCAATGTATCAAGTAGCTTAACACTTTTTTTAACCAAAATGTGGTAAGCCCAAATGTCATGCAAACATAACCAATGTATTCAAAGTTTGTACTTACCTCAAATAGCAACCAAAACAAGCTTAAAACAACCTCCAATCCTATCCTTCCAACTTGCCCTTCACCACTTGAATGAAGCAAATCAACCTCCCTCAATGCCTAAACCAAATATGATAGCAAATAATAATTTAGTATCACATTTAATGGCATTTCCAATATTAAACCATAATTAAACCCCATCCAAGTAAAAATCTAAAATTTAAGGCTAACCTCACTTTAACTTTGGATTCTCATACTAGGCCATTCATTTTAATATATTAAGTTTATTTATATTATTAGAAACATATTTTAATACATTTAAACCATTTACATTACAAAAATACACTCTTATACACAAAACCCTAAAATGGCATAACCTTCCCCCATTGAAGGTTTTCCATTCCAACATAATCCATTAATCATTTTAAGCTTATATTCATCACTTATATCACCAAACAACAAGATTAAACCAATAAAATTATACAATTCAATAACTTTGGAAAAATCATTTTCCAAAACCCTAAATCACTCTTCCATTCTTGAACTCCAACCAAACACAACTAAATCCAATATTTGACTTAAAAAATACTTGTTTAAAAACCAAAACAACTCATTTAAAACAAATTTGCACAATTAAAAACTATGATTTCTCAAACCCTAAAAGCTCATAACCCTAAATTCTCTCTCTTCACCATTTTTTATCCAAATTCAACCATTTCTTCAATCCAACCTTAAAATCATTAATAACTATCCAAAATAACTTCATACACACCAGTTCTAACAATTATAACATACTACTTCAAAAATCCAAAACTCACATATTCAAAATTTCTATGGAAATCAAAAGAAAAAGCTAAAGAACTTACTTTTTCAAGTGGAAATCTCTAAAAATCCTTTTTGAACCTTTGAAATCCTTCAATTCTTGGAAGTTTGGAAGATCAAAATCCTTGGTCTTGAACATCCATGGTGGCTGGCCATGAGAGAAGAAGAAGAAGAAGAAGTTTAAAAATAATTTTTCTCTTTCCTTTCATCTTTTAATTATAACCATATATATATATATATTATAATAAATTAATATTTAATTATTTAATTATTTATTAAAGAAATTAAAACACTAAAAATTCATCATCCATTCAAAAATAATTTATTTTTGAATTATTTTATTAATTTTTAATTTTTAAAATTTATTTATAAAAATGCCATTTTACTTTGACTTTTCTTTTAAAAAGTGTTGACTTTTTTATGTTATGTATATTTTACATATATATCACATATGTATTTTACTTTTTCATTTAAAATCCCTTCTTTTTTATTTAAAACCATTAATTTAATTTATCTAATTTAATTATAATATATTTTATCAAATTTTCAAAAATTAAAAATTTTCAAAAATTTTGGGATATTAGAATTCTCTCCCCCTAAAACAAATTTCGTCCTCGATATTACCTGCTCTCAAGTCTGAAACAATTGGAGAAACTGACTCTGCATCGTCTGCTCACTCACCCATGTTTCTTCCTCAGTGGCATGATTCCTCCAAAGGACTTTCACAAGTGACACCCTCTTATTCCTCAATTCTTTAACCTCTCGTGCCAAAATCACCATTGGTTCTTCCTCGTAAGTTAGACCTAGACTCATCTCAATAGACTCCACTGATAGGATATGAGATGGGTCAGACCTATCTCTCTGAAGCATCAAGACATGGAAGACATTATGAATTTGATCCAACTCGGGCAGCAAAGCTAGTCTATATGCCACTGGACCAACTCTTTCCAACACCTCATATGGTCCTATGAAACAAGGACTCAACTTCTCTTCACAACTGAACCTTAGAATCTTCTTCCATGGAGACACCTTCAGAAACACTTTATCTTCCACACTGAACTCTATGTCTCTTCTCTTCAAATTTCAATAGGATTTCTGTCAGTCTGAAGCTGCTTTCAAATGACCCCGAATCACCTTCACTTTCTCTTTTATTTCCTTAATTAAATTGGGACCGACCAATTTACCTTCTCCAATCTCATCCCAACACAAAGGTATCCTGCATCTCCTACCATACAAGGCCTCATAAGGAGCCATCCCAAATATTGGACTGATGACTGTTATTGTAAGCAAACTCAATTAGTGGCAAAAATCTTTCCCAATTCCCGGTAAAATCAATTATACAGCTCCTCAACATATCCTTTAGAATCTGTATCACTCTCTCTGACTGCCCATCTGTCTGAGGATGAAAAACAGTACTAAAATACAATCGAGAACCCAAAGCATCATGTAAACTCTTACTCTGTCATTGAACCTCTAAAAATATCCCCCTCGGCCTCTCTTCATTGATGAAGACCCTGTCTCACTCTGGGGTCTCCTAGCTCTGGTCTCCTCAACCCTGGCAGCTGCTGCAAGACTCTATGCTCTCTCTACACTCTTGGCAGCTGCAACCAACTGAAAAAAATCTTGATACTGAGAGCCTGCTATGATACACATGATAGAAGGTCTTAGTCCCTCCTCAAATCTCTTGCACCTATCAATCTCGTCAGAAATGTTCCCACCAGCATAATGATTCAACCGGATAAACTCAATCTCATACTCTGTCACTGTCCTGGTATCCTATCTCAGACTCAGGAACTCCATCTTCTTTGCATCCTTATACTCCCTCGGAGTATACTTCTACTCAAATTCTCGCAGGAAATCATCATAGGTTAGGACTAGTGGATCATCCAGAGCATGTGGAACCGTCTTCCACCTATCATATGCATCCCTCTGCAGAAGAGATCTGGCATAATCAAACTTTTCTTCTGGGCTAGCCTGAAACTGAATGAACACTCTCTGAACCCTGTCTAGTGACTGCTCTGCTATAGTAGGGTCTGTAGTACCAACAAAGTTCTAAGCTCCAAAACTTTCTCAGCTTATCATACATCCTCACCGGCAACTGCAGCTGTGGCTGCGGCTGTGGCTGCGGCGACTGCTGAACTGGAGCCTGCCTCAACAACTCTACCATATGTCATACCCAGCCAGGCAGAATCTCATCAGCTGTTGGTCTCACATGCACAAAAATAGACACCTCACCAGCAGACACAACTCTAGCTCCATTTCTACCCTCATCAGAAGCCACACTCTCTACACTACCCTCTGCAGACTGATGCATCCGGACACCATAACTACCTATATCTACAAACACAGCAGAAATTACTATATCAGATATCAAAAACTGCCAATGCCAATGCATGTATTACAATTGAAAACTATTTTCAAATCTTCCATTTTCTCTCTCTATCAACCCATCTAGGTCGAGAACCTCAAACCTAGGCTCTGATACCAAAATAAATATAACACCCTTATAACATATATACGTACAATACATATTTTCAGCATATGTAAAATATGCATATACGGTACAAAAATGTCACAGACCGGTTTAATAAAAATTTTCACATTTTTTATTTAAAACTTCAAATACTCAATATATAAAATTAAATAGTATATAAATATTCTTTACTTGTTATAGGAACCCAAAATAAATATTTTTATATGAACCTTAACTTCTAAATTTTTCCACAAGTTTCTCAAAACATTTATATTTATAGATATATATATAATTTAGAACACATTCAAACCCCCATTTCAAATAACTTAATCCAAACATTCTTTATAGTTTACAATACATAAAATCCAAAAATATGATATAATATGCATAATAACAAAAATATACAATAACATAAACTATATACATGCTGCTGATAGTGTCTCTGATTTTAATATCAGCTCTACAAGCACAATCACAAGTCTAGACCCTATCTGGTCTAGAAGAACTCTCCGGCTTAGCCGAATCTACCCTGTCACCTGTGCAATGTAAATAATCATGCTAAGCCATAAGCCTAGTAATACGAACTTGATAACAATAAAACTCAAATGCAATGCCAATGCACAATGCATATGGATATCACATCATTCCATTTTCTCATACTTTTCAAATATTTCACCATCCACAATTCACATAAAAGCAAACACAAGCATGGGCCCAAAGATAACTAATATGCTATTCAAATTTCAGAGTTACTGTTTTGGTCTATAATGACACCATGTGTCTAGCCCTGTAGGCAAAATTTCAATGTAATAGTCCAACTAGGTCTGAGCTTATGAGCCGGTCGTTTCACCTAGCCCAGCTTCAAGGACTTATTTTTGAGGCTTACGACCCGGTCATTTCACCTCAAAAATATTTTCACAATGACCCCAGCGTCTAGCCTGTAGGCAAATCATAGGCATGCCACCAAACACAGAACTCTGAAAATTAAATAACATACTAGGCACACAATTTATTCATATTTCTCATTTATATCGATATCAATTCATTTCATTATGTTTTCACATATCTCATTACATTATACCACATTTTTGCATTTACAACACATTACCCAATTACTTTGGGTATTTCAACATAATTCACATATTAAACACATTTAATGTAAACTAGCCAATACCAATGGCTTTTTAACAATACACTTAATGCATATACAACAAATGGCATTACCCAAACACTTTGGGTCATTTTCACATAATACACATATTTCACATTTTACACAATTTAGTCATTATCAATGGCTTTTCAGAATGCATTTAACACATATATGACATTACAAATGTCATAGCACATTATTCATACATAACCAATGTATCAAGTAGCTTAACACATTTTTCAACTAAAATGTGTTAAGCCCAAATGTCATGCAGACATAACCAATGTATTCAAAGTTTGTACTTACCTCAAATAGCAACCACAACAAGCTTAAAACAACCTCCAATCCTATCCTTCTAACTTGCCCTTCACCACTTGGATGAAGCAAATCAACCTCCCTCAATGCCTAAACCAAATGTAATGGCAAATAATCATTTAGTATCACATTTAATGGCATTTCCAATATTAAACCATAATTAAATTCCATCCAAGCAAAAATCCAAATTTTAAGGCTAACCTCACTTTAACTTTGGATTTTCATACTAGGCCATTCATTTTAATATATTAAGTTTATTTATATTATTAGAAACATATTTAAACATATTTAAACCATTTACATTGCAAAAACACACTCTTATACACAAAACCCTAAAATGGCATAACCTTCTCCTATTGAAGGTTTTCCATTCCAACACAATCCATTACTCATTTCAAGCTTATGTTCATCACTTTTAACACTAAACAACATGCAACAAATGAAATCAAACAATTCAACAACTTTGGAAAATCACTTTTTCAAAACCCTAAATCTCCACTTCCATTCTCAAACTCCAACCAAACTTAACTAAATCCAATATATGACTTAAAAATACTCGTTTAAACACAAAAAAAACTCATTTAGAACCAATTTGCACAATTAAAAATCATGATTTCTCAAACCCTAAAAGTCCATAATCCTAAATTCTCTCTCTTCACCATGCTTTATACAAATTCAACCATTTCTTCAATTAAACCTTAAAATCATTAATAACCACCCAAAATAACTTCATACACACCAATTTCAACAATTATAACATACTACTTCAAAAATTCAAAACTCACATATTCAAAATTTCTATGGAAATCCAAAGAAAAAGCTAAAGAACTTACTTTTTCAAGTGGAAATCTCTAAAAATTCTTTTTGAACCTTTGAAATCCTTTAATTCTTGGAAGCTTGGAAGATCAAAATCCTTGGTCTTGAACATCCATGGAGAAGAAGAAGAAGAAGAAGAAGAAGTTTAAAAATAAATTTTATCTTTCCTTTCATCTTTTAATTATAACCATATATATATATTTTAAAATAAATTAATAATTAATTATTTAATTATTTATTAAATAAATTAAAAGACTAAAAATCCATCATCCATTCAAAAATAATTCATTTTTGAATTATTTTATTAATTTTTAATTTCTAAAATTTATTTACAAAAATGTCATTAGACTTTGACTTTTCTTTTAAAAAGTATTGACTTTTATATGTTATGTATTTTTTACATATATATCACATATATATTCCACTTTTTTATTTAAAATCCCTTCATTTTTTATTCAAAACTATTAATTTAATTTATTCAATTTAATAATAATATAATTTATCAAATTTCTAAAAATTAGAAATTTTCAAAAAAAATTTGGATATTACACTTTTAATTCTGCTGGTACCATCTGATATAGAGAAATAGAGATGGAAGTGGTACCAGGCATCAAATTGATACTAAACTTCACCTCTCTCTCTGAAGGTAATCCTGGCAATTGCTCAGTAAACACATCTGGAAACTCTACAACTATAGGTATACTATCAAGCTTTAATCCTTCCACTCTAGTATCTACCACATGAACTAGATATGCCTCATACCCTTTTCGAATCATCCTCCTAGCCGAAGTGGCTGAAATAAACTTGGACAAGAGGTGTCTCTGCTCACTGGACACCACTACATCCTTCCTATCACGTGTTTTCAGAGCAACACATTTTTATTGACAGTCTAGCACAACCCCATGCTGGGATAAGTAATCCATACCCAAAATTAAAACATACTCCCTAAAAGGCATCTCAATCAAATCACCGAGAAACTCCTCATCATGCACCACTACTTGACTATCTCGATGTACTCTGTTAACTATCACATTATGCCCTAAAGGGTTAGTAACAAATACATCAAACCCTAGGGACTTAGCATGCCTATCACTCATATGCAGAATGGATGCACTAATGTATGAATGTGTCGATCCAAGATCAATCAATACATGTACAGAAGTGTCAAATAAAAGAAATGTGTCAGCCACAACATTCAAAGAATCTGCATGTCTCTATGATGATCCTGCCTGATCTAGTCTACGAGTCGTTGTTCTGGATCCTCCTCTCTAAATAGATCCAAATCTTTCACCTCTACTACTACCTCTGCCACCTCGACCCCCTCTAACACTGGGCCTGGACATTGTTGTCTCTGTCTATCCAACCTCTAGTGGCTCTAAAAATGCTCTGATAAAGTGGCATGGTGATCCACATCTAAAATAAACTGCTGATGCACCAGCCCTCCAACAAACACCCTCATGTGCATTGCCACATGTAGCATAGGTATCTGAAGTAACTCTCTGGGATGCTGAAGTCGAGGTACTAGCCAATGAAACTGCATGTCCCCGTCTCTGTCTCTGCTATTGAAACCCCTCTGCCAGGCTACCCCTGGCCTCTACCAGACCTTTGTGAAGAGCCTCCTCTACTCCTCTTGGATGATGAATACCCTGCCTCAGTCCGAGATCTCCTGTCTCTACTATCTGCTCTAGCAGTTGTTGCAAGTCCTTGTGCCTTCTCTACACTTCTGGCAGATGCAACCAACTTAGAAAAATCCTCATACTATGATCATGTCACCAAATACATGATTGATGGCCTCAAACCCTCCTCAAATCTCCAACACCTATCAATCTCATCAGACACAATCGCTCCTACATACTTACTCAGCCGGATGAAATCTTTCTCATAATCTATCACTGTCTTTGATTCTTGTTTTAAACACAGAAATTCTTTCTTCTTAGCATCCTTATACTCCCAAAGGGTGTACTTCTTATCAAACTCCTGTAGAAAATCATCATATGTCAAAATTGGATAATCATCTGCTGCATGGGGAACAGTCTTCCACCAGTCATAAGCGTATCCATGTGGAAGAGACATGGCTAATCAAACTTCTCTTCTGCATTGGCTTGTAACTAGATAAATATCCTTTGAACCTTATCCAGCCACTGCTCAGCTATAGTTGGATCAGTAGAATGGAAGAAATCTGTGGCCCCATACTTCCTTAACTTATCATATTTCATAGTTGACGGAGCCTGTCATAACAACACCAACATATGTTGTACCCAGCCCGGTGGAACCTCCTCAATTGCTGGTCTAACTGGCATAGATGCCTCCCTAGCAATATTAGCACTAGATCCTACATCACCCTCGCTAGGAGAAACACTTTGTGCACTCCCCTCACTAGACCGATGCATTAGAGACACCATGTCTGCCAATGTCTGTAAATACAAAAAAAATTGCCACATCAGAAACCAGATGAAATACCAGTGCAAATGCATGTATAACACTTTAAAATCACATTTAAATCCCATTTTCTCTCTCCAAAAATCCACCAAGGTAGAGAATCTCAAACCTAGGCTCTGATACC
Source organism: Garcia nutans (assembly GCA_947685225.1). Lineage (NCBI taxonomy): Eukaryota > Viridiplantae > Streptophyta > Magnoliopsida > Malpighiales > Euphorbiaceae > Garcia > Garcia nutans. Next base: position 39,083,327 of record CANTUV010000013.1, read on the forward strand.
AAAATAAATGTAACACCCTCACGCCCCATATACATATAATATATACATTCGGAAGATGTATGTAGACAAACACAGTACAAGGATGTCAACATTCCTGTCTTAAAAAAATTTTCATAAATCCAAGAGAAAAAGAAAATAATAATAATGATAACATTTTAAAACTTAAGTTGTGTTGTAATAATTAAATAAAACTATTTGATAAAAATTAAAAGTACTAAAACACATATTTTAATGAAAGTCTCTGGAAAAATTTTGCTAAAGTTTTGCTTGTACTTTGGATGTTCCCAAAAATCAATTAACTAAACCTGCCAAAAGAAATACACTCCCAATATACATTTAATCAACCATTTCTACAAGAAGACTCCATGGCTTAAAATTTCTCAAATTATGTCCAAAATACTCATATATAAATATACATGTATAAAAGTTATAACACTTAATTCAAAAGCTTTAGAAGTACAGAGTTTTTATCTTATGCAAATATAATGTACATAGATATATCAAAATACGCAAAGTAAATTTATACATGCTTGTAAGTGGCTTCGGTCCTATGGCAATACAAAAGTCTTCTGGTATAATCCCAAAGCCCTAGATCTAGTCAGGTCTAGCAGGGTCCTCAGTCTCGACCACGTCACCTGCATGATAGATAAATCGCGCTAAGCTAACAACCTAGTAGTATACACTTTGACAGTACTAAAAATTTAAGGTAGACAATGCATAATACTTTTCATTTAAATTCTATAATGTGATATGCAATTGAATATTAGTTCACTTTCATTCTTCATTCAAGGTCATCACATATTACAGTCACATGCATTGGGCCAAAATAACCTTATATAATATTCAGGTTCCAAAGTTATTATTTTGGTCTATTTTGACACCTAGTGTCTAGCCTGTAGCCAGCAAATAATGATGCCCAGTGTCTAGTCTGAAGGCACACAATAGAATGGTGATGCCTAGCATCAAGTCCAAAGGAAAATCATGTAACATTAACGCCCAGCATCTAGCCTGAAGGCAAATCATAGGCATGCCACCAAACATAAACTCTGGAATCGAATAATATATTAGGTAACATACAAATAGTGCATTTTCCACAATCTATTTTCTTATCACATTGTCTCTTCCATTGTAAAAACCCTAAATAATTTCTACACATGATTATAAAGAGATGTTGTCAAAGCACTCAATTTGATAGAACTTGAAAAAAATATTTTTCTTACTTAAGACAAGAACATGCCCATGTCAACCAAGGCTAACACGCCTGTGTGTTTTAAATCAACACTGCCTCTTTAAATAAAAATAAGCAACACAGTCGTGTCTGATAGAACGACACGCCCATGCGTTATATTTTAAACTGCCTTTCAAAGAAAATTTTCATTTCTTAAGTCTTTTATACATTCATTCCTCAAACCATCCATTTCTATTACACCACACAAATCCAAGCAAAACCTCAACATAACTTAACATGAACATACATTATATATATATACATGAAATTATTGTAATTTACAAAACTCACATGCTAATTCACAAAAACTAGACATACACCCATATATATATAACATACTACCCATAAACTTATACAACTGTCATTCAAAATAAATATCTCTGCCGTGTGAACAATCTAAAACTCTTTATATAGAATATTTCTTGGAAGACTTTTTGTGATGTAGTTGATTTGGTTCTCTATAAATCTCACTCAATAAGTTCTCATCTTGTTTGATCTGTACATCAGAAATAAATCTAACACGCTAAGCAAAGCTTAGTGGTACTTGTGCATTCATAATATGCAAGAAAATATTAAGAAAGATAACTTTAAATTATCATTCATGAAAAATAATAAAATCATCACTTTGGTACTTTAATAGAAATTTGATAAATTTGTATACTCAATACACTCAACACAACAAAACTCAATGTTCAATAATTTTAATAAATTAGTCACAAGGCATATTGTTCACATCATATGCAATTCTTTTACTTTGCTCATACACACTGAATTTAGACCTTAGATTCGGATAACGGGTCACTGTCGGCAATTTAATACCTATCAAAAATATGGCCAAAGGTCCACCGTCAAGTGTATTCACTTTTGGAAAATATGCCTATTATCACTGGTGGCACGATGTGTCTACTAATGGCACGAAGTGCCCACTTTTACTATGGATATACAACCTCTCGCTAGTCATTCAACCCTAAGCTAGGTCTAACATCGGTATGGTGTGGGCAGTTTATTACTTATTCACCTCTAATAACATTTAATTACATATCACTTCAATAAAATGATACTATAATCCTTCTCTAATACTTACAAAATTGAAAGGCGTCTTTGCAAACTAACTTGTAGACATTTTCAAAATTGTAACCTTTAATTTGACAAACTTGCACATTTTTTAGTAATAATTATGTTATAAATGTTAATTGAACAAGAAAATTTTATTAACATAAGAAATAATGTGTTTCTGGTGTTGAAAAAGAAGATAATTAGGGTTTTAGAGTGGACATGGTCGTGTGTAGGAAATCCACATGTCCATGCTTTTCAAAATGCTGCTGGAAATAAAGTTACAACATCTGAAAAATTTACATGCTTGTTATCACACTTATTTCTTATAAAATTGAAATAAAGTTCATATAAAGATTTTTAAATCTTTCCTTGCATGATATATTTGTTTTTATTCAATTCTTTAGCAAATAAATCAATTAAAATGATCAAATTAACTTATTCAAGCATTAAAATTCAAAGAAAGCCTACTGTTTACAAATTACTCATACACAAGCACATACCTCTTTCAAGAACTCCTCTCCTTCTCTTTTCTCTTTTTCCTCTTTGATTTCTTATGGGTAATCTTGTTTAATCTAACTAATTCTTTTAGAGATTAACAACTAGATATAATCTCCTCATGATTTATACTTGAATTGATGAAAGAAGGATGAAACAAAATGAAGTTTGATAATGGTTATGATGGTTGGCGTGAAATGATGATGGTAGGAGAAAGGAAAAATTTCTAGGCTCTCCTATTTATAATATCTATAGACTTGATTATGTAAGGGCAAGCTCATAATAGCTATGGTGCACCCTCTCTCTCAATTTTTATTTCAAATTAAATTTTTAGTCCCGTAAAAATGTAAAAATAGTTTCTCTAGTTAATTTAAAGTCGTACAATTTATATTTTATAATCTAACTCGTTAAAATTCACTTCTAGAGTTAAGGGTATTTTCATAAATTTCTATTACTTTAAAATTCTTTTCCAAAAATATTAATTTCGTCCGTAACCGGATCAAACTCTCTACTTTTTAAAGCTTGATTCATCCTACTTTCCTATTTATTCAAATACCCAAGTCACTTTCATCACTATACACAATCCATTATCAATGGTTAATAGAAAATCACTATTTAAAATTTCAAACACTACAATTCTCCTCGTCTTAAGAAATTTCATCCTCAGAATTTACCTATTTTGGATGTTTGAAATAATTGAAGGCATTGTTGTCTCATCGTTGCCTCACTTTCCCATGTGGCTTCCTCAGTCAAATGATTCTACCTTAATACTTTTATTAAAGGATTATGTTTGTTTCATAACTCCTTTATCTCATGAGCCAAAATAGCAACTGGTTCTTCTTCATAAATCAAATCTGGTTGGACTTCAATAGACTCTGCTTGTATCATATGTGAAGGATCCGATCTATATTTTTTTAAGCATCGACACATGGAATACATTATGAATCTTTGCTAGTTTTCGAGGTAAAGCTAGTCGATAGGCTACTAGACCCATACGTTCAAGTACTTCATATAGTCCAATAAACCTAGGACTTAGTTTTCATCTCTTCCCAAAATGAAGAACTTTCTTCCATGGAGATACTTTTAAGAATGCCCTATCTCCCACATTGTACTTAATATCTCGCCGCCTCAAGTCTGCATAAGATTTTTACCTATCAATTGCAACCTTCAACTGATCCTTTATAACCTTCACTTTATCCTCAATTTGCCTAATAAGATCAGGTCCCACATGCTTGCTCTCACTTAATTGTTGCCAACAAGGTGGAGTTCTACATTTCCTTCCATATAGTGCTTCATATGGTGTAACACCCCTAATTTTTAGAAATTTAATAAAAAAAATCAAAAAAATTAAATTGGATAAATGAAATAAATGAATTAAATGGAAATGAAAGGATTTAAAGTGATAAAGTGGAATGTATATTTGAAATATATATGAAGTAAACATGACATATAAAAGACATATACATATACCTAAGATATACATTACATATATATATTGTATAATTAAGTGTATAGTGATTATAATATATATATATATATATATAAGGATGGGATTAAAGAAAGACGTGAGATATTTTCTTTTCCTTTCTTCATTGCCGTGAGTTGAGAGAGAGAGAGAGTAAGGAGCTTTCTTCTTCTACCATACACTAATTTTATAAGGGATTTCAAGAATTCAAGTGGAGGTTTTGAGGATTCTTCATCAATTGGTAAGTTTCTTTATCAATTTTGCAAGTTATTTGGAATTCTATGGAAGAACATGATATATGAATTTTGGGATCGTATATTAGCATGTTTTAATAGCTTATTCGGGTATGTATGAAGTTGTTGTGAGTAGTTAATAATGATTTTAAGGTTGGATTGAAGAAGTGATTGAATTTAAGTTGAGTTTGGAAGTGGTTGTGTTGAATGGTTGAGAGTGTGAATTGCAGAAATTTTGCCTAACACGGCCATTTCATTGGTTGTATCGACAGTGCTGAGTTTCAATATTGATGACACAACCAGTAACACGGTCATGTCTTTAAGCATGTCGTAGCTACTGTAAGGCAAAATAATTGTCACAACCAGTAACACACCCATGTTGTTAGCTATGTCAAAGTTTCTATAATGCAGGAATAATGACACGGGCAGTGACACGCCCATGTCATTGGACATGTCAAAGCTTCTATAGGAGTGGGTTAATGACACAGTCATTAACATGTCCGTGTTGTTAGGCATGTTACTTAAGGAAATTGTTCAAAATAATGCTTTTCTTTGTCTTTCATTTTTAATTACTAATTTAAATGATTTGATGTTGAGAATGCCTTAGAATGTGATATTAAATGGTTGTTTATGATCACATTTGGCTTAGGCATTGAGAGAGAGTAGTTTACCCAATCCTAGTGTTAAAGGGCAACTTGGAAGAGAAGGTTGGAGGGAGTTTTAAAGCTTGCTTTGGAGTACTTTCTAAGGTAAGTACAAACTTTTAATAAATTAGATATGTTGGCATTAGATTGGGCTTAACACATTTTTGATGATAAATGTGTTAAGCTACATGATATATGAACATTGTGTGTTATGACATGCAAATTGTTATATATGCATTATAAAAAGCCATTATTAATGGCTAGATTGAATAAAATGTGAATTATATGCAAAGTGTTTGGGTAATGTGGTTTTGTTATGAAATATCCTATGTTGAAATGAAATGGCATTGTTATGAATGAGAAAAAAAAGGGAAAATGGGAAAAACATTGTTGATGGTGGAAAATGTGAATTAATTGTGTGCCTAGTATGTTATTTAATTTTTAGAGTTCTATGTTTGGCGGCATGCCTATGAGGTTATCCTCAATATTTGCCTTCAGAGCTAGACGCTTGGGGTCACTGTGATATGAATTGCCTTCGGGCTAGCTTTTGAGCATTACTTGATTTGCCTTCAGGGCTAGACACTTGGTGTCATTATGGACCAAAACAGTAACTCTGAGATTTGAATGATGTATTAGTTGTTTGGGCCCATACTTGTGTATGTGTTTGTGTGAATTATTAAATGATGGAAGAATATGTTTAAAAGTGAGCTTGAATGTCATATTATGACATAGCATATGAGCATTTTGCATTGGCATTATTTTTAAAATTTTATTCTTATCAAAGTTTGTACCACTAGCCTTTTGGCTTAGCACAATTGTAACTCATCGCACGGGTGATAGGGGTGATCTGGTAGAGCCGGAGAGTTCCACTAGACCTGGTCAGTTATAGGCTTTCATTTGTTGAGCTTGAAGCATTTCTGCTATATGAAGATCAGAGCCATTTTACCAGCATGTATATATTTTATAATATAGTACATTTTGATATTATGTATAATAAATTATATTTTTTTGGAGTATTAAATATATATATATATATTGTAAATTATAAAGAATGTTTTATATAGTTGAGTAAGATAAGGTTTTATATATTTTGATATGTATATATATATATATATATATATTTATAAATGTTTTGAGGAATGGGAAATAAGAAAATTTTTATTAAATTGGATGGACATTTTTATTCTGTATACGCGTATTTTACATATACTGGGTGTATATATTATACGTATATAGGATGTAAGGGTGTTATATTTATTTTGGTATTAGAGCCTAGGTTTGAAGTTCTCAGCCTAGGTGGGTTGTTAGATAGAGAAAATGGGAATTTTAAATATAGTTTTCAATTGTGATACATGCATTGGCACTGGCACTTTTTGATTTATGATGTGGCAATTTCTGATGTATTTGCCGAAATTGGTGGTTACGGCGTCTCGGACGCATCAACCTGCAGAGGGTAGTGCAGATAGTGTAGCTCCTGATAAGGGTACGGTTGGAGCTAGTGTTGAGTCTGCTGGTGAGGCATTTACTTTTGTGCCTATTGGACCAGCATATGAGGAGATTTTGCCAAGCTGGGTACAGCATATGGTGGAGTTATTGAGGTAGGCTCCAATTCAGCAGCTGCAGTCTCAGCTGCCACCACATCCGCATCTGCAGTAGTAGTTGCCGATGCAAAAGTATAACAAGCTAAGGAAATTTCGAGCCACATATTTTATTAGTACTACAGACCCTGCTATAGCATAGCAATGGCTGGACAGGGTCCATAGAGTATTTATTTAGCTGCAGGCTAGTCCAAAGGAGAAGTTTGATTATGCTAGATCACTTCTGCAGGGGGATGCTTATGAGTGGTGGAAGACAATTTCCCATGGTACAGCCGATCCACCAGTTTTGACTTATGCTGATTTTCTACAAGAATTAGAGAAGAAGTATACTCCGAGGGAGTATAAAGATGCTAGAAAGATGGAGTTCCTGAGTTTGAGATAGGATACCAGGACAGTGACTAAGTATGAGATTGAGTTCATTTGGCTGAGCCAGTATGCTGGAGGAATTATTTCAGATGAGTTTGATAGATGTTGGAGGTTTGAGGAGGGGTTGAGATCCTCTATCATGTGTTTAGTGTAAGGTTCCCGATATCAGGATTTCTCTTAGTTGGTTGCAGCTACCAAGAGTGTAGAGAGGGTATAAGGACTTGCTACAGGAGCCAGAGTAGAGGAGAGCAAAACTAAGAGATCCCAAGGTGAGGCAGGGTCTTCATCATCAAAGAGAGGCCGAGGGGGATATCCTCAGAGGTTTAGAAGGAGCCAGGGTAGTCTGGTAGGTCAGAACAGCAACAGAGGCAGAGACCTACAGCCTCAATGGCTAGTGCTCCGACCCCAGTGACTCAGAGGCCTGCTCCACCTACCTGTGTTCATTATGGTAGGGCACATGGAGCTGTCTACTGGAGGATAGGTGCACTAGTAGTGTGTTACAGATGTGGACCACCAGACCATTTTCTCAAAGATTATCCAGAGCCACTAGATGATATGTAGATAAATACAATAGTTTCTAGACCCAGTATCAGAGAGGGTCATAGTGGCAGAGGTTTTGGTAGAGATAGTCGATCAGAGTCTAGTCAGAGAAGAGGTTCTATAGCAGGAAGTAGACCAGAGGATGTAGGGCCATCACAGCGGGTTTATGTGATGCAGAGACAGCCGGATGCTTCAGTTGTTATAGCCAGTACTTTTACTTTATTTGGCACTTTAGTTCTTACATTGATAGACCTTGGGTCGACTCATTCATACATTAGTGCATCCATACTGCTTGTGAGTGCTTTGCATTCTAAGTCCCTAGGATTTGATGTTTTGGTTATAAATTCTATAGGGCATAGTGTTGTGGTTAGTAGGGTGCACCGAGATAGCCCAATTGTTGTTTCAGAATGAGGAGTTTCTCGATGACCTAATTGAGATGCCTTTTTGGGAGTATGATCTGATTCTGGGTATGGATTGGTTATCCAGGCATGGGGTTGTGGTAGACTGTCAGTGGAAATGTGTTACCTTGAGAACATGTCATGATAGTTATGTAGTGGTATCTAGTGACCAGAGACATCTTTCATCCATGTTTATTTCAGTTGTTTCAGCTAGGAGGATGATTCGGAAGGGATGTGAGGAATATCTTACTTATGTTGTAGAAACCAGAGTAGTGGGGTCTTAGCTTGACAGTATACCTATAGGTGCTGAGTTTCTAGATATTTTTCCTGATGAGTTGCCAGGGATACCTCCTGAGAGAGAGGTAGAGTTTGGTATTGATTTGTTGCCTGGTACCACTCTCATATCTATTACCCCTTATCATATGGCACCTGCAAAATTGAAGGAGTTGAAGATGCAGTTGTAAGAGTTGCTTGGTAAAGGATTTATTCGCCCTAGTGTATCTCCATGGGGAGCACCTGTTTTGTTTATGAAGAAGAAGGATGGAACTTTAAGATTATGTATTGATTATAGGTAATTGAATAAGGTGACCATCACGAACAAGTATCCATTACCTCGGATCGATGATCTCTTTAATCAGTTGAAGGGAGTAGCAGTATTCTCTAAGATTGATCTGAGATCAGGATATAATCAGTTGAAAGTTAGAGATGTAGATGTACCTAAGACAGCTTTCCGCATGAGATATGGGCATTATGAGTTTCTGGTGATACCCTTTGGATTTGACGAATGCACCAGCAGTATTTATGAATTTGATGAATAGGGTGTTTAGACCATACTTAGATTAGTTTGTGGTGGTCTTTATTAATGATATTCGTGTGTATTCACGTAATAAGAATGATCATGTTAGGCATATGCGGATTGTATTGTAGACATTAAGAGAGAAGCAGTTGTATGTTAAGTTGTCTAAGTATGAGTTTTGGCTTGATAAGGTAACTTATCTAGGTCATGTGGTATCAATAGAGGGTATTAGAGTTGATCCGAGTAAAGTCGAGGCTATTTTGAATTGGAGTCCACCTAAGACTGTGATAGAAGTTAGAAGTTTTATGGATTTGGCAGGCTATTATTGTCAATTTGTGAAGGGTTTTTCTATGATACCTACACCAGTCACTAGATTACTTTAGAAAGGAGTTAAATTTGCGTGGACAGATCAGTATTAGGTGAGTTTTGAGCAACTGAGGGAGATGTTGACTTAGGCTCCTGTCCTTATGCTGCTTGTGAAAGATAAACCATATGTGTTCTAATGCAGGAGGGTAAAGTCATTGCTTATGCATCTTCACAGTTGAAGCCACATGAACAGAATTACCCAACTCATGATTTAGAGTTAGTAGCCATAGTTCTTGCATTGAAGATTTGGCGGCATTACTTGTATGGGGAGAAGTGTTCATTTATATTGATCATAAGAGTTTGAAATATCTGGGTGTTCAGAAAGAGATGAATCTTAGGCAGAGATGATGGTTAGAGTTGATTAGAGACTATGACTATTTCATTGATTATCTTCCTGGCAAGGCAAATGTTGCTGTTTATTTCCTCGAGTCGGAAGTCCATGGCAGGTTTGACTGCTTATTCACTCTCATTGCTTGTTGAGTTGAGAGCATTACATGCCAAATTTGAGTCTTGTAATGATGGTGCATTGATAGCTCAATTGCAATTGAGGCTAGTATTATTGGATCAGATTAGGGAAGCCCAGTTGGTAGATGAGAAGGTCCAGAAGATTGTGTTAGATTGCCAAAAGGAGGAGAGTCAAGACTTTCATGTAAGAGATGATGACAGTCTATGGTATAGAGATAGGTTATGCATTCCTGATGATGCTGGATTGAAGAGGATGATAATAGAGGAAGCACATCAGTCAGTTTATGCTATGTACCCTGGTAGTACCAAGATGTTTCAAGATTTAAAATAGTATTATTGATGGTAAGGTATGAAGAGGGATATGGCATAATTTATGTCTTGATATTTCACTTGCTAGAGAGTGAAAGCTGAGCACCAAGTTCCTTCAGGGTTGCATCAGCCATTGTTAGTACTAGAGTGGAAATGGGAGCGAGTGATGATGGATTTTGTGACTGGACTGCCTTTGACCCAGAAGAAGCATGATGCAATTTGGGCAATTTTTGATTGAATGATGAAGACAGCTCATTTTCTTCCAATTTGGGTGGATTACTGACTTGAGAGGTTGGTTGAGCTGTATATCAGTGACATAGTGAGATTACATGAAGTCCCACTTTCTTTAGTATCAAATCGAGATCCCTGATTTACATCGAGATTTTTGAGGAGTTTGCAGGATGCATTGGGTTCTCGATTGTATTTTAGTATTGCTTTCCATCCTTAGACAAATTGACAGTTAGAGAAAGTGATACATATTATAGAGGATATGTTGAGAAGTTGTATTATTAATTTCACTGGGAGCTGGGATAGATTTTTTCCACTGATTGAATTTGCATATAACAACAGTCATCAGTCCAGTATTGGAATGGCACCTTATGAGGCCTTGTATGGAAAAAAGTGCAGGACATTGTTGTGTTGGAATGAAGTTGGAGAAGGTAAACTGGTTGGTCCTAATTTGATTAAGGAAACAGAAGAGAAAGTGAAATTGATTCGGGATCGTTTGAAAGCAGCTTCAGACTGACAAAAATCATATACAGATTTGAAGAGGAAGGATATAGAGTTCAATGTGGGAGATAAAGTATTTTTGAAATTATCTCCGTGGAAAAAGATTTTGAGATTCGGTCATAAAGGGAAGTAGAGTCCTTGTTTCATAGGACCATATGAGATTCTAAAGAGAGTTGTTCCAATAGCTTACAAGTTGGCTTTGCCGCCTGAGTTAGACTGGATACATAATGTCTTTCATGTCTTTATACTTCAAAGATACAGGTCAGACCCATTTCATATCTTGTTAGTGAAATCCATTGAGGTAAGCCCAGATATGACTTATGAATAAGAACCAGTGACAATTTTGGCATGAGAAATTAAAGAATTGAGAAATAAGAAAGTACCACTTGTGAAAGTTCTTTGGAAGAATCATGCCACTTAGGAGGCGACATGGGAGAGTGAGTAGTTGATGCGAAGTCAATATCCCTAGTTGTTTCAGAGTTGATAGATGGTAATTTCGCGGATGAAATTTTCTTAAGGGGGAGAATTGTAACACCCCTAATATTTGAAAATTTAATAAAATAAATCAAAAAAATTAAATTGGATAAATTAAATAAATGAATTAAATGGAAATGAACGGATTTTAAGTGATAAATTGGAATGTATATTTGAAATATATTTGAAGTAAACATGACATATACAAGACATATACATATACCTAAGATATACATTACATATATATATTGTATAATTAAGTGTATAGTGATTATAATATATATATATATATAAGGATGGGATTAAAGGAAGAGGTGAGATATTTTCTTTTCCTTTCTTCTTTGCCGTGAGTTGAGAGAGAGAGAGAGTAAAGAGCTTTCTTCTTCTACCATACACTAATTTTACAAGGGATTTCAAGAATTCAAGTGGAGTTTTTGAGGATTCTTCATCAATGGTAAGTTTCTTTATCAATTTTGCAAGTTATTTGGAATTCTATGGAAGAACATGATATATAGATTTTGGGGTTGTGTATTAGCATGTTCTAATAGCTTATTTGGGCATGTATGAAGTTGTTATGAGTAGTTAATAATGATTTTAAGGTTGGATTGAAGAAGTGAATGACTTTAAGTTGAGTTTGGAAGTGGTTGTGTTGAATGGTTGAGCGTGTGAAATTCAGAAATTTTGCCTGACATGGCTAGTGACACGGCTATGTCATTGGTTGTATCAACGGTGCTGAGTTTCAATATTGATGAAATGCCTTTATTATTGGGCGTATCAAAGTTTCTATAATGCAGGAGTAATGACACGGGCAGTGACACACCCATTTCATTGGACGTGTCAAAGCTTCTATAAAGTAGGTTAATAACACAATCATTAACACGCCCGTGTTGTTAGGTGTGTTACTTGAGGAAATTGTGCAAAATAACTCTTTTCTTTGTCTTTCATTTGTAATTCCTAATTTAAATGGTTTGATGTTGAGAATGCCTTAGAATGTGATATTAAATTGTTGTTTATGATCACATTTGGCTTAGGCATTGAGAGAGAGTAGTTTGCCCAACCCTAGTGTTGAAGAGCAACTTGGAAGAGAAGGTTGGAGGGAGTTTTGAAGCTTGCTTTGGAGTGCTTTCTAAGGTAAGTTCAAACTTTTGATAAATTAGATATGTTGGCATTAGATTGCGCTTAACACATTTTGGATAGAAAATGTGTTAAGCTACTTGATACATGAACATTGTGTTGTGACATGCAAATTGTTATATATGCATTATGAAAAGCCATTATTAATGGCTAGATTGAATGAAATGTGAATTATGAACAAAATATGAAAATGACCCAAAGTGTTTGGGTAATGTGGTTTCGTTATGAAATATCCTATGTTGAAATGAAATGACATTATTATGAATGAGAAAAAAAATGGAAAAATGAGAAAGAAATTAATGATGGAAAATGTGAATTAATTGTGTGCCTAGTATGTTGTTCAATTTTCAGAGTTCTGTGTTCGGCGGCATGCCTATGAGGTTATCCTCAATATTTGCCTTGGGGCTAGATGTTTGGCGTCACTGTGATACGAATTGCCTTCGGGGCTAGCTTTTGAGCATTACTTGATTTACCTTTGAGGCTAGACACTTGGTGTCATTATGGACCAAAATAGCAACTTTGAGATTTAAATGATGTATTAGTTGTTTGGGCTCATGCTTGTGTATGTGTTTGTGTGAATTATTAAATGATGGAAGAATATGTTTAAAAGTGAGCTTGAATGTCATTATAATATAGCATATGAGTATTTTGCATTGGCATTGTTTTTAAAGTTTTATTATTATTAAAGTTTGTACCACTAGGCTTTTGGCTTAGCGCAATTGTAACTCATCACGCAGATGACAGGGGTGATCCGATAGAGTCGGAGAGTTCTACTAGACCTAGTCAGATCTAGGCTTGCGTTTGTTGAAATTGAATCATTTCTACTACATCAAGATCAGAGCCATTTTGCCAGCATGTATATATTTTATAATATAGTACATTTTGATATTATGTATAATATATTATGTTTTTTTTGGAGTATTAAATATACATATATTGTAAATTATAAAGAATGTTTTGCATAGTTGAGTAAGATGAAGTTTTATATATTTTTATATGTATATATGTATAAATGTTTTGAGAAATGGGAAATAAGAAAATTTTTATTAAATTGGATTATGATATTTTTATACTGTATATGCATATTTTACATATACTGGGTGTGTGTATTATACGTATATAGGGTGTAAGGGTGTTATATATAGTGCCATGCCGATACTCATTTGGTAACTATTATTATAAGCAAATTTCACTAAAGGCAAATGTCTATCCTGGCTACCTTCAAACTCAATTATACAACTTCTTAGCATATCTTTAAGCACTTGTATCACCCTTTCTAATTAACCATCAGTCTGTAGATGAAATGCATTATTGAAATGAAGTCGAGTACCCAACGCTTTTTGAAAACTTTCCCAAAATCTCGAAGTAAAGAGCGAATCTCGAAATGAAATAATAGACACTGGCACTCCATGAAGCCTAACTATCTCATTAATATACAATTCAGCAAGTCTATTTAAAGAGTAGTCGGTTCATATTGGAAGAAAATGACTGATTTAGTTAGTCTATCAACAATCGCCCATATTACATCATGCTTCTTCTGGGTGTTCGGAAGACTAGTCACAAGACCCATGGTGACTTTATCCCACTTCCACTCTGGTATTGAGATGGATTGTAAAAGACCTGATGAAACTTAGTGTTCTGCTTTGACTTGCTGGCATATCAAACATCGAGTAACATATTTTGTGATATCATGTTTCATGCCAGGCAACCAATAAAAAGGCTTTAAATCCTAATACATCTTATTACTTCCAGGATGCACAGTATAAGTTGTTTTGTGAGCTTCATTAAGAATACTTTCCTTCAGCTTCTTAACATCCAGAACACATAATCGACCCCTATAATGCAAACCGCTATCTTCTAGAATAACATAATGTGACTTTTCACCCTTGTGCACTTGTTCCATCACTTCCAATAGTTTTTAACTTTGTTTCTAAGCTTCTATAACTTTCTACCTTAAATTTGGTTCTACTCTCAATTCTGCTATCATAACATACTATATCATTTTAGTTATTTAATACGCACACATATATTTATACAATTTATATCTATAACATACCTGCTAAAGTCTTTTGGCTTAGTGCATCAGCTACCACATTAGCTTTCCCATGATGGTAGTGGATGATACAATTATAATCTTTAATTAGTTCCATCCATCTTCTCTGCCTTAAGTTGAGCTCTTTTTGTGTTGGCAAATACTTCTAACTTTTATGATCAGTAAAAATATAATACCTTTCACCATAAAGATAATGCTACCAGATTTTTAGAGTAAATACAATTGCTGCCAGTTCTAAATAGTTTCAATTTACTAGGATCTACACGGATACCCTCAGCTGATACCACATGTCCTAGGAATGTCACTTTTATCATCTAGAAATCACATTTTGACAACTTCGCATACAGTTGATTCTCCCTCAATGTTTGTAGCACCATTCTCAAGTGTTTATCATGCTCCTCTCTATTCTTGGAATAAACCACTATATCATCAATAAAAACAACTACAAACTAATCTAAATAAGGTTTAAAGACTCTATTCATCAAGTCCATGAAAGCTACTAGAGCATTGGTCAAACTAAATGGCATAACAAGAAATTCATAATGCCCATATCGAGTTATAAAAGTTGTTTTTGGAACATCAGCTTCCTTAACCTTAATATGGTAGTAACTTGATTTAAGATCAATTTTGGAGAAAATGCCTACTCCCTTTAACTGGTCAAACAAATCATCTATCCAAGGTAAAGGATATTTATTTTTAACCATCACCTTATTCAACTGTCGATAATCTATACATAGTCTTAGGGTACCATCTTTTTTCTTTACAAATAAAACTGGTGCGCCCCAAGGTGACATACTAGGTCTTATAAATCCTTTATCAAGCAATTCTTGGAGTTACATCTTTAACTCCTTTAGTTCTGGAGGTGCCATTCTAAAAGGTGGAATAGATATTGGTGTAGTACCTAGAATTACATCAAAAGCAAATTCTACTCCCCTTTCTGGCGGTACTCCTAGTAGCTCTTTTGGAAAAATATCTAAAAATTCACACATTATAGATATATCTCCCAAAGTTTTGCTTGAATGTCGAGTAACAATAACATAAGCAAGATAAGCTTCACATTTATTCCTAACTAACCTTTTAGCTTTAGTTGAAATCAAACTAGAAGGATAGAATTGTTTCTCTCCTCGAATTAAAATTTCATCATCTCCCAAAATCTTAAAGGTCACAACTTTAATATGACAATTCATAATTGTTTGATCCCAGGATAACCAATCCATTCCCAAAATTACATTAAAATCATGGAATGGTAGTTCAATTAAATCAGCAGGAAGTTCTACATCATGAACTCTAATTGGACAATTCTGGTATATTTTGTTTACTTTCACACTATGGCTTAAGAGATTGATAACCTCTATCTCAAAGTCAAGTTTATTAGTATATATATTCTTCCATGAGGCTATAGTTGTGCATATATAAGAATGTATGGTACCAAGATCTAACAATGCATATACATCAAGACCAAGTAAAGAGAATTTACCAACTACAATATCTGGAGCATCCTGGTCCTCCATTACTCTCATAGGATAAGTCTTGGCTAGAGCACTACCTCGAGTATGAGGTTTATCCACTATTTTAGATCCTCTCTATTGACTAGCATTGGGTCGACTGCCTCTACCTGATCTATGGCCTATTTGAGACCTCTACACAGAACTTTGCCCTTCAGCAACTTCAGATTCTTTTATCATGGGACAATCTATAATTTTATGCTCTTTAAAATCACATTTCAAACAAACTCTACTTCGATACCAATAATCATCACTTGCATGTCCCTTGCCACAATGCTAATAAGGTGTGGAAACTGCCCGTGAAGATGAGCCTATAGTAACACCAAACCTACCACCTCGGGATCTTTGAAAACTAGTTCCTCTTCCTCTACCAGATTCTTGAGTTTGGGTTTATACTTGAGTACCCCTCTGTCTCTTCTGACCAACCTATTGTTGTTCACTAGAAAATCCCTTTCACTGCTATTGTCTTCTTCCCTGCTCTTGTTTAGTTTCATTCTCAATGGAAATTGTTGCATTGACAAGAGTAGAAAAATCTTTGATTCTCATCGCCACTAAATACACCTGAATCTGACTGTTCAAACCTTGGTCAAATTGCTTACACTTCTCTTCTTCAATTGCAACCAACTCAGAAAAATATTTGCTGAGGTGAATGAATTGTCTTTCATACTCAAACACAAATGACCGCCTTTGCTTCAAATACAAAAACTCTCTTCACTTCTCTTCTATGTAAATCTCACTAATATATTTCTTCTTAAACTCTTCCTAGAAAAATGCCCAAGTGAGTCTATCTATAGGAATAGATTTCTGCTTCGTATCCCACCAACTATAAGCTTGTTCATGTAATAAAGAAAATGTACACTCCAATCTCTCCTCATCCTACAGTGCAAAAGATCAAAAGCTCTGACAATCCATTCCAACCAATACTTTGCCACTGAAGACTTGTCAGTATCACGTGCTTTGAAATCTTCTGCTCCTAATTTTCTAATTCTCCCAAATGGTGTTCCATGGGGCATGGGTGGTGGTGGTTGTACAGGAGGAGCTACTCCAACAATTTGCCTAAGCACTTCCCCCATGTTTCTCACAAACTAGGGGTTGAACGATACTTGTTCTGCAAAAGGCCAAGACAATTGTTGGTTCCCCACACTTGCCTGACTATGTGAGGATGCAGCTTGTTCCTCCGCACCCTGACGTGATCCAGAAGCCATCTATACCTATAAACATTTAGAGATCAATTGCATCAAAATACATATTCACTTATAGTTCACATAGCAATGACAGTTGTATTTCACTTTACTCGTAACCGACAAACTTAGAACCGCCTAAACTAGGCTCTGATACCACTAAATGTAACACCCTTAAATAGTTCGCACACTTGAAAAAAAATATTTTCTTACTTAAGATAGGAACACGCCCTTGTCAACCAAGGCTGACACACCCGTGTGCCTTAAATTAATACTACCTCTTTAAACAAAAATAAACAACACGACTGTGTCTGATAGAATGGCACGCCTGTGAGTTTTATTTTAAACTGCCTTTCAAAGAAAATTTCCATTTCTTAAGTTTTTTATACATTCATTCCTCAAACCATCCATTTCTATTACACCACACAAATCCAAGCAAAACCTCAACATAACTTAACATGAACATACATAATATATATACATGAAATTATTGTAATTTACAAAACTCACATGCTAGTTCACAAAAACTAGACAAACACCCATATATATATATATATATAACATACTACCCATAAACTTATACAACTGTCATTTAAAATAAATATCTCTGTCGTGTGAATAATCTAAAACTCTTTGTACAGAATATTTCTTAGAAGACCTTTTGTGATGCAGTTGATTTGGTTCTCTATAAATCTCACTCAATAGGTTCTTCTTGTCTCATTTGATCTGCGCATCAGAAATAAATCTAACACGCTAAGCAAATCTTAGTGGTGCTTGTGTATTCATAATATGCAAGAAAATATTAAGAAAGATAACTTTAAATTATCATTTATGAAAAATAATAAAATCATCACTTTGTTATTTTAATAGAAATTTAATAAATTTGTATATTCAATATACTCAACATAAGAAAACTCAATGTTCAATAATTTTAATAAATCGGTTACAAGGCATATTGTTCACATCATATGCAATTCTTTTACTTTTCCCGTACACACTGAATTTAGACCTTGGATTAAGATAACGGGTCACTGTCAGCAATTTAATCCCTAATATCAAAAATATGGCCAAAGGCCCACTGTCAAGTGTATTCATTTTTGGTAAATATGCCTATTATCATTGATGGGACGATGTGTCCACTAATGGCATGAAGTGCCTACTTTCATTATGGATATTCACCCTCTGGCTAGCCATTCAACCCTAAGCTAGGTCTAACATCAGTATGGTTTGGGCAATTTATTAGTTATTCACCTCTAATAATATTTAATTACATATCACTTCAATAAAATGATACTATAATCCTTATCTAATACTTATAAAATTGAAAGGCTTCTTTGCAAACTAACTTGTAAACATTTTCAAAAGTGTAACCTTTAATTAGACAAAATTGCATATTTTTTAGTAGTAATTATGTTATAAAGGTTAATTGAATAAGAAAATTATATTAACATAAGAAATAAAGTGTTTTGGGGTTGAAAAAGAAGAAAATTAGGGTTACAGAGTGGACATGGGTGTGTCTAGGAAATCCACATGCCCATGCTTTTTCAAAACGTTGCTGGAAATAAAGTTACAGCATATGAAAAATTTACATGCATGTGTTGATGAAAAACACATGCCCATGTGGATTTTCCAGAATCTGCCAAACTTAAAAATTCACCTTTATGTGAGACAAAGTTGTTCCAACTTGCATTTTAAGCCAAAACAACCTAAATACATTTAATAACTATGATAAAAATGAACCAAAAACCAAACTTTTAAATAAAAAGAATCCAAATCAAATAGTTTACTTAATCCTCAATTAATCAAATCTTTAAAAATAAACTTAGTTATCAATACTCCATAGCCATCATTCTTAACCAAAATAATATTATCACACTTGTTTCTTACAAAATTGAAATAAAGTTCATATAAAAATTCTTTAATCTTTCCTTGCACAACATATTTTTTTATTCGTTTCTTTAGCAAATAACTCAATTAAAATGATCCAATTAACTTATTCAAGCATTAAAATTCAAAGAAAGCCAACTATTTGTAAATTACTCATACACAAGCACATACCTCTTTCAAGAACTCCTCTCCTTCTCCTTTCTCTTTTTCCTCTTTGATTTCTTATAGGTAATCTTGTCTAATCTAACTAATTCTTTTAGAGATTAACAACTAGATATAATATCCTCTTGATTTTTACTTGAATTGATGAAAGAAGGATGAAAGAAAATGAAGTTTGATGATGGTGATGATGGTTGGCATGAGATGATGATGGTAGAAGAAAGGGGAAATTTCTAGGCTCTCCTACTTATAATACCTATAGACTTGATTATGTAAGGGCAAGCTCATAATAGCTATGGTGCACACACTCTCTTAATTTTTTAATTCCAATTCAAGTTTTAGTCTAGTTAAAAAGTAAAAATAGTTTCTCTAGTTAATTTAAAGTCTTACAATTTATATTTCATAATCTAACTCGTTAAAATTCACTTTTAGAGTTAAGGGCATTTTTGCAAATTTTTATTACTTTAAAATTCTTTTTCCAGAAATACCAATTTCGTCCATACTCGGATCAAACTTTCTACTTTTTAAAGCTTGATTTATCCTACTTTCCCACTTATTTCAAATACCCAAGTCACTTTCATTACTATACACAATCTATTATCAATGGTTAATGAAAAATCATTTTTTAAAATTTCAAACATTACATCCATAACTATGTATAGTCACTTTAATTCAATACACTCATCACATTAACAATGATATGCATTAAGATTACATTACCCAAATATTTTAGACTACTCTCATATAATGCACATTCCACTAATTATAGCCATTAATAATGGCTTTTCATAATGCATAACATGTATATATATCACTTCACATTGAATATGGCAATGCATATGAACATTCAAATGACAAAGTAGCTTAACACATTTTTCATTTAAAATATGTTAAACCCAATTAAATGCAAATATACTTCAAAATCTCAAAAGTATGTACATACCATAATCCAACACCCAAATCCAAGTTGATATCACTCTTTACCCTTCACTTCCAAGATGTTCTTCACTACTGGACTTGAGTAACAATGCCTTACTCAACACCTATCCAAAATGTGGGTACATATAATGCATTAGAATCACAATTCTACATATTTTAACTACTAAAACTCAATTTAGCATATTTCCCTCAAGACTTCAAATTTTAGCTCTAACTTACTTTAATTTTAGAACATAATTTTATTCAATTCAAAAATGTTAATTTAAGTTCATTTCCATCATTAAAGCCATAGTAGAACATGATTCGAATGATAAAAACTAATGAACTACCATTCTTAAACAAAACCCTAACCAAAACCCTAAAATCCTTACTAACCAACCCAAACTTCAACTTAACCCAAACTAATAAACAACCAACCATAAAATCTTTGCTTATTCATCAAAATAACATGTTCTATAAGCATTAGAACAATTATAAAACACTCCATCAACATATCATATTACAAAAACTTCATAAAACTCAAATATTAAGTAGGAAAGCTTACTTATTATAAAATCACCAAAACTACTTTTGGATCTTGCAATTCCTTGCAAAATTTATTATTTAAATGAAGCAAAAATCACTCTTGATCACCCATGGAAAGTTAGCCAGAAGAGGAAGAAGAAGAAGAAAGAATTCTTTTTAATTTTGATTTTTCTCTTTCTTTTCATTTAAGACCATATATATATATATATATTATTTTATTTATTTATTTATTTTATAAATGCCAATTTTCATCTTCCATTAAAAAATATTTTTCTTTTTAAATTATTTTATTAACTTTTAAATTTTATAAAGTTTAATTACCATTTTGCCTCTTTTTACTATTCATGTTTTGTCTTATTCCAACTTATTTTTAAGTTTATATATTATGTATATTTCTCATATATATATAACATATACGCTTTCATTTTTCTCAATACCAACTCAACATATCTCCCTTACATTATTTATTTTAATTTAAATTAAATTAAATTTTAGCAATTAAGCGGATG
Organism: Garcia nutans; assembly: GCA_947685225.1. Classification (NCBI taxonomy): domain Eukaryota; kingdom Viridiplantae; phylum Streptophyta; class Magnoliopsida; order Malpighiales; family Euphorbiaceae; genus Garcia; species Garcia nutans. The sequence goes on from CANTUV010000013.1 coordinate 39,104,381, forward strand.
CTACGTTATGTTCAAGTATGATAGGCAAGGGCACTAGGTTCTTCAACTTCACAAAATGTTATATGGGAATTGATGGCAATGAAACACCATGTTTTTGCATGTAGATAGCTTTAGAAAGATGGATCTAATTTCACTAGCATGGCCAACATATTGGAGACAATTTGCCTTTTTATAATTTAGCCTTCCTTTCCCACTTAAATAGTCAAATACTACCATGTGAAATATTGCATTTATTTGTACCTTATTTATTACTAAATTGATTTCTGAAATTTTGTTGAAGTCACCTCGGTGCAACTAGGCCCATTTAACTTATTGGGGGTTATATGGGAGTAATTTGTTATATAGCTTTGGTATTAGTGATTCCATTGGACATAATGAGACTAATTGAGTTAAACTATACTGGAGAAGAATATATATATTTACGTAGGATTTGTACTACAAGTGTAAATATGGAAATAGCATTGTAAAAACTATGATATTAGCCTTGTATAAATCATTATGGAGACTATCACTTATCCAATACAAGGCAAATTATTTCTCTTGAATATTGTGATCATCCCTTTGGAATTGATGGTTTTTTTGCAACCTAAGGCTTCATTTATTTTATGGAAAATAACTAGTGATTGAAAAATAGTTTCTAAAAACATATTTTTGAAATATCCAATGAGATAATTTTTTATTATTTGGTTACAATATTTAAAATTAATTAAAGGTTTTATTTTTAAAAATACATAAATTTTACTTGTTTTTTAATTTTATCACAAACTTTCAATTTTAGTAAAATATGCAATAACATTTGACATAATTTTCAATGTAATCATTTGATCAGTTGGGAGCAAATACGACCAACTAAGTTGCTTATATAACAGTTAGTATTTAATATGAACATCTATAGGGGCAAAGCTAAGATTTAAGAGAAGGAGGCCAAAATTTCTTTTGAAATCTTGATTTCACACATGATTGCTTCTTGTCTCATTATACTCATTATACCTTTAATACATAGTTATCATTTTATAACTTTGTTAATAAATCATCTTCATTTGCCCAAAAAAAAAATAATTAAACTAATCAATATATATGTATATGTATGCATGCATGTATGTATGGATGCAGAGATTTACCTAATGATGCATAAAAAGAATAAAATAAAGAAAAAAGTATTAAATCATGAACATAATCTTTTAAAAAATAGTTGAAGCAAAAATATCACACAATATCACAAGTAGAAATAATAAAATGAAAATTAAAAGAAAAGAGAAAAAATTAAAAACAAAAAGACAAAAGTATATTTGAAAAAAAAAAGATAAGATTGTATTCTTTCACAAATTTTCTTCTTTTTATTGTGCTTTCAATTTCTTTAATTCCGAAATTCATTGGATGAGTTCAAATTAATTTGGTTGAAGAGTTTAATTTTCTTTTTTGTTTTTGCCTTTGAAGAGTATCATTTTTCTTAGAACAAAAACATATTCACTTAGGGAAAAGTGATTTTTCAGAATTTGTTTTCTTTGATTTCTTGCATAAGCTAAGAGATTGGAGGACAATTTAAAATTTTGAATGGGAAAAGTTATACCTTTTTTAAACCACCAACGGTTTGTGGCTTAGTGGGTAGTTTATAACTCATTTAAAAATTAAAATCCCTTATTATATGGGGATAGTGTTAATTTAATTTTATGATTAGTTCATAAAATTCACGATAATATATATATATAATAGAAGACTTATAAGGTTACCATCTTTCTCCTTAATTCTCTTATGCGAAAAGAATTAGAGATTCTTTTAGATTTGAGACGTGGCTAATTTCTGGCGACTTTAGTAGCCACCGAATATTATGCAAATTAGCACATGAACTAATACTACTACTTCTGCTATAAGGTTAGGCCTTTTTATATTTGCTTATAGTGGTATCAGAGCCTAGGGTGGCTGGATTTTTATATCATGCTATGCCTATATTATGTTGATAACATGGTTAAAATTTGGTACAAAACTGATAAGTGTTTTGCAATATAATGTAATTTTAGTTAATGTCATATTTTTACCCATATCTCCTTATATATTGATCCAAATTTCATGAAATTTTAACCATAGCCTCTCCATTATATGAAGATATGATTTGGAAAATTTTATAATTTTTGGATTTATGTAGTTTGAGAAATTTGAAATTAAATCCTTTGTTCTTTTATTTTGAAAACATGATGAACACCCATATTCCAGAATGATTTACTCACTCCACAAACCACCTTAGTGTATGATCTTTATATCAATAGAAATTTGTTTTAAGAGCTTTCCAATGATATATTATTTGTAAAATTTTATTCATAAACTAGAGTGATATGAGTGTTGACAATTGGCTGCCTGAATGGGTAGAAAATCAATTTTTGCCTTTTATAAGCAGTTTTCAGGCAGAAATTTTGGGAGGCGCATGAGAGCACATCCAGTGTCTTTTTTAGGTGTTCTTAGTGTTGTTTAAAAGTTTATTTTATGAATTTTACAATGATATATTATATTTATATGTTTGGAGTATGAAACAAATTAAAATTTTGAGTAGTATCAAAACTGTTAATTTGTTTGACAAAATTTTTAAAGGGGTTTGATGGATATGTTCTATCAAATTGTGTATTGTGATAATTAAATTATAAGATTTCTAATTTATGTCATATGTTATGATTATGAGCCTAGCGAAATTTCAAATGCATGATATAGATGATGAAATTTTAGTAACTTAATAATGAAATCGTGCCTTATGTCCATTTTTTTTATATATATACTTATAGATATGGCATCAAAGAATATGATTGATGATTTGTCCACTAATGAAAAACTGGATGGAACAAATTATGACATAGGGCGTAGGAAGATTCACTATCTCCTTTATGAGCATGAGGTTTTAGAAACCTTAACGACTATTAAATGTCATGGAATTTCTTTTACACAAGCTCAAACTCATGTGGCACTAGCAAACTTTGCCCAACACTTGAAAGACTGTTAGTAAGCCTTTCCAAAATACTTGCTTGGCTTAAACAAGCTAAATGCAGAAGTTGAATAAAGAAGAAAGAAACTTCCTTCTTTGGCTAGGTCACATGCAAGTCTTGTGATATATGGTTGAGCCTAAAGATGCCAGTAGTGATCAATATCAAGAGAATTCGAATGCCTACCAAGAGTGGTCCAAGAAGGATCATTCTGCACACTATAGTATGTTGTATTGCATGCACGATGATCTAATTGGAGAATTTAAGAATTGTCTCATAGTTAAAGACATGTGGGACAAGCTTAAGGTTACCTTTGGACAAACATTTGCTACAAGACTTCATGCCTTGAACATAAAATGGATGAAATATACAATGGACCCAAAGTACAATATGGCTAAGCATCTTTATGTCATGAGTGCCATGATTCGTGACCTTAAACCTGTTGGGCATGAGATTAGTTATGAGGAACAAGTTTTAAATGTGATTCATTCACTTCCATATGAGTTTGACTCCTAGAAAAACTTTACACTCCTCATGGCTCATAGTGAGCATGTCAAGACCTTTTCAGAGATGGCTAGGCACCTTGAGATGGAGGTAGAGCATCAAAAGGTGCTTAGCCCTTCCAATATTGTGCTTGTTGCCTAAGGTGGAAAACCTAAGGGAAACAAGCATAATCAAGGGAAGCAGGCTAAGAAAGGCTATCACCCTTCTCAAAATTTTGGACCCAAGGGCGGTATTACCAAACAACAACATAATTATCTTTATTAAATTACTTGTTTGCTCTCATGCATTAGTTGCTAACTCTCTCCCTGATTAGATTGCAGACTCAAAAGCAAGCAACCACATAGTTTGAGATCGAGCTGGCTTTATGGATTACCATCGTCTTCCTGTGGGTTCACAGATCGTCATGCTAGGTAATGGCAGCGAGGAAGACATCCTCGAAATTGGAACATACTAGCTCAAACTATGTGGAGGAAACACATTGCTTTTGCATGATGCTCTCTATGCACCCGGAGTGCAATGTGGTTTACTTTTTATTATTTCATTGTTAAAATTGGGATTGTCTTTTAATTTTTAGCTTAGGAGTTTGGATATTTTGTATCTTGGTAGTGTGTTTGGCCATGGAATTTTAAGGAATGGTTTCTTTGTTGTTGACTTAGATGTTGATTTTAATAATAATTTCACGATAGCCTTTGCTTCTAATTTTGATTGTAATTCTAAATCTGTTAAATGGCATGCTAGACTTGGTTATATTGGATAATATAGAATGAGCAGACTAGCTAAAGAGGGTCTTTTGGGCCATCTTACGAAGTTTAAGTTGCCCAGATGTGAGCCATGTTTAGCTAGTAAAGCATGTAAGAAGCCTTTTGGTAAGGCTTCAAGGGCATTGAGGCCCTTAGAATTAGTCCATTCAAACATTTGTAGACTTTTAAATATTAAGGCTTATCATGGTGCAATATATTTCCTCACTTTTATAGTTGACCATTCACATTATGGGTATGTGTATCTATTGTCTCATTGCTATGAAGTGCATGAAACTTTCAAACATTTTATGGCAAAAATAAAGAACCAACAGGAATGAAGAGTGAAGACTCTTTAAACCGACCGTGGTCGTGAATATCTCTTTGCTATGCTTAGAGAATATTGTGAGGAAAAATGTATACATAGACAGATTACGATTCCATATACTCCACAACATAATGGTGTTGTAGAGCAAAGGAATCATAAATTGCTTGACATGGTTTAGGTCAATGATGGCACAAGCTAACCTCTCCATTAATTTTTGGGGAGATACATTACTTATTGCTAATTACATCCCTAATCATGTATTGAGTAAAAGTGTACTTGCTACACCATTTGAGTTATGGAATGATAAAAGGCCATTGGATCATTTTTGCCCGTAGGGTTTAGCAAGCTATGTGCTTAACTCAACCCACAAGCATGGCAAACTAGGTTCAAAAGCATGAATATTCTAAAGGATATGTCATTTTTGGTGAACACTCAAATGGTGGCATGATAGAGATTGATTCCTGTAATGTCGATTTTCTTGAGGATGAGTTTCCAAAGTATTGGCGAAATAAAAAGGGAATCTTGAATTATATGAGTTACATAAGGGTCTTCAATTATATCTTGGTGAGGGTGAAGAATTAAGATCTTACTAAGTCACTAAGGATAGTAAAATTTTACCAAATAATGAAGATACCGGGAATAATCCTACTATCTTAAACGGTGAAAACTTCCCTACAAATGAAAATTCATGGGAAAATGAGGTTGTTCCTCAAGATCCAAACTTAGAATATGAGGTTGGTTCTCTTTTTTAGAATTCAAACCTAGAACGTGATGTTGGTCCTCAAATTTAGAATCCTACACCTATTAAGGATAGTGGAAGAGGTCCTTCATTTGGTCATGCAAGCAATGGAGGTCCTAGATTACGAAGGAGTGAACGTGGAAGAATTCCCCGACGGTATTTCCAAATTGAAGGGGAAACATTCCTTGGCACTCCTTTGGAGATTGAGGAACCTACATCTTTTAAAAAAACCATGAATCCACCAAATAGTAAAGAATGGATGGATGATATGAAGGATGAAATTAACTCAATGGTAAAGAACAAGGTTTAGGAGTTAATTGATCTTCCGCCTCTGTGTAAATTAATTGGAAAAAAAATGGGTTTTCAAGATAATGCACAAAGCGGATGGATCAATTGACAAGTTTAAGGCCTGACCAGTTGCAAAAGGCTTTACCCAAATTGAAGGAAAGTCTATTAAGAGACATTTTCTCTTGTTGTGAGATTTTCCTCTATTCCTCTCCTTTTAGCCTCGGTTGCCCATTTGGATATGGATTTATTTCAAATGGATGTAAAAACTGCATTCCTTAATGGTAAACTTGAGGAAGAGATATATATGGATCAACCAATTGAGTTTGTTTCAAAAGGACAAGATAGCAAAGTGTGTCATCTTAAAAGATACATATATGGTCTCAAGTAGTCTTCCAGACAATGGCACTTCAAATTTCATAAAGTAATCACTTCGTTTGGCTTGTCCATGGTAGATGAAGACCATTTTGTGTATGTCAAGAAAATTGTGGGAGGGTTTATATTTCTCTCTTTGTATGTTGATGACATACTCTTGGCTAGAAATAACATGGAGATGATCAATACCACTAAGGAGTAGTTGTCCTCCATCTTTGAGATGAAGGACATGGGGGAGGCAAGGTATGTCCTTAGTGTAGAAATAATCAGAGATCATTTTAAGAAGTTTCTTAGACTATGTCAAGAAGCTTACATTAAGAAAATCTTAGACTGCATTTGAATGCATTATTCTAAACCCATTAATACTCCAATTGAGAAGGGCCTAACTTTAATCCTTGACCAATTTCTAAAAACAAATGAAGAAAAATAAAAGATGAGCAGTGTTCCCTATTTGAGTGATATTGGGAGCTTAACGTATGCCATGTTATGTATAAGGATAACATTTGTTTTGTAGTTAGTTTGGTAAGTCGTTACCAAAGTAACCCTGGACTTGCTCATTGGCAAGCAGTCAAAAGAATCTTATGGTACCTTTATGGTACAAGTGACCTTGTCCTTTGCTATTAAGGTGGGGACTTAAGGTCAAAGGGATATTCAGATTCATATTGGGGTAGTGGCCTAGATAAGTCTAGGTCAACTTTTGGATTTGCCTTTATCCTTAGTAGTGGTGCTATAACTTGGTGTAGTAAAAAATAAGATTTCATTGCTTCATCCACTATGGAGGTGGAGTATGTCATAAGTTGCCTTGCAGTATAAGAGGTGATATGGTTGAGAAATTTTCTGCAAGATCTTAACATCACACCTAAAGTTGATGGACCTGTAGAAATGCATTGCGACAACACTGTTGCAATTCAATATGCTTAAGATCCTAAATTTCATCAAAGGACTAAGCATATCAAAAGGCATTATCATTTTGTTCGTGACGCCATAAAAAGGAAGGAAGTTGCTTTTAAGTATATATTAACTAGCAAAATGATTGTTGATCCCTTGACTAAACCCATCCCTAGAGATGCTTTTCGAGCACATGTGAGGAGTCTAGGTCTGCTAGGTTTAATTTTTTATGAGAAATTCATTTAGAAATGTTTATTGTGTATTGAACATCCATTTCAATAAAGTTGTTATTTTTGAAATGTTCATGAGTATACAATTAAATAGTTAGGTATGTTGTAATGTCACCAAGCTTTATGATTGACCTTGTCACTCAGGTGATCGCCCTAACACTTAGGTAGCGGGCAAGATGAGACTGTGTCATATTGACACTAAGTGTGTTCAATATATACTGCCTTTATACTTATGGTGTATAAATGGTAAATTTTAATAGCCACCTTGGTAAGTCCAAGATAAAACTCTAAGGAGTTGAATATGAAGCATCCCTAGTTTCATATTAAATCCTTAAGCCAAATCTTGAGTGTTAGGTCAAACATTAAGTGTGATGATTAAGTAACTCAGGTTAGATATTTGAGTAGTGTCTAGACTTATGATTCGCATGGCATAAGAAAGTGACATGCCAACTTAGTTGGAGTTATGCCATGACATACTATGATACTGTATGTGTTATTTTTTGACCAATATAGGGAATGACAAATGATTCCCTACTACTTATCCCTGTGTGAAATCTATAAGCTTTATTTAAGCTTATTCTACACAATGCCCTTTGACTTAAAACTATGTTATGAAGTCAAGGTTTGATGTTGTTACTTTAATGTGTTTTCCAAGAGCCATGATATATGCAATTCAATGGAGCACAATAGGAATGCAGTCAAACTAAGATGGATTACATTAGTGTTTACGGAAAAATATTTTAATATCACTCTACAAGCCTGGGTGGTCATATTTTGTGTATAACCAAGCGATATAAATATAGCATATAGGGACAGTGAATGCCATCAGTGATATTCAAATGATTTAGGGTATTGAAAATGTGAAAGTGCTATGTTAGTTTGATGGTTACTTAATATAACACTAATTATTGATATTATGGTCACACACCTCCTTTCCTGTATGAAGTGTAAGAGATGTGTTAATGTAAAATTGTGTTTTTAATACATGGCTTGTGTAGCCGAGTGGGAGATGTTACATGTTTTTTCAGTCACCAAGAGTTTGTGACTTAGTGGGTAGTTTTTAACCCATTTAAAAATTAGGGATAATTTTAATTTAATTTTATGATCAGTTCATAAAAATCAGGATCAATATATATATATATATATAATAGAGAGACTTTTAAGGTGATCATCTTTCTCCTTAATTCGCTTACACTAAATGAAAACCATTAGAGATTCTTTTGGATTTGAGGCGTGACTAATTTCCGGCGACTCTAGTAGCCATTGAATATTTTGCATATCAACATACAAACCTATATTATTGCTTCCATATAAGGTCAATCCTTTTTATATTTTCTTACAAGGACAAATAAAATATTTTAAAATTTTAGTGAGTATATATACATAGTTTTTTTTTCAAAAAAGAAGGGTGGGCGTTCCCCCCTTCTCTAAAACATGGCTTCATTCTTGAACGTCTATTCACATTAATAAATGCATATTCGTGTTAATAAATACTCATTCATGTTAATGAAGAAAGGACAATAATAGTGATGAAGAAGAAGCAATTGATGATGGAGTAATGCCATCAATTAACATGAACCAATATTACATTAGTTTTTATATTAGTTGGTTAATATAAATAGACATTTATTTATATAAATTGATCTTTATTAACATGATATTGGCCGACAAGTAAGATTTTAGCCTATATTTACCTTAAACCAGTCATATGATAATACTGTAAATTATATCAAATTCTTTTGTTAAATATTGAAAATCTGTAATAAAATTAAAAAAGGGATAAATTATATATATATATTTAATTGACCCTTAATTAAAAGATTCTAGAAATTTCCATTTATAATACTAAATATATTTAAATTTACTATAAGTTTTAAATTTTTAAATTTTATATTGTTCAATATGAGAAAAAAAAATTAAAAAAAATGATAAATTGTACTAGTTACGGTTTGATAAGAACTTAAGCCTAGCCCAACCTTAAAAGCTAGCTCATAAGAAGAGAATTGCTCATATCCTTATAAATAACATATGAGACCTTGCTAATTAATGTGAGATACATCATAGTTATCCCCTTAGACAACATGTCCTTAAGCAGAGAATTGAAGCATGCCCTCAAGCCACTTATTAGATGAGCTTTGACACTGGTGACAAATGATAAGAACTTGAGTCCAACTCCTCTTTAAAAGCTAACTCATAAGGAAGGGTTGACAAAACCCTTAACATACCAAACTCCTTGTTAAGTAATGTTGATATATCACCTTTAATGTTTTTCGGTGCTCACCAACAGTTGATTATGATCAAATGTTGCAATTATCAATGATGGAAAAATTAATAAATTGTATTCATATAAATTTATTTCATTATAATGAGTTAAAATCCTAGAAAATATATACATATTTTCATGAAACAAAAAGAGTCAAAATATTAGCAAGAATTATTGCACAATTTATATATCTACACTTGATTGAAGGTAGGTTTTGTATTGGCATGTGAATTTGATCCAACCTAACCCAAGCATAATAAATAGGGTCAAGTCGGGTCGAGTTTTTAAAAGTCAAGGCAAACATCAAACTAGTATGTATAAACTCATTAACTTAAACCTAGTTTTGATATTTGTCCATATTGGAGTCATTTTGAACAAGTATTAAAACTCATGACTTAAACCTAACTACTATCACTTACTCACATTTTCTTTATTTTTTTTCTAATATAGAACCCCTCACCTACCATATTTCACCTCTCGCCTTTCACCTTTATCTTGATTCTTTGTCCAGTTCTTTTGCGCCATCTAAGTCATCACCCACATATAAATCTGTTGTTGCTCTCTCAAGTAGGGATGGCATCTATCGAATACAGATGTGGGGTTTTTAAAAATCCTTACCCTATCCAATAAGTGAAATAGCATACACTATCTGTCATCCAATCCACCTCAAATTGGATCATATCAGGTAAAAGTAATATTACTGTCACAAATCAGGCTAAAATGGGTATAGTTGGGTCATAAATTAAGTAGAGTTATAAAACACATTTGGATATGAAAATCAAATATGAAAAAAATCTATAAATAATATAATTATAGTAGTAAACTCTCTTCACTAAAAAAACACATTGATATCAACTGTGACCTTATTAACATAATTATTTCTTAAAATATAAGCAGCAGTATCATCAAAATATTAGCATAATATATTCACTCTAAAATCCATAAGCATTATCATCTTATTCAATCATCCACTTCTAACATATTATTTAGTCATCCTTCTTAAGTCCAATCGTTTGAATAATCAGTAGTATCATCATCAATATCATCAAGGATAGTTTGAATTATGCAATTTTGAGGTGGTATTGATGAACCTAGAAAGAATTTTATGTCATTAAATTTAATGCACAAATCATACAAAAGAGTAAATGTAGTTGTAATATAAAAATACTTGGCTTACCTTTAAGTTCAATCCATAACCAATTTTATGCACACATCTATGTCTCCAATTTATTAGCATGAAGTCTACTCCATCTATAAATACACATTAATTACTAAATTTAATTAACTAAATGTGTCTCACGTCTCATATCTTTTATTCAAAATAAATTAATAAACTAATATTAAATAAAAGTTGCATAAAATTCATTAATATGATATTTGAAAATAAGTATTATATAAATATCTAAAAAAAGATATATAATTGAATCGAGTTTGGGTAGGATAATACATAATCTACATCTGACTAAAACCTATCTCAAGTATAGTTTTTCTAATTCATAACCTACCCTAACTATAAACAGATCTAGTATAACCCTACCTAAATAAATCGGGTAAGATTGGATATCCATCGGAATGGATAAAATTGTCATCCCTACTCTTAAGAACCAATTGTCTATCTGTGTATATCTTAGATGAGCGTTTACTTTTTTTCTATTTTATTTTTTTTTTCATTTTTCTAAGTTTAACTATTTGTGGTTTAGATTTTTTTATTTTGTTAAGTTTTTGTAATTTGATAATTTTCTATGTATTTTCCCAATATAACTAAAGAAGATTTTATATAAGGGGTTACTCAGGCTAAGCTGGCTGAGTTTACCCCTAGCAACTTGGCCCAAGTAGTGCATAATGTACCCATAGCTCGGCCTTAAGCCAAGGTGCATCGGGTTGCGAGGGCCAATGTGTTATATTTTATTTTTATTTTTTCCTTTTTTTTATTTTTTGCATTCCTAAAACCAAATTAATTGGAATTTTACTAGCACTTCCAAAGCATATTATTTAGTTGTTAATTTTATACTATAAAATTTTCAAAACAAAGGCCCATTATTGAAATTTGAATTAAAAAAAAACAATATTATCATCCATAAAAAATCAAAGAGAACTCACTTCGAAGCTGACGACGGCAAGGACTGCGAGTATTATATATGTTTATAACTTATAATTTGAGAATTGTTCAAGCATATATAAATATTTTAAATGGTCATTTTTCAATCATATATAGATATTTTTAAATGGTCATATTATAGGAGACTGGAGGTGATCAGGGAGGGTTACTGTGTGAAGGAAATGTTGCAGCCAATAAGGGCTAGAGTTGAATGTTGAAGTTAAATAGGTTGGGTGCATGGAAAGAGTTAACCCTATAATAAAAAATTTAATTAAAACCCTTGGACTGGCTAGCTTGGCCCGAGTTTTTTAATCAAACCCAAAGCCCAACTTGAGTGTAACTCGAGTCTGACATTCTAACCCTAAACTCAACCTTGCTATTGATTCACACTAGCTCAATTCGACCCGAACCCATCCTCGAGTCCACGAGCCACCTGAACAACCATAGTTTTATATGAAGAAGATTTGGCTCAGCATGTTTTATTCAATACGGGTAGGAGGAGAGCCAATTCAGTATTCTTAAAAAAAATAAAGAAATCAGAACAAAGTTAAGATGATAAGGATTAACCCTTTCTTCTTAAGCTAAAGATCTTACCATTTCTGAAGAAACTGGAGTTCCATCTCTTTTCAATTTCCATTCAAGAATTCTTATGTGGTACATCCTTTGAGACCCCAAAAAAGAAAATAGATAAATTCCTTTTCTTAGGAACACATACAAGATTCATCACTATAACAAGGATAATAGTAACCTCACCATTAAATATTTTATTTATTAGCTACTTTATTTATGAATTTCATATAGATTTAACATAAATGTATATCCTACCGAAATAGAATTCATAACTTATTATCTTCTTACCTAGCAGGCAAAGATTCAACTTCATGAAAAGGATAATTCATTTGAAATGATATGAGAGTCCAATTACACAACTTCGTGAAAAGGATAATTCATTTGAAATGATATGAGAGTCCAATTACACTGTATTACTAAATTCCATGTTATATATTTAAAAAAAGTTGAACTTACTTCTCTCAGGGTATAAATCCTAAAAGAAAAGGGAATACCTCTAACCAACTTTCTAAAAAGAAATGAATCACTAAATGAAAGAAATTCTTTGTAAGATCTTTATTTAAAAATAAAGAATGAGAATGACTTAAGAGAAGTTGAAAGTTGAAAAGAGGCTCGTTGAGACCTCGTCATAGGGAAAAGGATTATCCTTTTCCTAAATAGCTTATTCTTTTTCTTTCTTTCTTTTATGTTCTCTTGGTCAACGAGAGTACTTTTTTACTTTCTTCTTTTCAATTGACTGCTTTAGTACTGTCTACACATTGAAAGCGAAACGAAAGATATAAAGTAACGAGATATAGTTTGTGATCTTCAGTATTTTTATTTTTTCGTTGAGATTACCTCGGTAAATGTAGAAAATTGAAATAAGAGATCTATATTTTTTTTTATTTCTATACCTTTTTAATTTGTTGAATTTATATTCCATTTTCTCTTTTTTATTTTCGTTTTTTTATTTTAGTTTTATACTTTTGCAATTAGGTATTTAGGTTTATGTTCTACCTTTTATTAATTTTTTTTTTGAATTTATGTTTTATTTTTTTATTTTCTATTCTTTTTTTCTTGATTTTATTTTTAGTTTTATTTTTTTGAAATAAGGTGTCAGTTTTATGTGTGTTTTTTTATTTTTTGAATTTATGATATGTTGCCATAAAACTCTAGCTCTTAATTTACCCTCTTTCCAAACAATACAACTTACTCTCCCTCCCTTTCTTTAACCCTATTCATCCCTCCTTTATCTCGTCCCAACACGTTGTGTAAGCTTTACTACTTTAGTAATACTAGTTGCTAGCAAAAGAAGTCAGGTTAGCAACAAGCCTGGTAATATGGCTCGAATCCTTCTCAACCAACTTAATCCGTACGCAATCCTAATTTTCAGTTTTGATGATCTATAAATCATATCTCTAATAAAATGATGGAGCTAGCCACCTGCATAAAAGATTATATTATTTTTTTTCTTATATTAAACTCTAACTCCAACAATGATGGAACCAAATAAAAAATATCTAAAATAAAAAATTAGGATGTAATTAATTTTATTAATCAAAATTAGGATTTTAGAGTAACATGTTCTATTTTTGAGTTACACAAAGGTAGAAAAACAAAGAAGAATAGAGAACGAGAAAGAGAAGTGACCATGAAAGAGAGAGAAAAGGAATAAAATAAAAGACAATCATTGAGAGAAAGGGGATGAAGATAATCTTGATTAAATTTTGAGCTCAACTTTTTTTTTTTTATTTGAGATTCAAATCAATTATACTATGCTTGCCGGTCGTAAGGATTCCTCATTATGATATACTTTGCAGTTTTTTTTTTAAATTGAGAAAAAATAATCTAATTTTTTGAAATGGGATATAAATGCAAAAATCTGTCTAGAATTGTTTAATTAGGCCATAAAAGAAATTCAAATATCAATCAATATGATAATAATACGTTGATGGTAAGACACTTCAGGTTCAAATCAAAACGACATTGTTTGGGCAAAGAAAGTGCTTTTTTGATCCAGTTATCAGAGCAAGCGGTCAATAAACTTCATACAAAACGGCATCGTTTTGGATAATCACATCAAACCGACTTCTCTCATTCCCTCTCCTCGTCTGCCGCTCCTTGTCTGCCTTTCCGTTTCTCCCAATCTCACTCCACTTGCTCCTCTGTTATTGGCGATCGACACTCACCGTCGCCGACCTCACAAGAGCATTGACAGCGATGGCAGGTATGGTTTGGATTCTTTTTATGTTCTTTTAACTTTTTATTTAGGCATTACACTTGTAGAAGAAGTTCATTTTATTGGTTTCTTCAGCAATGGCAAGGTCGTTCCTTCAGGTAGCTGCGACAGAGGAGGTTGCTCCACCGCTACGAGTTGTTCAGATAGAGGGACTGGTACTCCCTTTCTTTCTGTTTAGTAGTTGTTACTATCAAACATTTGATCTTATTGTAATTTTAAAAATGAACAGGTTATTTTAAAAATAATCAAACACTGCAAGGAGTTTTCTCCGGCTTTGGTCACTGGCCAACTTCTTGGGTTGGATGTTGGTAGCGTTCTTGAAGTCACCAATTGTTTCCCTTTCCCGGTATTATGGTAAAATCCTCTTTTTTTTTGGCTATTTTTGGTCACATATATATAAATGTGTGTGTGTGTGTGTATGTATGCCTCAATTCTTTCTGTAACTATGTCTGCAGATTCGGGAGGAGGATGAAGAGATTGAAGCTGATGGTACCAATTATCAGCTTGAAATGATGAGATGCTTGAGGGAGGTTAATGTTGACAATAACACTGTTGGATGGTGAGTTTGATTTACTGACTCCATGTTTCTAATTGTTTTAGCCTTTTGGTTTGGGTGGTGCCAACCATATTTAAGTTTCCACTTGTTTTGTGTTCCTTCATTTTGCATAAATGAATCTTCAACATCTTGTAATAAGTCATGCTTTTGGGGTTTCGATCCTCTTTTACATGTTTTTGTTAATACCCTTGTTTTACATGTTTTTGTTAATACCCTTGTTGTTGGGGTTGAAGGGTACAAGAACTTTATGTTTTAATGAATAATAATTATGTTTTTCTGCTGATTTTTCGGCTCCTCTTAGGTTTATAGAGGTGTCATGACAGAATGGTCATATTGTGGTTTTATGCCTTGGTTTGAGTTTCAAATTAGGGGTGATTCGCTTAAAGAAGCAAAAGGGCGTTGGTGTATCAAGAATGAGTTTTTGAATAAGAATTTGCTTTTCGTAATTTCTTTTATTAAAACGTAATTTATTATATTATGTTTTAATAATATATTTTGGGATTTTCTGGTACATGTTTTTTTGCTTTACACAGTGGAGTTATCCATTCATTAATTTGTTTGCTGTCAACCAATTTGATTATTTCAGTGACCTGTATAGATTAGGCTTGCATGTTTATCTTTATCAACTAAAGCAAGTATCCATTACTATGATTGTATTTTGGCGGTAATACTCTTTTGCTGTCCATCACTATTATATAAATGCTCCTTTTTTATTTTCCAATATAAAATCTTACATCTCACGTCTCACGTACATACTATATCGTGTTTCTTTCCATTATCCACAATCATTATATAAAACTTTTATCCTTTTCACTTTTCAGTAAACTTTAATTTTTCTGCATCCTGGACTAATTTTTTTAGAGGCTAAAATTGTGCATTTGTGCTGATTTGTGTACTTGTATTCTTACCAGTGATCCAGTATTCTGTCTATTATACGTGTATAAAACAAAACATGCTGGTTCAATCTGTAATCCAATATTCTTTCTTATTTCAGGTATCAGTCAACATTATTAGGTTCTTTCCAGACTCTGGAATTGATTGAGACCTTTATGAATTACTAGGTATTGGGTTTTGATCACTTCTTTTCTCCTAAATATGTCATGCTTATGATTTTAGTGTTTTCTGCTTAATTTTTTTTATTGGGAATTTAAGAAGGTATATGGTAAACAGAGAAGGAATGGGGAATATCTTTTTCTCTACCAAGTTAACCTTAGTTGCCTGTGATTTAATGGAAATCTAAAGTAGGTTTAACTTTGGTGGATAAGAGCACTATATTAGTTTCTATGCTTCTGAAAAATGTTTTTAACCCTCTTGAAATATTCACATTAGTGGTGTGATGTATGGTTAGTTTGTAGCTGTTCCAAAACTCATTTGGATCAGTTATCAAGTATTTCGCAGCATCTTTTTAGATCATTTAACCAGGCTTTGAAATTCCATTTCAAACATGATATTTCACCTTGTATATCAATTTAGAGAGATAATGTAGATTCTATGTCCATTTGTAAATTGAGCGACTGAACCAGAAATTGCTAAAAAGTTGTAAGCAAATATCTTACTTGTTATTCCTTGATCAACTGTCTGTCATGTTAGTAACAGTGGGAAGTTGTCCTATGAATTAATATAATAGATAAATTCACTTGAATTGAATTAGTTGAAGGTGTTTTATCAGTGTTCAGAAAATCCACGAATACTTCCATAATGGTACCCAATTTAATCAGAAACTTCTTAGTTTACACCTTAAGAAAAACTTGGCCATGAATGCATATATTAGTCTGGTTTTTTTGGATGTTCAGACTCGTCCTGAAGATAAACTGGTATAAAGTGTAATTTGAAACCTAAGCAAAGATGAAAAGGTTGTAGACTCATCAAAATGTATTAAATTGAGCATAAACTGCACATTAGCTGCACACAAATAAAAAATAGAGATTTTGCTTTTATCA
This sequence comes from Garcia nutans, assembly GCA_947685225.1. Classification (NCBI taxonomy): domain Eukaryota; kingdom Viridiplantae; phylum Streptophyta; class Magnoliopsida; order Malpighiales; family Euphorbiaceae; genus Garcia; species Garcia nutans. The sequence continues at coordinate 39,121,078 of CANTUV010000013.1, forward strand.
AGCTTGCATGAAGGTCCAATAAAGAAATAATCCTAATTGACCAAGATTGAAATTTTAATACAATTTGGAGCTAAATTTGTTTTGCATGACTGCATCTCTGGAAAATGCTTAGCTGAATTTCCATGTTGATTTTAATGGTCGTTGCTACTGGACTTCCTTGATTGAAAGCAAAATAATTGTCACACTGTAAAATTTCTCATCACTGTAACAAGGCAGGGGATATGAAATTCACAAGGCTTCCTGGATGCACTACTTTTTAAGCGTAAACTTTTTCAAACTTGTCATCCCTTGATTTTAGGGAGGTCTCTGCTTATTTGATTTAGGAAATAAAGAGAGCAAAAGAAAACTGTCTCTAAAATTTGATTGGGCAAAAGGAACTTTGGAAGCTGCATGCATTTGCTTTTTCTTTTTTACCTGTGTCCCCTATCCACTGCTTTTTGCGCTCTATGAGACGTAGGAAATTCATTATCTTGGTTAATGCTATCTTGAACTCTTGTACTTCCCTGCATATATGAAACCTTGGCTTCAACTTCAGTATCAACTTTTAGTGAAATTGATGTCTGATCAAGTTGCAGATGTCAATGCATTACCAAACTCCAATAAATTTTCCAAGTTTCTCTTCTTCTTCAATGAAAATTTCTTTATGTGTCCGGCCCAAAGTAGACTTGGGGTTTAAGAGAAGATACTAATTTAGCATTTCGAACTACTGTGATCGAAGATAGCTTCTGTCAAAAATTTGACCAAACACTTTGGCAAAGATGAATTTGAGCATTTAATATAGATACAAGTTTTTAATAGAGGCAAAATTTCATTCTGGATGTAAATTCATTTGCATTTGTTTTATATCTTTGCTTGCACATTCATTGTTTGATTTGTCAAAGTGGATGCAGCATCATTTTGTATTTATACGTGAATCAATATTGGTGATTGCAGGAAAATATTAGCCGATGTGTGTGTATAATTTATGGTCCTTCAAGATCCAATCAGGGTGTCTTAGCTCTCAAGGCCTTGAAGCTTTCTGATGCTTTTATGGACTTGTATCGCAATAATAATTTTACTGGGGAGAAGTAAGGATATATCCCGTTCCTCATTTAGATTTGTGTTAATGAACTGTAAAACATGATCCCACTTTTACATCTCATTTTCTCCAATAGGTTGAGAGAGAGAGACCTGTCATGGGTTGATATTTTTGAGGAGATTCCTGTAAGCTTCTATAGTCATCCTTACTTTTCCTTTTTGCAAGGAAAAATTTAGCACTGTCTTTACCTTGATAACTGTATCATGTTTCGATCTGCCGAAAATTATTGCATGATCTGCAGTTTAGATAAATAAGCTCTTTGTTGCAATCACAGATCAAAGTTTTGAATTCTGCCCTTATCAGTGCCTTTATGACTGAACTAGAAGCTGATTCACCTGTCTCTCAGATAATATAGACTGTTTTTGACGGACTTTATAGTAAATGTAGTGTCTTTTTACTTCATTTTGATCTTCTCATTTGGTTTCTTGTTAGTGTGATTATGATCGTCTGCAATTATCAGCCAATCCATTTTTGGAGAGAAATGTTGAATTTTTGGTTGAATGCATGGATGAATTGTCAATTGAACAGCAGAAGGTTTGTTTCTATCTTTCCTAATGTCTCAGGTTTCATTGGCCTGTTATCATATTCTAAAAATGCTTTTTTTTGCAGTTCCAATTTTACTATAGAAACCTTTCACGTCAGCAAGCTCAGCAGCAAGCATGGCTTCAGAAGAGAAGGTAGAGTGTGCTAAAACAAGAACCTTTTGGCCCTTAAGGTCATTCTTAATTTAATATACATAATTGGCATAGCTTTTGTTTTGAGAACAAGATAGGTGTAATATGGTGAAGGGACTTGGAATGAAAATATACTATCTTGGAGTGTAGAGAAAATTTGAAACACTCTCTATACTCACCATTTTATTTATCTTTTTGACGGAGTTCTTCAAGTTTTTATATATTTTTAAGTATTTAGAAAATGATTAAAAATGAATATTAGGTAATTAATTGTGTATTTAATATGAAAACGTAAAAGAGTTTCTTTATAATTTTTTTATATCATAACTTTATTTGGAAGTTAAAAAAAAATGCTTTAGGAGAATAAATAAATAAGTGGGGTAGGATAATATCTTCAATATATTTTAATTGCTTTCATTTTTGCATTCTCCCATAACTTCATTTTTTTTATTGAATTTTGTGATTTCTTTTTTTTTTTTCCCAAATCAGGATTTGTGATTGATAATATAAATTTTTATATCCTTATAGATGAAGAGACTGGTTTAAAAATCTATAAAAATAATATCAGTTATTTATAATAATTTACTTATATAAATGTTTAAAATAATATTTATATATCCTTAAATATATTTATTTATATAATAGTTTTACATTTATATATTTTTAGAATAATATTGAAATATCCTTAAATATCTTTATTTTTAATAGGATACCATTTTATTAAATAAATTTGAATATTTGTGGGAAGAGCAGGTTCTCAACTAGTTTTGTGATAATTTGTGAGCAGTAAAATGAGAAAATGATACTTTTAAATGCACAGCATAGAACTTAAGTAAAAATAGTCCATATATTGTACTATGTGCGTAGATCAGAGAACATGGCACGTAAAGCTGCAGGGGAGGAGCCTTTGCATGAGGAGGATCCTTCGAACCCAATTTTTAAGCCAATCCCTGAGCCATCGCAGTTGGATAGCTTCCTTATAACCAATCAAATTTCTAACTTTTGCAACCAAATCAACGGGTATGTTGTGGATCTAAAAGACATGGAGAAATTGTATTCTTTCATGCCATTTATTTTTGCAGAGAAGCTAAATATATCTATATTTTTTATCTAACAATGGATTATTTCGAACTCGTTTCATGTTCACTATGGAAGTTTTTAAAAAATTGTATTATCATCTGAGATTTCCGCATGCTGTATGAATTAGTTTGTTGTTATGCCCTTGTTAGGCTAACAGGCTTGTGTTCTAATGTAAATTTCAATTTCTGTAGTGTGTTAATGTGTCTATGTTTATGAACAGTAAATTGCATTGCTATATCACTATATATAGTTCGTAAAAAATATACATTTATATTGGTAGAATCCTTAATTTCTTAAATCATGTTGGCAGTATGGAAAGCCATAAACATAAAAAAAATGTGCTGGGTCTCTACAATCAATGGTGCATTGTTTTATGATAGTTGAACTCTCATGTATCTTCATTTGGAATGAGGTAATATCAGTGGCTGGATAGTGTTAACTTTTTAGTTCATTAAAGAGGTTTATTCCAAAGATGCATTTGGCTGTGGATGAAATGAAATTCCTGTTATCCTTTCAATGCCCATATCTGTTTTTAAGATGCTTGTTCTTCATTTTCATTTTTTTCTTTGTGCCCCATAACTTTGCAGTGTTACTGGGCAGAGCTTCAGCCGATTGTACTTGATGAAGGCTTTACAAGAAAGTTGATGTTAGTTTGGCTCTAAATCCTGTTTGAAAAATGAAAGATTATGGAGACGAGGAAGAGATTTGCATGGATGGCTTAATGTCAACGCTTTCAGAAATGACTAGATTTTTAACATAGGTACAAGTTGCTTTAATTAAAATTTATTAATGAAACTACAAAAAATGACAAGATTTAAGCTCCTTTTTTTTTTGTAATTAGGCCCGTTATTTCTCTCTCTCTCTCTCTCTCTCTCTTTTTTTTTTGGTATCGGGAGCAAATTTTTTTCTATTTTTACCATTTTTCTATAGATTTGAAATTAGAAGCTAATGCTGTGCCAAAATTCATAGATGAGAATCTCTTATATATAGCTTATTAGTCAACTGAATGGAAAATTACATAAAGAGTTTTCATGTACATTGGCTTCTAAAGAGAATAAAAGTAATATCAACAATATATGCATCTCTTGCAACAAAAGATTGAGCCTGATACTTAAATTTCCAACCCTCCATCCTTATTCACTTTAGAATTTGAGACAAAGCTTCAGAGAGAATAACCTGAGGAGTAGATATTTCAGTAGCCGGAGATTCTACCGGTGATAAATCCATGGATGACTGGATCTTTATCATGTCGACCTCTCCATCATTTTTCATTATCACTACACTGCTTGGCAATCTCTCTGCAAAGAATGTTTTATTTTTTCTGAGATGCCTATCACAAAGACATTCAACTGTAAGAATTCAAGTTAATTGCAGCATAATTATTGGTATTGTTTGGACTAAGTTTACGTGGACCTCTATCACATGAAAATCTTGCCATACAAATTTGTATCATGATACATGAGAATGGTCTTGTGTGCTCAAGTTCCATATAAATTTAGTAAAAAAATTTCTTATTATCAACCATTAGAATTTTAGAAGTAAATTATTTTCCTTGGGATGAAATTAGAAAAGCATCTGCACCTGTCAAGAACCACTAAGGTAGCATGAAGATTTGCAGTCTGCTCAAGAACCACTAGCCTCAAGGGGTGCCCGACTGCCAGTTATATGCAGGGAACCACCTAAAGCAGTTCATGTGGCTGTTGGTATACAAATCAAGACTTTTTTTTTTCTAGTTAAATTGATGAAGATAGATTACCAACCCTTTTTGTTCGCATTGCTCTATTATCCTACGAACCTTCTGAAAACTCTTCCACACACTCCTACATTTCAATGCTGGCAAATCCCCTTCTTCAAATGTCCAAACATCTAACCATGTCTTGCATGATACTGGCACAAACTTTCAGATATCAATTTATATTATACGAACAATTAAGGCAAACATGTAATTGAAGGAATAAAAACATAGACTTACATGCAAGTGGGACCCATGGCATAACACCAAGGAGAGTGATATGTGTACATTGTGTTTGAATAACATGGTCAACTGCCCATCGGAGGGGTTCTTGGGAGAATCCCCTCGATGCATCCATGACAATTACTACATGTGTAGCATTGTTCATTGAACTCGGTGATCCCTTTGGCACGAAAACATTAGCCAAAGCAGGGGCGGAATGACTATGGGATCCTCATCGGTGGCCAAAAGAGGTAAAGCTGGTGGAGGAGTGGAGGTCGAGTCGTCGAGTTAAACTCAGCCCACGTTGAAGGGGGCTAAGTTGCAGACGATTTGCAGCGAGGGGTAAACGAACCCTCGAACCCCTCGCTGCAAATATTTTTATTTTTTTTTTATAAATTAGTCTCTGGCGAAACGGCGTCGTTTCGTCAGAAACTAATTTTTTCGGCGCCATTTCACCAGGGGTAAATTAAAAAAAAAAATCAGCCCAAGCGAAACGACCGGTTCAAAAATAAAAAAGGGGCTGCGTTAAAACGCAGGCGTTTTCTCCTCTTCCCTTCTCCTTCCCTCTCCCCCTTCCTTCCTCAAGTTGAACCAGCCACCAGCAGCTCAGGCAGGGCAGCCCCACCACCGTCAGTGTACGCCGCCGACCCCCTCAATAAAATCCTAGTTTCGCCACTGAACCAAAGTATTATTTTTAGCAGAAACCTTTCGTGGTGGTGTTGCATCACTCTCATCTCCTTCTCTTCCTTTGATACAAACAGCCATTTCCTGCCTGTAAACTGTAAAGCCAAAACCTGTGCCCTTTTAATATGGGCACAAACTATATTTTGTGCAAGCGTACCACAAAAGATAAAAGAGTTTATAAGGAAAAAAGGAGAAAAAGGGAAGAAGACAATACGCTCGGAGAGAAGGGTGGAGGGGAAAGAGAAGTATAGATTATTGCTACACATAAATATAAGCCCTCCTACTGTTATTGGAAATATCTAACAAAAGAAACAAACAAATACAACAACAACAACAACTAAGCCTTAATCCCAAACAAATTGGGGTCGGCTGTATGGATTCTCAACAAAATAAGCTCAAAAGACACCAAAAAAGATACTCCAGCCTTAGGTCCCTTCCAAGACACGGATTTTACGTCTCCATTCAAGTCTGTCATTAATCAAATCCGCATCAAGATCTAAGGCACGTAAGTCTCTTGCTATCACCTCCTTCCACACAGTTCTAGGTCTGCCACGACCTCTAGCCCCCTCAATCAACAAATTCTCACACTTACGAACCGCAGCATTAAGAGGTCTTCTTAAAACATGCACATACCATCTAAGTCTTCCTTCCCTCACCTTATCTCCGACGTCCGCTACTTGGACTTTTTGTCGAATATGAACATTCTTAATTTTTTTCAGTCTGGTATGTCCACACATCCATCTTAGCATCCTCATTTCTGCTACACTCATCTTATGCAAATGTTGTCCCGTTGGTGCCCAACACTCACTACCATAGAGCATCGCAGGTCTAACAACCGTCCTATAGAATTTACCTTTCACTTTCAGAGGTATTTTCTTATCACATAAAACCCCAGTCGCACCCTTCCACTTCAACCACCCTACCTGTATTCTGTGAGCCACATCTTCATCTATACGGCCATCATTCTGGAACACCGAACCCAAATATTTGAAGTGGTTGGTTTTAGGAACCAAAACTCCATCCAACTTAACCTCATGTTCCTGTTTCTTCCTTAGACTGAACTCACAGTGCATATATTCCGTTTTACTCCTACTTAACTTAAAACCCTTGTCCTCGAGGGTTTTTCTCCACACTTCCAACTTACGGTTTACACCAGCACTAGTCTCATCAATTAAAATAATGTCATCAGCAAACAACATACACTAAGGAACATCGTCTTGTATGCTTCTGGTTAGCTCGTCCATAACCAGGGTAAATAAATATGGACTCATGGCCGAACCTTGATGCAATCCGGTAGTAATAGGGAAAGTCTCAGTGTCTCCACCAGGTGTTTTCACACTAGTGGATGCATTCTCATACATGTCCTTGATGATGTTGATATATTTGCCGTTGACTCCTTTCCTCTTCAAAACCCACCATAACACTTCTCTTGGTACTCTATCATAGGCTTTCTCCAAGTCAATAAATACCATGTGGAGATCTTTCTTCTTCTCTTGATACAATTCCATTAGTCTTCTTAGAAGAGAAATAGCCTCCATGGTAGATCTCCCTGGCATAAACCCAAATTGATTCTCCGAAGCTCTTGTAAGCTTCCTCAATCTGTGTTCAATAATCCTTTCCCATAATTTCATAGTATGGCTCATAAGTTTGATACCCCGATAATTTGTACAGCATTGAATGTCTCCCTTATTTTTATATATGGGTACCATGATACTCTTCCTCCAGGCATTCGGCATCTTACGTCCTAGTGGAGACAAGAATTAATGAGCATAGAAATATTCATACAAGGAAATAGTCTATACGGGAAATACAAGGAAATCAGACGGGAAATACAAGAATTAATGAGCATAGAAATATTCATACAAGGAAATAGGGTGGAGTGAGCTGGCAATGCCCATATTCTGAATGGTGGGAGCCTAAAAGTGTAGCCTCCAAAACCAGCACTATGTCGAAACATTTGTGAGACTTAATTCGACGAGAATTGCAATTCTCTATCGCAACTCTGAACTAAAACTCAATGGTAACATGCAACAAAAATAGAGGAAGACACAAGAAGTGAAAGAACAGAAGTTGGAAGCAACAGTAACTACATTTACTTCGGTATGTCTGCAATTGAAACACCAAATAACAAAATATTACATACAATACGCGATGGATAACCACTTACAATAAAGATTTTAAACAATGAAATGAAAATCTACATATGCATACAATCAATCCTTATTGTATATTGTTCCAAGTAATTTAGCTCTCACAAACATTATAATGCTGAAACGATCTTGTAATCTTAGCTGCTTCATACTTCACGAGGTCATCAATATGAGAATTTGATGAGTTTACTAAAGCAGCATTCAAAAGTTCAAGAACTTGAAGGATTGGAATAGGATGGATTAAAAGCAACCTGCTCTGCACAAGTGAGATATTCATGGGGCCCTGCCTCTTCTCGGCCTACACCCAACAAGTCAAGGTAATACTGATAGTGCGAGATGATGTTGTTCATTCCATCAATATCACCCTGTCCACAGACGGAATCTCCATAAAGAATGTTCATTGTAGTACCAAAACCAGGAACCCGCTTGGCCAAAGTATCATTCTTAGTGGGTTTCCAGTTGCCAACAAAAGCATCATGAGCTGAGGGCTGTGATTTCTTCATTGGGGTCATCCACCTCCAAATTGCAGCCTGGAAGGCAAGGGTAGCATTTTGCTCTATGTACTCGGGATGATCCAACAAATTCTCCTTCAGAGCTTCCCCAGTAGCTCCATAGTTGTAGTTCCTAGAACAACAAGACGAGGATTAACATTATACCCAGCATCACCAACGTGATAACTTTACCAATTTCTGAGATTTATTAAATATTTCACAATTACATCAATAAAAAATACAATGAAAAACACCATTATCTGAATAAAATCTATTTATATTTCCTATCTTTAATTTAATTCCTAAAACCACTTGGAAGGATTGAAAACCTCGACCTGATTCTGGACAATTTTGTCAATTTTATTTCCTAAGCTATGACTCTAATAAAATCAAGATAGGCAATATCAATGGGCCAAAAAGTGTCCTATAGCAAAGAAAAATGAAAATATATTAAATTATAGAGAGATTGAGGTATCACATAGCATACCAGAAGATTGGCAAGGCACCACGACCATAGTATTCAGCACCAGGAGTGCAGGGATAGGTAAATTTGTAGTATTCATCACAGTATGATTTGCTAGGGCTCATTTCCCTGTTGTAGCAAAGACCATAGGCCAATGGTCCTCCTGTAGCCACTCCATAACCACCTGAAATTTATCATATGAGTATAGATAATCATATGAATTGATATTATCATAATTTAATATCCAAAACCCAAATCCCCAAATTTTAAATGGAAGAGTGTCTAGCAGATTAAATACTAAAATCAAGAAAATGCATCCAACAAATATATTTTGCTACACAGATCGAATAATTGAGAGTTAGAGAAAGAAAAGAGAAATACTCACAAGAAGTTTTGCTGCCGACATGACCAAGGAAGGCAGCGAGTTCCTTCATCTGCATGAGTTTACCGCCAGTTGTACAAAACCCAAGAGGCTGGTAATTGGTAGATGCGGTAATGAAAGATTGATAATCCCAAAACCCAATAGCATGAGCGACTGGAGAATTTCTTTTAGAAAATAGATTCTCAAATTGATAAGTCTCAAAGAAATCTGAAATTGTTTGATTACAACAATAAATAGACCAAATTTTGCATTCCCATCCTCTTGTACAGACCTTCTTCCCTTTCACAGTTTTCACCACTGTCTTCTCTGAATCATCTCCATTCACAAGCAGCCCACAATTTAACGCTATTGCCAATGCCAAAACCACAGCAACCCAATTCATCTTCCCCATTTTCCTGTCTGGGTCTTTGGTTTCTTGATCTCTTGGCCTCTTTTTAGGCGATAAACAGCCTAACAAGTGAGTTAAGAACACAACTGAGAAGAACCAAGTGTTAGATCTTATGTCCTTTTCAGCTCGGTAAACCAGTGATGGTGTAATGCGCTTAAATCGACTGCATCTATTTCTAATATCAACGGTGGATGTTAGTTGTTTAGAGAATAGATGCTCGATGGTTATGCTCTACAGGCTGGCTTTTGGAAGCCTTGCGACTGACCCCACCCGAGTCTTCCACCGACAATGGGAATTCCAGAACTCAACGATTTGCATTTTATTCTCATATTTTGATTTTTCTAATAACATTTTCTTTTTTTGTGTTTTTTCTCACTTGTTTTATAACTTGTAAAAATATTTTTAATAAAAATTACATTTACCCTTTATAAAGTCCAAAAAAAATTCAAGTGAATCTAAATTATCTTTTAAATTTAAAATAACAATTTTTTTTTCTTATATCAGGATTATTCTGATCTGTAAAATTATTTTTCTGGAAACATTTTTATTTGTATATGATTTATTCATTAATTTTGAGAGACTCACAGCATCACATTAAAATACAAAATAGAAATATATGATGTGTAAACTTCATTTTTTTTTCCACATAAAATAGACTTATAATGATGCCATTTGGGTGGCTTAGAACATAAATTGTGACAAAGATTGAAATGGAATGGAATAGCTAAATTATGATTTTGCATTTCAAATATGTTTAATTTTTGTCTCACAATCCGTATGCCCAAATCCCATCAAATTACTGAATTACTGGTACCAAAAAAAAAACATCAAATTTGAGTTTCTATTTGCCTTCTTTCCTGTTGGTGCTTACTGATTGAAAATTATTTGACAACATATTTCTAAGAATTTAAATTAAATTAAAATAATGTGATTGTACACATGCTATAATTTTGAGGTTTGAATTACCGATGGATCTACTTTCTCATCTGTTACGTCTCGGCCCGTCTCAGAGTTGGACGAAAGAAACGAAAGCAAGTCTCCACAGTGCAAAATAATAAATAATTTTCCCAGAGTTATTAGCACCGTAATTAATTGGAGTAAAATTGCTCTCTGAATTACACATGTATCATACATCATAGAGTTGATAGATCAAGAAAATACACATGTGAAACAGAAAAGGCAAATGTTACTAAAAGGTGTAAGAATAAGTCTAAATTAATATGAAAAAACCATTTAAAATGATATTATGGTTTTATATTCCTCTAAAAATATAATCTATAATCGCCTAAAATAAAAAAAAAAATTATATAACCAACACTATTTAACTTAAAATTAAATTTTAGTTAAATTCTACTTTTGTTAATTATATTAAAATCTAATAAATATTAAAATTTTATATAATCACATATCATAATTTATTAATTTGATATGGAATTTAATTTATTTAAATTTTAGTTTAATATTAATAAATAAATTAATTTTATCTTTTAATAATAATCAAATCAAGTTTCAAAAATAATAATAATAATAATAATAATAACAAAAAATCAAATAGAATCGAAGACGAACGTTTTGAGTATTTATTTAATTTTAGATTAAATTTCACTGATAAATCAATTATGAACCAATGAACGTTTTGAGTATTTATTTAATTTAGGATCAAATTTCACTGATGAATTAATTATGAACCAGATTTCATTGATGAAGAAAATTTTGAAAGAGTTTTGTATGTGAGGTGGACATAAAGTGAATGTAAGTAAAACAGAAATGTTCTTCTCCGAAAATATCTCGCAAGAAGAAGTCAAACTTTTAAGTGAAAAGATAGGATTCAAATAGGAGGATAGCCTTGGTAGGTATCTCGGTGTGCCTTGGCTCCATGGTGGTGTAACAAAAGGAACGTACATCTGTATAACTGACAAAATTAAAAATAAACTATTAGGCTAGGGGGCAAAAATGTTATCATTAGCTGAACGAGTTACTTTAGCTAAATTGGTGTTGCTAGCTATTCCAATGTATGCCACGCAGTCCACCTATCTTCCTAAAATAACTTGTAAGGAGATTTAGGGGATTGTTAGAAAGTTCATATGGGGAGGTAACAATAACAAAAGAAGCATCAATCTAGTCATTTGGGATGGTGTCTGTCAGCCAACTGAAAATGATGGTTTGGGAATCAAGAAAATAGAAACCCAAAATAAAGCCTTTCTGATGAAAATAGGGTATCCACTAGCAACAAATGTGAATAGGCTCTGGGTTAGAGTTCTCAAAAGTAAATATAAATGGGAAAATGATATTCCTCAATCTCTTCAAAAAGGCAATGGCTTAAGACTTTGGAGAGGTATTTGTAATATTTGGGAAGACATAAAAAATGGCATATGCTGGAGCATAGGAGATGGCAACACAGTGGACTTCTGGAAAGACAACTGGCTTAAAGGAGTAGGACATTTGAATAGAGTGTGTCTAGATACTAGCATGATTCCTAATGGTGCATTTCTAATCTGTGATATGGTCAAGGATAATGGAGAATGGAAGTAGGAAGCTTTTAGCAATTTATTGCCTCTGCCAGTACTCCTACGCATTGTTGTAACACATACTCCCAACAATGAATTAGGGGAGGATCGCATCACTTGGAGCTGGTCTAATAATGGCCATTTCTCGATTAAGTTAGCCTACAACATGTAAACAGGTTGGCACTGGAGAAATAGGGATAGTAAATGGAAGTGGATTTGGGAAGTTAAAGGACCCTAGAGAGTAAAGATGTTTCTGTGGCTACTTTTGCATAAAAGGTGCTTATAAATTCTGAAAGAAGGAGAAACTTGACAACAGATGACAAGTGCACGTGGTGTAGGGAACAAAGTGAGGATGTTGATCATGTAATCAGAAGATGCCCAAAAGTCGTTGCAGCGTGGAGTAGTTTTATTGAAGTGAGTTACATGGATCAATTCTTGGGAATGGACTTAGACAAATGGTTTGAATTGAATCTCATTAAAGCATATGAGATTGGCAGACACTAAATTGTGGCCGACTCTCTTTGCCAACACTTGCAGGAACATTTGGCTTTATCAAAACAAGCATCTATTTGATAATAGCTTTGTGAAGAAGGAGAGCATCCCGGTGATGAGCATGCGGATGGTGAAGGATTTCCTTACTGCAGAGAATGGGATACTAGCAGCAGTTTAATACAACAGAAGGAATGGACACTAATTGGTTAGAATCCACCTCCAGTAGGTTGAATAAAGGTTAATAGTGATGGGGCTCTAAAATGAAGCAATGGGCCAGCGTCCTCAGACGGTGTAACAAGGGATCACATGGTTCATAGTTGGCAGGCTTTTCAAGGAATTTGGGCAGTTGCACGGAAACGGATGCTGAAATTTAGGGTGCAGTCGATGGACTTAGCTTGACATGGAACTTGGGATATAGAAAGGTAATCCTAGAATTAGACAATTAGTTGTAGTGCAAATGATGACTAAGCATAGTGAGGATGACATATGTCCTGCAAATATGCGCATTTTAGCAAAATTGATTAAAAGAAGGTGGAGGTTATCGTAAAACATATTCATAGAGAAGGTAACAGAGCTGCAGATGCATTGATTACTTTGGCTATTTCCCAACCATTAGGATTCCAGCACCACATGACAGCTCCTAAGCATGTGGCAAGCATATTAGAAGAAGATATAATAGAAGTGTCATTTGAAAGGAAAGTAGTAATATAATTGTTTTCCCTTTTTGCTCTGATTGTACCAAAAAAAAATTGAGTTTGAAAATTAAAAGCTCAATTAAGTTAAAAGTGAGCTTCAGGTCTTTAGCGAATTGAGTTTTGAGTTCTATAAATATTTGAACTCAACTCAACTTGACCCAGAGTGGATGTTAATAACACTTTGATTGTTTTGGTATTTCCAACTCTATATTTATACAACACAACTATCCATCATTCATTTAGTTGCCAACCAGAGTAAGCATTGTGCAGATAAAAATGGGTTTCTTGATTTCTTCCCTTTCTATGAATTTATACATATGTTTCTATTATACATTAACCATATGAAACTTCGAAACACCTCAAATTTGAGATTTACCAATGAAGTCGAGAACTAGCAGCCTGCATGAGTGGATGTGCAAAGTATGCACCTAAAGTCAGCACAGTGATTGTCAAATATGGCAATCGCAAGAATTCCTTATAATAATCATTTGGTAACTTTTGACGGCCATCAAGGATAGCAGCAAATGGAACTATGCTTGTGCGCCTCTTTACAGCTTCAAAAGCTTCTCCATATCGCTTTGCTAATCTCCTATCACCATTCCACATGCCAAATAAGTGGTGTCCAATTAAACCAATAGATGCTGCAACAGCTACAGAGTTCCCAATCCAAATTGTATGAGCCAAGCACCAGATCACCTGCCCAACCATCTGAAAACAAATATTAGATTTATCTACAACTTAAGTTTCTGAGAGCATGCGTGTGAAATTGTTAGTAGCACTTCAAAAGAGGCATTTTCAAGGATATTTGGAAAAACAAAAAGGCTAAATTTTCCAAAAGCTAACTTCCACTTCCAGCAATTGGGGTTTAGTCAGAATCATATGGTAGTATTTCAATGTCAATGCCAAAATGTTTGCTCAACTCAATCCAATTCGACTTGGCCTTAATCCTAAATTAGTGAACTTTTGCTAACCCAGAGACAATTTGCAACTTTATTCTCATGTATCAGACAATCGCCCACATCTTTTCCAGCCAAAAAATTTCCAATCTAGAAATGCTAGAAAGAACTCGTCATGTTCTTACAACAAGATGAGTTCCGATTTATTAGAAGCCTGCATAATTGCAGATTGCTGGAATATATGTCTGAAAAATTTTGTGTTGTTTAAACTTCATTTGATAGAGTAACAAACCTAAGATTTATCTTCCCTACCGAGTTAAGCTCGTAAGAAGTCCGAGACTGAACCTAGTAAATGAATGAGTTTGGAGTGTTCAATTGGATTTAAATTTTCACTGTAGTTTTTTATATATGTCTTTAATGTGTTCATAGAAATTTGGAGCTCATCTGGCAGGATAACTAGCCAAAAGTATATGGTAAAGATGAATCTTAGGATATAAAGATTATCAACTTCGAGCCAAGTGTTGATTCCAGTTATCTTAAAAATACATAACAAGTTTCTTTTAGAGGCTCAGGAACAAGATTTTGTGCACATGCAAAGCTGCAATCAAATAAACTATCTCACCTGAGGGTGCCTAGTGATTCTCATTATTCCACTTTCCCAAAGATGCATTTTAGGCTTGTCAACAGCTGCTATTTCTAAAAGATTAAAGGTTGAAGGGTAGAGAAAAAAGAAAGAGATAAAATTGGAAATCCACACAAGTTGATGTAGAACTGGAGCGCTTTGAAGCTGCCACAACTGCACTCCATCGTATCTGTGATTAATGAAGTAAACCTGAAGTACAATCACTTCAGAAATCAATAAGACGCATACAACCAAATTCTTTCAAGTAAAAGGGAATTCACCAAGACACTATAAGTATGTTTCTCATTACTATTCGAATTGCTAGATAAGCACTAGTTGAAAAATATTGATTAGAGGCCAATAGAATTGTTTTTACGTCTGAATTTTACATGTTCTGGTCATAAAAAAATTCAGAACAGCTAAACATTATATCCAAATTGATTTTAAACTGAATTTATATGTCCTACTCGTAAAAGATTCAGAACAACTAATCAATATATACCCAGATTGTTTTTTCTAATATCTAAAATGATGCTTTTCTGCAAAAGCAATTTCAACTCAGTGCCAAACACAAGGATGTCGGGGACTCACAACGGTGCTAACAGCCAATGGAAGAGAGACCCCAGCAAACAAAACACGGTATGCTCGTTCTCCAATAAGTTCCTCACCCATATCTCGGAGACTAGCCAAGCCACTGTGAACACCGGCAAAGATGAAAATCAGAATTAACATTACAACCTGCAAAAAAATTCAATCCCATTTCCCAAAATTATTATTGAATTTACAGTTCGTTATATATAAGCATAAACAAAAATTAAATTAAAAAGAGAAAACTTACTTCATGGCTGTCTGAAAGAGTGGAAACAGAGTCGATAAAGAGCTTTCCAAATCCAGTAGAATTATCAATCCAAGTAAAATCAAGCATATATAACACAACTCCCAATATCACACTGAAATAAATCCAAGATGATATCTTCTGTTCCCCTAATTCAAAAGCAGCCGAGTCCTCTCCCACAGCCGCATCATCGGAGACAGAGCTATTGCTACTGGTATCAGCGTCTCTTATGGAAGTGCGGATCAAAATTTTGCAGGATTTTGAGGGAAAGAATTTCGTGGGGTTCTTCAAGGAGGGAATTGAGGTGACCCAGATAGGCTTTGCTCGGTGATGAAGAACGGGAAGTTCTCGGCGTGGTAAGCAAGGGAGAGAATGCGAGGGAATAAGAGAAGAAGACATTCGATCCCCTTTGGCTTCTTCTTGGATGTGATTCGAATTAGGGAGAGGATTGGGTGGGCATGATAGTTGTTTATGTTAATATTAGGCACAGAGATGGACAGCATCACTTATTCACTTGCGCAAAGATGCTCCTTAGTGGAAGTTTTGGATTTGTTTGTTCTTTGTTGGTTGCCAAGTTTTGTAGATATAGCATTAGGAAGTGCTTAGTTAGACTCGACATTTTTAATTTTTCAGGATAAACATGCAATTAATGCGCTCGCACTGTTCTGCGATTTATGATATCCTATATCATTTTAAATGAAGGGATAATTGATGTATTAATATAATGAATAAATAAAAATAATAATATATATATTATTAAAATAAGTAAAAATTTATTAATTCTTAGTTTTTATTATCGAAAGAAAAATATAAATTTAGTTTAAAATGATATGAATAAAAAAAATTTAAAATGATGAAAAATAATATATTTAAAATTTAAACTAAGTTGGTACAATAATTTATTTAAGTAGGTTAAAAAAATTATTTATATTCAGATATACTTTTTTATTTTTTTTTTACTTTTAATCTTTGGCTTAAAAGTAGATAAAAATCTGAAGAATAAAATTAAATAATATAAAATTTTAAATTTAAATTATTTTTAAATAAATTAATATTGTCAATTACGATACAATATAAAAACCTTAAAAATTTAGGATTTAAAACATTATGAGTCACAAAGTATATTAGAAGTGAAAATAAAAAATAAAAAGGTAAAAATTTGAGAAGTTATTTTTATTGAAATAGTAATTGTATAATAATAATAATAACTTATGAGCTAAAAAAATAAAAAATTAGTTAAAGATAAAATATAATGGATCGTGAATTAAAAAAAATAAAATTAATTAATTAATTTTAGATAATATATTTTTATAGAGTAAGATTAAAAAGGATGGGAAATATTATATTTAAATGGAAAGTAATTACTTTCATATAAAATATTTTTGTAGAGTGAGATTAAAAAAGAGGGGGAAATCCTATATTTAAAAGGAAAGTAAAATAAAAAGAAAGAAGCAAAAACAAAAATTAAAATTAAAATTAAAAAAAGAGATAAAAAAAACAAAGCAAAAACACTGTGAAAATGAGAGAAACTAGGACAGAAGAAAAAAAAAAGAGGGATAAGGGAGTAAACATGGGCAAAATGGTAATAAAAATAAGAAATCATGGTTATTTTAAAATTTTACTGTTATTTAGGTGTTGCACTTTTAGTATATATATAATTATTACTATTTCATAAATTTAAATTTTATCAATGAAATTTAACTAATAAATATAAAAGTTTCAAAATATTTTTCAATTTTTCTTAATTTTAACTTCTCATTTTAACTAAATTTAAAATAACTCAAATATCAATCAAACTAAAACTCTTGTTAATTCTAATTAAAAAAATTAGCTTTCTTACGGCTTAATAAAAGTTCATTGTCTTCCTCTGTGCAAGGTTTTCCTTGAATTGCTTTTGTTTAGTTGTAGGGTGCAAGCATGGAAGATGGTATGGCGAGTTTGTCACTAGATAATGACGAGTTGGAAGAGCTTCAGGCAATAGCAGAGGGTGATAATGATAATCAGATCCAATATGACTTGTGTCTTGTAGGTAAATTTGTACAACGTAAGGCAATTAATTTGTGGCAATACAAAATACGTAATATGTTGTGTGGTTGCTAGGAAGGGGTGTGTGTATGAAGGAATTAGCTCCTAGAATATATTTATTTTAGTTCTTTAATAGCTTTAATTACCGGCTTAATCTGCAAGGGGATCAATGGTCTTTTAATAACAATTTGTTTATTTTACAATAGTTTCAAAAGGGGGACATCCCTTCCCAAATGGTGTTTTCTCATTCTCCATTTTGGGTATAAATAAATAATATACCCCTAGGTTATTTTTCATAAGGTAATGCAAAATTGTTTTAGTAATTTTATAGTCTTTGTCTAGACTATGATGGGACTTCAAGGAAAGAGTTGTTAAGATCTTTTATGCGAGTTATGTTAATGTGTTGTGGCCTCTCAAGAGAGGGAAGAGGATGAAGAGGATGGATGGTTTCACCTTCACTATGGCTTTCAAATATGAAAAATAGTTGATGTACTCCTATGTTTGTGGTTTATTAGATGATTCAAAGGTACATCGTGCTTTGGTGCTAGATAATGCCATGTCTAGTGTCGATCGAAGGTATGCGTATCTACAAGCTCCAGCAAGAAATGGTAAGGGCACAATTGAATATCCATGGCTTTATGATATGGTTAGTCTTCAAATTTCAAATTCTAGCTATCCAACTCCTATAAATATAAGATTAACTACAACTACTAGTTTTTTGGATAATAAAGTTGTTAAACAGTATTCAGATATGTCATATGAATTTAAAGGGGGCCAATCTTTCTATGGAAGTGGAGAAACAAATGGGCCCAATTTGTATGGGTAGTGAAATGTGTTGTTATGTGGGCTAAATGAGGTGTATGGGGAGGATGAAGCCATGCAGATTGAGGAGCCTGAAAAACATCTACGTGATGGGACTTTGTCTAGTTCTGGGAAGTGTATGCCGAGGAGACAAATGATGTTTCTTTGAAGCAACCCTTGGAAATTTCTTCAATGGTAGGCCCTGTAAAGTAGGCTACCGAGACCAATGAGTATCATAAGATGGAACTATTGAGAGTTTGGCAACCCTCGAACAAAGTTGGCTCATAACAAGCTAGTTAGAAATAATAAGTCTTGCTTATTGTTTTTAATGAAGATGTTGGTTTATTCAAGTAAAGTAGAGGAGCATAGGTGTAAACTTAGTTTCTCCTCAAGTTTTAGCGTAGACTATGTAGAATGAAGTGGTGGATTAGTGGTATTTTAGAATAATAATTTTGATGCTACTATGTTAAAATTTTCTAATAATCAAGTGAATTTATTGGTTTAGGATTGTAGTGGTTTTTGATGGAGGCTCTCTTATTTTTATGGTTTTTCTGAAAGGTCAGGGAGATAGGATTCATGGAGGTTACTTAAAGATTTGTCTTGCAATCAGATCTTCCTTGGGTGTGCATGGGTGATTTTAATGATTTTCTCTTTTGTGAGGATAAGTCAAGGGTTAATCCACATCCAATTAATTTGATAAATAGATTTAGGGCAATAGTTGAGAGTTATGCCCTTATCAATGTTCCACTCCATGGTTTTTCATATACTTTGAAATGTGGGAGAAGTTCAGGACAACTGGTTATGGAGCAACTTGATTGGCCATTTGTAACCTATAACTGGTTGGATTATTATTCAAGTGCAGTATTGTTTAATTCGTAGTTCTCCATAAGCAATCATTTTCCTATTCAGTTAAAATTTATTTACAATGAATAGCCTAGGGTTCAAAAAAGATTTAAGTTCGAAAATAGTTAGTTTTTACAAGATGATGTTATTGAGGTGGTGCGACTTATCTAGAATTGTAGGGGATTGGGGACTTTAGTTGAGAAATTCTGCAATTGTTTTTCTGCTCTCATTAAATGAAGTAGGACTTGCGTTGGGAATTATAAACAAAGAATTAATTTGTTGAAGCATAAGCTTAGTCAGGCAAGGGAGTTAAGTGTTCGTGGAGATAAGCATTCAAGTCTTATTTGAGATTTAAATTTTGCGTTGGCCCAAGAAGAAGCGTATTGGAAGCAGAGAGCTAAAGTTCACTAGCTTCGGGCTAGGGTTCTAATTCACGTTATTTTCATCAATTTGTGTTAGACCAGAAAAGGTTTAATATGATTCATTTGTCAAAAGATGATTGTGAGAATGAGTATTCGGATCTTGAAGGGATAAGTTCTCTCGTTCAAAGCTATTTTAATTCTCTCTTTTTTGCATGTTCGAATGACTGAAGTTTGGTTACTTCTAAGATGTACTATCATGTCTTGGTTATTCATAATAAAGTTTTGCTTAGGCCTTTTACTTTAGAGGAGTTTAAGGTGGCTATTAACCAATTGTATCCAAACAAAGCACCTAGACCATATGGGTTTAATATTTTTTTTAGAAATTTTGGCCAATAATAGGGGCAGATGTGGTTGCAAATTGTATTTCACGGTTGAAAAGTGGTTATTTTCTTAACTATTTGAATCAAACAATTATTGTGTTGGCTCCGAAGAAGGAACAACCAATTTGTTTAAAGAATTTGAGGCCAATTGTTGTGTAACATTATTTATAAAGTTATGGATAAAGTATTTTGGCAAATAGGTTAAAGTTGGTTTTGCCAAAAATAATTTTAGATAACCAATCATCATTTGTTCTTGGGTGGATGATTATTGATAAGGTATTGATTACATTTAAGATAGTGTACAACTTGCAAACTAAGACAAGGGGTAAAAAGGGATGGTATTGCTTTAAGAATTAATAACTCCAAAGCATATGTCGTGTGGATTGGCAGTTTTTGGAGAACATGATGCTTAGGTTGGACTTTGATAGAAGACATGTGAATTTGATTATGCTTTGTGTTTTTACAGTCCATTATGAGGTTTCTCTAATGGAAAACTGATGGGTCTTATTATCCGAGGAAGAGGTCTGAGATAAGAGGATCCTCTATCTTCATATTTATTCCTATTGTGTTCTAAGGGTCTTTTTGTTCTTTTACATGAGGCTGAGGCTAGAGGGGATACTCATGGGTGTAAGTTGAATAGTAGTTGTCCTAGTATCAGTTACCTCTGTTATAACCCACCATATATATAACAATAAAAAAATAATAATTAAATAAAAATTACTAATAAAATATTTATAATATTCTTTGTATGCATAAAATAAAAATTCAATTAACAAAAAAAGTGACAAAGGAATATGCAGTAGCAACAACCCCATACCAACTCCATACCTGAAAACATTAAAAATATAAATTATTTCACTATAAATAGGGAACGAAGGAGGCAGAAAAAAAAAGGAAAAACACAGAAAGCTTACAAGAAAAAAATACAGAAAAAACAAAGAGAAAAAAAAGAGACAATAAAGAGGAGATAAATTTCAACAAAAGATTTTCTGGTAGAGAAAATTGTGAGAGATTATAGGTCAATTAAGCACAGGAAGTGTGCTTGATAAATCCCTAAAAATCCAACTAAGAAGCAACTGAACTTGTATTCAAATTTCAACAATTAAGATCTTGAAATCAGGAAAAAAAATTTCCACTTTAGTCTATTTCATAATTTATTCGTTTAGCTGTATTTTTTTTAGTTGTTTTATTTTTCTATAATGCATATAGTATTAAAATAAAGGGTGGTGTGAGCGGAGATTTTTGCTCCCACTCCAGGTGGAATGGTTCTTGCGACTTCGGCATTGTTTAGGCTCGGGGCCTTAGAGAACATGGGCCTAAGCTCAGAGAAAATGGAGTCACCACCCGGAAGGGCCAAAAAAAAGAAAGGGGTGGATGACTCGATTCCTAAGGAATCCCCAACCCCCTAATAGGTTCAAAAAGTTGGGTACGTATGGGGAAAGTGAGAAATGGTCCAGCATCCCCACAACGCCCGGTTCATTGGAACCGGCCTCCTTTGTAGGTCATAATATTATAAAATTCTTAAGTATGACAATATTATCCATATTACATGCAATAATTAAAATAAAGCATCATTATATTAAAATCAAAGCAATGTCCAAACAAAGCAAATAAATGGACACCCATCCGAGGATGGAAACATGTCATTACATCATTCATGTCTAAACTAAATAGGACACCCACCGAAAGGTAGAAACATGTCCTTTATATTGGCCCAAAATATAAAAGAAATTTAAATTACATAATACTTAACTAATGAGGTACCCACAAGGCGGAAACATACCTCTTACAATTTTAATACTAAAACAAATAAATAATCATAATAATAAAGAAAATAATCCCTCCATGATAAATTAAATAAATCAAGCATTGAAATTAAATAAATCATCAAAACATATAATAAATCACATAATCACATCTAAAATTAAATAAAGTAAATAAAGATACAAATTTAGGTTTATGTCTCAATTTAGGATTCTTCAATTAACATTTACGGTTTTGGGATTTTGGAATTACTACTATTATTATTTAGGCTACTATGAGACTTTTTGAAAAAATGGAATGGAGAGGGTTTTATAAATTTAAGAAATTAGTAAGGTTCTTTGATTGATCAAATTAGGGTTTAAGGGTGACATCATAAAATTAGAGTTTTGGAATATTAAGACATTAGAGTTTATAATTCATGGTTATTGGATTGTGATTTTAGGTTTACTGTATTGAGTTTTAGGGTTTAGATTTATTTGTCACAAGATTTTAAGGTTTTAAGGATTAGGGTTTAGAAAAACTAGGGTTTACCGTATTAGTTTTGAGAGAATTAGGATTTTTTGATATTTTAGAAAACATATTTGATTTTAGGATTTAAGAAAACAGTTTAGAGTTTTATAAAAATAATTATGATTTTTAGAAAACATGAAGAAGATTGGAGTTTGGAGATTTAAGAAAACATTTGAAAATTTTGGACAAAAGGTTATGGTTTAGATGAAAATAGTTCGGAAAAAATAGTTTAGGGTTTTTAAAGTTTTTAGAAATAGAAGAGTAATTTAGGGTTTGTGAAGTTTTTGAAAATAGAAGAGTAGTTTAGGGTTTTTAAGATTTTTGGAAGTAGAGGAGTAGTTTAGGGTTTTTAAGATTTTTGGAAACAGAAGAGTAGTTTAGGATTTTTTAAGCTTTTTGGAAACAGAAGGATCAATTTTAGGGTTCTTAAGGTTTAGATCATTGACTAAGGCTACTGGAAGAATGTATAATACATTACTAAGTTTAATAATTTAGATTACTTAGAAAAGTAAATGATGGAAACATTGTAAATAACATTAAACCAAAGATTTATAATCAAACCTCCGTTCGTTGGTTCCTCCACAGTTTGCTTCTAGATGAACAAAGACAAAGGCGGTGTTGCTTCCTTTGAATGGATTGTTGATTGCTTCTTGTTGTTAATGTCTCTTGTGCTAGGATTTTTCTATCTCTTTTTTACCCCCGATCCAATCAAAGTTCAAAGTCCAATTTAGTAACATAAATTTTTGATCCCCAAGTTTTGAGTTTTAATGTGTTATTTATAGGAAAAATTATAAGCCTACTTTTAATTGTTTAAGGAAATTAAAACCAATTATGAAAAGAAACCAAAACCAAATAGAATTTGGTTTCGGAAAAAACTGCATTGGAAAATTTTACTGGCAAAAAATTTACTGCGGGCCAAAAAAATTGCAAGCTGCGAGGCTTCGGCGATGAATTTTTCGTCGCCGATTTTTATTTATTTATTTATATTATTATTATTATTGTTATTTTATTATTATTATTATTTTTTAACTTTACTAATATTACCCTTTTTTATTTTTATTTAAAAATTATAAATATATTTAATTAAAATGCTATAAAAATTATTTTGGACTATATAAAAAATAATGGACCAGACTGGGTCAAAAATTAATGGTCTACAGTTTACCCCTTGCTTGAACGATCTGAGACTACAACAAAAGAGACTGAAATGCAATATGATTTTTTGACTGATTTTTGATGAAGATGGATACCTTAATTTGATTTGGGCACTTGGTCTCGATATTGGATACTTGGACCCGAGATTGAATTTAATTTGGGTACTTGGACCCAAGGCTAAATTTGATTTAGGTACTTAGACCAGAGATTGGGTACTTAGACCAGAGATTGGGCACTTGGACCCGAGATTGAATTTGATTTGGGTACTTAGACCCGAGATTGGATGCTTGGACCCGAGATTGAATTTGATTTGAGTACTTGGACCCGAGATTGGATACTTAGACCCGAGATTGAGTACTTGGACCCAAGACTGAATTTGATTTGGGTACTTGGACCCGAGATTGGGTACTTGGCCCTGAGATTGAATTTGATTTGGGTACTTGGACCTGAGATTGGGTACTTGGACCCGAGACTGAATTTTAATTTGGATACTTGGACCCGAGACTAAATTTGATTTGGGTACTTGGACCCGAGATTGGATACTTGGCCCTGAGATCGAATTTGATTTGGGTGCTTAAACCCGAGATTGGGTGCTTGGACTCGAGATTGGTTTGAATTGGGTACTTGGACCCGAGATTGTATATTTGGACCCAAGACTAAATTTGATTTGGGTACTTGTACCTGAGATTGGGTACTTGGCCCTGAGATTGAATTTGATTTGGGTACTTGGACCCGAGATTGGGTTTGACTGACCTTTTATCAATTGAGAAGTCTGACTGCTCCGGCTGTTCTATTCTTTAACGCATTGTGGTTCTTCACCTTCAAAATGGATCTTCATCGTTGGACCTTGGATCTTCATCCTTAGCATCGGGTTTTCACCCTTGTAAATGGATCTTCATCCTTGGAGATCGGGTCTTCACCCTTGTAAATGGATCTTCATCATTGGAGATCAGGTCTTCACCCTTGTAAATAGATCTTCATCCTTGGAGATCGGGTCTTCACCTTTATAAATGGATCTTCATCCTTTGAGATCAGGTCTTTACCCTTGAAACATGGATCTTTATCTATTGAAAATTGGGTCTTTACCCTTAAAACATGGATCGTTATCCATTGGAGGCCGGGTCTTTACCCTTGAAACATGGATCTTTATCCATTGGAGGTCGGACCTTTACCCTTGAAACATAGATCTTTATCCACTGGAGGTCGGATCTTTACCCTTGAAACATGGATCTTTATCCATTGGAGGTCGGGTCTTTACCCTGGCTTCAGCTCTTTTAGCTGGATTGATCTTTTGTGTTTTGCATCTTCATTCTTTTGAGAATTCTAATTTTCTTCTTTTTTTTTTATTCTTTTTTGTTCTTCCTTTGCACGTTTGCAAAAAATTCAGCCCTTTTTAGCCAGCCTTCATATCCTCTCCTTGTCCCCTTGCGTGGTAAATTATTAGAAGTGAGTCTCAAAATGTTTTATTCATGTATAAACTCAAAAATTAAAAAGGAGAAACTTTGCCTCCTGTGTAGGCTCAAACCAAAGATTTTTTTCATGCAAGCTTTGATTGATGTTTTTGTTGTCTAGTTCTTCGTACAAGCACACATTTCTTCTCTTTGCAAAATTACTGGAGCTTTCTCAAGCAATGGGCTATCCATGCCCCCCTGATTTGATATCTTCTTTTAATTCTTTACTTCACAGGGTGTTTGCTGTTCACTTTGATAAGGAATAGATAATACAAGACAAAAAAGTGCGATGTGATATGCTCATGTATGCATGATATGCATGAATAATACTTACAATGGTTCCATCGACCCACAGACCAAGATTATCAGCTAAAATGCTCTCACGAATTTCTTTTAGATGCCCATTCAGTTCTTGCACTGGAATGACAGAAGGCTTCACTTTTATGGCTTTTATCTTCGAGATATTGAAAACATGAATATGGAGACCCCAAGCAGTAGAGATACATCCATTCCAAACTATGTTTTGGCATGTCAGTTGGTAGCTTCTTCATAACCTTGCCAATAATCATTTCCTTTGCCCAATGTGTCCTTCGAGGTTCGATAGTTCAACCTACTCCCCTTAACTTAAAGGCTTTGTAATTTTTTTTTTTGATTTTTGAATTTTGAAATTAAATGTTGGCTTTGCCAAATCAATGTCAATTTACCTCAGGACTTGATTTTTCAAATTAATATATCTATAATATGACAACCCTAGTTACCGTACTAAACTCAGGAATCATTTCTATTTAAGCAAGAATTGTTGCACTTCAAATAGGCACATACACATTACTTGGCCAAAGGTCTCATTGAGTTTGAATATGGT
Source organism: Garcia nutans (assembly GCA_947685225.1). NCBI lineage: Eukaryota > Viridiplantae > Streptophyta > Magnoliopsida > Malpighiales > Euphorbiaceae > Garcia > Garcia nutans. Next base: position 39,146,622 of record CANTUV010000013.1, read on the forward strand.
CTATCTCATATACATGCTTATTCAAACTATCTTCACTAATAGTCTCTACCTACCAAGAGAGATCAACAAGTCTTTGATAGGTTTGAAATGGGGTCTATAAGGGACATGGGTTAAAGGAAGGCCATTTGTAAGTTGGAGCCAATGTGACACAATGGACAAACCTTCACACTACAAATTTCTTGTTTGAACTTTAGGCAGCTGGGAGCAATCTTGCTAGACTCTAAATTCTTTCTATTTTCTTAGCATTAATCTGGATCTTGATTAGGACAGTCTTTGCCATTGCAAAAAGTTTGTTATCCAAATTTGTTTCTTTTCTTCTTCTCCCTTTTCTTTCTTTTTATTTTTCTTACTCTTCCCTTTCTTTGAGCATTTTATCATTTTGTCCTTCTTCCATGTAGGACTGTCAAGTATAGAACTTTTAAGAAATGGATGGTCTTCCTCATTTTTTCTCTAATTTTGATTGAATCTTTGGTTGGGTTGGACCAATTCAAGTCAAAATGTCCTTATAAACCAAATGGAAGCCTTTTGCTGCTTTAGGTAAAAGTGAACTCAGTTGGCTTTCTGAACCGCCTTTTTAGTCTTTCTTTTTTTTCCTTTTTTTCTTTTGTCCTTTTTCTTTTCTTCTTCTTTTTTTTCTTTTCTTTTCTTTTCTCTTTTTTTTCCAGCTCTAAAAGAGTTGTCTTATTTGTACCAACTTGGGTTTCTAATAATGGATGAGTGGAGTGACATGAATCTCCTTTAACAGGGATAAATAATTTGTTACTCTGATGTTATCTTGATAGATTGGAGATATTAGGTGAACTTCAACTACACTTATGGTCTTAAAAACATCAACTATCCTTACAATCTTGGCTATACATTCCTTTCTTTGATCTTCTTGCCTCTTCACCTTAGTGATCATAAGACTTGTCAAAAGTATTACAATAGCGCAGGGTAGGTTGTTGGGGTTATATGGAAATGAAAAGAAAGCTAAAATTTTATGAAGGCTCAAAGGGACAACTAGGGATTGATATTTAATAGGGTGGATACTAGTTGTTGGCTAACCAAACAATGCCTAGATTATTTCTGTAATATCCCAAAGTGTGCCCTAGAAGTTTTGATATAATTGTTGTTTTAATTGGATTGAATGTATATGATTTATTGGCAAGAGAAAAGGAGTGAAGAGAATGTATATGTTGTATATATGGATATATATACAACATATACATAAGTCAAAAGGGGATGGTCAAAGAAGATATTTTGTTATTTATATTTTTAATTAAGTAATTAAAGGAATTAAATGAGTGGAAGAAAGAAATTGGAATATTATATTATTATATATGCTTGGTGGAGATTTAATTGAAGAATCAATATTTGACTTTATTTCTTTTACTCTTCATTTTCTTCTTTTCCAATTGCTTGGCCGGGCATCTCAAAGACAAGAGAGCAAGAGAGGGTTTTTGAATTCTAAGAGCAAATTGAGGGAAGAATCAAGTTATTGAGTTGGAAAATTGTGAAGTGTCTTCAACTTTGGTAAGTTCTCTCTTGAGTTCTCTTGTTTTATTTGAAGTTGTGAATGAGTTGATTGTTGATTTGTGATAGTGTGAATAGGTTTGATTGTGGTGTGTTTGTATGTGTTGGAATTGAGTTAAAGATAAGAAGTTAAGTTGGTGTTTGTGTTGGAAGAGTCAAGTTGTGTTGGTATTAGGGTTTTGAATTGGTGATGTTTGTTGTAGATGTTGAGTTTGGTTAATTATTTTTGGTTTATTTTCATGGTAATTGTGTTTGATGGAGTTAGAAGCATAGAATTCTTGGATTTGGTCCGAAACAGAGGCATTTTGGATGCCACGCCCGTGGCCCTTGGTTGCCACGATCGTGGCCATTTGAAGCCATGACCGTGGAGGTTTTGAGCAAGGGAGGCAAAACCATTTTCTAACCCACGCCCGTGGGGGTTGGGAGGCCATGGCCGTGGGCCCTAGTTAGTAGTGTTGAGTTGTAATTTGTGATTTAAAGGTCTAGTAAGAGGTTAGTAAGTGAATAATTGTATTGGAATTGATGTATTTTATCATTTTTGGATTAGGTCTTGAAGAAGATAATTTGCCCTAATTCAAGTGGTGAAGAAGTGTTGGAAGAGGAAGTGTATAGATTTGTGTGAATGTGCTTAAGGTAAGTACAAACTACATTATTGCATACATTCATATGATGTTGAGACTTAACACATATTTGATAGTAAATGTGTTAAGAACTCTAATGCATTGTTGATGCATATTAATCATGTTATGTTTGGTATAATGTGAATGTTGTGATGAGCATGTAAAATGTGTGTTAATGCCATTGGTTATATACATTTGAATGATGAATTGATTAATATGATTTGAGATATAATGAGATGTAAAATCAATGTGGTTGGTTATAATGATGTAAATAAGATGGTTGAAGCATATTCGCTTATATGATGATGAAATGAAATATGGAATATGAAATGTGAAAGATATGATGATATGATGAATTGCTTTAATGTGAGTTGAGATGATATGAGATATGAGGGCATGGTTGCCTAATTAATTATGAGAAATGAAATGAAAAGAGATAAATGAAATGATTGTGTGCCTAATATGTTAATTCAATTTTCAGAGTTCTGGATTTGGTGGCATGCCTATGAATCACTGGATAGGTGAAAAGGCCAGGTCGTAAGCCGATTCCAGTTAAAAAATGTGAAATGATAAATGTAAAATATGATGTTTTTGGGGTGAAAAGACTGGGTCGTAAGCCTCAAAAACAGTAACAATCTTGCCGGGTTGAGGATTTCCTCGGTTCTAACAGGGTTGAGGTCCAAGAGACTGGGTCTGTTACGCTATCCATGGATAGAGATATATATATATTGCCTACGGGCTTGATGATTATGATTATAGACCAAAGCAGTAACTCTGAACTTTGAATAACATATTAAATTCTTTTTGGGCCCATGCATGTGTTTGTTTAATTGTGATTCTTGATAGGTGAAACAAATGAATAGTGAGATACAATGTTATAAGATAATTATAATACAAAAGCAATTTATTGGAAATGAATGTGGAGCTTGTGAATATTACTTCATAAATATTGTGATAAGTTATGGTAGAATGTAAGGTTTGAAATATAGTATTCTTTTGAATTGTTTTTGAAACTTGATTGTGTGACATTAACATGGCATTGAAACATATTAGTACTGTATTTGTACCACTAAGCCGTTGGCTTAGCGCGAGTGTAATTCATTGCGCAGGTGATAGGGAAGAACCGGAGAGTTCCTCTAGGCCGAGTAGAGTCTAGATTTTGAGGTGTTGATATTGGAGCTTAAAGATCAAAGAGATACTGCCAAACATATATATATATATATTATGTTTTGTAAAACTTGAATTTTGATGTATATGTATTTGTAAATATTTGTTATATTTTTCGTTGCGTTTTGAATAAACGTTTTATCTATTGTGTTTTATAATTTTCCTTAAATGTTTTAAATTCGTTGATATTATATTAAAAGGGATGATTTGTGTGTTTTATAAACCGTGGCATTTCTATATTCAGTATACGTATATTACGATCATATTAGCATGCTGTGTACGTATACGGGGTATAGGGGTGTTACAATTTCTCTCTTAAATAAGCAGAGTTCAATTTCATCTCGAAAGTCTGTCAAAACATGTTCTAAGACTGACTAGGACCTAGACAAAAGTAATTATGCAGGAGTCCTCTCTAAGTAAGCATACACAACTCAATGCTATAGAGTAATTCCCTTACCTAGTAAAGTCATTCGAGTCATGATGCATAAATATATTAATTCATGAACATCAAACTAGATTCCTCATTGGTTGAGCACCAAAATGAATAAAGACCTACAAAAATTTTGATGAAAGTAATTTATTCAGATGACTTTTAAATTTGAAGAAACATAATTGTTCCAATTAAATATTAAAGAAAGAAAAATTGAAAAGCAACATTCAAGCTAAGAAAAGTTTGTTGAGTTAAGTTTCTTTTCCTTTCACATCTTCAATTTTTCCATCTTGAAAGGATAATAAAATAAAATCTTTTTCCAATCATTTTCCCACCATGAAGGTTGCCGGTGGAGGTACTCTTCCAAACTTAGGCAAAGGATTGTTCTTGGTATTAGGCTGTCTGGCTGAGGTAGCTTACCACTATCGATTAGATCTTGAATCTCATGCTTCAATGGGGTACATCTATCAGTCTCATTTCCTTGAGTCTAATAAAATTGACAAAAAGTCTTAGTATCAAATTTTAGGGGTAAAGGATTAGGCAAAAGGTCGAGGGGTCAATGGCTGTAATAGTCACTTTTTTTGTAGCTTGTTGAAGATCCAAGACAAAGGCTTTTCCAGATTTGAAAATTGCCTTCTATTTGCTTGACCAGTTGTATTGACATCAGCTTCCTTTTGTGTACTTTGATTACTAGGCTGATAATTTTGTTTTGCAGAAAGACGACTCTTCTCCCTTTCCCACTCTTCAATTTGCAGACCAGCTTAGAGAAGATCTTTGAAATCACAGATGAGTGTATGAGACATCCTTTCACGAAGACTAGGCAACACTCCTCTCACAGTCATCCTTATTTGATCAGATTCATCGGGCCTCTTCTTGAGCAAAGCAGCCTTATTTCTCCATCTTTTCACATAGTCCATGAAATTTTCATTTGGCCTTTTTCTAATGGACTCAACTTCCATTAAGGTAACTTTCAGCTTGACATTGTACCCATATTGCTGAATGAAAGCCTTATACAACATGTTCCAATCTTTTTTAGTACTTTCCTCTAAGGTGTTGAATCAATTTTGGACAATAGGGTCCAATGAGAGCATAAAATACCTCAGAGTTTGAGCTTTAGTAGCTCGGCCAGACTGTATAGCAATGATGTACTGCTTCACATGGAGATGAGGATTTCTGGTCTCATCAAACTTAGCAAAGGAAGACATCTTGAACTTGCATGGAACTTCTTCGTCTAGCTCAAATAATTTGTCAACTTCTAACATTTCTTCGATTTTCAGCTTCTTTTCAAATTTCTTTTCTAGGTCAGCAGTCATCTTCTCAACATCAGAATTTTCAATCTTTTCAAAAGTTGTCTTCTCAACAACCTTTGGCTCCTTCTTTTTATCTTGAGGATCTTGGAAGTATTGAGCCCAGTCATCATCGTCATCAATGATCACCTTATCATCATCAAAAGCTACTTAACCAAATTTAGCCTTCCCTTTGTCCTTTGGCTTCTTGGAGCTAGCAGACGCTTCGACATTATTTTCTAAAATTACAGCCAATTGGTTCTTCACAGTCTCAGCCAAAGCCTCTTTTATTTCTTCCATCTTGGCATTGAGGGTGTCATCCACCATTCTTTGAATTTGTTCGAGCTCCATTGCTTTTGGTGAGAAAGTGATTGAGTCGTTGCTAGATTCTTCGTCTCCGGTGTAGGTCGGATTGTCGTAAGCTTTCAAACTACCATAATCCAGAGCTGTGAACCAGAGAGGATTAATGATATGAGATGCAAATGTATGCATGTATGCATGTGTACATAATAAACAAACAAAGATAAATAGAACGTTCCTTCCAACCTTATAACATCCACACACGAATGGCGAGTCTCTTTTCCTAGGTATATGGTTAACAAAATAGCAACATGGGGTATCTTATTTTTTAAATAATTCCCTCAAACGTTTCAACCAATAGTTATATTTTCAAAAATGGAAATCAGTTCATGATAATTCCCATTAATTATGTTTTAATCCATTTATCCAACTAAAGTAGTTTTTATGCTATATTGGATTAAAACTAAATTAAGAGGTTTATTATAAATAGATTTCTCACTTAAAAAAGTAACTAATGATTCATGCCAAAAATAAGCCTATGATTAATTATTCTTAGTATAAACTAGGCTCACAATTAATTTTTGGTGTTTCGTAATTGACCTAAATAATTTGCAAGCTCTTTGTAAAAAAAAGTTGGATGAAAATAATTTTGTTTCTAAGCCCATTGTAAAAAGATTTTATAAAAAATGGAGTTTGGGCTTTGTATTTGAGTCTTGAGAAAAGAATTTTTTAATTTATTTTTAGAAAAGTTTTATGTCCAAAGACCATTTTAAAAAGTTTAAAAATTGCTTTGGTCTTTTGGACTTTAAAGAAAAATTTATTTGAGCTCACAATGTACTTGGGTCATATTAGAAAAAGAACAAACCAAATAAGCCATGATTTAAGCCAAGATAAATTAACCATAATCAAACAACAAGCATTTGGGATAAAACCTAAGGAAAGTAATAAGGCCAATTACATGAGCTTTAGTCATTGGGTTAAAAGGCTTAGGTTCCCATAGCAAGTATATACCAAATGGTACGAGGCTATGAGTGGTTATGCCATGCTCGATCTCCATACCTTGAGTAAAAGTATGGTGTCCCTTACATAACACAACACGGATAACACGGGCATCCTAACTCACGCACACGATGCAATCTAATATGATGCAATGGATAATATCATTATAAGAAAGAATAGAATAATATAAAGACCAACGGAATCAACTTCTCTTATCCCCAATGGAGTCGCCACTGTGAGATGGGATTTTCGCCCCCACTCCCGGTGGAATGGTTCTTACGACTTCGGCACTGTTTAGGCTAGGGGCCTTAGAGAACACGGGCTTAAGCTTAGAAAAAATGGAGTCGTCACCCGGACGGGCCGAAAAAAAGAAAGGGGTGGATGACTCAATTCCTAAGAAATCCCCAACCCCCTAATGGGTTCAAAAAGTTTGGTACGTATGGGGAAGGTGAGAAATGGCCCAACATCCCCACAACGCCCGGTTCATTGGAACCGGCCTCCTTTGCATGTCTTAATATTATAAAATTCTTAAGTATAATAATATTATCCATATTACATTCAACAATTAAAATAAAGCATCATTAAAATAAAGCATTTAGGGTTTAGATTTATTTGTCATAAGATTTTAAGGTTTTAAGGATTAAGGTTTAGGAAAACTAGGGTTTACCGTATTAGTTTTGAGAGAATTAGGGTTTTTTGATATTTTAGAAAACATATTTGATTTTAGGATTTAAGAAAACAGTTTAGAGTTTTATAAAAATAATTATGATTTTTAGAAAACATGAAGAATATTAGAGTTTCGAGATTTAAGAAAACATTTGGAAATTTTAGACAAAAGGTTATGGTTTAGATGAAAATAGTTCGAGAAAAATAGTTTTTAAGGTTTTTGGAAACAGAAGAGTAATTTAGGGTTTGTGAAGTTTTTGGAAACAGAAGAGTAGTTTAGGGTTTTTAAGATTTTTGAAAGTAGAAGAGTAATTTAGGGTTTTTAAGATTTTTGGAAACAGGAGAGTAGTTTAGGGTTTTTAAGATTTTTGAAAACAGAAGGATCAATTTTAGGGTTCTTAAGGTTTAGATCATTGACTAAGGCTACTAGAAGAATGTATGATACATTACTAAGTTTAATAATTTAGATTACTTAGAAAAGTAAACGATGGAAACATTGTAAATAATATTAAACCAAAGATTTATAATCAAACCTCCGTTCGTTGGTTCCTCAACAGTTTGATTCTGGATGAACAAAGACAAAGACAGTGTTGCTGCCTTTGAATGGATTATTGATTGCTTCTTGTTGTTAATATCTCTTGTGCTAGGGTTTTTCTGTCTCTTTTTACCCTGATCCAATCAAAGTTCAAAGTCCAATTTAGTAAAACAAATTTTTGATTCCCAAGTTCTAAGTTTTAATGTGTTATTATAGAAAAAAATATAAAACTACTTTTAATTGTTTAAGGAAATTAAAACCAATTAGGAAAAGAAACCAAAACTAAATAGAATTTGATTTCAGAAAAAACTGCTTTGAAAAATTTTGCTGGCGAAAAACTTGCTGCGGGCAAAAAAATTGCGAGCTGCGAGGAAATTCCTGTGGGCGGGCGCCAATTCGCCGCAGGAATTACCCAAGGCCATTTCGCCGCAGGTATTTCCTACGACGATGTAATATCCTCATATATGCCCTAGAAGTTTTGAATGTTGTTGTTGTTGTTGTTGTTTTAAAAAATTGAATTGAATGTATATGTTATGTGATAAGAAAAGAAATTGGAAAGAGAATGCTTGTGTATATGTGTTTAGGGTAAGAAAGAGGGTTTAGAGAAAAGTGTATATGTTGATTATATTGTAATATATATAACATATAAATTGGTCAAATGAAGAGTCAAGGGGGAAGAGATATTTATCTTGTTGAGTATGAAATTACATTAATGGGCATATAAGAGACAAGAGGCTAGTTAAATGGTTAAGGGTATTAAAGTAATTTTTTTTTGGAAATCACTTGGTGGAGATTTAAGGAGAAATTGACTTTGTTTCTTCATCATTTTCTCTTCTTCTTGATGGTAGTGGCCGGCTCCTCCAAAGACAAAAGAAAACAAGAGAGCTAGAGAGGTGTTTGAAGTTCTAAACTCAAATTGAAGGAAGATTGAAGTGATCAAGTGTTGATTCAAGAAGTTTATAGCCTTGGTAAGTTTTCTTTTGGATCTTTTGCTTGTTTGAAATGATGTGTGGATTTGATAGATGATCTAAGAGTGTGTTGCTTGATTTTGTTATACTCAAGTGTGTTTGATTAGTTTAATCTTGGATATTAGGATGAATTGATGAAAGAAGTAAGTTCTTTTCTTTGATTTCTTTATTCTTTTGAAGTGGTATTTGAAGTGAATTAGGGTTTGTTGATTAGTTGATGATAGGTGTTTGTGATGTGTTTTCAAGTGTTAAAATTGGTGTTAAGAGTTTAAAAAGGTATTGATGTTGGAAGTGGTAGATGTTGTTTTTGAAGGATGTTGGTTTTAGGGTTTTGGAATGGTTTGTATGTAAATGTGATGTTAATGTATTGTTAAAGTGATTATTATGATGTTTATGTAAGATATGTGTTTATGTCATTGATTGTGTTCATTTGAATGAGAGGATTATTGTGCAAAAAGTATGGAAATGCAATTGAAAGAGTGTTGGTTTTTGGTTAGGGTTTTGTTCATGAGTGACAAGGCCAAAAGCAAAGAGAGACACGGCCAAGTCATGGAAATTTTGGCCATGTTGGGTTGATTTTTAAGAGACACGGCCGTGTCCCATGCCAGTGTTTGTCACTGCCAAAATTTAGTTGAGAGACACGGCCACAAGCTTGGCCGTGTCCCTTGCCCGTGTTTGTTACTGGAAGTTGTGGTTGAGAGACACGGCCACAAGCTTGGCCGTGTCCCTTAAGTGTGCTGCCCGTGTCCCTCAAATGTGTTAGATAAGGTTTTGATTCTTTGTTCTTTTTGCATTGTTTTGGTTCTTCAAAGGTAATTGTGTACCTAAACCTAAACCTAAACACTTTAAACATACTTAAATCAATGAATGACATAAACAAATGCATGTGTAAGATCCTAAAGCTATGAACAATGGTATGTGATATGTATTGTGAATCTTGTAAATGATAATGTGTGATATGGATAATGTATTTTGAAATACTATATCAATGATGCTATATGCATAATATGAATGGAGATGTGAAATGTGATGCAAAGCCATTGTGATTGGCTATGATGATGAAATTGAAAGAAATAAGGCATGTTTGCCTAAATGTTGATGAGAATTGAGAATGGAAATGATAACTAAATAATAAATGAATTGTGTGGCTAATGTGTTATTCCATTTTTAGAGTTTGTTGTTGGTGGCATGCCTAATATGAGTAACAATCTCTTGAAGTTAGGTTGGATTGAATCCTTGAAGCCTAATTGAGATGTTACAACCCTTGAAGCTAGGTTGGGTTGGTTCTTGAAGCCAAGTTGGGTTGAAGCTTAGCATGCTTTGCTCCCCTTGAAGCTTGGTTGAACCTAATCCTTGAAGCCTAGTTGGGTATATGATATTGATAAATGTGATAACAAAACCAAAGCATTAACTCTGAAAATTGAATGGCATATTAGTGTGTCTTGGGCCCATGCTTGTCTTTGCTTAGTGTTGTTCATGAATGGTTTAATGAATAACTAATGAGGCATATGAAAAGATGTTGAAATGTGATAAGTTTACATATGTTGGATTATGAAACGTAAAGGTATGTTGTTAGCTTTGCATATATGATGTTACATGTATAATATGGATTGAGAATTGGCATTACATTGCATTAAAGCATATCAATAGCATGTTTTGTCTTACTAAGCCCTTGGCTTAGCGCGATAGTGTTTAATCGCGCAGGTGATAGAGTTGATAGAGTTGAACCCGAGAACTCTTCGAGACCGAGTGAGAGTAGACGTTGAAGAGTTGATTTTGGGAACTTAAAGATCAGAGAAGATTTGCCAATCATGTATAACTCTTTCATATTTTGTAAATATTGTTTATAATGTAAATATTTTCTATATTCCGCTGCGTATTAAGTAAATGTATATTCTATATATATATCTATTTGTTTTATATTATAAGTTAATGACTTATTTTCTGTAATGTATATGAGAAAGATGATGGTATTATTTAAAATGTTTTGAATGTTAATAAAATCCGTAGCATTCCTATATTCGATACATGTATACTACAGGGTGGTGTATGTAGTGTGTATGTATTGGGTGTGGGGTGTTACAATTGTTTTGGTATCAGAGCCTAGGTTTGAGATTCTCAACCTAGGTAAAATGTAATAAAAAGAATATTTTTACTTAAAAAGTGAATTTTTGAATAACATATATGTTTGGGATTGGCAGTCTCTGATCTTTAATAGGATGTATTCTGTTGTGTTTGCAGAAATAGGTTGTGATGGATCCTCATTTGCGTCAGTCAGTTGAGGGTAGTGAGGAGAGTGTAGCTCCGGAGGATAGAGCTAGAGTTGATAGTGCTGAGGAGGCACCTGCTTCGGTGTCGGGGAGACCAGTTGGTGAGGAGGTTCCGCCAGCTTGGCTTAGGCATGTGGTAGAGGCTTTGAGGCAAGCACCTGTGCAACCACCACCACCCCCTCAGCCTGTAGTATCAGTGAGGCACTATGATAAACTAAGGAAGTATGGAGCGGAGGATTTCCTTGGTACAGTTGATCCAGCTGTAGCGGAGCAATGGCTTGATAAAGTACAGAGAATCTTTATTCAGTTGCAAGCCACCTCGGAGGAAAAATTTGATTATGCCAGATCATTACTACAGAAGGATGCATACGACTGGTGGAAGACAGTGCCCCATTCTATGGATGATCCACCAACCTTGTCATATGCGGATTTTCTAAGAGAATTTGAATTGAAGTATACTCCTAGGGAGTACAAAGACATGAAGAAAATGGAGTTCTTGAGCTTGAAGCAAGACAGCAGGACTGTAACTGAATATGAGGTTGAGTTTATTAGATTGAGCCATTATGCTGGGGGCATTATAGCTGATGAGATAGATAGATGCAGGAGATTTGAGGAGGGATTGAGGCCCTCTATCATGTGCTTAGTGGCTAGATCTCGATATCACGATTTCTCCCAGCTAGTGGCAGCAGCTCGAAGTGTAGAGCGAGCTCAAGTTATTGCAGCTGCTTCAGAGGAAGAGGTTAGGGTTAGGAGGCCCCAGTCTGAGGCAGGGTCTTCTTCTGCGAAGAGAGGTAAAGGAAGCTTTGTTCCAAGGGTCAGTAGGAGTCAGAGGCCAGCTGGTAGGTCAGTGCAGTTTCAGAGGCAGAGATTTAGACCTGCAGCTTCAGTGGCGAGTGCTCCGACCCCAATGACTCAGAGATCCACTCCACCCATCTGCATTCATTGTGGTAGGCCACATGGTGGTCCTTGCTGGAAGACTGGTGTAGCAGGGGTATGCTTCAAATGTGGATCACCTAATCACTTTGTGAGAGATTGTCCTGAGAGGCAAGAGCAGATGTCAGTTGATACTGCAGCTTCTCGACCTAGTGTGAGGGGAGGTCGAGCAGGCAGAGGTAGCAGCCGGGGAGGCAGATCTGGGTTCAGTGCTAGAGGAGGTTCTACATCCAGGGAGAGTAGACCAGAGGAGGTTGGGTCTTCCCAGAGGATATATGTTATGCAGAGGCAGCCAGATGCTTCGGCAGTCATAGCTGGTACTTTTTCTTTATTTGATACCTCAGTACTTGCTTTGATTGATCCCGGATCCACCCATTCTTATATTAGTGCATCCGTTTTGCCTGTGTCTGATATGCATGCTGAGTCCCTAGGATTTGATGTGTTGGTCACAAATCCTTTAGGGCATAGTGTGATTGTGAGCAGGGTGCACCGAGATAGTGCAGTGAGGGTGCAAGGTGAGGAGTTCCTTGGAGATTTGATTGAGATGCCATTTAAGGAATATGATGTGATTCTAGGCATGGATTGGCTATCTAGACATGGAGCTGTGGTAGACTGTAAAAGGAAAATTGTTTCTTTGAGAACTGCTGATGGTAGAGAGGTGATAGTATCTAATGAGCAGGAACAGCTAGCATCCTTATTTGTTTCAGCTGTTGCAGCTAGGAGATTGATTAGAAAGGGGTGTGAAGCCTATCTTGCTCATGTGGTAGATACTAGAGTGAAGGGTTCCCCTATTGATAGTATAACCACAGTTGCAGAGTTCCCAGATGTGTTTCCAGAGGAGTTGCCAGGGTTACCTCCTGAGAGAGAGGTGAAGTTCGGTATTGAATTGTTGCCTGGTACGACTCCTATCTCTATTACTCCTTATAGAATGGCACCAGCAAAATTGAGGGAGTTGAAAGTACAATTGCAGGAGTTGTTGGATAAAGGATTTATTCGCCCCAGTGTTTCTCCTTGGGGAGCTCCTGTGCTATTTGTGAAGAAGAAAGATGGTACTATGAGGTTGTGTATCGATTATAGGCAATTGAACAAGGTGACTATTAAAAATAAATATCCTTTGCCTAGAATTGATGACCTCTTTGATCAATTGAAGGGTGCAGCTGTGTTTTCTAAAATTGATCTGAGATCAGGGTACCATCAGCTGAGAGTCAGAGCTGAAGATATTCCTAAGACCGCCTTTCGGACCAGGTATGGGCATTATGAGTTTCTAGTTATGCCTTTTGGTTTGACGAATGCACCTGCAGCTTTTATGGACTTGATGAATAGGGTGTTTAGGCCCTATTTGGATCAGTTTGTGGTAGTGTTTATTGATGATATTCTGGTGTATTCGCGGAATAAAGAGGAACATGACAAGCATCTGCGGATTGTGTTACAGATTTTGAGAGAGAAGCAGTTGTTTGCTAAACTGTCGAAGTGTGAGTTTTGGTTGGACCAAGTAGCTTTTGTAACACCCCTATACCCCGTATACGTACACAACATGCTTATATGATCGTAATATACGTATACGGAATATAGAAATGCCACGTTATAATTAACAAATGACACATCCCCTTTTTTTTAAAAACATAACCAAATTTAAATCATAACCAAATTTAAATCATTTAAATTAAATGATAAAAGATAAAAGATAAAATATTCATTTAAAAAGCAGCGGAAATAAATCAAATATTTTTAAATACAAATACATTAAGATCCAAATATTAAAAGACATGAAATATATACATGATTGGCAGCTCTTCTCTGATCTTTAAATCCAAACTCAACTCTTCAGTGACTAGACTCACTTGGTCTCGAAGAACTCTCGGGTTCAACTCGGTTACCTGCGCGATGAACCACAATCGCGCTGAGCTAAAAGCTCAGTAATGCAACTCATACAAACATGATGCTCTAATGCAATGCACATATCAACATTATGCATTTCATAAACCATACATAATCTTATCACATTTCATATTTGAACATTAGATCTTATTATTCAATTATTTCTTCATTCATAAATCATATTTACAATTAAGACAGACACGGGCCCAAGACATACTAATATATTATTCAAAGTTCAGAGTTACTGCTTTGGTCCATATTGACACCTTGTGTCTAGCCCCGTAGGCAACATATATCATATCTCTATCCATGGATAGCGTAACAGACCCAGTCTCTTGGACCATCAACCCGACTAATCGAGGAGATCCTCAACCCGGCTAGACTGTTACTTGTTTTTGAGGTTTACGGGCCACCCATTTCACCTCAAAAACTTCACATTTTTCAATTGGAATTGGTTTACGGGCCACCCATTTCACCATCATTCCATAATCACATTTTTCAACTGGAATTGGCTTACGGGCCTCCCATTTCGCCTATCCAGTGATTCATAGGCATGCCGCCAAATACAGAACTCTGAAAATTGAATAGACATAGTAGATGCACAATGTTTTCATTTATCTCTTTATAAATTTCTTTCTCAATTCATTTCTCATTTGCATCACCATAGCCAACAATCATGGCCTCATATCTCATATGATCTCATATCACAATAAAGCAACTCTTCATAACATCATATCTTTCACATTACATTTCATCATCACATTTATCAATTCATTATTCACATGGATATAATTAATGGTATCAACACATATTTTTCATACTCATCACAACATTCACATATAATCAATTATGTCTCAATTCTCAATATCATATGAGTGTATGCAATAATGTATTTTAACTTATTTCAAACATGACCCACACAAAACTCTAAGCACTTACCTTTCAAGAATCTATCACCACTTGAGTTAGGGTAAATCACCTTCTTCACAACCTATTCCAAAAGAATGAGGAAACTCTTATAAGATCATAAGGTTAAGAATCAACTAGGGCAAACTCTAAACTTGACACGCTCACACACACGGGCGTGTCCCTGACCGTGCCCTAACTCCACAACACAGAAGCTATTACACGCTCAACAACACGGGCGTGTCACTGGGCGTGTAATATATACTGCCTCACACAAAACATCGACACGTCCAACATCATGAGCGTGCTCATGTCCGTGTAAATCCTCCAAAGTCACAGTAGCTACGACACGCTCAACAACACGGGCGTGTTAATGGCCGTGTCACAACTACTGCCTTACAGAACTAACGACACGCCTAAGGACCTGGACGTGCTCCTGGGCGTGTCAGGCCAAAAACCCAGATTCCGGCCAAGACAACACCACAACCAACAAATCACTTCTATCCACCAACATCCATCTCAAACAAACTTAACAAAACATACCCAAAAACCATCTCAAACTTACAACAACACCAAAACAAGCCAACACATGCATCAAACCCAAATCACAAACATCTTCCAAACTCTAAACACAACCACTTACTCTTTTCTCCAATCCAACCCCAAAATCCAAAACCATTTAAACCCAATACTCTTAAACACAACATAATCAACCCAAACACATATATCCATCACCATACCAACTCACAAACCCAATCATAAACTCAAAACAACACAAGAAATCAAGAGAGAACTTACCAAGGATGAAGAACTCTTAAACTTTCCACTTGATCTCTTGAAAACTCTCTTCAATCTTGAACTTGGAAGGACAATTCTCTATCTTGCTCTCTTGTCTCTTTGTTAGCCGGCCAAAACAAAAACAAAGGAAGGAGAAGAAGATGACCCACGGCAAAGGAAAAGAAAGAAGAAAAGAAAACCCAAAGTCAACCTCTTTTCCTTAAAACCCTCTCAACCAAGCAATATATTATTAAACAAATCCCATTTAATCTCTTCCACTCAAATAATTCCTTATTATTAAATTCAAAACACAAAATATCTTCTTCCACTTTCATTCTTTGACTTTCTCTTGACTTGTATATATGTTATATATATTCACATATATACAACATATAAACTCTCTCTTCACTTCCTTTCTCTTTCCAATTAAATACAAATACACTTAATCCAATAATAACAATAAATACTCCAATACTTCTAGGGTACATTTTAGGATATTACAGCTTTTCTCGGTCATATAGTTTCAGCAGAAGGTATTAGAGTTGATCCAAGTAAGGTTAAAGCTATTCTGAATTGGAGTTCACCCAAGTCTGTGACTGAAGTTAGAAGTTTTCTGGGTTTGGCAGGCTATTATCGACGGTTTGTGAAAGGATTTTCTTTGATAGCTACTCCACTCACCAGATTGCTTCGAAAGGGAGTTAGATTTGTGTGGACAGATCAGTGTCAGGCTAGCTTTGAACAGTTGAGAGAAATGTTGACTCAAGCGCCTGTTCTTACTTTACCTGTAGAAGGCAAACCATATGTGATCTACAGTGATGCTTCCCATAGTGTTTTGGGGTGTGTGCTAATGCAAGAAGGTAAAGTTATAGCTTATGCATCTCGACAGTTGAAACCGCATGAGCTCAATTATCCGACCCATGATTTAGAGCTAGCAGCAATTGTGTTCGCATTGAAGATTTGGCGACACTATTTGTTTGGGGAGAAATGTTTCATCTACACTGGTCACAAAAGTTTGAAATATTTGGGGGTTCAGAAAGAGCTAAATCTTCGACAGAGGAGATGGTTGGAATTGATCAAAGATTACGACTGTTTGATTGATTATCATCCAGGTAAAGCAAATGTTGTTGCTGATGCCTTGAGTCGGAAGTCTGTAGCAGGATTGACTGTTTATTCGCTCTCGTTGCTTGTTGAGTTGAGAGCATTGTGTGCTAGTTTTATAGTTTGTGACGATGGTGCATTGTTGGCACAGTTGCAATTGAAACCAGTTTTGTTGGATCAGATTAAAGAGGCTCAGTTGGCTGATGAGAAGATTCGAAAGATTGTGTCAGATTTCCAGAACGGGAAAAGTAGAGATTTTATTGTGAGAAATGATGGGAGTCTCTGGTTTAAGAATAGATTGTGTGTACCTGATGATGTAAATTTAAAAAGGATCATTTTGGAAGAAGCACATCAATCAGTGTTTGCTATGCATCCGGGCAATACAAAGATGTATCATGATTTGAGGCAGCATTACTGGTGGTCTGGTATGAAGAGAGACATTGCGGAGTTTGTATCCAGATGTCTCACATGTCAGAAGGTAAAAGCAGAGCATCAAGTTCCAACCGGGTTACTTCAACCGTTGTCAGTACCTGAATGGAAGTGGGAAAGAGTGACAATGGATTTTGTGTCTGGGTTGCCATTGACACAAAGGAAGCATGATACTATATGGGTGATTGTGGATAGATTGACTAAGACAGCTCATTTCCTTCCGGTTCGGATGGATTACTCTTTGGATAGATTAGCTGAGGTGTATATCCATGAGATTGTGAAGTTGCATGGTGTTCCAACTTCTATAGTGTCGGATCGAGATCCCCGATTTACTTCCAGGTTTTGGAAGAGTTTACATGGAGCTTTGGGTTCTCGACTGCACTTCAGCACTGCTTTTCATCCACAGTCGGATGGACAGTCAAAGAGAGTGATACAGATTATTGAGGATATATTGAGAAGCTGTATCATTGATTTCTCTGGAAGTTGGGATAGATTTCTACCTCTTGTGGAGTTTGCTTACAACAACAGTTACCAATCTAGCATTGGTATGGCACCATTCGAAGCACTGTATGGTAGACGGTGTCGGACACCTCTTTGTTGGAGTGAACTTGGTGAAAGTAAGTTAATTGGGCCTGATTTGATTAAAGAAACTGAAGAGAAAGTGAAGTTGATTCGAGGCAGGCTAAAAGCAGCTTCAGACCGACAGAAGTCTTATGCAGATCTGAAGAGGAGAGACATAGAGTTTGATGTTGGAGATAAGGTATTTTTGAAAGTGTCTCCTTGGAAGAAGATTTTGAGGTTCGGTCGGAAAGGGAAATTGAGTCCTCGTTTCATTGGACCGTATGAAGTTTTGGAAAGAGTTGGGCCAGTTGCTTATCGGCTTGCTTTGCCACCTGAGTTGGATCGGATCCATAATGTATTCCATGTTTCTATGTTGAGAAGGTACAGATCGGATCCATCTCATGTTTTACCACTTGAATCAATTGAAGTGAGTCCCGATCTGACATGTGAAGAGGAACCAGTTGCTATCTTGGCACGTGAAGTAAAAGAGTTGAGAAACAAGAGTGTGCCATTGGTGAAAGTTCTATGGAAGAATCATGGAAAGGAAGAGGCAACTTGGGAAAGTGAACAAATCATGCGAGAGCAATATCCTCAATTATTTCGGACTTGATATCAGGTAATTTCGAGGACGAAATTTCTTTTTAGAGGGGGAGAATTGTAATATCCCCATATATGCCCTAGAAGTTTTGAATGTTGTTGTTGTTGTTGTTTTAAAAATTGAATTGAATGTATATGTTATGTGATAAGAAAAGAAATTGGAAAGAGAATGCTTGTGTATATGTGTTTAGGGTAAGAAAGAGGGTTTAGAGAAAAGTGTATATGTTGATTATATTGTAATATATATAACATATAAATTGGTCAAATGAAGAGTCAAGGGGGAAGAGATATTTATCTTGTTGAGTATGAAATTACATTAATGGGCATATAAGAGACAAGAGGCTAGTTAAATGGTTAAGGGTATTAAAGTAATTTTCTTTTGGAAATCACTTGGTGGAGATTTAAGGAGAAATTGACTTTGTTTCTTCATCATTTTCTCTTCTTCTTGATGGTAGTGGCCGGCTCCTCCAAAGACAAAAGAAAACAAGAGAGCTAGAGAGGTGTTTGAAGTTCTAAACTCAAATTGAAGGAAGATTGAAGTGATCAAGTGTTGATTCAAGAAGTTTATAGCCTTGGTAAGTTTTCTTTTGGATCTTTTGCTTGTTTGAAATGATGTGTGGATTTGATAGATGATCTAAGAGTGTGTTGCTTGATTTTGTTATACTCAAGTGTGTTTGATTAGTTTAATCTTGGATATTAGGATGAATTGATGAAAGAAGTAAGTTCTTTTCTTTGATTTCTTTATTCTTTTGAAGTGGTATTTGAAGTGAATTAGGGTTTGTTGATTAGTTGATGATAGGTGTTTGTGATGTGTTTTCAAGTGTTAAAATTGGTGTTAAGTTAAGAGTTTAAAAAGGTATTGATGTTGGAAGTGGTAGATGTTGATTTTGAAGGATGTTGGTTTTAGGGTTTTGGAATGGTTTGTATGTAAATGTGATGTTAATGTATTGTTAAAGTGATTATTGTGATGTTTATGTAAGATATGTGTTTATGTCATTGATTGTGTTCATTTGAATGAGAGGATTGTTGTGCAAAAAGTATGGAAATGCAATTGAAAGAGTGTTGGTTTTTGGTTAGGGTTTTGTTCATGAGTGACACGGCCAAAAGCAAAGAGAGACACTGCCAAGTCATGGAAATTTTGGCCGTGTTGGGTTGATTTTTAAGAGACACGGCCGTGTCCCATGCCAGTGTTTGTCACTGCCAAAATTTAGTTGAGAGACACGGCCACAAGCTTGGCCGTGTCCCTTGCCCGTGTTTGTTACTGAAAGTTGTGGTTGAGAGACACGGCCACAAGCTTGGCCGTGTCCCTCAAGTGTGCTGCCCGTGTCCCTCAAATGTGTTAGATAAGGTTTTGATTCTTTGTTCTTTTTGCATTGTTTTGGTTCTTCAAAGGTAATTGTGTACCTAAACCTAAACCTAAACACTTTAAACATACTTAAATCAATGAATGACATAAACAAATGCATGTGTAAGATCCTAAAGCTATGAACAATGGTATGTGATATGTATTGTGAATCTTGTAAATGATAATGTGTGATATGGATAATGTATTTTGAAATACTATATCAATGATGCTATATGCATAATATGAATGGAGATGTGAAATGTGATGCAAAGCCATTGTGATTGGCTATGATGATGAAATTGAAAGAAATAAAGCATGTTTGCCTAAATGTTGATTAGAATTGAGAATGGAAATGATAACTAAATAATAAATGAATTGTGTGGCTAATGTGTTATTCCATTTTCAGAGTTTATTGTTGGTGGCATGCCTAATATGAGTAACAATCTCTTGAAGTTAGGTTGGACTGAATCCTTGAAGCCTAATTGAGATGTTACAACCCTTGAAGCTAGGTTGGGTTGGTTCTTGAAGCCAAGTTGGGTTGAAGCTTAGCATGCTTTGCTCCCCTTGAAGCTTGGTTGAACCTAATCCTTGAAGCCTAGTTGGGTATATGATATTGATAAATGTGATAACAAAACCAAAGCATTAACTCTGAAAATTGAATGGCATATTAGTGTGTCTTGGGCCCATGCTTGTCTTTGCTTAGTGTTGTTCATGAATGGTTTAATGAATAACTAATGAGGCATATGAAAAGATGTTGAAATGTGATAAGTTTACATATGTTGGATTATGAAACGTAAAGGTATGTTGTTAGCTTTGCATATATGATGTTACATGTATAATATGGATTGAGAATTGGCATTACATTGCATTAAAGCATATCAATAGCATGTTTTGTCTTACTAAGCCCTTGGCTTAGCGCGATAGTGTTTAATCGCGCATGTGATAGAGTTGATAGAGTTGAACCCGAGAGCTCTTCGAGACCGAGTGAGAGTAGACGTTGAAGAGTTGATTTTGGGAACTTAAAGATCAGAGAAGATTTGCCAATCATGTATAACTCTTTCATATTTTGTAAATATTGTTTATAATGTAAATATTTTCTATATTCCGCTGCGTATTAAGTAAATGTATATTCTATATATATATCTATTTGTTTTATATTATAAGTTAATGACTTATTTTCTGTAATGTATATGAGAAAGATGATGGTATTATTTAAAATGTTTTGAATGTTAATAAAATCCGTAGCATTCCTATATTCGATACATGTATACTACAGGGTGGTGTATGTAGTGTGTATGTATTGGGTGTGGGGGTGTTACAGACGAAATGGCCAATGGCCAATTCGCCCGCAGGAAATTCCTACGGGCAAATTGGCCTGCGGCCAATTCACCTTCGTCGCTAATTTTTTCGTTGCTGATTTTTATTTATTTTTTATTTTTATTATTGTTATTATTTTTATTTTTATTTTTTTTAACTTTACTAATATTATCCTTTTTTATTTTTATTTAAAAATTATAAATATATTTAATTAAAATACTGTAAAAATTATTTTAGACTATATAAAAAATAATGGACCAGACTGGGTCAAAAATTTAGGGTCTACAGATAGTCAGTTAGTTACTACTCTATTTTTGTTCGTAAAAAAATATAAAAAAATTTTAAATATTCAAGAATGATAAAATATACACAATAACAAACTATAAACATGCAAAAATCATAAATTGTCCACCATAAGTACAAGAAAATAGAATAGTATGAAAATGTATATATGTAATGTCAAGTATTAAGAGACTCAACTAACAATATATGTATAAAAAAAAGAGCAAAACACATACCCAAAAAAAATACAAAAGATGAAATCTAATGCAAAGATAAGAAAAATAATATATATGTGCTAACAATTTAACAAGCAAAAATAAAACTATTAGGAGATATGCTTACTTAAAGACGAATCAAATTCGTAAATTGGGAAGTATATAATGAAAAATATCAACGTGAAATAAAAAAAAATATAAACAAGAATTGAGAAAAGAAAATAAAAAGGAAAGTTTATTTAGTTTTCTTTTTCTTTTTCTTACCTGGATACTTATTGGTAAACAAAGCAATAATTGCTAAAAATAATATTGAGGGTGTGAATTTAAATATATATCTTAAGAAATTTTCATTATGTAAGAAAGAAATAGATAAATAAAAAGAGAAAAGAAAAAGGAACAATATTGAGAACTGTGATAGCGGTGAAGCAAATAAATAAATGAGGAGTCTAATAAAAAGGAGATTGTATAGTTAGGGTTAACTGGTATTCACCTCAAGTTTACCTTAAGGGCAAAACTAATCCTTCTTTTATTATTATAAATAAAATCGAGTTTAAATTTGTATTTGGTATACACTTTTAACTTTATTAACTTTATTAACTTTATTTATTTATATTTCTTCTTTTTTTAGGTTGTCTTTTCCCATAACTTAGATTAATGTGCTTTTTTATGTGTTTCTACCCTCTCAAAAGCATATGTAGGCATGCATTGTAACTTGAAGTTACAGTGCATGCCTAGGCCTAGCTACATAATACTTTTTTTTAAAGATGTTACTGTAGTAATTGTGCTGTAACGTCATGTGCTTGACTTTACAGCTACAACTTTGGCCTAAATATTTATTTATTTATTATTATTATTTTTTTACTCTTTTTTTATTTTTTTATTCTCCTTTTTTTAAATCTGTTAGTGGCATAATAAAATAAAAAGTAAACTCATAAGTCTATGCTAATTCAACTATTATTGAATTCGTACTTCAATTAATTGTTTTATCGAAATTTTTGGTAAGTCCAATAATTATTTTACAAACTGTTTTAACTTCTCATAATAAAATATTTCATCTTATATTTTAACTAATCAACATTGAAATTAAATAAGAAATAATAATAAATATTATATCCAGATAGTGAACATAATTTTTAAATAAATTTAAAGCTTACACTAAAAATAAAGTATGAGCATAAAATTTAATAATTAAGAAATTAAATATAATTATAAAAAAAAACTAAATAATGACATATGTAAATTAAATAGAAAATTAAAATAATATGTGAATAAAAATAAAAATAATAAAATAATAAATATATCAAAAGAGTCATATCTAGAAAATAGATCTATTAATGACAACAGTAATAATAACAACAACAATATAAATATCATCATTAGTGATTACAATAATAACAATAAAAAAAATATATGTTTGACTATGAAAACTTTGATTCTATCAAGTGGATGCGTAGGCATTCAAAATCAAGCTTTGAATTCAAATCTACCTCAATAAAAATAATTTATCCCAAAAAAAAATACTTAACATCTATTAATTAGCAAATAGAAAAACAAAATATATAAAAGAATATTTAATAAAAACTTGAAATTAGGAAAATTATGTTCAGAAGTGGGCATAAACTAAATAATAATAAATTTAACAAACATTAAGTCATTTAACAACATTAAAACCCTTATATTTAGGTAGTAAATATAAGAATTAAATCATACTAATAAATGATGTATATGTCTATAAGGGTAATAAAATCATAAAATAAAATTAAATAAAAATTAAATTAGATAAAAAAAATATTTATTTCAGATAGTGGATACAATAGTTAAAGAATAAAAATGTAATTAGAATTTATAATCGAGCAATGAATATGATTCCTCTTGCAAATAAAAAATAGATAATAAAATGTCACGATAATTATAGTATTAATTTTTAGGCGATGTAGGGTGCATTTTGTTCCCTATACATAATCAATCCCCCGAACATAGAAACACAGACCATTACAAGGTATTCAATCAAATCTCATAATTGATTGGTAGCGACTCCTAACAAAAATAATAATAACTAAATATAAGCCGACTAAACCAATTAAATACCATATATCAGCCGGCTCCACTGTCGCCCCATGTGCGATAACCTCTTTTTTATATATGATAGTTTCTTATTCTTTAAGGTTGTAATGAAAGAGTGTGAGGAATCAAGAGCATTTTATCTGTATATGAGAGAGCTTTGGGTCAGGCTATTAATTTCTAAAAATTAAGAATATTTTTTTAGCACAAATGTGGGAGATGCTTATCAATTGCTATGTTAGATATTCTTAGAGTCTCTCACCTCATTGATTAGGGTAAATATTTAGGTTTACCATCATTAGTTGGAAAGTATAAATGTCTAATTTTTGCTTTTTTGAAGGAGATGATATTTTATAGAATTAGCAGCTAGCAAAATAAATTCCTTTTAAGAGCAAGGAAGGAGATTCTTTTGAAGTCAATTGCTCGGGCTATACCCTCTTACTACATGACTGTATTTCAAATTCTTATGTATGTTTGTGATATGCTTCAAAGGATGATAAATTCTTTTTGGTAGGAATCACATAATAATAGGAGAGGACTAAATTGATTATCTTGGCAGTAGATGTGTGTTAGAAAAAGGTTAGGAGGGTTGGGATTTAGGAATATGCATTGTTTCAATATTGTTTTGCTTACCAAGCAAGGGTGACATTTATCACATAGTCTTTTCTGTTGGTCGGTAGGGTTTATAGAGCTAAATATTTTTTACAAAAGAATTTTCTTGATGCTACTCTTGGGTCATGTCCAAGTTTTGTATGGCACAATATATTGCTTGGTAAGGAAGTTTTACGTAAAAGTTTAAGGTGGAGGATTAGTAATGGGTCTTGTATTGATGTTTGGAGGTATCCCTATCTTTTATAATAGTCAGTTGGCTTTTGAGTTAGTACAACTTTCAATTAAAGTTTGAACACTCTTCGGGTTTCTAATCTTATACATAAATCAAGTGGTCTGCGGGTATTGGAAAAATTAGATCCATTTTTTTCATTGAAGATTGTAAAAAAATATGTCAGATTCCCATCTCTATGGTTGATGGCATTGATATGAGATTTTGGCACTTTACTCGAAGAGGGTTGTATTCAGTAAAAACTGGTTATAAGATTGTTGTTCAACTTTTCTCCTCTATTGGGTTACATGTGTTGAAGGGTGATTGAAAGCTCATATGGGATTTAGTGGTACCACTAAAGGTGCGTATTTTTCTATTAAGGGTAGATTGAGATATTCTGCCAACAAAGTTCACACTTGATAATAAAGGGTTGACTATGAATTTGGGTTGTCATGTATGTGAGGTTGTTGAAGATGTGTAACATGTATTTTTAGGGTGTCTAGTGGCAAAAGGGTCTTAAGAGTTAATGGGATAGCACCATATGTCTCCGGTTACTAAGGTAATAGACTTTATTTTTGTTGGTTTAGGTAATGTGTCTACCAAACTTCTCTCAATGATCATGTGGGCTTTATGGTATTTTAAGAATGAAGGGGTTTGGAGAAATAAATTTTGTTCTTCAAATGATGTTGATCAATTTGCAAAAGAGACTCTGTCGGATAGGGAGATAGCGCAAGAGGGTGTGGGAATAGTTTTTCCAAGTTCGTCTATTGGGATAGGGTTGGTACATTGGATCTCTCTAATCCTTAATTGGATAGGTTGAAGTGTAATGTAGATGTGGCAGTTTTTGCTTTTGAATTGAGGGCAGGGAATAGAGCGATGCTTTGTGATGATCACGTTGGGTTTGTAGGGTCCTGTTTAGGCCACTATATGAAGGTGTTCCAAGCTCTAACTTGGTAGAGGTAGTTACATTGAGGGTGACTCTTATGTGGGTGAAGTCTTTGGGTAAGATAACTGTGTATTTTGAGATTGATAATTAAGTTGTGTTTTATGCTTTCAAGGGGGGTGGCTAAGATTTTTTGGAACTTGGTCTAATAATGGAGGAGTGTCGGAGTTTGTTATCAAGTATTGTAGGTAGCAAGTTGTTTTGGATAAAGAGACAAGCCAACAAAGTTGCTCATTGATTAGCAAGGGTAGCTTTGTTACATGCTAGTTTCATACTTTGGAGTCAATCTCCAACTTTTCTTGAGAATGTTATTATGGATGATGTCATAAATGAGGGATAATATGTTTGGATGTATGTGGCTAGCCTGTTAGCTAGAGGTTTTATTTTAGTTGAAATTGTTCATTTGGAAATTTTTGAAAAGCTAATCATAGGTTCTTCTATCCTTCGGAACAATAGGGTCATTATACTTATTACTAAACTTGTTGAAGAGATGAAATATAACCAAGATATATCTTTTTTTTATCAGAGGTTGAATCGATCATCAGAAGAAGAATTAGGCCAAAAATTAGGATATATTCTGGGAAAATAAAACTTTAATTGAAGAGAAGCAAATGAAAAGCTTTCATAAAAATTCTCGTAGAATTGAGAATGAAGTTTTCATTCTGTACATGTCAGATCATGAATTAGCAACTGCATCCAATGTAAAAAAAAAAACTCATTAGCCAGAGGTTTTAGTTTTTGTCCTTCAACTATGGTGTTTTACTATTTTAATAAAGCTTACTATTTGCTAAAAAATCACATTTTAAGTAATGTCAAAAAAACAAAAATAAAAAAATAACAATTATGGACCAAAGAAAAACTGGCTTATATAATAGCATGAATTTATTTATTTATTTTTAAATGTTATTTTTACATGAAAAGATAATATATTTATTTATATTTTTTATATTAATAATTAAAAATGATATATAAAATTTAAATAACTAAAATACTTTAGTTAAAATGCGGATATTAAAAATTGTGAAAAATATGATAAATAAAGATATTTATTTTAGAAACAACAATGTATATAAAAAATTGTATTTATCACAACTCAAACCTATAAAAAAGAAAATAAAAAAGTTGTTTTAAAATTTTATGTTAATCCCATGCGAACTTGAATTTTCTTATTAATTTATTTGTTTGATTAATAATATAATTATATTCTCAAAAAAATATTTTAATAGACAATTTAGACAACTAATCTAAAAGCAGTTAAAAAGGAAGTGAAAAACAGAGTATTACAGGAGGGGAGAAAGAATTATTGAGCGAAAGTGTCGATTCACTCACCTTTGTCTAGTGGTGGTGTGAACCTCGGTTTTCCGCCCGAAAAGGATCCGGGCGAAAGTTCACTCGTTGTCGGGAGTCGCCACTCAGTTTATTTTGTTCGAAGGGAAAAACTAAGAAAACCCTTGTTTGACTCCAATAATGCATCCAATGTAAATGCTTCTAGTCTGCGAACCCAAGGAGGATTCGGGGACTATGTCATGCATTTGATTAACTTGCAAAAATGGAACAAATTTAAAGACAAAGAGATTGTTGGTAGTTTGGTGGACTTGCTATTTGGGGTGAATCCCAAACATGCCTACATACTCCCGTTTGAATAGGAGATCAAAGCCCATGTAGTTCGGAAAAGCCTATTTAAAGGCGATGAAAATTATGCTTCATGCATGTGTGTGTGTATGCTTCGTGCATTGTCGGGCTTCATGCCAAAGATGTGAGATTTAGGTACTTTGTACCAAAAGAGTGGAATTTAGGCTCCATGCCAAAGGTTAATTTTAATTGAGTCGGGCTTCATGCCAGAGTTGTGAAATTTAGCACATAGTGCTAAATGGTGCAATTTTAGGTACTTTGTACCAAAAGAGTGCAATTTAGGCCTTTGGCCAAGTGTTGTCGGGCTTCATGCCAAAGATGTGAGATTTAGCGCTTAGTGCTAAATTCTCCAATTTTAGGTACTTTGTACCAAAAGAGTGCAAATTTTGGGCCTTTGGCCAAGTGTGGTTGGGCTCCATGCCAAAAATGTGAATTTCAGCACTTAGTGCTAAATTGTGAAATTTTAGGTACTTCGTACCAAAATGGTGTAATTTAGGCTCCGTGCCAACAGATTGATTTTAATTGTGAAATGTAGGTACTTTGTACCAAAAAGATGCAATTTAAGTCTTTGTGCCAAAGAGGCTGATTGATTAGTCCATTAGGCCTTAGACCTAAAAGGATTAGGTCTTTGACCGAGAAGAAATTGAGAAGAAGATAGAATGCTTATGATATGCTTAAATTGACAAATGATGGATTAGAATATTACCTTGCTTAGGATTTTCCCGCTTCGAAGTTCCAGATCTCATTTTCTTGAACCGGGGATTATGATTCTTGATTACAGATTGTTTCCTGCAGCACACGGTTAGATTTATGCAAATAAAAGTTCTTAATCGTTTTTAAGCGTGAAAAGAATTCGACAGCATGAGGCCCACCCGGAAAAAATCCAACCCCTCTTTCTGAAAATATGAACTGCTATTTATAGGCAAAATCGGACTGTACGGCGGCCGAGCCGCCTGTCACGGCTGCCGGGCCGCGGGTCACGGCGGCCGAGCCGCCGGCTTTGGCGGCTGAGCCGCCGATTTTGGCCGGTTTTCGCTCAAACTGATTTTTCGGGAGCTAGAGACCTCCAAAAATTATTCCGGGACCATATCCGTGATCCTCACGTCGTCCCGGACATTTCAAGTACCATATCGATATACTTCCGGTGAATTTTACCAGGGACGTCCGGTCAGGCCCGGTTTTCAGTAGTCTGAGAAAATCGGCTTTTCGAGCCTCAAAATTCGAGTGTTCACAATTGCCCCCCACTGGGGTCCATAAAAATGATTTATGGGGCACAGTGGCTTCTGAAGAGCGAATTTTGAGCGAGGGGTAAAAGATACGCCTTTTGGCACTTCTGGATCGCTTGCAACATTTCTAATTTTTGTGTACCTGCACTTTTGTTAAGCACAAACAGTACATATGTATGCATGATGTTCTCTTCTATTTTTTCAAAAAGGCATTTTTTTTAAACCGTTGTATGAACAACTGGACCAAGAGTCTCCATAAGGTTGAAAGGATCAATATGGGAAGATATGGATGGTGCGCTGTTGCTACTTGGGTTGTGAGCTGATGCTACTCTTAGAGGCGCAGCTGGGGATTGGGATTTCTTGCACGCTTGTATCAGATTTTGGAATTCACAAGCTCATGTCTTCAGGTTCGGTGCCCGGATGGACGAGATGTGTCCTCTTTTTGAGGAATTCTGCTCAATCATTGGATGTGACTCAAATGCCCCCCTTTGTAAGGCATGAGGTTCAAATTGGCTATGTGGGGTCTTTTCAGAGGCTTTTCAACTTTACAAGGCCTCAAGCTCAAGCCATCAGTAATTATTTCTAGTAAAAAACTTAGAAATAATCCTCTAGGAAGTCCAACTCCACTGGGGAAGGAACTTGAATTTTTCTGAAGTTGCCCCCAAATTATTTTCGGAGTTACTCGAACTGTTCTTCAAACTTGGGTTAGGAACCATCAGATGATCAGGCCTTTTATAGAGCCTTCCCTTATTCAGACTACTCCTGAGTACAGAACTCGGTTTATAGCTGAAGTTTGGCCACTTGAAAAGCCAAGGAGGCTTGCATTGCTGCAGGAGCTGGAGGGAAACGAGGTGGTTCCTCTTAACGAGGAGAAGGCAGACGCTGCAGACTCTGCAGACTCTAGGGTTGACTTTTTTTTTTTTGACGTTTTGGACTTATGGTCTGACTCTTTTTTGTTGGTTTTTTGGTACTTTATGAAAGGAATGACTCTTTTTGAATAAATGACTCCCTTGGGAATGAATGACTCTTCTTGGGATGAATGACTCTTTTTTGAATGAAGGACCCTTTAATTTGCTTTCCAAGTATTATCTACTTTATTTATTTGCTCTAATTTTTGCCTAAGCCGTCCTTTCGGATTTTCAACTTAGCGAGCTCTTACCCATTCTTGCCTAAGCCGCCCTTTGCGGGTTTTCGACTTAGCGGGCCCCACTATTGCCTAAGCCGCCCTTTGTGGGTTTTCGACTTAGCGGGATTTTTTTTTGTTGTCTGTTTTTTTTTTATGTTGGCAAAAGAAAAATGAATGATTTTTATTAAAATTTAGACCGTGCTCAAAGAGAGCTGCCTACATATCTCGAATTAGTTTGCGAGAATCAGGTCTAATGTAGTTCATTACAATGCATGATTATGCATAATATTTCTTCAGTTGATCCAGATTGCATGGGTTTGTGAACTCCAGACCATCCAAATCAGACAAGATGACGGCTCCGCCGGAAAGTATTTTCTTCAAAATGTAGGGTCCCGCCCAATGAGGACGAAACTTCCCACGAGGATCTGTAATAGGTGTTCTGATCTCCTTCAAAACCAAACAACCTTCTTCCAACTTTCGATCTTTGACCTTTTTGTTGAAATGTCTGGCCATTCGCCTTTGATACCCTTGAATCTGATGTAGAGCTTGAAGTCTTTTTTCATCCAAACTCAACAACTGATGATGATAATTGCTGATCCATTCAGCTTCATTTATCTGACTTTCTCGAATTATTCTCGCCGATTGAACTTCCAGTTCAATGGGAAGTACTGCTTCCATTCCATACACCAGGGAATACGGGGTTGCCCCAGTAGGAGTTCTAATTGACGTTCTGTATCCCCACAAGGCCAATGGCAACTTCTCATGCCAACGCCTATGTTCCTTGATCATCTTCTGTATGATCACCTTTATAGACTTGTTCGCTGCTTCTACAGCTCCATTTGTTTGAGGTCTATAAGGAGAGGACTTATGATGCTGGATTTTCTTATCCTGCAAGAGTTTAGCAAATTCTGCTTGAAAATGAGTTCCATTATCTGTGATAATCTCGAATGGTTTTCCGTACCGACAAAGGATGTTGGTTCGGACAAACTGTGCTGCCTTTTTGGCGTCTAATTCCGTATAGGAAGCTGCTTCAACCCACTTTGTGAAGTCATCCACTGCTACCGAGATAAACTGATGTCCATTCGAGGCTTGTGGATGTATTTTACCAATTATATCAATTCCCCAAGTAGCGAAGGGCCATGGAGAAGTGATTGGATTCAGGGCAACAGGAGGTTGCTTCTGTAGCTTAGCAAATATCTGACACTGATGCCATCCTTGCACAAATGCCACACAGTCTGTGTTCGTGGTGGACCAATAATATCCCAAATTGGCCTGATGTTACACCAAAGAGTCACTTTGCAGAATTTAAGCTTCAAATTGTACTTGCGAAGTCTAAGGAAGAACTTCTCAAGTGCTTAGACGTGCTCTTCTGGAGATTTTGACTTGACAATCATATCATCAACATACACTTTTACTTCTTTGTAAATCATGTCATGAAAGATTGTCGTTGCCATCCCGTCTATCAGCAAATCGATGTGTGGTAGTGGGAAATCGTCCTTGGGACAAGCTTTATTCAGATCTCTGTAGTCAACACACATCCTGACCTTTCCGTCTTTCTTCGGGACCGGTACAATGTTTGCTAACCAGGAAGGGTAGGCAATTGGTTCTATGAACTTATTGTCCAGTTGCTTGGCAACCTCTTTTTTAATCTTCAAAGACCATGCTGGCTTCATTCTGCTCAATTTTTGCTTAACCGGCTTTGTATCGGGGTATAGCGAAATCTTGTGAACTGCCATGGCTGGGTCTATTCCCGTGACATCACTTGTCTTGCACATGAAGCAGTCGGCATACTTTCTGGTGCATTCCAGAACCTGTTCTTTATTCACACAATCACATGCAATGTATGTATGTTCATTTTCTTTGCCAATTATTATCTTTTCATTCATTTTTTCATTTTTTTTCATTTTTGCTAGATAATACTTGGAAAGCAAAAGACACAGGGTAACCAAGAATTTGAAGAGTTTCATTGATAATGGCGGAGTCATTCTCCAAGATTACATTAAATGTGACATTTGGGTTCTCTAAACCTGAAGCTATAGAGGACTCAGAACTAGACTCTGGCTTGGTGTTTGACTCAGAATTTTGACTCGGTACAAGACTCGGGTTCAGGATGTGACACTGGAATAGGTTTGACTAGAGCAGCTTGTCTCTCCTCGGCATACCAGTTCATTAGCGGCCTGTCTGTGGTCTTGATCAGCTTTGTGAGGTCCCTTTTGTCTTCAAAATTGGTTATCATGGCAACCTTATCAAAGAGACTGGGCCGCATGAAATCCTCCACAGTGATTGCATTGATGGAATGATTGGGCAAGGGGTTAGTGTTAATGTTTGGTTGCCTCCTGAGAGGAATGATGTCACCACTATCCACCAAATCCTGGATGCGGTTTTTCAAAGTCCAGCAAGCATCTGTTTTGTGCCCATTTCCTTGGTGGTACTCACAATACTCATTGGCCCTGTAATTGGAGGGTAATGGGTTTGGAGGAGGCCTTGGGTCCAAAGGCTTCAAATATTTTCCTTCCACAGCTTTTTTAAACACCAGATGAAGGGGCATTCCAATGTCGGTATATTGCCTTCTTGGCTGATTTCTTTGCCCAAGATTGCCCACACGTAAAGGATTCGCAGGGGCAATATTGGCCACTTCATTTACTTCGCTTGAGGAAGCAGCTTGGCCTTGTTTTTTATACTTTGAGATAGCTTCTTCATCTACTATCTTACCCAATTGTATCAGATCTTCTACCTTGGTTGCAGTCGCAATGAGCGATTTGAAAGTAGGTAGGTATTGGGTTTGCAGTTGGGCTTGATATGTAGGCCTTAAATTTCTGATTATGATATCAATCTGCTCGTGTTCAGAAGGGCGATTGATCATCTGGGCGGCTTTTGCCCTCCACCTTGTAAGGAACGAGGAGAAGGATTCATTGTTGTTCTGCTTGGTGGTTTCAAGTTCTCTTCTAGTGACATCCACCTCAATATTGTAGTGGTATTGAGAGTTGAATGCATTGCAGATATCCTCCCAGGTCTTAATCTTGGCACGGTCCAGGCTTACAAACCACTTGAGGGCAGCACCAGTCAAAGATTGTTGGAATAATTGAGCAAAGAGCTCATCATTTAGACCCCAAGGGCTTAATGCCCCCACATACATCTTGAGGTGAGTTTTAGGGCAAGTAGTCCCATCAAATCTGTCCATCCCAGGCATCTTGAATTTTGGAGGCAATCTAGCTTGGGGAAACAAGGATAAAGAATCCATGTCTACCACCTCTTTATGAGTTTTCATGGCAGTGATTGACCTTTCCAGCAATTCAAGTTTTCTTTTCAGTTCATCAGTTTCAGTGACATTCTTAGAGGGTGGATCCTCTAAATTGATGACAGGGGTATTTTGAGCAGTCATGGGGGTACTAGTTTGTCCCACACTAGGTTCCTTCCCTAAATTTCCAAGAGTAGGGACTATCTTTGGTGCTCCTCCTAATTCAGCCAAGATGGCTACCCTCTGGGCGGCTAAAGCTTCATCAATTTTTTCTTGCATCCTAGCTTCAATTTCTTTAGCCTGTCCATCTAACAAGGCCTTGATCTGTTCAATTGTAGCCATTTCAGGAATTGGAGTGGTTGGTGAAGTTGGGGTAGTAGGACTTGTGGGGGATAGCACAGTTGGTGTTGATGTGTCTGGTGTAGGTGACGGCACACGGATGGTGGATACCTGAAAAGGTCAAGGGTAAAGGATCAGGGTAGTGTGTAGGGTAGGAAAACTCTTGGTCCACTTGCACATATCAAAAGATTTTCCCCAAAACCGTGTTGTTATGTTGCATGAATGCACCTCATCACATCACAATTCATTTTAATGGTATGTGGCACTATCATTGGGTACATACAACCTAAGGGAAGGTTTTATTGGCACATGAAAAGTAGAGAATCAGCTTATAATAGGGACCCTTGAGTCTTGAGTAAGATATACCTAACCACATGTGAAACAAGGAGTTTCGCGTGGGTCCAACAGTACGATTACTCATAGGCCACTCCAAAAGGATTGGAATGGTTTGCGACAACAGGGAGGACGCTTTGGCTGTCCGCCGGCATAATCAAGGAGACCTGCCGGTCAGCGCTACTTGCTATCCAGACTCAGAACTTTGAACAGAAAGAGAAGAAATTCATTTGAAAACAATTTTTTATGCAATGGAGGAAAATGATTCCCCCATATATGCAAGAGAAAAAGATTCTCTGAATGACAAAACAAATACACATTTAGCCAAACAAGAGATCCATCCAAGGAAAAAGATTCCTTTCTTCAATCTTCAGTCCAATATCCTTAAAGGAAGGATATATATTGCTAAGGTACCCTGCAAAATGAGTAAAAACACCCTAAAGAAGGGCAAATTAGTCAAATAAGCAATAGTAGCCTACTAGGATCCCATAAATTATTTTTATGGTCTCCTGTGGCAAGTTAATCAAATAATCAATAGTAGTCAACTAGGATCCCATAAATGGTTTTTATAGTCCCCAGTGGAGTCGCCAGATTGTGAACCTCGGTTTTCCGCCCGAAAAGGATCCGGGCGAAAGTTCACTCGTTGTCGGGAGTCGCCACTCAGTTTATTTTGTTCGAAGGGAAAAACTAAGAAAACCCTTGTTTGACTCCAATAATGCATCCAATGTAAAGGCTTCTAGTCTGCGAACCCAAGGAGGATTCGGGGACTATGTCATGCATTTGATTAACTTGCAAAAATGGAACAAATTTAAAGACAAAGAGATTGTTGGTAGTTTGGTGGACTTGCTATTTGGGGTGAATCCCAAACATGCCTACATACTCCCGTTTGAATAGGAGATCAAAGCCCATGTAGTTCGGAAAAGCCTATTTAAAGGCGATGAAAATTATGCTTCATGCATGTGTGTGTGTATGCTTCGTGCATTGTCGGGCTTCATGCCAAAGATGTGAGATTTAGGTACTTTGTACCAAAAGAGTGGAATTTAGGCTCCATGCCAAAGGTTGATTTTAATTGAGTCGGGCTTCATGCCAGAGTTGTGAAATTTAGCACATAGTGCTAAATGGTGCAATTTTAGGTACTTTGTACCAAAAGAGTGCAATTTAGGCCTTTGGCCAAGTGTTGTCGGGCTTCATGCCAAAGATGTGAGATTTAGCGCTTAGTGCTAAATTCTCCAATTTTAGGTACTTTGTACCAAAAGAGTGCAAATTTTGGGCCTTTGGCCAAGTGTGGTTGGGCTCCATGCCAAAAATGTGAATTTCAGCACTTAGTGCTAAATTGTGAAATTTTAGGTACTTCGTACCAAAATGGTGTAATTTAGGCTCCGTGCCAACAGATTGATTTTAATTGTGAAATGTAGGTACTTTGTACCAAAAAGATGCAATTTAAGTCTTTGTGCCAAAGAGGCTGATTGATTAGTCCATTAGGCCTTAGACCTAAAAGGATTAGGTCTTTGACCGAGAAGAAATTGAGAAGAAGATAGAATGCTTATGATATGCTTAAATTGACAAATGATGGATTAGAATATTACCTTGCTTAGGATTTTCCCGCTTCGAAGTTCCAGATCTCGTTTTCTTGAACCGGGGATTATGATTCTTGATTACAGATTGTTTCCTGCAGCACACGGTTAGATTTATGCAAATAAAAGTTCTTAATCGTTTTTAAGCGTGAAAAGAATTCGACAGCATGAGGCCCACCCGGAAAAAATCCAACCCCCTCTTTCTGAAAATCTGAACTGCTATTTATAGGCAAAATCGGACTGTATGGCGGCCGGGTCGCGGGTCACGGCGGCTGAGCCGCCGGGTCACGGCGGCCGGGCCGCCGATTTTGGCCGGTTTTCACTCAAACTGATTTTTCGGGAGCTAGAGACCTCCAAAAATTATTCCGGGACCATATCCGTGATCCTCACGTCGTCCCGGACATTTCAAGTACCATATCGATATACTTCCGGTGAATTTTACCGGGGACGTCCGATCCGGCCCGGTTTTCAGTAGTCTGAGAAAATCGGCTTTCCGAGCCTCAAAATTTGAGTGTTCACAGGTGGGTTGCATTGTTGTCACCACTATGACCATGAACCTTTGGTGACCTTAGACA
Source organism: Garcia nutans (assembly GCA_947685225.1). Taxonomy (NCBI): domain Eukaryota; kingdom Viridiplantae; phylum Streptophyta; class Magnoliopsida; order Malpighiales; family Euphorbiaceae; genus Garcia; species Garcia nutans. The sequence continues at coordinate 39,181,580 of CANTUV010000013.1, forward strand.
AAGTGGCGGTGTCGCGAATCGATGGAGAACAACGATGTATGCACAAGGTGAAGTTGTTTGATGTTATGACCTTCAACCTCCTTTTAAGGTGATTTCTATGCCATTAGAATCATGATCCTCCAAACTTCATTTTTAAACCAATTTCACCCATTGAAACTTACCAAAGACTAAGATAAAAAAAAAATCAGTTATTGAAGCTTTTTTGGCATATTCTAGCAAATTAGTAGTGAGTGGCAACTATTTTGGACTATTGGCATTAAGGCAAATAGAATGATATTCTCCTAGACCTTAAAGGCCATCAATGGCTGCCGGCTAGTAGTGGCTCTAGTGACAATGTATAAGTCTCAGCTCCAACAATTTAGTTTTAACTTCTAATGTGTTTTATGGCCCTACTTTAATTTTGTGTTAATAAGTGCAAACTTTTAATTTCACTTTTATGCTTGGTTTAGAATGGTTTTAGTTTGGAAACGATAATCATGGTGATATTTTATGATCATAATTATATGGCTTAATATCCATAAAATTCTAAACTTTTCGAAAAGTCTTAGTTTAATCTTAAACTATAATTTATTATAATTAAATACCAAAATTTGCATTTTTGGATCAATTTTATCCAACTAACCTGAGGCGTGTGTCGCAATATTACTCTAGAATAATTTTTTAAGTTTTTGACCATTGTGAGTTTTCTTCCAATTAGCGTAGATGTGACAAACACAATTTCTTTGTTCACAATATAGTATATGTCTTTAAATGCACTCAATAATCTTTATCAGAAAGATATAAATAAGTGATAACATAATTGAATATAGAAAAACAACTCATATGTGAAACAATATATATAAAAACTACATTGTTTATGCCACATCATGTTGTAATATGCACCTCAAGCTAGTGGGATAAAATTGATCAAAAAATGTAAAGTTTGATATTTAATTGTAATAAATTATAGTCTAGGATTAAACTGAGACTTTTCAAAGAAGTTTAGAATCTTTTTAGACATTAAGCCTAATTATATTTTATTGGAAATTGAGACAGTTTGTATGTTTTCCTAATAGGAGGCACAGATGGGATAATGGAGTTGAATATTATATTTTATATTATATTGAGCTCTAAGAGCTATTTAAAAGTGTTCATTTCTTTTGTTTAGGAGAGAATGTCCTAGCTATAAGAAAAATTCCATCAAAAACTTCAGCAGAATCTTAAAATTTATTTAAGCATAACTAAAGGTTAATTAGAATTTCTATCTTATAATATTCTTCATATGTTATTCAATTAGGCTTCTAACTAGTTTAATACTTTGTGCCCTAGATACTAATTGAGTTATTAGAATCAAGTTATAAATTTTATGTAATAAAGATTGTTGAATGTATTTAAATAAATTAAGACTTGCATGTATGGAAATTAATGTATGATGAAAGAAATGAATGTGTGTGAACATGGATTTTCGCCCCACTCTCAGTGGATGGTTCTTGCAACTTCAACACTGCTAGGCTCTAGGTCTTAGAGAACACAGGCTTAAACCCAAAGAAATATGAGTCACCACCTGACAGGCTGGGAAGATAATATAAAGGGTAGATAACTTGATTTTTAAGAAATCCCTAACCCCTATTAGGTCCGAAAAGTTGGGTACGTATGAAGAATGTAATATCCCAAAATATACCCTAAAAGTTTTAGAGTTATTGTTGTATTTGGATTAAATGTATATGTTTGATGAAAAGAGAAAAGAAATGAAGAGGTAGATGTATTTGAGGGATGAGATGTATATTTGGTATTTGGAAAATATATGGGAAATATAAAAGGAATATACATATACCCACATATACACCACATATACATAATGTATAAAGTGGTGTAGGAAAAGTGAATATATATATATATATAATATTAATTAATTAATAATAATGATAATAATATTTATAAAAGAGAAAGAAGAAAAAAAAGTCAAAGGGTTGAATGAAGGTTGTGGTGGAGAATTTTTAGAAATAATTAATATTATTATTATTATATATATATATATAGGATAAGTATGAAGAAAAGAAGAAAAATCTTCTTGTCTCCTTCTTCTTCTTCTTCTTACGAGAGAGAGAGAGAGAGAAAGAGAGAAAGGAGATTTTAATTATGCACATCAAAATTTTTAAGGGCTTAAAGAGAATTGAAGTAAAGATTGAAGATTTGGCAAAGACTACTCAAGTAAGTATTCATTTCTTTGAATTGATTTCCATTGATTGTATTGATATGGGATGTAGTTAGTATGTTAAGATGATAATAGTGAAAGATTGAAAGATATGTGTAGATTTAAATGGTTATTTGTGAGGATGATGATGGATTATTAAATTGGTTAGTAAGGGTTTGATATATATATGAGTTGGAAAATGGAATAATTGATGTATGTTTGTGTTTAGTGAAATTGTTTCTGTTTTACAATTAGTAAAGGCTGTGATTTGTATGATTTTTAATTAATTATAGAAAAATGTTCTTGAAGTGAATTTTTGATATGTTGTGCCTCTATGAGTCTAGAATGACTGAAAAATATGTTGATTCGATTTTGGATAGGTTATGAGTTTAGAAAGATTATTTTTATTAGATCTGTTCCAGCAGGTACCTTAACTGAGACAGCTATATTTCGGGATTTTTAATAAAATGTAGAAAAATTATATTCAATTGAATTTTGGATATGTTGTTGCTTAATGAGTCTAGTATTTGAGAAAAATAATTTGGAACCAAGTTGATTGAATTTAAGTTATGGAATTCACAAAGTTTAGAACTGCTGCCAGGATGCAGGGCAATTGGGGCAGTCTGTTTGGGTGAACTATTTGACCAAGATTTTGTGTTCAGTTTGATCTGAAATTTTAAAGGAATGATTTTAAGATGTAAAATTAAGTTCTGTAAAAATTTTAGAGTTTTTAGTCAAGTATATTATTTTATACAAATTTTCAAAATAAGGATAAAATTTAGTCTAAAACCAGAATTTACTATTCATATGGTCATTTTGCTAATATTCCTTTTGGATTAGGTTGTGAAGAGGTTGAATTGCCCTAATCTAAGTGTTGAGGATTCTTGGAAGAGTAGGTGTATAGAGTGGTGTAAGTTGGTTTTAAGGTAAGTACAAAGTTTATATGATTGCACTTATTTACATGAATTAAGACTTAACACATTTGTTTGTAAATGTGTTAAGTGAATTACTATATTGTCAATATAATTTGATTAAGGTTATGATTGGATGATGTGAAAGATATGAAGATCATTCAAATAGGTAAGTACAATGCAATTTGTTATGATAAATATTGTAATGATGAATTGTGCTAATGTGTTTTGAGAAATGATGAAATGTATTGTAATTGTGGTTGGTAATAATGATTGAAATGAAATAAATAGACATGTTGATTATATGATGATGAATTTAAGATATATGCTCAATATAATTGTTTATGTATACTTGAATGATGAAGTGCTATAACGTGAATTGAAATATGATAAGAGGTGAAGCCATTGAGATTGGCTATGATGAATCAAATGAGATGTGAAGCCATTGTGTTGGCTACGAGAATGTAAATGAATTATAATTGAGGCATGGTTGCCTGTTATGAAAATGAAATGAATTGAGAAAGAAATGTACAAAGATATAAATGAAAAGAGTTGTGTCTAATATGTTAATTCAACTTTCAGAGTTCTGGATTTGACGGCATGCCTATAACATATGAAATGTAACAGTCTAGCCGGGTTGAGGATCTCCTCAAGTTGTTGAGTTGATGGTCCAAGAGACTGGGTCTGTTACACTATATGAATTATAAATGTGAAATATATGAAAAGTAACAGTCTTGCCGGGTTGAGGATCTTCTCGATTAGTCGGGTGGATGGTCCAAGAGACTGGGTCTGTTACACTCTCCATGGATAGAGATATGATATATGTTGCCTACGGGCTTGATTATTGTGATTATGGATCAAAGCAGTAACTCTGAACTTTGAATAACATATTAGTGTTTTGGGCCCGAGTCTGTCTTTATTGTCAATGTGAAATGCAAGTATTGAAATATTGATTGTGAGTATTAATAATGAATTATGCTTGGTGGATTGTGAATAATATAATGTTATTAAGTGTAATAGGAAAATGAATTGTGGTTGATGATAAAGGTTGTCTTTATTGGAAATATGATTTATGATTTATATGATATGTAGATTGTGTATTGCAATAATGAGTGATATGATGTGTAATGTGTGTATTGCAATAATGGTTGGTATGGTATATATATAATGTAGGGGTATTAATATATTGGTTTTGAGTATTGGTGATGCATTGGGGTTGGTGATAATATTATATATATATATACATCTTATATGAAATTAGCTAGGATATATTAAAGATAAAGTTAAAAAGAAAAGAAGATATGATAAGAACTAATTATATATTGAATCGATGTATCATTACATATCAATACTTCTATACTATATGTTTATATTTTATATTTGGACTACTAAGCTCTCGGGCTTAGCGCGGGTGTTTATTCGCGCAGGTTTTTAGATGGAAGATATGAAGTCTTTTGTTATGCCACAAGAAGAGTAAAGTTTGTCGAGACCAACTAGAGGGTTATGCATACATGTATAAATTTTAATTATGATGTATTTCTGACGAGAGAGTATTTATATGTATAAATCTAGTAATGTATAATAACTGTATGGTTTTAAATTGAGTCGGATTGTGAATATAGAAGTGTGAATTCTTCTTGCAGGATTGTAGTTGAGGTTATAAGGGTGGATTATTGGGAGTGTACTTGAGTTGAATTGTGAAACAAAATGTTTTTCAAATATAAGAAAAATCAATTTTGTCGACACTTGGGACCTAGAATTTTAAGGGAGACTCCGTCAAAATTTTTTTTGAAAAATTTTTATAAGGAACATTAAGTAAGCTGACATAACCAGAGCTCGTATCTTGATGTAGCATTCCTCCTCGGCTTATTATAGGTCGGGAAGGGGTGTTACAATTGTTTTGGTATCAGAGCTTAGGTTCGAGATTCTCGGCCTAAGTAAATTTAAAAAGGAAATGTTTTAAAAAGAAAAATGATGATGAATGAAAATGAAAAGAATGAAATTTTTGATACATGCATATGCATTAACATCTAGGTTGGTCTCGAATGTGGTATTATATGAATTGAAATGTATTGAATTGTATGAAATGGATAATAATGTGTGGATGAAGTTCTATATGAATGGAAATTTAAAGAAAGCAATGAGATGGAAAAATTTATGTAAGTTTAAGTGATAAATTAAAGAATGGTAGTTTCCTTGAGGAAAGAAAATGTGAAATATGATTATAATATAAAGAAATGATCAGGAAAAATAAAGTAAAAAAAAAATGAATTAAAAACAAAATAAAAATCAAAGTATGTAATCTTTCCTCTACTATTTGAATCTCTTTCTAATAAAGCTTATGTTTGGATTGCAAGGGAGAGGAAATATTGTTGATGGATAATATGGATGGATATGTAATTATAATGAAGAGAATATGGTGGAATATTGAATGAGTTGATTGATATAGACAAAGTGTGATAACTTAAGGTTTGAATATGTAAAGTTAAGATTAAAAAAAAAATGATAGGGGTTAAGCAAGGAGATAAAATGGTGTTGTTAGTATTGTTAATTTAATGTAAACATTGTGGTTTGAATGGTAGGAATATAATATGCTTGAGTATTGTTAAAGCTCATGTTAATGGTGATAATGTGTAATATTTGGATTTTTGAAATGAGCTTTAATGATTGTAAAAAGGATATATTTTGATGTTGCTTTGTAGTATGTATATATAAGATATTTACTTAAGTTTATATTAATAAAACGAGATGAGTAAATTGCAGTTTAAGCAAAGTAGTAAGAGGAGAATTTATAATGTTAACGGAATTTGGATAAAGATTATTTAAATATCGAAAATTTAATGTATAGTACGTATATGAGTTAAGTGGAATGAAAATTTTTGCATATTAAGAATGACTTACAGATATGTAATTTGATGAACTAAAAGTTGGCAAGTGATGAAGTAATCATGATAAGGTTGACTACTTGGAAGGTGATAATGGGATGTAAGATGCTAGTGATCAAGGATTGAGTTGATCACTTGAAAGTGTAATGTACGCATAGTATTGCGTGTTTGTAACCTATACAACTACATATCTATTAGTGTTGAGAATGAGTACTCTTGCATTGATAAACTTGTGCAAAGTTAGGTCATGTGATAATATTAATAGTGAGAATTGGATTGAGCAATGTTAGTTCAAGAAATTGAGATTTGTGATAACGAAATTTGGAAATTTTATAGGGATTAATGGGCGATGTGTATATGATTGGATGTAAGGTACATATGTATAAATATGTGAGATATATATAAATAATTTAAGTCATGTAAAAAAAAAAAAAAAAAAGAAGATGAAAATGGTGTTGTTCAATGAAAAATAATAAATGTTAAATGTGTATTGATGGTATGAAAAAGAGGAATTAAATATAATTGTAAAGTGTAAGAAATATGAAAGCAAGTCACATTGTGAACGTGACCTATGTATGTGAATGTGGTATAATTATTTGTATAGTGGTATGAAGAATGATATGGCATGTATTAGTGGATCTATGAGAAATTAAGTTTTGATTTATGAAGAGTTAGACTATGGATTGTAATGGAAAGTGAAAAAGGACTCGAGTAACAATGGACGATGAAATTGTTATGATAATAACTGAGCTAGACTATCATATAATGCTTTTTGGTTGAAGGATTATGCTTGTGGAAATATATTATATGTATATGTGTTTAATAAAGATGGAAAGTATAATGTATGAAAAGTTTTATAAGAGATAGGTTAGAAATGGAAGTTGTATAAAGTTTGTATATGATTGAATGTTGTACACATAAGTGTTATAAGAAATATTGTTGATGTGAGTTAGGCTAATGATAATCATATGATCAAGAACAAATTGTTTTGGAGACAAAGTTGAATTATGTCAACTTTTGAGATAGTTGGAAATGTTTGAAGAAGAATAATAGAGGAACAATATTGATTTATAAACTACATATGTGACTATTAATATACTCTGGCTATATAATTTGTTTAGTGTAATTGGCTGGTTAAGTTTGTTATCAGCAGATTTGGGCCTAAGGTGATATGATTGTAGTATTATGTGGGTGAGATTGATAATTTTGTTTCAAGAAATATGGTTAGGAGCTGTGATTGGTAAAGTGGTATCTTATCAATTCTATGTTAGAAATTTGTTTATAATTATGAAAAATATGAATAGAGAAGAGAACCGTGTAAATGTCTTGAATTGTGAAGAATGAATAAAAAGTGATTATGTAATCATAGTAATGGTATGATAATGTGAGAATATGATAAATGGGAGAAATTTATGAAATGTGATTGAAAATGATACTGAATATATTTTTGTTATAAGATAAATTAATTGATGGAAACAATGTTAAGTGAATGAACTATGGGTAATAATTATAGTATGAGAAAAATTATGAGAATTATGGGAGATTGCACTGCTATTATTGAAAGCAGAAGATATATATGAATATTGAAAGATAATTTGAAGTAATTTGTTAGTAAGGAGTCGAACAGATGGATCCTAAGGGATTAGAAGTTGAGAATGAGTTTGACCTAATAGAATTGTGTTATGTATATTGATATGTGATGATAAACTTAAATAAGTTAATGGTTGGTTTGAATGGAATAAGATTGAAATGTTGTTATTTTATGACAGCTAGATCAATTGATCTAGAATTCATTAAGATTGTGAATTATTATCGAGATTTAATATGTATAGTTATGCTAAGAGTATAAGATATATATGATAATGTATATATGAAGTGATATGCTGATACATGAATGAATTATGATATATCAGTTATTAAAGATAATGAAAGGAAAAAGGTTGATTATCTGTAAAGTAAATTTATAAAGATTGTATCGATATTAATATTAAGTGAAAAACATGGTAAAGAGGGATTTAAGTATAAGAAATGAAAATATTGTTATCAATCAAGGTTTGATAAGTGGTTATTTTCAAAAGTGATTGTAATAACAGGATAATCTATAGTAAGATTTAATTCAATAATTTCCAAGATTAAAGTTAAAAGATTGCCTATAAAAAGATGAAGTGATAAATATCTTGAATGTAATAGATGAATGGTATATTTATAGATTATAAGATGATTTGATTATTGTATAAAAGAAAATTTCTTTGAAATGTAATGAGTTATTTTGGGTGTTTTGTTGAAAAAGTAATAAGATAAATATAGCTATATAATGATGAGTTGTGAATTGGGAAAAGATGATTGACTAAAGGTGGAAGAGTAAAAGTTATGTAATTTGATGAAATCATAATATAAGAATACGATTACCTTCATATGAATTAAGATGGTGTTTTATTATAAATGAATTGTTATTGTGCTGGATAATTTCGAGGACGAAATTATTTAAGGGGGAGAGAATTGTAATATCCCAAAATATACCCTAAAAGTTTTAGAGTTATTGTTGTATTTGGATTAAATGTATATGTTTGATGAAAAGAGAAAAGAAATGAAGAGGTAGATGTATTTGAGGGATGAGATGTATATTTGGTATTTGGAAAATATATGGGAAATATAAAAGGAATATACATATACCCACATATACACCACATATACATAATGTATAAAGTGGTGTAGGAAAAGTGAATATATATATATAATATTAATTAATTAATAATAATGATAATAATATTTATAAAAGAGAAAGAAGAAAAGAAAGTCAAAGGGTTGAATGAAGGTTGTGGTGGAGAATTTTTAGAAATAATTAATATTATTATTATTATATATATATATATAGGATAAGTATGAAGAAAAGAAGAAAAATCTTCTTGTCTCCTTCTTCTTCTTCTTCTTACGAGAGAGAGAGAGAGAGAAAGAGAGAAAGGAGATTTTAATTATGCACATCAAAATTTTTAAGGGCTTAAAGAGAATTGAAGTAAAGATTGAAGATTTGGCAAAGACTACTCAAGTAAGTATTCATTTCTTTGAATTGATTTCCATTGATTGTATTGATATGGGATGTAGTTAGTATGTTAAGATGATAATAGTGAAAGATTGAAAGATATGTGTAGATTTAAATGGTTATTTGTGAGGATGATGATGGATTATTAAATTGGTTAGTAAGGGTTTGATATATATATGAGTTGGAAAATGGAATAATTGATGTATGTTTGTGTTTAGTGAAATTGTTTCTGTTTTACAATTAGTAAAGGCTGTGATTTGTATGATTTTTAATTAATTATAGAAAAATGTTCTTGAAGTGAATTTTTGATATGTTGTGCCTCTATGAGTCTAGAATGACTGAAAAATATGTTGATTCGATTTTGGATAGGTTATGAGTTTAGAAAGATTATTTTTATTAGATCTGTTCCAGCAGGTACCTTAACTGAGACAGCTATATTTCGGGATTTTTAATAAAATGTAGAAAAATTATATTCAATTGAATTTTGGATATGTTGTTGCTTAATGAGTCTAGTATTTGAGAAAAATAATTTGGAACCAAGTTGATTGAATTTAAGTTATGGAATTCACAAAGTTTAGAACTGCTGCCAGGATGCAGGGCAATTGGGGCAGTCTGTTTGGGTGAACTATTTGACCAAGATTTTGTGTTCAGTTTGATCTGAAATTTTAAAGGAATGATTTTAAGATGTAAAATTAAGTTCTGTAAAAATTTTAGAGTTTTTAGTCAAGTATATTATTTTATACAAATTTTCAAAATAAGGATAAAATTTAGTCTAAAACCAGAATTTACTATTCATATGGTCATTTTGCTAATATTCCTTTTGGATTAGGTTGTGAAGAGGTTGAATTGCCCTAATCTAAGTGTTGAGGATTCTTGGAAGAGTAGGTGTATAGAGTGGTGTAAGTTGGTTTTAAGGTAAGTACAAAGTTTATATGATTGCACTTATTTACATGAATTAAGACTTAACACATTTGTTTGTAAATGTGTTAAGTGAATTACTATATTGTCAATATAATTTGATTAAGGTTATGATTGGATGATGTGAAAGATATGAAGATCATTCAAATAGGTAAGTACAATGCAATTTGTTATGATAAATATTGTAATGATGAATTGTGCTAATGTGTTTTGAGAAATGATGAAATGTATTGTAATTGTGGTTGGTAATAATGATTGAAATGAAATAAATAGACATGTTGATTATATGATGATGAATTTAAGATATATGCTCAATATAATTGTTTATGTATACTTGAATGATGAAGTGCTATAACGTGAATTGAAATATGATAAGAGGTGAAGCCATTGAGATTGGCTATGATGAATCAAATGAGATGTGAAGCCATTGTGTTGGCTACGAGAATGTAAATGAATTATAATTGAGGCATGGTTGCCTGTTATGAAAATGAAATGAATTGAGAAAGAAATGTACAAAGATATAAATGAAAAGAGTTGTGTCTAATATGTTAATTCAACTTTCAGAGTTCTGGATTTGACGGCATGCCTATAACATATGAAATGTAACAGTCTAGCCGGGTTGAGGATCTCCTCAAGTTGTTGAGTTGATGGTCCAAGAGACTGGGTCTGTTACACTATATGAATTATAAATGTGAAATATATGAAAAGTAACAGTCTTGCCGGGTTGAGGATCTTCTCGATTAGTCGGGTGGATGGTCCAAGAGACTGGGTCTGTTACACTCTCCATGGATAGAGATATGATATATGTTGCCTACGGGCTTGATTATTGTGATTATGGATCAAAGCAGTAACTCTGAACTTTGAATAACATATTAGTGTTTTGGGCCCGAGTCTGTCTTTATTGTCAATGTGAAATGCAAGTATTGAAATATTGATTGTGAGTATTAATAATGAATTATGCTTGGTGGATTGTGAATAATATAATGTTATTAAGTGTAATAGGAAAATGAATTGTGGTTGATGATAAAGGTTGTCTTTATTGGAAATATGATTTATGATTTATATGATATGTAGATTGTGTATTGCAATAATGAGTGATATGATGTGTAATGTGTGTATTGCAATAATGGTTGGTATGGTATATATATAATGTAGGGGTATTAATATATTGGTTTTGAGTATTGGTGATGCATTGGGGTTGGTGATAATATTATATATATATATACATCTTATATGAAATTAGCTAGGATATATTAAAGATAAAGTTAAAAAGAAAAGAAGATATGATAAGAACTAATTATATATTGAATCGATGTATCATTACATATCAATACTTCTATACTATATGTTTATATTTTATATTTGGACTACTAAGCTCTCGGGCTTAGCGCGGGTGTTTATTCGCGCAGGTTTTTAGATGGAAGATATGAAGTCTTTTGTTATGCCACAAGAAGAGTAAAGTTTGTCGAGACCAACTAGAGGGTTATGCATACATGTATAAATTTTAATTATGATGTATTTCTGACGAGAGAGTATTTATATGTATAAATCTAGTAATGTATAATAACTGTATGGTTTTAAATTGAGTCGGATTGTGAATATAGAAGTGTGAATTCTTCTTGCAGGATTGTAGTTGAGGTTATAAGGGTGGATTATTGGGAGTGTACTTGAGTTGAATTGTGAAACAAAATGTTTTTCAAATATAAGAAAAATCAATTTTGTCGACACTTAGGACCTAGAATTTTAAGGGAGACTCCGTCAAAATTTTTTTTGAAAAATTTTTATAAGGAACATTAAGTAAGCTGACATAACCAGAGCTCGTATCTTGATGTAGCATTCCTCCTCGGCTTATTATAGGTCGGGAAGGGGTGTTACAAAGAAGGTGATAAATGGACTATCATCCCCCATAATGTCTAGTTTATTAGAACTGGCCTCCTTTTCAGGTCTAAATATTATTAAAATTTTATATTATCACAATATTATTCATATTACAAGCAATTTAAAATACACATCTATCATATTATAAATAAACAATCCAAAGTACAAAACATAAGATGGACACCCATTCAAGATGAAAATATGCCCTTACAATTTTTCCAAAATCCTAAAAATAAATTAAATAAAAATTACATGAACTAAATAAAATAGGATACCCACTAAAGAGTGGAAACGTATCCTTAAAACTCTTCTATTTTAAATAAGAAGTTGAATAAACAGATAAAATAAATAAATAACAATAATAATAAAACAAACAAAAGCAATAAAAATAGCAATGATAATAATATTATAATAGCAATTAATAATGAACACGCATGGAGGAATTAAGTATCAAATAATTTCATGAATAAGTCGTCAATTGGCAAAAGGAAGACATATAACTAATCAATATATATGATGTATCAAAGAATAATACAAGAACTAAACAAACTAACCTTGTTAACTAACATCTAAAAAAGATTTTTTCATTGTCAATTAAAACATTATATTTTGAGCACAAAAAAAGAATTCAAGTTTGTCAAAATATTTGGCAGTAACATTAAGACTAACTAAAAAAACACAGTAACAAAGGACATCCCAAATATGAATAAACACAATAATATATGTAAATTAATATATCAAGTTAAAAGAAAACAAAAACACTACATATCAGTTGTCTAATTCTACAAGCATAAAATATTAGCATAACAATACATATAATATTCATAAAGCACTTAAAAACCAAACAAGAGAAAATATACTTTTAGTAAATTAAAATAACTAGATTAAGAGAATTATACCAACGTCGTTGGCTCCACCAAATATTAAACACTGAACCAAGCCTTGTATGAATAGCACAAATCCTTGTGTGGAAGTTTTCTTAATAGTATTAAGGTAGGCCTGGATACATTTAGCTTTGGTTGAACCAATCAATCTCAAAGTTGCTCTCTGTCTCTTTTTGTTTCTGTTTCTTTTTGCTTTCTATGATTATTCCCCTTGCCTTCCCTTAGTGATTATTATTAGTCCCTTTTATAGGGGAAGATTAGGGTTAATCGGGTGTTAAAAATTCTCATTTGGCTAGGAAATCCAAAACTTATCTCAAAAAAACCCCGAGTTCTATTAGGGTTGGGAGAAATTAGAGGGATAGGCTAGGTAGCGAATTGGCTATGATCTCATGGCGAATTGGCCATGAGTCATGGCCAATTTGCTATGGGCCAACCCAGTAATTTTGGAGTTATCAGGCTTTTCTTAAATTGAGACTGAATTCATTAACTTAAGGTCTACAGTGTGATAGGTTGTTATGGATTTGGTATTAATTTCTACAAAAAAAAAATAAAGTAATGCTTATTTAGTTACTGTGAATGCCTATGCATGATGTGCCAGAAATTAGGAATTAAGAGAAAGCTAAGTTAATGCTCATTGTCAATTGAAACTCTCACTATTGAAGTGAATAACTGGGATAGAGGTTGAGCTAATGTCAGTTTTATAGACCCTTAATTTTGACCTTAAGTCAGTCTGGTCCAAATTAAAAGGGGCAGGTCAAATCCAAAAAGTTTAAGCCTAGTCTAAACTGGTTTTAAAAGCTTAAAATAAGTTTGGACCAATTTTAAAAGCCCAAAATCTGTCCGATCCAACCTTAAAATCCCAAACCAAGCCGGTTCGAGCACAGAGCATTAAATCATGACAAACTGGCTTAGCTAATTTGCCACTAGGATAGCCCATGGCGAATTGGCTTGGCCAATTCGCCATGGATATCCAGAAAGCCTAGTTGGAATCTTCTCTAAGCATTATCCTAGTTAAGAAAGTTGTTTTATAAAACTGAAAATCACTAAGTTTCTTAGACCTAAGGTTACTTAGCAACTCAGCATTTTTATCATTCAAGTGAGTTGGATCTCCTATAAAGTGAAGTGATATAGTCATGATTAGTGTTGCCACAATATCTTGAATAGTATCATCATGCTCGTTTAATATAGGTGTTCCATCTTCATAGGTCTTTATAGCATTTAATATCTCTAGATATTATTCATCAGTGAGATAATTTTTCCACCAACCTTTTAATTGGCGTGTGAAGCCAGCTATAAGTAATTCTGCTATAGTTTTATCTGATGTATCAATTTGGGTTATATAGGCATTGACAACCATTGTCATCTGCTGTAGAAGACTCAGAATGTTATATTTTGACAGGCTATCAATGTTCCATTCATATACCGAGGAGGCATTATATTTATATTGTGATAAAGTATTAGGTCTATCTATAATTCCTAAGTCTGGAGCAGACATTTTAGGTATTATAGATTAATTATGTGTAATACGATTTATTTATGGGTTTATATTTTACTAAAAGATTCAAGATCTTCAGTTTCAGGTTGAGAATCCTCAATTGATTCTGAATCTTGATCTTGGGTTACTATACTAATAGTTTTAGAGGCTTTAGATTGAGGTGTTTCTTAGACTACTTGTTTTGATCCAGATGAAGAATCAATTTTGCTTAATTGTTCTTTAATTGCTTTTATAAAATCAGAATCTTTAGATTTAACTTCTTGTTGTCCTGTTTTTGAATCTTCAAAGGGTTTAAAAACATGAGACTGTAATTTTTTATCTGAAGCTTCTTTTTCAACTGTTGTTATTATTTGTATCTTTAATAGAATTTTCTATTCTATTTAATTGTTGTCCTATATTTAATAAATGTGCATTACTAAAGTTATTTTGTTCTAATATCTTTTTATTCGGGTCAATTTCTGCTACTGTTTTAAATGGTGTTATTTGAATTTCTCTATCTCCATACATAAATATACTTGAAACTTTAGGTGGATGTTCACTTTGTATAATTTTATAATTTACTTTTCATTATGTTTCTTTATTTCTAATTGTTATAGGGTATATTAATTTTTCTGTTTTAAGTTTTTCTTTATAAATCCTTTTAAACCAATCAAAAAATTTCATATTAACTTCATAATATTTTACAAAATTAATATATTCATTCTTAACTGATTCAAAATCTTTTACTTTATTCATTATATTTTTTAATTTATTTAAATTTTTTACTGCTGTTAATTCTTTTTCTAATTTATTTTTATTAAATATGAATTCTTTATTAATTACATTTAATTCTCTATCTATACTTTCTATATTATTAGTCATAAAAGAGGTTGTAGGTGATTCAGAAGGAGATGGAGATTGTTCTCTATCCTGATGTTGACTATAATTAGGGTTTGGTTCTAAAGGGTTCATAGTTCCTGTTGAATTAGAAAAAAGATGTGGTACTGTTGTACTGCAATCAACACCCTTTAATTTATTACTTGTTTAAGGTATATCTGATGTAGAATACATAGGCTTTACTACTATTTGTATAATAGGTTTAGGTTCATTTTCTTTATATGAGACATATATAACAGAGGGTAATTGCGAGACTCTACCTATGTCAACTGTCGAAACAGAATAGGAAGAGTCTGAATACCTATTGCTAATACTATGTCTATTAAATTTTAATTTAACTTTATCATCTTCATACTATTCAATTTTACTGAGTTCTATATTGGGCTTTACTATTTTCATTGGTTCAGGAGGAGGAACAACGTCTTCTAAGGCCCATTCATCAGGGAGACTAATATCTTTCCACTGAATAGTCCTAGGAATTACTGTATTCGCTTTACTTAAGTCTGTTTGCAAAAAATTAATTTCTCCTAATTTAGGTTGCATTATATACTTCGTAGCAAAGGCAGATGCCATAGTTTTATACTTTATTTTATACATTAATACTACAGGAATGGATCCTTCAAACATTTTATAATTATGAGTTTTAATTTCTAATACTATACTTTTTAATATGTTTGGATCATTTAAAGATATTGTTAGATCAGGGAACTAGTCAAATGAGATAGGTCCACTACTCAGACTGGTTTCTGTAGTTCCTAATAGTGAGTCATTAAAATTTACAAACCTAGCATCTCTAACTACTGCCAATATACTAGTATTTAATCCTTCTCTGGTTAAAGGTTTTATTTCTATCTGTACAAGTCCTATATATATATATATTACTTTTATGGTGCTTTATTGATTCTACAGAAAGTAATATTATCTTTTCAAAGGGTTTACTTAATTGTACATTCCTTTCTTCAGCTTTAATTATGTAATCATTTTTAAATATGTTTAATTTGAGAATTTTATAAATATGTTCTTTGTCTATATTAGGTATTATCCAATTATCAATTATTTTATTAAAATCTTCTAAAATTACTTCATTTCTGTTTACAATCCTTTTATTTTTAGATAACTCAGAGTTATCAGATTTAGTTGTACTAGCAAATTTACATAAAAATGGTTCCATTTTTAAATATTTGAAAAATAGATTTTAAAGTGTGTTCATGTTATTTTCGGACGCGATCACTGATTTACTGCCCTAAATGCCTATCCATTGGCTGAAACAAGTCTTATTGCATATCCAAATCCTAGATAACACTATCCACTTTTAGATCTATAAATCAAAGATTTAATTATGAAAACAAGTTTATATCCATCTATTACCACCCCTAAAAAGTGAATGGCTCTGATACAAGCAAAAGATTTAAGCATTAACTAAAAATTTTAAAAGGTTTAATACTAGCAAAGGACAATCAGGCATAAGCCCCACTCTTAGATCTAAACAGATAATAAAATTCAAATAAATAAATATATAAATGTAAAAGACTATAATAAAACAAATAATTTATTAATAATGAAGAAAATAGGTTTAATAAAGTATAAAAAGAAATACTATAAAAAGAAAACAGGTTATTAGTATATTGCTTTTCGTTATACCAGGTACCACAGGCTTAAAAATTCTGCTCACAGCCAATAGCCGTTACAACCAAGTGTCCAGCTTATACTAATAATATAAAAATTACAAGTAATATAGATTTAAAATAAGTTTTTGATGTACCAGATCAGAACAAGCTGCAGGTACAGAGCATACTTATACAATACAGAATTAAAAAACTTTAAAGTATAAATAATATAACTTACAAGAGAGATTTACAATAGTAGAGATACAGGTATGGAAGAATGTCTATATGTGAAAGAGAAAATGGAAGGAGGTAATCTAAATCTTCAAGTTTCTTCAGAGCTCCTAAGGGTTCTGGGAGTTCAAATTTTTTAAAAGTTCCCTTCAAGCTTAAGAAACAACTCCTTAAATAGACAGAGAGCTTTAATTTTTGCACTGTTCTCGTCACATGCCCGATACTGTGGATGAATAGTAACTTATCATTACTATTTACTTTTACTGTACCTTCACGCGTCTGGAATTATAGATGAATAGTATCTTATTGGAGATACTATTTACTTTACTGTTGACAACTGTTGATGAATAGTTTTTCTGACTTTACTGTTGGTTTTCTCTGGTGAATACTGTTGATGAACAGTATCTTGTCAGTGGACACCGCTTATTGACTTTAGTGAAGAAATGAGGTTTCTTCTGCCTTTATTCTGACGAGTCTAAGTTAGAGTCAGATTTATTTTTCTTTTTCTTTTTCTTTTTTCTTTATTCTTTCTTTTTCTTTTTCTTTTTCTTTTTTCTTTTTCTTTTTTCTTTCTTACCTTTTATTTTTATAGGGGATAGGATCTCATAACAATCATCTTTATTGCTGGAGCAATAATCTGAGTTAGATATCTCAGTGGAAGATGATGTCACGGATGATGATGATGAAGAGTCAGAAGAAGAAGGAGACTTCTTTCTTCTCGGATGGGCTTTAGATGATATTTTTTATTGGGCTTTATTTGAAGATCCAGCAGAGCTAGTCCTTCAGGATTTTATGGGCTCAGAGGTTGAAGGAAGAGATTCAACCATCTGTTGCATGAAAGCTTAGTCTTCAGGAGTTTTAGTGGCTGTCAGAAGGGCAATATTTTAGGCTCTTTGGGCTCCAAAGGAAATAGATAATTTTGGGTCAAAACCACCATGATTCCTTTTGAGAAGCCACTGCTTTACAGTGTACTCAAATGTAGAGTTGCGAAAGGCACTCCACCATTTGATTTTAGTTTTCCTTAATATCACAGGGATATTGAAACTAGGTTGTATTCCAGTATCGAAATACCACTGGTATACCCAAGGAATATTAAATGCCATTGAAAAGAGAAGAAGAGGGGGAAATTTCTTTTCAAATGGGCTTGGATTGAAGTGGACTTTAAAATATTGAAAAGCCAATAGTACGTCTTGTGATAGTATACAATCTTCACTACCACAGTAGTACCACCAATCTATAAACCACATGGGCAGTTTGTCAAACTTTATATTGGAATCAAAATATATCAGCCAGGAATGCGTTTGGCCTGGGTTTTGAAAAAAAAAAAGGCTCTAGTTCAGGCTTCAATATAATCCCAATAGTTATAGGATGGATAATAAGAGGCTTTAGGAAGGGCTTTAAACTGCACAGGGATATGAAGAGGTTTTCCCCATTCAGAAGGATGAAAATTTCTTTTAATTTTAAAAGAGGAATAGGCTATGACATCCTTTTCCTTCTGATTAAAATTATGCTTTAAAAATATTGAGTCAGAGTCAACAAGAATATTTAAAAAATACTCTTGAGGTTTAGATAATTCATTAGCTTTAAAAAACCAACCTTTAGACAATACAGATTCAATTATCTTCCATGGGTTCTACTGAGCAGATCCATATTCAATAATTAATTCTGTAGAAAATAAGTTTTAGTAAACCATTTTGATTTAGAATGTTTTACTGAAAAATTTGAAGAAACAATTTGAGTTGATGGGTTTGAAACAATCAACTCATTTTTAGAAATATTTTGAGATAGGGTTTTTTGAGATGAAGATTCTCCTATCTCTATTTGTTGTTTTAAATATGGGATCAGAGCAGTCTCACCTGGAATACCTGGAGGAGGTTCATGTCCCATCTTTAGAAGAGCTTTAACCACCTCTGGAGATTGGGCCAGTTGGGAGACCCATTTTTCCATCTAGGCTTTTTGTTCTTCCTTTATTACTATATCAACCCAAGGCTTAGGAGGTTTAATAGAGACTTTAGCAATCTCATCTGAGTGATCAGACAAGGCTTTAGGAGATTTTGGCTTTAAAGTTTCTTTATATTTGTTTTTCCTAATTTTCTTCCTCATGTTGTCTGGAAAGAAATTCACGGGTTAGAAAATCTGGTAGACTATTGTTTACTCCCTTTATAAATTCAATATCAAAATAAAAAATACTTAAAATAGCTTGCCATCTAGCAAATATTTGCTTTGAAGCAAGATTTTTTACATCTCTTTGTAAAACCTCTTTATCACTTTTACAATAAATACACAATAAAAATTTTTGATTTAATAAATCAGATTGAAATTTTGAAATACACAAAACAATACTCAAAATTTCTTTCTTAATAGTAGAATAGTTTAATTGGGTTGGACTCCAATGTCCTGAATAAAATTGGACTATGGTTTCTTTTCCTTCTTTAATTTGTTTCAAAATCCCACCAAATTTTATATCTGAGGCATCAGTTTCTACTATCTTGGAAGCTAATGGGTCAGCTATATGAAGACAAGGAATAGTCTTTACTAAGGCTTTTATTTGTTTCACTATATCAGTGTGGACATCAGTCCATGGGCCTAGGTTCTTCTTTAACCTATCATGTAACGATTTTATAGTTCTATTTAGGTTGGGATAAAATTCTATAAAATAATTTAAACAACCTAAAAATCTTTGTAATTGAGCTTTATTAAGAATTTGATCAGAAAACTTATCTCCAAAGGCTAAGTTTCTTTCTATAGGTTCTATGATTCCCTGTTCTATATAATGTCCTAAGAACCTAATCTTAGTTTGGAACAGAGATATTTTAGTCTTACTTAGTACTAATCCATTTTTTTTAATTACCATAAAAAATGTCTTTAAATATTTAAAATATTTATTTATAGTCGTAGAGTAGATTAATACATCATCAATGTAAACTATATAGAATTTAGTATATGGATTGAAAATATCATTCATTACTCTTTGAAATTCAGAGGGTGCATTTTTTAAACCAAAAGGCATAACATTTCATTCATATTGTCCAAATGGAAAAGTGAATGCAGTCTTATACCTATTTTTAGTGTTAATCTGGATTTGCCAAAATTCTGATTTCATATCAAATTTACTAAAAATATTAGCTTTATATAATCTTCCTAATAAATCTTTTTTATTTGGAATAGGGTACGTAATCCATTTTAAAGCTTTATTTAAAGGTTTATAATTTATTACTAATCTAGGTACTCCTCTTTCTATTTTAGAAGCCTTGTTTGCATAAAATGCAGCACAAGACCATGGGCTTCTAGATTTCGTAATTAATCTTTTATTTTCCTGTAATATCCCAAAATGTACCCTAGAAGTATTGGAGTAATTATTGTTATTATTGGATTAAGTGTATTTATTTTATTGGAAAGAGAGTTGAGGTTAGAGTAATGTGTATATGTTGTATATATTGTGATATACTTAACATATACAAATATTTGTTTGAAGGGTATAAAGGTAATTATTTTGAAATTTAGTTAGTGGATTAAGATGGGTGGATGGTGATGTTTGAGATTATTTTATTTTTTATTTGTGTGGAGGAGAATGTTTTGAGGAGAGAGAGGGTTAATGTTTGACTTTTCTTTCTTTTCCTTTTCTTCCTTCTTCCTCTCTTCTCGTGTCTCTCATTTTCCTTTTCTTCTTCTTTCTTTGCTTTGGACGGCAGCAGCAAGAGAACAAGAGAGAGGGAGAGATTTGACCTTCCAAGCTCAAGATTGAAGAAGTTTTCAAGAGATCAAGGAGGAATCTAAGAGTTTTCTTCATTCTTGGTAAGTTTCCTCTTGATTCCCTTGTTTTCTTTGAGTGTGTTGTGTTTAAGAGTGTTGGGTTTACTTGATCTTTGATTCTTGGGTTGGATTGAAGAAAAGAGTAAGATTGAAAGGAAGAATAAGTTTGTTGGTTAAGATTGAGTTGTGGTTGTGTTTAGAGTTTTTATGATGTTGTGATTTGGTGTTGGATGTGTATTTTGAGTTGTGTTGGTGTTTTTGCAAGGTTGTTATGGTTTTGGGTGTGTCTAGTTGAGTTTTGTTGAAGTGGAAGATGGTGGAAAATTGTTGTTTGTTGGTTGGATTGTTGTTTTGGCCGGAATCTGGGTTTTTGGCCTGACACGCTCAGGAGCACGTCCAGGTCTTTAGGCGTGTCAATTGTGTTGGATGGCAGTAGGTGTGACACGGCCATTAACACGCCCGTGTTAGTGAGCGTGTCATAGCTACTGTGATTTTAGGGAATTGATACGGTCAGGAACACGTTCATGATGTTGGACATGTCGATACTTCTGAGAGACAGTAGGTATTACACGCCCAGTGACACGCCCGTGGTCCTGAACGTGTAAATGCTTCTGTGTTGTGGAGTTAGGGCACGGTCAGGGACACGCCCGTGTGGGTGAGCGTGTCCAGTTTAGAGTTTGCCCTAATTGATTCTTAGCCTTATGATCTTATGTGAGTTTCCTCATTGTTCTTAATTAGGTTGTGAAGAAGGTGAATTGCCTTAATTATTTGGTGAAGGACTTGTTAAGAGGAAGTGTTTAGAATTGTGTGGATTTCTTTTGAGGTAAGTACAAACCTTGCATTATAACATACATTCATGTGATTTTGGAACTTATACATTTGAGTGTGAATGTACTAAGTAATTTCATTGTATTGTTGATATGTTTGAATAATGTTATGTTTTATACAATATGAACCTCATGAAATGTAATATGGTATATGTATGTGTTATGAAAATGAAAGATGTGATGATAAGATGATGTGTAAAGCCATTGTGATTGGCTATATTGATTCAAATGAGGCATGTTTGCCTAGTTGATTGTGGAATGAGAAATGAATTGAGAAAAAGATTTATAAAGAGATATATGAAATGGTTGTGTGCCTAATATGTTTATTCAAATTTCAGAGTACTGGTTTTGGTGGCATGCCTATATAAAGGTAACAGTCTAGCCGGGTTGAGGATCTCTTCAATTGAATTGAATTGATGATCCAAGAGACTGGGTCTGTTACACTAAATGAAATGTGAAAATGAAATTTATGAAAAGTAACAGTCTAGCCGGGTTGAGGATCTCCTCGATTAGTCGGGTTGATGGTCCAAGAGACTGGGTCTGTTACTAGTAACAGTCTAGCCGGGTTGAGGATCTCCTCATGTTAATGGGTTGATGGTCCAAGAGACTGGGTCTGTTACACTATCCATGGATAGAGATATGATATATATTGCCTACGGGTTTGATCATTGTGATTATAAACCAAAGCAGTAACTCTGAACTTTGAATATCATATTAAATGCTTGTTGGGCCCATGTGTGTCTATGTTAAATGTGTGAGTAATGGATGATGATACAATTATTGAAATAATGAAATGTAACATCCATAAAATAAAGTGTATTGAGTATGATCTATATTGTTTGAATGTATGACATAGCATAATATCATTATAGTTTGTTCTACTGAGCTGTTGGCTCAGCGCGATTGTGGTTCATCGCGCAGGTGACAGGATTGAAACCGAGAGTTCCTCTAGACCTAGTGAGTCTAGGCGTTGAAGAGTTGATTTTTGGACTTAAAGATCAGAGAAGAGCTGCCACTCATGTATATATTTTATATTTGTAACTTTTGATTTTGATGCAAATGTATTGGGAAACATTTGTTATATTTTCCGCTGCGCTTTAAATAAACTTTCTATCTATTTCGTTTTATAAACTCATTTAAAAGTTTTGAATTTGTTCATAGTATATAAGAGTCATGTCATGTGTGTTTTGTAACCGTGACATTTCTATATTCAGTATACGTATATTACGATCGTATTAGCATGCTGTGTACGTATACGGGGTATAGGGGTGTTACAATTGTTTTGGTATCAGAGCCTAGGCTTGAGATTCTCAACCTAGGTAAACTGTAAGAAAAATGATATTTTGATTTTAAAAGTTGGTTTTGAATAAAATATATATTTAGTATTGGCAATCTCTGATCTTTAATAAGGTGTATTCTGCTATGTTTGCAGATATAGGTTGTAATGGATCCTCATTCACGTCAGTTTGTTGAGGGAAGTGCGGAGAGTGTAGCTCCGGAAGAGAGTAGAGATGAGGTTAGAATTGATAGAGCCGGTGAGGCACCTGCTTCTGGGTCAGGGAGACCAGTTGGTGATGAGGTTCCACCAGCTTGGTTCAGGCATATGATGGAAGTGATGAGACAAACACCAGTGCAACCACCGCCACCACCACCTCAGCCTCAAGTACCAGTGAGACAGTATGATAAGTTGAGGAAGTTTGGGGCAAAAGATTTTCTGGGTACTATAGATCCAGCAGTGGCTGAGCAGTGGCTAGATAAAGTACAGAGGATCTTTATTCAGTTGCAAGCCACTCCAGAGGAAAAATTTGATTATGCTAGGTCATTATTGCAGAAGGATGCATATGACTGGTGGAAAACAGTGCCTCACGCTATGGATGATCCACCTACCTTGTCTTATGCTGACTTTCTCAGAGAGTTTGAGCTGAAGTATACTCCTAGGGAGTATAAAGATGTTAAAAAGATGGAGTTTCTAAGTTTGAAACAAGACCACAGGACAGTAACAGAGTATGAGGTCGAGTTCATCAGATTGAGTCATTATGCTGGAGGTATTATATCTGATGAGATTGACAGATGTAGAAGGTTTGAGGAGGGATTGAGGCCCTCTATTTTGTGTCTTGTGGCTGGTTCCAGATACCAGGATTTCTCCCAGCTTGTTGCTGCAGCTAGGAGTGTAGAGAGAGCCCAGGGCATTGCAGCATCTGCTTCTGAGGAGGAGACTAGAGTGAGAAGGCCCCAGTTTGAGACAGGGTCTTCATCTGTGAAGAGAGGTAGAGGCAGCTTTGTTCCTAGGACCAGCAGGAGTCAGAGGCCAGTTGGTAGGTCAGTGCAGTTTCAAAGACAGAGATCGAGACCTACGGTTTCAGTGACGAGTGCTCCTACTCCAACGGTTCAGAGGTTCACTCCACCTATATGTGCTCAGTGTGGGGGGTCACATAGAGGCATTTGTTGGATAAGTAGGGGACCAGCTGTGTGCTTCAGATGCGGATCCCCTGATCATTTCATTAGAGAATGTCCTGAGGTACAGGAGCAGAGGTCGGTGGATACTGCAGCTTCACGACCTAGTTTTAGCAGAGGAGGTAGAGGAGGCAGAAGTTTTAATAGAGGGGGTCGATCTGGGTTCAGTCAGAGAGGAGGCTCTTCATCTATGGACAGTAGACCAGATGAGGCTGGACCTTCCCAAAGAGTTTATGTGATGCAGAGGCAGCCAGATGCTTCAGCTGTTATTGCTGGTACATTTTCTTTATTTGGCATTTCAGTACTTGCTTTAATTGATCCAGGATCTACTCATTCATACATAAGTGCATCCATTTTGCCTGTGACTGATTTGCATTCTGAGTCCCTAGGATTTGATGTCTTGGTGACAAATCCTTTAGGGCATAGTGTGGTTGTTAGTAAGGTGCACAGAGATAGTGCAGTTGTTGTGCAAGGAGAGGAATTTCCTGGTGATTTGATTGAGATGCCATTTAAAGAGTATGATTTGATTTTGGGCATGGACTGGTTGTCTAGACATGAAGCTGTGGTAGATTGTAAGAAGAAGTGTGTTACTTTGAGAACTAGTGATGATAGAATTGTGATGGTATCTAGCGAGCAGAGACAATTTGCATCCTTGTTGATTTCAGCTGTTTCAGCTAGGAAGCTGATTAGAAAAGGGTGTGATGCCTATCTCGCTCATGTTTTGGATACCAGGGTAGAGGGTTCTCAGTTTGATAGCATTCCCACAGTAGCTGAGTTTCCAGATGTATTTCCAGAGGAGTTGCCAGGATTGCCTCCTGAGAGAGAGGTAGAGTTTGGTATTGATTTGTTGCCAGGTACCACTCCTATCTCTATTACTCCTTATAGAATGGCACCTGTTGAATTGAGAGAGTTGAAGGTGCAGTTGCAGGAGTTGCTGGATAAAGGATTCATTCGCCCTAGTGTTTCGCCATGGGGAGCTCCTGTTTTGTTTGTAAAGAAGAAAGATGGTACTATGAGATTTTGTATCGATTATAGGCAATTGAATAAAGTGACTATCAAGAATAAATATCCTTTGCCTAGAATTGATGATCTCTTTGATCAATTGAAGGGAGCAGCAGTATTTTCCAAGATTGATTTGAGATCAGGGTACCATCAGTTGCGGGTCAGAGCTGAGGATGTGCCCAAGACAGCTTTTCGAACCAGGTATGGGCATTATGAGTTTCTAGTGATGCCTTTTGGGTTGACGAATGCACCTGCAGCTTTCATGGATTTGATGAATAGGGTGTTTAGGCCCTATCTGGATCAGTTTGTGGTAGTCTTCATTGATGATATTTTGGTGTATTCTCGTAATGAAGAAGAGCATGACAAGCATCTGCGGATTGTATTGCAAATCTTGAGAGAGAAGCAATTGTATGCTAAGCTGTCAAAATGTGAGTTCTGGCTAGATCAAGTAACTTTCCTCGGTCATATAGTTTCAGCAGATGGCATTAGAGTTGATCCGAGTAAAGTTGAAGCTATTATGAATTGGAGTCCACCAAAGTCTGTGACTGAAGTTAGAAGTTTTCTGGGTTTGGCAGGCTATTATCGACTCTTTGTGAAAGGATTTTCTTTGATAGCTACTCCACTTACCAGATTACTTCGAAAAGGAGTTAGATTTGTGTGGACTGATCCGTGTCAAGCTAGTTTTGAGCAGTTGAAAGAGATGTTAACTCAAGCACCTGTTCTCACTTTACCTGTGGAAGATAAACCATATGTGATCTACAGTGATGCTTCACATAGTGGTTTGGGTTGTGTTTTGATGCAAGAGGGTAAAGTGATAGCTTATGCTTCTCGACAGTTGAAGCCACATGAGCTAAACTATCCAACCCATGACTTGGAGTTAGCAGCCATTGTGTTTGCATTGAAGATTTGGCGACATTACTTGTATGGAGAGAAATGTTTTATTTACACTGATCACAAAAGTTTGAAATATTTGGGGGTTCAGAAAGAGCTTAATCTTCGACAGAGACGGTGGTTGGAATTGATTAAAGACTACGATTGTTTGATTGATTATCATCCAGGTAAAGCAAATGTTATTGCTGATGCCTTGAGTCGGAAGTCTTTAGCAGGTTTGACTGCTTATTCGCTCTCGTTGCTTGTTGAGTTGAGAGCGTTGCATTCTAGCTTTATATCTTGTGATGATGGTGCATTGTTGGCACAATTGCAGCTGAGACCAGTGTTGTTAGATCAGATTAAAGAGGCTCAATTGATTGATGAGAAAATTCAGAAGATTGTTTCAGATTGCCAAAAAGGGGAGAGCCGAGATTTTCTTGTGAAAGGTGATGGGAGCTTATGGTTTAAGAGTAGACTGTGTATGCCAGATGATATTAGTTTGAGAAGGATTATTTTAGAAGAAGCACATCAATCAGTTTTTGCTATGCATCCAGGCAGTACGAAGATGTATCATGATTTGAGACAGCATTACTGGTGGTCTGGTATGAAGAGAGACATTGCAGAGTTTGTATCCAAATGTCTCACATGTCAGAGGGTTAAAGCAGAGCATCAGGTCCCAACAGGGTTGCTTTAACCTTTATCAGTGCCTGAGTGGAAATGGGAAAGAGTGACTATGGACTTTGTGTCTGGTTTACCATTGACACAGAAAACATGATGCCATTTGGGTGATTGTTGATAGGTTGACTAAGACAGCTCATTTTCTTCCGGTTCAGATGGATTATTCTCTTGAGAGATTGGCTGAGCTGTATATTAGTGAGATTGTGAAATTGCATGGAGTCCCAATTTCTTTAGTGTCTGATCGAGATCCGAGGTTCACATCGAGGTTTTGGAAGAGTTTGCATGGTGCTTTGGGTTCTCGATTACACTTTAGCATTGCTTTCCATCCGCAGACAGATGGGCAGTCAGAGAGAGTGATACAGATTATTGAGGATATGTTGAGAAGCTGTGTCATTGATTTCTCAGGAAGTTGGGACAGATTGTTGCCACTTGTGGAATTTGCTTACAATAACAGTCATCAATCTAGCATTGGTATGGCACCATTTGAGGCATTGTATGGAAGAAGGTATAGAACACCTTTATGTTGGAATGAGACTGGTGAAGGTAAGTTAATTGGTCCTGATTTGGTTAAAGAGACAGAAGATAAAGTGAAAATAATTCGAGATAGGTTGAAAACAGCTTCAGATCGGCAGAAATCTTATTCGGATTTGAAGAGGAGAGACATTGAGTATAATGTGGGAGATAAAGTATTTTTGAAAGTGTCTCCTTGGAAAAAGATTTTGAGATTTGGTCGAAGAGGGAAACTGAGTCCTCATTTCATTGGACCATATGAAGTATTGGAAAGATTGGGACCGGTTGCTTATCGGCTTGCTTTGCCACCAGAGTTAGACAGAATCCATAATGTCTTCCATGTTTCTATGTTGAGGAGGTACAGGTCAGACCCATCTCATGTGTTATCAGTGGAATCTATTGAGGTGAGTCCAGATCTGACTTTTGAAGAAGAACCGGTTGCTATTTTAGCATATGGGATGAAAGAGTTGAGACATAAGAAAGTGCCAATTGTGAAGGTTCTTTGGAAGAGTCATGGTAGAGAAGAATCAACTTGGGAGAATGAGCAAACGATGCTAGAACAATATCCTCAGTTGTTTCAGACTTGATTTCAGGTAATTTCGAGGACGAAATTTCTTTTAGAGGGGGAAAATTGTAATATCCCAAAATGTACCCTAGAAGTATTGGAGTAATTATTGTTATTATTGGATTAAGTGTATTTATTTTATTGGAAAGAGAGTTGAGGTTAGAGTAATGTGTATATGTTGTATATATTGTGATATACTTAACATATACAAATATTTGTTTGAAGGGTATAAAGGTAATTATTTTAAAATTTAGTTAGTGGATTAAGATGGGTGGATGGTGATGTTTGAGATTATTTTATTTTTTATTTGTGTGGAGGAGAATGTTTTGAGGAGAGAGAGGGTTAATGTTTGACTTTTCTTTCTTTTCCTTTTCTTCCTTCTTCCTCTCTTCTCGTGTCTCTCATTTTCCTTTTCTTCTTCTTTCTTTGCTTTGGACGGCAGCAGCAAGAGAACAAGAGAGAGGGAGAGATTTGACCTTCCAAGCTCAAGATTGAAGAAGTTTTCAAGAGATCAAGGAGGAATCTAAGAGTTTTCTTCATTCTTGGTAAGTTTCCTCTTGATTCCCTTGTTTTCTTTGAGTGTGTTGTGTTTAAGAGTGTTGGGTTTACTTGATCTTTGATTCTTGGGTTGGATTGAAGAAAAGAGTAAGATTGAAAGGAAGAATAAGTTTGTTGGTTAAGATTGAGTTGTGGTTGTGTTTAGAGTTTTTATGATGTTGTGATTTGGTGTTGGATGTGTATTTTGAGTTGTGTTGGTGTTTTTGCAAGGTTGTTATGGTTTTGGGTGTGTCTAGTTGAGTTTTGTTGAAGTGGAAGATGGTGGAAAATTGTTGTTTGTTGGTTGGATTGTTGTTTTGGCCGGAATCTGGGTTTTTGGCCTGACACGCTCAGGAGCACGTCCAGGTCTTTAGGCGTGTCAATTGTGTTGGATGGCAGTAGGTGTGACACGGCCATTAACACGCCCGTGTTAGTGAGCGTGTCATAGCTACTGTGATTTTAGGGAATTGATACGGTCAGGAACACGTTCATGATGTTGGACATGTCGATACTTCTGAGAGACAGTAGGTATTACACGCCCAGTGACACGCCCGTGGTCCTGAACGTGTAAATGCTTCTGTGTTGTGGAGTTAGGGCACGGTCAGGGACACGCCCGTGTGGGTGAGCGTGTCCAGTTTAGAGTTTGCCCTAATTGATTCTTAGCCTTATGATCTTATGTGAGTTTCCTCATTGTTCTTAATTAGGTTGTGAAGAAGGTGAATTGCCTTAATTATTTGGTGAAGGACTTGTTAAGAGGAAGTGTTTAGAATTGTGTGGATTTCTTTTGAGGTAAGTACAAACCTTGCATTATAACATACATTCATGTGATTTTGGAACTTATACATTTGAGTGTGAATGTACTAAGTAATTTCATTGTATTGTTGATATGTTTGAATAATGTTATGTTTTATACAATATGAACCTCATGAAATGTAATATGGTATATGTATGTGTTATGAAAATGAAAGATGTGATGATAAGATGATGTGTAAAGCCATTGTGATTGACTATATTGATTCAAATGAGGCATGTTTGCCTAGTTGATTGTGGAATGAGAAATGAATTGAGAAAAAGATTTATAAAGAGATATATGAAATGGTTGTGTGCCTAATATGTTTATTCAAATTTCAGAGTACTGGTTTTGGTGGCATGCCTATATAAAGGTAACAGTCTAGCCGGGTTGAGGATCTCTTCAATTGAATTGAATTGATGATCCAAGAGACTTGGTCTGTTACACTAAATGAAATGTGAAAATGAAATTTATGAAAAGTAACAGTCTAGCCGGGTTGAGGATCTCCTCGATTAGTCGGGTTGATGGTCCAAGAGACTGGGTCTGTTACTAGTAACAGTCTAGCCGGGTTGAGGATCTCCTCATGTTAATGGGTTGATGGTCCAAGAGACTGGGTCTGTTACACTATCCATGGATAGAGATATGATATATATTGCCTACGGGCTTGATCATTGTGATTATAAACCAAAGCAGTAACTCTGAACTTTGAATATCATATTAAATGCTTGTTGGGCCCATGTGTGTCTATATTAAATGTGTGAGTAATGGATGATGATACAATTATTGAAATAATGAAATGTAACATCCATAAAATAAAGTGTATTGAGTATGATCTATATTGTTTGAATGTATGACATAGCATAATATCATTATAGTTTGTTCTACTGAGCTGTTGGCTCAGCGCGATTGTGGTTCATCGCGCAGGTGACAGGATTGAAACCGAGAGTTCCTCTAGACCTAGTGAGTCTAGGCGTTGAAGAGTTGATTTTTGGACTTAAAGATCAGAGAAGAGCTGCCACTCATGTATATATTTTATATTTGTAACTTTTGATTTTGATGCAAATGTATTGGGAAACATTTGTTATATTTTCCGCTGCGTTTTAAATAAACTTTCTATCTATTTCGTTTTATAAACTCATTTAAAAGTTTTGAATTTGTTCATAGTATATAAGAGTCATGTCATGTGTGTTTTGTAACCGTGACATTTCTATATTCAGTATACGTATATTACGATCGTATTAGCATGCTGTGTACGTAACGGGGTATAGGGGTGTTACATTTCCAAATCATTTATTTCCTTTTTACAAAATTCAATCATATCAGGTGCCATTTGAATGGGTCGGACTTTAGTTGTAATAGACTTTTCATCAAAGCCTATTTCATATGGTAAATCAACCATATACTGCTTCCTATTCCAAAATGCATTCAGAATATCTGCACATAAATCATTTTCAATTTGGAGTTTTAATTTGCTAATTTTTCTTGTGTAAATTTATTATTCAATTATTCATTTATCTTTTGCAAATGATAATTATTCTTTAAATTACAAAGCTGTTCAGACTTTGCCTTTATAACAACATTTATTTTGTAATTTATTTATTGAGTGAGACTTTAATAAATTTAAATTTCTCTTTTTCGGTTTTTCTAAAAATGGAAAAATAATTTTTTGATTTTTAACTTTAAAGCTTACACTATTATCTCTAACAGAGTAAGGTGTAATTAAATTCATAAATGGTGTTCCTAGGATTACCATATGATGAATATTAGTTAAAATAAATATATTTTTTATTTTTAAGTTTTTATCTATTATTGAGACTTCTGCTTTACCAATGATATTTAATTTAGATTTATTTGCAGCAGATAAACTTTCATTAGTTTTCTGCCAAAATCTTTTAGGGACTAAACTAGATTTAATACAATTTAAATTAGCTCCAGTGTCAAACAAGGCTATAGTTTCTATATTATAATTATTTAAAAATTTTAATTTTATTTTTATTAAATATTTTCTTGATGTTATTTCATGTAACATAAAAATTAGATTATCAGAAATTTTTTCTTTACTTATTAAACTAATTTCATTATCATTATTAGTTTCTTCTTTATATTCTTCTTCTTCTTCATCTTCTTCTTCTTCATCAGAAGAAGTAAAGTTTAATAGAGACTTTATTATTTGTGCATCATGTTCTTGTTTATTTTTTAATTCTTTTAATTCTATTCTATTTAATTATTGTCCTATACTTAATAAATGTGCATTACTAAAGTTATTTTATCCTAATATCTTTTTACTCGGGTCATTTTCTGCTACTGTTTTAAATGGTGCTATTTAAATTTCTCTATCTCGATACATAAATATACTTGATGCTTTAGGTGGATGTTGACTTTGTATAATTTTATCATTTACTTTCCATTCTGTTTCTTTATTTCTAATTGTTATAGGGTTTATCTATTTTTCTGCTTTAAGTTTTCCTCTATAAATCCTTTTAAACCAATCAAAAAAATTTCATGTTAACTTCATAATATTTTACAAAATTAATATATTCATTCTTAACTGATTCAAAATCTTTTATTTTATTTATTATATTTTTTAATTTATTTGAAATTTTTTACTGCTGTTAATTTTTTTTCTAATTTATTTTTATTAAATATGAATTCTTTTTTAATTATATTTAATTCTCTATCTATACTTTCTATATTATTAGTCATAAAAGAGGCTGTAGGTGATTCAGGAGGAGATGGAGATTGTTCTCTATCCCGATGTTGACTTTAATTAGGGTTTGGTTCTAAATGGTTCATAGTTCCTGTTGGATTATAACAAAGATGTGATACTGTTGTACTGTAATCAACACCCTTTAATTTATTACTTATTTCAGGTATATCTGATGCAGAATACCTAGGCTTTACTACTATTTGTATAACAGGTTTAGGTTCATTTTCTTTATATGAGGCATATATAACAGAGGGTAATTGCGAGGCTCTACCTATGTCAACTGTCTAAACAGAAGAGGAAGAGTCGGAATACCTACTGCTAATACTATGTCTATTAAATTTTAATTTAACTTTACCATCTTCATACTGTTCAATTTTACTGAGTTCTATATTGGGCTTTACTATTTTTTTTGGTTCAAGAGGAGGAACAGAGTCTTCTAAGACCAATTCATCAGGGGGACTAATATCTTTCCATTGAATAGTCCTAGGGATTACTGTATTAGCTTTACTTAAGTTTGTTTGCAAAAATTTAATTTCTCCTAATTTAGGTTGCATTATATACTTCGTAGCAAAGGCAGATACCATAGCTTTATACTTTATTTTATACATTAATGCTGCAGGAATTGATCCTTCAAGCATTTTATAATTATGAGTTTTAATTTCTAATACTACACTTTTTAATATGTTTGGATCATTTAAGGATATTGTTATATCAGGAAAACAGTCAAATGAGATAGGTCCACTACTCAGACTGGTTTCTATAGTTCCTATTAGTGAGTCATTAAAATTTATAAACCTAGCATCTCTAACTACTGCCAATATACTAGTATTTAATCCTTCTTTGGTTAAAGGCTTTATTCCTATCTGTACAAGTCCTATATATATATTTATATTTTTTACTTTTATGGTGCTTTATTGATTCTGCAGAAAGTAATGTTATCTTTTCAAAGGATTTACTTAATTGTACATCCCTTTCTTCGGCTTTAATTATGTAATAATTTTTAAATATGTTTAATTTGGAAATTTTATAAATTTGTTCTTTGTCTATGTTAGGTATTATCCAATTATCAATTGCTTTATTAAAATCTTCTAAAATTACTTCATTTCTATTTACAATCATTTTATTTTTAGATGACTCAAAGTTATCAGATTTAGATGTACTAGCAGATTTACATAAAAATGGTTCCATTTTTAAATATTTGAAAAATAGATTTTAAAGTGCGTTTATGTTATTTTCGAACGCGACCACTGACTTACTATCCTAAATGCCTATCCATCGGCTGAAACGGGTCTTACTGCATATCCAAATCCTAGATAACACTATCCACTTTTAGATCTATAAATCAAAGATTTAATTATAAAAACAAGTTTATATCCATCTACTACCACCCCTAAAAAGTGAATGGCTCTGATAGCAGCAAAAGATTTATTCATCAACCATGGTGAATTGGGCAAGCCAATTCGCCATGGGAAAGGCCCACGGCTAATTAGCATGGCCAATTCACTATAGGAAAGGCCCACGGCAAATTGGCTAGCCCAATTCACCATAGGTCATCAATCTAGGTTTTAAACTTGAAGTTTTAGGCTTAATTGCGTTTGAATTCAGTTTAGAAACCCTAATTTTCATTTAGAAACCCTAATCCACCATATTAGGCGCTAAGTTATATTGTTAAAACCCTAAAATCATGATCACATATTTAAAACCCTAAAATCCTAAATTGTACCAGTAAACCCTAATTTCATATGTAAAATTCTAATGTTGTATGATCAATGCCAAAAGATTGAACCTTAGATTTCATTACTTGATTTATTGTCGTATGCTTATGATGGATGATTTTCTTTTATGATGGAATGAGTGTATTTTACGAATGGTTTAATTATGTTTATTTGATTATTTGGGATTTTAAGTATTTGTAAAAGACATGTTTCCACTTCGTAAGTGCCTTAATTATTTTAATTGCTTATTTTAATTTAAACAAAATTCTGGACCGATTTAAGGGACATGTGTAAAACCCTTATACCATATATACATACAATACACATTTTTAGCATATGTAAAATATGCATACATGGTATAAAAATGTCGCAGACCGGTTACATAAAAATTTTTATATTTTTTATTTAAAATTTCAAATACTAAATATATAAAATTAAATAGTATATAAATATTCTTTACTTGTTATAGGAACCCAAAATAAACATTTTATATGAAAATCTCTAAAAAAAATTTGCCAGAGTTTTGTCTGCAATTTGGACATCCCAAAATATATCAATTACACAACCTGCAAAAAGAATACTTCCGATAAACAATAAACCATATCTTCACCTTAACTTCTAAATTTTTTCTATAATTTTCTCAAAACATTTATATATATATATATATATATATAATTTAGAACACATTTAAACCCTCATTTAAAATAACTTAACCCAAATATTCTTTATAGTTTACAATACATAAAATCCAAAAATATGATATTTTATGCATAATACCCAAAATATACAATAACATAAAATATATGCATGCTGCTGATAGTGTTTCTGATCATGATATCAACTCTACAAGCATAACCACAAGTCTAGACCTGACTTGGTCTAGAAGAACTCTTCGGCTCAGCCGAATCTACCATATCACCTGCGCGATGTAAATAATCGCGCTAAGCTAAAAGCCTAGTAATATAAGCTTGATAATAATAAAACTCAAATGCAATGCCAATGCACAATGCATATGAATATGGATATCACATCATTCCATTTTCTCATACTTTTCAAATATTTCACAATCCACAATTCACATAAAAACAAACACAAACATGGACCCGAAGATAACTAATATGCTATTCAAATTTAAGAGTTACTGTTTTCATCTATAATGACACCATGTGTCTAGCCCCTTAGGGAAAATATCAATGTAATAGTCCAACTAGGTCTAATCTTACGACCCGGTCATTTTACCCAGCCCAGCTTCAAGGACTTATTTTTTAGGCTTACGACCCGGTCATTTCATCTCAAAAATATTTTTACAGTGACGCCTAACATCTAGCTTGTAGGCAAATTATAGGCATGCCGCTAAACACAGAACTCAAAAAATTGAATAACATACTAGGCACACAATTTATTCATGTTTCTCATTTATATCGATATCAATTCATTTCATTATGTTTCCACATATCTCATTACATTATATCACATTTTTACATTTGCAACACATTACCCAATTACTTTTGGTATTTACACATAATTCACATATTAATCACATTTAATGTAATGTAGCCAATACCAATGGCTTTTTAACAATGCACTTAATGCATGCATAACAAATGGCATTACCCAAACATTTTGGGTCATTTTCACATAATACACATATTTCACATTTTACACAATTTAGCCATTATCAATGGCTTTTCACAATGCATTTAACACATATATGACATTACAAATGTCATAACACATTATTCATACATAACCAATGTATCAAGTAGCTTAACACATTTTTCAACTAAAATATGTTAAGCCCAAATGTCATACAAACATAATCATCGTATTCAAAGTTTGTACTTACCTCAAATAGCAACCAAAACAAGCTTAAAACAACCTTCAATCCTATCCTTCCAACTTGCCCTTCACCACTTGGATGAAGCAAATCAACCTCCCTCAATGCCTAAACCAAATGTGATAGCAAAAAATCATTTAGTATCACATTTAATGGCATTTTCAATATTAAACCATAATTAAATCCAAAATTTAAGGCTAACCTCACTTTAACTTTGGATTCTCATATTAGGCCATTCATTTTAATATATTAAGTTTATTTATATTATTAGAAACATATTTTAATACATTTAAATCATTTACATTACAAAAACACACTCTTATACACAAACTTCTAAAATGGCATAACCTTCCCCCATTGAAGGTTTTCCATTCAAACACAATTCATTAATCATTTTAAGCTTATATACATCACTTATATCATCAAACAACAAGATTAAACCAACAAAATTATACAATTCAACAACTTTGGAAAAATCATTTTCCAAAACCCTAAATCACACTTCCATTCTCAAACTCCAACCAAACACAATCAAATCTAATATTTGACTTAAAAATACTTGTTTAAACACCAAAACAACTCATTTAGAACCAATTTGCACAATTAAAAATCATGAATTCTCAAACCCTAAAAGTCTATAACCCTAAATTCTCTCTCTTCACTATTCTTTATCCAAATTCAACCATTTCTTCAATCCAACCTTAAAATAATTAATAACTACCCAAAATAACTTCATACACACCAATTCCAACAATTATAACATACTACTTCAAAAATTCAAAACTCACATATTCAAAATTTCTATGAAAATCCAAAGAAAAAACTAAAGAACTTACTTTTTCAAGTGGAAATCTCTAAAAATATTTTTTAAACCTTTGAAATCGTTCAATTCTTGGAATCTTGGAAGATCAAAATCCTCTCTTGAACATTCATGGTGATTTCAGCCCTTGATGGAGAAGAAAAAGATGGATTTTTTTTTATTTTCTCTTTCCTTTCATCTTTTATTTATAACCATATGAATATATTATTTAATATTTTAATTAACTCTACCACAAAGCGTCACTCGCAAGTATACGAGGTAGCTGTAGCAAAGGTGATCGCCCCAAGGTCATCTCACAAGGAAGCCAAAGTGGGTAATCGATTATCAAATTTAAAGTAACAAGTAATTAAAGAAATTTAAATCACAAAGTAATGAAGAGAATTGATTTAAGTTGAAAACAAATAAAAATAAATAATAGCTTATGTTTTGATTCACTTGATAAAAAGAGTCTAGGGTTTGCACTTCTTTACTACTCATATGTATGAACGGTTATTCCACTTAACAAATTTAATTTCTAAGATTAAATCTCAAACAACTTAATTAATTGAGTCAAGGAAGTAAGCTCTCGCATTCAAACCTCTTACAACTAATCTTGTTATAATTGAAACAATCTTTTTAATAGGTTATATCTCTAATTCACCTAAGTCCTTAATTGAATTGTTCCAGCATTAGATTTCATCTCTCAATCCATCATCTAATACCTAAAACACACAATTGGTGGCCAATCAATTATATGTAACAATTTTTCATTCAATAAAGGCTAAAGAAATCATTAGTTAAGAGAATAACCAATTCATACAATTCATAGCAAATCCATACAAACCCTAGACTAGATTAAATTAGTTCATGATGTTATCAAGCATACTCATCTCATTAATAATCAAAGAAATCAATTTAGACATGATAATGTTCATAAACACAATTTCAATGAAACTAAAGAGACAAAGTTTAAGAATAAAACCAAGTTACAAACTCCTTGAAGTTTTTGATGAATCTCTTGATCGAATCTTGCAAGAAGGATGAAACAATGGCATGAACAATCTAATCTAAACTAGTTTAATCCAAAGTAAAATCAAAATCCAAGAAAACAAATGTTTAAACCCTAAGATCTCTCTCAAAAATCGTCAACAACAAACCCTACCTTTTCTTTTTGCTTTTATACGAAATGTCAGCTTTAAAATTCGGTGCGCGTTTGGTTCATGAGGGACACGGCCAGGTGATGAAGGACACGGCCGTGTGAGGACTTGTTGGAGGGACACGGCCACAAGACACGGCCGTGTCCCCTGCATGTGTCCACCTCTGGTGCTTTTGATCTTCTTTTCTTCTTTGTTGAGTGACACGGCCAAGTGGAGCTTGACTTGGCCATGTGAGTGAGTTGGGAGGGACACGGCCACATGGCTTGGCCGTGTCCCTTGCCTGTGTTCTCTTCTGTGTAATTTTTTGATCTCCCTTTCCTTTGGTAACAAGTGGGACACGGCCAAGTCAAGGTGACTTGGCCGTGTTACTCTTCTTTGGAGGGACACGGCCACATGACTTGGTCGTGTCCCTTGCTTGTGTCTGCTACTGGGACTTGCTCTTCCTTTTAACTTGGTATGGGACACGGCCAGTGACTTGGCCGTGTCTTCTGCCTGTGTCAGCTACTGCCCATTTCATCTTCAATTCGTTTCCTTGCCTGTTTTAACCTAACACAAAACTCAAAACAAACTTAAAACACGAAGTAAATAAACAATAACCGATAAAACATAAACACAAACTAAAAACTAGATAAAAAACGACATAAAACTAAAAATAAACTAAAACTACACAATTAAAGAAAACACTAGACAAACCGATAAAAACTAACGAAATACCTAAATAAAACAATAATTAACATAATAAACAAGACACAAAACTTATAACAAAAACTAATAAAACAACTACCCCACACTTAAAACTTTGCTTGTCCTCAAGCAAATTCACATGGCATAAAATAAAAACTCAAACAACCTTAACTATAATTCCAGTACATAGATGAAATACTTTAAGACATCAGACATAAATAATTGCAATTTCCTTCAATCAAGATTTTCTTAACTCATTCATTGATCCAGACATACAAATCTTATCTCTCATCTAAGTGTTTCACTCGATTTAAAAAGTTGATCACTCAAACCATTCATAACTGCATACTGCCATAAACTTGCTTAATTATCCAATCTCCCTCACTGATTTTCTCAAGAAATAATCTGAAGGTCTTTCATTTGGATGTAATGGGGCTAAGGTAAAGGTGTGAGAAAAGACATTTAGGCTGGAGCATCAAGAAATGGAGTATCTAAATTAGACACTACTTTTGCGTAAGAAACTCACAACTCCCCAAATGACATACTCACCAATCCATTAATACTTCACATACTTGCATAAATACATGAGTCAACATTCCTCTGATAACCAATGCTAGAACATATATGAATTTTTGCATATATATATATATAACTTTTCTTTATTTTCTTTCTTTTATTATTATTATTATATATATATATATACAAAATTAAGAATTACATGGAACATCTAGCTTAAAAATGTAGAGGAAAAGAATAATGACTCTTAATCAAATACAATGTGCACAGTATGCATTTCAACCCCCAAATAGCAATTCCACCTTGTTGTTATTTATTTATTTATTTTTTAACTTGCTTACCCCACACTTTGAAACAAACCACCCTATTGTCATATCATAACACTCCATTCCTTAATGCAGGTATGATGAAAATAAGAACATGTTAAGTTGAGAAATGTGTTGATCAACAAGAAAAGGTCAAAGGCTCAACTTGGCTCACTAAGGAAATCAATATTAAGGGAGGTCTCTTTAAGCTAAAGGGGCTAACCTAGTTTGCCTTCATCATTTTAAAACTTGAGATTAAATCATAATGTGAGTTCAATCAGTATGCAAAAGCAAACTCTAGAGATGCAACATCATGAAGGTGCACACTTAAGAAAAGAAAATCAATTGACAAAAATATCAAATTTTATGAGGCTCAAAACTCATACAGGTTGGTTCCCAAAGATTTATATGTCATGAATTGCAGAATGCAAAAATTAATCCCAAATGAATTCAAATGCTCATTTCTATGCTGTTACTAAAGTCTCAACTACAAAGCTAGAATCAAAGAAAAGATTGATAACTTTTCAACAATTATGCCATACATAACACAATACAACACACAGCGATAAACAAAACACGAATTAAAGAAAAGCAGAAAGAGTACCCCACACTTAAAATTGACATTGTCCTCAATGGAAAACAAGAATAATAAATAAAAAGAGTGAAAGGACAACCTGTCTTCCATGTACCTGGTGAGGCAAAAACCCTAGCTTTCCATCACAAACACAAAAGTTTTATAACAAAAGTACAATAAAAATATCCAAACACAAAAGTTTTAACATGAATAACAAAAACGAAAAATAAAACAAAAGTACACTAAATAAAATAAAGCAAGGACTGAAAATTTATGGAAAATGTGGGCGGGAAGATGATGTAGCTGAGGGGTGGAGACTCAAGATCGTTGCAAGGTTACTGTTAATCTGTTCCATCTGCTGTAAGATCTCAGCATGATTACGGTCCACCTTGCTATCCAGTCGATCCACTTTGCCCTCCAGGGCCTCAATCCTTATAAGTACCTCTTGATGTTCCGAGACCGGATCATCCTCATCTAGACCTAAAGAATCCGAGTCTGACTCATCTTCAACCCGGGCTCTCTTCTGCCTGTCTCCCGGTGCTTCAGGCTCAGCTGAAGGCATCACAAAAGTCCCTCTCCTATGCACCACCATGTGCATCTTCTCAAGGGTAGCTAAATCCAAGGAATCATTACCCAAAATTCGAGTCATCTGAGTAGTACTCGGGTCAAAATCCTCCACAAGGGCTACTGCTAATGTAGTGATCAATCCTCCAACACAAATAGCCCCCCTCCTTTTATTAGCTGCAGTGTCAAAAACATCGACTAACCAATAGCCGGCACTAATATTCATTTCATTCAAAACACAGTCCAAGAAAAATAGCTCACTCGACTCAACCACACCCGGGCTCTCCTTCCGAGCAAAGAACCCACATGACATAAACCTGTGCAAATATCTCAAGGTAGGGTTCCACAATTTAGATGCTTTGGCCGATTTGGCCACATAAGTACCCGAGCCTAAGGCACCCCAAGCAAATTGTTGTCTAAAATCTTTGGGTATCGATCTTTCTCCATGTTGATGAAAACCATAAATATCATTCAATTGATCAATAGTAAGCACAAATGATCTACCCAATAATTTAAACATCAGTCTCCTGCAAATTTTCTTATCATCCCTTTCCACCTTAAGAGTTGTCAAAAATTCTAGGGTGAGCTCCTCAAACTGCAAAGGTCTCAATGAGACAAAAGTCTCCCACCCAAGATATTGCACATATCTATAAAAAGCAGTTCTCATTTGCAAAGCATCTAGAGATTCGTCATTCACATACCTTGTCGGGAAAAAACCCCGAGCCAAAAGACTTGCCCTCTTGAGAGATAAAGTTGAGGAGGATGACGGAGCTCCTTCGACACCAGATTTCTTCTTCTTGCAGTGTGGAACAATTTTAGTTCTTGGCGACATGAAATCTGAGAAATTAACACCCAAAACTGAATTAAATCAAAATAATATGAGTAAAGAGCAAGTTTTAAGTGATAATCTCAAGTTTTGTTGGAGTAATTTGAAGTTTTAACGGAAGAGATGGAGTTTTGAAAATAAAAATCAAGGGTTTTGGTGTTGCAGAGAACGAGAGAGCGAGAGAGAAGAAGATAGAAAAGTTAGGGATTTATGAAATAAAACTGGGCAAAATCGGGCTTTTAAAAGTCAAAAATTGGAGGACACGGCCGTGTGAGTGCTGACTTGGCCGTGTCTGTGTGTGAAAGTGAAGGGACACGGCCAAGTGGAGAGCACACGGCCGTGTCTCATAGTTTTTGGGGGACACGGCCGTGTCCCCTGGGTGTGTCCAAATCTGTATGGAATTGCAAAATCGTTCAAATATTTGAAGGAGTTGTGGCCGTGTCCAGTGTGTGACACGACCAAGGGACACGGCCAAGTCCTTTGGCCATGTCACCTACTGCCTTTTTATAAACTTTAAACATTTTTTTTGAATGATTTTTGCAACCCTTCTTCGTTAAACACCCTGAAACACAAAGTAAAGAAAAACCGATCAAAGCTCAGTCCATTTATTAAAACCGAACATAAAATTAATTCTCGCAAAATTTAAAATTACAACTACGAAAAATAAATACAAACCGATGGGTTGCCTCCCATTTAGCGCTTCTTTAATGTCATATAGCTGGACATCATGCAAGGCCTAGAGATCATGAATTAAAGTACTGTCAATGACCCTCACTTCCTGAAATCCTTCATTGTATAGCTTAACTCTCTGTCCATTCACTTTGAAAGTCTCACCTGTTCTAGAGTTAAGTAATTCAATTGCACCAGAAGGATATACCTGAGTTATCTCGAAAGGACCACTCCATCGAGACTTGAGTTTGCCTGGAAAAAGACGGAGTCGTGAGTTAAAAAGTAAAACCTTCATACCTGGACTCAATGTCTTTCGCACTATAATTTCATCATGAAGTGCTTTAGTGCGATCCTTGTAAATTCTCGAGCTCTCATAAGCCTCATTCCGCAGCTCATCTAACTCTAAAATTTGTAGAAATCTTTCTCTCTTCGCTTTGTCCAAGTCCAAATTCAGAGTCTTGATTGCCCAATATGCTCTGTGCTCCAACTCCACTGGTAAGTGACAAGCTTTTCCAAACACCAATCGATATGGACTCATACCTAGAGGAGTTTTGAAAGCAGTCCGATATGCCCATAGTGCATCGTGCAATCTGCTTGCCCAATCCTTCCTGGATGTGTTGACTGTTTTCTCCAGAATTCCTTTTAGCTGTTTGTTGGATATTTCCACTTGTCCAGAAGTCTGTGGATGGTATGGGGTTGCCACCTTGTGCTTCACACCGGATTTATGCATTAACTTCTCAAAAAGCCTGTTGCAAAAATGGCTCCCCCCATCACTGACTATCACCCTTGGTGTGCCAAACCTGCTAAGAATGTTTTCCTTCACAAATTTAACAACAATATTAGCATCATTAGTACGGGTGGGGATTGCCTCCACCCATTTGGAAACATAATCAACAGCAACTAAAATGTATTCATAACCAAAGGACTTAGGGAAAGGACCCATGAAGTCTATCCCCCACACTTCAAACAGTTCAACAACAATATATGACTGAAGGGGCATTTCATTCCTCCTTCCAATGTTACCTACTCTTTGGCAATGATCACAGTGCTTACAATAGTCTTGAGCATCTTTAAATAAAGTAGGCCAGTAAAAACCACTTTGAAGCACCTTTTCTGCAGTCTTTCTTCCTCCAAAATGACCCCCACAGTGAAGGTCATGACAAAATTGAAGAACACTCAGTTGTTCTTCCTCAGAAACACACCTGCGAACTATCTCATCTTTGCAAATCCGGAATAGAAAAGGTTCATCCCAAAAATAAAACTTACTCAAGTGTAGAAACCTTTTCTTTTCCTGAAACGACATGTTAGATCACAAAATTCCACAAGCAAGATAGTTAGCAATATCTGCAAACCAAGGTGCATTAATTACCACAAACAAATGCTCATCAGGAAATGCTTCTAAATTTTTATGAATGCTATCAGATGCAAGATTTTCACTAAAGTAGGGTAATCTAGATAGATGATCAGCAACAACATTCTCACTACCCTTAGTATCCCTAATCTGGAAATCAAATTCTTGCAATAACAACACCCATCTAATTAAGCGCGGTTTAGCATGCTGTTTTGTTAAAAGATATTTAAGAGCTGCATGGTCAGAATGAACAATAATTTTTGACCCAATTAAATAAGCTCTAAATTTGTCTAAAGCAAAAAC
Source organism: Garcia nutans (assembly GCA_947685225.1). NCBI lineage: Eukaryota > Viridiplantae > Streptophyta > Magnoliopsida > Malpighiales > Euphorbiaceae > Garcia > Garcia nutans. The sequence continues at coordinate 39,224,471 of CANTUV010000013.1, forward strand.
AACAGCCAGCATTTCCTTCTCAGTTGTGGTGTAGTTCATTTGTGCACTATTCAGGGTTAAACTAGCATAATAAATTATTCTCAAGTATTTATCAACCCTTTGCCCAAGAACAGCTCCTACTGCATGATTAGAAGCATCACACATGATTTCAAAAGGTAAAGACCAGACAGGAGCTACAATCATAGGTGCATTAGTCAATTTTTCCTTAAGGGAATTAAAAGCTTGCATGCATTGTGCTGTAAATTCAAATGGAACATCTTTCCCCAATAAATGGCACAATGGTTGGCTTATTTTGGAAAAATCCTTAATAAACCTCCTGTAAAATCCTGCATGCCCTAAAAAACTTCTTATTCCCTTAACAGAGGTAGGTGGGGGTAACTTAGCAATCAATTCAATTTTAGCCTTATCCACCTCAATCCCTTTACTCGACACCACATGACCTAAGACAATGCCCTGAGTAACCATAAAATGACTCTTTTCCCAACTTAAAGTGAGGTTACATTCAATGCATCTCTCAAGCACACGAACAAATTTATCGAGGCAATTATCAAAAGAATTACCAAAAACAGAAAAATCATCCATAAATACCTCAATAAAATCGTCGATCATATCTGAGAAGACAGACATCATGCATCTCTGAAAAGTTGCAGGTGCATTGCACAAGCCAAAGGGCATACGTCGAAATGCATAAGTCCCAAAAGGGCAAGTAAAGGTTGTCTTGGACTGATCCTCTAGAGCTATTGGCACCTGATAGTAACCTGAAAGGCCATCCAGAAAACAATAATGTGAGTGCCCAGAAAGTTTATCTAACATCTGATCAATAAAAGGAAGAGGGAAATGATCTTTCTTTGTAGCATTGTTCAACTTCCTATAATCGATGCACATTCTCCATCCAGTAGTAGTCCTAGTAGGAACCAACTCATTATTCTCATTTTTCACCACAGTGATTCCAGATTTCTTAGGAACTACATGTACTGGGCTCACCCACTCACTATTAGCAATTGGATAAATTACTCCTTATCCAGCAATTTGAGCACTTCCTTCTTAACCACTTCACTCATATTTGGGTTAAGTCTCCTTTGGGTTTCCCTCACAGGTTTAGCTCCCTCTTCTAAAGTGATTCTATGCATGCACATGGAAGGGCTAATACCCTTGATGTCACTCAATCCCCATCCTATTGCTCTCTTCAATCTTTTAAGCTCACTCACTAACCTCATCTCCTCCCCTTCACTAAGTTCACTAGATATTATCACAGGTAAAGTATTGTGATCTCCCAAAAACACATATTTCAGGTTCTTAGGTAACTCTTTCAGCTCTAACTCTAGTGAGGGGTTCTTCTCTTCTTTTTCAATGGGGGAAGGTTCAAAAATTAGGTCATCCTTAAACTCCTCTATTTCAGCATCCTCTAAAGTCTCAAGACAACTGGCTATTTCTGTATCAAAAATTTCCAAATCACTATCCAAAGTCAATGCCAGCTCCAATTTATCAGAGGAACCTGTCTGCAAGAAAACATCTGAAACAACTGCATCAACACAATCAATGAAAGAATAATCCTCATATAAAGCAGTTGTAGGAATAGGAGAAGTGTTAAAAATAGAAAATTCCACAGTTTGTCCCAAAACAGTCATTGATAATTTTACATTCTTAACATCTATCAAAGTGTTGGTAGTTGCCATAAAAGGCCTACCCAGCAGAATGGTGTGTGCAGATGGTGAAGAATTACCTACTTCCATGTCAAGAACAATGAAATCAACAGGAACTATCAAACCACCAACTTTAACTAACACATCTTCTATAACCCCTTTCGGGAATCTAAGAGATCTATCAGCTAATTGCAATACCATTTTTGTTGGTTTAAGTTTCCCTAATTCCAAGTCAAGATAAACAGAATAAGGCATTAAATTCACACTAGCCCCTAAATCACACATGCCCTCAGTTCCTTTTTCATTTCCCATAGTAATCTGAATAATAAAGCTTCCAGGATCCTTTAGTTTAGGAGGTAGTTTATGCTGCAAAACAGCACTAGCTACCTCAGAAACTATCACCTTTTCATTCGGCTCATACCTTTTTTTCTTGGTATTCAGTTCTTTGAAGAATTTAGCATAAGCCGGCATGTTCTTAATTGCTTCAAGTAAGGGTAAGTTGATACTTACCTTAGATAGCATGTTGAAGATATCTGAAAACTGCTTATCTTTTTTATCTTCCTTCAACCTGTTAGGGAATGGTATAGGTGGCCTGTATGGATTGCTTGCCTTGTGCAAATCTGGTGTAGGGGTCTTCTCCATTAATCTTTCTTCAGTACCTTTGTTCTCTTGTTCTCCTTCCTTTTTCTTTTCTTGCTCACCTGCATTCACAGAGTTATTTTCAACATTATTATTAATTACCTTGCCACTCCTAAGAACAGTCACTGCTTGTGCCTGCTCAGGTTGACTTGGAAACTTCCCCTTTTGTTGAATCTGCATCTGTTGTGCAAGTTGCCCCACTTGGGTCTCCACCTTCTTAAAAGATGCCTCCAAGGAATCCAGCCTCTTGTTGTTCATCTCTTGGTTTTGAGCACTGACTTTGATAAAAGCCTGTAAACTTTCCTCCAAACTCTCTCTCTTAGGCTGACCTTGATTTTGATTTGAGGATTGGCCCTGCTGGTTCTGTCTCTGGAGCGAATGGAAAGGCTGTTGAGCATTATTTGTCGTCCAGGAAAAATTGGGATGACTCCTCCAACCAGGATTGTAAGTGTTGGAGTAAGGATCATTCCTGGCTCTTGGTTGAAATCCCCCCATAGCATTAACTTGCTCAGCTTCATTCCCAAAAGTCTCATATGCAGAGGGACATATATTTGCTCCATGCCCAAATGTCCCACAGATTCCACACACTTCTTGAGTAGATGAAGAAATATTGTTCTTCATGTTTAGCATCTGAACCTGTCTTGTCAACTCAGCTATTTGACTAACCATTTCAGTATTGGCTTCCAGTTGATTTACCCCCTTGCTTCTTCCCCTTACACTCTTTTGTTGAGAATTAGCTCCCAACATCTCAAAGATCTCATAAGTCTCATCAGCTGTCTTTTCTCCCATGGCTCCCCCAGCTGCATTATCAACAGTGTTCTGAAATTGCTGGATGAGACCATCATAGAAAAACTGATTAAGGAGTTGAAGTGGGTAGTGATGATGTGGACACTGGATCAATAGCATCTTGAATCTGTCCCAAGCCTCATGAAATGGCTCTCCTTCAAACTGAGAGAATGTAGCAATCTTCCCTCTCAACTCGGCTGTCTTTTGGTGTGAATAGAACTTGCCCATGAATTTATTGTAAACTTGCTCCCAAGTTGTCAGTGAATTTTCAGGTAACATCATGAGCCAGCTCTTTGCCCTATCCTTCAAAGTATAAGGGAAACATCTCATCCTCAACTGATCTTCTGTTAGTCCTCCTAAAGGAAAAGTGTTGAGGGTGGAGTAGAAATCCCTAATAAAATTCAAAGGATCTTCATTTGGAACTCCATAGAATGATGGCAGCATGTTGTAGTGAATGTTCTTCAACTCATAGTTTCTTGTTGCATCTGTCAGTCTTATGCAAGAAGTGGAAGTTCCAATGACAGGTCTTGTAATATCCTCATGTATACCTTAGAAGTTTTGATTATGTTATTGTTGTTGTTGTTATAAATTGGATTGAATATATATATGTGTTTTGGGAAAGAAAAGAGGGTGTAGAGAGAAGTGTATATGTTGTTTATATGGTTGTATAATTAACATATACATAAGTCAAAGGTGGAGTCAATGCAAGAGGATATTTTTGTGTGACATGTGTAATGACTATAATGGGCACATATGAGACAAAAGGTTAATTAATTGGTTGAGGGCATTTTAGTAATTGCTTGGATATAATCTCTTGGTGGAGATTTAAAGAAGGAAAGAAGAGTTGACTTGTTCATTTCTTGTCTTTTCTCATGTGTGTGGCCGGCTATCCAAAGGAAGGAAGAGAGCAAAGTGTTGTTTTGATTTCTAAACTCAAATTGAAAGGAGATTCAAGGAATTTAGTGGAAGATTTGTGAAATTCAACAATTTTGGTAAGCTCCTTTTCTTGATTTACTTAATTCTTTTGAAGTGGAGTTTGAAATGAATTTTGGTTTGTTGAGATGATGATTAAATGTGTTTGTGATGTGTTTTCAAATGTTATTTTTGATTTTAAGTGAAGAGGTTTTAGAGGTGGTGTTGTTGGAAGTGTTGAAGTTGAAATTGTTTTAGGGTTTTGAAGTGTTACATGATGTTTTCCTTGTGTTTGCTTTATTATTTTCAAAGATCTCTTGTGGTTGGTGTTTATTGGAATTTTAGGCTTGGAAATGGGATGTTGGCCGAAGGCAGTAGCCTTTTTGATGCCACGCCCGTGGCCTTGATTGGCCATGGCCGTGGCCATTGGTAGGCTTATGGTGCCATGGCCGTGGAGGATGGAAGCTTGGGTGGCAGAACTGTTTTGTACCCCACGCCCGTGGGGATTATGGTGGCCACGACCGTGGCCTATAATGAATGATGTTGAAGTGTAATTTTGTGATTTAAGGTTTAAGATGAAGTTGTTAAGTGATTAAATGGTATTGGAATTGATGGATTGTATCATTCTTTGGATTAGGGTTTGATAGAAGGTGATTTGCCCTAAATTGGGAAATGAAGAACTTTGGAAGAAGGAAGGTGTTTAGAGTTGTGTGAAGTGTGATTGAGGTAAGTACCAATACATATGATTGTATTTATTTACATGATTTGAGGCTTAACACATTTGTTTGCAAATGTGTTAAGTGGTTTACTATATTGATAATATAAGTGGACTAAGGTGATGATAAAGATGTGAAGGATGTGAGGATCATTAAAAAGGTAAGCATAAACTCTATTTGATTGTATATCCTTATATGTCTTTGAACATTTACACATTGGGATGAAAGTGTTAAATAAGCTATTATATTATGAATGTGAATGAAGAATGTAAATCATTTTATATATATAAATATGAAGGATGAAATATGAAATGGGAAGGTAGAAAGAAATGAGGATCATTCATAAGGTATGTGCAAATTGTTATGATAAATGTTCTAATAATGAATGGTGTTAGTGTGTTTTGAGAAATGATGAAATGTTATGTTATATGCATTGTGAATGGCAATGTATTATATGAATAATATATTTTGAAATGTTATATCAATAATGTTATATGTATCATATGGATTGAGATATGATATGTTGTGAAGTCAATGTGATTGACTATGATGATTCAAATGAGATATGAAGCCATTGTGATTGGCTATAGTGATTCAAATGAGATGTTAAGCCATTGCTATTGGCTATGATAATTCAATTGAGAATGAAATGAAAATAAAAGATTTTGTGTCTAATATGTTGATTCAATTTTCAGAGTTCTGGATTTGGCGGCATGCCTAGAGAATGTGAAAATGTAACAGTCATGCCGGGTTGAGGATCTCTTCAATTTGAGTGAACTGAGGTCCAAGAGACTGGGTCTGTTACACTATGTAAATTATTGATGCGAAATACATGAAAGGTAACAGTCTTGCCGGGTTGAGGATCTCTTTGCATTGAGATGAATTGAGATCCAAGAGACTGGGTCTGTTACTTGATAAAATGTGAAATGTGAATTGTAGTAACAGTCTAGCCGGGTTGAGGATCTCCTCGAGTTTAGCCGAGTTGATGATCCAAGAGACTGGGTCTGTTACGCTATCCATGGATAGAGACATGAGATATATTGCCTACGGGCTTGATCATTGTGATTATGGACCAATGCAGAACTCTGAACTCTGAATAACATATTAGTGTTTTGGGCCCGAGTCTGTCTTTATTGTCAATGTGAAATGCAAGTATTGAAATATTGAGTGTGAGTATTAATAATGAATTATGCTTGGTGAATTGTGAATAATATAAGGTTATTAAGTGTAATATGTAAATGAATTGTGGTTGATGATAAAGGTTGTCTTTATTGGAAATGTGAATAATAATTGGTATGATATGTAAAGTGTGTATTGCAATAATGATTGGTATGGTATATATAATGTGGATGTATTAATATATTGATTTTGAGTATTGGTGATGGATTAGGGTTGGTGATATTATTATGTATATATGTACATCATATATGAAATTAGCTAGGATATATGAAAGATGCAATTAAAAAGAAAATAAAATATGATAAGAACTAATTATACCTTGAATTTATACATCATTATATGTTAATACTTCTATACTATATGTTTATATTTTATATTTGGACTACTAAGCTCTCGGGCTTAGCGCGGGTGTTTATTCGCGCAGGTATATAGATGGAAGATATGAAGTATTTTGTTATGCCACAAGAAGAGTAAAAGTTTGTCGAGACCAACTAGAGGGAAATGCATACATGTATAACTTTTATATTGATGTATTTATGATGAGAAAGTAATTATATGTATAAATGAAGTTTTGATAAAGATAATGATTTAGTAAATGTTATTTAAATTAATGTATTATGGTTTGGAATTCTTTTATAGGTTTTAAAAAAGTAACGAAAAATGACATCCTTATACTTTATATACTTACCGTATGTATACCAGGTATATGTATAGTACTTATATAAGGTATCGGGGTGTTACAGGTCTAGCAAAATCTCTCATGGTTCTTTGCCTTTCTTCAGCCATCTTTACAGATTTTTCAGATTCTGACTCAAAATCCAAAATGTCTTCCTCTGAAGTATCAAATCCGGTGTAGAGCTCAAACTCCTCTCTGCTCCTTTTTACTCTCTGAATTTCTGGAATGAATGGGTGCAATTCTCCTTCGAGTGATCTCCTGCCTTGCATAAACAAAAATTACTAGAAAAAGAAATATCAAAAGCAAAAGACAAATAAAATAAAATGAAAAACAAAGAAAATAATCTGAAATGTGATTTTTTTTAAAGAAAAATAAACAATTACGCCAATTAGCTTCCCCGGCAGCGGCGCCAAAAACTTGTTGCGCTCAAATTAACTCTACCACAAAGCGTCACTCGCAAGTATACGAGGTAGCTGTAGCAAAGGTGATCGCCCCAAGGTCGTCTCACAAGAAAGCCAAAGTGGGTAATCGATTATCAAATTTAAAGTAACAAGTAATTAAAGAAATTTAAATCGCAAAGTAATGAAGAGAATTGATTTAAGTTGAAAACAAATAAAAATAAATAATAGCTTATGTTTTGATTCACTTGATAAAAAGAGTTTAGGGTTTGCACTTCTTTACTACTCATATGTATGAATGGTTATTCCACTTAACAAATTTAATTTCTAAGATTAAATCTCAAACAACTTAATTAATTGAGTCAAGTAAGCTCTCGCATTCAAACCTCTTACAACTAATCTTGTTATAATTGAAACAATCTTTTTAATAGGTTATATCTCTAATTCACCTAAGTCCTTAATTGAATTGTTCCAGCATTAGATTTCATCTCTCAATCCATCATCTAATACCTAAAACACACAATTGGTGGCCAATCAATTATATGTAACAATTTTTCATTCAATAAAGGCTAAAGAAATCATTAGTTAAGAGAATAACCAATTCATACAATTCATAGCAAATCCATACAAACCCTAGACTAGATTAAATTAGTTCATGATGTTATCAAGCATACTCATCTCATTAATAATCAAAGAAATCAATCTAGACATGATAATGTTCATGAACACAATTTCAATGAAACTAAAGAGACAAAGTTTAAGAATAAAACCAAGTTACAAACTCCTTGAAGTTTTTGATGAATCTCTTGATTGAATCTTACAAGAAATATGAAACAATGGCATGAACAATCTAATCTAAACTAGTTTAATCCAAAGTAAAATCAAAATCCAAGAAAACAAATGTTTAAACCCTAAGATCTCTCTCAGACGGCTGAACTTTGCTCTCAAAAATCGTCAACAACAAAGCCTAACTTTTCTTTTTGCTTTTATACGAAACGTCGGCTTTAAAATTCGGTGCGCATTTGGTTCATGAGGGACACGGCTAGGTGATGAAGGACACGGCCGTGTGAGGACTTGTTGGAGGGACACGGCCACAAGACACGGCCGTGTCCCCTGCATGTGTCCACCTCTGGTGCTTTTGATCTTCTTTTCTTCTTTGTTGAGTGACACGGCCAAGTGGAGCTTGACTTGGCCGTGTGAGTGAGTTGGGAGGGACACGGCCACATGGCTTGGCCATGTCCCTTGCCTGTGTTCTCTTCTATGTAATTTTTTGATCTCCCTTTCCTTTGGTAACAAGTGGGACACGGCCAAGTCAAGGTGACTTGGCCGTGTTGCTCTTCTTTGGAGGGACACGGCCACATGACTTGGCCGTGTCCCTTGCTTGTGTCTGCTACTGGGACTTGCTCTTCCTTTTAACTTGGTATGGGACACGGCCAGTGACTTGGCCGTGTCCTCTGCCTGTGTCAGCTACTGCCCATTTCATCTTCAATTCGTTTCCTTGCCTGTTTTAACCTAACACAAAACTCAAAACAAACTTAAAACACGAAGTAAATAAACAATAACCGATAAAACATAAACACAAACTAAAAACTAGATAAAAAATGACATAAAACTAAAAATAAACTAAAACTATACAATTAAAGAAAACACTAGACAAACCGATAAAAACTAACGAAATACCTAAATAAAACAATAATTAACATAATAAACAAGACACAAAACTTATAACAAAAACTAATAAAACGGAAGGTACCCCTGACAACTCATTAGAGAAACACATCTAGAAACTCGACAACTATGGGTATACTGTCAAGCTGGGACTCCACTATTCTAGTATCTACAACATAAGCAAGATAAGCCTCACATCCCTTTCCAATCATCCTCCCAGCTGAAACAACTGAAACAAACATGGATGAAAGATACATCTACTCACTAGATACCATCACATCCCTACCATCATGTGTTCTCAGAGTAACACATTTCTTCTGACAATCTACCACTGCCCCAAGCCTGGATAACCAATACATGCCTAAAATCAGATCATACTCCCTGAAAGGCATCTCAATCAGGTCGCCGAAAAATTTCTCATCCTGAACAACAACTGGGCAATCTCGGTGCACCCTGCTCACTACAACACTACGCCCTAAAGGATTTGTGAGCAAAATATCAAACCCTAAGGACTCAGAATACAAATCACTCATAGGCAAGATGGATGCACTGATGTAAGAATGAGTTGACCCAGGGTCTAATAATGCAAAAACTGAAGTAAAAATAAAGTAAAAGTACCGGCAATAACAGCTGAAGCATTCGGCTGCCTCTGCATCACATAAACCCTCTGTGATGGCACTGCCTCATCTGGTCTACTACCTCCGGTTGTAGAACCTCCTCTCTGACTAGTCCTAGATCGACCACCTTTACTAAAACCTCTGCCACCATGACCCCCTCTGACACTGGATCGAGAAGCTGCAGTATCTGTCTTTCTATTCTCCAGTGGCTCTGGACAATCTCTGATAAAATGGTCTGACAACCCACATCTAAAACACACTCTCAAAGCACCTCTCCACCAGCAGACACCTTTGTGTGCTTTATGTTGTGCTCTAATTAACACTATTAGAACTACACTCGCAAGTATACGAGGCTGCTGTAGTATTTTGGTGAACACCTCAAGCACGTCTCACAAGGAAGCTAGATAAGCTAATTGATTATCAAATTGCAAATAACAAATTATTATAAATTTAAATTGCTAACAACTAATGAAGACAGATCGAGTTGAATTTAAAACAATGAAAGTAAACTGAGTTGATATATTGATTCACTTAATAAAAAGGTCTAGGGTTTGCACTTCTCTACTAACTTATATGTATGAATGGCTATTCCTCTCATCCAATTTAATTTCAAAGATAGATTTCAAGCAACTTAATTAATCGAATCAAGGATATAAGCTCTCGCATTCAAACCTCTCTCAAATAACCTTGTTACAATTGAAATGATCCTTTTCTTAGGTTATATTTCTAATTCACCTAAGTCCCTAATTGAATTGTTCCAGCATTAGACTTCATTTCTCAATCCTTCATCTAATACCTCAAACACATAATTGGTGGCCAATCAATTATATATTAACATTAATCCATTCAATTAAGGCTAAAGAAATAATTCAGTTAAGAGCAATAACCATTTCATACAATCATAGTAGATCCATACAAACCCTAAACTAGATCAAATTAATTCATAATAATGCTGTCAAACAGATTCATCTCATTAAAATTCAAAGAAATTAATTTAGACATAATAGAATTTATGAATACAATTCCAATGAAACTTAAGAGATAAAGTTTGAGAACAAAACCAAATTAAAAACTTCCTTTAGCTTCTGAAGAATATCTTGTTCAGATCTTTGCTAGAAGAATATTGCAGTGGCTAAAACAAATTTAATCTAGATTGTTTGCATCCAAGTGTAATCAAAATTCTCCAAGAAAACAAATGGAAGCCCTAAAGTTTATGTTTGACGGCTGATAAATTGTGTAACCCTTTCAAAAACCCTAATCCTCTTATTTATACGAAACCACTCTCAAAATCCGCATTTTCTTTCTTCCTTTAGTCCATGGAGTGACACGGCCAAGCTGGTGGCCATGTCATGTGACACGGCCAGTGGCTTGGCCGTGTCACCTGGATGTGTCTGCTTTTGTGTAATCCTTCATCTTTGCTTCTGTGGAATTGAATGTGACACGGCCAAGCTCCTGGCCGTGTCATGTGACACGGCCAGTGGCTTGGCTGTGTCACCTAAGTGTGTCACCTACTGATTCCTTCGTTCTTTTCTCTCTTTCCTTTGGTCTTCTTCCTTGGCTAAGTATGAGACAGGGCCAAGCTTGTGGCAGTGTCATGTGACAAGGCCAGTGGCTTGGCCGTGTCACCTGAGTGTGTCAGCTTCTGCCAAATTTTCCTTCCTCTCTTGGTTCCTTGGTTTTGCCCTTAAGGTGAGACATGGCCAGTGGCTTGGCCGTGTCTTGCTGCTTCATGTTATTCTTTCTTCCAAGGAAATATTTTGCATATTAACCTAAAACAAACACTTGAAACAAACTTTAAACAAGAATCAAATGAAACATTAACCAAGAACACATAAACACCACACTAAAAACTAGGACAAAAATGACATAAACACTGGAATAAATTAAAACTACCAAAATTGATGAAATCACTAAATAAACAGCTTAAAACTACCAAACTACCTGAAGAAAACAATAATCATCATAATAAATAAGATAAAAATTATATGACAAAAACTAATAAAACAACTACCCCACACTTAAAACTTTGCTTATCCTCAAGCAATTTCACATGGCATAAATTAAAAACTCAAACAACCTTAACTATAATTCCAGTATATAAGATGAAATCCTTTAAGACTCAGCCATAAATAATTGCAATTTACTTCAATCAAGATTTTCTTAACTCATTCATTAATCCAGACATAACAAATCTCATCTCTCATCTAAGTGTTTCACTCAATTTCAAATGTTAATTCACTCAAACCACTCATGACTGCATACTGCCATAAACTTGCTTAATTATCCAATCTCTCTCACTGATTTTCTCAAGAAATAATCTGAAGGTCTTTTATTTGGATGTAATGGGGCTAAGGTGAAGGTGTGAGAAAAGACATTTAAGTTGGAACATCAAGAAATGGAGTATCTAAATTAGACAATACTCTTGCTAATAAACTCATAACTCCCTCAAATGGCATATTCACCAACCCTTGATAATCTCACATACTTGCATACTTAAAGAAAGTACATGAGTCGACATTCCTCTTTGATGACTAATGCTAGAAAATATATGAATTTTGTATATATATATATCTTCTCTTTTATTTTCTTTTATATTTATTTATTATATATATATACAAAATATAAAATTGCATGGAACATCTAGCTTAAAATGTAAAGGAAAAGAATAATCGACTCTTAGTCAAATATAATGTGCAAAGTATGCATTTCAGCCCCAAATCTTACTAAAGCAATACTATTTTTTTTAATTGCTTACCCCACACTTATGAATTAAACCACACTATTGTCATATCATAAGAAACTCCATTCCTTAATGCAGGTATGATGATAATAGGAAAATGTTGAGTTGTGAATTGTGTTAATTAATCAAGAAAAAGTCAAAGGCTCAACTTGGCTCACTAAGGAATTCATAATTAAGGGAGGTCTTTTTATGCTAAAGGGATAATCCTAATTTGCCTTCATCATTTTAAAACTTAAGATGAAATCATAATGTGAGTTCAATTAGTATGCAAAAGCAAGCTCTAGAGACGCAAAATCATGAAGGTGCACACTTAAGAAAAGAAAATCTATTGACAATAATATTCAATCTATGAGGCTCAAAACTCACAAAGGGTGGGTTCTCAAAGATTTATATGTCATGAATTGCAGAATGTGAAAATTGATCCTGAATGAATTCAAATGCTAATCTCTATGCTGATACTAAAGTCTCAAATATAATGCTAGAATCACAGAAAAGTCAATAAGTTTCCAACAATTATGCTATGCACAACGCACAATATAACACACAAAGACAAATAAAACAAGAATTAAAGGAAAGCTTAAAGATTACCCCACACTTATAAATTACATTGTCCTCAATGGAAACAAGGATAATAAAGAAGAAGAGTGAAGGTACAACCTGTTTTCCATCGATCCCTTGTGAGGCAAACTCTACCTTTTCATCACAAACAACAATTGTTCAAAAACAAAATACAATATATAAAATAAAATATCCAAAATGTTAAATGTTAAACTTAAAAACAAAAACGAAAAATACCAACAAAAATATGCTATAACTAAAGACAAGAAATTAAGGAATTCTCTCAAAAGATTAGAGCCAATTTGATTTACGGTGAAGGAGGATGTGATGATGATGCAACCGAAGGATGGAGACTCAGAATCTTAGCAAGGTTGCTATTGATTTGGTCCAACTGTTGCAAGACCGCAGCATGGTTATGATTGACCTTGCTTTCCATGCCTCTATCCTATTAAGTATCTCTTGATTATCCGAGACCGAAGCATCTTCATCCAAATCAAGAGAATCTGAGTCGGACTCCTCATGGACTCGTGTTCTCTTTTGTCTGCCCCCCGGTGCTTCTGGCTCAACTGAAGCCATCACATAGGCCCCTCCCCAGCTCACAACCATATGCATCTTCTCAAGTGTGGCCAAATCCAGTGAATCATTACCTGAAATTTTAGTCATACAACAGTTACTCGGGTCAAAATCATCAAGAAGGGCTGTCGCCAATGTGGTAACTAATCCTCCAATACAAATAGCCCCCTTCTTTTTGTTTGCCACATTATCAAAAACATCGGCCAACCAATAGCTGGTATTAATGGGTATTGCATTACAAGCACAATCTAAGAAAAAGAGCTCACTAAGTTCCACTACACCTGGGCTTTCCTTCCGAGCAAAGAACCCACAGGACATAAAGCGATGCAAATACCTTAAAGTGGGATTACTCAATTTAGTTGCCTTGGCCGATTTGGCCATATAAGTTCCCGAGCCCAATGCTCCCCAAGAAAATTGCTGTTTAAAATCCTTAGGTACAGACTTTTCACCATGTTGATGGAAACCAAATATAACATTCAATTTCTCAATACTAACTACAAATGATTTTCCAAGCAACTTAAAATTCAACCTAGAGTAAATCTTCTGTTCATCTCTTTCAACCTTAAGAGATGTTAAAAATTCTAAAGTAAGCTCTTGAAATTGCAAAGGTCGAAAGGAGACTAGTTTCTCCCACCCAAGGTTTTGAACATAACTTTAAAAATTTTCCCTAATATGAAGAGTATTAAGGGATTCATCGCTAACATACCTCGTCGGAAAGAAACCCCTAGCCAAAAGAGTCGCTTTCTTTAAAGATGAAGAAGATGAAGATGTAGCTGCAGTTGGAGGTTGCTTCCTCTTGCGGTGGGACACCATCTTTGTTCTTGGCATAATGAAAGATCTGGAAAAATTTGAAACTTAAACAGATTAGATTGATTTTTTATGAGAGAAGAAGAAGATTGAACGGATTAATTTCAGTTTTGGTGAAGAAAATTGAGAATTAATGGGATTTTGGAAGCTTTGAAAGAACAACAATGGAGGTTTTTGAGAGAGAAAGTCGAGAGAGAGAGAAAGGAAACAAAAAGAAAACTAGGGATTGAAATGAATTAAAAGTGCTAAAACTGTGTTTTTAAACTTTAAAATTGAAGTGACACAGCCAAGCTTGGGTTAGCTTGGCCGTGTTTGATGAGTTTGGAGGGACATGGCCAGTGACTTGGCAGTGTCCCATGACCGTGTTTGACACTGTAAACAAAGGATTGCAAAACAAAGAAAAGGGACTTGGGGAGAAGCTTGGCCGTGTCTATGTGACACGGCCAAGGACACGGCCAAGCTTGTTGGTCGTGTCAAGGGCTGTGTGAAATGGTGAATTTGGGTTGGCTTGTCACGGCCAGTGGCTTGGCCGTGCAAGTGGCAGTGTCCTTCACTGCCATTTTGGCTCTTATATATATATATATTGTGTGTCACCAAATCTTAAAGAAATGGAATCCTCTTCTTTGATTAACCCTGAAACACATTAGAAAATAAAAACCGATCAAAGCACCCATTCCATTTATTTAAACCAAACATAAAATCAAAATTACTGAATATAAAATTACAACTATGAAAAGAAATGCAAACCAATGGGTTTCCTCCCATTTAGTTCTTCTTTAATATCGTGTAGTTGGACATTATGCAAGACTTAAGGATCTTAGATCAAAGTGCTATCGATGATCCTTACTTCTTGGAACCCTTCATTATATGGTTTAACTCTCTGTCCATTTACTTTAAAAGTTTCATTTGTTCGAGAGTTAAACAATTCTATAGCACCAGAAGGATATACCTGAGTTATCTTGAAAGGACCACTCCATCGAGACTTGAGTTTTCCTGGAAACAGACGGAGATGAGAATTAAAAAGCAAAACTTTCATACCTGGGCTCAATATCTTTCGCACTATAATTCTGTCATGAAGTGCTTTAGTGTGATCCTTATAAATCCTCGAACTCTCATAAGCCTCATTCCTCAGTTCATCTAACTCTGAAATTTGTAGAAAACGTTCTCTCTTTGCCTTGTCCAAGTCTAAATTCAGAGTCTTGATTGCCCAATACGCTTTGTGCTCCAACTCCACTGGTAAATGACAAGCCTTACCAAAAACCAATCGGTATGGACTCATACCCAAAGGAGTCTTAAAAGCAGTCCGATATGCCCACAATACATCATGCAATCTACTTGCCCAATCCTTCCTTGATAAGTTGACTGTTTTCTCCAGAATTCCTTTTATTTGCTTGTTGGATGTCTCAACTTGTCCAGAAGTCTGTGGATGGTATGGGGTCTCCACCTCGTGTTTCACACCAGATTTGTGCATTAATTTCTCAAAAAGTTTGTTGCAGAAATGACTTCCCCCATCACTGACTATCACTCTTGGCGTGCCAAATCTGCTAAGAATATATTCCTTCACAAATTTAACAACCACATTAGCGTCATTAGTACGGGTGGGGATTGCCTCCACCCATTTGGAAACATAATCAACAGCAACTAAAATATATTCATAACCAAAAGACTTGGGAAAAGGACCCATAAAGTCTATTCCCCACACATCAAACAGTTCAACAACAATATACGATTGAAGGGGCTTTTCATTCCTCCTCCCAATGTTACCCACTCTTTGACAGCGGTCACAATGCTTACAATATTCTTGAGCATCTTTGAATAGAGTAGGCTAGTAAAAACCACTTTGAAGTACCTTTTCTGCAGTCTTTCTTCCTCCAAAATGACCACCACAGTGAAGGTCATGACAAAATTGAAGAACACTCAGTTGTTCTTCCTCAGATACACACCTGCGAACTATCTCATCTTTGCATATCCGGAATAGGTAAGGTTCATCCCAAAAATAAAATTTACTCACATGCAAAAACCTTTTCTTTTCCTGAAATGACATGTTAGAACGCAAAATACCACAAGCAAGATAGTTAGTAATATCTGCAAACCAAGGTACATTCATTACCACAAACAGCTGCTCATCAGGAAATGCTTCTAAATTTTTATGAATGCTATCAGATGCAAGATTTTTACCAAAGAAGGGTAATCTAGATAAATGATCAGCTACAACATTTTCACTTCCTTTAGTATCTTTGATTTGGAAATCAAATTCTTGCAATAATAACACCCATCTAATTAAGCGAGGTTTAGCATGTTGTTTTGTCAAAAGATATTTTAGAGCTGCATGATCTGAATGCACAATAATTTTCGACCCAATTAAATATGGTCTAAACTTATCTAAGGCAAAAACAACAGCTAACATTTCCTTTTCAGTTGTTGTGTAATTCATTTGCGCACTATTCAGGGTCAAGCTAGCATAATAAATTACTCTAAAAAATTTCTCAACCCTTTGCCCAAGGATAACTCCTAGTGCATGATTAGAAGCATCACACATAATTTCAAACGGTAAAGACCAAACAGGAGCTACAATTACCGGTGCACTAGTCAATTTTTCCTTAAGGGAATTAAAGGCTTGCATGCATTGTGCAGTAAATTCAAATGGAACATCTTTCCTAAGCAAATGACATAATGATTGACTTATTTTAGAAAAATCTTTAATAAACCTCTGGTAAAAATCTGCATGCCCTAGAAAACTTCTTATTCCCTTAACAGAGGTAGGTAGGGGTAACTTAGCAATCAACTCTCCTTTAGCCTTATCCACCTCAATCCCTTTACTCGACACAACATGGCCTAATACAATGCCTTGAGTAACCATGAAATGACTCTTTTCCCAACTCAAAGTGAGGGTACATTCAATGCATCTCTCAAGCACAAGAACAAGTTTATTGAGGCAATTATCAAAAGAATCACCGAAAACAGAAAAGTCATCCATAAATACCTCAATAAAATCATATATCATGTCTGTGAAGACAGACATCATGCATCTCTGAAAAGTTGCAGGCGCATTGCACAAGCCAAAGGGCATACGTCAAAATGCATAAGTCCCAAAAGGGCAAGTAAAAGTAGTCTTGGATTGATCCTCTGGTGATATCGGCACCTGATAATAACCTGAAAGTCCATCCAAAAAGCAATAATGTGAGTGTCCAGAAAGTTTATCCAACATCTGATCAATAAAAGGAAGAGGGAAATGGTCTTTCTTTGTGGCATTGTTCAACTTCCTATAATCGATACACATTCTCCACCTAGTAGTAGTCCTAGTAGGAACCAATTCATTCTTTTCATTTTTCACCACAATGATTCCTGATTTCTTAGGCACTACATGTACTGGGCTCACCCACTCACTATTAGCTATTGGATATATCACTCCTTCATCAAGCAATTTAATCACTTCCTTCTTAACCACTTCGCTCATGTTTGGGTTAAGGCGCCTTTGGGTCTCCCTCACAGGTTTAGCTCCCTCTTCTAAGGTTATTATATGCATGCACATTGAAGGGCTAATACCTTTGATGTCACTCAATCCCCATCCTATTGCTCTTTTCAATCTTTTTAGCTCACTCACCAACCTCATCTCCTCCCTTTTACTAAGTTCGCTAGATATTATCACAGGTAAGGTGTTGTGATCTTCTAAAAACACATATTTTAGATTTTTTAGGTAACTCTTTCAGCTCTAACTCAAGTGAAGGATTCTTCTCTTCCTTTTGGATGGAGGGAAGTTCAAATATTGAGTCCTCCTTAAGTTCCTCTATTTCAGCACTCTCTAATGTCTCAAGGCAACTGGCTATTTCTGAATCAAAAATATCCAAACCACTATTTAAGGTTAGTGCCAGCTCTAATTTATTCGAGGAACTTGTCTGCAAGAAAACATCTGAAACAACTGCGTCAATACAATCAATTAAAGAGCAATCCTCATATAATGCAGTTGTAGGAATGGGAGAAGTGTTAAAAATAGAAAATTCAACCGTTTATCCCAAGACAGTCATTGACAATTTACCATTTTTAACATCTATCAAGGTGTTGGTAGTAGCCATAAAAGGCCTACCCAGTAGAATAATATGTGCGGATGGTGTAGGGTAACTTCCTTCCATGTCAAGAACTATGAAATCCACAGGCACTATCAAGCCACCAACCTTAACTAACACATCCTCTATAACCCCTTTAAGGAATCTAAGAGATCTGTCAGCTAATTGCAACACCATTTTGGTAGGTTTAAGTTCCCCAAGTTCTAATTCAAGATACACAGAATAAGACATCAAATTTACATTGGCTCCTAAATCACACATGCCATCAGTCCCCTTTCCATTACCCATAGTAATTTGAATTATGAAACTACCAGGATCCTTTAGCTTAGGAAGTAGTTTATGCTGCAAAACAGCACTAGCTACCTCTGATACTATCACCTTCTCATTTGGCTCATACCTCTTTTTCTTGGTGTTCAATTCCTTGAAGAATTTGGCATAAGCCGGCATGTTCTTTATTGCTTCAAGTAAAGGTAATTTAATACTTACCTTAGACAGCATGTTGAAGATGTCCGAAAATTGCTTATCTTGTTTATCATTCTTCAACCTGCTGGGGA
This sequence comes from Garcia nutans, assembly GCA_947685225.1. Classification (NCBI taxonomy): domain Eukaryota; kingdom Viridiplantae; phylum Streptophyta; class Magnoliopsida; order Malpighiales; family Euphorbiaceae; genus Garcia; species Garcia nutans. The sequence goes on from CANTUV010000013.1 coordinate 39,243,001, forward strand.
ATGGTATAGGCGGCCGATAAGGATTATTTGCCTTGTGTAAATCTGCTGAAGGGGATTTCTCCATTGATCTTTCTCCAGCACCTTTGTTCTCTGGTTCTCCTTCCTTTTTGTTCTTTTGATCACCTGCATTCACAGAATTATTTTCAACATCATTATTTATTACCTTGCCACTTTTAAGAACAGTCACTGCTTGTACCTGCTCAGGTTGACTCGAAAATTTCCCTTTTTGTTGAATCTGCATCTGTTGTGCAAGTTGTCCACTTGGGTCTCCACTTTCTTAAAAGATACTTCTAATGAATCCAGCCTTTTGTTATTCATCTCTTGATTCTTAGCACTGACTTAGATAAAGGCCTGTAAACTATCCTCCAAACTCTCTCTCTTAGGCTACCCTTGATTTGAAGATTGACCCTGCAGTTGGTTTTGTCTCTAGAGCAAATGGAAAGGTTGTTGAGAATTATTTGTTGCCCGGGAAAAATTTGGATGATTCCGCCAACCAGGATTGTAAGTATTTGAGTAAGGATCATTCCGGGCCCTTGGTTGATATCCCTCCATAGCATTGACTTGCTCAGCCTCATTTCCATAAGACTCATATGCAGAGGGGCACATATTTGCTCCATGCCCGAAAGTTCCACAAATTCCACACACTTCTTGAGTGGATGAAGAGGTATTGTTCTTCATGTTCAACATCTGCGCTTGCCTTGTCAATTCAGCTATCTGATTGACCATCTCACTGTTGTCTTCCAATTGGTTTACCCCTTTACTTCTTCCTCGTACACTTTTCTATTGAGAATTAGCTCCCAACATTTTAAAGATTTCATAAGTTTCATCTGCTGTCTTTTCTCCCATAGCTCTCCCAGCTGCGTTATCAATAGTATTCTGAAATTGCTGGATTAGACCATCGTAGAAAAACTGATTCAGAAGTTGAAGTGGGTAGTGATGATGTGGACACTAGATCAATAACATCTTAAACCTATCCCAAGCCTCATGAAATGGCTCTCCTTCAAATTGAGAGAATGTAGCTATTTTCCCTCTCAATTCAGCTGTCTTCTGATGTGAGTAAAATTTGCCCATAAACTTTTATAAACTTGCTCCCAAGTTGTCAAAGAATTTTCAGGCAACATCATAAGCTAGCTTTTTGCCCTATCCTTCAATGTGTACGGAAAACACCTCATCCTCAACTGATCTTCTGTTAATCCTCCCAATGGAAATGTGTTGAGGGTGGAGTAGGAATCCTGAATAAAATTCAAAGGATCTTCATTTGGAACTCCATAGAATGATGGCAGCATGTTGTAATGGATGTTCTTCAACTCATAATTTCTTGCTGCATCCGTCAATCTTATACAAGATGTGGAAGTTCCAATGACAGGTCTGACAAAATCTCTCATAGTTCTTTGCCTTTCTTCTCCCATATTGGTAGATTGTGCAATATCTGACTCAAAATCAGAAGTGTCCTCCTCTGTATCAAATTCGGTATATAATTCAAACTCTTCTCTGCTCCTTTTCATCTCTGAATTTCTGGAATAACTGGGTATAGCTCTCCTCCGAGTGATCTCCTGCCTTGCATAAACAAAATTTCTGGAAAAAAAGGAATTATTAAAAGCAAAAGACAAATAAAATCAAATGTAAACATTGAAAAATAATTTAAAATATTTATGCCTAATAAACAATTACGCCAATTAGCTTCCCTGGCAACGGCGCCAAAAACTTGTTGCGCTCTAATTAACACTACTAGAATTACACTCACAAGTATACGAGGCTGCTGTAGTATTTTGGTGAATACCTCAAGGTCATCTCACAAGGAAGCTAGATAAGCTAATTAATTATCAAATTGCAAATAACAAATTATTATAAATTTAAATTGCTAACAACTAATGAAGACATATCGAGTTGAATTTAAAACAATGAAAGTAAACTGAGCTGATATATTGATTCACTTAATAAAAAGGTCTAGGGTTTGCAATTCTCTACTAATTTATATGTATGAATGGCTATTCCTCTCAACCAATTTAATTTCAAAGATAGATTTCAAGCAACTTAATTAATCAAATCAAGGAAATAAGCCCTCGCATTCAAACCTCTCTCAAATAACCTTGTTACAATTGAAATGATCCTTTTCTTAGGTTATATTTCTAATTCACCTAAGTCCCTAATTGAATTGTTTCAGCATTAGACTTCATTTCTCAATCCTTCATCTAATACCTCATACACATAATTGGTGGCCAATCAATTATATATTAACATTAATCCATTCAATTAAGGCTAAAGAAATAATTCAGTTAAGAGCAATAACCATTTCATACAATCATAGTAGATCCATACAAACCCTAGATTAGATCAAATTAGTTCATAATAATGTTGTCAAACAGATTCATCTCATTAAAATTCAAAGAAATTAATTTAGACATAATAGAATTCATGAATAAATTCCAATGAAACTTAAGAGATAAAGTTTGAGAACAAAACCAAATTACAAACTTCCTTTAGCTTCTGAAGAATCTCTTGTTCAGATCTTTGCTAGAAGAATATTGCAGTGGCTAAAACAAATTTAATCTAGATTGTTTGCATCCAAGTGTAATCAAAATTCTCCAAGAAAACAAATGGAAGCCCTAAAGTTTATGTTTGACGGCTGATAAATTGTTTAACCCTTTCAAAAACCCTAATCCTCTTATTTATACGAAACCTCTTATTTATACGAAACCTCGCTCAAAATCCGCATTTTCATCCAGAGCATGTGGAATCGTCTTCCACCAATCATATGCATCCTTCTGCAAAAGAGATATGGAATAATCAAACTTCTCTTCTGGACTAGCCTGCAACTGAATGAACACTCTTTGAACCCTGTCTAGCCACTGCTCTGCTATAGCAAAGTCTATAGTACCAACGAAGTCCTAAGCTCCGAACTTTCTCAGCTTATTATCCTTCCTCACCGGCAACTGCGACTGTGGCGGCTGCTGAACTGGAGCCTGCCTTAACAACTCTACCATATGTCATACCCAGTCAGGCGAAATCTCATTAGCCGCTGGTCTCACAGGCATATAAATAGACACCTCACTAGCAGACACAACTCTAGCTCCATCTCTACCCTCATCAGGAGCCACACTCTCTGCACTACCCTCTGCAAACTGATGCATCTGAGATGCCATAACTACCTATATCTGTAAACATAGTAGAAAATACTATATCAGAGATCAGAAACTGCTAGTGCCAATGCATGTATTATAATTGAAAATAATTTTCAAATCCCCATTTTCTCTTTCTATCAACCCAACTAGGTCGAGAACCTCAAACCTAGGCTCTGATACCAAAATAAATGTAACACTCTTATACCCTATATATGTACAATACATATTTCTAACATATGTAAAATATGCATATACGATATAAAAATGTCACAGACCGGTTTAATAAAAATTTTCACATTTCGGATTTAAAATTTCAAATACTAAATATATAAAATTAAATTGCATATAAATATTCTTTACTTGTTATAGGAATCCAAAATAAACATTTTATATGAAAATCTCTGGATAAAATTTGTCATAATTTTATCTGTAATTTGGACATCCCAAAATTTGTCAATTACACAATCTGCAAAAAGAACACTTCCAATAAATAATAAACCATATCTTCACCTTAACTTCTAAATTTTTTCCACAATATTCTCAAAACATTTATATATATAGATATATATATATAATTTAGAACATATTTAAACCCCCATTTCAAATAACTTAACCCAAATATTCTTTATAGTTTACAATACATAAAATTTAAAAACATAATATAATATGCATAATACCCAAAATATACAATAACATAAAATATACATGCTGCTGATAATGTTTCTAATCTTGAAATCAACTCTACAAGCACAATCATAAGTCTAGACCTGACCTGGTCTAGAAGAACTCTCCTGCTTAGCAGAATCTACCATGTCACCTGCGCGATGTAAACAATCTCGCTAAGCCAAAAGCCTAGTAATACAAACTTGATAACAATAAAACTCAAATGCAATGCCAATGCACAATGCATATGGATATCACATCATTCCATTTTCTCATATTTTTCAAATATTTTACAATCCACAATTCACATAAAAACAAACACAAACATGGGCCCAAAGATAACTAATATGCTATTTAAATTCCAGAGTTAATGTTTTGGTCTTTAATGACACCATGTGTCTAGCCCCGTAGGTAAAATATCAATGTAATAGTCCAACTAGGTCTGAGCTTATGACCTGATCATTTCACCCAGCCCAGCTTCAAGGACTTATTTTTGAGACTTATGACCCGGACATTTCACCTCAAAAATATTTTCATAGTGTTGCCAAACATCTAGCCCATAGGCAAATCATAGGCATGTCGCCAAACATAAAACTCTGAAAATTGAATAACATACTAGGCACACAATTTATTCATATTTCTCATTTATATCGATATCAATTCATTTCATTTTGTTTCCACATATCTCATTACATTATATCACATTTTTGCATTTACAACACATTACCCAATTACTTTGGGTATTTCTACATAATTCACATATTAATCACGTTTAATGTAATCTAGCCAATACCAATGGCTTTTTAACAATACACTGAAATGCATACACAACAAATGGCATTACCCAAATACTTTGGGTCATTTTTACATAATACACATATTTCACATTTTACTTTCACAATGCATTAACACATATATGACATTACAAATGTCATAGCACATTATTCATACATAACCAATGTATCAAGTAGCTTAACACAATTTTCAACCAAAATGTGTTAAGCCCAAATGTCATGCAAACATAACCAATGTATTCAAAGTTTGTACTTACCTCAAATAGCAACCAAAATAAGCTTAAAACAACCTCCAATCCTAACCTTCCAACTTGCCCTTCACCACTTGGATGAAGCAAATCAACCTCGCCCAAGGCCTAAACCAAATGTGATAGCAAATAATCATTTAGTATCGCAATTAATGGCATTTCTAATATTAAACCATAATTAAAGCCCATGCAAGCAAAAATCTAAAATTTAAGGCTAACCTCACTTTAACTTTGGATTCTCATACTAGGCCATTCATTTTAATATATTAAGTTTATTTATATTATTAGAAACATATTTTAATACATTTAAATCATTTACATTACAAAAACACACTCTTATACACAAAACCCTAAAATGACATAACCTTCCCCCATTGAAGGTTTTCCATTTCAACACAATCCATTAATCATTTTAAGCTTATATACATCACTTATATTACCAAACAACAAGATTAAACTAATAAAATTATACAATTCAACAACTTTGGAAAAATCATTTTTCAAAACCCTAAATCACACTTCCATTCTCAAACTCCAACCAAACACAACCAAATCCAATATTTGACTTAAAAATACTTGTTTAAACACTAAAACAACACATTTATAATCAATTTGCACAATTAAAACCATGATTTCTTAAACCCTAAAAGTCCATAACCCTAAATTCTCTCTCTTCACCATTCTTTATCCAAATTCAACCATTTCTTCAATTCAACCTTAAAATCATTAATAACTACCCAAAATAACTTCATACACACCAATTCCAACAATTATAACATACTACTTCAAAAATTCAAAACTCACATTGTAACACCCCCACATCCAATACATACACACTACATACACCACAATGTAGTATACATGTATCGAATATAGAAATGCTACGGATTTTCTTAACATTCAAAAAAACATTTTATATAATATTGTCATCTTTCTCAATATACATTATAGATAATAAGTAATCAATTTGTAATACAAAACCAAATAGATATATTTACATTTAGTTAATACGCAGCGGAATTTTATAAAATATTTACATGTATAAACTCTTTCAAATCCATGTTTATAGTTATACATATATTTACATTAAAACCAATATTTTACAAAATATAAAAGAAATATACATGATTGGCAAGTCTCTTCTGATCTTTAAGTTCCAAATCAACACTTCAACGTCTACTCTCACTCGGTCTCGAAGAACCTTCAGGTTTAACTCTATCAACTCTATCACCTGCGCGATTAAACACTATCGCACTAAGCCAAGGGCTTAGTAAGATAAAACATGCTAATGGTATGCTTTAATGTAATGCAATGCCACATATGTTACTGATAAGATCAACATCATAAATATAAAGTTAACCACATAATTATGCATTTCACAAATCATAGTCATATGAGCATACCACATTTCAACATCTTTCCACATTCATCATTAATCAATTATACTCAATATACAACATCTCATTTCATTAACTCATAACGTTATTTAGGACATTCATATAACCTTGACACCTATGGGCCCAACAAGTATTTAATACGATATTCAGAGTTCAGAGTTACTGCTTTGGTTCATAATCACAATAATCACGCCCGTAGGCAATATATATACATGTATCTCTATCCATGGATAGTGTAACAGACCCAGTCTCTTGGACCATCAACTCAACACATATGAGGAGATCCTCAACCCGGCAAGACTGTTACAAATCATATATCTCATATTCACAATTCTCATAGTGTAACAGACCCAGTCTCTTGGACCATCAACTCAACACATATGAGGAGATCCTCAACCCGGCAAGACTGTTACCTTTCATCATTTCTTAGGCATGCCACCCAAATCCAGAACTCTGAAACTGAATAACATATTAAACAAACAATTCATTTATTATATAGTTACCATTTCCATTCTCAAATTCTCATCACATTTAGGCAAACATGCCTTCTTTCTTTCCATATCATCATCATAGCCAATCACAATGGCTTTGATATAGCATTTCAATATACATTACTCATAAAACACATAACCATTCACAATTCATAACATAACATTGTTCAATCTCAACAATGCAATTAAGGCAAAGGATAATTTATATCATTCATAGCTTTAAGATCTTCCATATGCATTTGTTTAGGTCAATCATTGTTTAAATGTGTTTAAGTTTAGGTTAAAGTACCAACTTACCTTAAAAGGACCAAAACAATGCAAATAGAACAAAGTATAAAAACCCTAACCCACACATTTGAGGGACACGGGCAGCCACTTGAGGGACACGGCCAAGCTTGTGGCCGTGTCTCTCAACCTAAATTGACAGTAGGCAACACGGGCAAGGGACACGGCCAAGCTTGTGGCCGTGTCTCTCAACCAACAAATCACAGCAGCAGACACGGGCATAGGACACGGCCAAGCTTGTGGCCGTGTCTCCCAACACCAAAATCCAGTAGTGAACACGGGCACTAGACACGGCCGTGTCTCTCTCAAAGCAATCCAACACGCCCAAAATCACTTGGCTTGGCCGTGTCTCTCTTTTGTTTTGGCCGTGTCACTCAAATACACAACCCTAAAAATGGCCAACACCCTTCTAAAAGCATTTACACCCTTTTTACACAACAATCATCTCATTCAAATGGATACAATTCATGTTATAAACACATATCTTACATATTCACCCTAGTAATCACAATACCCATACATTAAATTCATACCAAACCAAAACCCTAAAAATACAACATCACTCCTATTTTCTCAAAATCAATCTCCACCTACTTACCATCTTCAATCCAAAACCATTAATAATTAACTCTTTGGCTTATAATCAAATTCAACACATTACAACCACATCAAATCATCATATCAACAAATCACAACTTCTTTTATACCCAACTTCAAAACTTACAAAGGAAAAACAAGAGATTTCTTACCTTAAATTATAACACTTCTTGAATCAACACTTGATCACTTCAATCTTCCTACAATTGGAGCTTACTCTTCAAAGTCTTCTCTTTGTCTCTTTGCTTTCCCTTTGTCTACGAAAAATCAGCCAAAATGGAAAAGAAGAAGAAAATACATGGAGGAAATAAAGTCAACTCCACTTTAAATCTCCACCAAGAGATTTTATCCAAGCAATTACCAAAATGCCCTCAATCAAATAACTAACCTTTTGTCTCATCTAAGCCCTTATATGTAATTGCACATTCCACAAAAATATCTTCTTGCATTGACTCTATATTTGACCAATTTATATGTTATATATATCATCATATACACAACATATACATTTGTCTCTAAACCCTATTTCTTTCCCCAAAACACACATATACACAAATATACATTTTCCAATATATACCAACAACAACAATAACAACAACATCAACAACATAATCAAAACTTCTAGGGCATAAATGAGGATATTACACACATATTCAAAATTTCTATGGAAATCAAAGAAAAAGCTAAAGAACTTACTTTTTCAAGTGGAAATCACTAAAAATCCTTTTTGAACCTTTGAAATCCTTTTTAAACCTTTGAAATCCTTCGATTCTTAGAAGCTTGGAAGATCAAAATCCTCTCTTGAACATCCATGGTGATTTCGGCCCTTGATGGAGAAGAAGAAGATGAAAAAAAAATTATTTTCTCTTTCCTTTCATCTTTTATTTATAACCATATGAATATATTATTTAATGTTTTAATAATTATTTATTTAATAAATTAAAAGTCCAAAAATCTCTCTTCTATTCAAAAATTATTTATTTTTGAATTAATTTAATAATTTTTAATTTTTAAGATTTAATTACCAAAATACCCTTTTTACTTTGATTTTTAACTTTTCTTTTAAAAAGTGTTGACTTTTTATATGTTATATATATTTTACATATATATCACATATATATTCCACTTTTTCATTTAAAATCCTTTCATTTTTCATTTAAAATCATTAATTTAATTTATCCAATTTAATTATAATATATTTTATCAAATTTTCAAGATTTAGAAATTTTCAAAAAAAATTGGGATATTACAACATGTTTCCACCTTTTCGGAGGGTGCCCTATTTTTTTTAAGTTATAAGAACATTTGGACATTTGTAAGGGTATATTTCCATCCTCGGATGAGTGCTCATTTTATTGGTTTGTTTGACTTAATTATATGGTGAATGTTTATTTTATAATCGCATGTAATATGGATAATACTATAATAATTTAAGAATTTTATAATATTTAGACATAAAAATGAGGCCGGTTCTAATGAACCAGGTATTATGGGGGTGCTGGGTCATTCTCAACTTTCCCATGCTTACCAAACTTTTCAAACCCATTAGGGGGTTGGAAATTCCTTAGGAATTGAGTCATCCACCCTTTTCTTTTCTTTCTTGGCCCGTCCAAGTGGCAACTCCATTTTCTCCCGGTTTAGGCCAGGATTCTCTAAAGCCCAAAGCTTAACAGTGTCATAATCGCTAAAACTATTCTACCGAGAGATGGAGGTGAAAATCCCCGCTCACAAGTTCATGATTGGAATACACATCACTTGTTTTGCACCAAGTTAGATAGTAGAAAAGTTAAAATATGGGCTGATTTTGGTCACACTCATGAGAGAAGTTGGAAAAATTTTGGCAAGAATATGGTGAACACCTGTTCATAGAGGCATGAATGCCCATTCATGGAAAATTAAACACCAATCTATGTTATGTAACATCCATTCATGCTGGAACTCTAATAAGGAATGAGAGGTGCAAAAGAATAAGTAACTACCATTTATAAAGTGTGCTAAACTGACTCCTAATTGAAACGATATTCAAAATTCCAAAAAAGATTTGAAATGGAATAGAGTGTTTAAGCTCCCCTTTACGGTTTACTTAAATTCCTAAAAAATGTAAACTACAAACTAGCGATTAACCCAATGTGCCTCAAAGACAGATTGATGAAACCAATGTAAATTCAGAGGACAAAAATACTTAAAGGTACTCAAGAGGATTTAAGCAGACTGATGGACCAATGTGCAAATGAAAACAACCAAAATAAATTATGCCTTAAAGGGAACAAAATCAACTAATTAGAACCCTGATGATATAAACAAATAACCAATAGACCTGTATGCAAATAAAGAATAACCAAAACAAATTATGCTCTAAAAAGGACAACGCAGCTAAACTTTTAATAAATTAAACAAACTGATGTACTATTGTGTAATTGAAGAACATTAAAAAAAATTAAATTTCTTGGGATCCGATGACAAATTGATGAACAAACACGAATTCACTAGGAAACACAATATATAGAAACTAAGCATGGAGTAATGTAAAAATATTCTAAAGAGAACAAGTAGAAAAATTGGCTAGAGTAACTGATAGACTTTTATTTCTGAGACAAGATTCATTTGTGTGTTTTTCTAGGTTTCCTTCCTTGTTCCTTCTCATTCATGGTACAATCCCTTTTTTTGTCTTTCTTCCTATTTACTTGGGTCATAGCAGACTCTCATGTCTCGTCATTCTCCATAAACCCTATCCTTAAATCCTTTTCCTGGTAAAGGGCGAGTGGTTAGTTGCCATTACTTTGTTTGCTTCAATTGTGTTCTAGTTGCAATCCACATTCTTTGCTTTCCTTAGCTTTGGCTTCCTTAGATATATTTCCTCAACAGGTTAGTCCTCAGTAAACTTTTTTCCTCAATCGGTCCACTTTCTCATTCCTCAATTTGTTTGATTCCTCAACTGATACTAGGCGGAGCCCAAATTTGTTTCTGGTTCAAATAGAGTTTTTGGGAAAATTATTGTCTTTTGGTGGTCATGTCTTTCCTTCAATTTTTTTCATAGAACAAGAGGATCTCTTTATGGTAAAGTATTCAACTTTGAGCTCTTCATTATGATGGTGATGAAGGAAAATCATCACATATACAAGATTTTGTATTGAAGTATCATTTTCTTCTTTTATAATATCTCCAAGACTTATAGCTTTTAAACGAATTTCATAATCTAATATCCATGATAAATAATTCTTTCTAATAATGTCAAGTGTCACAAATTCAAGTTTTGTATGATTTTCCATTGAAATACTATCGCAAAAAGTAATAATTAGATAAAATTAGTGTAAACTTAATTCATATTAACAATAAAAAGAATAGTAATCTAATATCTATATATATAGGCTGAGGAAATGAAGTCTCTCTTTAAGCTGCCACGTTATGCATATTCTAAAAAAAAAATTTACAATTTACAATTTCTCTTTTATATTCTCAATTTCTCTTCTCTAAAAATTTAAACCTTCACTGTCTTTTTGCTCTCCCACAAATAAATATCCCACTTTTTGAATAAATGGAAAACTCAACAACCCATCAAGTTCTTTTGTAAAAGCAAATAAACAACCTAATCCAGTTGATTTCTATCCATTAAATCCCTGACTTTTACTATTGGTATTGGTGTTTTTGGATTGTAAATATTCAAATTGGAGCTCAAGAAAAGGTGATTTTTTATTGTTATTTTTAATGGGTAGTGTTTGATTGCTAGGATTATGAAGGAAAATGAGGAATTTGGTCATTTTTTTTTATTTTTTATGGGTAGTATTTGATTGCTAGGATTATGAAGGAAAATGAGAGATTTTGAAATAAACGATAATGTTTGATTGCTGGGATTATGAAGAAAAATGTGGGATTTGGTTGAATTTTTTTTGTTGTAATTTTTATGGGCAGTGTTTGATTGCTTAAGTTATGAAGGAAAATGAAAGATTTTGAAATGAGCATCTCTATATATGATAATGGGAAAAATATGTAATTTTTATTTCCAATCATGCCTTGTGATCTTTTTTTTTTTCTCGATAGAGTAGTGATTTGTTCTCTTCCATTGAATAGGCAATTGGCAGAGGTAGGGGCACATGTGAATATGGTAGTGATGAATACAAAGGTAGCCCATGAATTGATATAGAAATGGCAGAATGAATGGTTTGGAGTTGGTCTCTCTCAAAAATCATAAAATAACAAAGTTGTTGCTTTCCATATGATAATATCAGTGTTTGTTTTGGTATATTCTCAAGTGTTTACTCAACTCTATATAGAATAGATATAAGCAGCCCAACCTAACCTCTCAACTATAGTCCAACTCACTTTCCAAAAGGTCAAAACTTTTGCAGTGTTACTTAGAATTTCATATTCGCAATCAATCAATACTAAAATTTGAAAGTCTCAATCAATCAACAATAGTTATAATTCAGACCCAGTCCAAATCAAATAGAATTTATTGTTAATTTACATATAAATTATTTATTTATTATATTTATTTATATTTTGTTATTTTTATCATTGCACAATGCGCGAATAAGTGACTAATACACATTTGAAAAGATAGAATCAAATTAAAATTTATATTTAACCATGACTAATATATATGTATGTTTGTGCATATATATAAACTAAAACTAATAAAGATCAAAGCCATACGCATATTGTGGTGATATTATTGTACAAAAATAATAACTCAACATATATATAATCAAATTATACATATATATATTTTTAAAGAATATATAATGATTTTATAATTATATTTTTAATTTCTACAATATATATTATGGCTTAGTTTATATATATATGAATAAATAATTATGGATAGGATAAATAATCATGTAGGTAAAATAATAACACTAACTAAAGAAATATACAATATACAACAAACAAATCTAAGAATAATATACACTTATATCATTTACTATGATAATCTATCTTGAATTTATTACCTTGAATTTCTATGTTTAGAATAAACAAATTTTTAGAGTTTCTATACTGATACTGTAATAAGAAAATAAGCAAATATAGTAAAAGAATATAAGAATAAAGAACTAGAATAATGGAGAATTTTTATTGTCTCTTATGTCTATACAATGCTATGATATCACCATTTATAGGGAAGGGTTAATATAAGTTACAACATAATTAACTTTAAATATTAACTATAATAAAATTAAGAACATAAAACCAAATATAATAAAAAAAGACCAAATATATATAGTCCCTTGAATTTTACTCATTCAATCAGTTTGCCCTTTGAACTTCCAATTTAACTTTATAACTTCTTGAACTCATATTTTTCTTAACTTATACTTGCCAAGTCATGTCAAGTCAATAATATATTTTTTTGGTATAAATATATATACAAGGGATAAATTGACTAGTATTTATTAATATAAGTATTTGTTAGTACAAAATAGATAAATATAGATCTAAAGTAATAAATGCATAAATAAATAAAACAAAATAATTAAAATATATGAAGAATGCTAATTACAGTCACTTTAAAGAGTGTCTATTCAACAATCTTTCTCCTGTTGGCTAGGAAATATTTATTATAAATTTATTTATTAAGAGAGATACTATAATAAATATTTTTTAATCAATAGAAAAAAAAATATTGAACAATCATTCTTTAAAGTGACTGTAATTAGTATTTCGATAAAATAGATAGAGATGCAGAATGGCACCTACAAAATTAATTGTTGTAAATTATACATCTCTTTTTTAATTAGCCAAATACATATATAATCCCCCTAAACTTCAGCATTTAGTCACTTTATCCTTTGAACTTTCATTTTAATCATATAGTCCCCTCAACTCAATTTTTTTGTAGCTTTTAAACAGAAAGTAGCTAAGTCAGCAACTGTATGTAGTACATTTGAGAATGAGCAAATGCTACTCCTTCTTCCCACCATTCTTCAGCTCCTTCTCTTTAAAATCTCAAATCCCTAATTTTCTAAATAACAAATTTCACAAATCAACTAATTCCTTTAATGTTCCTCTGCAGAATTCATGTAAAATAATTCAAAAAATAACTCATTCACCTAACTCCTTGTATGATTCTTGATTATGATAAATTTCATGGATTTTTTCAAAATTTTGTTTCTTTGATTATTCTTGTATTGATACTTCTTTCAAGCTCTATTTTTGGTTATTTCATAGTGGAGAAAAGTAGCATAAGTATTTATCTTCTTTGATTCTTCGATCAAAACATGATAGTGCTATAGGTAAATTTGATGTACCAGATTATGTTGGTTAATTTCTTGACGGGTTCTGCTATGTATCTTGATGAAGGAATTTTTGGGTTAATTTCTTGATGGGTTCTGCTATGTATCTTGATGAAAGAATTTTTGGGTGTTAACCTTTTGATGGAGATAAGCTTCTCAGGTCTAAAATTCTTCAACCCACCATTCTCCTTCTTGATTCTCTTTCTCTCTATGTGATTTTGTTATTTCTCTTTGTTATTGATTTTGAAATAAAACAAACCTGCCTTTCTAATTTGTACTTCTTCAAAAGCCTCAAATTTGAAGATGTATCATTGCTACTGTTGAAGTTTAACCTCTCAAATTTTTTCTTCTTCACCCGAAATCTAAAATGAATAATCTCACTAGCTTTCTTCAATCAAATCAATAATGTATACTTGATTGGATTTTACTGATTAGAACGTAGGGATTTGATTTTATGGTTTTTAGTTTTGGGAAAGAAATTGCTTAGAGAGAGATAAATGAATACAGAGATTATTTCCTTCAATTTTTAATTTAAAATGCCACGTCAGTGCACATGTATTACACTTGAATGCTATTCAGCTACTTTAAGTTTAAAAGTTACGAAAAAATTGAGTTTAGGAGGCTGTTTGGTTAAAATAAAAGTTCAATGGACAAAGTAACTAAATGCTACAAGTTCAAGGGGGCTTCATCTGTATTTGGCCTTTCTAATTTATTCATGACATTACTCTTTTAATGAGATAAAAAGGGTTTAATTGAAATGGGATTAATACATACATTACCCCCTGTACTTATACATTTTTGTCACTTTGCCTCCTCAACTCTTTGAGTAATCACTTTGCCCTCTGTACTTGATTTTTCCTTTATACACTTTCCCCTTTTATGTTGAAGTGGTAGAGTGTGTTTACCCACGCTCCAACTGACGCGTAAACTCTTTTTTTCCCTTTCCATCTTCAGATTAAATTATCAAAGCCCTAACCCCCTGGCCCTAATCCCTAATTTTTCGTATATTAATCTTCTTCTTAACTCATTTCTTACAAATTCTCTCAATTCAAAACACTAGATTCCTTATCATTCTCTCATGGCAGCAAATTCTTGCAACGAAGCTATGTTAACGTCAGAAGCGAACTCTTCTCAAAGTAATTTAGTTGTTCATGATTGTTATTGTGGACAATCTTTTACTTTGAAGATGTCGATGATTGAATCAAATCCTGGAAGAAGATTCTTCAATTGCAAGAGATATGGGGTAAGGTTGTTTCATTTCTTCTTTAATTAATTACTATTTTGGTTAATTGTGATTAATTTCGTGTTCAAGATCTAATTTATTAGGTCGAAGGAATGAAAGCATGTGGTTACTTTGTTTGGTATGAGCCTCTAGCTCTTGTTAATGTGAATAAGGGTATGCTTTAATTGATGAGGAAGATTAAAGAAGTTGAAAGGCAAAGAGATGAAGCCAAGGCTAATGCGAGAAACTTGAAGTTGTTGGTTCTGTGTTTGTTGGTGATGATTATTGCTATGAAGGTTTTTTAAGGTTTAAGGTTTCATTTATGTAGGTTATTGTCACATTTCGTTTTCAAAAACATGATGATCCTAGGGTTCAAGAAGGCTTAAGGCCACCAGGCACCGCATAGAGCCATAACCACACTATTGTATTCATACATATTAATTATATATACTATTTACCCTAATAAATTATTATTATATGTAAGATCTTGTGTTCCTTACTTATAATCTTATAACATATTTTATTCAATTATTTTGTTATTATATACCACATAGATATATCAATTAATTACATTATAATTATTCTTCCACACCTAATAAATCATTCATAACAATATTACAAAGCAACTAAAATATTGTATAAACTTAACACTTAATTTACCTATAGCAGCTATGGGCTAATACATTATTCTTAAACTTATTGTTGGAAAGAAGAAATCAAGAAGCCAATAGATCTGGATAATCTCTACCTGAAACTGCACATACAATTGGGTGAGTTGTCAACTCAGTGAAATTATAGAGTCACAATGGTAGGATATATAATATGAATATCTCAAGGGTTAGAATAATAATAACACAAGGTGGCTGCATAATAAAGGAATATCAATAAAATAATAATTCCTAAGGTGGCTGCATAATAAAGGAATATTCATAAATTTTAATTTCATTTACATAGGCAAATAATTAAATCACAGTAACATAATTTTCAGTGATGTTCATTTAGGCTGTTACAATAAGCAGCTTGTATTTATTTAATTGCTCACTCATTTTTTCTTATTATTTTAAATTTCCCTTTCACAAAAACCTTCCCAAAATCTATATACACCTTTATAAAATTTTTTATGAATTTTAAAGCTCATTTTCATATTGAAATAAATAAAATACAGTAGTTAATTTATTGACAATTTAAGCTATTAATTTTGAACAGATTTGGAGATTAGGGTTTCTAGCTTTATCCTTTTTAATTTTTTTCAATCCAAACTAATTTCTAACATCCTAAATAGTTAATTAACATGAATAAATAATAATATTTAGCTCACATTCAATAAATAATAAATTTAAAAGTTAGGGAAACAAAATTGGAAGATTAAGATTCAAAATTTTTTTATTTCTTACCTTTAGGAGCTTTTTTTTTTTTACCTTTTATGCTTCTATATCACTTTGTTGATTTAATTATTCACTTTGGATCACTTTTAGACATAAGAAACTAGCTTAGGAATAGGTTAAGGCTGCTAGAAAAAGAGAGAAATTCATAATAGAAAAAGAGGTGTTTTGATAGTAAGGAGAAAGAAGATAAGAACTAAAATTTTGTCATTTGTTAATCATCATTTGACCAAGCTCTCTTCCTATTCAAAGGAGGTGAGTCACCCACTTCATTTGGAATAAAAATGTCAAAAAATTAAGTGGATGAAATGTCTATTTTGTCCCTCAAGTCTTACATGCTTCTTTTATTAACTTGAATACCTTTTTTTTGGCTATTTCACAGCCTAACTCGCTACCAAAATTTGTAATTAATTTCTTTGAAATTATTTTTACTTTTAATTTTTAATTTTAATTTATCTCATATGATTTTAATGTATTTTATTATGTTAAGGTATTTTTAATTAAATTATGGTGCATTTCAAATAAAATACTATAAGATTTTTTTATATATACGAGTTACTGTAGCTAAGGTGTTTTAAAATCTATATTTTCATCATTTTAGTGCCTTGTAAATTTTACTTTATTGCTTTTCAATGGTTTCTTCATTACTCTAATTGATCACTTTATTTTTTTAATACTTTTTATATAAATGTAATTAATTAATTATAACTTACAGTTGGTTGGTTTCGTTCACAATTGTTATGAATTGTAGGGTTTTCAATTTAAACATTTTATAGTTTTTGTTTCTATTACTTTGACACTTTCAAATTTTATTTTGTTAAAGATTTTTCTTCACTTTATTCATTTAATTTGCACAACATTTAAGTTACTAAACTTGTATTTCATCTAGAGTATTACATTCTTTAAAAAAAATCAAATTATTATAGTTATTTAGTTAAATGCAGTAGGTGTATTTAGAGGACTGGGTATGATTTTGTGGTTTCATTTTGTGGGAATTTCATGGTTGTATTTCCAATTGGAATTTCATGGTTTGTGGTTTGATTTTGTAGCTGCTCTACTGACAATAGTACAACATGAAATTGTAAACTCCAATACCCTTAAATTTATATAATGAAATTTACCCGTTTAGTTGTTAATTTTTCCTTAACTTTGAATTTGTATAGTTATGAATGAGTTATAATTTTCTTTAGTTGGTTCAATTTGTTAGGTTAATGTTGTTCTTATTTTTAACAAATATGATTCCAGTAAAAATGATAGAAATTTACAGGAGTGTAGAATTCTAATATGCAATTGGATGTCAAATTGGTAGGGTGGGAATTGTTTTTGTACATGTAGTTAACAATCATGATAATGGTGTTAACAATATGCAGTTGTTAACAACTGGAAATGCATTAATACTATAAACCCAGTTGTTAACAACTTATTATGCAGAGAGATCAAACAAATGCAAATAAAACACAAATATACATAAAACCTGTATAAGCAACCTGTAAATGAACAAGCAGCACAATTCAAGGCGTGTAATATGGCCAGAATCACTGACACTTTAAAGCCAACTCATAACATCTAAACTTAAAGCCTATTCACAACTTGTACTAACATAAAAGCATAGGATGCATTGATAATAGTAAGTTGTTCTTCACAACCAAACATCAAAGTTTATTACATAAAAAACCAGTTCTAACTGATTACAAACTTACAAAGCAAAATAACAGTTCTATATATAGCCAAACATCAAAATGATACAAAAATAGATGCAACTCTAAGGCATGGATGCTTTCCCCTTTTCTCTTGCTTCTTCTGCAACTCTTCTCACTTGATGCCTAGTATTCACTCTTTCTTGTTGAAGTTATCTTGTAGTCAATGCTTTTTTTCCTTTGAATTTCAAGCCATGAGGGGTGAACCCAATGTCACCAGTAACTTCAGTAGACCTCTTAAGGGATCTAGTATTAATTATTATTCTGGTAGGCATGCCAACCTGAGAAATGAAAGAAAAGTATTGTTTAACCCACATTCAAATAGAAATCAAGGTACACAAAATGAAATAACTTATATTCTCTATAGTAAATCTTGCGTTAGTATTAATGTATACTCCATAACATTTGAATGGCTTCTTGTGTTGTTGGGCTTGTTAAGTTCCATCTTGATTCTTCCTTTTCTATCCTCTTCCACTAGCTAAATTAACTACAGGATTTGTCACATTTGATATGCCAATGTTTGGACTTGATTGAGACCCATAGTTTGGTACAACATTTGTTCAAGAAGTAGTTGATACAAAAGCTGGCTGGAAGACTTGAGGAGATGCAATGTTTAAACCCTGGTTTGGAACATTTGATGACTGTGAAGCTTGATGATAAACAATAGAACTTAAGGCCTGTATAAATTAGTGTAAACACTGTAAATCAATTATATTTTCAAAAATAAAAAAATTAATAACAAAATATAATTGAATATAAATCAACCTTATTAGGACATCCTTTCTTATTGTGATTTTTTTTATCACACAGTGAACAAGTTATTTTAGCCCCAGTTCTTAGAAACTTCCTAATTTTTTTAGGCTCATTTAGTGACTTCCTCCTATTTTTTTTAGGTCTACCAGGGAGACTCTTGATCTCAGGTGGTATTATCTCAGGGTATTCCTTATCTTTCCATAACTTCATTCCAAGCACTGGTTGTATATAGTTTCCTTTTTGCACTATTGGGATATGTAGTCCTCAGGCTCCAATTGCCTAAAGTGCATCACACACATAGCATGTGCACATGGAATACCTCTTAGCTGCCAGGCTCTATAAGTGCACAACTTTTTTCTCAAGTCAACAATATGTCCACACTCTCTTTCACTTACCTCAAATCCACTGTCTCCATTCCACAATATACTACAATTCATTGATCTTTCCTTAGCAGCTTCAAGTCTTGACACTACCATAGGGGCAATGTTAGTAATCCATGTCTTATAAAAATCTCTCATTGTTCTAGTCATTGTCATCACCTTAGTCCTAATCTCCTCAAGCATAGATATTATAGACTTATGTCTAGAGGCTAAGATCTGTGTATTGAATGTCTCACACATATTGTTATCACATGAATCATTCTTAGTTCTTGTCCTAAAGTATACCTTAACCCATGTTTCTTTGTTGTAATAGAGCAAATCCTCAACAATCCCATTTCCTAGTTAAATAAAAGCCTTCAAATTCTTTTTAAAATCAACTTCAAAGTTAACTTAGCACAGGCCCAGAATCTCTTCCTTCTCTCTCTATCTCTCCATTTTTTTCCTAATTACTCATAATATCCCTAGCATACATCCTATGTTCAACCTTTGATAGCATTTGAATAGCAGATAACAATCCCTATCAACCAAAAAAAATAGTCAAATACATATGAAATTTAAAGATAAATAATTGAACAATTAGGCAACAAACAACAATAATATCTATAACTGACCTTTTGCATATCGGTTATGATGACAACACCTTCACCATCTCCAAGCTCTAAATCTTCCTTTAAAATTCTTAAAAACTAGCTCTAAGTTTCTTTGCACTCTACCTTCATGTTGAGCTCAAATTAAGTACTACTACAAGCGTCACTCGTAAGTATACTAGGTAATTGTAGCAAAGGTGAAAGGTCGTTTCCCTAAGAAGGTGTGGTTCGTAATAGCTTGATTGACAAGTATTTAAATGCGAAAGTTTGTTGTTTGGAATTGTAACAGAACAATTTAAACCTAAGATTAAGGAGTGTAGGGTTGATGTATGAAAGTTGTACAAGATCAAATCGATTCTTGGGAAGGTGCCTAGGGTTATAGGTCCATTCAATCAAAGCTCAATTCTCAATTATCCATTAACATAACCTTGTGAATTAATTTGTTTCTTAAGGTTAATTAGTCAATTACCAATTCATTAGTTCTCACATTCATGAAATAGCAATAACCAATTATTTTACATTACCAAATTAATGAAACCCTAGAACTTATATTTCTAATTCATTCATAGGGTAGTCGATTGCATAATTCCGATATCAAATTTCACCTCTCGGTCCTTCATTCAATATCTAGAGATCAATAGGTAGCTAATCTATTAACCTAGCATATAATCCAATGCAATCAACCAACAACAGGTACATCAATGAAAATATCAAATCAAAGTATTCAATAAAATATACTACAAACCCTAAGCATGGGTTTTTAGCTCAACATCATCAATTTAAAACATTCATTCAACTCAATATAAATAAAATACAAATTGTTCGTTGCAATATCAATTCTCTTAATATGACAAAAACAATATTGGAATGAATTAAAAGAGAGAATAGAAAAACCCCTTGTGAAGATGCCAAGAGTAGGATTGCTAGTCTTCCTCCTAGCTCCACCTTGATGTTTGATGAAGAACTCAAGCCCTCTTCAATGGTTGATTTCCCTTTTTGCAATATGGAATGGAGCTTTCTCAAGTCACCAATCCTTCAATTGATTGTGCCTTTGGAAGATAGAAAGGAGCTTTCTCAAGTCACCAGTCCTTTCAATGAAGCTTCTTCAACCTTCAAGAGCTTGTTAACCCAACTTATCCCAAAGAACCTCAAAGATCTTATCAATGGAAGATGGAGAAGATGAAGATGGAGAATAAAGATGAGGGACAAGGAGAGTGTCACTCTCTCCTCATCCCCTAGTGTGTTTGCTCCCTCTTCTCTTTTCTTTTCTTTCTTTCTAAAACCCTAGCCGTCCTCCTCTCTTTTTCTGTCGTGCGAAAGAATTTATACGTTTTTTTGGTGTGACACGGCCAAGCCAAGAGTGGCTTGGCCGTGTCTCTTCTTCTTTTCTTCCTTTCCATGAGGTGACACGGCCAAGCCAAGGTTGGCTTGGCCGTGTCTCTTGATTTCCATGGGACACGACCAAGACAGTTGGCCGTGTCCCTCACTGTGGCTTCTTCTTTCTTTCTTTCTTTGGAATGGTGAGTGACACGGCCAAGCTTAAGTGAGCTTGGCCGTGTTTGACATGCTTGGAGGGACACGGCCAGTGGCTTGGCCATGTCCCTTGGGTGTGTCACCTACTGTTGCTCATTTTCCTTCTTTTCCTTCTCTTCTTTGGCTTGTTCTTTGATTTGCTCTTTTAGTGAGACACGGCCAGAGGCTTGGCCGTGTCTCTGGGTGTGTCTGCTTCTACCTTGAATTTCTTTTGAGGGACATGGCCAAGCTTGCTTTGGCTTGGCCATGTCTTGCTTAGTTCATGCTTTTCTTGCCTTGTTTTGATCTTCCAAGGGTGTTTTTGTACCTAAATCTAAAAATAACACTTTAAACACACTTAAAACAACAATTAATCAAAACATTAACTAAAACACACATAAAATCATACTTAAAAAAATAGTACAAAATTAACCTAAACAACTACCCCACACTTAACTCCTTGCTTATCCCCAAGCAAGCCTAAAATTAAAACACACTAACTAGATGAATTTTGTTAAGTTCAAGAGTTATAAAGATGCATCAAGACTTCCCTATCCCTAAATCCACAATCAATATCGAATCAAACAAAATCGACACTCATGCAATTAAGTGGTTTTCCATGCATAACCAATGTTGTCACTCCCTCACCAACTCTTACAAGTGTTTGATCATGGTGGTGTTTACACTCATAACAATCAATGAAAGATTATTACCATAGGCTTGCTTATCAATCAAATCTCCACCATAAATAACAATCAAGCATCAATCAAAAGGTCTTTATTGGATTGTAATGGGGCTAAGGTAAAGGCATGGCATTTAAGAAATGTGAGCGTAATCATTAAGTTCAAGAGCACTTTAAGAATGAAGTACCTGATCATATACATAACCCAACAATCCCAAAACACCTTCCTCTCATCTACCCCTTGACATTAAAGAGCTTTTCAAGTGAACCCACTTATTAAATCTTGCAATGATACATTCAAACCCTTTCAACAAGAACAACAATTATTCTTTTATTATATATATAAATATTTTCTTTTTCTTTTTCTTCTCTTTTTTATTATATATATATATTTTTTTCTTCTTTTTCTTCTTTTTTCTTTATTTTCCTTTGCAATATTAAACCTACTAAATTTAACCCCACACTTAATTCAACACAACACTCGGTCATAAACGCTCTTAAAATGCTCTTGACCTAAGGAAAGGATAAAAGTTAAACAACAAGGTTCAAGCTAATGGTGTTGTGAAAAAGAAAGAAAAGGAAAATGAAATAGGCTCAAAATTGGCTAACTAAGGTTAAATATAGGGTTGGTCTTTTTAAGCCAAAGTGGTTCACCTAATTGCCTTAATCATCTTGATGCCAAATTGAAATTTTTATGTAATCTTAAAATGCATTTCAAAGCAAGTTCTAGCAAATCATCAATCAAAGATGTTTACCCACAAAAAGAATAATAAGTTGATGGCTCAATTCCTCATTAGGTTAATGGCAATGCAAAGAAAAACCAACAAAATTGACAATAAGCACCAATTCTACTCAATTCTCAAATTCATGCTTCAAAAATTCAAAGGTCATCTATCAACAATTTTTATAACAATTGAACTTCTAAAACTCATTTATTCAAAGAAAAATATTAAGAACCTTAACTAAAACTTAAACAAAAACAAATTAAAGGTAACAAATTAAAGGTAAAAACATGAAAAAATAAAATGCAATTAAAAGTAAAAACATAAAACACCAAATGCACCCCACACTTAAAAATTCACATTGTCCTCAATGTGAGCATGCATACTACAGAGAGAGTTTAGAAGATACCTGATTTCCATCATTCCCATATACGATGTGTGGGGCTCCTTCCACCCATAATGCAATTGGAGCCCATGACTGAGAGGATGAACACCATGCAACTTTGAAAAGTGCCCAATGTATTGAAAAGACTAGGTAGCATTCTTAGGGGAGCAATTGTCCAAAAAGAACATGTGAGAGTTGTCTTAGCTTGATTTTTTAATGCTATAGGGACGTAGTAAGAACCTTTTTCAGTTTGCAACATGGTTTTATATGGTTTTTGCTCATTCTCACCACCAAGAGTGGGAGAGATGATAATTTGTTGCATACTGTATTCCCCAACCAAAACATCTTTCAAAATTTCTGGGGTTTTTTAAGTTCAACCAAGTTTGGTTGAATGTGTTCTACATTCTCTTTAGCAATTTGAAGTTCTCCCTTAACAATCTCATTATTCTCTGGTAAATTGCTCTCATTAATTTCTAATTTGGAAGAATTAGGCTCTCCTTCTATGGTCGTGGCCACCTCAAGCTTATCTACACTATCTTCATTATAGGGCATGTCATGGAGTTCAGAAAGTTGCATACCTTGTTTCTCTGCATTCAGCTTACTTGGGAATGGGAGTGGTGGCATACAAGGATTTGGAGGTTCATACAAATTTATCGAAGTCGATGCTTCCAAATTCTCCTCCTCCTTTGATTGAATTAACTCCTCTATGTTTGATTGAATTTCCTCGCCATCTTCATCTTTGTTAGTTCCTGCATCAAAGGAATCACAAAAATCGTTATATATCACTTGTTCATTCTTAAAATTTGTGATTACCTCTATTTGCTCCAATTGGCTAGGAAATTCCTCCTCTTGGTGTTCTTGGAGTTGATGTGCCAGTTCCCAAGTTGCATTTCCACCCTCTTCAATGATTCCTCCAAAGAATCTAACCTCTCATTGCTTCTTTCCTGAATTTCTGTGCTAATTTGAATGTAAGAATTCAAATCATCTTCCACTGTGGATTTCTCGAATTGATCATGGTTTTGTGAGCTAATTTGAATGAAGGCATTCAAACTATCTTCCAAAGTGGGTTCCTTAAGTTTATTTTGATTTTGCACGCTAATTTGAATGAAGGCATTCAAACTATCTTCTAAGGTGGGTTCCTTAAGTCGAACTTGATTTTGTGCGCTATTTTGAATGAAGGCATTCAAACTATCCTCCAATGTCGGTGGCTTAAGGTACTCTTGATTTGAATATTGTTCTTGAGAGTAAGAACTTCTTTGGTAAAGTTGAAAAAAATTTAGAGGTGGAATGTGCTGCTGGTTTTCCCAAGAAAAATTTAGGTGGCTTCCCCATCTTGAATTATAAGGTCTGGGGCATGGGTCATTTCCACCCATTTGCTGGAAACTGTAATAGGCATATTCGTCCTCTTGCCTCTCTTGATATTGTCCATAACCAAATGAACAAATGTTTGCACTATGTCCTGCAATGCCACATGATGAACATACTCCTCGAGTAGGCATAGGTGTTTGTCCTCTTGCATTTAGCATCTTAAGTTGGTTCGTTAATTCTGCTAATTGCCATGCCATGTCAAAATCAGGGTTATCATCATAAACCCCTGCGTACCTTGAAAATTGAATATTTACACAAGGCACTTAGCAACTTAAATAAAACAAACAAATAATTAAATTAAAAGAAAAATAAAACAAATAATCAATTCACAGAAAATAAACAAACAATGAAAAGAAAAATCAAACTATTACTACTGCGACAGCCTTCCCCGGCAGCGGCGCCAAAAACTTGTTGCGCTTAAATTAAGTACTACTACAAGCGTCACTCGCAAGTATACGAGGTAGTTGTAGCAAAGGTGATCGCCCCAAGGTCGTTTCCCCAAGAAGGTGTGGTTCGTAATAGCTTGATTGACAAGTATTTAAATGCGGAAGTTTGATGTTTGGAATTGTAACAGAACAATTTAAACCTAAGATTAAGGAGTGTAGGGTTGATGTATGAAAGTTGTACAAGATCAAATCGATTCTTGGGAAGGTGCCTAGGGTTATAGGTCCATTCAATCAAAGCTCAATTCTCAATTATGCATTAACATAACCTTGTAAATTAATTTGTTTCTTAAGGTTAATTAGTCAATTACCAATTCATTAGTTCTCACATTCATGAAATAGCAATAACCAATTATTTTACATTACCAAATTAATGAAACCCTAGAACTTATATTTCTAATTCATTCATAGGGTAGTCGATTGCATAATTTCGATATCAAATTTCACCTCTCGGTCCTTCATTCAATATCTAGAGATCAATAGGTAGCTAATCTATTAACCTAGCATATAATCCAATGCAATCAACCAACAACAAGGTACATCAATGAAAATATCAAATCAAAGCATTCAATCAAATATACTACAAACCCTAAGCATGGGTTTTTAGCTCAACATCATCAATTTAAAACATTCATTCAACTCAATATAAATCAAATACAAATTGTTCATTGCAATATCAATTCTCTTAATATGACAAAAACAATATTGGAATGAATTAAAAGAGAGAATAGAAAAACCCCTTGTGAAGATGCCAAGAGTAGGATTGCTAGTCTTCCTCCTAGCTCCACCTTGATGTTTGATGAAGAACTCAAGCCCTCTTCAATGGTTGATTTCCCTTTTTGCAATATGGAATGGAGCTTTCTCAAGTCACCAACCCTTCAATTGATTGTGCCTTTGGAAGATAGAAAGGAGCTTTCTCAAGTCACCAATCCTTTCAATGAAGCTTCTTCAACCTTCAAGAGCTTGTTAACCCAACTTATCCTAAAGAACCTCAAAGATCTTATCAATGGAAGATGGAGAAGATGAAGATGGAGAATAAAGATGAGGGACAAGGAGAGTGTCACTCTCTCCTCATCCCCTAGTGTGTTTGCTCCCTCTTCTCTTTTCTTTTCTTTCTTTCTAAAACCCTAGCCGTCCTCCTCTCTTTTTCTGTCGTACGAAAGAATTTATATATTTTTTTGGTGTGAGGTGACACGGCCAAGCCAAGGTTGGCTTGGCCGTGTCTCTTGATTTCCATGGGACACGACCAAGACAGTTGGTCGTGTCCCTCACTGTGGCTTCTTCTTTCTTTCTTTCTTTGGAATGGTGAGTGACACGGCCAAGCTTAAGTGAGCTTGGCCGTGTTTGACATGCTTGGAGGGACACGGCCAGTGGCTTGGCCGTGTCCTTTGGGTGTGTCACCTACTGTTGCTCATTTTCCTTCTTTTCCTTCTCTTCTTTGGCTTGTTCTTTGATTTGCTCTTTGAGTGAGACACGGCCAGAGGCTTGGCCGTGTCTCTGGGTGTGTCTGCTTCTGCCTTGAATTTCTTTTAAGGGACATGACCAAGCTTGCTTTGGCTTGGCCATGTCTTGCTTGGTTCATGCTTTTCTTGCCCTGTTTTGATCTTCCAAGGGTGTTTTTGTACCTAAACCTAAAAACAACACTTTAAACACACTTAAAACAACAATTAATCAAAACATTAACTAAAACACACATAAAATCATACTAAAAAAATAGTATAAAAATAACCTAAACACTTCACAACAATCCAAGCAATTAGGTGCATTTGGCCATTCGCATCTCTTGCTACTGCACTTAATAGCTAGCCCTTGCAAATCCCTTTAAGAAAACATCCATCTAGCCCAATTACTCTCCTGCATCCTTGAAGAAAACCGTACTTCATTATATGGAAGCATACATAGAATTCTTCAAACAAAATTTTCCCTGTTTCACTCTCTTTTTCAACTTTCAAAACACAAGGGCTATGTGGATTTGAATCCAGGAGCTCATTAGCATACCATAGCATCTTACTGTATTCTTTTTTGCAATCTCCCATGTGTTCACTCATTACTCTCAACTTAGCCCTTCTACAAACTATTTTGTCTATATTCACTTTGAACTCCTTTTTACAAATATCTTGTAACTCCTACAACTTAATGCTTGGTTGCGAAATTATCCTATCCTTCAAAACCCTTGATAAGAACTTAGATGTTCACAACTTGTTTTTATTCTTTTTGTAACACTTATGTACAAGGTTGTATGTTTTCACTTTGAAATGACCAGTGTTTCCTTATATACTTCCTAATAGCTCCCAATTACAGCTTGATTCTTTACACTTAGCCCTAACATAATTAAAATCATTTAGTCTAATTTTAAGTTGAAAGCAATTGCATAATTGTATAATGCTTTTCTGAATTGTTTGACATTCTCAAATACTATTCCAATTTCCCACAATGGAACTTTACAGTTTGGGTCATACTTAACTCTCTTGCTAGCAACTCTTCTTAGTGGCTCTTCTTCTTCATTGTCATTTTCATCAAAGCTTCATACACTCCCTTCATCAGGACTGTCAATAAAATCTTTATCTCCACTCACTTTTCCTTTAAATCTATCTACCTTAGATCTACCATCATGGAATCCCACATCATTCCTAGCTTCCCCTAAATCAATTTCTCCTTAAGCTTGTGGTTCTCTATCATTCCTCATTCTCAGTACATATCTCAATTCTTCATTATCCTCATTGCTTTCTTCAGAACTCTCATTAAGTATCTCAAATTCAGGATCCGTATCACTCTCTAGACCACTTGAACTCTCATTATGTAACTCTTCTTCATTTTCTGGCTCACCTTCACCCTCTCTATTAGACTTATCTAAATCAACATCATCAAGTAACCCTTCTGGCCTAGACTCAATATCCCCAAACTCTTCAGCAGTTTCAGCACATGCAGGATCATTTCCTCCAATAAACTCATACTCTACAAACTTACCTTCTACAAACTAATCTTATTTAGTGGGATAATTACAAACCTCTTCATGGACATATGCATCCCACACACCTTGTTGTGTCTCATTTACTTTGCCTAGGTTAACTGTATTATTACCCTCAAATGACCTTATATTTACATCCTCTTGCCCTTCTACAGCACATGGTGGGACTGCATTAATAAGATTCCTATCTTCTAGATACATCCCATGTAACACCCCTTCCCAGCCTACATGTGTAAGCCGAGTAGAGGCGCCACACTATCCGAATGTTGCTACCAATTTTACTTAGTCAAATTTTAGTTCTGGTTTTACAGAGATTTTGTCAGAGGTTCGCCTAGAAATTGGGTCCCAAGTGTCGACAAAACTGGTTTTTCTGATTTTGAAAACATTTTTACACAAACCAATGCGAATACAATCAGTTTCAATACACTCCCAATGAATCCCCCTTATACCCTCAACTACAACCTGCAAGAAGAGTTCACACTTCTAATACAAAATAAAGTAGAGGTTTATTATTATTACATACTACTAACGTACAATATAACATAGAAATTCCCAATCTTATATATGCATATACATTCCACAACTAGCCAACTCATAATATAGGAAATGAAAGGCTACTCTGAGGTGCTGCGCTGTGTTGTGCTGCTCGATGCTAATCACCGAAATCTACTGCTCCAAACCTACGAGTCAAGAAAACTCAACTCGCTGAGCAATGATGCTCAGTGGGTACTTTACCGATGAAAATATAAGTAAAACATGAAAGCATTTGAAATAAAAGGAAATAAGTAAATCAAAAATCAACTAACATTAAACCAATGGAAGTTATTGTCCATTCAGTGTAGATATACTTTCAACAATTGTAAAAACCATAATTCAACTCATTTTGCAGTACGTAGTTTTAGAAAAACAGGACTTTGGCTCAGGCTCTACTGGCATATAGGGAGCCATAGCGATAAGGCAGTGGCCCTCACCACTGTAACATAGGTGGCCCTCACCACCATGGTTATAACCCATTTTCGCTCTACAGCCTATACCCGTAGGTAACCGCCGTAGCATTCCAATCACAATTTCACAACATCTCCGCTCCACAGCCTATACCCGAAGGTAACCGCCGGGGTGTATCAAACACAATAAGTGGCAGTACTGCATAAGTTAGTATAGTGCACCATACCCTTATCTACCACCCCCACTACCCAGTAGAGCATAAAGGTTAAAACGATTCAATTTAAGTCTCAAACTTCATTTTAGAATGAGTCAAGAAATTATTTTAAATTTCCATCGCGCTTTGCCATTTACGCCGTGCACCACATTCTTTAGTCAAATCATTACCCTTTTTCACATATTTAACATCCATAATAAACATATCAAACATTTCAAAGTATTCCTCAAAAAGTCACAAATTGACCAAATGAATAGTGTCGTGACACGTAAAATCGGCAACGCAAAATGGCATGACCAAATGAATAGTAAAATCTGGATTTTCGTCAAAATTTCAGTCCGTTTCAGCCATGCATTTGACCAGGTAAATGATCTTATTTTTGGCTGAAATTTTACAGGAAACTTATTTCATATGTTGCTAATTACACGTAAAATTTTGTTGAAAAATTCATTGATTTGCTACCTCAAACAGCTGCCACAAAAAGATCCAGAAATCTGCCAATTTGGGACCATTTCGGCCCAAACATATGAAATACATGGGATAGTGTATTTTTCTTTTACAAATCAATATGAAGGCTTCTTTAATGATAAAGTGAAGATTCAAACACTTCACTTTGATAACTTTTGCATGTTTAACTTAAATCAAACTAATTAAAGTTCATCAAATCAACTTGCCAAATTTTTCTCAAAACATTTAGTTTAAATTAAATTTAAACAACTCAGTTGCCATAAGAAACCAAGAACATAACTCAAACATTTAATTTAAACTCAATCAATACATTTAAGCATCAACATCAAACATTCCATAAACTAAAGTTTGTAAGAAAAATAAAATTTCTTTTATGGTAAAGTACCAAACCTTGTTCTTTTAATTCCCTTTTGCCTTTCCTTCTTCTCCTTCCTTAATCTTTGTTTCTCCTTCAAGAAATTCAAGAACACAACCTTAAACATAACCCTTAGCAATTTAGAACAATAAGCTATCCTCCATTTCTTTTCAAACTAAACCCTAATCTAATCTTATTAAACCTTAGAAACCTTGATTCTTCCATTTAATTAATCAATATCATCACTACTTAAAATTTTCCCCAAATCCACCATAAGAACCTTAATTTCCAATCTTCCAATAGATATATAAATACTTAAAATTGATACTAGAATTGAATTCTACATACTTGAAAACCTTAAAACTTACCTTGAAAATCAAACTTATCAAAAATTGGAAATCCTTTGGTGTTCTTCCTATGGTGGCCGAAAATTTGGAATGGGTGAGAGAGAGAGATTTGTTCTTCATGCCATGATATATATATAAGGGAAATGATGCTCACTTTTGGGTTGGATAAATGCCTTAGGGCCATTTGTCCACATCTTTTTCTTTTCTTCTTTTTATAATGCTAAATGGTCACTTTTAATTGGTCCAAATGTCTCTTTATTTTATTTATTTAAAACCCAAGCCCTTGAACTTTCTTTTAATCATATTTTGGCCCCTTAACCTCCTTGTGCTGAGATTTTTATGGCCTAGGGTGTGAAAAGACTAAAATACCCTCCGACGATTAATCGGTCGTAACTTTTAAACCGTACAGTTCCACAAGGAAAACTGCATATGGTTTTGATCCTCTCGACCACTACTTTCTATTTTTAAGGTCTATTTTAGGCTTCCAAGCCATTTTGAAAAAATACCAATAAGCCCTTGACTTTTTACAAAATTCCCTTTAGGTCCTTTCTTTGCTCGGGTTTTGCCCGGGCTCTGTTTCTACTAACGATCGTTTCATATTCAACCCCTTGACGTCCTCTACTCACTCGTGTTTTTATTTCCTACTTTGGATTCATGTATAATGACCAAAATGGCCCTAGTCTACATGTCTTCGTTTCTCTCAAACGGGGCGTTTCCTGGAAAAACCGTTACGCGTCATTGCGACCCAATTTTTCTCTACTCTCCATCTTTGGAGTCTGTTATGTGCACTATTAAGAACTTCCAGTACAACTTTTGGAAATTACAGTAACCTCCCCAAAATTTTTTGAAATTACAGTCACCTTCCCAAAACTTTACATTTTTACAATTAGGTCCCTTTGGTCCTACGACCTTCTCTAGGAACCGCCATCAGAGATGACCTCTCTAGATCCTTTCTCTTGCTGAGCATATGACCTAGACATAAATATAGTGGGCGGATGTGACTTCCCACTTGTCTCCACAACCTTAGCTCTACTAACAAGATTATAAACATATAAGTCAATAACTTCACCATGTTTGCCAGCTAATGCATAGATATATAGTTCATTATCAGTAGCAACATGGTGAAATACACTATTACGGGTAGGCTTATAGTATATCACCTCAGCAGAATCAAATCCCAGTTGCTTAATATCATCTATCAATTCAGGGATTGACAGACTATCTGGATCATAATAAACACACTTAACCTTACTCTAGACCCTTAATTTTTTACCCAATCCGGTCCAATATGTTTTATTTAGTCTAAAATGATTTTTGTTGTCTAATTGGTCCAAAATAATTTTTATTAAATAATTTTTGCTTTATTATCTAATTTTTTTTAATAAAAAATAGAAATAAACAAATAAAAATCAAAAAATAAAAATAAAAATTGGAGTTGGAAAAATCGGCGACAAAAAAATCATCGCGCGAGCCTGTGGGCATTTCGCTCACAGGAAATTCCTGCAGGCGAAATCACTGTGCTATTTCGCACGCAGAAATTTTCTGCCTGTGAAATAGCTTACGGGCCCGCTCCGCGCACACTGCCGCAGATTTCTGAGGCAGAATTTTTTTTCGGCAGCGCAAATTTTTCGAAACCTAATCTAATTAGATTTTGGTTTTTTTTTTATTTATTAATATTACTTACCTTAGCTAATTAGGAATAAACAACCTCAAACCACTATAAATAAGGACCAAAGGCAATTAAAAAAGGGGAGGCAAAAATCCAAGAGGAGTTTGAAAAATTTGAAACCAAATCAAGGAAGGAAAAGAAGAAATTCAATTCAACTTTTTTCTAGAACAACAGTAGCACGATTTAGAGGATTCAAAGGCAAAAAAAAGCTGGTCTTTGGAGCTAGTTCATCTAAGAAGAATTGTTTTTGGAGAAATTATCAAAAGAAGGTATGTGTTAATTAATTTTCTTTAACTGTTTTTTTTTACACAGTAGCAAATCTATGAAATCAAAATTAAAAACCTTTGAACTTTAATTTAGTTTTTCTAAAGAAAAAAAAAACCTTATTTCGTTGTTTTATCTTCCAAAAGGCTTAAAATTGTTATTTTTTCTTCTTAAAAACCTTAAAACTCTAATTGAACATATTTTTCAACAAAACTAAGATGTAAATTCTGCTTCTTTTAAAATTTTAAAGTAGGTTCTATTTCATTCAAAAAGTCTTCTAAAACATCTTTTCTACTTATAAAAACTTTAATTTATTTGTTTAAATTCATAAAACTTCATGAAATTATCAAATTGATTTTTAAAACCCTAAAAATTATTCACCACCCGTGACCCTACTTCTAAATCCTAATTTTTATTTTTTATTTTTGTTGTCTAATTGGTCCAAAATAATTTTTATTAAATAATTTTTGCTTTAGTATCTAATTTTTTTTAATAAAAAATAGAAATAAACAAATAAAAAATAAAAATAAAAATAAAAATCAGAGTCGAAAAAATTGTCGCGCGGACACGTGAGCATTTCGCCCGTAGGAAATTCCTGCGGGCGAAATCACTGTGCTATTTCGCACGCAGAAATTTTCTGCCTTCGCAGGCAGAAAATTTCTGCGTGCGAAATAGCTTACAGGCCCGCTCCGCGTGCGCTGCTGCAGATTTCTGCGGCAGAATTTTTTTTCGGCAGCGCAAATTTTTTGAAACCTAATCGAATTAGGTTTTGGTTTCTTTTTTTTATTAATATTACTTACCTTAGCTAATTAGGAATAAACAATCTCAAACCACTATAAATAAGGACCAAAGGCAATTAAAAAAATGGAGGCAAAAATCCAAGAGAAGTTTGAAAATTTTAAAACCAAATCAAGGAAGGAAAAGAAGAAATTCAATTCAACTTTTTTCTGGAACAACAGTAGCACGATTTAGATGATTCAAAGGCAAAAAAAGCTTGTCTTTGGAGCTAGTTCATCCAAGAAGAATTGTTTTTGGAGAAATCATCAAAAGAAGGTATGTGTTAATTAATTTTCTTTAATTGTTTTTTTACATAGTAGCAAATCTATGAAATCAAAATTAAAAACCTTTGAACTTTAATTTAGTTTTTCTAAAGTAAAAAAAAAACCTTATTTCATTGGTTTATCTTCTAAAAGGCTTAAAATTATTATTTTTCTTCTTAAAAACCTTAAAACTCTAATTGAACATATTTTTCAACAAAACTAAGATGTAAATTCTGCTTTTTTAAAAATTTTAAAGTAGGTTCTATTTCATTCAAAAAGTCTTCTAAAACATCTTTTCTACTTATAAAAACTTTAATTTATTTGTTTAAATTCATAAAACTTCATGAAATTATCAAATTGATTTCTAAAATCCTAAAAATAATTCACTACCTGTGACCCTACTTCTAAATCCTAAAATCCAAAATTCAACTTTTAAACCCAAAATAATGAACACTAACCCTTTTAAAACCTTAAACCCTAATTTTTATGAACCCTAATCCTTTAAAAACATTTAAAAACATAAAAACATAAAAACCTAAATTTTACACAGTAGCTTAGGAACCCAATAACCAAAAATTACAAATTAAAGTATTTTAAAGTGTTTAAAACCCTAGTTTCATGATATCATCATTCAAACCTTAAATTTGTTAATCAAAGAGTCTTACCAACCCTTTAAAACATAAAACCCTAATTTATTTTAATTCTATAAAAAGTCACAGTAGCTATAATTGAACTTTTATTTGCTTTATTCAATTCCATACTTGATTATGCTTTGATTTATTTCTTATGCTTTAATTTATTTAATTTCAATAATTGATTTATTTAACTTATCATGGATAAATGTTTATTTTTTATTTTGATTAATAGCTTTGATGAATGATTTATTTATGATGAATGATTATTTACTTTTATCAATTAATTTAGATTTTCAAAAGTTGTAAGATGTATGTTTCCACTTGGTGAGTACCTCATTAGTTAAACATCATGTAATTTAATTTACTTTTCTATTTTAGAACCTATGTAAAGGGCATGTTTCTACCTTTCAGTGGGTGTCCTATTCAGGCATGTGATGTAAGGACATGTTTCCATCCTTAGATGGGTGTCCATTTATTTGCTTTGTTTGGACATTGCTTTGATTTTAATATATTGATACTTTCTTTTAATTATTGTGTGTAATATGAATAATATTGTTATATTTAAGAATTTTATAATATTAAGACCAGTAACGGAGGCCGGTTCCAATGAACCGGGCGTTGTGGGGGGTGCTGTGCCATTTTTCATCTTCCCCACACGTACCCAACTTTCCGAACCCATTAAGGGGTTGGAGATTCCTTAGGAATCGAGTCATCCACCCCTTTCTTTTTTCCGGCCCGTCCGGGTGGCGACTCCATTTTCTCCGGACTTAGGTCCGTGTTCTTTAAGGCCCCGAGCCTAAACAGTGCCAAAGTCGCAAGAACCATTCTACCAGGAGTGGGGGTGAAAATTTCCGCTCACACTAACCCCACATATTTCTTTCTACCCGTGCTATCTACACTAAATTCTCCATCGTAGTTCCATTTAACAATAACAACAGTATCAACCATCTTAAATACTCTAAAATTGAATCAAATAAGAAGATAAATCACTTGATAGTGCAACTCTTATGTCTTCCTTCTTGAATGAATGAGTGATTTTGAACGAATGAGCGATTGTTACTGTGAATAATGGATTTGATTTGAAAATTCACAATGATTTATCTAATCAATTTCCAAATCGAAAATAAAAGATTAAATAAAACTTTAAATCAGTTTAGGCAAGGTTTTGTAATAGTCGACTGAGGAAGAAATGATCTTTTTTGGAAAATTTCAAATTTGGGAAAAAATTTTGAGAATAAAAACCAGCTATGAGAATGAAATGAAGAGGAAAAATCGACGGTCTGCCGTGTACACTAGTTATTTGATATGTACACTTTTGTTTATATGGCATCTAAGTGTCTGCACTATTAGAGTGTTTAAGTTGCATGCACGATTTTATATGTGTTGTTATTAAATGAGAGGGCAAATGTATAAAAGAAAAAATAAATACAGAAGATAAAGTAGTTACTTAAAGGGTTAATACGACAAAGTGATAAAAACGCATAATCAGGGGCAGTGCATGTATCAAGGCATTGGAATGCTAACACAAACTTGGCCTATTTGAACTTTGGCTAAGTTGTTGACTTATTGTATAGGTGCAGTCAGACAGTCAGTCAGGCACCAATAGTGCTGCCCAATCGAATATGTCGCAGTCGGCAGTCAGATTACGAAGGGAGGAAAATGTTAGTGTGGGTCCCCACCACACGCCTGAACTGAAAAGCAATGAAAAGTCTAAAGTTGCCATAATCTACGACGACAACAAAAAAAATCAACATCCTCCTTTTCTCCTCTTCCTCGGCTGTCGCCTTGTCTTCTCTCCGCTACTAAAATTGAAAATTTGAAAGTGGAGGATGAAGATGATAATGGTCGAGATCAGAAATACTTTTACTTTGATTTTTTCATTCTTGCTTATTGTTTCCGTCGCTGCAAATCACGGCGTTTTCAGCGTTAAGTACAGATATACTGGCCGTGACCATTCTCTTATTGACCTAAAGGCTCATCACGATCGCGGCCAGCTTCGAATTCTCGCCGGCGTCGATCTTCCTCTTGGTGGCAGTGGTCGTCCTGATGGTCTCGGGATTGTTCTTCTAAATTCCATTCTTTTTTTTTATAAGTTTATCTATAGCACAGTAACTGAACATTCAACTTGGAGTTTCCTTCTCCTGAGTTATCACTTCATTATATACACATACACACACCGCACCACGCTTACTCTTTCCTTTTTCCGTTCGTGTTCACAAATTCTGAATTTTACTGTTATTGAACATCCACTGATTGATTTAGTTATAAACTCTGTAGGCTTTATTATGCTAAGATCGGAATTGGAACGCCTTCTAAGGACTACTATGTCCAGGTCGATACCGGAAGTGATATTATGTGGGTCAATTGCATTCAATGCAGAGAATGCCCCAGAACAAGCTCTCTTGGAGTAGCCTTATAGTTTTTTTTATTCCTTTTTCTTTTGTCCAGAGTGGATAATCATTGAGCCGTTGTTCATCTTGTTTCCATGAATAAGGAAAGCCTTGTTTTCTTGATTGTTACTATTATTATTTTTAATTTTCTTTTATCTTGTGTTTTTATTATACCAGATGGATCTTACTTTATATAACATTAAGGACTTGGCCTCCGGGAAATTGGTTCATTGTGATCAAGAATTTTGCTATGAGGTAAATGGAGGTCCATTGTATGGCTGTACATCAAATATGTCTTGTCCTTATCTTGAAATATATGGAGATGGGAGCTCTACTGCAGGCTATTTTGTCAAGGATGTTGTGGAATATGGTAGAGTATCAGGTGATCTTGAAACTGCATCAGCAAATGGAAGTGTTATATTTGGGTGAGCTTGCTATGTTTTTTGATGTATGTAATATGCTGTATCCTGTTTTATTTTATATGTGAATGTCTGAATTTATAAGAACTTGAAAATTGTAATGTCAATATGTTAACATGGGTCATGTGACATGAATTTTGGTTAAGGCTTCATATCAAGGTATTATTTGGACTTTTGTTACCGTGATTTAGAGATGCTGGAAAGGGTTTTGGTAGATAAGTGCCGTGGTAACTAGGGGTGGGCAAAATTCAGTTAACCGACTGAATTTTCGGTTAACCGACTAAAAATTCAGTTTGGTTAACCGAATTTAGAATAATTTAGTTGGTTCGGTCGAAAGATTTATATAATTCGGTTTTTTGTTCGGTTAACGATTAACCGGTTTGGTTTGGTCGGTTAACCGTTAACGGTTAACTGTTAACCGAATCCCTTTTTTAAATTTATTTAGTTATTATTTTTTGTTTAATTTTTTAATTATATTAATTGTTTTACTATAAATATAAACTTTTATTGCAAAATAAAGTTAATTTTTAGTTTTTTTAATAAGTTTTATTTAGTTATTTAATTATATTATTTTTTTTCTAAATAAAATTTTTATTATAAAATTTAAAAAAAAAATCTGTCGGTTCGGTTAATTAATCGAATTGATCAAAATATAAATTCGGTCGGTTCGATTAAATTTTTTTAAGAAATTTGGTTTGGTTAACTGGTCGGTTCGGTCGGTTAATTAACCGAACCGACTGATGCCCACCCCTAATGGTAACCAACAGAAAAATTTTCAGGTGTATTCCTTGGTACTAGTTTAGGTTTGTATTGATATTGTGAAGCTGCTTTCTCATAGAGAAAATCTATTGGAGGCTTGGCTAAAGTTTACCCTGTCATTTTGATTTGTTGTCATCCTTGCTGGTGGGTGATTGATATGTTATACAAGTACAATGTGGAGCTATGAATATGTCTATTGCTGAGACAACTTTACTTGATATGCCAATGCCAACCAACATATGAATTCAAGCTTTAAAAATTTCAAGTTTTCATTAGGAAAATTCTTGCTTACAAGGGTTGATTTGGGACCACGAGGATGAAGGATAAAAGGGTGAATTGGAGAATGAAAATATACCTAGAGCTTCAATTTTCCCTTCATTACATTGTCTATGTTAAGAAAGAAAAGTTGAGACTTTTTTACGTATTACAATGAACAAATGATCTTTTGAAAATTTTCTTGCATTCCAGTTTTGTCAATTCTTGTTTGGATTGCCTTTGAGAATGTGGTCTCTTGAAAATTTTCTTGCATTCCAGTTTTTTCGATTCTTGTTTGAATTGCCTTTGAGAATGTGGTCTTTTGCTTCTATGGATGCATACTTCAAATATCAAATCTTATAAGTTCCCTAGTTAAATAGTTTTTGTTAATTTCTTAGAAGCTTAAAAGTTTTCCCCTGGGTACTTCTTGTTGAGGGGGAAGCAGTGGTAATTTCTGACCTTTATTTATATATGCTTCTAGTTATATGTCAATCACAGTTGTGTTTGTGTGTGTATATGTGCATGCAGACTGTATTTGTGTATATGTACATGCATAAATGTAGATGACACAAGTGTGTCTGCTTGTCTTAGTTTTTGGCATCTATTTTTGCATGTGTACGTACTAGTTTTTTGGTGTTTATCAATGTTGAGGAGGTCAGTAAAATGTTTTCTTTATAGGTGTGGGGCTAGACAATCAGGGGATTTGGGCTCAACTAATGAAGGAGCTCTTGATGGTATTCTTGGTTTTGGAAAAGCAAATTCATCAATGATTTCCCAATTGGCTGCCACTAGAAAAGTGAAAAAGATTTTTGCCATTGCTTAGATGCTATAAATGGAGGTGGTATCTTTGCTATTGGCCATGTTGTGCAACCAACATTTAACATGACACCTTTGATACCAAACCAGTACGTGATTGAAGTTGGAATTATTTTTACCTATGCTGTCTAGCTATATTTCTTACAACTAAAGTTTCTATTGGAATTAATTTTCTAGCATTCATACATGGATTGTACTTCATACTGCCCTGTACCTCATAAACTCATATTGCTCTTTATTGAATTGACTTCAAATATTGTAGTCATTAAGATGTCAAACCCTAGTTCTAACTCTCAAACCATAATTAAAACCAATATTAAATATGCCTAGAAAGGCTACAACTTTATGTATAGAAAATTTAAATAGAAAATTACTAAACAACCTAACTAAAATATAAAGTTCGCAAACAACCAACTTGTAAAGTTACTTATTAAATATCCTATTATTAAAAGAAGAATAGTATTGGCAAAGTGGTCCTTCTGTTCACGACAGGCTTGAATCAAAATTGGACTTGAGCTATCCGTATGGGAAGTTATGTAAACTTCATTATTCTCCCTGTTCTAAAGAGTTTGGCCTTGAATGAAAAGAACAGCAGACAACACAGTCAAAATCAAATGTTCTTGTCATACATTATCAGACCGCGAATGGTCAATTGGTTCGACAGTCTCCTTATCACTAGAATCTTTGTTTTCAATATTATCATTCAGTTTTCTATTGAGCCACAAAAATGTTTTGGAAACATTCTTATACGGTTGCCATTTCTTTTCACAACTATAACATTGAAGATCCTTAAATGTCAACTTAGGTTGAGAAGTTTTGGTTTGTACAACTGTTGATTGGAATTTCATCATCTTCATTGTACTTGTTCCTCTTTTGGTGTATATGGAATTTAATATATGAAGCTTCTATCTTGATGCTAAAAACTTTAGGCCCCATTACAATGTCAATATGACAGCAGTTCAAGTTGGTGGTGAGCTCCTACATCTTCCAATGGAAGTCTTTGAGGCAGGAGATAGGAAGGGAGCAATAATAGATA
The DNA here is from genome assembly GCA_947685225.1 of Garcia nutans. Lineage (NCBI taxonomy): Eukaryota > Viridiplantae > Streptophyta > Magnoliopsida > Malpighiales > Euphorbiaceae > Garcia > Garcia nutans. Next base: position 39,282,541 of record CANTUV010000013.1, read on the forward strand.
GTGGTACAACCTTGGCCTATCTCCCCGAAATGGTTTACGAGCCATTAGTAAATAAGGTTTACAATATAAAAATAATTTTATTATACAGTACAAAAAGAATTTTATCTGCTGGAAATTCTCAATACAAATTGCGTACTTACTGTAACTTGTATATTCTGATTAGGTAATCTCTTATCGACCTAATTTGGAAGTTCATACTGTACGTGATGAATACACATGCTTTCAGTATTCTGGGAGGTATGGACTGTAGCATAATACTATGGTTTGAAACTTTTATTTTGCTTCTGTATTACCGTTTTTAGATAGTAGGAACTTTTATTTTCTAAACTTGAATATATATATGTGTGTGTGTGTGTATATATATATATATATATTTTTTTTTTTTCATGCACATCAAATGTGGGGCTTATTTAGTTTGATTTTCTTGTACCAATATAAGTTTTCTGCCTGTTAAATATAGGAAGGTGTACCTGTACTGTTGTATATACTGTTTGACAGTTATTTTCTTTTTTCATCTTGGTTTATTAGTGGCATCTTGCTATAACTTCAGGGATAATTTATTAATGCCACCATCTTAGCTGGATATGTGAAGGAAAATACATAAAGAAAGTCTGTGGCTAATCCAGTGTCATTTGTTATTGCTGTAAATTTGAGAAGATCATCTCACATCTTATGCAGAAATTTGATTCTTTGCTTTCAAATTTTCATTTTTTACATGCTTTAGCAATCTCATACTAGCTAGATGGCTTCTTAGGTTCTTTCTCTAAGATGCTTATAAATTACCATTCTTTTAGTGCTGGTTATTATATTATTTTGTTACAGAAGACCTGCCCTAGGGATAGGCCTTGTGTATTTGGAAGTATGATTACTTGAATGATGCTTTATCATGTTTATCCCAGAATTTGTTCTAGGTATAAGGTTCAAGGAGCATCTTTTATATCTCTGTATGTTTTGTTTGAATTGCAGCGTGGATGATTGATTTCCAAATGTCACTTTTCATTTTGAAAACTCAGTTTTCTTGAAGGTTCATCCGCATGAATATCTGTTCCCCTTTGTAAGTATATTGAGTTGTAACAACTTTGGAAAGTTTTTTTTCTTTCTTTCTTTATGGTCTTTTCCCTTCATGTTGCTCCAAATATTTCTGCATCCTTTGAAAATTGTGGGTCTGAAATTCTAGTAATCTAGATTCAGTCATTTATCAACTCTTTTTATCTGTCTGTTTGATATCCAACAATTTGAATTTAGCTTCTCAGAGTTGTATTGCAAAATTTTTAATTTGATATCCTTGGTGGTTAAGTTGACTCCTGGTGAATTAGTTATTTTATTTTGAGAATCTAGTGAAGCACTTATCTTTTTCTTTTGAAGCGATTCCTATCAGACACTTCACTACTTTATTTCAGTTTATATCATTGAATTTTCTTCTTGAGGTAAAGATTTATGATGGAAGATGGATATAGGATCAAAACATGGAATTATGGCAGGATCCACTGTATATTATCATGAGACACATATAGAGCACAGGACATGTTGACATCATAACATGGACAGGGGGACAAAAATATTCTTAGAAAATTAGAATACAACATGGGAAGGACATGTATACATATGTAATATTAAAGGAATTTCATAATTATTCAAATCTAAATTACAAGGTGGAGTGAAAGGAAAATATATTCCTTATAAAGATGGTTTTAGTTCATTGTCAATAATATCCATCACATGCCTAAATTTGAACATCTAGCCCGTCATATCAGTACAGTAAGATTTAAAATGTAGTCTTTGTGAACTTAATTGTTCCATACTAGACTACATAATGTCCTAAAAGAGTACTCATGCCACGTCTGAGGACATGTTCTTGTTGTGTTCTGAAACCAAATAATAGTAGACAATTTCAACACGCTTGGATCTGTATTGGGCATCCATGTCTTTGTTTCAACTTGCAAGGAGCTTTATCTATCTGAAATCAAAAAATGAAGTTTCATTGCTTCATTAGTATGTAGAAAGTATTCTCTGTGTAATTTGATTTAGGCCTTGAATTTTCCCTTGGAGCAATTCTTAGCAAATTTACCTCTTTGAATGCTTTGGTGAAAATCACTCTGCTTTTGGATGCAAAAGCTGAAATTGGCTGCTTCTAGCTATGGTGTTGTGTACAAACTGCTAGAGAAAACAATCTCATGTAGCTCTGTCACAGCTACACTGTTTTGGAGAAGGCATGACTCCATTATATATCCTGATAAATGGCTTATCTTGCCAAGGGATTAGAAATTATGAGCTCACAAAAGCTTCAACCTAAAATGATTGGGTTTGGCTGTAAATTACAATTTTGATGTCTGATTTTTGTTATTGTTAGTTATAATTTTACTGGATATGCTTTTACCATTTTGTATAAAAATCACTTGTTAATTAAATAGTAGTACATGAATTGTAGTTCTTCTATGTTTTCATGCAACATAATCATTAGGACATAATATACTTACTTTATTTTGGTTAAATGGTGTGGCTTATAATTTATGCATGATGTAAGAGCTTCTATACACATATAGGAAATTGATGCAAGCCCTCTTGTATAGTGGAAGGATGATATACTAGCTAGTTTTTGTGGGAAGCATGCATAAGAAGCTTAAGCATTGGCTAAAAGGACTAATAATTAGAAATCATAAAGTTAGGAATTATTAAGTGGCTTTTTCATGGGAAGTTATTTTTATATGGCATTTTTATAGTTAGGATTTCTTTTAACTAGTAACGGGAAAAAAAAAAATGAAACCTGAATGTGCATACTCTCAGAAAAGAAGATATGGCTGAAGTCTGTTGAAAACTGCCAGAAGGGGTTAGAATAATATTTTAAAGTTTTAGTGGGTGTTTTATCAAGATATCTACAGTGAAAGTGAACAGATTATGTTGTAGTGTAGATATGATTATGCTGCTCAAACAGTACTACTTTTTTTACTTATTAAAATGGGAATTAAGTGTGGATATGATTATGCTGCTCAAACAGTACTACCTTTTTACTTATTATGATGAGAATGAAAGAGCTATTGCTGTTATCTATTTTAGATTGTTTGGGAGGGGCTTAAATGCAGGACAGAGAGTTGGAGTGTCCTTGGTGTGAAATTAGGTCATGGATCAAAATATATGATTTTAGAAATTAGGTTTTGTGAATTAGCACTAGATTTGGGGATTTGGCTCTAGGCACGTAGAGGAAAAGGGTTGGATTTGGGTATTTTGAGTACTTGGGTTCTAGATTTAGAGAGACTTGCAGTTAATATATCTGAACTTTAAAGATTTTGATCATTCCTGATATATGTCTGGCTTTATACTTGTTCCATAAGTGACTATCTCTTCCCATGTTCACACATTTCTAATACTGGATTGCATATGTAATTTAAATGCCAGCCAATTGCATTCAATTGTATTGCTATTCAATTTACATGAATGGGCTCATTCTCTAAGTTGGACTTATACAGGAAGGTTTGTGGTGTATTGGATGGCAAACCAGTGGAATGCAATCAAGAGATAAGAGAAACATGACTCTTATAGGAGGTACGAGCAATAATTTATACATATTTGTATCATGCAAATTTTAGATGCATTGAGGTATTTCTTATGGAAAATATATTTATTCTGCAGAACAAAATTATCCCCATGGTGTTCATTTAGGTTGTTTATACTTTTCCTGCCAGCCTAAAATCTGAACCAGTTTAGCATATCTATTTTCATTCTCAGCCTATAGTTTTTATTTAACTAATTTGATGTTTAAAAGTATGTGATGTTTATATTCTAGTCTGCTATATGTGATTAGCTTGCAGATTCTTTGGAATTATCATATACAGAAAAAGAAAGAAAAAAAAGGCTAGAAAAAGTGGGAAAAAGAAGGCTTATGGATTTTGAAACTTAATATCGCTACCTGATTGCTTTGCTAATTAACACAATTATGGAATGAAGCAAATTTCCAATGCTAGCTGACAACAGGCTGCAATTGTTGGTTATTGCTTTCTGTCAAAGAATTAGTTAATGGTTATCCTTTGGTGAACAACAATGTGATTCTTAATTTTTATTCTGCTTATGTCTTCCTTTGCAGATTTAGTACTTTCAAATAAGCTAGTTTTGTATGATCTTGAACATCAGGCCATTGGATGGACCGAGTACAACTGTGAGTCTTAAGTTTTTATCCTTTGTGCATTTGAATACCTTTTATGCTGGTTTACTTTCTTTTTAGAGTAATTCTCACTGGTATTAGAATATAATTAGATGGCATCTATTTCTTCTTTATGGCACTTTAGTCATACCTAAAATTGCCACAAAGATGACACCTTCATCGTGTTATCATAAAGGCACAAAAGAGATCTCTACTTTCCTAGTACTTGTTGATTGTTAAATTTTTACAAGTCAGTAATACATGGTTCCTAAGCTGATCTAGGACTGCAATTGTGATGATTTTGATTTATTAGACAATAGGGAAGAAATATTGGATTTTGGTGTCAGTGTTTTGATTAAGTGAACATAAAATGTGATACCTTACTCCAAATTGGATGACTAAATAAGGATACATATGATTAGCTACCACTATCACCATGCGGCTTAAACTTTTGGGTTCATGCATATGGATATAAGCTTGCTTCAACCATGTTGCTAGGTGGTTTGGCCCAAGGTGTGATGTTGAAATTACTATCTGGAAATGTTTTATTCTTGTTATGCATTTGTGAGGGATCAATTTGCTTGTACTTTGTAATTATTGCATATTTCCTATCTATGAGTCTTGAGATTAAGGCTTAGTTGAGTTGAGTTGAGTTGTATGAGTTATGATCCTTATTAAATAGGGAAAAAATTTTCGTAAATGCTGACCTGATAATTGTAGTTTAAATATTTTCCTGAACTTCGATCAATGAAATATGAGTATAAACGAGTGCTTTGTTTGTGGAGGGCATTTTTGCATGTAACTAATTCCTCTTTCCTCTTACTCTCTCTCAAAGGCACACTTACACGTGCTCTTTTCTTTTTTTCTTTATTTTGTTTGTGGAGGGAATTTTTGCATTGTGACTATATCCCTTGCCCTAATTCAAGTATAAACCCAAAATTTTGCATCCCCATTTTGAAGCCTTAACTCCACTCTTTAACACTGGGATATCGATTAATCCAAGCTTGTCATGCATCTATTTGGCTATTTTTTGAAATGGTTAAAGTGCAAATAATGAATACTGCTTTGGTGGAGATGGAAGTAACAGTGGAGAATTTAGTCCTATTTGTTACAAAAAATGTTAAATTAGACTAGAGTTTCATTAAACAGGTGAAGTGCCTCATCTTGGCTGGATTGCAATGAGATTTTGGCCAGCTGACACGGGATTCATTGATATTTTTGTGGATTTCAGATTTATGGCCATATTGTCCACAACTGAACAATATAGATGTCTTATTTCTCCATTGCAGAATGAATATGGCCTTTTGTCCTGGAAACAGGAAAAGTGGGGCAGGGTAGAGAGAGAGAGATTATATATATATTTTTAACCTCATTCTTAACTTTGGTTATGATCTTTCCTCTCGTTGTCCTATGTTAATCACTAAGTTGAAACTACAGAGGATTTGATTGATTAATACTTAAAATGCATTGATGTTGTAATTTGAAAAGTTAAGTTGAACTGAGTAGATTTTTTTTCTTTTCTTCTCTCTTTCATTTTGGGACTGAATTCTCACTAATTTGAATACAAAGTTTGCAAACAAGGCGTTAAGGAAAAGCTATACAAGCAGAATTTTATGTTCCATTTGTATTGTATGTACAATTGTATGTGAATACTAGGTTAAATGATTCATCCTTAAAAGTTTTTGTATAATAGTAATGTGAACTATACATGAAATTAGAACTTAATTAAGTCTTGAAAAGTTCAAGTTGAGTTTGCCAAACAATAAATTGATCCCAGGAAATTATGGAAACAGTCCAATAGGTTTCTAGTTGACATATGGTATTATACGAGGTTCAAAAATGTTATTCTTAAAAATAGTGCTCTACTTGTTACTGATTCCATATTACGGAGTTTTCTAGGTGCTTAAGTCTTTTATAATTGTTGTTATTTTTATGTGATATGAATATAGAGATCGTCATTCATAAAGAAACCTTACCATAGTGTTTGGATCAAATCAATGAGAAATTGATTTCATTGGTAAAGATTCATTTTTAAATTAATAAATTCTCATGTTTCGCTGTGTAACTATTGAGTATATAATTCATCAATGTTGATTAATTTTAGTCAAGTCAAAGTGAAATCAAAATTACAGCATTACTAATTTAGAGTTTATTTGATAATTGTCCCAAATTTAAAAGGATTTGGTTAAAACACAAATAATTCCATGGAATTTTATAAGATAGAATTCCAAATGAATTTTCATTTATATCAAACGTAAAATATATGAATTTGCAAATGAATTTTGCAAAAGTTTATAAGTTATTTTATACGAAACAAACTCCAAATCTCCTTCCATCAGATTTCATGAATTTAAAGAAAAACTGATGGTCAAAAGTTAAAAAATTATGTCAATCCTGGTTTTGTTTTTCAAGTCCTCAAAAAGTTTAGGAACCAATGCTATGTTTGACCGAGTGTGCCTTGTTAAAATCATCATCAATTTAAATTTAGTTTTTCCTATATTTCATTTCATTTATGCTGACTTTTCTATGGTTGATTTCAGGCTCGTCAAGCATCAAAGTGAGGGATGAACGTACAAGGACAGGTCATTTAGTAGGTTCCCACACTATTAATTCTGCTTGCAGTTTGAATGCACAGTGGGGCATAATTTTTCTGTTTCTAAGTACGCTGCTGCACACTTTAGTTCACTGAAATACTTCAACCAGTAGAATAGCAACAGTCAGAACTAAGATAAAGAATCAAATATCAGAATGAAAAATACATTGAACAGCGGATAATATATTTCTTAACCTTACATTCACTTTGGGTAAATATTTTTATCCCATGGTGAGTGGTGGAAATTTATAGGAGCTTAGGTGGGTACGAGTGTACATAGACTTTGATTGCTTACAATACATGGCTTAGATTCTCTAGCAACTGCAATAAAGTCAAGTGTATTTAGTTGGAATTCATGTAGTTTTCAGGGTGAACAATTTTCGTTGTGATAGAGTAGTTCAGAATTCTACCCTTTACCTATACAAAACCATAACTGAACGTGATAATACCTTAGGACAGTTTCCCCATTTAACCCTGATAGTTTGAGAACATGTAGATATAGGTAACATGACAGGAACATGGAAGTACATATGAAGCATGGATAAGAGATCACAAGCGTGCCAACATTCACCAACAGTATTGAGAAATAGAATGGAAGAAAGTTGGGAGATTCTTATTGCAAAACGCTTGCTATTCTACGTATGCTTGTTCTTACGATTCTCTTCTTTTTGTTACATTTAAAAGGTTGTACCCTTGTCATTGTTCTGTTGATGTGTGCTAAAGCATATAAAAAGATTAAAAAAAATTATTTTGCATTTTTAAAATATTTGAACTCTCTACTCTTTTTTTTATTAATTTTTTTCCCATTGATATAAAAATTAGAAGATGCAAGTAAGAAAGCTTGGAATTACCAAGAAAAGACATGATTAGGAATTACCATTGGCGTTCAAGTTTACAGTATTAATTTGAAGTGTGAAGCATAGCATTCTTCTTTGTTATTATCAAATCTATGGCAGAAGTGCTGCATTAGATTGTTGTTTCTTTTTAGGGCTGTACTGACTTGCTAGAGTCTCTTTTATAGGTTTTTAATCATATTTGCTAGTATTAATCAATCCAATTTGTTCATTCTACCTATTTTAGGCCTAGTTTTGCACTTTCTGCTTTTGATATGTAACCGTTCTTTGTTTTGCTCAGAAAAATATAAAAATTCAGGTTTTTTTTGGGTGAAGGCTGTTGCTGTAAATACAATTTCATGAGTGTAAAATAGTATATACTTTACCCTTAATGCCATATTAATTTCCTAATGTGGAAGCCTTTCTGAGTTCCCCTTATTTGCTATTGCTTCCGTATTTATATGCACCAACATTGTAGCCATATAATTTAATCAATTTTCAAAGTATTGGAGAATATATAGCATTATAAGTTGGTGAAAGGAGATAATAAACATGGGTTATATCTGCTTCTACCATTTCATTGGATTGGATATTGATGTTGATGTCATATGATATGTGTGTTATGTCAGCATCCTCATCCTCTACTTGTCAAATAAAGTGGGGAAATATATATTATTAATTAATATAATTTAATAAATTGTTAATTATTAATAAATATATAATAATTATTATTGTTAATATAATTTAATAATTTATACTTATCTTTCATATAATATATATTATAATAAAATAAATGATAAATGATAAATTATTAAATAATATTATTAATATATTATGAACTATTGTATTAACAAATGTTATAAATCATTTTATTAATAAATGTTATAGAATTATAAGTTATAGTTAAATAAAATAAAATAAAAATCAATAGCATTAATGTTAATATAGTTCAATGGTAAGAAATGTATGAGGTGCAAGATTTAAATATTAATACTTTCTATTTTTAATTTTCTTCATTTCATTTAATATGAGAAGAGATGGAGGTATGTGATGTCACATTATCTTTTTATTAGAGGAAAATGATAAAAATTGAAGGACTTTAAAGTGATAAATTGAAGTTTAACGATAATATTATAATGATATAAGTTCATGAACTATACTTAAAATTAAGTCGTGTCAGTAGTTGTTTAGTATTCATAAAAAGATTTTCATACCCTTTCTATAATCTATTTTCATTTAAATACACACATTCATGAACACAAAATGAATCGAGAGAATAGTATTTCACTAAACCTGTCTCATACATAGTCCACAACAAAGTCTCTTTTGAGCTACATTGAAAGTAAATCAGGAAGAATGAAAAATTTAGAAAAACAGAGTTTTATTTAGAGAGAAGATTTAGTATAATTGGCTATATCCTTCTGAAATGATACAAGCTCCCTTATATGGAGGAAGGATGATACAAACTTTTAAAGAGAAGGTTGTAAGCCATTACCTCAGAAAATACTGACCTTATATAGTACAAGCATTCAGGAAAACTGAATGATTACAGACAACACACTATTATAAAAAGTAAAGTAGTATAGTAATATTGACTTATTATTATAAACAAACAATCTATGTGGAATGACTACAACATCACATGCTTATTAAGAGTGATTGGATGACAGGTTCATGTTTCTATAGTCTTCATCATCTGACTCATAGAAAAAACGTGTCATTGGATTCATTTCATAAGCAATCAAGTCAAAAGTAGTGGACTGAGTAAGTTGAGTTATATGTACTGAAACCAAAGCATTTTGTATGGCTTGTTCAGTAGTTGGTGTACTGTTAACATTTCTTTGAATTGATGAAGAGCCAAGTTCTGTAGTGATAGTTAAGATAGCTGGTTGAATAATTTGATCTGTTGAGCCTGGAAGAGATAATTGAGAATCTTGTTGAGCTGGCCGTGGGATGGAGCTGGGACCAATTACATCTAATTATTCAAAATCAAAGAGACTACTGTCTTGAAAGTATTCTTTAGTAAGCTGGAAAGGAAGCTCAGTTGTTGTGTCTGCATGCCATTGATAATGTCGTGTCCAGTTTCTGTTTCGAACCATCAATGTGCAAATCAAGGATTTCTAATGTAGAGAGAAGAATTATTAAGTTCACAAAGTTGAACTTTTAATTCTATCTATTTCTAATAATTGTTATATAGTTGACCAGAATAAGTTGACTAATAGCGTGCTTCATTTCTGGACCATAGAACTCTTGTATGAGGGTACTGGTAATAAGGTCTATGAAAAATAAGGATTGCATGATAATTTCTTGTTTCTGCATCTAGTTTTTCCCATACTTTTTCCTGATGATTTGTAAGAGTTCTCTTATCCACTAAGATATGGGATCATACCTTTTCAGAAATTTCCATGGCAAGGAATTTGAGTTTTCATCAATATGCAGAAAATTCATCATATCCACAACAGAAATATCTAGAGCATGATAATATAGTGTTGAGATACACCATAAGAACCATAATTCAATTGAAAATTGTGGATTGTTGGAAAAGAGATGATATACCAACATCTATGGATACTCTGGATAGAAAATATTGCACTCTGGATCCACATTAAAATGATTGTGGATATGTTCAAGATAAGCAACAATATAAGTTCTAGCAAACAGTTGATTTTTTACAGGTGTAGTGAATTGACATATGGGAGAAAACTTTAAATTTGTGTTCAGTCGTGGTTTGTATGGCAAAGAAGAATATTCTCTGTATATCATAGTACTAGGAAGAGAACTGGTAACAGTGATTATTGGAATTGGTTTGGATGGTCTGGATAAAAGATCAGGAATAAGGTTTTTCTGACCTTTTATATGTTCTATTGAGTAGTCATATTTTGAAAATCACTCCTGTAATCTTAACAGTTGTTGTGGAGGAAGAGTTTTCTGTTTAAATTCTAGAGCTCTTGGAAAAAAGGTGTTGTCTAAAATAACCAGAAAGTGATTTTCAAGAAAATGGAATTCAAATTTCTTGATTTCATATATAACTGCTAAGATTTCCTTGTAGGTATAATGATAATATTATTTACTGTCATTAAATTATCCACTGGCATGACTACAGTAGTAAGTTTTACCATTAATCCTTTCAAGAAACATTGCACCTCAGTATTCATCACTATCATTAGTATGAAGTATTCTGAGTTCAACAGAGGGTATGTGGAGAGGGATAGGTTGTGAGGCAACCTTTTTTATGATTTGAGCAATGGTTGTTTGAGCATCAGACCATGATAAAGGATTTTTTTTAGGATCTTAGACATTTGGCTAATGGGCTAGGCTATAGTAGAGAAAAATCTTAGATATCATTTATAATACTCAATAATACTCAATAATTGTTGAATTTGCTTGACTGAAAGATTTGAATTAGGTAACCTAAGCAATTCAGCTGCTATATGAGGATTTGGAACATAAGACCTATTTTTCAAAGTGCATTCCAAAAAAATCAATTGAAGTTTTACCCAATATACTTTTCTTTTATGAGAGCATGATTCCATAGTGTTAAACTAAAGAAGAGAACTATTGTAATAATTGTTGATGAGCTTTCTATTATTGGTGAAAACAATAAAATATCATCAATGGAAATAAGGGCCGAGTAAAGAATGAGCTAAAAAATTCTAATCATAGCCTTCTGGAATAGGGATGGAGCAACTTTGAGACCAAAAGACATAACAGTCCATTAGTATTGTGCATCGGGAATACATAATGCTATTTTGGGCCTATCTGTAGGGATGATTACCCAATTGTCAAAATCCTGCTTTGAGATCAAAATTTGAAAATATTTTTACTTCCGTGAGATGAACCATTGAAGTAGAGATTTTGGTAGAGGAAACTTGTCATCTTGTAAAAAAAATGTTAAGGGGTTTGTGATTGATTATAAGTCTCTTTTTCTCTTTGATTTGTTTTGATATCTTTTCAACATAAAAAGCTTGGCAAGCCCAATAGGACTTGGTTGGTTCGATAAGGCCTTGTTGCAATATCTGATCACATTTTTGTGAGGCCAAAGCTAGGTCTGATAGAGACATGCTAGGGTGATAAGCTTTTGTTGGATTAATATCTTCATTCTTCTTGAAAGGAAGAAAAATGAAGAAATCTTTATTTTTCCACAGAGGACTAGGATGTTTGAAATTGAAATGAGAGTCTGCCAAGATGGAAGCAATAAAGTTTTGATATCCTTAAATTAAGTAGGAACTTATGTGAGATAGAACATGCGAGGAATATCTATATAAGTCTTGAACATTTTCTTATGCCTAATCCCATTAGAAAGGATCTGTAAATCCTTTGCATGCTTATAAATATCAAAACCAATCAGTAATTCTTTATCATGGAGTGAAGACCTAAGAACATTAGTCTAGATAATACAATATGGAAAGAATTGTATACCAATCTTGTGTCTTGTAATAAGGTGTGTAGAAAACATCTTCCCATCCGCTGCCAGTCACTGCAAGATTATCTTTATTGGATACCAGATATTCACTTTAAAGATGTAGTAATTGGCACTATCTTAACAACAGTTAATGATGAAAGTGTTGTTTTGACTTTCTTTCCTAATTACAGTCTGTCTTTGGATGATAGACATTTGTCTACTACTTTAAAAATCCAAGTTTAGATAATAGGAGCTGAACAAGTTGAGGGTTCTTTATCTGCTATGATTCATCATCATATAGTGCATATATTGCAAAACCATACAATCAACATGTCTGCTTCAAGAGTATCATCTGATGCTCTTTATATATATGTAGATACGTATACAACTCCCACAATTGTGCAAACACCCAAGCAGCTTCCCAGAGAAGATCTCATCAAACTCATTCCTTTGGAATGGGTCACCAATTATGATAAATTGAAGAAAAACTCAAAACCTGTCCAAACAATGAATCCTGTGTTTATCAGGAAAAATGATGGTACTAGTAAGACATTTTTTAATGTTCCAACATATTCAGCTTCATCAAAAGGATCCAGTTCTAATTATCTTCCTACAATATACCATAGTTGTATGACTATTCCTATTTCTATTAGGAAAGATATGATTCTAGTTCACAGTTTCACTGCTGATAGTTCTCAGATCTGTGCAGGAAAGATCAGAGAACATTTTATCTAGGATACCCCAAGATTAAGAGAATGTGATTCTGGTTGCACATGTCATGAAGAAATTGAAGAAGACATTCCTGTCTTGACTTTCAGGATTACAAGCCCAAAAAGATTTTTCTCTTCCTATAAATCCCAAGCTCTTTCAGACAAGAAACCACCACTTGATGCTGACAACAAACCCTAGATTGGTATAAATCTAGACATTCAAAAGGAGTATCCACTCCCTCTTGTTATATACAATGAAGCTTTGAAGATTCTTGAAAATGACTTCTTGATATTCCATCACCACAACAAATGCCAAAACCACAAAAATTAAACAAGTGTTCCCCATTGGTGCATCAACCAATTACTCAACCACTCTCAGCCTATATGATGTTTTCTCCTCCATCACCAGAAGACTTTTCTCCACTCTCAAAGCAAACTAGCCTACAAACAAAAATCAATGTCCGATCTTATGTCTAACCTTCTACAGTTTCTCCTATTGGAGAATTGTCTGAACCAACCTAGTTTGAATAAGTCCTTAATTGGCAAACTCAAAATGCACGAGTACAAAATAATTATATTAGGGTAATTGATTCTAAAATTGATCAACTATTTGTCTATACTAATAAGATCTCTATGGTTTTACGATCTATGTCCACTGAAATTCAACATCATCATAGTTTTCTGGTAAACAGAATTAATAAACTAGATGCAGAACTAAGAACTATGATTCATAGACAGATTTGTGATCCTAGCTTTTCTGAGAAACAATGAGAAATTTAAAATTTGAAAACCAAACTCATAACCATGGAAAAGGACTTATTAGCCAAATATAATCAATCAACACCACCTCCTCAACAAGATCTTTTTAGCCCTTTTAGTGTTTCATAACTTGCCATAACCACACAATCTCCTTTTGGAACAAGTCATTTTGGAATAAGTGCTGAATTCTTTCCATTAGCCAAGCCTCATAAAATCTCTATTCCATCATCTTTTGTGCCTCCTGTTACTTCTGTACAGAAGACTTATGCATAAACAACTATAACAACATTCTCAGTTACAACCTCCCAAGTTCCAAAGACATCGACTTCTGCTCCACCTGTTACTTAACAATAAAAAATAGCTTAAAAAATAATTTCTGGTGCTTTTGATACAAAATCTTCTGAAGAAAACTTTTCTGATGATTTTTTAGAAGATTTAGAAGCTTGTCAAGCTGATATTACTCAAATCTTAATGAATGCTTCATAACCTATGATTAAAGATGATCCTCCTGAAGAACATATTGAGGGTCATTAAGATTTAAGACAAGCCCAATCTCATGACAAAAAACCATATAATGGTCCTGGTTTACTTTTGATGACATCCGCTTACTAAATGGAGAGATAGAATGTTAGAATTTAATGCCTGGATTGAGCTTCAAACTTTTCGAGAAGGTTCTTCTCTTCCACAAATTCTTAGAGAATTTGTAGCCAAGTTTACAGGATCTCTTCGAGAATGGTTTCTCTCTCAGGATGAATATTCTCAATTACAGTTTTTCACATTGGATGTTCTCAATGCCCTCCAAAGGATGCACACAGTTTTCCTTGGAGACTATTCTCTAGTACAAAAAAGAGAACAATTGGAGTTTTATGAGATGAAGAGTTTCTCTCTTAAATGGAAATATATTGATTGTCATTACCAGAGAATGATGAAAAGTTTTATACTTTGAAAGACATTACTGATCCTAGCATGAAGCAAACATATATTGTTTCTCTTCCTGAAGAACTTCATACAGAAATTCAGCAAAAAATTCATCAGCTGAATAAGCCAATGACTCAAGTTACTTTGGGAGAAATCCATTAGATTACACATGAAATTCTTATTAATCCATATGATAAGCAAAAATTCTTCCAGAATTTGCTCAATGAAGATTCGTACAAGTTTAAGAAAGCATACTAGAGACCAGCATATTTCAAAATCCAATGTCATGATAAAAGGTGCTTTTGTAGAAAGAAAACACATGCCCATAAATACTCTTCTCATCTCAAAACTGGAAAACCCAGAAGATTCAGAAAACAAAAGAAATTTAGATTTTTCAGAAAGAGGTCTCCTTTTTTCTAAAAGAAAGGTGTCTCAAGGAGATAGATGTTATGTTTGTGGAAAAAAGGGACATTTTTCGAAAAGATATCCTAATAAGCCTGCCAAGGCTGCTAAGCTGGTTTAATGTCGTTATCAAGCTTCAATTTCAATTCCTGACAATATTGAAATTGAATGACTTCTTTTAGAACAAGATGTAGCAGACCAAGAAACAATGTTCGCACTTCATGTTGATGATGATTCTCTCTCAGAAATTAGTTCTCTTGATTCCTAGGAAGAAGATGACTATTTGCCTATTTATCATCTCCAACAATATCAACCAACTTTGAATTCAGTTCTCTACTGATTCCACAGTTCCAACACCATTGGTTCAACTTTCAATTCTTCCATTTAAATATGACAGAGCTATTCCTCTAATAGCTTATATGGATATTGGTGCTCATAAATCCATAATGAATCCATTCATTTTACCATACTTATATTGGAAGACATATGTGGAATATTTTAAGGCAACATATGGGAATGTGTTTTTTCTACACACCTTATTACAACACACAAGATTGATATATAGTTCATTCCAGATTGTATTATCTGGGTTCATGTTCTTGGGTATTCACTCCATGATAAAAACTTGCTAATTAGTTTTGATTTTTATCAGCATGCAAAGGATTTACAAATCCTTCCTAATGGGATTAGGCATAAGAAAATGTTCAAGACTTATATAGATATTCTTCATATGTTCTCTCTTACTGAAGTTACTAATCAATTTGAGAATATCAAAATTTTATTGCTTCCATCTTGTGCAGACTCTCATTCGGATTTCAAACATCACAGTCCTCTGTGGAAAAATAAAGATTTCTTCATTTCTCTTCCTTTCAAGAAGAATGAGGATATTAATTTAATAAAAGCTTCTCACCTTGGCATGTCTCCATCAGACCTAGCTTTGGCTAGACAAGACTGTGATCAGTTATTGCAACAAGGCCTGATCGAACCAAGCAAGTGCAACTGGACTTGCCAAGCATTTTATGTTGAAAAGAGATTAGAACATATTAGAGGAAAAAAGAGACTTATAATCAATTACAAGCCCCTTAACTTGTTTTTACAAGATGACAAGTTCCCTCTACCAAAAATCTCTACTTTAATGGTTCATCTCAATTGTAATATCCCGGAATATACCCTAAGAGTTTTGGAGTTATTGTTGTTGTATTTGGATTTGATGTATATGTATATATGGGAAATATAAAGATAATATATAAGACATATACATATACATTACATATACATGGGATATAATATGGTGTAGGAAAAGTGAATTGTATATATATATATTTGTATAGTTAATTAATAATAATGATAGTAATAAGGACAAAAAGAGAAGAGAAGAAGAAAGTCAAAGAAAGATTATGTGGTGGAGATTTAAAGTATTGTTATTGTTATTGTTATTGTTATTATTATTATTATTATTATTATTATTATTATTATTATTATTATTATTATATATATAGATGATAAGAACGAAAGAAAGAACGAGAACTTTCTTTCTTCTTCTTCTTCTCCTTTTGGTTCTTGCACGAGAGAGAGAGAGAGAGTTAAAGAGAGGTGATGATCTTCATCAAAATCTTGGAGTTTTAAGAGAATTGAAGGTAGAGATTGAAGAATTGACAAGATATTCAAGTAAGTATTCAATTCTTTGTCTTGATTTCTATTGTTTGAGTTGGATTTGATATGGTTGGTGTGATGGTGATGTTAATGGAAGATTAAGAGTATTAATATGTTGAATTGATAGTTAGATGATATTAATAAGGTTAATTGTGAGGTTGATGATGGATTATTGAAATTGGTTAGTAAGGTTTAATATATATGAGATGGAGAGTTGATTGAATGATGTATGTTTATGTTTATTGAAGTTGAAATACATTGAATATATGATTTTGGCCTCGTTGGAAATCTTCATTCTTTGTGAGACACGGCCAGGATTAGGGTAGACACGGCCGTGTTGGATCGATTTGGAGAGACACGGCCACTGTCTCGGCCGTGTCACTTGCCCGTGTCTGCTACTGGAATTTTGGTGTTGAGAGACACGGCCACTAGCTTGGCCGTGTCCCTTGACCGTGTCTGTCACTGTCTCTTTTGGTTGAGAGACACGACCAAGCTAAGGGAGTCTTGGCCGTGTTGGAGCATGTGTTGGGTGACACGGCCACAAGCTTGGCCGTGTCCCTTGAGTGTGTTAGCTACTGTGTGAAAGGTAATTGATGGACACAGCCGTGTTGGTGCCCGTGTTGGTGGGCGTGTCTTGTGTTGAGGTTGCTCTAATTGATTATCATTCTTATGTTCTTATGGAAATAACTATCTTTGGATTAGGTTTTGAAGAAATTGTGTTACATTAACCTAATGTGAAGAATTCTTGGGAAAGGAAAGGTATAGGTGATGGGAGTAGTTCTTGAGGTAAGTACAAACTTACATAGATGTAATCTTTTATATGATTTTGAGACTTAACACCCTTAGTATAAATGTGTTAAGTAGATTATTATATTGATTAATTCAATGTTACTAATGTTGTCATTGGTATAGTGTGAAAGCTATAATGATCATCCAAAAAGAAAGGTACGTGCAATGCAATTTGTTATGATAAATGTTTGAATAATGAATGGTGTTAATGTGTTTGAGAAATGATGAAATGTGATGTTATCATGATTGATAATGATGGTCAAAATGAAATAAATAGACACATGGATTATATGACAATGAATTTAAGATACATGTGTAATGAAATGGATTATGTATGATTGAGTGACATGATTGAAGTATGCCTATATGGTATGATTGATTAATGACATGTTTGTTTAGCAATGTAATTAATGTTGCATATATCAATGATGAAACATGAAATGTGATTTGAGATATATTGTGATATGAAGCCATTGTTATTGGCAATGATAACTTAAATGGAATATAAAGCCATTGTGATTGGCTATGATGATACAATTGTGATAAATGAGGCATGTTTGCCTAAATAATGATGAGAACTGAAAATGATATTGATGATGAAATAATCAATGAATTGTGTATCTAATGTGTTATTCATTTTCAGAGTTTTGTTGTTGGTGGCATGCCTAATGGTAACAATCTCTTGAAGTTAGGTTGGGCTTGATCCTTGAAGCCAAGTTGGGTTGAAGTTTAACATGTTTTACTCCCCTTGAAGCTTAGTTGGGTCTAGTCCTTGAAGCCTAATTGAGATGTTACAACCCTTGAAGCTAGGTTGGATTAGTTCTTGAAGCCAAGTTGGGTTGATACTTAGCATGCTTTGTTCCCCTTGAAGCTTGGTTGAACTTAATCCTTGAAGCCTAGTTGGGATATTGATGAATGTGATAATTAAACCAAAGCATTAACTCTGAAAGTCGAATAGCATATTAGTGTCTTTTGGGCCCGAGTCTGTCATTTGTTGTAAATGAGATATATGAATTGTGGATATTAGTGATGGATGATGGATGATGGTTGATGGTAATAATTGCCTTTGTGGGAAATATGATTTATGATTAGTGAATTGTGAACAAACTAATGTTTTGAAGTATAATATGTGGTGTGTGTATTGATTGTGAGTGGAAATGATGAATTGTGTTTGGTGATAAGAATTGTCTTCTTTGGAAATGTGACTCTTGATTGGTATGATATATAATGTATGTATATTGATATATTGAATATGAGTATTAGTAATGGATTGTGGTTGGTGGTAATGTTTTGTTTAAATGTATATAATATATGAAATTTGTCAATATGTATGAAAGGTGCAATCAAGAAGGAAAAACATGATAAGAACTAATTGTACATTGAATTGATATATTATTATCTATTAGCATATCTATAATGTATGTTTATATTTTATATTTGTACTACTAAGCTTTCGGGCTTAGCGCGGATGTATAATCGCGCAGGTAGCTTGGTGGAAGATACAAGTGTTTCGTTATGCCACGAGAAGAGTAAAGGTTTGTCGAGACCAACTAGAGGGTAATGCATACATATATAACTTTTAATTTTGATGTATTTTTGACAAGAGGATATGTATATGTATAAATGAAGTTTTGATAGAGACAATGATTTTGTAAATATTATGTAAATTAATGTATTATGGTTTGAACTTTGTTACAGGTTTTTAAAAGGTAACAAAAAGTGACATCCTTATACTTTATATACTTACTGTATGTATACAAGGTATATGTACAGTACTTATATAGGGTATCGGGGTGTTACATCAAGGAAGCAAAAATATTTTCAAAGTTTGAACTCAAAGCGGAGTTTTGGCAATTGGGTATTCATCTTGCATATAGGCCCTAAACAACATTCTGTATTCCTGATGCACAATACCATTGGATTGTTATGCCTTTTGATATTAAAGTTGCTCCATCCCTATTTCAGAAGGCTATGATCAGAATCTTTTAACCCATTTTTTATTCGGTCTTTATTTACAATGATGATATTTTACTGTTTTCACCAATAGTAGAAGCCTATCAACAACTGTTACAATAATTCTCTTCTTTGGTTCAACATTATGGAATCATGCTCTCTGAAAAAAGAAGAGTATATTGGGTCAAACTTCAATTGATTTTTTGGGAATGCACTTTGAAAATGGGTATTATGTTCCAAATCTTTATATAGCAGCTGAACTGCTTAAGTTCCTTGATTCAAATTTTTCAGTCAAGCAAATTCAACAGTTCTTAGGTATTATAAATTATATTTGAGATTTTTTCCCTGCTATAGCCCAACCCATTAGCCAACTATCTAAGCTCCTTAAGAAAAATCCTTTACCATGGTTTGATATCCAAATAATTGTTGTTCAAATCATAAAAAAGTTGCCTCTCAACCTATCCCTCTCCACATACCCTCTGTTGGAATAAGAATACTTCAAACTGATGCTAGTGATGAATATTAGGGTGCAGTGTTTCTTGAAAAGATTAATGGTAAAACTCACTACTGTGGTCATGCCAGTAGACAATTTAAAGACAGTGAGAAATATTATCATTCTACCTACAAGGAAATCTTAGCAGTTAAATATGAAATTAAGAAATTAGAATTTTATTTTCTTGGACATCACTTTCTCATTATTTTAGACGCCTCTTTTCAAAGAGCTTTAGATTTAAACAGAAAACTTTTCTCCACAACAACTGTTAAGATTACAAGAGTGGTTCTCAAAATATAACTATTCAGTAGAACATATAAAATGTCAGAAAAATCTTATCTCTGATCTTTTATCTAGACCATCTAAACCAATTCCATTAATCACCGTTACAAGTTCTCTTCTTTATAACATGATGTATAGAGGATATGCTTCTTTTCCATACCGACCACGACTGAATACAAATTTAGAGTTTTCTCTCAGATGTCATTTCACTGTACCTATAGAAATTAAACAGTTTGCTAGAACTCATATTGTTGTTTATCTTGAACATATCTATAATCATTTTAATGTGGATCCAGAGTGCAATGCTTTCCATTCAAAATATCCATGGATATTGGTATATCATCTCTCTCCCAACAATCCTCAATTTTTAGCTGAATTATGATTCTTATGGTGTATCTCAACACTATATTATCATGCTCTGAAAATTCCTATTATTGATATGATGAAACTCAAATACCTTGCCATGGAAATTTCTAAAATAGTATGATCTCATATCTTTGTGGAGAAGATAACTCTTACAAATCATTCACAAGAAAAAGCTATGGAAAAAACCAGTTACAGAAGTAAGAAATTATCATGCAATCTTCATTTTCCATAGACCTTATTACCAATACCCTCATATAGGAGTTCTATGGTCCAGAAATAAAGCACGCCATTGGTTAACTTATTCTGGTCAATTATTTAACAATTACCAGAAACAGATAGAATTAAAAGTTCATCTTTGTGAACTTAACAATTCTTCTCTCTACATTAGAAATCCTTTGATTTGCACATCGATGGTTCGAAACAGAAACTGGACATGACATGATCAATAACATGCTGATACAACAACTGAGCTTCCTTTTCAGCTCACTAGAGAATACTTTCAAGATAGTGATCCCTTTGATTTTGAACAATCAAATGTAGCTGGTCCCAGCTTCAGCTCACAGCCATCTCAATAAGATTCTCAGTTATCTGTTCTAGCCCCAGCAGGTCAAATTATTCAGCAAGTTGTCCCAGCTGTCACTACGGAACCTAGCTCTTCATTAATTCAAAGAAATGTTGACGGTACACCTACTATTGAATAAGACATACAAAATGCTTTGGCTTCAGTATAGACAACTTAACCTACTCAGTCCACCACTTTTGACTTGATTGCTTATGAAAGGAATCCAATGACACGTTCTTTCTATGAATCAGATAATGAAGACTATAGAAATATGAATCTGTCACCCAATCACTCTTAATAAGCATGTGATGCTATAGTCGTTCCACTTAGATTGTCTGTTTATAATAATCAATCAATATTATTGTACTACTTTACTTTTTATAATAGTATGTTGTCTATAATTATTCATTTTTCCTGAATCCTTGTACTATATAAGGTCAGTGTTTTCCGAGGTCATGGCTTACGACCTCATCTTTAAAAGTTTGTATTGTCCCTTCTCTATATAAGGGAGCTTGTATCAATTCAGAAGGATATAGCCAATTAGACTAAACCATCTCTCTAGATAAAACTATGTTTTTCTAAATTTTCCATTCTTCCTGATTTACTTTCAGTATATTGATAAACAGTGCAATGATCCTTATGAATCAATATGAGTATGCTAATTAGACTATTAAAAGGGCATTGTCCTTGTTGTATCCTAAAAGAAACTTTGTTATGAACTATGCATGAGACATGTTTGGTGAAACACTATTTTGTTGATTCATTTGTGTTTATAGACGTGTGTATGCTCTATATTTGCAGCTCTTGAGCTGATCCTGTATATCAGATACATCTATGGCATGGATGCCCTAAGTGGTATCAGAGCCATAATACTGTTTACCAATATATATGAACAATAATGAAGGAAGAAACCTCCTTAATCATGTCCGCTTCTACTTCTCAAAATGAAATAGTATCTCATACTTCTTCCCTTATCATCCCACCTTCATGTAAACAAACCATAGCTAATAAAATCGATCATCTTGTAGCAATTATCCATTTCGATGAAGACTTTAAAGTAGATGCCTCCCAACTTCCTATTCTTAAGCCTTATCTAATCTTTAAAAAAAATCCAATTATATAAAAAATATTTCCAACCTTATCACCCCCATACAACTCCATATCAAAGAATACGTTTAGACTACTAAACTGAATCAATATTCTGTCTTTAACCTCAGCTGAGCAATATGTTACTCTGGATATTCTTCCAGAATTCATTTCTCAATGGAAATATCAAAGATACTCTCATCTCCATCTTAGAGGTGTTAGAGTTATTCTCTCTTATCATGGAAGGAAAGGACTACTAGTCACTGCAAGGTTATCTTTATTGGATACTAGATATATTCACTTTGAACATGCAGTAATTAGTACTATTTTAATAATACTTAATATTGAAAGTATTGTTTTGACAGTATCACAATTACTGTATTGGTATTCAATAAAAATAACATTGTAGTCACCAGTAGTCTTATTAGTCTTTTAGGAAATATATACAATTGGAGCATTTGTTTGAGGAATTAATTTTTTTTTATACGCTCGCGACTCAGTTCAACTAAAATTTAGAGTCTTACGCTTTAGTAAAACAGAAATTAAAAGTGTTAATTTTTAAACTGTAAAGATTTTAATTTTTAAACTGTAATGATTAACGTATAAATTAAAATAAATTTCAAAAATCTTATAATAATTTTTTTAAATTAATAATAAATTAAAAAATAAATAGGATGAATGATTAGATTATTTGTAGTGCCAACCTCTAGCCACCAATGCCAAAATGGCAACCCTCAATAATCAAATGAAACGATGGGATAGTTAAGTTCCCAGTTTTTAGAAAGAGCAACTTCATCAATTCACACTTTTCATTTTGTCCGACTATTTATCCTAATCTGGATGGAGATGGACCCATCACTCATCGCCCGGTCCTACATACCGGTGAAACTGAAAAGTACTTTTCTGATTTGTTTTTTTGTTTTCTGATTTATATTGTTTTGTTGATTGGCTTAGAATTCAACTCAAATAAGTTATGAAATTTTAAATTTGACAACTAGAAAATTTAATTACTTTATTATTTAAGAAAATGCCTTTCTACATATCCTAATAATAAGAAAATTAAAAATTACAATTATACAGAACTTAAACCTGCCGTAAATATATATATATATATGTATGTATGTATGTATGTATATAAACTCGAATTTTTCATTGCCTTTTAATAGTAATGAAAGAAGACCATACAAGAGAAAAATATATATATAATAAATTACTAATTACTCTGGAAGAACCAGGTAGCTGGATGAAAGATATACTTATTATGGGAGTAATTGAAAGAAAACTTTTGCAAAGGGGCCAAAGGCAATCCTCCATTAACGACGCAGTCATCAAAGGCTATAACTTTAAGAAGCTTAGGATTAACCAAAGATTGAAGAAAGCTTCCACATTTCAAATGAATGTTGATAACTGGACACATTGGACAGTTATTGTCAGAGGCGGAGATAAAGGGGGTCCCATGGGGCCCTGTTCCCCCCTCAGTTAAAAATAAAATTTTTTTAGGTATATTTGAGAATGAATATTACATTGGTTGAGATGGAACAGCTTGGCCTTACTATGTGAGAGCACGCAACTTTGATCCACGCTCCCAACATTTTTTATCCTTTTTTTTCCAATCTTTAAAACTGGGCCTTTTAATCAAGCCCATTACAAACAAACAAGATTTGTCAATGACTCTGCCCATTACAAACAAACAAGAATAACTTAATTGTGACTCTTTCTCTTCTTTCTCACGTTTCTTCTTCGTTAATTCCTTTTTCTTTCTTTTTTTTTTCAGATAATAGTTTCTTCCTTTTTCAATTTCATTCTTTCACCGATTGGCACCAGCAAGGCAGCGGCAACAAGTTAAGAATAGGTACACCACTTACTTTTAATCTCATATTTATTTTGTTGCAATTTTTTTATCTTGCTAAAATGAATTGAAATTTGAAAAATAATGAATTAAGAAATTGGCTTGAATACTTGAGGACATTATAAATTTGAAATGTTTAATTTGATTTTGTAGTATGAAGTTTTTTTTTTTTGAGAAAAGTAGTATGAAGTTAAATTGAAATTATTATTTTTTTGTAGTTTATAATCTGGAATTTTTTTTATTTCTTTTATAATTTGATATTTTTAATGTTTAGTATTTAAGTTGAATTGGACCCCCCTTATCTAAAATCCTGACTACGCCTCTGGTTATTGTATAATTCCACCATAAATTTTGGAGGGTAACCATAGCCCACCTGAGTCTGTTGCACGCTTGGACCATTTCCTGCACACTTATTTGTCCCTCCTAACCCTGCACCTTCACCACCTGCAACAACTAATAAAATATATCTACTTTTATGTATATATATATTTCAAACAAGAAATGAGAAGGAAACAGAGAAAAATCTACTTGTATATAAATATTTCAAACAAGAAATGAAAAGGAAACAGAGAAAAATCACCATAGAGAAGGAAGAAAAAGGCAAGAGATATCAAGAGAATGAACTTGAAAAACCGTTGCTTTTCCATGTATACTGGGTTTTATGAATTTTTGAGAGAGAAGAAGAGAGCAAATTAAGAGGAGGTTTTAGAAGGTCATATATATGGCGAAATGACTTTGTGGCTGTGAGCAGAGAGACATTATCGAGAGGAAAAGAAAGAGAGCAGAGAATCACATGCGGGTTGAAGAATATGTGGAAAAAAGAGATGAGAAGAAGAGGCGAATTAATTAAAACGAAAGTACTTTACAAACCTTTTTCTTTCCCTACCAAACAACAAAACAACACTCGGTGTGAGGAAAAATTATATGCTACAATTGTTGTACCATTAAATGTTTACAATAGACTAATAAAGTTACACGATATAAAATATGACACGTGGATTAAGTGAAATGTTTTATTTAATCTACATATAAGAATCTCATTAGTCTGTTGTAGATATTTAATACAACAGTTGTAGCATATAATTACTCCAGTGTGAGAGTCACATGGCCAAAGTCAGAAAGAATTATTTAGTTTCTTTGCTTTGTGTATAGGGCTACTAGCAGACTATCTAATTAATTAACATTAATTGTCACAACAAAAAAAAAAAAATTTAACTTTCGCTCTCTTTCTCTCTCTCTGTCAAACAAAACCCATGTGAACTAAAGTGTGCTCCCAACCACTGGATCATTGAAATCATATCGAAAAATCATTTCAAAAAATTTCAAGTTGAAAAATCCCAAATTTTTTTTAATCTCATACGAGTCCCAGTCTCGTTTTTAATTCTGGGATGGGTATAAAATCATCCTGAAATCAGAAATTCTCAAATTTATTTATGTATTTTATACATTTAAATTAGAAATATACATCACGCTTGTATATTTAAGCAATCCTAATCTTTCCAAGTCTAAACTAAGATACCCGAGACGTTAATCAAAATACGCAATGACAAAACACCCCAGTGCAAAGCAAATACGTAGAATAATATTAAATCCTAAGTGATGCCAAGTTAATCTTAAGGTTCTTCTAAATGATGGATCTAAACATATTTTAAAGATAAAGTCTGAGTTATCCAATTAAGAATGGACAAAATTAATTAAGTTGCAATATTTTTAAAAAAATTCACTTACGAACGCAGCAGGCAATAAGAAACAATTATTACGTAATAATTGTTGTAAAGCTACTGTGCAGAACAAAGTAAAGAGCATGAGTTGTGATAACATAACACTTTCCTTGGGAATTATTTCGAGAATTTTTTCAGCATAAAACAGGCTCTTTTTGAATTAAATAAAGGTAGCAGAACAATAAGAAGGAAATAAAGTATTACCTAGTAATTTAAGCAAAAGGGAGATGAGAAGCAAAATAGATAAGAAGGAAAAGGCTGAAGTTTATGTTAGCTTTACCTAACACAAATATTTATAGGGGAAAATTAAGAACGTTAATATAAACATTCATTTTATATTCATAAGGGAAAATAGGAGTTAAAGGTGGCATAACATTAATATTAACGTTAGTGGAGAGGTTGGTATGGAATAGAAAACCAGATGAGACGAAAATATAAATAATAAAAAGTGAGCTTATACTGTACCTCGTGCTCGAGTGGGGTGGGGGGAGGAGTGTGAATCCCTCGAATTCCATTTCTCATGTGCACTAGACCCACCTTTCTTTCAACCATTTACTAGTCCAAAGGAGTAAGACTATAAATAAAAAAAAAATTTAGGCTTTGTACTTTTCTAATAAGGGATTCTTTTGAAATAGCTTATGTATACAAATGTATGTTCCAACAATCCCCCATATATTTCAAAAGAATGATTTGCTGAGTATAATGAGTGTAAATGCTTTAAATTGGGTGTCTTTTGGACCATGAACTAGACTTAGAATGAAAAAGCATAATATACAGAGTTATTAGTAAAGCTTTTAGCTTTTATGAACTAGCAACTCTTATTATATATGAGTCCAATCAATCACATTACACACCCAGATTTCCTGTTGTTGGCAATGTTTTGAGCTAATAGGCCATGCACATGCATTGTATTTCATGAATGCTCTAGAGATTATGCCACAATCTCATAGGAGTGGCCTTACTCCACATTTACATAAGTGATTTCATCAAGGGTACATTACAGTATATATACCACCCATAAGGGATATGCAATCATTATGTGTTCTTAACTCACCTTCTCAATATATACATTATAGTCTAGCAACATTCATATCATAGGAAAGGACCATATTAACAGTGCTAGTAGAAATAATAGTAGACTTGTTATTACCTGTATAAAGCTTTTTCATGGATCTCCAATCACAAAGATTGGGTTACTGCCTTTGTTACTTTCTCAATTGACTTAAGTCTCATTCCCCTTGATGTTTTATTTATTAATTTTCTTCCCAATGGTTTAGTTAGAGGATCAGTCAAATTCACTTCTAACTTTATATAATCAATTGACATAATTCCATTCTATTTGTAGTTGTTTAATCACATCATGTCTTAATTGAATATATTTGTTTTTACCATTGAAAGCTTTGTTCTTTACAATGTCTATTGCCGCGACAGTTATAATGTAAAGACACAGAAGGTGTATGTTTTATTCTTAATGAAATATTTACTAAGAAGTTTTTCAACTACTTAGCCTCATTACCGGCTGGTTCTAGAGTAATAAATTTTGACTCCATGGTTGACTTAGCAATAATAATGTGTCTGGCTAATTTCTAAGTATTTGCACCACCGCTAAGAGTGAAAAATAACCACTGATAGATTTTGTCTCATCTGAATTTGAAATCTAGTTAGCATCATTATATGCTTCTAATATAATGGGAAATCCATCATATAAGGAGCCATATTTTATGGTATCTCTCAGATATTTCATCAATTTAACCAATGCTCATGATTTGGATTGTGTGTGTATATCTGCTCAATCTACACATAACATATGCAATGTGAAGTCGAGAAAAGTTCATTAAATGTTTAAGACTTCTAATAATCTGTGCATATTCAGATTGAGCAACAGGATCACCTCTATTCTTTAACTGAGTATTAGCATCATAAGGAGTACTCTCTGGTGTTATAAACATAAGGAGCTGATAGCATTATATTATCACCTCTCCTGATGATCCTAATACCCAAAATCACACAATTTCTTTGCCCATATCTTTCATATTTAGAAGCAAGGAAACATTTTGTTTCAAGTACCGATTCAAGACTAGTATTAAAAATAAGCATATCATCTACATACAAACATATAATCACACTGTCAATTGCTAACAACTTTTGTATAAACGCATTTATCTACTTCAATAGAAGAAAAACCATCACTAGGTAAAACTTGATCAAATTTCTCATGCCACTATTTAGGTGCTTGTTTTAAGCCATTTAATGATTTAAGAAGTTTACAAACTTTATATTTGGACTAGGAACTTTATAGCCTTAAGGTTATTCCATATAAATTTCTTCTTCCAAATCAGCATTTAAAAATGTTGTTTTAACATCCATTTGGTGTATAAAATTTTTGTAAATAGAAGCCAAAGGAATCAAAATGTGAATTGAAGATATCCTAGAAACAAGAGAAAACTTATTTTTTGTAAAAACCCTCTTGCAACAAGTTTAACTTTATATTTCTCAATAGAACCATCAATATTAATTTTTCTTTTTAAAATATATTTACAACTAATGGGTTTTGCTCTAGGAGATAAATCAACTAATTTTCAAGTGTTTTTTTAAATAGAATCAAGTTCTGCTTTAATGAATTTAATAGAGTGATATTTTGATTGATATTTTGTGAGATTCTAACCATGCTTTTAATTATTTTTCAATTGAATTTAATGGATTTGTATTTGTTTGAGTTATAATTCTTATATTTTAGCTTGGAATGATATGATATAAGGTTTTTAAGAAAAATGATGAAAAATTGAAGAAAATTTACATCTCACGCCCATGCTAATTCATTGTCATGCCCGTGGGTTTCAACTTGAGTCTACCTTGTCAAAAGGAGAAGAAAAAAAGAAATTCCAGAACAAAATCTAATACCACAACCATGGTAATTCATTGCCACGCCCGTGGGATTAGAAACCTTGCTGCCCAAATGAAAGAAAAGGAAGAAAAGTTAGAATTTCCATCTCAATTCAAAAGCCACACCCATGGCCGACCAGCACCACGATCATGGCCCATCAGACCGACTTTGGCAGCTAAAAAGATTAATGAAATAAGTCAAAGTTCACATATGCCATGTCCGTGGCATTCAAAAGCCACACCCATGGACTATATTTTGTAGTTTTTGAGATGGAAAGTTTGAAAATGAATACACCAACTAAGTTTTACTTTAACATTTTTCAGTTTTTCTCCACTAAAGAAGTTTCTAAGCACTTTATGTAAGCACACTTCCTCCAAGGTTTCAAAATATGAGAGAATATACAAGAATTAGATTAGATTCATCCAAAAAAATAAATTTATTTTAGAGTTTCTTAGAGAAGAAGAGTGAAAATCTGGTTCAAGGAGAAATTCAAGATCCAATTCAAGTTCTTTTTCAAAGAAACATAGTTTGATATCACTTGTTCTTTTAAATTATGTCTTTAATTACCTTCTTTAGTATTTGTAATGTTTTTATTTCAATAATTAAGAACTAATTCTCTTTAGGGTTGATCCCTTACATTGAATTTATCATAGAATTATAAACGTTTATTTGGTTTAATTTAGTTTATCCTTAAATTATTTTTTTTTATCTTTAATCTTAATGCTTTAATTATCTGACCAATAATTAACTGAATTGAGATGTTGTGTGATGGAGTGAGAGTGGAAGCACAATATTAGTCTAAGAAAATAACAATTTATTAAGTAGTTTTTACTTAGAGATAAGATTAACACTTAAAAGTTTAATTCAAGATTCTCATGAAAACTAATGAATTGATTTAATTACTTATGATCACGAGAGTAGACATAAGGATTGAATTCAATAATAGTTTTATTACTTGAGAGAGACTTGAATTTAATTTAGGAGAATTCAACCATTAATCAAAGAAAAAACTGAATTAAATAAATACCTTAGAAAAACCATGATAAATCAATAAAGGTGGCTAAACCCTAAGTCTTAAATTATTCAAAATTTATTCAAGTTCATTTTAATCAAATTTGTTTATCCAAATAATAATAAGTTTAATTTTGGTACTTAGAATTATCCTCCTCATAGAACGGTACTCTACTTATCATCATATTACTTGTTAATGATTTATGCACTTGCAGATAGCTAGGCTGTGACCTAATAAGTTTTTGGTGTCACTGCTCTAGAGGCAATCATTTTAATATTAATAATATGAAACTGTTATTGCTTTGGATTTTTACTTTTCTGTATTATTTCTTTAATTTTGGTTTATATGCGAAGAAAACCAAATTTAAAACTCGAGCCATGTAACCTAGAAATTAAACGGTTTTGTAGGAAGAAGAATAGGGAAAGAAAAGAAAAGCAAAAGGTGGAAGGAACTTTAGCAGAAACCCATAAAATAGATAATCCTATGGATCCATCTGACGAAGAATAAACCATAGGGGATCCATAAAATATGACCTTAAAGTAATATGCTATGCTTTCAGCTTAATTAAGGTCTAGCACAGTTAAGCCACCAGTACAAGCCAATACTTTTGATCTTAAACCAACACTTATCAATTTGATTCAATAATTAGTTTTCCATGGTTTTCAACATGAGGATGCATATGCTCACATCTCTAATTTTTAGAAATGTATGACACTTTCAAAATCAATGGAGTGTCGGATGATGTAATCCGTTTGTGAATTTTTCTAGTCTCTCTCAAGGATCAATCAAAATATTGGCTCACTTCTAAAGCACTAGGTACATTCACTACACGGGATCAATTAGCTGCTGCTTTCTGAGCAAAATACTTCCCACCTGTGAAAACAACTAAATTGAGGAATGATATCACAAGCTTTGTTCAACAAGATGGGGAAATTTTATATGAGGCTTGGGAACGGTTTAAAAATTTGTAAAGAAAATGTCCTCACCATGGAGTCCTTGAATGACTTTTGATTGAAGCTTTTTATAATAATCTTCATCCAAATATCAAAGGCACAATAGATGCAATAGCCGGTAGTGCAATAATGAACAAAGCTCCTTCTTAAGCAACTGATTTAATTGAAGAAATGGCAGCAAATAACTACCATTGGACTTTAGAACATAGTGTTCATAAAAGAGTTGTAGGTTACATGAAATTAGCAATTTTTCTTTGCTTGCAGCTAAGGTAGACACAATAGCCAAGAAATTAGTGCATGTCAACCTTACTTCATCTCCAACTTGTGAAGGATGTGGAGAAAGCCA
This sequence comes from Garcia nutans, assembly GCA_947685225.1. Taxonomy (NCBI): domain Eukaryota; kingdom Viridiplantae; phylum Streptophyta; class Magnoliopsida; order Malpighiales; family Euphorbiaceae; genus Garcia; species Garcia nutans. The sequence goes on from CANTUV010000013.1 coordinate 39,313,242, forward strand.
TGATACAGCTGATTGCAGAATTATGGATCAAGTCTAGTTTTTGGGCAATCAAAATAGAGGTTCGACTTTTCCTCAAGGAAACACATACAACCCAATATGGAGAAATCACCCTAATCTGTCATGGCGAAATCAAAGCAATCAAAAAGTACTTTATCAACCTCCATACATTAAAAATCAAAATCAAGGTTTCCAACCTCTAAAAAAGCCAACATATGAAGTTGCATTGGAGAAATTCATTAGGGCAACATCAGAGAGATTTGATAGAATTGAAAAGCAACATGAAAAGCTTGAGCAAAAGATTAAACTTCTCTTGACTCAGAATAGGAATCTTGAGACACAAATAGGTCAAATTACAAGTTCTCTCCATAATCGGAATCAAGGAGCTCTTCCTAGCCAAACATAAATCAATCCAAGGGAGCATTGCAAAGTTGTGACCTTAAGAAGTAGTTTGCAACTTGAAGATCCTCTACCAAACTAAACTCCAAAATTAGTAAAGGAGAAATAAAAAGAAGAAGAAGTCAAGGAGAAGGAAGCAATAAAAGAAATTGTCAAAACATATGAGCCTCCAATTTCTTTTCCTCAAAGGCTAAAGAAACAAAAATTAGATAAGTAATATGAAAAAATTTTAGAAGTATTTAAACAACTTCATATAAATATTCCTTTTGCAGAAACGCTTACTCAGATGCCCACTTATGTGAAGCTCCTAAAGGAATTGCTATCTAATAAAAGGAAGTTAGAAGAAAAATGCAAAGATTGTACTTACAGAAGAATGCAGTACGGTGATTCAAAATAAACTTCCTTCAAAATTGAAAGACCCAATGAGTTTTTCTATTCCTTTTACTATTAGTGAAACGAATTTTATAAAGCTTTATGTGATCTAGGTGCTAGTATCAGTCTAATGCCTAGTTCTATTTGTAGGAAGCTTGGTTTCACTCAACTCCAACCAATAATGATGTCTCTTCAGTTAGCAGATCATTTAATAAAGTATCGGATGAGAGTACTGGAAGACGTCCTAGTGAAAGTGGATAATTTCTATATTCCAGTAGATTTCGTGATATTAGAAATGCACAAAGTTGTAGAAATTCCACTTATTTTGGGCAGACCAATTTTAGCTACAGCTAGAGCTATGATCGATGTTCTGGGAGGAAAACTCACTTTGCAAGTCAGAGAAGAAAAAGTGGAGTTTAATTTAACTAAAGCAGCCAAACATCTTGCATTTTTTGTTATTTTTTTGGTTGATGTTATCGACGAATGTGTGAAACAATTTTGTGAAAAAAATGTTAAAATTCTTTAGAAACTTACCTTACACAAAGTTCCACTCCAGAAGATGAAAATAAAGAAGTTGCTGCTTATGTTTCAGCATTAGAGACAACTCCACTAATGTACTTTCAGAAGTTTGAAGCACTTGACAAAGGTAAAGCTTTGCCTCCTCCTTCTATTGAAAAAGCTTTGGAATTGGAATTAAAACCCCTTCCAAATCATCTCAGGTATGCATTTCTTAGACCCAATAATACCTTGTCTATTATTGTTAATGCTAATTTGTCAGAAATTCAGATGGGTCAAACCTTGAATTTGATTAGAAAATATAAAAAAATAATAGGTTGGACTATATCTGATATTAAGGGAATTAGCCCTTTAATATGTATGCATAGGATTTTATTGGAAGAAAATTCTAAGCCTGTGATAGACCAACAAAGGATGTTGAATCCAGATATGAAAGAGGTGGTAAAGGCAGAAGTGACAAAGTTATTAGATGCAGGAATAATTTATTCTATTTCTGATAGTTCTTGGGTGAGTCCTATACATGTAGTTCCTAAAAAAGTAGGGATGACGGTTATAACAAATGAAAACAATGAATTAATTTCCTCAAGAATAGTCACTGGATGGCATGTTTGCATAGATTATAGGGAGTTGAATAAAGCCACCTGAAAGGATAATTTTTCATTACCATTTATTGATCAAATGATTAAAAGACTTGCAGGTAATGCTTATTTTTATTTGTTGGATGGTTATTCAGGCTATTTTCAAATTCCTATAGCATCAGAAGATCAAGAGAAGACTACATTCACATGTCCATATGGAACTTTTGCTTGTCAAAGAATGCCCTTTGGATTATGTAATGCACCAGCTACTTTTCAAAGATGCATGATGGGATTTTTTTGATATTGTAGAATCAATTGTTGAAATTTTTATGGACAATTTAATAGTTTATGGTTCCACTTTTGATGATTGTTTACAACATTTGGAATAGGTACTTAAAAGATGCAAAGAAACAAACCTTGTCCTCAACTGGAAAAAATGCCATTTTATGGTAGAAGAAGGGATTATACTTGGACACAAGGTTTCTAAAGAAGGAATTGAAGTAGACAGAGCTAAAATAAAAATCATTGAAAAGCTACCACCACCAACTAATGTGATTGGAGTTTGAAGTTTCTTAGGACATACAGGATTTTATAGTCGTTTTATTAAAGATTTTTCAAAAATTACTAAATCCTTTTGTGAATTATTAAATAAAGATGCTATTTTTTTAATTTTTCTAATGAATGTTTAATTTCCTTTAATAGGTTGAAGACAACTCTTACAACAACTCCTATCATCTCACCACCAGGTTGGTCTTTACCCTTTGAGCTCATGTGTGATGCTAGTGATTACGTAATTGGGGCTATTTTGAGTCAAAGAAAGGATAAGAAAAGTCATGTCATCTACTATGCAAGTCGAACCCTTGACGAAACTCAAATCAATTATGCCACAATAGAAAAGGAAATGTTTGCTATAGTTTTTGCTTTGGATAAATTTAGATCTTACCTTTTATGCTATAAAGTTATTATTTATATTGATCATGCAAAAATCAAATATCTTATGAGCAAAAATGAAGCTAAACTAAGACTGATTAGGTGGATTTTACTTTTTCAAGAATTTGATCTTGAAATAAAAGATAGAAATGGAGCTGAAAATTTAGTGGCAGATCACCTATCAAGATTAGAGAACCAAATGAATAAAGAAGCACTGCCCATCAATGAGTCATTCCCTGATGAACAACTTTTCTCGGTTAAAAATTCTATTCCCTGGTATGCTAATTTTGTTAATTATTTGGCAAGTAATGTTCATCCATTAGAACTGTCATATGCTCAAAGGAAGAATTTCTTTCTGATGTTAAACATCATATATGCGAAGAACCTCTCCTATTTAATCATTGTGGGGATGGAATGATTCGTATATTCATACCAAAAGAAGAGATTAAAAATATTTTGGAGTTTTGTCATTCGAAAGAATGTGGTGGTCATTCCAGCACTACTAAAATGATTGCTAAAATTTTGCAATCTAGATTCTTCTGGCCAACAATGTATAAAGATACAAGAGCCTTTGTTCAGTCATTGATCGTTGCCAACAAACTGGGAATATTTCAAAAAGACAAGACATGCCACTCAATTCAATCCTTGAAGTTGAAATTTTTGACATTTGGGGAATTAATTTTATGGGACCTTTTCCACCTTCATTCAATAATCAATATATCATGGTAGTAGTTGATTACATATCCAAATGGGTTGAAGCAATCGCAAGTCCAATAAATGATGCTAAAGTGGTAATTAAGTTCATTAGAAAGAATATTTTCACAAGATTTGGAGTTCCTAGAGCTATGGTCAGTGATAGTGGCACTCATTTTTGTAATAAGAGCTTTGACACTCTTCTTAAGAGAAATATGGAGTACACCACAAGGTAACAACACCTTAACACCCTCAGACCAATGGACAAGTGGAAATATCAAATAAGGAACTTAAATGGATTTTGAAGAAAACAGTTAAGAAAAGATTGATCTTTTAAATTGGTTGATGCAATTTGAGCTTACAGAACAACTTTCAAAACCCCAATTGGTATGTCAACTTATCGCCTTATTTTCGAAAAAGCATGCCATTTACTAGTTGAGTTAGTGCATAAAGCATATTGGGCCATCAAACAATTGAACATGGATTTAAAAGTAGCAGGACAAAAGCAACTTTTGCAATTAAGTGAGTTGGATGAAATTCAATTTCATGCTTATGAAATGACAAGATTTATAAGGAAAGAACAAAAGCATTGCATGATAAGTTAATCCAACCAAAGCAATTTCATGAAGGACACCAAGTTTTGTTGTACAATTTAAAATTGAGATTTTTCCTGGAAAATTAAAATCGCGTTGGTCGGTACCATTTAAAGTTATAAAAGTTTATCCTTATGGTGTAATTGACATTCAAAATCAAGGAGCAGAAACTTTTAAAGTAAATGGCCAATGATTGAAGTCCTATAACATTGACGATCCAATAGCCAGTGAAAGTGTCTATCACTTCAAATAACATGTCAACATCAAAGATAGTCAAGCTAATGACTATAAAAATAACGCTTGTTGGGAGGCAACCCAATGATTTTTATGTGTATTTGTTATTTTCAATAATTTTAATTTTGTTTTTTCTATGATTTAATTAATGATACTTTTAAATTTGTTGTTCAGACAAATTGAAGATGAAAAACACAAAAAGGTGAAGGAAAATAGGAGGGCCACGACCGTGGCATGCCAGCCCTATGCTTGTGGTATCAAAATTGAAGCTATGTAAATTAAAGAGAAAAAGAAATTTGACAAGACAGTGGCAAAACAAATGCCAAGATTGTGGCTCATGAAGACCATGGCCGTAGAATCCAAGATGAAACTGCTAAAATGCTACACTATTTCATGAAGAATCTAGTAGTAGCAAAATCAATGCCACGCCCGTGGCTGCCCCAGGCCATGACTATGGCATTGCAATCAAATCTGCCCAGATAAGTCACTAAGCCTGTTGATCAGTCAAAAGCATCCCCAAGACCGTGGTACACCTTGCCACGACTATGGCATACTAGGACCTATATAAGCATCATATTTTCTCTCTCTTTTTCAATTTTGCAAACCCTGGCCACCCATTTTTAAATCCTATGACCTTGCACTCTCATACCATGCCTAAATACTACTTTTTCAACTAAATTTTCATCAAATTTCATTTATAAATCCACACAAATATGCCTAGAAGCAAGACTCAAGCCAAGAAATCCAAGGGAGAAAGCTCTAAGTGTAACACCCCCACATCCAATGCACACATACTACAACTACAACCATGTAGCATAAGTGCACCAAACATAGGGATGCTACGGTTTTCTTCAACATTCAAAACATTTAAATAGATACAATACTATTATCATTATATAATATAGAAAAGTAGATCATTTACTTTTAAAATAAAACACATTAGATATATATATACATACATATAGTTATTTCACAGCGGAAGTCATAAAATTTTTACATATTTGAAAACACTTAATTCCATATTTACAAATATACAAATATGTACATTTAATCAATACTTTACAAAATATAAAAAGAGTTATACATGATTGGCAAATCCCCTTTGATCTTTAAGTCTCCAAAATCAACTCTTCAATGTCTACCCTCACTCGGTCTCGAAGAGCTCTCGGGTTCGATTCTAACAGTTCTATCACCTGCGCGATTAAACACTATCGCGCTAAGCCAAGGGCTTAGTAAGATAATCATGCTAATGATATGACTTCGTGCAATGCAATGTCATTTCTCAAACCATAATATATATGTAACATCATATATGCAAAATTAACAATATACTTTCACATTACATATCACATTTTATTATCTTTTCATATACCTCATTAGTATTCATTTAATCATCAATACAAAGCAAAACAAACATCATTCATGACTCACATTAACCATAGACAAGCATGGGCCCAAGACACACTAATATGCCATTCAATTTTCAGAGTTAATGTTTTGGTTCTATCATCACATTTATCAATATCAATATCATAGACCCAACTAGGCTTCAAGGATTAAGTTCAACCAAGCTTCAAGGGGAGCAAAGCATGCTAAGCTTCTACCCAACTTGGCTTCAAGAACTAACCCAACCTAGCTTCAAGGGTGGTAACATCTCAATTAGGCTTCAAGGATTCAATCCAACCTAACTTCAAGAGATTGTTACTATCATTAGGCATGCCACCAATAACATACTCTGAAAATGGAATAACACATTAGCCACACAATTCATTTACATATCAATTATCATTTCCATTCTCAATTCTCATCAACATTTAGGCAAACATGCCTTCATTCTCTTAATATTATCATCACATAGCATCATTCATCATAGCCAAACACAATGGCATTGTCTCATATCATATCTTATTTGAATTATCATTTCATCTTTGATACAACATTTCAAGGTACATTACTCATAAAATACAATACCTTTCACAATGCATAACATAACCTTGTTTAAATCTCAACAATGCAATTAGGGCAAAGAACAACTTATATGATTCATAGCTTTAGGATCTTCCATATGCATTTGATTAGTTCATTCATTGATTCAAGTGTTTTTAAAGTGTTTTAGGGTTAGGTTTAAGAACCAACCCACCTTTGAAGAACCAAAACAATGCAAAAAGAACAAAGAAACAAAACCCTAACCAACTCATTTGATGGACACGGGCAGCACACATGAGGGACACGGCCAAGCTTGTGGCCGTGTCTCTCAATTCAACTTTGGCAGTAGCAAACACGGCTTAGGGACACGGCTGTGTCTCTTCAACCAAAACTCACAGTAGCTCACACGGCTTGGGAACACGACTGTGTCACCCAAAAATTAATCCAACACGTCCAAAATCATATGACTTGGCCGTGTCTCACATGGCCTTTGGCCGTGTCTCCCAAAACCAAAACCCTAATTGTAACCAACTCTCTTCCAAATGCATTAAAACTCAATATACATCATACCACATGCTTCAAATGAACATCATCAATGTTCTAAATACATATTCATTACAATAATCACTTTAAAACACCTTAATATCACAATTAAACAAACACCATCTCAAAACCCTAACTCAAACTCTACTCTTGATTTTCCACTATCAATCTTCACTTATTTTTCCATAATCACAACCTCCAATTTTTAACTTACAAACAACTCTAACACTTATAAACACACATCAACACACTAAATCATCATCTCAACAATTCTCAATACACCTTAACCACAATTTCCAAATTAATAAAAGAAAACAAGAAATTACTTACCTAAAGTGAAGAAATTCCACAAATCTTCAACTTGATTCTTCAATTCTCCCTTCAATCTTGATCTTACTATCAAGAACACTTCTCCTTCCCTTTTGCTAATGGAGAGCCGGCCACTACCATCAAGAAGAAGAGAAAATGATCAAGAATCACAAAGTCAATCTTCCTTTTAATCTCCACCACAAAATTTCCAAAAGTAAATTACCTCAAGGCCCTTAACCATATAACTAACCTTTTGTCTTATATGAGCCCATATATGAACTTTCACACTCAACAAGAAAATATCTTCTTCCACTAACCAACACTTTGACTCTCCCTTTGACCATTTTATATGTTATATATATCACAATATACACAACATATAAACTTGTCTCTAAACCCTAAATTCTTTCCCAAAACACTTATACTTTTCTTTCTCAATTTAAACCAACAATCCAATAACAACAACAACAACAACATGCAAAACTTCTAGGGCATAAATGAGGATATTACACTAAGAGAAGGAGACAAGTGGAATCTTCATCAACTTCATCTCCATCTTCATCATCACCTCCTCAACCACCAAATAGGTATCATGAAATTCAATTTCTAAATGAAGTGCAACGTAAATAGTACCATTTAAATTCATTGATGAAAATGTGGTTGAAAAATTATCTTAGAATAATGATTTAGCGACACTATTTACCATTGTGAATTGGTTATCCTTTGCAACTATGCATTTTCCTACTCATGCAGAGATTACCTTAGAATTTTTGAGCACTTTTATGTTCACCCCTTCAGATAGGTTGAATAGGCACAATGGCAAAGTAAGTTTTATATTGGATAACACTGATTATGATTGGGATATTAATACTTTTGGAGATGCCATAGGAAGGGTAGGATTACATGGAACTTTTGGATTTGCTGAAGGATTTAAGGAATAAGAAACTTGGACTAAGTTAGGCGAGCTTAATCGATTTAATAGTAAGAGTTCCAAGGCTACTAATTTTACTATTCCACTCTACAGGTATATTCATATTGTCTTAGCTAATACTATTTTTGGTAGAGGCGAAAGTTAGGAAAATGTTAATTCTAAGGAATTGCATTTTTTCTATTGTTCATTAGAAAGGGAAACATTTAATATCAGACATTTGTTTATAAAATGGTGTGAAGAAGTTGTCAATCCTAGGGGAAAGATAGTCGTTGGGGGCCTAATTCCTAAACTTATGGATTTTCTTGGTATTAATTATGATCATCTCACATTAGTTCCTGGAAAAATCACAATTGACATGATAACAGTTCTTGCAATGCGATTGGCGAAAAAGAGAGGATGAATATATGTAGCTTTAGGTCCTGCGGATGCTAATGTGGACATTGATGAGGATGAGTTAATGAGATAGGTTGATGATTTTGAGGACACTAAAGAGCAACATCATTCTCCTCCACACCCTTTTGAGGCCGGACCTTCTGTTCCACCTAACTCATTTGAGCATTTTTCTAACAGACTTGATGCATGGGAGCAACACATTGATAGCATGGAGCAGTGACTTAGAGATGTTGAGAATGAGGTACGTACTGTCTCAACTCAAATAATTGGATTGAGCGAGTAGATCACCACTTTTTTCTCCCAGTTTGACATGTACTACCCACCTCCACAACAATCCCCTCCACCTGACAATCATGATGGTAATGGAGATCACTGAGGACAATGATATTTACAGTTTGGGGGATTTTTCAATTTTGTTTTGGCAGCTGAACTTGTGGTACTTTTATTAGTTAATTTTTCTTTTTTGATATTTTATATTATGCTTCTTTTAAGTTTTTATGTGGATGGTTACATTTGGCATTGTTTGGTTTAGTATTTTAAATTTTTATTTTAAATATTAGTTTAGTTTGAATTTTTAAGGATGATTGAATTTCTTAAAGTTGTTCTAGAATAAAATTCATTGTAGACTACTTAGTTATTTTATGTGTTAAAAATTTTCAATTAAAATCTTTGAAATATAAGGTTAAAAATTTGATAAAATAATTATATCTTTTGGATTTTGAGCCAAATGAGCTTTTTTATTTAGTTGAAAGTAATTAATTATGAGCATTTGGAAAAAGCTTATATTCTTTCATTTTATTTTCTGCCTAGGCCTAGAACATGTTTAAAAGAGCTTTCAAGGCGAAATTGAACCTTGCTAAATAAAGAAAAAAAATGATTTAGGAATGGTTTGTTAAACAAAATCTTATATCCACCACATTTAAACATTGACTTTAGTTTACCCCTTTGAGCCTAAAATAAAAAATTTTTGCTTGAGTTTTTCTTTGATTTAATTTACAAAGCTACTACCCTTTTTAAGGTTACTTTTCTTTTGAAAAACTTGTCAAATTTATTCGATTATGGATCCTTTAATTTTAAAGTTTGGGGGATTTTATGCATATAATTAAAATATAAAACTTTGAATAAAAAATTTTAGAATAAATTCTCCCTAAACCAATAAAAGAATGCAAGCAAGAAGTTAAGGACAAAGGATTCTTAAGTATACAAAAAATAAGGAAAGCTTTTTGAATGGAAAGTAACCTATTTCAATTAAGCGTTATTTTAGCCATCAACTCTATAAATCCCATTACAACCCAATAAAAGTTCTTCCGATTTTCTTTAATTTAATAAGGTATATTAGTGAAAAAAGCGCAATTAAATATGCATATGAGAATAGGCTAAATATGCATAAAAAGAATATTTGATATTCTAAAAAGTTTAATAATTGATTGTAATTGATTAAATTTCTCAGGTAAAGGAGGGGAGAATGAAATAAGTGGAGTTATGAATCTAAATTTAAGATTTACATTTTGAAGATCTAATTGTCTAAATTTTTATACATAAACTATACATATAAGAGATTCTATATTGATAAATTTAAAATTACTTGAGGACAAGCAACGATTTAAGTTTGGGAGAGTTTGATAGAGTGATATTTTGATTAATATTTTATGAGATTCTAACCATGATTTTAATTGTTTTCCAATTGAATTTAATGGATTTTTGTTTGTTTATGTTAGAATTCTTATATTTTATCTTGTAATGACAAGATAAAAGGTTTTTAAGAAAAATGATGAAAAATTGAAAAGATTTTACATCCCATACCCGTGCTAATTCATTGCCATGCCTGTGGGTTTCAACTTGAGTCCGCCTAGTCAAAAGAAGAAGAAAAAAAGATGTTTCAGAACAAAATCTAATTCCACGACCGTGGAAATTAATTGCCTTGCCCATGGGATTAGAAACCCTACTGCTCAAATGAAAGAAAAGGAAGAAAAGTCAGAATTTCCACTTCCACCTAACAGTCATGATGGTAATGGAGATATCTGAGGACATTGATATTTATAGTTTGGGGGAGTTTTCAATTCTGTTTGTGCAGTTGAACTTGTGGTACTTTTATTAGTTAATTTTTCTTTTTGGATATTTCCTATAATGCTTATTTTAAGTTTTTATGTGGATGGTTACATTTGGCATTGTTTGGCTTAGTATTTTGAATTTTTGTTTTAAATATAAGTTTAGTTTGAATTTTTAAGGATGATTGGATTTCTTTAAGTTGTTCTAGAATAAAATTCATTTTAGACTACTTATATGTTATTTTATGTGTTAAGATTTTTCAATTAAAAATGTAACACCCCGATACCCTATATAAGTACTATACGTGTACCTAGTATACATACAATAAATATATAAAGTATAAGGATGTCACTTTTCGTTACCTTTTAAAAACCTGTAACAGAGTTCAAACCATAATACATTAATTTAAATAACATTTACAAAATCATTATCTTTATCAAAACTTCATTTATACATATAAATACTCTATCGTCAGAAATACATCATAATTAAAAATTTATACATGTATGCATTACCCTCTAGTTGGTCTCGACAAACTTTACTCTTCTTGTGGCATAATAAAAGACTTCATATCTTCCATCTATATACCTGCGCGAATAAACACCCGCGCTAAGCCCGAGAGCTTAGTAGTCCAACTATAGAGATATAAACATATAGTATAGAAGTATTGACATATAATGATACATCAATTCAATATATAATTAGTTCTTATCATATCTTCTTTTCTTTTTAATTTCATCTTTAATATATCATAGCTAATTTCATATATGATGTACATATATACATAATATTATCACCAACCCCAATGCATCACCAATACTCAAAACCAATATATTAATACCCCTACATTATATATACCATACCAATCATTATTGCAATACACACTTTACATATCATACCAATTATTATTGCGATACACACATTACATATCATACACTCATTATTGCAATACACACATTACACATCATATCACTCATTATTGCAATACACAAATTACATATCATACAAATCATAAATCACATTTCCAATAAAGACAACCTTTATCATCAACCACAATTCATTTACATATTACACTTAATAACATTATATTATTCACAATTCACCAAGCATAATTCAGTATTAATACTCACAATCAATATTTCAATACTTGCATTTCACATTGACAATAAAGACAGACTCGGGCCCAAAACACTAATATGTTATTCAAAGTTCAGAGTTACTGCTTTGGTCTATAATCATAATTATCAAGCTCGTAGGCATCATATATCAATATCTCTATCCATGGATAGCATAACTGTAACACCCCGATACTCCATATAACTACTATACATATACCTAGTGTACATACAGTACCTATATAAAGCATAAGGATGTCACTTTTTGTCGCCATTTAAGAAAATCCTTTAACAGAGTTCAAATCACACTACATTAATTGAAAGAAACATTTACGAAATCATTATACTTTAATGACCTTACATATATATTAATCTTACATTTATCAAAATTTCCTTTATACAACTGAATATGCTTCATAAAAAGAATTACATTATAATTCAAAAGATATACATGTATGCATCACCCTCTAGTTGGTCTCGACAAACTCATACTCTTCTCGTGGCTTACCGAAAGACTTCATACCTTCCACCTAGTCACCTGCGCGATAATACATCCGCGCTAAGCCCGAAAGCTTAGTAGTACAAATATAAAATATAAACGTACATTATAGAAATTCTAACATATAAAGATATATCAATTCTAAGTACTATTAATTTCTTATCCTGTTTATATTTTCCTTCTTAATTGCACCCTTTATATGTCTCGTTTAGTTTCATATATATATATACATATCATTATCACCAATCACAGATCCATCACTAATACTCATCATCAATATATCAACATACACATTACATACCATAATTCATAACATTTCATGTTATTATTCTATTCACAATTCACCAATTATGAATCACATTTCCAACAAAGGCAATCATAAATCTCATTACTCATTTAGTTCAACCTTTAGATAACACATTAAAACAAAGACAGACTCGGGCCCAAAACACACTAATATATTATTCAAAGTTCAGAGTCAACTGCTTTGATCATATTCACAATAATCAAGCCCGTAGGCAACATGTATCATATCTCTATCCATGGATAGTGTAACAGACCCAGTCTCTTGGACCATCAACCCATTAACATGAGGAGATCCTCAACCCGGCTAAACTGTTACAAATGGAAGTGGTTTACGGGCCTCCCATTTCACCATCATTCCATTTTCACATTTCTCATCTGGAATCGGCTTACGGGCCTCCCATTTCGCCTATCCAGGAATTCATATCATAATTACCAATTGGAATCGGTTTACGGGCCTCCCATTTCACCTATCCAATGGTTCATAGGCATGCCATCAAAACAGGACTCTGAAAGTTGAATCAACATATTAGATACACAATTCATTAATTATTTCATTATCAATTTCCATTTCAATTGAATCATCATAGCCAATCACAATGGCATCATATCACATTTGAATCATCATAGCCAATCACAATGGCATCATATCACATTTGAATCATCATAGCCAATCACAATGGCATCATATCACATTTGAATCATCATATTAATATACAACATCAATTACATTAATTAAACAAATGTATCATCATTCAATCATATCATTCACCTCATTATAACTCAAAACATTAGTTCACATCTCTTTATGTCTCAATTTACACTAAGGTAATTCATTATAAAAGTAATTATAATAATAATAAATTGCATTGCACATACCTTTGTGAATGATCCTCATCTCTTCCACACTATACAAGTCATAATATTAATCACATTATAACACTTCATCACTCAAGTATACATAATCCAACACATTACACATTTATTAAGAATTATCTCTATTGTGATCCTTGACAACTCAATTGGATGATTTATTTAACATGTGTTTGAGGATCTTATTGTAGGATTAGGTTATTTCAAATAAAACAGAACATAACGTTACTCGCGGTCGCTACAAACCAGGGTACGACCGCTATACACAATCGAAAGATGGAACCTTATCACAGTAGGTTTCGCGGTCAGAAGCCCGACCTAAGTCGCGACCGCCCTTCACAATCAAAAGATGAACCCTAACACAGTAGGTTTCGCTGTCAGAAGTCCGACCTAAGTCGCGACCGCACTTCATATAATAGCGACCGCACTTAACATAATAGCGACCGCCCCAAATTACGGGTCTCCCATACAAAACCCTAAACATAGCCACATCTCTTTGCAAGGAACCAAAACACATAACACACAACATAAACTTATTCAAATAGACATCATCAAGCCACTAACACTTATTTTGCATGTATAACACAATATTCACATTAACCATACATTTAATCATTCACCAAATCCAAACCCTAAAACCAACTTCACACTTGATCTTCTACTATCAACATCCCCTTAAGCCTACAATCTTTACAACCAACTCAACACCAATTCAATCTTTTAACATACAATCAATTTTAACACTTGTAAACATATACCAAACACACCAAATCATCACATCAACAATTTATAACTCATCTTAGACACAACTTCCAAATTAACAAAGGAAAACAAGAAAGTACTTACCTTAAATGAAGAAAATCCACAAATCTTTAACCAAATCCCTTGATTCCTTCTTCAATTTGGTTCTAGCATCAAGAACACCTCTCTTCCTCTCTCTTTTCTTCCATGGCCGGCACACCAAAATGAAAGGAAAAGAAATTTCATCCACAAATAAAAGTCAACCTCTCCTTTAATTTCCACCACACAAATCAAAAGAATTATTACTAAAATGCCCTTCATCCTTTTAACTTAACTTTTGTCTCTTATGTGCCCATTCATGTAATTTCACATATCCCACATAAATATCCTCTTCCACTAACCATCACCTTGACTCTTCCTTTGACCAACTTATATGTTATATATATCATCATATAAACAACATATACACTTCTCTCTAAACCCTCTTTTTTTTCCCAAAACACATATGCATAAACATTCTCTTCCAATTTCTTTTCTTATCAAATAACATATACATTCAATCACATTTAAAACCAATTACAAAATCAAAACTTCTAAGGCATACTTGAGGATATTACAGTAACAGACCCAGTCTCTTGGATCATCAACTCGGCTAAACTCGAGGTGATCCTCAACCCGGCAAGACTGTTACCAATCATATATCTCATAATCACAATTTCTCATAGTGTAACAGACCCAGTCTCTTGGATCTCAATTCAACTCAAAATGAAGAGATCCTCAACCCGGCAAGACTGTTACCTTTTTCATTTTATAGGCATGCCTCCAAACCCAGAACTCTGAAATCGAATAACACATTAGTTACACAATTCATTTATTATTTCATTATCAATCTCATCATCAATTAGGCAAACATGCCTTATCTCTTTCAATTGAATCATCATAGCCAATCATAATGGCTTCATATCATATCATATCTCAATCCATATGATACATATGGCATCATTGATATCACATTTCAAAGTATATTATTCATATAATACATTGCCATACACAAGATTCACAATGCATATAACATAACATTTTCTCACTTCTCAAAACACATTAACATCATTCATTACTAGAGCATTTATCACAACAAATTGCACATACCTTAAGAATGATCCTCATTTCTTCCTACCTTTCCCATTTCATATTTCATCCTTTATATATATCTATATATATATATAGCAATTTACATTCTTCATTTACATTCACAATATAATAGCTTATTTAACACTTTCATCCCAATGTGTTAATGTTCAAAGACATATAAGGATATACAATCAAATAGAGTTTATGCTTACCTTGTTAATGATCTTCACATCCTTCACATCATTCAATCATCACCTTAGTCCAATTATATTAACAATATAATAGATCACTTAACACATTTGCAAACAAATGTGTTAAGCCTCAAATTATGTAATTAAATACAATCATATGTATTGGTACTTACCTCAAGAACTATTCCCATTCCTCTATACATTTCCTCTTCCAAGAATTCTCAACATTTAGGTTAATGCAACACAATCTCTTCAAAACCTAATCCAAAGATCATTATTTATAGGTTTAGAATCATCCACATACATTTGTTTAGGTCATTCTTTGATTACAAAGTACTTAGGGTGTATATAAAATGTTTAGTAGCACAAGACTTTTGAAGAATCAAACAATGCATGAAGAACCAAAACCATCACAGTAGCAAACACACCCAAGGGACACGGCCAAGCTTGTGGCCGTGTCTCTCAAAACCAAAACTTCCCGAGGCAGACACGGGCAAGGACACGGCCGTGTCTCTCAACACAACTCAGGCAGTGGCAAACACACTCAAGGGACACGGCCAAGCCAATGGCCGTGTCACCCCAAAACATAACCAACACGGCCAAAATCCCTCCAACTTGGCCGTGTCACCCAAATTTCTCAAGTCTTGGCCGTGTTTCTCATCGATTCTAGCCGTGTCACTCAAGAACACAACCCTAATCAAAACCAACACTCTTCCAAATGCATTTTCACACCCTTTGCACAACAATAACTTCATTCAATTTGTTCTAATCAATGTTATTAACACATATCTTACATATTCATCACATTAACCACTTAAACAACACATAAACATTACATTAAAACATTCACCAATACCAAACCTTAAAACCAACTTCCCACTTGATCTTCCACAATCAACCTTCACATATCTTACCATATTCACAACCAAACCAACACCAATTCCATCTTTTAACTTACAATCACTTTAAACACTTATAAACACATATCAAACACACCAAATCATCACATCAATAAATCACAATTTCTTTTAGACACAACTTCAAAATTGACAAAGGAAAACAAGAGAAGTCTTACCTTAGATAAAGAAATTTCACAAATCTCTAACCAATCCCTTTGATTGCCTCTTCAATTTGGTTCTAGCTTCAAGAACACCTCTCTTGCTCTCTCTTTTCTTCAATGGCCGGCACACACATGAGAAGAGAAGAAGAATGAATACAAATCCACCATTTCTTCTTCTTTAAATCTCCACCACCCAATTTAACAAAACAATTACCAACATGCCCTCATCCATTTAATTAACCTTTTGTCTCATATGTGCCCATTATAGTCATTACACATGTCACACAAAAATATCCTCTTGCATTGACTCCACCTTTGACTTATGTATATGTTAATTATACAACCATATAAACAACATATACACTTCTCTCTACACCCTCTTTTCTTTCCCAAAACACAAATACATAACCATTCTCTTCTCAATTTCTTTTCTCTTGCAATTTGACACATATATATTCAATCTAATTTATAACAACAACAACAATAACATAATCAAAACTTCTAAGGTATACATGAGGATATTACAAAAAATTTTGAAATATAAGGTCAAAATTTTGATAAAATAACTATACCTTATGGATTTTGAACCAAATGAGGCCTTTTATTTAGTTGAAAGTAATTAATTACGAGCATTTGGAAAAAGCTTTTATTTTATTTTCTGCCTAGGCCTAAAACATGTTTAAAAAAGCTTTCAAGATGAAATTGAACATTGCTAAATAAAGAAAAAAAAATTTAGGCATTGTATATTAAACCAAAATTTTATATCCACCACATTTAAACATTGCCTTTAGTTTACCCCTTTGAGCCTAAAATAAAGATTTTTAGCTTGAGCTTTTCTTTGATTTAATTTACAAAACTACTAAACTTTTTAAGGTTACTTTTCTTTTGAAAAAGTTCTCAAATTTATTTGATTATGTTTAAATAGATTCTTAATTTTAAAGTTTGGGGGATTTTATGCATATAATTAAAATAAAAAAATTTTGAATAAAAGATTTTACAATAAATTCTCCCTAAACCAATAAAAGAAAGCAAGCAAGAAGTTAAGGACAAAGGATTCTTAAGTTTACAAAAATAAGGAAAGCTTTTTGAAAGAAAGTAACCTATTTCAATTAAGCGTTATTTTAGCCACCACCTCTATAAACCCCATTACAACCTAATAAAAGTCCTTCTGATTTTTTTTAATTTAATAAGGTATATTAATGGAGAAAGCTTAATTAAATATGCATATGAGATTAGGCTAAATATGTATAAAAAAATATTTGCTATTCTAAAAAGTTTAATAATTGATTGCAATTGATTAAATTTCTTAGGTAAAGGAGGGAAGAATGAAATAAGTGGAGTTATGAATCTAAATTCAACCTGTGAATATTCAATAGTTCTCAAAATATTTCTATACACTCACATCCCAAAATCCCATATTTTCATATATACATTCATAAATATGAGAACATAATATTTCTTATTTACAAAACATCTTTAAATCATGTTTCAATTCTTTATATTTTACAAAAAAAGATATTACGTAACATCAACTCAAAAGTATATTTACATGCTATGCTTAGGCTTAATTTGTGGCAACCAGAGGCTTCTAGTATCCAACCTCTAACTAGACCTATCATAGTCTAGAAGGACTTCCAGCTTCTATTATGTCACTTGCGTGATAAATAAATCGCGTTAAGCCTAGAGCTCAGTGGTTTTTACTCTATAATGCAACAATTTTATGACAAATTTATATGAACATGCATTAGGTTTTAATGTTACAAACATTCTCATCTTTATTTTACATATAAACATAAACAATCATATGCATTGGGCCTAACAATCTTATACAATAACCTAGTTCCAAAACCATTGCTTTGGCCTATCTCATCAATAATGACACCTCTATGTCTCACTAGTGGACATAAATACATATGTGACACCCGATGTCTCATCCACAGTGTAATCATCAATATGACACCTCTGTGCCTCGCTAGTGGACATAAATACATCTGTGACACCCAGTGTCTCATCCACAGGGTAATCATTAATATGACACCTCATGTGTGTCTCTCAGGGGTGTGGTAACATCTCTGTGACACCCAGTGTCTCACCCCATTGCCTATGGCATGCCAATCACCAAAGGCAATCTTCTGGCAACTAGATAAAGCATAAGACAATAAACAACATTCCACACTATGCATATATGAGTTTTTCACCGTGTAACTCATCAATTCATCAATAATTAACATAATCAATATATTTTATCTTAATTCTCCAATTTATAATCACAAATACATTTTTAATACAATATATATAAATACTTAGCTATGCAAGCCATTTACAACACCCATATAGTGCAAAATACGATAATAAATGTCAACAAACCAACCCCAAGGCCGTGCATTCAATAGCCATGCCCGTGGCATGTGAAACGAAGCTGTAAATCACTTTTGAGTAACCCCATGATCATGGCATTCAAGGGCCATGCCCGTGGAATTCATTTTGCTTCTGTTTCCTCACCATTTTCACATGAAACAACTCCACCTCAAAGCCCACGACCGTGGCACTGCATGGCCATGCCCATGGCATCCCAAAATCACTCTTTCACCCCATTTTCATCAACATAACACACACATACCAACTTTGGATGATACAAACCAAAGAAAAGAGCATTATCTAAGTATATACTTACCTTTTTTAAGCTCAAATTGGAGAAACAACTCCTTTGTACAATAATTTCTCCCAATCTTTTACTTCCTTCTATTGGTTCCTTCACTCAATTCAATCAACCCTTAATTAATTTATAATTTCAAAGATGATATTAATAACTCACATAAGCATCTATAAACCCATATTAACTTTCTTTAACTTAGGATTAGCTAAATCCCTTTACAAATTCCTAATATTCAATTACTAGCTCTAACTATAGCCAACATCATTCCAAATCATTATCAAGTCTAGAATCACCATTACTACATAATATCATAAATTTCTATATGTTTCATTAAATTCCAATTCTCATATCAATCCTACTAAAGAATCATCAAAAGTTAAGAAACTTACTTGTTACTTGAATTAAAACTCAACCTTCCTTCAATCCTTGTGTAAAACTAACTAAATTCTCTTGTTAATTTGAAGGATGGAAATCTCCCTCTCTCAAGCTCCATGAAAATTGGGCAAGACAAGAAGAAAGGAGAAGGAAGGAGAAGAAATGAAAATTCTAGAAATTTTTTTGGCTTTTCCATACTTTTCCACTAACTAAATATATATTATTTAATTAAGATTTTATTTAAAATAATATTATTTTATATTTTAACATTTTACTTTTTACTCTTTCACCATCTTACCATTTATATTTAATCTTTTATATATGACATATATGTTATTTATATTTCCATCATTTCTATCAAAATCATCATCATTCTCTCACCACAAATGTATAATAGATTCAATAAAAATCAGGACATTACATCTACATTTTAAAGATATAATTGTCTAAATTTTTATACATAAACTATATATATAAGAGATTCTATCGTGATAAATTTAAAATTACTTGAGGACAAGCAATGATTTAAGTTTCGGGGAGTTTGATAGAGTGATATTTTAATTAATATTATGTGAGATTCTAACCATGATTTTAATTATTTTCCAATTAAATTTAATGGATTTTTGTTTTTTTGAGTTAGAAATCTTATATTTTAGCTTGGATTGACAAGACACAATGTTTTTAAGAAAAATGATGAAAAATTGAAAAAAAAATTTACATCCCATGCCCGTGCTAATTCATTGCCATGCCCTTAGGTTTCAACTTGAGTATGCCTTATCAAAAGAAGAAGAAAAAAAGAAGTTCCAGAACAAAATCTAATACCACGAACATGGAAATTCATTGCCACACTCATGGGATTAGAAACCTACTACCCAAATGAAAGAAAAGGAAGAAGATTCATAATTTACACCTCCACCTGACTGTCATGATGGTAATGGAGATCACCGAGGACAGTGATATTCACAGTTTGGAGGAGTTTTCAATTTTGTTTTAGCAGCTGAACTTATGGTACTTTTATCAATTAGTTTTTCTTTTTGGATATTTCATATTATGTTTGTTTTACATTTTTATGTGGATGGTTACATTTGGCATTGTTTGGATTAGTATTTTGAACTGTTATTTTAATTATAAGTTTAGTTTGAATTTTTAAGGATGATTAGATTTCTTTAAGTTGATCTAGATTAAAAATCATTATAGACTACTTATATGTTATTTCAAGTGTTAAAATTTTTCAATTAAAAATTCTGAAATATAAGGTAAAAAATTTGATAAAATAACTATATCTTATGGATTTTGAACCAAATGAGCCATTTTATTTAGTTAAAAGTAATTAATTATGAGAATTTGGAAAAAAGCTTATATTCTTTCATTTTATTTTCTGTCTAGGCCTAGAACATGTTTAAAAGAGCTTTCAAGGTGAAATTGAACCTTCTTACATAAAGGAAAAAATGATTTAGGCATTGTTTGTTAAACCAAAATCTTATATCGACCACATTTAAACATTGCCTTTAGTTCATCCCTTTGAGCCTAAAATAAAGATTTTTAGCTTGAGTGTAGACCCTTAATTTTGGCCTTGAATGAGCTTAGTTCTAATTAAGAGGCTCAAATTAACTCTAATATTAAAAAATCTTAAACCTAATTCGGTTTAAAGTTAAAAGCCTAAACCGACTCTGGTCTGATTTAGGGAGGCACTATGCTAAATAGACATGAGCCATTATGCTAAATAGATATGAGCCACTATGCCAAGCAGACATGAGCATAATCAATTTGGAAGGTCCAAATTGATATGAGCTAGGCTTATATCGATTTGGACCTTCCAAATCGATATGAGATGGCTTCAGACCCTCGAAATCCGAATTGTAAAAGAACTTAGTCGGCCATTTTAATTTCCTAATCAAGCTATAATTCATTTAAACCTCATATTATGCAGATTAGGTTTAAAGGTTAAGTGATGGTTTTGCCTATAAATAGATGATTAAAAGAACAAAGAAAGGAGGAATCATCAACCATTAATAATTATCAAGTAGTGATAAGTAATCTATTTTATAAACACTAAAACACAAATACAAAAAAGAAAAGAGAGGATACTATATCTAAAATATCGAGTGATCCTCAGATCACCAAAGCACCAATCAAGATTTAAGTCGATCCAGGCAGTAGCATCACCAAGTCCAATTGTTGTAAGGTGAAGGTGACAAACAAAGCTTGTTTCAACAAATTTATTTTGGTGGAGCCAACAATGCAGGTGAGATTTCCATTAACTAGTTCAATTAAATTTTGTTGATTACCTTCAATACTTAAATTATTGTGTTGTCAAATTCTAAATGTAATTTCATAGATTCATTTAAGTAAGTTATGGATTTGGGATTAAGGCCAGTTGAAGCATCTATAGTATGTTTTAACCTTCATATTGTATATTAGCACCAATCTCAAAATGGCCTTCGCTTAACCCATGTCCCTTATAGACACCATTTCAAGCTCATTAAAGACATGTTGATCTCTCTTTATAGGTAGAGTCTATTAGTGGAGATAGTTTGAATAAGAATGCATATGACAAAAACAATATTTAAATTCAATGAGACCTTTGTCCAAGTAATGTGTATATGCCTATCTGAAGTGCAACAGTTCTTGCTTAAATGAAAATAATTCCCGAGTTTAGTGATAGAGTGAAATTATGATCATTATTTTATATAATTTTAACTCTGATTTTTAACTATTTTCCAATTGAATTTGATGAGTTTGATTATTTGAGTTAGAATTACACTTTTTGAGTTTAGAAGACAAGATTAAAAGTTTTTGGTGATTAGTGAGGCAAAATTGAAGGAAAGCAAGCAAAAATAAAGGAAGAATGATAAGGCACAGCTGTGGCCATTCAAAGCCACGACCATGGGAATAAATTCGAGTCTGCCACTTTACAAAATTGAAGCTCCAGAAGAAAAATGAAAGCCACGACCGTGGCACTCCAAAAGCCATGATCGTGGGTTTCATTTCCCCACTGCCTGAGCCAAGAAAAAAGAAGAAAATTCAAGTTGGCAGTCTCCACTTCAATTCCACGACCGTGGCATTTTAAAAGCCATAACCGTGGCACACCTTACCAACCATTTTATAGCTCTAAAGTGCTCAAACTGATCAATCCAACTCAGGCCATGACCGTGGCACTCAAAAGCCACGACCGTGGGGCCGAAATTCATGACTTTGAGCAGACAATTGGGTTGGTGGTGAACCAAACAAGATGTGGCCTAACCTTTTCAGTTTTTCCCCAATAATGAAGCTTCCAAACACTCTATTTAAACACACTTCCTCTAAGGTTTGAGAGGAGGAAGGATTTTACAAGAATTAGATTAGATTTATTCAAGAATAAATGTAATTTAGAGTTTTCTTAGAAAAGAAGTGTGAAATTCTGCTTCAAGGAGGAGTTCAAGATCCAAGTCAAGATCTTCTTCAAAGAAATAGAGTTTGATATTTCTTGTTCCTTTAAATTATGTATTCATTTACCATTTTGAATATTTGTAATATTTTTATTTCAATAATGAAGAACTAATCCTTTTTAAGGTTGGTCCCTTTAATTGAATTTATCATGGAGTTATAAATGTCTATTTGGTTAATTTAGTTATCCTTTGATTACTTTGTTGTCTTTAATCTTAATGCTTTGATTATCTGGCCAATGATTAATTGATTTGAGATGTTGTGTGATGGAGTGAGTGGAAGCATGACATTAGTCCCCGGAGATAACAATCTTAAGTAAGTTTTTCACTTAGAGATAAGATTAAGAGGTTGATTCATGATTCTCATAAAACCTAATAAATTGATTTAATTACTTATGATCACGAGAGTAGACGTAAGGATTAAAGTCAGTATTAGTTCTAGTACTTGAGAAATACTTGAACTTAATTTAGGAAAATCTAACCATTAATCAAAGAAAAACTAAGTTAAATCAATACCTTATAAAAACCATGATAAATCAATGAAGGTGACCAAAACCTAAATCTTAAATTATTAGAAATTTATTCTTGATTCATTGTCATTTTAGCTAGTTAAATCATAAAAGTAAATTTAATTATCCAAATATTAATCAGTTTAATTGTTTGGTACTTAGAATTAATCTCCTCGTGGGAACGATACTCTACTCATCATTATATTACTTGTAAACGATCTGTGCACTTGCAGATAGTTAGGCCGAGTCTGCAATAAGTTTTTGGTGCCGCTGCCGGGGAGGCAATCATTCTAATATTGATAATATTAACTATTATTACTTTGGATTTTTACTTTTCTGCATTACTTCTTTAAATTTTAAGGGTTACATGCATAACAATCCACACACTCAACTTGTACCATATAATCCTGAAATTGAAAAATTTTTTAGAAAGCAAAACAAGGAAAGAATAGAAAGACAAAGAGGAGAAGGAACTTCAACTGAACTCCGTTTAGAAGAAGTAGCATTTTCTTTAGAAGAAGAAGAAGAAATCATGGGAGATCCACAAAATATGACCCTAAAACAATATGCTATGCCATCTGCTCACCCAAGATCTAGCATAGTTAAACCACCTGTGCAAGCCAACACTTTTGATCTAAAACCAACACTTATTAATTTAATTCAACAATATGTTTTTCATGGTTTTCCACATGAGGATGCATATGCTCACATCTCTAATTTTTTATAAATATGTGATACTTTTAAAATTAATGGTGTATCTGATGATGCTATTCATTTGTGACTTTTTCCAGTTTCTTTAAGGGATCAATGTAACACCCCCACACCCAATACATACACACTACATACACCACAATGTAGTATACATGTATCGAATGTAGGAATGCTACAGATTTTTTTTTTCTTAACATTCAAATGGTTTTAAATAATACTATAATCTTTCTCATTATACATTATAGAAAATAACTCATTAACTTGTAATATAAAACAAATAGATATATAAATATATATTTACTTACTACGCAGCAGAATATAGAAAATATTTACATATGTGAAAGCATTTAAATCCATATTTACAAATATACATATATTCACATTATAAACAAAACTTTACAAAATATAAGAGAGTTATACATGATTGGCAAGTCTTCCCTGATCTTTAAGTTCCCAAAATCAACTCTTCAACGTCTACTCTCACTCAGTCTCGAAGAGCTTTCTGGTTCAACTCTATCAACTCTATCACCTGCGCGATTAAACACTATCGCGCTAAGCCAAGGGCTTAGTAAGTCCAATCATGCTAATGTTATGCTTAAGTGTAATGAAATGCAACACACCTTATTAATAAAAGCAACAACATAGGTGAAAAGTTAACATCAACCCTTTTGCCTATCACAAATCATATAAGCATAACACAATTCAACATATTTCCACATCCTTCATTAATCAATCAAGTTATCATTCATGACTCACATTAAACATGGACAAGCATGGGCCCAAAACACACTAATATGCCATTCAATTTTCAGAGTTAATGTTTTGGTTTTGTTATCACATTTATCAATATCATATACCCAACTAGGCTTCAAGGATTAGGTTCAACCAAGCTTCAAGGGGAGCAAAGCATGCTAAGCTTCAACCCAACTTGGCTTCAAGAACCAACCCAACCTAGCTTCAAGGGTTGTAACATCTCAATTAGGCTTCAAGGATTCAATCCAACCTAACTTCAAGAGATTGTTACTATCATTAGGCATGCCACCAATAACAAACTCTGAAAATGGAATAACACATTAGCCACACAATTCATTTACATTTCATTCTCAATTCTCATGAATTAGGCAAACATGCCATATATCTTTCAATTGAATCATCATAGCCAATCACAATGGCCTCAAATCAAACAATATCTCAATTCATATTATTCATATAACATCATTGATACAACATTTCAAAGTATATACCACATCACCATTTACAATGCATATAGCCTAACATTGTTCATATGTATCCTCAATATCAACAAATGTGTACTACAATCTCAACATCAATGAATGTATGTTCCACATATATTTGATTATGTCATTCTTATCTTTGAAGTATATTTAAAGTGTTTATGTTAGGTTTAAGTATCAATAATATCTTTGAAGAATCAAAACCATTCAAAAAGAACAAAAATAAAAACAGTAACCAACACATTTGAGGGACACGGCCAAGCTTGTGGCCGTGTCTCTCAACTTAATTTTGGCAGTGACAGACACTGGCATGGGACACGGCCGTGTCTCTTAAAAATCAATCCAACACGGCCAAAATTTCCATGACTTGGCCGTGTCTCTCTTTGCTTTTGGCCGTGTCACTCATGATCAATACCCTAACCAAAACCCAACACTCTTTCAATTGCATTTCCATACTTTTTACACAACAATCATCTCATTCAAATGAACACAATCAATGACATAAACACATATCTTACATAAACATCACAATAATCACTTTAACAACACATTAACATCACATTTAAATACAAACCATTCTAAAACCCTAAAACCAACATCCTTCTCCATCCTTCAAAATCAACATCCACCACTTCCAACATCAATACCTTTTTAAACTCTTAACTAACACCAATTTTAACACTTGAAAACACATCACAAACACCTATCATCAACTAATCAACAAACCCTAGTTCACTTCAAAAGAATAAGGAAATCAAAGAAAAGAACTTACTTCTTTCATCAATTCATCCTAATATCCAAGATTAAACTAATCAAACACACTTGAGTATAACAAAATCAAGCAACACACTCTTAGATCATCTATCAAATCCACACATCATTTCAAACAAGCAAAAGATCAAAAAGAAAACTTACTAAGACTATAAACTTCTTGAATCAACACTTGATCACTTCAATCTTCCTTCAATTTGAGTTTAGAACTTCAAACACCTCTCTAGCTCTCTTGTTTTCTTTTGTCTTTGGATGAGCCGGCCACTACCATCAAGAAGAAGAAAAAAATGATGAAGAAACAAAGTCAATTTCTCCTTAAATCTCCACCAAGTGATTTCCAAAAGAAAATTACTTTAATACCCTTAACCATTTAACTAGCCTCTTGTCTCTTATATGCCCATTAATGTAATTTCATAATCAACAAGATAAATATCTCTTCCCCCTTGACTCTTCATTTGACCAATTTATATGTTATATATATGACAATATAATCAACATATACACTTTTCTCTAAACCCTCTTTTCTTTCCCAAAACACATATACATAAACATTCTCTTACCAATTTCTTTTCTTATCACATAATATACACATTCAATCCAATTTTAAACCAACAACATAATCAACTTCTAGGGCATAAATTAGGATATTACAATTCTCCCCCTCTAAAAAAAAATTTCGTCCTCGAAATCACCTGATATCAAGTCCGAAATAATTGAGGATATTGCTCTCGCATGATTTGTTCACTTTCCCAAGTTGCCTCTTCCTTTCCATGATTCTTCCACAAAATCTTCACCAATGGCACTCTCTTGTTTCTCAATTCTTTCACTTCACGTGCCAAGATAGCAACTGGTTCCTCTTCAAATGTCAAATCTGGGCTTACTTCGATAAATTCAATTGGCAACACATGAGATGGATCCGATATGTACTTTCTTAACATAGAAACATGGAATACGTTATGGATCCGATCCAACTCAGGTGGTAAAGCAAGCCGATAAGCAACTGGCCCAACTCTCTCTAAAACTTCATACGGTCCAATGAAATGAGGACTCAATTTCCCTTTCCGACCGAACCTCAAAATATTCTTCCAAGGAGACACTTTCAAAAATACTTTATCTCCAACATCAAACTCTATGTCTCTCCTTTTTAGATCTGCATAAGACTTCTATCGGTCTGAAGCTGCTTTCAACCTGCCTCGGATCAACTTCACTTTCTCTTCAGTTTCTTGAATCAAATCAGGACCAATCAACTTACCATCTCCAAGTTCACTCCAACAAAGAGGTGTCCGACACCGTCTACCATACAGTGCTTCGAATGGTGCCATACCAATGCTAGATTGGTAACTGTTGTTGTAAGCAAACTCCACAAGAGATAGAAATCTATCCCAACTTCCAGAGAAATCAATGATACAGCTTCTCAACATATCCTCAATAATCTGTATCACTCTCTCTGACTGTCCATCCGACTGTGGATGAAAAGCAGTGCTGAAGTGCAGTCGAGAACCCAAAGCTCCATGCAAACTCTTCCAAAATCTTGAAGTAAACCGGGGATCTCGATCAGACACTAAAGAAGTTGGAACACCATGCAACTTCACAATCTCATGGATATACAGCTCAGCTAACCTCTCAAAGAGTAATCCATCAGAACCGGAAGAAAATGAGCTGTCTTAGTCAACCTATCAACAATCACCCATATGGCATCGTGTTTCCTTGGTGTCAATGGAAAACCAGACACAAAATCCATTGTCACTCTTTCCCACTTCCATTCAGGCACTGACAAAGGCTGAAGTAACCCGGTTGGAACTTGATGCTCTGCTTTTATCTTCTGACATGTGAGACATCTGGATACAAACTCCGCAATGTCTCTCTTCATACCAGACCACCAGTAATGCTGCCTCAAATCATGATACATCTTGGTATTGCCCGGATGCATAGCAAACACTGATTGATGTGCTTCTTCTAAAATAATCCTTTTCAACTCAGCATCATCAGGTACACACAATCTGTTCTTAAATCAGAGACTCCCATCGGTCTCACAACAAAATCTCCACTCTTCCCATTCTGGCAATCTGAAACAATCTTCTGAATCTTCTCATCAGCCAACTGAGCCTCTTTAATCTGATCCAACAAAACTGGTTTCAAATGCAACTGTGCCAACAATGCACCATCATCACAAGATACAAAACTGGCATGCAATGCTCTCAACTCAACAAGCAACGAGAGCGAATAAACAGTCAAACCTGCTAAAGACTTCCGACTCAAAGCATCAGCAACAACATTTGCTTTACCTGGATGATAATCAATCAAACAGTCATAGTCTTTAATCAATTCCAACCATCTCCTCTGTCGAAGATTAAGCTCTTTCTGGACACCCAAATATTTCAAGCTTTTGTGATCAGTGTAGATAAAACATTTCTCCCCAAACAAATAGTGTCGCCAAATCTTCAATGCAAACACAATTGCTGCTAGCTCCAAATCATGGGTCGGATAATTAAACTCATGCGTTTTCAACTGTCGAGATGCATAAGCTATCACTTTACCTTCTTGCATTAGTACACATCCCAAACCACTATGTGAAGCATCACTGTAGATCACATATGGTTTGCCTTCCACAGGTAAAGTAAGAACAGGCGCTTGAGTCAACATTTCTCTCAACTGCTCAAAGCTAGCCTGACACTGATCCGTCCACACAAATCTAACTCCTTTTCGAAGCAATCTGGTGAGTGGAGTAGCTATCAAAGAAAATCCTTTCACAAACCGTTGGTAATAGCCTGCCAAACCCAGAAAACTTCTAACTTCAGTCACTGACTTTGGTGGACTCCAATTCAAAATAGCTTCAACTTTACTTGGATAAACTCTAATACCCTCTGCTGAAACTATATGGCTGAGAAAAGCTACCTGGTCCAACCAAAACTCACACTTCGACAGTTTAGCAAACAACTGCTTCTCTCTCAAAATCTGAAACACAATCCGCAGGTGCTTGTCATGTTCCTCTTTATTCCGCGAATACACCAGAATATCATCAATAAACACTACCACAAACTGATCCAAATAGGGCCTAAACACCCTATTCATCAAGTCCATAAAAACTGCAGGTGCATTCGTCAACCCAAAAGGCATAACTAGAAACTCATAATGCCCATACCTGGTCCGAAAGGCTGTCTTAGGAACATCTTCAGCTCTGACTCTCAACTGATGGTACCCTGATCTCAGATCAATTTTAGAAAACACAGCTGCACCCTTCAATTGATCAAAGAGGTCATCAATTCTAGGCAAAGGATACTTATTTTTAATAGTCACCTTGTTCAATTGCCTATAATCGATACACAACCTCATAGTACCATCTTTCTTCTTCACAAATAGCACAGGAGCTCCCCAAGGAGAAACACTGGGGCGAATAAATCCTTTATCCAACAACTCCTGTAATTGCACTTTCAATTCTCTCAATTCAACAGGTGCCATTCGGTAAGGAGTACTAGAGATAGGAGTGGTACCAGGCAACAATTCAATACCGAACTCCACCTCTCTCTCAGGAGGTAATCCTGGCAACTCCTCTGGAAACACATCTGGGAACTCTGCAACTGTGGCAATACTATCAATAGGGAAACCCTTCACTCTATTATCTACCACATGAGCAAGATAAGCTTCACACCCCTTTCTAATCAATCTCCTAGCTGCAACAGCTGAAACAAATAAGGAGGCTAGCTGTTCCTGCTCATTAGATACTATCACCTCTCTACCATCAGCAGTTCTCAAAGAAACAATTTTCCTTTTACAGTCTACCACAGCTCCATGTCTAGATAGCCAGTCCATGCCTAGAATCACATCATATTCCTTAAATGGCATCTCAATCAAATCTCCAAGGAACTCCTCACCTTGCACCCTCACTACACTATCTCGGTGCACCTTGCTCACAATCACACTATGCCCTAACGGATTTGTCACCAACACATCAAATCCTAGGGACTCAGCATGCATATCAGACACAGGCAAAACGGATGCACTAATATAAGAATGAGTGGAACCCAGATCAATCAAAGCAAGTACTGAAGTATCAAATAAAGAAAAAGTACCAGCTATGACTGCCGAAGCATCTGGCTGCCTCTGCATAACATATATCCTCTGGGAAGACCCAACCTCCTCTGGTCTACTCTCTCTGGATGTAGAACCTCCTCTAGCACTGAACCCAGATCTGCCTCCCCGGCTGCTACCTCTGCCTGCTCGACCTCCCCTCACGCTAGGTCGAGAAGCTGCAGTATCAACTGACATCTGTTCTTGCCTCTCAGGACAATCTCTAACAAAGTGATTAGGTGATCCACATCTGAAACATACCCCTGCTACACCAGTCTTCCAGCAAGGACCACCATGTGGCCTACCACAATGAATGCAGATGGGAAGAGTGGATCTCTGAATCATTGGGGTCGGAGCACTTGCCACCGAAGCTGCAGGTCTAAATCTCTGCCTCTGAAACTGCACTGACCTACCAGCTGGCCTCTGACTCCTACTGACCCGAGGAACAAAGCTTCCTTTACCTCTCTTAGCAGAAGAAGACCCTGCCTCAAACTGGGGCCTCCTAACCCTAACCTCTTCCTCTGAAGCAGCTGCAATAACTTGAGCTCGCTCTACACTTCGAGCTGCTGCCACAAGCTGGGAGAAATCGTGATATCGAGATCCAACCACTAAGCACATGATAGAGGGCCTCAATCCCTCCTCAAATCTCCTGCATCTATCTATTTCATCAGCTATAATGCCCCCAGCATAATGGCTCAATCTAATAAACTCAACTTCATATTCAGTTACAGTCCTGCTGTCTTGCTTCAAGCTCAAAAACTCCATCTTCTTCATGTCTTTATACTCCCTAGGAGTATACTTCAATTCAAATTCTCTCAGAAAATCTGCATATGACAAGGTTGGTGGATCATCCATAGAATGGGGCACTGTCCTCCACCAGTCGTATGCATCCTTCTGCAGCAAAGATCTTGCATAATCAAACTTTTCCTCCGAGGTGGCTTGCAACTGAATAAAGATCCTCTGTACTTTATCAAGCCATTGTTCTGCTACAGCTGGATCAATAGTACCAAGGAAATCCTCCGCTCCATACTTCCTTAGTTTATCATAGTGCCTCACTGGTACCACAGGCTGAGGGGGTGGTGGCTGTGGTTGCACTGGTGCTTGCCTCAAAGCCTCTACCACATGCCTAAGCCAAGCTGGTGGAACCTCCTCACCAACTGGTCTCCCCGACACCGAAGCAGGTGCCTCCCCAGCACTATCAACTCTAGTTCTATCCTCCGGTGCTACACTCTCCTCACTACCCTCAACTGACTGACGCAAATGAGGATCCATCACAATCTATGTCTGCAAA
This sequence comes from Garcia nutans, assembly GCA_947685225.1. NCBI lineage: Eukaryota > Viridiplantae > Streptophyta > Magnoliopsida > Malpighiales > Euphorbiaceae > Garcia > Garcia nutans. Next base: position 39,344,659 of record CANTUV010000013.1, read on the forward strand.
CACAGCAGAATACTTCTTATTAAAGATCAGAGATTGCCAATCCCAAACATGTATTTTATTTCAAAGCCACTTTTTAAGTAAAAATATTCTTTTTATTACATTTTACCTAGGTTGAGAATCTCAAACCTAGGCTCTGATACCAAAACAACTGTAACACCCCCACACCCAATACATACACACTACATACACCACAATGTAGTATACATGTATCGAATGTAGGAATGCTACAGATTTTTTTTTCTTAACATTCAAATGGTTTTAAATAATACTATAATCTTTCTCATTATACATTATAGAAAATAACTCATTAACTTGTAATATAAAACAAATAGATATATAAATATATATTTACTTACTACGCAGCGGAATATAGAAAATATTTACATATGTGAAAGCATTTAAATCCATATTTACAAATATACATATATTCACATTATAAACAAAACTTTACAAAATATAAGAGAGTTATACATGATTGGCAAGTCTTCCCTGATCTTTAAGTTCCCAAAATCAACTCTTCAACGTCTACTCTCACTCAGTCTCGAAGAGCTTTCTGGTTCAACTCTATCAACTCTATCACCTACGCGATTAAACACTATCGCGCTAAGCCAAGGGCTTAGTAAGTCCAATCATGCTAATGTTATGCTTAAGTGTAATGAAATGCAACACACCTTATTAATAAAAGCAACAACATAGGTGAAAAGTTAACATCAACCCTTTTGCCTATCACAAATCATATAAGCATAACACAATTCAACATATTTCCACATCCTTCATTAATCAATCAAGTTATCATTCATGACTCACATTAAACATGGACAAGCATGGGCCCAAAACACACTAATATGCCATTCAATTTTCAGAGTTAATGTTTTGGTTTTGTTATCACATTTATCAATATCATATACCCAACTAGGCTTCAAGGATTAGGTTCAACCAAGCTTCAAGGGGAGCAAAGCATGCTAAGCTTCAACCCAACTTGGCTTCAAGAACCAACCCAACCTAGCTTCAAGGGTTGTAACATCTCAATTAGGCTTCAAGGATTCAATCCAACCTAACTTCAAGAGATTGTTACTATCATTAGGCATGCCACCAATAACAAACTCTGAAAATGGAATAACACATTAGCCACACAATTCATTTACATTTCATTCTCAATTCTCATGAATTAGGCAAACATGCCATATATCTTTCAATTGAATCATCATAGCCAATCACAATGGCCTCAAATCAAACAATATCTCAATTCATATTATTCATATAACATCATTGATACAACATTTCAAAGTATATACCACATCACCATTTACAATGCATATAGCCTAACATTGTTCATATGTATCCTCAATATCAACAAATGTGTACTACAATCTCAACATCAATGAATGTATGTTCCACATATATTTGATTATGTCATTCTTATCTTTGAAGTATATTTAAAGTGTTTATGTTAGGTTTAAGTATCAATAATATCTTTGAAGAATCAAAACCATTCAAAAAGAACAAAAATAAAAACAGTAACCAACACATTTGAGGGACACGGCCAAGCTTGTGGCCGTGTCTCTCAACTTAATTTTGGCAGTGACAGACACTGGCATGGGACACGGCCGTGTCTCTTAAAAATCAACCCAACACGACCAAAATTTCCATGACTTGGCCGTGTCTCTCTTTGCTTTTGGCCGTGTCACTCATGATCAATACCCTAACCAAAACCCAACACTCTTTCAATTGCATTTCCATACTTTTTACACAACAATCATCTCATTCAAATGAACACAATCAATGACATAAACACATATCTTACATAAACATCACAATAATCACTTTAACAACACATTAACATCACATTTAAATACAAACCATTCTAAAACCCTAAAACCAACATCCTTCTCCATCCTTCAAAATCAACATCCACCACTTCCAACATCAATACCTTTTTAAACTCTTAACTAACACCAATTTTAACACTTGAAAACACATCACAAACACCTATCATCAACTAATCAACAAACCCTAATTCACTTCAAAAGAATAAGGAAATCAAAGAAAAGAACTTACTTCTTTCATCAATTCATCCTAATATCCAAGATTAAACTAATCAAACACACTTGAGTATAACAAAATCAAGCAACACACTCTTAGATCATCTATCAAATCCACACATCATTTCAAACAAGCAAAAGATCCAAAAGAAAACTTACTAAGGCTATAAACTTCTTGAATCAACACTTGATCACTTCAATCTTCCTTCAATTTGAGTTTAGAACTTCAAACACCTCTCTAGCTCTCTTGTTTTCTTTTGTCTTTGGAGGAGCCGGCCACTACCATCAAGAAGAAGAAAAAAATGATGAAGAAACAAAGTCAATTTCTCCTTAAATCTCCACCAAGTGATTTCCAAAAGAAAATTACTTTAATACCCTTAACCATTTAACTAGCCTCTTGTCTCTTATATGCCCATTAATGTAATTTCATACTCAACAAGATAAATATCTCTTCCCCCTTGACTCTTCATTTGACCAATTTATATGTTATATATATGACAATATAATCAACACATACACTTTTCTCTAAACCCTCTTTTCTTTCCCAAAACACATATACATAAACATTCTCTTACCAATTTCTTTTCTTATCACATAATATACACATTCAATCCAATTTTAAACCAACAACATAATCAACTTCTAGGGCATACATTAGGATATTACAATCAAGCAAAGGATTGGCTCACTTCTAAAGCACCAGGTACATTCACCACATGGGATCAATTAGCCGCTGCTTTCTTAGCAAAATATTTTCCACCTGCAAAGATGGCTAAATTAATAAATCATATCACAAGCTTTGTTCAACAAGATGGGGAAAGTTTATATGAAGCTTGGGAACGGTTCAAGAATTTACAAAGAAAATGTCCTCACCATGGAGTCCCGGAATGGCTTTTGATTCAAACCTTTTATAATGGTCTTCATTCAAATATTAAGGGAATGATTGATGCAGCAGAAGGAGGTGCAATAATGAACAAAGCTCCTTCTAAAGCAACCGATTTAATTTAAGAAATGGCAACAAATAATTATCATTGGACTTCATAATGAGGTAAGCATAAAAGAGTTGCAGGTTAACATGAAATTGACAATTTTTCTTTACTTGCAGCTAAAGTATATACAATTGCCAAGAAATTGGAGCATGTCAATTTTCCATCATCATCCCCAATTTGTGAAGGATGTGGAGAAAGCCACAATATAGCTGATTGCAAAATTATGGAGCACATCCAGTTTTTGGGGAATCAAAATAAAGGTCCAACTTTCCCACAAGGAAACACTTACAACCCCCATGGAGAAATCACCCTAACTTGGCATGGGGAAATCAAAGCAATCAAAAAGCACCATATCAACCACCATACATGAAAAATCAAAATCAAGGCTTCCATCCTCCTGAAAAGCCATCATATGAAGTAGCATTGGAAAAATTCATTGGAGCAACATGGGAAAGATTTGATAGAATTGAAAAGCAACATGAAAGGCTCAAGCAAAAGATTGAACTTCTATCAACTCAAAACAGGAACCTTGAAACACAGATAGGTCAAATTGCAAGTTCTCTCCATAATCGGAATCAAGGAACTCTTCATAGTCAAACAGAAATCAATCCAAGAGAGCATTGCAAGGCTGTGACCTTAAGGAGTGGTTTGCAACTAGAAGATCCTTCACCAATCCAAATCCCAAAATTGGTGAAGGAAAAAGAAGAAGAAGTCAAGGAGAAGGAAATACCAAAAGAAATTGTCAAACCATATGTTCCTCAAATTCCTTTTCCTCAAAGACTTAAGAAGCAAAAATTAGATAAGCAGTATGAAAAATTTTTAGAAGTATTTAAATAACTTCACATTAATATTCCTTTTGTAGAAGCTCTTACATAGATGCCAACTTATGATAAGTTTCTTAAAGAATTGCTATCTAATAAAAGGAAACTGGAGGATAACACAAAAATTGCATTAACAGAAGAGTGCAGTGCGGTGATTCAAAACAAGCTTCCATCAAAGTTAAAAGATCTAGGGAGTTTTTCTATACCTTGCACCATTGGTGACGTTGATTTTTGTAAAGCATTATGTGATTTATGATCTAGTGTTAGTCTAATGTCTGGTTCTATTACAGGAAACTTGGCTTCACACAACCATAACCAACAAAAATGCCTCTTCAATTAGCCGATCGATCCATAAAATATCCTATTGGCATAGTTGAAGATGTTCTTGTGAAAGTAGAGAAACTTTACATTTCAGTAGATTTTGTAATTCTAGAAATGGATGAAGACATTAAAATTCCACTCATTTTAGGAAGGCCATTTTTAGCTACAGCTGGAGCCATGATAGATGTTCGAGGAGGGAAACTTACTCTCCAAGTAGGAGAGGAGAAAGTGGAATTTAACTTGACAAAAGCGGCAAAACACCTAGCATCTCTTAATGATTTTTTCCTAATTGATGTTATAGATGAATGTGCGCAGGAAATATGTGATCAAATGCATGATGATCCTTTGGAAATATGTCTTACACAACATTCTACATTTGAAGATGGAATCAAAGAGATAGCCACTTATGCTTCAGCATTTCAAAAAAATCTGCTCATGAACATTCAAGGACTCGAACCTCTTGAAAAAGGTAAAACTTTACCACTTCTGTCCATTGAAAGGGTACCATAATTAGAGTTGAAACCTCTTCCAAATCATCTCAGGTATGCATATCTTGAAACAAATAATTCTTTGCCTATTATTGTCAGTGTTAAATTGTCTGAAGTTCAATTAAGTCAATCCTTGAATTTAATTAGACAATATAAAAAAGCAATAGGTTGGACTATATCTGATATTAAGGGAATTAGCCCTTCAATTTGTATGCATAGAATATTGTTGGAAGAAAATTCTAAACCTGTGATAGATCAACAAAGAAGATTAAATCCAAATATGAAAGAGATAGTAAAGGCAGAAGTGACTAAGCTTTTAGATGCAAGAATTATTTATCCCATTTCTGATAGTTCGTAGGTAAGTCCTATACATATAGTTCCAAAAAAAGGAGGGATGACTGTTATAACAAATGAAAATAATGAATTGATTCCTTCAAAGACAGTCACTGAATGGTGAGTTTACATAGATTATAGGAAGTTGAATAAAGCCACCCGAAAGGATCATTTTTCATTACCATTCATTGTTCAAATGTTGAAAAGACTTGCAGAAAATGCTTATTTTTGTTTATTGGATGGTTATTTAGGATATTTTCAAATTCCTATAGCACCAGAAGATCAAGAGAAAACCACATTCACATGTCCTTATGGCACTTTCGCCTATCGAAGAATGCACTTTGGATTGTGCAATGCACCAGCAACTTTTCAACGATGCATGATGGCCATATTTTATGATAGTGTAGAATCAATTGTTGAAATTTTTATGGATGATTTTATAGTTTATGGTTCCACTTTTGGTGATTGTTTACAACATTTGGAACAGGTACTGAAAAGATGTGAAGAAACTAATCTTGTCCTCAACTGTGAAAAATATCACTTTATGGTAGAAGAAGGATTTATACTTGGATACAAGGTTTCAAAAGAAGGAATTGAAGTACATAGAGCAAAAGTGGAAATCATTGAAAAACTACCACCACCAACCAATGTGAAAGGAGTTCAAAGTTTCTTAGGATATGCAAGGTTTTACAACCGTTTTATAAAAGATTTTTCAAAAATTACTAAACCTTTGTGTGAATTATTAAATAAGGATGTTGTTTTTAACTTTTCTAATGAATGTTTAAATGCCTTTAATAGGTTAAAAGCAGCACTCACAACAACTCCTATTATCTCACCATATTGGTCTTTACCATTCGAACTTATGTGTAACGCTAGTGATTACATAATTGGGGCAGTTTTGATTCAAAGAAAGGATAAGAAAAATCATGTCATCTACTATGCAAGCCAAACCCTTGATGATACTCAAATCAATTATGCCACTACAGAAAAGGATGCTTGCCATAGTTTTTGCATTGGACAAATTTTGATCTTACCTTTTAGGTTATAAAGTTATTGTTCATACTGACCATGCATTTATCAGGTATTTTATGAGCAAAAAGGAAGCTAAACCAAGACTGATTAGATGAATTTTGCTCTTTCAAGAATTCGATCTTGAAATTAGAGATAAAAAAGGAGCTGAGAATCTTATAGCGGATCACCTATCCAGAATAGAGAAGTAAGCAAATCAGGATATTTTACCTATTAATGAATCATTCCCTGATGAACAACTTTTTTCTATTAAAAATTACATCCCTTGGTATGTTGATTTTGTGAATTATTTGGCAGGTAATGTCATTCCATCAGAATTGACTTATGCTCAATGGAAGAAATTTCTTTCTGATGTTAAACATTACATATGGGAGGAACCATTATTGTTTAAACATTGTGGAGATGGAATGATTCGTAGGTGTATTTCAGAAAAGGAAATGAAAAGTATTTTAAATTTCTGCCATTCGAAAGAATGTGGGGGTCATTCTGGCACATCTAAGACAATTGCTAAAATTTGGCAATCTGGATTCTTCTAGCCAAGTATGTATAAGGATGCCAAATATTTTGTTCAGCCATGTGATAGATGCCAAAGGGTAGGTAATATTTCCAAAAGACAAGATATGCCACTTAACTCCATTTTAGAAGTTGAATTGTTTGATGTTTGGGGAATTGATTTTATGAGACCGTTTCCACCATCATTAAATAATCAATACATTTTAGTGGCTGTAGATTATGTTTTAAAGTGGGTAGAAGCAATAGCTAGTCCAACAAATGATTCCAAGGTTGTTACTTGTGAACACTCAAATTTTGAGGCTCGGAAAGCCAATTTTCTCAGACTGCAAATGACCGGGCCGGACCGGGGGTCCACGGTGAAGTTAACCGAAGGTATATCTTCATGGTACTTGAAATGTCCGGAGCAACGCAAGGATCACGGATATGGTCTCGGAATAATTTTTGGAAATCTGCAGCTCCCAGAAAATCAGTTTGAACGAAAAAGTGCGTATTTTTGTGCCGTGTTGGGGTTGAACCGCCGGAACCGGCGGTCCGACCGCCAGAACCGGTGGTCCGACCACCAGATCCGCCAATCGCGGCGGTCCGACCGCCAACCACGGCGATCGGACCGCCATTTGACCGGCAGTCCGACCGCCAGAACCAGCGGTCCGACAGCCAACCACAGCGGTCCGACCGCTGGACCGGCGGTCCGACCGCTGCCCGTTTCCTTTCCCGTTTTTCCTTCGAGCCGCCCGTTCCGACCACTGACCACGGCGGTTCAACCGCCGGATCGACGGTCCGACCGCCGTGCAATCCAATTTTTGTCTATAAAATGCCTCAGATTTTTTCAGAAAAAAGGGGTTGGACTTTTCCGGGTGGGCCTCATGCTGACGAAATCTCTACTCACACACTTAAGAACTCATATTGGATTTTTCTTTGCATAAATTTAATATTGTGCTGCAGGAATTAACCGGTAATCAAGAATTATAATCCAGGGTCCGAGAAAACAAGATCTGGAACTACGAAGTGGGAGAATCCTAAACAAGGTAGTATCCTAATTCATCATTTGTCAATCCTAGCATGTCCTAAATATTGCACATTCTTCTCAATTTCTTTTCGATCAAAGACCTAATCCTTTTAGGTCTAAGGCCTAATTTAACTAATCAATCAACATTTCGGCATGAAGCCACGAATCAATTAATCTTTTTGGCACGGAGCCTAAATCGCATTCTTTGGTACTAAGTACCCAAATTTCATCAAAATTTGCACCAAGTGCTCAAAATCTCAAAATTTTGGCGAAAAGCCCGACAATGCATGAAGCATACACACACACATGCATAATGCATAATTGCCTTTAAATAGGCTTTTCCGAACTACATGGGCTTTGATCTCTCATAAAAACGAGAGTATGTAGGCATATTTGGGATTCACCCCAAATAGCAAGTCCACAATTTACTAACAATCTGTTTGTTTTCTTTCCTTCATCCCTTTTAAGGTTTATTTCTTTTATTGGCAAGTTAGTCGAATGCATGACATAGTCCCCGAATCCTCCTTGGGTTCGCAGATTAGAAACCTGTACATTGGACGCGTTATTGGAGTCAAACAAGGGTTTTCTTAATTTTTCCCTTAGAACAAAATAAAATGAGTGGCGACTCCCAACAACAAGTGAACGTTCCTCCGAATCCTTTTCGGGTAGAAAATCGAGGTTCACAATTTGGCGACTCCACTGGGGACCATAAAAATGATTTATGGGATTCTAGTGGACTACTATTGCTTATTTGATTAATTTGACACTGGGGACCATGAAAATGATTTATGGGATCCTAGTAACTACTATTCTTTATTTGATTAACTTGCCCTTCTTTAGGGTATTTTTATTTATTTTGCAGGGTACCTTAGCAATGGTTGTCCTTTCTTTAAGGACATTAGAATTGAAAATTGACTAAAAGAATCTTTCTGGGGACCATAAAATAATAATAATAAAATAAAAAATAATAATAAAAATAATTTATGGGATCCTAGTAGACTATTATTATTCATTTAACTGATTTGCCCTTCTTTAGGGTACTTTTATTCATTTTGCAGGGTACCTTAGCAATATATATCCCCTCCTTGGGGATATTGGATTGAAAATTGACAAAAGGAATCTTTTTCCTTTAATGGACCTCTTGTTTGATTAATTGTGCATTTATTTTGTCATTCAGAGAATCTTTTTCTCTTGCATTATATGGGGGAATCCTTTTCCTCCATTGCATAAAAAAAATTATTTTCAAATGAATTTCTTCTCTTTCTGTTCAAAATTCTGAGTCTGGATAGCAAGTAGCGCTGACCGGCAGGTCTCCTTGATTATGCCGGCGAACAGCCAAAGCGTCCTCCCTGTTGTCGCAAACCATTCCAATCCTTTTGGAGTGGCCCATGAGTAATCGTATTGTTGGACCCACGCGAAACTCCTTATTTCACATGTGGTTAGGTATATCTTACTCAAGACTCAAGGGTCCCTATTATGAGCCAATTCTCTATTTTTCATGAACAATAGAACCTTCCCTTAGGTTGTATATACCCAATGATAGTGCCACATTCCATTAAAATGAATTATGATGTGATGAGGTGCATTCATGCAACATGACAACATTATTTTGGGGGAAAATCTTTTGGGGAAAACTTTTGATGTATATAAGTGGACCAAGAGTTTTTCCTATCCTACACACTACCCTGATCTCTTGCCCTTAACCTTTTCAGGTATCCACTATCCGTGTGCCTTCACCTACACAACTTTTGATGGGACTACTTGCCCTAAAACCCACCTGAAGATGTATGTGGGGGCCTTAAGCCCTTGGGGTTTAAATGACGAGCTCTTTGCTCAACTCTTCCAACAATCCTTGACTGGTGCTGCCCTTAAGTGGTTTGTAAGCCTGGACCGTGCTAAGATTAAGACCTGGGAAGACATCTGCAATGCATTTAACACTCAATACCACTACAATATTGAGGTAGATGTCACTAGAAGGGAGCTTGAGACCACTAAACAAAATAACAATGAACCCTTCTCCTCGTTCCTTACGAGGTGGAGGGCGAAGGCTGCCCAAATGATCAATCGCCCATCATAACAGGAGCAGATTGATATTATAATCAGGAATTTAAGGCCTACATATCAAGCTCAACTGCAAACCCAATACCTACCTACTTTCAAATCGCTCATTGCGACTGCAACTAAGGTAGAAGACTTGATACAATTGGGTAAGATAGTAGATGAGGGAGCTGCTTCAAAGTATAAGAAACAGGGCCAAGCTGCTTCCTCAAGCAAGGTCAATGAAGTGGCCAATATTGCCCCTGTGAATCCTTTACGTGTGGGCAATCTTGGGCAGAGAAATCAGCCAAGAAGGCAATATACCGACCTTGGGGTGCCCCTTCATCTAGTGTTTAAAAAGGCCATGGAAGGGAAGTATTTGAAGCCTTTGGACCCAAGGGCACATCCAAATCCATTACCCTCCAGTTATAAGGCCAACGAGTATTGTGAATACCACCAAGGAAAAGGGCATAGAACATATGCTTGCTGGACTCTGAAAAACCGCATCCAGGCTTTGGTGGATAGGGGTGACATCATTCCTCTCAAGAGTCAACCGAACATTAATACTAACCCTTTGCCTAATCATTCTATCCACGCCATCACTGTGGAAGAAGAGTTGTTTGATCCTTTCAAACTTCTCTTAGAAATGAATGAAGTGTGTGTGTTGGATTTGAATGACCTTGCTGAAGAGGTCGACGCTTTGACAAGAAGCGGAAGGCAATATCAGCCACTCGACTTGGGAAAAGCCCCTTCAACCTCAAATCACCCCCATAAGAAGACACCAGAGCCAAAAGAAGACCCTGTCCTCTCTCAGCTTAAGCAAACTCAAGCTAGGGTATCGATTTGGGAGCTCCTTGCTTCCTCATTCCCACACCATCAGGCTCTCAGTGAAGCTTTAAGTCAACTTGATACATCAGTGGACACAAGCCCAAAAGCTTTGGTGGCCACTTTGACTCAATCAACCAAGGCATTGAGTATCCGATTTTCTGATACAGACCTACCAGAAGATGGCAGTAAACACAATGATGCTCTATACATCACCATACAAACTGGGGGAAAGACTGTTCCCATGGTTCTCATTGATAATGGGTCAGCCTTAAATGTATGTCCCTTGAAGGTAGCAAGCTGTCTGGGGTTGGAGGCTACAGATCTTACACCTTCTAATCAGATTTTTAGAGCATATGATAACACTCGAAGAGAAATTTTGGGTGTTGCCACTCTGGAAATTGCTATTGGGCCGGTGAAAATGAGAGTGCCCTTCCAAGTCATTGATGTACCCGCGAGCTTTAATCTCCTCCTTGGAAGGCCATGGATTCATCAGAATAATGCTGTCCCTTCTTCATTACATCAAAAACTTAAGTTCCCTTTTGAAGGAAAAATCATCACTATCAAAGGTGACACCTGTGAAATCAACAAGAGAACCATGGATCAGTCTCTCTTTGAGGTTGTTCCTGACGAAACTGCCATGACCTTGATTGGTTTCCATTATGATACAGTCCAATGCATTGAAGGAGAAAAACCCAAAGGGCCATTTATCTTATATGATTTTGGAGAGGTCCAAATCAATTGCCTGGTGGGAATGATGCTAAGGGTAGGTCTGCTGCCCGGAATGGAAATGATAAAGTCTGGGAGAAAAACACCCGTAGTGCAGCCATGGGAAGAACCTGAGAATAAGGGAACTTTTGGCCTGGGGTACAAACCCACAGATGAGGAGATAGAAGAGTTTGAGCATGGAAGGAAGAAAAGGAAGAATTGGGGGGCAAGAAGCCTCAAAATGCGCCCTTATTTTAGAACTCTGAATGGTCACTTCTGCAAACCTGGAAAAGCAGTTCCTTACTGTGGTTTTCAGGAACCATTCTATTCTCCCATGACTGGAAAGAAGCTACCGGGTTTTGAGATGTTCGATGATGTTTTAGCCATAAAAGAAGAAGAGCCAGAACCTATAGCTGACCCACAAATGGAAGATTTTATGTGGCCTAGTCTATTTGATGAGGTTGCTATGATAACCAATTTCGAAGACAAAAGGGACTTCACAAAGCTGATCAAGACCACAGATGGACCACTGATGAACTGGTATGCCGAGGAGGGACAAGCTGCTGTAGTCAAATCTAGTCCTGTGTCACACCCTGAACCTGAGTCTTGTATTGAATCAAATTCTGAGTCAAACACTGAGTCAGAGTCTAGTTCTGAGTCTTTCTTAGCTTCAGGAATAGAAAACCCTGATGTCGAATATGATCTAACTCTGGGGGATGACTCCGCCATTATTAATGAAACTGTTCAAGTTCTTGGTTACCCTGTGTCTTTTGCTTTCCAAGTATTATCTAGCAAAAATGAAATAGATGAAATAAAAGAAATAAATGAAAAAATAATGATTGGCAAAGAAAATGAACATACATACATTGCATATGATTGTGTGAATAAGGAACAGGTTGTTGAGTGCATCAGGAGATATGTCGACTGTTTCATGTGGAAGACAAGTGATGTCACGGGAATAGACCCAGCCATAGCAGTTCATAAGATTCCACTATACCCAGACGCGAAGCCGGTTAAGCAGAAATTGAGAAGAATGAAGCCTGAATGGTCTTTGAAAATTAAAGAGGAGGTTGTTAAACAACTGGACAATAAGTTCATAGAACCAATTGCCTACCCTTCCTGGTTAGCAAACATCGTGCCAGTCCCGAAGAAAGATGGAAAGGTCAGGATGTGTGTTGACTATAGAGATTTGAATAAGGCCTGTCCCAAGGACGATTTTCCACTGCCACACATCGATTTGCTGATAGACAGGATGGCTGGGCATATGATGGTTTCCATGACTGACCTCGCGGTTGGGTACAATCAGATCCTAGTGCACCTACCGGACAAAGAGAAGACAACTTTCATTACAGAATGGGGCACTTTCTGCTACAGGGTTATGCCTTTTGGGTTGATAAATGCAGGGGCTACCTACCAAAGGATGGCGACAACAGTCTTTCATGACATGATTCACAAAGAAGTAGAAGTGTATGTTGATGATATGATTGTTAAGTCAAAATCTCCAGAAGAACACGTTGAAGCACTTGAGAAGTTCTTCCTTAGACTTCGCAAGTACAATTTGAAGCTTAATCCTGCAAAGTGCCTATTTGGAGCAACATCAGGCTTATTTTTGGGGTATTTGGTCAGCAAGAGAGGAATAGAAGTTGATCCAGCAAAGTCAAAGGCTATTCTGAAAATGCCTCTGCCAAGAACAGAAAAAGAGATTCGAGGCTTGCTAGGTAGATTACAGTATATCAGTCGATTCATATCGCAATTGGCAGAGACTTGTGGTCCAATCTTTAAGCTACTAAGGAAAGGTGCTTCACAAGAATGGAATGAAGATTGCCAAAAGGCCTTCGACAAGATCAAAGAATACTTGTTAAGTCTGCCAATTCTACAACCTCCCAGAATGGGAAAACCTCTGCTCTTGTATTTGTCTGTAACAGATGAAGCCATGGGTGCAATGCTAGCTCAAGAAGCCGAAAGTACAAAGGTGGAAAATGCAATTTACTACCTCAGCAAAAGGATGCTGGACTATGAGTTAAAGTATAACAAGATTGAGAAGTTGTGTTTAGCTTTGTATTGGACTTGTACGAAGTTACAACACTACTTGTCTTCTTACACTACTTATGTCATCGCAGAACAGAGTCCCTTGAAATTCCTTATGGAGAGGCCTATTTTGGACAGGAAAATGGCTAAGTGGGTGTCAACATTGGCAGCTTTTGACTTAAAATTCATTCAAAGGAAAGCTGTGAAAGGTGGGGTAATAGCTGACCAGTTAGCAGAATTACCCGTAAAAGACGAAATGCGAGAAATGAATTTCCCTGACAAAGACCTCTTGAATGTGGAAAGAAGTGTTTGGGAGATGTATTTTGATGGGGCATCCAATTATCATGGAAATGGAATTGGGATTGTGTTCAAAACTCCTTGTGGAGAATACATTCCCTTTGCAGTTAAACTTGACTTTAGCTGCACAAACAATGAAGCAAAATATGAAGCTTGCATCAATGGGCTCAAAGCCGCCCTGGGATTGGGAATTAAGAACCTAAAGGTCTATGGTGATTCTATTTTAATAGTATCACAAGCTTTAAGGAAATGGAAAATAAGAGAGGAGCGTTTGGTTCCTTACCTACAACGCCTTGATCATTTGGCACAACAATTCGATGATTTGTCCTTCGAATATCTCCCAAGAGCAAAGAACCAGTTTGCTGATGCCCTGGCTACTTTAGCTTCCATGATCAATATCAAGGAGGGGAAAGCCATTCGTCCATTGAAAGTTCAACTTCAGAAGCAACCTGCCCACATAATGCATTTGACCGATGGTAAACCATGGTTTTGGGATATCAAAAGTTATCTCAAGGATGGAAGTTATTCGGAGGGATCATCAAAGGTTGATCAGAGGGCCATAAGGCAGCTAGCCACAGGTTACATTCTTAATGGAGATATCCTCTACAAGAGGAGTTGGAATGGAATGCACCTAAGGTGTGTGAATGAAGCAGAGGCTAAGCAGATAATGGAAATGGTACATGGTGGCGAATCAGGGCCACATATGTATGGGATCGCCTTGGCTTGAAAAATTGCCAATCTAGGATATTATTGGTCCACCATGAATGCAGACTGTGTGGCATTTGTACAAGAATGCCATCAGTGCCAGATATTTGCTAAGTTGCAGAAGTAACCTCCCGTCACTCTGAATCCAATCACCTCTCCATGGCCCTTTGCTACTTGGGGAATAGATATAATTGGCAAAATACATCCAAAAGCCTCAAATGGACATCAGTTTATCTTGGTAGCAGTGGATTACTTCACAAAGTGGGTTGAAAAAGCTTCCTATGCAGAATTAAACGCCAAAAAGGCAGCACAGTTTGTCCAAACCAACATCCTTTGTCGGTACGGAACGCCATTTGAGATTATCACTGATAATGGAACTCATTTCCAAGCAGAATTTGCTAAGCTCTTGAAGGATAAGAATGTCCAGCACCATAAGTCCTCTCCTTATAGACCTCAAACAAATGGAGCTGTAGAAGCAGCGAACAAGTCTATAAAGGTGATCATACAAAAAATGATCAAGGAACATAGGCGTTGGTATGAGAAGTTACCGCTGGCTTTGTGGGGATATAGAACATCAATTAGAACTCCTACTGGGGCAACCCCGTATTCCCTGGTGTACGGAATGGAAGCAGTACTCCCCATTGAACTGGAAGTTCAATCGGCGAGGATAATTCAAGAAAGTCAGATAAATGAAGCTAAATGGATTAGCAATTATCATCATCAATTGTTGGGTTTGGATGAAAAAAGACTTCAAGCTCTACATCAGATTCAAGGGTATCAGAGGCGAATGGCTAGACATTTCAACAAAAAGGTCAAAGATCGAAAGTTGGAAGAAGGTTGTTTGGTTCTGAAAGAGATCAGAACACCTGTTACAGATCCTCGTGGGAAGTTTCGTCCTCTTTGGGCTGGACCCTACATTGTAAAGAAAATACTTTCCGGCGGAGCCGTCATATTGTCTGATTTGGACGGTCTGGAGTTCACAAACCCATGCAATCTGGATCAATTAAAGAAATATTATATATAATCATGCATTGTAAAGAACTACAGTAGACATGATTCTCGCAAACTGATTCGAGATATGTAGGCAGCTCTCCTTGAGCACGGTCTAAATATTAATAAAAATTATCCATTCATTTTTCTTTCGCTAATAAAATAAATAAATAAATAAATAAATGATAATAAATAAAAAATCCCGCTAAGTTGAAAACCCGCAAAGGGCGGCTTAGGCAAGAATGGGTAAGAGCTCGCTAAGTTGAAAATCCGAAAGGACGGCTTAGGCAAAAATTAGAGCAAATAAATAAAGTAGATAATGCTTGGAAAGCAAACAAAAAAGCCATTCATTAAGAATCATTCATTACAAAAAAGAATCATTTGTTACAAAAAGAGTCATTCAGTAAGAGTCATTCATCCCATGAAATATCCAACCAATCAAAAAGTCAAGTCATAACCCCAAAATGTCAAAAGAACCCAAAAGGTAAAAAGACAACCCAAAAAAGCAGACAATGGAGTCACCCTGGGATCTAAATCCTATGCCTCCTACGTGGGGCAGAGTCTTCGGTATCTTCCTTAGTTCCGGAACTCTCTGCGACATCTATCTTCTCCTCGCTAAGAGGAACCACCTCCTCTCCCTCCAGCTCCTGCAGCAAGGCATACCTCCTGGGTTTTTCAACGGGCCAAACTTCAGCTATAAAGCAGGTTCTATACTCTAGAGTAGGCTGAATAAGGGAAGGCTCAGCAAAAGGCCTAATCATCTGATGGTCTCTGACCCAAGTCTGTAGAACAACTCGAGTAACTCCGGGGGTAATAGGGGAAGCAATGGTAAGCCCAACAGGAAGGGGAACCCTCTGATCAATCTCCATCTGTCTGAGTACCCGAGAAGCACTATACCATGTACTATGGGTGAAACCAAGAAGGTAGACATGGTTATGCATTGCATTTGCCTCCATGAAGCGGGGAATTCTATACCAAGGGATGAACCACAGCAATTCTTCTGGTCCAAGCTCAAACAACCAGATAGCCCACTTAGCCATGGAGGGAAAAGAAATTTGGATTCTCCTGGTGCGGTACTGAGAAGGGTTATAAGTCAAGGCATTGGGAGCGGCAACCACTCGGAGATGGTCTCTCAGCCAAACCTGAAAAAATAGATCCTTTCTATTTACAAGGAAAAAGAGAGAAATGATGAAATAAGAAGAAACAACAGGTATAATAAGATTACCTGAAGAATGATCGGGGTAACAGTCCAATTTTCAAACCCGAGTGCAGTTCTATCCAGGCTCTGAATGGTCTCAGCCAGAATCATACCACCAATGCAATTAAGCTCTTCCATCTGCCTAACCATGGGGCAAAGCCTCAAATCTCCAAAGCCAGGATCACGGTTGAAAAGAAACCCGGCTAACAGGCAGAAAACAAAAGCTCGCATTCTGTGTTTCAGTTGAACCTCATCTTCAAAGTTGGCGGTCAGGAATTCATCAATCAAAGGAAGTAGCATCGCCTTACTCCCCTCCATGATCATAGCTTGAGCTTGAGGCCTTGTAAAGTTGAAAAGCCTCTGGAAGGACCCCACATAGCCAATTTGAACCTCATGCCTTACAAGGGGGGCATTTGGATCACAACCAATAATTGAGCAGAATTCCTCAAAAAGAGGACACATCCCGTCCATCCGGGCACCAGATCTGAAGACGTGAGCTTGGTGATCCCAAAATCTGATACAAGCATGCAAGAAATCCCAATCTACAGCTACGCCTCTAAGAGTAAAAACAGTTTTCAATCCATATCTTCCCATATTGATCCTTTCAACCTTTGGAAGACTCTTGGTCCAGTTGTGCATGCAATGGTTGTAAAGAAGCAAATAAATACCTTTATGAAAATAAAAGGGGACATCATGCATACATATGTACTATTTGTGCTAAACAAAAGTGCAGGTACAGAAAAGTCAGAATACGATCAGAGAAAAATCAGAAGTGTTGCAAGCAATCCAGAAATGCCAAAAGGCGGGTCTTTTACCCCTCGCTCAAAATTCGCTCTTCAGATGACCATTGGGCCCCATAAATCATTTTTATGGACCCCAGTGGAGAGCAATTGTGAACACTCAAATTTTGAGGCTCGGAAAACCAATTTTCTCAGACTGCAAATGACCGGGCCGGACCGGGGGTCCACGGTGAAGTTAACCGAAGGTATATCTTCATGGTACTTGAAATGTCCGGAGCAAAGCAAGGATCACGGATATGGTCTCGGAATAATTTTTGGAAATCCACAGCTCCCAGAAAATCAGTTTGAACGAAAAAGTGAGTATTTTTGTGCCGTGTTGGGGTTGAACCGCCGGAACCGGCGGTCCGACAGCCATCCGATCGCCAACCGTATCTGGATTCACTTCGATAGATTCAATTGGCAACACATGAGATGGATCCGATCTGTATCTCCTCAACATAGAAACATGGAATACATTATGGATCCTCTCCAACTCAGGTGGCAAAGCAAGCCGATAAGCAACTGGCCCAACTCTTTCCAAAACTTCATACGGTCCAATGAAACGAGGACTCAATTTCCCTTTCTGACCAAACCTCAAGATCTTTTTCCAAGGAGACACCTTCAAAAATACTTTATCTCCCACATTATATTCAATGTCTCTCCTCTTCAAATCTGAATAAGATTTCTGTCGGTCCGAAGCTGTTTTCAACCTATCTCGAATCATTTTCACTTTCTCTTCAGTTTCTTTAACCAAATCAGGACCAATTAACTTACTTTCACCAAGTTCATTCCAACATAGAGGTGTCCTGCACCGTCTACCATACAATGCTTCGAATGGGGCCATACCAATGCTGGATTGATGACTGTTATTGTAAGCAAATTCAACAAGTGGTAAGAATCCATCCCAACTTCTCGAGAAATCAATGACACAGCTTCTCAACATATCCTCAATAATCTGTATCACCCTCTCAGACTGCCCATCTGTCTGAGGATGGAAAGCAGTGCTGAAATGTAATCGAGAACCCAAAGCACCATGTAAACTCTTCCAAAACCTTGAAGTAAATCGGGGATCTCGATTAGACACTATAGAAGTTGGAACACCATGCAGCTTCACAATCTCATGGATATACAGCTCAGCTAACCTCTCCAAAGAGTAATCCATCCGAACCGGAAGAAAATGAGCTGCCTTAGTCAACCTGTCAACAATCACCCAAATAGCATCATGCTTTCTTTGTGTCAATGGCAGACCAGATACGAAATCCATGGTTACTCTATCCCATTTCCATTCAGGCACTGCTAAAGGTTGAAGTAACCCTGTTGGAACTTGATGCTCAGCTTTTACTCTCTGACATGTGAGACATTTAGACACAAAATCTACAATGTCTCTCTTCATACCGGACCACCAATAATGCTGTCTCAAATCATGATACATCTTTGTATTACCCGGATGCATAGCAAAAACTGATTGATGTGCTTCCTTTAAAATAATCCTTCTCAATTTAGCATCATCAGGTACACACATTCTGTTCTTAAACCAAAGACTCCCATCACCTCTCACAATAAAATCTCGACTCTTTCCATTCTGACAATCTGAAACAATCTTTTGAATCTTTGCATCAGCCAATTGAGCCTCTTTAATCTGATCCAACAATACTGGTTTCAATTGCAATTGTGCCAACAATGCACCATCATCACAAGATACAAAACTAGCATGTAACGCTCTCAACTCAACAAGCAACGAGAGCGAATAAACAGTCAAACCTGCTAAAGACTTCCGACTCAAGGCATCAGCAACAACATTTGCCTTACCAGGATGATAATCAATCAAACAGTCGTAGTCCTTAATCAACTCCAACCATCTCCTCCGTCGAAGATTAAGCTCTTTTTGGACACCCAAATATTTTAAACTTTTATGATCAGTATAGATAAAACACTTTTCCCCATACAGATAATGTCGCCAAATCTTCAATGCAAACACAATGGCTGCCAACTCTAAATCATGGGTCGGATAATTGAGCTCATGCGGTTTCAACTATCGAGAAGCATAAGCTATCACTTTACCTTCTTGCATCAGAACACAACCCAAACCACTATGTGAAGCATCACTGTAAATCACATATGGTTTATCTTCCACAGGTAAAGTAAGAACAGGCGCTTGAGTCAACATTTCTCTCAACTGTTCGAAACTAGCCTGACACTGATCTGTCCACACAAATCTAACTCACTTTCGAAGTAATATGGTAAGTCGAGTAGCTATCAAAGAAAATCCTTTCACAAACCGTCGGTAATAGCCTGCCAAACCCAGAAAACTTCTAACTTCAGTCACAGACTTTGGTGGACTCCAATTCAAAATAGCTTCAACTTTACTCGGATCAACTCTAATACCCTCTGCTAAAACTATATGACCGAGAAAATTAACTTGGTCAAGCCAAAACTCACATTTTGACAGTTTAGCAAACAATTGCTTCTCTCTCAAAATTTGTAACACAATCCGCAGATGTTTGTCATGCTCTTCCTCATTACGCGAATACACCAAAATATCATCTATAAAGACCACTACAAACTGATCCAAATAGGGCCTAAACACCCTATTCATCAAATCCATAAAAACTGCAGGTGCATTCGTCAAACCAAAAGGCATAACTAGAAACTCATAATGTCCATACCTGGTCCGAAAGGCAGTCTTAGGAACATCTTCAGCTCTGACTCTTAACTGATGGTACCCTGATCTCAAATCAATTTTGGAAAACACTGCTGCACCTTTCAATTGATCAAAGAGATCATCAATTCTAGGCAAAGGATATTTATTTTTAATAGTCACCTTGTTCAATTGCCTATAATCGATACACAATCTCATAGTACCATCCTTCTTCTTCACAAATACGACAGGAGCTCACCACGGTGAAACACTAGGGCGAACAAACCCTTTATCCAGCAACTCCTGTAACTGCACCTTCAGCTCTCTCAGTTCAGCATGTGCCATTCTGTAAGGAGTAATAGAGATAGGAGTGGTACCAGGCAATAATTCAATACCGAACTCCACCTCTCTCTCAGGAGGCAACCCTGGCAACTCCTCTGGAAACACATCTGGAAACTCTGCAACTGTGGGTATCTCATCAAGTTGAGAACCTTTTACTCTAGTATCCACAACATAAGCAAGGTAAGCATCACACCCTTTTCTAATCAATCTCCTAGCTGCAACAGCTGAAACAAACAAGGATGCTAGCTGTCCCTGCTCACTAGATACTAACACCTCTCTACCATCGCTGGTTCTCAAGGTAACAACTTTCTTTTGGCAGTAACCACAGCTCTATGTCTAGATAACCAGTCCATGCCTAGGATCACATCATATTCCTTAAAAGGCATCTCAATCAAATCTCCAAGAAACTCCTCACCTTGCACCATCACTGCACTATCTCGGTGCACTTTGCTAACAATCACACTATGCCCTAACGGATTTGTCACCAATACATCAAATCCTAGGGATTCAGCATGCACATCAGACACATGCAAAACAGATGCACTAATATATGAATGCGTGGATCCGGGATCAATCAAAGCAAGTACTGAAATACCAAATAAAGAAAAAGTACCAGCTATGACTGCCGAAGCATCCGGTTGCCTCTGCATCACATAAATCCTCTGAGAAGATCCAGCCTCCTCTGGTCTACTCTCCCTAGATGTAGAACCTCCTCTAGAACTGAACCCAGATCTGCCTCCTCTGCTGAAACCTCTGCTTCCTCGACCTCCCCTCACACTAGGTCGGGAAGCTGCAGTATCCACTAACATCCGCTCCTGTCTCTCAGGACAATCTCTCACAAAATGATCGGGAGATCCGCATCTGAAACATACCCCTGCTACACCAGTCTTCCAACAAGTACCACCATGTGGCCTACCACAATGAATGCATATGGGTAAGGTGGATCTCTGAGTCACTGGGGTCGGAGCACTCGCCACTGAAACTGTAGGTCTAGATCTCTGCCTCTGAAACTGTACTGACCTACCCGCTGACCTCTGACTCCTACTAACCCGAGGAACAAAACTTCCTTTACCTCTTTTCACAGACGAAGACCCTGCCTCAAACTGGGGCCTTCTAACCCTGATCTCTTTCTCTGAAGCAGCTGCAATAACCTGAGCTCTCCCCACACTCCTACCTGCTGCAACCAGCTGGGAAAAATCACGATATATAGATCCAGCCACCAAACACATGATAGAGGGCCTCAATCCCTCCTCAAATCTCCGGCATCTATCTATCTCATCAGATATAATACCCCCAGCATACTGGCTCAACCGGATAAACTCTAACTCATATTCCGTCACAGTCCGGTGATCTTGCTTCAAACTTAGAAACTCCATTTTCTTCACATCTTTGTACTCCCTAGGAGTATACTTCAATTCAAACTCTCTTAGAAAATCAGCATATGACAATGTTGGTGGATCATCCATAGCATGGGGCACTGTCTTCCACCAGTCATATGCGTCCTTTTGCAACAATGATCTTGCATAATCAAACTTTTCCTCTGGAGTGGCTTGCAACTGAACAAATATTCTCTGTACTTTATCTAGCCACTGCTCAGCTACAACTGGATTAATAGTACCCAAGAAGTCTTCTGCTCCATATTTCCTTAATTTATCATACTGTCTCACTGATACTAAAGGCTGTGGGGGTGGCGGTGGTGGTTGTACTGGTGCTTGCCTCAACAAATCAATCACATGCCTAAACCAACCTGGTGGAACCTCCTCACCAGCTGGTCTCCCCGACACAGAAGCAGGTACCTCTCCAGCACTATCCACTCTAGCTCCATCTCTAATCTCATCAGGAGCTATACTCTCAGCACTACCCTCGACTGACTGATGTGAGTGAGAATCCATCACAACCTATATATGCAAACGCAGCAGAATACCTCTCATTAAAGATCAGAGACTGCCAATGCTAAACATGTATGTTATTCAAAAATCCACGTTTTAAAATCAAAACACTCTTTTTCTTACACTTGACCTAGGTTGAGAATCTCAAACCTAGGCTCTGATACCAAAACAATTGTAACACCTCTATACCCTGTATACGTACCAAGCATGCTTAAACGATCGTAATATACATATACTGAATATAGAAAATGCCACGGTTAAAAAAAAACACAACAAATATCTTTGTAAATAAGTGAAACCAATCTCAAACAAATAAAAGAAATCCAAAAGACACTATATGTAAAATGTTTAATAATTCACAGCGGAAGTTATTACAAATATGTTATAAATCAAAGTTTACAAACATAGAATATATACATGATTGGCAGCTCTTCTCTGATCTTTAAATCCCAAAAGAAAAATCCTCAATGTCTAGTCTCACTTGGTCTCGAGGAGCTCTCAGGTTCAACTCTGTCACCTGCGCGATCAAACACTATCGCGCTAAGCCATCGGCTTAGTAGTACAAAATATACCAACATTATACTTTAAGGCAAAGTAATGTTACACATCTAAATCATAAAATTAACATCATAAGTGAAAAGCTAACATCACACCTTTATATTTCATAAACCATACACATAGAAGCACATCACATTACCACATCATACTACATTCAATGTCATAACAATATTCATATTACATCTTCATAGTTTCATTGATTTTACCATTCAAGAATCACATTATATACAAAGACAAGCATGGGCCCAAAACACTCTAATATGCCATTCAATTTTCAGAGTTAGTGCTTTGGTTTTATTATCACATTTCTCATTATTATAAACCCAACTAGGCTTCAAGGATTAGGTTCAACCAAGCTTCAAGGGGAACAAAGCATGCTAAGTATCAACCCAACTTGGCTTCAAGAACCAACCCAACCTAGCTTCAAGGGTTGTAACATCTCAATTAGGCTTCAAGGATCAAATCAAACCTAACTTCAAGAGAATGTTACCAATAGGCATGCCACCAACAACAAAACTCTGAAAATGAATAACACATTAGACACACAATTCATTTATTATCTCATTCTCAATTCTCATCATCAATTAGGCAAACATGCCTTATGTTCTTTCAATGAAATCATCATAGCCAAATCACAATGGCCTCATATCATTTCATATCTCCATTCATATTATACATATAGCCTCATTAATATAGCATTTCAAAGTACATTATTCATATACACATTACCATTCACAAGATTCACAATGCATAATACATAACCTTGTTCATATAGTATCATATGCATTATTAAATGTAAGTTCAATCTCAACCATGTAAGAAGAGCAAGGAAAAATCACAGTGGCCAACACACTCAAGGGACACGGCCAAGCTTGTGGCCGTGTCTCTCAACCAAAAGCAACAGAAGCAAACATGGGCAAGGGACACGGCCGTGTCTTCTCCAAAATTTATCCAACACGGCCAAATTTCCATAGACTTGGCCGTGTCTCTCAAAAATTCTTTAGCTTGGCCGTGCCTCTTCCTTGGTTTAGCCGTGTCTCTTATGAACAAAAACCCTAACCATAGCCAACACTCTTTTGATTGAAATTAAACATATTATGCACAACATAAAGTCATTCAAATGGATGTAATCAAAGTCATTAACACTTATTTTGCATGTTTAACACAATATTCACATAAACCATACATATAATCATTTACCACTTCAAAACCCTAAAACCAACTTCACTCTTGATCTTTCACCATCAACATCCACTTAACTCACCATCTTCAAAACAAAACCAACACCAATTCAATTTCTTTTAACTTACAATCAATTTCAACACTTGTAAACACATCTCAAACACACCAAATCATAATATCAACAATTTATAACTCATCTTATACACAACTTCAAAATAACAAAAACAAACAAGAGAGTACTTACCTTAAATGAAGAAATTTCACAAATCTCCAACCAAAACCTTTGATTCCTCCTTCAATTTGATTCTAGCATTAAGAACACCTCTCTTGCTCTCTCTTTTCTTGGATAGCCGGCACACAAATGAGAAGAAAAGAAAAATAAACACAAGTCAAACTTCTCTTCTTCTTTAAATGTCCACCAAGCAATTCTAACAAAGCAATTACCTAAATGCCCTCATCCAATTAACTTAACCTTTGTCACTTATATGCCCATTTAAGTAATTTCACATATCACAAATAAATATCCTCTTCCATTGACCATCCCTTTTGACTAATGTATATGTTATATATATAACCCTATACCCAACATATACACTTTCTCTCTACACATTACTTTCCTTTTTTAACAATACATAAACATTCTCTTTTCAATTTTTTTTTTCAAATCAACATATACATTCAATCCAATTAAAACAACAATAATATTCAAAACTTCTAGGGCATACATTGGGATATTACAATTAGTATTTTTATTTCCTTATATGTTCTTTTATATGTTAAAATTTGATTTAGTTAAGTTTTAATTTTAAAGTTAAAATTCGGTGGAATAATAATACCTTATGAATTTTTTACCAAATGAGCTCTTCAATGCAATTAAAAGTGGTTAGTTATTGAATTTTAGATTGAGTTTATATTCTTTCATATTATTTTACCTAGGCCTAGAACATGTTTAAAAGAGCTTTTGAGGCGAAAATGAATCCAGCTAGATAAAAGGGAAAAATGATTTAGGCATTGTTTGAAAAACTAAATCCTTATATCCGCCAAAATCAACATTGCATCTAATTATCCCTTTTTGAGCCTAAAGAATATTTTAGCTTAAGAATTTCTTCGATTTGATAAGCAACAAAAACCACCCATTTCAAGGTTAATTATCTTTTGAAAATATTTTTTTTTAAATTACTAAGAGGATACAAGTTTATAATAAGAAGCTCTTAAATTTAAAGTTTGAGGGAGTTTTCATTAAAAAAAAAAATTGATTCCCTAAAAAGAGAGAAAGGAGCAAAGCATTCAAAAATCCTCTACAAAGCTACAAGGAAAGTTTTTGGAAGATACTTAACCTATTTTTCATCTAAACCTTATTTTAGCCCATACCTTTATAGACCCCATTACAAGCCTATTAAAGACCTTTTGATTTCCCTTGATTTAGTGTAGCCTATTAGCGGAGAAGGCTCAATTAAGCATGCATAAGAGACTAGGATAATTTGAATAAAAAAAATATAAAAAAGAGAGAATATTTGCTTATCTAAGGTTTGATGATTGATTGCAATTAATTATGTTCTTGAGTAAAGGAGGTAAAATTGAAGTAGGTAAAGTTATGAAGCTAATTGCAACTTAAAATTTTAAAACTTTGATTGTTTAAAATTTTGCATATAAACTAACATATAGAGAAATATATAACTCTAATTGCTTGAGGACAAGCAATAATTTAAGTTTGGGGGAGTTTGATAGAGTGAAATTATGATCATTATCTTATGTAATTTTAACTCTGATTTTTTACTATTTTCCAATTGAATTTGATGAGTTTGATTATTTGAGTTAGAATTACACTTTTTGAGCTTAGAAGACAATATTAAAGGTTTTTGGTGATTAGTGAGGCAAAATTCAAGGAAAGCAAGCAAAAATAACGGAAGAATGATGAGCCACGACCGTGGCCATTCAAAACCACGACCATGGCAATAAATTCGAGTCTGCCACTTTACAAAATTGAAGTTCCAGAAGAAAAATGAAAGACACGACCAAGGTACTCCAAAAGCCACAACTGTGGGTTTCATTTCCCCACTGCCTGAGCCAAGAAAAAGAAGAAAATTCAAGTTGGCAGTCTCCACTTCAATGCCACGATCATGGCATTGAAAAGCCACGACTGTGGCACACCTTATCGACCATTTTACAGCTCTAGAGTGCTCAAACCGACCAATCCAACTCAGGCCATGACCGTGGCACTCAAAAGCCACTATCGTGGGGCCAAAAATTCATGACTTTGAGCAGACAATTGGGTTGGTGGTGAACTAAACAAGATGTGGCCTAACGTTTTTAGTTTTTCCCCACTAATGAAGCTTCCAAACACTATATTTAAACACACTTCCTATAAGGTTTGAGAGAAGGAAGAATTTTACAAGAATTAGATTAGATTTATTCAAGAAATAAAAGTAGTTTAGAGTTTTCTTAGAAAAGAAGTGTGAAATTCTGCTTCAAGGAGTTCAAGATCCAAGTCAAGATCTTCTTCAAAGAAATAGAGTTTGATATTTCTTGTTCCTTTAAATTATGTATTCATTTACCATTTTGAATATTTTCAATGTTTTTATTTCAATAATGAAGAACTAATCCTTTTTAGGGTTGGTTCCTTTAATTGAATTTATCATGGAGTTATAAATGTCTATTTGGTTAATTTAGTTATCCTTTGATTACTTTGCTGTCTTTAATCTTAATGCTTTGATTATCTAGCCAATGATTAATTGATTTGAGATGTTGTGTGATGGAGCGAGAGTGGAAGCATGACATTAGTCCATGGAGATAACAATCTTAAGTAAGTTTTTCACTTAGAGATAAGGTTAAACCCTTAAGAGGTTGATTCAAGATTCTCATAAAACCTAATGAATTGGTTTAATTACTTATGATCACGAGAGTAGACATAAGGATTAAAGTCGATATTAGTTCTGGTACTTGAGAAAGACTTGAACTTAATTTAGGAAAATCTAACCATTAATCAAAGGAAAACTAAGTTAAATCAATACCTTAGAAAAACCATGATAATTCAATGAAGGTGACCAAACCCTAAATCTTAAATTATTAGAAATTTATTCTTGATTCATTGTCATTTTAGCTAGTTAAATCATAAATTTAAATTTGATTATCCAAATATTAATTAGTTTAATTGTTTGGTACTTAGAATTAACCTCCTCGTAGGAACGATACTCTACTCATCATTATATTACTTGTTAACGATCTGTGCACTTGCAAATAGTTAGGCCTAGTCCGCAACATTTAGTATGGTAACTACTATTGTCATGTTATAGATATATTAATTTGGAAAATTGAGTCATGAGGTACAATGACACTAATTTGACGATGCTAAAATATGATTTTAAGATTTTAAAAAAATTTTTGTCATACAAAGCCTTCAAATTAAGGGATGTATGTTGCATTGTCAAACCTCAAAGGACATAATGGGCAAAAGAGGGCTAATGAAAGGATCACCTACAAGGTCATGCCATGAAGAAGTTACCAACCAAATGGATGTCTCTTGTGTCTCTACCCTGCTGGGGCCACTGTTACTCATACTTTGTACTTCTAGAAGATAATAGCCATAGATGTAAAGTCTTATGATGTTATAATGAAAGATCTGAATGAGAATTTGGAATGAATCAATGGAAGAACTTCAGTTGATCACCTCAGTTTGTGAGTTAATAAAACCCCTGTAAGTATCATCTATGCATATTATTCATACATAAGTATATCAAACTGCATTCTTTGTCTTACGTTGTCTATTCTTTTTTAAAGTAAACAACAGATACTCTATGAAGCAATGAAACAAATATGGAAACAGGGGGCATGGAAGGCCATTACTTGAGGAAGATTCAGTCACTTTATAAAAATGGAGATGCATGCTTGTTCAAAGAACCAGACAATACACAAACATCAATCAGAGCCTACATAAAAAAATTATTATTTTGAGCCAACACAGGGGACAAAGTTCCTCCTTTTAATTTTTGAGTTTATGCATGTACAAAATATTTTTAGACTCACTTTCAATATTTTGTCATATAGGGGGAAAGAGAGGATATGAGGACTAGCTAAAAAATAGCTAATTTTTTTTGCAAAAAGAACAAACTAAGAAGAAAGTAAGAGTCCCAAAAGAGTGAAGATGCAAAAGATAAAAGATTAGTCCAGCTAGAAAAGCTAAAGTCTATCCATTGAAGAATAGAGCAAGTGACTAGAAAAAGCCATGACAAAAGATCAACCATCTAGAAGAGCTGAAATTGTTTGGCCAGAAGAAAGCTAGAACTCTCAATTGATAGAAGGTTAGTTGAATCTAGTTTCGGGTCGAGAACCCAAATCCAGTATTAGGTCAAGAACCCAAATCCAACATCGGGTTGAGTACCCAAATCAAATCCAATCTTAGATCGAGTACCCAAATCCAATCTCGGTTTGAGTACCCAAATCAAATCCAATCTCGGATCGAGTACCCAAATCCAATCTCGGGTCGAGTACCTAAATCAAATCCAATCTCGGGTCGAATATCCAAATCAAATCTAATTTTGGATCGAGAACCCAAATCCAATTTCGAGTCAAAAACCCAAAATCTAGTATTTGGTCGTGAACCCCAAATTCAGTTTCAGGTCGAGAACCCAAAATCCAATGTCGGGTCAAGAACTCTAAATCTAGTTTTGGTTCGAGGACCCAAATCTATTCTCAAGTCGAGAACACGAATCTGGCCTCAGGTTGAGAACTCGAATCTAGCCTTGGGTCGAGAATCCATCCTCATCCAAAATTAGCACAAAAGTCATGTTGTTTTTTGCTCTCTTCTACTAAACTCTCAATTCGCTCAAGCAGCGGCAAAACTGTAGACCCTTAATTTTGGCCCTGAATGAGCTTAGTTCTAATTAAAAGGCCCGAATTAAGTCCAATCCAATTTTAAAAAAGCTTAAACCTAATTCGGTCTAATTTTAAAAACCCAAACTGACTCTGGTCCAATTTAGGGAGGCACTATGCTAAATAAACATGAGCCATTATGCTAAATAGATATGAGCCACTATGCCAAGATAACATGAGTATCATGTCGATTTGGATGCCCAAATTGACATGAGCCATGTCTCATATCGATTTGGGACATCCAAATTGATATGACCCATGGCTCACGTCAATTTGGAAGGTCCAAATTGATATGAGCTAGGCTTATATTGATTTAGGCCTTCCAAATCAATATGAGCTGGCTCCAGACCCTGCAAATCTGAATTGTAAAAGAACATAGTCGTCCATTTTAATTTCCTAATCAAGCTATAATTTGTTTAACCTCGAATTAAGCAGATTAGGTTTAAACATTAAGTGATGGTTTTGCCTATAAATAGATGATTAAAAAAACCATCAACAATTATCAAGCAGTGATTAGTAATCAATTTTATAAATACCAAAACACAAACACAAAAAAGAAAAGAGAGGAGACAGTAGCCAAAATATCGAGTGATTCTCGGATCATCAAAGCACCAACCAAGATTTAAGTCAATCCAGACTGTAGCATCACCAAGTCCAACTGAGGTAAGGTAAAGGTGACGAACAAAGCTTATTTCAACAAATTTATTTTGGTTGAGCCAACAACGGGGGTGAGATTTCTATTAACCAATTCAATTAAATTTTGTTGATTACCTTCAAAACTTAAATTACCATGTTGTCAAATTCTAAATGTAATTTCATAGATTCGTTTCATTAAGTTATGGATTTGGGATTAAGGCCAACCAAAGCAACTATAATATGTTTTAACCTTGATATTGTATGTAATATCCTAAAGTATACCCTAAAAGTGTTGGGGTTACTGTTGTATTTGGATTCAATGTGTGTATTGAAGGAAAGAGAAAAGAAGAAGAAAGTAAAAAGGAATTGTGTGTGGTGGAGATTTAATGGTATAATTGTTATTATTGTTATTATTATTATTATTATATATATATATATATAAGATAAGAACGAAGGAAGGATGGAGAACCTTCCTTCTTCCTCTTCTTCTGTTTCTTCTTCGTGGACAAGAGAGCACGAGAGAGAGAGAGAGAGAGCACGAGAGAGAGAGAGAGAGAGAGAGATTGATCTTCATCAAATTTCTTAAGGATTTTAAGAGTATTGAAGATGGAGATGAAGATTTGGCAAGCTATACAGGTAAGTACACATTTCTTGAATGAATTTTATTGATTATACATATATATAAGTATATACCTTCTTGTGTGGTTTTCTTTTGGATTGAGGTTATGTTGTGTATGATTGGTGTGTAAAATGATGATAACAAGACATTGAAGTATGTAAATGTGTGGAATTGATATCTAAGTGATGATGAGTTGAGAAAATTGTGAGGAAAATGATGAAATGTTGAATTAGAGTTTGTTTTAGATGAATTTCGAAGTGTTTGGTCTTTGAATTATTGAAGGACACGGCCAAGTTATGGGAGACACGGCCAAGTTAGGGCAAAATTGGTCGTGTTGGATGAGTTTTGGAGAGACACGGCCACTGGCTTGGCCGTGTCCCTTGCCTGTGTTTGCTACTGTCTGATTTGTGTTGAGAGACACGGCCGTGTCCCTTGCCCGTGTTTGGTACTGGATTGTTGTGTTGAGAGACACGGCCACTGGCTTGGCCGTGTCCATTGCCCGTGTTTGCTACTGCTTGAATTGGTGTTGAGTGACACGGCCACAAGCTTGGCCGTGTCCCTTGGGCGTGTTGGCTACTGGATGTTTATATTGGGAGACACGGCCACAAGCTTGGCCGTGTCCCTTGAGGGTGTTTGCAATTGTGTTTGTTATTTGGTCTTCAAACATTGTTGGATCTTCAAATGTCTTTTGTACCTAAACACACTTAAAATAATAATGATTCAACCAAATGTATATGGAAGATTCTAAGTCCTTGAATAAGGTAAATGGTTATGTATGAATATATCAATGATAATATAGGAAATGTGGAAGATATATTGATCAATATGATTTGATGATAGTGTTAATACTATATGAACCATGTGATGTCTTATGCATTGTGAACCTTGTGAATTGTAATGTGGTATGTGAATAATGTAAATTGTGATGTTATATCAATGATGCTATATATATATAATGTGAAGGATATGATGAAGTAATTGATTATGTATAATTGAATAATGAAATCATACAACATGATTTGAGACATGATATGATGATTTAAATGAGACATGAAGCCATTGTGATTGGCTATGATGATACTAATGAGAAGATTGAGGCATGGTTGCCTATTATGATTATGAAATATGAAGCCATGAGTGTTGGCTATAATGATGAGAATGAAATGAATTGAGAAAGAAATGTATAAAGTTATAAATGGAATGATGTTGTGTCTAATATGTTGATTCAAGTTTCAGAGTTCTGCATTTGGCGACATGCCTATGAATTATAGTAACAGTCTTGCCGGGTTGAGGATCTCTTCAATTTGAATTGAATTGAGGTCCAAGAGACTGGGTCTGTTACGTTATGGAAATTGTGAATATGAGATATATGAATGGTAACAGTCTTGCCGGGTTGAGGATCTCCTCAAGCATGTTGAGTTGATGGTCCAAGAGACTGGGTCTGTTACACTATCCATGGATAGAGATATATATATGATGCCTAAGGGCTTGATGATTATGATTAAAGACCAAAGCAGTAACTCTGAACTTTGAATAACATATTAGTGTCTTTTGGGCCCGAGTCTGTCTTTGTTTTCAATGTGATATGCAAATGATGAAATATACGAGCAATGAGATCTATGCTTGTCTTTGTGTAATGTGAGTCATGAATTGTAACATGATTGATAAATGAGATCTATGAATGCTTTTGATGGAAATGTATTTCATGATTAATGAATTGTGAATAAAATGATGTTATGATGTAATAAGTGTATTGATATATTGAAAGTGAATATGGCTTGAGGAGTTTTGTTGAGATATGAGCTTATGAAAATGTTGTGTGATATGTAAAGTGTATGTGAATGTGGAATTTGTGATAATTGTTTCCATGGAAGTTTGGATATGCCAAATAAGGGTGATTTGTTGAAATGATGTTTATGCATATGTATATGAGATAAAAATGGTAGATATTATGTTGTGAATGTTTTATATAAATATGTGTATAATTTCTGAGATTAGTAGGAATATATGAAGAATGTTTTGAGAAAGGAAAAATGGGATAAGCGAATAATAGAACATAATGCTAAAAACATGAGGTATGAATATTTTGTAAAGTATATTTTAATATTTATTTGTCTTACTAAGCTTTCAAGCTTAGTGCGGTTATATAATCGTGCAGGTATTTATGTGGATGATCTGGATGCCTAGTTGCTATGCCACGAGAAGGGTAAGAGTGTCTTGAGACCAACTAGAAGGTGATGCATACATGTATGATTTTAATTATGTTTTATTTTTGATAACAATAATGATTCTTATAAATGTTTCTTAAATTAATATAATATTGCTTGCACTTGGATAAAGATTTTTAAATAGAAACTAAAAGTGACATTCTTATACTTTATATACGCATTGTATGTATACTAAGTATATGTATAGTGCTTATATAGAGTATGGGGTGTTACAGTTATTTTGGTATCAGAGCTTAGGTTCGAGATTCTCGGCCTAAGTGAAATTTAAAAGAAAAATTTTTGAAGAGTTTAAATAAGAAGTGAAAAGAAGATTTTTGAAATGCAATTGGTAAGACATGCATATGCATTCACATCTAGGTTGGTCTTGAACGTGGCATTATGTGAATTGTGATGTATTTGAATTACATGAAATAAATGATAGTGTATAAATGAGGTTTCATATAAAAGCAAATTTTGAAATGTTGATAATTAAGAGATGAGTGTGATACAAAGAAATGATATGGAAGGTATAAGTAAAAAGTTTGATTATTGACATGTGTATGATATTTAAAGAAATGGCTAGAAGAATAAAGTTGGCAATGAGTTAGAAACAAATTAAGATTAAAGTGTGTAATCTTTCCTCTAATATTTGAATCTAATTCCAATAAACTTTATGTTTAGATTTATAGAAAGAGGAAATATTGTTTGATGGGTAATATGAAAAGATATGTTATGTAAATGCAAAGAGTACAGTGAACTATTAAATGAGTTGATTGATATAGATTAGGTGTGATAATTTAAAGGGTGGGTCGGTAAAGTTAAGGTTGATTAAAAAAAAGAAAAAAAAGAGATGATGTTAGTTAAGTACGAGGTGATATGGGTGTTGTTTGTATTGTTATTTTAATGCAAACATGGTGATTTTAATGTTAGAAATATGATATGTTTGAATATTGTGAAAGCTTATGTTAATGGTGGAGATATGAGATATTTAGATTTTCTTTGGAATGAGTTTAATAATTGTGAAACTTATATGTTTTGATGTTACTTTGTGGTATATACATATAAGATGTTTTAAAGTTAATATGAAGAGTATGAGATGAATAAATTGAAGTTTGAGTAAATTAGTAAGTTGGAAATTTATAGTTTTCATGGAATGTGGATGAAGATCAATGAAATATTGATAGTTTAATGTATTTAATACATGAGATATATAAAATGAATATTAGTGCTCATGAAAGTATTATGAATTGGGAGATGTGATTGATAGTAGGAAAATTTGGTGTGAAATGAAAGAAAAGGAATTGAGCAAAAGAAAATGGGTTACTTTAAGTAATTTGATTGGGAAGGATGAAAAATGACTATGAAAGATGTGTTAAAGATATTTATAAACAAATGTAAGAGAGATATCACATTGGAAATGTGATTAAGTTCCTTGTGAAATAATATTATAAGTAGAGTATGTATATTTATTGAAGTTAATGAATAACTTAAGTTATGATAAACAAATGAGCATGATAATAGTCAAAGGAAAGTGATAAATATTGAATTGGTATAAACTATATGAAAAAGGGAAATTTAATAAATTGTATAATTATGTGTTTATATAAAGAGGATTTGTGAAATGAACTTTTGATATGAATGTGATCTATGAAGGTGTGGATAATATGTTTATTATTTTACATCATTACATGTTTAATGGTATTAGAAGTAAGAATGGACCTGGGTAATATTGAACAGTAAAATTGTTATGGCAATAATTAAATGAGGTTATTATAAGATGTTTTGGAACTCAAAGTATTTGAGTGTGAAAATGTTTTATGTATAAATGTATAATAAGAATTGTAAGGAAGGAATTATGTATTTGAAAATTTCTAGAAGAGATGGATTGGAAATGGAGTAATGAAAGATACTTGTGTAAGATTGGTATCTAATTGAAGGTTGGGCATAGGATATGTTAAAGATAATATTATTGAACATGAGTTGGGTTAATAATGATCAATTCAACAAAAGCAAATTGTTTTGGAGATGGAGTTAAAATGTGTTAATTCTTGATGTAATAGAAGCTTGGAGAATATATATAATTTATGTGATATAAGTTAGTATTATAATTGTAAAGGTTGGAAATTGAATAATAGAAGAACAATATTGATTTACAACCCCTAAGTGTGATTGTTAATATATCATTGTCATATGATTTGGTTAGTGTGATTAGTTGATTAATTTTATTATCTTCAGATTTAGAACTGAGATTGATAACTATGTTTCTAGAAACATGGTTAAAAGATATGATTGGGGAAGTTATATTTTATAATTTAGATGTTAAAAAGTTAATTATACTTATGAGAAGTAAAGCAAGGGAAGAGAATTGTGATAATGTTTTAAGTTATGAATTGTGTAATAGAACAATAATTATATAAATATAGTAATATTGGGTGAAGAAATAATAAAAAGAAAGAAATTGTAATCATGATTGAAAGTTATACTGAATATATTTACAGTATAAAGTGATTAAGTGATTAAACTTAAAATTTATGGGAGTATGAATAATGTAAATTAATATGTATATATCAATAATGTTGGAAATGATATGATTGAATAATGAGGTGTTCAAAATAGTTGATGATATATAAGTATACTATTTTGATATGATGAGAAATCATAATTGTTGGCAATGGTGTTAGAAATGAATTATAATGGAGGTAGAGTACCTAATTGATTATGAAAAATGAATTGTGAAAAGATAAATGAACGGATGTACCTGCCTCCTGCAGAACCATGCTGACCCAATGTGTTGGGCAATCGAACTTGGATTGCCAATTTTGGTTGGGGGAAAAGTACGTTTATGAAGATATAGTTGTTGGCTATATTGATAAACTTTGAATGAGTATAGGAAATGATAATATAATTTTTGAAATAAGGAAATGTATATGTATAAGCATGATTCATATTGATTGAATATATGAATTTGGAAAAAATTAGAATTTGAATATATGTTTGACCTATTGAACTTAGGTTATATATATGTATATATGGTGAAATCCAATGATAAATTTCAATAAGTTAACTGTTGGTTTGAATCAAATAAAGTTGAAATGTTAGTATATTGTGATAGATAAATCGATTAATCTAGGTTTTGCTAAAGTTGCAAGACAATATTGAGATTTAATGGTAAGGTGTATGATGTAATATTTTGATTTATGAATGAACATAAATAAATTGAAGTATATTAATTGTACATGGTGAGAAACAAGCTTAAGAGAGTAAGGATTTAGTTATTCATTGAGGTTTGGTAAATGTTTATTTTGAAAGTGATGGTAAGAATGGAATAAACAATGCTAAGATATTGATTAATAATTTTTGAGGCTAAAGTTAAGAGAATATCTATAAAGAATTAAAGTGATAATCTGACTCTAGTACAAGATAAAATTTATTGGAGATGTTATGAATTATCTTGATTGCTTTGTTGAGGAAGTAATAAGATGTAAAGATATATATATATATATACCTATACAATGATGAATTATGAATTTCAGAGAAGATGATTATCTCTAAGGGGGAGAGTAGAAGATATGAGAGTTGATAAAACTATATTGTAAGATACGATTATCTTCATATGAAAATTAAGATGGTGAATTATTCTGAATGGGTTGTTATTATACTGGATAATTTCGAGGACGAAATTATTTAAGGGGGAGAGAATTGTAATATCCTAAAGTATACCCTAAAAGTGTTGGGGTTACTGTTGTATTTGGATTCAATGTGTGTATTGAAGGAAAGAGAAAAGAAGAAGAAAGTAAAAAGGAATTGTGTGTGGTGGAGATTTAATGGTATAATTGTTATTATTGTTATTATTATATATATATATATAAGATAAGAACGAAGGAAGGATGGAGAACCTTCCTTCTTCCTTTTCTTCTGTTTCTTCTTCGTGGACAAGAGAGCACGAGAGAGAGAGAGAGAGAGATTGATCTTCATCAAATTTCTTAAGGATTTTAAGAGTATTGAAGATGGAGATGAAGATTTGGCAAGCTATACAGGTAAGTACACATTTCTTGAATGAATTTTATTGATTATACATATATATAAGTATATACCTTCTTGTGTGGTTTTCTTTTGGATTGAGGTTATGTTGGGTATGATTGGTGTGTAAAATGATGATAACAAGACATTGAAGTATGTAAATGTGTGGAATTGATATCTAAGTGATGATGAGTTGAGAAAATTGTGAGGAAAATGATGAAATGTTGAATTAGAGTTTGTTTTAGATGAATTTCGAAGTGTTTGGTCTTTGAATTATTGAAGGACACGGCCAAGTTATGGGAGACACGGCCAAGTTAGGGCAAAATTGGTCGTGTTGGATGAGTTTTGGAGAGACACGGCCACTGGCTTGGCCGTGTCCCTTGCCTGTGTTTGCTACTGTCTGATTTGTGTTGAGAGACACGGCCGTGTCCCTTGCCCGTGTTTGGTACTGGATTGTTGTGTTGAGAGACACGGCCACTGGCTTGGCCGTGTCCATTGCCCGTGTTTGCTACTGCTTGAATTGGTGTTGAGTGACACGGCCACAAGCTTGGCCGTGTCCCTTGGGTGTGTTGGCTACTGGATGTTTATATTGGGAGACACGGCCACAAGCTTGGCCGTGTCCCTTGAGGGTGTTTGCAATTGTGTTTGTTATTTGGTCTTCAAACATTATTGGATCTTCAAATGTCTTTTGTACCTAAACACACTTAAAACAATAATGATTCAACCAAATGTATATGGAAGATTCTAAGTCCTTGAATAAGGTAAATGGTTATGTATGAATATATCAATGATAATATAGGAAATGTGGAAGATATATTGATCAATATGATTTGATGATAGTGTTAATACTATATGAACCATGTGATGTCTTATGCATTGTGAACCTTGTGAATTGTAATGTGGTATGTGAATAATGTAAATTGTGATGTTATATCAATGATGCTATATATATATATAATGTGAAGGATATGATGAAGTAATTGATTATGTATAATTGAATAATGAAATCATACAACATGATTTGAGACATGATATGATGATTTAAATGAGACATGAAGCCATTGTGATTGGCTATGATGATACTAATGAGATGATTGAGGCATGGTTGCCTATTATGATTGTGAAATATGAAGCCATGAGTGTTGGCTATAATGATGAGAATGAAATGAATTGAGAAAGAAATGTATAAAGTTATAAATGGAATGATGTTGTGTCTAATATGTTGATTCAAGTTTCAGAGTTCTGCATTTGGCGACATGCCTATGAATTATAGTAACAGTCTTGCCGGGTTGAGGATCTCTTCAATTTGAATTGAATTGAGGTCCAAGAGACTGGGTCTGTTACGTTATGGAAATTGTGAATATGAGATATATGAATGGTAACAGTCTTGCCGGGTTGAGGATCTCCTCAAGCATGTTGAGTTGATGGTCCAAGAGACTGGGTCTGTTACACTATCCATGGATAGAGATATATATATGATTCCTAAGGGCTTGATGATTATGATTAGAGACCAAAGCAGTAACTCTGAACTTTGAATAACATATTAGTGTCTTTTGGGCCCGAGTCTGTCTTTGTTTTCAATGTGATATGCAAATGATGAAATATATGAGCAATGAGATCTATGCTTGTCTTTGTGTAATGTGAGTCATGAATTGTAACATGATTGATAAATGAGATCTATGAATGCTTTTGATGGAAATGTATTTCATGATTAATGAATTGTGAATAAAATGATGTTATGATGTAATAAGTGTATTGATATATTGAAAGTGAATATGGCTTGAGGAGTTTTGTTGAGATATGAGCTTATGAAAATGTTGTGTGATATGTAAAGTGTATGTGAATGTGGAATTTGTGATAATTGTTTCCATGGAAGTTTGGATATGCCAAATAAGGGTGATTTGTTGAAATGATGTTTATGCATATGTATATGAGATAAAAATGGTAGATATTATGTTGTGAATGTTTTATATAAATATGTGTATAATTTCTGAGATTAGTAGGAATATATGAAGAATGTTTTGAGAAAGGAAAAATGGGATAAGCGAATAATAGAACATAATGCTAAAAACATGAGGTATGAATATTTTGTAAAGTATATTTTAATATTTATTTGTCTTACTAAGCTTTCAAGCTTAGTGCGGTTATGTAATCGTGCAGGTATTTATGTGGATGATCTGGATGCCTAGTTGCTATGCCACGAGAAGGGCAAGAGTGTCTCGAGACTAACTAGAAGGTGATGCATACATGAATGATTTTAATTATGTTTTATTTTTGATAACAATAATGATTCTTATAAATGTTTCTTAAATTAATATAATATTGCTTG
Source organism: Garcia nutans (assembly GCA_947685225.1). Taxonomy (NCBI): domain Eukaryota; kingdom Viridiplantae; phylum Streptophyta; class Magnoliopsida; order Malpighiales; family Euphorbiaceae; genus Garcia; species Garcia nutans. Next base: position 39,383,057 of record CANTUV010000013.1, read on the forward strand.
ACCTTGGATAAAGATTTTAAAATAGAAACTAAAAGTGACATTCTTATACTTTATATACGCATTGTATGTATACTAAGTATATGTATAGTGCTTATATAGAGTATGGGGTGTTACATTGTATATGAAACCTTAATATACAAGCTCAAAACCCTAATTTTATTTAAGAAACCTTAATCATATTTTCTAAAACTTTAAAACCATAAATTATTTTCTAAACCATAAAAAACCTTAGTTTTCAAACTCAAAACCCTAATTTTGTTTTCTAAGCCATAAAACCCTAATTTCCAAACCAAAACCCTAATTTCCAAATTAAAACCCTAAAACCATGTTTTTAACCTTTGTAAACTCAAAATTAATATGTGAACCCTAATTTTATATATTAAATACTTTAAACCCTAGTTCTGATTATTTAATTTATTATATGCTTATGATGGATGATTTATTTTATTTGGTTTATAAATGGATGATTTGTTTTTAATTATTGTGAATGTTTCAATGGTTTAATTTATTTAGTTAATTGATTTAATATTGATTATTTTGATTTCAAGGATGTAAGAGGTATGTTTCCACTTTGTGGGTACCTCATTAGTTGAATGTAATTTAATTTATTTTGAGTTTTGGATTTATATAAAGGACATGTTTCCACCAAATGGTGGGTGCCCTATTTTATTTAGTTTTAGACACTGGATAATTATTGTAAGGGCATGTTTTCATTTTGTATGGGTACCCATCTTATTGTTTTGCTTGAACTTGTTTTGATTTTAATACAATGAATACTTATTTACTTTAATGTATATGTAGTATGGATGATATTATAATACTTAAGAATTTAATAATATTTAGACCTAAAAGAAGGTCGGTTCAAATGAACCAGGTGTTATTGGGGTGCTGGCTCATTCTCACGTTCCCCATACGTACCTAACTTTCTGAACCCATTAGGGGTTTGAGGATTCCTTAGGAATTAAGCCATCCACCCCTTTTTTTTTTTGGCCCGTCCGGGTGGTGACTCCATTTTCACTGGGTTTAGGCTCGTGTTCTCTATAGCCCTGAGCCTAACAATATCAAAGTCACAAGAATCATTTCACAAGGGATTAGGGGCAGAATTCCTCACTCACATTGAATTTTTCTTTGATTTAATTTACAAAACTACTACCCTTTTTAATGTTACTTTTCTTTTTAAAAAGTTCTCAAATTTATTCAATTACGGATCCTTTAAATAGATTCTTAATTTTAAAGTTTGGGTGATTTTATGCATATATTTACAATACACAAAATTTAATAAAAAATTTTAGAATAAATTCTCCCTAAACCAATAAAAGAAAGTAAGTAAGAAGTTATGACAAAGGATTCTTAAGTATACAAAAAATAAGGAAAGCTTTTTGAATGGAAAGTAACCTATTTCAATTAAGCGTTATTTTAGCCATCACGTATATAAATCCCATTACAACCCAATAAAAGTTCTTCCGATTTTCTTTAATTTAATAAGGTATATTAGTGAAAAAAGTGCAATTAAATATGCATATGAGAATAGGCTAAATATGCATAAAAAAGAATATTTTCTATTCTAAAAAGTTTAATAATTGAATACAATTGATTAAATTTCTTGGGTAAAGGAGGGGAGAATGAAATAAGTGGAGTTATGAATCTAAATTTAAGATTTAAATTTTAAAGATCTATTTCTCTAAATTTTTATATATAAACTATAAACTATGCATATATGAGATTCTATAGTGATAAATTTAAAATTACTTGAGGATAAACAATGATTTAAGTTTGGGGGAGTTTGATAGAGTGATATTTTGATTAATATTTTGTGAGATTATAACTGTGATTTTAATTATTTTCCAATTGAATTTAATGGATTTTTGTTTTTTTGAGTTAGAATTCTTATATTTTAGCTTGGAATGATAAGATACAAGGTTTTTAAGAAAAATGATGAAAAATTGAAAAAACTTTACATCCCACGCCTATGATAATTCGTGGCCATGCCCGTGAGTTTTAACTTGAGTCTGTCTTGTCAAAAGAAGAAGAAAAAAAGGAAGTTCCAGAACAAAATCTAATACCACGATCATGGAAATTCATTGCCACCCTCGTGGGATTAGAAACCCTACTCCTCAAATGAAAGAAAAGGAAGAAATGTTAGAATTTTCACCTTAATTTAAAAACCACGCCCGTAGCTGACCAGCAGCATGACCGTGGTCCATCAGATTGACTTTGGTTGATGAAAATATTGACAAAATACGTCAGAGTTTACACATTCCACACCCGTGGCATTCAAAAGTCATGCCCATAGACTATATTTTATAGTTTTTGAGCTGAAATTTTGAAAATGAGCACACAAACCAAGTTTTACTTTAACCTTTTTCAGTTTTTCTCCACTAAAGAAGTTTCTAAGCACTCTATATAAACACACTTCCTCCAACGTTTCAAAATATGAGAGGATATACAAGAATTAGATTAGATTCATCCAAAAAAATAAATTTAGTTTAGAGTTTCTTAGAGAAGAAGAGTGAAAATCTAGTTCAAGGAGAAATTCAAGATCCAATTCAAGTTCTTTTTTAAAGAAACAGAGTTTGATATTACCTGTTCTTTTAAATTATGTTTTTAATTACCTTCTTTAGTTTTTGCAATGTTTTTATTTCAATAATGAAGAACTAATCCTCTTTAGGGTTGGTCCCTTATATTGAATTTATCATAGAATTATAAATGTTTATTTGGTTTAATTTAGTTTATCCTTAAATTATTTTGTTATCTTTAATCTTAATGCTTTAATTATATAGCCAATAATTAATTGAATTGAGATGTTGTATGGAGTGAGAATGGAAGCACAATATTAGTCCAAGGAAATAACAAACTTAAGTAGTTTTTACTTAGAGATAAGGTTAACACTTAAGAGATTGATTCAAGATTCTCATGAAAGTTAATAAATTGATTTAATTACTTACGATCATAAGAGTAGACATAAGGATTGAATTCAATAATAATTCTAGTACTTAGAGAGAGACTTGAATTTAATTTAGGAGAATCCGACCATTAATCAAAGGAAAACCAAATTAAATAAATACCTTAGAAAAACCATGATAAATCAATAAAGGTGACTAAACCCTAAGTATTAAATTATTCAAAATTTATTCCAGTTCAGTTTATCCAAATAATAATTAGTTTAATTGTTTGGTACTTAGAATTATCCTTCTCGTGAGAACGGTACTTTACTTATCATCATATTACTTGTTAACAATCTATACACTTGCAGATAGTTAGGCTAGGACCTAACAAACTTCTTTCCAAAATAGAGCACTAGAAGAAGAAATTGCACTAGAAAAATTCAAAGGATCATTTTTTACAAGATAAGTATAAAAATCATTTCCAAAAGAATTTTTTTCCTTAGTCTTTTGCTTTTTGTCAAATCACAATTATTTTGAATAAAAAGTGTGTGAGAAATATTATCAACTTTTAAAGAGAAAATATGCTAAAAGAAATTTAGCAAACTTTGTTTCAATAATAGAATTATGATTAGGTATATTACTATTCAAAACTAGAAATCTATATGCAGCACTATGCTCAACATAGCCTATGAACGTACAATTAGAAGATTTAGAGTCTGTTTTCCTCCTTTTAGGATCAGGTAGCATTAGCTTTGAAAGACACCACCACACTTTTAAATATTATAGATTAGGTGAATATCCTTCCACAACTCATAAGGTGTCTTACCAATTTTCTTATATGGAATTCTATTTTGTAAGTGACATACATATAATATAGCCTCTCCCTAAAACTTTTCAGGTACATGAGAACTAATAAGTATACAATTCAACATTCCATTTAAAGTTTTATTTTTTTTCCTTTCAGCTACACCATTTGATTTAGGTAAATAAGGGGGAGTAATTTCATGAATTATTCCTTCTTTTTCGCAGAAATTATTAAACAAGATATATTCACCACCTCTATTAGACCTTACTCTTTTAATCTTTCTATTTAGTTGATTTTTTACTTCAAAAACATATCAAAGGCTTCATCTTTGATTCTAAGCAAATATACTTCAGTATATCTTGAAAATTTATTAATAAAGGTTAGATAATATTTTTTTACCTCCTCTAGTCACTGTTTGTTTTAGGTTTCCTAAATCAGTATGAATTAAACTAAATAATTTAGATTCTTTTTTAATATACTTGCAAGTTTTTTTAGTTAATTTAGAATCAACACATATTTGACTTTTATACATACATACATTGCAAATTCTAGAAATTAAACCAAGTTGTTACATTTTCTTAATATAAGCAATACTAACATGTCCTAATCTAGTATGGCAAACATATTACGAGTCAATCAAATAATAAAAAAAGATACATTTTCATTCAAAATTTCAAAAATATTGAATACAAAGAGTCTTCGATTGTAATACCCCTTGTCAACAAAACATTATTCTTTATTGTTATTATCTTAGCATATTCAAATAACACATTAACTTAACTTTGCCTAATAAGGCCACAAAAATTAAAGTTTCTCTTATGTTAGGCACATGGAGCACTTCATTGAGTGCCAAAATCTTGCCAGATGTGACTTTGAGAAGAACTTTTTCATTGCTAAGTAAATTGGCAGTTCGATAATCACCAAGATATACATGTTCTTCTTCTTCTCCTCCTACTAGAGTTTAAGATTAAACACACTTCTATTTGCATAAATGTGCCTAATAGCACTAGAGCTATCACCAATTTGTTCTCATTCACCACTAAATTTGCTTGATAAATGATCACAACAATAATGTCATCTCCTTCAACCAAATTGTCCTTTGGTTTAGGAGTATTGTCATTTCAAATTCTTTTTCTGCACTGAGGTGCATGATGACTTGGATTTCCACCAAAAAAAAAAGAACCCCTTCTTTTTGAAGTTGGGATTAGTAACACCAGGTTTATAATCAAGTTTATTATTTTCATACCTTTATGTTGATTGTGAATCTTGTCCTGCACCAAGTGTGCTTTTGAAGCCATCTCCTTTGCTTTTGTAGCTTTAAGCTCCTATTTTATCAGTATCTTTGATGATGATGTAGGAGATAAGTTCTGCAAGTGATAACTGCTTGTGTTTAGTCTTGAGTTGTTACTTGTATTCCTTCCATGAAGATGGCAATTTTTCAATGAGCAATCCTATAATGAACTTGTCTTGTAGGATGATATTTTTAGCTATAAGATCCTCCAGCAATTTTTGATCCTCATTGATTTGCAATTTGATATCCTTTTCATCAACCGTTTCCCATTTATAAAAGTTTCCAATCATAAATTTTTGTTTCCCAGAATCCCCAATAATATATTTTAGATTCATTGAAACCCATATTTCCTTTGCTTCATTATATGAACAGTGTGAGCTGAGGATTTTAGCCCTAACTCCCGGTGATTGTGTCTTTGACAATGTTTAGGCTCGCAGCCTTAGAGATCATATGGGCTTAAGCCTAATTAAATGGACTTGCCACTAGGATAAACCAGGAAAATAAGGGGGGCAGTGACTCAATTCTTGAGGAATCCTCAACCCCCTACTGGGTTTGAAAAATTGAGTACGCATAGCCATAATAGAACATATCCTATAATCTCTATACATCCTGTTCATTAGAACCAGCCTTTTTTTAAGTCCTAATATTATATTATTTGGAAATATCAAAAGCATTATCCACTATGCAAACAGAATAAGCTATGCAAAGGGCAACCAAGAGAAATTTTATTGCATCACTTAAAATAAGTACATGAAATAGAAATGTTTAAACCGATAAAAAAATAAAGAATAAAATGAGCACCCATCAACAATGAAAATAAATTGTTACATTTGATGATAATAAATAAATTAATGATAACTTGTCAATGATAAAATATGCCCTTACATCCAATAAGATCTCATATATATATATATATATTGATCTAAAAATAAAAGTGCATTCTAAAGTCCAGAGCATTGAAATCAAGATAATCATCTATTAAACAATTAAACCAAGCATTGACATTCACACTCATTATGCAAACCGAGGCAAAAGTCTATCCGAAATTCCAAAATTGGATTTTTCCTTAAAGTTTCTAGAAATTAGCTTTTACCATCTTAAAATGTCCTAAATATTATGAAAATAACTTTATAATTGATTAATTTTGAAAAATAAGAAAACCGTATTAATTTTTCAAAATTAGAGTTTTTTGGCTTTCGACCTGAAATTCCAGTTGATTATATATGTTCAAATGTACCATCATTGTCCATAAATTCTAGATTCAGTTTAAGTTTGATCATTGCCTACAAATTCAAGTATTATGGAATTTGAAGAGTTTTTTTTTTTTTGCTTTCAGCGATTGTTCAAAAACCAAATCAATTTAATGTCCTAAAATTCTAGCAGATTATATATGTTCAAATGTGCCATCACCATCCATAAATTCTAAATTCGGTTTAAGTTTAATCATTACCTAAAAATTCAAGTATTATGGGAAATCCAACTCAAATCAAGCAATGGTTTGTCCATATTTCCAATTTATTATCCAAAGTCATTGTTCAAGGGAAATAAATCCAAAAAACATAGTCCTAAGATCTTGTCTATGTTCATTCCACATCAAGTTTTAGCCAAATATAAATCTTAGAATTAAAAGTCATAAAATTTCATTTTAAATCATTATAGTGACTTTATTCATTTTGACAATCATATATTTAAGAAAACCAAGATAAAAATAAGAGAAATATAAAAGTGGTAGAAAAAGTCAAGGTTAAAAGAAAACAAACAAAGGAGTTCATTCCTTTGTTCTTTAATCTTTGTAAAAGATGTAAAAACCCTTCGAAATCTCCAAAAATGATGATATTTGGTTGTCAGATTTGAGCTTTTGTAGGATTTCTTCCCATGGTACATGTTTAAAATCAATTAGAATGATAAAATATGAGTGTTTAGAGTGTTTGAGGTGTTTGAGAAACCAATTGGATAGAGTTTCCTCTTAGGTCTCAGCCAATAGTCCCCTAAAATTTGTCTGAAAGGGCCTATATATAGGGAAGGGGCTATAAGCTTTCCAGAAATGTCTATAGCATGGCTATAGGCCTTACAAAAACCTATAGCCACACTATAGGATTTCTAAAACCTTATTGCTTAACTACAGGCATTTTGGAATGCCTAAAGCCACACTATAGGTGTTCCAAATTCTTATAGCCACACTATAGGTGTTCAAAATGCGTATAGCCTCACTACAAGCATTTTGGGATGCCCCCAATGATTGAGTTCTCCAAAAAACTGATGTTTTTGACTTTTTTATGACTCGACTATCAGATTTTCACCCTCTAAGGATTTTTCCATCCCGAATCTCTTGAAATTAAAAAAAAATGATTTGAAAATGTTTTCAATGATTTTTGAGAAAATTTTGATGAAACCCTTACACGACCTAGTTTTTAGGCTATCAGGCCCCAATTTAGGATTTCTGACTTTCAAAAGCTTTTTTTGTATGTTTAGAATGAATGTAAAATGTTTCCACATATATGCATATCTTTCAGGAATTATTCCAGACCCAGGTATTTCAGGTATGGTGTAAAAACCTAGGGTCTAGAGTTTGTTCCCTGCTTGAATGCCTTTAAAACATGTATTTGAAGTAGTGAAAAGAATGGATTTGAGTTTAGACCTCCGCATGTCAAACAAACATCCATACTTATGGAAGCTTCCACTTTGTGGGTACAGTTCTTCAGCTCGAGTGGTCCTTCAACCTCCTTAGTGGGGGATCTTCCATTCTCGCCGGTTCTGGTTGCCCTTCGGTTGTGTTATTGGCTCCAACCCCGCAAGTTTTCTCCTTTCAGGAAATCAACTCTTTGACCTAATCTGGTTCTTCAACCATCACAGTCAAGTCCTTCATCTTTGTTTTGATTTTTTCCACTTCGGGAGTGGTTCTTCCATCCAACGTGTAAAGTCAGACAAAAAAAATTATCTATTTTTTAGTGAAGTTTTTAATCTTTTTTGACATGTTATTCTTTCCTCTGAGTGAAAGGATATTATAAGTTAGTTTAAAAATGTTTACTTATGCTGATGATTTTTTTCAGTCTGTCGTTGGTCAGTTTACTAGAACCTAGGACCAAGTGGTCACATGATAATATTAGTTTGATCAACTGACCTTATGTTGATTAATTTTCAACTCTACTGACCTGGTTAGTAGACATTTAACTTTATAGGCTTTTAGTCAGTTAAAATCTAACCCTACAAGCTTTTAGGGTCCCTGGGTTATTCATAAGAACTCTCTAGCTTTGGGAATTCAGGTCTTCAACCAAAATGGCCTTTCAACCTTAGAGGCTAGGATCCTTTTCCCTCGGCCCATCTCTAATTACCCTTTGGCTTAACTCCACTGATTCTAGCTTTAAATGTTCTTCCTAACTTGGAAATTCGGCTCTTCAGCCGAAACACCAGGTCTTCAACCTTCACAACGGATCTTTATCCTCAAACATTGGGTCTTCATTCTTCACAATGGACCTTCATTCTCAAACAACAAGTCTTTACCCTCCATAATAGATCATCATCCTTTAGAATGGATCTTCATCCTCAAACATCAGGTCTTCACCTTTCATAATGGGTCTTCATCATTAAACATCGGGTCTTCACCCTTCATAATGGATCTTCAACCTTTAACATTGGGTCTTCACCCTAAAACATTGGGTCTTCAACCTTTAGAATGGATCTGCATCCTCAAACATTGGGTTTTCACCCTTCAGAATCAATATTCATCTTTCTCTTTTAGTTTGGGCCCTTTACCTTTATGGTTGATTTTTATCCTTCTTATCTTCTCTTCAGATTTTTATCCTTATATTCTTCTCATTTTCTTCTTCATTATTTTCATTTTTTTCTTTAAAAAATTTGGCACTTTTTTTTGGCCATCTACATCTCCTTCCTTTTGCCCCCATTGCCCTTAATATGGGTGAGGTAATCAACCTTGCGATACCTCTCTTTCATTTGGTGCTCCTTGTATTTACCATATTATCACATTTTCTTTCCCTTTCCTACAAGGGATGAGCCTCTTGAATCTTTATTCACTGAATAAATTCTTCATGTTCCTCCTTCATTAACTAGTTAAATATGCATGTATACATGTATGCATGTTACTTACAATGGTTACGTTGACCTACAATTAAAAGGAAAGTTTGGACGTATTCATTAGAACCTTCATATACCAAGTTCAGATTGGGTATATGGATCGATCATTGGAGTAACAAGAGATACATATCCACAAAGATCGTGCCACTATTGGGGTTCTATAAGGAGTTGCCCTTTTTAATGCCTTGAATTTTGGACTAGATATAAATGTCAACCCTAATGAGAGAACTAGAGGTTTAAGAGATAATTACGGGAAGCCCAACCATTAGCTTTTTGGCAGAAAAAATCTCTTCAACAGTAAACATAATGATTTTCTACTAGGATTCTAAAGGAAACTCAATAGCTAATCTTAAAGCGAGAGATAATTTCCAAGTTGAACTAAACGTTGCAAATTCATTGAAAACCATTTTTTTAAGCCAAATCTTTATTTATTTATTATTATAATCTTTTTTATTATTTTTTATTAGCTCTAATTTTTGCCTAGACCTCTATTTCAGATTTTCAGTCTAGCGGTCTCTTTTTCTCCTATTTTTTGCTTCTTCTTTTTTTTTTGCAACTTTAGCTTCAAGAGACAACATTCACTTTTGGCTAATCCATTTTGGATCTTTCAAGGCATTCTGTTCAATGTCATCGAACATATACATCCATAACACTTAAACTTTTGCTTCAATATTAAACTTCAGAATTACACTTACTTCAATCATATTTTATTATTCTTCACTAAAGTTAATTATAAAAACTATTACAGTTCAGATAGGCACATGCACATTATTGTGTCCAAGATATCATCAAATTTAAACATGTTTATCTCATAAGCATGCTTTTTCAAACCATCTCTACTAATAGACTTTGCTAAGCAAGAGAGATCAAAAGGTCTTTAGTAGGCTTGTACTGGTGCCTTGTAAGGGTCGAGGGCTAAGTGAAGGTTATTTGAAATTGAAGATGATATAATACACTTGACAAATTCCAAAATCACAGAATCCTTCTTAAACTTCCAAATTAGTTGAGGTGAACCAAATAGAAGTATTTTCATGCTTTGAACAACATTTCCACTCTTTGTAATTTCACAAATTTAATTTTCAAGTGTTTGGTGGATTAGCTTATAATGCTATAGATTCCTCTTTTCACTTTTCTCTCTTTCTCCTCTTTTTTTGCTTTTTTTTTGTGTTTTTTTACTGTTTCTCTTTCTCTTTTCCTTTTTTTCTTATTCTTATTTCTTATTTCTTTCATTTTATTATTTTGCTATTTTTGGTTTCCTGTTGATTTTTCTGAGTTTTTTTGAATTTTTCTTTGTCTTTTGTATACTTTCCTTAATTGTTTCTCTTTTTTTTTTTTAATTCTGAGATTTGCTTTGATTGATTTTCATACCTTCCTTGATTCTTCTTCTTCTTTTTCTTTATTCTAATATGGAATCATCAATATTATATTTTTCTACAATCGAAGGTTTGTTATTTGCACTCTTGAGACCTTGTGATAATTACCTTTAAGCCCAACATCGATCTTATCATAGGAGTTATGAGGCCCATCTAATCATTAACCAACTCTAACATTTAGATTCAGGGTTTAATTCTCAAAATAAACATTATGATTCAAACTTTCCAGTTTAATCATACCAGCACAAGGTAGCTGGCTAGGTTTTAAGCCAAAGAAAGATAAGTTAAAATAATACCAAGGTTTTGAAGGGGTTAAGCTAAGGATTGTGTAATTAGGGTAGATATCGATTGTTGGCTCAACAAACAATGTCTAAATCATTTCTCTCTTAGATAAGCAGAGTTCATTTTCACCTTAAGAGATTGTTAGAGCATGTTCTAAGATAAGCCTTTTCTTGAACATAAGGCATATGTAGGAGCCCTCTCTAAGTAAGTAAACACAATTTTATATGCTCAACTTAAAGACATAGAAACACTCAAATATTGACACTTATAGAGTAATTCCCTTGCTTAATAAACAAACTAAAATTTAGAAAAATGCATACCATGCAATCAACACCATTGGTCATCATCATTCAAACAATATCTATTTACATCAAAAAATGTTCATCTCGATTCAACACATAAATATGTATATAAAAAACAAAAGGACATCAAAATAAAAGGCATTCTTTCAAAATCGGGCGTTGACCTTTTGACCCATTATTGATAATCACAAAAGCTTACGGGGATCAGGAATTTTTCCTACATCAACCAAATTCTGGATCTTATGTCTTAGGCATGTGCACTGATCAGTTTCATGGCTATAAGTCTGGAGAAAGTGATAATAGAGACCCATGTTAAATTTTGATGGCAACGAGTCTGGCAATTATCGAGGCTCCAATGGTTGTAACGTGCCCTTCTTCATTAGCCTCTCAAATGCCATAGATAAAGGCCTCCCCAAATTGAAAATTTAACGTTTCTTGATGGCATTCACTTACTTTGTCCTATTTCTAGACTCACTAGACTGTTGCCTGACTTTTTTTGGTTTTTTCCCATATGTTCTACCTTCTTCTCTATCAAACTCCTCAGCTAAGATAACAGCTTCATAAATATCTTTGAAGTTCGCAATTGGGATGAATCCTATCTTCGTCTTAATATTAGTATTGCATGCCTTTATAACCATCTTGATCTCATCCCTTTCAGTCGAATGGTTTCAAATCAATTCAACTTGCCCCCGCCACCTCTTAACAAACTATCCAAAAGTCTCATTAGGTTTCTAATGAAGGGATTCTAACTCAAGAAAGGACATCTCCAACTCATTATTATACCCATTCTGTTTGATAAATGCATCATAGAGTAGAGTCTAATTAGTCTTAATATGGGGTTTAAGGGACTTACACCAATGAGTGACAATAGAGTCTAGTGACAAAACAAACATATCAAGTGATTGCCCTTTGGTGGCATGAGTAGCTTTTATCATGGTAATATACTACTAGATGTACATCTTTGGGTTCCCAATTCCATTAAACTTAATCAAATCAACCATTCAGAACTTGGATGGCAGGATTTCCTCTTTCAAAAAAAAAAAAAAAAAAACTTCTCAACCTTAGTCTTGCATCATTCTCTCAAAATATGATTTTCCAACTTTTTAGACTTCCCTACCCTTTGGGATTTGGACTCATCTTGAGCTTTCCTAATAGCCTTATATTCCTTGAGATCATCAAAAGCTCCCTCTTCTACCTTGGGAGTTACATGGTCCTTAGTTGGCTTCTTCCCTCTTGTTATGGTGTTGCTTCTAGATGCATCAAACTTGGCATCGTAATTCAAGTTAGCCATCTTAACCATCACCTCCTTTAGTTGTTGTCTTATTAGGATGGCCATTTGTTCCTTAAAATTAGCCATCTTAATGGTGAGCATCTTTCTGATCAAGGTCTTAGTCTGATCGGCATGCATGGGTTTTGGCATAAAATTAATAGAACCACTTGAAGAATCATCTTCTCTTCCTTGAAGGTTAATGGCTCAAGAACTAAATTCCAGTGTTTGCGAGTCAACTTATATATGAGACGTTTACATGAATGCATGTATGTATGAATGCATAGTCATAAAAGAAATAGAGAACATAGGTTATACTAGGAATCATTCCAGCCTTATTTCTCCCACATATGAATAGTTAAGACCCTTTTCATAGGTGTTTTGGTATAGCAGAATTACCATCAGGGGGCAATTTGCTTCGAAGAACCTAATTCTCTCAAGAAGAGACATTCCTAATTATGACATCAAAATGTAGAAACCTAATTGAAACAAGTTGGTTAATTTGAAATAAAATCCCAAAAGATTTATCTATTTTTTGGCAGCATTTCGATCACTGATAAGTGCACAATTGATGATATTTTATTCTTATTTCTTAATATGATTATTATCCAATTGAGTTTAATTTGTTTTTTCAAATTGTATTTTCGGGTTAATTTCAGGAATTCTCTATATTTTGATGCTTATGGTCATTTCGGAGGAATTACGGATGAAAGTAGAAGAAAAGAGCAAAATTCATCAATGGATACGCCTATGGTAATGGGTGTGTCAATGGACGTGCCCTTGATGCTGCATACAGAAGCATTGACACACCCAGTGACATGGGTGTGTCACCAAGCGTGCCTTTTACAATGTTTCACAGTAGCTGTGACATGCCCAATGACATGGGCATGTCACTGGACATGCCTTATGTTCAAAATCTCAGTGGCAATAACACGCCCAGTGACATGGGCGTGTCAATGGGCATGTCAGGCAAAATTATCTGCACTGAAGCACGAATTAAGGATACGAATTTCATATCTTATAACCTAGAGCCGACTTTTAAAGCAAAGAGGAGAGTTTTGGAGCTGAGATTGAGGGTGAAGACATACTCTAAACAAGATCTAAATCAAGAATCAAGGATTGAAGTGAAGAAATACAAATTATTCGCCATGGATTGTTTGGTTTCTTTTATTCATTTTTCTTGTTTTGTTTTTCTGGTTTTGAATATGAGCTAATTCATTCTCTATCTAGATATTGATGAACCCTAGCTTATTTGTATGGATTGAATAATTATATTTAGTTGAATCATTTGATTGAGTTGTTTTATTCTTATGATACTTAATGATCTATTTCCAATTGATAATAGCATGCTTATTGATTGGTTGCAATTTTCATATTATTGACTTGAGAAAGCTTGATATGAATTGAATACTCATAAGGGTTGAGGATTGATTGGAGTACTAGAGATAGACTTACAAGATCCTTTGGTTTATAGTTCCTTATTCTTAATGCAAGATCTAATTAATTGTATTTGAGAAGAGATTCCGGCACTCTACTTAGTGATTAGGGATTAATTCACTTAAGAGAGGTTTTAGTCTAAGTTAGAGGAATGCCAACTCAACTATATTAAAGGATTTAACTGAATTGATGTTCATAAATATCATTGAGGCTAGGGGGATTCAATATCTGGATAGTTTTATCACCATTAATCCTTTTTGCTCAACATTTAATTTCCCTTTACTTTCAATCATTAGATTAATTGTTTTTAATTACACCACATCACAAACCTATTGATTTGCTAAACAACAGTTAAGATTTGCACTAGTACTTGACCTTTTCCTCAGTGGAATGATAACTCACTCACTACTTTATTACTTGGTCGACCTGTGCACTTGCGGTATTGCTATAGCATAGCTCGCACGCACCAAGTTTTTGGTGTCGCTGCTGGGGACAACGGTTTCAATATTAGTAATATAATTAAGATTGTTAATTTAGTTTTAGTTTTATTTGTTTTTAACATTGGTTCTTGCTTATTTTTAGGTATTTCCTCCCGTTTATGACCAGAGGTAACTCATCCCAACTGTTTGAATTAGATCCAGAGTTAGAAAGAACATTAAGGAGAAAGTGAAAGGAAGAAGAGGAGGCAGTTTTGGAAGACACAGAAATAGAAATAAATCTGGAAATAGCAGAAGAAGAAGAAGAAGAAGAAGAAGAAGAGTTTGAAGTGATGGAAGGAGCTGAGCCAAGAACAATGCAGGAGTTTGTTAAGCCCAATCTCAATGGAGCTGAATCTAGTATCCAGAGGCCGACAGTTGCTGCAAACAACTTTGAAATAAAAGCAAATGTAATTCAAATGGTGCAGCAGACTTGTTAGTTCGATGGGTTTCCTGATGAATATCCTAATGCACATATTGAGAATTTTCTGGAGATATGTGACACATTCAAGATCAATAATGTCTCAGAGGATGCAATTAGGCTAAGGTTATTCCCATTTTCCCTTAGAGATAGACCAAAGAAGTGGCTAAAATCTTTTCCTCCAGGAACCTTCACCACATGGGGTCAGTTGGCAGAGAAATTCCTAGAAAAATATTTCCCACCGTCCAAAACTACTAAGTTGAGGAATGATATCTCATCCTTTCTGCAGCAAGATGGTGAGACCCTTTATGATGCCTGGGAAAGATTTAAAGATTTGTTGACAAGGTGTCCTCATCATGGACTTCCACTATGGCTTTAAATTCAAACATTTTACAATGAGTTGAATTACGGAAGTAAGCAATCCATTAATGCAGCAGCTGGTGGTACCATAAACAACAAGACACCTGAACAAGCTAGGGATTTAATTGAAGACATTGCTATCATCAATTATCAGTGGCAAGCCCCAAGGAAGCAAGGAAAGCTGAAAGTCATGGGTTCACACCAATTAGATCCTGTGGTGGCTTTGACAGCCCAATTAGAAGCATTGAATAAAAGATTTGATTCTTTAGCTTCTTCTTCTAGAAAGTAATGCAAGTGATGTCTTGTGAATGGTGTGGAGGTGGACATCAAAGTCAAGAGTGCCAAAATGGCAACATGTTTGCTAGGCAAGAGCAAGTAGACTATGTTGGAAATATGCCAAGGCAACAACAGAATAACCCCTACAGCAACACATACAATCTGAGGTGGAGAAATCATCCAAATTTCTCATGGAATAATCAAAATAATCCAAGACCTCCCCCTGGATTCCAGCAGCCCCAACATCAACAAGATGCCCCTCCAAGAAAGAGTAATTTGGAGGACATGATGGAGAAATTTATAGCAGCTTCTGAAACTAGGCTCCAATCAACTGAAACCACCCTAAGAAATCAGTAAGCCTCCATTCATAATTTGGAGAACCAGGTGGGGCAAATTGCCAAGTTGCTCAGTGAGAGACTACAAGGAAGTCTGCCTAGCAACACTGAGGCAAATCCTAAAGAGCAGCTCAAGGCAATTACACTAAGGAGTGGAAAAGAAATAAGAGGAAATGTGGATGGGAAAAGAGAAGAAGTGGCAGAAAAAAGGGCTGAAATATAAGAAAAAGAAAAAGAAGACAATCCTCCTGTCACTTCGGGAGAGAAAACTGTATTGGAAAGTGAGAAAGAGAAGCAGCAGCAAGAAAGCAGCCCTATATTGAAGGAATACCGACCTAGAGTACCCTATCCGGCAAGGTTGAACAAGGACAAGATTGATGCTCAGTTTGGTAAGTTTCTTGAACTTTTTAAACAATTGCACATTAATATTCCATTTGCTGAAGCTTTGTCACAGATGCCTAAATATGCTAAATTTTTGACAGACATCCTTTCTAACAAAAGGAAACTTGAAGAAGTGTCTTTAGTGCAGTTATTTGAAAAGAGTTCAGCAATTTTGCAAAGGACATTACCTAAGAAGTTAAAAGATCCAGGTAGTTTTACCATTCCATGTTTAATAGGTAACCTTGAGGTCAAGAGTGCATTAGCTGATTTGGGGGCTAGCATAAGTGTTATTCCCTATAAAATTTTCAAGGAGTTAGGCATTGGTAAACCTAAACCAACACTTATGACCATCCAACTTGCTGATAAGTCAGTAGTCCACCCTCGTGGCATTATAGAAGATGTGTTAGTAAAAGTTGGGGATTTTATTTTCCTAAATGATTCTGTTGTCATTGATATTGATGAGGATGCAGATGTTTCACTTATTCTTGGTAGGCCATTTTTAAATACAGCCCGTGCCCTTATCGATGTTCATGATGGCACATTAACTTTGAGAATGGGTGATGATAAAGTTATTTTTAGGATATATGATGCTATGAAACATTCACTTTCACTTGATGAGGCGGAATCATGCAATGATGTTATTGAGTATGAGACCGTAAATTGTGTTACTAACATTGTTTCCAAGGATCCCCTTGAGTTGTGTTTATTGCAGGAAAATGTTGAGGATCAAGAAGCAATGGAGCAGCTTGCTTTTCTTGAAGCAAGCAAATCGTTCAAATGTAGGGCATATGAGACTATTAAGATGCCAAAGAAAGAGAAGCCAAAACCATCAGTGATTGATCCACCCAACTTGGAACTAAAACCCCTTCCAGATCACCTTGAGTATGGATTTTTGGCGGAGGAGAAAAAATTACCTACCCCTGCATATGCACCTGCACCTCAAGTTGATGTTTCCGATGATGAGACTGGCAGTGACGATTCCGGCGATGCACCAATTTTTGACTAGCCCACATTTTTATTTTGTTTTTATTTTATTTTCATTTCTTTGCTTGTTTAATATTCTTTTTAGTTTTCTTTCTTTTTCATTGCTTTTGGACTATTGTTATTTTCTTTAAGAACTGTTTCTTTTGTTTGTTTATTTTATTTATTTATGTCTTAACCTTGTTTTTTCTTCTTTTTGCATTTTAGATTTTTGTTTTGAGGCAAATCCTCCTTCACCATACTCTTGACACCGTACTTATATTTATCATTCATGGACATGAAAAGGCTAGTTTTTCTCTCTCTTCATTATTTCTTGTTTTGCACACACATTGAGGACAATGTGCATCTTAAGTGTGGGGGAGAGGTATACTTTCTTGATTGAATTTTTATTATTTCATTCTTTATATTTGATTCATTTGTCTCAATTAGTTTCTGCAAATTATTTTTCTTTTTGGATTTAAGTAAGCTAGATTGTTGTAATAAGTGTGAATTGATGTGGTTTCCCTTTGTATGTTGAACTAATTTGAGATTTCCTAAATGATAATTTCTTGTTGAGGTTAACTTAGTGATCTTGATCAATTGCTGAGGATCGATTGTAATAGCTATAGTTGGGTTGGGGATTGATGGAAATTGGACACATCTAAAGTTTAAAACCTTAGTTACATTTTTTAGCATGTTATAGTTCCTTAGATTCTTGAGTCGGGCTTAGTATGACCCTTAAGTTTCTGACCCTTGAGTTGTTTAAAATAATAATAATAAATAAATAAATAATTCTAATTAAAGGAGCTTTGAAAATTTATCCCTGTTCCGCTGATTTTTACTCTGGAATTAAAACAAATGAGTTGGAATCATGAATAGTGCTAGTAGCCATTTGAACGGTGATTCTGGCTGAGTAACCGGGGGTCAGCATCACAAATGTTTACCTTCGCGTCAAAAGGTTAGTATCAGTTAAAGCAAGTCGGGCTCCTTAAAATGTATATACATGTGTATATTATACATTTGAAAAAATAAAAAAAAATAAAAAAACAAAAATTTAAGGGTTAGAGAACTTAAGAGAAAATTTACATTTTTCGTACTTTGCTCATGGCTTTCTGATTTTCTGGAATTTTATGCTCAATCTTTTAACTCTGGATTTTTAAGTTTTAGGTCTGTGATATTTTTTTGTTTTGAAACTTCTTGATTCAGCTGTTATGATTGTGAATCAATTTTTGGTTGAGAAAGTGAGGTTTTCTGATTTGAGTATTGTCAAAATGTTACTTTTCTTTTTGAATATAGAGGGGTCCGCCATTTCTGCTTATTACAGTGATTTAGTTTGCTTGAGGACAAGCAAAAACTCAAGTGTGGGGGAATTTGATAAGTGCACAATTGATGATATTTTATTCCTATTTCTTAATATGATTATTATCCAATTGAGTTTAATTTGTTTGTTCAAAATGTATTTTAGGGTTAATTTCAGGAATTCTCTATATTTTGAGGCTTATGGTCATTTCGGAGGAATTACAGATGAAAGTAGAAGAAAAGAGAAAAATTCATCAATGGACACGCCCATGGTAATGGGCGTGTCAATGGACGTGCCCTTGATGCTGCGTACAGAAGCATTGACACGCCCAGTGACATGGGCGTGTCACCAAGCGTGCCTTTTGCAATGTTTCACAGTAACTGTGACACGCCCAGTGACATGGGCATGTCAGGCGAAATTATCTGCACTATAAAGCTGCGCTGAAGCACGAATTAAGGATACAAATTTCATATCTTATAACCTACAGCTGACTTTTAAAGCAAAGAGGAGAGTTTTAGAGCTGAGATTGAGGGTGAAGACATACTCTAAACAAGATCTAAATCAAGAATCAAGGATTGAAGTGAAGAAATACAAATTCTTCGCCATGGATTGTTTGGTTTCTTTTATTCATTTTTCTTGATCTGTTTTTCTGGTTTTGAATATGAACTAATTCATTCTCTATCTAGATATTGATGAACCTTAGCTTATTTGTATGGATTGAATAATTATATTTAGTTGAATCATTTGATTGAGTTGTTTTATTCTTATGATACTTAATGATCTATTTCCAATTGATAATAGCATGCTTATTGATTGGTTGCAATTTTCATATTATTGACTTGAGAAAGCTTGTTATGAATTGAATACTCATAAGGGTTGAGGATTGATTGGAGTACTAGAGATAGACTTACAAGATCCTTTGGTTTATAGTTCCTTGTTCTTAATGCAAGATCTAATTAATTGAGTTTGAGAAGAGATTCCAGCACTCTACTTAGTGATTAGGGATTAATTCACTCGAGAGAGGTTTTAGTCTAAGTTAGAGGAATGCCAACTCAACTATATTAAATGATTTAACTGAATTGATGTTCATAAATATCATTGAGGCTAGGGGGATTCAATATCTGGATAGTTTTATCACCATTAATCCTTTTTGCTCAACATTTAATTTCCCTTTACTTTCAGTCATTAGATTAATTGTTTTTAATTACACCACATCACAAACCTATTGATTTGCTAAACAACAGTTAAGATTTGCACTAGTACTTGACCTTGTCCTCAGTGGAACGATAATTCACTTACTACTTTATTACTTGGTCGATCCGTGCACTTGCGGTATTGCTATAGTGTAGCTCGCGCGCACCAATCACGTTTTGGTAAAAATTTTGATTATAAATCAATAAACAATTTTATTTGAAAATGGCTTGCACAAATTTAATGAGTTGGTTAGAATTTCCATGATTGACTCTTATTATTTCTCAATTGATCCAATTGAGGTCATGAACTCAAAACTAATTTTTAGAAATAGGATTTACGGGTTAAACAATTTCGCATCAAGGCCCAAATTAAAAAAGATGATTGCTTAATTTATGCTCAAATTAGAGGGCTTATTTTGGATTAAATCCCATAAAAATGCATGATGCCCATATAACGAGTGAAAAGAAAGTTGGGTCTTAGCCCATTAAGCAATGTAAATTGGGCTTATGTGTAAAATATTTGACTTTTTTTGCTTTGATTCATGGTGAAAACAAATTGGGCTCAGATGATTATCAAATAATTTTGGGCTTTGGTCCACTGGTATAGAAAAATGAATCATGTCCCTTGGGAGAAAATGATTTTGGGCCTTAGCCTACGAATCAAAAAAATGTGTCAGGCCTAATAGATGAGAAAATAGATTTTTATACTTTTTCCTTTAATGTTGGTTTGAAAAATGTTGTAAAAGATTGAGGTAATTTGAAAATTTTGAAAATAGATGTTTAGGGCCTCGATTATGATTTAAAACCTTTGAAAAATGTGTTTGAGACATGATAGATCAAAATGAATTTTAGAAATTTTTTTTGAGTCCATAATCATGATTGGGATAAAATTGAAAAAAAAAACTGAATTAAATATGTTAATCAATCTAGATAAGTTTCAAACACGGAGCACAGAACATGCAAAAAAGTTGGGGTAATCCTAAAGGGAAGTAACTAAACTACCTATATGTGGTCTTCAGTCTCAGTGTGTTAAAGGCTAAAGGTCCCCACAACAAGCAATACATGAAGTTACGAGGCTACGAGTGGTTATACTGTAATATCCTCATATATGGTCTAGAAGTTTTGATTATGTTGTTGATGTTATTGTTATTGTTGTTGTAGTGATATATTGGATTGAATATATGTGTTAAATTGCAAGAGAAAAGATATTGGAAAGTGAATGCTTGTGTATATGTGTTTTGGGGAAAAGAATTAGGGTTTAGAGAGAATGGTGTATGTTGTGTATATGATGATATATATAACATATAAATTGGTCAAATGAAGAGTCAAGGGGGTAGAGATATTTTTTGTGGAATGTGCAATTACATATAAGGGCTTATATGAGACAAAGTTAGTTATATGATTGAGGGCATTTTGGTAATTGCTTGGATAAGATCACTTGGTGGAGATTAAAAGCAAAATTTGACTTTGCTTCTTGATATTTTTCTTCTTCTTTTCCATTGTGGCCGGCTCCTCCTTAGACAAAGGAAGCAAGAGGCAAAGAGAAGATCTTGTTGAGTGAAGCTCAAATTGAAGAAAGATTAAGTGATCAAGTTGGTGATTCAAGAAGTTTTGTAACTTTGGTAAGTTCTCTTGTGATCTTTGTGTTTATTTGAAATGATATTTGAGTTTGATAGATTTTTAGGAGTGTGTTGGTTGATTTTGAGATGTGAGAAGTGTTTGAGTGATTGGATGATGGATGTTGAGTATGGATTGAAGAAAAGAGTAAGTGGTTGGAAGAGATGATGTTGTATATGTGGTAAGGGTTTTGAGATGATTTTGTGTTTGGTGTTTGATGTGTGTTTTGGTTTGTTTTGGGTGTGTTGCAAGTTTGAGATGAGTTTTGAGTATGTTTTGTTAAGATTATTTGAAGAGGATGTTAATGTATAGAAGTGTGTTGTTGAGTGTATGGTTGTTTTTGATCGGAGTCTTGATTTGTGGCCGGACACGCCCATGAACACATCCAGGGTTTTTAGGCGTGTCAATTGTGTTGGAGGCAGTAGGTTTGACATGACCAGTAGCACGCCCGTGTTATTGAGCGTGTCATAGCTACTGTAAGATTTGAGAATTTACACGCCCAGGAACACGCCCATGTTGTTGAGCGTGTAAATGTTTCTGTGTTGTGGAGTTAGGGCACGGCCATGAACACGCCCGTGTGGGTGAACGTGTCAGGGTTGAGGTTTGCCCTAATTAATTCCTAATTGGATTATCTCTTGTGTATCCTTAAACAAGTATATGCTATTACTTTTGATTTAAGTCTTGAAGATAGTGATTGATCATTGATCTAAGAGGTTAAAGAATCTTGGACAAGGAAATGTTAGGAGTTGTATGAATTGTTAGTAAAATAAGTACAAATCTTGTATTATTGCATTGTTGCATATGATGATAATGCAATGTATATGATACTATGTGAACAATGTGATATTTCATGTATTGTGACTCATGTGATGAGTAATGTGTTTGGTTATGTTTATTTCAATAATGCTATATGTATAATGTGATGGAATAAAATGCCATTGTGATTGGCTATGGTAACTTATATGTGATATGAGGCCATTGTTATTGGCTATGATGAGAGTTGAGAATGGAAATGATAATTAAATAATACATGATTTGTGTGCCTAATGTGTTATTCCATTTTTCAGAGTTTGTTGTTGGTGGCATGCCTAATAAGTGTAACAATCTCTTGAAGTTAGGTTGGATTGAATCCTTGAAGCCTAAGTGAGATGTTACCACCCTTGAAGCTAGGTTGGGTTGGTTCTTGAAGCCAAGTTGGGTTGATGCTTAGCATGCTTTGCTCCCCTTGAAGCTTGGTTGAACCTAATCCTTGAAGCCTAGTTGGGTTTATGATATTGATAAATGTGATGATAAAACCAAAACATTAACTCTGAAAATTGAATGGCATATTAGTGTGTTTTGGGCCCATGCTTGTCTTTGTTTAGTGTTGAAATATGATATGTCTATTTATGTAGAGTTATGAAATGTAAAGGTATGTTGTTAGCTTTGCATATATGATGTTACATGTATAATATGGATTGAGAATTGGCATTGCATTGCATTAAAGCATAACATTAGCATGAATTATCTTACTAAGCCGTTGGCTTAGCGCGATAGTGTTTGATCGCGCAGGTAATAGGGTTAAACCCGAGAGCTCATCGAGACCGAGTGAGAATAGACAGTGAAGAGTTGATTTTGGGAACTTAAAGATCAGAGGAGACTTGCCAATCATGTATAACTCTTTTATATTTTGTAAAGTAATGATTTTAATGTACATATGTGTATATTTGTAAATATGAAATTAAATGTTTTCATATATGTAAATATTTGATAAATTCCGCTGCGTAACAACTAAATGTATCTATATATATATCTATTTAGTTTTGTATTACAAGTTAACTACTTATCTTTCTATAATGTATACAATTGAAAAATTATGGTATCATTTAAAATGTTTTGAATGTTAAAAAAATCCATAGCATCTCTATGTTTAGTGCATGTATACTACATTGTGGTGTTTGTAGTGTACATGTATTGAATGTAGGGGTGTTACAATTGTTTTGGTATCAGAGCCTAGGTTTGAGATTCTCAACCTAGGTAAAATGTAAGAAAAAGACTATTTTGATTTTAAAAGTGGTTTTTGAATAATATACATGTTTGGGATTGGCAATCTCTGATCTTTAATAAGAAGTATTCTACTGTGTTTGCAGTGTTAGGTTGTGATGGATTCTCACTCACGCCAGTCAGTTGAGGGTAGTGCTGAGAGTATTGTCCCTGATGATGGAGTTAGGGTTGTTAGTACTGAGGAGGCACCTGCTTCGGTGTCGGGTAGACCAGTTGGTGAGGAGGTTCCACCAGCTTGGGTTAGGCATGTGGTAGAAGCTTTGAGGCAAGCACCAGTGCAACCAGTGCCACCACCCCCTCAGCCTATGGTACCAGTGAGGCACTATGATAAACTAAGGAAGTATGGAGCGGAGGATTTCCTTGGTACTACTGATCCAGCTGTAGCAGAACAGTGGCTTGACAAAGTACAGAGGATCTTTATTCAGTTGCAAGCCACCTCGGAGGAAAAGTTTGATTATGCAAGATCTTTGCTACAGAAGGATGCATATGACTGGTGGAGGACAGTGCCCCATTCTATGGATGATCCACCAACCTTGTCATATGCGGATTTTCTGAGAGAGTTTGAGTTGAAGTATACTCCTAGGGAGTACAAAGACATGAAGAAGATGGAGTTCTTAAGCTTGAAGCAAGATAGCAAGACTGTAACTGAATATGAGGTTGAGTTTATTAGATTGAGCCATTATGCTGGTGGCATTATAGCTGATGAGATAGATAGATGCCGGAGGTTTCAGGAAGGATTGAGGCCCTCTATCATGTGCTTAGTGGCTGGATCTAGATATCACGATTTCTCCCAGCTAGTGGCAGTAGCTCGAAGTGTAGAGCGAGCTCAAGTTATTGCAGCTGCTTCAGAGGAAGAGGTCAGAGTGAGAAGGCCCCAGTTTGAGGCAGGGTCTTCTTCTGTTAAGAGAGGTAAAGGAAGCTTTGTTCCTAGAGTTAGTAGGAGTCAGAGGTCAGCCGGTAGGTCAGTGCAGTTACAGAGGCAGAGATTTAGACCTGCAGCTTCAGTGGCAAGTGCTCCGACCCCTATGATTCAGAGATCTACCCTACCCATCTGCATTCATTGTGGTAAGCCACATGGTGGTCCTTGCTGGAAGACTGGTGTAGCAGGGGTTTGTTTCAGATGTGGATCGCCTGATCACTTTGTTAGAGATTGTCCTGAGAGGTAAGAACAGATGTCAGTTGATACTGCAGCTTCTCGACCTAGTGTGAGGAGAGGTCGAATAGGCAGAGGTAACAGCCGGGGAGACAGATCTGGGTTCAGTGTTAGAGGAGGTGCTACATCCAGGGAGAGTAGGCCAGAGGAGGTTGGATCTTCCCAGAGGATGTATGTTATGCAGAGGCAGCCAGATGCATCGGCAGTCATAGCTGGTACTTTTTCTTTATTTGATACTTCAGTACTTGCTTTGATTGATCCGGGTTCCACACATTCTTATATTAGTGCATCTGTTTTGCCTGTATCTGATATGCATGCTGAGTCCCTAGGATTTGATGTGTTGGTGACAAATCCGTTAGGGCATAGTGTGATTGTGAGTAAAGTGCACCGAGATAGGTGATCTTACTGCTGAAGTGGCTTGTAGAGCAGGCTCCAGGCATCTATGCTCGCTACGAGGTAGGTGATCTTACTGCTGCCCAAGTGGCCAAGTTTACCTTGATTCTCCTATTTGCTAGCTCCTTCTTAGCAAACAGGAAGGACGCAGTGAGTCTCAATGTGCTGAAGAGCCTACTCGACATGACACGACTTCAAACATATGATTGGGCTAGCATGATGCTGTGTAGATTGTACGACGACATGTCAGATCTCTGCTATACCCGCATTGCTCCATGCGGCCTGTACTACTTCTGGGAGGTAATGTAAAGAACATTTCCCTTATCTTATATATGTTGACATACACCAATTCTGATATCCTCTTCATTTTTTCAGACTTGGGCTTATGAGTACTTTCCTGGTGTCACCCCTTTCCTTCGTGAGCTACCTGCCCCTGCAGATCCTCTTTCTCCCATTGCTTGGAGATGGTATAGAGAGAGGATAGAAGCACCAAAGAGGAAGCTTCCTATCAGAGAGCTGAGATCATTCTTTGACAGCTGCTCCATGGACTCGGTAAATACTTTATCCTTATCCTTATTTGTTGTATTAGAGAAAATGATTCACTAACATAATAAATTTTTACAGGTTGTCTTTACAGCGATATCTAGTCGGCTGTCAGAGTGGATTGTTCAGGATCACAGCTTTCAGCGATCACAGTTCCTGACTCACCGTCAATTCATACTTCCCCATCCAGAGTATCAACAGTATTATCTCGCTAAGAGAGTGACTTTCCAGATCACCGATTTTCGTGCAGCTCCACTGGATCCCCCTGATGATATGCTATCTCTGACGCTTCTGCCGATCACTGCGTCCCAATATGAGGGTGATCCCTTTGAGTTGGCCTATGTCCTGGATGATGATTATGATTTCTACTGCCTTCAGCGACTGATGCCACGCATTGGGACACGGTTCGACCCTGCACCACCTCATCGGTTTTCCCATTCTTCAGTTCCCACTACTAGCACTTCGGGAGACCATCCCTCTACCAGCCGGCCAGCTGACAGACCTTCTTCTTCTAGGGTCAAGGCTTCTACTTTTAGAGCTGGCCCATCATATACTGGAGCAAGTGGCAGTTCATTACATTTGAGGCCTCCCCCATCTATTCTTGCGGCTACCGGTCAATTGGACCCTACTTTGGCCGACCTACGGCTGCCTTATAATGTTTGCTATCATACACCCGATGGTTGGATGATCCAACCGATTAGTGTGGAGGGTGTGCCATATCAGAGCCTTACTCACATCACTCAGGTATTCTTTTAGAACTTTTCATGAAAAGGATTCATAAAGTTCTCTTGAATTTGACTGTGATTCGATGCTTTTTTGCAGGTACCTGCGGGCCAAGTTGCTGACATGGCGGCACTGATCACTGCTTTGTTGGATGAGCTGTCTGGTGCTTGGAATGATAGTGCTTATGAGAGGTAGGACAGGCCGCAAAGACGAAGAGCCCGGGGCTGATTTTTCATATTTGTCTTGTTTTTCTTTTGTATCTCGATTATATTCCTTCTGTACTTTGTACTTTCCATGTTTTCCACCTTTTATTTGAACTTAGATACGAACCTGCATTTATTTGTTAGAATTGACAACAAACATGTATGTATGATGCTTGTTTTATAGAAATTTATTTTCAGAAAATCCCTGAAACAACCCTAAAAATAGTATCTAACAGGGCTTAAACAGGGCCAAAACACAAGAATTTCACAAAACAGCAAAAAATAGGAATTGGAATTGGGTCGGTGGTGGTTGGACCGCCAGAGGCAGCAGTTGGACCACCGAGGCAGTGGTTGGACCGCCATCTGGGTCCAGGGCAGTATATAAAAAATGGAACTACATTGTATTTTTAAGACTTTCAAGCCAGAAAACAGGTTTTTTATTGCAAGATTTTTATTTTTCCCTCAACAATGAACCCTCTTTTTAACCATGTGATGCATAAATGGACCAAGAGCCTCCATAATGTTGAAAGGATCAACATGGGAAGATATGGATTGAAAGCTGTTGCTACTCTTAGAGGCGTAGCTGTAGATTGGGATTTCTTGCATGCTTGTATCAGATTTTGGGATCCCCAAGCTCACGTCTTCAGATTTGGTGCCCGGATGGACGAGATGTGTCCTCTTTTTGAGGAATTTTGCTCAATTATTGGATGTGACCCAAATGCCCCTCTTGCAAGGCATGAGGTTCGAGTTGGCTATGTGGGGTCTTTTCAGAGGCTTTTCAACTTTACAAGGCCTCAAGCTCAAGCTATGATTGTGGACGGGAATAAGGCAATGCTGCTTCCTTTGATTGATGCATTCCTGACTGCTAATTTTGAAGATGAGATTCAACTGAAGCATAGGATGCGAGCTTTTGTTTTCTGCCTGTTAGCTGGGTTTCTTTTCAACCGTGACCCTGGCTTTGGAGATTTAAAGCTTTGGCCCATGATTAGGCAGATGGAAGAACTTAACTGCATTGGTGGTATGATTCTGGCTGAGACTATTCAGAGTCTTGACAGAACTGCACTTGGATTTGAAGATTGGACTATTACTCCAATCATTCTTCAGGTAATTTTGTTATACCTTTTGTTTCTTCTCATTTTTTTCCTTTGTAAATAGAAAGGATCTATTCTTTTAGGTTTGGCTGAGAGACCATCCCCGAGTAGTTGCCGCTCCCCATGCCTTGACTTATAACCCTTCTCAGTATCGTACTAGAAGAATCTAGGTTTCTTTTCCTTCTATGACCAGGTGGATTATCTGGTTGTATGAGCTTGGACCAGAAGAATTGTTGTGGTACATCTCTTGGTATGGAATTTCTCGCTTCATGGAGGCAAATGCAATGCATAACCATGTCCACCTTCTTAGTTTCACTCATAGTACATGGTATAGTGCTTCTCGCGTCCTTAGGCAGATGGGGATTGATCAGAGGGTTCCTCTTCCTGTTGGGTTTACTATTGCTGCCCCTAGTACTCCCGGAGTTACTCGAGCTGTTCTTCAAACTTGGGTTAGGAACCATCAGATGATCTGGCCTTTTGCAGAGCCTTCTGTTTTGTTAGTTTTTGTTATAGATTTGTTTCTTGTTTATTATAATAATTATTGTTTTATTTAGGTATTTTGTTAGTTTAAATCGGTTTATTTAGTGTTTTTGTTAATTTTGTAGTTTTAGTTTATTTCAGTGTTTATGTCGTTTTTGATCTAGTTTTTAGTATGGTGTTTATGTTTTGTTGGTTATTGTTTATTTACTTTTTGTTTAAAGTTTGTTTTAGTTTTGTTTTAGGTTAAAAAAAGCCAAGGAACCAAGACTGAAGGAAAAATGGACAGTAGCTGACACAGGCAGAGGACACGGCCAAGTCACTGGCCGTGTCCCATATCAAGTTGAACAGAAGTAGACACAAGCAAGGGACATGGCCAAGTCAGTGGCCGTGTCCCTCCAAAAAGCTCCAACACGGCCAAGTCACCTCTAACATGGCTGTGTCACTCAACCAAAGAAGAAAAGAAGAAGAAATCATCACAGTAGGCGACACATGCAAGCGACATGGCCAAGTCACTGGCCATGTCCCTCCAAAATGATCCAACACGGCCAAGTCACCTCAAACATGGCCATGTCCCTCCAATTATGCTCAAACACGGCCATGTCCCCATCAACTTGGCCGTGTCTCACCTAGTTCCAAAGGAAAAGAAGAAGAAATCATCACAGTAGGCGACACATGCAAGCGACATGGCCATGTCCCTCCAAAATGGTCTAACTTGGTCGTGTCACCATCAACTTGGCCGTGTCTCTCCCTCAAATTCACCTCCAACATGGCCAAGTTCACTCTAACTTGGCCGTGTAACTGAAGGATCAATAAAGACGCTCGGAGGTTTCGTATAAATATGGAAATTAGGGTTTTTCTTAAGACTGTTGACGATTTTGAGCTAAGTTTGAGCCGTCAAAAAGATTAGGGTTTTGGATAACTTTGTTTTTCTTTGATTTTGATTACACTTTGGATTAAACTAGCCTAGATTAGATTGTTCTAGCCATTGATACATCCTTCTTGCAAGATTTGAACAAGAGATTCTTCAGAAGCTTCAAGGAGTTTGTAATTTGGTTTTGTTCTTGAACTTTATCTCTTTATTTTTATTGAAATTGTATTTATGAACATTATCATGTCTAAGTTGATTTCTTTGAATATTAATGAGATGAGTATGTTTGAAATCATTATGAACTAATTTGATCTAGTCTAGGGTTTGTATGGATCTGCTATGATTGTATGAATTGGTTATTCTCTTAGCTAAAAATTTCTTTAGCCTTGATTGAATGAAATATTTTAATATATAATTGATTGGCCACCAATTATGTGTTTTAGGTATTAGATGATGGATTGAGAGATGAAGTCTAATGCTAGATCAATTCAATTAGGGACTTAGGTGAATTAGAGATATAACCTATTAAAAAGATTGTTTCAATTATAACAAGATTAGTTGTAAGAGGTTTGAATGCGAAAGCTTATTTCCTTGACTCAATTAATTAAGTTGTTTGAGATTTAATCTTTGAAATTGAATTAGTTAAGAGGAATAACCATTCATACATATAAGTAGTAGAGAAGTGCAAACCCTAGATCTTTTTATCAAGTGAATCAAATCAATCAGCTTAATTTACTTTTATGCGTTTTAAATTTTAATCAATCTTCTTCATTATTTAGCAATTTAAATTTCTTTAATTACTTGTTATTTATAATCTGATAATCAATTAGCCACTTTAGCTTCCTTGTGAGACGACCTTGGGGCGATCACCTTTGCTACAGCTACCTCGTATACTTGCGAGTGACGCTTTGTGGTAGAGTTAATTCGAGCGCAACACCTTCCCTTGTCCAGCCTACTTCAGAGTATAGGACTTGGTTTATAGCCGAAGTTTGACCAATTGAAAAGCTGAGGAGGCATGCATTGCTGCAGGAGCTGGAGGGAGAGGAGGTGGTTCCTCTTAACGAGGAGAAGATAGATGCTGTAGAGATTTCCGAAGCTAAGGAAGATACCGAAGACTCTACCCCACGTAGGAGGCGTAGGATTTAGACCCTAGGGTTGACTCTATTGTCTGCTTTTTTGGATTGCTTTTACCTTTTTGGTTCATTTGACGTTTTGGACTTATGGTTTGACTCTTTTGATTGGTTTGATATTTCATGGAATGAATGACTCTTTTTGGAATGAATGACTCTTTTCGGAATGAATGAATCTTTTTGGAATGACTCTTTTATTTGCTTTCCAAGCATTATCTACTTTATTTACTTGCTCTGATTTTTGCTTAAGACGTCCTTTCGGATTTTCAACTTAGCGAGCTCTTACCCATTCTTGCCTAAGCCGCCCTTTGCGGGTTTTTGACTTAGCGGGCCCCACTATTGCTTAAGCCGCCCTTTGTGGGTTTTCCACTTTGCGGAAATTTTCTTTCTTTTCTTTTCTCCCTCTTTTTTTATGTTGGCAAAAGAAAAATGAATCAATGATTTTTATTAAAATTTAGACCATGCTCAAGGAGAGCTGCCTACATATTTCGAATTAGTTTGCGAGAA
Organism: Garcia nutans; assembly: GCA_947685225.1. NCBI lineage: Eukaryota > Viridiplantae > Streptophyta > Magnoliopsida > Malpighiales > Euphorbiaceae > Garcia > Garcia nutans. The sequence continues at coordinate 39,413,244 of CANTUV010000013.1, forward strand.
TCAGGTCTAATGTAGTTCCTTTTTGAGTGCTTCTTTATACATAATATCTCTTTAACTGATCCATGTTACATGGATTTGTGAATTCTAACCCATCCAAATCAGTTAAGATGACGGCTCCGCGGGAAAGTATTTTCTTCAAAATGTAGGGTCCTACCCAATGAGGACGGAACTTCCCACGAGGATCTGAAACAGGTGCTCTGATTTCTTTTAGGACCAAACAGCCTTCTTCCAACTTCTGATTTTTGACCTTTTTGTTAAAATGCCTAGCCATTCGCCTTCGGTACCCTTGAATTTGATGTAGAGCTTGAAGTCTTTTTTCATCCAAACCCAACAACTGATGATGATAATTGCTTATCCATTCAGCTTCATTTATCTGATTTTCTTGAATTATTCTCGCCGATTGAACTTCCAGTTCAATAGGGAGTACCGCTTCCATTCCGTACACCAGTGAATATGGGGTTGCCCCAGTAGGAGTTCTAATGATGTTCTATATCCCCACAAGGCCAGTGGTAACTTCTCATGCCAACCCCTATGTTCCTTGATCATTTTTTGTATGATGACCTTTATAGACTTATTTGCTGCTTCTACAGCTCCATTTGTTTGAGGTCTATAAGGAGAGGACTTATGATGCTGGACCTTCTTATCCTTCAAGAGTTTAGCAAATTCTGCTTGGAAATGAGTTCCATTATCAGTGATAATCTCAAATGGCGTTCCGTACCGACAAAGGATGTTGGTTCGGACAAACTGTGCTGCCTTTTTGGCATCTAATTCTGCATAGGAAGTTGCTTCAACCCACTTTGTGAAGTAATCCACTGCTACCAAGATAAACTAATGTCCATTCGAGGCTTTTGGATGTATTTTGCCAATTATATCTATTCCCCAAGTAGCGAAGGGCCATGGAGAAGTGATTGGATTCAGGGCAACGGGAGGTTGCTTATGCAGCTTAGCAAATATCTAACACTGATGGCATTCTTGCACAAATGCCACACAGTCTGTATTCATGGTGGACCAATAATATCCTAGATTGGCTATTTTTTGAGCCAAGGCGATCCCATACATATGCGGTCCTGATTCGCCACCATGTACCATTTCCATTATCCGCTTAGCCTCTGCTTCATTCACACACCTTAGGTGCATTCCATTCTAATTTCTATAACACCCTGATACCCTATATAAGTACAATACATATACCTAGTATACATACAGTAAGTATATAAAGTATAAGGATGCCACTTTTCCTTTTTATTTTTAAAAAAACCTGTAACAAAATTCAAACTATAATAGGTCAATATAAAGAACACTTACGAAATCATTGTCTTTATCAAAACTTCACTTATACATATAATATAACATATTTAAAGTGGATACATGTATGCATTACCCTCTAGTTGGTCTCGACAAAATCTTACTCTTCTCGTGGCATACCAAAAGACTTCATATCTTCCACCAAGCTACCTGCGCGATAATACATCCGCGCTAAGCTCGAAAGCTTAGTAGTACAAATATAAAATACAAACATATATCATGGAAACACTAACATATAAAGATATATCAATTCCATATACTTTTAGTTCTTATTAAGTTTATCCCTTTTCATTTGCACCTTTCATATCTTTCAACTAATTTCATATCTTATACCCATATATACATAACATTTCTACCAATTCCAACCCATCACTAATATTCACAATCAACATCTCAATACACACATTATACATCATACTAACCATAAGTCACATTTCCAATTAATACAATCATTGTCATCAACCACAATTCATCAATTGAATTCACAATCAATGCTAATACACACATTATACATCATACCAATCATAACATTTCTTTATTCACAATTCACCATTAGTGCTCATAATCAATATTTCAACACACATATTACATATCATCAACCACATGTCCAATGAAGTATACCAAAGATTTCATTATCCATTTCTTTCAACATTTGTATATCACATTGACAACAAAGACAGACTCGGGCCCAACAGACACCACTATGTTATTCAGAGTTCAGAGTTACTGCTTTGGTCTATAATCATAATCATCAAGCCCGTAGGCATCATATATCAATATTTCTATCCATGGATAGTATAACAGACCCAGTCTCTTGGACCATCAACTCATCATGAGGAGATCCTCAACCCGGCAAGACTGTTACCAATCATATATTTCATATTGACAATTCTCATGGTGTAACAGACCCAGTCTCTTGGACCTCATTTCAACTCAATTTGAAGAGATCCTCAACCCGGCAAGACTGTTACCTTTTTCATTTTATAGGCATGCCTCCAAACCCAGAACTCTGAAGACTGAATAACACATTAAACACATATTTCACTTATTGTTTCATTATCAATTTCAATCTCAATGCTCATTATCATCTAGGCAAACATGCCTTATTTCTTTCAATTGGATCATCATAGCCAATCACAATGGCTTCATCTCACATTTGAATCATCATGGCCAATTACAATGGTTTCACAACATATCATATCTCAATCCATATGATACATATAACATCATTGATATAACATTTCAAAATATATATTATTCATATAACATATTGTCATTTACAATGCATATAACATAACCTTTCATCATTTCTTAAAACACACTAACACCATTCATTATTAGAGCATTTATCATAACAAATTGCACATACCTTAAGAATGATCCTCATTTCTTCCTACCTTTCCCATTTCATATTTTATCCACTCTATATATATATATATAGCAATTTACATTATTCATTTACATCCACAATATAATAGAGTATTTAACACATTCATCCAAATGTGTTAAAATTCAAAGACATATAAGGATATACAATCAAATAGAGTTCATGCTTACCTTTTTAATGATCTTCACATCCTTCACATCATTCAATCATCACCTTAATCCAATTATATTAACATTATAGTAAACCACTTAACACATTTGCAAACAAATGTATTAAGTCTCAAATCATGTAAATAAATACAATCATATGTATTGGTACTTACCTTATGAACACTCACACAACTCTAAGCAATCCTTTCTTCATAAGATTTCTCACTTCTCAAATTAGGGCAAATCACCTTCTTCAAACCCTAATCCAAAAGGAATATAAGCAAAATGACCATATGAATAGTACATTCTGGTTTTAGACTCCATTTTATCCTTATTTTGAAAAATTGTATAAAATAATCTACTTGACTAAAAATTCTAAAATTTTTACAGAATTTAGTTTTGTATCTTAAAATCATTCCTTTAAAATTTCAGATCAAACTGAACACAAAATCTTGGTCAAATAGTTCACCTAACCAGACTGCCCCAATTGCCCTGCATCCTAGCAGCAGTTCTGAACTTTGTGAATTCCATAAATCAAATTCAATCAACGTGGTTCCAAATTATTTTTTCTCAAATACTAGACTCACTAAGCAACAACATATCCAAAATTCAATTGGATATAATATTTCTACATTTTATTAAAAATCCCGAAATATAGCTGTCTCAGTTAAGGTACCTGCTGGAACAGGTCTAATAAAAATAATCTTTCTAAACTCATAACCATTCAAAAATCGAATCAACATATTTTTCAGTCATTCTAGACTCATAGAGGCACAACATATCAAAAATTCACTTCAAGAACATTTTTCTATAATTAATTAAAAATCATACAAGTCACAGCCTTTACTAATTGTAAAACAGAAAAATTTTCACTAAACACAACTCTTACTCTTCCATCACCAACACCAACCTAGCTTCTTATCTAACAAGCAATCTCAACACTTAAATTCACACCATAAACAACTATAATCATCTCATCATCAAATCGCAGCTCAACTCAAGTATAACTTCCAAAAATAACAAGATCAAACAAGAGAAACTTACCAAATAGTGAAATTCCTTGAAACTCCAACTTGTAAATTTGAAAGCTTTCTTCACTTTGAGCTTGGAAATAACAAAACCCTCATTTGTTCTTTTGTTTTCCCCTGTCTATGATGAGCCGGCCATCACAAAGAAGAAGAAGAAGAAATGATGAAGAAAACACAAAGTCAATATGCATTAAATAGCCATCCAAGAGAAAATTACCATAATACCCTCATCCACTTAACTAAGCTTTTGTCTCATATATACCCATATTGGTAATTTCACATCTCACAAATAAAATATCCTCTTCCCTTGACTTTCCATTTTGACCAACATATATTTTATATATATCACCATATACACTACATATACACTTCTCTCTACACAATGCATTCTCCAACTACACACATATACATTATCTCTCCATTTCTTTTATCATTCACATAAACCATACATAATTACCACTTATCAATCACACATTCAATTCAATAATAACAATATTATCATAACTTCTAGGCTCACTTAGGGATATTACAATTTCTTTTGTAGAGGATATCTCCATTAAGAATGTAACCCATGGCTAGCTGCCTTATTTCCCTCTGATCAACCTTTAATGATCCCTTCAGATAACTTCCATCCTTGAGATAACTCTTGATATCCCAAAACCATGGCTTACCATCGGCCAAGTGTATTATATGGGCGGGTTGTTTCTGAAGCTGAACTTTCAATGGATGAATGGCTTTCCCCTCCTTGGTATTGACCATGTAAGCTAAAGTAGCCAGGGCATCAGCAAACTGATTCTTTGCTCTTGGGAGATATTCGAAGGACAGATCATCGAATTGTTGTGCCAAATGATCAAGGCGTTGTAGGTAAGGAACCAAATGCTCTTCTCTTATCTTTCATTTCCTTAAAGCTTGTGATACTGTTAAAATAGAATCACCATAGACCTTTAGGTTCTTAATCCCCAATTCCAGGGCGGCTTCAAGCCCATTGATGCAAGCTTCATATTCTGCTTCATTGTTTGTGCAGCTAAAGTCGAGTTTAACTGCAAATGGAATGTATTCTCCACAAGGAGTTTTGAACACAACCCCAATTCCATTTCCATGATAATTGGATGCCCCCATCAAAGTACATCTCCCAAACACTCCTTTCCACATTCAAGAGGTCTTCGTCAGGGAAATTCATTTCTAGCATCCCATCTTTTACGGGTAATTCTGCTAATTGGTCAGCTATTGCCCCACCTTTCACAGCTTTCCTTTGAATGAATTTTAAGTCAAAGGCTGCCAATGTTGACACCCACTTTGCCATTTTGCTGTCCAAAATAGGCCTCTCCATAAGGAATTTCAAGGGACTCTGTTCTGCGATGACATAAGTAGTGTAAGAAGACAAGTAGTGCTGTAACTTCGTGCAAGCCCAATACAACGCTAAACACAACTTTTCAATCTTGTTATACTTTAGCTCATAGTCCAGCATCTTTTTGCTGAGGTAGTAAATTGCATTTTCCACCTTTGTACCTTTGGCCTCTTGAGCTAGCATTGCACCCATGGCTTCATCTGTTACAGAAAAATACAAGAGCAGAGGTTTTCCCATTCTGGGAGGTTGTAGAATTGGCGGACTTAACAAGTATTCTTTGATCTTGTCAAAGGCCTTCTGGCAGTCTTCATTCCATTCTTGTGAAGCACCTTTCCTTAGTAGCTTAAAGATGGGACCGCAAGTCTCTGCCAATTGCGATATGAATCGACTGATATACTGTAATCTACCTAGCAAACCTTGAATCTCCTTTTCTGTTCTTGGTGGAGGCATTTCCAGAATAGCATTTGACTTTGCTGGATCAATTTCCACTCCTTTCTTGCTGACCAAATATCCCAAAAATAATCCTGATGTTGCGCCAAAGAGGCACTTTGCAGGATTAAGCTTCAAATTGTACTTGCGAAGTCTAAGGAAAAACTTCTCAAGTGCTTCAACGTGCTCTTCTGGAGATTTTGACCAACATACACTTCTACTTCTTTGTGAATCATGTCATGAAAGACTGTTGTCACCATCCTTTGGTAGGTAGGCCCTGCATTTATCAATCCAAAAGGCATAATCCTGTAGCAGAAAGTGCCCTATTCTATAATGAAAGTTGTCTTCTCTTTGTCTGGTGGGTACACCATGATCTGATTGTACCCAACCGCAAGGTCAGTCATGGAAACCATCATATGCCCAGCCATCTTGTCTATTAGCAAATCGATGTGTGGTAGCGAGAAATCATCCTTGGGACAAGCCTTATTCAAATCTCTCTAGTCAACAGACATCCTGACCTTTCCGTCTTTCTTCGGGACCGGCACAATGTTTGCTAACCAAGAAGGGTAGACAATTGGTTCTATGAACTTATTATCCAATTGCTTGGCAACCTCTTCTTTAATTTTCAAAGACCATTCTGGCTTCATTCTTCTCAACTTCTGCTTAACTGGCTTTGCATCTGGGTATAGCGAAATCTTATGAACTGCTATGGCTGGGTCTATTCCCGTGACATCACTTGTCTTCCACATGAAGCAGTCGGCATACTTTCTGATGCACACAACAACCTGTTCTTTATTCACACAATCATATGCAATGTATGTATATTCATTTTCTTTGCCAATTATTATCTTTTCATTTATTTCTTTTATTTCATTTATTTCATTTTTGCTAGATAATACTTGGAAAGCAAAAGACACAGGGTAACCAAGAATTTGAACAGTTTTATTGATAATGGTGGAGTCATTCTCCAAGGTTACATTAAATTTGACATTAGGGTTCTCTAAATCTGAAGCTATAGAAGACTCAGAACTAGACTCTGACTCGGTGTTTGACTCAGGATTTGACTCAGTACAAGACTCAGGTTCAGAGTGTGACACAGGACTAGGTTTGACTATAGCAGCTTGTCCCTCCTCGGCGTACCAGTTCTTCAGCGGTCCATCTATTGTCTTGATCAGCTTCGTGAAGTCCCTTTTGTCGTCGAAATTGATTATCATAGCAACCTCATCAAAGAGACTAGGCCGCATGAAATCTTCCACTTGTGGGTTAGTTATAGGTTCTGGCTCTTCTTCCTTTATGGCCAAAACATCAGCGAACATCTCAAAACTCGATAGCTTCTTTCCAATCTTGGGATAATAGAATGGCTCCTGGAAACCACAGTAAGGAACTGCTTTTCCAGGCTTGCAGAAGTGACCGTTCATAGTTCTAAAGTAAGGGCGCATTTTGAGGCTTTTTGCCCACCAAGTCTTCTTTTTCTTCTTCCCATGCTCAAACTCTTCTATCTCCTCGTCTGTGGGTTTGTACCCCAAGCCAAAAGTTCCCTTATTTTCAGGTTCTTCCCATGGCCGCACTATGGATGATTTCCTCCCAGACCTTATCATTTCCATTCCGGGTAGCAGACCTACCCTTAGCATCATTCCTACCAGGCAATTGACTTGGACCTCCCCAAAGTCATATAGAATGAATGGCCCTTTGGGCCTTTCTCCTTCAATGCATTGAACAATGTCATAATGGAACCCAGTCAATGCCATAACAGTTTCACCAGGAACAAGGGACTGATCCGTGGTTTTCTTGTTGATTTCACATGTGTCTCCTTTGATAGTGATGATTTTTCCTTCAAAAGGGAACTTAAGTTTTTGATGTAATGAAGAAGGGACAACATTATTTTGATGAATCCACGGCCTTCCAAGGAGGAGATTAAAGCTCGTGGGTACATCAATGACTTGGAACGACACTCCCATTTTTACCGGTCCAACAGCAACTTCCAGAGCAGCAACACCCAAAATTTCTCTTCGAGTGTTATCATATGCTTTAACAATTTGATCAGAAGGTGTAAGATCTGTAGCCTCCAATCCCAGACAGCTTGCTACTTTCAAAGGACATACATTTAAGGCTGATCCATTATCAACGAGAACCATGGGCACAGTCTTTCCCCTAGTTTGTAAGGTGATGTATAGAGCATCATTGTGTTTCCTGCCATCTTCTGGTAGGTCTACATCGGAAACCCGGATACTCAATGCCTTGGTTGATTGGGTCAAAGTGGCCACCAAAGCTTCTGGGCTTGTGTCTACTGATGTATCGAGTTGACTCAAAGCTTTGCTGAGAGCCTGACGGTGTGGGAATGAGGAAGCAAGGAGCTTCCAAACCTTAGCTTGAGTTTGTTTAAGCTGAGCGAGGACAGGGTCTTCCTTTGGTTCTGGCGTCTTCTTATAGGGGTGACTTGGAGTTTTAAGGGCTTCCCCCAAGTCGAGTGGCCGATATTGCCTCCAGCTTCTTGTCAAAGCATCGACCTCTTCAGCGAGGTCATTCAGATCCAGCACACATACTTCATTCATTTCCAAGAGAAGTTTGAAAGGATCAAACAGCTCTTCTTCCACAGTGATGGCGTGGATGGAATGATTGGGCAAAGGGTTAGTATTAATGTTTGGTTGACTTTTGAGAGGAATGATGTCACCACTATCCACCAGATCCTGGACGCGGTTTTTCAGAGTCCAGCAAGCATCTGTTCTATGCCCATTTCCTTGGTGGTATTCACAGTACTCATTGACCCTATAATTGGAGGGTAATGGGTTTAGAGGAGGCCTTGGGTCCAAAGGCTTCAAGTACTTTCCTTCCACAGCCTTTTTAAACACCAGATGAAGGGGCATCCCAAGGTCGGTATATTGCCTTCTTGGCTGATTTCTCTGCCCGAGATTGCCCACACGTAAAGGATTCGCAGGGGCAATATTGGCCACTTCATTGACCTTGCTTGAGGAAGCAGCTTAGCCTTGTTTCTTGTACTTCGAAGTAGCTCCCTCATTTACTATCTTACCCAATTGTATCAAATCTTCTACCTTGGTTGCAGTCGCAATGAGCGATTTGAAAGTAGGTAGGTATTGGGTTTGCAGTTGAGCTTGATATGTAGGCCTTAAATTCTTGATTATGATATCAATTTGCTCCTGTTCTAAAGGGCGATTGATCATTTGGGCGGCCTTTGCCCTCCACCTCGTAAGGAACGAGGAGAAGGGTTCATTGTTGTTTTGCTTGGTAGTCTCAAGCTCCCTTCTAGTGACATCCACCTCAATATTATAGTGGTATTGAGTGTTAAATGCATTGCAGATGTCTTCCCAGGTCTTGATCTTGGCATGATCTAGGCTTACAAACCATTTAAGGGCAGCGTCAAGGATTGTTGGAATAGTTGAGTAAAGAGCTCATCATTTAAACTCCAAGGGCTTAAGGCCCCCACATACATCTTCAGGTGGGTTTTAGGGCAAGTAGTCCCATCAAATCTGTCCATCCCCGGCATCTTGAATTTTGGAGGCAATCTAGCTTGGGGAAACAAGGATAAGGAATCCATGTCTACCACCTCTTTATGAGTTTTCATGGCAGTGATTGACCATTCAAGCAATTCAAGTTTCTTTTTCAGTTCATCAGTTTCAGTAGCATTCTTAGAGTGTGGATCCTCCAAATTGATGACAGGGGTATTACCCTGAGTAGTCATGGGGGTACTAGTTTGCCCCACAGTAGGTTCTTTCCCTAGATTTCCAGGAGTAGTGGCCGTCTTTGGTGCCCCTCCCAATTCGGCCAAGATGGCTACCCTTTGGGCAGTCAAAGCTTCATCAATTCTTTCTTGCATCCTAGCTTCAATCTCCCTAACCTGTCCATCTAGCAAGGCCTTAATCTATTCAATAGTAGCCATTTCAGCAAATTGGGTAGTTGGTGAAGTTGGGGTAGTAGAACTTGTGGGTGATTGCATAGTTGGAGTTGGTGTAGCTTGTGTAGGTGAAGGCACACAGATGGTGGATACCTGCAAAGGTTAAGGGTAAGGGATTAGGGTAGTATGTAGGGTAGGAAGACTCTTGGTCCATTTATATATATCAAAAGGTTTTCCCCAAAACAATGTTGTTATGTTGCATGAATGCACCTCATCACATCATAATTCATTTTAATGGAATGTGGCACTATCTTTGGGTACATACAACCTAAGGGAGGGTTCTATTGTTGAATGAAAGTAGAGAATGGGCTTATAATAGGGACCCTTGAACCTCGAGTAAGATATACCTACCACATGTGAAACAAGGAGTTTCGCGTGGGTCAAAGTGTATGATATACTCGTGGGCCATTCCAAAAGGATTGGAATGGTTTGCGGTAACAGGAAGGACGCTTTGGATGTCCGCCGGCATAATTAAGGAGACCTGCCAGTCAGTGCTACTTGCTATCCAGACTCAGAACTTTGAACAGAAAGAGAAGAAATTCATTTGAAAATAATTTTTATGCAATGGGAGAAAAGGATTCCCCCATATAATGCAAGAGAAAAAGATTCTCTAAATGACAAAACAAATGCACAATTAATCAAACAAGGGATCCATCAAAGGAAAAAGATTCCTTTTGTCAATCTTCAATTCCAATATCCTTAAAGAAAGGATAAACATTGCTAAGGTACCCTACAAAATAAATAAAAGTACCCTAAAGAAGGGCAAGTTAGTCAAATAAGCAATTGTAGTCTACTAGAAATTCCCTAGTGGAGTCGCCAGATTGTGAACCTCTAATTCCACCCAAAAAGGATTTGGATGAACATTCACTTGTTGTTGGGAGTCGCCACTCAGTTTTTTTTGTTCAAAGGGTAAAACTAATAAAACCCTTGTTTGACTCCAATAATGAATCCAATGTAAAGGTTTATAATCTATGAACCCAAAGAGGATTCGGGGACTATGTCATGCATTTGATTAACTTGCAAAAAAGAAACAAACCTAAAAAAAACAAGGAAAAGGACAGACAAATTGTTAGTGGATTGTGGACTTGCTATTTGAGGTGATTCTCAAAATATGCCTACATACACCCATTTGAATGGCAGATCAAAGCCCATGTAGTTCGATAGTGCCTATTCAAAGGCGATAAGAATTATGCTTCATGCATGTGTGTGTGTATGCTTTGTGCATTGTGAGATTTAATTAGCACTTAGTGCAAAATTGTGAAATTTAGGTACCTTGTACCAAAAGGATGCAAATTTTAGGCCTTTGGCCAAAAGGGTTGATTGATTCATGGCTTAATGCCGAAAGATCGATTGTTTAGTTAATTAGGCCTCAGACCTAAAAGGATTAGGTCTTTGACCAAAAGGAATTAAGAAGAAGGTGTAATGCTTATGACATGCTTGAATTGACAAAGGATGAATTAGGATATTACCTTGCTTAGGATTTTCCCACTTCGAAGCTCCAGATCTTGTTTTCTTGGACCTTGGATTATGATTCTTGATTCCTGCTTTCTTGATCTGATTTTAGTTGATTTCTGCAGCACAAGGTTAGATTTATGCAAAGAAGAGTAGAAGAGAAGCGCCTAAGCATATAGAAAGATAGGGAGTTCGTCAACACGAAGCCGGGGGCCCTTTTTTGACTGTTCTAGGGGCTATTTATAGTGAAAATCGGACCAAATTCTGACCTGAATGGCGGTTGAACCGCTGGTACCGGCGGTTGAACAACCATGGATGACGGTTGACTTGCCAGAAGAGGAAAAAAGGGCGGCGGTTGAAACCTTACACGGCGGTCGAACCGCTGTGTGCGGCGGTTGAACCGCTGTGCACAGTGGTTGGACTTCCAAAAGGGCAACTCGGCGGTTGAAACCTAGGCGGCGGTTGAACCGCGGCATGTGGCGGTTGAACCGTTGGTCACAGCGGTTGGACCGCTGCATGTGGCGGTTCGGCCTCCAAAAAAAAATCAGCTCGCACGATTTTTGCTCAAACTGATTTTTCGGGAGCTACGGACCTCCAAAAAATATTCCGAGACCATTTCTACGATCCACGTGTCGTTCCGGACATTTCAAGTACCATATCGATATATCTCCGGTGAACTTTTCCAAAGTCACCCAGTTTGAGTCGGCATTTTGCGGTCTGGAGAAATCAGCTTTCCAAGCCTCAAAATTCGAGTATTCACACAAACAAACTTTAAACAGAAATCAATCAAAACATTAACTAAAAACACATAAAATCACACAAAAAACAAGTACAAAAATGATCTAAACAACTACCCCACACTTAATTCCTTGCTTATCCCCAAGCAAGGTTAAAATCAAAACACTAAACAAGATAAATTTTGTTAAGTTCAAGAGTTATAAAGATGCATCAAGACTTCCTTATCCCTAAATCCTCAATCAATATCGAATCAAACAAAATCGACACCCCTGCAATTGAGTGGTTTTCCATGCATAACCTATGTTGTCGCTCCCTAACCAACTCTTAATAGTGTTTGATCATGGTGGTGTTTACACTAATAACAATCAATGAAAGATTATTGCCATATGCTTACTTGTCAATCAAATCTCCACCACAAAATTACAATCAAACATCAATCAAAAGGTCTTTTATTGGGTTGTAATGGGGCTAAGGTAAAGGCATGATATTTAGGAAATGTGAGCTTAATCATTAAGTTCAAGAGCACTCCAAGAATGAAGTAACCGATCGTATGTATAACTAACAATCCCCAAACACCTTCCTCTCACCTACCCCTTGACATTAAAGAGCTTTTCAAGGGAACTCACTTATTACATCTTGCAAAGATTATTCCCAACTTATTCCAACCCTTCCAACAAAAACAACAATTATTCTTATTATTATATATATTTTTTAATTTTCTCTTTTTCTTCTTTTTATTTATTTATTTTTTTTAGGGTTTGTAACTTTTTTTTTTAGGGTTTACAACTAAATAACATAATAGTTTGCAATCTTAAACCTACTAAATTTAACCCCAAACTTAGTTCAACACAACACCCAGCCATAAACACTCTTAAAATGCTCTTGACCTAATGAAAGGGTAAGAGACAAAATAGCATGATTCAAAGTTAGTAGTGTTGCGAAAAAGAAAGAAAAGGGAAAATGAAATAGGCTCAAAATTGGCTAACTAAGGTTGAATATAGGGTTGGTCTTTTTTTTTTTAAAGCCAAAGTGGGTTCACCTAATTGCCTTAATCATGTTGATGCCTAATTGAAATTTTTTTGCAGTCTCAAAATGCATGTCAAGGCAAGTTCTAGCAATTCATCAATCAAAGATGTTCACCCACAACAATAATGATAAGTTGATGGTTCAATTCCTCACTAGGTTAAAGGCAATGCAAGGAAAAACCAATAAAATTGACAATAAGCACCAATTCTACTCAATTCTCAAATTCATGCTTCAAAAATTCAAAGGTCATCAATCAACAATTTATAACAATTGAATTTCTAAAATTCATTTATTCAAAGAAAAACATTAAAAACAGTAACTAAACTTAAACCAAAAAATAACTTAAAAGTAAAAACACAAAACACGAAATGCACCCCACACTTAAAGATTCACATTGTCCTCAATGTGAACATGCATAAACTAAAGAGAGAGTTTAGATGAAACCTGATTTCCATCGTTCCCATATGCGATGTGTAGGGCTCCTTCCACCTATAATGCAATTGTTGCCCATGTTTGAGAGGATGAACAACATGCAGCTTCGAAATGTGCCCAATGTATTGCAAAGCCTAGGTAGCATCCTTGGAAGAACAAATGTCCAAAGGGAACTTGTGTAGGTTGTTTTGGGTTGATCCTCCAATGCTATAGGATCTTGGTAAAAATATTTTTCAGTATGCAACAAGGTTATATATGTTTTTTGCTCGTTCTCACCACCAAAAGTGGGAGGGATGATCATTTGTTGCATACTGTTCCCCCCAACTAAAACATCTTTCAAAATTTTTGGGGTCTTTTTGGGTTCAACCAAGTTTGGTTGAATCTCTTCCTCATCCTTTTGACCCATTTGAAGTCCCCTCTCAACAACCTCATCATTTAAGATTAATTTGCTCTTCTCAATTTCTAAATTGGAAATATTAGGCTCTACTTATAAGGTCATGGCTATCTCAAGCCTATTTTTACTATCTTCACTATAGGGCATGTCATAAAGTTTGGAAAGTTGCATACCTTGAATCTATTCCTTTAGCCTACCTGGGAATGGAATTGGGGGCATATAAGGATTTGGAGGTTCGTGCAATTTTTTCGATGTTGATGCTTCCAAATTCTCCTCCTCCTCTAATTGAACTAACTCCTCTATATTTGGTTGTATCTCCTCGCCATCTTCTTCTTGATTAGTTCCTGCACCAAAGGAATCACAAAATTTGTTATATATTACCTGTTCACTCCTCAAATTTGTGATTACCTTGACTTGTTCCAATTGGCTAGGAATTCCTCCTTTGGGTGTGCTTGGAGTTGATGTGCCATTTGCCCAACTTGAATTTCCACCCTCTTCAATGATTCCTCCAAAGAATCAAACCTCTCATTGCTCCCTTCCTGATTTTATGTACTAATTTGAAGGTAAGCATTCAAATAATCTTCCACTGTGGATTTCTTGCATTGATTATGATTTTGTGCACTAATTTGAATGAAGGCATTCAAACTATCTTCTAAAGTGGGTTCCTTAAGTCGATCTTGATTTTGTGCACTAGTTTGAATGAAGGCATTCAAACTATCCTTCAATGAGGGTTTCTTAAGGTGATCTTGATTTGAACATTGTTCTTGAGAGTAAGAACATCTTTGGTAAGGTTGAAAACAAATTTGAGGTGGAATGTGTTGCTAATTTTCCCAAGAAAATTTTGGTTGGCTTCCCCATCTTGGGTTGTAAGGATTAGAATATTGGTCATTTCTACCCATTTGCTGGAAACTATCAAAGTCATCTTCTTCCTCTTGCCATTCTTGGTATCGTGCGAAACCGAATGAGCATGTATTTGCACTATGCCCTGCATTGCCACATGCTGCACATATCTCTTGGCGTGGCATAGGTGCTCTTCCTCTTGCATTTAGCACCTTAAGTTGATTCATCAATTCTGCTAATTGCCATGCCATTTCAGACTCATCGTTCCTATCATAAACTCCCCCGTGCCTTGAAAACTGCATCTTTACAAAAGGCACTTAGCAACTTAAAGAAAACAAACAAATAATTAAATTGAAAGAAAATCAAACAAAACAAACAAACAATTAAATAAATAAAAAAAATCAAACTATCACTACTTAAACAACCTTCCCCCGCAGCGGCGCCAAAAACTTGTTGCGCTCTAATAAACACTACTAAAGCTACACTCGCAAGTATACGAGGTAATTGTAGCAAAGGTGATCTCCCCAAGGTCGTCTCACAAGGAAGGTGAAGTTTGTAATAGCTTGATTGACAACTAATTTAAAAATGAGAGTTTGTTGTTTGGAATGGTGCAGGAATAATTTAAACCTAAGAGCAATGAGTGTAAGGGTTAAGGTGTGTGATGGTTGTACAAGATCAAATCGATTCTTGGGAAGGTGCCTAGGGTTATAGGTCCATTCAATCAAAGCTCAATTCTCATATTATCCATTAAATTAACCATGTAATTAATTTGTTTCTTAAGTTTAATTAGTCAATTACCAATTCATTAGTTTTCACATTCATGAATCAACAACAATCAATTGTTTTACATTTGTAAATTAATGAACCCTAGAACTTATATTTCTAATTCATTCTTAGGGTAGTCGATTGCATAATTTCAATATCAAATTTCACCTCTCGGTCCTTCATTCAATATCTAGAGATCAATAGGTAGCTAATCTATCAACCTAACATACAATCCAATGCAATCAACCAACAACAAGGTACATCAATGGAAATATCAAATCAAAGCATTCAATCAAATATACTACAAACCCTAGGCATGGGTATTTAGCTTAATATCATTAATTTAAAACATTCATTCAACTCAATATAAATCAAATATAAATTGTTCATTGCAATATTATTTCTCTTAATACAACAAAAACAATATTGAAATGAATTAAAAGAGAGAATAGAAAAACCCCTTGTAGATGCCAAGAGTAGGATTACTAGTCTTCCTCCTAGCTCCACTTTGATGTATGATGAAGAACCCAAGCCCTCTTCAATGGCGATTCTCATTTGCAATATGGAATGAAGCTTTCTCAAGTCACCAATCCTTCAATGAAGCTTCTTCAAATCTTTAAGATTTTGTTAACTCACTTTATCCCAAAGAATCTCAAAGATCTTATCAATGGAAGATGGAGAAGATGGAGGGGATAGAAATGGAGGATGAAGATGAAGGGACAAGTCGAGTGTCACTCTCTCCTCATTTCTCTCTTTCTCTCTTTTATTTTTCCCCCAAAAACCCTAGGCCTTCTCCCCCCGACTTCCCCTTTTTCGTGCAAAAGAATTCCAATATATATTAACGGTGACATGGCCAAGCTTGCTTTGGCTTGGCCGTGTCTCTCATTTTTCTTTGGGACATGGCCAAGCTTGCTAGCCATGTCCTTCACTGCCTTCTTTCTTTCTTTCTTTCTTGTCTTTCTTTTATTTAGTTTCAAGGGGTGACACGGCCAAGCTCCTAGCCGTGCCATGTGACACGGCCAGTGGCTTGGCCGTGTCATGTGGGTGTGTCCTCTTCTGTTTCTTTTCTTTGGTCCTTGCTTGCTTTGAGCTTGGAATGGGACACGGCCAAGCTCCTAGCCGTGTCATGTAACACGGCTAGTGGCTTGGCCTTGTCACTTGAGTGTGTTAAGTTCTACTTCTTCATTTTTGCTCTTTCTTTGCTTTGGTTTCTTTGTTTTGCTCCTTGGATGAAACACGGCCAGTGGCTTGACCGTGTCTCTTGGCCGTGTCAAGCTTTGCCTTCATTTTCTTTGAGGTGACATGCCCAAGCTTGATTTGGCTTGGCCATGTCTTGCTTGATTCATGCACTTTCTTCATTATTTTGATCTTCCAAGGGAGTTTTTGCACTTAAACCTAAAACAAACACTTTAAACAAACTTTAAATAGAAATCAATCAAAACATTAACTAAAAACACATAAAATCACACTAAAAACAAGTACAAAAGTGATCTAAACAATATGCTGGCTTTATGTTTGGTTGTTCCTCAATTTAATAAAGTAGAATTAATATTAAATTTGTTCTATGTGCACTGTTGTAAGTATTTGACCAGATATGGATAAAATAAATAAACACAATAGCAAAAGGTAATGACAAATTATAAAAGGAAAAGAAACATCTCTTATTACTTTTATTATTTTTTCATCCTAGTAATACTCTTTCTAAAGAAATTGACAAATGTAAAATTTATGGCAGATGATAAGTATAATGTGTAGGACAGCTTTGCTTCAGCCGATCCAAGTAGGCTTCAGTCAGACAAGGCATGTCCAAATCAGGAGTAAAATCGGAACCTCGTGGCTCAGCTCCATACTGACATTCAAGCCGACGAGGATCATAACAAGTGCCTCGACGAAGAGCAGCAAGAGGAACATACATCAAGTACGTCCAAATGGTGATATGAGAAATCTTCCTCCAAGGTACTAACCAACGGATGTTGACTTCAGCACGGGAATAGATCCAGTCAACCCAGTCGGCATATGAAGAAGCAGGGTGGAGTAGTTTCCTAGCAGAGTGATGTCGCGGTACATATCTAGCAAAATCCATAGATGGAGTATTAAGCAAGCAGAGATGCTCCTAAAGCCAAATCTGTAAGCACAATAAAAGAATAAAAAAATGGGGTCTGCTAAGTTAAAAACCCACAAGGGCGGTTTAGGCAAAAATTAGGACAGCTCGCTAATTTTGAAAAACCACAAGGGCAGACTAGGCAAAAATTAGAGCAATAATAATAAAAAAGAAGAAACCTAAATTGAAAACCTAAAAGGATGATTTAGGTAATTACCAGAAGCAACAATGGACTTCCAGCTAATCTCTTTGACGATCCCGATTTAAGTTGGTCTAATCCAACTAAAGTCTTAACTAAGATCACGGGTATCGGCGACAAGCCTCCTTCCATTTGGTCCATGATATCCAATACTCTGTTAGTGTATATGCCCTAGGCCATTGATTTGGACCTTAATGTTATTCATTTTGTTATTAATAAAGAAGTTTTTATTATCATTGTTATGTTTGCATGTTATATATAATAATAATTATATCCCTGGTTTATTATTGTTATGGAGATAATAATAAATATAACTAGTGTAATATTGATTTGATAATCATAAGATGATTATAGGTATGAAGATACAAATCAATATTATGGATACATGTTAGAGAACAGTGTATTGGATAGACCCACATAGATATCACTTCATGGTTTAATGTCATAAGTGTATATCATAATAGTTTTCATTTAATCCTTTGACTTGAGATTGTCATAGTTTCCAACATAAGGAATATTATGTTTTGACATGATCAAACGTTATCTGTAACTAGATAATTATAAAGGTTATGCTTGAACATGGTATAAATTATGTAGAGGAAAATGAACAATCAAGATGGAATTTGTCCCTCTCTATGAGAGAGATATCTTCTGGGCCCCTCGATAAGTGTAACTGAGAAATGCATGGCCGTGCTCAAATAAGTTGATATAAGATCAATCTTATTTGTTTATCAGTTAACTTGGAGATCAAGTAATCATAAGTTTGGACAATATAAGTATGACATTTACTATGACTTATGTTCAAACTAGATATCGTGTGATAAAGGGATTAATGCATGTACTATTTCAGGTTTTCATTTATGATGATTCTCATGATTAATTGGGTAGTCGTAATGTCTTGCTAGAGGCCAATTATGATTTGTGCATTTCAATAGAGATTGAAATACACTACCAATTAATATGAGCCTATCAGGTCACACACATAGAACGTAGGCTGTACTTAAAATAATAATAATTAAATTTTTATTATTGTTGTTGGTATTATTATTATTATTAGATATTAATAATAATATTGTTATAATAATTATTATTAGATAATAATAATTAAAGACGTGGGTCCATATAGGATATGGACAGTTAGGGTTTTAAAAGGACTGGAGGCCTTGATGATATTATTATTATTCGTTTTGAAAGAAAATGGAAGAAGAGGAAAAACCTAAAACCCTAGTTTCGTTTTTGCAAAAAGTTCAGCCACTGCCGTTGGTGAGCTAGCACTCAGAACGGCATACGTTTGTGTGGACTTCGTTAGAGGGTGTTCATCTTCAGAAGGCATCATCTGTTAATCGTTTTGAAGCTACGCAAAAAGGTTAGTTTCGAATCTCTTTTATCGAACTGAATGGATCACATGGATCCTGTGAATAAATCGAAAGAAATTTTTTATTTTCCGCTGCGGCAAGGGTTGCAGATTCTTCTCGATTTTCTAACATACTCATGGCTCAATATCACCATCAGAAGAAATAAACAAAAATTGGCCAAGTAAGCATAGACAAAGCATACGTCCCCATGCCTTAGTAGGAGCCAAGCGAGAAAGGCAAAAGTCAATTAAGGGACCAAGCAGAATTTTCTCACCTCTTATCAACTGTAGAACTTCGGGCTTTGAAAGTTGAAATAACTTTTGCATCTTTTGTTGACTCTTGGAAATCAATATAAGTAATGCCATTGGTTGATTGCTTGGATATCCAAGGTTGGCCTCAAATTCTTCAATCATGGGACATATCTCAAAGCCATTAATCTTAAATGTCCTAGAATTAACATTCCAAAAAGAAGCCATGGCTTGTAAAAAAGAATGATCCAATTTAATATTTTAAAAAAACTTTAAAATATCAATTTTAGACCAAGATATTTGTTTCCAATGAATGGCATTCATATTTTTAAATTGACCTCTTATTTTCTTAACATTGAGTTCGGTCATTATTGACAATTGAAGGGAAATTAGAATTGTACAAGGAATTTTGATTCTAAAGTGGAAAATTTTTTGGCTTGAGATCATGGCATGAAAAAAGATTTATATGGGATGATTGGGTATTCTAAAATTGACGAGGAATAGCTTGAGACCGAGACGCACAAGTATAGAAAATTGGCGATGAAAAGGTTTTAAGTTGTCGCGTGCCTTTGGTTTTATGAATTAGTGCTACTGTGGAAATTTGAATGTGAAGAGAAAAGACCAATAATTGTAGGAATAACAATGATGATAGAAACGTGAAAAAAAGAAATATAACAAAAAAGGAAAAAAAGAAATAAAAAAAATAAAAAAGTCAAAAGTTACGGTAAAATGCAAATCATATATCATCATTATTATTTTTATCATTATTTTTATTATACAATATTTTCTCAATTAATACAATAATGATAGATCAATAAGGAGGTGGTGGATCATGATCAAATAAAGCCCTGAAAAAATCATCGCCTGTTGGAGGAGGAGACATATCACCTATCCTGAGTCTGCTAGAAGCAAGAGCACCTGAACCTCTATTACCTTGGAATTCAGATCTGTAACAGTCCTCATCTGAAGTAGACAAAAGGATCTCATGGTCATCAGCTTGGGGTCCTCTAGATGACGAAGCACCAGGATCTCTCACCTCTTGAAACTGAAAGTCTCAAAAATCTTGCTCTGACTGGTAATACAATTTTTCAAAATGGACAACCTGTTGACTACTAGCAGCTAACTCTTCTTGAAGTTTCTTATTTTGTTCCTCAAGCATCCACTGTGAGCTAGAAAGAAAAAGATATGAGAATACATAATCATGCATACATGTAGTATAAATTATCATGACACAGGAAAACCTATCAATTAATTCATATCAACACCCTGTGGTGAGGCGGGATCTCCGGTTGATTAGAATGAGCAAATGGAGGATTGGTAAAGGAAGGCCCAACCTCATGACTAAATGAGCCAGTAGCCTAAAAATAATCATTAAAATAGTCAAAATAAGTTAAGAAAGAAGCAATTATATTGGAAAAATGGTAAAAGTTTACCTGAGAGGTGCTAGCCCCGAGATGCGGGATGGACCCTTCTCCCTCTCCATGATACTCCTCTTCATCGCTATCATCATTTTTCTTGGGAATCTCTCAGATGTCAACAGGAGATACATCAAAGTTCAAGAGTCCTAATCAAATAAACTAGATATATGATGCACCTGATGGATAGAGAAAAGTTTCAACATCATAACAGTGCTGAGCTAACCACTATACATTCTCTAGCATTGATGTGATATTTAAAGTATACTTTGGGCAATTCATCGGGATCCTCCGCCGCTCAAGACCAAGGAACCACTCATACACTCTCTTCCTGAGAAACCAGCCACTAGACACAGGGCTGGCAATGACTCGGCAGTATGTTGAAAAGGAAATGCGGCATTCATGGAAGAAGTGTAACACCCCTATACCCCATATACGTACACCACATATACTCTCAATATGTAATACACGTATACCAGATACAAGGATGTCACTGTCTATTTGAAACAAACCAATCTTTCTATTTAACAATATGAGGAAACTTAAAACATTTAAGTTATATTATAGATCACAATAGATAAAACATTTGCTTATTAAGCAGCGAAAAATGTAGCAGCATATACATATATATATCAAAATCCATAAATATAGAATTATACATGCTTGGCAGTTTATCTCTGATGTTGAAGTCCAAAAATCAACACTTCACAAGGGATCACAAGCCTAGACTCGACTCGATCTAGCTGAACACTCCAGTTCAATCGGATCTACCCTGTCACCTGTGCGATGAACCACAATCACGCTAAGCCAATGACTTAGTAGTACTAACCTTGATAACAATATGATTCAATGCAATGCCAATGTCAAACTTTCAAGAATTAGAAACAATACACAAGGATATCATATTTCATAACATTACCTTTCATTATATTGATCAATAATTTTATCATTCATGATTCACATTTAAAGCAAAGACAAGCATGGGCCCAAAAGAAACTAATATGCCATTCAAATTCTAGAGTTACTATTTTGGTCCAATATCACATTTATCAAGCCTGTAGGCGAATCATTATCACAATGAGAAACATCTCATATGTAACATCCTAACTAGGCTTCAAGAACTAGGCCCAACCAAGTTTCAAGGGGAACTAAGTATCAATCCAACTTGGCTTTAAGGACCAAGCCCAACCTAGCTTCAAGGGATTGTTACTTTTAGGCATGCCACCAATAACAAAACTCTGAAAATTGAATAACATACTAGGCATGCAATTCTTTCTTTATTTCATTATCAAATCCATTCTCATTTTCTCATGATCAACTAGGAAAATGCCTCAAATATTTCATTTACATCATTATAGCCAATATCAATGGCTTCACATTTCATCATTTAAGTGTACATCACAACTTACATTGTTCATATATTTTGAATCCTCAACATATAATTCACATAATACAAATCATTGTACCATTCTCATATATCAACAATATAATAGGTAACCTAACACATTTTCCAACCAAATGTGTTAAGTCCCAAAATCATGTAAATGTATGCAATCATGTAGGTTTGTACTTACCTCTAAGAGCAACTCACACCAATTCCAAACTCCTCTTCCAAGAATCCTTCAACACTTGGATTAGGGAAACTCAATAACTTCAAAACCTAATCCAAAGGTGATTATACACATTCACTTAGTGATACACATAAGAAAATAAGGACAAGAACTAACTAGGGCAAACTATACACATGACACGCTCAACAACACAGGTGTATCCCTGATCGTGCGCTAAACCCACAACACAGAAGCTTTGACACGCTCAGTGACATGGGCGTGTCACTGGCCGTGTTAATCTAACAACATCGCAGTAGCTATGACACGCTCAGTGACATGAGCGTGTCAATACTACTCCAACACAGAAGCTGTGACACGCTCAGTGACATGGGTGTGTCACTGGTCATGTCTGATTCCAACACCAACAACACCACATCCAGCAAACATCTTACTTAACCCTTTTCCACTCCAAACAATCTTACCAATTGTAACACCCCTATATCCTTTATACGTACTAAGCATGCTTAAACGATCGTAGTATACGTATACGGAATATAGAAAATGTCACAGTTTAAAAAGACACAACAAATATCTTTGTAAATGAGTGAAACCAATCTCAAACAAATAAAAGAAATCCAAAAGACACTATATATAAAATGTTTAATAATTCACAGCGGAAGTTATTACAAATATGTTATAAATCAAAGTTTACAAAACATAGAATATATACATGATTGGTAGCTCTTCTCTGATTTTTAAGTCCCAAAAGAAAATCCTCAATGTCTAGTCTCACTTGGTCTCGAGGAGCCTTCAGGTTCAACTCTGTCACCTGCGCGATCAAACACTATCGCACTAAGCCAACGGCTTAGTAGTACAAAGTATGCTAGCATTATGCTTTAATGCAATGTAATGTCACACATTTTATTAATAAATCAACATCATAGATGGAAGGCTAACAACATACCTATATATTTCATAAAGTACACATATATAAACATATCACATTTCAACATCCTTCCATATAACTCAATAGTCAATCATTTTACCATTCATAAATCACATTAAACAAAGACAAGCATGGGCCCAAAACACACTAATATACCATTCAATTTTCAGAGTAGATGTTTTGGTTCAATCATCACATTTATCATTATCATAAACCCAACTAGGCTTCAAGGATTAGGTTCAACCAAGCTTCAAGGGGAACAAAGCATGCTAAGTCTCAACCCAACTTGGCTTCAAGAACCAACCCAACCTAGCTTCAAGGGTTGTAACATCTCAATTAGGCTTCAAGGACTAGATCCAACCAAGCTTCAAGGGGAGTAAAACATGTTAAACTTCTACCCAACTTGGCTTCAAGGATCAAGCCCAACCTAAATTCAAGAGAGTGTTACTATCATTAGGCATGCCACCAACAACAAACTCTAAAAATTGAATAACACATTAGTCACACAATTCATTTATTATTTCATTCTCAATTCTAATCATCAATTAGGCAAACATGCCTTATATCTTTCAATTGAATCATCATAGCAAATTACAATGGCTTCACATCACATTTGAGTTATCATATCCAATCACAATGGCCTCATATCATATCATATCTCAATTCATATTTTACATATAGCATCATTGATATAACATTTCAAAACACATAATTCATATAACACATTACCATTCACAAGATTCACAATGCATAAAACCTAACATTGTTCATATAGTATCATATGCATCATCATTATCTTCAAATGTATATTCATTCTCAACAATGCAAGAAGAGCAAAGAAACAATCACAGTAGCCAACACAATCAAGGGACACGGCAAAGCTTGTGGCCGTGTCTCTCAACACAAAATCAAGCCGAGGCAGACACAGGCAAGGGACACGGCCGTGTCTCTCAACAAAAATCAGGCATTGGCAAACATGGGCAAGGGACACGGCCAAGACAGTGGCCGTGTCTCTCCAAAAATCATCCAACACGGCCAAATTTCCTTAGACTTGGCTGTGTCTCCCAAAAATTCTTTGGTTTGGCCGTGTCTCTTCCTTAGTTTGGCCGTGTCTCTCATGATTAAAAACCCTAAACATGGCCAAATCTCTTTTGATTGAATTTAAACACATTGTGTACAACATAACCTCATTCAAATGAATACAAACAATGTCATTAACACATATCTTGCATGCTCATCACAATATTCACATTAACAATACATCAACAACACATTAAATCACTTACCACTTCAAAACCCTAAAACCAACATCACTCTTATTCTTTCAATATCAACATCCACTTAACATACCATCTTCAAACCAAAACCAACACCTATTTAACTTTGTAACCTACAATCAATTCCAACACTTATAAACACATCTCAAACACACCAAATCATAAGAACAACAAATCATAACTCACTTCAAACACAGCTTCAAAGATAACAAAGGAAAACAAGAAAGTACTTACCACAATTGAAGAAATTTCACAAATCTCCAACTTAATCACTTGATTCTTCCTTCAATTTGAGCTTAGAACTTCAAGATCCTCTCTTGCTCTCTTGCTCTCTTTTGTTTTTGGATGAGCCGACCACCATAAGGAAAAAGAAGAAAAGATGATGAAGAAAAGTCAAATTATCATCTCTTTAAATCTCCACCAAGCAATTCTAACAAGACAATTACCAACATACCCTCTTCTCACTTGTTCTAACTACCCTTCATCCACATGCCCTTTTTAGTAATTTCACTCATCCCAAATAAAAATATCTTCTTCCCTTGACTCTCCATTTGACCAACATATATGTTATATATATTAACATATATACAACATATACATTCCATTAACAC
Source organism: Garcia nutans (assembly GCA_947685225.1). Lineage (NCBI taxonomy): Eukaryota > Viridiplantae > Streptophyta > Magnoliopsida > Malpighiales > Euphorbiaceae > Garcia > Garcia nutans. The sequence goes on from CANTUV010000013.1 coordinate 39,438,149, forward strand.
AATCATTTCCCTTGCAAAAATATATATACATTAAATTCAAATCAACAACAATTGAATTAAAACTTCTAGGGCACACTTTGGGATATTACAATTCTCCCCCTCTAAAAAGAAATTTCGTCCTCGAAATTACCTGTCATTAAGTCTGAAAAAGTTGAGGATATTGGTCTCGCATTGATTGCTCACTCTCCCAAGTTGTCTCTTCTCTTCCATAATTCTTCCATAGAACCTTCACCAAAGGCACTTTCTTATTTCTTAATTCTTTCACTTCACGTGCCAAAATAGCAATTGGTTCTTCTTCAAATGTCAAATCTGGACTCACTTTGATAGATTCAATTGGCAACACATGAGAAGGATCTGACCTGTATCTCCTCAACATAGAAACATGAAATACATTATGGATCCTATCCAACTCAGGTGGCAAGGCAAGCCGATAAGCAACTGGTCCAATTCTTTCTAAAACTTCATACAGTCCAATGAAACGAGGACTCAATTTCCCTTTCCGACCAAACCTCAAGATCTTCTTCCAAGGAGACACTTTCAAAAAATACCTTATCTCCCACATTATACTCAATGTCTCTCCTCTTCAAATCTGAATAAGATTTTTGTCGGTCTGAAGCTGCTTTTAACCTATCTCGGATCATCTTAACTTTTTCCTCAGTTTCTTTAACCAAATCAGGACCAATTATCTTACCTTCCCCAAGCTCATTCCAAAATAGAGGTGTCCTACACCGTCTACCATATAGTGCTTCGAATGGTGCCATACCAATGCTGGATTGATGACTGTTATTGTAAGCAAATTCCACAAGTGGTAAGAATCTATCCCAACCTCCAGAGAAATCAATGACACAACTTCTTAACATATCCTCGATAATCTGTATCACTCTCTTTGACTGTCCATCTGTCTGCGGATGGAAAGCAGTACTGAAGTGTAATCGAGAACCCAAAGCACCATGTAAACTCTTCCAAAACCTGGAAGTAAACCGGGGATCTCGATAAGACACTATAGAAATTGGGACACCATGCAACTTCACAATCTCATGGATATACAGCTCAGCTAACCTCTCCAAAGAGTAATCCATCCGAACCGGAAGAAAATGAGCTGTCTTAGTCAACCTGTCAACAATTACCCAAATAGAATCATGCTTCCTTTGTGTCAGTGGTAAACCAGACACAAAATCCATGGTCACTCTATCCCATTTCCATTTAGGCACTGACAAAGGTTGAAGCAACCCGGTTGGAACTTGATGCTCAACTTTTACCCTCTGACATGTGAGACATTTGGACACAAACTCCGCTATGTCTCTCTTCATACCGGACCACCAGTAATAGTGCTTCAAATCATGATACATCTTTGTATTTCCCGGATGCATAGCAAATACTGACTGATGGGCTTCTTCTAAAATGATCTTTCTCAAATTAGCATCATCAGGTACACACAATCTGTTCTTAAACCAAAGACTCCCATCACTTCTCACAATAAAATCTCGACTCTTTCCATTTTGGCAATCTGAAATAATCTTTTGAATCTTCTCATCAGCCAATTGAGCCTCTTTAATTTGATCCAACAAAACTGGTTTCAATTGCAACTGTGCCAACAATGCACCATCATCATAAGATACAAAACTGGCATGCAAAGCTCTCAACTCAACAAGCAACGAGAGCGAGTAAACAGTCAAACCTGCTAAAGACTTCCGACTCAAGGCATCAGCAATAACATTTGCTTTACCAGGATGATAATCAATCAAACAGTCATAGTCTTTAATCAACTCTAACCATCTCCTCTGTCGAAGATTGAGCTCTCTTTGGACACCCAAATATTTTAAACTCTTATGATCAGTATAGATAAAACACTTCTCCCCATACAAATAGTGTCGCCAAATCTTCAATGCAAACACAATAGCTGCTAACTCTAAATCATGGGTCGGATAATTGAGCTCATACGGTTTCAACTGTCGAGAAGCATAAGCTATAACTTTACCTTCTTGCATCAGAACACAACCCAAACCATTATGTGAAGCATCACTATAAATTACATATGGTTTATCTTCCACAGGTAAGGTAAGAACAGGTGCTTGAGTCAACATTTCTCTCAACTGATCAAAGCTAGCCTGACACTGATCTGTCCACACAAATCTAACTCCCTTTCGAAGCAATCTGGTAAGTGGAGTAGCTATCAAAGAAAATCCTTTTACAAACCGTCGGTAATAGCCTGCCAAACCCAGAAAACTTCTAACTTCGGTCATAGACTTTGGTGGATTCCAATTCAAAATAGCTTCAACTTTACTCGAATCAACTCTAATACCTTCCGCTGAAACTATATGACCAAGAAAAGTTACTTGATCAAGCCAAAATTCACACTTCGACAATTTAGCAAACAATTGCTTCTCTCTCAAAATTTGCAACACAATCCGCAAATGCTTGTCATGCTCTTCTTCATTACGCGAATACACCAAAATGTCATCAATAAAGGCCACTACAAACTGATCCAGATAGGGCCTAAACACCCTATTCATCAAGTCCATAAAAACTGCAGGTGCATTCGTCAAACCAAAAGGCATAACTAGAAACTCATAATGCCCATACCTGGTCCGAAAGGCGGTCTTAGGAACATCTTCAGCTCTGACCCTCAACTGATGGTACCCTGATCTCAAATCAATTTTAGAAAACACTGCTGCACCCTTCAATTGATCAAAGAGATCATCAATTCTAGGCAAAGGATATTTATTTTTAATAGTCACCTTATTCAATTGCCTATAATCAATACACAATCTCATAGTACCATCCTTCTTTTTCACAAACAAGACAGGAGCTCCCCACGGTGAAACACTAGGGCGAACAAACCCTTTATCCAGCAACTCCTGCAATTGCACCTTCAATTCTCTCAGTTCAGCAGGTGCCATTCTATAAGGAATAATAGAAATAGGAGTGGTACCAGGCAATAATTCAATACCAAATTCCACCTCTCTCTCAGGAGGCAACCCTGGCAACTCCTCTGGAAACACATCTGGAAACTCTGCAACTATATGTATACTATCAATTTGAGAACCCTTTACTCTAGTATCCACCACATGAGCAAGATAAGCGTCACACCCCTTTCTAATCAATCTCATAGTTGCAACAGCTGAAACAAACAAGGATGCTAGCTGTCCCTGCTCACTAGATACTATCACCTCACTTCCATCACCAGTTCTCAAAGTAACAATTTTCTTTTTACAATCTACCATGGCTCCATGTCTAGATAACCAGTCCATGCCTAGGATCACATCATATTCCTTAAAAGGCATCTCAATCAAATCTCCAAGGAACTCCTCACCTTGAACCACCACTGCACTATCTCGGTGCACTTTGCTAATAATCACACTATGCCCTAAAGGATTTGTCACCAATACATCAAATCCTAAGGATTCAGCATGCACATCAGACACAGGCAAAATAGATGCACTAATATATGAATGTGTGGATCCGGGATCAATCAAAGCAAGTACTGAAATACCAAATAAAGAAAAAGTACCAGCTATGACTGCCGAAGCATCTGGTTGCCTCTGCATCACATAAATCCTCTGAGAAGATCCATCCCCCTCTGATCTACTTTCCCTGGATGTAGAACCTCCTCTAGAACTGAACCCAAATCTGCCTCCTCTGCCGAAACCTCTGCCTCCTCGACCTCCCCTCACACTAGGTCGAGAAGCTGCAGAATCTACTGACATCTACTCTTGCCTCTCCGGACAATCTCTAACAAAATGATCAGGTGATCCACATCTAAAGCATACCCCTGCTACACCAATCTTCCAACAAGTACCACCATGTGGCCTACCACAATGAATGCATACGGGTAGAGTGGCTCTCTGAGTCACTGGGGTCGGAGCACTCGCCACTGAAACTGTAGGTCTAGATCTCTGCCTCTGAAACTGTACTGACCTACCCGCTGGCCTCTGACTCCTACTAACCCGAGGAATAAAACTTCCTTTACCTCTCTTTGCAGATGAAGACCCTGCCTCAAACTGGGGTCTTCTAACCCTGATCTCTTCCTCTGAAGCAGCTGCAATAACCTGAGCCCTTTCCACACTCCGAGCTGCTGCCACAAGCTGGGAAAAATCATGATATCTAGATCCAGCCACAAGACACAAGATAGAGGGCCTCAATCCCTCCTCAAATCTCCTGCATCTATCTATCTCATCAGATATAATACCCCCAGCATACTGGCTCAACCGGATAAACTCTAACTCATATTCCGTCATAGTCCGGTGATCTTGCTTCAAGCTTAGAAACTTCATTTTCTTCACATCCTTATACTCCCTCGGAGTATACTTCAATTCAAACTCTCTTAGAAAATCAGCATAGGACAAGGTAGGTGGATCATCCATAGCATGAGGCACTGTCTTCCACCAATTATATGCATCCTTCTGCAACAAGGATCTTGCATAATCAAATTTTTCTTCTGGAGTGGCTTGTAACTGAACAAATATTCTCTGTACTTTATCTAGCCACTGCTCAGCTACTACTGGATCAATAGTACCCAAGAAATCTTCTACTCCGTACTTCCTTAATTTATCATACTGTCTCACTGATACCAAAGGCTGTGGGGGTGGCGATGGTTGCACTGGTGCTTGCCTCATAATCTCTACCACATGCCTAAGCCAAACTGGTGGAACATCCTCACCAGCTGGTCCCCCCGACACAGAAGCAGGTGCCTCTCCAGCACTATCCACTCTAGCTCCATCACCAGGAGCAACACTCTCCGCACTACCCTCAACTGACTGACGCAAATGAGGATCCATCACAACCTATATCTGCAAACACAGCAGAATACTTCTCATTAAATATCAGAGACTGCCAATCCCAAACATGTATATTATTCAAAAACAAATTTTTTAAAAGTCAAAATACTCTTTTTCTTACACTTTACCTAGGTTGAGAATCTCAAACCTAGGCTCTGATACCAAAACAATTGTAACACCCCTATATCCTTTATACGTACTAAGCATGCTTAAACGATCGTAATATACGTATACTGAATATAGAAAATGTTACAGTTTAAAAAGACACAACAAATATCTTTGTAAATGAGTGAAACCAATCTCAAACAAATAAAAGAAATCCAAAAGACACTATATATAAAATGTTTAATAATTCACATCGGAAGTTATTACAAATATGTTATAAATCAAAGTTTACAAAACATAGAATATATACATGATTGGCAGCTCTTCTTTGATTTTTAAGTCCCAAAAGAAAATCCTCAATGTCTAGTCTCACTTGGTCTCGAGGAGCCTTCAGGTTCAACTCTGTCACCTGCGCGATCAAACACTATCGCGCTAAGCCAACGGCTTAGTAGTACAAAGTATGCTAGCATTATGCTTTAGTGCAATGTAATGTCACACATTTTATTAATAAATCAACATCATAGATGGAAGGCTAACAACATACCTATATATTTCATAAAGTACACATATATAAACATATCACATTTCAACATCCTTCCATATAACTCAATAGTCAATCATTTTACCATTCATAAATCACATTAAACAAAGACAAGCATGGGCCCAAAACACACTAATATACCATTCAATTTTCAGAGTAGATGTTTTGGTTCAATCATCATATTTATCATTATCATAAACCCAACTAGGCTTCAAGGATTAGGTTCAACCAAGCTTCAAGGGGAATAAAGCATGCTAAGTCTCAACCCAACTTGGCTTCAAGAACCAACCCAACCTAGCTTCAAGGGTTGTAACATCTCAATTAGGCTTCAAGGACTAGATCCAACCAAGCTTCAAGGGGAGTAAAACATGTTAAACTTCTACCCAACTTGGGGCTTCAAGGATCAAGCCCAACCTAACTTCAAGAGAGTGTTACTATCATTAGGCATGCCACCAACAACAAACTCTGAAAATTGAATAACACATTAGTCACACAATTCATTTATTATTTCATTCTCAATTCTAATCATCAATTAGGCAAACATGCCTTATATCTTTCAATTGAATCATCATAGCCAATTACAATGGCTTCACATCACATTTGAGTTATCATAGCCAATCACAATGGCCTCATATCATATCATATCTCAATTCATATTTTACATATAGCATCATTGATATAACATTTCAAAACACATAATTCATATAACACATTACCATTCACAAGATTCACAATGCATATAACCTAACATTGTTCATATAGTATCATATGCATCATCATTATCTTCAAATGTATATTCATTCTCAACAATGCAAGAAGAGCAAAGAAACAATCACAGTAGCCAACACACTCAAAGGACACGACCAAGTTTGTGGCCGTGTCTCTCAACACAAAATCAAGCCGAGGTAGACACGGGCAAGGGACACGGCCGTGTCTCTCAACAAAAATCAGGCAGTGGCAAACATGGGCAAGGGACACGGCCAAGACAGTGGCCGTGTCTCTCCAAAAATCATCCAACACGGCCAAATTTCCTTAGACTTGGCCGTGTCTCCCAAAAATTCTTTGGTTTGGCCGTGTCTCTTCCTTAGTTTGGCCGTGTCTCTCATGATTAAAAACCCTAAACATGGCCAAATCTCTTTTGATTGAATTTAAACACATTGTGTACAACATAACCTCATTCAAATGAATACAAACAATGTCATTAACACATATCTTGCATGCTTATCACAATATTCTCATTAACAATACATCAACAACACATTAAATCACTTACAACTTCAAAACCCTAAAACCAACATCACTCTTATTCTTTCAATATCAACATCCACTTAACATACCATCTTCAAACCAAAACCAACACCTATTTAACTTTGTAACCTACAATCAATTCCAACACTTATAAACACATCTCAAACACACCAAATCATAAGAACAACAAATCATAACTCACTTCAAACACAGCTTCAAAGATAACAAAGGAAAACAAGAAAGTACTTACCACAATTGAAGAAATTTCACAAATCTCCAACTTAATCACTTGATTCTTCCTTCAATTTGAGCTTAGAACTTCAAGATCCTCTCTTGCTCTCTTGCTCTCTTTTGTTTTTGGATGAGCCGGCCACCATAAGGAAAAAGAAGAAAAGATGATGAAGAAAAGTCAAATTATCATCTCTTTAAATCTCCACCAAGCAATTCTAACAAGACAATTACCAACATACCCTCTTCTCACTTGTTCTAACTACCCTTCATCCACATGCCCTTTTTAGTAATTTCACTCATCCCAAATAAAAATATCTTCTTCCCTTGACTCTCCATTTGACCAACATATATGTTATATATATTAACATATATACAACATATACATTCCATTAACACAATCATTTCCTTTGCAAAAACATATATACATTAAATTCAAATCAACAACAATTGAATTAAAACTTCTAGGGCACACTTTGGGATATTACACCAAAAACCATTAATAAACCATAATAAACTTGCATAAACACCAAAACAACTCAATACATTCATCAAATACAAATCACAACCATAATCACAACTCAACCCATACACAATCCACAACATTTGTCTTCTTCACCAAACTTAACATTTTCTCTTCAAACCAACCCTAAAATCAAAGCCAACTAGACAACACACTCTCAAACACATCAAAATTTACCATGCACACATCAACAACAACCATTCACCAACCTCAATTCACAAACTCAAAAGAAAACCAAAGAAACAAGTTGGAAACTTACCAAAAGTGAAGAATATCCTTAGAACTCCAACTTAATCACTTAAAACACCCTTCAATCTTGAGTTAGGAAGCAACAAAAATCCCTTTCCTTCTAGCTATGGTGATAGCCGGCCAAAGAAAAGAAAGAAGAAGAAGAAAATGAAAGTCAAACTACACACTTGTCTCTTAACCATAAAATTTCCATCTTTTAATATCCACCAAGAAAAATACATTATTATAATAATATAATTAATCAAAATATCATCTTCCACTTATATTAATTCCATTTTAAAATAATTAATTAACTCATTTGACCATCAATAAAATTGACTTGTATATGTTGTATATATCTCTATATATACAACATATACACACTCCTTCTTTTCCTCTCTCACCACTTAATATCATATAATTCCATTTCAATAATAAACATTCCAAAATTTTAAGGTATAGTTTGGGATATTACAATTCTCCCTCTCTATAAATAAATTTCATCCTCAAAATTACCTGATCTTATGTCTGAAACAATTGAGGATATTGGTCTCGCATCACTTGCTCACTTTCCCAAGTCGCCTCTTCCTTAACATGATTCTTCCAAAGAAACTTCACAAGTGGCATTTTCTTATTTCTCAATTCTTTCACTTCATGAGCCAAAATAGCCACTGGTTCTTCTTCAAAAGTCAGATCTGGACTCATCTCAATAGATTCAATTGATAAAATATGAGATGGGTCTGATCTGTACCTCCGTAGCATAGAGACATGGAAGACACTGTGAATTCTATCCAATTCAGGTGGCAAAGCTAAACGATAGGCAACTGGTCCAACTCTCTCCAATACCTCATAAGGTCCAATGAAATGAGGACTCAACTTCCCTTTGTAGCCAAATCTCAAAATTTTCTTCCAAGGAGACACTTTCAAAAATACTTTATCTCCAACACTAAACTCTATGCCTCTCCTCTTCAAATCTGAATAGGATTTCTATCGATCTAAAGTTGCTTTCAATCGATCCCAAATTATCTACACCTTCTCTTCCGTTTCTTTAATCAAATCGGGACCAACCAACTTTCCTTCCCAACCTCATCCCAACATAGAGGCGTCCTGCATCTTCTACCATACAATGCCTCATAAGGTGCCATTCTAATACTGGATTGATGACTATTGTTATAGGCAAATTCCATCAATGGAAAAAATCTGTCCCAACTCCCAGAGAAATCAATAACATAGCTTCTCAACATATCCTCTAAAATCTGTATCACTCTCTTTGTCTGCCCATCTGTCTGAGGATGAAAAGCAGTGCTAAAATTCAATCGAGAACCCAAAACATTATGTAAACTCTTCCAAAATCTTGAAGTGAACTGGGAATCTCGATCAGACACTAAAGAAATTAGGACTCCATGCAATCTCACTATCTCATTAATATACAGCTCAGCCAACTTCTCAAGAATAATCCATTCTAACTGGAAGAAAATGAGCTATCTTCGTCAACCGATCAATAATCACCCAGATGGCATCATGCTTCTTCTGAGTCAATGGCAAACCAGTCACAAAATCCATCGTTACTCGCTCCCATTTCCATTCAGGCACTGATAAAGGTTGGAGCAACCCTGTTGGAACTTGGTGCTCGGCCTTCACTCTCTGACATGTGAGATATTTGGATACAAACTTTGCTATGTCCCTCTTCATACCTGACCACCAATAATACTACTTCAAGTCATGATATATATTGGTACTCCCAGGGTACATAGCATAAATCGATAGATGTGCTTCCTCCAAAATAATCTTTTTCAGTCTTGCATCATCAGGAACACATAATCTATCTTTATACCAAAGACTGCCATCACTTCTCACATGAAAATCTCTACTCTCTCCTTTTTGGCAATCCAAAACAATCTTCTGAATTTTCTCATCTGCCAACTGAGCCTCTCTAATCTGATCCAACAATATCGGTCTCAATTGCAATTGAGCCAATAAAGTACCATCATCACATGATTCAAAACTAGCATGCAACACTCTCAACTCAACAAGCAATGAGAGCGAATAAGCAGTCAAACTTGCTAAAGACTTCCGACTCAAGGCATCAGCAACAACATTCTCCTTACTAGGATAATAATCAATCAAACAGTCATAGTCTTTAATCAACTCCAACCACCGTCTCTGATGAAGATTCAGCTCTCTATGAACACCCAAATATTTCAAACTCTTGTGATCTGTATAGATGAAATACTTCTCCCCATAAAGATAATGTCGCCAAATCTTCAAAGAAAAAACTATGGCTGCTAACTCCAAGTCATGCGTCGAATAATTAAGCTCATGCGGCTTCAACTGCCGAGAAGCATAAGCTATGACTCCACCCTCTTGCATCAAAACACAACCTAAACCACTATGTGAAGCATCATTGTAAATCACATATGGTTTATCTTCCACAGGCATGGTAAGAATAGGAGCTTGAGTCAACATCTCCTTCAACTACTCAAAGCTTGCTTGACACTGATCTATCCACACAAATCTAACTCCCTTTCGAAGTAATCTGGTGAGTGGAGTAACTATCAAAGAAAAACCCTTCACAAACCATCGATAATAGCCTGCCAAACCTAGAAAACTTCTAATCTCAGTCACTGTCATCGGTGGACTCCAATTCAAAATGGCATCAACTTTACTCGGATCAACTTTTACACCATTTGCTGACACCGCATGACCGAGAAAAGTCACTTGATCAAGCCAAAACTCACACTTAGACAGCTTAACATACAACTGCTTCTCTCTCAAGGTCTGCAATACAATCCGTAAGTGCTTATCATGATCCTTCTCATTATGCGAATACACCAAAATATCATCGATAAAGAACACCACAAACTGGTCTAGATATGGTCTAAACACCCTATTCATCAAATCCATAAAAGCTGCTGGTGCATTTGTCAATCTAAAAGGCATCACCAAAAACTCATAATGCCCATACCCTGTGCGGAAAGCTGTCTTAGATACATCTTCAGGTCTGACTCTCAATTGATGGTACCCTGATCTCAGATCAATCTTGGAGAATACTATTGCACCCTTCAACTGATCAAAGAGATCATCTATCCTAGGCAAAAGATACTTGTTCTTGATGGTTACTTTATTCAACTGCCTATAATCGATACATAATCTTAAGGTACCATCCTTCTTCTTCACAAACAAAACAGGTGCTCCCCACGGAGACACACTAGGGCGAACAAACCCTTTATCTATCAACTCCTACAACTGCACCTTTAATTCACTCAATTCAGCAGGTGCCATTTGATAGGGAGTAATAGAGATGGGAGTGGTACCAGGCAACAAATTGATACCAAACTCAACCTCTCTCAGGGGGTATCCCTGGCAACTCCTCAGGAAAAACATCTGAAAATTCAGCAACTGTGGGTATATTATCAAGTTGAGAACCTACTACTCTGGTATCCACCACATGAGTAAGATAAGCCTCACATCCTTTCTGAATCATCCTCCTAGCTGCAACAGCTGAAACAAACATAGATGCAAGATGTCTCTACTCACTAGATACCATCACACTCCTACTATCACTAGTTCTCAGGGTAACACACTTATTCTGACAATCTACCATAGCTCAGTGCTTAGACAATCAATCCACGCCTAAGATCAAATCATACTCCTTAAAAGGCATTTCAATCAAATCACCCAAGAACTCCTCATCCTGCACCACAACTGAACTATCTCGGTGCACCTTGCTAACTACCACACTATGCCCTAAAGGATTTGTCACCAAAACATCAAATCCTAGGGACTCAATATGCAATTTAGACACAGGCAAAATAGATGCATTTATATATGAATGAGTAGATCCTGGTTCAATTAGAGCAAGGACTGAAATGCCAAATAAAAAAAAATGTACCCGCAATGACAACTGAAGCATCTGGCTGCCTCTGCATCATGTACACTCGTTGAGATGGCCAAGCCTCAATTGGCCTACTACCTCCGGATGTAGAGCCTCCTCTCTGACTAATCTCGGGTTGACCACCTCTACTAAAACCTCTACCCCCTCGACCTCCTCTAACACTGGGTCGAGAAGCTGCAGTATTAGTCTGTCTATCCTCCAGTAGCTCAGGATAATCTTTGATGAAATGGTCTGGTGACCCACATCTAAAACACACTTCGGGTCCACCCATCTTCCAGCAAGCACCCCCATGTGCCCTAACATAATGGACACATGTAGGTGGAATAGACCTATGAACCACTGGAGTCGGAGCACTCGCCATAAAAACTGTAGGTCTCGATCTCTGCCTCAGATACTGAACTAACCTACTAAGCTGCCTTGGGCTCCTACTGACCCTCATAATATAACTTCCTCTGCCTCTCTTCATAGATGAAGACCCTACCTCAAACTGGGATCTCCTAACTCTAGTCTCCTTCTTAGTAGCAGCTGCTGCAATACTCTGTGCTCTCTCAACACTTCTGACATCTGTAACCAATTGAGAAAAATCTTGGTATTGGGAACTAGTGACAATACACATAATAGAGGGTCTCAACCCCTCCTCAAATCTCCGACACTGGTCTATCTCATCTGAAATAATCCCACCGGCATAATAGCTCAATCGGATAAACTCAATCTCATACTCTGTCACTGTCCAGTTATCCTATCTCAGATTCAGAAATTCCATCTTCTTGGCATCTTTATACTCCCTCGGAGTATACTTCTACTTAAACTCCCACAGAAAATCACCATAAGTCAGGGTCGGTGGATCATCCATCGCATATGGAACCGTCTTCCACCAATCATATGCATCTCTCTGCAACAGTGATCTAGCATAATCAAACTTTTTCTCAGGAGTAGCTTGTAGCTGAATGAATACCCTCTGAACTCTATCAAGTCACTGCTCAACTCCTGCAGGATCTGTAGTACCAAAGAAGTCCTCAGCTCCAACTTCCTCAATTTATCATACTGCCTCACCGGTACTTGTGGCTGTGGTTGCGGTGGCGGCTGTTGCACTGGAGCTTGCCTCAATAATTCTACCATATGCCATAACCAAAACGGTGGAATCTCATCAGCAGCTGGTCTCTCTAGCACAGAAGCAGGTGCCTCTCTAGCTCTCTCAACCCTAGCTCCATCTCTACCCTCTTCAGGAGCTACACTCTCAGCATTACCTTCTATGGACTGACGTGACTGAGACGCCATCACTACCTATAGCAAACACAGCAGAATATGCCTCATCAAAAATCAGAAACTGCCAGTGCCAAAGTATGTATCTTATTCAAAAACCATATTTTAAAATGAAAATTTCCTTTCCTTTACAATTCACCTAGGTTGAGAACCTCAAACCTAGGCTCTGATACAAAAACAATTGTAACACCCCTATACCCCATATACATGCACCACATATACTCTTAATATGTAATACACGTATACCGGATACAAGGATGTCACAGTCTATTTGAAACAAACCAATCTTTCTATTTAATAATATGAGAAAACGTAAAACATTGAAGTTATATTATAGAATACAATAGATAAAACATTTGCTTATTAAGCAGTGGAAAATATAGCGGCATATACATATATATATATATATCAAAATCCATAAATACAAAAATATAGAATTATACATGCTTGGCAATTCGTCTCTGATCTTGAAGTCCAAAAATCAACACTTGACAAGGGATCACAAGCCTAGACTCGACTTGGTCTAGCTGAACACTTCGGTTCAACCGAATCTATCCTGTCACCTGGGCGATGAACCATAATCACGCTAAGCCAACAGCTTAGTGGTACTAACCATGATAACAATATGATTCAATGCAATGCCAATGTCAATATTTCAAGAATTAGAAACAATACACAAGGATATCATATTTCATAACATTACCTTTCATTATATTGATCAATTATTTTATCATTCATGATTCACATTTAAAGCAAAGACAAGCATGGGCCCAAAAAAAACTAATATGCCATTCAAATTCCAGAGATACTATTTTGGTCCAATATCACATTTATCAAGCCCGTAGGTGAATCATTATCACAATGAGAAACATCTCATATGTAACATCCCAACTAGGCTTCAAGGACTAGGCCTAACCAAGCTTCAAGGGGAACTAAGCATCAACCCAACTTGGCTTCAAGGACCAAGCCCAACCCAGCTTCAAAGAATTGTTACTTTTAGGCATGCCACCAGTAACAAAACTCTAAAAATTGAATAACATACTAGGCACACAATTCTTTCTTTATTTCATTATCAAATCCATTCTCATTTTCTCATGATCAACTAGGCAACAATGCCTCAAATATTTCATTTACATCATTATAGCCAACATCAATGGCTTCACATTTCATCATTTAAGTGTACATCACAACTTACATTGTTCATATATTTTAAATCCTCAACATATAATTCACATAATACAAATCATTACACCATTCTCATATATCAACAATATAATAGGTAACCTAACACATTTTCCAACCAAATGTGTTAAGTCCCAAAATCATGTAAATGTATGCAATCATGTAGGGTTTGTACTTACCTCTAAGAGCAACTCACATCAATTCCAAACTCCTCTTACAAGAATCCTTCAACACTTGGATTAGGGCAACTCAATCACTTTAAAACCTAATCCAAAGGTGATTATACACACTCACTTAGTGATACACATAAGAAAATAAGGACAAGAGCTAACTAGGGCAAACTATACACATGACACGCTCAACAACACTAGCATGTCCCTGATCGTGCCCTAAACCCATAACACAGAAGCTTTGACATGCTCAGTGACATGGGCATGTCACTGGCTGTGTCAATCCACCAATATCACAGTAGCTATGACATGCTCAGTGACATGGGCGTGTCACTAGACGTGTCAATACTACTCCAACAAAGAAGCTATGACACGCTCAGTGACATGGGCATGTCACTAGTCGTGTCACCCATTCAGAAAATAGAACCATCGACACACCCAAAGACTTGGTCGTGCTCATGGGCATGTCAGGCCAAAAACCCTGATTCCGACACGAACAACACCACATCCATCAAACATCTTACTTAACCTTTTTCCACTCCAAACAATGTTACCCAAAACCATCAATAAACCATAATAAACTTGCATAGACACCAAAACAACTCAATACATTCATCAAACACAAATCACAACCATAATCACAACTCAACCCATACACAACCCACAATACTTGTCTTCTTCACCAAACTTAACATTTTCTCTTCAAACCAACCCCAAAATCAAAGCCAACTAGACAATACACTCTCAAACACATCAAAATTTACCACACACACATCAACAACAACCATTCACCAACCTCAATTCACAAACTCAAAAGAAAACTAAAGAAACAAGTTGGAAACTTACCAAAAGTGAAGAAAATCCTTAGAACTCCAACTTGATCACTTGAAATACCCTTCAATCATGAGTTAGAAAGCAACAAAAATCCCTTTCCTTCTAGCTATGGTGATAGTTGACCAAAGAAAAGAAAGAGGAAGAAGAAAATGAAAGTCAAACTACACACTTGTCTCTTAACCACAAAATTTTCATCTTTTAATATCCACCAAGCAAAATACATTATTATAATAATATAATTAACTAAAATATCATCTTCCACTTATATTAATTCCATTTTAAAATAATTAATTAACTCATTTGACCATCAATAAAATTGACTTGTATATGTTGTATATATCTCTATATATACAACATATACACACTCCTTCTTTTCCTCTCTCACCACTTAATATCATATAATTCCATTTCAAAAATAAACATTCCAAAATTTTAGGGTATTTTAGACCCTTAATTTTTTACCCAGTCCGGTCCAATATATTTTAATTAGTCCAAAATAATTTTTGTGTTGTCCAATATATTTTAGTTAGTCCAAAATAATTTTTATGGTATCCTAATTAATTTTAATATTTATTTTAGTAAAAAATGGTAAAATTAATAAAAATTCAAAAATAATAAAAAATAAAAAATAACAAAAAAAATCGGCGATGGAAAAATCGGCGACTAAAAAATTGTCGCCGAAAGTCAGCGCGAACCTGTGGGCATTTCGCCAGCAGGAATTTCCTGCAAGTGAAATGGCCTACGGGCCCGTTCCGTGCTCGCTGCCGCAGCCAGCTGTGGCAGATTTTTTCGCCAGTGCAGTTTTTCCGCAGCAGTTTTTTTCCGCCAGCGAAATTTTTTCGACGCAAATTTTTCGAAACCTAATACAATTAGGATTTGGTTTCCTTTTGATATTCAATAAAGATGCCGTGAATAATTAGGAATGAAGGATATAAAATTTCTATAAATATGGACTAAACAAAAAAAAAGGGAGGCAGAAAGAGGAAAAGAAATCCGAGAGGAAAAAGGAGAAAAATTGGAGACGAAATTGGGACTTTTTGGAGAGAAGCAATGAAGGGAATTCAAGAATTCAAAGGCAACAAAGCTTGCCTTCGATTTTGTTCATCCAAGAAAAATAATTTTTGGAGGAATCATCAAAAGGAGGTATGTATTAAATTCTTTGATTTTTTTTCACAGTAGCTAAAACTAGGAATTTGTGTTTTTTAAAATTTAAAATCTTAGAACTTTAATTTAGTTTTTCTAAAGTCAAAAACCTTATTTCGTTGGTTTATTTTCCAAAAGGGTTAAAATTGTTATTTTTTCTTCTTTAAAATCTTAAACCCTTAATTAAACATGTTTTTCAACAAAACCAAAATTTGATTATATTTCTTTCAAAATTTTAAACAAGGTCCTGTTTCTTTCAAAAAGCTTTAAAAAACATCTTTTCTATTTATAAAAACTTTAATCCGTTTGTTTAAATTCATAAAACTTCATAAAATTATCAAATTGATTTCCAAATTCTAAAACCCAATTCATCATCCGAAACTCCAATTCAAAGCTCCTAAAACCCTAATTCAACTCCAAAACCTAAAATAATGAATCCTAACCTCCTTTAAAACTTTAAACCTTAATTTTTTCTAAACCCTAATTGTAACACCCCCACATTCAATACATGCACACTACAAACACCACAATGTAGTACACATGCACTAAACATAGGGATGCTACGGATTTTCTTAACATTCAAAACATTTTAAAAGATACCATCATCTTTCTCATTATGCATTTTAGTAAATAAGTAATTAGCTTGTAATACAAAATAAAATAGATATATATATATATATACATTTAGTTAATACGCAGCGGAATTTTATAAAATAGTTACATATATGAAAGCATTTAAATCAATTTTTACAAATATACATATATTTACATTATAAACAAAACTTTACAAAATATAAGAGAGTTATACATGATTGGCAAGTCTCCTCTGATCTTTAAGTTCCCAAAATCAACTCTTCACTGTCTACTCTCACTCGGTCTCGAAGAACTCTCGGGTTCGACTCGGTTACCTGCGCGATCAAACACTATCGCGCTAAGCCAACGGCTTAGTAAGACAAAATGTGCTAGTGTTATGCTTCAGTGCAATGCAATGCCAATTCTCAATCCGTATTATACATGTAACATCATATATGCAAGGCTAACAACATACCTTTACATTTCATATGCCTCATTAGTTATTCATTTAACCATTCATGAACAACATTAAACAAATCATGACTCACATTAAACAAAGACAAGCATTGGGCCCAAGACACACTAATATGCTATTCAATTTTCAGAGTTAATGTTTTGGTTTTGTTATCACATTTATCAATATCATATACCCAACTAGGCTTCAAGGATTAGGTTCAACCAAGCTTCAAGGGGAGCAAAGCATGCTAAGCTTCAACCCAACTTGGCTTCAAGAACCAACCCAACCTAGCTTCAAGGGTTGTAACATCTCAATTAGGCTTCAAGGATTCAATCCAACCTAACTTCAAGAGATTGTTACTATCATTAGGCATGCCACCAATAACATACTCTGAAAATGGAATAACACATTAGCCACACAATTCATTTACATATCATTCTCAATTCTCATCAATTAGGCAAACATTCCATATATCTTTCAATTGAACCATCATAGCCAATCACAATGGCTTTATAGCATTTCATATCTCGATTCATATTGTGTATATAGCATTATTAGTATCACATTTCAAAGTACATTATTCATAATACACATCACCATTCACAAGCCTCACAATACACAATACATAACCTTGTTCATGTAATATGATATGCATTATCAATTCCATATCATCTCACATTTCATGATTCAACAATGATGTTAGACAAATGATATCTATTTTGATCCTTGACAACTCAAATGGATGATCTATTTAACATGTATTTGAGAATCTTGTTGTAGGATTAGATTGCTTCCAATAAGGTGAACAGAAACTTTCTAGTGGTCGCGCCTCACCTGAATACGACCGCCCCATACAATTACAAGATGAAACCTTATTACAGTAGGTTTCGCGGTCAGAAGCCCGACCTAAGTCGCGACCGCACTTCACAATCAAAAGATGAAACCTTATTACAGTAGGTTTCGCGGTCAGAAGCCCGACCTAAGTCGCGACCGCACATGAATAATAGCGACCGCCCCAGTACAACTGTACGTATTAAATCTCAACATTGACTCGCAACTATAGCAAACTTTAGACCAATAGATCTGTTTATCACAATATACTAACATTTCGATCTTATTTGTTTCAAGTCAACAATTAACTTAATGAAATTTATCATTAGATTTCACAATATATATATAATATAATCTAATTTCATTAGGTCAAACTTATGTTCAAATTGTAATCTTGCCAAATTTATATATTCAATCAATAAGAATCATGCTTATACCTATAAATTTCATTGTTTCAATAATTATAGCATCATTTCTCATACTCATTCAAAATCTATTAATTTAACCAACAACTATATCTTTATAAACAACTCTTCCCCCAACCAAGTCGGTAATCCTAGTTCGGTTGCCCAACACATTGGGTCCGCATGGTTTCACAGGAGGCAGATAAGTCCGTTCATTTATCTTTTCACAATTCATTTTTCATAAACAATTAGGCGCTATACCTCAATTATAATTTATTTCTAACATCATTGTCAACCATCATGGTTTCTTATCATATCAAAATAATATACACACATATATCATCAACTATATTGAACATCTCATTATTCAATCATATCATTTTCAACATTATTGATATATACATAATAATTTACATTATTCATACTCCCATAAACTTTAAGTGCATTCACTTAATCACTTTACACTGTAAATGTATTCAGTATAACTTTCAATCAGAATTACAATTTCTTTCCTTATATTATATCTTCACTTCACTTATTATCATGATATTTATATAATTATTGTTCGATCTCACAATTCATAACTTAAAACATTATCACAATTCTCTTCCTTTACTTTACTTCTCATAATTATAATTAAATTTTTAACATCAAAATTATAAGATATAACTTCACCAATCATATCTTTTAACCATGTTTCTGATAACATAATTATCAATCACTCTTGAGGTTTGTAAATCAATATTGTTCTTCTATTATTCGATTTCTAACCTTTACAATTATAATGCTAGATTGCATCACAAAACTTATATATATTCCCCAAGCTTTTCTTACACCAAGAATTAACACATTTTAATTCCATCTCCAAAACAATTGGTTTTTGGTGATTTGATCATCATTAACCCAACTCATGTTCAATAATATTACCCTTAACATTTTCTACTCCCAACCTTTAATTAGATACAAATCTTACACAAGTATCATTCATTACTCCATTTCCAATCCATCTCTTTTAAAATTTTCAAATACATAATTTCTTCCTTACAATTTCTTATTATACATTTATACATAAAACATTTTCACACTCAAATACTTGGAGTTCCAAAACATCTTATAATAGCCTCATTTAGTTATTGCTATAACAATTTCACTGTTCAATAATACCCAGATCCATTCTCACTTCTAATACCATTAAACATGTAATGGTATAAAATAATAAACATATTATATACACCTTCATAGGTCACATTCATATCGAAAAGTTCATTTCACAAATTCTCTTTATATAAACACATAATCATATAATTTAGTAAATTTCCCCTTTACATATAGTTTATACAAATTAATATTTATCACTTTTCTTTGACTATTATCATTCTCTTTTGTTTATCATAGCTTAAGTTATTCATTAACTTCAATAAATATACATACTCTACTTATAATATTATTTCACAAGAAGCTTAATCACATTTCCAATGTGATATCTCTCTTACATTTGTTTATAAATATCTTTAACACATCTTTCATAATCATTTTCATCCTTTCCATCAAATTACTTAAAGTAATTCATTTTCTTTTGCTCCATTCCTTTTCTTTTATTTCAAACCAAAACTATCAATCACATCTCATATATCTCATGTAATAAATACATTAAACTATCAATATTTCATTGATCTTCATCCACATTCCATGAAAACTATAAATTCCAACTTACTAATTTACTTAAACTTCAATTTATTCATCTCATACTCTTCATATTAACTTTAACACATCTTATATGCATACACCACAAAACAACATCAAAACATTTATGTTTCACAATTATTAAGCTCATTCTAAAGAAAATCTAAATATTTCATGTCTCCACCATTAACATGAGCTTTCACAATATTCAAACATATCATATTTCTATCATTGAAATCACCATGTTTGCATGAAAATAACAATACAAACAACACCCATATCACTTCGTACTTAACCAACATCATCTCTTTTTCCTATTAAACCAACCTTAACTTGACATATCCACACCTTACATTATCACACCAAATCTGTACCAATTAACTCATTCAATATTTCACTGTACTCTTTGCATTCACATAATGTATCTTTCCACATTACCCATCCGACAATATTTCCTCTTTATAGAAATCCAAACATAAAGTTTAATGGAAAATGATTCAAATATTAGAGGAAAAATTAAATACTTTAATCTTAATTTGGTTCCAACTCATTTCCAACTTTACTCTTCTAGCCATTTCTTTATATATCAAACAGATATCAATTATCAAACTTTTTACTTATACCTTCCATATCATTTCTTTATATCACAATCACCTCTCTATTATTAACATTTCAAAATTTGCTTTCATATGAAATCTCATTTACACACTATCATTTATCTCATGTAATTCAAATATATCACAATTCACATAATGCCACGTTCGAGACCAACCTAGATGTGAATGCATATGCATGTCTTACCAATTGCATTTCAAAAATCTTCTTTTCAATTCTTAATTAACTCTTCAAAAAATTTTCTTTTTAAATTTCACTTAGGCCGAGAATCTCGAACCTAAGCTCTGATACCAAAATAATTGTAACGCCCCCATACTCCATATAAGCACTATACATATACTTGGTATACATACAATGCGTATATGAAGTATAAGAGTGTCACTTTTAATTTCTATTTAAAAGTCTTTATCCAAGTTCAAGCAATATTATGTTCATTTAAGAAACATTTATAGTAATCATTATTCTTATAAAAATATAAAGCATAATGAAAAATCACACATGTATGCATCACCTTCTAGTTGGTCTCGAGACACTCTTACCCATCTCGTGGCATAACAACTAAGCTTCTAGATCATCCGCATAAAAACCTGCGCGATTACAAAACCACGCTAAGCTAGAAAGCTTAGTAAGACAAATAAGCATTAAAATATACTTTACAAAATAATCATACCTCACGTTCTTAGCATTATGTTCTATAGTTCGCTTATCCCGTTTTTCCTTTCTCAAAACATTCTTCATATAATCCCACTAATCTCAGAAATTATACACATATCTATATACAACATTCACAATACAATACTTACCATTTCTATCTCATATACATATACATATACATCATTTTCAACAAATCACCCTTCTTTGGCATATCCAAACTTTCATGGAAACAATTCTCACATTTACATACATTTTACACATCATACAACATTTTCATAAACTCATATCTCAATAAAACACTTCAAGCCATATTCACTTTCAATATATCAATACACATATTACAAAGTCATATTTCATAACATCATTTTATTCACAATTCATCAACCATGAATCACATTTCCAATGAGGGCAGCCATAGATCTCTTTAGTCATATCTTTCAACATTTGCATATCACATATTTCAACAAAGACAGACTCGGGCCCAAACAACACACTAATATGTTATTCAAAGTTCAGAGTTACTGCTTTGGTCTATAATCACAATGATCAAGCCCGTAGGCAATATATCTCATATCTCTATCCATGGATAGTGTAACAGACCCAGTCTCTTGGACCATCAACTCAATAACTTGAGGAGATCCTCAACCCGGCAAGACTGTTACTAGTAACAGACCCAGTCTCTTGGACCATCAACCCGACTAAATCGAGAAGATCCTCAACCCGGCAAGACTGTTACTTTTCATATATTTCATATCAATAATTCATATAGTGTAACAGACCCAGTCTCTTGGACCTCAACTCACTCAAATTGAAGAGATCCTCAACCCGGCAAGACTGTTACCTTTTTCACATTTTCTAGGCATGCCGCCAAAACCAGAACTCTGAAATTTGAATCAACATATTAGACACAAAATCTTTTCATTCTCATTTCATTCTCATTTCATTCTCAATTGAATTGCCATAGCCAATAACAATGGCTTCATATCTCATTTGAATCATTAGAGCCAATCACAATGGCTTCACTTCATATTTTAATCATCATAGTCAATAACAATGACTTCACATCATTTTATAACATTTCACTATATAACACTTCATTATTCAAATGCACATTTATATCATCAATTAGGCAAACAAGCCTTAATCATAACATTAAGGTAATTCATCATCAATGATCACATGATATTTCACATTGTACATAACACGTCATTATTCATATGCATCATTAATCTACATATAGCACAATACAATTCATAAGATTGACAATGCATAAAGCATAACATAGTTCATATAATATCAACATTATCATCAAATCATATTGATCAATTCAATTTATCACTCAACAATACATAAACAATGGCATTGCACAAACCTTTTTCCATGATCATTATATCTTCCACATTGCCTATACCATCATTGTTATATACAAAACAATTTACATTATACATTAATGTAGAATCTTCTATATACATTTGGTTGGATCATTATTGTTGCAAGTGTATGTAAGTACAAAAGACAATTGAAGATCCAACAATGTATGAAGAACAATTAACAAACACAAAAACTAACACCCTCAAGGGACACGGCCAAGCCTGTGGCCGTGTCTCTCAATTTAAACATCCAGTAGCCAACACGCCAAAGGGACACGGCCGTGTTCGTGACCGTGTCACTCAACACCAATTCAAGCAGTAGCAAACACGGGCAATGGACACGGCCAAGGCAGTGGCCGTGTCTTTCAACACAACAATCCAGTACCGAACACGGGCAAGGAACACGGCCGTGTCTCTCAACACAATTCAGACAGTAGCGAACACGGGCAAGGGACACGGCCGTGTCTCTCCAAAATTCATTCAACACACTCAAATTTGCCCCAACTTGGCCGTGTCTCTCATGACTTGGCCGTGTCATACAATAATTTAAAGACCAAACAATCGAAAATTCATCCAACTAAACCCCAAATCAACATTTCATCATTTTCCTTACAATTATCTCAACTCATCATCACTTAAATGTTAATTTTACACATTTATATACTTCAATCTCTTGTTATCATCCACTTACACACCAATCAAACCAAACATAACTCAAATCCAAAAGAAATCCAACTAAGGAAATAAAAACTTATAGATATAAGTATAATCAATAAATTCAACTCAAGAGATGATTACTTACTTGAATATGTTGCCAAATCTTCATCTCCATCTTCAATACTCTTAAATTCCTTTAATCCTTGGTGTAATTTGAAGCAAAATCATCTTTCTCTCTCTAGCTTCTCTCTCTCTCTCTCTCTCTCTCTCTCTCTCTCTCTCTCGTTCACTAAGAAAAGAAGACGAAGGAGAAGAAGAAAGAAAGATCTAGTTCTTTCTTTCATTCTTATCATATATATATATATATAATAATAATAATAATAACAATAATAATAATAATAATAACATTAATACCATTAAATCTCCACCACACACAATTCCTTTTGACTTTCTTCTTCTTTTCTCTTTCCTTCAATACACACATTGAATCCAAGTACAATAGTAACCCCAACACTTTTAGGGTATACTTTAGGATATTACACATTTGATACTCTATCACATTTACAAACAAAAGTGTTTTAAGATTAAACAACATATGCATGTTTGTACCCATATAATTTGTACTTACCTTTAGCACCAATTATACAACTCTAAACACTTCCTTTTCTCCAAGAATTCTTCACTTCTCAAATTAGAGCAAATCACTTTCTTCCAAAAACCTAATCCAAAATAACACAATATAATTTATCACTTACAAATTCCAAAACCCTAAACCAACATCACTCTTAACTTATCATCTTCAAATCCAAAACCAACACCACAACCAATTAAATCCAACATATAACAATCAACACAACCCCACTTTAAAATCCACAATCAACTCACAAACAACTTAAATAACTTAAAAGAATCAAGAGAAACTTACCAAATATAGTGAATCTTCTTGGATTTCCACTTAACCACTTAGAACTTCTTCAATTTGAGCTCAAAATATCATCAAACCTTTGCTTTCTCTCTTGTTCTTTAGGTTGGCCGGCCACACGTGAAAAGAAGAAAGGAAATTGATCAAAATAAAAGTCAAACTCTCTATTAATCTCCACCACACAATTTCAAAAGAAGAATTACCTAAATGCCCTCTTTAACATAGTTAAACTTCTTTTCATTATGCATGCCCTTTATAGTAATTTCAATAACAACCAAAAATATCTTCTTCCACTTAACCATCACCTTGACTCTTCATTTGACCAATATATATATTATATATATCATCATATACACAACATATACATTTGTCTCTAAACTCTATTTCTTTCCCCAAAACACATATACACAAGCATTCACTTTCCAATATATATATCAACAACAACAATAACAACAACATCAACAACATAATCAAAACTTCTAGGGCATATATGAGGATATTACAATTCTCCCCCTCTAAAAAGAGAATTTCGTCCTCGAAATTACCTGATATCAAAGCTGAAACAACTGAGGATATTGCTCTCGCATGGATTGTTCACTTTCCCAAGTTGATTCTTCTTTTCCATGATTCTTCCATAGAACTTTCACCAATGGTACACTCTTGTTCCTCAACTCTTTCACTTCACGTGCCAAAATAGCAACTGGTTCCTCTTCAAACGTCAAATCTTGATTCACCTCGATAGATTCAATCGGCAACACATGAGATGGATCCGATCTGTATCTCCTCAACATAGAAACATGGAATACGTTATGAATACGATCCAACTCAGGTGGCAAAGCGAGTCGATAAGCAACTGGCCCAACTCTTTCCAAAACTTCATACGGTCCAATGAAATGAGGACTCAATTTCCCTTTCCGACCGAACCTCAATATCTTCTTCCAAGGAGATACTTTCAGAAATACCTTATCTCCAACATCAAACTCTATGTCTCTCCTTTCCAGATCTGCATAAGACTTCTGTCGGTCTGAAGCTGCTTTCAACCTGCCTTGTATCTCTTTTACTTTCTCTTCAGTTTCTTGAATCAAATCAGGACCAATCAACTTATTATCTCCAAGCTCATTCCAACAAAGAGGTGTCCTACACCGTCTGCCATACAATGCTTCGAATGGTGCCATACCAATGCTAGATTGGTGACTGTTGTTGTAAGCAAACTCCACAAGAGGTAAAAACCTATCCCAACTTCCAGAGAAATCGATGACACAGCTTCTCAACATGTCTTCAATAATCTGTATCATCCTCTCTGACTGTCCATCCGTCTGTGGATGAAAAGCAGTACTGAAGTGTAATCGAGAACCCAAAGCACTATGCAAACTCTTCCAAAATCTTGAAGTAAACCTGGGATCTCGATCAGACACTAAAGAAGTTGGAACACCATGCAACTTCACAATCTCATGGATATACAGCTCAGCCAATCTCTCCAAAGAGTAATCCATCCGAACCGGAAGGAAATGAGCTGTCTTAGTCAATCTATCCACAATCACCCATATAGCATCGTGCTTCCTTTGTGTCAATGGCAAACCAGACACAAAATCCATCGTCACTCTATCCCACTTCCATTCTGGCACTGATAATGGTTGAAGCAACCCGGTTGGAACTTGATGCTCTGCTTTTACCTTCTGACATGTGAGACATTTCGATACAAACTCAGCAATATCTCTCTTCAAACCTATCCACCAGTAATGCTGTCTCAAATCATGATACATCTTTGTATTACCCGGATGCATAGCAAACACTGACTGATGTGCTTCTTCTAAAATGACTCTTTTCAAATCAGCATCATCGGGTACACACAATCGGTTCTTAAACCAGAGACTTCCATCACCTTTCACCACAAAATCTCTAGTCTTTCCATTATGGCAAGCTGAAACAATACTCTGAATCTTCTCATCAGTCAACTGAGCCTCTTTGATCTGTTCCAACAAAATTGGTTTCAATTGCAACTGTGCCAATAATGCACCATCATCACAAGATACAAAACTGGCATGCAATGCTCTCAACTCAACAAGCAACGAGAGCGAATAAACAATTAAACCAGCTAATGACTTCCGACTTAAGGCATTAGCAACAACATTTGCTTTACCTGGATGATAGTCAATCAAGCAGTCGTAGTCTTTAATCAATTCCAACCACCTCCTCTGACGAAGATTGAGTTCTTTTTGGACACCCAAATACTTTAAACTCTTATGATCAGTGTAGATAAAACATTTCTCCCCAAACAGATAGTGGCGCCAAATCTTCAATGCAAACACAATGGCTGCTAGCTCCAAATCATGAGTCGGATAATTAAGCTCATGCGGTTTCAACTGTCGAGATGCATAAGCTATAACTTTACCTTCTTGCATCAATACACAACCCAAACCACTATGTGAAGCATCACTGAAAATCACATATGGTTTACCTTCCACAGGTAAAGTAAGAACAGGCGCTTGAGTCAACATATCTCTCAACTGCTCAAAGCTAGCCTGACACTGATCCGTCCACACAAATCTCACTCCCTTACGAAGCAATCTGGTGAGTGGAGTAGCTATCAAAGAAAACCCTTTCACAAACCGTCTGTAATAGCCTGCCAAACCCAGAAAACTTCTAACCTCTGTCACAGACTTGGGTGGACTCCAATTTAATATGGCTTCAACTTTACTCGGATCAACTCTAATGCCTTCAGCTGAGACAATATGTCCGAGAAAAGCGACTTGATCCAACCAGAACTCACACTTCGACAATTTAGCAAATAACTGCTTCTCTCTCAAAATCTGCAACACAATCCGCAAATGCTTGTCATGTTCCTCTTTATTCCGCGAATACACCAGAATATCATCAATGAAGACCACTACAAACTGATCTAAATAGGGCCTAAACACCCTATTCATCAAATCCATAAAAGCTGCAGGTGCATTCATCAGACCAAAAGGCATAACTAAAAACTCATAATGCCCATACCTGGTCCGAAAAGCGGTCTTCGGAACATCTTCAGCTCTAACTCTCAGCTGATGGTACCCAGATCTCAGATCAATTTTAGAAAACACAGCTGCACCCTTCAACTGATCAAAGAGATCATCAATTCTAGGCAAAGGATATTTATTTTTAATGGTCACCTTGTTCAATTGCCTATAATCAATGCACAATCTCATAGTACCATCCTTCTTCTTCACAAATAGCACAGGAGCTCCCCACGGAGAAACACTGGGGCGAATAAATCCTTTATCCAACAACTCCTGTAATTGCACTTTCAATTCCCTCAATTCTGCTGGTGCCATTCTATAAGGAGTAATAGAAATAGGAGTGGTACCAGGCAACAATTCAATACCAAACTCCACCTCTCTCTCAGGAGGTAATCCTGGCAACTCCTCTGGAAACACATCTGAGAACTCTGCAACTGTGGCAATGCTATCAATAGGGGAACCCTTCACTCTAGTATCTATCACATGAGCAAGATAAGCTTCACACCCCTTTCTAACCAACCTCCTAGCTGCAACAGCTGAAACAAATAAGGAGGCTAGCTGTTCCTGCTCATTAGATACTATCACTTCTCTACCATCAGCAGTTCTCAAAGAAACAATTTTCCTTTTACAGTCTACCACAGCTCCATGTCTAGATAGCCAATCCATACCTAGGATCACATCATATTCCTTAAATGGCATCTCAATCAAATCTCCAAGGAACTCCTCACCTTGGACCCTCACTGCACTATCTCGGTGCACCTTACTCACAACCACACTATGCCCTAACGGATTTGTCACCAAAACATCAAATCCTAGGGACTCAGCATGCATATCAGACACAGGTAAAATATATGCACTAATATAAGAATGTGTGGAACCCGGATCAATCAAAGCAAGTACTGAAGTATCAAATAAAGAAAAAGTACCAGCTATGACTGCCGAAGCATCTGGCTGCCTCTGCATAACATACATCCTCTGGGAAGACCCAACCTCCTCTGGTCTACTCTCTCTGGATATAGAACCTCCTCTAGTACTGAACCCAGATCTGCCTCCTCGGCTGGCACCTCTGCCTCCTCTGTCTCCCCTCACACTAGCTCGAGAAGCAGCAGAATCAACTGGCATCTGCTCCTGCCTCTCAGGACAATCTCTCACAAAGTGATCTGGTGATCCACATCTGAAACAAACTCTGGCTACACCAGCCTTCCAACAAGGACCACCATGAGGCCTACCACAATGAATGCAGATGGGTAAGGTGGATCTCTGAATCATAGGGGTCGGAGCACTCGCCACTGAAGCTGCAGGTCTAAATCTCTGCCTCTGGAACCGCACTGACCTACCATCTGTTCTTTGACTCCTACTAACCCGAGGAGCAAAACTTCCCTTACCTCTTTTAACAGAAGAAGACCCTGCCTCAAACTGGGGCCTCCTCATCCTAACCTCTTCCTCTGAAGCAGATGCAATACCTTGAGCTCGCTCCACACTCCGAGCTGCTGCCACTAGCTGGGAAAAATCTTGATATCTGGATCTAGCCACATGACACATGATAGAGGGCCTCAATCCCTCCTCAAACCTCCTACATCTATCTACCTCATCTGATATTATGCCCCCAGCATACTGACTTAATCGAATAAACTCAACCTCATATTCAGTTACGGTCCGATGATCTTGCTTCAAATCTAGAAACTCTCTTTTCTTCCCATCTTTATACTCCCTTGGAGTATACTTCAATTCAAATTCTCTCAGAAAGTCAGCATATGACAAGGTTGGTGGATCATCCATAGAATGGGGCACTGTCTTCCACCAACTATATGCATCCTTTTGTAGCAAAGATCTTGCATAGTCAAACTTTTCCTCTGAAGTAGCTTGCAACTGAACAAAGATCCTCTGTACTTTGTCTAACCACTGCTCAGCCACTGCTGGATCAGTAGTACCTACAAAATCTTCGGCTCCATACTTCCTCAATTTGTCATAGTGCCTCACTGATACCAAAGGCTGAGGGAGTGGTGGCTGAGGTTGTACTGGTGTTTGTCTCATAGCTTCCATCATATGCATAAACTAGGCTGGCGGAACCTCATCACCTACTGGTGTCCCCGACCCAGAAGCAGGTGCCTCACCAGCACTAACAATCCTAGCTCCATCATCAGGAGCAATACTCTCAGCACTAGCCTCAACCGACTGACTGGAGTGAGGATCCATCACAACCTATGTCTGCAAACACAGCAGATTACATCTTATTAAAGATCAGAGACTGCCAATCCCAAATGTATATGTTATTCAAAACCACTTTTAAAGTCAAAATAGTCTTTTTATTACATTTTACCTAGGTCGAGAATCTCAAACCTAGGTTCTGATACCAAAACAACTGTAACACCCCCACATTCAATACATGCACACTACAAACACCACAATGTAGTACACATGCACTAAACATAGGGATGCTACGGATTTTCTTAACATTCAAAACATTTTAAAAGATACCATCATCTTTCTCATTATGCATTTTAGTAAATAAGTAATTAGCTTGTAATACAAAATAAAATAGATATATATATATATATATACATTTAGTTAATACGCAGCGGAATTTTATAAAATAGTTACATATATGAAAGCATTTAAATCAATTTTTACAAATATACATATATTTACATTATAAACAAAACTTTACAAAATATAAGAGAGTTATACATGATTGGCAAGTCTCCTCTGATCTTTAAGTTCCCAAAATCAACTCTTCACTGTCTACTCTCACTCGGTCTCGAAGAACTCTCGGGTTCGACTCGGTTACCTGCGCGATCAAACACTATCGCGCTAAGCCAACGGCTTAGTAAGACAAAATGTGCTAGTGTTATGCTTCAGTGCAATGCAATGCCATTCTCAATCCGTATTATACATGTAACATCATATATGCAAGGCTAACAACATACCTTTACATTTCATATGCCTCATTAGTTATTCATTTAACCATTCATGAACAACATTAAACAAATCATGACTCACATTAAACAAAGACAAGCATTGGGCCCAAGACACACTAATATGCTATTCAATTTTTAGAGTTAATGTTTTGGTTTTGTTATCACATTTATCAATATCATATACCCAACTAGGCTTCAAGGATTAGGTTCAACCAAGCTTCAAGGGGAGCAAAGCATGCTAAGCTTCAACCCAACTTGGCTTCAAGAACCAACCCAACCTAGCTTCAAGGGTTGTAACATCTCAATTAGGCTTCAAGGATTCAATCCAACCTAACTTCAAGAGATTGTTACTATCATTAGGCATGCCACCAATAACATACTCTGAAAATGGAATAACACATTAGCCACACAATTCATTTACATATCATTCTCAATTCTCATCAATTAGGCAAACATGCCATATATCTTTCAATTGAACCATCATAGCCAATCACAATGGCTTTATAGCATTTCATATCTCGATTCATATTGTGTATATAGCATTATTAGTATCACATTTCAAAGTACATTATTCATAATACACATCACCATTCACAAGCCTCACAATACACAATACATAACCTTGTTCATGTAATATGATATGCATTATCAATACCATATCATCTCACATTTCATGATTCAACAATGATGTTAGACAAACGATATCTATTTTGATCCTTGACAACTCAAATGGATGATCTATTTAACATGTATTTGAGAATCTTGTTGTAGGATTAGATTGCTTCCAATAAGGTGAACAGAACCTTTCTAGTGGTCGCGCCTCACCTGAATACGACCGCCCCATACAATTACAAGATGAAACCTTATTACAGTAGGTTTCGCGGTCAGAAGCCCGACCTAAGTCGCGACCGCACTTCACAATCAAAAGATGAAACCTTATTACAGTAGGTTTCACGGTCAGAAGCCCGACCTAAGTCGCGACCGCACATGAATAATAGCGACCGCCCCAAATTACGTGTCTCTCATGCATAAACCCTAAATGTAGCCAAATTTCTTTTGGTTAATTTAACACACATTGTACACAACATAACCTCATTCAAATGGACATAATCAGCATCATTAGCAATTATTTTACATGTTCATCACAATATTTTCATCACCAACATTCATTTGATACTCTATCACATTTACAAACAAAAGTGTTTTAAGATTAAACAACATATGCTTGTTTGTACCCATATAATTTGTACTTACCTTTAGCACCAATTATACAACTCTAAACACTTCCTTTTCTCCAAGAATTCTTCACTTCTCAAATTAGAGCAAATCACTTTCTTCCAAAAACCTAATCCAAAATAACACAATATAATTTATCACTTACAAATTCCAAAACCCTAAACCAACATCACTCTTAACTTATCATCTTCAAATCCAAAACCAACACCACAACCAATTAAATCCAACATATAACAATCAACACAACCCCACTTTAAAATCCACAATCAACTCACAAACAACTTAAATAACTTAAAAGAATCAAGAGAAACTTACCAAATATAGTGAATCTTCTTGGATTTCCACTTAACCACTTAGAACTTCTTCAATTTGAGCTCAAAATATCATCAAACCTTTGCTTTCTCTCTTGTTCTTTAGGTTGGCCGGCCACACGTGAAAAGAAGAAAGGAAATTGATCAAAATAAAAGTCAAACTCTCTATTAATCTCCACCACACAATTTCAAAAGAAGAATTACCTAAATGCCCTCTTTAACATAGTTAAACTTCTTTTCATTATGCATGCCCTTTATAGTAATTTCAATAACAACCAAAAATATCTTCTTCCACTTAACCATCACCTTGACTCTTCATTTGACCAATATATATATTATATATATCATCATATACACAACATATACATTTGTCTCTAAACTCTATTTCTTTCCCCAAAACACATATACACAAGCATTCACTTTCCAATATATATATCAACAACAACAATAACAACAACATCAACAACATAATCAAAACTTCTAGGGCATATATGAGGATATTACACTAATCCTTTAAAATTTTAAAAACCATAAAAACATAAATACTTTAATTTTACACAGTAGCTTAAAACACAATGAATCACCATTTAAAACCATGAATCAAAAGTATTTTAAAGTGTCTAAAACCCTAGTTTCATGATTTCACCATTCAAACCTTAATTTGTTTAATCAAAGAGTTTTACCAACCTTTTAAAACATAAAATTCTCAATCTATTTTAATTCCATAAAAAGTCACAGTAGCTATAATTGGAATTTTATTTGCTTTATTTAATTCTATATTTGATTATGCTTTGATTTATTTATTATGCTTTAATTTATTTAACTTCAATGCTTGATTTAATTTATCATGGATGGATGTTTATTTTATATTTTGATTAGTAGCTTTGATGAATGATTTATTTACGGTGAATGGTTATTTATTTTATCAATTTATTTAGACTTCCAAATGTTGTAAGAGGTATGTTTCCACTTGGTGGGTACCTCGTTAGTTAAATATCATGTAATTTAATTTGCTTTTCTATCTTAGAACTTATGTAAAGGGCATGTTTCTACCTTTTGGTGGGTGTCCTATTTAGGCATATGATGTAAGGACATGTTTCCATCCTTGGATGGGTGTCCATTTATTTGCTTTGTTTGGACATTGCTTTGATTTTAATATAATGATGCTTTCTTTTAATTATTGTGTGTAATATAGATAATGTTATTATATTTAAGAATTTTATAATATTAAGACCTGTAAAGGAGGCCGGTTCCAATGAACCGGGCGTTGTGGGGGTGCTGGGCCATTTCTCACCTTCCCCACACGTACCCAACTTTTCGAACCCATTAGGGGGTTGGGGATTCCTTAGGAATGAAGTCATCCACCCCTTTCTTTTATCCCGGCCGTCCGGGTGGCGACTCCATTTTCTCTGGGCTTAGGAACATATTTTCTAAGGCCCCGAGCCTAAATAGTGCCGAAGTCGCAAGAACCATTCCACCGGGAGTGGGGGCGAAAATCCCCGCTCACAGGTATAGTTAGGGTATTACAAAAAGTCTAGTTCGTTCGCTCTTCTGTGTTCCTCAAAGCCAAATTGACCTACAAAATGACATAAGGTAAGTGAACTTTCATATAAATTTTAAGGTGTACTAATACTATCTTACCTGGTCCCAGGGTAACCAACTCAAGAGATAGCGCTGGGTGTGCACATGGTGAGATCCAGGAGCTACTTCACGATCGGACAACTAAAAATTCAATCTCGGATACTTGACTCTCTCTCGGGAACTGCCATGCACCCTCACAAAATTATGCTCATATGCCCATACCTACAACAATAATAGAAATCAAATTCATGCAAGAATAAGAATGGAATTGACATTGGTAGAAGAAGAGTACCTCGACAACCACCATGAAGCCAATGAAAGACTTCTTATTTCTACAAATCTTGTCTAGTCCATGATAGAGATAGGCAAGGCCAGCTTCACCCCAGCCATAAAGCGGTACCATACTCATATCAATAAGGGTCCTCAACACCGACAAATGGATGGCAGATTCTGTGCTGCATAAAATGGTTGATCCGAGCAAATACAGTAAAAATCCTTGAGCATACTATTTGGATGTTTCCCTACGGAACTGTCCTTCGTAGTTCATCCAATAACTCCGAATCAACTCAATTTTTATCTTGAAACTCCCTTTTAATGATGGTTCCATACCAATTAACTGTTGGAGTTCTTCGAATGACAGAATATCATTGGTAAGAGGGACCGCAAGGCCATAGTACCAGATTCTAGTTATGGCTGTATAATCGATTGGGCCAATGGTCATCTCTCCTATAGGTAGGTGGAAAGTATGGTGTCCATCCACTGCTCCGACAATGCTTGAACTACACTTCTGTCTATCAAACACTCCTCAGATGGTAATTGCAAGATAAAGCTTTCAAAACCGCAATCTCAGACAATCCGTTTTACCCGAGACGGTGCTACATCATACCATTGTCGAGCTTTATAGACACATCCTCTGCCCCAGATAACACAACGATTGCGCTAACACGAAGCCAGATAAGTTAACACAAGGTAAGTATATCATCATACCAATACTACTGATTTATAGACTAAATTTATTCGTTATGTTCTATTTTAATCTATCTATATACTTGTCTATTAAATTCTTAAACACAGTCATCTAATTAATTTATTTTTCCTAAATCTTAAAAAAATAAAACAAAACAAAAATAAAAACAAAAAATATATACATATTTGTGCCGTTAAAATATTAAATTGCATTGTTACCTTAGTTTTTTTTACTTGAACTATGATGAAACTGCATCCAAGCTAGCAGACTTATAGTTCCATTTTCATGCTTTCAGATAAATTCCAATAACTCAGCATTGGATAAGGGTCCTGATCTCGAAACATGCATTTTCTCCTCAAACTGATGCTAAACTCTCTGATTTATCTATCAAAATATGTGAGTTTGGTATCTATCAAAATATGTGAGTTTGGATGAATGTGGTAGAAATGAGAGGTTTATATAGAAAAATTGCAAAGGAAAAAGACAAAAATAAAAAGGAAAAAATAGTATTCTATTCAAAAAAAAAGAAAAGAAAAAATAAATATTACTGTTGATAAATAGTAAATGAATAGTTAGTGAATAGTGCATAAATATTGACTACACAGTGAATAAATAGTAAACTCAATTATTCAATTCAATTATTCAGATATTTACGTGTATACAAATATTTTTGTACTTTTAAAATATTTTTCCACGCGGGGGGCAAGAAGATATAGGCATGGTAAAAAATAGCTAATTTTTTTGCAAATTTCATTAGTATCATACTGACTACAATCATTTTTTGCAAAGAACCCAAATTCTAAATTCACCTCGGGTCCACAACTTGCCTTATATCCAGAATCCAAATCATTTCGAGTCTAAAACCTAAATTATTTTTAAGTTCAGAACTTATCTCGGGTCCAGAACCCAAATTCTAAATTCACCTCGAGTCCAGAACCCAAATTCTAAATTTACCTCGGGTCCAAAACTCAAATTATTTTTAAATCCAGAACTTACCTTGGGTCCAGAACCTAAATTCTAAATTCACCTCGGGTCTAGATGTAATGACCCCACCTGTACAGTCTTACGACAGTTGGTCTATTGGGCATTTTCTCCCATAGGTGGACCGTAGTCCCAGCCCTCAACCCCGCAGGCCGCCACAATACTGGACCGCCCTCGTGGCCCTCCAGTAGGATTTATTTATTTGGCTTAAATGGTGTACAAACTATTTAAGTTGCCTCCCCAGATCGAACACCTGACCTCTCCCTTAAGAGAGCCAGCGAGCGCAATCTAGTACCATTTCTACCACTTGGTAGAAATGGTATTGGATGGCTCACGCTGGCTCTCTTAAGGGAGAGGTCAGGTGTTCGATCCGGGGAGGCGACTCCTTTGGGAGCCAAATAAATAAATCCTGCTGGAGGGCTCGCAAGCGAAGTCCAATACTGTGGTGGCTTGCCTAGTTGAGGGCTGGGACTGCGGTCCACCTATGGGAGAAAAGGCCCAATAGACCAACTGTCGTAGGATCGTGCAGGTGGGCTCGTTACACCAGAATTCAAATTATTTTTAAGTCCAGAACTTATCTCTGGTCCAGAACCTAAATTTTAAATTCATCTTGGGTCCAGAACCCTAATTATTTTTTATTCTAGAGCTCAAACCAACTTTGAGTATGGAGTCCAGAATGGCTCTAAATCCAGTCAAAAATCACATTGCTATTCACTCTCTTTTGCTGTAGTCTCAGATTGCTCAAGCAGGGGGCAAACTGTAGACTCTTAATTTTTGACCCAGCCTAGTCCAATATTTTTTAAAAATAGTCCAAAATAATTTTTGTGGTATTTTAATTAAAGAATATTTATTTTGATATTTATTACTTATAATATTTATTTTTAATAAAAATAAAAAAAAAAGATAACAGTAAAAAATAAAATAAAAATAAATAAATAAAAATCGACGACGGAAGAATGGGCGACGAAAAAATTTTCATCGCTGAAAATGAATTGGCTGGCCCTCGCCCAACGCCCACAATAATTTTTTCGCCAGCGCACTTTCACATGCCCGTCCCGCATGCAGTTTTGCCAAAATCCTATTCTACTTAGTTTCTAATTTTATATCCTAAAAGGTTTTTATTTTGTTAGCCAATTAGGATTAGGTTTATGATTTTTTCTTATAAATATCAAATTAAAGACACAAAATTAAAGAGCTGAAATTTTTTACTTAACCTTGCACTTTTGGATTTTTTTTGGCCAATCTCAAGCTTGAAAGATCAAGAGGCAGCAAACAACAATCCATCAAAGGTAGCCTATACTGTCTTTATTATTGTTCAACTAGAATTCAAAGATTGCGGTGGAACCAACAACGGAGGTTTGAATCTCTATTTTCTTTGTTTATGTTTATAGTAGCTTCATCAAGTTGGATTAATTGTTCCATCATACAATTTGATCAATTATTCTACAAACCATCCAAACTTTATTTGAATTCCTAAAAATATTTCTTCAAAAACTCTAATACCTTAATACCCGCAACATATATTTTTAAAATCTAAAACTCTAAATTATACTTTTCTAAAGCCACAACAATTTGTTTTCTTAAAACCCTAACCAAATCTATTTTTCTAAAATCACAGTAGCTTATTTTTTCAAATACCTAATCTAAAAACTAATTTTCATGATTTTCAATCTTACTTATTTAAACCCTAAATTTTAATATTATTTTCATATAACTTTTGAAACCCTAATTCCAAAACATCCATTCTTTAGATTCAAACCCTAATTTATTTCAAATCTAACCTTTATATTCAAATATCCAGTAGCCATGTTATTTCATTAAAATGTTTCTCAATTAATTAAACTAGTATATGCAAAACCCTAATTGTTAAACATAAAACGCAAGAAACCCTAAATTGATGCATGAACCTCTAAAGTTATATGCTTACTGTTTTATTTAAATTGGATAAATGTTTATTATATATTTTGATTGATGTTTGATGTCTTTGATGAATGATTTATTTATGATGAATGGATGTTTACTTTTATTGATTTGTTTGTAAGAGGTATGTTTTCATATTTTGGGTACCTCATGTATTATGCATCATGTAATTTAAATTGCTTTTATATTTTGAACCAATGTAAAGGACACTTTTCCACCTTTCGGTGGATGTCCTATTTAGTTTTAGACATGGACGATGTAAGGATATGTTTCCCTCTTCGGATGGGTGTCCATTTATCTATTTTGTTTGGACATTGCTTTGATTTTATTATAATGATGCTTTATTTTAATTGTTGCATGTAAAATGGATAATTTTGTTATACTTAAGAATTTTATAATATTAAGACCTACAAAGGAGACCGGTTCCAATGAACCGGACATTATGGGGGTGCTGGGCCTTTTCTCACCTTTCCCATACGTACCTAACTTTTCAAACTCATTAGGGGATTAGGGAATCCTTAGGAATCAAGTCATCCACCCCTTTAATTTTTCCCGGCCCATCTAGGTGGTGACTCCATTTTCTCTGGGCTTAGGCCCATGTTCTCTAAGGCCATGAACCTAAACAGTGCTGAAGTTGCAAGAACTATTCCACCGGGAGTGGTGGCAAAAATCTTCGCTCACACCAACTTTTTGAACCCATTCAGGGGTTAGGGATTTCTTAGGAATCGAGTCATCCATCCCTTTCTTTTTTTTGGCCTGTCTGGGTGACAACTTCATTTTCTTTGGGTTTAGGCCTCTGTTCTCTAAGGCCTTGAGCCTAATAGTGCCAAAGTGAACTATTCCACATGGGAGTGGGGGCAAAAATTCCCGCTCACGGTGGAAACTCCACTGGGGATAAGAGAAGTTAATTTTATTGGTCTTTATATTATTTTATTCTTTCTTATTATGAAATTGTCCACTGCATCATTTAGATTGCATTGTGTGCATGAGTTAGGATGCTTGTGTAACCCATGTTGTATTATGTAAGGGATACCATACTTTCACCTCTAGGTATGGAATTGAGCATGGAATAACCACTTATAGCCTTGTACCTTTTGGTATATACTTGCTATAGGAGCCTAAACTTTTCAATCCAAAGACTAAAGCTCATGTAATCAACCTATTTAATTTTCTTAGGTTTTTACCCCAAGTGCTCCTTATTTGACTATGACCAATATATCTTGGTTTAAACTATGGCTTATTTAGTTATTTTTTTTTATAATATGACCTAATCATATTGTAAGCTCAAAATAATTTTTATTCCTTTAAAGTCCAAAAGACCAAAATCATTTTCAAATTTTTAAGATGGTCTTTGGACATAAAAATTTTCTAAAATGGGTCTAAGATTCTTTTCTATTTCATGGCCCAAATACAAAGCCCAAAATTCATTTTTAAACAAACCATTTTACAATGGGCTTTTAAACAAAATTATTTTTTCAAATTACAACTTTTCTTAACCTTTTCTTAAACGAGCTTACAACTATCTAGGTCAATTGTGGAATATCAAAAATCAATTGTGGGCCTAGTTTATACTAGAATTGTTAATCATGGGCTTGTTTTATGGCATGAATCATTTGTTATTTTTTCAAATAGGAAATCTATTTATGATAAACCCTTAAATTTAGTTTTAATCCATAATATAGCCTAAAATATATTTTTAGTTGATCCAATGGATTAAAGCCTACTTAATGAGAATTATCATGGATTGACTTCTATGTTTGAAAATACAACTATTGGTTAAACCATCTGAGTGAATTTTTTTGAAAATAAGATATCCCATGTTGATGTTTTGTTGACCGTATACCTCAGAAAAGAGACTCACCATTTGTGTGTGAAAGTTATAAGGTTGGAAGGAACATCCTAATTATCTTTGTTTATTTGTTACTTGTGCATTCATGCATACATACATACATGCATTGCATTGCATTACATGACATTGATCTTTTCTGGCTCACAGACCTAGAGCACAACAGTTCAAGAGCATATAACAATTCAACCTATGCCAGTGATGTAGAATCCAGTAATAACTTGGTTAACTTCTCACCAAAAGAAATGGAACCTGAGCAGATTCAAAAGATGGTGGATGACGCCCTCAATGCCAAGATGGAAGAACTAAAAGAGGTCCTAGCTAAGACCATAAAAAGTCAACTGGCTGCATCATTGGGAAACACTGTTGAGGAATATGCTAGTACTATGAAGTAGAAGGATAAAGGAAAGGCTAATGTTGGTGAGGTAGCCTTTGATGATGACAAAGAAGTTGATGATGATGATGACGACTGGGCTCCGCACTTCCAAGATCCTCAAGATAAGAAGAAAGAGCTGAAGGCTATGGAAAAATCAACTATGGAAAAGACTAAAACTTCAGATGTGGAGAAGATGATTGCTTATTTGGAGAAGAAGTTTGAAAAGAAGCTGAAAACTGAAGAGATGTCAGAGGTGGATAAGTTGTTTGAACAAGATAAGGAAGTCCCGTACAAATTCAAGATGCCTTCTTTTGCTAAGTTTGGTGGAACTGGAAACCATCATCTTCATGTCAAGCAATACATTACTTCTATGCAATCTGCTCGAGCAACTAAGGCCCAAACATTAAGGTACTTCATGCTTTCGTTGGATCCTATTGTCTAGAATTGGTTCAACAGCTTAGAGGACAACACTTAAAAGAATTGGGATTCATTATATAAGGCCTTCATCTAACAATATGGGTACAATGTTGAACTAGAAGTTATGTTGATGGAAGTTGAGTCGATCAGGCAGAAACAAAATCAGACCTTTTTTGACAACGTGAAAAGATGGAGAAACAAAATTGTATTGCTCAAGAAAAGGCCAGATGAGTCAGACTAAATTAGGATGGTTGTGAGAGGGGTGCTACATAATCTTCGTGAAAGGATGTCCCACACACTTATTAGAGATTTTAAAGATCTCCTTCAAGCTAGCTTGCAAATGGAAGAATGTGAAAGAGAGAAGAAACATTTTTCTGCATGAAGGAATGAAAAAGGAAATTATCAGTCTGGCAATCAAAGCACGCAAAAGGACATCATTGTTAATGCAACTAGTCAAGGAAGAAGGAGGCAATTTTTAGAGTTGGGAAAGCTACTGTCCTGGGTTCTCAATAAGCTACAAAGGAAGGGACTGTCACAACTCTTGACTCCTCGACCATTGCCAAATCCCTTACCACCTAACTTTGATGCTAAAGCTTTTTGTCAATTCTATCAAATGCAAGGGCAGGAGACAAACAAATGTTTGAGATTGAGGCATAAGATTCAAAATCTGATTGACAATGGGAAGTTTCCTAAATCTAACAAGCCCAGCATGAAGGACAACCCATTGCCAAGGTTTAATAGAGTGCCACCACCAGTAACTTTCATGATAAAAGGAGGTTTGAATGAGAAATTTGTTTTGTCTTCTTTCCAATATGTAAGTGGTGAAGCAACTAAATAAGAAGAGGTGATTAGCAAGATAGAACTTACTATGGTTAAGAAGGAAGTGGTCGTCTATGTTGTGAGCAATTTTTGGGATTCAATCTATAGTGATGATGAGTCAGAGCCAAAGAAAAAAGAATGGACCTGGTTCGAGCATGAAGAGGATGAAGTGCTGAATACTCACTCTGGAAAGCCTTATTCAAGGCCTCCACCAAAGAAAGTAGAAGCTGGTAAGGGGAAGAATGCTAAAAAAGAGGTGAAGGAAGATGAAGATGATACATTCCTTAAGTAATTGAAAAAGAATCAAGCAAGCATCAACATTTGGGATCTATTGGCCACGTCGAAGAAACACCATGAAACTATGGCCAAGGCTTTGGCTAGAATGCCAATTTCCACTTTTGTAACACCAGATGAGCTGGTTAATTTCATGAAAGTTAAAGGAGTGATGAAGTGTGAGAATGTTTAGAAGAAAAACAAAGTTGAGGTGGGAATGGTGTCATTTGCAGATGTATATTTACCAGAAGAGGGAAGAGATCACATTCGGCCGCTTTTCATCAAAGTAAAAGTCAAAGGAAAAAGGACTTCATGCATCATGGTTGATGATGGATCTGCCATAAATGTGTGCCCACTTAAGATCCTACCAAAGCTAGCTATGTCAACTAGAGATTTGAGCCCGGCTGAGGTGACCATAAGAGCTTATGATAATACTAAGAGGCATGCTGAGAGAACCTTTAAGGCTGTTGTAAAGGCTAGCATGATTGAATCCTTAGTGGAATTTATAGCTGTGGATATACATGTCACTTTTACATTGCTATTGGGTTAACCTTGGTTCCATCCTTGTAACACCCCGATACCCTATATAAGTACTATGCGTATACCTAGTATACATACAGTAAATATATAAAGTATAAGGATGTCACTTTTCGTTACCTTTTAAAAACCTGTAACAGAGTTCAAACCATAATACATTAATTTAAATAACATTTACAAAATCATTATCTTTATCAAAAACTTCATTTATACATATAAATACTCTCTCGTCAGAAATACATCATAATTAAAGTTTATACATGTATGCATTACCCTCTAGTTGGTCTCGACAAACTTTACTCTTCTTGTGGCATAACAAAAGACTTCATATCTTCCATCTATATACCTGCGCGAATAAACACCCGCGCTAAGCCCGAGAGCTTAGTAGTCCAACTATAAAATATAAACATATAGTATAGAAGTATTGACATATAATGATACATCAATTCAATATATAATTAGTTCTTATCATATCTTCTTTTCTTTTTAATTTCATCTTTAATATATCCTAGCTAATTTCAAATATGATGTACATATATACATAATATTATCACCAACCCCAATGCATCACCAATACTCAAAACCAATATATTAATACCCCTACATTATATATACCATACCAATCATTATTGCAATACACAAATTACATATCATACAAATCATAAATCACATTTACAATAAAGACAACCTTTATCATCAACCACAATTCATTTACATATTACACTTAATAACATTATATTATTCACAATTCACCAAGCATAATTCATTATTAATACTCACAATCAATATTTCAATACTTGCAATTCACATTGACAATAAAGACAGACTCGGGCCCAAAACACTAATATGTTATTCAAAGTTCAGAGTTACTGCTTTGGTTCATAGTCACAATCATCACGCCCGTAGGCAATGTATATACATGTATCTCTATCCATGGATAGTGTAACAGACCCAGTCTCTTGGACCATCAACTCAACACATATGAGGAGATCCTCAACCCGGCAAGACTGTTACAAATCATATATCTCATATTCACAATTCTCATAGTGTAACAGACCCAGTCTCTTGGACCATCAACTCAACACATATGAGGAGATCCTCAACCCAGCAAGACTGTTACCTTTCATCATTTCTTAGGCATGCCACCCAAATCCAGAACTCTGAAACTGAATAACATATTAAACAAACAATTCATTTATTATTTCATTATCAATCTCATCATCAATTAGGCCAACATGCCTTATCTCTTTCAATTGAATTATCATAGCCAATCACAATGGCTTTATATCATATCATATCTCAATCCATATGATACATATAGCATCATTGATATCACATTTCAAAGTATATTATTCATATAATACATTGCCATACACAAGATTCACAATGCATATAACATAACATTTTCTCACTTCTCAAAACACATTAACATCATTCATTACTAGAGCATTTATCATAACAAATTGCACATACCTTAAGAATGATCCTCATTTCTTCCTACCTTTCCCATTTCATATTTCATCCTTTATATATATTCTTCATTTACATTCACAATATAATAGCTTATTTAACACTTTCATCCCAATGTGTTAATGTTCAAAGACATATAAGGATATACAATCAAATAGGGTTTATGCTTACCTGGTTAATGATCTTCACATCCTTCACATCATTCAATCATCACCTTAGTCCAATTATGTTAACAATATAATAGATCACTTAACACATTTGCAAACAAATGTGTTAAGCCTCAAATTATGTAATTAAATACAATCATATGTATTGGTACTTACCTCAAGAACTAGTCCCATCAATCTATACATTTCTTTTCTTTCCAAGAATTCTCCACATTTAGGTTAATGCAACCCAATCTCTTCAAAACCTAATCCAAAGGAATATTAGCAAAATGACCATATGAATAGTACATTCTGGTTTAAGACTCCATTTTATCCTTATTTTGAAAAATTGTATAAAATAATCTACTTGACTAAAAATTCTAAACTTTTTACATAATTTAGTTTTGTATCTTAAAATCATTCCTTTAAAATTTCAGATCAAACTGAACACAAAATCTTGGTCAAATAGTTCACCTAACCAGACTGCCCCAATTGCCCTGCATCCTGGCAGCAGTTCTGAACTTTGTGAATTCCATAAATCAAATTCAATCAACGTGGTTCCAAATTATTTTTCTCAAATACTAGAATCACTAAGCAACAACATATCCAAAATTCAATTGGATATGATTTTTCTACATTTTATTAAAAATCCCGAAATATAGCTGTCTCAGTTAAGGTACCTGCTGGAACAGGTCTAATAAAAATAATCTTTCTAAACTCATAACCATTCCAAAATCGAATTTTTCAGTCATTCTAGACTCATAGAGGCACAACATATCAAAAATTCACTTCAAGAACATTTTTCTATAATTAATTAAAAATCATACAAGTCACAGCCTTTACTAATTGTAAAACAGAAAAAAATTCACTAAACACAACTCTTACTCTTCCATCACCAACACCAACCTAGCTTCTTATCTTTAATTCCATTTCAACACTTTTACACACACCATACACAAACACACTCCATCAACCATCCATATCAACTCACCAATCCCAAACACAATTTCAAAAGAACAAAGGAAAATCAAGAGAAACAACTTACCTAAGTTGTTGAATTCCACAAATCTTCAATTAAATCCTTTGATTCTCCCTTCAATTTGATGTTAGAATTAAACAAATCTCACTTTGCTCTCTCTTGTCTAAGGAGGAGCCAACCAACGTGGAGAAGAGAAGAAGAAGAAGAAGAAGGAAATGAAGAAAAGACAAAATATCACCTCTTTAAATCTCCACCAAGTGATTCAACAAGAGTAATTACCTAAACACCCTTATACCATTTGTCTTGATTACCATTCATTACATGCCCTTTATAGTAACTTCACACTTAACAAAAATAAATATCTTCTTTCCTTGACTCTTCATTTTGACCAACTTATATGTTATATATATCATCATATACACAACATATACCATTCTCTCTAAACCCTAAATTCTTTCCCAAATCACATATACATAAACATTCTTTTCTCTATTTCTTTTCTCTTGTAATTTAACACATATATTCAATCCAATTATATAACAACAACAACAACATAATCACAACTTCTAGGGCATATATGAGGATATTACAATTCTCTCCCCCTTAAATAATTTCGTCCTCGAAATTATCAGTACCATAACAATTTATTCTTAACAAAATACTATCTTAACTCC
Source organism: Garcia nutans (assembly GCA_947685225.1). Classification (NCBI taxonomy): domain Eukaryota; kingdom Viridiplantae; phylum Streptophyta; class Magnoliopsida; order Malpighiales; family Euphorbiaceae; genus Garcia; species Garcia nutans. The sequence continues at coordinate 39,482,903 of CANTUV010000013.1, forward strand.
CATATGAAGTTAATTATACGCTTAAGTCATTATATCATCAAATCATATAACTCCAACTCTCCTCTTTAGAATCAACCACCTTCTTTAAATTCTATAACTCATCATTCTATATGTTTATACATCTGGTTACTTTCTTAATCAAACATTCAAAAGATCACATTACATTTCCTATTAATATCTTTATACCAGAATCAGATCATCATATAGCACAATAATACTTTGTCAAATCTTTATATTTAATATATTTTGTTATTTCACCTCTGTATAATTACTCTCTTAACTTTAACATTAAAAACCATTGACTTATATCTGAACATTAATTATCCCTTCATTACAATCACTGTCTAAATAGACATTTATCACTCTCAATAGATAACAAAATCCTGATTTTTCATAAATGGAGTTATTTCTTTAGCATGCTTTTCACTTAACTTACATATTAATACATTATCTTTCAACTTATTTTATAGATAACCAATCTTTTTCTCTTCTTATCATGATTAACAATTACTATACTCCACTCATTCATGTCCAATCATACTTTAAAATTTACATCATATACATTATCATGTAAATACCTATTTTCTTAATACAACTATACACATTAAATTTTATTAATGATCCATAATCTTAGCCAAATCCAGATCAATTAATCTATCTGTCACAATATACCCACGTTCCAATCTTGTTCAATTCCAACCAACGATTAAGTAATCTAACTTATCATGAAATTTCACAATTTTCATAGAAGTATAAATATAACTTAATTCCATAAGAGCAAACTTATATTCAATTTCTGCTCTCTTTCAATCTATTTTCAGTCAAATCATCATGATAACAAATCACTTCTAATATCTTTTAATATACACATAGTTTATTCTTTATTATCTTAGTATAATTTCCACCAATTCTCATAAAAATGTTATATCATACTTAATATCTATAATTCATTCACTCAAACTTTGAGTTCATTCCCTTAAACCTCAAGTTACATACCATAAACATATTCAGTATAACTTTCATTCATATAATATAATTTCTCCCTTTTACTAACTCTTCACATTTCCTATCATTGGTATATTTATTTTGATTACCTTTTTGTCATATTATCCATAACTCAACACATTTCAAAATTTTTTTAAAATTTTTTTTTTCACAGTTATAACCAAATTCTTAACATAAAAATAATAATAATAATAAGGTACAACTTTAACCATCATAATTTTTAACTATACTTCTCAAACAAAATTGTCAACCTCACCAAATCCGTATTACAATCATTATATCTAAGATCCAAATCCATGGATAACAAATTAACCGATCCAAAATACTGAACAAAACACATGACTTTAAGAGATTAATATTCAAACCTAGAACTTTCAATTCAATACTGTTCTTTTATAATTCTATTCTCAATCTTAACATTTTTAGTATAACAGAAGTTAACACATTCCAACTTCGTTTCAACCAATTTGTATTCGCTTATATGATCCTTATCAACTTAACTCATGCTTTAACAATATTACTATATACATATTCAATCATATACAGTTCTTATACAATTTCTATTCATCACTTCATTTCTAATCCATCTACAATCTCTTATAATATAATTACATAGAACTTTTCATATGTGAATACTTTGAAACTCTAAATATAATATAATCATCAAGTTCAATACTCATTATAACAATTTCCACTGTCCAATATTACTCAAGTTCTTTCCATTCTCACTTCCATCACATAATCCATCTAGCTTTACACAGTTCAAGACCTAATCTCTCTTAGGTCCACTAATACATATAACATTGTTTTTCCATATCCCTAATTCTATAATTATACCACATATATCTTCATAAGCCATCCTCATAATGTGATTCACAAATGTGTTTATATATCATAATTTCATTCATATTGGAAAACTCAATTCACATATCATATACATGTATACACTTAATTATATGCTCTTATAGTATTTTCCTTTTTCATACATTCAATACAAATTTAGTGTTTATCATTTTCTTTTAAACACTATCCTTCTCATTCTTCCAATATGATATAAAGTATTTATTCACACTACAAACATATATATTCCGACTATAGTAACACTTCATATTCATCTCAGTCACATTCCCAATGTGACATCTCTTTCACTTTCGTCTTTAAAAATATTTAGTACACTCCCATATTCATTCTTACCCTGTTCAGTAAAATGACTTAAAATAAGTCATTTCTATTTACTTATCCACTTCCTTGATTATTTCAAAACAAATTCTCATACTATCAATCACATTACTCAATTCATAATACTTCCATATGCAATACTAGTCATTTCACTTAGCTCATGCATTGCATATACAGTTAACTATCAATATCCCAATAATCTTTATCAAATTCCACTAAAACTTTAACTTCTCAATTTACTACTTCGTTTAAGCTTCAATTTTCCAAACTCATCTTTTCTATCATCACTTTAAAAAAATCTTACAAATATATATCACAAAGCAATATTAAAACATATAATTTCAACAATCATAAAGCTCACTTCAAAAATCTCAAATATCACATATTATCACCATTACCATGAGCTTTCACAATATCCAAGCATCTCACATTTCTAACATTGAATTTACTATGCTCGCATTATAGTAACAATACTAAGTTATATTCTTACTTAACCACTATCATCTCTTTTTCCTTTAAACACAACCTTAACTGTATACACATCCCAACTTTACATAATCACACTTTGTCTCTACTAAACAACTCATTCAACATTCCACCATACTCTCCTCATTTAAATAACATAACTTTCAATTTTAACAATTCGATATCATTTCCGCTGTCTAGTAAATTCAACATTAGAAAAACCAACATAAACTTTATTATAAAGAGGTTCAAAGTATAGAAGAAAAAGTACATACTCTTATCTTGATTTGATTTTCAACTCATTTTCAAATTTATTCTCCTTTTCATTTCTTTATGTTTCAATTCATATTATGTCCTACATAATATTGCTCATAAACATCAACATTACATTCCATGTTGCACACAACATGACATTTTCATATGCATCATCAATATACATATATCATATTACATTTCACAATTAGTTTCTCATAATCAATTAGGCACTATGCCTCAATTATAATTCATTTCCAACATCATTGTCAACAATCATAATTTCTCATCACATCAAAATAGTATACACATATATCATCAACTATATTGAACATCTCATATAACACAAATATTCTATAATTCATATAATGCCACATCCGAGACCAACCTAGGTGTCAATGCATATGCATGTATTACAAATTTCATTTCAAAACTTTTCCTTTTTACTTTTATTTAAACTTTTCAAAAAAAATTTTTTTTTCTCACTTAGGCCGAGAATCTCGAACCTAAGCTCTGATACCAAAATAATTGTAACACCCCGATACCCTATATAAGTACTATGCATATACCTATTATACATACAGTAAATATATAAAGTATAAGGATGTCACTTTTCGTTACCTTTTAAAAACCTGTAACAGAGTTCAAACCATAATACATTAATTTAAATAACATTTACAAAATCATTATCTTTATCAAAAACTTCATTTATACATATAAATACTCTCTCGTCAGAAATACATCATAATTAAAGTTTATACATGTATGCATTACCCTCTAGTTGGTCTCGACAAACTTTACTCTTCTTGTGGCATAACAAAAGACTTCATATCTTCCATCTATATACCTGCGCGAATAAACACCCGCGCTAAGCCCGAGAGCTTAGTAGTCCAACTATAAAATATAAACATATAGTATAGAAGTATTGACATATAATGATACATCAATTCAATATATAATTAGTTCTTATCATATCTTCTTTTCTTTTTAATTTCATCTTTAATATATCCTAGCTAATTTCAAATATGATGTACATATATACATAATATTATCACCAACCCCAATGCATCACCGATACTCAAAACCAATATATTAATACCCCTATGTTGTCCCAAGATGGCAACCAAGAGGGGGGGGTGAATTGGTTTCCTCAAGAAGTTATGACAGTTTAAAAAACTCAACAAATGAGAAATGCGGAATAGAGAATTGGTTGAGTAATGGAAGAAGAAAAGAACACACAAGATTTATAGTGGTTCAGATTTACTTCAATCCTACATCCACTTCCTTAACAACTTGTTAAGGTTCCACTAGTCTTTGAAGTTTTCACAAGCTCACTTCCAACTTTACAAGTGTTTTTCTTAGGCTCACACTTACAACCGAAACAAGAGTTTTACAAGGCTCACTCTCTCAACCTAACAAGAGTTTTACAAGGCTTACTCTCACAACCCAAGTGTTCCCAAGCTTACACTCAAACTTATACAATGGTGTTTTCAATGCTAACACCTAACATTCATAACAATTCAAATACAAGTTTAAGCAAAAGGAAATTTGTTGCTTGGCTATGAAAATCTTTTCTTAATAATGTTATCTTACTTTGTTTTCTCATGGAAACATTGTATTTATAGCCAATGTGGTCTTACTAGCCGTTATTGCTGTTTAGAATAAAGTCTTGGCAGATTAGACCTTCTTTACTTAAACTGTCCGAAGCACTTAGCGGTCGCCCTTCATACAAGGATGGTCGCGCTCATGCTTCACGCGGTCGTCCTTTGACGGTCGCTACTTTTGAAAAAGCTTCAACGGTTGAATTTTAGTGCTCTACAGCTGGAATCTTGCCCATGATGTGTTTGTCGGACCGTTTCTTGCCCATGCTGTGTTTGTTGGGACGGTCGCGCCAAGCAGAGGTGCGGTCGCCCTTTTTGAATATTGAAGTGGGTTTACAACGGTCATGTCACGTGTCACTTTCTGACAGAGCAAAAGAGATGTCCGCCATAATTTGAATCTCGCGGTCGCCCTTCGTAGCTTTTCGCGGTCGAACTCACATTCTCGCGTCGAACTTCTGGACGCATCTGAGGACGCGAACACTACTGTCTCTTTGAGCAATTTCTTCTTGAATTGTGGGGAGGTCGCGACTCTGAATGGGGCGGCCGCGACAGTGATAAGCGAGGTCGAGTTATTCACCGTTCTTGTTACCGCGAACCTTACTGTGATTGTAATGATTTAAGTTCCTTGAGTAGCGGTCGGGCAAATATTAGGACGGTCGCTATTATGTAGGAGCGGTCGCGACTATGGTCAAACTTTTGATCGCGAAACCTACTGTGACAAGGTTTCATTTTGTAATTGCATGGAGCGGTCGTATTCAGTTGAGGTGCGACCGCTATACTTGTTCTGTTCACCTTTAATTGAAGCAACCTAATCCTGCAACAAGCTTTCTCAAACACAAGTTAAAATAGATCATCCATTTGAGTTGTCAAGGATCAAAATTAAGATCATTTGTCTAACAATCTCCCCCATTTTGACTTTGATAATTCAAATGGAATGATGCTCCCCCTTAACATATGCAACAATCATGGTTAAGAGCATTGTGAATGTATTATGAGATGTATCTTTCAACATATGTTATTGTTTGATGCAAACATTTCTCCCCCATAAACATTTTTCACTTTATTTGCAAATGTTCAACAAATTTTCATAGTTGTTCAAATGTTCAACAAATTGTAACAAATTGTTCTTGTTTGTTCTTGTTTTCCCATTATGTTTTCCCATTATTGTATTTTCATTCCATTTTGATATTTTCTCCCCCATTGTCAGAGGCAAAATGAAACAAATGTTAAAAACAAATGAAACAATGAAAGGGAATATAAACATTATATATATTAAAGTGAAGGAAAGTACAAGACATGAAACATAAGCAGCAAACATATGAAAATGCAAACAAAAACAAATTAAAGCTAAGCTATTCTGAGTCTACATCTAACTCTTCTTCAACTAAAGGAGCTTTCCCTTTATCTTGAGGTGCAACAGAGGCAGAGCTAGTGTTAAGGGATTCTTCTCCTTCAGCAACGCTTTGGGTGTGATCACTTATATCCCAATCTTCAAGATTGCATTGAGGCAAGTCCAATTTGCCTTGCATGTCATAAAGATCATGGTGCATGTGGGATATAAGGTCTATCCTCTTGTTTAAGTGCTGGAATCTCTTGGAAACACTTTTCTTGAACTTAGTGAGTTTCCTGGAGAGAGTTTTGATAGCTTGGAGGATGAGTTGTGTGGAGGATGAAGCAGTTTCATGAGCAGCTTTTGATGAAGCAGCTTTTGAAGGTAGTTCTACTGCAACTTCTACAGAATCTCCCTCTTCCTCAATTGTATACCTTGGCCTTTTCTTTTGTTTATCCATAACTCCTTTCTTGCCATAGCAGTATACATATGACCCTTCTATCTTCCTTACACAACCAGCATGCTCTAAGTAATCCATTGTGATAGCATTGGAGGCTAGAGTGAAAGGGTTCCTCAAAGTAGCTAAGTTCAAATCATTCAGAAGGTTTAGGTGCCTAGCTATTTGAGTAACTTGAGAGGATAGGAAGAAAGTACCAGTTCTTGTTACAGCATGATGATAAAAGGTGTCAATTAAGAACTTGGTGGTGTTTATTTTGATGTTGTGGGTGAAAGCATAGAGAAAGATAAGGTCTCTTTTGGTTACTTTCTCATTCCCATCTGCTCTTTGATGAATGGTATAGGTGATAATCCTATGGAGCATCCAGTGGGTGAGAGATTTGATGTGCCTGGCTTTAGATTCCTTTTCAAAGGAAGTTTCAATGGAAATTTCTCGCCAGAAATCAGAAAGGGTTGGGTTTGAGAAGATTTGGTCATTGTAGGAGGTTATACCTTCAGAAGGGAAGTTCCAAATGTTGCCAAATCCTTCTAGGGTTAAGAATTGATACTGATCAAAGAGTTTGAACCTAACCCCATACCACCCTAGTGCAGAGTTTGCATTTTTCTCAATTTGGAAAGACATGAGAAACTCCTTACTTAGACTCTTACTTAGACTAGAGTAGCCTACCTCTTCTGGAAAGACAAAATTTCTCCATCCAAGGACATCCAACAATTCTTCAATTTCGTCCTTGATGTTCAAGGCAGACAGCATCCCACCAAAAGGTAATTTGGTGCCTTCAACCTTCTTCTTCTTTAGCATGGCATACCTAATGTCTTCCTCAGTGGTTTGGTGATGAGGTTTGTGAATTTTCTCACCCCTTTTTGACTGTGGAGGAGATGGAGGTTCAACAACAGGTTCTCTAATGGTGATTCCTGGAACTCTCTTAGCTTGACCCTTAATTTTGGAAGTGATTTTTCTTTTGGGAGCCATTAGAAAAGAGAGTAGAAGTAAATTGGAAGACAGAGGGTGATTGAGAAGTAGAAGTTTTTAGGGTTTCAGAAGGAAGTTTGTGTGCTTTGATAGGCAAAATATCAGATAAACTGATGCAAAACACTCTTAAATAGATGAAGTAAAGAAAATAGCCGTTTATGACTGTTGAGAGTTAAGAGTTGCGACCTGTCACACAGCCAACGGTTATAAATTTTCGAGCAGAGTGTACAGGGTGCGGTCGCAGATTTAACAAGGTGCGATCGCGAAATAGTGTACAGCAACCATTATTATGATCAGTACGCTCGCGAGTGAAGAAAACAACTGTAACGGTCGAAACTATTCAAATTGGTGCGATCGCGCACAAATTTTCTCGACCGCGCTCAGAGATTTTTATTGAATGAAACTAGCAGACGAAGTAGCGAGCGCGAAAGAACACTGGAGCGACCGCGACATTCTTAAAAATGAAAGATTCAAGGAAAGATGGAAGATATTCTAAGTGTGTTAAGAAAAATTAATTTCATGCACATAGAAACTTTATTTTAAGGCAAAAAATTCTAATTAACTCAAAGTGATTCCATCAATCATTCCTAAATTGAGTTTGATGAAGTTAAGTCTTTCTTCATTCAAGGGTTTTGTAAAGACATCAGCAAGTTGATTTTCTGTATCTATGAATTCTAAGGTTATATTCTGATTTTGTACATTTTCTCTTAAGAAATGATGTCTAATATCTATGTGTTTGGATCTAGAATGTTGGATAGGATTCTTAGACAAATTGATAGCACTAGTGTTGTCACATTTAATGGAGATATTGTTAAACATTTTACCATAGTCAAGCAATTGTTGTTTCATCCATAATACTTGTGTGCAACAAAAACATGCTTATTCAGCTTCCGTTGTGGATAAAGCAACTGATGCTTGTTTCTTACTATGCCAAGAAACTAGACAATTACCAAGAAAGTGACATGCTCCTGTTGTGCTTTTCCTATCTAATATACTACCAGCATAATCTGCATCTGAAAATCCTATAATATGAAATGATGTGTTTTTAGGATACCAAAGTCCTAAATGTATTGTACCACTCAAATATTTCAAGATTCTCTTAGTGGCATTCAAGTGTGATTCTTTAGGACTAGTTTGAAATCTAGCACAAAGACATACACTATACATTATATCAGGCCTAGAAGCAGTTAAGTAAAGTAGTGATCCGATGATACCTCGATATTTCTTCTCATCTACTGCTTTACCATTATCATCTTTACCTAATTTCAATGATGTGCTCATAGGAGTTTTGCTAGTTTTGCAGCCATCCATTCCAAATTTCTTGATGAGTTCTTTTGTATATTTGGATTGGTTGATGAAGATCCCATCTTTACATTGCTTGACTTGCAGTCCAAGGAAAAACTTGAGTTCACCCATCATGCTCATTTCAAATTCCCTAGTCATACAAGAAGCAAATTCTTTGCACAAGGCTTCATTAGTAGCTCCAAATATTATGTCATCCACATAAATTTGTACAATCAAAATGTTGTGCTTATCCTTTTTAACAAAAAGAGTTGTGTCTACTTTTCCTTTTGAAAAACCATTTTCAAGCAAATATGCACTAAGTTTATCATACCAAGCTCTAGGTGCTTGCTTTAATCCATATAAAGCTTTGGTAAGTTTGAAAACATGATCAGGAAATTTGTAGTTTTCAAAACCAGGAGGTTGTTCAACATAAACTTCTTCATTTATGAGTCCGTTTAGAAATGCACTTTTAACATCCATTTGATAAAGCTTAAAATTCATATGACATGCAAAGGCAAGTAATATTCTAATAGCTTCTAATCTAGCTACGGGGGCAAAGGTTTCATCATAGTCAATACCTTCTTCTTGATTATAACCTTTGGCTACCAATCTTGCTTTATTTCTAATGATGTGACCATTTTCATCAAGCTTATTCCTATAAACCCATTTGCATCCTATTATAGAATGATCTATAGGTCTAGGAGTAAGTTGCCAAACATTATTTCTTTCAAATTGATTAAGTTCATCTTGCATTGCAGTTATCCAATTTTCATCATTTAAAGCTTCCTCAATAGTTTTTGGTTCAATTTGAGAAACAAAAGCAACATTAACATCAATATGATTAATTCTAGATCTAGTAGTTACTCCCTTTGATGTTTCTCCAATGATGAGTTCCTTTGGATGATCTTTCTTGTATTGCCAATCCTTAGGTAGATCTTGATCTGTTATTCCCAAATTTGCAATCCTCCATTGTAAAGTGTTGTCTTATATGTATAATGTACAGTTTAACAGACAATGGTGGTGAAATGAAAATGAACATTAAACTATTGTCTAATATTCAGTGTGCACATATTAATCAGACAACGGTTTTTAATAAGAAAGCATTGTATAAACCTTAATCAGACATCGCCTCAATAGACAACGATTTTTATCTTCATCAGACAACGGTCAAAAAGCGTTGTCTAAACCTTCATCAGACAACGGTTAAAAACCGTTGTCTGATAAAACTAAAAACCGTTATGGAAACTATCTTCAGACAACGGTTATAAACCATTGTCTGAAATGCTATCAGACATCGCCTCAATAGACAACGGTTTTTGTCTTCATCAGACAACGGTCAAAAAGTATTGTCTAAACCTTCATCAGACAACGGTTAAAAACCGTTGTCTGATAAAACTAAAAGCCATTGTGGAAACCATCTTCAGACAACGGTTATAAACCATTGTCTGAAATGCTATCAGACATCGCCTCAATAGACAACGGTTTTTGTCTTCATCAGACAACGGTCAAAAAGCGTTGTCTAAACATTCATCAGACAACGGTTAAAAACCGTTGTCTGAAAATTTAGAAACCGTTGTCTGACAATTTACAAACCATTGTTGAAACCATCAGACAACGGTTAAAAACCGTTGTCTGAAAAATTAGAAACCGTTGTCTGAACTATCATCAGACAACGGCCAAAAACCATTGTCTGATAAAATTAAAAACCGTTGTGCAAACTAACATCAGACAACGGTTTTAAAACCGTTGTCTGAAATGCTATCAGATATCGCTTCAATAGACAACCGTTTTTGTCTTCATCAGACAACGGCCAGAAAGCGTTGTCTGATTCAGTTTTCCTTGTAGTGTCAATATGTTCTCCACTGTCTCTATGTTGTCTCTTCTCTTTTCTTTGTTCTTTAGATGGGACACGACAAAGGCCTTGGCCATGTCATGTGACACAGCCAATGGCTTGGCCTTGTCTTTTGAATGTGTTCACCTCTGCCTATTCTCTTTACTTCTCTTTGTTTTATTCTTTTGGTAAGACACGGCCAAGGCCTTGGCCGTGTCATGTGACACTGCCAGTGGCTTGTCCGTGTCTCTTGCTTGTGTCTCTCGCTGTCAAATTTTCCTGAGGGACACAACCAACCTGACTTGACCTGGCTGTGTCATGTGAGTGGTTCATGCCTCTTGCCTTGGATGAGGGACACAGCCAAGCCATTAAGTGTCTTGGTATTGTCTCATGTTTTTCCACCATTTTGATCCATCAATCCATTCTTTTGCACTTCAACCTAAATCAAACACTTCAAGCAAACTTTAAAAACAAATTAAAAGAAAAATTAACTTAAAGCCAATAAAATTAACATAAACGTGTATACATATTTGATCAAAATAACTACCCACACTTAATCCTTTGCTTGTCCCCAAGCAAAGTTAAAATCAAAACAAACTAAAACAAGAAAAATTTAGTTAAGTTCAAGAGTTATATGGATGTATCAAGACTCCAATTTTCTTAAATCCACAATCATTATCAAATCGAGAACAATCAATACTCAAGAAATTTAATGGCCAATCCATGCATACCAAAAATTGTCACTCCCTCACAAAACCTCTTAAGTGTTTAATCAGGCAGTGTTTTATCTCTCAACATTCAATGAAAGATTATCTCTATAGGCTTGCCTATCAATCAAATCTCTACCACCTAATTACAATCAAGCATTAATCATAAGGTCTTTCATTGGGTTATAATGGGGTTAAGGTAAAGGCATAACATTTAGGAAATGTGAGCTTATTCATTAAGTTGAAAAGCACTTCAAGAATGAAGTAACCTATCATTTGTATAACCCAACATTCTCAAAATAACCTCTACTCACTTAGCTCTTGACATTAAGGAGCTTTCCAAGGGAGCTCACTCATTAAATTTTGCAATGATCATTGCCAAAATTATTCCAACCCTACGAAAAAGAATAATAACTTCTATTATTTTGATTTTCTCCCTTTTTTATTATTTTTAAATTTTTTTTCAAAATAATACTTTGCAAAACCCACTAAATTTAACCCCATACTTTATTTAACGCAATACTCAATCATAAACACTTTTAAAATGCTTTTAACCTAATGAAAGGGTAATCGTTAAAACAACAAGGTTCAAGCTAATGGTGTTGTGAAAAAGAAATAAAAAAAATGAAATAAGATAAAAATTGGCTAACTAATGTCGGATATAAGGTTGGTCCTTTTATTAAGCCAAAATGGATTCACCTCATTGCCTTAATCATATTGATGCCTAATTGAAATTTTTATGTAGTCTCAAAATGCATGTCAAAGCAAGTTGTGAGCGAAGATTTTCGCCCCAACTCCCACGTGAAATGGTTTTTGTGACTTCGGCACTATTAGGCTCATGGCCTTAAAGAACATGGGCCTAAGCTCAGAGAAAATAGAGTCGCCACCTAGACGGGCCGGGAAATGAAAGGGGTGGATGACTCGATTCCTAAGAAATTTCCAACCCCTTAATGGGTTCAAAAAGTTGGGTATGCGTGGGGAAGGTGAGAAATGGCCTAACACCCCTATAGGGACCTATTTATTAGAACCAACCTCCTTTTCAGGTCTTAATATTATAAAAATGATTAAATATAATGATATTATTCATAATAAAGAAAACCTAAGTGAGGCTACTGTGAAGATTTGGAAAGAAGAATTAATTAGGGTTTTAGAGTTTGAGTAAACTAAGTTTTGGATGTTTAATTTAGATGAATATTACATGAGATGTGTTGGTTTAAAAAAAAAAGATTGCTACTGAAGAGTTAATCAATTGTGACTCATTAAATATATTAATAATGAAACTTATTACTATAATTTTAAAATGAGTGAGATATAGAAAACAAAACCTCTATTGAAGGCTCCACCAATAATTAAACGTTGATGTAAAGTATTTGCTTGCACTAAATTCTTTCTTCTTGGACGGAAGGAAATCAAGATAGTGAGAGTTTGCTACTGCCTTAATAGTGTTTGATGGTTGTTGTCCTTTGTTTAATAATGATTTAGAATTAATTTGTTACTCCATTGCTCTCTGCCTCAATTAAAAGTTTGATGTTCTTCCAAAAAGTCCTAAAGAAAAGTCTAAAATCTCTGAAATAATTTCCAAGAAAAAGTTCGAATAATTCATGAGTAAAATTGTGCCGTTCCAAAAATTGTCCAAGACTCCGAATAATTCTTCAATAAATTCTCCCATTCTATGTGTTTAATACTATTATAGATAGAAAAACAAAAAGACCTAATACTATTTTTATAAGGAAATATCAATTGTTTAGGAAAAATCACAAAATCGGGTAAAAATAAGGTTTGGTAAAAAATCGGCAACGCACGCGGGCTGCTGGGCCTACAAGGATTGCTGCGGTCTGGCATGCGGGCTACACTGGGTGAGGCAATGGGCAACTGCGGGCTAGGCGAACTAGGTAAGCCAGTTCGTTGTAGGTAGTACTTACGGGGAAGCCCCTTGTCACGCGGCAACGTGGCAGCGCTGCCGCGCGTTGCTTGCTGAGCCATCCATTTTTATTTTTTTATCCTTTTTTATTTTTTATTAAAAATAAATATTAAATATAATAAATAATAAATACCATAAAATTTATTTTGAACTATTTTAAAATATCAGACTAGACCTGGTCAAAAGTTAAGGGTATACACAAGTTCTAGAAATTCATCAATCAAGGATGTTTACATACAAAAAAGAATAATAAGTTGGTATCCAACTTAATTGGCTCAATTCCTCTCAAGTTTAAAGGTGATGCAAAGAATAACCATCAAAATTGACAATAAGCATCAATTCTAATCAATTCTCAAATTCATGCTTCAAAAATTCAAAGGTCATCTATCAACAATCTTATAACAATTGAACTTTTCAAAATTCTTTTATTCAAAGAAAAACATTAACTAAACTTAGACAAAGATAAGATAAAAGTAAAAACTACACCCCGCACTTAAAGATTCACATTGTCCCCAATGTGAGCATGCATAAATTAAAAGAGAAGAGCTTAGATGAAACATGATTTCCATCGTTCCCATATGCGATATGAAGTGCTCCTTCCATCCTTAATGAATTTATCACCCTTGTTTGAAAAGATGAATAACATGCAACTCCAAATGGTACCCAGTGTATTGCAAAGCCTAAATAGCATCCTTCGAAGAGAAAATGTCCAAAGGGGAATGTGAAGGTTGTCTTGGGGTGATCCTCCAATGCTATAGGAACTTGGTAAAAATATTTTTCAGTCTGCAACATGGTTATATTCATTTTTTGCTCTTCCTCACCACCGAGAGTGAAAGAGATGATCATTGGTTACATATTGTTATCCTCAACCAAAACATATTTCAAAAGTTTTGGGGGTCTTTTTAAGTTCAACCAAGTTTGGTTGAATCTCTTTCTCATCCACTTTAGCAATCTGAATTCCCCTCTCAACAACCTCAGCTTTTAAGATTAACTTGCACTCCTAAATTTCTGAATTGGAAATTTCAGGCTCTACTTCCAAGGTCATGGCCATCTCAAGCTTATCTTCACTATCTTCTTTAGAGGGCATGTCATAGATTTCAGAAAGTTACTTACCTTGCTTCTCATCCTTCAATCTACTTAGGAATGGAATTGGTGGCATAGAAGGATTTGGAGGCTCATGCAATTTTGGTGAGGTTGATGCTTTCAAATTCTCCTCCTTCTTTGATTGACTTGGTTCCTCAATTTTGGGTTGTATCTCCTCACCATTTTCTTCTTGATTATCACCTGCATCAAAGGAATCACGAACTTTGTTATATATTACCATTTCACTCCTCAAAATTTTGATTGCTTTGGCTAGCTCTAATGGGAAAAGAGATTCCACTTTTTGGTGTGCTTGGAGTTGATTTGCCAGTTGCCCAACTTGAGTTTCCACCTTCTTCAATGATACTCCAAAGAATCAAACCTCTTATTGCTCCCTTCCAAATTTTATGTGTAGACCCTTATTTTTTTACCAAGTCCGGTCCAATATATTTTATTTAGTCCAAAATAATTTTTGTGTTATCTTAATTAAATAATATTTGTTTTAGTATTTATTTTTTATAATTATAGTAATAATAATAATAAATAAATAAATAAATAAAAATAAAAATCAACGACGGAAAAATTCGTCGCCGAAAGTAATTGGACGAAATGGCCTGGCAGCCCGCCAGCGCACTCCCGCTAGCAGTTTTTCATAGAATTTCTCGCAGCCTGTCATAAATTTTGCCAGCGAGATTTTTCCAACGCAATTTTTTCTGAAACCAAATTCTATTTGGTTTCGATTTTCTTTTCCTAATTATGGCAGTTTCCTTAAATAATTGGAATTAATCTTTTAAATTTCCTATAAATAACACTAAAAAAATAGAAAAGAAGGGGTGTGAGCGGGGATTTTCGCCCCCACTCCCGGTGGAATGGTTCTTGCCACTTCGGCACTGTTTAGGCTCGGGGTCTTAGATAACACGGACCTAAGTCCGGAGAAAATGGAGTCGCCACCCGGACGGGCCGGGAAAAAAGAAAGGGGTGGATGACTCGATTCCTAAGGAATCCCCAACCCCCTAATGGGTTCGGAAAGTTGGGTACGTGTGGGGAAGGTGAGAAATGGCCCAGCACCCCCACAACGCCCGGTTCATTGGAACCGGCCTCCTTTACAGGTCTTAATATTATAAAATTCTTAAATATAATAATATCACCCACACTACACATAATAAAAAGAAAGCATCATTATATTAAAATCAAAGCAATGTCCAAACAAAACAAAACAAATAAATGGACACCCATCCAAGGATGGAAACATGTCCTTACATCACATGCCTAGATAGGACACCCACCAAAAGGTAGAAACATGCCCTTTACATAGGTTCTAAAATAGAAAAGCAAATTAAATTATATGATGTTTAACTAATGAGGTACCCACCAAGTGGAAACATACCTCTTACAATTTTTGGAAATCTAAATTAATTGATAAAAATAAATAATCATTCATCATAAATAAATCATTCATCAAAAGTATTTAAATATCAATAAAATAAACATCCATCCATGATAAATTAAATAAATCAAGTATTGAAATTAAATAGATTAAGGCATAAGAGATAAATCAAGGTATAATCAAATATGGAATTGAATAAAGCAAATAAAAGTTCAAGTATAGCTACTATTTCCATTTAGGGTTTTTTTTTATCTCATGTGTTAAGGTTTTGGAAATTTCTAAAATTAAGCTACTGTGACTTTTTATGGAATTAAAATAAATTAGGATTTTATGTTTTAAAAGATTGATAAGACTCTTTGATTAAACAAATTAAGGTTTGAATGATGAAATCATGAAACTAGGGTTTTAAATACCTTAAAATACTTTAATTTGTGATTTTTGGTTATTGAATTTTAAGCTACTGTGCAATTTTTGGGTTTTCATGTTTTTTATGTTTTAAAAGGATTAGGGTTCATAAAAATTAGGGTTTAAGGTTTTAAAAGGATTAAGGTTCATTATTTTAGGTTTAAAAGTTGAATTTTGGATTTTAGGCTTTAAAATTAGGGTTCTCGGGTAAAAGAATTTTTAGGGTTTTAGAAATCAATTTGATATTTTCTGAAGTATAAGTACAAAATATGTTTTTTATGGTTTTTTTGAATGAAATAGAACCTATTTAAAATTTTGAAAGAAACAGAATTTGATTTTGGTTTTGTAGAAAAAAATGTTCAATTAAAGTTTTAAGATTTTTAAGAAGAAAAAATAACAATTTTAAGTCTTTTTAGAAAAGAAGGTCACATTTTAGTGTTTTAACTTTAGAAGAATTAAACTAAAGTTCTAATGTTTTTTATTTAAAGAAACCCTAATTCCATAATTTAGCTAATGTGTAACATACATCAATTAAGGAAAATCACTTACCTTCTTTTGTTGATTCTTCCAAAAATAATTCTTCTTGGATGAACTAGCTCCAAAGACAAGACTTTGTTGCCTTTGAATTCCTTAATTCGTGCTGCTACTCCATTAAAAATCAGTTGAATTGAATTATTGCTTTTCCTTCCTTGATTTGGTTTCCAATCCCAAGCTCACTGTGAAATTTTTTCCTCCCCCAATTTGGTTCTATTGGTCCTTATTTATAATGGTTTTTAGGTTGTTTATTCCTAATTACACACGGCAATTAATATTAATAAAAAAAGAAATTAAAACCTAATTGGATTAGGTTTCTAAAAATTGGGTCAAAAAATTTTGCACTGGTGAAAACTGTGGCAGTGGGCCCGTGGCTGGGGCCAGCAGGCGTGCCAGCTCGCAGTGGGCGTGCCAACCCACAGGAAATTCCTGCGGGAAGTTATTTCGCCAGCAGGAATTTCCTACAGGTGAAATAACTCGCCCCGCAGGAAATTCCTGCGGGTAAAATGCTGGGCCTACGGGCGTGCCGCCCGCAGGAAATTCCTGCGGGCAAAACGCCCACGGGCCCGCACGACTGCTTTTCACTGCCGATTTTTTTTTCCGACTCTAATTTTTATTTTTATTTTTATTTTTTGATTTTTATTTTTTATAAATAAAAATTAGATAATAAAGCAAAAACTATTTAATTAAAATTATTTTGGACCAATTAGACAACAAAAATTGTTTTGGACTAAATAAAGCATATTGGATTGGATTGAGTCAAAAATTAAGGGTCTACAAGGGGGATTAATGATCGAACTTTGAAAGAGAGGATTAAGAGGAGAACTTTGGACTTGGATCGAATAGTGGAACTTTAGATTTTAAGAGGAACAAGCAAAGCCATCAACAATTTATCAAAGGCAGCAATCTTGCCTTTGTCCTTGTTCATCCAAGAAGCAATTTTTGGTGGAACCAACGAACGAAGGTTTGAATCTCTAACTCCCTTTTTTATTTTCTTACAGTAGCTTCAATCACTGAAAATTAATAAATTGTTTCTTTTGATTCTAAAAACTTTAGAATCCTAATTTATTTCTTCTAAACCTTAGAACTTTAAATCGTTTATTCTATTTTCAAAAACCCTAAAAATTACTTTTCTGTTTCTACTAAAAGTAAGAACCCTAACCTATTTCTTCAAAACCTTAGAACTTTAAATTGTTTCTTCTATTTCCAAAAAACCCTAAAAAATACTCTTTTGTTTCCAAAAACCTTAAATCATTTTTCCTATTTCCAAAAGTTTTTAAAAACCCTAAACTATTTTCTTCCAATTCTTTTCCAAAACTTCCAAATGTTTTGTTAAATCTCCAAACCCTAACTTACTTTACAGTTTTTAAAAATCACAATTACTTTATAAAACTCTAAACTATTTTCTTCAATTCCAAAACCAAGACAGTAAACCTCAAACTAGTTAATCTAAACCCTAGGTTTTCTTAAACCCTAATTCCCCCAAAACCGTAAACCCTAATTTTCCTAAACCCTAATCCTTAAAACCTTAAAACCTTATAAACCTAAACATTCAAACCCAATATAGTAAATCTGTAATATCCTCATGTATACCTTAGAAGTTTTGATTATGTTATTGTTGTTGTTGTTATAAATTGGATTGAATATATATATGTGTCAAATTGCAAGAGAAAAGAAATTGAGAAGAGAATGGTTATGTATATGTGTTTTGGGAAAGAAAAGAGGGTGTAGAGAGAAGTGTATATGTTGTTTATATGGTTGTATAATTAACATATACATAAGTCAAAGGTGGAGTCAATGCAAGAGGATATTTTTGTGTGACATGTGTAATGACTATAATGGGCACATATGAGACAAAAGGTTAATTAATTGGTTGAGGGCATTTTAGTAATTGCTTGGATATAATCTCTTGGTGGAGATTTAAAGAAGGAAAGAAGAGTTGACTTGTTCATTTCTTGTCTTTTCTCATGTGTATGGCCGGCTATCCAAAGGAAGGAAGAGAGCAAAGTGTTGTTTTGATTTCTAAACTCAAATTGAAAGGAGATTCAAGGAATTTAGTGGAAGATTTGTGAAATTCAACAATTTTGGTAAGCTCTTTTTCTTGATTTACTTAATTCTTTTGAAGTGGAGTTTGAAATGAATTTTGGTTTGTTGAGATGATGATTAAATGTGTTTGTGATGTGTTTTCAAATGTTATTTTTGATTTTAAGTGAAGAGGTTTTAGAGGTGGTGTTGTTGGAAGTGTTGAAGTTGAAATTGTTTTAGGGTTTTGAAGTGTTACATGATGTTTTCCTTGTGTTTGCTTTATTATTTTCAAAGATCTTCTTGTGGTTGGTGTTTATTGGAATTTTAGGCTTGGAAATGGGATGTTGGCCGAAGGCAGTAGCCTTTTTGATGCCACGCCCGTGGCCTTGATTGGCCATGGCCGTGGCCATTGGTAGGCTTATGGTGCCATGGCCGTGGAGGATGGAAGCTTGGGTGGCAGAACTGTTTTGTACCCCACGCCCGTGGGGATTATGGTGGCCACGACCGTGGCCTATAATGAATGATGTTGAAGTGTAATTTTGTGATTTAAGGTTTAAGATGAAGTTGTTAAGTGATTAAATGGTATTGGAATTGATGGATTGTATCATTCTTTGGATTAGGGTTTGATAGAAGGTGATTTGCCCTAAATTGGGAAGTGAAGAACTTTGGAAGAAGGAAGGTGTTTAGAGTTGTGTGAAGTGTGATTGAGGTAAGTACCAATACATATGATTGTATTTATTTACATGATTTGAGGCTTAACACATTTGTTTGCAAATGTGTTAAGTGGTTTACTATATTGATAATATAAGTGGACTAAGGTGATGATAAAGATGTGAAGGATGTGAGGATCATTAAAAAGGTAAGCATAAACTCTATTTGATTGTATATCCTTATATGTCTTTGAACATTTACACATTGGGATGAAAGTGTTAAATAAGCTATTATATTATGAATGTGAATGAAGAATGTAAATCATTATATATATATAAATATGAAGGATGAAATATGAAATGGGAAGGTAGAAAGAAATGAGGATCATTCATAAGGTATGTGCAAATTGTTATGATAAATGTTCTAATAATGAATGGTGTTAGTGTGTTTTGAGAAATGATGAAATGTTATGTTATATGCATTGTGAATGGCAATGTATTATATGAATAATATATTTTGAAATGTTATATCAATAATGTTATATGTATCATATGGATTGAGATATGATATGTTGTGAAGTCAATGTGATTGACTATGATGATTCAAATGAGATATGAAGCCATTGTGATTGGTTATAGTGATTCAAATGAGATGTTAAGCCATTGCTATTGGCTATGATAATTCAATTGAGAATGAAATGAAAATAAAAGATTTTGTGTCTAATATGTTGATTCAATTTTCAGAGTTCTGGATTTGGCGGCATGCCTAGAGAATGTGAAAATGTAACAGTCTTGCCGGGTTGAGGATCTCTTCAATTTGAGTGAACTGAGGTCCAAGAGACTGGGTCTGTTACACTATGTAAATTATTGATGCGAAATACATGAAAGGTAACAGTCTTGCCGGGTTGAGGATCTCTTTGCATTGAGATGAATTGAGATCCAAGAGACTGGGTCTGTTACTTGATAAAATGTGAAATGTGAATTGTAGTAACAGTCTAGCCGGGTTGAGGATCTCCTCGAGTTTAGCCGAGTTGATGATCCAAGAGACTGGGTCTGTTACGCTATCCATGGATAGAGACATGAGATATATTGCCTACGGGCTTGATCATTGTGACTATGGACCAATGCAGAACTCTGAACTCTGAATAACATATTAGTGTTTTGGGCCCGAGTCTGTCTTTATTGTCAATGTGAAATGCAAGTATTGAAATATTGAGTGTGAGTATTAATAATGAATTATGCTTGGTGAATTGTGAATAATATAAGGTTATTAAGTGTAATATGTAAATGAATTGTGGTTGATGATAAAGGTTGTCTTTATTGGAAATGTGAATAATAATTGGTATGATATGTAAAGTGTGTATTGCAATAATGATTGGTATGATATATATAATGTGGATGTATTAATATGTTGATTTTGAGTATTGGTGATGGATTAGGGTTGGTGATATTATTATGTATATATGTACATCATATATGAAATTAGCTAGGATATATGAAAGATGCAATTAAAAAGAAAATAAAATATGATAAGAACTAATTATACCTTGAATTTATACATCATTATATGTTAATACTTCTATACTATATGTTTATATTTTATATTTGGACTACTAAGCTCTCGGGCTTAGCGCGGGTGTTTATTCGCGCAGGTATAAAGATGGAAGATATGAAGTCTTTTGTTATGCCACAAGAAGAGTAAAAGTTTGTCGAGACCAACTAGAGGGAAATGCATACATGTATAACTTTTATATTGATGTATTTATGATGAGAAAGTAATTATATGTATAAATGAAGTTTTGATAAAGATAATGATTTAGTAAATGTTATTTAAATTAATGTATTATGGTTTGGAATTCTTTTACAGGTTTTAAAAAGGTAACGAAAAGTGACATCCTTATACTTTATATACTTACCGTATGTATACCAGGTATATGTATAGTACTTATATAAGGTATCGAGGTGTTACAAAATCCAAAATAACAATCCAGTTAATATGAATTATAAACCTAATGTCTTAAAATGTTAAAACCCTAATTTCATGATTTTACCCCTCAAACCCTAATTTTATCAATCAAAGAATCTTACTAATTTCTTAAATTATAAAACCCTAATCCATTTCAATTCTCTTAAAACTTACAGTAGCCTAAAAAAATAACAATAATAATATCTTAAGATTCCAAAACTCTAAATATTAATTAAAGACCTTTAAATAGAAACAGTAAACCTCAATTTGTATCTTTACTTGCTTTATTTTTAGATTTGATTCTGTAGTCTATTATATGCTTTGGTGGTTGATTTATTTAATTTCAATGCTTGATTTATTTAATTTATCATGGATGGAAGTTTTCTTCATTGTTATTATTTGCTTGTTTTAGTATTAAAAGTGTAAGAGGTATGTTTCCACTTTGTGGGTACCTCATTAGTTAAATATCATGTAATTTAAATTGCTTTCATATTTTAGATCAATGTAAAGGACATGTTTCTACCTTTTGGTGGGTGTCCTATTTGTTTAGACATGGATGATGTAAGGAAATGTTTCCATCCTCGGATGGGTGTCCATTTATTTGTTTTGCTTAGACATTGCTTTGATTTTAATATAATGATGCTTTATTTTAATTATTGCATGTAATATAGATAATATTGTTATATTTAAGAATTTTATAATATTAAGACTTGTAAAGGAGGCCGATTCCAATGAACCGGGCGTTGTGGGGGTGCTGGGCCATTTCTCACCTTCCCCACACGTACCCAACTTTCTGAACCCATTAGGGGGTTGGGGATTCCTTAGGAATCGAGTCATCCACCCCTTTATTTTTCCCGGCCCGTCCGAGTGGCGACTCCATTTTCTCTGGACATAGGTCCATCTTCTCTAAGGCCCCTAGCCTAAACAGTGCCGAAGTTGCAAGAACCATCCCACTGGGAGTGGGGGTGAAAATCCCCGCTCACAGTGGCTACTCCACTTGGGATAAGAGAAGTTGATTCCGTTGGTCTTTATATTATTCTATTCTTTCTTATAATGATATTATCCATTGCATCATATTAGATTGCATCGTGTGCGTGAGTTAGGACGCCTATGTTAACCGTGTTGTGTTATATAAGGGATACCGTACTTTCACACAAGGTATAGAGATTTAGCATGGCATAACCACTCATAGCCTCGTACCTTTTGGTATATACTTGCTATGGGAACCTAAGCCTTTTTACCCCAAAGACTAAAGCTCATTGGCCTAGTTACTTTCCTTAGGTCAAATGCATGTTGTTTGACTATGGTTAATTTATCTTGGCTTAAATCATGGCTTATTTGGTTTGCTCTTTTTCTAATATGACCTAAGTACATTGTAATCTCGAAATAAATTTTCTATAAAGTCCAAAAGACCAATGTAATTTTCAAAACTTTTCAAGATGTTCTTTTGACATAAGACTTTTCTAAAAACAAATCAAAAATTCTTTTGCTCATAACCCAAATACAAAGCCCAAAATCCATTTTTTCTAAAATCTTTTTATGATGGGCTTAGAAATAAAATTATTTTCATCTAACATTTTCTTACAAAAAGATTGCAAATTATTTAGGTCAATTACGAAATACCAAAAATCAATTGTGAGCCCAGTTATACTAAGAATAAATTAACCATGGACTTGTTTTTGCCATGAATCGTTAGTTACTTTTTCAAGTGAGAAATCTATTTATAATAAACCTCTTAATTTAGTTTTAATCCAATATAGTATAAAAACTACTTTAGTTAGTTGAATGGATTAAAGCCTAATTACTAGGAATTATCATAAACTGATTTCCATTTTTAAATATAACTATTGGTTGAAACGTTCAAGGGAATTATTCAAAAATAAGATACCCCATGTTGGTATTTTGTTAACCATATACCTAGGAAAAGATACTCGCCATTCATGTATGGATGTTATAAGGTTGGAAGGGACGTTCTACTTATCTTTGTTGATTATTTGTGCATACATGCATACATACATACATTTGCATCTCATATCATTGATGCTTTCTGGCTCACAGCCTTGGATTTTGATAGTTCAAAAGCTTACGACAATCTGAACTACTCCAGAAGCGAAGAATCTAGCAACAACTCAATCTCTTTTTCACCAAAAGCAATGGATCCCAAACAAATTCAAAGAATGGTGGATGATGCCCTCAATGCCAAGATGGAAGAAATAAAGGAGGCCCTAGCTGAGACCATGAAGAACCAATTGACTGTAATTTTAAAAAATCATGCCGAAGAATCTGCTAGCACTAAGAAGCCAAAGGACAAAGGGAAGACTAAAGTTGGTGAAGTTGTTTTTGATGATGATAAGGTGATCATTGATGATGGTGATGATTGGGCTCAATACTACCAAGATCCTCAAGACAAAAAGAAAGAACCAAAGATTGTTGAAAGGTCAACTATGGATAAGACTGAAACTTCTGATGTTGAAAAGATGATTGCAGACTTAGAAAAGAAATTTGGAAGAAACTAAAGACCGAAGAAATATTCGAAATTGACAAATTATTTGAGCTAGATGAAGAAGTTCCGTACAAGTTCAAGGTGTCATCTTTTGCGAAGTTTGATGAAACCGAAAACCCTCATCTCCATGTGAAGCAGTATATCACTGCTATGCAGTCAGCCCGAGCTACTAAGGCTCAAACTCTAAGGTACTTTATGCTCTCATTGGACCCTGTTGTCCAAAATTGGCTTAATACCTTAGATGATGGAACACAAAAGAGTTGGTATTTGCTATACAAGGCTTTCATCCAGCAATATGGATATAATGTCGAGATGGAAGTTACCTTAATGGAAGTGGAGTCCATTAGACAAAGGCCAAATGAAAATTTTATGGACTATGTGAAAAGATGGAGGAATAAGGCTGCCTTGCTCAAGAAGAGGCCCGATGAATTAGATCAAATAAGGATGATTATGAGAGGGGTGCTGCCTAGTCTTCGTGAAAGGTTATCTCATACACTCATCCGTGATTTCAAAGATCTTCTCCAAGCTGATTTGCAAATTGAAGAATGGGAAAGGGAGAAGAATCGCTTTTAGGCAAGAAGGAATGAGAAAGGGAACTACCAGTCTGGAAATCAAAGCACGCAAAAAGAAGTTGATGTTAATATGACTGGTCAAGCAAATAGAAGGTAGTTTTTAGATCTGGGGAAGCCTTTGTCTTAGGTCTTCAACAAGCTACAAAAGAAGGGACTATTATAGCCATTAGCCCCTCGACCTTTGCCAAATCCTTTACCCCCAAAATTTGATACTAAGGCTTTTTGTCAATTTCATTAGACTCAAGGACATGAGACTGATAGATGTACCCGATTGAAGCATGAGATACAAGATCTAATAGATAGTGGTAAGCTACCGGAGCCGGACAAGCCCAATACCAAGAACAATCCTTTGCCTAAGTTTGGAAGAGTACCTCCACCGGCAACCTTCATGGTGGGAAAAGGATTGGAAGAAGATTTTGTTTTATCATCCTTTCAAGATGGAAATATTGAAGATGTGAAAGGAAAAGAAGCTTAACTCAACAAACTTTCCTTAGCTTGAATGTTGCTTTTTAGTTTTACTTTCTTTTATATTTAATTGGAACAATCATGTTTTTCAAATTTAAATTTGTTTGAATAAATTACTTTCATCAAAAATCTAGCTTGATGTTCATAAATTAATGTGTCTAGGCATCATGACTTGAATGACTTTACTAGGTGAGGGAATTACTCTATAGCATTGAGTTGTGTATGCTTACTTAGAGAAGGCTCCTGCATAATTACCTTTGTCTAGGTCCTGGTCAGTCTTAGAACATGCTTTGACAAATTTTCGAGGCGAAATTGAACTCTGCTTATTTAAGAGAGAAATGATCTAGGCATTGTTTGGTTAGCCAAAAACTAGTATCCACCCTATTAAATATCAATCCCTAGTTGTCCCTTTGAGCCTTCATAAATTTTTTAGCTTTCTTTTCATTAACTTATAAGCCCAACAACCTACCCTAAGCTGTTGTGATACTTTTAACAAGTCTTATGATAACTAAGGTGAAGAGGCAAGAAGATAAAAGAAAGAAATGAATACCATGAAGATAGTTGAAGTTCTCAATGCCATGAAGATAGTTGAAGTTCTCAAAGCCGGAAGGATAGTTGATGTTTTTAAGACCACAAGGGTAGTTAAAGTTCTCAAGAACATAAGGGTAGTTGAAGTTTTCTTAATATCTCCAATATATCAAGACAACATCAGAGTAACAAATGATTTATCCCTGTTAAAGAAGATTTATGTCACTCCACTCATCCATTGTTGGAAGCCCAAGTTAGTACAAACAAGACAACTCTTTTAGAGCTAAACCAAACAAAAAAACTAAAAAAAAAAGGGAAGAGAAAAAAGAAGAAAAAGAAAAAAAAAGAAAAAAGAAAAAAGAAAAGAAAAAAAAGAAAAAAACAAACAAAAATAACAAGAAAGGAAAAAAAAGAAGAAAAATAAAACCTAAAAAGGTTGTTCAAAAAGCCAATTGAGTTCTCTTTTACCTAAGACAACAAAAGGCTTCCGTTTGGTTTATAAGGACAGTTTGGCTTGAATTGGTCCAACCCAACCAAAGATTCGATAAAAATCAGAGAAAAAGGAGAAAGGCCATCCAGTTCTTGAAAGTTCTGTACTTGATAGTTCTACAAGGAAGAAGGACAAAATGATAAAATGCTCAAAGAAAGGGAAAAGTAAGAAAAATAAAGAGAAAAGAAGAAAAGAAATGAATTTGGGTCCTAAACTTTTTTGCAATGGCCAAGACTGTCCTAATCAAGATCCTGATTAATGCCAAGAAGATAGAAGAAATTTTGAGTCTAGCAAGATTGCTCCCAGCTGCCTAAAGTTCAAACAAGAAATTTGTAGTGTGAGGGTTTGCCTATAGTGTCACAATGGCTCCAACTTACAAATGGCCTTCATTTAACCTATGTCCCTTATAGACCCCATTTCAAGCCTATTAAAGACTTGTTGATCTCTCTTGGTAGGTAGAGTCTATTAGTGGAGATAGTTTGAATAAGCATGCATATGAGATAGACAATATTTAAACTCAATGAGACCTTTGGCCAAGTAATGTGTATGTGCCTATCTGAAGTGCAACAATTCTTGCTTAAATAGAAATGATTCCTGAGTTTAGTACGGTAACTAGGGTTGTCATGTTATAAATATGTTAATTTGAAAAATCAAGTCCTGAGGTACATTGACATTGATTTGGCAAAGCCAACATTTGATTTCAAAATCAAAATTCAAAATTGAAAATTCAAAAAAAATTTCTTCAAGTTAAGGGAAGTATGTCGAATCATTGAACCTCCAAAGGATACATTGGGCAAGGAAATGATTATTGGCAAGGTCATGAATAAGCTACCAACTGACATGCTAAATCATAATTTGAAATGGATGTATCTCTGCTGTTTGCAGCCTCCATTATTCATATTTTCAACATCTTGAAGATAAAAGCCATAAATATGAAGCATCCTGTCATTCCAATGCAAGACTTGAATGAGCGTTAAAAAGGAGTCATTGAGAATACTTCAGCTGATCACCTTGGTCTGTGAGTTGATGGAACCATTGTAAGCATTATTCATGCATACATGAGCATATCACATTGCATTTTCTTGTATTGTATTGTCTATTCTTTATCAAATTAAACAGCACACACCCTGTGAAGTAAACAATCAAAAGAAGATATCAAATCAGGTGGGCATGGAAAGCCCATTGCTTAAGAAAGTTCCAATAATCTTGTAAAGAGAAGAAATACGTGCTTGTTCAAAGAACTAGACAACAAAAACATCAATCAAAAATTGCATAGAAAAATCATGGGTTTGAGCCTAAACAGTGGGCAAAGTTTCTCCTTTTCAATTTTTGAGTTTATGCATGAATAAAACATTTTGACTCACTGCTAATATTTTACCACATAGGGGGGCAAGGAGAGGATATGAAGGCTAGCAAAAAAGGGCTGAATTTTTTTGCAAAAGTGCAAAGGAAGAACGAAAAAAAAATGAAAAAAAAAGAAGAAAATTAGAATTCTCAAAAGAATGAAGATGCAAAAGATAAAAGACCAGTTCAGCTAAAAGAGCTAAAGCCAGGGTAAAGACCCCACCTTCAATGGATAAAGATCCATGTTTCAAGGGTAAAGACCCAATTTCCAATGGATAAAGATCCATGTTTTAAGGTTAAAGACCCGGCATCCAATGGATGAAGATCCACTTTCAAGGGTGAAGACCCGATTTTCAAGGATGAAGATCCATTTTTAAATGTGAAGACCTAATTCCAAAGGATGTAGATCCTTTTTTCAAGGGTGAAGACCCAATCCCAAAGGATGAAGATCCATTTTCAAGGGTGAAGACCCGATTTCCAAGGATGAAGATCCATTTTCAAAGGTGAAGATCTGATTCCAAGGATGAAGATCCACTTTCAAGGGTGAAGACCCGATTTCCAAGGATGAAGATCCATTTTCAAAGGTGAAGATATGATTCCAAAGGATGAAGATCCTTTTTCAAGGGTGAAGACCCGATCTCAAAGGATGAAGATCCATTTACAAGGGTGAAGACTCGATCTCCAAGGATGAAGATCCATTTACAATTGTGAAGACCTGATCTCCAAGGATGAAGATCCATCTACAAGGGTGAAGACCCGATCTCCAAGAATGAAGATCCATTTTTAAAGGTGAAGATCCAATTTAAAGGATGAAGATCCAATTTCCAATGATGAAGATCCATTTCGAGGGTGAATAACCACAATGCATAGAACAGCCAGAGCAGTCAGACTTCTCAACTGATAAAAGGTAAGTTCAGAACTTAGCTCGGGTCCAGAACCCAAATTATCCTTAGGTCCAGAACCTAAAATCTCTTCTAAGTCCAGAACTTAACTCGAGTCCAAAACCCAAATTACCCTTAGGTCCAGAAACTAAAATCTCTTTTAAGTCCAGAACTTAGCTCAGGTCCAGAACCCAAATTACTCTTAGGCCCAGAACCTAAAATTATCCATGAGTCCATAACTCGAACCGGGTCTAGAACCCAAAACCTCAACCATCTCAAAAATTAAGTCTTATTGCTTTTCACTCTCTTTCACTAAAGTCTCAGATCGTTCAAGCAGGGGGACAAACTGTAGACCCTTAATTTTTGACCCAGTCCGGTCCAATATATTTTATTTAGCCCAAAATAATTTTTGTGTTATCTTAATTAAATAATATTTATTTTTTATAATTATAGTAATAAAAAATAATAATAACAAATAAATAAATAAATAAAAATAAAAATCGGCGACGAAAAAAGCAGCGATGAAAAAATTCGTCGCCGAAAGTATTTGGACGAAATGGCCTGGCAGCCCGCCAGCGCGCTCCCACTCGCAGTTTTTCATAGAATTTCTCACAGCCCGTCGCAAATTTCGCTAGCGAGATTTTTCCAACGCAATTTTTTCTAAAACCGAATTCTATTTGTTTTGGTTTTCTTTTCCTAATTATGACAGTTTCCTTAAATAATTGGAATTAATCTTTTAAATTTCCTATAAATAACACTAAAAACATAGAAAAGAAGGGGGATTAATGATCGGACTTTAAAAAAGAGGATTAAGAGGAGAACTTTGGACTTGGATCGGATAATGGAACTTTAGATTTTGAGAGGAACAAGCAAGCCATCAACAATTTATCAAAAGCAGCAATCTTGCCTTTGTCCTTGTTCATCCAAGAAGCAATTTTTGGTGGAACCAACGAACGAAGGTTTGAATCTCTAACCCCCTTTTTTATTTTCTTACAATAGCTTCAATCACTAAAAATTAATAAATTGTTTCTTTTTATTCTAAAAACCTTAGAACCCTAATTTATTTCTTCTAAACCTTAGAACCTTAAATTGTTTCTTCTATTTTCAAAAACCCTAAAAATTACTTTTCTGTTTCTTCTAAAACTAAGAACCCTAACCTATTTCTTCAAAACCTTAGAACTTTAAATTGTTTCTTCTATTTCCAAAAACCCTAAAAAATACTCTTTTGTTTCCAAAAACCTTAAATCGTTTTTCCTATTTCCAAAAGTTTTTAAAAACCCTAAACTGTTTTCTTCCAATTCTTTTCCAAAACTTCCAAATGTTTTGTTAAATCTCCAAACCCTAACTTACTTTACAGTTTCTAAAAATCACAATTAATTTATAAAAACTCTAAACTATTTTTTCAATTCCAAAACTAAGACAGTAAACCCCAAACTAGTTAATCTAAACCCTAAGTTTTCTGAAACCCTAATTCCCCTAAAATTGTAAACCCTAATTTTCCTAAACCCTAATCCTTAAAACCTTAAAACCTTTTAAACATAAACATTCAAACCCAATATAGTAGATCCAAAATAACAATCCAGTTAACATGAATTATAAACCTAATGTCTTAAAATGTTAAAACCCTAATTTCATGATTTTACCCCTCAAACCCTAATTTAATCAATCAAAGAATCTTACTAATTTCTTAAATTATAAAACCTTAATCCATTTCAATTCTCTTAAAACTTACAGTAGCCTAAACAAATAACAATAATAATAACTTAAGATTCCAAAACTCTAAATATTAATTAAAGACCTTTAAATAGAAACAGTAAACCTCAATTTATATCTTTACTTGCTTTATTTTTAGATTTAATTATGTAGTCTATTATATGCTTTGGTGGTTGATTTATTTAAGTTCAATGCTTGATTTATTTAATTTATCATGGATGGATTTTTTCTTTATTGTTGTTATTTGCTTGTTTTAGTATTAAAAGTGTAAGAGGTATGTTTCCACTTTGTGATTTCTTTGATGCAGGGACCAATCAAGAGGAAAATGGCGAGGAGATCCAACCTGAAATAGAGGAGTTGATTCAAACAAAGGAGGAGGAGAATTTGGAAGCATCAACTTGGATAGGATTGCATGAACCTCCAAATCCTTTTATGCCACCAATTTCATTCCCATGTATGCTAGAGGAAGAGAAACAAGGTATGCATATTCCTGAACTCCATGACATGCCCTATAGCAAGGATAATGTAGATAAGTTTGAGGTAGCCATGACCTTTGAAGTAGAGCCTAATATTTCCAATCTAGAAATTGAGGAGAGCAAACTAATATTAAATGATAAGGTTGTTGAGAAGGAACTCCAATTTGCTAAAGAGGATGAGAAAGAGATTCAACCGAACTTGGTTGAATTTAAAAAGACCCCAACAATGTTGGAATTTTTTTTAGTTGGGGAGAAAAATATGCAACTAATGATCATCCCTCCCACTTTCGGGAGCGAGAAAGAGCAAAAAATGAATATAACCATGTTGCATACTGAAAAACATTCTTACCAAATCCCTATAGCATTGGAGGATCACCCCATAATAGCTTTTATATACTCTCATTGGCCAATTGCTCATCCAAGGATGCTACCTAAACTTTGCAACACATTGGGCACATTTCAAAGTTGCATGCTGTCCATCCTCTCAATCATAAGCTCCAATTGCACTATGGGTGGAAGGAGCCCTACAGATCTCATATGGGAGCGATGGAAATCAGGTTTCTTCTAAACTCTCTTTTAGTGTATGTATGTTCACATTGAGGACAATGTGAAATTTTAAGTGTGGGGTGCATTTGTAATTTGTGTTTTCACTTTTACTTGTTTTAGTTTAAATTTAGTTAATGTTTTTTCTTGTTTCCTTTGAATAAATGAATTTTGGAAAAGTTGAATTGTTATAAATATTGTTGATTGATGACCTTTGAATTTTTGAAGCATGATTGTGAGAATTGAGTAGAATTGATACTTATTGTTAATTTTGTTGGTTTTTCCTTGCATTGCCTTTAACCTAGTGAGAAATTGAGCCATCAACTGATTATTCTTGTTGTGTGTGGACATCTTTGATTGATGACTTGCTAGAACTTTCTTTGACATACATTTTAAGATTACATAAAAATTGCAATTAGGCATCAAGATGATTAAGGCAACTAAGTGAACCCACTTTGGCTTAAAAAGACCAACCCTATTTTTAACATTAGTTAGCCAATTTTGAGCCTATTTCATTTCTCCTTTTCTTTATTTTTCGCAACACTACCAACCTTGAACCTTGTTGTTTTAACTCTTACCCTTTCATTAGGTCAAGAGCATTTTAAGAACATTTATGACCAAGTGTTGTGTTGAATTAAGTGTGGGGTTAAATTTAGTAGGTTTAAGAATGCAAAGCTTAATATATATATACATATAATTATATCAAAATCAAATAAAAAGAAGAAAAATAAAAATAATTGTTGTTCTTGAAAAAAGGGATCGTTGGGTTATACATATGATCGGTTACTTCATTCTTGAAGTGCTCTTGAAGTTAATGATTAAGCTCACATTTCCTAAATGCCATGCCTCTACCTTAGCCCCATTACAACCCAATAAAAGACCTTTTGATTGATGCTTGATTGTAATTAAGTAGTGGAGATTTGATAGATAAGCAAGCTTATGGCAATAATCTTTCATTGATTGTTATGAGTGTAAACACCACCTTGATCAAACACTTTTAAGAGTTGGTGAGGGAGTGACAACATAGGTTATGCATGGAAAGCCACTTAATTGCATTGGTATCAATTTTGTTTGATTTGATATTGATTGCATATTCAAGGATAGGTAAGTCTTGATGCATTTTTATAACTCTTGAACTTGACAAAATTTTTATGTTTAGTTTGTTTTGATTTTAGCCTTGCTTGGGGACAAGCAAGGATTTAAGTGTGGGGTATTTAATAAGAGTATTTTTATACTAGTTTTTAGTATGATTTTAATGTGTTTTTAGTTAATGTTTCATTTGATTTTTGTTTAAAGTTTGTTTAAAGTGTTTGTTTTAGGTTAAAGTGGAAAAATTCCCTTGGATGATTAAAACAATCAAGAAAGAGCATGAATCAAGCAAGACATGGCCAAGCCAAAGCAAGCTTGGCCGTGTCCCTCAAAATGTTTTCAAGGCAGTAGATGACACGACCAGGTGACACGGCCAAGTCACTGGCCGTGTCTCACCCAAAGAGCAGAAACCAAAGAATGAAGCAAAGAAGGAAAAATGAAGAACAGAAGCTGACACTGGCAGGTGACAGCCCAAGCCAGTGGCCATGTCACATGACATGGCCACAAGCTTGGCCGTGTCCCATGCCTAACCAAAGAACAAAAGAAGAAAAGAAACAAGCAGAAGGTGACACACCCAAGTAACACGGCCACAAGTTTGGCCGTGTCATTCCTTGAGAACAAAAGAAAAGAAAGAAAGAAAGAAGAGGCAGTGATGGACACGGCCAAGTGGCTTGGCCGTGTCCCAAAGGAAAATGAGAGACACGGCCAAGCCACTCAAAGCTTGGCCGTGTCACCTATAAAAACTTTGATTCTTTTGCACGGATTGAGGAACAAGTGGGAGACAAACCAATTGCTTTTGTCAAAAGAAAGAAAAAAAGAAAGGAAAAAACCTGCCTAATTGATGGAAAGAAAGATTAAACAAAGAGAATATGGGAGACAATGGAGAGTGGTGTGAGTTGGAAGCATGTGCTTGAGCTTTGGAGGAAAATAAAAAGAGAAGAAGAGGAAGAAAGAGGAGGCTTCTGCAGAGGGCTGGAGGTTTTGTGCAGGAAACAGAGAACAGAGGTAGAGAAGAGAAGTTTGAGAGGAGGAGGCTGGGCATACACGTTTTGGGTAAGGAGGGAGTGACACTCTTCTTAACTCTTCATCTTCATCCTCTCCAGCATCTCCATCTTCCATTGGCAGCTCCTGGAGATTGAAGAAGCTACATTGAAAGAGGTTTTTCTATTTTCTTCTTTTATGTATTTTAATGTTATTGGTGTTGTTGTTGTATTAAGTGTATTGAACATGAACTAAATCATTCTCTATCTAGATGTTCATGAACCCTAGCATATCTGTATGATTAAATACTTTTAATTGATTGAGTTGTTTTATCCTTATGATGTTTAATGATTATTGCCAATTGATGATAGCATGCTTATTGATTGGTTGCCATTTTCATATTATTGACTTGAGAAAGCTTGATATGAATTGATTACTCATAAGGGCTGAGGATTGATTGGGGTGCTAGAGATAGACCTACACGATCCTTTGGTTTATAGTTCCTTGTTCTTAATGCATGATATACTTAATTGTGTTGGAGAAGAGATTCCGGCACTCTACTTAGTGATTAGGGACTAATTCGCTCGAGAGAGGTTTTAGTCTAAGTTAGAGGAATGCCAACTCAACTCTATCATGTAATGTAATTGAGGCTAGGGTGATTCAATATCTGGATAGTATCATTATCATCAATCCTTTTTACACAACACACAATTTATCTTTGCTTTCATTTATTTAAGTTAATTGTCTTCAATTACAAAACTTCACAAAAATATTAATTCGCTAAACAACAGTTAAGGTTTGCACTAGTGCTTCGCCTTGTCCTCAGTGGAATGATAACTCACTCACTACTTTATTACTTGGGCGACCCGTGCACTTGCTGTATTGCTATAGCCATAGGCACGATGAGAAACCAGAAGGCAAGAACTTCTTTGATAAGGTTGAAAAAATTGTTGAGGTGGAATGTGTTTTTAATTTTCCCAAGAAAAATTTGGATAGTTTCTCCAATTTGGATTATAAGGATTGGAATATGGGTCATTTCTACCCCTTGGCTAGAAACTTTCAAAGGCATATGCTTCCTCTTGCCTCTCTTGGTATTGTTCAAAACCAAATGAACACATGTTTGCACTATGTCCTGCAATGCCACATGTTGGACATACTTCTTGACTAGGCATAGATGCTCTTCCTCTTGCATTTAGCATCTTAAGTTGGCTTGTTAATTCTGCTAAATGTCATGCCATTTCAGAATTAGCATTCACATCATAAACTCTCTCGTGCCTTGAAAACTGCATCCTTACAATGAACACTTAGTAATTCAAAAAGAAACACTTTAAATAATTAAACAATTTAAATAAAAAAAATTAAACTACTATAAACAATTGCCTTCCTCGACAATGGTGCCAAAAACTTGTTGCCTCGACTAACACTACTACAAAATGACACTTGCAAGTATACGAGGTAGTTGTAGCAACAATGATTATCCCAAGGTTGTCTCACAAGGAAGGAATTATTTTCAATTGTTTGATTAACAAGTAAATTTAAAAACAATGGTGTGATTTGTTGAAATGGTGAAAAATGATTTAAATTTAAATGTAATGTGTGTAATGGTTGTACAAGATTCGTTCAAATTCTTGGAATGGTGCCTAGGGTTGTAGATCAATTTAATCAAAGCTTAATTCTCAAATTGTCCATTAATATAACCTTATATTTTAATTTGTTCATTGAGTTTAATTAGTAATTACCAATTCATTAGTTTTCACATTCATGAATTAACAACAACCAATTGTTTTGAAATTACAAATTAAAAGAACCCCAGAATTTATATCTCTAATTCATTCTTAGGGTCGTTGAACTCATAATTGCAATATCAAATTTCACCTCTCGGTCCTTCATTCAATATCTAGAGATCAATAGGTAGCTAATCTATCAACCTAACATTCGATCCAATACAATCAACAAATAACAAGGTATATTGATAGAAATATCAAATCAAGTCATTCAATCAAATCTACTACAAACCCTAGGCATGAGTAATTTAGCTCATCATCATCAATTTAAAATAAAGAATCATTTCAATATAAATCAAATCACAATTATACATTGTAATATTAATGTTCATAACAAAACAATAATAATCTAGAAATGAATTAAATGAGAGAATGTGAAAAACCCCTTTAAAGATGCTAAGAGTCAAACTTCTAGTCTTCCTCCTAGCTCCACCTTGAATATGATGAAGAACTAACAAGCCTTCTTCAATCAATAGCTCTCCTCCTAAAAGATGGAATGGTAACTCTCTCAAGCCCCCATCTCCTCAATCAAGATTTCTTCAAACCCTAACCTTCACAAGAGCTTGTGATAAGTCTATAATTGATGATCTTTTTGCCCCTATTTCTTAATATATTTATTGTCAAATTGAGTTTAATTTGTTTGTTCAAGTGTTTATTAGAGTTGATTCTAGAAACTTTTGACACGTTGGGACCTTAAGGTTATTTAGGCTAGAATCATAGACAAAAGACAATGAAAGAAGTTATTTTGGGCAAATTCTTCAATTAACACGCCTAGTGACATGGGCGTATCAGTGGCCGTGTCATTCAACTACTTTACAGAAGCTTCGATATGCCCGAAGACACGGGCATGTCACTGAACGTGCCATTATTGTAATACCCTTATACCTTATATACGTACAATATATATTTTCAGCATATGTAAAATATGCATATACGGTATAAAAATGTCACAGACCGATTTAATAAAAGTTTTCACATTTCTGTTTTAAGATTTCAAATACTAATATATAAAATAAATAGTATCTAAATATTCTTTGCTTGTTATAGGAATCCAAACTAAATATTTTATTTGAAAATCTCTGGAAAAAATTTGCCAGAGTTTTGTTTGTAATTTGGACATTCCCAAAATTCAGCAAAACACAACCTGCATAAAGCAAACACTCCCAATAAAAAAATCAATTCACCATTTCACCAATACTTCTCAATTTCTCCATATTTTCTCAAAATACTTATAAATAGACATATAAATTAACAACACATATAAAATCCTATCTGAACAAATTATTCAAAACATTCTTTACAATTTACATTATATACTTCCAAAAACATATCATAACATATATAATATCAAAATACATTGTAATATCAAATATCTATATGCTGGCAACTAGCTCTGATCTTGATGTACCAAAAAAAATCTCTTCAAGCTCAATAAATACAAACCTAGACACAACTAGATTTAGTAAAACTCTCTGGCTCTATAAATCATCTATGACACCTGCGCGACGAATTACAATCGCGCTAAGCCGAAGTCTAGTGTTGCAAACTTTGATAATAACAATAAAACTTAATGTAATGCCAATGCACAATTCATATAGATGTCACATCATTCTACTTTCTTATATTTTTCAAATACTTCATAATCACAACTCATAGCATTATATTGCTCAATTGTATCACAATTCATAATTCACATTAAAGCAAAGACAAGCATGGGCTCAAAAATGATCTAATATGTTATTCAAATTTCAGAGTTACTGCTTTGGTCCAAAATGACACCATGTGTCTAGCCCCGTAGGCAATATATCCATGGATATTGTAATAGCCTCAGAATCTTAGACCTCAATTCGGCTAGACCCTTAGGGTCCAGTATCTTGGTCCTCAACCCGGCTAGACTGCTACAGTTTTCGAGGCTTATGACCTAGTCTTTTCACCCCAAAAATATCATATTTATTAGCTAGCCTGGCTTACGACCCAGTCTTTTCACCATTCCAGCGTTTAGCTCGTAGGCAGTCATAGGCATGCCGTCAAACCTAGAACTCTGAAAATTGAATAACATACTAGACACACAATTTATTAAAATATTTCTCATTATCAAATTCTTTCATATTCCTTTATCAAAACTTTTCTCATTTTCTCATGATTGAACTAGACACATTGCCTTATTATATCATCTTTTTCTCACTTTTTTTTTTCATTTTTTCATTTTTATCATTATTAATCTCTTTCTCATTGTCACATATTCAATCTAGGCACATTGCCTTATTTTCACATTTTTTTTTTCATTTTTTTCATTTTTCACATCTTTCTCATTTTTCTCACTTTTCTCATTTTCTCATTTTTATCAATATCAATTCATTTCATTATTCCACATATCTCATTTTTGCATTCACAACACATTACCCAATTACTTTCGGTATTTTCACATAATATACATATTTCACATTATACACAATTTAGCCATTATCAATTGCTTTTCACAATGCATTTAACACATATATGGCATTACAAATGTCATAGCACATTATTTATACTCAATCAATAAACGAAGTAACTCAATGCATTTTCCAACCAAAATGTGTTAAGCCCAAATGTCATGCAAATATAAACAATATATTCAAAGTTTGTACATAGCAACCCAAAACAAGCTTAACACAACCTCCAATCCTATCCTTCCAACTTGCCCTTCACCACTTGGATGAAGCAAATCAATCTCCCTCAATGCCTATACCAAATGTAGTCATACATAATCATATAATATCACATTCTAAGGTATTCTCAACATCAAACCATAATTAAACATCACACTAAACCAAATCCCAAAATTAAGCTTCACCTCACTTTAACTTTGAAAAACCATATCAAGCCATTTAAATTAGTGTTTTAAGTTTACTAATATCATTAGAAACATGTTTTAGCATGTTTAAACCAATTGCATTAATTAACCACATGCTTATGCTCAAAATCCTAAAATGGCATAACCTTCACCATTGAAGGATCTCCATTCCAACTCAATTCAATTATCATTTCAATCTTATTTCCACCACCTATATCATTAAATAACATGATTTAAGCATTAAAATCAAACAATTAATCATTTTTTGAAAATTCACATTTCCAAAACCCTAAATCAATACTACCATCTTCAAACTCTATCCAAACTTAACTAAATCCATCATTTGATTTTAAAATTCTTGTTTATGCATCAAAACAACACATTTGGAACCAATTTGTACAATTAATACTCATGATTTCAAAAACCCAAATGTTCCATAACCCTAAATTCTCTCTCTTCAACCAACTTAACTCAAACTTAACCATTTCTTCGATCCAACTTAAGAATCATTCATAATTAAACAAAATAGCATCTTTCATATGCATTTAACCAATTAAAACACACTCCATTAAAATCTCAAATTATACATAATCATATATTTAGATGGAACTTCAAAATTGTAAAGGAAAACTTACTAATTTATGAAGAAATCACCAAAACCCACTTGGTTCTTGTAAAATCCTTGGAAATTGGTTGTTTAAATGAAGCAAAAACCAATCTTCCTCATCCATGGAGAAAACATCAAAGAGAGGAAGAAGAAGAAGAAAAAAATTCTTTTTAAAATTTTGATTTTTTTTCTCTTTCCTTCATTTAAGACCACATATATATATATATATTTATATTATTTTATTTATTTATTTATTTTAAAAATACCAATTTTCATCTTCCATTCAAAAATATTTTTTTTAAATTATTTTATTAAGTTTTAAATTTTATAAAGTATATTTACTAATTTACCCCTCCTTTACTATTTATGTTTTTGTCTTTTTAATTTCTTTCTTCTTTAATTTCTAGCCTTATATATATAAATATTTATTTATTTAATTAATTATTAATAAATATATTTAATCTTCTACCACCCAAAAATCAATTAATATTGAATTATTTTTATTTACTTATTATTAATTAATTAGTAATTACAAAATATCACACTTTTTCATCATCTTCCACTATCTAATATTATTTTTTTATTATTATTTTCATCATTCACTTTTCCAACACCAAATTATATTCCACATATATATGTTGTATATTTTATGTATATGTATATATCTTATATATGTTACTTATATTTCAAATATATCATTATGTGCATATTTATGTAATGTATATACTATGTCTATATAATGTATATTTAATGAATATAAATACCCATATGCACAAATAATATTCCTATATACACATCAAATTTACCTTATATGTGTATTAAATATATTAAGTATGTAATATATATATATCCAACATATACAATTAATATACTATATGTATATGTTATATATACACTAGGTATATATATTGGTTATGTACAACTTTTATATCTCCAAATACTTATTTAATTTCTGCAAAATTACGGATATGACAATTTTCTCCCCCTTAAATAATTTTGTCCTCGAAATTATCCAGTACTGTAATAAATCATCCAAATCAAAACATAATCTTAAAATCTTATATTAAATTAATCATCTCATCAATCGAATTGTCATTAGACAAAATTAGTTCATCTCCTTAATATATATACAC
The DNA here is from genome assembly GCA_947685225.1 of Garcia nutans. Classification (NCBI taxonomy): domain Eukaryota; kingdom Viridiplantae; phylum Streptophyta; class Magnoliopsida; order Malpighiales; family Euphorbiaceae; genus Garcia; species Garcia nutans. The sequence goes on from CANTUV010000013.1 coordinate 39,521,896, forward strand.
CACACACTTATTGTACTCAAGATATTTGATCACTTCATTATCTTAAAAATATACTCTCATAACCTTAAATTCAAATGTTAATAATTTTTATCTTAACACAATAATTTTACACATCTTCACTTTGATCCTACTCTTTATACAATTACCACATATTAATTTAATATCACCATTATACAACAACAAAATCTTATTTCCTTAGTAAGATTCATTCCAATTATACTATAAATAACATTTTTCTCTTATAATTATTTGAAATTAACATAACTTAGCTCCTTTCATGTGCATATACATATCAGAATGTTGTACTATGCACATTATCATATAGCTTGCATATTCTTAATACAACTACTCACATTGAATTTTAATAAATACTTATAAACTTATTACACTTCAGATCAATTGATCTAACTATCACAATATAACCATCACAGCCTTATTCTATTCTGACCAACCTTTAGTTTATTTTAAATTCATCAATCTATTTTCAATTCATGACCTAATTCTATTAGGTCAAATTTATTCTCAAATTTTAATTTTTTTTGAATTCATCATTACAGATAATATTCATTTTCCCTAGCCTCATTCACTTTAAATGTCATTTTCATCAACTTTTTCATTTTATTCCACTTTTAAACATATTCAATATAGCTCTTACGCACATTTCATAATTCCTTTCATTTACCCCTTTTCTCATATTTCTTATAGTTACCATATTTACAAAAATCACTGTTCTTACACATCATTTATAGCTTATCATATTTTCACAATTCTTTTGTTTTCACACTATTTATGGTCATAAATAAATTTCTACATAAGGTTATGAGTCCAATTATACCCCACAAATCTTGCTTGTATCTCATGAAACAAAAACTATCAATATCACTCAATATATTTCACAATTGTATCATCTTAAGTCCACGTCTGTAGGTTACAAATAAACACCGCCTTCACTATAATTCTTTCTCAAATAGCTCTTATCTCGAAACTACACCCATGTCTTAATGGTCACATATCCGTGGAATTTTAAAATCACATATAAGTTCTTTAAACTCTTACTACATGAAGAGTTAACACATTTTAGCTCTGATTCAAAGCAATTTACTTTTGATCAGTTGATCATCATTAGCCTAACTAATATTTCAACAATATTATCATTATCATCTCTTACATATACACATTCGTTCATATGCTAATTTTACACAATTTCCATTTATTACTCCATTTCTAATCTATCTCTTATGAAAATTTTCATTTTTTTTCACTTCCATACTTTCTTCATTATACTTTCCTTTTCCTTACAATCTCTTATTTATACGCATATACTTTGGGCCTAAAACACTACACAATCATCAAGTTTAGTTGTTACAATAACAATTTTACCGTCCAACGCTGCACGGGTCCAATTTCAATCTCAATTTCATCACATGGCCTATCTCTATGCAGGTCAAGACCTAATCTCTATTAGGCCTATTAATACATGCCATATCATTCTCAATATCACTAGACAAGTAATTATATAAGATAACAAACACTCGATAACATTTTTTTTAATCATCCACATACACCTTCGTAAGTCATATTCACAATGTGACTTACTTTTTACATTTTCTTACATATCACAATAGCATTCATATTGAAAAATCTCATCACACATATCATACAATTATACTCAATTCCTCTTTTACATACAACCTATACAAAGTTAATATTTATCACCTTTCAAAGAGCATTATCATTTCTCATTCTTTTGACATTACTTAGGTTATTCATCAATTCAACATATATATACACTCTGACCACAACATAATTAACATCTTCCTTATTTAATCGCCCATCTCTTAAATAAGTTTCTTATTATATATATATATATATGCATTTATCATACCCTTCATATCCCTTTTCATCATTTCCGATTCAATTACTTAAAGTGACTCATTTTCACTAAATCATTTCCCTTTTATTTCATAACAAATTTCTATATTATCAACCACATTACACGTTACATGATATTTTCATAACTAATATTACTCATTCAAAATTACTCCCATGCTTATTAAACTTTAAACTATCAACATCTAAACAATCTTCATCAAAATTCTCTTACAACTCTAAATTTCCAACTTACTACTTCACTTAAACTTCATTCTATTAATCTCATTTTCAAGAGCTAACATTATAAACTATATTTTTATATTAATATAACATCAAAACACATCACTTTCACAATTATGGAAACCCATTTAAAAAATTCAAATTTCATATATTGCAACCAACAACATGAACCTCACCAAATCTTATCCATGTCACAACACTAATTCATTTCATTACACTAATTAACATCATCCATTAGATACTTTAATTTTACACACCCAACCCCAAATCATGCATCATTATTCCATAATAAATAATTCGCTTACCATATATGATTTCACTCTTTGATTTTAATTATGAACTCTTTGTTGTAAATTATTAAAAACTCCATATTCCTTCTATACTTATACCCATATGCATATAAATTTTTATAATTTTCTTTATTCATTTGTCTCATAAAATTAATTTATTATTTACTTACACAAAACTGCATGACTTCATCAGTTTCATGTTAATCTCACTTTCAATTTTTATATTCCTTACCAATTCTTTATAAAAGCTTGTAAAATTTTATCCATGTGCACTTGAAACATATATGGACTTATATTTAAAGTTTTAGATTTTTCCAAGCTGATTTAATATATTTAAAAATTAAATCTTCCAAAATCAGAGAATCTGTCTCTTTAATAATTTTTCTGGCAGCACCCGGTTGTCCATTTTTTTCAGGTATCAAAACTTAATAAAAATTCATGAAATTTTAACCATATGTTATAGGAATACATATGATATTTTGTGTAAATTTTCAGATCATTCTGGGTTGGTTTACCATAGTTTATAAATTTACTTTTCTCTCAATTTCTACAGATTCTGAGTTGCTGGAATTACTCCAACAATATGTGTTCTTCTATTTTTCTTAATTAGAGATCCATCTTTAAAATTTATAAAATTTTATACATTGGATTCTAACATATAGAAAAACTTTCTATTAAATATTCAAACTCTTCCAACATTTCTAGATTTGTCCAAAAATTCAGACAATATAACTTTGCAGTACACCTATAAATTTTTTTGTAACTATCATGCTCATTTGTCAAACTTTTTATTTTTATATCTTAAATCATTTCCTAGATTATTTTTCTAATTTCACTTATTCTTCAATTGAATAAGCTATGAATTTTAAATTTCAAATAAAAGTTCCAAAAATTCTTAATCCATAATCTCTAGAATGATGCTTCCACGGCGCCACTCAGATCTATGCAACCCAGACGCCATCTCAACTCATATCCATTATATCAAATGGACATTGCCACATTAGGGATCAGATAAATTGCCAGTGTCAATGCATGCATCACAATTGAAAATTATTTTTTTAAAATTCTAATTTTCTCTCTCTAACAACCCACCTAGGTCGAGAACCTCAAACCTAGGCTTTGATACCAAAATAAATGTAACACCCCTATACTCTATATACGTACAATACATATTTTCAGCATATGTAAAATATGCATATACGGTATAAAAATGTCACAGACCGATTTAATAAAAATTTTCACATTTCTGTTTTATGATTTCAAATACTAATATATAAAATAAATAGTATCTAAATATTCTTTGCTTGTTATAGGAATCCAAACTAAATATTTTATATGAAAATCTCTGGAAAAAATTCGCCAGAGTTTTGTTTGTAATTTGGACGTTCCCAAAATTCAGCAAAACGCAACCTGCATAAAGCAAACACTCCCAGTAAAAAAATCAATTCACCATTTCACCAATACTTCTCAATTTCTCCATATTTTCTCAAAATACTTATATATAGATATATAAATTAACAACACATATAAAATCCCATCTGAACAAATTATTCAAAATATTCTTTACAATTTATATTATACACTTTCAAAAATATATCATAACATATATAATATCAAAATACATTGTAATATCAAATATCTATATGCTGGCAACTAGCTCTGATCTTGATGTACACAAAAATAACTCTTCAAGTTCAATAAATACAAACCTAGACCCAACCAGGTCTAGTAGAACTCTTCTGCTCTACCAAATCATCCATGACACCTGCGCGAGGAATTACAATATCGCTAAGCCAGAAGCCTAGTGGTACAAACTTTAATAATAACAATAAAACTCAATGCAATGCCAATGCACAATGCATATAGATGTCACATCATTCTACTTTCTTATATTTTTCAAATATTTCATAACCACAACTCATAGCATTATATTGCTCAATTGTATCACAATTCATAATTCACATTAAAACAAAGACAAGCATGGGCCTAAAAAGGATCTAATATGCTATTCAAATTTCAGAGTTACTGCTTTGGTCCAAAATGGCACCATGTGTCTAGCCCCATAGGCAATATATCCATGGATAATGTAACAGCCCTAGTCTTTTGGACCTCAACCCGGCTAGACCCTTAGGCCCCAGTATCTTAGTCTTCAACCCGACTAGACTGCTACAGTTTTTTAGGCTTATAACCCAGTCTTTTCACCATTCCAGCGTTTAGCTCGTAGGCAATCATAGGCATGTTGCCAAACTCAGAACTCTGAAAATTGAATAACATACTTGGCACACAATTTATTAAAATATTTCTCATTATCAAATTCTTTCATAATTCCTTTATCAAAACTTTTCTCATTTTCTCATGACCAAACTAGGCACATTGCCTTATTATATCATCTTTTTCTCACTTTTTTTTTTCATTTATTCATTTTGCTCATTATTAATCTCTTTCTCATTGTCACATATTCAATCTAGGCACATTGCCTTATTTTCACATTTTTTCTCATTTTTCTCATTTTTCACATCTTTCTCAATTTTCCCATTTTTATCAATATCAATTCATTTCATTATTCCACATATCTCATTTTTGCATTCACAACACATTACCCAATTACTTTCGGTATTTTCACATAATATACATATTTCACATTCTACACAATTTAGCCATTATCAATGGCTTTTCACAATGCATTTAACACATATATGGCATTACAAATGTCAAAGCACATTATTCATACTCAATCAATGAACCAAGTAACTTAACACATTTTCCAACCAAAATTTGTTAAGCCCAAATGTCATGCTAATATAAACAATATATTCAAAGTTTGTACATACTCCACTAGCAACCCAAAGCAAGCTTAACATAACCTCCAATCCTATCCTTCCAACTTGCCCTTTCACCACATGGATGAAGCAAATCAATCTCCCTCAATGCCTATACTAAATGTGATCATACATAATCATTTAATTTCACATTCTACGGTATTCTCAACATCAAACCATAATTAAACATCACTCTAAACCAAATCCCAAAATTAAGCTTCACCTCACTTTAACTTTGAAAAACCATATCAAGCCATTTAAATTAGTGTTTTGAGTTTATTAATATCATTAAAAACATGTTTTAGCATGTTTAAACCAATTACATTAATTAACTACATGCTTATGTTCAAAATCCTAAAATGGCATAACATTTACCATTGAAGGATCTCCATTCCAACTCAATTCAATTATCATTTCAATCTTATTTCCACCACTTATATCATTAAATAATATGATTTAAGCATTAAAATCAAACAATTAATCATTCTTTGAAAATTCACTTTTCCAAAACCCTAATTCAATACTACCATCTTTAAACTCTATCCAAACTTAACTAAATCCATCATTTGATTTTAAAATCCTTGTTTATGCATCAAAACAACACATTTGGAACCAATTTGTACAATTAAAACTCATGATTTCAAAAATCCAAATGTTCCATAACCCTAAATTCTCTCTCTTCAACCAACTTAACTCAAACTTAACCATTTCTTCGATCCAACTTAAGAATCATTCATAATTAAACAAAATAGCATCTTTCATATGCATTTAACCAATTAAAACACACTCCATTAAAATCTCAAATTATACATAATCATATATTTAGATGGAATTTCAAAATTGTAAAGGAAAACTTACTAATTTATGAAGAAATCACCAAAACCCACTTGGTTCTTGTAAAATCCTTGGAAATTGGTTGTTTAAATGAAGCAAAAGCCAATCTTCCTCATCCATGGAGAAAACGTCAAAGAGAGGAAGAAGAAGAAGAAAAATATTCTTTTAATTTTTTTTATTTTTTTTTCTCTTTCCTTCATTTAAGACCACTTATATATATTTTTATATTATTTTAATTAATTAATTAATTGTTTGTTTTAAAAATACCAATTTTCATCTTCCATTCAAAAATATTTTCTTTTTAAATTATTTTATTAATTTTTAAATTTTATAAAGTATATTTAAAAATTTACCCCTCTTTTACTATTTATGTTTTTGTCTTTTTAATATCTTTCTTCTTTAATTTCTAGCCTTATATATATAAATATTTATTTATTTAATTAATTATTAATAAATATATTTAATCTTCTACCACCCAAAAATAAATTAATAGTGAATTATTTTTATTTACTTATTATTAATTAATTAATAATTACAAAATATAACACTTTTTCTTCATCTTCCACTATCTAATATTATTTTTTTATTATTATTTTCATCATTTACTTTTCCAACACCAAATTATATCCCACGTATATATGTTGTACATTTTATGTATATGTATATATCTTATATATGTTACATATATTTCACATATATCATTATGTGCATATTTATGTAATGTATATACTATGTCTATATAATGTATATTTAATGAATATAAATACCCATATGCACAAATAATATTCCTATATACACATCAAATTTACCTTATATGTGTATTAAATATATTAAGTATGTAATTTATATATCCAATATATACAATTAATATACCATACGTATATGTTATATATACACTAGGTATATATATTGGTTATGTACAACTTTTATATCTCCAAATATTTATTTAATTTCTCCAAAATTACGGATATGACAATTACTCCTGACTTATAGAAGCTATGACATGCCCAATGACACGGGCGTGTCTCTGACCGTGTCCCTAATTCAACATTGCAGTAGCAACGACATGCCCAAGGACATGGGCGTGTCACTGCCCATATCATTAAAGCTCGAAACAGCACCATTGACACGTCCACAGACACGGGCATGTCCATGGGCGTGTCGGGTAAAAATCTCTAGGCTATAAAATATGAGCTAAAAAGCGAATTAGGGATCTAGTTTTATTTTCAGAGTTGACCTCCTGAGAAAAAGAGAGTTTTTGGAAGCTAAGAGTGAAGGTGAAGATCCAATTCATTCAAGATTTAATCCAAGATTCGAGGATTGAAGTGAAGAAACACAAATTATTCATTATGGATTGTTTGAATTCTTTTACTTATTTTATCTATTTTGGTTTTTTGGTTATGAACATGAGCTAAATTTTGTCTATCTAGATATTGATGAACCCTAGCTTTATTGTATGCATTGAATAGTTCTTATTAAATTAAATCATTTGATTGAGTTGTTTTATCCTTTTGATTCTTAATTTCTTATTTCCAATTGATAATAGCATGCTTATTGATTGATTGCAATTTTCATATTATTAACTTGAGAAAGCTTGATATGAGCATAATTTTTATTAGGATTGAGGGTTGAATGGAGTGCTAGAGACAGACTTACAAGACCCTTTGGTTAAAAGTTCCTTGTTCATATTGCAAGATCTAGTTAATTATGCTTGAGAAGAGATTCCTAGCATTCTACTTAGTGATTAGGGATTAATTTACTTGAGAGAGGTTTTAATCTAATTTAGGGGAATGCCAATTTAACTCTACTATTTGATTTAATTGAATTAATATTCATAAATGCTTTTTATAGCTAGGAGGATTCAATATCTGGATAGTATTTTCAACATCAACTTTCGTTGCACAACATTCAATTTTTCTTTTCTTTAATTTATTTAGTAATTCATCTTTTATTTTAATCATCATACAAACTATTGATTCTCTAAACAACAATTGAAATTTGCACTAATATTTGACCTTGTTCCCAGTGGAATGATATCTTACTCACTATTTTATTACTTTTGCGACCCGTGCAGTTGCGGTAACACTGTGATAACATAGATTAGCCATCAAGTTTTTGGTGCCATTGCCAGGGAACAATAATTTTCTATATTAGTAATAAAATCAAGATTGTTGATTTAGTTTTTATTTTTATTTGTTTTAACATTAGTTCTTGCTTGTTGATTGTCATTTTAGGTACTTCTTCCAATTTATGACCCGAGCTAGCTCTTCCCAATTGCTTGAATTAGATCAAGAGTTAGAGAGAACATTGAGGAGAAAGCGAAAGGAAGAAATGGAAGCAGTTTTGGTAGAAACAAAATCAAACTTTGAAGATCTCAGCTCAGAAGAAGAACTGGAAGTGATGGCAGGTAATGAGCCAAGAACAATGCAGGAATTTGCTAGGCCCACTCTTAATGGGGCTGATTCAAGCATACAGAGATCGGTAGTTGCTGCAAACAAATTTGAGATAAAGATAAATATAATTCAAATGGTGCGGTAGACTTGCCAGTTTGATGGGTTCCTAGATGAAGATCCTAATGAACATATTGAGACTTTTCTAGAAATATGCAACACATTCAAGATACAAAATGTCTCTGAAGATGCAATTAGGTTGAGGTTGTTCCCATTCACACTTAGAGATCGACCGAAGAAATGGCTGAAATCTTTCCCCCCAAACACTTTCACCACATGGGGTCAATTGGCAGAAAAGTTTTTAGAAAAATATTTTCCACCATCCAAGACTGTCAAGTTGAGGAATGATATTTCATCTTTTCTCTAGCTGGATGGTGAGACTCTTTATGGTGCTTGGGAGAGGTTTAAAGATTTATTGAGAAGGTGTCCTCATCATGGTCTTCCGCTGTGGCTTAAATTCAAACTTTCCACAATGGATTGAATTATGCAAGTAAGCAATCCATCAATGCAACTGGTGGAGGTACAATAAATAATAAGACACCTAAACAAGCAAGGGATTTGATTGAAGATATGAACCTTACCAATTATCAGTGGCAAACTCCAAGGGAAGAAGGAAAACTGAGGGTCACTGGTTCACATCAATTGGATCCCATGGTGGCTTTGACAACACAGTTGGAAGCAATGAATAAATAGATTGATTCTTTAGCTTCATCTTTGGGGAAATCGATGCAAGTGATGTCTTATGAATGGTGTGGGGGTGGACATCAAAGTCAAGATTGCCAAAGTGGCAATATGTTTGCTAGATAGGAGCAGGTGGATTATATTGTAAATATGCCTAGGCAACAACAGAATAACCCCTATAGCAACACATATAATCCAGGATAGAGAAATCATCCTAATTTCTCCTGGAATAATCAAAATAATCCAAGGCCTCCCCTTGGATTTCAACACCCTCAACATTAACAAGCTGCCCCTCCAAGAAAGAGCAATTCGGAGGACATGATGGAGAAGTTTATAGCAGCTTCAAAAACTAGATTTCAATCAATAGAAACCGCCCTTAGAAATCAGCAAGCTTCCATTCTCAATTTGGAAAATCAGGTGGGGAAAATTGCCAAGTTACTCAGTGAACGACCACAAGGGAGCTTACCTAGCAATACTGAGGCAAATTTGAAGGAGTAGTTGAAGGTAATTACTCTAAGGAGTGGAAAGGAAATTAAGGGTGGTGTGATTGAAAAAGAGGCCGAGTCACAAGCAAAAGAAGTTGAGACACTGAAATGAAGAAGATAAACCTACTGTTGCTTCGGGTGAGAAGGCTGCAGTGGAAAATGAGAAAGGAAATCAACCTCAAGAATCCAGTCCAGTAGTGAAGGAATACCGACCTCGAGTGCCTTATCCAGTAAGGTTGAACAAGGATAAGATAGATGCTCAGTTCTGTAAGTTTCTTGAACTCTTTAAACAACTGCACATTAATATTCCATTTACTGAAGCTTTCGCAAATGCCCAAATATGCTAAATTTTTTAAAGATATCCTTTCTACCAAAAGGAAACTTAAGGAAGTATCTTTGGTGCAATTGTCAAAAAAGTGTTCAACAATTTTGCAGAAGAGGTTGCCTAAGAAATTAAAAGATCCTGGTAGTTTTACTATACCATATTTGATAGGTAATCTTGAAGTTCAAAGTGCATTGGCTGACTTAGGGGCTAGCATAAGTGTTATGCCCTACAAGATGTTTAAAGAGTTAGGTATAGGAACCTAAACCAACACTCATGACCATTCAACTTGCGGATAAGTCAGTAATTTACCCTCATGGTATTATAGAGGATGTGTTGGTAAAAGTCGGGGATTTCATTTTCCCCAATGATTTTGTTGTCATTGATGTTGATGAGGATGCAGATATTTCGTGTATCCTTAGTAGGCCATTTTTGAATATAGCCCGTGCCCTTATCAATGTCCATGATGGCACATTGACCTTAAAAGTGGGAAATGAGAAAATTGTTTTTAATATACATTATACTATGAAGCACCCACTTACACTCAATGAAGTGGATTCATGCAATGATATCATTGAACATGAAACCTTAAATTGTGTTACTACCATTGTTTTCAAGGATCCCCTTGAGTTGTGTTTATTGCAGGATAATGTTGAGGATCAGGAAGCATTGGCGTAGCTTCCTTATCTTGAAGCAAGCAAGTCATTTAAGAGTCGGGCATATGAAACCATTGAAATGCCAAAAGAACAGAAGCCGTGACCATCTGTGATTGATCCACCCAACTTAGAACTTAAGATCCTTCCGGATCATCTTGAGTATGGATTCCTAGGGGAAGAGAATAAATTATCAATTATTTTGAGTTCCACCTATCTTCTATGTGGAAGGTAAAACTCATTGAGTTGTTACAAAAGCATAAGCAAGTTATAGCTTGGAAGATAGCAGACATCAAGGGTATTAGTCCATCCTATTGCACTCACAAAATACTGATGGAGGATGAATTCAAGCCAGTGGTGCAACCACAATAGCGACTAAAACCTAAGATGAAAGAAGTAGTTAGGCTGAAGTAATTAAGCTACTTAATGCAGGAATTATATATCCAATTTCGGATAGCTCTTGGATGAGCCCAGCTAAGGTAGTGCCAAAGAAAGGAGGGACAATAGTGGTTCGCAATGAAAATAATGAGCTAATTCCAATAAGAACAGTTACCGGTTGGATGGTTTACATCGACTATCAAAAGTTAAATGATGCAACTAGAAAGGGCCATTTTCCTTTGCCCTTCATTGATCATATGTTGGAGAGATTGTCTGGGCATGAGTATTATTGCTTTTTGGATGGCCTTTTTGGCTTCATCCAAATTCCTATTGCCCTAAAAGATCAAGAGAAAACTACATTCACCTATCCATATGGGACATTCGCATATCGAAGGATGCCATTTGGGTTATGCAACACACTTGTAATGTTTCAATGGTGCTTGGTGCCAATCTTTGATGAGCTTATTGAGGATATTATAGAGGTTCATGGATGATTTCTCTGTTTATGGCATCTCATTCGAAAGTTTTTTTGAAAACCTTGAGAGGGTCTTGACAAGATGTGAGGAAACAAACCTGGTACTTAATTGGGAAAAATGTCATTTCATGGCTCAAGAAGGAATCATATTGGGATGCAAGATTTCATCCTGATTGCTTTAATCTATACAATAATTTTTGTAGTTTCATTGAATAGACTTCCTAAGAATATTTACATGCTTCAAGCATTTTAAATCATTTAGGGATTTTAATATAAATTTCACTATCAAGTGAGCCATATAAATAGGCTGTAACTACATCCATTAAATGCATGCTAAGCTTTTCATATATTGCTAGATTAATCAAATATCTAAAGGTAATTCCATCTACCACAGGAGAATATGTCTTCTTGTAGTCAATGCCAGGTCTTTGTGAAAATTCTTGTGCGACTAATCGTGCTTTATATCTTATAATTTCATTTTTCTCATTGCATTTTCGCACAAATACCTATTTGTACCCCATTGGCATTACACCTTTAGGTGTTTGGACTATATGTCTAAAAACTTCATTCTTTGAAAGTGAATTCAGCTCTGCTTGAATTATGTCTTTTCATTTTGGCCAATCATTTCTATGCCTACATTCTTCAATAGATGTAGGTTTAAAATCCTCAATTTGTTTTAAAATATCAATTGCAACATTATAGGCAAAAATATTATCGATAACTATATCTTTTCGGTTTCATATTTTTTCCGCAGTGACATAACTTATTGAGATCTCATTATTTTCACAATTCTCAAGTACCTGAACCTCTTCTGGGGTGTATGATTAGTTATGTCCTAAGTCTCTTTAGGAGCACTAGCCTCCAAAATATGACCATCTTGGTTATTCTCCTCTTTTAAGGATTTTTATCTTTGAAACTGACTAGTCTACCATGCTTCAGGCATGGATTACTGGTATCTGAATTATCAAATTGTCCTACATGGACGTCAATTCAAACAGGAGCATTTACAACATGTATATGAGATTTAGTATTTCTCTTTAAATCAATAAATGCATCTGTCAGTTAATTTGCAATATTTTTCAAATGTATTATCTTTTGAACTTGTAATTTACATTGCTTTGTTCAAGGATCTAAATGAGATAATGATAATGCATTCCATGTAATCTCCTTTTCCTGTTGTTTATTCTCTCCCCCTAATATTTGAAAAACTATTTCATTGAAATGAAAATAAGCAAATCTTACAATAATTAAATCTCCAGTTAATGGTTCAAGATATTTAATTATAAAAGAAGATTCATATCCAACATTTATTCCTAACCTCCTTTGAGGACCCATCTTTGTGTGTTGTGGTGGAGTAATTGAAACATATACCTTACAACAAAAAATTCTAAGATGAGAAATATTTGGTTCTTAACCAAAAGTTAATTGTAATGGAGAGAATTTATGATAACTTGTTGGCCTAATGCATATAAATGCTGCTGCATGTAAAATAGCATGTCCCCATGCAGAAATAGGAAGTTTCATTCTCATAAGTAATAATATAGCTATATATTAGAAGCATTTAATAAATGATTCTATTAGACCATTTTGTGTATGCGTATATGCAACAGGCTTTTCAACTGATATTCCAATTGACATATAATAATCATTAAAAGCTTGAGAAGCAAACTCACCAGCATTATCAAGCCGAATTGACTTAATTATACAATTAGGAAACTGTACTCTTTATTTATTTGAGCAAGTAATCTTGCAAATGACAGGTTGCGAGATGATAATAAACATATATATGACCATCTTATTGATGCATCAATTAAAATCATAAAATATTTGAATGGCCCACATGGTGGATGAATAGGTCCACAAATATCACCCTGGATACGTTCTAAAAATGTAGGTGATTCAATTCCAGTTTTAGCTAGTGATGGTCAAATAATTAATTTTCCTTGAGAACATGCAACGCAGAAAAATTCATTTCCTTAAAGAATGTTCTGGTTCTTCAGTGGATGTCCATGTGAATTTTCAATAATTTTTCTCATCATTATCAAACCAAGATGACTTAATTGATCATGCCAAATTGAAAAAATATTTTAATTTGTAAACTTCTGGTTTACTGTAAAATTTACTTCAATTATACTAATTCGTATGTAGTACAAACCAGAGGAAAGAATAGAAAATTTTTCTAATACATTTTTTTCTCCTGAAATAATATTTGTAATATGGAGAAATTTTTTATTTTTCTCATTTATAGTCTCAATATGATATCCATTACTGTGAATATCTTTCAAACTTAACAAATTTCTGTGAGACTTAAGAGAAAATAATGCATTATTTATAATAAATTTTTTCTCTTAGTAATAATATATTCGCTCTTCTAGAGCATTCAATCATTTTTGTGTTACAAGATATTGCAGTAATAATTTCTTCAACCATTTTCAAAGAAGAAAAATATTTTGTATTTTTAAGGAGTGCATGTGTGGTTGTATTATCCACAATACATATATCTTCTTTATTTGTCCTAGATTCAATCAAGAGTGGAGAAGTATGTTATGATCATTTATATGTGTGTTTTTAGGGTAACTTTATTGGCTTTTGATTAATTTTTCTTTTAATTTACGTTAAGTTTGCTTGAAGTGTTATGATTTAGGTTGAATCAGAAACATGTGCAAATGGAGCTTAAACAGAGCCAATTTGGAGGAAAAGCATTGAACATGGGGTCATGGCTGACTTGCCGTGTCACCCATCAAGAAGTTGGAAAATTGAACACAACCATGTCTTCAATGACTTTGTTGTGTCACTCATGAGAAAAGAAGGAAATTTTGGCAGAATGTGACACACCCAGGTGACTTGGCTCTGTCACATGACATGGCCAAAACAGACATCGCTGGTCGTGTCACCAACCTAAAGAAACAAAATTGGCAGAAGAAGACATCTGTAGATGACACGGCCACTCACTTGGTCATGTCCCACCTGAAGAACAAGATCACCAAGAAAGGTAGAAGGTGACACGGTCATGAGTGAAATGGTTCTTACGACTTCGATACTATTTAGGCTCGAGGCCTTAGAAAATATGAGCCTAAGCCCGGAGAAAATAGAGTCGCCACTCGGACGGGCCGAGAAAAAGAAAGGGGTGGATGACTCGATTCTTAAGGAATCCCCAACCCCCTAATGGGTTCGAAAAGTTGGGTACGTATGGGGAAGGTGAGAAATAACCCATCACCCCCACAATGCCCGGTTCATTGGAATTGGCCTCCTTTGCAGGTCTTAATATTATAAAATTCTTAAATATAACAATATTATCCATACTAAATGCAACAATTAAAATAAACCATCATTATATTAACATCAAAGAAATGTCCAAACAAAACAAATAAATGGACACCCATCCGAGGATAGAAATATGTCCTTACATCATCCATATCTAAAAATTAAATAGGACACCTACCGAAAGGTGGAAACGTGTCCTTTACATTAATTCCAAAATATAAAAACAATTTAAATTACATGAAATTAATTAATGAGGTACCCAATAATGGAAACATACCTCTTACAATTTTAATACCAAAATAAATAAATAATAATCATAACAATAAACAAAATATCCATCCATGGTAAATTAAATAAATCACGCATTGAAATTAAATAAATCAGCCATCAAAATATATAATAAACTACATAATCAAATCTAAAATTAAATAAAGCAATAAATATATAAGTTTAGGGTTCACATCTTAAAATAGGGTTTTAGAATTTTAATTATTAAATTAGGGCTTTGGAAAAAGGAAAGTTAAATACATGGAGTCATAATACACAAATGAATATTGACCCCTTCGACGAGCCCATACGGCAGTCCCGCTAGCCGGTTAGCGAGCGGGGGTCAAGGGGGCAGTGCCCCAGAAAATTTTGAAAATTGGCTTTTAGGATTGTAGGTTTTGGTGTTGAAAATTAAGATTTTAGGGTTTAGGATTTAGAAAATAGGGTTTTGCAATTTTGAGGAACTAATATTATTTTTTAAAAGAATAATGCTACTGGATGTTTTAAAGATTTAGGATTTCGGATGTTTTTATGAAAATAATACTACTGTGATTTCAAAAATAGGTGTTGTCCCAAGATGGCAACCAAGAGGGGGGGTGAATTGGTTTCTTCAAGAAATGATAGCAAATTGAAAAACTTCAACAAATAAGAAATGTAGAAGATGTAGAAGATTGAGTAGAGAGTAGAAAAATCAACACAAGAGATTTATAGTGGTTCGGATTCAACAATCCTACATCCACTCCCCAACCTCAATTGGGTATTCCACTATACTTGAAGTTTTACAAGCTCACTTCCAACTTTGGTGTTTTTACAAGCTCACACCTAACTTGACAAGTGTTTTACTAAGGCTAACACTCAAACCACTTACAAGAGTTTTACTAGGCTCACTCTCACAACCTTTACAAGAGTTTTTCTCAGGCTCACTCTCACAACCTTTACAATTGGTGTTTTAATGGCTAACACTCAACCTTGCATGAAGAGATAAATAGATGAAAGGTTAAGTAAATAACTTGCAAGAGTTTGGACAATATTAGTATTTATTCTCTTGCTATAAGACTTGTTTGAGGTGGTATTTATAGGCCTCAAACCAGTTCTGCCCGATGGTGAAGTGGGTAGAAAAGTGAAACTCCAACAGCTACAAAATCTTCTTGGATTTTTGTGTCAGACTGTTGGGATGGTCGCGCACCACCTTTGGATGGTCGCGCATCCTGGGATGGTCGCGCACCCCCTTGGGGCGGTCGCGCATCTGTTTGTGCGGGCATCCCAGCAGTCTGGTGCGGTCGCACAATTCAAATCTCTAACGGCTACTTGACACATGGCATCTTCTTATTAATTCTTTAACTAGCCGTTGAAGCCCACCAACGGCTATATAAATGTAGCGGTCGCGAAGCCACATTGGGCGGTCGCGCATTGTCTTGCGTCGACATTCACCGTTCTTGTCACCGCGAACCTTACTGTCAAACCAAGACAGTTTGGATGGTCGCGCAACCCCTTGGGGCGGTCGCGCATCCCTTCAAAGACAGATTTTCAGCACTTAGGAAATCTTCAAATTTCTTTGCATTTCAGCTCATTCTAAGTTGCTTTCCTGCCATATAAACACTCATTGAAGCCATTAGATCACTTCAATTTGTTTGCCAAGATCAAAAACAAGATTGACCTAAATCTAGGTCAACAATCTCCCCCTTTTTGATTTTGGCAATCAAATTGAATTTGAAATAAAAATAATCAACAAAAATAGGCAATACTTCCCATTATGGAAAAACATAAGAAAATTCAAAAGATAATGTTCAAATTCATCAAATTCTCTCCCCCTTGCCAAAATTCAAAAAGAGGAGGTAGAGATGAAGATCAATCAAGCAATCTTCAAAGATGATATAAGAAATAAGGAAATATAAACACAAGACAAGATCAAAATCATTGTTGGTGTGACTTTATAATAGAATTCAAAGCCAATGGTCAATCACCAAAAACAAAATTCACAATTAACACAAATCTAAGTCATATACTTAGGAAAAATAAAAGTACCAATCAATGAAAATATCAAAATCAATGAAAAATATGTTAAGGATACCAATTGATTGGATTATACTCCCCCTCAATTGATGATCTCCCCTTCAAGAAGTGAAAAACTTAGAAACAATTGAGATCAATTTTTATCAAAATATTCAAGTTTTCTCCTCTCTTGTTGGAGTCAAATCAAGAGGAATATAAAAAGAAAATTAAATACAATTCAAGAAAGTGATTGACTTAATTATGAACAAATTTAAAATGTAACAAAAATAATTTAGTCAACCATAAAATCATTTTTCAACCTTAATGTCAAACATAACATGTAAAGTAAAAATTAAAAGTATAAAATTTCAAATGTTGTAAGGCAAGAATTGTTACCAATTTTTTAATGCCAATTGCCTTACTATTAGCATTATTGGACTTGGTTTGATGGAGTACTCATTCTCCTCCATCTTCATGCCATTTGCCCTTGTCAATTAAGGGATTTTCCTTGATAACCTTATCTAAGCTATGTTTGCTTTTAGATATTTGTTCATTTGAGGTTTTTAATTCTAAAGTAGAATTTTTTAAACATACAAAATCCTCTTCTAGTTTAGAGCATTTGTCCTTATGAAATTTTATCTTAGAAAAATATTTTTCTACTCTAAAGTTCATATGTTCAATTATATCACTATCATCTAAAGCATCATCAATATTGTTGTAATTTAAATTCATGTTTAAAGATTGGGTACCTACCTCATTGGAGTGTTCATCATCTCCCATAGCCATGAGACATAGATTTTCAATTGCTTGCTCTTCTTCTTCTTCTTGCTCTTCTTGCATTTCCATTGCCATCTCATGTGTGAGTAATTTGCCAATGAGGACATCCGTTGGAAGCTTGCTCAAATCATGTGCTTCCTCAATGGATGATACTCTTGCTTCAAATTCCTTCTTTGTAAGAATTCTAAGGATTTTGCAATTTATGTCTTCCAAAGAGTATACTTTGCCAAATTTCCTCAAATCATTGACAATGGCAAGAAGTCGGTTGGTCATCTCCGTGACATCTTCAAAGGACTTCATTTTGAAGAGTTCATACTCTTGAACAAGCATTTGGGCCTTCATGAATTTCACTTGATTAGTACCCTCATGATAATTCTCCAAGGTCTTCCAAATACTATAGGCATTTGAGCATCCAAGAATTCTTCCACATTCTTCCTTTGGCAATGAGCTTAGGAGAATGAAAGAAGCCTTTTTATCTCTCCCATTGCTTCTTCTTTGTTCTTCATTCCACTCTTTTCGTGGAATCTCTTTTTCTACACCATCAACCATTCTTGTAGGAATCTTCCACTCATTTTCAACATAATCCCAAAGCTCTATTCCTTCACTATCTAGGAGCAAAAACATCTTGTGTTTCCAATATGAATAATCAAAGTGAGGTATAACAAGGGATTTTGAGTTTCCATAATAATGAGCCATGGAGTTGGAAGAGAAAATTGATGTAGAGGTATTAGTGGGTGTGGTTGCCTTTGAGGATCAAATTTCACAATTAAGTTTAAGAAATTTCAAAGCTCTGATACCAATTGTTGTCCCAAGATGGCAACCAAGAGGGGGGGTGAATTGGTTTCTTCAAGAAATGATAGCAAATTGAAAAACTTCAACAAATAAGAAATGTAGAAGATGTAGAAGATTGAGTAGAGAGTAGAAAAATCAACACAAGAGATTTATAGTGGTTCGGATTCAACAATCCTACATCCACTCCCCAACCTCAATTGGGTATTCCACTATACTTGAAGTTTTACAAGCTCACTTCCAACTTTGGTGTTTTTACAAGCTCACACCTAACTTGACAAGTGTTTTACTAAGGCTAACACTCAAACCACTTACAAGAGTTTTACTAGGCTCACTCTCACAACCTTTACAAGAGTTTTTCTCAGGCTCACTCTCACAACCTTTACAATTGGTGTTTTAATGGCTAACACTCAACCTTGCATGAAGAGATAAATAGATGAAAGGTTAAGTAAATAACTTGCAAGAGTTTGGACAATATTAGTATTTATTCTCTTGCTATAAGACTTGTTTGAGGTGGTATTTATAGGCCTCAAACCAGTTCTGCCCGTTGGTGAAGTGGGTAGAAAAGTGAAACTCCAACAGCTACAAAATCTTCTTGGATTTTTGTGTCAGACTGTTGGGATGGTCGCGCACCACCTTTGGATGGTCGCGCATCCTGGGATGGTCGCGCACCCCCTTGGGGCGGTCGCGCATCTGTTTGTGCGGGCATCCCAGCAGTCTGGTGCGGTCGCGCAATTCAAATCTCTAACGGCTACTTGACACATGGCATCTTCTTATTAATTCTTTAACTAGCCGTTGAAGCCCACCAACGGCTATATAAATGTAGCGGTCGCGAAGCCACATTGGGCGGTCGCGCATTGTCTTGCGTCGACATGCACCGTTCTTGTCACCGCGAACCTTACTGTCAAACCAAGACAGTTTGGATGGTCGCGCAACCCCTTGGGGCGGTCGCGCATCCCTTCAAAGACAGATTTTCAGCACTTAGGAAATCTTCAAATTTCTTTGCATTTCAGCTCATTCTAAGTTGCTTTCCTGCCATATAAACACTCATTGAAGCCATTAGATCACTTCAATTTGTTTGCCAAGATCAAAAACAAGATTGACCTAAATCTAGGTCAACAATAGGTTTGGTTACGGTTTTAGGGTTTAAGGAGTTTAGGGTTTAAGAGAGAAAGATTTATGGTTTTAAAATTTTGGAAACAAAAGAACGATTTAGGGTTTTGATAATTTAATCAATGACTTAGGGTACTGGATGGTTTTAAGTTTTTAGTTTTTATAAAATATGCAAGTGGAGTTTTGAAAACCAACTGATTAATGTGTTAACTAAAGTAAACAATTAAAGTTATTAAAATAAAGATCAAGTTACTGCATGTTAAAAGATCAAGTTACTGCACATTCAATGATCAAGTTACTGCATGCTCAAAGATCAAGTTACTGCATGTTCTTATTAATCAAAGAAAATGAAGCTACTGTGAGCATGAATAATTTATGATTAAAGATCAAACCTCCGTCATTGGTTCCACCAAAAAAAATGATTTCTGGATGAACGATGTGAAGACAGTCTGGACTCTGCCTTCTTCTTTGGCTGTCTTGATATTTTTGTTTGTTGCTTCTTTCGTTCTAAAAAAAAACTGTTGTTGTCCTTCTCTGTTTGTTGTTCCTAACCCTCTTAATTTTAATTGCCGACCCTCTTTAATGTTAATTGCCGACCCTTCTAAATTCTGAAACGTTATTATTTATAGGCAAACCTCACTCAGAATCCCTAACCCTAATATTAATCCGTCTTTAAAATAAATTTTAATTCAATTCGGAAACTATTTTCAAAAACAATTGAAACTATGTCGACCTAGGGCAACCAGATCGACATAGACCAAAGCCATGTCAACCTAGGACATCCAGGTCGACATGTCCTTTGGCTTATGTCAACCTAGGGCCTCCAGGTTGACATGAGCAGAGGTTCATGTCACTTGGGCCCTTTGAACTTGAACTAATTTTGCACTATTTAATTTTTTGGACCGGACCTTCTAAAAAAGACTTGGTTTAGGGTTTTGTAGTTGAGTTTGTGACTTTTAAAATTGGAACGACTTATTAGAAGTTATAAATTGGATCAAATTTATTTTGGCATCCTTTAATCAAGACCATATCAAATTAGTGCCAAAATTAAGGGTCTACAGTTTGCCCCCTGCTTGAGTGATCTAAGACTACAGCAAAAAGAGCGAAAAGCAATGTGATCTTTTGACTAATTTTTGATGAGGATGGGTACTTGGATTTGATTTGGGTAATTGGACCTGAGACTGAACTTGATTTGGGTACTTGGACTCGAGATTGGGTACTTAGGCCCAAGACTAAATTTGATTTGGCTACTTGGACCTGAGATCGGGTACTTGGACCCGAGATTGAATTTGATTTGGGTACTTGGACCTGAGATTGGATACTTGGACTTGTGACTGAATTGAATTTGGGTTCTTGACTCGAGACTGGATACTTGGACCCATGACTGAATTGGGTACTTTAACCCAAGGCTGGGTACTTGGACCCGAGACTGAATTGAATTTGGATACTTGGACCCGAGATTGGATACTTGGACCTGAAACTTGATTGGATTTGGGTATTTAGACCCGAGATTGGGTACTTAGACCCAAGATTGAATTGAATTTCACTAACCTTTTATCAGTTGAGGATTCTGGCTTAACTGGTTGTTCCATTCTTTTAATCTTCCTTTTGCAAAAATTCAGCTATTTTTAGCTAACCTACAAATCTTCTCCTTGCCCCCCATGATTTTTCTATGCGGGCTTTCGTTGATGTTTGTAGATTATCTAGTTCTTTGAACAAGCATGCATTTTTTTCCTTTCTTTTGCAAAATGACTGGAGTTTCCTCAAGTAATAGGCTTTCTATGCCACCTTGATTTAATATCTTCTTTTGATTCTTTACGTCACAGGATATTTATTGTTCACTTTGATAAAAAATAGATAACACAAGAAAAAAAATGTTGTGTGATATGCTCATGTCTGCATGAGTAATACTTACAGTGATTTCATTGACTCATAGACTAAGGTGATCAACAGAAGTGTTCTCATTGATTTCTTCCAGATGCCCATTCAGGTCTTGCACTGGAATGGCAGAAGGCTTCGCTTTTATGGCTTTTATCTTTGAGATATTGAACACATGAATAATGGAGGCCCTAAGTAGAAGAGATACATCCATTTCATACTAGGATTCAGCACGCCAGTTGGTAACTTTTCACATCCTTGCCAAGAACTATTTACTTTGCACAATATGTCCTTCGAGATTCGACTGTTCAACATATTTTCCTTAACTTAAAGGTTTTGTGTGACAAAAACATTTTTTTTTTGAATTTTGATTTTGAAAGCAAATGTTGGCTTTGCCAAATCAATGTCAATATACCTCAGGACTTGATTTTCCAAATTAACATATCTATAACATGACAACCCTAGTTACCATACTAAGCTCGGGAATCATTTCTATTTAAGCAAGAATTGTTACACTTTAGATAGGCACATACACATTACTTGGCCAAAGTTCTCATTGAGTTTAAATATTGTCTATCTCATATGCATGCTTATTCAAACTATCTCCACTAATAGACTCTACCTAACAAGAGAGATCAACAGGTCTTCGATAGGCTTGAAATGGGATCTATAAGGGACACAGGTTAAATGAAGGCCATTTTGAGATTGGAGCTGATGTGACACAATGGATAAATCTTCATACTACAAATTTCTTATTGGAACTTTAGACAGTTGGGAGCATGAAAAGATAGAGCTTTGAGTGTTCTCCCATCTTCTTGGCATTAATCTAGATCTTGATTGGGACAGTCTTTGCATTTACAAAAATTTTGGTACTGTAGACCCTTAATTTTTGACCCAGTCCGGTCCAATATATTTTAAATAGACCAAAATAATTTTTGTGTTGTCCAATATATTTTAATTAGTCCAAAATAATTTTTGTTATCTTAATTAAATAATATTTTCTTTAGTATCTTATATTTATTAATAAAAAATAAAAAAATAATAATAATAAAAAATAAATAAAAATAAAAATAAAATAAAAATCAGCGAGGGAAAAATCGGCAACGAAAAAATCATCGCCGAAAACCAGCGCGGGACGAACGGCCGTGGGCCATTTCGCCCGCAGGAATTTCCTGCAAGCGAAATGGCCTGCAGGCCAGTCCTCGCCCATAGCCCGCATTTTTTTCGCAGTAGTTTTTTTTCGCCAGCATAATTTTTTCGACGCAAATTTTTTTGAAACCTAATATAAGTAGGTTTCAGTTTCCTTTTCTTAATTAGTATTAGATTCCATGAATAACTAAGATTAATCATAAAAAAAACTTCTATAAATAAGGACTAAAACAACACGAAAAGGGGAGGAAAAAAAGGATAAATTGATCGGATTTGGGACTGATTTTGGGAGAAGAAATTGAGACCGAAACTGAGGAGGAAAAGCTTTGAATCAATCTGATTTTTTGAGAGAACAAACAAACAATTCAATCCATCAAAGACAGCAAAGCTTGTCTTTGTTCTTGTTCATCCAAGAAGTGATTTTTGGTGGAACCAACAAACGAAGGTATGAATTTCTTTATTTGTTTCATTAATTCACAGTAGCTTCATCATTCAAAAATCTTAAAAATTGTTTCTCTTTCTTCAAAATAATTCAAAAACCCTAGAACTTTAATTCCCCTTTTCTAAAGTTTAAAAACCCTAATTCGTTGCTTTGTTTTCCAAAAAGCTTAAAATTGTTATTTTTGTTTCTTCAAAATCTCAAAACCCTAATTTGCTTTCCAAATTTTCAAAATCATAAATTAAATCTATTTCTTTCTAAAAACCCTAAAAAAAACATCTTTTCTGTTTCTATAAACTTTAAATCATTTTGTTTAATCTCATAAAGCTACATAAAATTATCAATTGTTTTTCCAAATTGTAAAACCTAATGCATTCTCCGAAACCCTGATTCAAAAATTCTAAAACTCTAATTCAACTTTAAAACAAAACAGTAAACCTTAAACTAGCTAACCTAAACCCTAAATTTTCTAAACCCTAATCCTTTAAACTTTAAAAACCTTATAAACATAAATGTAAAATTTTACACAGTAAGTTTAAAAACATAATTCAGTAGCTAATAGTCATAAACTTAATGTTTTGAGGAGCCCAAACCCTAGTTTCATGATTTTACCATTCAAACACTAATTTGGTTAATTAAATAACTTTATCAACCTCTTAAATTATAAAACTTCAATTCATTCTAATTCCTTAAAGTTCACAGCAGCTAAGACTTACAAATCCTAAACCCATAAATTCCAAAACCCTAAACACATGAAATAAAGAAACTTAAATAGAAACAGTAGCCCTAATTTGAATATTTATTTGCTTTATTCAATTTTATATTTGATTATGCTTTGATTTATTTTATATGCATTAATTTATTTAAGTTCAATGCTTGGTCGACTTAGTTTATCGTGGATGGATATTTACATTCTATTGATGTTTGATATATTTGATGAATGATGTAATTATGATGAATGGTTATTTACTTTTATCAATTTATTTAGATTTCCAAATGTTGTAAGAGGTATGTTTCCACTTGGTGGGTACCTCATTAGTTAAATATCATGTAATTTAAATTGCTTTTCTATTTTAGAACTAATGTAAAGGACATGTTTCTACCTTTCGGTGGGTGTCCTATTTAGGCATGGATTATGTTAGGGCATGTTTCCATCATTGGGTGGGTGTCCATTTATTTACTTTGTTTGGACATTGTTTTGATTTTCAATATATCGATGCTTTATTTTAATTATTTTGTGTAATATGGATAATGTTGTTATATTTAAGAATTTTATAATATTAAGACCTGTAAAGGAGGCCGGTTCCAATGAACCGGGCGTTGTGGGGGTGCTGGGCCATTTCTCACCTTCCCCACACGTACCCAACTTTTCAAACCCATTAGGGAGTTGGGGATTCCCCTTTCTTTTTCCCGGCCCATCCGGGTGGCGACTCCATTTTCTCCGGACTTAGATCCGTGTTCTCTAAGGCCCCAAGCCTAAACAGTGTCGAAGTCACAAGAACCATTCCACTGGGAGAGGGGATGAAAATCCCGGCTCACAGTGGCTACTCCACTGGGGATAAGAGAAGTTGATTCCGTTGGTCTTTATATTATTCTATTCTTTCTTATAATAATATTATCCATTGCATCATATTAGATTGCATCGTGTGCATGAGTTAGGATGCCCGTGTTACCCGTGTTGTGTTATGTAAGGGATACCATACTTTCACTCAAGGTATGGAGATCGAGCATGGCATAACCACTCATAGCCTCGTACCATTTGGTATATACTTGCTATGGGAACCTAAGCCTTTTTACCCAAAGACTAAAGCTCATGTGATTGGCCTAGTTACTTTCCTTAGGTTTTTACCCCAAATGCATGTTGTTTGACTATGGTTAATTTATCTTGGCTTAAATCATGGCTTATTTGGTTTGTTCTTTTTCTAATATGACCTAAGTACATTGTAAGCTCAAAATGAATTTTTCTTTAAAGTCCAATAGACCAAAACTATTTTCAAAACTTTTCAAAATGGTCTTCGGACATAAAACTTTTCTAAAAATAAATCAAAAATTCTTTTGCTCATGGCTCAAATACTAAGCCCAAAATCCCTTTTTTCTAAAATCTTTTTATAATGGGCTTAGAAACAAAATTATTTTCATCCAAAAGAGCTTACAAATTATTTAGGTCAATTTTGAAATACCAAAAATCAATTGTGAGCCTAGTTTATACTAAGAATAATTAATCATGGGCTTGTTTTTGGCATGAACCATTAGTTACCTTTTTCAAGTGAGAAATCTATTTATAACAAACCTCTTAATTTTATTTTAATCCAATATAGCATAAAAGCTACATTAATTGGTTAAATGGATTAAAACCTAATTAATGGGAATTATCATAAGTTGATTTCCATTTTCGAAAATATAACTACTAGTTGAAACATCCGAGGGATTTATTCGAAAATGAGATACCCCATGTTGGTATTTTGTTATCCATATACCTAGGAAAAGAGACTCACCATTCGTATGCGGACGTTATAAGGTTGGAAGGAACGTCCTATTTGTCTTTGTTTGTCCATTGTTTGTACATACATGCATACATGCATACATTTGCATCTCATATCATTGATCCTCTCTGGCTCACAGCCCTAGATTACAACAGTTCAAAAGCTTAAAGCAATCCAACCTATGCCAGAGATGAGGTATCTAGCAACGACTCAATCACTTGCTCACCAAAAACAATGGATCCCGAACAAATTCAAAGGATGGTGGATGAGGCCCTCACTGACAAGATGGAAGAAATAAAAGAGGCCCTAGCTGAGACCATGAAGAACCAATTAACTGCAATCTTAGAAAATCAGGCCGAGGCATCTGCTATCACTAAGAAGCCAAAGGACAAAGGGAAGACAAAAGTTGGTGAAGTGGTTTTTGATGATGCAAAGGTGATCATTGATGATGATGATGATTGGGCTCAATACTACCATGATGCTCAAAAGAAGAAGAAAGAATCGAAGATTGTTAAAAGGTCAACTATGGAGAAAATCGAAACTTCTGATGTTGAAAAGATGATTGCTGATCTAGAAAAGAAATTTGAGAAGAAATTGAAAACCGAGGAAATGTCCGAAGTTGACAAACTATTTGAGCTAGATGAAGTAGTCCCGTACAAGTTCAAGATGCCATCATTCGCGAAGTTTGATGGAACCGAAAATCCCCATCTCCATGTGAAGCAGTATATCACTGCTATACAATCTGCCCGAGCTATTAAGGCTCAAACTCTAAGGTACTTCATGCTCTTATTGGACCCTATTGTCCAAAATTGGTTTCATACCTTAGATGATGGAACACAAAAGAGTTGGAATATGCTTTACAAAGCCTTCATCCAACAATATGGGTATAATATCGAAATGGAAGTTAACTTGATGGAAGTGGAGTCCATTAGACAAAGTCTAAATGAGAATTTTGTAGATTATGTGAAGAGATGGAGAAACAAGGCCGCTTTACTCAAGATGAGGCCCGATGAATCTGATCAAATAAGGATGATTGTGAGAGGGGTGTTTCCTAGTCTACGTGAAAGGATGTCTCATACACTCATCCATGATTTCAAAGACCTTCTCCAAGCGGGTTTGCAAATTGAAGAATGGGAAAGAGAGAAGAATCATTTTTCAACAAGAAGGAATGAGAAAGGGAACTATCAGTCTGATAGCCAAAGCATGCAAAAGGAAATCGGTGTTAATGCTACTAACCAAGGAACAAGGAGACAATTTTCGAAATTAGGAAAGCCAATGTCTTAGGTTCTCACTAAGCTTCAAAGAAAGGGATTGCTACAACCCTTAAATCCTCACCCTTTGCCTAACCCTCTCCCACCTAATTTCGATACTAAAGCATTTTGTCAATTTCACTAAATGCAAGGGCATGACACGGATAGGTGTGTGAGGTTGAGACATGAGATCCAAAATCTAATTGATAATGGGAAGCTACCCGAGCCCAATAAGCCAAACACCAAAGATAATCCCTTACCAAAGTTCAATAGAGTACCACCACCGGTAACCTTCATGATTGGAGGAGGTTTACATGAGGACTTTGTCATGTCTTCTTTTCAAGATGTGGGTGGAGAAGCAACCAAAAAAGAAGAGGTATTTGGTGGAATTAAACAAGTTATGGTGGGTAAAGAAGTAACAATTAGTGTTGTCAATGGGTTTTGGGATTCAAGCGATAGTGATGATGATCTTGTATCCAAGAAGGAGGAGTGGACTTGGTCTGAGCCCGAAGAAGATGAGGTAATGAACACTAGATCCGGTAAGCCTTACGCAAGGCCACCACCTAAGGAGGTAGAAACTAATAAGGGTAAGGAAGTTGAGGTAGGAAATAAAGAAGAGGAAGATGATGTTGTGCTCAAGCAATTGAAAAGAACACAAGCAAGTGTTAGCATTTGGAACTTATTAGCTACTTCTAAAAAGCACCAAGAAACTATGGCCAAAGCCTTAGCTAGCATGACAATTTCTACCTCCACAACACCGGAGGAGTTGATCAACTTTAGAGGGGTGATGAAATGTTTAGAGGTTCAAGAGAAGAGTGAAGTTAATATGGGAGCAGTTTCTTTCTCAGATGCGGATTTACCGGAGGAGGGAAGAGATCACATCCGCCCTCTCTTTATAAAAATAGAAGTCAAGGGGAAGAGGACTCCATGTGTAATGGTCGATGATGGATCCGCCATAAATGTCTGCCCACTTAAGATATTTCCAAAGCTAGCCATGTCAACAAGGGATCTAAGCCCGACAGAGGTAACAATTCGAGCTTATGACAACACTAAGAGACATGCTGAAGGGACTTTTAAAGCTGCTGTCAAGGTTGATCCAACTGAATCTATTATGGAGTTTGTTGTTTTAGACATACCAGTTACCTTCGCTTTACTCTTGGGGTGACCATGGTTTCATCCTCTTGGTGGAGTTCCTTCCACCCTTCATCAAAATATCAAGTTCCCCAACAGAGATGAGACAGTGGTCATTGAAGCTGAAGATAATGAGATTGTTAACGCTCTAATGATTGAGAAGCCTCTCAATGGTTTTCAAGTAGCTGTAATTTTTGATGATGAAGTAGTGGACTCCAAAGTCTTGAATATGATGAAGAACATGAACTACCTTCCTGAAGATGGTCTTGGAAAGGGTAAAGCCAGTTTGACAAAGTTGCCAGACTTTAGAACTCAAACATCCAAGAAGGGGTTAGGATATGATGAAGCTAATGATGCCCATCCAAAGAAGGGTGAGAAAATGAACTTCCCACCACTTGAAGAGATCTTTATCAAAGCTCCAGATAAGGGACCACTCCAAGGAAAGCCCGAGCCAATCATGTTCATGGGAAAGTTGATCCCGAGTTTTGAAATTTTTACAGATGTGGCCGAGCTAGTGTACCAAGTGAAGAAAGAGCTCACCCTATCAGCCAACAAAGAATCCAATCCAAAAGAGAAGAATGAAAATGTCCTGAAAGCCGAGAAGACTCCGGAGGAGATTGCTGCCCTGGTTGAAGAAAAGTTTGAAGACATCCTGCCTTATGATTTTGAGAACAATGATTTTGATTTTGATTTTAATTTGTCTACTTTGTATGAGGATGATGATGTTTTCTTTTCCAAAATGAATGCAATAAAGTCTAATTTTGCTTACTTGTGTGATGTTTCTCCTGATGGCTGCATACATTCAAATAACAGTTACATGAGCATCTTTAATATTAATTTTGTTAACACACAATCATTAAATTTGGGAACAATTAAAAATCCTAAAAACATTAGCATAGCATCCGACCTTACTCTTGATGAGAGAGAGAGATTTAAAAAATATTCAAAAAAATATGAAGAAGTGTTTACTTGGTCTTATTAGGATATGTCTGGAATAGATCGAGACATAGCCGAGCATCATATTCTTACTTACACTCACATGAGACCTGTCAAATAAAAGTTTAGGCAATTAAGACCTGAGTGGGCTGAATTGGTTAAAGAAGAGGTCACTAAGCAGATACAAGTGAAGTTCCTTGAAGTGATAGAATATCCAGATTGGCTAGCCAACATAGTACCCATGCCAAAGAAAGATGGAAGGATAAGAGACTGTGTGGACTATAGGGATTTGAACAAGGCTTCCCCTAAAGATGATTTTCCTTTGCCCCATATAGATGTCCTCATTGATAGTGCAGCCTCTAGTGTGCTACACTCATTTGTAGATGGATTTTCTGGATATAATCAAGTGTTAATGTCACAAGAGGATAAAGCCAAAACTGATTTCATTACTACATGGGGTATATTTTGTTATAGGGTGATGCCGTTCGGCTTAAAGAATGCTGGAGCAACCTATCAAAGGATGGCCACCACACTATTTCATGACATGATGCACAAAGAAGTTGAAGTATATGTTGATGATATGATGGTTAAATCGGATACAAGGGAATAACACTTCCAAAACTTGGAATTATTTTTCGATAGAGCTTTGAAATATAAGCTAAGATTGAAACCAAAGAAGTGTGTATTCAGTGTTACTTCAGGCAAATTATTAGGACATGTGATTGGTCCGAATGGCATTGAGATTGATCCTGACAAAGTTAAAGCAATAAGGGATATGCCAGCCCCTAAGACGGAGAGAGAAGTTCGGGGATTTATTGGTAAATTACAATACATTAGCAGATTCATAGCAAAGCTCACAACAATTTGTGAGCCTATCTTCAAATTGCTTAAAAAGAATTAGTCGGTCATTTGGAATGAAGAATGTCAAAAGGCCTTTGAGTGAATAAAAGAGTATTTATTGAATCCACCTGTGTTAAAATCGCCTAAACCCGGCAAACATCTATTACTATACTTAGCAGTAGAAGAAGAGTCAGTAGGAGCCATACTAGCCCAAGCAGATGAGTCAGGGATTGAGCATGCAGTTTACTATTTGAGTAGAAAGCTCTTACCTTATGAAATTAAGTATAGTATCATTGAAAAGACTTGTATAGCCATGGTTTGGTCTTCTAAGAAGTTGCAGCATTACTTTCAATCGTATAGTGTGGAAGCAATTTTTAGGTTGGATCCAATGAAGTACTTAAGGGAGACACCCTCTTTGATTGGGAAATATGGTCGATGGTTGATAATATTAGAAGAATTTGAGATTGAGTATGTAACCCGAAAAACAATCAAAGGTAGAGCGGTGGCAGAATTCCTGGCCCAACAACCATTACCAGATAGCGAAGAATCTTGGAATTTTCGGATGAACATTTAGAGGCAATAGAAGTACAAGGGTGGAAAATGTATTTTGATGGAGCAGTAAACAGGAAAGGAGCAGGTTTGGGAGTTATACTAGAATCACCCAAAGGGGAACTCATCCCTTTAGCCAAAAAGTTGAAATTTAGGGCAACCAATAATATGGTGGAGTACGAAGCTTGTATTTTCAGTTTGGAAACCCTTATGATTATGAAGGTGGATAAGGTGGAAGTTTTTGGCTATTCATTACTAGTAGTATCCCAAGTAAATGGAGAGTGGGAGTTAAAAGAAGAAAAATTAAAACCATACTACCATTACTTGACCATGATGAAGAAGAACTTTAAGGAGTGTAGGTTTATACACCTATCAAGAGAAGAAAATCAGATGGCTGATGTGGCTTCGGTATGGGAAAATTCTATCAACTTATTCCTTAAGCCTCTGGTTTTGACCAGTTCATCAACTCCTTGCTATGAATATGAGACAATCATGGAAATTGATATAGACCATGTCCACGATGCGTGGTATGATACTATAAGGCAATTTTTGGAGGAAAGAGAATACCCGCCGGGGGCAACAAAGAAAGAAAGAAGAGCCATAAGGCGGTGGTCATTGCAATACATCACATTCCATGGAGAGTTATATCAAAGATGGCCTGATGGGGGTGCATTTGAGATGTTTAAGAAAGCCTGAAGTGGAGCGTATCATGTCAGAAATACATGCAGGAAGTTGCGGACCTCATATGAGTGGTTTGGTCCTAGTTAAGAAGATTATTCGGCAAGGTTACTACTGGTTGACCATGGAGAAAGATTGTATTGAGTTCGTAAAGAAGTGCCAACAATGTCAGATGTATGGTAACTTGAATCACATGCCTCCTGAAGAACTGCATTCTATGTCTTCACCCTGGCCCTTTGCCACCTGGGGTATCGACATTATAGGAGAAATACATCCGACAACTTCAAATGGTCACCGTTTCATTGTGGTAGCAGTAGATTATTTTTCAAAATGGGTCGAAGCCGAATCCTTCAACAAACTGGGTGCAAGTCAAATGGCTAGATTTTTGAAAAGAGCCTCATCTGCCGGTACGGGATCCCACACAGTGTGATATCAGACAATGGCATACAGTTTCAAGGAGCAGTTAAGGATTTGTTCTCAAAGTACCAAATCCACCATCATCGATCCTCTCCTTATAGACCAAAGGCTAATGGTGCAGTAGAAGCAAAAACAAGACAATTAAGCAAATTTTGTCCCAGATGACCAAGACTTACAAGGATTGGTCAGAGATGCTTCCCTTTGCTTTATGGGGATATAGGACAAGTGTGCGAACGCCTACTGGAATGACATCGTTCTCTTTAGTTTACGGGATGGAAGCAGTGTTGCCAATTGAAATAGAAATCAAGTCGTTAAGAGTAGTCTTGGAAGCCGAATTGCCTGAAACAGAATGGGCAGCGAGCAGATACACACATTTAGCTTTACTAGAAGAGAGAAGGTTAAAGGCACTGTATCATCACCAACTGTATCAAAAGAAGATAGCTCGGGCCTACAACAAAAGAGTTAAAATCAGAAAACTCAGAGTCGGGGATTTAGTGTTGATGCAATGTAAGCCTAATATATCTGATCCAAGAGGGAAGTTCAGGCCTAGCTGGGAAGGGCCATATGTCGTGAAACAAGTCATAAACAAAGGTGCGGTGAAGTTATCAGACATGGATGGGAACAAATTTAGTGAGCCAGTAAACATTGACAGGTTGAAGAGGTTTTATGTATGATATAAAAAAAAGGGGAGCTCGCTAGGTTGAAAACCCAAAAAGGGCGGCCTAGGCAAAAGTTAGAGCAGTCGGCTAGTTTTGAAAATCGAAAAGGGCGAGCTAGGCAACAATTAGGGCTAAATGAGAGAAAATCGTCAATTAGAAAACCTGAAAGGGCTAGTTGGCAACATGAGTGATCTTGTGTATACTGGCTTTGTTTTTGGTTGTTCCCTAATTTAATAAAACATAATTAATGTTAAAATTGTTCTATATGCACTGTTATAAGTATTTGACCAGATATGGATGAAATAAATAAACACAATAGCAAAAGGTGATGACAAACTATAAATGGAAAAGAAGCATCTTTTATTACTTTAATTATTTTTCATCTTAACAATACACTTTCTAAATTGACAAATATAAAATCTATGGCAGTCGATAAATGTAACATGCAGGCCAGCTTTGCCTCAGCCGATCCAAGTAGGCTTCAGTCAAGTAAGGCATGTCTAAATCGGGAGTAAAGTCAGAATCACGAGGCTCAGCTCCATACTGACGGCCAAGTCGGCGAGGATCATAGCATGTACCTTGACGAAGAGCAGTAAGGGGAACATACATCAAGTATGTCCACATGGTGATACGAGAAATCTTCCACCAAGGTACCAACCAACAGATGTTGACTTCGGCGCAAGAATGGATCCAGTCAACGCAGTCAGCATATGAAGAAGCAGGATGGAGTAGTTTCCTAGTAGAATGATGACATGGCAGATATCTGGAAAAATCCATGGATGGAGTATCAAGCAAACAAAGACACTTCTAAAGCCAAATCTGTGAAGAAAGAATTAAATAAATTAAATAAAAGAGAAAAGAAAAGAAGAGTCCGCTAAGTTGAAAACTCGCAAGGGCATCTTAGGCAAAAATTAGGATAGCTCGCTAGTTTCGAAAACCCACATGGGCGGACTAGGCAAAAACTAGAGTAATAAAAATATATATAATAAAAAGAAGAGGTCCGCTAAGTTGAAAACCCCCGAGGGCAGCTTAGGCAAAAATTAAGACAGCTCGCAAGTTCCGAAAACCCACATGGGCGGACTAGGCAAAAATTAGAGCAATAAAGAAAAGAAGAAAAAAGAAAACCTAAATTAAAAACCTGAAAGGGTAGTTTAGGTAATTACCTAAAGCAGCAACGGACTCCCAGTCAGTCTCTTTGACAATCCTGATTTAAGTTGGTCTAATCCAACTAAAGTCTCGGCTAAAATCACAGGTACCGGTGACAAGCCTCCTTCCATTTGGTCCATAATATATAATACTCGTGGATCAATATCGTCGTCAGAAGAGACAAGTAGGAATTGGTCGAGCAAGCAAAGATAGAACATGCATCCCCATGTCTTAGTAGGGGCCAAATGAGAAAGACAAAAATCAATCAAAGGAGCAAGTAGAATTTTTTCACCTCTCATCAACTGAAGAACTTTGAATTTTGGAATTTGAAATAACATCTTCATCTTCTCTTGAGTCTTGGAATTAATGTGGGTAACACCATTAGTTGATTATTTGGATATCCAAGGATGGCCTCAAACTCTTCAATCAAGGGACATATTTCAAAGCCAATAATTTTAAATGCCCTAGAATCCATAATCCAAAAGGAAGCCACGGCATGTAAGAAGGAGTAGTCCAATTTAATATTTTGAAAACATTTTAAAACATAAAGTTTTAACCATGAAATTTGCTTTCAATGAATGGCATCCATATTCTTAAATAGAATTTTTATCTTCTTTAATTGATGCTCGGTAATGGTTGATGAATGAAGGGAAATCAAAATTGTTAAAGGGAGTTTTTTTTTTACGTTGAATTGGAAAATATTTTTGGTTTCTGTATGAAATATGACATGAAAGGTGATTTATATAGGAGAAACAAGCCTTTCCTAAAGTGAAAAGGAAAAGGTGATGGGAAAGGGTGAGACCATATGGCATAAGAAAAGGAATTGGTGATGAATTTACTTTACCATGTTGCATTTGTTTTTTTTGGTGGTGACTGTAAGAATATGGAAATAGGAAAAAGAAAGTTTAATAATTATGCAGTAACAAAAAAAAAGGAAAAAAAAGTTACAGTAAAGATGGAAATTGTATTTTTTTCATTATTGTACTATATTTATACATTACTAAGAGGGTGGTGGTAGGTCATCAAATAAAGCCCTGAAAAAGTCATCACCTGTTGGAGGAGGGGGCAAATCACTCGTTCCGAGTTCGCCCGAAGCGGGAGCACCAAAATTCGGCAAATTACTCGTCCTTGGGGTTCCAATTTGTCACAGTCCTCATCAGAAGTAGACGAAAGGATCTCATGGTCATCAGTCAGGGGGCCTCTTAATGAAGAAGCGCCAGGATCCCTCATCCCCTGAAATCGAAAGTCTTAAAAATTTTGTTCGAATTGATGATATAAACTTTCAAAATGAGAAGCCTGCTGACGACTTGAAGCCAACTCTTCTTGAAGTTTCCTATTTTGTTCTTTAAGCATCCGCTGTGAGCCAGAAAGGAAAAAGGTAAGAGCATACATAATTATGCATACATATAGCATACATTACCATGAAATAAGGAAACTCACCAGGTAGATCATATCAATACCCTGCGGATGAGATGGCATATCTGGCGGGCTAGAATGAGCAAACGAAGGGGCAGTAAAAGAAGGTCCAGCCTCATGATAAATGAACCAACAGCCTGCAACAATCATTAAAGAATCAAAGAAAGAAAAAGCAGTTGCAAGGGAAGAATGATGAAAGTTTTACCTGAGAAGTACTAGCCCCGAGATGTGGAACAAACTCTCCTGCATCTCCATGATGTTCCTCCTCATCTCTACCCTCATTTTCTTTGGGAATGTCCCACACACCAATAGGAGATACATCAAAGTTCAAGAGCATTCTTTGAATAAAATGGGCATAAGATGCACTCGGCGGATAGAGAAATCCTTCAATACCATAACTGTACCGAGCTGGCCACCAGGCATCCTCCGGCATCGACATAATATTTAAAGTGTATTTCGGGCAAGGCATCGGAATCTTCCGCTGCTCTGGACCGAGAAACCACTCAAAAACTTTCTCTTTGAGAAACCAACCACTAGACATTGGGCCAGCGATGACTCGGCGAGAATGTTGGAAAGACAGCGTAACCCTCATCAAAGGAGACCAGTTTGTCCACTCTTCTGGGCTCTACCAGGCCAAATTCACCTGCAAAATAACATAAGGTAAGTAAAATTTTCGCATAAAAATTAAAGCATACTAATGTTATTTTACCTGATCCTAGGTTAAGCGGCTCAACACAAAGCGATGAGTATGCACATGGCGAGAGCCGTGGACGTCCACACGATCTGACAACCAGAAATTTAATCTTGGATACCGAATCCTATCTCGGGAAATACCGGGTACCCTCACGAGGTTGTGTTCATAAGCCCATGCCTACAATAACAATAAAGATCACATTCATGCAAGAAAAGAGCGGAAATGACATTGGTAGAAGAAGAATACCTCAACAACCGCCATCAAGCCGACAAAAGACTTCTTATTTCGGCAAAGTTTATCAAGACCATGGTAAAGACAGGCAAGACTAGCTTCACCCCAGCCACAAGATGGTACCATCCTAAAATAAGAAAGGGCACTCAACACTGACAAGTGGATGAAAGATTCAGTGCTGCCTAAGATGGTCAACCCAAGCAGATATAATAAAAATTGTCGAGCATACTGTTGGGTCATGTCTCTGCCAACCCATCCTGCATAGTTCATCCAATAGTTACGAATCGGTTCAATTTTTATCTTAAAAGGGCCTTTATATGATGGTTCCATTCCAATTAATTCCTGAATTTCTTCAAATGTTAAAATATCATTGGTTAAAGAAATTGGAACACCATCATATCGAAGGCCGGTTATAGTGGTAAAATCGATCGGACCAATTGCTTGTGTCCAACCATTGTTCTACCAGTGCCTGAACTACGCTCAGGTCTATATGATATTCCTCATATGGCAATTGTAAAATGAACTGCTCAAAGCCGCAATCTCGGATAATCTGCCTTACCCGAGAAGGCACTACATCGTACCATTGTCGGGCTTACCCTCCAACCCGAACAACGCAACGATCACTCTAACATAGAGCCAGGAAAGTTAATACTAGGTAAGTACATATTATCTTATGTGCTTAGATTAATATTTTTTTAAAATTTTCTAAAAATTATTAGGCAAAATAATAATAATAAATAATAACAAAAAATAAAATAATAAAACAAAAATAAATAACAGACAAAAAATAAAAAAAATATAACAAATAAAAAAAACAACAGAAAGACGAAAGAAAAAGAAGCAGAGAAATCAAAAATCAAAATAAAAAAGAGGGAAAAAAATAATTAAAGCGCTCTTTTCGTTGGAACTATGGTGAAGAGGCATTCCGGCTAGTATATCTATATTTCCATCTTCATGATGCCAAATAAACTCCAATAACTTGGCATTAAAATGAGTCCCTGACCTTGAAGTATGCATTTTTTAAAAAAACTATGTGCTAAAATTGAAAGAATTTGAGAGAATTATAGAATTGAGAAATCTTCTGTGAATTGAATGAAAGAAATCGTGGGTTTATATAGAGATACGGCAAGGGAAAAAACAAAATTCAAAAGTAAGTTTTACTGTTCATAAATAGTAAACTTTTACTATTTATGAATAGTAAATTTTACTATTTATTACTATTGATGAATAGTAAATTACTTTTTTCAATAGTAAATACTATTTACGAATGGTAAGTTACTATGTATGTATAGGAAATAGAGCATGAACAGTGACTACACAGTAAATAAACAATAAATTTAATTATTTACTTTAATCATTCAAATGCTTGCGTGTGTATAAATATTTTTACACGCAGGGGGCAAGGAGAAGACATATGCGTAAAAACTAGATAAACTTTTTGAAGTAAAAAATTATTATTAGCTCGGGTCCAGAACCCAAATTTTCCTTAGGTCTAGAACCTAAAATCTTTTTTAAGTCTAGAACTTAGCTCGGGTCTAGAACCCAAATTTTCCTTAGGTCCAGAACCTAGAATCTTTTCTAAGCCCAGAACTTAGCTTGGGTCCAGAACCGAAATTACCCTTAGGTCCAAACCTATAATCTCTTCTAAGTCCAGAACTTAGCTCGGGTCCAGAACCCAAATTTTCCTTAGGTCCAGAACCTAGAATCTTTTCTAAGTCCA
Organism: Garcia nutans; assembly: GCA_947685225.1. Taxonomy (NCBI): domain Eukaryota; kingdom Viridiplantae; phylum Streptophyta; class Magnoliopsida; order Malpighiales; family Euphorbiaceae; genus Garcia; species Garcia nutans. The sequence goes on from CANTUV010000013.1 coordinate 39,559,213, forward strand.
GAACTTAGCTCAGGTCCAGAACCCAAATTACCCTTAGGTCCAGAACCTAGAATCTCTTCTAAGTCCAGAACTTAGCTCGGGTCCAGAACCCAAATTTTCCTTAGGTCCAGAACCTAGAATCTCTTCTAAGTCCAGAACATAGCTCGGGTCCAGAATCCAAATTTTTCCTTAGGTCCAGAACCTAGAATCTCTTCTAAGTCCAGAACTTAGCTCGGGTCCAAAACTCAAATTTTTCCTTAGATCCAGAACCTAGAATCTCTTCTATGTCTAGAACTTAGCTCAGGTCCAGAACCCAAATTTTTCCTTAGGTCCAGAACCTAGAATCTCTTCTAAGTCCAAAACTTAGCTCGGATCCAGAACCCAAATTATCCTTAGGTCCAGAACCTAAAATTTTCCTTAGGTCCAGAACATAAAATTATCCTGAGTCCAGAACTCGAACCGGGTCTAGAGCCCAAAACCTCAACCGTCTTAAAAATTGAGTCTTATTGCTTTTCAGTCTCTTTCATTAAATTCTCAGATTATTCAAGCAGGGGGCAAACTATAGACCCTTAATTTTTGACCCAGTCCGGTCCAATATATTTTAAATAGTCCAAAATAATTTTTGTGTTGTCCAATATATTTTAATTAGTCCAAAATAATTTTTGTTATCTTAATTAAATAATATTTACTTTAGTATCTAATATTTATTAATAAAAAATAAAAAATAATAATAATAAATAATAAATATATAAATAAAACTAAAAATCGGCTACGAAAAAATCATCGCCGAAAACCAGAGCGGGATGAATGGTCGTGGGCCAAATGGCCCGCAGGAAAATCCTACGAGCGAAATGGTGAGCAAAATGTCCCAGGGCCATTTCGCCCGCAGGAATTTCTTACGGGTGAAATGGCCTACAGGCCAGTCCTCGCCCGTAACCAACTGCGGTAATTTTTTTCGCCACGACATTTTTTCCGCAGCAGCTTTTTTTTGCCAGCGCAATTTTTTAAACACAAATTTTTTCGAAACCTAATACAATTAGGTTTCGGTTTCCTTTTCTTAATTAGTATTAGATTCCGTAAATAACTAAGATTAATCATAAAAAAAAACTTCTATAAATAAGGACTAAAACAACACAAAAACGGGAGAAAAAAAGGAGAAATTGATCGGATGTGGGACGGATTTTGGGAGGAGAATTTGAGACCAAAACTGAGGAGGAAAAGCTTTGAATCAATCTGATTTTTTGAGAGAACAAACAAACAATTCAATCAAACAAAGGCAGCAAAGCTTGTCTTTGTTCTTGTTCATCCAAGAAGTGATTTTTGATGGAACCAACAAATGAAGGTATGAATTTCTTTATTTGTTTCATTAATTCACAGTAGCTTCATCATTCAAAAATCTTAAAAATTGTTTCTATTTCTTCAAAATAATTTAAAAACCCTAGAACTTTAATTCCTCTTTTCTAAAGTTTAAAAACCCTAATTCGTTGCTTTGTTTTCCAAAAAGCTTAAAATTGTTATTTTTGTTTCTTCAAAATCTCAAAACCCTAATTTGCTTTCCAAATTTTCAAAATCATAAATTAAATCTGTTTCTTTCTAAAAACCCTAAAAAAACATCTTTTCTGTTTCTATAAACTTTAAATCGTTTTGTTTATTCTCATAAAGCTACATAAAATTATCAATTGTTTTTCCAAATTCTAAAACCTAATGCATTCTCTGAAACCCTAATTCAAAAATTCTAAAACCCTAATTCAACTTTAAAACAAAACAGTAAATCTTAAACTAGCTAACCTAAACCCTAAATTTTCTAAACCCTAATCCTTTAAACTTTAAAAACCTTATAAACATAAATGTTATAATTTTACACAGTAAGCTTAAAAACATAATTCAGTAGCTAATAGTCATAAACTTAATGTTTTGAAGAGCCAAAACCCTAGTTTCATGTTTTTACCACTCAAACACTAATTTGGTTAATTAAATAACCTTATCAACCTTTTAAATTATAAAACTTCAATTCATGCTAATTCCTTAAAGTTCATAGTAGCTAAGAATTACAAATTCTAAACCCATAAATTCCAAAACCCTAAACACATGAAATAAAGAAACTTAAATAGAAATAGTAGCCCTAATTTGAATATTTATTTGCTTTATTCAATTTTATATTTGATTATGCTTTGATTTATTTTATATGCTTTAATTTATTTAAGTTCAATGCTTGGTCTACTTAGTTTATCATGGATGGATATTTACATTCTATTGATGTTTGATATATTTGATGAATGATTTAATTATGATGAATGGTTATTTACTTTTATCAATTTATTTAGATTTCCAAATATTGTAAGAGGTATGTTTCCACTAGGTGGGTACCTCATTAGTTAAAAATCATGTAATTTAAATTGCTTTTCTATTTTAGAACTAATGTAAAGGACATGTTTCTACCTTTCGGTGGGTGTCCTATTTAGGCATGGATTATATAAGGGCATGTTTTCATCTTCGGGTGGGTGTCCATTTATTTACTTTGTTTGGACATTGTTTTTAATTTTCAATATATCGATGCTTTATTTTAATTGTTGTGTGTAATATGGATAATGTTGTTATATTTAAGAATTTTATAATATTAAGACCTGTAAAGGAGGCCGGTTCCAATGAACCGGGCGTTGTGGGGGTGCTGGGCCATTTCTCACCTTCCTCACACGTACCCAAATTTTCGAACCCATTAGGGGGTTGGGGATTCCTTAGGAATCGAGTCATCCACCCCTTTATTTTTTCCGGCCCGTCCGGGTGGTGACTCCATTTTCTCCTGACTTAGGTCCGTGTTATCTAAGGCCCTGAGCCTAAACAATGCCGAAGTCGCAAGAACCATTCCACTAGGAGTGGGGGCAAAAATTTCCGCTCACAGGTACCCAAATTCATTTCTCTTCTTCTTTTCCCTTTTCTTTCTCTTTCTTTTTCTTACTCCTTTTCTTTGAGCATTTTATCATTTTATTCTTCTTTTCTGTAGGACTGTTAAGTACAGGACTTTCAAGAACTGGATGAATTTTCTCCTTTTTCTCTGATTTTGATCGAATCTTTGGTTGGGTTGGACCAATTCAAGTCAAACTATCCTTATAAACCAAATGGAAGCCTTTTGCTGCTTTAGGTAAAAGAGAACTTGGTTGGATTTCTGAACCGTTTTGGGTTTTTTTTTTCTTTTTTTTTCTTTTCTTTTTTTCTTTTTTTATTTTCTTTTCTTTCTTCTTCTTTTCTTTTTCTTTTTTTTTTCTTTTTTTCTTTTGTTGTTTTGTTTTTTTTTGGGGTTATAATTCTAACAGAGTTGTCTTGTTTGTACCAACTTGTTCTAAAAATGGATGAGTGGAGTGATACAAATCTTCTTTAATAGGGATAAATCATTTGTTACTCTGATGTTGTCTTGATAGATTGGGGATATTAGGAGAACTTCAACTACCCTTATGGTCTTGAAAACATCAACTATCCTTATGGTCTTGAGAACTTCAACTATCTTCATGGTCTTGACTATTCATTTCTTTCTCTGATCTTCTTGCCTCTTCATCTTAGTGATCATAAGACTTTTCAAAAGTGTCATAATAGCTCAGGGTAGGTTGTTGGGGTTTGTAAGCCAATGAAAAGAAAGCTAAAATTTTATGAAGGCTCAAAGGGACAACTAGGGATTGATATTTAATTGGGTGGATACTAGTTGTTGGCTAACAAAACAATGCCTAGATAATTTCTCCCTTAAATAAGCAAATATCAATTTTGCCTCGAAAGTCTGTCAAAGCATGTTCTAAGACTGACTAGGACCTAGACAAAGGTAATTATGCAGGAGCCCTCTCTAAGAAAGCATACACAACTCAATGCTATAGAGCAATTTCCTCACCTAGTAAAGTCATTCAAGTCATGATGCATAAATATGTTAATTTATAAATATCAAGTTAAATTCATCGTTGGTTGAGCATCAAAACAAACAAATACCAACAAAAATTTTGACAAAAATAATTTATTTCTAGCAACTTTAAATTTGGAAAACGCAATTGTTCCAATTAGATATTAAAGAAAGAAAAATTGAAAAGCAACATTCAAGCTAAGAAAAGTTTATTGAGTTAACCTTCTTCTCCTTTCACATCTTCAATATACCCATCTTGAAAGGACGATAAAACAAAATCTTCTTCCAATCCTTTTCCTACCATGAAGGTTGTTGGTGGTGGCACTCTTCCAAATTTAGGCAAAGGATTGTTCTTAGTAATAGGCTTGTCTGGCTCAGGTAGCTTACCACTGTCGATCAGATTCTGGATCTCATGCCTCAACTTCATACAATTATCCATTTTGTGTTTAGGCCTTTGATGGAATTGGAAAAATGCATTAGTATCAAACTTAGGTGGAAGAGGATTAGGCAAAGGACGAGGAGTCAAGGGTTGTAACAATCCCTTCTTTTGTAGCTTATTGAGAACCCAAGATAGTGGCTTCCCTAATTTTGAAAGCTACCTCTTTCCTCCTTAACTAGCAGTATTAACATCAGCTTCCTTTTGTGTACTTTGATTGCCAGGCTGATAATTAACTTTCTCATTCCTTATTATTGAAAAGCGATTCTTCTCCCTTTCCCATTCTTCAATTTGCAGACCAGCTTGGAGAAGATCTTTGAAATCCCTTATAAGGGTGTGAGACAGCCTCTCATGAAGGTTAGGCAGGATGCCTTTGACTGTCATTCAGATCTAATCTGATTCATCGGGCCTCTTCTTGAGCAGTGTAGCCTTATTTCTCCATCTTTTCACAAAGTCTACAAAATTCTCATTTGGTCTTTGCCTAATGGTTTCCACCTCCATCAAGGTTACTTCCAACTCGATATTATACCCATATTACTGAATGAAAGCCTTGTACAATATGTCCCAATCATTTTAAGTACTTTCCTCTAAGGTGTTGAACCAATTTTGGACAACAAGGGTCCAATGAGAGCATAAAGTACTTAAAGTTTGAGCCTTAGTAGCTCGGGCAGACTGCATAGCAGTGATATACTGCTTTACATGGAGATGAGGGTTTTTAGTACCATTGTACCTAGCAAAGGAAGGCATCTTGAATTTGTAAGGGACCTCCTCATCTTGTTCAAATAGTTTGTCGATTTCAGACATCTCTTCGATTTTCAGCTTCTTCTCAAATTTGTTTTCTAAATTAGCAATCATCTTCTCAACCTCAAACATCTCGGTCTTTTTAACAGCTGTCTTCTCAATAATCTTCGGCTTCTTTTTATCTTGAGAATCTTAGAAGTATTGAGCCCAGTCATCATCATCATCAATTACTACCTTGTCATCATCAAAAGCCACTTCACCAACCTTAGCCTTCCCTTTGTCCTTTGGCTTCTTGGTGCTACAAGATACTTCGGTATTGTTCCCTAAAATTGCAGCCAATTGATTCTTCATGGTCTTGGCCAGGGCCTCCTTAGTTCTTCCATTTTAGCATTCAGGGCTTCATCCACCATTCTTTGAATTTGTTCGGGCTCCATTGCTTTTGTTGAGCAAGTGATTGAGTTGTTGCTAGATTCTTCATTTTTGGTGTAGGTAGGATTGTTGTAAGCTTTTGAACTATCGTAATCTAGGGCTATGAGCCAGAAAGGATTAATGATATGTGATGTGATGCATGTATGCACAAACAAAAAACAAACAAGGATAAATAGGATATTTCTTCCCACGTTATTACTTCCACACACGGATGGTGTGTAACACCCCCACATCCAATACACGCACACTACAAACACCACAATGTAATATACGTGCACTGAACATAGGGATGCTATGGATTTTATTAACATTCAAAACATTTTAAAAGATACTATAATCTTTATCATTATACATTATAGAAAATAAGTCATTAACTTGTAATATAAAACAAATAGATATATATATATATATTCATTTACTTAATACGCAGCGAAATATAGAAAATATTTACAAATATACATATATTTACATTATAAACAAAACTTTACAAAATATAAAAGAGTTATACATGATTGGCAGCTTTCTCTGATCTTTAAGTCCCAAAATCAACTCTTCAATGTCTACTCTCACTCGGTCTCGAAGAGCTCTCGGGTTCTACTCTATCACCTGCGCGATCAACACTATCGCGCTAAGCCAACGGCTTAGTAAGACAAATCATGCTAATATTATGCTTTAGTGCAATGCAATGCCACACACCTTATTAAAAAGAACAACATCATAGATGTAAAGCTAACAACATACTTTTACATTACATAAACCACAATATATGAACATATCACATTTCTCAATATCATATACCTCATTTATCAATTATGTTACCATTTATGAGTCACATTAAACAAAGACAAGCATGGGCCCAAAACATACTAATATGCCATTCAATTTTTCGAGTTAATGTTTTGGTTTTGTTATCACATTTATCAATATCATATACCCAACTAGGCTTCAAGGATTAGGTTCAACCAAGCTTCAAGGGGAACAAAGCATGCTAAGTATCAACCCAACTTGGCTTCAAGAACCAACCCAACCTAGCTTCAAGGGTGGTAACATCTCAATTAGGCTTCAAGGATTCAATCCAACCTAACTTCAAGAGATTGTTACACTTATTAGGCATGCCACCAACAACAAACTCTGAAAATGGAATAACACATTAGCCACACAATTCATTTATTATTTAGTTATCATTTCCATTCTCAATTCTCATCATCATAGCCAATCACAATGGCTTCATATCACAATTATATCTCAACTCATTTTATACATATAGCATCATTGCTATAACATTTCAAGGTACATTATTCATGAATCACATTACCATTCACAATGTATATAACATAACATTGTTTTTAGATTTATAATCTTCCATATGCCTTTGATTGAATCATTATTGTTTTAAGGGTATTTAGAATGTTCATTTTCATGTATAGGTGCAAAGAGACCCTTAAAGAATCACAACATTGCATGAAGAGCAAAGAACAAAAACATTAACTAACACATTTGAGGGACACGGGCAGCACACTTGAGGGACATGGCCAAGCTTGTGGCCGTGTCTCTCAACTTAATTTTGGCAGTGACAAACACTGGCATGGGACACGGCCGTGTCTCTCAAAAATCAACCCAACACGTCCAAAATTTCCATGACTTGGCCGTGTCTCTCCTTGCTTTTGGACGTGTCACTCATGAACAAAATCCTAACCAAAGCCAACACTCTTTCAATTGCTTTTACACACTTTTTGCACAACATTAATCTCATTCAAATGGATTCAATCAATAACATAAACACATATCTTACACAATCATCACAATAATCACTTGAACAACACATTAACATTACATTTAAACACAACCACTTCAAAACCCTAAATCCAACATCATTCATAATCTTTCAAAATCAACATCCACCTCTTCCAACAACAACACCTATTTAACCTCTTAACTTAAAACCAAATTTAACACTTGAAAACACATCACAAACACCTCTCATCATCAAATCAACAAACCCTAATTCACTTCAAATACCACTTCAAAAGAATAAAAGAAATCAAAGAAAAGAACTTACCAAAGTTGTTGAATTCCACAAATCTCCAACTTGATTCCTTGATTCTCTCTTCAATCTTGATTTTGGAACAACAAAAATCAACTCTTGTTCTTTGGTTTTGGAGAGCCGGCCACCACTAAGGAAAAGAGAAGAAAAGAAAATAAATAAAGTCAACTTCCTCTTCTTCTTTAAATCTCCACCAAGAGATTTCCAAAAGAAAATTACCTTAATGCCCTTAACCATTTGTTCTAACTCTCTTTTAACTTATAAGCCCATTTAGATAATTTTATACTCAACAAGATAAATATCTCTTCCCCCCTTGACTCTTCATTTGACCAACTTATATGCTATATATATTACAATATAATCAACATATACACTTTCCTTTAATTTCTTTTCTCTTGCAAATTGACACCTACATTCAATCCAATTTTTAAAACAACAACAACAACAACAACATTCAAAACTTCTAGGGCATATATGGGGATATTACAATTCTCCCCCTCTAAAAAGAAATTTCGTCCTCAAAATTACCTGATATCAAGTCCGAAATAACTGAGGGTACTGCTCTCGCATGGTATGCTCACTTTCCCAAATTGTTTCTTCTTTTGCATGATTCTTCCATAGAACTTTCACCAATGGCACGCTCTTGTTTCTCAAATTTTTCACATCACGTGCCAAGATAGCAACTGGTTCCTCTTCAAACGTCAAATCGGGACTCACTTCGATTGATTCAATTGGCAAAACATGAGATGGATCCGATCTGTACCTTCTCAACATAGAAACATGGAATACATTATGGATCCGATCCAACTCAGGTGGTAAAGCAAGCCGATAAGCAACTGGCCCGACTCTTTCCAAAACTTCATACGGTCCAATGAAACGAGGACTCAATTTCCCTTTTCGACCAAACCTCAAGATCTTCTTCCAAGGAGACACTTTCAAAAATACTTTATCTCCCACATCAAACTCTATGTCTCTCCTTTTCAGATCTGCATAAGACTTCTGTCGGTCTGAAGCTGCTTTTAACCTGCCTTGAATGACTTTTACTTTCTCTTCAGTTTCTTGAATCAAATCAGGCCCAATCAACTTACCATCTCCAAGTTCACTCCAACAAAGAGGTGTCCGACACCGTCTACCATACAGTGCTTCGAATGGTGCCATACCAATGCTGGATTGATGACTGTTGTTGTAAGCAAACTCCACAAGTGGTAGAAATCTGTCCCAACTTCCAGAGAAATCAATAACACAGCTTCTCAACATGTCCTCGATAATCTGTATCACCCTCTCTGACTGCCCATCTGTCTGCGGATGGAAAGCCATACTGAAATGTAATCGAGAACCTAAAGCACCATGCAAACTCTTCCAAAATCTTGAAGTAAATCGGGGATCTCGATCAGACACTAAAGAAATTGGGACACCATGCAACTTTACAATCTCATGGATATACAGCTCAGCTAATCTCTCCAAAGAGTAATCCATCCGAACCGGAAGAAAATGAGCTGTCTTAGTCAATCTATCAACAATCACCCATATAGCATCATACTTCCTTTGTGTCAATGGCAAACCAGACACAAAATCCGTTGTCACTCTTTCCCACTTCCATTCAGGCACTGATAACGGTTGAAGCAACCCAGTTGGAACTTGATGCTCTGCTTTTACTTTTTGACAGGTGAGACATTTAGATACAAACTCAGCAATGTCTCTCTTCAAACCAAACCACCAGTAATGCTGTCTCAAATCATGATACATCTTTGTATTGCCCGGATGCATAGCAAACACTGACTGATGTGCTTCTTCCAAAATGATCCTTTTCAAATTAGCATTATCGGGTACACACAATCTGTTCTTAAACCAGAGACTCCCATCATTTCTTACAATAAAATCTCTACTCTTTCCATTCTGGCAATCTGAAACAATCTTTTGAATCTTCTCATCAGCCAACTGAGCTTCTTTAATTTGATCCAACAAAACTGGTTTCAATTGCAACTGTGCCAACAATGCATCATCATCACAATATACAAAACTGGCATGCAATGCTCTCAACTCAACAAGCAACGAGAGCGAATAAACAGTCAAACCTGCCAAAGACTTCCGACTCAAGGCATCAGCAACAACATTTGCTTTACCTGGATGATAATCAATCAAACAGTCGTAGTCTTTAATCAACTCCAACCATCTCCTCTGCCGAAGATTTAGCTCTTTTTGGACACCCAAATATTTCAAGCTTTTGTGATCAGTGTAGATGAAACATTTCTCCCCAAACAAATAGTGTCGCCAAATCTTCAATGCAAACACAATGACTGCTAGCTCTAAATCATGGGTCGGATAATTGAGCTCATGCGGTTTCAACTGTCGAGATGCATAAGCTATAACTTTACCCTCTTGCATTAGCACACACCCCAAACCACTATGTGAAGCATCACTGTAGATCACATATGGTTTGCCTTCCACAGGTAAAGTAAGAACAGGCGCTTGAGTCAACATTTCTCTCAGCTGTTCAAAACTAGCCTGACACTGATATGTCCACACAAATCTAACCCCCTTTCGAAGCAATCTGGTGAGTGGAGTAGCTATCAAAGAAAATCCTTTCACAAACCGTCGGTAATAGCCTGCCAAACCCAGAAAACTTCTAACTTCTGTCACAGATTTTGGTGGACTCCAATTCAGAATAGCTTCAACTTTACTCGGATCAACTCTAATACCTTCTGCTGAAACTATATGACCAAGAAAAGCTACTTGATCAAGCCAGAACTCACATTTCGACAATTTAGCAAATAATTGCTTCTCTCTCAAAATTTGCAACACAATCCGCAGATGCTTGTCATGTTCTTCCTCATTACTCGAATACACCAGAATATCATCGATAAACACTACCACAAACTGATCCAGATAGAGCCTAAACACCCAATTCATCAAGTCCATAAAAGCTGCAGGTGCATTCGTCAGACCAAAAGGCATAACTAGAAACTCATAATGCCCATACCTGGTCCGAAAGGCTGTTTTATGAACATCTTCAGTTCTAACTCTTAACTGGTGGTACCCTGATCTCAAATAAATTTTAGAAAACACTGTTGCCCCCTTTAATTGATCAAAGAGATCATCAATTCTAGGCAAAGGATATTTATTTTTAATAGTCACCTTGTTCAATTGCCTATAATCGATACACAACCTCATAGTACCATCTTTCTTCTTCACGAATAGGACAGGAGCTCCCCAAGGAGAAACACTGGGGCGAATAAATCCTTTATCCAACAACTCCTGTAATTGTACTTTCAACTCTCTCAATTCAGCAGGTGCCATTCTATAAGGAGTAATAGAGATAGGAGTGGTACCAGGCAATACTTCAATACCGAACTCCACCTCTCTCTCAGGAGGCAATCCTGGTAACTCTTCTGGAAATACATCTGGGAACTCTGCAACTGTGGGTATATCATCAATAGGAGAACCTCTTACTCTAGTATCTACCACATGAGCAAGATAAGCATCACACCCTTTTCTAATCAACCTCCTGGCTGCAACAGCTGAAACAAACAAAGATGCTAGTTGTTCCTGCTCATTAGATACTATCACATCTCTACCATCAACAGTTCTCAAAGTAACAATTTTCTTTTTACAATCCACCACAGCTCCATGTCTAGATAGCCAATCCATGCCTAGGATCACATCATATTCCTTAAAAGGCATCTCAATCAAATCTCCAAGGAACTCCTCACCCTGCACCATTACTGCACTATCTCGGTGCACTTTGCTAACAATTACGCTACGCCCTAAAGGATTTGTTACCAACACATCAAATCCTAGGGATTCAGCATGCATATCAGACACAGGCAAAATAGATGCACTAATATAGGAATGTGTGGATCCGGGATCAATCAAAGGAAGTACGGAAAAACCAAATAAGGAAAAAGTACCAGCTATGACTGCCGAAGCATCTGGCTGCCTCTGCATAACATATATCCTCTGGGAAGATCCAACCTCCTCTGGTCTACTCTCCCTGGATGTAGAACCTCCTCTAGCACTGAACCCAGATCTTCCTCCTCTGCTGACACCTCTGCCTCCTCGACCTCCCCTCACACTAGGTCGAGAAGCTGCAGTATCAACTGACATCCGCTCTTGCCTCTCAGGGCAATCTCTCACAAAGTGATTAGGTGATCCACATCTGAAGCATACCCCTGCTACACCAGTCTTCCAATAAGGACCACCATGTGACCTACCACAATAAATGCAGATGGGTAGGGTGGATCTCTGAATCATTGGGGTCGGAGCACTCGCCACTGAAGCTGCAGGTCTAAATCTTTGCCTCTGAAACTGCACTGACCTACTAGCTGGCCTCTGACTCCTACTAACCCGAGGAACAAAGCTTCCTTTACCTCTCTTCGCAGAAGAAGACCTTGCCTCCAACTAGGGCCTTCTAACCCTAATCTCTTCCTCAGAAGCAGCTGCAATAACTTGAGCTCACTCCACACTCCGAGCTGCTGCCACAAGCTGGGAAAAATCATGATATCTAGATCCAGCCACTAGACACATGATAGAGGGCCTCAATCCCTCCTTAAATCTCCTGCATCTATCTATCTCATCAGCTATAATGCCCCCAGCATAATGGCTCAATCTAATAAACTCAACCTCATATTCAGTTACAGTCCTGCTGTCTTGCTTCAAAAGCTCAAAAACTCCATCTTTTTCATGTCCTTATACTCCCTTGGAGTATACTTCAACTCAAACTCTCTCAGAAAGTCAGCATAGGACAAGGTTGGTGGATCATCCATAGAATGGGGCACTGTCCTCCACCAGTCGTATGCATCCTTCTGTAGCAATGATCTAGCATAGTCAAAATTTTCCTCTGGGGTGGCTTGCAACTGAATAAAGATTCTCTGTACTTTATCAAGCCACTGCTCCGCTACAGCTGGATCAACAGTACCAAGGAAATCCTCTGCTCCATACTTCCTTAGTTTATCATAGTGCCTCACTGATACCAAAGGCTGAGGGGGTGGTGGCGGTTGCACTGGTGCTTGTCTCAAAGCTTCTACCACATGCCTAAACCAAACTGGTGGAACCTCCTCACTAGCTGGTCTCCCCGACACCGAAGCAGGTGCCTCCCCAGCACTATCAACTCTAGCTCTATCCTCAGGAGCAACACTCTCCGCACTACCCTCAACAGACTGACGTAAGTGAGAGTCCATCACAATCTATGTCTGCAAACACAGCAAATTATATCTTATTAAAGATCAGAGACTGCCAATCCCATACATATATATTATTTAAAAACCAACTTTTTAAGTCAAAATATTCTTTTTCTTACATTTCACCTAGGTTGAGAATCTCAAACCTAGGCTCTGATACCAAAACAATTGTAACACCCCCACATCCAATACACGCACACTACAAACACCACAATGTAATATACGTGCACTGAACATAGGGATGCTACGGATTTTATTAACATTCAAAACATTTTAAAAGATACTATAATCTTTCTCATTATACATTATAGAAAATAAGTCATTAACTTGTAATATAAAACAAATAGATATATATATATATTCATTTACTTAATACGCAGCGGAATATAGAAAATATTTACAAATATACATATATTTACATTATAAACAAAACTTTACAAAATATAAAAGAGTTATACATGATTGGCAGCTTTCTCTGATCTTTAAGTCCCAAAATCAACTCTTCAATGTCTACTCTCACTCGGTCTCGAAGAGCTCTCAGGTTCTACTCTATCACCTGCGCGATCAACACTATCGCGCTAAGCCAACGGCTTAGTAAGACAAATCATGCTAATATTATGCTTTAGTGCAATGCAATGCCACACACCTTATTAAAAAGAACAACATCATAGATGTAAAGCTAACAACATACTTTTACATTACATAAACCACAATATATGAACATATCACATTTCTCAATATCATATACCTCATTTATCAATTATGTTACCATTTATGAGTCACATTAAACAAAGACAAGCATGGGCCCAAAACATACTAATATGCGATTCAATTTTCAGAGTTAATGTTTTGGTTTTGTTATCACATTTATCAATATCATATACCCAACTAGGCTTCAAGGATTAGGTTCAACCAAGCTTCAAGGGGAACAAAGCATGCTAAGTATCAACCCAACTTGGCTTCAAGAACCAACCCAACCTAGCTTCAAGGGTGGTAACATCTCAATTAGGCTTCAAGGATTCAATCCAACCTAACTTCAAGAGATTGTTACACTTATTAGGCATGCCACCAACAACAAACTCTGAAAATGGAATAACACATTAGCCACACAATTCATTTATTATTTAGTTATCATTTCCATTCTCAATTCTCATCATCATAGCCAATCACAATGGCTTCATATCACAATTATATCTCAACTCATTTTATACATATAGCATCATTGCTATAACATTTCAAGGTACATTATTCATGAATCACATTACCATTCACAATGTATATAACATAACATTGTTTTTAGATTTATAATCTTCCATATGCCTTTGATTGAATCATTATTGTTTTAAGGGTATTTAGAATGTTCATTTTCATGTATAGATGCAAAGAGACCCTTAAAGAATCACAACATTGCATGAAGAGCAAAGAACAAAAACATTAACTAACACATTTGAGGGACACGGGCAGCACACTTGAGGGACATGGCCAAGCTTGTGGCCGTGTCTCTCAACTTAATTTTGGCAGTGACAGACACTGGCATGGGACACGGCCGTGTCTCTCAAAAATCAACCCAACACGTTCAAAATTTCCATGACTTGGCCGTGTCTCTCCTTGCTTTTGGCCGTGTCACTCATGAACAAAATCCTAACCAAAGCCAACACTCTTTCAATTGCTTTTACACACTTTTTGCACAACATTAATCTCATTCAAATGGATTCAATCAATAACATAAACACATATCTTACACAATCATCACAATAATCACTTGAACAACACATTAACATTACATTTAAACACAACCACTTCAAAACCCTAAATCCAACATCATTCACAATCTTTCAAAATCAACATCCACCTCTTCCAACAACAACACCTATTTAACCTCTTAACTTAAAACCAAATTTAACACTTGAAAACACATCACAAACACCTCTCATCATCAAATCAACAAACCCTAATTCACTTCAAATACCACTTCAAAAGAATAAAAGAAATCAAAGAAAAGAACTTACCAAAGTTGTTGAATTCCACAAATCTCCAACTTGATTCCTTGATTCTCTCTTCAATCTTGATTTTGGAACAACAAAAATCAACTCTTGTTCTTTGGTTTTGGAGAGCTGGCCACCACTAAGGAAAAGAGAAGAAAAGAAAATAAATAAAGTCAACTTCCTCTTCTTCTTTAAATCTCCACCAAGAGATTTCCAAAAGAAAATTACCTTAATGCCCTTAACCATTTGTTCTAACTCTCTTTTAACTTATAAGCCCATTTAGATAATTTTATACTCAACAAGATAAATATCTCTTCCCCCTTGACTCTTCATTTTACCAACTTATATGTTATATATATTACAATATAATCAACATATACACTTTCCTTTAATTTCTTTTCTCTTGCAAATTGACACCTACATTCAATCCAATTTTTAAAACAACAACAACAACAAAAACAACAACAACAACATTCAAAACTTCTAGGGCATATATGGGGATATTACATGGTGAGTCTCTTTTCCTAGGTATATGGTTAACAAAATACCAACATGGGGTATCTTATTTTCGAATAATTCCCTCAAATGTTTCAACTAATAGTTATATTTAAAATGAAAATCAGTTCATGATAATTCCCATTAATTAGGTTTTAATCCATTCAACCATCAAAAGTAGCTTTTATGCTATATTGGATTAAAACTAAATTAAGAGGTTTATTATAAATAGATTTCTCACTTGAAAAAGCAACTAATGATTCATGCCAAAATCAAGCCCATGATTAATTATTCTTAGTATAAACTAGGCTCACAATTGATTTTGGTATTTCGTAATTGACCTAAATAATTTGCAAGCTCTTTGTAAGAAAAGGTTGTATGTAAGTAATTTTATTTCTAAGCCCATTGTAAAAAGATTTTAGAGAAAATGGATTTTGGGCTTAGTATTTGGGTCATGAGAAAAAGAATTTGTTTATGGAAAAGTTTTATATCCAAGACCATTTTGAAAAGTTTTGAAAATAGCTTTGGTCTTTTGGATTTTAAATAAAAATTTATTTTGAGCTTACAATATACTTAGGTCATATTAGAAAAAGAACAAACCAAATAAGCCATGATTTAAGCTAAGATAAATTAACCATAGTCAAACAATAGGCATTTGGGGTAAAAACCTAAGAAAAGTAACTAGGCCAATTACATGAGCTTTAGTCTTTGGGTAAAAAGGCTTAGGTTCCCATAGCAAGTATATACCAAATGGTACAAGGCTATGAGTAGTTATACCATGCTCGATCTCCATACCTTGAGTGAAAGTATGGTATACCTTACATAACACAACACGGGTAACACGGGTGTCCTAATTCACTCACACGATACAAACTAAATGATGCAATGGATAATATCATGATAAGAAAGAATAGAATAATAAAAAGACCAACAAAATCAACTTCTCTTATCCCCAGTGGAGTCGCCACTGTGAGCGGGGATTTTCGCTTCCACTCCCGGTAGAATGATTCTTGCGACTTTGTTACTGTTTAGGCTCGGGGCCTTAGAGAACACGGGCCTAAGCCCGAAAAAAAAGAGGTGGATGACTCGATTCCTATGGAATCCCCAACCCCCTAATGGGGTCAAAAATTTGGATACATGTGGGGAATGTAAGAAATGGCCCAGCACCACTACAATGCCCAGTTCATTGGAACCGCTCTTTTGCAGGTTTTAATATTATAAAATTCTTAAATATAATAATATTATTCATACTACATGCAACAATTAAAATAAAGCATCATTATATTAACATCAAAGCAATGTCCAAACAAAAAATATAAATGGACACCCATCCGAGAATGGAAACATGTCCTTACATCATCCATGTCTAAAAATTAAATAGGACACCCACTGAAAGGTGGAAACGTGTCCTTTACATTAATTCCAAAATATAAAAACAATTTAAATTACATGAAAATTAATTAATGAGGTACCCAATAATGGAAACATACCTCTTATAAATTTAATATCAAAATAAAATAAATAATAATCATAAAATAAAGAAAATATCCATCCATGGTAAATTAAATAAATCAAGCATTGAAATTAAATAAATCAACAATCAAAACATATAATAAACTACATAATCAAATCTAAAATTAAATAAAGCAATAAATATATAAGTTTAGGGTCCGCATCTCAAAATGGGGTTTTAGAATTTTAATTACAAAATTAGGGCTTTGGAAAAAGGAAAGTTAAATACACAGACTCATAATACACAAATAAATATTAACCCATTCGACGAGCCAATACAGCGGTCCCGCTAGCATTTAGTGAGCAAGGGTTAAAGGGGTAGCGCCCCAGAAAAGTTTTGAAATTGGCTTTTAGGTTTGTAGGTTTTGGTGTTGAAAATTAAGATTTTAGGATTTAGAATTTAGAAAATAGGATTTTAGGATTTTGAGGAACTAATATTATTTTTTAAAAGAATAATGCTAATGGATGTTTTACAGATTTAGGGTTTTGGATGTTTTTATGAAAATAATGCTAATGTGATTTAAAAAATAGGTTTGGTTAGGGTTTTAGGGTTTAAGGAATTTAGGGTTTAAGAGAGAAGGATTTATGGTTTTAAAATTTTGAAAACAAAAGAACGATTTAGGGTTTTGATAATTTAATCAATGACTTAGGCTAATGGATGGTTTTAAGTTTTTAGTTTTTATAAAACATGCAAGTGGAGTTTTGAAAACCAACTGATTAATGTATTAACTAAAGTAAACAATTAAAGTTTTTAAAACAAATAACAAGTTACTACATGTTCAAAGATCAAGTTACTGCATGTTCAAAGATCAAGTTACTGCATGTTCTTATTAATACAAAATAATGAAGCTACTGTGAGCATGAATAATTTATGATTAAAGATCAAACCTCCATCGTTGGTTCCACCAAAAAAAAATTGATTTATGGATGAACGATGTGAAGACAGTATGGACTCTGCCTTTTTCTTTGGTTGTCTTGATATTTTTGTTTGTTGCTTCTTTCGTTCTAAAAAAAAACTGCTGTTGTCCATCTCTCTTTGTTGTTTATAACCCTCTTAATGTTAATTACTGGCCCTCTTTAATGTTAAAATCCGACCCTTCTAAATTCTAAAACGTTATTATTTATAGGCAAACCTCACTCAGAATCCCTAACCCTAATATTAATCCATCCTTAAAATAAATTTTAATTCAATTCGAAAACTAATTTCAAAAACAATTGAAACCATGTCGAACTGGGGCAACCAGATCGACATGGACCAAAGCCATGTCGACTTGGGAAATCTAGGTCTACATGTCCTTTGGCTCATGTCGACCTGGGGACTCCAGGTCGACATGAGCCAAGGTTCATGTCACTTGGGCCCTTTGAACTTGAACTAATTTCGTATTATTTAATTTTTTGGACCGGACCTTCTAAAAAAGACTTGGTTTAGGGTTTTGCAGTTGAGTTTGTGACTTTTAAAATCTGATCAACTTATTAGAAGTTGTAAATAAGATCGAATTTATTTTGGTATCCTTTAATCAGGACCGTATCAAATTAGGGCCAAAATTAAGGGTCTACACATGCATTTATAGGCAGTAAATGACACAAGTCCATCACTTGGTCGTGTCCAATGGAAAATTGAGAGACAAGGCCAAGTTTAACCCGACTTAGCCGTGTCACTTTTGAACCTTTGAATTATTAGCATGATCAGTGGGAGACAACATTGGAGACAACAATAATATTGTTTTTAAAGGTGAGCTATTTTAAGGGAAGAAAGATTTAAGAATTGGAAAAGAGGGAACAAAGGAAACTGGGAAAAATATGGAGTTGGAAAGGAAATTCTCTTTGTCTAAAATAATTGGAATATAAAAAAAAGGGAAGGATTCACCAGGTTTTTTGGGGGAAAAAGGGGGGGGGGGGGGTTCTTGTTTTTAAGAGACTATCCTCATTCACTATTAATCACCATCAACAATAGCCATTCTCTACACAAGATTATTTTTGCAAAGCTTTAGGAGGAGGTTTAGAGATGCTTCATAAAACTCAAGCAAGGTTAAAGGAAGAAAGTACACATTTTCTTCATTTTGGAATAAAACATAATGTTATTAAAAATATTATTAAGGAAAGCATAATATTAAGAAAATTGAAGGAAATAACAAAGAAAATAGTACAGTAAAGTAAAGTAATAATACATACAAAAATATAATAAAAACTTATTCTCAAAATAAACTATTATAGTATCTTAATTTATTCTTTATTTTTATTATTTAGTCAATTTGCCTTCTCAATTGGTTTAAAAAAATCAGCAATATCCAAATGTGTTATATCAATAGGATCATTATCTTAAAAAATACAATTAGCCTCATTATCCTTTCCCTTCTCCTTTTATGATGCTTGGTAAAGTTCAACATGATGCTTAGATGTACGACAAGTACGTGGCTAATGTCCAGTCATACCATATAGATTACATTTACTTTTAATATTTTTTGCATATTTATTTTATCCACTGTTACCTTTATCTTATTTTGTATCATTGTTATCCCACTTCTGGTGCTTACTTATATTTTTGGAATTAGAACTACCATAATAATTATTTGGGCTATGACTATAATTACGACCACGACCACGACCACAACCACAACAACCACGACCACGACCACAACTATTGCCACGACCACCACCATGTCCATTTACATTTTCATTATTATTATATTTTACCACATTCACTTTAGGGAATGGGGTGAGCCAGTAGGATGTATCTTATGATTTTTTATCAATAATTTATTATTTTGTTTAGCTATAAGAAGACATAAAATTAATTCAGAATATTTTTTATTGTTTTTCTCTTGATATTGCAGCTGTAGGAGAACATTTGAGGCATGAAAAGTAGAAAAAATTTTCTCTAGAATATTGTCATCAGTTACTTTTCTTCACACAATTTTAATTGAGAGATAATTCTAAATAATGTTGTATTATATTCGCTCACAGTTTTAAAATCTAGTAAACTTAAATGCATCCAATCACAATGAACTTTTGGAAGAGTTACCATCTTTTGGTGGTCATAATTTTTTATAAAATTTTTCCACCAAACAAGTGGATTTTTTATAGTAAGATATTCAGTTTTTAGCCCTTCATCAAGATGATGGCGAATGAAAATTATCGTCTTTCCACGATTTTACATTTAAGCATCATTTTCTTCTTTGATAGTATCTCCTGGACCCATAGCATCTAAATGGATTTCAACATCTAATATACAACATAAATAATTTTTTTTAGTAACGTCCACTACCACAAATTCAAGTTTTGTAAGGTTTGCCATTGTGAATACTACCATGAAAAATAATAATTAGATAAAAAAAATAAATTCAATTCACTTTAATAATGAAAAATAATAATTATAAATATTTATAAAAATATAATCAAATTAAAATATGTATTTAGTCATATGCATATATGATGAACATTCAAAAATTAAATAATTATAAAACTAAAATTAAAACTAAATATTCATCACATTAGTTGATAATTTTGTTATTCACATTTTAATCAAGGTATTATTAAACATGGGTTATATATAAAATCAAACCCAATAATCAAATTGATTAAAAAAAAATTATTATTTGAATTAATAGTGAGGTTTTTCATGGCAAAACATTCTGATAAAATATTTAGTAGTACAATAGTATATATATTTATTTATTTTTAATTTCACACACATATATATATGCATAATGTGATACTATAAAAATAACCAAGAACAAATATATAGAAATACAAAAGAAAGTTAAAATGATTACCTTGAGTTTGTATATTTAGACTAAGTACGTTGATAGAGTTTCGTGCTGATAACGTGTTAAAAAAAAAAAGCAAATATAAAAGAATATAATACTAATGAAGAATTTTATTA
Organism: Garcia nutans; assembly: GCA_947685225.1. NCBI lineage: Eukaryota > Viridiplantae > Streptophyta > Magnoliopsida > Malpighiales > Euphorbiaceae > Garcia > Garcia nutans. The sequence goes on from CANTUV010000013.1 coordinate 39,579,774, forward strand.
TTGCTTGTATATCTTTCAAATGGAGGAACATCTCTACTTATAGAGCAATATTAATAGAAGTTACTAACTCTATTAATTACAATAGATTACTTAATTACAATAAAATAGATTAAGTTATTTAATACAATAAATAAATTAGTTAACCTAATATAATAAAAAATGAGTTATAAAAATATAAGGATTATAGACATCCACTTTTATTTTATTCATAACAGTATTTATATTGCATATATATTTTAAATATGTTGAACTATAATTGATAAAATATATGTTTTTTAATTATAGTATATTATTACATTATGTATGGCTGTATATACATATTAGGATATTTTGTATGCATCTTGTGAATATGATAATATTAAAATTATTTATTAATAAAAAATAGCAAAAAATAAAACAACATAAAAAATAAAGAAAAACAAATAACAAAATAGAAAGATAACTAGAAAAAAAAAATCTGCACCATAAATTTGAAAAACAAAGTTCTTTAAGTATCGTAAAAATGAAAACAAAAGACATGCTAACATAAAATTGGAAAACAAAAAGCAAAACGAGATAGAGTATGTAATTTTCACCATAAATTTTTAGATTTATTTACTTAGTTTTTACACAATTTAAATCACTTTCAATTGTTATATATTTTATTGCTATAATAAAGAATATTTTTGATAATATTGTTAGTTTTGGGTCGAGTCCGCCCATGACCTGTGGATAGACTAGTGAATTAATATGTTAATAAATATTTTTTAAATTATAATATTTATTTAATTAATATTATCAGATAATATTAAGATAAATGAGAGGAGATAGTATCCTACAATAATTTGAATATCAGAAAAAGAGTTTGATTTTAATTCTAAAATCAAACACAAGTCCTTCTCAGAGAAGGATAATACTATTATAAATATATCAGTGTTTTGCAAGCTTTAGAAGTTTGGATGCTATGGTTTTTCTCTCAAACATTCCATACTCCAAAAGTGTGAGATTGAGGGGGGTGAGGTTTGATTTTTTAGACTGTGGAAAGTAAGAACTTTCCCTCTCTAGTGATCGTTCTTTGAGACTGGTAGTACAAGCACTAGGTTTTTCTTCAGTGGGCATCATCAGAGGTAAGATACGAACCTCTATTTATTTGGAACTATTTTTTTTGATATTGGTATTAGAGCTTTATTTGCTTGTACTCTAATTTTATGGACTTTATGTTGATTGGTTGTTTAAAAAAAATAATTGTTTGTATAATTATTTACAAACTTAGTAATTAACTCGTATGGTCATGTTTAGGCATGAAAAACACTATATCACTACTTCTGTTTGTGTGACTTTATGATTTCGTATGATATTAGACATGTATAGCTTAGATTTGACATATTTTTTGCAAATATCGGAGTTAAAATGAGCAAGTTATGGCCTTCTAAAGTTGGATGCTCGAAACTGGAATTTTTAATCTACTGTGACTAAATTTTTAATTAAATTTAACCTATCGTTATACTAGAACGATGGGATAGGGTGTTCTAAAATTATTTTTAACCATACCATTGGAATCCTAGATGCCAAAATCCCCCCACCAGAGAAAGGATGACAGGTCGAATCGACTGGCAAGGCAGCTCGTGGCTCCCACCCGCTGCATAAAGAGGTTGGGATTCCTAGCCAGCACGTGACCCGCTCCTGGGCCACACAGCCCAGTGCAAAGTGATGGCAAGTCATTTCACACGGGCCTAGATGGCAAATTTGGCACGCCAGCTAGTGTGTGCCAGCGTACCAGGAGCTGCCACGTGGCAGCTCCTGAATAGCCAAAATCAAAATTTTAATTAAAAATTAATCCGGACCTCATTTTTTCACCCTTTTTTCCATAAATTAACTCCAAATTATCTTCTGAATTTTTTAGAAATAATTATCTTATTTTTCCAAGAGCATAAAAATATTTCTATTTTTAATAATATATTTTTTAATTAATTAAAATTATTTTTTAATTATAAAAAATTATTTTTTCACATGGAAAATTTTTTTTTAACATGGAAATTTTTTTTAATATCTGTAAAATAAAATTTTATTTATTTTTGAACATGTGTGTGTCTATTTAATGAAGATATGTTCTTTATTCATTATACTATAATGTATAATTGTGTTTTCTGACCAACTTTTCTTTGTGAAAAGTTACAGCATATGGCTATCATCGTCAGGACACCTTCTGTGGCACGTACACCTAAGCTTAGAGCCAGGAGAAAGGCAAAATTGATGGTTATGAAAAACAAATTGAAACTCGAGAAATACATTATAACAGTCTTGTTTGCAACTTAGATTTTCTCGTGACACATGTATTACGCATACATAAAATTTGTCAAGAGATGGTGTGGCTAATGGAGATTAATTCCTAAAGATCAATGTACCTAGCATTAAGGAATTCATTTGTTTATCCAGCATTGTGTGAGTTGCTTGATCGAGAGTGGGGCAAGGACATAAGACATATCGAGTTGTCCTCATTTCCTTCTTTAACTTTTGGTGTTCCTTAGGGGTAGTGAGGTCATTCGTAATTTTCCAGTCTAACTTTCAAATCCTAGGTTATTCTTATTTTTTTTAGTAAAAAATAATGATAATAAGGATTTTTCTAGTGGATTTTTTATTTCGACAATATTTGTTCGTTTATGGTTTTTAAACAATAAATTTTATTATTAATGGAATATGCATTTCTTTCAATTATTTGGTATACTTATTTTTTTAAATGCATGACATTAATCAAGTTTTATGATTATTCAATGTACAATTTTTTTTTTACTTGGTTTGAATAATTGTAAAAATTTTGCATATATATTTTGTATTAATATTAATCATCACATATTGTCAAGAAGATGATTGGAAACATAGTGACCTTTTGACTTGAGATTATATGTGTGTTAATATTAATATATATAAATTGGTTGTAAAATTATAATGACATGTAAACTGTGGCATTGATAATTTCGTGTATGTAATGTCTAGAAGAAAATCCTCCATTTTCAATAGCAAAATGCCGTCTGCTTTCAAGAACATCATTGCTGAACTAAACAAGGGTGCTAAGTTATCTAGAGATAACTACGAGATCTGGAGCATGAAAATTCAGTACGTGCTGGAGTATAGGAGGCACTAGAACCTCTGAGTTCCATCATAGAAGTACCTGACCAAGAAGAAAACACGGCCCAACATAAGTGTGATCATGATGCCTTCGCTATCTAGAAGAGGAAAAACTCACTCACTCGCATAAGTTTGCTAAGCGCAATGGACGATGACATTATGATGGAATTTTGCAGCTATGAATATGCAAGGGACATATGGTTGGCCCTCAAAGAAACATTCGGTAGAATTTCAGTAACTAAGCTGCGCTCACTCACTATCAAGTTCGACACTTACAAGAAGCGTCCTAAACATAACATGAGGAAACATCTCAAGGAGATGTCCAACATGAGAAGCAAGTTTCATAATGTCGGTCATGAGTTGACCAAAGGGCAAAAAATCCAGGCAGTCATCAAATCCTTACCAGATAGTTGGGAGCATATAAGGATGCACCTAACTCATAGTCTACCTATCAAGTCCTTTGTTGATGCCTCCCATCACATGGAATTGGAGGATGACAGACTTACAGCTATGCAACTTGGTATAGAGGTGCATCTAGTCCAAGTCAGTCCAAAAGGGAATTGTGGCACCAAGCATAAGTACTATAATAATAAAGGCAAGGGTAAAGCAATGGATGGTTAGGATAACAAGAAACTAAAGCAAAATATGAGGAAGCATCTTAAGAAGAGAAACATTGTGAAGGTCAAATGTATCAATTATGGAAATAAGGGCCACTATGCTAAGGACTGCACTGCACCTAAAAAGGTACAATCCATTAACTCATGTGTAAATGGAATAATGGTTTCAAGTTCAATATTGTTAACTGAAACTAATCCTCTGTGGGTTATAGATTCGGGAGCCACCAACCATATAATGAAGGAACATGAAGCCTTCATTGAATTCCATCGATTACCCAACGGGGCAAGATGGATTTTCATAGGGAACAATACTTACATTGAGGTGAAAGGGATTGGCACCTGCAAATTAATGTTGCATAGAGGTCAAACTTTGCTACTTCACGATGTTCTCTACTTCCCAAAAATAAGACAGAATCTTAATTTTGTTATTGTTTTGCTTAGATTAGGATTTTCATTGAATTTTCATGAAAACACAGTACTTTTAAATTTGGGGAAAACTTTTTATGGTTCGGATATATTTTGGAAAACTTTTTCGTATTGGATATTGAACATGGTTCTATTTCTAATAACAACTTTTCTATATTCACCATTTCAGGTAACTTTGATGATGATGTGAATGTATGGCATGCTAGACTAGGTCATATCAGCCAACAACATATGGATAGATTAGCTAGGTCTAGTATCTTATTGAACTTTAGTAAATTAGAATTACCTACTTGCAAATTTTGTCTAGTGAAAAAACCCGAGAGAAAACCCTTCAGTAAAGGCACTAGAGCTACCATTCCATTGCAACTTATACATTCAAATGTTTTTAGTCCAATGAATGTGAGGGCTATACACGAAGCCTACTATTTCATCACCTTCATAGATGACTATACTGAGTATGGTCATGTCTACTTGATTGCACATAAATCTGAAGCATGAAATTGTTTCAGGAACTACCTCAACTTAGTTGAGAATCAACTAGAGAAGAAAGTGAAATTACTTTGAATTGACAGGGGTTGTGAATATTTGTCTGATCATTTCAAACAACTATGTGATGAAAAAGGAATAGAACATTAGCTAACTATTCCTTAAACTCCGTAATAAAATGGTGTTGCAGAAAGGAGAAATAAGACACTTCTAAAAATGGTTAGGTCTATGATGGCATAAGCTAAGTTGCCCATTGCTTTCTGGGGCGACGAATTATTAACTGTCACATATGTACTTAACCATGTACCCTCCAAATCCATCCCATCAACACCATATGAGTTATGGACAGGATGAAAACCCGATCTGGGTATCCTAAAACCTTGGGGATGCACTGCCTATGTTCATGATACCTCACACAAATATGAGAAATTAGGCCTAAGATGTAAAAAGAGTATCTTTGTAAGATATTCTGACCTATCCAAAGTATATGTCTTTATAGGTGAACAAGATAGTAGGAGGATAACTGAGTTTGAATCATGTGACATTACATTCTTAAAGAATGATTTTCTTAGGCAAGGTGACCTAAATCAAGAGTTCTCCTTATATGAGACCGATGATCAAAATTCATAAGGACCACTTCATCCGAGTGGGAGGATTTTGGCAGACTTAACTCCACCATCAATAGGTCCGGCTGAAAGTGATCCTAGTCCAAGTAGAAGTACGAGTCCTAATTCTAGTGGTAGTCCTATGGATCTTGATTTAGTTAACTTTCCAAATTTCGAATGTAATGTCCTTCAAGATTATGATTTGAGGTGAAGCAGTCATGGAACCATTCCTCACTGTCGATTTAATATTGAAGGTAGTGATGAGGTATTAATGGTTGTATCTCCAGATGATGATGAACCTAGAAATTTTAAAGAGGCTCTCTCATGCCCGCCCAAGGATAATTGGATAAAAGCAATGGAAGAAGAGTTAGACTCCATGAGATCAAACCAAGTTTGGGATTTGGTTGATCTTCCGAAAGATCGCAAAGCCATTGGTAACAAATGGGTTCTCAAAATCAAGTGGAAGACTGATGGCAGCATCAAAAGATATAAAGCTTGTCTTGTACCAAAGGGGTATACTCAACATGAAGGAATAGACTACGAAGAGACATTTTCACCTGTTGTGAGGTTTACATCTATAAGGTTGATATTAGCAATTGTGGCAAAACTAGATCTTGAGTTGCATCAAATGGATGTGAAAACTGCTTTTCTCAATGGAGAATTAGATGAAGAAATCTACATGGTTCAACTAGTAGGTTTCATCAAACAAGGCCAAGAAAATAAAGTTTGTAGGTTGAAGAAGTCAATCTATGGCCTAAATCAATATTCAAGACAATGGTACATTTATTTTCACAATGCAGTTATATCATATGGTTTACCATGATAGATGAGGACCATTGTGTCTACATCAAAAGGTTGACAACAAAATTTTCCATAATGTCATTATATGTTGATGACATATTAATTGCTGGAAATGACAAAGCATTTCTAGATAACATCAAAGGGTGGTTATTGACTAGTTTTGAGATGAAAGATTTGGGCGAAGCCGCATATATTCTTGGAGTAAAGATTTCGAGAGATCGTTAAAGAAAATTATTGTCTCTTTCTCAAGAAAAGTACATAAATAAAGAACTTGAGTGATAAAATGTGCGTGATTGTAAACCCATAGATTCCCTTATAGGTAAAGGTGAAAGCTTGAGCCGAAGGCTTTATCCCAAAACTCTGGAAGAAATAGAACATATGAGGAATGTCGCTTATGCAAATGCTATTGGTAGCCCAGTGTATGCAATGATGTGTACTAGGCCCGATATTTGCTTTGCCATTAGCATAGTATGCAGATTTCAAACCAATCTATGTCCAGCACATTGGCAAGCTATTAAGAGGATTTAAGGTACCTAAAGGGTACTGTCGATTACTAATTATGCTATCAAGACAAAAGTTGAAAGGCTATATGGAGGCTGACTGGGTGGGAGATATGGATGAAAGAAAATCCACCTCAGGATTTATTTTCTTACTCAACAAGGGTGCTATCTCATAGAGTAGCAAGAAACAGTCTTGTATAACACTTTTGACTATGTGTTGCGCTCGAATTAATACTACTACAAAGTGACACTCACAAGTATACGAGGCTATTGCAGCAATGGTGATCGCCCCAAGGTCATCTCATAAGGAAGGAATTGCTTGTAATAGTTCGATTAACATGAAATAATAAAATTGACTGTGTGGTTGGATTGGTGAATTGTAATTAACTTTAAAAGTGAAAACGAGTGATGTTGGGCAAGATAAATTCAATTATGGAAATGATGCCTAGGGTTGTAGGTCCATTTAATCAAATGTTTAATTCTCAAATTATCCATTAATATAACCTTGTAAATTAATTTATTCCTTAAGGTTAATTAGTCAATTACCAATTCATTAGTTTTCACATTCATGAATTAACAACAACCAATTATTTTACATTAGCAAATTAATAAAACCCTAGAACTTATATTTCTAATTCATTCTTAAGGTAGTCAATTGCATAGTTTTGATACAAACTTCACCTCTCGGTCCGTCATTCAATATTAAGTAATCAATAGGTGGCCAATCTATCAATTTATCCTTAATTCCAATGCAAGCAACCAATGACAAGGTATATTAATGGAATCATCAAATCAAGTCATTTAATCAAATCTACTACAACCCAAGGCATGAGTAAATTAGCTCATCTTCAACTTTAAACAAATATTCATTTCAATATAAACCAAATCAAAATTATTCATTGCAATATTAATGTTCTTAATACAACAACAACCATAAAGAAATGGATTAAAAGAAAGAGTTTGAAAACCCCTTTTGAAGATGCTAAGAGTTGGACTCCTTGTCTCTTTCGTAGCTCCCTCTTTGATGTGTGATGAGGAACTTCCAAGCTCTCTTGAATCAAAGGCTCTCTTCTTGAAGGATGAATGATAACTCTCTCAAGCTTACAACTCTTCAATCAAGCCTCTTTAAACCCTAATCCTTAAGAACTTGCTAACTCACTTTGATCCTAAGAATTGTCTTTGTTCTTGTTTATGGAAGAAAATGGTTAATGAAGATGGTGAGAATGGTGTCTTCCTCCCCCAAATAAGAACCAAGGAAGAAGATAATATGTGTAGAGAATGTCCACCCCAAAGATATCTCCAAGATGTCTCCTCTTTCCATGCTCCTCCACTTCCACTCTTTTCAATATTTAAAGACACCCACTCACTCTTGTCTCCCACTTTTTTCCTTGTTTAATATTTCTTCCATAAATCCATCCACCTTTCACTCCTTTTTATTATTTATTTTCAAAGGATAATTCATCTTGTCCCCCACTTGTCTACACCTCTTGCAAAATAATTCAAACATATCAAGGGTGATCAAGGGTGACAAGGCCAAGCTCATGGCCGTGTCTCTCACTTTTCTTGGGACACAGCCAAGATTGCTGGTCATGTCCATTGCTGCTCCCCTTCTTTCTTTCTTCTCAAGAGGTGACATGGCCAAGCTCCTGGCTATGTCATGTGACATGGACAGTGGCTTGGCCATGTCTTTTGAGGGTGTCTCTTTCTACTTCTTTCTTTTCATTCTTTGCTTTTGTTCCTTAGGTGAGACATGGCCAGTGGCTGCCATGTCTCATGCCAGTGTCAGCTTCTATCCAATTTTGCTTGAGGGACATGACCAAGCTTGGTTTGTCCTGGCCGTGTCCTGCCTTGTCCTTGACCTCTTTTTCTTTTGATGTTGTCTAGCTTGGCCATGTCACATGCTTTTCTACAACAAGGCTCCATCAAATTTTAGTTAATGCTCCATAAATTGTACCTTAACCTAGATCAAACACTTCAAACAAACTTAAGCACAAATTAACATGAAAATTAACTTAAAATCAATAAAAACATCATAAAAATTATATACAAAATTGATCCAAACAACTATCCCACACTTAATCCTTTGCTTGTCCCCAAGCAAATCTAAAATCAAAACAAACTAAAACAAGAAAAAATTAGTTAAGTTCAAGAGTTATAAGGATGTATCAAGACTTCCAATTCCTTAAATCCACAATCATTATCAAATTGAACAAAATTAATACTCATGCAATTTAATTGCTTTCCATGCATAATCAACGTTATCACTCCCTCACAAGCTCTTTAAAGTGTTTAGTAAGGTAGTGTTTGCACTCATAATATTCAATGAAAGATTACCACCATAGGCTTGCTTATCAATCAAATCTCCAACACTAAATTTCAATCAACCATCAATCATAAGATCTTTCATTTGGTTGTAATGGGGCTAAGGTAAGGGTATGATTTTGGAAGTGTGAGTTTGTCCACTAAGTTCAAGAGCACTTCAAGAACAAAAGAAGCAATGCAATACAACTGAGCAATCCCAAAACATCTCCCACTTACCAACCACTACACATTTAATGAACTTTGTATAAGGAAACCAATTATCAAAATTTGCAATGATCATCCCCAACTTATATCAACCCTACTGAAGAAAACAATAACTTATATTATTTTGATTTTTTTTATCATTATTATTTTTTTAAAGTTCCAAAATAGGGTTTACAACTAAAGAACACAACAATTTACAATTTTACACCCACTAATTTAAACCCACACTTTATTTAACACAACACTCAATTGTTAATGCTCTTGACCTAATGAAAGGGGAAGAGACAAAATAGAATGGTTCAAGGCTATTAGTGTTGTGAAAAAGAAAGAAAAGGAGAAATGAAATAGGCTCAAAATTGGTTAACTAAAGTCAGATATAAGTTTGGTCTTTTAAGTCAAAATTGGTACCCTAATTGCCTTAATCATATTGATTCCCAATCGAAATTTTCATATAGTCTCAAAACGCATGTGAAAGCAAGTTCTAGCAATTCATCAATCAAAGATGTTCACACATAGAAAGAATAATGAGTTGATATCCAACTTACTAGATGTAATTCCTCACAAGTTTAAAGGTAGTGCAAGGAAAGTCCATCTAAATCAACAATAAGCACCAATTTCATCCAATTCTCAATTTATGCTCAAAAATTAAAAGGTCATCTATCAATAAACTTATAACAATTGAACTTATCAATATCCATGAAAACATAATATAGAACAAAGCACAAAACTTAACAAAACAACTATGACAAAAACTTAAGAAAAATAGACAATTTGCATTTATGAACCAAAGACTTAGCACACACCCCACACTTTAAGATTTACATTGTCCTCAATGGAAACAAGGATAATGAACAAGAAAAAGAATTAAGGTAAAACATGTTTTCCATCGTTCCCTTATGAGGCAAGTGCTACCTTTTCATCCACAAACATCAATTGTTCAATAACAAAATGCAATATATATAGAATAACCAAAACATAACGTGTTAACATCAAAAGCAGTAAATAAAAATAACAATGAAAATATTCTATAACTTAAAATAAGAAAGTAAGAAGTGTTCTCAAAAGGCTGAAGCTGATGTGATTTATGGCGATGGAGGATGTGATGATGATGTAGCTGAAGGATGGAGGCTTAGAATCTTTACGAGGTTGCTATTGATTTGTTCTAGCAGGGCGACGACTTCAGCATGATTACGATCCACCTTATTTTCCAATGCTTCAATCCTATTAATAATCTCCTGATTATCTGGTGCTGGAGCATCTTCATTCAACCCAAGGGAATCCGAGTCTGACTCCTCATCAACTCGTGGCCTCTCCTCAGATGCAACCTGCTCATCTGAATGCATAATATAAGCCCCTCTCCTTTTTACAAACATGTGCATCTTCTCAAGTGTGGCCAGGTCTAATGAATCACTACCCAAGATTCTAGTCATATGGTAGTTTCTCGGGTCAAAACCATCAATAAGGGCCATTTCTAAAGTGGTTACCAATCCTCCAATATAAATGGTACCCCTCTTTCTATTCGTCACATTGTCAAAGACATCAGCTAACCAATATCCGGTACTAACGGGTATGGCAGTGCTAGCACGTCTAAGAAAAAGAGTTCACTTAGTTCCACCACACCCGTGCTTTCTTTCCTTGCAAAGAACCCGCAAGACATAAACTGATGTAAATATCTCATGGCGGGATTTATCAATTTTGTTGCATTGGCCGATTTGGCCACATACATTCCCGAGCCTAGTGCTTCTTATGCAAATTGTTGTTTAAAACCTTTAGGTACAAATTTTTCCTCTTCTTGATGGAAACCAAAAATTGCATAAGAAGACTTGGATTGGATTCTGGACTCTGTTCAAGTTCTGGACTTGAAAAAGACTTGGGTTCTGAACCCAAGATGGTTTGGGTTCCAGACCCGGTTTGAGTTTTGAACTCTAAAAAGACTTGGGTTCTGAATCCGAGCTAAGTTCTGGACTTAAGAGTAATTTGAATTCTTGACATGAAACTAGATTTGGATACTTAATCCTAAACTGGACTTGGATACTCAATCCTAAAATGGATTTGGATACTCGATCCTAAACTGGATTTGGATACTCGATCCTAAACTGGATTTGGATACTAGATCCTAACTAGATTTGGATACTCCATCCTAACTGGATTTTGATACTCGATTCTAAACTCATTTTGGATGCTTGATCCTAAACTGGATTTGGATGCTCGATCATAAACTAGATTTGGATGCTCGATCCTAAACTTGATTTGGATACTCGATTTGGATACTTGATCCTAAACTATATTTGGATGCTTGATCCTAAACTGGGTTTGGATACTCGATCCTAAACAGGTTTTGGATACTCGATCCTAAACAAGATTTGGATACTCGATCCTAAACTAGATTTGGGTACTCGATCCTAAACTGGATTTGGATACTCGATCCTAAACTAGATTTGGATTCTAGACCAAAATATTTGAAAGTGAGTTTGAAAATATTTTGTATACGCTTAAACTCAAAAATTAAAATGGAGAAACTTTGCCCCCTGTGTAGGCTCAAACCAATAATTTTTCTCATGCAGGCTCTTATTGATGTTTGTATTTTGTCTTGTTCTTTGCATAAGCATGCATCTCTTCTTTCTTTTGCAAAATGACTAGAGCTTCCTATAAGCGGGGATTTTTGCCCCCACTTCCGGTTGAATGGTTCTTGCAACTTCGGCACTGTTTAGGCTCGGGGCCTTAGAGAATAAGGGCCTAAGTCCCGAGAAAATGGATTCTCCACCCGGACAGGTCGGGAAAAAGAAAGGGGTTGATGACTTAATTCCTAAGGAATCCCCAACCCCCTAATGGATTCGGAAAGTTGGGTATGTGTGGGGAAGGTGAGAAATGGCCCAGCACCCCTACAACGCCCGGTTCATTGGAACCGACCTCCTTTTGCAGGTCTTAATATTATAAAATTCTTAAGTATAACAATATTATCCATATCACATGTAACAATTAAAATAATGCATCATTATATTAAAATCAAAGCAATGTCCAAACAAAGAAAATAAATGGACACCCATCCGAGGATGGAAACATGTCCTAACATCATTCATGTCTAAACTAAATAGGACACCCACCAAAAGGTGGAAACATGTCCTTTACATTGGTCCAAAATATAAAAGCAATTTAAATTACATAGAAATTAATTAATAAGGTACCCACAAAGTGGCAACATACCTCTTACAATATTTGGAAATAAAAATAAATCAATAAAAGTAAATAACCATTCATAATAAATTAATCATTCATCAAAGATATCAAACATAAAACAAAATATATAATAAACAATCATCCAATTAAAATAAAATAGTAAATATAGATCATGCATTAAGTAGGGTTTCTAGGGTTTTATGTTCAATAACTAGGGTTTTGCATATACTTGTTTAATTTTTTGAGAAATATTTTAAAGTAATAACATAGCTAATGGATGTTTAAAAGATTTAAGGTTTTAGATGTTTTTATGAAAACAATGTTACTATGTTTTAAAAAAGGAAGGTTTAGCTACGGTTTTATGTAAACATCATGAAATTAGGGGTTTTTTTTTTAAGACATTGGGGTTTATAATTTTAAAAGATTGGGTTTTGGGTTCATTGGATTATGGTTTTAGGTGTTAATGAACTTGTCATAAAGTTTTGATGTTTTAAGAATTAGGGTTTAGGAACCGTAAGGAAGATTAGGGTTTGGAGATTTAAGAAGACATTTGGAAATTTTGGACCAAAAGTTAGAGTTTAGATGATTAAGAAAATAGTTCGGGGAAAAACAATTTAGGGTTTTAAAGTTTTTAGAAATAGAAGAAACAATTTAGGGTTTTTAAAGTTTTGGGAAGCAGAAGAGTAATTTAGGGTTTTTTAAAGTTTTTAGTTTTATAAAACATGGAAGTGGAGTTTTTGAAAACCAACTGATTAATGTATTAACTAAAGTAAACAATTAAAGTTATTGAAACAAAGATCAAATTACTACATATTCCTATTAATGAAAGAGAATGAAGCTAATGTGAATATATAATTTAGGATTAGAGATCAAACCTGCGTAGTTGGCTCCACCAAAAACTGATTTCTGGATGAACAATAACAAAGGCAATGTTGCTGCCTTTGATGAGTTGATGATTACTTCTTATTGCTAATGTCTATTGCTCCTAGGGTTTTTTGTATCTTTTTTCCTCCCCAAGTCAGAAGTCCAATGTTTCATCCCCCTAATTCTGTGTTTTAATGTGGTATTTATAGGGAAAATAATCAACCTACTTCTAATTGTTTAAAAAAATTAAAACCAAATAGGAAAAGAAACCAAAACCAAATAGAATTTGGTTTCAGAAAAAACTGCGTTGGAAAATTACGCTGGTGAAAAAATTGTTGCGGGCGAAATTATGAGCGTTGGCTGGGGCGGGCGCCAATTGGCAGCAGGAATTTCCTGAGGCGAATTAGCCCAGCCGATTCACTTTCGGTAACGAAATTTTTTATCGCTGATTTTTTCGTCGCCGATTTTTATTTATTTATTTATTATATATCTTTATTTTTATTTTTATTATTATTTTTCAAAACTTTACTAATATTAATTTTTATTTTTATTAAAAATTATAAATAATAAATACTAAATACTAAAATAGATATTATTTAATTAAAATACTACAAAAATTATTTTGGACTATAAAAAATATCGGACCAGAATGGATCAAAAATTAAGGGTCTACAGTTTGCCCCCTGTTTTAACGATTTGAGACTACTGCAAAAGATAGTGAAAAGCAATAAGACTTAATTTTTCTGAGAGGGTTTAGGTTTTGGGTTTTGGACCCGAGTTAAGTTCTAGACTTAAGAGAGATTTTAGGTTATGGACCTAAGGGTAATTTGGGTTCTGGACCCGAGCTAGGTTCTGGACTTAAGGGTAATTTGGGTTCTAGACCCAAGCTAAGTTCTGGACTTACGAGGAAATTTAGGTTCTGGACCTAAGCTAAGTTATGGACTTAAAGGTAATTTGAATTTTAGACCCGAGCTAAGTTCTGGACTTAAGGGTAATTTGGGTTCTGAACTCGAGCTAAGTTCTGGATTTAAGGGTAATTTGGGTTCTGGACCCGAGCTAAGTTCTGGACTTAAGAGAGATTTTAGGTTCTGTACCTAAGCTAAGTTCTAGACTTAAGGATAATTTAGGTTCTAGACTTGAGCTAAGTTCTGGGCTTAAGGGTAATTTGGGTTCTGGACCGAGCTAAGTTCTGGACTTAAGAGAGATTTTAGGTTCTGGACCTAAACTAAGTTATGGACTTAAGGATAATTTTAGGTTCTGGACCTAAATGTAATTTGGGTTCTGGACCCGAGCTAAGATTTGGACTTAAGAGGAAATTTAGGTTCTAGAACTAAGCTAAGTGAGATTTAATTGTCTGCAAAAATAATTATAGTCAGTAGGATACTAAAGGAATTTGCAAAAAAATTTGCAAAAAATTTAGCTATTTTTACCAAAAACTTATCTTCTTGCCTCCTGCGTGTAAAAATATTTTAAAAGTATAAAAATATTTATACACACGTAAGTATCTGAATGATTGAATTGAATAATTGAGTTTCTTATTTATTTACTATGTAGTTACTATTTATACACTATTAACCAACTATTCATTTACTATTTGTAAATATTAATTTACTATTTATTAATAGTAAAATTTATTTTTTCTTTTTTTTGCGAGAATACTATTTTCCTTTTTGATTTTTGTCTTTTTTCTTTGCCATTTCTCTATATAAATGTTGCAACTCATTTCTTCATTTCATTCATAGCAGCTTATTTCTTCGTTTCATTCATAGCTATACATCTTTTATTTTAGAGAGTTTAACATAGAGTTGAGGAAAAAATACATGCTTCAAGATCAGGAACTCGATCTAATGCTGAGTTATTGGAGTTTATTCGGTGGCATGAAAATGTAAATATAAGTCTACTAGCCGGGATGCCGCTTCATCGCAGTTCAAATCAAAATAATAAGGTAATTATTTATTTTAACAGCAAATTATTTTTCGTTTTTATGTTTTTTCTTTTTTTCTTTTTCTTTTTTTCTTTCATTTTTTTTCTTTTTCTTATTTGTTATTTGTTGCTATTTTTTATTATATTTTATTATATTTTATTATTTTTTTAAAGATTTAGGAAAAATAAATCAATTAGATGAATATATTTATGAATTTAAGTAAATAGATAGACTAAAAATAGAATATAAATAAATTTAGCCTAAAAAATCAGTGGTATTGATATGATGATATACTTACCTTATGTTAACTTACCTGGCTCCGTGTTAGCATGATCTGCATTATCCAGGGTGGAGGGTGTGTCTACAAAGCCCTACAATGATATAATGTAGCGCCTTCTCAGGTAAGGCGGATTATCCGAGATTTTGGTTTTGAAAGCCTCATCTTGCAAATACCTGTTTAGTCCATTTTTGTACTAGTTTTTAGTGTGATTTTATGTGTGTTTTAGTTAATGTTTTGATTAATTGTTGTTTTAAGTGTGTTTAAAGTGTTGTTTTTAGGTTTAGGTGGAAAAACACCCTTGGAAGATCAAAACAGTGGAAAACAGAGCAAAAATGAAGAAACAGTAGCTGACACGCCCAAGAGACACGGCCAAGCCTCTGGCCGTGTCTCACCTAATGAGCAAAACCAAAGAACAAGCAAGAAAGAGCAAAAATCAGGCAGAAGGTGACACAACCAGGGGACACGGCCGTGTCACTGGCCGTGTCCCTCCAAAAATGTCAGACACAGCCAAGCCAACTAAGGCATGGCCGTGTCACACTCCAAAGAGGAAGAGAGGAAAATCAAGCAGAGACGGACACACCCAGAGGACACGACCGTGTCCTCCAATCCACATCAAACACGGCCAAGCCAATCAAGGCTTGGCTGTGTCGCCCTCTTGACAAGAATGTAAGCAAAGAAACCAAGAAAGAAGCAGAAGCGAACACGGCCAGGAGACACGCCCAAGACACTGGCCGTGTCACATGACACGGCCGTGTCTTCTGGCCGTGTCTCACCCTGGATCAAACACAGTGAGGGACACGGCCAGGAGCTTGGCCGTGTCCCAAGGAAGAAAAACAAGAGACACGGCCAAGCTTGTTTTGGCTTGGCCGTGTCCCACCTAAAAAGTCAAATTTCTTTCAACAAAGTGGGGGACAAAGTGGGAGACAAACACTATTGCTTGCCAAAAGAAATAGAAAACAAATAAAAAGTGGGGGACAAAAGGTAATGGGATGAGTTGGAAAGCATGGGTGTTGATTTTTGAATGAATAAAAAGGGATTGAAGAGGAAAATGAAGGTAGTTCTTGGTTCTTGGAGCCAAATTTCTACAAAAAACGTGGGAGAAGGAGAGAGTGACACTCTCCCTTGTCCCTTTACCTCCAAACCTCCATTTCCATCCTCTCCACCTTCTCCATCTTCCATTGATAGGATCTTTGAGGTTCTTTGGGATAAATTGGGTTACAAGTTCTCAAAGGTTGAAGAAGCTTCATTGAAGGGAGTGGTGACTTGAGAAAGCTCCATTCCATCTTCCAAAGGCAAAATCAATTGAAGAGTTGGTGACTTGAGAAAGCTCCATTCCACATTGCAAGGGGAATCAACCATTGAAGAGGGCTTGAGTTCTTCATCAAATACATCAAGTGGAGCTAGGAGGAAGACTAGCAATCCTACTCTTGGCATCTTCACAAGGGGTTTTTCTATTTTCTCTTTTAATTCATTTCTTATTGTTGTTGTTGTATTAAGAGATTGATATTGCAATGGACAATTTGTATTTGTGTTATATTGAGTTGAATGAATGTTATAATTTGATGATGTTGAGCTAAATACCCATGTTTAGGGTTTATAGTATATTTGGTTGAATGTCTTGATTTGATATTTACATTGATGTTCCTTGTTGATTGGTTAATTGTATTGTATTAAATGCTAGGTTGATAGATTAGCTACCTATTGATCTTTGAACATTGGATGACGGACCGAGAGGTGAAATCCGATATCGGAATAATATAATCGACCACCCTATGAATGAATTAGAAATATAAGTTCTAGGGTTTCATTAATTTGGTAATGTAAAAGAATTGGTCATTGTTAATTCATGAATGTGAGAATTAATGGATTGGTAATTGACTAATTAATCTAAAGGAACAAATTAATTTACAAGGTTATGTTAATGGACAATTGAGAATTGAGTTTTTATTGAATAGACCTATGACCCTAGGCACCTTCCCAAGAATCGATTGGATCTTGTACACCCACACACATTACTCTCTACGCACGTTAAATTTAGGTTTAAATTATTCTCGCACAATCCCGACACAACAAACTCTCGCATTTAAATAAATTGTTAATTAAGCTATTACGAACCACACCTTCTTGGGGAAACGACCTTGGGGCGATCACCTTTGCTACAGCTACCTCGTATACTTGCGAGTGACGCTTTGTAGTAGTACTTAATTCGAGCGCAACAATACCATTCGAGGAGTATCCGATAGACAGGACTGTAGTTCAAGCATTGTCACAATGGTGGATGGACACGACCCATACTTTTCACCTACCTATAGGAGAAATGACGATTGGCCCGGTCGATTATATAGCCATAACTGGTGTCCGATACCATGGCCTTTCGGTCCCTTTTACCAATGATATTCTAACATTCGAAGAAATTCAGCAATTAATTGGTATGGAACCATCATTTAAAGGGCCTTTCAAGATAAAAATTGAGCCAATTCAGAGTTATTAGATGAACTACAAAGGATGGGTTCATAGAGAAACAGCCAAACAATATGCTCGAGGATTTTTACTGCATTTGCTCGGGTCGACCATTTTAGGCAGCACCAAATTTGCCATCCGTTTGTCGATGTTGAGGGCCCTTACTGATATGAGTATGGTACCGCTTTACGGCTAGGGTGAAGCTAGCCTTGCCTGTCTTTACCATGGACTTGATAAAATTTCCAGAAATAAGAAGTCTTTTGTTGGCTTTATAGTGGTTGTCGAGGTACTCTTCCTCCACCAATGTCAATTCCATTCTTATTCTTGCATGAATTTGTTTTTTTTTATGGTCATATGAGTACAATCTTGTGAGGGTGCCTGGTATTTTCTGAGAGAGAGTTGGGTATTTGAGATTAAACTTTTGGTTGTCAGATCGTGTAGAAGTTCCCAGCTCTCACCATGTGCAAACCCAACGCTTTGTCTTGAGTTGCTTAATCTAGGGCCAGGTAAAATAACATTAGTATACTTTAAAATTTATGTAAAAGTCCACTTACCTTATGTCTTTTTGTAGGTCAAATTGGCCTGGTGAAACACAGAAGAGCAGACGTACTAGACTTCCTCCATGAATGTTGCACTGCCTTTTCAACATACCAGCCCGAGTCATTGTCGGCCCTGTGTCTAGTGGCTGGTTTCTTGGAGAGAGAGTATATGAGTGGTTTCTTGGTCCCGAGTAGTGGAGGATCTCGATGCATTGCCTGGAATATACTTTAAATATCACGTCAATGCTGGAGAATGTATGGTGGTTGGCTCGGCACTATTATGATGTTGAAATCTTTCTCTATCCACCGGGTGCATCTTATACTCAGTTTATTCAAATAGGGCTCTTGAACTTTGATGTATCCTTTGTTGGTGTACGGGAGATTCCTGAGGAAAATGAGGATAGAGATGAAGAGGAGTATCATGGAGAGGGAGGAGAGTTTGTCTCACATCTCGGGGCTAGCACTTCTCAGGTAAACTTTTACCATTTTTCCATTGTAATCGCTGTTTTTCTTAACTTGTTTTAACTTTTTTGATGATTGTTGCAGGCTGCTGGCTCATTTGGTTATGAGGCTGGACCTTCTTTTACTGTTCCTCCATTTGCTCAATCTACTCAACTGGAGATGCCATCTTATCCACAGGGCATTGATATGAATTACCTAGTAGGTTTTCTTGTTCCATAATAATTTATGCTACATGTATGCATGATTATGTATGCTCTTACTCTTTTCCTTTCTGGCTCACAGCAGATGCTTGAGGAACAAAATAAGAAACTTCAAGAAGAGTTGGCTACTAGTTGTCAACAGGTTGCCCATTTTGAAAAATTGTATCACCAGTCAGAGCAAGATTTTTGAGACTTCCAGTTTCAAGGGATGAGAGATCCTGGTGCTTCATCATCTAGAGGCCCCCAAGCTGATGACCATGAGATCCTTTCTTCTACTTTGGATGAGGATCGTTATAGATCTAAATTTCAGGGTAATAGAGATTCAGGTGCTCCTACTTCTGGTGGACTCGGGATGGGTGATATGCCTCCTCCTCCAACAGGTGATGATTTTTTTAGAGTTTTATTTAATGATCTACCAACTCCTTCTTAGAGATGTATGAATATTGTATCAATATAAAAAATAATAATGACAATATATATTTTTTATTTTTTATTTTTATTGCAACTTTTTTTCTTTTTCTTTTTTTTATCATCATTATTATTATTAAACTTTCCTCTTCTTATTTAATATTTACACAGCATTACTACAAAACCAAATGCAACACGGCAATTCAACATCTTTCATTACCAATTCCCTATCCTCGCGCATCTCGGTCTGACAGTTTTCCTTATCAATTTTGGAATAGCACAATTATCCTATATAAATCTCTTTTCACGCCATAATTTCATACAGAACCCAGGAGATTTTCTACTTTAACATAAAAACTCCTTTTAACAATTCTAATTTTCCTTCATTCATCAACAATGACCGAACTCCATTTGAAGAAAATCAAAGTTCTATTTAAAAATATGAATGCTATTCATTGGAAACAAATATCTTGGTCCAAAATTGATGCTCTGAAGTGTTTTCAAAATGTTAAATTGGACCATTCTTTTTTACATTCTTTTTGGAATGTGGATTCTAGGACATTTAAAATTAATGGCTTTGAAATATGCCCCTTGATTGAAGAATTTGAGGCCATCCTTGGATATCCAAGCAATCAACAAATGGTGATACCTATATTGATTTCCAAGACTCAACAAAAGATACAGATGTTATTTCAAATTTAAAAACCCAAAGTTCTACAGTTGATGAGAGGTGAGAAAATTCTGCTTGGTCCCTTAATTGAATTTTGCCTTTCTCATTTGGCTCCTACTAAGGCATGGGGACGTATGCTTTGTCTATGCATGCTTGGCCAATTCTTGCTTGTTTCTTCTGATGGTGATATTGATCCGCGAGTATTGGATATCATGGACTAAATGGAAGGAGGCTTGTCGCTGATACCCATGATCTTAGCTGAGATCTTAGTTGGATTAGACCAACTTAAATTGGGATTATCAAAGAAACTGGCCGGGAGTCCATTGTTGCTTCAGGTAATTACCTAAACTGCCCTTTCAGGTTTTCAATTTAGGTTTTTCTCTTTTTTTTTTTTTGCATTGCTCTAATTTTTGCCTAGTCCGCCCATGTGGGTTTTCGCAACTAGCGAGCTATCCTAATTTTTGCCTAAGCCGCCCTTGCGGGTTTTCAACTTAGCAGACCCCTATTTTTTTTAATTGAATTTTTTCTAACAGATTTGGCTTTAGGAGCGTCTCTGCTTGCTTGATACTCCATCTATGGATTTGCTAGATATCTACCACGACATCATTCTGCAAGGAGAGTACTCCATCCTGCTTCTTCGTATGTTGACTGGGTTGACTGGATCCACTCACGCGCTGAAGTCAACATCCGTTGGTTACTACCTTGGTAGAATATTTCTCATATCACCATACGAACATACTTGATGTATGTTCCTCTTACTGCTCTTCGTCGAGGTACTTGCTATGATCCTCGTCGACTTGACCGTCAGTATGGAGCTGAGCCTCGAGGTTCTAAATTTACTCCCGATTTAGATATGCCTCGCCTGACTGAAGCCTCCTTGGATCGACTAAAACAAAGCTGGCCTGCACGTTATACTTATCGTATGCCATAGATTTTATATTTGTTAAATTATTTGGAAAGTGTATTGTTAGGATGAAAAAATAATCAAAATAATAATAAGAGATGTTTCTTTTCCTTTTATAATTTGTCATCACCATTTGCTATTGTGTTTATTTATTTCATCCATATATGGTCAAATACTTATAACAGTGCACATAGAATAATTTTAATATTAATTCTATTTTATTAAATTGGGGAAGAATGAAACATAAGGCCAGCATACACAAGATCACTCATGTTACCAACTAGCCCTTTCGGGTTTTCTAATTGACGATTTTCTCTCATTTAGCCCTAATTGTTGCCTAGCCTGCCCTTTTGGGTTTTCGAAACTAGTGGACTGCTCTAACTTTTGCCTAGACCGCCTTTTTGGGTTTTCAACCTAGCGAGCTCTCTTTTTTTATATATACATAAAACCTCTTCAACCTGTCAATATTCACTGGCTCACTAAACTCATTCCCATCCACGTCTGATAACTTCACTTCACCCTTGTTTATAACTTGTTTCACAACATATGGCCCTTCCCAGCTAGGCCTAAATTTTCCTCTTAGATTAGATACATTAGGCTTACATTGTTTCAATACCAAATCCCCCACTATGAGTTTTCTAATCTTAATCCTTCTGTTGTAGGCCCGAGCTATCTTCCTTTGATATAGTTGATGATGATAAAGTGCTTTTAACATTCTCTCTTCTAGCAAAGCTAACTGCGTGTATATGCTAACTACCTATTCTATTTCAGGCAGTTCAGCTTCCAAGACCACTCTCAATGACTTAATCTCAATTTCAATTGGCAACACTGCTTCCATCTCGTAAACCAAAGAGAATGGTGTCATTCCAATCAGTGTTCGTACACTTGTTCCATATCCCCACAAAGTAAAAGGAAGCATCTCTGACCAATCCCTGTATGTCTTATTCGTCTTGGAAAGAATTTGCTTAATTGTCTTGTTTGTTGCTTCTACGGCACCATTAGCCTTTGGTTTATAAAGAGAGGATCGGTGATGATGGATTTGGTACTTCGAGAATAAGTCCTTAACTACTCCTTGAAACTGTAGCCCATTGTCTGATATCACATTGTGCAGGACCCCATACCTGCAGATAATGTTCTTTTTAATAAATCCAGCCATTTGACTTTCCCCCAGTTTGTTGAAGGATTCAGCTTCGACCCATTTTGAAAAATAATCTACTGCTACCATAATAAAACGGTGACTGTTTGAGGCTATCAGATGTATCTCTCCTATAATGTCAATACCTCAAGTCGTAAAGGGTTAGGGTGAAGACATAGAATGCATTTCTTTAGGAGGCATGTGATTTAAATTACCATACATCTAACATTGTGGGCACTTCTTTACGAACTCAATATAATCTCTCTCCATTGTCAACCAGTAGTAACCTTGTTGAATTATCGTCTTAACTAGGGCCAAACCACTCATGTGCGGATCGCAAATTTTCGCATGTATTTCTGACATGATATGCTCCACTTCAGGCTTCCTCAAGCATCTCAGGTGCATACCATCAGGCCATCTTCGATATAACTCTCTATGAAAGGTGATGCACTGCAAAGACCACTACCTTATGGCTCTTCTTTCTTTCTTTGTTGCCCCCAACGGGCATTCCCTTCCCTCTAAAAATCATCTTATAGTATCATACCACGCATCATGGTCTGTGCCAGTTACCATGATTTTCTCATATTTAAAGCAAGGAGTTGATGAACTGGTCAAATTCAGAGGCTTAAGGAATATGTTGACAGGATTTTCCCATACCGAAGCCAATGTGGCTAGGGCATCAGCCATCTGGTTTTCTTCTCTTGGTAGGTGTATAAACCTGCACTCTTTAAAGTTCTTCTTCATCATGGTCAAGTAATGGTGGTATGGTTTTAATTTTTCTTCTTTCAACTCCCACTCTCCATTTACTTGGGATACTACTAGCAATGAATTGCCAAAAACTTCCACCTTATCCACCTTTATAATCATTAGGGTTTCCAGACCAAAGATGCATGCTTCATACTCCACCATATTATTGGTTGCCCTGAATTTTAACTTTTTGGCTAAAGCGATAAGCTCCCCTTTGGGCGATTCGAGTACGACTCCCAAACTTGCTCCTTTCCTATTTACTGCTCCGTCAAAATATATTTTCCATCCTTGAACTTCAATGGCCTCTAAATGTTCATCCAGAAATTCCAGGACTACTTCTTCGCTATCCAGTAATGGTTGTTGGGCCATGAATTCTGCCACTGCTCTACCTTTGATTATTTTCCTAGTTACATACTCAATCTCAAATTCTTCAAATATTATCAACCATCGGCCATTCTTCCCAATCAAAGAGGGTGTCTTCCTTAAGTACTTCATTGGATCCAACCTGGAAATTGCTTGCACACTATAAGATTAAAAGTAATGCTGCAACTTCTTAGAAGACCAAACCACAGTTGTACAAGTCTTTTCAATGATACTATACTTAATTTCATAAGGTAGGAGCTTTCTACTCAAATAGTAAATTGCATGCTCAATTCCTGACTTATCTGCTTGGGCTAGCATGGCTCCTACTGACTCTTCTTCTACTGCTAAGTATAGTAACAAGGGTTTATCGGGTTTAGGTGGTTTCAAAACGGGTGGATTTAGTAGATACTCCTTTATTCACTCAAAGGCCATTTGACACTCTTCATTCCACAAGACCGGCTGATTCTTTTTAAGCAACTTGAAGATAGGCTCACATATTTTAGTGAGCTTTGCTATGAACCTGCTAATGTATTGTAATTTACCAATGAATCCCCAGACTTCTCTCTCCGTCTTGGGGGCTGGCATATCCCTGATTTCTTTAACGTTGTCAGGATCAATCTCAATGCCATTTGGACCGATCACATGTCCCAACAATTTGCCTGAGGTAACCCCGAACACACACTTCTTCGGGTTTAATCTTAGCTTATATTTCAATGCTCTATCGAAGAATAATTCTATGTTTTAGAAGTTTTGTTTCCTTGTATATGATTTTACCATCATATCATCAACATGTACTTCAACTTCTTTATGTATCATGTCATGAAATAGTGTGGTGGCCATCCTTAGGTAGGTTGCTCCAGCATTCTTTAAGTCGAACGGCATCACCCTATAACAAAATATACCCCATGTAGTAATGAAAGCAGTTTTGGCTTTATCCTCTTGGGCCATTAACACTTGGTTGTATCTGGAAAATCCATCAACAAATGAGTGTAGCACGCTAAAGGCTGCACTATCAATGAGGACATCTATATGGGGTAAGGGAAAATCATCTTTAGGGGAATCCTTGTTTAAATCTCTATAGTCCACACAGACCCTTATTCTTCCATCCTTCTTTGGCACGGGTATTATGTTGGCTAGCCAATCTAGATATTCTATTACTTAAAGAACTTTACTTGTATTTGTTTAGTGACCTCTTCTTTAACCAATTTAGCCCACTCAGGTCTTAATCACCTAAGCTTTTGTTTGACAGGCTTCGTGTGAGTGTAAGTAGGAACAAGATGATCGGCTATGTCTCAATCTATTCCAGGCATATCCTCATAAGACCAAGCAAATACTTCTTCATATTTTTTGAATATTTTTTCAAATATATCTCTCTCATAGGAGTAAAGTCGGATGCTATGCTAATATTTTTAGGATTTTTGGTTATTCCCAAATTTAATGATTGTGTATCAATAGAATTAATATTAAAGATGCTTATGTAACTGCTATTTGAATGTATGCAACCTTCAGGAGAAACATCACACAAGTAAGCAAAATTAGACTTTATTGCATTCATTTTGGACAAAGAAAACATCCTCATCCTCATACAAAGCAGACAAATTAAAATTAAAATCAAAATCAAAATCATAAAGCAAAATATCTTCAAACTTCTCTTCAACCAGGGCAGCAATCTCCTCCGGAGTCTTCTCGGCTTTCAGGATTGCTTCCTTCTTCTCTTCCGGATAGGACTCCTTATTGGTTGGTAGGGTGAGCTCTTTCTTCACTTGCTCCACTAGCCTAGAAACATATGCGAAAATTTCAAAACACGGGATCAACTTTCCCATGAACATGATTGGCTCGGGCTTTCCTTGGAGTAGTCCCATGTCTGGAGCTTTGACAAAGATTTTTTCAAGTGGCGGAAAGCTCATCTTCTCATTCTTTTGGCTGGACATCTTTGTTGGATTCTTCAAACCCTAACCCTTTTTTGGAAGTTTGAGTTTTGAAATCTAGAAGCTTTGTGAAACCGGCCTTGCCCTTTCCGAGACCAACTCCGGGAAGGTAGCTCATGTTCTTCATCATATTCAAGACTTTGGAGTCCACTACTTCATCATCAGAAATTGCAGCTATTTTGGAAACCATTGAGAGGCCTCTCAATCATTAGAGCATTAGCAACCTCATTATCTTTGGCCTCGATGACCACTGCCTCATCTTCATTAGGAAACTTGATCTTTTGATGAAGGGTGGAAGGAACTCCACCAAGAGGATGAAACCACAGTGATCCCAAGAGTAAGGCAAAGGTAACGAGTATGTCTAAAACAACAATTTCAACAATAGATTCAATTAGACTAACCTTGACAACAACTTTGAAAGTTCCTTCGGCATGTCTCTTGGTGTTGTTATACGCCCGAATGGTTACCTCGGTTGGGTTTAGATCCCTTGTTGACATGGCTAGCTTTGGCAATATTTTAAGTGGGCAAACATTTATGGCAGACCCATCATCAACCGTTACACATGGAGTCCTTTTTCCTTTGATTTATATTTTGATAAAGAGAGGGTGGATGTGATCTCTCCCCTCTTTCGGTAAATCCGCATTTGAGAAAGATACCGCTCCCATATTAACTTCGCTCTTCTCTTGAATATCTTCACATTTCATTACTCCTTCAAATTTTATGAAGCTGATCAGCTCCTCCGGTGTTATGTAGGTGGAAATTGGCATGCTAGCCAAGGCCTTGGCCATAGTTTCTCTGTGCTTTTTAGAAGTAGCCAATAAATCCCAAATGTTAACACTTGCTTGGGTTCTTTTCAATTGCTTGAGCACAATATCATCTTCCACTTCTTTGTTCCTTACTTCAGCTTCCTTTCCTTTATTAATTTCTACCTCCTTAGGTGGTGGCCTTGCATAGGGCTTATCGAATCTAGTGTTCATTACTTCATCTTCCTTGGGCTCGGACCAGATCAATTCTTCCTTCTTCGATACAAGATCGTCATCACTATCGCTTGAATCCCAAAACCCATTTACCACACAAATTGCTACTTCTTTGCCCACCATAGCTTATTTAATTTCGCTAAATACCTCTTCTTCTTTGGTTGCTTTTCCACCCACTTGGAAAGAAGACATGACAAAAATTTCATGCAAACCTCCTCCAATCATGAAGGTTGTCGGTGGTGGTACTCGATTGAACCTTAGTAATGGATTGTCTTTGGTGTTTGACTTGTTGGGCTCGGGCAGCTTTCAAATATCAATCAAATTTTAGATCTCATGTCTCAACCTCTCACATCTATCCATGTCGTGCCCTTGCATTTGATGAAATTGACAAAATGCTTTAGTGTCGAAATTAGGTGGGAGAGGGTTAGGCAAAGGACAAGGATTTAAGGGTTGTAACAATTCCTTCCTTTGAAGCTTATTGAGAACCCAAGATAGCAGTTTCCTCAATTCTGAAAACTTTCTTCTTGTTCCTTGGCTAGTAGCATTAACACCAACTGCCTTTTGCATGCCTTGGTTACCATACCGATATTTTCCTTTTTCGTTCCTTCTTGTTGAAAAACAGTTCTTCTCTCTTTCCCATTATTCAATTTGCAGACCATCGTGGAGGAGATCTTTGAAATCACAGATGAGTGTATGAGACATCCTTTCATGAAGACTAGGCAACACCCCTCTCACAATCATTCTTATTTGATCAGATTCACAAGGCCTCTTCTTGAGCAAAGCAGCCTTATTTCTCCATCTTTTCACATAGTCCACAAAATTCTCATTTGGCCTTTGTCTAATGGACTCCACTTTCATTAAGGTAACTTCCATCTCGATGTTGTATCCATATTATTGGATGAAGGCCTTGTATAGCAGATCCCAACTCTTTTGCGTGCCATCTTCTAAGGTATTGAACCAGTTTTGGATAACAGGATCCAATGAGAGCATAAAGTACCTTAGAGTTTGAGCCTTAGTAGCTCGGGCAGACTGCATAGCAGTCATATACTGCTTCACATGGAGGTGAGGATTTCCTGTTCCATCAAACTTTGCAAAAGATGGCATCTTGAATTTGTATGAAACTTCTTCGTCTAGCTCAAATAATTTGTCAACCTCTGACATTTCTTCGATTTTCAGCTTCTTCTCAAATTTCTTTTCTAAATTCGCAATCATCTTTTCAACATCAGAAGTCTCAGTTTTCTCCATAGCTGATCTATCAACAATATTTGGTTCTTTCTTCTTGTCTTGAGGATCTTGGAAGTATTGAGCCCAATCATCATCATCATCAATGATCACCTTATCATCATCAAAAACCACTTCACCAACTTTAGCCTTCCCCTTGTCCTTTGGCTTCTTAGTACTAGCAGATGCTTTGACATTGTTTCCTAAAATTGTAGCCAATTGGTTTTTCATGGTCTCAGCCAGGACCTCTTTTATTTCTTCCATCATGGCATTGAGAGGTTTATTATACATATATTTCTCACTTGAAAAAGTAACTAATGATTCATACCAAAAACAAGCCCATGATTAATAATTCTTAGTATAAACTAGGCTCACAATTGATTTTTATATTCCATAATTGACCTAAATAATTTGTAAGCTCTTTTAAATGATGAAAATAATTTTGTTTCTAAGCCCATTGTAAAAATATTTTAGAAAAAATAGGGTTTGGGCTTTGTATTTAAGTCATGAGAAAAGAATTTGTTTATGGAAAAGTTTTATCTCCAAAGACCATTTTGAAAAATTTTGAAAATTGCTTTGGTCTTTTGGACTATAAAGAAAAATTTATTTTGAGCTTACAATGTACTTAACTCATATTAGAAAAAGAACAAACCAAATAATCCATGATTTAAACCAAGAAAAATTAACCATAATCAAACAACAAGCATTTGGGGAAAAACCTAAGGAAAGTAACTAGGCCAATTACATGAGCTTTAGCCTTTGGATTAAAAGGCTTGGGTTCCTATAGCAAGTATATAACAAATGGTATAAGGCTATGAGTTGTTATACCATGCTCGATCTCCATACCTTGAGTGAAAGTATGGTATCCCTCACATAACACAACAAGGGAAACACGGGCGTCCTAACTCACGCACATGATGCAATCTAAATGATGCAATGGATAATATCATGATAAGAAAGAATAGAATAATATAAAGACCAACAAAATCAACTTCTCTTATCCCCAGTGGAGTCGCCACTGTGAGCGGAAATTTTTGCCCCCACTCTTGGTGGAATGGTTCTTGCGACTTCGGCACTGTTTAGGCTCGAGGCCTTAGAAAACATGGGCCTAAGCCCGGAGAAAATGGAGCCTTCACCCGGACGGACTGGGAAAAAGAAAGGGATGGATGACTCAATTCCTAAGGAATCCCCAACCCCCTAATGGGTTCAGAAAGTTGGGTACATGTGGGGAAGGTGAGAAATGGCCAGCACCCCCACAACGCCCGTTTCATTGGAACCGGCCTCCTTTGCAGATTTTAATATTATAAAATTCTTAAGTATAACAATATTATCCATATTACATGCAACAATTAAAATAAAGCATCATTATATTAAAATCATAGCAATGTCCAAACAAAGCAAATAAACAGAAACCCATTCGAGGATAGAAACATGTTCTTACATCGTTCATGTCTAAACTAAATAGGACACCCACCAAAAGGTGGAAACATGTCCTTTGCATTAGTCCAAAATATAAAAGCAATTTAAATTACATAAAAATTAATTAATGAGGTATCCACAAAGTGGAAACATACCTCTTATAATATTTGGAAACCAAAATAAATTAATAAAAGTAAATAACCATTCATAATAAATAAATCATTCATTAAAGATATCAAACATCAATCAAAATATATAATAAAAATTCATCCAATTTAAATAAAACAATAAATATATTAACTTTAGTGGTTCATGCATTAAGTAGGGTTTTTAGGGTTTTATGTTCAATAACTAGGGTTTTGCATATACTAATTTAATTTGTTGAGAAATATTTAAAAGTAATAACATAGCTACTGGATGTTTAAAATATTTAAGGTTTTGGATGTTTTTATGAAAACTATGTTACTGTGTTTTACAAAAAGGAAGGTTTAGTTAGGGTTTTAAGCAAACATCTTGAAATTAGGGTTTTTTAAGACATTAGGGTTTATAATTTTAAAAGATTGGGTTTTAGGTTCATTGGATTATGGTTTTAGGTGTTAATGAGCTTGTCATAAAGTTTTGATGTTTTAAGAATTAGGGTTTATGAAAACTAGGGTTTACTGGATTAGGGTTTTAAGAAGTAATGAGATAGTTTAGGGTTTTTGATATTTTGGAAAACATGTTTGATCTTAGGATTTAAAAAAAAGTATAGAATTTTATAGAAACGATTATGATTAAAGTTTTTAGGAACCGTAAGGAAGATTAGGGTTTTGAGATTTAATAAGACATTTGGAAATTTTGGACCAAAAGTTAGAGTTTAGATGATTAAGAAAATAGTTCGGGGAAAAACAATTTAGGTTTTTAAAGTTTTTGGAAACAGAAGAAACAATTTAGGGTTTTTAAAGTTTTTGGAAGCAGTAGAGTAATTTAGGGTTTTTTAAAGTTTTTAGTTTTATAAAACATGGAAGTGGAGTTTTTGAAAACCAACTGATTAATGTATTAACTAAAGTAAACAATTAAAGTTATTGAAACAAAGATCAAATTACTACATATTCCTATTAATCATAGAAAATGAAGCTACTGTGAATATATAATTTAGGATTAAAGATCAAACCTATGTAGTTGGTTCCACCAAAAATTGATTTCTGGATGAACAATAACAGAGGCAATGTTGCTGCCTTTGATGATTTGATAATTGCTTCTTGTTGCTAATGTCTCTTGCTCCTAGGATTTTCTGACTCTTTTTTCCTCCTCAAGTCAGAAGTCCAAAGTTTCGT
The DNA here is from genome assembly GCA_947685225.1 of Garcia nutans. Classification (NCBI taxonomy): domain Eukaryota; kingdom Viridiplantae; phylum Streptophyta; class Magnoliopsida; order Malpighiales; family Euphorbiaceae; genus Garcia; species Garcia nutans. The sequence goes on from CANTUV010000013.1 coordinate 39,609,834, forward strand.
CCCCCTAATTATGTGTTTTAATGTGGTATTTATAGGAAAAATAATCAACCTACTTCTAATTGTTTAAGGAAATTAAAACCAAATAGGAAAAGAAACCAAAACCAAATAGAATTTGGTTTCAAAAAATATTGTGTTGGAAAATTGCTCTGGCAAAAAAACTGTTGCAGGCGAAATTGCGTGCGTTGGTTGTTCCTGCGGCGAATTGGCCCAGCTGATTAACTTTCAGCGATAAAATTTTTCGTCGCCGATTTTTTCGTTGTCGATTTTTATTTATTTATTATATATCTTTATTTTTATTTTTATTATTACTTTTTTTAAAAACTTTACTAATATTACTTTTTTATTTTTATTAAAATATATAAATAATAAATACTAAAATAGATATTATTTAATTAAAATACCAGAAAAATTATTTTGGACTATAAAAAATATCGGGCCAGACTGGGTCAAAAATTAAGAGTCTACACTTCCTCAAGCAATGGTTCTTCCATGCCCCCCCCCCCCCCCCCCCCCTGATTCACTATCTTCTTTATGATTACTTCATAGAGTGATATGATCATGTTTGCATGATATGCATGAGTAATAATTACAGTGGTTCCATCAACACACAGACTGAGGTGATCAGCTAAAGTGTTCTTATAACACCCCCATACTCTATATAAGTACTATGCATATACCTGGTATACATGCAGTACGTATATAAAGTATAAGAATGTCACTTTTCGTTTTAGATTAAAAACCTTTCCTTTAGTTCCAAACAGTAACACAATTAATTTAAAGAACATTTACAAACTCATTATACTTTTAATGATATTACATATATATATAATGATCTTGTTTTTACCAAAAATTCATTTATACATATGAATACATTTTTATCAAAATACAACATAATTAAATTATACATGTAATATCCTCATTTATGCCCTAGAAGTTTTGCATATTGTTGTTGTTGTTATTGTTATATATTGGATTGAATATATGTGTTAAATTGTAAGAGAAAAGAAATTGAGAAGAGAAAGTATATGTATATGTATTTTGGGAAGAAATAGGGTTTAGAGACAAATTTATATGTTGTGTATATGTTAATATATATGACATATAAAGTGGTCAAAAGGCTTGGTCAAGGCAAGAGAAGATATTTATTTGAGATTGGTAAATTACTTAATTGGGCACATATAAGACAAAAAGATAATTATGTGAATAAGGGCACTTTGGTAATTGCTTGGATAAAATCACATGGTGGATATTTAAAGAAGGTTTGACTTGTGTTTTCTTCACCATTTCTTCTTCTTCTTCTTTTTGATGGCCGGCCCTCCATAGCCAAAGAGAAAGAAAGAGACAAGTGATGGTTTTGATTATTTCAAGCTTAAATTGAAGAAAGATTAAGTGTTCAAGTATTGCTTTAAGAAGTTTTTAACTAAGGTAAGATCTTTTCTCTAATTTCTTCAATTCTTTTGAAGTGGTATGATTAAGTTGCTTATGGTATGATTGTAAGTATTGATTTTGCTTGATAGATGAGAAGTTGGGTTGGTGTTGGTGATGAAAGAGTAAGATTGGTGTTTAGTGAAATTGTTTCTGTTTTAGGATTAGTAAAGGCTGTGACTTGTATGATTTTTAATTAATTTTAGAAAAATGTTCTTGAAGTGAATTTTTGATATGTTTTGCCTCTATGATTCTAGAATGACTGAAAAATATGTTGATTCGATTTTGGAATGGTTATGAGTTTAGAAAGATTATTTTCATTAGACCTGTTCCAGCAGGTACCTTAACTGGGACAGCTATATTTCGTGATTTTTAATAAAATGTAGAAAATCATATCCAATCGAATTTTGGATATGTTGTTGCTTAGTGAGTCTAGTATTTGAGAAAAATAATTTGGAACCACGTTGATTGAATTTGTTTTATGGAATTCACAAAGTTCAGAATTGCTGCCAGGATGCAGGGCAATTGGGGCAGTCTGGTTAGGTGAACTATTTGACCAAGATTTTGTGTTCAGTTTGATCTGAAATTTTAAAGGGATGATTTTAAGATACAAAACTAAATTCTGTAAAAAGTTTAGAATTTTTAGTCAAGTAGATTATTTTATACAATATTTCAAAATAAGGATAAAATGGAGTTTAAAACCAGAATGTACTATTTATGGTTAGGGTTTTAATTCTTTGTTCTTTTTGCATTGCTTTGGTTTTCCAAAGGTAGGTTGGTCCTTAAATCTAACCCTAAACACTTTAAACACACTTGAATCAATGAATGTTATAATCAATTGTTCTTTGCCCTAATTGCATTGTTGAGATTGAACAATGTTATGTTGTGCATTGTGAATGGTAATGTGTTTTATGAGTAATGTGGAATGAAATGTTGATATTTATGAATGATGCTATGTGAGATATAATGTGATCATGGATGAGATATATATATATATATATATATACTTGAATAATGAGATGTTATATTGTGAAATGAAATGTGAAGCCATTGTTATTGGCTAAGATGATGTAATTGAAAGAAAGAAGGCATGTTTGCCTAAATGTGATGAGAATTGAGAATGGAAATGAATTGTTTGTTTAATATGTTATTCAGTTTCAGAGTTCTGGATTTGGGTGGCATGCCTAAGAAATGATGAAAGGTAACAGTCTTGCCGGGTTGAGGACCTCCTCATAGGTGTTGAGTTGATGGTCCAAGAGACTGGGTCTGTTACACTATGAGATATATGATTTGTAACAGTCTTGCCGGGTTGAGGATCTCCTCATATGTGTTGAGTTGATGATCCAAGAGACTGGGTCTGTTACACTTGCCTACGGGCGTGATTATTGTGACTATGAACCAAAGCAGTAACTCTGAACTCTGAATATCGTATTAAATACTTGTTGGGCCCATAGGTGTCAAGGTTATATGAATGTCCTAAATAATGTTATGAGTTAATGAAATAAGATGTTGGTTATTGAGTAATGTTGAATGTGGTATGCTCATATGACTGTGATTTGTGAAATGCATAATTATGTGTTAACTTTATATTTATAATGTTGATCTTATCAATAGCATATGTGGCATTGTATTGCATTAAAGCATACTATTAGCATGTTTTATCTTACTAAGCCGTTGGCTTAGCGCGATAGTGTTTAATCGCGCAGGTAATAGAGTGGATAGAGTTGAACCCGAGAGTTCATCAAGACCTAGTGAGAGTAGACCTTGAAGAATCCATTTTGGGAGCTTAAAGATCAGAGCAGACTTGCCAATCACGTATAAATTTTATGTGTTGTAAAACTTGGGTTTTGATGTATATAAATTTGTAAATATGTAAATATTTTATAACTTCCGCTGTGTAATATTTAAATATGGGGGTTGTCACAAAACCTTTATTTTATGTTGTACTAGAAGTGTAAATCCTTTTTGCAGGTTGTAGTTGAGGTTACAAGGGGGATTTATTGGGAGTGTACTGAGAATGATTTTGTTTGCATTGGTTTGTGTAAAATGTTTTTAAAAATAAGAAAAAAACCGGTTTTGTCGACACTTGGGACTCAATTTTTAGGCGAAACTATGGCAAAAATTTTGTAAAATTCGGAACTAAAATTTGACTAAGTAAAATTGGTAGCAACATTAGGTTAGTGTGACACCTCTACTCAGCTTACATATGTAGGTCGGGAAGGGGTGTTACAATTTTTGGTATCAGAGCCTAGGTTTGAGATTCTCAACCTAGGTAAAATGTAATAAAAAGAATATTTTTACTTAAAAAGTGGTTTTGAATAACATATACGTTTGAGATTGGCAGTCTCTGATCTTTAATAAGATATAATCTGATGTGTTTGCAGTGTTAGGTTGTGATGGATTCTCACTCACGTTAGTCGATTGAGGGTAGTGCCGAGAGTATTGCTCCTGCTGAGGGAGCTAGGGTTGATAGTGTTGAGGAGGCACCTGCTTCGGTGTCGGGTAGACCAGCTGGGGAGGAGGTTCCGCCAGCCTGGTTTAGGCCTATGATGGAAGCTATGAGACAAGCACCTGTGCAACCACAGCCACCGCCACCACCCCCTCAGCCTTCAGTACCAGTAAGGCACTATGATAAGCTAAGGAAATATGGAGCAGAGGATTTCTTTGGTACAGTTGATCCGGCTGTAGCAGAACAGTGGCTTGATAGAGTTCAGAGGGTATTTTGTGCAGTTGCAAGCCACTTCAGAGGAGAAGTTTGACTATGCAAGATCTTTGCTACAGAAGGATGCCTACGACTGGTGGAAGACAGTGCCCCATTCTATGGATGATCCTCCAACACTGTCTTACACTGATTTTCTGAGGGAATTTGAGTTGAAGTATACTCCTAGGGAGTATAAAGATGGGAAGAAAAGAGAGTTTCTAGATTTGAAGTAAGATCATCGGACCGTAACTGAATATGAAGTTGAGTTTATTCGACTGAGTCAGTATGCTGGGGGTATCATTGCTGATGAGATTGATAGATGTCGGCGATTTGAGGAGGGATTGAGGCCCTCGATCATGTGCTTAGTGGCTGGATCCAGATATCAGGATTTCTCACAGCTTGTGGCAGCAGCTCGAAGTGTAGAGCGAGCTCAAGTTATTGCAGCTGCTTCAGAGGAAGAGGTTAGGGTTAGGAGGCCCCAGTTTGAGGCAGGGTCTTCTTCTGCAAAGAGGGGTAGAGGAAGTTTTGTTCCTCGGAGTAGTAGCAGCCAGAGACCAGCGGGTAGGTCAGTGCAGTTCCAGAGGCAGAGATTTAGACCTGCAGCTTCGGTAGCGAGTGCTCCTACTCCTGGAGTTCAGAGATCCACCTTACCTGTGTGTAACCAGTGTGGTGGAAGACATGGGGGCGTTTGTTGGAGGCATAGTAGATCAAGGGTATGCTTCAGGTGTGGATCACCTGACCACTTTATGAGAGACTGTCCTGAGAGGCAGGAGCAGATGCCAGTGGATTCTGCTGCTTCTCGAGCTAGTGTGAGGGGAGGCAGAGGAGGCAGAGGTGCCAGCCGGGGAGGTAGACCAGGATTCAGTTCTAGAGGAGGTGCTACATCCAGGGAGGGTAGACCAGAGGAGGTTGGATCTTCCCAGAGGATGTATGTTATGCAGAGTTCCCAGATGTGTTTCCAGAGGAGTTGCCAGGGGTACCTCCTGAGAGAGAGGTGGAGTTCGGTATTGAATTGTTGCCTGGTACAACTCCTATCTCTATTACTCCTTATAGAATGGCACCAGCAGAATTGAGGGAGTTGAAAGTGCAATTACAGGAGTTGTTGGACAAAGGATTTATTCGCCCCAGTGTTTCTCCTTGGGGAGCTCCTGTTCTATTTGTGAAAAAGAAAGATGGTACTATGAGGTTGTGTATCGATTATAGGCAATTGAATAAGGTGACTATTAAAAATAAATATCCTTTGCCTAGAATCGATGATCTCTTTGATCAGTTGAAGGGAGCGTCAGTGTTCTCCAAAATTTATTTGAGATCTGGGTATCATCAGTTGAGAGTCAAAGCTGAAGATGTTCCTAAGACCGCCTTTTGGACCAGGTATGGGCATTATGAATTTTTAGTTATGCCTTTTGGTCTGACAAATGCACCTGCAGCTTTCATGGATTTGTTGAATAGGGTGTTTAGGCCCTATTTGGATCAGTTTGTAGTGGTCTTCATTGATGATATACTGGTGTATTCGCGGAATGAAGAGGAACATGATATGCATCTGCGGATTGTGTTGCAGATTTTGAGAGAAAAGCAGTTATTTGCCAAATTGTCGAAATGTGAGTTCTGGTTGGATCAAGTAGCTTTTCTCGGACATATAGTTTCAGCAGAGGGTATTAGAGTTGATCCGAGCAAAGTTGAAGCTATATTGAATTGGAGTCCACCCAAGTCTGTGACTGAGATTAGAAGTTTTATGGGTTTGGCAGGCTATTACAGGCGGTTTGTGAAAGGGTTTTCTTTGATAGCTACTCCACTCACCAGATTGCTTCGTAAGGGAGTGAGATTTGTGTGGACGGATCAGTGTCAGGCGAGTTTTGAGCAGTTGAGAGAATTGTTAACTCAAGCGCCTGTTCTTACTTTACCTGTTGAATGTAAACCTTATGTGATCTACAGTGATGCTTCACATAGAGGTTTGGGGTGTGTATTGATGCAAGAAGGTAAAGTTATAGCTTATGCATCTCGACAGTTGAAACCGCATGAGCTTAACTATCCAACCCATGATTTGGAATTGGCTGCCATTGTGTTTGCATTGATGATTTGGCGCCACTATCTGTTTGGGGAGCAATGTTTCATCTACACTGATCACAAGAGTTTGAAGTATTTGGGTGTCTAGAAAGAACTCAATCTTCGTCAGAGGAGATGGTTGGAGTTGATTAAAGACTACGACTGTTTGATTGTCTATCATCCAGGTAAAGCAAATGTTGTTGCTGATGCCTTAAGTCGGAAGTCTTTAGCTGGTTTAACAGTTTACTCGCTCTCGTTGCTTGTTGAGTTGAGAGCATTGCATGCCAGTTTTGTACCTTGTGTTGATGGTGCATTATTGGCACAGTTGCAATTAAAGCCGATTTTGTTAGATCAGATCAAAGAAGCTCAGTTGGCTGATAAGAAGATACAGAAGATTGTTTCAGATTGTCAGAGTGGAAAGGGTAGAGATTTTATTGTGAAGAGCGATGGGAGTCTCTGGTTTAAGAACCGATTGTGTGTACCCGATGATGCTGATTTGAAAAGGGTCATTTTGGAAGAAGTTCATCAATCAATGTTTGCTATGCATCCGGGTAATACGAAGATGTATCATGATTTGAGACAGCATTATTGGTGGATTGGTTTGAAGAGAGACATTGCAGATTTTGTGTCGAAATGTCTCACTTGTCAGAAGGTTAAAGCAGAGCATCAAGTTCCAACCGGGTTGCTTCAACCATTGTTAGTGCCAGAATGGAAGTGGGAAAGAGTGACAATGGATTTTGTGTCTGGTTTGTCATTGACACAAAAGAAGCATGATGCTATATGGGTGATTGTGGATAGATTGACTAAGACAACTCATTTCCTTCCGGTTCGAATGGATTACTCTTTGGAGAGATTGGCTGAGCTGTATATCCATGAGATTGTGAAACTGCATGGTGTTCCAACTTCTTTAGTGTCTGATCGAGATCCCAGGTTTACTTCCAGATTTTGGAAGAGTTTGCATAGTGCTTTGGGTTCTCGACTGCACTTCAGCACTGCTTTTCATCCACAGGCGGATGGACAGTCAGAGAGGGTGATACAGATTATTGAGGACATGTTGAGAAGCTGTGTCATCGATTTCTCTGGAAGTTGGGATAGGTTTTTACCTCTTGTGGAGTTTGCTTACAACAACAGTCACCAATCCAGCATTGGTATGGCACCGTTTGAAGCATTGTATGGCAGACGGTGTAGGACACCTCTTTGTTGGAATGAGCTTGGGGATAATAAGTTGGTTGGTCCTGATTTGATTCAAGAAACTGAAGAAAAAGTAAAGTTGATTCGAGGCAGTTTAAAAGCAGTTTCAGACCGACAGAAGTCTTATGCAGATCTGAAGAGGAGAGATATAGAGTTTGATGTTGGAGATAAGGTATTTTTGAAAGTGTCTCCTTGGAAGAAGATTTTAAGGTTCGGTCAGAAAGGAAATTGAGTCCTCGTTTCATTGGGCCGTATGAAGTGTTAGAAAGAGTTGGGCCAGTGGCGTATCGACTTGCTTTGCCACCTGAGTTGGATCGTATTCATAATGTATTCCATGTTTCTATGTTGAGGAGATATAGGTCGGATCCATCTCATGTGTTGCCTTTTGAATCTATTGAAGTGAGCCCAGACTTGACATTTGAAGAGGAACCAGTTGCTATCTTGGCACGGGAAGTGAAAGAGTTGAGAAACAAAAGAGTGCCACTGGTGAAGATTTTGTGGAAAAATCATGGAAAAGAAGAAGCAACTTGGGAAAGTGAACAATCCATGCGAGAACAGTATCCGCAGTTGTTTCAGAGTTGATATCAGGTAATTTCGAGGACGAAATTTTCTTTTTAGAGGGGGAGAATTGTAATATCCTCATTTATGCCCTAGAAGTTTTGCATATTGTTGTTGTTGTTATTGTTATATATTGGATTGAATATATGTGTTAAATTGTAAGAGAAAAGAAATTGAGAAGAGAAAGTATATGTATATGTATTTTGGGAAGAAATAGGGTTTAGAGACAAATTTATATGTTGTGTATATGTTAATATATATGACATATAAAGTGGTCAAAAGGCTTGGTCAAGGCAAGAGAAGATATTTATTTGAGATTGGTAAATTACTTAATTGGGCACATATAAGACAAAAAGATAATTATGTGAATAAGGGCACTTTGGTAATTGCTTGGATAAAATCACATGGTGGATATTTAAAGAAGGTTTGACTTGTGTTTTCTTCACCATTTCTTCTTCTTCTTCTTGTTGATGGCCGGCCCTCCATAGCCAAAGAGAAAGAAAGAGACAAGTGATGGTTTTGATGATTTCAAGCTTAAATTGAAGAAAGATTAAGTGTTCAAGTGTTGCTTTAAGAAGTTTTTAACTAAGGTAAGATCGTTTCTCTAATTTCTTCAATTCTTTTGAAGTGGTATGATTAAGTTGCTTATGGTATGATTGTAAGTATTGATTTTGCTTGATAGATGAGAAGTTGGGTTGGTGTTGGTGATGAAAGAGTAAGATTGGTGTTTAGTGAAATTGTTTCTGTTTTAGGATTAGTAAAGGCTGTGACTTGTATGATTTTTAATTAATTTTAGAAAAATGTTCTTGAAGTGAATTTTTGATATGTTGTGCCTCTATGAGTCTAGAATGACTAAAAAATATGTTGATTCGATTTTGGAATGGTTATGAGTTTAGAAAGATTATTTTCATTAGACCTGTTCCAGCAGGTACCTTAACTGGGACAACTATATTTCGTGATTTTTAATAAAATGTAGAAAATCATATCCAATTGAATTTTGGATATGTTGTTGCTTAGTGAGTCTAGTATTTGAGAAAAATAATTTGGAACCACGTTGATTGAATTTGTTTTATGGAATTCACAAAGTTCAGAACTGCTGCCAGGATGCAGGGCAATTGGGGCAGTCTGGTTAGGTGAACTATTTGACCAAGATTTTGTGTTCAGTTTGATCTGAAATTTTAAAGGAATGATTTTAAGATACAAAACTAAATTCTGTAAAAATTTTAGAATTTTTAGTCAAGTAGATTATTTTATACAATTTTTTTTTAACTGTAACGACCCTCCCCGACCAGGTCGGCTGCCCGGCCCACTAGTGGCTTACGGCCCGGCCTTTTCACCACCTGGGCACGGAGTCCGCAGGAGGCAAGCGATCGCTACAGTACTGGACAGCCCTCGCGGCCCACCCAGCAGGATTTTGTTTATTTGGCTCCCTAAGGAGTCGCCTCCCTGGATCGAACCCCTGACCTCCCACTTAAGAGAGCCAGCGAGAACCATCCAGTACCATTTCTGCTACTAGCAGAAATGGTACTGGATGGTTCTCGCTGGCTCTCTTAAGTGGGAGGTCAGGGGTTCGATCCAGGGAGGCGACTCCTTAGGGAGCCAAATAAACAAATTCCTGCTGGGTGGGCCGCGAGGGCTGTCCAGTACTGTAGCGATCGCTTGCCTCCTGCGGACTCCGTGCCCAGGTGGTGAAAAGGCCGGGCCGTAAGCCACTAGTGGGCCGGGCAGCCGACCTGGTCGGGGAGGGTCGTTACAATACATGTATGCATCACCTTCTAGTTGGTCTCGAAATACTCTTACCTTGCTCGTGGCATAACGACTTGACTTCAGATCAACCACCTACTCACCTGCACGATTTATACAACCGCGCTAAGCTCGAAAGCTTAATAGTACAAATAAACATTATAAACATACATTACAGAAAATCATACTCATATATTAAATTCATGTATCATTATTTTCTTATCATGTTTCCCCATTTCAATTACACTTTTTATATGTTGCTACTATCTCATAATTATATACATATATACATATATCATTAACATAGATCACAATTCCATAACTTATTAGTACATTCATAAAATAATACTCACAATGTCCACATTATACTTTCAAAATCTCATCTTTCAACATAGCTTCTCAGGCCATATTTCTTTTCAATAATTTACTTATATATTGTAATCATATCATACTTCATAACATTACATTTCAAAAGAATATTATATTTCACAACCTTGCATTATTCCATAACTTATCAAAACATTTATGAAGTAATATTCACAATTTTCCCCATCCATAAACTTATTACACATCATGTTGTATCTTCATAGTTTCATTACTCAACATAGCTTTCCAAGCCACATTCATTTTCATTAAGTTACTTATGTATTATAATCATCTCATAACATTATATCTCACTCCATAATTCATATTAAAGCAAAGACAAGCAAGGGCCCAAAAGACACTAATATGCCATTCAACTTTCAGAGTTAATGTTTTGGTTTAATTATCACATTTATCATTATCATTATCCCAACTAGGCTTCAAGGATTTGGCTCAACCAAGCTTTTAGGGGAACAAAGCATGCTAAGTATCAACCCAACTTGGCTTCAAGAACCAAACCCAACCTAGCTTCAAGGGTTGTAACATCTCAACTCGGCTTCAAGGACTAGACCAAACCAAGCTTCAAGGGGAGTAAAACATGTTAAACTTCAACCCAACTTGGCTTCAAGGATCAAGCCCAACCTAGCTTCAAGAGATTGTTACCATTAGGCATGCCACCAACAACAAAACTCTGAAAATGGAATAATATATTAGACACACAATTCATTTATTATTTCATTATCAATTTCATTCTCATTTTCTTATCATCATTTAGGCATCCATGCCTCAATAATCTCATTTGCATCATTATAGCCAACAACAATGGCTTCACATCTAATCAATAGAATATACATAACCAATTACATTGGACATATATTTTGAATTCATCATCATCTAGGAAAACATGCCCCATTTATTTCATTTGAATCATTATATCCAACAACAATGGCATCACATCTCATCATTTCTCAATCCACAGTAAAAAGCAATTCATCAATAAAGTATTTATCATAACAAATTGCATTGCACATACCTCTTTGAATGATCATCATATCTTTCATACTATACAAATCATAACATTAGTCACATTGTATTAACAATATAGTAAATTAGTTAACACATTTATAACTAAATGTGTTAAGTCTCAAAATCATGTAAAAGAATGCATCCATGTAAGTTTGTACTTACCTCAAGAGCAACTCACATCAATCTATACACTTCCTCTTCCAAGAATTCTTCATACCTAGGTTAAGGCAACTTAACCTCTTCAACCTAATCCAAAAGGAAGAATACACACTTACTTACAAATACACATGAATTCCAATACACTTATTCACCTATTAGTCTCATACTAGACCCATAGATCACAAATTACAAACTAAAACCATTATCTAAGTTCCCACGGTCGTGGCCTCACAACCCCACGGCCATAGGTTAGCAATCGAATCTGCCCACTTTTCTCTAAACCCCCACGGTCGTGTCCCTCACTTGCCACGACCGTGGCACTCATTTGCCACGACCATGGCATCCATTTTGCCTCTGTTTCGGACCAAACTCATGTATTTTGTATTTTTAACTTCAATAAACACAAACATATAGAAAATCCAAGATACTAGTTGATCAAACTCATCACATACATCAATTACCAATTAACCTAACACTTATATAACTTCAACATATCATAATAATAATCATTATATACATCATTCATATATCAATTATTCAATTTCCCAACTCATTTGTATTAAACCTTTACTAAACAATTTCAACAATCCATCATCACCCTCACAAACTAACCATATTATCATCATTTAAATACCAATTCAACATATCTATATACTTCAATCTTTCAATATCATCATCTTCACACACTAACCATATGAAATATAAACTCAATCAATAGAAATCAACATAAAGAAATGAATACTTACTTGAATATTATACCAAATCTTCAATATCCACCTTCAAATCACATCTCTCTCTCTCTCTCTTTCTCTCCACGTCAAGAACAAGAAGAAGAAGAAAGAAAGAAAGAAAATCTTCTTTCTTTTATCAACCTTATCTTATATAATAATAATAATAATAATAATAATAATAATAATAAATTATCATATAAATCCTCCACCACAATTTTCTTCCCTTTGACTTTCTTTTCTTCTTTTTCTTTTGTCATTACTATCATTATTATTATTATTATTATTATTATTATTATTATTATTATTATTATTATTATTATTATTATATACACTTATTTTTCCTACTCCAATATATACATCATATATATGTGATGTATATGTTGCTATATGTATATCTCTTATATATTGTATTTATATTTCCCATATTTTTCAATTACCATATATATATATATATATCATCCTTCATATACATTTATCTCTTATAATATTTCCTTTTAATTAACTTATCTTCTTTTGACTTCCATTTCTTGGACTTGTATATGTTATATATATATATCTATATATATAACATATACACTCTCTCTCTTTACTTCTTTTCTCTTTCTATAAAACATATACATTAAATCCAAAATACAACAATAATTCTAAAACTTTTAGGGTATACTTTGGGATATTATAGTTCTCATTGATTCTTTTTTGACGCTCGTTCAAGTCTTGCATTGGAATGATAGAAAGCTTTGCATTTATGGCTTTTATCTTCAAGATGTTGAGAACATGAGTGGTGGAGAAAAGTAGTAGAGTCAAGGATACATCCATTTCAAACTATGTTTCAGCATGTCAGTTGATAGCTTCTTCATAACCTTGCCATTATTTCCTTTGCCTAATGTATCCTTCGAGATTCGATAGTTCAACATACTCCCCTTAACTTTTTTTTTCAATTTTGAATTTTGATTTTGAAATCAAATATTGGCTTTGTTAAATTAATGTCAATTTATCTCAAGACTTGATTTTTCAAATTAACATATCTATAATATAACACCCTAGTTACCGTACTAAACTCAGGAATTATTTCTATTTTAGCAAGAACTGTTGCACTTCAGATGGGCACATACACATTACTTAGTCAAAGGTATTATTGAGTTTGAATACTGTCTATCTCATATGCATGCTTATTCAAACTATCTCCACTAATAGACTCTACCTACCAAGAGAGATCAACAGGTCTTTAATAAGCTTGAAATGGGGTCTTTTGTAAGTTAGAGTCGTTGTGACACAATGGACAAACCTTCACACTTCAAACTACTCGTTGGAACATTAGACAGCTGGGAGCATGGAAAGATAGAGCCTTGAGTATCCTCCCATCTTCTTGGCATTAATCTAGATCTTGATTGGGACAATCTTCATTTATTTTCTTCTTTTTCCTTTTATTTCTCTTTATTTTTCTTACTCTTCCCTTTTCTTTCTCTTTATTTTTCTTACTCTTCCCTTTCTTTGAGCATTTTATCATTTTGTCCTTATTCTATGTAGGATTTTTAAGTATAGGACTTTTAAAAACTGGGTGACCTTTCTCCTTTTCCTCTAATTTTGATTGAATCTTTGGTTGGGTTGGACCAATTCAAGTCAAACTTTCCTTATAAACTAAATGGAAGCCTTTTGTTGTCTTAGGTAAAAAAGAACTCAGTTGGCTTTCTGAAAAGTTTTGGGTTTTATTCTTTTTCTTTTTCTTTTCTTTTTTCCTTTTGTCCTTTTGTCCTTTCTTCTTTTCTTTTTTTTTTCTTTTCTTTTCTTTTTTTTTCTCTTTTTTTTCTTTTCGTTTCTTTTCTTTTTTTTTGGTTCTAGCTCTAAAAGAGTTGTCTTGTTTGTACCAACTTGGGTTTCCAATAATGGATGAGTGGAGTGACATAAATCTTCTTTAATAGGGATAAATCATTTGTTACACTGATGTTGACTTGATAGATTGGAGATACTAGGTGAACTTCAACTACCCTTATGGCCTTGATAACATCAACTATCCTTATAGTCTTAGCTATGCATTCCTTTATTTAATCTTCTTGCCTCTTCACCTTAGTGATCATAAGACTTGTCAAAAGTATCACAACAGCTCAGGGTAGGTTGTTGGGGTTTGTAAGCCAATGAAAAGAAAGCTAAAATTTTATGAAGGCTCAAAGGGACAACTAGGGATTGATATTTAATTTGGTGGATACTAGTTGTTGGCTAACCAATTAATGTCTAGATCATTTCTCCCTTAAATAAGTAAAGTTCAATTTCACCTTGAAAATTTGTCAAAGCATGTTCTAAGACTGACTAGGACCCAGACAAGGTTATAATGCAGGAGCCCTCTCTAAGTAAGCATACACAACTCAATGCTATAGAGTAATCCCCTCATCTAGTAAAGTCATTCAAATCATGATGCATGTATACATTAATTTATGAATATCAATATAGATTCGTCATCGGTTGAGCACCGAAATGAGCAAAGACTAATAAAAATTTTAATGAAAGTAATTTATTCAAACAACTTTAAATTTGAAAAACACGATTGTTCCATAAAACACCAAATAAAGAAAATAAGAAAAACAAACAAGCCAAGGGAAGTTTGTTGAGTTAAGCTTCTTCTCCTTTCACATCTTCATTATTCCCATCTTGAAAGGAGGATAAGACAAGATCTTCCTCCAATCCTCCTCCTACCATGAAAGTTGCTGGTGGTGGCACTCTATTGAACCTAGGCAAAGGATTACTTTTGGTATTGGGATTATCTGGCTCGGGTAGCTTATTACTGTCAATCAAATCATGGATCTCATGCCTTAGACGAGCACATTTATCCATCTCATGATCTTGCATTTGATGAAATTGATAAAATGCCGTAGTGCTAAAATTAGGTGGAGAGGTTTTGGCATAGGACGAGGATTTAAGGGTTGTAACAATCCCTTCTTTTATAGCTTATTGAGGACCCATGACAGTGGCTTCCCTAATTTTGAAAATTGCCTTCTTCCTCCTTGGCCAGTAGCATTAACACCAATTGCCTTTTGTATGCTTTGGTTACCAGACTGGTAGTTTCCTTTTTTGTTCCTTCTTTTTGAAAAATGGTACTTCTCTCTTTCCCATTCTTCAATTTGTAGACTAGCTTGGAGAGGATCTTTGAAATCACGGAAGAGTGTATGAGACATTCTTTCGCGAAGGCTAGGCAACACTCCTCTCACAATCATCCATATTTGATCAGATTTATCGGGCCTCTTCTTGAGCGAAGCAGCCTTATTTCTCCATCTTTTCACATAGTCCACAAAATTCTCATTTTGTCTTTGCCTAATGGTTTCCACCTCCATCAAGGTTACTTCCAGCTCGACATTGTACCCATATTATTGAATGAAAGCCTTGTACAACATGTCCCAATCTTTTTGAGTACTTTCCTCTAAGGTGTTAAACCAAATTTGGACAACAGGGTCCAATGAGAGCATGAAATATCTTAGAGTTTGAGCTTTAGTAGCTCAGGCAGACTGCATAGTAGTGATGTACTGCTTCACATGGAGATGAGGATTTTCGGTTCCATCAAACTTTGCAAAGGATGGCATCTTGAATTTATAAGGGACCTCCTCATCTTGTTCAAATAGTTTATCGATCTTGGACATGTAATATTCCAAATAATACCCTAAAATTTTGGAAATTCTAATTGTTGAAATTGAATTAAATGATGTTAACTGTATATATGATTAAGTGGAAAGAAAGGAAAAGGGAAGTGTGTATATATGAAGATATATACAACATATACAAGTCAACATTTATTTATGGACAAATGATATATTTAATTATATTAAATAGAAATTAATTGCAAGTGGAAGATGATATTTGATATTTATAATATTATAATATACTAATACTTGGTTGAGATTAAAGAGGGTAATCTTGTGGTTAAGAGAAATGGTTTTTGTTTGACTTGTTGATAACTATCATCATGTAATATCCCAAATGATACCCTAAATTTTGGAAATGCTTGTTGTTGTAATTGGATTAAATGTTATAAGTGTATATATGATTAAGTGGAAAGATAAGAAAGGAAAATGAAGTGTGTATATGTTGTATAAATAAAGATATATACAACATATACAAGTCAACATTTATTGGTGGTCAAATGAGATAATTAATTATTTTAAATAGAAATTATGTGATGATGGAAGATGATATCTATTATATTATAATATTTAAATACTTGGTTGAGATTAAAGAGGGAATTAAGTGGTTAAGAGAAGTGATTTGTTTTAACTTTTCTATCATCTTCTTCTTTCTTCTTTTGCTTAGCCGGCCATCACTTTTTCCAAAGGAAAAGAGAGGTTTCATTGATTCCTCATTAAAGATTGAAGGGTGTTTCAAGTGATCAAGTTGGAGTTCTAAGGATTTTCTTCACTTTTGGTAAGTTCCCAACTTGTATCTTTGTGTTCTTTTGGAGTTTTGTGTATTTGAGTTTGGTGAATGGTTATTGTAAATGTATTTTTGGTTGATTTGGTATGTTTGAAGTGTTTGGTCTTAGTAACTTTGATTTTTGGGGTTGGATTGAAGAGAAAGGGTTAAGTTTGGTGAAAGTGACAAGAGTTGTGGATTATGTATGTGTTGAGTTGTAAAGTATGGTTGTGATTGTGTGTTGGTGTATATAATTGAGTTGTTGTGATGTTATGCAAGTTTATTATGGTTTATTTATGGTTTTGG
The DNA here is from genome assembly GCA_947685225.1 of Garcia nutans. Lineage (NCBI taxonomy): Eukaryota > Viridiplantae > Streptophyta > Magnoliopsida > Malpighiales > Euphorbiaceae > Garcia > Garcia nutans. Next base: position 39,626,472 of record CANTUV010000013.1, read on the forward strand.
TTAAGTTTGTTTGGAGTGGAAAAGGGTGAAAGAAAGATGTTTGTTGGATATGGTATGTTTATGTCGATTTCAGGTTTTTGGCCTGACATGCCCATGAACACGGCCATGTCCTTGGGCATGTCGTTGGTTTTTTTTAGTATGGGTGACACTAGCAGTGACACACCCATGTCACTGAGCGTGTCACAGCTTCTGTGTTGGAGTAGCATTGACACATCCAGTGACACGCCCATGTCACTGAGCGTGTCATAGCTACTATGTTGTTGGTGGATTGACACATGCAGTGACACGCCCATGTCATTGAGCATGTCAAATCTTCTGTGTTGTGGGTTTAGGGCACGATCAGGGACACGCCCATGTTGTTGAGCATGACATGTGTAGAGTTTGCCCTAGATCGTTCTTATTCCTATTTTCATATGTGTATTACTAAGTGAGTATGTGTAATCACCTTTGGATTAGGTTTTGAAGAGATTGAGTTTACCTAATCTAAGTGTTGAAGGATTTCTGGAAGAGGAGGTTGTTAGATTGGTGTGAGTTGCTCTTGAGATAAGCACAAACCTTACATGATTGCATACATTTACATGACTTTGGGACTTAACACATTTAGTTGGAAAATGTGTTAAGTTACCTATTATATTGTTAGTGTATGAGTATGGTGCTATGATTTATATTATGTGAACTATTTGAAATATATGTTGAGGATTCAAAATATATGAATAATGTAATTTGATATGTATATCTTGATGATGATATGTAAAGCCATTGGTAATGGCTATATTGATATAAATGGGATATATGAGGCATGGTGCTTATGATGATCATGAGAAAATGAAAAAGGATTTGATAATGAAATAATAAAAGAATTGTGTGCCTAGTATGTTATTCAATTTTCAGAGTTTTATTATTGGTGGCATGCCTAAAAGTAACAATCCCTTGAAGCTAGGTTGGGCTTGGTCCTTGAAGCCAAGTTGGGTTAATGCTAAGCTCCCCTTGAAGCTTAGTTGGGCCTAGTCCTTGAAGCCTAGTTGGGATGTTACATATGAGATGTTTCTCATTGTGATAATGATTCGCCTTCGGGCTTGATAAATATGATTATTGGATCAAAACATTAACTTTGGAATTTGAATGGCATATTAGTTTCTTTTGGGCCCATGCTTGTCTTTGCTTAATTGTGAATCATGAATGATGAAACAATTGAATAATATAACGAAATGTAATGTTATGAAATATGATATCCTTGTATATTGTTTACAATTCTTGAAAGTTTGACATTGGCATTACATTGAATCATATTATTATCATGGTTAGTGCCACTAAGCCTATGGCTTAGCGCGATTGTGATTTATTGCGCAGGTGTCAGGGTTAATCCGGTTCAGCAGGAGAGATCAGTTAGACCAAGTCGAATCTAGGTTTGTGATCCCTTGTGAAGTGTTGATTTTTGGACTTGAAGATCATAGTTGAACTGCCAAGCATGTATAAACTTTATATTTTTGTAAATATTGATTTTGTTGAATACATATGTATATTCTGCTACATTTTTTGCTGCTTAATAAACAAATATTTTGATAAACTTTTAAGATAATGAAGATATATATAAATTTATTTTAATAAGGAATGTTTTATCTATTACTATTTATAATAATGATTTGATTAAGGTTTGGTTTGCTTCAATTAGACTGTGACATCCTTGTATCCGATTTACGTATATAACTCATTGTGGGTGTATGTGGTGTTCGTATATGGGGTACGAGGGTGTTACAATTGTAACACCCTGTACCCCATATATGTACACCACATATACTCTCAATATGTAATATATGTATGCCGGATATAAGGATGTCATGGTCCATTTGAAGCAAACCTATCTTTAAACTTTAACATCAAATCATTGTAAATCAACCTGAGTAACATTAAAAATTTTAGCTTATATTATATGTAACACCCCTATACCCGTATACGTACACAGTATGCTTATACGATCGTAATATACGTATACTGAATATAGATAATGCCACAGTTTACAAAAGACACAAATCATATCTCAAAAATAAATAAAACAAATACCAACCGTTTAAAAGAAATTCATGAAACATAACAGATAAAAACGTTTCTTAATACACAGCGAAAGTCAATACAAATGTTTATAAGTACAAATACATTAAAACCAAAATTTACAAAACATGAAATATATACATGATTGGCAGCTTGACTCTCTGATCTTTAAGCTTTAACCAATAGATAAGAACATCGCTCAACTAGGTCTAGAAGAATCCTCCGGCTCAACCCTATCACCTACGCGATAAATCACAATCGCGCTAAGCCCACGGCTTAGTGGTACAAACCATAATGATAATATGCAATGTCAATATCAATGTCATACATTCAATAATACTAACATAAACACACATGGGCCCAACAAATATTTAATATGATATTCAAAGTTCATCATTATAGCCAACAACCATGGCTTCATATACGAAACCTTCCCCCAACCAGGTCGGTAGTCCAAGTTCGGTTGCCCACTCATTGGGTCTGCATGGTTCCGCAGGAGGCAGATAGGCACGTATAAGACTATCAGTAACGAACCTTCCCCCAACCAGGTCGGTAGTCCAAGTTCGGTTGCCCACTCATTGGGTCCGCATGGTTCCGCAGGAGGCAGATAGGCACGTGTAAGACTATCAGTAACAAACCTTCCCCCAACCAGGTCGGTAGTCCAAGTTTGGTTGCCCACTCATTGGGTCCGCATGGTTCCGCAGGAGGCAGATAGGTATGTAATATTGATTATATCGAACCTTCCCCCAACCAGGTCGGTAGTCCAAGCTCGGTTGCCCAACACAATGGGTCCGCATGGTTCCGCAGGAGACAGATAGGTCCGTTCATTTACATCTTTAAACATTACTTTCTCAATTCATATTTCATATATCATCATTGATATGTATGCAAAACCATTCACCATTTAAATGCTCATAATCAATTGCATTATCATATATTTCACATATTCATCATATCATCACATCTTTTACCATCATAACACATACATATATCATATGCATCATCCATGTTCACATTATGTCCCACATTGTACACAACATAACACTATTTATATGCATCATTAATATCATCAAATGTATGTTCAATCTCAACATCATATGAATGAATGCAACAATGCAAGGTTTGTACTTACCTCAAAACAACTCACACCACTCTATTGACTTCCTCTTCCAAAAATCCTTCACTTCTTAAATTATGGCAAATCACCTTCTTCACAACCTATTCCAAAAGAATGTTGAGACCCGCATGAGATCATAAGGTTAAGAATCAACTAGGGCAAACTCTAAACTTGACATGCTCACCCACACGGGCGTGTCCCTGACCATGCCCTAACTCCACAACACAGAAACATTGACACGCTCAGAACCACGGGCGTGTCACTGGGCGTGTAATACATTCTGTCTCACAGAAATATTGACACGTCCAAAATCATGAGCGTGCTCATGGCCGTGTCAATTCCCAAAAGTCACAGTAGCTATGACACGCTCAATAACACGGGCATGTTACTGACCGTGTCAATCATACTGCCACACAGAACCATCAACACGTCCACAACCCAGCCCGTGCTCATGGGCGTGTCAGGCCAAAAACCCAGATTCCGGCCACAACAACACCATAACCAACAAATCACTTCTATCCACCAACATCCACTTCAAACAACTTCACTACACATGCCCAAAAACCATCTCAAACTTGCAACCATACCAAAAACAAGTCAACACACACATCAAAAACAAATCACAAACATCATCAAAAACTCTAAACACAACCACAACTCAATCTATACCAACCAACTTACTCTTTCTTCAATCCAACCCCAAAACCAGAAATCAGTTTACCCAAACACTCTTAAACACATCTTAATCAAACATATTCACATACCATCCACAAACTCAACTCATAAACTCAAAGAATCAAAGAAGAAAGTGAAGAACTTACCAAGGATGAAGAAGCTCTTAACTTTCCAACTTGAACACTTGAATCATCTTTCAATCTTGAATTTGAATGTTCAAATCTCTCACTTGCTCTCTTGTTCCTTTGATAGCCGGCCAAAAGAAAGAAAAGGAAAGAGAAGAATGAGAGCCACGGCAAAAAGGAAGAAAGAAAGAAGAAAAGAGGGAAAGCAAAAGTCAAATCTCAACCACTTTCCTCAAAATCCTCTCCTCCAAGCTTTTATATTAAAAAAAAATCCAAATATCTCATTCCACTCACTTAATCTTCATTTTCTTTAATTAACTTAATTAATTAAATTAATTAATTAATCATCTTGACTTCCACCAACTTGACTTGTATATGTTGTATATATTGCTATAAATACAACATATAGACTCTCTCTTCTTTTCCCTTTTTCTTTCCAATACACATATACATTAAATCCAACTATAAAAATAATTATACCCAAAACTTCTAGGGCACATTTTGGGATATTACATTATAGAAAGTAGGAAATGAAACCTTCCTTATTAAAATACATTTACATATATTTTCATTACTTTAAAAGTTTATCAAAACATTTGTTTATTAAGTAGCGAAATATACATACATATATATATATATTAAAACCAATATTTACAAAAATATAAAATTTATACATGCTGGCAGTTCGTCTATAATCTTGAAGTCCAAAAATCAACACTTCACAAGGGATCACAAACCTAGACTTGACTCAGTCAAGCTGATCTCTCCGGCTCAATTGGATCTACCCTATCACCTGTGCGATAAATCACAATCGCACTAAGCCATAGGCTTAGTGGTACTAACCATGATAACAATATGATTCAATGTAATGTCAATGTCAAACTTTCAAGAATTGTAAACAATATACAAGGATATCATATTTCATAACATTACATTTCGTTATATTATTCAATTGTTTCATCATTCATGATTCACAATTAAGCAAAGACAAGCATGGGCCCAAAAGAAACTAATATGCCATTCAAATTCCAGAGTTAATGTTTTGATCCAATAATCATATTTATCAAGCCCGAAGGCAAATCATTATCACAATGAGAAACATCTCATATGTAACATCCCAACTAGGCTTCAAGGACTAGGCCCAACTAAGCTTCAAGGGGAGCTCAGCATTAACCCAACTTGGCTTCAAGGACCAAGCCCAACCTAGCTTCAAGGGATTGTTACTTTTAGGCATGCCACCAATAATAAAACTCTAAAAATTGAATAACATACTAGGCACACAATTCTTTTATTATTTCATTATCAAATCCTTTTTCATTTTCTCATGATCATCATAAGCACCATGCCTCATATATCCCATTTATATCAATATAGCCATCACCAATGGCTTTACATATCATCATCAAGGTATACATAACAAATTACATTATTCATATATTTTGAATCCTCAACATATATTTCAAATAGTTCACATAATATAAATCATAGCACCATACTCATACACTAACAATATAATAGGTAACTTAACACATTTTCCAACTAAATGTGTTAAGTCCCAAAGTCATGTAAATGTATGCAATCATGTAAGGTTTGTACTTACCTCAAGAGCAACTCACACCAATCTAACAACCTCCTCTTCCAGGAATGCTTCAACACTTGGATTAGGGCAACTCAATCTTTTCAAAACCTAATCCAAAGTTTATTACACATACTCACTTAGTAATACACATAAGAAAATAGGAATAAGAACTATCTAGGGCAAACTCTACACATGACATGCTCAACAACATTGGCGTGTCCCTGATCATGCCCTAAACCCAGAACATAGAAGCTTTGACATGCTCAATGTCATGGGTGTGTCACTGCACGTGTCAATCCACCAACAACACAGTAGCTATGACACGCTCAGTGACATGGGCGTGTCACTGGATGTGTCAATGCTACTCCAACACAAAAGCTGTGACACACTCAGTGTGTAACACACCTTCCCAACCTACATATGTAAGCTGAGTAGAGGCGCCACACTAACCTAATGTTGCTACCAATTTTACTTAGTCAAATTTTAGTTCCGATTTTTACAAAATTTTTGCCATAGTTTCGCCTAAAAATTGAGTCCCAAGTGTCGACAAAACCGGTTTTTTTCTTATTTTTAAAAACATTTTACACAAACCAATGCAAACAAAATCATTCTCAGTACACTCCCAATAAATCCCCCTTGTAACCTCAACTACAACCTGCAAAAAGGATTTACACTTCTAGTACAACATAAAATAAAGGTTTTGTGACAACCCCCATATTTAAATATTACACAGCGGAAGTTATAAAATATTTACATATTTACAAATTCATATATATCAAAACTCAAGTTTTACAACACATAAAATTTATACATGATTGGCAAGTCTGCTCTGATCTTTAAGCTCCCAAAATGGATTCTTCAAGGTCTACTCTCACTAGGTCTTGATGAACTCTCGGGTTCAACTCTATCCACTCTACTACCTGCGCGATTAAACACTATCGCGCTAAGCCAACGGCTTAGTAAGATAAAACATGCTAACGGTATGCTTTAATGAAATGCAATGCCACATATGTTATTGATAAGATCAACATCATAAATATAAAGTTAACCACACAATTATGCATTTCACAAATCATAGTCATATGAGCATACCACATTTCAACATCTTTTCACATTCAACATTAATCAATCATACTCCATAACCAACATCTCATTTCATTAAACTCATAACATTATTTAGGACATTCATATAACCTTGACACCTATGGGCCCAACAAGTATTTAATACGATATTCAGAGTTCAGAGTTACTGCTTTGGTTCATAGTCACAATAATCACGCCCGTAGGCAATGTATATACATGTATCTCTATCCATGGATAGTGTAACAGACCCAGTCTCTTGGATCATCAACTCAACACATATGAGGAGATCCTCAACCCGGCAAGACTGTTACAAATCATATATCTCATAGTGTAACAGACCCAGTCTCTTGGACCATCAACTCAACACCTATGAGGAGGTCCTCAACCCGGCAAGACTGTTACCTTTCATCATTTCTTAGGCATGCCACCCAAATCCAGAACTCTGAAACTGAATAACATATTAAACAAACAATTCATTTCCATTCTCAATTCTCATCACATTTAGGCAAACATGCCTTCTTTCTTTCAATTACATCATCTTAGCCAATAACAATGGCTTCACATTTCATTTCACAATATAACATCTCATTATTCAAGTATATATATATATCTCATCCATGATCACATTATATCTCACATAGCATCATTCATAAATATCAACATTTCATTCCACATTACTCATGAAACACATTACCATTCACAATGCACAACATAACATTGTTCAATCTCAACAATGCAATTAGGGCAAAGAACAATTGATTATAACATTCATTGATTCAAGTGTGTTTAAAGTGTTTAGGGTTAGGTTTAAGGACCAACCTACCTTTGGAAAACCAAAGCAATGCAAGAAGAACAAAGAATTAAAACCCTAACCATAAATAGTACATTTTGGTTTTAAACTCCATTTTATCCTTATTTTGAAAAATTGTATAAAATAATCTACTTGACTAAAAATTCTAAAATTTTTACAGAATTTAGTTTTGTATCTTAAAATCATCCCTTTAAAATTTCAGATCAAACTGAACACAAAATCTTGGTCAAATAGTTCACCTAACCAGACTGCCCCAATTGCCCTGCATCCTGGCAGCAGTTATGAACTTTGTGAATTCCATAAATCAAATTCAATCAACGTGATTCCAAATTATTTTTCTCAAATACTAGACTCACTAAGCAACAACATATCCAAAATTCGATTGGATATGATTTTTCTACATTTTATTAAAAATCACGAAATATAGCTGTCCCAGTTAAGGTACCTGCTGGAACAGGTCTAATGAAAATAATCTTTCTAAACTCATAACCATTCCAAAATCGAATCAACATATTTTTCAGTCATTCTAGACTCATAGAGGCACAACATATAAAAAATTCACTTCAAGAAAATTTTTCTAAAATTAATTAAAAATCATACAAATCACAGCCTTTACTAATCCTAAAACAGAAACAATTTCACTAAACACCAATCTTACTCTTCCATCACCAACACCAACCCAACTTCTCATCTATCAAGCAAAATCAATACTTACAATCATACCACTTCAAAAGAATTGAAGAAATTAGAGAAAAGATCTTACCTTAGTTAAAAACTTCTTAAATTAACACTTGAACACTTAATCTTTCTTCAATTTAAGCTTGAAATCATCAAAACCATCACTTGTCTCTTTCTTTCTCTTTGGCTATGGAGGGCCAGCCATCAACAAGAAGAAGAAGAAGAAATGATGAAGAAAACACAAGTCAAACCTTCTTTAAATATCCACCATATGATTTTATCCAAGCAATTACCAAAGTGCCCTTATTCACATAATTATCTTTTTGTCTTATATGTGCCCAATTAAGTAATTTACCAATCTCAAATAAATATCTTCTCTTGCATTGACCAAGCCTTTTGACCACTTTATATGTCATATATATTAACATATACACAACATATAAATTTGTCTCTAAACCCTATTTCTTCCCAAAATACATATACATATACTTTCTCTTCTCAATTTCTTTTCTCTTACAATTTAACACATATATTCAATCCAATATATAACAATAACAGCAACAACAATATGCAAAACTTCTAGGGCATAAATGAGGATATTACAATTCTCCCCCTCTAAAAAGAAATTTCGTCCTCGAAATTACCTGATATCAACTCTGAAATAGTTGAGGATATTGCTCTCGCATAGTTTGCTCACTTTCCCAAGTTGCTTCTTCTTTTGCATGATTCTTCCAAAGAATCTTCACCAATGGCACTTTCTTGTTCCTCAATTCTTTCACATCACGTGCCAAGATAGCAACTGGTTCTTCTTCAAATGTCAAATCTGGGCTCACTTTGATAGACTCAAATGGCAACACATGAGATGGATCTGACCATACTGAAAACAGAACCAAAGACATGCCCAAGGACATGGCCATGTTCATGGTCGTGTTAGGCCAAAAACCTAAAACCGACACAAACATACCATATCCAACAAACATCTTTCTTTCACCCTTTTCCACTCCAAACAATCTTAACCCAAACCATCAATAAACCATAATAAACTTGTATAACATCACAACAACTCAATTATATGCACCAACACACAATCACAACCATACTTTTCAACTCAACACATACACAATCCACAACTCTTGTCTCTTTCACCAAACTTAATCCTTTCTCTTCAATCCAATCCCAAAAATCAAAGTTAATAAGACCAAACACTTTAAACATACCAAATCAAGCAAAAATACATTTACAACAACCATTCACCAAACTCAAACACACAAACTCCAAAAGAACAAAAAGATACAAGTTGGGAACTTACCAAAAATGAAGAAAATCCTTAGAACTCCAACTTGATCACTTGAAACACCCTTCAATCTTGAATGAGGAATCAACAAAACCTCTCTTTTCTTTTGCCAAAAGTGATGGCCGGCTAAGCAAAAGAAGAAAGAAGAAGATGATAGAAAAGTCAAAACAAATCACTTCTCTTATCCACTAAATTCCCTCTTTAATCTCAACCAAGTACTTAAATAATATAATATAATAAATATCATCTTCCACCATCACATAATTTCTATTTAAAATAATTAATTATCTCATTTGACCATCAATAAATGTTGACTTGTATATGTTGTATATATCTTTAGATATACAACATATACACACTTTACTTTTCTTTCTTATCTTTCCACTTAATCATAAATACACTTATAACATTTAATCCAATTACAACAATAAGCATTTCAAAAATTTAGGGTATCATTTGGGATATTACACATCATCTTCTTCTTTCTCCTTCAAGAGGCCGGCCATCACCATTGCCAAAAGGAAAGAGAGGTTTTTTTTCTTCCTAACTCAATCAATTGAAGGATTTCAAGAGATCAAGTTGGAGTTTTAAGGATTTTTCTTCATATTTGGTAAGTTTCAAACTTTTTTCTTTGATTTCTTTTGTGCTTGTGTATATGGGTTTGTTGAATGGTTGTTGCAGATGTGTTTATGGTTGATTTGGTATGTTTGAGGTTGTTTTATTTTGTTAGCTTTGATTTTTGGGGTTGTATTGAAGAGAAAGGGTTAAGTTTGGTGAAAGAGACAAGAGTTGTGGGTGTTGTGACTTTGTGTTGTGAAATATGGTTGTGATTGTGTTTTGATGCATGTAAGTGAGTTATTTTGATGTTATGCAAGTTTATTATGGTATATTGATTGTTTTGGTTAAGTTTGTTTGGAGTGGAAAAGGGTAAAGGAAAGATGTTTGTTGGATGTGGTGTTTTTGGTGTCGATTTTAGGTTTTTGGCCTAATACGCCCAGTAACAATGCCATGTTTGGGCGTGTCGTTAGTTCTATTTTCAGTATGGATTGAGGATATCTTGGAAGAGGAGGTTGTTAGATTGGTGTTTATTGCTCTTAGAGGTAAGTATAAACCTTGCATGATTGCATACATTTACATGACTTTAGGACTTAATACATTTGGTTAGAAAATGTGTTAGGTTACCTATTATATTGTTGATATATGAGAATGGTGCAATGATTTGTATTATGTAAATTATATGTTGAGGATCCAAAATATATGAACAATGTAATTTATGATGTTCACTCTAATAATGATATGTTAAGCCATTGGTGGTGGCTATATTGATATAAATGGGATATTTGAAGTTTGTGCTCATAATGATCTTGAGAAAATGAGAGAGGTTTTGATAATGAACTAATGAAAGAATTGTGTGCCTAGTATGTTATTCAATTTTCAGAGTTTTATTATTGGTGGCATGCCTAAAAGTAACAATCCCTTCAAGCTAGGTTGGGCTTGGTCCTTGAAGCCAGGTTGGGTTGATACTGAACTCCCCTTAATGCTTGGTTGGGCCTAGTCCTTGAAGCCTAGTTGGGATTTTACATATGAGGTTATCCTCATTGTGATAATGATTCGCCTACAGGCTTGATAAATTTGATTATTGGACCAAAACAATAGCTCTATAATTTGAATTGCATATTAGTTTCTTTTGGGCCCATGCTTGTCTTTGCTATAATGTGAGTTATGATTGATGAATCAATTGAACAATATAATGAGATTTAATGTTATGAAATGCGATATCCTGGTATATTGTTTCTAATTCTTGAAAGTGTGACATTGGCATTATATTTGAATCATATTGTTATCATGGTTTGTACCACTAAGCCTTTGGCTTAGCACAATTGTGATTTATCGCGCAGGTGACAGGGTAGATCCGGTTGACCTGGAGAGTTCAGCTAGACCGAGTCGAGTCTAGGCTTGTGATCCCTTGTGAAGTGTTGATTTTTGGACTTCAAGATCAGAGACGAGCTGCCAGCATGTATAAAATCTATATTTTTGTAAATAATGATTTTGATGTATACATATGTATATTCTGCTACATATTTCGCTGCTTATTAAACAAATGTTTTAGATAAACTTTTGGGTAATAAAGATATATGTATATGTATTTTAACAAGGAATGTTTTATCTATTACTATTTATGATGATGATTTGATGTTGAAGTTTTAAAGATTGGTTCGCTTCAAATGGATTGTGACATTCTTATATCCTCTATACGTATATCATATATAGTGTGTATATGTGGTGTATGTATATTGGGTGTAGGGGTGTTACAATTATTTTGGTATTAGAGCCTAGGTTTGAGGTTCTCAACCTAGGTGAATTGTAAGAAAAAGAAAAATTAGATTTGAAAATATGATTTTTAAATAAGATACATGTACTGGCTCTGGTAATTTCTGATCTTTGATGAGCTTTGATGAGGTAATCTTCTACTGTGTTTGCAGATATTGGTAGTGATGGCATCTCAGTTGCACCAGTCCATAAAAGGTAGTGCCGGGAGTGCAGCTCCTTTTGAGGGTAGAGAAGGAGAGAAGGAGCTAGGGTTGAGATAGCTAGTGAGGCACCTGCTCCTATGCTAGAGAGACCAGCAGCTGATGAGATTCCACCGGTTTGTTTATGGCATATGGTATAATTGTTTAGGCAGGCTCCAGTGCAACAGCCGCCACCGCAACCGCAGCCACAAGTACCGGTGAGGTAGTATGATAAATTAAGGAAGTTTGGAGCTGAGGATTTCATTGGTACTACAGAACCTGTAGTAGCTGAGCGATGGTTAGATAGAGTTTAGAGGGTATTCATCCAGCTACATGCTACTGCTGAAGAAAAATTTGATTATGCAAGATCCCTTCTGCAGAGAGATGCATATGATTGGTGGAAGACGGTTCCACATGCATTGGATGATCCACCAACTTTGACTTATGATGATTTTTTGTGGGAGTTTGAGTAGAAGTATACTCTAAGGGAGTATAAAGATGCGAAGAAGATGGAGTTTCTGAGTCTGAGACAGGATAATCGGACAGTGACAGAGTATGAGATAGAGTCCATTCGGTTGAATCATTATGTTAGTGGGATTATTTCAAATGAGATTGACCAGTGCAGGAGATTTGAGGAGGGGTTGAGACCCTTTATTATGTGTATTGTTACTGGTTCCCAGTACCAAGATTTTTCTCAGTTAGTTACAGTAGCTAGGAGTGTTGAGAGAGCACAGAGTATTGCAGCAGCTGCTACTGAGGAGGAGACTAGAGCTAGGAGACCCCTGAGTGAGGTAGGATCTTCATCTATGAAGAGAGGTAGAGGAGGCTATTTTTTGAGGTTTGGTAGGAGCCAGAGGCAGCCTGGTAGGTCAGTACAATATCAGAGGCAGAGATCGAGACCTACAGCTTCAGTGGCTAGTGCTCCAACTCCAGTGGTTCATAGGTCTACTCCATCTACATGTGTCCGTTGTGGTAGGGCACATGGGGGTGCTTGCTGGAAGACGGGTGGACCAGGAGTGTGTTTTAGATGTTGGTCACCAGATTATTTCATCAAAGATTTCCCTGAGTTACCAGAAGATAGACAGACTGATACTATAGCTTCTCGACCCAGTGTTAGAGGAGGTCGAGGGGGCAGAGGTTTTAGTAGAGGTGGTCGACCTAGGATTAGTTAGAGAGGAGGTTCTACATCCGAAGGCAGTAGGCTATATAAGGCTGGGCCATCACAGCGAGTGTATGTGATGCAGAGGCAGCCGGATGCTTCGGCCGTCATTGCGGGTACATTTTCTTTATTTGGCATTTCAGTTCTTACTCTAATAGATCTTGGATATACACATTCATACATAAGTGCATCTATCTTGCATGTGTCTGAATTGCATTCAGAGTCCCTAGGATTTGATGTCTTGGTGACAAATCCTTTAGTGCATGGCGTGGTAGTTAGCAAGGTGCATCATAATAGTTCACTTGTGGTGCAAGGTGAGGAATCCCTTCATTTGATTGAAATGCCTTTCAAGGAGTATGATCTGATTTTAGGCATGGATTGGTTATCAAAGCATGGGGTTGTGGTTGTAACACCCTTATATCCTATATACGTACAATACATATTTTCAGCATATATAAAATATGCATATACGGTATAGAAATGTCACAGACCGATTTAATAAAAAATTTTACATTTTTGTTTTAAGATTTCAAATACTAATATATAAAATAAATAGTATATAAATATTCTTTGCTTGTTATAGGAATCCAAAATAAATATTTATATGAAAATCTCTGAAAAAAATTTGCCATAGTTTTGTTTGTAATTTGGACGTTTCCAAAATTCAGCAAAACACAACCTGCATAAAGCAAACACTCCCAATAAAAATCTATTCAGCATTTCACCAATACTTCTCAATTTCTCCATATTTTCTCAAAATATGTATACATAGATATATAAATTAACAACATATAAAATCTCATCTGAACAAATTATTCAAAACATTCTTTACAATTTACATTATATACTTCCAAAAACTTATCATAACATATATAATATCAAAATACACTGTAATATCAAATATGCATTCTGGCAACTGGCTCTGATCTTGATGTTCCCAAAAATAACTCTTCAAGATCAATAAATACAAATCTAGACCCGACCAGGTCTAGAAGAACTCTTTGGCTCTACCAAATCATCCATGACACCTACGCGACGAATTATAATCTCGCTAAGCTGAAGCCTAGTGGTACAAACTTTGATAATAATAATAAAACTCAATGCAATACCAATGCACAATGCATATAGATGTCACATCATTCTACTTTCTTATATTTTTCAAATATTTAATAATCACAACTCATAGCATTATATTGCTCAATTGTATCACAATTCACAATTCACATTAAAGCAAAGACAAGCATGGGACCAAAAAGGATCTAATATGCTATTCAAATTTCAGAGTTACTGCCTTTGGTCCATAATGACACCATGTGTCTAGCCCATAGGCAATATATCCATGGATAATGTAAGAGCCCTAGTCTCTTGGACCTCAACCCGGCTAGACCCTTAGGCCCTAGTATCTTGGTCATCAACCCGGCTAGACTGCTACAGTTTTTTAGGCTGACGACCTAGTCTTTTCACCCCAAAAGCATCATATTTATCAGCTGACCTAGCTTACGACCTAGTCTTTTCACCATTACAGCGTTTATCTCGTAGGCAATCATAGGCATGCCGCCAAACCCAGAACTCTGAAAATTAAATACATACTAGGCACACAATTTATTCATATTTCTCATTATCAAATTCTTTCATAATTCCTTTATCAAAACTTTTCTCATTTTTTCATGATCAAACTAGGCACATTGCCTTATTATATTATCTTTTTCTCACTTTTTTTTTCATTTATTCATTTTTCTCATTATTAATATCTTTCTCTTTGTCACATATTCAATCTAGGAACATTGCCTTATTTTCACATTTTTTTCTCATTTTTCACATCTTTCTCATTTTTCTCACTTTTCTTATTTTATCAATATCAATTCATTTCATTATTCTACATATCTCATTTTTGCATTCACAACACATTACCCAATTACTTTGGGTATCTTCACATAATATACATATTTCACATTCTACACAATTTAGCTATTATCAATGGCTTTTCACAATGCATTTAACACATATATGACATTACAAATGTCATAGCACATTATTCATACTCAATCAATGAACCAAGTAACTTAACACATTTTCCAACCAAAATGTGTTAAGCCCAAATGTCATGCAAATATAAACAATATATTTAAAGTTTGTACATACCTCCACTAGCAACCCAAAGCAAGCTTAACACAACCTCCAATCCTATCCTTCCAACTTGCCCGTAGACCCTTAATTTTTGACCCGGTTCGGTTCAATATATTTTAATTAGTCCAAAATTATTTTTGTGTTGTCTAATATATGTTTTAGTCCAAAACAATTTTTGTTATTTTAAGAAAGTAATATTTGCTTTAAAAAAATAAACAAAAAAATATAAATAAAAATAAATAAAATAAAAGGGTCGGATTGCGGTGAAATGGCCGAAGGCCATTTCGCCCACAGGCCCGTTTCACTCGCAGCTGCCGCAGCCAGCAGCGGCAGCTTTTTTGCCAGCGCAATTTTTCCTGCGGCAGTTTTTTTAGCTAGTACAATTTTTCCGCAGCAGTTTTTTTTTTGCCAGCGAAAATTTCTGACGCTAATTTTTTCGAAACCTAATACAATTAGGTTTCAGTTTCCTTTTCCCAATTAGGATTAAATACTGTGAATAACTAGAATTATATCATAAATTCTTATATAAATATTGACTAAACAACACAAAAGAGGGGAGAGAAAAAGAGAGAAAATTAATCAGAAATTGGATCGGAATTTGAAGGGAACTTTGAATTTGAGACTTCGGATTTGAGAGCAACAAGGAAAGCTATTAACAATTCATCAAAGGCAGCAACTGCTTTTGTCTTTGTTCATCTAGTAAACATTTTTTTGGTGGAACCAACGCAGAAGGTTTGAATCTTTAATTTCTTTTTATTTCTTACAGTAACTTCATTATTGATTTGATCCATAAGATTGCACACGCAAATCTTCAATATTTGAAGATGTTATAATGTGATCTTTGTTTCTAAATACCTTAAATAGTTTTCTTTGTTTCTAAATACTTTGAAAATCTTATTTCGTTGCTTTATTTTCTAAAAAGTTTAAAGTTATTAATTTTGTTTCTTCAAAACCCCAAAACCCTAATTTACTTTCCAAATTATCAAAACCCTTAAATTATGTTCTGTTTCTTTCCAAAAGCCTTAAAAACTTCTTTTTTGCTTTTATAAACTTTAAATCATTTGTTTATTTTCATAAAACTTCATAAAAGTATCAAATTGATTTTCAAACCCTAAAAGCTTCATACATTCACCGAAACCCTATTTCAAAATTTCTAAAACCATAATTCAACTTTAAAACTAAACAATAAACCTTAAACTAGCTAACCTAAACCCTAATTTTTCTAAACCCAAATCCTTTAAAACTTTAAAAACCATATAAACATAAATATTATAATTTTACACAGTAAGCTCAAAACAACAATTCATTAACCGTAAATCACAAACTTAATATTTTAAAGTGTCCAAACCCTAGTTTCATGATCTTACATCACAAACCCTAATTTGGTTAATCAAAGAATTTTACCAACTTCTTGAATCATAAAACTTTAATTCATTTTAATTCTCTTAAAGTCACAGTAGCCTAATTCCATAAATTCCAAAACCCTAAACATATGAAATAAAGAACCCTAAATGGAAACAGTAGCTATAATTTAGATTTTTATTTGCCTTATTCAATTTTGTATTTGATTATGCTTTGATATATTTTATATGCTTTAATTTATTTGAGTTCAATACTTGGTTTATTTAATTTATCATGGATAGATGTTTACTTTCTATTGATATTTAGTACCTTTGATGAATGATTTATTTATTATGAATGGTTATTTACTTTTATCAATTTATTTAGATCTCCAAATGTTGTAAGAGGTATGTTTCCACTTGGTTGGTACCTCATTAGTTAAATATCATGTAATTTAAATTGTTTTTCTATTTTAGAACCAATGTAAAGGGCATGTTTCTATCTTTCGGTGGGTGTCTTATTTAGGCATGGGATGTAAGGATATGTTTCCATCTTCGGAATGGGTGTCCATTTATTTGTTTTGTTTTGCTTGGACATTGTTATGATTTTAATATAATGATGCTTTCTTTTAATTATTACGTGTAATATGGATAATGTCATTATATTTAAGAATTTTATAATATTAAGACCTATAAAGGAGGCCGGTTCCAATGAATCGGGTGTTGTGGGGGGTGCTGGGCTATTTCTCACCTTCCCCACACGTACCTAACTTTTCAAACCCATTAGGGGGTTGGGGATTCCCTAGGAATCGAGTCATCCACCCCTTTCTTTTTTCCGGTCCGTCCGGGTGGCGACTCCATTTTCTCCAGATTTAGGTCTGTGTTCTCTAAGACCCCGAGCCTAAACAGTGCTGAAGCCGCAAGAACCATTCCACCGGGAGTGGGGGCGAAAATCCCCGCTCACATTGCGCTTCACCACTTGGATGAAGCAAATCAGCATCCCTCAATGCCTATAACAAATGTGATCATACATAAATCATTTAATATCACATTCTAAGGTATTCTCAACATCAAACCATAATTAAACATCACTCTAAACCAAATCTCAAAA
Source organism: Garcia nutans (assembly GCA_947685225.1). Taxonomy (NCBI): domain Eukaryota; kingdom Viridiplantae; phylum Streptophyta; class Magnoliopsida; order Malpighiales; family Euphorbiaceae; genus Garcia; species Garcia nutans. Next base: position 39,644,130 of record CANTUV010000013.1, read on the forward strand.
TTAAGCTTCACCTCACTTTAACTTTGGAAATCCATATCAAGCCATTTAAATTAGTGTTTTAAGTTTATTAATATCATTAGAAACATGTTTTAGCATGTTTAAACCAATTACATTAATTAACCGCATGCTTATGCTCAAAACCGTAAAATGGCATAACCTTCACCATTGAAGGATCTCCATTCCAACGCAATCCAATTATCATTTCAATCTTATTTCCACCACTTATATCATTAAATAACATGATTTAAGCATTAAAATCAAACAATTAATCATTCTTTGAAAATTCACTTTTCCAAAACCCTAAATCAATACTACCATCTTCGTGCTCTATCCAAACTTAACTAAATCCATCATTTGATCTTAAAATCCTTGTTTATGCATCAAAACAACACATTTGGAACCAATTTGCACAATTAAAACTCATGATTTCAAAAACTCAAATGTTCCATAACCCTAAATTCTCTCTCCTCAACAAACTCAACTTAAATTCAACCATTTCTTTAATCCAACCTTAAAATCATTATTAACTACCCAAAATAACATCATACACACCCATTCCAATAATTGTAAAATGCTACATCAAAACCCCAAACTCAACATAATCCAATTTTCTACAGAATTCAAAGAAAAGAGTTGAAAACTTACTAATTTTGGTGGAAATAGCCAAAAATCCACTTTGAATACTTGAAAACCTTCAATTTTTGGAGTATAGAAGAAGCAAAATCTTGGGCTAGACAACCATGGAGGTTTCGGCCATGGAGGAGAAGAAGAAGAGATGAAGACTTTCTTTTTTTTCTTTTTCTTTTCATCTTTTATTTTAAACCATATATATATATTAAAATAATTTAATAATTAATAATTTAATTATTTATTTAATAAATTAAAAGTTATAAATTCCCTCTTCCATTAAAAATAATTTATTTTTGAATTATTTTATTAATTTTGAATTTCTAAGATTTAATTACCAAAATACCCTTTTACTTTGACTTTACTTTTAAAAAGTGTTGACTTTTATATGTTATGTATATTTTACATATATATCACATATATGTTACACTTTTTCATTTAAAACCCCTTCATTTTTCATTTAAAACCATTAATTTAATTTATCCATTTAAATTATAATTTATTTTATCCAATTTCTAAAAGTTAGAACTTTTCAAAAATTTGAGATATTACACATATGCACAAGTAATGTGTATCTTATATACACATCAAATGTACCTTATATGTGTATTAAATATTAAGTATATAATGTATTAATCCAACATATACAATTAATATACCATATGTATATGTTATATATACTCTAGATATATATATTGAGTATATACAATTTTATATCTCCAAATACTTATTTTATTTCTCCAAAATCACGGATGTTACAATGGTAGACTGTCAGAATAAGTTTGTTACTCTGAGAAATGGTGATGGTAGAAGTGTGATGGTATCTAGTGAGCAGAGACATCTTGCATCCATGTTTGTTTTAGTTGTTGCAGCCAGGAGGTTGATTCGGAAGGGATGTAAGGCTTATCTTGCTCATGTGGTAGATACCAGAGTAGTGGGTTCTCAACTTGATAGTATACCCATAGTTGCTGAATTCCCAGATGTTTTTCCTGAGGAGTTTCCACAGATACCCCCTGAGAGGGAGGTTGAGTTTGGTATTGATTTGTTGCCTGGTACCACTCCCATCTCTATTACTCCCTATCGAATGGCACCTGCTGAATTGAGAGAGTTAAAGGTGCAGTTCTAGGAGTTGTTGGATAAAGGGTTTGTTCGCCCTAGTGTGTCTCCGTGGGGTGCACTTGTTTTGTTTGTAAAGAAGAATGATGGTACTCTGAGACTGTGAATTGATTATCAGCAGTTGAATAAGGTGACTATCAAGAGCAAGTATCCTTTGCCTAGGATTGATGATCTCTTTGATCAATTAAAGGGAGCAACAGTTTTCTCTAAGATTGATTTGAGATCAGGGTACCATCAGTTGAGAGTCAGAGCTGAAGATGTATCCAAGACAGCTTTTTGTACGAGGTATGGGCATTATGAGTTTTTGGTGATGCCTTTTGGAATGACGAATGCACCAGCCGCTTTTATGGATTTGATGAACTGGGTGTTTAGACCCTATCTAGATCAATTTGTAGTGGTTTTCATCGATGATATTTTGGTGCATTCACGTATGAGGAGGATCATGATAAGCACTTGCGGATTGTATTGCAGACCTTGAGAGAGAAGCAGTTGTATGCTAAGCTATCTAAATGTGAGTTTTGGCTTGATCAAGTAACTTTTCTCGGTCATGTGGTTTCAGCAGATGGTATTAGAGTTGATCCGAGCAAAGTTAAAGCCATTTTGAACTAGAGTCCATCGAAGACAGTGACTGAGGTTAGAAGTTTTCTGGGTTTGGCAGGCTATTATCGACAGTTTGTGAAGGGTTTTTCTTTGATAGCTACTCCATTCACCAGATTATTTCGGAAGGGAGTTAGGTTCATGTGGATAGATCGGTGTCAAGCAATCTTTGAACAATTGAAGGAGATGTTGGCTCAAGCTCCTATTCTTACCCTGCCTATGAAAGGTAAACCATATATAATTTATAGTGATGCTTCACATAGTGGTTTAGGTTGTGTTTTGATGCAGGAGGATAGAGTCATAACTTATGCTTCTCGGTAGTTGAAGCCACATGAGTTTAATTATCCTACGCATGATTTGGAATTGGCAGCCAAAGTTTTTTCTTTGAAGATTTGGCGACATTACCTTTATGGGGAGAAGTGTTTCATTTATACAGATCACAAGATGTGAGCTGGGATTTTTGCCCCCACTCCAGGTGGAATGGTTCTTGCGACTTCGGCAATGTTTAGGCCCGGGGCCTTAGAGAATACGAACCTAAGTCCGGAGAACATGGAGTCGCCACCTGGACGGGCCGAGAAAAAGAAAGGGGTGGATGACTCGATTCCTAAGGAATCCCCAACCCCCTAATGGGTTCGAAAAGTTGGGTACGTGTGGGGAAGGTGAGAAATAGCCTAGCACCCCCACAATGCCCGGTTCATTGGAACCGGCCTCCTTTACAGGTCTTAATATTATAAAATTCTTAAATATAACAATATTATCCATATTACATGCAACAATTGAAATAAAGCATTGATATATTAAAAATAAAAACAATTTCCAAGCAAAACAAATAAATGGACACCCATCCGAAGATGGAAACATGCCCTTACATAATCCATGTCTAAATAGGACACCCACCAAAGGTAGAAACATGTCCTTTACAGTGGTTCTAAAATAGAAAAGCAATTTAAATTACATGATATTTAACTAATGAGGTACCCACCAAGTGGAAACATACCTCTTACAACACTTGGAAATCTAAATAAATCGATAAAAGTAAATAACCATTCATCATAAATAAAGATATCAATCAAAATATAAAATAAACATCCATCCATGATAAACCAAATAAATCAAGCATTGAACTTAAATAAATCAAGAAAGCATTGAAAATAAATTAAAGCATAATCAAATTAAGATTCAAAGCAAATAAAGATTCAAATTAGGGCTTTGTTCATTTATTGTGTTTAGGGTTTTGGAATTCATTGGTTTAAGCTACTGTAAATTTTAAAAGAATGGAGCAAAGTTTTACAATTTAAGAGGTTGATAAAGTTTTTTAATTAACCAAATTAGTGTTTGAGAAGTGAAATCATGAAACTAGGGTTTGGACATTTTAAAACATTTAGATTTATGATTTACGGTTGTTGAATTATGGTTTTTTGGCTTACTGTGTTTGAATTTTAATATTTATAAGGTTTTAAAGATTAAAGGATTAGGGTTTAGAAAAATTAGGGTTTAAGGTTTTAAGGGAGTTAGGGTTTACTGTTTTGGGTTTTGGAGTTGAATTAGGGTTTTAGAATTTGGAAAAACAATTGATAATTTTATGAAACTTTATGAAAACAAACAAAATGATTTAAAGTTTATAGAAACAGAAAAGATGTTTTTTAGGATTTTTGGAAAGAAAAGGATTTAATTTATGGTTTTGAAAATTGGAAGGAAAATTAGGGTTTTAAGATTTTGAAGAAACAAAAACAACTATTTTAAGATTTTTGAAAAACAAAGAGACGAATTAAGGTTTTTAAGCTTTAGAAAAGGTAAATTAAGGTTCTAGGGTTTTTTTTTTTTGAAGAAACAGAAACAATTTTTGACCTCGAGTGATGAAGCTACTGTGATTTAATGAAACAAATAAAGAAATTCATACCTTCGTTCATTGGTTCCACCAAAAATTTCTTTTTGGATGATCAAGAACAAGGACAAGCTTTGCTGCCTTTGATGGATTGAATTGCTTGTTTTCTCTCTCAAAAAAGTCTGATTGATTTAAAGTTTTCCTCCTCAATTTCGGTCTCAAATTTCTCCTCCAAATTTCCCCCCTTTTTGTGTTGTTTTTGGTCTTATTTATAGAAGATTTTTTTTATTAATTCTAGTTATTCACGGAATATAACATTAATTCAGAAAAGGAAACCAAAACCTAATTGTATTTGGTTTCGGAAAAATTTGCGTTGGAAAATTTCGCTAGCAAAAAAAAAAACTGCTGCAGAAAAAATGTGTTGGCGAAAAAAAATTGCTGCGAAAAAATTGCGTTGGCAAAAAAGCTGCTGCAGCTGGCTGTGGCAGTGGCGGGCGAAATTGGCCTGCGGGCCATTTCATCCGCAAGAAAATCCTGCGGCCAAATGGCCGAAGGCCATTTCACCGCAATCCTTTTCGGCGATGAAATTTTCATTGCCGATTTCAGTCGCCGATTTTTATTTTTATTTTTTATTTATTAGTATTATTATTTATTTTTTATTAATAAAAATTAGATACTAAAGCAAATATTATTTAATTAAGATAAAAAAATTATTTTGGACTAATTAAAACATATTGGACAACACAAAAATTATTTTGGACTAATTAAAATATATTGGACTGGATTGCGTCAAAAATTAAGGGTCTACACAAGAGTTTGAAATACTTGAGTGTTCAGAGAGAGCTGAATCTTCGACAGAGATGGTGGTTGAAATTGATTAAAGACTACGACTGTTTGATTAATTATCATCCTGGCAAGGCAAATGTTGTTGTAGATGCTTTGAGTCATAAGTCTTTAACAGGTTTGACTGCTTATTCGCTCTCATTACTTGTTGAGTTAAGAGTATTACACGCCAGATTTGAGTCATGTGATGATGGTGCTTTGTTGGCTCAGTTGCATTTGAGACCTGTATTGTTGGATCAGATTAGAGAGGCCCAGTTGGTAGATTAGAGAATTTAGAAGATTGTTTTGGATTGCCAGAAGGGGGAGAGTTGAGATTTTCATGTGAGAAGTGATGGCAGTTTATGGTACAAAGATAGATTGTGGGTTCCTAATGATGCAAGATTGAAAAAGATTATTTTGGAGGAAGCACATCAGTTGGCTTTTGCTATGCACCCTGGGAGTACCAAGTTGTATCATGATTTGAAGCAATATTATTGGTGGTCAGGTATGAAGAGGGACATAGCAGAATTTGTATCCAAATGTCTCACATGTTAGAGAGTGAAGGCTGAACACCAAGTTCCTTCGGGGTTGCTCCCTTAACAGTGCCAGAATGGAAATGGGAGAGTGTAATGATGGATTTTGTGATTGGTTTGCCATTGACTTAGAAGAAGCATGATGCAATCTGGGTGATTGTTGATCGGCTGACTAAGACAACTTATTTTCTTCCAGTTATAATGGATTATTCTCTTGGGAAGTTGGCTGAGCTGTATATTAGTGAGATAGTGAGATTGCATGGAGTCCCAATTGTTTTGGTGTCGGATCGAGATCCCCGGTTTACTTCAAGATTTTTGAAGAGTTTGCATAATACTTTGGGTTCTCGATTGCATTTTAGCACTGCTTTCCATTCTCAGACAGAGAGGCAGTCAGAGAGAGTGATACAGATTTTAGAGGACATATTGAGAAGTTGTATCATTGATTCCTCTGGGAGTTAGGATAGATTTTTGCCATTGATGGAATTTGCCTATAACAACAGCCATCAATCCTGTATTGGAATGGCACCTTATGAGGCATTATATGGTAGAAGATGTAGGACACCTCTTTGTTGGGATGAAGTTGGAGAAGGTAAGTTGGTTGATCCTGATTTGATTAATGAAATGGAAGAGAAAGTGAAGAAAATTCGGGATCATTTGAAAGCAGCTTCAGACCGACAAAAATCCTACTCTGATTTAAAGAGAAGAGACATTCAGTTCAGTGTTGGAGATAAAGTATTTTTGAAAGTGTCTCCTTGGAAGAAAATTTTGAGATTTGGTTGCAAAGGGAAGTTGAGTCCTCGTTTCATTGGACCTTATGAGGTACTGGAGAGAGTTGGACTAGTAGCCTATAAACTCGCTTTGCCACCTAAATTGGATCAAATTCTCAATGTCTTCCATGTTTCTAAGCTACGGAGGTACAGATCAGATGCATCTCATATTTTGTCAGTGGAATCTATTGAGGTGAGTCCGGATATGACTTTTGAAGAAGAACCAGTGGCTATTTTGGCACGTGAAGTGAAAGAGTTGAGAAATAAGAAAGTTCCACTTGTAAAGGTTCTTTGGAAGAATCGTGCTAAGGAAGAAGCAACTTGGGAGAGTGAGCAAGTGATGCGAGATCAGCATCCCAGTTGTTCCAGACTTGAGAACAGGTAATTTCGAGGATGAAATTTATTTATAGAGAGGGAGAATTATAATATCCCAAATAATACCCTAAAATTTTGGAAATGCTAATTGTTGAAATTGAATTAAATGATGTTAAGTGTATATATGATTAAGTGGAAAGAAAGGAAAAGGGAAGTGTGTATATGTTGTATATATGAAGATATATACAACATATACAAGTCAACATTTATTTAAGGTCAATGATATATTTAATTATATTAAATAGAAATTAATTGTGAGTGGAAGATGATATTTGATATTTATAATAATATAATATATTAATACTTGGTTGAGATTAAAGAGGGTAATCTTGTGGTTAAGAGAAGTGGTTTTTGTTTGACTTGTTGATAACTATCATCGTCTTCTTCTTTCTTCTTCAAGAGGTCGCCATCACCATTGCCAAAAGGAAAGAGAGGTTTTGTTGCTTCCTAACTCGAGCAATTGAAGGATTTCAAGAGATCAAGTTGGAGTTTATGGATTTTTCTTCATATTTGGTAAGTTTCCAACTTGTTTCTTTGATTTCTTTTGAGTTTATGTATATGGGTTTGTTGAATGGTTGTTGTAGATGTGTCTATGGTTGATTTGGTATGTTTGAGGTTGTTTTGTTTTGTTAGCTTTGATTTTTGGGGTTGGATTGAAGAGAAAGGGTTAAGTTTGGTGAAAGAGACAAGAATTATGGTGCTGTGGCTTTGAGTTGTGAAATATGTTTCTGATTGTGTTTTGATGCATGTAATTGAGTTGTTTTGATGTTATGCAAGTTTATTATGGTATATTGATGGTTTTGGTTAAGTTTGTTTGGAGTGGAAAAGGGTAAAGGAAAGATGTTTGCTGGATGTGGTGTTTTTTATGTCTATTTCAGGTTCTTGGCCTTATACGCCCAGTAACATGGCCATGTCTTTGGGCATGTCGTTAGTTCTATTTTCAGTATGGGTGAAATGAGCAGTGACACGCCCATGTCACATAGCATGTCACAGCTTCTGTGTAGTAGTAGTATTGACACGTCCAGTGACACTCCCATGTCACTGAGCTTGTCATAGCTACTGTGTTGGAGGAGGATTGACACGTGCAGTGAAACGCCGATGTCACTAAGTGTGTCAAAGCTTCTGTGTTGTGTGTTTAGGGCATGGCCAGGGACACGCCCATGTTGCTGAGCATGTCAGGTGTAGAGTTTACCCTAGATAGTTCTTATTCTTATTTTCTTATCTGTATCACTAAGTGATTATGTTTAATCACATTTGGATTAGGTTTTGAAGAGAATTGAGTTACCCAATCCAAGGATTGAGGATATCTTGGAAGAGGAGGTTGTTAGATTGGTGTTTGTTGCTCTTAGAGGTAAGTATAAGCCTTACATGATTGCATACATTGACATGACTTTGGGACTTAACCCATTTGGTTGGAAAATGTGTTAGGTTACCTATTATATTGTTGATCTATAAGAATGGTGCAATGATTTGTATTATGTAAATTATATGTTGAGGATCCAAAATATATGAACAATGTAATTTGTGATGTATACTCTAATGATGATATGTTAAGCCATTGGTGATGGCTATATTGACATAAATGGGATATTTGAAGTATTGTGCTCATAATGATCATGAGAAAATGAAAGAGGCTTTGATAATGAACTAATGAAAGAATTGTGAGCCTAGTATGTTATTCAATTTTCATAGTTTTGTTGTTGGTGGCATGCCTAAAAGTAGCAATCCCTTAAAGCTAGGTTGGGCTTGGTCCTTGAAGCCAGGTTGGGTTAATGCTAAGCTCCCCTTGAAGCTTGATTGGGCCTAGTCCTTGAAGCCTAGTTGGGATGTTACATATGAGGTAATCCTCATTGTGATAATGATTCGCCTACGGGCTTGATAAATGTGATTATTGGACCAAAATAGTAACTCTGGAATTTGAATGGCATATTAGTTTCTTTTGGGCTCATGCTTGTCTTTGCTATAATGTGAGTTATGATTGATGGAACAGTTGAACAATATAATAAGATTTAACGTTATGAAATGTGATATCCTTGCATATTGTTTCTAATTCTTGAAAGTGTGACATTGGCATTACATTTGAATCATATTGTTATCATGGTTTGTACCATTAAGCCTTTGGCTTAGCGCGATTTTAATTTATCGCACAGGTGACAGGGTAGATCCAGTTGAGCTGGAGAGTTCAGCTAGACCAAGTCGAGTCTAGGCTTGTGATCCCTTGTGAAGTGTTGATTTTTGGACTTCAAGATCAGAGATAAACTGCCAGCATGTATAAACTCTATATTTTTGAAAATAATGATTTTGATGTATACATATGTATATTGATAAGAGTATTTTTATACTTGTTTTTAGTTAGTATGATTTCTATGTGTTTTTATTTAATGTTTCATTTGATTTTGGTTTAAAGTTTATTTTAAGTGTTTGTTTTAGGTCAAAGTGCAAAAACTCCTTTGAATGATCAAAACAATGAAGAAATAACATGAATCAAGCAAGACATGGCCAAGCAAGCCAAAGCAAGCTTGGCCGTGTCCATCAAAATTACTTCAAGGCAGTAGATGACACGCCCAAGAGACACGGCCAAGCCTCTGGTCGTGTCTCAGCCAAAGAGCAAAAATCAAAGAGACCAAGAAAGGAAAGAAAATTTGGCAGAAGAAGACACTGGCAAGTGACACGGCCAAGCCAGTGGTAGTGTCACATGACACGGCCACAAGCTTGGCCGTGTCCCATCCAAGCCAAAGAACCAAGAAAGGAAAGAAATGAACCAGAAGCCAACACACTCAGGTGACACGCCCAAGCCAGTGGCCGTGTCACCCTTGGAAACAAAGAAAGCAAGTTGACGAAGCTAGAAGCAGAAAGTGACACACCCACATGACACGGCCAAGCCACTGGCCGTGTCACATGACACGGCTAGGAGCTTGGCCGTGTCACCTAGAAGAAAACAAGGAAAGAAAGGGCAGAAGGTGACACGGCCAGCAAGCTTGGTCGTGTCACCTAGGGAAATTTTGAAATGTTCAAATTTTTCTGCAGACAAGTGGGGAACAAAGACTAGTTTTAGTCAAAAGTAATATTAGACAAAAGAAAAGCTTGCCTAATTTGAGGAAAAGAAAGATTGAACAAAGGGAATGTGGGAGACAAAATGAGTTGGAAGTGAGTTGGAAGCATGACTTGAGCTTTGGAGGGAAATAAAAAGAGAAGAAGAGGGAGTTTTTTAGGGGATTCTGGAACTTGAAACGAGAGAGCTAGAACAAGGGAGAAGGAGACAACAACTGAAGCAAAGAGGAGGGTTTTGAGCTGAGTTTGAAGAAGGAGATACATCTTGTACAAGCCCTAAACCAAGAATCAAGGATTGAAGTGAAGAAATACAAATTATTCACCATGGATTGTTTGGTTTCTTTTACTCATTTATCTTGCTCTGTTTTTCTGGTTTTGAACATGAACTAATTCCTTCTCTATCTAGATATTGATGAACCCTAGATTATTTGTATGGATTGAATAATTATATTTAGTTGAATCATTTGATTGAGTTGTTTTATTCTTATGATGCTTAATGATTTATTTCCAATTGATAATAGCATGCTTATTGATTGGTTGCAATTTTCATATTATTGACTTGAGAAAGCTTGATATGAATTGATTACTCATAAGGGTTGAGGATTGATTGGGGTGCTAGAGATAGACTTACAAGATCCTTTGGTTTATAGTTCCTTGTTCTTAGTGCATGATCTATTTAATTGTGTTTGAGAAGAGATTCCGGTACTCTACTTAGCGATTAGGGATTAATTAACTCGAGAGAGGTTTTAGTCTAATTTAGAGGAATGCCAACTCAACTCTATTGAATGATTCAACTGAATTTATTTTTCATAAATATCATTGAGGCTAGGGGGATTCAATATCTGGATAGTATTATTATCATCAATCCTATTTGCATAATATTTAATTTCCCCTTACTTCCAGTTATTAAATTAGTTGTTTTAAATTATAAAGCATCACACAAATATTAATTTGCTAAACAATAGTTAAGGTTTGAACTAGTACTTGGCCTTGTCCCAAGTGGAACGATAACTCACTCACTACTATATTACTTGGGCGACCCGTGCACTTGCAGTATTGCTATAGCGCAGCTCACGCGCACCAAGTTTTTGGCGCCGTTGCCGGGGATAACGGTTTCAATATTAGTAATATAATCAAAACTGTTGATTTAGTTTTTATTTTCATTTGTTTTTGACATTGGTTCTTGCTTGTCGATCATCATTTTAGGTGTTCCTCCCTGTTTATGACTAGTGGTAACTCATCCCGATTGTTTGAGTTAGACCCAGAGCTAGAAAGAGCATTAAGGAGAAAGTGAAAGGAAGAAGGGGAGGCAGTTTTGGAAGACGCAGAAACAAAAACAAATCTGGAAATAGACGAAGAAGAAGAGTTTGAAGTGATGGAAGGAGCTGGACCAAGAACAATGCAGGAGTTTTCTAAGCCTAATCTCAATGGAGCTGAATCTAGTATCTGGAGACTGACAGTTGCTGTGAACAACTTTGAAATAAAGGCAAATGTAATTCAAATGGTGCAACAGACTTGTCAGTTCAATGGATTTCCCGATGAAGATCCTAATGCACATATTGAGAATTTTCTGGAGATATGTGACACATTCAAGATAAATAATGTCTCAGATGATGCAATTAGGCTGAGGTTGTTCCCATTTTCTCTTAGAGATAGACCAAAGAAGTGGCTGAAATCTTTTCCTCCAGGGACCTTCACCACATGGGGTCAGTTGGCAGAGAAATTCCTAGAGAAATACTTCCCACCATCCAAAACTTCTAAGTTGAGGAATGATATACCATCCTTCTTGCAGCAAGATGGTGAGTCCCTTTATGATGCCTGGGAAAGATTTAAAGATTTGCTGAGAAGGTGTCCTCATCATGGACTTCCACTATGGCTTCAAATTCAAACATTTTACAATGGGTTGAATTATGTAAGTAAGCAATCCTTTAATGCAGCAGCTGGTGGTACCATAAACAACAAGACACCTAAACAAGCAAGTGATTTAATTAAAGACATGGCTATCACCAATTATCAGTGGCAAGCCCCAAGGGAGCAAGGAAAGCTGAAGGTCATGGGTTCACACCAATTAGATCCTGTGGTGGCTTTGACAGCACAATTGGAAGCATTGAATAAAAAATTTGATTCCTTGGCCTCTTCTTCTAGGAAAGTAATGCAAGTGATGTCTTGTGAATGGTGTGGGGGTAGACATCAAAGTCAAGATTGCTAAAGTGGCAACATGTTTGCTAGGCAAGAGCAAGTAGATTATGTTGGAAATATTCCAAGGCAATAGCAAAATAACCCCTACAGCAACACATACAATCCGAGGTGGAGAAATCATCCAAATTTCTCATGGAATAATCAAAATAATCCAAGACCTCCCCCTGGATTCCAGCAGCCCCAACATCAAGAAGCAGCCCCTCAAAGAAAGAGTAGTTTGGAGGACATGATGGAGAAATTTATAGCAGCTTCTGAAACTAGGCTCCAATCAACTGAAACCACCCTAAGAAATCAGCAAGCCTCTATTCATAATTTGGAGAATCAGTTGGGACAAATTGCGAAGATGCTCAATGAGAGACCACAAGGGAGTTTACCTAGCAACACTGAGGCAAATCCTAAAGAGCAACTTAAGGCAATTACACTAAGGAGTGGAAAAGAGATCAAGGGTAATGTGGAAGAGAAAAGGGTTGAAGTACAAGAAAAAGAAAAAGAAGATGATCCTCCTGTCACTTCGGGAGAGAAAGCTGCACTAGAAAGTGAGTGAGAGAAGCAGCCACAAGAAAGCAGCCCAATTTGAAGGAATACCGACCTAGAGTACCCTATCCGGCAAGATTGAACAAGGACAAGATTGATGCTAAGTTCGGTAAGTTTCTTGAACTTTTTAAACAATTGCACATTAATATTCCATTTGCTGAAGCTTTGTCCCAAATGCCTATGTATGCTAAATTTTTGAAAGATATCCTTTCTAACAAAAGGAAACTTGAGGAAGTGTCTTTAGTGTATTTATCTGAAAATAGTTCGGCAATTTTGCAAAGAAAGTTACCTAAGAAGTTAAAAGACCCAGGTAGTTTTACCATTCCATGTTTGATAGGTAATCTTGAGGTTAAAAGTGCATTAGCTGATTTGGGGGCTAGCATAAGTGTTATGCCCTATAAAATGTTTAAAGAGTTAGGCATTGGTAAACCTAAACCAACACTCATGACCATCCAACTTGCTGATAAGTCAGTAATCCACCCTCGTGGCATTATAGAAGATGTGTTGGTAAAAGTCAGGAATTTCATTTTCGCCAATGATTTTGTTGTCATTGATATTAATGGGGATGTGGATGTTTCACTTATTCTTGGTAGGCCATTTTTAAATACAGCCTGTGCCCTTATCGATGTACATAATAGCACATTAACTTTGAGAGTGGGTGATGAAAAAGTTATTTTTAGGATACATGATGCCATGAAACATTCACTTTCACTTGATGAGGCAGAATCATGTAATGATGTTATTGAGCATGAGATCGTAAATTGTGTTACTAACATTGTTTCCAAGGATCCCCTTGAGTTGTGTTTATTGCAGTAAAATATTGAGGATCAAGAAGCAATGGAGCAGCTTGCTTTTTCTTGAAGCAAGCAAATCATTCAAATGCAGGGCATATGAGACTATTGAGATGCCAAAGGAAGAAAAGCCAAAACCTTCGGTGATTGATCCACCCAACTTGGAACTGAAACCTCTTCCGGATCACCTTGAGTATGGGTTTCTGGCGGAGAAAAAGAAACTGCCAATAATTCTGAGTTCCCATCTATCTTTTAAGCAAAAGGAGAAGCTTATTCAGTTGTTGCAGAAACATAAGCAAGTGATAGCTTGGAAGATAGCAGGCATAAAGGGTATCAGTCCATCCTATTGCACTCATAAGATACTAATGGAAGATGAATTCAAACCAGTAGTGCAATCACAACGGAGACTAAACCCAAAGATGAAAGACGTAGTGAAGACTGAAGTGATAAAACTACTTGATGCAGGGATTATCTATCCGATCTCGGATAGCTCTTGGGTGAGCCCAATTTAGGTAGTACCAAAGAAAGGAGGGATAACAGTGGTCCCTAATGAAAATGATGAGCTAATTCCAACAAGAACAGTTACATGATCTAAGTCCTTGGACTTAGAAATAATTCTAGGTTCTGGACCTAATGGTAAAATTGGGTTCTGGACCTGAGCTAAGTTCTGAACTTAGAAGAGATTCTAGGTTCTGGACCTAAGAAAAATTTGGGTTCTGGACTCGAGCTAAGTTTTGGACTTAGGAATAATTCTAGGTTCTGGACCTAATGGTAATTTGGGTTCTGGACCCAAGCTAAGTTTTGGACTTAGAAACAAATTCTAGGTTCTATACCTAAGGAAAATTTGGGTTCTGAACATGAGCTAAGTTCTGGACTTAGGAATAATTCTATGTTCTGGACCTAAGAAAAATTTGAGTTCTGGACCCGAGCTAATATTTTTTTTAATTTAAAAAAGTTTGGCTAATTTTTATGCATGTCTTCTTATTGCCTCCATGCGTGTAAAAGTATTTATATACCCGCAATTATTTCAATGATTAAAGTGAATAATTGAATTTACTGTTTATTTACTGTGCAGTCACTGTTCATGTAATATTTACTATTCATAAATAGTAAATTTACTATTTGCAAATAGTATCAAATAGTATTTACTATTTGAAATAGTACTTTTACTATTGATGAATAGTAATACTATTTATAAATAGTAAAGTTTACTATTTATAAATAGTAAAATTTACTATTTATGAACAGTTTTGAATTTTGTTTTTTGCTTGTCGTTTCTCTATAAAAAGCCACCATTTCTTCATTTCATTCCACAGCACAATTTCAATTTCATAATTCTCTCAAATTTCTTTCAATTTTAGCATATATTTTCAAAAAATAATGCAGGTTTCGAGGTCAGGGACTCATTCTAATACCGAGTTATTAGAGTTTATTCGGCATCATGAAGATGGAAATTTAGATATACTAGCCGGGATGCTGCTCCATCGCAGTTCCAATCAAAAGAGCGAGGTAATTATTTTTTCCTTTTTTATTTCTCTTGATTTTTTTTGTTGTTGTCTTTTTATTTTTACTTTTTTTTATTTTTTATTATTTATTTATTGTTTACTTTTATTTTTTATGTTTTGTTTATTTTTATTAATATTTTATATTATTATTCTTTTTTAGGAAAAATAAATTAATTTAAGTAGATAGGATAATATGTACTTACATGGTATTAACTTACCTGGGTCTTTGTTAGCATGATCGTTGTGTTGTTCGGGCTGGAGAATGTATTTACAAAGCCCGACAATGGTACGATATAGCTTTTTCTCGGGTAAGGCTGATTATTCGAGATTGCGGCATTGAGCAGTTCATCTTACAATTGCCATCCGAGGAATATCAGATAGACCGGAGCGCAGTCTAGGCGCTTGCAGAGCGATGGTTGGATACAACCCACACTTTTCACTTGCCCATTGGAGAGATGACAATTGGTCCGGTCGATTTTACCGCCATAACCGGCCTTTGATATGATGGTGTTCCAGTCCCTCTGACCAATGATATTTTAACATTCAAAGAAATTCAGGAATTAATAAGTATGGAACCATCATATAAAGGGCTTTTTAAGATAAAAATTGAGCCAATTCATAGTTATTGGATGAACTACGAAGGACGGGTTGGCAGAGACATAGCCGAACAGTATGCTCGAGGATTTTTGTTAGATCTACTCGGGTCGACCATCTTAGGCAGCACTGAATCCTCCATTCACTTGTCAGTGTTGAGTGCCCTTTCTTATCTCAGAATGGTATCATCTTCTGGCTGGGGTGAAGCTGGTCTCGCGTGTCTTTACTATGGTCTTGATAAGCTTTGCCGAAATAAGAAGTCTTTTATTGGCTTGATGGCGATTGTTGAGGTATTCTTTTCCTTCACCAATGTTATTTCCACTCTTTTCTTGCATGAATTTGATCTTTACTATTATTGTAGGTATGGGCATATGAACATAACATCGTGAGGGTACCCGGTATTTCCTGAGAGAGAGTCGAGTATTCGAGATTAAATTTCTTGCTGTTCGATCGTGTGGACATTCCCGGCTCTCATCATGTGCATACTCACCGCTATGTGTTGAGATGCTTAACCTAGGACCAGGTAAAATAACATTAGTATGCTTTAAATTTTTGTGAAAGTTTACTTACCTTATGTTATTTTGTAGGTGAATTTGGCCTGGTGGAGCCCAGAAGAGTGAGCAAACTGGTATCCTTTGATGAGGGCTGCACTGTCTTTCCAACATTCTCGCCGAGTTATTGCTGGCACAGTATCTAGTGGCTGGTTTCTCGAGGAGAGATTTTATGAATGGTTTCTCGATCCAGAGCAGCAGAGGGTTCCGATGCAAATCCTGAAATATACTTTAAATACCATGTCAATGTCGGAGGATGCATGGTGGCCGGCCTGGTATGGTTATGGTGCTGAGTCATTTCTCCATTTACCGGGTCCATTCTACGCCTATTTCATTCAAAGAAGACTCTTGAACTTTGATGTATCTCCTATTGGTATGCGGGAGATTTTTGACGAAAATGAGGGTAGAGATGAAGAAGAAGATCACAGAGATGCAAGAGAGTCCGTTCCACATCTCGGGGCCAGTACTTCTCAGGTAAAACTCTTACCATCTTTCCCTTTCAACTGCTTCTTTCTTCATTAATTCTTTAATGATTGTTGCGAGCTGTTGGCTCATTTGATCATGAGGCTGGACCTTCTTTTACTGCCCCTTCTTTTGCTCAATCTAGCCCGCCAGATATGTCATCTCATCCATAAGGCATTGATATGAACTACCTTGTACATTTCTTATTTCATAGTAGTTTATGCTATATGCATGCATGATTATGTATGCACTTACCTTTTCCTTCTTGGCTCACAGCGGATGCTCGAGGAACAAAATAGGAAACTTTGAGAGGAGTTGGCAGCAAGTCGTCAGCAGGCCTCTCATTTTGAAAGTTTATATCATCAATCTGAACAAAATTTTTGAGACTTCTGATTTCAGGGGATCAGGGACCCCGGCGCTTCTTCATCAAGAGGTCCCCAGACTGATGAACATGAGATCCTTTCGTCTGCTTCTGATGAGGACCATGATGGATCGAAAACTCAAGGTAATAGGGATTTTGGTGCTCCTACTTCGGGTGATCTCTGGATGAGTAAGTTGCCGGGTTTTGGTGCTCCTGATTCGGGCAGACTCGGGATGAGTGATTTGCCCCCTCCTCCAACAGGCGATGATTTTTTTAAGGCTTTATTTGATGACCTACCACCACCCTCTTAGTGATATGTAAATAATGTAGCAATTGTAAAATATTGTACAATAATGAAAAAAAAAATACAATTTTCCTCTTTACTGTAACTTCTTCTTTTTTGTTTTTTTTTCTCTTTTTTTCATTAATGTACCACTTTTTTTTATCACAGTACATCATAATTTACATCCACATCTTTTGCTCCAAATCCAACGTGGTAAAGGAAATTGCCACCAATTCCTTTCCTTATGCCATATGGTCTTACCCTTTCCCTTCACCTTTTCCTTTTCACTTTTGGAAAAGGTTTGTTTCTTCTATATAAATTACCCTTCATGCCATATTTCAATACAAAAACCAAAATTCTTTCTCTTTCAACGTGAAGACTCTCTTTAACAATTTTAATTTTTTTCTTTATTCATTCACCATGACCTAGCATCATTCAAAAAAGATAAAAATTCTATTTAAGAATATGGATGCCACTCATTGGAAGCAAATTTTATGGTCAAAACTTGATGTTTTAAAATGTTTTCAAAATGTTAAATTGGACCACTCCTTCTTACATGCCATGGTTTCCTTTTGGAATAAAGATTCAAGGGTATTTAAAATTAATGGCTTTGAAATATGCCCCTTGATTGAAGATTTTGAGGCCATCCTTGGATATCCAAATAATCAACAAATGGCGTTACCCACATTGATTTCCAATACTCAACAAAAGATGCAGATGTTATTTTTGGCGACGAATTTTTTCATCGCCGATTTTTATTTTTATTTTTATTTTTATTTTTATTTTTATTTTTGCTTATTTATTTTTTATTATTATTTTTTCTTATATTAAATTTTAAAAATTTATAAAAAATAAATAATAAAACAAATATTATTTAATGAAGATAACACAAAAATTATTTTGGACTAAATCAAATATATTGGACCGGACTAGGTCAAAAATTAAGGGTCTACAGTTTGCCCCTGTTTTATTAGTTTTTGTTATAGATTTGTGTCTTGTTTATTATAATAATTATTGTTTTATTTAGGTATTTTGTTAGTTTAAATCGGTTTATTTAGTGTTTTTGTTAATTTTGGTAGTTTTAGTTTATTTCAGTGTTTATATCGTTTTTGATATAGTTTTTAGTATGTGTTTATGTTTTGTTGGTTAATGTTTATTTACATTTCAGTCAAAATTTAAGATTTAAGGTTTACGTCAAAATTTCAGTCCACTTCAGTCATGCATTTGACCAAGTAAATTATTTTATTTTTGGCTGAAATTTTACAGAAAACTTATTTCATATGTTGACTAATTTCATGTAAAATTTCGTTGAAAAATTCATTCGTTTGCTACCTCAAACAATTGCCACAAAAAGATCCAGAAAGCTGTCATTTTGGGACCAATTCGGCCCAAACATTTGAAATGCATAGGATAGTTTATTTTTCTTTTGCAAATCAATATTAAGGCTTCTTTAATAGTAAAGTGAAGATTCAAACACTTTCTTTTAACAAATTTTGCATGTTTAACTCAAATCAAACTAATTAAAGTCCAAACAACTTACTAAATCAACTTGCCAAATTTTCTCAAAACATTTGGTTTCAATTAAATTTAACAACCCAATTGCCATAAGAAAACAAGAACACAACTCAAATATTTAATTTAAACTCAATCAATATATTTAAACATCAATTTCAAAACTTCCATAAACCAAAGTTTGTAAGCAAATAGAATTTCTTTTATGGTAAAGCACCAAATCAAAAGTAATTATTCAAAGGTAAAGTACCAAACTAATTGTTCAAAGGTAGAGTACCAAACCTTGTTCTTTTAATTCCCCTTTGCTTTTCCTTCTTATCCTTCCTTAATCTTTGTTTCTCCTTCAAGAAATTCAAGAATACAACCTTAAACATAAACCTTAGAAATTTAAAACAATAAGCTATCCTCCATTTCTTTTCAAACTAAATCCTAATCTAACCTCATTAAACCTTAGAAACCTTGATTCTTCCATTTAATTAAACAATATCATCACTACTTAAATTTTTCCCAAATCCACCATAAGAACCTTAATTTCCAATCTTCCAATGGATATATAAATACTTAAAATTAATACTAGAATTGAATTCTACATACTTGAAAACCTTAAAACTCACCTTGAACTTGAATCAAATTTGACAAAAGTTGGAAATTCTTTGGTGCTTTTCTATGGAGGCCGTAGGTTTGAAGTGGGAGAGAGAGATTATTCTCTTCTTGCCATGATATATATATATAGGAGAAATGATGGCCACTTTTGGATGAATGAATGTTTTAAAGCCAAATGTCCACACTTTTCTCTCTCTTCTTTATTATAACTTTTAAATGGCAAATTTTCATTAGCCCAAATGTCTCCTCCTTTTATTTATTTAAAAACCCAAGCCCTTAAATTTCTTTTAATTATATTTTGGCCCCTCCACCATCTTGTGTTGAAATTTCTACGGTCTAAGGTGTGAAAAGACCAAAATACCCTCCGGCGATTAATCGATCATATCTTTTAAACGGTATAGTTCCACGAGTCAAACTACATATAGTTTTGATCCTCTCCACCTCTACTTTCTATTTATAAGGTCTATTTTAGGTTTCCAAGTCATTTGAAAAAATTACCAATAAACCCTCGACTTTTTATTAAATTCCCTTTAGGTCCTATTTTTGCTCGGGTTTTCTCCGGCTCCGTTTCTACTGACGATCGTTTCATATTTAACCCCTCGCCATTCCCTACGTACTCACGTTTTTATTTCCTACCTTAAATTCATGTATAACTTTAATTGATAATGACCAAAATGCCCCTAGTCAAAATGTCTTCGTTTTTCTTTAACGGGACATTTCCTGGAAAAACCGTTACACGTCGTTGCGACCCGATTAATCTCTAGAATATTCTTCCGAGGTCGGATATGGGCACCATTAAGAACTTCCGACACTTAATTTTTAAGTTTACATAGTTGCCCCTAACTTTTGAGAAATTTCCACTTAGGTCCTTTTGATATCCCTTCTTGACCTTGCTGTCTTTCTTTATTAATATCTTTTTACTCACAACTCCAAATTAAGTAATTCTTATTCCCACTGAAACTAGACATCTGGGGATATATTGTATCAAAAATTGAGGTCGATCCGAGCTATATCTGATTTTTGACTGTCCTTTGAAGTCAAGACTACTATGCTGTCCTGAGGCAGCTTGCACATTGTTTAGTAAATCCATCATATCTTATTCTGTACAACTCCAAATTGAATAATTTCAAGTTATAAATCTAGCTAAGACACAAATAAACAATTAATTCTTCTTTGAGACTCTCTAATTCTATCATTAACTTGGATGAAAGTCGAGCTCAAGTTATAGGTCATGTTCTAAGCTCCTTTGTTCTAAGCCTAAATCATATCCTCTATGTCTGTTTCTTACCAATCTGGGATTTGGGATGTTACAATTCTATCCTCCTTAATTTAAGGTTCGCCCCGAAACTTACTTATTCTATATACTTGACCTTATTCACTTGATTGCTCTCTGTCATCTCTCTATATTGTTTACGCATTGCCTTATTTTGACACTTATTCATTTACTGGGATTAATTATTTTAAGATTCAACATGTTTTACCTTTTGTATTCTGTTTTCTTCCCATCTCTGCTCACTTGATGTTTATTATTCTACAAGATTGTCCAATAGACTATTATGTGGTTCAACATGCTTTGACTTTTGTCACGATTCCTCATTTGAAACATCACTATTACTCTCTTGTATTTCCTTCAACTTTGATTCATGTTTGTTCTTTCTTATTCCTTCTTGTACATTTTTCACTTTCTAATGTATTCATTTCTAAGCTTCCTTCTCTTTGCATTGTGTTTATTCTTTATTTACTTCTTACTGAATTTGTATGTCCTATGTATATTCGTGCAGTGTGGTAGCATTCCTTAAGTATCAACTTATCTGACTTTCCTTGTGTTGTCATATATACATCTCAAATAATAGCTCATGGGTGATCAGTCCATGATACCATTATTCTCGAAGTACTATTTATTTCATTACGTGTCTCGCTATATGTTGGTTACGGCCGATCCCAACATAAGGTGAGAACATTTTTTTTATTACATTTCAAACTCTTTCTTTCCTTTCTTTTTCGGATATGTTTCAATTCACTTTCTGTTTATTTTCATATATTTTTTTTTCATCTGTATATTATCACATATTTTTCTTACTTAGCTCCTCAAGGTAATGACAGTAGAATCAAAGTGGGATGAGACAATACCATATGGAACCAGCATGGCATGGGTGGCCCTCACCACCATTTCATTTTCATGGCACAGGTGGCCCTCACCACCTTTTTCATCAAACCAATGGCCCTCACCATTGGCCCCCAGTGGCCCTCACCACTGAGTATATATATCGGTGCCAGATAAATATCAAACCAGTGGCCCTCACCACTGGCCCCAATGGCCCTCACCATTGAGTATAAATGTTAATGCCATATAAATACACTCATCCCAACTCTGATTCAATCTGAATTACCAAGGTAAGCATATCTTTCTAATATTTTATTCTCTTTCCTTCATTCATATCAATGCACCCATAGGCACAAAAATTCTCAAGTTTTCAGAACACAATACCAAACATTTCCAACACAAGTTTAAATAGTTCATTATATAAGGAACACATGATTTCAACCAGGTAAAGCATTAGTCCTGGAGAATCTAACTAGTTTTGCTTCCTTTTCTTAGTTCTCAATTTTATTTTCTATGATTTTTTTTCTTGCCGTACTATTATTCTTCACTCTTTCAATTTTAGACACTTGTATTATGGTCGGTATTCTATTCATTATTATTCTTTCAGTGCTTTTACTACTTACCTCTCATAATTGCCTTAACCTTTATTGCATATATTTCTCAATTTTTTTTTCGTGCATATATATGAGTGTGAAGAACCCAAATCTATTAAAACGTAAAGCAGAACTCCAAACATAGACAACTGACCTGCAATCACGTCTAGCGCTTCTTGCGACATCTAAGAACAAAGCAAAACATATACAATCCCATCATACGTAACGACCCAGACCAACAGCATTATCTTATCCTAGGTGGCATGTATATAAAGATCCCATCATCAACTAACTACCCAGAACCGGCTAAACCTTTGCTCTGATACCACTAATTGTAACACCCCTTCCCAACCTACATGTGTAAGCTGAGTAGAGGTGCCACACTATCCTAATTGTTGCTACCAATTTACTTAGTCAAATTTTAGTTCTGATTTTTACAGAAATTTTGCCATAGTTCCGCCTAGAAATTTGGATCCCAAGTGTCGTCAAAACTTGTTTTTCTGATTTTTTGAAAACATTTTACACATACCAATGTGAATAAGAGTACCATCAAATTTAATGCACTCCCAATAAATCCACCTTATACCCTCAACTACAAACCTGCACGAAGAGTTCACACTTCTAATATAACATAAAGTAAAGATTTATGATTATTACATACTACTAACATACAATTATAACATAGAAAATCTCTTTTATATTTATTCATATACATGCCACAACTATCGACTCATAATGGAACTAAAAGATCTACCCCTGAGATTTGCTGTGGTCTGGTCGTTGCTTCCCCAAGATTTATCTACTGCTCCGAACCTACGAGTCAAGGAAAACTTAACTCGCTGAGCGTTGTCGCTCAGTGGGTACTTTACCAATAAAAATAAAAGTAGTACATGAAAGTATTCGAAGTAAAAAGGAAATAATAAAATCAACAATCAACCAACATTATACCAATAGAAATCGTGATACATTCAGTATGATATGTTTTCAATAATGTAAAATCATAATTCAAATTCATTTGCATTATATAGTTCAACGAAAAATAATATGTCTTTGATCCAGGCTCTACTGGGATATAGGGAACCATAGTGATAAGGTAGTGGCCCTCACCACTGTAACATAGGTGGCCCTCACCACCGATATCAGATCACAGGAATGGCCCTCACCATCCTGGTTATAACCAATGGCCCCCAATGGCCCTCACCATTGAGTTCAGATCATATCAATTCAATCACAATATCAAGCAGTACTGCATAAGTTAGTATAGTGCACCATACCCTTATCTACCACTCCCACTATCCAGTAGAGCAAAAAGCTTTAAATGATTCAATTTAAGTCTCAAACCTCATTTTAGGATGACTCGCGAAATCATTTTAAATTCCCATCGCACTTTGCCATTTATGCCGCGCAACACATTCTTTAGTCAAACCATTCCCCTTTTTCGCATATTTAACATCCACAATAAACACATCAAACATTTCAAAGCATTTCTCAAAATATCACAATTTGACCAAATGAATAGTGTTGCGGCGAGACAAATCGGCAACGCAAAATGGCATGACCAAATGAATAGTAAAATCTGGGTTTTCGTCAAAATTTCAGTCCACTTCAGTCATGCATTTGACCAAGTAAATTATTTTATTTTTGGCTGAAATTTTACAGAAAACTTATTTCATATGTTGACTAATTTCATGTAAAATTTCGTTGAAAAATTCATTCGTTTGCTACCTCAAACAATTGCCACAAAAAGATCCAGAAAGCTGTCATTTTGGGACCAATTCGGCCCAAACATTTGAAATGCATAGGATAGTTTATTTTTCTTTTGTAAATCAATATTAAGGCTTCTTTAATAGTAAAGTGAAGATTCAAACACTTTCTTTTAACAAATTTTGCATGTTTAACTCAAATCAAACTAATTAAAGTCCAAACAACTTACTAAATCAACTTGCCAAATTTTCTCAAAACATTTGGTTTCAATTAAATTTAACAACCCAATTGCCATAAGAAAACAAGAACACAACTCAAATATTTAATTTAAACTCAATCAATATATTTAAACATCAATTTCAAAACTTCCATAAACCAAAGTTTGTAAGCAAATAGAATTTCTTTTATGGTAAAGCACCAAATCAAAAGTAATTATTCAAAGGTAAAGTACCAAACTAATTGTTCAAAGGTAGAGTACCAAACCTTGTTCTTTTAATTCCCCTTTGCTTTTCCTTCTTATCCTTCCTTAATCTTTGTTTCTCCTTCAAGAAATTCAAGAATACAACCTTAAACATAAACCTTAGAAATTTAAAACAATAAGCTATCCTCCATTTCTTTTCAAACTAAATCCTAATCTAACCTCATTAAACCTTAGAAACCTTGATTCTTCCATTTAATTAAACAATATCATCACTACTTAAATTTTTCCCAAATCCACCATAAGAACCTTAATTTCCAATCTTCCAATGGATATATAAATACTTAAAATTAATACTAGAATTGAATTCTACATACTTGAAAACCTTAAAACTCACCTTGAACTTGAATCAAATTTGACAAAAGTTGGAAATTCTTTGGTGCTTTTCTATGGAGGCCGTAGGTTTGAAGTGGGAGAGAGAGATTATTCTCTTCTTGCCATGATATATATATATATAGGAGAAATGATGGCCACTTTTGGATGAATGAATGTTTTAAAGCCAAATGTCCACACTTTTCTCTCTCTTCTTTATTATAACTTTTAAATGGCAAATTTTCATTAGCCCAAATGTCTCCTCCTTTTATTTATTTAAAAACCCAAGCCCTTAAATTTCTTTTAATTATATTTTGGCCCCTCCACCATCTTGTGTTGAAATTTCTACGGTCTAAGGTGTGAAAAGACCAAAATACCCTCCGGCGATTAATCGATCATATCTTTTAAACGGTATAGTTCCACGAGTCAAACTACATATAGTTTTGATCCTCTCCACCTCTACTTTCTATTTATAAGGTCTATTTTAGGTTTCCAAGTCATTTGAAAAAATTACCAATAAACCCTCGACTTTTTATTAAATTCCCTTTAGGTCCTATTTTTGCTCGGGTTTTCTCCGGCTCCGTTTCTACTGACGATCGTTTCATATTTAACCCCTCGCCATTCCCTACGTACTCACGTTTTTATTTCCTACCTTAAATTCATGTATAACTTTAATTGATAATGACCAAAATGCCCCTAGTCAAAATGTCTTCGTTTTTCTTTAACGGGACATTTCCTGGAAAAACCGTTACACGTCGTTGCGACCCGATTAATCTCTAGAATATTCTTCCGAGGTCGGATATGGGCACTATTAAGAACTTCCGACACTTAATTTTTAAGTTTACATAGTTGCCCCTAACTTTTGAGAAATTTCCACTTAGGTCCTTTTGATATCCCTTCTTGACCTTGCTGTCTTTCTTTATTAATATCTTTTTACTCACAACTCCAAATTAAGTAATTCTTATTCCCACTGAAACTAGACATCTGGGGATATATTTTATCAAAATTTGAGGTCGATCCGAGCTATATCTGATTTTTTACTGTCCTTTGAAGTCAAGCCTACTATGCTGTCCTGAGGCAGCTTGCACATTGTTTAGTAAATCCATCATATCTTATTCTGTACAACTCCAAATTGAATAATTTCAAGTTATAAATCTAGCTAAGACACAAATAAACAATTAAGTCTTATTTGAGACTCTCTAATTCTATCATTAACTTGGATGAAAGTCGAGCTCAAGTTATAGGTCATGTTCTAAGCTCCTTTGTTCTAAGCCTAAATCATATCCTCTATGTCTGTTTCTTACCAATCTGGGATTTGGGATGTTACAGAGTCTCTTTTCCTAGGTACATGGTTAACAAAATACCAACATGGGCTTTCAAATAATTCCCTCAGACGTTTCAACCAAAAGTTATATCCTTGAAAATGGAAATCAATCCATGATAATTCCCATTAATTAGGTTTTAATCCATTCAACCAACTAAAGTAGCTTTTATGCTATATTGGATTAAAACTAAATTAAGAGGTTTATTATAGATAGATTTCTCACTTGAAAAGAGTAACTAATGGTTCATGCCAAAAACAAGCCCATAGTTAATTTATTCTTAGTGTAAACTAGGCCCACAATTGATTTTTGGTATTTCATAATTGACCTAAATATTTTTGCAAGCTCTTTGTAAGAAAATGTTGGGTGAAAATAGTTTTGTTTTTAAGCCCATTGTAAAAGATTTTAGAAAAATGGATTTTAGGCTTAGTATTTGGGCCATGGGGCAAAGAATTTTTGATTTGTTTTTAGAAAAGTCTTATGTCCAAAGACCATCTTGAAAATTTTTGAAAATAGTTTTGATCTTTTGGATTTTAAAGAAAAAATTATTTAGAGCTTACAATTTATTTAGATCATATTAGAAAAAGAACAAACCAAATAAGCCATGATTTAGACCAAGATAAACTAACCATAGTCAAACAACATACATTTGGGGTAAAACCTAAGGAAAGTAACTAGGCCAATTACATGAGCTTTAGTCTTTGGGTTAAGAGGCTTAGGTTCCCATAGCAAGTATATACCAAATGGTACGAGGCTATGAGTGGTTATGCCATGCTCGATCTCCATACCTTGAGTGAAAGTATGGTATCCCTTACATAACATAATGCGGGTAACACGGGCGTCCTAACTCACGCACACGATGCAATCTAAGATGATGCAATGGATAATATCATTATAAGAAAGAATAGAATAATATAAAGACCAACGGAATCAACTTCTCTTATCCCCAGTGGAGTTGCCACTGTGAGCGGGGATTTTCGCCCCCACTCCCGGTGGAATGGTTCTTGTAACTTCGGCACTGTTTAGGCTCGGGGCCTTAGAGAACCAGACCTAAATCCGGAGAAAATGGAGTCGCCACCCGGACGGGCCGGGAAAAAGAAAGGGGTGGATGACTCGATTCCTAAGGAATCCCCAACCCCTTAATGGGTTCGAAAAGTTGGGTACGTGTGGGGAAGGTGAGAAATGGCCCAGCACCCCCACAACGCCCGGTTCATTGGAACCGGCCTCCTTTACAGGTCTTAGTATTATAAAATTCTTAAATATAACAATATTATCCATACTACACACAATAAAAAGAAAGCATCATTATATTAAAATCAAAGCAATGTCCAAACAAAACAAAACAAATAAATGGACACCCATCCAAGGATGGAAACATGTCCTTACATCACATGCCTAGGTAGGACATCCACCAAAAGGTATAAACATGCCCTTTACAAAGGTTCTAAAATAGAAAAGAAAATTAAATTACATGATGTTTAACTAATGAGGTACCCACCAAGTGGAAACATACCTCTTACATCTTTTGGAAGTCTAAATTAATTGAAAAAGTAAATAATCATTCATCATAAATAAATCATTCATCAAAAGTATTTAAAAATCAATAAAATAAACATCCATCCATGATAAATTAAATAAATCAAGTATTAAAATTAAATAAATTAAAGCATATTGGATCGGATTGGGTCAAAAATTAAGGGTCTACAGTTTGGCAAAGGTCGAGGGGCCAATGGTTGTAATAATCCTTTCTTTTGTAGCTTGTTGAAGACCCAAGACAAAGGCTTCCCTAGATCTAAAAATTGCCTTCTATTTACTTGACCAGTTGTACTAACATCAACTTCTTTTTGCGTGCTTTGATTTCCAGAGTGGTAATTTCCTTTCTCATTCCTTCTTAATGAAAAGTTATTTTTCTCCCTTTCCCACTCTTCAATTTGTAGACCAGCCTGGAGAAGATCTTTGAAATCCCTTATAAGGGTGTGAGACATCCTTTCATAGAGGTTGGGCAGGACACCTCTGACGATCATCCTTATTTGATTATATTCATCGAGCATTTTCTTGAGTAAAGCAGACTTATTTCTCCATCTTTTCACGTAGTCCACAAAATTTTCATTTGGTCGTTGCCTAATGGACTCAACTTCCATTAAGGTAACTTCCATTTCAGCATTATATCCATATTGTTGTATGAAGGCCTTGTATATCAAATCCCAACTCTTTTGTGTTCCATCATCTAAGGCATTGAACCAATTTTGAATAACAGGATCCAATGAGAGCATAAAGTACCTTAGAGTTTGAGCCTTAGTAGCTCAGGCAGACTGCATAGCAGTGATATACTGCTTTACATGGAGATGAGGATTTCCAGTACCATTGAACTTTGCAAAAGAAGGCATCTTAAACTTATCTTGTTCAAATAGTTTGTCAATCTCAGACATCTCTTCAGTTTTCAACTTCTTCTCAAATTTCTTTTCTAAGTCAGTAATCATCTTCTCAACATCAGATGTCTCAATCTTTTCAAAAGTTGTCTTCTCAACAACCTTTGTCTCCATTTTATCTTGAGGATCTTGAAAGTATTGAGTCCAATCATCATCATCAATGATCACCTTATCATCATCAAAAGCTACTTCACCAACTTTAGCCTTCCCTTTGTCCTTTGTCTTCTTAGAGCTAGCAGACGCTTTGGTATTATTTCCTAAAATTGCAGCCAATTGGTTCTTCATGGTCTCAGCTAGGGCCTCTTTTATTTCTTCCATCTTGGCGTTAAGGGCATCATCCACCATTCTCTGAACTTTTTCGGGATCCATTGCTTTTGGTGAAAATCAGATAGAGTCACTGCTAGATTCTCCACTTTCGGCGTAGGTCGGATTATCGTAAGCTTTTGAACTATCATAATCCAGGGCTGTGAGCCTGAAAGGATTAATGATATGAGATGCAA
Organism: Garcia nutans; assembly: GCA_947685225.1. Taxonomy (NCBI): domain Eukaryota; kingdom Viridiplantae; phylum Streptophyta; class Magnoliopsida; order Malpighiales; family Euphorbiaceae; genus Garcia; species Garcia nutans. The sequence goes on from CANTUV010000013.1 coordinate 39,672,680, forward strand.
ATGTATGCATGTATGCACAAACAATTAACAAATAAGTACAAATAGGACGTTCCTTCCAACCTTATAACTTCCACACATGAATGGTGAGTCTCTTTTCCTAGGTATATGGTTAACAAAATACCAACATGGGGTATCTTGTTTTCGAATATTTCCCTCGGACGTTTCAATCATTAGTTGTATTTTCTAAAATGGAAATCAACTCATAATAATTCCCATTAATTGGGTTTTAATCCATTTAACCAACTATAGTAGCTTTATGCTATATTGGATTAAAACTAAATTAAGAGGTTTATTATAAATAGATTTCTCACTTGAAAAATTAACTAATGATTCATGCAAAAAACAAGCCCATGATTAATAATTCTTAGTATAAACTAGGCTCACAATTGATTTTTAGTATTTCATAATTGACCTAAATAATTTGCAAGCTCTTTGTAAGAAAAGGTTGGATGAAAATAATTTTGTTTCTAAGCCCATTGTAAAAAGATTTTAGAAAGAATGGATTTTGGGCTTTGTATTTAGATTATGAGCAAAAGAATTTTTGATTTGTTTTTAGAAAAGCCTTATGTCCAAAGGCCATCTTGAAAAGTTTTAAAAATAGCTTTGGCCTTTTATATTGCAAAGAAAAAATTTATTTTGAGCTTACAATGTACTTAGGTCATATTAGAAAAAGAACAAACCAAATAAGCCATGATTTAAGCCAATATAAATTAACCACAGTGAAACAATATGCATTTGGGTTAAAAACCTAAGGAAAGTAACTAGACTAATTACATGAGCTTTAGTCTTTGGGTTAAAAGGCTTAGGTTCCCATAGCAAGTATATACCAAATGGTATGAGGCTATGAGTGGCTATGCCATGCTCGATCTCCATACCTTGAGTGAAAGTATGGTATCCCTTACATAACATAACACGGGTAACACGGGCGTCCTAACTCACACACACGATGCAATCTAATATGATGCAATGGATAATATCATTATAAGAAAGAATAGAATAATATAAAGACCAACGGAATCAACTTCTCTTATCCCCAGTGGAGTCGCCACTGTGAGCGGGGATTTTCGCCTCCACTCCCAGTGGAATGGTTCTTGCGACTTCGGCACTGTTTAGGCTTGGGTCCTTAGAGAACACAGTCCTAAGTTCGGAGAAAATGGAGTTGCCACCAGGATAGGCCGGGAAAAAGAAAGGGGTGGATGACTCGATTCCTAAGGAATCCCTAACCCCCTATTGGGTTCGGAAAGTTGGGTACGTGTGGGGAAGGTGAGAAATGGCCCAAAACCCCCACAATGCCTGGTTCATTGGAACCAGCCTCCTTTACAGGTCTTAATATTATAAAATTCTTAAGTATAATAATATCATCCATATTACATGCAACAATTAAAATAAAGCATTGTTATATTAAAAATCAAAGCAATGTCCAAACAAAGCAAATAAATGGAAACCCATCCGAGAATGGAAACATGCCCTTACATCATCCATGTCTAAAGTAATAGGACACCCACCAAAAGGTAGAAACATGCCCTTTACATTGGTCTAAAATATAAAAGAAATTTAAATTACATGATATTTAACTAATGAGGTACCCACAAAGTGGAAACATGCCTCTTGCAACATTTGAAAATCTAAATAAATCGATAGAAGTAAATAACCATTCATCATAAATAAATCATTCATCAAAGATATTAAACATCAATCAAAATAGAAAGTAAGCATCCATCCATGATAAATTAAATAAATCAAGCATTGAACTTAAATAAATCAAAGCATATAATAAACTACACAATCAAATCTAAAAATAAATAAAGCAAGTAAAGATACAAATTAGGGCTACTGTTTCTATTTAAGATTCTTTATTTAATGTTTAGGGTTTTGGAATTTATTGCTTTAGGCTACTGTAAGTTTTAAGGGAATTGAAATGGACTAAGGTTTTATAATTTAAGATATTGATAAGGTTCTTTGATTAACCAAATTAGTGTTTGAGGGGTAAAATCATGAAATAAGGGTTTTAGAATGTTAAAACATTAGGTCTATGATTATTAGCTACTAGATTGTTGTTTTTAGGTTTACTGAGTTGAATTTTAATATTTAGATTCATAAGGTGTTAAGGTTTTAACGATTAAGGTCTAGGAAAATTAGTGTTTACGGTTTTGGTTTTGGGAGAATTAGGGTTTTTGGTGTTTTGGAAAACATGTTTTGGTTTTAGGATTTGAGAAAATAGTTTAGAGTTTTATAAAGCTTTATGTGATTTTTAGAAACTGTAAGATAAATTTAAGGTTTGGATATTTAACAAAACATTTGGGAATTTTGGGAAAAAGTGAGAGGAAAACAGTTTAGGGTTTATTAAAAGCTTTTTGAAATAAACAAAATGATTTAAGGTTTTTAGAAACAAAAAAGTATTTTTTTGGATCTTTTGGACATGGAAGAAATAAATTTAGGGTTTTAAGGTTTTAGAAAATTGGAAAGCAGATTAGGGTTTTAATAAAACGATTTAAGGTTTTGGAAAGTTGGAAAGTAGATTAGGGTTTTAATAAAATGATTTAAGGTTTTGGAAAGTTGGAAAGTAGATTAGAGTTTTAAGGTTTTAGTAGAAACAGAATATGGTTCTTAGGTTTTAGAAGAAACAAAAAAGTAAGTTTAGGGTTTTTGAAAAAAAAGGAGACGATTTAAGGTTCTAAGGTTTAGAAGAAGTAAATTAAGGCTCTAATGTTTTTAGAATCAAAAGAAACAATTTAATGATTGAAGCTACTGTGAGGAAAAAAAAAATTAGATATTCAAACCTTTATTTGTTGGTTCCACCAAAAATTGCTTCTTGGATGAATAAGGACAAAGGCAAGGTTGCTGCCTTTGATGAATTATTAACTTGCTTGTTGCTCCTTTCAAATCTGAAGTCTCCCCGTTTCAGTTCAAATCCAATGTTCTCTTCTTAAAGTCATATCGTTCCTAAGTTTTTCCTCTGTTTTCTGTGTTGTTTTTTAGTCTTATTTATACAAAATTTAGATGATTAATTCAATTTGTTTACGAAAAATATCATTAATTAGGAAAAGGAAACTGAAACCAAATAGAATTTGGTTTCGAAAAAAATTACGTCGGAAAAAATTTTGCTGGCGAAAAAATTGCTGCGGGTTGCTGCGAAGGATTGCCGTGGAAACTTGCAAGCTGGGCGACCAAAGGCCACTTCGCCCACAGGATTTTTCCGTCGCCAATTTTTATTTATTTATTATTATTATTATTATTTATTGTATTAATTTTTTAAAAAATTATAAAAAATAAATACTAAAATAAATATTATTTAATTAAGATAACACAAAAATTATTTTGGACTAAATAAAATATATTGGACTGGACTGGGTCAAAAATTAAGGGTCTATAGGGGCAAAACTGTAGACCCTTAAATTTAGGTCGGTTTAAATATTAAAAGCTTATCTCAGTCCGTTATAATTTTAAAAGACCTAAACCTAATTTTAAAGCTTGAAATTGAACCGGTCCGATTCAAAAAGCCAATATTAAAAATTTTGGAAAAATTTAGGCCCTAAAAATTAATAATTTTGGATCGGTTTGAGTCGGGATGGTTCAAATCGATATGAGCCTTGCCTCATATTGACTAATGCATCCCAAATCGATATGAGGCTAGCTCATGTCGATATGGGCCTTCCAAATCAACATGAATCCGAGTTCTAAAAGAATTTTGACCGGGCAATTTAATTTTCTAATCAAGCTATAATTCGTTTAAACCTCAAATTAAGCAGATTAGGTTTAAGTGATTTTTTGCCTATATATATATATGATGAAAAGAATAGAGAATGGACTAGCAATTTGGACCATTAATTTTAATTGGCAATTAATAATATAGAGTTCGAAGCAACAAAAGGAAAAGTAATAGCAACCCAAGAGGCAGTAAGGATTGTCTCAAAATTTAAAAAATTTGAATTCTAAAATTATTTTGACTTTTATATATTGTATATATTTTATGTATATATCATATATATTCCACTTTTTCCATTTAAAATCCCTTCATTTTTCATTTAAAACCATTAATTTAATTTATCCATTTAAATTATAATTTATTTTATCAAATTTCTAAAAATTAGAAATTTTTAAAAATTTGGGATATTACAAAAATCCTCCCTCCATCTGGTTCACAATATCCAGTGCTCGCGAATTAATATCGCTATTAGAAGAAACAACTAGGGATTGACCAAGCAAAATATTTGATTGAATGCTTTGATTTGATATTATATTTGATTTGATTTGAAGAATTTTATTTGGTTATGTGTGGAGGTGGAATTTGCTGTTGATTTTTCCAAGAAAAATTTGGGTGGCTTCCCTAACTTGAATTATAAGGTCTGGAATATGGGTCATTTCCACCCATTTGCTGGAAACTTTCATAGGCATATTCTTGCTCTTGCCTCTCTTGGGATTGTCCATAACCAAATGAACACATGTTTACGCTATGTTCAGTAATGCCACATGCTGAACATACTTCACGAGTAGGCATAGGTGTTCTTCCTCTTGCATTTAGCATCTTAAGTTGGTTCGTTAATTCTGCTAATTGCCATGCCATGTCAGAATCATCGTTCCTATCATAAACTCCCCCGTGCCTTGAAAACTGCATCTTTACAAAAGGCACTTAGCAACTTAAAGAAAACAAATAAATAATTAAATGAAAAGAAAATCAAACAAAAACAAACAAACAATTAAAAGAAAACAAACAAACAATTAAATTGTAAAGAAAAATCAAACTATCACTACTTAAACAACCTTCCCCGGCAACGGCGCCAAAAACTTGTTGCGCTAGAATTAAGTACTACTACAAGCGTCACTCGCAAGTATACGAGGTAGTTGTAGTAAAGGTGATCGCCCCAAGGTCGTTTCCCCAAGAAGGTGTGGTTCGTAATAGCTTGATTGACAAGTATTTAAATGCGAAAGTTTTTTGTGTTGGAATGGTGCGAGAATGATTTAAACCTAAGATTAAGGAGTGTAGGATTGATGTGTGTGATGGGTGTACAAGATCAAATCGATTCTTGAGAAGGTGCCTAGGGGTATAGGTCCATTCAATCAAAGCTCAATTCTCAATTATCCATTAACATAACCTTGTAATTAATTTGTTCCTTAAGGTTAATTAGTCAATTACCAATCCATTAGTTCTCACATTCATGAATTAACAATGACCAATTCTTTTACATTACCAAATTAACAAAACCCTAGAACTTATATTTCTAATTCATTCATAGGGTAGTCGATTGTATAATTCCGATATCGAATTTCACCTCTCGGTCCTTCATTCAATATCTAGAGATCAATAGGTAGCTAATCTATCAACCTAGCATACAATCCAATGCAATCAACCAACAACAAGGTATATCAATGGAAATATCAAATCAAAGCATTCAATCAAATATACTACAAACCCTAGGCATGGGTATTTAGCTCAACATCATCAATTTAAAAAATTCATTCAACTCAATATAAAACAAATACAAATTGTCCATTGCAATATCAATTCTCTTAATACAACAATAACAATAAGAAATGAATTAAAAGAGAGAATAGAAAAACCCCTTGTGAAGATGCCAAGAGTAGGATTGCTAGTCTTCCTCCTAGCTCCACTTTGATGTATGATGAAGAACTCAAGCCCTCTTCAATGGTTGATTCCCCTTTGCAATATGGAATGGAGCTTTCTCAAGTCACCAAGCCTTTCAATGATTATGCCTTTGGAAGATGGAATGGAGCTTTCTCAAGTCACCAATCCTTCAATAAAGCTTCTTTAACCTTCAAGAGCTTGTTTAACCCAATTTATCCCAAAGAACCTCAAAGATCTTATCAATGGAAGATGGAGAAGATGAAGATGGAGGATGAAGATGAAGGGACAAGGAAAGTGTCACTCTCTACTCCTCCCAAATTGTGTTTGCCCCCTCCTTCTCTTTTCTTTTCTCTCTTTCTAAAACCTTAGTCGTCTCCTCCTTTTTCTTTTGAGCAGAAGAATTTATAGAAATTAAGGGTGACACGGCCAAGCTTGATTTGGCTTGGCCGTGTCCCTCATTTTTCTTTGGGATACGGCCAAGCTTGTTGGCCGTGTCCCTCACTACCTTCTTCTTTCTTTCTTTCTTTTCTTTGTTCTTCAAGGAGTGACACGGCCAAACCAAGAGTGGCTTGGCCATGTCTCATGTGACATGGCCACAAGCTTGGCCGTGTCACATGAGTGTGTTTGCTTCTGCTTCTTTTTTGCTCTTTCTTTGCTTTGGTCTTTGTTTTGCTCCTTAAATGAGACACGGCCAGTGGTTTGGCCGTGTCTCTTGGCCATGTCAAGCTCTGCCATTTCTTTACTTTAAGGTGACACGGCCAAGCTTCATTTGGCTTGGCCATGTCATGCTTGGTTCATGCTCTTCTTGCACTGTTTTGATCTTCCAAGGGTGTTTTTGTACCTAAACCTAAAACAAACACTTTAAAGAAACTTAAAACAAAAATCAATCAAAACATTAACTAAAAACACATAAAAATCATACTAAAAACAAGTACAAAAATGATCTAAACACAAGCATCGACAAAACAAGCGACCCCACTCTTTGGTAGGAGCCAAATGAGAAGCACAATAATCGATCAATGTACCAAGCAAGATCTTCTCACCTCTAGTTAATTGCAGAACTTTAGATTTTAGGAGTTGAAATAGCATCTGCATCTTTTAATGAGTTTTTAAAGTCAGTATGGGCAATTCCATTGGATGATTGCTTGGGTATTTGAGAATGGCTTTAAATTCTTCAATCCTAGGACATAATTCAAATTTATTTATCTTGAAAGTCCTAGATTTCACATCCTAAAAGAAGGCCATGGCATGTAAGAAGGAATGGTCCATCTCGACATTTTGGAAGCACTTTAAAGAATTAATTCAAGACCAAGTTATTTATTCCCAATGTGTCGCTTTAATGGTCTTAAATAAATCTTTGATTTTCTTTAAATTGAGCTCGGTCATTTATAGGGTTTGAGAAAAGGTTGGAATTGTTGGATTTGTTTCTGTTGATGTGCTAAAATTTGTAAGAGATGAATTTGCTTCTATGGAATTGAGAATTATGGCAAGTAGCTTGCTAGACTTGTCATGGTTGGAGAATTGTAGTTTATTAAATAGGTAGTGGCTTGAAACCAAAGTGCACAAGGAAAGGCATTTACGTCGAATGGTTGTTGGAATGCCGTATCCATTATGGTTTTGAAAATCTGAGTCCATGATGAATTCAAATTTTTGTTAGCACTACAAACCCTGCTATAGTAAAGTAGTGGCTAGATAAGGTCCAGAGGGTATTCAGTCAGCTACAGGCTAGTCTAGAGGAGAGGTTTGATTATACTAGATCACTTCTGCAGGGGGATGCCTATAAGTGGTGGAAGAAGGTTCCCCATGGTACAGTTGATCCACTAGTTTTGACCTATGCCTATTTTCTGCTGGAATTTGAGAAGAAGTATACTGTAACACCCCTTCCCGACCTACATATGTAAGCCGAGTAGAGGTGCCACACTATCCTAATGTTGCTACCAATTTTACACAGTCAATTTTTTTTTAGTTCCGATTTTTACAGAAATTTTGCCAGAGTTTTGCCTAAAAATTGAGTCCCAAGTGTCGACAAAACTGATTTTTTTCTGATTTTTAAAACATTTTACACAAACCAATGCAAACAAAATCATTCTCAGTACACTCCCAATAAATCCCCCTTATAACCTCAGCTACAACCTGCAAAAAGGATTTACACTTCTAGTACAACATAAAGTAAAGGTTTATTATGAAATACAGTAAATAAAATATTTGTTCACTATGCAGCGGAAAATAACAATATTTACAAATTCATATATATCCAAACTCAAGTTTTACAACCCATAAAATTTATACATTTCTTTGGCAGTCAGTCTTTGATCTTTAAGCCCACTATCAACACCTCAAAATCTAGACTCGACTCGGCCTAGAGGAACTCTCTGGTTCTTCCCTGTCACCTGCGCGAAGAATCACATTCGCGCTAAGCCAACGGCTTAGTGGTACAAATTACAGTGCTATGATGCTTTAATGCCATGCTAATGTCACACAATCAAGATTCAAGATCAATTCAAGAGAATATTATATTTCAAATCTTACCGGTTTCAATAATGTATGTATAGTAGTCATCTCATTATTCATTTGTTTCACCATTCAATAGTCACATTTAAACAAACACAAGCATGGGCCCAAAAATAATCTAATCTGCCATTCAAAGTTCAGAGTTACTGCTTTGGTCCATAAACATAATCATCAATACATTTATCCATGGATATTCAACTAGATTTGAGTTTACGACCCAGTCATTTCACCCAATCTAGTTTTGAATAATTTGTTTTTGAGGTTTACGACCCGGTCATTTCACCCCAAAAACATCACATTTCACATTTTTCAACTGGAATCGGCTTACGACCCGGTCATTTCACCTATCCAGTTATTTATAGGCATGCCGCCAAAACCAGAACTCTGAAAATTGAATAAACATATTAGGCACACAATAAATTCATTTATCTCATTTTCAATCTCTTTCCATTTCATTTCTCACAATTAATTAGGCAACCATGCCTCCATTATATATTTCATTATATTTCAAATCACATTAATCAATTCATTATTCAAATGGATATAATCAATGGCATTAACACATATTTTACATGCTCATCACAACATTCACATTACACCAAACATGATGTTATTAATATACATCAACAATGCATTAGGTTCGTTATCACATTTACAATCAAATGTGTGTCAAATCTCAATATCATATGAATGTATGAAATAATGTAATTTGTACTTACCTTAAAACCAACTCACACCAATCTATACACTTACTCTTCCAAGAATCCTCAACACTTAGGTTAGGGCAATTCAACCTCTTCACAACCTAATCCAAAAGGAGTATTAGCAAAATGACCATATGAATAGTACATTCTGGTTTTAGACTCCACTCTATCCTTATTTTGAAAATTTGTATAAAATAATCTACTTGACTAAAAATTCTAAAATTTTTACAGAACTAAATTTTACATCTTAAAATCATTCCTTTAAAATTTCAGATCAAATTGAACACAAAATCTTGGTCAAATAGTTTACCCAACCAGACTGCCCCAATTGCCCTGCATCCTGGCAGCAGTTCTGAACTTTATGAATTCTATAAATTAAATTCAATCAACGTGGTTCCAAATTATTTTTCTCAAATACTAGACTCACTAAGCAACAACATATCCAAAATTCAATTGAATATGATTTTTCTACAATTTATTAAAAATCCCGAAATATAGCTGTCTCAGTTAAGGTACCTGCTGGAACAGGTTTAGTAAAAATAATCTTTCCAAAATCATAACCATTCCAAAATCGAATCAACATATTTTTCAGTCATTCTAGACTCATAGAGGCACAACATATCAAAAATTCACTTCAATAAAATTTTTCTTTATTTAATTAAAAATTATACAAGTCACAGCCTTTACTAATTGTAAAACAGAAAAAAATTTCACTAAACACAACTCTTACTCTTCCATCACCAACACCAACCTAACTTCTTATCTTTAATTCCATTTCAACACTCTTACACACACCATATACAAACACACTCCAACCATCAACAACACTCCATCAAACTCAAACAAAATTCCAAATAGAACAAGAGAAATCAAGAGAAAACTTACCAAAATGATGAACTTCTTGAATTTCTAACTTGTTTTCTTCTTTCAATTAGCTCTTAAAATTCAAAAACCCTCACTTGCTCTCTTGTTTCCTTGAGGTCCGGCCAACACAAAGAGAAAAGGAAAAAAAATGACAAAATGAAGAGACAAAGTCAAATTTCCCCTCTCTTTAAACCTCCACCTAGCAATTTAAAAAGAAAATTACCTAAATACCCTCTTCTATACAATTAAACTCCCTTTCACTTACTTGCCCTTTTTAGTAATTTCATACATAACCAAAATAAATATCCTCTTCCTTTGACCATCCATTTGACTTGTGTATATGTTATATATATGTCCATATATACAACATACACACTCCTCTTTAAATTATTTTCTCTTTCCATTTTAATTCAAATAAAACAACAATTATACTAAAACTTCTAGGGCACATTTTGGGATATTACAATTCTCCCCCTCTAAAAAGAAATTTCGTCCTCGAAATTACCTGATATCAAGTCTGAAACAGTTGAGGATACTGATCTCGCATCGCTTGCTCACTCTCCCAAGTTGCCTCTTCTCTACCATGATTCTTCCAAAGAACTTTTACAAGTGGCACTTTCTTATTTCTCAACTCTTTCACTTCATGTGCCAAAATAGCAATTGGTTCTTCTTCAAAAGTTAGATCTGGACTGACCTCAATAGAATCAACTGGTAAAACATGAGATGGGTCAGATCTATACCTTCGCAACATAGAAACATGGAAGACATTATGGATTCTATCCAACTCAGGCGGCAAAGCAAGACGATAAGCAACTGGTCCAACTCTTTCTAATATCTCATACGGTCCAATGAATCGAGGACTCAGCTTCCCTTTTCGACCAAATCTCAATATCTTTTTCCAAGGAGACACTTTCAAAAATACTTTATCTCCAACATCAAACTCTATGTCTCTCCTCTTCAAATCTGAATAAGACTTATGTCGGTCTGAAGCTGCTTTCAACCTATCCCGAATCATCTTCACTTTTTCTTCAGTCTCTTTAATCAGATCAGGACCAACCAATTTGCCTTCCCCAATTTCATTCCAACATAAAGGCGTTCTACATCTTCTTCCATACAATGCCTCAAATGGTGCCATTCTAATACTGGATTGATGACTGTTGTTGTAAGCAAATTCTACAAGTGGCAAAAATCTGTCCCAACTTCCAGAGAAATCAATGACACAGCTTCTCAACATATCCTCAATAATCTGTATCACTCTCTCTGACTGCCCATCTGTCTGCGGATGAAAAGCAGTGCTAAAATGCAATCGAGAACCCAAAGCACCATGTAAACTCTTCCAAAATCTTGAAGTAAATCTAGGATCTCGATTAGACACTAAAGAAATTGGGACTCCATGCAACTTTACTATCTCATTGATGTACAATTCAGCTAACTTCTCAAGTGAAAAGTCCATCCGAACCGGAAGAAAATGAGCAGTCTTTGTCAACCTATCAACAATCACCCAAATATTTCAAACTTTTATGATCCGTATAGATAAAACATTTCTCCCCATACAAGTAGTGTCGCCAAATCTTCAAAGCAAATACTATAGTTGCCAATTCCAGATCATGTGTCGGATAATTAAGCTCATGCGGTACCGAGAAGCATAAGCTACAACTTTACCCTCTTACATCAAGACACATCCTAAACCATTATGTGAAGCATCACTGTAAATCACATATGGTTTATCTTCCATGGGTAAAGTAAGAACAGGTGCTTGAGTCAACATTTCTTTCAACTGATCAAAACTAGCTTGACACTGATCTGTCCACACAAATCTAACTCCCTTTCGAAGCAATCTGGTGAGTGGAGTAGCTATCAAAGAAAAACCTTTCACAAACCTTCGATAATAGCCTGCCAAACTCAGAAAACTTCTAACTTCAGTCATTGACATTGGTGGACTCCAATTCAAAATGGCTTCAACTTTACTCGGATCAACTCTTATACCATCTGCTGAAACAATATGACCGAGAAAAGTTACTTGGTCAAGCCAAAACTCACACTTTGACAGCTTAGCATACAACTATTTCTCTCTCAAGATCTGTAACACAATTCGTAGATGCTTGTCATGTTCTTCCTCATTACGTGAATACACCAAAATATCATCGATGAAAACCACCACAAACTGATCTAGATAGGGCCGAAACACCCTATTCATCAAATCCATGAAAGCTGCAAGTGCATTCGTCAATCCAAAAGGCATTACCAAAAACTCATAATGCCCATATCTTGTGCGGAAAGCTGTCTTAGAAACATCTTCAGCTCTAACCCTCAATTGATGGTACCCTGATCTCAAATCAATTTTGGAAAACACCGCTGCTCCCTTCAACTAATCAAAGAGATCATCAATTCGAGGCAAAGGATACTTATTCTTGATAGTTACTTTGTTCAATTGCCTATAATCGATGCACAACCTCAAAGTACCATCCTTTTTTCTTTACAAACAACACAGGAGCTCCCCACGGAGAAACACTAGGGCGAATAAACCCTTTATCCAACAACTCCTGCAACTGTACCTTCAACTCTCTCAATTCAGCAGGTGCCATTGGATAAGGAGTGATAGAGATGGGAGTAGTACCAGGCAACAAATCGATACCAAACTCAACCTCTCTCTCAGGGGGTAACCCTGGCAACTCCTCTGGAAATACATCTGAAAACTCAGCAACTGTGGGTATACTATCAAGTTGAGAACCCATTACTCTGGTATCCAAAACATGAGCAAGATAAGCATCACACCCTTTTCTAATCAACTTTCTGGCTGCAACAGCTGAAACCAACAAGGATGCAAGTTGTCTCTGCTCACTAGATACCAATATACTTCTACCATCACCAGTTCTCAAAGTAACACATTTCTTTTGACAATCCACCATGGCTCCATGCTTAGACAACCAATCCATGCCTAAGATCAAATCATATTCTTTAAAAGGCATTTCAATTAAATCACCAAGAAACTCATCACCTTGAACCACAACAGCACTGTAATATCCCAAAGTGAGCCAAGAAGTTTGATACAATTGTTGTTTTGATTTGAATTAAATGTATATATGTTTTTGCAAAGGGAATAAGTGTGTTAAGAGAATGTATATGTTGTGTATATTGTAATATATATAACATATAAAGTGGTCAAATGGAGAGTCAAGGTAAGAAGATATTATTGTTTGTGATTTGTGCAATTACCAAAATGGGCATATATAAGACAAGAGTTAAGTTAAATGGATGAAGGCATTTAGGTAATTGTTGTGTAAGAAATGCATGGTGGAGATTTAAAGAGATAATCCTTTGTCTTTTCTTCATTTCTTCTTCTTTTCTTCTCCATGGTTGGCCGGCTATCTAAAACAAAGAGAGAGCAAGAGTGAGTTATTATTTTAAACATCAAATTGAAGGGTGAATCAAAGGTTTGAGTTGGAGATTTGTGAAATCTCTTCAATTCAAGTAAGTACTTTCTTGTTTTCCTTTGTTATTTTTGAAGTTGTGTATGAAATGAGTTTTGATTTATTGAGATTATGATTTGGTGTGTTTAAGATGTGTTTATGATTGTTGAAATTGATTGTAAGTTAAAAGGTTGAATTGGTGTTGGTGATGGAAGAGTAAGAGTGTGTTAAGTGAATTCTTTTTCTGTTTTACAATTAGTAAAGGCTGTAACTTGTATGATTTTTAATTAATTATAGAAAAATTTTCTTGAAGTGAATTTTTGATATGTTGTGCCTCTATGAGTCTAGAATGACTGAAAAATATGTTGATTCGATTTTGGAATGGTTATGAGTTTAGAAAGATTATTGTTATTAGAACTGTTCCAGCAGGTACCTTAACTGAGACAGCTATATTTCGGGATTTTTAATAAAATGTAGAAAAATCATATTCAATTGAATTTTGGATATGTTGTTGCTTAGTGAGTCTAGTATTTGAGAAAAATAATTTGGAACCACGTTGATTGAATTTGATTTATGGAATTCACAAAGTTCAGAACTGCTGCCAGGATGCAGGGAAATTGGGGCAGTGTGGTTAGGTGAACTATTTGACCAAGATTTTGTGTTCAGTTTGATCTGAAATTTTAAAGGAATGATTTTAAGATACAAAACTAAATTCTGTAAAAATTTTAGAATTTTTAGTCAAGTAGATTATTTTATACAATTTTTCAAAATAAGGATAAAATGGAGTCTAAAACCAGAATGTACTATTCATATGGTCATTTTGCTAATATTCCTTTTGGATTAGGGTTTGAAGAAGGTGATTTGCCCTAGTTTGAGAAGTGAGAAATCTTATGAAGAAAGGATTGCTTAGAGTTGTGTGAGTGTTCATAAGGTAAGTACCAATACATATGATTGTATTTAATTACATAATTTGAGGCTTAACACATTTGTTTGCAAATGTGTTAAGTGATCTATTATATTGTTAACATAATTGGACTAAGGTGATGATTGAATGATGTGAAGGATGTGAAGATCCTTAACAAGGTAAGCATAAACCCTATTTGATTGTATATCCTTATATGTCTTTGAACATTAACACATCGGGATGAAAGTGTTAAATAAGCTATTATATTGTGAATGTAAATGAAGAATATATATAAAGGATGAAATATGAAATGGGAAAGGTAGGAAGAAATGAGGATCATTCTTAAGGTATGTGCAATTTGTTATGATAAATGCTCTAGTAATGAATGATGTTAATGTGTTTTGAGAAGTGAGAAAATGTTATGTTATATGCATTGTGAATCTTGTGTATGGCCATGTATTATATGAATAATATATTTTGAAATGTGATATCAATGACGCTATATGTATCATATGGATGGAGATATGATATGATATGAAGCCATTGTGATTGGCTATGACAATTCAATTGAGATATGTGAGGCATGTTTGCCTATTTGATAATGATGGAAATGAATTGAGAAAGTAATGTTAAAGGATATAAATGAGCGAACCTATCTGCCTCCTGCGGAACCATGCGGACCCAGAGAGCTGGGCAACTGATCTTGGACTACCGACCTGGTTGGGGAAAGGTTCGATACAGTGAATATTATATGAACCTATCTGCCTCCTGCGGAACCATGCGGACCCATTGGATGGGCAACCGAACTTGGACAACCGACCTGGATGGGGAAAGGTATGTTACTGATAATGTTATACGTGCCTTTTTGCCTCCTGCGGACCCTTGGGATTGGAGGGCAACCGACCTGGTTGGGAAAGGGTACGTATATAAAGTCATGGTTGTTGGCTATAGCGATGAACTTGAAGGAGTATAATGAATGATGATATAATTATTGAAAGTCGAATGGCATATTAGTGTTTTGGGCCCGAGTCTGTCTTTATTGTCAATGTGAAATGCAAGTATTGAAATATTGATTGTGAGTATTAATAATGAATTATGCTTGGTGAATTGTGAATAATATAATGTTATTAAGTGTAATATGTAAATGATTTGTGGTTGATGATAAAGGTTGTCTTTATTGGAAATATGATTTATGATTTATATGATATGTAAATTGTGTATTGCAATAATGAGTGATATGATGTGTAATGTGTGTATTGCAATAATGAGTGTATGATATGTAATGTGTGTATTGCAATAATAATTGGTATGATATGTAAAGTGTGTATTGCAATAATGGTTGGTGTGGTATATATATAATGTAGGGGTATTAATATATTGGTTTTGAGTATTGGTGATGCATTGGGGTTGGTGATAATATTATGTATATATATACATCATATATGAAATTAGCTAGGATATATTAAAGATAAAATTAAAAAGAAAAGAAGATATGATAAGAACTAATTATATATTGAATCGATGTATCATTATATATCAATACTTCTATACTATATGTTTATATTTTATATTTAGACTACTAAGCTCTCGGGCTTAGCGCGGGTGTTTATTCGCGCAGGTATATAGATGGAAGATATGAAGTCTTTTGTTATGCCACAAGAAGAGTAAAGTTTGTCGAGACCAACTAGAGGGTTATGCATACATGTATAATTTTTTTTATTATGATGTATTTCTGACAAGAGTATATTTATATGTATAAATGAAATTTTGATAAAGATAATATCATTAAAGGTATGATGATATTGTAAATGTTCCTTAAATTTATGTATTATGGTTTGAACTCTATTAAAGGATTTTGAAAATGTAACGAAAAGTGACATCCTTATACTTTATATACTTACTGTACGTATACCAGGTGTATGTATAGTACTTATATGGAATATCGGGGTGTTACAAGCACTCTCACGATGCACCCTACTCACCACAACACTATGTCCTAAAGGATTGGTCACTAAGACATCAAATCCTAAGGACTCTGAATGCAATTCAGACACAGGCAAGATAGATGCACTTATGTATGAATGAGTAGATCCTGGATCAATCAAAGCAAGAACTGAAATGCCAAATAAAGAGAATGTACCAGCTATAACTGCTGAAGCATCTGGCTGCCTCTGCATCACATATACTCTCTGAGAAGATCCGGCCTCATTTGGCCTGCTGCCCCTGGATGAAGATCCTCCTCTCTGACTAAACCCAGGTCTACCACCTCTACTGAAACCTCTGCCCCCTCGACCACCTCTGCTGACACTAGGTCGAGAAGTTGCAGTATCAGCCTGCCTATACTCCTGCATCTCATGACAATCTCTAACAAAATGAGCTGGTGATCCACATCTAAAACACCCAGCTGATCCACCAATCTTCCAACAAACACCCCCATGGGTCTTACCACAATGCTCACATACAGGTGGAGTAGACCTTTGAATCACTGGAGTCGGGGCACTAGCTACAGAAACTGTCGGTCTCGGCCTCTGCCTCTGATACTGAACTGATCTGCCCGACTGTCTCGGGGTTCTACTGGTTCTCAGAACAAAACCTCCTCGACCCCTCTTCATAGATGAAGACCCTGCCTCAAACTGGGGTCTCCTTACCTTGGTCTCTTCCTCAGTAGCAGCTGCTGCAATACCCTGGGCTCTCTCCACACTCCTAGCTGCTGCAACAAGCTGGGAAAAATCCTGGTATCTAGAACCAGCCACAAGACACATAATAGAGGGCCTCAATCTCTCCTCAAATCTTCTGCACCAGTCGATCTCATATTCTGTCACAGTCCGACTGTCCTGCTTCAAATTCAGAAATTCCATCTTCTTAACATCTTTATACTCCCTCGGAGTATATTTCAGCTCAAACTCCCGTAGAAAATCACTATAGGACAATGTAGGTGGATCATCCATAGCATGAGGAACTGTCTTCCACCAATCATAGGCATCTTTCTGCAGGAGGGATCTGGCATAGTCAAATTTCTCATCCGAAGTGGCTTGCAACTGTATGAATATTCTCTGTACCTTATCCAACCACTGCTCAGCCACTGCAGGATCGGTAGTGCCCAAGAAATCTTCTGCCCCATATTTTCTTAACTTGTCATAATGTCTTACCGGCATCTGAGGCTGTGGTGGTGGTGGTGGTGGCTGCACTGGAGCTCCCCTCAACAGTTCTACCATATGCCTTAACCAACCCGGCGGAGCCTCCTCTGCAACTGATCTCTCTGGCACAGAAACAGGTGCCTCACTAACCCTCTCAATTCTAGCTCCATCTCTACTCTCTTCAGGAGCTACACTTTCCACACTACCCTCAACAGACTGTCGTGAATGAGATGCCATCTCTACCTATATCTGCAAACACAGCAGAATATTCCTCATTAAAGATCAAAGACTGCCATACCAAAACATGTATTTTACTCAAAAACCCACTTTAAAAATCAAAATATTCTTTTTCTTACAATTGACCTAGGTTGAGAATCTCAAACCTAGGCTTTGATACCAAAAATTGTAACACCCCTTCCCGACCTACATATGTAAGCCGAGTAGAGGTGTCACACTATCATAATGTTGCTACCAATTTTACACAGTCAATTTTTTTTTAGTTCCGATTTTTACAGAAATTTTGCCAGAGTTTTGCCTAAAAATTGAGTCCCAAGTGTCGACAAAACTGATTTTTTTCTGATTTTTAAAACATTTTACACAAACCAATGCAAACAAAATCATTCTCAGTACACTCCCAATAAATCCCCCTTATAACCTCAGCTACAACCTGCAAAAAGGATTTACACTTCTAGTACAACATAAAGTAAAGGTTTATTATGAAATACAGTAAATAAAATATTTGTTCACTATGCAGCGGAAAATAACAATATTTACAAATTCATATATATCCAAACTCAAGTTTTACAACCCATAAAATTTATACATTTCTTTGGCAGTCAGTCTTTGATCTTTAAGCCCACTATCAACACCTCAAAATCTAGACTCGACTCGGCCTAGAGGAACTCTCTGGTTCTTCCCTGTCACCTGCGCGAAGAATCACATTCGCACTAAGCCAACGGCTTAGTGGTACAAATTACAGTGCTATGATGCTTTAATGCCATGCTAATGTCACACAATCAAGATTCAAGATCAATTCAAGAGAATATTATATTTCAAATCTTACCGGTTTCAATAATGTATGTATAGTAGTCATCTCATTATTCATTTGTTTCACCATTCAATAGTCACATTTAAACAAACACAAGCATGGGCCCAAAAATAATCTAATCTGCCATTCAAAGTTCAGAGTTACTGCTTTGGTCCATAAACATAATCATCAATACATTTATCCATGGATATTCAACTAGATTTGAGTTTACGACCCAGTCATTTCACCCAATCTAGTTTTGAATAATTTGTTTTTGAGGTTTACGACCCGGTCATTTCACCCCAAAAACATCACATTTCACATTTTTCAACTGGAATCGGCTTACGACCCGGTCATTTCACCTATCCAGTTATTTATAGGCATGCCGCCAAAACCAGAACTCTGAAAATTGAATAAACATATTAGGCACACAATAAATTCATTTATCTCATTTTCAATCTCTTTCCATTTCATTTCTCACAATTAATTAGGCAACCATGCCTCCATTATATATTTCATTATATTTCAAATCACATTAATCAATTCATTATTCAAATGGATATAATCAATGGCATTAACACATATTTTACATGCTCATCACAACATTCACATTACACCAAACATGATGTTATTAATATACATCAACAATGCATTAGGTTCGTTATCACATTTACAATCAAATGTGTGTCAAATCTCAATATCATATGAATGTATGAAATAATGTAATTTGTACTTACCTTAAAACCAACTCACACCAATCTATACACTTACTCTTCCAAGAATCCTCAACACTTAGGTTAGGGCAATTCAACCTCTTCACAACCTAATCCAAAAGGAGTATTAGCAAAATGACCATATGAATAGTACATTCTGGTTTTAGACTCCACTCTATCCTTATTTTGAAAATTTGTATAAAATAATCTACTTGACTAAAAATTCTAAAATTTTTACAGAACTAACTTTTACATCTTAAAATCATTCCTTTAAAATTTCAGATCAAACTGAACACAAAATCTTGGTCAAATAGTTTACCCAACCAGACTGCCCCAATTGCCCTGCATCCTGGCAGCAGTTCTGAACTTTGTGAATTCTATAAATTAAATTCAATCAACGTGGTTCAAAATTATTTTTCTAAAATACTAGACTCACTAAGCAACAACATATCCAAAATTCAATTGAATATGATTTTTCTACAATTTATTAAAAATCCCGAAATATAGCTGTCTCAGTTAAGGTACCTGCTGGAATAGGTTTAGTAAAAATAATCTTTCCAAAATCATAACCATTCCAAAATCGAATCAACATATTTTTCAGTCATTCTAGACTCATAGAGGCACAACATATCAATCATTCACTTCAATAACATTTTTCTATATTTAATTAAAAATCATACAAGTCACAGCCTTTACTAATTGTAAAACAGAAAAAAATTTCACTAAACACAACTCTTACTCTTCCATCACCAACACCAACCTAACTTCTTATCTTTAATTCCATTTCAACACTTTTACACACACCATATACAAACACACTCCAACCATCAACAACACTCCATCAAACTCAAACAAAATTCCAAATAGAACAAGAGAAATCAAGAGAAAACTTACCAAAATGATGAACTTCTTGAATTTCTAACTTGTTTTCTTCTTTCAATTAGCTCTTAAAATTCAAAAACCCTCACTTGCTCTCTTGTTTCCTTGAGGTCCGGCCAACACAAAGAGAAAAGGAAAAAATGACAAAATGAAGAGACAAAGTCAAATTTCCCCTCTCTTTAAACCTCCACCTAGCAATTTAAAAAGAAAATTACCTAAATACCCTCTTCTATACAATTAAACTCCCTTTCACTTACTTGCCCTTTTTAGTAATTTCATACATAACCAAAATAAATATCCTCTTCCTTTGACCATCCATTTGACTTGTGTATATGTTATATATATGTCCATATATACAACATATACACTCCTCTTTAAATTATTTTCTCTTTCCATTTTAATTCAAATAAAACAACAATTATACTAAAACTTCTAGGGCACATTTTGGGATATTACATATACTCTGAGGGAGTATAAGGATACAAAAAAGATGGGGTTTCTGAGTTTGAGGCAGGATACCAGGACAGTGATAGAGTATGAGATTGGGTTCATACTGCTGAACCAGTATGTTGGAGGGATTATATTCGATGAGGATGACAGATGTTGAAGATTTGAGGAGGGGTTGATACCCACTATCATGTATTTAGTGGTAGACTCTCGATATTAGGATTTCTCTCAGTCAGTTGCAGCTGCCAGGAGTATAGAGAGGACATAGGGACTTGAAACAACTGCCAGAGTAAAGGAAAGCAAAGATAGGAGACCCCAGGGTGAGGCAAGGTCTTCATTAGTGAAGAGAGGCCGAGGGGGATATCCTCAGAGGTTTAGTAGGAGCTAGGGGTAGTCTAGAAGGTCAGCACAGTAGCAGAGATAAAGGCAGAGACCTGCAGCCTCAGTGGCTAGTGCTCTGACCCAGTGACTCAGAGGCCTATTCCACCTACCTGTGTTCATTGTGGTAGAGCACATAGGGATGTCTGCTGGAGGATAGGTGTACTAGCAGTGTGTTACTAATGTAGATCACCAGACTATTTTCTCAGAGATTGTCCAGAGCTACCATATGACAGATAGACAGATGCAACAGCTTTTAGACCCAATGTCAGAGGGGGTCGTGGTGGCAGGAATTTCGGTAGAGGTGGTAGATCAGGGTCTGGTTAGAGAGGAGGTTCTATATCATGGAGTAGACCAAATGAGGTAGGGTCAACACAATGGGTTTATGTGATGCAGATGCAACTAGATGTTTCAGTTGTTATAGTCGGTACTTTTACTTTATTTGGTACTTCATTTTTGGCATTGATAGACCCTGGGTTGACTCATTCATACATTAGTGCATTCATACTTTCTGTGAGTGATTTGCATTTTGAGTCCCTAGGATTTAATTTTTTTTGTTACAAATCCTTTACGGCACAATGTTATGGTTAGCAGGGTACACCGAGATAGTCCAGTTATTATTCAAGATGAGAAGCTTTTCGGTCACCTAATTGAGATGCCTTTCAGGGGGCATGATCTTATTCTGGGCATGGATTGGTTATCTAGGTATAGGGCTGTGGTAAACTGTCAGTGAAAATGTGTTACCCTGAGAACACGTGATGTTAGAGATGTGAATGTACCCAAGACAACTTCTCGCATGAGGTATGGGCATTATGAGTTTCTAGTGATGCCCTTTGGACTAACGAATGTACCAGCAACATTTATGGATTTGATGAATAGGGTGTTTAGACCATATTTAGATCAATTTGTAGTGGTCTTCATTGATGATATTATGGTGTATTCGTGTAGTGAGGAGGATCATGATAGGCATCTGAGGATTGTATTACAGACATTGAGAGAGAAGCAGTTGTATGCTAAGCTGTCTAAGCGTGAGTTCTAGCTTGATTGGGTAACTTTTCTCGATCATGTGGTATCAGCAGAGGATATTAGATTTGATCCAAGTAAAGTTGAGGCTATCTTGAATTGGAGTCCACCAAAGACTGTGACAGAGGTTAGAAGTTTTATGGGTTTGGCATGCTATTATTATCAGTTTATGAAGAGTTTTTCTATGATAGATACACCACTCACTAGATTACTTTAGAAGAGAGTTAGATTTGTGTGGACAGATTGGTGTTAGAAGAGTTTTGAGCAGCTGAGGGAGATGTTGACTCAGGCTTCTGTCCTTACCCTGCATGTGGAAGGTAAACCATATATGATATACAATGATGCTTCACATAGTGGTTTAGGTTGTGTTCTATTGCAAGAGGGTAGAGTTATTGCTTATGCATCTCGACAGTTGAAGCCAGATGAGTTGAATTACTCGACTCATGATTTAGAGTTAGCAGCCATAGTTTTTGCATTGAATATTTAGTGGCATTACTTGTATGGGGAGAAGTGTTTCATTTATACTGATCATAAGAGTTTGAAGTATCTGGGTGTTCAGAGAGAGCTGAATCTTCGGTAGAGATGATAGCTAGAGTTGATTAAGACTATGACTATTTGATTGATTATCATCCTTACAAGGCAAATGTTATTACTGATACCTTGATTCGAAAGTCTTTAGTAGGTTTGACAGCTTATTTGCTCTCATTGCTTATTGAGTTGAGAGCATTGTATGCTAGATTTGAGTTTTGTGATGATGGTGCATTGATGGCTCAGTTGCAATTGAGGCTAGTGTTGTTGGATCAGGTTAGGGAAGCCAAGTTGGCAGATGAGAAGATCCAGAAGATTGTGTTAGATTGCTAAAAGGGGGAGAGTCAAGATTTTTATGTGAGAGATGATGGCATTCTATGGTACAGAGATAGGTTGTGCATCCCTGATGATGCAGGATTGAAGAGGATGATATTAGAGGAAGTACATCAGTCAATTTATGCTATGCACCCTAGTAGTACTAAGATGTATCAAGATTTGAAACAGCATTATTGGTGGTCAAGTATGAAGAGGGATATAGTAAAATTTGTGTCTAGATGTCTCACTTGCCAGAGAGTGAAGTGTGAGCACCAAGTTCCTTTAGGGTTGCTTCATCCATTGTCAGTACCGAAGTGGAAATGGGAGCAAGTGATAATGGATTTTGTGACTGGACTGCCTTTGACCCAGAAGAAGCATGATACAATTTAGGTGATTATTGATTGGATGACAAAGACAACTCATTTTCTTATAGTTCAGAGAGACTTTGCACTTGAGAGCTTGGCTGAGCTATATATCAGAGAAATATTGAGGTTTCATGGAGTCCCAGTTTCTTTGGTGTCAGACCGAGATCCCCGGTTTACATTGAGATTTTAGAAGAGTTTGCAAGATGCTTTATGTTCTTGGTTGCATTTTAGTACTGCTTTCCATCCTCAGATAGATGGGCAGTCAGAGAGAGTGATACATATTCTAGAGGATATGTTGAGGAGTTGTATCATTGATTTCACTAGGAGCTGGGATAGATTCTTGCCACTGATTGAGTTTGCATATAACAACAGTCATCAATCCAGCATTGGGATGGCACCTTATGAAGCCTTGTATGGCAGGAGATGCAGGACATCTTTGTGTTGGGATGAGATTGGAAAAGGTAAACTAGTCGGCCCCGATTTAATTAAGGAAACAGAAGAGAAAGTAAAATTGATTTGGGGACATCTAAAAGCAGCTTCAAACTGATAGAAATCCTATACAGATTTGAAGAGGAAGGATATAGAGTTTAGTGTGGGAGATAAAATATTCCTGAAGGTATCTCCATGGAAGAGAATTTAAGATTTGGTCGCAAAGGGAAGTTGAGTCTTCGTTTCATAGGAACATATGAGATTCTAGAGAGAGTTGGTCCAGTGACTTACAGGTTAGCTCTACCACCTGAGTTAGATCGGATACACAATATCTTTCATGTCTATATGCTTTGAAGGTATAGGTTAGACCCATCTTATATTTTGTCAGTGGAGTCCATTGAGGTGAGTTCGAATCTGACTTACGAAGAAGAACCAGTGGCGATTTTGGCACGAGAGGTGAAAGCATTGAGGAATAAGAAAGTGTCACTTGTGAAAAGTCCTTTGGAGGAATTATGCCACTGAGGAGGCGACATGGGAGAGTGAGCAGACGATGTGGAGTCAGTATCCCTAGTTGTTCCAGAGTTGATAGTAGATAATTTCGATGACGAAATTTTTTTTAGGAGGAGAGAATTGTAATATCTCTAATTTTTAGAAATTAAATAAAATTAATTAAAATTAAATTGGATAAATTAAATAAATCATTTAAATGGAAAATAAAAGGATTTTAAGTGAAAAAGTGGAATGTTTATATGAAATATACATAAAGCATATAAAAGTCAACTCTTTTAAAAGAAAAATCAAAGTCAAATGACATTTTTGTAATTATATTTTGAAAATTAAAATTTATAAAAATAATTTTAAAATAATTTATTTTTGTATGATAGATGTGATTTTGGGGTTTTTATTAATTAAATAATTAATTAATTAATTAAAAATATTATATTATATTATAAATATATGGTTATAAAGAAAGTGGAAGGAAAGAAAAAACAACTTTGGTCTTCATCTTCTTCTTCTTCCTGCTAGAGGCTGAAACTCCATGGGTGAAGAACTCAAGGTTTTGCTTCTTCCATGCTTCAAGAATTGAGGGGTTTTCAAGGTTTTAAGTGGATCTTTAGTGATTTCTACCATAACTAGTAAGTTTTCTAACTTTTTTCTTTGAATTTCCATGAAAATAAGATTGTGTTGATTTTGAATTTTTGGAGTGCTATATTTTAATTGGTTAATTGGATATGAATGAAGTTGTTTTGAGTAGTTAATAATGATTTTAAGGTTAGATTGGAGAAATGGTTGAATTTAAGTTGAGTTTGGTGAAGAGAGAGAATTTATGGTTATAGAACTTTTGAATTTGTGAAATCATGAGTTTTAATTATGCAATTTGGTTCAAAATGTGTTGTTTTGATGCATATACAATGATTTTAAAGTCAAATGATGGATTTGGTTAAGTTTGGATAGAGTTTGGAAATGGTAATGTTGATTTAGGGTTTTAGAAAAGGGATTTTTCAAAGTATGGTGAATTGTTTGGTTTTAATGCTTAAATCATGTTCTTTAAGGATATAAGTGATGGAAATAAGATTGGATTGATAATTGGAATGAATTGGAATGGAGAGCCTTCAATAGGGAAGGTTATGCCATTTTTGAAAATAAGTATGTGTTCATGTAATGTAATTGATTTAAACATATTTAAAAATATTTTAAATGATATTAATAAACTTAAAACACTAATTTAAATGGCTTGATATGGTTTTTCAAAGTTAAAGTGAAGTAAAGCTTAATTTTGGAATTTTATTTATAGTAATGTTTAATTATGGTTTGATGTTGAGAATGCCATAGAATGTGATATTAAATGATTATTTGTGATCACATTTGGTATAAGCATTGAGAGGAAGTAGTTTGTCCAAGTATAGTGTTGAAGGGCAACTTGGACTAGAAGGCTGGAGGGAGTTTTGAAGCTTACTTTAGAGTATTTTCTAAGATATGTACAAACTCTTGATAAATGAGGTATAATTGCATTACATTTGGCCTAACACATTTTGGATGGAAAATGTGTTAAGCTACTTGGTAGCATGAACATTCATGAACATTGTGTTATAACATGTGAATTGTTATGTATACATTATATGTATTATGAAAAGCTATTATTAATGGCTAAATTGAATAAAATGTGAAAATAACCCAAAGTGTTTGGGTAATGTGATTTTGTTATGAAATATTATACATTGTGATGAAATGATGAAATGTGATAAATTGAAATGAAATGACATTGATATGAAAGAGAAAAATGAGAAAATGAGGCAATGTGCCTAATTGATTATGGAAAAATGAGAAAGAAATGGATGATGAAAAATATTAAATAATTGTGTGTCTAATATATTATTCAATTTTCAGAGTTCTGTATTTGGCGGCATGCCTATGAGGTTATTGTAGACCCTTAATTTTGACCTTAAGTTGGTACGGTTCTAATCAAAAAATGCCAAAATAAATTCGGTCCGATTTACAACTTCTAATAAGTCGGTTCGATTTTAAAAGTCACAAACTCAGCTACAAAACCCTAAACCAAGTCTTTTTTAGATGGTCCGGTCCAAAAAATTAGAAAATGCGAAATTAGTTCAAGTTGGGAGGGCCCAGGTTATGAGCCTTGGCTCATGTTGACCTGGATGCCCAGGTCGACATGAGCCAAAGCCCATGTCAACCTAGTTGCCCGGATCGACATTGTTTCAATTGTTTTTTTTTTTTAGTTTTCGAATTGAATTAAAATTGGTTTTAAGGACAGATTAATATTAGGGTTAAGGATTCTGAGTGAGGTTTTGGCCTATAAATAATAATGTTTTAGACTTTAACAAGGGGTGGCAATTTTTATCAATGGGTTTAGCAATTGAGATTAAGAGAGATTAAAACAGCAAAGCAGAAAAGAGCAAAATAAATTAGCAACACTCATCAAGCATCAATCCATCAAAGGCAGCAACACTGCCTTTGTTCTTGTTCAGCCAAAGTTAATTGTGGAGGAACCAATGAACGGAGATTTGATTATAAATCTTTGATTTGTTTATATTTACAACATTCTTACATTTTGATTCATGAATTGTTTAAGCATACGATAGTATTGCCATATTTTCTTTTAAGTGTTTCTATTATTTGTTTTAATATTGAGTCTTTTAGTAACCAAAATTATTAAACTTAATAGTATATTTTATAAATCAGATTGTCCATTCATCCAGTAGCCTAAATCGTTGATTAAATTATCAAAACCCTAAACTTTTCTTTTATTTCCAAAACTTTAAACCCTAAATTATTCCATTAAAGTCTCAAAATCCTAATTGTTTTCCAAAATCTTAATTTATTTCCAGAATCAATGTTTCTTCTAAAATGATAAATCAAAACCTTAATTTATTTTAAAGCTTGTCACTCAGTAACCCTAATCCAACCTATTCTACCTAAAGCCACCAAAACCCTAATCCAAATTATTCTGCCAAAAACACCCAAAACCCTATTCCGAGAAAACCCTAATTTATTCTCAAAATCCCAAAACCCTATTTTGTAAATTCTAAATCCTAAAATCTTAATTTTCAACACCAAAACCTACAACCCTAAAAGCTAGATTCTAAAATTTTCTAGGGCGCTGCCCCTTTGACCTCCGCCCGCTAACCAGCTAGCGGGACCACCGTATGGGCTTGTCAAAGGGGTCAATATTCATTTGTATATTATGAGTCCGTGTATTTAACTTTCCTTTTTCCAAAGCCCTAATTTAGTAATTAAAATTCTAAAAATCCTATTTTAAGATGCGAACCTTAAATTTATATATTTATTGCTTTATTTAATTTTAGATTTGATTATGTAGTTTATTATATGTTTTGATTGTTAATTTATTTAATTTCAATGCTTAATTTATTTAATTTATCATGGATGGATATTTTCATTATTATTATTATTATTATTTATTTTGGTATTAAAATTATAAGAGGTATGTTTTCATAATTGGGTACCTTATTAATTAATTTTCATGTAATTTAAATTATTTTTATATTTTGGAATTAATGTAAACGACACGTTTCCACCTTTCGATTATGTAATTTAAATTATTTTTATATTAAATTATTATTATTTGTTTAATTTAAACATGTCCTATTTAGTTTTAGACATGGACGATGTAAGGACATGTTTCCATCCTCGGATGGGTGTCCATTTATTTATTTTGTTTGGACATTGCTTTGATTTTAATATAATGATGCTTTATTTTAATTATTGCATGTAATATGGATAATATCATTATATTTAAAAATTTTATAATATTAAGACTTGAAAAGGAGGCCGGTTCCAATGAACCGGGCGTTGTGGGGGTGCTGGGCCATTTCTCACCTTCCCCACACGTACCCAACTTTTTGAACCCATTAGAAGGTTGGGGATTCCTCAAGAATCGAGTCATCCACCCCTTTCTTTTTCCCGGCCCATCCGGGTGGAGACTCCATTTTCTCCGAGTTTAGGCTCGTGTTCTCTAAGGCCCCGAGCCTAAACAGTGCAGAAGTCGCAAGAACCATTCCACCTGGAGTGGGGGCAAAAATCCCCGCTCATAGTGGCGACTCCACTGGGGATAAGAGAAGTTGATTCCATTGGTTTTTATATTATTCTATTCTTTCTTATCATGATATTATCCATTGCATCATTTAGATTGCATCGTGTGCATGAGTTAGGATGCTCGTGTTACCCATGTTGTGTTATATAAGGGATACCATACTTTCACTCAAGGTATGGAGATCGAGCATGGAATAACCACTTATAGCCTTGTACCATTTGGTATATACTTGTTATGGGAACCTAAGCCTTTCAACCCAAAGACTAAAGCTCATGTAATTGGCCAAGTTACTTTCCTTAGGTTTTACCCCAAATGCTTGTTGTTTGACTATGGTTAATTTATCTTGGCTTAAATCATGGCTTATTTGATTTGTTCTTTTTTTAATATGACCTAAATACATTGTGAGCTCAAATAAATTTTTCTTTAAAATTCAAAAGACCAAAGTTATTTTTAAAAACTTTTCAAGATGGTCTTTGGACATAAAAACAAATTAAAAATTCTTTTCTCATGACCAAAGTACAAAGCCCAAAATCCATTTTTTCTAAAATCTTTTTACAATGGGCTTAGAAACAAAATTATTTTCATAACCTGTTTAAAAGAGTTTATAAATTATTTAGGTCAATTATGAAAATACCAAAAATCAATTGTGAGCCTAGTTTAAACTAAGAGTTATTAATCATGGGCTTGTTTTTGGCATGAATCATTAGTTACTTTTTCAAGTTAGAAATCTATTTATAATAAACATCTTAATTTAGTTTTAATCTAATATAACATAAAAGCTGCTCTAGTTGATTGAATGGATTAAAACCTAATTAATGGGAATTATCATGGACTGATTTCCATTTTTGAAAATATAACTGCTGGTTAAAACGTCTGAGGGAAATATTCAAAAATAAGATACCCCATATTGGTACTTTGTTAACCATATTACTTAGGAAAAGAGACTCATCATTCGTGTGTGGGAGTTATAAGGTTGGAAGGAACGTCCTATTTATCCTTGTTTGTTTATTTTTTTTGCATACAAGAATACATGCATTGCATGACATATCATTAATCCCTTCTGGCTCACAGTGGCGACTCCACTGGCTCACAACCCTGGATTATGATAGTTTAAAAGCTTACGACAATTTGACCTACGCCAAAGATGAAGAATCTAGCAATGACTCAATCACTTTCTCACCAAAATAAATGGAGCCCAAACAAATTCAAAGAATGGCAGATGACACCCTCAATGCCAAGATGGAAGAAATAAAAGAGGCCCTGATCGAGACCATGAAGAATCAATTAGCTACAATTTTAGGGAACAATGCCGAAGCATCTGCTAGCACCAAGAAGCCAAAGCATAAAGGGAAGGCTAAGGTTGATGAAGTGGCTTTTGATGATGACAAGGTAGTCCTTAATGATGATGACGACTAGGCTCAGTAATTCCAAGATCCACAAGATAAAAAGGAGCCAAAGGTTGTTGAAAAGACAACTATTGAAAGATCGAGACATTTGATGTCGAGAAGATGATTGCTGATTTAGAAAAGAAATTTGAGAAGAAGCTAAAAATTGAAGAAATGTCCGAGATTGATAAACTATTTGAACAAGATGAGGAGGTCCCTTATAAGTTCAAGATGCCTTCCTTCGCTACGTACAATGGTACTAGAAATCCTCATCTCCATGTGAAGCAGTACATCACTGCTATGCAGTCTGCCTGAGCTACTAAAGCTCAAACTTTGAGGTATTTTATGCTCTCATTGGACCCTATTGTCCAAAATTGGTTCAACACCTTAGAGGAAAGTACTCAAAATGATCGAGACATGTTGTACAAGGCTTTCATTCAGCAATATGGGTACAATGTCGAGCTGAAAGTTACCTTAATAGAAGTTGAGTCCATTAGACAAAGGCAAAATGAGAATTTTGTGGACTATGTGAAAAGATGGAGAAATAAGGCTGCTTTGCTCAAGAAAAGGCTCGATAAATCTGATCAAATAAGGATGATTGTGAGAGGAGTGTTTCCTAGTCTTTGTGAAAGAATGTCTCATACACTCGTCCGTGATTTCAAAGATCATTTCCAAGCTGGTCTATAAATTAAAGAATGGAAAAGGAAGAAGAATCACTTTTCAATAAGAAGGAATGAGAAAGGGAACTACCAGTCTGAAAATCAAAGCACGCAAAAAGAAGTTGATGTTAATACAACTTGCCAAGCAAATAGAATGCAGTTTTCAGATCCGGGGAAGCCTTTGTCTTGGGTCTTCAACAAGCTACAAAAGAAGGGACTATAACAACCATTGTGCCCTCGACCTTTGCCGAATCCTTTACCCCTAAAATTTGATACTAAAGCCTTTTGTGAGTTTCATCAGACTTAAGGACTTGAGACCAATAGATGTACCCGATTGAAGTATGAGATCCAAGATCTAATCGACAGTGGTAAGCTGCCTGATTCTGATAAGCCCAACACTAAGAATAATCTTCTGCCAAAATTTGGAAGGGCGCCACTGCTTACTGTAATATCCCAAATGATACACTAATATTTTGGAAATGCTAATTGTGGAAATTGAATTAAATGATTTAAAGTGTATATATGATTAAGTGGAAAGAAAAGGAAAAGGGAAGTGTGTATATGTTGTATATATGAAGATATATACAACATGTACAAGTCAACATTTATTTAAGGTCAAAAGATATAATTAATTATTTAATATAGAAATTAAGTGATGGTGGAGGTTGATATTTTGATATTTATATTATAATAATATATTAATTGCTTGGTGGAAATTAAAAGAGAGTTTGTGTGGTTTAAGAGGTTTGAGAGTAGTGTTTGGGTTTGACTTTTATCATCTTCTTCTTTCTTCTTTAAGAGGCCAGCTATCACCATTGCCAAAGGGAAAGAGAGGTTTTGTTGCTTCCTAACTCAAGCAATTGAAGGATTTCAAGAGATCAAGTTGGAGTTTTAAGAATTTTTCTTCATTTTTGGTAAGTTTCCAACTTGTTTCTTTGATTTCTTTTGAGTTATGTCTATGAGTTTGGTGGATGGCTGGTGTAGTTGTGTGTATAGTTGACTTTGGTGTGTTTAAAGTGTTTTGTCTTGTTGACTTTGATTTTGGGGTTTGATTGAAGAGAAAAAGGGTTAAGTTGGTGAAGAAAACAAGAGTTGTGGATTATGTGACTTTGAGGTGTGAAATATGGTTATGTTTGTGTTTTGATGCATAAAATTGAGTTGTTTTGATGTTATGCAAGTTTATTATGGTATATTGATGGTTTTGGTT
This sequence comes from Garcia nutans, assembly GCA_947685225.1. Taxonomy (NCBI): domain Eukaryota; kingdom Viridiplantae; phylum Streptophyta; class Magnoliopsida; order Malpighiales; family Euphorbiaceae; genus Garcia; species Garcia nutans. The sequence continues at coordinate 39,703,719 of CANTUV010000013.1, forward strand.
AAGTTTGTTTGGAGTGGAAAAGGGTAAAGGAAAGATGTTTGTTGGATGTGGCATTTTTGTGTCGTTGGTTCTATTTTCAGAGTTGGTGACACATCCAGTGACACGCCCATGTCACTGAGCATGTCACAGCTTCTGTGTTGTTGGTAGATTGACACGTCCATTGACACACCCATGTCACTGAGCGTGTCATAGCTACTGTGTTGTTGGAGGATTGACAAGTCCAGTGACACGCCCATGTCACTGAGCGTGTCATAACTACTGTGTTGGAGGAGGATTGACATGTGCAGTGACACGCCCATGTCACTGAGCGTGTCAGAGCTTCTGTGTTGTGGGTTTAGTGCACGATCAGGGACATGCTCTTGTTGTTGAGTGTGTCATGTGTAAAGTTTACCCTAGATAGTTCTTATCCTTATTTTCTTATGTGTATCACTATGTGAGTATGTGTAATCACCTTTGGATTAGGTTTTGAAGAGAATTGAGTTATCCAATTGTAGACCCTTAATTTTTGACCTAGTCTGGTTCGATATTTTTTATATAGTCCAAAATAATTTTTGTGGTATTTTAATTAAATAATATTTATTTTAATATTTATTATTTATAATTTTTAATAAAAATAAAAATGGTAAAGTTAAATAAATATAAATAAATAAATAAAAATGGAAATTCCTGCAGGCGAATTGGCCTGTGGCTGATTCATTCGTCGCCATTTCCTACCACAAATTGGCCCCAAGCCAATTCGCCGCAGGGTGCCCGCCTGCAGCAGCTCACAATTTTCCCTCATGGCTCTCGTAATTCCAGCCCGTAGCAAGTTTTTCTCCAACACAATTTTCCAACGCAGTTTTTTCGAAACCAAAATCTATTTGGTTTTGGTTTCTTTTCCTAATTGGTTTTAATTTCCTTAAGCAATTAGAAGTAGGTTTATTATTTTTCCTATAAATATCACATTAAAACATAGAATTAGGGGACTTGGACTTTTTTTTTGGGATGAAACTTTGGACTTCTGACTGAGAAAAAAAGAGACAAAAAACCCTAGCAAGCAAGAGACATTAGCAACAATAAGCAATCAACAATCCATCAAAGGCAGCAACATTGCCTTTGTCAGTGTTCATCCAGAAGAAAATTTTGGAGGAACCAATGAACACAAGTTTGATCTTTAATCATTAAATAAATATTCACAGTAGCTTTGTTTCTTTGATTAATAAGAGCATACATGCAGTACCTTGACCTTTAAATATGTAGTAATTGGATTTTTATTTCAATAACTTTAATTGTCTACTTTGGTTAGTACATTAATCAGTTGGTTCTTAAAACTCTACTTCCATGTATTATAAAACTAAAAAAAAACCTTAAAAACCCTAAATTACTCTTCCGTTTCTAAAACCTTAAAAACCCTAAATTGTTTTTTCTATTTCTAAAACCTTAAAAACACTAAATTGTTTCTTCTGTTTCTAAAACCTTAAAGACCCTAAATTGTTTCTTCTGTTTCCAAAAACCCTAAATTATTTCTTCTATTTCCAAAAACCTTAAAAACCCTAAATTGTTTTTTCTGTTTTCAAAAACTCTAAATTGTTTTTTTCTGTTTCCAAAAACCTTAAATACCCTAAATTGTTTCTTCCGTTTCCAAAAACTTTAAAAACTATAAATTGTTTTCCCTAAACTATTTTCATCTAAACCCTAGCTTTTTGTTCAAAATTCTCAAATGCTTTCTTAAATATCCAAACCCTAATCTTCTTTACAGTTTCTAAAAATCATAATTATTTTTATAAAACTCTAAATTGTTTTCTTAAATCCTAAGATCAAATATGCTTTTCAAAATATCAAAAACCCTAAAAGCCCAATACAGTAAACCCTAGTTTTCCTAAACCCTAATTTTTAAAGCATCAAAACTTTATGACAAATTCAACAACACCCTAAACCCTAATCCAGTGAACATAAAACTTTATGACAAATAAATCTAAACCCTAAAGCCCTAATCCAGTAAACTTAAAATCACAATCCAATTATAAACCCTAATAATTCTAAAATCCCAAAACCCTAAATGTTAATTAAAGAACTCTAAATTGAGACATAAACCTAAATTTGTATCTTTATTTGCATTATTTAATTTTAAATTTGATTATGTAATTTATTATATGTCTTGATGGTTGATTTATTTAATTTCAATGCTTGATTTATTTAATTTATCGTGGATGGATATTTTCTTTATTATTATGATTATTATTTATTTGTTTTGGTATTAAAGTTGTAATAGGTATGTTTCCACTTTGTTGGTAGCTCATTAGTTCAGTATTATGTAATTTAAATCGCTTTTATTTTTTGGACCAATGTAAAGGAGATTTTTTTCACCTTTCAGTGGGTGTCCTATTTATTTTAGACATGAACAATGTAAGGACATGTTTCCATCTTCGGATGGGAGTCCATTTATTTGCTTTGTTTGGACATTGCTTTGATTTTTAATATAATGATACTTTATTTTAATTATTGCATGTAATATGGATAATATTATTATATTTAATAATTTTATAATATTAAGACCTATAAAGGAGGCTGGTTAGGGATTCCTTAGGAATCGAGTCATTCTCACATTCCCCACACGTACCCAACTTTTCGAACCCATTAGGGGGTTAGGGATTCCTTAGGAATCGAGTCATCGACCCCTTTCTTTTTCCCAGCCCATCCGGGTGGCGACTCCATTTTCTCCTGGCTTAGGCACATGTTCTTTAAGGCCCCGATCCTAAACAGTGCCGAAGTCGCAAGAACCATTCCACCGGGAGTAGGGGCAAAAATCCCTGCTCACACCAATCCAAGGATTGAGAGATATCTTGGAAGAGGATATTGGAATTGGTGTTTGTTGCTCTTAGAGGTAAGTATAAACCTTACATGATTGCATACATTTACATGATTTTGGGACTTAACACATTTGGTTGGAAAATGTGTTAAGTTACCTATTATATTGTAGATATATGAGAATGGTGCTATGATTTGCATTATGTGAAATATATGTTGAGGATTCACAATATATTAATAATGTAATTTGTTTTGTATACCCTAATGATGGCATGTGAAGCCATTGGTGATGGCTATATTGATATCAATGGGATGTTTAAGGCATTGTGCTTATGATGATCATGACAAATTGAGAAAGGATTTGATAATGAAATTATGAAAGAATTGTGTGCTTAGTATGTTAATCAATTTTCAGAGTTTTGTTGTTAGTGGCATGCCTAAAAGTAACAATCCCTTGAAGCTGGGTTGGGCTTGGTCCTTGAAGCCTAGTTGAGTGATGTTGTGCTCCCCTTGAAGCTGGGTTGGGCCTAGTCCTTGAAGCCTAGTTAGGATGTTACATATGAGGTAATCCTCATTGTGATAATGATTTGCCTTCGGGCTAGATAAATGTGATTATTGGACCAAAACAGTAGCTCTGGAAATTGAATGGCATATTAGTTTCTTTTGGGCTCATGCTTGTCTTTATTTTAATGTGAATTATGAATAATGGAACAATTGAACAATGTAATGACATTTATTGTTATGAAATATGATATCAATGTATATTGATTCTAATTCTTGAAAGTTTGACATTGGCATTACATTTGAATCATATTGTTATCAAGGTTTGTACCATTAAGCCTTTGGCTTAGCACAATTGTGATTAATTGCGCAGGTGACAGGATAGATCCGGTTGAGCTAGAGAGTTCAGCTAGACCGACTTGAGTCTAGGCTTGTGATCCTTTGTGAAGTGTTGATTTTTGACTTCAAGATCAGAGACGAATTGCCAGCATGTGTAAACTCTATATTTTTGTAAATATTGATTTTGATGAATACATATGTATATTCCGCTGCTTATTAAACAAATATTTTGGATAAACTTTTAAGGTAATAAAGATATATGTAAATGTATTTTAACAAGGGATGTTTCATTTATAACTTTCTATAAAATAAGTTAAATATTTTATATTTACTCATATTGATTGATAATGTTTTGATGTTTAAGTCAAAAGATTAGTTTGTTTAAAATGGACTGTGACATTCTTATATCTTCTATATGCATATTACATATTATGAGTATATGTGGTGTAAGTATATTGGGTATAGGGGTGTGACACTTGTTTTGGTATCAAAGCCTAGGTTTGAGGTTCTCAACCTAGGTGAATTGTAAGAAAAAGAAAATTTATATTTCAAAATAAAATTTTTAAATAAGATACATGCATTGGCACTGGCAGTTTTTGATCTTTGATGAGGTAATCTTCTGCTGTGTTTGCAGATATAGGTAGTTATGGCATCTCAGTCACGTCAGTCTATAGAAGGTAGTGCTGAGAGTATAACTCCTATTGAGGGTAGAGATAGAGCAAGGGTTGAGAGAGCTGGAGAGGCACCTGCTCCTGTGCTAGAGAGACCAGCTGCTGATGAGATTCCACCAGTTTGGTTACGACATATGGTAGAATTGTTGAGGCAGGCTCCAGTGCAGCAGCCACCACCATAACCATAGCCACAAGTATGGACAAGGAAATATGATAAATTGACAAAGTTCAGAGTTGAGGACTTCTTTGGTACTATAGATCCTACAGTAATTGAGCAGTGGTTAGATAGAGTTCAGAGGGTATTCATCCAGCTGCAAGCTACTCCTGAAGAAAAATTTGATTATGCCAAATCACTTCTGTAGAGAGATGCATATGATTGGTAGAAGATGGTTCCACATGCAATGGATGATCCATCTAACTTGACTTATGGTGATTTTCTGTGGGAGTTTGAGAAGAAGTATACTCCGAGGGAGTATAAAGATGTTAAGAAGATGGAGTTTCAGATGAGATAGACAGGTGTAGGAGATTTGAGGAGGGGTTGAGACCCTCTATTATGTATATTGTTGTAGGCTCCCGGTATCAAGATTTTTCTCAGTTGGTTGCAGCTGCCAGGAGTGTTAAGAGAGCACAGGGTATTGCAGCAGCTGCTACTGAGGGGGAGACTGGACCTAGGAGACCTTTGAATGAGGCAGGGTCTTCATCTGTGAAGAGAGGTAGAGGAGGTTATTTTTTGAGGTTTATTAGGGGCCAGAGGCAGCCTAGTAGGTCAGTATAGCATCAGAGTCAGATATCGAGACCTACAGTTTCTATAGCTAGTGCTCCGACTCCAGTGGTTCAGAGATATTTTTCTTATACATGTGTTCATTGTGGTAGGGCACATGAGGGTGCTTGTTGGAAGACTGGTGGACCAAGAGTTTGTTATAGATGTGGGTCACCAGATCATTTCCTCAGAGATTGTCCTGAGCTACTGAAAGATAGACAGACTGATATTGCAGCTTCTCGACCCAGTGTTAGAGGAGGTCGAGGGGGCAGAGGTTTTAGTAGAGGTGGTGGACCCAGGATTAGTCAGAGAGGAGGCTCTACATCCGGAGGCAGTAGGCCAGATGAGGTTGGGCCATCTCAGCTAGTGTATGTGATGCAGAGGCAGCCGGATGCTTCAGCCATCATTTCAGGTACATTTTCTTTATTTGGCATTTCAGTTCTTGCTCTAATAGATCCTGGATATATGCATTCATACATAAGTGCATCTATCATGTCTGTGATTGAATTGCATTCAGAGTCCCTAGGATTTAATGTTTTGGTGACAAATCCTTTAGGGCATAGTGTGGTAGCTAGCAAGGTGCATTGTAATAGTTCAGTTGTGGTGCAAGATGAGGAATTCCTTGGTGATTTGATTGAGATGCCTATTAAGGAGTATGATCTAATCTTAGGCATGGATTGTTATCTAAGCATGGGGCTATGGCAGACTGTCAGAATAAGTGTGTTACCCTTAGAACCTGTGATGGTAAAAGTGTGATGGTATCTAGTGAGCAGAGACATCTTGCATCCATGTTTGTTTTAGCTATTGCAGCTAGGAGGTTGATTCGAAAAGGGTGTGATGCTTATCTTGCTCATGTTATAGATACCAGGGTAGTGGGTTCTCAGCTTGATAGTATATCTACAGTTGTGGAATTCCCAAATGTTTTTCCTGAGGAGTTGCCAAGGATACCCCCTGAGAGAGAGGTTGAGTTTGGTATTGATTTGTTGCCTGGTACCACTCTCATCTCTATTACTCCCTATCAAATGGCACCTATTGAGTTGAGAGAGTTGAAGGTGCAGTTGCATGAGTTGTTGGATAAAGGGTTCATTCACCCGAGCGTGTCTTCGTGGGGAGCACCTGTTTTGTTTGTGAAGAAGAAGGATGGTACTTTGAGACTATGTATTGATTATAGGCAGTTGAATAAGGTGACCATCAAGAATAAGTATCCTTTGCCTAGGATAGAAGAACTCTTTGATCGATTGAAAGGAGCAGTAGTTTTCTCTAAAATTGATTTGAGATCAGGGTACCATAAGTTGAGAGTCAAAGCTGAAGATGTATCTAAGACAACTTTTTGTATGAGGTATGGGAATTATGAGTTTTTGGTGATTCCTTTTGGATTGACGAATGCACCAGCAGCTTTTATGGATTTGATTAATAGGGTGTTTAGACCCTATCAAGATCAGTTTGTAGTAGTTTTTATCGATGGTATTTTGGTGTATTCTTGCAACGAGGAGAATCATGATAAGCATTTCCAGATTATATTGCAGACCTTGAGAGAGAAGCAGTTGTATTCTAAGCTATCTAAATGTGAGTTTTGGCTTGATCAAGTGACTTTTCTCGGTCATGTGGTTTCGGCAGAAGGTATTAGAGTTGATCTGTGTAAAGTTGAAACTATTTTGAATTGGAGTCCACTAAAGTCAGTGACAGAAGTTAGAAGTTTTCTGGGTTTGGCAAGCTATTATCGCTGGTTTGTGAAAGGTTTTTCTTTGATAGCTACTCCACTCACCAGATTACTTTGGAAGGGAGTTAGATTCATGTGAACAGATTGGTGTTAAGCAAGCTTTGAGCAATTGAAGGAGATGTTGACTCAAACTCCTCTTCTTACTTTGCCTGTGGAAGGTAAACCATATGTGATTTACAATGATGCTTCATATAGTGGTTTAGGTTGTGTTTTAACGTAGGAGTGTAGAGGCATAGCTTATGCTTCTCGGCAGTTGATGCTGCAAGAGCTTAATTACCTGACGCATGATTTGGAATTGGCAGCCATAGTTTTTGCTTCGAAGATTTGGCGACATTACCTTTATGGGGAGAAGTGTTTCATTTATACAGATGATGGCACGAACCTATGCTATTGCAATACCGTAAGTGCATGGGTCACTAAGTAATAAAGTAGTGAGTGAGTTATCATTCCACTAGGGACAAGGTCAAGTACTAGGGCAAATTTTAACTGTTGTTTAGCAAATCAATAGTTTTGTGAAGTGTTGTAATTAAAGACAATTAACTTAATAAGTTAAAGCAAAGAGAGATTGAGTGTTGATCAAAAAGGATTAATGATGAAAATACTATCCAGATATTGAATCCCCCTAGCCATAAATATATTCATGAAAATCAATTCAATTAAATAAAATAATAGAGTTGAATTGGTGTCCTCTAAATTAGACTAAAACCTTTCTCAAGTGAATTAATCCCTAATCACTAAGTAGAATGCTGGAATCTCTTCTCAAACATAATTAAGTAGATCTTGCATTAAGAATGAGGAATCATAAACCAAAGCATCTTGCAAGTCTATCTCTAGCACTCCAATTAATCCCCAATCCTTATGAGTATTCAATTCATATCAAGCTTTCTCAAGTCAATAATATGAAAATTGCAACCAATTAATAAGCATGCTATTATCAATTGGAAATAAATTATTAAGCATTATAAGAATAAAACAACTCAATCAAATGATTTAATTAAACAAAATTATTCAATCCATACAATAAAGCTAGGGTTCATCAATATCTAGATAGAGAATGAGTTAGTTCATGTTCAAAACTAGAAAACCAGAACAAGAGAAATAAGTAAAAGAATCCAAACAATCCATGGCAAATATTTTGTATTTCTTCACTCGAATCCCTGAATCTTGGTTTAAATCTTGTATAGGATGTGTCTTCACCTTCAATTTCAGCTTCAAAACTCTCTTTTTTGCTTTAGAAGTCAGCCCTAGGTTATAAAATATGAAAATCTGATCCCTAATTCACGCTTCAACTCAGCTTTTATAGTGCAGATACACACCTATGTCATTGGGCGTGTCATTGCCACTAGGATTTTAAATATAAGGCATGTCCAGTGACACGCCTATCACTGGGCATGTCACAGCTTCTGTGAATCATTGCAATAGGCATGCTTGGTGACACGCCCATGTCACTAGGCATGTCAATGCTTTTGTATGGCAGTATCAAGGGCACGTCCATTGACACGCCATGTCCATGGGCGTGTCACTTGAAGAATTTTTGCTCTTTTCCTGTACTTTCATCTGTAATTCCTCCGAAATGACATAAGCCTCAAAATACAAAGAATTCCTGAAATTAGCCCTAAAAAACACTTGAACAAACAAATTAAACTCAATTGCATAATAATCATATTAAGAAATAGGGGCAAAATATCATCAATTGTGCACTTATCAAACTCCCCCACACTTGAGTTTTTGCTTGTTCTCAAGCAAACTAAATCACTATAATAAACAGAAATGACGGACCCCTCTATAATCAAAAAGAAAAGAAAAGTTTGACAATTCTCGATTCAGAAAATCCAACGTTCTCAACCAAAAACTAATTCACAATCATGACATTTGAATCAAGAAGTTTCAGAACAAAAATTTCACAGACCTAAAACCTAAAAATCTAGAGTTAAAAGATTGAGCATAAAATTCCAGAAAATCCAAAAGTCATGAACAAAGTACGAAGAATGTAAATTTTCTCTTAAGTTCTTTAAACCCTTTTTTTTATTTGTATATACACATATATATACATTTTTATTATTTAAGGAGCCCGACTTATTTGAACTGATACTAACCTTTTGATGCAAAGGTAAACATTAGTGATGTCGATCCCTGGTTACTCAGCCAGAATCATTGTTCAAATGATTACTAGCACTATTCATTATTCCAACTCATTTGTTTTAATTCAAGAGTAAAAATCAGCGGAACAGGGATAAATTTTCAAAGCTCTTTTATTACAATTATTTATTTATTTTGTTTTCTAGGGTCAGTAACTTAAGATATTAAAGGTGCCATACTAAGTCCGACTCAAGAATCTAAGGAATTACAACATGCTCAAAAATGTAACTAAGGTTTTAAGCTTCAGATATGTCCAATTCCCATCAATCCACTACCTAGTTATAGCTATTACAGTCGATCCTCAGCAATTGATCAAGATAGCCAAGTTAACCTCAACAAGAATTTGTCATTTAGAAAATCATAAATTAATTTAATATATAAAGAGGAACCATTTAAATTCACACTATTATAGCAATTTAGCTTACTTGAATCCAAAAACAATTTGCAGAACTTAATTGAGACAAATGAATCAAATGGAAAGAATTAAAAAATAGTAACTCAATCAAGAAAGTATACCTCTCCCCCACACTTAAGATGCACATTGTCCTCAATGTGTGCGCAAAACAAGAAATAACGAAGAGAGAGGAAAAACTGCCCTTCCATGTCCATGATTGGACAAATATGAGTACGATTCCAAGAGTATGGTGAAGATGAATTTGCTTCAAAACAAAAACTAAAATACATAAACAAAGTTAAGACATAAGTAAATGAAATAAACAAACAGATAAAACAGTTCTTGAAGAAAAATGCAATTGTCCAACAGGAATAAAAATAAAAGAAACAGAAAAAGAACAGTAAATAACTCATGAAAATGAAATGAAATGTGGGCTAGTCAAAGATCGGCGCATCACTGGATTCATCACCGCTGGTCTCATCATCGGACACATCAACTGGAGGTGCAGGTGCAGGTGGCTGGTATGGTGGAGGTGGTGGTTACGAAGGGTTAAACCCTTGATACCTCCAGAACTCTAACATGGATTGTTCCAACCATTGCCTTCTCAAGATCTCATGATCTAGCTGGGCTTGGAAGGAAGTAGTCTGTTCAAGCATGAACTGCTGCATCTGGTCCTGCTAAGTATTAATCTTATTCTGATTTAACTTGATATTCCCTATCTTACCTTCGATCCTACATATCTGACGCTCTAAATTTGTGGGCTTCCTGTCATCATCCCACTCAACATTAATTAACTAGCACCAGTCTCAACTGGGAGAACCATAGGAGGTGCCTGCAGTCTAGCTACCTTCTCCCAGTTTAGTCTCTTCAATGTGTCCATACCCAATAGTTTGGGAAAACCATCCACAGTCATAGGTAGGCAGCCATCTAACACACCTAAGCGACGAGCTAGTCGTGTGACATACATGCCACTATGCAAAGTACCTGATGCTCCCTTTTTAGACTGCTCGTAAAAGAAATGTGTGATGGCATGTGCGACATTACACCGGGTCTTCTATACCATACAGTGCAAGAAAAATAGATCTCTCAGGCTCACCACCCCTGTGCTGCTCAGCCGAGCTATAAGAGTGTGGACTAACAGATTTGTACCACTCGACAGGGGAAGGATGCAAAGTTGGATGCCTTAGATACCTTGGGCTGATATTTATCTGCAGTAGGTGCAAAGGCCCTCCAAACCCGAGGGGGAATAACCTCATACTCTATGAAATCCACATCAAAATTCAGATATTCAAAAGTCTGTACCTCCTCTGCAGTGTATAACCCGAGATGCACCCCAAGGTCATTAATGCTCTTATGGAATCTCTGCCCTCCCAATCTGAATTTCATTGTTGGCTCAGTAATTGAAACCTTAGTCTTTTGGAACTAAAAGGTGCAGTAGAATTCCAATGTCAGCTCTCTGTATGTAGGCTCATTGATGGAGAATAGTTGGTCCCATCCTGGTTGGTTGATCAGTTCCCAAATATCTACTGCAATGTTGGCCAGTTCCATAGCGTCCCAATCCAAAACATGAGGTGGGGACCAATCCTTAATGCCGAAAAGCTAAAATCGCTTTCTTTCCTCGGCATTTGAGACCAATCATTATTGCCGAAAAGCTCAAACCGCTTTCTTTCCTCGGCATTTGAGAATCTAAGGCATTTATGGTTTGCCATTAACCTAGAAGTTGGTCGTGTAGTGGGTTGGCTGGAACTGCCTTCCCCTCGTGCACATTTGGCGAGTAGCTGGGAGGATGATTGTTTGCGAGGGCCCATTGTCTGCAACACAAACAAGAATTCCTCAATAACAACAAAAATAAAGCACGATATGAAACACCGATAAAAGACCGGCATAAGATTACCGAAATACCGGCATTATAATGATGAAGCATAATGTAAATCCCAATACAATCAATCCCAACAGCCAATTTAAAACAAGTTTAATCAACCTATATCAACAAACACTTCACCAACAATAGCGATGAACCAATTTGAACCACGGTAATTAATTAGAATTGCAAATGAACCTTATAGCCATAACCCAACAAACAAATCAAGCAATTGATAATTCAAATGCAAAATAAATAAAAAGAAATCAAATGCTGAATCAAAAACAAAATCAAAATCAAAACAAAAGCAAAATAAATCAATCGCCGCATAAATCTCGATAAATCAAAATGAAGCAAAAAAAGCAAACGCGGCAAAAATCTTACAATTCTAAGAAAAATAAGAGATAATATAAGGAATCCATAAGAAAAATGAAAGAAAACCAACAAAAATTGCAAATGTGAAAGTTCATACCTAAAAAGTGCTAAAATCATGTGGAATCAAATGAAAGGAAGCGAATTCGCGCGAAAAAAAATGCAAAACAGTAGTGAAAATCCCTTCTAGAGTGAATGGGTATGTGAGTGCACCGGTGGGAGCCTAAGAAATTTGAGAGAAAATGAGAGTTTAGGGAGGAAGAGAACTATTTTTTTGTGTTTAAAATGGCTTCGGGTCTTTTATAAAGACATCGGCACGCCCATTGACATGCCCGTGTTACTGGGCGTGCCCTGTGTAATGCGAGACAGTGTATACAACACGCCCACGAACACGACCGTATCCATGGGTGTGTCACAGGTACTGGATGAGTCATTAAACGATGTGCCCATTGACACAAGCGTGTCAATAGGCGTGTCACATGTACTATGACAACAAAAGAAACGACACGCCCACTAGCCTGGGCGTGCTGGCTCCCCTTATTTTATTTTATTTTATTTTATTATTTTTGAGGCATGACCAGTGACATGGTGGTGTCCCTAGGTGTGCCATAGCTACTTTTTCTCATTCAAAATGACACGCTCAGTGACACGGGTGTCGCTGGGCGTGTTGTAGCTACTGCCTCTTAAAAATAATGACACGCCCAATGACACGGGCATGTCCTAAAATATGCTCAATTTACCCCCCTCAAAATCAAATTTTCTCTATAAATTCAAATGAATGCAAGGCAAACAAACCACTAACAAATGATAGAAGGATAAAAATAAAAAAATTGATGACACAAACCAAAAACACAGAAATTAAAGACATAAAAATTAAAGAATGAATAAAACGGTGGGTTGTCTCCCACCTAGAACTTCTTTAATGTCGTATTAGTTGGACGTTCAGGGTAAGTTTCCCTAGTCTTGGAGGTGTAAAACCTCCTTCAAGTCATGTATCCCCCCCCCTAAAGTATACATTGAGCCTGTGCCCATTTACCTTAAAATCACCTTTTTCCAGATGAGTTATTTCAACCACTCCATAGAGGAAAACTTCCTTAACTGTAAAATGACCAGACCATCGAGATTTTAACTTACCTGGAAAGAGTCAAAGCCTCGAATTGTACAATAATACTTGATCTCCTGCTTGAAACTCTTTCCTCTCCTTAATGCGAGCATCATGTCATCTCTTAGTATGCTCCTTATACATTCTTGCATTGTCATAAGCTTGCAATCTCCACTCATCCAACTCGTTTACCTGCAATTTTATCCTTTCACCTACGCTAGCTAGATCAAGGTTAATCTATTTTATATCCCAATAAGCATTATGTTCAATTTCTACAAGTAAATGACAAGCTTTTCCATATACTAGCCTAAATGGCATAGTGCCCAAAGGAGTTTTGAATGCAGTCCTAAAAGCCCATAGAGCATTGTCCAATTTCTCGGACCAATCCTTTTGAGATCGCTCTATAGCTTTTTTTAGAATTCTTTTTATCTCCCTGTTCGTGTTCTCAACTTGGCCACTAGTTTGGGGATGGTAAGAAGTAGCAAACCTATGTGTAACACCTAATCTTTTAAAAACTTTCTCGAGCTGAACGTTACAAAAGTGAGTACCCCTATCACTTATGATTGCTTTCGGTGTACCAAATCTAGAAAACAACTTTTTCAAAAACTTCATCACTACCCTGACATCATTAGTTGCCAAGGCATGGGCTTTAGGCCATTTAGAGACATAGTTTATAGCTACAAAAATATATTTGTTACCAAAGGAGTTTGAAAACGGTCCCATAAAATCCATCCCGCATACATCAAAGACTTCACACACTAGAATTCCATTTTGGGGCATCTCATCACGAGATGAAATGTTCCCAGTTCTTTGGCAACGATCACAACGGTTCACAAATTCGTAGCTATCCCTAAACAAAGTGGGCCAATAAAATCCTGATTCTAGTACCTTTTGAGCAGTCCTATTGGCTCCCATATGACCACCAGCTGGTCCAGTGTGGCATTGACTAAGAATATTCATCATTTCAGGCCATGCCACACACCGTCGGATCATGTGATCCTTACATAATCTAAATAAAAAGAGATCCTCCCAAAAATAATATTTTAAATCAGAAAAAATTTTCTTCTTTTCTTGATAAGTTAAGTCCTTAGGAAGTTCCCTAACAGCTAAATAGTTAGCAAAATCTGCAAACCAAGGTGTTTCAAAATTTAAATTACTTACCTCACTTACCATGGCATACAACTGCTCATCAGGGAAATGATCATCAATGTCCCCCTCTTCAAACCTCTCCAAGGTTGGATTCTCCAAGCGAGAAAGGTTATCTGCTGCCAAATTTTCAGCTCCCTTCTTGTCTTGAATCGTCAAGTCAAATTCCTGCAATAACGAGACCCAACGAATTAGCCTAGGCTTTGCATCAATTTTCGTAAATAAATACCTCAAAGCCAAATGGTCTATATAAACAATCATTTTAGACAAGATCAGATATTATCTAAACATGTCAAAAGCAAAAACTACAGCTAGTAGCTCTTTCTCTGTAGTTGTGTAATTAGCTTGAGCTGTGTTCAAAGTCTTGCTTGCATAGTAGATAGGCTGGAAGTATTTCTCTTTGCGTTGACCCAAGACTGCTCTCACTGTAAACTCACTCACATCGCACATTAGTTCAAATGGTAGATTCCAATTGGGAGCTACCATGATTGGAGCATGGGTCAATTTCTCCTTAAGAGTTGTGAATGCTCTAAAACATTCCTCATCAAAGACAAAATCCACATCCTTCTCAAGGAGTCTTGTCAGTGGGCGGGCTATCTTAGAAAAATATTGTATAAACCTCCGATAAAAGCCCGTATGTCCTAAAAAACTTCTGATGGCCTTTACAGATGTGGGTGGTGGTAGCTTCTCGATGGTGTTTACCTTAGCCCGATCCACATCAATACCGTTGCTTGAAATTTTATGTCCCAACACGATTCCCTCTTGAACCATGAAATTACACTTTTTCTAATTAAGCACCAGGTTTGTTTCCTCACATTTAATCAAGACTCTTTCAAGATTTTCCAAACATCTTTCAAATGAGTTGTCATAGACCGAGAAATCATCCATAAACACCTCCATAATATCCTCAATAAGTTCATCAAAGATTGCCACCATGCACCTCTGAAAAATCACAGGTGCATTGCATAACCCGAAGGGCATTCTTTGATATGCGAATGTCCCATATGGGCAAGTGAATGTAGTTTTCTCTTGGTCTTCCAAGGCAATAGGAATTTGGAAATAGCCTGAAAGACCATCCAAAAAGCAGTAATACTCATGCCCGAATAACCTCTCCAACATCTGATCAATGAAGGGCAAAGGGAAATGGTCCTTCCTAGTTGCATCATTCAATTTTTTTATAGTCGATGCAAACCCTCCAACCGGTAACTATTCTTGTTGGAATTAGCTCATCATTTTCATTAGTGACCACTGTCATCCCTCCTTTCTTTGGTACTACCTGAACTGGGCTCACCCAAGAGCTATTCGAGATCAGATATATAATCCCTGCATCAAGTAGTTTTATCACTTCAGCCTTCACTACATCTTTCTTCTTTGGGTTTAGTCTCCATTGTGGTTGCACTACAAGCTTGAATTCATCCTCCATCAGTATCTTATGACCGATACCCTTGATGTATGCTATCTTCCAAGCTATCACTTTCTTATGCTTCTGCAACAACTGGATGAGCTTTTCCTTCTGCTCAGAAGATAGGTGGGAACTCATAATTATTGGCAATTTTTTTTCTCCGCCAGAAATCCATACTCAAGGTGATTTGGAAGGGGCTTAAGTTCCAAGTTGGGTGGATCAATCACCGATAGTTTTGGTTTTTCCTCCTTTGGCATCTCAATAGTTTCATATGCCCAACATTTGAATGATTTGCTTGCTTCAAGAAAAGCAAGCAGCTCCATTGCTTCTCGATCCTCAACATTTTTCTACAATAAACACAACTCAAGGGGATCCTTGGAAACCATGTTAGTAACACAATTGACGGTTTCATGCTCAATTTCATTCCATGATTCCACCTCATCAAGTGAAAGTGAGTGTTTCATAGCATCATGTATTCTAAAAATAACGTTTTCACTACCCACTCTGAAAGTTAATGTGCCATCATGAACATCAATAAGGGCACGGGCTGTATTTAAAAATGGCCTACCAAGAATAAGTGAAACATTTGCATCTTCATCGATATCGATGACAACAAAATCATTAGGGAAAATGAAATCCCTGACTTTTACTAACACATCTTCTATAATGCCACGAGGGTGGATTATTGACTTATCAGCAAGTTGGATGGTCATAAGTGTTGGTTTAGGTTTACCAATGCCTAACTCTTTAAACATTTTGTAGGGAATAACACTTATGCTAGCCCCCAAATTAGCTAATACACTTTTAACCTCAAGGTTACCTAGTAAACATGGAATGGTGAAACTACCTGGGTCTTTTAACTTTTTAGGTAACCTCTTTTGCAAAATTGCCAAACTCTTTTCAGACAAATGCACTAAAGACACTTCCTCAAGTTTTCCTTTTGTTAGAAAGGATATCTTTCAAAAATTTAGCATATTTAGGCATTTATGACAAAGCTTCAGCAAATGGAATATTAATGTGCAATTATTTAAAAAGTTCAAGGAACTTACCGAATTGAGCATCAATCTTGTCCTTATTCAACCTTGTCGGATATGGTACTCTAGGTCGGTATTCCTTCATTATGGGGCTACTTTCTTATAGCTGGTTTTCTTTCTCACTTTCTATTGCAGTTTTCTCTCCCGAAGTGACAGTAGGATCATCTTCTTTTTTTTTCTTGTACTTCAGCCCCTTTCTCTGCCACTTCTTCTCTTTTCTCAACCACATTGCCCTTGATCTCTTTTCCACTCCTTAATGTAATTGCCTTAAGCTGCTCTTTAGGATTTGCCTCAGTGTTGCTAGGTAAACTCCCTTGTGGTCTCTCACTGAGCAGCTTGGCAATTTTCCCCACCTGATTCTCCAAATTATAAATAGAGGCTTGTTGATTTCTAAGGGTGGTTTCAGTTGATTGAAACCTGGTTTCAGAAGCTGCTATAAATTTCTCCATCATGTCCTCCAAATTACTCTTTCTTGGAGGGGCAGCTTGTTGATGTTAGGGCTGCTGGAATCCAGGGGGAGGTCTTGGATTATTCTGATTATTCCATGAGAAATTAGGATGATTTCTCCACCCCGAATTGTACGTGTTGCTATAGGGGTTATTCTGCTGTTGCCTTGGCATATTTCCAACATAATCTACTTGTTCTTGCCTAGCAAACATGTTGCCACTTTGGCAATCTTGACTTTGATGTCCACCCCACACCATTCACAAGACATCACCTGCATTACTTTCCCCAAAGAAGAAGAAGCTAAAGAATCAATCTTTTTGTTCATTTCTTCCAATTGTGCTGTCAAAGCAACGATGGGATCCAATTGATGTGAACCAGCAACCCATAATTTCCCTTGTTCTCTTGGGGTTTGCCACTGATAATTTGTAAGGGCCATGTCTTCAATCAAATCCCTTGCTTCTTCAGGTGTTTTATTATTTATGGTACCTCCGTCAGCTGCATTGATGGACTGCTTACTTGCATAATTCAATCCATTATAGAAAGTTTGGATCTGAAGCCACAGCGAAAGCCCATGGTGAGGACATCTTCTCAATAAGTCCTTGAATCTTTCCCAAGCATCATAAAGGGTTTCACCATCTAGATGGAGAAACGATGAAATATCATTCCTCAACTTGGCAGTCTTGGACGGTGGAAAATATTTCTTTATGAATTTTTCTGCTAGTTGGCCCCATGTAGTGAAAGTATTTGGAGGGAAAGACTTCAACCACTTCTTTGATCGGTCTCTGAGCGTGAATGGGAACAACCTCAGCCTAATTGCATCTTCAAAGACATTATGTATCTTGAATGTGTCACATATTTCCAGAAAAGTCTCAATGTGTGCATTAGGATCTTCGTCTGGGAACCCATCAAACTAACAAGTCTACTGTACCATCTGAATTACATTTGTCTTTATCTTGAATTTATTTGCAGCAACCACTAGTCTCTGTATGCTTGATTCAGGCCCATTAAGAGTCGGCCTAGAAAAGTCTTGCATGGTCCTTGGCTCATTTTCTGCCATTTCTTCTTCTAAGATGAGATCTTCAAAGTTCGGTTCCGTCTCTGCCAGAATTGTTTCCTCTTCTTCCTTTCGCTTTCTTCTCAATGTTCTCTCTAACTCTTTATCTAATTCAATAAGTTGGGAAGAGCTAGCTAGGGTCATAAATGGGAAAAAATACCTAGAATGATAGTCAAAAAGCAAGAACTTATGTTAAAACAAAATAAAATAAAAACTAAATCAACAGTCTTGATTATATTACTAATATTGAAAATCATTGTCCCCGGCAACAGTGCCAAAAACTTGATGGCACGAACCTATGCTATTGCAATACCGCAAGTGCATGAGTCGCTCAAGTAATAAAGTAGTGAGTGAGTTATCATTCCACTAGGGACAAGGTCAAGTACTAGTGTAAATTTTAACTATTGTTTAGCAAATCAATAGTTTTGTGAAGTGTTGTAATTAAAGACAATTAACTTAATAACTTAAAGTAAAGAGAGATTGAGTGTTGTACAAAAAGGATTGATGATGAAAATACTATCCAGATATTGAATCCCCCTAGCCATAAATATATTCATGAAAATCAATTCAATTATATAAAATAATAGAGTTGAATTGGTGTTCCTCTAAATTAGACTAAAACCTTTCTCAAGTGAATTAATCCCTAATCACTAAGTAGACTGCTGGAATCTCTTCTCAAACGTAATTAAGTAGATCTTGCATTAAGAATAAGGAATCATAAACCAAAGGATCTTGTAAGTCTATCTCGAGCACTCCAATCAATCCTCAATCCTTATGAGTATTCAATTCATATCAAGCTTTCTCAAGTCAATAATATGAAAATTGCAACCAATCAATAAGCATGCTATTATCAATTGGAAATAAATTATTAAGCATTATAAGAATAAAACAACTCAATCAAATGATTTAATTAAACAAAATTATTCAATCCATATAATAAAGCTAGGGTTCATCAATATCTAGATAGAGAATGAGTTAGTTCATGATCAAAACCAGAAAACCAGAACAAGAGAAATAAGTAAAAGAATCCAAACAATCCATGGCGAATAATTTGTATTTCTTCACTTGAATCCTTGAATCTTGGTTTAGATCTTGTATAGGATGTGTCTTCACCTTCAATCTCTTCTTCAAAACTCTCTTTTTCGCTCTAGAAGTTGGCCCTAGGTTGTAAAATATGAAAATTCGATCCCTAATTCGCGATTCAGCTCAGCTTTTATAGTGCAGATATTTTCACCTGACACGCCCAGTGACACGCCTATGTCATTGGGCATGTCATTGCCACTAGGATTTTGAATATAAGGCACGTCCAGTGACACGCCCATGTCACTGGGTGTGTCACAGCTTCTATGAATCGTTGTAATAGGCACACTCGGTGACATGCCCATGTCACTGGGCATGTCAATGTTTCTGTATGGCAGTATCAAGGGCACGTTCATTGACACGCCCATGTCCATGGGCGTGTCACTTGAAGAATTTTTGCTCTTTTCCTCTACTTTCATCTGTAATTCCTTCGAAATGACATAAGTCTCAAAATACAGAGAATTCCTAAAATTAGCCCTAAAAAATACTTGAACAAACAAATTAAACTCATTTGGATAATAATCATATTAAGAAATAGGGGCAAAATATCATCAATTGTGCACTTATCAACAAATCACAAGAGTTTGAAATATTTGGGTGTCCAAAGAGAGCTGAATCTTTGGTAGAGATGGCAGTTGGAGTTGATTAAAGACTATGACTGCTTGATTGATTATCATCCTGGCAAGGCAAATGTTGTTGCTGATCCTTTGAGTCGAAAGTCTTTGGTAGGTTTGACTGCTTATTCGCTCTCGTTGCTTGTTGAGTAGAGAGCGTTGCATGCTAGATTTAAGTTATGTGATGATGGTGCTTTATTGGCTCAATTATAGTTGAGGCCACTCTTGTTGGATCAGATTAGGGAGGCTCAGTTGGAAGATGAAAGAATTCAGAAGATTGTTTCTGATTGCCAGAAGAGTGAGAGCCCAGATTTTCTTGTGAGAGATGATGGCAGTTTATGGTACAAAGATAGATTATGTGTTGCTAATGATGCAAGATTGAAAAAGATTATTTTGGAGGAAGCACATCAGTCGGCTTTTGCTATGCACCCTGGGAGTACTAAAATGTATCATAATTTGAAGCAATATTATTGGTGGTCAGGTATGAAGAGGGACATAGCGAAATTTATATCCAAATGTCTCACATGTCAGAGAGAGAAGGTCGAGCACCAAGTTCCTTCAGGGTTGCTCCAACCTTTATCAGTGCTTGAATGGAAATGGGAGCGAGTGACAATAGATTTTGTGACTAGTTTACCGTTGACTTAGAAGAAGCATGAAGCCATCAGGGTGATTGTTGATCGGTTGATGAAGATAGCTCATTTTCTTCTAGTTTGGATTGACTATTCTCTTGAGAAGTTTGCTGAGCTGTATATCAGTGAGATAGTGAGATTGCATGGAGTCCCAATTTCTTTGGTGTCTGATCGAGATCCTCGGTTTACTTCAAGGTTTTGAAAGAGTTTGCATGATACTTTGGGATCTCGGTTACATTTTAGCACTGCTTTTTATCCTCGGATAGATGGGCAGTCAGAGAGAGTGATTCAGATTTTGGAGGATATGTTAAGAAGTTGTGTCATCGATTTCTCTGAAAGTTGGGACAGATTCTTGCCATTGATTGAATTTGCCTATAACAACAGTCACTAGTCTAGTATTGGAATGGCACCTTATGAGGCATTGTATGGTAGAAGATGCAAGATGCCTCTATGTTGGGATGAAGTTGGAGATGGTAAGTTGGTTGGTCCTAATTTGATTAAAGAAATGGAAGAGAAAGTGAAGATAATTCAGGATCGGTTGAAAGCAGCTTCAGACCGACAAAAATCTTATTCAGATTTAAAGAGGAGAGACATAGAGTTTAGTGTTGGAGATAAAGTATTTTTAAAAGTGTCTCCTTGGAAGAAAATTTTAAGATTTGGTCACAAAGGGAAGTTGAGTCCTCAGTTCATTAGACCTTATTAAGTACTGGATAGAGTTAGACTAGTTGCTTATCGACTCACTATGCCGCCTAAATTGGATTGAATTCACAATGTCTTTCATGTCTTTATGCTACGGAGGTACAGATCAGACCCATCTCACGTTTTGTCAGTGGAATCCATTGAGGTGAGTCCATATCTGTCTTATGAAGAGGAACCGATGGCTATTTTGGCACATGAAGTGAAAGAGTTGAGAAATAAGAAAGTGCCACTTGTGAAGGTTCTTTGGAAGAATCATGCTAAGGAAGAGGCAACTTGGGAGAGTGAGCAAGTGATGTGAGATCAGTATCTCCAGTTATTTCAAACTTGAGAATAGGTAATTTTAAGGATAAAATTTATTTATAGAGGGGGAGAATTGTAATATTCCAAATGATACCCTAAAATTTTGGAAATGCTAATTGTGGAAATTGAATTAAATGATTTAAAGTGTATATATGATTAAGTGAAAAGAAAGGAAAAAGGGAAGTGTGTATATGTTGTATACATGAAGATATATACAACATATACAAGTCAACATTTATTTAAGGTCAAAAAATATATTTAATTATTTAATATAGAAATTAAGTGATGGTGGAGGTTGATATTTTGATATTTATATTATAATAATATATTAAATGCTTGGTGGAAATTAAAAGAGAGTTTGTGTGGTTTAAGAGGTTTGAGAGTAGTGTTTGGGTTTGACTTTTATCATCTTCTTCTTTCTTCTTCAAGAGGCCGGCTATCACCATTGCCTAAGGGAAAGAGAGGTTTTGTTGCTTCCTAACTCAAGCAATTAAAGGATTTATAGAGATCAAGTTGGAGTTTTAAGGATTTTTCTTCATTTTTGGTAAGTTTCCAACTTGTTTCTTTGATTTCTTTTGAGTTGTGTCTATAAGTTTGGTCGATGGTTGGTGTAGTTGTGTGTATGGTTGATTTTGGTGTTTGAAGTGTTTTGTCTTATTGGCTTTGATTTTGGGGTTGGATTGAAGAGAAAAAGGGTTAAGTTGGTGAAGAAAACAAGAGTTGTGGATTATGTGACTTTGAGTTATGAAATATGGTTATGTTTATGTTTTGATGCATGTAATTGAGTTGTTTTGATGTTATGCAAGATTATTATGGTATATTGATGGTTTTGGTTAAGTTTGTTTGGAGTGGAAAAGGGTAAAGGAAAGATGTTTGTTGGATGTGGCATTTTTGTGTCGTTGGTTCTGTTTTCAGAGTTGGTGACACGTCCAGTGACACGCCTATGTCATTGAGCGTGTCACAGCTTCTGTGTTGTTGGTAGATTGACATGTCCAGTGACACGCCCATGTCACTGAGCATGTCGTAGCTACTGTATTGTTGGAGGATTCACACATCTAGTGACATGCCCATGTCACTGAGCGTGTCATAGCTACTGTGTTGGAGGAGGATTGACACGTGCAGTGACATGCCCATGTCACTGAGCGTGTCAAAGCTTCTATGTTGTGGGTTTGTTTTATTAGTTTTTGTCATAAAATTGCTATTTATTTATTATGATAATTATTGTTATATTCATGCATTTTGATAGTTTTAATCTGTTTATTTAGTGATTTCATGCAATTTGGTAGTTTTTAATTTATCCCAGTGTTTAGATTATTTTTGTACTAGTTTTTAGCATGATGTTTATGTGTTTTTAGTTAATGTTTCATTTGATTTTTGTTTGAAGTTTGTTTTAGGTTAGAGTGCGAAAACTCTCTTGGAAGATCAAAACAAAGAAAAAAGAGCATGAATCAATCAAGACATGGCCAAGCCAAATCAAGCTTGGTTGTGTCACCTCAAAGAGAAATTTGGCAGAAGCTGACACTGGTACTGGCTGTGTCACATGACAAGGCCAGGAGCTTAGTCGTGTCACTCTCACCTCCAAAGAACAAAGAAGAGCAAGGAGAAACGGAAGCTGACACGGCCAAGCCACTGGTCATGTCACATGACGCGGCCACAAGCTTGGCCATGTCACTCCATGAGACAAAAGAAAGAAAGAAAGCATGGATTTTTAGCCAAGGGATTTGTATAAATAAGAAGATTAGGGCAAGAGAAAGAGGATAGACTACTTCTTCAGCCGTTCTACACACAACTTTGAGCCGTTCTTCATTTTTCTTTTGCAATTCATCCTGAAATAAGAAATATATCAAAGATTGATGTCACTTTTATTCAAACACTCTAGATCAAATTAGTTCTAGCCATTACGTTATTCTTTTAGCAAATATCTGAGCAAGAGATTCTTCAGAAGCCAAAGGAAAATTGTAATTGGGTTTTGTTCTTTAACTCTATCTCTTAAGTTTCATTGAAATTGTATTTATAAATTTTCTAATGTCTAAATTAATTTCTTTGAATTTTAATGAGATGAATATGTTTAATAGCATCACTATGAACTAATTTTGATCTAGTCTAGGGTTTGTATGAAACTACTATGATTGTATGAAATGGTTATTGCTCTTAATTGATTTATTTCTTTTATCCTTAATTGAATGGAATAATGTTAATATATAATTGATTGGCCACCAATTATGTGTTTTAGGTATTTAGAAGAAGGATTGAGAAATGAAATCTAATACTGGAATAATTTAATTAGGGACTTAAGTGAATTAGAAATATAAACCCTAAGGAAAAGATCATTTTGATTGTAGTAAGATTAATTGAAAAAGGATTGAATGAGGGAGCTTATTTCCTTAATTTGATTAATTAAGTTGCTTGAAATCTGATCTTTGAAATTAAATCAGTTGAGAGGAATAGCCATTCATACATATAAATTAGTAGAGAAGTACAAACCCTAGGCTTTTCTATTAAGTGAATCAATACATTTGTTCCGTTTCCTTTCGTTGTTATTCATTCAATTCCTTTCAGCTTTCATTAGTTGTTCAGCAATTTAATTTTATAAATCAAAGACTATTAATTGATAATTTGTTTATTTTGATTTGATAAATAATTAGCTTATCTAGCTTCCTTGTGCGATGACCTTGAGGTATTCACCGAAATACTATAGCAGCCTCGTATACTTGCGAGTGTAGCTTTAGTAATGTTTACTAGAGCACAACAAGTTTTTGGTGCCGCTGCCAGGGAAACTAATTGGCGTAATTGTTTATCAGTCATATATATATTTTAAATTATTTTTCATTGTTTATATTTTATTTTATTTTTCTTTTGCTATAAATAATTCCTTCTTTCAGAAATTTGTTTTATGCAAGGTAGGAGATCACTTGGAGCAGAGCTTTGCCCATTTATTTCAAAAATTCAAAGAGTGAAAAGGAGCAGAGAAGAGTTTGAATTGTATACTGGGTTTGATACAGTGGAGGAAATTTCTGATTTTGAGTCGAATACTGTGCAATCTAACAATATGGGAGACGAGAGGCAAAGAACTATGAGGGATTTTGCCAGATCTATCATTGGGACTTCCACCTCATGTATAAGATTGACAGATGCAGCAAGAAATTACGAGTTGAAGAATATCCATTATAACATGCTGCCATCATTCTATGGAGTTTCGAATGAGGATCCTTTGAATTTTATCCGGGATTTCTACTCCACCCTCAACACATTTCCATTGGGAGGACTAACAGAAGACCAGTTGAGGATGAGGTGTTTTCCATACACATTAAAGGATAGGGAAAAAAGCTAGCTTATGATGTTGCCTGAAAATTCTTTGACAACTTGGGAGCAAGTATATAACAAGTTTATGGGCAAATTTTACTCACATTAGAAGACAGCTGAATTAAGAGGAAAAATAGCCACGTTTGCTCAATTGGATGGAGAACCATTTCATGAGGCTTGGGACAGGTTTAAGATGTTGTTAATCCAGTGTCCACACCATCACTACCCACTTCACCTGCTGAATCAGTTTTCTACGATGGACTAACCCATAAATTTCAGAATACTGTTGATAATGCAGCTGGGGGTGCTATGGGAGAAAAGACAGCAGAAGAGACTTATAAAATCTTTGAAATGTTGGGAGCTAATTTCTAATAAAAAAGTGTAAGAGGAATAAGTAAAGGGGTAAATCAAGTGGAAGCCAACAGTGAGATGGTCAATCAGATAGCTGAATTGACAAGGCAAGTGCAGATGCTGAATATGAAGAACAATGCTTTTTCATCCACTTAAGAAGTGTGTGGAATTTGTGGAACTTTTAAGCATGGAGCAAATATATGCCCCTCTGCGTACGAGTCTTATGGAAATGAGGCTGAGCAAGTTAACGCTATGGAGGGATATCAACCAAGGGCCCAGAATGATCCTTACTCAAACACTTATAATCCTGGTTGGCAGAATCATCCAAACTTTTCGTGGGCAGCAAACAATTCCCAACAACCTTTCCATTTGCTCCAAAGACAAAATCAACCGCCAAGGCAGTCTTTAAATCAAGGGTAGCCTAAGAGAGGCAGTTTGGAGGATAGTTTACATACTTTAGCCAAGTCAGTACCAAGAATCAAGAGATGAATAAAAAAAGGTTAGATTCATTGGAAGAGTCTTTCAAGAAAGTGGAGACCCAAGTGGGACAACTTGCACAACAGATGCAGATTCAACAAAAAGAAAAATTTTCTAGTCAACCTGAGCAAGCACAAGCAGTGACTGCTCTTAGAAGTGGCAAGGTAATAAATAATGGTATTGAAAATAATTCTATGAATGCAGGTGATCAAGAAAACAAAAAGGAAGGAGAACTAGAGGACAAGGGTGATGGAGAAAAATCAATGGAGCAATCTCCTTCAGCAGATTTACACAAGGTAAGTAATCCTTACCGGCTACCTATACCATTCCCCAGTAGATTGAAGAATGATAAACAAGATAAGCAATTTTCAGATATCTTCAACATGCTATCTAAGGTAAGTATTAACTTACCTTTACTTGAAGCAATAAAGAATATGCCGGCTTATGCCAAATTCTTCAAAGAATTGAACACCAAGAAAAAGAGGTATGAGCCAAATGAAAAGGTGATAGTATCAGAGGTAGCTAGTGCTGTTTTGCAACATAAACTACCTCCAAAGCTAAAGGATCCTTGCAGTTTCATAATTAAAATTACTATAGGTAATGGAAAGGGGACTGATGGCATGTGTGATTTAGGAGCCAGTGTTAATTTGATGCCTTACTCTGTGTATCTTGAATTAGAACTTGGGAAACTTAAACCTACCAAAATGGTCTTGCAATTAGCTGACAGATCTCTTAGATTCCCAAAAGAAGTTATACAAGATGTGTTAGTTAAGGTTGGTGGGTTGATAGTGCCCGTGGATTTTATAGTTCTTGACATGGAAGGAGATAACCCTACACCATCCGCACACACTATTCTATTGGGTAGGCCTTTTATGGCTACGACCAACACCTTAATTGATGTTAAAAATGGTAAATTGTCAAAGACTATCTTGGGACAAACGGTTGAATTTTTTATTTTTAACACTTCTCCTATTCCTACAACTGCATTATATGAGGATTGCTCTTTAATTGATTGTATTGACGCAGTTGTTTCAGATGTTTTCTTGCAAACAGGTTCTTCGGATAAATTGGAACTGGCACTGACCTTAGATCGTGACCTGGATATTTTTTACTCAAAAGTAGTCAGTTGCATTGATATATTAGAAAGGGCTAAAATAGAGGAATTTAAAGAGGAACCATCATTCGAGCTTCCCTCAATCCAAAAAGAAGAGAATAATCCTTCACTTAAGTTAGAGCTAAAAGAGTTGCCTAAAAACCTGAAATATATGTTTTTAGGAGATCATGACACCTTACCTGTGATAATTTCTAGCGAACTTAGTGAAAGGGAAGAGATGAGGTTGGTGAGTGAATTAAAAAGAATGAAAAGAGCTATAGGATGGGGGTTGAGTGATATCAAAGGTATTAGCCCTTCAATGTGCATGCATAGAATTATCTTAGAAGAGGGAGCTAAACCTGTAAGAGAGACCCAAAGGCGCCTTAACCCAAACATGAGTGAAGTGGTTAAGAAGGAAGTGCTTAAATTGCTTGATGAAGGAGTCATATGCCCGATAGCCAATAGTGAGTGGGTTAGCCTAGTACATGTAGTGCCTAAGAAATCAGGAATCACTGTGGTAAAAAATGAAAAGAATGAATTGATTCCTACTAGGACTACCACTGGGTATAGGAAGTTAAATAATGCCACAAAGAAAGATCATTTTTCCACTTCCTTTTATTAAGCAAATGTTGAATAAACTTTCTGGACACTCACACTATTGCTTTTTGGATGGACTTTCAGGTTATTATCAGGTGCCGATAGCACCAGAGGATCAATCCAAGACCACTTTTACTTGCCCTTTTGGGACTTATGCATTTTGGCATATGCCCTTTAGCTTGTGCAATGCGCCGGCAACTTTTTAGAGATGCATGATGTCTATTTTCACGGACATGATAGATGACTTTATTGAGGTATTTATGGATGATTTTTCTGTTTTTGGTGACTCTTTTGATAATTGCCTCAGTAAACTTGTTATTGTGCTTGAACGATGTATTGAATGTAATCTCACTTTGAGTTGGGAAAAAAGTCATTTCATGGTTACTCACGGTATTGTATTAGGCCATGTTGTGTCTAGTAAAGGGATTGAGGTGGATAAAGCTAAGGTAGAGTTGATTGCTAAGTTACCTCCACCTACCTCTGTTAAGGGAATAAGAAGCTTTCTAAGGCATGCAGGGTTTTACCGGAGGTTTATTAAAGATTTTTCTAAAATAAGCCAACCATTGTGTCATTTGCTTAGAAAAGATATTCCATTTGTCTTTACTGCACAATGCATGCAAGCTTTCAATTCCCTTAAGGAGAAATTAACCAGCGCACCGGTAATTGTAGCTCCTGTTTGGTCCTTACCTTTTGAGATTATGTGTGATGCATCCAACCATGCAGTAGGAGTTGTCCTTGGGCAAAAGGTTGAGAAATTTTTTAGAGTGATTTATTATGCTAGCTTGACCATAAATAGCACACAAGTTAATTACACAACAACTAAAAAAGAAATGCTAGCTGTTGTTTTTGTCTTAAATAAGTTTAGAGCATATTTGATTGGGTCTAAAATTATTGTTTCAGATCATGCAGCTTTAAAATATCTTTTGACCAAACAACATGCTAAACCTTGCTTAATTAGATGGGTTCTATTATTGCAAGAATTTGATTTTCAAATCAAAGATACTAAGGGAAATGAAAATGTTGTAGCTGATCATTTATCTAGGTTACCTTCCTTTCATGAAAATCTTGCATCTGATAGCGTTCATAGAAATCTAGAAGCATTTCCTGATGAGCATTTGTTTGCAATAATGAATTCACCATGGTTTGCAGATATTGCTAACTATCTTGCTTGTGGTATTTTGCATTCTGACATTCCATTTCAGGAAAAGAAAAGGTTTTTGCACATGAGTAAATTCTATTTTTGGGATGAACCTTACCTATTCCGGATATGCAAAGATGAGATAGTTTGCAGGTGTGTACCTGAGGAAGAACAATTTAGTGTTCTTCAATTTTGTCATGACCTTCTTTGTAGTGGTCATTTTAGAGGGAGAAAGACTGCTGAAAAAGTGCTTCAAAGTGGATTTTATTGGCCTACTTTATTCAAAGATGCTCAAGAATATTGTAAGCATTGTGACTGCTGTCAAAGAGTAGGTAATATTGGGAGTAGGAATGAAATGCCCCTTCAATCTTATATTATGGTTGAACTATTTGATGTTTGGGGAATAGACTTCATGGGTCCTTTTCCCAAATCTTTTGGTTATGAATACATATTGGTTGCTGTTGATTATGTTTCAAAATAGGTGGAGGCAATCCCCACCCAAACTAATGATGCTAATGTGGTTGTTAAATTTGTGAAGGAATACATTCTTAGCATATTTGGCACGCCAAGAGTGATAGTCAGTGATGGGGGAAGTCATTTCTGCAACAAACCTTTTGAGATGCAACAAACTTTTCAAGAAGTTAATGCCCAAGTCGGGTGTGAAACACAAAGTGGCGACCCCATACCATCCACAGACTTCGAGACAAGTTGAGACATCCAACAAAGCAAATCAAAGGAATTCTGGAAAAAACAGTCAACTCATCAAGGAAGGATTGGGCAAGTAGATTGAATGATGCATTGTGGGCATATCGAACTGCTTTCAAGACTCCCTTGGGTATGAGTCCATACCGATTGGTTTTCGGTAAGGCTTGTCATTTACCAATGGAGTTAGAGCACAAGGCGTATTGGGCAATTAAGACTCTGAATTTAGATTTGGACGAGGCAAAGAGAGAACGTTTTTTGCAAATTTCGGAGTTAGATGAACTAAGGAACAAGGCATATGAGATTTTGAGGATTTATAAGGACCGTAATAAAGCACTTCATGAAAGAATTTTAGTACGAAAGACATTGAACCCAGGTATGAAGGTCTTGCTTTTCAATTCTCGTCTCTGACTGTTTCCAGGAAAACTCAGGTCTCGATGGAGCGGTCCTTTCGAGATAACTCAGGTATATCCTTCCGATGCTATAGAATTACTTAACTCTCGAATGAATGAAACTTTTAAAGTAAATGGACAGAGAGTTAAACCATATAACGAGGGGTTCCAAGAAGTAAGGATTGTCGATAGTACTTTGATCTACGATCCTTAATTCTTGCAATAACGTCCAACTAAGACGACATTAAAGAAGCGCTCGATGGGAGGCAACCCATTGTTATTATTTTTAGCATTTTAGTTTAATATATTCAGTGTATTTATTTATTCTCCCTTCTATTTTTCTTTAAGGCTTGATGGTTTTGAGATTGGAAGTGTTTTTATTCTTACAGAGAGCAGGCCAGGAGCATTGAGTTTAATTGAGAAAAGGAGGGCCAGCCAGTTCCAACTTTCCTTGATCGCATGTTTATGCTGAAGTCACGGTATTTGCTTTAGTTGTTTTCTTTCATGTTGATTATTTGTACGAAAGCTTCACTATGCGCGACACAAAAGAGGTTCTTTTTATCTTTTCTTTTGTTTACATTGAGGACAATGTAACTTATAAGTGTGGGGCAACTTTTAAGCTTTTCTTTAATTTTTGTTTTGTTTTCTTTGTGAGTTATATTGTGAATTTTTGTTTTATTTTCTTTGTGAGTTATATCGTGCATTTTTCATGGCATAATTGTTGGAAACTTATTGACTTTTCTGTAATTCTAGCATTACATTTGAGCCTTTAGTATCAGCATAGAGATTAGCATTTGAATTCATTCAGGATCAATTTTCACGTTCTGCAATTCATGACATATAAATCTCTAAGAACCCACCCTTTGTGAGTTTTGAGCTTCATAGATTGAATATTATTGTCAATCGATTTTCTTTTTTTTTTAAGTGTGCACCTTCATGATTTTGTATCTCTAGAGCTTGCTTTTGCATACTAATTGAACTCATATTATGATTTCATCTCAAGTTTTAAAATAATGAAGGCAAATTAGGATTACCCCCTTTAGCTTAAAAAGACCTCCCTTAATTGTGAATTCCTTAGTGAGCCAAGTTGAGCCTTTGACCTTTTCTTGATTGATCAACACAATTCACAACTCAACATTTTTCTATTATTATCATACCTTCATTAAGGAATGGAGCTTCTTATGATATGACAATAGGAGTGGTTTAATTGATAAGTGTGGGGTAAACAAAAAATAATAAATAATAAAAAGAAAAAAAATAAAATAGTATTTTGGGGCTGAAATGCATACTTACAGATTGTATTTGACTAAGAGTCGATTATTCTTTTCTTCTACATTTGAGCTAGATGTTCAATGCATTTTTATATTTTGTATATATATATATAAGAAATAAAAAAAGATATATATATATATATACAAAATTCATATATTTTCTAGCATTAGTCATCAAAGAGGAATTTCGACTCATTTACTTTTCTTTAAGTATGCAAATATTTGAGACTATCAAGGGTTGGTGAATATGTCATTTGAGGGAGTTACGAGTTTCTACGTAGGATTATTGTTTAATTTAGATACTCCATTTCTTAATGTTCCAACTTAAATGTCTTTTCTCATACCTTCGCCTTAGCCCCATTACATCCAAACGAAAAGACCTTCGGATTATTTCTTGAGAAAAATAACTGAGAGAGATTGGATAATTAAGCAAGTTTATGGCAGTATGCAGTCATGATTGGTTTGAGTGAATTAACCTTTGAAATTGAGAGAAACACTCAGATGAGAGATGAGATTTGTTATGTCTGAATTAATGAATAAGTTAAGAAAATCATGATTGAAGTAAATTGCATTTATTTATTGCTGAGTATTAAAGGATTTCATCTTATATACTTGAATTATAGTTAAGGTTAATTGAGTTTTTAATTTATGCTATGTAAATTTGCTTGAGGACAAGCAAAGTTTTAAGTGTGGGGTAGTTGTTTTATTAGTTTTTGTCATAAAATTGCTATTTATTTATTATGATAATTATTGTTATATTCATTCATTTTGGCAGTTTTAATCTGTTTATTTAGTGATTTCATGCAATTTGGTAGTTTTTAATTTATCCCAGTGTTTAGATCATTTTTGTACTAGTTTTTTGTATGATGTTTATGTGTTTTTAGTTAATGTTTCATTTGATTTTTGTTTGAAATTTGTTTTAAGTGTTTGTTTTAGGTTAAAGTGCGAAAACTCCCTTGGAAGATCAAAACAAAGAAAGAAGAGCATGAATCAAGCAAGACATGGCCAAGCCAAATCAAGCTTGGCCGTGTCACCTCAAAGGGAAATTTGGCAGAAGCTGACACCGGCAGGTGACACGGCCAAGCCACTGGCCGTGTCACATGACACGGCCACAAGCTTGGCCGTGTCCCATCCTAAGCCAAAGAACAAGGAAGAACCAAAGGAAAGAAACAGAAGCTGACACACCCAGGAGACACGGCCAAGCTACTGACCGTGTCACATGACACGGCCAGGAGCTTGGCTGTGTCACTCTCACCTCCAAAGAAAAAAGAAGTGCAAGGAGAAATAGAAGATGACAAAAGAAAGAAAGAAAGAAAGCGTGGATTTTTAGCCAAGGGATTTGTATAAATAAGAAGATTAGGGCAAGAGAAAGAGGATAGACTACTTCTTCAGCCGTTCTACACACAACTTTGAGTCGTTCTTCATTTTTCTTTTGCAATTCATCTCTGAAACAAGAAATCTATCAAAGATTGATGTCACTTTTATTCAAACACTCTAGATCAAATTAGTTCTAGCCATTATGTTATTCTTTTAGCAAATATCTGAGCAAGAGATTCTTCAGAAGCCAAACGAAAATTGTAATTGGGTTTTATTCTTTAACTCTATCTCTTAAGTTTCACTGAAATTGTATTTATGAATTCTCTAATGTCTAAATTAATTTCTTTGAATTTTAATGAGATGAATATGTTTAATAGCATCACTATGAACTAATTTTGATCTAGTCTAGGGTTTGTATGAATCTACCATGATTGTATGAAATGGTTATTGCTCTTAATTGATTTATTTCTTTTATCCTTAATTGAATGGAATAATGTTAATATATAATTGATTGGCCACCAATCATGTGTTTTAGGTATTTAGATGAAGGATTGAGAAATGAAATCTAATACTGGAATAATTTAATTAGGGACTCAGGTGAAATAGAATATAAACCTAAGGAAAAGATCATTTTGATTGTAGTAAGATTAATTGAAAAAGGATTGAATACGAGAGCTTATTTCCTTAATTTGATTAATTAAGTTGCTTGAAATCTGATCTTTGAAATTAAATCAGTTGAGAGGAATAGTCGTTCATACATAAAAATTAGTAGAGAAGTACAAACCCTAGGCTTTTCTATTAAGTGAATCAATACATTTGTTCAGTTTCCTTTCGTTGTTATTCATTCAATTCCTTTCAGCTTTCGTTGGTTGTTCAACAATTTAATTTTATAAATCAATGACTATTAATTGATAATTTGTTTATTTTGAATTGATAAATAATTAGCTTATCTAGTTTCCTTGTGAGACGACCTTGAGGTGTTCACCGAAATACTACAGTAGCCTCGTATACTTTCGAGTGTAGCTTTAGTAGTGTTTACTAGAGCGCAACAGGGTTCAGGGCATGATCAGGGACACGCCCGTGTTGTTGAGCATGTCATGTGTAGAGTTAGCCCTAGATAGTTCTTATCCTTGTTTTCTTATGTGTATCACCGAGTGAGTATGTGTAATCACCTTTAGATTAGGTTTTGAAGAGAATTGAGTTACCCAATCCAGGGATTGAGAGATATCTTGGAAGAGGAGATTGGAATTGGTGTTTGTTGCTCTTAGAGGTAAGTATAAACCCTACATGATTGCGTACATTTACATGATTTTGGGAATTAACACATTTGGTTGGAAAATGTGTTAATTTACCTATTATATTGTTGATACATGAGAATGGTGCTATGATTTGAATTATGTGAAATATATGTTGAGGATTCACAATATATTAATAATGTAATTTGTTTTATATACCCTAATGATGACATGTGAAGCCATTGGTGATTGCTATATTGATATCAATGGGATGTTTGAGGCATTGTGCTTATGATGATCATGAGAAATTGAGAAAGGATTTGATAATGAAATTATGAAAGAATTGTGTGCCTAGTATGTTAATCAATTTTTAGAGTTTTGTTGTTGTTGGCATGCCTAAAAGTAACAATCCCTTGAAGCTGGGTTGGGCTTGGTCCTTGAAGCCTAGTTGGGTGATGTTGTGCTCCGCTTGAAGCTGGGTTGGGCCTAGTCCTTGAAGCCTAGTTGGGATGTTACATATGAGGTAATCCTCATTGTGATAATGATTTGCCTTCGGGCTAGATAAATGTGATTATTGGACCAAAATAGTGACTCTGGAAATTGAATGGCATATTAGTTTCTTTTGGGCCCATGCTTGTCTTTGCTTTAATGTGAATTATGAATAATGGAACAATTGAACAATGTAATGAGATTTATTGTTATGAAATATGATATTAATGTATAGTGCTTCTAATTCTTGAAAGTTTGACATTGGCATTACATTTGAATCATATTGTTATCAAGGTTTATACCACTAAGTCTTTGGTCGCGCAAGTGACAGGGTAGATACAGTTGAGCCGGAGAGTTCAGCTAGACCGAGTCGAGTCTAGGCTTGTGATCCTTTGTGAAGTGTTGATTTTGGACTTCAAGATCAGAGACGAATTGCCAGCATGTATAAACTCTATATTTTTGTAAATATTGATTTTGATGTATACATATGTATATTCCGCTACATTTTCCGCTGCTTATCAAATAAATATTTTGGATAAACTTTTAAGGTAATGAAGATATATGTAAATGTATTTTAACAAGGGATGTTTCATTTATTACTTTCTATAAAATAAGTTAAATATTTTATATTTACTCATATTGATTGATAATGTTTTGATGTTTAAGTCAAAAGATTGGTTTGTTTAAAATGGACTGTGATATTCTTATATCTTCTATACGTATATTACATATTGTGAGTATATGTGGTGTACGTATATTGGGTATAGGGGTGTTACACTTACAACCTTCATGAAGAGTTTTATCTTGTCATCTTGTGCTTATATGGATAGAGAAGCTGCTAAAGATGATGTGCTTGGACTAACTGTGGATGATGAAGCAATGATCCTTGATGATGAAAAAATCCTTGCCCTTGATATGTCTAAATAAATGGAGTATCTTCGAATCCAACTCAACAAACTTTCCTTAGCTTGAATATTGCTCTATTTATTTTGGTTTCTTTAATATTTAATTGGAACAATCGTATTTTTCAAAATTTAAAGTTGTTTGAATCAATTCCTTTCATAAAATTTTTGTGGGTCTTTGTTCATTTTAGTGTTAAACCAATGAAGAATTTAACTTGATATTTATATATTAGCGTATCTATGCATCATTATTCGAATGACTTTACTAGGTGAGGAAATTGCTCTATAGCATTGAGTTGTGTATGCTTACTTAGAGAGGGCTCCTGCATAATTACCTTTGTCTAGGTCCTAGTCAGCCTTAGAACATGCTTTGATGGACTTTCGAGGCGAAATTGAACTTTGCTTGTTTAAGGGAGAGATGATATAAGCATTGTTTGGTTAGCCAACAACTAGTATCCACCCTATTAAATATCAATCCCTAGTTGTCCCTTTGAGCCTTCATGAAATTTTATCTCTCTTTTCATTGGCTTAAAAACCCCAACCTACCCTGAGCTACTGTGATACTTTTGACAAGTCTTATGATCACTAAGATGAAGAGGCAAGAAGATCAAAGAATGGAATGCATAGCCAAAGCCATAAGGATAGTTGATGTTTTCAAGACCATAAAGGTAGTTGAAGTTCACCTAATATCTCCAATCTATCAAGATAACATCAGAGTAACAAATCATTTATCCCTGTTAAAGGAGATTTATGTCACTCCACTCATCCATTATTAGAAACCCAAGTTGATACAAACAAGACAACTCTTTTAGAGCTAGAACCAAAAAAAAAAAAGAAAAGAAAAGAAGAAGAAGAAAGGAAAAAAAAAAGAAAAGATGAAACCTAAAAAGGCAGTTCAGAAAGCCAACTAAGTTCTCTTTTACCGAAGACAGCAAAAGGCTTCCATTTAGTTTATAAGGATAGTTGACTTGAATTGGTCCAACCCAACCAAAGATTCAATCAAAATCGAAGAAACAGGAGAAAGGTTACCCAATTTTTGAAAGTCCTATACTTAATAATCCTATAGAGAAGAAGGACAAAATAATAAAATGCTCAAAAAAAGAGAAGAGTAAGAAAAATAAAGAGAAAGAAAAGGGAAAAGAAGAAGAGAAATGAATTTGGGTACTAAACTTTATGCAAGGGAAAAGACTGTCCCAATCAAGATCCAGATTAATGCCAAAAAGATAGAAGGAATTTGGAGTCTAGCAAGATTGCTTCCAACTGCCTAAAATTCAAATAAGAAATTTGTAGTGTGAGGGTTTGTCCATTGTGCACATCAGCTCCTATCTCAAAATGGTCTTCACTTAAACTCGTGTCCCTTATAGACCCCATTTCAAGCCTATCAAAGACCTGTTGATCTCTCTTGGTAGGTAGAGTCTATTAGTGGAGATAGTTTGAATAATCATGCATATGAGATAGATAATATTCAAACTGAATGAGACCTTTAGCCAAGTAATGTGTATCTACCTATCTGAAGTGCAACAATTCTTGCTTAAATAGAAATGATTCTCGAGTTTAGTACGGTAACTAGGGTTGTTATGTTATAGAGATGTTAATTTGAAAAATCAAGTCTTAAGGTAAATTGACATTGATTTGGCAAAGCCAACATTTGAATTTTTTTTTTAAAAAAAAAGAAATGTTTTTGTCACACGAAGCCTTCAAGTTAAGGGAAGTATGTTGAACCATCGAACCTCCAAGGACATATTGGGTAAAGTAAATAGTTATTGGCAAGGATGTGAAAAGTTACCAACTGTCATGCTGAATCTTAGTATGAAATGGATGTATCTCTGCTACTTAGGGCCTCCATTATTCATGTTTTCAATATCTCAAAGATAAAAGGCATAAAAGTGAAGCCTTCTGCCATTCTAGTGCAAGACCTGAAAGGGCATCTGAAAGAAATTCGTGAGAATATTTTAGCTGATAACCTCAGTCTGTGAGTTGATGGAAACATTGTAAGTATTATTCATGCATATCATGCATACACGAGCATATCACATCGCACTTTCTTGTCATGTATTGTCTATTCTTTGTCAAAGTGAACAGTAAACATCCTCTGAAGTAAAGAATCAAAAGAAGATATTGAATCAAGGGGGCATGGAAAGCCCATTGCTTGAGGAAGCTTCAGTCATTTTGCAAAAGAAGAAATACGTGTTTGTGTGAAGAGCTAGACAAGACAAACATCAATTAGATCTCGCATAGAAAAATCGTGGGTTTGAGCCTACACAGGGGGTAAAGTTTCTCCTTTTCAATTTTTGAGTTTATGCATGTACAAAGCATTTTCAAACTCACTTTCAAATATCTTGCCACGCAGGGGGCAAGGAGAAGATATGAAGGCTAGCTAAAAAAGGCTGAATTTCTTTGCGAAAGTGCAAAGGAAGAACAAAAAAGAATGGAAAAAGAAGAAAATTAGAATTCTCAAAAGAATGAAGACGCAAAAGACAAAAGATCAGTCCAACTAAAAGAGCTGAAGCCAGGGTAAAGACCAGATCTCCAATGGATAAAGATCCATGTTTCAAGGGTAAAGACCCGACCTCCAATGGATAAAGATCCATGTTTCAAGGTTAAAGACCCGACCTCCAATGGATAAAAATCCATGTTTCAAGTGAAAAAACCCGATCTCTAATGGATAAGATCCATGTTTCAAGGGTAAAGACCCAATCTCCAATGGATAAAGATCCATATTTCAAGGGAAAAGACCCAATCTCTAATGGATAAAGATCCATGTTTCAAGGGTAAAGACCCAATCTCCAATGGATAAAGATCCATGTTTCAAAGGTAAAGACCCAATCTCTAATAGATAAAGATCCATGTTTCAAGGGTAAAGATCCGATCCCCAATGGATAAAGATCTATGTTTCAAGGGTAAAGACCCAATTTCCAATAGATAAATATCCATTTTTGGTGGTAAAGACCCACAATACATAAAAAATGGAACAACCAGTAAAGCCAAAATTCTCAACTGATAAAAGGTCAGTCAAATCAAATTCAATCTCGGGTCCAAGTATCCATCCTCATCCAAAATCTACTCAAAGTCATGTTACTTTTCACTCTCTTCTACTAAAAGTATCAGATCATTCAAGCAGGGGGCAAACTGTAGACCCTTAATTTTGGCCCTAAGTTGGTACAGTTCTAATCAAAGAATGCCAAAATAAATTCGATCCGATTTACAACTTCTAATAAGTTGGTTCAATTTTAAAAGTCACAAACTCAGCTATAAAACCCTAAACCAAGTCTTTTTTAGACGGTTCGGTCCAAAAAATTAGAAAATGCGAAATTAGTTCAAGTTGGGAGGGTCCAGGTTATGAGCCTTGGCTCATGTCGACCTGGATGCCCCAAGTCGACATGAGCCAAAGGCCATGTCGACCTAGATGCCCAGGTCGACATGACTTTAGGCCATGTCGACCTGGATGCCCCAATTCGACATGAGCCAAAGGCCATGTCGACCTGGTTGCCCAGATCGACATGGTTTCAATTATTTTTTTAGTTTCTGAATTGAATTAAAATTGGTTTTAAGGATGGATTAATATTAGGGTTAAGGATTCTCAGTGAGGTTTTGGCCTATAAATAATAATGTTTTAGACTTTAATAAGGGGTGGCAATTTTTATCAATGGGGTCGGCAATTGAGATTAAGAGAGATTAAAACAACAAAGCAGAAAAGAGCAAAATAATTAGCAACACTCATCAATCATCGATCCATCAAAGGTAGCAACACTGTCTTTGTTCTTGTTCAGCCAGAGTCAATTGTAGAGGAACCAACAAATGGAGGTTTGATTATAAATCTTTGATTTGTTTATATTTACAGCATTCTTATGTTTTGATTCATGAATTGTTTAAGCATACAATAGCATTGCCATATTTTCTTTTAAGTATTTCTATTATTTGTTTTAATATTGAGCCTTTCAGTAACCTAAATTATTAAACTTAATAGTATATTTTATAAATCAGATTGTCCATTCATCCTGTAGCCTAAATCATTGATTCAATTATCAAAACCCTAAATTGTTCTTTTGTTTCCAAAACTTTAAACCCTAAATCATTCCATTAAAGTCTCAAAATCCTAATTGTTTCTAAAATCTTAATTTATTTCCAGAATCAATATTTCTTCTAAAATGATAAATCAAAATCTTAATTTATTTTAAAGCTTGTCACCCAGTAACCCTAATCTAAACTATTCTACATAAAGCCACCAAAACCCTAATCCAAATTATTCTGCCAAAAGCACCCAAAACCCTAATCCGAGAAAACCCTAATTTATTCTCAAAATCCCAAAACCCTATTTTTTAAATCCTAAACCCTAAAACCTTAATTTTCAACACCAAAACCTACAACCCTAAAAGCCAGATTCTAAAATTTTATGGGGCACTGATCCCTTGACCCCCGCCCTCTAATCTGTTAGCGGGACAACCGTATGGGCTCGTCGAAGGGGTCAATATTCATTTGTGTATTATGAGCTCGTGTATTTAACTTTCCTTTTTCCAAAGCCCTAATTTAGTAATTAAAATTCTAAAAACCCTATTTTAAGATGTGAACCGTAAATTTGTATATTTATTGCTTTATTTAATTGTAGATTTGATTATGTAGTTTATTATATGCTTTGATGGTTGATTTATTTAATTTCAATGTTTGATTTATTTAATTTATCATGGATGGATGTTTTCTTTATTATTATTATGATTATTTATTTATTTTTATATTAAAATTGTAAGAGGTATGTTTCCATTATTGGGTACCTCATTAATTAATTTTCATGTAATTTAAATTATTTTTATATTTTGAAATTAATGTAAAGGACACGTTTCCACCTTTCGGTGGGTATTCTTGTAATGTTTAAAATTTTAGATACTAAACTTTTAAATTAATAGTGATAATTAATAGAGAATTGTGATATAAGTGATATGGATAAGTAATGTAAATAGTGGATCTCAAAAATTTACCGAAGCAATTAATTATTTTTACAGTCTTATGAGAGTTAAAATCAAATTAGAATCAACGGTTAAGAAAGAGGATGCACCATAACTAAGATGAGATTGGCCACACTAGATTGAGCTGAATATATATGTGTGTGTATGGATAGGTGTAAGAGTGTAGAAATTTCTTTTCTCTCTTCATCATTCACGTTCAACACCACATTCACCACCAAAAGTCCTTCTTGCTTCCTTCCAAGATTTTGATCAAAAATAAAGAGCAAACAATGTTTAGTTATAAGTTTTGAGAAGATTAAGATAGAAAGTTGATATTATTAATAAGTAAGTAGAGAAAAGAAGAGTTAAAGAGGTATGTGTTTATGTATTTTAATTTACAAATATTTATTTTTCTTTGAATTTCATGTTTAAATTAGTTTATTGGGTCATTTAGAGGAGATATTTCCTAAAAATTGGATAAATGAATTATTGTGTGATATAAGTAGAAATTGAAGTTGTTGATGTTGTTTTTCTTAATTTTGAATGATGATTGTGAAAGTTGATGAGTAGATCATTTGTTAAATACTTGATTAATTAAAGTTTTAGTAAGGTATTAGATATAAAGTCTTTTCATGTCAAAACTTTGATGTTGATTCATTTTTATCATCGATCTTCATTATATTTGTATTTTATGAAGTTACAAGTGTAAAATACATGATGTTAAGATGCCACGGGAGTGGTTTTAAGGTGCCATGGGTGTGGGATCGAAGTTCAGATTGTTGGACGAAGAATTACTTCGAAAACAGTCCCAAAATCAATGCCACGGTCGTGGAAGTGACGTTGTTTCGTCAAAAAAATTCTATAAAACAAAGGAGTTTTATATGCCACGACCGTGGCCTTGGAAGGCCATGACCGTAGGGGTCTTCAACATCATTTTACAGCTTCATTTGTATCCCATAGGCGTGGGGTTGAGGTGCCACGGCCGTGGATACCTAATTGATGTTTTTGACTTGTATTTTGTGATATACGGGCCTAGTATGAGGCTACTATGTTTATATTTATTACTTTTGTATTGTGTAAGTGTTGAAAGTATGAAAAAGAGTGATACATGTTGAAATTGTGATAAATATATATAATACTAAATGTTGATGAAAATATTGTTTCATTGAAATGATATATACAATTCAATGTTAACTACAGACTAATGAATTGCCCTAATTATACTGATTTTAGATCTAGCTTGGGATTGAATGGCTAGCCAAAAGGGAGGATATTCAAAGTGTTAGTGGGCACTCTGTGCCATCAATAGACACTCGGTCATCATATTCAGTGGGCATTCTTGCCATAGTGGGCCATTGGCCAAAATTCTATACAGCTGCATTCAATTGCCATCAGTGACCCATTATCCAAATCTAGAATCTGAGTTCAGTGCGTTTGGGAATAATTAAAATAGTTATCTATAATGAAAATAATGTGTTATTCAGTTGTCGATAAATTAGTTAATTCTGAATCTAATTGTATTTAGTATTTCAATTTACAATGAAGTTAGCTAATTGCTTTATTTAACATTTGGAAAGTTTGCAAGACGATGTTTCTAAATTACTTAATTGCTAGATCTCTTTTTATTAAATTTCTTGTATATTATAAATACATAAGCACCACTAAGCTTTGCTTAGCGTGTTGGAATTATTTTCTGACGCGCAGATCAAACAAGGAGAGTTGAAACCGCAGAGTGAGAGACTTACGTTCTTGGACAACTGCATCATCAAGGTTCAATGAACAATATTGTCAATATTATACTTGCTATGGTTCACATAGAAAATCTTTATAATTTTGTATGACAGTTGTATTAGTTTGAGAGTAGTTTGAGAATTTGATAATAATGTAAGTCTTTTAAGAGTTCTTTATAACTATATGGATATATGTGTGTTCTATATAAAGTTTATAAGTTGCATTAATGCTTAAAAAGTATTATGACTTTATTTCT
This sequence comes from Garcia nutans, assembly GCA_947685225.1. Lineage (NCBI taxonomy): Eukaryota > Viridiplantae > Streptophyta > Magnoliopsida > Malpighiales > Euphorbiaceae > Garcia > Garcia nutans. Next base: position 39,744,964 of record CANTUV010000013.1, read on the forward strand.
TTAGTATATACATAGATATATATAGAATAATTGTAAATGTTAGGTGACATCTCCTATGTAGGTAAGTGTATGGTCTATGTAGGGGGTGTTACAGTCCTATTTAGTTTTAGACATGCACGATGTAAGAATATGTTTTCACCCTCGGATGGGTGTCCATTTATTTATTTTGTTTGGACATTGCTTTGATTTTAATATAATGATGCTTTATTTTAATTATTGCATATAGTATGGATAATATCATTATATTTGAGAATTTTATAATATTAAGACTTGAAAAGGAGGCCGGTTCCAATGAACCGGGCGTTGTGGGGGGTGCTGGGCCATTTCTCACCTTCCCCATACATACCCAACTTTTCAAACCCATTAGGGGGTTGGGGATTCCTCAGGAATCGAGTCATCCATCCCTTTTTTTTCCCGACCTGTCCGGGTGGTGACTCCACTTTCTCCGGGTTTAGGCCTGTGTTCTCTAAGGCTCCGAGTCTAAACAGTGCTGAAGTTGCAAGAACCATTATATCGAGAGTTGGGGCAAAAATCCCCACTCACAGTTATCCTCATTATTTACCTTCGGGGCTAGACGCTTGGTGTCACTATGATATAATTTGCCTTCGAGGCTAGCTTTTGAGTATTACTTGATTTGCCTTCGGGGCTAGATACTTGGTGTCATTATGGATCAAATAGTAATTCTGGGATTTGAATAATGAATTAGTTTGTTTGGGACCATGCTTGTATATGAGTTTGTGTGAATTATTAAATGATGAAAGAATATGTTTAAAAGTGAGCTTGGATACCACATTGTGACATAGCATAAAAATATTTTGCATTGGCATTATTTTATAGTTTTACTATTACAAAGTTTGTACCACTAGACTTTTAGCTTAGTGCGTTTGTAATTCATTGCGCAGGTGACAAAGGTGATCCGGTTAAGATAAAGAGTTCTTCTGGACCGAGTCGAGTCTAGATTAGAGATTGCTTATTGAGCTAATTTTGGGTACATCAAGATCAGAGTCATTTTGTCAGCATGTATATATTTTATATTATAGTACATTTTAATATTATATATATTATATTATATTATATTTTTAGAGTATATATATTGTAAATTGTACAAAATATTTTGAATAATTTGATAATGTGAGGTTTATATGTGTTTTGATATATATATGTATGTATGTACATGTATAAATACATGTATAAACATTTTGAGGAATTGTGGAGAAATTGAGAAGGTTAGGTTGACATGCATGATTGGTTTATTTGGGGAGTGTTTTATGCAGGTTGTGGTTTTATTGAAATTTAGAATGTCCAAAATACAGATAAAACTCTGGTAAATTTTTTCTAGAGATTTTCATATAAAATATTTATTTTGGACATATGATCTATAAGAAATATTTTAATACTATTTAAATATATTTTTAAGTTTTGGGATTTTAAATTGAAAATATAAATTTTTTTATTAAATCGGGTTATGATATTTTTATACCGTATACGCGTATTTTATATATACTGCGTGTATATATTATACATATATGGGGTATAAGGGTGTTACAGCTTTTAGTACTTTAACTTGGCAATTCCACCTTACTTAATCCTAAACCATATTATAAGTAAAAATAACTCATTAGTATCATATTCCTACCCATTTTATTCACTCAAACATCAATTATACCATTTATATTCGAATTCTACAAAAAAAAAAAACCTAATTTCACTGCTACGCCCATCAAACTTCATCAAAACCCAATCATTTCACCATCCAACAATAAAATCATTACATATACATCCACATAACTTCAAAACAATCCATATTAACAATTATTAAAACCTCCATCAAAAATTCAAAAATTACATATTCATGAATTTAAAAATAAGCTTCTTAAAACCAAAGAAAACTTACCTAATACTTGCAATCCTTGCAAAATATGGATTAATTGAAGAAGAGAAATCCTCCCTTAGCCATCCATGGAATTTGGCCAAAGCTTGTAGAAGGAAGAAGAAGTAGAAGAAATTTTGACTCTTAATTCCTTTCTTCTTAACCACTTATATATATATATATATATTAATTAGTTAATAGTTAATATTTGATATTTTACCTCTTCCATCCAAAGTTATTTTAATTTCTATTTTTAAAAATTTTTACTTTTTAACTTTTAACTTTTACTTTTTGACTTTTATTTCTTAGTGAAATTTATATTTTATGTATATCTTACATATACACTAAGTATGTATTAGTCATATTCTCTTTCCAACCCATTAATTAACCCTTCCATATTATTATTTAATTACAATTACTAAAAATATGATTGTTACACTTTTCCTATTTAATATATCCATGGCATAATTATCTAATTTGATTCAATTAAAGTTTACTCTTGGTTATTTTTTTTTTATCTTTGCTCTTAATACTTTGATTATCTAGCCAATGAATAAATGATCTAAGGTATTGTGTGATGGAGGGAGAGTGGAAGCACAATATTAGTTCAAAGAGATAACAATCTTAGGTTTAAGTTTGCGCCTAGAGATAGGGTAAACACTTAAGAGGTTGATATACATATTACTCACAAATCTTAATGAGTTGGATTAATTTGCTTGTAATAACGAGAGTAGAAACAACATTAAGTTTATATTAGATTTAGTACTTGAGAGAGACAAAGTCTTAATTTAGAAGAACCTAACCAATAATCAAAAGTAAATTTAGATTGAGTTAATACTTTAGAAAATCCATAGTTAATTAATGTGTATATTTTTAACCCTAATTTCAAAATTCAGTTTAGCTTGATTATTAGATAATTTTAGTTTTCAATTCACATCAATTTAACATCCAGATAATAGTTAGTTTAATTTTTAGTACTTAGGATACCCTTACTCGTGGGAATGATACTCTACTCACACTTTATTACTTTATTACGACCTATGCACTTGCAGATAGCTAAACTAGGCCCTAACAAAAGGTACTAGTTGGAATCAAAGGATGGGTCCAATACTAGGTTTTCCATTTTAAGTAAATAAGTCTAACAAATAAACTAAGAAAAATAAATTCATGATGACATTTATATTATGGATTATTGTTATATTATGTATGACATCCATCCATATCTATAAACAATATAAGGAGTTCGAAAAAGTAAGACAAAGCAAAAAATTAAAATTACACTTTAAAATCATCCACAAGGGGATCTCAACTCTAGCTCTTATAGGTACTAGGATGAGCACAAATTTTCCACAAATATACAAAAGAACAATACTAAATAAACAATGTGATGAATGGCATGGACCTAAGGTTTCTAAGGTTGTGGGCTCAATTTCTTGGATTTAGATTCCAAACAAGTGTACATATCCTTTTAGTATTAGAAATCAAAGCTTCATGCAGTTATGTCCACTCATGATAGTGGCAAAAAGGGAGTAGGTACCCACCACCGGGTGTCCTAAAAGTATGCCTTGGTTAACCTAAAGGCAAAGTCTAAGTGGACCTAAAAGTGATGCAAACCTATTATTGTTTTTAGGTTTGAAAGGAATGGATTTGAATGTGAATTGATCATAACCTAAGTTTAATTCTAGGCTCAATTAGAAAAGCAACTAAATTTGATAGTGAATTGATCATAACCTAATCTTAGTCTCAATACGAAAAATAATTTGATTGATTATGTGTGTGAATTGATCATAACCTAAGTTTAATTCTAGGCTCAATTTGAGAAGGCAATTTGAATGATTATGAGTGCAAATTGATCATAACCTAAGATTAGGTTCAATTCGAAAATTTTTACCTAAAGTTGATTTAGGGTTTAAGAAAAAGCTTTAATCTTTGATTTTTTACCTAAATGATTTTAGGATTTATGGACAATATTAAATAAATGGTACTTTAAATAAAAAGGAATTTAAAAGAGCAAGGTTGAATCTTTTACCTTCTTGGAGCATTTTTTTAGTGTGGAGGGAATTCCAAAGCTTTCTTGTTGAATCTAAGTTCAACCTTGGAGGACGCCTTGGATGTTACTTGGTGGAGGAATTATGACAAAAACTTGAATGAAATAATGATAAATGATGAAAAACATGAAGAAAAATTCTAAAAATGCTAGAAAATGCCTAAAGTGAGCTTCTGAGGCTGTGTTGAGCTTTATGAAAAGGTGAAAAAGGACATAGTATATATAGGCATGGAGTTCGAGACATTGAGGACCAGAGGGTGGCTCGATGATCATCGCCAGTGATGCAATCACCGTCAATGGCAGCAGTCACTGCTGGTGACATAGTTACCAATGGTCCGGTCACTAGTCTAGTTGCAAACCTTATCACCAGTCACTGGACATTGTTCGGTGACCACTCGACCGCAGTCACCTATCATGGCTTTTGGGCAGTCGTCCTTCCGAAGCTTGTTTCGAAGCCATACGATGTCTAGTTAACTCAATTCTTGATGCATTGGAATCGTGATGGGATGAACTTTGACATGGGATACAGAAAAGAGTGTTCACAAATGCTGTCACTCTCTTCAACCTTGTCACCTCATTTGCATTACTAGCTATGTCTCTTCTCCATAAACAAATTGCTCATTCCTTTTTAAAAAAAAAAAAAAACCAATCTGGCCACTTTTCTCAAGCTTCATTTGTTTTGGACTAAGATCTCATATTTAGGCTTATAGCCTATTTGATTTATTTTTTTTTTGAGGTAAAGTAGTGAGGTATTATCATTCAAACTCAAGTGATAAAATATCAGTAATACAATGTGGTGGAGACTCTTTCCAAACCACTGGTTCCGTCTGAATGGTACAAGCTCTTGCAAGATTATGAGCTGTTCCATTAGCAGAACGCCTAATAAACGAGACACTAATCCCATTCATAAGAGACATAAGGGATTTACAATCATCAATAACAATACCAAAAGGGGAAACATCAGAATTATTAGCTGAACTCAAGGCTTGAACACATAACTGTGCGTCAGATTCGAGGATCACATTATGCCATTCCTCTCCTTTAATCCAGGATAAAGCTTCCCTGATCGCCAAAGCTTCAATCTCACGAGGTTGGAAATGACCCAAGAAAGAGTTTTGAAATGAAGCAATAAAAGCACCTGCTGAATTGCGGGCAACGCATCCTACCCCTGCATGGGAGGGGAAAATTGCACCATCTGTATTAACCTTGATAAAGCCAAAAGGAGGAGGGCTCCATTTAGCAATAGAAACTGCTGTAGATGAAGTCCCAGTTCTGCAATTACCAGATTGATTGCATGGCTGAATAGGAACATAAGAAAGACGAGCAGCTGTCCAATCCCTTAAAACAGTTTCCGCATGACGTTTAACCTGCCAATGATCGTGCACTCTTCTATGCCAAACTCTTTGGTTCCTTGCTTCCCAAATGGACCAGAGAAACATAATAAAATTTACAGCAGTATCACCTTGTGTACTCTGAAGAACCGCCCAGTCTTGGAAATTATCAAAGTGGGCAAAACGATAACCCACCATAGACACCAACCAACAGCTTTTTGCAAATAGACATTCAACAAACAGGTGCATAAGTGACTCTTCAGAATTACCACAGAAAGAGCAAGAGTTATAAACTGGAATACGACGGCGTTGAAGAGTGACCACTGTAGGTAAAGCATTCAAGCATGCTCTCCAGGAAAAGTTTAAACATTTCGGAGGGGCTCTCAGATTCCACAATTTACACCAAAGAGTAGCGGTGTTAGTAGTTAAGACACTAGATTCGATGACGGTTAACCTGCGATAAGAACTTTTAACAGTGTAACACCCTTTTTTTATCAAAAGACCATGTCTAGCCATCATTTGTGCGCCTGCGACTTAAAGGGATGCTAAAGATAGCCCTTTGATCATCAGAATTAAATAAAGAACAGATAAATGAGTTATTCCATCTCTCATCAGAGATCAAATCAGAAACCACCGAAACACTCGGATTTATTGGTTTAGGAGTAGTAATCTTGAGAGATGGATTCTAAAACACCCAGGGATCTTCCCAGACTTTAACAGAGTTGCCCGAGCCAATTCTTTTATAAGCTCCTGATCTAATTAACTGCTGACACTCATATAAGCTGCGCCATAGATAGCTAGGATTATTTCCCAATGGAGCAGAGAGGTAATCCGAATCAGAGTAGTATTTAGCCTTGAGAATGCGGGAAACAAGTGAATCCGGATAAAGAAGAAGTCTTCAGGCCTGTTTTCCAACCATAGACAAATTGAACTCATATAATCTCTTAAAACCAAGTCCACCAAAACTTTTTGGGCGACTTAATCTGTCCCAACTAACCCAATTGATGCCCTTGTCATTATTCTTGCCCTTGCCCCACCAGTAATTGTTCATGAGTTGTTGGAGCTCCTTACAAAAAGTCTTCGGCAAGACAAACAAATTCATGACATACACAGGAAGTGCTTGAAGAACCATTTTCAACATAATCTCCTTTCCAGCTTTGGAGAGCAATCTACGCTTCCAAGAATGTAGCTTCTGTTTAACCTTATCCTTAATGAAAGAAAATACCTCCCGTTTATTTAAGCCTATCCGAGTAGGGAGGCCTAAGTACATACCCAAGTCAGCCTTTTCAGCAACTTCAAGACCAGTACAGATATGGCGACGGGTGTCGGCATCCACGTTCTTCGAAAAACAGATGGAGGATTTAGAGAAATTGATATGTTGACCGGAAGCTTGCGCATAATCTTTGATAACATGCTTAACAACCAAAGATTCCAAAACATCTGCTTTAAAAACAAGCAGACTATCATCCGCAAAGAAAAGATGGTGAATTGAAGGAGCACCTCTCACTACCGGACATCCATTCCACAAGGAAGAGTCCACTTTAGACTGGATTAAGCGGGAAAAACCCTCCGCACAGAGAATGAAGAGATACGGTGAAAGTGGATCACCTTTGCGAATACCTCTCGAAGGAACAATAGGCCCTAGATGTTGGCCATCTCGAACAATCCAGTAACGGACTGAAGTGATACAAGACATAATAAGATCAATCCACCGAGCATCAAATCCCATCTTCTGAAGAATAGCTGCAATATATGACCACTCAAGGCGATCATAAGCCTTTGAGATATCCATTTTAAGAGCTGAGAAGCCTTCTTTACACCTACGCTTGTTCAAAAAAGAGTGCATCAGCTCAAAAGCAATAATGCTATTGTCTTGAATATGCCTATTAGCCACAAAGGCATTCTGCGATGGAGAAATAATGTGATGAAGAAAACTCTTGAGCCGATTGGCTATGGCTTTGCTCATGATCTTATAGAGGACATTACATAAGGCAATGGGTCTCAAGTCCCCCACCGACTCAGGAACAGACTTCTTAGGAATCAGAACCAACAGGGTATTATTAAGCTCAGGGGGAAAAGAGCGTTGATTCAAAAAATGGATGCCAGCCGCAGAAATAGCCGGACCAATAATGGACCAATGAGACTGGAAAAAAGCAGGATTGAAACCATCCACCCCAGGAGCCTTTTCCGGTTTCATACTAAAAAGTGCTGTTCTAATTTCATTCTCAGAATAAGGAGCTAAAAGAGAATCATTCATCTCCTCAGACACACAAACAGGAACCACTTCAGTAATAGCATCCACAGAACCAGGAGAAGCAGTGAACATATCCGAGAAATAGGTTGTGAGTAGGTTATCAAGAGCAGCGTCATTCTCCACCCAATCTCCCAAAGAGTTTTTAAGACGAATTACACGATTTTTCCGTCGCCTGGAGGAAGCAGCAGCGTGGAAAAATTTCGTATTACGATCACCTTCTCTCAACCATAAAATTTTCGATCTCTGCTTCCACTTGATTTCTTGTTCCTGCAATAGATTGTGAAACCGGGTCTTAGCTTCAATGAAGCGATTAGTGTCTGCAAGGCCTCTACGATTACGAAGCAACTTCATAACTGAACGACAAGAATCCAGTTCAGCTTTGGCTTCACGTCGAAGATTAAGACCCCATTGAAAAAGACCAGACCCGCATTCCTTTAGCCGAGCAATAACATTAAGAGAAGAAGAATTATCCCAAAGATTCTGAACCAAGGCTCTGCAATTAGGGTTACGGAGCCAATAATTCTCAAATTTAAAATTATGGGCCGCAGTACGAGGGATATGCTTGCGAATTTCCAGAAGAATTGGAAGATGGTCAGAAGAGGTAGTGTCCAAAACGTAAGCTTGAGCAATCGGGAAAAGGCAACGCCAGCTCTCAGAAACAAGTACCCGATCTAATTTAGATTCAATAAGATCCCCAGAGGCTCTACCTCTCTCCCAAGTAAAAGGATAGCCTCCCATAGCCATGTCAAATAAACCAGCAGAAGAGACAGCATTACGAAAACCCTCCATAAGATGACTAGGTTGTCGTCTTCCTCCTCTTTTTTCAGTAGGAGAAATAATATCATTAAAGTCACCAAGACAAACCCAAGGGAGATTACTACAATCTTTAAGATTCTGAAGTAAAACCCACGACTCTTCATGCCCTTGCCGATTAGGTTGTCCATAAAAACCCGTTAACCGCCAGGAGCCAAAGGATTGCATCGTAATCTCAACATCAATACATCGTTGGCATAAATTCAAGGGCAAAACCGAATCAACAGATTTCCATAATAATGCAAGTCCACCCGAATGACCAGAACTATCAACCGGCAAAAACTCATCATAATCTAAAAGATCTTTTATTTCATTGATTTTATTGGAAAGACAAATAGTCTCAATTAAAAAAAGAAAGACAGGCTTCTTGTCAAAAATTAAAAACTTTAAATGCTCTACAGCCCGTGGGTTGCCAAGCCCACGGCAGTTCCAGCTGAGGCAACTCATTTTGACTAAGCATATTTATATATTCTCCTAATTTTCTAGTTAATGAATTCTATAAAAAAAACTGAAATATTTTATTATTACTATTATTGTTATTATTATTAAGAGAATGAAACAATTTGAAATTCGAATTATAATAGAATTTGTATTTATGAATTTGGATGGTTAGCCTCATCTCTCTCCGACGCCAACTCTAAAATACAGAGAAAATAAGGAATTAAAAAAAAAGAAAAAGAAAAAGGAAAAAAGAGCAAACAAAGAAAAGAACCTCTTTTTGGGAAAAAAGAGACACAGTAAGGAGAGAGAGAGAAGGGAGTTGTTCGGTTCCTCGGAATCTATCTCATTCTCTCTTCATCCCTTCTTTCTCTTCTTCTTCTTCTTCTTCTTCGTGATTCGGAAACTTTCACGAGAAAGAAACACTAACGAATCTCGAAGAAAGATAAGAAATTGGTGGAAAAACAAGAAGAAAATTTATTTCTCAGATTCAAAGAGTTTGTGTTGAATTTAGCAAAAAATTGTAAATTTTCCTATATTCTTATGGAGTTTGATAATATCGAGTGTGTATCGGCCTCTGATGGGTTGGATGAAGATGAGATCCAAGACCACAATTTGCATCATCGCCTCCATCAATTTTCTTCACCAAAGCCCCATAATGCCATTGCTAATAACAACAATAACATCAATAATGTTATCGGTCCAACTTTGACTACGATCCCTCCGGCTACTAGTGTCCATGAATTGCTAGAATGCCCTGTTTGCACCAATTCTATGTACCCACCCATCCATCAGGTATATTGTTAATTTGTTATAATTTGTTATTCCGTTTATTTTTCCCCCCTTCGATTTTGGCCTTCTTTTTTTGTTGAATATGATTAATCTATATGGGTTAGTTTTATTTTTTTCACAGTATTAGATTTTTAAGAAATCAATGGCGGTTCTCATGTCCATGAGCATAGGTTTTTAATTCTCTTAATGGTTAATTTCTCGTTTTGGGTTTATGGATGTATTTGTTGTTTAAATTTTGATTGATTGCCAAATCAACACTGGATAATGATTTAAATAACCATTTATAGATATGAGTTTGGCATATAGTAAGTCAATGATGGTATGAATTCGGCGTGGAGTTATGCCCATTGATGAAGGCATTTTTGTTTGTAGCTGGTTTTTCAAATTAGTGGAATGCCAAGATTATATATCACCATTACCATTGGAATTTTCCATATATTAACTTGATAATTCTACTCTGTTGATGAAGATTTTTTGCTTTAAAGTAAATATTATTGAGTCGTTCTTGTTTGCTAATCATTTTGGAATATTATAACTTAGTTATACTATTTGGAAATTTAATGAAGCCAAAATATCTAGTCTCATAGATAGGGGCTCCAATGATATGATCGTAGCCCAGGGAACTATAAAACAGGGGAGGTGATTAGGGACTTTTGTTTGTGTCCTGCTGGAGACCTTTTGAAGCCCTTGGTGTACCTGCTACTGAGAGGTTTAGAAAGAGAAAATGAGAGTTAGAGAGAGGAGGCTAAAAGAATGAAGCCTCTATCTTAGCCTTTGGCTATATATTTATTAAGGGGAGGAGGAGGAAGAGGGGGTGGGGATGGGTTATACGTCCTTCATCAGATGTCATGCCATCACCAAGTTTGTTTTTTACTTATTTAAGTATGTTAAACATGTATTCTCATTGTCTTTTCCATAATTATGTATTATGTTGTTTGAACAAAATAGTTCATCTCTGTTTATTATTAAAGTGCAAGATAAATATCAAAGCAAAATATGTTTTATGTTATTATGTTGGAAATATGTAAGACTTTAGCTTGTTACACCTTGTTGCCTTTATGACTTTTCACCTTCTTATGCAAGTATCCCCTTTTATCTCTTGGTCTTTTCATAGAATTCTTGCAATAATACCATAACATATCTTGAATGCAAATGTGGATGTATGTAGACTAAAGCATGCCTTTGTAAATACTTATACTGCAATCTAGATTTTTAACTATTTTGCCTTTACAGTGTCATAATGGACACACATTGTGTTCCACTTGTAAAACAAGGGTGCAGAATAGGTGCCCCACATGTCGACAGGAACTAGGAGATATTAGGTGTTTAGCATTGGAGAAGGTGGCTGAGTCACTTGAATTGTCCTGTAAATATTACAACTTGGGGTGCCCGGAGATATTTCCATATTATAATAAACTCAAGCATGAGGCAGTTTGCAACTTCAGGCCGTATAGTTGCCCTTATGCTGGATCAGAATGCTCTGTTGTTGGAGATATTCCTTTCTTAGTTGCTCATTTGAGAGATGATCACAAGGTGGACATGCACATGGGTTGCACTTTCAACCATCGTTATGTGAAGTCAAATCCCCGTGAAGTGGATAATGCGATCTGGATGCTTACGGTAATTTTGTTATTGCTTTTTAGTCCCTTTAACCATAACATAAGAGTGAAGAACAATGATATTGTGATGCAACATGCCTGTATGTTTTATCTTGTTTTGATGAGATATGTTTTAAGTGGGTGATACTGTTAATTTGTTTTTGAAGTTTAATTACAAAATCTACCTAATGTTTTGTGTGGAAAAAAAATTAGTGTCCCTTCAATTCAAAAAATATATACTTCTAGCCCCCACGGTTTACTGGTAAGGAGAAGACTTCAGTCCATGAGGATATTATAAAACTTTATTGTACTTTTATTCCTTGACTTCTACAATTTTACTTGGTTCAAAATTTTTATCACACTGTAATTCTTGATTTTCATTACTCTTTAGGACACTAATAATATGTATAACAAATTATATTATGTTTTTTGAAAAGACAAACTGTAATTGTTGTTGCATGAAAAGTTGGAGGACATTAGTAAGTAATATTATTTTTAAATGTGGAATTAGGTGACAGACATTTCTAATATAATTGATGATTATCTTATCACCTGAACTATTCTTGTGAAAGAACTACTCACTTTGTTGTACGTTTAATTGCATTAACAATTTTGTGCATCAACTGAGCAATGAGTAAATAACCTATTCAGGGACAAATCACGGAGAAGGATGCTGGTAGGTCACTGTTTACGGTCTGTGATTGGAAAATAAATGTGTGTACTTTTTTTCCAAATTTGGGTTAACAATATCCCTTGAATTGGCTAACATCCAAATTTTTTATTGATGCATAATAAATTATTGAAGTTGGTGAATTTGACAGGATTTGAACTTTTATCCTATTATGCTATAAAGCAGGCACTTTATCATTAGGATAACTAATCCAAACAACCATAACTTGCATATCCATTGCGATGTTTATGATTTAATTTTTTTTTTTTTTGCTAATTTACTCTTTATATTTCATATTTCACCATTTTTGAAGGGTGATGAGTTGCTTGTACTTTTATCAGGTTTTCCATTTTAATTTTTTTTTGCTAATTTACTCTTTATATTTCATATTTCACAATTTTTGAAGGGTGATGACTTGCTTGTACTTTTATCAGGTTTTCCATTGTTATGGTCAGTATTTCTGCCTTCACTTTGAAGCCTTCCAGCTTGGCATGGCCTCTGTTTACATGGCATTCCTTCGATTGATGGGTGATGAGATTGAGGCTCGTAATTATAGCTACAGCCTTGAAGTTGGGGCAAATGGCAGGAAACTCATTTGGGAGGGTACCCCGCGAAGTATCCGAGATAGTCACAGGAAGGTGAGAGATAGTCATGATGGTCTAATTATTCAACGAAATATGGCACTTTTCTTTTCTGGAGGGGATAGGAAAGAACTGAAGCTTAGAGTTACTGGGAGGATATGGAAGGAACAACAAAATCCAGAAGCTGGTGTGTGCATACCAAACCTTTGTAGCTAAAAAACTGAGTGATTGTGAGTATATTTTGTCAGTGTGTATTTGGGATTGTTGTGTTGTGAAAACCCAGGCTGGAAGGCTAGAATCTTCAAGATGGCAAGTTTCTTGTAACTTGAAAGTGTGATTAAGTGTGATTTTAAGCACTTTATTTTATTTTAATGGAAAAGTAAGAAAAAGCTGTTTTAACAAATTTTAGAGAGGGTTGTTTATAAAAATAACCTAAAACTAATTTTTAGTTGTACGGTTCTTTAAATGAAATTTCAATGCAACGGAACTGATTTTTTTTTTTCTTTAAAAAATAAGGAACAAAATATTTTCAAATCTCTCTCAATATCTTACTCTTTTGAAATCAAAGTCAAGTCTTCCACCGTGGGATCCCATGTAGAATCAAGGAAACATGAATAAATTTTATGTAGGCTATTAGATAATAGCTAATACTTTGAACATATTTTAATAAAAAAGCAAAATATTATAAGTATTTTAATAAAAATGCAAAATATTATAAGTATTTTAAATTGAATTTTTTTAACATATAACAATGTTTTTATTTTAAATTTAATTATGTGATTATAATATATATTTTTAATTTTTTATACTTTTAGTTATGTGGCGATTGTTTTTGTGTATTTGTTTTTTTTTTAATTTTTATCTATTTTTAATTTTTATATATTTGTTTTTTATGATTTTTTTATTTTTTTGTTTTTTTAGTCTTTTTTTTACCCTTTTCTTTAATATTGTTTCTATTATTTATACTGTTTATTTCTAATTTTTTTAGATAAGTTTCAAATTAAATTTTTTAAAATATTAAATTAAAAATATTTATATAAACTTTCTACTTATATATAACATGTACCAACATATTAATATATCTATTTATATGTAAAATATATTACTTGTATACTATTATTCTTTTAAAGTTTAATATGTATATATTGTTATATGCAATATATACTGATATATAACTAAACATATATCAGTTTTATGCTCTTAATTTTTTAAATTGTAACGAGTATATGTTGTTATATGTAATATATACAAACATATAACTAAATATATATCAATTCTATACTCTTATTCTTTTGAAGTTTAACAAGTATATGTTATATGACTAAACATATATCAATTTTATACTCTTATTTTTTTTTAAATTTTAATTATTATATGTTGTTATATGTAATATATATTAACATATAATTAAACATATATCATTTTTATTCTCTTATTCTTTTAAAATTTAATAAGTAAATATTGTTATATGTAATATATATTGACATATAACTAAACATATATCATTTTTATATTTTTATTTTTTTAAATTACTATACGTTGTTATATGTAACATATACCAATATATAACTAAATATATAAAAACTTTATACTCTCATTCATTTAAAATTTAACTCATTTATGTTATTATATATATCAGCTACTAACATATAATTAAATATATATTCACATATATCGGTATAATACTATTTTTTAGTTAAAATATATATAATATATACTGACAAATATATAATATATACCGACATTTACCGTTATTCTTTAATTAAAAAATATATAACATATATCTATATATACTAATATATATCGACATATATCGATGTAACATATATATATCTATTTATATATAATATATACTAACTATATTATTATTTTTTAGTTGAAGTATATGTAATATATATCGACATATACCTATATATATATAATATATATAGTTATATAGTTATATGATAAATATCCACATGTACTGATATATATATCAATATATACTGTTATTTTTTAATTAAATATATATATATATAACATATATTGATAAATAATTAAACATATATCACTTTTATGTTCTTATTATTTTAAAATTTAATAAGTAAATGTTATTATATGTAGCATATATCAACATATAATTAAACATTTATCACTTTTATATTCTTATTTTTTAAAATTTTTTATGAGTGTATGTTGTTATATGTAACATATACCGACATATAATTAAATATATAATAGTTTTATACTTTTATTCATTTAAAATTTAACACATATATATTGTTATATGTACCATATACTGACATATAACTAAATATATTACTAAATAAATATTCACATATGCTGACATATACCCACATATATTATTATTCTTTAGTTAAAATATATGTAACATATACATATTTTGTCATATATAACATATACTAACATATACCATTATTCTTTAGTTAAAATATATATAACATATATCTACATATACTAACATATACTGTTATTCTTTAGTTAAAGTATATGTAATATATACCGATATATATGCAATACATATATATAATTATTTATAATATATACCGACATATATCTATATTTATCGACATATACTAACATTTACTTATAATATATGTAATATATATTGACATATATGTAATATATATTGTTATTTTTTTTATAATATATACATATATATATCTAGTTATATGTAATATATACCAATATAGCTATATATACAGATATATACCCACATATATTGACATGTTATTATTATTATTTAGTTAAAGTATATGTTACATATATTGACGTATACCTCCATCTACTATTATTTTTTAGTATTATTGTAACACATTTATACTCTATATACGTGTTATACATATACTACATATATGTAGAACGCGTATATAGAATACAATAATGTCACAGTTATAAACATTTAAAATTTTTTTAATTATAAGAAAAATATTTTGATCCTTACAATAAATAATTTAATAGATAAATAAGTACATACATTAGTAATTTAATTATCATAATACAAATTTTAAAAGAAAAATCTATGAAAACAATTTGCAAGAGTTTTGTTTGTATTTTCAATAATTTCCAAATAATTAAATATCACAACCTGTATATAAAAATTTAACACTCCCAAAATTTCCACTTCATTCACAAATCCTCTCAAATCTCTAATACATAATCAAACATATTCAAAATTATTTACCCTATTTAATTAAATACATATATATACATCATAGTCCCCAATTCCTTATTTAATACACAAGAGTTAGGAAATAAAGTTAGGAAATAAAATACATAAGCTGAAGTAATTATAAAACATAATTATTACATGTATGCAATTGACATTTTTAGTCTTGTGGAAATAAAATCTCCAAAGATCACCCACAACTTGAATCTTCTATATCAATAGTTTTTTCACCTACGCGATTCACACATCTATTCTAAGCTTGAAAATATAGTGGTATATATATAACAATAACATATATATACCTGTTGAAATATTTCAACTTCATAAAGAATTTTGCAATATTAATATAGCTTCATTTTCTGAGCTATTCATTCATTATATATATACTCATTTATATATCCAAGATTACAATCACACATAGTCACACATCCATTGGGCCCAATAACCCTTATATAATTTTCTTGTTCAGGTATCATATCAAATTCACGACCCAGCTCTGCTCAATTTTATTTCTAATTTCAATCACACGACCTAGCTTTGCTCAGGTCCATCAATACATGCATAATCAATCAATTTCATTAGTACTGGATAAGTAATTGTATAGGTTTAACAAACACACACTCACATTATCTTGTCACACTATTCATCTCATTTTCCACTTCCCCAGTGATCAACCTTATCATGATCACTTAAAAAACACATTTTTATATTTCATTTTTTTTTCAATTTCTCATATTTTATAACCAACTTCTATATTATCAACCATATTACGCATTACATAGTCTTTTCCATGATTTTAATTATACTTTATCATTTTTCATATTTCTCACTCACGTTATCAATTTATCTTTACAATTTCTACGTTTATTGAATTCCTAGTTTTACATTATTTAATTATACATTATCATTTTCTTTTATTGAATTCCTAATTTTGTAGTTTTAAAAACAAATTCAGCTCTATTATATATCAACATAAGGAGACAAAAGATTTATTGTCTACCTTGTGTTAAAATTTTATCACCAACAAAAAGCAAGTACTCAGGAGTTAGAATTTCAAAGATGTAGCTTGGAATTTTGAAAGCGCAACTGGCATATAGCAGGTATAAAGTTGTTAGTTTAAGAATTATGAAGCATTTCATCAAACAAGTTCTTTGCATAATAAACCTATTGAATATGCACTATAGTGTTGTAACATCCGCATATAAAAAAAGAAGAAAATATTAAATTAAATTAAATAATTTATAGGGTATTGGAAGTGAGAAATATAAAATGTATATGTGAAGAATATGTTATATATATAACATATAAAAGTCCATTATGTAGACCCTTAATTTTGACCCTAAGTTAGTCCGATCCCAATTAAAGAAGGCCAAGCTAAATTTGGTCCGATTTTAAAAGCTTAAACCTAGTTTATAGCTTTGAATTAGGTCAGTCCAGTTTTAAAAGGCCTAAGTTAAGTTGGTTCAATTTTTAAAAGGAAAAATGATACCCTCCACAACATTTTTAAAAATTTTTACTTTTTTACCAAGGATATTTTAGTCATTTTATTATAAACTCATAATAAACTGTGTAAAATTTATAAACTCATGATAAACTCATTATAAACTCATTGTAAACTCTTTGTAAACTAATAAAAATTTGGTATTTTGGTAAATATTTTATAAATTCTGGTATTTTGGTAAATATTTTATAAATATGGTAAATTTGGAATTATTTTTAATTTTTCTTTTATTTTTGTCAAAAGCCCATTTTAAAACTCTAACCTAGTCCGATTTAATTTTTAAAGGACCAAATCAACTCCAACCTAATTTTAAAAGCTTGAATTAAATTTGGTCTGACTTTAAAAGTTTGGAATAAGCTCGGTTCAACCTTAAAAGCCAACACATGTTGAAACAACTTGCCATTCGCCATAAACCAAGGCTTATAGAGAATTGAGGGCTTCCAATTTGCCATGAGTGGCTCATGGAGAATTGAGAACCGTCAATACACTATGGAACCTTGGTCCATAGCAAATTGGACATTCCTAATTCACCATGGGTCTTTTAAGTCAGTTTTAATTATAGTTTTGGGACATATTAGGCTTCCCAATTAAGATTGGACTTCATATAACCATCGGATTAGCAAATAATTAGGGTTTTAATGAGATGGTCTTTGCCTATAAATATATGATTAAAGCACAGAGGGGGAAAGGTGGGTAGAACTAACACAGCAACGAAGCAACACTTAAAACACACACAACAACCAGGAAGCAGGAATAAGAATTGTCCAAGATTGCACTTAACCTTCAGCCAAAAATTAAGTTACTTCAGGCAATCAGCTACGTGATCTCTTTCACTTTGGCGGAGCCAACAAATGAAGGTATGTTCCTTACACTTAATCCATTTAAATTCAATACAAGTTGCTTTGGTCATGATTTTAAACACTGATTATATATATTCATATCTAGTAGCTTGTTTTCATTGGTTTCAAAGTCGTCGTAGCTTAATTCATTCAACATTATTTCGTCCAGTAGCTTAGTTAATTGATAATTCATTTGTTTCAAATGTCCAATAGCTTAGGATTTAATTTAAATCTCTAATTTAATTACCTAAAACCTATTGGCTTATTTTCAAAAACCAAGATCTTAATTATAGTTTTAAAACCCTAATCTCATAAAAACCTTAGTTTTCAATATTTAAAACCCTAATTCTAAACCAAAATCCTAATTGTCATCCTAGAACCCTAATCATGTTTTCCAACACTTTAAAACCCTAATTTAGCATTATAAACTTTAAGAAATCCTAATTCATATGTTAAAACCCTAGTTTTGTATATCTATTGTTCAATGTGATGCTAAAATCTGGATTTGATTATTTAATTCATTATATACTTATAATGGATGATTTATTTTATTTGGTTTCTAATGGATGATTTGCTTTTAATTATTGTGAATGTTTGAATGGTTTAATTTATTTGGTTAATTATTTTAATATTGATTATTTTAATTTCAAGGATGTGAGAGGTATGTTTTTACTTTGTGGGTACCTCATTAGTTTAATATAATTTAATTTATTTTAAGTTTTGAGATTAATATAAATGACATATTTCCACCAAATGGTGGGTGTCCTATTTTATTTAGTTTTGGACATTAGACATGGTTGTTAGGGCATGTTTCCATCTTGTATGGGTCCCCATTTTATTTGTTTGTTTGAACCTTCTTTGATTTCAATACAATGAATATTTATTTACTTTAATGTGTATGTAGTCTGGATGATATTTTAATAAGTTAAGAATTTAATAATATTTAGATCTGAAAAGAAGGTCGATTATAATGAATCTGGCATTATGGGGGTGCTGGGTCATTCTTACCTTCCCCATACGTATCTAACTTTTTGAACCCAATAGAGGGTTGAGAATTCCTTAGGAATCGAGTCATTTACCCCTTTCTATTTTTTTGGTCCATCTAAGTGGCGACTCCATTTTCTCCAGGTTTAGGCCCGTGTTCTCTAAGGCCCTGAGCCTAACAGTGCTGAAACTCACAAGAACCATTCCACATGGGAGTGGGGGAGAAAGTCCCCATTCACAGTGGCGACTCCACTGAGAATAAGAGAAGTTGATTCCGTTGGTCTTTATATTATTTTATTCTTTCTTATTATGATATTGTCCATTGCATCATCTAGATTGCATTGTGTGCATGAGTTTGGATGCCTGTGTAACTCGAGTTATGTTATGTAAGGGATGCCATACTTTCAATCAAGATATGGAGATCGAATATGGCATAACCACTCATAGCCTCGTACCTTTTGGTATATGCTTGCTATAGGAGCCTAAACTTTTCAACCCAAATGCTTGTTGTTTGACTATGATTGATATATCTTGATTTGAACCATAGTCTATTTGATTTTTTCTTTTTCTAATATGACCTAATTATATTGTCAACTCAAAATAATTTTTATTCCTTTAAGCCCAGAAGATCAAAACTATTTTTAAAATTTTCAAGATAATCTTTGGACATAAAACTTTTCTGAAATGGGTCAAAGAATCTTTTCTACCTCGTGGCCCAAATGCAAAGCCCAAAATTCATTTTTAAACACACCTTTTTATAATGGGCTTTGAAATAAAATTATTTTTCACTTCATCTAAATTATAACTTTTCTTAACCTTCTTCTTAAATGAGCTTACAACTATTTAGATCAATTATGGAATACCAAAATTCAACTGTGGGCTTAATCTATACCAAGAATTATTAATCATGGGCTTATTTGAGGCATGAATCATTAGTTATTTTTTCAAATGGGAGATCTATTTATGATAAACCCTTTAATTTAGTTTTAATCCATAATATAACATAAAAGCTATTTCCAGTTGATTCAACAAATTAAGGCTTAATTAATGGGAATTATCATGGACTGACTTCTCTGTTTGAAAATACAACTATTAATTAAACCGTATGAGAGAATTTTTTCAAAAATAAGATATCCTGTGTTGATATTTTGTTGACTATATACCTAGGAAAAGAAACTTGCCATTCGTGTGTGGAAGATATAAGGCTGGAAGGAGCATCTTAATTATCTTTGTTTATCTGTTACTTGTGAATCCATGCATACATACATACATGCATTGCATTACATGGCATTGATTCTTCCTGGCTCACAGACCTGGAGTACAGCAGTTCAAAAGCTTATGACAGTCCAACCTACGCTAGTGACATAGAATCGAGTAATGACTCAGTCAACTTCTCACCAAAAGTAATAGAACTTGAACAGATTCAGAAAATGGTGAATGATGCAATCAACTCCAAGATGGAAGAACTGAAGGAGGCCTTGGCTGAGATCATGAAAAGCCAGCTAGCTGCACTATTGGGGAACACTGTTAAAGCATCTGCTAGTACTAAGAAGCAGAAAGACAATGGAAAGGCTAAGGTTGGTGAAGCAGCCTTTGATGATGACAAAGTAATAATTGATGATGATGATTGAGCTCAGTATTTTCAAGATTCTCAAGATAAGAAAAAAGAGACAAAGACTGTGGAAAAATCAACTATTGAAAAGACTGAAACTTCATATGTGGAGAAGATGATTACTGATTTAGAAAAGAAGTTTGACATGAAGCTGAATGCTAAAGAGCTATCGGAAGTGGATAAACTATTTGAGCAAGATGAAGAAGTTCCTTATAAGTTCAAGATGCTTTTTTTCACTAAGTACAATGGCACAAGAAATTCTCATCGACATGTTAAGAAATATATCACTGCTATGCAATCTGCTTCAAACTCTAAGGTATTTCATGCTCTCATTGGATCTTGTTGTGCAGAATTGGTTCAATACCTTAGAGGAAAGTACTCAAAAGAATTGGGATTTGCTGTACAAATCCTTTAGTATAGTATGGAATTGGAAGTAACCCTAATAGAGGTAGAGCCAATCAGGCAAAAGCAGAACGAGCATTTTGTTGACTATATGAAGAGGTGGAGGAATAAGGTTGCACTACTTAAGAAGAGCCCAGATGAGTCTGACCAAATTAGGATGATAATAAGAGGTGTCATATCTAATCTTTGTGAACGGATGTTTCATACTCTTATTACGAATTTCAAATATCTCCTTCAAGCTGGCTTGCAAAATAGAAGAATGGAAAAGAGAGAAGAATCATTTTTTTGGAAGAAAAAGTGATAGGAGAAGTTATCAGTCTAGAGGTCAGGGTGTAAAAAAGTCAGTGGATGTCAATGCAACAACTAGTCAACCAAGTAGAAGATAGTTTTTAGAGTTAGGGAAACCTTTGTCTTGGGTTTTTAATAAGTTGTAGAAGAATGAGCTATTACAGCCATTGGCTCCCCGACCTTTTCTGAATCCTCCACCATCAAACTTTGATGCTAAGGCCTTTTGTCAATTCCATCAAATGTAAGGGCATGAGACAGATAGATGTGTTCGCTTAAGGTATGAGATCCATGATTGATTGGCAGTGAAAAGTTGCCTGAGCCTGATAAGCCCAATATCAAGAGCAATCCTTTGCCTAACTTTGGCAGAGTACCTCCACCAGCAACCATCATGGCAGGAGGAGGATTGGAGGAAGATTTTATCTTATCCTCCTTTCAAGATGAGAGTGTAGAAGACGTGAAGAGAGAAAAGGCTTGACTCAACAGACCTCCCTTGGCTTGAATGTTGCTCATTTCATTTTGCTTTCGTTGGTATTTAATTAGAACAATTATGTTTTTCAAATTAAAATTGTTTGAATAAATTACTTGTATTGAATTTATAGTTTTGTTGGCTTTTGACATTATAGTGTTCAACCAAAGACGAATCTAGCTTGATGTTCATAAATTATTATATCTATGCATTATGATTTGAATAACTTTACTAGGTGAGGGAGTTGTTCTATTTCATCAAGCTGTGTATACTTACTTAGAGAGGGCTCCTGCAAAATTACCATTATTTAGGTCCTAGTCAATCTTAGAATATTGTTTGATGAACTGTCAAGGCAAAATTAAACTCTGCTTATTTAAGAGAGAGATTATCTAGGCATTATTTGGTTAGCCAACAACTATTATCCACCCTATTAATATCAATCCCCAGTTTATCTCTTTGAGTCTTCATAAAATTTTAGCTTACTTTTCATTGGCTTGCAAACCCGATAACCTACCTTGAGTTATTATTACACTTTTGACAAGTCTAATGATCACTGAATTATTAAGGGGAAAGAAGATCAAGGAAAAGCTATATTATTAAGACTAATATCTCAAATCTATAACATCGAGGTAACAAAGAGTTCATCCTCACTAAAGTAAACTCACCCTACTCCATTCATCTATAGTCTGAAGCATAAAATGGTTTAGAACTAGGACCCAAAAGTAAAAAAAAAAAAAGAGAGAACGAAGAAAAAAAGAAAAAAAAAGAGAAAGAAAGGGAAAAGGAAAAAGAAAAAGAAAAATAAAAGGAGAATAGAAAAAAAGGAAAAAGAAAATGAAGAAAAGGGAAGAACAATAGAGTTTCAAAACTCATCCAGATTTCTACAAAGGAGACCAAAATCTAAAGTCCTAACTTTTTACGAAGCATACTTTCAAGCTCTGTCTTGTCATGAAGTATCATTTCAAGCTCTATCTTTTTATGAAGCAAAGATTTTACGATCTGCCTTTTCATGAAGTAAGATAACATGATGCCCAGAAGGTGAAAATGGAACCTTTAACAGTATACAGTTCCAATCAGAAGATTATAGTGTAAAGGTTTATCAGTAGTGTCACATCGGCTCTAGCTCAAAGATGGCCTCCTCTTAACCCATGTCCCTTATAGACCCAATTTCAAGCCTATTAAAGATCTATTGATCTCTCTTGGTAGGTGGAGTATGTAATAACCCAATGTATGCCCTAGAAGTTTTGATATTATTATTTTAATTGGATTGAATGTATATGTTAATTTGGAAGAGAAAATAAATTTAAAAGAAAGTGTATATGTTGTGTATATGGAAATATATACAACATATATACAAGTCAAATGTGATGGTCAAAGGAAGAAGATATTTATTTTGTTAATTATGAAATTACTAAAAAGGGCATGTAAGTGAAAGGAAGTTAAAACAAATGGAAGAGGGTATTTAGGTAATTTTCTTTTTAAATTGCTTGGTGGAGGTTTAAAGAGATGAAAAATTTGACTTTACTTCTTTTACTCTTCTTTTTCTTCTTTTCCAATTGCTTGGCCAGCCATCACAAAGACAAGAGAGCAAGAGAGGGTTTTTGAGTTCTAAGATCAAATTGAAGGAAGAATCAAGTGATTGAGTTGGAAAATCTTGAAGTTTCATCAACTTTGGTAAGTTCTCTCTCTTGATTTCTTTTGTTATTTGAAGTTGTGTAAAAGTTTGATTGTTGATGTTTGAAAGTAGGGTTGTGTTGATTGTAATATGTTGGAATATGTTTGATTTAATTGATTGTGGTGTTGGTTTTGGTTTGAAGATAATAAGTTAAGTTGATGTTGGTATTGAAAGAGTAAGAGTGATGTTGGTTTTAGGGTTTTGAGTTGGTGATTGTTATATATGTTGAGTTGGTTAATTATTTCTTTGTTGATCTTCAAGTTGTTTGTGTCCTATGAAGTTAGAAGTTTGGAATACATGATTTTGGTTAGAGGCAGTAGCATTTTGGATGCCACGCCCGTGGCCCTTGGTTGCCATGGCCGTGGAGGTTTGGAGCAAGGGAGGCAAAACCATTCTCTAACCCACGCCCGTGGGGGTTGGGGTGGCCACGGCCGTGGGCTTTAGTTAGTGGTGTTGAGTTATAATTTGTGATTTAAAGGTCTAAGATGAGGTTATTAAGTGATAAATTGTATTGGAATTCATGTATTGTATAATTTTTGGACTAGGTTTTTGGGAAGAAGGTGATTTGCCCTAATTTAAGAAGTGAAGAATTGTTGGAAGAAGAAGTGTATAGATTTGTATAAGTGGTGCTTAAGGTAAGTACAAACTACATTGTTGCATACACTCACATGATTTGATACTAAACATATTTGATTATACATATGTTAAGCAATTGATTACATGGTTAAAACATTTGATGATATGATGAAATATGAAAGGTATGTTAATGCAATTGGTTGTGTACACTTGAATGTGAATATTGATGAGCATCTAAATTATGTGTTAATGCCATTGACTATGTACACCTAATTGATGAATTAAAGTAATGTGAATTGAGACATAAAGAGATGTGAAAACAATGTTATGAGTTATAATGTGGTAAATGAAATGATTGAGGCATGTGTGCCTAGATGATGTTCAATGCAATTGATGATATATATATGTATATGATTTTGATGTGATAAGAAGCCATGATTGTTGGCTATGATGATGTAAATCAATTATAATTGAGGCATAGTTGCCTAATTGATTATGAGAAAGAAATGTATAAAGATATAAATAAATGAAATGATGTGTGCCTAATATGTTGATTCAATTTTTAGAGTTCTGAGTTTGGCGGCATGCCTATAAAGTACTGGATAGGTGAAAAGACCGGGTCGTAAGCTAATTCCAGTTGATAAATGTGAAATGTAAAATAGTAACAGTCTTGCCGGGTTGAGAATTTCCTCGGGTTTATCCGGGTTGAGGTCCAAGAGACTGGGTCTGTTACAGGTAACAGTCTTGCCGGGTTGAGGATCTCCTCGAGTTAGCCGGGTTGAGGTCCAAGAGACTGGGTCTGTTACAATCGTGATAGTGCTGTTGTGGTGCAAGGTGAGGAGTTTCTTGGTGATCTAATTGAAATGCCTTTTAAAGAATATGATTTGATCTTAGGCATGGATTGGTTGTCTAAGCATGGGGCTGTGGTAGATTGTCAAAAGAAGTGTGTCACCTTGAGAACTAGTGATGGTAGGGATGTGATAGTATCTAGTGAGCAGAGACAACTTGCATCCTTGTTTGTATCAGTTGTAACAGCTAGAAGGTTGATTAGAAAAGGGTGTGATGCTTATCTTGCTCATATTGTGGATACTAGAGTAGGGGGTTCTCAACTTGATAATATAACCACAGTTGCAGATTTTCCAGATGTGTTTCATGAGGAGTTGCCAGGGTTACCCCCTGAGAGAGAGGTTGAGTTTGGTATCGAGTTGTTGCCTGGTACCACTCCCATCTCTATCACTCCTTATCGCATGGCACCTGCTGAATTGAGAGAGTTGAAGGTGCAGTTACAGGAGTTGTTGGATAAAGGGTTTATTCGCCCCAGTGTTTCTCCTTGGGGAGCTCCTGTGTTGTTTGTGAAGAAGAAGGATGGTACTATGAGGTTATGCATTGATTATAGGCAATTGAACAAAGTGACTATTAAGAATAAATATCCTTTGCCTAGAATTGATGATCTCTTTGATCAATTGAAGGGAGCAGCAGTGTTTTCCAAGATTGATTTGAGATCCGGGTACCATCAGTTGAGGGTTAAAGCTGAAGATGTTTCTAAGACAGCTTTCCGCATTAGGTATGGGCATTATGAGTTTTTAGTAATGCCTTTTGGGTTGACAAATGCACCTGCAGCTTTCATGGATTTGATGAATAGGGTATTTAGGCCCTATCTGGATCAGTTTGTGGTGGTTTTCATCGATGATATTTTGGTGTATTCACGTAATGAGGAGGAGCATGACAAGCATTTGCGGATTGTGTTACAGGTCTTGAGAGAGAAGCAGTTGTATGCTAAGCTGTCAAAATGTGAGTTTTGGCTTGACCAAGTAACTTTTCTGGGTCATATAGTTTCAGCAGATGGTATATGAGTTGATCCAAGTAAAGTTGAAGCTATTTTGAATTGGAGTCCACCAAAGTCTGTAACTGAAGTTAGGAGTTTTCTGGGTTTGGCAGGCTATTACC
Source organism: Garcia nutans (assembly GCA_947685225.1). Lineage (NCBI taxonomy): Eukaryota > Viridiplantae > Streptophyta > Magnoliopsida > Malpighiales > Euphorbiaceae > Garcia > Garcia nutans. Next base: position 39,770,817 of record CANTUV010000013.1, read on the forward strand.
GACGGTTTGTGAAAGGCTTCTCTTTGATAGCTACTCCACTCACCAGATTGCTTCGGAAGGGAGTTAGATTTTTGTGGACGGATCAGTGTCAAGCTAGCTTTGAGCAGTTGAAAGAAATGTTGACTCAAGCACCTGTTCTTACTTTACCTGTGGAAGATAAACCATATGTGATTTACAGTGATGCTTCACATAATGGTTTAGGATGTGTTTTGATGCAAGAGGGTAAAGTCATAGCTTGCTTCTCGGCAGTTGAAGCCGCACGAGCTTAATTATTCGACTCATGATTTGGAGTTGGCAGCTATAGTATTTGCTTTGAAGATTTGGCGACATTACTTATATGAGGAGAAATGTTTTATCTATACGGATCACAAAAGTTTGAAATATTTGGGTGTTCAGAAGGAGCTGAATCTTCGGCAAAGGCGATGGTTAGAACTGATTAAAGACTACGACTGCTTGATTGATTACCATCCTGGTAAGGCGAATGTTGTTGCTGATGCCTTAAGTCGGAAGTCTTTGGCAGGTTTGGCTGTTTATTCGCTCTCGTTGCTTGTTGAGTTGAGAGCGTTACATGCTAGTGTTGAAGTATGTGATGATGGTGCATTATTGGCTCAGCTGCAGTTGAGACCAGTATTGTTGGATCAGATTAAGGAGGCTCAATTGGTGGATGAGAAAATTCAGAAGATTGTATCAGTTTGCCAGAAGGGGGAAATCCAAGATTTCTATGTAAAAAGTGATGGTAGCCTTTGGTTCAAGAATAGGTTGTGTGTTCCTGATGATAATAGTTTGAGAAAGATTATTTTAGAGGAAGCACACCAATCAGTTTTTGCTATGCATCCGGGTAGTACAAAGATGTACCATGATTTGAAACAGCACTACTGGTGGTCTGGTATGAAGAGAGACATAGCGAAATTTGTGTCCAAATGTCTCACTTGTCAGAGGGTGAAAGCTGAGCATCAAGTTCCAACAGGATTGCTTCAACCATTAACAGTGCCTGAATGGAAATGGGAGAGAGTAACAATGGATTTTGTATCGGGATTACCATTGACTCAGAAGAAGCATGATGCTATTTGGGTGATTGTTGATCGGTTGACAAAGACAGCTCATTTTCTTCCTGTTAGAATGGACTATTCTCTTGAAAGATTGGCTGAGCTATATGTAAGTGAAATAGTAAGGTTGCATGGAGTCCCAATTTCTTTAGTGTCTGATCGAGATCCCCGGTTTACTTCGAGGTTTTGAAAAAGTTTACATGGGGCTTTGGGTTCTCGATTGCACTTTAGTACTGCTTTTCATCCACAGACAGATGGGCAGTCAGAGAGAGTGATACAGATTATTGAGGATATGTTGAGAAGCTGTGTAATTGATTTTTCTGGAAGTTGGGACAGATTTTTGCCACTTGTGGAGTTTGCTTACAACAACAGTCATCAATCTAGTATTGGTATGGCACCATATGAGGCGTTGTATGGTAGAAGATGCAGAACGCCTTTATGTTGGAATGAAACTGGAGAGGGCAAGTTAATTGGTCCTGATTTGGTTAAAGAAGCTGAAGAGAAAGTAAAGATAATTCGGGATCGGTTAAAAGCAGCTTCAGATCGACAGAAGTCTTATTCAGATTTGAAAAGGAGAGACATAGAGTTTGATATTAGAGATAAAGTATTTTTGAAAGTATCTCCTTGGAAAAAGATATTGAGATTTGGTCGAAAAGGGAAGCTGAGTTCTCGTTTCATTGGACCATATGAAGTTTTAGAAAGAGTTGGGGCAGTTGCTTATCGTCTTGCTTTGCCACCTGAGTTGGATAGAATCCATAATGTATTCCATGTTTCTATGTTGCGGAGGTATAGGTCGGATCCATCTCATATCTTGCCAGTTGAATCCACTGAAGTGAGTTCGGATCTGACATTTGAAGAAGAACCAGTTGCTACTTTGGCACATGAAGTGAAAGAGTTGAGAAATAAGAAAGTGCCGTTGGTGAAGGTTCTATGGAAGAATCATGGGAGAGAAGAGGCAACTTGGAAGAGCAAGCAAGCAATGCAAGATCAGTATCCTCAACTGTTTCAGACATAATATCAGGTAATTTCGAGGACGAAACTTCTTTTTAGAGGAATTGTAATATCCCAATGTATGCCCTAGAAGTTTTGATATTATTGTTTTAATTGGATTGAATGTATATGTTAATTTGGAAGAGAAAAGAAATTTAAAAGAAAGTGTATATGTTGTGTATATGGAAATATATACAACATATATACAAGTCAAATGTGATGGTCAAAGGAAGAAGATATTTATTTTGTTAATTATGAAATTACTAAAAAGGGCATGTAAGTGAAAGGAAGTTAAAACAAATGGAAGAGGGTATTTAGGTAATTTTCTTTTTAAATTGCTTGGTGGAGGTTTAAAGAGATGAAAATTTTGACTTTACTTCTTTTACTCTTCATTTTCTTCTTTTCCAATTGCTTGGCCGGCCATCACAAAGACAAGAGAGCAAGAGAGGGTTTTTGAGTTCTAAGATCAAATTGAAGGAAGAATCAAGTGATTGAGTTGGAAAATCTTGAAGTTTCATCAACTTTGGTAAGTTCTCTCTCTTGATTTCTTTTGTTATTTGAAGTTGTGTAAAAGTTTGATTGTTGATGTTTGAAAGTAGGGTTGTGTTGATTGTAATATGTTGGAATATGTTTGATTTAATTGATTGTGGTGTTGGTTTTGGTTTGAAGATAATAAGTTAAGTTGATGTTGGTATTGAAAGAGTAAGAGTGATGTTGGTTTTAGGGTTTTGAGTTGGTGATTGTTATATATGTTGAGTTGGTTAATTATTTCTTTGTTGATCTTCAAGTTGTTTGTGTTCTATGAATTTAGAAGTTTGGAATACATGATTTTGGTTACAGGCAGTAGCATTTTGGATGCCACGCCCGTGGCCCTTGGTTGCCATGGCCGTGGAGGTTTGGAGCAAGGGAGGCAGAACCATTCTCTAACCCACGCCCGTGGGGGTTGGGGTGGCCATAGCCGTGGGCTTTAGTTAGTGGTGTTGAGTTATAATTTGTGATTTAAAGGTCTAAGATGAGGTTATTAAGTGATAAATTGTATTGGAATTCATGTATTGTATAATTTTTGGACTAGGTTTTTGGGAAGAAGGTGATTTGCCCTAATTTAAGAAGTGAAGAATTGTTGGAAGAAGAAGTGTATAGATTTGTATAAGTGGTGCTTAAGGTAAGTGCAAACTACATTGTTGCATACACTCACATGATTTGATACTTAACATATTTGATTATACATATGTTAAGCAATTTATTACATGGTTAAAACATTTGATGATATGATGAAATATGAAAGGTATGTTAATGCAATTGGTTGTGTACACTTGAATGTGAATATTGATGAGCATCTAAATTATGTGTTAATGCCATTGACTATGTACACCTAATTGATGAATTAAAGTAATGTGAATTGAGACATAAAGAGATGTGAAAACAATGTTATGAGTTATAATGTGGTAAATGAAATGATTGAGGCATGTGTGCCTAGATGATGTTCAATGCAATTGATGATATATATATGTATATGATTTTGATGTGATAAGAAGCCATGATTGTTGGCTATGATGATGTAAATCAATTATAATTGAGGCATAGTTGCCTAATTGATTATGAGAAAGAAATGTATAAAGATATAAATAAATGAAATGATGTGTGCCTAATATGTTGATTCAATTTTCAGAGTTCTGAGTTTGGCAGCATGCCTATAAAGTACTGGATAGGTGAAAAGACTGGGTCGTAAGCCGATTTCAGTTGATAAATATGAAATGTAAAATAGTAACAGTCTTGCCGGGTTAAGGATTTCCTCGGGTTTATCCGGGTTGAGGTCCAAGAGACTGGGTCTGTTACAGGTAACAGTCTTGCCGGGTTGAGGATCTCCTCAAGTTTAGCCGGGTTGAGGTCCAAGAGACTGGGTCTGTTACACTATCCATGGATAGGGATATATATATATATATTGCCTACGGGCTTGATGATTATGATTATAGACCAAAGCAGTAACTCTGAACTTTGAATAACATATTAGTGTCTTTTGGGCCCAAATGTGTCTTTATGTCAATGTAAATCATAAGTGATGAAATAATAGAATCAAATGATGAAATGTAGTCTTATGAACCATATAAAAATATCATTTGTGAATATTATATTAATTTTTGAAATGTGTGACATTGGCATTGCATGGAAGCATATTGTTATTGTAGTTTGTACCACTAAGCCGTTGGCTTAGCGCGGTTGTGATTCATCGCGCAGGTGACAGGGAAGAACCAGAGAGTTCCTCTAGACCGAGTAGAGTCTAGATTTTTGAGGCATTGATAGTGGAGTTTAATGATCAAAGACATACTGCCAAACATGTATATATTTTATGTTTTGTAAAACTTGAATTTTGATGTATATGTATTTGTAAATATTTGTTACATTTTCCGCTGCTTTTAAATAAACATTTTATCTTTTGTCTTTTATAATTTCTTTTAAATGATTTAAATTTGTTCATGTTCTTGTAAAGGGATGAGTCATTTGTTAAGTATATCGTGGCATTTCTATATTCAGTATACGTATATTACGATCGTATTAGCATGTTGTGTACGTATACGGGGTATAGGGGTGTTACAGACGTGCATATGAGATAGACAATATTTAAGCTCAACAAGACCTTTGGCTAAGTAATGTGCATGTGCCGATATGAAGTGCAAGAGTTCTTGCTTAAATGGAAATGATTTCCAAGTTGAGTATGGTAACTAGGGTTGTCATGTTATAGATATATTAATTTAGAAAATCGAGTCCTGAGGTATAATGACACTAATTTGATAAAGCCAAAATATTATTTTAAGATTAAAAAAATATTTTTACTATACAAAGCCTTTAAGTTTAGGGGAGTATGTTATATTGTTGAACCTCAATGGATATATTAGGTGAAAATGAGCTAATGAAAGGATCACCCGTAAGGTCATATCATGAAGAATTTGCCAACCAAATGTGTAACATCCCTATACCCCATATACGCACACTACATACAACAACCTCTGTAATATACGTTGTAACACCCCCACATTCAATACATGCACACTACAAACACCACAATGTAGTACACATGCACTAAACATAGGGATGCTACGGATTTTCTTAACATTCAAAAAATTTTAAAAGATACCATCATCTTTCTCATTATGCATTTTAGTAAATAAGTAATTAGCTTGTAATACAAAATAAAATAGATATATATACATTTAGTTAATACGCAGCGGAATTTTATAAAATAGTTACATATATGAAAGCATTTAAATCAATTTTTACAAATATACATATATTTACATTATAAACAAAACTTTACAAAATATAAGAGAGTTATACATGATTGGCAAGTCTCCTCTGATCTTTAAGTTCCCAAAATCAACTCTTCACTGTCTACTCTCACTCGGTCTCGAAGAACTCTCGGGTTCAACTCGGTTACCTGCGCGATCAAACACTATCGCGCTAAGCCAACGGCTTAGTAAGACAAAATGTGCTAGTGTTATGCTTCGGTGCAATGCAATGCAAATTCTCAATCCGTATTATACATGTAACATCATATATGCGAGGCTAACAACATACCTTTACATTTCATATGCCTCATTAGTTATTCATTTAACCATTCATGAACAACATTAAACAAATCATGACTCACATTAAACAAAGACAAGCATTGGGCCCAAGACACACTAATATGCTATTCAATTTTCAGAGTTAATGTTTTGGTTTTGTTATCACATTTATCAATATCATATACCCAACTAGGCTTCAAGGATTAGGTTCAACCAAGCTTCAAGGGGAGCAAGGCATGCTAAGCTTCAACCCAACTTGGCTTCAAGAACCAACCCAACCTAGCTTCAAGGGTTGTAACATCTCAATTAGGCTTCAAGGATTCAATCCAACCTAACTTCAAGAGATTGTTACTATCATTAGGCATGCCACCAATAACATACTCTGAAAATAGAATAACACATTAGCCACACAATTCATTTACATATCATTCTCAATTCTCATCAATTAGGCAAACATGCCATATATCTTTCAATTAAACCATCATAGCCAATCACAATGGCTTTATAGCATTTCATATCTCAATTCATATTGTATATATAGCATTATTAGTATCACATTTCAAAGTACATTATTCATAATACACATCACCATTCACAAGCCTCACAGTACACAATACATAACCTTGTTCATGTAATATCATATGCATTATCAATTCCATATCATCTCACATTTCATGATTCAACAATGATGTTAGACAAATGATATCTATTTTGATCCTTGACAACTCAAATGGATGATCTATTTAACATGTATTAGAGAATCTTGTTGTAGGATTAGATTGCTTCCAATAAGGTGAACAGAACCTTTCTAGCGGTCGCGCCTCATCTGAATACGACCGCCCCATACAATTACAAGATGAAACCTTATTACAGTAGGTTTCGCGGTCAGAAGCCCGACCTAAGTCGCGACCGCACTTCACAATCAAAAGATGAAACCTTATTACAGTAGGTTTCGCGGTCAGAAGCCCGACCTAAGTCGCGACCGCACTTCACAATCAAAAGATGAAACCTTATTACAGTAGGTTTCGCGGTCAGAAGCCCGACCTAAGTCGCGACCGCACTTCACAATCAAAAGATGAAACCTTATTACAGTAGGTTTCGCGGTCAGAAGCCCGACCTAAGTCGCGACCGCACATGAATAATAGCGACCGCACATGAATAATAGCGACCGCCCCAAATTACGTGTCTCTCATGCATAAACCCTAAATGTAGCCAAATTTCTTTTGGTTAATTCAACACACATTGTACACAACATAACCTCATTCAAATGGACATAATCAGCATCATTAGCAATTATTTTACATGCTCATCACAATATTTTCATCACCAACATTCATTTGATACTCTATCACATTTACAAACAAAAGTGTTTTAAGATTAAACAACATATGCATGTTTGTACCCATATAATTTGTACTTACCTTTAGCACCAATTATACAACTCTAAACACTTCCTTTTCTCCAAGAATTCTTCACTTCTCAAATTAGAGCAAATCACTTTCTTCCAAAAACCTAATCCAAAATAACACAATATAATTTATCACTTACAAATTCCAAAACCCTAAACCAACATCACTCCTAACTTATCATCTTCAAATCCAAAATCAACACCACAACCAATTAAATCCAACATATAACAATCAACACAACCCCACTTTAAAATCCACAATCAACTCACAAACAACTTAAATAACTTAAAAGAATCAAGAGAAACTTACCAAATATAGTGAATCTTCTTGGATTTCCACTTAACCACTTAGAACTTCTTCAATTTGAGCTCAAAATATCATCAAACCTTTGCTTTCTCTCTTGTTCTTTAGGTTGGCCGGCCACACGTGAAAAGAAGAAAGGAAAATGATCAAAATAAAAGTCAAACTCTCTATTAATCTCCACCACACAATTTCAAAAGAAGAATTACCAAAATGCCCTCTTTAACATAGTTAAACTTCTTTTCATTATGCATGCCCTTTATAGTAATTTCAATAACAACCAAAAATATCTTCTTCCACTTAACCATCACCTTGACTCTTCATTTGACCAATATATATGTTATATATATCATCATATACACAACATATACATTTGTCTCTAAACCCTATTTCTTTCCCCAAAACACATATACACAAGCATTCACTTTCCAATATATATATCAACAACAACAATAACAACAACATCAACAACATAATCAAAACTTCTAGGGCATATATGAGGATATTACAATTCTCCCCCTCTAAAAAGAGAATTTCATCCTCGAAATTACATGATATCAAAGGTGAAACAACTGAGGATATTGCTCTCGCATGGATTGTTCACTTTCCCAAGTTGCTTCTTCTTTTCCATGATTCTTCCATAGAACTTTCACCAATGGCACACTCTTGTTCCTCAACTCTTTCACTTCACGTGCTAAGATAGCAACTGGTTCCTCTTCAAACGTCAAATCTTGATTCACCTCGATAGATTCAATCGGCAACACATGAGATGGATCCGATCTGTATCTCTTCAACATAGAAACATGGAATACGTTATGAATACGATCCAACTCAGGTGGCAAAGCGAGTCGATAAGCAACTGGCCCAACTCTTTCCAAAACTTCATACGGTCCAATGAAACGAGGACTCAATTTCCCTTTCCGACCGAACCTCAATATCTTCTTCCAAGGAGATACTTTCAGAAATACCTTATCTCCAACATCAAACTCTATGTCTCTCCTTTTCAGATCTGCATAAGACTTCTGTCGGTCTGAAGCTGCTTTCAACCTGCCTCGTATCACTTTTACTTTCTCTTCAGTTTCTTGAATCAAATCAGGACCAATCAACTTATTATCTCCAAGCTCATTCCAACAAAGAGGTGTCCTACACCGTCTGCCATACAATGCTTCGAATGGTGCCATACCAATGCTAGATTGGTGACTGTTGTTGTAAGCAAACTCCACAAGAGGTAAAAACCTATCCCAACTTCCAAAGAAATCGATGACACAGCTTCTCAACATGTCCTCAATAATCTGTATCACCCTCTCTGACTGTCCATCCGTCTGTGGATGAAAAGCAGTACTGAAGTGTAATCGAGAACCCAAAGCACTCTGCAAACTCTTCCAAAATCTTGAAGTAAACCTAGGATCTCGATCAGACACTAAAGAAGTTGGAACACCATGCAACTTCACAATCTCATGGATATACAGCTCAACCAATCTCTCCAAAGAGTAATCCATCCGAACCGGAAGGAAATGAGCTGTCTTAGTCAATCTATCCACAATCACCCATATAGCATCATGCTTCCTTTATGTCAATGGCAAACCAGACACAAAATCCATCGTCACTCTATCCCACTTCCATTCTGGCACTGATAATGGTTGAAGCAACCCGGTTGGAACTTGATGCTCTGCTTTTACCTTCTGACATGTGAGACATTTCGATACAAACTCAGCAATATCTCTCTTCAAACCTATCCACCAGTAATGCTGTCTCAAATCATGATACATCTTTGTATTACCCGGATGCATAGCAAACACTGACTGATGTGCTTCTTCTAAAATGACTCTTTTCAAATCAGCATCATCGGGTACACACAATCGGTTCTTAAACCAGAGACTCCCATCACCTTTCACCACAAAATCTCTAGTCTTCCCATTCTGGCAAGCTGAAACAATACTCTGAATCTTCTCATCAGCCAACTGAGCCTCTTTGATCTGTTCCAACAAAATTGGTTTCAATTTCAACTGTGCCAATAATGCACCATCATCACAAGATACAAAACTGGCATGCAATGCTCTCAACTCAACAAGCAACGAGAGCGAATAAACAATTAAACCAGCTAAAGACTTCCGACTTAAGGCATCAGCAACAACATTTGCTTTACCTGGATGATAATCAATTAAGCAGTCGTAATCTTTAATCAATTCCAACCACCTCCTCTGACGAAGATTGAGTTCTTTTTGGACACCCAAATACTTTAAACTCTTATGATCAGTGTAGATAAAACATTTCTCCCCAAACAGATAGTGGCGCCAAATCTTCAATGCAAACACAATGGCTGCTAGCTCCAAATCATGAGTCGGATAATTAAGCTCATGCGGTTTCAACTGTCGAGATGCATAAGCTATAACTTTACCTTCTTGCATCAACACACACCCCAAACCACTATGTGAAGCATCACTGAAAATCACATATGGTTTACCTTCCACAGGTAAAGTAAGAACAGGCGCTTGAGTCAACATATCTCTCAACTGCTCAAAGCTAGCCTGACACTGATCCGTCCACACAAATCTCACTCGCTTACGAAGCAATCTGGTGAGTGGAGTAGCTATCAAAGAAAACCCTTTCACAAACCGTCTGTAATAGCCTGCCAAACCCAGAAAACTTCTAACCTCTGTCACAGACTTGGGTGGACTCCAATTTAAAATGGCTTCAATTTTACTCGGATCAACTCTAATGCCTTCAGCTGAGACAATATGTCCGAGAAAAGCGACTTGATCCAACCAGAACTCACACTTCGACAATTTAGCAAATAACTGCTTCTCTCTCAAAATCTGCAACACAATCCGCAAATGCTTGTCATGTTCCTCTTTATTCCGCGAATACACCAGAATATCATCAATGAAGACCACTACAAACTGATCTAAATAGGGCCTAAACACCCTATTCATCAAATCCATAAAAGCTGCAGGTGCATTCGTCAGACCAAAAGGCATAACTAAAAACTCATAATGCCCATACCTGGTCCGAAAAGTGGTCTTCGGAACATCTTCAGCTCTGACTCTCAGCTGATGGTACCCAGATCTCAGATCAATTTTAGAAAACACAGCTGCACCCTTCAACTGATCAAAGAGATCATCAATTCTAGGCAAAGGATATTTATTTTTAATGGTCACCTTGTTCAATTGCCTATAATCAATGCACAATCTCATAGTACCATCCTTCTTCTTCACAAATAGCACAGGAGCTCCCCACGGAGAAACACTGGGGCGAATAAATCCTTTATCCAACAACTCCTGTAATTGCACTTTCAATTCCCTCAATTCTGCTGGTGCCATTCTATAAGGAGTAATAGAAATAGGAGTGGTACCAGGCAACAATTCAATACCAAACTCCACCTCTCTCTCAGGAGGTAATCCTGGCAACTCCTCTGGAAACACATCTGAGAACTCTGCAACTGTGGCAATGCTATCAATAGGGGAACCCTTCACTCTAGTATCTATCACATGAGCAAGATAAGCTTCACACCCCTTTCTAACCAACCTCCTAGCTGCAACAGCTGAAACAAATAAGGAGGCTAGCTGTTCCTGCTCATTAGATACTATTACTTCTCTACCATCAGCAGTTCTCAAAGAAACAATTTTCCTTTTACAGTCTACCACAGCTCCATGTCTAGATAGCCAATCCATACCTAGGATCACATCATATTCCTTAAATGGCATCTTAATCAAATCTCCAAGGAACTCCTCACCTTGCACCCTCACTGCACTATCTCGGTGCACCTTACTCACAACCACACTATGCCCTAACGGATTCGTCACCAAAACATCAAATCCTAGGGACTCAGCATGCATATCAGACACAGGTAAAATAGATGCACAAATATAAGAATGTGTGGAACCCGGATCAATCAAAGCAAGTACTGAAGTATCAAATAAAGAAAAAGTACCAGCTATGACTGCCGAAGCATCTGGCTGCCTCTGCATAACATACATCCTCTGGGAAGACCCAACCTCCTCTGGTCTACTCTCTCTGGATATAGAACCTCCTCTAGCACTGAACCCAGATCTGCCTCCTCGGCTGGCACCTCTGCCTCCTCTGCCTCCCCTCACACTAGCTCGAGAAGCAGCATAATCAACTGGCATCTGCTCCTGCCTCTCAGGACAATCTCTCACAAAGTGATATGGTGATCCACATCTGAAACAAACTTCGGCTACACCAGCCTTCCAACAAGGACCACCATGAGGCCTACCACAATGAATGCAGATGGGTAAGGTGGATCTCTGAATCATAAGGGTCGGAGCACTCGCCACTGAAGCTGCAGGTCTAAATCTCTGCCTCTGGAACTGCACTGACCTACCAGCTGTTCTTTGACTCCTACTAACCCGAGGAGTAAAACTTCCCTTACCTCTTTTAACAGAAGAAGACCCTGCCTCAAACTGGGGCCTCCTCATCCTAACCTCTTCCTCTGAAGCAGCTGCAATACCTTGAGCTCGCTCCACACTCCGAGCTGCTGCCACTAGCTGGGAAAAATCTTGATATCTGGATCCAGCCACATGACACATGATAGAGGGCCTCAATCCCTCCTCAAACCTCCTACATCTATCTACCTCATCTGATATTATGCCCCCAGCATACTGACTTAATCGAATAAACTCAACCTCATATTCAGTTACGGTCCGATGATCTTGCTTCAAATCTAGAAACTCTCTTTTCTTCCCATCTTTATACTCCCTTGGAGTATACTTCAATTCAAATTCTCTCAGAAAGTCAGCATATGACAAGGTTGGTGGATCATCCATAGAATGGGGCACTGTCTTCCACCAACTATATGCATCCTTTTGTAACAAAGATCTTGCATAGTCAAACTTTTCCTCTGAAGTAGCTTGCAACTGAACAAAGATCCTCTGTACTTTGTCTAACCACTGCTCAGCCACTGCTGGATCAGTAGTACCTACAAAATCTTCGGCTCCATACTTCCTCAATTTGTCATAGTGCCTCACTGATACCAAAGGCTGAGGGAGTGGTGGCTGAGGTTGTACTGGTGTTTGTCTCATAGCTTCCATCATATGCATAAACCAGGCTGGCGGAACCTCATCACCTACTGGTCTCCCCGACCCAGAAGCAGGTGCCTCACCAGCACTAACAATCCTAGCTCCATCATCAGGAGCAATACTCTTAGCACTAGCCTCAACGGACTGACTGGAGTGAGGATCCATCATAACCTATGTCTGCAAACACAGCAGATTACATCTTATTAAAGATCAGAGACTGCCAATCCCAAATGTATATGTTATTCAAAACCACTTTTAAAGTCAAAATAGTCTTTTTATTACATTTTACCTAGGTCGAGAATCTCAAACCTAGGCTCTGATACCAAAACAACTGTAACACCCCCACATTCAATACATGCACACTACAAACACCACAATGTAGTACACATGCACTAAACATAGGGATGCTACGGATTTTCTTAACATTCAAAACATTTTAAAAGATACCATCATCTTTCTCATTATGCATTTTAGTAAATAAGTAATTAGCTTGTAATACAAAATAAAATAGATATATATATACATTTAGTTAATACGCAGCGGAATTTTATAAAATAGTTACATATATGAAAGCATTTAAATCAATTTTTACAAATATACATATATTTACATTATAAACAAAACTTTACAAAATATAAAGAGAGTTATACATGATTGGCAAGTCTCCTCTGATCTTTAAGTTCCCAAAATCAACTCTTCACTGTCTACTCTCACTCGGTCTCGAAGAACTCTCGGGTTCAACTCGGTTACCTGCGCGATCAAACACTATCGTGCTAAGCCAACGGCTTAGTAAGACAAAATGTGCTAGTGTTATGCTTCAGTGCAATGCAATGCAAATTCTCAATCCGTATTATACATGTAACATCATATATGCAAGGCTAACAACATACCTTTACATTTCATATGCCTCATTAGTTATTCATTTAACCATTCATGAACAACATTAAACAAATCATGACTCACATTAAACAAAGACAAGCATTGGGCCCAAGACACACTAATATGCTATTCAATTTTCAGAGTTAATGTTTTGGTTTTGTTATCACATTTATCAATATCATATACCCAACTAGGCTTCAAGGATTAGGTTCAACCAAGCTTCAAGGGGAGCAAGGCATGCTAAGCTTCAACCCAACTTGGCTTCAAGAACCAACCCAACCTAGCTTCAAGGGTTGTAACATCTCAATTAGGCTTCAAGGATTCAATCCAACCTAACTTCAAGAGATTGTTACTATCATTAGGCATGCCACCAATAACATACTCTGAAAATAGAATAACACATTAGCCACACAATTCATTTACATAGCATTCTCAATTCTCATCAATTAGGCAAACATGCCATATATCTTTCAATTAAACCATCATAGCCAATCACAATGGCTTTATAGCATTTCATATCTCAATTCATATTGTATATATAGCATTATTAGTATCACATTTCAAAGTACATTATTCATAATACACATCACCATTCACAAGCCTCACAATACACAATACATAACCTTGTTCATGTAATATCATATGCATTATCAATTCCATATCATCTCACATTTCATGATTCAACAATGATGTTAGACAAATGATATCTATTTTGATCCTTGACAACTCAAATGGATGATCTATTTAACATGTATTAGAGAATCTTGTTGTAGGATTAGATTGCTTCCAATAAGGTGAACAGAACCTTTCTAGCGGTCGTGCCTCACCTGAATACGACCGCCCCATACAATTACAAGATGAAACCTTATTACAGTAGGTTTCGCGGTTAGAAGCCCGACCTAAGTCGCGACCGCACTTCACAATCAAAAGATGAAACCTTATTACAGTAGGTTTCGCGGTCAGAAGCCCGACCTAAGTCGCGACCGCACTTCACAATCAAAAGATGAAACCTTATTACAGTAGGTTTCGCGGTCAGAAGCCCGACCTAAGTCGCGACCGCACATGAATAATAGCGACCGCACATGAATAATAGCGACCGCCCCAAATTACGTGTCTCTCATGCATAAACCCTAAATGTAGCCAAATTTCTTTTGGTTAATTCAACACACATTGTACACAACATAACCTCATTCAAATGGACATAATCAGCATCATTAGCAATTATTTTACATGCTCATCACAATATTTTCATCACCAATATTCATTTGATACTCTATCACATTTACAAACAAAAGTGTTTTAAGATTAAACAACATATGCATGTTTGTACCCATATAATTTGTACTTACCTTTAGCACCAATTATACAACTCTAAACACTTCCTTTTCTCCAAGAATTCTTCACTTCTCAAATTAGAGCAAATCACTTTCTTCCAAAAACCTAATCCAAAATAACACAATATAATTTATCACTTACAAATTCCAAAACCCTAAACCAACATCACTCCTAACTTATCATCTTCAAATCCAAAACCAACACCACAACCAATTAAATCCAACATATAACAATCAACACAACCCCACTTTAAAATCCACAATCAACTCACAAACAACTTAAATAACTTAAAAGAATCAAGAGAAACTTACCAAATACAGTGAATCTTCTTGGATTTCCACTTAACCACTTAGAACTTCTTCAATTTGAGCTCAAAATATCATCAAACCTTTGCTTTCTCTCTTGTTCTTTAGGTTGGCCGGCCACACGTGAAAAGAAGAAAGGAAAATGATCAAAATAAAAGTCAAACTCTCTATTAATCTCCATCACACAATTTCAAAAGAAGAATTACCAAAATGCCCTCTTTAACATAGTTAAACTTCTTTTCATTATGCATGCCCTTTATAGTAATTTCAATAACAACCAAAAATATCTTCTTCCACTTAACCATCACCTTGACTCTTCATTTGACCAATATATATGTTATATATATCATCATATACACAACATATACATTTGTCTCTAAACCCTATTTCTTTCCCCAAAACACATATACACAAGCATTCACTTTCCAATATATATCTCAACAACAACAATAACAACAACATCAACAACATAATCAAAACTTCTAGGGCATATATGAGGATATTACATATGTATACCGGATACAGGAATGTTACGGTCTACTTTAAAACAAACAAATCTTTCAATTTAACAAAAGAAGAAAACTTAAAACAATTAAGTTATATTGTAAAACATAATAGATAAAACATTTATTTATTAAGCAGCGGAAAATGTAGCGGTATATATATATATATATTTATATATCAAAATCAATATTTACAAAATATAAAGTTAATACATGCTTGGTAGTTTGTCTCTGATCTTGAAGTTCACAATCAACACTTCACAAGACTAGACTCGACTCGGTCTAGCAGAACTTTTCGGTTCAACCGGATCCACCTCGTCACCTGCGCGATGAACCACAATCGCGCTAAGACAACGGCTTAGTGGTACAAACCATGATTACAATATGCTTTAATGTAATGCAAATGTTATACTCTCAAATATTATAAACAATCCACAAGAATATCATGTTTCATAACATTATATTAAATTATATTATTCATTTGTGTCATCATTCATAATTCACATTTAAACAAAGACAAGCATGGGCCCAAAAGAAACTAATATGCCATTCAACTTCCAGAGTTAATGTTTTGGTTCAATAATCACATTTATCAAGCCCTTATGTGATTCATTATCACAATGAGAAACATCTCATATGTAACATCCCAACTAGGCTTCAAGGACTACGCCCAACGAAGCTTCAAGGGGGGTTAAGCATGCTAAACTTCAACCCAACTTGGCTTCAAGGACCAAGCCCAACCCAACTTCAAGGGGTTGTTACTTTTAGGCATGCCACCAACAATAAAACTCTGAAAATTGAATAACATACTAGGCACACAATTCTTTCATTCTTTTATTATCATATCCATTCTCATTTTCTCATAATCATCTAGGCAACAATGCACCAATTATTTCATTTGTATCATTATAGCCAACAACATTGGCTTCACAACTCATCATTAGGGTATACACAACCAATTGCATTGTACATACATTTTGAGTGATCATTATATCTTTCACGTTAGGTAAATCATAGCATTACTCAATTATTTCAACAATGTAATAGATTGCTTAACACATTTACAACCAAATGTGTTAAGTCCCAAAGTCATGTAAACGTATGCAATAATGTAAGGTTTGTACTTACCTCAAGAGCAACCACACCAATCTAACAACTTCCTCTTCCAATAATCCTTTAATACTTGGATTAGGGAAACCCAATCTCTTCAAAACCTAATCCAATTGTAATTACACACACTCACTTAGTAATACACATAAGGAAATAAGAACAAGAACCAACTGGGACAAACTCTACACATGACACGCTCAACAACATGGGCGTGTCCCTGACCGTGCTCTAAACCCACATCACAGAAGCTTTGACACGCTCAGTGACATGGGCGTGTCACTGGCCGTGTCAATCCACCAATAACACAGTAGCTATGACACGCTCAGTGACATGGGCGTGTCACTGGACGTGTCAATACTACTCCAACACAGAAGCTGTGACACGTTCATGTCACTGGTCATGTCACCCATCCAGAAAATAGAACCATTGACATGCCCAAAGACTTGGCCGTGCTCATGGGCGTGTCAGGCCAAAAATCCTAATTCCAACACCAACAACACCACATCCAAATAATCTTACCCAAAACCATCAATAAAACATACTATACTTGCATAAACACCAAAACAACACAATA
Organism: Garcia nutans; assembly: GCA_947685225.1. NCBI lineage: Eukaryota > Viridiplantae > Streptophyta > Magnoliopsida > Malpighiales > Euphorbiaceae > Garcia > Garcia nutans. The sequence continues at coordinate 39,787,867 of CANTUV010000013.1, forward strand.
CATACATCAAACACCAATCACAACCATCTTCACAATTCAACACATACACAAACCACAACACTAGCTTTCTTTCACCAAACTTAACCTTTCCTCCAAACCAACCCCAAGATCAAAATCAATAAGACCAAACATTCTCAAATGCACCATAATTATACATACATATCAACAACCACCATACACCAAGCTCAAAACACAAACTCAAAAGAAAACCAAAGAATCAAGTGGAAAACTTACCAAAAGTGATGAAAACCCTTAGATTTCCAACTTGATCACTTGAAACACCTTCAAATCTTGAGTTAGAAGAGCAAAATCTCTCTTTCCTTCTTGCTATGGAGATAGCCGGCCAAAACAAAGAAAGAAGAAGAAGAAGAAGAAAAAGATGAAAGTCAACCCATTCAACTCTTCTCTTAACCACTAAAGCCTTCTTTAAATCTCAACCAAGCAATTTTAATAAGAAAATATATAAATATCCTCTTCCATTTAATTTAATTTTCATTTATAAAATTATTTAATAAAACTCATTTGACCAACTAAATAATTGACTTGTATATGTTGTATATATCTCTATATATACAACATATGCAAACTTCTCTTTTCCTCTCTTACCACTTAATCATAGATATATACTTTATATCATTAAATCCAATTTCAACAATAATCATTCCAAAAATTTTAGGGTATAGTTTGGGATATTACAATTCTCCCCCTCTATAAATAAATTTCATCCTCGAAATTACCTGATCTCAAGTCTGAAACAATTGAGGATACTGATCTTGCATCGCTTGCTAGCTCTCCCAAGTTGCCTCTTCCTTAGCGTGATTCTTCCAAAGAACCTTTACAAGGGGCACTTTCTTATTTCTCAACTCTTTCACTTCATGTGCCAAAATAGATACAGGTTATTCTTCAAAAGTCAGATCCAGACTCACCTCAATAGAGTCAACCAACAAAACATGAGATGGGTCTGACCTGTACCTCCTTAGCATAGAGACATGGAAGACATAGTGAATTCTATCCAACTCAGGCGGCAAAGCTAAACGGTAGGCAACTGGTCCAACTCTCTCCAATACCTCATAAGGTCCAATAGAACGAGGATTCAACTTCCCTTTGCTGCCAAATCTCAAAATCTTCTTCCAAGGAGATACTTTCAAAAATACTTTATTTCCTACATTGAACTCTATGTCTCTCCTCTTCAAATCTGAATAAGATTTCTGTCGGTCTGAAGTAGCTTTTAATCAATCCCGAATTGTCTACACTTTCTCTTTCATTTATTTAATCAAATCGGGACCAACCAACTTGCCTTCTCCAACTTCATTCCAACATAGAGGCGTCCTACATCTTCTACCATACAAAGCCTCAAATGGTGCCATTTTAATACTAGATTGATGACTATTGTTGTAAGAAAATTCCATCAATGGCAAGAAGCTATCCCAACTCCCAGAGAAATCAATGACACAGCTTCTCAACATATCCTCTAAAATCTGTATCACTCTCTCTGACTGCCCATCTGTCTGCGGATGAAAAGCAGTGCTAAAATGCAATCGAGAACTCAAATCATTATGCAAACTCTTCCAAAACCTTAAAGTGAACCAGGGATCTGGATCAGATACCAAAGAAATTGGGACTCCATGCAATCTCACTATCTCACTGATATACAACTCAGCCAACTTTTCCTAAGAATAGTCCATCCGAACTGGAAGGAAATGAGCTGTCTTTGTCAACCGATCAACAATCACCCAGTTGGCATCATGCTTCCTCTGATTCAATGGTAAACAGTCACAAAATCCATCGTCACACGTTCCCATTTCCATTTTGGCACTGATAAGGGTTGGAGCAACCCTGTTGGAACTTAGTGCTCGGCCTTTACTCTCTGACAAGTGAGACACTTAGATACAAACTCTGCTATGCCCCTCTTCATACCTGACCACCAATAAAGTTGCTTCAAATCATGATACATCTTGGTATTCCTAGGGTGCATAGCAAAAACTGACTGATGTGCTTCCTCTAAAATAATCTTTCTCAATCTTGCATCATCAAGAACACACAATCTATCTTTATACCAAAGGCTGCCATCATCTCGGCTCTCCCCCTTAAGGCAATCCGACATAACTTTCCAAATTTTCTCATCAGCCAACTGAGCCTCTTTAATCTGATCCAACAACACCGGTCTCAATTACAACTGAGCTAACAAAGCACCATCATCACATGATTCAAAACTAGCATGCAACGCTCTCAACTCAACAAGCAACGAGAGCGAATAAGCAGTCAAACCTGCTAAAGACTTTCGACTCAAGGCATCAGCGACAACATTTGCCTTACCAAGATGATAATCAATCAAACAGTCATAGTCTTTGATCAACTCTAACCACCGTCTTTGCTGAAGAATCAGCTCTCTCTGAACACCCAAGTATTTCAAACTCTTGTGATCTGTATAAATAAAACACTTCACCCCATACAAGTAGTGTCGCCAAATCTTCAAAGCAAACACTATGGTTGCCAACTCTAAATCATGCGTCGGATAATTCAACTCATGTGGCTTCAACTGCCGAGAAGCATAAGCTATAACTCTACCCTCTTGCATCAAAACACATCCTAAACCATTATGTGAAGCATCACTGTAAATCACATATGGTTTATCTTCCACAGGCAAGGTAAGAATAGGAGATTGAGTCAACATCTCTTTCAACTGCTCAAAGCTTGACACTGATATGTCCACACAAATTTATCTCCCTTCTGAACTAATCTGGTGAGTGGAATAGCTATCAAAGAAAAACCTTTCACAAACCGTCGATAATAGCCTGCCAAACCCGGAAAACTTCTAACTTCAGTCACTGACCTCGGTGAACTCCAATTCAAAATGGCTTTAACTTTACTCGGATCAACTCTAATACCATCTGCTGAAACCACATGACCGAGAAAAGTCACTTGATTAAGCCAAAACTCGCACTTCGACAGCTTAGCATACAACTGCTTTTCTCTCAAAGTCTGCAATACAATCCGCAAGTGCTTATCATGATCCTCCTTATTATGCGAATACACCAAAATATCATCGATAAAGACCACCACAAACTGATCTAAATAGGGTCTAAACACCCTATTCATCAAATCCATGAAAGCTGCTAGTGCATTCGTCAATCCAAAAGGCATCACCAAGAACTCATAATGCCCATACCTTGTGCGGAAAGCTATCTTAGATATATCTTCAACTCTCACTCTCAACTGATGGTACCCTGATCTCAGATCAATCTTAGAGAAAATTGTTGATCCCTTCAACTGGTCAAAGAGATCATCTATTCTAGGCAAAGGATACTTATTCTTAATAGTCGCCTTATTTAATTGCCTATAATCAATGCACAATCTTAAGGTACCATCCTTCTTTCTTACAAACAAAACAGGAGCTCCCCATGGAGACACGCTAGGGCAAACAAACTCTTTATCCAACAACTCCTGCAACTGCACCTTCAACTCTCTCAACTCAGCAGGTGCCATTCGATAGGGAGTAATAGAAATGGGAGTGGTACCAGGCAACAAATCCATACCAAACTCAACCTCTCTTTCAGGGGGTAACCTTGATAACTCCTTAGGAAAAATATCTGGAAATTCAGCAACTGTGGGTATACTATCAAATTGAGAACCCGCTACCCTGGTATCTACCACATGAGCAAGATAAGCTTCACATCCTTTCCGAATCAACCTCCTAGCTACAACAGCTGAAACAAATATGGATGCAAGTTGTCTCTACTCACTAGATACCACAATACTTCTATCATCACCGGTTCTCAGGGTAACACACTTCTTCTGACAGTCTACCACAGCCCCATGCTTAGACAAACAATCCATGCCTAAGATCAGATCATACTCTTTAAAAGGGATTTCAATCAAATTACCTAAGAACTCCTCATCTTGCACCACGATTGAACTATCTCGGTGCACCTTGCTAACTACCACACTATGCCCTAAAGGATTTGTCACCAACACATCAAATCCTAGGGACTCTGAATACAATTCAGACACAGGCAAGATAGATGCACTTATGTATGAATGAGTGGATCCTGGATCAATTAGAGCAAGAACTGAAATGCCAAATAAAGAAAATGTACCAGCAATGACTGCTGAAGCATCTGGCTGCCTCTGCATCACATACACTCTCTAAGATGATCTAACCTCATCTGGCCTGCTGCCTCCGGATGTAGAGCCTCCTCTCTGACTAATCCTGGGTCGACCACCTCTACTAAAACCTCTGTCCCCTCGACCTCCTCTACTGACACTAGGTCGAGAAGCTGCAGTATCAGTCTACCTGTCCTCCTGTAGCTCGGGACATTCTCTAATAAAATGATTCGGTGACCCACACCTAAAACATACTCCTGGTCCACCCATTTTCCAGCAAACACCCCCATGTGCCCTACCACAATGAACACATATAGGTGGAATGGATCTCTGAACCACTGGAGTCAGAGCACTCACCACAGAAACTATAGGTCTCGGTCTCTGCTTCTGATAATGAACTGACCTACAAGACTGCCTCTAGCTCCTACTGATCCTAGGAATAAAACTTCCTCTGCCTCTCTTTATAGATGAAGACCCTGCCTCAAACTGTGGTCTCCTAACTCTAGTCTCCTCCTCAGTAGCAGCTGCTGCAATACCCTATGCTCTCTCAACACTTCTGGCTGCTGCAACCAACTGAGAAAAATCTTGGTACCAGGAACCAGCAACAATACACATAATAGAGGGCCTCAATCCCTCCTCAAATCTCCTGCACCAGTCAATCTCATATGAAATAATTCCACCGGCATAATGACTCAACCGGATGTACTCAATCTCATACTCTGTCACTGTCCGGTTATCTTGCATCAGATTCAAAAATTCCATCTTCTTAGCATCTTTATACTCCCTCGGAGTATACTTCTGCTCAAACTCCCACAGAAAATCACCATAAGACAAGGTCGGTGGATCATCCATAGCATGTGGAACTGTCTTCCACCAATCATAAGCATCTCTCTGCAGAAGGGATTTGGCATAATCAAATTTCTCTTCAGAAGTAGCTTGCAACTGAATAAATATCCTCTGCACTTTGTCAAGCCACTGCATAGCTACTGCAGGATCTGTAGTACCAAAGAAATCCTTAGCCCCATACTTCCTCAATTTATCATAATGCCTCACCGGTACTTACGGCTGTGGTTGCGGTGGCGGTGGCTGCACTGGAGTTTGCCTCAATAATTCTACCACATGCCGTAACCAAACCGATGGAATCTCATCTGCAGCTGGTCTCTCTGGCATAGGAGCAGGTGCCTCTCCAGCTCTCTCAACCCTAGCTCCAGCTCTACCCTCTTCAGGAGCTACACTCTCAACACTACCCTCTATGGACTGACGTGACTGAGATGCCATCACTACCTATATCTGTAAACACAGCAGAATATGCCTCATCAAAGATTAGAAACTGACAGTGCCAAAGCATGTATCTTATTCAAAAACTATATTTAAAAATCAAAATTTTCTTTTTCTTACAATTCACCTAGGTTGAGAACCTTAAACCTAGGCTCTGATACCAAAACAGTTGTAATACCCTTATACCCCAAATACGCACACTACATACAACCACCTCTGTAATATACATATACCGGATACAGGAATGTTACGATATATTTTAAAGCAAACCAATCTTTCAATTTAACAATAGAAGAAAACTTAAAACATGTAAGTTATATTGTAAAACATAATAGATAAAACATTTATTTATTAAGCAGCGGAAAATGTAGCTGTATATACATATATATTTATATATCAAAATCAATATTTACAAAATATAAAGTTAATACATGCTTGGTAGTTTGTCTCTGATCTTGAAGTCCACAATCAACACTTCACAAGACTAGACTCGACTCAGTCTAGTAGAACTCTTTGGTTCAATCGGATCCACCCCGTCACCTGCGTGATGAACCACAATCGCGCTAAGCCAACGGCTTAGTGGTACAAACCATGATAACAATATGCTTTAATGTAATGCAAATGTTATACTCTCAAATATTATAAACAATCCACAAGAATATCATGTTTCATAACATTATATTAAATTATATTATTCATTTGTGTCATCATTCATGATTCACATTTAAACAAAGACAAGCATGGGCCCAAAAGAAACTAATATGCCATTCAACTTCCAGAGTTAATGTTTTGGTTCAATAATCACATTTATCAAGCCCTTAGGTGATTCATTATCACAATGAGAAACATCTCATAGGTAACATCCCAACTAGGCTTCAAGGACTAGGCCCAACCAAGCTTCAAGGGGGGTTAAGCATGCTAAACTTCAACCCAACTTGGCTTCAAGGACCAAGCCCAACCCAACTTCAAGGGGTTGTTACTTTTAGGCATGCCACCAACAATAAAACTCTGAAAATTGAATAACATACTAGGCACACAATTCTTTCATTCTTTTATTATCATATCCATTCTCATTTTCTCATAATCATCTAGGCAACAATGCACCAATTATTTCATTTGTATCATTATAGCCAACAACAATGGCTTCACAACTCATCATTAGGGTATACACAACCAATTGCATTGTACATACATTTTGAGTGATCATTATATCTTTCACGTTAGGTAAATCATAGCATTACTCAATTATTTCAACAATGTAATAGATTGCTTAACACATTTACAACCAAATGTGTTAAGTCCCAAAGTTATGTAAACGTATGCAATAATGTAAGGTTTGTACTTACCTCAAGAGCAACCACACCAATCTAACTACCTCCTCTTCCAATAATCCTTCAATACTTGGATTAGAGCAACCCAATCTCTTCAAAACCTAATCCAATTGTAATTACACACTCTCACTTAGTAATACACATAAGGAAATAAGAACAAGAACCAACTGGGGCAAACTCTACACATGACACGCTCAACAACACGGGCATGTCCCTGACCGTACCCTAAACCCACAACACAGAAGCTTTGACACGCTCAGTGACATGGGCGTGTCACTGGCCGTGTCAATCCACCAACAATACAGTAGCTATGACACGCTCAATGACATGGGCGTGTCACTAGACGTGTCTATACTACTCCAACATAGAAGCTGTGACATGGTAAGTGACATGGGCGTGTCACTGGTCGTGTCACCCATCCAGAAAATAGAACCATTGACACGCCCAAAGACTTGGCCGTGCTCATGGGCGTGTCAGGCCAAAAATCCTGATTCCGGCACCAACAACACCACATCCAAATAATCTTACCCAAAACCATCAATAAACCATACTATACTTGCATAAACACCAAAACAACACAATACATACATCAAACACCAATCACAACCATCTTCACAACTTAACACATACACAAACCACAACATTAGCTTTCTTTCACCAAACTTAACCTTTCCTCCAAACCAATCCCAAGATCAAAATCAATAAGACCAAACATTCTCAAATACACCACAGCTATACATACATATCAACAACCACCATACACCAAGCTCAAAACACAAACTCAAAAGAAAACCAAAGAATCAAGTGGAAAACTTACCAAAAGTGATGAAAACCCTTAGATTTCCAACTTGAACACTTGAAACACCTTCAAATCTTGAGTTAGGAAGAGCAAAATCTCTCTTTCCTTATTGCTATGGAGATAGCTAGCCAAAACAAAGAAAGAAGAAGAAGAAGAAGAAAAAGATGAAAGTCAACCCACTCAACTCTTCTCTTAACCACTAAAGCCTTCTTTAAATCTCAACCAAGCAATTTTAATAATAAAAAATATAAATATCCTATTCCACTTAATTTAATTTCCATTTATAAAATTATTTAATAAAACTCATTTGACCAACTAAATAATTGACTTGTATATGTTGTATATATCTCTATATATACAACATATACACACTTCTCTTTTCCTCTCTTACCACTTAAGCATAGATATATACTTTATATCATTAAATCCAATTTCAACAATAATCATTCCAAAAATTTTAGGGTATAGTTTGGGATATTACAAAATATGTTGAAACAGATATCTCTCATGTCTTTGGCTACCATGCTTGGGCCTCCACTATTCATGTTTCCAACATTCTAGAAATAAAGCCATAGATGTGAAGACTTCTTTTGTACTAATACAAGACTTGAATGAGCATCTAGAAAGAACTAATGAGAGTGGTTTAGCTTACCATCTATGTCTGTGACTCAATGAAACTACTGTAAGTATATTCCATGCATATCATGCATGCATGGGCATATCAAACTGTATTTTATTGTCTTGTGTTACCTATTCTTTGTCAAAGTGAATAGCAAACACCACGTGAAGTAAACAATAAAAAGTGAATATGGAATCAGGGGCATGAAAGGGCCATTGCAAAAGAAAGAAGAGATACATGCTTATGCAAGAAACTAGACAAAACAAAAACATCAATTAGAGCCTGCATGGGAATAAAATCATTAGTTTGAGCCTACACAGGTGGTAAAACTTCCTTTTTTCAATTTTTGAGTTTATGCATGTACAAAACATTTTTAAACTTTCAATATTTTGCCACGCAGGGGCAAAGAGAGGATATGAGCGCTAGCTAAAAAATAGCTGAGTTTTTTTGTTGAAGAACTAAAAGAATGGAACAAGAAGAAAATCAAAACTCTCAAATAAACATACAAAAGACAAAAGATTAGGACAAAGGTACAAGAAGATCATATCAGTCTAGCTAAAAGAACTAAAGTCGAGGCAAGATAAAGGCCTATCCCCAAGAATAGAGATTTAAGATGAAGATTTATTTCTATCAAGGAAGACATTTTCAAGCAGATTTATTGAAGCATCCACTACCTAGCCTATATTGGATTTGTTAAAGTATCATGATGGCATAGCTTTCCTTGATATGTTGAAATATCCAAGTTTGTTTCTAGTGAGATATTAGAGTTGCTCACTAACAAGATATTAGAGTCGCTTGGTGGTTGTCATCAGGCTATTAGAGATGCTCGATGACCATGTTGATTTACCAAGATATTAGAGTCGCTTGGTGGATTTCATTGGGATATTAGAATCACTCGATGATTATTTTCACTCACCAAGATATTATAATCACTTGGTGATTTTATCGAGATATTAGATTCGCTTGATAGACCTATTGGGATATTAGAGTTGCCCAATGACCTGTTTAGATGTGAGAGTCCCTCAACAGTTTTGTTGCTTGATCATTAGGATATTAGAGTTGCTTGATGAACTCATTGAGATATTAAAATTGTCCAATGACCCATTGAAGGTAATAGAGTTGCTCAATTTTTTTGTCACTTGGTGGATTTCATCGAGATATTAGAGTCGCCTAATAATCCATTGAAGTATCAAATCCAGTCTCGAGTCCAAAATCCAACCAATCTAGTCTCGGGTCCAGAGCTCAAATCTATTCTCGGGTCCAATCACGCAAATCTAATCTAGTTTTGGGTCAAGAACCCAAATCTAGTCCTGGGCTGAGAACCCAAAATCTAGTCTCGGGTCTATAACCCTCAGGTCTAGAACCAATCCATATCCAAGATCAGCTCAAAGTCATGTTACTTTTCTTTTTCTTCTACTGAAGTCTTAGATTGCTCAAGCAGAGGGCAAAATATAGACCACTAATTTTGTCCCTAAGCTAGTCCGATCCCAATTAAAGAAGGCCAAGCTAAATTTGGCCTAATTTTAAAAGCTTAAACCTAGTTTATAGCTTTGAATTAGGTTGGTTCAGTTTTAAAAGGCCTAAATTAAGTTGGTTCAATTTTTAAATCTCTAACCTAGTCTAATTTAATTTTTAAAGGACCAAATCAACTCCAACCCAATTTTAAAAGCTGAATTAAATTTGGTCTGCCTTTAAAAATCCCAAATAAGCTTAGTTTAACCTTAAAAGCCAACACATGGTGAAACAACTTGCTAATTCGCCATGGCCCTTGGTTCATGGTGAATTGGAGTCCCCAAATTTGCCATGAACCAAGGCTCATGGCCAATTAAGGGCTTTTAATTTGCCATGAGTGGATCATGGTGAATTGAGAACCCTCAATCCGCCGTGGATCCTTAGCCCATGGAGAATTAGACATTCCTAATTCACCATGGGTCTTTTAAGTTGGTTTTAATTGTAGTTTTGGGATAGATTAGGCTTCCTAATTAACATTGGACTTCAGATAACCATCGGATTAGCAGATGATTAGGGTTTTAATAAGATAGTCTTTTCCTATAAATATAAGATTAAAGCACAGAGGGGGAAAGGGGGGAAGAATTAACATAAAAATGAAGCAACACTTAAAACACACATAACAACTAGGAGGCAGGAATGAGAACAATCCTCGATTGCACTTAACCTCCAGCCAGAAATTAAGTAGATTCAGGTAGTCATCTATGTGATCTCTTTCACTTTGGTGAAGCCAATAAACGAAGGTACATTCCCTACACTTAATCCATTTAAATTCAACACAAGTTGCTTTTATCATGGTTTTAAACACTGATTATATATATTCATGTCCAGTAGCTTATTTTCATTGGTTTCAAAGTCACCGTAGCTTAATTCATTCAATATTGTTTCATACAGTAGCTTAGTTAATTGATAATTCAATTGTTTCAAATATCCAGTAGCTTAGGATTTAATTTAAATCTCTAATTTAATTACCTAAAACCCTATTGGCTTATTTTGAAAAACCAAGATCTTAAATTGTAGTTTTAAAACACTAATCTCATAAAAACCTTTGTTTTTAATATTTAAAACCCTAATTCTAAACCAAAACCATAATTATCATCCTAGAACCCTAATTGTAGACTCTTAATTTTGGTCCTAAGCTAATCTGATCCCAATTAAATAAGGCCTAAGTCAAGATTGGTCCATTCTTAATAGCTTAAATCTATTTTAAAGCTTTTAATTAGATTGGTCTAGTTTTATTAGACCAAAAATAAGCTGGTTCAACCTTTAAAGCCCTAAAATGGTTCAATTTAGAATTTGATTTAGTTTATTTGGGTTTGGGTAGGCTATTTCAATATGGGCAGCATCCATATCGAATTGGAGCCACCCAATTCGATAAGGATGGCTCCATATCGAATATCGAATTGGAAGCCCTCCAATTTGATATGGAGGCCTCCATATCGAATTGGAAACCCTCCAATTCGATTTGGAGGCTCCCTATCCAATTGAATCAGATACCATATTAAATTAAATTAATTTTAATTTGATATGGCCTCGGTTTTATGTCAAACTTAGAATGCTTTAATTCGATATGGTTTAATCTGAGCCGTGCTTAATAAGGAATCAGAATTAAACTCTGATTAAGCTCGGTCACACTAGCTTTAACCTAATTTATTCCTATAAATGCAGGTTTAAAGAGCAACATAGGGAGGAGCTAGCAGCCAAAAATAATTACCAGACAGAGAGAAGAGCAGCTAGAGAGCAACCAACAGCCAAGGCAAGAAAGAGACAAAATATTAACCATCATTAAAATAGAAGGCAGTGGACATTGCCTTCACTTTGCTCAACCAAGATTTGATACTGGTGCAAGCACAAAATTTGAATCAACGTAAAATATAGGTGGAGCCTATAATCGGGGGGTTTGAAATTCCTTATTTAATTTGCTTTGAATTTACAGTGGCTAGTTATTTTATTTTTTTTATTAACATTACGTTTATATATCATGGTAGCAGTAGCAATTAAATTTTTAAATATAAACGGACAGTAAGTTAATTTAGTTTATAATAATCATGCTAACCCTTTGAATCATCATTGCATAATAATTTGATTAAGACATCCATTAGCATATTAAATATTCAATAATTTGCTTAGTTTATTTCTACAATAATCATATTTCACAGTAGCTTATTTGAATGTCCAGTAAAGTATTTAATCTATGTCCTTAGAATTTAACTATCCTGTAGCTTATACTAAAACCTTATTCTCTATTTGAAACCCTAGTTTTTAATATTTTAAACCCTCAATATTCTCTTCCTAAACCCTAATTTTCTAAAAATCCTAAAATCTTGATTGTTTTCCCCAAAACCCTAAAAACCCTAATAACCCTAATTTCATCCAAAAACTTTAATTGCCACTCTAAAAATCCTAAAACCATGTTTTTAACATTACTAACCATAGGTTTAGTATGTGAACCCTATTTTTGTATATTTAATGCTTTAAGCCCTAGTTTTGATTATTTAATTAATTATATGTTTGTGATGAATGGTTTATTGTTATTTTACCTATGATGATTGTTTGAATGATTTAAATTATATTTAGTTAATTATTTAAAAGGAATTGTAAAAAGCATGTTTACATCTAGTATGAGTGCCTTGTTTATTTAGTTCAATGTAATTTAATTTATTTTGAGTTTTGGAATCAATATAAAGTACATGTTTTCACCAAACAGTGGGCATCCTATTTTATTTAGTTTTAGACATTGGACATTATTGTAAGGACATGTTTCCATCTTGTATAGATGCCCATTTTTTATTTTTTATTATTTCAAAATTCTTTGATTTTAATACAATAAATGTTTATTTATTGCATGTAAGTATGGATGATATTTTAATAAGTTAAGAGTTTTATAATATTAAGACCTGAAAAGGAGGCCAGTTCTAATGAACTGGGCGCTATGGGGTGCTGGGCATTGAGATTGATCCTGACAAAGTTAAAGCAAATTAAACTATGGGGTGTGTGTTTGGGGTTACCTTCGGCAAATTATTGGGACATGTGATTAGTCTGAATGGCATTGAGATTGATCCTGACAAAGTTAAAGCAATCAGGGATATGCCAGCCCTTAAGACGGAGAGAGAAGTTATTGGTAAATTACAATACATTAACAGATTCATAATAAAGCTCACAACAATCTGTGAGCCTATCTTCAAATTGCTTAAAAAGAATCAGCCACTCCTATGGAACAAAGAATGTCAAAGGGCCTTTGAACGAATAAAAGAGTATTTGCTGAATCCATCTGTTTTGAAACCACCCAAATCCGGTAAACCCTTGTTACTATACTTAGCAGTAGAAGAAGTGTCAATAGGAGCCATGCTAGCCCAAGCAGATGAGCTGGGGATTGAGCATGTGGTTTACTATTTGAGTAGAAAGCTCCTACCTTATGAAATTAAATATAGTATCATTGAAAAGACCTGTATAGCCATGGTTTGGTCTTCTAAGAAGTTGCGGCATTACTTTCAATCATATAGTGTGCAAGCAATTTCTAGGTTGGATCCAATTAAGTACTTAAGAGAAACACCCTCTTTGATTGGAAAATATGATCGATGGTTAATAATATTAGAAGAATTTGAGATTGATTATGTAACCAGACAAACAATCAAAGGTAGAGCAGTGGTAGAATTCCTTGCCCAACAACCATTACCAGATAACGAAGAGGTAGTCTAGGAATTTTCGGATGAACATTTAAAGGCAATTGAAGTACAAGGGTGGAAAATGTATTTTGATGGAGCAACAAACAGGAAAGAAGCAGGTTTGGGAGTCATACTAGAATCGCCTGAAGAGGAACTTATCCCTTTAGCCAAAAAGTTGAAATTCAGGGCAACCAATAATATGGTAGAATACGAAGCATGTATCTTTGGTTTGGAAACCTTAATGATTATGAAGGTGGATAAGGTGGAAGTTTTTGGCAATTCATTGCTAGTAGTATCCCAAGTAAATGGAGAGTGGGAGTTGAAAGAAGAAAAATTAAAACCATACCACCATTACTTGACCATGATGAAGAAGAACTTTAAGGAGTATAGGTTTATACACTTATCAAGAGAAGAAAATCAGATGGCTGATGCCCTAGCCACATTGGCTTTGATATGGGAAAATCCTGTCAGTTTATTCCTCAAGCCTCTGATTTTGACCAGTTCATCAACTCTTGCTGCAAATATGAAACAATCATAGAAACTGATACAGACCATGATGCGTGGTATGATACTATAATACAATTTTTGGAGGAAAGGAAATACCCGTCGGGGGTAATAAAGAAAGAAAGAAGAGCCATAAGGCGGTGGTCCTCACAATACATCACCTTCCATGGAGATTTATATCAAAGATGGCCTGATGGGGTGCATTTGAGATGCTTGAGGAAGCTTGAAGTGGGGCATATCATGTCAGTAATACATGTGGGAAGTTGCGGTCACACATGAGTGGTTTGGCCCTAGTCAAGAAGATAATTCGACAAGGTTACTACTGGTTGACCATGGAGAGAGATTGTATTGAGTTTGTAAAGAAGTACCAACAATGTTAGATGTATGGTAACTTGAATCACATTCCTCTTGAAGAATTGCATTCTATGTCTTCACCCTGGCCCTTTGCCACCTGGGGTATCAACATTATAGGAGAGATACATTCGATAGCCTCAAACGGTCACCGTTTCATTGTAGTAGCAGTGGATTATTTTCAAAATGGGTCGAAGCTAAATCCTTCAACAAATTGGGTGCAAGTCAATTGGCTAGATTTATTGAAAAGAACCTCATCTGCAGATATAGGGTCCCGCACAGTTTGATATCAGACAATGGGGTACAGTTTCAAGGAGCAGTTAAGGATTTATTTTTGAAGTACCGAATCCATCATCACAGATCCTCTCCTTATAGACCAAAGGCTAATGGTACGGTAGAAGCAACAAACAAAAAAATTAAGCAAATTCTGTCCAAGATGACCAGGACTTTCAGGGATTGGTCAGAGATGCTTGTAGACCCTTAATTTTTGACCTAGTCCGGTCCAATATATTTTTTAGTCCAAAATAATTTTTGTGTTGTCCAATATATTTTAATTAGTCTAAAATAATTTGTGTGTTATCTTAATTGAATAATATTTGTCTTAGTGTTTAGTTTTTATAAATAATAAATAATAATAATAATAAATAAATAAATAAAAATAAAAATGGAAATCGACGACGAAAAAATTCATCGCCCAAAAACAGGTTGGACGAAATGGCCGTGGGCCATTTAGCCCATAGGAGTTTCCTAAGGGCAAAATGGCAAATTGCTAGCAGGAAAATCCTACGGGCAAAATGGCCCGCAGCCCACCCTTGCAGTTTTTTGCTCGCCAGTCCTCGTAGCCAGCCACGACAGTTTTTTTCTCCAGCAAAATTTTTCCGCAGCAGTTTTTTTTTGCCAGCAAAATTTTTTCGACGCAATTTTTTCTGAAACCAAATTTTATTTGGCTTCGGTTTCCTTTTATTAATTAATGTTAGTTTCTGTAAACAAGTTGAATTAATCATCGAAATTTTCCATAAATAAGACTAAAAAACAACACAGAAAAGGATCGGACTGGATTTTGGAGAGAAACTTTTGGAGAAAGAAAACTTTGAACTAAGATTGGACTTGGCAAAGTGAAAAGGATCAAAATTTTTAGAGAAGAATAAGCAAACAAGCAATTCAATCCATCAAAGGCAACCATCTTGCCTTTGTTCTTGTTCATCCAAGAAAGCAATTTTTGGTGGATCTGTTTTATTAGTTTTTGTCATAAAATTGTAATTTATTTATTATGATGATTATTGTTTTCTTCATGCATTTTGGTAGTTTTAATCTTTTTATTTAGTGATTTCATCAATTTTGGTAGTTTTAATTTATCCCAGTGTTTATGTCATTTTTATACTAGTTTTTAGTGTGATGTTTATGTGTTCTTGGTTAATGTTTCATTTGATTCTTGTTTAAACTTTGTTTCAAGTGTTTGTTTTAGGTTAATGTGCAAAAAATCCCTTGGAAGATCAAAACAAAGAAAGAAGAGCATGAAGCAGCAAGACATGGCCAAGCGAAATCAAGGAAATTTTTGGCAGATCATGACACGGGTAGGAGACACGGCCAAGCCACTGGCCGTGTCTCACCTAAAGGACAAAACCAAGGGAACCAAGAAAGAAAGGAAAATTTGGCAGAAGCTGACACTGGCAGGTAACACTGCCAAGCCACTGGCCATGTCACATGACACGGCCACAAGCTTGGCCTTGTCCCATATTAGGCCATGAAAGAAGAGCAAAGAAAGAAGAGAATCAGTAGGTGACACTGGTAGGTGACACGGCCAAGCCACTGGCCGTGTCACATGACACGGCCAGGAGCTTAGCCGTGTCACTCTCATCTCCAAAGAACAAAGAAGAGCAAGGAAAGAAAGAAAAGCTGACACACCCAGGTGACATGGCCAAGCCTGACACGGCCACAAGCTTGGCTGTGTCACTCCATGGGACCAGAGAAAGAAAGAAAGCATGGAATTTTAGCGAGGGATTTGTATAAATAAGAAGATTAGGGCAAGAGAAGAAATATACACACTTCCAATCGTCCAACACAAACTTTTCAGCTATTCTTCACTTTTCTTTTGAATTTTGATTTCACTTTCATGCAAACGCTCTAGATCAAATTAGTTTTAGCCATTGCATTATTCTTTTACAAAAATCTGAGCAAGAGATTCTTCAGAAGTCAAAGGAAGTTTGTAATTTTCTTTTGTTCTCAAACTCTATCTCTTAAGTTTCATTGTAATTGTATTTATGAATTCTCTAATGTCTAAATTAATTTCTTTGAATTTTAATGAGATGAATTTGTTTGATAGCATCATTATGAACTAATTTTGATCTAGTTTAGGGTTTGTATGGATCTACTATGATTGTATGAAATGGTTATTGCTCTTAACTGAATTATTTCTTCTATCTTTAATTGAATGGATTATTGTTAATATATAATTGATTGGCCACCAATTATGTGTTTGAGGTATTTAGATGAAGGATTGAGAAATGAAGTCTAATGCTGAAACAATTCAATTAGGGACTTAGGTGAATTAGAGATTTAAACCTAAGGAAAAGATCATTTTGATTGTAATAAGATTAATTGAAAGAGGTTTGAATGCGAGAGCTTATTTCCTTGATTTGATTAATTAAGTTGCTTGAAATATGATCTTTGGAATTAAACCAGTTGAGAGAAATAACCATTCATACATATAAATTAGTAGAGAAGTGCAAACCCTAGGCTTTTCTATTAAGTAAATCAATATCCTTGTTTTGTTTCTTTTCATTGCTATAAATTTAATTCATTTTCTTTTTCATTAGTTGTTCAGCAATTCAATCTTCTAAATCAAAAAACTACTAATTAATAATTTGTTCATTATGATTTGATAAATAATTAGTCTATCTAACTTCCTTGTGAGACGACCTTGAGGTGTTCACTAAAATACTACAGCAGCCTCGTATACTTGCGAGTGTGGCTTTAGTAGTGTTTATTAGAGCGCAACAAGTTTTTGGCGCCGCTGTCGGGGAGGCTAGTTGGCATAATTGTTTATTAGGCATAAATATTTTAAATTATTTTTCATTATTTACATTTTATTTTTCTTTTTCTTTTAATAATTCCTTTTTTTTTTAGAAATTTTATTTATGCAAGGTAGGAGATCACTCGGAGGAGAGCTTTACCCAATTATTCCAGAAATTCAAAGAGTGAAAAGGAGCAGAGAAGAGTTTGAATTGTATACCGGGTTTGATACAGAGGAGGAAATTTCTGATTTTGAGTCGGATACTGCACAATCTACCAATATGGGAGACGAAAGGCAAAGAACTATGAGGGATTTTGCCAGACCTATCATAGGGACCTCCACCTCATGTATAAGATTGACAGATGCAACAAGAAATTATGAGTTGAAGAATATCCATTACAACATGCTGCCATCTTTCTATGGAGTTCCAAATGAAGATCCTTTGAATTTTATCCGGGATTTCTACTCCACCCTCAACACATTTCCATCTGGAGGACTAACAGAAGACCAGTTGAGGATGAGGTGTTTTCCATACACAATAAAGGATTGGGAAAAGAGCTAGCTTATGATGTTGCCTGAAAATTCTTTGACAACTTGGGAGCAAGTTTATAACAAGTTTATGGGCAAATTTTACTCACATCAGAAGACAGCTGAATTAAGAGGAAAAATAGCTACATTTGCTCAATTTGAAGGAAAGCCATTTCATGAGGCTTGGGACAGGTTTAAGATGTTGTTAATCCAATGTCCACACCATCACTACCCACTTCAACTGCTGAATCAGTTTTTCTACGATGGTCTAACCCAGCAATTTCAGAATACTGTTGATAACGTAGCTGGGGGAGCTATGGGAGAAAAGACAGAAGATGAGACTTATGAAATCTTTGAAATGCTGGGAGCTAATTTACAACAAAAAAGTGTAAGAGGAAGAAGTAAAGGGGTAAATCAATTGGAAGACAACAGTGAGATGGTCAATCAGATAGCTGAATTGACAAGGCAAGTGCAGAT
The DNA here is from genome assembly GCA_947685225.1 of Garcia nutans. Classification (NCBI taxonomy): domain Eukaryota; kingdom Viridiplantae; phylum Streptophyta; class Magnoliopsida; order Malpighiales; family Euphorbiaceae; genus Garcia; species Garcia nutans. The sequence continues at coordinate 39,806,045 of CANTUV010000013.1, forward strand.
GCTGAACATGAAGAACAATACTTCTTCATCAACTCAAGAAGTGTATAGAATTTGTGGAACTTTTGGGCATGGAGCAAATATATGCCCCTCTGCATACGAGTCTTATGGAAATGAGGCTGAGCAAGTCAATGCTATGGGGGGATATCAACCAAGGGCCCGGGATGATCCTTTCTCAAACACTTACAATTCTGGTTGGCGGAATCATCCAAACTTTTCCTGGGCAATAAATAATTCTCAACAACCTTTCCATTTTCTCCAGAGACAAAAATCAACTGCTAGGGCAATCTTTAAATCAAGGGCAGCCTAAGAGAGAGAGTTTGGAGGATAGTTTACAAGCTTTTATCCAAGTCAGTACCAAGAATCAAGAGATGAATAACAAAAGGTTGGATTCATTGGAAGCATCTTTCAAGAAAGTGGAGACCCAAGTGGGACAACTTGCACAACAGATGCAGATTCAATAAAAAGGAAAAATTTTTAGTCAACCTGAGCAAGCACAAGCAGTGAATGTTCTTAGAAGTGGCAAGGTAATAAATAATGATGTTGAAAATAATTCTGTGAATGCAGGGGATCAAGAGAACAAAAAGGAAGGAGAACTAGAGGACAAGGGTGCTGGAGAAAAATCAATGGAGAAATCTGTTGCGCTCAAATTAACTCTACCACAAAGCGTCACTCGCAAGTATACGAGGTAGCTGTAGCAAAGGTGATCGCCCCAAGGTCGTTCTCTCAAGGAAGCTAAAGTGGTTAATTGATTATCGAAGTAAAAGTAACAAGTAATTGAAGTAATTTAAATTGCAAAGTAATGAAGAGGTTTAATTGAAGTTTAAAACGATAAAAGTAACTAAAAGCTGATGTTTTGATTCACTTGATAGAAGGGTCTAGGGTTTGCACTTCTCTACTATTGATATGTATGATCGGTTATTCCACTTAACTAATTTAATTTCTAAGATTAAATCTCAAACAACTTAATTAATTGAGTCAAGGAAATAAGCTCTCGCATTCAAACCTCTTACAACTAATCTTGTTATAATTGAAATAATCTTTTTAATAGGTTATATCTCTAATTCACCTAAGTCCTTAATTAAATTGTTCCAGCATTAGATTTCATCTCTCAATTCATCATCTAATACCTAAAACACACAATTGGTGGCCAATCAATTATATGTTAACAATATTTCATTTAATAAAGGCTAAAGAAATCATTAGTTAAGAGAATAACCAATTCATACAATCATAGCAAATCCATACAAACCCTAGACTAGATTAAATTAGTTCATGATGTTATCAAGCATACTCATCTCATTAATAATCAAAGAAATCAATTTAGACATGATAATGTTCATAAACACAATTTCAATGAAACTAAAGAGACAAAGTTTAAGAATAAAACCAAGTTACAAACTCCTTGAAGTTTTTGATGAATCTATTGATCGAATCTTGCAAGAAGGATGAAACAATGGCATGAACAATCTAATCTAAACTAGTTTAATCCAAAGTAAAGTCAAAATCCAAGAAAACAAATGTTTAAACCCTAAGATCTCTCTCAGACGGCTGAATTTTGCTCTCTAAAATCGTCAACCCCCAAACCCTAACTTTTCTTTTTTCCTTTTATATGAATCGTACGCGTTAAAAATCCGATGCGGGCTTGGAACATGAGGGACACGGCCAAGTCAGAAGTGACTTGGCCGTGTGAGTGTCTTTTGGAGGGACACGGCCAGGTGACACGGCCGTGTCCCTTGCCAGTGTTCGCTACTGCCTGCCCTTTGATCTTCTTTTCTTCTTGTTGAGTGACACGGCCAAGTGGAGCTTGACTTGGCCGTGTTGCACCATGTTTGAGGGACACGGCCACATGACTTGGCCGTGTCCCTTGCCTGTGTCTGCCTCTGTGAAATTTGCTTCGTCTTTGCCTTTGGAATCAAGTGAGACACGGCCAAGTCAAGGTGACTTGGCCGTGTTGGGGTTCTTTGGAGGGACACGGCCAGGTGACTTGACCGTGTCCCTTGTATGTGTCTGCTACTGGGACTTGGTCTTCAATTTAATCTTGGTATGGGACACGACCAGTGACTTGGCCGTGTCCTCTGCCTGTGTCAGCTACTGCCCATTTCATCTTCAATTCATTTCCTTGCCTGTTTTAACCTAACACAAAACTCAAAACAAACTTAAAACACGAAGTAAATAAACAATAACCGATAAAATATAAACACAAACTAAAAACTAGATAAAAAATGACATAAAACTAAAAATAAACTAAAACTACACAATTAAATAAAACACTAGACAAACCGATAAAAACTAACGAAATACCTAAATAAAACAATAATTAACATAATAAACAAGACACAAAACTATAACAAAAACTAATAGAACAACTACCCCACACTTAAAACTTTGCTTGTCCTCAAGCAAAATCACATGGCATAAATTAAAAACTCAAACAACCTTAAATAAAATTCCAGCATATAGATAAAATACTTAAAGAGACAGCATAAATACTCACACTTTCCTTCAATCAAAAATTTCTTAACTCATTCATTAATCCCGACATACAAATCTTATCTCTCATCTAAGTGTTTCACTCGATTTCAAAGGTTAATCACTCATACCACTCATGAGTGCATACTGCCATAAACTTGCTTAATTATCCAATCTCCCTCACTAATTTTTCTCAAGAAATAATCTGAAGGTCTTTTATTTGGATGTAATGGGGCTAAGGTAAGGTGTGAGAAAAGACATTTAAGCTGGAGTATCAAGAAATGGAGTATCTAAATTAGACACTACTCTTGCTAAGAAATTCATAACTCCTACAAATAGCATACTCACCAACCCTTAATAATCTTACATACTTGCACACTAATAGAAAAGTACATGAGTCAAAATTCCTCTAAGGCTAGAAAATATATGAACTTTGTATATATAAATTTCTTTTTTTTTATTTTCACTTTTTCTTTTTCCTCTTTTTTTAGTTTATTTTATTTTATTTTATTTTTTTAATATATATATATACAAAGTATAAATTACATGGAACATCTAGCTTAAAATGTAGAGGAAAAGAATAATGACTCTTAATCAAATACAATATGCAAAGTATGCATTTCAACCCTCAATTAGGAATTCCATATATTTTTAGTAGTTTTTTTTTATTTTTTTTTACTTACTTACCCCACACTTGAAATAAACTACCCTATTGTCAAATCATAAAACTCCATTCCTTAATGCATAGGTATGATGATAATAAGAACATGTTAAGTTGAGAATTGTGTTAATCAAACAAGAAACGGTCAATGGCTCAACTTGGCTCACTAAGGAAATCAATATAAAGGGAAGTCTCTTTAAGCTAAAGGGGCTAACCTAATTTGCCTTCATCATCTTAAAACTTGAGATTAAATCATTATGTGAGTTCAATAAGTATGCAAAAGCAAACTCTAGAGATGCAACATCATGAAGGTGCACACTTAAGAAAAGAAAATCAATTGACAAAAATATCAAATTTTCTGAGGCTCAAAACTCACACAGGTGGGTTCACAAAGATCTATATGTCATGAATTGCAGAATGCCAAAATTAATCCCGAATGAATTCCAATGCTCATTTCTATGCTGATACCAAAGTCTCAACTACAAAGCTAGAATCAAAGAAAAGATCGATAAATTTTCAACAATTATGCCATGCATAACACAATACAACACACAGCGACAAACAAAACACGAATAAAAGAAAAGCTTAAAAAGTACCCCACACTTAAAATTGACATTGTCCTCAATGGAAAACAAGTATAATAAATAAAAAAAAAGAGGTAAAGGACCACCTGTCTTCCATGTACCTGGTGAGGCAAAAACCCTAGCTTTCCATCACAAACACAAAAGTTTTATAACAAAAATACAATAAAAATATCCAAATATAAAGGTTAACATGGAAACAAAAAAAATGAACAATAAGAACAAAAATACATTAAACAAAATAAAGCAAGGAACACAAAGTCTAAGGAAAAGGCGGGCGGGAAGATGATGCAGCCGAGGGATGAAGACTCAGGATTTTGGCAAGGTTACTGTTAATCTGATCCATCTGTTGCAACATCTCAATATGATTGCGGTCTACCGTGCCTCCCAGTCCATCTACCTTTTCCTCCAATCGATCTACCTTGCCCTCCAGGGCTTCAATATTTCGAAGTATCTCTTGATGTTCCGAGACCGGAGCATCCTCATCTAGACCTAAAGAATCCGAGTCGGACTCCTCTTCAACCCGGGCTCTCTTTTGCCTATCCCCCGGTGCTTCAGGCTCAGCTGAAGGCATCACAAAAGTCCCTCTCCTATGCACCACCATGTGCATCTTCTCAAGGGTAGCTAAATCCAAGGAATCATTACCCAAAATTCGGGTCATCCGAGTAGTACTCGGGTCAAAATCCTCAACCAGGGCTACTGCTAATGTAGTGATCAATCCCCCAACACAAATAGCCCCCCTCCTTTTATTAGCTACAGTGTCAAAAATATCGGCTAACCAATAGCCGACACTAATATTCATTTCATTCAAAACACAGTCCAAGAAAAATAACTCACTCGACTCAACCACACCCGGGCTCTCCTTCCGAGCAAAGAACCCACATGACATAAACCTGTGCAAATATCTCAAAGTAGGGTTCCGTAATTTTGATGCTTTGGCCGATTTGGCCACATAAGTACCCGAGCCTAAGGCACCCCAAGCAAATTATTGTCTAAAATCTTTGGGTATCGATCTTTCCCCATGCTGATGAAATCCATAGATATCATTCAACTGATCAATTGTAAGCACAAATGAATGACCCATTAATTTAAACATCAATCTCCTGCAAATTTTGTTATCATCTCATTCCACTTTAAGAGTTGTCAAAAATTCTAGGGTGAGCTCCTCAAACTGTAAGGGTCTCAATGAGACAAAAGTCTCCCACCCAAGATATTGCACATATCTATAAAAAGCAGTTCTCATTTGCAAGGCATCTAAAGATTCGTCATTCACATACCTTGTCGGGAAAAAACCCCGAGCCAAAAGACTTGCCCTCTTGTGAGATAAAATTGAGGAAGATGACGAAGCTCCTTCGGCTCCAGATTTCTTCTTCTTGCGGTGTGGTACAATTTTAGTTCTTGGCGACATGAAATCTGAGAAATTAACACCCAAAACTGAATTAAATCAAAATAATATGAGTAAAGAGCAAGTTTTAAGTGATAATCTCAAGTTTTGTTGGAGTAATTTAAAGTTTTAACGGAAGAGATGGAGTTTTGAAAATAAAAATCAAGGGTTTTGGTGTTGCAGAGAACGAGAGAGCGAGAGAGAAGAAGATAGAAAAGTTAGGGATTTATGAAATAAAACTGGGCAAAATCGGGCTTTTAAAAGGCAAAAATTGGAGGACACGGCCATGTGAGTGCTGACCTAGCCGTGTCTGTGTGTGAAAGTGAAGGACACGGCCAAGTGAACACTCACACGGCCATGTCTCATAGTTTTTGGGGGACACGGCCAGGTGACACGGCCGTGTCCCCTGGGTGTGTCCAAATCTGTATGGAATTGCAAAATCGTTCAAATATTTGAAGGAGTTTTGGCCGTGTCCAGTGTGTGACACGGCCAAGGGACACGGCCAAGTCCTTTGGCGGTGTCACCTACTGCCTTTTTATAAACTTTAAACATTTTTTTCATTGATTTTTGCAACCCTTCTTCGTTAAACACCCTGAAACACAAAGTAAAGAAAAATCGATCAAAGCACAGTCCATTTATTAAAACCGAACATAAATCAAAACTTGTTAAACTTAAAATTACAACTATGAAAAATAAATGCAAACCGATGGGTTGCCTCCCATTTAGCGCTTCTTTAATGTCATATAGCTGGACATCATGCAAAGCCTAGGGATCATGAATCAAAGTGCTGTCAATGACCCTCACTTCCTAAAATCCTTCATTGTATGGCTTAACTCTTTGTCCATTCACTTTGAAAGTCTCACCTGTTCTAGAGTTAAGTAATTCAATTGCACCAGAAGGATATACCTGAGTTATCTCGAAAGGACCACTCCATCGAGACTTGAGTTTACCTGGAAAAAGACGGAGTCGTGAGTTAAAAAGTAAAACCTTCATACCTGGGCTCAATGTCTTTGGCACTATAATTTTATCATGAAGTGCTTTAGTGCGATCCTTGTAAATTCTCGAGCTTTCATAAGCCTCATTCCGCAGCTCATCTAACTCTGAAATTTGTAGAAATCTTTCTCTCTTCGCTTTGTCCAAGTTCAAATTCAGAGTCTTGATTGCCCAATATGCTCTGTGCTCCAACTCCACTGGTAAGTGACAAGCTTTTCCAAACACCAATCGATATGGACTCATACCTAGAGGAGTTTTGAAAGCAGTCCGATATGCCCATAGTGCATCGTGCAATCTGCTTGCCCAATCCTTCCTGGATGTATTGACTGTTTTCTCCAGAATTCCTTTTAGCTGCTTGTTGGATGTTTCCACTTGTCCAGAGGTCTATGGATGGTATGGGGTTGCCACCTTGTGCTTCACACCGGATTTATGCATTAACTTCTCAAAAAGTCTGTTGCAAAAATGGCTCCCCCCATCACTGACTATCACCCTTGGTGTGCCAAACCTGCTAAGAATGTTTTCCTTCACAAATTTAACAACAACATTAGCATCATTAGTACGGGTGGGGATTGCCTCCACCCATTTGGAAACATAATCAACAGCAACTAAAATGTATTCATAACCAAAGGACTTGGGGAAAGGACCCATGAAGTCTATTCCCCACACATCAAACAGTTCAACAACAATATATGACTGAAGGGGCATTTCATTCCTCCTTCCAATGTTACCTACTCTTTGGCAACGATCACAGTGCTTACAATAGTCTTGAGCATCTTTAAATAAAGTAGGCCAGTAAAAACCACTTTGAAGCACCTTTTCTGCAATCTTTCTTCCTCCAAAATGACCCCTACAGTGAAGGTCATGAAAAAATTGAAGAACACTCAGTTGTTCTTCCTCAGAAACACACCTGCGAACTATCTCATCTTTGCAAATCCGGAATAGATAAGGTTCATCCCAAAAATAAAACTTACTCAAGTGTAGAAACCTTTTCTTTTCCTGAAAAGACATGTTAGATCGCAAAATTCCACAAGCAAGATAGTTAGCAATATCCGCAAACCAAGGTGCATTAATTACCACAAACAAATGCTCATCAGGAAATGCTTCTAAATTTTTATGAATGCTATCAGATGCAAGATTTTCACTAAAGTAGGGTAATCTGGATAGATGATCAGCAACAACATTCTCACTACCCTTAGTATCCCTGATCTGAAAATCAAATTCTTGCAATAACAATACCCATCTAATTAAGCGCGGTTTAGCATGCGGTTTTGTTAAAAGATATTTAAGAGCTGCATGGTCAGAATGAACAATAATTTTTGACCCAATTAAATAAGCTCTAAATTTGTCTAAAGCAAAAACAACAGCTAACATTTCCTTCTCAGTTGTGGTGTAGTTCATTTGTGCACTATTCAGGGTTAAACTAGCATAATAAATTACTCTCAAGTATTTATCAACCCTTTGCCCAAGAACAGCTCCTATTGCATGATTAGAAGCATCACACATGATTTCAAAAGGTAAAGACCATACAAGAGCTACAATCACAGGTGCACTAGTCAATTTTTCCTTAAGGGAATTAAAAGCTTGCATGCATTGTGCTGTAAATTCAAATGGAACATCTTTCCCCAATAAATGGCACAATGGTTGGCTTATTTTGGAAAAATCCTTAATAAACCTCCTGTAAAATCCTGCATGCCCTAAAAAATTTCTTATTCCCTTAACAGAGGTAGGTGGGGGTAACTTAGCAATCAATTCAATTTTAGCCTTATCCACCTCAATCCCTTTACTCGACACCACATGACCTAAGATAATGCCCTGAGTAACCATAAAATGACTCTTTTCCCAACTTAAAGTGAGGTTACATTCAATGCATCTCTCAAGCACACGAACAAGATTATCGAGGCAATTATCAAAAGAATTACCAAAAATAGAAAAATCATCCATAAATACCTCAATAAAATCGTCGATCATATCTGAGAAGACAGACATCATGCATCTCTGAAAAGTTGCAAGTGCATTGCACAAGCCAAAGGGCATACGTCAAAATGCATAAGTCCCAAAAGGGCAAGTAAAGGTTGTCTTGGACTAATCCTCTGGAGCTATTGGCACCTGATAGTAACCTGAAAGGCCATCCAGAAAACAATAATGTGAGTGCCCAGAAAGTTTATCTAACATCTGATCAATAAAAGGAAGAGGGAAATGATCTTTCTTTGTAGCATTGTTCAACTTCCTATAATCAATGCACATTCTCCACCCAGTAGTAGTCCTAGTAGGAACCAACTCATTATTCTCATTTTTCACCACAGTGATTCCAGATTTCTTAGGAACTACATGTACTGGGCTCACCCACTCACTATTAGCAATTGGATATATTACTCCTTCATCCAGCAATTTGAGCACTTCCTTCTTAACCACTTCACTCATATTTGGGTTAAGTCGCCTTTGGGTCTCCCTCACAGGTTTAGCTCCTTCTTCTAAAGTGATTCTATGCATGCACATAGAAGGGCTAATACCCTTGATGTCACTCAATCCCCATCCTATTGCTCTCTTCAATCTTTTAAGCTCACTCACTAACCTCATCTCCTCCCCTTCACTAAGTTCACTAGATATTATCACAGGTAAAGTATTGTGATCTCCCAAAAACACATATTTCAGGTTCTTAGGTAACTCTTTCAGCTCTAACTCTAGTAAGGGGTTCTTCTCTTCTTTTTCAATGGGGGAAGGTTCAAAAATTGGGTTCTCCTTAAGCTCCTCTATTTCAGCATCCTCTAAAGTCTCAAGACAACTGGCTATTTCTGCATCAAAAATTTCCAAATCACTATCCAAAGTCAATGCCAGCTCCAATTTATCAGAGGAACCTGTCTGCAAGAAAACATCTGAAACAACTGCATCAACACAATCAATGAAAGAACAATCCTCATATAAAGCAGTTGTAGGAATAGGAGAAGTGTTAAAAATAGAAAATTCCACAGTTTGTCCCAAAACAGTCATTGATAATTTTCCATTCTTAACATCTATCAAAGTATTGGTAGTCGCCATAAAAGGCCTACCCAGCAAAATGGTGTGTGCAGATGGTGAAGAATTACTTACCTCCATGTCAAGAACAATGAAATCCACAGGTACTATTAAACCACCAACTTTAACTAACACATCTTCTATAACCCCTTCCGGGAATCTAAGAGATCTATCAGCTAATTGCAACACCATTTTTGTTGGCTTAAGTTCCCCTAATTCTAAGTCAAGGTACACAGAGTAAGGCATTAAATTCACACTAGCTCCCAAATCACACATGCCATCAGTACATTTTCCATTCCCCATAGCAATTTGAATAATAAAGCTTCCAGGATCCTTTAGCTTAGGAGGCAGTTTATGCTGCAAAACAACACTAGCTACCTCAGAAACTATCACCTTTTCATTCAGCTCATACCTTTTTTTCTTGGTATTCAGTTCTTTGAAGAATTTAGCATAAGCCGGAATGTTCTTAATTGCTTCAAGTAAGGGTAAGTTGATACTTACCTTAGATAGCATGTTGAAGATATCTGAAAACTGCTTATCTTTTTTATCATCCTTCAACCTGCTAGGGAATGGTATAGGTGGCCGGTATGGATTGCTTGCCTTGTGCAAATCTGCTGTAGGGGTCTTCTCCACTGATCTTTCTTCAGCACCTTTGTTCTCTTGATCTCCTTCCTTTTTATTCTCTTGCTCACCTGCATTCATAGAATTATTTTCAACATTGTTATTAATTACCTTGCCACTCCTAAGAACAGTCACTGCTTGTGCCTGCTCAGGTTGACTTGGGAACTTCCCCTTTTGTTGAATCTGCATCTGTTGTGCAAGTTGCCCCACTTGGGTCTCCACCTTCTTAAAAGATGCTTCCAAGGAATCCAGCCTCTTGTTGTTCATCTCTTGGTTTTGAGCACTGACTTTGATAAAAGCCTGTAAACTGTCTTCCAAACTCTCTCTTTTAGGCTGACCTTGATTTTGATTTGAGGATTGGCCCTGCTGCTGGTTCTGTCTCTGGAGCAAATGGAAAGGCTGTTGAGCATTATTTGTTGTCCAGGAAAAATTGGGGTGACTCCTCCAACCAGGATTGTAAGTGTTTGAGTAAGGATCATTCCTAGCTCTTGGTTGAAATCCCCCCATAGCATTAACTTGCTCAGCTTCATTCCCAAAAGTCTCATATGCAGAGGGACATATATTTGCTCCATGCCCAAATGTCCCACAGATTCCACACACTTCTTGAGTAGATGAAGAAACATTGTTCTTCATGTTTAGCATCTGAACCTGTCTTGTCAACTCAGCTATTTGACTTACCATTTCAGTACTGGCTTCCAGTTGATTCACCCCCTTGCTTCTTCCCCTTACACTTTTTTGTTGAGAATTAGCTCCCAACATCTCAAAAATCTCATAAGTCTCATCAGCTGTCTTTTCTCCCATGGCTCCCTCAACTGCATTATCAACAGTGTTCTGAAATTGCTGGGTGAGACCATCATAGAAAAACTGATTAAGGAGTTGAAGTGGGTAGTGATGATGTGGACACTGGATCAATAGCATCTTGAATCTGTCCCAAGCCTCATGAAATGGCTCTCCTTCAAACTGAGAGAATGTAGCAATCTTCCCTCTCAACTCAGCTGTCTTTTGGTGTGAATAGAACTTTCCCATGAATTTATTGTAAACTTGCTCCCAAGTTGTCAGTGAGTTCTCAGGCAACATCATGAGCCAGCTCTTTGCCCTATCCTTCAAAGTATAAGGGAAACATCTCATCCTCAACTGATCTTCTGTTAGTCCTCCCAAAGGAAAAGTGTTGAGGGTGGAGTAGAAATCCCGAATAAAGTTCAAAGGATCTTCATTTGGAACTCCATAGAATGATGGCAGCATGTTGTAGTGAATGTTCTTCAACTCATAGTTCCTTGCTGCATCTGTCAGTCTTATGCAAGAAGTGGAAGTCCCAATTACAGGTCTAGCAAAATCTCTCATGGTTCTTTGCCTTTCTTCAGCCATCTTTACAGATTTTTCAGATTCTAACTCAAAATCCGAAATGTCTTCCTCTGAAGTATCAAATCCTGTGAAGAGCTCAAACTCCTCTCTACTCCTTTTTACTCTCTGAATTTTTGGAATGAATGGATATAGTTCTCCTTCAAGTGATCTCCTGCCTTGCATAAACAAAAATTTCTAGAAAAAGAAATATCAAAAGCAAAAGACAAATAAAATAAAATGAAAAGCAATGAAAATAATCTGAAATAATTTTTTTATTTTTATTATTATTATTATTATTTTTAAAACAATTACGCCAATTAGCTTCCCCAGCAGCGGTGCCAAAAACTTGTTGCGCTCAAATTAACTCTACCACAAAGCGTCACTCGCAAGTATACGAGGTAGCTGTAGCAAAGGTGATCGCCCCAAGGTCGTTCTCTCAAGGAAGCTAAAGTGGTTAATTGATTATCAAAGTAAAAGTAACAAGTAATTGAAGTAATTTAAATTGCAAAGTAATGAAGAGGTTTAATTGAAGTTTAAAACGATAAAAGTAACTAAAAGCTGATGTTTTGATTCACTTGATAGAAGGGTCTAGGGTTTGCACTTCTCTACTATTGATATGTATGATTGGTTATTCCACTTAACTAATTTAATTTCTAAGATTAAATCTCAAACAACTTAATTAATTGAGTCAAGGAAATAAGCTCTCGCATTCAAACCTCTTACAACTAATCTTGTTATAATTGAAATAATCTTTTTAATAGGTTATATCTCTAATTCACCTAAGTCCTTAATTGAATTGTTCCAGCATTAGATTTCATCTCTCAATTCATCATCTAATACCTAAAACACACAATTGGTGGCCAATCAATTATATGTTAACAATATTTCATTCAATAAAGGCTAAAGAAATCATTAGTTAAGAGAATAACCAATTCATACAATCATAGCAAATCCATACAAACCCTAGACTAGATTAAATTAGTTCATGATGTTATCAAGCATACTCATCTCATTAATAATCAAAGAAATCAATTTAGACATGATAATGTTCATAAACACAATTTCAATGAAACTAAAGAGACAAAGTTTAAGAATAAAACCAAGTTACAAACCCCTTGAAGTTTTTGATGAATCTCTTGATCGAATCTTGCAAGAAGGATGAAACAATGGTATGAACAATCTAATCTAAACTAGTTTAATCCAAAGTAAAGTCAAAATCCAAGAAAATAAATGTTTAAACCCTAAGATCTCTCTCAGACGGCTGAATTTTGCTCTCTAAAATCATCCACCCCCAAACCCTAACTTTTCTTTTTTCCTTTTATATGAATCGTACGCGTTAAAAATCCGATGCGGGCTTGGAACATGAGGGACACGGCCAAGTCAGAAGTGACTTGGCCGTGTGAGTGTCTTTTGGAGGGACACGGCCAGGTGACACGGCCGTGTCCCTTGCCAGTGTTCGCTACTGCCTGCCCTTTGATCTTCTTTTCTTCTTGTTGAGTGACACGGCCAAGTGGAGCTTGACTTGGCCTTGTTGCACCATGTTTGAGGGACACAGCCACATGACTTGGCCGTGTCCCTTGCCTGTGTCTGCCTCTGTGAAATTTGCTTCGTCTTTGCCTTTGGAATCAAGTGAGACACGGCCAAGTCAAGGTGACTTGGCCGTGTTGGGGTTCTTTGGAGGGACACGGCCAGGTGACTTGGCCGTGTCCCTTGCATGTGTCTACTACTGGGATTTGGTCTTCAATTTAATCTTGGTATGGGACACGGCCAGTGACTTGGCCGTGTCCTCTGCCTGTGTCAGCTACTGCCCATTTTATCTTCAATTCATTTCCTTGCCTGTTTTAACCTAACACAAAACTCAAAACAAACTTAAAACATGAAGTAAATAAACAATAACCGATAAAATATAAACACAAACTAAAAACTAGATCAAAAACGACATAAAACTAAAAATAAACTAAAACTACACAATTAAAGAAAACACTAGACAAACCGATAAAAACTAACGAAATACCTAAATAAAACAATAATTAGCATAATAAACAAGACACAAAACTATAACAAAAACTAATAAAACAAAATCTCCTTCAGCAGATTTACACAAGGCAAGTAATCCTTATCGGCCACCTATACCATTCCCCAGTAGGTTAAAGAATGATAAACAAGATAAGCAATTTTCAGACATCTTCAACATGCTGTCTAAGGTAAGTATTAACTTACCTTTACTTGAAGCAATAAAGAACATGCCGGCTTATGCCAAATTCTTCAAGGAATTAAACACCAAGAAAAAGAGGTATGAGCCAAATGAAAAGGTGATAGTATCAGAGGTAGTTAATGCTGTTCTGCAACATAAACTACCTCCGAAGCTGAAGGATCCTGGTAGTTTCATAATTCATATTACTACAGGTAATGGAAAGGGGACTGATGGCATGTGTGATTTAGGAGCCAGTGTTAATTTGATGCTTTATTCTGTGTATCTCAAATTAGAACTTAGGGAACTTAAACCTACCAAAATGGTCTTGCAATTAGCTGACAGATCTCTTAGATTCCCGAAAGGAGTTATAGAAGATGTGTTAGTTAATGTTGGTGGGTTGATAGTGCCTGTGGATTTTATAGTTCTTGACATGGAAGGAAATAACCCTACACCATCCGCACACACTATTCTATTGGGTAGGCCTTTTATGGCTACGACCAATACCTTGATTGATGTCAAAAATGGTAACTTGTCAATGACTGTCTTGGGACAAACGGTTGAATTTTCTATTTTTAACACTTCTCACATTCCTACAACTGCATTATATGAGGATTGCTCTTTGATTGATTGTATTGACGCAGTTGTTTCAGATGTTTTCTTGCAAACAGGTTCTTTGGATAAATTGGAGCTGGCACTGACCTTAGATCATGGCTTGGATATTTTGTACTCAGAAATAGCCAGTTGCCTTAAGATATTAGAAAGTGCTGAACTAGAGGAACTTAAGGAGAACCCAGCATTTGAGCTCCCCTCCATCCAAAAAGAAGAGAATAATCCTTCACTTGAGTTAGAGCTAAAAGAGTTGCCTAAAAATCAGAAATATGTGTTTTTAGGAGATCACAACACCTTACCTGTGATAATTTCTAGCAAACTTCGTGAAAGGGAAGAGATGAGGTTGGTGAGTGAATTAAAAAGATTGAAAAGAGCAATAGGATGGGGATTGAGTGATATCAAAGGTATTAGCCCATCAATGTGTATGCATAGAATTATCTTAGAAGAGGGAGCTAAACCTGTAAGAGAGACCCAAAGGCGCCTCAATCCAAACATGAGTGAAGTGGTTAAGAAGGAAGTGCTTAAATTGCTTGATGAAGGAGTGATATACCCAATAGCCAATAGTGAGTGGGTTAGCCCAGTACATGTAGTGCCTAAGAAATCAGGAATCACTGTGGTAAAAAATGAAAAGAATGAATTGGTTCCTACTAGGACTACCACCGGGTGGAGAATGTGTATCGACTATAGGAAGTTGAACAATGCCACAAAGAAAGATTATTTCCCTCTTCCTTTTATTGATCAAATATGGATAAACTTTCTGGACACTCACATTATTGCTTTTTGGATGGACTTTCAGGTTATTATCAGGTGCCCATATCACCAGAGGATCAATCCAAGACCACTTTTACTTGCCCTTTTAGGACATGCATTTTGGCGTATGCCCTTTGGCTTGTGCAATGCACCTGCAACTTTTCAGAGGTGCGTGATGTCTATTTTCACGGACATGATAGATGATTTTATTGAGGTATTTATGGATGATTTTTCTATTTTTGGTGACTCTTTTGATAATTGCCTCAGTAAAATTGTTCTTGTGCTTGAGAGATGCATTGAATGTAATCTCACTTTGAGTTGAGAAAAGAGTCATTTCATGGTTACTCAGGGCATTGTATTAGGCTATGTTGTGTCTAGTAAAGGGATTGAGGTGGATAAAGCTAAGGTAGAGTTGATTACTAAGTTACCCCCACCTACCTCTTTTAAGGGAATAAGAAGCTTTCTAGGGCATGCAGGTTTTTACTGGAGGTTTATTAAAGATTTTTCTAAAATATGCCAACCATTGTGCCATTTGCTTGGGAAAGATGTTCCATTTGAATTTACTGCACAATGCATGCAAGCCTTTAATTCCCTTAAGGAAAAATTGACCAGTGCACCGGTAATTGTAGCTCCTGTTTGGTCTTTACCTTTTGAAATTATGTGTGATGCCTCCAATCATGTAGTAGGAGTTGTCCTTGGGCAAAGGGTTGAGAAATTTTTGAGAGTGATCTATTATGCTAGCTTGACCCTAAATAGTGTACAAGTTAATTACACAACAACTGAAAAAGAAATGGTAGCTGTTGTTTTTGCCTTAGATAATTTTAAGGCATATTTGATTGGGTCTAAATGTAACACCCCGATACTCTATATAAATACTATACATATACCAGGTATACATACAGTACGTATACAAAGTATAAGGATATCACCTTGCATTACAAATAAAATAGTTATATTGATTCCAAACCATTTTGCATTAATTTAGAAAGCATTTACAAATTCATTATATTTTAAATGATCTTAAAAGTATATAGTAATATTATCTTTATCAAAATTCATTTATACATATGAATACATTCTTGTTAGAAATACAGCATAATTAAAAGTTTACATGTATGCATCACCCTCTAGTTGGTCTCGACAAACTCCTACTTTACTCATGGCATAGAGAAAGACTTCAGATCTACCATCTACTCACCTGCGTGATTAAACATCTGCGCTAAGCCGAGAGCTTAGTAGTACAAATACATAATATAAACATATATTATAGAAATAATATCATATAATGATATATCAATACACATATCACATATTATACTTCATAACATATTCTTATTTATTCAATAGTCATTATTCATAATTCACCAATCATGAATCACACTTACAACAAGACAACCATAGATTTCATTATTCATTTATTACATCACTTGTATATCACATCAAAAACAAGGACAGACTCGGGCCCAACAGACACTAATATGTTATTCAAAGTTCAGAGTTACTGCTTTGGTCTATAACCAAAATCATCAAGCCCGTAGGCGATGCATATATATATATCTCTATCCATGGATAGTGTAACAGACCCAGTCTCTTGGACCATCAACTCGGCTAAACTCGAGGAGATCCTCAACCCGGCTAGACTGTTACATGTAACAGACCTAGTCTCTTGGACCATCAACTCAACATGCTTGAGGAGATCCTCAACCCGGCTAGACTGTTACTTTAATTCACATTTATCATTTCACATTTCTCATAGTGTAACAGACCCAGTCTCTTGGACCTCAATTCAACTCAATTTGAAGAGATCCTCAACCCGGCTAGATTGTTACATTCATAGGCATGCCTGCCAAATCAGAACTCTGAAACTTGAATCAACATATTAGACACAAATCATTTTACGATTCTTTCTTAATTCATTTCTCATTTCATTATCATCATTATAGCCAACACCCATGGCTTCATATCTCATTTAAATCATCATAGCCAATCACAATGGCTTCACATATCATTTAACTCATATCTCAATTCACTTTACAACACTTCATCATTCAAGTATATACAATCAATTTCATTAAACACATAGACAACATGTCCACTTATTTCATTTCAATCGTTATTACCAACTATAACGATATCACATTTCATCACTTCTCAAAACACATTAATATAATTCATCATTAAAATATTTATCATAACAAATTCCATTTCACATACCTTTTTGAATGATCACCATAGCTTTCACACTATACAATTAATAACATTAGTCATATTATATTAATCATATAATAAATTACTTAACATTGTTTTAGGTCTCAAAACCATATAAAAGAATGCATCTTTGTAAGTTGTACTTACCTCAAGAGCTATTCCCATCAATCTATACCTTTCCTCTTCCAAGAATTCTCAACATTAAAGTTAATGCAACACAATCTCCTCAAAACCTAATCCAAAGATAATTATACCCATAAGAAAACAATAATAATAACTAGTTAGGGCAAACTTAACACTTGACACGCTCATCAACACGGACGTGTCCCTGATCGTGCCCTAAACCAACAATACAGAAGCTTTGACACGCTCAGTAACACGGGCGTGTCACTGGACGTGTCACTCATACTGCCTCATAGAAACATTTACACGCCCAATAACACGAGCGTGTTCATGGCCGTGTCAATTACTTTTTCTCACAGTAGCTATAACACGCTCAGTAACATGGCCGTGCTAATGGTCGTGCCTCAAACGTTTAACTCAGTACCGACTACACGCCCAACTACACGGCCGTGTCACTGGTCGTGTCAGACCAGAAATCATGAATTCGAACTTTCATCCATGAAAACACCAACACTTCAAAACTCATATTTCATCACCCTTAATCAACATCTTAGTTATATTCATCATTTACCCATCTATTTAACACTTAAATCACTTCAATATATCATAATCATAAGCATAATATACCTCACCATGAATCAATTACTCAAATCCCCAAATCATCTATATAAAACCCTTACTCAACAATCTTTCATTAACATCCTCATCACCATCAAATAACCATATCAAATCCAACTCAAACAATAGGAATCAAGGCAAGCAAATGAATACTTACTTGGATAATATGCCAAATCTTCAATAACCATCTTCAATCCTCTCAAAATCCCTTTGGATTTGATGAAAATAGAGATGAAATCACCATCTCTCTTTCTCTCTCTCTCTCTCTCTCTCTCGCACAGCAGAAAAAGAAGAAGAAGGGAAGAAGATTTCTCTTCTCTTCCCAACTTAACATATATATATATAAATAAATAAATATACCAAAAATCCTTTACCACACATCTTTCCCTTTGACTTTCTTTTCTTCTTTTTCTTTTATTATTATTATCAATAATTATATACATTTATTTCTTACACCCACTTATATACTATGTATATGTTATATACATATCTATATATATATCCAACATATACACTTTCTTTTTACTTCTTTTCACTTTCCATCATATATACACATTACTTTTAGGGTGTATTTTGGGATATTACACTAAAAGTATTGTGCATTCAGATCATGCAGCTCTAAAATATCTCTTGACAAAACAACATGATAAACCTTGTTTAATTAGATGGGTGTTATTATTGCAAGAATTTGATTTTCAAATCAAAGATACTAAGGGAAGTGAAAATGTTGTAGCTGATCATTTATCTAGATTACCTTTCTTTGGTGAAAATCTTGCATCTGATAGCATTCATAGAAATCTAGAAGCATTTCCTAATGAGCAGTTGTTTGCGATAATGAATTCACCCTGGTTTGCATATATTGCTAACTATCTTGCTTATAGTATTTTGCGTTCTGACATGTCATTTCAGGAAAAGAAAAGGTTTTTGCACATGAGTAAATTCTATTTTTGGGATGAACCTTACCTATTCTGGATATGGAAAGATGAGATAGCTCACAGGTGTGTATCTGAGGAAGAACAACTGAGTGTTCTTCAATTTTGTCATGACCTTCACTGTGGTGGTCATTTTAGAGGGAGAAAGACTGCAGAAAAAGTGCTTCAAAGTGGATTTTACTGGCCTACTCTATTCAAAGATGCTCAAGAATATTGTAAGCATTGTGACCGCTGTCAAAGAGTAGATAATATTGGGAGGAGGAACGAAATGCCCCTTCAATCTTATATTGTGGTTGAACTGTTTGATGTTTGGGGAATTGACTACATGGGTCCTTTTCCCAAATCTTTTGGTTATGAGTACATTTTAGTTGCTGTTGATTATGTTTCAAAATGGGTGGAGGCAATCCCCACCCGAACTAATGATGCTAATGTGGTTGTTAAATTTGTGAAGGAATACATTCTTAGCAGATTTAGCACGCCAAGAGTGATAGTCAGTGATGGGGGAAGTCATTTCTGCAACAAACGTTTTGAGAAATTAATGCACAAGTCGGGTGTGAAACACAAGGTGGCGACCCCATACCATCCACAGACTTCAGGACAAGTTGAGACATCCAACAAGCAAATCAAAGGAATTCTGGAAAAAACAATCAACTCATCAAGGAAGGATTGGGCAAGTAGATTGAATGATGCATTGTGGGCATATCGAACTGCTTTCAAGACTCCCTTAGGTATGAGTCTATACCGATTGGTTTTTGGTAAGGCTTGTCATTTACCAGTGGAGTTAGAGCACAAGGCATATTGGGCAATTAAGACTCTAAATTTAGATTTGGACAAGGTAAAGAGAGAACATTTTCTGCAAATTTCGGAGTTAGATGAACTATGGAACGAGGCATATGAGAGTTTGAGGATTTATTAGGACCGCACTAAAGCACTTCATGATAGAATTTTAGTACGAAAGACATTGAGCCCAGGTATGAAGGTTTTGCTTTTTAATCTCGTCTTCGACTGTTTCCAGGAAAACTCAAGTCTCGATGGAGTGGTCCTTTTGAGATAACTCAGGTATATCCTTCTGGTGCTATAGAATTGCTTAACTCTCAAACGAATGAAACTTTTAAAGTAAATGGACAGAGAGTTAAACCATATAATGAGGGGTTCCAAGAAGTAAGGATCGTTGATAGTACTTTGATCTATGATCCTTAAGTCTTGTAGTAATGTCCAGCTACACGACATTAAAGAAGTGCTAAATGAAAGGCAACCCATCGGTTTACAATTCTTTTCATAGTTACAATTTCATATTTAGCAATTTTAATTTCATGTTTGGTTTAAATAAAATGGAATGGGTGCTTTGATCGAATTTTATTAATTTTAATGTGTTTCAGGGTTAAGCAAGGAAGAAGATTGCATTTCTTTTAGATTTGGTGACACAAAAAAAAGCCAAAATGGCAGTGAAGGACACTGCCACTTGACACGGCCAAGCCACTAGCCGTGTCAAGCAAGCCCAAAACACACAGGCTTAGACACGGTAAAAAAGCCTATGCCCGTGTTCCTTTCTTTGTCTTGCAATTTCTTCTTTCATAGTAGCAAACATGGTCAAGGGACACGGCCAAGCTGCTGGCCGTTTCACTCTAAAAGTTTTAGACATGGCCAAGCTAAATCAAGCTTGGCCGTGTCACCTTTATTTCCAAACTTAAAAACACGATTTCAGCCCTTTTCTTTCATTTTAAATCCCTAGTTTCCCTTTTTTTTTTCCTTTCTCTCTCTCTCGGCTCCTTCTCTCCAAAACCTCCATGATCATTTTCTAAAAGCTCCAAAATCCCACTATATTCTCCATTTTTCTTCACCAAAACCAAATTAAACCCATTCAATCTTCTTCTTTTCTCATCAAAAACCAATTAAACCCGTTAAATCTTTAATTTTCACCAAAACTATCAATATGACTAGAACAAAGATGGTGTCCCACCATAAGAGGAGGTAACCTCCAACTTCAGCTCCATCTTCATCTTCTTCATCTTCAAGGAGAGCAACTCTTCTAGCTAGGGGTGTCTTTCCAATGAGGTATGTAAGCGATGAATCCCTTAATGCTCTTCATATTAAGGATAATTTTTATAGCTATGTTCAAAACCTTGGGTGGGAGAAATTAGTCTCCCTTTGACCTTTGCAATTTCAAGAGCTTACTATGGAATTTTTAACCTCTCTTAAGGTTGAAAGAGATGAACAGAAAATTTACACTAGGTTAAATTTTAAATTGCTTGGGAAACCATGTGTAATTAGTATTGAGCAATTGAATGCTATCTTTGGTTTCCATCATCAAGGGGAAAAATCTATACCTAAGGGTTTTAAACAGCAATTTGCATGGGGAGCATTGGGCTCGGGAACATATGTGGCCAAATCGGCCAAGGCAACAAAATTGAGTAATCCCGCTCTAAGATATTTACATCGCTTTATGTCTTGCGGGTTCTTTACACGGAAGGAAAGCACAGGTGTTGTGTAAATTAGCGAACTCTTTTTCTTAGAATGTGCTTGTAATGCCATACCCGTTAGTGCCGGCTATTGGTTGGTCGATGTTTTTGATGATGTAGCGAATAAAAAGAAGGGTGCTATTTGTATTAGAGGATTAGTTACCACTTTAGCGACAACCCTTCTTGATGATTTTGACCCGAGTAACTGCTGTATGACTACAATTTTGGGTAATGATTCGTTAGACCTGGCCACACTTGAGAAGATGCATATGGTTGTAAAAATAGGAGGAGCCTATGTGATGGCTTCAGTTGAGCCAGATGCACCGGGGGGCCGACAAAAGAAAACACGAGTCCATGAGGAGTCTGACTTGAATTCTCTTAATTGGGATGAAGATGCTCCAGTCCAGACAATCAGGAGATCATTAATAGGATAGAAGCACTGGAAAGCAAGGTCGATCGTAACCATGTTGCGGTCCTGCAACAGTTGGACCAAATCAATAGCAACCTTGCTAAGATTCTGAGCCTCCATCCTTCAGTTGCATCATCATCACATCCTCCATCACCATAGATCAAATTGGCTCCAACCTTTTGAGAAAATTTCTTACTTTCTTGTGTTTAGTCATCGCATATTTTCGTTGTTATTTTTTTTTCATTTTTGTTTTTAATGTTAACACTTTATATTTTGGTTATTTTATATATATTGTATTTTGTTCCTGAACAATTGATGTTTGTGGGTGAAAAGTTAGCGTTTGCCTCATAAGGGAATGATGGAAAACAGGTTGTACCTTAACTCTTTTTCTTTATTATCCTTGTTTCCATTGAGGACAATGTAACTCATAAGTGTGGGGTAATTTTTAAGCTTTTCTTTAATTTTTGGTTTTGTTTTCTTTGTGAGTTATTGTGTGTTTTTCATGGCATAATTGTTGGAAACTTATTAACTTTTTTGTAATTCTAGCATTACATTTGAGCCTTTAGTATCAGCATAGAGATTAGCATTTGAATTCATTCAGGATCAATTTTCACATTCTACAATTCATGACATATAAATCTTTGAGAACCCATCCTTTGTGAGTTTTGAGCCTCATAGATTGAATATTATTGTCAATCGATTTTCTTTTCTTAAGTTTGCACCTTCATGATTTTGCATCTCTAGAGCTTGCTTTCGCATACTAATTGAACTCACATTATGATTTCATCTCACATTTTAAAATGAAGAAGGCAAATTAGGATTACCCCCCTTTAGCTTAAAAAGACCTCCCTTAATTATGAATTCCTTAGTGAGCCAAGTTGAGCCTTGACCTTTTCTTGATTGATCAACACAATTCACAACTCAACATTTTCCTATTATTATCATACCATCATTAAGGAATGGAGTTTCTTTTGATATGACAATAGGAGTGGTTTAATTGATAAGTGTGGGGTAAATAAATAATAATAAAAAAATAGTATTGTTCTAGTAAGATTTGGGGCTGAAATGCATACTTTGTAGATTGTATTTGACTAAGAGTCGATTATTCTTTTCTTCTACATTTGAGCTAGATGTTCAATGCAATTTTATATTTTGTATATATATATATAATAATATAAAAAAAATAAAAATAAAAGAGAAGATATATATATACAAAATTCATATATTTTCTGGCATTAGTCATCAAAAAGGAATTTCGACTCATTTACTTTTCTTTAAGTATGCAAGTATGTGAGACTATCAAGGGTTGGTGAATATGCCATTTGAGGGAGTTACGAGTTTCTAAGCAAGATTATTGTATAATTTAGATACTCCATTTCTTGATGTTCCAACTTAAATATCTTTTCTCACACCTTCACCTTAGCCCCATTACATCCAAACAAAAAGACCTTCAGATTATTTCTTGAGAAAATCGGTGAGAGAGATTGAATAATTAAGCAAGTTTATGGCAGTATGTAGTCATGAGTGGTTTGAGTGAATTAACCTTTGAAATTGAGTGAAACACTTAGATGAGAGATGAGATTTGTTATGTCTGAATTAATGAATGAGTTAAGAAAATCTTGATTGAAGTAAATTGCATTTATTTATTGCTGAGTATTAAAGGATTTCATCTTATATACTTGAATTATAGTTAAGGTTAATTGAGTTTTTAAATTATGTTATGTAAATTTGCTTGAGGACAAACAAAGTTTTAAGTGTGGGGTAGTTGTTTTATTAGTTTTTGTCATAAAATTGTAATTTATTTATTATGATGATTATTGTTCTCTTCATGCATTTTGGTAGTTTTAATATGTTTATTTAGTGATTTCATCAATTTTGGTAGTTTTAATTTATCCCAGTGTTTATGTCATTTTTGTACTAGTTTTTAGTGTGATGTTTGTGTTTTTGTTTAATGTTTCATTTGATTCTTGTTTAAACTTTGTTTCAAGTGTTTGTTTTAGGTTAATGAACAAAAAACTCCCTTGGAAGATCAAAACAAAGAAAGAAGAGCATGAACCAGCAAGACATGGCCAAGCCAAATCAAGCTTGGCCATGTCACCTCAAGGAAATTTTTGGTAGATCATGACACGGGTAGGAGACACGGCCAAACCACTGGCCTTGTCTCACCTAAATGGCAAAACCAAGGGAACCAAGAAAGAAAGGAAAATTTGGCAGAAGCTGACACTGGCAGGTGACACAGCCAAGCCATTGGCCGTGTCACATGACATGGCCACAAGCTTGGCCATGTCCCATATTAAGCCAAGAAAGAAGAGAATCAGTAGGTGACACTGGCAGGTGACATGGCCAAGACACTAGCCGTGTCACATGACACGGCCAGGAGCTTAGCTGTGTCACTCTCATCTCCAAAGAACAAAAGAGAGCAAGGAAAGAAACAGAAGTTGTCACACCCAGGTGACACGGCCACAAGCTTCGCCGTGTCACTCCATGGGACCAGAGAAAGAAAGAAAGTGCGAATTTTTAGTGAGGGATTTGTATAAATAAGAAGATTAGGGCAAGAGAAGAAATATACACACTTCCAGCCATCCAACACAAACTTTTCAGCTATTCTTCACTTTTCTTTTGAATTTTTATTTCACTTTCATGCAAACACTCTAGATCAAATTAGTTTTAGCCATTGCATTATTCTTTTAGCAAAAATCTGAGCAAGAGATTCTTTAGAAGCCAAAGGAAGTTTGTAATTTGGTTTTGTTCTCAAACTCTATCTCTTAAGTTTCATTGGAATTGTATTTATGAATTCTCTAATTTCTTAATTAATTTCTTTTTGAATTTTAATGAGATGTATTTGTTTGATAGCATCATTATGAACTAAGTTTAATCTAGTTTAGGGTTTGTATGGATCTACTATGATTGTATGAAATGGTTATTGCTCTTAACTGAATTATTTCTTTTATCTTTAATTGAATGGATTAATGTTAATATATAATTGATTGGCCACCAATTATGTGTTTGAGGTATTTTGATGAAGGATTGAGAAATGAAGTCTAATGCTGGAACAATTCAATTAGGGACTTAGGTGAATTAGAGATATAAACCTAAGGAAAAGATCATTTTGATTGTAATAAGATTAATTGAAAAAGGTTTGAATGCGAGATCTTATTTCCTTTATTTGATTAATTAAGTTGCTTGAAATATGATCTTTGGAATTAAACCAGTTGAGAGAAATAACCATTCATACATATAAATTAGTAGAGAAGTGTAAACCTTAGGCTTTTCTATTAAGTGAATCAATATCCTTGTTTAGTTTCCTTTCATTGCTATAAATTCAATTCATTTTCTTTTTCATTAGTTGTTCAGCAATTCA
This sequence comes from Garcia nutans, assembly GCA_947685225.1. Lineage (NCBI taxonomy): Eukaryota > Viridiplantae > Streptophyta > Magnoliopsida > Malpighiales > Euphorbiaceae > Garcia > Garcia nutans. The sequence continues at coordinate 39,830,770 of CANTUV010000013.1, forward strand.
ATCATATAAATCAAAAAACTACTAATTAATAATTTGTTCATTACGATTTGATAAATAATTAGTCTATCTAGCTTCCTTGTGAGACGACCTTGAGGTGTTCACCGAAATACTGTAACAGCCTCGTATACTTGCGAGTGTGGCTTTAGTAGGGTTTATTAGAGCGCAACAGGATCCAACAACGAAGGTATGAATATATAATTTCCTTTTTCTTTACAGTAGCTTGAATCATTAAAGTGTTTCTTTTGATTCTAAAAGCCTTAGAACCCTAATTTACTTCTTCTAAAGCTTAGAACCTTAAATCGTCTTCTCTATTTTCAAAAACCCTAAAATTATTTTTCTGTTTCTTCAAAATATTAAAACCCTAATCTACTTTCCAACTTTCCAAAACCTTAAATTGTTTTCTTAATTCCCCAAAACCTAATCTGTTTTTAATTTTTCAAAACCTTAAAACCCTAAATTTACCTTACAGCTTCTAAAAATCACATAAAGCTTTATAAAACTATAAATTGTTTTTCCAAATTCTTAAATCAAATATATTCTCTGAAACACTAAAAACCCTAATTCAACTTCAAAACCAAGATTGTAACCCCAAACTAGCTAACCTTAAACCCTAGTTTTCTTAAACCCTAATTCCCTTAAAACCTTAAACCCTAATCCTTTAAACCTTAAAACCTTATAAACCTAAATATTAAAATTCAATACAGTAAGCCTAAAAACAACAATCCAGTAGCTAATAATGATAAACCTAATGTTTTAAAGTATCCAAAACCCTAATTTCATGATTTTACTCTTCAAACACTAATTTGGTTAATCAAAGAACTTTATCAATCTCTTAAATTATAAAACCTTAATCCATTTCAATTCCCTTAAAACTTATAGTAGCCAAAACCAAAAAATTCCAAAACCTTAAAATATTAATTAAAGAACTTTAAATGAGAAACAATAACTCTAATTTGTATATTGACTTACATTATTTTTAGATTTAATTATGTAGATTATTATATGCTTTGATTTATTTAAGTTCAATGCTTGATTTATTTAAATTATCATGGATGAATGTTTATATTTTGATTGATGTTTAATATCGTTAATGAATGATTTATTTATGATGAATGGTTATTTATCTTTATCAATTTATTTTTATTTCCAAATGTTGTAAGAGGTATGTTTCCACTTTGTGGGTACCTCATTAGTTAAATGTCATGTAATTTAAATTGCTTTTATATTTTGGACCAATGTAAAGGATATGTTTCTACCTTTCGGTGGGTGTCCTATTTGTTTAGACCTGGATGATGTAAGGACATGTTTCCATCCTCGGATGGGTGTCCATTTATTTGCTTTGTTTGGACATTGCTTTGATTTTTAATATAACGATGCTTTATTTCAATTGTTGCATGTAATATGGATAATATTGTTATATTTAAGAATTTTATAATATTAAGACCTGTAAAGGAGGCCGATTCCAATGAACCGGGCATTGTGGGGGTGCTGGGCTATTTCTCACCTGCCCCACACGTACCCAACTTTCTGAACCCACTAGGGGGTTGGGGATTCCTTAGGAATCGAGTCATTCACCCCTTTCTTTTTCCCAGCCCGTCCGGGTGGCGACTCCATTTTCTTCGGACATAGGTCCGTGTTCTCTAAGGCCCTGAGCCTAAACAGTGCCGAAGTCGCAAGAACCATTCTACCTGGAGTGGGGACAAAAATCCCCGCTCACAGTAACGACTCCACTGGGGATAAGAGAACTTGATTCCGTTGGTCTTTATATTATTATATTCTTTCTTATAATGATATTATCCATTGCATCATGTTAGATTGCATTGTGTGCGTGAGTTAGGATGCCGGTATTACTCGTGTTGTGTTATGTAAGGGATACCATACTTTCACTCATGGTATGGAGATCGAGCATGGCATAACCACTCATAGCCTCGTACCTTTTAGTAAATACTTGTTATGGGAACTTAAGCCTTTTAACCCAAAATCTAAAGCTCATGTAATTGGCCTAGTTACTTTCCTTAGGTTTTACCCCAAATGCATGTTGTTTGACTATGGTTAATTTATCTTGGCTTAAATCATGGCTTATTTGGTTTGCTCTTTTTCTAATATGACCTAAGTACATTGTAAGCTCAAAATAAATTTTCTTTAGAATCCAAAAGACCAAAACTATTTTCAAAACTTTTCAAAATGGTCTTTGGACATAAGAAACTTTTCTAAAAACAAATCAAAAAATTCTTTTGCTCATGGCCCAAATACAAAGCCCAAGATCCATTTTTCTAAAATCTTTTTACAATCGACTTAGAAATGAAACCTTTTCTTACAAAGAGCTTACAAATTATTTAGGTCAATTATGAAATACCAAAAGTCAATTGTGGGCCTAGTTTATACTAAGAATAATTAATCGTGGGCTTGTTTTTGGCATGAATCATTAGTTACTTTTTCAAGCGAGAAATCTATTTATAATAAACCTCTTAATTTAGTTTTAATCCAATATAGCATAAAAGCTACTTTAGTTAGTTAAATGGATTAAAACCTAATTAATAGGAATTATTATTAGTTGATTTCCATTTTTGAAAATATAAATATTGGTTGAAACGTCTGAGGGAATTATTCAAAAACAAGATACCCCATGTTGGTATTTTGTTAACCATATACCTAGGAAAAGAGATTCGCCATTCGTGTGTGGATGTTATAAGGTTGGAAGAAACGTCCTATTTATCCTTGTTTGTTAATTGTTTGTGCATACATACATACATTTGCATCTCATATCATTGATCCTTTCGGGTTCACAGCCCTGGATTACGATAGTTTAAAAGCTTATGACAATCCAAACTACGCCGGAAGCAAAGAATCTAGCAATGACTCAATCACTTGCTCACCAAAAACAATGGAGCCCGAACAAATTCAAAGAATGGTGGATGAAGCCCTCAATATCAAGATGGAAGAAATAAAAGAGGCCATGGCCGAGACCATGAAGAACCAATTGGCTGCAATTTTAGGAAATAATGTCGAAGCGTCTGCTAGCTCCTAGAAGTCAAAGGGCAAAGGGAAGACTAAAGTTGGTGAAGTAGTTTTTGATGATGAAAAGGTGATCATTGATGATGATGATGATTGGGCTCAATACTACCAAGATCATTAAGACAAGAAGAAAGAACCGAAGATTGTTGAAAGATCAACTATTGAGAAGATCGAAACTTCTGATGTTGAGAAGATGATTGCGGACCTAGAAAAGAAATTTGAGAAGAAACTAAAGATCGAAGAAATGTCCGAAGTTGACAAATTATTTGAGCTAGATGAAGAAGTTCCATACAAATTCAAGATGCCGTCCTTTGCAAAGTTTGATGGAATAAAAAATCCTCATCTCCATGTGAAGTAGTACATCACTGTTATGCATTCAGCTCGAGCTACTAAGGCTCAAACTCTAAGGTACTTTATGCTCTCATTGGATCTTGTTATCCAAAATTGGTTCAATACCTTAGATGATGGAACATAAAAGAGTTGGGATCTGCTATACAAGGCCTTCATCCAATAATATGGATATAATGTTGAAATGGAAGTTACCTTAATGGAAGTTGAGTCCATTAGGCAATGACCAAATGAAAATTTTATGGACTATGTGAAAAGGTGGAGAAATAAGGCTGCTTTGCTCAAGAAGAGGCCCGATGAATCTGATCAAATAAGGATGATTGGGAGAGGGGTGTTGCCTAGTCTTCGTGAAAGGATATCTCATACACTCATCCGTGATTTCAAAGATCTACTCCAAGCTGGTCTACAAATTGAAGAGTGGGAAAGGGAGAAAAATCGCTTTTCAATAAGAAGGAATGAGAAAGGGAATTTTTAGCCTAGCAATCAAAGCACGCAAAAAGAAGTTGATGTTAATGCGACCGATCAAGGAAATAAAAGATAATTCTCAGAATTGGGAAAACCTTTATCTTGGGCTTTTAGCAAGCTGCAAAAGAAAGGGTTGTTACAACCGTTAGCTCCTCGACCGTTACATAATCCACTGCCACCAAACTTCAATGCCAAGGCCTTCTGTTAATTTCATCAAATGCAAGGGCATGAAACATATAAATGTGCTCGTCTAAGGCATGAGATCCAAGATTTGATTGATAGTGGTAAGCTACCCAAGCCCGACAAGCCCAATACTAAAAACAACCCTTTGCCTAAATTTGGAAGAATGCCACCACCAGCAACCTTCATGGTGGGAAAAGGATTGGAAGAAGATTTTGTTTTATCATGCATTCAAGATGGAAATATTGAAGATGTAAAAGGAAAAGAAGCTTAAACTCAAAAAACTTTCCTTAGCTTGAATGTTGCTTTTCAATTTTACTTTCTTTAATATTTGATTGGAACTATCGTGTTTTTTAAATTTAAATTTATTTGAATAAATCACATTCATCAAAATTTTTGATGGTCTTTGTTCATTTTGATGCTCAACCAATGAGGAATCTAGCTTGATGATTAATGAATTAATATATTTATGCATCATGACTCGAATGACTTTACTAGGTGAGGGAATTACTCTATAGCATTGAGTTGTGTATGCTCACATAGAGAGGTCTCCTGCATAATTACCTTTGTCTGGGTCCTAGTCAGCCTTAGAACATGCTTTGACAAACTTTCAAGGCAAAATTGAACTCTGCTTATTTTAAGAGAGATATGATCTAGGCATTGTTTGGTCAGCCAACAACTAGTATCCACCCTATTAAATATCAATCCCTAGTTGTCCTTTTGAGCCTTCATAAAAATTTAGCTTTCTTTTCATTGGCATATAACCCCAACAACCTACCCTGAGCTGTTGTGATACTTTTGACAAGTCTTATGATCACTAAGGTGAAGAGGCAAGAAGATCAAAGAATGGAATGCATAGCCAAGACTGTAAGGATAGTTGATGTTATTAAGATCATAAGGGTAGTTGAAGTTCACCTAATATATCAAGACAATATCAGAGTAACAAATGATTTATTCCTGTTAAAGGAGATTTATACCACTCCAATCATCCATTATTAGAAACTCAAGTTGGTACAAATAAGACAACTCTGTTTGAGCTTGAACCAAAAAAAAGAGAAGAAAAAAAAGAGAAAGAAAAGAAAATAAAAGAAAAAAAAGAAAAAAACAACAAGAAGAAAAAAAAAAGAAAAAAAAAGAGAAAGATAAAATCTAAAAAAGTGGTTCAGAAAGCCAACTGAGTTCTCTTTTACCTGAAGGAGCAAAAGGATTTGATTTGTAAGGACATTTTGAGTTGAATTGGTACAACCCAACCAAAGATTCAATCAAAATTGGAGAAAAAGGAGGAAGACCATCCAGTTCTTAAAAGTTATGTACGTGACAGTCCTATAAGGAAGAAGGAAAAAATGATAAAATGCTCAAAGAAAGGGAAGAGTAAGAAAAATAAAAGGAAAGAAAAGGGAGAAGAAGAAAGGAATCGAATTTGGGGGCCAAACTTTTTGCAAGGGAAAAAACTGTCCTAATCAAGATCCAGATTAATGCCAGGAAGATAGAAAGAACTTGGAGTCTAGCAAGATTGCTCCCAACTATCTAAAGTTCCAACAAGATATTTATAGTGTGAGGGTTTGTCCATTGTGTCATACCAGTTCCAATCTCAAAATGGCCTTCACTTAAACCCGTGTCCCTTATAGGCCCCATTTCAAGCCTATTAAAGACCTGCTGATCTCTCTTGGTAGGTAGAGTCTATTAGTGGAGATAGCTTGAATAAGCATGCATATGAGATAGACAATATTTCAACTCAATGAGACCTTTGGCCAAGTAATGTGTATGTGCCTATCTGAAGTGCAACAATTCTTGCTTAAATAGAAATGATTCTCGAGTTTAGTACGGTAACTGGGGTTGTCATGTTATAGATATGTTAATTTGGAAAAATCAAGTCCTGAGGTACATTGACATTGATTTGGCAAAGCCAACATTTGATTTCAAAATTCAAAATTCAAAAAAGCAAAAAAAAATGTTTTGTCATACAAAGCCTTCAAGTTAAGGGGAGTATGTTGAACTGTCGAGTCTCAAAAGACACATTGGGCAAAAATGAAAAAGCTACCAACTGACATACTGAATCATGATTTGAAATGGATGTATCTCTGCTGTTTGGGGCCTCCATTATTCATATTTTCAACATCTTGAAGATAAAAGCCATAAATGTGGAGCATTGTGAACAAGCAACTGAAAGGAACCAATGAGAACACTTCTACTGATCACCTCGGTCTGTGAGTTGATGGAACAGCTGTAAGTATCATTCATGCATATCATGCATACATGAGTATCCAGTTTAGGATCAAATATCCCAATCCAATTTAGGATCAAGTATCCCAATCCAGTTTAGGATCGAGTATCCTAATCCAGTTAGGATGAGTATCCAAATCCAGTTTAGGATCGAGTATCCGAATCCAGTTTAGGATCGAGTATCCAAGTCTAGTTTAGGATCGAGTATCCAAATCTCTCGGGTCCAGAACCTAAATTATCCTTAGGTCCAGCATCTAAAATCTCTTCTAAGTCCATAACTTAGCTCGGGTCCATAACCCAAATTTTGATTAGGTCCAGAACCTAGAATCTTTTTTTAGTCCAGAACTTAGCTCGGGTCCAGAACCCAAATTTTCCTTAGGTCCAGAATCTATAATCTCTTCTAAGTCCAGAACTTAGCTCGGGATAGAACCCAAATTATCCTTAGGTCCAGAACCTAGAATCTTTTCTAAGTCCAGAACTTAGCTTGGGTCCAGAACCCAAATTATCCTTAGGTCCAGAACCTAGAATCTTTTCTATGTCCAGAACTTAGCTCTGGTCCAGAACCCAAATTATCCTTAGGTCTAGAACCTAAAATTATCCTTGAGTCCAGAACTCAAACTGGGTCTAAAACCCAATCCCTCAACCATCTCAAAAATTAAGTCTTATTGCTTTTCACTCTCTTTTACTAAAGTCTCAGATCATTCAAGCAGCGGGGAAACTATAGACCCTTAATTTTTGACCCAGTCCGGTCCAATATATTTTTTAGTCCAAAATAATTTTTGTGTTGATAAATATATTTTAATTAGTCTAAAATAAATTTTGTGTTATCTTAATTGAATAATATTTGTCTTAGTATTTAGTTTTTATAAAAAATAAAAAATAAAAATAAATAAACAAAAATAAAAATAAAAATCGGTGACTGAAAAATCGGCGAAATGGCTTTGCAATTTGGCTCCCAGGAATTTCCTGCAGGCGAAATGGCCCACTGCCCGCCCTTGTAGTTTTTCACTCGCCAGTCCTCGTAGCCAGGCACGGAAGTTTTTTTCACCAGCGAAATTTTTCCGCAGTAGTTTTTTTCACAAGCAAAATTTTTCCGACGTAATTTTTTTTGAAACCAAATTCTATTTGGTTTTGGTTTCCTTTTCTTAATTAATGTTAGTTTCCATAAACAAGTTGAATTAATCATCAAAATTTTCTATAAATAAGACTAAAAAACAACACAGAAAAGGATCGAACTGGATTTTGGAGAGAAACTTTTGGAGAAAGAAAACTTTGAACTAAGATCGGACTTGGCAGAGTGAAAACGATCGAACTTTTTATAGAAGATTAAACAAACAAGCAATTCAATCCATCAAAGGCAACCATCTTGCATTTGTTCTTGTTCATCCAAGAAAGCAATTTTTGGTGGATCCAACAAACGAAGTTATGAATATATAATCTCCTTTTTCTTTACGATAGTTTGAATCATTGAAGTGTTTCTTTTGATTCTAAAAACCTTAGAATCCTAATTTACTTCTTCTAAAGCTTAGAATCTTAAATTGTCTCCTCTATTTTCAAAAACCCTACAATTATTTTTCTATTTCTTCAAAATATTAAAACCCTAATCTACTTTCCAACTTTCCAAAACCTTAAATTGTTTTATTAATTGCCCAAAACCCTAATCTGCTTTCCAATTTTTCAAAACCTTAAAACCCTAAATTTACCTTACAGCTTCTAAAAATCACATAAAGCTTTATAAAACTATAAATTGTTTTCCAAATTCTAAAATAAAATACATTCTCCAAAACACTAAAAACCCTAATTCAACTTCAAAACCAAGACAGTAACCCCAAACTAGCTAACCTTAAACCCTAGTTTTCTTAAACCCTAATTCCCTTAAAACCTTAAACCCTAATCCTTTAAACCTTAAAACCTTATAAACCTAAATATTAAAATGCAACATAGTAAGCCTAAAAACAACAATCTAGTAGCTAATAATCATAAACCTAATGTTTTAAAGTATCCAAAACCCTAATTTCATGATTTTACTCTTCAAATACTAATTTGATTAATCAAAGAACTTTATCAATCTCTTAAATTATAAAACCTTAATCCATTTCAATTCCCTTAAAACTTACAGTAGCAAAAACCAATAAATTTTAAAACCCTAAAATATTAATTAAAGAACTTTAAATGAGAAACAGTAACTCTAATTTGTATCTTGACTTACTTTATTTTTAGATTTAATTATGTAGTTTATTATATGCTTTGATTTATTTAAGTTCAATGCTTGGTTTATTTAAATTATCATGGATGAATGTTTATATTTTGATTGATGTTTAATATCTTTGATGAATGATTTATTTATGATGAATGGTTATTTACCTTTATCAATTTATTTTTATTTCCAAATGTTGTAAGAGGTATGTTTCCACTTTATGGGTACCTCATTAGTTAAATGTCATGTAATTTAAATTACTTTTATATTTTGGACCAATGTAAAGGACATGTTTCTACCTTTCGGTGGGTGTCCTATTTGTTTAGACCTGGATGATGTAAGGACATGTTTTCATCCTCGGATGGGTGTCCATTTATTTGCTTTGTTTGGGCATTGCTTTGATTTTTAATATAATGATGCTTTATTTCAATTATTGCGTGTAATATGGATAATATTGTTATATTTAAGAATTTTATAATATTAAGGCCTGTAAAGGAAGCTGGTTCCAATGAACCGGGCGTTGTGGGGGTGCTGGGCCATTTCTCACCTTCCCCACACATACCCAACTTTTCGAACCCACTAGGGTGTTGGGGATTCCTTAGGAATCAAGTCATCCACCCCTTTCTTTTTCTTGGCCCGTTCGGGTGGCGACTCTATTTTCTCCAAACTTAGGTACGTGTTCTCTAAGGCCCCGAGCCTAAACAGTGCCGAAGTTGCAAGAACCATTCCACCGGGAGTGGGGGCAAAAATCCTCGCTCATAATGCTTCCCTTTGCTTTATGGGGATATAGAACAAGTGTGTAAATGCCTACTGGAATGACACCGTTCTCTTTCATTTATGGGATGGAAGTAGTGTTGTCAATTGAAATTGAGATCAAGTCGTTAAGAGTGGTCTTGGAAGCTTAACTGCCTGAAATAGAATGGGTAGTGATCAGATACACGCAGTTAGCTTTACTAGAAGAGAGAAGGTTAAAAGCACTATACCATCATCAACTGTATCAAATGAAGATAGCTCGGGCTTATAATAGAAGAGTTAAGATCAGAAAACTAAAAGTCGAGGATTTGGTGTTGAAACAATGTAAGCCTAATGTATCTTATCCAAGAGGTAAGTTTAGGCCTAGCTGGGAAGGGCCATATGTCTTGAAACAAGTCATGAACAAGGGTGCGGTGAAGCTATCAGACATGGATGGGAACGAGTTTAGTGAGCCAATAAACATCGACAAATTGAAGAGGTTTTATGTATAAAAGAAAAAAAAAAGAAAAAGAAAAGAGCTCGCTAGGTTGAAAACCCAAAAAGGGCAGCCTAGGCAAAAGTTAGAGCAGTCTGCTAGTTCCAAAAACTCGAAAGGGCAGGCTAGGCAACAATTAGGGCTAAAAGAGAGAAAATCGTTAATTAGAAAACCCGAATGGGCTAGTTGGCAACAGGAGTGATCTTGTGTAAGCTGGCTTTATGTTTGGTTGTTCCCAATTTAATAAAATAGAATTGATATTAAAATTGTTTTTATGTGCACTGTTATAAGTATTTGACTAGATATGGATGAAATAAATAAACACAATAGCAAAAGGTGATGACAAATTATAAAAGGAAAAGAAACGTCTCTTATTATTACTTTAATTATTTTTTCATCCTAACAATACATTTTCTGAATTGACAAATGTAAAATCTATGGCAGACGATAAGTGTAACATACAGGCCAGCTTTTCCTCAATCGATCCAAGTAGGCTTCAGTCAAGCAAGGCATGTCTAAATCGGGAGTGAATTTAGAATTGCGAGGCTTAGCTCCATACTGATGGCTAAGCCAGTGAGGATCATAGCAAGTACCTCGACGAAGAGTAGCAAGAGGAACATACATCAAATATGTCCGCATGGTGATGCGAGAAATCTTCCACCAAGGTACCAACCAACGGATGTTGACTTCAGCGCGTGAGTGGATCCAGTCAACCCAATCAACATATGAAGAAGCAGGATTGAGTAGCTTCCTAGTGGAATGATGCCATTGAAGATATCTAGAAAAATCCATGGATGGAGTGTAACACCCCCGTACCCCATATACGCACACCGCATACGCTTGCACAACATGCGATATACGTATACCAGATATAGGGGTGCCACGATTCATTTTAAACAAATCAAACCAACTTTAATCTTTAATATATAATCATCATAAGTCAGTCCGAGTAAACTTAAAACATTTAACCTATATTATAAATAGTAATAGAAAAAACATTCTTTCGTTAAAATACATATATATATATATACAACATTAGTACCCAAAAGTTTATCCAAAACAGTCTGTTCAAAACATTTGTTAAATAAGCAGCAGAAAATACATATGTATATATATCAAAATCAATGTTTACAAAATTATAGAATTTATACATGCTGGCAGTTCGTCTCTGATAGTGATGTCCACAACTCAACACTGCTCTAACAATCTCAAGCCTAGACTCGAATTGGTCTAGACGAGCTCTCTGGCACAACCGGATCTACCCTGTCACCTGCGCGATGAACCACAATCGTGCTAAGTAGAAAGCTTAGTGGTACAAACTTTGATTCAATATAGATCAATGTGATGTTCATACACAATACATATGAATATGTCAACTCATTACATTATATATTTTAACATATAATCATTTGCATCACATTTCATAATTCACATTAAAACAAAGACAAACATGGGCCCAAAATGAAACTAATAAGCCATTCAAAGTTCAGAGTTACTGCTTTGGTCCATAATCACATTTATCAAGCCCGTAGGCGATATATATATCCATGGATAATGTAACAGACCTAGTCTCTTGGACCTCAACCCGGCTAGATCCTAGGGCCCCAGTATCTTGGTCCTCAACCTGGCTAAACGGTTACAGTTTTTGAGGCTTACGACCCGGTCTTTTCACCTCAAAAACATCATTTTTCACATTTTTTCAGCTGGACTCAGCTTACGACCTGGTCTTTTCACCTGTCTAGCAATTTATAGGCATGCCGCCAAACTCAGAAATCTGAAAATTGAATAACATACTAGGCACACAATTAATTCATTTATTTCATTATCAATCTCTTTCCCAATTCATTTCTCATTTCATTTCTCACAATCAACTAGGCTCCTTGCCTTATTATATCATCATTTTCTCATCTTTTTTCATTCTTCTCTTTTATATCAATATCAATTTGTGACACTTTGACTTCACATATCCCATCACATCATTCAACATTTCTTTTCATTTACAACACATTATTCAATTGCATTGATATATCAACATAATTCACATTATGCATGTCATAACATATAACTCATTCATCAACAATATATCGAGTAACTTAACACATTTCTCAACTAAATGTGTTAAGTCCCAAAGTCATGTAAATATATGCAATCATTCAAAGTTTGTACTTACCTCTTAAAGCAACAACACGACTATATCAACTCCTCTTCCAAGATCTCACTCAAACCTTGGCTTGGTTAACTCAATTATCTTCAAAACCTAATCCAAAGGTGATCAAACAACACTCTCTTAGTGTTACACATAAGAAAACAAGGAAGAGAACTATCTAGGGAAAACTCTACACTTAACACGCTCAACAACACGGGCGTGTCCTTCACCGTGCCCTAAACCCACAACACAGAAGCTTTGACACGCTCAGTGACTTGGGCGTGTCACTTCACGTGTCAATTCCCCTCCAACACAGAAGCTATGACATGCTCAGTGACATGGGCGTGTCACTGGACGTGTCAATGCTACAACAACACAGAAGCTGTGACACGCTCAGTGACATGGGCGTGTCACTACTCGTGTCACCAACCCAGAAAATAGAACCAACGACATGCCCAAAGACATGGCCGTGTTCCTGGGTTTGTCAGGCCAAAAATCCTTAAATCAACACCAACAAAGCCACAACCAACAATCATCTTCCAATAGCCAAATCAAAAACACACAAACTCAATTAAAACCTTCAACAACCCAATAATACTTCAGCAAACCTTAAAACAACTCAATCACAAACATCAAACATAAACACCACCATATATCACAACACCCACAACTCTTGTCTCTTCAATCCAAACCCAAAAATCAAAGTTACCAAGACAAAACACTTCAAACACAACAAAATAACCGTAAACACATAAACAACAAACCCAAGAGTACAAACTCAAAAGAAAACCAAGAAACAAGTTGGAAACTTACCAAAAGTGAAGAAAATCCTTAAAACTCCAACTTGATCTCTTGAAAACCTTCAATCTTTTGAGCTTGGAAGCAAGAAAATCTGTTCTCCTTTGGTTGATAAGGGTGGCTGGCCAAAGAGAAGAAAAGAAGAAGATGAAGATGAAAGAAGAAGATGAAAGAAAGAAGGAAACAAAGAAAGTCAACACTCTTCTCTTTTAACCAAACCACTTTTCCCCAAATCACTCTCCACCATACATTTAAACAATATAATAATCACCCACTAACATCATCTTCCACTAACTTAAATAAATCCATTTAATCCAATTTTCACAAATAAGCATTCCAAAATTTTAGGGTATCATTAGGGATATTACATGGAGTATCAAGCAAACAGAGATGCTCCTGAAGCCAAATCTGTAAGGGAAAAAAAAAAGAGTTTGCTAAGTTGAAAACCCGCAAGGGCAGCTTAGGCAAAAATTAGGATAACTCACTAGTTCCGAAAACCCGTATGGGAGGACTAGGAAAAAATTAGAGCAATAAAATAAAAAATAAATAAAGAGAAAACCTAAATTGAAAACCCGAAAGGGCAGTTTAGGTAATTACCTGAAGCAACAATGGACTCCCGGTCAGTCTCTTTGACAATCCTGATTTAAGTTGGTCTAATCCAACTAAAGTCTCGGCTAAGATAACCGGTATCAGCGACAAGCCTCCTTCCATTTGGTCCATGATATCCAATACTCGTGGATCAATATCGCCGTCAGAAGAAACAAGCAAGAATTGGCCAAGCAAGCAAAGACAAAGCATACATCCCCATGCCTTAGTAGAAGCCAAATGAGAGAGACAAAAATCAATCAAGGGAGCAAGTAGAATTTTCTCACGTCTCATCAACTGGAGAACTTCGGGCTTTGAAATTTGAAATAAGATCTGCATCTTCTGTTGAGTCTTGGAAATCAATGTGGGTAACACCATTTGTTGACTATTTGGATATCCAAGGATGGCCTCCAATTCTTCAATCAAGGGACATATTTCAAAGCCATTAATTTTAAATGTTCTAGAATCTGCATTCCAAAAAGAAGCCATGGCATGTAGAAAGGAATGGTCCAATTTAACATTTTGAAAACACTTCAAAGTATCGATTTTTGACTAAGACATTTGCTTATAGTGAATGGCTTCCATATTCTTAAATAGAAATTTTATTTTCTTTAAATGGAGTTCGGTCATCATGGAAGGATGAAGGAAAATTAGAATTGTTAAAAGGAGTTTTTATGTTGAAGTGGAAAATCTTTTGGTTTCTGTATAAAATTATGGCGTGAAAGGTGATTTGTATAGGAGGATTGTGTTTTTCCAAAATTAATAAGAAAAGCATGAGACCGTGATGCATGTGGAAAAGGAATTGGCGATGAAATTTCTTAATTGCCATGTTGCATTTGGTTTTAGCTAAGTAATGTGGCTGTGAATGTGAAAAGGAAATTGTGGTGCAATAATTGTGATATATATACATAAAAAAAAGTAAAAAAAAAGAAGAAGAAGAAGAAGAAGAAAAAGGAGCTGCAGTAAAATGAACATTATATATCATTATTCCATCCTAATTTTCTCACAACATTTCCATCAATAAACCGAGAAGGAATAATTTTTCAAGAGCTTAAAGTTTTGTACCTTTGCCTTTGTTCTTCATCCCGGAAACGAATTTCATGATACCTGCTTGGTCCTGGAGATGTTGGTGGACATTGTGTTGATGATGATGAGGAAGATGTTTCTTGGCGTCTTCTTTTAGACCCATCTCCCCTGGATCCTCCACCTTTTGATTTTGTGGCTAAAGTCTTGCTTCTCACCATTTTTGTGTTTTGATTTGATGAAAATATAGAAGAATTGAAGAAAATTGAATGAAAATTGAAGTTTAGGGCGTGGGTTGAGAGGTTTTGGTCGTGGCTTTCAAACTTGGGCTGCTAGGGATAAGGAAGCAGAGAAAATGAGATGCTTATATAGTTCTTGGAAGGCCACGGTCGTGGCATGTAAGTGCCACGCACATGGCATTGGTTTGACTTGGTCAATGGTGGTTTGCATGGGAGGCCACGGTCGTGGCTTTGGTTTTGCTTCTGCCTCCTTGTTTTCTTTGAGAAGGACATTTTGGCAGCCTTGTTTTGGATCCCACAGTAGTGGCATTTGGGAGGCCACGGTCATGGCCTTTGTTTTCTTGCTGTTTTATCAACATTTTTCCTCCGTTTCAATTTTTACAGTTTCAAATTGAATCCCCCGGCCCTGGGGATGGATGGCCACGGCCATGGCATCTGAATTTTCTCGTGTATATGCACTTGTGATCACCTTCAAAACAAATTTTAAACACAATCTATTAAAAAGTTTGAAATGAAAAATTAATCTAAAAGAACATAAGGGAAAAGGATTGGGTTGCCTCCCAAAAAGCGTTAAATTTATCGTCGATAGCTTGACATTGACTTGTGTGGATACTTATGAGTTGAAATGATAGATGGCTCCAGCATCTATGGGATCACCAATGAGATAAGGTTTCAGTCGTTGTCCATTAATCTTAAAGATCTCTCCCTTTTGATTTTGAACATCACATGCACCGTAAGGATAAACCTTGACAATTGTAAAGGGTCTAGACCAACGAGATTTAAGCTTTCCAGGAAAGAGTCTTAATCTTGAGTTGTATAACAAAACCTATTATCCTTCATGAAATTGCTTAAAATTGATAAATCTATCATGCCATGACTTTGTTCTTTCTTTATAAATTTTAGCATTCTCATAAGCTTGAAACCTAATCTCATCTAATTCACTCAATTGTAAAAGTCACTTCCGTCCTATCTTATTCCAATCCATGTTCAATTGCTTAATAGCCCAATATGCCCTATGTTCTAGCTCAAGTGGTAAATGACATGCTTTTCCTCAATCGATCCAAGTAGGCTTCAGTCAAGCAAGGCATGTCTAAATCGGGAGTGAATTTAGAATTGCGAGGCTTAGCTCCATACTGATGGCTAAGCCAGTGAGGATCATAGCAAGTACCTCGACGAAGAGTAGCAAGAGGAACATACATCAAATATGTCCGCATGGTGATGCGAGAAATCTTCCACCAAGGTACCAACCAACGGATGTTGACTTCAGCGCGTGAGTGGATCCAGTCAACCCAATCAACATATGAAGAAGCAGGATTGAGTAGCTTCCTAGTGGAATGATGCCGTTGAAGATATATAGAAAAATCCATGGATGGAGTGTAACACCCCCGTACCCCATATACGCACACCGCATACGCTTGCACAACATGCGATATACGTATACCAGATATAGGGGTGCCACGATTTATTTTAAACAAATCAAACCAACTTTAATCTTTAATATATAATCATCATAAGTCAGTCCGAGTAAACTTAAAACATTTAACCTATATTATAAATAGTAATAGAAAAAACATTCTTTCATTAAAATACATATATATATATATATACAACATTAGTACCCAAAAGTTTATCCAAAACAGTCTGTTCAAAACATTTGTTAAATAAGCAGCGGAAAATACATATGTATATATATCAAAATCAATGTTTACATAATTATAGAATTTATACATGCTGGCAGTTCGTCTCTGATAGTGATGTCCACAACTCAACACTGCTCTAACAACCTCAAGCCTAGACTCGAATTGGTCTAGACGAGCTCTCTGGCACAACCGGATCTACCCTGTCACCTGCGCGATGAACCACAATCGCGCTAAGTAGAAAGCTTAGTGGTACAAACTTTGATTTAATATAGATCAATGTGATGTTCATACACAATACATATGAATATGTCAACTCATTACATTATATATTTTAACATATAATCATTTGCATCACATTTCATAATTCATATTAAAACAAAGACAAACATGGGCCCAAAATGAAACTAATAAGCCATTCAAAGTTCAGAGTTACTGCTTTGGTCCATAATCACATTTATCAAGCCCGTAGGCGATATATATATCCATGGATAATGTAACAGACCTAGTCTCTTGGGCCTCAACCCGGCTAGATCCTAGGGCCCCAGTATCTTGGTCCTTAACCTGGCTAGACGGTTACAGTTTTTGAGGCTTACGACCCGGTCTTTTCACCTCAAAAACATCATTTTTCACATTTTTCAGCTGGACTCAGCTTACGACCTGGTCTTTTCACCTGTCTAGCAATTCATAGGCATGCCGCCAAACTCAGAAATCTGAAAATTGAATAACATACTAGGCACACAATTAATTCATTTATTTCATTATCAATCTCTTTCCCAATTCATTTCTCATTTCATTTCTCACAATCAACTAGGCTCCTTGCCTTATTATATCATCATTTTCTCATCTTTTCTCATTCTTCTCTTTTATATCAATATCAATTTGTGACACTTTGACTTCACATATCTCATCACATCATTCAACATTTCTTTTCATTTACAACACATTATTCAATTGCATTGATATATCAACATAATTCACATTATGCATATCATAACATATAACTCATTCATCAACAATATATCGAGTAACTTAACACATTTCTCAACTAAATGTGTTAAGTCCCAAAGTCATGTAAATATATGCAATCATTCAAAGTTTGTACTTACCTCTTAAAGCAACAACACGACTATATCAACTCCTCTTCCAAGATCTCACTCAAACCTTGGCTTGGTTAACTCAATTATCTTCAAAACCTAATCCAAAGGTGATCAAACAACACTCTCTTAGTGTTACACATAAGAAAACAAGGAAGAGAACTATCTAGGGCAAACTCTACACTTAACATGCTCAACAACACGGGCGTGTCCTTCACCGTGCCCTAAACCCACAACACAGAAGCTTTGACATGCTCAGTGACTTGGGCGTGTCACTTCACGTGTCAATTCCCCTCCAACACAGAAGCTATGACAAGCTCAGTGACATGGGCGTGTCACTGGACGTGTCAATCCTACAACAACACAGAAGCTGTGACACGCTCAGTGACATGGGCGTGTCACTACTCGTGTCACCAACCCAGAAAATAGAACCAACGACATGCCCAAAGACATGGCCGTGTTCCTGGGTTTGTCAGGCCAAAAATCCTTAAATCGACACCAACAAAGCCACAACCAACAATCATCTTCCAATAGCCAAATCAAAAACACACAAACTCAATCAAAACCTTCAACAACCCAATAATACTTCAGCAAACCTTAAAACAACTCAATCACAAACATCAAACATAAACACCACCATATATCACAACACCCACAACTCTTGTCTCTTCAATCCAAACCCAAAAATCAAAGTTACCAAGACAAAACACTTCAAACACAACAAAATAACCGTAAACACATAAACAACAAACCCAAGAGTACAAACTCAAAAGAAAACCAAGAAACAAGTTGGAAACTTACCAAAAGTGAAGAAAATCCTTAAAACTCCAACTTGATCTCTTGAAAACCTTCAATCTTTTGAGCTTGGAAGTAAGAAAATATGTTCTCCTTTGGTTGATAAGGGTGGCTGGCCAAAGAGAAGAAAAGAAGAAGATGAAGATGAAAGAAGAAGATGAAAGAAAGAAGGAAACAAAGAAAGTCAACACTCTTCTCTTTTAACCAAACCACTTTTCCCCAAATCACTCTCCACCATACATTTAAACAATATAATAATCACCCACTAACATCATCTTCCACTAACTTAAATAAATCCATTTAATCCAATTTTCACAAATAAGCATTCCAAAATTTTAGGGTATCATTAGGGATATTACATGGAGTATCAAGCAAACAGAGATGCTCCTGAAGCCAAATCTGTAAGGGAAATAAAATAAAAAAAAAGAGTTTGCTAAGTTGAAAACCCGCAAGGGCAGCTTAGGCAAAAATTGGGATAACTCACTAGTTCCGAAAACCCGTATGGGAGGACTAGGAAAAAATTAGAGCAATAAAATAAAAAATAAATAAAGAGAAAACCTAAATTGAAAACCCGAAAGGGCAGTTTAGGTAATTACCTGAAGCAACAATGGACTCCCGGTCAGTCTCTTTGACAATCCTGATTTAAGTTGGTCTAATCCAACTAAAGTCTCGGCTAAGATAACCGGTATCGGCAACAAGCCTACTTCCATTTGGTCCATGATATCCAATACTCGTGGATCAATATCGCCGTCAGAAGAAACAAGCAAGAATTGGCCAAGTAAGCAAAGACAAAGCATACATCCCCATGCCTTAGTAGAAGCCAAATGAGAGAGACAAAAATCAATCAAGGGAGCAAGTAGAATTTTCTCACGTCTCATCAACTGGAGAACTTCGGGCTTTGAAATTTGAAATAAGATTTGCATCTTCTGTTGAGTCTTGGAAATCAATGTGGGTAACACCATTTGTTGACTATTTGGATATCCAAGGATGGCCTCAAATTCTTCAATCAAGGGACATATTTCAAAGCCATTAATTTTAAATGTTCTAGAATCTGCATTCCAAAAAGAAGCCATGGCATGTAGAAAGGAATGGTCCAATTTAACATTTTGAAAACACTTCAAAGTATCGATTTTTGACTAAGACATTTGCTTATAGTGAATGGCTTCCATATTCTTAAATAGAAATTTTATTTTCTTTAAATGGAGTTCGGTCATCATGGAAGGATGAAGGAAAATTAGAATTGTTAAAAGGAGTTTTTATGTTGAAGTGGAAAATCTTTTGGTTTCTGTATAAAATTATGGCGTGAAAGGTGATTTGTATAGGAGGATTGTGTTTTTCCAAAATTAATAAGAAAAGCATGAGACCGTGATGCATGAGGAAAAGGAATTGGCGATGAAATTTCTTAATTGCCATGTTGCATTTGGTTTTAGCTAAGTAATGTGGCTGTGAATGTGAAAAGGAAATTGTGGTGCAATAATTGTGATATATATACGTAAAAAAAAGTAAAAAAAAAAGAAGAAGAAGAAGATGAAGAAAAAGGAGCTGCAGTAAAATGAACATTATATATCATTATTCCATCCTAATTTTCTCACAACATTTCCATCAATAAACCGAGAAGGAATAATTTTTCAAGAGCTTAAATTTTTGTACCTTTGCCTTTGTTCTTCATCCCGGAAATGAATTTCATGATACCTGCTTGGTCCTGGAGATGTTGGTGGAGATTGTGTTGATGATGATGAGGAAGATGTTTCTTGGCGTCTTCTTTTAGACCCATCTCCCCTGGATCCTCCACCTTTTGATTTTGTGGCTAAAGTCTTGCTTCTCACCATTTTTGTGTTTTGATTTGATGAAAATATAGAAGAATTGAAGAAAATTGAATGAAAATTGAAGTTTAGGGCGTGGGTTGAGAGGTTTTAGTCGTGGCTTTCAAACTTGGGCCGCTAGGGATAAGGAAGCAGAGAAAATGAGATGCTTATGTAGTTCTTGGAAGGCCACGGTCGTGGCATGTAAGTGCCACGCTCATGGCATTGGTTTGACTTGGTCAATGGTGGTTTGCATGGGAGGCCACGGTCGTGGCTTTGGTTTTGCTTCTGCCTCCTTGTTTTCTTTGAGAAGGACATTTTGGCAGCCTTGTTTTGGATCCCACAGTAGTGGCATTTGGGAGGCCACGGTCGTGGCCTTTGTTTTCTTGCTGTTTTATCAACATTTTTCCTCCGTTTCAATTTTTACAGTTTCAAATTGAATCCCCCGGCCCTGGGGATGGATGGCCACGGTCATGGCATCTGAATTTTCTCGTGTATATGCACTTGTGATCACCTTCAAAACAAATTTTAAACACAATCTATTAAAAAGTTTGAAATGAAAAATTAATCTAAAAGAACACAAGGGAAAAGGATTGGGTTGCCTCCCAAAAAGCGTTAAATTTATCGTCGATAGCTTGACATTGACTTGTGTGGATACTTATGAGTTGAAATGATAGATGGCTCCAGCATCTATGGGATCACCAATGAGATAAGGTTTCAGTCGTTGTCCATTAATCTTAAAGATCTCTCCCTTTTGATTTTGAACATCACATGCACCGTAAGGATAAACCTTGACAATTGTAAATGGTCTAGACCAACGAGATTTAAGCTTTCCAGGAAAGAGTCTTAATTCATGAAATTGCTTAAAATTGATAAATCTATCATGCCATGACTTTGTTCTTTCTTTATAAATTTTAGCATTCTCATAAGCTTGAAACCTAATCTCATCTAATTCACTCAATTGCAAAAGTCACTTCCGTCCTGTCTTATTCCAATCCATGTTCAATTGCTTAATAGCCCAATATGCCCTATGTTCTAGCTCAAGTGGTAAATGACATGCTTTTCCAAAGACAAGTCTATATGGTGACATGCCGATCAGAGTCTTAAATGGTGTTCTATAAGCCCAAAGAGCATCATCTAACTTGATTGACCAATCTTTCCTTGAATCACTAACAGTTTTCTCTAAGATCCACTTAAGTTCCCTATTAGAAATCTCCACTTGTCCACTAGTTTGAGGGTGATAAGGTGTTGTCACCTTATGTTGCACTCCATATTTCCTAAGGATAGATTCAAAAGTCTTATTACAAAAATGAGTACCCCCATCACTAATTATGGCCCTAGGGACTCCAAATCTAGTGAAAATATTTTTCTATACAAATCTGGTCACAACCTTAGAATCATTTGTTGGACTAGCTATTGCTTCTACCCACTTTGAAACATAATCTACAGCCACTAAAATGTATTGATTATTAAATGATAGTGGAAATGGTCCCATAAAATCAATTCCCCAAACATCAAACAATTCAACTTCTAAAATGGAGTTAAGTGGCATATCTTGTCTTTTTGAAATATTACCTACCCTTTGGCACCTATCACATGATTGAACAAAATTTTTGGCATCCTTATACATACTTGGCCAGAAGAATCCAGATTGCCAAATCTTAACAATTGTCTTAGACGTACCAAAATGTCCCCCACATTCTTTCGAATGGAAGAATTGTAAAATACTTTTCATTTCCTCTTCTGGAACACACCTACGAATCATTCTATCCCTACAATGTTTAAACAATAATGGTTCCTCCCATATGTAATGTTTAACATCAGAAAGAAATTTCTTTCGTTGAGCATAAGTCAATTCTGATGGAAGGACGCCACCTGCCAAATAATTCACAAAATCAGCATACCAAAGGATGTAAATTTTAATGGAAAATAATTGTTCATCAGGGAATGATTCATTAATAGGCAAAATATTCTGAGTTGCTTTCTTCTCTATTCTGGATAGGTGATCTGCTACAAGATTCTCAGCTCCTTTTTTATCTCTAATTTCAAGATCAAATTCTTGTAAGAGCAAAATCCATCTAATCAGTCTTGGTTTAGCTTCCTTTTTGTTCATGAGATACCTGATAGCTGCATGGTCAGTATGAACAATAACTTTGTAACCTAAAAGATAAGATTGAAATTTATCCAATGCAAACACTATGGCAAGCATTTCCTTTACGCAATTAGGGTTCGGCTTGCGTAGTAGATGACATGATTTTTCTTATCCTTTCTTTGACTCAAAACTGCCCTAATTGCGTAATCACTGGCATCACACATAAGTTCAAATTGCAAAGACCAATCTGGTGGTGATATAATAGGAGTTGTCATGAGTGCTGCTTTTAACCTGTTAAAGGCAATTGAACATTCATTAGAAAAATAAAAAACAACATCCTTATTTAATAATTCACACAAAGGTTTAGTAATTTTTGAAAAATCTTTTATAAAACGTCTATAAAACCCTGCATGTCCTAAGAAACTTCGAACTCCTTTCACGTTGGTTGGCAGTGGTAGTTTTTCAATGATTTCTACTTTTGCTCTATCTACTTTAATTCCTTCTTTTGAAACCTTATGTCCAAGTATAATTCCTTCTTCTACCATAAAGTGACATTTTTCCCAGTTGAGGACAAGGTTAGTTTCTTCACACCTTTTCAATATCTGTTCCAAATGTTGTAAACAATCATCAAAAGTTGAACCATAAACTTTAAAATCATCCATAAAAATTTCAACCATTGATTCTACAATATCAGAAAATATGGCCATCATGCATCGTTGGAAGGTTGCTGGTGCATTGCACAATCTAAAAGGCATTCTCCGATAGGCAAAAGTGCCATAAGGACATGTGAATGTAGTTTTCTCTTGATCTTCTGGTGCTATAGGAATTTGAAAATATCCTGAATAACCATCCAATAAACAAAAATAAGCATTTCCTGCAAGTCTTTCCAACATTTGATCAATGAATGGTAATGGAAAATATTCCTTTTGGGTAGCTTTATTCAACTTCCTATAATCTATGCAAATTCGCCATCCAGTGACTGTTCTTGAAGGGATCAATTCGTTATTTTCATTTTTTTATAACTGTCATCCCTCCTTTTTATGGAACCACATGTATAGGACTTACCCACGAGCTATCAGAAATGGGATAAATAATTCCTGCATCTAAAACCTTAGTTATTTCTGCTTTTACTACCTCCTTCATATTTGGATTTAATCTTCTTTGTTGATCTATCATAGGTTTAGAATTTTCTTCCAACAATATTCTATGCATACATATTGAAGGGCTAATTCCCTTAATGTCAGATATAGTCCAACCTATAGTTTTTTTATATTGTCTAATTAAATTCAAGGTTTGACTTAATTGATCTTCAGACAAATTAGCACTGACAATAATAGGCAACGAATTATTTGTTTCAAGATATGCATACATGAGATGATTTGGAAGAGGTTTCAACTCTAATTCTGCTGCCTTATCAATGGATGGTAGTGGTAAAGTTTTACCTTTTTCAAGAGGTTCGAGTCTTTGAAAGTTCATGAACGGATTTTGTTGAAATGATAAAACATCAGTGGCTATCTCTTTATTTCCCTCTTCAAATGTAGAACGTTGTGCAAGACATATTTCCAAAGGATCATCATGCATTTGGTTACCTATTTCCTGCACACATTCATCTATGACATCAATTAGAAAACAATCATCAAGAGTTGCTGGATGTTTTGCTGCTTTTGTCAAGTTAAATTCCACTTTCTCTTCTCCTACTTGGAGAGTAAGTTTTCCCCCTCGAACATCTACCATGGCTCCAGCTGTAGCTAAAAATGGTCTTCCTAAAATGAGAGGAATTTCGATGTCTTCATCCATTTCCAGGATTACAAAATCTACTGGAATGTAAAGTTTATCTACTTTCACAAGTACATCTTCAACTATGCCAATAGGATATTTTATGGATCGATCAGCTAATTGAAGAGACATTTTTGTTGGTTGTAAATGTGTGAAGCCAAGTTTCCTGCAAATAGAACTAGGCATTAGACTCACACTAGCTCCTAAATCACATAATGCTTTACGAAAATCAACTTCACCAATGGTGCAAGGTATAGAAAAACTCACTGGATCTTTCAACTTTAATGGAAGCTTGTTTTGGATCACCGCACTACATTCTTCTGTTAATGCAATTTTTGCATTATCCTCCAGTTTCCTTTTATTGGATAGCAATTCTTTAAGAAACTTCACATAAGTTGGCATTTGTGCAAGTGCTTCTGCAAAAGGAATATTAATGTGAAGTTGTTTAAATACTTCTAAAAATTTTTCATATTGCTTATCTAATTTTTGCTTCTTAAGTCTTTGAGGAAAAGGAATTTGAGGAACATATGGTTTGAATGTTTCTTTTGGTACTTCCTTCTCTTTGACTTCTTCTTCTTTTTCCTTTACCAATTTTGGGATTTGGGTTGGCGAAGGATCATCTAGTTGCAAACCACTCCATAAGGTCACAGCCTTGCAATGCTCTCTTGGATTGATTTCTGTCTGACTTGGAAGAGCTCCTTGATTCCAGTTATGGAGAGAACTTGCAATTTGACCTATCTGTGTTTCAAGGCTTCTGTTTTGAGTTGATAGAAGTTCAATCTTTTGCTCAAGTCTTTCATGTTGCTTTTCCATTCTATCAAATCTTTCCGATGTTACTCCAATGAATTTTTCCAATTCTACTTCATATGATGGCTTTTCAGGAGGATGGAAGCCTTGATTTTGATTTTCATGTACTGTGGTTGATATGGTGCTTTTTGACTGCCTTGATTTCCCCATGCCAAATTAGGGTGATTTCTCCATGTGGGGGTTGTAAGTGTTTCCTTGTGGGAAAGTTGAACCTCTATTTTGATTCTCCACAAACTGAACGTGCTCCATTATCTTGCAATCAGCTACATCATGGCTACCTCCACATCCTTCACAACTTTGAGATGATGCTGATGATAAATTGACATGCTCCAATTTCTTGGCAATTGTATCCACTTTAGCTGCAAGTAAAGAAAAATTGTCAATCTCATGTAAACCTGCAACTCTTTTTTGCATACCTCATTTTGAAGTCCAATGATAATTATTTGCAGCCATTTCTTCAATTAAATCAGTTGCTTAAGAAGGAGCTTTTTCATTAGAGCACCTCCTCCTACTGCATCAATCATTTCCTTAATATTTGGATGAAGTCCATTATAAAAGGTTTGAATTAAAAGCCATTCCGGGACTCCATGGTGAGGACATTTTCTTTGCAAATTCTTGAACCGCTCCCAAGCTTCATATAAGATTTCCCCATCTTGTTGAATGAAACTTGTGATGTCATTTCTTAATTTAGCCGTCTTGGCAGGTGGAAAGTATTTTGCCAAAAATGCCGCGGCTAATTGATCCCAAGTGGAGAATGTACCGGGTACCTTAGAAATGAGCCAATCTTTTGCTTGATCCCTTAACGAGATTGGAAAAAGTCACAACATAATAGCATCATCAGATACACCATTAATTTTAAATGTATCACACATTTCTAAAAAATTTGAAATATGAGCATAAGCATCCTCATGTGGTAAGCCATGGAAAACAGATTGCTGAATTAAATTAATAAGTGCTGGTTTTAGATCAAATGTGTTGGCTTACACAGGAGGTTTGATTATGCTAGATCTTGAGTGAGCAGATGGCATAGCATATTGTTTCAGGGTCATGTTCTCTGGATCTCTCATGATTTCTTCTTCTTCTTCTGCAGAAAATGCTCCTTCTTCTAAATGGATTTCAGTTGAAGTTCCTTCTCCTCTTTGTCTTTCTCTTCTTTCCTTGTTTTGCTTCCTATAAAATCTCTCAATTTCAGGATTATAGGGTACAAGTTGAGTGTGTGGATTGCTACGCATGTAACCCTTAAAATTTAAAGAAATAATGCAGAAAAGTAAAAATCCAAAGTAATAACAGTTTAATATTATCAATATTAGAATGATTGCCTCCTCGGCAGTGGCGCCAAAAACTTGTTGCGGACTCAGCCTCACTCTCTGCAAGTGCACAGATCGTTAACAAGTAATATAATGATAAGTAGAGTATCGTTCCCATGAGGAGGTTAATTCTAAGTACCAAACAATTAAACCGATTAATATTTGAATAATCAAATTTAATTTTATGATGACAATAAATCAAGAATAAATTTATAATAATTTAAAACTTAGAGTTTGGTCACCTTTATTGATTTATCATGGATTTTCTAAGGTATCGATTTTATTCAGTCATCCTTTTGATTAATGGTTGGATTCTCCTAAATTAAGTTCAAGTCTCTCTCAAGTACTAGAACTAATATCAATTTTAATCCTTACGTCTACTCTCGTGATCATAAGTAATTAAATCAATTCATTAAGTTTTATGAGAATCTTGAATCAACCTCTTAAGGGTTTAACCTTATCTCTAAGTGAGAAACTTACTTAAGATTGTTATCTCCTTGGACAAATGTCATGCTTCCACTCTCGCTCCATCACACAACATCTCAAATCAATTAATCATTGGCCAAATAAGCAAAGCATTAAGATTAAAGACAACAAAATAATCAAAGGATAACTAAATTAACCAAATAGACAATTATAGCTCCATGATAAATTCAATTAAAGGGACCAACCCTAAAAAGGATTAGTTCTTCATTATTGAAATAAAAACATTACAAATATTCAAAATGGTAAATGAAAACATAATTTAAAAGGAACAATAAATATCAAACTCTATTTCTTTGAAGAAGATCTTGACTTGGATCTTGAACTCCTCCTTGAAACTGAATTTTACAATTCTATACTAAATTTATTTGGATGAATCTAATCTAATCTATTACATATTCTCTTAATTCTTGCTCTCCTTGAATCCTTTGAGGAAATGTATTTATATAGAGTGCTTTGAAACTTCTTTAGTGGAGAAAAACTGAAAAAGGTTTAAACAAGACTTGGTTGGTGAGTTCATCTTCAGCAATTGCAGCTCACAAATCATAAAATAAGGGCCACAGTCGTGGCCTTTGGAGTGCCAGGGTCTTGGCCTGTGTGAATTCTGCCTGTTTTGTCAAACTTTTCAGCTACCCAAGTCAGCCTGGTGGGCCACGGTCGTGGCCCTTGGTAGGCCACGATCGTGGCTTTTAAAATGAAGCTGCCAAACTTATTTTCTTTTTGTTCTTAGCTTAGACAGTGGCGAAATGGATCCCACGGTCGTGGCATTTGGGAGGCCACGTCTGTGGCCTATGATTTACCTTCATTTTTGCTTGTTTTTCTTGAATTTTGCCTTACTAATCATCAAAAACCTTTAGCCTTGTCTTCCATGCTCACAAAGTGTAATTCTAACTCAAACAATCAAACTCATCAAATTCAATTGGAGAATATTTAAAAATCAGAGTTAAAATTGCATAAAACATTAACTATATTTTCACTCTATCAACTTGATTTAGGTTCTCAACCCAGGACTAGGTTTGGGTTCTTGACATGAAACTGGATTTTTGGTTCTCGATTTGATATTGTATTTTGGGTTCTCGACCTAAGACTGGATTTGGATTGTAACACCCCCATACCACATATACGCACACCGCATACACCCGCTCAACACGCGATTTACGTATACCAGATAAAAGGGGTGCCACGGTTCATTTTAAACAAACAAATCTTTAAAATGAAAGCCTCATAAGTCAGTCCAAGTAAACTAACTTAAAACATTTAACATATATTATAAATAGGTATAAATAAAACATTCCTTCATTAAAATACATATATATATATATTTTAGTATCCAAAGGTGTATCCCCAAAATAGTCTATTCAAAATGTTTATTAAATAAGCAGCGGAAAATACATATGTATACATATATCAAAATCAATGTTTACAAAATTATAGAATTTATACATGCTGGCAGTTCGTCTTTGATCTTGATGTCCACAACTCAACACTGCTATCACAAACTCAAGCCTAGACTCGACTCGGTCTAGACGAACTCTCCGGCACAACCGGATCTACCCTGTCACCTGCGCAATGAACCACAATCGTGCTAAGCAAAAAGCTTAGTGGTACAAACTTTTATTCAATATAAATCAATGCGATGCTCATGCACAATATATATATATATATGAATATATCAATTCATTGCATTATATCTCAACATATTAATCATTTGCATCACATTTCATAATTTACATTAAAAGAAAGACAAGCATGGGCCCAAAAAGGATCTAATATGCTATTCAAAGTTCAGAGTTACTGCTTTGGTCCATAATCACATTCATCAAGCCCGTAGGCGATCTATATATCCATGGATAATGTAACAGACCCAGTCTCTTGGACCACAACCCGGCTAGACCCTAGGACCCCAGTATCTTGGTCCTCAACCCGGCTAGACTGTTATAGTTTTTGAGGCTTACGACCCGGTCTTTTCACCTCAAAAACATCATATTTCACATTTTTCAGCTGGGCTCGGCTTACGACCCAGTCTTTTCACCTGCCCAAAGATTAATAGGCATACCGCTAAACCCAGAACTCTAAAAATTGAATAACATACTAGGCACACAATTAATTCATTTATATCATTATCAATCTCTTTCATAATTCATTTCTCATTTCATTTCTCATAATCAAACTAGGCTCATTGCCTTAGTATATCATCTTTTCTCATTTTTCTCTTTCATCTCAATATCGATTGGTTACATTATGTTTTCACATCTCATATCACATATTTTCACGTTTCTTTTCATATACAATACTTTACTCAATTGCATTAATACATCAACATAATTCCCATTATGCATATCACAACATATAACTCATTCATCAACAATGTATCAAGTAACTTAACACATTTCTCAACTAAATGTGTTAAGTCCCAATGTCAAATAAATGTATGCAATCAATCAAAGTTTGTACATACCTCTAAGAGGAACAACACCACTCTAACAACTTCCTCTTCCATGATCTCACTCAAACATTGGCTTAGGTAACTCAATTCTCTTCAAAACCTAATCCAAAGGTGATCATACACACTTACTTAGAGATATACATAAGAAAATAAGAAAGAGAACTATCTAGGGCAAACTCTACACTTGACATGCTCAAGAACACAGGCGTGTCCCTGACCGTGCACTAAACCCACAACACAGAAGCTTTGACACGCTCAGTGACATGGTCATGTCACTGCACGTGTCAATTCTCCTCCAACACAGAAGCTATGACATGCTCAATGACATGGGTGTGTCACTGGACTTGTCAATCAACCAACAACACAGTAGCTGTGACACGCTCAGTGACATGGGCGTGTCACTGGCCGTGTTAATGCTACTACAACACAGAAGCTGTGACACGCCCAGTGACATGGGCGTGTCACTGCTCGTGTCACCAACCCAGAAAATAGAACTAACCACATGCCCAAAGACATGGCCGTGCTCCAGGGCGTGTCAGGCCAAAAACCTTGAAATCGACACCAACAAGGCTATAACCAACAATCATCTTCCAATAGCCATAACAACAATACACAAACTCAACCAAAACCATCAACAACCAAAAATACTTGAGTAAACCTTAAAACAACTCATTACAAACATCAAACACAAACACCACCATATTCACAACTCAAAAAATCACACAATCCACACACTTGCCTCTTTCACCAAACTCAACCCTTTTCTCTTCAATCCAAACCCAAAAATCAAAGTTAACAAAACAACATTACCCTCAATATCCCAAAACAACCATCCAACAAACTTAAGAACACAAACTCAAAAGAAAACCAAGAAACAAGTTGGAAACTTACCAAAAGTGAAGAAAATCCTTAAAACTCCAACTTGATCTCTTAAAATCCTTCAATCTTTTGAGCTTGGAAGCAATAAAATCTCTTTTCCTTTGGTTGGTAAGGGTGGCAGGCCAAAAAGAATAAAAGATGAAGATGAAGATGAATGAAGAATAAGAAAGAAAGAAAGAAATAGAGAAAGAAAGAAAGTCAACCACTTTACAACTACTCTTCTCTTTTAACCAAACCACTTTTCCCTAAATTACTCTCCACCATACAATCTCTTTACAAAAAAGACATAATCTTGTATATATTGTTTTTATCTCCATATACATAACATATACACTTTAAATTATTTAATCCAATACAACAATTAACACTCCAAAATTTTAAGGTATAGTTTAGGATATTACAATTCTCCCCCTCTATAAAATAATTTCGTCTTCAAAATTACCTGTTCTCACGTCTGAAATAATTGAGGATACTAATCTCGCATCGCTTGCTCACTCTCCCAAGTTGCCTCTTCTCTATCATGATTCTTCCAAAGAACCTTCACAATTGGCACTTTCTTATGTCTCAACTCTTTCACTCCATGTGCTAAAATAACCATCGGTTCCTCTTCAAAAGTCAGATCCAGACTCACCTCAATGGATTCCACTGTCAAAATATTAGATGGGTTTGACCTGTACCTCCGTAGCCTAGAATTATGGAAGACATTGTGAATTTTATCCAACTCAAGAGGCAAAGCTAGTAGATAAGCACCTAGTCCAACTCTCTCCAATACCTCATAAGGTCCAATAAAACGAGGACTTAGCTTCCCTTTTTGGCCAAATCTCAAAATTCTCTTCGAAGGAGACACTTTCAGAAATACTTTATCTCCAACACTAAACTCTATATTCCTCCTCTTCAAATCTGAATAAGATTTTTGTCGGTCTGAAGCTGCTTGCAAACGATCCCGAATTATCTTCACTTTCTCCTCCGTTTCTTTAATCAAATCAGGACCAACCAATTTGCCTTCTCCAACTTCATTCCAACATAGAGGTGTTCTGCATCTTCTATCATACAACGCCTCAT
Organism: Garcia nutans; assembly: GCA_947685225.1. Classification (NCBI taxonomy): domain Eukaryota; kingdom Viridiplantae; phylum Streptophyta; class Magnoliopsida; order Malpighiales; family Euphorbiaceae; genus Garcia; species Garcia nutans. The sequence continues at coordinate 39,861,400 of CANTUV010000013.1, forward strand.
AAGGTGCCATTTTAATACTAGACTGATCACTGTTGTTATAAGCAAATTCCATCAATGGCAAAAATCTATCCCAACTCCCAGAGAAATCAATTACACAGCTTCTCAACATGTCCTCTAAAATCTGTATCACTCTCTCTGACTGCCCATCTGTCTGCGGATGAAAAGTAGTGCTAAAGTGCAATCGAGAACCCAAAGCAGCATTCAAACTCTTCCAAAACCTTGAAGTAAACTGGGGATCTCGATCAGACACCAAAGAATTTGGAACTCCATGTAATCTCACTATCTCACCAATATACAGCTCAGCCAACTTCTCAAGAGAATAATCCATCCGAACTGGAAGAAAATGAGCTATTTTCGTCAACCAATCAATAATCACCCAAATTGCATTGTGCTTCTTCTGAGTTAAAAGCAAACCAGTCACATAATCCATCGTCACTCGCTCCCATTTCCATTCAGGCACTGATAAAGGTTGGAGCAACCCTGTTGGAACTTGGTGCTCGGCCTTCACTCTTTGGCAAGTGAGACATCTGGATACAGACTCAGTTATGTCCCTCTTCATACCTGACCACCAATAATGTTGCTTCAAATCATGATACATTTTGGTACTTCCAGGGTGCATAGCAAAAACCGATTAATGTGCTTCCTCTAAAATAATCTTTCTCAATCTTGCATCATTAGGAACACATAATCTATCCTTGAACCAAAGGCTACCATCATCTCTCATAAGAAAATCTTGGATCTCTCCCTTATGGCAATCTGACACAACTTTCTAAATTTTCTCATCAGGCAACTGAGCCTCTTTAATCTGATACAACAACACCAGTCTCAACTGTAATTGAGCTAACAAAGCTCCATCATTACAAGGCTCAAAACTAGCATGCAATTCTCTCAACTCAACAAGCAATGAGAGCGAATAAGCAGTCAAACCTGCCAAAAACTTTCGACTCAAGGCATCTGCAACAACATTTGCCTTACTAGGTTGATAATCAATCAAACAGTCATAGTCTTTAATCAATTCCAACCGCCGTCTCTGTCGAAGATTCAGCTCTCTCTGAACACCTAAGTATTTCAAACTCTTATGATCTGTATAGATGAAACACTTCTCCCCATACAAGTAGTGTTGGCAAATCTTCAAAGCAAAAACTATAGCTGCCAACTCCAAATCATGCGTCGGGTAATTCAACTCATGTGGCTTCAACTGCCGAGAAGCATAAGCTATAACTCTCCCTTCTTGCATCAAAACACATCCTAAACCATTATGTGAAGCATCACTGTAAACCACATATGGTTTATCTTTCACAGGCAAGGTAAGAACAGGAGCTTGAGTCAACATCTCTTTCAACTGCTCAAAGCTTGCTTGACACTGATCTGTCCACACAAATCTAACTCCCTTCAGAAGTAATCTGGTGAGTGGAGTAGCTATCAAAGAAAAACCTTTCACAAACCATCGATAATAGCCTGCCAAACCCAGAAAACTTCTAACTTCAGTCATTGACTTCGGTGGACTCCAATTCAAAATGGCCTCAACATTACTCGGATCAACTCTAACACCATCTGCTGAAACCACATGACCGAGAAAAGTCACTTGATCAAGCCAAAACTCACACTTTGACAGCTTAGCATACAATTGTTTCTCTCTCAAGGTCTGCAATACTATCCGTAAATGCTCGTCATGATCCTCTTTATTATGCGAATACACCAAAATATCATCAATAAAGACCACTACAAACTGAACTAGTTAGGGGCTAAACACTCTATTCATCAAATCCATAAAAGCTGCTGGTGCATTCGTCAATCCAAAAGGCATCACCAAAAATTCATAACGCCCATGCCTTGTGCGGAAAGCTATCTTAGGAACATCTTCCTCACTAATTCTCAACTGATGGTACCCTTATCTCAGATCAATCTTGGAAAACACTGTTGCTCCCTTCAACTGATCAAAGAGATCATCTATTCTAGGCAAAGGATACTTATTTTTGATAGTCACCTTGTTCAACTGCCTGTAATCGATGCACAATCTCAAAGTACCATCCTTCTTCTTCACAAAAAAATAGGAGCTCCCCACGGAGAAACACTAGGGCGAACAAACCCTTTATCCAACAACTCTTGCAACTGCACCTTTAACTCTCAACTCAGCAGGTGCCATTCGATAAGGAGTAATTGTGAGCGGGGATTTTCGCCCCCACTCCTGGTGGAATGGTTCTTACGACTTCGGCACTATTTAGGCTCGAGGCCTTAGAGAACACGAACCTAAGTTCGAAGAAAATGGAGTCGCCACCCGGACGGGCCGGGAAAAAGACAGGGGTGAATGACTCGATTCCTAAAGAATCCCTAACCCCCTAATGGGTTCGGAAAGTTGGGTACGTGTGGGGAAGTTGAGAAATAGCCCAGCACCCCCACAATGCCCAGTTCATTGGAATCGGCCTCCTTTACAAGTCTTAATATTATAAAATTCTTAAGTATAATAACATTATCCATATTACACAGAAAAATTAAAAGACAGCATCAATATATTAAAATCAAAGCAATGTCCAAACAAAGCAAATAAATGGACACCCATCCAAGGATGGAAACATGTCCTTACATCACATGCCTAAATAGGACATTCACCAAAAGGTAGAAACATGCCCTTTACATAGGTTCTAAAATAGAAAAGCAAATTAAATTACATGATGTTTAACCAATGAGGTACCCACCAAGTGAAAACATACCTCTTACAACTTTTTGAAATCTAAATTAATTGATAAAAGTAAATAATCATTCATCATAAATAAATCATTCATCAAAGCTATTAATCAAAATAGAAAATAAACATCCATCCATGACAAATTAAATAAATCAAGTATTGAATTAAATAAATTAAAGCATAAGAAATAAATCAAAGCATAATCAAGTATGGAATTGATTAAAGCAAATAAAAGTCCAATTATGGCTACTGTGACTCTTTATGGAATTAAAATAAATTAGGGTTTTATGTTTTAAAGGGTTGGTAAGACTCTTTGATTAACAAAATTAAGGTTTGAATGATGATATCATGAAACTAGGGTTTTAAACACTTTAAAATACTTTAATTTGTGATTTTTTGTTATTGGGTTCCTAAGCTACTGTGTAAAATTTAGGTTTTATGTTTTTATGTTTTTTTATGTTTTAAAAGGATTAGGGTTCATAAAAATTAGGGTTTAAGGTTTTAAAAGGGTTAGTGTTCATTATTTTGGGTTTAAAAGTTTAATTTTTTATTTTAGGATTTAGAAGTAGGGTCACGGGTGGTGAATAATTTTTAGGGATTTAGAAATCAATTTGATAATTTCATGAAGTTTTATGAATTTAAACAAATAAATTAAAGTTTTTATAAGTAGAAAAGATGTTTTAGAAGACTTTTTGAATGAAATAGAACCTACTTTAAGATTTTAAAAGAAGCAGAATTTACATCTTAGTTTTGTTGAAAAATATGTTCAATTAGAGTTTTAAGGTTTTTAAAAAGAAAAAATAACAATTTTAAGCCTTTTGGAAGATAAACCAACGAAATAAGGTTTTTTTTTCTTTAGAAAAACTAAATTAAAGTTCAAAGGTTTTTAATTTTGATTTCATAGATTTGCTACTGTGTAAAAAAAACAATTAAAGAAAATTAATTAACACATACCTTCTTTTGATGAATTCTCCAAAAACAATTCTTCTTGGATGAACTAGCTCCAAAGACAAGCTTTTTTTGCCTTTGAATCCTCTAAATCGTGCTACTGCTGTTCCAGAAAATACTTGAATTGAATTTCTTCTTTTCCTTCCTTAATTTGGTTTCAAATTTTCCAAACTCCTCTTGGATTTTTGCCTCTCTTTTTTTAATTGTCTTTGGTCCTTATTTACAGTGGTTTGAGGTTGTTTATTCCTAATTAGCTAAGATAAGCCATATTAATAAAAAAAGAAACCAAAACCTAATTTTATTAGGTTTCGAAAAATTTGTGTCGGAAAATTTGCGCTGCCGAAAAAAAACTACTGCGGAAAAACTACGCTGGCGAAAAAATCTGCTGCAGCAGCTCGTGCGGAGCGGGGCCGTAAGCTATTTCACAGGCAGAAAATTCGCAGGCAGAAAATTTCTGCGTGTGAAATAGCACAGTGATTTCGCCCGCAGGAATTTCCTGTGACGAAATGCCTACGGGCCCGCGCAACGATTTTTTCATCGCCGATTTTTCCGACTCCAATTTTTATTTTTATTTTTATTTTTTGACTTTTATTTGTTTATTTCTATTTTTTATTAATAAAAATTAGATACTAAAGCAAAAATTATTTAATAAAAATTATTTTGGACCAATTAGACAACAAAAAGCATTTTAGACCAAATAAAACATATTGGACCGAATTGGGTCAAAAATTAAGGGTCTACAGTTTGCCCCCTGCTTGAATGATCTGAAACCTTAGTGAAAGAGAGTGAAAAGCAATAAGACTTAATTTTTGATGAAACGGTTGAGGTTTTGGGTTCTGGACCCGGTTCAAGTTCTGGACTCAAGGATAATTCTAAGTTCTGGACTCAAGGATAATTCTAAGTTCTGGACTCAAGAAAAATTTGGGTTCTGGACCCGGTTCGAGTTCTGGACTTAAGGATAATTCTAGGTTCTGGACCTAAGGAAAATTTGGGTTCTGGACCCGGTTCCTGTTTTGGACTCAAGGATAATTCTACGTTCTAGACCTAAGGAAAATTTGGGTTCTGGACCCGGTTCGAGTTCTGGACTCAAGGATAATTCTAGGTTCTGGACCTAAGGAAAATTTGGGTTTTGGACCACATTGATTTGATTTGGGCACTTGGACTCGAGATTGATTTGATTTGGGTACTTGGACTCGAGATTGATTTAATTTGGTACTTGGACCCGGGATTGGGTACTTGGATCCGAGATTGATTTGATTTGGGTACTTGGACCCGAGAATGGGTACTTGGACCAGAGAATGGGTACTTGGACCCCAGAATGGGTGCTTGGACCCGAGATTGAGTTTGACTAACCTTTTATCATTTGAAAAGTTTGACTGCTCTGGCTGTTTTATGCATTGTGATTCTTCACCATCAAATGGATCTTCATCCTTTGAGATCGGGTCTTCATCCTTAAAAATGGGTCTTCATCCTTTGAGATTGGGTCTTCACCCTTGAAAATGGATCTTCATCCTTTGAGATCGGGTCTTCACCCTTGAAAATGGATCTTCATCCTTTGAGATCGGGTCTTCACCATTGAAAATGGATCTTCATCCTTTGAGATCGAGTCTTCTTTGTTCTTTGAAGATGGGAGTGACAAGACCAGTGGCTTGGCCGTGTCCCCTGGGTGTGTCAGCTTCTGTGTTTTTCTTTGGTTCTTCTTTATTCTTGGCTTAGGATGGGACACGGCCAATAAGACTTAATTTTTGATGAGATGGTTGAGGTTTTGGGTTATGGACCCGGTTTGAGTTCTGGACTCAAGGATAAATTCTAGGTTCTAGACCTAAGGAAAATTTGAGTTCTGGACCCGGTTCGAGTTATAGACTGAAGGATAATTTTAGGTTCTCGACCTAAAGAAAATTTGGGTTTTGGACCCGGTTCGAGTTCTAGACTCAAGAATGATTCTAGGTTCTGGACCTAAGGAAAATTTGGGTTCTGGACCCGGTTCGAGTTCTGGACTCAAGGATAATTCTAGGTTCTGAACCTAAGGAAAATTTGGGTTCTGGACCCGACTCAAGTTCTGGACTCAAGGATGATTCTAGGTTTTGGACCTAAGGGAAATTTAGATTCTGGACTCGGTTCGACTTCTGGACTCAATGATGATCCTAGGTTCTGGGCCTAAGGAAAATTTGGGTTATGGACCCGATTCGAGTTCTGGACTCAAGGATGATTCTAGGTTCTGGACCTAAGAAAAATTTGGGTTCTGGACCCAGTTCGAGTTTTGGACTCAAGGATGATTCTAGGTTCTGGACCTAAATAAAATTTGGGTTCTGGACTCGGTTCGAGTTTTGGACTCAAAGATGATTCTAGGTTCTGGACCTAAGGAAAATTTGGGTTCTAGACCTGAGCTAATAATTTTTTATTTCAAAAAGTTTGGTTAATTTTTATGCATATGTCTTCTTATTGCCCTTGGGTGTAAAAATATTTATATACCCGCAATTATTTGAATGTAAAAATATTTAACACTATTCAAAAAATAGTAATATTTACTATTCATCAATAGTAATACTATTCATGAATAGTAAAATTCACTATTCATCAATAGTAAAGTTTACTATTCATAAATAGTAAAGTTTACTATTCATAAACAGTTTTGAATTTTGTTTTTTTGCTTACCGTTTCTCTATAAAAAGAAGCCGATATTTCATTTCATTTCATAGCAAAAATTTTCACATCCTAATTTTCTCAAATTTCTTTCAATTTTAGAACATATTTTTTCAAAAAAAAAATGCATGCTTCGAGGTCAGGGACTCATTCTAATGCCGAGTTATTGGAGTTTATTCGGTATCACTAAGACGAAAATCTAGATATACTGGCCGGGATGCCGCTTCACCACAGTTCCAACGAAAAGAACGCGGTAATTATTTTTTCTTTCTTTCTCTCTTGATTGATTGATTTATATATATATATATTGTTTTTTTGTTTTTTTTGTTATTATTTGTTATTGTGAAAAATAAATTAATTTAAGTAGATAGAATAACATGTACTTACCTGGTATTAACTTACCTAGGTCTGTGTTAGCATGATCGTTGTGTTGTTCGGGCCGGAGGGTGTATTTATAAAGCCCGACAATGGTACGATGTAATGCCTTCTTGGGTAAGGCGGATTATCCGAGATTGCGGCTTTGAATAGTTCATCTTGCAATTGTCGTCTGAGGAATATCAGATAGACCGAAGCGTAGTCCAGGCGCTCGCAGAGCAATGGTTGGACACAACCCACACTTTTCACCTGCCCATCGGAGAGATGATAATTGCTCCGGTCGATTTTACTGCCATTACCGGCCTTCGATATGATGGTGTTCTGGTTCCTCTGACCAATGATATTTTAATATTTGAAGAAATTCTGGAATTAATTGGTATGGAACCATCATATAAAGGGCCTTTTAAGATAAAAATCGAGCCAATTCGTAGTTATTGGATTAACTACGAAGGTCGGGTTGGCAGTGACAGGGCCGAATAGTATGCTCGAGGATTTTTGTTATATCGGCTCGGGTCGACCATCTTAGGCAGCACTGAATCATCCATTCACTTGTCAGTGTTGAGTGCCCTTTCTTATCTCAGAATGGTACCATCTTCTAGCTGGGGTGAAGCTGGTCTCGCATGTCTTTACCATGGTCTCGATAAGCTTTGCCGAAACAAGAATTCTTTCGTCGGCTTGATGGCGATTGTCAAGGTATTCTTTCTTCCACCAATGTTTTTTCCACTCTTTTCTTGCATGAACATGATCTTTATTATTATTATATATATGGGCATATGAACACAACCTTGTGAGGGTACCCGGCATTTCTCGAGAGAGAATTGGGTATCTGAGATTAAATTATTGGTTGTCCGATCATGTGGATGTTCCCGGCTCTCATCATGTGCATAGTCATCGCTTCGTGTTGAGCCGCTTAACCTGGGATCAGGTAAAATAACATTAGTATGCTTTAAATTTTATGTGAAAGTTTTACTTACCTTATGTTATCTTGCAGGTGAATTTGGCCTGGTGGAATCTAGAAGAGCGAGCAAACTGGTCTCCTTTGATGAGGGCTGCACTGTCTTTCCAACATTCTCACCGAATTATTGCTGGCCCAGTGTCTAGTGGCTGATTTCTCGAGGAAAGAGTTTATGCATGGTTTCTCGGTCCAGAGCAGCGGAGGTTTCTGATGCAAATCCCAGAATATACTTTAAATATTATGTCGATGCCGGAGGATGCATGGTGGTCGTCCCGGTATGGTTATGATGCCGAGTCATTTCTCCATTTACCGGGTCCATTTTATGCCCGTTTTATTCAAATGAGACTCTTGCACTTTGATGTATCTCCTGTCGGTGTGCGGGAGATTTCCAATGAAAATGAGGGTAGAGATGAGGAGGAACATCACGGAGATGCAGGAGAGTCTGTTCCACATCTCGGTGCTAGTACTTCTCAGGTAAAACTTTTACCACTTTTCCATTGCAACTACTTTTTCTTTCTTTGATTCCTTAATGATTGTTGTAGGTTGTTGGCTCATTTGATCATGAGGCTGGACCTTCTTTTACTGCCCCTTCGTTTGCTCATTCTAGCCCGCCAGATATGCCATCTCATCCGCAAGGCATTGATATGAACTACCTGGTACGTTTCTTATTTCATAATAGTTTATGCTATATGTATGCATGATTATGTATGCTCTTACCTTTTTCTTCTTGGCTCACAGCGGAGGCTCGAAGAACAAAATAAGAAACTTCAAGAAGAGTTAGCTACAAGTCATCAGCAGGCTTCTCATTTTGAGAATTTATATCATCAATCTGAACAACATTTTCGAGACTTCTGATTTCAGGGAATGAGGGATCCCGATGCTTCTTCATCGAGAGGCCCCCAGACTGATGACCATGAGATCCTTTTATCTGCTTCTGACGTGGACCATGACGGATCAGAACCTCAAGGTAATAGGGATTTTGGTGTTCCCGCTTCGGGTGATCCCGGGATGAGTAATTTGCCGGGTTTTGGTGCTCTCGCTTCGGGCGGACTCGGGACGAGTGGTTTGTCCCGTCCTCCAACAGGCGATGATTTTTTCAAGTCTTTATTTGGTGACCTACCACCACCCTCTTAGTGATATGTAAATATTATAGCGATTGTAAAACTTTGTACAATAATGAAAAATATACAATTTTCCTCTTTACTGTAAACCTTTTTTTTTTACATATTTTTCCGTTACTCCCAAATTTTTTTTTTTACATTTTTTTTCGTTACTGCCAAATTTTTTTTTTTTACATTTTTTTTCGTTACTGCCAAATTTTTTTTTGTTACAATACACCATTAATTTACATCCACTTCTTTTGTTAAACCAAATCCAATATGGTAAAGGAAATTCATTGCCACTTCCTTTCCCTATGCCATATGGTCTTATCCTTCCCCATCACTTTTCCTTATCACCTTTGGAAAATGTTTATTTCTTTTATATAAATCACCCTTCATGCCCCTTTTAATACAAAAACCAAAATTCTTTTCCCTTTCAACGTGAAGACCCTTTTAACAATTTTGGTTCTCCTTTATTCATCAACCATGACCGAGCACCATTTAAAGAAAATAAAAATTCTATTTAAGAATATGGATGCCATCCATTGGAAGCAAATTTCATGGTCAAAGCTTGATGTTTTAAAATGTTTTCAAAATGTCAAATTGGACCACTCCTTCTTACATGCCGTGGCTTCCTTTTGGGATTCAGATTCTAGGGTATTTAGAATTAATGGCTTTGAAATATGTCCCTTGATTGATGAGTTTGAGGCCATCCTTGGATATCCAAATAATCAACAAATGGCCTTACCCACACTGATTTCCAAGACTCAACAGAAGATGCAGATGTTATTTCAAATACCAAAACCCGAAGTTCTTCGGTTGATGAGAGGTGAAAAAAATTCTACTTGCTCCTTTGATTGACTTTTGTTTCTCTCATTTGGCTCCTACTAAGGCATGGGGACGCATGCTTTGTCTTTCCTTGCTCAGCCAATTCTTGCTTATTTCTTCTGACGGTGATATTGATCCACGAGTATTAGATGTCATGGACCAAATGGAAGGAGGCTTGTCTCAAGTACCTGTGATCTTAGACAAGACCTTTGTTGGATTAGACCGATTTAAATCAGGAACATTAAAGAGACTGAATGGGAGTCCATTGCTGCTCCAGGTAATTACCTAAACTGCCCTTTCGGCTTTTCAATTTAGGTTTTCTTTTTTCTTCTTTTCTTTATAGCTATAATTTTTGCCTAGTCCGCCCAAGTGGGTTTTTGGAACTAGTGAGCTGTCCTAACTTTTTCCTAAGCTGCCCCTGCGGGTTTTCAACTTAGCAGACGTTTTTCCTTTTTTTTTTACATATTTTTATTGCTCTAATTTTTGCCTAGTCCGCCCATATGGGTTTTCGAAACTAGCGAGTTGTCCTAATTTTTGCCTAAGCTGCCCTTGCGGGTTTTCAACTCACCGGAGTCTTTTTTCTTTTCTCTTCTTTTTTTTTTATTTAATTCTTTCTTCACAGATTTGGCTTTAGGAGCGTCTTTGTTTGCTTGATACTCCCTCCATGGATTTTGCCATATACCTGCCACATCATCATTATGCTAGGAAGCTACTCCATCCTACTTCTTCGTATGCTGACTGGGTTGACTGGATCCACTCATGTTCTGAAGTCAATATTCGTTGGTTGGTACCTTAGTGGAAGGTTTCTCGTATCACCATGCGAACATACTTCATGTACGTTCCCCTTGCTGCTCTTCATCAAGGTACATGCTATGATCCTCACTGACTTGGGCATCGGTATGGAGCTGAGCCTCATGATTCTGACTTTGCTTATGACTTAGACATGCCTTGCTTGACTGAAGCCTACTTGGATCGGCTGAGGCAAAGCTGGCCTACACGTTACACTTATCTATTGCCATAGATTTTACATTTGTCAATTCAGAAAGTGTTTTGTTAGGATGAAAAATAACTAAAGTAATAAAAGATGATTCTTTTCCATTTATAATTTGTCATCACCTTTTGCAATTATGATTATTTATTTCATCCATATCTGGTCAAATACTTATAACAGTGCACATAGAACAATTTTAACATTAATTCTGTTTTATTAAATTGGGGATCAACCAAACATAAAGCCAACATACACAAGATCACTCATGTTGCCAATTAGCCCTTTCAGGTTTTCTAATTGTCAATTTTCTCTCATTTAGCCCTAATTGTTGCCTAGCCTGCCCTTTCAGGTTTTCGGAACTACCGGACTGCTCTAACTTTTGCCTAGGCTACCCTTTTCGGGTTTTCAACCTAGCGAGCTCCTTTTTCCCTTTTTTCTATCATACATAAAAACTCTTCAACCTGTCAATGTTTACTGGCTCACTAAATTTGTTCCCATCCATGTCTGATAACTTCACCGCACCTTTGCGCATGACTTGTTTCACAACATATGGCCCTTCCAAGCTAGGTCTGAACTTCCCTCTTGCATCTGATACATTAGGCTTACATTGCTTCGACACCAAATCCCCAACTCTGAATTTTTTGACCTTAACCCTTCTATTATAGGCCTGAGCTATCTTCTTTAGATACAGTTGGTAATGATATAATGCCTTTAATCTTCTCTCTTCTAATAGAGCTAATTGTGTGTATCTGCTTGCTACCCATTTCGTTTCAGGCAGTTCAGCTTCCAAGACTACTCTCAGTGACTTGACCTCAATTTCAATTGGCAATACTGCTTCCATCCATAAACCAAAGAGAATGGTGTCATCCCAGTAGGTGTTCACACACTTGTCCTATATCCCCATAAAGCAAAGGGAAGCATCTCTGACCAATCCCTGTAAGTCTTGGTCATTTTGGATAAGATTTGCTTAATTGTCTTGTTTGTTGCTTCCATGGCACCATTAGCCTTTGGTCTATAAGGAGAAGACTGATGATGATGGATTTGGTACTTCGAGAATAAATCCTTAATTGCTCCTTGAAACTGTACCCCATTGTCTGATATCACACTATGCGGGACCACATATCTGCAGATGAAGTTCTTTTCAATAAACCTAGCCATTTGACTTGCATCCAACTTGTTGATTCAGCTTCGACCCATTTTAAAAAATAATCAACTGCTACTACAATGAAACGGTGACCGTTTGAGGTTGTTGGATGTATCTCTCCTGTAATGTTGATACCCCAGGTGGCAAATGGTCAAGGTGAAGACATTGAATGCAGTTCTTCAGGAGGCATGTGATTCAAGTTACCATACATCTGACATTTCTGGCACTTCTTTACAAACTCAATACAGTCTTTCTCCATGGTCAACCAATAGTAACCCTGTCGAATAACCTTCTTAACTAGGGCCAAACCACTCATGTGCGGACCACAACTTCCCGCATGTATTTCTATCATGATGCGCTCCACTTCAAGCTTTCTTAAACATCTCAAATGCACCCCCATCAGGCCATTTTTGATATAACTCCCCATGGAAGGTGATGTATTGCAATTACCACCACCTTACAACTCTTCTTTCTTTCTTTGTTGCCCCCGGCGGGTATTCCCTTTCCTCCAAAAATTGCCTTATAGTATCATACCACGCATCATGGTCTATATCAACTTCCATGATTGTCTCATATTCATAGCAAGGAGTTGATGAACTGGTCAAGATTAGAGGCTTAAGGAATAGGCTGGCAAGATTTTCCCATACCGAAGCCAATGTGGCCAGGGCATCAGCCATCTGATTTTCTTCTCTTGACAGGTGTATAAACCTACACTCCTTAAAATTCTTCTTCATCAAGGTCAGGCAATGGTGGTATGGTTTTAATTTTTCTTCTTTCAACTCCCATTCTCCATTTACTTGGGATACAACTATCAATGAATCACCATAAACTTCCACCTTATCCACCTTCATAATCATTGTGGTTTCCAAGCCGAAAATACAAGCTTCGTACTCCACCATATTATTGGTTGCCCTAAATTTCAACTTTTTGCCTAAAGGGATAAGTTCCCCTTCGGGTGATTCTAGTATAACTCCCAAACTTGCTTCTTTCCTGTTTACCGCTCCATCAAAATACATTTTCCACCCTTGTACTTCAATTACTTCTAAATGTTCATCTAGAAATTCCAAGATTACCTATTCACTTTCTTGTAATGGTTGTTGAGCCAGGAATTCTGCCATCGCTCTTCCTTTGATTGTTTTCCTGGTCACATACTCGATCTCAAATTCTTCTAATATTATCAACCATCGACCATATTTCCCAATTAAAGAGGGTGCCTCCCTTAAGTACTTCATTGGATCTAGCCTGTAAATTGCTTGCACACTATATGATTGAAAGTAATGCCGCAACTTCTTAGAAGACCAAACCATGGCTATACAGGTCTTTTCGATGATACTATACTTAATTTCATAAGGTAGGAGCTTTCTACTCAAATAGTAAATGACATGCTCAATCCCCGACTCATCTGCTTGGGCTAGCATGGCTCCTATCGACTCTTCTTCTACTGCTAAGTATAGTAATAGAGGTTTACCGAGTTTAGGTGGTTTCAAAATAGGTGGATTCAGCAAAAACTCTTTTATTCGATCAAAGGCCTTTTGACATTCTTCATTCCATAAGACCTGCTGATTCTTTCTAAGCAATTTGAAGATAGGCTCACAGATTGTTGTGAGCTTTTCTATAAATCTGCTAATGTATTGTAGTTTACCAATGAATCCCCAAACTTCTCTCTCCATCTTTAGGGCTGGCATATCCCTGATTTCTTTGACTTTGTCAGGATCTATCTCAATACCATTTGGACCAATTACATGTCCCAATAATTTGCCTAAAGTAACATCGAATATACACTTTTTCAGGTTTAATCTTAGCTTATATTTCAAAGCTCTATCGAAGAATAATTCTAAGTTTTGGAAGTGTTGCTCCCTTATATCCGACTTAACCATCATATCATCAACATATACTTCAACTTCTTTGTGCATCATGTCATGAAATAGTGTGGTGGCCATCCTTTGGTAGGTTGCTCCAGCATTCTTTAAGCCGAAAGGCATCACCCTATAACAAAATATACCCCATGTAGAAATGAAAGAAATTTTGGCTTTATCCTCTTGGGCCATTAACACTTGATTGTATCCAGAAAATCCATCTACAAATGAGTGTAGCACGCTAGAGGCTGCACTATCAATGAGAACATCTATATGAGGTAAAGGAAAATCATCCTTAGGGGAAGCCTTGTTTAAATCTCTATAGTCCATGCAAACCCTTATTCTTCCATCTTTCTTTGGCACAGGTACTATGTTGGCCAGCCAATCTGGGTATTCTATCACTTTAAGGAACTTCACTTGTATTTGCTTAGTGACCTCTTCTTTAACCAATTCAGCCCACTCAGGTCTTAGTCGCCTAAGCTTTTGTTTGACAGGCTTAATGTGAGTGTAAATAGGAATGTGATGCTCGGCTATGTCTCGATCTATCCCCGGCATATCTTCATAAGACCAAGCAAACACTTCTTCATATTTTTTGAATATTTTTTTCAAATCTCTCTCTCTCATCAGGAGTAAGGTCGGATTCTATGCTAATGTTTTTAGGATTTTCAGTTGTTCCCAAATTTGATGATTGTGTGTTAACATAATTAATATTAAAGATACTCATGTAACTGCTATTTGAATGTATGCAACCGTCGGGAGAAACATCACACAAGTAAGCAAAATCAGACTTTATTGCATTCATTTTGGAAAAGAAAACATCATCATCCTCATACAAAGCAGACAAATCAAAATCAAAATCATTGTTCTCAGAATCATAAAGTAGGATGTCTTCAAACTTTTCTTCAACCAGGGTGGCAATCTCCTCTAGAGTCTTCTCGGCTTTCAGGGCAACTTCATTCTTCTCTTTTGGATTGGATTCTTTGTTGGTTGACAGAGTGAGCTCTTTCTTCACTTGCTCCACTAGCTCAGCAACATCTACAAAAATTTCAAAACCTGGGATTAACTTACCCATGAACATGATTGGCTCAGGCCTTCCTTGGAGTGGTCCCATATCTGGAGTTTTGACAAAGATCTCTTCAAGTGGTGGGAAGCTCATCTTCTCACTCTTCTTTGGCTGGACATCGTTGTCTTCATCATATCCCAACCCTTTCTTGCAAGTTTGAGTTCTAAAATCTGGTAACTTTGTTAAACCGGCCTTACCCTTTCCAAGAACAGCTCCGGGAATGTAATTCATGTTCTTCATCATATTCAAGACTTTGGAGTCTGCTACTTCATCATCAGAAATTGCAGCCACTTGAGAACCATTGAGAGGCCTCTCAACCATTAGAGCATTAACAATCTCATTATCTTCAGCTTCAATGACCACTGTCTCATTTCCACTGGGGAATTTGATCTTTTGATGAAGGGTGGAAGGAACTCAACCAAGAGGGTGAAACCATGGTCACCCCAAGAGCAAGGCAAAGGTAACTGGTATGTCTAAAACAACAAATTCAACAATAGATTCAATTGGCCCAACCTTGATGGCCTCTTTGAAAGTCCCTTCGGCATGCCTCTTAGTGTTGTCATAAGCACGAATTGTCACCTCGGTTGGGTTTAGATCTCTTGTTGACATGGCTAGCTTTGGCAATATCTTAAGTGGACAAACATTTATGGTGGACCCATCATCGACCATTACACATGGAGTCCTCTTCCCCTTGACTTCTATTTTGATAAAGAGAGGGTGGATGTGGTCTCTCCCTTCTTCCGGTAAGTCTGCATCCGAAAAAGAAACTGCTCCCATACTAACTTCGCTCTTCTCTTGAACCTCTTCACATTTCATTACTTTCCCAATTTTTATGAAGTTAATCAACTCCTCCGGTGTTGTGGAGGTAGAAATTGGCATGCTAGCTAAGGATTTGGCAATAGTTTCTCGGTGCTTTTTAGAAGTAGCTAACAAGTCCCAAATGCTAACACTTGCTTGGGTTCTTTTCAATTGCTTAAGAACAACATCATCTTCTTCTATTTTGACTTCTTTCCCCTTATTAGTTCTATCTCCTTAGGTGGTGACCTTGCGTAAGGCTTACCGGATCTATTATTCATCACCTCATCTTCTTCAGGCTCTGACCAAGTTCACTCCTCCTTCTTGGATACAATATAATCATCACTATCACTTGAATCCCAAAACCCGTTGACAACACAAATTGCTACTTCTCCACCCATCATAGCTTGTTCAATTTTGACAAATGCCTCTTCTTCTTTGGGTGCTTTTTCATCCACATCTTGAAAAGAAGACATGACAAAGTCCTCATGCAAACCTCCTCCAATCACGAAGGTCGCCGGTGGTGGTACCCTATTGAATTTTGGTAATGGGTTGTCTTTGGTGTTTGGCTTATTGGGCTCAGGTAGCTTCCCATTATCAATTAGATTTTGGATCTCATGTCTCAATCTCACACATCTATCCATGTCATGTCCTTGCATTTGATGAAATTGACAGAAGGCTTTGGTGTCAAAATTAGGTCGGAGAGGGTTAGGCAAAGGACGAGGATTTAAGGGTTGTAGTAATCCTTTTCTTTGAAGCTTGTTGAGAACCCAAGACATCGATTTTCCTAATTTTGAAAATTTTCTCCTTGTTCCTTGGTTAGTAGCATTAACACCGACAGCCTTTTGCATGCTTTGGCTACCAAGTTGATAGCTCCCTTTCTCATTCCTTTTTGTTGCAAAGCGGCTCTTCTCCCTTTCCCATTCTTCAATTTGCAAATCAGCTAGGAGAAGGTCTTTGAAATCATGGATGAGTGTATGAGACATCCTCTCACGAAGATTAGGCAACACCCCTCTCACAATCATCCTTATTTGATCAGATTCATCGGGCCTCTTCTTGAGTAAAGCAGCCTTGTTTCTCCATCTCTTAACATAATCTACAAAATTCTCATTCGGCCTTTGCCTAATGGACTCCACTTCCATTAAGGTAACTTCTAACTCAACATTATATCCATATTGTTGGATGAAGGCTTTGTAAAGCAGATCCCAACTCTTTTGTGTTCCATCATCTAAGGTATTGAACCAATTTTGGACAACAAGGTCCAGTGAAAGCATAAAGTACCTTAGGGTTTGAGCCTTAGTAGCTCGGGCAGACTGCATGGCGGTGATGTATTGCTTCACGTGAAGATGAGGATTTTCGGTGCCATTGTTTTTAGCAAAGGAAGGCATCTTGAATCTATAAGGAACCTCTTCATCTTGTTCAAATAGTTTGTCGATCTCGGACATCTCTTCGGTTTTCAACTTCTTCTCAAATTTCTTTTCTAAATCAACAATCATCTTTTCAACATCAGATGTCTCGGTCTTTTCAACAGTTGCTTTCTCAACAACCTTCGGTTCTTTCTTCTTCTCTTGAACATCTTGGTAGTATTGAGCCCAATCATCATCATCATCAATGATCACCTTTTCATCATTAAAAACCACTTCACTAACTTTGGTCTTCCCTTTGTCCTTTGGTTTCTTAGTGCTAGCAGATGCCTCGGCATGTTTCTCTAAGATTGCAGTCAACTGGTTCTTCATGGTCTCTGCTAGAGCCTCTTTGATTTCTTCCATCTTGGCATTGAGGGCCTCATCCACCATCCTTTGAATTTTTTTGGGCTCCATTGTTTTAGGTGAGCAAGTGATTGAGTCGTTGCTAGATACTTCATCTCCAATGTAGGTTGGATTATTGTAAGCTTTAGAACTATCGTAATCCAGGGCTGTGAGCCAGAGAGGATCAATGATATGAGATGCAAATGTATGCATGTATGCATAAACAATCAATAAATAAGGATAAATAGGACGTTCCTTCCAACCTTATAACATCCACACACGAATGGGGAGTCTCATTTCCTAGGTATATGGTTAACAAAATACCAACATGGGGTACCTTGCTTTAGAATAATTCCCTCGGACTTTTCAACTAATAGTTATATTTTCGAAAATGGAAGTCCATTCATAGTAATTACCATTAATTAGGTTTTAATCCATTCAACCAACTATAGTAGCTTTTATGCTATATTGGATTAAAACGAAATTAAGAGGTTTATAAATAGATTTCTCATTTGAAAAAGATAACTATGATTCATGCCAAAAACAAACCCATGGTTAATTTATTCTTAGTGTAAACTAGGCCTACAATTGATTTTTTGTATTTCTTAATTGACCTAAATAATTTGCAAGCTCTTTGTAAGAAAAGTTTGGGTGAAAATAGTTTTATTTCTAAGCCCATTGTAAAAGATTTTAGAAAAATGGATGTTGGGCTTAGTATTTGGGCCATGGGCCAAAGAATTTTTTTATTTGTTTTTAGAAAAGTCTTATGTCCAAAGACCATCTTGAAAAATTTTGAAAATAGCTTTGGTCTTTTGAACTTTACAGAAAAATTTATTTTGAGCTTACAATATACTTAGATCATATTAGAAAAAGAATAAACCAAATAAGCCATGATTTAAGCTAAGATAAATTAACCATAGTCAAACAACATGCATTTGGGGTAAAACCTAAGGAAAGTAACTAGGCCAATTACATGAGCTTTAGTCTTTGGGCAAAAAGGCTTAGGTTCCCATAGCAAGTATATACCAAATGGTACAAGGCTATGAGTGGTTATGCCATGCTCGATCTCCATACCTTGAGTGAAAGTATGGTATCCCTTACATAACACAACACGGGCGTCCTAACTCACGCACACAATGCAATCTAATATGATGCAATGGATAATATCATTATAAGAAAGAATAGAATAATAAAAAGACTAATGGAATCAACTTCTCTTATCCCCAGTGGAGTCGCCACTGTGAGCGGGGATTTTCGTCCCCACTCCCGGTGGAATGGTTCTTGCGACTTCGGCACTGTTTAGGCTCGAGGCCTTAGAGAACACGTACCTAAGTTCGGAGAAAATGGAGTCGCCACCGGGATGGGCCGGGAAAAAAGAAATGGGTGGATGACTCAATTCCTAAGGAATCCCCAACCCCCTAATGGGTTTAGAAAGTTTGGTACATGTGGGGAAGGTGAGAAATGGCCCAGCACCCCCACAACGCCCAGTTCATTGGAACCGGCCTCCTTTACAGGTCTTAATATTATAAAATTCTTAAGTATAACAACATTATCCATATTACACACAATAATTAAAAGAAAGCATCAATATATTAAAATCAAAGCAATGTCCAAACAAAGCAAATAAATGGACACCCATCCAAGGATGGAAACATGTCTTTACATCACATGCCTAAATAGGACACCCACCGAAAGGTAGAAACATGCCCTTTACATAAGTTCTAAGATAAATTAAATTACATGATATTTAACTAATGAGGTATCCAACAAGTGGAAACATACCTCTTACAACATTTGGAAATCTAAATAAATTGATAAAAGTAAATAACCATTCATAATAAAATAAATCATTCATCAAAGGCACCAAATATCAATAAAAAGTAAACATCCATCCATGATAAATAAAATAAAATAAACCAAGCATTGAATTTAAATAAATTAACGCATAAGAAATAAAACAAAGCATGATCAAATATGGAATTGAATAAGGTAAATAAAAATCCAAATTATAGCTACTATTTCCATTTAGCGTTCTTTATCTCATGTGTTAAGGTTTTGGAATTCATAAAATTAGGCTACTGTGACTTTTTTATGGAATTAAAATAGATTGAGGTTTTATGTTTTAAAAGGTTGGTAAGACTCTTTGATTAAACAAATTAAGGTTTGAATGGTGAAATTATGAAACTAGGGTTTTGGACACTTTAAAATACTTTTGATTCATGGTTTTAAATGGTGATTTCAAGCTTACTATGAGGGTGTTTCTCAAAACTTAAAAGCTGGTCAAAACTGCTTATAAGCTGTTTTTAGATTATAAGTTGTTTATTTAAGTGTTTCTGAAAACTTAAATAGTAGATTATAATCTGATTTTAATCAGTTTTTTAAAAGTTCGGTTTTGCTACTTTTTTTTAAGCACTTATTTTTTTAAGCAGTTTTGACCAAGTAGAAGACCATACTATCCCTACCTAATCTTCAATATTCCAAATTTGTCTACCTTATACACTTTAGTTCCCATCAAAGAAATTTTATTATTATTATTATTAAATTTTATTATTATTATTATTATTATTATTATTATTGCAAAATAAATTTTGAATTGACATTTAAAAAATTATTTTTATAAAATAAATAAACTCATGGACAGTTTGGTCATTTTGACAGTTTCTACAATTAAAAACTGATTATAAGCTGATTTTACAGAAACACTTAACTGATTATAAACTGATTATCAGCTGATTATTAGCTAGTTTACAGAAACGCTTAACTGCTTATTTTTAATCTGATTATAATCTAAAAATCACTTATTCACAATAAGCTGAAAAGCTCCAGTTTTGAGAAACACCCTCTATGTAAATTTAGAATATTTGTGGTTTTATGGTTTTTAAAGTTTTAAAGGATTAAAGTTTAGAAAAATTTAGAGTTTAAGGTTTTAAAGGGGTTAAAGTTTACTATTTTAGGTTTGGAAGTTGAATTAGGGTTTTAGGATTTAAAATTAGGGTCTCGGGTGATGAATTGGCTTTTAGAATTTGGAAATCAATTTGATAATTTTATAAAGTTTTATGAATTTAAACAAACGGATTAAAGTTTTTATAAATAGAAAAGATGTTTTTAAGGCTTTTTGAAAGAAACAGAACCAAGTTTAAAATTTTGAAAGAAACAAAATCAAATATTGGTTTTGTTGAAAATGTGTTAAATTAGGGTTTTAAGATTTTAAAGAAGTAAAAATAACAATTTTAAGCCTTTTGGAAAATAAACCATTGAAATAAGGTTTTTGACTTTAGAAAAACTAAATTAAAATTCTAAGATTTTAAATTTTGAAAAACACAAATTTCTAGTTTTAGCTACTGTGAAAAAATAACCAAAGAATTTAATAAATACCTCCTTTCGATGATTCCTCCAAAAATTATTTTTCTTGGATGAATTAAAACAAAGACAATTGCTGCCTTTTGAATTGCTTCAATCGTGTCCCTGTTGTTCCAGAAAAAATAAATTGAATTGCTCCTTTTCCATCACTGATTTGGTTTCAACTTTTTCAAGCTACTGCCCCTTTTTTTGATTTTTGGCCTCCTCTAATTTGATTGCCTTTGGTCCTTATTTATAGAGGTTTCATATGATTTATTCCTAATTAATCACGACAAATAATATTGATAAGAAAAGGAAACCGAAACCTAATTGAATTAGGTTTCAGAAAATTTGCATCGAAAAAATTGCGTTGCCGAAAAAAAATTGCCGCAAGAAAAAATGCGCTTGCAAAAAAATATGCCGCAGGGTGATGAGCGGGTGACCATTTCACCCGCAGGATTTTCCTATGGGCGAAATGGTGTGTGCCATTTTGCTCACAGGAAAATCCTGTGAGCGAAATGGTTCCTGCAAGAAATTCTTGCGGGCGAAATGCCCACGGGCCCGCGCGACGATTTGTTCGATGCCGATTTTTATTTTATTTTATTGATTTTTATTTGTTTATTTTTATTTTTTTATTAATAAAAATTAGATACTAAAGAAAAAATTATTTAATTAAGATAACAAAAATTATTTTGGACCAATTAGACAACACAAATCATTTTGGACTAAATAAAACATATTGGACCGGACTGGGTCAAAAAATAAGGGTCTACAGATGAACTAGAATCTAGAAAAAGGTAATTGTGCAGGAGCCCTCTCTAAGTAATCATACACAGCTCAATGCTATAAAACAACTCACTCACATAGTAAAGTCATTCAGATCATGATGCATACATACACTAATTTATGAACATCAAGCTAGACTTGTCATTGGTTGAACACCAAAATGAACAAAGACTATCAAAAATTGAACAAAAGTAATTTATTGAAACAATCATAATTGTTCTAAAAAACACCAAGGAAAGAAAATGAAACAAAAACCAAACAAGCCAAGGGAAGTATTATTTAGTTGGAGTTGAAAATACTTCATCTATATAAGCATATCAAGGGCAAGGACTTTCCCATCATCAATGATAGTCATCGCCTCGTCATCTATAGTTGGTTCAAGCATGATTAGTAGTACCTCCTCTTTATCAGTTCCTCAATTTATGTCTGGAAAAGATGATAAAATAAAACTTACCTTCAATCCATTCCCTATCATGAAGGTCGCTGGTGGTGGCACTCTTTCAAATTTAGGCAAAGAATTGCTCTTAGTGGTCGTACTAAATAAGAAATTTGGCAGTCTGAGTGTGCACAAAGGAGTTCTAATGGACTGAGTTGACTGTATCATAATAGTCAAAAATAATTTTGAGAGTGCTCAGTCATGCATAAAGTAGCCTGGGCCGACTGAGTAGACTGTATTAGAACTATAAAAAAATTTTGAAGGAGCTTGGTCGGACCAGGTCTCAACATGCTCAGTTGCATGGATTGAGTTGGGTGTGGTCAGACCTGTGGTAGCCCATCATGCTCATTTCAAATTCCCTAGACATATAAGAAGATAACTCTTGGCACAAAGATTCATTAGTAGCACCAAATATAATGTCATCAACATAGATTTTCATTAAAATGTGATGTAGTTTTTTTTAACAAAAAGTGCAATATCAATTTTGCCTTATGTAAAACTATTTTCCAATAAATAAGCATAAGTCTCTCATGTTAGTAAATCGAAAAAGGATCTGCAACCCTTGCCGCAGCGGAAAACAAAAAATTCGATTTACTCACAGGATCCATGTGATCCATTCAGTTCGATAAAAGAGATTCGAAACTAACCTTTTTTGCGTAGCTTCAAAACGATTAACAGATGCTGCCTTCTGAAGACGAACACCCTCTAACGAAGTCCACACAAACGTACGCCGGTCTGAGTGCTAGCTCACCAACGGCAGTGGCTGAATTTTTTGCAAAAACGAAACTAGGGTTTTAGGTTTTTCCTCTTCTTCCGTTTTCATTCAAAACGAAAATAATAATCATTATCATCAAGGCCTCTAGTCCTTTTTAAAACCGTTTTAAAAGACCTTTCCTTGTCAAAACCCTAACTGTCCATATCCTATATGGACCCACATTTTTAATAATTATTATCTAATAATAATTATAATAACAATATTATTATTAATATCTAATAATAATAATAATACTAACAACAATAATAAAAATATAATTATTATTGTTTAAGTACAGCCTACGTTCTATGTGTGTGACCCGATAGGCTCATATTAACTGGTAGTGTATTTCAATCTCTATTGAAATGCACAAATCATAATTGGTCTCTAGCAAGACATTATGACTGCCCAATTAATCATGAGAATCATTATAAATGAAAACCTGAAATAGTACATGCATTAATCCCTTTGTCACACGATATCTAGTTTGAACATAAGTCATAGTAAATGTCATACTTATATTGTCCAAACTTATGATTACTCGATCTCCAAGTTAACTGATAAACAAATAAGATTGATCTTATATCAACTTATTTGAGCACGGCCATGCATTTCTCAGTTACACTTATCGAGGGGCCCAGAAGATATCTCTCTCATAGAGAGGGACAAATTCCATCTTGATTGTTCATTTTCCTCTACATAATTTATACCATGTTCAAGCATAATCTTTATAATTATCTAGTTACAGATAACGTTTGATCATGTCAAAACATAATATTCCTTATGTTGGAAACTATGACAATCTCAAGTCAAAGGATTAAATGAAAACTATTATGAGATACACTTATGACATTAAACCATGAAGTGATATCTATGTGGGTCTATCCAATACACTGTTCTCTAACATGTATCCATAATATTGATTTGTATCTTCATACCTATAATCATCTTATGATTATCAAATCAATATTACACTAGTTATATTTATTATTATCTCCATAACAATAATAAACCAGGGATATAATCATTATTATATATAACATGCAAACATAACAATGATAATAAAAACTTCTTTATTAATAACAAAATGAATAACATTAAGGTCCAAATCAATGGCCTAGGGCATATACACTAACAGTCTCCCACTTGCACTAGGCCTAGACTAACAAATATCTCATGCCCATAGACCTAGTGTGCTGATCATGCTTGACCCGCGAGAGAGGCTTTGTCAATGGATCTGCTATGTTGTCATTTGTGTCAACTTTGCATATCTTGATATCACCTCTATCAATGATGTCTCAAATGAGGTGAAATCGCCTGAGTATATGCTTAGATTTCTGATGGGACCTTGGCTCTTTTGCTTGCGCTATGGCACCATTGTTGTCACAATAGATAGCCATAGGATTAGCAATGCTAGGCACCACTCCAAGCTCAGTGATGAATTTCTTCAGCCAAACTGCTTCCTTAGCTGCATCTGATGCTGCTATATACTCAGCTTCTGTTGTAGAATCTGCTACTGTACTCTACTTGGAACTTTTCCAAGTAATGGCTTCACCATTCAATGTGAATACAAAACCTGACTGCGATTTGTAATCATCTATATCAGTTTGGAAACTAGCATCTGTGTAACCATTTACAACTAGCTCATCTTCCAAACCTCCATAAACCAAGAAAGCATCCTTAGTTCTTCTTAGATACTTAAGAATGTTCTTAACAGCTGTCCAGTGACCCTCACCAGGATCAGCTTGATATCTACTTGTTGTGCTCAAAGAATATGAGACATCAGGTCTAGTACATAGTATAGCATACATAATAGATCCAATAGCAGAAGCATAAGGGATCTTATTCATTCTATCTCGCTCATCAGATGTCTTAGGACATTGATTCTTGCTAAGATGAATACCATGTGACATAGGCAAAAATCCCTTCTTGGAATCTTGCATGCTGAATCTCTTCAACACTTTGTCAATGTATGTACTTTGACTTAAGCCAATTATCCTTCTAGATCTATCTCTATAGATCCTTATACCAGGGATATATGCAGCCTCACCCAAGTCCTTCATTGAAAAAGAATTCCCTAACCAATCTTTAACCTTTTGTAAAGTGGGGACATCATTTCCAATGATCAATATGTCATCTACATATAGGACTAAGAACACGATAGCACTCCCACTAACCATCTTGTAAGCACATGGTTCATCTTCATTTTGAATGAAACCAAAGTTCTTAACTGTTTCATCAAAACAAAGATTCCAGCTTCGAGATGCTTGCTTCAATCCATAAATGGACCTTTGAAGCTTGCAAACCTTCCCAGAATTCTCAGGATTTACAAAACCCTCAGGTTGTGTCATGTACACATCCTCGAGTAAATTTCCATTAAGGAAAGCAGTTTTGACATCCATTTGCCATATCACATAATCATAGTATGCAGCAATGGCAAGGAGAATCCTAATAGATTTAATCGTAGCAACTGGAGAAAAGGTTTCATCATAGTCTATACCATGAGTTTGTTTGAAACCTTTAGCAACCAACCTTGCTTTATAGGTTTGCACATTTCCATCCATGTCAATTTTCTTCTTGAAAACCCATTTGCAACCAATAGTCTTAATACCTTCGGGAGGATCAATTAAGGCCCAAACTTGGTTGTCAAACATGGACTGCATCTCAGAGTTCATGGCTCTAAGCCATTTCTCTGAATCTGGACCTGACACAGCTTCAAGATAGGTAGTTGGCTCATCTTGATCTATGAGCAAAACTTCACGACTTTCAGTCATGAGAAATCCATATCTCTCAGGCTGATGACGTGGTCTATCAGATCTGCGCAGAACTTGTGTAACATTTTCAGTTTCCACAATGGCTTGTGGTTCTGAAACTATTTCTACAAGCGGTTCAATATCTTCTTGTGGTTCTATAAATTCATCTAATTGAACTGTACTCCCACTAGTTCTTTTAGAAATGAATTCTTTTTCCAAAAAGGTTCCATTTCAAGCAACAAACACTTTGTTCTCAGATGGAATATAGAAATAATATCCTTTAGTTTCCTTAGGATATCCCACAAAGATACATTTAGCAAATTTTGGAGCTAACTTATCTGAAACTGGTCTTTTCACATAAGCTTCACAACCCCAGATCTTAAGAAAAGACAAACTAGGTGTTTTGCCAGTCCATATCTCATATGGCGTCTTTTCAACCGCTTTAGATGGTACACGGTTTAAAACAAAAGCAGCTGTCTCCAAGGCATAACCCCAAAACGATAATGGAAGATCTGCTTGACTCATCATAGATCGAGCCATATCTAATAAAGTTCGATTTCTTCTTTCAGAAACACCATTCCATTGTGGAGTTCCTGGAGGAGTTAATTGTGAAACAATTCCATAATTTCTTAGATGTTCGTCAAACTCTTGGCTCAAAAATTCACCACCTCGATCAGATCGAAGTGCCTTAATAGTTTTACCAAGTTGATTTTGTACTTCATTTTGAAAAGTTTT
The DNA here is from genome assembly GCA_947685225.1 of Garcia nutans. NCBI lineage: Eukaryota > Viridiplantae > Streptophyta > Magnoliopsida > Malpighiales > Euphorbiaceae > Garcia > Garcia nutans. Next base: position 39,887,335 of record CANTUV010000013.1, read on the forward strand.
GAACATTTCAAAAGCCTCATGCTTATGTTTCATTAGGTAGACATAGCCATACCTACTGAAATCATCAGTAAAAGTAATGAAGTAATTATATCCTCCTCTAGCACTAATGCTTAACGGGCCACATACATCTGTATGTACTAGTCCAAGCAAGTCATTGGCCCTTTCACCTTGTCCGATGAAAGGATTCCTTGTCATTTTGCCAAGTAAACAAGATTCACATTTATCAAATGATTCAAAATCAAATGAATCTAATAATCCAACTTGATGGAGTTTAGAAATGCGTTTCTCATTTATATGGCTAAGACGACAATGCCATAAAAATGTAGGGTTTAGGTCATTTGGCTTAATTCTTTTAGAGTTTATGTTATAAATATGATTTTCCCTAGAATCATCTAAGTCAAGGACATAAAGGCCATTAAAAGATCTTGCAATACCATAAAGCAAATCATCTTTATCAAAAATAGAACAGGTCTTATTTTTAATTAAAAATGAAAAACCTTCATCATCCAAAACTGAAACTGAAATAAGATTCCTACTCAGAGTAGGAACATAATAGCAATTGTTCAAATTTAACAAAAAGCCATTAGGTATATGAAGTTCATAAGATCCTACAGCTAGTGCAGCAACTCTTGCTTTATTCCCAACTCGTAGGTCAACTTCGCCCCTTTTCAGTGATCTACTCCTTTTGAGTCCCTGCACATTTGTACAAATGTGAGAACCACATGCAGTATCCAATACCCATGAAGTAGAAGCAGATAAGTTAATTTCTATAACATATATACCTGAAGATGTAGTCACACTACCCTTCGATTTCTTCAATTCAGCCAAATAAAGTGGGCAATTTCTTTTCCAATGCCCAGGCTCCTTGCAATGGAAACAAGTTCCTTCCTTAGGAACAGGTGCCTTGGGTTCTTTTGGCTTGGGCTGTCCCTTAGGCTTTGTAGCAACTGTTGCTTTACCCTTTGCCTTGCCTTTCTTCTTCATAGGCTTACCCTTATTGACATTCAATACATGGGTAGCCTTAGTGGGCTTTTTGATATTCCCTTCAGCAGTTTTGAGCATACCATGTAGCTCAGGAATGGACTTTTCCATGTTGTTCATATTATAGTTCATAACAAAATGTGAAAAACTGTTGGGCAAAGAATGAAGGATCAAATCCGTGGAGAGTTCTAAACTCAAGGGATATCCAAGTCGGGCAAGGTGATCTATGTAGCCCTTCATTTTCAAAACATGAGCGCTAACCGATTCGCCCTCTGACATCTTGCAGTCAAATAATGCAACAGCAGTGTCGAATCTATCCTGCCTAGCTTATTGTTGGAAAGCTTGTTTGAGATGGACACTCATCTCATAAGCCTCCAAGTGTTCCAGATCCTTCTGAAGTTCTGGACACATAGTAGCAAGCATAAGACATCCAATGTCATTGGAATCATCCATATGCTTCTTATGCTTGTTCTTATCAGCATTAGAAGCATTAGCAGGAGGTGGCTCAAGGACAGCTTCATCAAGCACATAGGACTTCTTTTCTTGTTTGAGAACAATTCTCAGGTTCCTAAACCAATCAACAAAATTAGTCCCATTCTCTTTCAGTTTTTCCTTCTCAAGGATGGATCGCAGTGATAAAGTGGAGTTATTGTTGGTAGCCATTTCAATCTACAAAATATGCAAATTTTAATTAATAAAAGGTGATAAGTAATTAAAATCCCACTAAAATATAACCCTCAATCATCACAATGACATTTTAGTGGGCTAAGATCCAATTTTTACTTAATATTAAGTCAGCTTTGGCATGACACTTAAAATCAAGTTATTATGGTAGGTAACCCCTTACCAATTACATCACATGTAACTCTTAGATAATATGGGATCATGACATCATATGTCATAGCATGTTATACCCCATCTAATGCCTTAGGCCCAAAACCATTTTGATAGCCTAATTAAGTCTAACCAATTTTAAACGCATGAGCAGCACCATTACTCATCATATCTTACTAGGATAACCTAAAGTACTTTGCTTTGGCAAAATCTACATTTAGGTGATCTTAGCCTTGATAAGTGTTTAAGATATGGATGGCATTAAAACTTAGATTAATAGTGAGGGTTCATTCCATTTAATTTTGAAAATATGTTAAAATTAACATTTATATATCATATCCCATATGCATACATAAACTATCAAACATGGCATCTCATACATATTCGATAAAAATAAACGTGACATAGTATGGCCAAACTAGATATGATCTTCATGAGACCAAATGAAGATCATATAGGCAACCCTAGGTGAAAAGAAAACCTATCTATTACAACATTTGCAATAGTACATTTCTTCATATCTTGAAAGGCAACTTCATCTCCATGGAATTTTCATCTTCTTCTCCAAGCTTGAGTCTTCATTATTACATTAATAATAAAACTAACTACTAAACTAGTAATAATAAAGTTACAAAAATAAACGACACGCAGGCCGTATATACAATCCAAAAATATGAATAAACAAACACATAGGTCATAAAGCCATACTATGCACCATGCCAAGACATCTAATAATCATAGCATATTCATCACCAACATGTTAAATAGAAACAAATATATTGACATTCTTAATGTCACGGTAACGAACTATAGGGCGCGAACATACGGTGGTCCCGCTAGCCGGTTAGGGGGCGGGGTTCCCGCTGGCCGGTCAGCGGGCGGGGTTTCGAAGGGGCAGCGCCCCTGGGCGGGGTCGAGGGGCAGCGCCCCTCGAAGCTAAACAGAATCATTAATCCAATTAATTATTTTCTGTCAAAACCCTTATTCTATCAATCATATTAAACAGAATATAATAGCAATCTATTAATCATATTAACAGAGAACTATTACAAGAACCTTAGAAAACGATTTACTCAATAATCATATTAATCAAAATCGAAATCTATGTATACATTCAATATGAATAAACGAATTGAATTAATCATATTAACCCTAATTCAAAACCATAACAGATTGTATACCAACCCTAGTTCGAATTCACAGAATTGTATCTTATACAATTGGTCATCTTTGACATCATATATCAACAACGATTTAGGTTATATCTCATATAACAGATTCGAATCATCATCAAATGATAAAACGAATCCAATCATGCCATTCGAAAAATAATAGATCACATCAACACATCAACATGGCATATTTCGAATTAAATGGAATCAACAAGAGGCTCTGATACCACTGTTAGTAAATCGAAAAAGGATCTGCAACCCTTGCCGCAGCGGAAAACAAAAAATTCGATTTACTCACAGGATCCATGTGATCCATTCAGTTCGATAAAAGAGATTCGAAACTAACCTTTTTTGCGTAGCTTCAAAACGATTAACAGATGCTGCCTTCTGAAGACGAACACCCTCTAACGAAGTCCACACAAACGTACGCCGGTCTGAGTGCTAGCTCACCAACGGCAGTGGCTGAATTTTTTGCAAAAACGAAACTAGGGTTTTAGGTTTTTCTTCTTCTTCCATTTTCTTTCAAAACGAAAATAATAATCATTATCATCAAGGCCTCTAGTCCTTTTTAAAAGCGTTTTAAAAGACCTTTCCTTGTCAAAACCCTAACTGTCCATATCCTATATGGACCCACGTTTTTAATAATTATTATCTAATAATAATTATTATAACAATATTATTATTAATATCTAATAATAATAATAATACTAACAACAATAATAAAAATATAATTATTATTGTTTAAGTACAACCTACGTTCTATGTGTGTGACCCGATAGGCTCATATTAACTGGTAGTGTATTTCAATCTCTATTGAAATGCACAAATCATAATTGGTCTCTAGCAAGACATTATGACTGCCCAATTAATCATGAGAATCATTATAAATGAAAACCTGAAATAGTACATGCATTAATCCCTTTGTCACACGATATCTAGTTTGAACATAAGTCATAGTAAATGTCATACTTATATTGTCCAAACTTATGATTACTCGATCTCCAAGTTAACTGATAAACAAATAAGATTGATCTTATATCAACTTATTTGAGCACGGCCATGCATTTCTCAGTTACACTTATCGAGGGGCCTAGAAGATATCTCTCTCATAGAGAGGGACAAATTCCATCTTGATTGTTCATTTTCCTCTACATAATTTATACCATGTTCAAGCATAACCTTTATAATTATCTAGTTACAGATAACGTTTGATCATGTCAAAACATAATATTCCTTATGTTGGAAACTATGACAATCTCAAGTCAAAGGATTAAATGAAAACTATTATGAGATACACTTATGACATTAAACCATGAAGTGATATCTATGTGGGTCTATCCAATACACTGTTCTCTAACATGTATCCATAATATTGATTTGTATCTTCATACCTATAATCATCTTATGATTATCAAATCAATATTACACTAGTTATATTTATTATTATCTCCATAACAATAATAAACTAGGGATATAATCATTATTATATATAACATGCAAACATAACAATGATAATAAAAACTTCTTTATTAATAACAAAATGAATAACATTAAGGTCCAAATCAATGGCCTAGGGCATATACACTAACATCTCATACTAAGCTCTTGGAGCTTGTTTCAATTCTTATAGTGCCTTGGTTAATTTAGCAACATGATTTGGGAATTTATAATCTTCAAAACCATGGGGTTGTTCAACATAAACTTCTTCATTAATAAAACCATTCCAAAAATCACTTTTGATATCCATTTGAAAAAGTTTAAAATTCATATGACATGCAAATGCAAGTAAAATTATAATTCTTCTAATCTTACTATTGCGGTAAATGTCTTATCATAATCAATGCCTTCTTCTTGGCAATCGCCTTTGGCTACCAATCTAGCTTTGTTTATAGACCATCTTCATCAAGCTTATTCCTATACACCCTTTTACAACCAATAATAGGATGATCCTTCGGTCTAGGAACAAGTTCCCATACTTTGTTTTTCTGAAATTGATTGAGTTCATCTTGCATGACAATCACCTAACATTCATCACTAAGAGCCTCCTCAATGGTCCTTAGCTTAATTTGAGAAACAAAAGCAATATTAGAATCTAAATATTTAAAATTTGATCTAGTAGTTACTCCCTTTGAAGTATCACTAATGATGAGTTCCCTTGGATGATCCTTTGTTAATGTCAATCTTTAGATAACTCTTGAGTCTCTTCTTATTCCAAAATTGGTTCATCATTGTCTTCTTTTGGATCATCTTTAGTCTCAAGTTCTTCAAATGTACTACCTTTCCCATGATCAAGTTTGGATGATTCATCAAAGATGACATACATTGATTCTTCAACTGCTAGAGTTCTCCTATTAAATACTCTATATGATTTACTAGAAGAAGCATATCCTAAGAAGTCTTCTTCATCTAATTTGAATAAGAATTTTCCAAGGTTATCCTTGGTGTTTAATATGAAGCATTTGCATCCAAATACTCTAAGGTATAAAACTTTAGGTTTTCTTCCATTCCATAGCTCAGAAGAAGTTTTATTCATTAAGGTTCTTTTGAAAACTCGATTTGAAATATAACATGTGGTATTAATGGCTTTCGCCCAAAAGTAAGAAGGCAGTTTATATTCATTGAGCATTGTTCTACCCATTTCTACCAATGTTTTATTTTTTCTTTCAACCATACCATTTTGTTGTGGCATTTTAGGACCTAAAAAATTATGTGAAATACCAAATTCATTACAAAAATTTTCAAAGTTTTCATTTTCAAATTCTTTGTCATGATCACTTCAAATAGATGTGATCACATAACCTTTTTCATTTTAAACTCTTTTTGCAAAAATTTTGAAATGATAAAATGCATCATTCTTTTGAGCTAAGAAATTAACCCATGCAAACCTTGAGTAATCATCAACAAGTACAAATGCATTAACTTACCTCCTAGACTAGCAACCCTATTTGGTCCAAACAAATCCAAATGTATTAGTTCTAGAGGTCTAGATGCACTTACAAAGTTCTTAGTTTTGAAAGAACTCTTATGTTGTTTCCCAAGTTGACATGGTTCACAAATTTTATTTTATTAAATTTCATTTTGGGAAGATCATCTAAAAGTTATTCTTTGCCTAGATAATGCAATTGGTCCATATTAGCATGTCCTAATCTTCTATGCCAAAGCCAAGCATTATTGCTTAGAGTGACTATGTATTCAAAAGCATTATTAGGTGTAGGTCAATTTTATATGTGTTATCAATTCTACTTCCATTGAATGCAAGTTCACCACTAGAGTAGGTAATTTTGCATGCTTTAGAATCAAAATTGATAGTATATCCTTAGTTACACAATTGACTAACACTAACCAAATTTATGTTTCAATCCTTCAACTAACCATACATCATCAATTAAATTTTTACCAAGCATACCAATAGAACCAATGCCTATAATTTTTCCTTTAGCATTATTCCCAAAAGTTATCTTACCACCTTGCTTGTAAGTAAGTGTTGTGAAATGTTTTTCATCACTGACCATATGCCTTGAGCATCCACTATCTACAAAGCCAAACACTTTCATTTATAGTAGACTTTAAGCATATCTACAGAACAACAAAATTTACCTTCTTTTAGGTTCCCAAATGAACTTGGGTCCTTAGAGGTTAGTTGTAGAAGGATCCTCTAATTTGAGGTGAGCTTTGCTAATATAACAAAATGTACTTTTTTGTCCAAATTTCATGCAATATTGTCAATGATACAAGGTTTTATGTTTTTGCATCCTTTTTCTATTGAACCTTGAAGAATTAGATTGACAATCACATGTGTGTGTTTGATAGGATTGCTTATGTGCATACTTTTGGTTATGTTCATGCCTTTTGTACATGTATGCATATTTTGCTCTTGGAAACTTAGTTCTAAAGCCTAATGAGCCTAGAGTTGTTTTTTTTAGGATTTTTAGGCTTAGTTTATGTTTGTGTATTCTTTACAATTTCAACACTAGAAGTTGTAGATGCTTTAACAAATATTGGTGCTTTAGATGAAGTAGTAGATGAGCCATTGAACTCTCAACCATGCTTGGAGAAAGATGACCTTTGGACACTAATTAATATATCCAAGGCTTCCTTACCTTTGTGAAACTTTAAAATAAACTTTTTTAGTTCATTTATTACTTCTTTCAAAGTGTCATTTTCCTTAGAAAATTTCTCTAGGCTAGATGAGTTTTTTAACATTTTATGTAATGATTTCATTAATTGTTCATTTGAAGTCTTTAATTCTAAAGTAGTTTTCTTTAAAGAAATAAAGTCTTTTTCTAGCTTAGAACACTTTTCTTTATAAAACTTCATCTTAGAAAAATATTTTTGGACTCTTAGGTTTATATGTTCAATTAACTCAATATCTTCTAAAACATTATCAGTATATGCATTCATGTTTAAGGATTGAGTACCTACCTCATTGGTGTGATCATCATCATCTCCAATAGCCATGAGACAAAGATTTGCAATTCCTTGCTCTTCCTCCTCTTCTTCTTCACTTGAAGAGTCATCATCCCATGTGGCTTTGAGAGATTTCTTCTTCTCCTTGTCCCATTTCTTTTTATTCTTGATTTTGAAGCAATCCCTTTTGATGTTACCTAGTTTTCCATATTCATAACATTTTATTTCATTTTTCTTCTCCTTATATTTGAAAGAGAATTTGGAGAAATTACTTTTTGCTTGCAATCTCCTCTTTCTTTTTCGTTCACTTAATCTTTTAGATAGAATGGCCATTTCCTCCTCCTCATCATCATTATCTTCTTCACTTGAGCTTTCAATTTCTTTGGTGACTTTGAGAGCTATGGCTTTCTTCTTGTCCTTCTCATCCTTATCATCTTCTTTCTCGGTGTGCAATTCAAAGGTGAGTAGCTTGCCAACTAGCTCATCAGTTCTTAGTGTGCTAAGATCATGAGCTTCTACAATTGAAGAGAATTTGGTTCAAAGTTCTTCTTGGCTCTTAGTGATCTCAATATTTTTCTATTGACACCACTTTGATAATATATTTTTCAATTTTTCTTCAAGTCATTGACGATAGCAAGTAATCGATTTGTCATTTCGGTAACATTTTCGTTGGGCTTCATCTTGAAGAGTTCATACTCATGTATAAGCATTTGAGTTTTGGTGAACCTCACTTGGGTAGTACCCTCATGATAATTCTCAAGAATTTTCTAAATGCTATGTGCATAAGTAAGATGTTGAATTCTTCCAACTTCTTCTGTAGATATGGAATTCACCAAGATGGAGGATGCTCTATTGTTCTTGTAGTAAGCTCTTTCCTAAACATCCATCTATTTTTCTCTAGGAAGAGGCACTTGAATTCCATCAACCTTATGAGTAGGAGGTTTCTACTCATTTTGTACAAATTTCCAAAGCTCGGTTCCCTCACTATCAAGAAATAAATTCCTCTTGTGTTTCTAACAAGAGTAATTCATTCCATCAAACTAGGTTCTAAGATATGAGTTGAGATTTCCATGAGAATGAGAAGTTGAGATAGATGAAGAGTTGGTTGCCATTGTGGATCAAATTTCCAAATTAATCTTCTTGAAATTTTAAGGCTCTGATACCAATTATTTTCCTAAGATGGACCAAGGGGGTGTAATATCCCAAACTATACCCTAAAATTGGAATGATTATTGTTGTAATTGGATTTAATGATATAAAGTATATATTTATGCTTAAATGGTAAGAGAGGAAAAGAGAAGTGTGTATATGTTGTATATATAGAGATATATACAACATATACAAGTCAATTATTTAGTTGGTCAAATGAGATTTATTAAATAATTTTATAAATGGAAATTAAATTAAGTGGAAGAGGATATTTATATATTTTATTATTATAATTGCTTGGTGGATATTAAAAGAAGGCTTTAGTTGTTAAGAGACGAGTTGAGTGGGTTGACTTTCATCTTTGTGACCGGGGATTTTCGCCCCCACTCCCGGTGGAATGGTTCTTGCGACTTCGGCACTGTTTAGGTTCGGGGCCTTAGAGAACACGGACCTAAGTCCGGAGAAAATGGAGTCGCCACCCGGATGGGCCGGAAAAAAGAAAGGGGTGGATGACTCGATTCCTAAGGAATCCCCAACCCCCTAATGGGTTCGGAAAGTTGGGTACGTGTGAGGAAGGTGAGAAATTGCCCAGCACCCCCACAACGCCCGGTTCATTGGAACCGGCCTCCTTTACAGGTCTTAATATTATAAAATTCTTAAATATAACAATATTATCCATATTACACATAATAATTAAAAGAAAGCATCAATATATTAAAATCTGTAACGACCCTCCCCGACCAGGTCGGCTGCCCGGCCCACTAGTGGCTTACGGCCCGGCCTTTTCACCACCTGGGCACGGAGTCCGCAGGAGGCAAGCGATCGCTACAGTACTGGACAGCCCTCGCGGCCCACCCAGCAGGATTTGTTTATTTGGCCCCAAGGGGTCGCCTCCCTGGATCGAACCCCTGACCTCCCACTTAAGAGAGCCAGCGAGAACCATCCAGTACCATTTCTGCTAGTCCAGTACCATTTCTGCTACTAGCAGAAATGGTACTGGATGGTTCTCGCTGGCTCTCTTAAGTGGGAGGTCAGGGGTTCGATCCAGGGAGGCGACTCCTTAGGGAGCCAAATAAACAAATTCCTGCTGGGTGGGCCGCGAGGGCTGTCCAGTACTGTAGCGATCGCTTGCCTCCTGCGGACTCCGTGCCCAGGTGGTGAAAAGGCCGGGCCGTAAGCCACTAGTGGGCCGGGCAGCCGACCTGGTCGGGGAGGGTCGTTACAAAATCAAAGTAAGGTCCAAGCAAAACAAATAAATGGACACCCATCCGAAGATGGAAACATGTCCTTACATCACATGACTAAATAGGACACCCACCAAAAGGTAGAAACATGCCCTTTACATAGGTTCTAAAATAGAAAAGCAAATTAAATTACATGATGTTTAACTAATGAGGTACCCACCAAGTGGAAACATACCTCTTACAACTTTTGGAAGTCTAAATAAATTGATAAAAGTAAATAACCATTCATAATAAGTAAATCATTCATCAAAGGTATTTAAATATTAATAAAAAGTAAACATCCAGCCATGATAAATAAAATAAACTAAATATTGAACTTAAATAAATTAAAGCATATAAAATAAAGCAAAGCATAATCAAATATAGAATTGAATAAAGCAAATAAAATGTCCAATAAGGTACTGTGACTTAAGGTTTTGGAAATTTCATGAATTTAAGCTACTGTGACTTTTATGGAATTAAAATAGATTAAAGATTTTATGTTTTTAAAAGGTTGGTAAGACACTTTGATTAAACAAATTAAGGTTTGAATGGTGAAATCATAAAACTAAGGTTTTAGACACTTTAAAATTGTTTTGATTTGTGGTTTTAAATGGTGATTTCAAGCTGCTGTGTAATTTTAGAACATTTGTGTTATTATGGTTTTTAATGTTTTAAGGGATTAGAGCTTAGAAAAAATTAGGGTTTAAGGTTTTAAATGGTTAGGGTTTACTATTTTAGGTTTAAAAGTTGAATTAGGGTTTTAGTGTTTTAGAATTAGGGTCTCGGGTAAAAGATTTGAATTAGGGTTTTAGAAATCAATTTGATAATTTTATGAAGTTTTATGAATTTAAACAAACATATTGAAGTTTTTATAAGTAGAAAAGATGTTTTTTAAGGCTTTTTGAATGAAATAGAACCTAGTTTAAAATTTTGAAAGAAATAGAATCAAATTTTAGTTTTGTTGAAGAATATGTTCAATTAGAGTTTTAAGGTTTTTAAGAAGAAAAAATAACAATTTTAAGTCTTTTTGGAAAATAAAGTAATGTTTTAGTGTTTTTAACTTTGGAAAACTAAATTAAAGTTCTAAGATTTTAACTTTTGAAAAACACAAAAATCCTAGTTTTAGCTACTATGTAAAAAAAAAATTAAAGAAAATCAATTAACACATACCTTCTTTTGATGATTCCTCCAAAAACAATTCTTCTTGGATGAACTAGGTCCAAAGACAAGCCTTTTTTTGCCTTTGAATTCTTTAAATCGTGCTGCTGCTCCTTCAAAAATCAATTGAATTGAATTATTGCTTTTCCTTCCTTGATTTGGTTTCCAATTTTCCAAGCTAAAGCCAATTTTTTTTGCCACCCCAATTTGGTTGCCATTGATCCTTATTTATAATGGTTTGAGGTTTTTTATTCCTAATTATCTAAGGCAAGTAATATTAATAAAAAAAAAAGAAACCAAACCTAATTGAATTAGGTTTCAAAAAATTTGCGTCGAAAAAATTGCGCTGCAGAAAAAATTGCCGCAGGAAAAAATGATCTGGCGAAAAAATTCTGCCGCAGAAAATTGCAGCAGTGGCAAGGTCAGTGGGCCTACGGGCGACTTGACCGCAGGAAATTTTTGCATGCGACCTATTTCGATCGCAAGATTTTCCTGCGGGCGAAATAGAAATTCTATTTCGCTCGAAGGAAAATCCTGCGAGCGAAAAGAATTTCCTGAGGGCGAAATTGTCCACGGGCCAGTGCGACTGTTTTTTCGCTGTCGATTTTTTCGACTCCGATTTTTTTATTTTTATTTTTTGATTTTTATTTTTTATTAATAAAAGTTAGATACTAAAGCAAAAATTATTTTAGACCAATTAGACAACAAAAATCATTTTGGACTAAATAAAACATATTGGACCGGATTGGGTCAAAATTAAGGGTCTACAATCTTCTTCTTCATCTTTCTTTGTTTTGGCCGGCCATCTCTAGAGCAAGAAGGAAAGAGAAATTTTGCTCTTCCTAACTCAAGATTGAAGGGTGTTTCAAGTTTCATAACTTTTGGTAAGTTTTCATCTTGATTCTTTGGTTTTTCTTTTGAGTTTGTGAATTGAGGTTGTTGATTGGTTGTTGATGATATGTGTATGGTTATTTTGATGTGTTTGAGATTGTGTTGTCAATTTGGCTTTGATTTTTGGGGTTGGATTGAAGAGAAAGAGTTAGGTTTGGTGAAAGAGCAAGAGTTGTGGATTGTGTATGTGTTGAATTGTGAAGATGGTTGTGATTGTGTTTGATACTTGTTTTGAGTTGTTTTGGTGTTTATGCAAGTCTAACATGGTTTATTGATGGTTTTGGGTAAGATTGTTTGGAGTGGAAAAGAGTTAAGTATGATGTTTGTTGGATGTGGTGTTGTTGGTGTCGGAATCAGGATTTTTGGCCTGACACGCCCATGAACATGGCCAAGTCTTTGGGCATGTCAATGGTTCTATTTTCTGGATGGATGACACGACCAGTGACACGCCCATGTCACTGAGCGTGTCACAGCTTTTGTGTTGGAGTAGTATTGACACGTCCAGTGACACGCCCATGTCACTAAGCGTATCATAGCTACTGTGTTGTTGGTGGATTGACACGTCCAGTGACACGCCCGTGTCACTGAGCGTGTCATAGCCACTATGTTGAGGGAGGATTGACACGGCCAGTGACATGCCCATGTCACTGAGCATGTCAAAGCTTCTGTGTTGTGATTTTAGGGCACGGTTAGGGACACGCCCGTGTTGTTGAGCGTGTCATGTGTAGAGTTTTACCTAGTTGGTTCTTACCCTTATTATTTTATGTGTATATCTAAGTGAGTGTGTATAATCACTTTTGGATTAGGTTTTGAAGAGATTGAGTTGCCCTAATCCGAGTGTTGAAGGATTCTTGGAAGAGGAAGTGTTTAGATTGGTGTGAGTTGCTCTTGAGGTAAGTACAAACCCTAAATGATTGCATACATTTACATGATTTTGGGACATAACACTTTTGGTTGGAAAATGTGTTAGGTTACCTATTATATTGTTGATATATGAGAATGGTACCATGATTTGTATTATGTGCATTATGTGAATTATATGTTGAGGATTCAAAATATATGAACAATGTAAGTTGTAATGTGCACTCAAATGATGAGATGTGAAGCCATTGTTGTTGGCTATAATGATGCAAATGAAATAATTAGGGCATGGTTGCCTAGATGATTATGAGAAAATGAGAATGGAATTGATAACAAAATAATAAAAGAATTGTGTGCCTAATGTGTTATTCAATTTTCAGAGTTTTGTTATTGGTGGCATGCCTAAAAGTAACAATCCCTTGAAGCTGGATTTGGCTTGGTCCTTGAAGCCAAGTTGGGTTGATGCTGAGCTCCCCTTGAAGTTTGGTTAGGCCTAGTCCTTGAAGCCTAGTTGGGATGTTACATATGAGATGTTTCTCATTGTGATAATGATTCACCTCTGGGCTTGATAAATGTGCTATTGGACCAAAACATTAACTCTGGAATTTGAATAACATATTAGTTTCTTTTGGGCCCATGTTTGTCTTTGTTAAATGTGAATCATGAATGATGAAACAATTGAATAATATAATTTAATGTAATGTTATGAAATATGATATTCTTGTGTATTGTTTATAATGATTCAAAGTATGACATTGGCATTACATTGAAGCATATTGTCCTCATAGTTTGTACCACTAAGCCGTTGGCTTAGCGGGATTGTGGTTCATCGCACAGGTGACAGGGTAGATCCGGTTGAACCGGAGAGTTCAGCTAGACCAAGTCGAGTCTAGGCTTATGAAGAGTTGATTATTGGACTTCAAGATCAGAGATGAACTGCCAAACATGTATAAACTTTATATTTTGTAAATATTGATTTTGATGTATATAAATGTATATACCGCTACATTTTCCTCTGCTTAATAAATAAATGTTTTATATATTATGTTTTATAATATATCTTAAATGTTTTAAGTTTTCTTATATGATAATAGAAAGATTGGTTTGATTTAAAATAGACTGTGACATTCTTGTATCTGGTATACGTATATTACAGATGTGGGTGTATGTAGTGTGCGTATATTGGGTATGGGGGTGTTACAACTATTTTGGTATCAGAGCCTAGGTTTGAAGTTCTCAACCTAGGTGAATTGTAAGAAAAAAAAATTTTGATTTTAAAATATGGTTTTTGAATAAGATACATGCTTTGGCACTGGCAGTTTTTGATCTTTGATAAGGTATATTCTGCTGTGTTTACAGATATAAGTAGTGATGGTGTCTCTGACACGTCAGTCCATAGAGGGTAGTGCTGAGAGTGTAGCTCCTGAAGACGGTAGAGATGGAGCTAGGGTTGAGAGAGCTGGAGAGGCATCTACTCCTGTGCCAGAGAGACCAGCAGCTGATGAGATTTAGCCGGTTTGGTTATGACATGTGATGGAATTGTTGAGGCAAGCTCCAGTGCAGCCGCCGCCACCTCAACCACAGCCACAAGTACCGGTAAGACAATATGATAAATTGAGGAAGTTCGGAGCTGAAGATTTTTGTGGTACTACAGATCCTGCAGTAGCTGAACAATGGTTGGATAGAGTGCAAAGGATATTTATTCAGTTGCAAGCTACTTCTGAAGAGAAATTTGATTATGCTAGATCACTTCTGCAGAAATGTAATATCCCAAAGTGTGCCCTAGGAGTTTTAATATAATTGTTGTTTTATTTGAATTAAAATGTATATGTGTAATTGGAAAGAGAAAAGAATTTAAAAGAGAGTGTATATGTTGTATATATGGAAATATATATAACATATACACAAGTCAAATGGATGGTCAAAGGAAGAAGATATTTATTTTGTTAATTATGAAATTACTAAAAAGGGCATGTAAGTGAAAGGAAGTTAAAACAAATAGAGGAGGGTATTTAGGTAATTTCTTATTTTGGAATGCTTGGTGGAGGTTTAAAGAGATGAAAAGTTTGACTTTATTTCTTCATTTTCTTTTCTTCTCCTTTGGTGGCCGGACATGATCAAGACAAGAGAGCAAGAGGAAGGTTTTGAGTTCTAAGATCAAATTGAAGGAGTTTTCAAGTGGTTAAGTGGAAATTTAAGAAGTTTCATTATTTTGGTAAGCTCTTGATTTCCTTTGTTCTTTTTGAAGTTGTGTTTGAGGTTGATGAATTGTTGTTGATGGTATGATTAGGTTTGTTGTTGTGTGTTTATAAGTGTTGAAATTGATTTTAAGATAAGAAGTTAAGTTGGTGTGATATTGGAAGTGTTTGAGTTGAGTTTGTTTTAGGGTTTTGATGTGATAAGTGATGTTTAACTTGAGTTTGATCAATTATTTTCATAGATTTTCAATTTGTTTGTGTTTTATGAAGTTAGAAGTTTAGAACACATGATTTTGGTCGGAGGCAGTAGCATTTTGGATGCCACGCCCGTGGCCTTAGATGCCATGGTCGTGGGGGGTGTTGAACAATTTGGGCAGAATTGTTTTCTACCCCACGCCCGTGGGGGTTGGGGTGGCCACGGCCATGGGCTTTAGTTAGTGGTGTTGAGTTATAATTTGTGATCTAAAGGTCTAAGATGAGGTTAATAAGTGATAAATTGTATTGGAATTCATGTATTGTATCATTTTTGGACTAGGTTTTGGAAGAAGGTGATTTGCCCTAATTTAAGAAGTGAAGAATTCTTGGAAAAAGAAGAGTATAGAGTTGTGTGAGTGTTCTTGAGGTAAGTACAAACTACATTATTGCATACATTCATATGATGTTGAGATTTAACATAAATTTGATTGTAAATGTGTTAAGAAACCTAATGTATTGTTGATGCTTATTAATAATGTTATGTTGGATATAATGTGAACATTGATGATGCATATGAATAATGCTATGTTGTGCACAATGTGGAATGTATGTTGAAGATTCTAAATTTATGAATAAGGTAAATTGCTATGTACATATATATTAATGATGATCATTCTTAAGGGATGTTCAATGTAATTGATTGTGAGTACTTAAATGATGAATTGATATAAGGTGAATTGAGATATGATAAGATGTGAAGCCATTGTGATTGGCTATGATAATTCAAATGAGATGTGAAGCCATTGTGATTGGCTATGATGATTCAATTGAAATAAGTGGGGCATGTTTGCCTAGATAATGATGATAATTGAGAATGGAATTGATAATGAAATAATAAATGAATTGTGTGGCTAATGTGTTATTCCATTTTCAGAGTTTGTTGTTGGTGGCATGCCTATAGTAACAATCTCTTGAAGTTAGGTTGGGCTTGATCCTTGAAGCCAAGTTGGGTTGAAGTTTAACATGTTTTACTCCCCTTGAAGCTTGGTTGGATCTAGTCCTTGAAGCCTAATTGAGATGTTACAACCCTTAAAGCTAGGTTGGGTTTGGTTCTTGAAGCCAAGTTGGGTTGATACTTAGCATGCTTTGTTCCCCTTGAGGCTTGGTTGAACCTAAATCCTTGAAGACTAGTTGGGATAATAATGATGATAAATATGATAATTAAACAAAAACATTAACTCTGAAAGTTGAATGGCATATTAGCGTCTTTGGGCCCATGCTTGTCTTTATTTTCAATGTGATTCTTGAATGGTGAAACCAATGAATAATGAGATTGATTATATTGCATAAGTATCTTGTTGAGAATGAATGTTTGATATGACCTTAAGCAAAGTAAGATGTTGGAGTATAACAGTTCTTGTGAATGGTGTATGGAATTGATTGTGTGACATTGGCATTGCATCAAAACATAATATTATTGCAGTTTGTGCCACTAAGTCGTTGGCTTAGCGCGATTATAATTTATCGCGCAGATAACAATGAAGAACCAGAGAGTTCCTCTAGACCGAGTAGAGGCTAGATCTTGAGGTGTTGCTAGTGAACCTTAAAGATCGAAGACATACTGCCAAACATGTATATGTTTTATGTTTTTGTAAAACTTGAGTTTGATGTATTTGAATTTGTAAATATTTGTTATATTTTCCGCTGTGTTTTGAATAAATATTTTATCTATTATTTCTAGTTAAAATGTTTTAAAGTTATTCATATTTTTTAAAAGGGATTGTCTATATGTTTTATAAACAGTGGCATACCTATATTTTGTATACGTATATTACTATTGTACTAGCATGCTGTGTACGTATACGAGGTATAGGGGTGTTACAATTATTTTGGTATCAGAGCCCAGGTTTGAGATTCTCAACCTAGGTCAATTGTAAGAAAGAGAATATTTTGATTTTTAAAGTGGGTTTTTGAGTAAAATACATGTTTTGTTATGGCAGTCTTTGATCTTTAATGAGGAATATTCTGTTGTGTTTGCAGATATAGGTAGTAATGGAGACCCATTCATGTCAGACTGTAGAAGGAAGTGCTAAGAGTGTAGCTCCAGGAGAGAGTAGAGATGGAGCTAGAGTTGATAGAGTTAGTGAGGCACTTGTTTCTATGCCAGAGAGACCAGCTGCAGAGGAGGGTCCATCGGGTTGGTTAAGGCATGTGATAGAACTATTGAGGCCAGCTCCAGTGCAGCTCCCACCACCACAGCCTTAGATGCCGGTAAGACATTATGACAAGTTGAGATAATATGGGGCTGAAGATTTCTTGGGCACTACTGATCCTGCAATGGCTGAGCAGTGGTTGGATAAAGTGCAGAGGATATTCATTCAATTGCAAGCCACTTCGGATGAGAAATTTGACTATGCCAGATCCCTCTTACAGAAAGATGCCTATGACTGGTGGAAGATTGTTCCTCATGCTATGGATGATCCACCTACATTATCTTATAGTGATTTTTTGAGAGAGTTCAAGTAGAAATATACTCCGAGGGAGTATAAAGATATTAAGAAGATGGAATTCCTGAATTTGAGGCAACACAATCGGACGGTAACAGAATACGAGATTGAGTACATCCGGTTGAGTCGTTATGCTGGGGGAATTATTTCTGATGAAATAGATCGGTGCAGAAGATTTGAGGAGGGATTGAGGCCCTCTATCATGTGTATTGTGGCTGGTTCTAGATACCAGGATTTCTCTCAACTTGTTGCAACAGCTAGAAGTGTTGAGAGAGCGCAGAGCATCGCAGCAGCTGCTTCTGAAGAGGAGACTAGAGTAAGGAGACCCCAGTTTGAGGCAGGGTCTTCATCTGTGAAGAGGGGTAGAGGAAGTTCTGTTCCGAGGATCAGTAGGAGTCAGAGGCAGTCAGGCAGATCAGTGCAGTATTAGAGGCAGAGGCCGAGACTGACAGTCTCTGTAGCTAGTGCCCCGACTCCCGTGATGCAAAGGTCTACTCCACCTGTATGTGTTCACTGTGGTAGGCCCCATGGAGGTGTTTGTTGGAGGACTGGTGTATCCGGAGTATGTTATAGATGTGGGTCACCAGATCATTTTATTAAAGATTGCCCTGATATGCAAGATGATAGGCAGACTGATACTGCAGTTTCTCGACCCAGTGTTAGCAGAGGTGGTCGAGGTGGCAGAGGTTTTAGTAGAGGTGGTAGACCCGAGTTTAGTAAAAAAGGAGGATCATCATCCGGAGGCAGTAGGCCAGAGGAGGCCGGATCTTCTCAAAGGGTATATGTGATGCAGAGGCAGCCAGATGCTTCAGCAGTTATAGCGGGTACATTTTCTTTATTTGGCATTTCAGTACTTGCTTTGATTGATCCAGGATCTACTCATTCATACATAAGTGCATCCATATTGCCTGTGTCTGAATTGCATTCTGAGTCCTTAGGATTTGATGTTTTAGTGACAAATCCTTTAGGACATAGTGTTGTGGTGAGTAAGGTGCATCGTAATAGTGTTGTTGTGGTGCAAGGTGAGGAGTTTCTTGGTGATTTGATTGAAATGCCTTTTAAAGAATATGATTTGATCTTAGGCATGGATTGGTTGTCTAAGCATGGGGCTGTGGTAGATTGTCAAAAGAAGTGTGTCACCTTGAGAACCAGTGATGGTAGGGATGTGATAGTATCTAGTGAGCAGAGACAACTTGCATCCTTGTTTGTATCAGCTGTAACAACTAGAAAATTGATTAGAAAAGGGTGTGATGATTATCTTGCTCATATTATGGATACTAGAATGGTGGGTTCTCAACTTCATAGTATAACCACAGTTGCAGATTTTCCGGATGTATTTCCTGAGGAGTTGCCAGGGTTACCGCCTGAGAGAGAGGTTGAGTTTGGTATCGATTTGTTGCCTGGTACCACTCCCATCTCTATCACTCCTTATCGAATGGCACCAGCTAAATTGAGAGAGTTGATGGTGCAGTTACAGGAGTTGTTGGATAAAGGGTTTATTCGCCCTAGTGTTTCACCATGGGGAGCTCCTGTGTTGTTTGTGAAGAAGAAGGATGGTACTATGAGGTTATGCATCGATTATAGGCAATTGAACAAAGTGACTATCAAGAATAAATATCCTTTGCCTAGGATTGATGATCTCTTTGATCAATTGAAGGGAACATCAGTGTTTTCCAAGATTGATTTGAGATCCGGGTACCATCAGTTGAGGGTTAAAGCTGAAGATGTTTCTAAGATAGCTTTCCGCACCAGGTATGGGCATTATGAGGTTTTAGTAATGCCTTTTGGGTTGACGAATGCACCTGCAGCTTTCATGGATTTGATGAATAGGGTGTTTAGGCCCTATCTGGATCAGTTTGTGGTGGTTTTCATCGATGATATTTTGGTGTATTCACGTAATGAGGAGGAGCATGACAAGCATTTGCGGATTGTGTTATAGATCTTGAAAGAGAAGTAGTTGTATGCTAAGCTGTCAAAATGTGATTTTTGGCTTGACCAAGTAACTTTTTTGGGTCATATAGTTTCAGTAGATGGTATAAGAGTCGATCTAAGTAAAGTTGAAGCTATTTTGAATTGGAGTCCACCAAAGTCTGTGACTGAAGTTAGAAGTTTTCTGGGTTTGGCAGGCTATTATCATCGATTTGTGAAAGGTTTTTCTTTAATAGCTACTCCACTCACCAGATTGCTTCGGAAGGGAGTTAGATTTTGTGTGGACGGATCAGTGTCAAGCTAGCTTTGAGTAGTTGAAAGAAAGGTTGACTCAAGCACCTGTTCTTACTTTACCCGTGGAAGATAAACCATATGTGATTTACAGTGATGCTTCACATAATGGTTTAGGATGTGTTTTGATGCAAGAGGGTAAAGTCATAGCTTATGCTTCTCGGCAGTTGAAGCCGCACGAGCTTAATTATCCGACTCATGATTTGGAGTTGGCAGCTATAGTGTTTGCTTTGAAGATTTGGCGACATTACTTGTATGGGGAGAAATGTTTTATCTTTACGGATCATAAAAGTTTGAAATATTTGGGTGTTCAGAAGGAGCTGAATCTTCGGCAAAGGCGATGGTTAGAGTTAATCAAAGACTACGATTGTTTGATTGATTATCATCATGGTAAGGCAACTGTTGTTGCGGATGCCTTGAGTCGGAAATCTTTGGCAGGTTTGGCTATTTATTCTCTCTCGTTGCTTGTTGAGTTGAGAGTATTGCATGCTAGTTTTGAAGTATGTGATGATGGTGCATTATTGGCTCAGCTGCAGTTGAGACCAGTATTGTTGGATCAGATAAAGGAGGCTCAATTGGCTGATGAAAAAATTCAGAAGATTGTATCAGATTGCCAAAATGGGGAGAGTCGAGATTTCTATGTGAAGAGTGATGGTAGTCTTTGGTTCAAGGATAGGTTGTGTGTACCTGATGATGATGGTTTGAGAAAGATCATTTTAGAGGAAGCACACCAATCGGTTTTTGCTATGCATCCTGGAAGTACAAAGATGTACCATAATTTGAAACAGCACTACTGGTGGGCTGGTATGAAGAGAGACATAGCAGAATTTGTGTCCAAATGTCTCACTTGTCAGAGGGTGAAAGCTGAGCATCAATTTCCAACAGGGTTGCTTCAACCTTTAACAGTGCCTGAATGGAAATGGGAGAAAGTAACAATGGATTTTGTATCTGGTTTGCCATTGACTCAGAAGAAGCATGATGCTATTTGGGTAATTGTGGATCGGTTGACAAAAATAGCTCATTTCCTTCCTGTTAGAATGGACTATTCTCTTGAAAGATTGGCTGAGCTATGCAAGTGAAATAGTAAAGTTGCATGGAGTCCCAATTTCTTTAGTGTCTAATTGAGATCCCCGGTTTACTTCGAGGTTTTGGAAGAGTTTACATTGGGCTTTGGGTTCTTGATTGCACTTTAGTACTGCTTTTCATCCACAGACAGATGGGCAGTCAGAGAGAGTGATACAGATTATTGAGGATATGTTGAGAAGCTATGTCATTGATTTCTCTGGAAGTTGGGACAGATTTTTGCCGCTTGTGGAATTTGCTTACAACAACAGTCATCAATCCAGTATCGGTATGGCACCATTTAAGGCATTATATGGTAGAAGATGCAGAATGCCTTTATGTTGGAATGAAATTGGAGAGGGCAAGTTAACTGGTCCTGATATAGTTAAAGAAACTGAAGAGAAAGTAAAGATAATTCAGGATCGGTTGAAAACAGCTTCAGACTGACAAAAATCTTATTCAGACTTAAAAAGGAGAGACATAGAGTTTGATATTGGAGATAAAGTATTTTTGAAAGTGTCTCCTTGGAAGAAGATTTTGAGATTTGGTCGGAAAGGGAAGCTGAGTCCTCGTTTTATTGGTCCGTATGAAGTGTTAGAAAGAATTGGGCCAGTTGCTTATCGTCTTGCTTTGCCGCCTGAGTTGGATAGAATCCATAATGTATTCCATGTTTCTATGTTGCGGAGGTATAGATCAGATCCATCTCATATCTTGCCAGTTGAATCTATTGAAGTGAGTCTGGATCTGACATTTGAAGAAGAACCAGTTGCTATTTTGGCACATGAAGTGAAAGAGTTGAGGAATAAGAAAGTGCCATTGGTGAAGGTTTTATGGAAGAATCATGGGAGAGAAGAGGCAACTTTGGAGGGCGAGCAAGCAATGCAAGATCAGTATCCTCAACTGTTTCAGACATAATATCAGGTAATTTCGAGGATGAAATTTCTTTTTAGAGGGGGAGAATTGTAATATCCCAAAGTGTGCCCTAGGAGTTTTGATATAATTGTTGTTTTATTTGAATTAAAATGTATATGTGTAATTGGAAAGAGAAAAGAATTTAAAAGAGAGTGTATATGTTGTATATATGGAAATATATATAACATATACACAAGTCAAATGGATGGTCAAAGGAAGAAGATATTTATTTTGTTAATTATGAAATTACTAAAAAGGGCATGTAAGTGAAAGGAAGTTAAAACAAATAGAGGAGGGTATTTAGGTAATTTCTTATTTTGGAATGCTTGGTGGAGGTTTAAAGAGATGAAAAGTTTGACTTTGTTTCTTCATTTTCTTTTCTTCTCCTTTGATGGCTGGACATGATCAAGACAAGAGAGCAAGAGGAAGGTTTTGAGTTCTAAGATCAAATTGAAGGAGTATTCAAGTGATTAAGTGGAAATTCAAGAAGTTTCATTATTTTGGTAAGTTGTCTCTCTTTATTTCCTTTGTTCTTTTTGAAGTTGTGTTTGAGGTTGATGAATTGTTGTTGATAGTATGATTAGGTTTGTTGTGGTGTGTTTACAAGTGTTGAAATTGATTTTAAGATAAGAAGTTAAGTTGGAGTGATATTGGAAGTGTTTGAGTTGAGTTTGTTTTAGGGTTTTGAAGTGATAAGTGATGTTTAACTTGAGTTTGATAAATTATTTTCATAGATTTTCAATTTGTTTGTGTTTTATGAAGTTAGAAGTATAGAACACATGATTTTGGTCGGAGGCAGTAGCATTTTGGATGCCACTCCTGTGGCCTTAGATGCCATGGTCGTGGGGGTGTTGAACAATTTGGGTAGAATTGTTTTCTACCCCACGCCCATGGGGGTTGGGGTGGCCACGGCCATGGGCTTTAGTTAGTGGTGTTGAGTTATAACTTGTGATCTAAAGGTATAAGATGAGGTTAATAAGTGATAAATTGTATTGGAATTCATGTATTGTATCATTTTTGGACTAGGTTTTGGAAGAAGGTGATTTGCCCTAATTTAAGAAGTGAAGAATTCTTGGAAAAAGAAGAGTATAGAGTTGTGTGAGTGTTCTTGAGGTAAGTACAAACTACATTATTGCATACATTCATATGATGTTGAGATTTAACATACATTTGATTGTAAATGTGTTAAGAAACCTAATGTATTGTTGATGCTTATTAATAATGTTATGTTGGATATAATGTGAACATTGATGATGCATATGAATAATGCTATGTTGTGCACAATGTGGAATGTATGTTGAAGATTCTAAATTTATGAATAAGGTAAATTTCTATGTACATATATATCAACAATGATCATTCTTAAGGGATGTTCAATGTAATTGATTGTGAGTACTTAAATGATGAATTGATATAAGGTGAATTGAGATATGATAAGATGTGAAGCCATTGTGATTGGCTATGATAATTCAAATGAGATGTGAAGCCATTGTGATTGGCTATGATGAATCAATTGAAATAAGTGGGGCATGTTTGCCTAGATAATGATGAGAATTGAGATTGGAATTGATAATGAAATAATAAATGAATTATGTGGCTAATGTGTTATTCCAATTTCAGAGTTTGTTGTTGGTGGCATGCCTATAGTAACAATCTCTTGAAGTTAGGTTGGGCTTGATCCTTGAAGCCAAGTTGGGTTAAAGTTTAACATGTTTTACTCCCCTTGAAGCTTGGTTGGATCTAGTCCTTGAAGCCTAATTGAGATGTTACAACCCTTGAAGCTAGGTTGGGTTTGGTTCTTGAAGCCAAGTTGGGTTGATACTTAGCATGCTTTGTTCCCCTTGAAGCTTGGTTGAACCTAAATCCTTGAAGCCTAGTTGGGATAATAATGATGATAAATGTGATAATTAAACAAAAACATTAACTCTAAAAGTTGAATGGCATATTAGTGTCTTTGGGCCCATGCTTGTCTTTATTTTCAATGTGATTCTTGAATGGTGAAACCAATGAATAATGAGATTGATTATATTGCGTAAGTATCTTGTTGAGAATGAATGTTTGATATGACCTTAAGCAAAGTAAGATGTTCGAGTATAACAGTTATTGTGAATGGTGTATGGAATTGATTGTGTGACATTGGCATTGCATCAAAACATAATATTATTGTAGTTTGTACCACTAAGCCGTTGGCTTAGCGCGATTATAATTTATCGCGCAGGTAACAGGGAAGAACCGGAAAGTTCCTCTAGACCGAGTAGAGGCTAGATCTTGAGGTGTTGCTAGTGAAGCTTAAAGATCGAAGACATACTGGCAAACATGTATATGTTTTATGTTTTTGTAAAACATGAGTTTTGATGTATTTGTATTTGTAAATATTTGTTATATTTTCCGTTGTGTTTTGAATAAATATTTTATCTATTATTTCTAGTTAAAATGTTTTAAAGTTATTCATATTTTTGAAAAGGGATTGTCTGTATGTTTTATAAACAGTGGCATACCTATATTTTGTATACGTATATTACGTTCGTACTAGCATGCTGTGTACGTATACGAGGTATAGGGGTGTTACAAGAAAGATGCTTGTGATTGGTGGAAGATAGTTTCACATGCCATGGATGATCCACCGACCTTGACTTATGGTGATTTTCTACAGGAGTTTGAGCAGAAATATACTCCTAGGGAGTATAAGGATGCTAAGAAGATGGAGTTTTTGAATTTGAGGTAGGATAACTGGACAGTGACAGTATGAGATAGAGTTCATCCGGTTGAGTCATTATACCAGTGGGATTATTTCAGATGAGATAGATCGGTGCAGGAGATTTGAGGAGGGGTTGAGACCCTCTATTATGTGTATCGTTGCTGGTTCCCAGTACCAAGCTTTTTCTCAGTTGGTTGCAGCAGCCAAAAGTGTTGAGAGAGCACAGGGTATTGTAGCAGCTGCTACTGAGGAGGAGACTAGAGTTAAGAGACCCCAGTTTGAGGCAGGGTCTTCATCTATGAAGAGAGGCAGAGGAAGTTTAATTCCGAGGTTCAGTAGGACTAAGAAGCAGCCTAGTAGGTTAGTTCAGTATCAGAGATATAGACCGAGACCTATAGTTTCTGTGGCGAGTGCTCCGACTCCAGTGGTTCAGAGATCTATTCTACCTACATGTGTTCATTATGGTAGGGCACATGTGGGTGCTTGCTGGAAGACGAGTGGATCAGGAGTATGTTTTAGATGTGGGCCACCAAATCATTTCATTAAAAATTGCCTTGAATTATGGGAGATAGACAGGCTAATACTTGTTGCGCTCTAATAAACACTACTAGAACTACACTCGCAAGTATACGAGGCTACTCTAGTATTTTGGTGAACACCTAAAGGTCGTCTCACAAGGAAGCTAGATAAACTAATTATTTATCAAATTGTAAATAATAAATTATCTATAAAATTAAATTGCTAAACAACTAATGAAGACAGAACGAGTTGAATTTAAAACAATGAAAGTAAATTGAACAGATATATTGATTCACTTTATAGAAAGGTCTAGGGTTTGCACTTCTCTACTAACTTATATGTATGAACAACTATTCTTCTCAACTGATTTAATTTCAAAGATCAGATTTCAAGCAACATAATTAATCGAATCAAGGAAATAAGCTTTCGCATTCAAACCTCTTTAAAATAATCTTGTTACAATTGAAATGATCTTTTTCTTAGGTTTATATTTCTAATTCACCTAAGCCCCTAATTGAATTATTCCAGAATTAAACATCATTTTTCAATCCTTCATCTAAATACCTCAAACACATAATTGGTGGCCAATCAATTATATATTAACATTAATCCATTCAATTAAGGAATAAAAGAAATAAATCAGTTAAGAGCAATAACCATTTCATAAAATCATAGTAGATCCATACAAACCCTAGACTAGATCAAAATTAGTTCATATTGATGCTATCAAACAAATTCATCTCATTAAAATTCAAAGAAATTAATTTAGACATTAGAGAAATCATGAATACAATTCCAATGAAACTTAAGAGATAGAGTTTGAGACAAAACCAAATTACAAACTTCCTTTGGCTTCTAAACAATCTCTTGCTCAGATTTTTGCTAAAAGAATAATGCAATGGCTAAAACTAATTTAATCTAAAGTATTTGCATGAAAGTGAAATCAAAATTCAAAACAAAAATGAAGAAATAGCTCAAAAGTTTGTGTTGGACGGCTGGAAAAAGTGTAACCCTTTCAAATACCCTAATCTTCTTATTTATACAAAACCATCGTTCAAAATCCGCGTTTCCTTTCTTTCCTTAGCCCATGGAGTGACACGGCAAAGCTTGTGGCTGTGTCATATGACACAGCCAGTGGCTTGGCCGTGTCACCTAGGTGTGTCAGCTTTTGTGTAATCTTGCTCTTCTTTGCTTCAGTGGAAATGAGTGTGACATAGCCAGACACAGCCAGTGGCTTGGCCGTGTCACCTGCCAGTGTCACCTACTGATTCTCTTCTTTCTTTGCTCTTCTTTCTTGGCTAAATATGGGACACGACCAAGCTTGTGGCCGTGTCATGTGACATGGCTAGTGGCTTGGCCGTGTCACCTGCCAGTGTCAACTTCTGCCAAATCTTCCTTTCTTTCTTGGTTCCCTTGGTTTTGCCCTTTAGGTGAGACACGGCCAGTGGCTTGGCCGTGTCTCCTGCCTGTGTCATGATCTACCAAAAATTTCCTTGAGGTGACACGGCCAAGCATGATTTGGCTTGCCCATGTCTTGCTGCTTCATGCTTTTTTTTCTTTATTTTGATCTTCCAAGGGAGTTTTTTGCACATTAACCTAAAACGAACACTTGAAACAAACTTTAAACAAGAATCAAATGAAATATTAACCAAAAACACATAAACATCACACTAAAAACTAGTACAAAAAAGACATAAACACTAGAATAAATTAAAACTACCAAAATTGATGAAATCACTAAATAAACAGATTAAAACTACCAAAATGCATGAAGAAAACAATAATCATCATAATAAATAAGTTACAATTCTATGACAAAAACTAATAAAACAACTGCCCCACACTTAAAACTTTCCTTGTCCTCAAGCAAATTCACATGGCATAAATTAAAAACTAAAATAACCTTAACTATAATTCAAGTATATAAGATGAAATCCTTTAAGACTCAGCCATAAATAAATGCAATTTCTTCAATCAAGATTTTCTTAACTCATTCATTAATTCAGACATAACAAATCTCATCTCTCATCTAAGTGTTTCACTCAATTTCAAAGGTTAATTCACTCAAACCACTCATGACTGCATACTGCCATAAACTTGCTTAATTATCTAATCTCTCTCAATGATTTTCTCAAGAAATAATCCGATGGTCTTTTTGTTTGGATGTAATGGAGCTAAGGTGAAGGTGTGAGAAAAGACATTTAAGTTAGAACATCAAGAAATGGAGTATCTAAATTAGACAATACTCTTGCTTAGAAACTTGTAACTCCCTCAAATGGTATATTCACTAACCCTTGATAATCTCACATACTTGCATACTTAAAGAAAAGTACATGAGTCTAAATTCCTCTTTGATGACTAATGCTAGAAAATATATGAATTTTGTATATATATATATATATCTTCTCTTTTATTTATTTATTATATATATATATATACAAAATATAAAATTGCATTGAACATCTAACTTAAAATGTAGAGGAAAAGAATAATTGACTCTTAGTCAAATACAATGTGCAAAGTATGTAGTTCAGCCCCAAATCTTACTAAAGCAATACTTTTTTTTTAATTAATTGCTTACCCCACACTTATGAATTAAACCACCCTATTGTCATATCATAAGAAACTCCATTCCTTAATGAAGGTATGATGATAATAGGAAAATGTTGAGTTGTGAATTGTGTTGATCAATCAAGAAAAATTCAAAGGCTCAACTTGGCTCACTAAGGAATTCATAATTAAGGGAAGGCTTTTTAAGCTGAAGGGGGTAATCCTAATTTGCCTTCATCATTTTAAAACTTGAGATGAAATCATAATGTGAGTTCAATTAGTATGCAAAAGCAAGCTCTAAAGATACAAAATCATGAAGGTGCACACTTAAGAAAGAAAGTCAATAGACAATAATATTCAACTATGAGGCTCAAAACTCACAAAGGATGGGTTCTTAGAGATTTATATATCATGAATAGCAGAATGTGAAAATTGATTCTGAATGAATTCAAATGCTAATCTCTATGCTGATACTAAAGGCTCAAATATAATGCTAGAATTATAGAAAAGTCAATAAGTTTCCAACAATTATGCCATAAACAATGCACAATATAACACAAAAAGACAAACAAAAAAAATTAAAGGAAAGCTTAATGATTACCCCACACATATGAATTACATTGTCCTCAATGGAAACAAGGATAATAAAGAAAAAGAGTTAAGGTACAACATGTTTTCCATCGTTCCCTTGTGAGGCAAATGCTACCTTTTCACCCACAAACATCAATTGTTTAGGAACAAAACACAATATATATAAAATAACCAAAATATAAAGTGTTAACATTAAAAACAAAAACGAAAAATAACAATGAAAATAAGCTATAACTAAACACAAGAAAGTAAGGAATTTTCTCAAAAGATTAGAGCCGATTTGATCTATGGTGACGGAGGATGTGATGATGATGCAGCTGAAGGATGGAGGCTCAGAATCTTAGCAAGGTTGCTATTGATTTGGTCCAACTGTTGCAAGACTGCAGCATGGTTATGATCGACCTTGCTTTCCAGTGCCTCTATCCTATTCATTATCTCCTGATTGTCCAGGACCGGAGCATCTTCATCCAAATCAAGAGAATCCGAGTCGGACTCCCCATGGACTCGTATTCTCTTTTGTCGGCCCCCCGGTGCATCCGGCTCAATTGAAGCCATCACATAGGCCCCTCCTCTGTTCATAACCATATGCATCTTCTCAAGTGTGGCCAAATCTAACGAATCATTACCCAAAATTTTAGTCATACGGCGGTTACTCGGGTCAAAATCATCAAGAAGGGTGGTCGTTAAAGTGGTAACCAATCCTCCAATACAAATAGCACCCTTTTTTTTGTTTGCCACATTGTCAAAAACATCAGCCAACCAATAGTCGGCACTAACAGGTATGGGATTACAAGCATAGTCTAAGAAAAAGAGCTCACTAATTTCCACTATACCTGGGCTTTCCTTCCGTGCAAAGAACCCACAAGACATAAAGCGATGTAAATATCTTAGAGCGGGATTGCTCAATTTTGTTGCCTTGGCCGATTTGGCCACATATGTTCCCGAGCCCAGTGCTCCCCATTCAAATTGCTGTTTAAAACCCTTAGGTACAGATTTTTCCCCTTGTTAATGGAAACCAAAGATAGCATTCAATTGCTCAATACTAACTACACATGGTTTCCCAAGTAATTTAAAATTCAACCTAATGCAAATTTTCTGTTCATCTTTTGCAACCTTAAGAGAGGTTAAAAATTCCAAAATAAGCTTTTGAAATTGCAAAGGTCGAAGGGAAATTTCTCCCACCCAAGGTTTTGAACATAGCTATAAAAAAATATCCCTAATATGAAGAGCATTAAGGGATTCATCGCTTACATACCTCATTGGAAAGAAACCCCTAGCTAGAAGAGTCGCTCTCCTTGAAGATGAAGAAGATGAAGATGGAGCTGCAGTTGGAGGTTACCTCCTCTTGTGGTGGGACACCATCTTTGTTCTAGGCATATTGATAGATTTGGAATAAATTGAAGGTTTAACATATTTAATTGGTTTTTGATGAGAAAAGAAGAAGATTGAACGGGTTTATTTTGGTTTTGGTGAAGAAAAATGGAGAATTAATGGGATTTTTGAAGCTTTTAGGAAACAAAGATTGAGGTTTTGGAGAGAAAGAACCGAGAGAGAGAGAAAGGAAAAAGGAAAAACTAGGGATTTAAAATGAAAGAAAAGGGCTGAAACCGTGTTTTTATGCTTGGAAATAAAGGTGACACAGCCAAGCATGGTTTAGCTTGGCCGTGTTTGATACTGTAAAACAAAAGATTGCAAGACAAAGAAAGGGACATGGGCATAAGCTTGGCTGTGTCTCTGTGACAAGGCCAAGGACATGACCAAGTCTTTTGGCCGTGTTTGAGACTGTGTATTTTTTAGTTTACTTGACACAGCCAGTGGCTTGGCCATGTCAAGTGGCAGTGTCCTTCACTACCATTTTGGATTTTTTTAGTGTCACCTAATTTAAAAGAAATGCAATCTTCTTCCTTGCTCAACCCTGAAACACATTAAAAAAAATAAAAACTGATCAAAGCACCTATTCCATTTTATTTAAACCAAACATGAAATTAAAATTTGATAAATATGAAATTGTAACTATGAAAAGAAATGCAAACTGATGGGTTGCCTCCCATTTAGCGCTTCTTTAAAGTCGTGTAGCTGGACATTACTGCAAGACTTAAGGATCATTGATCAAAGTACTATCGATGATCCTTACTTCTTGGAACCCCTCATGATATGGTTTAACTCTCGGTCCATTTACTTTAAAAGTTTCATTCGTTCCAGAGTTAAGCAATTCTCTAGCACCGGAAGGATATACCTGAGTTATCTCGAAAGGACCACTCCATCGAGACTTGAGTTTTCCTGGAAACAGTCGGAGACGAGAATTAAAAAGCAAAACTTTCATACCTGGGCTCAATGTCTTTCACACTAAAATTCTGTCATGAAGTGCTTTAGTGCGGTCCTTATAAATCCTTGAACTCTCATATGCCTCATTCCTTAGTTCATCTAACTCTGAAATTTGCAGAAAACGTTCTCTCTTTGCCTTGTCCAAGTCTAAGTTCAGAGTCTTAATTGCCCAATATGCCTTGTGCTCTAACTCCACTGGTAAATGACAAGCCTTACCAAAAATCAATCGGTATGGACTCATACCCAAGGGAGTCTTGAAAGCAGTTCGATATGCCCACAATGCATCATTCAATCTACTTGCCCAATCCTTCCTTGATGAGTTGACTGTTTTTTCCAGAATTCCTTTTATTTGCTTGTTGGATGTCTCAACTTGTCCTGAAGTCTGTGGATGGTATGGGGTCGCCACCTTATGTTTCACACCCGATTTGTGCATTAATTTCTCAAAAGTTTTGTTGCATAAATGACTTCCCCCATCACTGACTATCACTCTTGGCATGCCAAATCTGCTAAGAATGTATTCCTTCACAAATTTAACAACCACATTAGCATCATTAGTTCGGGTGGGGATTGCCTCCACCCATTTTGAAACATAATCAACAGCAACTAAAATGTATTCATAACCAAAAGATTTGGGAAAAGGACCCATGAAGTCTATTCCCCAAACATCAAACAGTTCAACCACAATATAAGATTGAAGGGGCATTTCATTCCTCCTTCCAACGTTACCTACTCTTTGACAGCGGTCACAATGCTTACAATATTCTTGAGCATCTTTGAATAGAGTAGGTCAGTAAAATCCACTTTGAAGCACTTTCTCTACAGTCTTTCTTCCTCCAAAATGACCACCACAGTGAAGGTCATGACAAAATTGAAGAACACTTAGTTGTTCTTCCTCAGATACACACCTGCGAACTATCTCATCTTTGCATATCCAGAATAGGTAAGGTTCATCCCAAAAATAGAATTTACTCATGTGCAAAAACTTTTTCTTTTCCTGAAATGACATGTCAGAATGCAAAATACCACAAGCATGATAGTTAGCAATATCTGCAAACCAAAATGAATTCATTACCGCAAACAACTGCTCATCAGGAAATGCTTCTAGATTTTTATGAATGCTATAAGATGCAAGATTTTCACCAAAGAAAGGTAATCTAGATAAATGTTCAGCTACAATATTTTCACTTCCCTTAGTATCTTTGATTTGAAAATCAAATTCTTGCAATAATAACACCCATCTAATTAAACAAGGTTTAGCATGTTGTTTTGTCAAGAGATATTTTAGAGCTGCATGATCTGAATGCACAATAGTTTTAGACCCAATCAAATATGCTATAAACTTATCTAAGGCAAAAACAACAGCTAGCATTTCTTTTTCCATTGTTGTGTAATTAACTTGTGCACTATTTAGGTTCAAGCTAGCATAATAGATCACTCTTAAAAATTTCTCAACCCTTTGCCCAAGGACAGCTCCTACTGCATGATTGGAGGCATCACACATAATTTCAAAAGGTAAAGACCAAACAGGAGCTACAATTACCGGTGCACTAGTTAATTTTTCCTTAAGGTAGTTAAAGGCTTACATGCATTGTGCAATAAATTCAAATGGAACATCTTTCCCAAGCAAATGACACAATGGTTGGCTTATTTTAGAAAAATCTTTAATAAACCTCCGGTAAAAACCTGCATGCCCTAGAAAGCTTCTTATTCCCTTAACAGAGGTAGGTGGGGGTAACTTAGCAATCAACTCTACCTTAGCTTTATCCACCTCAATCCCTTTACTAGACACAACATGGCCTAATACAATGCCCTGAGTAACCATAAAATGACTCTTTTCCCAACTCAAAGTGAGGTTACATTCAATGCATCTCTCAAGCACAAGAACAAGTTTACTGAGGCAATTATCAAAAGAGTCACCAAAAACAGAAAAATCATCCATAAATACCTCAATAAAATCATCTATCATGTCCATGAAAACTGACATCATGCATCTCTGAAAAGTTGCAGGCGCATTGCATAAGCCAAAGGGCATACGCCAAAATGCATAAGTCCCAAAAGGGCAAGTAAAAGTGGTCTTGGATTGATCCTCTGGTGATATTGGCACCTGATAATAACGTGAAAGTCCATCCAGAAAGCAATAATGTGAGTGTCTAGAAAGTTTATCCTGCATCTGATCAATAAAAGGAAGAGGGAAATGATCTTTCTTTATGGCATTGTTCAACTTCCTATAATCAATACACATTCTCCACCCAGTAGTAGTCCTAGTAGGAACCAATTCATTCTTTTCATTTTTTACCACAGTGATTCCTGATTTCTTAGGCACTACATGTACTAGGCTAACCCACTCACTATTGGCTATCGGATATATCACTCCATCAAGCAATTTAAGCACTTCCTTCTTAACCACTTCACTCATGTTCGGTTAAGGCGCCTTTGGGTCTCTCTCACAGGTTTAGCTCCCTCTTCTAAGATAATTCTATGCATAGGCATTGAAGGGCTAATACCTTTGCCATCACTCAACCGCCATCTTATAGCTCTTTTCAATCTTTTCAACAAAGCCAATTACATGAGCTTTAGTCTTTGGGTAAAAAGGCTTAGGTTCCCATAGCAAGTATATACCAAACGGTACAAGGCTATGAGTGGTTATGCCATGCTCGATCTCCATACCTTGAGTGAAAGTATGGTATCCCTCACATAACACAACAAGGATAACACGGGTGTCCTAACTCACGCACACGATGCAATCTAAGATGATGCACTAGATAATATCATTATAAGAAAGAATAGAATAATATAAAGACCAACGGAATCAACTTCTCTTATCCCCAGTGGAGTCGCCACTGTGAGCGGGGATTTTCGCCCCCACTCCAGGTGGAATGGTTCTTGCGACTTCGGTATTGTTTAGGCTCGGGTCTTAGAGAACACGGACCTAAGTCTTTAGAAAATGGAGTCGCCAACCTTTAGAGAACACAGACCTAAGGCTCGGGCCTTATAGAAATTCTATTTCACTCGCAGGAAAATCCTGCGAGCGAAATAGCACAGTGATTTCGCCCGCAAGAATTTCCTGCGGGTGAAATTGCCCACGAGTCTAATTTTTTTTATTTTTATTTTTATTACTAAAAATTAGATCCTAAAGCAAAAATTATTTTGGACCAATTAGACAAAAAAAATCATTTTGGACTAAAAAAACATATTGGACTGGATTGGGTCAAAATTAAGGGTCTACAGTTTGCCCCCTGCTTGAATGATATGAAACCTTAGTGAAAGAGAGTGAAAAGCAATAAGACTTAATTTTTGAGATTGTTGAGGTTTTGGGTTCTTGACCGGGTTTGAGTTCTGGACTCAAGGATAAATTCTAGGTTCTCGACCTAAGGAAAATTTGGGTTCTGGACCCAGTTCGAATTCTGGACTCCATGGATGATTCTAGGTTCTGGACCTAAGGAAAATTTGGGTTCTGGACCCGGTTCGAGTTCTGAACTCAATGGATGATTATAAGTTCTGGACCTAAGAAAATTTAGATTCTAGACCAGGTTCGAGTTCTGGACTCAAGGATGATTCTAAGTCTGGACCTAAAGAAAAATTTGGGTTCTGGACCCGGTTCGAGTTCTGAACTCAAGGATAATTCTAGGTTCTCGACCTAAGAAAAAATTTGGGTTCTGGACCCGATTCGAGTTCTAGACTCAAGGATGATTCTAGGTTCTAGGCCTAAAGAAAAATTTGGGTTCTGGACCCGGTTCGAGTTCTGTACTCAAGGATAATTATAGGTTCTGGACCTAAGGACAAATTTGGGTTCTGGACCAGGTTCGAGTTCTGGACTCATGGATAATTATTGGTTCTGGACTTAAGGAAAATTTGGGTTCTGGACCCAAGAGATTTGGATACTCGATCCTAAACTGGACTCGGATACTCGATCCTAAATTGGGTTGGGATACTTGATCCTAAATTGGATTTAGATACTCGATCCTAACTGGATTTGGACATTCGATCCTAACTTGATTGGGATACTCGACCCTAAATTGATCTGATTTGGGTACTTGGACCCTAGGTTGGGTACTTGGACTCGAGATTGGGTACTTCGACCCGAGCTTAAATTGATTTGGGTACTTGGATCCGAGAATGAATTAATTTAGATTTAATTTGGGTACTTGGACCCGAGAGTGGGTACTTGGACCCGAGAACAAATTTGACTAACCTTTTGTCAGTTGAGAAGTCTGACTGCTCCGGCTATTCTATGCATTATGATTCTTCACCCTTGGAATGGATCTTCATCCTTGAGAATTGGGGTCTTCATCTTTGTAAATGGATCTTCATCCTTAAAGATTGGGTCTTCTTTGTTCTTTGAAGATGGGAGTGACACGGCCAGTGGCTTGGCAGTGTCTCTGGGTGTGTCAGCTTCTGTGTATTTTCTTTGGTTCTTCTTGACTTGCCCCTTAGGAGAGACACGGCCAGTGGCTTGGCCGTGTTGCCTGCCAGTGTCACCTATTGTTTCTTTTCTTTCTTTGCTTGGTCCTTCTTAACTTTGTCCTTTAGGTGCGACACGACCAGTGGCTTGGCCGTGTCGCCTGCCCGTGTCACGTTCTACCAAAATTTTTTTTGAGGTGACGCGGCCAAGCTCAATTTGTCTTGGCCATGTCTTGCTTGATTCATGCTCTTCTTTCCTTGTTTTGATCTTCCAAGGGGGTTTTTGCACTTTAACCACTTTTCTGTTGCAACTGCTTTTCCTTTCTTTGATTCTTTAATGATTGTTGCAGGTTATTGGCTCGATTGATCATGAGAATGGACCTTCCTTTATTGTCCCTTCATCTACTCGCTCTAGCTCATCAGATATGCCATCTCATTCGCAGGGTATTGATATGAACTACCTGGTACGTTCCTTATTTCATAATAGTTTATGCTATATGTATGCATGATTATGTATGCTCTTACCTTTTATCCTTCTTGGCTCACAGTAGATGCTTGAAGAACAGAAAAGGAAACTTCAAGAAGAGTTGGCTGCAGGTCGTCAGCAGGCTTCTCATTTTGAAAGTTTATATCATCAATCCGAACAAAATTTCTGAGACTTCCGATTTCAGGGAATGAGGGATCCCGGTGCTTCTTCATCAAGAGGCCCCCAGACTGATGAACATGAGATCCTTTCATTTACTTCTGATGAAGACCATGACAAATCGAAACTCCAAGGCAATAGGGAGTTTAGTGCTTCTGCTTCGGGTGATCCTGGGACGAGTAATTTGCCCCCTCCTCCAATAGGCGATGATTTTTTCAAGTCGTTATTTGGTGACCTACCACCGCCCTCTTAGTGACATGTAAACATTGTAGCAATTGTAAAACATTGTACAATAATGAAAAATATACAGTTTTCCTCTTTACTGTAATCCTCTCTCTCTTTTTTTCGTTATTGCCAAAATTATTTATTTATTATTTTTATTATATTTATATATATATATAGTACATCATAATTAATATCCACCTTATTTGCTACACCAAATCCATGGTGGTAAAGGAAATTGTCACTTTCTTTCCTTAGACCATATGGTCTTATCCTTTCCCATCATCTTTTCCATTTCACTTTTGGAAAGGTTTATTTTTTTCTATATAAATCACCTTGCATGCCATATTTTAATTCATAATCCAAAAAATCTCTCTCTTTCAACGTGAAGACTTCTTTTAGCAATTTTGGTTCTCCTTTATTCATCAATCATGACCGAGCACCATTTAAAGAAAATAAAAATTCTATTTAAGAATATGGATGCCATCCATTGGAAGCAAATTTCATGGTCAAAGCTAAATGTTTTAAAATGTTTTCAAAATGTCAAATTGGACCACTCCTTCTTACATGTCGTGGCATCCTTTTGGGATACGGATTCTAGGGTATTTAAAATTAATGGCATGGAAATGTGTCCCTTGATTGAAGAATTTGAGGCCATCCTTGGACATCCCAATAATCAACAAATGGCATTACCCACATTGATTTCCAAGACTCAACAGAAGATGCAGATGTTATTTCAAATTCCAAAACCCGAAATTCTTCGGTTGATGAGAGGTGAAAAAATTCTACTTGCTCCTTTGATTAACTTTTGTTTCTCTCATTTGGCTCCTACTAAGGCATGGGGACGCATGCTTTGTCTTTGCTTGCTCGGCCAATTCTTGCTTATTTCTTCTGACGGTGATATTGACCCACGAGTAATGGATATCATGGATCAAATGGAAGGAGGCTTGTCACCGGTACTTCTGATTTTAGCCGAGACCTTAGTTGGATTAGACCGATTTAAATCAGGATTGTCAAAGAGACTGACTGGGAGACCGTTGCTACTTCAGGTAATTACCTAAACTGCCCATTCGGGTTTTTAATTTAGGTTTTTTTTTATCGCTCTAACTTTTGCCTAGTCTGCCCATGCAGGTTTTCGGAACTAGCTAGCTATCCTAATTTTTGCCTAAGCTGCCCTTACGGGTTTTCAACTTAGCGGACTCTTTTTTCTTTTTAACTTAATTCTTTCTTCACAGATTTGGCTTCAGGAGCGTCTCTGTTTGCTTGATACTCCCTCCATGGATTTTGCTAGATACCTGCCACGTCATCATTCTGCTAGAAAGCTACTCCATCCTGCTTCTTCATATGCTGAATGGGTCGACTGGATCCACTCACGCTCTGAAGTCAATGTCCGTTGATTGGTACCTTGGTGGAAGATTTCTCATATCACCATGTGGACATACTTGATGTACGTTCCCCTTGCTGCTCTTCGTCAAGGCACATGCTATGATCCTCGCCGACTTGGGCGTCAGTATGGAGCTGAGCCTCCTAATTCTGACTTTGCTCCTGACCTAGACATGCCTTGCTCTGGCCTGCACGTTACACTTATCGACT
The DNA here is from genome assembly GCA_947685225.1 of Garcia nutans. NCBI lineage: Eukaryota > Viridiplantae > Streptophyta > Magnoliopsida > Malpighiales > Euphorbiaceae > Garcia > Garcia nutans. Next base: position 39,924,650 of record CANTUV010000013.1, read on the forward strand.
GCCATAGCTTTTACATTTGTCAATTCATAAAGTGTTTTGTTAGGATGAAAAATAACTAAAGTAATAAAAGATGCTTCTTTTCCATTTATAATTTATCATCACCTTTTGCAATTATGATAATTTATTTCATCCATATCTGGTCGAATACTTATAACAGTGCACATAGAACAATTTTAACATTAATTCTATTTTTTTAAATTGGGGAACAACCAAACATAAAACCAACATACACAAGATCACTCCTGTTGCCAATTAGCCCTTTTGGGTTTTCTAATTGACGATTTTCTCTCATTTAGCCCTAATTGTTTCCTAGCCCGCCCTTTCGGGATTTCGGAACTAGCGAACTGCTCTAACTTTTGCCTAGGCTGCCCTTTTTGGGTTTTCAACCTAGCGAGCTCTTTTTTCTTCTTTTTCTTCCTATCATACATAAAACCTCTTCAATCTGTCAATGTTTACTGGCTCACTAAATTCATTTCCATCCATGTCTGATAACTTCACCGCACCTTTGTTTATGACTTGTTTCACGACATATGGCCCTTCCCAGCTAGGTCTGAACTTCCCTCTTGGATCAAATACATTAGGCTTACATTGCTTCAATACCAAATCCCCAACTCTGAATTTTCTGATTTTAACCCTTCTATTATAGGCCTGAGCTATCTTCTTTTGATACAATTGGTGATGATATAGTGCCTTTAACCTTCTCCCTTCTAATAGAGCTAATTGTGTGTATCTGCTAGCTACCCATTCCATTTCAGGCAGTTCAGCTTCTAAGACTACTCTCACTGATTTGATCTTAATTTCAATTGGCAATACCGCTTCCATCCCATAAACCAAAGAGAATGGTGTCATTCCAGTAGGTGTTTGTACGCTTGTCCTATATCCCCATAAAGCAAAGGGAAGCATTTTTGACCAGTCCCTATAAGTCTTGGTCATCTTAGACAGAATTTGCTTAATTGTCTTATTTGTTGCTTCCACTGCACCATTAGCCTTTGGTCTATAAGGAGAGGATCGATGATAATGGATTTGGTACTTCGAGAATAAATCCTTAACTGCTCCTTGAAACTGCACCCCGTTGTCTGATATCACACTGTGTGGGACCCCATATCTGTAGATGAGATTCTTTTTGATAAACCTAGCCATTTGACTTGCACTCAACTTGTTGAAGGATTCGGCTTCGACCCATTTTGAAAAATAATCAACTGCTACCATAATGAAACGGTGACCGTTTGAAGCTGTCAGATGTATCTCTCATATAATATCGATACCCCAGGTGGCAAATGGCCAGCGTGAAGACATTGAATGCAGTTCTTCAGGAGGCATGTGATTCAAGTTACCATGCATCTGACATTGCTGGCACTTCTTGACAAACTCAATACAGTCTCTCTCCATGGTCAACCAATAGTAACCTTGTCGAATAATCTTCTTAACTAGGGCCAAACCACTCATGTGCGGACTGTAACTTCCCGCATGTATTTCTAACATGATGTGCTCCACTTCAGGCTTTCTTAAACATCACAGATGCACTCTGTAACACCCCTTCCCGACCTACATGTGTAAGCTGAGTAGAGGCGCCACACTAACCTAATGTTGCTACCAATTTTACTTAGTCAAATTTTAGTTCCGATTTTTTTTCACAAAAATTTTGCCATAGTTTCGCCTAAAAATTGAGTCCCAAGTGTCGACAAAACTGGTTTTTTTTCTTATTTTTAAAAACATTTTACACAAACCAATGCAAACAAAATCATTCTCAGTACACTCCCAATAAATCCCCCTTGTAACCTCAACTACAACCTGCAAAAAGAATTTACACTTCTAGTGCAACATAAAATAAAGGTTTTGTGACAACCCCTATATTTAAATATTACACAGCGGAAGTTATAAAATATTTACATATTTACATACTAAACATTTCTTTACAAAATATAAAGAAATATACATGATTGGCAAGTCTGCTCTGATCTTTAAGCTCCAAAAATGGATTCAACAAGGTCTACTCTCACTTGGTCTTGATGAACTCTCGGGTTCAACTCTATCCACTCTATTACCTGCGCGATTAAACACTATCGCGCTAAGCCAACGACTTAGTAAGATAAAACATGTTAATGGTATGCTTAAATGTAATGCAATGCCACATATGTTATTGATAAGATCAACATCATAAATATAAAGTTAACACATAATTATGCATTTCACAAATCATAGTCATATGAGTATACCACATTTCAACATCTTTCCACATTCAACATTACTCAATCATACTCAATAACCAACATCTCATTTCATTAACTCATAACATTATTTAGGACATTCATATAACCTTGACACCTATGGGCCCAACAAGTATTTAATATGATATTCAGAGTTCAGAGTTACTGATTTGGTTCATAGTCACAATAATCACGCCCGTAGGCAATGTATATACATGTATCTCTATCCATGGATAGTGTAACAGACCCAATCTCTTGGACCATCACTCAACACATATGAGGAGATCCTCAACCCGGCAAGACTGTTACAAATCATATATCTTATATTCACAATTCTCATAGTGTAACAGACCCAGTCTCTTGGACCATCAACTCAACACATATGAGGAGATCCTCAACCCGGCAAGACTGTTACCTTTCATCATTTCTTAGGCATGCCACCCAAATCCAGAACTTTGAAACTGAATAACATATTAAACAAACAATTCATTTATTATATAGTTACCATTTCCATTCTCAAATTCTCATCACATTTAGGCAAACATGCCTTCTTTCTTTTAATATCATCATCATAGCCAATCACAATGGCATTGTCTCATATCATATCTTATTTGAATTATCATTTCAATTTCAATGTATATTATTCATGAAACACATAACCATTCACAATGCATAACATAACATTGTTCAATCTCAACAATGCAATTAGGGCAAAGAACAATTGATATGATTCATATGAATAATACATTCTGGTTTTAGACTCCATTTTATCCTTATTTTGAAAAATTGTATAAAATAATTTAGTTGATTAAAAATTCTAAAATTTTTACAGAATTTATTTTTTTATCTTAAAATAATTCCTTTAAAATTTCAGATCAAACTGAACACAAAATCTTGGTCAAATAGTTCAGCTAACCAGACTGCCCCAATTGCCCTGCATCCTGGCAGCAGTTCTGAACTTTGTGAATTCCATAAATCAAATTCAATCAACGTGGTTCCAAATTATTTTTCTCAAATACTAGACTCACTAAGAAACAACATATCCAAAATTCAATTGGATATGATTTTTCTACATTTTATTAAAAATCCCGAAATATAGCTGTCTCAGTTAAGGTACCTGCTGGAACAGTTCTACTAAAAATAATCTTTCTAAACTCATAACCATTCCAAAATCGAATCAACATATTTTTCAGTCATTCTAGACTCATAGAGGCACAACATATCAAAAATTCACTTCAAGAAAATTTTTCTATAATTAATTAAAAATCATACAAGTCACAGCCTTTACTAATTGTAAAACAGAAAAAGAATTTCACTAAACACAACTCATCTCATCATCAAACCATCAAACCCTAATTCCTTTCTCACACCACTTCAAAAGAATTGAAGAATTTAAAGAAAATATCTTACCTTAGATGAAGAAATCCACAAATCTTTAACCAAAACCCTTGCTTCCTTCTTCAAATTGCTTCAAACCTCAAGATCACCTCTCTTTCTCTCTTGGTTTTTGGAGAGCCGGCACCTCTTGAAAGAAAGAAGGAAATGATGAAGACACAAAGTCAAATTTGCTTTTAATCTCCACCAAGTGATCTTATCCAAGCAATTACCAAAATGCCCTCAATCATATAACTAACTTTTTGTCTCATATAAGCCCTTATATGTAATTGCACATTCCACAAAAATATCTTCTTGCATTGACTCTTCCTTTGACCCATTTATATGTTATATATATCATCATATACACAACATATACATTTGTCTCTAAACCCTAAATTTCTTCTCCAAAACACATACAAAAACATTCTCTTCCAATTTCTTATCAACTTATCATATATACATAATTCAAGTGCAACAACACTAACACCAAGACTACTAGGGCATAATTAGGGATATTACAATTCTCCCCCTCTAGAAAGAAATTTCGTCCTCGAAATTACCTGAAATTAACTCTGAAATAACTGAGGATACTGGTCTCGCATGGTATGCTCACTTTCCCAAGTTGCTTCCTCTCTTGCATGATTCTTCCACAGAACTTTTACCAAAGGCACATTCTTATTTCTTAACTCTTTTACATCACGTGCCAAGATAGCAACTGGTTCCTCTTCAAATGTCAAGTCTGGGCTCACTTCAATAGATTCAAATGGCAACACATGAGATGGATCCGACCTATATCTCCTCAACATAGAAACATGGAATACATTATGAATACGATCCAACTCAGGTGGCAAAGCAAGTCGATACGCCACTGGCCCAACTCTTTCTAACACTTCATACGGCCCAATGAAACGAGGACTCAATTTTCCTTTCCGACCGAACCTCAAAATCTTCTTCCAAGGAGACACTTTCAGAAATACCTTATCTCCAACATCAAACTCTATATCTCTCCTTTTCAGATCTGCATAAGACTTCTGTCGGTCTGAAGCTGATTTTAACCTGCCTCGAATCAACTTTACTTTTTCTTCAGTTTCTTGAATCAAATCAGGACCAACCAACTTATTATCTCCAAGCTCATTCCAACAAAGAGGTGTCCTACACCGTCTGCCATACAATGCTTCAAACGGTGCCATACCAATGCTGGATTGGTGACTGTTGTTGTAAGCAAACTCCACAAGAGGTAAAAACCTATCCCAACTTCCAGAGAAATCGATGACACAGCTTCTCAACATGTCCTCAATAATCTGTATCACCCTCTCTGACTGTCCATCCGTCTGTGGATGAAAAGCAGTGCTGAAGTGCAGTCGAGAACCTAAAGCACTATGCAAACTCTTCCAAAATCTGGAAGTAAACCTGGGATCTCTATCAGACACTAAAGAAGTTGGAACACCATGCAGTTTCACAATCTCATGGATATACAGCTCAGCCAATCTCTCCAAAGAGTAATCCATTCGAACCGGAAGAAAATGAGCTGTCTTAGTCAATCTATCCACAATCACCCATATGGCATCATGCTTCTTTTGTGTCAATGGCAAACCAGACACAAAATCCATTGTTACTCTTTCCCACTTCCATTCTGGCACTGACAATGGTTGAAGCAACCCGGTTGGAACTTGATGCTCTGCTTTAACCTTCTGACAGGTGAGACATTTCGATACAAACTCAGCAATGTCTCTCTTCAACCCCATCCACCAATAATGCTGTCTCAAATCATGATACATCTTCGTATTACCCGGATGCATAGCAAACATTGACTGATGAGCTTCTTCCAAAATGACCCTTTTCAAATCAGCATCATCGGGTACACACAATCGGTTTTTAAACCATAGGCTCCCATCACTTTTCACAACAAAATCTCTAGTCTTCCCATTCTTGCAATCTGAAATAATCTTCTGAATCTTCATATCAATCAACTGAGCCTCTTTGATCTGATCTAACAAAACTGGTTTCAAAAGCAACTGTGCCAACAATGCACCATCATCACAAGGTACAAAACTGGCATGCAATGCTCTCAACTCAACAAGCAACGAGAGCGAGTAAACTGTTAAACCAGCTAAAGACTTCCGACTCAAAGCATCAGCAACAACATTTGCTTTACCTGGATGATAGTCAATCAAGCAGTCGTAGTCTTTAATCAATTCTAACCATCTCCTCTGACGAAGATTGAGTTCTTTCTTGACACCCAAATACTTCAAACTCTTGTGATCAGTGTAGATGAAACATTTCTCCCCAAACAGATAGTGGTGCCAAATTTTCAATGCAAACACAATGGCAGCCAATTCCAAATCATGGGTCGGATAGTTAAGCTCATGCGGTTTCAACTGTCAAGATGCATAAGCTATAACTTTACCTTCCTGCATCAACACACATCCCAAACCACTATGTGAAGCATCACTGTAAATCACATATGGTTTGCCTTCTACAGGTAAAGTAAGAACAGGCGCTTGAGTCAACATATCTCTCAACTGCTCAAAGCTCGCCTGACACTGATCTGTCCACAAAAACCTCACTCCCTTACGAAGCAATCTGGTGAGTGGAGTAGCTATCAAAGAAAATCCTTTCACAAACCGCCGGTAATAGCCTGCCAAACCTAGAAAACTTCTAATCTCTGTCACAGACTTAGGTGGACTCCAATTCAGAATAGCTTCAACTTTACTTGGATCAACTCTAATGCCTTCTGCTGAAACAATATGTCCGAGAAAAGCTACTTGATCCAACCAGAACTCACACTTCGACAATTTAGCAAACAACTGCTTCTCTCTCAAAATCTGCAACACAATCCGCAGATGCATATCATGTTCCTCCTCATTCCGCGAATACACCAGAATGTCATCGATGAAGACCACTACAAACTGATCCAGATAGGGCCTAAATACCCTATTCATCAAATCCATAAAAGCTGCAGGTGCATTCATCAGACCAAAAGGCATAACTAAAAATTCATAATGCCCATATCTGGTCCGGAAAGCTGTCTTCGGAACATCTTCAGCTCTGACTCTCAGCTGATGGTACCCTGATCTCAGATCAATTTTGGAAAACACAGCTGCACCCTTCAACTGATCAAATAGATCATCGATTCTAGGCAAAGGATATTTATTCTTAATGGTCACTTTGTTCAATTGCCTATAATCGATACATAATCTCATAGTACCATCTTTCTTCTTCACAAATAGCACAGGAGCTCCCCAAGGAGAAACACTGGGGCGAATGAATCCTTTGTCCAACAACTCCTGTAATTGCACTTTTAACTCCCTCAATTCTGCTGGTGCCATTCTGTAAGGAGTAATCGAAATAGGAGTGGTACCGGGCGACAATTCGATACCAAACTCCACTTCTCTCTCAGGAGGCAATCCTGGCAACTCCTCGGGAAAAACATCTGGGAACTCAGCAACTGTGGCAATGCTATCAATGGGAGAACCCTTTACTCTAGTATCTACCACATGAGCAAGATAGGCTTCACATCCCTTTCTAATCAACCTCCTAGCTGCAACAGCTGAAACAAATAAGGAGGCTAGCTGTTCCTGCTCATTAGATACTATCACATCTCTACCATCACCAGTTCTCAAAGAAACAATCTTCTTCTTACAATCTACCACAGCTCCATGTCGAGATAGCCAGTCCATGCCTAGAATCACATCATATTCCTTAAATGGCATCTCAATCAAATCTCCAAGGAACTCCTCACCTTGCACCCTCACTGCACTATCTTTATGCACTTTACTAACTATCACACTATGCCCTAGAGGATTTGTCACCAAAACATCAAATCCTAGGGACTCAGCATGCATATCAAACACAGGCAAAACAGATGCACTAATATAAGAATGGGTGGATCCGGGATCAATCAAAGCAAGTACTGCAGTATCAAATAAAGAAAAAGTACCAGCTATAACTGCCGATGCATCCGGCTGCCTTTGCATAACATACATCCTCTGGGAAGATCCAACCTCCTCTGGTCTACTCTCCCTGGATGTAGCACCTCCTCTAAAACTGAACCTTGGTCTACCTCCTCGGCTGGCACCTCTGTCTCCTCTGCCTCCCCTCACACTAGCTCGAGAAGCAGCAGAATCAACTGGCATCTGCTCCTGCCTCTCAGGACAGTCTCTCACAAAGTGGTCAGGTGATCCACACCTGAAGCATACCCCTGATCTACTATGCCTCCAACAAACGCCCCCATGTCTTCCACCACACTGGTTACACACAGGTAAGGTGGATCTCTGAACTCCAGGAGTAGGAGCACTCGCTACTGAAGCTGCAGGTCTAAATCTCTGCCTCTGGAACTGCACTGACCTACCAGCTGATCTTTGACTTCTACTGACCCGAGGAGCAAAGCTTCCCTTACCTCTTTTAGCAGAAGAAGACTCTGCCTCAAATTGGGGCCTTCTAATCCTAACCTCTTCCTCAGAAGCAACTGCAATATTCTGAGCTTTCTCCACACTCCGAGCTGCTGCCACAAGCTGAGAAAAATCCTGATACCGAGAACCAGCCACATGGCACATAAGAGAGGGCCTCAACCCCTCCTCAAATCTCCGGCATCGATCTATCTCATCCGATATAATGCCCCCGGTATACTCACTCAACCGGATAAATTCAACCTCATACTCCGTCACAGTCCGGTTGTTTTGCTTCAAATCTAAAAACTCTCTCTTCTTCCCATCTTTATACTCCCTCGGAGAATACTTCAATTCGAACTCCCTCAGAAAATCTGCATAGGACAATGTTGGGGGATCTTCCATAGAATGGGGCACTGTCTTCCACCAACTATAAGCATCCTTCTGCAACAATGATCTTGCATAATCAAACTTTTCCTCTGGAGTGGCTTGCAACTGCACAAATATTCTCTGAACTTTGTCTAACCATTGCTCAGCCACAACTGGATCAGTAGTACCTATAAAATCCTCTGCTCCAAACTTCCTTAGTTTATCATATTGCCTCACTGCTACAAAAGGCTGTGGGGGTGGTGGTGGTGGCTGTGGTTGCACTGGTGCTGGCCTCAAAGCCTCTATCACATGCCTAACCCAAGCTGGCGGAACCTCCTCCCCAGCTGATCTCCCTGACACCGAAGCAGGTGCCTCCTCAACACTAACAACCCTAGCTCCATCATCAGGGGCAATACTCTCGGCACTACCCTCAACCGACTGTCATGAGTGAGAATCCATCACAACCTAACACTGCAAACACAGCAGATTATATCTTATTAAAGATCAGAGACTGCCAATCTCAAACGTATATGTTATTCAAAACCACTTTTTAAGTAAAAATAGTCTTTTTATTACATTTTACCTAGGTTGAGAATCTCAAACCTAGGCTCTGATACCAAAACAATTGTAACACCCCTTCCCGACCTACATGTGTAAGCTGAGTAGAGGCGCCACACTAACCTAATGTTGCTACCAATTTTACTTAGTCAAATTTTAGTTTCGATTTTTTTTCACAAAAATTTTGCCATAGTTTCGCCTAAAAATTGAGTCCCAAGTGTCGACAAAACCTTTTTTTTTTCTTATTTTTAAAAACATTTTACACAAACCAATGCAAACAAAATCATTCTCAGTACACTCCCAATAAATCCCCCTTGTAACCTCAACTACAACCTGCAAAAAGAATTTACACTTCTAGTGCAACATAAAATAAAGGTTTTGTGACAACCCCTATATTTAAATATTACACAGTGGAAGTTATAAAATATTTACATATTTACATACTAAACATTTCTTTACAAAATATAAAGAAATATACATGATTGGCAAGTCTGCTCTGATATTTAAGCTCCAAAAATGGATTCAACAAGGTCTACTCTCACTTGGTCTTGATGAACTCTCGGGTTCAACTCTATCCACTCTATTACCTGCGCGATTAAACACTATCGCGCTAAGCCAACGACTTAGTAAGATAAAACATGTTAATGGTATGCTTAAATGTAATGCAATGCCATATATATTATTGATAAGATCAACATCATAAATATAAAGTTAACACATAATTATGCATTTCACAAATCATAGTCATATGAGTATACCACATTTCAACATCTTTCCACATTCAACATTACTCAATCATACTCAATAACTAACATCTCATTTCATTAACTCATAACATTATTTAGGACATTCATATAACCTTGACACCTATGGGCCCAACAAGTATTTAATATGATATTCAGTGTTCAGAGTTACTGATTTGGTTCATAGTCACAATAATCACGCCCGTAGGCAATGTATATACATGTATCTCTATCCATGGATAGTGTAACAGACCCAGTCTCTTGGACCATCACTCAACACATATGGGGAGATCCTCAACCCGGCAAGACTGTTACAAATCATATATCTTATATTCACAATTCTCATAGTGTAACAGACCCAGTCTCTTGGACCATCAACTCAACACATATGAGGAGATCCTCAACCCGGCAAGACTGTTACCTTTCATCATTTCTTAGGCATGCCACCCAAATCCAAAACTCTGAAACTGAATAACATATTAAACAAACAATTCATTTATTATATAGTTACCATTTCCATTCTCAAATTCTCATCACATTTAGGCAAACATGCCTTCTTTCTTTCAATATCATCATCATAGCCAATCACAATGGCATTGTCTCATATCATGTCTTATTTGAATTATCATTTCAATTTCAATGTATATTATTCATGAAACACATAACCATTCACAATGCATAACATAACATTGTTCAATCTCAACAATGCAATTAGGGCAAAGAACAATTGATATGATTCATATGAATAATACATTCTGGTTTTAGACTCCATTTTATCCTTATTTTGAAAAATTGTATAAAATAATTTACTTGATTAAAAATTCTAAAATTTTTACAGAATTTAGTTTTGTATCTTAAAATAATTCCTTTAAAATTTCAGATCAAACTGAACACAAAATCTTGGTCAAATAGTTCACCTAACCAGACTGCCCCAATTGCCCTGCATCCTGGCAGCAGTTCTGAACTTTGTGAATTCCATAAATCAAATTCAATCAACGTGGTTCCAAATTATTTTTCTCAAATACTAGACTCACTAAGAAACAACATATCCAAAATTCAATATGATATGATTTTTCTACATTTTATTAAAAATCCCGAAATATAGCTGTCTCAGTTAAGGTACCTGCTGGAACAGTTCTACTAAAAATAATCTTTCTAAACTCATAACCATTCCAAAATCGAATCAACATATTTTTCAGTCATTCTAGACTCATAAAGGCACAACATATCAAAAATTCACTTCAAGAACATTTTTCTATAATTAATTAAAAATCATACAAGTCACAGCCTTTACTAATTGTAAAACAGAAAAAGAATTTCACTAAACACAACTCATCTCATCATCAAACCAACAAACCCTAATTCCTTTCTCACACCACTTCAAAAGAATTGAAGAATTTAAAGAAAAGATCTTACCTTAGATGAAGAAATCCACAAATCTTTAACCAAAACCCTTGCTTCCTTCTTCAAATTGCTTCAAACCTCAAGATCACCTCTCTTTCTCTCTTGGTTTTTGGAGAGCCGGCACCTCTTGAAAGAAAGAAGGAAATGATGAAGACACAAAGTCAAATTTGCTTTTAATCTCCACCAAGTGATCTTATCTAAGCAATTACCAAAATGCCCTCAATCATATAACTAACTTTTTGTCTCATATAAGCCCTTATATGTAATTGCACATTCCACAAAAATATCTTCTTGCATTAACTCTTCCTTTGACCCATTTATATGTTATATATATCATCATATACACAACATATACATTTGTCTCTAAACCCTAAATTTCTTCTCCAAAACACATACAAAAACATTCTCTTCCAATTTCTTATCAACTTATCATATATACATAATTCAAGTGCAACAACACTAACACCAAGACTACTAGGGCATAATTAGGGATATTACACACTCCATCAGGCCATCTTTGATATAACTCTCCATGGAAGGTGATGTATTGCAATGACCACCTCCTTATGGCTCTTCTCTCTTTCTTTGTTGCCCCCAGCGGGTATTCTCTCTCCTTAAAAAATCGCCTTATAGTATCATACCACGCATCATGGTCTGTATCAACTTCCATGATTATCTCATATTCATAGCAAGGAGTTGATGAACTGGTCAAGATCAGAGGTTTAAGGAATAGGCTGGCAGGATTTTCCCATACCGAAGCCAATGTGGCTAGAGCATCAACCATCTGATTTTCTTCTCTTGACATGTGTATAAATCTACACTTCTTAAAATTCTTCTTCATCGTGGTCAGGTAGTGGTGGTATGGTTTCAATTTTTCTTCTTTCAACTCCCACTCTCCATTTACTTGGGATACTACTAGCAGCGAATCACCATAAACTTCCACCTTATCCACCTTCATAATCATTAGGGTTTCCAAACCAAAAATACAAGCTTCGTACTCCACCATATTATTGGTTGCCCTAAATTTCAACTTTTTGGCTAAAGGGATAAGTTCCCCTTCGGGCGATTCTAGTATAACTCCCAAACCTGCTCCTTTCCTGTTTACTGCTCCATCAAAATACATTTTCCACCCTTGTACTTCAATTGCTTCTAAATGTTCATCTGGAAATTCCAAGATTACCTCTTCACTTTCTGGTAATGGTTGTTGAGCCAGGAATTCTGCCACCGCTCTACCTTTGATTATTTTCCTAGTTACATACTCAATCTCAAATTCTTCTAATATTATCAACCATCGACCATATTTCCTAATTAAAGAGGGTGTCTCCCTTAAGTATTTCATTGGATCCAACCTGGAAATTGCTTGCACACTATACGATTGAAAGTAATGCCGCAACTTCTTAGAAGACCAAACCATAGCTATACATGTCTTTTCAATGATACTATACTTAATTTCATAAGGTAGGAGCTTTCTACTTAGATAGTAAACGGCATGCTCAATTCCCAACTCATCTGCTTGGGCTAGCATGGCTCCTATCGACTCTTCTTCTATTGCTAAGTATAATAATAGAGGTTTGCCGGGTTTAGGTCGTTTCAAAATAGGTGGATTCAACAAATACTCTTTTATTCGATCAAAGGCCTTTTGACAATTTTCATTCCATATGACCGGCTGATTCTTTCTAAGCAACTTGAAGATAGGCTCACAGATTGTTGTGAGCTTTGCTATAAATCTACTAATGTACTGCAGTTTACCAATGAATCCCCGAATTTCTCTCTTCATCTTTAGGGCTGGCATTTCCCTGATTGTTTTGACTTTGTCAGGATCAATCTCAATGCCATTCGGACCAATTACATGTCCCAATAATTTGCCTGAAGTAACACAGAATACACACTTCTTTGAGTTTAATCTTAGCTTATACTTCAAAGCTCTATTGAAGAATAATTCTAAATTCTGGAAGTGTTGCTCCCTTGTATCCAACTTCACCATCATATCATCAACATATACTTCAACTTCTTTCTGCATCATGTCAAGAAATAGTGTGGTGGCCATCCTTTGGTAGGTTGCTCCAGCATTCTTTAAGCCAAAAGGCATCACCCTATAACAAAATATACCCCATGTAGTAATGAAGGCAGTTTTGGCTTTATCCTCTTGGGCCATTAACACTTGATTGTATCCAAAAAATCCATCTACAAACGAGTGTAGCACGCTAGAGGCTACACTATCAATGAGAACATCTATATGAGGCAAAGGAAAATCATCCTTAGGGGAAGCCTTGTTTAAATCTCTATAGTCCACGCAGACCCTTATCCTTCCATCTTTCTTTGGCACGGGTACAATGTTGGCTAACCAATCTAGGTATTCTATCACTTCAAGGAACTTCACCTGTATTTGCTTAGTGACCTCTTCTTTAACTAATTTAGCCCACTCAGGTCTTAATCGCCTAAGCTTTTGTTTGACAGGTTTAATGTGAGTGTAAGTAGGAATATGATGCTCGGCTATGTCTTGATCTATCCCGGCATATCTTCATAAGACCAAGCAAACACTTCTTCATATTTTTTGAATTTTTTTTCAAATCTCTCTCTCATCAGGAGTAAGGTCGGATGCTATGCTAATGTTTTTAGGATTTTCATTTGTTCCCAAATTTAATGATTGTGTGTTAACAGAATTAATATTAAAGATGCTCATGTAACTGCTATTTGAATGTATGCAACCGTCAGGAGAAACATCACACAAGTAAGCAAAATCAGACTTTATTGCATTCATTTTATAAAAGAAAACATCATCATCCTCATACAAAGTAGACATTAAAATCAAAATCAAAATCATTGTTCTCAGAATCATAAAGTAGGATGTCTTCAAACTTTTCTTCAACCAGGGCAGCAATCTCTTCCGGAGTCTTCTCGACTTTCAGGGCAGCTTCATTCTTCTCTTTTGGATTGGATTCTTTGTTGGTTGACAAGGTGAGCTCTTTCTTCACTTGCTCCACTAGCTCAACAACATCTGCAAAAATTTCAAAACCTAGAATTAACTTACCCATGAACATGATTGGCTCAGGCCTTCCTTGGAGTGGTCCCATATTTGGAGCTTTGACAAAGATCTCTTCAAGTGATGGGAAGCTCATCTTCTCACTCTTCTTTGGCTGGACACCATTGGCTTCATCATATCCCAACCCCTTCTTGGAAGCTTGAGTTCTAAAATTTGGTAATTTTGTTAAACCGGCCTTACCCTTTCCAATACCAGCTCTGGGAAGGTAGTTCATGTTCTTCTTCATATTCAAGACTTTGGAGTCTACTACTTTATCATTAGAAATTACAGCTACTTGAAAACCATTGAGAGGCCTCTCAACCATTAGAGCGTTAACAATCTCATTATCTTCAGCTTCAATGACCACTGTCTCATTTCCATTTGGGAATTTGATCTTTTGATGAAGGGTGGAAGGAACTCCACCAAGAGGATGAAACCATGGTCGCCCCAAGAGTAAGGCAAAGGTAAATGGTATGTCTAAAACAACAAACTCAATAATAGATTCAATTGGACTAACCTTGACAGCAGCTTTGAAAGTCCCTTCAGTATGCCTCTTAGTGTTGTCATAAGCACGAATCGTTACCTCGGTTGGGTTTAGATCTCTTGTTGACATGGCTAGCTTTGGCAATATCTTAAGTGGAAAAACATTTTTGGTGGACCCATCATCGACCATTACACATGGAGTCCTCTTCCCCTTGACTTCTATTTTGATAAAAAGAGGGCGGATGTGGTCTCTCCCCTCCTCCGGTAAGTCCGCATCTGAAAAAGAAACTGCTTCCATACTAACTTCACTCTTTTCTTGGATCTCCTCACATTACTTCCCCAATTTTTATGAAGTTAATCAACTCCTCCGGTGCTGTGGAGGTAGAAATTGGCATGCTAGCTAAGGCTTTGGCCATAGTTTCTTGATGCCTTTTAGAAGTACCTAATAAGTCCCAAATGCTAACACTTGCTTGGGTTCTTTTCAATTGCTTGAGCACAGCATCATCTTCTTCTATTTCAACTTCCTTCCCCTTATTAGTTTCTATCTCCTTTGGTGGTGGCCTTGCGTAAGGCTTACCGGATCTAGTATTCATCACCTCATCTTCTTCGGGCTCGGACCAAGTCCACTCCTCCTTCTTGGATACAATATCATCATCACTGTCACTTGAATCCCAAAACCCGCTGACAACACAAATTGCTACTTCTCCACCCATCATAGCTTGTTCAATTTTGACAAATGCCTCTTCTTCTTTGTTTTCTTTCTCATCCACATCTTGAAAAGAAGACATGACAAAGTCCTCATGAAGGTCGCCGGTGGTGGTATCCTATTGAATTTTGGCAATGGGTTGTCTTTGGTGTTTGGCTTGTTGGGCTCGGGTAGCTTCCCATTATCTATTAGATTTTGAATCTCATGTCTCAACCTTACACATCTATCTGTGTTATGTCCTTGCATTTGATGAAATTGACAAAATGCTTTGGTGTCAAAGTTAGGTGGGAGAGGGTTAGGCAAAGGACGAGGATTTAAGGGTTGTAGCAATCCTTTTCTTTGAAGCTTGTTGAGAACCCAAGACATCAGTTTTCCCAATTCTGAAAATTGTCTCCTTGTTCCTTGGTTAGTAGCATTAACACCGATGGCCTTTTGCATGCTTTGGCTACCATGTTGATAGCTCCCTTTTCTCGTTCCTTTTTGTTGCGAAGCGACTCTTCTCCCTTTCCCATTATTTAATTTGCAAACCAGCTTGGAGAAGGTCTTTGAAATCACGGATGAGTGTATGAGACATCCTCTCACGAAGACTAAGCAACACCCCTCTCACAATTATCCTTATTTGATCGGATTCATCGGGCCTCTTCTTGAGTAAAGCAGCCTTGTATCTCCACCTTTTCACATAGTCCACAAAATTCTCATTTGGCCTTTGCCTAATGGACTCCACTTCCATTAAGGTAACTTCCAACTCAACATTATATCCATATTGTTGGATGAAGGCTTTGTAAAGTAGATCCCAACTTTTTTGTGTTCCATCTAAGGTATTGAACCAATTTTGGACAACAGGGTCCAATGAGAGCATAAAGTACCTTAAGGTTTGAGCCTTAGTAACTCAGGCATATTGCATGGCAGTGATATACTGCCTCACATGAAGATGAGGATTTTCGGTGCCATTGTACTTAGCAAAGGAAGGCATCTTGAACTTGTATGGAACCTCTTCATCTTGTTCAAATAGTTTATCGATCTCAGACATCTCATCGGTTTTCAGCTTCTTCTCAAATTTCTTTTCTAAATTAGTAATCATCTTTTCAACATCGGATGTCTCGGTCTTTTCAATAGTTGCCCTCTCAACAGCCTTTGGTTCTTTCTTCTTTTCTTGAACCTCTTGGTAGTATTGAGCCCAATCATCATCATCAATGATCACCTTTTCATCATCAAAAACCACTTCACTAACTTTGGTCTTCCCTTTGTCCTTTAGTTTCTTAGTGCTAGCAGATGCCTAGGCATGGTTTTCTAAGATTACAGTCAATTGGTTCTTCATGGTCTCAACTAGGGCCTCTTTGATTTCTTCCATCTTGGCAATGAGGGCCTCATCCACCATACTTTGAATTTGTTTGGGCTCCATTATTTTTGGTGACCAAGTGATTGAGTCGTTGCTAGATACTTCATCTCCGGCGTAAGTCGGATTGTTGTAAGCTTTTGAACTATCGTAATCCAGGGCTATGAGCCAGAGAGGATCAATGATATGAAATGCAAATGTACGCATGTATGCACAAACAATCAACAAATAAGGACAAATAGGACATTCCTTCCAACCTTATAACATCCACACACGAATGGCGAGTCTCTTTTCCTAGGTATATGGTTGACAAAATACCATCATGGGGTATCTTGTTTTCGAATAATTCCCTCGGATGTTTCAACCAATAGTTATATTTTCGAATATGGAAATCCATTCATGATAATTCCCATTAATTAGGTTTTAATCCATTCAACCAACTAAAGTAGCTTTTATGCTATATTGGATAAAAACTAAATTAAGAGGTTATTATAGATAGATTTCTCACTTGAAAAGAGCAACTAATGGTTCATGCCAAAAACAAGCCCATGGTTAATTTATTCTTAGCGTAAACTAGGCCCACAATTGATTTTTGGTATTTCATAATTGACCTAAATATTTTTGCAAGCTCTTTGTAAGAAAATGTTGGGTGAAAATAGTTTTGTTTCTAAGCCCATTGTAAAAGATTTTAGAAAAATGGATTTTGGGCTTTAGTATTTGGGCCATGGGCCAAAGAATTTTTGATTTATTTTTAGAAAAGTCTTATGTCCAAAGACCATCTTGAAAAATTTTGAAAAATAGCTTTGGTCTTTTGGACTTTAAAGAAAAATTTATTTTGAGCTTGCAAATGTACTTGGGCCATATTAGAAAAAGAACAAACCAAAAAAGCCATGATTTAGACTAAGATAAACTAACCATAGTCAAACAACATGCATTTGGGGTAAAACATAAAGAAAGTAACTAGGCAAATTACATGAGCTTTAGTCATTGGGTAAAAAGGCTTAGGTTCCCATAGCAAGTATATACCAAACGGTACGAGGCTATGAGTGGTTATGTCATGCTCGATCTCCATACTTTGACTGAAAGTATGGTATCCCTCACATAACACAACAAGGGTAACACGGGCGTCCTAACTCACGCACACGATGCAATCTAAGATGATGTAGTGGATAATATCATTATAAGAAAGAATAGAATAATATAAAGACCAACGGAATCAACTTCTCTTATCCCCAGTGGAGTTGCCACTGTGAGCGGGGATTTTCGCCCCCACTCCCGGTGGAATGGTTCTTGCGACTTCGGTACTGTTTAGGCTCGGGGCCTTAGAGAACACGAACCTAAGTCCAGAGAAAATGGTGTCGCCACCCGGATGGGCCGGGAAAAAGAAAGGGGTGGATGACTTGATTCCTAAGGAATCCCCAACCCCCTAATGGGTTCGAAAAGTTGGGTACGTGTGGGGAAGGCGAGAAATGGCCCAGCACCCCCACAACGCCCGGTTCATTGGAACCGGCCTCCTTTACAGGTCTTAATATTATAAAATTCTTAAATATAACAATATTATCCATATTACACACAATAATTAAAAGAAAGCATCAATATATTAAAATCAAAGCAAGGTCCAAGCAAAACAAATAAATGGACACCCATCCGAAGATGGAAACATGTCCATACATCACATGCCTAAATAGGACACCCACCAAAAGGTAGAAACATGTCCTTTACATAGGTTCTAAAATAGAAAAGCAAATTAAATTACATGATGTTTAACTAATGAGGTACCCACCATGTGGAAACATACCTCTTACAACTTTTGGAAGTCTAAATAAATTGATAAAAGTAAATAACCATTCATAATAAGTAAATCATTCATCAAAGGTATTTAAATATTAATAAAAAGTAAACATCTAGCCATGATAAATAAAATAAACTAAGTATTGAACTTAAATAAATTAAAGCATATAAAATAAATCAAACCATAATCAAATATAGAATTGAATAAAGCAAATAAAAAGTCCAAATTATAGCTACTATTTCCATTTAGGGTTCTTTATCTCATGTGTTAAGGTTTTGGAAATTTCATGAATTTAAGCTACTGTGACTTTTATGGAATTAAAATAGATTAAAGATTTTATGTTTTTAAAAGGTTGGTAAGACACTTTGATTAAACAAGTTAAGGTTTGAATGGTGAAATCATGAAACTAGGGTTTTAGACACTTTAAAATTGTTTTGATTTGTGGTTTTAAATGGTGATTTCAAGCTACTGTGTAATTTTAGAACATTTGTGTTATTATGGTTTTTAATGTTTTAAAGGATTAGAGCTTAGAAAAAATTAGTGTTTAAGGTTTTAAATGGGTTAGGGTTTACTATATTAGGTTTAAAAGTTGAATTAGGGTTTTAGTGTTTTAGAATTAGGGTCTCGGGTAAAAGATTTGAATTAGGGTTTTAGAAATTAATTTGATAATTTTATGAAGTTTTATGAATTTAAACATACGGATTGAAGTTTTTATAAGTATAAAAGATGTTTTTTAAGGCTTTTTGAATGAAATAGAACCTAGTTTAAAATTTTGAAAGAAACAGAATCAAATTTTGGTTTTGTTGAAGAATATGTTCAATTAGAGTTTTAAGGTTTTTAAGAAGAAAAAATAACAATTTTAAGTCTTTTTGGAAAATAAAGTATCATTTTAGTGTTTTTAACTTTGGAAAACTAAATTAAAGTTCTAAGATTTTAACTTTTGAAAAACACAAAAATCCTAGTTTTAACTACTATGTAAAAAAAATTAAAGAAAATCAATTAACACATACCTTCTTTTGATGATTCCTCCAAAAACAATTCTTCTTGGATGAACTAGCTCCAAAGACAAGCCTTTTTTGCCTTTGAATTCTTTAAACCGTGCTGCTGCTCCTTTAAAAATCAATTGAATTGAATTATTGCTTTTCCTTCCTTGATTTGGTTTCCAATTTTCTAAGCTACTGCCAATTTTTTTTGCCACCCCAATTTGGTTGCCTTTGATCCTTATTTATAGTGGTTTGAGGTTGTTTATTCCTAATTAGCTAAGGCAAGTAATATTAATAAAAAAAGAAACCAAAACCTAATTGGATTAGGTTTCGAAAAATTTGCGTCGGAAAATTTTTGCTACCGAAAAAATTGCCGCAGGAAAAAATGAGCTGGCAAATAAATTCGAGGTCGGTTTGCCTAAGGGAGAGCTATTTCTCCGACAAGATTTTCCTGCGGGTCACATAGAAATTCTATTTCGCTCATAGGAAAATCCTGCGAGCAAAATAGCATAGTGATTTCGCCTGCAAGAATTTCCTGAGGGCAAAATTGCCCACGGGCCCGTGCGACTATTTTTTACCTGCCAATTTTTCCGACTTCAATTTTTTTATTTTATTTTTTATTTTTATTTTGTATTAATAAAAATTAGATACTAAAGCAAAAATTATTTTGGACCAATTAGACAACAAAAATCATTTTGGACTAAATAAAACATATTGGACCGGATTGGGTCAAAATTAAGGGTCTACAATATTCTTCTTCTTCTTTCTTTGTTTTGGCCAGCCATCTCCATAGCAAGAAGGAAAGAGAGATTTTGCTCTTCCTAACTCAAGATTGAAGGGTGTTTCAAGTTTCATAACTTTTGGTAAGTTTTCATCTTGATTCTTTGGTTTTTCTTTTGAGTTTGTGAATTGAGGTTGTTGATTGGTTGTTGATGATATGTGTATGGTTATTTTGATGTGTTTGAGATTGTGTTGTCAATTTGGATTTGATTTTTGGGTGTTGGATTGAAGAGAAAGAGTTAGGTTTGGTGAAAGAGCAAGAGTTATGGATTGTGTATGTGTTGAATTGTGAAGATGGTTGTGATTGTGTTTGATACTTGTTTTGAGTTGTTTTGGTGTTTATGCAAGTCTAGTATGGTTTATTGATGGTTTTGGGTAAGATTGTTTGGAGTGGAAAAGAGTTAAGTATGATGTTTGTTGGATGTGGTGTTGTTGGTGTCGGAATCATGATTTTTAGCTTGACACGCCCATGAACACGGCCAAGTCTTTGGGCGTGTCAATGGTTCTATTTTCTGGATGGGTGACACGACCAGTGACACACCCATGTCACTGAGTGTGTCACAGCTTCTATGTTGGAGTAGTATTGACACGTCCAGTGACACGCCCATGTCACTAAGTGTATCATAGCTACTGTGTTGTTGGTGGATTGACACGTCCAGTGACATGCCCGTGTCACTGAGCGTGTCATAACCACTATGTTGAGAGAGGATTGACACGGCCAGTGACACGCCCATGTCACTGAGCATGTCAAAGCTTCTATGTTGTGAGTTTAGGGCACGGTCAGGGACACGCCCGTGTTGTTGAGCGTGTCATGTGTAGAGTTTTCCCTAGTTGGTTCTTACCCTTATTATTTTATGTGTATATCTAAGTGAGTGTGTATAATCACTTTTGGATTAGGTTTTGAAGAGATTGAGTTGCCCTAATCCGAGTGGTGAAGGATTCTTGGAAGAGGAAGTGGTTAGATTGGTGTGAGTTGCTCTTGAGGTAAGTACAAATCCTAAATGATTGCATACATTTACATGATTTTGGGACATAACACTTTTGTTTGGAAAATGTGTTAGGTTGCCTATTATATTGTTGATATATGAGAATGGTGCCATGATTTGTATTATGTGCATTATGTGAATTATATGTTGAGGATTCAAAATATATGAACAATGTAAGTTGTGATGTGCACTCAAATGATGAGATGTGAAGCCATTGTTGTTGGCTATAATGATGCAAATGAAATAATTGGGGCATGGTTGCCTAGATGATTATGAGAAAATGAGAATGGAATTGATAACAAAATAATAAAAGAATTGTGTGCCTAATGTGTTATTCAATTTTCACAGTTTTGTTATCGATGGCATGCCTAAAAGTAACAATCGCTTGAAGCTGGATTGGGCTTGGTCCTTGAAGCCAAGTTGGGTTGATGCTGAGCTCCCCTTAAAGCTTGGTTGGGCCTAGTCCTTGAAGCCTAGTTGGGATGTTATATATGAGATGTTTCTCATTGTGATAATGATTCACCTACGGGCTTGATAAATGTGATATTGGACCAAAACATTAAATATGAAATTTGAATGACATATTAGTTTCTTTTGGGCCCATGTTTGTCTTTGTTAAATGTGAATCATGAATGATGAAATAATTGAATAATATAATTCAATGTAATGTTATGAAATATGATATTCTTGTGTATTGTTTATAATGATTCAAAGTATGACATTGGCATTACATTGAAGCATATTGTCATCATAGTTTGTACTACTAAGCCGTTGGCTTAGCGGGATTGTGTTTCATCGCACAGGTGACAGGGTAGATCCGGTTGAACCGGAGAGTTCAGCTACACCAAGTCGAGTCTAGGCTTGTGAAGAGTTGATTATTGGACTTCAAGATCAGAGACGAACTGCCAAACATTTATAAACTTTATATTTTGTAAATATTGATTTTGATGTATATAAATGTATATACCGCTACATTTTCCTCTACTTAATAAATAAATGTTTTATATATTATGTTTTATAATATATCTTAAATGTTTTAAGTTTTCTTATATTGATAATAGAAAGATTGGTTTGATTTAAAATAGACCGTGACATTCTTATATCTGGTATACATATATTATAGATGTTGGTGTATGTAGTGTGCGTATATTGGGTATGGGGGTGTTACAACTGTTTTCGTATCAGAGCCTAGGTTTGAAGTTCTCAACCTAGGTGAATTGTAAGAAAAAAAATTTTTGATTTTAAAAAATGGTTTTTGAATAAGATACATGCTTTGGCACTGGCAGTTTCTGATCTTTGATGAGGTATATTCTGCTGTGTTTGCAGATATAAGTAGTGATGGCGTCTCTAACACGTCAGTCCATAGAGGGTAGTGCTGAGAGTGTAGCTCCTAAAGAGGGTAGAGATGGAGCTAGGGTTGAGAGAGCTGGAGAGGCACCTATTCTTGTGTCAGAGAGACCAGCAGCTGATGAGATTTTGCCGGTTTGGTTACGGCATGTGATGGAGTTATTGAGGCAAGCTACAGTGCAGCCGCCACCACCTCAACCACAGCCACAAGTACTAGTGAGACAGTATGATAAATTGAGGAAGTTCAGAGCTAAAGATTTTTGTGGTACTATAGATCCTGCAGTAGCTGAACAATGGTTGGATAGAGTGCAAAGGATATTTATTCAGTTGCAAGCTACTTTTGAAGAGAAATTTGAATATGCTAGATCACTTATGCAGAAAGTTGCTTGTGATTGGTGGAAGACAGTTCCACATGCCATGGATGATCCACCGACCTTGACTTATGGTGATTTTCTGCGGGATTTTGATCATAAATATACTCCTAGGGAGTATAAGGATGCTAAGAAGATGGAGTTTTTGAATCTGAGGCAGGATAACTGGACAGTGACAGAGTATGAGATAGAGTTCATCCGGTTGAGTCATTATGCCAGTGGGATTATTTCAGATGAGATAGATCGGTGCAGGAGATTTGAGGAGGGGTTGAGACCCTCTATTATGTGTATCATTGCTGGTTCCCAGTACCAAGCTTTTTCTCAGTTGATTACAGTAGCTAAAAGTGTTGAGAGAGCACAGGGTATTGTAGCAGCTGCTACTGAGGAGGAGACTAGAGTTAGGAGACCCCAGTTTGAGGCAGGGTCTTCATCTATGAAGAGAGGCAGAGGAAGTTTTATTCCGAGGTTCAGTAGGAGTCAGAGGCAGCCTAGTAGGTTAGTTCAGTATCAAAGGTATAGACTGAGACCTATAGTTTATGTGGCGAGTGCTCCGACTCCAGTAGTTCAGAGATCTATTCTACCTACATGTGTTCATTGTGGTAGGGCACATGGGGGTGCTTGCTGGAAGACGGCTGGATCAGGAGTATGTTTTAGATGTAGGTCACCAGATCATTTCATTAAAAATTGCCTTGTATACTTGCGAGTGTAGTTCTAGTAGTGTTTAGTAGAGCGCAACAAGTATCAGCCTGTCTATCTCCCATAATTAAAGGCCCTGTGCTCTCTCAACACTTTTGGCTACTGCAATCAACTGAGAAAAAGCTTGGTACTGGGAACCAGCAATGATACACATAATAGAGGTATTGTAGCAGCTGCTACTGAGGAGGAGACTAGAGTTAGGAGACCTTAGTTTGAGGCAGGGTCTTCATCTATGAAGAGAGGCAGAGGAAGTTTTATTTCGAGGTTCAGTAGGAGTCAGAGGCAGCCTAGTAGGTTAGTTCAGTATCATAGGTATAGACCGAGACCTATTGTTTCTGTGGGGAGTGCTCCAACTCTAGTAGTTCAAAGAACTATTCTACCTACATGTGTTCATTGTGGTAGGTTACATGGGGGTGCTTGCTGGAAGACGGGTGGATCAGGAGTATGTTTTAGATGTGGGTCACCGGATCATTTCATTAAAAATTGCCCTGAATTATGGGAGATAGACAGGCTGATACTTGTTGTGCTCTACTAAACACTACTAGAACTATACTCGCAAGTATACGAGGCTGCTATAGTATTTTGGTGAACACCTCAAGGTCGTCTCACAAGGAAGCTAGATAAGCTAATTGTTTATCAAATTATAAATAATAATTTATCTATAAAATTAAATTGCTAAACAACTAATGAAGACAGAACGAGTTGAATTTAAAACAATGAAAGTAAATTGAACAGATATATTGATTCACTTAATAGAAAGGTCTAGGGTTTGTGCTTCTCTACTAACTTATATGTATGAATGGCTATTCCTCTCAACTGATTTAATTTCAAAGATCAAATTTCAAGCAACTTAATTAATCGAATCAAGGAAATAAGATCTCGCATTCAAACCTCTTTAAAATAATCTTGTTACAATTGAAATAATATTTTTCTTAGGTTTATATTTCTAATTCACTCCCCTAATTGAATTATTCCAGCATTAGACTTCATTTCTCAATCCTTCATCTAAATACCTCAAACACATAATTGGTGGCCAATCAATTATATATTAACATTAATCCATTCAATTAAGGAATAAAAGAAATAAATAAGTTAAGAGCAATAACCATTTCATAAAATCATAGTAGATCTATACAAACCCTAGACTAGATCAAAATTAGTTCATATTGATGCTATCAAACAAATTCATCTCATTAAAATTCAAAGAAATTAATTTAGACATTAGAGAATTCACGAATACAATTCCAATGAAACTTAAGAGATAGAGTTTGAGAACAAAACCAAATTACAAACTTCCTTTGGCTTCAGAAGAATCTCTTGCTCAGATTTTTGCTAAAAGTATAATGCAATGGCTAAAACTAATTTAATCTAAAGTGTTTGCATGAAAGTGAAATCAAAATTCAAAAGAAAAATGAAGAATAGCTCAAAAGTTTGTATTGGACGGCTGGAAAATGTGTAACCCTTTCAAATAACCTAATCTTCTTATTTATACAAAACCCTCGTTCAAAATCCGCATTTCCTTTCTTTCCTTAGCCCATGGAGTAACACGGCCAAGCTAGTGGCCGTGCCATGTGACACGGTCAGTGGCTTGGCCGTGTCACCTGGGTGTGTCAGCTTCTGTGTAATCTTGCTCTTCTTTGCTTCTATGGAAATGAGTGTGACACGGCCAAGCTTCTGGCCGTGTCATGTGACAAGGCCAGTGGCTTGGTCCTGTCACCTGCCAGTGTCACCTACTGATTCTCTTCTTTCTTTGCTCTTCTTTCTTGGCTAAATATGGGACACGGCCAAGCTTGTGGCATTGTCATGTGACACGGCCAGTGGCTTGGCCGTGACACCTGCCAATGTCAGCTTCTGCCAAATTTTCCTTTCTTTCTTGGTTCCCTTGGTTTTGACTTTTAGGTGAGACATGGCCAAGCATGGCCAATGGCTTGGCCGTGTCTCCTGCCTGTGTCATGATCTGCGAAAAATTTCCTTGAGGTGACATGGCCAAGCTTGATTTGGCTTGGCCATGTCTTACTGCTTCATGCTTTTCTTTCTTTGTTTTGGTCTTCCAAGGGAGTTTTTTGCACATTAACCTAAAACAAACACTTGAAACAAACTTTAAACTAGAATCAAATGAAACATTAACCAAAAACACATAAACATCACACTAAAAACTAGTACAAAAATGACATGAACACTGGAATAAATTAAAACTACCAAAATTGATGAAATCACTAAATAAATAGATTAAAACTACTAAAATGCATGAAGAAAACAATAATCATCATAATAAATAAGTTATAATTCTATGACAAAAAATAATAAAACAACTACTCCACACTTAAAATGTCACATCCCAAAGTTTAGGTAGTCGAGTATTAGGCCAGAAGGACATAAATAAGTGGTCAAATAGAGGCTCGAGATAGTAAAAAACAAAAATCGGTGTGCAAAGGAGGCCCGTGAAGTCGACGGGACCTAAAGGTAATATTTCAAAAGGCTAAGGACCTAAGAGTAATTTCCAAAAGTCGTACTGGATGTTCTTAATAGTGCACATAACATATTCTAAAAATGGAAAGTAGAGAAAAATCGGGTCACAACTACGCGTAACGGTTTTTCCAGAAAATGCCCCGTTAAAGAGAAATGAAGACATGTAGACTAGGGGCATTTTGGTCATTTTTATTAAGATTTATACATGAATCCAAAGTAGAAAATAAACATAAGAGTAAGTAGAGGACGTTGAGGGGTTGAATATGAAACGATCGTCAGTAGAAACGGAACCCGGGCAAAACCCGAGCAAAGAAAGGACCTAAAGGGAATTTTGTAAAAAGTTGAGGGCTTATTGGTTATTTTTCAAAATGACTTGGAAACCTAAAATGGACCTTACAAATAGAAAGTAGAGGTCGAGAGGATCAAAACTATATGTAGTTTAACTCGTGGAACTGTACGGTTTAAGAGATATGATCAATTAACCGCCGGAACGTAAAGTGAGCCCGGTTTCGTGTCGGGACCGTATAGGTAACACGGGACAACTTTAGGGTATCCAATGAGAAGAGGGACAAGTGGAAAGAAGTAATGGGAAAGAAAACTATAAAAATCTCTTGTTGGCCAATCAAAAGTAACCATTTAGCATGAGTATTAAATGAAGAAAGAGAAAGGTGGACAAGTGGTCTTAAAGGATTTATCCAACACATAAGGTGATCACCATTTCCCTTATATATATATATATCATGATATGAAGAACAAAATCTCTCTTTTCCACTTACAAATTTCGGCCACAATAGGAAAAGCAAAAGGGAATTAAAGAGCAAGGTTTGGTACTTTAACCATGGAACTCCTTTTGAAATTTTTCTGTTTTACAATTAGTAAAATGCTGTGACTTGTATGATTTTTAATTAAATATAGAAAAATTATCTTGAGTTGAATTTTGGATATGTTGTTTTTTAATAAGTCTAGTATTTGAGAAAAATAATTTGGAACCACATTGATTGAATTTAATTTACGGAATTTATAAAATTCAGAACTGCTGCCAGGATGCAGGGCAACTGGAGCAGTCTGGTTGGGTGAACTAGTTGACCAAGATTTTGTGTCCAGTTTGATCTGAAATTTTAAAGGAATGATTTTAAGATGTAAAACTAAATTCTTTAAAAATTTTAGAGTTTTTAGCCAAGTGGATTATTTTATACAAATTTTCTAAAACAAGGATCAAGTTGGGTCAAGAACCAGAGTTTATTGTTCATATGGTAATTTTTCATTATTAACTTGGTCAAAAACTTGGTGTGGGTGTTTTATCATTTTATTTTTGGTATTGAGTTTAATTATGATATGAAGAATAAACTAAGATGGAAAATATGTGAATACATATGATACATATGTGAGTATATGTGATATTTGTGTAAATATATATTGTATATACATGGAGAATATGTGGTATATATACGAAGTGAATAGGTATAAATGAAATGTTATTTATGTTCTACTCGGTAAATGGGTAAAATCAGTCTGGAATGGGGGTTTGGCATGCCATCCTACCGGCAGTACTGTCTTAACGGCTTCGGTCGGGATATTACTTACGCGCGCGCGGTTATATCGTGTGAGGTCAAGATCATGGCAACTAGTCGTGTGAGACCAAGACCACGCAGTTATTCTATATCGTGTGAGACCAAGACCATGACAATTATTCGTGTGAGGTCAAGACCACGCGTAACTCTATATGAGGCCTCATTTCGAGATTGGTGTATTCATAATTACCGAGTGGAGCAGATTAACTTGTAATTATAATGAAGTTATATTACATGTTGTTTACATACAGAATATGAATCTTAACTTAATTAGAAAATATAAATATGATGATTGTATGAAAATAGTTTAATTATGCAGTATTCTACTTTTATATGTGATATCGAGTAGACATTGTATGGCAATGGTTAAAGTACCCACTGGGCAATAAGTTGCTCAGCGAGTTATATGTCTAACTCGCAGGTAGTGTATAGAAGATCAGCATTTCTGCAGCGGCTCGCATCAGCTCGACGGTGATTAGGATAGGACTTTTGACATAAAATAGTAGTATGGCATGTACGTTATATCTATTGTAAAGGTTTGTTAACATATTAAGTATTATGGTGTATGTAACAAGAGAATAAACAGTGGTATGGTAATGAAACTTAGCAAATGATATGTAATCTTGAGAAATGATATAGAAGTGTGAACTTTTCTTGCAGGATTGTAGTTGAGGTTATAAGGGTGGATTATTGGGAGTGTGCTTGAGTTGAATTGTGAAATAAAATATTTTTCAAAAATAAGAAAAATCAGTTTTGTCGACACTTGGGACCACAAATTATAGGGGAAACTCTGGCAAAATTTCTGTAAAATCGGAACTAAAATTTGACTAAGTAAAATTGGTAGCAACATTAGGATAGTGTGGCGCCTCTACTCGGCTTACGCATGTAGGCCGGGAAGGGGTGTTACATAAAACTTTGCTTGTCCTCAAGCAAATTCACATGGCATAAATTAAATACTCAAATAACATTAACTATAATTCAAGTATATAAGATGAAATCCTTTAAGACTCAGCCATAAATAAATGCAATTTACTTCAATCAAGATTTTCTTAACTCATTCATTAATTCAGACATAACAAATCTCATCTCTCATCTAAGTGTTTCACTCAATTTCAAAGGTTAATTCACTCAAACCACTCATGACTGCATACTGCCATAAACTTGCTTAATTATCCAATCTCTCTCACTGATTTTCTCAAGAAATAATCCGATGGTCTTTTGTTTGGATGTAATGGGGCTAAGGTGAAGGTGTGAGAAAAGACATTTAAGTTGGAACATCAAGAAATGGAGTATCTAAATTAGACAATACTCTTGCTTAGAAACTTGTAACTCCCTCAAATGGTATATTCACCAACCCTTGATAATCTCACATACTTGCATACTTAAAGAAAAGTACATGAGTCTAAATTCCTCTTTGATGACTAATGCTAGAAAATATATGAATTTTGTATATATATATCTTCTTTTTATTTATTTATTATATATATATATATACAAAATATAAAATTGCATTGAACATCTAACTCAAAATGTAGAGGAAAAGAATAATCGACTCTTAGTCAAATACAATGTGGAAAGTATGTAGTTCAGCCCCAAATCTTACTAAAGCAATACTATTTTTTTTAATTAATTGCTTACCCCACACTTCTGAATTAAACCACCATATTGTCATATCATAAGAAACTCCATTCCTTAATGAAGGTATGATGATAATAGGAAAATGTTGAGTTGTGAATTGTGTTGATCAATTAAGAAAAAGTCAAAGGCTCAACTTGGCTCACTAAGGAATTCATAATTAAGGGAAGGCTTTTTAAGGTAAAGGGGGTAATCCTAATTTGCCTTCATCATTTTAAAACTTGAGATGAAATCATAATGTGAGTTCAATTAGTATGCAAAAGCAAGCTCTAGAGATGCAAAATCATGAAGGTGCACACTTAAGAAAGAAAGTCAATAGACAATAATATTCAATCTATGAGGCTCAAACCTCATAAAGGATGGGCTCTTAGAGATTTATATATCATGAATAGCAGAATGTGAAAATTGATCCTGAATGAATTCAAATGCTAATCTCTATGATGATACTAAAGGCTCAAATATAATGCTAGAATTACAGAAAAGTCAATAAGTTTCCAACAATTATGCCATGAACAACGCACAATATAACACACAAAGACAAACAAAATAAAAATTAAAGGAAAGCTTAATGATTACCCCACACTTGTGAATTACATTGTCCTCAATGGAAACAAGGATAATAAAGAAAAAGAGTTAAGGTACAACATGTTTTCCATCGTTCCCTTGTGAGGCAAACGCTACCTTTTCATCCACAAACATCAATTGTTCAGGAACAAAACACAATGTATATAAAATAACCAAAATATAAAGTGTTAACATTAAAAACAAAAACAAAAAATAACAATGAAAATAAGCTATAACTAAACACAAGAAAGTAAGGAATTTTCTCAAAAGATTAGAGCCGATTTGATCTATGGTGATGGAGGATGTGATGATGATGCAGCTGAAGGATGGAGGTTCAGAATCTTAGCAAGGTTGCTATTGATTTGGTCTAACTGTTGCAAGACTACAACATGGTTATGATCGACCTTGCTTTCTAGTGCCTCTATCCTATTAAATATCTCCTGATTGTCCGGGACCGGAGCATCTTCACCCAAATCAAGAGAATCCGAGTTGGACTCCTCATGGATTTGTGTTCTCTTTTGTCGGCCCCCCGGTGCATCTGGCTCAACTGAAGCCATCACATAGGTCCCTCCTCTGTTCACAACCATATGCATCTTCTCAAGTGTGGCCAAATCTAACGAATCATTACCTGAAATTTTAGTCATACGGCAGTTACTCGGGTCAAAATCATCAAGAAGGGTTGTCGCTAAAGTGGTAACCAATCCTCCAATACAAATAGCACCCTTCTTTTTGTTTGCCACATTGTCAAAAACATCGGCCAACCAATAGACGGCACTAACGGGTATGGCATTACAAGCACAGTCTAAGAAAAAGAGCTCACTAATTTCCACTACACCTGGGCTTTCCTTCCATGCAAAGAACCCACAAGACATAAAACAACGTAAATATCTTAGAGCGGGATTGCTCAATTTTGTTGCCTTGGCCGATTTGGCCACATATGTTCCCGAGCCCAGTGCTCCCCATGCAAATTGCTGTTTAAAACCCTTAGGTACAGATTTTTCCCCTTGTTGATAGAAACCAAAGATAGCATTCAATTGCTCAATACTAACTACACATGGTTTCCCAAGTATTTTAAAATTCAACCTAATGCAAATTTTCTGTTCATCTCTTGCAACCTTAAGAGAGGTTAAAAATTCCAAAGTAAGCTTTTGAAATTGCAAAGGCTGAAGGGAGGCAAATTTCTTCCACCCATGGTTTTGAACATAGCTATAAAAATTATCCCTAATATGAAGAGCATTAAGGGATTCAGTGCTTATATACCTCATTGGAAAGAAACCCCTAGATAGAAGAGTTGCTCTCCTTGAAGATGAAGAAGATGAAGATGGAGTTGCAGTTGGAGGTTGCCTCCTCTTGTGGTGGGACACCATCTTTGTTCTAGGCATATTGATAGATTTGGAAAAAATTGAAGCTTTAACAGATTTAATTTGTTTTTGATGAGAAAAGAAGAAGATTGAACGGGTTGATTTTGGTTTTGGTGAAGATAAATGGAGAATTAATGGGATTTTTGAAGCTTTTAGGAAACAAACATGGAGGTTTTGGAGAGAGGGAGCCGAGAGAGAAAGGAAAAAGGAAAAACTAGGGATTTAAAATGAAAGAAAAGGGCTGAAACCGTGTTTTAAACTTGGAAATAAAGGTGACACGACCATGCTTGGTTTAGCTTGGCCGTGTTTGATGGGTTTGGAGGGACATGGCCAGTGACTTGGCCGTGTCCCCTGAACGTGTTTGACACTGTAAAAAAAAGATTGCAAGACAAAGAAAGGGACACGGGCATAAGCTTGGCCGTGTCTCTGTGACACGGCCAAGCCCTTTGGCCGTGTCTGAGACTGTGTATTTTTGGGTTTGCTTGACACGGCCAGTGGCTTGGCCGTGTCAAGTGGCAGTGTCCTTCACAGCCATTTTGGTTTTTTTTTGTGTCACCTAATCTAAAAGAAATGCAATCTTCTTCCTTGCTCAACCCTGAAACATATTAAAAAAAATAAAAATCGATCAAAGCACCTATTCCATTTTATTTAAACCAAACATGAAATTAAAATTTGCTAAATATGAAATTGTAACTATGAAAAGAAATGCAAACCGATGGGTTGCCTTGTAACACCCTTATACCCTATATACGTACAATACATATTATCAGCATATGTAAATATGCATATACGGTATAAAAATGTCACAGACCGATTTAATAAAAAATTTTACATTTCTGTTTTAAGATTTCAAATACTAATATATAAAATAAATAGTATATAAATATTCTTTGCTTGTTATAGGAATCCAAAATAACTATTTTATATGAAAATCTCTGGGAAAAATTTGCCAGAGTTTTATTTGTAATTTGAATGTTTCCAAAATTCAACAAAACACAACCTGCATAAAACAAACACTCCAAATAAAATCAATACATCAATTCACCAATACTTCTCAATTTCTCCATATTTCTCAAGATACTTATATATAGGTATATATATATCAACATTATATATAAAATCCCATCTTAAACAAAATTAATCAAATCATTCTTTACAATTTACAATATATGCTTCAAAAACATATCATAACATACATAATATAAAAAATGTACATGCTGGCAACTGGCTCTGATCTTGATGTACCCAAAATAACTCTTCAAGCTCAATAAATACAAACCTAGACCCGACCAGGTCTAGTAAAACTCTCCAGCTCTCTCAAAACGCCCATGACACCTGCATGACGAATTATAATCACGCTAAGCCGAAGCCTAGTGGTACAAAGTTTGATAATAATAAAAATGTAAAGTAATGCCAATGCACAATGCATATAGAGGTCACATCATTTCACTTTCTTATATTTTTCAAATATTTCATACTCACAACTCATAACATTATATTGCTCAATTGTATCACAATTCATAATTCACATTAAAGCAAAGACAATCATGGGCCCAAAAAAGGATCTAATATGCTATTCAAATTTCAGAGTTACTGCTTTGGTCCATAATGACACCATGTGTCTAGCCCGTAGGCAATATATATATCCATGGATTATGTAACAGCCCCAGTCTCTTGAACCTCAACCCGGCTAGACCCTTAGGCCCCAGTATCTTGGTCCTCAACCTGGCTAGACTGTTACGGTTTTTGAGGCTTACGACCCAGTCTTTTCACCCCAAAAATATCATATTTATCATTTATCAGCTGGGCTCGGCTTACGACCCGGTCTTTTCACCTGCCCAGCAATTCATAGGCATGCCGCCAAACCCAGAACTCTGAAAATTGAATAACATACTAGGCACACAATTAATTCATTTATCTCATTATCAAATACTTTTACAATTCATTTCTCATTTTTATTTCTCATAATCAAACTAGGCTCATTGCCTTATTTTCACAATTTTTTCTCATTTTCTCATTTTTCACATCTTTCTCATTTTTCTCACTTTTCTCATTTTTTCTTATTTTTATCCATATCAACTCATTTCATTATTCCACATATCTCATTTTTGCATTCACAACACATTACCCAATTACTTTGGGTATTTTCACATAATATGCATATTTCACACTTTACACAATTTAGCCATTATAAATGGCTTTTCACAATGCATTTAACACATATATGACATTACAAATGTCATAGAACATTATTCATACTCAATCAATGAACCAAGTAGCTTAACACATTTTTCAACCAAAATGTGTTAAGTCTAAATGTCATGCAAATATAAACATTATACTCAAAGTTTGTACATACCTCTACTAGCAACCCAAAGCAAGCTTAATACAACCTCCAATCCTATCCTTCCAACTTGCCTTTCACCACTTGGATGAAGCAAATCAACCTCCCTCAATGCCTATACCAAATGTGATCATACATAATCATTTAATATTATATTCTAAGGTATTCTCAACATCAAACAATAATTAAACATCACTCTAAACCAAATCCCAAAATTAAGCTTCACCTCACTTTAACTTTGAAAAAACCATATCAAGCCATTTAAATTAGTATTTTAAGTTTATTAATATCATTAGAAGCATATTTTAATACATTTGAACCATTCACATTATAAAAATACACTCTTATATACAAAACCATAAAATGGCATAACCTTCCCCCATTGAAGGGTTTCCATTCCAACACAATCCATTACTCATTTCAAGCTTACATTCATCACCTTTTATACTAAACAACATGCTTAAACAAATAAAATCACACAATTCAACCACTTTGGAAAATCACTTTTCCAAAACCCTAAATCTCCACTTCCATTCTCAAACTCCAACCAAACACAACCAAATCCAATATTTGACTTTAAAATACTTGTTTATGTAACAAAACAATTCATTTGGAATCAATTTACGCAATTAAAAATCATGATTTTAAACCAAAAATTACATAACCCTAAATTCTCTCTCTTCACCAATCTTACCCAAACTCAACCATTTCTTTAATCCAACCTTAAAATCATTGTTAATCACTTAAAATAACTTCATATATACCCAAATAGACAATTAAATCTTAGAACTTTAAAAACCCAAAACAGACATAATCACAATTCCTATGAAATCCAAAGAAAGAAGTTGGGAACTTACTAATTTTGGTGGAAATCACCAAAAATCCACTTTAAACTTGTTGAATCCTTCAATTTGTGGAGTATGGAAGATCAAAATTCTTGAATTCACTAGCCATGGTGGCCAGCCCTCGATGGAGAAGAAGAAGAAGATAAAAACTTTTAAATTTTCTTTTTCTTTTCATCTTTTATTTTAACCATGTATATATATATTAAAATAATTTAATAATTAATTATATAATTATTTATTTAATAAATTAAAAGTCATAAATTTCCTCTTCCATTCAAAAATAATTTTTTTTGAATTATTTTATTAATTTTGAATTTTTAAGATTTAATTACTAAAATACCCTTTAACTTTGACTTTTATATGTTATGTATATTTTACATATATATCACATATATTATCCACTTTTTCATTTAAAACCCCTTCATTTTTCATTTAAAATCATTAATTTATTTTATCCATTTAAATTATAATTTATTTTATCAAATTTCCAAAAATTAGCACTTTCAAAAATTTTAGGATATTACACATATACACAAGTAATGTATATCTTATATATACATCAAATGTACCTTATGTGTATATTAAATATTGAGTATGTAATGTATTAATCCAACATATACAATTAATATACCATATGTATATGTTATGTATACTCTAGATATATATATATTGAGTATATACAATTTATCTCTCCAAATACTTATTTAATTTCTCCAAAATCACGGGTGTTACATGCCTCCCATTTAGCGCTTCTTTAATGTCATGTAGCTGGACATTACTGCAAGACTTAAGGATCGTTAATCAAAGTACTATCGACGATCCTTACTTCTTGGAACCCCTCACGATATGGTTTAACTCTCTATCCATTTACTTTAAAAGTTTCATTCGTTCGAGAGTTAAGCAATTCTATAGCACCGGAAGGATATACCTGAGTTATCTCGAAAGGACCACTCCATCGAGACTTGAGTTTTCCTAGAAACAGTTGGAGACGAGAATTAAAAAGCAAAACTTTCATACCTGGGATCAATGTCTTTCACACTAAAATTCTGTCATGAAGTGCTTTAGTGCGGTCCTTATAAATCCTCGAACTCTCATATGCCTCATTCCTTATTTCATCTAACTCTAAAATTTGCAGAAAACATTCTCTCTTTGCCTTGTCCAAGTCTAAGTTCAGAGTCTTAATTGCCCAACATGCCTTGTGCTCTAACTCCACTAGTAAATGACAAGCCTTACCGAAAACCAATCGGTATGGACTCATACCCAAGGGAGTCTTGAAAGCAGTTCGATATGCCCACAGTGCATCATTCAATCTACTTGCCCAATCCTTCCTTGATGAGTTGACTATTTTTTCTAGAATTTCTTTTATTTGCTTGTTTGATGTCTCAACTTGTCCTGAAGTCTGTGGATGGTATGGGGTCGCCACCTTGTGTTTCACACCCGATTTGTGCATTAATTTCTCAAAAAGTTTGTTGCAGAAATGACTTCCCTCCATCACTGACTATCACTCTTGGTGTGCCAAATCTGCTAAGAATGTATTCCTTCACAAATTTAACAACCACATTAGCATCATTAGTTTGGGTGGGGATTGCCTCCACCCATTTTGAAACATAATCAACACCAACTAAAATGTACTCATAACCAAAAGATTTGGGAAAAGGACCCATGAAGTCTATTCCCCAAACATCAAACAGTTCAACCACAATATAAGATTGAAGCAGCATTTCATTCCTCCTTCCAACGTTACCTACTCTTTGACAGTGGTCACAATGCTTACAATATACTTGAGCATCTTTGAATAGAGTAGGCCAGTAAAATCCACTTTGAAGCACTTTCTCTGCAGTCTTTCTCCCTCCAAAATGACCACCACAGTGAAGGTCATGACAAAATTGAAGAACACTCAGTTGTTCTTCCTCAGATACACACTTGCAAACTATCTCATCTTTGCATATCCGGAATAGGTAAGGTTCATGCCAAAAATAGAATTTACTCATGTGTAAAAACCTTTTCTTTTCCTGAAATGACATGTCAGAATGCAAAATACCACAAGCAAGATAGTTAGCAATATCTGCAAACCAAGGTGAATTAATTACTGCAAACAACTGCTCATAAGGAAATGCTTCTAGATTTTTATGAATGCTATCAGATGCAAGATTTTCACCAAAGAAAGGTAATCTAGATAAATGTTCAGCTACAACATTTTCACTTCCCTTAGTATCTTTGATTTGAAAATCAAATTCTTGCAATAATAACACCCATCTAATTAAATGAGGTTTAGCATGTTGTTTTGTCAAGAGATATTTTAGAGCTGCATGATCTGAATGCACAATAATTTTAGACCCAATCAAATATGCTCTAAACTTATCTAAGGCAAAAAAAACAGCTAGCATTTCTTTTTCAGTTGTTGTGTAATTAACTTGTGCACTATTTGGGGTCAAGCTAGCATAATAGATCACTCTCAAAAATTTCTCAACCCTTTGCCCAAGGACAGCTCCTACTGCATGATTGGAGGCATCACACATAATTTCGAAAGGTACAGACCAAACAGGAGCTACAATTACCAGTGCACTAGTCAATTTTTCCTTAAGGGAATTAAAGGCTTGCATGCATTGTGCAGTAAATTCTAATGGAACATATTTCCCAAGCAAATGACACAATGGTTGGCTTATTTTAGAAAAATCTTTAATAAACCTCCGGTAAAAACCTGCATGCCCTAGAAAGCTTCTTATTCCCTTAATAGATGTAGGTGGGGGTAACTTAGCAATCAACTCTACCTTAGCTTTATCCACCTC
Organism: Garcia nutans; assembly: GCA_947685225.1. Taxonomy (NCBI): domain Eukaryota; kingdom Viridiplantae; phylum Streptophyta; class Magnoliopsida; order Malpighiales; family Euphorbiaceae; genus Garcia; species Garcia nutans. The sequence goes on from CANTUV010000013.1 coordinate 39,961,776, forward strand.
AATCCCTTTACTAGACACAACATGTCCTAATACAATGCCCTGAGTAACCATAAAATGACTCTTTTCCCAACTCAAAGTGAGGTTACATTCAATGCATCTCTCAAGCATAAGAACAAGTTTACTGAGGTAATTATCAAAAGACTCACCAAAAATAGAAAAATCATCCATAAATACCTCAATAAAATCATCTATCATGTCCATTAAAACTGACATCATGCATCTCTGAAAAAGTTGCAGGCACATTGCACAAGCCAAAGGGCATATGCCGAAATACATAAGTCCCAAAAGGGCAAGTAAAAGTGGTCTTGGATTGATCCTCTAGTGATATCGGCACCTGATAATAACTTGAAAGTCCATCCAGAAAGAAATAATGTGAGTGTCAAGAAAGTTTATCCAGCATCTGATCAATAAAAGGAAGAGGGAAATGATCTTTCTTTGTGGCATTGTTCAACTTCCTATAATCGATACACATTCTCCACCTAGTAGTAGTCCTAGTAGGAACCAATTCATTGTTTTCATTTTTTACCACAGTGATTCCTGATTTCTTAGGCACTACATGTACTGGGCTAACCCACTCACTATTGGCTATCAAATATATCACTCCTCCATCAAGCAATTTAAGCACTTCCTTCTTAATCACTTCACTTATGTCTGGGTTAAGGCGCCTTTGGGTCTCTGTTGCGCTCAAATTAACTCTACCACAAAGCGTCACTCGTAAGTATACGAGGTAGCTGTAGCGAAGGTGATCGCCCCAAGGTCGTTCTCTCAAGGAAGCCAAAGTGGGTAATCGATTATCAAATTAAAAGTAACAAGTAGTAAAGAAATTCAAATTGCAAAGTAATGAGAAAATTGATTTAAGTTGAAAACAATAAAAATAAACAAAAGCTGATGTTTTGATTTACTTGATAAAAGGGTCTAGGGTTTGCACTTCTCTACTACTCATATGTATGAACGGTTATTCCACTTAACTAATTTAATTTCTAAGATTAAATCTCAAACAACTTAATTAATTGAGTCAAGGAAATAAGCTCTCGCATTCAAACCTCTTACAACTAATCTTGTTATAATTGAACAATCTTTTTAATAGGTTATATCTCTAATTCACCTAAGTCCTTAATTGAATTATTCCAGTATTAGACTTCATCTCTCAATCCATCATCTAATACCTAAAACACACAATTGGTGGCCAATCAATTATATGTAAACAATGTTTCATTCAATAAAGGCAAAAGAAATCATTAGTTAAGAGAATAACCAATTCATACAATCATAGTAAATCCATACAAACCCTAGACTAGATTAAATTAGTTCATGATGTTATCAAACATACTCATCTCATTAATAATCAAAGAAATCAATTTAGACATGATAATATTCATAAACACAATTTCAATGAAACTAAAGAGACAAAGTTTAAGAATGAAACCAAGTTACAAACTTCTTGAAGCTTTTGATGAATCTCTTGATCGAATCTTGCAAGAAGGATGAATCAATGGTATGAACAATCTAATCTAAACTAGTTTAATCCAAAGTAAAATCAAAATCCAATAAAACAAATGTTTAAACCCTAAGATCTCTCTTCGTCGGCTAAACTCTGCTCAAAATCGTAAAAAAAAAGTCCCAAACCCTAACTTTCTTTTTGCTTTTATACGCAACGTCCGCTTTAAAATTCGGTGCGCTCTTGGTTCATGAGGGACACGGCCAGGTGATGAGGGACACGGCTGTGTGAGGGCTTGTTGGAGGCACACGGCCATGTGACACGGCCGTGTCCCTTGCCAGTGTTCGCTACTGCCTGCTTTTCGATCCCCTTGTCTTCTTTGTTGAGTGACACGGCCAAGTGAAGCTTGACTTGGCCGTGTTGCAGCTTGATGAAGGGACACGGCCGTGTCCCCTGCATGTGTCCACCTCTGTTTGAATTAAAACTTCTTTGCCTTTGGAATTGGTGGGACACGGCCAAGTCAAGATGACTTGGCCATGTGGGTCTTCTTTGGAGGGACACGGCCACATGACTTGGCCGTGTCCCTTGCTTGTGTCTGCTACTGGGACTTGCTCTTCCTTTTAACTTGGTATGGGACACGGCCAGTGACTTGGCCGTGTCCTCTGCCTGTGTCAGCTACTGCCCATTTCATCTTCAATTCGTTTCCTTGCCTGTTTTAACCTAATACAAAACTCAAAACAAACTTAAAACACGAAGTAAATAAACAATAACCGATAAAACATAAGCACAAACTAAAAACTAGATCAAAAACGACATAAAACTAAAAATAAACTAAAACTACACAATTAAAGAAAACACTAAACAAACCAATTAAAACTAACAAAATACCTAAATAAAACAATAATTAACATAACAAACAAGACACAAAACTATAACAAAAACTAATAAAACAACTACCCCACACTTAAAACTTTGCTTGTCCTCAAGCAAATTTACATGGCATAAATTAAAAATTCAAACAACCTTAACTATAATTCCAGAATATAGATAAAATACGTACAGAGACAGCATAAATAATCGCACTTTCCTTCAATCAAGAATTTCTTAACTCATTCATTAATCCTGACATACAAAACTTATCTCTCATCTAAGTGTTTCACTCGATTTCAAAGGTTAATCACTCATACCACTCATGAGTGCATACTGCCATAAACTTGCTTAATTATCCAATCTCCCTCACTGATTTTTCTCAAGAAATAATTCGAAGGTCTTTTATTTGGATGTAATGGGGCTAAGGTAAGGTGTGAGAAAAGACATTTAAGCTGGAGCATTAAGAAATGGAGTATCTAAATTAGACACTACTCTTGCTAAGAAATTCATAACTCCTTCAAATAGCATACTCACCAACCCTTGATACCTCACATACTTGCACACTAAAGGAAAAGTACATGAGTCGACATTCCTCTTTTGATAACCAATGCTAGAACATATTTGGCTTTTGTATATATATATATATATATATATCTCTTTTTTTATTTTATCTTTTTTTTTTCTTTTATCATTTTTTTTAATATATATACAAAATATAAACTTGCATGGAACATCTAGCTTAAAATGTAGAGGAAAAGAATAATCAACTCTTAATATAATGTGCAAAGTATGCATTTCAACCCCAAATAGCAATACAAATTTTTTTTTTTTTACTTGCTTACCCCACACTTTGAAATAAACCACCCTATTGTCATATCTTAAAACTCCATTCCTTAATGCAGGTATGACGATAATAAGAGAAAGTTGAGCTGTGAATTGTGTTGATCAAACAAGAAAAGGTCAAAGGCTCAACTTTGCTCACTAAGGAATTCAATATTAAGGGAGGTCTTTTTAAGCTAAAGGGTTAACCTAAGTTGCCTTCATCATTTTAAAACTTGAGATTAAATCATAATGTGAGTTCAATAAGTATGCAAAAGCAAACTCTAGAGATGCACATCATGAAGGTGCACACTTAAGAAAAGAAAATCAATTGACAAAAATATGAAATTTTATGAGGCTCAAAACTCACATAGGTGGGTTCACAAAGATTTATATGTCATGAATTGCAAAATGCGAAAATTACTCCCGAATGAATTCAAATGCTCATATCTATGCTGATGCCAAAGTCTCAACTATAATGCTAGAATCAAAGAAAAGATCAATAAATTTTCAACAATTATGCCATGCACAACAAACATAATAAAAAAAACAACACAATAAGCAAAACAAGAATTAAAGGAAAGCTTAAAGAGTACCCCACACTTAAAATTGACATTGTCCTCAATGGAAAACAAGAATAATAAATAAAAAGAGTTAAAGGACAACCTGTCTTCCATCGTACATGGTGAGGCAAAATCCTAGCTTTCCATCACAAACACAAAAGTTTTATAACAAAAGTACAATAAAATATTCAAACACAAAAGTTTTAACAAGAAAAACAAAAAACGAAAAAATAAAACAAAAGTACACTAAATAAAATAAAGCAAGGAACACAAAGTCTAAAGAAAAGGCGGGCGGGAAGATGATGCAGCCGAGGGATGAAGACTCAGGATTTTGGCAAGGTTGCTGTTAATCTGATCCATCTGTTGCAACATCTCAATATGGTTTCGGTCCACCGTGCCGGTCAGTCCATCTACCTTTCCCTCCAATCGATCTACCTTGCCCTCCAGGGCTTGAATCCTCCGAAGTATCTCTAGACTCTCTGAAACAGGAGCATCCTCATCTAAGTCAAGAGAATCCGAGTCAGACTCCTCTTCGACCCGGGCCCTCTTCTACCTATCCCCTGGTGCTTCAGGCTCAGCTGACGGCATCATAAAAGTCCCTCTCCTATGCACCACCATGTGCATCTTCTCAAGGGTAGCTAAGTCCAAGGAATCATTACCCAAAATTCGGGTCATCCGAGTAGCGCTCGGGTCAAAATCCTCCACAAGGGCTATTGCTAATGTAGTGATCAATCCTCCAACACAAATAGCCCCTCTCCTTTTATTAGCTACGGAGTCAAAAATATCGGCTAACCAATAGCCGGCACTAATATTCATTTCATTCAAAACACAATCCAAGAAAAATAGCTCACTCGACTCAACCACACCCGGGCTCTCCTTCCGAGCAAAGAACCCACATGACATAAACTTGTGCAAATATCTCAAAGTAGGGTTCCGCAATTTAGATGCTTTGGCCGATTTGGCCACATAAGTACCCGAGCCTAAGGCACCCCAAGCAAATTGTTGTCTAAAATCTTTGGGTATCGATCTTTCCCCATGCTGATGAAATCCATAGATATCATTCAACTGATCAATAGTAAGCACAAATGATTGACCCATTAATTTGAACATCAATTTCCTGCAAATTCTGTTATCATCTCTTTCCACTTTAAGAGTTGTCAAAAATTCTAGGGTGAGCTCCTCAAACTGCAAGGGTCTCAATGAGACAAAAGTTTCCCACCCAAGATATTGCACATATCTATAAAAAGCAGTTCTCATTTGCAAGGCATCTAAAGATTCGTCATTCACATACCTTGTCGGAAAAAAAACCCCGAGCCAAAAGACTTGCCCTCTTGTGAGATAAAGTTGAGGAAGATGACAAAGCTCCTTCGGCTCCATATTTCTTCTTCTTTCGGTGTGGTACAATTTTAGTTCTTGGCGACATGAAATCTGAGAAATTAACACCCAAAACTGAATTAAATCAAAATAATATGAGGAAAGAGCAAGTTTTAAGTGATAATCTCAAGTTTTGTTGGAGTAATTTGAAGTTTTAACGAAAGAGATGGAGATTTGAAAATAAAAATCAAGGGTTTTGGTGTTGCAGAGAACGAGAGAGCGAGAGAGAAGAAGATAGAAAAGTTAAGGATTTATGAAATAAAACTGGGCAAAATCGGGCTTTTAAAATGCAAAAATTGGAGGACACGGCAGTGTGAGTGCTGACTTGGCCGTGTCTGTGTGTGAAAGTGAAGGGACACGGCCAAGTGGAGAGCACACGGCCGTGTCTCAAAGTTTTTAGGGGACACGGCCGTGTCCCCAGGGTGTGTCCAAGTCTGTGCAAAATTTGCAAAATCGTTCAATTCCATTTTGTTTTTTTTTGTTTTTTTTTTAAGAATTTTGGCCGTGTCCAGTGTGTGACACGGCCAAGGGACACGGCCAAGTCCTTTGGCCGTGTCACCTTCTGCCATTTTTAACTTTAAACACCTTTTTTTTTAAACAATTTTGCAATCCTTCTTCTTTAAACACCCTGAAACACAAAGTAAAGAAAAACCGATCAAAGCACAGTCCATTTATTGAAACCGAACAGAAATCAAAACTCGCTAAACTTAAAATTACAACTATGAAAAATAAATGCAAACCGATGGGTTGCCTCCCATTTAGCGCTTCTTTAATGTCAATAAGCTGGACATCATGTAAGGCCTAGGGATCATGAATCAAAGTGCTGTCAATGACTCTCACTTCCTGAAATCCTTCATTGTATGGCTTAACTCTCTGTCCATTCACTTTGAAAGTCTCACCTGTTCTAGAGTTAAGTAAATCAATTGCACCAGAAGGATACACCTGAGTTATCTCGAAAGGCCCACTCCATCGAGACTTGAGTTTACCTGGAAAAAGACGGAGTCGTGAGTTAAAAAGTAAAACCTTCATACCTGGACTCAATGTCTTTCGCACTATAATTTTATCATGAAGTGCTTTAGTGCGATCCTTGTAAATTCTCGTGCTCTCATAAGCCTCATTTCGCAGCTCATCTAACTCTGAAATTTGTAGAAATCTTTCTCTCTTCGCTTTGTCCAAGTCCAAATTCAGAGTCTTGATTGCCCAATATGCTCTGTGCTCCAACTCCACTGGTAAGTGACAAGCTTTTCCAAACACCAATCGATATGGACTCATACCTAGAGGAGTTTTGAAAGCAGTCTGATATGCCCATAGTGCATCGTGCAATCTGCTTGCCCAATCCTTCCTGGATGTGTTGACTGTTTTCTCCAGAATTCCTTTTAGCTGCTTGTTGGATGTTTCCACTTGTCCAGAAGTCTGTGGATGATATGGGGTTGCCACCTTGTGCTTCACACCGGATTTATGCATTAACTTCTCAAAAAGCCTGTTGCAAAAATGACTCCCCCCATCACTGACTATCACCTTTGGTGTGCCAAACCTGCTAAGAATGTTTTCCTTCACAAATTTAACAACAATATTAGCATCATTAGTACGGGTGGGGATTGCCTCCACCCATTTGGAAACATAATCAACAGCAACTAAAATGTATTCATAACCAAAGGACTTGGGGAAAGGACCCATGAAGTCTATTCCCCACACATCAAACAGTTCAACAACAATATATGACTGAAGAGGCATTTCATTCCTCCTTCCAATGTTACCTACTCTTTGACAATGATCACAGTGCTTACAATAGTCTTGAGCATCTTTAAATAAAGTAGGCCAGTAAAAACCACTTTGAAGCACCTTTTCTGCAGTTTTTCTTCCTCCAAAATGACCCCCACAGTGAAGGTCATGACAAAATTGAAGAACACTCAGTTGTTCTTCCTCAGAAACGTACCTGTGAACTATCTCATCTTTGCAAATCCGGAATAGATAAGGTTCATCCCAAAAATAAAACTTACTCAAGTGTAGAAACCTTTTCTTTTCCTGAAAAGACATGTTAGATCGCAAAATACCACAGGCAAGATAGTTAGCAATATCTGCAAACCAAGGTGCATTAATTACCACAAACAAATGCTCATCAGGAAATGCTTCTAAATTTTTATGAATGCTATTAGATGCAAGATTTTCACTAAAGAAGGGTAATCTAGATAAGTGATCCGCAACAACATTCTCACTACCCTTAGTATCCTTGATTTGGAAATCAAACTCTTGCAACAACAACACCCATCGAATTAAGCGCGATTTAGCATATTGTTTTGTTAAAAGATATTTAAGAGCTGCATGGTCAGAATGCACAATAATTTTTGACCCAATTAAATAAGCTCTAAATTTGTCTAAAGCAAAAACAACAGCTAACATTTCCTTCTCAGTTGTGGTGTAGTTCATTTGTGCACTATTCAGGGTTAAACTAGCATAATAAATTACTCTCAAGTATTTGTCAACCCTTTGCCCAAGAACAGCTCCTACTGCATGATTAGATGCATCACACATGATTTCAAAAGGTAAAGACCAGACAGGAGCTACAATCACAGGTGCACTAGTTAAATTTTTCCTTAAGGGAATTAAAAGCTTGCATGCATTGTGCTGTAAATTCAAATGGAACATCTTTCCCCAATAAATGGCACAAAGGTTGGCTTATTTTGGAAAAATCCTTAATAAACCTCCTGTAAAATCCTGCATGCCCTAGAAAACTTCTTATTCCCTTAACTGAGGTAGGTGGGGGTAACTTAGCAATTAGTTAAATTTTAGCCTTATCCACCTCAATCCCTTTACTTGACACCACATGACCTAAGACAATGCCCTGAGTAACCATAAAATGACTCTTTTCCCAACTTAAAGTGAGGTTACATTCAATGCATCTCTCAAGCACACGAACAAGTTTATTGAGGCAATTATCAAAAGAATTACCAAAAACAGAAAAATCATCCATAAATACCTCAATAAAATCGTCGATCATATCTGAGAAGACAGACATCATGCATCTCTGAAAAGTTGCAGGTGCATTGCACAAGCCAAAGGGCATACGTCGAAATGCATAAGTCCCAAAAGGGCAAGTAAAGGTTGTCTTGGACTGATCCTCTGGAGCTATTGGCACCTGATAGTAACCTGAAAGGCCATCCAGAAAACAATAATGTGAGTGTCCAGAAAGTTTATCTAACATCTGATCAATAAAAGGAAGAGGAAAATGATCTTTCTTTGTAGCATTGTTCAACTTCCTATAATCAATGCGCATTCTCCACGCAGTAGTAGTCCTACTAGGAACCAACTCATTATTCTCATTTTTTACCACAGTGATTCCATATTTCTTAGGAACTACATGAACTGGGCTCACCCACTCACTGTTAGCAATTGGATAAATTACTCCTTCATCTAGTAATTTGAGCACTTCTTTCTTAACCACTTCACTCATATTTGGGTTAAGTCGCCTTTGGGTCTCCCTCACAGGTTTAGCTCCCTCTTCTAAAGTGATTCTATGCATGCACATGGAAGGGCTAATACCCTTGATGTCACTCAATCCCCATCCTATTGCTTTCTTTAATCTTTTAAGCTCACTCACCAGCCTCATCTCCTCCCCTTCACTAAGTTCACTAGATATTATCACAGGTAAAGTGTTATTATCCCCTAAAAACACATATTTCAGGTTCTTAGGTAACTCTTTCAGCTCTAACTCTAGTGAGGGGTTCTTCTCTTCTTTTTCAATGGGGGAAGGTTCAAAAATTGAGTCATCCTTAAACTCCTCTATTTCAGCATCCTCTAAGGTCTCAAGACAAAGTGCTATTTCTGCAACAAAAATTTCCAAATCACTATCCAAAGTCAATGCCAGCTCCAATTTATCAGAGGAACCTGTCTGCAAGAAAACATCTGAAACAACTGCATCAACACAATCAATGAAAGAACAATTCTCATATAAAGCAGTTGTAGGAATAGGAGAAGTGTTAAAAATAGAAAATTCCACAGTTTGTCCCAAAACAGTCATTGATAATTTTCCATTCTTAACATCTATCAAAGTATTGGTAGTTTCCATAAAAGGCCTACCCAGCAAGATGGTGTGTGCAGATGGTGAAGAATTACTTACCTCCATGTCAAGAACAATGAAATCCATAGGTACTATCAAACCACCTACTTTAACTAACACATCTTCTATAACCCCTTTCGGGAATCTAAGAGATCTATCAGCTAATTGCAACACCATTTTTGTTGGCTTAAGTTCCCCTAATTCTAAGTTAAGGTACACAGAGTAAGGCATTAAGTTCACACTAGCTCCCAAATCACACATGCCATCAGTACGTTTTCCATTCCCCATAGCAATTTGAATAATAAAGCTTCCAGGATCCTTTAGCTTAGGAGGTAGTTTATGCTGCAAAACAGCACTAGCTACCTCAGAAACTATCACCTTTTCATTCGGCTCATACCTTTTTTTCTTGGTATTCAGTTCTTTAAAGAATTTAGCATAAGCCGGCATGTTCTTAATTGCTTCAAGTAAGGGTAAATTAATACTTACCTTAGATAGCATGTTGAAGATATCTGAAAACTGCTTATCTTTTTTATCATCCTTCAACCTGCTAGGGAATGGTATAGGTGGCCTGTATGGATTGCTTGCCTTGTGCAAATCTGGTGTAGGGGTCTTCTCCATTAATCTTTCTTCAGCACCTTTGTTCTCTTGATCTCCTTCCTTTTTATTCTCTTGCTCACCTGCATTCACAGAATTATTTTCCACATTGTTTTTAATTACCTTGCCACTCCTAAGAACAGTCACTGCTTGTGCCTGCTCAGGTTGACTTGGGAACTTCCCCTTTTGTTGAATCTGCATCTGTTGTGCAAGTTGCCCCACTTGGGTCTCCACCTTCTTAAAAGATGCTTCTAAGGAATCCAGTCTCTTGTTTTTCATCTCTTGGTTTTGTGCACTGACTTTGATGAAGGCTTGTAAACTTTCCTCCAAACTATCTCTCTTAGGCTGCATTTGATTTAAGGATTGACCCTGCTGCTGGTTCTGTCTCTGGAGCAAATGGAAAGGCTGTTGAGCATTATTTGTTGTCCAAGAAAAATTGGGGTGACTCCTCCAACCAGGATTGTAAGTGTTGGAGTAAGGATCATTCCTAGCTCTTGGTTGAAATCCCCCCATAGCATTAACTTGCTCAGCTTCATTCCCAAAAGTCTCATATGCAGAGGGACATATATTTGCTCCATGCCCAAATGTCCCACAAATTCCACACACCTCTTGAGTGGATGAAGAGATGTTGTTCTTCATATTTAGCATCTGAACCTGCCTTGTTAACTCAGCTATTTGACTAACCATTTCAGTATTTGCTTCCAGTTGATTTACCCCCTTGCTTCTTCCCCTTACACTCTTTTGTTGAGAATTAGCCCCCAACATCTCAAAAATCTCATAAGTCTCATCAGCTGTCTTTTCTCCCATGGCTCCCCCAGCTGCATTATCAAAAGTGTTCTGAAATTGCTGGGTGAGTCCATCATAGAAAAACTGATTAAGGAGTTGAAGTGGGTAGTGATGATGCGGACACTGGATCAATAGCATCTTGAATCCGTCCCAAGCCTCATGAAATGGCTCTCCTTCAAATTGAGAGAATGTAGCAATCTTTCCTCTCAACTCAGCTGTCTTCTGGTGTGAATAGAACTTGCCCATAAATTTGTTATAAACTTGCTCCCAAGTTGTCAGTGAATTCTCAGGCAACATCATGAGCCAGCTCTTTGCCCTATCCTTCAAAGTATAAGGGAAACATCTCATCCTCAACTGATCTTCTGTTAGTCCTCCCAAAGGAAAAGTGTTGAGGGTGGAGTAGAAATCCCGAATAAAGTTCAAAGGATCTTCATTTGGAACTCCATAGAATGATGGCAGCATGTTGTAGTGAATGTTCTTCAACTCATAGTTTCTTGCTGCATCTGTCAGTCTTATGCAAGAAGTGGAAGTCCCAATTACAGGTCTAGCAAAATCTCTCATGGTTCTTTGCCTTTCTTCAGCCATCTTTACAGATTTTTCAGATTCTAACTCAAAATCCGAAATGTCTTCCTCTGAAGTATCAAATCCTGCGAAAAGCTCAAACTCCTCTCTGCTCCTTTTTACTCTCTGAATTTCTGGAATGAATGGATGTAGCTCTCCTTTGAGTGATCTCCTGCCTTGCATAAACAAAAATTTCTAGAAAAAGAAATATCAAAAGCAAAAGACAAATAAAATAAAATGAAAACAATGAGAAATAATCTAAAATATTTTTTTTATTATTTTTTTATTATTTTTTTTAAAATAAACAATTACGCCAATTAGCCTCCCCGGCAGCGGCGCCAAAAACTTGTTGCGCTCAAATTAACTCTACCACAAAGCGTCACTCGCAAGTGTCGTTCTCTCAAGGAAGCCAAAGTGGGTAATCGATTATCAAATTAAAAGTAACAAGTAGTAAAGAAATTCAAATTGCAAAGTAATGAGAAAATTGATTTAAGTTGAAAACAATAAAAATAAACAAAAGCTGATGTTTTGATTTACTTGATAAAAGGGTCTAGGGTTTGCACTTCTCTACTACTCATATGTATGAACGGTTATTCCACTTAACTAATTTAATTTCTAAGATTAAATCTCAAACAACTTAATTAATTGAGTCAAGGAAATAAGCTCTCGCATTCAAACCTCTTACAACTAATCTTGTTATAATTGAACAATCTTTTTAATAGGTTATATCTCTAATTCACCTAAGTCCTTAATTGAATTATTCCAGTATTAGACTTCATCTCTCAATCCATCATCTAATACCTAAAACACACAATTGGTGGCCAATCAATTATATGTAAACAATGTTTCATTCAATAAAGGCAAAAGAAATCATTAGTTAAGAGAATAACCAATTCATACAATCATAGTAAATCCATACAAACCCTAGACTAGATTAAATTAGTTCATGATGTTATCAAACATACTCATCTCATTAATAATCAAAGAAATCAATTTAGACATGATAATATTCATAAACACAATTTCAATGAAACTAAAGAGACAAAGTTTAAGAATGAAACCAAGTTACAAACTTCTTGAAGCTTTTGATGAATCTCTTGATCGAATCTTGCAAGAAGGATGAATCAATGGTATGAACAATCTAATCTAAACTAGTTTAATCCAAAGTAAAATCAAAATCCAATAAAACAAATGTTTAAACCCTAAGATCTCTCTTTGTCGGCTAAACTCTGCTCAAAATCGTAAAAAAAAGTCCCAAACCCTAACTTTCTTTTTGCTTTTATATGCAACGTCGGCTTTAAAATTCAGTGCGCGCTTGGTTCATGAGGGACACGGCCAGGTGATGAGGGACACGGCCGTGTGAGGGCTTGTTGGAGGGACACGGCCAGGTGACACGGCCGTGTCCCTTGCCAGTGTTTGCTACTGCCTGCTTTTCGATCCCCTTGTCTTCTTTGTTGAGTGACACGGCCAAGTGAAGCTTGACTTGGCCGTGTTGCAGCTTGATGAAGGGACACGGCTAGGTGACACGGCCGTGTCCCCTGCATGTGTCCACCTCTGTTTGAATTAAAACTTCTTTGCCTTTGGAATTGGTGGGACACGGCCAAGTCAAGATGACTTGGCCGTGTGGGTCTTCTTTGGAGGGACGCGGCCACATGACTTGGCCGTGTCCCTTGCTTGTGTCTGCTACTGGGACTTGCTCTTCCTTTTAACTTGGTATGGGACACGGCCAGTGACTTGGCCGTGTCCTCTGCCTGTGTCAGCTACTGCCCATTTCATCTTCAATTCGTTTCCTTGCCTGTTTTAACCTAATACAAAACTCAAAACAAACTTAAAACACGAAGTAAATAAACAATAACCGATAAAACATAAGCACAAACTAAAAACTAGATCAAAAATGACATAAAACTAAAAATAAACTAAAACTACACAATTAAAGAAAACACTAAACAAACCAATTAAAACTAACAAAATACCTAAATAAAACAATAATTAACATAACAAACAAGACACAAAACTATAACAAAAACTAATAAAACAGTCTCTCTCACAGGTTTAGCTCCCTCTTCTAAGATAATTCTATGCATAGGCATTGAAGGGCTAATACCTTTGATATCACTCAACCCCCATCCTATAGCTCTTTTCAATCTTTTTAGTTCACTCACCAGCCTCATCTCTTCCCTTTCACTAAGTTCGCTAGAAATTATCACAGGTAAGGTGTTGTGATCTCCTAAAAACACATATTTTAGATTTTTAGTTAACTCTTTTAGCTCTAACTCAAGTGAAGGATTATTCTCTTCTTTTTGGATGGAGGGGAGCTCAAATGTTGGGTCCTCCTTAAGTTCCTCTATTTCAGCACTTTCTAATATCTCAAGGCAACTGGCTATTTCTGAGTAAAAAATATCCAAGTCACGATCTAAGGTCAGTGCCAGCTCCAATTTATCCAAAAAACCTATTTGCAAGAAAACATCTGAAACAACTGCGTCAATACAATCAATCAAAGAGCAATCCTCATATAATGCAGTTGTAGGAATGGGAGAAGTGTTAAAAATAGAAAATTCAACCATTTGTCCCAAGACAGTCATTGACAATTTACCATTTTTAACATCTATCAAGGTGTTGGTCATAGCCATAAAAGGCCTACCCAGTAAAATAGTGTGTGCGGATGGTGTAGGGTTATTTCCTTCCATGTCAAGAACTATAAAATCCACAGGCACTATCAACCCACCAACCTTAACTAACACATCTTCTATAACTCCTTTAGGGAATCTAAGAGATCTGTCAGCTAATTACAAGACCATTTTGGTAGGTTTAAGTTCCCCAAGTTCTAATTCGAGATACACAAAATAAGGCATCAGATTAACACTGGCTCCTAAATCACACATGCCATCAGTCCCCTTTCCATTACCCATAGTAATTTGAATTATGAAACTACCAAGATCCTTTAGCTTCGGAGGTAGTTTATGTTGCAGAACAGCACTAGCTACATCTGATACTATCACCTTTTCATTTGGCTCATACCTCTTTTTCTTGGTGTTCAATTCCTTGAAGAATTTGGCATAAGTCGGCATGTTCTTTATTGCTTCAAGTAATGGTAAGTTAATACTTACCTTAGACAGCATGTTGAAGATGTCTAAAAATTTCTTATCATGTTTATCATTCTTCAACCTACCGGGGAATGGTATAGGTGGCCGGTAAGGATTACTTGCCTTGTGTAAGTCTACTGAAGGAGATTTCTCCATTGATTTTTCTCCAGCACCCTTGTCCTCTGGTTCTCCTTCCTTTTTGTTCTCTTGATCACCTGCATTCACAGAATTATTTTCAACATCATTATTTATTACCTTGCCACTTCTAAGAACAGTCACTGCTTGTACCTGCTCAGGTTGACTAAAAAATTTCCTTTTTGTTGAATCTGCATCTGTTGTGCGAGTTGTCCCACTTGGGTCTCCACTTTCTTAAAAGATGCTTCCAATGAATCTAGCCTTTTGTTATTCATCTCTTGATTCTTGGTACTAATTTGGATAAAAGCATGTAAACTATCCTCCAAACTCTCTCTCTTAGGCTGCCCTTGATTTGAAGATTACCCCGGCGATTGATTTTGTCTCTAGAGCAAATGGAAAGGTTGTTGAGAATTATTTGTTGCCCAGGAAAAGTTTGGATGATTCTGCCAACCAGGATTGTAAGTGTTTGAGTAAGGATCATTCTGGGCCCTTGGTTGATATCCCCCTATAGTACTGACTTGCTCAGCATCATTTCCATAAGACTCGTATGCAGAGGGGCATATATTTGCTCCATGCCCAAAAGTTCCACAAATTCCACACACTTCTTGAGTGGATGAAGAAGTATTGTTCTTCATGTTCAGCATCTGCACTTGCCTTGTCAATTCAGCTATCTGATTGACCATCTCACTGTTGGATTCCAATTGATTCACCCCTTTACTTCTTCCTCTTACACTTTTCTATTGAGAATTAGCTCCCAACATTTCAAAGATTTCATAAGTCTCATCTGCTGTCTTTTCTCCCATAGCTCCCCCAGCTGCATTATCAACAGTATTCTGAAATTGCTGGGTTAGACCATCGTAGAAAAACTAATTCAGAAGTTGAAGTGGGTAGTGATGGTGTGGACATTGGATTAACAACATCTTAAACCTGTCCCAAGCCTCATGAAATGGCTCTCCTTCAAATTGAGAAAATGTAGCTATTTTTCCTCTCAATTCAGCTATCTTCTGATGTGAGTAAAATTTGCCAATAAACTTGTTATAGACTTGCTCCCAAGTTGTCAAAGAATTTTTAGGCAACATCATAAGCCAGCTCTTTGGCCTATCCTTTAATGTGTATGGAAAACACCTCATCCTTAACTGGTCTTCTGTTAGTCCTCCCAATGGAAATGTGTTGAGGGTGGAGTAGAAATCCCAGATAAAATTCAAAGGATCTTCATTCGGAACTCCATAGAAAGATGACAGCATGTTGTAATGGATATTCTTCAACTCATAATTTCTTGCTGCATCTGTCAATCATATACATGAGGTTGAAGTCCCAATGATAGGTCTGGCTAAATCCCTCATAGTTCTTTCCCTTTCGTCTCCCATATTGGGAGATTGTGCAGTATCCGATTCAAAATCAGAAATTTCCTCCTCTGTATCAAACCCGGTATGTAACACCCCCATATCCAATGCACACACACTACAACCACAACAATGTAGCATAAGTGCACCAAACATAGGGATGCTACGGTTTTCTTAACATTCAAAACACTTTAAACTTGATTCAATACCCTTATCATTATACATTATAGAAAAGTAGATCATTTACTTATAAAACAAAACATATTAGTTATATATATATACATTTAAATATTACACAGCGGAAGTTATAAAATATGTACATATGTACATATTAAACATTTCTTTACAAAATATAAAGAAGTATACATGATTGGCAAGTCTGCTCTGATCTTTAAGCTCCCAAAATGGATTCTTCAAGGTCTACTCTCACTAGGTCTTGATGAACTCTCGGGTTCAACTCTATCAACTTTATTACCTGCGCGATTAAACACTATCGCGCTAAGCCAACGGCTTAGTAAGATAATCATGCAAATGATATGACTTAGTGCAATGCAATGACATTTCTCAATCCATATTATACATGTAACATCATATGTGCAAAACTAACAACATACTTTCATATTACATATCACATTTCAATATCTTTTCATATCTCTCATTAATATTCATTTAACCATTCATAATCAACACTAAACAAAGACAAGCATGGGCCCAAGACACACTAATATGCCATTCAATTTTCAGAGTTAATGCTTTGGTTTTGTTATCACATTTATCAATATCATATACCCAACTAGGCTTCAAGGATTAAGTTCAACCAAGCTTCAAGGGGAGCAAAGCATGCTAAGCTTCTACCCAACTTGGCTTCAAGAACTAACCCAACCTAGCTTTAAGGGTGGTAACATCTCAATTAGGCTTCAAGGATTCAATCCAACCTAACTTCAAGAGATTGTTACACTTATTAGGCATGCCACCAACAACCAACTCTGAAAATGGAATAACACATTAGCCACACAATTCATTTATTATTCAATGATCATTTTCATTCTCAATTCTCAACAACATTTAGGCAAACATGCCTTATTTCTTTCAATCGCATCATCATAGCCAAACACAATGGCATTGTCTCATATCATGTCTTATTTGAATTATCATTGCATCTTTGATATACATTTCAATTTCAATGTATATTACTCATGAAACACATTACCATTCACAATGCATAACATAACATTGTTCAATCTCAACAATGCAATTAGGGCAAAGAACAATTGATATGATTCATAGTTTTAGGAACTTACACATGCATTTGATTATATCTTTCATTGATTCAAGTGTTTTTAAAGTGTTTAGGGTTAAGTTTAGGGACCAACCTACCCTTGGAAAACCAAAACAATGCAATTAGAACAAAGAAATAAAACCCTAACCAACACATTGGAGGAACACGGGCAGCACCTTTGAGGGACACGACCAAGCTTGTGGCCGTGTCTCTCAACCTCACTTGACAGTAGCAAACACGGGCATAGGACACGGCCAAGCTTGTGGCCGTGTCTCCCAACACCAACATCCAGTAGTGAACACAGCTAAGGGACACGGCCGTGTCTCTCAAAAACCAATCCAACACTCCCAAATTTTCATGACTTGGCCGTGTCACCCAACACCAAAACCCTAAAATGCACAACTCTCCTCTAATTGCACTTCAACTCATCATACACAATATAGCATGGTTCAAATGAATGAAATCAATGTTCTAAACACAAATTCAACAAAACATTCATAATACATTTAAACACAAACCATTCCAAAACCCTAACTCCAACTTCACTCTTGACTCTCCACTAACATCCTCCACAAATCTTACCATATTCACAACCAAACTAACACCAATTCCATCTTTTAACTTAAAATCAATTCTAACACTTGCAAACACATATCAAACACACCAAATCACAAAATCAACCAAACCCTAATTCACATCCAACACCACTTCAAAATAACCAAAGAAAACAAGAGATTTCTTACCTTAAATGAAGAAATTCCACAATTCCTCAACTTGATTTCTTGAAATCTCCTTCAACTTTTGAGCTACAAACATCAAAACCTTGCTTGGTTCTCTTGTCTTCCTTTGTCTATGGTGAGCCGGCCAACACAAGAAGAAGAAGAAGAAATGATGATGAAGAAAACACAAAGTCAACCTTCATTAAATACCCATCCAAAAGAAAATTACTATAACACCCTCATACACATTTTAATTCCCTTAATTATCTCTTGCCCACTTTGGTAATTTCACACTTAACAATATAAATATCTTCTTCCCTTGACCAAGCCCTTTGACCAACTTATATATTATATATATCACCATATACACAACATATAAACTTGTCTCTAAACCCTAAATTTCTCCCAAAACACATATACATATACTTTTCTTTTCTCAATTTAAACCCACAACAACAACAACAACAACAACAACAACAACCACATACAAAACTTCTAGGGCAAGCATAGGGATATTACACGGTATATAGTTCAAACTCTTCTCTACTCCTTTTCACTCTCTGAATTTCTGGAATAATTGGGTAAAGCTCTCCTCCCAGTGATCTCCTGCCTTGCATAAATAAAATTTCTAGAAAAAAAGAATTATTAAAAGTAAAAGAAAAATAAAATGTAAACAATGAAAATTAATTTAAAATATTTATGCCTAATAAACAATTGCGCCAATTAGCTTCCCCGGCAGCGGCGCCAAAAACTTGTTGCGCTCTAATAAACACTACTATGACTACACTCGCAAGTATACGAGGCTATTGTAGTATTTTGGTGAACACCTCAAGGTCATCTCACAAGGAAGCTAGATAAGCTAATTGTTTATCAAATTGTAAATAATAAATTATCTATAAAATTAAATTGCTAAACAACTAATGAAGACAGAACGAGTTGAATTTAAAACAATGAAAGTAAACTGAACTGAGATATTCATTCACTTAATAGAAAGGTCTAGGGTTTACACTTCTCTACTAACTTATATGTATGAATGGCTATTCCTCTCAACTGATTTAATTTCAAAGATCAAATTTCAAGCAACTTAATTAATCGAATCAAGGAAATAAGCCCTCGCATTCAAACCTCTTTAAAATAATCTTGTTACAATTGAAATGATCTTTTTCTTAGGTTTATATTTATAATTCACCTAAGTCCCTAATCGAATTGTTCTAGCATTAGACTTCATTTCTCAATCCTTCATCTAAATACCTCAAACACATAATTGGTGGCCAATCAATTATATATTAACATTAATCCATTCAATTAAGGAATAAAAGAAATAAATCAGTTAAGAGCAATAAACATTTCTTAAAATCATAGTAGATCCATACAAACCCTAGACTAGATCAAAATTAGTTCATATTGATGCTATCAAACAAATTCATCTCATTAAAATTTAAAGAAATTAATTTAGACATGAGAGATAGAGTTTGAGAACAAAACCAAATTACAAACTTCCTTTGGCTTCTGAAGAATCTCTTGCTCAGATTTTTGCTAAAAGAATAATACAATGGCTAAAACTAATTTAATCTACAGCGTTTGAATGAAAGTGAAATCAAAATTCAAAAGAAAAATGAAGAATAGCTCAAAAGTTTGTGTTGGACGTCTGGAAAATGTGTAAACCTTTCAAATACCCTAATCTTCTTATTTATACAAAACCCTCATTCAAAATTCGTGTTTCCTTTCTTTCCTTAGCCCATGGAGTTACACGGCCTAGCTTTTGGCCTTGTCATGTGACACGACCAGTGGCTTGGCCGTGTCACCTGGGTGTGTCATCTTTTGTGTAATCTTACTCTTCTTTGCTTTTGTGGAAATGAGTGTGACACGGCCAAGCTCCTGGCCATGTGTCACCTATTGATTCTCTTCTTTCTGTGCTCTTCTTTCTTGGCTAAATATGGGACATGGCCAAGCTTGTGGCCGTGTCATGTGACACGGCCAGTGGCTTGGCCGTGTCACCTGTTAGTGTCAACTTCTGCCAAATTTCCCTTTCTTTCTTGGTTCCCTTGTTTTTGCCCTTTAGGTGAGACACGGCCAGTGGCTTGGCCATGTCTCCTGCCTGTGTCATGATCTGCCAAAAATTTCCTTGAGGTGACACGGCCAAGCTTGTTTGGCTTGGCCATGTCTTGCTGCTTCATGCTTTTCTTTCTTTGTTTTGATTTTCCAAGGGAGTTTTTTGGACATTAACCTAAAACGAACACTTGAAACAAACTTTAAACAAGAATCAAATAAAACATTAACCAAAAACACATAAAAATCACACTAAAAACTAGTACAAAAATGACATAAACACTAGAATAAATTAAAACTACCAAAATTGATGAAATCACTAAATAAAAAGATTAAAACTACCAAAATGCATGAAGAAAACAATAATTACCATAATAAATAAGTTACAATTCTTTGATAAAAACTAATAAAATAATACTGCAGCTTCTCGACCTAGTGTCAACAGAGGAGGTCGAGGGGGCAGAGGTGTCAGTAGAGGTGGTAGACCTGGGTTTAGTTAGGGAGGAGGCTCTACATCCGGAGGTAGCAGGCCAGATGAGGCTGGACCATCTCAGCGAGTGTATGTGATGCAGAGGCAGTCAGATGCTTTAGCAGTTATTGATGGTACATTTTCTTTATTTGGCATTTCAGTTCTTGCTCTAATTGATCCAGGATCTACTTATTCATACATAAGTGCATCTATTTTGCCTGTGACTGAATTTCATTCAGAGTCCCTAGGATTTGATGTGTTGGTGACAAATCCTTTAGGGCATAGTGTGGTAGATAGCAAGGTGCATCAAGATAGTTCAGTTGTGGTGCAAGGTGAGGAGTTCTTGGGTGATTTGATAGAAATGCCTTTTAAGGAATATGATCTTATTCTAGGCATGGATTGGTTGTAACATCCCGAATTCCAGATTGGTAAGAAACAGACATAGAGGATATGATTTAGGCTTAGAACAAAGGAACTTAGAACATGACCTATAACTTGAGCTCGAATTCATCCAAGTTAATGACAGAATTAGAGAGTCTCAAAGAAGACTTAATTGTTTATTTGTGTCTTAGATAGACGTATAACTTTAAATTACCCAATTTGGAGTTGTACAGAATAAGATATGATGGATTTAGTAGACAATGTGCAAGCTGCCTCAGGACAGCATAGTAGGCTTGACTTCAAAGGACCGTCAAAAATCAGATATAGCTCGGATCAACCTGAAATTTTGACACAATGTAGCCCTAGATGTCTAGTCTCAGTAGGAATAAGAATTACTTAATTTGGAGTTGTGAGTTAAAAGATATTAATAAAGAAAGACAGCAAGGTCAAGAAGGGATATCAAAAGGACCTAAGTGGAAATTTCTCGAAAGTTAGGGGCAACTATGTAAACTTAAAAATTTAGTGTCGGAAGTTCTTAATAGTGCCCATATCCAACCCCGGAAGAATATTCTTGAGATTAATCGGGTCATAACCGTGGGTTTCAATTTTTCCTGAAAACGCACGGTTTGTAAGTTACAGGCGATTTTCCGATAAGGACATTTTGGACATTTCCACTGGAGGGGCGATTTTGTAATTAAATATAACTTTGGGGGCAAAATATTAAAAGAAAAAAAAAACCACTTCAAGTGGCCAAATCCTAGCCATTAAATCCAAATGTGTTGGACAAATCATGGCTATTGAAAATAAACCAAATCCTAGCCATTAAATCCAAATGTGTTGGACAAATCATGGCCATTGAAAATAAACCAAATCCTAGCCATTAAATCCAAATGTGTTGGACAAATCATGCCCATTGAAAATAAATCAAATCCTAGCCATTAAATCCAAATGTGTTGGACAAATCATGGCCATTGAAAATAAACCAAATCCTAGCCATTAAATCCAAATGTGTTGGACAAATCATGGCCATTGAAAATAAATAAATTAATTAAATGTAAATTAAATTATAAATAACTAATTATGGTCATCCAAACCCAAGTAAGGATCAAAAAGACACCACCATCACCACTTTTCTTCTTCTTTAAGTCGTGCTCCCCCTCCCTTCCATTTTCAAGGAGACAAGTTTCAAGTCCAAGCCATTTCTCAAGTGATATTCAATAGGAAATAAGGTAAGATACCATCCTAAGTCTTATTCTTTCATTAGAATTAGGTATTAGGCTATGTTTAGGAAGATTTGATATTATGTTCATGTTGGGAAAGAATTAGTAAGTTGATGATTATGGTGAAAAATGATAAACTACTTAAAGGAAATGATGAAAATGGTGATTATTAGTAAGAATAAGTAAAGGATTGTTAGAAAATCATAAGGCAGCATCATGTTCATATCTAGGGTTTGTTCTTACATATGTGACATATTAAATTCATAGGAAATCAAGGATATTAGAGAGGAAAGGAAGTGAAATAGATAAGAAGAGCAAGGAAAAGCAAGGTTTGGTACTTTAACCATTGAACTCCATTTGAAAATTTTTCTGTTTTACAATTAGTAAAATGCTGTGACTTGTATGATTTTTAATTAAATATAGAAAAATTATATTGCGTTGAATTTTGGATATGTTGTTGTTTAGTAAGTCTAGTATTTGAGAAAAATAATTTGGAACCACATTGATTGAATTTAATTTACGGAATTTATAAAATTCAAAACTGCTGCCAGGATGCAGGGTAACTAGAGCAGTCTGGTTGGGTGAACTATTTGACCAAGATTTTGTGTCCATTTTGATCTGAAATTTTAAAGGAATTATTTTAACATGTAAAACTAAATTCTGTAAAAATTTTAGAATTTTTACTCAAGTGGATTATTTTATACGATTTTTCAAAATAAGGATCGAGTTGAGTCCAAAACCAGAATTTACTATTCATATGGTCATTTTGCTAATATTCATTTGGTCATTTTTAAAAAGTAATCCAATTGATTCCTTATGAATATAAATGAGTATAGTATGTTATTAAAATGATAAAATATGATATTTCACGGTGAAATAATATAAGAACCATAAGTCGATAATTGTATAATGCATATTCGATTAAGAAATGGTATGAGAATTTTGGCTCCACTTGGTATCTGGGACAGTACTGAGTACGGTAAGGGTATGATATATCATACTATATGCAGTGCTACTTTAATATAGGACTTCGGTCCGAGTTATATAGGGTGACGACCCGAGCTATATAGGACTTCGGTCCGAGTTATATAGGGTGACGACCCGAGCTATATAGGACTTCGGTCCGAGTTATATAGGGCAATCGCCCGAGTTATATAGGACTCCAGTCCGAGGGCTTCGGCCACAGATTCCACAGGGCTTGGTCCGCAATTTTTTTAGGGCCACAGCCACAGAATATATATACAGTTGTTTCAGTTAGTTCCTTACCATACATTAGTCTACCAAATTACCTTGTGGAGCGAATTAATAAAATGATACTAACTGAATATATGACATGTATGGATTGTTTTTACTGTGATATTATTTTTCAATACGGCTCATTGATTTTAAAAGTGCATTATGCTTTTATAAGTATTTTTCGTAATTAGTTAAAGTACCCACTAAGCAATGCTTAGCGAGTTTAGTTTCTTCTAAACTCGTAGGTTATTAGCAAGGAGCCAGTAGCGAGCAGAAGAATTCTGCGATTTGCGGGTCATCAACAAATTTAAGTGGTGCTCTTCATTTTGTATTTTGGTATTAGAAACTGACATGTACTTATTTGAACAATACAAAGAGATAACTTGATGTAGCATGTAAATCTAGTAATGTATAATAACTGTATGGTTTTGAATTGAGTTGGGTTGTGAATATAGAAGTGTGAATTCTTCTTGCAGGATTGTAGTTGAGGTTATAAGGGTGGATTATTGGGAGTGTGCTTGAGTTGAATTGTGAAACAAAATGTTTTTCAAAAATAAGAAAAATCAGTTTTGGCGACACTTGGGACCTCCATTTTTAGGGGAGGTTATGGCAAATTTTTTTTTTAAATCTGTACTTAAAATTGGCTAAGTAAAATATTAAGACACAACCACCATGAAATAACAGTCCATCTTGGTCTATAAACGTAGGCTAAGATGAGGTGTTACATTTAGTGGTATCAGAGCATAGGTTTAGTCGATTTTGGGAGATAGGTAGTAAGTAAATAACTATGTGTGCCATGTAAGATAAAGTAACGAGAAAATTATCTTATGAATAGGTAAAAGTACATGCCAGATAGGAATTGATAATCGAGTTATATGTTGATGATGTGTAATTACACGTAAGAATCATCATGAATAAGTAAGTTTCGGGGCGAAACTTAAATTAAGGGGGATAGAATTGTAACATCCCGAATTCCAGATTGGTAAGAAACAGACATAGAGGATATGATTTAGGCTTAGAACAAAGGAACTTAGAACATGACCTATAACTTGAGCTCGAATTCATCCAAGTTAATGACAGAATTAGAGAGTCTCAAAGAAGACTTAATTGTTTATTTGTGTCTTAGATAGACGTATAACTTTAAATTACCCAATTTGGAGTTGTACAGAATAAGATATGATGGATTTAGTAGACAATGTGCAAGCTGCCTCAGGACAGCATAGTAAGCTTGACTTCAAAGGACCGTCAAAAATCAGATATAGCTCGGATCAACCTGAAATTTTGACACAATGTAGCCCTAGATGTCTAGTCTCAGTAGGAATAAGAATTACTTAATTTGGAGTTGTGAGTTAAAAGATATTAATAAAGAAAGACAGCAAGGTCAAGAAGGGATATCAAAAGGACCTAAGTGGAAATTTCTCGAAAGTTAGGGGCAACTATGTAAACTTAAAAATTTAGTGTCGGAAGTTCTTAATAGTGCCCATATCCGACCCCGGAAGAATATTCTTGAGATTAATCGGGTCATAACCGTGGGTTTCAATTTTTCCTGAAAACGCACGGTTTGTAAGTTACGGGCGATTTTCCGATAAGGACATTTTGGACATTTCCACTGGAGGGGCGATTTTGTAATTAAATATAACTTTGGGGGCAAAATATTAAAATAAAAAAAAACCACTTTCAAGTGGCCAAATCCTAGCCATTAAATCCAAATGTGTTGGACAAATCATGGCTATTGAAAATAAACCAAATCCTAGCCATTAAATCCAAATGTGTTGGACAAATCACGACCATTGAAAATAAACCAAATCCTAGCCAATAAATCCAAATGTGTTGGACAAATCATGCCCATTGAAAATAAATCAAATCCTAGCCATTAAATCCAAATGTGTTGGACAAATCATGGCCATTGAAAATAAACCAAATCCTAGCCATTAAATCCAAATGTGTTGGACAAATCATGGCCATTGAAAATAAATAAATTAATTAAATGTAAATTAAATTATAAATAACTAATTATGGTCATCCAAACCCAAGTAAGGATCAAAAAGACACCACCATCACCACTTTTCTTCTTCTTTAAGTCGTGCTCCCCCTCCCTTCCATTTTCAAGGAGACAAGTTTCAAGTCCAAGCCATTTCTCAAGTGAAATTCAATAGGAAATAAGGTAAGATACCATCCTAAGTCTTATTCTTTCATTAGAATTAGGTATTAGGCTATGTTTAGGAAGATTTGATATTATGTTCATGTTGGGAAAGAATTAGTAAGTTGATGATTATGGTGAAAAATGATAAACTACTTAAAGGAAATGATGAAAATGGTGATTATTAGTAAGAATAAGTAAAGGATTGTTAGAAAATCATAAGGCAGCATCATGTTCATATCTAGGGTTTGTTCTTACATATGTGACATATTAAATTCATAGGAAATCAAGGAGATTAGAGAGGAAAGGAAGTGAAATAGATAAGAAGAGCAAGGAAAAGCAAGGTTTGGTACTTTAACCATTGAACTCCATTTGAAAATTTTTCTGTTTTACAATTAGTAAAATGCTGTGACTTGTATGATTTTTAATTAAATATAGAAAAATTATATTGCGTTGAATTTTGGATATGTTGTTGTTTAGTAAGTCTAGTATTTGAGAAAAATAATTTGGAACCACATTGATTGAATTTAATTTACGGAATTTATAAAATTCAAAACTGCTGCCAGGATGCAGGGTAACTGGAGCAGTCTGGTTGGGTGAACTATTTGACCAAGATTTTGTGTCCATTTTGATCTGAAATTTTAAAGGAATTATTTTAACATGTAAAAATAAATTCTGTAAAAATTTTAGAATTTTTACTCAAGTGGATTATTTTATACGATTTTTCAAAATAAGGATCGAGTTGAGTCCAAAACCAGAATTTACTATTCATATGGTCATTTTGCTAATATTCATTTGGTCATTTTTCAGAAGTAATCCAATTGATTCCTTATGAATATAAATGAGTATAGTATGTTATTAAAAATGATAAAATATGATATTTCACGGTGAAATAATATAAGAACCATAAGTCGATAATTGTATAATGCATATTCGATTAAGAAATGGTATGAGAATTTTGGCTCCACTTGGTATCTGGGACAGTACTGAGTACGGTAAGGGTATGATATATCATACTATATGCAGTGCTGCTTTAATATAGGACTTCGGTCTGAGTTATATAGGGTGACGACCCGAGCTATATAGGACTTCGGTCCGAGTTATATAGGGTGACGACCCGAGCTATATAGGACTTCGGTCCGAGTTATATAGGGCAATCGCCCGAGTTATATAGGACTCCAGTCCGAGGGCTTCGGCCACAGATTCCACAGGGCTTGGTCTGCAATTTTTTTAGGGCCACAGCCACAGAATATATATACAGTTGTTTCAGTTAGTTCCTTACCATACATTAGTCTACCAAATTACCTTGTGGAGCGAATTAATAAAATGATACTAACTGAATATATGACATGTATGGATTGTTTTTACTGTGATATTATTTTTCAATACGGCTCATTGATTTTTAAAGTGCATTATGCTTTTATAAGTATTTTTCGTAATTAGTTAAAGTACCCACTAAGCAATGCTTAGCGAGTTTAGTTTCTTCTAAACTCGTAGGTTATTAGCAAGGAGCCAGTAGCGAGCAGAAGAATTCTGCGATTTGCGGGTCATCAACAAATTTAAGTGGTACTCTTCATTTTGTATTTTGGTATTAGAAACTGACATGTACTTATTTGAACAATACAAAGAGATAACTTGATGTAGCATGTAAATCTAGTAATGTATAATAACTGTATGGTTTTGAATTGAGTTGGGTTGTGAATATAGAAGTGTGAATTCTTCTTGCAGGATTGTAGTTGAGGTTATAAGGGTGGATTATTGGGAGTGTGCTTGAGTTGAATTGTGAAACAAAATATTTTTCAAAAATAAGAAAAATCAGTTTTGGCGACACTTGGGACCTCCATTTTTAGGGGAGGTTATGGCAAATTTTTTTTTTTAAATCTGTACTTAAAATTGGCTAAGTAAAATATTAAGACACAACCACCATGAAATAACAGTCCATCTTGGTCTATAAACGTAGGCTAAGATGGGGTGTTACATTGGTTGTCTAAGCATGGGGCGATGGTAGACTGTCAGAGGAAGTGTGTTACTCTGAGAACCATCGATAGTAGAAGTGTGATGGTATCTAGTGAGCAGAGACATATTGCATCCTTGTTTGTTTCGGCTGTTGCAGCTAGGAAGTTGATTCGAAAAGGGTGTAATGCTTATCTTGCTCATGTTATAGATACCTGAGTAGTGGGTTCTCAACTTGATAGTATACCCACAGTTGCTGAATTTACAGATGTTTTTCCTAAGTAGTTGCCAGGGTTACCCATTGAGAGAGAGGTTGAGTTTGGTATCGATTTGTTGCCTGGTACCACTCCCATCTCTATTACTCCTTATCGAATGGCACCTGCTGAGTTGAGAGAGTTGAAGGTGCAGTTACAGGAGTTATTGGATAAAGGGTTTGTTCACCCTGACGCGTCTCCGTGGGGAGCTCCTATTTTGTTTGTGAAAAAGAAGGATGGTACTTTAAGATTGTGCATTGATTATAGGCAATTGAATAAGGTGACCATCAAGAATAAGTATCCTTTGCCTAGGATCGATGATATCTTTGATCAATTAAAGGGAGCAGCAGTGTTTTCCAAGATTGATCTGAGATTCGGGTACCATCAGTTGAGAGTCAGAGCTGAAGATATATCTAAGACAACTTTCTGTATAAGGCATGGGCATTATGAGTTCTTGGTGATGCCTTTTGGATTGATGAATGCACTAGCAATTTTTATGGATTTGATGAATAGGGTGTTTAGACCCTATTTAGATTAGTTTCTGGTGGTCTTTATCGATGATATTTTGGTGTATTCACATAATCAGGAGGATCATGATAAGCACTTGTGGATTGTATTGCAGACCTTGAGAGAGAAACAGTTGCATGCTAAGCTATCTAAGTGTGAGTTTTGGCTTGATCAAGTGACTTTTCTGGGTCATGTAGCTTCAGCGGATGGCATAAGAGTTGATCAGAGTAAAGTTGAGGCCATTTTGAATTGGAATCCACTGAAGTCAGTGACTGAAGTTAGAAGTTTTCTGGGTTTGGCAGGCTATTATCAACAGTTTGTGAAGGGTTTTTCTTTGATAGCTACTCCACTCACCAGATTACTTCGAAAGAGAGTTAGATTTGTGTGAACAGATCAGTGTCAAGCAAGCTTTGAGCAATTAAAGGAGATGTTGACTCAAGCTCCTATTTTTACCTTGCCTGTGGAAGATAAACCATATGTGATTTACAGTGATGCTTCACATTGTGGTTTAGGTTGTGTTTTGATGTAGGAGGGTAGAGTCATAGCTTATGCTTCTCGGCAGTTGAAGCCACATGAGCTTAATTATCTGACGCATGATTTGGAGTTGGCAGCCATAGTTTTTGCATTGAAGATTTGGCAAAAGTATCTTTATGGGGAGAAGTGTTTTATCTATACATATCACAAGAGTTTGAAATACTTGGGTGTTCAGAGAGAGTTGAATCTTTGGTAGAGACGGTGGTTGGAGTTGATTAAAGACTACGACTGTTTGATTGACTATCATCCTGGTAAGGCAAATGTAGTTGCTGATGCCTTGAGTCGGAAGACTTTAAATGGTTTGACTGCTTATTCGTTCTCGTTGCTTATTGAGTTGAAAGCATTGCATGCTAGTTTTGAATCATGTGATGATGGTGCTTTGTTAGCTCATTTTCAATTGAGACCGATGTTGTTGGATTAGATTAAAGAGGCTCAGTTGGCTAATGAGAAAATTCAGAAAGTTTTTATTGGAATGCAAAAAGGGGGAGAGCCGAGATTTTCTTGTGAGAGATGATGGCAGCCTTTGGTTCAAAGATAGATTGTGTGTTCTTGATGATGCAAGATTGAAAAAGACTATTTTGGATGAAGCACATCAGTCGGCTTTTCCTATGCACACTGGGAATACTAAGATGTATCATGATTTGAAGCAACATTACTGGTGGTCAGGTATGAAGAGGGACATTACGGAATTTGTATCCAAATGTCTCACTTGTCAGAGAGTGAAAGCTGAGCACCAAGTTCCTACAGGGTTGCTCTAACCTTTATCAGTGCCTGAGTGGAAATGGGAACGTGTGACAATGGATTTTGTGACTGGTTTGCCATTGACTCAGAGGAAGCATGATGCCATTTGGGTGATTATTGATTGGTTGACAAAGATAGCTCATTTTCTTCTAGTCCGAATGGACTATTCTCTTGAGAAGTTGGTTGAGCTGTATATCAGTGAGATAGTGAAGTTGCATGGAGTCCCGATTTCGTTGGTATTTAAATGAGATCCCAGGTTTACTTCAAGGTTTTGGAAGAGTTTGCATGGTGCTTTGGGTTCTCGATTGCATTTTAGCACTGCTTTTCATCCGCAGACAGATGGACAGTCAGAGAGAGTGATACAAATTTTAGAGGACACGTTAAGAAGCTGTGTCATTAATTTCTCTGGGAGTTGGGACAGATTCTTGCCATTGATGAAATTTGCTTACAACAACAGTCATCAGTCTAGTATTAAAATGGCACCATATGAGGCATTGTATGGTAGAAGATGCAGGACGCCTCTAAGTTGGAATGAAGTTGGAGAAGGCAAATTGGTTGGTCCCGATTTGATTAAGGAAACAGAAAAGAAAGTGAAGATAATTCGGGATCGTTTGAAAGCAGCTTTAGACCGACAAAAATCTTATTCAGATTTGAAGAGGAGAGACATAGAGTTCAATGTTAGAGATAAAGTATTTTTTAAAGTGTCTCCTTGGAAGAAGATTTTGAGATTTGGCAGCAAAGGAAAGTTGAGTCCTCATTTCATTGGACCTTATGAGGTACTGGAAAAAGTTGGACCAGTTGCTTATTGACTCGCTTTGCCGCCTGAGTTGGATATAATTCACAATGTCTTTCATGTGTCTATGCTACGGAGGTATAGATCAGACCCATCTCATATCTTGTCAGTTTAATCTATTGAGGTGAGTCCGGATTCCACTTTTGAAGAAGAACCAGTGGCTATCTTGACACATGAAGTAAAAGACTTGAGAAATAAGAAAGTGCCACTTGTGAAGGTTCTTTGGAAAAATCATGCAAAGGAAGAGGCAACTTGGGAGAGTGAGTAAACGATGCAAGATTAGTATCCTCAATTTTTTCAGACTTGAGATCAGGTAATTTTGAGGACGAAATTTATTTACAGAGGGGGAGAATTGTAATATCCTAAACTATACCCTAAAATTTTTGGAATGATTATTGTTGTAATTGGATTTAATGATATAATGTATATATTTATGTTTAAGTGGTAAGAGAGGAAATGAGAAGTGTGTATATGTTGTATATATAGAGATATAAACAACATATACAAGTCAATTATTTAGTTGGTCAAATGAGATTTATTAAATAATTTTATAAATGGAAATTAAATTAAGTGGAAGAGGATATTTATGTATTTTATTATTATAATTGCTTGGCGGATATTAAAAGAAGGCTTTAGTGGTTAAGAGAAGAGTTGAGTGGGTTGACTTTCATCTTCTTCTTCTTCTTTCTTTGTTTTGGCCGGCCATCTTCATAGCAAGAAGGAAAGAGAGATTTTGCTCTTCCTAACTCAAGATTGAAGGGTGTTTCAAGTGATCAAGTTGGAAATCTAAGGGTTTTCATCACTTTTGGTAAGTTTTCATCTTGATTCTTTGGTTTTTCTTTTGAGTTTGTGAATTGAGGTTGTTGATTGGTTGTTGACGATATGTGTATGGTTATTTTGATGTGTTTGAGATTGTGTTGTCAATTTGGCTTTGATTTTTGGGGTTGGATTGAAGAGAAAGAGTTAGGTTTGGTGAAAGAGCAAGAGTTGTGGATTGTGTAAGTGTTGAATTGTGAAGATGGTTGTGATTGTGTTTGATAATTGTTTTGAGTTGTTTTGGTGTTTATGCAAGTCCAGTATGGTTTATTGGTGGTGTTGGGTAAGATTGTTTGGAGTGGAAAATAGTTAAGTATGATGTTTGTTGGATGTTATTTTATTAGTTTTTGTCATAAAATTACTATTTATTTATTATGATAATTATTGTTTTCTTCATGCATTTTGGTAGTTTTAATCTATTTATTTAGTGATTTCATGCATTTTGGTAGTTTTGATTCATCCTAGTGTTTAGATCATTTTTGTACTAGTTTTTAGTATGATGTTTGTGTTTTTGGTTAATGTTTCATTTAATTCTTGTTTAAAGTTTGTTTTAAGTGTTTGTTTTAGGTTAAAGTGCAAAAACTCTATTGGAAGATCAAAACAAAGAAAGAAGAGCATGAGTCAAGCAAGACATGGCCAAGCCCAATCAAGCTTGGCTGTGTCACCTCAAGGAAAATTTTGGTAGATTATGACACGGGTAGAAGACACGGCCAAGCCACTGGCCGTGTCTCACCCAAAGGGCAAAAACCAAATAACCAAGAAAGAAAGGAAAATTTGGCAGAAGCTGACATTGACAGGTGACACGGCCAAGACACTGGCCGTGTCACATCCTAAGTCAAGAACAAAGAAGAACCAAAGAAAAGACACAGAAACTGACACACCCAGGAGACACGGCCAAGCCACTGGCCGTGTCACATGACACGGCCACAAGCTTGGCCGTGTCACTCTCATCTTCAAAGAACAAAGAAGACCAAAGGAGAAACAGAAGATGACACACCCAGGTGACACGGCCAAGCCAGACACAGCCACAAGCTTGGCTGTGTCACTCCATGAGACCAAAGAAAGAAAAGACGCTGGATTTTTAGCAAGGGATTTGTATAAGTAGAAGAATTAAGGCAAAGAGGAGAGGATTTCTTCTTCATCAGCCGTTGGACACACTTTCTTCAGTCGTTCTACACACAACTTTCAGCTGTTCTCTATTTTTCTCTGAAAATTGATTTCACTTTCATCCAAACACTCTAGATTAAATTAGTTCTAGCCATTACATTATTCTTTTAGCACAAATCTGAGCAAGAGATTCTTCAGAAGAAAAGGAAGATTGTAATTTGGTTTTGTTCTTAAACTCTATTTCTTAAGTTTCATTGAAATTTTGTTTATGAATACTCTGATGTGTAAATTGATTTCTTTGAATTTTAATGAGATGAATTTGTTTTATAACATTACTATGAACTAATTTTGATCTAGTCTAGGGTTTGTATGGATCTATTATGATTGTATGAAATGGTTATTGCTCTTAACTGATTTATTTCTCTTATTCTTAATTGAATGGAATAATGTTAATATATAATTGATTGGCCACCAATTATGTGTTTTAAGTATTTAGATGAAGGATTGAGAGATGAAGTCTAATACTGGAATAATTCAATTAGGGACTTAGGTGAATTAGAAATATAAACCTAAGGAAAAGATCATTTTGATTATAATAAGATTAATTGAAAGAAGTTTGAATGTGAGAGCTTATTTCCTTGATTCGATTAATTAAGTTACTTGAAATATGATCTTTGAAATTAAATCAGTTGAGAGGAATAGTCGTTCATACATATAAGTTAGTAGAGAAGTACAAACCCTAGACTTTTCTATTAAGTAAATCAATATATTTGTTTAGTTTTCTTTCATTGTCTTAAATTCAATTCCTTTCTGTTTTTCTTTAGTTTTTAGCAATTTAATTTTATAAATCAAAGACTATTAATTGGTAATTTGTTTATTACGACTTGATAAATTATTAGCTCATCTAGCTTCCTTGTGAGACGACCTTGAGGTGTTCACCGAAATACTACAGCAGCCTCGTATACTTGCGAGTGTAGCTTTAGTAGTGTTTACCAGAGCGCATCAATTTTTTGGCACCGCTGCCGAGGAAGCTAATTGGCGTAATTGTTTATCAGTCATATATTTATTTTAAATTATTTTTCATTGTTTATATTTTATTTTATTTTTCTTTTGCTTTTAATAATTCCTTTTTCCGGAAATTTTATTTATGTAAGGTAGGAGATCACTCAGAGGAGAGCTTTACCCACTTATTTCAGAAATTCAGAGAGTGAAAAGGAGTAGAGAAGAGTTTGAACTGTATACCAGGTTTGATACAGGGGAGAAATTTTTTTATTTTAAGTCAGATACTGCACAATCTACCAATATGGGAGATGAAAGGCAAAGAACTATGAGGTATTTTGCCATACCTGTCATTGGTACTTCCACCTCATGTATAAGATTGACAGATGCAGCAAAAAATTACGAGTTGAAGAATATCCATTACAACATGCTGCCATCATTCTATGGAGTTCCGAATGAGGATCCTTTGAATTTTATCCGAAATTTCTACTCCACCCTCAACACATTTCCATTGGGAGGACTAACAGAAGAACAGTTGAGGATGAGGTGTTTTCCGTACACATTAAAGGATAGGGCAAAATGCTGGCTTATGATGTTGCCTGAAAATTCTTTGACAACATGGGAGCAACTGTATAACAAGTTTATGGGCAAATTTTACTCACATCAGAAGACAGCTGAATTAAGAGGAAAAATAGCTACATTTGCTCAATTTGATGGAGAACCATTTCATGAGGCTTGAGATAGGTTTAAGATGTTGTTAATTCAGTGTCCACACCATCATTACCCACTTCAACTGCTGAATCAGTTTTTCTACGATGGTCTAACCCAGCAATTTCAGAATAATGTTGATAATGCAGCAGGGGGAGCTATGGGAGAAAAGACAGCATAAGAGACCTATGAAATCTTTGAAATGTTGGGAGCTAATTCCCAACAGAAAAGTGTAAGAGGAAGAAGTAAAGGGGTAAATCAAGTGGAAGCCAACAGTGAGATGGTCAATCAGATAGCTGAATTGACAAGGCAAGTGTAGATGCTGAACATGAAGAGCAATGCTTTTTCATCCACTCAAGAAGTGCTTGGAATTTGTGGAACTTTTGGGCATGGAGCAAATATATGCCCCTCTGCGTATGAGTCTTATGGAAATGAGGCTGAGCAAGTTAACGCTATGGAGGAATATCAACCAAGGGTCTGAAATAATCCTTTCTCAAAAACTTACAATCCTGGTTGGCGGAATCATCCAAACTTTTAGTGGGAACAAATAATTCCCAACAGCCTTTCCAGTTGCTCCAAAGATAGAATCAACCGCCGGGGCAATCTTCAAATCAAGGGAAGCATAAGAGAGACAGTTTGGAGGATAGTTTACATGCTTTTATCCAAGTCAGTACCAAGAGTCAAGAGATGAATAACAAAAGGTTGGATTCATTGGAAGCGTCTTTCAAGAAAGTGGAGACCCAAGTGGGACAACTTGTACAACAAATGCAGATTCAACAAAAAGGAAAATTTTTTAGTCAACCTGAGCAAGCACAAGCAGTGACTGTTCTCAAAAGGGGCAAGGTAATAAATAATGGTGTTGAAAATAATTTTGTGAATGCAGGTGATCAAGAAAACAAAAAGGAAGGAGAACCAGAGGACAAGGGTGCTAGAGAAAAATCAATGGAGCAATCTCCTTCAACAGATTTACACAAGGCAAGTAATCCTTACCAGCCACCTATACCATTCCCCAGTAGGTTGAAGAATGATAAACAAGATAAGTAATTTTCATAGTCCTTCAACATGCTGTCTAAGGTAAGTATTAACTTACCTTTACTTGAAGCAATAAAGAACATGCCGGCTTATGTCAGATTCTTCAAGGAATTGAACACCAAGAAAAAGTGGTATGAGCCAAATGAAAAGGTGATAGTATCAGAGGTAGCTAGTGCTGTTTTGCAATATAAACTACCTCTAAAGCTAAAGGATCCTGACAGTTTTATAATTAAAATTGCTATGGGTAATGGAAAGGGGACTGATGGCATGTGTGATTTAGGAGCCAGTGTTAATTTGATGCCTTATTCTATGTATCTTGAATTAGAACTTGGGGAACTTAAACCTGCTAAGATGGTTTTGTAATTAGCTGACAGATCTCTTAAATTCCCGAAAGGAATTATAGAAGATGTGTTAGTTAAGATTGGTGGGTAAATAGTGGCTGTGGATTTTATAGTTCATGACATGGAAGGAAATAACCCTACGCCATTCTACTGGGTAGGCCTTTTATGGCCACGACCAACACCTTGATTGATGTTAAAAATGGTAAATTGTCAATGACTATCTTAGGACAAACAGTTGAATTTTCTATTTTTAACACTTCTCATATTCCTACAACTGCATTATATGAGGATTGCTCTTTGATTGATTGTATTGACGCAGTTGTTTAAGATGTTTTCTTGCAAATAGGTTCTTTAGATAAATTTGAGCTGGCACTGACCTTAGATCGTGAATTGGATATTTTTGACTCAGAAGTAGCCAGTTGCTTTAATATTTTACAAAGTGCTGAAATAGAGGAACTTAAAGAGGAACCATCATTTGAGCTCCCCTCCATCGAAAAAGAAGAGAATAATCCTTCACTTGAGTTAGAGCTAAAAGAGTTGCCTAAAAACCTGAAATATGTGTTTTTAGGAGATCACAACACCTTACCTGTGATAATTTATAGCGAACTTAGTGAAAGGGAAGAGATGAGGTTGGTGAGTGAATTAAAAAGATTGAAAAGAGCTATAGGATGGGGGTTGAGTGATATCAAATGTATTATCCCTTCAATGTGCATGCATAGAATTATCTTAGAAGAGGGAGCTAAACCTATGAGAGAGACCCAAAGGCGTGCCTTAGCCCAAACATGAGTGAAGTGGTTAAGAAGGAAGTGCTTAAATTGTTTGATGAAGGAGTGATATACCCGATAGCCAATAATGAGTGGGTTAGCCCAGTACATGTAGTGCCTAAGAAATCAGGA
This sequence comes from Garcia nutans, assembly GCA_947685225.1. NCBI lineage: Eukaryota > Viridiplantae > Streptophyta > Magnoliopsida > Malpighiales > Euphorbiaceae > Garcia > Garcia nutans. The sequence goes on from CANTUV010000013.1 coordinate 39,997,573, forward strand.
ATCACCGTGGTAAAAAATGAAAAGAATGACTTGGTTCCTACTAGGACTACCACTGGGTGGAGGATGTGTATAGACTATAGGAAGTTAAATAATGCCACAAAGAAAGATCATTTGCCTCTTCCTTTTATTGATCAAATGCTAGATAAACTTTCTGGACACTCACATTATTGCTTTTTGGATGGACTTTCAGGTTATTATCAGGTGGCGATAGCACCAGAGAATCAATCCAAGACCACTTTTACTTGCCCTTTTAGGACTTTTGCATTTTGGCGTATGCCCTTTGGCTTGTGCAATGCGCCTGCAACCTTTTAGAGATGCATGATGTTAGTTTTCACGGACATGATAGATAACTTTATTGAGGTATTTATGGACGATTTTTATATTTTTGGTGACTCTTTTGATAATTGCCTCAGTAAACTTGTTCTTGTGCTTGAACGATGCATTGAATGTAATCTCACTTTGAGTTGAGAAAAAAGTCATTTCATGGTAACTCATGGCATTGTGTTAGGCCATATTGTGTCTAGAAAAGGGATTAAGGTGGATAAAGCTAAGGTAGAGTTGATTGCTAAGTTACCCCCACCTACCTCTGTTAAGGGAATAAGAAGCTTTCTAGGGCATGCAGGTTTTTACTGGAGGTTTATTAAATATTTTTCTAAAATAAGCCAACCATTGTGTCATTTGCTTGGGAAAGATGTTCCATTTGAATTTACTGCACAATGCATGCAAGCTTTCAATTCCCTCAAGGAAAAATTGACCAGTGCACCGGTAATTGTAGCTCCTGTTTGGTCTTTACCTTTTGAAATTATGTGTGATGCATCCAACCGTGCAGTAGGAGCTATCCTTGGGAAAAGGGTTGAGAAATTTTTGAGAGTGATCTATTATGCTAGCTTGACCCTAAATAGCAAACAAGTTAATTGCACAACAACTGAAAAAGAAATGCTAACTGTTGTTTTTGCCTTAGATAAGTTTAGAACATATTTGATTGGGTCTAAAATTATTGTGCATTCAGATCATGCATCTCTAAAATATCTCTTGACAAAACAACATGCTAAACCTTGTTTAATTAGATGGGTTATTACAAGAATTTGATTTTCTTGCATATAGAATTACTATAGATTTTCTTCTCGGTGCTATAGAATTACTTAACTCTCGAACGAATGAAACTTTAAAAGTAAATGGACAGAGAGTTAAACAATATAATGAGGGGTTCCAAGAAGTAAGGATCGTCGATAGTACTTTGATCTACGATCGTTAATTCTTGCAGTAACGTCCAGCTAAGAGGACATTAAAGAAGCGCTCAATGGGGGGCAACCCATTGTTATTGTTTTTAGCATTCTAGTTTAGTATCTTTAGTTTATTTATTTATTTTCCCTTATATTTTTTTTCAACGCTTGATGGGTGGAGATTGGAAGTGTTTTTATTCTTGCAGAGAACAGGCCAGGAGCATTGAGTTTAATTGAGAAAATGAGGGCTATCCAATTCTAACTTTCCTTGCTCACATGTTTATGCTGAAGTCGCGGTATTTACTTTAGTTGTTTTTTTTTTCAGGTTGATTATTTGTACGAAAACTTCACTATGCGTGACACAAACGAGGTTCTTTCTATCTTTTTTTTGGGTTTACATTGAGGACAATGTAACTCATAAGTGTGGGGTAATTTTTAAGCTTTTTTAAAATTTTTGTTTTGTCTTCTGTGTGAGTTATAATGTGAATTTTTGGTTTTGTTTTCTTTGTGAGTTATTGTGCATTTTTCATGGCATAATTGTTGGAAACTTATTGACTTTTCTGTAATTCTAATGTTACTTTTGAGCCTTTAGTATCAGCATAGAGATTAGCATTTGAATTCATTCAGGATCAATTTTCTCATTCAGCAATTCATGACTTATAAATCTTTGAGAACCCACCCTTTGTGAGTTTTGAGCCTCATAGATTGAATATTATTATCAATCGATTTTCTTTTCTTAAGTGTGCACCTTCATGATTTTGTATCTCTAGAGCTTACTTTTGCATACTAGTTGAACTCACATTATGATTTCATCTCAAGTTTTAAAATGATGAAGGCAAATTAGGATTACCCCTTTAGCTTAAAAAGACCTCCTGTGAGCGGGGATTTTCGCCCCCACTCCCGGTGGAATGGTTCTTGCAACTTCGGTACTGTTTAGGCTCGGGGCCTTAGAGAACACGGACCTAAATTCGAACAAAATGGAGTCGCCACCCGGACGGGCTAGTAAAAAAGAAAGGGGTGGATGACTCGATTCCTAAGGAATCCCCAACCCCCTAATGGGTTCGGAAAGTTGGGCACGTATGGGGAAGGTGAGAAATGGCCCAGCACCCCTACAACGCCCGGTTCATTGGAACCGGCCTCCTTTAGGGGTCTTAATATTATAAAATTCTTAAGTATAATAATATTATCCATATTACACACAATAA